>CM057045.1:49411914-59411914 GCA_029948455.1 Solanum rostratum | reverse complement strand
TCATTCAAATCCTCATATACCTTATGCCTAAACTTAGAGAGATTCAATCACCTTAATAATTCTGCGTACCATAAGCACATAACCTCAAGTCATCATCAAGTGTCTATGTAACGCATCACAATAATCTATGTAGTCCCATTAACAAAGTAATTTCAACCCCCCTCAATATCCTCAATAAGCGTGTAGAGCTATAGGTCTATATCGCAGCACCCTCATAAGTCATCTATAATAATTGGACAATCTAGACAAATATAAAAATGTAGCATATTTCAAACATCATTATTTGTCACTCGGATCAAAACTCAGTTTTCATAAAGTCACGAGTATGTCACGCCCCGGGAGGGTACCCTTGGCGTGGTCGACACTTAGAGACTATTGCTAGTCCCCAAGCGAACCACTTAGCCTCATTACATCATTCAATCAAATAAACTCTACAACGGAAAATATAAGTAAATAATTGACACATCTCATCTAAAGTCTCAAAAGAATATATAATAATAATGAAGGCTAGTAGAAAGAATTAGCTCACAATCTCAAAATCAATGCATCCGTCAACGTCTATGAAGCCTCTATCACTAATCATGTGGTTCCAATGACAAATCCATGGCTACCCAAATCAAAATAAAAGAAATAGTCCAATCTAACTCTTAAGCATGATGATCCTCCGGAGTAGGGGAGGCTCACCAAATCAGCTTTGAATCTCAGATCTTCAACGGAGCGCTTGTTGATGATCTCTAGTACCTGCCTCTACATCATAAAATGATGCAGTCCAGAGTGGATGTCAGTACTTGGAATGTACTGGTATGTAAAATAGCTGAATGAAACAGAAAATGGTAGAAAAATATGGAAAATAATATCAAGTCAAAATAAATATCAAAATCACATCAAACTGTCAGCTTGTCTATCTATGAAAGAGTAAAGAGTAGACAAGTGACACATCATTATCTCAGACTCATCAATAGTGTCAGCTCATCTCAGAACTCGACTTAGGGGAGCTCACCCCCTCTCATCTTATCTCAAGACTCAACTCAGAGGAGTTCACCCCCTCTCATCTTATCTCATCTAGACTCGAAGTACGGTAAGAATTTTCTCGGGAGTTTCTCTTATCCGACAACACTCACTTATGAGCCAGTGAATGTACAACAATCACCCTGATGTTGCCACAGTGGTCCTAAACTTGCCAGGTAAGGAACACTGGATACCATATCAATGCACCCGATATGAAATCAAATCGAACAGATCTGCTATTGCTTTCAGGGACTGTTAAACCTCGAGGGAAACCATATATATATGTGATAGTTTAAGCCTCTCGTATGTTTCGCGACGTAGTTAATGTGTTCGAGTGGGACTCACTCTTACTCATTTCGGTGCTCGATACTCCTCCCGACTCAATGCTCATAAACCTCAACCTCAACCAGTCTCATAGGGATTCACTCCCCGTCAACGACTGCCAGTCTCATAAGGACTCACTCCCCGTCCATGACTGATATTTCACAAGAACTTTGGCCCTTTCACCGATTATCTCATAAGGACTTTCACCCTATCATCAATCATCTCATAGGGACTTTAACCTATCATCAACATCTCATCAATGACTCAAGATTGTATAACAATCAATAGGAAACAAGTGAATTACACATCGGTAGAGTTCATTTATAGAGACTCATAAAACAATTAAGATTTCATCAACTCATCATCACAATCAACAATCTCAACTCAAGGCTCTAGACTCAAGTCTCAAGTTCAATATGCATATCTTTCAAATTAGTCATCAAGATTCCATCAACTCATCATCACAATCAACAATCTTAACTCAAGGCTGTAGACTCAATTCTCAAGTTCAATATGCATGCTTTTCAAATTAGTCATGTAGGGTTATGCAAATTCCATGAAAGAATTCAATTTAAGAAAACAAATAGAATGATGATCACCAACATACAAAACATGTAATTTCAAATATAATTTTCAAGAAAATCCATCAAAAGAAATCATGCATGTAGACTCTTTAATCATCAACTCATCTATGACCTCTATTGGGCACATGAGAGAACAATCCCATTTTTTAGTTTAGCCTTACATACCTGAAAATTTGATATTACAATCAAAATTCGACGAATTACTAGCCTTCTTTGAGAAAATCCTCGATCTCGGTAGTTTTTTTAGAGTGGAAGAACTTGGAAAGACATTGCTTGAATGGCTTATCTTTGATTCTTGAATTCTTGACTTAGAGTCTTTAGAGTTCTTGATGAAGAACCCTAATTCTTGAAAAAGAAGAATCAAGGAATCCTCTCTTAGAATTCTTGAATTCGTTTTCTTGAAACCCTAGGTTATGATTTAAGATTCTATTAGGGATTCATGAATAGATGAAGAAATTCCGATTAGGTAGATTGAAATTCATGGGGAATAGTTTACCTTGATGATGAATCTTGCAAGCTATCCTTAACTTGATGATTTTCTTGATGATTCTTGAGCAATTATGTTTAGGAGTGAAGAAGAGGGTTTTAATTATGAAAACTGACGTTTTATGCGTTTTGAGACCTTAAATAGACCTCCAAAGGATTTAGGATAAAAGTACTCTCAAAATAAAATAAAAGGACATCGTTTAGCTTATCCAGAGAGGGTCCGCGATATGCCCGCGATGCGGAGCCATCGCGGATCTTTAGACAGCTCGGCAGTCTCCAGTAAAATGGTCATAACTCTCTACTCCGAATTCGGATTAAGGCGAAATAAGATGCTTGGAAAACTAATTCAAAGATCTTTAATTGGATATATTATGTTTCACCTAACTCATTATATTGTAGGAGATATGGTCATTTGAAGTTGACCCTTCTATCAACTCACACAAAAACTTAGTCGGTGGAAATTCTTTGGACTCTACTTGATGTAAAAGATCATTTATCAACTCCAATTTTATTCCCACTCTAGGAAATTAACTTTAACATCTATGCTCAATTAAGAATCATCAATTAAATTCTATATCATATGAAGGATGACTCGATTTTAGCTTAGAAAATAAAATTGGGGTGTTATAGAGTAAATCCTAGAAAATTTGTGCTAAACAAGTACGCATTGCATTGTCATGTTTGAGCTCAACTGCAAAAATAAGTAAAACCTTTAATTCCGAACCAAGGGTCCATACAGGAGGTCTTTTTCCTTCACTTTCTTAAATTCTTCCTATGACACAAATTTCAGATACCCTGAACTCTTCAATATATTAGATTCCCATTCCTTCACTAACTCATTTATCAACTTTATTCTCTGACCAACAACATATGACATTTTACCTCATGTTTTAAGCTAAAACTTTAAGTGGAGCACTTCTGTAGGTCCTTCAACAATAAATTAAAAAAACAAACTTTATGACCCAAACCACATGTAGGTTCTTCTAACTGTTGAATACTCATTGCTATCCATTATTTTTTATCTTATTAATAATTATCTTGGCATGATATATATATACACTACCAAAAATATACACTAATAATGAAAAACTCAAATCTTTATTTTAACTTGTACGCCAATTTCTTTATCTATCGGTATTAGCAGATAACTTGAGATCTTTATGAATTCATGTATCTTAACTTACTATTGATCATCTTTTTATCGACTTTACCATATCCTTTATAAAAATTTCAATGTACTAATTGCCATACTCAAAATCACAAAAGAGAGTTTCACCATGTCAAAGCCCAATATTGTAGATTTTTTTTGTTCCTCAAATATTATCCAACAATTTTCTAGCCAAGACCAATGATACTTAATACTATCACCATAACTAAAGAAAAATATATAAAACTGGGTGGCTTTAAATTCAATTCTCTACTCTCTCGAAAGATATATCTTTGATCTTTACCATCAGAGTGGATATCCCTACATCTCACTAATTTATTCATTTATGACTCTAGCTCATTTCAATTTTATCGAAGCAGTGTCTCAACACATTTTACATCTTTCTTATGATCACGTTACTCATCAAATAGTAGCAAACATAACTTTTGATACCTGCAGATTGTGTTTATCAAACTAAATTCACTCAACAAAAAATTCTCATCTTATGATTGCATCTTGATCATAATCCATCATAAAATTTTATTACCATTATGCTTTATAGCCATTGCCATCATCTCAAGGTTACCCTCACCATGGATATGAAACCAAAACTATATAGGTCAATTATAAAGAACTAACTCCCTTGAATCTTATTATGGAGTAATGGTCGTCATTTAGAATCCCCTGAATACACCTCACAACTTAAATACATTAATTGTACCAAAGATCCACCACTAAAATTTTCCTTATAAATAATACTTAACCCAAGTATCCAGAGTAGCAAACTAGTTGATTTCTCGAATATGAGTACCACATTAAACCTTATTAAATGAGCCCATGATACACTAATAATTTCTAACATAGTTTGTATTCACGCTTGACAATTGACATAACCGTTTTCATATACCACTAATACGATATTGTGAAAGTCCATTAGATCTACCACTAGAATACATCATACCTATCAAGAAAGTAGTATCAAATTCGCCCGATACTTCTACCCATCAAGTAGCTGCAAAAAATTATCCAATCCATCATGACTCTATCCTGAGTAATGCACATTGTTTTCATAAATTCAATCGCTAGCAAAAGCAACACACTCCATAACTCTAACCAAGTAAGCATCGGTTCATTGTGATAGCCGTATCATGACCTTCCTTAATATCCACTCCATCAATGAAATCATAATAGAGGTTCTGACCTTAATTGGCACAACATCATTCTTATCATTATCTAAGAAATCCATACATATTATGACAATTTTAGTAATAGTAGTTTGTAGGTTTATAGAATTCATTATCTAGCTATCCCTTTAACCTTTCACCCTTAATTATCAAACCACTTTTGATATCATAAATACCACATCAATACTACTTGTGTTGCTGGGTAACTAAAACAAAAAGGATAACACATTCTTGAATCCCTCGATTCATTGGTTGACCTCATCAGTCTATTATCCTTAAACTGCATCATCGAATCATCACCTTACTTAATATTTTCTAATGGTTGAACATTTTAATTCATACAAGTATATCACTTACCCTTTAGTACCAGATCTAACATTCTTGTCATATACGACCCACTAACTACTCATTTAAAGAATCAAGCACGAATCATTTCTCTAAGTGAGAGGGAATGGAATAAAGCGGTAAGAATCATACCGAACTACGGACGCACGATAGAGAAGGAGTAAACAAAAGAAAGTTTCCTAACAGTCTTCATAACCTCTCAAAGATAAGTATAGACGTCTCCATACCAATCCTCGAGACTGTACTAGACTCGGCTTGTAAACACATAATAACCTATGAACCTGGGGCTCTGATACCATTTTGTCACGATCCAAAAATGGACGTGATGGCACTCATCTTATCCCACCAAGACAAGTCAGCCTAAAATCCAATTATAACCATAAAAATATAGAAGGATAATATAATGTAAAAATTTTAACTACCGATAATAAGTCAACTTAATTAAAATCCCCAAAGATTCTGGTAGTCACGTGCACAAGCCTCTAATATGTTACAATGAATATAAAAGAAATACAAGCCACAAATGATGTTGTCTCAGTAGAAGAAGATAATAAATAGGAGGATGAGGCTCGCTGTGACAACAAATAGCTACCTCACTAATCTCTAAAGAAAGCCTCGGATAAAAAGGAAGAGAGTGTAAGGACCCAGAAAATTTTTAACGACCTCAAGGGATTCCCTTGGCAAACTTTTCTCAAGTACCAATAGGAGGGTTAACTTTGAGTAGGCATATCTCTTAGCTCAAAGTGAACTGGGTGGCCCACGACATTCCAAATCGAAGATCTTCGAATTATCTTTTCAACTCATCCAGTCTCACCCCATTCCGAGTTTGGAGCAAGACGGTACACCCATTTCTGTAAAACCTGTCTGGGCTAGACGGGAGCCTTCACGGGCCGTGAAGAGCTTCATGGACCGTGAAGCTAACCGTGTCAAGGCCCTTATGAAATTTAAGGATCCATTTTATTAAGGAGTTTTTGATATTTTGGTTCATCCCCAAGGCTTTTTATGACCTTTAAAACCTTTTTTACATTCCTAAACTTCTCTGACACTAAACTTAAAGGTTTTTCATATGATTCGGTAGAAAGGTCAATTTTAAATAGTCATATCTCTTAGCACAAAATGAACTAGGTTCCCTGTAATATATCAAATAAAATCTCTTTGAATTAGCTTTCCAACGCACCTGTTTCACCTAATTCTAAGCTCGGACCAAGGCGTTATGCTCATTTTCATTCACACTGTTCGTGCAGGCAAGCCACACGGGCCGTGTGGCATCAAACGGTCTGTGAGGCTGCTTTGGCCCATGATTTTCTTGCCAAATTGTGTTCTAAGTGTGTGTACTTCCTTGGTACCTTCATACAGACCCTTGCACGGTCCGTGTGACCCATTTACCGGACCGTTTGGTGACACTAGGGCCATGGTCCAATAAACGGTCAGTGTGGCATTAGGCGGTCCGTTTATTGGACAGTGTAGTGATACTTAGTCCAAAAAAGTGTTGCCTCCGAAAAAGTTAAAGGGTAGGGCCACGGTATCGTAAATGGTCAATCTGAGCCCAGATGGACCATTTACTGGTCCGTATGCCTCAGACGGACCTTTTTCTGCTTCGTTTCATTAATAGCATTTTTGAAATATTGACTTATTCCAATAAAATTTAGTCATTTCCCACCCTTCCTAAGCCCCTATATAAGTTGAACACCCCCAATTTTCAGATTTCCTCTCTCTCTTTAAGGTTCACACCTCCAAACTCTCTAATCTCTCTCTAGGACTTCTCAAGCTAAGGTGCAAGATTTTGGATCCCTTTTCTTCAAAATTTGTCTACAATCAGGTATGTGAGTTTGATTCTTGGTTCTTTTCAACCAAGAAGACCCAAGTTCCTTTTTCTTTTACACTTGAATTTGAGTTCTGAAAATTTTGAGGCTTGTTTGGGGGCTTTTGGGTCCCCATTTGCCGTGTCACATCTAGTCCCCGACCTTGGGTCATGAAAAAATATGGTATAAGGGCCTTAGGTTTTCAATGATCCTCAAACCCCAACGTGCTGCGTTGAGTAGAGTCTTATTCATGGGTGTGACGTGCACCATACCTATGAGTGGGAGGCTATGAAGACGTCTTAGGAAAATCCTCCTTTCTTTGTGTCTTGTATCGTGCCGTGGCTAGCTTATGAATTTCCTTACTTATTGGTGTCATTAATCTAGTTTAGAAAATGCCTCGAGGAAGACCTCCACTCCCTAGGCCGACTCCGGTTGCCGAGGATCAGGCCCCTCCTGAACCTATGGAGGAGCCTATCTCTAATGGTGAATTTCGTGCCGCTTTCGCCATGCTTGTGCAGGCGGTGACAGCTCAGGCAAGGCAGGCCAACTTTCTAAGGGACCCTGCACCCGCTTCTATTGTGAGGGATTTTATCCGGATGAATCCGCCAGAGTTCTACGGGTATAGGGCTGGCAAAGATGCTCAGGAGTTCATTGATGAGCTCTCAAAGATACTGAATATTATGGGCGTCTCTTCTGAGGAAAAAGTTGGGTTGGCTGCCTACCAGTTGAAAGATGTGGACCAGGTATGGTATTCTCAGTGGGCCATGGAGAGGGTTTGTGATAATGATGTGTCCTGAGAAGATTTCAAATCTGCCTTCCTTGACCGCTTCTTCCCACTTGAGCTGAGGGAGGCCAAAATGACTGCGTTTATTAATCTCAAGCAGGGGAGTATGAGTGTGAGGGATTATGCCCTCAAATTTACCAAGCTGTCTAAATATGCTCCGTCCCTGGTGGCCGATCCCCGTGCAAGAATGCATAAATTTGTTTCAGGTATTTCTGACTCACTGGTGAAAGAATGCCGGACTGCTATGCTGATTGGGGACATGGATATCGCCAGACTCATGGTGTATGCTGAGTAGATTGAGAGGGAGAAACTCAAGGAGAAGAGGGCACACGATCCCAAAAGAGCCCGGGTTGATGGTAGGTTCTCCGGAGCGAAGAATGCAGGTTTTGGTCGCTTCCAGCAGGGCCAAGGCTCAGGAGCTCGGGTAGCTAATTCTCGGGCACCCCCTCCCGGGGTACAGACGGGCGTCAGATGTCACCAGTGTGGGAAGCCCCACATGGGTGCCTGCTGGAGGTATAGGGGACGTTGCTTTGGGTGTGGGAGTACGGACCACAAGGTTGTTGATTGCCCCAGGACTGCACCTGGGGATCGAGGTCAAGTAGCCCAAGGCAGACAGGCTCAGAAAAAGGGTCCCCAAGGTGTTTCCCCTAGGAAGAACAAATTTTATGCACTTCACGCTCGCTAGGATGTCGAGGAGGCTCCAGATGTTGTGAAGGGTATGCTAAAAGTTTTTGATTTTGATGCTTACGTTTTGCTTGACCCAGGTGCAAACTTGTCTATTGCGACTCCGCTATTGGCCATTAAGTTCAGTTTGAAACCCTAGATTCTAAGAGAGCCTTTCTCGGTCTACACCCCCGTGGGTGAATCTATTGTTGCTCATAGGGTCTATCATGGGTGTCCTGTTGCTGTGTTGCATAAAGACTTTCCATGTGATCTCGTGGAACTTGAAATGTTTGATTTTGATGTGATTCTTGGAATGGATTGGCTGCATACATCTTATGCTTCCATAGATTGTAAAACCCGGAAGGTCCAGTTCCAACCTCCTGGTGAGCTAGTTCTTGAATGGAAGGGTAGTTATTCCTCTATTAAAGGTAGGTTTATTTCCTACCTCAAGGCACAGAAAATGATTTCTAAGGAGTGTATCTACCATATGGTAAGGGTCCGAGATGCGGATTCTGAGGTGCCTACTCTCGAGTCAGTCCCTGTGGTGAACAGATTTTTGGATGTGTTCCCTGAGGACTTACCGGACATTCCTCCAGATAGAGAGATAGATTTCGGAATAGATCTTCTTCCAAATACTCAGCCTATTTCTATCCCTCCATATCGGATGGCCCCGACAGAATTGAAAGAGTTGAAGGAGCAGTTAAGGGACTTATTAGAGAAGGGCTTTATTTGGCATAGTACATCACCGTGAGGTGCTCCCGTGTTGTTTGTGAAAAAGAAGGACAGGTCTCTCCGTATGTGTATTGATTACAGGCAGCTGAATAAAGTGATAGTCAAGTACCCGTTGTCGAGGATTGATGATTTGTTTGATCAGCTACAAGGTGCCACTCACGTCTCAAAAATTGATCTCCATTCCGGATACCATCAATTGAAGGTTAGAGAGTGTGATTTCCCCAAAACAGCTTTTCGGACAAGGTACAGGCACTTTGAATTTGTGGTGATATCGTTTGGTCTAACTAATGCTGCGGCCGCATTTATGAATTTAATGAACAAGGTGTTTAAGCCTTTTCTAGATAGCTTTGTGGTGGTATTTATTGATGATATCCTCGTTTACTCCCGAAGTGAACGAGAGCACAGGAGCCATTTGAGGATGGCCCTCCAAACTCTGAGGGAAAAGAAATTGTATGCCAAATTTAGCAAGTGTTAATTCTGGCTGGGCGAAGTGGCTTATCTCGGGCATGTGGTGTCCAGGGATGGTATCAAGGTGGATCCAAGGAAGACGGAGGCCGTGAAAAATTGGCCTAGGCCGTTGACTCCTTTGGATATCCGCAGTTTTCTTGGGTTGGCCGGGTACTACAGAAGGTTTGTAGAAGGTTTTTCCTCTATTGCATCTCCATTGACCAAGTTGACCTAGAAGCAGGCGAATTTTGTATGGTCGGATGAATGTGAGAGGAGTTTCCAAACTTTGAAGGATCGGCTTACATCAGCTCCCATTTTGACCTTGCCAAGTGGTTTAGAAGGATTCGTGGTGTATTGTGATGCCTCGAGGGTCGGCTTGGGTTGTGTGCTTATGCAGAATGGTAAGGTAATAGCACACGCATCAAGACAGTTGAAGGTGCATGAACAAAACTATCCCACTCACGACCTTGAATTAGGAGCGGTGGTGTTTGCTTTGAAAAATTGGAGGCATTATTTGTACGGGGTCCATGTCGATGTATTCACCGATCACAAAAGTTTGCAATATGTATTCACCCAAAGGGATCTTAATCTCAGGCAAAGGAGGTGGTTGGAGTTTTTAAAAGATTACAACATGAGCGTGTTGTATCATCTGGGAAAGGTCAATGTCGTAGCCGACACTCTTAGCAGATTGTCTATGGGGAGTGTGGCGTATGTTGAAAATGAGAAAAGGGAGCTAGCAAGGGATGTTCACTGGTTAGCTAGGTTGGGTGTTAAGTGGACTGATTCCAGCACGGGTGGTATACGGGTTCAGAATCCTCAGTAGTGAATGAGGTGAAAGCGAAACAAGACCTAGATCCGTCATTGTGTGAGTTAAAGAAGTTGGTTGCTGCAAAAGAGATCGAGGCTTTCTCCCAAGGGGGAGATGGTGTGCTACGGTACCAAAACTAGCTTTGTGTTCCCGACGTGAATGACCTTAGGAAGGTGATTATGAGTGAGGCCCACAACTCTCACTACTCTATTCACCCGGGGTCTACCAAGATGTATCGGGATCTGAGAGAGATTTATCGGTGGCATGGTATGAAGAGGGATATTTCCAAGTTCTTGCCTGAACGCCCAAGTTGTCAGCAGTTAAAGGTCGAACACCAAAGGCCCGGTGGTTTAGCCCAAGACATTGAGATTCCCACATGGAAGTGGGAGGATGTGAATATGGACTTTGTGGTTGGATTGCCTCGGACACGAAGACAATTCGACTCCATTTGGGTTGTTGTGGATCGGATGACGAAATCGGCCCACGTTTTACCGATCAAAGCTACTTTCAGTGCCGAGGATTATGCGAGGTGCTATATTCAAGAGTTGGTGAGGTTGTATGGTGTACCAAGGTCAATCATATCGGATCGTGGTACTCAATTCACTTCCCACTTTTGGAAATCTTTTATGAAGGGCCTAGGGACCAAAATTAAGTTGAGTTCCGCTTTCCATCCTCAAACCGATGGTGAAGCGGAGCAGACTATTCAGACTTTGGAGGACATGTTGAGAGCATGTGTGTTGGAGTTTAAAGGGAAATGGGATGATCATCTTCCACTCATAGAGTTTGCCTATAATAATAGCTTCCATGCTAGTATTGGCATGGCTCTGTTTGAAGCTTTGTATGGAAGAAGGTGTAGATCCCCGGTGGGGTGGTTTGAAGTGGGGGAAATGGCCTTGGTTGGCCCGGATTTGGTGATGGATGCTATGGAGAAGGTAAAGGTGATTAGGGAGAGACTGAAAGTGGCCCAAAGTCGCCAAAAATCCTATGCGGATAGTAGGAGGAGGGACCTCGAATTTCATGTAGGGGATTAGGTTTATGTGAAAGTCTCTCCTATGAAGGGCATATGCGTTTCGGCAAAAAGGGCAAGTTGAGCCCCCGGTATATTGGTCCGTATGAAATTGTTGATCGGATTGGAGATGTGGTTATAAGTTGGAGTTACCTCCGGGTTTGGGTTCCATCCATTAAGTCTTTCATGTATCCATGTTGAGAAAGTTTGTTGGCGATCCTAGCTCCATTGTGCTTTTGGAAGGGATTGAGGTTGAGGAAAATTTGACTTATGAGGAGGTGTCGGTGGCAATTTTGGATAGGCAAGTTAAACGGCTTCGCAACAAGGATGTGGCTTCGGTAAAGGTATTCTGGAGAAATCAACTAGTGGAGAGTGCTACTTAGGAGGCAGAGTTGGACATGATGAAACGATACCCCCATCTTTTCCAATCTACTCAAGCCTAAGGTATTAGGAATCTTTCCCTATCAATTGTGTCGTTTTCTTGCCCTCTTGAGTCTCATGGCATGACATGCATATGTGTACATTACAGGATTTTCCTTTCTTGGCAAATGAGTTGAATACAATTTTGACATGAATTGGTTTTGAACTATAATTTGATTTGTGACAAAAGCTTTTATGTACGAACCTTGTAATTTGAGTTGAGTTGTTCATTGTGTCTTGTGTCAGTCTTGCCTAAACTCTAACTTTCCAAGCCTTATTCTTGCACATTCGAGGACGAATGTTCCCAAGGGAGAGATGATGTAAGGACTCGGAAAAGTTTTAATGACCTCAAGGGATTCCCTTGGCTAAACTCTTCTCAAGTACCAATAGGAGGGTCAACTTTGAGTGGGCATATCTCTTAGATCAAAGTGAACTAGGTGGCCCATGACATACAAAATCAAATCTCTTCCAATTATATTTCCAATGCATCCGATCTTACCCCATTCCGAGTTTGGAGCAAGACGTTACGCCCATTTTCATAAAACCTGTCTGGGCTAGACAGGAGCCTTCACGGGCCGTGAAGAGCTTCACGGACCATAAAGCTAAACGTGTCAAGGCCCTTATGAAATTTAAGGATCCATTTCATTAAGGTGTTTTTGATATTTTGGTTTATCCCCAAGGCTTTTTATGACTTTTAAAACCCTTTTTACATTCTTAAACTTCTTCGACACTAAACCTAAAGGTTTTTCATATGATTCGGTAGAAGGGTCAAATTTAAATGGTCATATCTCTTAGCACAAAATGAACTACGTTTCCTATAATATATCAAATTAAATCGCTTTGAATTATCTTTCCAACGCACCTGGTTTCACCTAATTCCCAGCTCGGACCAAGGCGTTATGCTCGTTTTCGTTTGGACTGTTCGTGCAGGCAAGCCACACGGCCAGCCACACGGGCCGTGTGGCATCAAACGGTCCGTGAGGTTGCTTTGGCCCACGATTTTCTTGCCAAATTGTGTTCTAAGTGTGTGTACTTCCTTGGTACCTTCATACGGACCCTTGCACGGTCCGTGTGACCTTACACGGTCTGTGTGACCTTAAATGGTCCGTTTACCGGACCGTTTGGTGACACTTGGTCTGAAAAATCTTGCACTGAAAAATTCTATGTCTGGGGCTATGGTCCAGTAAGCGGTCAGTGTGGCATTATACGGTCCGTTTACTGGACAGTGTGGTGATACTTAGTCCAAAAAAATGTTGCCTCCGAAAAAGTTAAAGGGTAGGGCCACGGTAACGTAAACGGTCCGTGTGAGCCCAGACGGACGTTTACTGGTCCGTATGCCTCAGACGGACCATTTTCTGCTCCATTTCATTAATGAAAATTTTGGAATATTGACTCATTCCAATAAAAATTTAGTCATTTCCCATCCTTCCTAAGCCCCTATATAAATTGAACATCCCCAATTTTCAAATTTCCTCTCTCTCTCTAAGATTCACACCTCTAAACTCTCTAACCTCTCTCTAGGACTTCTCAAGCTAAGGTGCAATATTTTGGATCCCTTTTCTTCTCCAATTTGTCTACAATCAGGTATGTGGGTTTGATTCTTGGTTCCTTTTAACCAAGAAGACCCAAGTTCCTTTTTTTTTAAAACTACCTTATAAGCTTGATTACTTAATATGTGAAATGTGTTACTTAATCTTGAGATTCTGAACCATGCATGTGCCATATGATGTTCTAAAGCTTGAGTTATGAGCATGTAAGTATAATGATCTATGTGGTATATGAAAAGGTGAACATGCAAGTCCTTTTTTAAGAGTTACCATGCATGGGTAATCTATACTACATTTTATATGTATTTTATTATGAATTTTGGTCTCTTTATATTATTGTGAATTTTGATACACTCTACATTACCTATGTCATTCCTATGACATGCATTGCATCACATTCATGAGATTTATACATGGAAATCTCGAAAATGTGGGTTAAGCCCAATTTTGTCCGAAAAGGAGATTATAATGTGAATTTTGGTAAGACATGAGATATGACAAGAAGGTGATCACCGGTATGTCTATGATTATGGCTCCTTAAGCAATATGGGTGCTTGCACCATTATGGTATATGTGTAGATGAGCTATTCCTTGCATACGCATTATGGTCATAGTTTGGGATTCAATAATTGAGCCTATTTGTATAATTACGTTTTGAAATGGATGTTAACTATCTCTTGATAAGCATACGTATATATTTATAAGTATTCTTGTGGGATGTGTACTTAACACCGATGGATTGGGAGTGTTGGGATAGCCCCAAGGTCCCTCTCCCTTTCCTTGAACTAAGTGCCAGCATAGGAGCCATTACCGAAAGTAGGGGTTGCCCGTAAGGAATGGCTAGATGTTATGAAAATCCTTCTGAAAGTAGGGGTTGCCCGTAAGGAAGGTGGCCATCCACTAAAAGTAGGGGTTGCCCATAAGGTGTGATGTAGATTACCTTTGGCAAGTAATCTTCTCCCCGCCGATGGGAGGTCCCAATTCGGTCTGGTTCATGTAATAGCTCGCATGGACTTAGGTGTGTCGGTTATAGTCCATCCCCGTTATATAGGAGCATTATCGCATTGCACGCATCACTCATTTTCATGGCATCTTGTATATTAAAATTTCCATTGTTTATATATTCCTTGTATATTATATGCCCTTGCCACTTAACATGATTATGCAGGTTCGGTAAGTCACGTGCATTACATACCCACATACTTGGTACATTCAACGTACTAACGCATACTCTATGCCTGCATGATTTTACCCTGCAGGGACCGAGCAGTTTGAGCAGTACCCGCCGGACGAGTAGTCTTCCCCTTTTAGATATCCTGTGGTGAGCCCCGTCTTTCGAGGGCATGCATTTATTTTGGTACATTTTATCTATGTATGTATTTTGTTGAGGGTGAGCCCAGAACTTGTCCTGGCCCCCGTCCCTCACTTAGAGGCATGTATTGGCTGTTTTGTAAAGACTATGTCATTTTGATCTATCTATAAAAATATGTTCTCCCATTTGGGTTTGGAATGTTCTTTTTTTTTTTACACTTGAATTTGAGTTCTGGAAATTTTGAGGCTTGTTTGGGGGCTTTCGGGTCCCCATTCGCTGTATCACATCTAGGCCCCAACCCTGGGTCGTGACAGAGAGAGTATCACAAAGATCCGAGTGCATAACCTACAAAAATATAGAAGCAAGGGGTGAGTACCAACCACACGGTACCCAGTAAGTCAACTAACAAAACAAAGCAAGTCCAATAGAATACACAAACTCTTTTCATCCCAACCAACCTCCACAACTATAACCTGCACGAAAAATCAGTCCAACCCAGCAACACATAATACATAATAAAGATAGTTTTCACAATGTCACAATTCAACATCGCCAGCCACAACTCACAAGTGATAACACAGTCAAACACAGGAACAACATCATGCCACACAAGAATATGCAAGGATGAAATGCAATGCTTATGCAATAATCACCGGTAATGACCTCGGCATCAGAATATCACTAAAAAATACCTCAACATTACAACATCGCCAGTAAAGATCTCGACATATTATCATTGCCAGCAAAGACCTCGGCATCACAATATCACTAAAATTATCTCAACATCACAACATCGCCGGTAAAGACTGCGGTATATTATCATCGCCAGCAAAGACCTCGGCATATTATCATCGCCGGCAAAGACCTCGGAATCATATCTCGACCGATAAAGACCTCGGCCCCAATTTTTACCATCTCACTCATATCAATATCCAGAACCAATGCAAAAATATGTGACATAGAATGAATGAATATAAGATGAAGTCCACAAATAAATCCACTCAGAATCATCAACCACAACCACATATCTCAATATAGAATTCACATCACTTAAGCACATTTTCAATTCAGGTGTTACAACACCACATATCACCAACCACAACAATATATCTCAATAATATAATTCACACCACTTAACCACATTTTCAATTCAGGTGTTATAATATCCCACCAATACACATTTGCATTTAATCACCCCATATTTATAACATTAAAAATATTTCAGGAATCACACATAGGAGAAAGGAAAATTTGAGAATTCTACGAGAATTACAAAGTTTTGAAAGTCCACTTGCCTCAATTAATAGAATAACACTCCAAATCTTGAGTCTTTCGTAACACTTTCAGATGATGAAAATCTATTTAAATACATAATCTACATAAGAATACAAATCTAATGACACCCATATTGCTATATTTATTTTTGGCTCAAAAATCGTGTCAAAAAGTCACTCCGAGCCCTTAAATTCGAATCTGAAAATTTCTATCAGATTATGTTTACCCATTATAAACTAAACGTATACGTCAAATTTCAGCTAAAACGAATCGTTATTCGATCCCCAAATCAAAATTTTATTCTAAGAACCCTTGGGCTATATTTTCTTAATTTAACATAAATTATACACTTTGCTACCTTAAAAATTTATTCATAATCTCATGAAAACTTAATGGAAAGGATGAGAATAATTACCTTGATGTTTTGGGATGAAAATAAATAATTTTCTTCTCTTCTTTTTCTTTCTTTTCCTTCCCGCACCTTTTTCTTTTTCTGCATTTCTGCGCGTCAATGTTTTTTGCTTTCTGCTTTCGTTTCCATAGGGCTGTTGTGCAGCCCTTCAACTTATTATTATTATTATTATTTTTAATTTTTTTTATTTATTTATTTACTTATTTTAATATACTAAAAGTGATAAATTCTATTAGCCTATTTTTGATAAATATGGAATAAATAGTATAGGACATTAATTAAAATATTATTTTAATCCACCAACTAAATTAATTATCTAAAATTATCCGTCAACTAAATGACCGTAATTATCAAATAGTTTCAAGTTTTTAATTTAAATTTATGAAGAGAATCTTTTATGAAAGAGAGAGTATTTATTTTTAAGATGACCTAATGGGTCATTACAGTTATTTAGCTTATTTTTCTCATTAATTTTTGTAAAACCCCCTTTTGGGGAATTGTGTTGATTAACTGCTCAAATTACTTGTTGGTGGATTCGCCTTGAGTCTACGTATTCCCTGTGAGTTCGACCCTTACCTACCTTAGGTTCTATCTCTTGACAGTGACCACTTTATCTACTAAAAAGGAGGTGTAACTTGGGCGACATCACTTCATACCCTCTACCCTTTGTACTATTGAGCAAGAATGTTCTATGTACTCTACTCTCACTCTATCTCTATAAAACCTAATATGAACAATATGTACAATGTTCTTTTTAAAAGGCTTGATTGTCCATTTGAAACAAATGGGAATTCATACACCGAGTAGGCATTCGGTGGTAAACGTTTGCCATCACTAAGCACTCCGGTGATGCGCCGCTCTTCACCACTTTCCTCTACATCAATTTGAAGGTTTGGATCTCCACAAGATCGGGTGACGGCTCTTTACTTCTCCAATCATGTTTGGTAATTCACTGAATTTACTTACATATCACCCTTCTGTCGTGAACTTAGGATCCTGTGTACTGCAACATTAGGCAGTATCCTTGGCCATTCTGCGACACACCAAATATGTTTGGCAACTTCAATTCTAACTGCCTTTCTTGCATGGACATGGGACATGGTTGCTGAAATATTAGGTGGTCTCACTGAGTTTTCGGCAGTGCGCCGAATATGTCGGCGAAGAGGCTTTTGTCTGCATTTTTGACACTTTTGCTCCTTTTCCAAGATTTGTTGAGTATTCTCCACTTGTGTACTTTTAGCTCCATTCCTGATATAACACATGCATGTTAGCTAGTAATTGGAATATAATAACACACTGAGGATAAGATTTCCTCACATTTTATGCCCAAAATGAGTCCAAGATATGGACTCATCAGGGAAAAATGTTTCCAAGGGGGAGATATTGTACCTCCCAACGGGACTTGGAAAGTTCTTATGGAGTATTTCTTGAATATCATTAAGTCTATGCATTATTTGGCAAATCTGACTTCGTATTCTTTTTTTAGGAGGCAAACATTGTGTAGGAAAAGGGTCACCATCAACTTTTAGGTTACCCGTATCAAAAACTATTTTTTTGCATGAAATTGCACAAACAAAAAAGTGCACAGCAAATCCGCATCGCCCACATGTTCTCCTAAAGTACAAAAGTGTCCTAAACCCATAACTAGGTAAAAATAGGGGAAAATGTATGTTGATAAAGAATTACACAGTGGGGGACCAGGGGCTCGATGCGCCTGTGCTCTAGCAGTGTGTAAATTTCTCCAAACTCCGAAATTTAGTGAGGACAGTTAAGACTTAATCGAACACCTTTATATTCTCAATTACATTGAAATTACCCTAATTTTACACCTAAATCTCTATCTAAACACTCTAAAATCATCCCAAAATTCTCTCTAAAAACCCTCTATCAAGTTACTCCGATTCCTTGAGGTTCAAGTCTTCTCCATTAAAGATAAAGCTTTCAAAAGGTTTCTACAACTTCTTCAAGTCTTCATCATTAAAATATTCAAGGTTAAAAGGTATGTGGATTTTTAAACCACGGGTCCTTCCACCCATGGTGTCCGAAACCTATTTACTAAATCCTTCAAGTTTCAATGTTGATTTCCTATGGGTTCTTTCTATTTATCCTATTAAGCATGAATTGTGTCAACATTTTTCTCCTATTTCATGAAAATGCATGATTTTAATTCAAGGGTTTTCTATTGTGGAGCTATTTTATGATTACTAAAGCTACGAAAGTTATGTTTCCATGAGATATAATGAAATTGATGATTTTATGAGATTAATTTCATGTTCCCATGTCAAAGTTGAAAGATGATGTGATTAATTGTGGTAGATTATTTAAGAATGATACTGAATTGATGTTTTTTCTTATATTGCTACATAGTCCTCTTGAGTTTCATGATTTAAAGATTACATGCATGCGCCCACCTAATTTTTATATTGAGTTTTCCAATGATGAATGATTTTATGAAAGATATGATATTTAAATCTCTCTTATGAATGTTAAAGATAGAAAAAGGACAATTCTCACCAAAAGATAGAGCCTAGTATGATGAGAACAATTCTCACATATTCGATCTTAAGTTAGATGAGCTACTCTATATATATGATGATGATGTTATGTTTTTAAGTTTATGAATGAGTATAAATATGCATATGTTTTCAATGTATTGTGTGGAAATGACTTAGCACCGAATGGGACATTGAGGTTGGATTTGGTAAGGAAATCCTAGTACTCACCTTTTATTTCATTAACTATGTGCCACCATAGGAACCCTTGGAGGCTAGGCTAGTGTATAAACCTAAGCCATATTATTTACTAAAGATGCATATGCAAATTTTGATGGAGTTCTACTTGGAAAGTAGTCTCCTTGTGCAAACATAGGGGGTTATTTTTTATACCAAGTAGTAGCTCTCTTGGTCTTATATGTTGGTTATGGTCTCCTCCCGCATATGTATGATGATAGGTCATGTTTATCTTTCATGAATAATTTTATCAAGAATTTTTATGCATGCCATAATGAGCTTATTTCTATTATATATAATTATGCTTCTTGATTTTGGAGCTTATTACCAATTGTTATATTGCATCCCACATACTAGTACACTCAAAATACTAAACACATACTTTTCACCTACATAATCTAACCATGTAGGAACCGCAATCCTATCCTTCCTCTTCACATGGTTAGCTTGGTTCGCGAAGATCGCTTGTTGTGGTGGGTCCTCCATATTTTGGGATAATATCTGATTTCCTAACTTGCTTATGTTTTGACACTATTACTTTACTTTCTATTCAGAGGGTGATACTGGAACGTGTCTTTGTCACTGCCCCGCTCAAGTTTTAGAGGTGTTGTTGGATACTTATGTTATGTACCTATTATGAGATGTTGAGCTTCTATGGAGACTTATTCTTTAGTCCTTATCCCTTTATATATTATTGATTTATGTTATGGATCATGTTTGTGATCATGGCATGTGATGAAGGTCTCATGTCCCTACTTCTCCATAGCTTGAGTCATACTTACCCTCCCCTTAGTCTTGCTTGTTATGTGATCGTACAAATCCTTTTCCCCTATCTATCCCTATAGTGTGAGTAATAAGCCCTTATTCCATTAGGATTATTGGTTTATACATATTTTATATTCCGCAACTAATGATGTGCATAAGATATGCTAAGAGGCTCGTTTGGGTTACCTTTGGGTTCCCATTCACATTTCGCACCTAGAATCAAGTCATGACAAAGCATCTTGTTATGGTATTCTTTTCTATATAATCTCTTCGATATACATGTGCCTTTGTCATCTAACATTGAAATACAGGTTTATCATGATCATATGCATTGCATACTGGCATACTCAATACATTCAAATGCACTAATGCATACTTTTCTCTACATGATCTGGCTGTGTAAGGACTAAAGCCTTACTTGATCCACCTCTTCGTGGCAAAATGTGTTGTGGACATTTACTTATGGTGAGTCATTTATTCAAAGGAAAAGACCCTCCTTCTATATACCTATACTATGTTATGGTTATCTTATGTGTTTTACTTTGTGGGTGAGCCAAAGGTATGTCTTGGCCCTCATCCATTCTATGACTTAGGCGCATTGTTAGATGTCATGGAACTCTATGTATAATTCTTGTTATGTATGATACCTATAGAAGCTATCCTTATTTCCTAACCTATGTTGATGTAGTTTTGATGTGTTGATGAGTTGGTGAAATTCCAAAGTCACTACTCCCATAGCTTGATTCTTAATATCTTGCCCCTTAGAATTTACTTGTTGATTGAATATATGATGGCAATTCCCATGTTCCCTATCCTTATAGCTTGAGTCCTGTAGTCCTGTCCCTTAGAGTTATTTGATGTGACTGTGTGACAATGAGTCCCATTCCCCCTTATCTTATAGCTTGAGTCCTAAACCCCCTATCCCTTTGTATCACTTTATAATGTTTGAATTGAGCTTCCGAACTGATGAAGTGTGTATAGATGCCAAGAGGCTTGTTTGGATTAGCCTTGGGTTCCCATTCGATGTGTCGCTCCTAGACCCTAGGCATGGGTCATGAAAGATTCCATGGATGAAGGCTCAAATAACACAGGAAAAAAGCTATAAGAAACTTGAAGAAATACTTGAAATTGTGATTTAGAGCTTGAAGAATTTCATGGGGTCTTCCATGGGTATTTGAGAGCATTAGTATAGATTAAACTTTTGGACATAGAGAATTAAGAGTTGAACGAATGATTAATTTGGGGTTTTGGGTATTTAATAGGTCAAAATTTTTGTTCAAAAACTATTTAGGTTCATTAACTAATGAATAGGGAGAAACTAACATACCCCCACTTAAAAACTTAATTCAGGCAACAGTAAGGGAGCTAGTAAATGATGTGGAGGTGCTCCACCCTGATTTATTTTTGAGTGAAATTCAATTTTAGCCAGTTTTAGCAAAATTGGAACTTCGGAAAAAATTGAAATGACCTGAAGTAGGTCCAAGATTCTGTCATGACCCAAGTGTAGGGCCTAGTAGTAACATGGTGAATGGAACCAGAAAGCTCCAAAATAAGCCTCATAGCATCCATTCACACATCTACATCGATTCGAAAACACAATTCAATCATTGATAAGTGATTCTAAGGGATAGGGGTATCTGACACATGCTACAGGGTAAGGGATGTGGGAATCATTAGCACACAATTACAACATATAAGTCTAACGGACGGGAATTCAGGACTCAAGCTATAGGGATAGGGAGCATGGGACATACCATCACACATTCAATATCAATAAGTAAGTTCTAATGGGGAGATCATATGACTCACGCGATGGGAGTAGGGACTTAACACTTTCCATATCTCTTAATCATATTATAATATCAACATAACATTTAACAAAGTATAGTCTCCAGAGTATCAAACATAGCAATCTCCTATGTAGAGCTACATGACGTCCAACACATGCCTCTAAGTCATAGATAAGATGGAGGCAAAAACATGTCATGGGCTCACCCTTAAAATACAAGACATAAGGAAATCATAAAATAGCATAGGTAGATAGAAGGTGGGTCTTGTCCTTGGAATAAAGAACTTACCACAAGTAAACTTCCAAATCTAACATAGCCACAAAGAGGTGGATGAGGTAAAACTTTGTCTCCTACATGGTTAGATTATATAGGAAAAAAGTATGTGTTAGTATGTTTGAATGCACTAAATATGCGGGAATGCACTACATATGATCATGGTAAACCTGCATTTCAATGTTACATGACAAAGGTACATAAAGAAAAAAGAGATTCGATAGAAAAGAATACCATATGAAGATGCCTTAAATCATGATGAAAGAATGTCATAATGTATAAGTAAAACTCGGATGGGACCTTAACCGACATGTAAGACCATGCGAGTGATTAGATAGAATCTCGATATTACACCTATACCTAAGAAATGGGGGAGTCACTTGCAAAGGTGCAAGGACCAGGACTTTCTACGACCTCAATGGATCTTAAATATTAGGTTCTGGAAAGTTTTGGAAAAAGGTAACCCCTCATGGAAGCGTTCATGGTCTGTATGAGGCTATACAGACCGTGTGGAGCCTCCTTGAAGTGACCCTTGGCCTTGTGTAGGGTGTTTAGGCTTTAAAGTGGAGTTTGGGACTAAGGCATACCCCACATGGTCACCACACAGGCCGTGTGAGACTTCACGGACCGTGTGGTAGCCTTGGCCTTGAAATTGCACAGTTTTGAAGAAAAGCTATGTCACACGGACCATCTCACGGACCGTCTCACGGAACGTATGACCCTTTTCAGTCTGTGAGGTCTCCCATATAGGTGACAAAGTGGAAAACTTTTAAGTATTAGATCACTGTCTCAGAACTTCTCATGATGAATTTTTTAAGTGAAGTGCTACAAAGGAGTACACGGATCGTAAAGCTTAGTACGACCCGTAAAACCAACTTTATGGATTCCTACGTTGAATTTTTCTAAGTATGGAATCTTCAAGTTCAAGCTAATTTCACTTTCAAGCCCTCAATGCAATCTTATTTCAGTTTCTTAGGGCCATCATGGGTCTCCTGCATCAAGCCACGTTGAAAGGAATTCCATTGGATAAGCTTTTCAAAAGAATCGATTGAAAGATCAACTTTGTATGGACATATCCCTTAGAACAAAATGAAATAGCTGCCCCACATCCTATTAAACAAAAGATGTTTGTATTAGCTTTCCAACGCAAGCGATTTCACCTTTTATAAGGCCCATTTTTATAAGGCCCATCTGTATAGTGTTTTCCACGATTTGGCTAAACGTGCTCTTCGGGAGATTTTCCCGGTCTGTGAGACCTTGTATGTGCTGTGAGTCATTTTCACGGGACCCTCGGCAAGAAATGTTATTTTGCTTCATTAATTGTATTCTTTAATTGTAGCTTCGCCTAAGGGTCTTTCATGACTTCCTATGCTATCCTAATGCCTCCAAATGACCTAAACTCTATCTCTCTTATTGAAATTCATTCTTACACTTTGACGTATTACAAACTCTCTCTTAAGAACTCCCATACGGTGACCATTGAGGGATTGTCTTGAAGCTAAGGAAAAAGGGGTCTCTTTTTCATCAAATTTCTTCCTATTTCTTCTTGATTAGCTAAGGTATGTGGGATTGATTCTTGGTTCCTTTCAACCAAGAAGGCTCAAACTCTTTTTTAACTCGATTTATGAAATATAAGCTTACTTTAATTATGGGTTTTGAAGATTATTATTTGTTAAATTCAATTGAAGTATGGTGGACTATGTTTCATTGTTGATTTTAAGTTGATTTGAGCCTTACAGTGATGAATTGTATGATTATTATGAAGATTCGGATATGCATTCTCTCCTTAAAGGTTGATCTAAGCATGGGTAATCTATATTATGATGTTAAATGTGGATGTAATTATGGATTTACTAGAATTTCCTACGGTATTGTTGATTATAGATTGAATCACAATTACCCATACTATTCTCACATCATTCATGGGATATGCATTCATGGACATTGGATTTATAAAAATTATGAAGTGGGTTAAGCCCAATTATCTTTATTGATATGATTTTGATAAGATGTTTGTTATGATAATAATGTGATCACATAAATGTCTGTGATATGGCTCTTTGAGCATTTTGAGTGTTTGCACCATATTGTTATGTGAATGAGCTATTCCTATGCATGAGAATCATGATTATAAACTATAATTTGTGTTTTGATCCCAAGTACGAATGATTATGAAATGTGTTTGGCTTTTGAGCCCAATTATAAATGTAACAGAAATATGTTTGGCTTTTAAGCCTATAAGCGCATTGAAAGGATTTGAAATGACTATTGACTCTTTTGAAATGATATATATGTATAAGCGTTCTCGTGGGATGTTTTAACTTAGCACCAATGGATTCGGGGCGTCAGGGATATCCCCAAGGGTCCTCTTCCTTTTCGTGAACTATGTGTCAGCATAGGTATATGGTAGCCATTATCTAAAATACTAGGTTAGAAGGAATGTTTACATTTTGATATGATATGGAAATCCGTTCGAAAATCGAGTTCATAAGAAAGATGTCCACCACACCGAAAAGATGTGATCGTAAGGTGCGATCTAGGTTACCCTTTGTAAGTGATCATCTCCTACCGATGGGAGGTCTTCATCGGACTAATTCATGTAATATCTTACATAAGTTTGATATGACGGACATGGTCACATCCCTACTATACATGAACATTATTGCATTTCATGCATCATGGATTTCATAGCATACTGTTATACTACTCTTCTTTGATATATATATCGATTTCTATATTATGTGCCCTTGCCATCTAATATTGAATGCAGGTTTGATAAGTCATAAGCATTGCATGCCCGCATATTTTGTACATTTAAACGTACTAATGTATGTTTTTTTCAACATGAGATATTATACTGAATATGTACGGCAAGAAGTATTATATTTGAAATGAAAACTCAAATTAAATCATGCATTGAAGTAAGGATAAGACACCACCTTTAGTCATATTGTGGAATCGTGTACTTTGTGTCTTTTTAATTACTTTACCTTTCTTTACTGTATAATCTGTGCACAGTATATAATACAAATGACTAGCTGATCAGTGGTAAATTAATATTGGGATCAACCCATGCTAGGCATTCCTTTCATCCTGGGATACCCCCCGTAATATTGTATCGACCCATGTTAGGTGATTCTTCCATTACTGGGATACCACCCATTAGTAAGCAACTTCACTTATATCTTTTATTTACTTTGAGATGATTCTTTTGGTTGTCATGAAATTTGGTGTTGTAGGGCTATGGATATAACATGTGACATGGAAACAATCATGCACGACAATATCACTACGAAAATAATAAGTTACACAACTAATGAAATGCATAGGAGATTAAACAACACATGGACTTTATTTAACAAAAAAAAGCTAACTCATGAATCTTGGTATCCAAAGTAGATATGCAAATTCGACAGTGGCTACGTATGGTAACATATGAACAAGTTAAAGAGTGGAGACACAGTTATTAGTTATGTCACAGTTTGTATGTGCCTATACGTGCAACGGAAGGTCCTAGAATTCATGTCAAATAATAGAAAATTAAGTAGCCTTACATACCTCATTGTATGACCTCGTTATTACCTTGAAGTAACCTCCTTTTCCTCCAAATATTTATCTATAATAGAGTAGGTGATGAAAATAGTATTAGCACCTAATGAACACGTCATTGAAGTCCAATCTCATAAAAATAACACTCGGGTTGCAAGCTTGTAATTATCAACCCAAGAGTATTCTTTAAACCTTTCCACCTCTGATTCTATTTTCTAATACACATTCTCATATACATGTCATATCCAGCTTGTTTTAGTCCCATAACAGACTTACAACAGCTCACAAAGTAAACACATAACAACTCTACACAACACACAAGTAGGCAACATAACATTACATCCTTTCGCTACATTTCGACGTCAACGATCCCAAATTTGTTCCAACATCAACCAAAATATCCCCAACATATTTACACATAAATAAAGTCCTAAAACAATCCACAAACAGTCCCAAAGTAGATGGAGAACATGAGAAAATAATTTCCAATTACCAGCCCACAAGTTCCTACTAAGAGCACAATTAGGAGATCATACAAGAACTCCTTTTTTTAGGAAAGAAAAAATGGTGCAGCGACCTTGTTACATCATTACTGATCCAAACCTTGTTAAAAACATCAACCTCACTTCTTAATCAAGCCAGTCATGAAGAGAAAAGTCTCTAAAAATATAAGGAAAGTGAGTAGCAACCCTTGGAACACATGATGTCCAATATTTCACACAAGCACAACCAGCTACGTTTCTTGTTTTTCATGGAAACATTGCAGTAAATACACAGGCATTATTACTTACCTTAACCTCCAAGGAGTAGGTCTTCTCTAAGAACCCTAAACTATTTTTGGGGTTTATTTGTAAAGGCAAGAGAGAGCATGGAGAAAAACTTTGAAAAATCTAATTTTTGGTCTATACTAAAATGACTTGAACTTGCTGGTTTTTAACCCCTCTTAAAGGGCTAATCTTGGAAGAATTACTCCTTTAATTTAAGCCACATTTTAACAAGGTGGTGATGCAGCTACTTGACCCTTTCACTTTGGCCTTAATGGGCTCCAATTCGATGGGTCTTGGCTGCTGATTTTTCTCTTTTCCCTTTACTTAGTTTGGGCCCAAATTGTCAAGTTGGTTGAGAATGTACTTGGGCCCTTTTTGTATTCATATTGGGCTAAAAAATTGTCCCTTTTTATGCTAAAATATAGGCTAAAATTACACCCTCAACTTGGGCCTAATTTATTATTGGACTTAGGCAAATTCAGTGTTAGGCCTTGTCTCCGTCTACCAGCCTATTTATGCTAAGCATATATGTGACTAACCTGCTAGCTTCCTAAGTCCCACAAGCACCTCACTACTTTCACTTCATTTAAGGCTGTTGATCACCTTAATTTAACTTAATACTTATATATACGCACTTGTCTGATGTGTTAGACATAAATATAGCCCTCTAATATAAAAGTTAGGAACTTTCAAAATTGGTACCCCTTCTACCAAAACATATTATGTTTCATATACATAGGGCTAGAACACGTAAGATGTAGGGTGTTACACTTATCATTATGGTTATCTATTGGATATGGCTATCATAGATTGATTATGGAAATTATGATAAGCATGTATGATTTGATACGGAAAGGTGGAAGATCCTAAGTCTCGTATTTCCCCAGTAGAGTGAGTCATACTTACCCACCCCTTAATTCTTATGTGCAATGTGTTATGGAAATCCATGTTGATCCCTTAACCCTATGACATCCCCATAGTGTGAGTCTTACTTTCTCATCTCTTAGAACTATGTGTTTACTATTTATATACGCACTTCGAAACTGATGATGTGAATATGGATACTTGAGGCTCATTTGTGGACTCTTGGGTTCCGATTCGCCATGTCACTCCTAGATCCTAGTTCTGGGTCGTGATAGAGATGGTATTAGAGCATTAGATTTATAAATAGTCCTCAAAGTCCAACATGCTACCTCAAGTAGATTTTTATTCTTAGGTGTGAAACGCGCCACATCTATGGGTAGGACACCACAAGGCATTTTAAAAATGTTTCACTTTTTCATGATTCTTATCATGCTATAGAACGTATCTTATGATTTCCTATCTCCATTCTTCCCTATCAAATAGGGAGAGTTACTTTAGGCCCGTAATGTAATTCAGGCATGGAAAATGTTGTAGTTGATCTTATAGATGAGGCAAAAAAGGAGTTTGGAAGGATATGCATCATTTGATAAGATTGGGGAATTGGGTCGAGTGAATCTAATGATGATATCGTTCATGTTTAGAGTGGGGCTGAATATTCTATGAATGTTGATGTCAAGGCAAAGGAATACTTAGACCTATCATTGGTTGTATTGAAGAGGTTGGTTGCCAGAAATAAGACATAGGCTTTCTCCCAAGGGGGAGAAAATGTAATTTGGTATCAAAAATTGATTGTGCATTCCGAATGTTGATGGTCTTAGAGGGATGATCATGAGTGAGGCCCATAACTCTCATTTATCCATCCTTTCGAGATCTGCCAAAATGTATCAGGAGTTGAAGGAACTATATCAGTAGCATGGTACGAAGAAAGACATAGCCAAATTTGTATCAGAATGCTCTAATTCCCAAGAGGTGGAACATCAAAAGACCTATTGCTTGGCCCAAAATATTGAAGTCCCTGCTTGAAATGACAGGATGAGAATGTGGACTTTGTGATTGTGCTTCCCTGTACCGGAGGCAAATTGATTCCATTTGGGTATTTATTGGAAGAATGACCAAATCGACTAACTTATTATTGGTTAAGACTTCATTGAATGTTGAGGACAATGCCAAGTTATATATTTGGGAGTTGATTAGACTGGAGGATGTTCCTACCTTTTTATTATATTAGATTTTGGTACCCAATTTACTTCATAATTTTGGAAATAATCTTAAGAATGGGCTTGGCAATAAGGTGAATTTAAGTACCACTTTTCATCTTCAATCCTTTGGGCAAGCCGATAAGACAATTCAAACATAGGAGGACATGTTGGGGAATTGTGTGTTGGAATTCAAGGTTAATTGGATGATCATCTTCCACTTATTGAGTTAGCTATAATAATAGTTTTCCTGCTACCAGTTGTATGGCACCGTTTGAGGCTTTGTATGTTGGGAGATGTAGATCTACAGTAAGGTGGTTTGAGTTTTGAGAGATAACTTTGATTTGCCTAGAGTTGGTGTTGGAGGCTATGGAAAAGGTGAGGTTGATGAGGGAATGGTTGAAGTCAGCTCAAAGTCATCAAAAGTCCAATTTGGATGTTTGGAAAAGGGATATCTAAGGGTCTCACCCATGAAGGGTTTCATGCATCTTTATAATAAGGGAAAGTTAAGTTCCTGCTATGTAGGTCTTTATGAGATTATGGAGCGGATTGGGAATGTTGCATTTAGGTTGGATTTACCTCCGAGTTTGAGTTACATTCATTCAGTTTCCATGTGTTTGTGTTATGATGATGTCTCGATTGAGATTTTGGATAGGCAAGTGAAGAAGCTTCACAACAAGGATGTGGCTTCGATTAAGGTTCTTTGGGGAAATCAACATGTTGAAAGCACTACGTGTGAAGTGGGATCAAGTATGATGGGACGATACCTCTATCCTCTCCAATCTACTCAAGCCTATGCTATTAGGTTCTTCATATTCTCAATGGTCCTAACTCTTTCAATCTTGAATTTCATGAATGACATGCATACATGTGCACAAAAATGATTTAAAGATGTACTGAATGATTTAAAGAGGTATTGGTATGAGTTTTAATTACTTTATGGCTTTCAAATGATGAAATATGCATTGTACCTTGTGTTTGGAAGTTTCATGTTCTAAGTCAAGCCTTGTTCTAGAACATTCAAGGATGAATGTTCCTAAAGGGGAGATAATGTAAGGACCCATACTTTGTACGACCTTAATGGAGCTTGGAAATATTGGACCAAGGTGACACCTCATGGAAGCCTTCATGGTTCGTGTGAGGCTACACAGACCGTGTGGAGCCTCCTTGAAGTGACCCTTGGCCTTGTGTAGGATGTTTAGTCTTTAACATGGAGTTTGGGACTGAGGCATACCATACATGGTGCCCACACAGGCCATGTAAGGCTTTACAGACCGTGTTGTGGACTGTGGCGTAGCCTTGGCCTTGCAATTTCACAGTTTTTAAGCCAAGGCATGTCACACGGATCATCTCACGGACCGTATGACCCTTCAAGGTCCTTGAGGTCCCCATTATAGGTGGCAGAGTGAAAATTTTCTATGTATTGGATCACCATCACAGAACTTTATCCTGAATAATTTTCTAAGTGAAGTGGTACGGAGGAGTACATGGATCGTAAAGCCTCGTACGACCCTTATAACCAACAGTATGGATGCTAACGTTGAATATTTTTATAAGTATAGAATCTTCAAACTCAAGATAATTTCACATTCAATCCCTCAATTCAAGCTTATTTATGTTTCTTATGGCCATTATGGGTCTCCTACATCAAGTCAAGTTCAATGAAATTTTAATGGCTAAGATTTTCACAAGAACTGATAGAAGGGTCAACTTTGAATGGTCACATTTCTTCTCACAATAAGACTCGGGTGGCCTATGACCTATCACATTGAATCTCTTTGCATTAGGTTTCCATGGGAGGGTTTAGTTTTTGAGCCTGATTATGAATGTATAAGAAATATATTTGGCTTTAAGCCTAAATGTGCATTGAAATGATTTGAAATGACTATTGCCTCTTTTGAAAGCATGTATATGTATAAGTAATCTCGTGGGATGTTTTGACTTAGCACCGATAGATTGGAGGCGTCAGGTCTATCCCAGAGGCTCCTCTCCCTTTCCTTGAAATATGTGCCAGCATAGGTATACGATAGCCATTACCTAAAAGACTAGGTCATAAGGAATGGTAACATTTTGATATGATATCAAAATCCTTCCGAAAAGGAGGTCGTAAGGAAGGTGTCCATCACATAAAAAATATTGGGTCGTAAAATATGGTGTAGATTACCCTTGGCAAGTAATCTACTTCTACCGATTGGTGGTCTACATCAGACTAATTCATGTTATAGCTCACTAGGTTTGATTTTGTCAGTTATATGAGCATTATTGTATTTCATGCATCATGGATTTCATGGCGTATTGTTATATACTCTTCATGGATATGATCTTCTTTCTATATTATGTGCCCTTTTCATCTAACATTGAATGCAGGTTTGATAAATTATATCTGTTGCATGCCCGCATATGCAGTACATTCAAATGTACTAATGTATGATTTTGCCTACATGATCTAACCATGTAGGGACCGGGGAATACCTTCATCCACCGTTTGACGTCAAAATCGTATTTGAGAAAGTGTTGTTGTGAGCCCTATCTTCCAATGATAAGACACCATCTATCTACCTTATGTTGCTTCCGTTTTTCTGTTTACTTTAAGGGTGAGCCCGTGACATATCTTGGCCCCCGTTCTATTCTATGACTAGAGGCATTGTTAGACATCTTGTAGATTATTGTCAGATCTATATGTTATGTGTTGTATTTAAAACTTATGATTATAGTTATCTATTGGATATGACTATTATGGATTTATTATGGGAATTGTGATATGTATGATTTGATGTGGAATGGTGGAATATCCTAAGTCCCATATTGACCCCATAGGGTGAATCATACTTATCCACCCCTTAGTTCTTATGTACTATGTGCTATGTGAATCCATGTTAATCCTTTATCCTTATGGCATCATCATAGCATGAGTCCTACTTTCCCGTCCCTTAGAACTATGTGTTTACTATTTATATATATGCTTCCAAATTGATAATGTGAATATGGATACTTGAAACTTATTTGGGACTCGCGGATTCCCATTCACCATATCACTCCTAGACCCTAGGTCCGAGTCGTGACAAATGATGAACATCTATGATGCCTTAGTGGATCCACTAAAGCTACATAATTGACCAAGCCTCTACCAACGGATGGTCCATCTAGTGAATCAAGCCTCATCTAATTGATGATCTATCTAAGGAGTCAACCTCATCTAATGGGTGATCCTCTAACCTACGGTGACACGTAGACATGGGATAGTGATATTCACCTCAAACGGGTCATGCCTCAACTAAGGGGATGATCCTTGATCTCGAGGTCATCTCGGGGCTAATTTATTATACCACGGTAATACACACACACACACACACACACACACACACACACACACACACACACACATATATATATATATATATATATATATTCATGCTTGAAATAGGATAGTAAGTCCTTTCAAATCATCATCATGCATACTTGCGCTTAAAATCCAAATCATTCTTTACATCATGACTTTCTTGCATAGGAATAACTCATTTATATTTGTACGTGATGGTCGTCACCCATAAATGCTTAAAGTCATATCATAGACATTATGTGATCATATTGATATCACAAACTTACTTGCCTTGAAATCATAATAATAATCATAATTAAATAATAACCCATATAATTAATATAATAAATAGCCTTGTTTATGTATGCTCATGACATTAGGAATGAGAATAAAGCATGAATATATGAAATTCATACTTAAATATGATAAATCGACTAAATCTTATGTAATACATAAAGAAATCAGCACGACATACAAAATCAAATCTCATAAAATCTATGTAAATTGATATAATAAAACTTAAATCATGCCAAATTCATCAATTGAAATCAACCCATGTCATAATTTTATCAATGTGAAGCGAAAATAGAGAACCCATATCATAATTTCATTAATGTGAAGCTAAATCATGAAACCCATATTGAATTCATACTTAGAAATCAGGAAATTCAAGAAATGGATTCTTAGGGCTTCATGATTTGAAGGTATTATGAATAAATTCACACATACCTCAAAGAATTTAGAAATATTAAAATGGATCAAATTTGATTCTTGGCAGCCCATAAATATCCCTAGATTGAATCCTTTGGAGGTGTGACTTGGAGAGAAATTTTTAGGAGTAATGAAATAAACTGAGTCTAAACCTTGAATGAGGTGTTAGGATTAGTACAAGAGGTTTTTGAGAGTGCAAAGGGGGAATAAAGGTCTTAAAAATCCTTGGGGATGGGACAAATTATCAAATATACCTCTATAAAAACAAGCCTTAAAATTTAACATAGAAAATACCATGGATGGCTTCACTAGCCGTAAAGCTTTTATAATAACATGCATAACTTCGTACTTCAAATCTAGAATTAGGTGAAACTAGATGTGTTGGAAATCTAATTCAAAGGACTTCATGGGTCACCTGATTAGTTTTGTGCAAGGAGATATAATATTTAAAGTTGACCGTTATACCGGTTCATATGAAAAGCTTAGCCAATGGAATTCTTTTGGACTTGGCCTGATGTAAAAGCTTCATAATGACCATTAACCACATATATAAGCTTGTATTGAAGGCTTGAAGGTAAATTTATCTTGGACCTGAGATCTTTCACCTAGAGCTTGAAAGAAGGATTCGAAAAGCATTTGAAAGAGTGAATAGAAGACTAAGTGTTATGGAATGCATGGAGTAATATGAATAGCTTCGGAAATAATTTGGTAGGTTAAAGGACTATCCCAACTTAAATGGACCTTAAAAGATCAGCTAAAGACCTTCACAAAGGCATTTAACGAGTTGTGAAGTGCACCACGACTCGTGGTGCCCTCCGTGGTGTCAAAAGGCCACTGATTCAAGGCAAGGGTTTTACCACAAAAGCCCTTCACATGATGTGGTGTGAACCACGACCCATGAAGTGACTCATGGTGTGCACCCTCAACTCGACAACCCTGTTTTTCTTCTAAGGCACCTCCACGAGCCCTTTCACAGCCAGTGGTGCTTTCCACAACTCGTGAAGGGCTCCTTGGATGGTACCCTTTGGTAAAATCCTTGAAAAAGTTATAGTCCGACCTTGTTTCATCCTTATGAAGTTTAAATACTTTCTAAATTTACCTTGAAAAAGAAATTTTAAGCCTTTATCTGATTATACGACTTGCAGGGTATTAGAGATAGGTCCTATGACGGACCCTTACTAAGATTTTTTAGGAATTTTATTTTGCGATCTGCTTGACCTAAAAATTTACTGAGGTCATTTGCTAATATTTTGCCTTATTATATCATATTTCAATATTCAAAGTGTTGGGGATGTTATAATCACCCTCAAAGATATTTGAATCTATAGATCAAATTGAATAAAAAGATTGCCTTGCCTCCGTGTATTGTGCACATAATAGTATTTGACCTTAGTAAAATAAAAATAACAAGAAAAAGTGGACTAAGAAATATGAGATTACAATCAAATTACACAATTAATCTAATTAAAAGTCATATTCTTTAGCAATGGCACAATATTTTGATACACTAAAATTACACCAGCTCCCTCAAGAAATACAAATTGGTCATTGTTTAAATATGGAAACTAATAAAGGTCAGGATCGAACCCACGAGGAATGTGGTCCAGACTTAGCTTTATTATGCTTTATTTGTACTCTCTGTCAAATTATTTTTAAAAGGGGTTGTAAGTGAAAAATAATATTTGTAAACTAACTAATTACAATTATTAGATTCTTTAGCTTCAAGCGTTAAATCAATGAATGATGAAATTAGGTTATTTTGATCCCCATGAATTCATAATTTAGTATGACCTTTAGTAGTAGCCTTTCTACGGTGTAGAAAGCAAGATAAGTAAGCTAGGTATGATATACGTGATTGGCCTCCTAAACGGATGAATCTCATCTCATATTTTCCATCTATGAGTGTCTACATAGTAACCCTTATTTTTCATCCTATATGTTTGCGATGGCCTAAGCAGGAAAATAAGCTAACTAAACAATGAAGTTAGTCAATTGAATCTTCGTTGTTTTATCCCTTTTGCTATTCATTAAACCCTAGGTCTAGTAAGTAAGGATAAGGTGAGTTCTAATGTTGGACACTATAAAAAAGCAATCAAGGTAAAGAGATAAATACCACAAGCATACACACTATCCAATAATTACTAGCTATTAGGTCTACTTTGTTAATTTTGTTGGGTGTCCATAATTCTAATTATAGATTTAGCTACTCATGCTCGGGCAATACAGATCCATGATAAAAAATTTGGTTGTAATCATGCATTTACATGTCTCAATTTTATTAAAGATCTAACCTTCTACTTTCAATGATAGATTAAACTCCAAAACCAAGAACAAAAGAAAACTTTAAATTAATCCTTTTTCCTAGTCAAAACAATAAAACTGCATCATGATACCATAAAATAAAAAACCTATTTATTCACATAAAAATCATATCTACGTCGACTGGGAAAACTAGATTCGGCAACTTCAATGACTCAATCTCAAAATGGTAGTTCCGTATAAAGCTCTTACACAGGCTTCGTGGATTGTACTTTTATAGTCTTGGTACTTTTTCGGTGGACAGGTTTTACGGTCCATGAATTCTTCTATGGCTCATCAACTCCTTTAAACCGTAGCAGTTATAGTCACTCAATGGAGATATTCAGAGTCCCAAAAAATAGAAAAATCTTGGGCACTTATAAAGTCAAGGTCACTTTTATACAGTCTATAATATCAACCATAGACTTTTTTATGGCATGTAAACTCTTCCATCATTCGTCATGTTGGCTCATGGAAATCAGGCAACATTTATAGGGTGTCTGAACTTATTGCACGACCCAGTTCTACAACTCAAGAATGATTCGACAGTCCATCCTGATTACTCATGAAACTAAACTTTTTTTATGCCTATAAAAGTCATCCATAGGCTAGCTTGTAAACTCCCAAATTGGCCTATACCTCTGAATTCAAACACTTTGCTTTTGAAATCTATTTTCCTGAAAAATAACTAAAAAAAAAAGAGCATCAAATCTGCTAAAACACATTAGAGAATGTATAAAATTCATGTTTTAAGTGTCCTAAATATTGAAAATGACAACACATTAATCTACATCATATAAATAAGTTGTATACCGTATCAAGGTATACCTAAACTATCCCAACTAACATTAGCTATTGCACTCCATGTCGCTCACATGATTTATGTCATTTCTAAGGAACTCTTCAAAAAAACTGAAGTTATATCATTTTTAGTATTTTCTATTGATGCATATTTTCAGTTATAAAGTTTTATTGTCAAAGCAGATATGCATGCATTAGTATTCAGTTGACTTTATTTCAATCTATCCTTAGAGTTATCAATTCAGTTCTTTATGTTCAATTTTAACCAATTGTTGCATTCAACTATTTTACATATCATACATTCCATATACTTTTTATTTTGCGTTATATCATTTTATGTTGCAACTCCAAGTATTCATGATAGAAGATGCAGGACCACTTTTATCAAGCTTTGGTGAGACCACTTTTCTTTTAAAGGTGTCCAATTCACCTTGAATATTAGTACTTGTTATGCATTGTAAATAAGAGTATTGAAGAAAAATGGGCAAGTATGTTACAAGCTTTGTAAACGAGTCAATTGAGTTACAAATTTCAACATTACTTTACAGACAAACATGTCATCAATATTCTTAGATCTTTAAAGGGAAAATAGTCTAAAATATCTCTTATGTTTGATGATAATTATTGTAACAATACAAAAAATTGGTCGAACTGATTAACCCTGGACTCTTTATATCACGGCTCGACTTTAAAAGTCATAACAGTACCTACCCTAACTCCTTGATAGGCAAGCCTATCCTTGACCCGGAACCACTAGTAATGGGTGTGAGGGCTGAGAGTAATCCAATAAAAAGACACAAATAATCTAACCATAGCTGAAAGCAAGACTGATACCAAACATACATACAACAACACTACAAAATACCCTCCTAGGACCTGAAAGTCATCTATATAGAACGACTGTAGAAACGATACAATACAACTAGTCATGAACTACATTTACATAGCCAGAATAATGTACAAGGCAAGTCTTGAATACAAAAGGCAATCACTTATGCAGATAGAGACCGAAAAGATGCAAGGACGTCCAATGCTCACCACTAGTCAGTGAGTAGTCCAAAAATGCCCTCCATCGATAGCGTCTCTGACGGTATAGCCTCCAACTATAATGCCTCTAACTAGGGGTGCACAAAATGTAGCTGATCCTCATTTATACACTTCTTAGTGGGAGGATTTGTGCTCAATAACAAGGAAATGCTTGGGGCTCTAACTGGATAGGACCTTACTCTAAACTCCAAGGTGACATTATTGGTCCCCTTATATCTGAGCAAAATTTGATGTATTGCGGGAACGCTCCAAGATAGCTAGCCAATCATATGGATAATCAGAATACCATCTAATCATGGCCTATCCAAGGCTCAATTCTACACACAAGTCTGCTAATCCGATCTACAAAGATCTACGCCTCTAGAGTCACATAAAATATAAGTATAATAGTTTATCGATCCTAACCAGCGTAGATCTAGGGCATCACTAGCCTAAGCATAGACTAAGACTCAACAATATCAAATAATTATAATTACGGTAGACAAGCAATATCTCAGTCATATGAGCTCTAAGCATGACACAAAGGTACTTTGTCAGTCTTAGATAGCTATGAATACAACACGGAACCAGTATAGTGATCACAAATATCCTTAACCTGTCATACAACTAACCTGATAGTCATATAATTAACATTTACAAGTATGTCAACATATATGGCCTCCAACTATTACCCTGCTCAACTCTTAGGCTACCCAAATAAGCATTTACATATTTAACTCATTCTAAAAGGAAGAACGTAACCTACTTGAATGTTGAACACAAGTGCTCCTGATCACTCTAGAGGTGATTTACCCGTCCGAACAATCTCAAAATGTTACCCAACTATCAAAATTAGGATCATGACATCAATATGGTCATTTCAACACAAAAATCATAGCAAATGTACTTAAACCCAATACGAGGCAAAAAAGTGAGAATATGGTCCCACACCATAATTCCTAAACAAACCTTGCAAAATAATCCTTATAGCTTCTCGATCCTATTCTTGAATTCGGACTCAATTTGATACTGAAACAATGTAAAATAGCCCAAATAAGTAATAAAATTTAATTTCTGAAGTTAACATAATATGGCAATAGGTTTAATAAGTTATTTACCTCAAAGGAAGCTTGACTTGCCAATTATAGTAATACCATAGCATGCACCTCGATAAAAGACATAGTATATACCCAAATTTCACTAAAATCTAATTCAAAATGACTAAAAAATCACTTCTCAAAGTTTCTGATAAAATATAGAACATACAACAGCAAAGTAGTGATATTTACCTTGAACCATGTGCAAAATAAAATTTTAGACACTTTCATATTGTTTCTCTTGAAAATTTATTCAATATACCATTTTAAATCTCTAAATTTGGCTTTTAGCTTATCGAGATATCACAATTGCATGTTTACTCTTTTTCCCATTATATTATGAAACTACATGCATACATACACCGCCTCACATTACACTCCGCGAATGCGGGAGGGACCTCTCCGAACATGGTGTGTGTGGTTCTTTGACCTCCATGAACATGGGGAATCTCCATGATGAGAAATGTGTTGTGCACTGGCCTTCACGAACACAGAGTATTAACTTCTCGCATCAGATTTCAGCAAATTCTCAAATACTCCGATGGGTGTCTGGAACTCATTCGCAATCCAATACTCACTGAGAAATTATGTAACCTACAAAATTTTGCATTCCGAATCAAATGGCAAAGTCAAAATTCCAATGTGAGGCCCTTACAGATAAATGTGGGTACCACTTCCAAAATACATATTTACTCAATTTCCACCAAGGGATCCAAAAAGCACTTGAAAGCCTCAAAAACCAAATGAAAGGTTTTTCTAGACCAAGCTTGATGTTTCGGAGATAACCGTGCTTTTAGAATTTACATCAGGCATGTTTTTCAAGAATGTTGAGTAAGGTCAACTACTAACCTATTTTGAATGGTAATATTCAAATTATAGATCTTCCAAATGAATGACCGAGCGAATGACCGAGCGATAAATTATCAGTGCCAGCAAGTCATAAATGATCTGCAGTCGCTATAGGAATACCATAATCATCAAAAACTATGCAAATGCACAAAAATGACCTAGCCGGTCTTTACAATTTAATAGTGCATTTCCAAGGTAGAGATGTGTCCAGTTGGATGACATACTTAATCATTTCTAAGAGACAGCCTCACACAGTGTCACGATTCAAGCTAAAACCTAGGTGTGACATTGTGAATGAGAATCCCGAGAGAACCTCAGACAAGTCTCTTAGTATTCACTAAGGTGTTCATAGGGAATGAATAAAAATCATAAATCGATGACTATGGGAAATGGGACTAAGGGGTATAACGTATGGCATTTGCAAAAAGTGGTGTAGCAACATACATCCATAGAGGAGTCCAATAATACCTCTAATAGAGTAGATGGGGGCTATGATATGTCCCTAGCACACCCTCCAATGAATATACAAGATAAAATTATTTTGTCTAGAACACAAACAAAGCAAGAAAGAGATAGGTTCATTCCTGAATCATGAGGTCTCACCAATAAATCTTCAATCGCAATCCGAATCAACAATGAGAATGAGAAAGATAGTCACCCATCAATACATTGTGAGATAATATAGACATAAACTAAGCATTAGTACTTGGAATGTACTACGTAGCTAAGCAAAATACATATCATAATTAGGAGTAAATTCATAAGTAGATAAGGATAATCAATGCATAAAAACATGAATAGAACAATGTAAGGCATCTTTAGGAATCCTACATATGTGAGAAGAGAACATAACCGATAATAAGACTGTGGGAGCTATGACATGGAATCCTATGTGACCCGCTACATTGGAAGAGAAGACTAGGTAGAACCCGTCAACATTCCTTAATTAATTAACATTGGGGCTATATGTTGATTCACTAGCCTAACCTATAAAGTAACCTATGGCGACACACAGCAATGAGATTAGGAGCTTCTGCTAGGGATCGCTTAGGTCGAGGCCCCACCTAAAACCTTATTCGGTGATAAGTCACGTCCCATGTAATAATAATATATAGTGAAGTAATCATTCACAAACTTTAAGTTCAATAGCATAAAAAAAATCCATTGAGTACATTATGAACCATAAGGATTCAAAATGACGGAATTGTCCTTATCACATGAGGAATCCATAATTGAGGTGAGAAAATCATTCACCAATCATTCATTTAGTCATAAAAAGGCTCCCATTATCAAATCCATAGCATTTATAAACCTTTCGTTGAAATCCTTTTCATTCATGTCATGTTTCTTTGAATATAAGATAGATTTGGTGGATCCAATGCCAATTTATCTTGAAATCATGCAATGCAAGAAAATCATGCGTAATTATAATGAAATTCATCAATTTACATAGTAAGCATATTAACTCACCATAGAAACTTAAACCCTATTTAGTTTTTCATAGAAGCACCATGTAAACCATCAAATTCATGCAATTTAATATCAATTTGTAAAAGAAAAAAAATCATAATTCATGAAATTAAAGCGAAACCATAGACATTCATAAATTGTTCTTACATAAAATTGGGAGATTTAGTTGGAAATAACTTGAGCTCCATGGGTAGAAGGTACCCATGGATGAAACTCATTGATCTTAGTTGGAATTTATGAAAGAAATTAAGCCTTTGTGAAGGAAAGCTTGAAACCCTAGCTCTTGACTCCAATGGAGACCTTTGAGAGTCGAGAGACTTGAGGCTTAGAAAATTTTGGAAAAATGGTTTGGATTGGGAATGAAATGGGTATTGTTAGACTGAAAAATGGTAAGTTTATGAACCAAAATGACGTATTTTAGGTCTTAGATATGAGAAAAAGTCAGATATACCCTTCATTAAAATAATTATAAGGAATCCATGGGTCAGGTCTATAGGTCATCAACCGATCTACGTCCCACAAAAGGGGCTTTGTCCTCGTTATACCTCCAAAAGATCAGAATCCTTAAACTTGGGTCCGAAAACCATCAACCTTATCTATGACCTGTAGTTCCTCGTATGAGTTGTAGATACCCTTTGTCGATATGCGAAACACTTAGTAAATTTAACATCCTCCGGACTTTGAGCACAAACCTTCTTTATGACCATTCAAAAAGACCATGGCCCCTCAGTAGTCTGATCCATTTGAACCTTATTTTACTCTAAAACTCAACCACAAACCCATATTATAATTCGTACATCTATTTATGGATTGTAAGGACCCCTCGCGCATCTAACCGAAACTTCTTGACTTTTATTCAAGTCCCTGACCCAACCACAAGCCTATTTATGACCCGTTATCCAAACAATGAGTTGTGGATGGTGCTCATACATCATTGGTGTAACACCCATCAACATAGCTCAGAAACACCCTACGATGAATTTTTTTGAATATCTTAAAATGCATGCATTATTTGGAAAATATGACTTCATATTCTTGTTCAGGAGGCCGAATTGTATAGGAAAATGGTTACCTGCAATATATAAGTTGTCTGTGTTAGAAAATAATTTTTCCAATAAAATTGGACAAACTAGTAGGGTTTGCGACAAGTCTGCGCTGCGGACTTGCCGCGCCATAGGTCAAAAATTTCAACAAATTTTTTTTTCTATTTCACATAATAACCCAATACCTTTATAGATTGGAATCCTTCATTTTTATACATTCATAACCCTAAATCTCTAATAAACAATCCAAAAATCCTCCAATCAATTTAAGAATCTCAAGAACTCACCTTGGATTTCAAGAATACAAGTGAAGCCCCATGTCTTTCTCGAGTTTCTTTCAAGATATCTCAACTTTAATGTATGTGGGTCCTTCTTCTGTGGGTCCTTCCACCCATTGACTCCCAAAACTATTTTCTTCAAAATTCTTTATTTTGATGAATAATTCATTATGGGTAACTTTTATTATCGCTCCACTACATGAAGTATGTTTGGAATTTTTCGATTATTGACATATTGATATATGAGATCTTATCAAGGAATGATATTATGCTATTATTATGATACTAAAGATTTGTATTCCATAAAATCTTGAAATGCTTGGAAAGTGTGTGGATTTTTGAATAAGTTTCATGATACCCAAATGGGGGTTTTATTACAAATATTGGTGGGTTATTTCGAATGATTCTTAAATGAATTTATTTTGCTCCTCTAATGTTTTATACTCTTGAGTTGCATTATTTTAAGCTTATGTGCATATTACCCACCATGTTTCGGCTAAAGTAATTGACAAACTTCTATGTTGATGAAAGTCTCATTGTAAGAGATGTAAATTACGAATGTTAAGAATGTTTAAGGGATATCATGCATGCTATGAGCTAATGAGAATGTCGTGAATGTTTTTAATTATATGAAGCCCCTTTCTTTGATTATATGAAGAATCGTCTTTGATGAGTTACTCTTTGATAATATTAAGCTATTATGAGATTATGAATGTTATAGTAGACAAATTGTGCATGTCATGATTACCCTCATGTTTGTATGTCCAATGCCACTAGTCTTGTGATGTTTAGAATGATTGAATCATTAAGGTATGAGTCCTCAACCTAGTGAAGATTATGAGATGATGATAGGCCGATAACATAGGCATAAACTAGATTTAGGGGATATCCTTATGAGGATGACCTATGTTAGAAAGTCTTCTAGAATAGGTTAGTAGAATACCTCTCTATTGTTTTGACAGGCTTATGGCATGGGTAAGTAGGATTCCTCTCCATTGTGTCTAAATATTTATGTAATTACTTAGTAAAATTCCTCTCCATTGTGTCTAAATATTCAAGGTATGAGTTAGTAGAATTCCTTGCCATTGTATTTAAATGTTTATGGCATGAGTTAATAGAATTATTCTTCATTGTGTGTAAATATTTATGTGATGGGTTAGTAGAATACCTCTTCATACTTGATGATTCTCTGATTTATATCATTGGTTATTCCGTGAGAGCCATACTTGGCACCGAGTGGACCTTTGAAAAGATGTGGATACTCGCTATAGCAAAGGCAAGAGATCCTTAGTAGAATCCCATTGTCACATAACTATGTGCCACCATAGAAAGTAGGGGCCATTGGTAGTAGCGGATGGCTTCTAGACCAACCATTATTAGAGGTTTCTTAACAACATGCTTTAGTGGATCCATTTAGGCATCTTAGGAGGTCACTTTTGCAAGTGACATCCCCCTCATTCTTGTATAGGGAAAACATCAGGACACCATGACTTAGATCACATGGTTTATGTCTATTAAAGGTTTCTCTCACATGTGTTCAACTTCTCTTTATGGTGTCATGTTGTCCCTCTTAGGATTAATATGATGGTTCATTTATGTCATATATGAGGGTGTCTTAAAGTTGTATAACTTATTGACTCTAAAGTTCAAAAGGTTTTCTTCACATATGCTATGGTTCCTTGTTACTAGAATTGGTATTTATCATAAAGTTATTTTGCCTTCTTTCCAAGTATATATATTGTTCTTCATTATTACTACAAGAGTTTCATTTATACTAGAAGGTTATTTCTTTTATGTAAAAGGAATATTTTCCTAAAGGATATGACTATTTTACTTATGCATGATAACCAATGTCCCTCATTGTCATATATTTTATGGTTTAAGTAATGTTTTTAAATGACCATATTATTCACTAGTTTTATGACTCATGTTTTGTGCATTACATGCCCATATGTTGTACTTATCAAAGTACTAATGCATATATTTTGCCTACATGATTTAACCACGCAGGGACCGACACTCCTCAATATCCTCCACGTGGCTAGCATTTGGATTATAGAATACTTTGTTTGTGGCAAGTCCTCTAGTTCAGGGTCAATATCTAGCTTCTATCATTCTGATGTTGAGACTTTATTCCACTTTATTTTCTAGTTTTAGGGTGAGTTCAAGACATGTCTTTGCCCTCATTCTATTCATAGTTAGAGGTGTTGTTGGATACTTATGCTATGTACCAATGTTGAGACATTGAGCTTTTATGTAGACTTATCCCGTAGATCCTATCATTTATGTGATGTTATTTGATTCTATTGACAATGATAGAAAGTGATGAAAGTCCTAAGTTCCTATTTCCCCATAGCTTGAGTCCTATTTTCCCTCCCCTTAGTACTTTCTTGTTGTGTGATTCACACAAATTCCATTCCCCTATCTAGCCACATAGCGTGAGTCATAAACCCTTGTTCCCTTAGAACAATTTGTTGAATGTTTGTTTTATATTCAACAACCAAGGATATGCAAATGACATACTAAGAAAGTTGTTTGGGTTGCCTTTAGCTTTCTCGTTTGTTGTGTCATGTCTAGGACCTAGGCTTGGGCCATGACAACCTTGGTATTAGAGAACTAGGTTTAAAAATGGTCCTCAGACATCCAACACACTGCATCTAGTAAAGTCTTATTCATGGATGTGAAGCATGTCACAACTATGAATAGGGGTTGTGAGACATTTTAAGAAATATTTCACTTATTTATGATTCATGTAGTACCATTAGAAGTACCTATGGATTTTACTCTCACTAATGACACCTTCTCTGCGATTTCTACAAGATGCCAAAGAATAACACCTTTGCTAGTGGGTGATGCCGAAGAACAAGCACCTCCCGTGAAACAAAAGGACAAGGTTTCTCAATTAGGGTTGTTTTCACCATCATGGAACAAGTATTAGCCAATCAAATCAATCAAGGTGCTAATGTTCTGAATGCTTCCACCCCGACTTCAAGGGTAAAGGATTTAGCTAGGTCGAACCCTCCTGAGTTTCATGGTTCAAAGGTAGAGTAGGATGCTCAAGAGTTTGTGGATGAGGTTCATAAGGTGTTGGCCGTTATGTGTTTGACTTCAGAGGAAAAGTTACACTCAATGGAGGAATGGAAAGAGTGAAAATTTGGGTCCCATTTCTTGAGGAGAGTTCAATGATGCATTTTTATACTGTTTCTTTCCCTTAGAGTTAAGGAAGCTATGATGCAAGACTTTATAAACTTTAAGAAAGGAAATATGAGTGTGAGGTAGTACTCCCTAAAGTTAACCCAACTCTACAAGTATGCCCCGTCATTTGTTGCTGATCCCCTGAAAGAATGAGCAAATTTATGTTAATGCATGTCTAGGAGCACCGGAACGTTATAGTCATAAATGAGATGGATAATTCAAGTCTCATGACTTATATATTGAAAATCAAAGATGATAATATAAGGAAGAAAGCAAGTGTGTCTAAGAGAGCTCATTATTATGAGGGTGGACCATCATTTACCAAGACAACGGAGGCTCGGATTAAGAAGGAAAGACACCCATATCCTACTTGTGACAAGTGTGGTATGATGCACCTAGGAGTGTTCTTGGCAGGTTATGAAGGTTGCTTTGAGTGTGGTGAGTTAGAGCACAAGAGAAGTGATTGCCTGGTGGCTGTTAGAAAGGTAAAAGAGGGAGCTCGTAATGCTATGCGTGGTACGTATGTGTTTTGAATATGGTGATGATATGTACTATATGGTTTCTTAAGTTGTAGTTCTATGGTTGACGTCTTTGTGAGTAGCTATGTTGGAAAATTAGTAATAATGTCAGTTCATGTTCAATCTAATACATAATTTATTTAGTCTTGACATGGCACTTACCATGCATGTATGTGCATGGAGTATGTTGATTGGAGTTTTATGTACAATTATGAAAAGTGTGTTTCTCATGTTTTAAAATAATGTCCATGTTAGACACTTTGAAAGTTGTATGAAAACATTGTTTAATATGTATTATTGTATTAGTAAGGAGTTGATAGATGTTGTTCCATTCTATTTATTCTAGCTTTATCGCATTTGAGGATGAATGTTTCCGGGGAGGAGGGATATTGTAACACCCCTAAACATAGCTCCGAAAGATCCTATGATGCCTTTGTTTTACCATCTTAAAATGCATGCAATATTTTGTAAATCGAACAACATATTCTTATTCAATAGACATAATTGTGTAGGAAAACAGTTATCTACAATGCATACGTTTCCCTTGTCATAGAAATATTTTTTTGATGAAATTGTAAAAATCAGTAGGGTCTGTGACAAGTCTGCGTCGTGGACTTTCCATGCCATAGGTCAAAAATTTTAAAATATTTTCTATTTCACTTGAGAAAAACTGGGTAACAACCCAATACCTATAGACGAAAATCCTTCATTTTCTACCCATTCCAAGCCTTAAATCTCTTCATAGACACTCAAAAAATACTTCCAATTCATCATCAAATCTTCCAATCAATTTCAAGAATGCCAAGAACTCACCATGGTTTTCAAGAATACTAATGAAGCCCAAAGACTTTCTCAAGTTTCCTTTGAGAAATCTCAATTTTAAGGTATGTGGGTCTTTCATCCTTTTGTCCTTCCACCCGTGGAGTCCCAAAACTATTTTCGTCAAATTTCTTGATTTTAATGACTAATTCATTATGGATAACTTCTATTATCACTACATTGCATGAAAATATGTTTGAAATTTGATGATTATTGATCTGTTGATGTGTGGGCTCCTATCGACGAATGAAATTATGTAATGATAATAATACAAAAACTTTGTATGCCATGAAATCTTGAAATACCTTGTAAGATTATGGATTTTTGAATGGTTTTCGTGATATCCAAATTGGAGTTCTACTACAATGTTGGTAGATTGTTTTGAATGATTCATAGATGACTTTATTTTGCTCCTCTCATCTTTTATACTCTTGAATTGCATGATTTAAAGATTATGTGCATATTACCCACCATGTTTTGGCTAAAGTAATTGACAAAGTTTTATGTTGATGAAAGTTCCATTGCAAGACATGTAAATGATGAGTGTTAGTAATGTTTAAAAGCTATCATGCATGCTATGAGCTCAGTAGCACATTGTGAATGTTCTTAATAATATGAAGTCCCTTTCTTTTATTTTATGAAGCATTGACTTTGATGAGCTACTCTTTGATAATATTGAGCTATTATGAGATTATGTATGTTATGGTATACAAATTGTGCATGTCATGATTACTCTCATTTTTGTATGTTCAATGGGACTATTCTTATGAAGTTTAGAATAAATGAATGATTGAGGTATGATTTCTCCGTCTAGTGAAGATTATGATATGATTATAGGCTGATAGTAGAGTTATAAACTAGATTTAGGAGCTATCCTTATGTGATTATCTATGTTTGAAAGTCTTCTAGTATGGGTTAGTAGAATACCTCTTTATTGTTTCCATAGGCTTATGGGATTGGTTAGTAGAATTGCTCTCTATTATTTCTAAATGTCTATAGGATGAGTTCGTATAGTTCCTCTTAATTGTGCATAAATGTTTATGGGATGATTTAGTAGATTTCCTCTCCATTGTGTCTAAATATTTATGGGATGGGTTATCAGAAACCTCTCCATACTAGATAATTCTGAGAGTCACACTTAGCACTGAGTGGACCTAGGGATAGATACAAATACTCTCCTTAGCTAGGGAAAGAGACTATTAGGAGAATTCCTTGTCCCATAACTACGTACCACCATGGGAAATAGGGGTCATTGGTAGTAAAGGGTGGCTTCTATACCAACTGTTATTAGAGGTTGCTTAATAGCTCGCTTAAGTGGATCCACTTTGATGTCATAGGTGGTCCCCTTGGCAATTGACTTCCCCCTCCTTCTGGTGTCGAGAAAACATCTAGACTCCATGGATTAACTGACATGGTTTATATCGGTTATAGGTTTCTCTTGCACATGTTCATGTTCTACTTATGGTCCCATGTTGTCCCTCTTATGATGATTATGATGGTTCCTTTATGTCATGTCCATGTGTGTCTTAAGGTTTTGTAACTCATTGTCTCTAAAGTTCAAATGGTTTTCTTCTCATATGTTATAGCTCCTTGTTATTGGAAATGGTATTTATCAAAGAGGGATTTAACCTTCTTTCCAAGTTTATATGATGTCCATCATTATTACTAGAAGAGTTTCATTTACACTAGATGGTTCATTTATTGAAGTAAAAATAATATTTTCCCAAAGGATATGGCAATTTTACTTATGCATGATAGCGTATGTCCCTAATTATCCTACGAGTTATTGTTCAAGTGATGTTTTTAAATGATCACGTTATTCATTAGTCTTATGACTCATATTTTGTGCATAACATGCCCACATTCTACTACATTTAAAGCACTAATACATACTTTTTGCCTCCATGATTGAACCATCTAGGGACCGGCTATCCTCAATATTCTCCTCATAGCTAGCATTTGGATCATTGAAGAGTATTCTTGTGATGATTCCTCTAGTTCGGGGATAATATTCGGTTTCTATCTTTCTTATGTTGAGACTACACTTTACTTTCTAGTTTGATAGTGAGCTCGGGACATGTCTTGGACCCCGTCCTATTCATACTTAAAGGTGTTGTTGATACTTATTCTATTTATCTATGTTGAGATATTCAACTATTATGGAGACTTTTCCCTTAGATTCTATCAATTAAGTGACAATATTTGATCTTATTGATAATGAGAAAAGTGATGAAAGTGCAAAGTATCTATTTCCCATAGCTTGAGACCTACTTACCCTCCCCTTTTACTTTCTTGTTATGTGATTCATGGAAATATCTTTCCGCAATCTATCCTTATAGGATAAGTCATAAGTGTAAGGACCTAGACCTAGTGTGGACTTATCAATGCTTAAAATCAAGTTTCTAGAAGTTTGTACCCACGAGGTGCTTGTTTATGATTTTGTGTGGCTTAAGAAGGATTTTTAGGCGTTGTGGCCCTCCATGGAACCTTCTGCGAGCTCTGGTCCTCACCACTGGCCGTGGGAGGGGCTCTTGGAAGGTGCCTAGGCCTTCAAGCTAATAAATTTTCTAAGGAAGCCACTAGAAGACCCTTAATGGGTCGTACAACACACCACGATATGTTTTGGGGTCTCGTGCAACCTACCACAAGCCGTGGTTGGGTGTCTCATGAAGCCCTCTCCATAAAATATGATTCTAAGTATAAAATTACCATCTCGAAACATGAGTCTTTTGTATGGATCGTTGTAGCATTAGTGAACCTTTGTATGGACCGTGAAGCCTTTAATGAGAACGTCCTAAGTCTAAATTTTTTTCTAAGTGTTAGAAGACCTTACCACAGACCTTTGTACGGTCCGTGGTCCCTTGCACAGGCCGTGGTGCCTTGTGATGAGACCCTTCAACATTTTTTTGTGCTCGTTTCATTAATGGCTTTCTCATAATTTTGGTTACATTTAAGGGTGGTTTGTGACTTTCTCACCTACCCTAAACCCCTGAAAAGACCTGTACTCCTTCGTCCCTATCCAACTTCATTCATTAAACTTAGAACACTAGAAATTTCTCTCATCTAAGAACTCCTCTCAAGTGTGACATTGAATATTCAACTTATGAATTCAAGGAGGGTCTTCTTCTCAAATCAATTTCTTTGAAATTTTTCTAGTTATCAAGGGTATGTGGGATTGATTCACGATTCCTTTTAATAATGAAGACCCTAAGGATTTCTTACTTCTTAATTCATGAATTTCAAGCTTACTTTGAATATGGGTCTTTTAAATTAGAGTTGATTTGATTAAATTGAGATATGAGTTGTATTTAATTTAAGTTTTTAAAAGTGATTTAGGCCCTATTATATTTAATTGCATTGATATTATGAAGGCTAGAATATGCATGTCTCTTTAAATGATGAATCTATGCATGAGTAACTTCAAGTATGCTTTAACCGGTGATTTCCTCAAGGTTTTTCTATGATTTCATTATATTATGATGATTTAACTATGAATTCCTAGTACCTATTCTATCCAATCACTCATCATGGCATATGCATGCATGAACATTAATTTTCATGAGATTTATGATGTGAGTCAAGACTCAATTATGTTTATGACTATGTTTTCAAGAGAAGTATGGGTATGACAAGAGAGTGATCACATAATGTCTATGATATGGCTCTTTGAGAAATTATGGGTGTTTACACCACTATGTATAAGAACAAGGAGCTGTTCCTATGCATAAAATTATGACATGAAGTATGATTTCGTTTTTTAGCCCAAGTATGCATGATTATGAAGTATGTTTGTCTTTTTAGCTTGTGTATGAATGAAAATGATATGTAAGACTTATACCACTTTTCGATCATGTGTATATATATATATATATATGTATGTATATATATATATATATGTATATTTATGTATGTATCCTCATGGGTTGTTGACTTAGCGTCAAATGGGATTGGAGGTGGGGGCTCGACCGAAGGGGTCCTTAAATAAATTCTCTTTTCTCATAACTATGTGGCTAGCATAGTTCATGTTTATGACCCTTAATGAGATGACTATGACAAGGATCTACCTTTGGAAATTAGGCCACCTCTTTATCCATTGTAGGGAAGACAACGGAGTTCCAAGTTATAGCTCACTTGATCTTATGTCGGTTGAGATCACAACCCTTCTATGTACGAAGTGTTCTGGCATTCATGCATCATAGATTTCATGGCATATTGATATTATGTTCTTTCTTATATATGCTTCTTTCTATATATGTTCCCTTTGATGTAACATTGATTGCAGATCAATGTGTTCATAAGCATTTGCATGCCCGCATACTTAGTACATTCAAATGTACTAGCACATACTTTTCCCTACATGATCTAACCATATAGGGACCAAGGACTATATTCATCCACCTCTTGATGGTTAGATTGGACTGTGAAACTTGCTAGTGGTAAGTCCTTTACTTCAAGGACAAGACCCACCTTCTATCTACCTATTATGCTATTTCCACTTATATCTTTACTTTGAGGGTGATCCTGGGACATATTTTGGCCCCCCATCTTATTCTTTGACTATTGGACATCATGTATGCTCCCTGTATGGGCTTGATATGTGTTATGCTAATTGTGTATGGATACTATAGTCACATCTTTCTCATGTTGTTAATGTTATGATGATATGTTTATAATGAGATATGGAAATTTTGAAATTTCTAAGTCCCTTCTATCCCCATAGCGTGAGTCATACTTACCCCCCTTAGTTCCTATGTCTGATGGGCTATGTTAGTCCATGCAAATAGCTATCCTTATGGCATCCCCATAACATGAGTCGTACTTACGCTCCCCTTATAACCATGTGCTTACTATTCAATTATACGCTTACAAACCGATGACGTGTATAGGGATGCTATGAGGCTTGTTTAAGGGATCTCAGATTTTCATTCATCATGTCACTCCTAGGACCTATGCTTGGGTTATGAGTATAAGCCCTTATTCCCTTAGAATTATTTATTGAATGTTTATTTTATATTCTGCAACTAAAGATGTGCAAACGCTATGCTAAGAGGCTTGTTTGGGTTGCCTGCGGATTTTCCATTGTCCATGTCACATCTAGGCCCTATGCTTTGATCGTGACAACTGGACCAGAAACCAGACTTTCATTCATTATCCAAATTCTATGGTATAACAATATCTACCCTTTGATATCATTCATCCTCGAATGAGCTGAAATGTAGCTTTATTATTGTAAAAAAGTAGCTAACGACCAACGTCAATGCAAAATACAACTTGAAACATCGTTTGCATGAAATATTTAAACTTATGCATCAATTATCATTAAAATATAGTGTTATGAGTGTGCATGCATATATTATGGAAAAAGAACTTAAATGTAATAATTAAGGGGCCTTTGGGCTAGGATAGCTTAATTATTTAGGCTTAAGTAGAGTGGAAAAGATAGAAATATCATTTCACCATGTTTGTCTCCGCTTCGCATAGAGCACTCTCAACTTGTTTATTTCTCCAAAGGACTTTGACCAATAAAACTTCTTTTTTCATCAATCTCTTCACTTACTGGTCTAAAATCTAAAATAGAAGCTCTTGATAGGTCAAATTCTCTTCAACACTCACTTCTTTTAATTGCAAAAAGAAACTTGGATTACCCATGAACTTCTTCAACGTGGACACATGGAACATCGAATAAACCATAGCGATTTTTAATGGTAAGTCTAATTCATATAAAACCTTGCCAACCTACTTCAAGATATTATAAGGTCCTACATACCTAATACTCCACTTTCCCTTTTTGCCAAATCAAACCATACCCTTTATGGTTGAAACCATCAAGTATATCCAACTCCCACATGAAACTCAAGATCCCTCTTTCTAACATGGAAACATGACTGTTGGTGACTTTGGGTCATTTTCAATCTTTCTCTTATGAAAGCAATCAATGCCATCATTCACATTTCAAACCACCGTAAGAGATCTACATCGTCTCCATACAAAGCCTCAAATGATGACATCGTGATTCTTTTGAGATAGCTATATTGCAAGTAAATCTGATTATAGATAGATGATCATCCTAATTATCCCTGAATTCCTACAAACAAGATCTTAACATGTCCTCAAGAATTTTAATTATCCAATTGGATTGTGTGTTTTTTTAAGGATGAAACGCCATCCTTAACTTCACTTTGGCACAAAGTCCCCTCTAAAATGATTTCTAACAGTAAAAAGTAAATTGAGTACCATAATCAACAAAGGTACATAATGCAACCTTACCAATTCATGGATGTAAACATGGCATTGTCCTCGACATTGTATGAAGTCTTGACCAGTAGGAAATGAATTGACTTTATCATTATATAAATAATCTTCCAAATTAAGTCATGTTGTTATCGAGTACGGGGCAAAAGAACTATAAAGTCTATGGTAAGATCTTACACTTCTACGTAAGGAACTCAATTTCTTAGACCAAGCCACCTGGCCTTTCATGTCCAACCTTCACTTGTTGGCTATTGGGGAATTCCAATGAAAATATCGCTATGTCCTTCTTCAAGTCATTGCACCAATGCACTTCCTTCAAGTCTTTATACATCTTAGTGGGTCCTAGATGACAAGATATTAGGAGTTATTAGATTAACTGAAAATAAAGTCTTGTAGGCCATTAACATTTAGAATGCACAATCAACTTTTGTAACGAAGCACACCATCTCCCCATTGTAAGAAAATCTCTACATTATTTTCAGCAATCAATCTCTTAAATTAGACAAATGTTGGATCCAAGTCTTTCTTTTCCTTGAAATACACTACTAAAGGTGATTTAGACCTATTTTGCATATGTATACCATCCTCATTCGAATCACTCACCTTTACCTCCAATTGGGCAAATTGGTGTATATCCTTCATTAATTCCCTCTTTACATTACCCACAATTCCCATAGATACTCTTATAAGTATGTTTACCATAACATTTTCCTTGATCAGAAGGTATATGTAAGATCCCACTTTTTAGAAGGTATAGAAGTGCATAAGAAATAAAGTTTGAAAATTTTCTATGTGTAAGTGAAGTTAACTTGGCGTAAAATGGAACACAGGTCGTACATAGGTTTGTGGGTCCTAAGGGTTTAATTCTAGTAGCTTGTGTTAGGAGGATCACGAATGCACGATGGTAACCCTGAGCTGTAGGTTGTTCCAGGAGCCGTAACATGTGCTCGTAGAATGGTAGGTAGACTTGCTGTGAAAAAGGCTTCTGATGTTTAATGCACAAAAAATAAGACAAACCAAAGACTAATTGATGGGTCGTAGGTGGTGTCATGGTTTGAGTTTTAGAGGGTCCAAAAGTTAACAGGACGAGACCTCCGTTCCATGACCTATGGAATGTACCATGACAAGTAATCACGGTCTCGTGGTCTAGTCTAACAGATTTAAAAAAGGAAATTTTGACATTTCCAAATATCCTAAGTCTATGATACATCATTTGAGCCCCCAAATAAGTTCCTTCTAGCCTTATACAACCCTAAACTACTCAACTCCAATCCATTCTAAAATATTTTAAGTCCTAAACTCCTCGAAAATGCTCTCAAGCTTCCTCAAGACATTAAAGTAAAAAGTGCAAGCTAGGGTTTCAGACTCTCTTTATCCTCCAATAAGATTTCCATCTCTAATCATACCAAGGTATGTGGGTTTGATTTGTAGAGATCTATCCTCCACAAAGCTTAACCAACCCTCTTCTTCATGTACTTTAAAGTCATAGGTAACTTATGGTAGTTGTATGTACTCTTTTAAATGATTATATTATCAAGTAATTTGTGATATTTTATCCTTGTGCACTATTATTCCATGAGATGCCATGTGAAATTTATGATCCAGATAAGCCCTAACCAAGCTTTATCTTGTTTTGGTGGGTTACTTGGAAAAATTCCTAAATGATTCTATTTCTACTCCTCTCATGCCATTTGCTCTTGATTTTTATGATTTGAAGCATATGTACATACACCCACCATGACGTGATCAATGTATGAGCCAAGCTTTTTATGTGATGAAAGCCTTGAGGTATGATAGGTAAATTATGCATGTTTGAATATGAAAGGAGCTAACAAGTATGATATGAACTCATGTGTGACTCATGAATATTATGAATGATTCGAAGTCCTATTCTTTGATATTATGATATGATATTTTGATGCGCTAAGATGCTACACAAGTTATGAAATTATGTAAGATATGATTAAGTATATGAATTCACTATTCTGTGGGATTGTTTACCTGACATTAAGAGGAGCTTGGTTTGTAGCCATTATCTCTAGACTATGTGCCACTATAGGTTTGTTATTGATTCCCTCTATAGGCCTGTATGTACCGAAAAGGCTATGTCGTAAGGTAAGGATATTTGTTGAACCTATCGAAATGGCTTTGCCATATGGTAAGGATACCTTGTGAAACCAAACGAAAACTCCATGCCATAAGGTAAGGATGTTTAGTAATACTTCCCGAAAAGTCCATGCCGTAAGGTGAGTGTTTTGGTTCACCTTGGCATAATAGACATCTCCTTTTCTAGTGTAAAGTGAACATTGGGATTTCAAGTAGTATCTCGCTTGATCTTACATGTCAGTTATGGTCCCTTCCCCACCTATTTATGATATGTCGTGTGACTTAATGATTACTCACACATGATTTGAGTAAGCATTGATCCTTCATGCCATATTGAGCCTATATTCGTTCTTTATGACTATGCATATTGTTTAATTATTGGTTAAGTTTCCTTATTGCATTACACCCCACATACTAAGTATGTTTGAAGTACTAAGGCATACTTTATGCCTACACGATCTAACTATGTAGTGACCGAAGATCCTATTCATCCTTCTCCTCTATGTTTCTGGATGGTTTATTGAAGATTGCAATTGGCGAGTACTCCATTTCAGGGATAATATTACCTTACTTTCATGCTTTTGTTAAGAATTGTAAATTTATGGATATCGTTTGAGGATGAAGCTGGGAGATTTCTTGGCCCCCATTCCACTCATGCTAGAGGTGTTGCTGGATATGAATAAGTATGTTATGTGTTTGACTCCTTTATGCTTATGATATCATGGAAGACATCTCTTAGACGTCAATCCCTTGTTGTGTTGTTGAATATTGATGATGTGATGGAATTCCTAAATCTCTTTTGCCCCCACAGTGTGAGTCAGACTTAGCAGCCCTTTAGTCTTTATTTGATGTATAATCATGCTAATACTCTTCCTATATCATCCCTATAGCTGGAGTGCAAAGTCCCGCTTCCCCTAAAACTTACTTATTGGATTGTATAATTATGCTTCTGTAACCAAGGATGTGTTGTGTATGCTTAAGAGGCTTGTTTGGGGTCCCTTCGGGTTCCCTATTCGACGTGTCACACCGATGCCCTAGGCTTTAGTTGTGACTGTATAACACACTCATGTCATCATACTTGACGAGTTCAAGAAATCTCTTTTGCTTTAGGTCCTATTAGATAAAGACATATTGCAAACTCATCTAATCAGTTAACACATGGACTGGCACTCCATAAAGATAGTGTTGCCATATCGTCAATGCAAAGACAACTACCACCAACTAACGATCATAAGTCGAATAAGTCTATTCATGCATCTGCAGTTGTCTAGGGGCATAGGCTATCACCTTACCATGTTGCATTAGGAAACAACCCAAACCAACACTACTAATGTTTAAAAGAGACAATAGTCTATGCCAATTCTTACCATTTTCGTTTTCCTTGGATCAACCATAATGATGTCATTGGACACCACATGCTCACGAAATGTCACTTTTTTCAACTAACACTCCACTTGCTAAACATTGAATACAACTTCCCATCTCTCAAACATTGAAGTACTACCCTCAAACGGTCCTTGTGTTTTTTCTCACAATTAGAGTATATCAAGATGTCATCAATGAACTCCACCACAAATATGTCAAGATGAGGCTTGAAGACCCTATTTATCAAATCCATGAACACTATCTACCCATTTTTCAAGACATACCTAGGATTTTGAAGTTGCCATACCTTGTTTGAAAAGTCATCTTAGGAATGTCACCCTCCCTTATCTTGAATTGGTGATAGTAGGACCAGAGATCCATTTCAGAGAAGTGACTAGCCCTTTGAAATTGATGAAACAGGTTATTTATCCTCGAAATTGGTTACTTGTTCTTTGTGTTAACTTAGTTCAATTGTCAGTAGCCTATACACATCAGAAGCGACCCATCATTCTTTGTTACAAATAGTATGGGAGAACCCCATAGTGACCTACTTGGTCTAATAAAACCCTTCTTGAATAATGTCACGACTCAAACCTAGCGTCTAGCCATAACATGTCGTAAGGTAAAATAAGCAAATATAAGATAATAAGCAAGTGGAATGCATAAAAGTTAAAATGTCATAGTTTCCCTTAGGGGAAATCACATTGATCCATAGAGTCAAAAAATATCCCTCTACATTATAAGATTTTGACGGGGTCTAGAACACAACTTACTAGCTCACCCTCAAGACATACATAAAAAAACGTAAGAAAGCCTAAATGGAAAAGCATCATAAAAGGGTTTGTTTCTAAAGCAAGGGAACTCATTAATAATCTTCAAACTCTATTCCCAAGCTAGCCACGAAATGGAATAGTTGCGTCGTCATCTGTCCCTATATGGTTAGATCTTGTAGACAAAGAAGTATTCATTACTACATGAAACATACTAAGTATGTTGGTATGCCAAAAAGGACATCACAATATAGTATCAATATACATAATCATAATCTATAAGATAAGGATACAATATGCTTGAGAAAGGCAAGTTTAAAATCATGAGAAAAACATCATAAAAATCCTTTCATAAGATCCTAACATACATATGTGGGAATAAGACCATAACCAACACAGAAGACCATGTGGATAATTAGATGGAATCTCGATGTTGCCTCAACTCCGAGTAAAAGAGTTGTCTACTTTACTAAGATACACAACACCATACCTTACAAGATCCTTCCCATTTCAAAAGTGTTTTAATATGAACCTTATGGGAACCTTCCCATTTCGGCATATGCTTCAAATATGTGGATCTACTAACATAATACCATATAGGAACATAACCATCCTTTTATACGATGGTATGTAGTTATGAGAAATATAGGGATTACATTAAGGACCACGTAGGTCGAGTCTCCACACCCAATATCATTCGGTGCTAAGTCATATCCCATGGAATATATAAATCATGTATATACATAATTTCAAACATAATTTATACTTCATTAAAATCATACTTTTAGAGATTGTAAAATAGCCATCATAATCTTTCATTGGAAACATCTCATGTCATAACAATAGTCCATCTACTTAACTTTTCACATAGTGAGGGTAGACATTCCCACCTTAACATCATCATCATAAATTATAGGGTATTTATTACCCTCTTTATCATGGTATCATTATCATAGTATTATCATAATCATTATCAAAAGAATTCTTTACATACTTGAGATCATAGTCATAAGAAACATAACTTCATCATGGAAGACTAGGGCTAAGTGTAGGTCCACGAAAAATCTAGTTAAAATCATACAATTGAATGAAATTAATAGATTAAACATGCTATTAAAATCAACTGGGAGCATTAGTGAAGAAACACACATCAATCATTAATCCCTAATCATGCATGCTTGAAATCATATACTTTTGCTTGAAAATCATATAAACATTGTAATCTTTCATAATCCATACATAGGTAGGGTTAATAACCATAGAATATTCATAATCCGTGTGTTGGGAATCATAGTATAAAAGCGCATCTGAAATCATCATGAAACTTTGATAAAAAGAGTAGTTTGGATTGGGCTTCATGAATGAAACTTATCCATGAATGAATCCTTACATAGCTCAAGTAAGATCCTTAAAAATTTGATTTGAAGAACCTTGAAGTCCTTAGGAACTTTTGGGACCGTAGCTTCAACAGAATCCTTGGTCTAGAGAGAGAAATATTTTGTAGTTTTTTGAGAAAAGTATGAGGATAAATGAATTAGGATGAGTTAGGAATAGAATTTATATTGTTGGGGTTCGTTAAGTTGGTTTGGAGGGCCAAAACGATGTACTTTAGTACTTAAATGAATTGACAATGTCAAAAACATCCTTCATTAAAATATGTCAGAGCCAACCATGAGACCCCTCCATGGGATGTCGTTCAACTATGGGCTCCTGCATTGGAACGTGGAATCTGAGCCACCAAAAGTGTAGCTACTAGAATTAGAACTTCCCATTTAACGAACGTGCAGGATAAATTATCATTCCTTTCAAGGGCCATAAGTCCCTTTGTGTGATAGTTCAAAACATTGAAAATTTTCCATCATTCATAGGTCCCATTGACGATGCCATCCACTAGCCGTAGTTTTATTTATAGGCTATCCTATTAATCGTAATTCAACTTCCAGAAACTCAAAATTTTTTCAGCTTTACTATACTCAATCCATGAAACCTTCCTACGATCCGTGATACTATCCATGAGCCGTAGACTAGCTTGTGTGATCAAGTTTGTTTAAAAATTCCATAACTTTAATATTCCAATCCCATAAACATAAGGGGTATTGCAAATATGTCCTTCAACTCTATTAGGGCCATATGATATGGAGAAATAGAAATAGATTGGGTATCGGGGAGGATACCTATGCCAAAGTCTATTTCTTTTTTGGGATAAACACCGGGTAGGTTATTGAGAAAGACATCAAAGAACTCATCAACAAAAGAAACTAGCTCAATAAAAGGGACCTCAGAAATGACATCCTTACTCTTCAATATGGTAAACACACCCCTTAGCAATCAACATACGAGCTATAAAATAAGAAATGAACAGATCTTTACACATTAAACTGCTATGATCCCATTCAAGATTAGGCTCATTAGGGAATTTAAATTTGACCCTACAGATTTTACAATCTAAAGAGGTATAGGAAGTATTCAACCAACCCATATAAAGAATAGTAATGAAATCAACCATATCAAGTTCAGTATGATCACAAGATATAACTTTATGCGAAATATACATGGAACAATATCGTAGACTCTTTTGCAAAAACAAACTTACCAACAAGGGTACGAATTAAGAAAGGATACATCAAGATGTCAAGATATTCTTCAAATCTATTAGCAAGGAAAGGAGTAACAAAGGACAAGCTGATGCCTGAATCAATAATTGAATACACATCAAAATTAAAGACCTTTAAGGTACCTTTGAAAACATTCGAAATCTCTTCAAACCCTCGGTTACATGTAGGGCATATAATTGATTTGTGCATTGACCACTCCAATGAGCTTGTCTACCTTGCACCGCTTGGCCTCGAGTACTAAACCCAACTATACTTCTACAATCCTTGGCATAGTTAAAAAAATTCCACACTTGTAGCATGCATTGAATCTTGCTAGAATTTCCCTTTACGAGACTTCCCAGAATTCTTGCAAGTGGTATAAGTTTGAGAACCAATATATCATCTCCTTGAGCTTTAGGAATTTGCCTATTATCCTTGAGAAACCTTTTAGGAGGAGTATTGGTTGGACCTTGACCAATGTACCTTTGCCCATCTTCTCCCCTTTCACTACCACCATTTTCATACCTTTGATTGGAGTAGCCACCACCATCAACTTGGGTCGTCTTAATGCCCTAAATCTCCTCCGCAAATTCTCATCCTTGATCTTCTCTACATACGTTATGAGTCTAGAGATTTCCATCTCCTTGACTAGTATAACACTCAAACTACTCCTCTACTATTGGAAGAATAGGCAGTTGATATAAATATAAACCTAATGTTAGAGTCAAGGTTGATCGTGCAAGGATTGGAATGTTAGATTCTAAACTCGAAGTTATTAGTTGAACAAGTTCATTGTAATATCTATGAAAAATTATTTGGAATGATACTAAATTACTGCTAAATTGCGTGTTCAAACAACTAAAATATAATCAATGGATGAAAGTATGTAAGAGGTGTGCATTGTGGAATATGATTCCAATGAATGGGTCTATATTATTGAGCCTAATAGTCAATTTAGTAACGGATAGGCTAGAAAGCTAGTAACCACCAATACAGTTAAGTCACTTGTTTTGTATCTTATGAATAGGTTGACTTCACACTTATTTAAAAAAAAATCAAAGGAACCTATGCAAATCAATAGCTAAGAAATCCAAAACTTGTCTGTTTAATCATATTATGGAATTCAACATACGTGTTAGCAAAGACTATTATGCAATCTTTCAACTCCAAAAGTTCATTTTCATGTAATACCTATAGACCTAAACATAAATCTACGTTTGCAACCTTAAATTAACAATTATAATTGAAGAAAGACATAAACCCATAGCAAATTAACAATAAATTATTTAATAATTCATAGGCCTATTATATGAAATTGATATCCAACTTCATCGCGCACCCCAAATATTGGGTGTTAGCCAATCATGCGAAAATTCAAACTAGAGTTACCAAAAAGGTTGTCCATGGATACAATTCCAATAGATAGAAGAAATTTCACGTCCCGTTTTTCGTAATTCAACTTCTAGAAATACCAAAACTTTCCAACTTTACTGGATTCAATCCACAAAACCCCTCTATGACGTGGTACCATGCACTAGTCCTAGACTGGTCCGTATTACTAAGTCTGTTCCAAAATTCCTTGGCTTTCATTTTCTAAGCCCACGAACATAAGGGGTGTTACAGTAACTCCCCATTGAGATCATTAATCCTTGAATGATATAGAAATACGTTTGAATAGAATAGGAACATAGTCATCATCATAACGTATATAAAAAAAAATCCAACTTAATCATCATAATTTAATCAAATCATCAAACATCATTTATAAATAGTTTAATGATCATGCATGCATGCAACATAATAAGAGACACCTACTTGATAGAATTTTCGGAGGAATAGATCATATTAGGTACCTTAGGTTGGAATAGTGGGAAAGAGGTAAGGATATCATTTCATCATGCCTACCTTAGCTTCACATGTAGCACTCAGATTGTTGGTTTCTCCACAACAGTTTGATAGACCTCTTTATTTCTCAACTTCTTCACTTGTCGGTCAAGAATCTCAACCGGTACTTCTTCATAAGTCAAATCTACCTCAATAGGGACGCCCTTTTAACGTAACAATAGAACTAGGATCACCCAAAAATTTCCTTACCATTGACACGTGAAACACCAGATGAACCATAGCTAATTCCATAGGCAAAATCTAGTTCATGGGCTTCTTTATGGACTCTCTTTACTATCTCTAAGGTTCCATATATCCAGGACTCAATTTACTTTCCTTCAAAAAATGCAGTACTTCTTTCATTGTTGAAACCTTTAAAGACACCCTATCACCTTCATTAAACTATAGTTCTCTTCACCTAACATCGGCATATGACTTTTGATGACTTTGAGCAACTTTCAACCATTCCCTTATGACCTTAACTTTCTCCATGGCATCAACTACCAAATCGTGCCTAATTAGGGATATTTTTCCAGCCTCAAACCATCTTATTGATGATCTACACCTTTACCATATATCACGACCCGCACCTAGGGTCTAGGAGTGACATGGAGAATGAGAACTTAAGGGTCCCCAAACAAGCCTTAAAGTATCCATATTCACATCATCGATTCGAAAGCGTATTAAAGATGGCAAACACATAGTTTTAAGGGATGGGAAAGTAGGACTCATGCTATGGGAATATCATATAATAGGGATTAACATGGATTTATATAACACATAACAGATAAGGATTAAAGGGAGGGGAAGTATGACTCACTCTATGGGGAAAAAACGGGACTTGTGATCTTCAACATCATAGCGTAAATCCATGTCATAATACTCATAATCATTCAATAATAACCATATCCAATAGGTATCCATAACCATAATCTCTCAATGCAACACATAGCATATATTTGTACAAGAGTCTACAAGATGTCCAACAATGTCTCTAGTTATAAGATAGGACGGGGGCAAAGACATGTCTTGGGCTCACCCTCAAAGTAAATAGCAAAATGGAAGCAATATCAGGTAGATAGTTGGTGGTTTTTCCATGGAAGATAAGACTCACTACAACACTTTCTCAGATCCAATGTTGTCGATCGCTGGATGAAGGTAGTCTCCGGACCCTACATGGTTAGATTAGGTAGGCAAAAAGTATGCGTTAGTATATTTAAATTTACTAAGTATGTGGGCATGCGATACATATTACGTATAAAACCTGTATTCAATGTTAGATGACAAGGGAACATAATATAGAAAGATTTATATACTTAACAATAAAAGACAATATAACAATATACCATGAAATTCATGATGCATCAAATGCCATAACATCTATATAGAGGGGATGTGACCATAACTAACATATTAAACTTATGCGAGCTATTACATGAATTTGTTCGATATAGACCTCCCATCGGTAAGAAAATATTAATTGACAAGGGTAATCTACATCACACCTTACGACTCTATCATTTCGGTGTGATGGTCACCTTCCTTACGACTTGGTGTTTTTTCAGAAGGATTTTCATATCATATCGTATCATATTAAATGTGTAATCATTCATTATGACCTGGTCTTATCGGCAATGGATACCACATATCTATGCTGACACATAGCTCAATGAAGGGGAGAGGACCCTTGGGGATAGCCGTAAAACCCCTCATCCATTCGGTAGTAAGTAAATATCCCACAAGAATACTTACACATAACATACTTTCAAAAGTGGCACAAATTATTTCAAATCATTTCTATGCACACTTGGGCTTAAGAGTCAAACATTCTTCATATCATACTTTTCACGCATAGGGATAACTCATTCATATATATCGAGATGGTGTAAATACCCAAAATTCTCAAAGAGCCATATCATTGATATTTATGTGATCACATTCTTTTCATAACCATACTTTTGCTTAACCCACTTTATAATCTTTATCCAATTCAAAGCTCATGAATGCATATGTCATGAATGATGTGGGATTAGTAAGGGCAATGTAGATTGAATCAAAAATAAACAATACAATATGAGATTCAAGTAAAGCCATAAGTAAAATTCACATTCAAATTATAATTTATATTTCCCATGCTTAAATCAAACTTTAAAGGGAGAATGCATATTAAAATCTTTATAATAATCATGTTATTCAACATTATAGGGCTTAAATCAATTTAAACTCAATAATAAAGCATAACCCATATTTCCAATGAATTTAATAAATAATAATCTTCAAAACCCATAATTAAAGTGAGCTTAAGTTCCATAAATCAAGTGTAAAAGGGTTTGGGTCTTCTTGGTTGAAAGGGACCAAGAATCAATCCCACGTACCTTGCTAACCAAGAAGAAATGGGAAGAAATTTGATGAAGAAGTGTCTTTCCTTAGTCTTTAAGAAAATCCTCCAAGGTTCACTTTCGGGGAGTTCTTAAGAGAGACTTTGAATATAATTCTAAGTGTGAGAATGAATTTGAATGAGGGAGGAAGAGTATAGGTCATTTAAATGTCTTAGGATAGCATAGGAAATCACAAAAGTCCCTTAGGAATAGCCATAATTACAAAAAAACATTAATTAAATGGAATAAAAAAATTTCCTAGGGTCCCATGAGAAGGTCTCACGGTCCATAGAAGGTAACTCGGACCGTACACCCCTCCATGAAGCCTCACTTAGAAAAAATAGAGAAAACACTGCACAGACAGGCTTTATGAAAATGGACATAATATTCTAGATCCAAACTTAGACTAGGTGAAACAAGATACGTTGGAAAACTAATTCAATCTTTTGTACAAGGAGATATGGCAATTTAAATTTAACCCTTCTATCGGTTGTTGTAAAAATCATAACTAATGGAACTTCTTTGAACTTGGTTGATGAAGAAGACCCATTTTGATAGTAAATTCACATAAATAAGTTTGGATAGCGGGCTTGAAAGTTAATTTAGCTTGAGCTTGAAGGTTCCATGTGAATCCTCTGATTAGAGCTCGAAAAGGATTCGGAAAGCGTTTGAGTGAGTGAATGACATGCTAAGTGTTAGATTAGAACGAATAGAAATTAAGTAGTATAAACTGATTCAAGGGTTCCGTATAGGGGTCACACGCTCCGTACAAAGGCACACGGACCGTATGCCCTTTCGTCAAGCTTCACTTAGAATATTTCTCCATCCATGATGTTCTGAGATGGTAATACCATACTTAGAAAATTTTCACACCAATGCCTATACAGAAGGCCTCACGGATCGTAAAGGGGTACACGGTCTGTGAGAGGTTCATGTGTGACAAGCCTTAGCCAAAATGTGGATGTTTAAGGCCAAGGACCTCCACACAATCCACCACACGGCCACGGAAGTGTCACATGGACCGTGTCGGGTGCATGTAGTGTGTGCCTTTGTCTTAAACTCCACATTAATGATAACATTGTACATACAAGGCCAAGGGCCACCTCAAGGCCCCTCCATACGACCCGTGTTGAGTCACATGGCCTGTGGAGATACCTGTAAGGCATCACATTCGTAAAAACTTTCCAAAATCAAATTCTAAGTACCATTAAGGTCATACAATGTATGGGTCCTTATATAATCTCCCCTATGGGAACATTCATTCTTGAATGTGCTAGAATAAGGCTTGAAAGGCTTGACTTGATCATGAAACAATCCAAACATAAGAAGACAATGTTTAAATCATTTTCGTGCACATGTATGCATGTCATGTCATAAAACTCAAGAAGGAACGAATTAGGATCATTAAGAATAGGAAGAACCTGATACCATAGGCTTAAGTAGATTAGAAAGGATAAAGGTATCATCGTATTATACTTGTTTCCATTTCCCGTCAAGCACTTTCAATATGTTAATTTCTTCAAAGCACCTTAACCCAAGCCATATCAATCGGGACTTCCTAAAAAGACAAGTTATGCTCAACCTTAACACGTTCCAAAATCACAATGGTACTAGGATCATGAATCAATTTCCTCAACATAGACACAGGAAAACCGGGTGAATAGGATTCAATTGCAAAGGCAAATCAAACTTATAAGCCATACTCTCAATTATCTCAACAATCTCATAAAGACCTACATACCAAGGACTTAACTTGTCCTTCTTACTAAAATGCATTGCACCCTTCATCAGTGAGACCTTCACATACACCCAATCAACAAAAAGAATCGAAATCCCTATACCTAACATCTGAATAGTACTTTTGGTGACATTGAGCCATCTTCAACCTCTCCCTAATCAACTTTACCATTTCCATGGCCTCTAAAACTAGCTCCAATCCAACCAAAGCCATATCTACCAACTCAAACCACCCTGCCAGAGATCTATACCTTCTACCGTACCAACTAAATGGTGCCTTACCAATGCTAGCATGGAAGCCATTTTTGTAAACAAACTCGATAAGTGGTAGATGATCACCATAATTTCCTTTGAATTCTAACACATAAGTGTCCAACATGTCCTCCAATGTTTTAATTGTCCTCTCGGCTTTTCCAACGGATTGAGGATGAAAAGTGGTACTTAACTTCACCTTAGTGTCGAGCCCCTTTCTCAGATGATTTCCAAAAGTGAGGAGTAAATTGGGTACCACAATCCAATATAATAAAATATAGGCATACCATCAAGTCTAACAAACTCCCAAATATATAATTTGGCATTGTCCTCAACATTGAAATTAGTCTCAACCGATAAGAAGTGAGACGATTGGTCATTACAATTGAGTCAAACTGCTTCCAATACTGGGAAACTCAATCACAAAGTCCAACCTAAATTAACTATCCTTATTCAATAGGGAGGGATTGAGATAGGAAATCTTAACATATGCTCTATGGCACGATATGAATCCTGACTATTGAAACATTTCCTAAAATAACATGTACCTTCTTCCTATAAATGTGGCACGCTTCACACCCATGAATAAGACTCTACTTGATGTAGCATATTAGACTCCAAGGATATTTATAAATCTAGTGCTCTGGTACCGTCGTTTTCACGACCCAGACTTACGCTCTAGGAGTGACATGGCTAGTGGGACCCCAAAATCCCCAAATAAGCCTCAAAGTATCCATATTCATATCATTAGTTTTGAAGTTATTTAAGATATTAAACATATAGTTCTAATGGAGGAAGGACTCATTCTATGCGGATGTCATAGGGATAGGAATTAACATGGATTCACATAACACGTACCACAAAAGACTAAGGGGCTAAGTATGACTCACTCTATGGGACAAAAGGAGACTTAGGATCTTGCACATTCTAGAATAAATCCATATCATAATACTCATAATCACTACATAATAACCATATCCAATAGGTAGCCATAATCATAATCTCTGAATATAACAAATAGCATAAATTCATACAGTCTACAAGATGTCCAACAATACCTCTAGTCATAACATAGGATGCGGCAAAGACATGTGTCGGGCTTACCCTCAAAGTAAAATAGAAAAATTGAAGAAAATATAAGGTAGATAGATGATGATTTGTCCTTGGAAGAACTTTCGCAAATCCAATCTAGTCATCACTCAGTGGATGAATGTAGTCTCTGGTCCCTATATGGTAAGATCATGTAGGCAAAAAGTATGCGTTACTACTTTTGCATGTACTAAGTTTGTGGGTATGCAATGCATATAACATATCAAACCTGCATTCAATGTTAGATGACAAGGGCACATAATATAGAAAGAGATATATATAGCTAGGAAAAAAAATATAACAATATTCCATGAAATTCATGATGCATGAAATTCCATAATACTCATATATAGAGGGGATGTGACCATAACGGACATATCGAAATCATGCATCTATTACATGAATTTGTCCTATATAGACCTCCCATCGGTAAGAGAAAATTACTTGCCAAGGGTAATCTACATCACACCTTACTGTAACACCCCACATCTTACATGTACTGGTCCTATGCATATGAAACATGATATGGTGGGGTCAAACCAGCACACATTTTTTAAAAGTGCTTGAATTGCAGATTAGAGGGCTATATGTTCGTCTAACGCTCAAGATGACCGAGTGTATGTAAGTTTTAAGTCAAATTGGAGAGAGCGCACCTTAAACAAAGTGAAAGAAAGTGAGGTGCTTGTGAGACTTAGGAAGCTAACAGGTGAGTCACCTATGTGCTTAGCTTAAATTGGCTAGGTAGACGGAGATGAGGCCCAACACCGAATTTGTTCAAGTCCGTTAAAGAATAATCTCCGAGTTAAGGATGTCATTTGGGCCAACTATTTAGAATCATAAAGGGACAACATTTGCATCCCAAGATGAATATGAAAAGGGAAAAATTACATTCACAACCCAATTCACAAATAGGGCGCAAACTAACTGGGTGTAAAAGAGAAATATTTGCAGCAAAACCCATCCTATTGAAGCCCAATAAGGTCCAAGTGAAAGGGCCAAGTTGCTGCAGCACCACCTTAATAAAATAACGCTTGAAATGCAAAAGAAAGTTGGCCAAAAGTGGCCCTATAAAAGGGATCAAAAGCCCGCAATTTCAAGTCATTTATACAAAGCCAAAAATCAGATTTCTTTCCAAGTTTCTCCTTACTCACTCTTTACTTTGTACAACAGCCAAGGCACACCTTTAGGGTTATTGATAAGAACCTAATCCTTGAAGGCTAAGGTAAGTAAAAATACTTATGGTTTGGTATAATTTTTCCGTGAAAAAAATGAAGAGTATGCTGGTTGTACTTGTGCAGGAATTTGGGACAGCATGTGTTCCAAAGATTGTTGTCCACTTTCCTTATTTATTAAGAGGATTTTCTCTTGTTGGTTGGCTGGAGTATGAAGTAATATTTATGTTTTTAACAAGGCTTAGTTCCGTAGAGATGATAAGGAGGCTGCTGGACTATTTTTATCTTCCGCGAAAATGAGTTCTTATATGATATCTTAATTCTACTCTTAGTAAGAATTTGTGGACTGAATATTGGGAATTGTTGCCTCATGTTTTCCATATACTTGGGGACTATTTTAAGACTGTTTTAGTACTATTTTTGTGTGTAAATATGCTGAGGACAGTTTAGTTGAGGGTGAAATAGATTGGGAATGGTTAACGCTGAAATGTAGCGAAAGGATGTAATGTTACGTTGCCTACTTGCGTGTTGTGTAGAATTGTTATGTGTTGTACTTTATGAGCTGCTGTAACGCTGTTATGGGACTAAAGTATATGATATGTATATGAGAATGTGCATTAGAAAACACGATTAGGAGTGGAAATGTTGAAAGAATACTCTTTGGTTGCTAATTACGAGCTTGTTGCTTAGATATTATTTTGGGTGGAATTGAACTACCAAGATGTGTTTATTAGCTGCTAATACTAGTTTTATCACCTAGTGTATTGTAGATAAGTATTTGGAGGAAAAGGATACTACTCCGAGGTAATAACGACATAGTACAACCAGGTATGTAAGACTACTTGATTTCCTATTACTTGGCATGAAACCTAGGTTTTTCCTTGATATACAAAGGCACTTACCAACTTCAATATAACTAATAACTGTGTCACCACTCTTTACCATGTTCATATCTTCTATACATAGCCATTGTCAAATCTGCATACATACTAGGATACCAAAGACACATGAGTTCCTTTTTACCAAGTAAAGTTCATACGTTGTTTAATCTCCTTCACATTTCATTAGTTGTGTAATTCTCTTTTCATTGTGGTATTATCTTGTATAGTTGTTTATATGTCACATGTCATGTCTATATCCCTACTTCTCTAAATGTTATGACCACAAAAAGAATCATCTCAAAAATAAATAAAAGATAACTCAAAGTTGCTTATTAATTGGTGGTATCCCAGTGGTGGAAAAATCACCTAGCATGGGTCGATCCCATATTGTGGGGGGTATTCAAGGGGTGAAAGGAACACCTAGCATGGGTCGATCTCGATATCAATTTGCCACTGATCAGCCGGTCATTTGCATGATATATTGTGACAAATTATACAGTAAAGAAAGGTAAAGTAATAAAAAGACATAAAGTACATGATTCCATAGTATGACTAAAGGCGGTCTTTTCATCCTTGCACTGCAGCGTGTGATTTCATTTGAGTTCTTATTTCATATACAGTATTTTCTGCCTTACATATTCAGTACATTATCTCGTACTGACGTCTCTTACCGGGGACCTACATTTCATGTTGCAGGTACAGGAGCTACTAGATCTCCCCAGTAGGAGTAAAGGACTTCCAGCTGCTGTCACTATGCTCCAAGTTGCTTCGGGGCTTTGTGTGCCTAGAGCTTATGTTTTGTATTGTATAGCTGGTCATGAGGCTGGGCTTGTCCTGATCCATATAAATATTGTTCCTTACCTAGAGGCTTTGTAGATTATGTAATGTAAAGTGTGGTCAAGTATCATATTTTAGACATCGTGGCTCCAACGGTTTGGTCTTATGCATTTCCTTTTGGCTTGTAAATATTGTTTACTCTTTTTGAAAGCATGTTAAATATGGAAACCTCTTATAATGTTCATAGAAAGTTTATGGTTATATGTTTGTTCTCCCGAGCCTTGTTGGCAACGGGTGCCAGTCTACCTTAATGGGACCATGTATTTCCATATCATATCATATCATATCATATCAAATGTGTAACCATTCCTTACGACCCGGTCCTTTCAGTAATGGCTACCATATACCCCCAATCCATTCGGTTCTAAGTTAACATTCCACAAGAATACTTATACCTATATAATTTGTCGCCTAAGTTACACCTTCTTTTCAGAGGATTAAGCGGTTGTTGTCAAGATATAGAATCTAACCAAGGTTAGGGTCGAACCCATAGGATATACTAGACTTATGGAAAATTCACCAACAAGCAATCCAAGTAGTTAATCAACTCAATTCCCTAAAAGGAGGGGAGGTTGCAAAAATCAATTAAAAAATGAACTAAATAATGATTAGGAGATAAAGATCAATAATAGAAAGCAAATAGGGTATTTTGTTCCCCCTTGATTCCCCAACTCAATATCACCGGATAACCTAATTCTTGTCTAGTGTGTAACATGCAGGACGGTAATTTAAGTTCACCAATCCCTTTGGTCAAAGGTGAGACGCGAATTTCACTATGTGACTGGGCCCATCACCATAGTGTGCATTACTAACCATGACCTATATGTCCCATTACAACCTCCCCTTGGCCTAGTTTTGTTTATTAGACGAGAACACATCAATTGAATCCTGTTAATTAATCTATTTTCTTATTCATTACTACCTTGTTCAAGTCAGTAACACTAGGCGGGTTCTAATGCTGGCCACCATTAGAAAATATGCAAAATGAAGAATGTTAATTAATACATGCATATACACTTTCCAAGAATCGTGAATTATCCGATTTTACTTTGTCAGTTCTTCATTGTTCCCACAACCCTAGTTGTGGATTTTGCTACTCATGCTTTGTGTAGATGAAGAGATTATGAATTTAGAAGACATAATTAAACATTTATACAACTGAGTTAAGAACACGCAAATCCAAAGTCAATGAAAATCACAAGCTTGATGATTGAATTATACCAAAAGTGTTTTTAAAGACACTCTCACAATTTTCTCTACAAGAATAATGAGTTCTCTTAACACTAACCTAAACTAAACAAAACTTTTCATACCCTGGTTGTCCCCCCATTTGAAAAATAACCCAAAAAACCTATTTATAAGTAAAAATAAATCCTAAAACATTAGAAAAATTGGTCGGCAAGCTCCACTAAAGCACTTTACGACTCGTATTGTCCTCTACGACTCATAGTTGGGGTCTCATAATCAGCTACTAGAATTTTGGATTTCTTTTCTACGACACCCCTGCACGGCTTGTAAAGTGGTTTACGAGCCGTAAAAGGGGTTTCATTTGATAACTTTCCTACAAGTCCACTTCTCTGATCCTCAGGGCACGAAAGGTCTTCTACGAATCGTACAATGATCCACGACTTGTCTGCATATTCATAAAATTAACTTTTCAAATGACCCCTTACTGGAATTCCTCATGAAATACTTTTACGACTCATAGAAGGTCTCGTACAACAGAAAAAACCAGCAACTTCTGCAATTTATATCCAAATCATGGCCAACATGTATTCCTGCAAATCTTAATACAAAAACACATAAAAACAACTAAATTCGTATTGAGAACACACAAAATCCTAGGTTCTTAGCATCAAAAGTGTTGTATTTTTGCAGCACATCAACACCTCAACTCAAAATTGTTGCTTGTCCTCAAGTGACGGACTTAAACTATATAGACAATATAGTCACACACAAACCTTAACTCAACGTCACACATCACATACATCTAAAACTCAGATACCCAAACCAACTTTGTAAAACAGGATTAGATGGTTATCTAGCAAACCAATGCAACCTAGTGCATATGACAACATAACCATGACATGTAAGGCATTATCAACAATCCACAATCACTAAACAAGTCTAATGCTAATATTGCAATGCAAGTGCCCTCACAGAAAGAAGCCCCATATTTGACACTCACTGATATGTCCATGTTTTAGAATTGGGATTGTGCAAATTCACTCACGCTCACAACAAACATTCATGCATAATGACTAATATCATAGGCTTGCCCCTATACTCATGACTCAATCCTTTAGCCAATTGAACTAGGATCAATCTAGGACTTTCTAGGCTTGTAACATAGGCTCAGGGGGGCTTTGGTACCATATTTTTGAAAAATAGTGACTAACGGCCATCCTTGAAACTTCGTTCTTCTACACTTTTGCCCCACCAACTCTGTTATTTTTACCTTATTCCCTTTTTCCTCTTTCAAGGTTTTTTGGGTGCTTTAACTAACATTTTTCATCCTTTTGCCTTATTTTCATATTTCATTTGGATTTTTAACTCTTAATTGAGACATCTTTCTTTTTTCATGCACCTAATACATGATTTTTCTCCTTTTTCTTTATATCCCAAACTCACCTCCCTTATTATTGTGTTTTACCCGTACACTAGCCACCCTTAACTTAAGGTTTTGGCCTGTGTTGAGGTGCACACTATCAATCCTCAAAAGTGGGGACACTTTTGTAGGCACCCCTCAACTCAGAATTTTTGTCTCAGTCAAGGTACACAATGTCCAAGGAAGGACCAGGGCTAAATTCAGGATTTTTCACTAGACAAGGTTGGATTAATCAGGTGTTTTGAAAGAATATGTACATGTTAGGCTCAAATATTAGGAACAAGGGATATATCACCTATTTGGTTGGTCATTTTTAGGCCAAAGTGGACTATTTAAGAACAACTACCTAAGATTCTTTCCTAATTTAACTAATCTACAATCTAACTTAGAGTGACCGGGCAGGACTGAATTAACTCAAAACACATAAATTTTGCAAATAATGCTCACACTCACATGGCATTGCATACATTATCAGCAAAACAACTCTCAAATCATGCTTCTCATCTCAATCTACCCTTACTTATCAGAACAAATATTGTCAATCACCTAAACATGCCTGGTTACTTTCAATTTTTGGTTGGTACCATTTTTTCTAACAAAACACAAAAACATGCAATATGCCACAAGTATTGGTATTATATGGTAGACTTATTATCTAAACATCCTAAATATGTTGGTTCAACAAAAATTAAATATCCACAGGAAAAAAGAACACAGGCAAGAAAACCATTGGATAAAAAATTGGGGTAGTTTTGGATAATAAGCTACTAAAACTTCACGGAGGTCCATAACAACCCACACCCCATCGAAAATGATGTGTATTGTCCCTAATGAAAAAAATCAAAACAAAATAGAATATAAGAGATTAAAATATCTACCTTGGTGCCCAAGCGTCATTATTCCTTGGGTTGCCTCCCAAGCAGCGCCTGATTTATTGTCGTGCCACGATGTAGATAGCTAGAGTACTCAGACTTCTTCTAGCCGTTGTGTTCTCTGATCATTAAGCTTTGCCTCTATCTTATGCATGTTGGTGTCCTTTCTCTTTAATGCCTTGGCGCTTGTTTTCATTCTTCTTTGAGTCTGATCTATTTGCGTTGACAGGAGTCTGAATTGTCAATTTATCCTTTTGATTTCCATAGATTGTTGTTCAACTTTATGATTTATGTCGACAATGTCAGACTTAATCTCCGTTAAAGTCTCATCTTGTGTATTTGCCCTTTTCAGCAATTGATCAAGCATTTCCTCGATTTTGAGGTTTCTATTTCCCTCGTCGCTACTATACAGAGGCACATAGCGACTACCCCTTCTGTTTCCTTTTTTTCTTTCATATTAGGTATAGTGGCTTCTTTGAATGTCTCCTGACTCAGTTGTTTGCTTCATTAGCATCTCCAGGTAGGCTCTATTTTCAACAAGCACCCTAAGGATCTCTGTGTTTACTTGTGCTCAGTCAGAGCTCATATTAGTAGTTTCTAAGTGGTTGGTTGGATGTTCTTTCACAGAGTTGCGCATGTGGTTCAGTTTAGCCACCCTGTCCAGTTGCTTAGCAATTTCCTGTGAATGGTTGTTCCATGAACAAACTTCCTAATAGGGCATCGGCATATGCTTGGCTATTTGCATCTAGTCGTTAGAAATTCTCTACCAAGGCATTCTTCTATATTTTATAGTCCGGTGCAACCCTCAAGCATCTATTAAACCACTCCATGTAGTGAGAATTGACTCATCAGGGAATTGCTTAAAGTTTTTTATCAGGTCCTCCACATTGAGCCTATTTGGTTTAATGAAGTACCTTGCTAATGATCATGCCCTATAGGAGAGCCATACATAGCATTACCTGTGAGAGACAATGGGAAGACACAAAGTCCCATAACATCCATATACAAATTCTATGTTCCCATCACACTCTTACAAACAAATGCCACATTTTGTAAGTGGCTATGTAGATCCTCCGACGGTAAGCCAGAGAATAGCCTGAGGTTTTGCAGCATCTGAAGTAACCCAATCGTGACTATGAACTTTGTGTCTGTCGGTAGTGGTGTAAACACAAAAGCTCTAGTCACATCCATAGCCATGATATTCAACCAGTACTGATTCTACTGGTAAGCATTGACGTTGAAGCCCTGAGGCTGTGGAATATCCTCCAAATGAGGTGGGTTCTCATTCCCATCATCATCATTGTTGTTCTAATTCAGAGCTACATTTGTCGCGTTGTTAGCATAACATTGGGCCATCTTTCTTATCGTTCTATTGATCTCTAAATAAATTGTAGTTGAGGGATTGCCTTAAGTCTGGATGTTTGGTATACACTACTCACACTCCCTACACATAAACAAAAACAACAAACAAAAGTAAAAGGGAACTAAGGATTAACGCTCGAAATACTAATAAATTTACTATGTCTAGCCGTATTCCTCGGTAACGATACCAAAATCTTGTTCGTCCCCCAAGTTACACCTCCTTTTTAGAGGATATAGTAATCGCTGTCAAGATATAGAACCTAACCAAAGTTAGCACTGAACACATAGGGAATACATAGACTCAAAGCAAATTGACTAACAAGCAATCCTAGCAGTTATTCAACCCAATTCCCCAAAAAGGGGTTTTGCAAAAATCAATGAGAAAAATAAATTAACTAATGATCACGAGAGAAAGATAAATAACAGAGAACAACTAGTCTATTGTGTTCCCCACGATTCCCCAACTAAGTTTCACTGGATAACCCAATTCTTGTCCATGCAGGTCGGTAATTTAAGTTCACCAAGCCCTTTGGTTAAAGGTGAGAGGCAAATTTCACTATGCGACTTGGCCGATCTTCATAGTGTGCATTACTAACCATTCCCTATAAATCCTAGTACAACCTCCTCTTTGCCCAAGTTTCATTGATTAGATGAGAACACATCAATGGAATCTTGCTAATTAATCCTTTTTCCTATTCATTACTACCTTTGTTTAGTCAGTAACACTAGGTGGGTTCTAATTTTGGCCACCAGTATAAAACATGCAAAACGAAGAGAGTTAATTAATACATGTATTACACCTTTCAAGAATCGTGAATTATCTGATTTTACTTAGTTCTTCATGGTTCCCACAACCCTAATTGTGGATTTAGCTACTCATGCTTTGTGTAGATGAAGAGATTATGAATTTAGAAGACAAAATTAAAAGCTACACAACTGAATTAAGAACACACAGATCTAATGTTAATGAAAATCGCAAGGTTGATGATTGAATTATACGACAAGTTTTTTAAAATACTCTGTCACAATTTTCTCTATAAGAATAATGAGTTCTCTCAAAACTAACCTAACCTATTTATAATAAGTAAAAATAAATCCTAAACAAATTAGGAAAACTAGTCGGTAAACTCCACAAAATAACTTTACGACTCGTATTGTCCTCTACTACTTGTAGTCGGGGTCCCGTAATCAACTGCTGAAATTTTGGACATCTCTTCTACGACACCCCTTCACAACTCGTAAAGTGTTTTACGACATGTAAAGGGGATTTCGTCTAATAATTTTGTTGCAAATCCATTTCCCTTATCCTAAGGGCACGAAAGGTCTTCTACGACTTGTACAATGATCCACGACTCATCTGCATATTTGTAGAATTAATTTTTGAAACTTGGCCCCTCACTAGAATTTCTCATGAAATACCTTTATGACTTGTAGAATGCTCTACGACTCATAGAACGTCTCCTACAACAGCAAAAACCAACAACTTCTGTAATATTTTTCCAAATCATGGCTAATTTGTATTCATACAAATCTAAACACAAAAACACATAAAAAACAACTAAAGTCGCATTGACAATACATAAAATCATAACTTTTAGGCATCAAAAGTGTCATATTTTGGCAGCACATCAATACATGCTTTCCAAAGAGGCACAAGTCATTTCAAAACATTTCATTGCACACTTGGGCTTAAAAGCCAAACATTATTCATATCGTACTTTTCATGGATAGGAATATCTCATTCACATATATCGAGATGGTATATACACCAAAAACGCTCAAAGAGCCATATCATAGACATTTACGTGATCATATTCTTTTTATAACCATACTTTTATAAAAACCATATAAGTCCATGAGGCCTTTCGTATAGGTGTTGGTGTGAAAATTTTCTATGTATGGGATCACCATCTCGGTACTCTGTCTTCATGTTGTTTTATTCCCATTGATTGTGACCAAACTACCTTCCGAGTGTCTTTGTATAGAAGAGAGAAATCTTCCCCTAAGATAGTCAGTTTTCCAAGTGAAGCTTTATAGATGGGCATACAGCCTGTGTGCCTTTTTACGGACCGTGGGACCTCTGTATGGGATCCTTAAATCAGATTATAATCATTCATTACTTTTCATTCTTATTCTAAAACTTAGCTTCTCATTCACTCGCTCAAATGCTTTCCAAATCCTTTTTTAAGATATAATCAGAGGATTCACATGGAACATTCAAGCTTAAGCTAAACTCACTTTCAAGCCCTCAATTCAAGCTTATTTATGTTTTTTAGGGTCATCGTTTATCTCCTTCATCAATCCAAGTTCAAAGGAATTCTATTGGCTAAGTTTTTCACAAGAATCAATAGAAGGATAAACTTCAAATGGTTATATCCTCCTTGCACAAAAAAGAATTGGGTGGCCTACAACCTACCAAATAGTAGCTCTTTGAATTCTCTTTCAAACGCATCTGGTGTCACCTAATTTTGAGTTCGGATCAAAAAGAGATGCCCGTTTTTGTAAATCCTATCCGTGTAGTGTTTTCTCTATTTTGGCTATGTGAGGATCATAGCCCATGTGACCTTATACGAACCGTGAGAGTTTCTTATGGGACCCCCAACAACAATTCTTATTCTATTTCATTAATGGTTTTTTTTTATAATTACCGCTACTCCTAAGGGACTTTTGTGACTTCCTATGCTATCCTAAGACCTTCAAATAACCTATAATCTTCCTCCCTCATTCACATTCATTCTCACACTTAATATTATATTCAAACTCTCTCTTAAGAACTCCCTAAAAGTAAACCTTGAAGGATTGTCTTGAAAACTAAGGAAAGCTCCTTATTCATCAAATTTCTTCACATTTCTTCTTGGTTAACTAAGGAATGTGGGAGTGATTCTTGGTCCCTTTCAACCAAGAAGACCCAAATGCTTTTACACTTGATTTATGGAACTTAAGCTCACTTTAAATATGAGTTTGAAGATTATTGTTTGTTAAATTCAATTGAAATATGGGCTTTACTTAATTGCTGATTTTAAATTATTTTAAGCCCTAATATATTGAATGGCATGATTATTATGAAGATTTGAATATGCATTGTCCCTTAAAAACTTGTTTTAAGTATGGGTAATCTAAATTGTGATTTGAATATGGATCTTAGTTTTGAATTTAATTGAATCTCATATTGTATTGTTGATTTTATATTGAATCTACATTGCCATGCTAATCATACATCATTTATGGAATATGCATTCATGAGCATTTGATTTTATGAAGATTATGAAGTGGGTTAATCCTAAATATATTAAGGCCAAGGCCCTCCACACGATCTACCACACAGCCAGTAAAGGCTCACATGCATCGTATGAGGTTCATGTGGAGTGTGCCTTGGTCTTTAACTCCACATCAATGGAAACACTCTACACACAAGGCCAAGGGCAACCTCAAGTCCCCTCCACATGATCCGTGTTGTGTCACACGGCCCGTGGAGGTGTCCATAAGGGATCACCTTGGTAAAAAACCTTTCAAAATGAAATTGTATGTACCATTAATGTCATACAAAGTATGAGTCCTTACACCATACAACACTTCAAACGACACCATTTAGATACTTGAGTGAAAGCAAATGTTATAAGAAAATTCAATAAGAGGTAAGTGATCATTCCAACTTCCTTTGAAATCAAGTGCACAAGTTCCCAACATATCTTCCAATGTTTGTATTGTCCTTTCGGCTTGTCCATTCATTTGAGGATGAAATATGGTACTCAACTTCACCCTTGTAATGGCTCCCTTTTGGAATGACTTCAAAAAATTAAAAGTAAATTGAGCACCTCTATTTGATATAATGGCCAACAGTACCCTATGCAATTTTACCAATTCTTGCTAATAGATCTTAGCATAGTGTTCGACACCTTAAGAAGTCTTGACCGGCAAAATGTGGGCTGATTTTGTCATTTTATCTACAACCACCCAAATTGAGTCAAATTATTTTTTAGTCCTAGGCAAACCCGTGATGAAATCTATATTCACTTTCTCCCATTTTGAAGTTGGTATTTCAATATCTTGAGCCAAACCACCAGGTTTATAGTGTTCCACATTCAGTTGTTGACAATTCGCACACCCCATTACAAATTTTTCTATGTATTTCTTCATATCATTCCACCAATACACTTCTCTCAAATCTCTATACATGTTGGTTAAACCTATATGAATAGAATATTTGGAATTGTGAGCTTCATTGAGTATCTTTTCCCTTAAATCATCCACATTGGGCACACACAATCACCCTTGGTAACATAGTACTCTATCTCCCCTTTGTAAGAAGATCTCTACCTTCTTATAAACCACTAACTTCTTCAATTAAACAAAGGTAGGATCAATTCTTGTTTTACTTTCACCTCCTCCATTAAAGATGATTCCTCCCCATCTTGTACCACTGCACCACCATTTTTCAAGCTATTAAACCTCACACCCAAATGATTGAAATGATGCAATTCCTTTACCAACTCTTTATTTCGATTCTAAATATGTACAACGTTACCCATAGAAAATTTACTCAATGCATCAGCCACAACATTAGCCTTGTTGGGGTGATACATCACACGCATGTCGTAATTCATCAAAAGTTCAAACAACCTTTTTTGTCATAGATTCACACCAAATGAATAGAAAAAGAGATTAATTAACAAGATTCGATTGATGTTTCTAATCTATTCAATTAAATTGGATCAAGGAGAGGTCATACTAGAACAATAAGTAAGAGTTAGTAATGTCACACTGCAGGGATGGATCAAATCAGGTAGTGAAATTTACCTCTTGCCTGGATCAAAGGGAGTGGTAAACTTAACTTACCATTCTACATGCTACACACTAGAAAAGGATACAAGTATCTGGTAATACAAAGTTAGGGAATCATGGCGAACTCTACACCCTAGTAACATCTTTTACTCGTTTCACATACTTGTCTTAGCTTAGGATTTCTTTCGATAGTTTTATAACCCCTCCCCCCTTGGGGAGATAAGTAGGTTAATCAACTCGAATTGCTTGAAATTACTCTAAGTCTACCATATTCCCTGTGGGTTTGATCCTAACCTTGGTTAGATTATATATCTTGACAACGACTGCTTTAACCATCAAAAAGGGGATGTAGCTTGGGCGACATCAGTAAGAGAAATAAAAAAAGTATGTAATGACGAATAATCCTATAACCAGCATCAAAAGGGTTAGTACACAATATAAACATGATAGGAATAAGTAAGGATGGTAAATACAATCAATAATGCCATGCAGTAGAATGCAGGAATTCATTGGCTTTGTAGGCCATATATGAGGTGAAGTCATGACCATCGCAGGGTTGATGTACACATCTATCGAGCCGAAGCTACAAGATAGAACCCAGGGGCATCATAGCTATTTACTCAAATATCTCAGGGTTTCACAGGCCATAATTAGAAGTATATTATGACATTGTGTGGCTCATACTGAAGTGTGTTAAGGCGCCGCAGGCCATATAATGAAATGTCTCAATATATCATGATGTCCCAAATGGTACAAATGCAATAAGATGTGTACATTAAAATGCATCCAATCCAATATAAGATGTGTGAATGCTAATGAAACCAACCAAGAATAAGATGTGTACATACTAATGCAGCCAATCAAGAATAAATATAATAGAAATATGAATGACAACTGATATGTACAATGGCCATCACATCAAACTGGATATATAATATGCATCAACTAGTACCATAAGACGCTAATTATCTCTCATATCATTATTATCTCATTAATAATCAGGATGTCAATACCCACGTAGCCTTAGTAAACTCAAATTTATCACAATTATCTCCAATCAATCACAACATTATCCAAAATCTAACATAAGTCCCATATTAACATAATGATGTCCAAAATCATCTCAATTCTCATAATTACATTTTAGTTTATTAATAAAATTACCATTTACTCAATTTTTAGCATAATCGGTATCGTATTACCATGAAATTCTATCATATCATGCCATTGGCTCACCATTCAATCTAAATCTTACAATTATTACATGAACATGTCCAATAACTCAAATTCATTCCCACAAAGGTTAGCTAAACTGACCTCAATGCGGAAATCGTACCCAGATAAGTTTTGAATCAACTCAAACCTCCAAATGCTCCCTGGATGGATCAATCACTATCAAAATAGATACTATGCATTAAGAGGTGCATTTTGATACCCAAAAGGCATGAATTATGCTTAGGGGAAAAATGATCAAAATTAGGGTTAAAATTCGAAGATTCTGAATCTTGAAATTGACCTTAAATTCAGTTTCTTCACAAAAAATAGAGTCCACTGGCAAAAATCCCACTACAATTGAGTTAAAATTGAATTAGAAATCGTCATTTAATTTTTCAAAATCATAAACCAAAAATCCCCAACTTTGGACATCAAGATCATTAAATTCAAGACAAAATAAAGATAAAAGACAAGGAAATTAATCAAAACGATGTTAGGAACACATACCCAAAATATTTCTCTGAAAATCCTCTTCAAAAATTGCCTCTAAAAGTTTAAAATGTTAAAATGGAGTAAAAATGCTGATTATATGTCTTTAAAACTGACTCAAATAATTTGTACTCCGCGAACAGAGAGCACAACCACAACAAACCTCCGTGAACGTGGAAGCTTGTCCACAAACGTGGAGAAGGAGAGAATTTATTCGCGAGCGTGGAGGCTTATCTCCGAACGTGGAGGGTAAAATTACCCTACACCGGATCCTTTACACAACACCAATAAAGTCTCAAAATAAATTCCTAAGGTCCATTCCAAATCCAAATTTAACAAACTAAACAAGTGCCCACACCAAAAAGGAGATCTGGACTGAACGGAATAATCAAAATGTAATTTCTAAGGTCTCCACGACATATTTACTAATGCAAGTCAAATAAACTAGTTTAAAACTCAAAATACCAAAACTTCTCTCAATAACTCCAAAAATTATGACAAGACTATTTCTAGCTTTAGTTTCACCATTCGCAGCTACTAGACTATCGAAATTTCAATCCAAGCTTCAAAACTCCGAATATTGACCAAAGTCAAATTTTGGTTATAGAAACAACTAAAAACCCAACTTTGGGATTAAAAATCTCATTTTAAGTCCGAATTCAGTTCTGTAACTTCTCAATAGCTAGTTTTGACGTTTCAGATCTAATGAAATCATTGAATCTCTGATCTAATGCTCGAAACTCAGAATGATACAAAAACTCATTTTTCAACAACTTAACCTTCCAAAAGTGGCAAAACTCATATTGTCAACTTTTAAAACTCAGCATTTCAGTTCAAACAACACATACAATTCAAATTAGACTCAAAGTAACTTATGAAAGGGTAAAATAGTAATTTTTACAGATAAGCTCAAAAATGACCAACCAAGTCATTACAAATATCATCATAGAGTAGCTCATCAAAATCAAAGCTTCATACTATTAAAAATAGGGCTCTATATTATTCATAACTTTCAGATTATTCTCATAGCTCATAGCATGCAAAATAGCCCTTCAGAATTCATAACATTCATAGTTCACATATCGTGCTATAAGGCTTTCATCAACATAAGCAACTTGGCATATAATTTTGGTTAAAATATGGTAGGTATATGTACAGATGCTTAAAATCATGAAACTTGAAAGTAAATAACATTAGGGGAGTAAAACAAAATCATTTGAGAGTCATTCAAAGTAACCCACCAATAACAAGATAAAGCTTTGTTAGGGCATCATTAAACCCTCATTTAGATCATATATTTTTCCATGACACCTTATAATATAACAGTTTACAAAAGCGAAATAACATAAATCTCTTCATAATACCATCATATAAAAGAGTTCATGAAATTATCATATGTTACCATGGCTTATGAAATATATGGAAAAGATGAATGGTTGAGCTTTAAGGATGAAAAGTTTCCACAAAAACACATATACGTTTGTGTGATTTGAGATGAAAATATTTTTAGAGGATCAAGAAAAATCTTAAACGCTAGCTTGGACTCCTTTCTTAAAAACCTTTAGAAACTTGAGAGTTTTTGGGAGTAGTTTGGACTTGGAATTTTTAGAATTAGTTGGAGAGAAGTAGTTTAGGTTTGTATAGGGCTGAAAAGGAATTATTTTGGGGCTCAAATGACATAGCATATACATAATATCTTAGAAAATGTTGAAATTGCCCCTTCTTAAATTATGCCAAATAAGACCATGAGACCCCGATTACGGGACGTGGTCTAGTCCATGGGTCATGGAAAGGGGGTCTTATCCTAGTAACCTTCAGGCCCTCAGAAACCCTCTATGAAACTCCAAACCATGACATCATCTATGTCCTATCGACTAATCTATGAGTCATGTTGCTAATTCATACTCCAAACTTCAAAAAACTATTTTGCCACCAAGTCTACCCTCCATTCCACAAGCACAAGTTGCAGCCCATGGAACCACTTACTTCCCATAGTCCCCTTTATGCATTAGTGGCCCTCCAAACTTGAGCTATTGGAATTGCATCCTTAGGACCCACGAACACATGTACGGCTTATGCTTCATCAGATAGGCTATAAACCCTTTCATGAATCCCACATACACTTAGAAAATTTTTAGATTTCATATATTAGGCACTTCATACCTTTCAACTTGTGGGGCCATACAATATCTCTCCTTTGGGAATATTCTTCCTCGTATCTGGTAACTGTAAGCTTTAAGGAATAAAATACATGCATTATATGTAAAAAACAATACAACATGTACATCATGAAAATTTTCATCTCATGCTTCAAATAACATTTATAATTAAACTTCAAAATCATATAATCATGCATAGATGACATGAAAATGATAGGTTAGGAAAAAGAGGTTCTCCAGTTGGAAAAATTATAGCATCTCAAGGTTGATTAGAATGGAATAGATAGGGGTATCACCTCTTCATGTCTACTTTGGCTTCCCAAGTGGCACTTTCGGCTTGTTGGAAACTGTGACAATCGGCTACAAACTTAGCAATATCCCTCTTCATACTACCCCACCAATACACTTCCCTCAAATATGTATACATCTTTGTAGAATCGAGGTAACTGGAATAAGATGAATTGTGAGCCTTTTTCAAAATCAAGCCTCTAAACTCATCAATGTTCGGCACACACAATCTTCCTTTATATCTAAGAATACCATCTCCTCCTTGGGAGAAAACTTGCACCTTTCCATATTTCACAAAAGCCTTCAATTCCACCAAAGCAGGGTCAAAGTCTTGTTTGGATTTGACCTCTTCGATCAAAGAAGACTAGGAACCACCCACAACTATCACACCTCCATTTTTGGCCTTATCCAACCTTACTCCTAATCTAGCTAACCGATGAACTTCTTTTGCCAATTCCTTCTTGCAATCATCCATATGAGCCATACCCTCAAAGGACACTCTACTTAGAGTATCAACCACGATATTAGCATTCTCCGGAGGATAATGCACATTCATTTCATAATCTTTAAGGAGTTCCAATCACCTTCTCTGTATTAAATTAAAATCTCTTTGATTGAACACGTTTTGGAGACTCTTATGGTCGGTGAACACATCTACAAGAACCCCATATAAATGTGATGCTATATTTTCAAAGCAAATACCACAGCTGCCAATTCAAGATCATAGGCAGGGTTATTATGCTTATGCAGCTTTAGTTGCCTAGAAGCATAAGCAATAACCTTTCCACTTTGCATCAATATACATCCCAAGTTGACTCATAAAGAATCACAATAGCCCATAAACCCTTATAATCCATCTAATAGAGCCAGGATAGGAGCAGATGTAAATTGTTCTTTCAAAGTTTAGAAACTTTTTTCCCATTCATCGGTCCAAACAAATTTAGCCTTGTTTTGTGTCAACTTTCTCAAGGGAGAAGCAATTGAAGAGAAATACTCAACAAATCTCCCACAGTACCCCGCCAAGCCCAAGAAACTCCTCATATCCATTGAAGTCAAGGGCCTAGGCCAATTCCTTACAAGCTCCATCTTTCTTGGATCTACTTTAATCCCTTTGCCCAACACCACATGCCCTAAGAATGCAACTTTCTTCATCAAAAAATCACATTTGTCGAATTTGGCAAACAACTTTTTTTTCCTCAATGCTTGCAACACTACCCTCAAATGTTTCACATGCTCCTCTTCACTTCAGGAATAAATAAAGATATCAGTAATGAATACGACCAAAAATATGTCAAGGTACGATTTAAAGAACCTATTCATGAGAACCATAAATATCGTTTGAGCATTCGTTAGGCCAAAGGACATCACCACAAATTCAAAATGCCCATATCTAGTTCATAAGGTCATTTTGGGTATATCACACTCCCGTACTCCCACTTGATGATACTTGAACCGAATATCAATCTTTTGGAAGTCACTAGCCCCTCGAAGTTGATCAAATAGGTCATCTATCCTTGGAAAAGGATACTTGTTCTTGATGGTGACCTTGTGGAGTTGCTAGTAGTCGATGTACATCCTAAGTGACCCATCTTTCTTCCTTACAAACAACACCAGTGCGCTCCATGGTAACTTACTAGGCCTTATGAAAACCTTCTCCAATAAATATTTTAATTGATCTTTCAACTCCTTCAACTCCATCGAGGCCATTCGGTAGGGAGGAATGAAAATGGGAAAGAGTTCTATATCAAAATCTATTTCCCATTCAGATGGAATACTGGGGAATTCATCAGGAAAGGCATCAAGAAACTCCTTGACTACTAGAACTGGCTCAATAGGAAGAACTTTAGACTCAACATCCTGACTCTTACAACATGATAAATCCAACCCTTAGAATTCAATTTCCGAACCTTAAGACAAAAGATAAACCTACCCTTAACCACTGAATCATGACCTTCCCACTCAAGGACGGGTTCGTTAGAAACTTAGAACTTAACTTTCTGGGTCCTACAAACAATGGAAGCATGATATGCATGTAACCAATCCATCCCAAGAACGAGTTAAAAATCTACCATGTCAAGTACAAAAAAATCACAAGGCAATATTTTATGTAATATAGACAATAGGTAAGTCCTATAGACTCTTCTAGCAACAGTGGACTCACTAACGAGGGTAGACACCTCAAAGGGTTCACATAATAATTGGGCACACACATGAAGTCTATTAGAAATAAAGGGATAATTGAAAAAGAGAGTGGTACTCGTATCCAACAAAGTATATACATCAAAATTGTAGATATTAAACATATCGGTAAAAATATTGGGTGCTTTATCCACCCCTTGTCTCTCTTGAAGAGCATAAAATTAGTTGTTATGTGGAGCACCTTCTTGTTGCCACCTTGTGCCCTTTGATCACCAAGAGCACCATGTCCTTCAAGATGACCATCTCTATCCTTGTTTGGACAATCCGTAACCTTGTGGCCCATTTTTCCACACTCAAAACAAACAGCCACATCTTTTTAGCATCTACCACCATGTTTTCACCACACCTTCCAAACTTAGGAAAACTTTGACCACCATTACTACCTTAAGTTATAGGGTTGGGCACCCTATCATTAGCAAACCTTTGGTTTTGAGCATTCAAGGACCCTTGACCTTTTAATTTGTGGCCTTGTTCAAACTGACCACCTTTAGCACTTTGAAATCCAATATCATAACGAACCCTCTTGGACTCCCCACTCCTTATATTTCTAATCTTTTCTCCTTCAATTTGCTCAGCATAAGTCATGAGCTGAGATAAGTCCATATCTCCTATAAGCATGGCTCATTCTTGTGAAATCCCTCATTGTGGAGGTGGTGTAGGTGCATGAAGGGCATGAACTCCTTGGTTGTCCATGGCTATTGTCAACAAAGTAACCACGTTTCAATATTCGGCATGAGTTACCCCTTCTTCTTGGGGAGCTTGTGGAGTCAAAGAGGCCGGCTTGCCCTTGGAAGTGGGAGCTCTTTGTCCCATTCGTCTTGGTGTCATAATCTAAAAGAGCAAAAGACAATCCATTATAGAAAGGAAAACTTAATTCAAAACTAAAGCACGACATAGATTTATGAAGAAGTGAATCATTTCTCAAAATGCCTCATAGCTTTCCATTCATAGTTGTGGCACACTTCAAAACCATAAATAAGACTCTACATGTCGTGTTGTGTTGGATTTTCGATGACCATTTACAAACCTAGTGCTCAGATACCAAGCTTGTCACGACCCAAGCCTAGGGCCTAAGTGTAACACGGTGAATGAGAAACCCAAAAGGACCCTAAACAAGCTCTTAGGCATACATGGCACATTCTTGATTGTGGAAGCATAATTAAATAACAAACACATAATTCTAGCGAAGCAGGACTTTAGACTCAAGCTACGGGGATGTTATGAGGAAGATGATTAGCATGAAAACATAGAAAATAAAGTCTAAGGGGCAGGTAAGTATGACTAACGCTATGGGGATAAGTAGGTTCTTAGCACTTTTATCTAATAAAAACATCAAGCATAGAAGGGAAAAGGGACTAAGGGATGACTTTAATAGTTACATATATATAATAGGAGTCGATCACATAACATACATATCCATGTCCAAAAACGCCTCTAGCATAAGTGGAATGGGGGCAAAGACATCTCCCTGGCTCACCCGCAATAGATAAATATCCATAAATAGGCAAGTCATAACAAATCATGAAAGTAAGTGGATATTGTATCTGAAATAAAGGACTCACTAATAGCAAGCTTCAACATGTAAGACCCTCTAACTCTTCCAACTAGTATGAGTAGATGCACTCAAAATATTGAGAAACTAGCGGAGAAAAATCACTGGAAGATATTATGAAGGCCATCTATGGTCCGTAGAGTGATCTATGGCCCATAGATGAGGCCTCATAGATGCCTAGGTGACTTGGTGATTTTTTTTTTAAGTTTGAGGTCCACGTACGAGATGTCATATGGATAGTACATAATTCTATGACCCGTGGAATTTGTTTTATGAGTTGATATTTCAAAAATCAACTTTTCTTGATATTGAGTTATGAGTTATCAAATAGCGCGTCAACTAACATATGGCCTGTAAGTCTGGTTTCGTAGGTTGAAGTTCCCAGGAACCAAGTTTTTTTAACCGTAAGTTATGAGTTATTAGATAGTCCATAAGGTACTTGACAACCCATCGGAAGAGGTTTCATAGGTTTCATGTCAAATCCCAGTAACTCAAACTTTTAGACACCTTACCTACAAAAGGCCATCTACAGCCTGTAAGAAGATCCACGACCTATAGATGGGGTTTCGTGATTTTTCTCGGCAGTTTTTAAGAAGGATAATTTGGTCTATTCATATCCCTTGTAGTTAAATTCCATGAAATTTTGGACTTAATTTAAGTCCCATATCATAACCCTAAGTTTATTATCCCTTCATAAACACTTAGGAATTCTTGAGAGCATCGGAGAGGCAAAATATTAACAACTAATGTTTAATAGCCAATAGTAAGTATATTTTTAGTAGTAATTCAAAGGAACAACCACACAAAAAAACCTCTTTTAATTTGAAAATGAAGTTCCTGCCATTCTTTAAAAGTTTTCACCGCCGCCTAAAATCTCTGGACTATCCCACTCCTATCAAAATAAGGAAGTGTTAACCTAAAGGTTCTTCCATGTTCATAAGAAAAACATTCCGTAAAAGATCTCTCACGCACATAAGGAGTCGCACTAACCTAGTTTACGAATAGCACGTCCAGCAGCATACAGGTGCAACAATGATGATTAGGAGAAATGAAGGTTTTAGGTATGTACTTTACGCATCTTCACTCCTCTGTTTCTTTTGTGTTCTAATATCTTCCTTGCATTATAAACCTTCACTGAAGGTTTTAGGTATTTATTTTATATCACGTTCATTGATCAATTTTAGGCATTAATTAGGAAGAAAACAAAAAATATCCTGATGAACTAATTAGTACTTAGACATCAATTGTGATTTTTCAAGTGATTTAATATCTGCAAAAGTAAAGTTTTTTGTGTTTGGGATATGTGGCTACTATATCTTTTAGTGTACTTGATTGTATCTATTTCTTAATTAACATATAATAAAGTCCATCGCTGTTATATTAAGGAGCACCACTATATATTAAGACACGTGACTATTAATACATTAAAATGTTCTGTTCATATATCTATTATGATTGTTTAGAAGTTCTATTGTAAATATGATCACTGGTGTAGGATAATAATTATTTCGTTTTGAGTATAACCTAAGATCTCTTCTTTGAAAGACTTAAGAATAGCAATTACATAGGTGCTCTGTTAATATATAGGCACTCTGCTTCTGTTAATAGATAGAACACCTGTTAATACATTAAGACCTTAATGAATGATTTTTTATTCCGAGTCATAATATATATCTTATTGAGAATTTGCACCATTGAGGTCTCAGAAATAGTTTGATCGGTTCTACTTATTTTATTTAGATACTTTTTTGAAAGTTTGAACCTTCAATGTCTTTTCTATTCAAGGATCAGATGCCAAAGTGGACTTTGTTGGAAGTTTGTGCTTAAAATTTTGTGTGTCGCTATTATATTAAGGAACATCACTGTTACATTAATATGCGTACCAATTAATACATTAAGTATCTGTTGAGCTCTATTTCTGTTAATACATAGAGCATCTATTAATACATTAAGACGTTTATGAATGTTTTTTAATGCGAGTCTTAATATCTATCTTATTGAGAATTTGCATCATTGATGTCTCGGAACTAGTTTCATAAGTCCAGATTATTTTGTCCAGATGCTATTTTGAAAGTTTGAACCTTAAATGCCTTTTACCATTAAGACCTCTAAGTCCTTTAGATATTCTAGGATTGCAAAAGTAAGTTTGTTGTAAGTTCTATAACTGCAAAGTTAGAATTCTAAACATGGTAAGTGAGGATTCATGTAGCCAACATAGTCGTAGTTGTTCTTGTTGTTGTACACCTATTTGACTCTCATTGTAAGTCCTTTAGAGATTCTAGGATTTTGAAAGTATGTTTCTTGTGAGTTTTATAACAGCAAAGCTGGAATTCTATTTGATAAACTACAATCACCTCTGTGCATTTGATCTAATCATTGGCTTCTTGCTCTTATTGTGAAGTTACCCCTTGATAAAACAGACTAGTTGGATAAGTAAGTCAGGATGGTAATAGTAGTTTGAATAACTTTTAATAAACTCGATCCAATTTGGAACCTTCTGTATCAGTTCACTCATTTCGAATCTATAATCTTCTACTAAGTATGGATTAACAGAATCATAACCAAGTCATGAAAAGGGGAAGTAAGGAAAACTATTGTTTAGAAGTTCTATTGTGAATACAATCACTAATGTACGAAAACTATTGTTTTGTTTTGAGTATGACATAAGATCTCTTCTTTGAAAGATTCAAGATTAGTGATTACATAGATGGTCTCTTAATATATAGGCACTCTGTTTTTGTAACATGGGAAGAGATTTCCTAATCACATCAGAATGATTAGGAGGTTTCTTAATCCTCTGAGTTTCCTTCTTCTAAAGGTAGTCATCTCAATCTTATCAAGGTCTAAATATACTGTAGCTTTATTTGGGAGTTGATGCCCGGAAAGTTTAAGTTGAATAGCATTGCAACTATGGCTGTGTTTGTCAAGTGCATCAGCAGTAGCATTGGATTCTCTAAAACAGTGGTTAGATCCAAACACTTAGAACTGGGTGATGATAAGTTGAAGTTTTTCCAGTAGAGTAGAATTTCACTATCTCGGGGGAAAACGCAAAAGAGCTAGGTTCAGCCAATCTAAGAAAACAGCAGGTTCAGGGGTTGAATGTTCATTCAGTTCTTGAATTATGAGTAGAGTGTCTGATGTAGATAATTTGACCCACTGGCTTAAGGAAGTGGTTGCTATCCCACCCCTGCCTCCTGGATTTGCCCTAGATTCTTCTTGGATTTTCCATACATGGATTGCTCTAGCATGTTCTGAACATTACAGAGCTCATTGTGATTCAAGGAACAGATTATTAGTGTCCTCACCAAAAGGTGCTGCATAAGTAAATATAAGACCTCCCACATTATCTCTGAGAATTCCACGAGCTCGAATCTTACCAAGGTTATGTACTCTGTTGGGAGTTCATGCTTCAAAGTTTGTGTGTCACTATTATAAGGAACATCATCGTTTTATTAAGAGTGTGACTATTAATATATTAAGTACCTAATCATAGGACTCCTCTCGTTACATAGAAATCAGGTTGAGTAATTTCTTAGTCCGACTCCATTATTTTTGTACTCTTCTCTTTTGTAGCCTGAGCAACTCTAGTTGATTCCTCTAGTTGTGTGATCTTCTAAACTAACCTTATTCATAGTAGCTTAAGTTTCTCCGCTCGTCTTACCATCCCGTGATATGGGTGATGTTCAATTTTCACTTAGGCATGCACATTCCCAGTCAAAGGACTACATCCAGAGCCAAATACCTTTCCATTTTCCAAATATTCAAAATACTTTGTATAGACAACTTAATCTTGCTACAACAAATGTAGGGACCATAGACTCTCACTGCCTCATGGGAAAACACAAAAGAACTAGGTTCAGCCAATATGAGAACACAGCAGGTTCAGGTGTTGAATGCTCATTAAGTTCTCGAATTATGAATAGAGTGTCTATGTTTTAACTGATGCATCATAAATGTAGATGATTTCACGTACTACCAATCTTATGGGCTTTATTTTCTAGTAAACTATAGGTTACATTTCTTCGAACAGCCTCCTCAAATATGTACAACTAATAAAGATCGATTTGAACACAAGTGCCTATATGACTACATTGCCTTCAGATTTGTTGTTTTTCGGTCATAGTTTTCTGAAACTCATCATCTTATTCAATGCACCAACATAGGCCCCGTTCCAATAAACAAGAAAATACTCTTGACCATCAGTGTCAATGAGCTTGATAGTTGCTGTAGAAAGTCCAAGACTTCCACATTTAACCTTTACATTTTGAAGTTGCCAGACTAATTTAGGTTGGAAAACTTCATCAGACATCAGTGCTATCAAGTCATCATCTGTAATTTTCTTTTTTCTTCTCAGCTACAGATTTGAATTGCCAAAAGAGGTCCTCAAGTTCTTTTCTCTCAATTTAGTATCCAACCTCAAGCATTTTGGCTTGCAAAGCATGACACCCACTGAGTTTCTCAAGGACAATACCAGATTCATTAGCACAATTAAGCCCAATATCTTTAGGAGATATAATCTCATATGTATCTTTGTGTTTTATCATTCCATCCTAATGGATGTCAACTTCATTAGCAATGGCATCAGCTCCAACAATGGCCTTGTGTGGAGCAAATGAAGTCCCGTGTCCTCTACTATCTTGCTTGACATGAGGATATGTTGTCTATTAATCCCTGTATATAGGACACCTAGTACTTACTCTCCACGACATTTTATGTCCATTAAAACCTCCTCCAAAGAAGCAGTTCTAGCTCTTTCACCAATTCCATTAGTGGTCACTTCTAATTGTTTGCACCTGCACATGCTCTAGCTAAGGTGTTGTCATTAGAAAGCCCAAGATCATTCTGGAAGTGTGTTGAAATGATCACATCTTTTACTCCTGGGGTGTTGGATTTTATATTAGCAATCAGTTTTCCAAATTCTTCAGGTACCGAGTATCCAATAGTATCGGGGATGTTAAGAGTTTTTGCCCCAGCTTTAATAACCTCTCCAAGGATATGATAAAGGAATTTCGGATCTGATCTTCCAGTATATTCAGGGCTAAACTGCACATCCTCATAGCCAATACTCCTTGCATAAGCCACCATGCTCCTCGCTTTCTCAACAACTTCATCTCTACTCACTTCAACTTAAACTTCATATGTATCACATTGGTGGCAATGAACATATGAATCCTCGATTTCATTGCATCATTTATTTGCAAAGATCCTTCTTGAGGTCCCTTTTTGTATTAAACAGATCCCTCGAATGCCCATGATCTCTCCTCATACTTTAAGTGCATGCAACTTTCTGTCTACATTCCTAAATTTTAGCTCCCACAATACTGAAGTCTTGAATATTAAGCTACTTCAATTTTAATCTAGTAAGTTTCAATCTTTTTCAATACTATTGCTATATAGTTCCTGTTCAATCTTGTATCCCAAGCCTATTTTATTAGGGCCATGAAGTTTTTATAATCAAACAAACAATTTAGAAATTTGAAATGCTTTGGTCTTTGTGCTTCTTCAATTACAAACTGAATATTGAGAGGTGTGTGGTCAGAACACTCTAGATCCATAACCATCATTTAGGATTGGATTGGGCAGGGTTGGCCGTCGTTTGATAGGCAATTCCCAGAGGTTGAGATATAGATTTATGTTGAATATATATAACTACATATCACCTTTCAAAGTGATGTGGGAAAGAATTGAACCTGCAACCTCTTTCAAATGTTGAATCTGAAAATGGGAATCTTTCTTTTATTCAACTTGTATTGGATCTTTGTTTTGATAATGTATATGTGATCCTTTCTTTCTGGGTATAAAATACCCAAATATTCTAGTTTAAGATCCTTAAATTGGGTGTTTCTCCCACTTTTGGTTAAAAGTTTATTTGGATCTATTGTAAGCTCCACGCTATATATGAGAGTTTGCTTTGTGCTCATATACTATTTTTAATGTTTGCTCTTTCTAAGCAACAACTTATTGGTACGTCTAAATATGTTCAAGTATGTGCCATTACTGACCTAAAAGTAAAGTAAATTATACATTTCTTGCACTTATCGCATCTGTGTGCAGGTTAACTCTTGTTAGGTACCATTAAGAATAGAATATCTAGATCTCTATGTTGTTTTCAAATATTGGACCTCATTTTCCTGTACAGAATGACCTGATCAAATTTATCTTCTAGAAAAGTCAACTGTATTAAAGTCACCAAACACTAGTCAGGGATATGTTATCGTAGTACTTAGAGTTGGTGGTTCTTCCCATAAGCCTTTCCTAGGATTTACTGTATGCAACCCATATACAACTGTCATATGGAAAGTTCTCAACAGAAAGAACCTCATCACTATCCATGTTCACAACAACAATATTTCAAATCGTTGATAATTTGAATTTTTGCAGCTCTAATTTCTCAATAGATTTAGAATGTGAATTTACCAACTAGCTAATATTGGACATATTGCTCTTTACATGGTTCTGATATATGATATACTCCCAACTCGTGATGTTTTTATCCATTGTATTTTATATTTTGACACATTTATTTTTATTATTCCAAGTCATCAAATTTGATGTTCGAAACTTTTGTCTATGGAATATTTCGACATGATGAACAATTGTGGAAATTCTATGAAGAAATTATTTCTTTGGCTTGGTTATGTAATGATGTTAGATATTTCATTCAAATAATGTAAGTTTATTTTTTAAGTTGTGATACTATAGTTGTTTGGATTAACATTTCATTTTGTTTCTTTAGATTTTATGAGGTGACATTTTATTTTACGAATTAATATCATACATTTTTTAGCATTTGAAAACGTTGTTGCCTATAATAGGGTATCTTTGATAACAATTTATTGGGGTTTACTAGTTATAATATTAACCTTTAGCGGCAATTTTATTGCAGTTACCAGCTGAAAAATTTTGATGCTACATGAGCATGATTAGTCATTTCATATTTGATTTTACAACAATTTTAGTTGCCGCTAAAACTACTCTATTTTAGCAGCAATTAGTTAAGTTTGTTGGCTGTAATAATAAACACCACATTAGCATAACTAGCTCTTTTAGATTTGGTATAGCGGTCATCTTAATTGCCGTAATCAATTGCCACTAAAATAAATTTGATTTAGTGGCAATTTAGTTGGATTTGTTGAATATAAAAATGGACACTGCATGAGCATAACTAACTACTTTTAATTGAATTTAGCAGCCATCTTAATTGTCGTAACCAATAGCCACAAAATCAAATGACTTTGAGTGGTAGCATAGTTGTACCAGCGCTTGTTTCAATGGCCGCGAAAGCCTTTGCTGCCCCCGAAACAGCGGCCATAGTTCATTGGTTAGTAAAAGTTGTAACGACCATTGTTATGGCCGCTAAGACAAATTTTAATTGCCATTAAATCGCTTTGTTGATGTGGTGGAGCATGAGGAGTGCGTAAATATTCTTGTTCATGCATGTGCATGAAATGAGCATCTTATATATTCATGAATGAACATGACTGGTATAAGATTGAATAACTGTATGAGCCCGAGTCTTGCATGATGTGAGCTAGTCTTGATTTGCATAGTGTAAATAATAAATTCTAAATTGTTGAGTTATAGAGAAATTGAGTTGAGTTGTTTGAGATAAATCAAGAGATGAGTCTGAGTTGAGTTACATGAGACATTTTAGTCTTCGAAGGAGTATAGAGCACCGAGTTGGGCAAGAGGATAATGCCTCAAAACTACATTGCCAGCACAGGATGGTCGTGGAGTTGACTCTAGTGGCTCATGTCCTAAAAGATGGACTCGGATCTGAGAGGGAGAGGTTGACGTCCTTTACCTTGGCAAGTTTAGGACGGGTGTGGCAACGACGTCGGCATCATTGTGCATCATCAAACTCATGGTGGTAGGAGCTATGTTGGGTAGAGAAATTTCCAAGCAACACTTGAATAAGCATATTATATTTTAAACTCAGTTGCATGAAAACTAAGTCTCTTTTCAAAACATAATTTTTAACTTTAAACTTGGATTTTTATGGAGTTGCGTTATGGGTTGAGTCTTGAGTCGAGTCGATTGTTTTGAGTCTAAGCCTTATTTGCTTCCTTGAACTATTTTACATACCAGTACATTCATTATATTGGCGTCTGTTCGGCCTACATCGTTAATGATGCAGATACAGGTGGTAGAGGACTTCAACAAGCGCACTATTGAGGTTCAATTTTTGTACTTCCAAAGTTGGTGAACCCTCCTTGCTTCTCGGAGGAGCCCTTTTATTGTTCTGTTTAGTATTTTATTTTCCATTGAGTTGGTGTAGCCATGGCCTATCATGCTACCGCCTACATGTTCAGAGGTAGAGGCTTCATAGATTTCTAGTAGAGGATTGTCGAGTATTTTTATTTTTAAAACTTGGTCATTACAGATTATCTCATAAGACGGTGTATTAGTTCATTGATGTCTTTTATTAGAGTATTTCTTTCCGTTGTCGAGGATGAGGCCAGGTGGTTCTCTTAGGGAATCAGCAATGGTTCTTCAAGTACCGGTTGCGCCAAGGGTACCCTCCCGAGTCGTGACACATCCAAACCTTCTAGCCACGTGGAGGAGAAGGAGGATGAATAGGAGCTTTGGTCCCTACATGGTTAGATCATGTAGGCAAAAAGTATGCATTAGTACTTGGAATCTACCAAGTATACGGGGTGCAATATAACAAGGAACATATGCCATAATTAAACAATATGCATAACCATAGTCAATGGATAAAGGTTCAATATGACATGAATGATCAATGCTTAGTCAAAATATGTATGAAGAATTACCAAATCACATGACATATCACACATACACGGGAATGAACCATAACCGGCAGTTAAGACCAAGCAAGCTACCACTTGGAATCTCGATGTTCACTCCACATTGGATGAGGAGTGGTCTACTTTGATAAGGTAAACCAAACACTTCACCTTACAGACACTTACCTCATTTCAAAAAGTGTCTCACAAATGCCTTACAGGAACTCCACCCTTTTCGAATAATCACAAAAGAAAGAGCCTTATGGGAAGACCGCCCTTTTTGGTCAATCACGTAAATAGGAGCTATATGGATCCATTAGATAATCACAAACCTATGGTGGCAACATAGTTAAGGGACAATATTAATCTACCAAGGTCCTTTCGGTGCAAGGTTATAATCCCAAGGAATACTCAATTCATATTCATAGTCATATTATACAAAGTCCTATAATATCATCATAGAGTAGCTCATCAAAGGCGAAGCTTCATAATATCAAGGATAGGGTTTCATCTCTTCATAACTTTCACATTATTCTTATAGATAATAGCGTGTATGAAAGCCCTTGAAAATTCATAACATTCGTAGTTCGCATATCTTGTCATAAAGTTTTCATCAACATAAGAAACTTGGCACATATCTTTGGTCAAAACATGATGGGTATGTGTACATACGCTTAAAATTATACAACTTGAGAGTAAATAACATGAGGGGTGTAAAATAGAATCATTTGAGAGTCATAAAAGTAACCCACCAACAACACGATATAGCTTTGTTAGGGCATCATTGAACCCTTATTTAAATCATATATTTTTCCATGTCGTCTCATAATATAATAGTGTACAAAGAAAAAATATTATAAATCTCTTCATAATACCATCATATAAAAAATTCATGAAATTATCATATGTTACCATGACTTGAGAAATATATGAGAAAAGGAATGGTTGAGCTCTTTGGAGGAAACATCTTCACAGATTAAAACCCACATACCTTGGTGTGATTAGAGATGAAAATCTTTTCGGAGGATGAAGAAAATCCAAATCCCTAGCTTGGACTCCTTTCATGAAGACCTTGAGAAACTTGACAGTGTTTGTGAGGAGTTTGGACTTGGAATATTTTAGAAGGAGCTGGGGTGGAGTAGTTTAGGGGTGCATAGGGCCAAAAAGGCTTACTTGGGGGCTTAAACGACATAGCATTGACTTAGGATCATAGAAAATGTCAAAGTTGGCTCTTCTCAAAATCTGTCGGACAAGACCACAAGACCCCGATTATGGGTCGTGATTTGGTCCATGAGTCAAGCAAAAGGGATCTCATCCTGGTATCTTTTGGACCCTCAGGAACCCTTTTTGAAACTTCAAACCACGATCTACGACCCGTCGACTAATCTACGAGCCATGCTATTATTTTGTACTCCAAAATTCTAAAAACCAATTTGCCAGCAAGTCTGCCCTTTATTTCACGAGCACAATCTATGGCCTGTAGAACCACTTATGGCCCATAGTCCCCTTCATGCATTAGCGGTACTCAAAACTTGAGCCATTAAAATTGTATCCTTAGGATCCACAAACACATGTATGACACATGCTTCATATGATGGCTCATAAACCCTTTCGTGAATCCCACATGCGCTTAAAGAAAATAGATTTCATATCTTACACTTTCATGCTTTCCAACATAAGGGCCTTACAGCCATATCAACAAAGCATAGGAAAACCATGTGTAAGAAGCTAGGAAAAGAAAATGGATGATAAAATGAAACCTCAAAAATATTAGACAAGCTGGGGTCAATTAGCCCGCCAAACATGTTCGACAGATCACCGAACACATTCGCCGATCTAATTGACTTCCGCCAAAAGTTACAGAATGCTACTCTTCTAAATATTGTCAGATTCGGTGATAAGTGTTACCATTCCGCGTACCACAGAAGCAATTTACCAGTCAAATAGTCCATCGTTGAATTCGGCAAATTCTAACATACCCAAGGTTGTACTAATGGCGATGCAAGTGATAGTTCAGCGATGCGCCAAATAAATTCAGCGGTTAAATTGACTGTCGCCAAGTTTGTCTGGCACCCTAAATTTCCCCAAAAATTTCAAACCATGAACCAACAATACAAGGGTAATTTCACAATTCATGACATGCATTAAAGCAATAAAACATATTATCAAGCCCTACAACAACCAAATTTCACATACTTAGCATGAATTCAACCAAACGACAACTTTACCTTTAAGGAAGACGTCACTGACTCTATCATCAGGAAAGTTCAAGTCACTTGGTTAAATTTGGGTTATTCAAATTTCACACATCATAACATGAAAATGAATAATAAAACACCCATTAATTACTACATTTAAGCTCAAAACATTCATAATCGACACAAAAAGCTTGTAGTTAGACAATGACACAACCAAATTGACTTGTATTGCTAACAATTACCACAATTGGGTACCAAGAATGTCAATCAAATACCAAACCCAGTGCTTAAACAAGGTCAATTTCATTCATGTAGTTCAAATAAATAAAAACAATAGCAATAAACTCACATGAGAATAAATTAAAAAAATAGCAATAAACTCACATGAGACTCAGGGTTTACAACTCACATATACAACCATTTAACTCAAACCCACACAAGTGAATTATTTTCAACAAGAATAACCCACATAAATATTCAATTGATTTAACCAATTTCATGTTCAAAAGTCAATGAAAACCGAAGTCAAGTCCTAAAAACATGTCATATGATGAATCAATGCACAATGATGATGACTTTGATGATTTTGATGATGAACTAGACACTCATATACCAATGAAAACAAGGACAAACACAAGCTAATAGAGTGGAGAGTAGCAAAATATAGAATAGTGAAAGTGAAAAACTATAAAGCCAATATTTTTTACTTTTAAGCGAAGAAAGGTCAATCAGGTGGTGTATTTTAGTGACACTGAGTTACATCATCAAACACATTCGGCAATACACTAAATATGTTCCTAAAAAATAAAATTTATAGTAACTGAGGCCTATTTTGTTACACCAAAAGGCGGTCTCATTGTTCATCATCGAACAACAGCGGCGATGCGCTGAGTGATGATGTTAATCACAAAATTTCACAGTAACCCCAGAGAAAAAATTTGACACAAAAGGTGATGAAAATCATGGTTAGAAATTACTAAGGGAACCACTGAATGACTACCTTGCATCATCGATTGGTCATGCCTCCAAATTTCATTTCTGCACACATGCACACTCGACCTAAGTATTTAAAACCACTAAGATCTTTGGTTGCCTACGAAGAAGTGCCTTATTTGACATCGTCCCACGACGTGAACAACTTCTTCAAGCCTCATTCAAGTACACCACTTCAAGAAAAATCACATTTGTGTTGTTCCCCAAAATACTTTTTCTACCGTTGCCCATTTACTTTGAAGCTCTCTCCCTTCTCATTTCCACTTTGATGGCTCCATTTCCCTGCACCCTAGCAACTCTAAAAGGACTAGACCACCTAGACTGTTAACTTGCCCAGATCTAATTGCAACCTCGAATTGCAGAGCAACACGGGATCACCCACTTAGAATTTATGTTGAAAGATCCTCATCTCATACCACTTTTTCATTTTTGCTTTGTAAATCCTAGCATTTTCATAGGCTCCAAACCCGATAATTTCATTTGGTGTAATTGAGAAAGATGATCATTGGTTGGATCATTCCCATCAAGGTTAAACTTCTTCAAGGCCCACAAATTCTTGTGCTCAAGTTCAATAGGCAGGTGACGTGCCTTTCCATTGATGAGTATGTATAGGAATATGCCAATTGGAGTTTTAAACATCGTGTGACGGGCCCACAAAATTATGTTTTTTTAGACCAATCAATCCTATTTGTATTAACTATTATGGCAAGGATACTTTGATTTAAAGATTTGAGATCTACACTTGACCACTAGTTTGATGATAGTAAGGTTTCGCCACCCTATGCTTAATCCGATATTTACCAAGCAATGGAAAAAAATTGTATTAAAAAATATGAAATCCCCCATCCCTGATAATTTCGCACAATGTACCAAACTTTTTAAAATAAAGACCAGGCTATAAATACCCTCTTTATAACACTTTGATTGTTATATGAATGCCTCAACGGTGACTACTAGCTAGGGAGATGAGACATGCATCAAGAATATCATTCATCCACACCTCTAGAACATATCATCTCACCATATGCGTAACCCAACCACAATTTTGTCTATGACCTGCGTTGTAATGACCCTCAGTTTAGAAGTACTGAGTGCAGAAAAGAGCACTTAAAAAAATGGTTGAGACGCCTGTTTATGGCCCGTGAATTGTTATATGGCTCGTAGATAGGTTCGTGAGTGGGACTCCAAACATGAAGAAAATTAGAAGTTTTTAGGAAGGTAATTTACGACTTATCAGATGACCCATAGAATTGGATACAACCTATATAAGGTATTGTATAAAGAGGTCAAATAAAAGGGGAGAATTTGGCTAAGTGTGGAAGGACTTTACCTGTCCAACCATGGCATACAGAAAATATTATCGCTCATCCTTTTTGTCATGGTTTTCAATTCAGCAAAAGTCATTGTTCAGGATTCTCAAGTGGGCCATCAGAAAAAAGGACTTATGGCCTGTAAGCCAAAATATGGCCGTAGTCGGGGTCTCCTAGTTGGCTTTCGTCAATTTTAACAAGCGGCAGTTCAATCATTCTCATCAATTATATTTCAACAACATGTCAATTTGTGGATGGGAAAGGGACCTTATATTAGCCTAAATCCCTAATTACCTTCATTACTCACTCTTAAATTTCTTTAAAGCAAAAGAGTTCTGAAGGTTAGGCAAGAACAACACTAGGATTTTCCAAGTTTCTTCCTATTATGTGAGTTGATTTATGGGTATCCTTTCACTCATTGAGTTTCCTATTATGCATTTTACCCTTTTATTTAAGTTTCTAAATTCTAAATATATACTTATGATGATTTCATGATTTCGCTGTTACTATATGCTACTCATAAAGTTCGATGGCTATTTTGTTAAGTAAATATGCAACCATTTTGAAGTATGATGGTGATGTTATCATGGGTTTCGATAGGGCTAAGGTTGGGTCACTTCGATGTTCCTTTTAAAAGAAATTTTTTAAGACTTATGTGGTTTATGATTTTTCCATGCATCAACTAAACCCACCTTATTTTCAATGAAAGCTTCCTATGAATTTAGACTACGATTAGGGAATTTATGAAGAGCTTCATAGTTAATGTCTACAAAAGATATATGTATAATGATAATTGCCTTAAAGGATGTTTAAGAAAGACTTTTGAATTCAAGCTACTCCATGATTCTACTTATGATTATAAGAGTATGTTTTAAAAGATTTTTGTGAGATGACTTAGCATAGAGAGGACTAGAGATTGGGACTCACCCTGTTAGTTGAGGCATGATCCCTTGAAGACAAATCTTAGTGTACCTAACTTTGTGCCACCATAGGAGCCTTATAGGCTAGGCTAGTAGATCCACGTAGGCCCATAAGTTATGAAAGATACAATTGCATAATTGCAAAGTTACTAAGTTCAAATACCTACCTTGGCAAGTAAATTCCCGTTTTCGTAGTGGAAGGGGTGTATTAGCCTTTTCGTAATGGAAGGAGATCATTGAATTTCATGTAGTAGCTCACATGGTCATATTATCAATTATGGTCTATTCCCATAAGTTTATACAATCCTATGATATGTCTGAATTTATGTGTTTAATGTGCATTGTCTCATATTGATCTGATCCATAATCCTTGTGTATGTTTAAGTTTATTTCATAACTCATTAACCTTGTGTATACCTATATGTTTTGTTTAACTATGATGGCATTACAATTTCATCCATGCATTGCATCTCACATACTTAGTACATTCCAACATACTAATGCATATTTTCCAGCATGATGTAACCATATAGGGACAGGTACTCCTCCACCGGCATGGCTATTATTCAACGTCCAAGACTAGCTCTACTGTTTGTGGTGAGCCCTTAGATCGGAACACACCCACTCTTTCCTTTTAGCAAACATTTAGTTTATTTTAAGATGATATTTTGAAGCCCTTCTGAGGCATTTATTTTGTGTATTATACTATATGGATTTCTTTTCATATGATGGAGACTATCTGTTACCGGTCCCATTGACTTATTATGTAGTTAGTATACATATGGACAAAGCAATGAATATAGTTATTTCAACTATTTTTAATGTTGCTTCATCTCTTTCCTTTATGTTTTTCTGCAATATATTTCTATCTGATGCCTATAAATGCTTAGGATGCTTAGATGGCTTGGATGAGGTGCCTCTGGGTATCTCATTCATCGTATGACGACTTGGCCTCTAGGTCCAGTCATTACAAACTTGGTATTAGAGCACCAGGTTTTAAAATGTTCCTCATATGTCCACACATACCCCGTAGTATAGAGTCTCGTGCAAGGTTGTGAAGCATGCCACTATCTTGATGAGAGGCTATGGGATGGTTTAGGAAAGTTTTCCCTTTTTTCTTATTCAATGTTATGCCTTAGAGTTGAGTAAGGTTTTATGCTAACTATCAATGGGCTTTTGTTTCTTTCTGGATTATTCCGATCCGAATAGCTCCCCATCAATGTGGCACTCTAGACCAACAAGTCCCTCCACTCCATAGGGACAAGGGAGTGTCTTAAGCGTAGTTCAGAGACGCTTTCATGACGTTGGCCCAAGCGTTGGCTAACCAAACCAACAGGGAGATAGTTGTACCTTCCCAAGTGCCTACCCCAACCGCCAGAGTCTGTGACTACATGAAAATTAACCTGCTAGAATATCATGTGGCAAAGGCAGATGATGACCCTATAGAGTTTATAGAAGAGGCCTACCGGGTTTTGGTAGTAATGGGTGTGCTATCGGAGGACGAAGTTGAGTTGGTGGCTTACCAACTTAAAGGAGTCGCCAAGATAGGGTACGAGTAGTTGGCCAATGAGAGAGGTCAGGCAGCGAATCCCACTGGTTGGGAATTCAAGTATACCTTCTTAGAACAGTTGTTCCCCATTGAGCTTAAGGAGGTGAAGGTCTAAGATTCAGCAACTTGAAGAAAGGGAGCATGAGTGTGAGGGAATATGCCCTCAAGTTCACCAAATTATCTAAGTATGTTACATTCATGGTCGCAGATCCAAGGGATTGCATGAACAAATTCATTTTAGGTGTCCCCAAGTTAGTCTCCCAGGAATGCAAGATGGCAAATACTAGTCAAGGAGATGGATATTTCTAACCTAAGACATATGCTGAACAAATTGAAGAGGAGACGCTCCGAGAAAGGTCAAGGGAGTCCAAGTGGGCTCGTCGTGGATGGTGGGAATTACTCTCACCAAAGGAGTGGTGGCTACAAATCTCAAGGTGGCCCAAGACAAGGATCCACCTATACTCCTCCTCCTTGCGAGGACAAGGGGGTTACCCAAAAGCCCCAAAGTCCTAATTGCCCCAAGTGAGGAAGATCCCGTAAGAGGGAGTGCTTAATCGGGTCCAGTGCCTGCTTTACTTATGGAAAGCCTGGCCACCATGCCAAAGACCGTAGAAGTGGAGGCCCAAGGCCCCAAGGCCAGAGGGGTCAAGCTTATGGTGCCCTGAGAGCCAACTGGTTCTATGCCATTTACGGTAATCAAGAGGTTGAGGGAGCCCCAGATGTGGTCACAGGTATGTTACAAGTATGATTTTGATACATATGCACTTTTCGATTCAGGAGAGAACTTGTCTTTTGTAACCCCATTTTTTGCATGTAAGTTTCATGCATCTCCTGAAGTCTTTTATGAGCCTTATGAGGTGAATAACCCTGTGGGTGAGTCTATCGTAGCCCGAAGAGTGTATAAAGTTGTCCTATTTCTATTCTGCATAAAGTAACCCCAAGGGATTTAGTTGACCTCTCCACGGTAGACTTGAATGTAATTTTGGGGATGGATTGGTTGCATGCTTCTGATGCCTCCATCGATTTTAGAACCTGTAGGGTCAAATTTCAATTCTCTAATGAGACAGTTCTTGAATGGAAAGATAGAACCTCTTTATGTAAGGGTCGATTCATTTCTTTTGTTAAGGCCTGTCAGACCATTTCTAAGGGGTATATCTACCCTTTAGTGAGGGTCAAAGATGTCTCTTCCCAAGTTCCTTCTCTTAAGTCGGTTCCTGCTGTTAGCAAATTCTCTAAAGTCTTCCCAAATGAGTTACCAAGTGTCCTTCCCGAAAGGGAGATGGAATTTTGGTATACATCTTTTACCAGATACTCAGCCTATCTCAATCCCTCCTTTTGTAATGGCTCTCGCAGAATTAAAGGAGTTGAAGGAGCAATTGAGGGATTTTTTTGAGAAGGATTTCATCAAACCTATGTGGTCACCATGGGGTGCCTCAGTGTTACTTATAAGGATGAATAATAGGTCACTCCGCATGTGCATTCATTACTGGCGGCTCAATAAGGTCACTATCAAGAATAAGTTTCCTTGCCCGAGGATAGATGATTTGTTCGATCAATTAGAAGGGGCAATTTATTTCTCCAATATTGACTTGAGATTCGGTTATAATCAATTGAGTGTGAGAGAAAATGATATCCTTAAGATGACTTTTCGGACTTGGTATGGATATTTCGAATTTATGGTGATGTCCTTTGGCCTCACTAATGCACCAACGATATTTAGGGACCTCATGATTAGGATGTTAAAGCCTTACCTTGACATGTTCATTGTAGTGTCTATTGATGACATTCTTATCTATTCCCGAGGTGAACATGAACACATAGAGCACTTGAGGGTAGTGTTGCAGACCCTGAGGAAACAGAAGCTCTGCGAATTTTGACAAGTGCAAGTTTTGGCTAGATGAGGTTTCCTTCCTTGGGCACGTGGTATCTAGAGACGGCATCAAAGTTGACCTCAAAAAGATAGAAGCAGTAAGAAACTAGACAAGGCCATTGACTCCCACCAGTATAAGGAGTTTCTTGGGTCTAGCCAGTTACTATAGATGATTTGTGCAAGACATTTCCGCAATTTCATCTCCACTTACAAAGCTAACTCTAAAGAAGGATAACTTTGCATGGATAGATAAATGCAAGAGGAGTTTCCAAACCTTGAAGGATCGGTGGACTTCAACCCCCATATTGACATTTCCCAAAGGAAGTGATGGCTTTGTCGTGTATTGTGATTCATCTAGAATCAGCTGGGGTTGCGTGCTAATGCAAAATGGTAAAGTGATTCCCTATGCTTCTTCAAGGCAGTACAAAGTGCATAAGAAGAACTACCTGACTCATGAACTTGAACTCACGGCGGTGTTGTTTGCCTTGATGAATTGGTGACATTACTTGTATGGAATCCATAAAGATATTTTCATTGACCATAGAGTCTCAAGGACATTTTCACGTAGAAAGATCTCAATTTGAGGTAGCGGAGATGGTTGGAGCGACTCTAGGATTATGATATGAGTGTGAAATACCACCCCAAAAAAGCTAATGTGGTAGCTGACACCCTTAGTAGGATTTCCATAGGTAGTGTGTCCCATATAGAAGATGATAGAAAAAGGGAGTTGGCTAGAGATGTGCATAGGTTGGCATGGGTAGTAGTAACATTAACTGACTCCAGGAATGGGGATGCAATGGTTCTTCATGGTCCCCATCTTCTTTGATTGATGAGGTTAAGGCCACGCCTCTTGCAGACCCCCTCGTATGATTTTTAGGGAAACTTGCGCTGGAACCCCATGCAGCGCCAGAATCCGTGGGCTAACACCCACAGAAATGAGCCCTGTTTCCACTTCCTTGGGCCATAAAATCCAACAAGGCCTCATCCAACCTCGCCGGGACCCATGGACCTCTTGCCGCGCCTCTTGCGGAACCCCTCGTATGATTTTTCAGGAAACCAGAACCCCATGCACCGCCAGAATCTGTGGGCTAACAACCACAGAAATGAGCCTAAATCGCCTGTTTTCACATCCTTGGCCCATAAAATCCAACCAGGCCTCATCCAAACCCGCCGGGACCCATGAACCTCTTGTCACACCTCTTGTGGACCCCCTCGTATGATTTTTCAAGGAACTTGCACCGGAACCCCATGCAGCGCCAGAATCCGTGGGCTAACACCCACGAAAATGAGCCGAAATCGCCTAATTCCACTTTCTTGGCCCATAAATTCCAACCAGGCCTCATCCAACCCCGTCGGGACCATGGACCTCTTGTTGCGCCTCTTGCGGACCCCCTCGTATGATTTTTTGGGAAACTTGCGCCGAAACCCCATGTAGCGCCAGAATCCGTGGGTTAACACCCACATAAATGAGCCGAAATCGCCTGTTTCCACTTCCTTGGCCCATAAATTCCAACCCTGCTGGGACCCATGGACCTCTTTCGGACCCCCTCGTATGATTTTTGGAGAAACTTGCGTCGGAACCCCATGCAGCGGCAGCATCCGTGGGCTAACGCCCACAGAAATAAGCCGAAATCGCCTGTTTCCACTTCCTTGGCCCATAAAATCCAACCAGGCGTCATCAAACCCCGCCGGGACCCATGTACCTCTTTCCATGCCTCTTGCGGACCCCCTCGTATTATATTTTGGGGAAACTTGCATCGGAACCCCATGCAGCGCCAGAATCCGTGGGCTAACACCCACAGAAATGAGCAAAAATCGCATGTTTCCACTTCCTTGGCCCATAAAATCCAACAAGGCCTCATCCAACCCCGCCGGGACCCATGGACCTCTTGTCGCGCCTTTTGCGGACCCCCTCGTATGAGTTTTCAAGAAACTTGTGCCGGAACCCCATGCAGCGCCAGAATCTGTGGGCTAACACCTACAGAAATGAGCCGAAATCGCCTGTTTCCACTTCCTTGGCCCATAAAATCCAACCAAGCCTCATCCAACCTCGCCGGGACCTATGAACCTCTTGCCATGCCTCTTGCGGACCCCCTCGTATGATTTTTCGGGAAACTTGCGCCGGAACCCCATGCAACGCCAGAATCCGTGGGCTAACATCCACAGAAATGAGCCCTGTTTCTACTTCCTTGGGCCATAAAATTCAACCAGGCCACATCCAACCCCGCCGGGACCCATGGACCTCTTGCCGCGCCTCTTGCAGACCCCTTCGTATGATTTTTCGGGAAACTTGCTGTCTCGCCCTAAGCCCCATTAAGGCGGACTGGCACCCGTTGCCGATAAGGCTCGGGAGAACCAACATATAACTATACACCTGCTATGAACATTTAAGAGGTTTCCATACTCAATATGTTGTCAAAAGAGAGTAAACCGTACTAACAAACCAATGTAAATGCATAAGACTAGGCTGTTGGAGCCACGATGTCTATAATACACTATTTAACCACACTTTAATTTACATTGTCTACAAAGCCTCTAGGTAAGGAACAATATCCATATGGGTCGGGACAGGCCCCGCCTCATGACCAACTATACAATACAAAACACAAGTTCTAAACACCCAAGCCCTGAAGCAACCTGGAGCTTAGTAATAGCAGCTGAAAGTCCTGTACTCTTACTGGGGAGATCTAGTAACTCCTGTACCTGCAGCATAAAATGCAGGTCCCCCGTAAGGGACGTCAGTACGAGATAATGTACTGAATATGTAAGGCAGGAAATACTGTATATGAAATAAGAACTCAAATGAAATCACACACTGGTGGGTAAGGATGAAAAGACCACCTTTAGTCATACTGTGGAATCATGTACTTTATGTCTTTTTATTACTGTATCTTTCTTTATTGTATAATCTGTGCACAATATATCATGTAAATGACTAGCTGATCAGTAGTAAATCTGTAATGGGATCGGCCCTGGCTAGGTGATTCCTTCACCCCTCGGGTTACCACCCCTAAATGAGATCGACCCTGGCTAGGTGATTCTTCCACCCCTCGGGTTACCACCCATTTATAAGCAACTGTAAGTTATCTTTTATTTACTTTGAGATGGTTCTTTTGGTGGTCATAACCTTTAGAACTGTAGGAATATAGACATGCGACATATAAACAACCATACAAGATAATACCACAATGAAAATAGAGATACACAACTAATGAATCGTATCGAAGATTAAATAACACATGGACTTTGTTTAGTAACAAGGAATTCATGTATATTTGGTATCCAAGTACATATGCAGGTTTGACAATGGCTATGTACGGGAACATATGAACATGTAAAGAGTGGAGACACAATTATTAGTGATGTCGGAATTCGTATGTGCCTTTATGTGCTAAGGGAGAACTTAGATTTCATGCCAAGTAATAGGAAATCAAGTTGCCTTACATACCTCGTTGTACTATGTTGTTATTACCTCGGAGTAGTATCCTTTTCCTCCAAACACTTATCTACAATATATTAGGTGATAAAACTAGTGTTAGAAGCTAGTAAGCACATCTTAGTAATCCAATTTCACCCAAAAATAATATCCGGGCAGCAAGCTCGGAATTAGCAACCAAAGAGTATTCTTTCAACATTTCCGCTCTTAATCGTATTTTCTAATACACATTCCCATATACATGTCATATCCAGCTATTTTTAGTCCCATAATTACAGCATACAACAACTCTACACAACACGCAAATAGACAACGCAACATTGTGTCCTTCCGCTACATTTCGACGTCAACCATTCCAAATCCATTTCAACCTCAACCAAACTGTCCTCAGCATATTTACACACAATTACAGTCCTAAAACAGTCCAAAAACACTCCCTAAGTAGATGGAAAACATGAGACAACAATTCCCAAAAACAGTCCACGAATTTTCACTAATGAGCGGAATTAAGATATCATTCAAGAACTTATTTTTGCGGAAGATAAAAGTGGTTCAGCAGCCTTCTTACATCATTACAGACCCAAGACTTGTTAAAAACATACATATTACTTCATAACGCAGCCAACCAACAAGATAAAAGTCTCTTATTTAACAAGAAAAGTGAACCACAATATTTGGAACACATGCTGTCCCAAAATTCCTGCACAATACAACCAACATACTCTTTATGTTTTTCATGGAAAACTTACACAAAACCATAGGTATTTTTACTTACCTTAGCCCTCAAGGTTTAGGTTCTCTTCAAGAACCCTAGAGGTGTGTCTTGGCTGCTTTAGAAAATGAGGAGAGAGCAAGACGAAACTTAGAGAGAAATCTGAAATTTTAGCTTGAGAAAATGACTAAAAGTTGTTGCTTGTTTCTCCCTTTTATAGGCCACTTTTGGCTGACTTTCTTTTGGGTTTTCAACCTTATTTTATTAAGTTTATGGGGCAGCAGCTTGGCCTTTTCATTTGGGCTTTATTGGGCTTCAAATGGGATGGGCTTTGTTGCAAACATTTCTCCCTTAAGCCCACTTAGTTTGGGCCCAAGTTTTGAATTGGGTTGTGATTGTAATTTGGCCCTTTTCCTATTCATCTTGGGCTGAAAATGTTGTCCTTTTATGATGGTAAACCATGGGCCCAAATGACATCCTTAACTCGGGGTTTATTCTTTGTCGGACTTGAACAAATTTGGTGTTGGGCCTTGTCTATGTTTACCGAGCTTATTTAAGCTAAGCACGTAGGTGACTCACCTACTAGCTTCCAAAGTCCCACAAGCACCTCAATTATTTTACTTCATTTAAGGTCACACTCTCCTTAACTTGACTTAAAAATTATATACGCTCGGTCATCTTAAGCATTAGACGTACATATAACCCTTTAATCTAAAATTCACGCACTTTTAAAATGTGTGCGGATTTGACCCCGCCATATCATATTTCATCTGCGTTGGACTAGTAAATGTAAGATGTGGGGTGTTACACTTGCGCCGGAACCCCATGCACTGCCAGATGCCGTGGGCTAACAACCACAGAAATGAGCCAAAATCGCCTGTTTCCACTTCCATGATCCATAAAATCCAACCAGGCCTCATCCAACCCCGCCGGGACCCATGAACCTCTTTTTCGCACCTGTTGTGGACCCTCTCTATGATTTTTTGGGAAACTTATGCCGGAACCCCATGCAGCCCCACAATCCGTGAGCTAACACCCACAGAAATGAGCCGAAATCGCCTGTTTCCACTTCCTTAGCCCATAAAATCCAACCAGGCCTCATCCAACCCCGCCGGGACGCATGGACCTCTTGCCGCGCCTCTTACGGGTAACCATCTTGGTTGAGTTGAAAATGTTAGTGAAAGATTGAAAGATAGAGGTCTTATCACAAGGGGGAAATGGTGCACTTCAGTATCAAGGGAGGTTGTGTGTACCCAGTGATGACAAATTGAAAAGGTTGATTATGCATGAAGCCCATAACACCTCCTACTCTATTCATCCCAGAACTAACAAAATGTATAGAGATCTGCGGGAGATTTATTAGTGGAATGGGATGAAGAAGGTCATTGTTCAATGTGTGTCCAAATGTGCCAATTGCTAGTAGGTAAAAGTTGAGCATCAAAGGTCGGGTAGCCAAGCTCAAGAAATTTATATTCCTATGTGGAATTTGGAAGAGACCAACATGGACTTTGAGTTGGGTTGCCAAGAACCAAAAAGAGCTTTAACTCCATATCGGTGATAGTTGACCGCATGACTAAGTCAGCTCATTTCTTGGTGGTCAAAACTACATTCAGTACTAAGGACTATGCCTATTTGTACATCCGAGAGTTGGTGAGGTTGCATGGAATTCCATTGTCCATCATATTGTATCATGGAGTTCAATTCACTTCTCACTTTTAGAGGTCCTCCCAAAAAGGACTTGGCACTTGAGTGAAGTTGAGCATAGTTTTTCATCCTCAAATCAAAGGGCAAGTCGAAAGGACTATTCAGACTTGGAAGATATGTTGAGAGCTTGCATATTGGAATTCACGGGAAGTTAGGATGTACATTTTCCACTTATCGAGTTTTCCTATAACAATAGCTTTCGTACAAGTATTGGGATATCATCATTCAAAGCGTTGTATAGTACATGATGTAGATCGCCCATTGGGTGGTTCAGCATTAATAGGACCGGACTTGGTGATGAATGTTAGGAAGAAATTTAAAAGAATAAGGGAGAAATTTCAAACAACCCAAAGCTGACAAAAGTCCTACTCGAATATAAGAAGAAAGGAGCTTGAGTTCTAAGTTGGTGATTGTGTCTATTTGAAGGTATCTCCAATGAAAGGTGTTCTCTGGTTTGGTAAAAAGAGAAATTTAGTCTACATATGTGGGACCTTACATGGTGGTGAGGAGAGTGGGGAAAGTAGCGTATGAGTTGGATCTACCCGATAAGTTTCACTTGATTTATCCGGTATTCTATGTATCAATGTTGAGGAAATTTATAGGTGATCCAATTTTTATAGTTCCCTTGCATGATGTGAAATCCTAGACCGACAAGTGAAGAGGATTTGAGTTATGAAAAGGTACTAGTTGAAATCCTAGACCGACAAGTGAAGAAGCTAAGGAACAAGGAAGTTGCATCCATCAAGGTACATTTGAGGAACCAACAAGTTGTGGGCACTTCATAGGAAACAGAAGTGGATATGATGAAGCGCTATCCACACCTATTGTACTTTACTCAAGCCTAAGGTGCTAAAAAATTATTCCAAAAATCCCCAAATTCTATGCATTTTAGCTTCTCATGATGTATGCATTTATTTTAATGTTTATGAACTGTTTTGAGGTATGTTTTAAAGTGTGAATCTACAATTTTGAGAAAATAATGTTTGAATTGCCTTTATGCATGCATACTGGGTTATTAGCTGCTAGTTTACTCTTCAGAGCCTGCCTTTAAGTACATTTGGGGATGAATGTTTCTAAGGGGGAGATATTGTAACGACCCCTAGTTTAGGAGCCTTGAGTGTAGAAACGTTGGCAGAGAATCCCATTTACGAGATTGATTACGGCCCATGCATTGTCTACAACTCATAGATAGGTTCTTGAGTAGGACTCCAAACATGAAGGAATGTTGGATTTTTCATAAAGGTAATCTATGGCTTATCAGACGGCCCATAGAATGGGATATGACCTGTATAAGGTCTTTGTCGTGTATTGTGATGCATCTAGAATGAGGTGGGGTTGTGTGCTAATGCAAAATGGTAAAGTGATTGCCTATGCTTCTTCAAGGTAGTACAAAGTGCATAAGAAGAACTACCTGACTCATGAACTTGAACTCACGGCGGTGTTGTTTGCCTTGATGAATTGGTGACATTACTTGTATGGAATCCATAAAGATATTTTCATTGACCATAGAGTCTCAAGGACATTTTCACCAAGAAAGATCTCAATTTGAGGCAGCGGAGATGGTTGGAGCGACTCTAGGATTATGATATGAGTGTGAAATACCACCCCAAAATAGCTAATGTGGTAGCTGACACCCTTAGTAGGATTTCCATAGGTAGTGTGTCCCATATAGAAGATGATGGAAAAAGGGAGTTGGCTAGAGATGTGGATAGGTTGGCATGGTTGGTAGTAACATTAACTGACTCCAGGAATGGGGATGCAATGGTTCTTCATGGTCCCCAGCTTCTTTGATTGATGAGGTTAAGGCCAAACAAGATCTTGTAACCATCTTGGTTGAGTTGAAAACGCTAGTGAAAGATTGAAAGATAGAGGTCTTATCACAAGGGGGAAATGGTGCACTTCGGTATCAAGGGAGGTTGTGTGTACCCAGTGATGACAAATTGAAAAGGTTGATTATGCATGAAGCCCATAACACCTTCTATTCTATTCATCCCAGAACTAACAAAATGTATAGAGACCTGCGGGAGATTTATTAGTGGAATGGGATGAAGAAAGTCATTGTTTAATGTGTGTCCAAATTTGCCAATTGCTAGTAGGTAAAAGTTGAGCACCAAAGGTCGGGTAGCCAAGCTCAAAACATTTATATTTCTATGTGGAATTTGGAAGAGATCAACATGGACTTTGAGTTGGGTTGCCAAGAACCAAAAAGAGCTTTAACTCCATATCGGTGATAGTTGACCGCATGACTACGTCAGCTCATTTCTTGGTGGTCAAAACTACATTCAGTACTAAGGACTATGCCTATTTGTACATCCGAGAGTTGGTGAGGTTGCATGGAATTCCATTGTCCATCATATTGTATCATGGAGTTCAATTCACTTCTCACTTTTAGAGGTCCTCCCAAAAAGGACTTGGCACTTGAGTGAAGTTGAGCATAGTTTTTCATCCTCAAATCAAAGGGCAAGTCGAAAGGACTATTCAGACCTTGGAAGATATGTTGAGAGCTTGCATATTGGAATTCACAGGAAGTTAGGATGTACATTTGCCACTTATCGAGTTTTCCTATAACAATAGCTTTCGTACAAGTATTGTGATATCATCATTCAAAGCGTTGTATAGTACATGATGTAGATCGCCCATTGGGTGGTTCAGCATTAATAGGACCGGACTTGGTGATGAATGTTAGGGTGAAATTTAAAAGAATAAGGGAGAAATTCAAACAACCCAAAGCTGACAAAAGTCCTACTCGAATATAAGGAGAAAGGAGCTTGAGTTCTAAGTTGGTGATTGGGTCTATTTGAAGGTATCTCCAATGAAAGGTGTTCTCTGGTTTGGTAAAAAAAAAAATTTAGTCTACATATATGGGACCTTACATAGTGGTGAGGAGAGTGGGGAAAGTAGCGTATGAGTTGGATCTACCCGACAAGTTTCACTTGATTTATCTGGTATTCTATGTATCAATGTTGAGGAAATTTATAGGTGACCCAAGTTCCATAGTTCCCTTGCATGATGTGAAATCCTAGACCGACAAGTGAAGAGGATTTGAGTTATGAAAAGGTACTAGTTGAAATCCTAGACCGACAAGTGAAGAAGCTAAGGAACAAGGAAGTTGCATCCGTCAAGGTACATTTGAGGAACCAACAAGTTGTGGCCACTTCATCGGAAATAGAAGTGGATATGATGAAGCGCTATCCACACCTATTGTACTTTACTCAAGCCTAAGGTGCTAAAAAATTATTCCAAAAATCCCCAAATTCTATGCATTTTAGCTTCTCATGATGTATGCATTTATTTTAATGTTTATGAACTGTTTTGAGGCATATTTTAAAGTGTGAATCTACAATTTTGAGAAAATAATGTTTGAATTGCCTTTTTGCATGCATACTGGGTTATTAGCTGCTAGTTTACTCTTCAGAGCCTGCCTTTAAGTACATTTGGGGATGAATGTTTCCAAGGGGGAGATATTGTAACGACCTCTAGTTTAGGAGCCTTGAGTGTAGAAAAGTTGGCAGAGAACCCCGTTTACGAGATTGATTACGGCCCGTGCATTGTCTACAACTCATAGATAGGTTGTTGAGTGGGACTCCAAACATGAAGGAATTTTGGAGTTTTCATGAAGGTAATCTATGGCTTATCAGACGGCCCATAGAATGGGATATGACCTGTATAAGGTCTCATATAAAGATGTCAAATACAAGGTGATAAGTTGTCTAAGTGTCCAAGAACTCTACGAATCTAACCACGGCTCGTAGAATTTATTACAGCTCATCCTCTTTTCATGGTTTTAAATTCAGCAAAAGCTAGATTTTGGGATTCTCAGGTGAACCATCAGATGAAAGGACATATGGCGCATAAACCAACCTACAACCTACAGTCGGGGTCTCATTGATGGCTTCCGAAAATTTTAAAGAGGGGTAGTTCAGTCATTCCCATCAATTCTATTTCAAACCATATCGTTTTAGGGATGGGAAAGGGACCTATATTGTCCTAAAATCCCTAATTACCTTCACTCCACACTCTTAAATTTCTCTAAGGCAAAAGAGCTCTCAAGGATAGGCAAGAACAAGGCTAGGTTTTCCCAAGTTTTATCCCTAAGACTTCAATTCCTATACTCTCTAGCTTTTTAGGAATGTGAGTTGATTTATAGGTAGCCTTTTATCCATAGATTTTCTTATTATGCATTTTACTATTTTCTTTATGTTCCTAAATTCTAAATGCATGCTTATGATGATTTCATGATTTTTATGTTAATCTATGCTACTCATGAAGTTCGATGACTATTTTGGTAAGTAAATATACAACAATTTTGAAGTATAATGGTGATGTTATGATGGGTTCCAACAGGACTAAGGTTTAGTGACGTCGATGTTCCTTTTAAAAGAAATTTCTTAAGACTTATGCGATTTATGATTGTTCCATGCATCAATTAAGCTCACCTTATTTTCAATGAAAGCTTTCTAATAATTTCGACTATGATTAGGGAATTTATGAAGAGCCTCAAAGTTAAAGTCTACAAAAGATATATGTACAATGATTATTTCTCTAAAGGATGTTTAAGAAATGCTCTTAAGTCCGAGCTACTTAATGATTGCTATTTATTATTCTAGTAGTACGTTTTAAAAGATTTCTGTGGGATGACTTCACACCGAGAGAATTAAAGATTGTGACTCACCCCGTTAGTTGAGGCATGATCTCTTTAAGCCAAATCTCAATGTCCCTAACTATGTGCCACCATAGGAGCCTTATAGACATAGCTAGTGGATCCACGTAGGCCCAAAAGTTATAAAAGATGCAATTGCAAAGTTACTAAGTTAGGATATCTACCTTGGCAAGTATATTCTCTTTTTTCCAATGGAAGTAGTGCATTAGCATTTTCCCAATGGAAGGAGATTATTGGATTCCATATAGCAGCTCACATGGTCTTACTGTCGGTTTTGGTCTATTTGCACAAGTTTATACAATCCTATGATATGTCCTGAATTTGTGTGTTTAAGATACATTATCTCATATTGATCTGAGCCAAACTACTTGTGCATGTTTAAGTTAATTTCATGACTCATTAACCTTATGTATAGTTTATATGTTATGTTTAACTATGATGTCATTGAAATTTAACTTATGCATTGCATCTCACATACTTAGTACATTCCAACATACTAACATATTTTCTTGCATGATTTAATCATGTAGGGTAGGTACTCCTCCACCAACTCGTGGTTAGTACTCAGCGTCCTAGACTAGCTCTACTATTTGTGGTGAGCCCTTAGATTGGGACTCCTCCACTCTTTCCTTCTAGCACACATTTAGTTTATTTTGAGATGATATTTTGTAGTCTTTCTAAGGAATTTATTTTCCATATTGTATTGTCTGAATTTCTTTCCATTTGATGGAGACTGTCCGTTACCGCTCCCGTCGACTTATGATGTAGTGGGTATGCATATGGACAAAGTAATAAATGTAGATATTTCCACTATTTTTAATGTTCCTTCATTGTCCAAAAAGCCCATAGCCCCTTTCCCTTATGTTTTCCGCAATATGTTTCTATTTGATGCCTATGAATACTTAGGAGTCTTAGATGGCTTGAGTGAGGTGCCTCTCGGTATCTCCTTCGTCGTGTGACAACTAAGCCCCTAGGTCGGGTCGTTACATGTAATCAAACCACGAGCCATAGATGGTGCTCATCATCATTACACCAAAAACCTTATGTACACTCCCTATCAAAATTCTTACCTTTTACTATTCACACAGACCATTTAATTAGTAAAATTAGTTAGTTAATTCAATTAATTCATTTTACAAAATATAGAACAAAAGTATTTGACCTTTCCCCTTTCCCAAACCTTTCAACTACTAAATCCAACAAAGTGCTATATTGTTCTTCACTTTTGCTCAATCATATTTCCAAATTATCATGGCTATAAATGATAGTTCTAGGTAGTGTGGCTGAAATCATGAATGTATGATAATAGTATCTATATTCATTAAACTGATAGTTTCTTCACCTCATAACTTGAAGGTCAGTTATTATTTTCTATGTTGTTTAACCTTAACATTGATTTTTTTATTAGAAATTATCTAGGGTTTGGTAACTATTGATGTTATTTTTTTATCTTGAAGTATGAATATTTAGAGTTTATTTCTAAATTAGGATTACAAGTCTTAAGTTCTATATTCTAATTATGATTGATTATGGTATATATTTGAGTTGTATATGCATTCCATTATATGAATTCATTTTTTCTATAATTTCTAATATTTATGTACTGAGAATGTGACATAATTTCAAGAATGAATGTTTTTACATGCATAACACTAAGTTATTGTCATGGTGAGATTTTGAATAGTAAAAGTCAAAAAACCATCATATGATGGTGGAGAAATCACTAAATATTCAATGTGGATATGGATACGATGTCTTACTTTGAATTAACAAATGATATTAAAAAGTTAGGATTTACAATAAGTTACATGTTTTATGTGAGGCCACCTAGGAGTGATTTTCTATTCGATATACAAAGTGATGGGGACATTTTAGAACTTTCACAAAGCTTTCAAGATTAGGATATTATTGAGGTTCATGTTTGTCACATGGTTGATGAAGTGGATCAAGTGGATGGCACCAATCGTGTTTTGGAATACACTCTGACCAACGAAAGAGCTTTTGGTGCTTTTTAATAAACAAGGAGACGAAGGATACCATGACAGGGTCAAGGGGGACCACAAGGGGAGAAGATTGTTAATATTAATCTAAATGTTGAGTTTGAATATGTAACTACTCAGCTAGCAGTTTCAACTACTATAACTATTATGCTTGGAAATATTACACCTACTTAAGCTTTAGCTACAATATGATGCCATCTAGGTGATTATTAATCAGCTGACCAGATAAGTCGCTACCTGTCCGTACATAAACTTCATACCCTTCTTTTGAATCTCAAATTGAGGGGAGTCAATTTTGAGTCCTTCTCTCAATTAAATAGAATGGCACCTCTACGAAAAGGTTGGGACGAACACTTTATGACATAGTGGAGTGGATAGCTCAGACTACCAAAATAGAGATCATGTACAACAATAATCCTATATTTGATGTCGATGTGGCCTTAACTTAATAATGAGATATTTAATAGGGTGTAAGCATCTAAAATTATTAAGATTTGTCCTTTTAGATCTTATTCTCCGAATTGACAAAGACTAGAAGAAATCACCCGCCTCTAAGATGGAAGTTCAAGGGTTAGAGTGCACCTGATTTATATGTAGTTTCATCTCTAAAAGATGCCTAATCAAGAAAGATGTTAAGAGAAGATTAAGAATACAATTTGATATGCAAGATTTAGGAGACTCAAAGTCTCTTCTTGAGATTAAAGTGACGAAGTCACAAAGTGTTTTGGAACCCCGTGCAAGTACTCATTGGATTTATCATCAAAAGTTCGTTAGAATTGTTTAACCTGAGATTATTACACCTACTCAATCTTTAGATATTGAAACTATTGACCTTGAGATTATAACATCTACTCAAGCTTCAACTGCTGCAACTGTTGATCCTGAGACTGATGTACCTACTCAAGCATTAATTACTATAATTGCTGAGCCTGAGACTATTACACCTACTCTAGCTTTTGCTACTACGTGTATTGAGCTTGTTGGTAAACCAACTCAACCAACTGTTAATCCAAGTGTTACACCTATTGATATTTAATCTATTATTGTTAATTGTAATAATCCATAAGTTAGAAAGTTGGCAAAAGGAAGAAAAATATAAAAAAAATTGAACTAAGATACGATCATTACTTATGGCTTGTAGGTGGTGTTGCAGATGCTACTTGGATTTAGTGGTTGGCATTGACACTTGGAAAAATTCAGAAAAATTCTGACAAACCACTAGTACAAAGTACAAGCCATAGTTTGATCCATGACCCATAAATAGTGGTCATGGATAGGGTGCCAGTATAGGATAAAAGTTAGGTCTAGCCAATAGGATGAGCTCATAGAAGGAAATACGGGTCGTGGTTGAGGCTCATGAAATTCTCCAACACTTAGAATGTTTGGGGAAGATTTTAACAATCTATGAAAGGACTTCTAACTTGTAAAAATTCTGATGGGACGTAGATTGAGCTTGTAAGGTTATGGTGCACAAGTTCTATGATAGGTATTCATGACTTGTAAAAAGTTAATGGGTCATGAGGTTTATTTCATGGATGATGTCTTGTAGCCTTGAAAAATTCTTTGATTTCCATGGACAGTCTCTACCGTCTGTTAAAGAAATTATGGATCGTAATGGGTCTCATAGACCTTGTTCGACATTTTAATAAGGGGTATGTTTGACCATTTATACCTTTCTAATCCCTAAATTATGTCGTTTTGGCCATATAACGACCCTATAACTGTCCCAACCATCTCAATTTTTGCATATTCTCACCCAAGTCTCAAAAACAGATAAATTCTCTTAAGTTTCTTCCTCCTCAAGCTCCAATAGAATATCAAGCTAGGAATTTCAATTCCTTCACCGATTGTCCAACTTTTCTCAAGAAAATCACTCAAGGTATGTGGGTATTTGTCCATGAGTACTATCCACCCATGGAGCCCAAAGATACTTCATACTTTTCCATGAATTTTAAATATCAAAAATTTGGGATTTGTAATTTATGATTGAATTTCCTAATATTATGATTTACTCCATGAATTAGTAATCAATTGTATATGAATTGAATTTTATTAGATGATTCTTCATTCAATTCGTCTATGTTGAAATATAAGTTTCATGACCTTTATTATGGATATTTTCAATTATGTTTCAATTAATACTATTTTACATGAGTTGTATATGAATGGATATAAAATGGGTAATTTTAAGGTTATACATGCAAATTTGAGTGGGTTCTTTTAATTATGACTTCAGTTGATATGATTCTTCATAATTAAGCATGAGTTTATTCAGATTATATGATTATGCATGTTTTCAATTTAATTTCATAAGTTTTAGTTAATTTCATGTGAACCCATACTTTGCCCCTAATTTTTAATACAAGTCATGACAATATATTTTACTAGTCTTCAAGCAAGTTTATGATAAGGGTGACTGAAAATCCTAATAAAACTCTTTAATAAAGTAGGATTAGTAATTATGGAAGGCATACACCCTCTTTACATAAACCACATGAAATGAGCAGTTCTATAAATAAGTTTTATGAATTAGATTGGTAAATTGATTGCCTTTTCACATGTTAAGTTCCATGATTTATGACAAGTATGAACTATGATCTATGATAATCCTTATGATTCCATCAAAATTATGGCTTGTTATGTTATGTATAATGTGGGATTTTTACTTACCACCAACAAGACTTTGAGGTAGGGACACGAATAAGGGTCCTTAGTAGCAATTTCTGGTCCCATAACTATGTTTCCACCATGGGATTACTTGACAATATGGTCAAGCTAGTAGATCTACATATAGCCCATGTTCATGATTACTCGCTTATAAGGGTAGCATCTACCTTGGCAAGTATATTCTCTTTTTTCCGTTGTATGAGAAGACAGAGAGATTTCATGTAATATCTGGCATGGTCGTATTGTCGGTTATGATTGTTATCCTCTACATGTATGATTCTTTCATGATGCATTACTTGACTATTCATGGCTTTACTTTTATATGACACTCTTCTAACTTCCTTGTGCATTGGCTACTCTCATATTTACTTATGCTTTGGACTACTTCTCTCATCATGCTATTTAGAAGTTCAATTGCACAAAATGGTTTATGATTCATTGCATTACCCACATAATTAGTACATTCAAATGCAATGATGTATAGTCATTTCTCTACATTATTATATAATGTAGAGGAGGACGGTTATCCTACTTCTTACGCACATGGCTAGATTAGGTCAACATTGAAGATATCTGATGAGTCCTCAATCTTTAAGGGCAAGGCAAGTCTATTGTTTCCTTTCGCGTCATTCTTAGTCTATGTTGATACTTTAAGAACAATTCATACACTTTAATTTTGTTAGCAATGGGCTAGGAACATGTTCAAGGCTCCGCTTATGTTAGATCTATTAGAGGTATTTGGGTTGCATGTAGTCTACGTTGTCTCTTTTTTGGCTTTTGATGCCTCTTTCTCATTAAATATTTGAGATTTGCTTTATATTTTGCTTATTGTAGACATATATTGATGCTTTATTTACCTATATATGCTTATGAAGTGCTAAAAAAGACTTGATTGGAGTTCCTTTTGATATCCTAATCATCATATCACACCTAGGGCCTAGCTTCGGTCATGAATGAATGACAAAATTCTAATGAATAAATTCTGACCAGTCAACTGAAAATAGTTCAGATTCATACCATCAGGATTTATTCAATGAGAATGATGTTAAATATGAAAGTGATTTACATGAAGCAAACATAACTTGAGGACTGAGAGAAGATCGTAGCAAAGAATGAAAAGTAGAGAAAGAATACCAACAATGATAACAACAACAACCGCAATAACAACATACTCAGTGAAAACTCATGGTTGTGGTTTGGAGAGGATAGCATATACGCATACATTACCCCTATCTCATACAGATAGAGAGGTTATTTTTGAAAGACCCTAATCTCAAAACTTATCATCTCCAAAGGAAGAAATACTAGATATGAATCCAAACGACTAGAATAAAAAGCAAATGATAATTTATAAAGACAATAAAAGTAACAAAATGAAATATAGATAATAAAAACACAATATAAAATGACACGACTACCTCTACTAACTTTCTATATCACATGGTTAGACATCATCCTACCCATACTAGCCGTCTAACCTTCTATCCTAATACGTGATCTTCGCTCCTTTCTATATAAGATCATCTCCTCTGTTATATGAAGCTACGCTATATCCTGTATAATCACCTTCCCTCGATACTTCTTTGGTCTACCACTATCCCTCTGTGTAACCACTACATCCAACCTCTCACACCTCCTAATAGAAGCGTCAACACTTATTCTCTGCACATGCCCAAACCATCGCATTCTCGCTCATCTCATTTTGTCTGCCAAAGAGGCCACCCTGAATTTCCCCCAAATGATCGTATTCCTAATCTTATCCCCCCTAGTATGTCCACACATCCATATTAACATCCTCATCTCTATAACCTACATCTTCTAAACATGTGAGTTTTTATTGGCTAACAATCCACCCCATATAGCAAAGACGGTCTAACCATCATTTTGTAAAAACTTACCTTTATAATTAGGTGGGATCTTTTTATCACACAATACTTAAGAGAAAAGCCTCCATTTCATCCATGTTGCCCCAATATAATGTGTGATATCATCATTGATATTTTCACTACTATGTACGATAAATCCAAGATATTTAATGTTATCTCTCTTGGGAATAGATTGAGTGGCAAGCCTCACTTCAATGTATACTTCATCCCTCTCAACACTGAACGACTCGAGCCAAGGGCCTAGGAGTGACATGGAGAATGGAACCCAAGAGTCCCAAAACAAGCCTTATAGCATCCACATACACGTCATTGATACAGAAGTGCATAATAAAGCAATAAATACACAGTTCTAAGGGACAAGAAATTATGACTCACTCTATGGGAATGTTATAGTGATAGGTATCTGCATCGATTCACATAAAACATAAAAACTAAGGGGTGGGTAAGTATGACTCACGCTATGGGGATAAAAGTTACTTAGGACTTTCCACATTTCCATAACTCATCATGAACATAACCTCATATCATAAATATCAATAGTTAGACATAAACATAATCTCCATAAGCGAATAGTATAACACATCGTAAGCTCGTACGGGAGTTTACATATTGTCCAACAACACCTCTAACTCATAGAATAAGATGGGGGCCAAGATATGTTCTGGGCTTACCCTCACAGTAAAGACGTAAGAGATAGTAGCATAATAGGTAAATAGAACGTGGTTTGTCCTTGAATGACAGGACTCACCACAAGAAACTCTCACACTCTAATCTAACCATCATGAGGTGGATGAAGATAGTCTCTGGTCCCTACATGGTTAGATCATGTGGGCAAAGAGTATGAGTTAGTACATTTGAATGTACTAAGTAGTTAGGCATGCAAATGCTTATGAACTTATTAAACCTGCATTCATAGTTAGATGACAAGGGCATATATATAGAAAGAAGTATCTAAGAATGAATAATGTATCAATATGCCATGAATTCTTATGCATGAATGCCAAAATACATTGTATATAGAGGGGATAGGACCTCAACCGACATAAGACCAAATGAGCTATAACTTGGAACTCTGTCATCTTGCCCACGATGGATAAAGAGGTGACACACTTGCCAAAGGTATATCCTCACCACAATAATCCCTACAAAGGGGCATAAACATGAACCTATGTTTGGCACATAGTTATGGGACTTGAGGATTTAAGTAATGGGCCTTGGAGATATCCCTCCTCACGCAAGCCTGCTCGGTGCCAAGTCATCATCCCATACGAATACATATATATATATGTTCTTGAAAAGGAGGCATTAGTCTTTGCAATCATAATCATGCATACTTAGGCTGAAATGTCAAACATATTTCATAATCATGCATACTTGGGCTAAAAAGCCAACTCATACTTCATGTCATACTTTCACGCATAAGAATAACTCCTTCATACTTGTACATAGTAGTGTAAACACCTATCAGTGCTAAAAGACCCATATCATAGACATTATATGATCTCACTCTTTTCATACCCATACTTTGCTTGAAAATATAATCATCATCATAATTAGGATTTAGCCCACATCACAAACTTCATGAAAATCAATGTTCATGTATGCATATGCCATGAATGATTAGAGAATAGAATGGGCAATAGAGATTCATACTTAAAATAATAATCATATAAGATGAAATTCAAAGTATATCCATGAAGAAATTCACATTTAAAGCATACTTGAGATTACCCATGCCTAAATCAACATTAAGCGGACATGCATATCCAAACCTTCATAATATTAATGCAATTCAACATATTAGGGCTTAAATTATTTTAAAAACATAATATAAATACACCTCACTCTCAATTGAATCAAATCTATATTTATTTAAATGACTCATATTCAGAGTAAGCTTGAAATTCATAAATGAAGGAGTAAAAAGTGTTTGAGGTCTTCATGGTTGAAAGGGACCATGACTTAATCCCACATACCTTATATAATTTAGAAGAATCAAGAAGAAATCGATTGGAGAGGAAAACCTTTCCTTGAGCTCCAAGATAAATCTCAAATGGAATACTTGAGAGGAGTAAAACGTGTTTGAGGTCTTCATGGTTGAAAGGGACCATGACTCAATCCCACATACCTTATATAATTTAGAAGAATCAAGAAGAAATCGATTGGAAAGGAAAGCCTTTCCTTGAGCTCCAAGATAAATCTCAAATGGCATACTTGAGAGGAGTTCTTAGAAGAGAGAATTTAAATATTATAAGTGTAATGAATGTATTTTAATGAGAATAGAGTATAGGTCATTTTAGGGGTTTATAATAGGTTAGAAAGCCAAAAATGATTCTTAGAAATCACCAAAATTATGAGAAACTCATTAATGAAAGGAGCATTAAAAAGAGTCTAGGTGGCCCATGAAAGGGCACCTTGGCCCGTGCACATGACCACGGACCGTATAAGGGTCGGTGGTAGGGTCTTGAGACACATAACAAATTTTTCATATTAAGGACATTTCCGCTGATAGTTCACAGTCTATTGAAAGGTGCATTGACCGTACAATCGTCCATGCAAATAAGCCAAGTACCAAAATGGTAATTATATAGTCAAAACCACATTTTAGGATGAGGGCTTCATAAAACACCTCACCACAGCTCGTGGAGAGTACCAAGAGACCCCACCATGGCTCATGATGGGTGGCATGGCTCGTGCAAGAGTCCTTGGTGGTTGTCTTAGCCAAATCCTTGGCTTGAAGGTTGGGGCTTCTACCAAAGGCCCCTTCCACGGCCAGTGGTGAGGACCACATCTCGTGGGAGGTTCCCTGGAGGGCCACCAAGTGTAATATCCTTTCTTAAGCCACACCAACCATACACAGGCATTACCCATGGGTCACAAACCTCGAGAACACGATTTAAACCCTAATATATTAATACGAGATTCAGGTCCGTACATCAGCTCTCCCTTAGGAACATTCCTCTGCGAATGAGAAACAGTCTAGCTTCAAAGGCTTGACTTAGACATGAAACATTTTAACATTGGAAAACAATGCATAACTTATTTCTTGAGAATCATTAAAACTCATATCATAACATCCTTTAAATAATTTTCATGCACATGTATGCATATCATGTCATGAAACATAGGAGGGAAAGAATTAGGACCATTGAGAATAGAAAGAACTTAATACCTTAAGCTTGAGTAGATTGGAAAAGATAGGGATATTGCCTCATCATTTCCGTATCCGCCTCCCATGTAGCACTCTTCATATGTTGATTTCTCTAAAGCACTTTAACCAAAGTCACCTCCTTGTTGCAAAGCCATTTTACTTGTCTATCAAAAATTTCAACCGAAACCCCTTCATAGGATAAGTTTTCTTTAAACTCAACACCTTCCAAGGGAACAATCAAACTAGGATCACAAACCAACTTCATCAACATAGACACATGGAAAACTAGATGAATAGAACTCATTTGCATAGGTAAATTCAATCTATAAGCCACCTTGCCATCCACTCAATTATCTCATAAGGGCCTACATACCGGGTAGTTCACTTGCCCTCTTTATGGAAATGCATTACACCTTTCATAAAAAAGACCTTCACACAAACCTAATCATTGACATGGAATTCAAGATCCCTCGTTCTATCATTCAAATAAGACTTTTGGCGACTTTGAGCCATCTTCAACCTCTCCTTAATATATATCACCTTTTCCATGGCCTCCAACACCAAATCCGGGCCAATCAATGCCATCTCTCCAAACACAAATCATTCCACTGGGATTCTACATCTTCTCCCACATAGAGCCTACAGTGCCATACTAATACTAGGATGAAAACTATTGCTACATGCAAACTCAATAAGTGGTAGATCATTGTCCCAATTACCCTTGAATGCCAACACACAAGACCTTAACATGTCTTCCAGAGTTTGAATTGTCCTCTCGGCTTGTCCATCAGTTTGAGGATGGAAAGTGGTACTTCACTTCACCTTTGTGCCAAGCCCTTTTTGAAACAATGTCCAAAGTGAGAAGTAAATTGGGTGCCACTATCTGATATGATAGACATATATACAGCATGCAACCTTACCAACTCTCGGATGTACAACCTTGCATAATCTTCGGCATTGAAGGTAGTCTTGATGGGTAAGAAATGAGCCTATTTTGTCATACTTTCCAAGATGACCTAAATAGAATCAAATTTTTTTCAAGTACGAGGAAAACCAACCACAAAATCCATATTCAAATCTTCTCACATCCAAGTAGAAATCTCAATATCTTGAGTCAAACCACCGAGGCTTTGATGCTCTACCTTCACTTGATGACAATCAGGACATTTAGATACAAACTTGGCTATGTCTTTCTTTATACCTGCAACCAATACACTTCTCTCAAATCTTGATACATCTTGGTACATCTCGGATGTATGGAATAATTAGAGTTATGAGACTCACTCATGATCACTACTCTATGGACATCAATATCCGGAACACACAATCAATTTTGATATCGATGTACACCATCTCCCCAATGGGAGAAAACCTTCACCTTATTTTCTGCAATCAACTTCTTCAACTCAACCAAAGACTGGTCTAAGTCTTGTTTTGACTTGACATCAACAACCACAGAAGACTCAAGCCCCATCCTAAACATAAATACCATCATCATTAGATTCAGCAAATCTAACTTCCAATCTAGCCAAACGATGAACATCATTTACCGATTCTTTCTTTCCTTTACCAATATAGGCCACACTACCCATGGATAGCCTGGTAAGAGCATCGGCTACAATATTTACCTCGTTGAGATAATATTGAATACTCATGTCATAATCTTTAAGAAGTTCCAACTAACTTCTTTGGCTCAAATTAGGATCCCTTTGGGTGAACACATATTGCAAGCTCTTGTGATTAGTGAACACATCAACATGAACCCCATATACATAATGTCTCCAAATTTTCAAAGCAAATACCACAGCTGCTAACTCAATATCATGAGTCGGATAATTTTGTTCATGCACTTTCAATTGCCTTGATGCATAAGCTATCACCTTATTATGTTGCATGAGAACATAACCCAACCGAATCCGAAAAGTATCTCAATACCCCCACAAACCTCTCTAAGCCATCTGGTAAACTCAAAACAAGAGTTGATGTCAGTCGATCTCTCAAAGTTCGAAAATTTTTCTCACATTCATTTTACCATATAAACTTGGCCTTTTTTGGAGTCAACTTAGTCAATGGAGATGCAATGGATGAGAAAGCTTCCATAAATATCTTGTAATAACTATCCAACCCAAGTAAACTTTAGGTTAATTCTTCACGGCCTCAGTCTTCTTTGGGTCAACCTTAATGCCATCACCGGATACCACATGACAAAAAATAGCCGCTTCACCCAACTGACACTCACATTTACTAAACTTGGCATACAATCATCTTTCCCTCAAGGTCTTCAGAACCAACCTTAAATAATCCATTCGAGAGTAAATTGAAATATCATTGATAAAGACAACCACAAAACTATTAAGAAATGGCTTGAAAACCTAATTCATAGATCGATAAACATCGAAAGAGCATTACTCTAACCAAATAACATCACCACAAATTCAAAATACCCATATCTAGTTCAGAAAGTAGTTTTAGGAATATCACACTCTCGAACCCTCAATTGATCATAACCAAAATGGAGGTCAATCTTTGAGAAATGGGTAGCTCCTTGAAGTTGATCAAATAAGTCATCGATCCTTGGCAACATATATTTATTCTTGATTGTCACTTTATTAAATTGCCTATAGTTGATGCACATTCGAAGCGACCCATCTTTTTTTCTCACAAATAACACTGGAGCACACCATGGTAACATACTTGGTCTAATAAAGCCTTTCTCCAATAGATCCTTTAACTAATCCTTCAACTCTTTTTATTCAGTCGGTGCCATCAATAGGGAGGAGTGGAAATAGGTTGATATCCAGAAGGAGATCTTTGTCATAGTATACTTCCCTTTCAGGAGGAATGCTAAGTTAATCTTTGGGGAAAAAAATATCCAAAAACTTATTAACCACCGGAACCAACTCAATAGTAAATGACTCAGACACCACAACTCTAACCTTCACAATATGATAGATGCAACCTTTAGAGATCATTTTCCAGATTTTAGATAAGAAATAAATATACCTTCAAAAGTAGAGTCACTACCCTTCCATTCAAGAACAGGCTATTCGTAAATTTAAATTCGGCTTTCGGAGTTATACAATTAATAAAGGCATCTGAAGTATGAAATCAATCCATCCTTAGTATAATACCAAAGTCAAATATCTCAAGTCCCACAAGATCACATGCAAGACAGAGAAAAGACAACCTCGATAAACTCTTTGGGTAATAATAGACTCACCCACGGGAGTATAAACAAAAAAATGCTCCCTTAAGATTTCAAGACTCTGTCCAAACCTAATAGTGAAAAGATGAGTCATAAAATATAAATTTGCACCGGGGTCAAGCAAAGCATAAGAATCAAAATAAAAGATTTTTAATATACAATTCACTATATCTAGAGGCTCCTCTACTTGTTGTCCGCATGCAAAGCATAGAAACTCTTATTTCTGGATGCATCATCCTGTTGGTCCCTTTGCTGACCTTGATTAACTGAAGCCACTTGGCCTTTCTTAGGTGCTTTTGGCCAATCAATCTGCTTATGGCTTGTTTCACCACACCCAAAGAAAGCACGAGAACCCTATAAACACCTTCTTGGGTAGCTCTTTCTACACCTTTCACACTTCGGATGAACTGGTCCACCTCAAACAGATGCCTTAGGAGAAGGCACTCTATTGTTGGTAGTCCTAGCATTTGAACCCTGGCCTTGTTGGCAGCTACCATAACCACCACCACTCCTAGAGTTAGAGAAGCCACCATCATGATGGGTTCTCTTGGAATTATTCACTCTCTTCTCCTTGAGGTTTTCCCCTTCAATTTTTTCAGCATAAGTCATAAGCCTAGAAATATCCATATCACAAATAATCATAGTCATACGACATTCTTTCACAACTAAATTAGAGATCCCAGAAATAAACTTGTGCATTCTTGCACGGGGGTCAGCCAATAACACATGAGCATACTTTGAGATCTTTGTAAATTTGAGGGATATTCCCTCACACTCATACCATCCTATTTGAGGTTAATACATTCTATCATTTTCGCCTCTCTAAGCTTAAAAGGAAATAAATGGTCCAGAAAGGAAAACTTAAACTCTTCCTAACCAACCCTATCATTATCAACCCTCTCCACCAACCATTGGTTGTAGCACACTTGAGCCACATCCTTCAACCTATAGACAACTAGTTCAACTTTCTCTTTTGAAGTCAGCCCCATAATAGTCAACACTTTAGAGAGTTCATCTATGGATGCTTGGACATCCTCATTAGCTTTCAATCCATCAAAATCCGAAGGATTCATCCGAGTAAAATCACTAGCTCTAGCAGCTGCAGTAGTAGCTTGAGAAAGGGGATTAGCCTGCCTAGCTTGATTAATCACACTTGGGCAAGCATGGCAAAGGCATTCCAGAATTCATTTTAAGTAACTAGCTCCCCTATAGGCTCTTGAGGAACTTGTTCCTCAACAATCAGGGCTTGCCTTGGTAGAAGGGCTCTTCGTGGAGGCATCTTCTGTAAAGCAACAAGGACATCGTCAAAGTTAGGAATTTTTAAGACATGGTTAATAGCACAACATAAGAAATGAAGAAGTGAGACAGTTCCTAAAACGCCTTCATAGCCTCCCAATCATATGTATGGTACACTTCACACAGATGATAGGACTCTACTCAATGCAGAATGTTGGAATTCGAGGATCATTTTTAAATCTAGTGCTTTGATACCAAGCTTGTCATGGCTCGGTCCTAGGGCCTAAGGTGACAAGGCGAATGGAAATCCGAGAGTCCCCAAACAAGCCTGATATCATCCACATAAAAATCATTGGTTTGGAAGCGCATAATAAAGCAATAAACACATAGTTTTATGGGGATGGAAAGTATGACCCGCGCTATTGGATGTCATAGAGATAGGAATTTGCATGGATTCACATAGCACATAGCATATAAGAAATAAGGGGCAGGTAAGTATGACTCTCACTATAGGGATAGAAGGGACTTAGGCCATCCCACATTACCATAACTCATCATGAACATAACTTTATATCATCAACATCAAGAGATAGCCATAAACATAATCTCCATAAGTGAATAGTATAAACAATCACAAGCCCATACAAGAGTTCACATGTTGTCTAACAATGCCTCTAAGTCATAGAATATGACGGGGGCCAAGACATGGCCCAAGCTCGCCCTCAATTTAAAGACATAAGAGATAGTAGCATAATAGGTAGACGGAAGGTGGTTTATCCTTGCATGATAGGACTCACCATAAGAAACTCTTTTAATCCAAGTTATCCGTCAAGAGATAGATGAAGATAGTCTCTGGTCCCTACATGGTTGGATCATGTAGGCAAAGAGTATGCATTATGTTTGAATGTACTAAGTATGCGGGCATGCAAATGCTTATGAACTTATTAAACCTACATTCAATATTAGATGATAGGGGCATATATATCGAAAGAAGTATATAAGAAAGAATAATATATCTATATGCCATGAAGTCATAAGGAATGAATGCCAAAATACTTTTGTACGTAGAGGGGATGGGACCTCAACTGACATAAGACAAAGTGAGCTATATCTTGGAACTCCGTCATCTTCCCCACAACAAATAAAGAGACGACCTACTTGTGAAAGGTAGATCCTTAACATAATAAACCCTAAAAAGGGGCATAAATATGAACCTATGTTTGGCACATAGTTATGGGACTGGATGATTTTCAAAAGGGACCTTGGGGATATCCTTCCTCAAAAGCCCTCTTGATGCTAAGTCATAATCCCACAAGAATACATATAATTATATATGCTTGAAAATGAGGCATTAGTCTTTTAAATCATAATCATGCATACTTAGGCTCAAATGCCTAATATACTTCATAATCGTGCATACTTGGGCTAAAAAGCTTAATCATACTTCATGTCATACTTTCAAGCATAGAAATAGCTACTTCATACTTGTACATAGTGGTATAAACACCCATCATTTCTCAAAGAGTCGTATCATAGACATTATGTGATCACATTCTTGTCATATCAATACTTTGCTTAAAAACATATCATCATCATAATTGTGACTTAGTCCACATCAAAAACTTCATAAAATCAAAGTTCATGTACCTATATGTCATGAATGATGAGAGAATAGCATGGGCACTAGAGATTCATACTTAAAATAACAATATAAGATGAAATTCAAAGTATATCCATGAATAAATTCACATTTAAAGCATACTTGAGATTACCCATGCCTAAATCAATATTTAAAGGGACATGCATATTCAAACCTCCATAATATCAATGCAACTCAACAAATTAGGATTTAAATCACTTTAAAAGCATCAATTAAATAGAACCCATATCTTAATTATATCAAATCAACATTTATTTAAAAGGCCCGGATTCAAAGTAAACTTAAAATTCATAAATCAAGGATTAAAAGTGTTTGGGGTCGTCGTGGTTGAAAGGGACCATGAATCAATCCCACATACCTTAGATAATTTTGATATTCAACAATAAATTGATTGGAGAAGGAGACCCTTCCTTGAGTGCCAAGCTAAATCTCCAATGGCCACTTGAGAGGAGTTCTTAGAAGAGAGAATTTGAATATTCTAAGTGTAATTAATGAATTTGAATGACAACAGAGGAGCGTAGGTCTTTTCAGGGGTTTAGGATAGGTTAGAAAGTCACAAAAGACCCTTAGAAATCACAAAAATTATGAGAAAGCAATTAATTAATGAGCATTAAAAAGGGTCCAGGTGGCCTGTGAAAGGACACCACGGCCTGTGCACATGACAACGAACCGTACAAGGTCCGTTGTAGGGTCTCAGATACTTAGCAAATGTTTTACACTAATGTTATTTCCACTGACAGTTCACGATTCATTCAAAGGTGTACTGATCGTAAAATGGTCCGTACAAATGACCCAGGTTCCGGAATAGTAATTCTAAACTTAAAACAACATTTGGATGAGGGCTTCATGAAAAACCTTACCACAGCTTGTGGAGAGTGCCACGAGACCCTACAATGGCTCGTGGTTGGTTGCATGGCTCGTACAAGAGCCCTTGGTGGCTGCCTTGGCCACATTCTTGGCTTGAAGGCCCGGGCTCCTACCAAGGGCCCCTTCCACGGCTAACGGTGAGGACTACGACTCGTGGAAAATTCCCTAGAGGGCCACCAAGCCTCAAATCCTCTTTTAAGCCACACCAAGCCATACACAAGAATTCTGTATGGGTCACACAACTATGAAACGTGATTTAAACCTCAATAAAGTCTCACGAGTCATGGTTCTTACATTTCAACTATTCTATTATTGTCTGACTCAGTTTGAACCCTTTAGATTCCAAAGTATGTCTCCAAACCTCCATCCTATCATTAACGTTATCCCGAGTCTCATTAATTAGTACTATGTCATCCACAAATAGCATAAACCATGGAACCTCCTCTTGAATAGACCATGTCAGCTCATCCATTTACAAGGTAAAATGAAAATGGATCAACACGGATCCTTGATGAAGTCCCATCTCAACATAAAAATACTCTGAGGATCTATCATACATGTCCTTTGTTACCCTAATATACACCATTGGAACAAATTTCACCTCTAGAGACCTCCATAGGACATTCCTTAAAATATTGTCATATGCCTTCTCAAGACCAATGAACACCATATGAAGGTCCCTCTTTCTTTTTCTATATTTCTCCACTAGTCTCTAAACAAAATGAATTACTTCAGTAGTCGATTTACCTGGTATGAATTTGAACTGATTCTCAGATATAGACACTTATTTTCTCATCCTCATCTTCATCACTCTCTCCCAAACCTTCATGGTGTGGCCTAGTAATTTGATACCCCTGTAATTGTTATAATTTTGAATATCACCCTTGTTCTTGCACAATGAAATCATCGTATTCCTCTTCAATTTATCGAGCATCTTAGCAGTATTTAGAATAGCATTAAACAACCTAGTCAACCACTACATACCACACTTTATCGTGCTCTTCCAAGAATCAACCAAAATCTCATTGATTTTGATGGCTCTCCTTTTGTTCATCCTACTAATAGCATGTCTAACCTTTTTTATTTTGAATGTCTGCAGTAACAATAATCTCAATGACTATCAGAGTGCACCAAATCATCCATGCGCACTATCTCTATTCTCTTTGTCATTTAAGAGTGTATAAAAGTAAGCTTGCCACCTTTCTTTAATGTAAGTTTCATCCACTAACACCTCACCCTCCTCATCCTTGATGCACTTCACTTGGTCCAAGTCGCGAGCTTTTATCTCTTTCACTTTCCCAAGCCTATACAATATCTTGTCCCCACCTTTTTCACCTAGCTCAACATACAAGCGTTCCAATGCTGATCTTAGCACTGGTGACTACTGTCTTCGCTTCGGTTTCCATGACTTATAAATATCCTTAGGCCTTCATTTTTCTTCCTCATCCATGCACTCCAACCAATTTTTATAGGTAATCTTCTTAGCTTTCACTTTGCCTTGAACTTCTCCATTCCACTACCAATTACCTTGACGTCTACCAAAAGTCCCTCTCGATAACCTGAGTACCTTAGTAGCTACATTTCTAATGTAACCAGTAACAATGTCCCACATCGAGTTCACATCTCCACAATTGCTCCTAGCCCCTAAACTACTCAATTTTGCCCCATCTACTTAGAAAGGGTATGACTCAGGCCTTTCCATCTAATCCTCGGTTAGGCATAAATAGCATTCTTCCTCTTATCCCTTTTAAACTCTAAATCCATCATTAGAAGCCTATGTTTAGTGAAAATATTCTCACTCGGAATAACTTTGTAATTCTTACAAATGCTTTTATTACCTTTACGGAGGAGTAAGTAATCAATCTTAGTGTTAGTTGTCATACTACAAAAGGTAATAAAGTGATTTTCCCTTTTTTTGAAAGCATGAGTTAGCAAGAAAGAAATCCAAATAACCTACAAAAAGCTCCTGTTGGTAAAGTTGGTCCAAATTTAGGTTTTGGTGAGACTAAACCTGTTGTTAAAAATTTAGAAAGTGAAGTTGTTGGGGATGAGACTATATATTACCTTCTGATCAATATAGTGTTGAAATTAACTCAAATGATGAGACAAAGAAGGGTAGTATAAGTGTAGTTCTTTATGAAACTAGAAAAAGAGGTTGTGTGGTAGTTAGGCTAGGTTTTTAGAGTACAAGTGATTTTAGGGATGTTGTTACAAAATACTCAGTTCAAAAAGGTGTCCAATTAGAAAATTGACTAATGATCCCAAAAAAGTGAGGGTCAGATATAGGGAAGGGTGTCCTTGGTTGTTGTACGCAAGTGTAGATAGAGCTACCAATAACTTTGCGGTTACAACTTATTATTCTAGGCATAGGTATGTCATGACCACAAGAAATTACATGTGCAGTGCTAAGTTATTATATAAGCATTATCCAGCTAGGAAATAGCTAGTGTAGGGGCTACATGTACATTGTTCACAGCTTATAAAGAGTCTCATAGAGATCACCTAAACTTAGGAAATTTTAAAGGGGTCAAGACAATTATAAAGTCTACGACCCATGGTCTATTTTACACATCGCGAAAGTCTCATGAATTGAACTTTACAAGTAAATAGGAACCCTTTACGAGCTAATTTACAATCTGCATGAAGATTCATAGACCATAAGAGGTTCCATGAACCCAGACCTTCAAGTTCCTATAAAACTCCCCTTCTCAAAGGCCGATGAATTACTCATTGTCACGAAGAAAAATTGGATCGCAACTAAAGGGATGAAGTAAAAAAAAGCAACCACAACATTTAATACTAAATCCTGAAACCTAGAGTCATGAGTATAAGAGCATCTAAAGTAGTACAAATGAGTAAATACAGCTGTCTCAAATGAAAATGCAACAGTGTCGGATAATGTCAAACACAAGGTCTGGAATACAAAGCAATAAATAAACTCTCAAAAGATCCACAATGACTCAAGGTCTGAGCATCATCGCTAAATATGAGATAGGTAAAGGAAACTCTAGTAGAATGAGATCAACTACCCAGTATGGGTCCTTGTGCTCGATCTACATAGAGGAACCAAAGTTGGGGTAAGTACACCAAAATGTACCCAATAGGTTCAACCAACTTGGTAAGAGAAATCTAACAAGTGTGTAATAACAAAGAATCATATCACCTACATTAAATGGGTTAGTGCACAATAAAATATCTCTCTCTATATATATATATAGAGAGAGAGAGAGAGAGAGGGAGAGAGAGAGAGAATATGATAACAACAATATCAATGATGCAAGGCAATGCAATGTATGAAAATAATGCATGGAGTTGAATCACAATGGACTCTGGCACCGATATATATATCTTCCGAGATAAAGCAACCAGGTAGAACTCATATGGGTCTCGTCAGACCATATACCAAAATCCCTCGAGTGTCATGACTTTCGCTGGCGCCGATAACACCTCGGCAGACTCTAGCACTAGTAAATAGTTCTCTAGTATCACGACAAACGCTAGAGTGGAATGTAATTTAATGTATGAAAACAATGTATGGAGTGGAATCACGGTGGACTCTAGCACTGGTGTATACATCTACCTAACTGAAGCTATTGGGTAGAACCCACGGGGGTCTGGTCATACCATTTACCAAATTCTCTCAAGTGTCACAATCATCACTAATATCAATGACACCTCGATAGACTCTAGCATTGGTAAATAGGTTTCTAGTATCACGACGGACGCTGGTGCTAGTGATACCTTGGTGAACTCAAGCATCGATAAATAGATCTCAAGTAACACAATTGTCTCAGGGCCAATACGATATAAGATGATATGTATGCCAATGTTACAACATCAAGATGTGTAAAAATAATAATATACCTCGACGGACACTGGCACCGTGGTACAGATACAATATGAAATGTGTGCATGCCACTGCCACAATGCAAGTACATATATAACATCGATATAATTGATAATGAATGAATAAAATAGCCATAACATAAAAAAGGCTATGCTAGGTGCATCATCTAGTACCACACTATCGTCAATATGTCTCATTTTACAACTCTCTCATCATCAATCAAAATGTCAATGAAACTGGACTCCGGCAAGTCCCAAAATATACTCATAAATCTTGAATATAGTGCAATTATCATTGATTAACTATAAAGCTCCCCAAATGGTATCATAAGTCTCATTTTATCACAATAATATCCAAAATACCACAATTTTTATGATTTCATCTCAATTTATCAATAGAATCATAATATACTCAAATTTTGGCATAACTAATATCACATTTCCATCACAATTCTAACATATCAATCAAATTACTCGGGAATCAATCTAAATCTTACAATTATCACATGAGCATATCTGATAACTCAAATCCAATCCCATAAGATAAGCCGAACCTACCTCGATGGTGAAACCAAACTCAAACAAGCTTTCAATCAGCTTAAGTCTCAAAATGATCATCGAATCAATATCTCTATCAAAAGCAGATACTATGGGTCAAGAGATGAATTTTGATACCCATATTGGCACGAATTAGGCTAAGGGGCAAAATAATCAAAATTAGGACTAAAAATCTAAGTCCTCAAAAATGGAAATTGGCAAAAAAATTATGAATCTACGCAAGAAAAGAAGTTTGTGAGTGAAAATTTCACTAAAATTGAGTTCAAATCAAAGGAAAATCATCAATTAAAGTTTTCAAATCAAAGATAAAAAATTCCCAATTTTTTACACTCAAAATTATGAAATTCCAGACAAAATCAAGATAAAAGTCATGAAAATTACTCAAAATGGTGTTAGAAACACTTACCCAAAAGAAATCCACAAAAAGTCGCGCAAAAAATCACCTTCCAAAGCTTGAAATTTGTGACAACAGAAAAAAAAGGTGTTTTGTCAAATTCAATATTATCCAGCCGAAAATCTACTCTGCGAACGCAGAGTACTGGAGGGACAAGACCTTCACGAACATGGGAGAGCGATCCGCGAATACGGAAGGGAATTGCACAGACCTCCATAAACATATAGGCATCGTCTACCAACGCAAAGAAGGAGGTGAAGGAAGACCTTCGCGAATGCGGATACTTCTCCATGAACACGAAGAAGAAAACATTTTGCTTAAGAAACCAGATATAACAACGAACCTCAAAATTTGAAATGGACCCTTGAAATTCATTTGGACTTAGAATTACACAAATCAAACATGTATCCATGCCAGAGGTGCCAATTTAGACTCAACAAAGTATTCAAAATTTGATTTCGAGATCTCCTCCACATAATTACCAATGCAATTCAAATAAACTTGTTTAAAACTCAAAATATCAAAAATGCCCTAGGCAACTCCAATAATTATAATAAGACCATTTCTAGCGTTAGTTTCACCATCGGAACTATCGAAATTGTTGAAGTTTTAATCCAAGCTCCTGAACTCTAAATGTTGACCAAAGTCAATCTTTGGCTTCAAAAAAAATTAAAAATTCAACTTCGGATCTAAAATCTTTATTCTAACTCTGAATTAAATTCTATAACTTCTTCTAGACTAGATTTGATGTTCTAAAGTTGATGGAATTGACGTATTCCCAATCTGACACCCAAAACTTAGAATGGTATAAAAATTCACTTTTTTAAAAACTTAAACTTCCAAAAATAGCAAAACTTATATTTTCTACTTTTAAACGGTAGGATTTCAGTTCATCAATATAGATAGTTCAAAAAAATAGGTCCAAGTAACTAATAAAAGGGTAAAACAATACTTTTTACAGATAAGCTCAAAATGACCAACAAGGTCATTACACTCATGGTAGGTTGTGGTCTCCTCTTTTAGAAGCCCCTTCATAGCCTTTCTTGCCACGAACCTTTATATGGTTTGTGCTACTGCATATGCCCCGTACGGGGCAATCATGAAAGTAATTTCAGCAATTATTCTAACGTTAGTTTAGTTTTTTTCTGTTTACTAAATATCTAAGATATGTCTTTTTAGGATATTTTCTGATACTATAATCATCCAAAAAGCTCTAAATTCCTCATTATCACATAATTACACTATTCCAAAAATATCTCTCTCTAAATGTTTTCCCCCAATATTTTATCTTCTCCCTCATGTCAAGTAGGATTTCAAGATCAAGATCAATCCTCCATTGCTAGGAGTTTGTATTTAGGGTTTTGATTAGCATTGCATATGGATATTCATCCATGAGTCCCTTATACTCATGGAGCTCAAAGGATCCTTTACTTTTTCAATGAATTTCAAGAATGTGATTTTGTGAGTTTTATTCATGATTTCTACTCAATTCATAAATTATGATTTATAATATAATTTTGGACTTATTCCAACCTGAATTGATGCTAAATGTATGAAATTGATGTGAATTCTCTATAAGGCTACCTAGGATTCATAGGTATGAATGTATATTACTACAATTATTATTTCAATTAATGTTTTCATTGTAATTTAGCTTCATTTGATGGATTCACATGCTTTCTCAATGATTTGAAATCAAACCATGAAAATTATCCTAGCCTAATATGAACTTCACCCAAGTTTCATAAAAATGCTCATCCATGATTCACGAAAGTCCTAAATTAATGAATGAGTATTAGTAAATGAATTTCTTGCATCTAATCGTGGGTTCAAAATGTGATAACGATAATTCTCACATAGATAAATCACTAAGGTTTTATTGGTTTATTCCTTTAGAATGATGAATTAATTCTTTCAAATCTATAAATGATTTATTATATTTTGATTTGTATTCTATTGGGATTTGACTTAGCACCAAGAAAGCTTGAGGTAGGGTTCAATCTAAATAAAAGGTTAAAATTATCTTTCTAAAAGAACCCTAATAGCAACTACCTGTCTAAAACAATGTGTCGTCATTGGTTTGCCTTATAAGATAGTTAGTGGATCCACATATAGTTTATGATGTTGATTTATTATACCATCATAGAGTCTGTCTTGGAAAAGTAACATCTTCCTTCTCGATGTGAGAGTTACATAACCTTCCCTGTTATAACTTGCATGGTTATATTCTCGAAAAAGGTTGATATCCCAGACAGAATGGTTATGTTACTTTTAGGCATTAGAGTGATTTGATGCTTTGATTGTATGATTTTTATTATGTTATATGTCATCTTTTACCACATGCCTATTCTATTATGGTCTTGCATCGCATGACCCATGCACCAGCTATTCCATGTTATATGTATATCATACATTGTTCACATACTTTGTACATGAAAAGTACTAATACATACTCCACTGCCTACATTATATCACAATGTAGGAATGCGAGATTTCTCTGCTTCTCATTCCTCTCGTGTCTAGATTTTGGAGTCGTTGATTGAATAATTTATTAGTTAGTCCTCATATTTTGAGGGAAAGCCTATCACTTGATCTTTGATTAGCTTTTAGCTTTCATTGGCATTTTAAGACTGGCATTTCTTAATTTTGCTTTAGATAAGCTAGGAACATGTCTTATACCCCTACCTATGTTATAATGGCATGTTTAGATGTCATGAAAGTGTATATTCATTTAATCGGACATGCTACCTTTGTTTCTATCATTGTTGAACCTTGTCATATCCCATGTTTTACCTCATTCCTATTCTATTATGGTCTTGCATTGCATGACTCATGCACTAGATATTTCATGTTATATGTATATCATGCATTGCTCACATACTTAGTATATTTAAATTACTAACACATACTTCTTTGCCTACATTATATCACAATGTAAGGACAGGAGATTGCTCTACTTATCATCCATCTTGTGGTTAGATTTTGGAGTCATCGATTAAAGAATTATTAGTAGGTCCTTTTGTTTTGAGGAAAAGCCTATCACTTAATCTTTTTCTAAATTTTAGCTTTCACTAGTATTTTGAGTCTATGGCATTTCTTGCTTTTACTTAAGGGTGAGCTAGGAATTGTCTTCTGTCCCTACCTATGTTCTGATAGTGGCATGTTAAGATATCATGAAAGTGTATGTTCATTTAATGAGATATTCTACCTTTGTTTTAATCATTGTTGAATCTTATATTGAGTTTTATCTTCTACTTTACTCTATTATTATTGATTTATGCTTTCTTTGTGTGGCTTGGTTGGGATCATTCAGGATTTCGATCGTCGTGCTTGGATCATGACATAGAATCATGAAATTTGAATTTTAAAATGGTCACATCAATTAAAATGAAATTGAAGGAGCCTATGTAGAATCTCATGAACCCTAGATCGCACGCAGGATTAATTGAAGAAAAATCATTAAAATTATACAATTAATGATAATTCATACACAATTATGTTAATAATCATGATGTAAAATATAATTCGTGCAATTGGAATCAAAATTGTAAAGCCCATAAGACTTCACACTTGAAATTAGTAGGAATAGTTGAGATTTTGTTGCGCTCCATAGATGATACGGATCCAAGGATGAAAGCTAACATACCTTGAGTGAATTTCTTGAGAAAATTACAGAATTTGATAATGAACCTAGAACCTAGCTTAGACTCTAAAGAAAGGTTGGGGAAGAAGAGAGCTTGAGACAGTTTTTGACTTCAAAGGATTTAGGTGAGAATGAGATGAAGTTGTAAGGGTAGGAGAAGTTATTGGGTAGTTATAAGACAAAAATTAATGTAGCTTAGGAGTTAGGAAGGTAAGAAAATTCAAAAATTCCCTTTATTAATACCTATCGAATAAGGTCGAAAACCCTTTTATAAGTTGTAGATCAATATACGGCTCACATATGGGGTATTATAGATCTTGGTATAGTTTTACCCTTTGTATTATATTAACTATGACCATGTTCTATAAGACTATCCTATCTTTTGTGGCTTGTAGAACCCCCGCATAGAAGTATTTCACACTTACTCAAATGTTCAACTCAGCAGGTCTGATCCATGAGTCCAGTGTATGACTCATACATCCTTTTATCGGTTGTAAAGACCCTTTCCTAGAGCACTAATTTTTACTAATTTCTTCTAGGTGCTGGGCATTCATTAGAAGTTGGATAGGTAGAAAATTTCTTGTTGAGCTACATACCATTCCATGAGCCCAAACCATGATCCATATTTCCTTTTATGGGATTATCTTATTGAATCATAGTAGAAATACTGAGACCTCCTTTTCTTCCTAATTTTTTGGCCCTTATCCATGATTATTGTCCATGGATTATAGATAGTTTTATGACTCATAGTTCCATAAAAGTTTCCTAGTAAATTTCAAGTTTAGTATCCATTTATGATGCCCATTTATGACCCATAAAATGGCCTACGAGTTGTAGATAGTTCTCGTACAACCTATACGAATCTATTTTTTACAAAACTTTTCCTTTTTCAATCTTGTCAACTTATAAGGTATTACAATATCTCTCTCATTATATTTTGTTTCCCTTTAGGAAGTGGGAGGATGTGAATATGGACTTCATCATGGGTTTGTCTAGGATCCAAAAGCAACATGACTCAATTATGGTGGTTGTGGATAGGATGACGTGATCATCCCATTTCTTATCAATGAAGACTTCATATAGTGTTGAGGACTATGCTAAGGTTTATATTTGAGAATTGATGAGATTTCATGGGGTTCCATTGTCTATTATATCGGACCACGATACTTAATTAACTTTTCATTTTTGGAAGTCCTTTTCAAAAAGGTCTTGGTACCACGGTAAAGCTAAGCACTGCATTTCATCCTCAAACCGATGGGCAAGTTGAAAGAACAATCCAAAAATTGGAAACTATGTTGAAGTTATGTGCAATAGATTTCAAGAGAATTGGGATGATCACCTATCTCTTGTTGAATTTCCTTACAACAAGAGTTATCACGCAAGTATTGAAATGGCATCATTTTGAAGCCTTGTACTGTAGACTGATGTACTGTCAAAATACAGCACTTTTGATGCTTAAAACTTAGAATTTTGTGTGTTCTCAAAGCATTGTTACTGGGTTTGATGTGTTTTTATGTTTGTTTTTCAAGATTACATGATTTTGCATGATTTTAGGCGAAGTGTTGCAGATGCTGAATTTTTTATGAAGTACGAAGCACTCTACGGGCTATGAAAAATTCCATGAGCCGTAGAGTTGTTTCATGGTAGAGATCCAACGAAGGGCCTATTTTCTCAAGTTGCATCCACGAATTGTCAGATGAGCTGCCGAATTTTATACGAGTAATGGATTAGATTTCGTGTCTTGAGGATCAAAATTGGAGGAGTTTCTTGAAAGTAGTCAGAAAAAACCCTATATGGGTTGTAAGTCTGAGTCTGGCAGAAGCGATGCCCATTTTTGAAGAATGAAGACTATGAAGCCCAAGTACGAGCCGTAAAACTTTGTTAAACCCGTAAAATTGGTCGTAATACCTGCCAAATCCAGTTTTCCTATTTTTTTTTGGACTTGTATTTTAGTTATTATAAATGGGTTTTTTAGTTTATTTTTAGACAAATGGCAAAGAAAAAAGTACAGAGAGACACATGAGACACTTGGAAAACAACTTTGTGATTTGTTCTTAACTTTTTCAGTGTATGTGCTTAATTATATTGTTCTATGTCATAATTCTTGCAGCTATCATGATCATGCATAGCTAAATCCACAACTAGGGTTGTGGGAACCATAAAGAACTAACAAGGTAAAATCGAATAATCCATAATTCTTGGAAAGTGTGCATACATGTTTTAATCAATTCTCTTCATCTTGATTATTTTTAATGGTGGCCAACATTAGAAATCGCCTAGTTATTACTCACTAGATCAAGGTAGTAATGAATGAGAAAAGAGATTAAGCAATAAGATTCGACTGATTTCTTGTCGTCTAATCAACCAAACTGGATCAAGGGGAGGTTGTACTAGAATAATAGGTAAGGGTTAGTAATGTCACTGTATGGGGAAGGATCAAATCATGTAATGAAATTTATATCTTGCCTAGATCAAAGGGGTCGGTAAACTTAACTTATCATTCTGCATGCAACACACTAGAAAAGACTATGACTATCTAGTAATACCAAGTTAGGGAATCATGGAGAACACAATACCCTAGTTACTTTTCTCACTGGTTTCACAATACTTGTTCAAGTGTAGGTTTACTTTCCAAACTACAAACTCCCCTTTTCAGGAGATAAGTAGGTTAATTCACTCAACTTGCTTGCAATTACTCCGAGTCTACCATATTCCTTGTGGGATTCGACCCTAACCTTGGATACGTTACGTATTATGACAACGACCGCCTAAACCTTCAAAAAGGTGGTATAGCTTGGGCGACATCAAGATTTTGGTGTCGTTGCCAGGGAATACGGTTAGACTGGTTTACTTTGAGTAATTCAAGAATTAATCCTTATTTCCCTCATTTTACATTTTATATTTTTGTTTTGTTTTAGCGTGCAGGTGTAGTGTGCGCAACACTTGAAGTCGTGGTAGACCCTTGACTCTATTTCACCCTGAGATCCAAAAGACACTAAGAAGAATGGCCTAAAACAACATAAACAATGCTGCAAACGAGGCAGTGAAAGCAAAACTGAACCCACACAATGATAATAATACCCCAACTCCACTTTAAAATGTTAATCCACCCACACAGGACCTTCGAGCTGTGGCTCACATATGGATTCAATATTGGCTTGATCCCATGGTGATGGATGTCACTGGAGCTATTGTGTTACCTCCATTACCGGATGACACAAAGTTTGTCGTTTTGAGTGGGCTACTTTAAATACTGCAAAATCATGGGATCTTCGCGATACTACCATTAGAGGATCCGCATAACCATTTACACAACTTTATCTTCGCCTGCAAGATCATGATAGGAAGCCAGAACTTGCCGGTGGATGTTATTGGGCTCCGTATTTTCACATTGTCTCTAATATGTGATGCAATGCTATGGTTATCTGAGCTCCCATAGAGTTCAATCACCAACTAGGAAGAACTACAAAAGGCCTTTTTGGAGAGGTTTGTTTTGAGGTCAAAGAAGCTGAAGTTGAAGGACCAGATCAATAACTTCAAGCGATTATCTGGTGATTCAATCACCACCACATGGGAGAGGTTCCCAAAGTGCCTGAGAAGTGTCCCAGACCACAAGATCCTAGATGACGCCTTAGTGAAGATCTTCTATCCAACCCTTGATGAAAATAGCCAAGTTATTGTTGACACTATCATAGGAAGCTAGTTTTTAGATCATCCACTTTTGGTGATTGCTGAAAGGTTGGAGAAAGTGGTCAACATAAATCGTGCATCGGGGATGAGAGAGATCGCAACAACTAAGAGCTTGTTCTAAGTCAGTATTAGTTTAGCGCAATCAAAGATAAATTAGGATATGATGTAAGAGCTTGCTCAGATTAGCACCAAAGTGGAGTTGATGATGAAGTAGAACCAAGAACGTGTGAATGCAATTGCTCATCATCCTTTACGAGTACTTGTGTACAAGGAGCCTTACTATGAGGAGGACATTGGCTTCGTCACTTATCAGGTGGTAGGTTTCTAGACAAACGCCCAAGGGTCCAATCAAAAATATTGGAGCCAAGGTCAAGGAAATGAAGGTCGAAATATTAATAGAGATGGAACTTTTAGAGATAACAATCGAGGAAGCTATTATGATAGGAACAGTGGCCAGGATGGAGATGCTTATTGGAGATGCAAAGATTGTTAGAGAAATGGTCCATATGTACCGCCACATAATCGAGATTCTGATGTTGATAGTTCTTCAATTGAGGAGATGTTCGACTGACTATTGAAGAAGGATGATGCTTAAGATGAGACCATGAAGAAGATGAAATATGAAATCTCCAACATTAATCAAAAAATTAAGTCATATTCTACTCCTATCAAGAAGCTGGAGCAACAGTTCGGTCAAATGTCAACTCAATTAAACCAGTGTCAGAAAGTTATATTGCGTAGCAACACAGTTTAGAACCCAAAGAATGAGAGGCAATGTATGGAAGTAACTAGACATGGTGGAAAACATACTATTGACCCTCCAATGCCAATTGATGATTATGATGTTCGTGAGGAGATGGTTGAGAGCAAGGATGCAAAGACTGGAGATGCTCATACGAAGGATGGGGTGAGTGATGCAGCAGTGATGCCACAGAAGTTTAACCCCATTCCTAGACCTCCCCCTCCTTTCCATCAGAGACTCAAAAAGAAGGAGGAGAAAGGTAAATTCCAGCACTTCATCTCTATGTTGAAGCAACTCTCCATCAGTATCCCTCTCATTGAAGCATTGGAGAAGATGCCCAGTTATGCAAAGTTCATGAAGGACTTGGTCACAAAAAAGTGGATTGTGAGCCAGGAGCTCTCCCAAGAGCTTCAGCATTGCAATACAATAGCAATAAGATCTTTAGTGCAGAAGCAAGAAAGTATTGGATCATTCATCGTACCCAGCACCATTGGAGATGTTGAGTTTGCAAGGGCACTGTGTGATATTGGTGCCAACATCAACCTAATGCCCCTTACGGTGTTCAAAATCTAGGATTAAGAATCCATACTCCTACGAGCATGTGATTGTTGATGGTTGACCAATTGGTGAGGAAGCATGCGGGGATATTATATGACGTCCTTGTCAAAGTGGAAAAATTCATATTCCCCGTAAACTTTGTGATCCTTGATTACAAGGTTGACTTCGAAATCCCAATAATCTTGTGAAGGATATTCCTAGCCACTAGGCAAGCACTAGTGGATACAAAATCAGGCAAACTCAAGTTTCGGTTTAATAATGAGAAGTTGTCTTCAACATTCATCAGTCGATGAAGAGGACCGATGACTTGAAGATGAAAGTTTAGGCACTTGGTAAAGTCTAAGTAACCAAGTTGTCTAAGTCGTGCCATGATAATAAATTAAGCGCTGCTTGGGAGGCAACTTAAGGTAAGGACTGACGCTTAGATGCCTAAGTATGTTTCTTTTGAGCCCTGTGCTTTGATATTGTCATATTTTGGGCATTGAGGTCAAAGAAAAATCTTTTCGATGGGGTGTAGGTAGTTATGGGCCATAGTGAAGTCTAAGTAACTATGGCCTGTAATTATCCCAAATTTTGAGTCCAAGGGGTTTTCTCGCATATGTTCTTTTCCTAAGGATATTATTTCATATTGAGCTGGCATGTTTATGATGTATAGGTAGTATTAGTAGCATGTAGTACTAAAGTCTATGGAATATGTTAATATTTGTGAAAAATGGTACACATCAAAGTTTTGTTAGGTAGTCTTGATAACAACCACGCGATATTGATTGTTGACAGTTCTTGTTATGGTAAGTGAGGTTTAGCTGTAATGAAAAGCATGATCTAAGAGACTATATTGATAGTGTAATCAGTGTCATATGTGTGTGAGCGTTCTTTGCTTAATTCTTATACAATATTTCAATTCAGAACTTACCCTGTTACTCTGGCTTAGACTGTAGGTTAGTTGGTTAGGAAAGGATCTTAAGCCACTGTTCATATTAGTCCACTTAGCCTAAATGGTATACTAAATGTGTAAGGTATCCCTTGATGCCCATGTTTGAGCTTTTCATGTACCTTTTTCTTTTGTAAAACCTAGCCTTGTCGAATGTGAAATCCTAAAATTGGCCTTGGTCCTTCCTTAAATATTGTGCACCTTGATAGAGGCAAAAAGCTTAAAGTTGAGGGTTACAAAAAGTGGCCCTGGTTCATAGATTGTATATTGTATACCTCAACTACGGCCAAAAGCCTAAGTTGAGGGTTGCTAGTGTAAGAGTAATCACAATAATAAGGTGGAAGCTAATGATACATGAAAAAGAGAGGAAATATGCTTGGGGTGCAAGAAAAATGAATAGATTCCCAAAGAATGAGCTAAAAAGAAAAAGAATGTGAAAGTAGAAGGCAATGAGCTAAAATTGAGAGTAAGGCACTATGAAAAGCTTGAAATAGGAGAAGCAGAGAATGAGTTGAAAAATGAGAGAGTTTATAGCATAAAAGTGTAGAATAACACAAGGTCAAGGAGGTTCGTTAGTCACTATGTTTCAAAAATATAACACCCCACATCTTACATGTACTAGTCCAATGCAAATGAAACATGATATGGCGGGGTCAAATCCGCACACATTTTAAAAGTGTGTGAGTTTAAGATTAAAAGGGTATACTTACGTCTAACGCTTAAGATAACCTAGTGTATATAATTTTTAAGTCAAGCTAAGGATATTGTGACCTTAAATGAAGTAAAATAAGTGAGGTGCTTATGAGACTTAGGAATTTAGTAGGTGAGTCACCTACGTGCTTAGCTTAAATAGGCTAGGTAAACGGAAACCAGGCCCAACACCGAATTTGTTCAAGTCCGACAACAAATGAACCCCAAGTTAAGGATGTCATTTAGGCCCATGGTTTAGCATCATAAAAGGACAACATTTTCAGCCCAAGTTGAATAGGAAAAGGGCCAAATCACATTCACAACCCAATTCACAACTAGGGCCCAAACTAAGTGGGTATAAAGGAGGAAACTTTGCAGCAAAGCCCATCCAATTAAAGCCCAATAAGGCACAAGTGAAAATGCCAAGTTGCTGCATCATAACCTTAATAAAGTAATGCTGGAAATCCAAAAGAATGTTGGCCAAAAGTGGCCATATAAAAGGGAGCAAAAACCAGCAACGTTTAGTCATTTTCTCAAGCCAAAAATCAGATTTTTCTCCAAGTTTCTTCTTGCTCTCTCTTCATTTTCTAAAGCAGCCAAGGCTCACCTCTAGGGTTCCTAAAGAGCACCTAATCCTTGAGGGCTAAGGTAAGTAAAAATACCTATGTTTTGGTGTAATTTTTCCATGAAAAACATGAAGAGTATGCTGGTTGTACTTGTGCAAGAATTTGGGACAGCATGTGTTCCAAAGATTGTTGTCCACTTTTCTTGTTAATTAAGAGGTTTTTCTCTTGTTGGTTGGCTGGATTATGGAGTAATATGTATGTTTTTAACAAGGTTTGGTTCTGTAGTGGTGTAAGAAGGCTGCTGCACCATTTATATCTTCCGCGAAAATGAGTTCTTGTATGATACCTAAATTACACTCTTAGTAGGAATTTGTGGATTGAATATTGGGAATGGTCGTCTCATGTTTTGCATCCACTTGGGGGACTGTTTTTGTACTATTTAGGACTGTATTTGTGTGTAAAAATGTTGAGGATAGTTTGGTTGAGGTTGAAACAGATTTGGAATTGTTGACGCCGAAATGTAGCGAAAGGATGTAATGTTATGTTGCCTACTTGTGTGTTGTGTAGAATTGTTGTATGTTGTACTTTATGAACTGTGGTAACACTGTTGTGGGACTAAAACAAGCTGGATAAGACATGTATATGAGAATGTGTATTAGAAAATACGATTAGGGGTGGAAATGTTGAAAGAATACTCTTTGGTTGCTAATTCCGAGCATGCTGTCCGGATATTATTTTTGGGTGAAATTGGATTACCGAGATGTGTTTATTGGCTGCTAATATTAGTTTTATCACCTACTATATTGTAGAATTAAGTGTTTGGAGGAAATGGATACTACTTCGAGGTAATAACGACATAGTACAGCGAGGTATGTAAGGCAACTTGATTAAGTTCTTCCTTAGCACATAAAGGCACATACAAATTCCGACATGGCTGCTAACCGTGTCTCCACTCTTTACCATGTTCATATGTTCCCATACATAGCCATGGTCAAACCTGCATACGTACTTGGATACCAAGGATACATGAGTTCCTTTTACCCAAACAAAGTCCATCTGTTGTTTAATCTCATATACGGTTCATTAGTTGTATATCTCTCTTTTCATTGTGGTATTATCTTGTATGGTTGTTTATATGTCATATGTCTATATTCCTACAGTTCTAAAGGTTATGACCACCAAAGGAATCAGCTGGAATCTAAATAAAAGCACAGTTGCTTATTAATGGGTGGTATCCCAGGGGTGGAAGAATCACCTAGCATGGGTCGATCCCATATTACGGGGGTATCCCAGGGGTGAAAGGAAAGCCTAGCATGGGTCGATCCCGTTATTGATTTACCAATGATCAGCTAGTCATTTACATGATATATTATGCATAGATTATACAGTAAAGAAAGGTAAAGTAATAAAAAGACATAAAGTTCGTGATTCCATAGTATGACTAAAGGTGGTCTTTTCATCCTTACACACCAGTGTGTGATATCATTTGAGTTTTTATTTCATATATACAGTATTTCCTTCCTTACATATTCAGTACATTATCTCATACTGACGTCCCTTACGGGGGACCTGCATTTCATGTTGCAGGTACAGGAGTTACTAGATCTCCCCAATAAGAGTACAGGACTTTCCAGCTGCTATTACTAAGCTCCAGGTTGCTTCGGGGCTTGTGTGTTTAGAACTTGTATTTTGTATTGTATAGTTGGTCATGCGGTGGGGCCTGTCCCGACCCATATGGATATTGCTCTTTACCTAGAGGCTTTGTAGACTATGTACATTAAAGTGTGGCCAAGTAGCATACTGTAGACATTGTGGCTCCAATAGCCTAGTCTTATGCATTTACTTTTGGCTTGTTAATACAGTTTACTTTCTTTTGGCAGCATGTTGAATATGGAAACCTCTTAAATATTCATAGCAGGTGCATAGTTATATGTTGGTTCTCCCGAGCCTTGTCGGTAACGGGTGCCAGTCCGCCTTAATGGGACTTAGGGCGTGACATTTTTCCTCCTTTTCCATGTATCACTAATTTTCCCCCCTCATTTTGTGTTTATCCTTACACCATCCACCATTAACTTAGGCTTTTGCCTGAGTTAAGGTGCACAATATCCAACCTAGAAACTAGGGCCACTTTTGGTAGCCACATTTAACTTAGGCTTTTGCCTCAGTCAAGGTGCACAATGCTCAAGAAAGATGCAGGGCCAATTCATGGATTTTACATCTGATAAGCTAGGTCACTTCCAGTTTTACAAAGAAAAGGTACATGTAAGGCCAAACATTAGGATCAAGGGATTTTTCACACAATTGGTTGGTTATTTTAGGCTAAGTACACTATTATGAACAATGGCCTAAGATCCTTTCCGAACCAACTAACCTACAATCTAAGTCAGAGTAATGGAGCAAGTTCTGAATTAAAACACAATACATGAATTTAGCAAAGCAAGAACACACTCACAAGGCACTGATTACACTAACAATACAGACTCTCAAATCATGATTTCCATCTCAATTTTATCCTAAGTTATCAGAACAAGCATTGTCAACACAATTAAAGATGCATGGTTATTATCTAGATTGACTAACAAAAAATTTTGTGGGTACCATTTTTCAAACAAAAGCACAAAAAGAATATATGCCATGGACATTAGTACTATATGCTAGCAATACTACCTACACATCCTAAATATGTCTGTTCAACAGAAATTAAATATCCATAGAGAAAAAGAGCACAAACAAAAAAACCCCTAGGATTCAAAATTTGGGATTAGGATAAAGCTACTCAGACTTCACTGAGGCCTATAACTACTCACACCCCCATCGAAAAAGAGGTGTATAGTCTTCAATACCAAAAATGTAAAATAAAGTACAGGGGTCAAAAATACATACCTGGGTGCCTAAGCGTCGGTCTCTACCTTGGGTTTCCTCCCAAGAAGCACCTGATTTATTGTCGAGGCACGACATAGATACTTTGGGTACTCAGACATCACCAAGTGTCCATGCTTTGCCATTAAGCATCACAGAAAGATCGGGGGTGCTCTTATCATTAACCATCTTTAGGTTTTGTACTGTGTGGTTGGGCAATGTGCCTTTTTGACACTACCTGAGTTTAGTTGATACTTGACCGAACTATTGTTCCAGTTATTTGATGGCAACAGAATGACATTCAATCTTCTTATTTATGCTGGAGATATCGGACCTAATCCCCCTCAAGGTCTCATCTTGCGTGTCACTCAATAGTTGGTCAAGCATCTCATCAACCCTGGGACTACCAGTACCAGTATCACGATGTTGTGAAGACATATAATGACCACTCCTATAGCCATATTTGTGATTCCAGTTTGCATTTCTGTCCAGTCCCTTCTACTTATCGTAGAACCTCTTTTGTTACTTCTAGAATTAACCAGTTCCTGCATTTGCTTTATTAGCACCTCCATGTTTGTAATATTCTGAGTACGCACTTGCATGATCTCCTCATTTATCCTTGCGTGCTCAGAATTTATGCTGACAGCGCCTGAGCTTTTGGTAAAAGGCCTATTACTTGGCCCTCATACATGATTTAGCCTAGCTGCCAAATCTAACCCTTACCTATTGTTCTAGTACAACCTCCTCTTGGCCCATTTTTATTGATTAGACCAGAAATATCAATCATATCCTATTAATTAATCTCAATTCCTATTCATTACTACCTTGATCTAGTCAGTAACACTAGGCTAGTTCTAACATTGGCCACCATTAGAAAGCATTTAATACAAAGAAAATTAATTAATACATGCATGCACACTTTTCAAGAATTAGGAATTACCTAGTTTTACCTTGTTAGTTTTTCATGGTTCTCACAACCCTAGTTTTGGATTTAGCTAATGATGATCAGTGTAAATGCAAGACTTATGAATTTGAATAATATAATTGAGCACTTACACAAGAGAATTAAGCACAAGAAATCAAAACTCTCCAACAGGAATCACAAGATTGAAATCACAATATGAAATAAAATTTTACAAGTGTTTCTCAATATCTCTTTTTGTTCTATCACATCCCTCTATTGTTCCATCTGAAAAATAACCTAAAAATCCTATTTATAGTGTTAAAGTACAAAATCCAAATGGAATAGGATAACTAGGTCGGCTGACTCTATGACATATTCTACGTGTCGTACAATATTTTACGTCCCGTAGTTGGGCATTCGTAGATTGCTTCTTGAAATCTAGAGTTGACTTTTACAACACCCTTCTACGGCTCGTATAATGTTCTACAGCCCATAGGAGGTTTCGTCTGATGACTTTTCAACAACTCCCTACTTTCTGATCCTCATGACACAACACCAAATGTACAGCTCATAAAGATTTCTACGGCTTGTCTACTTGTTTGTAGACTTAACTTCATAAATTCACCATTCACTAGAATTATCTAAGAAACCATCTTTATGACCTGTAAAAATGCCTATGGCCCGTAAAGGGTCTCGCTGAACCTTTGCTTCAGCATTTTCTGCACACTTGGCCCAAACATTATGTCAACCTTGTAATCCTGCAAAATAAATATAAAAAAATACATCAAATCAACTAACATCGCATTGAGAACACAAAAAATTCCAAGTTTTAAGCATAAAAAATATTGTAATTTGATAGCAAATTACCCCTAAGGCTACGTTACAAGCCAGGAAAGTCCTATAGGGATCCTAGTCCAAGGTCATAGTTGTGAGTATATGGGCAAGCATATGGTATTGAGCACGGTGTTTGTGTATCTGTTTTGAATGTGAGTGATTTTATTTAGTCCCAAACATTGAATCTGAAAATACTATCATGAGTGGGATATCGACTTCTTTTTTCGAGGGCATTTACACTACACTATTATTTTAGGCTATTTCAATGATTGTTTCTTATTTGTGCTTACCTTTCTTGTCATAGTTGCATTATTATTGATCTGTATTAGTTTGTTTGATGACTATCTAATATGCATTGATGAGTTATTGTGGGAATCTGTGCTTGAAGTGGAGATAAATTATGCCATTAGATGGAGGTTCATGTGTTACTATAATGCTTATGTAGATTGAGTCTGGACAAGCAATAATTTTAAGTTGAGGGTGCTGATGTGTTTTCTTAATATAACACTTTTGATGCTTAAAACTTGGAATTTTGTGCGTTGTCAAAGTGATCTTAGTGGATTTGATGTGTTTTTATGTGTTTTTTTTCAGAATTATAGGATTTTACATGATTTTGGGCAAAGTGTTGCAGATACTGAATTTTTGATGAAGTAAGAAGCACTCTAAATGTCGTGGAAAGTTCCACGACCCATAAGGTAATTTCGTGGTTGAGATCTAGTAAAGGGCTAATTTTCTAAAGTTGCATCCACGAACTATTAGACAAGCCGTGGAATTTTATATAAGTCGTGGATTAGGTTTCATGCCTTGAGAATCAGAATTTGAGGAGTTTCTACAAGCTGTCAAACAAAACCCTATACGAGCATTAAGTCTGAACACGGCTCGTCGCAAGGTCTCATAGAAGTGATGCCCAGTTTTGAAGAATGAAGAATACAAAGCCCAGGTACGAGCCGAAAAACTTTGTACAACTTGCAAACTCGTTTGTGAAGCCTGTTGGATCCAGTTTTCCTATTTTGTTTTGAACTTGTAGTTAGTTATTATAAATAGGTTTTTAAATTATTTTAGACAAAGGACGAAGATAAAAGTGCAGAGAGACACACGAGACACTTGGAAAACAACTTTGTGATTTTTAACAATACTTTGTGGTTTCTAGTAAAGAATTTGAGATTTCTTGTTGTAAAATTTGTCATTGTAAGTGCTTAATTATGTTATTCTATATCATGATTCTTGTATCTACCATGATTATGCATAGCTAAATCCACAACTAGGGTTTCGAGAACCTTGAAGAACTAACAAGGTAGAATTAGATAATCTGTAATTCTTGGATAGTATGTATGCATATCTTAATTAATTGCTTTTTAGTGGTGGCCAATTTTAATTGCTTTTTAATGGTGGCCAATTTTAGAACTCACGTAGTTGTTACTGACTGAATCAAGGTAGTAATGAATGGAAAAAGAGATTAACTAATAGGATCCGATTGATTTCTTCTCGTCTAATCAACCGAACTGGATCAAGGGGAGGTTGTACTTGAACAATAGGTAAGGGTTAGTAATGTCACACTACAGGGATGGATCAAATCACGTAGTAAAATTTACCTCTTGCCTGGATCAAAGGGTTTGGTAAACTTAACTTATCATGCAACACATTAGAAAAGATTATGATTATCTGGCAATACTAAGTTGAGGAATTATGGGGAACACAATACCCTAGTTACTTTTCTCACTGGTTTCACAACACTTGTTCTAGTTTAGGTTTACTATCTGCAAGCTACAAACCCTCTCTTTTGGGAGATAAGTAGGTTACTCGAATTTCTTGTAATTACTCCGAGTCTACCATATTCCCTATAGGATTCGACCCTAACCTTGGTTAGGTTATATATCTTGACAACAATGATGTATCTTGGTGACATCATAGACGATGTAGGTCACTAGCCAGTTGGTTTGAAGTTGGAGAGATTTTAGCTATTAGACCTAACTTGGTACTTGATGCTATGGAGAAAGTGAGAATGATTAGGGAAAAAGCTAAAGGCTATCCAAATTCATCAAAAGCCATATTCTGATGTTAGAAGGAGGGACCTTGTGTTTGATAGAGATGATTAGGTCTAATCAAAGGTTTCACCTCCAAAGCCCAATGTATATGGAACCTTATAATCATCTAAAATGAGTTGGGAAAGTAGCCTACAAATTATAATTTCCATTAGAGTTAGCTATAGTTCATTTAATGTTTCATGTGTCGATATTGAGGAAGTTTATGACTAATCCAAGCTCCATTGTTCCATTGGAGGATGTGAGCATTGAAGGGAATTTGACTTATGAAGAGGTTCCGGTCAAAATTTTAGACCAGCAAGTGAAAAGACAAAGAAACAAGGAAGTTGCATCCATTATGGTACTATGGAAGAACTAACAAGGTGAGAGTGCTACATCGAAAGCGAAGGCAGACATGATGAAATGATATCCTTACTTCTTTCCTTCTATTCAATGCCTAAGGTACCTAGATATGAACCATTCCTGCATTTTAGTTTTTTGTGCGATGATACATTCATGCCTATGCATTAAAATTCTTTTGAATGTTGTTTGATCCATGAGTTTAAGGATTTTATGAAATTGATGCTTTAAGTTGCAATTTGCATTCATGCTGGGTTGTTAGCAATTTTTCTATACTACCAAGCTTGTGGTTATCTCATTCAAGGAGGAATGTTCCTAAGTAGGAGATATTGTAACACCCTATACATCGAAAAGTTGGAAACGTGAAAACAGTTGTAGAAATTTAATTCTATTTAGGTGAGTACAAGACCATCTATAGCTCATGGTTTGATTCATAGGTCTTACATAGGCCTAACGATCGGGTTGTAACTTGGTGAAATTTAGGAATTTGGAAGTCAAAGTATGAGGGGTTTTCAATGAGTCATAGAAAGTTCTATGAGTCATATAATTAAAGGTGCTCATAGATCAAGAGATCAAGACAGGTTTTACAAATTTGGGGGTATCACCAGACAAGAGGTTTTTACAAATCATAATCCATTTTACGAGCCATAATTAGGCTCGTGGTTTGGGATCTTGATAGGTAAAATTTTCTATGTTTTGAAAGGGTCTACGAGGGGTATCTATGACCTGTAAAAGGAACTATGGACCATAGAAGTGTGTTTGTGGATAAGGATTAGATACCAACCTTAGAAGCTCAAAAGTGTAACCAGGACAAAACCCATGGTTCACAACCTCTGACTCGTAGATCATGCTCGTGGATCAGGCCGATAGTTTTTAAAGGATGGTATGTTTGGTCATTTCCTACTCATTTAAATCATAAACTACGTTGTTTGACACTATAACTACCTGTAACACCCCAACTTTTTTTATCAAAGATTGAGTCATCCTTCATATGACATATGATTTTAATTGATGATTCTTAATTGAGTATAGACGTTAAAATTAATTCCTTAGAGTGGGAATAGAATTGGAGATGATAAAAGGATCTCTCACATCAGGTCAAGTCCAAAGAATTTCTACCGACTAAGTTTTCGTATGAGTTAATAGAAGAGTCATATTCAAATGACCATATCTCCTAAGGTATAATGAGTTAGGTGATCCATAACATATCAAATTAAAGATATTTGAATCCACTTTCCAACGCATCTTATTTCTCCTTAACTAGAGTTCGGAATAGAAAGTTATGACCATTTTACTGAAGATCTGCAGAGTTGTCTGAAGATCCGCGATAGCTCTGCGTCGCAGACATATCGCGAACCCTTTCTGGATAAGCCAAATGACGTCCTTTTATTTTATTTTGAGGGTACTTTTATCCTAAAACTTTTGGGGGTCTATCTAAGGTCCCAAAATACATAAACATCAGTTTTCATAATTAAAACCCTCTCCTTCAATCCTAAACATAAAATGCTCAAGAATCAACAAGAAAATTATCAAGTTAGGGATATCTTTCAAGATTCATCATCAAGGTAAGCTATTCTTCACAACGTTTGATCTACCCAACCCAAATTTCTTCATCTATTCATGAATTTCTAGTCTTAAATCATAATCTAGGGTTTCAAGGAAACGAATTCAGGAATTCTAAAAAAGGATTCTTTGATTCTTCTTTTTCAAGAATTAGGGTTCTTCATCAAGAACTCTAAAGATTCTAAGTCAACAATTCAAGAATCAAAGATAAGCCCTAAAAGAAATGTCTTTCCAAGTTCTTCCACTCTAAAAGAACTACCGAGATCGAGGACTTTCTCCAAGAAGGCTAGTATTCATAGAGGACCTAGATGAGTTGATGGTTCAAGAGTCTACATGCATGAACCCTTGATGGTTTTTCATAAAATTTTATTTGAAATCATAGGTTTTTCTATGTTGATGATCATCATCTATTTGTTTTCTTGAATTGAGCATTTTTATAAAAGAATTGCATAATATCTTGAAAGCATGCATGATGAACTTGAGAATTGAGACTAGAGCCTTGAGTTGAGATTGTGATTGTTGACTGTGATTGTGATTGTGATGAGAGAATGATGATGAGTTGATAGAGTTTGATTGTCTTGTGAGTCTCTACAAATGAACTCTACTGATGTGTCTATTTACTTGATTCCTAATGATTGTTTTGAATCTTGAGTCTTCTATTGAGATTGATTGATGAGAGGGCTAAACTCCTTATGAGATATTATTGATGAGAGGGCTAAAGTCCCTATGAGATGTTGATTGATGAGAGGGCTAAAACCGATGATAGGGCCAATGTCCCTATGAGTTGATTGATTTGATTGGACTAATGGTTTTATGAGCATTGAGTCACAGGAGGAGTATCAAGCACCGAAATGGGTTAGAGTGAGTCCCACTCGAACTCATTAACTACGTTGCCAAACTTAGGTGAGGATTAGAACCATCACATATATTGTGGTTCCCTCTTGATTAGAAGTCCCTGAAATAATAGCGGACTTATTGATAACTAACTCCATATTGGGTGAGCTGATATGGTTTCGATTCGTTCCCTACCTGGCAAGTTTGGAATGCCTGTGGAAATATCAGCGTGATTGTTGTACTTTCACTTGGTCATAAGTCATTGTTGTCGGATAAGAGAAACTCCAATAAATTTCCAACCTTGAGTACTCCGAGTCTAGATGAGATGAGAGGGGGTGAGCTCCTCTGAGATGAGAGGAGATGAGATTAGATGAGAGGAGGTGAGCTCCTTTGAGATGAGTCTAAGATGATTGATGAGTTTTGAGTTATTGATGGGTCACTTGTCTACTCTTTATTCTTTCATAGATGGATATTTGACTATTTGGTGTGATTTGATGTTTATTTTAAGTTGATATTATTTCCATATTATTCTACCGGTTTCTGTTTCACTCGGTTATTTTACATACCAGTACACTCTAAGTACTGATGTCCACTCTAGACTACATCGTTTTATGATGCAGAGGCAGGTACTAAAGATTGTCAACAAGCGCTCCATTGAAGATTCGAGATTTGCAGGTAATTGGTGAGCCTCCCCTACTCCGGAGGATCCACTACTTTTATTTCATCATGTTTCAGAGTTAGATTGGACTATTTCTTTTATTTTGATTTTAGTATTTTATGGATCCGTCATTGGCACCACATGATTAGTGATAGAGGCTTCATAGATGATGGTTGAACATTGATGCGAGATTGTGAGCTAGTTCTTCCTACTAGCCTTCATTATTTTATATATTCTTTTGAGACTTTAGATGAGATGTATCCATTACTTACTTATATTTTCCATTGTTCAGTAAGGTTTATTTGATTGAATGATGTGATGAGGCTAAGTGGTTCTCTTGGGGACTAGCAATAGTCTCTAAGTATCGGCCACACCAAGGGTGCCCTCCCGGGGTGTGACACTACCCCTATCCCCCTTAATCTAATTAAACCATTCTCATTCCCATTAAAACACAAAATTCTCCTAAAAATCTTCTAAGGGCTTTCTCTCTCAAGGATCCTCCATTGAATCAAGTAATGTTTCAAGTTCTCCAAGGAATTAAGGTCAATCTCTTCCAAAATTCTAGTGTTTCTTCACCTATGTTTGTGGGTCTTCATTCATGGAGCCCAAATCAAACTCAACTTTCTTTGAAGCTTCAAGCATAAATTTTATGGGTTTTCATGATAAGAACTCTTGGGTTTTTTCTTCACTCAATTCCACATGGAAGAAACGTTCAAAAAAATACTTTTTGAACCTTTCCCAAGCAACGAAACTGGCTCCAATAACTCTTTTGCTCTTCCATTAGTCAAAACAAATCTAAGCAACACCCTTGAGTTAGTAAGGGACGAACTTTGCTTTCTCCTCTGAGGATACCCCCATGATATCCACAATCTTATAAACGTACTCAATAAATTCTTGTGGGTCCTCATCCAACTTAAAGCCATGAAATTATGATAGGTTCATTCTTGTCAAATCTCAGACTCTCATTGATATCATCCCTATCATAGGAGGAGCAAAAACCCCTTGGTTCATTAATTCTATCACGACTTGTGCAAGCATTTGAATAGTGGTGCTAAACTCGACATTTGTAACTGTCTCGGATAAAGGATTATTCGGCACTTGGGTGTTTCTCTTTGGGTCGAAACACTTCGTGGAGGCATCTTACTAAAATAAAAAAGAATAAGTATTAGAGGGAAAACACTTAAGTACAAATTTATCGCACGATATGATCATAAAAGACGTAAGACATTTCCTAAATGACTTATATCCTCTTTGTCATAACCCAGACCTAGGGCCTGGTTACGACACAGTGAAAGTGATACCCAAAGTCATTCTATCCATGCCTCGTGTTCATATCGTAAGCATTCATAAGGTAAAATAAGCATACATAAGAGATTACGCAAGCAGAAATGTATACAAGTAAGAGTATGAAAATACATTGTATCCATTTGTCCAATTCATGCCTCTACAACATAGATCTTGGCGGGGTCTAGCACGTAGCTCACAAGCTCACCCTCCACCCTCAAGATATACATCAAAAGTAAATGATAAAGTATCAACATAAAAGAAATGGAAAGCATCATAAGGGATTTTTCCCGAAGCATGGGAACTCACCAATAAGTCTACAAGCTTAGGAATTCGAATGTTGGCCTCAATATGGAATAATCTCCTCCTCCCCCGTCCCTACATGGTTAGACTGTGTAGCCAAAGAAGTATGCATTAGCACATAGAATGTACTAAGTATGTAGCTATTCCATGAATCAAAGGACATCACAATAATATCAATATGCATAAATCATAACCAATTGGAGAGAGACATGATATGTATGAGCATGCAATTTATAAATTAAGAGAAGAAGTCTCATACATCCATTCTTAACCTTAGTATATATATGGGAATAGGGTAACCTACATATAAGACCATGCAGACTATTGCATGGAATCTTGATCGTTACTCTACATCAAGATAAGAGGAGTCTACTTTGCCAAGGTAAACTCGATCCTCACCCTATAGGCTCTATCCTAGCATGGTGAAAATCATCATTTGAACCCACCCTTTAGGATTTATCCTAGCATGGTGAGTGTCCATCATTTAAGCTAATTTGACCCAATAGCACACCTTTAAGTCATAAAACATGAACATTATTCCTATGGTGGCACATAGGTATGGGACTTGAGGATTTATATAAGGAACCTTGGGGATAGTCCCCCTCACACAAGTTCATTCGATGCTAAGTGATATCTCATGAAGTATCTAAATCATGCATATATATGTGTGTGTGTAGAGCTTTCAACATAGTTACTTCATATATCTTCGTAGCTTTCAGAATAATAATCAGTCTTTCATGAAATATCATGTCATAAGAATAGTCCATCTACTCGCTTTCATCATAATGTGGGTAGACATTCCCACCTTAACATATCATCAACATTAGGGTATTCATCACCCTCTTTATCATAGCATCATCATAGCTTTCATCACATTATCGTTGTCATAATATCATCATTTAAATTATATTTTTTATAGTTGAAGTCATAATCATAGAAATCCATAGCTTTTTCATAAGAAACTACGGGTAAATATGAGTCCATGGACATTTGAGCCAAAAACATGCAATCGAGTATGATTCATAGAGAAAATATGCAATTAAAACCAATTAAATCATTAACAATAGAACCCACATTAAATCATTTAGCCCTAATCATGCATAATTTCGAATCCATACTTTATTGAAAATCATATACATGATGAAATTCATCATAATTCATGCTTAATTAAACAAAGTCATCACATAGGAATCATAGCCCATGCATTAGGAGTCATGGCTTAAAAGACCATAAGAATTCACCCTGAAATTTTGATAAAAAAAGATTTTAGATTTGGCTCCATTGATGAAACTAATCCATGAATGAATCTCCATGTACCTCAAGTAGAATCCTTAGAAGTTAAGAGGAAAATGTGAAAAAACTTTGGTCAATCTTCAAGATTTAGCTTCAATCAAACCCTTGACTTAGAGAGGGAATTATTGAGAACTCTTAAGAGAAATTTAGGAATTAACAGCTTTGAATGAGTAAGGAATAAGACTTTATATAAGTTAAGTCGGTTAAGGTAGTTAGGAGGTAGCCAAAACTGTGTAGTTTAGGACTTAGATGGATCAGAAAAGTCAAAAACACCCTTCATTAAAAACTATCAGAGTAATCCACGAAACTCCTTCTATAGGTTGTGAATCAACTTACGGCTTGTATCTCGCATTATGGATCAGGGTGTCACAAAAGTTAAGCTACTGGAATTGCAGCTTCTGGCCCATGAACATGCAACACAACTCATAGATAAAATTATGGGTCATAGAAGACCCCAAACTTGGAAAAATCTTAGTTTCTTAAGGCCTCTACTTATGGGACCTACTTAAAGGCCATGGGCAAACATACAAGCTTATCTGATATCTCATAAGTTGACTTCTAGAAATCCTTAAATTTTTCTTTTTCATTGGGCACTTCCCATGATATCACCTTCGATGTATGGATTCTTTTACGAGGCTTAAACTAGCTCGTAAATTCTGACCATCAGTAAATTATCTATGCTTCAGTTTTTCAGGTCTCTTATCCCATAACTACATGCCACCGTAAGAAATAGGGGTCACCGCTAGTAGAGGTTGGCTTCTAAACCCATCATTAGTAGAGGTTTCTCAATAGCAAGGCTTTAGTAGATCCACTTAGACATCTTAAGAGGTCGCCTTGGCAAGTGATTTTCCCGTTTCTTTCAGTGTAAAGAAAATATCAGGACACCATGGCTTAACTCACATGGTTTATGTCGATTAAAGGGTGCTCTCATACATGTTCATGTTCTTCTCAAGTTTTTAAGGTGTCCTTTTATAATGATTTGTGATGGTTCCTTCATATTATGTCCTAAGGTGTTTTAAAGTTCCTATGGCCCGTTGTTTCAAGTTCAAATGGTATTTTTCCTAAAGGTATATGACTACGTCTACAAGTGTGTAAGGTGGCCTGCATTATGATTATTAATGTCTCTTTCAAAGTAAAATAGTCTTTTATGTAAAGTGATGTATTTTATTGTTCACCCAAGAATATTAATATTTTAATTATTTATTACAACATGTAATTCCTTACTAATTTAAGTTTATGTGACTCATAGTGCATTCAATTAAGGGTAAGTTCTTTATTTCTCATGTGTATTATTTCATGTTCTATGATAAGAGTGAAATATCTAAATGATCATCCGTATGTATATTCCAAGTTTATATAATTTTCTTATTCACGATTGCGTTCATCCATGGATCCTACTATGTTCTTTCTATAGTTGTGTTTTCATTTTTAAATGATATTAGCTTGATTATGACTTACTAGTTCCCTTGAAAATGCATAATTCGTAACATGAGACTTAGCATGAATCGTTTCATCATATGTTCCCATGTCATGCACTCCATACCTACATACTAGTGCATTCAAAGTACTGACGCATCCTTATGCCTATATGATTTAACTATGTAGGGACCGGTGCTCCTCAATATCCTCGACGCGGTTAGCTTTGGGATCGTTGGTGAGTCCTCTAGTTCGGAGACAATAACATAGTTTTCTTTCTAAAAATTGATGTATAAGACATTCTATTTTCCAGTTATATATTTCTTTTGCTGTGAATGTATTTAAGGGTGAGCTTGAAGATGTTTTTGCCCCCGCCAAGTTTATGTTTGAGGTATTGTTGAACAAATGTTATAATGGTCTTCAATTCTTATATTCCTTTATGATTTTTAAGTTGTGCCCCTTTGCCCCGTTTCCCCTGGTTTCCTATTTCATCTTAGCGTTTTATGTCTATGAATGCTATGATATGTAAGATGGCTTCGGTGAGGTACCTTCGGGTATCTCTTACGCCGTGTGATGACTAGGCCATTACACGTGGACTAGAGTGCACAATAATTTTGCTTATTGGACGTGTTCTACGAGTCAGTGTACGGGTCAAGGCTTTTGAACCATGACCCGTAGAACTGGTCATGGAAGAACTTCTTATTGCTTATTCAACCTAGGATGGCTGACTTGGTCATGTACGTATATATCCTCCTTAAGAGACACTGTTACCCAATATGCCACCAGTCCAGAGTCCAAAAATTACAACCAAAATGCTATAATTAAACTACTTACAAGTCCAAAGCTAAAAATAAATAAAACTACTACTTTACATCAAATATCTTGGGTTTCCTCCCAAGTAGCGCCTAAGTTATTATTGTTGGAGTACTTGTACAACTTGGTTACTCAGACTTCACCAAGTGCCAAAATTTCCATCTTTAAGTCATTCATCGACTGACAGATGTTAAATGCGAATTTTTCATCATTTAATCAAAACTTGAGTTGGCCTAATTCTATATTAACATGTGCTCGCCTAGTGGCTAGGAAGGGCCTTCCTAAGATGATTGGGACTCCAAAGTCGACTTCGCAATCAAGGATGACAAAGTCTACAGGGAATATGAATTTCTCCAATTTGACAAGGAAGTTATATAATAACCCCACAGACTTCTTCACCATTCGGTCTTTCATTGCATGCTCATAGAAGTAGGGGCTCCCAAGCCTAGCTTCTTAAACACCTCAAAGGGTATCAAATTGATGTTGGCACCTAGATCACATAATGCCCTTGCAAACTCAACATTTCCAATTGTGCAGGGTATGGTGAATGCTCCGAGATATTCTTGCCTCTGCACTAAGGACCTTGTTGCTATCGCACTACAATGCTGAAGCTCTGGGAAGAGCTCCTGGCTCATAGTCTGCTTCTTAGTAACCAAGTCCTTCATGAACTTTTCATACCCAAGCACTTTCTTTAATGCCTTAATGAGAGGAATGTTGATAGAGAGTTGCTTCAGCATAGAGATGAAGTGCTGGAACTTACCTCAACTGATTTAACCTTTATAAAGTCTTATTCCCAATTTATTCAAAGCTTTTAATTCCCAAATTTCTCTCAAGGGTTTAAAACATTTCTTTCTCTAAGTCAAGGGTTCCATTGAAAAACCTTGAAGGTTTGATTAAGGATTCTAGATTTTCTTCTTCAAATTCTAAAGATTCTACTTGAGGTATGGAGGGTTTCATTCAAGGATTAATTTTATCCATGAAGCCCAATCAAAAATCTTTCTTTTATCAAAATCTATGATGATTTTTATAGGCTTTTAAGCAATGATTCTTAATGCATATTATGATTTCTTATGATGATTATGACTAATTATGCAAGAATTATGATGAATTTTATGATGTATATGATTTTCAAGCTAAAGCATGTGATTTCAATGTATTCATGATTAGGGCTTAATGACTTGATGTGGTTTCCTATATCAATGATCCAATTTAATTTTAATTACATGTTTTCACTATGAATCCTACTTAACTGCTTGATTTTGATTCAAAGGTCCATGAGCCCACACTTAGCCCTAGTCTCCTATGATAAAGCTATGTATTTTTATGCCTATAATCTCAAGTATTAAAAGTATGTTTTAAATGATGATGATGATATTATGACAATGACGATGTTATAAAAGCTATGATGAATGATGCCATGATAAAAACCTTAATATTTATGATGATGTCAAGGTAGGAATGTCTACCAACATTATGATGAAAGTAAAGTAGACGGACTATTCTTATGACATGATGTTTTATAAATAACTGTCATGATTATTTTCAAAGCTATAAAAGTATGATTTTAAATAAAGTATGAACTATGTTGAAAGCTATGTATATGCACGATTTATGTAATCTGTGGAATATGACTTAGCACTGAGTAGACTTTTGTGAGAGGGACTACCTACAGAGTCCTTATATAAATCCTCAAGTCTGATAACTATGTGCCACCATAGGAATGATGTCCATGTTTTATGCTATAAAGGTGTGCTATTGGATCCAATTAGCTTATATGATGGACACTCACCGATAGAGCCTAAAAGGTGAGGCCAAATGATGGTTCTCACCATGCTAGGATAGAGCCTATAGAGTGAGGATCGAGTTTACCTTGGCAAAGTAGACGCCTCTTAGCTTGATGTAAAGTGAACACCAAGATTCCATGTAATAGTCCACATGGTCTTATATGTCTGTTATGATCTTATTCCCACATATGTATGCTAAGGTTAAGAATATATTTATGATGCTTCTTCTCATGATTTTTAAGTTTCATGCTAATACATATTGTGTCCTTATCTCGTTGATTATGATTATGCATACTGATATTATTGTGATGTCCTTTACTTCATGGCATACCTATATACTTGATATATTTAATGTGCTAACACATACTTCTTTGCCTATATGATCTAACCATGTAGGGACAGACGACAAGGATATTATTCCATTTCGTGGCTAGATTCGGATATAAGATTGAAGGCTTGTTGGTGAATTCGCATTCTTCGGGAGCAAGCCCTATGATTTTTTCTTTTTATGTTGAGACTTTATCAATTTTATTCTTTTGGTGTATGTCTTAAGGGTGAGCGATGTGCTAGTCCTCGCCAAGATCTATGATATAGAGGCATCATTTAGACCTTAATGGATTGATGTACATTCTCTTATGGGAACTATGACATTCTTACAATTTATGTAATTTTGCTTGCTTATTCTCTTATGTATGCTTACTTTACCTTATCAATGCTTATGATATTAACACGAGGCTTAGATGGGATACCTTTGGGTGTCCCATTCATCGTGTCATGTCTAGTCCCTAGGTCTGGGTCATGACAAAAGTGGTATTAGAGCCCAAGGTTTAAAAGCATCTTATGAGCCCAACATGTCGCATTGAGTAGAGTCTTGTTCATTGGTGTGAAGCGCGCCACATCCATGAATAGGAGGCTATGATTCATTTTAGGAAAACTTCACTTTCTTTGAACTCTATATCGTTCCTTTGAAGCTTTCATATCCTTACAGGTGTCCCTTGGTTTTTTAAAAATTGACTTCACAACGAGCTCCAACGCCAAGGGGAAATAATGCTAATGTGAACCAAGCTCCTCTGGCTCCCTAAGTTCCTCCAAGTAGACCAAGTGTCTAATGATGAGTTTAGAGCTGCAATCACCATGTTGGCTCAAGCTTTGGCTTCTTCAAACACTCCTACTCTGGCTTTGAGGATAAGAGATTTTTCTCGGATGAATCTCCCAGAGTTTCACGATTCAAAGGTGGATGAGGATCCATAAGAGTTTATTGATGAGGTGCACAAGGTGGTGGAGATTATAGAATTGTCATCCGAAGAAAAGGCTGAATTAGCAGCTTATCAACTTAAGGGAGTGGCTCAAGTTTGGTTCACTCAATGGAAGTCCGAGAGAGTTGAAGAAGGTGCCATTGATTGGGAGATGTTTAAGGATGCTTTGTTGATCATTTCTTTCCTCTTGAGTAAGAAAAGCTAAGGTGATGGAATTCATGAACTTGAAAAAAGTTTGAATGAGCATGAAGGCGTATGCCCTCATGTTTACCAAGTGGTCCAAATTTGCTCCTTCCTTAGTAGCCAACTCTAGGGCCCGTATGAACGAATTCACTTTAGGCGTATCTGATTTGGTAAAGATAGAATATAAGGCCACCATGCTCATTAAGGAAATGGATATCTCTATACTTATGACATATGTCGAACAAGTGGAGATTGAAAAGTTGCAAAAGATGAGGTCAAGAGATTCCAAGAGGGCTCGTTATGATGGTGGGTTATCTTATAGTAAGTTCGGTCGTGGTTGATCCCGACAAGGCCAAGTGTGCTCTAAAGGTGCTCCTCATAGGTTTGACAAAGAGAAAAGAGCCAATCCTAAGGCTCAGGGTGATGTGGCGAAAGGTGTTGCTATTCCTACTAGATGTCCCAAGTGTGGAAGGAAGCATGTTGGTGAATGCTAGAGAGGTTCCAAGGCATGTTTTGGTTGTGGAAAGATGGGACATAAAATTGCTGAGTGTCCTAATATTGCTAATAAAGGTAAGGAAGGGTATCCCCAAGGTCAAGTAGCTCAAATAAGGCAAGTGCAACAAGGTGCCCAAGCTCAAGGTGATGGTCTCGTGGTAATCAATTCAATGCTCTACATGCTCGGCAAGAAGTTGATGAGGCTCCCGATATGGTTACCAATATGTTAAAAGCCCTTGATCCTGATGTGTATTCTTTGCTTGACTCTGGTGCCAATATGTCCATTGTTACTCCTTATATTGACATTAAGTTTCATGTGTCTCCAAAAGTGTTGCTAGAACCCTACTCGGTTCATACTCATGTTGGTGAGTCAATCATAGCCAAGAAAGTCTATCAAAATTGTCTTGTGTTGGTCTTGCATATCTTTTCATGTGATCTAGTTGAGCTTGACATGACCAGTTTTGATATTATCCTTAGTATTGGATTGGTTGCATGGATTTTATGCTTCTATTGATTGTAGGACCCGCAAGGTCACATTCCAAATTCTAATGAGCCTATCCTTGAATGGAAGGTAACCAATTCTATGTTCAAAGGGAAGCTTGTCTCTTGTATTAAAGCCATGAAAATGATTTCCAAAGGTTGTCTATATCATGTTGTTTGAGTCATGGATGTTGAGTCTCCTGTTCCTACTCTTGCTTCGGTCCTTATATTAAATGAGTTCCCCATGTCTTTCCTGATGATTTACTCAGTATTCCTCTCGTAAAGGATATTTATTTTAGTATTAATCTCTTGCTCGACACCCAACCTATTTCTATCCCTCATATCAAATAGCCCTGACAGAGTTGAAAGAATTAAAGACACAATTGAAAAACTTGTTTAATAAGGGGTTTATAAGGCCTAGTATGTCACTATCGGGGGCTCCCATATTGTTTGTAACCTAGAAGGATGAACATTTTAGGATGTGTGTCGATTATGAACAATTGAATAAAGTAACCATCAAAAACAAATATCCACTTCTTAGGATCAATGACCTCTTCGATCAATTACAAGGTGCAAGCTACTTTTGTAAGACTGATCTTCGATCGGGATATCACCAATTGAGGGTGAAGGAATATGACATCCCAAAGACGGCATTTAGAACTCGGTATGGTCATTTTGAATTTTTGGTTATGTCATTTGGACTAACGCATTCCCCTGCCACTTTTATGGATTTGATGAATAGGGTCTTCAAGTTGTATTTGTACATGTTTGTGGTGGTGTTCATAGATGATATCTTTGTGTATTCACAAGATTTGAAAGAGCATGAAGATCATTTGAGGATTGTGTTGCAAACACGAAGAGATAGACAATTATTTGCCAAGTTTAGAAAATGTGAATTTTGGCTAAGAGAGGTGGCTATCCTTGGTCACATTATTTCGGGTGATGGTATTAGAGTTGATCCAAAGAAGACAAATGTTGTGATAAAATGGCCGAGACCATTATCTCCATCCAATATTAGAAGCTTTTTGGGTTGGCCAAATATTATAGAAGGTTGTTTGAGGGATTTTCCTCCATTACTTCTCTTGACAAGGTTGACCCAAAAGAATTCTGATGGTCTGGCAAATGTGAAAAGCGTTTTCAAATGTTGAACGAACTTCTTACTTCAGCTCCTATTTTGACATTGCCCGAAGGTTCAGATGGTTTTGTGGTTTATTGTGATGCCTCATATATAGGTTTGAGGGTGTGTTTTGATGCAATGTGGCAAGTTCATCAGCAACGCTTCAAGGCAAATGAAAGTGCATAAAAGGAACTATCCAACGTATAATCTTGAATTGTTGGTTGTTATATTTGCATTGAAGATTTGGCGGTATTACCTCTATGGGGTACACGCTGATGTATTCACCAATCACAAGAGTTTGTAATATGTGTTTAACCAAAGGTATTTGAATCTAAGGCAAAGAAGATGGTTGGAACTTTTGAAGGATTATGACATGAGTGTGAAGTACCACCTTGGTAAGGCTAATGTTGTGGTTGATGCATTGAGTAGAGTGTCTATGGCCAGCATGGCACAGGTTGAGAGTGGAAACAAAGATTTGATCAAAGAATTGTACCGTTTGTCTTTTTGGGTGTGAGGTTAGCTAGCTTGAGTGATGGTGGTGTGTTAGTACTTAATGTGGTGGAATCGTCTTTGATGAAGAAATTAAGGCAAACAAGACATGGATCCTACTCTGGTTGAATTGAAGAAGTTGGTGATTGATAAAAAGGTGGAGGTCTTTTCACAAGGAGGAGATGGAGTATTGTGTTAGCAAGGATGATTATGTATACCTAATGTAGATGGCTTAAGGGAGAAAATACATGATGAAGCCCATAATGCCAAGTACTCCATTCATAGGGGATCCACCAAAATGTATAGAGATTTGAGGAAAGTGTATTGGTGGAATAGCATAAAGAAAGATATAGAAAAGTGTGTGATGGAATGCCCAAATAGTCAACCAGTAAAGGTAGAACGTCAAAGACCCAATGGTTTGACTCAAGACATTAAAATACCAACTTGGAAATGAGAGATAGTGAATATGGATTTCATCGCAGGTTTGTCAAAGACTATAACGCAATTTGACTCAATATGTGTGGTTGTGGATAGAATGATGAAAATAACCCATTTTTTTGCCGGTAAGAACTTCTTAAGATGCAAGGATTTGCTAAGGTTTATATCCAAGTAATAAAGTTGCATAGGTACCAATTGTCCATTATATCGGATAGAGGTGCTCAATTTACTTCTCATTTTTGGAAGTCATTCCAAAAGGGACTTGGTACAAAGGTGAAGTGAAGTACCATTTTTCATCCTCAAACAGATGGACAAGCCGAAAGGATAATAAGAACATTAGAGGATATGTTGAGGGCTTGTGTACATGATTTCAAAGGAAGTTGGGATGATTACTTACCTCTTATTGAATTGGCTTATAACAAGAGTTTTCATTCAAGTATTAGTATGGCCCCATTTGAAGCATTGTATAGTAGGCAGTGTAGATCACCAGTCGGATGTTTTAAAGTTGGAGAAATGTCCTTAATTGGACTATATTTGGTGTTTGATGCTTTGGAGAAGGTGAAAGTCATGAGGGAAAGTTTAAAGGTTGTCCAAAGTTGTCAACAGTCATATGCTAATGTTACGAGAAGAAAATTAGAGTTTAATAAAGGTGATTGGATGTATTTGAAGGTTTCACCAATGAAAGGAGGGATGCATTTTGGTAAGACAGGCAAATTCAGTCCTAGATACATGGGACCTTATGAGATAGTAAAGAGAATTGGGAAGGTAGCCTATGAATTATATTTTCCTATGGAATCAGCTATGGTTCATCTGGTGTTTCATGTTTCCATGCTAAAAAAATTCTTGGATGATCCTAACTCAATTGTTCCATTGAAAGATATGTCTATTGAGGAAGACCTGACTTATGAAGAAGTACCAATTGAGATTTTGGACCAGCAAGTGAAGAGGTTGACAAATAAAGAGGTTGCATCCATTAAACATTTATGGAGGAATCAACAAGTTAAAAGTGTTACTTGGGAGGCTAAAGCGGGCATGATGAAATGACACCCTTATGTTTTTCCCCTATAATCAAACCTAAGGTACATAATGTGATCTATCCTTCGAAATTCTCATGAATGCATATCTCATATTAAGTCGTGTGCATGCATGATCATAAAATTATTTTTGAATGATATTTGATGTATAAGTTTGTTGATTTTATGAAAGTAATAATTAAGTTGTATTTTGGCATTTATGCTATGACGATGACTATATTGTCATTTATGCTATGACAATGACTGTATTCCTACTCTATTCAAGCATAATTTTATCTCATTCAAGCACAAATAATCCCAAGGAAGAGATATTGTAACACCCCTTATGATTTGAGGCCTGAAAAATGGAAAGATGGGAAAATATTTTATGGTTTGACCCTACGAGCCAGTTACAACCCGTACATGCAACCACGGCCATAGGTGGTCTCGTGAAAAGAGCCCAGGGAAGATGAAAAATTAAGAATTTTTGGAAGTTGACTTATGTGATACTATACGAGCCCGTATGTTGACCCACGACCCGTAAGTAGGTCTCATAGGAACAGACCTAAGGAACCTAAAAAATTTCTAAGTATGGAACCAAGGTACAAAAGGACTCACAGCCCGTAAGTGGATATATGAGTCGTGCTATGTGTTCGTGGATTAGAAAATGAAATTCTAATAGCTCAATATTTGTGACACCCTGATCACGAGGCAATATACGAGTCGTACGTGCATCCACGACCCGTAGGATTGTTTTCATGGACGGCTCTAGCAGTTTTTAATGAAGGGTGTTTTTGACATTTCTAATCTACCTAAGTCCTAAACTACATCATTTTGGCCACTCTAACTACCCTAAGTAACTTAACCTCTATAAAGTCCTACTCCTAATTTATTCACGGCTTTTACTTCCCAAATATCTCTCAAGGAATCACAGTATTTCTCTCTCTAAGTCAAGGATTCTATTAAAGCTAACGTTTGAAGGTTTGATTAAGGATTTCCAGATTTTCTTCTTCAAATTCTAAGGATTCTACTTGAGGTATATAGGGCTTCATTCATGGATTAGTTTTATTTGTGAAGCCCAATCCAAAGCCTTCATTTTTATCAAAATTTATGATGATTTTTTATGGAATTTTAAGTTATGATTCCAATGCATATATTATGATTCTATATGATGATTATGACTAATTATGCATGAATTATGATGAATTTCGTGATGTATATGTTTTTCAAGCTAAAGCATATGATTTTAAAGTTTGTATGATTAGGACTTAATGACTTGATGTGGGTTCCTTTATCAATAATCCAATTTGATTTTAATTATATGTTTTCGCTATGAATGCTACTCAATTGCATGATTTTGACTCAAAGGTCTATGAGCCCACACTTAGCCCTAGTCTCTTATGATAAAGCTATGTATTTCTATGCATATGATCTCAAGTATTAAAAGTATGTTTTAAATGATAATGATGATGATATTATAACAATGACGATGTTATGAAAGCTATGATAATACTATAACAAATAGGGTGATGAAAATTCTAATGTTTATGATGATGTCAAGGTTGAAATCTCTACCCATATTATGATGAAAGTAAAGTAGATGGACTATTCTTATGACATGTTGTTTTATAAAGAGTGTGATGATTATTTCAAAGCTATAAAAGTATGATTTTAAATGAAGTAAGAACTATGTTGAAAATTGTGTATATGCATAATTTATTATTCTATGGGATATGACTTAGCGTCGAGTAGATTTGTGTGAGGGGGGTTACCTGCAGAGTCCTTATATAAATCCTCAAGTCTGATAACTATGTGTCACCATAGGAATGATGTTAATGTTTTATGCCATAATGGTGTGATATTGGATCCAATTAGCTTATATGATGGATACTCATCGTGCCAGGATAAAGCCTAAAGGGTGGAGTCAAATGATGGTCTCACTGTTCTAGGATAGAGCCTATAGTGTGAGGATCGAGTTTACTTTGGCAAAGTAGACTCCTTTTAGCTTGATGTAGAGTAAACATCAAGAGTCTATGCAATAGTATGCATGATCTTATATGTCAGTTACGGTCTTATTCCCACATATGTATAGCTAAGGTTAACAATAGATTTATGATGCTTCTTCTCATGCTTTTTAAGTTGCATCCTCATACATATTGTGTTCTTATCCTATTGATTAAGATTATGCATATTGATATTATTGTGATGTCCTTTACTTCATGGCATACCTACATACTTAGTACATTTTATGTGCTAATGCATACTTATTTTCTGACATGATCTGACCATGTGGACAGACGACGAGGACATTATTCCATTTCATGGCTAGATTCAGATCTTAAGACTTAAGTCTTGTTGATGAGTTCCCATGCTTTGGGGAAAACCCCTATGATGTTTTCTTTTATTTTGAGACTTTATCACTTTTATTCTTTTGATGTATGTCTTGAGGGTGAGCTAGTGAACTTTGTGCAAGTCCCCGCCAAGATTTATAATATAGAGGCTAGATTTGGACCTTAATGGATTGATGTACATTCCCTTATGGGAACTACAACAATCTTACATTTTATGTACTTTCTCTTGCTTATTTTCTTATGTATGCCTTTTTTACCTTATGAATGTTTATGCTATGAACACGAGGCTTGGATGGGATGCCTTCGAGAGTCATATTCCCCATGTCACAGTTAGGCCCTAGGTTCAAGTCGTGACAACACCAAATAACCAATTGCAAAAATATAAGCCTCTATATGAAATAATAGCACGATGGATACCGGAATGAGTAAGAATGTTTTTCTTCAAAAATTTCACAACATCCTTACCATCGTTACATAGCAAAGCAATTGTGTCTACCTATCTTGCTGGTATAATGAACAGCCAACAAAATATATTGATTATTAAAAGAGCATACAAAAGTCCCCATGAATTCAATTCCCTAAACATCTAAAATATCCAATTCAAGAATAGGGGTAAGATGGAATTCATGACGTCTAGATATGTTACCTTGAAGTTGACTACTTGGACAAGCCTTAGCAAACTCATGTGCATCCATGTGAAAGGTAGGCAAATAATACCCACATTGAAGTCCCATATGGACATGTGAAAGTGGCCTTCTCTTGATCCTCTGGGTCTATGGAGATTTGATTGTACCTAGAATAACCATCGACGAAGCAATACAACCCTCTACCCACAAGAAGATCTAATATTTGGTCTATGAATGGAAAAGGAAAATGATCCTTCTCTGTTGATACATTTAGCTTTCTATAGTCCATGAAATTTCTCCATCCCATGACCGGCCTTGTGGACACCATTTCACCTCTTTCATTGGGTATAATCGTCGTGCCCCCCTTTTTGGTACATATTGCATTAAGCTAACCCAATCACTATAGGCAATAGGATATATCATCCCATCATCAAGCCACTTAAGATTTTCTTCTTAACAACCTCCAATATAGAAGAACTAATTCTCCTTTGATGCTCCATACTAGGCTTTCAATTATCTACCAATTTGATTTTGTGAGTGCAAATTCCCGAAGAAATGCCCACAATGTCAAAAAAAGTACAACCAAATAGATTTTATAGACATTTTCAGAACCTTCACAAGAACCTCAATTTCCCATTCTAACAAGTCAACAACAACAATAATTAGCAAGGCACAATTATCCCCCAAAAATGCATATTTGAGATGAGATGAGAGTTCTTTTAATTCAAGATCCAGAGGTGCCAGTGGAGTTTCTCAATTTTTCAAATCGATGTCAAGTTTGGATGGAGCTCTCTTAGGCAAGGGTCAGTCCCCATCAAAGTTGCAACTACTTCATAATAATCATCTATATCATTCTCATCATAATTCAATAGCACTGTAGCTAAGGACTCACTATCTATGGTGGCGAACTCATATACACTTTCGACAACCTTGTTAATAATATCAATGACTAAAACTACTTGGAGGTCATTGGGTCGCTTTATTGCTTTGCATACATTAAATACAACCTCCTCATCATTTACTCTAAATTTTAAATCATAGCTCTCTACATCCACCAATGCCCTACCTGTATCTAAAAATGGTCTACCAAGTATAATTGGCACACCCAAATCAACTTCACAGTTAAGAACCATAGAGTCAGCAGAAAAAATGAACTTGTCTACCTTCACCAACATATCATACAAGATACCAATCAGTCTTTTGATGTATTGGTCAGCAATAAGAAGTCTCATCATTGCTGGAGAAGGAGTATCCAACCCTAGTTTCTCAAAGATGGCCAAAGGCATCAGGATGGTAATAGCTCCAAGGTTACATAAAGATTTGGCAAATTGACAAGCCCCAATCATACACGGGATAGTGAAGGCACCTGGATCTTCTTTCTTTACCACAAGAATCTTTGTCACAATTGCACTACAATGGTGTGACACTTCAATTGTTTCATATTCAAGATTTCTTTTTTTGGTTACAAGCTCCTTCATAAATTTTGCATATCCGGATATCTCCACAAAAGCTTCAACCAATGGAATATTGATGGAGAGAAAATCAAACATTGACAAGAACTTTTGAAACTTTGATTCATCATTCTTCTTCTTCAACCTTTGAGGGAAAGGTGGGTCAATTTTTACTTGAGGCTCTTTCATCTTGGTAGATGAGGAAAAATTTTAGGAAGGAACATTTTTTACTTTGTTTGTCTTTCCTCTAACTTGAATGCTGCCATTTCTCCTAAGATTTCCAAGAGACTGATTTTCCCTATCAACTATCACCTCCTCACCGACTTCCGGATCATCATTCCCCTCAAATAAAGAGATCATATTTCCCTTGCTTGGATCAACATCTTAAGGGAGCACACTCTCTTCAATCACCTTGCCACTTCTAGTGGTGATGGTCATACATTGTTGATTATCATTCTTTGAGTCCACCGTTGTGTTGCTTGGCAAGCCACCTTTTAGCCTTTGATTCAAATGAACAGAGATGGTTCCCAACTGAGTCTCCAATTGATTGATCAAAGCCGAATGAGATGTGACCATTTGATCAATGAAGAGGAATCCAACTTCATCTCCTTACGAACCTTGTTTGATGCTTCCACCCTATCGAGGATTCTAGCAAGCATCTCCTGGTTGCAAAAACTCTCTAGATTTGCAAGAGGTTTTGTTGGCTTCACTCTATCATGAGGAGGAATATATGATCTCTGTCTCTTTCACAATCTCTCCATCCCCAACTCTATCTCTCCAATCTCAATCTCTCCAATCACCTTCATTCATGCAGCCTTGATTCTAGGATGGCCTAGGAAAGAAATTGAAAACCCACTGCTTGGTTCCCCAATAATGCACTTGTTTGTTATATGCAGCCTCATATGGAACATCATCAAAGTCTACAACACCACCACAATCAATGTCATTCACATTCGTACGACCTCTACCCATGACATTCTTAATAATCAAGTCTAGTTGAGTCATTATTTTTGCCATGTTCTCATCCCTCTATTGGTCTTTTGCAATGTTATCTTTAGACACTCCTTTAGGAAAAGAAGAGATAAGATCATCTCAAGTGTACCAAGCCCTATTAACCTTCGTCACATCATCAAGAAGGGCTGGAGTTATGGCAAAAGTTTGCGTTATAATACTATCTCACACATGTTGACTAGCTATCCCCTTGATTACCGCATTGAGGATACAGTAAAAATATTGAAGCAAGAGATGATTTGGTACTCCGTGGTTAGCATATTATAACAATAGCTTTTGGAATCACAACCAAGTTTCATAAAGTGGCTCCCCATCTATCCACTTGAAGTTCTTAATACTCTTTTGCAACTTTACTATCTTAGAAGGAGGGAAATATCTCTCATAAAAGGCCTTGGTCAACTCCTCCCAAAAGGTAATAGAGTCTCTAGGTATCTCCGCCAACCATCTTGTTGCTTTCCTCATCAAAGAAAATGGAAACAACCTCAAACAGATTGATTCTTGAGTAACACCCTTGAAGGTAAATGGAGAACACACATCCTCAAAATTTTTCATGTGCTCGTGAGGGTCCTCATGTGCTAAACCCCCAAACAAGCGCTTAAGCTGAACAATTGGAGCATGGTGCTAGTCACATGAAATACCAATGCCTACAAGAGGGGGCAACCTAATAGCTCCAGCACTTCGTAGTTGATCCCAATTGATATCGTTGAGATTTTCGATATCATCACCATTAATACTCCCATGGGTACTCATGTCTTCAGCTAAAAAGTAAAAATAGCACAAGAGAAAAAGAAAAGAAAGTAAGTATGCTACACTACAAAGAATTATTTCAGTTGCAAACTTCCAACTAGAATCACAGCATTGTTCCCCGGCAATGGCACCATTTTTGATAATGCTCAAATCAAACCTCAAAACCGATAAGGAATATGGTGGCCGTCAGCAGCATAATTACCCAACTAGAGGTCAGGGTTAAATCCACACGGAATAGTGTCCTCCATATGTAGATGTATCGAATTGTTCTAATTATTTGTAGAATTAATATGAATGATTTGAATTATTATGTAATGAAAAAGTGATTGTGTCAATTGATTTTAACACTAAGAAAGAGAAGCATACTAGGGATGTGTACACTTGTGTCGAGAAATCAATAATTGGGTCTTATATATTGAAAAATTGCATTAAATGGATGTGAGTAGGCTAGATTTCTAGTAACTACAATCTCCGATCGGACAAGAGTAGTGTTTCATATGAACTTGCTAAAGCTTCATATGCCAAATCACACGAGAACATGTTGGACCCTATGTAATTGAATAGTAAACACTTTAAAACCTTAGTCGTTGAACCCTGATCAGGCATTCAACAAAACCCATAATATTTCAAGTTATAATGTTCTTTACCCACTTCGATAATTCAAGGGTACTTGCAACAATTAAAGATCTAAACATAAACCCTAAGTTTACAACCTCAAAGTTTCAATTAAACATGGTAATAAACATGAACTCCTACTAATTAACAACAATACATTCAAAATAATAAACCCAATCATGAATTCAAGAACCCATGTTATTTACACAGACACCCTCCACCACCACCACCCCAGCATGAGGGTTTTAGCCTTGAATAATCAAAAGAGAAACTGAGTTATCCAATTCATTCTCCATTGCAATGTGAGTTCAAATTAACAAGAAAACTAGAAAGAATTTCAAGTCTCTAGCTCAGATTTTCACATCCCAAAGCCAATTTCCAGAAACCCTTCTTCAAGTCAAGGCTAATCATCTCTCTTCAGTGTACTTCTCCTTTCTAGACTTGTATCTCCTACACTTCTAATCTCAATCTATGCTAATGTGTACCAATAAGTCAATGCAAATTTCCTTTTATACTCCATACAAAATAATCCCATTTAGTGCATGATTTACCTGTAGGTGGTCAAGATCAACCGATATTGAACATATAAGCAATCCTTCGAATGTGTATTTGGCTGCCTTTTTGGACAATTAATGAAGGCCTTGAACACTAGAATATTAGGTGGCCTGTTTGTTGTAAGACCCCACCTATAGGGAGTATGGAAGGTTCAAGAAAGAAAGCCCTAGAAAATTTGAAACTCTGGGATTTTATGAAGGGGTTTATGACCCGTAGATGAAGTACGGCCCGTAGAGTGGGTTCGTAGAACCTGGAAGACTTGGTGAAATTTGAGAATCTTCTAAAGTTCAATCTACGACTCATCAGATGACCCGTAAAGTCCTCTATGAGTCGTAGACCATATCATAGAACAAGAATCAGAAAAGGGGCCTTTGAGAGTTTATAAGAGGAAACACCATCTACGACCCATAAAATGATCTACGAGTCGTAGATTGTGTCATAGAGGAAGGACCAGAGAAAAAGGTCTTTGAATTTTGGAGAAAGGACCATCAAACGATACCCCATATACGGCTCATAGAGTGGTCTATGGCTCGTAAATGAGGTCTCGTAGACCTGTTCGGCAAGTTTTTAAAAAGGGAAATTTTGTCATTACTCAGCATTTTATGCCCATATTGCATTGTTTTGACCTACAAAGAAACCCTTTATCAGCCCTTTTACCCTAACTCCTGTCATTTCCTCCTCATATCATGATCCACTAAGTCCTAAAACACTCTCAAATTTCCTCAAGGCTTCAAGCAATAAGGTGCAAGCAAAGGTTTGTTTCTTTACCTCCAAATCGGATTTCCTCTTCATTTAAGTTGACAAGGTATGTGGGTTTGATTATGGAGACCTTTCCTCCACAAGCTCAATCATTTCTCTCCTCCTTAGTGATTTCTCAAGGTATGGTAATATATGATGATTTTTATGAACCCATTCTTATGATGATAAAATGAAGTGTTTTGTGATGGTTATACCTAGTACATTATCATGTTATGCAATATCATATGGACCCCATAATTTTTATGTGAAGGTTTGATGATGCCCTAACTAAGTATTCTCATTATTTATTGGTGGGTTATTTTGAATGATGTTTAAGGGTTCTATTATACTCCTCTCAAGGAATTTATTTAGAGATTGCACAATTTTAAGCTTGGGTACATGCACCAACATTAATTGATCTAAGATGTATGCCGAGTTCCTAAGTCTTGAATGCCTTATGGACAAATATGTATGATAAGGATGTGGAAACTAACAAGGGGGCTAACAAGTATGCTATGAGCTCATAAGTATGATATGAATGACAAGTATTATGTGAAGCCCTAACTTTGATGATTACAAGTTATGATTAATGAGCTACTCCAAGCATGATAATAACCTATTTTAAGACTATGCACGTTATAACTATGATTATGTTTCAAGTATTCCATCCTAGCATCAAGAGAACCTTGGTAGTCTCCCATGGTCTCATAACTATGTGCCACTAAAGATCTATGACATGAATCCCCTACGTGGGCTTGTACCTACCAAAATAGCGATGTCGTAGGGTATGGATATTTATTGCACCTACTGAAAAAGCCATGTCGTAAGGGAAGGACAACATGTAAAAACCCACCAAAAAGGCTATGCCATAAGGTGGTGACACTTTCAAAAAAGGCCATGTCGTAAGGATAATATTAGGTCTACCTTGGCAAGTGGATCGCTCATTTTTTGGTGTAGAGTGAACATCGAGATTCCAAGAAGTAGCTCATTTGATCTTACATGTCAGCTATGGTCCCTTCTCACCTATGTGTGATATGCATATTTTGGCTAGGGCATTGAGCATTTATTTCATTTTGAGTTTATATCTATTGATTATGATTATGCATATCGTTCAATTATAGCTTATACTCTGTTGCTGCATTTACACCTCTCATACTTAGAACATTCTAAGTATTAATGCATATTTTTCCCTGCATGCTCTAACCATGTAGGACTTGGATCTCCTTACCATCCTCCTCCTCCACATGGCTAGACGTTCCAATTGAAGGCTACTTGGTGAGTCCTTTATATTCGGGGACAAGATTCCACTTACTTTCATGCCTTGTTTAGACTCAGTTATTTTTGGATACTATCTTTTGAGGGTAAGCCCGTGAGATTTCTTGGCCCCCGACCTATTTGAAATTTAGAGGTATTGTTGGATATATTGATAGTTAAGTATTATTGAGCATGACTCTTTATACTTTTGTGTTATGATAAACGTCTCTTGGTCCCATGTTTCCCCTTTTTTTGTTAAATGCTTGTTGATGATGATGAGATGAAAGTCCTAAGCCCCTAACTACCCTGTAGCGTGCATCATACTTACCCCCTCTCCCCCAAAAAAATTATTTGCTATATGATTCACACATATCCTCTTCCCTATATTATCCCCATAGTGTGAGTCCAAAGTCTTGCTTCCCTTAGATATTATGTACTCTATGCATTGTTGTTTTTATGCTTCTACAAACCAAGGATGTGCATACGTGCTCATGATGCTTGTTTGGAACCCCACTCGAGTCTCCATTCGTCGTGTCACGTCTAAGCCCTAGGCTTGGGTTATGACAAGCTTGGTATCAGAGTACTAGGTTTGTAAATGGTCCTCGAAAATCCAATACACCTGGTCGAGTAGAGTCTTGCTCATGGTTGTGAAGCATGCCACTGAATGAGAGGCTATGAGGCATTTTAGGAAATGGTTCCCTTCTTCATACTCTACTTTATGCTCTATATTTAACATAAGGTTTCCTACATCTAACAAACAGCCTTTTCGCTCTTTTAGATTATGCCGCCGAGACTCATGGCACAAAGAGCTCCTACTCCCAAGATTGAACTAGCCCCTCCAACCTTACAAGTTCCTCAAGCGAAAGGAGAAGGAGTCACCCATGTCAAGTACCGAAATGTAGTCACCCTCTTGGCAAGGGCCGTGGCCAATCATGGGGCTCAAGCTCTTCATGCTCCTACACCGGCCTCAAGGGTAAGAGATTTCACAAGAATGAATCCCCCAGAGTTCCATGGCTTGAAGGTAGAGGAAAACCCAAGAACTTATTGATGAAGTGTATACAGTTTTGACTATCTTAAGGGTAAGTTCGGAGGAGAAAGTGGAACTAGCGGCCTACAAAATCAAGAGGCTTTCTCAAATATAGTATAATCAATGGAAGATAGAGAGAGCAGATGATGAACCTATTCCATGTGAGGGATTCAAATTTGCTTTCCTTGATCGCTTTTTCCCAATTGAGCTAAGGGAAGCAAAGTTGACGGGGTTCATTAATCTTAGGAAAGGTTCTATGAGCATGAGGGAGTATTCCCTTAAGTTCAACAACTTATCCATGTTTGCTCCTCACTTGGTTGCCGACCCTAGCGCAAGGATGCACAAGTTTGTGTTGGGTATATCTGACTTCATCAATGAAGAGTGCCAAGCCACCATGATCATTAGGGACATGCATATATCGTGGTTCATGACCCATGCCGAACAACTTGAAGAGGTGAAGCTTAGAAAGAGAAGGATGGGGGAGTCCAAGAGGGCTCGACTTGATGGTGGATTCCAAGGTGCCAAAGGTGGTCATTTCCAAAAAGGCCACAAATTTCAAGGCCAAGGGTCCTCCAATGATCAAGGCCAAAGGTTTGTAAATGATAGGGCCCCCAACCCAAAGTCTCAAGGTGCACATGGTGGGATGACCCCTCCTAAGTGCCCAAAATGTGGGAGGAATCATAGTGGCATATGTTGGAGGGATATGGGTGCTTGCTTTGGTTGTAGAAACATTGGGTCATAAGATTGTGGAGTGTCCAAACAAGGGTAGGGATGGTCGTCCTCAAGGGCAAGGTGCTCATGGTGATCCAAGGGCGCAAGGTGGTCAACAAGGAGGTGCTCCTCGACACAACTGATTCTATGCTCTTCATGGGAGACAAGGAGTTAATGAGGCACCCGATGTTGTTACTAGTATGTTAAAAATTTGCAATCTTGATGTTTATGCTTTATTGGACCAGGGTACCACTCTTTCTTTCATAACTCCATTTATTGCTAACGGGCTCCATGTGTGTCCTGAATTGTTATGTGAACCCTTTGAGGTGTCTAACCCCGTTGATGAGTCTATTCTTGCTAAAAGTGTATATACAGGTTGCCTTGTATCTATATCGCATAGATGTTTTCCTTATGATTTTATTGAACTCGATATAGTATATTTTGACATCATTCTTGGGATGGATAGGCGACATACATATCATGCTACAATTGACTATAAGAATCGTAAGGTTATATTTCAAATCCCAAATGAACCTGTCTTTGAATAGAAAGGTCGTGATTCGGTGGTCAAAGGTAGATTTATCTCTTACCTTAAGGAACAAAAGTTGATTTCGAAAGGCTATATCTATCATCTTGTGTGGGTTAGGGATGTCGAGTCTAGGGTCCCTCCTATTGAGTTGGTCCCGGTTGTCAATGAGTTTCTTGATCTATTTTCCTATGAACTTCCCCATGTCCCTCCTAAAAGGAAGATAGATTTTGGTATAGATCTTCTCCCCGATACCCAACCCCTTTCCATCCTTCCTTATTGAATGGCCCCGACGGAGTTTAAGGAATTAAAGGAGCAATTAAAAGAAATGTTGGAAAAGGGGTTCATAAGGCCAGGCAAGTCACTTTTGGGTACACTGGTGTTGTTTGTGAGAAAGAAGGATGGTTCGCTTAGAATGTGAATTTACTACCGACAACTAAACAAGGTCACCATAAAGAACAAGTATCCATTGTCAAGGATCGATGATTTCTTTGATCAATTTCAAGGGGCTAGTCACTTCTCAAAGATTGACCTTTGTTCCAGGTATCATCAATCAAGGTTAAGGGAGTGCAATATTCCCAGATCGGCCTTTCGAACTAGGTATGGGAATTTTGAGTTTGTGGCGATGTCCTTCAGTCTAATTAATGCTCCAGCGATATTTATAGATCTTATGAATAGGGTCTTTAAACCCTACCTTGATATATTTGTTATGGTACTTATCGATGACATATTGATCTATTCCCAGAATGAAGAGGAGCATGCAAATAATTTGAGGATAGTGTTGCAAACATTTAGGGAAGAAAAGCTCTTTGCTAAAATTGACAAATATGAGTTTTGGCTAAAGGAAGTATCATTCTTGGGCCACCTAGTTTTGGGTGATGGGAATAAGGTAGATCCAATAAAGATAGGGGTAATAAGAAATTGTCCTAGATCCTTGACTCCGATGGATATTAGGAGCTTCTTGGGTTTGAACGGTTACTACCAAAGGTCTGTGAATGGTTTCTCCACAATTACTTCCCCTTTGAAAAAAATGACCTAAAAGAAGGCAAAGTTTGTATGGATCGATAAATGTGAAAGAAGTTTCTAAACCTTGAAGAACAAGCTTATGTATGCTCCTATTTTGGCTCTACCGGAAGGGTTAGAGGGATTCGTAGTGTATTGTGATGCTTCAAGAATCGGATTGGGGTGTGTGCTAATGCAAAATGGCAAAGTCATCACTTATGATTCTAGGAAACGGAAAGTTCATGAGCGTAATTTCCCCACCCACGATCTTGAATGAACGGCCATAGTATTAGCCTTGAAAATATGGTGTCACTATTTGTATGGGGTATATGTGGACGTGTTTACCGACCATAAGAGTCTCCAATATGTGTTCACCCAAAGAGACTTAAATTTGAGGCAAAGAAGATGGCTAGAGTTCCTAAAGGATTATGACATGAGTGTGCATTACCATCCGGGCAAGGCTAATATTGTGGTCGATGCCCTAAGTCGGGTATCCATGGATAGTGTGGTGCATCTTGAGGATAGCAAAAAGGAATTAGCGAGGGAGGTCCATTAGTTGGTTAGGTTGGGATTTAGGTTGAATGAAGTCAAAAATGGAAGTGTGGTCGTTATTAATGGTTCCAAATCTTCCTTGGTCAAAGAGGTCAAGTTTGAGAAAGATCTTGACACTGCCTTGGTGGAGTTGAAATCATTGGTAAGAGATGGCAAAGTCGAGGCTTTCTCCCAAGGGATAGATGGTGTTCTTCGATACCAAGGTAGGTTATGTGTGCCCAATGTTGATGACTTGAGAGGGGTTGATTTTGATAAAGCCCATAATTCCTCTTAATCTATTCATCTCGGTTCTACCAAAATGTATACATACTTGAGGGAATTGTATTGGTGGAGTGGTATGAAGAGAGACATTGCCAAATTTGTAGTCGGTTGACATAATTGCTAACCAGTCAAGGCTGAGCATCAAAGGCCACGTGGTTTGACCCAAGACATAGAGATTCCTACTTGGACGTGGGAAGAGATCAACATGGATTTTGTAGTCGGGTTGCCAAAGACTAGAAGGCATTTTGATTCCATTTGGATTATTGTTGATACAAAGTCAGCTCAGTCCCTACTGGTTAAGGCAACCTATAGTGCCAAAGATTATGCCAAGTTATACATTTATGAGTTGGTGAGAATGCATGGGGTTTCAATGGCTATTATTTCAAATTTCGTTGCTCAATTCACATCACATTTTTGGAGGTCCTTCCAAAAGTCTTTGGCACTAAAGTAAAGCCTAGAACGACCTTCCACACACAAACGGATCTCCAAGCTGAGAGGACTATTCAAACTCTTTAGGATATGCTTAGAGCTTGCGACTTGCAAATTAAAGGTAATTTGGATGAGCACCTCCCGCCCATCGAGTTTGCTTACAAAAATAGCTACCATTCTAGTATTGGGATGGCCCTTTTTAAAGCCCTTTATGAGAGGCATTGTACATCCCCAGTTGGTTGGTTCAAAGTGGGAGAAATAACCTTGTCGGGTCCAGATTTAGTCGTGGAGGCTTTTGAGAAGGTGAGGGTGATAAGGGAAAGGTTTAAAGTGGCTCAAAGCCAGCAAAAGTCTTATGCGACACTAGAAGGAGAGACCTTGAGTTCGAAGTTGATGATTGGGTATATTTGAGGGTTTCGCCAATGAAGGGTGTGGTTCGCTTTGGCAAGAAGGAAAAATTAAACCATAGATACATAGGGCCTTATCAGATATTGAGGTGTGTTGGTAAAGTTGCATATGAGTTAGAGTTGCCCATGGAAATGAATATGGTCCATCTAGTTTTTCAAATCTCCATGTTGAGAAAGTGTATTGGAGACCCTATTTCAATTATGCCCATAAAATGGTGAATGTCTAAGAAAACTTAACTTATGAGGAGGTCCCGATGGAGATATTGGATAGGCAAGTTAAGCGGTTGAGAACAAGAAGATATACTCCGTCAAAGTCCTTTGGAGGAACCAAGATGTAGACTGTGCCACATGGGAAGCCGAAGCCAATATAAATAAACGATATCCTTATCTCTTCCATTCCAATAAGCTTGAGGTAATACGATTTTCCTATCTTAGAATCCCCTTCCTTGCATACCATTCCCATGACATTTATGCATGTTTATGTGATTTTGGGGTTCGCATTGTAAGTACTATTTGGAACATGGTTTACAGATATTTAAATGTTCCATGTGAGGTATTTTATATATGGTGCATTAGCATGTGGTGCATAAATCCATTCCTTAGAGCTTGCCTTAGCATATTCAAGGACGAATGTGCCTAGGGGGAGATATTGTAAGACCCCACCTATGGGAAGTATGAAAGGTTTAGGAAATTAAGCCTCGGAAAATTTGAAACTGTGAGATTCTACGAAGGGGTTTATGACCCATAAGATGAAGTACGGCCTGTAAAGTGGGTTCGTGGAACCTGGCAGACTTGGTGAAATCTGAGGCTCTTCTATGTTTCAATCTATAACTCATTATGCGACCCATAAAATCCTATACAAGTCAGATAATATTGTAGAACGAGAATCAACGAAGGGGTCTCTAAGAGTCTCTCAGACGTAACACCATCTACGGCCCGTAGAACGATCTACGAGTCATAGATTGTGTCGTACCGGGAGGGCCAAAGAAAAAGGGTCTCTGCAGTTTGGAGAAAGGACCATCAGAAGAAACCCATCTATTGCTCGTAGAGTGGTCTATGGGCCATAAATAGGGTCTCGGAACCTGTCCGACCAGTTTTTTAAAGGGGCAATTTTGTCATTTCTCTGCATTTTATGCCTATACTACATTGTTTTTACCTTCAAAGTAACCCTTTATCAGCCCTTTTACCCTAATTCCTCTCATTTACTCCTCATATCAAGATCCCCTAAGTCCTAAAACACTCTAAAATTTCCTCAAGGCTTCAAGCAAGAAGGTGCTAGCAAAGGTTTGGTTTCATCACCTCCAACTTCATTTAAGTTGACAAGGTATGTGGGTTTGATTGTGGAGACCTCTCCTGCACAAGCTCAACAATTTCTCTCCTCCTTAGTGATTTCTCAAGATATGGTAATACATGATTATTATTAACCTAATCTTATGATGATAATATGAAGTGTTTTGTGATCGCTATCCTAGTACATTATCATGTTACGCAATAGCATATGAATCCCATGATTTTTATGTGAGGGTTTGATGGTTCCCTAACTAAGTTTTCTCATGATTGATTGGTAGGTTATTTTGAATGATTTTTAACGTTTCTCTTATACTCCTCTCATGACATTTATTTAGAGATTGCACGATTTTAAGCTTGGGTACATACACTCACCATTAATTGATCTAAGATGCATGCCAAGTTCCTAAGTCATGAATGCCTTATGGCAATATATGTATGATAAACATGTTGAGACTAACAAGGGGGCCAACAAGTATTCTATTAGCTCATAAGCATGATATAAATGACAAGTATTATGTAAATCCCTAACTTTGATTATTACAAGTTTCTATTAATGAGATACTCCAAGCATGATACTAAGCTATTTTGAGACTATGCACATTATAACTATGATTATGTTTCAAGTATTTCGTGGGATTGTGACCTAGCACCAAGAGGACCTTAGTAATCTCCCATGGTCCCATAACTATGTGCCACCATAGGTCTATGATGTGAATCCCGTACATGGGCTTGTACCTACCAAAAAGGCAATGTAGTAAGGTATGAATATATATTGCACCTACCAAAAAGGCCATGTTATAAGATAAAGATAACATGTAAAAACCTACCGAAAAGGCTATGTTGTAAGGTGGTAACACTTTCCAAAAAGGCCATGTCGTAAGGATAGTGTTTGGTCTACCTTGGCAAGTAGATCACTCCTTGTCTGGTGTGGAGTGAACATCGGGATTTCAAATAGTAGCTCACTTGGTCTTACATGTCATTTATGGTCCCTTCCCACCTATGTATGATATGTTTTGTGATATCCAATTATTATGCATGTTTTTGCTAGGGAAATGAGCATTTATTTCATATTAAGCTTACATCTATTGATTATGATTATCCATATCATTCAATTATAGCTTATACCCTATTGCTGCATTTGCACCCACATACTTAGTATATTCCAAGTACCAACGCATACTTTTGTCTGCATGATCTAACCATGTAGGACTCGGAGCTCCTTACCATCCTTCTCTTCCATGCGGCTCGACGTTCCGGTTGAAGACTGCTTCGGGAGTCCTCCACATTCGGGGATAAGATTCCACTTACTTTTATGCCTTGTTTAGATTCAGTTATTTTTGGATACTATCTTTTGAGGGTGAGCCCAGGAGATGTCTTGGCCCCCGACCTATTCGAAATTTAGAGATGTTACTGGATATTGTGATGGTTATGTACTATTAAGCTTAAATCCTTATACTTTTGTGTTATGATAAATGTCCCTTAGTTCCATGTTTCCCTTTTTGTGTTAAATGCTTGTTGATGATGATGAGATGAAAATCCTAAGCCCCTAACCACCTCATAGCGTGAATCCTACTTACCCGCCCATTAGAAATTATTTACTATGTGATTCATGCACATCCTCTTTCCTACGTTATCCCCATAGTGTTAGTCTGTTTCCCGCTTCCTTTAGATATTATGTGTTCTATGCTTTGTTGTTTTTATGCTTTTGCAAACCAAGGATGCGCTTACGTGCTTATAAGGCTTGTTTGGAACACCACTCGGGTCTCCATTTGTCGTGTCGCATCTAAGCCCTAGGCTTGGGTCTTGACATTTGTATATCGCAAACTTATTCGATGATTCGCCGAACTTTCACCATTGTCACCCTTTTATACTGATTCTATGGGGTAGGACACTACAACATTGGGTGGTCAACATCCTTCTTTGGTGATCCGCCAAACCACTTAGTGATGTTGACTTCTACCATCTTTTTAGTCATTTTACTCCTTTTGTCCTATGTTGCTAATATTTATCCTTTTGTGTATTTCTATCATCATTTTTAGCATCAAATATACAAATTGGTCAACATATGAGGCAAAAGAATACATTGAGAACAATATTTTCATGCAATTTAAGCCTTATATGAGTCCAACATGTGGACTTATCAGTCATAAAGTCATGTTATATAAAGAGATAACATCTATTAATCTATATACTTTCACAAAATCTTAATTATAGAATAGCTTCTTTCATAGTGAGTCATGTAATGTGGGTGTACGCCTTCCATCATTATGAATGTGTACTTATGTGAGAAAACTCACAATCATTCATAGTTGTCTTGCATAACACCATAAGTCTTAGTCATATTTATCATGAAACTTATTTGAGAATTTTATCACGTCGTGATCATAATAAATAGCTCATCATTTGATATCATAGCATAATATTGGTCCATATGAAATCAACTTAAAATCATATAATTGGATAGAGATCATACATAATCATGTAGGACAATATTAATTAAATCATAATTGAGAGGACTTATTAGAAAATTCATAAATTAATACTTGAAATTAGCATAATACATGGGTCTAGACAATAATTCATTGAAATCCTGCAATTTAAACCTAAATCATGCATGATATTGAAAAATAATATGAATTGAAATCAAAACAAAGCAACACATACTCAATTTCATGAAACTAGATATCATGTAGCAGAATTTGCATGAAAATTATTGGAAGTCGTGCAATAAATGACAATTCATACATAATTAGACCAATAATCATAATACAAAAAATAAGTCATGCAATTGAAATAGAAAGTAGGAAAATTCATGAAAGTCATACTTGAAACTTGTAGAGAAGTTGAGAATTTGTTGTGCCCCATCGAGAAAAGGGAACCATAGATGAATATCTACATACTTTGAGTGAATTACTTGAAGAAATTTGATAATTTAATGATAGAACTTAAAACCCTAGCTCAAACATCAATTGGATCATGAGGACGAAGAAAGTTGAGAGTGTTTGTAAGTCTAGGAGATTTGGGTGAGAATAAGACGAATTGGTGAGGGTAGGGATGATTTTTTGGTAGTTATAGGATCAAAATGATGTAACTAGGAGGGTAGGCAAGGATTACAATATCCTTGATTAAAATTTTCATACAGGTTCTACAATCAATTTCTATGAGTTATAGACCCATCTACACTTTGTGAAAGCCCCTCGTGGAAATCAAGGTGAAAATACTAACTTTAGAAATTTTTCTCTAGGTTGAGTCTACAGTCTGTATAAATTAATACATCTTGTATTAACCGCTTATAATGGTGTAATAAGATACCTTAAAATTAGCCAAACAACGAACCAAACTACGATCTGTATCTTGCACTGAAACTATCCAAACATTCCAGAAAACCTCTAAGTGTCAATGAGTTTTACAAACTCAATCCATGATCTATCAAAATTATTACAATTCGTATAAAAGCTTCGCCTACCAAGTCTCGTTTTCTCCATCTCCGAATATCTATCTATGGACTCAATATATGAGTCGTAGAAACATATATGACCCATATAAACACCCTCGTTATTCTAAAGTTTGAAGGCTTTAGATTCAATAGATTCCAGGAGCACCTTTTATAGTTCATAGAATTATCTACGATCTTATAAAAGTGATCATACGTTTAGGCAATGTCCTTTTTTCTTTCCTCTTGATTTTGATTTGTCAACTTTTGGAGTATTACAAATGGAAATGGAGAAGTAGACCGAGGGGAGAGGGTGATGAAGAAAACAAGCTGGGAGTGGGGTGACATTTTGTTCCATTTTATAAGAAATTATTTTGAAAAAAATTTAAAATTTATTTTTTATTTTATTCAGAAGAGCATCATATGTTCTTATTGTTTGGTGATAGTCTTTTATTTTTTTTCTAATGAATATGATAATGATTGTAAGGACGCATAAGTTAGAATGCTAAAAGTGCAGAAAAAGTGGAGCTGGAAAAGTTGCAGAGGCAATGTACGAGCCAAACTTATGGTCCATGGTTCATTTCACGAGTAGTAAACCAAGCTCATAGATTGGATGGTGCAGGGGTGATAATTCACCAAAGTTTCAAAGGAACTTATGAGGGCCTTTTACGGCTCACAAAAGTGCCTACAGACTGTAAAAAGGATTCGGGGAATGAAGCCCTGGGATGATGGAAAAAATAAGTTTTTGAAGCCAAAGTCACAAAGAACGGGATGCGTTGAAATCGAGTTTACAGACCGTAGTTGGTCTCGTGGTTAGGGTCTTGAAAGTTGTTATTTTTCTAAGTATGGAACAGAATCATAAGGGGTTTATACGACCAGTAGATCAGCCTATGAGCCATAGATTGGCCTCGTTGATTGGGAGTTTGAAAACTAATCTCTGAAGATTGGAAAAAGAGAATAGGACGACTCAAACCATGACTCATGGTTTGGTCCATGATTCATAATCGAGGTCATCAATCATGATCCGACAGTTTTAATAAAGAGCATTTTTGTCCATTCCTCATACCCTAGACTCAAAACTAAGTCATTTTGGGGATTTTTGATTTGCCCAAATTTACACTCCAAAAGGAAGAGTAAAGCAGTCGTTGGTCAAATATAGAACTCAACCAGAGTTGAGGTCGATTCCACAGGGAAATCGTGAGAATGATTTTATTAGCACCCTCTTTTAGATGTAAACTATATGCCCAAAATAAAGTTGCATAAAGTAAATGGGGGGTTACGATGTTTCAATTGAGTTCCTATTGTAAAGTGACTAATGTGGATGTTACTACTGGATTTCGAACAATTAATGAGATGCTAGGGTTGTGTTCCCTATGACGTCCAATATGATAACCAAACCGGTATGGTAAACTCATTCGTGACTGCGCATACAAGATCAAACAAAGTAGATAATACCTAGTTCACCTTTCGGTCCTTCCTAGCTATATTTCACTCGTCACCTTTCGGTCACAGAATGTATGCAATTTCAACCTTTGTTCTCGATCTCGGAATACTTTCACCTTTTGGTCTCAAATACTTAGACTAGGTCAAAAAATTCGAATTGTCATTGTAGGATTCTTTTCCTCATTACGACATCCCTCCTGGACATGTAACAAATACGGGCTCACCCTAACGCGTTGACTCATTAGGGAGAAGTTAAAGTGAAGAATGCTACAATGCATGCAATAATCAATCCCACAAATTTACCCCAGCTTGAGTTATCTTATTGAATTGTCATGGTTCCCACAACCCTAGTTGTGGGTTTAGCCTAGAATGTTCAATACAATTCGCCCACAACAATATAAAGAAATCATAATAACAGACTTATGATTGATATAATGATGAATCCACGTGTTACAATCTTCAAAGAGATGATCAAAACACAAGAATTCAATGTAATGTAATGGCACAATATAATTCTTTGCTTGTTTTCTAACTCCAGCGTTCAACAACACTAAAAATGGAATAAAATAAATATATATATACAAGGAAAACCCAATCCAATTAAAAATAGGAAAATAGACTTCGGCATGGGTACGAGTCTTCACACGGGCCGTGTGGGTCCAAACGAACAGTCAGCCAGTCCGTGAGTCTTCAATATTCTTTCTTCTTACGCCTACCGGTATGGCCCGTGTGGAGGTTCAAGGACCGTTAAACAACTCATGAACCTTTCCTTGTGCAAATTCTGAGTGACTTCTTGATATTCCATTAGCACGGCCCATGGCACGGTCCATGGTTGATCACATTGTCCGTGACGGGCCTCGTCTTCCTTCACTTGCATGATTCCTGTTATTTTCGACGATGATCCTTCCAATTCATGTCAACCTCACGGAACGTGAGAGCTCCGACGGTCTATGTGTGCCTCATGTGAGTTTTGCCTTAGTTTTGTTCCAGCTCCATGTCTCCTCCATGCCAAGTGTAAGGTCATGGCAAGGTGCACGGCCCGTGTACCATGACACGGTCCGTGAAGGCCTCTATGGTCCCTCACTTAGTTCAATTCCCAGCTTCTTTCGTTGGGAGCCTCTTCACGTACACTCCCACGGTCCATGTAATGTTACACGGCCCGTGAGGGTCTCCGTATGACACTGCTTCAGCTATTTTTCACTCTTTCTTCTCACAATTCATCCGTCATTCCATGCCTTCATCATTTTCCTGAAAAGTACCAAAACACACACATCAAACCACATATTTGCTTGAGAAGGTGCAACTATTCTTTGTTTAAAGCGTCATAAGAGCCGTATTTCTATGACTCATCAACACCCTCAACTAAGAATGGTTGCTTGTCCTCAAGCAATGATGACTCAAATAACAACTCACAAATACAAGTGCCTCATTAAACTTATGGGTGACCCTTCAATTTTACTATGTATGCTCAGAAACCATGCTTTGGATATGCTTACACCCCAAACCGACCCACACAAATTAAGGTAGGCAACCTGTATGTACAGTCAGCCTTCATATGATCAGAAACAAAGGTGAATCAGTTGTATCAGCAGCCAATCAATGCAAAGATAGTGCCCTCACTACAACGAAGTATCGCACACTCAACACATCATATATAAACTCGAGACAGGAATGCAGCACTCACTCTCACAAATGATTTTCAGTAGGCACACAAGTATCGACCATATGCTTGCCCTTATTTTCACCACCTCAACTCACGAATGACCGTTCTAGGATCACATCAGTACTTTTGTGGCTTCTAATGTAGGCTCAGGTTAAGGTTGGATACATTTAGGATCAAGTGACTAATCGGCCCCTTGAAGACACTACTTTGATTCACTCAGTTGACCTCGGTCTTCAGTTCCCACTGCCCCTACTTTTTAGTTTCTTTGCCATTCGGGAGTGATTTCTGATATCTTTTTCTTCTCTTTCTTTTTCTCTTTCTCCCCTACTTTTTTTTGTCACACCCCCAATTTATTTCCCCTCTTTTCGTTCGGCTCTTCACTTCACCTATTTTTCTGCTTTTCTCCACAATAGCCACCCTCAACTTAGGCTTTTGACCTAGGTTGAGGTTTACAAATTTTAAAGGACCAGGGCCAATGTAAGCCACCCTAAACTTAAGCCTTTGGCCTAGGCTGAGGTTCGCAATGTCCTTGGAGAGAACAGGGCCAACGTAAAAATTCACAGACAGATATGGAAGGTGCTTTGGTTTATGAAAGAAAGGGTCTATTCAGGCTCAACTTTTTGGTTCAACATGGGAAACTTCATTTGGTTGGAAGATGTAAGACCTCAATCAATGAGGTTTCATCTGCAACACCCAAATACTTCTTCACTCGCCGCCTATTAACTTTGGAACGATGCCCTTTGTCAGTTTCTGACTCAACTGCATTATGTGGGAATATGTGAGCAATCTTGTATAGACCAGACCACCTAGATTTCAGCTTACCTGGAAAACACCTCAACCTTGAGTTGTACAGCAGAACCTTGTCACCAACATCGAAACTTTTTGGTGCAATATGCTTGTCATGATGGGACTTCATCCTGTCTTTATACAGTACTGCACTCTCATAAGCTTGGACGCGAAATTCATCCAATTCATTAAGTTGATCAAGTCTCGCATCAGTTGCCTCATCCCACTTTAAGTTTAGGGCCTTCAGAGCCCAGACCTCTTTATGCTCCAATTCCACCAGCAGATGGCAGGGCTTACCAAACACCAATTGATATGGAGACATACCAATGGGGGTCTTGTAAGCTGGCTTGTAGCCCCATAGTGCATCTTCTAGTTTTTGAGCCCAATTCGTTCTTGTGGCATTCACAGACTTGGTTAGGATCTCCTTGATCTCCCTGCTTGACACTTCAACCTACCCACTTGTCTGCGGATGGTAAGGTGTTGCGACTTTGTGTTGTTGCACCCCGTACTTAGCTAGTACAACACAGAAGGATTTGTTGCAGAAGTGGGAGCCCCTATCACTAATGATAGTTCTAGGTGTCCCAAACCTGGCAAAAATGTTCCGCCTCATAAATTGTACCACGCTCTTGCTTTCATTGTTTGGAAATGCTACTGCCTCCACCCATTTGGAGATGAAGTCCACCGCCACTAAGATGTACTTTATTCCATAGGAGCTCACAAACGGACCCATAAAATCAATGCCCCATATATCAAACAATTCTATTTCAAGGATAGGAGTCATTGGTAGCTCGTGACGCCTAGAGATGTTGCCTTCGCATTGATACTGATCACAACCGTGCACCATGTCATGGGCATCTTTGTAGATGGTGGGCCAGTAATATCCACAGTGTAAGATCTTTTTAGCTGTCCAAGCACCACCATGATGGCCCCCCACTAGGGAAGAGTGGTAGGCTTCCATGATGCTCAACATCTCTGGTTCCGGTATGCACTGCGTGATGACCCCATCTGCGCATGTTCTGAACAAGTATAGGTCATCCCAAAAGTACCTGCGAACATCATGAAGAAACCTTTTTCTTTGGTGAGGGTTAAGGCCCTCAGGCATAATATCGCTCACTAGAGAGTTAGCAAAATCAACAAACCAAGGGATTAAGTCTATAGAAGCTGCCAATACCTGCTCATCGGGAAATGAATCATCGATGCCTAACTAATCTGTAGCTCTTGACTCATCTTCCAACCTTGATAGGTGGTCTGCCACCTGGTTTTCTGTGCCTTTTCGATCGTGCACCTCAAAGTTGAACTCTTGCAGCAAGAGTACCTATCGGATTAGTCTCAGCTTAGCTTCCTTCTTTGCCATGAGATACCGTAGCGCTACGTGATCTTTATGCACAATCACCTTTGTGCTCAATAGATAGCCGCGGAACTTGTCAAATGTGAACACCACAGCAATCAACTCCTGCTCAGTCATAGTATAATGCCTTTGAGCATTATTCAAGGTCTTGTTGGCATAGTAAATAGGATGAAAGATCTTGTTGTGCTTTTTCCCCAGCACAACACCCACAGCCATTCTGCTCGCATCACACATCACCTCAAATGAGGCACCCCAGTTTGGTGCAACTACCACGGGCACAGAAATCAACTTTTGCTTTAAGGTCTCGAAGGCATGAACTTAGCATCTTTCTCCAATAGTTTGCACAGTGGATGTGCAATCTTGGAGAAATATTTTATAAACCATGCTTAAGAAAACTCTGGACCCCTTTCACTGATATGGGAGGTGGCAACTTCTCGATAACCTTGACTTTCGCCTTATCAACCTCAATGCCCTTATCGGAAACCTTGTGGCCAAGGACTATCCCTTCCTTGACCATGACGTGGCATTTCTCCCAGTTTAGCACTAAGTTAGCCTCCTCACAGCATTGTAATACTCTACTAAGAATCAACAGAAAGTCGTCAAAGGAGTCACCCACCACAGAGAAGTCATCCATAAATACCTCGAGGGTGTCTTCGACTATGTCCAAAAAGATCGACATCATACAACACTCGAAAGTGGCTGGGGCATTACATTGCCCGAATGGAATTCGCCTAAAGGAAAATGTCCCATAAGTGCAAGTGAAGGTAGTCTTCTCCTGATCCTCCAGGGCGATGGATGTTTGGTTGTAAATCGAATACCCATCCAAGAAGCAATACCACCCTCTACATGCTAACCTGTCAAGCATCTGGTCCATGAAGGGCATGGGGAAATGATCCTTCAAAGTCCATCTATTCAACTTCAGGTAGCCCATGCACACTCGCCACCCCGTGATAAGTCTCAAAGGGATAAGCTCATTCTTGTCATTAGCCATCACTGTCATGCCTCCCTTTTTTGGGACTCATTGTACTGGGCTAACCCATCTACTATTCGAGATGGGGTATACCACCCCAGCATCTAGCTACTTGATAATCTCCTTTTTCACCACCTCTTGCATGGGTGGATTGAGCCTTTGCTGATGCTCGATACTGGGCACACAGTTATCCTCCAACTTGATCTTGTGTGTGCAGATTCTTGGAGGAATTCTGATAATGTCTGCAATAGTCCAACCAATAGCTCTCTTGAACTTTTAGAGGACCCCTAACGATGCCTTCACCTGGTCCTCCTGAAGATCTGTGGCCATAATCACAGGAAGAGTGTTATTATCACCAAAGAATGCATACCTTAAGTGCTGGGGCAGCTCCTTGAGCTCCACAACAGGAGGCTCCTCGATAGACGGTTTGGCTAGTGGCGTCAGCCTATTTTTCAGGTCCAAGTCTAGCTTCCGGGGGACAAATGGTTTGGTTCCCATGCCCTGTAACGCATACACAGTGTCATTGTACCCATCGACACCATCTCCTGGAAAGTTCATCAGTACTGCAGCCAGCATGTCAACGATCATCTTTTCCTCTAGTGGGATCTCAAAGAAACAGTCATCCTCTACATCCATGACAGACATCATGGCTAACTCTTTAGGCCTCTTCATGGAAGCACACACACTAAATTTTACCTCCTTGGCGTTCAATCGGAAGGTGAGTTCTCCACGCTCTACATCTACTAAGGCCCTGCCAGTTGCCAAAAATAGTTTTCTGAGGATGATGGGAACCTCGAAATCCACTTTACAGTCAAGGATAACAAATTCTGCAGGGAAGATGAAACTACCAACTCAAACCAACACGTCGCAAAATATCCCCACGGGTCTCTTTACTGATCTGTCTGCCATTAGTAGCCACATGGTAGTGGGTGTAAGGGCTCCTAAGCCCAACTGCTGATAGACTGCTAGTGGCATTAAGTTAATGTTGGCACCCATGTCACAGAGGGTCGTGCAAAATCATAGGCTCCAACAGTGCACGGGATGGTGAAAGCCCCCAGATCGCCCTTCTTCTCGACCAAGGACCTTGTAGCAATGGCGCTACAGTGATGAAGATTGTCAGCTGGCTCAATCGCGGTTGTCCTTTTCTTAGTGACTAAGTCTTTCATAAACCTAGCGTAGCCTGTCATCTGCTCAAGTGCTTCCACTAGAGGATTGTTCATGGACAGCTCCTTCAACATAGACAAGAATTTCTTAAACTTCCATCTTCAGCCTTCTTTTTAAACCTTTGTGGGAATGGCGGTGGTGGCTTCCAGATGAATGGCAGGCACGGAGTAGTGGGTGTGTCCACATCGATTACCTTTTTAGCAACCTCTGTTTCATTGGTGCTGCGTCAATCTCGTTATCCCCATCATCATCAAGCACCTCCACGGGGCTAGGTATCTTGCCATCTGCTTTATCCTGTCCTGCATCACAGGCAACAACAGGGTTAAGTACCTTACCACTTCTCCTGGTGATTGCCATGCAGTGGCCATCATTTTTCGGGTTCTGCACAGTATCATTGGGAAGTGACCCAGCCTTCCTTTGATTCATTGAAGCTGAAAGTTGCCCCAATTGTTGCTCTAGTTGCTTGATCGAGGTGGAGTGCGAGTCTACCGATTACCGCACATTGGACATTTCTCTTTTCACATCTCACACCCCTGCCTCAGTGGACTCCAACTTGTCAAGAACCTTTGTCATCATCTCCTCTAGCCTTGAGTTTCCGCCACCCTCGTTTTGGCGCTCCCAATTTCTATAGCCATCTCTATTCTGTCAGTTCCCTTGGTAGTTATCACGACCATAGTTCTAGCCTTGGTTGCCCGAGTTAAAAGCCCCGTAACCCCCCTGATTGCCCAAAAAGTGAGCTTCTTCATCATAGTTGTAGCCTTCATCCTCATACCTTGGGAGTGTTTCTATAGCTTTCACCTTCTTCATCCCTCCACTAAGTAGCCTCTTTGACAGCAAGTCTATATGTGTCCGCATATGGGCCATGTCTTACTCTTCCTCTTTTTTTCATTGTTCTACACTCATCTCAAAGACCATCCCAGAGCAGTCTCCATCTCTGATGTACCATGCCCTATTGTTCTTCGCTACTTGATCCAAGATCACCACGATGTCAGGGAATGTTCTAGATATGTACGACCCTTTGCAAGCTGCATCAATGATCGGCTTGGTTACAAAGTTGCAGGACCTGTAGAAGACTGCCTTCAAGTGCTCATCTGTAAGATGATGGTTGGGACAATGCTTGAGTTTTTGTCTGAATCTCTCCCAATATTGATACAGTGCTTCATTTGCCAGTTGCTTGTGAGATCCAATTTCATCTTTGAGCTTTAGTTGCCTTGAAGCGGGGAAGAACCTCTCTAAAAAGGCTTCTTTTAGTTCTCCCCAAGTACCTATGGAATCATAGGGGAGCTCATTTAGCCACCTTATTGCCTGACAAAGACAACGAGAATAATCTGAACCTCAGTGTTTGTTCAATGACTCCTGGGATCTCGGACGATTGGCATGTCGCCAAGAAATTCATCAGATGTTGATTTGCGTCCTCAATGACGGCTCCGCTGAACAACCCCTTCAACTGCAACATTTGCAGCATGTAACTAGTAATAGTGAACTTGACACCAGCAAGCAGAGGTGGCAAGACTATTGCCCCAGTAGTCCCAGCACCCTCATCATCATTATTCACTGCTCGGGGATACTGGGGCCCTTGAGGTCTCAAAGGGGGTTAGTGTTGCTATAGTGGTACAAGTGGCACCTGTTGAAGTGGTGCTGCTGGTGGTACCACATTACCAGCGAGGTCATCCTAACCCAACCCGTCATGTCCTTGGTTAGCAGGATTTACCGCTAACTCCCTCTGCCTTATTGCTTCACGATCCTAGCCGTTCATTCTGCGAATTGACTTAGTGAGTTCGAGGTCGTAGGGGCTAAGTGATTCACCTTTACTTCGGGTACTTGACATGCAATGTTGGTTGCCTACAATGAGCAAAAACAAGAAATAAAAGTAAAATTAAGGACTAGAATTACAAACTGAAAGTAGCAACTAATAGACTATTTCTTCGTCGCATTCCCCGGCAACGGCGCCAAAATTTGATACGCCCAAATTTACACTCCAAAAGGAAGAATAAAGCAGTCGTTGGTCAGATATAGAACTTAACCAGAGCTGAGGTTGATCGCACAGGAAAAGCGTGAGAATGATTCTATTAGCACCCTCTTTCAGATGTAAATTCTATTCCCAAAATAAAGTTGCATAAAGTAAATGGGGGTTACAATGTTTCAATTGAGTTCCTATTGTAAAGTGACTAATGTGGATGTTGCTACTGGATTTCAAACAATTAATGAGAAGCTTGGGTTGTGTTCCCTATGATGTCTAATATGATAACCAAACTGGTACAGTAAACTCATTCGTGACTGCATATACAAGATCAAACAAAGTAGATAATACCTACTTCACCTTCTGGTCTTTCCTAGCTATATTTCACTCATCACCTTTCGGTCTCAGAATGTATTCAATTTCAACCTTTGTTCTTGATCTCATAATACTCATACCTTCGGTCTCAAGTACTTAGACTAGGTTAAAACCACGAATTGCCATTGTAGGATTCTTTTCCAAATTACTACATCCCTCCCGGGCATGTGAAAAATACGGGCTTACCCTAACGCATTGACTCATTAGGGAGAAGCTAAAGTGAAGAATGCTACAATGCATGCGATGATCAATCCTACGAATTTACCCTAGCTTGAGTGATCTTATTTGTAGCATGCGATGATCAATCCTACGAATTTACCCTAGCTTGAGTGATCTTATTGAATTGTCATGGTTCCCACAACCCTAGTTGTGGGTTTAGACTAGCATATTCAATACAATTTGCCCACAACAGTACAAAGAAATCATAATAACAGACTTACGATTGATATAATGATGAATCCACGTGTTACAATCTTCAAAGCGATGATCAAAACACAAGAATTCAATGTAATGTAATGGCACAATATTGTTCTCTGCTTGTTTTCTAACTCCAACGTTTAACAACACTAAACACGGAATAAAATAAATATATATATACAAGGAAAAACTAATCTAATTAAAAATAGAAAAATAGACTTCGGCATGGATACGGGTCCTCACACGGGCCGTGTGGGTCCAAACGGACCGTTAGACGGTCCAAACGGACCATTAGACGGTCCATGAGTCTTTACTATTCTCGCTTCTTATGCCTACCGGTACGGCCCGTGTAGAGGGTCACAGACTGTTAAACAGCCCGTGAACCTTTCCTTGTGCAAATTCTTAGCGACGACTTGATATTCCATCGGCATGGCCCATGCCACAGTCCGTGGTTGATCACACGGTCTGTGACGGGCCCCGTCTTCCTTCACTTGCATGATTCCTGTTATTTTCGATGGTGATCCTTCCAATTCATGTCAACCTCACGGCACATGACACGACCCGTGAGAGCTCCAACGGTCCGTGTGTGCCTCTCATGAGTTTTGCCTTACCTTTGTTCTAGCTATATGCCTCCTCCACGCCAAGTGTAAGGTCATGGCAGGGTGCATGGCCCGTGTACCATGACACGGTCTGTGAAGGCCCCGTGGTCCCTCACTTAGTTCAATTCCCAGTTTCTTTCGTTGGGAGCCCCTTCACGTACACTCCCACGGTCCGTGTGATGTTACACGGCCTGTGAGGGTCTCCGTATGTTACTGCTTCAGCTATTTTTCACTCTTTTTTCTCGCAATTCATCCGTTATTCCATGCCTTCATCATTTTCCTGAAAAGTACCAAAACACACACATCAAACCACATATTTGCTTGAGAACGTGCAAAAATTCTTCGTTCAAAGCGTCATAAGAGTCATATTTCTACGACTCATCAATTTTGGCCTCCCTAATCAGACTTAAACCCTCACAAAATTCTTGCATTCACTCCACTCTCATTCTCTCAAATTTCTCTAAGGCATACAAGGCAAGGGTAGGGTTTTTGCTTCCAAGGTTTCCCCTCTTCAACTTCTTTAAGCTTTTCCTTAAGGCCAACCAAAGGTATGTAAGTTTGATTTATGGGTACCTTCCACCCAAAAAGTCCCTTAATCAATCCCTTACCTACTCTTTAAATTCTTAAAAATATTATTTTGTATGCCCATGACTTTAATGATGTTTCTATGATGCATTTTTATGTATTTTGTCTCCAATAATGTAATGTAATGCCTTAACATGTTTTTCCATGAATACTAAGTTGATGGCTATAATTTCATTTTCCTAGAGTTTTATTCAATGGTGTGTGAGCTATCAAATCTTTGTTTAAAAGTTGTATATTTACCATGCTCATGCATTATTTCATTGAATTATGTGTTTCAAGTTAATGCATAAGTCCACTAAGTTTAAAGATAACTTTGCATGGTATGATGTTGATGATAAGGGTCTAAAAGAAATATTTAAAGCTACTAAACTTGTCAAAGATGTAAGCATGTTGATGTTTCCCTTAAAAGATATTTATGATAGACCCCAACGTGAAAGGCCAATTTTCACTCTGGAGGTTTCCAAAGTTTTCGAGCTAATCCTAAGAAATTTTTACTTATGATTCTAATTAACATTAAATGACTATGTCTATGTTTACAAAATTATGTGGGATTGACTTAGCATCGAATGAGGCATTGAGGTGGGGTTCGGTACGGGAACCCTAATAGCAACTCCTTGCCTCATTAACTATATGCTACCATAGGAGCCCTTGTAGACTAGGCTACTAGATCCACATAGGCCATTTATGTTAAATATAGATGCATGCTAAGTGATGGGGTTCCACCCAGCAAGTGGTCTCCTCCTACAAATGTAGGGGCTTATGTTGGATTCCATGTAGTAGGTCACATGGTCTTATATGTCAGTTATAGCCCTTTCCCGCAAAGTGTAAGATTTTATGTCCTCGTTCCATCACATGTGTTGCATATGATGCATTAATTTTACTTCATATTGAGCTTTATTCCTTATTTATGCTTAAGCATATATGAATGATGATATTACAATTTCATGTTTACATGCATCTCACATACTTAGTACATTCCAACATACTAACACATATTTTTGCATGTATGATGTCACCATGTAAGGGCTGATATTCCACCTCCTCTACCGGCATGTGCCTAGCTTATTGATGATTAAGACTACTAGCACTGGTGAGCCCTTTGTTCGGGGACTTCAACTTTTTTCTTTATGCCTTGTATCTTTTGGATTATTGTATATTTTATACTTGATGTATGGAGACTTTTGCTTTTTATCTTATTTTTATGTCTTTTATATTTTAGGAGAATTGTAACCTTGCTTTGGTCCCCCCAAGTCTTATGTAGTTGGTATATTTGGCCAATGATGTTGGATGGGATACATTTTGTTTAAGGTTGAATGTGTTCCCTTAGTCTTATTCCCCTTTTATTTTCTGCATTATGTTGATGATTACCTATGAATGCTTGATGTATGCTAAGATAGCTTGGGTGAGGTGCCTATGGGTCCCTCATTCACCGTGTCATAATTAGGCCTAGGCTTGGATTGTGACAAATTTGGTGTCAAAACATGAGGTTTTGAAATCTTTCTTCGATGTCCAATGTCCCGCATCAAGTAGAGTCTCATTCAAGATTGTGAAGCGCTCCAGAATCATAAATGAGAGGCTATGGTGCATTTAGGAAACTTTTCACTTCTTTATGAATCATGTTGTGCCTCTAGAGTTGTCTATGATTTTCCCCTTATCTAATAACGATCTCTTTGCCATTTCTAGATCATGACACCTAGGAGATCATCACCAAGGGAGGTGAATAAAGAACAAGCCCCTCCTCTACTACCTAGAGAGGTGAACAAGTATCAAGATCCTCTCATTCGATAAGAAGGAGACACACATGCGGAGTTCCAAGACACCTTTGCATTGTTAGTCTAAGTCTTGGCCAATCAATCAAATAGGGAGGTTGCACTTCTTTCTCTAGGGACTTCACCAGCAACAAAGGTTTAGGACTTTATGATGATGAGCCTGCTGGAATTTTATGGCTCCAAAATTGATGATGATCTGGTAGAGTTCATTGACAAAGCATATAGAATTGTCGCTCTGATGGGTGTACCGTCGGAGGAGAAGGTTGAGCTAGTGGCCTACTAACTTAAAGGTATGGTCAAAGTTTCATATGATCAATGGGTAGATGAAAGGGGAAAAGGAGCTAGCCGAATTGAGTGGGAAGAGTTTAAGGGAGTGTTCTTGGATAGGTTCTTCCCATTGGATCTAAAGGAAGCAAGGGTGAAAGGATTCATAAACTTGAAGCAAGATCACGTGTGTGATAGAATACTCCCTCAAATTTACAAAGCTTTCCACGTATACACCATTCATGGTGGCAGACCTGTAGGCTAGGATGAAATAATTCATCTTTGAGGTGTCGAATTTGGTGTCCAAAGAATGTGAGACCATATTGCTCGTGAAAGAGATGGAAATCTCCCATTTGATGACATATGAGGAACAAATTGAGGAGGAAAGACTAAGGGAGCATGCTAGGGAGTCCAAGAGGGCTCGAATAAATGGTGAGGGATTCTCTTACCAAAGGAGCGGTGGCCATCGCAAATTTCAAAGTGCTCAAAATCAAGTGGGCCAAGAGTAAATCAACACTCCTCTTCTTTGATTCAACAAGGACAAAGGGTCTAATCCTAATCCATAAACTCCAAATTGTTCTAAGTGTAGAAGGCCCCATAAAATGGAGTGCTTAGCCAACTCCAATGTGTGCTTCAAGTGTGGAAAGCCCGGATATCATGCCAAATATTATAGGAGTAGTGGTACTAGGCCCCAAGGCCAAGGTGGACAAGCCCAAGGTGCCCGAAGGACCAAAACGTTATATGCTTTTCATGGCCACCAAGAAGTAGAAGAAGCTCCAGATGTGGTTACCAGTATGTTAAAGGTTTATGATTTTAATGCATATTCATTGTTAGATCCAGGAGAAAATTTGTCTTTTGTGACCCTATTTCTTGCTAATAAATTTCATGCATATCCCAAAGTCCTAAATAAACCTTATGAAGTGTGTGCTCTCATAGGAGAGTTTGTTCTTGTACAAAGAGTCTATAGAAATTGTCCTAAGTCCATTTTGCAGAAAATTATCTCCTATGACTTGGCAGAGCTTTCCATGTTTGATTTTGATATCATACATGGGATGGATTGGTTTTATGTTACCTACACTACTATAGATTGTCGAACTCATAGGGTCAAGTTCCAATTCCCAAATGAGTCTATTCCTGAGTAGAAGGGGAGTAGTTCTTCATGTAGAGGTTGGTTTTTCTCTTATCTCAAAGTCTAGAAAATAATCTTTAAGGGTGCATATACCATCTAGTAAAAGTTAGAGATGTCACTTCCAAAGTCCCCTCGCTTAAGTCAGTCCCCGTTGTAAATAAGTTCTCGATGTCTTTTCGGAAGGATTACCCAATGTTCCTCCCGAAAGGGAAATAGATTTTGGTATAGACCTCTTTCCCGATACTCAACTTATCTCCATTCCTCTCTATAGAATGGCTCCAACAGAGTTGAAGGAACTAAAAGAGCAATTTAAGGATCTTTTGGAGAAGGATTTTATTAGGCCAAGTAGGTCTCCATGGTGTGCCCGATGTTATTTGTGAAGAAGAAGGATAGGTCACTCCGAATTGTATAGACTACTTGCAACTCAACAAGGTCACCATTAAGAACAAGTATCCACCCCCAAAGATAGATGTTATTTGATAAACTACAAGGATACAAACATTTTTCTAAGATTGACTGCAATCCGTATATCACCAACTAAGGGTGAGGGAGAGCTGACATTCCTAAAATGGCTTTTCAGATAATGTATGGTCATTTTGAATTTGTGATGATGTCTTTCAGTTTAACTAATGCACCAGTAATATTTATGGATCTCATGAATAAGGTGTTCAAGCCTTACCTTCATATGTTTGTAGTGATGCTCATTAATGACATTTTAATTTATTCCCAAAGTCAAGAACAACACATGGATCATTTGAAGGTGGTGCTACAAACTTTGAGAGGAAAAGAGGTTGTCTGCCAAGTTTGATAAATGTGAATTTTAGTTGAAGGAAGTTGCCTCCCTTTGGGTATGTGGCGTCGGGTGGTTGAATCAAGGTTGATCCTATGAAGACGGAGGTGGTGAGGAATTGGCCTAGGCCATTGACTCTTACGGGTATTGGGAGTTTCTTAGGCTTAGCAGGGTATTATGGAAGGTTTCTTAAAGGTTTTTCTTCCATTTCATCTCCATTGACTATATTGACCCAAAATAAAGTGAAGTTCGCGTGGAGGGATGAGTGTAAGAAGAGTTTTCAAACATTGAAGGATCGGTTGACTTTGGCTCAAATTCGGACCTTGCTAGAGGGAATCAAGGGATATGTCATTTATTATGATGCCTCAAGAATTGATTTGGGTTGTGTGTTGATACAATATGGTAAGGTGATTGCATATGCTTTAAGGTTATTGAAGGTGGATGAAAAAAATTACCCAACACATGATCCTGAACTTGTGGCCATGGTGTTTGCATTGAATATATGTTGTCAATACATGTACAAGGTGCATGTTGATGGATTCACCAATCACAAAAGCATCCAACATATGTTCACCCAAAGAAACCTCAACCTAAGGCAACGAAGATAGCTAGAGCTTCTCAAAGATTATGACATGAGTGAAGTATCACTCGGTTAAAGCTAATGTGGTAGTCGACGTACTTAGTAGGGTGTCTATGTGTAGTGTGTCTCATTTAGAAGATGATGGAAGAAGGGAATTGGGAAAGGAAGTCCATAGGTTGGCAAGGTTGGGGGTGAAATTAAGTGATGCTGGCAATGGTAGTAGGATGGTATTGGCTGGCTCTAAGTCTTCATTGATTGAGAATGTCAAGTCAAAGCAAGATCTTGACCCCACCTTGGTTGAATTCAAGGCCTTGGTGAAGGAAGGAAGGATAGAGGTCTTTTCACAAGGGAAGTTGGGGTACTTCGTTACCAAGGGAGAATTATGTTGACAGATTAAGAAGTTTGATTTTGCAAGAAGTTAATAATTCCTCCTATTACATTTATCTCGGTTCCATGAAGATGTATAGAGACTTGAGAGAAGTCTATTGGTGGAATGGAACGAAGAAGGATACTACCGAAATTGTATGAATGCTCCAATTGCCAACAAGTTATTGTTGAACACCAAAGGCCAGATGGCCTATCTCAAGACATTGAAATTCCTACTTAGAAATGGGAAGAGATCAATATGTACTTTGTAGTTGGTTTTCCTAGGATAAAAAAGTATTTGAATCTATATGGGTGATAGAGTATAGAATGATGAAGTTGGCTCATTTCATGCCCGTCAAGACAACTTTTAGTGCCGAAGGTTGTGCTAAATTATGCATTTAAGAGTTGGTGAGGTTGCATGGCATTGCATTGTCCATCATATTGGTTCGTGGAGCTCAAATTACCTCTAATTTTTGGAAATCATTTCAAAGGGGACTTGGTACTAAGGTGAAGTTGAGCACTGTCTTTCATCCCCAAATCAATAGGTAAGCCGAAAGAACAATCCAAACATTGGAGGATATGTTGAGATCCCGTGTATTAGAATTCAAAGGAAGTAAGATGATCACTTACCTCTCATTGAGTTTGCCTACAACAATAGCTTCCATTCAAGCATTGAAATGGCACCATTTGAGGCTCTATATGGTAGATGGTGTAGGCAGTTGGATGGTTTGTGTAACGACCTGGCCCAACACTGTGAAGTATTGTCCGCTCTTGGGTCTAGCCCATCACGGATTTGTCCCTTTGGGCTCACCCCAAAAGGCGCCTCACAGTATATAGACCAGTTCTTTACTTAAATAGCCCAGGACTCTCCCTCTCTCTTCCGATGTGGGATTTGCCTAAGTGAGTCAGGCGTTACGTATCGTCGTCCCTGCACTCACCCCCCGTTGGGACTCAGCATCCTCGCTGAGGTTTGCCTCACCACCGTACTAGTCGAGAGTTGGCTCTGATACCATCCGTAATGCCTTCTGGGGTGAGCCCAAAGGGACAAATCCGTGATGGGCTAGGCCCAAGAGCGGACAATCACAGTGTTGGGCCAGGTCATTACAGGTGGTATTAGAGCCGACTCTCGACTAGTATGGTGGTAGGGCAAGCCTCAGTGAGGACGCTGAGTCCCTATGGGGGGGGTGAGTGCAGGGACGGCGATACGTAACTCCTGGCTCACTTAGGCAAATCCCACATCGGAAGAGAGAGGGAGAGTCCTAGGCTATTTAAGTAAAGGATTGGTCTATATACTATGAGGCGCCTTTTGGGGTGAGCCCAAAGGGACAAATCCGTGATGGGCTAGGCCCAAGAGCGGGCAATACTTCACAGTGTTGGGCCAGGTCATTACAGGTGGTATCAGAGCTGACTCTCGACTAGTACGGTGGTGGGGCAAACCTCAGCGAGGACGCTGAGTCCCAACGGGGGGTGAGTGCAGGGACGGCGATACGTAACGCCTGGCTCACTTAGGCAAATCCCACATCAAAAAAGAGAGGGAGAGTCCTGGGCTATTCAAGTAAAGGGTTGGACCTAATACTGTGAGGCGCCTTTTGGGGTGAGCCCAAAGGGACAAATCCATGATGGGTTAGGCCCAAGAGCGGACAATACTTCACAGTGTTGGGCCAGGTAGTTACAGGTGGTATCAGAGCCGACTCTCGACTAGTACGGTGGTGGGGCAAACCTTAGCGAGGACGCTGAGTCCCTACGGGGGGTGAGTGCAGGGATAGCGATACGTAACGCCTAGCTCACTTAGGCAAATCCCACATCGGAAGAGAGAGGGAGAGTCCTGGGCTATTTAAGTAAAGGGTTGGACCTAATACTGTGAGGCGCCTTTTGGGGTGAGCCCAAAGGGACAAATCCGTGATGGGCTAGGCCCAAGAGCGGACAATACTTCACAGTGTTGGGCTAGGTCGTTACAGGTTGAAGCAGGTAGGATGGCTTTGTTAGGGCTGAACTTAGTCATGGATGCTATATAAAAAGTAAGACTAATAAGGGAGAAATTGAAAATGGCTCAAAGCCAGCAAAGGTCCTACTCCAATGTTAGAAGAAGAGACTTTGAGTTCAATGTAGGTGATTGGGTCTATTTGAAGGTGTCTCCAATGAAGGGTGTGGTTTAGTTTGTCAAGAAAGGGAAATTGAGCCCTAGGTATGTAGGACCTTAAAAGATTGTGATAAGGGTTGGCAAGGTAGCTTATGAGTTTGAGTTGCCAATGAAGATGAACATAATTCACCCGATATTCCATGTATCAATGTAGAGGAAATTTATGGGTGATCCAAACTCCATAGTCCCATTGAAAAATGTGAAATTGAGGAAAATTTGTCTTATGAAAAGGTTCTGATTGAGATTCTAGACTAACAAGTGAAGAGGTTGAGAATCAAAAAGGTTGCCTCCCTTAAAATGCTTTGGAGGAACCAATAAGTTGAAGATGTAATGTGGGAAGTAAAAGCGGATATGATGAAGCATTATCTCTATCTTTTCCACTCTATTCAAGACTAAGGTATTAAGTTATTCTTGCCTAAAACCTCCAATTCCTTGCATTTTAGTTTTCTCATGTTGTATATACAATTTACATATTTATGGACTGTTTTGAAACTTGTTTAAATATGAGTTTCGAAAAAATTTATGAAAAGATTTTTGGACTGCATTTTTGCATTCATGCTAGGTTGTTAACTGTCTATTTAACTTTGTAGAGCCTACGCTTAGTACATTCGTGGACGAATATTCCCAAGAGGAAGATATTGGAAGGACCTGAAATTTAGAAGGCTAAAAGTGCAAAAAAATTGAAACTGAAAAAGTTGCAGAGTCAATGTACGAGCCAAGTTTATGGCATGTGGTTCACTCCACAAAGCCAGGCTCGTGGATTAGAGGGTGTAGGGGTGAGAATTCACCAAAGTGTCAGAGGATCTTACGAGAGCCTTTTATGTCCCAGGAAAATATCTACAGACTGTAGGAAGGCTTCATGGAATGAAGCCCTGGATAATGAAAAATGGGTTTTTAAAGTTGAGACCATGAAGAACAGGACGGGTTGTACTTGAGTTTATGGACCATAGTTGGTCTCGTGGTTAGGGTCCTAAAAGTTGAAATTTTGCTAAGTGCGAATAGGAACAACGAGGGATTCCTACACCTCATAGATCGGTCTATGAGCCATAGATTGGTCTTGTAGATTGGTCATTCAGAAATCAGTCTTTGAAGATTGAAAAGGAGAACAGAATAACTCAAACCACGACTTGTGATTTGGTCTACATCCCGTAATCGAGGTCGTAGATCGTGATTTGGCAGTTTTAGTGAAGCGTTTTTATGTCCGTCCTTGTACCCTAGGCTCAAAACTATGTCGTTTTAAGGCTTTTGGCCTCCCTTATCAGACCTAAGCCCTCCCAAAAACCGCACATCTACTCCATTCTCATTCTCTCAAATTTCTCTAAAGCGTACAAGGCAAGAACACTCAGGCAAAGTTAAGTTTTTTGCTTCCAGGGATTCTCCTCTTCAATTTCTTTAAGCCTTTCCTTAAGGTCAATCAAAGATATGTTAGTTTGATTTATGGGGATCTTCCAGTCACAAAGTTCCTTAATTAATCATTTACCTTTTTTTTAAGTTCTTGAAAATATTAAGTTGCATGCCTATGACTTAAATGACATTTTTATGATGCATTTTAATGTAATTTGTCTCTAATGATATAATGTAATGTCTTACCATGATTTTCCATGAATACTAAGTTGATGGTTATAATTTCATTACTTAGGGTTTTATTCAATAATGTGTGGGCTGTCAAATCTTTGTTTTAAAATTGTATATTTATCATGTTCATGCATTATTTTATTGAATTCTGTGTTTTCAAGTTAATGCATAAGCCCACTAAGTTCAAAGATGATTTTGCATGGTATGACATTGATGATAAGGGCATAAAAGAAAGATTTAAAGTTACTAAATTTGTCTAAGATGTAAGCATGTCGGTGTTGCCCTGAAAAGATGTTTATGATGGACCCTAACTTGAAAGGTCAATTCTCACTTGAGGGGTTTCCAAAGTTTTCGAGCTACTCCTATGAAATTGCTACATGATTCTATGTTACATTAAATGAATATATCTCTGTTTAAAGTATTTTGTGGGATTGACTTAGCATCAAATGAGGCATTAAGGTGGGGTTCGGTAAGAGAACCCTCATAGCAACCCCTTGCCCCATTAACTATGTGTCACCATAGGAGCCCTTGTAGACTAGGCTAGTGGATCCATGTAGGCCATTTATGTTAAAGAAAGATGCATTCTAAGTGACAGAGTTCCACGCAAAAACGGGTCTCCCCGCACCAATGTAGGGGGTTATGTTGGATTCCATGTAGTAGCTCATATGGTCTTATATATCGGTTACGGTCCTTTCCACGAAGTGTAAGATTTGATGTTCTCATTTCATCATATGTGTTTCATATGATGCATTGATTTTACTTTATATTGAGCTTTCACTAGAGACTTTTAACGATCATTTTTTGACGAAGGGAAATGAATCCAATCATTATAAATACACTTATAGTGACCAAATTTTTTTCGGTCGTTAAAGATAAATTTTAATCCAACATTAACAAGGGGATAATATTTGATCGTTAAAAAGCATAACATCCCATTGTTAAAACATATTAGTTAGTGTAAAAATATGTTTTAATTAATATGAGTGCAAAGAGATCAAACCAAATCATGTTATGAATAGAACAAGTGGCATTTTGTTAATCATTCCACCATCCTGATAAAAATCTTGCATCTTTTATAATTTTGCTTATTTCATAACAAAAATGTTTAATAAAAATATTAATGTATTATTTTCTAATAACTATATCAATCATTCTTATTATAGTGAATTGTATAAAATTTTGAAATATTATAAAAGCATTTAGTTACAATTTTTTTGGCACAATTTTTTTTACTTAAATATTTTTTTGATATAGTTTCTATATGTGTTTTTATTTTGAGAGACAATTTATTCATCTTTACTTGACCTTTTTAAAGATGCAAGATGAAGCAGGTCAAAACAAAAAATTGTAATGAAACAAAAAATTAAAAATAGAAGTAATAATATTAAATATATATTTATGAGCTTATGAGATTAATTTAAGGTAGAAAAGTTATATAAATTTGGCAGTAAGTAATTTCTCAAGAAGATAGATGTTTCTCCACTTGCAAATTACTTCGATCAATAGACTTAAGAATCATTCAGTAATAATGTTTCTTTCAATAAAAAAAATATATCGTGTAGACTTTTTTTTCACTATTGGTTGTGAAACTAACAGAAGTATACAAAAAAAAATCATTTGTTTGAGTTAGACAAGTATAAAGTGAAATTTTACAAATAAAAAAATTTAAAAAGTTTTACACGATTTAAAATCAACTACTAATTAATGAAGAAATCGTGATTTTTTTTTATTATTTAAAATTTAAGATGATATAATTGATTTGTATCTCATAATAATTTTAATGATATTAAATTATTTATATTAGGTGGATGTCATTAGTATAAAAAGTGAAACAAAAAAAAGTTGGAGGTTATATCCATGAAGCAATGTGCAAAAAAGTCAAACGACTGGCACAAAATACAAAACAAATAACTTTATGTCTAGAACTAGAAAGCCCAACTTTCTTTTTATTTGGTTGTGAGAACAAAAACAAATTTAATATTTTATTGTGGTTAATTTTTTATTTTGCTGAAAAGAAAAAAAGAAGATAATAGTTATTAGGAGTGTTATTAATAACCTTACATGAAGTTTTTATACTTAACTTTTAACAAATCATGTAGTTTGAAGAACTCATTCTCAGAGAAAGTATGAAGAAGTATAAGCAATTGAAAATATTGAAGCATAGGAAGAATGCATTTTATATTTAGAAATTATTTAAAGATATTCTAGTTTTTCTTTAACGAAGAGTTAAAAAATTATAATATCATACAATATATCTATATTTTTGTAACATTATAAAATATCATTCTTTATAGTTAACTATGAAATTCATATGAATATAATCAATTTGTATGCTTTCATATGTGTACGTATTTGTATGTGTGTGTGTGTATACATACACATAGACTTTTGTTGATTTGATTTGTGGTTATAATAAAGGTTTTAATAACTAGAAGTGAAGGGGAGCTTTGGAGTAACTGGGCTTGCCTTTTTTTTAATAACTAGAATATCAATTAGTTAAGGAAAAATCTGGTTGCTAAAAAGATATATAACGGTCGAATTTTTGTCGTCGTTAAAGCTTTTTTAACGACCGGATCTTTTAACGATAGAGCTTTTATTGACCGGTGACAATGAGATTTTTACCGGTCGTTATTGACTAATAATGACCAGATTTATACTTTTAGCAACTGACTTTTTCCTCGTTAAAGGCTTATTTTCTTGTAGTGTTTTATTCCTTGTCCATGCTTAAGCATATATGAATCATAACATTACAATTTCATGTTCGCATTACATCTCACATATTTAGTATATTTCAACATACTAACGCATATTTTTGTCTACATAGTGTCACCATGTAGGGACCGCTATTCAATCTGTTAGCACCTAATTTTTTACCAAACCTAAGTTATGTACCTTTTAGTATTTAAATATTTATATTTTGAATCTAACTTAGATTTTTTCTTTAATCTTACTTATAATAACTTTATTTGAAAAACTACAAAAATAGAGTCACATTTTAGTGTAAGTTTTGTTTTAAAGAAGAGAATATTTCTAAAAATATATGTTTTCATTTAATTTTGATGCTAATAAATAATCTAGTATTGTTAGTATTTTTTCAATTATATCTTAGTTTTAGCTAGTTAATTTTTATAATTTTTTTAAAAAAAAATTAAAATAGCTTTCTAACCTTTTTTTTTTCTTCTTTTCTAAAGAAAAACAAAACAAAAATGAAAAAATTGAAATAATCCTAAAACTACCCATTAATACCAACTCCTCCCTCACTCACTTAAACTATCCCATAATGCCCCCACAAAAACTTCACTACTCCCTCACATTAATATACACACACGACAACACAAAAAGAACACAAGAATTTTTCATCCATCTTTTTTTTTCTACACATTCTACAAAGACACACACAAAAAAAAAAACCATCTACTATTTTTCTTCTTTTTACACACATCTTAAAGACTTTAGAAAAATCATAGATAGAAAATTGCACAAGATAACACACCAAAAAAAACTCTCAAAAACACAATTGAAGAAAAACAAAGTTGAGTTTAAGGTTTGCTTTTGGAGTTTCAGATTCGTGGTTCCTATTGCAGTCTACTTTTTTTTTTTTGTAAATCATTCATCACAAGAGGTAACACTTATCTCTCTTGTCCACTTTACTATGATCATAATACATTAAAATTGTCAAATTTTGTATGTTTATGACTCATTAATATTCTTTAACATTGTCTTCATATCTTTCATATCAACTTTTTGTTTAGATTTTTTTTTATTAAATTTAGTGTAAAATTGTTAGATAGTTTATTTCATGCTGAGTAAATTATTTTCATTGTTAATTTTTTGTGATTTTGTGTGTACTTTTATGATTTAGTAAAAATAAATGATGAAAATAATCAATGACTAATCATTATGTAAAATATTTGTTTCAATTAATATATGTTTTTCTTTTCATTCTAATGACTAGAATAAAAAAAAAAGATTAGTCATAATTCTTAACATGTTCATACTAGTGTTGCATGTACAAAATTTGTATGAAAAAGAAAAGATTAGTCATAATTCTTAACATGTTCATACTAGTGTTGCATGTACAAAATTTGTATGAAAATATATTTTGTGTTTCTAAAAAATTTGTATTCACTTTTTTTTAAAAAAAAAAACATAAACAAAATTTATAACTTTCTTTACATCTCATTTGAGTAATCATTTTTTTTTTATGAATACTATTAACAAAGTTATGGTGATCCATCAATTAATATGAATTTTTAAATTATACTTTTCATAAGTCATAATAACTAGAATAAATAAATAAATAAAATTTTGGATATTGTATTTAGGAGAATGATTAGGTGGATAAATAATGATAGACAAATATTAAGACTCAAACTTTATTAAATAAACTTTTTTTCGAAAACTACAAAGTGATAATTAATTCGTGGCAAGATTGGAAAGCGCTGCTATCAATACACCGCGAACCAATAAAATATGATAGTTTTTTTTTCTTAAAATGAATTTCAGATAAATTGAAGAAGGTAAGTAAATAATTTTTTGCAAAACCAAGAAATACAAAATTAGTTTAAGCCATACATAAATCAATAAAGCAACCATGCTAGAACCATGGGACTCGAGGGGTGCCTAACAAATTCCTTACCCGAATTTCTAGTTCGCAGACCAAAAAGAAAAATAATAATAAAAATAAAATAAAGAGCCATTTTCTTTTGATTAGAGATAAAAAAAAATTCGGTGACTTGGAACACCAAAACTCAATTCCAAGTGACGACTCTAAATAAATAAAATAATCCCTTTTCAAAATATCATTTTAATTGGAGAAACTCCATTTTCCAAAACTACGCGCGGGGGGGGGGGGGGGGGGGGGGGGGGGGGGGGAAGGGAATAGGGGTGTGACACAATCTCCTCCACCGGCACGTGGCTAGCTTATTGACGATCAAGACTATTAGCATTGGTGAGCCTTTAGTTCGGGGACTTCGCCATTTTTCTTCGTTCCTTGTGTCTTTTGGACAATTGTATATTTTAGACTTGATGTCTGGAGACTTTTACTTTCTATCTTATTTTTATGTCTTTTCTATTTGAGAAGAACTATGATTGTGCTTTGGTTCCCGTAAGTCTTATGTAGTTGGTATGTTTGGACAATGATGTTGGATGAGATGTATTTTGTTTTAAACTTTAATGTTTTCCCTTAGTCCCATTCCCCTTTTACTTTCTGCATTATATTGATGATGATCTATGAATGCTTGTTGTATGCTAAGATGACTTGGGTGAGGTGCCTTTAGGTTTCTCATTGATCATCTCATGACTAAGCCTTAGGCTTGAGTTGTGACAATAATGATGGAAGATTTTTCAGTGGTAGATTATTAAGCATAGAAGATCAGAAAAGGAAAAAAGAAGAATAAGAAGGAAAATTTAAAAAAAAAAATCTATTTTTAGACTCTTCACGTGTTTTTTTCATGTAAAAACACGCTTATTGTCAAGTTTTCAAAAAGTTCTGAAACGGCAGTCGGTCCTCGATATAAATGTTTAAATAGTACAAATTTTTGTTTTTTTAGACTCTTCACGTGCTTCTTTCATGTAAAAACACGCTTATTGTAAAGTGTTCAAAAAGTTTTAAAACGGCAGTCGGTCCTCGATATAAATGTTTAAATAGAACAAATTTTGATTTAGATGTCTAATTAAAAAATAATGTCAATCTTAAATGTTTGTTGATGATATCAGTCTAAAATTTACTTCATACAATAAATGTGAAGAGCATGAAGTACACTCATCGATGACATGTTAAATTGTAGATTATAAGTAGATAAAAAGGAGAAAAAGAAAAAGAAGAAGTATATGAAGAAGAAGAAGAAAACAAAAATAGTGAAAATCTATTTTTTTAGACTCTTACGTGCTTCTTTCATGGTAAGCCAAAAAAGCATTAGTAAGTGGTGATAAGACAAGATATGATTTAATTTCAAATCATCATGGACATGACCATAGTAAGAGAGTACTGGAGATGCATATTAGGGTAGAAGGTTAGTAGTGTAGTAGTATTGTCTTGCCTAGGGTGGTTGGTGTTTGTCATGGTACTAGTTGTATTACCGTAATTCTTATTTTTAATATCCATTATTATTTTTTATTATTTTTAATAACTTATTCTTGTATTTTGTTTTAACTATTGTACTATTTTGTTGTAGGTATTGCTTCTTGCTAGTAGACTTTGCATTGTTTTCTTGTGACTCACAATATTTTCTTCTTTGTGTATGGACTTGCTACATCTGAGCCGAGAGTTTAAGGGTGAAAAAATTAAATTCAACCGTGCAACCCCTGTAAGTATTAACCCGCCTATTTATTAGCTCAATCCACTCCTTTTCAACCCATTTAGTATTGGATTGATATGCACTCGAATCGGATTGAGAGAGATTTGTCAAATATTTTTAATTTTTTAAAAATTTGACATGTTTTATGTAGCCATAATAAAAGAAAAATATAATTTTAGTGAGTATTGAAATATTATTAAAAAAAACAAATAAGATAAGCAAAACTTAATAAAAATTGGATTAAGTTGGGTCTTGATCTGTTCTATAACTCATTACTCAACTCATTTTGACCCAACTCATTTTGACCTAAGTAAATTCGAGTTGAGTTGGATCTTTGACCCGTTTGTTATCTTAACTCATTATGATCCGCCCAATTTGACTCAATCCGTCTAATTGTCGTGAGTCATTTGGAAACATACTTTCTACCTCCATAATATAGTGATAAGGTTCAGATACATAGTACCCTCTCCAAAGTCCGCTAGTGAAATTTCACTGAATATATTATTGTTATTGTCTTACGTGCTTCTTTCGTGTTAAAAAAACACGCAACTTGTCTAGCGTTTGAAAAGTTCAAGATGACATTTGGTTCCTTTTTACAAATATTTAAGTGGGTACAAGTCTTAATGTAAATGTTTAATAAAAAATAATGTCAAATTTAAGTGATTGTCGACAGAGGCGGATCCAAAACTTTAAAGTGCCGGGTGCATTATATTTATCAGGTAATAAATTTTATGATCCAATACCATTAAAAGCAGCGGTTTTGGGTCATTGGATTTCATAGTCCATTAATTAGAAGAGGTCTCGGGTTCTTACCAACAAAACTATAGAAACACTTGTTTCACTAGGTGCCATGTTATATATTTATATAAATTATATATATATATATTTATACATGCATGTATAGAGTTGCAATCAAGATCACCGGGTGCCGTGGCACCGTCAAGAATAGATCCGTCCCTGACTGTCGATGTATTCAACCTAGAATTTACTCCACATTAAATGTACTTTTCTATTTTGTTATTCTTTTTTCCCACTTTTTTTATAAGGAAAATCTTAATAACTTTTACTCACTTTTATACCAAAACTCAAGTGACAATTAAGTGTGAAACTTGAAAGAAGGAAGAAAAAGAACAATTCATTTTTACGAAAAGTGTCCATACAAGCTTTATACTATACGTCTATACCACATATCTTGTAATTTTTTATAATTGGGAGTCGTTATATTATATTATCGTGAGTAAATTATTTTATATTTTTTTATTGTAATACAACTCTAATATAAACCTTGATCATTCTGCTACAAAAAATAACTTTAAATCAATTTTTTAAAAATATAGGTTTGAAAATTCACTTTTTATGTAATTTTAACACGTGCAATGTATCTATTCCACATTTGGAACTCCGCTAAAATTAAAGAGTTAATACTAAATAATTTGGTAATAAGGATATAATAAATAATAAATTAAGATATTTATATAAGTAAAAGAGGAAATTAAAACATTTCCTTTTACTCTTTTTAAAAAATTTAATAGCATGAAATAATTTCTTCTAATCCAAAAAAAGACTTAGAAAATTCTCTTTAATGGAATATATATCACCTGTTTGGAGAGCGACCCTGGTAATTGGATTCGATGTAATTGAGTGTAATTACATTAATGACTTGTTTGGTTGAACAAGTAATTGCATGATCAGGTAATATTACTTTTTAATTTCTTTCTTTTAATTCTAGTTTTATTTTTTTCTTAATTTATTTTTATTTTATTATTAAAAAAAATATTTTTATTATTTTAATATTTCTTAAAAATGTATTTTGTTTTATAATATTTATTTTCATTTCATTCTCATTCTCAACCTTTACTTCAAGTGATTCCATGCAAATTTTCACATTATCTTTTTTATGTCCATTTTTTTTATTAGTATGATTTTATTAGTATTTTACTTTTGAAATTAAAGTTAAATTCATTGTTGAGTATATTTATAAACGTAGGTTTTTCTTCAAATTATATTTATGTATGTTATGTTGAAATTTGATATAAGAATATTATGTTAAATTTTTCATTTTGAATTTAAACTTATGTTATACTTTTAATTTTATTTGTGTTGGTAGTATATAACTTGATCCTTTACATTACAAACGATTCATTTTTTAGTTAGATTTGATAGATCATCTTTTTATAAAATATTTTAATAATGTTGCTAAATTACATTTATAATATTTATACTTTTGTCAAACATTGACTTACATATCTACAAAACTGGTAAAGTTGTTGCCATGTGATCAGGATGTCATGAGTTCAAACGTTGGAAACAGCTTCTGGCAGAATTACAAGATAAGGCTGCATACAATAGACTTTTGTGGTCGTGCCTTTTCCCGGACCCTGCGCATAGAAGGAACTTTAGTGCATCGGGCTTGCCCTTTTTTTACGATTAATTCAATTAAAATATACTGATTGAAAAGTATAAATTAATTCTTTTATAATATTAGTGAAAAACATATATTTATTAATTGATATATTTTCAAAAGATAATATATCTCTTAAATATTTAATTTAATATTATTTCTAAATATCCTTACTTGTCTAATATGAATTTTTAATTTTAGATAATTAACTTATGTTTTTATATAACCTTGTAATTACACATGTGCAATCAAACAACAAACTTGAAACTAAAATGTCATAACATTGTTGCAAACAAACACAACATAATAATTACTATCCTAGTAATTACATCAATTTCAAATATTAGATGAATTTTGAATGAGACCATAAAATATATATAAATTAAGGTGTCAAATAAAACTCTCGCGTATGTACAAGCTTTGCAAACAGCGCGTTGGTTTATCATCCATTTTTTCTTTAAATGGACCAAACCCCCTCAGTAGTAGAAGTATATTATTTTTAAGCCACCCAGCCCCTTGTCTAAACCCCCACCCCCCTATTCTCTCTATGCAACAAAAGAGAAAAAAAATAAGTCTCACATTTTTCCTCTATTTTGCCCCTCTCTTTCTTCGAATTCAACCCACCCCCAACTCCATGAAGCATACTCTATAGGTACAACTTCTCACCCTTGAAGCTTTTTTCTATGTTATATACATGTTGAGACATCATGTTCTTGAATATGTTTGTATGTTTTTTTCCTTAAAATAGTTTTTTTGTTTTTTATGTTCATGTTTTCTTTGTTTTTACATCTATGACTGGTAGACCCATTTTATCTTTCACGTTCCTTTTTTGCTTTGAAGCAGTTTTTGTTTTTCTTTTCTTGGATGGCTTTGTGTTATGGTTTTCTGGGTATTTAGGTGCCTTGTTTTGCTTGTGAAACACGATTTGGGTAGTGGGTTTTGTTCAAGTTTTCGACTTGTTATGTTATGCTGTTTTGATTTTATTTAAGGATCGTCATTGGGAATTTTCTGTAAGTAAAGGTGATGGCTTCTTGTTGTGTGACTTGATAAAGATTCCTACTTTTTCTACATTGTCTTTTTGTTTCGTTTCTTTCTCAGTTACGGTTATGATATGAATGCTTATTCGTTTTTTTCTGTTTTGAAATTTGGGTTTTGTTGTGTTAAGGATTTATGTGAAACGGTTGTTTCAAGGTTTGTGTTTATATCAGATGATGAAGTGTTTGTGTCCTTTACTAATATTGGAGTTGGTTTTTGTTTGAAAATGGGATCTGGGGTTTGATGTTACAAGTCCTATCACTCTGTTCATCATTGTTTCCCTGTGATTATGTATGTGTTTTCCTTTCAAAAGAATTCTTTTATTGTTGGTGTAGTTTATATGAAAATTGAGTTCTGCTTCGCAGTTCGTGTTTTTAGCCCCTTTCATTACAAGTTTTCGGTGAGTTATGACTGAATCCGTTGGTTTTGGCTTCGATGATTTATGACTGAATACATTGGTTTTGTTTTCGATGATTTCGATGTTTTATGACTGAATCCATTGGTTTTGGTTTCGATGATTTCAATGATTCATGACTGAATCCATTGGTTTTGGTTTCGATGATTTCGATGATTTATGACTGGATCCATCGGTTTTGGTTTCGATGATTTCGAGGATCTATGACTGTTACCCTTGGTTTCGGTTTCGATGATTTCGATGATCTATGACTGTTACCCTTGGTTTCAGTTTCGATGATTTCGATGATTTATGACTGAATCCCTTGGTTCTGGTTTGATGATTGTGGTTTTATTCCTTTTAAACAGCATTCTGTAAGTTATCTTACATTTGGTTATTAGATTTGCCTGCATTCTTTAAATGGCATTTTGCTCTATTATTCATCAACATTATATCAAATTACTTAGGTATACACTTATACTTCAATCTATCTGGATTTTAGGCATAAATTGATGGATAAGTGGCAGCAGAATGTTAACAGAAAACTATGAAGAAGAAAGATGACAATCAAACTCATTGATTTTCTGAATTAGGTACTTCTTCACATATTTGTGTACGAAATTCTTGATGGTCTCTGCTCGGTGAATAATAGTTAGTGAAGTGCTGGTGTTCCATTGCAATCTATGGTGAGCAGTTTCTTTTCAAAAGTCCTTTTTGCTTTATGCGACACTCCAACTGTTACAAGCCAATGGCATTATTAAATTGAACTATCTGAGTGCTTTAATCAAAAGGTTTTACAAGCAACAAGATAGGTTCAGAAGCTATCCTCTTTTTTTGAGACCTACTAAGTCAACTACTTCAGTATATTTGCTTTTCACACTTGGAAGAGCTAATTCAAGCATTCTTATTGTTTCGTTGGTTACCTTAGCAGTATATTGTGAGTAGATTACTTATTCCGTCCCATCAGAAATCTTTGGACTTAATATGTTCACGAGTTAGTTTTTGCTTTTATAGTTGTATCTCGTGATAGAATGTTGAGTCGCTTTCTCTTTCAGATGGATTCATTTGAAGTGAATGGAGATCGCACGGATGATGTGGCTGCAGATCAGTCACTTTCTTTTGAGTCTTCTGATATGAGTGGTGTGCTTGGAGAGCCGGAGATACCTCCTCGAATTGGGAACCAGTATCAGGTTGAAATTCCACCTTTGCAGGGAGACTGCACTACATACACTAAAATGCTAGCTGATGAGAATACCAGAGCTGATATTTCATGGGATTTCATGGTTGGATTACCCATACCACTAGTATGGGTCAATCAGGAAGTTGGAAGCACAAAAAATGAGAAGTTGGAAGATCTGGTTGATTCAATAAATGCAGCCAACGATAGTGTACCCTCAGAACCTGAAAGTACCAGATTAACCAACATGCATTCAGAAACGGACAATATCACAGTAATAAAGGAGCCATCAAACACGATCTTGCACAGTAAGGTGACACTAGGAGAATCAGCAAATCTATCTTCTGAAAAGAAACTACAGGAAATAAGAGGCCTGCGATATTGTTTAGTCCCTGGCATAGTCCTAGATTCTTGGACTGATACTGAAAAGGCAAGTTTAGTTCTAGGTTTGTACATCTTTGAGAAGAATTTTGTTCATGTTAAGAGGTTTGTTGAAACTAAAAGGACTGGTGACATCTTGTCATTTTATTATGGGGAGTTTTATGGATCCCCTGAGTACCGTAGATGGTCAGAATGTCGAAAAGTGAGAAGCAGAAGGAGCGTGTGTGGACAAAAGATGTTCACTGGATCAAGACAACAGGAGCTGATGTCTCGTCTACTTCCCTGCATTTCAGAAGAAAACCAAAAGGCTTTAACAGAGGTATTCAGACAAACTAGATTTACAATATCCAGTGTTTTCTCATGTTTATGCGCCCTGCTAAGTAATTCCGACTGGTTAGATGTTATTTTGATTTATCGCTGTCTAAGTAATTCCGACTGGTTAGATGTTATTTTGATTTATCACTGTCTTTCTAACATTTTCTGGGTTTTTCATCAACCTAGGTGGTTTAGATGCTTCATATTTCTAGAATATTTGCAATCGATGCTGTATGTGTTAGTTATTTATTATCCAATATTGATACTTTAGATTTAATAATATTCCAAATTCCTTCGTCCTATGAAAGCTATGATAATCCTAGTTTCAGCAAGCTGATGTCTTTGTATGTGCACAGTCCTAGTAATCTGGAACAAATGTGCATTATTTTAAAACTCTATTATAGATGCAGGGAAAAGAGTAAGTATTGCTTTCCTAAGTAATAAACTAGAGATTTCTTGATTGACTGAATATGTGCATGAAGTGCTCATAGTATTACGAGGATGGATTTTGTTTGAATTTAAACTTGACACTTCATACGATGAAGGTCTGCAAAATTGCAAATTTCTCTGATTATCCATCTGTCTGATTATGTGGATAGGCTTTAGTTAGAGATTGTATAATTTATGATGAGTTTAAGAGTAACATCAGTGAGTATGATGTTGTTGTTGCAGTGCAACCCCTTTCTGCTTGTCATTGTAATATCTTATAATACTGTAATTAATCTGATTGGTTGGCAGGTCTCTAAGGCATTTGGGGAAGGAAAGATATTGTTGGAAGAGTATGTCTTCTCTTTAAAGGCTATGGTGGGGGTAAACGTGCTCATTGAAGCAGTTGGCATTGGCAAAGGTAAATATGATCTTACATGCATGACCTTGGAACCTTCAAGGTCTAATCATGCTGTACGATCAGAAGTCCCAGTTGGCAAAGCGTGCTCCTCTCTTTCAACTAACGAAGTGATTAAGTTTCTCACTGGAGATTACCGACTTAGCAAAGCTCGATCCTCTGATATATTCTGGGAAGCTGTTTGGCCCCGTCTTTTAGCAAGAGGTTGGCTCTCAGAGAAGCCTAAAAACTTGAATTATGCTGCTAATCCCAAGAATGAATTGGTTTTTTTGATGCCTGGTATTAAGAAGTTTTCTCGGAAATTAGTCAAAGGGAACCACTATTTCGATTCTGTTAGAGATGTCTTGGGTAAAGTTGCTTCAGATCCTACACTTCTAGAGCTTAAGGCTGAAGGTGAAACAAATGAAACAAAGTTAGAACAAGATGATCTTCCAACAAGACAACGTCCTTGTTATCTTCAACCTAGAACTCCTAACCGATACACAGATGTTATGAAGTTTACTGTTGTAGATACAAGCCTCTCTGATGGTAAACCCTATAAATTGAGAGAGTTGACAAGTCTTCCAGTGGATATCTCAAACAAATTGTCTTCTGGAAACATAGCTGAAGAGAGTGAAGAGGTGTCTACTGATGGATCAGACTCTGTTGGTAATTCTGTGGTCAATGAAGCTGAGGCGAATCATAATAATTCCTCAAGGATTATCTCCAATGGAGAAATGCATTCTGATGGGAAAGGTTACAAAATCACTGTTTCAAGCCAGAAGTTACAGGAAACTTCAAATGAGGGCATTCCTATATCTGATCCTGCTTCTTCTACTGTACCTGAGAATGACTTGAAGAAAACAAAAATCATTTGTGAAGATAAGCAGCCAAGAGAAGTGTTAAAATCCCACTCGTCTAAGAGATTGAAAGAAAACAATGTGGACTTTGTAGCTCCCATTGCCAAGCGGCATAGGAGACTAACGGCTTGTAGCCGTGGAAGTGAAATGGTAAATTCTTTGATGGTCCCAGAAATGGAACAAGAGATGCGCCACACCTCTAGCAGCAATGACCTTTCGCCGAACAACATTCCAATAGCTTCGTCTGAGGATAAGGTGTCATCAAGCAACTCATCAAAGAGCAGTCCTTCTCAAAGTGCCGAATGTGCTTCTCCTGATGGTCATGTCATGAAGCTTCCTGATGTTGAGCCTAAAACTAGGACAATGATCGACCTTAATGAACCTCAAGTCCCCCCTGATTCAGAATATGAAACTCTGATGCCAGCATTGACAGAAGATCAAACTGGTAACATGAAGAGTACTGATGATGTTTCTGGTGAGTTGAAGACATTGGCACATAATGCGAGTATGGAAGAGCAGCAACCTAGCTTGAACTCACGCAGGCATGGCACTAGAAATCGGCCTCCAACCACAAGAGTACTTGAAGCTCTGGCAAATGGTTTCTTGACTGTGAATACACGGCAAAAGAGCAGAGAAGGGGGTACAAAAAGGAAGTTGACATCCAGGAGTTCGCGACAAACTGCTGGTGATATGAGGGTTACTGACTTTAGCAATAGCACAGTGGCTTCCCAAATGGAAGAAGATAAAGATGCTGTGTCTACGGGGGGTGATAGCAACATGTTTGGCAAAATTCAGCATCCGCCTGGGGAGAGTGGGATGACAGTAGCTGGACCATAAATAGGCAAGATGATTAAACAAGTCCTTCAATGTCTTGTTACTCGTATCTGTGCTCTTGCTTCATGTGCCATTGATGTCTGTTAACATTCCCTGAAATGCAGGATTTCAGCAATAAAAGGTAAAAAAAGTTTCACCAGTAAAAGATGTACATGCAACCGAGGATTGTCGATACTGAATAATAGCACAAGGGAGAGAAATATTGTTGTTCAGATTCAAAAGAAGAGGTTTTTCATTCATTTGATTGCAGTTGCAGGACGGAGCAAAGATAATTCTCAGCAAGACCTTTGTTTTAGAACTAGTGATAATGTGCTTAGCGTTGTCTCTTTAGTTGAGATGAGATATTGTAGATATCTTATATTCAGTTCATAGGCCATTAGAACTCCGTGCGCCCCCACCCCCGCCCCTCTCCTCCCCTCCCCTCCCCTCCCCCACATTTTCAGTTGTTCTGTGTTTCCTAATGTTTTACTAGTAATAAACTTTCCTTGAGGCGTGTTGAACAGAGCGGCAAAGCACCTCTTTTGTAAACTGCAGTGTGTACAAGGGGCTTGGATTGTCAGTATAGCTAGTGTCTTACTACTTATAACCATCCCCAACAAGTTACATAATGAGATGCTTTGAAATTTCCATTTTTCTGTTGGATTCTGGAGTTTCTTCTTCGTTGAAATAATCTAGTCGGTAACACGGAGATAAGAAAAAGGCCAATGCATATCTCGTATTAACAACACATTTGGATTTTATTACCAACATTTTTTATTTATGGAAGCAAAAGGAGACGTTCCGGTAAAAGCTTCTACTCCTGTTGTGCAATCTAAATTTTTTTTATACCTTTGTGATATTCACTTCAAATGATTACTCAGTTTGACACGATACGAAGTAGACTCCAGCGTATCTATTATTGAAAAGAAAGTAATACTTAATATCTTGTTTTCTGCACCACGTCTGGTGAAGTAAACTTCTATAACCTTTCTCCTTTACATGAGGTATTATCTTATTCTTAAAGATAAAACGGAAACAGAAGGAAAGTATTAAAGATTTCACTTAAGCATGTTGTACGATACCTTGATTCTTCAGACAACGGTTTCCCGGAAACAACCTCTCTATCTCTATGAGATAGTGGTAAGGTTTGCCTACATTTCACCCTTCCCAAACCCCATTTGTGGGATCACACTGGATATGTTATTGTTGGTGGTGGTGTTTTTTGAGTCAAAATAGTTTCTTTTTAAATGTTTTTACTTGTCTTCTTGTGTTTGGTATGTAAGCCAAAAACACGTTATTCTGAATAACGACGACAAAAACATATCCAATAGAATCCTACAAGTATGGTCTGGGGAGAGTAAAATCTATGCAAATCTTACCGCTACATGATAGAGATAGAAATGTTGAACTAATTAGTATATAGTCTAGATAAATATTATGAGAGTTAGTTGTGAGAGTGATTGGATGGGGGCTAAGAGGGTAGGGGAATATGAGGGATGACATATTAATGTGGAATGCTATTTATGGACCTTGCTTTTATTACTTTCATGATATGCAAGTTAATTTCCTCTAAAGGAATTTTTTTTCTCATAGAAAATATATCTTAGATTTTTGACCAACTAAAGATAAGAAAAATTGGAAACTCCATACCGATACATAGGATTGTGCAAAATTGGTTTAATTGATAAATTGAATCGAAAAAAACACTATTGATTTATTGATATCGGGTTAATAGTTTTTATGCAATTTTTGTAATTTTTTTATTGGATTAACGGTTCAATTTTTTATTTTATTAATAAGGTCAATGGTCAAACCAATAATCCAATAAGATTATATCAAAATTAATATTTTACTCCTAATTATAATGACGACTTTAACATTTTAGCAACTTTATTTCCTAAATTTTAGTATCACCCCCAGTCATAGGCAACACAAATTAGCCTCTATATTGCAACGTTTTCTCTCTTCTCGACACAAACTAGTATTACTTTCTCTATTCTCAATTTTAGATTTGATTGTGACAAAAAATAACAATTAATGTTTTCTTCACAATTTACTGCATGAATCTTCACAATTTATTGCATGAATCTTTAAAGGAAATTCGAACAATTTTTTTCTTAAACAAAAGTTATCAACAACATATCCAGTGAAATCCAATATGTGGGGTCTGGATAAGATAAAATGTTTGTAGACCTTACCACTAACTCATAGAAATATAGAGGTTGTTTCCTCAAACCAAACTTATCAATGTAAAAATTTGTGATGACTTGTATTTCTGCTATTTCCATTTTATGAACATCGTGCATATATGATCAGTTTAATTGAAAATCAAACCTTTAAGAATCATAAGTCAATTACTATTGATGGTACACATCTTTCTAATTTTATCAATTTAGCATGTTCGCAAATAAAAAATCAATAAATTAAATCGATAGCACATAAAATCAGACAGAATCGCATGGTGCACCCCCTAACCACTTTTTGTATAGTACGTACTTTTGTTTTAAAATTATTGTTTAAAAGATTGTCGTATGGAACTTCTAGTGTTGTTTGTGTATGACAATAAAATCCGCGTCGAGAAAATTATAATCAAGAAAGAAAAATATTACAACAATCTCTATGAATCATCTGATTCACCTTTTCAAATATAAATTCAAGTGCTTTTTAGCTGGATCTTAAATGTTATAAGACTTAATAAATTTGGTCTTGACTTGTACTTGAATTCAAGGGCTTTCGGTCTTGATCTTGATTTATGGATTTGATGAACTTGAACTTGATATGGATTTGTTCTTGAACTTGATCTTGACTTGTATTTGAATTCAAGGGCTTTTGGGCTTTTTCTTGAATCCAGTGGTCTTGATTGCTTGACTTCTTGAATTTAGCTTTTATAGAAATCGGCGACTGTAGACGATAAAATTCGTATATCGCGAAAATAATAATAAAAAACGAATATATCGCAACAATCGTAATATTTGATTTCAATATGCGAGTGTTACAATCTCTATGAATCCTTTGATTCGCCTTTTCAAGTATAAATTCAAGTGCTCTTGAGCTTGTTCTTGAATTTGTTCTTGGACTTTGAATTTATTTTTGATCTTGAAACCTGGATTTGTTCTTGATCTTAAAGCTTCTTCTTGAGTTCCAGAGCTTTTAAGCTTGTCCTTGAACTTGAATGTTTGAATTCTTGAATTTGTCGAGAAATTTGTGGCCTTTGATCCACGAGCTCTCTCTAGCTTTTTGTTAGAATTCTTCTTCTTCTTCTTTTTCGAGTTATGAAGACCTCTATTTATAACTGTACAATAGAGGAATTATATTAGGAAAGACTTCTCTTCAGCCAATCAGATTTAAGTGACATCGCATATTAGGCTTTAATGAAATGAGCTTGTCATTTTGACACATGGCATGATCTCGTTGGATTCTTTGTTTGACTTGGCGTGCCACATCATTTGACACATGGTGCCAAGATGGGGGCTTCTTTGTTTGACTTAGGGTGCCACATCATTTGACACGTGGCACCAAGATGGGTCTCTTGGATGAAAGGATATTGGGCCTAATAAAGTGGGTCATCATTTGTAGCCCAAATAATTGAATTTTGGCCTTTAATTAAATTCGTACTTTATCGAACTTAATTAATTAACCCAATTATATAAATCCATGATATTTGCTTGGACTAATATATTTTTTGGGTTATCTTTTGTAGCCCAAATAATTGAATTTGGTCTTTTAATTAAATCCGTACTTTATTGGACTTAATTAATTAATCCATTATATTAATATATAATATTTATTTGGACTAATATATTTTGAATTAAATATAATTTGAATTTTTTATAAAATTTATATTTCGATAAATTTTATATGATTACAAATGCCCCCTACTTCAAGTCTTGTCGGAATATTTTATTATTTGAAGACTAGACTCGAAGTATTAATTTAACATTATAATAATAATTATTATAATATTATAAAAGAGTATTGACATAATATTATAACTTCATTATTATAATTTTATGTCGAAAAGAAAATTATTCCCAACTTTACCTTATTTGACCCTTTGTTCTTTTCTTTCTTTCTTTCTTCTTTTCCCTTTTTTTTTCTTGTCTCTTTCCTTTTTCTTTTTTTTCTTCTCCCCTTTTTTTCCTTTTCCATTCTTTCCTTCTTCTTTTTTACTTTTTTTCTACTTAGACAGCACCCTATAAATAGGGATGTGCTTCTTCATATTTTTTCAATCAAAACTGAAGTCTAATCCCAGCTGTCTCTGTTGAGGTATGACTCTCTCTTTTCTTTCACTTTTTCTTTGTTTTTTTTTCCGTCCCCCTTTTGTAGGTCAAATGGAGCAACATTCGTGCTTTGCGGATTCTACAACGCAAGAATTTGATCTTAAGGTGTGAAGGGACGTATTCCATATCCCCGCCTTGAGATCACTAATTCGAGGCTTTTCGTTGTTCTAAATGTTTAAACATAGGGGACCAACAACACGAGGCTTTACGATATTCTAAATGTTTAAACATAGGGGACTAACAATGCGAGGCTTTACGCTGTTCTAATGTTTAAACATAGGGGACCAACAACACGAGGCTTTATGCTGTTCTAAATGTTTAAACATAGGGGACCAACAATGCGAGACTTTACGCTGTTCCAAATGTTTAAACATAGAGGACCAACAACACGAGGCTTTACACTGTTCTAAATGTTTAAACATAGGGGACCAACAACGTGAGGCTTTACGCTGTTCTAAATGTTTAAACATAGGGGACCAACAATGCGAGGCTTTACGCTGTTCTAAATATTTAAGCATAGGGGACCAACAACGCGAGGCTTTACGCTGTTCTAAATGTTTAAACATATGGGACCAACAACGCGAGGCTTTACGCTGTTCTAAATGTTTAAACATATGGGACCAACAAAACGAGGCTTTACGCTGTTCTAAATGTTTAGACATAGGGGACCAACAACGCGAGGCTTTACGCTGGTCTAAATGTTTAAACATAGGGGGACCAACAACACAAGGCTTTACGCTGTTCTAAATGTTTAGTATTCCCAACGTTTAAACATAAGGGATCCTCAATTCAAGTCTTGACAATGTTCCCAATGCCTAATCATAAGTTGTGAAGAAGCCATCTTAAGGTGCAAAGGGACAATTTTTTGTCCACCTTAAGGCATGGAAATTTGGAGATCCTTTTAAGGATAAGCCTACGAAAAGGCCAACTTAAGGTGCAAAAGGACAATTTTTGTCCACCTTAAGGTATGAAAATTTAGTGATCCTTTTAAGGATAAGCCCGCGAAAAGGTCAACTTAAGGTGCAAAGGGACAATTATTTTGTCCACCTTAAGGCATGAAAATTCAGAGAGATTCTTATGGCATAAAGGGATAGATACTCGTCTTTATCCCAAGAAAGACAATTTGAGAGAATTCTTACGATCCAAAGAGATAGTTACTCATTTTCGCCTTAAGAAAGGTGAATTTAAAGGTCAAGGCTTTGAAGGCTTTAGCTTTCAGGCTCAACAGCTTTAAAGAATTCCACTTATAAATATGGTGGATTTGAAACTTCAACTTTAAGAAGGAGAAAATTTGAAGACTTCAAATTGCATATTTTGAGAAGTTAAAGTCTTTAATATGCATACTTGATTGATTTAAAACCTCAAATCACGCACTTGAAGAATTTGCATACTTTAGCTTACAAACTTGAAAATTATAAACGCTTCGACATGCATACTTGGAGGATTTAAACACTTCAACTTACAAACTCAAAGAATTCGAAGACTTCAACTTGTATACTTGAAGAATTTGAACACTTTGATTTGCATACTTAGAGAATCGAAGACTTTAGCTTGCATACTTGGTTAAATTCGAAACTTCAACTTGTATACTTGAAGAGTTTGAAAACTTCAACTTGCATACTTGAAGGAATTGAAGACTTTGGTTTGCATACTTGGAGAATCAAAGACTTCAATTTGCAAACTCGGAGAATTCAAAACAAAACTTCAACTTGTATACTTGAAGAATTCGAAGACTTTGATTTGCATACTTGGCCAAATCTGAAAGTCTCAAGCATACTATTGAAGGAGCTCACATTCCATAGGGCTTTGCCCCCATAAAGAATCAAGTAGGGACATATGATTTTTTTAACACTCATGCAACTGAACTTGGAATGTAATTCCAAGCGCCTACGTACCTCAATGAAGAAGATCAAGTCACAACGTAGTTCTGGGGGAGTGTTTTTTTTAGGGTGCCGTACACAGTTTATACTCTTGCGGGCTAGGAGTATAATGCATTTTTATGCCCAAATTTCAAGGAGCATAATTTTCCTCAAGGATAGTACCTCTTAAGGAATTTTGCATTTATAGGACCGATCCTTATGCCATCTGCATCGACAAGCTTGTAAGCACCATTTGAGTATACTTCTTGTACTACATATGGTCCATCCCACTTTGAGGTGAATTTGCCCCCAGACTTACGTGAAGTGATAATGCGCCTTCTTACTGCGAGAACTTGGTCTCCAACTTGAAAACACCTTAAGTGAACCTTTTTATTGAAAGCACGAGACAAACGAGCTTGATAACATTCAAGATTCTGTTGGGCTTCTAACCTTTTTTCATTAAGTGCTTCTAATTCGGCAAGACGTAGTCGAGCATTTTCTTCCTCAGTGAGCCCTTCTTGGATAGCTAGTCTCAAAGACGGTATTTGACGCTCAAGTGGCAGGACCGCTTCAACTCCAAAAGCAAGCGAATATGGGGTTGCTTGAGTCGGTGTATGATATGTCGTCCTATATGCCCACAAGGCTTTTTCCATTCTTTCATGCCAGTCTCGTTTGGACTTAGAGACTAATTTCTTCAAAAGATTACACAGTCTTATTGAATGCTTCGGCTAGACCATTAGCGACGGCATGATACGCAGAAGATTTTCGCTGCTTGAAGCCAAAGAGATCACATATTTTATTCGTCAAATTATTATCAAACGGCTTGCCATTATCCGTTATTATGTATCGTGGAGTGCCAAATCGGTAGACAATGTTTACTCGAATAAAATTGGCAACATTCTCCTTCTTGACTTCCTTAAGGGCTACAGCTTCGGCCCATTTTGAGAAGTAATATATCGCAGCCAAGATGTACAAGTGTCCACCGGAAGATTTTGGCAATGGTCCAACAACATCTAGTCCCCAAGCATCAAATGGCCAAGATGCAATAGTAGGGTGTAAAACTTTAGGCGGTTGATGTATGGAGTTTGCATGGTACTGGCAAGCTTTGCACCTTCGAGCATAATCCAAGCAATCTTTTACCATGGTCAGCCAATAATACCCCATCCTCTTATATGGAAGTGGAGTTTTGGCCCAGACTGATGTGATCCACACACTTTTGAATGTGCCTCTTGCAAAGCTTGAGTCACTTCTTCCTCCCCCAAACACCGCAAGAGCATTCCCTCAAATGATCTCCTATACAATGTGTCCTTGTAGTAGAGAAAACGAGGTGCCCGACGACGAATGTCAGTTCTTCTTTTAGCATCTTCCGGAAGTATCCCATAGCATAAGTAGTCAATGATAACTTGTCACCAGTCCTCTTTATTGGCTTCAGAAACTGCGACAACATGCTCAAGCTTATTCTCCATTTGCTTGTCTTCATCCAACGATGGTACTACCCATTTTTGGCAGATAGTAACTTGTGTCTGATCAGGAAGAGTCAAAGTTGAGGCTAGAGCAGCCAAGGCATCAACTGTTTTATTTTCTTTCCTTGGCACATATTGGAGGGTCACATCTCCAATCCAACCTATCAACTTTTGGGCATAACAGTGATATGAGCGCAACTCAGGTTTCCTGACCTCATAGGTTCCCAAGAGTTATTTAATCACCAATTGAGAGTCACAAAAAACTTGCAACTGCAATTGCTTTGTGTCAATGGCCATTTTGAGTCCAAGTATTAGCGCTTGATATTCTACAACATTGTTGGAGCAACGTTGTTTTAATGTGAAGGAGAATGGTAAGACTTCTCCTTGTGAAGTGACAAACACTACGCCTGCGCCAGCTCCACCACGATGCGCAGCCCCATCAAAGTACATTTTCCAAGGGGGTTGGGTATCAATGGCCATTGCATCTTCATCAGGAAGCTCATCAGTTAATTCCCAATCATCTGGTATAGGATGGTCCGCCAAAAAGTCCACTAATGCTTGTCCCGTCACAACATTTTGAGGGATGTACACAATTTCAAATTGTTGGAACTGAAGGTACCACCTTGCTAGTCGGTCACTAAGGACTGGTTTCGACATAACAAATTTGATGGGATTTGCTCTAGAAATGAGATGGATAGTATGAGCTTGAAAATAGTGCTTCATCTTTTGAATCGAGAAGACCAGCGCCAAACACAACTTCTCAATTGGTGAATAATTCAGCTCATTTGGTGTCATCATTCTACTCAAGTAATAAAGGGCATTTTCTTTGCCTTCATTATTCTCTTGGTCCAGTAAGGCTCCCACAGACCTTTCTTGCGCCGCAATATAAAGTATCAATGGCTTTCCAGGTATAGGAGCTGCTAAGATCGGATGTTTCGCCAAATATTCTTTGATACTTTCAAAGGCTTTGCTACATGTTTGATCCCATTTGAAAGGGACACCTTCTTCATGAGATGACTGAATGGTTGGCATCTTCCAGCTAGATTCGAGATGAACCGCCTCAAGTAGGCTAATTTTCCTTGGAGACTTTTCAACTCATGAATGTTTTGAGGCTCGGGCATCTTCAAAATTGTATCGACTTTGGCTTGATCAATTTTAATTCCTCGATGTCGCACGATAAAGCCAAGAAACTTTCCAGAAGCAACCCCAACGACACACTTTAGTAGATTCATCCTCAGTTGATATCTTCGAAGCAACTCAAATACCATTCTCAAGTCTTTCAAATGATCGCTCCTTCTTTTTGACTTCACTACCAAGTCATCTACATAACACTCAACATTTTTGTGGAGTAAGTCATAAAATATATTTTGCATGGCCCTTTGATATGTGGCACCAACATTTTTCAAACCAAAAGGCATCACCTTGTAGCAATAAATGCCTTTAGGCGTACAAAACGCTCTGAGTTCTTCATCCTTTAGTGACATGCGAATTTGGTTATAGCATCAATGAATGACATTGCCTCATAGACAGTTGTAGCATCAATCATCAACTCTGGAATGGGTAGCGGGAAATCATCTTTAGGGCATGCATTGTTGCAATCTCTAAAGTCAACGCAAACTCGAATTCGACCATTCTTCTTCCTCACGGGAACAATGCTTGAAATCCACATGGGGTATTTCATTTCACGGATAAATCCCGCCTTAATGAGTTTTTTAAATTCTTTCTCAATCAATAAAACCAAGTCCGGCCTGAAGCGTCTTTGAGCCTGCTTGACAAGACGAGCGCCGTGCCTGACCGCTAATTGATGGACCGCAATCTTGGGATTCAAACCAGGCATTTCTTTATAGCTCCAAGCGAAGACATCCCTGTGCTCTTTGAGTATATTCATATAAGCCATTTCTTCATCAGCTTCTAGGAAAGCACTCAAGTAAGTTGGTCTTGGGTTTTCATCAGTGCCAAGGTTAACTTCTTTTAAAGGATCGATCGTGGTCTTCACTCCCTCTTCAAATTCTGGTGGAGCATCTCCAGCGTCCTCCTCTTCTTATGGGTCATTATCATTAATAGATATATGATGGCACCAAACAATACCTCTAAGTTCTTTATCAATTCTCAGTTCATACAAGGCATCATTTTTAATCTGAGTTGTAACATGACATGAGGAGCCTACACTTTCTTCATCTTCCTCGCGCTCTTTGGTGTACACCACAGTGTGAGCCTTCGCCTTTAGTACCTCTTTACATGAAACTATGAGTTCCACTCGTCACTTCATCTTGGAAGGAATTATGCTTTCGAAATCCTTTTGGATTAAAGGTGAAGAAAGCGTTGTTACCCTTAGGTGACTTCTTCGACGCTTATTATTCTTCTCCTTCAATGGACCTAACCTCTCGAACACAGAAGTTCTTACAGTAGGTTTTCCAAGTCGATCAAAGACAGAAGGCCGTTTATTAGAAGAGTAACACCCGTCTTCTATAGTGACATAGTTATTGCTTGCCCTTCTTATGGAGATGCGCACCGGTGGTGGTCGGCTATAGCCGAAACCTTCACGTGCTTGCCTAGTTGTGGTCTCCGATGGGAGTTTCCCTAGCCTACATGGCTCATCAGCATTGTACCCAGCCTGTGCAAGTAACTTGTAAGCATTTGGATCAAAGCCTTCTGTACGTTTCGTGGGAAGTGATGTATTTTGTGGCAGATTTTGAGCCACAAAATTTCCCAACAACTTTGAAGACAAGTTTATTGCATCGATCCGTTTGATAGGAAGAGTCAACCTTTCCAATACATTCCTTTGTACATCAAAGGATTGATCCTCCTCTTTCTTCACCTTTGGGACATAACGGAGTGTAGGGGATGGCTTTATTTTCGAGGGCATGGTCTTCCCTTTTTTTGGACAAGTACTAGGCTCCCCAGTATCAGCTTTGGCCTTTTCAATAGCCGCATTGGTTGCTTTGCCTTTAAGCCTATCAAACTTGGTTAGTTTGACACCCTCAAGCTTTTCCCCTTTCATGACATAACTCTTCAAATAGAAATTTGCATCGGCAAAATGTGATTCCATTTCAGTGAAAGGATCATTGTTAGCAACTATTTTCCTTCCAATTCTATCTTCTAGGTACTTTAGACATTGATAGTAAGAAGATGAGACAATTTTGTTCTCGTGGACACAAGGCCTTCCCAGTAATATATTATATGAAGTCTTTGCATCAATCACATGCATCCATGCACTTGATCGCAAATCGTCCATATGGATATCCAGCTTGATTGAGCCTATGGACCTCTGCCCCCCTTGGTTGAATCCTTGTATAAACAAACAGCTTTCGCTAAGCTCTTCAGTCGTGATGCCAAGCTCTTTCAATGTGTGGATGGGTAGAATGTTGACCCCAGACCCTTCATCTATTAAAATTCTATTGATCCTCTTTTCTAGCACGTGACCCACCATATACAAAGGACGATTGCGTGGAGTTTCACCAAATAGAAGATCATTGTCCATAAATGTGATTTTTGTGTCACATGCATGTACTTCTTGAAAAGAGGGCCCCACAGAATTTTCACAAGATGGCGGATATGCCTTTGATGGAATTTTACCCACTACTTCGTCTTTGTTAGCAGGGGACAACTTCAATGAAGTTCCATTCGTTGTTTTCCCCTGGTCAGCACTAAAACATGATGCCTTAACATTGTCTTGAGTGACCTCCACACAGAACCAACTTGGTAAGAATTCCCCCAAGGTCACAGGACATCGCGGTTTCTAGTGGTGATGCATTTCCACCTTCGGCCCCCTTGGACGTCTGACTGACTTCTGCCTCTTCGCTCTCTTTACTACCCTTTGTCTAGTCGGTTGTTCAAGTGATTCTTTTCACGGACTTGTCTTGTTGCATCTCCGCCTAGTCATGAGAATCCAACCTTCATCATCATCTATGCCAACTTGGGACTTTTCTTTCTCTAATGGCCCTTCTTCTTCAGGTGTACATATTTGGACTGGGTCAAGTGAGCCGAACATGATAGAGATTTGATTAGAGCTTGCCTTTCCATCATCAAGGACAATCTTCTTTTTATTAGCCAATTGCATAACCTTGTCCTTGAAGACAAAACACTTTTCAAGAGGGTGACTTATGAGTCTATGATACTTGCAATAATTTAGGTCATCAGTTTTTCCAGCCTCATCGGGTCGTTTCATCTCTTGCAACTCAATGAGCTTTAGCTCAACCAATTCCTCAAAAATTTCAGGAACACCAGAATCCAGAAAAGGATATTCCTTTTCTTGCATCTCTCTCAGGGTTAGCTTTCGGTTTGAATGCTCTTGAAAATTCGTCTTTACGCTCTGCTTCCTACTCTCCTTCGCAGTAAACTTCAGGGGTGACATATTGACATTCATGGATTCTTTGTTGTCATTTCTGGGCACAAATTTGCTCCATTTTTTGGGTTCCTGTTTGTCCTTTCCTTTGCGAGGATCGTGTGAACCAGTATTCTATCATTTCAGGTAGAAGACATGCTCAACTCCATATCATGAGCACGAGTCACTAGATCTTCAAAAGACTTAGGTTTGATCCCTTGTAGGATGTATAGAAGCCCCCAATGCATCCCTTGGACACACATTTCTATAGCAGAAGCTTCACTAAGTCTGTCTTTGCAATTAAGGCTCGCGTTCCTCTATCGATTTATGAAGTCGATGACAGGTTCATCCTTCCTTTGGCGAGTATTTGTGAGTTCTACCATGCTCACTGTGCACTTTGTGCTATAGAAGCGATTAAGAAATTCATGCTTCCGTTGCTCCCAACTGTTAATGGAATGAGGCTCAAGGTCTGTGTACCAGTCAAAGGCATTTCCTTTCAAGGTGTGAACGAATTGTTTGACGAGATGGTCTCCATAGGTTCCAACATTATTACATGTCTCCACAAAGTGTGCAACATGCTGCTTTGGATTTCCTCTGCCTTTAAATTGCTGAAATTTAGGGGGTTGATAACCGGCAGACATTTTGAGGCTGTCAATCCTTGCAGTGTAAGGCTTAGCATATGTGTGGGAAGACCTTGTGGAGGCTTCATAATTGTCTTTAATGGTCCCTTCGATGAACTCCTTTAACTGATCAAGTGGGATCATCCCCTCAGAGGAGATTGGCATCTCCTTGATACATGATGCTTGGTTCATAAGATTTTCAGTCTCTTGAACTTCAACGCCTTTTCCAGGTGCATAGCTAGATTCTCCACTTAGTAAACCATCCATCCTATCCATCAGCTTATCAATATGAGATTCTTTACTTTGCACATGCTTGGTCAATCTTTCAATCATCTTTGACAGATTCGTAATTTGTAGGAAAATAATTTCTGACATTAAAATTTTTTCACAATTTGAAATATTTTTTAAAAATAAATATTTAAATTCTTTTTTTAGGGGGGGGGCGTCTGGGAGTGGGCGCGGGGTAGAGTAAAAATTTGGAAATTTCAAAATTTGAACTTTTTTAAAAAATAATTATTTTATTTTTGTTGTATTTGTTTGGGGGGGGGGGGGCTAGGGGTGACGGGGATGGGGGCTAGGGGTGCCAGGGGTGGTGGCGGGGAATAGGGGGTTGGGTTGGGAGGAGGGGGGAAGGGATGGAATACAAAATAAAAAAATTTAAAATTTGAATTTTTGTGAAAATAAATTTCTAATTTTTTTTTGTATAGGGGGCAGGGGTAGCGGGGGAGAGGGCGTAGGGTGAAGTAAAAATTTGAGATTTGTTAGACTTACATGTTACTAATTATATATTTTCTTTTTTAGTGATTGGCGATTTTAGCCATTTAAATACCCATATTTTAAATGGTCAAATATGAGTTAGGCTTATATTTAACAATTTAAAAATGACCAGGTATCCAACTCATTTAAATGGGTAAAAGTGAGCGGATAACCATATATATTATTCATTTTGCTAGCCCTATACATGAAATGGGGGGGGGGGGAGGGGAAATGTGTTGTGGGTACATGAAAAATGCATAGATACATAAATAATGAGATAAAAAGACAAACAATGTGAAAAATAAAAGTCAATGAGCTTAGAAATTTGAGTAAGGCACCCAGAAAGATTTGAAATAGGAGAAGGGGAGAATGAGTTGAAAATAACAATGTTGGTAGGGCAAAAGTGTAGAATAACGAATATTTCAAGGAGGGTCATTAGTCACTATGTTCCTAAAACATCATACCAAATCCCCCTAAGCCTACATTACAAGCCAAGAAAGTCCTATAGTGATCCAAGTCTAAGTAGTCGAAGGTCATAGTCATGAGTATAGGGGCAAGTATATGGTATTGAGCGCGGCGTTCGAATATCTGTTATGAATACGAGTGATTTTGTTAGTCCCGAGCATTGAATTTGAAAATCAAGTGATTTTGTTAGTCTCGAGCATCGAATTTGAAAATACTACCATGAATGAGGTATGAGACTTCTTTTTGTGAGGGCACTTAAGTTACACTGTTGATTCAAGGCTATTTCAGTGAGTGTGGCTTGTCTATGGTTACCTTGCTTATCATGGTTGCACTGTCATATATATTGACTTGCTTTGATTTGTTTGATGACTATTTGATATGCACTGATGAGTTAGTTTGTGTATGTGATTGATTTAGAAATGATGTGTGCCATTAGATTAAGGTATGTGTGTTGTTATACTGCTTATGTAGATTGAGTCCGTCACTTGAGGACAAGCAACAATTTTAAGTTAAGGGTGTTAATGTGCTGCCAAAATATAGCACTTTTGATGCTTAAAACTTGAAATTTTGTATGTCATCAAAGCGATGTTAGTGGATTTGATGTGCTTTTATATTTATTTTACAGGATTACAAGATTCGGTATGCTTTTGGGTAAAGTTCTTAAGAATTGATGTTTTTGAAGATTTATGGACAATTCTACAGGTTGTGGTTCAATCACAAGCCGTAAGGAGGTTTCGTGAGTCAGATCCAGTGAAAAGCTGAATTTCAGATATTGCATCTACAACTGTCAGACGAGCCATATATGCATTCACGATTCATGGATAGTGTCATGCCTGGAGGATCATAGTTTGAAGAGTTTCCAAAAGCTATCAAACGAAACCCTCCACAAGCTGTAAGTTAGGCCCGTAAGAAGGTCTCGTGACATTGAAGTTTGATTTACGAAGTTGCATAATACGAAGCCTAGGTATGGGTCATGGTTCCTTGTACGGCCCGTAACCCCGTCTATAGAAGCTGCGAAATTCAATTTTTCTATTCCATTTTGGATTTGTATTTTACTTATTATAAATAGGTTTATTTGGTCTTTTTAGAGGGGAGACACACGAGAGAGGACATAAACACTTTTGAGACTTCATCTTTTGTGATTTTTACATGGAAATTGTTACATTGTGATTTCATGTGGAGAAATTTGGATTTCTTTTTCTTAAATTCATCATTATAAGTATCTAATTATGTTATTTCACGACAGGATTCTTTCATCTATAATGATTACGCATAGCCAAATCCACAACTAGGAATGTGGGAGCCATGAAGAATTAACAAGTTAAAATTAAATAACCCATAATTCTTGGAAAGTGTGCATGCATGTACTAATTAATTCTCTTCATTATGAGTGCTTTTTAACGGTGTCCAACGTTAGAACTTGCCTAGTTCTTACTTACTTACTTACTGGATCAAGGTAGTAATAAATAGGAAAAGAGATTAATTAACAGGATTCTATATGATCCCTCTTATCTAATCAACCTAACCGGATAAAGGGGCGATTGTACTGGAACAAAAGGTAAGGATTAGTAATGTCACACTGCGGGGATTGATTAAATCATGTAGTAAAATTTACCTCTCGTCTGGATCAAAGGGTTTGATAATCTTAACTTACTAGTTCTGTATGCTACACACTAGAAAAGATTATGATTATCTAGTAATACAAAGTCAAGAGTTCATGAGGAACATAATACCCTAGTTACTTCTCTCACTGATTTCACAACACTTGTTTCTAGTTTAGTTTTATTTACTGCAATTATACAATCCCCCTCTTTTTAGGAGATAAGTAGGTTAATTCATTCGAATTGCTCGTAATTACTCTAGGTCTATACCATATTCCATGTGGGTTCGACCCTAACCTTGGTTAGGTTTTATATTTTGACAATGACCCCTTGTACCTTAAAAAAGAAGGGGTAGTTTGGGCGACATCAACACTACTTCCTCCTTTTGAATCCTTTGTTAAGGATCTTGCTCCCTTTGGGGTTGAAGATCCAAAATCAATAGTTGGTGCAGACGACACTCACGATATTTGTTTTCCTAGCATAGTGGCGTTTCTCCTTGTAACCACTCTAACACTTCCAAAAGTAACACCAAGAATTTCCTCTACTTTAGCAGAGAACTTGGAGACAACTGCCTTAGAGGAAGTCAATTGGAGATCTTCTTGGAAGCCATTTTAATATTCTTTAATGTTTGAAAAGTTGATATGAGAAGTAGATTGTCCCACTGGGCATGCCAGAATTTGTATGACAATAAATTAGCGTCAAGAAAATAATAGTTAAGGAACGAAAAGATTTCGACAATTATAGTATTTTATTTTAAGGCGTGAGTTCTACAATCTCTATGAATCCTCTGATTCACTTTTTCAAATATAAATTCAAGGGCTCTTTAACTTTATCTTGAATCTTGTAAGACTTGATAAATTTGATCTTGACTTGTACTTGAATTCAAGGGCTTTTGGGCTTGATCCTGAATTCGGTAATCTTGATCTTGATTTATGGATTTAATGAACTTGAACTTGAACTTCATATGGATTTGTTCTTGAACATAATCTTGACTTTGAATTCAAGGGCTTTTGGGCTTATTCTTGAATCCGGATGTCTTGATCTTGATGCATTCTTGAACTTGAATGTTGGATTGCTTAAAGTTGTAGCTTGTCAAGAAATCTGTGGTGTTTGATCCACGAGCTCTCTCTGGCTTCTTGTTAGAATTCTTGTATGTGAATTTTGAATTATGAGGACCCCTATATATAGTTGTATAACAGAGGAGTTACGTTAGAATCAGGATTTCCTTTGGCCAATCAAATTTAAGGGATATGACACAGGAAAAATGATAGGAATAAGTTTCTTCCAAGTGACATGGAGATATTTAATTGGTCGAAACTTGTCACTTGTATATGTGGCAAATTTGTATTGGTCTTTGATTGAGATGAGAATGTCATGTCATTTTGGCACATGGCATGATTCTATTGGCTTCTTTGTTTGACTTGGCATGCCATGCCATCCGACACGTGGCATCAAGTGGGCCTCTATCCCAAATAAATGAATTTGGGCTTTTAGTTAAATCTATATTTTATTGAATTTAAATCATTAATCCAATTAATTAATCCACAATATTCATTTGGACTAATATATTTAAATTTAATATAATTAAAATCATTTTATAAAATTTATATTTAATAAATTTTATATGATTAAAATTTGGTTTGAAGATAAAATATGTTGAAACTAGTTATATTGAGATTGACTATCATGATATTTTTTCTATTAATTACTTGTTGTATTAAAAGTATCAAACATTGTATAATTTCAAGAAAATTATTTGTGTGCAAAAATATCCTCCATCTTATTGAATAAAATCAATTGAGGAATTTCAGATGTATTTTTGCCATTTTTGTTAGTTTATCCCGAAATAACTAATTTTGATACCCTCTAATAAGAATAATTTATCCACTACTCTCTCCATCCAAATTTTTTGTTGTCATGATAAGATTTGGCATAACCCTTAAGAAAAAATTAAGTTAAAGTGTTGTTTGACTAATATATCCCATAAAATAATTAAATCTTCATATACATATATGTGCGTGTGCGCCTCTTAATTCTAGAATAATTAATGGTAATGGCAAAGGCAAAGTTAGAAAAAAGATAATTAATCATCTCTTGATTATTTAACTTGACAATTATTTTAAAATAATTATTTTTAGGATATATGATAATTAAAATAAAATGGACGAATTAGTTACTAATCATCATATATCTAGTTTTAGAATTAGTAATCAAATAAAATATATGATAGTATTAAATCTATTACATATATATAAGTGTCAATAAATGATATCTCCCAAGTTACACCTCCTTTTTTTAGGATAAAGCAGTTATTGTCAAGATATAGAATCTAATCAAGGCTAGGGTCGAACCCAAGGGAATACGTTGACTCAAGAGAGTTCAATGACTGCAATTTGAGTAGTTAACCGACTTACTTCCCCGGGGGAGGGGGGGGGGGGGGGGGAGGGGAGGGGGGCTTGCAATAACCAATGGAGAAAAAGACTAACACATACAAGAGAGAATTAATATGGAGAGAAACTAGGGTATCGTGTTCCCCATGATTTCCTAACTTAGTATTACCGGATAACCTAATTCTCTTCTAGTTTGTAGCATACAGGACGTTAAGTTAAGTTTACCAAGACCTTTTGTCAAAGGTGAGATGTGAATTTCACTATGTGACATGGCCCATCTCCATAGTGTGCATTACTAACCCTTACCTATTAGTCCCAGTACAACCTCCCCTTGGCCCAGTTTGGTTGATTAGACGAGAACACATCAATCGAATCTTGTTAGTCAATCTCTTTTCCTATTCATTACTACCTTGGTCCAGTCAGTAACACTAGGAAAGTTCTAATGTTAGCCACCACTAGAAAACATTCACAATGAAGAGAGTTAATTAATACATGCATGCACACTTTTAAAAAATTATGAGTTATCTGATTTTACCTTGTTAGTTCTTCATGGTTCCCACAACCCTAATTGTGGATTTAGCTACTCATACTTTGCGTAGATGCAAACTTATGAATTGGGACAACATAATAGAGCACTTACACAATTTAATTAAGAATAAGCAAATCGAACTTAAAAAAGAATCACAAGATTAAAGATGAAATCAAAGTAAAAGTGTTCTCAATACTCTCCAATGAAATCTCACTATTTTCTCTGTCTAATTACAGAGTTTTATGTTTACTATCCAAAAACATCTGAAAAATAACCTAAAAACCTATTTATAATATGTAAAATACATGTCCTAAACAAAATAGGATAGCTGGGTCGGCATGCCTCACGAACTGGTTTATGGGCCGTATGGCATTCCACGGCCCGTAGTCAAAGTCTTGTACATAGTTGCTGGATTTCTGGACTTTGAGTCTTTGACACACCCTCTACGACCCATAAAGTGGTTTACGGCCCATAGGGGGTTTCGTGTGATGAAACTTCAGAAATTCCCAATCTCTGATCCTTAGGATACGAACTATGTTCTACGACTCGTAAATCATTCCACGGCTTGTCTGCATGTTCGTAAAACCAACTTAAGAAAATTGGCCCCTCACTAGAATTGTCCATGAAATCACTCTACAACCCATAGAATGACCTACGGCCCATAAAAGGTTTCGTGCTGCATCAAAAATCAGTAACTTCTATATTTCTTCTCAAAATCAAGTCCAGCCCTGGAATCCTGCAAATATAACACCAAAAACACATAAAAACCAACTAACATCGTATTGAGAACATACAAAATTTCAAGTTTTATGCATAAAAAATGTTGTATTTTGATAGCACATCAACACCCTCAACTTAAATTTGTTTCTTGTCCACAAGCGACAGACTCAATCTACATAGGTAATAAAATAACACATAGAGCTCAACCCAATGGCATACATCAAATCAATCTCAAACTTAGATACCCACACCACTTTTTCAAAATAGAATGAGATAGCCATCTAGAAAACCAGTAAAGACTAGTGCATGTGATAACACAACTATAATAAGTGAGGTAATATCAACAATCCACAGTCATTAAATAAGTCTAATGCTAACCAAACAATGCAAGTACCCTCATAGAAAAAAGTCTCATATTTGTCACTCAATGATATTTTCATATATAACCTAGGGACTATGCAAAATCGCTCACTCTCACAAAAGATATTTATGCATTATGTTTAATACCATAGGTTTTCCCCTATATTCATGAGTAAGACCTTCAACTACTCGGACTAGGATTACTTTAGGACTTTCTAGGCTTGTAACAGAGGCTCAGGGGGATTTGGTATGATACTTTGGGAACATAGTGGCTAACGACCCTCCTTAACACTGCGTTTTCCTACACTTTTGCCCTACCGACTCTGTTATTTTCATCTCATCCTCCCTTTCTCCTATTTCAAGCTTTTTCTGGGTGCTTTCTTTTCATTCTTACAACTCTTTACCTTGATTTTGCAATTCATTTTTCTTTTTTAACTCACAACTAAGGCATCACTTATTTTTCTTGCACTCAGTACATAATTTCCCCTTTTTCTCTATATTACTAACTCTCCTCCTCATTTTTGTGTTTTATCCTTACACCAGTCACCCTCAACTTAGGCTTTTGGCCTGAGTTGAGGTGTACAATATCCATCCTCCGAACCAGGGCCACTTTTGGTAGCCACTCTCTACTTAGGCTTTTTCCCTCAGTCAAGATACACAATGGTCAAGGAAGGACCAGGGTCAATTTTAGAATTTTACAACTAACAACGCTAGGTTAATCAGGTGTTTGCAAAGAATAGGTACATGTTAGTCTCAAACATTAGGAACAAGGGATATATTGCAATTTTGGTTAGTCATTTTAGGCTAAGTGGGCTTTTAAGAACAATGGCCTAAGATCGTTTCCTAATTTAATTGATTTATAGCCTAACTTAGAGTAACAGGGCAAGTTCTGAATTAGCACGCAATACATGAATTTGGCAATTTAAAGCTCACACTCACATGACACTAACTACATTATTAACAAAAGGCTCTAATATCATGCTTTTTATATCAATTTTTAACCTCACTTATCAGAACAAGCATTATGAACACACTTACACATGCATGGTTTCTATATAGGCTAACTAATCAAAATCAAAATTTGGTGGGTATCAATTTTCAAAAAAATACAAAAACATGTTATATGCCACAAATATCAGTAGTATATGCTACAAATACTACCTAAACATCCTAAACATGCCGATTCAACAGAAATTAAATATCCATGTGGAAAAAGAACACAGGCAAGAAGACCTCAGGATAAAAAATTGGAGTAGTTATAGACCCAAGACTTCACTGAGGCCTATAACTACCCATACCCAATCGAAAAAGAGGTGCATTGTCCCCAATGCACACAACCAAAGTAAAACAAAGTATAAAGGGTCAAAAATCATACCTGGGAACCTAAGCATCCGTCTCCACCTTGGGTTGCCTCACAAGGAGTGCCTGGTTTATTGTCGCAGCACGACTTGGACAACTTCATTACTCACACTTCACCAAGTGTCCATGCTTCCACTTTTTCTTCCACCTTGAACTTATGAATTGTACCCCTAATTTCTACTCTAATTTTCTGTTATGCTCACAGGGTATTAGTATAAAAATAAGAAGAACAAATAATAGAGATTGCATGTTGTACTTTTTGGCCGTTAAATGAATGTAAGTTTTTTCTTTTGACCCCAACAAATTCAAGTATATAAACATATTTTTCCTCCTCCTTGCATTCTTCCATGTGATTAGATGATTCGATAAATACCTTATCATCTAAACATAATGTAGAAAAATGATTGAAATGAAGTCCAATGCATCCTAATTCATGAATTATATTATTATTTACATCCTCATCTTCACACACCCTAGAGTTTTTAAAGATAATAATATCCACTTCTTCACATAACTCCCATGTGCTTTTCTCAATAGTGACGACATCAATAATCTTCTAATCAAGCAGTTGACCCTCCAATTTTAGCTCTTCAAGTTGTCCTATAAGCATTTTTTCTTATTCACACAATTCATAACTAGCTTGTTGAGCATAAGACGTGTCAACCTTTACCCTCAAGTCAACACTTAAATTATGGACATCCATCCAAACTAATGAACATCTGACAAAAGGACATAGTTGTCTAGGTCTAGATTTTCTAATATTTTCAAGAAGTACACATTGCGATTCAAAAACTTATCTACAATCCCTCTCATCTCAATAACCCATCATTCAATATTTCTTCAATAGAGGGTGTCATATATAAAAGAGAAAACGAAAAAAGAAAAACTATAAGGGACATAAGGATTAATACCCAAACCACTTGAATTAACCAAGTCTAGCCGTATTCCCCGGTAACTACGCCAAAATCTTGATGTCGCCCAAGTTACACCTCCTTTTTAAGGATAAAGTGGTCGTTGTTAAGAAATAGAATCTAACCAAGGTTAGGGTCGAACCTAAGGGAATACGTCGACTTAAGAGAATTCAATGACTGTAATTTGAGTAGTTAACCGACTTACTTCCCTAAAGGAGGAGGGAGGTTTGCAATAACCAATGGAGAAATAAAACTAACTAACACCAGAGTGAAATCAATATGGAGAGAAACTAGGGTATTGTATTCCCCATGATTCCCTAATGTAGTATCATTGGATAACTTAATTCTCTTCTAGTGTGTTGCACGCAGGACGGTAAATTAAGTTTACCAAGCTCTTTGGTCAAGGGTGAAAGGCGAATTTCACTGTGTGACTTGGCCCATCTCCATAGTGTGCATTACTAACCCTTACCTATTAGTCCCAGTATAACCTCCCCTTGGCTCAGTTTGGTTGATTAGACGAGAACACATCAATCGAATCTTGTTAGTCAATCTCTTTTCCTATTCATTACTACCTTGGTCCAGCCAGTAACACTAGGCGAGTTCTAATGTTAGCCACCACTAGAAAACATTCACAATGAAGAGAGTTAATTAATACATGCATGCACACTTTTCAAGAATTATGAGTTATATGGTTTTACCTTGTTAGTTTTTCATGGTTCCCACAACCCTTGTTGTGGATTTAGCTACTCATACTTTGCGTAGATGCAAAACTTATGAATTGGAACAACATAATAGAGCACCTACACAATATAATTAAGAACAAGCAAGTCGAACTTAAAAAAGAATCACAAGATTAAAGATGAAATCAAAGTAAAAGTGTTCTCAATACTCTCCAATGTAATCTCACTATTTTCTCTGTCTAATTACTGAGTTTTATGTTTACTATCCAAAAACATATGAAAAATAACCTAAAAAACCTATTTATAATATTCAAAATACATGTCCTAAACAAAATGGGATAGCCGAGTCGGAACGCCTCACGAATTGGTTTACATGCCGTATGGCATTCCATGGCCCGTAATCGAGGTCTTGTGCAAAGTTGCTAGATTTCTGGACTTTGAGTCTTTGACACACCCTTTCTCTTTCATAAAAGATTATTCTTGTAAAATTTTTGGGTAATTTTGGCCTATTCGGTAACTATGGTTATTTAGTTAAGGAATAATTTTTAGATAATTAATTTAATTGGTAGACTAAATTATTGATTTATTTAACATCTTGTATCACTTAGCTCATAATTATTAAAATAGAATTAGTAAAATTTATTAATTTTTGGTGCTTAATTAGTATTTTTAAAAAAAGATAAATAAAAAAGAAAGAAAGAAAAGAATATATATATATATATAAAGAATAAAGGGCTGCGCAGCAGCCCTATAATGATAAAAGAAGTAGAAAGCAAAACTGGAGACGCACAGACGAGAAAAAGAATGTAGAAACGGAGAAGAAAAAATTACGGGAAGGAAAAAGAAAAGAAAAAAGATAGAGAAAAATTATGATTTTCATTCCAAAACATCAAGGTAATTATTCTCATTCTTTCTATTAAGTTTTCATGAGATTATGAATAAATTTTAGGGTAGTAACGTGTATAATTAATGTTAAATTAAGAAAATATAGTCCTAGGGCTCTTAGAATAATATTTTGATTTGGGGGTCGAATAACGATCCGTTTTAGCTGAAATTTGACGTATATGTTTAGTTTATTATGGGTAAACATAATCTGAAAGAAATTTTCAGATTCGAATTTAAGGGCTCGGGGTGACTTTTTGACACGATTTTTTAGCCAAAAATAAATGTAGCAATATGGGTGTCATTGGATTCGTATTCTTATGTAGATCATGTATTTGAACAGATTTTGATCATCTGAAAGTGTTATGAAAGACTCAAGATTTGGAGTGTTATACTATTAATTGAGGCAAGTGGATTTCTAAACTTTTGTTAAATATGTTGAACCTCGTATGCTTTCTTATGCTATAATCTATGGGATGAGATCATATCATGTGTTGGGTTGATAATTCTTATTGTGATGCTAGTGTGAGGGCTTTAATTGTGTATGTGTTGCTTCGAGAGCATGTGAATCCTAAATTGAGAATAGTGTGAGCATGACATGTTGGGAAAGGGAGATAATTGAGATATGTGTTGAGGATCATGGTTGGTTTGAGAAAATAAAGTTAGTAAAATAGGGTGAAATATTTTAAAAGAGAATTGTATCCAAATGTGTATAAAAGAGGATGAATATTATAATTGCTAAACTTGAGAACTTTGATATCTATTATGCCTATTGAGAGGAATATTATTTCCATAATTGTGCCTTGATTGTATGCATCCTCATACTACATGTCATGACATTGTGGGAAGTTATGAATGGTGATTCTTATCATGAGTCCTTGACCATGAGCATCTGGGTGGCAAGGTAGTTGATACATCGAGATTCTTATCATGAGTCCTTGACCACGAGCACCTGGGTGGCAAGGTAGTTGATATATTGTGATTGAGGTATATGGCCTACGAGGTCCCCATGGGTCCCCTTAGTCTTGGAGCCTTAGCTCGACAGGGGTATACGAAAGGCTGTGTGACGGTCTTGATACCACCTTGCATCGCACGACATTACATATCATCCTTGCATATTATTATGTGGCATGATGTTATTCATGTGATTGATTATGTTATCACTTATGAGTTATGGCTTGTGATTTGATAATTGTGATATACTGAAAAATTATCTTTATTGTGTATTACGTGTTGCTGGGCTGGGACTTTTCTGAGTGCAGGTTTGTCGTTCGGTGGTATGTGGTTGGATTTGAAGGAGTACTTGGTTCTTCATTGTTTTACTCTAGGTTAGTTCCATTTGCTGAGTACCGCGTTGTTTTGCTACTCACCCCCTTGCTACATTTTTGTAGGTTGCAAGCCTGGTCCCACTTGTTAGAATTTTCTCATTGCAAGACCGAGCTTCCGGATTATCCTTAAGGTAGCTGCTTATGTCACCGGTGGACCTTCAAGGAATCCATTATTATGTTACGTTCTATTTGAGGACTAGACATTTGAGACATTTATTTTATTTGAGTACTATGTATTTAGAGGCTTGTACACGTGACACCAGTTCTGGGATGGTTGTAGTTTTGTCTTCCTATGATTATTTGTCATATTAGACTATTTTCTCTTCTGTTATTATTGTTATGTTTGGATCAATAGGTATTGGGCTGACTTGCCTTAGTGGGTTAGGTGAGTACCATCACATCCATTTTTTGGGTTGTGATAGTTGGTATCAGAGCCCCAAGTTCATAGGTCTCGCTTGTATACAAGTCGAGTCTAGTAGAGTCTCGAGGATCGGTATGGAGACGTCTATACTTATCTTCAAGAGGATATGAAGACTGTTAGGAAACTTCCTTTTGTTTATTCTTTTTTCATCGTGTGTCCCTGATTCAGTGTGATTCTCATCATTTTATTCATTCTCTCTCATTTATAGAGATGATTCGTGCTGGATTCTTTACACGAGTAGTTAGTGGGTTATATATGACTTGAATGTTAGATCTAGTACTAAAGTTTTCATAATATGTATGGACTGCTTAGATAATGATAAGAATAATCTTGTGCCAATTGAGATCAGAATCTTTATTATGGGTTCATATATAGATTATTGAGTGGATATCAAGGAGGGTCATGATACAACTATCACCACGATACCAAGGCTTACTTGATTAGAGTTATGGAGTATGTTACTTTTGCTAGCGACTGAATTTATGAAAAGAATGTTTATTACTTAGGATAGCGTCATGATGGATTGGATATTTTGCAGCTATTGATAGGTAGAAGTATGCGGGCTAGTTTAGTGCTACTTTCTTGATAGGTATGATGTATTCTAGTGGTGGATCTAATATACTTTCACGATATAGTACTAGTGGCATATGAAAATGGATATGTCCATTGTCAAGAGTGAATACAAACTATTTTAGAAATTTTTAGTGTATCATGGGCTCATTTAATAATGTTTAATGTTGTACTCATATTCGAGAAATCAACTAGTTTGCTACTCTAGACACTTGGGTTAAGTATTATTTATAAGGAAAATTTTAGTGGTGGATCTTTGGTACAATTAATGTATTTAAGTTGTGAGGTGTATTCGGGGGATTCTAAATGTGGACTATTACTCCATAATAAGATCCAAGGGAGTTAGTTCTTTATATTTGACCAATATAGTTTTGGTGTCATATCGATGATGAGGGTAACCTTGAGATGATGGTAATGGCTATAGAGCATAATGGTAATAAAAGTTTATGATAGATTATGATCAAGATGCAATCATATGATGAGAATTTTTGATTGAGTGAATTCAGTATGGTAAACACAATCTGCAGGTATCAAAAGTTAAGTTTGCTACTATTTGATAAGTAACGTGATAATAAGAAAGATGTAAAATGTGTTGAGATACTGCTTCAGTAGAATTGAAATGAGCTAAAGTCATAAATGAATAAATTCGTAAGATGTAGGGATATTCACTTTGATGGTAAAAGTAAAAAAACAAATCTTTCGAGAGAGTAGAGAATTGAATTTCAAGCCATCCAGTTTTATTTATTTTGCTTTGGTTATGGTGATAGTATCAAGTATCATTTGTCTTGGCTAGAAAACTATTGGATAATATTTGAGGGAAAAAATAATCTACAATGTTGGGCTTGAATATGGTGATAACCTCGTTTGTGATTTTGAGTATGGTAATTATTACATTGAAATTTTATAAAAGAATACTGTAAAGTCGATGAAGAGGCGATCAATCATAAGTTAAGATATACGAATCATAAAGATCTCAAGGTATAAGCTACAATTGATAGATAAAGAAATTGGGGTACAAGTTAAAATAAAGATTCAAGTTTTTTTGTGTGTGTGAGCCTACATTTCGATAGTATATTTTGTCAAGCTATAAATTGGTAAGCAAAGGAATAATTAATCACGTTGAGTATTGAGCATTTGAAAGGACTTGTGTATATTTGTGATCATAGATTTAGTTATTTTGATCGTTGAAGGACGTAAAGAAGTGCTCCACTTAAAGTTTTAGCTTAAAACATGAGGTAAAATTTCATGTGTTGGTCAGTGAATAAAGTTGATAAGTGAGTTAGTAGTGAAGGAATGGGAATCTAATATATTGAAGAGTTCAGGGTATCTGAAATTTGTGTCATAGGAAGAATTTAAGAAAGTGAAGGAATAAGACCTCCTGTATGGACCCTTGGTTCGGAATTAAAGGTTTTACTTATTTTTGCCATTGAGCTCAAACATGATAATGCAATGCGTACTTGTTTAGCATAGATTTTTTTCTAGGATTTACTCGTGACTTTTATGAAGACTGAGTTTTGATCCGAGTGACAAATAAGGATGTTTGAAACATGCTACATTTTTATATTGGTCTAGATTGTCCAATTATGATAGAGGACTTATGAGGACATTGTGATATAGATATATAGCTCTACACACTTATTGAGGATATTGAGAGGGGTTGAAATTACTCTGTTAATGGGATTACATAGATTATTGTGATGACTAGAGGTTATATGCTTATGGTATGCAGAAATTATTAAGGTGACTGAATCTCTCTAAGTTTTGGCATGAGGTATGTGATGTTTTGAATGGTAGTTGAAATTCGGTATGTGAAAGATGGCATGAAATTGACTTTAGGTACAATTAAATAACCTTACCTCGATGAGAAAAGTACTATCAAATTTGAAATTAACGTTGTCAGCTTTGTGTGTGATTTATGTCTAAAACAATACTCAAAAATAAAAATAGAGGAAACCATAGTGTGAAATATTTGAAGGTGATAATGTGTAACTAAGAAGACTTTAATACTAGTAAAAATTTGAGAGAATGGTAAAAATGACAAGTATGGCTACGATATTCTATTAGTATTAAGAGCGTTGTCTTTGATGCAGTACTGTGAAAAGTATATGAAGTTTGAAAAATTAAGTATGTGTACGATTGTATTGGGACTAGACAGGTTGAGTATGTGCTGGTAAAAAAATGAAATTAAAAAAAAAGGGTCACATGAATGAAAAGGTTTGATAGGGACACTATGAAAGGAATATCTCGTATTATTTGACCTTGACTCCGTGCATTTTGGTGTGGTTACCTACTTTATTATGGGAATACCTACCTATTTCAACTTGTGTCTTTACTTTTGTAGACGGATCCTTAGTGGTAGATTGGGTGAACCGATCCTACAATTTTCTCTTAGTAAGATAGGATGCTTATGCAGACTTGATTATTTCAATGTTGACATATTTAGTATTATTTGGGACAGTTGAGGTATACTAGTGGTTCTACACACACAACTTTGTTTATGTGAATTTATAAAAGAGCTACCGTAGCAGTTTTAAGGCTCATCTTGTCGTTGAGGTTATGTTCTGGCTATGTATGAATGAATATGAAGCATATTGGGTCTAGCTCTACCACTCTTAAGGGTTGTTTATAATCACTGCTATTGATATAGTATCCCTGATAGTGTTGTTAGAGATTCTGAATGTTTGAATGAATCATTGGCTAAGTTGTTACTTGATCCTTTCCTTCGTTGGGTCAGAAAGGAATTCGATTCTCTATGATGAGTGTTCAATGTCTAAAGATCGTATTTTATAACTTAAGATCGTGGGAAAATTTGACTGTGAGAATGTAATCTTAACCAAATCTATGAGGGTTTGTGCATAAGAAGTGTGAGATAATTGATTTAGGTTTGCTTTTGATTATGGCTGGTATCGATTTAGAATTTTATCATGATTACGTGAGAAAAGATTTATTGAGTTATGGACTAGTGAGTTGTTATTCGTATCGAATTCATGAGTTAGCCCATGGCTTGAAAATCACCACTGAATTGTAAATCTATCAAGGTTTGATTCGAAAGTTCAGTTCTTAATAGAAGATTTTGATGGCATGGTCTTAAAGGAGGAACTTACTTGGGGAGATGAAATACTGACTTTGGAAGATCATAACTTAGGATTTTAGTAATATCGATTATTATTCCTTCTCCTTCTTATGTTCTAGGACGAACACAATTTTTAGTGGTGGATAATGTAATGACCCGTTAGGTCATTTTAAAAATAATCCTCTCTCTTTCATAAAAGATTATTCTTTTAAAAAATTTGGGTAATTTTGGACTATTCGGTAACTATGGTTATTTAATTAAGGAATAATTTTAGATAATTAATTTAATTGGTAGACTAAATTATTGATTTCTTTAATATCTTGTATCACTTAGCTCATAATTATTAAAATAGAATTAGTAAAATTAGACAGGAAGGAGTGGAGGTCGAGAATTAGAGTAGCAGGCTAATAGGGAGGATAGGAAGGAGTGGTAGTTCTCTGTCTTTTATATGTTATTAATCTGCCTTTATATGTTTACTATCCTGTATCAATGTATTATTATGTATTCTACTCTTTTTGCCTGTATATCATATCTAGCATATTCTGCTGATGGGTTTTTGTGATGAGGGTTTCTAGGAAACAGCCTCTCTGCCTATGTGGTAGTGGTAAGGTCTGCGTACATCTTACCCTCCCCAGACCCCACTTGTGGGATTTCACTGGGTATGTTGTTGTTGTAGTATTATTTTTTGGTACTTAATTACTATTTAAAAAAAGATAAATAAAAAAGAAAGAAAGAAAAGAAAAAAAAATATATATATATATATATAAAGAATAAAGGGCTGCGCAGCAGCCCTGTAATGATAAAAGAAGCAGAAAGCAAAACTGGAGACGCACAGACAAGAAAAAGAACGTAGAAACGAAGAAGAAACAATTACGGGAAGGAAAAAGATAGAAAAATTATGATTTTCATCCCAAAATATCAAGGTAATTATTCTCATCCTTTCTATTAAGTTTTCACGAGATTATGAATAAAGTTTAGGGTAGTAACATGTCTAATTTATGTTAAATTATGAAAATATAGCCCAAGGGCTCTTAGAATAAAATTTTGATTTGGGGGTCGAATAACGATCCGTTTTAGCTGAAATTTGACATATACGTTTAGTTTATTATGGGTAAACATAATCTGAAAGAAATTTTCAGATTCGAATTTAAGGGCTCGGGGTGACTTTTTGACCCGATTTTTGAGCCAAAAATAAATGTAGCAATATGGGTGTCATTGGATTCGTATTCTTATGTAGATCATGTATTTGAACAGATTTTGATCATCCGAAAGCGTTACGAAAGACTCAAGATTTGGAGTGTTATTCTATTAATTGAGGCAAGTGGATTTCTAAACTTTTGTTAAATATGTTGAACCTCGTATGCTTTCTTATGCTATAATCTATGGGATGTGATCGTATCATGTGTTGGGTTGATAATTCTTATTGTGATGCTAGTGTGAGGGCTTTAATTGTGTATGTGTTACTTCGAGAGCATGCGAATCCTAAATTGAGAATAGTGTGAACATGACACGTTGGGAACGGGAGATAATTGAGATATATATTGAGGATCATGGTTGGTTTGAGAAAATAAAGTTACTAAAATAGGGTGACATATTTTAAAAGAGAATTGTATCCAAATGTGTATAAAAGAGGATGAATATTATAATTGCTAAACTCGAGAACTTTGATATCTATTGTGCCTATTGAGAGGAATATTGTTTTCATAATTGTGCCTTGATTGTATGCATCCTCATACTACATGTCATGACATTGTGGGAAGTTATGAATGGTGATTCGTATCATGAGTCCTTGACCACGAGCACCTGGGTGGCAAGGTAGTTGATACATTGAGATTCTTATCATGAGTCCTTGACCACGAGCACCTGGGTGGCAAGGTAGTTGATACATCGAGATTCTTGTCATGAGTCCTTGACCACAAGCACTTGGGTGGCAAGGTAGTTGATATATTGTGATTGAGGTATATGGCCTGCGAGGTACCCATGGGTCCCCTTAGTCTTGGAGCCTTCGACGGGGGTATATAAAAGGTTGTGCGACGGTCTTGATACCACCTTGCATTGAACGGCATTGCATATCATCCTTGCATATTATTATGTGGCATGATGTTTTCATGTGATTGATTATGTTATCACTTGTGAGTTATGGCTTGTGATTTGATTATTGTGATATACTTAAAAACTATCTTTTTTGTGTATTACGTGTTGCTGGGTTGGGACTTTTCTGAGTGCAGGTTTGTCGTTCGGCGGTATGTGGTTGGGTGTGAAGGAGTACTTGGTTCTTCATTGTTTTACTCTAGGTTAGTTCCATTTGCTGAGTACCGCATTGTTTTGCTACTCACCCCCTTGCTACATTTTTGTAGGTTGCAAGGGGGTGAGTAGCAAAACAACGCGGTACTCTGAGAGGTCAAAACATAACTCTTCTGGCGACTCTGAGAGGTCAAAAGTCTACTCTGCATTAGTCGGACGCGGTCCATAGCATCCTGAAGCAAATCAACACCCAACACCTCAGCTGAACATGAATCAAACCATCCAATGGGTAGTCTACACCTCCAAACATATAAGGCCTCGAACGGTGCCATTTGGATGCTAGAATGATAACTATTGTTATATCCAAACTCTGCCAATGGTAAATGCTAGTCCCATCGGGCCCCAAAATCAATAACACAAGCCCTAGCATATCCTCCAACACTTGAATGGTGCACTTTGACTAACCATTAGTCTGAGGGTGAAAGATGAACTCAAACCCTTTTTAGTACCCAAACCACGTAGAGCCCGCCAAAAGTGAGAAGTAAACACAGACCCTTTATCTGATACTATAGACACTAGCACACCATGCAATCTGACAATGTCCCAAGTATATAACCTAGCCAGCTGCTCCGCACTATAGCTAGTTCTCACTGGTAGGAAGTGTGCCGACTTGGTCAATTGATCAACAACCACCCAAACTGAATCAAACTTTCCCAAGGCCATGGGCAAACGTGTAACAAAATCCATAATCACTCTCTCCCACTTCCACTCGGGAATAGGTATACATTGTATCAATCCACCAGGCTTTTGATGTTCATACTTCATCCATTGACAATTCAAACACTTGGCCAAGAACTCGGCATACCGCACCACCAATAATGTTATTTAAGATTATGATAAATCTTAGCCACGCCTGAATGGATGGAATATCTAGCACAATGGGCCTCCTCTAATAACCGTCTCACCCAGTCCCCAACTTTGGGCACACAAACTCTACCAATAACCCTCAAAACACCATCAGAATCAATAATAGTCACTTTGGCTTCACCTCTCAACACTTTGTCACAAATCATGCATATTTTTGGGTCCTTAAACTGGTGAGCACATATCCTATCATACAAAGAAGATCTAGCCTTAACAAAGGTCAAACTACTCTGAGGGGGAGAAATGTCCTAGTGGACCATCTGCCTAGCAAGCGACTGAACCACTCTAGCAAAGGGTCTCTCCTCTACCCTCAAGAATGCAGAACTCCCCATACTAGTAGCCTTCCATCTCAAAGCATCAACAACCATATTGGCCTTCTTGGGGTGATATAGAATAGAGATATCATAGTACTAAAGCAACCGCAACCACCTACGTTGTCTCATATTCTGATTAGGCTGAGAAAAGATATATTTGAGACTCTGGTGATTGATAAAGATCTCATAATGCACCCCATAAAGATAATGCTAGCAACCCTAATATCCTTTAATGATGGGGACCCTTGAAGAACAGCTCGAACATGAGCTAAATCTTCCAAGCACCTCTTCTCCATCAATCGACAAGCATGCATATAAGATGTAACACCCTTAGTATAGGAGCTAGGTACTCCAATCCACACCCAAATCACCCCAAAGTCTACCATATCCAACAATATCAATCAGCAACAGTATCTCTCCCTAAAAAAGTCACAACATGATCTAATACACCTGAGTCACCACTAAAAAATCACCTACCAGGGTAGGAACACAAATAGGCTCGACAAGTAGCTCACACATAATATCAATATAAGAAGCAAAATAAGTTGACACATAAGATTAGTTGAACAGTGACACACTAGAACCATACATGTGATAACTACATTAGAGGCCTCCGCCTCGGCTCTACCCAGGACGACATAGCAAACTCTACGACACCATTAACCTGTGGGCCTCTATGGGCTCCACCTCTCCCTGTACCACAACCTCCTCTAGTACCACCCCTCATGCCCTAAGAGATGTCTCTAGCTGTTATGTGAGATTTTGAAGTCTTAGTAGGAAACACCTATCATGGACAATGGTTGGCGAAGTGCCCAACCTCACCATGAACATAACAAGCTCTAAGCTCTTGTAACTAAAATGGTTATCCCAAAAACTCTCTGCCCTCAGGGTAGGGGTCCACTAAACCATCCTTACCATCGGATTCTCCTCCTTCCACCGTATCTATTATGTATAGTGTGTGCTTTATCATGCAAGCATGATCCACCATCTCAAAAATGTGCCCTCAGCAAAAACCAAGGAAGTTGTGTCCTCCTAAAGATACCCCATCACTCCTTGAATTTATGACCCAGAACTCGGCCAAAATATCTATGGCGAAATCATAGAAGTCAAACAAAGATTTGCTAGGATTGAGGGACGACCATCATTATAAGGACCGGGACTTCGTATGATCTTAATGGGGACTAGAAATTTGGTTCTGAATAGTTTTGAACCAAGGTGACACTTCAGCGAGACCTCTACGGGTCGTGAGAAGGCATACAGACCGTGTAGAGGTGCCTTGAGGTGACCCTTAGCCTTGTGGGTAGTTTATTGGCCTTAATGCGGAGTTTAAGGCCAAGGCATACCACACATGAACCCCACACGATCCGTGTGAGGCTTCACGATCCGTGTGGGGCTTGTGGAGGGCTTTCACCTTAAAAATCCACATTTTGGCTAAGGCATTTCAGACAATGACCCTCTCACGAACCGTATGGCCTTTCACAGTTCGTGAGGCCTTCTGTATGGGCATCGAACAGAAAATTTTCTAACTATTGGATCACTCATCTTGGAACTTTATCATTGAAAAAATTCCTAAGAGGAGCTTCAAGAAGGAGGCACACAGATCGTATACCTCCGTACAGACCATGAAGCCCTCCGTACGGATGATGGCGTGCAATTTTTCTAAGTATGAAATAATCGTCTTAGACCTTTGTCAGGGAGAATTTTTCTAAGTGTTAGACCACGGGAGGGTATACAGACCGTATACCTTCACACGGGTTGTATACTCTTCCATAGGACCACTAGTAATATTTTTTCTACTCGTTTCATTAATGGTGTTTTCATAATTATGAGGTTTCTCCTAAGGTTCTTTTGTGACTTTCTATGCTATCTAAAGATATTCAAATGACCTATACTTTATTTCTCTCATCCAAATTCATTGTTATACTTATAATTATTTCAACTCACTCTTAAGAACTCCTCTTAAAGGCTCTTGTGAAGACTAAGCTTGAGAATCAAGTGAAGGCTCTTTTCTTCATCAAATTGTTCTTACTTCTTCTTGGTGAACTTAAGTATGTGGGATTGATTCTTGGTCACTTTCAACCAAGAAGATCCAAACTCTTTTCATTTGATTTTCATAAAATTTGGATTACATTAAATATGGGGTTTTAAGATTATTACTTATTTAATTTAATTGATGTATGGACTGTGTTTTATTGATGATTTTAAAGTGATTTAAGCCCTAATATGATAAATCGCATTGAAGTTATGAAGATATGAATGTGTATGTCCCATTTAAAGCTTGATTTAAGCATGGGTAATCCAAATTGGGATTTGAATGTGAATTACTTATGGATTTGCTTGAATTTCATTTTATATTATTTATTTAAGCTTGAATCTCTATTGCTCATGCTATTCTCACCTTATTCATGACATATGCATACATGACTAATGGGGTTTGGGTTCTTGCTTTAGATGTGAAGAGACGGCACACAAGCTTGCTGATTGCCCAAAGGCACCAAAGAAGGGTCAAATGGTTGAAGGTAATCAAGTCCAACCAAGAGCTCCACAAGGTGGTGCCCCAAAAAATAGCAGGTTCTATGCTTTGCATGCTCGTCAGGAAGTTGAAGAGACTCCGGATGTTGTGACTAGTATATTAAAAGTCTTTGACTTTGATGCTTATACTTTTGCTTGATCCGGGTACAAATTTATCTTTTGTGACTCCTCTATTGGCTGTTAAGTTTGGTTTGAGTCTCGAAATTCTAAGGGAACCCTTTTCAGTTTATACTCTCATGGGTGAATCTATGGTTGCTCATAGAGTTTATCGGAGTTGTCCTACCTCTATTTGCATAAAGTCTTTCTGTATGATCTTGTGGAAATTGAGATGTTTGATTTTGATGTTATCCTCGGGATGGATTGGTTGTTGGCTTCACATGCTTCTATAAATTGTAGAATTCAGAAAGTCAAGTTTCAATTTTTAGATGAGCCCGTTCTTGAATGGAAGTGTAGTGACTCCGCTATCAAAGGTCAGTTTATATTCTATCTTAAAGCCTAGAAGATGATTTCCAAGGGATGCATTTACCATATTGTAAGGGTTAAGGATATAGAGTCAGAGTCGCCTACTTTTGAATCAGTTCCGATGGTGAATGAGTTTATGGATATGTTTCTTGGAGATTTCCCCATTATTTCTCTCGAAAGGGAAGTGGATTTTCGCATAGATCTTCTCCCGAATACTCAGCCTATTTATATTCCTTCTTATTGTATGGAATCGGTTGAGTTGAAGAAATTGAAAGATCAGTTGAAGGACTTGTTGGAAAAGGGCTTTATTAGGACAAGTATATCTCCATGGGGTACTCTAGTTTTATTTATAAGAAAGAAAGATGGGTCTCTTTAAATGTGCATTGATTATAGGCAATTGAATAAGGTAACCATCAAGAATAAATATTTGCTTCAAGGATTGATGACTTATTTGACCAACTTCAAGGGGTCACCCATTTCTCAAAGATTGACCTCCGTTCCGATTATCACCACTTGAAGGTTAGGGAGTGTAACATTCCCAAAACAGCTTTTCAAACTAGATATGGGAACTTTGAATTTGTGGAGATGTCATTTGTTTGACTAATTCCCCGGATGTGTTTATGGATCTTATGAATTGGGTGTTCAAACGATTCCTTGAGAGTTTTGTGTTGTCTACATCGATGATATCCTTGTTTATTCCTGAAGTGAGTGGGAGCATATGGATCATTTGAGTTTGGTTCTTTAGACTTAGAGGGAGAAGAAATTGTATGCTAAGTCTAGCAAATGTGAAATTTGGTTGGGTGAGGTAGCTTTTCTTGGTTATGTGGTGTTCGGTGATGGTATAAAGGTTGACCCAAAGAAGACTGAGGCCGTGAAGAATTGGCCTAGACCATTGACTCTTTCGGATATTCGAAGTTTTCTTAGGTTGGCCGGTTATTATAGAAGATTTGTTGAGAGTTTCTTAGTTATTGCATCTCCATTAACCAAGTTGACTTAAAAGAAGGTCAAGTTTGTATGGTCAGATGAATGTGAAAAGTGTTTTTAGACTTAGAAGGATTGGCTTACATCGGCTCCTATTTTAACTCTACTAAATGGCTTAGATGGGTTCATGGTATATTATGTTGCTTCTCTAATTAGGTTGGGTTATGTACTTATTCAATATGGTAAGGTGATAGCTTATGCATCAAGGCAATTGAAGGTGCATGAGCGTAATTACCCGACTCATGATCTTGAGTTAGTGGCGGCGGTGTTTGTTTTGAAAATTTGGAGACGTTATTTATATGGAATGTTGATGCTTTTACCAATCACAAGAGTTTGTAATATGTGTTCACTCAAAGGGATCTTAACTTGAGTAAAAGGAGATGGTTGGAACTCCTTAAGGACTATGACATGAGTATGCAATATCATCCTAGTAAGGCAAATGTTGTAGTCGATGCTTTTAGTAGGCTATCTATGGGAAGTGTGTTTCATGTTTAGGAACGGAAGAAAGAGTTGGCAAAAGATATTCATTGTTTGGCTAGGTTGGATGTTAGGTTGGCCGTCTCTAATGATGGTGGTATTCATGTTTAGAATGGGGCTGAATCTTTATTAGTCATTGATATGAAGGCTAAGAAAGATCTAGACTCGTCATTAGTTAAGTTGAAAAATTGGATGCCAAAAAGAAGATAGAGGTTTTTCCCAAGGGGGAGATGGTGTGCTTCGGCATCAAGATCACTTGTGTGTTCCAGATGTGGATGATCTTAGGATGGTGATCATGAGTGAAGCTCATAACTCTCATTATTCTATTCACCCAAGATCTACTAAGATATATTGGGATTTGAGGAAAGTGTATTGGTGGCACGGTGTGAAGAAAGATATAGCCAAGTTTGTATTTGAATACCCTAATTGTCAACAAGTGAAGGTAGTGCACCAAAGGGCAGGTGGTTTGGCTCAAGATATTGAGATTTCTACTTGGAAGAGGGAAGATGTGAACATGGACTTTGTGGTTGGTTTGCGTCGGGCCCAAAGGCAATTTGATTCAATTTTGGTTACTGTTGACCAAATGATTAAGTCGACTCATTTTCTACCAGTCAAGAATAACTTTAGTGCCGAAGATTATGCATTGTTGTATATCTAAGAGTTGGTGAGGTTCCACAGTGTGCCTAGGTCTATCAAATCAGATCGTGGAACCCAATTTATTTCTCACCTTTGGAGGTCATTTCAAAGAGGATTTGGTACTAAGGTGAAGTTGAGTACCGCCTTCCATCCTCAAACTGATGGATAAGCCAAAAGGATAAATTCAAACGTTGGAGTCCATGTTGAGGGCTTGTGTGTTGGAATTCAAGGGTAATTGGGATGATAATCTATCACTCATTGAGTCTGCTTATAATAATAGCTTCATGCTAGCATTTGCATGGCACTGTTTGAGCTTTGTATGGTAGGAGATGTAGATCTCCGGTGGGGTGGTTTGAGTTGGGAGAGATGGCTTTGATTGGCCCAGATTTGTTATTGGAGGCTATGGAGAAGGTGAAGTTGATTAGGGAGATATTGAAGACGGCTCAAAGTCGTAAAAAGTCCTATTCGAATGTTAGGAAGAGGGATCTTGAATTTTATGTTGGTGATTGAGTGTATGAGAAGGTCTCACCCACGAAGGGTGTAATGTGTTTTGGTAAGAAGGGAAAGTTGAGTACCCAGTATGTAGGTCCTTATGAGATTGTTGAGCGGATTGGGAATGTGGCTTATAGATTGGATTTGCCTCCGAATTTGAGTTCTATTCACCCGATTTTCCATGTGTTTATGTTGATGAAATTGGTTGGTGATCCTAGTACCATTGTGTCTTTGGAAGGTGTTGAGGTCGATGAGAACTTGTCTTATGAAGAAGTCCCTGTTGAGATTTTGGATAGGCAAGTGAAGCGGTTTCACAACAAAGATGTGGCTTCGGTTAAGGTGTTTTGGAGAAATCAACATGTGGAGAGTGCTACATGGGAGGCAGAGTTGGACATGATGAAACAACATCCCCATCTTTTCCAATCTACTCAATCCTAAGGTATTAGGTTCTTTCTATTCCAAGTTCCTAATTCTTTCACTCATGAGTTTCATGGCATGAGATGCATACGTGTGCACGAAAATGATTTTCAAGATGTTTTGAATGATTTGAATATGTTTTGATATGAGTTTTAATGACTTCATGATTTTCAAATGATGAAATATGCATTGTACCTTATGTTTTGATGTTTCATGATTCTAAGTCAAGTCTTTCAAGCCTGGTTCTAGCACATTCTAGGACGAATGTTCCCAAGGGGGAGATGATGTAAGGACCTAGACTTTGTATGACCTAATGCAGCTTGGAAATTTTGTTCTGAAAAGTATTGGACCAAGGTGACACTTCAGGAAGACCTCCACAAGTGGTGTAAAGGCATATGGACCGTGTAAAGGTGCCTTGAGGTGGCCCTTGTCCTTGTGGGTAGTGTATTGGCTTTAATGTGGAGTTTAAGATCAAGGCATGCTACACATGAACCCCACATGGTCCGTGTGAGATTTCATAGTCTATGTGATGTGTCGTGTGGAGGACCTTTGGCCTTGACAATCCATACTTTTGCCAAGGCATTCCACACATGGACCCTCTCACGGACAGTATGGCCTTTCACAGCCCATGAAGCCTTCTGTATGGGCGCCGGAGTGAAATTTTCTAAGTATTGAGTCACCTTCTCAGAACTTTGTCATTGAAAAATTTTCTAAGTGGAGCTTCACGGAGGAGGCACACGGACCGTATACCTTGGTACAGGCTGTGAAGCCATCCGTATGGATGATGGCGTGCAAATTTTCAAATTATGGAATTACCATCTCAAACCTTCGTTAGGGAGAATTTTTCTAAGTGTTGGACCACGGGAGGGTATACGGACTGTATACCTTCACATGGACCGTATACTCCTCCATACGACCCCTAGCAATATTTTTTCTACTCATTTTATTAATGGCATTTTCATAATTATGGTTTCTCCTAAGGGTCTTTTGTGACTTTCTATTCTATTTAAAGACATTCAAATGATCTATATTCTATTTCCCTCGGTCAAATTCACTTTTACACTTAGAATTATTTCAACTCACTCTTAAGAACACCTCTTAAAGGCTCTTGTGAAGACTAAGCTTGGGAATCAAGTGAAGGTTCTTTTCTTCATCATATTATTGTTACTTCTTCTTGGTGAACTTAGGAATGTGGGATTGATTCTTGGTCCGTTTCAACCAAGAAGACCCATACTCTTTTCATTTGATTTTCATGAAAGTTAGCTTACTTTAAATATGGGTTTTTAGATTATTGCTTATTTTATTCAATTGATGTATGAGCCATGTTTTATTGATGATTCTAAAGTGATTTATGATTAATTTCATTGAAGTTATGAAGATATGAATATACATGTCCCCTTTAAAACTTGATTTAAGCATGGGTAATCCAAATTATGATTTTAATGTGAATTTTACTTGTGGATTTACTTGAATTTCATATTATATTATTTATTTAAGATTGAATCTCTACTACCCATGTTATTCTCAATTCATTCATGGCATATGCATACATGACTACGGTTTTCATGAATTTCATGATATGGGCTAAGTCCCAATTATGATGATGATTATGTTTTAAATGAAAGGATGGGTGTGACAAGAATGTGATCACATAAATGTCAATGATTATGGCTGTTTCAGCAATTATGGGTATTTACACCACTATGTTTAAGGAGCACCGATTGAGGTTGGAGGCAAGGTGGTCTATCTCCAAGGGTCCATAGTCCTTTCTCATGAAGGTGCTCAAAGGAGCTATTCTTATGCATGAAAGTATGACATGAAGTATGTTTTGGCTTTCTAGCTATGCATGATTATAGCCTAAGTATGCATGTGAACGATTTGAAAGTCTTATGCCTATTTTACAAGCATGTATATGTATATGTATTCTTGTGGGATGATGACCTAGCACCGATAGGATTGAAGGCAGGGTGGGCTATCCCCAAAGGTCCATACTCCTTTCTCTTGAACTATGTGCCTAACATAGGTCTATGTTCATGCCTCTTTGGGGAATGATGATGATGAATGTTAATGGATCTACCTTTGGCAAGTAGGTTCACCTCTTTATCCGTTGTGGCGAAGACAACGGAGTTTCAAGTTATAGCTTACTTGGTCTTATGTTGGTTATGGTCCCATCCCCGTTATATTTGAAGTAATTTCGCATTCATACATGATGTATTTCATGGCATATTGATATATTATTCTCTTGTTATACGATTCTTTCTATATATATGTGCCCTTTTCATCTAACATTGAATGCAGATTTAATGAGCTCATATGCATTGCATGCTCACATACTTGGTATATTCAAATGTACTAACACATACTTTTTACCTACATGATCTAACCATGTAGGGACCAGAGATTATCTTAATCCACCGTACAATGGCTAGATTGGATCTTGAGATACTTGTTGTGGTGAGTCCTATCTTCCAAGGACAAGTCACCATTCCTCTACCTATGATGTTTTATTTATGCTACTTAATTTGAGGGTGAGTCGGGGACATGTCTTGACCCCCATCCTATTTTATGACTAGAGACATTGTTTGGACACCTTGTAGACTCTTGTTCAGATATATGTTATATGTTGTATTTGGGGCTTATGATTATGGTAATCTATTGGACATGGTTATTATGGATTGATTATAAGTATTATGATATGCTTTTATATTATGATGTGAAAGATCCTAAGTCCCAAATTGCCCCCATAGAGTGAGTCATACTTACTGCCACATAGACTTTATGTGCGACATGTTATGTGAATCTATTTCAATCCCTATCCCTATGACATCCCCATAGCGTGAGTCCTTCTTTCCCATCCCATAGAACTATGTTGTTACTATTTTATATACATTTCTGAGCCGATAATGTGTGAATGGATGCTATGAGGCTTGTTCAGGGACTCTTGGGTTCCCATTTGCCATGTCACTCCTAGACCCTAGGTCTGAGTTGTGACAATCATGAATCACAACTAGCTCAACTAGAGCCACAGAAGGGCCAACCAGTGTTGTAGAAGTTGATGCATCTATGCTAATCGAGCTGGAAGAGTCGCTTTAAGCCTAGCCAATATGTGTAGAAGTAGCTCCTGAACTGAGGGCATGGCGTCAGGAGTTGGAGATGGTGAAACGTATCCTGTAGGCCTCTCAGGCTCTGGAGAAGCTGATCTAGTCTATCTCCTGGGTGAAGCTGCCCCTCTAGGTTGTCCTCGACCCCTGGCCCTATCTTGAACTCTACCTCGTCCGTGAGTAGGATCCATCGACTGCCTCGGGCTCTCCCACTGAACGATGGGATCTAGTAATCGGCATATGAACAGAAGGAGTAGATTAGGCACTTCCAAAATGGGTAATACAAAGAAACACACGAATAAAACCAAGAATGAGATTTTTCCTATCAAGTATCCCGTAGCCTCCCGAAGATGGGTGTGAACATCTATACACCGATCTGCGATACTTTACTCGACACCTTGCTTTCGAATCATAAGCCCAACAAACCTTGAGTTCTGATACCAAACTTATCATGCCCCAAAATGGATCGAAACTGAAAGGAGGATAAAATAAAGTGGAAAACATCTCACATAACATAACAAATCTCCCAAAATCTGGAGTCATGAGTACAAGAGCATCTAAAGCAATACGAAAGTATAAGTACACATATCTCAAATTAATACAAGGTTTTCTCATAAAATCTAATACAAGTCTGAAACGAAAAGTAAAGGAAATCCTAAGGATCCATGGTGACTTAAAGACTGAGTTTCACTGGTAAGATCAGGACGGATAGAGAAAAGTCCAAAAGACTGAATCAGCTAACCTGTGCAGATCCCTATACTTGACCTACAAGGATCAAACATAATAAGGGTGAGCACACCAAAATATACCCAGTAGGTTCAACCAAGTGGTAAGAGAAATCAAAATAAGCATGTAATTACGAAGAACTCTATCCCTATATCCAAAAGGTTAGTACACACTAAAATATATACAATAATAATAAGCTAAGATATCCTCACAAACCCGTAAATACCATATAACAATAATATGAATATGATGCACAACTCATTAGTCATATAACAATAATATGAGTATGATGCACAACTTATCAGTAAAGGAAATCCTAAGGATCCATGGTGACTTAAAGACTGAGTTTCACTGGTAAGATCAGGACGGATAGAGAAAAGTCCAAAAGACTGAATCAGCTAACCTGTGCAGATCCCTATACTTGACCTACAAGGATCAAACATAATAAGGGTGAGCACACCAAAATATACCCAGTAGGTTCAACCAAGTGGTAAGAGAAATCAAAATAAGCATGTAATTACGAAGAACTCTATCCCTATATCCAAAAGGTTAGTACACACTAAAATATATACAATAATAATGAGCTAAGATATCCTCACAAACCCGTAAATACCATATAACAATAATATGAATATGATGCACAACTCATTAGTCATATAACAATAATATGAGTATGATGCACAACTTATCAGTACAAATACCAAGTGTGTCACAACCTTGCCATCTGCCTGAGATCAAGGTAATATCAGAATGTCTCCACCTTGCCACCTGCTCGTGGTCGAAGAAATATCAAAATATATCCACCTTGTCACCTACTCGTGGTCAAGGAAATATCAGAATGCCTCCACCGTGCCACCTGCTCGTGGTCAAGGAATTATCAGAATGTCTCCACCTTGCCTCTTGCTTGGTCAAAGAAATATTAGAATGCCTCTACCTTGCCACTTGCTCATGGTCAAGGAATTATCAGAATGTCTCCACCTTGCCACCTACTCACGGTCAAGGAAATATCAGAATGCCTCCACTTTGCCACCTTCTCATGGTCAAGGAATTATCAGAATGTCTCCACCTAGCCACCTACTCGTGGTCATGGAAATATCAAAAACCCTCAACCTTACCACCTACTCGTGGTCAAGGAAATATCAGAATCCCTCAACCTTACCACCTACTCGTGGTCAAGGAATTATTAGAACATCTCCATCTTGCCTCCTCCTTAGGTCAATAAAATATCAGAATGTCTCCACGTTGCCACCTACTCGTGGTCAAGGAAATATCAAAATGTCTCCACCTTGCCTTGCCACCTTCTCGTGGTCAAGGAAATATCAGAAGGTCTCCACCTTGCCACCTGCTTGGGTCAAGGAAATATCATAATGCCTTCATCTTGTCATTTGTTCCTGGTCAAGGAATTATTAGAATGTCTCCACCTTGCCACCTACTAGTGGTCAAGGAAATTTCAGAATGCCTCCACCTTGCCACCTACTCGTGGTCAAGGAAATATCAAAATACATCCACCTTGCCACCTGCTCGTGGTCAAGGAACTATCAAAATGTCTCCACCTTGCCTCCTGCTTAGTCAAGGTAATATCAAAATGCCTCCACCTTGCCACCTGCTTGTGGTCAAGGAAATATCAAAATGTCCTCCACCTTCCACCTAGTCGTGGTCAAGGAAATATAAGGTACGAATCTCACCCTTGCCTCTTGCTCAGGGTAAAGGAGTGATACCGATGTGAAACATAATATCCTTACCTCCTACGTGGGTCAAGGGGAAAGCATACACAACACACACTAGATATAAATCAATGTTGCAATCCAAATATGCATGTAAACATGTAGAATAGCATTAAAATAGGAATACTGAAGGATGGAACTCATAATAATCATATATACTCAAAAAATAATATCCAGTTTCATGGCTAATGCCTAAACCGTCAACATATTTCAAATCCTTATAATATATCAATAGTCAGGAGTACCAATAACACCAGACCTTACTCGTCCCATAGTGCGAGTCTATCAATAATACCAAACCTTACTCATCCTAATTATACATATATGCCTCAAAGGTATCTCAACAGCCATCAATTACTACATAATTACCCAAATAGTGTCACAAGTCTCATTTAGTCACATTTAATCTCAAATCATTATCATTCCATCATATTTCATCTCAGTTCATCAATTATATCACAATTTGGCTCAACTGGAATCACTTTCCCATCATATTTCCAACATATCAACCTAATTACACAAATATCCAACTAGATCTCACAATTATCACGTGAACATGGTCAATAACCCAAATCTAATCTTAAAAAGATTAGCCAAACCTAACTCGATGCTGAAATCGCACTCGGACAAGCTTTCAATCAACTCAAATCCTCAAATTGATCCCCAATTCGACCAACCACTATCAACAATAGATACCACTCACTAATAGAAGCATTTTGATGCCCATATTGCCATAAATTAGGCTTAGGGGCAAAAAGGTCAAATTTAGGGCTAAAGTCTAAAGTTTTCGATTCTGAAAAATAACTTTAAAACCAAATTCTACACAAAACATAGAATTCATGGGTGAAAATCTCATTAAAATCAAGCTTAAAGTGAATGAGAAATCAATAGTTAAAGTTTGAAAAACATATCCTAAAAATCCCCAATTTTGGGTGTTCAATTTTATGAAATTAAAGCTAAAATGAAGGTAAAACCTATAGAAAATGATTAGTTTAGTGTTATAAATGCTTAACCAACAAAAATATTTGAAAACCTTACTTCAAAATCCTCCCAAAAAGTTTGAAATCTCGAAAATGGATAAAATTGGTGTTTTACGAGTTTAAAATTGTCCAGGTATACAAATTACTCCATAATCGTGAAGCTCATCCTGAGAATGTGAAGACCAAACAGGACACAACTCCGCAAATGCAGGACATGGTCTGTGAAAGCGGAGCTCAGTAGACCACACTCTTCGCAAATGTGAAGGATTTTTCGCGAAGGAGAGAAGAAATCCACCTGCACCTATCAGCAAAAATCAGCAACCCAAGTCCAATTTCCCTACTCGGAATGGGGCCTCGAAACTCATCCAAACTCAGAATTATACAAACCAAATATGTATCCATACCAAAGACAACAAATTGCACTCAACGAAATCATCAAAGAGCAATTTCACGGCCTCCTCGCCATATTACCAATGCAAGTTGATAAATCTAGTTTAAAACATTAAAATATCAAGACTGCCCTCAACAACTTCAAAAGTTATTACAAGACTATTTCTACCATTAGTTTCACCATCCGAAACTTAGAATGGCATAAAAACTCACTTTTTCAATAACTTAAGCCTCCAAATATGTCAAAATTCATATTAACTTTTAAAACTGAGGATTCTAGTTCCAAGCATTCAAATAGTTCAAAATAGGCACAAAGCAACATACGATAGGGTAAAACGGTATTTTTTACAGATAAAGCCAAAAATGAGCGACTAGGTCATTATAAGACAAGTGCTAGCAGCTCACGGTGGACATGTCTACTTAGCTACTTTATTTTACTTGATAATTTTTATTAGTTATTTCTCCAGTTGCTCCAACTGTGATTTTACCATACTAAACCTGTAGGAACTACCCGTAATAACGAACTTGCAAAATGAATTTGTTTATCATAAAGAGATTCGTCGTTCCTGACCCTGCTTCACCTTAATTGTTATTTGAACAAGTAAAAGTTATGTCTTGGTCCGAGTGGGGATAGCATTTCTCTTCTGCATGTCCATGGAGTTTTTAAAAATCCAAACATCTTAGATATAGATAGAGAGGTAGGAATTTCTTGAACTGCCTATGCCTCATAGAAACTGTTTACCTGAGACTGTCCCTTGGCCTGTAGGTCCCAAACCATTTCGACCGGGGGTCAGAATTTCTTCGAATATGTTCTTGAATTCATTCGAGATGTGAATAAAACTCAAATTGGAGAAGAATATGGGCCCTGGGTTTGGTAGAGCTCCGCTCTTGCAATTGGGTCATTGCGATTACGGGTTGGATGTCTAATTGTCCAGGCGGTAATAATAGAATCTTGTACCTAAACCGGTGGCTCACTTTTTCTAAGTAATGGGGAAGAGGACCGAAATGTGCCACTGAAAGACTCTACTAAGACAAAGATGGGCTGTCAAGAACGTAGAGGAGGTAGGAAAGGCAGTTGGTCAGATCTAGTATGGATCGTACATGGATGGTAGTTGGAGTCGGCGGCTCTCCCAGGGTTCCCTCATATGAGATTTCTGGAGAAGAGGATCAAGTTGGCCCTTGCGAACAGACGGTATTTTGTAAATACGTAATTATCTTAAATATATTAACTATTTCTTTATTTTTCGATCACTTGGAAGGGATAAAAGAAAGATGTTCTTTCTTCAACAATATTTTATCTCTATTGGACCTCTCAGTAGGATTTGAACCCAGATGAAGTTCGTAAATCATTTTTTTAGCTACTTCACTGATCAAATATTTTAACTCATGTAAATATTAGAATTAAAATAAAATAAACACAAAATGATAAGTTAATAACGATTTTAATATCTTTCAATAATTATATTTGTGTCAAAAAGAAAGTACGTTTAAATTAAATATAATATAAATAAAATAAAAAGTTTATGTATATTACTTAAAATAATATAAAAGGTACCACAATAATTACCAATTAATAATTCAAAAGATGTATACCATTTACAAAATTTAAATGATTCTTAAGAAATTTATTAGTGCCACATGAATTAACATACATTATTTAAAATTTTATGTAAAACATGTTATAAAATACAATAGTTAATAATATGAAATATTTAAAAATAATAATAAAATTTTGATTGACTCTCCAAATTTTATATGTACAACATAAATTGTAACAACATAAGTAACACATATTATTTAAGAATAATATAAAAGCTACTATAGCTCGTAATAATTAATAATATATATATATATATATATATACACACACACACACATTATCATAATGATAATATCATACTCAAACAAACTAAAGTTGAACTGAGCCTACTGTCACGACCCGCACTTGATCATTAATAAGAGGGGAGAATCCATAGTCAAGGAGAAGAAATTAGAGTCTTCGAGAGGTTTCCGAAAGACTCTAGAACATTGCGGATAGAACTTGAAGCTCCTTAGAAGACTCCAGATTAATATAGACAAATCTTGAGAAGCCTTAGAAAACTCTAGATGTGTGGAGTCTTCTAGAGATATGGACTAAATTGTAAACATTTAGGGACTTATAGAGTAAATATTATTTGCACTTTAGACCCTAGGAAGTAGTATAAATAGAGGGTCCATTCATTTATTGACATCAACCAAGAAGTTGTAAGCAATCTTCCAAGTATAATACAAGTCTTCTCCAAAAGCGCTTTTGTCTTCTTCAAATCTAGCGTTCTTTTAGCGATTTTAGTGGGAAAAGCTTACTTAATCTTACAAGATCATGAAAGAATTGTGAATAAGTTGTCAAGTATCGCACAGAAGTCTTAGTCGAAGTCTAAGTTCGTGATACAGTTGTATCAGAGCAGGTTTCTGCTGAGGAAATATGGAAAGTGAGGGAGACTTTAACGCCTCCAACGTTAAGCCGGATGTTGAAAAGAAATCACGCAAGGGCAAGAAGAACTCTAAGAGGAATGAGGAGGTGTCGATTGAACCTATGCCAAGCGATGTTCTAACATCCCACTTACTCTCGGCCACTAAAGTGAGTGATGAGAAACGAGGTAAAGAACTCATAGACGTCACACCCAGGATGGAGTAGATCGCAAGAGCAGATGTTGCCTCACAAGCTATGAAAATCCTAGGCAAATATTTAAATCAGTTTGATGGAAAATTTAAGACCTTGAAGGAGTTCACCCTTGATGAGAATGACAACATTAGGAAGGAATTGGACGGTAGTAAGGCTACAGAGTACGAGATGAAAGAAGTTATTACATCCTTTAAGTGCCGTCTCATGGACACGCTAAGCAGGATGGAGGCCATGAATGCCAGGATAAAGGCACTTAAGGAAGGCGTGGAGGAAGAGAGATATGTTGTGACTACTGGAGACATGGAGGTGAGGATTGAGGCTCCGAATCTACCTGTGTTCAAGGGCGTTCATGACACGCAAGAGGTGGAGAATTTCCTATGGCACTTGGAGAACTACTTCAAGTGCAACAAGGTTAAGAATGATGAGACCAAGATCAATAGAGATGTGTTATACCTTTCAAAGATGCCCATGCTATGGAGAAAACGGAAGGAGTTAGAGATAAGGAAGGGGCTATGCACCATCAATACCTGGGAGCAGTTCCAAGATGAGTTCAAGAAGGCCTTCATCCCCAATAACGTCATCTATGAGGTGAAACGTAAGCTCAGGGAGCTGAAGCAGACAGATACCATAAGGGCATATGTGAAGGAGTTTACTACTGTCACGCTTCATATTCTCAACCATACTAATGAAGATATGTTGTTCCACTTTATAGACAGGCTATAAAATTGGGCTAAGATGGAGCTCGAACACCGATAAATGATCGCCATCGATGAGGCCATCATACAAGCAGAAGCTTTGACAGACTTCAGACATAATAAGCAAGATATAGATAGAGAAGAGGAAATGGAAGGTAGTCATGACCAAGGTGGGGCAGATCGTGGATAAAGCAAGGATTGGCAACCACATCCCAAGCATCCTGACACCTATAAACTTGATAACAAGAAGTTCAGATGTCAATGCAATGAAGAGAGAAAGGCACAACCTGAAAAAGGGTATAAATGCTACATATGCAGTGGGCCGCATAGCTATAAAAGATGCCTTGAACTAAAGAACCTTGGGTGCCATATTACGGGAATGAAAGGAGAAGGATACACAAGAACTAGGGGAAGGATCGGGCACAATGCAGTTAGGAGTGATTGCATTATGTGAAGCCATCACAAAGCAACTGGAGAAGCCAATTGTACATGGACATCATGGTGAATGGACAACCCGCTCGCGTTGTGGTCAACACAAGTGCAGAGGCTAATATCTCGACCAGGTCTGCAGTGACAAGGTTGGGGTTAAGATATAGCCCAAGTAATGCCCGCCTTAGGACGGTCAATGCACTAGTGACACCTGTATGTGAAGTTGCTCAAGGAGTAGACATAACATTGGGCAAGTGGCATGGTAAGACCAACTTCACTGTAGCTCCACTAGATCTCATTGATGTAATTCTCGGGCAGGAGTTCTTACAAAGGTGCCACACGGTGATCAACCCTTATCTTCAACAACTCGTGGTCATGGAGCAAGGAGGGTCCTACATGAAACCCCTAGTCAAGGTGCCCAAACCAGAGGGACAAGCTCAATATCGGCTTTGTAGATTGTGAAGGAGATTAAAGATGCAAAGTCATTGTCATGTTCCACACCCACTAGAAGGAGAAATCATTAGAGGAATCCAAGCATAAATAGGGGTAGCCAGCCACAACAATGTTCCTCATGTATCAAAAGGGACAATCTTCGACGAAGGACACATGAGAACGGTATGAAGACCTGTGGTAGTTCAAAGACAGAGTCTGGAAGTTCCTACTGCAGTAGTGCACTGGGACGTCGCAACATTAGGTGGTGGAGAATGTCACGACCTGCCAGTTGATCATTAATAAGAGAGAAAAATCTAGAGTCAAGGAGAAGAAACTATAGTCTTGGAGAGGTTTTTGGAAGACTCTAGAATATTGTGGATAGAACTTGAAGCTCCTTAGAAGACTCTAGAATAATATAGATAAATTTTGAGAAGCCTTAGAAAACTCTAGATGTGTGGAGTCTTCTAGAGATAGGGACAAAATTATAAATATTTAGGGACTTGTAGAGAAAATATTATTTGTACTTTGACCCCTACGGAGTAGTATAAATAGAGGGACCATTCATTTGTTGGCAACAACCAAGAAGTTGTAAGCAATCTTCCAAGTGTAATACAAGTCTTCTCCAAAGCTCTCGTGTCTTCTTCAAATCTAGAGTTCCCTTAGCGATCTTAGTTGGAAAGGCTTACTTGAGCTTACAAGATCGTGAAAGAATCACGAGTAAGTTGTAAAGTGCCGCACAAAAGTATTAGTCAAAGGCTAAGTCTGTAACACTAGGCTAGGAGGGAGACACACTCTATAATAACTTTGAGCCAAATGGACATTTAAGGAATTGCTTAAGGGTGAGATGGCAATTAATTTTTATTTTTGTGTTCAATTAGTGTAGTTTTCTCATTTTTAAGGCCCCCACTTTTTTTCTAAAGATAATTCTATATACATAATTTTTTAAAAAAATTACATGTACTGATAATTTGAAAAGCGATATAGAGTAGTTTTTAGGTAATTGTTATTTCCTTTCTTACATGGTTGTAATTATTTAAAATTTATTGAATATAAATTCATAAAACAGTTCAAATAATATTAAATTTAAGATATATTACTCTAAATAAGTATAATGAATTAATAATTATTTAAGTACTTTAAATATGAATTTAATTAACAGTCCAATTTCATAGGATTAATCCATTTATTTGGACTACAAATGATGAGCTCACTTTACTAAGCTCAATAGGTTATGTCACTTAAATTTGATTAGCTGGAGAAAATCTTTCTTCATATAACAATCCTTCTTAAGATAAGAGATGTTGAGTATATAATCAAGCAGCTCTTATCCACTAGTAACGCATTTTAAAGTTGTTTGATTACTAGCAGGTTGGGCTATTACAAATGGTGTTAGAGTCACTCATATGTCAACCTTGTTGATGTGGCTAGAGCTCAACTAAGTTTAGGAAAATTCGGATAAGGTGGGACAAACCTCAGTGCTAAGTCTCGGCTAATCCAATGCGGTAGGGCAAACCTCAGTGAGGACACTGAGTCCATAGAGAATGTGTATGTAATAACTCTTCTTAAGATAAGAAGTCTCACATTGACAAAATACAGGAGAGAAGCTAGGTATATAAGTAAGCAGTCTTTATCCACTAGTGATGCATTTTAAGATTGTGTGGGCCTAGGCTCAAAGCGGACAAAATCAGCAGGTTGGGCCAAAATACAGGAGAGATTCTAGGTATATAAGTAAGCAGTCTTTATCCACTGGTGATGCATTTTAAGATTGTGAGGGCATAGGCTCAAAGCAGACAGTATCAGTGGGCATTTTACTTCATCACTACTACTCCTCCATGTCACTTAAATCTGATTGACAAGAGGATGCTTGTTAATCTTTTCATAACTCCTCCATTCCAAAATAATAAATAAGGGTTTCATAATTCAAAAATCACACTAGAATTTTAACAAGATAGTCACAAATTTTTCTACAAGTTCAAGAATTCAAACATTCAATTTCAAAAACAACTTAAAATCAAGACCACAAGATTCAAGAACAAGCTAAAAAAAAACACTTGAATTTTGAATTTAACTACAAGTCAAGATTAATTTCATCAAGATCAAGTTTATCAAGATTCAAAATCAAGCTCAGAGCCCCTTCAATTACTAGTTCAAGATCAAGCTTACAAACTCTTGAGTTTATATTTGAAAAAATGAATCAAATGATTTATAGAGATTGTAATGCTCATATTTAAAATAAAATACTATGATTGTTACCATATTTTCTTGTCTTGATTATTATTTTCTCGGTGCAAATTTTATTGTCTATTGTAGGCACCTAATTTTTTACCTCATTTATATCCCAACAACTTGATTCAAATTGTTATTCCTATATTTACTTTTTTCATTCCTATTTTTAATACTTTAATTCTCTTATTATTGAATGTTTCAACATATGCTCAATCAAACCTTCTGCATTATGCAAAATGTATTGTTATTGTCTACAAATAAAAGCAAATTTATTTTTTTGTTGTCTTCTTCAAATTTTAAGTACTGCAATTAGTCAACACTATTTCACTTTTGGTCATTCTTCTCTTTGAAAAATCGAATATTGCTCAAAGAAGGTAACTCGTAGTCCCTTTTTGAGTATTATCTTTGTTGAAGATGATCTAGTTGGTTCGTTGTGGATGATCCAGTCGGTGTTTTAAGACAAGTAACTAAGTGATTGATTAGTTAATTAAGTTAGTTACTATTCAACTAAATGATCTAGAGGTAGTTAGGAAGTTAGTTACAGATTGTGGTGTATATATACACAACCTACTCAATGTACTCATCAAGAATGAAAATTGAGATATTCTCTCAAATAATAAGAAAGCATTATGTTCTTTCTTCTTCTTCTTCTTCTTCTACTTCTTTTTTCTTCTTCTTTTTCTTCCTTCTTCTTCATGTCATCAAGACTTGATTAAATCATCTATATTCTTTATGGTATCAGAGCAGGAGCTGTAAAAAGCAATCCAACTACAATTTTTTGGAAAAGTGAAAGATAAATCTCAAAGGGTAAAGAAGGTTGTGATCACAGTCAAGAAATCTGACCATCTGGAAGCAGAAAAATGGCAAACCATCTTGTTGATAACAATCAATCAGAAGGCACTACTAGATCAACCATGAACACCTAGATGGATAGCAATCATCCATTATATCTTGCTTCAAATGATGTAAGTGGTATTACTATTACTTCTAATCTACTGAAAGGAAGTGAAAATTATGTTGTTCGGAGTAAGTCAATGAGAATTGCTCTATTAGGAAGAAATAAGTTGGGAGTTATTGGTAGAAGTTAGAAGAAAGAATCATTTCCAATAGGAATGTGGAATTAGTGGGAAATAGTTAATGTTGTGGTCTTATCTTGGCTGATAAATTCTGTTTCTAGTGATCTTGTGACTGCAATAGTTTATCCATCAAATGCTAATGATGTATGGGTTAACTTGCAAGAAAGATTTAACAAGATTGATGGGTCAAGGACCTATAATCTGCATCAGGAAATAGCCTTCATTACTCAAGGTGTCTAATCTGTGTCTGTGTACTACTCAAAGTTGAAAGCCCTTTTGGATGAGTTTGAGGCAATGGTGCTCTCCCCTGTTTGTGCTTGTGAAAAATCTAGAGATTTTGTGATGTATTTGCAAAGGCTAAAATCGTATCAGTTTTTTATGGGACTTAATGACTCATACTTTCAAGCAAGAAGCCAAATCTTGCTAATGGTTCCTTTACCTGGGTTAATCAGGCCCTATTCTATGGTGGCTAGTGATGAGAGTCAAGGGACAAATTCAAAATTTGTAGGAGCTGGAGGTTTATTAGGAGCAACATTTGGTGTTACAGATGCAGTGGCCATGTATTCAAGAGATGGAAATCAGAAAGGGAAAAATATTACAATCCCAACTACAATGTAAGTGTTATATGTGATCATTACAAACTGAGAGGACACTATAAGAGAGATTGCTATAGGTTGGTTGGATATCCTACAGACCACCCTAAATACACTGAATAGAAAGGATCACAAAATAGAAACTAAAAGTATAATAGAAGGTTTGAAAACAAGAACAATCAGAGGAGAACTGGTTCTGGGTCTTACAATAGTGCTCGCAATGCACTAGTTGAGGAATGACATTCTAAGTGGGATGATCAGATTATGCAAGATAGTTATCGACTCATGCTCCAATGATGTAGAAATCTTCCTAATTGCAGAGAAAAGAGCATGTCATGGAAGCTCTAATGTTTTCACTTGAACAATATAATCAGATCTCCAGATTGCTTGAAACCAAGAAAACTACCATACCTTCAACTACAGAAATCAACTCAGCTAATATGTCAGGTAACACTAGTTCACTGTTGAGTTCAAATGAACCATCAACATGGATCATTGACTCAGGGGCTAGTAATCACATGGTTTCAGATATTAACCTGCTAAACAAAATTTCATTAGCCAAAACTAATAATCCTGAGAAATTGTCCTTACCAAATGGTGATGTTGCATATGGCGCACACACTGGCACTAGTAATATATCAAATAATAGTGTCATTCACAATGTATTTCACCTACCACAATTCATGTTCAATTTACCGTCAGTGTCTAAGGCAACCAAACAAACTTTCTTTCCTGACTTTTGTATTTTCTTTTAGGATCTTTGCCGTTGGAGGATGAAGGAGATTGGTAAAGAAAAGGGAGGCTTATAATTTCTATTCAAACAAAAGCTACCTGGAATGAGGACATCTAATTCTAGATTGCTAGCCAAAACTAAGAATCTGTCAACTATAGTAGTGCAAATTAAAGATAATATTAGACAGTGGCATCAAAGATTGGGTCATGTCTCATATAGTACTCTACATCAATTGTTTCCAGCTCAAAGTACTCATATAGTTGATAAACTAAATAAATGCACTATTTGTCCTTGTTCCAGACTAAAGTTCCATTTCCTACAAGCTCGTCTACTACTTCTAGCATGTTTGATTTAATTCATATGGATTTATGGGAAACCTACAAAGTTCCTACTTGTGAGGGTTATAAGTTCTTTTTAACTATAGTTGATGATTTTTTTTAGACTAACATGGATATTCCTATTGAGACTAAAATCTGATGTAATAATGGTGCTTAAATATTTCTTCACTTATGTGAGAACACAATTCAACGTATGTGTTAAATCAAGAAGGATCGATAATGGCATTGAGTTTGTCAATATTCAGTGTTCTGACTTGTTTAACAGTTTAGGTATTATTCATCAAAAATCTTGTCCTTATACACCCAACAAAATGGAATAGCTGAGAGAAAAACATAGACATATACTAAAAGTTACAAGGGCCATTAGGTTTCAAGCAAACATTCCTCTTAAATTTTAGGGACATTGTGTTAAAGCTACATTGTATCTCATAAACAGGCTTCCATCTACTGTCCTTAAAGGTTTATCTCCTTATGAAAAACTATATGGGAAAAAACCTACTCTTACACATCTTAGATTTTTAGGTTGTCTATGTCATGCTAAGTTGATTTAAGAAATAGACAAGCTTATGCCTAGAACCAAGTTGACTAGCATATTCTGAAAATGAAAAAGGATATGTCTTATATGATCCTACTACTAATGTCTTTTTTGAGAGTAAGGATGTATCTTTTAGAGAAGATATATTTCCCTTCAAGTCAGTTGATCTTCAATATACATAATTTGTGTTTCCCCAACCATCTCCTATATTGGATGGTGAACCTCAGTGGCTAGGTCCTCAGACAATTCGTGAGGATCCTCCCTCCTCTGTTGACATATTAGATAGTGTAAATGCAGAAGAAAATGTAACTCAATTACCAACCAACACCGAGAGTAATCAACGTAGCATCATAGTTGAACTAATTCAGAGAAGATCAACAAGAGGGAAACATCCACCTAGCTGATGAAAGACTTTGTATCCTTGAATGTTCACGAGCATGTTCTGTATGCGCTAAACAAATATCTCTCCTATGATTACTTATCTCCAAAATACCAAGCTTACCTAGCTAATTTTTCTATTGTTGTTGAACCTACATCTTATGCAAAGGCTGTGAAAGATCCGAGGTGGGTACAAGCAATGAAAGCAGAAATAGAAGCTTTGGAAAGTAATCAAACATGGACCATTATTCCACTTCCTCGTGACAAAAAGACTATGGGCTACAAATGGATATACAAAGTGAAGTACAAGCCTTCAAAATAAATTGAATGATTTAAAGCTAGGCTAGTGGAAAAAGGTTATAGCCAAACCGAAGGTATTGACTATCGAGAGACATTTAGTCCAGTGGTTAAGATTGTCACTTTTAGAATAGTGTTGGCAATTGCAGCAACTAGAAGATGGCATATCTATCAGATAGATGTCTATAATGCATTCCTCCAAGGGGACTTACCTGATGAAATATATATATATATGGATCTTCCCCAGGGAGTTAAGAGTCAGGGGGAGTGTAAACAGGCATGCAGACTCTCCAAATTCCTATATGGTCTTAAGCAAGCACCAAGGCAATGGAATGCTAAGCTGTCTCAAGTACTTCTCAACTGTAACTTTAGGCAAAGTCAGTATGATCACTCTTTATTCATAAGGAAAATAATAGATGGTATTATCATAGTCTTGGTATATGTTGATGACATCCTTGTCACTGGTGACAATTTGGAATAGATGGTAGAAACTAAAGAGGTTCTACACCAGGCGTTCAATATAAAAGATCTAAGGAGTTGAAAATTTTCCTTGGAATTGAATTTTCAAGATCAGAAAAAGGCATAGTCATGCACCAAAGGAAAAATTCAACAAAACTTAAATTTGAAACATGTCTAAGTGTATCTAAGCCAGCTGCAACACCTACGGATACTATCTCTAAGCTGACAACCAGGGAATATGATGAGCATACTAAAGAAAGGCAGATTTAAGTGATAAGTTGTATCTTTGATAAAGAACCATCTCAGAGGGTGATAGGAAAATTGTTATACCTCATAGTAACCAGACCAAATATAGCATACATTGTACAAACTCTAAGCCAATTTATGCAACAACCAAAACAGTCACATATGAATGCAACATTGAGAGTCATCAAATATGTCAAAGCTACACCAAGACAAGGAATTCTACTATCCAGCAAAGGCATGGATGTTCTGACAGTCTACTGTGATGCTGATTGGGCTGCCTGCACTATGTCAAGAAAGTCAGTCACAAGCTTTGTCAATAAATTAGAAGAGTCCCTAGTATCTTGGAAATCAAAGAAACAATCTACAGTATCAAGAAGTTCAGCAGAGGCTGAGTACAGAAGTCTTGCCTCTACTGTAGCTGAACTAACTTGACTAATTGGACTAATCAAAAATTTAAATGTCCAACTACAATTACCGGTCAATATACACAGTGACAGCAAAGTTGCCTTGCAGATGGCTGCTAACCTTGTATATCATGAGAGGACAAAACAAATTGAGATAGATTGTCATTTTATGAGGGAAAAGATTCATCAAGGTTTGGTCAAAACTGAGTACATTCCAGCCAGTGATCAACCAGCAGCACTACCCAAGAGCCTAAACAGAGTACAACATGAGTACCTTATATCCAAACTTGGTGTTCTAAACATATTCACAACACCAGGTTTGAGGGGAGTGTTGAGACAAGTAACTAACTGAATGATAGTTAATTAAGTTAGTTACTATACAACTAAGTGATCTAGAGGTAGTTAGGAAGTTAGTTACAGATTGTGGTGTATATATACACAACCTACTCAATGTACTTATCAAGAATGAAAATTGAGATATTCTCTCAAATAATAAGAAAGCATTTTGTTCTTTCTTCTTCTTCTTCTTCTTCTACTACTACTACTTCTTCTTCTTCTTCTTCTTCTTCTTCACATCATCAAGACTTGATTGAATCATTCATATTCTTCATAAACGAATGGATTCCACCTCTTTATGGGTTATATCCCATACTATTATGTTAACCCATCAAATTTAGAGCCAACTCTCAAATTCTTGAGCATATTTTATAATCTTAATTTTATATTATACTCCTTCTGTTTTTTTTATTGTCATATTGCATTTTCCGAGAGTCAATGGAGTGATTTATTAAAAATTAATTAGATTATAGTAATTTAAATTTTGAAATAAAAATTATGATATTAAAAAACTATACAAAAAGTACTATAAATTATAATATTTTTCATGTCAATATGATGAAAAGATAAATCTTAAATTGTTTGTCAAAATTTATATCTTTTTGACTCAGGAATTATGAAAACTAAAAGTATTTTGTATTAAAGATGTGCATTGTTTGTATTGTTACCTGAATTAGCCTTTGTTATCCAATTTATATTTTGCTCGGGAAAATAGAGACGTGGTCAGTGTAAAACCCTCTACGTGGAATTTATATTCACAACGCAATCCCAATCACCCCAACTATAAATAGCCTCACCTTCCTCTTCCACCCTTTTCCTAATCATCCATTTCTCTAATTAACTCTTCATTCCATTAGCGCTCAATTTTATTTATATCCCCATCAATTCACTGAGAAATAAAAACCCAAAAATTCAAATATTGTAGAAAAAAAAAAATTGGGTTCAAGAAACAGCCTTGTATGAATACATTTTGTGTATAAAGGGATCATTTGGTAAAATGGGTCAGGCATTTCGTCGAGCAACTGGAAGGATCGGAAGTTCTACTGTCGATACGGCCTCATCGCAGTTGAAGAAACCTATCGACCGGAGACCCCCGCCGGTGAATAAAACCCCGGCCGATAATGTTGGTCCAGTTGCCGGTATGCCTTTTGCAGTTTCTAATCCTCAGTATCTATTCATTTATTTAGATTTCAATCCTTTGCAATTTAGGAACTTGGGTCTCATTCATGCTGCAGCTAGTTTAAATTTCTTGCATTACACAAAGATCACTTACTCTGTCCAAAAGGATTGGCAATGTTGAAAAAAAACTTACATTTTTAAAACTACTACAGTGTAAATCTCAACTTTCGGTAGCAAAAAGTATTTTCAAAAATGGCACCCAAGATGTAGCATATGGTCAACAACAACATAGCCGGTGAAAAATCCCACAATTGAGGTTTGGAAGGGTAGAATGTTTGCACACTTTAATTACCACTAACGCGTAGAGGTAGAGACTAGAGAGGCTATTTCCATAAGATCCTCGACTCAAATGTAGCTATTTTAAATGTAAAGAAGAAAATATAGCACGTCACAAGAGAACAGTGCAAAGTCTACTAGAAGGGAGTAACAACAACATAAAATAGTACAACAATTGAAACACGATAAACGACATGCTAGTATAGATTATTGAAAACAATAATAATTACGAATGGACATAAAATAACAAGGACTACAATACAACTAGTACACTGGCAAATACCAACCACCTAAGTAAGATAACACTACCCTACCTAATAGCCTTCTACCCTAATATGTGTCCTCCACACTTTCTTATCTAAGGCCATGTCTTCAGTAATCTGAAGTTGCATCACATCCGGTCTTATCACCTCTCTCCAATAATTTTTAAGTCTACTCCTACCTCTTTGTGTACCCTTTATAACCAACTTCTCACATCTTCTCACTGGTGTATCCATGCACCTTCTCTTCACATGTCCAACTCGTCTGAGTCTTACGTCACTCATCTTGTCCACTACGGATGACACTCTCACCTTATTTTAAATATCTTCATTTTTAATCTTTTCGCTTTTAGTATAACCATGCATTCAAACGTTAGCATCCTGCTCTCCTCAACATGCATCTGCTGAATATGAAAGTTCTTGACTGGTTAGCACTCTGCTCCATATAGAAATGTTGGTTGAACCACCTTTTTATAGAACTTACCTTTGAGTTTCGGTGGTACCTCTTTACCAAACAAGATTCCAAAGGCAAGCCTCCACTTCATCTAAGCCAATGGAGGCAAAAACACTAGGTGAGTTCTTCCATCTAAGTCAATGGAGAGACTTACCTAACACTTGTGCTAGTGTGAGGTAGCAAGTATCCATAGAATTAGTCGAGGTGTGTGCAAGAGGCCCAGACACCAAGGTTATTAAATACTACTCCTTCTGTCCTATTTTCTGTGGCACTCTTCCCTTTTTGGTCCGTCCAAAAAGAATGTCACCTTACTCAAATTGAAAACAATTTACCTCTAAAATTCCTTTTTTATCCTTAATGAAATAATTCTCAGCCACACAAATATCTAAGAATGATTTTAGACCATAAGTTTCAAAAGTTTTTCTTTTTTTCTTAAACACTGTGCCAAGTCAAAGTGTTCAAAATGATTTTGTTCTGTATTTATTCTTTGAGTTTGAGGTTGCAGAATGAATTCGTAAAAATTCTTTTTAGCAACATATCTTTGTTCTCGGTATCTTTGATTAGTTTGGTGTTTACTTTTATGAACCAATGAAATACCTATGGTTGATACATAAGAAATTCTCCATTATTTTTTACAGAGAACCGAATGGGTTCGATAATCAATACCCCCTTCTTTAGCAAGTCTGTAAGAGGTAAATTTGCCTGAATCAGCATTGTATCCAAACGCATTTCTCTCCTTTGAATTGACCACATAAAATAGGATAGAGGGAGTACATCATTTTAATTACAACAAAAAAATATCAGTCTCCAAAAAGTAGAGTCATTCTTTTTTAGATGAAGGAAGCACATTACATCTCTGGCAAATGATTGAGTTAGGAACTGAAAGTGAAGGGAAAACAAGTTACTCATTGGGGGAACAGTATGGTGTAAGCTTGTTAATCAATTTCACTGCTATAACTTTAAGTATAACTACACACGGTTCCAAGTTAGTTGGGGTTGGCTATATGAGTCGTCACAATATTTTTGTTCCATTCGCACCATAAATTAGTAGTTTTACGCTTGCCTAACGTACTGCAAGTTTACGAAATACTACCACAAAAAGGAAATTTGGAATAATCAATGTGTGGTTGTCCCTCTTCTTTAGTTTCCATTAGAAGGGAATCTGCAAAAACTGAGTTTGTTGTGTGCATTGTTAATCACAAGTATTGAATTAAACTACCATTTTGAAGTGAATATGGCATTGAAAGAATGTGGAAGTAGCAGGAGGAAATGTTTGTCATTAAGGAAGCCAATGTTCTTATCAAATTATTATGCTTACTTGTTGATTCAGTTGTAATTGTCTCTAGAACATATCTCGTGCATCATTATTCACCATCAAATCGATCGACTATGCATCCATACCAAAATGGTTGGGATCATTTATAATTGTTCGATTCTTATTCTTTGGTTTGGTTATTCAATCGTGTGTACTGATGAATACCATACCAAACCAAATCGGGTCGGTTCAGTTTAGTGGATTTTTCTAATTCGGTTTTTCCGATATGAACCTAATTGATGAGCTATTTTTTCGCTTGTAAAATGGAGTACTTTTTAAAAGTAAAAATTGTCTTATGTGAACTTAAGACACAGAGAATAATTATTGGTTGTCTACTATCTTCCTTTCAACCTCTTTTTGTATAATAATTTAAAAAGAAATTCGAAGTTGTACGTACTTTAAAGATATGGGAACAGTCTCCTTACAAGATGAATGGTTTTTGTAGTTGCATACGTTGGCATGAATCGGAACTGGTTCTTGAAAATAGACATGTCCCTTCTCACCCTCATCTTCACCGCTCTGTCCCAAACATTCATAGTGACTAAGAAGTTTTATACCCCTTTTGAGTGTCACCCTTGCTCTTGTGTGACGGAGCCATTATACCACAGCTCCATTCTTCGAGCATTTTGGTCGTCTTAAAAATGACATTAAACAACTCAGTCAGCTACTCCAAACCTGTCTTGCCTGTGCTCTTCCAAAATTCCACCTAGTTTTTTTTTTCCATTGGGATTTGAATTGAGGTTCGCACCCACATCTTGACCACTAGACCATAATTTATTATAATCTGACTATAAACTTATTTTGACCCTCCAAATTTATCCTATTTGGGACGTGCAAGGCGCACATAGGGCAGTGATAATTGGAGCTTGATTGTTAGTTAAATAATCCTGCGCATTCAGTTAGGATAGGCAAAACTGGTATGTAGCTAGAATGGTAAATACTATTTTGGGTATGCATGTGTGCTCAGGAGCACAGGTCAATTTTACCAAGTTGAGCACAGCTATTTATGTTAGTTTTATGCTTTTTTTGTGTAGTCTCTCAATGCAAGTTGCGTGAACAACTTAAGTCCACAGTTGGGTTTTGTCTGGTTAATTTGCTTTTGTTCAAAGACAACTGCCAGTGAGAAACAGATCTTTAATCCACCGACAGTCAAAGATAACTGTCAGTGAGAAACAGATCTTTAATCCACCGACAAAAAGGGATCCTTAATCCCATCCTTTACCGTTAACATTGCAATATATATGTGTTTGTACTTGTGAAATGGGAAGAAATATCGCCAAATATCTAAATATAATTTTGGAATATGAATTGATATGAGTCCAACTTATTGCAAAATTAAGTCAAATTTCAGTCTCCATCAGCCAAATGGGTCTATAAATTTGAGATAGGCCGAGTTCTAATCACATCGCACAACAAATTGGCATTCTTTGGTTAAACATTGATGGCATCCATTAAGGTGTCTTTTTTCGCTGGAAGAACGGTTAATGCCTTTTCACTTGTTTACTTTTCTCTCTGCCCAGGAAAAATAACTTGCTTCAATAATTTCCACTAGAGTGTTTGTAGGACTTCACAAATACTTACATGATAAGTGACTATTTGGTTTTGCTTCTTTAGAGAGCAGCCCAAAAGTTGCTGTTAAAAACACCCTGGAAGAGAAAGATCCCAAGTTCGATGCAATGCTTAGTCAAATGGTTGGTAGAATTCAAGCCAAGCCTGGTGGGAAGCTAGAGATGGGTGAGGTGAGTTTCATTTGTTTGCATTTTAATTTTCAGATTGAACATGTGCGCTATTGACCCTGCAACTTTTGAGATGCTCATAGATTTTTTTTTAGATGCTCATAGATTTTTTCTTAAATTAGGTGATTACTGATTAGTTAATCACTATTTCAATTGCTGCATAAAGCTTCACCTTCTTTAGAAAAAGAAGGTCTGAAGGTGATTTAGAGGGGCCAATGTTGTCCTCCTCTTGTAGGAAGTTTATTCTTAATTCGAAATTTCTTGTGCACAAAAGAACCAACAGTGATAAAAGAGGAGATTGTTAAGTTCTATCAAAGTCTTACAAAGAAACAGAGATATGGAGGCCTCAGTTCAACCCTAGATCAGGGTTGCAATCAGTGAAGAAGACAACTTATTACTACAGAGCCAATTCAGTGAAATTGGGATAAAAGATTGTTTCATGGCATGTGCTAGTGATAAAACACCTGAGCCTGATGGTTTCACCATGACTTCTTTCATCTCTTGCTGGGATGTAGTAAGCAGAGAAGTAGTTGCAACAATACAAAACTTTCATGACCAGAATCTATTTGAAAAGAGCTTCAATGCTACATTCATAGCTATGATTCCAAAGAAGTCAGGGGCCAAAGAACTGAAAGATTTTAGACCTATTAGTCTAATAGGCAGCATCTACAAGATCATCTCAAAGGTGTCGATTGAAAAGTTGAAAAAAGTGGTATCCAAATTGATGGATGCTCATCAAATGGCATTTATCAAAAGCAGGCAGATCATGGATGTCATTTTGATAGCTAAATGAATGGGTAGATGTGAGACAGATCAGCAAGATTCCAGGCATCCTTTGTAAGTTGGACAAGAGAAAGCCTATGATCACTTACATTGGGGCCACCTCCGGAAAACTTTGGAGAATATGGGCTTTGGTGAGAAGTGGATAAATTGGATCAAATTTTGCACTACTGCTGTGAAATTCTCAGTGTTGATCAATGGATCACCCTCTAGTTTCTTCAATTCAGAGGGAGGCTTGAGACAAGGGGACACCTTATTCCCTGTCCTGTTTATTCTGGCAACGGAGGGACTCAATGATATGTTAAAGACAGCTCAAACAAACAGTTGGAAAAAGGGGCTTTAATGCTAATATGGATGATACGCAAGATTTGGCAATTACTCACCTTCAATATGCAGATGACATCATAATTTTCTGTGATGCAGACAATAATCAACTGAAATATTTAAGAGTCATCTTGGTTATGTTTGAAGCAACTTTAGGCCTTCACATTAAATGGAGTAAAAGCTTTATTTACCCGGTTAATGAGGTACCTAGGATAGACAATTTGGTAGACATCTTGGGAAGGAAAATTGGGGATTAACAGATAATAATGTTCCCATTCAATTAAGGAGTCTGTTAGTAGTTCCTAAATTTCAGCTATCTGAAGATATATATAGTTAGTCATCTTTATTATTTAGGATTCTAATAGTTGCCTGTAATCTAAGTTTTTGTTGTTATCAGTTTTGTATCCGCTCTATTTAAAGAGCATGTTGTACGTGAATAAGATCAATTAATTCTCTTTTGTATCTTAAACTTTACATGGTATCCAAAGCCTTTCTTCTCCTCACAGAGTTCTAATTTTCTTATTATCCACCCACCACTAATGGCATCCACAGTCACCAATCCTGATGCAACCAATACTACCACCATTGTTCAATTCAACTCGGTTACCCAACTTCCAATTAAACTGGCAGCCATAACTTTTCCTTGTGGAAGGCCCAAGTGTCCATGCTCATGAGAAGACACAATCTCTATGGACATCTAGATGGGACTACCCCTGCTCCTGCCGAGACCACCATCAGCAACAACCTGCCAATTGTCAACCCTTATTATGTTAATTGGTTTCGTCTGGACCAGTTAATCCAAAATGCCATTTTAGCATTAGTAGATCCGACTCTTGCTGCCATTGTAGCCGCTGCCACCACTGCCAAAGCAGCTTGGGATTCCCTCCATACGGCTTATGCCAATAGGTCACAAACTCGCATATTCAGATTGCGAGATCGCCTCGCTCATCTCAGTAAAGAGAGTCTCCCTGTAACGGACTATCTCAATTAAGTTTGATCTCTCTGTGATGAGCTTGCGATTGTCGGAGCTCCCGTCACCAATGCCGAACTCATTGTCAAGATTCTCACTGGTCTTGGACCAAAATATTGAGAAATCTCTGCAGCCATTCGAGCACTTGACACCCCAATTTTATATGTTGAACTGTTTGAAAAGCTTATTGATCATGAGCTTTTTCTCGCACACAATGCTACGCCTCAGTCCAACATAATTATTGTTGTTGTTGCTCAAAAATCTAGCTCTCAAACAAAGACCAACTCCACCAATAATAATAGGCGTTCAACCAACTATCAGCAGCAACGTTCTCAGCCAGGGCGCAATCGTCGCACCAATCCACAAGAAGTCAACTTAGTGTGTCAGTTATGTGACCAACTTGGTCACTCTGCTCGTGGTTGTCGCTCTCAGTCTCATAATCATTTTCAGGCATGGGCCAACTTTTCTGGACAACGCATGCAGCAATCAGCCCCATGGATAGTCGATTCAGGGGCTACACATCATGTAGCATCGGATACCCAGAGTCTCAACAATGTTGCTGACTACAATGGTCCGGATGAAATTGCTATGGGAAATGGTAACACCATATCAATTTCTCACATTGGTAACACTGATTTATCAGCATCTAATTCTAGCTTTCAATTATCCAATATGCTTTGCTCCCCTTCCATTTCCAGTAACTTGATTTCAGTTTCTCAATTTTGTCGTGACAATCAAACATCGATTGAATTCTTTCCATTCTCTTATCTTGTGAAGGATCTTAGTACGGGGGTGCCCCTAGTTCAAGGGCAGAGTAGAGGATGCCTTTATGAGTGGCTGTTAGACAATCCTTCTTCTTCGTCTCCACTGCAATGCAATATCGCTATGTCTTTAGATCTGTGGCATTGACGTTTAGGGCATCCAACATGTCATACTTTAGATATGTTTTTGAATATATTTTCCATTCCAGTTAAGAAAAATTCTCTTTCCAATGTAATTCATGTCAATCAAATAAAAGTCATAGGCAATCTTTTTCTACAAATTCTTTGTAGAGTCACAAACCTCTCCAAATTACAACAACAACAACAACAACATACCCAGTAAAATCCCACAAGTGGGGTCTGGGGAGGGTAAGATGTACGCAGACCTTACCACTACCATATAGGTAGAGAGGCTGTTTCCTGGAAACCCTCGTCACAAAAACCCATCAGCAGAATAAGCTAGATATGATAAACAGGCAAGAAAGAGAAGAACACATGATAACACGTAGATACAGGATAGTGAACATATGAAGGCAGATAAATAACATATAAAAGGCAGACAATTACCACTCCTTCCTATCCACCCTCCCTATTAGCCTGCTACTCTAATTCTCGACCTCCACTCCTTCCTGTCTAAGGTCATGTCCTTGGTGAGATCAAGTTTCACCATATCATATCTAATCACCTCCCCCAATACTTCTTAGGTCTACCTCTACCCCTCCGTATAGCTCCCAAATCTAGCCTTTCACACCTTCTAACAGGGGCATCGGTACTCCTCTGTACATGTCCAAACCATCGCAGTCTCGCTTATTTACAATAATTTGTGGGGCTCGTTACCATTTCTGTCCATTGATAAGAAAAGATAATATGTTTTGTTTGTGGATTAGTTCTCAAAATACATGTGGCTCCACACGATTCAATCCAAACATGAGGTTTTAGATGTTTTCAAAACATTACATCCATTGATTGAACATCGGTTGCAAACAAAAATACTGATTTTTATACTGATGGAGGAGGTGGATTTCAGAGTCTAAATTCTTATTTAAAATCATAGGGCATTGAACACTTAATTAACTCACCTTATATGCCACAAAGAGTTGTTATAGTTGAAAGACGACATCGCCATGTTGTCGAGACTGCAAAAACTCTAATGCATCAAGCCTCTCTACCAGGCACCTTTTGGAGTTCCGCATGTGATCAAGTTGTATTTCTCATAAACGGGATGACAACCTCAAATTTAAATGATAAGTGTCCATACGAGCTTTTATTTCAAGAATCACCAAAGTATGACAACGTAAAAATCTTTGGTTATTTATGTTATCCATGGTTAAAACCTTACGCCCAGAATAAGTTTGATTCAAAATCAAAACCTTGTGTTTGTTTGGGATTTTCAAATAAATTTATTGCTATCAATGCTTTGATACAACCACCTCAAAAGTTTATCTTTCTAGATATGTAGTATTTTTTGAAACTAGTTATCCTTTTACCAATATTTTTTCTAATTTTAAAAATCACAGTTTGAAAATTTCTTGGGATGACTTATCTCCTTAAAAAGAGATTCACAGTGATATCCCAGCAGAGCCACATTGTTTTGAACTACCTCAGCCATTTTCTACGGGTGCGAAAAGGTCTCTCTCCCTTCATTTCTCAGTGGCGTCGCCAAGCTCAGGTACATCTCCACCTTCTCTCAACAATCCAACAAGCACCTCTACTTCTTCCGGACCCACCCAATCCACTCCTATTCCTGTTTCTCCAGTAACAACCAGTAAGCCACCTATCACCCAAACCTATAGACGTCGGACCTCTATGGTTACCACATCTGTCCAGGCCCCTCAATTACCACCACAGTCAAAACTAGCCACCATTTCTCACCCAATGGTCACCCGCTCACAAACAAATAGCCTTATACCCAAGAGCTTTCTTGTTAAAACCAATCCCTCCTCACTAATTCCTCGCTCCTACCGCCAAGCACAGTTATATCCCAAATGGCAAGAAGCAATGAAAGCAGAATATGATGCTCTAATCAGAAACCAGACATGGGATTTGGTCCAAGTGATCCCTATCGCAATGTTGTGGACTGTAAATGGTTATTTAGAATTAAGCATAAACCTGATGGAAGCATTGACAAGTATAAAGCTCGCCTAGTAGCCACAGGCTCCGCACTAAGACCTGGCTTAGATTATCATTCCACATTCAGCCCTGTTGTCAAACGTGCAACAATTCACTTAGTTCTTGCATTTGCTGCACTACGTTTCTGGCCCATTCATCAATTAGATGTCAATAATGCCTTTCTGCAAGGCAGTCTTCAAGTAGACATGTACATGCGAGAACCTCCTGGTTTTGAATCCTCTGACCATCCAACATACATTTGCAAACTGAAAAAGGCCATATACGGACTTAAGTAGGCTCCTAGGGCCTGGTACACCGAGCTCACCACCTACTTGACAAGTATTGGGTTTGTCAAATCAAAATCTGGCTCCTCTTTGTTTACTTTTCATAATTTTGGCGTTATTGTATACATTCTCATATGTGTTGATGACATAATTATTACAGACAGTATTCAGGAAAGTGTTAGGTCCATAATTACATCACTGTCCCAACGGTTCTCTCCAAAAGATCTCTGTCTCTTACATTACTTTTTGGGTATTGAGGTGATATCCACGCCAACTGCCATATATTTGTCTCAACAAAAATATGTCATGGATCTTTTGGATGAACAGCATATGACTAATTGCAAGGGTGTTTCAACACCAATGACATCAACCTGCACCTTTGCTGAATCTGAAGCTGATTCTGTAGTTGACACTTCCCTTTACAGAAGAATCATTGGTAAGCTTCAGTACCTATTCTTCACTAGGCCAGACATCGGATTTGCTGTGAGCAAGTTGTCTGAGTTTATGCATAATCCCAAAGTGTCTCACTGAAAAGCTATCAAATGTTTGTTGCGCTACTTGAAAAATACAAGCATGTTAGGAATCCAGCTAAGTCACAAACCAGCAGACCATTTACTTGCTTATTCTGACTGATTGGGCCGGGAATCCATAAGATAGGACTTCCACAACAGTTTATGTTGTCTACCTTGGGAACTCGCCAGTTTCTTGGTCTTCCAAAAAGCAAAAGTTTGTCTCCCGCTCATCTACGGAAGTTGAGTACCGAGCTGTTGTGGTTATTGCGTCTGAAGTCAATTGGCTAACAAATTTGCTCAGGGAGCTTCACGTATCATTGTCTGTTTCACCAACTATATTCTGTGACAATGTTATCACGAGATACATTTGTGCTAGTCCTGTTTTTCATAGTAGGATGAAGCATGTAGCCATTGACTTTGACTTTGTTCGTGAGCAAGTTCAACAAAAGGCACTTGAAGTTCGTCACCTTCACTCTGATGATCAAGTCGCTGATGTCCTCACCAAGCCTCTTCCACGTACAACTTTTCAGCGCCATTTTCACAAGTTGGGTCTTGTTCCACTCACTCCCAACTTGTGGGGGCGTATTAACATGTAATAATGTTCCCATTCAATTAAGGAGTCTGTTAGTAGTTCTTACATTTCAGCTATGTGAAGATATATATAGTTAGTCATCTTTATTATTTAGGATTCTAAGAGTTGCATGTAATCTAGGTTTCTGTTGTTATCAGTTTTGTATTCGCTCTATTTAAAGATCATGTTGTATGTGAATAAGATCAATTAATTCTCTTCTGTATCTTAAACTTTACATTACCAACTGTATATCTTGGCATGCCGTTGGGGGACAAGAGCAAATCAAAAGGAATATGGAACAAGGTGTTGGAGAAATGTGAGAAGAAGCTTGTTAACAGGAAAAGTCATTATTTGTCTTTAGGTGGTAGAGTTACTCCAGTGTCCTGTCACTATTCCCTATGCCAGTTAGTGTAAGGGACAGACTGGGCACCATCAGAAGAAATTTTTTGTGGCAAGGTAACTATGACCCAAACAACCACAAGTTTCATTTGGTCAAATGGGATGAAGTCATAGCCAGCAGGAAAGAGGGGGATTGGGAATGAGGAATCTGAAAATTCAGAACAGCAGCTTACTAATGAAATGATTGTGGAGGTTTGCTTCTCAAGAACAATCTCTTTGGAAGGAGACAATCAAGACAAGATATGGCATGGAAAACTGGTGGATCAGCAAAGCTACTACACAACTATATGGTACTGGTCTGTGGAGATCAATAAGGAATTTGTGGCCAAAATTGATAAATGATTGTAAGATCAAGGTGGGTAATAGTAGGAAGACCTTGTTTTGGGAGGAACTCTGGGTGGGTCAGGGATCTCTAAAAAACAGTTTTCCTAATCTTTTTCTTTTGAGCCTCCAGGAAAAGGTCACTGTTATAGAGATGAGATACCAGCAGGGGTGGAACTTTAGATTCAGAAGATCATTGAATGATTGGGAGATGAGCAGAATGATTGAATTCCTAAACACTTTTTGGAACAATGCAAGGATTTCAATACCATTGAGGATCAACTAGCCTGGATTCTAGACAAACAAGGGAGATTCTCAGTGGGATCTGCTCATAGGAAGTTTCAGAGATCAGACCTACCGCAAGGAGGGCTGGCCATGGAACATGATATGGAAAGTCAAGGTTCCATTCAAGATAGCCTGTTTCTCCTGGCTTCTGGCTAAGAAGGCTGCACTAACTCATGACAACCTAATGAAAAGAGGCCTCCAATTGTGCTGCAGATGCTCCTTTTGTGAATGTGAAGCAGAGACAATAAATCATCTTTTTCTACATTGTAGAGAGACAATGAAGCTATGGAAGACCTTCATCAATCTTAGGGGTATAAATTGGACTATGCCTAGGAATATAAAGGAAACTCTAGCTTGTTGGAACAGGGATGGAAATCAGTCAGGGCATAGAGAGAGATGGAAGATTGTCCCAGCTTGCATTTGGTGGACTATTTGGCTAGAAAGGAACCAAAGATGTTTTGAAAAACAAGAGCAGCTCTTTTGTTAAAATGAAGATGGATTGTATGGTTCTGTTCTATTTTTGGTGGAAGCATGAATATCCTCAAGAAGAAGATGTCCCTAGTATTTTTTATTACTTATGAGAATTATAGGAGGATAGTTTTTACATTTCTGTGACCTTTTTGTAAGTATTACTGGAATACTCCTAGAGTATTCCTTTGTTGATAATACAAGTTACCTTTCTCAAAAAAAAATAAAAAAATCTTGTGCCATCTGGTAGCACAGCGAAGAATCCAAGACTGAAGTATTAGAAGAAATGCTTTTCTTGTTCTTGTCCTGCTTGAAACTCAATTTGGTATGGATGATTCCCCCAGCCCACCTCACACATAGCACCCTCTATATATGAGAGGAGGTAGAAGCTCACATGAAATTTCCTTTTTCTTAAAAATTATTTTACTGCTTCCCTCATCTCACATCTTTATGTGCAAATCAGGAGTTTTAGTTAAGTAGTACTTGAACTCGTTAACAATTTTCTTTCCTTTTTTGGGGGCAAAAAGCACGAGGCAATGAAATAATCACATGATATATTCCAGGCCTTGAGAATTCAACCTGTACTTATCTGTTGAAATTTGGCAATCCTATAGAAGTCTTTTTAAGTCAGTTGTTTGAGCCTTGAATTGATGCATAATCACCTTGTATGTGCACTCCCATGCTCCTATTTGTGACTCTACGGAGGACAGTCAAGCTTCTGAAAAAATAATGTCATATTTTGTAGTTTAATCATTCTTATCGCCCATCGGATATTCTTACCTTCATAGTAGGTTTAGTCTCAACAATGGGGTTCCCTCTTGGGTGCAAATAAAATAGAGATCTCAAGTTATCCAACACTGAATTTGTGCTGTCTGACTAAATGTTTCTGTTGACGTAGAAATAATAACTACAAGAACACATGTATCAGGAATAACAAGTTATTAATTCCTGGCTACTGTGACAGGCAACAGTGGTGGAGAAGTATGATAGACCCTTGCCTAAGCTAAGAAATACAACATCAGAATCTAGCAGATATGAGGAAAGGCCTGCTCCTACAGGTACGCTGAATGTGGCACAGCTAAGAGAAATTATACTCCTGCATCAAGGCAGATCCGATGATCATAAAGGACCTTTGGATATCAATGGAATTGCTGAGCGGTTTCGAGTTGATGCAGCGCAGATTCAGAGGATTCTGCAGTTCGTATCTTTGCCTCCAGAAGACACTAGTAAAAAGAGGAACACATAAGTGCATAGCATATTTTATGGTCATGGATAGTTCAAAGAAAGAGTGAGTTCACACTTCCGTTGAGATTCCCCTTTATGCATCAATTTTGCAGCTGTAAGTTCATCTGTTGCAGTAATGACCTACCATCATGGTCCTGAAGAAAAAATGAATGCAGTAAACATGGTAACTTAAGTTACTCATCTGATGATGTTTGTTGAACCAGAGAACCTTTTTTTTTTTTTCTTTTCATAATGGAAAAGCTTAATTCTACGGATAACCTGGCCTGATGATCTTATTCGTTGACTTTGCATGTATCTAACCTTAAATCAACTCCTTTTTCGTTTTTACCCCAAGCTACCTTTTTTGCTCCCATGGTGACTCGAGCACTTAATCTTAGGGTTGGAAATGAAGGATGCTTGTCATCCGAGCAATTCCTTGTCAACTAACTCCTTATTTTTTATGCTTCTACATGAAACTGTTTAAGCCACTACTTATTCGAAACAAGAAATTAATCAAATCAAAGGCAGACTGTCTTAATGATTGGCTCCAGCATTATGTACCATCGCCACATAGAATGAATCAGTTGAAAGCATCCAAGGAAGATCCAAAATAGAAAAAAAAGAACCCAAAGGCTTAAGCACCAGGAGCTTCCATGATACCTCTGATATTGTCAAGGCATGAGAAGTTGTAGTCGCCATAAAAGAAGCTCAGTTGTCTTGTACGGACAAAAAAAGATGTCATTCAACTGAATATAACCCCTAAAATACTCCCCATCTTACAAGAAGCGTCAATCATGACCCCACTTTTTACTTCCTATGGGACTTCTTAAGATACAAGGAGAAAAAGAATGACAAAAAATAAGCAAAAGCTCAAAATCATCAGGCCCTTTCCAGCTGCCACCACCACTGAGGAGGAAGTAAGAAAAAGTGCTCTGCATGCTTCAAGTCAATTTGGACTCTAACCAGTCTGATGTATACTCGTAAGCAACAAATGTCACAGCACCAGCAGGTGCAGCTTTAATAATTGAGGGGACAATCCCTTTGTAAAGTCCGGCCAAACCCTCCTTGATCAAGATCCGCTTGAGGCCATCGTACATATTCTTGTAGGCTCGAGGCTCCAGCCGAGCTCCATACCTTGGATGTCTTTGTAGTCCTTCAATCTGCAAGGTATATGGTTGCAACATTAACTGTTGTCACAAACAATGGACATTCACTTGCATATGATGATCTCTTTCCTTGTAACAATGCAAGGGACATACGAAGAAAGAAGAACCAGAAAGAGGAGGTTCATATTGCATATATAGTTGGAGGTTCCAAATCCACACAATGCTAAAGACCATGTATTGGCAAAGCATTTAAATAAAGAATTCTATATTTTTAGGCACTCCGAGAAGAAGGAAATTCCTGGTTTCCAAATTCAAAACTTGGGGAACAATGCGTGCTTGAAACAATATTTTCTAAAAATCAGTAGTGACTTCAAAAAGACAAATGAGCCGATAAAAGATGTTTTTGCCCCAAACCATATTTGGGGATAGCTGAAAATCATTGACAGGAACAAGTTAGAAAATAGAAAATAATTTTTGAAATATAACCTCCTTTGTTCAACCACCCATTGTTTGGTTATTCCCCACTAGAAAACAAACACTAGATCTGGAGAACAAGATAACTATTGTTTGTTTTCTAAAGAAATAACAGGCATCTCCTGAATTGTTTTAGACCACAGGAGCACTTAGATGCCCACTTAGGGATAAAAAGGCAGACCAGAACTTAAAATATTACTCCTCTATTCCATATTAAGAGAAGTTTTTTGGGCTTTTTTCATTGTTCAAAGTTCAAGATAAATGTTTGAAACCTTTTTCATATTTGTCCTTTCCTGTATATATTTTTTAAGAGATAAATTGCACTTCTTGCGAATAAATAAAAGGGCAATGGTAAAAAATATGGTTTAAATTATGTCCTTAAATATTTTTCTTAATATGTATTTATTGCCTCACAAATACACTCAATATGGAATAGAGGGAGTAATAACCTTAATTTTTTTATTTATTCTTTTTGTATTTCGGCCGAAACCAATATAGAGAATGAACTTAAAGCAAAATCTACCTGGAACCTCTTCTTAACAACATCAAGAGGATGACAGACGGCTTTCGCACATGTCCCAGCCGCTAAACCGCATATAAAAAGCTGGAAGCTTGACACATGCTCATCATCATGGATAGCATTAGAAGATCTAAGACGATTCCAAGCCTACAAACATAAATCCATATTGTGAGAGACCAAATTGAGAACACCTGCTACATTGAACTTCAACAAAAATTGGTGGCAAAAGCATCTTCTCACTGTACAACAGATAAACAGTAAATAATAAAATGAAACTGTATGAGTGTGTATAAGCTTTTGACACATAAATACATGTCTCAGCAATCTCCAGAATAGCACTGCGAACCTAGAAGAGCGGATTTTTTCAAGAAAATAAAAACCAGTATAAAATGCACAAACTGCTAAAGGCGGTTAAAAATTCTTATCAGGCTAAATAATTCAAGAACACAATAATAAAATAACATCAGTCATTCTAATACTCAGAATCATTCAGGGATAGGACTTCCATGGAACGGAATTGGAATTATCTAATAACATTGATGTCATGCCCAATTGGTGTCTACAAATGCATATACCACTCCCTCTGACCCAAAACTTGTGTAGTTGACTCTTCAAATTACTTGGATTTTGGAAGAATGTAATTTTAGATAAATTTATGCATGTTCATAAACCTTCTACATCATAATGCTTCCCATGTACATCCTTGTTTCTTCTATTCCATCAATTTGTAAATAAACCTAGCATTAAGTAGTTTTGACCTAAGCGTTGCTTAACCTTTTGGACATCAAATCTGTGAAAAATCTTTAGGCCATATGGAGTACCTTTTTGTGTATTTAGGATTACAGGTAAAAGCACCTCTCATAATTTAACAGCTTATGCACATAAATGTCCTCTATGAATTTAGAAGCGTTTCCTTTAAAGTAGACATCTGAAAAGATCCAAGTCAAAAATCCAATTGAACAGCATACAACCACTTCAGCACATTATCCTTCATGGCCCAAACAACTGTCAACAATATCAAATATCGCAAGTGAGGGGCTCCTTGCAAGGATAAGTGTTTACCATCATCCAGCGTTTGAATGTATCATAAGTCCCGAATTGCAAACCAGCATAAGGAACAATCTCAACAAGAGTAGGTGTCAATCCAGAATACAGTCCTCGAATGCCACGAGTTCTGAATATATCAACAAATGCAGCTCTCATATTTGGATAAACCTGTTAGTTCATAAACCTACTTAATATGACTGCAAAAATAACATATCAAATGGTAATACAACAGAAATTGAAGTGGTATACTTATATCTCACTTGACTTTTCATCCATAAAACAAAAGCCCACTAAATGTGAATTTGTGGTCATTACAGTATCATCTATCACCTAGCCATGCAATTTCTAGTATCCTTTAAGTCAAATCAAATGATGAATGAATGAGCAGTGTCCCAACCAACCATTGAAGTGCAAACTCAACACTTACAAGTAGGATGAACATCATGTTTAATTGCAATCACTAAAACTAGCCCATGGGGAAACATTGAAGACAATGACATTGCATTGTTTTACATCAAGCAAGGCAGTTATTGCATAATGGAGTATATTCAAGCATCTAATATCAATGAATTCAAATAGTGGTGTCAAAAGCATTCGGATGGACAGTAAATTCGTGTATTTTCCCCCACATGCATGTCTTGACAACCAAGGACCACAATCAAGACTGTCCATCCAAGACTATATTCTTATTCGGTTGTTTCTTTGACACCAATCAATCAATCCACTGCATCTATATGTAGTTTGAGTAAAACGCTGCATGTAACTAGCGGTGAAGGTGAATTTGTCAATCTTATCCCTATTTTATAGGAACAAGTTTGTCCAATTTACCAAGGGACGGCAATGGGGCGGGTTGAGCTCAACCCGCAAATTCTCCCCCCCCCCCCCCCCCACCCCCACGATGATTTTTTTCATTTTCAACCCGCCCCGCTTAAATTTTTAACTTCTTTTGTTTTTTATTGAATTTAATATGAAAAATAAAAAATCGTAATCTTTTTTAATTTTTCGCTAATTAACAACTCAGCAACTAATCAACTACTTTTTAAATGACATTTCAACAATTGTTTCTTAATCTTTAATTAAAAGCCTCTAATTAACATTTCAACAACTAACAATTTACCGAACATGTCTAGTTTAAATTTTAGGGAAAAAATAAAATTTTAAAGTCAACATTTAATATAAAAAGTTTATATCTTTGATTTTTACTAATTAAAAAAAATTAATTTTCTTCGAATTCCTATTCGCATTTTTCAACCCGCTCCACCCCGCATTAATTTTAAAAATAGTTACTTCAATCCGCCCCGCATAACTTTAAACCTGCCCCGCCCTGTATAGCTCTAAACCCGCCCCGTTGCCATCCCTAAATTTACCCAATGCAAACATGATATGCATTGCAAGAGACCCGGTTCCACATGTATGAGGACAATTTGTATCACATGCAACAAAGGTTACACTATAGCCACATATCACAAGAAATGATGCGTACCTTTGGCTCTCCTTGAGAAGCTAAAATGGTTCTCAGAAGATCAAATGGATACGAACCAATAGTAGCTGCACAGCCGGCTAATGCTCCACTGATGTAAGAAAGATAAGGGCTCAAGTTAACGTGATCCTCTGCATCATAGAAAAGAATGACATCAGCCATTGATGCTTACTTGAGGGAAGCACAAAATAGCTTACTCAAAGACATCTTTGAACAGCTAAATATGTGAATCAAATTTCTGTACTGAACTTAGCCTAGATAAAACTTCTTTATGTAGTCAGATTATAAAAACACACATGGTGTAAAAGCTGTACAACTTGTGACAGAGGAGAAAAGGGGAGAACTGTGAATAAAATCTAACTAATGGTCAGATTACAATACAGACCTGACTTTGAAGAGCCACTAGCAAAAGTTTTCAATTTGTGCAACACCGCAAATTGTATTGCAGTGTATGGCATAACCATCAGTAAAGCAGGAACGTTACCCCGCCAAAATCCCTGTCATGTGAGCAAGGGAAACAGAATACATTTGAGAAAACTGTGCAGAATTTCAAAAGATACCATCGTCAAAATCATTGCAACTAATAAGTAGAAATGTCTCTTGCCCTGCTCCCCATATACAAACAAGTAAACATAAATATGTGAAGACAAAAAGGACAAAATTGTTGGACACAGAAGCATCGAACTTTAATTATCTTCCGATGCACAAATAGATTAACACCACAAATATAGAACATGGGCGGAACAGAATCAGTAACCCCACCAGCGGCCTTTTCTGGGCAATTTAGTGTGAGTTTCCTATAATGTGCATCAAGTGGAGAGAGAATCATTTTGGAAGGAAGAGTCACAAGCTTGAACTCAACAATTAGAATACCCCCATCATTGCTCGTACTGGGATTTGATAAGACCACGAGAGTCTTCTTCAACCGAATAGAAGAATGTTGAGAGCAACATGAATAGTAAATTAAGGATACTACCGCGAATAGGAATTTTGAAAACAAGGAGCCATAGAGTGCAGGCCTTGTTTTATAAGAACTAAATATCTTACAAACAACAAAGAGAGTAAATTTTTAAAATTTATTTGAGTGCAAAAGAAAAAAAATCTGAAAAGCATAATTAGTAATATATCCAAGCCTTAAAACTCGCTGATCAACACATGCATCAAATAATTATTAGATTCCTAAAAAGTCCTCCACGTGATAGGAAGTATACCGGTAAACCTTCTTCTCTGAGTATGTCTCTACTGGCTTGCACCATCCCCGTATATTTTGAACTGCCATATACAGTTCTTGTAAGCAAGGCCCACTGGGTAGTGGGTTCCAGTTGAACCTGTAAAAAGATTTAGAATATATCAAAAACATCAGCTCTTTTTGTACCTTGTTTTTGTAAGGTGCTCTCAGTGTACAATTCTACTTGATATACAGACGAGATTTAGGCAATTTTTATGTTATCAGTTATCCCAATAAGGAGGTCTGATGAAAATGAAGCAGCAAAGAAAAACCATCAAAGGAGCATAAGAAAGCTGGATTCAGCACCGTAGTGACTAAATAGCAACTACTCTTTAATGGAGAGAAATTTTCTGAAAATAATTTTGAAAGAAAACAAGAATTCTACAAACTAATTGAGGATTTTTGCTGTTTATAGCCTCTACATGTAAAAGTGCAAGTGTTGAGCTTAATTAGTGGAATCTTTGAGGGTTCTCTGTTGTACATGCACGCAAATCATCCTACAGAAAGAATTAGAGATTCGACAAATGATCAGGCCAAGGCTGAGAAGAGTAGGATATCTCTGCATCATGCATATTCCTGATGTAATGAAACTAAAGTTTGTCGATTTGAAAATCTCAAACAGTTGTTCTGACTGCCTTTGTAAGAAAGTCAAAGCATCACCATGGTAACAAGGATAGCACTGGTGAGACAACTTGAAAAGGTCAATCTATAAGACTAGTACTAATGGGTTGAACCAATTCTCCCAACTACTTTACTATAAACAACGATTAATAACGAAAGTAGTTCATAACATTGTTACGAAGATGATTCATCCTTTTATGACTATAGGTCATGTTGATCATAAAGCTGATACTATGCTATAATTACCAGTATTTGTAAAAATGCTATTACCTGGAATCTGATCTTAATAACATCAAGAGGTGACGTCACGGTCCTTGATATACCACCAGATATTGCACCAGCCGTAGCATCTATAAAAGCTCTTTTAAGCTGTCCATTCTCTTCCATCTCCCCTAATTGCCACAATAATTATCTGCAAACCCAAAAGAAACCACACCCCTGTGTAAAAACTTCCCAAAAAAATAAAAAAGATCCCTTCCATTTAGCTCCACTAGAACCCCAAAAAGTTTCAAACTTGAAAAACAAATCCTAATTTAGCTCAACTGAAACCCCAAAGCCACCAAAGCTAAAGAAACAACAAGTATGACTATGGGTGGGTCACATATCGTATAACATCGACATGTACCTAAAACTCCTAAGGGAAAACAAGAATATATTAACCTATACAGAGAAAAAGAACCAATCAGAATCATGGATTGATTGAGAGAGAATCTCAAAATTTACAATATAATACCTTACAGGAGAACAGAGGGAGAGGAAGAGAAGAGTCATCATTGAAGATTTCAGAGCTCAAATTCAAAAGTACACCAAAATTGAAAGAGGGATTTTATCGCTGCAAAAAGCAATATGGGGCAGCAGTGACCCGGGAAACTTCTTGGAATGGAGGAGAAGAAGTTTCCCCGGGTTGGTGCGTGGGGAAGAGAGGCAAAGGGCAAAAAGTTGGATTTAATGGCGGTAGTGTTTAGATGAAAAGCCAAAATTAAAAAAAAAAAAGTAAGAAAAGGAGGAGACGAGGGAGAAGAAAAATATTCGCGTTTTTCTTTGGCAAAAGATGATAATTTCTAAATTATTGACTTTATTTTTTTATTTAAGTTGTTGCATTATTTTTTAGTAAAAATATTTGATCTTTAATTAATTTAAATATCCAACATCAATCCATAGCAGTTTAAAACTAAATGAAAACAAAAGAGATATGTGTCAGGATCCGCCACTATTTCTGCACAGAGGAGAAGAATCCAGAGCCTTTGGGTAATTTACAGAAGGTTTTAGATCTGATAGTTCCGGTAGTGTATAGTCTTCGCTAAAATTGTATAGAAATTTGTGAAAAATTCTAGAGAAAGGACTAAAGTGTAAATATGTAGGGACTTATAAGATAAATAATTTACACTCAGGCCCTTTAGGAGTACTATAAATAGAGATGGTTACTTTCATTTGCAAAGCATCCAAGAATCAATCAAGGGTAAAGCATTCTTCCAAGCTATAAAAGTCTTCCTTTCTAAAGCTCTATTTCTCTCTTATAAGTCTTCTATCTAACTTCCTTTAGCGGTCTTAGTTGAAAGGCTTACTAATATTTGCAAGATCGTGAAAGATTCGTGAGCAAATTGATTAGTGCTGCACGGAAGTCTTAGCGAGAGTTCTAAGTCCGTGACAATGTGGGTATTAAAAAATATTTCACTAGGGGAAGCAATAGCAAGCGGATGAGACTTTGACGCAACCAACACCACCAATGCTATGCTGGATGTTGGCAAGAAACGCAAGGGGAAGAAGGGCTCTAAGAAGGTTAAGGAGGTGTTGGTCGAACCGACACCAAGTGAGGCCATAACAACCCACTCACTCTCGGCCGCTAAGTTGAGTGACCATGAACGAGGCGAGGAACCTATCGACGTCACGCTCGACATGGGATGGGTCGCGAGGGTGGATGTTACCAGGCAAGCAGTAGAGTTCTTGGGCAAGCGCTTGAATGAGTTCGACAGCAAGTTCAAGACCTTGGAGGAGTTCACCCTTGAGGAGAACGAAAATATCCGGAAGGAGTTGGGCAGACATCAGGTTGCGGTTATGAGCTGAGGGAGACCATCACTTCCTTGGAGTGTCGGCTCATGGAGGCACTAAGCAAGATGGAGGCCATGAGCGCCACCATAGAGGCCATGGGTGCAAGGGTGAGGGCACTTGAGGAAGGCGTGGCTGACGGGAGATGCGTAGGGATTGCTGGAGAAAGGGAGGCCAGGATTGAGGCTCCCAAGCAATCTGTCTTCAAAGGCGTCCATGACGCGCAAGAGGTGGAGAGCTTCTTGTGGCACATGGAGAACTACTTCAAGTGTAACAAGGTGAGGGACGACGAGACAAAGATCAACACAGCCATGTTGTACCTGACAGAAATGGCCATGCTATGGTGGAAACGCAAGGAGTCGAAAATAGGAAAGGGGCTATGCGCCATCAACACATGGGAGCAGTTCAAGGCTGAGCTCAAGAAGGTCTTCTTCCCGAATAATGTCATCTACGAGGCAAAGCGGAAGTTTAGGGAGCTAAAGCAGACGGGAAGCATAAGGGCCTACATGAAGGAGTTTACTACCCTCACACTTCACATTCCCAACCTCACAGATGAAGATATGATGTTCCACTTCATGGACGACCTACAGAACTGGGCCAGGACAGAGCTGGAACGCCGACAGGTTAGGACCATAGACGAGGCCATCACACAGGCGGAGGTTTTGACGGACTCTCGGCACGACAAGCGAGACAAAGACCGAGAAGAAATCTCGGGAGGTAGTCATGACCAAGGTAGGGGAGATGATGGCAAAGGCAAGGGTTGGCAGCCACACCCCAAGCATCATGATACCCACACGCCTGATAACAGGAGGGTCGGTTGTCAGGGTAGCGGAGAGGGAAAGACACAACCCAAAAAAGAATTTAAGTGTTACATAAGTGGGGGGCACATAGCTACAAGAAGTGCCCCGAACTGAAGAGCCTTGGTGCCATACTGCGGGAGAGGAAGGTGCAGAAGGCGTAGGAAGAGGCACTTGAATCAGGAGAAGCTGCTCAGCTTGAGTAGGCGTGATTGGGCTATGCTACGGGAGAAGCCAAAAAAGCGTGGTGCGCAATACGTGGAAATCACAATCAATGGGAGACCTGCTCAGGCCATGGTCGACACAGGTGCAGAAGTTAACATTGTGACTAAGTTTGCAGCAACCAAGTTGGGGCTGAAACATAACCCAAGTAGTGCGCAACTTAGGACGGTCAATGCACGGATAACTCATGTATGTGGAGTTGCTCAGGGAGTTGACATAGTGCTGGGAGAGTAGCATAGAAAGACCAACTTTCACATCGCACAAATAGATCTCTTTGACATCGTCCTTGGATAGGAGGCTTTTCGAAAATGCCATGTGGTGATAGACCCTTACCTCCAACAACTCGTGATCACGGAACACGGAGGTTCCTGCATGGTGCCTTTGGTCGAGATGCCCAAGTCAGAGGGACTAGTTCAATTATCGGCCTTGCAACTCATGGAAGAGGTTAAGAAAAGGTTGCCATTGTCATGTGTCCATGCCCGTTGAAAGGAAAAATCGACGGAGGAGAGTCCAATGAAGGAAGCCAAGCGGGGATAGGGACAACCAGCTACGACAACGCTCCTCAAGTGTTGAAAGGGGCGAATTTCAGGGAAGACCACAAAGGAACGACATGAAGACTTGCGGCAGTCCGAAGGTAGAGACTTGGAGTTCTAATAGCAGCATTGCATCGAGGACGTTGCCTCATCAGGTGGGGGAGAGTGTCAGGACCCGCTACTATTTCTGCATGGAGGAGAAGAATCCAAAGCCTTTGGGGTAATTTACGAAAGATTCTAGGTCCATGTAGATAGTTTCGGTAGTGTATAATGTTCTCTAGAATTGTATAGAAATGTGTAGAGAATTAAAGAGAAAGGACTAAAGTGTAAATATGTAAGGACTTATAGGATAAATAATTTTCCCTCAGGCCCTTTATGAGTAGTATAAATATAGGGGGCCATTTTCATTTGCAAACCATCCAAGAATCAAGTGTAAAAAACATTCTTCCAAGCTATAAAAATCTTCCTTCTAAAGCTCTATTTCTCTCTTATAAGTCTTCTATCTAGCGTTTCCTCAGCGGCCTTAGTTGAAAGGCTTACTAGTATTTGCAAGATTGTAAAAGATTTGTGATCAAATTGACTAGTGCCGCACGAAAGTATTAGCGAGAGCTGTTAGTCCGTGGAAAATGGCTTAAATATGTCATCGACTTTTGATAAAAAGTTTATTTGTGTCATCCGTTAAAATTTGGCTCATTTAGGCTATTGTCATTTGAGAAAATATTTATCTATGTCATTATTTTTTAACTCCAATGTTACAAAATACTCAAACAATTTTTAACATTTTTCAACTGTAATTTTGAATCAAACGTACTTTTCTTTCTCCTTCTTCCTCAAGAACCATAAGGAACACCAACAACTCTAAATTTTCAACTTTTTCAACTCCACGAGATCATCTCAAATTCAATAGTACTATTCCTTCGAGCTAAATACCAAAGTCCAATATCTTTTGAAATCGAATTTAATCTAATTCAAAAAATACTAAGGAAAAAATTCAAGAAAAAGATAGAAATCAATCCAAAAATTCAAAATCTTCTTCATTTCGTGTCTTTTTTGGGGGTTTGTTTTTTTACACTAGATCTTTGTTCTCTGGGTTTTCTGAATCTATGTTCAAAACTTCATGTAATATGGAGTTATAGAGAAAATTCTACCATTAAAGGATATTGAAGTTCTAAATTTTAAAGTAATTTTAAGTGTGTCTTGTCGAGCTAGGTTTGAATTCCAACTCAAAAGATATTGAATTTTGTTATCTAGCTCGGATGGACACAACTCTTGAAATTTGACGTGATCTCATGAGAAATTGAAGAAGTTAAAAATTTGAAGTTCCTAGTGTTCTTCATATTTTCTTGAAGAAGGAGCGAAAAGAATAAATGTGATACAAAAATCTAATTAAAAAATATTAAAAATTATTTGGGTGATTTTACAAAATTAGAGTTGAAAGTAATGGCATAAATGCACCTTTTCTCAAATAACAATGGCAATAAATGAGTTTTTAATGGATAATATAAGTAGATATTTTCTCAAAGTTTGATAACATATTTGAGCCTTCTTCCAAAATGAAATACTATTGTTTAAAAGAAACTCAAACTGCCAAAGAAGCAACACCTCTTTTCTAATAACCCCAACCCTGTCGGAATTATTTATAACCCAACGCTCCTTAATACTTGAATGAGTAAGTGTTGTGCTAATTTTCTAGGTTAGAAAAATCCCTATTTAAGGGACTTTCTCTGTGAAACTAAAAATATTCCCCTTCTAGTTAAATATAAGTACTGAAGGGATCATGAAATAATTATTAACGCTTTCTATTGTGAAAATAATTTCAAAAACTAATTTACATTACTTGTATCATGATAAATTATAAATCATTCCACTGTAACTTCGTAATTACACTCCTCCATTTGTATTTTAAAATTTTCAATAAACACTTATGTAATTTTTCATGTTAAGATTACAGATATTATTTAATGAATTAAATCATTGACGAATTTGATGATTAATTTCCTTTAGATCAATGCATTACTTATTTCATGCGTTGACTTCATAAATCAATCGACCGAATTTGCACATAAAAACTTATAAGTTCTTCATAAAAAAGTATACCATCAAACTCTATTTGAGACATGAATTTCGTCAATTAACCAATTATTTTATAAAATATATTATTATCACTCAATCTACCAGTTATATTGGTGCATCTTAGATCTCATAATAGTTCTATCGAGATTGCGAATATAAGTACATTTGTAGAGCTCATAATAGTTCTATCGAGATTGAGAATATAAGTACATTTAATGGTTTAGAAAATATGTCTTTTCAATCAGTATAAAACATCTATATCTACTTGGTCCTGTTTAATAAAGACGAAATGTCCTCGCACAAGAAGTCAAAACAACATTATTTTCATAATCAAGATAAATTATATTTAATTATGTGCTACAAACATACTGATGTCTTGTCCAACTTTCATTTTAAATCGTGAACAAAACACTTTATATTTATAAAAACTGCGATAATTTGATCCTCTATGTATAAATTAAATTTCTATACACTAAATTATCTATTATATAAGTAAGTGGACATATAAATAAATATATGATTTATTAAATTTTTTATTAAAATTGAACAAATAATTATTCTATAATATATAATATATCTAACACATGGTTAACAGTATACATTTGTCACATCCGAATTATGTCCTAGGTGCGACGCCACGATTGAGACTCCCAAAAGAACCCCCACCTAGCCTTCTTAGCATATCATAAACATTCATAGGTAATGGATCAATAAGAAATAAAGCGAAAGAAAAATCAAATAAAGGGGTCTAAGCATAATTGCAAAAAGAAAGGGCTAAAAAATATAGATTCTACACATCATATCCAACAGTGCCTCCACATACAAGACTTAGTGGGGGCTAAGACATGTCACTAGCTCACCCTCAAATGAAAGTAAAACAAGAATAGTATCATAATGTCTCAAATGACAAGAAAGTAAAGCTAGAATGTAAGAGTTTTGTCCCCGAAGCAGGAGTACTCACTAAAATCTTCAAAGTGGGAATCTAAATCTATATCCACAAATGTGAGGAGCAGGATGGTTGCATGTCCCGTCGCATGTCCCTACATTGTAATATAATATAGGCATAAAATATGCATTAGTACGTTTGAATATACTAAGAAGCAGCCAATGCATGAAATGTAAAGCATGAAGTGCAATGACCAAGCCAAGAACGTAATAGAGTGTAAGACGTAAAAGCACAAGTAAACATGTTAGTAGTCAATGCACAAATGAATCATAGGTGATATCATACAAAGTATCACAAAACACACACACACACACACACACACACACACACACACACACACACATATATATATATATACATATATATATATATATATATATATATATATATATATATATAAGATAGAACCAGGACCGACAATAAGATCATATGAGCTATAACATGGAATTCCAATGTCTCCCCGTACATCGAAGAAAAGAGAGTCTCACTTGCCAAGGTAAGATTCTACCTCGCTAGGTGAGTGCCATAATCATCATACTATATGTGGATCCACTTGGTAGGCCATATTGGCAATATAAACCTACAATTGCAACATAATTATGAGACTAGAGACATTATATAAGGGTACCATAGATTGAGTCCCACCTCAAGCCTCTGTAAGAACCCACAAGTTAGGAGGTTAAGAAATCCAAAAAAGATGGAACTGGAAAAGTTCAGAGGCAATTCATGAGTCTAGTCCATGACCCGTGATTTAATCCACGAGTCATAGACCATGCCCATAGATAGGGGCTTCAGGATTCAAAATTTGTTTAGTGTCAAAGGGGTTTATGAGGGCCATTTACGGCTAGAGAAATAATGTATGAACCATACAAAGTAGCTGTAGATTGAAGTCCTGAGTTGGTGAAAAATTAAGATTTCTAAAAATGAAATCATGACCAACAGGATGACCTGTAGTTTTGTTTATGGTCCATGGTTTGTCTTCGTAAATAGGGTCCTCAAGAATGAAAAAATTAGCTAAGTGTGGGAGGATAACACGAGTTAAACTACGACCCGTAGATAGATTTCGTGAAATTATCAGTTGAAAATAGTCTCTGAAGATTGGAAAGGAGAATAGGATGACTCAAATCACGACTCGTGGTTGAATCAATGGCTCGTGATTAGGGGTTCATGAATTCAATCCGACAGTTTTGATGAAGGGTTTTGTGTATCCTAGGCTTAAAATTATGTCATTTTGAGGTTCTATAAGCCCTATATCAAACCTAAAACCCTCTTAGGACTTCAAATTCCCTTCATTCTCTCATTTACTCAAAAATTCCTAAGGCAAAAAACACTCTAAAAAAGAACAAGGCAAGCTAGGGTTTCCAAGTCCCCCAAACTTCAAGTTCCTTTTTCTAGGCTCCTAATCAAGGTATGTGAGTTGATTTGTGCGTACCTTCCACCCACAAGTCCTTCCTTAAAATCTTTTTACCTTTTCTTTAAGTTCTTTAAGAATATCATTATGCATGTTTATGACTTAAATAATGATTTTATGATGCATTAGTATGTATTTTTGTCTCCGATGATATCTGTAATATTTTGCCATTTTTTCCATGAAGATTGGGTTAATAACTATGATCCCAATATGTAGGATTTCAATAATGATGTGTGTACTTCTTAGTATTTGATTTAAAGATGCATATTTTTCATGTTTATGCATTATTCTCTTGATTTATGAGCTTTCTAGTTGATGTACAAGCCCACTAAGTTCAAGATAATTTTTGCATGATATGATGCTGATGATGTGGGAATAGAAGAAAGGTTTTAAGTTAACAATTTTGTCAAAGATATAAGCATGTTAATGTTGCTCTTAAAAGATATTTATGATGGTCCTCAATGTGAAAGGATAATTCTCACTTGGTGGTTGTTAAGGTTTCGAGCTACTTTTATAAACTTGCTACTTATGATTTTAAGTTATGTTCCTTGACTAAGTATATGTTTTCAAATTATTCCATAGGATTGACTTAACACCGAATGAGGCATTGAGGTAGGATTCGATAAAAGAACCCTAGAAGCAACCCTCTGACCCATTAACTATGTGCCACCATAAGATCCCTTGTAAGGTTGGCTAGTGGATCCATGTAGGCAATTCATGCTAATTGATGATGCATGCTTAAGTGACAAAGCTCCACCTGGCAAGTGGTCTCCCCGTGCTAATGTAGGGAGTTATGTTGGATTCCATGTAGTAGCTCGCATGGTCTTGTATATCGATAATAGTCCATTCCCACCAAATGTGAGATTTGATGTCTTTGTTCCACCACATGTGTTTCATATGATGCATAAACTTTACTTTATATATATATATATATATATATATATATTAAGTTTTACTCCTTGTGCATGCTTAAGCACATTAAATGATGACTTTACCATTTCATGCATGGAGACTTTTGAATTTATGAATGATGGCATTACAATTTCATATTTGTATTTTACATCTCACATACTTAGTACATTCCAACGTACTAATACATATTTTGCCTATATGATGTCACCATGTAGAGATCGGCGCTCCTCCTCCCCCACCAGCTCGTGGCTAGCTTTTGGCATTCAAGATTAGTAGTAGTGGTGAGCACTTAGTTTGGGTTTTCACCTATTTTCTTCATGCTTTATACTTTTCGGACGGTTGTGTATTTTAGACTTAGTGTCTAGAGGCTTTTACTTTCTATCTTATTTTCACATCTTTTCTATTTGAGGAAAATCAAAATCATGCACTGATTCCGATTAGTCATGTGTAGATGGTATGTTTGGACTATGGTGTTATGTTGAAATGCTCTCTTGAAACTTGAATGTCTTCCTTTGGCCCCTTTCCCCATTTTAAATTTCGCTTTATGTGATGTTTATCTATCGAGCTGGGTGAGTTGGCACGCTCTGAAAATCATCGTGACTTTGGTTATTGCAGGCGATTTAGAGTTGAGGAGGTTAGAAGGGCTATTAGTAGGATGAAGAGAGGGAGGATGATCCGACCAGATGAGATTTCAGTAGATTTTTGGAAGAACATGGTCAAGAATGGCATAGAGTGGCTGACTAGACTGTTCAATGCTATTATGAAGACTGCCAAGCTGCCTGATGAATGGAGGAGGAGTATGATGGTGCCATTGTATAAGAACAAAGGGGATATTCAAAACTGTAACAATTACAAAGGTATCAAGTTATTAAGTCACATTATAAAGGTTTGGGAGAGAGTGGTAGAGATGAGGGTGAGAAGAGTAGTGTCTATTTCGGAAAATCAATTTGGATTCATACCGGGCGGTCAACTACTGAAGAAATTCATCTTGTCCGGAGATTAGTGAAAAAGTATAGGGAAAGAAAAAAGGACCTTCATATGGTGTTCATCGATCTCGAGAAGGCCTATGAAAAAATTTCAAGGGATATCTTATGGAGGTGTCTAGAGGTGAAAGGTCTCTCAATGGCATATATCAGTGCGATTAAGGATATGTACGACAGAGTGAAGACTCAGGTAAGAACGATGGGAGGAGACTCAGAGTATTTTCCTGTTGAGATGGGACTCCATCAAGGATTTGTGTTGATCCCTTTCCTATTTGTCCTAGTGATGGATGAGCTGACGCAATCTATCCAAGAGGAGGTTCCATGGTGTATGCTATATGCAGATGACATAGTACTGATAGATGAGGCTCGAACTAGAGTTAATGATAGGTTGGAGGCTTGGAGACATGCCTTGGAGTCCAAAGGATTCAAATTGAGCAGAACCAAAACAAAATACATGGAGTGAGAATTCAGTATTGCGAAGGATAAAACAGACATTGATTTGAAGCTGGCTACTCAACCTATCCCCAAGAGGGAAAACTTTAAATATTTGGGGTCTATCATCCAGAGTAGTGGTGATATCGACGATGATATCACACATCGTATTGGGGCAGCTTGGACTAAATGGAGGCTTGCCTCGGGAGTGTTGTGTGACAAGAAGATACCACCTAAAAACAAAGGTAAGTTTTACAGAATGGTGGTTAGACCATTTTTGTTGTATGGGGTGTAGTGTTGGCAAATAAAGAATGCACATGTTCAGAAGATGCATTTCATAGAGATGAGGATGTTGAGATGGTAGTATGGTCACACAATAAGGGATAATATTAAGAATGAGATCATTCGAGAGAAGCTGGAGGTGGCATCGGTGGTGATAAGATGATGAAAGCGAGACTAAGATGGTTTAGACATATGCGGAGACAGAGTACCGATGTGCCTGTTAGGAAGTACAAGAGGTTGGTTTTGGGAGCTACACGGAGAGGTAGAGGTAGACCGAAGAAGTATTGAGGGGAGGTGATCAGACAAGATATGGCGAATCTAAATCTAACCGAGGACATTACCTTAGATAGGAAGGAGTGGAGGTCGCGAATTAGAGTAGCAGGCTGATTAGTTTGATAGGGTTAGGTATATGGGTGATTTCGAGGTTTAGTGAGGTAGCAGGGATAGGCGTGATTGATGTCACTATCTGTCGTATGTGTATTGAATTTATTGTATTTACATATTGACATGTGCTTTTTGTAAATAGTCGCTCTTTTTATTTCGATTTCTAGTTCTATTTCTCCCTTTGTTCCTTTTCCTTCCCTTTGCAATATCTAGTTTATTCTGCTTATAAGTTGTTGAGTCAAGGGTTCCCAGGAAACAACCTCTCTACTTATTGTAAATATGAGGTTGTGGGAAGGTCTACATACATTTCTACCCTTCCCAGATCCCACGTGTGGAATTCAACTGGGTATGTTGTTGTTGTTGTTGTGATGTTTATCTATGAATGCCTTATGTATGCTAAGATGGCTTAGGTGAGATGCCTGTGGGTCCCTCATTTGTCGTGTTATGACTAGACCCTAGGCTTGGGTCGTGACAGCCTCATTCGATGATAAGTCAAATACCATCAAATACTTATAATAAACATAAATTACTTGTCATAATTCATAACTTGTTATAGTGAAAAGGTAAGTCAAGTAAACCGATCCAATTCATAAAGATCATACCCATAGAATAACTCATTTTTATGATTATACTTGTAATGTGAGTGTAGGCCTTTCATCATTACAACTCTAATCAATTTAGGTCTTAGGCCACTCTATACATGAACTTACTTACATATAAAACCTCCATAATCATAACTTACCATAAAAATTAGGACAAAAGTATGGATTCATCATCAATAAGCTTGAAATCATGTGAACAAAGTAAATTCACGCATAGTCATGTAATTTGAGACTCTTTACAGGAACCCATTTATAATTTCTTAAAACCCTAGGTAGCATATAGGTGAAATCACTTGAAATTCATGTAATTTAAAATAATTCATGCATAATTAGATATAAAATTATGATATACAACAATATACATGGAATTTGAGTTGCAATTATAAAATCCTAAAATACCTTATTGAAGTTTGAATGAAAATGGAGGGTTTAGTTGGGTTTTATGAGCGAAAGGTACTCATGGATGAAGGCTCGCGTACCTTGAGTGAAATAAGTGGAGAAAATCTGAATTTTGAGAAGAGAAGCTTGAAACCCTAACTTAAAGTTTCCAATGGAAGTTTGAAGGTGTTAAATGTTTGAGAGAATTTGGGTGACTTGAGAGCTTAATTAGGAGAGAATGAGTGATATGAAAAGGGTTCGGGATGGATATAGTCAATTATAGGCTTAAAACGATGTAGTTTAAGAGTTAGGGTAGGAGAAAATGACCAAAAGACCCTTCATTAAAAATTATCAGGAAGGATTACGAAAGAGAGTCTACAGATCATAATTCAATCTATAGTCCGTAGATATGTAATTTCATACAAATATAAGTTTCCAATATCTCAGGATCTAAAACAATAAAGGAAAATTATGAACCCTAGTTTCATTTATGGTCCATCTTGCATTTTCATATAAAAACTTCAAAACATAAATCTTGGGCCAAAATCACGAACTCAACTATAATTTGTAAGTCATTGTACGGATCGTAAAACACCTTTTGTATTCCTCATCATGTAAGGACTTAGATTTCGTGAGAATTTATTGGTACTTAAATCAAGTTTCTAGAGGTATGTGAGCCATGGGAAATGCTTGAGTATGACTTTGGGTGGCTTAAGAAAGGATTCGAAGCTTGGTGGCCTTAGAAAGGCACCCCAGCCTTTCAGCCTAGAACTTGGCTAAGGCTAGCACCACATGGACCCTGCACAGGTAGTGTTGCACTCCCCGAGCCGTGGAGAGGTGCTCTTATGAAATTCCCGTTCCAAATAATTATCTAAGTGTGAAATCACCTTCTCGAAACTTGGTGCCTTCATATGGACGCCCAAACAACCCGTGAAGCCTCTCACAAACCGTTTCACCTTAAGTGGAATTACCCTTAGCCTGAGGAAATTTTCTGAGGACCCTCTCACAAGTCCTCACTGAGTTGTGAGGCTCTTTTATAGGACCCCTAAATCAGTTTATACTCCTTTATTACTATTTGTTCTTATTCTAATACTTAGCTTCTCATTCACTCGCTCAAATGCTTTCTGAATCCTTTTTTCAAGCTCTAATCGGAGGATTCCCATGGAAACTTCAATCTCAAACTAAATTCACTTTCAAGCCTTCAATCTAAGCTTATTTATTTGGTGTCGGGTCATCATGGGTCTTCTACATCAAGCCAAGTTCAAATACATTCTGTTGGCTAAGTTTTTCATATGAATTGGTAGAAGGGTCAACTTTATATGGTCATATCTCCTTTCACAAAAAGGAAATAATTTCGAGTTTGGATCAAGAAGTTATGCCCGTTTTTGTAAAGTCCGTCTGTGCTAAGTTCCCTCTATTTTGGCTAAGGAGATCTCTACGGGTGCTCTGCACGATCCGTGGTTCTTTGCATGGACCGTGGAGCTTCTTCATGGGACACTTGGAAACATTTTGAAGCTCGTCTTATTAATAACTTTTCCATAATTTTGGCTACTTCAAAGGGATGTTTATGACTTTCTAATCCATCCTAAACCCCTAAAAAGACCTATACTCCTCTATTCTTATTCAAATTCATTTCTCACCCTTAGAATATTCAAATTCTCTCATCTAAAGAACTCCTCTCAAGTGAGTCATTGGAGGATTATCTTGGAGCTTAAGGAAGGGTCTTCTTCTTCAATCAATTTCTTCTTGAATCTTCTTAAATAACTAAGGTATGTGAGATTGATTCATGATCCCTTTCAACCATGAAGAACCCAACTCCTTTGAACTTGATTTTTATGAAATTGAGCTTACTTTAAACATGGGTCTTTTAGATTATTGTTTATTTGATTAAATTGAGATATAGGCTATGCTTAATTGTTGTTTATTAAAGTGATTTAAGCCCTAATATGTCGAATTGCATGAATATTATGAAGATTTGAATATGCGTTGTCCCTTTAAAGTTTTATTCGAGCATGGGTAATCTAAATTTTGATTTAAATGTGGATTTACTTATAGATTTACTTGAATTTCATATTGTATTGTTGATTTAAGTTTGAATCTTTATTGTTCGTGTTATTCTCATATCATTCACGACATATGCATACATGAGCATTGGTTTTGATGAAATTATTTGGGGGGTTTAAGCTCACATATGTTTAGAATAAGGCTTTGATGAAAATTATATGGTGGGTTAAGCCCATATATATTTATGAATATGATTTTGATGGAAATATGGTTTTGACAAGAATGTGATCACATAAATGTCTATGATATGGCTCTTTGAGAAATTTTGGGTGTTTACACCAATATGATATATGTGAACGAGCTATTCCTATGCATGAAAGTATGACATGAAGTATGATTTGTCTTTTGAGCCCAAGTATGAATGATTATGAAGAATGTTTGGCTATTATGTCCAAGTATGCATTGAAATGATTTGAAATGACTTGTGCCTCTTTTGAAAGTATGTATACGTATATGTATTCTTGTGGGATGATGTCTTAGCACCGAATGAAGATTAGAGGCGTCAGGGCTATCCCCAAGGGTCCTCTTTCTTTCTCCTGAACTATGTGCTAGCATAGGTATTTGTTTATGATAACCCTCATCGAAATGGGAGGCTCGTAAGGTGCGGTTACAACTATGATTTGATATGATATGAAAATCCTATCCAAAATGGGAGGCCTGTAAGGAGAAGTATGGTTTTTTTGACAAGTAGACCACCTCTTATCCAGTGTAGGGAAGACATCAGAATTCTAAGTAATAGCTCGCTTGGTCTTATATGTCGGTTAAGGTCTTATCCCCTCTATGTTAAAGTATTATGGCATTGCATGCATCATGGATTTCATGGCATATTTATATATTACTCTTCTTTGCTAATATACTTCTTTTTATATATGTGTGCTTGTAATCTAACATTGAATGCAGGTTTAATGAGTTCATATGCATTGCATGCCCGCATACTTAATTAGTACATTCAAACGTACTAACACATACTTTTTGCCTGCATGATCAAATCATGTAGGGTCGGAAACTATCTTCATCCACCTCTTGATGATTAGCTCGGACTGTGAAAGTTGTTGTGGTGAGTCCTATAACCCAAGGACAAGCCCTTCCATCCACCTATTATGTTGCTTCCGCTTATGTTTTGCTTACTTTGAGGGTGATCCTAGGACATGTCTTGGCCCTCGTCCTATTCTATGAGTTAGAGGCATTGTTGGACAATGTGTAGACTCGTGTACGAATTTGTGCTATGTCATGCTATTTGTTTATGGAGATTATGATTATGGCTATCTATTGAATGTTCATGATATGATGAGACGAGAAATTGTGGAAAGTCCCAAGTCCTACTCTATCCCCATAGTGTGAGTCATACTTACCCGCCCCTTAGTTACTATGTGCTATGTGAATCCATGCAAATCTCTATCCCTATGACATCCCCATAACGTGAGTCATATTTTTTCTGTCTCTTAGAACTATGTGTTTACTACTTCATTATGCGATTCCAAACCGATGATATGAATGTGGATACTTTGAGGCTTGTTTGGGGACCCTCGGTTCCCATTCGCCATGTCACTCCTAGGTCCTAGATCGGGGTTGTGACACATCAACACTTAGTCAATTTCACCATCACCGACCTAAACCATGAAAACACCCTTTTACGAGCAGCCAACATAACCATGATCTGTAAAGAGGTTTCGTTGTGTTGATTTTTAGATTTTACGTTTCTGAATCTAAACCCCGACCATAAAAACGACTTATAAAACCATTCATGACCCATAAAAGTTGTTTGTACCATTGGACCCCAAATTCTTAAAATGATTCCAAGTGTCAGGGTCATCTACGAGACCCTGTCCACGACCCATAGAATCATCTACGAGTCGTAGATTAGACTCGTAGCCCCTAGCACCAGAACCTAGATTTGCACTTTTTTTCATATTTCAACTTTTACATGCAGGGTATTACAATATCACATGGTTAATAGTATATCCCAACACCCGTCTCCATCGTACATTGAATTAATACGGAGATGAAAATAATTGTGACTACAAATCATTTTATAAAGAAAAAATAGATATTTTAAAATTAAATTATTATTAAATATAAAAACATATCATTCTTTTTTAGACTGTCGAAAACAAAAAGTGAGCATATTAATTGAGATAGAGAAAATATAAGCAGAATTAGATAATAATTTGCATAATATTAGCGATAATATGAATATATTGGAGCTAGTCTGTCTATCTTGTAAGATAGAAATAAAATTTACATATATATATATATATATATATATAATATTCTTTTTAAATTTCACTCATGAAATTAAGTTAGGTATATTAGAAGCAATAATAAGTGTCACTAACTAGGACGACGAAAGTGGCATTTTGGTAAATTCCCCGTCGGCCGTGGCTATTTCTGAAGGCGGAGCACTGATGGCAGCTACGTAATTACCGGGTATTGCAGGGGCATTATGCTACGTCCTATTCCCTTCCTACTATAAATGGTAACCCTTCCCGTTCTTTTGCTCTTTCCGCTCCTTCGTTAGATCGCCGGAGAAGCGTATCACACCGTCGCCGTTTTCAGCTCCAACTCGGTCCAGGTAACTACATCTTCTGTTTCCTTCTTAAATTGTCTCTCTACTCCGTGGCGCAGCACTTGGCCCTTCCGCTTTGACTTGGGGCTTACTGGGTGCTTTGCCGTTAATAGGTGGTTCTCTGTTCAGCCTAAACAAAGATTTTAACATGCATGTCCACTGTTCGAAACAATGTTTTTCGCTTCTGAGTCCTTGTTGTTGCATCTTTCTTCTTCGGTGTGTATTGCGTGTTTTTGGCCCCATAATTCTGAATGGAAGATGTTTTCAGCTTTAATAGGTGGTCCTTCTTGGATCTTCAACAAAGATTTCGTCATGCATGTCCACTGTCCGGCAGTATGTTGTTTGTTTGGAGTTTTTTAAGGTGGGTTTTTTGAAAAGTTGGTTTTTTTATGTGATTTTGCTGATCGGGTGTTTGAAATCTGGACTTTGGTGAAGAATTGCTTAGTGGGTCGTTGATATTTTGGAGTTCCATTGCTGAAATCGTTTGTCGGTCTGCTGAAATTTGTGTTTGCTTGAAGGAAGATTTGGATTTGGCGGGTTTTGAGTAATTTGTGATTCATATAGTGGTTTAGATTGGATTTATGGCATATTGACATCTGTTTTGAAAGATTTGCTGGGTGAATCCTTGGATTCTGTCATTTCACTGATTCGTACTGCTTCAACATGGAAGATTGACAAAGAGAAGGAGTCATTAAGCATCAATGTTGCCACTTTCCAACAACAACTTGAATGAATGAACATCCAAGTGTGTATATTTGTTAGTTAAGTCAACAATCCAGGTTAGTTGCTATTCCCTCTTTCCAATTTTATTTTACAATTGAGGCATAATTATAGTTTGAAAAATTTGGTGGCTGTGAAGTCCCAAATAATGATTCAATTTCAAGTAAAGGTCACAATAGTATAATCTTTATATGAGTAGTAGACCTCTCATTTCATTGACTTTATGAATGCAAAAATGTAGTACCAAAAGTTCTTTGAGAATTTTCGGATGTTCAAAAAACATAGAATTTTCTCACATGTGATCAAGAAATTTATAGTCGAATAGAATTTGATTGTATTGGTGAGTTTGACAAAAACAATATACTTTACTATTTGGTTATATTTTCTATTTGAATGTAAATCAGGAGGAGGTTTCTTCCGTTGACTAATTTATGCAGGATATTATAAGAATACATCCTTTGAGTAACTCTTAAGATATCTTTACAAGGGCATGGTAAGTGTATAAAGACAAGAAAACTCTTAGATAATAACTTAGACCAAGCATCCGAAATCACATTTTGCATTTGATATGATTGTTCATGCGAATGTTTCTCAGATTTGCTTCTCTGGGCCATTGTGTGCACATTGCCATGTCATTATCCAGCTTCATGAGCAAGCCATGAGAATTCTGGTGAGTTGAATCTCCATAGTTCTATCAATCTGTTTAACAGTCATTACTCCAAACGCATTATTTCTGCAATTTTGTTCAACTTCTCATTCTAAGTAGTTGTGTAAAAATACTTAGTTGGCATTTGGCAATAGATTCCATTTTGGTTGGAATTGAAGATAGAGTTGTGTTTAGTTAAAATTAAGAACACATCATCTTATGTAACAACGTTCAATTACTGTATCAACACTTGATTAATGCTGGTAAGTTCTTCAGTTCTAAAGTCATCATGTACTATTTAATATAGAATCTCTTTTCCCTGTGTCTTGATAAATTCTACTTCAGGTGTTTGGCGTGGTCGGATGTGGCCTGATGGATGGACTGCTGTGACAGCAGATGGAAAACGAAGTGGTCAGTTTGATTTGTGGTAGCTGCAAAACGTTTTAAGACGACCTTAACAGTTGAATCCTAAACTCACCCTTATATGCCTCCTTTTCTGATGTCGGATTTGCCTACGGCAAGTTTCATCGTCAACCACCTTCCGAGCTAAACTGAAAGTTTTATGTTTTAAGAATGTACGCATAACTTGATACTGTAGATGAGATGTGAATACTGTATACTCTTCTTACCCAGGTGAAAGGATTTGAAGTGCTAATGCATGATGGGAAGTCAGTCGGATATGCTTCTTCTCCCATTGAAACAGTAAGGAATTATGTTTCTATTTCATTCTATGATTGAACAACTTCAGTTCTATAGCTATATTTACGGCCTCATTTGTTATGAAGACAACACAATCGTTATCACAAACCTTGACAATAATATGCCACTTCCTAGAGGACAAGAGATGCATCTTTTGAATATGTAAGACTTTGGATTTATTAGTTGTTGCTTTCGAAGTTTCATTTTCAAGTTTTTCTCCACGCTCCTCAAAAGAGTATCATATTTCACGTACTAGACTCCATTTGATTGGTAAGTAAAATCAAAGTGGTATTATTGGAATGAAGATAAATTCCTCTAAGTAAGACTTTGCTGTCAAAAGAATCATATCTGCAGAATCAAAGATAAATAAATGTTGAATGATGGACAGTCTTAGCAATTATACGGTTTTCTAGATTTACTTGGAAGAAGATGTAATGTACTTTCTGGCAGTCCCTTGTAGGTCCTTTGTATCCTTTTAATGTACCTTCTTGGTACCATAATAATAAACCTCACTTCATCAATTTCTTTTATTGGAACGAAAGATCTTTAATAGTGCAAAATAGATCTAGAGGATCTCCATTTCTGACCCCAACAAGTTAGCGATTGTAGTCCTGTTGACTGATTTAACTTAGCAACTCCTTCAATTCAGGAACCACTCAAATCGGATGTTGTGTGAGAAATGACAACTTCTTGGCGTGATCCATCTCTCTGCGTTTCATAATCAACTTGTGCTTGTGGATGAGATTTTGGGGCTATAGTGGGAGTTATGTAGGAGATTTCCTGGTGAAAGTGAAAGGTGTTATCTAGGTTATGCTTACAGGAAATCATGTCGTACTCTACCAACTGTTTGAAAGAGAAAGGAATTTTAAGGCTACCCTGACTACTACACAATGTAAAGAGATTCAATAATTTTTGAATGGCATATTTTAGCTTTCTAATCTCTTGAATTTTGTGGTTACGATTTCGGCATGCATGTTGCTGAGACATCAATTAAATCCAAAAACTGAATTGTGCATGTAAGGTGTTTGGTAATATGTCTCTACACAATGTAGTTTCTGTATCTTAGTTTTCGCGAGTTTCTTGTTACTTATTTATTCAGTTCGAGTTGCTGTATTTCTTAAAATTTGTGTATCGTAGTTTCCCCGAGTTTCTTAATTCACTACAGAAATGTCCCACTTAATGCCTTTACTACCCCATCTTAATTGGGCTCTCTACTTTCACCTATCTCTGTTCTTTATTTTTTTCAAGTTAACTTTTTTACCACCTGGGATCTCTGTCAAATTCAGCAGCAGGCAGGTATTACTACCTTAAATATCTTTCAAGATTCTCAGCGCTTCTTCATAGTATTTTAAGAATTTAATTATGGATTTGCATTTCAACATCTCTGATGTCTCTTTCCATTTGGATCTACTTTGGATTTCAAGATTTTCCCAAAGTTTCATGATAGCCAGCTTTGGCCATAACTGGTAAAACCATTGCAATAGCTTCTTCGATAGGTGTTAACTTGTGCAATACATGGACTTAAAAGAGGTGTACATTTATTGTAGTGCGTGTAATGCTACTTATCTCCATTGAAGTATCATGAGTTTTAAAATAGAATGAATATTGTGCTTCTTAAAGTTTTCCAACTCCATGTTTTTCATCTAATGCCAGAGCATCCATAATGACATCCAAATGTAGCTGACAAATACATTAGCTGTGAAGCATCTATAATTTTCAGTATTTTAGAGATGCAGTCTCATCCTAATATCTCCTTTTCAAAGTGCAGGCTTGTGATGCACATGAGGAAATGCAAATGCCTGATTCTGAAACAGATCAGGCCAAGTTATTGCTTGAGCTGCAAAAAGAGAATCGTGAATTGAGAATGCGATTGGCTCATCAGCAGCAAAAGCTTATTACAGTCCAGAAGGAAATTTTGGCTGCAAACTCTTCCCCTGCCCCATCAGTAGCTTCCTCTATTTTATCACCAACACCGTCTTCTGCTCAGCCAAATGAAAAACGAAAAGGAAGGCCCTCTTTCCTGGCTGGAAATTGTTTTACCCCAGAATCCAAGAGAAAAGGTGTAGATGACTCAGTCAGACATCTAAAAAAGATGGTTAAAGGATTGGAGGCAGAAATTGAGAGACTGAAGAAGGATCATGCATTGCAGTTAAAGCAGAAAGACGATACAATCCATGCTTTGTCACGAAAGAGTGCAAAACCACCAGGTGGGACACAAGTGGGTGGTGTAAAAAGGATTGTTACAAGGGCAAGCTTGCGGCCAAGGGAAGCACATGATGTTGATTTGAGGAGTCCAAGTCATCGGTTTCATTCTCCAGCTCCCACGGCAAAAAAACGCAGCTTCTGGTAAATAACAACAGCTAACAGTCCATCAGTTGTCACTTTAAATGGAAGAGAGACCAGAAGCCATGTTACTGCTGAAACAGCAGCAGCTCCATCCATGCTTCTCCAGGTACATTCGATTTCTTCTACTTTCATTTTCACAAGGCATTTATTTCATCGAGTTTTTGGCTATTCATGCTTCTTCAAGTATATTTTCATATCTTCTTCTACATTTATTTCACATGGCCGCATAGTTCATCAACTCTTTACTTCTGTGTGTTAGATATGGACTTTTGCAAGTGAACAGTTGAACAATGGTCCTAATAGATTTTAAATTTTAGCTTACTAGAAAAGGCTAGATGTTTCTTAACTTTGGGACTGCAGAGTTGTTCTTCTTTATCGAAGATTCAATCTCACATTTTGAGTTTTCTGTATGTTGCTCTTTCTTACTTTCAACTTCCGATAGTTTGGATATCTCTACTGGTACTTCAGCAGCGCATTCCTTCACTTCATACTCCTTTGTTTCAACGCTCTCTTTCAGCATATCAGTTTCTTGCTCTCCAATAATAAGCTTGGATGACTAAACATCTTGATTACTGTCAGTTAGGCAACTTGAATCTGAAGAAGTACCATCACAGTAACTTATGCTACCATTTTGCTCCTTGTCCATACATATATCAGTAACTTCCAGCTCCATAATCTCTGCAATTACGTAAAATAAATACGAAAGACATTGCATGATTCACACGGTTTTCTACCATATGTAGTTCAATTTCATTCTTTTTACTTAATTCTTAAATTAAGAGAAGAAAAAAAAGAAGACTTTTTTTCATTGTCCAAGAATGTTTTTAAAAACAAACATAGGTTTTTTTATTTCAGTCTCGAGCTTTAATGAGTTCTAATATGCAACGTGAAGCAGTTCCTCTTTCTCGCTCCGAGAAATGCATTGTTGGAACTGGGTTGAAAGCCTAGAGTACAGAGCAAAAATTCAAGAAGTAAACCTCACTGTTGTCTCTAGAGAGTTGGTCAAGAAAGCAGCCAGATTATTTGTTGCAGAGAATGACCAGATTCACAGAGCATTAACAGACGCAATAATTTCCTGTTGAAATCTCAATGTCATTTGTTGAAGTTCGATTCTTCATGGTTCATCACATGAACGGAGCTAGCCATCTCATTTCTGCGCCATTTCCATTGGATAGATAATAGATTTTCTTCCAGTTTTGTTCTGTAAATGCCTCACGCCGAATGAGTCATTGTCTGCCAAAATGAGAAAATTACACAAGGAGAGTTAGTACTAAACAGTGTGTTCTGTGGCTGCATAACATATGATAGCTTTATGAAGCAAACTTTAAACTAAGTTTTAAATCCAAATAAATAACTCTATGTTCCTTCCCTTGGCATTCCGTAGTTCTATTTCTTTAGTCTTTTCCTTAGAAATGATTCAAACTGTTATTTAACAGACCATTCCACGACTCTTCTTCTTCCTTTGGTTATGCTACCCTTTTGATGAATCAATGTTTCATTCCTTTTCTTTCTTCTTTGTTGGGGATAATTCAATTGTTCACTTCCTTTCCCATTTTTTTAAAATTCAAATGTTTTTTTTTCTTTTCCTTGTTCTATCTCAACTTCTATTTCCTTCAGTATTTATGTGGCAAGTGAATGGTGACAACGGAATCCTCGGTATTCACTTTTTTTCCTTTCGATCAAGTAATCCTCGGTATTAACGTTTTCTTAGGTTTACCAAGGTATAAGCATACCTCAGGTAGTAATGGAAAACGGATGCATATACAGGTTGCTGGAACTGACTGCTGCCTATGTGATGAGCAAGTTATGGAGACTAATGAACATCTGTTTGTGGACTGTGTATGGACCAAAGTTGTATGGCAGGAGGTGGGTGCATCAATGGACACCATGTTGTCTTGGAGCAGATGCCAACGCCAGGACTGAAGGTCCCTTCCCAGGTTGGCTTCTATTTATTATTTTGTAGAGTTTTTTTGGCAAAAATAATAATCATGCTTTCAGCTTATGTATGGACTGGCTTATATGCTAACAAACACTTGATACAATGGTTTGTATTAGAAAAAGAACTGACTATATGTCTAACATGAATAGTTTTGTAGGGATAATTGTCAACATAGAGAATGGAAACTAATTTTAGTATTGTTAGAAACTTGTATGTCGATGCAGGAGCAGATGTGAATTTTAAGGGAGCTTACTCTCCTTGAAAGATGAATAATGTACCTTAAATATACCTGATTAGACTAATGAGAGTGGAGGATCCATTGGCCCCAGCTTGTATGGGATTTTGATTGATAGATTGTTTCAGTATCAGCATTGATGTGCTCTCTTTTTGCAGAAGTTGAATGCAGAAACTGTGAGCAAAGGCAAGATGAAGGAGGAGCAGCAGCAGAATGTTGCAATGAATGTGATTGTTTCAGAATGTTGCTGCGAGGCTACTCTAAGCTGCTGAGATGAAGAAAGAGGCCGCAAGATCGACAATGATGGCAGCACTATGACAATACAGGAGCACAGGCTTTCGAGCTGTTGAATTCTTTGGTTACTATCTTCTCGCGCCATATATCACTCTCGAGCGCTGAAAATGTGTTTTCCTGAAGTACACATCGTGTAGGTTTCGAGGCAAAGAAATGACGCCGCAACGTTCGACCACTTCTTCCTGCCTGGCATTCCATACATCAAAAACTAAGAGGTTCTTACCATCACTTCACAGGAAGGCCACAAGTGAAGGCACGACATACGCTGAGGAAAAAGAACTACTCCGTCATACAACCTACCCAAGGCTACCACCTGCAGCGGCAACAAATACCGGTCCTACCCATGGAAACCATTAAACCCCCCGCCCTTCCCCCATATGTACATTGACTCTACGCTGTACTATGTTGTACTGTCATATTCCAAACACGCCTTGCTAATATTAAGTTAGCTGTTGTTCAATTTCCTGCTTCATTGTTCCCGCGGTTGACTCCCACTCCGCAAATGAGTTGGCACCCACTATCGTCCCCAGCCCGTGCAACGCACGGGCCCGACCTCCTAGTTATTGTAATAATTGTGCAACGATGATAGGCACCTCATACGGTAGATGAATTATTTCTTTGGCAACTTTCATGCAAATCATGTATTTAATTATTATTTATTAACCATATTTCTCTCAATCATTAATGATTGTTAATTTTAGGAAGTAAAATTGCATAATTAAATTAAGCATGATTGAATGTGTTTAATTTAATATCATAAAATAAAGCAATAATTCAAGAATTGAAATGTACTATTCTTCCTTTTCCTTTTTTGATGGCTTCTTGTCCCTTTTTAAAGCTTTTCGGGGGAAGGGTGACCAATTAATAAAGGAAAATATCCAACACTTTTAGTTGGCTTTTGGACTATCTTTTAAAATTATTTTTCTGTATGAATTGCATTATATCATGATGTTGCATTTGGATAACATTTTACTAATAAAAAGTAAAAATGAAAGTCGACATAAAATATTTGTATTAACGTAGGATTTGAAAAAAAAAAATACACTTTAAGAAGTGTGATGTAGATAATTTGTCTTTATTTATATTGTACTCACTTAAAAGTATGAACTTCTCAATTTGAAAATCAAATTACAAAAATATCTTTAAACTTTAAAATCTAATTATCTTATTTGCCCTCCCCCCTCTCCCCCCTCCCCCCCCCCCCCCACCACATAAAAAAAAAGGTGCATAATCATCTCTAACAGGCGCTTCAATATAATCAATATTCTCCTTTCATGTAACACCGCTTTAGATCCATGTTTTCTTTACCACACACAAATTATACATTATGTATATGCCTATCTCATATAAATATCATGGAGACTTCTTTTTCTCAAGACAATCTTTAGTGAGTATTGTGTTAATGTGATTGAAGTAGAGTTATTAGGTGAAGACGTTTTCTATTCATTTTAAGTTTAGTAATTTTGATAATTTTCACCGAATCTTTTTAGAAATTTCATCAGGCCTTGTGAGTTTCTAATATCTGCTATTATTCTTTTAAAAATAGTTTAAGATTTTTTTCTATTTATATTTTTCTTTTAATTTGATATATTGATTTACTTCTTAATTATATCTGAATGAATGTTTTTATGGTGTTTATAACTTTTGATCATCAACAGAAATTTAATTAATCAATAATCTAAATTATGCTAGATTATGGACTGCATCCAACTGCTGTCATCAACGTAGTCACACCAATAATGATAAAAACTCATGTCAATTGGTATTTTTTTCCCTTAAAAATGGCATCGTTTAAACCATAAGAATCATAATTTTTAAATTTTTTTAATAAATAACATATGCTCAAATCAGCATTTACCAAAATGAATATTAAAGTTAATGCATAAGTAAGTATGAATTTAAAATCACAAGAACCTAATAGAAATCTAAAACCGACAAAAAATGTCTGAAATTGTGGATCAACCATAACAAATGTTTTAGTTTGTTGCCTCAAAGAAATTAGTTCTTTATCACATATTTAGTTAAAGAAATGCTTATAGTTAACCAATCAAATAAAAAAATTATATCATTTATTAAGGAAGGTGAATAATTCAAGGACATTGAAGCATCATGTTTGCAACTAAGGGAGTCACAGAATATTTTTCTCACTAGCCTGCAGGATGCCGCATCGAAGCTCTCAAAGTTAAACTAATCTTACAATTAGACTATAATGGTTTATTTTATTCGAGGAATAAGGAATAACTAATCAACAAAAATAATTTAAGATAAACTTATTCCATATTTGATTGAGATAATTAATTTATCTCAAAATTAATTATCTTAAGATTATAGTGTTATTTTTAACTACGTTCAAGGAGGGATAAAAATTTTAAAATAACAAAATCCAAATAACTAGTCTGGCATAACTAGTTCTCTAGATTTTTTTTTAAATTCAAGAAAGCAATTAATATAGATGTCAGGGAGGTAGGCTAAGAAATCAGGTGACAAAATTCATCGTTATCTTGAAATTTATTCTTTTATGTATAGTTATTTATTAAAAATACGATATAGATATGACTAATATTGAATATGAAAACTCGATTAATTCTATTATCCTAATATACCCCAAGGACAAACATCCATCTAATTCTACTAACCTATTAACCTGCTACTCTAATTCGCGACCTCCACTCCTTTCTATCTAAGGTCACGTCCTCGGTGAGCTCAAATTTTGTCATATCTTGTTTGATCACCTTCCCCCAATACTTCTTTGGTTTACCTCTACTCCTCCGTGTAACTCTCAAATTTGACCTCTCGCACCTCCTAACAGGAGCATCGATACTCCTTCTCTGCACATGTCCAAACCATCACAGTCTCGCTTCCCTCAACTTTTCAGCCACAGGGGCCACCTCTAGCTTCTCCCGAATGGTCTCATTCCTAATCTTATCACTCCTGGAATAACCACACATCCATCTTAACATCCTCATCTCTACGACTTGCATCTTCTGAACATGTGCGTTTTTTATTGGCCAACACTCCACCCCATACAGCAAAGACGGTCTAACCACTATTCTGTAAAACTTACCTTTGAGTTTAGGTGGTATCTTCTTATCACACAATACTCCAGTGGCAAGCTTCCATTTTGTCTATGCTACCCCAATACAATGTGTGACATCATCGTCGATATTGCCACTACTCTGGATGATGGACCCAAGGTACTTAAAGTTTTCTCTTTTGGATATTGATTGAGTGGCAAGCCTCACATCTATGTCTGATTCATCCTCACAACACTAAATTTGCACTACAAGTATTCTGTTTCGGTCCTGCTCAGTTTGAACCCTTTGGATTCCAAAGCGTGTCTCCAAATTTAACGACCTGGCCCAACACTGTGAAGTATTATCCGCTCTTGGGCCTAGCCCATCATGGATTTGTCCCTTTGGGCTCACCCTAAAAGGCGTCTCACAGTATATAAACCAATCTTTTACTTATATATCCAACATCTCTCTTGTGTTTTTACCGATGTGGGACTTCTCATCTCATGAAGGATTGTTATATATACCCCCTCTATGGACTTAGCGTCCTCGCTGAGATTTTTCCCACCGCATGGGATTCGCTAAGACTCAACACTGAGGTTTGCCCCGCCTCACTGGGATTCACCGAAGCTCAGTTGAACTATGACCCACATCGATAAGGCTGACACAGGATTGGCTCTGATACCACCTTTAACGACTTGACCCAACACTATGAAGTGTTGTCTGCTCTTGGGCCTAGCATATCACGGATTTGTCCCTTTGGGCTCCCCCAAAAGGCGTCTCAGAGTATATAGACCAGTCCTTACTTATATACCTAACATCTCTCTTATGTTTTTACCGATGTAGGACTTCTCATCTCAAGATGGGTTGTCACACCAAACCTCCACTCTATCATTAACTTTAGTCAGAGTATTATCAATTAGTACTATGTCATCTGCAAATAGAACACATCATGGAACCTCCTCCTAGATAGACCGCGTCAACTCGTCCATCACCAAGGCAAACAGAAAAGGACTCAACACAGATCCTTGATGAAGTCCCATCTCAATAGAAAAATACTCTATGTCTCCTCCCACCGTTCTTATTCGAGTCCTGGCTCCATCGTACATGTCCTTTATCACCCTAATATATGCCATTGGGACACCTTTCACCTCTAGATACCTCCATAGGACATCCCTCGATACTTTGTTATAGGCCTTCTCGAGATCAATGAACGTCATATGAAGGTCTTTTTTTCTTTTCCTATATTCTCCACTAATCTCCGAACAAGGTGAATTACTTTAGTAGTCGACTGCCCCGACATGAATTCAAACTGATTATCTGAAATAGACACCACATTTCTCACCCTCATCTCCGCCACTCTCTCCAAGACCTTCATAATGTGACTTAGCAACTTGATACCCCTGTAATTGTTACAGCTTTGAATATCACCCTTGTTTTTATATAACAGAACTATTGTACTCTTCCTCCATTCACCAGGCATCTTGGCAGTCTTCATAATAGCGTTGAACTGTCTAGTCAACCACTCTATGCCATCCTTGACCATGTTCCTCCAAAAATCTATCGGAATCTCACCGAGTCCGATCGCTCTCCCTCTCTTCATCCTACTAATAGTATGTCTAACCTCCTCAACTATGAACCGTCTGCAATAATCAAAATCTCGATGCTGTTTGGAGTGTGCCAACTTGCCTAGTTCAATATCTCTATCTCCTTTTTCGTTTAAGAGTTTATTAAAGTAAGCTTGCCACCTTAGCTTAATGGAAGTCTCATCCACCAACATCTCACCCTCTTCATCCTTGATTCACTTCACTTGGTCCAAGTCGCAAGTTTTTCTTTCTCTCTCTTTAGCGAGCCTATACAACTAAGACATCTAAAATAATTTAGAAGCAAGGCACATTTACTAAAAAAAATGACTAAGTATGAAAAGAAAATCCAAATCTCATTTTAAGAAAAGAATGTGGAATATTTTTTAAATGGACAAAACTTGTGAAATCTGAAATTGCTGAAAATAACTAAATACTAAAGCATAAAATAATTTAAGGAAGGAATTAACACAAAAAGAGTTTGTCATTTAGAATTTAATTAAGTTAAATTAATTAAACAAAAATGTAGAGTTAGAGTTAACAAATGTCATATAAATACAATAATTAATAGATAAAGTAAGTTTAAATTTTGGGTGTAGCACGCCCAAATTGCATCTGACGTCTCTAAAGGTATATATTAGGAAAAATTACGCAATTGAACTAGCTTACATCAGTAAATAATATAATATAGTTATAGTTTAATAATATTATGTTTTAGAACTAAAGTTTATTAAATTTGGTTACCATATTTTGCGACAATATGCATATGACCTTTCAACTTCCTCTTATTTTCTCTCTCTTATATACAATTTTTAAAATTCTATTTCCATTAAAATTTTTCTAAATTGTCTCCTAAATTCACTTGATTAGATCATCCACATTCCAAGTTTTCATTTTCAATTTTTTTTTTTCAATTCCCTCCAAAATCCTGTTTCCTCGATTTCAGGTTTAATTTTTTTGGCAGTTTTTAGGATTTTGCTTAAATTTTTAAAATTTTTCCATTCTTATACAATCTTTCACAAATTTTAGTTGTTTTTCTTTTATTAGCAAATTATAGCATATTATGGTCGAAGAATCTCGATTAAAGAGGATAACAATGATTCACTTTCCTTTTCGCTGGGAGAGGTTAGATCCAAGTTTCATAATGACCCAAATTCTCATAAACACAGCGCAAACGGGAGAAACTCCCAAAATGTTGGTTTATCTGGGTTGTTGAGTTTGGCAAAGAAGGAGAAAGCAAAAGAAATTACTGCCAGCAACGTTGATTCAAAAAAATGTTGAGGCTCAGATTCCGACAAACTTGACGAACACGACATTGAAGAACATGAGGTAATTTTATAAATAATTTTTTTTCAGAATGTAGTTCATAGGAATACACATTTTTACTGGTCATAATTTGTTATGTAAAATTGTTAGAGGTATCATGTGAAAATTGAAGGGAAGGTGTTAGTTAAGTGTTAAAATTAAAAAAGGTGATAAGTTTGACCTTTCAAGGTCAAACTTGTTATTAATTAAAAATTAAATGTGATTAAGTTAATGAAGGGTTAAAGTGTATATTTTAAAAACAAAATTTATAAGTAAAAAAAAAAAATACCATCCGCGACATTTCGGACTGTCCGCGACTTGTCCGCGTCGCGCAGAAACACTTGTTCGACTGTTCTGGGTCCAAAAATGCATCATCGATTTTTTTCCAAATCCATGATTGTTTTTCATTTGTTTGGTTGAACTAACATATATTACTGTTTTGAAGCGTAGTGCATTGTTCGAGGAATTTCTCAGGGCCCGTAGCTCAAAATTAAAAGAAAATTTTGCCCGAAACAGTGTCCCTCAGCAACATGTCCGCGTCGTGGAGGCATTGCATACCAGCTAGTACCTGAGGCTCAGTAAATTAATTATTCAAGTGTGGGTCCGCGATGTCTCTGCATCGCGCTTGAGTTACGGACCCGTGTAATTCGTGCCTCAATTTTCGTGTGACCCCACCACTATATAAACCCCCTTCGTTGTTTTTAGGATTTTTTTATAACCCAGCAGCCGATTTTTGCCCCTTTCCCTCTACACTCTCAATTTTTTGCCTCAACTCTTCAAGTTTTCAATCCTCTACGCGACGCACACTCATCTCACCATCAACTCAAGTAAGTATTTTCTTCTACATGTCGCATTTGTGTTAGACTAGCATGATTTTTAGGAATTTGATAAGTGTGAGTGCTTTGTTTGTTACTCATTGTGCTTGCATTTGCTTATTGCATTATTTCAAGTATGGGTGTTGTTATTTTTGTAGTAATTTGGAGAAATATGTTAGATTTGTTGGTTGATTTAGATTATTCCAAGAATTTGTGATGCTTGACATATAAAAGAATTTGTGATGCAATGAACAAGATTTTGATTGGTCATGTGCCACTAGTGAAGTGTTGGGTCAAGATTACTAGGCTTGCACACGGTTGCTTTGTGCTTTTTTTTGAGCGATTGAACTTGTTTTGCTGCAGGTACTAATGGCTTCTAGGGTAAGAGGGCAAATAAGTAGAGCTGGTGCCTCGAGCAGCCGATAGCGTACCAGGGATGTCCCAGTGGTACCTCGAGCCCCTGAGCACAGAGGCCAACGACCTCGTTTTGGGCTCCGGGCAGTCGATAGAGAGGGACAGAGGTGGTACCGCGCTCATAATGAGACCAAGTACTTCCCCGATGTTCCTATTGATGCGGACTCCTTGGCACGTGAGTTCCCCCTCATTTATCAAAAGTGCATGGACTACCACCTCATGTTCCTCTTCAACGATCCCCTACCATGCAACCTCAGCATCGTTAGGGAATTCTACGCAAACATGAAGAAGGAACCTCGCACACAGGTGGTTATTGTGCGAGGAGTGGAAGTAAACATAGGCCCCCTTGCCATCAATGGCATTCTGGGCACCCCAGATGTTCCTGCCGGGCTTTTCAATGAATTGCAAATGCAGCCCCCATACCATCTCATCCGGTACACACTCACGAGAGTAAACTCCACGGCAAGATGGATAAGGCACGCTAGACGAGGATACCACCAAAGCTTCCCCTTTTCCCACATGAATTAGGAAGCTCGGGTTTGGGTCAAAATAGTGATGCATTCCTTCTTTCCGGGGTAACACTTCACTGCCGTGACGCGAGATAGAACTTGCCTGGTATATGCCCTCATGACGGGCATGGAGCTCAACTTTGGGTCCATTCTCAAGTCCGCCATGAGAAAGGCTAGAGTCCACCGTGGTTGCAGGTACGCTTTCGGGGGCCTCATTACTGAATTATGTACTCGTGCAGGTGTCCCCACCGAAGAGTTGGATTATTGGCCCCAGATCGAGGCCCCACCCTATAATGTCACCAACATTAAGGGGCTAGAGGAGGCTACGGGGCCAATCCTCACCACTGCTGAGCGCAACCATCGGGATGAGATCATTATGGCACGCATGTACAGACTCGAGATGCTGAGGCACAAGACGGGCGCTCGCCCATCTACGGAGCATGAGCTGGAAGAAGTTGCCACCCGCTACCCTCTCAACGCCCTGGCAAATGCTGTGCTGGGCATCAGGCCTACCTTTGTGGAGCCCGTTGATGATGATATCCCCACGGACCCGGAGGAAGGACGGATGGGATCCGACAGTGAGGAGGATGATATTGAGGAGGAGGTCCTAGTTGGCACAAAAGGGGAGCCAATGTTGCCCAGCCTGGATGAGTAGGAGCAACCATCGTATTGTTTCTTGCATAGTTCAGCATTTGCTTGTATAATTCAAACATTGCTTCTATAATTCAGACATTGCTTGTACATTAAATCTTAATTTTTAGACATAAATCGTTCCTTTTATTAATTTCATTGCTATTAATCTTGGATACCAATTGCTATAGCTACTAACTACGTTGCAATAGTAGGCATCGCGAACAATAGTAGGCATATTAGCATGTATCAATATTATATAAATATTAGGCATCGCGAAAAGTCCCAAAAATTTTGGCCCCGAAAACTTGTATTATATAAATGTATATAAACTTGTATTAATATTGTATAAATAGTTATGTAATATATCAACATTGTATAAAATTTTGTATTAGCATGTATTAATATTATATAAATATTAAGAGATGTTAGCCCTGTTTTCAGTGGAGAAAATGTTTCGTCATTTTCGTTCGAACCGGGAGTTATTTTGAGAGTTGTTTTTGCTGAACCAACATGTCTTAATGTTTTGAAGGATGTGTAGGTGTTCGGTGAATTTTTCGGGGCCAGTAGCTCAAAATCCCAAAAATTTTGGCCCCGAAAACAGTGATCCTCCGCGACATGTCCGCGTCGTAGAGGCGTCGCATACCAGCCTATTTCCAGTAGAGAAAATATTTCGTCATTTTCGTTCGACCCAAGAGTTATTTTGAGAGTTGTTTTTGCTAAACCAACATGTCTTAATGTTTTTAAGGATGTGTAGGTGTTCGGTGAATATTTCGGGGCTCGTAGTGAAAAATCCCAAAAAATTTGGCCCCGAAAATAGTGACCCTCCGCGACATGTCTGCGTCGTGGAGGCGTCGCGTACCAGCCTGTTTCTAGTGGAGGAAATATTTCATCGTTTTTGTTCGACCCGGGAGTTATTTTGAGAGTTGTTTTTGCTGAACCAACATGTCTTAATGTTTTGAAGGATGTGTAGGTGTTCGGTGAATTTTCCGGGACCCGTAGCTCAAAATCCCAAAAATTTTATCTCCGAAAACAGTGATCCTCCGCGACATATCCGCGTCGCGGAGGCGTCGTGTACCAACACTTGTTTAGCATTTGCTATGCATTTTACAGCAAATGCTAGGATTTGTCCCAACAACTGCTACGACGTTCACACTCCTCTTCACTTCACTTGATTGCAACAGGTCAAGCATCTCTTTTGATTTGCAATGTGTCTTCCTCATTGCATCACAAATTCTTTTATATGTCTTTTTAGTCTTTTTATATTGAGAGGGAGGAGGATGTGGAACGTGACAGTTCAAGCCAGTCACAATGACAAACTCTCTCATGCCAAAACAAACTAGCACGCCACAAAAATTAACCCAAAAATCATTCTGGCTACTAATCCACCGACGAATAAGCTGATACATCAGTTTCATTTGAAATCAGGGGATGTTTTACTCACCTATGTCTAGGTATAACTTACCAAATACCGTAGACTTAAAGTAGCCTTCCAAGTCTTCCTTCACTAAAATACTTTTAAAATCCAAAAATGATTTCCCAAGTTCAGATTTTATTCCTATATCTCCTCTCTAATGACGATTCAGAAACCCTGGCATGTCAAATCCATAATTATCATACCTGAAAGCCACAACTGTGGCAGTGTCTGAAGCAGCTGAGGGAATGCCAACAACAGCTGAGGGGGTTTCTGCAGCAGCTGATGTACTCTCGTCACCAGCTATGTCCCTTGTTGCAGCATCAGAGGGGCTGTGTGCAGAAGCTACTGGGCTGTGTGCAGCATCAGAGGAAGTGTATGCATCAGCTGCTGGGCTCTGTGCAGCATCAAAGGAGTTGTATGCAGCAGCTACTGAGCTCTGTGCAACATCAGAGGGATTGTGACCAATAGCTGCTGGGTTGTGTGCAGCCACTGCTGGACTGTCTGCAGCATCTGCTAGACTAGCACCAGCACCAACCTCAGCACAGACTACTTCAATGAGACGATCCAGTTGTTGTTGTGACTGATCATGTCTAGCTCGTCTTCCGATATAATCAACCTCCTACAACGTCTAGGAGGAGCATTGTCGGGTCCAAGATTTTTTCGTTTTGGTCTTGCCATTTAAGTATAGATAGCCCTACAAAAAAATCAAACCAATTTCAAAAAGAAAGAAAGAAAGTCTTTTTATTAACTCTATTTAAATGCACTTCAACTTTACCACATCTACATGCTAGTGTTGATTCATCTTATACCCCAAATTTCAGAAAAAGCATAAAGAAATAAACAATGTAAACAACTGCAACAAAAACCTCCAATAGTTGAATAAAACACCCAATAAAAATCAACCAACAAATCAAACATATTTCTCAAAATTACTACAAAAACAACAACACCCATACTCGAAAGTACAACAACAAATCAAACAACACCAACTTGAAATAACCCATAAGCCAAAATGCCAGCATAATGAGTAACAAACAAACCACTCACTCTTACCAAATTTCCAGGAATAATGGTAGACTAACCCAAATGCAAAATGTAGAAGAAAACTTGCAGTAGAAGGATGGTGAGATGATTGAAAATTTGAAGAATACAAGGAAAATACTTACTTGAGTTGACGGTGAGATGAGTGTGCGTCGAGAAGAGGATTGAAAACTTGAAGAGTAGAGGGAAAAATTGAGAGTGTAAAGGGAGAGGGGCGAAATCAGGTGTGGATTTGTAGAAAAAGCCCTAAAAAAATGAAGGGGGCTTTATATAGCGGTGGGGCCATGCGAAAATCGAGGCCTGAAATACACGGGTCCGCGAAACAAGTGTGACGCGGAGACATCACGGACCCACACTTGAATAATTAATTTCCTGGGGCCTCAGGAAGCACCTGGTACGCGACGCCTTCGCGACGCGAACATGTCACGGAGGGTCACTGTTTTCGGGGCCAAAATTTTTGGGATTTTGAGCTACGAGCCCCGAAAAAATCACCGAACAATGCCAATAGCTGAAAAACATCAACACCACTTAGTCAAAACAAAAAAAATCAATATTGAATGACGGATTACAGGGAATCGGTGATTGCTGGGAAATGTACAACAGTTACTGTATTATTCTCAGCAGTTGCTGGACCCCACTTTTGATTTTTCGCTAGTACCTATAGGAAGATACCTCTAAGTTGATGGTATCAGCCATATGCAGTGATAAGTTGAGTTTTATTACTCCAACTTCAAATAAAACGCTAAATTCATGAGTGATCATACACATTGACGTGGCGATTGCAAAAGTAATATACAATCTATTAAGCAATTGCATATGTAAGTGATGGTGACTAAGTAAATTGACTATTACTTGGTTGAGTCAATATGGTTTATAACATATTAGTAGTGATCTTATGCATTGAGGTGGAATCAGTAGTGATCTTATACATTGAGATAGTACTTACACAAGCAGTACGATCGCAGATCTAAATCACACTTATTTCAGTGGCTTTTTCCATTAATTAGTCCATGTGATCATCATTACGGATGAATATAGGGATTTTAATCCAATTCAACACTAGAAATAACTCGATGGTAAACATTTTCTTTGAACTTGTTGTAGCAAATTGGCAAGTTGCTGGATTATTCTCAGCAGTTGCTGGGAAATGTACAACAGCTGCTGTAAAGGTCCTAGCAGTTGCTGGGAAATTTACATCAGCTGTTGTATTATACTCAGCAGTTGCTGAACCCCACTTTTGATTTTTCGTTAGTAGCTATAGGAAGATGACTATAAGTTGATGGTATCGATAAGTTGAGTTTTGTTACTCCGACTTAAAATAAAACGCTAAATTCATGAGTGATCATACACATTGACGTGGCAATTGCACAAGTAATATACAATCTATTGAGCAATTGCATATGTAAGTGATGGTGACTAAGTAAATTGACTATCATTTGGTTGAGTCAATATGGTTTATAATATAATAGTAGTGATCTTATGCGTTGAGGTGGAATCAATAGTGATCTAACACATTGAGATAGTACTTACACAAGCAATACGATCGCAGATCTAAATCACACTTATTTCAGTGGCTTTTTCCATTAATTAGTTCATGTGATCATCGTTACGGATGAATATAGGTATTTTAGTCCAATTCAACACTAGAAATAACTCGATGGTAAACATTTTGTTTGAACTTGTTGTAGCAAGTTGGTAAGTTGCTGGATTATTCTCAGCAATTGCTGGAAAATGTACAACAGCTGCTGTAAAGGTCCTAGCAGTTGCTGGGAAATGTACAACAACTGCTGTATTATTCTTAGTAGTTGTTGAACCCCACTATTGTTTTTTCGTTAGCAGCTATAGGAAGATGACTATAAGTTGACGGTATTAGCCATATGTAGTGGTAAGTTGAGTTTTGTTACTCCGACTTCAAATAAAATGCTAAATTCATGAGTGATCATACACATTGACGTGGCAATTGCACAAGTAATATACAATCTATTGAGCAATTGCATATGTAAGTGATGGTGACTAAGTAAATTGAGTATTACATGGTTGCGTCAATATGGTTTATAATATACAATCAATATGTTTTATAATATATTGCGTCAATATGGCGATGGTAAACATTTTGTTTGAATTTGTTGTAGCAAGTTGGCAAGTTGCTGAATTATTCTCAGCAGTTGCTGGGAAATGTACAACAACTGCGGTAGATGTTGCAACAGTTGATGGTCCCTACTTTTGATTTTTCACTATGGGCCCCGAAAGATTCACCGAACACCTACACATCCTTCAAAACATTAAGACATGTTGGTTCAGCAAAAACAACTCTCAAAAATACTCCCGGGTCGAACGAAAACGACGAAACATTTTCTCCATTGGAAACAGGCTGGTACGTGACGCAGACATGTCGCCGAGTGTTTTCGGGGCCAAAAATTTTGGGATTTTTCACTACGGGCCCTGAAAAATTCACCGAACACCTACACATCCTTCAAAACATTAAGACATGTTGGTTCAGCAAAAACAACTCTAAGAAAAAACTCTCGAGTCGAAAGAAAATGACGAAACATTTTCTCCACGGGAAACAGGCTGGTACGCGACGCCCCTGCGACGTGGACATGTCGCGGAGGGTCACTGTTTTCGGGGCCAAAATTTTTGGAATTTTGAGCTACAGGCCCCGAACACCTACACATCCTTCAAAACATTAAGACATGTTGGTTCAGCAAAAACAACTCTCAAAAAAACTCCCGGGTCAAACGAAAATGACGAAATATTTTCTCCACTGGAAATAGGTTGGTACGCGATGCCTCCGCAATGTGGACATGTCACGGAGGGTCACTATTTTCGGGGCCAAAATTTTTGGAAATTTGAGCTACGGGCCCCAAAAAATTCACCGAACACCTACACATCCTTCAAAACATTAAGACATGTTGGTTCATCAATAACAACTCTCAAAATAACTCCCGGGTTGAACGAAAATGACGAAACATTTTCTCCATTGGAAACAGGCTGGTACGTGAAACCTCCGCAACGCAGACATGTCGCGGAGGGTCACTGTTTTCGGGGCCAAAATTTTTGGGATTTTGAGCTACGGGCCCCGAAAAATTCACTGAACACCTACACATCCTTCAAAACATTAAGACATGTTGGTTCATCAATAACAACTCTCAAAATAACTCCCGGGTTGAACGAAAACAACGAAACATTTTATCCATTGGAAATAGGCTTATACGCGACGCCTCCGTGATGCGGACATGTCGCGGAGGGTCACTATTTTCGGGGCCAAAAGTTTTGGGATTTTGAGCTACGGCCCCAAAAAAATCACCGAACAATACCAATAGCTGAAAAACATCAACACCACTTAGTCCAAACGAAAAAAATTCAATATTGAATGATTGATTACCGGGAATCGGTGATGCACATTTCAGCCCTGGGATGAGCACTATGTGTGATGGGTCCGCGTCGCGTATGCATCGCGGACATCCCAAGAATTGCTGTAAAATGCATAACAATTGCTGGACCCTACTATTGCAACCTAGTGAATAGCTATAGGAAGATGACTATAAGTTGTGGGTGTCAACCATATGTAGTGATAAATTGAGTTTTGTTACTCCAATTTCAAATAAAACGCTAAATCCATGAGTGATCTTATACATTGACGTGGCAATTGCACAAGTAATATACAATCTATTGAGCAATAATAAATTGAGTAAAAATGTATTCAAATAAGAATAACACCGATAATATTAAATAACAACAAATGTTAATTGTTGCATAAAATTAACATGCAAAATTAAAGAAGTTCACAAACACCAAATAAAAGCGAGTGTTCTTATGAAACATTTCGCTCCGAGCATGTAGTTCTCTTGTACCCAACCCTTTTGCATATGGAACATCTGTTCTTTTTGCTTGGCAATGATTGTCCGATACTTGGCCGCCGCTTCTTTGCCCTTCTTTCCACCTTTCCCGGTGCAACATGTGGAGGAAGTATTTCCCATTCTAAAATCTCCCTAGGAACTTCCCAAAACTCTTTGGACGGCACGAGTTTAATTTCCTCCACGTATGCAAGAATGTATGTTTCTACCTTATAATACTGAGAAAAATACTTATAAATACGCCTTCCATAATCTTTATCATATTGACACCGGAGCGCGGCCATCGCATACAAACAAGGTATTTTATCAAGATCAAACACTCTGCAAGTACAAGATTTGCAATGAAGATCAACTGTTGCCACTGCATCATGATCGGAGACAACATATCTATAATTGGCAATTGGATGAACCAATAACTTGTTCCTTATATTAATATTTTTTGCGATGACCTCCTCTATCGAAGGGACCAAGATGGTTGATGCATTGATGAACTCCATTCTTCTTTGGTGAAAAATTTCCCCAAGCTTCTTATTTATTTCATCAAATAGAGCAGAAATTGAAAATTCTCTTTCAACAACAAAAAGTGAATTAATCAACTCAGCTATGTTTGATGTCATAATACCAAACCTGTAAATGTTGTAGCAGATATTATAGAATTTAATAACTACTATTTTTAAAAATAGAAAATTCTACAGCAAATATTAAAGATGTTGTAGCAGATGTAGCAGTTGCTGCGACAGAATCTTCATCAGTAGCAGAAATGTAACAAATGCACCAGTTAGTTACACATACCTATTTCCCGAAAAAATGCCCTGCTCCATCTGTGAAATCCAATTTCTTCAAGATGTATGACAACCTGTGGAACAATATCTCTAATTTGATTGAAGTAGTCATTAAATTCACTTACATTGTATGCTTATGCGGCCTTGTAAAAATGATAAATGATTATTCTATTGTGAAAATTGGTTCGAATATTTTCACCAAGGTGCCACATACAACAACCATAATGAGCAGAAGGGTAGACAATTGAAACCATTTTTTTTATGCTTGGATGCCGATCCAAAATTATGCACAATTCCGAAGTATCATCCACAAAACTGCTCATTTGCTCAAAAAAATACCTATAAGAGACATCACATTCGGAGTCAACAACACAGAATGCAACAAGAAAAACACTGTGCAACAACAGACAACAAAACGCCACCATACTTGCCTTTTAAAAATATTTCATCGACAGCTATGACTTTTCTCATATGCCTAAAACCAAGAATCCAAGCTCCTACGGCCACAAAAAAATACTTATATTTACCATTTTCATCGAGCTCCAACGCCATTTTGGTCCCCGGATTTACAATGCTAAGCATATAGCGATATGCGACAAGCGCCGCATATCCATGCTCGTGTGTTCCCCTTATCAAAGATTTTGCAATTTCACTTCCTTTACAAAGTTTCCAATAACTGACCTTGCATCCCAATTCAACACGAAGTGAGGTTTTCATATCTCTAGTGGACGGCCCTTTACCCTCGAGAAACTTATCTTTGAAGTATGCACCAATTACTTTGGCCGTAGCATGCGGATTGTGGCTCGTCAGATGCTGAGAACCACAAGTGTGAAACTTTTTATACTTTCTAATGTAAAATCTGTCAGAACTTTTAAGCTTCACCGCTCTCAATCACCACTTGCACTTGGGATGTACACACTTGACGCAATACACATGACACAAGTTTATCACATTTTTTAATCTAAAGTCTTTCTTCAAACAAGCCATTTTCAATGTAATATCTAAATCTTCCTTATTCTTAAATGTCATACCATTATAAAAACTTGTTTCATCATCTTGAACATGATTCGACTGTGTCGATTATGTATTCGCTGGTGTGTTGCTCCCAACTTTTGGGGTCGGCGTCAGCTCACCTCCAGTTGCTCAATCTGGAATGTCCGTAGCCATCACAGGATATTTATCATTCACAGTTTCTAGATTTTGATGTGAATTTTGGTTCTCCATCACCCTTTCAAACATGTATATCCGTAGAATGGGTCTTCCTTCATCTTCCAAATAAATTCGTAAACTCACTTGATTTTTTATTCTAAATAGAGTCACTCTCTGTTTTTCACCACAAGAATACATGTAAGTGATGACGATATCTTCTGGCTCACAATTTAATTCACAGCTAGAAATAATTTGATTTACAAAATCCTCATACGAGATATCTCGATTCACAATCATCGCTATTGTCTCGACCATTTCTTTGCCTTTCCAACGCCAAATAAAACGATTGTTGGACGCAACCTATTCACCACGACAATCAACTCTTAATATTATTTTGTCTCCCATGGATGATCTTGAAGGTACCTAAATAAGTAATAGTTAAAAGCGTAACATGAGAAAACTGTACAGAAATACAATAACTGCTGCAAAAGTGGTGAACCAGTTTGTTAGTCCAGCAGCTGCTGCACTCAGTCCAGCAGCTGCTGCGTCTTCCCTGAAACGGCTCAACAGTGAAGAAATGGCAACAATGGCGGAAACATCAATAAAAACAAAAAACTCTAATAAATAGCACCACATACACTTTTATCAGTCATAATAATAATTAAAACTTACCTTTCAAGTAATTTTGAAGGCTACCCGAACAAATGCCCCAAAAAAATTGATTTTTTCGCCCATATTTGAAGCTCAAATATTGTGTTGGGAAAATAGTGACAAGAAGAAGAAGAAGAAGAAGAAGAACAAGAAGAAGAAGAAGAAGAAGAAGAAGAAGAAGAAGAAGAAGAAGAAGAAGAAGAAGAAGAAAACAACAAGAAGCGATGAAAATGGGAAAAAATGTCGCGGGAAAGCTTGGGGGTCGTTGGGGATTTTTTTTTGGGGGGGAGGGGGAATTAGGGTAATTTTTTTTGGGTTAAAGTATATAAAGAAAAACTTGGGGACCTTTTTGAAAATAGTCAAACATCATTAACTATTAATTATAATTTTGTCACCTAAACTCAATAATTAAAACTTGTGTCACTTTTTCTTAATTTTGAAACTTCTTTATCACCTATAATTAAAAGCCCCAGGTATCATATACATGTTTTGTATGATTTCAATATTTATACAATACAAAAAATAAATGTGTTTAGTCTATTTCATATAGCTCATACATTCAGTTTATTTTTTTGTGTAAATCAATTACTAACTTTGAGTCATAAAGATTTTGTATAAACAGAGTTACGTATAATACAAAATATATTATGATACTGAGTTTTTTTTGTATACGCGAAAACATTAGGTGTAAATAGAAAACCATAATACACATAGTAGTGTTTTTTGTATAAATTATTTCGAACAAGAAAAAATTTCTTGAGATATGCATATTTCGAACAAGAAAAAATTTCTTGAGATATGCATATATAACTGGGAAAGTTATACTTCCCACAAAATAATTATAATATTTACCATCAATCCATAAACTTATACATATACACATTATCACAATTAGACACAACAATAAAGTGTAAAAACTATTGCTAAATACAAAATACACACATATATAAACATAATTGAAAAAACAACGAGTTTATACAGATTCACGTGCATTTGAACAAATCAAACAACCGAAAAAACACACTGGCTCTAAGGTTATATGTTATTTATACAAACATACATATTCTTTTATACAAATATCCAATAAATTTCACTCGTTCATGTTCCTATGCTTCCGATCTATCATAAAAATATGGAAGTCAAAAGGTATAAATACGTAAACGTAAAAGCTAATCGAATATGTATAATGTAGAAATCACATATTTTGTTATAGGGGAAAATAATATTTACACGCCAAAAAACAAAGAAGAACGCAGAGTAATTATTGCAAAAGAAAAGTAATAAACTATATTGGCTCGGATAACAACATTAATTCGTATACTATACAATTCAGAATGAATTAACGCATCCTAATGAAGTCACAATTTTCTCACTAAATTTTTCGTATAATAATGCAAAAAAATTTGCGCTTTTCTTTTCGATTTACTGGCAACCAGAAAATAATGGAGGTTTTTCTGGTCAATAGAGTCATTTTGGGTAAGAAAATATGATTACATTCAACTTTCATAAATTATAGAACCGTTTTCCATCATAGTCAACGAAAATGTAGCGATTATATTAATTAGGATATAAATATATCTTGTATAATGTCTTTGCAAATATTCGATTTATACAAAAGAAATTTCATGACTATAGTTATAAAACGTAATTTTAAAAACTGTAGCTATTTTTGTCTATTAAATTTCACTAGGTAGTTGTTTATGAAAATTCCACTCTAAATTACAACCTTTAAATATACTACTTCATAACTGTATTAGTAAATTATTAATTTTAGCTTCTAATAGATTTGTATTAATTTTTAGATTATATTTAATTTTTTTTAATTAATTGTCAATATTAATTAAATTAATAAGAAAGAAGTTTGGCCCCCCCCCTTTTTTTTTTAATCTCATACTATAATTAAGGGATTTTATTCTACTTGCACACCTTTTTCAATTTGTTTCAAACAACCTTATTTTTCTCTCTCCACATCATTATCATCATCTTTCATACTTTTCTCTAACGTTTTGGGTATCTTCAATTTCTTTTCTTTTGTTTATAAATATCTTTCCTTCAATTTGAACAATTTTTTTTCCATCTTTTTTTATTTGAAGTGATTCATAGTTTTTTTTCCATTTAATTTTAACATCGTGCCTAAAGAAGGAAATATCGGTGAAGATCATGAGATACATGTGAAAGAAAATCTGACATCATGCCTAAAGAAGGAAATATCGGTGAAGATCATGAGATACATGTGAAAGAAAATCTAACTTCTTCAAGTCAAAAGAGGCAAAAATGGAAGAGGAAGATGACAAAATCTCCTTCATATGAAATTTCAAATTCTATTTCAAATTTTGATTCAAATTTGATCAAACCACAAAAAAAGAAAAGAGTATTACTAAGGGAGAGTGCTCAAAATACACACACAAAAAGATCTAGCGTAAACCTGAATGAGATTTACAAATCCTCAAGCCAGAAAAGATCAAACTTGATGTGAAGATATTTTAAAGATTTTCTTTTCATACATATTTTTCATTACTTTTCTTATGCATATTAATACAATTTAGTTCTCCTACATATATGACTGGTTTTTCTTGATATAAAGTATACAACAACAACAACATACCCAGTTGAATCCCACAAGTGGGGTCTGGGGAGGGCAGAATGTATGCAGACCTTACCACTACCTCGTAGAAGCAGAGAGGCTGTTTCCTGGGAACCCTCGTCTGAACAACCCATAGGCGGATTAGACTAGATATGATAAAGATGAAAGGAAAGGAAGGAATGGGAGGAGCGATTACTACTGAGAAGCACATAACATTATGCAAATGCTATAAATTTAATACACATGACACAGATAAAGACAACACCCTACACTACCCCGCGGCTAGACATCAACCTAACCTTGCTAACCTATTAGCCTTCTACTCTAATACGCGACTTCCACACCTTCCTATCTAAGGTCATGTCCTCAGTGAGATCAAGTCTCGCCATGTCCTGTCTAATCACCTCTCCCCAGTATTTTTTCGGTCTACCTCTACTTCTCCTAGCGCCTCCTAAGTCCAACCTCTCGCATCTCCTTACAGGAGCATTGGTACCTCTTCTCTGCACATGTCCAAACTATCGCAGTCTCGCTTCTCTCATCTTTTCAGCCACCGGGGCCACCTCTAGCTTCTCCCGAATGGTCTCATTCCTAATTTTATCCCTCCTTATGTGCCCACACATCCATCTCAGCATCCTCATCTCTGCAACCTGCATCTTCTGGACATGTGCATTTTTTATTGGCCAACACTCCACCCCATACAACAAAGATGGTCTTACCACCATTCTGTAAAACATACCTTTGAGTTTAATTGTTATCTTCTTATCACACAATACTCCAGAGGCAAGCCTCCATTTAGACCAAGCTGCCCCAATACGATGTGTGGCATCATCATCGATATCGCCACTACTCTGGATGATGGACCCCGGATACCTAATGGTTTCCCTCTTAGGGATAGGTTCATTGGCAAGCGTCACATCAACGTCTGCTTCTTCCCTCGCAACACTGAATTTGCACTCCAAGTATTCTGTTTTGGTCCTGCTTAGTTTGAATCCTTTGGACTCCAAGGCGTGTCTCCATACCTCCAACCTATCATTTACTTTAGTTCGGGTCTCATCTATCAATACTATGTCATCTGCAAAAAGAATACACCATGGAACCTCCTCCTGAATAGATCGCGTCAGCTCATCCATCACTAGGGCAAACAGGAAAAGGCTCAACACAGATCCTTGATGGAGTCCCATCTCAACAGGAAAATAGCTTGAGTCTCCTCCCACTGTTCTTACTCGAGTTTTGGCTCCATCGTACATGTCCTTAATCGCCCTAATATATATCATTAGGACACCTTTTGCCTCTAGGCACCTCCATAGGACATCCCTTGGCACTTTGTCATATGCCTTCTCGAGATCAATGAACACCATATGGAGGTCCTTCTTTCTTTCCCTATATTGCTTCACTAATCTCTGAACAAGGTGAATAGCTTCCGTAGTCGACCGCCCCGGCATGAATCCAAATTGATTCTCCGAAATAGACACTATCCTTCTCACCCTCATCTCCACCACTCTCTCCCAGACCTTCATAGTGTGACTTAACAACTTGATACCCCTGTAATTGTTACAATTTTGAATATCCCCTTTGTTCTTGTACAATGGAACCATTGTACTCCTCCTCCATTCATCAGGCATCTTGGCAGTCTTCAGAATAGCATTGAACAGTCTAGTCAACCACTCTACGGCATCTTTGACCATGTACTTCCAAAAATCTACCGGAATCTCATCGGGTCCGACCGCCCTCCCTCTCTTCATCCTACTGATAGCCCTTCTAACCTCCTCAACTCTGAACCGCCTACAATAGCCGAAATCATGAGACCTTTCGGAGTGGGCCAACTCCCCTAGCTCAATGTTTCTATCTCCTTTTTCATTTAAGAGTTTATGAAAGTAAGCTTGCCACCTTTGTTTAATGGAATTGTCATCCACCAGCACCACACCCTCCTCATCCTTGATGCACTTCACTTGGTCCAAGTCGCGAGCTTTCCTTTCTCTCTTTAGCGAGCCTATACAATCTCTTATCCCCACCTTTATCACTTAGCTCCTCATATAAGCGTTCAAAAGTTGTTGTCTTAGCACACATCACCGCTCTCTTTGCTTCTAATTTAGCCGTCTTATATGTCTCCTTAAGCATTCGCTTTTCCTCTTCATCCCTACACTCCAACCACTTCGTGTAAGCAACCTTCTTAACGTTCACTTTGCCCTGAACTTCCTCATTCCACCACCAGTCGCCCCGCCGTCCGCAAAAGGCCCCTTTCGAGACCCCTAGTACCTCGGCAACCACCTTTTTTATGCAACCAGCAGTAGTGTCCCACATCCTGTTCACATTCCCACCACTACTCCAAGCCTCTAAGTCTCTCAACTTATCTTCCATCACTCGGGAAAGGGCGGGAGTAAGGCCTCCCCATCTAATCCTCGGTCGGGCATACATAACCTTCTTCTTCTTTTCTCTCTTGATCTCTAAATCCATCACTAGAAGTCTATGTTAAGTGGAAATGTTTTCACTCGGAATAACCTTGCAGTTCTTACATAAACTTCTATCGCCCTTCCGTAAAAGCAGGTAATCTATCTGAGTCTTAGCTACCGTACTACGGAAGGTGACCAAGTGGTTTTCCCTCTTTGGGAAACATGAGTTAGCAATAACTAACTCAAACGCTTTGGCAAAATCCAATAGAGACGTCCCCCCTCCATTCCTCTCCCCAAAACCAAAGCCTCCATGAACATCCTCAAACCCATTACTGGTTGCCCCAATATGCCCATTAAAGTCGCCTCCCATGAAGATATTCTCTGTCTCCGGTATTCCTCGCACAACCTCATCCAGATCTTCCCAAACAGCCTCTTGACTTCCTCATCTAGGCCTACTTGAGGCGCATAAGCACTAACGACATTCACTACACGCCTACCCACTACGAGTTTGATAAGCATCATCCTATCATTAACCCTCCTAACCTCAACCACATAATCCCTAAGGTCCTCAGCTACTAGGATACCTACACCATTTCTATCCCTAGAGCCACCCGAATACCACAACTTAAACCCATCTACGTCCCGAGCTTTGGTACCTACCCACTTGGTCTCCTGAATACACGCTATGTTAATATTCCTCCTCTTAAGACATTTAACTAGCTCTATGGATTTCCCTGTTAGTGATCCTATATTCCACGATGCTATCCTTAGCTTACATGAGCCCGTGACCCTTTCCCCACCCCTGCCCCTTACCCCCGACCCCCACCAACGACATGACCTTAGTCTATCATTCGATCCCGATGCCACTAAACTTAAGGAATAATAATTATGCAACCCAACACAGTATGAAAGCGGATAAAGGCCACACCAAGCACCACTACTATACAACAAATGGAACAGTAAATATACAATAGGAATAATCAGTAATCAATCACAAAGCAGTAAAAACAATTTAACAGTAATTGTTAACAATTCAAGCACAAGAATAATGTACAGTACAAAGCCACACAGAAAAGACGCAGCAAACAACAAGAAGAAGAACCCAAAACAATCTAACAAGAAATGATAAAAATTGAACAAGAAGGAAACAAAAAAATTTCAAGAAGGAACCACAATACTTTTTTCTAGAACAACACAATCAAGAATCAACAATATCAACAAGCTACAAGAATATCAAGAAAGATAGTAGTTATGCAAATCAATGCCCAATAGGTATCACACAGAGAGAACTCTAAAGTAAATAAAGAGAATAAGTATGAAAAGATAGCACCTGGAATGTGGTCAGAGATATATATCCCACAATCTTGAATCTTCAAATGAGAAATTCGAATATAAAGTATAAATGTATTTAATATCTGAATAATTTTGACATAAAATTGTTAGTATTTTAATCCTATAATTAATATGAAATTGGTATGATAATAATACATAAACTGATTTTGAATTTTATGATTAGTATGAACTTTATATAAATTTGATATTTTTTATCTGTATATTTACTGTTATATTGGGTATAAAGTTCAATTGTTATGCTGCCATGCATTTGATATGACATTGATATACTTTATGACTTTTCACATTAAGTTTGTTGGTGAATTGAATTTGAGATGAAAAGTGGTATAATGTCCATTACAGTATTAATTTGATATAAAATACACATGTGTTTAGTATATGCACATTTGGTGTGTGTATGTGCATTTGTGCATATATGTATGTGTATATGTTTGTGTATGTATATATAATAGATGAGATGAACTTGATATAAAATAGGTATGATGTGCATTATATCTCTGATGTGATACTTTTTACATTAATTTGGTATGAAAAAAATAGGATTTTATTGAAGAATAAAATCTTATTTATTGAAGATGGATATGGAAACTAAAAACCAAACAAGGTCAATCTATGCCAGGGTAAAGGTAAAGGTGGAGGTGGATTTATTGAGGGATTTTCCAAAACGTATTAAAATAGGGATAAGGAAGACGGATGGAGAAGTTATTGAAAAGTGAATCAAGATTAAATATGATTACGTTCCTAAATACTGTAAAAGCTGCATAATTCAAGGTCATGATGAGCAACAATATTTTGTAGAGCATCCTGACCTTTTACATAAAAAAGACAAGGCAGAACAAAGGAATGAAGATAAAAAGGGGAAGACTAAGGAGCAAGCAAAAGAGACAGATAACAATCTGGTGGAGAAGACCCAACACCAACAAGTTCACTGATGTTAAAAATAAAACTAGGAAAAAAGACAGGTGTGGACACAAGTGAATGTGATCATGGAAAACCAATTTGGTGCGCTTATGCAAGGTGAAGAGGAACAAAAAGGACAAGAGAAAGTGAATGAAGTTGAAAAATAGACCAAAAAAACACTTACAACAAAGGAGTGGGTGGATAAGGTCTTTGAGGATCAACATAAAGGGGAGGTATATGATGAACAACATAGTGGTACAAAGGAGAAAAGAAGACTTGTCCATGGTTTCTCCAGTCAGATATGAAGAGGAGACAGAGGATCAGATAACAAATGATAATAAAGAGAGATCTAACAAGGAGTCAACATTACATAGAGAAGCCTTAAAGGGATAAGTTCTAATGGCGATGACAAGACTGGAAATGATCAAATGGTAAGTACTGCTATTGTGCCTTATAATACAAGTCTGGATATAGATTCTCATAGAGAGAAAGATACAAACCTGGGAGAAGAGGAGATGGATAATTCGATGGAATATAATATTCAACTTATAAGTAAGGCAGGGGATCTATCTCCTCGTCATACCAATAGTCTCAAAGCAAAAAAGGGGAGACCTACATTACCATTACATGTACGAACAAGGAGTAATGGGGAGGAGGATACTTCTTCTAATTTCCAATGATTGAAAAGGTATTATTTTGGAATATTAGATCTATTAACATTCAAAATTTCTTTGGGAGGTCAATAGATTTACAAAGAAGATATAAGTACTCTTTTGTAACTTTTATTGAACCGTTTTAACATCCAGGGGAGTTAGAACAATACAAAAGAATTTTGGGATTTGAGAATGCCCTTGTGAACATATCCGGGAAATTTGGATTTTTTGGAAAGAGAAATAGGAAGGGGCTATTATTATGGACTCCCATCAACATATTTCTATGAAATTTTGCAAAAATAATTATGCTTGCATCATTTCGTCTATATATGCTAGATGTAGTAGTGTGGAAAGGTTAGAGTTGTGAGAGGAGTTAGATGATATTGCTTCAAATGATGTTCTATGGCTGGTAGGTGGGGATTTTAATGTGATTTTCATGCCTCGGGAGGGTACCCTAGACGTGACATACTAAGAGACTATTGCCAGTCCCCAAGAAAACACTTGGCCTCGTCATATTCGTTGAATCAATATCTATCATTTCAGCGGAAGACTAAAGATATAAAAGATGAACAATCTCAATTAAAGAAAATCAAAATAAATCGACAAGACTAGTATGAAAGAAACTAGCCAGACAATATCCAAGTCATCAATCCCAAATCTAGTCTATGAAGCCTCTATCTAAGTTGTCTAGATGGTACCATGACAAACCCATAACTACCTCAAATCAAAATAAGCAAGTCTAAAAGTCTAACTCCAAAGCTAGATGAAATAATATGCATCCCCCGAACTCGAGGAGGACTCACCAATTAGCTGTAATAAGGAGAAGATGTTCAACGAAGTGTCTGTAGATGATCTCTGGTACTTGTCTTCTATATCATGAAAAGATGCAGGCCCAAATGAACGTTAGTATGTAGAATGTACGAGTATATAAAATAGCTGAGTGAATCACATACAAGTAGAATAACAATAACCCATAAATGCACAATAAAGATATCAAATGTCTATCTAAAGCAAGAAAAAGAGTAGACAAGGACTAATCAATACACTTCAATCCAACCTAATCAGAGTACTATCAATAAGGAACCTATCTGGGAGTTTCTCTTATCCAACAACAATCACTTATGAGCCAGTGATTGTATAATAATCTCGTTGATGTTGTCACAACTGCTCAGTACTTGCCAGGGTAAAGAGCGAATCGATCCAATCAACCAAGTCCTCTATTGTTTCATGGACCTATTAAGAGGGACATCCAACTTAATGGTTTCAATCTCTCCAATGCTTGGCAACGTAGTTATTAAGTTTGAGTTGGACTTACTCTCACTCAATTCAATGCTCGATACTCCTCCCAAAACTCAATGCTCATAGGATAATCACTCTCAATCAACTACTCTCATTGGACATTTGTCAACTCAATTTATCACATCAACTATCTACTCTTGGATTAGGAATGTTATTTTAAGATTATCTCATGAATCATCAAGACTCTCTCTCATGCATCATTCCAACTTATAAGCTTCAGGAAACAACAGTAAAGTTAAAGCATTTAGGAATTTTATAGGCTCTTAAGGCTCAACTTATACATCATGCATACCGATTTTAATGCAATGAGTAAAACTAACAAGAGTGCATTCTAGGGTTCAAATGTCTTCCCTAATTCAGAGGTGGAGCATCTCATCAGGCAATGCTCAGATCATGAACCTCTATATGTGGTTTGTAAGTCTGATGTAGAAGAAGTTGTCAAACCTTTTAGGTTTATAAACTTTTGGATCAAGCATTACATGCTTAAGCAGATAGTACAGGACAACTGGAAATTAAATTTTAAGGGCAGTCCTTTTATGGAGCTAAATGCTAAGCTAAAGAATGTAAAAAGGGCCCTGATAGTGTGGAGCAGAGATGTTTTTAAAAATATTTTTCAGAAGATTAACACATATAAGGATATTATTAAAGTAAGGAGTCACAATTTGAGATTGATCCATCAAATTTGAACAGACCCGAGCTTAGTAAGGTGAAAGTTGAATTGAAGAAATTTCGTAGGATGGAGATGGAATTTTTAAAGCAGAAGGCAGGGATGAGGTGGTTTGTACGGGGGATTACAACACAAAGTTTTTCAGTTCCTATGTGAAAGGTAGGAGAAAAAATCTTCAGCTACACGAGATTATGGAGAAACATAGTGTTGTTTTGAATAAATCTCAGCAGATCGGGGATGCAACTGTAGAATATTTTAAGGAGCAGTTTTAGGAGGATTCAAATAATCAAGATTCTTTGATGCTATATTATATTCCAAAAGCAATTGAGGATCATGAAAATGAGCATATGTGCCATGATCCGGGGTCGGGGCCTAGATGTGACACAACGAATGGGGACCCGAGAGTCCCAAAACAAGCCTCAAGACTCATAAATGAAGTTAAACTACAAGATTGGTTCGAAAGCTTTTAGAGACAAGCATCCAAATAACGAAAATCTAAATCCAACATAGGAGAGCATATTTTATAAATTGATCAAAATGACAAAGTCTTTACAAGACAAACAACACATGCCTCTAGGTAAAGGATGGGGGCCAGGACAAGTTCCGGGCTCACCCTCAACAAAATAAATATACATAAGGAACACAAGAAATAAAGCTTTCCCTCGGAAGACGGGGCTCACCACAAAATTACTTCAAGGTAGGACTTATTCGTCTGGCAGCTGGTACTCAAACTGCTCGATCCCTACATGCATGGTAAAATCATGCAGGCATAGTGTATGCATTAGTATGTTTGAATGTACTATGCGGGTATGCAATGCACGTGACTTCCCAAACCTGCATAACCATGTTAGATGGTAAGGGCACATAATATACAAGAACATATAAGCAATAAAATTTAATATACAAGATGCCACGGAACGCGTGATGCGTGCAATGCGATAATGCTCCTATATAACGGGGATGAACTATAACCGACAAATCAAATCCATGCGAGCTATTACATGAATTGGACCGATTTGGACCTCCCACCAGTAGGGAGAAGATTACTTGCCAAGGGTAATCTACATCACCCTTACGACTCTTTTCGGTGGATGGTCACCTTCCTTACGACCCGCTTTTTGAAAGGATTTACAGGATCAAGCAAGACATGTCATAATCATAAAAAAGTAGACGAATTACATCCGTCCCTATGTAGGCACATAGTTCAAGGAAAGGGAGAGGGACCTTGGGGATGTCCCTAACGCCCCCAATCCATCGGTGCTAAGTCTTACACATCCCACAAGAATATATATATATATATATATATATATATATATATACACATATATATATGTGCTTTCAAGAGAGCCAAGTGCAAGTCCATAACGTTCAAGACATATTTTGGATCAACGCCAAATTACAAGATCATATTCAAGATGCCAATGCAAGGAATAGCTCATCTACAAGTACAAGATGGTGCAAGCACGCAAGATGCTCAAAGAGCTAAGTCATAGACATACCGGTGATCACCTTCTTTTCAAATCTCATGTCTTGCCAAAAATCATATAATAATTCCATGTTTCCAAGATTTTCATGCACCAAAGTCATGAATGTGATGCAATACAAAATGTAAGGATGGCATGGGCAATGTAGAGTATAACCCAAAATTAGCAATATAATGTGAAGACTATGAAATATTCATAATAAAATTCATATGAAAATGTAGTATAAATCATCCATGCAAAACAACCTCTTTAAAGGGACATGCATGCTCATATTTTCATAATCCAAATAGTTCATCATACTCAAACTTATCATAACTCAATTTTCAGAATATAATATAGCACATGCATGGTTCAAGATTACCAAGAACAAGTAGTAGAATCTTCACATTTTAAATAGACAAGTGTATAAAATAGTTTGAGAAGAACTTGGGTCTTCGTGGTTGAAAGGAACCAAGAGTCAAACCCACATACCTGATTTGGAGACAACCTTGAGGAGAAAATGGACTCAAAATTGAGGACTTTTTCTTGACAAATCCTAGAGAGAAGGTGGAGGTCTTGAAGGAGTGAGCTTTAGAGAGAGAGTGAGTGAGAGTGAAAATGGCTGAAAATTGGAGTGTTTAGCTTATATAGGGAGCTTAGGAGGGGTGGAAAAAGACCAAATTTTCATTGGAATAAGCCAATATTTCAAAAATACCATTAATGAAATAGACCTGAAATTGGCCTGTCTGGGGCATACGGTCCGGTAAACGGACCATCTCAGGTCACACGGACCGTTTACTGTACCGTGGCCCTAGACTTAAAATTTTCCTGAGGCATGATTTTTCGGACTAAGTGTCACCACATGGACCAGTAAATGGACAGTTTGGGGTCACACGGACCGTGACCCCGTCCGTATAAGGGTGACTCTCCACACCAGACGGAGGACCAGATAGACCGTTTAAAGTCACACGGGCCGTGACTTGGTCCGTGTGAAGTTGGCCTTACGCAGTTCACCATACGGGAGGCCACATGGACCGTGTAGCTTACACGGACCGTGTGGAGGCCCATCTATCCTCTACTCTCCCAGGTGTCACTCCACGGGAGGCCACATGGACCATGTGACTTCACACGGGCCGTGTAGGCCCTCTGTGAGGTGATGCCTGGCAAAATTTCTGGGCAGGTTTTGTGGACCTCAAAGTGACGTCAAGGATCTGGGGCCTTTCACCATCTCCCCTTGGGAACATTCGTCCCCGAATGTGCAAGAACAAGGCTTGAAAGGTTAGAGCTTTAGGCAAGAGATATCCGATACAAGACACAATGCACAACTCAACTTAAAATAAAAGGTTTATACAAAAGCTTTTTGTTACAAATCAAATTATAGTTCAAAACCAAACTCATGTCAAGATTATATTCAACTCATTTGTCAAGAAAGGAAAATCCTTTAGTGTACACATATGCATGCCATGCCATGAGACTCAAGAGGGCAAGAAAATGACACAATTGACAAGGAAAGTCCCTAGTGCCTTAGGCTTGAGTAGATTGAAAAAGATGGGGGTATCGTTTCATTATGTCCAGCTCTGCCTCCCAAGTAGCACTCTCCACTAGTTGATTCCTCCAAAGTACCTTTACCGAAGCCACATTCTTGTTGCGAAGCCGCTTTACTTGCCTATCCAAGATCTCTACCGGCACCTCCTCATAAGTCAAATGTTCCTCAACCTCAATCCCCTCCAAAGGCATGATGGCGCTAGGATCACCCACTTCCTCAATATGGATACATGGAAGACCGGATGAATAGAACCCAAATTTGGAGGTAAGTCCAACTTGTAAGCCACACCTCCAATCCGCTCAACAATTTCATAAGGGCCAACATATCGGAGGCTTAACTTGCCCTTTTTGCCGAAATGCATAACGCCTTTCATAGGAGAGACTTTCACATAAACCCAATCCTCGATATGAAATTCGAGGTCCCTTCTCCTACTATCCGCGTAGGACTTTTGGCGACTTTGGGCCGCTTTCAATCTCTCTCTAATCACTTTTACCTTCTCCATAGCATCTAACACCAAACCCAAGCCAACTAAAACCATCTCACCCACTTCAAACCACCCCATCGGGGATCTACACCTTCTCCCATATAAGGCTTCAAACGGCGCCATGCCAATGCTAGCATGGAAGATATTATTATAAGCAAACTCGATAAGTTGAAGATGATCATCCCAATTCCCCTTAAACTCCAGCCCACATGCTCTCAACATGTCCTCCAAAGTTTGAATAGTCCTCTCCACTTGGCCATCGGTTTGAGGATGGAAGGCGAAACTCAACTTAATTTTGGTCCCAAGGCTCTTTATAAAGGATTTCCAAAAATGGGAAGTGAATTGAGTACCACGATCCGATATGATGGACCTAGGCACTCCGTGCAACCTTACAAACTCTTGGATATACAATCTCGCATATTCCTCGGCACTGAAAGTAGTCTTGACCGATATAAAGTGAGCCGATTTCTTCATCCGATCCACAACAACCCAAATGGAGTCGGATTGCCTTCGTGTCCGAGGCAATCCAACCACAAAGTCCATATTCACGTCCTCCCATTTCCATGTGGGAATTTCAATGTCCTGGGCCAAACCACCAGGTCTTTGGTGTTCTACCTTCACCAGCTGACAACTCGGGCATTCAGACACGAACTTGGCAATATCCCTCTTCATACCATGCCACCAATATACCTCTCTCAAATCCCGGTACATCTTGGTAGACCCCGGGTGAATAGAGTAACGAGAGTTGTGAGCCTCACTCATAATCACCTTCCTAAGGTCATCCACGTCGAGAACACAAAGCCGGTCTTAGTACCGAAGTACACCATCTCCCCCTTGGGAGAAGGCCTCAATCTCCTTTGCAGCAACCAACTTCTTCAACTCACATAACGACGGATCTAACTCTTGCTTAGTCTTTACCTCGTTCACTACAGAAGATTCTGCCCCATTCTGAACTCGAATACCACCCTTGTTGGAATTGGTCAACCTGACACCCAACCAAGTCAACCGGTGAATATCCCTTGCCAACTCCTTTTTCTCATTTTCAACATGCGCCACACTCCCCATAGACAACCTACTAAGAGCGTCGGCTACGACATTGGCCTTGCCCGGATGGTACAACATACTCATGTCGTAATCTTTTAGAAACTCTAACCACCTCCTTTGCCTGAGATTAAGATCCCTCTGGGTGAAAACATATTGCAAACTCTTGTGATCGGTGAATACATCAACATGGACCCCGTATAAATAGTGCCTCCAAATTTTCAAAGCAAAAACCACCGCTGCCAATTCAAGGTCATGTGTGGGATAGTTCCGCTCATGCATCTTCAACTGCCTTGATGCATACGCTATCACCTTACCATTCTGCATAAGCACACAACCCAACCCGATCTGCGAGGCATCGCAATATACCATGAACCCTTCCAAGCCATTTGGCAAGGCAAGTCAGGAGTTGACATAAGTCGATCCTTCAAGGTGTGGAAACTCCTCTCGCATTCATCCGACCATATAAATTTAGCCTGCTTCTGGGTCAACTCGGTCAATGGAGGTGCAATAGATGAGAAACCTTCCACGAACCTTCTGTAGTAACCAGCCAACCCAAGAAAACTGCGGATATCCGAAGGAGTCAATGGTCTAGGCCAATTTTTCACAGCCTCTGTTTTCCTCGGATCCACCTTGATACCATCTCTGAACACCACATGCCCGAGGAAAGCCACTTCGCCCAACCAGAACTCACGCTAAACTGGGCATACAATTTCTTTTCCCTCAGAGATTGGAGAGCCATTCTCAATTGATTTTCGTGCTCCTGTTCACTTCGGGAGTAAACAAGAATATCGTTAATAAAGACCACCACGAAGTTGTCCAGGATAGGATTAAACACTCTGTTCATCAAATCAATACATGCGGCCGGAGCATTAGTTAGACCAAACGACATCACCACAAATTCGAAATGCCCGGACCTGGTCCGAAAAGCTGTTTTGGGGATATCACACTCCCTAACCTTCAACTGATGGTATCCGGAATGGAGATCAATTTTCGAGAAGTGAGTGGCACCTTGAAGCTTGTCAAACAAATCATCAATCCTCGGCAATGGGTACTTGTTCTTAACGATCACCTTATTCAGCTGCCTATAATCAATACACATACGGAGAGACCCGTCCTTCTTTCTTACAAACAACACAAGAGCACCCCACAGCGATGTACTGGGCCGAATAAAACCCTTCTCTAATAGGTCCTTCAACTGCTCCTTCAACTCTTTCAATTCTGTAGGGGCCATCCGGTACGGAGGGATAGAAATAGGCTGAGTATCTGGAAGAAGATCTATGCCAAAGTCTATCTCTCTATCCGGAGGAACGCTCAGTAGGTCCTCGGCGAACACATCTGAAAATTCATTCACCATAGGACTCGAGAGTAGGCACCTCAGAATCTGCATCCCTGACCCTCACCAATGGTAGATGCACCCCTTAGAAAATCATTTTCCGTGCCTTGAGGTAGGAAATAAACCTACCTTTAAAGATAAAATCACTACCTTCCCATTCAAGAACTGGCTCACCAGGAGGTTGGAACTGGACTTTCCGAGTTCTACAATCTATGGAGGCATAAGATACATACAGCCAATCCATCCCAAGAATCACATCAAAATCAAACATTTTGAGTTCCACATGATCACATGGGAAGATTTTATGCAACACAGCAACAGGACACCTATAATAGACTCTATGAGCAACAATAGATTCACCCACGGGGGTGTAGACCGAGAAAGGCTCTCTTAGAATTTGGGGTTTCAAACTGAACTTGACAACCAACAGCGGACTCACGAAAGACAAGTTTGCACCTGGGTCAAGCAAAACACAAGCATCAAAATCAAAGACTTTCAACATACTAGTCACGACATCCGGAGCTTCCTCGACATCCTGGCGGGAATGGAGTGCATAAAACCTGTTGTTCCTTGGGGAAACACCTTGGTGACCCCTCTGCGACCTTGCCCGCTTAGGGCTACCTGACCTCGACCTCCGCGTGCATTTTCGAGACAATCGATAACTTTATGGTCCTTACTTCTATATCAGAAGCAAAGTCCCAATTTCCTCCGGCAGGCACATGTATGGGGCCTCCACACTTGTCACACATGAGATATCCTGGTCCGCCACCCACCTCTACCCCGGGAGGGGGTGCCCGAGCATTAGCCACCGAGCTCTCGAGCCTTGGCCCTGCTGGAAGCGACCAAAACCAATATTCCTAGCACCGGAGAATCTACCGTCAATGCGGGCTCTCTTGGGATCGTGTGCCCTCCTCTCCTTGAGTTTCTCCCCTTCAATCTACTCAGCATACAACATGAGTCTGGTAATATCAATGTCCCTAATCAGCATAGAAGTCCGGCATTCTTTCACCAGCAAGCCAGAAATACCCAAAACAAATTTGTGCATTCTTGCACGGGGGTCGGCCACCAGGGACGGAGCATATTTGGAAAGCTTGGTAAACTTGAGGGCATAATACCTCACACTCATACTCCCCTGCTTGAGATTAATAAACTCGATTATTTTGGCCTCCCTCAGCTCAAGTGGAAAGAAGCGGTCGAGGAAGACAGATTTGAACTCTCCCCATTTAACATCACCGTCACAGACCCTTTCCATAGCCCACTATGTATACCATACCTGAGCTATATCCTTCAACTGGTAAGCAGCCAATACAACTTTTTCCTCAGAAGAGATGCCTATAATGTTCACTATTTTTGAGATTTCATCAATGAACTCCTGAGCATCTCCATCAACCCTTGACCCGTAGAACTCCGGAGGATTCATCCGGTGAAGTCCCTTACTATAGCAGCGGGTGTAGGGTCCCGTGACAAATTAGCTTGCCTTGCCTGAGCAGTCACCACCTGTGCAAGCATGGTGAAAGTAGTACAAAATTCACCATTTGAAATAGGCTCCTCCAAAGGCTCGTGAGGGGCCTGATCTTCGGCAGTCTGAGCCGGCCTAGGTAGTGGAGGTCTTCCTCGAGGAATTTACTGAAAAGGGATCAACGACACCAATAAGGAAATTCATAAACTAGCCATAACGCGATGCAAAACACAAAGAAGGGAGGAATTTCCTAAGACGTCTTCGTAGCCTCCCACTCATAGGTATGGTACACTTCACACCCATGAATAGGACTCTACTCAACGCGGCACGTTAGGCTCCGAGGATCATTATAAACCTAAGGCTCTGATACCACCTTTTATCATGACCCGGGGTTGGGGCCTAGATGTGACATGGCGAATGGGGACCCGAGAGTCCCCAAACAAGCCTCAAGACTCAGAAATGAAGTTAAACTACAAGATTGGTTCGAAAGCTTTTAGAGACAAGCATCCAAATAACGGAAATCTAAATCCAACAGAGGAGAGCATATTTTATAAATTGATTAAAATGACAAAGTCTTTACAAGACACCCAACACATGCCTCTAGGTAAGGGACGGGGGTCAGGACAAGTTCCGAACTCACCCTCAAAAAAATAAATATACATAAGGAACACAAGAAATAAATCTTGCCCTCGGAAGACGGGACTCACCACAAAATAACTTCAAGGTAGGACTTATTCGTCCGGCGGCTGGTACTCAAACTGCTCGGTCCCTACATAGTAAAATCATGCAAGCATAGAGTATACGTTAGTACATTTGAATGTACTAAGTATGCGGGTATGCAATGCACGTGACTTACCGAACCTGCATAACCATGTTAGATGGCAAGGGCACATAATATACAAGAACATATAAGCAATAGAATTTAATATACAGATGCTATGGGATGCGTGATGCGTGCAATGCGATAATGCTCCTATATAATGGGGATGAACTATAACCGACAAACCAAATCCACGAGCTATTACATGAATTGAACCGATTCGGACCTCCCACCGGTAGGGAGAAGATTACTTGCCAAGGGTAATCTACATCACACCTTACGACTCCGCTTTTCGATGGATGATCACCTTCCTTACGACCCGCTTTTCGGAAGGATTTACAGGATCAAGCAAGACATGTCATAATCATAAACAAGTAGACGAATTACATCCGTCCCTATGTAGGCACATAATTCAAGGAAAGGGAGAAGGACCTTGGGGATGTCCCTAACGCCCCTAATCCATCGGTGCTAAGTCTTACACATCCCACAAGAGTACTTATATATATACATGTGCTTTCAAGAGAGTCAAGTGCAAGTCCATAACGTTTAAGACATATTTAGGCTCAACACCAAATTACAAGATAATATTCAAGATGCCAATGAAAGGAATAGCTCATCTACAAGTACAAGATAGTGCAAGCACCCAAGATGCTCAAAGAGCCAAGTCATAGACATACCGGTGATCACCTTCTTGTCAAATCCTATTTCTTACCAAAAATCATATCATAATTCCATATTTCCAAGATTTCCATGCACCAAAGTCATGAATGTGATACAATACAAAATGTAAGGATGGCATGGGCAATGTAGAGTATATCCCAAAATTAGCAATATAATGTAAAGACTATGAAAAATCCATAATAAAATTCATATGAAAATGTAGTATAAATCACCCATGCAAAACAACCTCTTTAAAGGGACATGCATACTCATATTTTCATAATCCAAATAGTTCATCATACTCAAACTTATCATAACTCAATTTTTAGAATATAATATAGCACATGCATGGTTCAAGATTACCAAGAACAAGTAGTAGAATCTTCACATTTTAAGTAGACAAGTGTATAAAATAGTTTGAGAAGAACTTGGGTCTTCTTGGTTGAAAAGAACCAAGAATAAAACCCACATACCTGATTTGAAGACAACCTTGAGGAGAAAATGGACTCAAAATTGAGGACATTGTCTTGACAAATCCTAGAGAGAAGGTGGAGGTCTTGAAGGAGTGAGCTTTAGAGAGAGAGTGAAAATGGCTGAAAATTGGAGTATTTAGCTTATGTAGGGAGCTTAGGTGGGGTGGAAAAAGACCAAATTTTCATTGGAATAAGTCAATATTTCAAAAATGCCATTAATGAAATGGACTTGAAATTGGCCCATCTGGGGCATACGGTTCGGTAAAAGGACCATCTCAGGTTACACAGATTGTTTATTATACTGTGGCCCTAGACTTGAAATTTTTCAAAGGCAAGATTTTCCGGACTAAGTGTCACCACACGGATCGGTAAACGGACCATCTGGGGTCACATGGTCCATATAAGGGTGACTCTCTGCACCAAACGGAGGACCACATTGTGAGACCCCGTGTTTCTCGTCTTCCATTATTTAAATAGTGTGGCGTTATATAAGGAACATGTGATTTTTGCTACCACCTAAGGATAATAAGGCTGTAAATAAGTTTTAATATCAAATACCTAAAGTTTTAAGCCAAAGGAAATACCCTAAATGCACGTTCGGGATTAAAGAAATGACCCGAGTGGCACCTCGCCCTTTTTGGAAGGTTTAAACTAGGTTTAACTTTTTGGATGGAACTAAAAGTGTATACTTTGCTAATAATGGATTTTTAAAAGCTATTTTAATAGCACAAAGGTCATACATTAAGTTTTGAAATCAAGAAAGTTGAAAGATAAAGGTTGGCCAACGTTACCGTATGTTTCTTTATGAAATCCTTCTTAAATTTGGGTCAAATGTATCAGGTCATATCTCCCAAACTATAAGCTCCGTCTCTCCTTTTAGCACGAAATGCGAGAAGTTTCCCAAAACGTCAAATGCAATATCTTACTATTTTGTTGCTAAAAAGACCTTCTTCGAAAGGCATTGGGATTGCAATCGGGTTATATTCACAATGGTATTAGGCTGAAATTCCATTCGTTCGCTTAAACTGGACATTCAATTTCTATATATCATTTTATCGGTTTCCCGGCTACCTATTCACATGTCCAAGGTGTTTCTCTTCTTGGTGTAGTGCCATTAAAATAAATGTAGAATGCAAAGGGAATGTAGTATTCAAAATCAGTCCTTCGTCCATACAAAATATAATTGAAGAATTTAACCAGTAACGCGATGGTTTCCAATATTCCCCAGTGAAATGCTCCTGTCTAAACTACTAAGGCACTTGATCCTGTGTAAATACATTCTTTTACTAATTGACATGAGACCAAATATAATCATTATGTAAAGCACCTTTATGAAAAATTTCAAAGTTAAGGCTTCACTCTAAATGTTGGGTTAAGTTCCCAAACTGGTTAAAAAGGATACGTATGATTCCACGAGCCATATGTATATGCAATGACAATGATTATGATGCTATGAGAATAAGTGTACCGATGAGCCAAGATTGGCTAAGTTCTTGCTATGGCTTACTATGTGCATTTAACATTCATATTATACATTGCACGTTATGCATGGACTTCGAGCTATAATAGAAGGTATGAGGCCTATTTGCCCAACTATATATATGTATATGGTACAGATAGCCACAGGTTGGCATATATGATGCTGGTTAGCTACCGGAAAGGACCACCAGTGCTAGCATTTGGTTGGGTATGTCATGCATTTGCATCTATATATATGTATTCACGACATGCGATACTCGAGCATACCATGCATTTTTTTTATCACTAGAAGATGGCTTATTGGCCATTAAGGCTACTTGAGTTTTGGTTACAGGTGGTATTTCTTTAACCTTTTTACTATGGTTATTATGATTTTACTTCCTGCCTTACATACCAGTACATGTTTATTCATACTGACGTCCCTTTGCTTGGGGACGCTGCATTTTATTTCGTGCGTGCAGGTTCAGGTAGTGGTTCTGACATACCCCTCCACTAGGAGCCCATTCAGCTATGAGTTGGTAAACTCCACCTCTTCCTGGAGCTTTCACAGGATGTTTACTTTTTGTTGTACAGTTGGGTATGTTGGGGCCTTGTCTTGACAGTGTTAGTGATTCTCATAGAGGCTATTGTGGACATGTTATTGTGGGTTGGTCCTTTTGTGTCTCACTCTCGAGTCATAAGATTGGCATGTATATATGGTATGTGCCTGTACCTCTGTGGTGGCAGCCTTGTCGGCTAGCTAGTACTTTATCTTTTGGGTTTACTTATCATGATGTACGTGATTTACAGTTGACCAGGTCATGACTTAAAATGTCTAGGCTTAGTCTTTCAGACGTTATGCTGCCCGATTTTCTTCTGGTCCCTATTTAGTTCACTAGCATGTTTAGTGGCTTACCCGGCCAATAACGGTATCGGGTGCCAGTCGCGCCTCCCCTCTCTTTGGGGTGTGACAAACATGGTATCAGAGCAGGTCGTGTCCTAGGGAGTCCACAATGCCATGTCTAGTAGAGTCTTTCTTATAGGTGTGTTGTGCACCACACTTATAATCAGGAGGCTACGAGGCATTTAAGGATGGTTACATGTCTTTCACTTAATAGATCGTGCTATAGAGCAAAGCTATAGGAACATATGAAATCTATATCATGTTATGTCTTTCTTATTTAATAGGTTACCTATGCTCAGTAGATGGCACAACATGAGATAAGTATGGATCTGAGAGAAGGTACCAATTATGTCTTGCTTGGTGAGGAAGATATATTCCCTATTGAGGCACATAGGGAGCCTCCAATGCCCACAGTACCAGATTCATCAGCACCTGTTGGGGCCCAGGGAGATCTAGTACCCCAATCCCTATTAAAGACTGGGGATCAGGGGATGAAGGAGGCTATTCAGCTACTAACTATGATTGTTTCTATTCATGAGAGACAACTAAAGGTGAGAGCAGACGCCAGAGGATCTTTCTCGTCGAAATTGGGATACCCGTAGGGGTAGGGAGAAGAATAAGAGGGCTCGTACTATGGGTCTTATAGGGAGCCACGTGGTGAATTTAGGCCTCCTTTTCATTGATATTCACCTCCGTCAGTAGGTAGTTTCCTACCACAGGTGCAGGGCCAATGATTTGATTGTTATATTCAGACAGGGCTAGGGCAGAGTTTAGGCCAGCTTGATAGCCATCGACAGAAACATTCTGCACAAATGAGACAACCTACTCCCCCATGTACACAATGTGGTAAGCTTCATACTAGGCAGTGTAGAAAGGATTAAGGTGTATGTTACCATTACGGGAAGACATGATATTTTATTAGAAACTGGCCCTTTAGTCAATCCCTACTGTGAATGAATCATGATAATATTCCCCGATGAGCTTCCCGAGATCCCCCGAAAAGTATATCAATTTTTCTTTAGATTTTCTCCCTAATATGTAACGTATACCCATTCCTCTCAAAAAGAGTGGCTCCTGTAGAGCTAAGAGATTTGAAGGAATAACTGAAGAGCTTGCTTGATAAAGACCTTACTAGGCCAAGCACATCTCCATGGGGTGCTCCAATGCTCTTTGCTTGGAAGGAAGATGGCTCTTTACAGATGCATATCGATTATAGATAGCTAAAAATTCACTATCAAGAATAAGTATCTTTTTATGTGGATTGATGGTTTTTCAAAGATTTACTTGTGACCCAGGTACTACTATCTACGAGTCAGGGATGTTGATATTTGAAAGGCAATATTTAGGATGAGTCAAAAGCTGAGCATGCAAACCACTTGCGAGTTATAGTATAGATTCTCCACGACAACAAGTTATATGCTGAATTCTCCAAATGTGAATTTTGGTTAACTTTTATAGCTTTTCATGGACATGTTATTACTAGTAATAGTATCAAGGTCGATGGCTAGAAAATTAAAGCAGTAATGGTCTGGCCGAGACCCTTGAATCCGAAAGAGGTCCATAGCTTTTTGGGCTTTGCAGGATATTTTGTTGTGGGATTCTCCACTACCTCTACACCACTAACGAGGTTGACGTATAAGGAAGCTAAGTTTCAGTAGACTTAATTGTGTGAACAGAGTTTTCAAGAGCTAACGAAAAGGCTTACCACCGCACCTATCTTGGCTCTTCCGGATGAAACTGAAGGCTACGTTGTATATTGTGATGCCTCGAGAATTGGCCTGGGTTGTGTTCTTATGCAACATGGTAGAGTTATTGCATATGCTTCCAAACAGTTGCGAAAGCATGAACAAAACTATCCTACCTATGATTCTGAGTTTGCCGCAGTTGTTTTTTACCTAAAGATTTGGTAACATTATCTATACGGAGTTCATGTTGATGTTTTTATCGACCACTAGAGCCTCCAATATTTATTCAAGCAGAAGGAGTTGAACCTATGACAAAGAAGGTGGCTAGAATTACTAAAAGATCATGATATTGACATTTTGTACCACCTCAGTAAAGCGAATCTTGTTGCTGATGCACTTAGCTAAAAGTCCATGGGAAGTCTAAGTCATGCTGAAGCTAATAAGATTGAAATGACAAAAGATTTACGTCAGGTAACTAGTTTGCAAGTGCTATTAGCAGATGCAAAAGGTTAAGGTGTGATTGTTCAAAATACAATTGAATCTTCCATCGTTACTGAAGTAAAAGAGGAACAACGTGAGGATCCTAAGCTTATGATATCGAGGGGCTCAATTAACCATACATTTTTGAAAGTCTTTTCATAAGGGTCTCGGCACTCAGGCAAATCTCAGCACCGCTTTTCGCCCACAAACTATTGGGGCAAGCAGAGCGTACCGTCCAGACCATTGAGGATATGTTACGTGCCTATATGCTAGACTTTAAAGGAAACTGGGATAATCATCTACTTCTTATTGAATTTGCTTATAATAATAGCTTCCATGCTAGTATTCAAATGGATCCTTAGGGAGCACTATATGGGGGAAGATATAGGCCGCCGATTGGTTAGTTTGAGGTTGTGGAGGCAAAATTACTAGGCCTAATCTAGTTCTGCAAGCAATAGAAAAAATGAGACTTATTAGAGACCGATTGCAAACAGCCCAGAGTCGGCAAAAGTCTTACACAGATGTTCGACGACGAGACTTAGAGTTGATGTAGAAGATTGAGTCTTCTTAAAGGTATCACCTATGAAGGGAAGCATGTGGTTTGGAAAGGCAGGAAAGCTCAGTACTACATATGTTGGACCGTATAAAATTATTAGAGAAATTAGTAAGGTAACATACTAGCTTAATTTTCCTTTAGAATTGAGAGCAGTCCATCCAGTATCTCTTGTATCTATGTTGTGGAAGTACGTTAGAGATCCTTCATGTATTACTCACATTAAGGATATCCCTATTGCTGAAGAATTTACTTATGATGAGGTACCAGTGGCTGTTTTAAATTGACAAATAAGAAAGCTTCGAAATAAAAAGTGGCCTTCGTGAAAGTGTTGTGGAAGAAAAAAATATATATTGAGGAAATAACTTGGGAAGCCAAAGAAAGAAATGATGAGGAATCACCCTAGCTATTTATAACCTAAGGTGGGTGGTGTTCCAAAACTGGAAATCATCTTTTATTTAGTAACGTAAAATTTAAAGGATTTGGAGGTGTAACTTGTATATTTTGTCGTGGGTTAGCTATACAAGCTTAGTAATTGAAGTTTCTGGAAGATGATTTATGGTTTGCAAGGGTAACAGATGTATCCAAAAAAAACATTTTTGTAGATGGTAATGCAACCAAGGGGCTGTCTTGACACATTTGCGGACGAATGTTCTTAAGAGGGGGGGGGGGGGGAGACTGTGAGACCCCGTGTTTCTCATCTTCCATTATTTAAATAGTGTGGTGTTATATAAGGCACATGTGATTTTTGTTGCCACCTAATGATAATAAGGCTGCAAATAAGTTTTAATATCAAGTACCTAAAGTTTTAAGCCAAAAAATGCCCTAAATGCACGTTCGGGATTAAAGAAATGACCCGAGTGGCACCTCGCCCTTTTTGGAAGGTTTAAACTAGGTTTAACTTTTCGGATGGAACTAAAAGTGTATACATTGCTAATACTGGATTTTTAAAAGCTATTTTAATATCACAAAGGTCATACATTTAGTTTTGAAATCAAGAAAGTTGCAAGATAAAGGTTGGCCAACGTTACCGTAAGTTTCTTTATGAAATCCTTCTTAAATTTAGATCAAATGTATCAAGTCATATCTCCCAAACTATAAGGATTTAGAAGGTGCATGAGCTATCAAATTGAAGATATATGAGTGTAGTTTGCAACGCACAAAACTGCGCATCAAACCGACCTCAGAATAAAGAGTTATGACCGTTTTACCAGGACTGCCCAAGCTAGAAATGGGGTCATGGGTCGGGTCGGGTTGACTCAACTTAATGTCGGCTAATTTGAGCTTTTTAAAGCTCAAATCACTTCCATTTAGTCCCCAACATCTTAGAAACTAAAGGAAAACTCCCCTCAAGGTGCCAAAGGGATTTGAGTAAGTTTTTTTCGCATTTTTCCGTTAAAATTTGTTCGTGTGCTTAGAAATGTGTGCCTTACGCTTTGCAATTTTTTTCCCCACGTATTAGTTGTGTTTGGAGCTGTTTTTGGGATGTGAAAAAAGTGGTGTTCTTGCTGGTATTGTTGGTTTGCAGCTGGTTTGTTTAGGTAATAATTTTGGAGCTCTTTTACGGTCATTTTTATGAAGTTTTACGGACATTTCCTTGCGTAAATGCTCCTTGCTAAATCTGGTCATTAATGCTGATTTTTTTACTGTTTAGGTATCTTTAAGATGTGTATTTATAGTCGTTGCGAAGCTTAGGACGTAAGGAACAACTTTCGTGAAGGAACTTTTGGCAATTGGACGTTCGTTGGAGAGGTATGTTAAGCCTAAGCTCCGTCTCTCCTTTTAGCATGAAATTTGAGAAGTTTCCCAAAACGTCAAATGCGATATCTTACTATTTTGTTGCTAGAAAGACCTTCTGTGAAAGGCATTGGGATTGCAGTTGGGTTATATTCACGATGGTATTAGGTTGAAATACCATTCGTTCGCTTAAACTGGACATTCAATTTCTATATATCATTTTATCAGTTTCCCGGCTACCTATTCACATGTCCAAGGTGTTTCTCTTCTTGGTGTAGTGCCATTAAAATAAATGTAGAATGCAAAAGTGAATGTAGTATTCAAAATCATTCCTTCTTCCATACAAAAATATAATTGAAGAATTTAACCAGTAACGCGGTGGTTTTCAATATTCCCCAGTAAAATGCTCCTGTCTAAACTACTAAGGCACTTGATCCTGTGTAAATACATTCTTTTACTAATTGACATGGGACCAAATATAATCATTATGTAAAGCACCTTTATGAAAATTTTCAAAGTTAAGGCTTCACTCTAAATGTTGGGTTAAGTTCCCAAACTAGTTAAAAAGGACACGTATGATTCCACGAGCCATATGTATATGCAATGACAATGATTATGATGCTATGAGAATAAGTGTACCGGTGAGCCAAGATTGGCTAAGTTCTTGCTATGGATTACTATGTGCATTTAACATTCATATCATACATTGCATGTTATGCATAGACTTCGAGCTATAATAGAAGGTATGGGGCCTATTTGCCCAACTATATATATGTATATGGTACAGATGGCCACAGGTTGGCAGATATGATGCCGGTTAGCTATCGGAAAGGACCACCAGTGATAGCATTTGGTTGGGTATGTCATGCATTTGCATCTATATATATGTATTCACGACATGCAATACTCGAGCATACCATGCATTTATTTAATCACTAGAAGATGGATTATTGACCATTAAGGCTACTTGAGTTTTGGTTACAGGTGGTATTTCTATTAACCTTTTTACTACGGCTATTATGATTTTACTTCCTGCCTTACATACCAGTACATGTTTATTCGCACTGACGTCCCTTTGCCTGGGGACGCTGCATTTTATTTCATGCGTGCAGGTTCAGGTAGTGGTTCTGATTTACCCCTCCACTAGGAGCCCATTCAGCTATGAGTTGGTAAGTTCCACCTCTTCCTAGAGCTTTCACAGGATGTTTACTTTTTGTTGTACCGTTGGGTATGTCGGGGCCCTGTCTCGACAGTGTTAGTGATTCTCATCAAAGTCAACCACTTCAAACAAGATCAAATCAACAATAGTACCCCCTGCTCAAGAAGGTAACAATACAACCCCGATACACCCGATTCATCACTAAAGATTCACCTACCAGGGTGGAAACACATATAGGTTCAGTAAGGAGCTCACTAACAATACCCAAAATAAGCTGATACATATGAATAAGTAGAGCCTGAATCAAATAAAACTAAAGTAAAATGGTGACACACTAGAACTACACCTGTAATAACCATATTAGATGCCTCTACTTGGCCTGATCTGGAACAATATAACATATGTTGCACCCTCCACTAGGTTGTGGGCCTCCATGTGCTCCACCTCTCACTGGTCCTCTACCCTATCTAGTACAACCTCTCATGCTCTGGGAAGTATCCTCACTGTTAGTGCTGGAGCTGGATGGGTTGGCTGGATCCATAATGACTGAGCGAGAGGTGTATGATGAGGACAATGATTAGCCAAGTACCCAACCTCATCACAAATGTAACAAGCTCTAGGATCTTGCCCTAAATTGGATGTCCTCAGAAACCATAATGCCTAGTACCCGAAGAGCTCTCACGACCCATTTGAATAGGCCTAGATCTATCAACACTGTCAGCGGCAGAAATAGTTGCATGAACCGCCCAACCCTGGTGGTCTTGTCTCTGAAACTCTCTATGTTGTGGTTGGTGCCCACTAAACTGACTATGCTGGCGGAATCTCTTCCCGCCACCCTGACAATCTTTAATACCCAGTAAAATTATCAAAATATCCCTAGAGGAGAGATGTGCGCTTAGTATGTCTTCTAATGCTCGGATGGAAAGTCTGAGGCTGGAGTCGTGATTAGCACAAAAAATTGAGTGGGAGAGAGGTCTCGGTCAATTTTTAGAGTGACCGAGCCAAAATATAATTTTTCGTTCCAAAACGAGAAACAGTGAGAGTTCGCGACAGAGCCGCGTCTCGGACCCATTGCGAAGGGTGACTTATGTTTTTCCTAAATTTTTTGACGGGGTTGAGAAAACTTGTTCAGGAAGATTTTTTCCAAAATGAGTTTTACGTGACTAATCTGCGTCGTGGACTAGGTTATTTCGCGGCTGGAAAATTTCTAAAATTTTGAGGGGCATTCTAGTTCATTCCTAACATCTTCTAAAAGTATAAGTCGTTTTCATGAAAAAAGGGTCTAAAACCCCATTCTAAATCATCTTCCTAACAACGCTAATACGCTAGGGCTTGAGGAGAGTAGAGATTGAGGAGTCAAGAGGGAGTTCCAAAGGAATTGTGCTGATAGAAATCATCCCAGGTATGTAAGACTAACCTAAAGCATGAGATTATTCTTTCATGTGCCCCCTTTGAGTAAATTGAGTCTATGATTGAATATGATGAGTTATATGTGAAAATACTTGAGTATTCCACTGAGTTTTTATGTAATTCATATATTTTACATGAATTGATAATCATCACAAACTATTTTGCTGCATAACTTGTTTTCATGAAAGATTTTACAAAAGTCTATGTCTGTTGTACTAAAGAATGCAAGAATGAGCTTAGGGGGAAAGAGTCTAGAGCCTTGACGATCATGATATTTGTGATGTTGTGATTATGGTCCAAATTGATGAGAGTCTTGATGATAATATTGATGAGAGTGATATTCATGAGTCTTAAAACTTGAAACTAAATTCTAAAAGAATATTTCGAGTCCACGATGCTGATGTTGATGTTGATGTAATATGTCCCTATGAGATTGATGATGATGATGTTGATGTTGATGTACTATGTCCCCATGGGACCGATGATGATGATGTTTAATGAGCATGTCGAGTTCTGGGAGGAGTATTGGGCACCGAAATGGGTGAGAGTTCGAACTCATTAACTACGTGGCCCGCGTAAGAGAGAGGATCGAACTGCCATGTGAATGTTTCGTTGTCCCAAAAGAGGATTGACATTTTTTTCTTGTGGATCCACTGATGGTGATGTCCTTTACCCCGGGTAGGGTACTTGATGGATGTGAAAACGGCATCGCTTTGTTGTATCATCACTAGCTTATAGGTAATGGTTGTCGGTTAGAGAAACTCCCAGTTAGGTTCCTCACTGATAGAACTCTGATGTTGCTGAATTGGTATGAGTCTTGATGGATGTTGATGATTTACTGTCTACTCTTTATCCTTGTCCTAAACGGGTATGAGTCCTTTATGTTGAGTCGAGTTTCCTTGAGATGAGTCTGATGTATAAATGAGTCATTTGTCTACTCTATATTCTTGCTTTAGATAGACATTTGACATTCTGATAGAGTATGATGTTATCCCTATACTGTTATACTTATACTATTACATTCATCCATCTTACATACCATGCATTCCATGTATTGGCGTCACTCGGCGCTGTATCATTTCATGATGCAGATACAGGAGTTATCAAACGCATTGTTGAGGTTCAGAGATTCTGAGTTCAGTGATTGGTGAGCCCTTCTTACTATCCGGAGGAGCCTTCTTATTTTCAGCTATTTCATTTTATTGAGTTGGGTAGCCATGGCCTGTCATGGAACCTTCTTAGACTGTCTAGTTGAGTTGAGTTAGAGGCTTCATAGACATGAGTTGAGATTTGATGTGAGGTCTTTCCCTCTTAGAGTTGAGTTAGTAATATTATTTACTTCATCGATGTTGAGACAGAGTTTATTGGCCATTGACCCTTCTTCTTGATGTAGCTCACTACCTTATTATATTGTTTTTGCTATGCTCGATATTGGATGACTGTCCTGAGATTGAGTGATTCGATTGGGGATTAGCAATAGTCTCTAGGTGCCAGCCACACCTAGGGTACCCTCGGGGGCATGACACAATAATGCCTTATACGCTCAATCATATGGGCATGGTCCACCATACTCTGAAAAGTACCACCTGCCAGTACTAGTGAAGTTGTAGCCTCCTAAAGATATCCCTTCGATCCCTTGGCAAAGCAACAGATCCTCTAAAACTTTGTGGGGGTGCTAGACAAGGCATATCTAAACAACTCATGAAATCTGGCCTCATAATCAAATACTAATATAGATTCTTGCTGAAGCTAGTCAAACTCATCTTACCTACTATCTTGGAGACTATATGGTACAAACCTCTCTAAATACATCTCAGTGAACTGATCCCAAGTCATAATTGGTGATCCAACTGGTCTACGAACCAAAACTCATCTCTACCACTCCTTGGCCAAGCTGGTGAACTAATAGGAGGTATAAGCAACTTTATGTTTCTCAAGGATAGCCAAATTACACAACCGATCTTGACACTCCGATAAGAAATCATAGGCCCTATCACGGGTGTATTATCAAATCGAAGAGGAGCTAACTAAACAATCCTCTCAAAACAATTTTGCTCTCTAGTAGACATAGCAAGGCTAGCAAAAGATGGTGGTACCATAAATTTGGGCGGTGCAATAGATGCTGCAATAGACAAACCTTGAATCTGTGATCTAATACTCGACCGAGAGGTCTTAGACGAATAATAGAAGCCATGGGAGGATCCACTATAGCTGATGAAGGGCCAACATGCAGTAAAGGTTGATCAACTGGAGTTGTAGAAGGGCCAACCAACATTGTAGGAGCCGGTGCATCCAGAATAATGGGAGTAACGGAAGCACCCTCAAGTTTGGCCAATACCTGTAGAAGTAGCTCCTGAATCGAAGGCATGACATATGGGGCTAACGGTGGTGGAGCAGTGTCTGTAGGTCCCTCAGACTCATACTCAAGCTCTGGTGAAGCTGATCTAGCCTGTCCTCTGGGCGGAGCTGCCCCTCTAGCATGTCCATGACCCTGGCCCTACCACGAGCCCTACCTCGAGTTCCTTAGTCATCGACATTTGTGCAGGAGTAGATTAGATACTTTCAAAAGAGTTGATATGAAAAAAATGCACTTATAGAAGCAAGACTGAAAGTTTTTCCTATCAAGTGCCCCGTAGCCTCGCGAAGATGGGTATGGAGATCTACATACCAATCCATAAGAATCTACTAGGAACCTCACTCTTGACTCATGAGCCTAACGAAGCTAGAGCTTTGATATCAAACTTGTCATGACCCAAAACTGAATTGCGACTAAAGGAGGAAATAGTAAATCAAACAACCACAACATTTACTTTAAAATCCCAAAACCTGGAGTCATGAGTACAAGAACTTCTAAGTAATACGAATGAGTAAATACAAACCCATTTCGTAAGAAAAATACATAGTTTAATATGGATGACGATAAATGAAATCTCAAAGAAATAACGGTGACTCGAGGTATGAGCCTCATTGCTGAAATCTGGTAATGATAAGAAAACTCCGCTCAAATAAGATCAACTACCACGTGGGAGTTCCTATGCTCGATTTGTAGAGAGAAAACGTAGTAGGGGTGAGTGTACCTAAATGTATCGAGTAGGTTCAACCGACTGGATAGGAGAAATCGGAGAAACATGTAATAACTAAGAACTCTCTTACCTATGGAGTTAAGTTTACCAGGTAGAATCCATAGGGTTCTTCTCATATCATATACAAAAATCTCTCAACCTTGCCACCTACCATAGTCAAGAGGTGTCACAATATCTCTCCCTTGACACCTACCCGTGGTCAAGGGGTTTTAAAAGTGGTACAATCTCCACCTTGCCTCCTGCCCGTGACTAAGGAATTTTATAAAAAGTGGTGCAATATCTCAAAAAGCGGTACATCTCTCCCTTGCCACCTGCCTATGGTCAAAGGGTTTTACAAAAGGTGGTAATCTCAATCTTTGCCACCTACTCGTGGTAAAAGGATGGTATAAATGCGGTATGGAATGAACAAATATCAATGCCACAATAAATGTATATGACAATGATATAATAAGATAACTGACAACTAACAATCATAGGGTCTTACAAGGAATACCAAGTGCCTCAACTGATACCATAAACCATCAACATGTCTCAAATCATCACATTTCATCCATAACCAAATATATAATGATATCACCAGATTTCATAAGTCCCAAAATGTGCACACGAGTCTCACAAGATATCTTAAATACCACCAATTACCTCAATGTTAACAAAATGATATCACAAGTCTCAGATTATCACAATAACATCCAAACATGTCTCATTTGCAATGACACATCTCAGTTTGCCAAAAATATTACAATTAATCCAATTTCAATAAAACCAATATCACATTTTTACCAAAATACTATTACTCATCCAATTACTTAGGAAACAACCTAAATTTTACAATTATCATATACACATACCCAATAACTCAAATTTAGTCCCAATAAGGTCAGCCAAACCTACCTCAATGCTGAAACTGCACTTGAACCAAGTTTTTTATCACCCCAAGCCTCAAAGGAAACTCCAAATCAACCAACCACTATCAAAAAAGATACTATACGTCAAGAGATGAATTTTGATACCCATACTGGCACGAATTAGACTTAGGGGAAAAATAATTAAAACTAAGGCTAAATTCTGAAGTTCTCAAATTTGAAAATTGACTAGAAACCATGATTCTATGCAAAAAAAAAAAGTTCGTGGGTTAAAACATCACTACAATTGAGCTTAAATTTAAGGAGAAATCAACATTTAGAGTTTCCAAATCAAAATCATGGTAATCCCAAGTTTAAACAGTCAAAATCATGAAATTCAAAACAAAATCAAGAGAGAAGTAATAGAAATTAATTAATTTAATGTTAGAAAACTTACCCAAAAGTTTTTCACAAAATCCTCGTCAAAATCGCCTCAGGAAAGCTTGAAAATATTAAAAATGATGCTTTTACGACTCAAGAACTAACTCAGGTAAATACTACTCGGTGAACGTGGATCTTAAGGAAATGCAAACCTCCGGGAATGCGGGTAGGGGGCCGCGAACGTGGAGCTCAAAAATGCACTCCTCCGCAAATGCAGAGGTCACTGACCTCAAGCCTCCACAAACATAGAGGTCACTAACCTCAAGCCTCTGCAAACGTGGAGACCCCTTCTGCGAATGTGGAGAAGGAAAGAGGCTTACACTAGATTTTCCAAGATCAACAAATCTAGGTCAAATTTCAACTTGGAACGAACCCCCAGGATCCATTCAAAACTCAATTCACAAAAATCAGACGTGTGTCCCTACAAGAAATTGTGATCCGTACTCAATGAAATTATTAGAATTTGATTATAAGGTCTCCTCGGCATAGCTACAGATAATGCTCGTTAAAACTAGTTAAAGCTCAAAATATAAAAATTGCCCTCGGAAACTCGAAAAATTATAACTAGACCATTTCTAGCATTTGTTTCACCATATGAAACTCTTGGAACTATAAGAATTTCAATAAGAGCTTCTGAACTTCGAATGTTGACCAAAGTCAAACTTAGGCTCTGGAATCAACTAAAAATGCAACTTTGGATCCAAAATCTCCGTTTTAACTTCAAATTCAATTTCGTAACTTCTTCAAAATCAAAATCGGCATTTCAAAGCTAATAAAATAATGAATTTCTGTTCCAACACCTAAAACTCAAAATGGTACAAAAACTCACCTTTTCAACAACTTAAGCTTCCGAAAATGCCAAAATAAATATTTTTCACTTTTAAAACAACAGTTCTCACTTCCAACAACATTTATAGTTCAAAGTAACTTACAAAAGGGTAAAATAGTAATTTTCACAGATAAGCTAAAAAATGACCGGCGATTACACTCCGCCACTCTTTCGGGTGCTTTTGTTTACAAGAAATGAAAATAACATGATGCTGGAAAAATCATTCATACTAAGGTGCATATTACATGAACCTTTTTTAAAACTGTCATTTGTTGATAGATGTTTTTTTACTTTTTTCAAATATTATGCTTAAAAACTGCTTAAAATAGAATTTTTAAACTTTGAAAACATCAAAAAAGAAATTTTAATATTTTTACTCTAAATCACTCACTAAGTTCAAAAACAATTTTGATTTTGTATTCATATTCAAAATAAGGTCAAAGGCAAAAATTCCTCCCTGAAGTTGCCCTAAAAGTCAGTTACACATTTTAACAATTTAAGTAACTTATTACACACCTATATTATGCCAAAGTGAATTTATTGATACTTTCTACACCAAACCCCAGATATTATTTAGAGAGTGCGACGTACTCGCTCCGCTACGATGTCACGTATTAAATAAACCCAACCCGTTTCAATTTCACCCATATCCATTTCATTTCGCCCATATCCATTATCCATTCCATTTCACCCAAACCCATTCAACTTCTCCTAAGAACAAACAAACCTAGTCGTCGATTTTGACCATAAATCGGAGAAATTTATAAAACTTTCTTCAATTTAATGGAGTTTTAATTGTTTAATCGAGGTTGCACTATCATATTTAGATAAAGTTGGTGGTTACGATGGAGTAGGGAATCGTTTTGCTGGAAGATTATCGGTGATACTAGGGTTTTGGTCACATCTCATTCTATTGTTTCTATTAATACTACGAGTTAACCTAGGGTGTTTTGGTCTTTAAGTTTTTACAAATTTACAGTATATACCTAAAAAAATTGACTTGTTAACCTATAATTTGTTTGTCTTTATCTAGATTCTTGGTGATACGATCTAACACTTATGCTTATATTATAACGTAGTATGACTTTTTCTTGTTGCATGTATCTGTCGTAGTTGAGGATTAACTATAATTACAAAATTGACTTGTTACTATTGTTTTCAGGTTGTTAAAATGTCTTTGATTTGATCATATTAAGATTTTACCATGGGTGTTTTATGAAGAATTTAAAAAAGGGAAACAAGGAGAAAAACTCATATGATGGTGGACAAGTTATTGAGTTCTTTGATGTTGATGAAGATAGGTTGTCTTATTGTGAATTGAGGGATATGTGAAAGAATCAGGGTATGAACCTGTACAATGCCTATTGTATGTAAAATCGCCTAATACTACTGCTATGTTAGACATTAAATCAGACTATGATGCTAATTTAATTTCTGAATATTTGAGTAATGGGGATACTTTGGGGGTATTTGTGTGTCGGTTGCAAATCCTATTTTGGTTCCACCTTTATTAGAATGTGGAGAAGGGAAAAGTGGAGTAATTGAAGGTGAGGGACCATCTCAAAACAATGGGCCTAATGCTTCTTTTAATGATGATTTAGAACCAATCCATGAGGCCCAAGAAAATGTTTCAAATCCAAACCCTAGCACTGTTACTTCAAATACTTCTTATCATATACTCTTTTATTGCTCCAAATATTCTTTCTTCTACTGATCCAACTCTTATCCCTGACCATCTTTTTACAAATCCAACTCCTGAACCTATACATCCTTCTATTGGTCCAACCCCTACTCTTGACCATTCTTTTATTAATCCAAACCTGTACATTTTTCTAGTGATCCAATTTTTACCCCTAACCACCCTTCTACTGATCTAGGTGATGAACCTGTTCATCTTTCTAGTGATCCAACTACTGAACCAATCAATCCTTCTGAATTTGTCAATCCTTTATCTACAAAATTTTGATATAGAATCATTAAGTGGAGCATTAGATGATAGGAGTAATGTATATGAAGATCTAAGTATAGAGAGGAAAAGAAAGAAAAGGAGAAAGAGAGAAAGAGCTCCATTGCCTGATCATGTGAAGTTAGGAAAAGAAAAAAAGGGCTAGATGTTGGGTATGATGAATCTGCAGGTGAAAATAGAAACAATAAGAAGGTAGGCTAGTTGGTGATGAACCTTACTATACCTCAGATGAAGTTTCTAGTTTTGAAATATGTTCAGATAATTACAGTGATGATGAAGGATAGGTTCAGCAGAGAGTTAAAGCAAGAAGGAGGAGAAGTTGAAAAGAGTTATATTTGATGCAACTTCTCAGAAAATAGTGTGGAAATTAGGTCTTGTATTTCAAAGTGTTAAATAATTTAGAAATTTTGTTAATAAAAATGTTGTTATTGAAATGTACATTAATGAAGCAAGAAGGGTAAGAGTTAAGTGTATAGTTGGTTGTCCTTCGCTGCTATTTGCTAGCTTTGATTCCAGGACAAATAATTTTGTTGTGAAAATACACAATTTAATTCACAAATCTGATCCTACTAATAGGTACAAGCTTTGTAAAAGCAAGTTCTTATCCAGTTACTATAATGAGAGGATAATGGAACAGCCCAACATTAGGATTTTTGAGTTTTAGGAAATCATTAAGAAAGAATTGGATCTAGATGTTGGAAGAACAGTGTGCAGGAGAGCAAGAAATAAAGTATTACAAGAGTTAATGGGTAACTATAATCTTGAGTTTGGAAGGATCGTAGACTATTGTGATGAATTGTTAAGAATTAATTCAGGTAGTACATGTGTAGTCAAGTTTCATGAGGAAACATTTGAAAATGGTAAAAAGATGTTTCAAAATTCTACATATGTTTTGATGCAATGAAGAAGTCTTACTTGGTTGGTTGTATAAAGTGCATTGTTTTGGATGGTTGTTTTCTAAAGGGGGTAACTAAAGGTCAGTTACTGGTTGTTGTTTGTAAAGATGATAACAATCAAATGTTGCTTGGGTAGTGGTTGAGGTTAAAAATCAATACACTTGAAGTTGGTTTATCAAGCTTCTAAAGGAAGATCTTAAGCTGGGAGATGAAAAAGATGATTGTCATAACTGATATGCAAAAGATTAGTTTGATTCTTGATTTATGACTATTTTGGTTACTTACTTTATAACTGTTAGTTTGATTATTGGTTTATGAATATTATTTTTAGATTATTGATTTATAATTTTAGTTTGATTCTTGGTCTATCACTGTTATGTTAGTTAGGTTCCTGATTTATGATTAAGTATATATATTTATGTTAATATGCTTATTAGTTTATAACTGTTAATTTGATTCTTGATTTATGACTATTAAATAGATTCTTAGTTTATGACTATATAGTTTGATTCTTTATAGGGTTTTGAAAGTGTCATAAGTACTCATTTGCCAAATATTGAGCATCGGATGTATGCGAGACACATCTTTGCTAACTAGTCCAAGATTTGGAGAGGTATTGAGAGAAAAGAATTATTTATGGAGATGTGCAAGGTCTACTTTTGAGGCTGAGTTAAAGGATAACATTAGTTATATGAAAATAATTAGGGAATAAGATAATTGATGATTTATTGTATTATAACCCAGAAAGATGGAGCAAGGTCTACTTTAATTTCACCATAAAATATGACATTATTGACAATAACATGACTGAATGTTTCAATGCATGGATATTAGCAGCAAGGCACATACTATAATAACCATGCTTGAAGAAATTAGAGTGAAAAGATGAAAAGAATAGGGTAATAGTTGGATCAATGACATTTCTCCAATGGCAATGAAGGTTGTGCAAGATAATGCTGCCAAGTCAATGAAATACAGCATCGAATGGAATTCAAACACAAGGTATGAGGTACTTCGTGGAGCATATAGACATGTTGTAGATATTCGTAGATAAACTTGTAGTTGTAGAGCATGGATGCTGAAAGGCATACCATATCAATATGTAATAGTTGCTCTTCATCACAGAAAATTGGACCCAACTGACTACATTTTCCATTTGTATAATAGAGTAACTTACATGAAGACATACAACTTCTTCATTCAGCCAGTTCTGAGTATGAAAATACGGCCAAAATCACAAAACAACTCTGTTATATCACCTTATGTTAGGAAGATGCCAGGAAGACCTAGTAAGGTTAGAAGGAAAGAGAAAGGTGAAACAAAAAAAACTGGAAAGCTACCTAAAAGAGGGATTAAGACGTCATGCAACACTTGTCATAACAAGGGTCACAATAAAAGAAAGTGCTCTCTTGGTGCTCTTGCTAGTACAAGTCCAACACCTGCTGGTTCATGTTCAACACCTGTTTCTCTTGTTGTTTCTGGACCAAGATCATCTGTTAAATTTGCTCACCCTATGGATTTGCCTAATTGAAGGAACAGGTTCGCAGACGTGTTTCAGTCAAGCAGAAATAACAAAAACACAGTGATTTTACATGGAAACACCCAGCTCATACAAGGTGAAAAACCACGACCTGTACCTCTACAGGATTTTCTCCTAACTTCACTAAAATAAAATGAGCCTTCAACAGCCGATTACAAATCCTAGTAATCTAAGATTTCAACCCAAACTCACAAACTTTCTAACTCCATATAAACCTCCCAAGGCTTATGTTCCCAATGTCTTCGAGTTGCCCCCAACTTGAAAACTAACACAGGTTCTCAGTTTATAAGCTACTGAAATGTGACCAATAGTATAAGATCAAAAAGGAAAAATAATTTCTTTTACAGTGAGACACGCTAGACTTTAGCAACCTACTGTTTCCCTTTTTTGTTTCCTTTGTTGTTGTAACCTTTTTGCTTTTGTAATTTATTGCCTTGCCAGTGTGCTGAACTTATTCTTATAATTTTCTTGAAGAATTCTACTTGCTCTTTTTCTCTGCAGCTGTATTTTCGCAGAAAACTTCTTCATCAGTTGTAAATCCTATATTTTTGCATCTTGTTTATTTAGAGTTCTATTTCGTTTGGAGTCCTTCTTCACACCAACTCTGTATTCTTGTGTGACTGTTGAACCATCTTCCTACTTATGCGCTTGTAAACCTTATCTTTCAGGAGCTTTTATCCATTCCGCTTCTTGTGATGTTGTGCAGCTTTCCAGGGAGACAGTATACTAAAGAACCTGGTAGATCAACATATTTCATTTTCTTTTGTCTATCATCACAACTTTATATCTCCTAAAATATTCCCCCTTTCTGATGATGACAAACTTTCTGAGTATCAAATCTGTCCATAGTTTCTACAGCTATTAAGAAGAGAACCTCAAGAATAAAACAAGTTAAAACAAGGGTTATAAATATTGCATAACTCATATATAACTTCCCCTTTTTGACATCATCGAAAAAATGGTGTATATGCAAAATTTGAAGAGAGTAAACAAATCCATAACACAGATGCGAGTCCCATTAACACAAGAGAGAACATGAGTATGCATAAATATGACTAAATTACAAGAAACCCGGCATACATATGTGAAACCCTGTGTTCCTCGTCTTCTATATATACATAGGGTAGTGTGTCATATAAGACATACATGAATTTGGATAGAACCTAAGGATAATAAGGCTGTCAATAAGTGGTAATTTCAAGGACCTAAAGTTTTAAGCCAAAGGAATACCCTAAATGCACATTCGGGATTAAAGAAATGACCCAAGTGGCACCTCACCCTTTTCGGAAGGTCTAAATTAGGTTTCACTTTTCAGATGGAATTAAAAGTTTATAATTTGCTAATAATGGATTTCTTTAAGTAATTTTTAATAGCACAAAGGTCATACATTAAGTTTTGGAATCAAGAAAGTTGCAAGATAAAGGTTGGCCAAAGTTACCATAACTTTCTTTGAGAAATCCTTCTTAAATTTGGGTCAAATGTATTAGGTTATATCTCCCAAACTATAAGGAGTTAGAAGGTCCATGACCTACCAAATTGAAGATATATGAGTCTAGTTTGCAACGCACAAAACTTCGCATCAAACCGACCTCAGAATAAAGAGTTATGACCATTTTACCGAGACTGCCCGAGCTGGAAACCGGGTCATGTGTCGGGTTGGGTTGACCCGACTTAAATGTCGGCTATTTTGACACTTTAAAGCTCAAAATTAAGCCATTTTCATCCCAAACCAGTTTGCAACTGAAGAGAAAGCTCCCAAGGGTTCTCTAAGTGATTTAGGTAAGTTTTTCGCATTTTTACCGTTAAAATTCGTCTCCGTGCTTAGAAATGCGTGTCTTACGCTCTGGAATTATTTTTCCCTCGTATTAGCTGTGTTTAGAGCTGTTTTTGGGCTGTAAAAAAGTGGTGTTCTTGCTGGTATTGTTGGTTTGAAGCTGGTGTGTTTAGGTTATAATTGTGGAGCTCTTTTACGGTCACTTTTACGAAGTTTTACGGATATTTCCTCGCGTAAATGCTCCTTGCCGAATCTGGTCATTAATGCTGAATTTTTGACTGTTTATAGGTGTCTTTAAGCTGCATATATATAGTCGTTGCGAAGCTTAGGACGTAAGGAACAACTTTGAAGGAACTTTTGGCAATCGAACGTTCGTTGGAGAGGTATGTTAAGACTAAGCTTCGTCCCTCCTTTTAGCACAAAATCTGGGAAGTTTCCCAAAACGTCAAATGTGATATCTTACTATTTTGTTGCTAGAAAGACCTTCAGTGAAAGGTAGTGATATTACAGCTGGGTTATTTTCACGGTGGTATTAGGTTGAAATTCCATTTATTCGCCTAAACTGGACATTCAATTTCTATATATCATTTTGTTGGTTTCCTGGCTACCTGTTCATATGTTTGAGGCATTTCTCTTCTTGGTGTAATGCCATTAAAATAAATGTAGAATGAAAAGGAAATGTAGTATTCAAAATTAGTCCTTTTTCCATACAAAAGTATAATTGAAGAATTTAACAAGTAACGCTTTAGTTTCCAATATTCTCAAGCGAAATGCTCCTGTCTAAACTACTAAGGCACTTGATCCTGTTTAAATACATTCTTTTACTAATTGACATGGGACCAAAGATAATCATTATGTAAAGTACCTTTTTGAACATTTTCAAAGTTAAGGCTTCACTCTAAATGTTGGCTTAAATTCCCAAACTTGTTTAAAAGACATGTATGATCCCACGAGCCATATGTATATGCAATGACAATGATTATGATGCTATGAGAATAAGTGTACCAACGAGCCAAGATTGGCTGAATGACAGTGATTATGATGCTATGAGAATAAGTGTACCGATGAGCCAAGATTGGCTAAGTTCTTGCTATGGCTTACTATGTGCATTAAACATTCCTATCATACATTGCACGTTATACATGGACTTCGAGCTATAATCGAAGGTATGGGGCCTATTTGACCATCTATATATGTATATGGTACAGATGGCCATAGGTTGGCAGATATGATGCCAGTTAGCTATCGGAAAGGACCACCAGTGCTAGCATTTGGTTGGGTATGCCATGCATTTGCATCTATATATATGTATTCACGACATACGATACTCGAGCATACCATGTATTTTTTTATCACTAGGAGGTGGCTTATTGGCCATTAAGGCTACTTGAGTTTTAGTTACAGGTGGTATTTCTATTAACCTTTTTACTATGGTTATCCATGATTTTACTTCCTGCCTTACATACCAGTACATGTTCATTCGTACTGACGTCCCTTTGCCTGGGGACGCTGCATTTTATTTCGTGCGTGCAGGTTCAAGGACTCTGATTGACCCCTCCACTAGGAGCCCAGTTCAGCTGTGAGTTGGTAAGCTCCACGTCTTCCTGGAGCTTTCACAGGATACTTGTTTTTTTTGTTATACAGTTGGGTATAGTCGAAGCCCTGTCCTGACAGTATTAGTAGTTCTCTTAGAGGCTATTGTGGACATGTTATTATGGGCTGGTCCTTTTGTACCATTTAGTCTCCGGTTATAAGATTGGCATGTATATATAGTGTGTATCTGTACCTCTGTTGTGGCAGCCTAGCCGGCTAGCTAGTACTTTAATATTTTGGCTTACTTCTCTTAATGTACATAATTTGTTGTTGACCAGGTCATGACCTAAATGGTCCCGACTTAGTTTCTTGTTTTTCTAAGCATTATGCTGCCCGATTTTCTTCTGGTCCAAAGTTTTGTTAACTAGTATGTTTAGTGGCTTACCGGCCAATAACGGTATCGGGTGCCAGTCGCGCCTCCCCTCTTTTTGGAGCGTGATAACATAGACATTTAGAACTTGAAAATCAACACAGAAGAACAAAAATTACAACTGCTAATTCAAAGAACTGATAACAAAGAAAGAGCACCCAGAACGACTATCAAGGGAACAGGTAGGACAAGAGGGGCAGAGGAAGGGATCAAGGGATCAACATCGTCAACTTGTGGACAATATCAGCATGAGCAACTCGCTCTTTCATCAAGGTGTCCTCGAGGTCTGAAATTCTGGAAGTCAGAGCTCTCCATTCCTGATCGAATTGTTGTTGTGTTAAGGACAGTTCGACAGTCTTGGCATCTAAGGCCATTTGAAGGTGATGAAAAGGGATGCCAGTACGCTGCATAGAAATAGGTAGAGCAGCGTGGTTCACTTGACCGAGAACGTCCTTGGTAGTTTGCATAGTCTAGACTTAGACAGGAATGGAGCAGGCTTCAAAAATCTGGGCAAGCCAAAAATCATATGGGAGAGCGTGGCCATTTTTGTCTTGGATAAGAACACGTTGCATGTGTTTTAGAATGAGGCTAGGTGAATTGATCGGAATGTTTGTATCAAGCAATTCCATCAGAGTCAAATCAAAATAGCTATCTTCAGACGATCGTTCCTGACGAGGAATGATGATTTTGTGGACCACGTCAAAATAAAGACGATGAAGTGAGGTCATTTCCCATCGCTGGACATGCCTATGGTGTTCTAGAGTAGGCTGGCCAGAGAATTTTCTGGAGATCTCAAGAGCAGACGGAAGATTATCTAAAGGAGGCCATTCATGGCGTACATAGTGATCCCATCCCTCATTAGGAATCCTTAGAATTCTGGCAATGTCTGAAACCCCAAGATGGAGTGATATCCCTCTAACAGTCCTGATGAAAATAGAGTCACGAACAATTCCCCGACCATAAAACTCACACATCTCTGGTTTGGCTAACTTCCTTTGAGTGGTGTGCTGGAGGAGCAGGTCAGACCATCCCTGAAATTCCAAATTGGAGAGCAGAGTATCCATGTCAGATCTCCCAGAAGCCAGTAATGACACGGCCCCGATGAGGGATCGCCATTGGAAGTGAATAAGGGAAGGAAAGTTTGGATCTATGGTGGAAATGGCTGGTGGTTTAGAGTCACTATCGGTCTCAGAGTCCTCTGAAGTAACAGGAAGAGGAACTTGTTTCTTTCTGGGTGATTGTCTAGACCTGGATGAAGACGAAGTTGAAGAAGCAGTGGTTTTCTTTTTGGGTGAAGGTCTGGGCTTGGAAGAAAGTGGGGTGGAAGAGGTAGTGGTTTTCTTTGTGGGTAAAGGAGTAGGTTTAGTCCGAGGAGGTTTGGGAAGGATATGCTTTCTCATATTCCTCCTAACTTGTCGCACCAGAAGATCCGCAGAAGAAGAGGAAACAAGATTACCATTGTGTTTCTTGCTCTGTTGCAGAGCCTGTTGAAGAGCCATTTTTTCTTGGCGCTTTCGATGTCTGGTTTGAGGCGTTCTTAAAGACTAGGTGTAGTGACCCGTTCAGGAGAGGGAAAATCGTTAGAGACTTCGATAGGCTCCTCTGTGGCCTTTCTCAATCGACGTCGGACTGGTTTAGGATTTTGTGGAGTCTCGTCAGAAACGAATGGAGGAGGATCAATATTTACCCCTGGAGAAGAGAAAACCGTGGAAGGTGATAAGGTGGTGGAAAATTTTGAGAAGCTATTTTGGAACCCTCCCCAATTTGCAAAATTAGAGAAATCAATTTGTAATGAAGGAGGAAGATTTGCGGTTTCGTGAACAATCAAATCAAGGGAATCGGGATTTTGGGGCTCTTGCATGGTGGTGTTTTGAGGATTTTGAGAGGATGACATTTGTGCAGATGGAAGTGTATTACAGAAGAAAAGAGGTATTTCATATATAAGAGGATATGGAAGGGGAAAAGACGAAGTCTATAGGGTTTTGGAGACTTAGAGTCTTAATTCGAATGGGAAGGGAGGAGTCGTGTGATGGGACGTCTTCTGAGGGGTGTCAGGGTGAAACGATTGGTGCAATTTTGGCGGCAAACAAAAACAAGGAAAACTGAGAATGTAGAGATAGAAAGGAACAGGTTAGGGTACCCAGTTTTGTTATCAATTTCTAAGAAGGAGCGTATAACAATTGTTACCTGGTTTATTTTCATGTTCCATTAGTCGTTGCACCTGAGCTAGTAATCCGCACATAGAAACACACATTAATGTCAATCTACGAAATTTGGAATGCACATAAAGTGAGAAATTGACTAGAGAACCTCTTTTATTTGGCAGTATAGTACACGCAAATCTAGTCAGTCATTGAGGGGAGTTTACACAATCTTAATCATCCCCAAGTCTAACCTAATTTTTTCAAAATGTTCTCTGTTTAATGCTTTAGTAAAAATGTCAGCAATTTGATTTTTAGTAGGGCAAAACATTATGGAAACAAGACTTTTTTCTACATTGTCACGAAGAAAATGATGCCTTATGTCTATATGTTTAGTTCTTTTTTTTTGTACAAGATTTTTTGCTATGTTGATAGCACTTGTATTATCACAAAAATAAGGACGCAACCAACATCCATCCCAAAATCCAATAGTTGTTGCTTAATCCAAAGCAACTAAGCACAAAATGACCCTGCTGCGACATATTCAGCCTCAGCAGTTGACAAGGCTACAGAGTTTTGTTTCTTGATGGACCATGAAATCAAACATGTTCCAATAATGTGAGCCACACCTGAGGTACTTTTTCTGTCTACTAGATAACCAGCATAATCAACATCAGTGTACCCTACAAGATTGAAATTACTACCTTTAGAGTATCAGAGTCCCAAGTCAGAAGTTCCTTTGAGATACCTGAGGATTCTCTTGACAGCTTTAAGATGTGAGTCCTTGGCATTTGATTGAAATCTAGCACAGAGTCCCACACTAAAGACAATGTTAGGTATACTGGCAGTAAGATATAAAAGAGATCCAATCATACCTCTATAAAGCTTTTGTTCCACTGATAGTCCTTTCTTATCCAAATCCAATTTAGTGGCAGTGGCAATGGGAGTATCAATCTCTTTGGTATCCTCAATTTTGAATCATTTGAGAAGCTCCTTTACATACTTATTTTGATGAATCAGATTTCTAGAAGGGGCCTGTTTGATTTGTAAACCCAAAAGGAAGTTAAGTTCTCCCATCATGCTCATTTCAAACTCTCCATTCATTAGCTTGGCAAACTCTTGAGTCATGAGCACATTTGTTGATCTAAATATAATATCGTCCACATATAATTGCACAATTAACAAATCCCTTCCTTGCGTTTTTAAAAACAGTGTATTGTCAATATTTTCCCTTGTGTGACCATGGTGTAAAAGAAATTTTGAAAATCTTTCATACCAGGCTCGAGGAGCTTGTTTCAGCCCATATAGTGCCTTATCCAGCTTAAACACATGATCTGGAAATTCAAAATTCTCGAATTCGATGGTTGTTTCACATAAACCTCTTCCTTCAAGTAGCCATTCAGGAATGCACTCTTTACGTCCATTTGATATAGAGTGAATTCCTTAAACTCTGCAAATGCTATGAGCAACCTGATAGCTTCAAGTCTTACTACTGGAGCAAAAGTCTCATCATAGTCTATTCCTTCTTCCTGATTGTATCCTTGAACCACCAATCTTGCCTTGTTCCTTGTAACTGTTCCATGCTCATCAAGTTTATTCCAGAACACCCACTTCGTTCCAATGATGGTTATTCTTTCTGGTTTAGGCACCAGATGCCATACTTTGCATCTCTCAAACTGGACAAGTTCCTCCTGCATAGCTAGAATCCACTCTTCATCTTTAGTGCTTCTCCTATCCTTTTTGGTTCCATCATGGATACAAAAGCCTGAAACACACATAAATTCTTCATCCCTGACCTGGTAGTGATTCCAGATGTCAGTTCTGTAAAAACATTTTCTAATGGATGTGAGTCCTAATATTTGTAGCTTTTCACCATAAACCCTTGAGGTTGTCCATCTTGTACTGAGTCAGCTTGAGCAAATCCCAAGTCAAGATGTTGAGTTTCAGCTTCAGCAGTTCCCCCTGACTATGTGCCCTCTGCTTGTCCTGTAGGTGTATCAGATAACCTGGCATGTTCCTCTGATCTGTGCTTCATCTCATAGACATCCTGTATATCATTCTCAAAGACACCACTATTCTCATAAAAAACAACATGAATGTTATCTTCAACACAGTTGGTTCTTTTATTCAGTACTCTGTAAGCTTTACTATGTGAAGAATATCCTAAGAAAATTCCCTCATCACTTCTAGCATCAAATTTTTCCAAATTATCTTTATTGTGTATAGAGCATTTACATCCAAATGTTCTAAAATGGAAGATATTTGGTTTTCTTCCTTTAAGTAATTCACAGGGAGTTTTGTTTAGTATGGGCCTTAACATGCATCTGTTGAGAGTATAAGCAGCAGTATTTATGGCTTTAGCCCAAAGATTCTTGCCAAGTTATGAGCAATCATCATTGTTCTAGCCATATCTTCTAAAGTCCTATTTTTCCTTCTACTACTCCATTTTGTTGAGGGGTTCTTGGAGCAGAGAAGTTGTGATCTATACTATTTGTTGAACAAAATTCTAAAAATTTAGCATTTTCAAATTCAGTTCCATGGTTAGATCTTATGGAAATCAAGGAAGTCTCCAACTTCTTTTCTATTTTCTTGATGAAAATGGAGAAGACGTTGTAAAACTCATCTTTAGAAGCCAAAAAGAGGGTCCATGTAAATCTTGAATAATCATCACAATAACAAACACGTACCTTTTACCTCCTCTGCTTTTTACTCTCATTGGTCCACACGGGTTAATGTGAACCAGTTCTAAGCACTTGGTGGTACTTACCTAGTTCTTTGACTTAAAGGATGATCTAACTTGCTTCCCCCTTACACATGCACCGCATACTTTGTTGTCTTTGGACTTAGTTTTAGGTAAACCTACAACCATGTCCTTTGATGACAGAGTATTTAATTGTTTCAGACTTGCATGGCCAAGTCACTTGTGCCAAAGTAGTGGATCATTCGCAATTGCGCTTAGATATTTCAATGTGCACCGGGTATTCCCATGATGTCAGCCTTGTACACATTTTTATGTCTATTTGTTGTTAAGATTATCTCCTTTGTATCCAGATTTTTGACCCTGCAACCTACAGAAATGAAAGTTACTTTGTTACCTTTATCACACAATTGAGATATGCTCAACAGATTGTGCTTCAATCCATCCACATGGTAGACTTCATCTAAAGCACTTGATTCTTTCCGTCCAATTTTTCCAACTCCCACAACAGTCCCTTTTTTTCCATCTCCGAAGGAAACCTTTTTTCCTTTAAAAGGTGCAAGTGAAAGAAACTTGTGTTTATCTCCATTCATATGTCTTGAGCAAGCACTATCCATGTACCAATGCTTGCTTCCTTCACAACAACCTGCAAAACAAATCAAGGGTTAGTTTTAGGAACCCAGACTAGCTTGGGTCCTTTCTTGTTGTAAAATGGATGGATAAGATCCCTTCTAGCCCAAGTAGGCAACATGTTCCTTAACCTGTTTCTTTTATTATTTTCATACCTCCTTTTGTATACATGATATGTGTTTCTGCTTTTAGAATTATTTTCAATTGGACACTCAGTAGTTGGATATCCAATTTTTCCACAGAGATAACATAAATTAGTAGAGGTGGCATTTTCATGAAAAAAATCTATTCCAGCCTTCTCATTATGACTCCTGTTTCCTAGATGATTTACTATCCTAGACGACTGAGTCCATTTGTTTGCTCTTTCTAAATCTAGTTTTAAAATGGAGATTTCCTGGGTCAATTTTCTCACTTTTTCCTTCTCACAGAAAAACTCAATTTTACATTCTTTGAATTCAGTTTCTACCTTCTGATACTCTTCACTCATCTTACTTTTACCTTTATCAGTAACAATTAACTTTAGGATTTCTGGCTTTAAGTTCAACACGAGTGAATCAGTTGTTCAACATGTTTCTTCAACTTGTCATTTATTTAATTTGCTTCATCCAGACAGGTTTTTGTTTCAAGATTTTCAAATTTTTTATCTGAAAAATCTTTTATTAGCTGATCCTTTTCATTTGCTACTTCTTGAAAATCGTCTATCAATCCATTCATTAGCAAGATTAGCTTCCCTTTTGAAAAGAGGTGCAACTTTTCTTTCAGTTCAGAAATGCTTACCTCAGTTTTTGTCATCTTCTTCTAGATTTGAATGTCTAGCAGCAATGAAAGTAGTTTCATCAACATTTTTTGTGTCTGAAATCCTCCATTCCCGATCCCCATGTAGCCATCATAGCATAGTTATCTCTTTCCTTTTGTTTGGCAGCTTTTTCTTTTATTTCTCTCTCAACCCTTTCTTTTTTCCACTCAATTTCCCATAGGGGACACTGTTTAATGTGGTGATCTGTTTTTCCACACTTGTAACACCCTGAGTGACTTCTGTCATCAGACTACTTCCTGCTTCCTGTATCATCAGACCACTTCCTATTACCTGTTTCTCTCTTGTCTTTCCCTTTCCTATTTTTTAGGAATTTTTTAAAATTTTTTGCTAGAAAGGCTATATGATCTTCATCTAAATCTGATCCCTCATCATCAAAAGCTACCCTAAGAGCTAGTGACTTTTCATCCATGCTTACTTCTTTCGTTTGATCTTCCATGTTCATCTCATATGTTCTGAGATTCCCAACCAACTCATTTAATGTCATGATTTCGACGTCCTTGGCTTCCCTAATGGCAGTAACTTTTACATCCCACTTAGCCTTTGGTAAGATTCTCAGAACCTTGTCCACTTGTTCTTCAGAAGTAAGAACTTTTCCCAGGGATGCAAGTTCATTTATGAGCAATGTGAGTCTTGCCATTATCTCTTGCAAAGTCTCATTTTCCTTCATCTTGAAGGTCTCATATTCAGTGAACAACATAGCAACCCTGAATTTTCTGACTTGAGAAGTTCCTTTATGTGCAATAGTAAGAGCATCCCAGATTTGTTTAGCTGTAGTACAATTTGAGATCCTATTATACTCTTCTGGACCCAGACCGTAAACCAAAATATTTTTGGCTTTGGCATTTTTCCTTAATGCAATCAGATCATCAGCATTGAACTCCCTTCGCTCTTTTGGCACTGTCTGTCCTCCACTGTTTTCATAGGAATAGTTGGTCCTATGATAATCCTATCCCAGAGTTTGTAGTCTTCTCCTTGAATGAAGTCTTCCATCTTAGCCTTCCACCAACCAAAATGTGTTCCATTCAAAAGAGGAGGCCTGAAGGATGATTGTCCTTCTCCATGTCCGAGTGATGGTGCAGTATTCATTTTGATCGATTCTTAGGTACTAGCCTTTAATGAGAAAACCCACTCTGATACCAATTTTTAAATTTGCTCACCCTATGGATTAGCCTAATCGAAGGAAAAGGTTTGCAGACGTGTTTCAGTGAAGCAGAAATAACAAAAACGCAGTGATTTTACATGGAAACATCCGGCTCACAAAAAGTGAAAAATCACGACCTGTACCTCTACAGGATTTTCTCCCAACTTCACTAAAATAATATGAGCCTTCAACAACCGATTACAAATCCTAGTAATCTAAGACTTCAACCCAAACTCACCAACTTTCTACCTCCACATAAACCTCCCAAGGTTTATGTTCCCAATGTCTTTAGTTGCCCCCAACTTGAAGACTGACACAGGTTCTCAGTTTATAAGCTACTGAGATGTGACCAATAGTACAAGATCAAGAAGGAAAAATAATTTATTTTACAGTGAGACACGCTAGACTTTAGCAACCTACTGTTTCCCTTTTTCGTTTCCTTTGCTGCTGTAACCTTTTTGCTTTTGTAATTCCTTGCCTTGCCAGTGTGCTGAACTCCTTCTTATAATTTTCTTGAAGAGTTCTACTTGCTCTTTTGCTTTGCAGCTGTATTTTCGCAGAAGACTTCTTCATCAGTTGTAACTCCTATATTTTTGCATCTTGTTTATTTAGAGTTCTATTTCCTTTAGAGTCCTTCTTCACACCAACTCTGTATTCTTGTGTGACTGTTGAACCATCTTCCTACTTATGCGCTTGTAAACCTTATCTTCAGGAGCTTTTATCCATTCTGCTTCTTGTGATGTTGTGCAGCTTTCCAGGGAGACAGTATACTGAAGATGGTAGATCAACATGTTTCATTTTCTTTTGTCTATCGTCACAACTTTATTTCTCCTAACATCATCACATGTTGCTGGTGGTACTGGCCCAAGATCAGCACCTGCTATTGCTGGTGCTAGCCCAAGATCATCATTTGTTGTTGTACTAGCCTAAGATCATCATTTTTTGTCGTTCCTGCTGCTAGCCCAAGATCATCACCTACTGTTGTTGGTAATGGCCTAATATCATCACCTGTTGTTGTTGGCCCAAGCCCAAGATCATCACTTGCTACTGAAGCAAGATCAATACCTGCTACTCCAACTGGAAGAGAAAAGGGTAGGCCAAAGGGTTCAACAAGAAAAGTAATATAGTGTCATGCGCCCGGAGGGTAACTTTGGCGTGACCGGCACTCAGAGACTATTGCTAGTCACCGAGCGAACCACTTGGCCTCATCGTCACATCATACTCGACAATGAAAGAAAAATGCTCAAAGAAAAGACTATAAAGTAATTAAATAACCTAGTCTTTATATAAAAGGAATTTTTCAATAAAACAAAAGTTGGAAAAGGAACAATTCTCAACATCCTCTACTCAATGCCTATGAAGCCTCTACCTCTAACATTTAGATGGTATCATGACAAGCCATGGCTACCCAACTCAAAAAAAGTAGAAGTAACTAATGAAATAAAATAAAGGCTCCTCTGGATAGCAAGGAAGGATCACCAACTCTGGAACTCAAGAACTTTGAACCTCAACGGTACGCCTGCTGAAGTCCTCTATCCCCTATATATGCATCATAAAATGATGCAGCGCCGAGTGGCATCAGTACGTGGAATTTACGGTATATAAGATGACTCAGAAAAAATAGATAAAGCTCAAACTCAATCAATCGACTCGACGCTAGAGTCAACTCCTCATCTTATAACTCAACTCAAGAAAATGATGCAAGTTTAAAGTTTGAAATCATGCTTTAAAATTAGACTCAATGTTTAATGCAATTCAGTTCGAAAATCATGATATGCTCAACTCAAGTGTTGCTTGGAAGTTACTCTAACCGACAACTCTCCACCCCACCATGAGTTTTGGTGATGTACAACGAAAAGACGTCGTTGCCACGTCTGCCCTAAACTTCCCAAGGAATAGGACATCAACCTCTACCTCTCTCTCTTGGATCTAAAGAGAATGTCCATCTATTGGGACATGGGCCACCAGAATTATCCTGTGCGACCATCCTACGCTGGCAATGTAGTTCTAGGGTGCGGGTGCTCCTCAATCACCCAACTCAGTGCTCAATACTCCTTCCAAGACTAAAATGTGCTCATAGAAATTAACTCAAACTCATATCTTTGACTCATCTCAAACAAGTCAACTTAGTTCTCAATAACTCAACTCAATTTCTCAACAATTCAATAACTTGGGACCATCATTCATGCAATGCAACTCAAGACTCTGACTTATGCCATGCAAGACTTTCATTGATTTCGGTCAAGTACATCATATCATCTAGGCTCAATACATAATACATAATCGATATTCTTTACATACATATACGAAACAAGAAAACATACTTCTTGGGTTAAATTTACTGGGCTTTGAAGGTTAAATTCATAATTTTCAATTTAGTTAGTAAGCAAAGAAAATACTAAATTTAGGGCTAGGGTATCAAGATTCAAATAACATTCATATTTCATGGTAATAACGATGCAACTCATAACTTGACTCAAATATTTTCATAAAAACTCCAACATGTACAAGAATTTGGAACTCAAGAACCACAAGATTTAAAACATGCGATTTATACTCATGATCTTAACACAAGTAGACGAAGGGGTGCGTGAATAAACGTAATTCAACGCTTTAGGTAGCCTTACATACCTGGGATAAAGCTCTCAACAATCATTTCAAGGTTTTCCTTTTGAATTCCTCAGCCTCAAGCTCTTCTCCTCTTTCCTCTAGACCTAGTCTTGCTAGATTATTAGAAAAGGACTTAATATAGGATTTTAGACCCTTTTTACGTCAAAAAAAACTAATTAGATCGTGTATAGAGTTTAGGAGGAGTCGGAAATTATCCGGAATTACCCTCACAAAATTTAGAAATTTTTCAGCTGTGGAATAACCTAGTCCACGATGTGGATTGGTCACGTACAGTGTATTTTTCTCCGAAATGTTTCTGAATAAGTTTTTCCAATCTCGTCGAAAAATTTTGAAAAAAATATAAGTGCGGATCCACTACAGTGGCGCGACACACCTCCGTCGCGCACCGACACTTTCAATTTTCTGGTCAAAAAATTATCTTTTGATCCAGTCGCTCTAAAAATCGACTGAGACCATTTTTCCACTCAATTTTTCGTGCTGATCACAAATTTGGTCTCGGATTTGTCATACGAGCATTGGAAGATCCATTACGTGCATACCCCTCCTCTAGGAGTATTTTAGTAATTTTACCAGGCGTTAGATATTACTTCATGTATAAGTTATATATCAATTGTCTTACATAATATTTTGAATATTTTATTGTTTTTTAGAGTTGTGCTGCTAGTAGAAGAAGAATGGTTGGAATGGGGCTATCACACATGGAAAGTGGTGGTTGGAATGGGGCAATTACACATACAAAGTGGTGCAACAATTATTAATATAAATATTTCTATTCTCAACTATAATTTACTGTATTTTATTAACACAAACTAAGATATTTATTCTTATTTAATTAGCCTGGAATGTCTAGTGAAAGATTTGCAAATGTCAAGTCTTCAGCATTTGTCACTAGAGATCTTGGATATAAACCAACAAGTGGTGTGAAATGAAAGGAAAAACAAGTCATGACCTTAAATCAACTTCAAGAAATGAGGGCAAGAAAGCAAATTGAGACATGGTCCAAGGCTGCACATTTGAGTCAAGAGAGCTCCAATGCTCAATCCGACAACATCTCATGCTATTTTGATAGTTTTTTTTTTTGCAATACTATGTAAACACTTGTTTTGTTGATAGTTGTAACTATTGTATTTGAGGTTCTGGTGGTTCTATTTAAGACAATAAATTGGCAGCTATGATTGCATTTTAACAGCTTTGTCAATGAATTGGTAACTGCATTTTAGTTCTACTTGTTTTACTATAACAACTTTGACAGCTATAACTTCTCTTTGTTAATATTATGCAGCTATGACTGTATTTTTATGTAGCAATGGATTCCTTTCAATTGATTGTACATGATTTTGTATCGGTGATGGTAAAAATTGTAACTACCTAACCTAAATTTTAGGTTATTGTGATATTTTAGACACTAAATGTATAGTTTATGTCCTCATTTCCTTTTACAAAATCAAATACTCCACAACATAAAAGAAATAAATCAAGATAAAGCCGTGAAAATAAAGCTTTGCAATCAATAACTTTTCATTACACAAAGAAAAAGGATGTTCATTACAAAACTAATGACTTTTTTTTTACAATGGAATATTAACTTGCAATCCCTTACAATATTATAAATACAAGAAAAAAGGCTTAAATTCCCCTTTGGATCTTCTTTCAAAAGGTGTAAATATAGCAGCAGGAGGTGTTGATCATGGCAACTTCCTTGGATATCCTTTCAGGGACCATATGTTTTGAAATACAAAGCTTATACCTAAAATACAAATACACAAGAGAGCAATCCAAAGTTATTTCTCCCTTTTCTTAGACTTGACTAACTTATTATTTCTTTATTATTTCTCAATTACTTTCATCTTCTTCAAATCATCATCAAAATTGTTAAGCGTCGACTCTATCCTGTTCATATCTATTTTGCTTTCCATAGAGTTGGCTGACCTAGTCGGGTTGTTGTCAACCTTTTCGAAAGCTTCAACCTTTCTAGAAGTTTCAACTCTTTGCTCAAGCTCACCAATCATTCTCAACAACTCAGGAATCACAAATTTTGATCTTGGATCAATATAGTCATCCTTCCAAAGCCAAAAATCGCATGACCTAGCACTCTAAAGTGAACTCAATATATGATTCTTGAAGATGAATATATGACTCTTAAAGATCAACTTTTGAAAAAAAAATTTAAAGTTTAAGTCATTGATAGACACCTAAAGCTGTCCGCATTTTTCACTTAGACACTTCAACTAAGGCTAGTTCCTATTGAACACCTAAACTATTCAAAACATGTACCTATTAAGCACAAAATGCTAATTTGGCAAAAATATTTTTGCCAAATTAGCATTTTGTGCTTAATAGGTACATGTTTTGAATAGTTTAGGTGTTCAATAGGAACTAGCCTTAGTTGATGTGTCTAAGTAAAAAATGCGGACAAGTATAAGTGTCTATGGATGACTTAAGCCAGAATTTAACTTACCGCACAATAAGGACAACTCCAATATCTTCTACTGGGATTTCTTGGGGTCCAAGAAGTCAACAAAGGCAGAACAAATTCATGCTTGCATCGCACCTCTTCTAATTCATGGTGTTTCTCTTGCATACATAACCTAGTCAAGCTTATTCGCACCATTATAGCAGCTTAAATTTAAAAAAAAAAAAACTACAACAATTTCAATCAACTCACAATTTGAAAAAATATGATTTTTTTTACCAAAAAGAAAGAAAGAAATCAAAATGGCTAAGAGAGGATTATGAAAAAAGAGAAAAAGGAATAAAATGTTACCTTTGATTCTCCTTCAATTTGGGGCTTGGATCTCCGGATTTTTGTTCCACATTTAGGGGTCTTAAGGTTTTTGGATGAAAAATTAGGTTGGGTGGTTTATACAGGTTAATTTTAATTTTAAAAAAATTAAAAAATTGGTTTATTAGATATACTAGATAGTGGTGCCCGTGCGAGGCACAGGCGAGGGGATATAGGATGTTGCAGTTAAATGCACATAGAGGTCCTAAATTATGTAATGCAATATGGTATGTGAGTACATTACTAAGGCTCCTTCGGAACGTCAGTCTGTTGTACAACATGTACAGGAGCAATGTTACATTTACAGAAACAGTGAAATTGTTGGGGGCAGATGTTTCCTCTGCTGGTGGGTCTGTAGGATATACGTGCAAGCTGTAGGGGTAGAGGTGACGTGCATTTGGATCTTCGTTCACCTGCAAACATGTAGAAGGCATAGTTAGATTTGTTACGGGAAATATTGTGGGTAAGTAGTAGGCGGGGAAGAATCGTATTTTGGGACCATCCAGGAGGTCTGAAATTTGCAAAACATAACAGAGGATTTTGTGTAACATGAGAACAGTAGGTAAGGTTAGTAGATGTGGGCATGTACCTGTGCGTAGCAAACGCGAGCAGGGTTTTTCCTGGTATTGGCTAACCCCGTTTGATGCAGTGAACAATCCGATTCGATCATCTTGATGAGTAGTTCCTCCATGTTTTTCTACACTGCAGCTATGAGGAGAAGTGGAGAGATGATTAGAGAAGAGTAGGTGAGGTAATAACTTGTCCCATAATATGGATGACCCAAAGAATGAAATGAGTAGGAAGGAATCATTGTTATTTGTATTACTACTCCTTATGAACTGATTTAAGGTAATTCCAACAAATATACTGTTTACAACCATCTAAGTCATACTCTGTTAGTTTCTATGTGAAAATTTCAAATTACCGGGGGCAGAGACTAACATGTTGTAGTCCACCGCAAGAACTTTCAGGCATTTTAATTCAACAAGCTCAAGTGGCAAACTTGCTAGCTTATTGTTATCAAGATATAGTCTTTCAAGAAGAGGCAACTGGGTTATCTCTACTGGCAGCACCTGCAATATATAAGAATATATAGGAACCCAATTGATCGGAAATTGTTACGTTTAAATGCTTTCTGAAGTAAAAAGTTACCTATTTATTGAAAGTACGTTGTGCACATGCGCGTAACAAGAACAACCCTAACAAATTCCGCAGTAATGGAATTGGCTACATCATCGTTGATATGCATTGTAATCAACCTAGGGCCCTTTCATTCCAATACTCAATACCAATTATTATGGTTTGGCAAGAACACCATATAAACAAGTAACTCAAAATCACTCATCAAAAATTAAATATAAGTTGTACGCATATGCAAATACGAAGTAATGTTAAAACAAGAATCACTCACCATTAGCCCAAGACCACATAGACTAACAACGGTAACACTCTTCCAGTGGTCAGCACAACCCGCTGGTGCACCTTCCCCACTTCCTGATCCAGCGCCATTGGCGAAATTCGAACTCATTAACTTTGAGCATACCCCATTCCCATCACTCTACTGGCTTGAACTACCCACCCTCCACATCATCATAGCTTTTAATGGCTCTCTCCTCTTCACAACTCTCATTTCCACAGCTACCTCACCTGTATCGTCCTAAATAGAATTTTCATTCTCCATCTTGTCCTTTAATTCAGTTTCCACAGTATCTTGTGGTGAAGGCAATGCCACCTTAACTTGTGACCATAACTTTAAAGGCACCTGATCCTCATCATCACCGACGTTCCAATATAGTTCCACCCTGAACCCTAAAAGCTCTTCTTGGTTATTCTCTTGTTGACCTGCATCCGTCGGCGACTAACCGAGTGCAAGTGTTTACATGCCAAATCCAGCGAAGCAATTGCGGAATGCATGTGATGTAACCAAATAAGGGTGGAGGAGTGATGCATATGTGTATGGACTATTATTTACTGTAAGAAGAGTTGAAGTAAGACCAACAGTCTGTCCAAGCAGGGGAAAGTCAGCAAGAAACTCCAAATGGGTGGAACTTTTCAACGAATTAAAATTGGTCCTGATATGTAAAGAGAAGTTTCCAGCCAAACCTGGTACCTCGTGGTAAATGTGAGGCTACTTTGACGTCATACTGAAAGGACACGTGTAGCCGAATGGCTGAAGCCTGTAGGAACAGCCAAAGCATCAAAAGTCAGAGTTAGTTGATTAGAGAGAATGCAAATTTCAAAGGGTCCCCCTGGGATCCACTTACTCAGGAAATGATGGCTCCTCATACACTTTGAGTGTGTGAATCATTATATTCCTATTGGGAAAACACGTGCAGATCAGTATGGTCAAGTGTTTCATAGTGAAACGCAGATGCTGTAAATCTTCAAAGGCGGGAGGATGAAGGAGGAAAAGTGTCAGTCATATTGAGCGAAATTGTTAAACCGTGAAATTCATATTCGTGTACCGCGTAGTAATCAACATGTCAAGCAAATTACGGTGCATAAGCTATGTCATGAGAAAACGTTGTAGGAAATAATTAGCGAAGGGTAAAGCCGTGGAATGATTCTGGCCTGGCCTGAGAAATATAGAGTGGAATGCTACGAAGGAATCTAGTGTCAGCTGATCGTACCAGTGCAAACTAATTACGTACCCACAGGATTAAGCATACAGAATGACATACTTCATGAACAACCCAAAAACTTACCACCTGAGTCCCCCTGCCATCCTATAAGGATAATAAATTCCACTGTGGCGCAAATGTTGTTCTTATGGAAACCCCTGTAAGCTCCTTTTAAAATTTGAATCTTCTGCCCTGACTTCCAAGTTATGCCTTGCCTCTAGAAAGCCCTGTGAATTCTCAGAAATAAAGCGGGAAAAATCGGGAAACCAACAATAATTGACAATGGTAACTGAATCAGAATCCTGTATAAAAAGGCAAGGTAGTGGAAACAACAAGTTGCAGTAATTCCAAAGATGCTCAAAGAGTACCGTGAAATGATGTGACGGTAAGAAGTTGTTATTAGGTCCGCGATTTGGGTTTTCAGTCTACACCATCTGAAGAAAGGCCAATCCTTTCTTGTCCGAAGGGACAATTGCAAAGTAAGTTGATCTTTTCCGCAGTGAATCTCCTCGTCATACTTATCATGCATCTGGAACAGCCAGTCCTGGTATAGCTTTCCGGGCTATCTCATTATGAAGGGGGTAGATGCGAGTAGAATCTGGAAAATAGGATGTAATAATGTAAGTGATACACCATGCTATATGAGTACCCCTGTAAGGCTTGTTTGGAATACAAGTTTTCCATACAGCTTATTTTATTACATTGCTACTATGCTAGATGGGCCGGTGTTGTCAAAGGCAAGCATTTCCGCTGTAAATGGATGTAGCTGTGGGAAAAAGAATGGGATTTCCAGAGTTAGAGAGGTTGTGAAACGGTGATTTCACTGTTAAGGAGTGTGTAGATGTAATGCTGAAGTGTGATCTGAAATTACCTTTGTTTCATCGCTATTAAGCTATGCAAAAGACATATGTGGAGCAGAAGGGGCAGTGGTGCTTTGTTCTTGAAACTTGAGTTACCTGCGAATCTCTGTAGGTTATGCCCTTTCTTGGTGAAACTCCGCTTCACTTGTTCTGAACCCACCGCAGTAAAGGAATAGCAAAGGTTTATGTAGTTTTGTGCGTACTCTGTCTGGTCGTTAAGCTGAACCAAGGTTGATAGGCTCAGCAATTTCAGCCGATACTTTTGGTGATGAACTTTCTTCCATGCTTTTGTATACTGAGTCTGGAAAGCGAAGTTGGGAAATCATTACTCTTTCCTGAACTCATTTCACCAAAGTAGTAATTGAAAACCTCACTGCAATGGTGGTCAAACTACATTCTTGTTAGGCCCGCAGTTGAGGAAATAGTACTAATTTTCCGACTTCTCCTTTCAGGCTCAGTGTACAAAGGCATGGAAGGGAGCTCATCATCGAAAGTATCGACTGAACTTGTTGAATCTATCAACCTTGGTTTGGGTTAATGACAAGAAAGGGTACACACAAAATTACACAAACCTTTGTTATTTCTTTACTGCGGAGGTTTCAAAACAAGTGAAGTGGAATTTCATCAAAAAAGGGCATACCCTGCAGACATTTGCAGTTAACTGAGGTTTCAAGCACAAAGCACTGCTACCCCTTCTGCTCCACATATGTCTTTTGCGTAGTTTAACAACGATGAAACAAGGGTAATTTCATATCACACTTCAGCATTACATGTACACATTCCTTAACAGTTCAACGACGATTTCACAGCCTCTCTAACTCTGGAAATCCCTTTTTTCCCCCACAGCTACAAGCAGCTACAAACGGAGCAATTGCACCTGACCACTTCCGCCCGTCTAGCATAGTAGCAGTGTAATAGTACAAGTTGTACGGAAAAATTGTATTCCAAACAAGCCGTAATGGAGTACTCATGTAACATGATGTATCACTTACGTTATTACAGACTATTGTCCCAAATTCTACTCGCATTTACCCCCTTCATAATGCCATAGGCCGATCAGCTGTATCAGGAGTGGCTGTTTTGGATGCATGATCACTACGACGGGAGTTTGACTGCGGAGAAGATCAACCTACTTGTGCGATTGGCTCTCCAAACAAGAAAGAGCTTGGCGTTTATTCAGATGGTGTAGATTGAAAACCAAAATCACCAACCTAATAATAAGTTGTTACCGTTGCATCATTTCACTGTACTCTTTCAGTCTGTTTGAGAATTACCACAACTTGTTTTTTCCACTACCATGGCTTCTCATGCAGGATTCTGATTCAGTTGCCAGTGCCAGTTATTGTTGGTTTCCTCATCTTCTCCTTTTATTTCTGAGAATTCACAAGGCTTTCCAGAGGGAAGGCACAACTTGGAAATCAGGGCAGGAAGTTCAAATTTTAAAAGGAGCTTATAGGGGTTTCAATAAGAACAACATTTGCGCCACGGTGGAATTTATTATCCTTAGAGGATAGCAGGGGGACTCAGGTGGTAAGTTTTTATGTAGTCCAGGAAGCACGTTATTGTGTATGCCTAATCCTGTGGTTACGTAATTAGTTCTTCCATCCGGCTGTCGCGTCAAAACCAGGCTACAATTCAATGCTCGGTAATATTCAGATTACTTTTTCAGGATGAACAATCTTCATTGCCTCATTGGACCACCTGCAACACTTACGAAGGCATAGCCGAGCTGCGCAGCTGTACACACACACATTCTAGGTATGAGTGGCGGGGAAATTGGAAAATGTAGGTCAAATGTAGTGTAAAACATCTTAGGTGTGCAATGCAGGCATGCATGAATGCTCGGCATTATTCAGATTACATTTTCAGGGTGAACAATCTTTGTTGCCTCGTTGGACCAGCCGCAACACCTACGAAGGCAGACCCAAGGTGCACAGCTGTACACACCAAAAATCGAGAATGAGTAGCGCGAAAATTGGAAAATGTAGGACAAATATAGTGTACAACATCTTAGGTGCGCAATGCAGGCATGTACGGGGAAATCATACCTATGGAGCTAAAATAAAGATTCTGAAGGTTTGTTGAAGCAAGGAAGCAGCTGACTCCCTTCTTTAACTAAGAACATCCTTAAGCGGAACAATAAGACCACCTGCAACAATTACGAAGGCATAGTCGAGGTGCGCAGCTGTACACACACACATTCTAGGAATGACTGGCATGGAAATTGGAAAATATAGGACAAATGTAGTGTAAAAAATCTTAGGTGCGCAATGCAGGCATGCATGAATGCTCAGCATTATTCAGATTACATTTTGAGGATGAATAATCTTCATTGCTTCCTCGGACCAGGTGCAACCCCTACCAAGGCAGACCCGAGGTACGCAGTTGTACGCACACAAAATCTGGGAATGAGTGGCGGGGAAATTGAAAAATGTAAGACAAATATAGTGTAAAACATCTTAGGTGCGCAATGCAGACATGCATGGGGAAATCATACCTAAGGAGTTAAAATAAAGATTCGGAAGGTTTGTTGAAGCAAGGAAGCAGCCAATTCCCTCTTTAACTAAGAACATCCTTAAGCGGAGCAATAAGTGCACAAGGAACTTGCATGCGCCCAAGGTAACACAATAGCAAGGCCACTTCCAAAGATAACATAAGCAGTGGCGAAATTACCAACTCCGAAAGAGCTTTTAAACAAGGCAACAACTCACGTATTTTATTTGCACGAACATTAGTAAGTGTAGGCAACATTAATAAGAAACACAGTACATCACAAATTCGAGGGTGCATGCCCAAATCTCACCCTGAAACTCAAAGCAATTTTAATTACGAACATCCTTAGAGGGCACAATAAGTGCAGACGGAACATGCATGCGGCCAATGTAAGGCGGAAGCGAAACCACTTCCAAAGCGAAGATATACAACGGCAAAATTACCAACTCCAGAAGAGCCTTTAAGCCAGCCAGCAACTAAGTTATTTGGTTTGCCAGAACATTACTAAGTGCAGGTAACACTAATAGGCAACACCCTACACTACAAATTAGAGGGTGCATGCGAAAATCTCACATTGAAACTAAAAGCAATTACCAAACTAAGATACCGCGAGGGTAAATCACAGACTCCGAAGGACAGTCCCCCCCCCTCCCCCGCAAGTTCCCAATTACTTTCCAGCATTAATAATTGGACATTAACAAACAAAGAAGAAATACCTCTGAAGTCCCCAAAAAACAACGGGCAATGACAAAGGGAGAACCAAAATTTTAGCACCGACCGAGAAAAAGAAGGGGCAAAACCCATACGCATGCGGGAATCGGAGAACTCAGGTTTTCCAATTTCATCTATGTACGAAATAAGCAAAGGCTAGGTAAAGAAACAAGCAAACCAGTAAGAATACCTGCCAATTCCGCAATTCTCAGGTCCAAATGAGTAGGGGAGAAACCACGTTGCAGCAGTAATTGAGCAGCCAAAGGAGGCAAACGACATATATGCGTGGGAAGCAGAAAAACGTGGGCAAGAGGATACAGGTGGGAAAGCGAAGAAGTAATTGGGCAGTTTGGGCGGCAATGAAACGACCACGGAAAGGTAATGTATTACGAAATTGTCACTGTATAGAATGGCCATGAGAAGCAAAGTTAGTACGAAAATGTCATTTTCGTCGTCCAAGAAGTGTCACTTATTATTGAAGTAAATGACCCACTGACAAAGATTGACTTAAACACGCTTAAGGTTTGGTGTAGGAAGTGACAAATAAATTCATTTTGGCACGGTATAAGTGTGTAATAGGTCACTTAAATAGTTAAATTGTGTAACTGACTTTTAGTGTATAATATTTATTGATCAATATCAATGCATTCATATTTCTGAGAGTATTCCCCCATTTCTTTCACGTCACGTAAAGAAATGTATAAATATAAAATGGTATTTTCTTTTATAAAATATGAATTTGTGAATTAATTTTTATATTTGAAAAATAAAAAATTTATAATATAAAAATCTCAAATCAAGTTTTTAAATTTTTTTTAAAATAAATTAGATAAAATGATATATTTAAACATTAATCTAAATCACGAGATAAAATTGGATTTCAAAATGGCTACTAAAGTTATTGCTAAAATGTGTCATACAAACTTTAGTTAAAAAAGCAAAGGTTACAAATATGAGAATGAATGACATAGTGGCAGTAAAAAAATCAACTCTAGACTGGCGGCAATGCAGGAGAGCAGGAGTAGTACGTATAAGTTATAACAGAGCAGACTGCAAAAAACAGACAGCATTGCTAGTCCTTCGGTATCTGGTTCATCCATTCATACCCTCCTCTCTCTCTTTCTTCTCTCCCCTTTTCATATTATACACATAAAATGTAAAATGTACATGCATCTTCATCTGCATCTGTATAAAAAATCAGCCGTTATTTTATTTGGCAAGGGGGAGTGTTGAGTGCTTGCATATTCAAAGGTGTGTGCGCCCTTTTTCTTTGGTGGGTGGGGGGAGATGGGGGTTTCCAATCTTGCTTACACTATAACATGAACTGTTTAAGAAATTATTTTGTTGGTTGCTATGATTGCCAAATTTTGCTTCAATTAAGCTATTTAAGCTCATTGGTGGGGGGGGGGGGGGGTTCCTTTTTCTTCTGTTTTGGCCCATATCAGTGTTCTTGGTGTTCTGCAAATGCCTAATGCCATTTTCTTTTGGTAAAATTAAACATTACTTCTGTTGATGTTATTTAGCATGTTACTTTTGTTTTTTGCTGTTTTATTGTCAGAAAAAGATTTCAATTTAAGTGCTGCAAAATTGGGCCTTAAGGGTTTAGTTTACCTAGTTCTGTAATGTGATTCTGTAGCTTTCTTGTGTGGGTATATCTTAGTCTTACATTTTGGTGAAGTTATAAAATGTGTGTGTGTTGTTGTATTTCTCGTTAGTTTTGTGAAAGCAACTAAAGGTGTTCTGGGAGATTGTGACACTTGTTTTAAAGGGTTTGATTTTCTTGTTCTCTAAACCACTCTTCTAACTTTCTCCATATTTGAATAAGGATGGTAAGTTGTCAAGTTCTAATTCTTTGTTTCACTGCAGTTCACTGAAAATGGCAAGTGACAACTCAAAAGGAACAGGACCTGGCTCTATAGATATGTACAGTAAGGTTGAGTTTAGGGGTTTCAATGGTAAAAGTTGTGGTGTTGGACCTGATAAGTATGACACCACCAAATTGGTGGCTGATGTTGGCAATTTGATCTCGCCAATTACTGTCAAGAAAGAGGAATTATATGCTGAAGAAAATCAGCAAACTAATATGAGGGATGACCTTGATAAATTTAAACCATCACAACTTAGTTCAGATGAAGGTTCTACCTTGGAGAGGCTAACTTCCCTTAAAGAAGAATCAAATAATATGTTTGGCATTGGAGACCTTGTTTGGGAAAGATAATGTCATCCCTGGTGGCCAGGACAAATATATGACGAGAGTCTAATACCTTATCCACTATGCGATGATAAGAGAGATGGTTCACTTCTCGTCACTTTTTATGGTGATTATAGTTATGCATGGCTTGATCTGCATCAAATTATCCCTTTTGAGCCTCATTTTGAGGAGAAGTCCAAAAAGTCAAAACTTCAAACTTTCATTGTGGCCGTTGAAGAAGCTATTTATGAGGTGAAAAAGAGAACACTACTTGGCTTGACTTGCTTCTGCCAGGGTAATTTTCAGCCTACAGCAATTGAAGGATTTTATAAAGTTTATGTGAGCGTATATACACCTGGGACCATTTATTCATCAAAGCAGATAAAAAAAAATCTAGAGATGGTTTCCAGCCACATGGGATGTTTTCATTTGTAAAGAAGTTGGCCATGTCTCCAAGATCTTCACAGAATCTTTATAGGATAATTAACAGTGTAAAAGTTACTGCTTACAGAGAAATGGTTTTCGAAGAGAATGATGAGACCTATGATCAGGCATTTGTCGAATTCGAAAAAGGTGATGAGACCTACGGTCAGGCATTTGGAGTGAAAGCCTCAAGCTTTTAGAGGATCCTGTAGAATTTTCAAAAGAAGGGAATCAATGTACAGGTATCAATCAATATTTCATATGGCATGGTTTGTCTTCTAATCCATTTTAGTTATCTTTTTCTTTCAATGCCAAGAACAATACTCTTTTTAATTGCATCACCTGAGAAAATTCAGACGACTAAACAGATCACCGACAGACTACATCTAGAGTATGTAATCGTATAGATTTAAATCATGCTTGGGTTGGCGTTGCATTTTATTGTCCTTACTAATAGAACTTTTCTGAAGCACAAAGTGGATGTTAAAGAAGGCAGCCTACGTATGATGGTGAGCTATAAACTTTGATGTGCTTGTTCTGTCAATCATTTGAAAGTAAGACCAATATCTGGCCAAAGGCCAACAAGTGTTGCAGCCATTTTTTTATGAAAATAATCTAATTATGGATTAACATGTCTTTTCCAGGTTTCTTGAAACTATTATTTAAAGGTAAAATAGTGTGTATCCACCATACCTGTTTGTGCTCTTAGTTTCTCCATCATTGTATCGTCCAAAAATTCAGTCTGGTGGTCAGTTTGTTTTTATTGTCTCCTCTTAAGTGCTCACTCAATTGGACAAATGTTTGTTTCTACAGATTTATTGTCCATTCTACTGCCTATTTCTTATCCTAGAACACACACTAGTATTTCATATTTAAATAGAGAAATACACTGATTTATTTGTTTACTGTACTCTTCCTTTTGATGCATCAGTATGGAAAGATGAGCAAAAATCTTTTGAAGATCAAGGGGATTGCTCCAAAAAGTCATGTAAAGGAGAAACTAAAAGAAAGAGGAGGAAAGAGTTTCCACCAGATGACCAGGGTTGTAAAGGCAAGTTCCAAAAGGATGCCTTCTTTGACCATCTAGTAACAAATTCAGGTGAAGAAATTGAGGGAATATATTGTTGCAAAAGTGAGAAAAATAACAAGCTTAATGACTATGGAGCAGAACTAGGAAATGCTACTGGTGCATTAAAGCATTTGAAACAATTCTGGTCAACTTCTTACCAAGAGAGTTATTGTCCAGAGGAACATGAGAAGACTAACAAAAAGCGGACACTCTTGAAATGCCAAGACGAGCATATGACTAGGAAAGAAGCGTTGAGGGGCTTGAAGTGCTTGCATATGACAAAGAGATATGGTGACCAAAAAGTTTTGACATCCCATGGGGATGACGTTGACATCCAATCTATTTTGTCACTGCAGTCCGAAAAGAAGTTCACTGAGGAGTCTGAAAGGGAAGCTGAGCCAACAATGCTAGTAATAAAGTTTTCTCCTCAAACCATGCCTCCAACTGCTTCAGAATTAAAAGCCAAGTTTGCATGTTTTGGGCCATTTGATGAATCTGCTCTCCGTATCTCATGGGGTTCAGCAACTTGTCAAATTGTATTTATGTACAAGTCTAATGCTCAGGCTGCATATGACTATGCAGTTAAAAGCAAAACCTTGTTCAATTCTGACGTGAGCTACCACTTAACAGACTTTGATGGTTCAGTAATGTTAATGGGAGAAAGTTTTGATGACATTCAATCTTTTAAAGGTGAACCACATCATATGCCATTCCAGGAGTTGCCTTTGCAGTCTGAAACTGAGATGAAGTCATTATCCAAGGAAAATTCAAAATGCAGGTCTGATGTAGAAAAAGATGCATTTCTCAATGATAACACCGATACTAATTCTATAGTTTGTGACTATCCAGAGGTTGATGCATCTTCCATAAAAGTCAATATCAGTGCTGAAAACTGTCAAGAGGTCCTTTCTGAAATCTTGTGTGCTTCAAGTCCTGTTTCTTCTAGTATTCAGTATAAGCACAAAGTTGGCAGTCTGGATGAGACTGTTGAGGCCATTAATGCAAAATATTCCACGGATGAGGGATGGAAGAGTCATTATCAACAAAATGTAAGTGCGATTAACAGTTCGGATTTGTCACTTCAGCTGGCTAACCTTTTCCAGAAGTGCAATGAAATTTTGGGTGGAATTGAAGGGTCACAGGACCAGTTCAGCAGCCAGAGTTAACTCATGAACGCTGAGAGGAAGATAATAGTAAAAACCTTACGATCTAAAGCATTATACTTTTGTTTCTGGCTAGTTTAGTTCTTCTAGTCCTTTATCTGTCAGTGGATTCCTAAGACCTTTTAGTAGATTATGTTGATTTCAAACTTTTAAACGAGGGAGGCTACTTGAAAGAAATTGTATTTAGAGAAAGTTGTTCTTGCTCCAATGTTTGAAAATGGATTAGAGCTGACTTCTGCAAGCAATTTGGACCCATTCAATTGGAGAAATTCTGAAGCGTTTTGGCTATCAAACTTTTTTGGCAGTTAAACTCCGGAAAACACAAAATTTCAGAATTTGAAGTTGAATGAATTTGAAAACGATGTTTTCACTTTTATCTAAATTACTCACAGAAAGTCAAAAACAATTTCTACGTGTATTCATGCCAGACCTTTTTTTTTTTTAACTTTGAAAATAGTACTTGTTTCCTGAACTTCATGGCACGCGTGAGATCTTATTTTTCCATGGGCTTCAATTTAGTACAAGTATAGCATAAATACGCAACATATATTTAAAATATCTTTGGTTGAAGAACATTCCGGAAGGGTGGACCCATTTTGTGGAGTTTTAGGGAGGATATAAACTCATCATTGCTCCAAAAATAATTTACTGGAATTGGCCTAGAGAGGGGTGGTTTAAATGCAATTCAGATGATACTTATAAAGCCAATCCAAGCTTACAGCTTGTTTGGATGGTGGTTTCCGGTGGTATGGTATGGTATGGTTATTAAGAGAATCACGTTTGTTTTGATTGTTTCATTAATTATATGGTATGGTATGGTTTTGTTTCATGGTTATGGTTCTGTAACCATGAAAACCCCCACTTTTTTAAACCACCAATTTGGTGGTATTCCATGGTTCTCTTATTTTTTTTCCAATTATACCCTTATTTAAATTTAAATAATTATAATTTATCCTTTATTCTTTATTAAACTTTGAGTTAATATATGTATTAATTTTTTATTACTTCCTCCATATCAATTTTTGAAACTATTTTTCCACCTTCCATCTTTTCTTTCACGTTTTAGTGTATTTTTTGAGCTTCTTTTATTTATAAGTTCTTACTTTTTTATTTTCTTATATTGTTTGTATAAAATGAAGATTTATTAGCTTATATGTTTCTCCACTCGATTCTATGTATTTATCTTTTTTAAAAAGTTATAAAAAATAGCTATTGATAAATTTTATATTTATAATAATTAAGGATATATTTGTAAATTTAAAAGTTACAATACAGTACCATACAGTCAAATCAAACAACAAATTGTTATTAAACAATAGCAACCCGTACAGTCTATCCAAACATTGTATGGTAGGGTACTGTACGATACCATACCATATCATACAGTACCATACATTATGAAACCATGGCAAACCACCATCCAAACAAGCTGTTAGTGCTGGCGGATTCTATATAAAAATTTGGAAAGGGGAGTTTATTTATGCAACACCATTTGAAATAAGAGTTAAATCAAGTTTGGAGGCTGAAATCTAGGCATTGGAGGAAAGTCTAAAGTACCGTGTTGCTGAGAATTGGTTGTTCGTAGCTTAAAAAACAAACTCCTTAATGGATTTAATATTTTAGCTAGACGTATGGCTGGTACAACGACTGTCATCGGCACCACCAAACCGGTAATTATCGGAATCGGACCAATACCAAAAACAAAGGGGGGATTTTTTTCAGCACTGGACCGAAATTGGTATCGGCAGTACCGGGAATTTTCCCTTACTGGTTCGGTGCATACCGGAACGGAAACGGAAGGGGACTGGACCGGTAATTACGATTTTCTTTTTTGCAATTAAATAATTGGTTAATTTAATTAAATTATTAAACATTGAAGTTTATTTTTGAAAGGTTAAATTGAAGTTTAATATTTAAAGGTTAAAATTGAAGTTTACAATTTTAAAGGTTTAAATTAAATATAGTATCATTATATAATTTTTTTAAAGTTTAAATTGAAGTTTAATTTGTAAAGGTTTTAAAACTTAAAAGTTTTAAAGTTATAAGTTATAACTTATAAGTTATTAGTTATAACTTATATAAAATTTAATGTTTTGAGTTTAAATTTTAAAAGTTTAAATTTCAAATTTTTTAAATTTTTAAATTTAAATATTGAATATAAAACTTTTGACTTTAACAGATTAAATTTCAAAAATTTTAAATATAAAATTTAAATTTTAAAGTTTAAATTTTTGAATGTTTCATTTTATAATTTAAAGTTAATAAAGATTTGAGAAATAAGGGGGTAAATATATTAAAAAAAATCAAAACTTAAAGTAAAAGTAAATTCAAGATAATAACTTAAAAAAAGAAATAAGGCAAATAACCTATAATTTTATTATGTTACTTTAAAATTTAAATTGTACAATATTAGAAAAGAACCTAATTTACGTAGCAACCTTCTAGAAAGGGTTTTGTTTCAACTAGACCTTATTTATTGTAATATACTAATATCTTATACCACTTTGAAAATCTTGCCTAAAGTGTTTCTAGCATTTCCAATATTAAATTTTCTGGTATCGGCTCTTGAGCTTATTCCTCCATAAAATCCATGTCGTCTTCACTTGATTCCGATAAAATATTATCTATATCAGATTCAAATTGAGATGGCAAAGTTGGACACCCTAAATTCCTCCGCTCCGCATTTATCCAATCTCTGAATAAAACTGAAATTTCCAAGCTATTTGCTGCTAGTGAATGTCTATGATCTCCAAATTAGAATCTTGCTGCACTAAAAATGCCTTTTGAAGCCACTGACGATACTTGAATAGCTAGGATATCACGAACCACACACTGAAGTCTTGGAAAAGCTTTACCCTGATTCTTCCACCAATCTAAAAGCTGTTGATTTCCCTCTGCATCCTTAATACTTTCTGTAGCCTGGTTAATATATTCATCAAAATCATTGTTTTCGTTAATAGTAAGTCCAAGATAATTTTCTAATATGTCATCAATGTCTTCCTTGTATCTACCCTATATGGTTGTGGGTCTTGATATTGTACATTTTCTACTGAATTATATTTTTCTAAATCATACAATTTCCTAGCTTCTGGTCTAATGCTACTTTTAACTATATCCAGATTATGTGATTGATTATCTTCATCGTATTCAATTTTTAAATTTGCATATATACTATCTACCATTCGAGATACACCGACTTCTTTGTAAGTCGGGTTAAATAAACAAGCAGTTAAGTAAATTTGAGGAATTGGGAAAAAGCAACAAATAGCCTGATAATAAAGAGCGGAAATTTGTTTAGTAGCTAAATAAAAAACTCTTAAAAATTCAATTAAATCTCTAATATCATTCCAATCATTTTCATCAAGTTGGTAAGTCATATCAGCATTATGGACATTCCAAACCATTGTAATGGGTCTCCTATATTCATAAGCTATTTTAAGCATTTCATTTAACGAATTCCACCTAGTAGCTACTGTTTTGGGAATTTTTCTAACAGGCAAATTGCATTCAATACATCGACTTTCAACTTCTTTACGCCTAGTCTTTACTTGACATTATGCAATTTCTACTTTATTACAACCATATTCAAATAATGAAACACCATCTCTAATAATTAAATTATAAATATGAGCAACACATTCAATATTAAAACCATCTTCGTAAATAGGAGTAAGAACATGTTTTAAATAATCAACAACACGTTTATTGTTAGAAGCATTATCTAAAGTTACACTAATTATTTTATTAGAAATGCCAAAAAATTGTAAACATCAAGAATTGTTTGTGCAATATAAGAACCAGTTTTACGCATTTCACAACTTTTATAATTCTTTTTTGCATACTCCAATTTTCATCAATCCAATGCCCAGTGATTGTAAAATAATCATTACCAGTTATACAACGACTCATATCAAAAGTAATTGCTAATCTATAAGTATTATAAGTAAATAAACAACGAAGATACAACGATTCATATCAAAAGTAATTGCTAATCTACAAGTATTATAAGTAAATAAACAAAAAAGATATTGTACATGTCGTGCTTGATAATCAAAAACAGTTTTTTTTTAATTGTATTTCTTGTAAAACCATTAAAAGAGGGGTTATAAACAATTTGAATATAGTGAATAAAACCAAGATTTTCAGCAAAACTAAAAGGCAAACCAATAACAACAATCATTTTTGCAAGTTTGTCTGAGTCCCGTTGTCTACTATAAGGACGATGTACTAGCACCGGAAACATTAGAAGAGTTCAATTGCAACTGCACCATATTTGAACCTCCTACTCCTACAGATTCTTGGGGAAGGGGAGTTCCATATTTTTTAACATCCGCAATGGCTTGAGCATTTAAAAATTCTAATTTACAATAATGCATTAAATGATTTTTCAAATGACCCGCCCCACCCCCCTTTTTCGAAGTTTTATGGTTTATAACATGCTTGCATTTATTACAAATTACTTTTGTTTTATCTTCGTTTTGTGTTAAAAATTGCCAAAACAATTATTTTTTTACACGTTCCGTCTTAGGCCTACTAGATGTCGGTGGATGTACCGGGGGGGGGGGGGGTAGTAGCAATATATGGGGGTTGCGTTTCATCATCATCAAAAATATCATAGTCTTCATTAATTTCATTATCATCTTCTTGTAAATCTTCATTAAAACCAAAAGATCTTCATTCATGAAATTCGTGATCTAATTCGGTATTAGAATCAATATTAAATAAAGTTTCATCAACGTGTGTAAAATCTTCCGTATTAAATCTAGGTAGTGGTTGTCTTGTAGATTTAGACGAACTACCACCGGATTTTTACCGGTTAAAGCTTTAGCAATTCCACCGAAAAAAATATGTTTCTCCTTTCCTTTTCTACCGGAATCCATGTTAAATTAAATGATACAAGTAAAGATAATATGAAATTAATCAAGTTATGAATATTAAAAAAAATAATTCAAGTAGACAAGTAGTAAAGATTAAAGAATAAAAACTAATTAGAAGAAATTTATAAGTTGGAACGAATGTACCAAACGTCTGTGTAAAAACAGACGTAGAAGCTGAAGTTGATGAAAATTGAAGCTTGAATATGCTCTAAATTGATCCACCAAAATTTGCTCCAAATTCCAATCAACCCACCAAAATTGAAAAAATAATTAACTAATTAATACTAATTGAGAGAGTAAATAATAAATATTTATAATTAATTTGAGAATAGTATACTTGTATAATATAATTATAAATTTATAATAGTAGAGAGAATTGAGAAATGAGAGAGTTGAGAGATTTTAAGAAATATTGAGAGAATTTAATTGAAAAAATATGAAAGATTTGGGGGTATTTATTGTTGAAAATTGGAGGTATTTTTGAAAAAAAAATGGGGAAAGAGCCATTGAACGGCTCTTTAATAAGGCTGGCAAGGGACAAGGACCGTTTGGGTGGGCCCCACCCCAACGGTCCAATCATATTTTTTTAAAAAATAATTTTTTAAATAAATCGGTAATATCGGTCAGGAACCGATAAATTGGAACCGGTATTTACCGGCAAAGAAGCCCGTTACCCCTCCCGTTACCCCCTTAAATGACAATTACCGGTACGGTACCAGTTCGATATCGAAACCACGACAGAACCAGGATGGAACCAGACCGGAACTAGTACCTCCCGATTCTGTTGCCAGCCTTAGCTGGAAGTTGGGAGATTTCATGGAGTGTTCGTATGAAGATTCACAAGATTAATGAATTGAGGAATCACAGAGGAGTACAATACATCACATCTTGAGGGAGGAAAATAAAGTGGTTGATTATGTTGCTTTCCTAGTTTTCTTTTTTGCAGGAACAAAAAATATTAATTTTCAATTGCTTCAGCAGGTTCCTAAGCAAGGACGGGCATTATCATCATTGGATGCACAACAGATTTCCAATATTAGAGTGGTTAGGATGCAAAATCACTCATACACTACATGATGTACAAGATGGATGAGAAGTCTTTATATATAGGAGTAGCAACAGAGACGAGTACTTGGGAAACACGAGCTAAGCCCTATTTTTTGTTTGTTGGATAGTGGTATCAGCTCCTTTTGGGGCTCAACCTGTTGACATGCCGTGTTAGGGTAAGGTTTGCGTCTGTCTAAACCAATAACCAATGGAGTATTAAGGAACTTATCCAGGAAGGCAAAGAAGAACAAACGTCTGGGAAGGCAAAGGGCATTTGCATGTACATCAAAAATTCCCGATGTAAAAAGATTATTGTTTTCTCAAGGGAATTCAATTGAAAAAGCCTTCACATAATCTAATTTCTTGGCGTAGTTAATGACGCCTTAATGAAATCGATTCAAGCTGAATCTTACTTGGAGGGACAATGAAGCTTTGAGTATCTTCATTGCACATGCTTTAAGAGAAGGAAGGCGACTATTGCATTGGTGTGAAAAGGAGAGAGCTGTGAGGTTGGACAAGGAGAGCAATGGACTTTCCAACAATTGTTTAAGGAGGTTTCTAGAATTAAAAAAGTAGATCTATATGAGTGGGCCGGTTAATGGTCCACTTCTATCTTTTATGTTTGGGCCTCTTTGTTCATACAAACCCTTTTGATTTTGTAAATATTTCCAAATAAATCACTTCAAATATTTCCGAAATAGCTTTTGAGTTCTTTCATAATCGTGCGTTTAATCAAGCATCTTGAACTACAAGTGGCCTGAATTCTCATGTAACCTGAGATATGTAGGAAATCTGAGACCGGGTCCGGCCACAATTTTCCAAAGACCGTACCTTTCTTTTAAAGAGAAGAAATTGTAACGCCCGCGAAATTACCAAAATACCCCTCAAGGAGAGGTGTGCGAGAAATGTGCCTTCCAATGCTCGGATCGGAAATCCGAGAGCGGATTCATGATCAGCACTGAAAATGGAGTGGGGGAAAGGTCTCGGTCGAATTTTAGAGCAACCGAGTCAAAAGATAATTTTTCGTTCCAAAACGAAAAACAGTGAGCCTCCGCGACGGAACCGCGACGCGGATTGGTCGCGGAGACACACTTATCTTTTCCTAAAAATTTCGACGGAGTTGAGTTTCCGAAAATACACTGTCCGCGACCAGTCCGCGTCGCGGACTGTGTTATTTCAGGACGGGATTTAATTTCTTAAAATTTCCAAGGGCATTATGGTCCAATCCCACCTATCCTAAACGTACCCCTATGACCTATATAGGTCGGTTTACACGAAAAAGGGTTGAAAAACCCCGTTGAAGAAGTCTTCCTAAGGTTCTTAAGGCTAGGGCTTGAAGGAGGTTGAAGAGAGCAAGAGGAAAGAAGGTGCTTTAGTGTGACTATCTTCTTTCAGGTATGTAAGGCTAAACTTAAAACATGGGAATGTCCTCCCATGTGCCCCATGAGTAAGGTATTAAAGTCAAATGGTGAATGATGTTAGGGTAATGAAGTGAAACATGTTAATTCATGTAATGTAATAAACAAATGCCATTATTTTATGCATAAACCTACATATTTTCCTGCATTGATGATGACCCTCATAAAAACCCTCATGCATCCTTTTTAAACTATTTTCTTGAAAGGCATTTAGTTAAAAACCCCATATCTATTGTCTATGTATCCTAGAAAAGCATGCATGATGAACATGGGTGTGTGTGTAGAGTCTAGAGTAATGATAAATTAATGAATGATGAATGTTGAGAATGTGAGTGTGGGATTGTCTCTAAGTTGAGAGTCAAAGTTCCTAAACGAGTGTCCCTAAAGTCAATTATGTTGATGTTAATGAGATGGAATGACAATGATGTTAATGTTGATGTAAAGGAGATGCTAATGATAATGTAATGTGTCCCTATGGGACAAATGAATGTAGATGCCAATGATAATGTATTAGGCCCCTTTGGGGACTAATGATGATGAAATGCGTCCTTATGGGACTAATGAATGTTAATATTTTATGAGCAATGTCGAGTCCTGGGAGGAGTATTGAGCACCGAAATGGATAGAAAGGTGAGTCCCACCTGAATCCATTAATTACGTGGCCCGCGTAGGAAGAGAGGATTGAACCGCAACGCGGATGGCACCTTTCTTGTCCCAATGAGGGCTAATATTTTCTAATGAATGTCCTTTGCCCCGGGCAGGGTATTGGACGGATGTAGCAACGGCATCGCTTCGTTGTATCATCACTGGCTCATAAGTGATGGTTGTCGGTTAAAGAAACTCCCAGTTAGGCCTTCTTGAAAAGGGTTCTCTAAGGGTACTCCAATGCAATGGTCAATGTTAATGTAAAGGTCAATGTTAAGGTTTTCCTGATGTAAATGTTAAGGTCTCATGATGATGTGCGTTATGTTCGTATATTCCTAACAATGTGTTTCAGCTATTTTACATGCCAGAACATTCCACGTACTGACGCCATTTGGCGCTGCATCGTTTCATGATGCAGATACAGGAGCTAGAGGACTTCAGCAGCCGCCCCGTTGAGGTCAAGTGTTTCCAAGTTCTGACTGTGGTCAGCCTCCTTGTTTCCGAAGGAAACCTTTATTTATGAATGTTATCCTGTTCTTTGAGTCGAGTAGCCATGGTATGTCATGGTCCTCTTCCTAGACGTTTTAAGGAATGTTAGAGGCTTTGTAGACATAATGGTGTAATCAAGGTGAATGTTATGATACCTGAGCAATATTCCTCTGCTTGGTGAAATGAACAGTTTTGATGTTTGGCCATTGGCCCACTTTGTTTAGATATTATTTTCTATCTCCGTCCGCAATGTTTATACTGAACGATGTGATGAATGCTAAGTAGTTCGCTTGGGGGCTAGCAATAGCCTCTGAGTGCCGGCCACGCCTAGGGTACCCTCCCGGGGCATGACAAACTTGGTATCAGAGCACAGAGTTCAAGAGTCCTAGGGAGTCTACGAAGCCGTGTCTAGTAGAGTCTCGTTTATGCGTGTGTTGTGCACCACACTTCATAAACAGGATGCTACAGGGCATTAGGAAATGGTTCCACTTCTTTGATGTTCTGAGTCGTGCGCTAGAGCTTGACTTTAAGCAAATCTCTTTAACTCGTGCGTTACGCGTTTGCAGATAATGCCTCCAAAACGCACTGCTGCCCAAAGAGATGGTTCTGTCCCAAGTACTGAGAACCCCTTGCCAGAACGTGAGGTAAGGAGACGGGGACGACCAGCTAGAGCTGCTGAGGCTCCACCAGCACCCCCAGCACAGTCAGTCCCCACTTCAGAGGCAGACTTCAGGGGAGCCATTTCCATGCTCACCCAGTTGGTGGCCTCGCAAAGTAGCAGTCGTGGTCCCCAGGCCCCAAGCTCCAGTTCCCAAGAGCCAACTGCTGCGTCCAGGCTCAGAGTTTTTTTGAGGATGAATCCGCCAGTCTATACGGGTTCTAAGGTTGAGGAGGATCCACAAAACTTTATTGATGAAATGCGCAAGATCCTAAGGGCAATGCATGCAAGTGAGATTGAAGGAGTGGAGTTGGTCTCATACCAACTTAAGGATGTGGCCAACATTTGGTACAACCAATGGGAGGATGTCAGAGGTGAAAGTGCTGAACCAGCCGAGTGGGAAGAGTTCGTGAGTGCTTTTCTCGATCATTTCTTTCCCCAAGAGTTAAGGGAAGCCAATATCGAAGAGTTTGTGAACTTAAAACAGGAGGGTATGACCGCCAAAGAGTATAGCCTAAAGTTCACCCAGCTGTCGAGGTATGCTCCGGAGATGGTTCTTGATATGAGGGCCAGGATGAGAAAATTTGTGTCTGGACTGGGCAGACATGTGAAGAGGGAGTGCAAGGCAGCATTGCTGATCCCAGACATGGATATTTCCAAGCTGATGGTTTACGCTCAACAGACCGAAGAGGACAAGAAGAGGGACAGGGAGGAACAGCAGAGCAAGAAAGCCAAGGCTGCGGGCCAGGAACAAAACCAGCAAAAGGGGGACAAGGGCAGCAAGAACTTCTTCCAGAGAAAACCTCCTCGCCATGCAACACCGATGGTGAATGCACCTATTCAGCAGCACAGGTATGACCAAAGGACCCAGGGCCATCAGAATTTCAGAGCACAGGTATCTCAGTCCCAGGCCAGTGTCGCCCAGGGCCCCAGAGAAAAAGCAACTTGTGGCAGATGTGGCAAACAACATCTTGGTGCGTGCCGGGAAGGCACCAATTTATGCTATACGTGTGGACAGCCTGGCCATATCCAGATTGAATGTCCTATGAGGAGCCAGAGGGGAAACGACAGAGGTAATAGAGCCCAGTCATCTACAGCGCCCCCTGCGGGCAGTCAACAGAGGGCTACTGCTACGAATGCTGGAGGCGGAGCGAACCGCCTGTATGCTATGGGAAATCGGCAGGACTGAGAGGCTACCCCAGATGTTGTAACGGGTATGCTTCAAATCTTCTCTTATAACTGTTACGCATTACTTGATCCGGGTGCCACCTTATCCTTTGTGACACCCTATGTGGCTAATAAGTTCGAAGTTGCCCCAGAATGTCTACGTGAGCCATATTCCGTTTCAACCCCTACTGGAGAGTCTATTCTGGCTAAAAGGGTCTATAGGAACTGTGTAGTATCCATTTATTATAGGGATACATTGGCTGATTTGGTAGAATTAGAGATGGTGGATTTTGATTTGATCCTTGGGATGGATTGGCTTCACGCTTGCCATGCATCCATAGACTGTAGAACCCGAGTGGTTAAGTTTCAATTCCCACTTGAACCGGTCTTGGAATGGAAGGGAGGTTATGTTGCACCCAAGGGTATAATTATTTCTTACCTGAGGGCAAGGAAGTTGATCTTTAAGGGGTATATCTACCACCTAGTAAGAGTTAAAGCTGATAATGTTGAGACCCCTACTCTTGAGTCGGTCTCAGTTGTTAATGAGTTTCCTGAGGTGTTCCCGAAGGATTTACCTGGAGTCCCTCCTGATAGGGAGATTGACTTCGGTATTGATGTACTCCCCGATACGCAGCCTATTTCAATTCTGCCATATAGGATGGCTCCCGCTGAACTGAAGAAGCTGAAAGAACAGTTGAAAGACCTGTTAGAGAAGGGTTTTATTAGACCCAGTGTTTCTCCGTGGGGTGCTCCAGTGTTGTTTGTGCGAAAGAAAGATGGGACGCTTCGAATGTGTATAGATTATAGGCAACTGAACAAGGTCACAGTCAAGAACAAATATCCTCTTCCTAGGATTGACGACTTGTTCGACCAACTTCAGGGTGCCTCATGTTTTTCAAAAATAGACCTCAGATCGGGTTACCATCAGTTAAAGGTGAGGGAGTGTGATATCCCAAAGACAGCTTTCAGGACAAGATATGGTCATTTTGAATTTTTAGTGATGTCCTTTGGGTTGACCAATGCACCAGCAGCCTTTATGGACTTGATGAACAGGGTATTTAGACCCTACTTGGATATGTTTGTAATCGTCTTCATCGATGATATTTTGATATATTCGAAGGATGAGGAAGAGCATACTAAACATCTCAGAGTTGTCCTTCAAACTCTTAAGGACCACGAGTTATATGCTAAGTTCTCCAAGTGTGAATTCTGGCTTAAGTCAGTGGCTTTCCTAGGCCATGTGGTTTCGGGTGATGGTATTCGAGTGGATAACCAGAAGATTGAGGCGGTGGCAAGCTGGCCAAGGCCAACCTCTCCGACTGACATAAGAAGCTTCTTGGGGTTGGCAGGCTACTACCGGAGGTTTGTCGAGGGGTTTTCTTCCCTATCTGCACCATTGACCAAACTGACCCAGAAAAGGGCTAAGTTCCAATGGTCTGACGAATGTGAGAAAAGTTTCCAAGAGATGAAGACCAGGTTAACCACTGCACCTGTTTTGACATTGCCTGACGGAACAGATGACTTTGTGGTATACTGTGACGCATCTAGAGTTGGGTTGGGGTGCGTGTTAATGCAAAGAGGAAAGGTGGTAGCTTATGCTTCCAGACAGCTTAAGGTTCATGAACGAAACTATCCTACCCATGATCTTGAGTTGGCAGCCGTTGTGTTCGCACTTAAAATCTGGCGCCACTACTTGTATGGAGTGCATGTGGATGTGTTCACAGACCATAAGAGCTTACAGTATGTATTCAGCCAAAGGGAGCTCAATCTGCGACAGAGGAGATGGTTAGAGTTGCTCAAGGACTATGATATGAGCGTCATGTACCACCCAGGTAAAGTTAACATTGTTGCTGATGCTCTTAGCAGGTTGTCTATGGGTAGCACGACCCATGTTGATGAAGAAAAGAAAGAACTGGTGAGAGAGGTGCACAGGTTGGCCCGATTGGGGGTCCAACTTGAAGAGAATGATGAAGGAGGAGTTAGTGTTCAAAATGGGTCTTCATCATCCCTGGTGACTGAAGTTAAAGAGAAGCAGGATCGAGATCCCATTATACTCCAACTAAAAGAAGATGTTCAGAAGCAAAAAGTGATGGCCTTCTCCAAAGGGGGAGATGGGGTACTGAGGTACCAGAACAGATTATGTGTCCCTAATGTTGATGGTGTTCGAGAAAGGATTTTAGCTGAGGCCCATAATGCTAAGTACTCCATCCATCCAGGTTCCACCAAGATGTATCACGATTTGAGAGAAGTCTATTGGTGGAGTGGAATGAAGAGGGACATCGCAGAATTCGTTTCCAGATGCCCCAACTGCCAGCAAGTCAAGGTTGAGCACCAAAGGCCAAGTGGTCTGGCTCAGAATTTTGAAATTCCAGAATGGAAGTGGGAGATGGTGAACATGGACTTTGTCACGGGCTTACCGAAATCCCGGAGGCAACATGACTCCATATGGGTGATTGTAGATAGAATGACGAAATCAGCACATTTCTTAGCAGTCAAGACGACTAACACTGCCGAAGATTATGCCAAAATATATATTCAGGAGATAGTGAGATTGCACGGAGTTCCCTTGTCTATTATTTCAGACAGAGGAGCCCAATTACCTCTCACTTCTGGAAGTCATTCCAGAAAGGGCTGGGTACTAAGGTGAACTTGAGCATGACCTTTCATCCACAGACGGATGGCCAGGCAGAATGCACCATCCAGACGTTGGAAGACATGTTGAGAGCATGCATTCTTGACTTCATAGGAAATTGGGACGACCATTTACCCTTGATTGAATTCGCATACAACAACAGTTATCATGCGAGTATCCAAATGGCCCCTTATGAGGCCTTGTATGGGAGAAGATGTAGATCGCCCATTGGGTGGTTCGAGGTTGGAGAGGCCGAGCTGATTGGGCCAGACCTTGTCCACCAGTCCATGGAAAAGGTGAAGACTATACGAGAAAGGTTAAAGGCAGCCCAGAGCCGCCAAAAGTCGTACACAGATGTAAGGAGAAGGGATTTAGAGTTTGAGGTGAATGACTGGGTTTATCTGAAAGTATCACCTATGAAAGGCGTCACGAGGTTTGGGAAGAAAGGGAAGTTGGGTCCTCGCTATATTGGTCCCTACCAAATTGTGCGAAGGATTGGAAAGGTTGCTTATGAGCTGGAACTACCCTCTGAATTAGATGGGATTCATTCAGTGTTCCACGTCTCAATGTTGAAGAAATGTTTAGGGGATCCTGCCTTGGTAGTGCCGGTAGAGAGCACAGGAATCAAGGACAGCTTGTCCTATGAGGAAACCCCAGTCCAAATCCTTGATCGACAGGTTCGCAGACTAAGGAACAAGGAGATAGCTTCTGTTAAGGTACTGTGGAGAAATCAATTCGTTGAAGGATCCACATGGGAAGCTGAGGAGGAGATGAAAGCAAAGTACCCGCACTTGTTTGTGCCCGAGGTCGATGGAAGCATCGAAGGTAATGACCCTACTTAATGTAAATTAATGTATATTACATGAATTCCATGTGAAATTGTTAATGTCGAATAAATGAGCTTAAAGACCAATGAAAGATGAAGGTAGTAGGTTATCAAAGTAATATTGAGGTAAGTCGTGAGCCTATTCGTGCTAAAATACTTCCCTACTTATCATTCGAGGATGAATGATCCCAAGGGGGAGATAATGTAACGCCCGCAAAATTACCAAAATACCCCTCAAGGAGAGGTGTGAGAGAAACGTACCTTCCAATGCTCGGATCGGAAATCCGAGAGCGGATTCATGATCAGCACTGAAAATGGAGTGGGGGAAAGGTCTCGATTGAATTTTAGAGCAACCGAGTCAAAAGATAATTTTTCGTTCCAAAACGAAAAACAGTGAGCCTCCGCGACGGAACCGCGACGCGGATTGGTCGCGGAGACACACTTATCTTTTCCTAAAAATTTCGACGGAGTTGAGTTTTCGAAAATACACTGTCCGCGACCAGTCCGCGTCGCGGACTGTGTTATTTTAGGATGGGATTTAATTTCTTAAAATTTCCAAGGGCATTATGGTCCAATCCCACCTATCCTAAACGTACCCCTATGACCTATATAGGTCGGTTTTCACGAAAAAGGGTTGGAAAACCCCATTGAAGAAGTCTTCCTAAGGTTCTTAAGGCTAGGGCTTGAAGGAGGTTGAAGAGAGCAAGAGGAAAGAAGGTGCTTTAGTGTGACTATCTTCTTTCAGGTATGTAAGGCTAAACTTAAAACATGGGAATGTCCTCCCATGTGCCCCATGAGTAAGGTATTAAAGTCAAATGGTGAATGATGTTAGGGTAATGAAGTGAAACATGTTAATTCATGTAATGTAATAAACAAATGCCATTATTTTATGCATAAACCTACATATTTTCCTACATTGATGATGACCCTCATAAAAACCCTCATGCATCCTTTTTAAACTATTTTCTTGAAAGGCATTTAGTTAAAAACCCCATATCTATTGTATATGTATCCTAGAAAAGCATGCATGATGAACATGGGTGTGTGTGTAAAGTCTAGAGTAATGATAAATTAATGAATGATGAATGTTGAGAATGTGAGTGTGGGATTGTCTCTAAGTTGAGAGTCAAAGTTCCTAAACGAGTGTCCCTAAAGTCAATGATGTTGATGTTAATGAGATGGAATGACAATGATGTTAATGTTGATGTAAAGGAGATGCTAATGATAATGTAATGTGTCCCTATGGGACAAATGAATGTTGATGCCAATGATAATGTATTAGGCCCCTATGGGGACTAATGATGATGAAATGCGTCCCTAAGGGACTAATGAATGTTAATGTTTTATGAGCAATGTCGAGTCCTGGGAGGAGTATTGAGCACCGAAATGGATAGAAAGGTGAGTCCCACCTGAATCCATTAACTACGTGGGCCGCGTAGGAAGAGAGGATTGAACCGCAACGCGGATGGCACCTTTCTTTTCCCAATGAGGACTAATATTTTCTAATGAATGTCCTTTGCCCCGGACAGGGTATTGGACGGATGTAGCAACGGCATCGCTTCGTTGTATCATCACTGGCTCATAAGTGATGGTTGTCGGTTAAAGAAACTCCCAGTTAGGCCTTCTTGAAAAGGGTTCTCTAAGGGTACTCCAATGCAATGGTCAATGTTAATGTAAAGGTCAATGTTAAGGTTTTCCTGATGTAAATGTTAAGGTCTCATGATGATGTGTGTTATGTTCGTATATTCCTAACAATGTGTTTCAGCTATTTTACATGCCAGTACATTCCACGTACTGACGCCATTTGACGCTGCATCGTTTCATGATGCAGATATAGGAGCTAGAGGACTTCAGCAGCCGCCCCGTTAAGGTCAAGTGTTTCCAAGTTCTGACTGTGGTGAGCCTCCTTGTTTCCGGAGGAAACCTTTATTTATGAATGTTATCCTGTTCTTTGAGTCGAGTAGCCATGGTATGTCATGGTCCTCTTCCTAGACGTTTTAAGGAATGTTAGAGGCTTTGTAGACATAATGGTGTAATCAAGGTGAATGTTATGATACCTGATCAATATTCCTCTGCTTGGTGAAATGAACAGTTTTGATGTTTGGCCATTGGCCCACTTTGTTTAGATATTATTTTCTATCTCCGTCCGCAATGTTTATAATGAACGATGTGATGAATGCTAAGTGGTTCGCTTGGGGGCTAGCAATAGCCTCTGAGTGCCGGCCACGCCTAGGGTACCCTCCCGGGGCGTGACAGAAATAGTGGTCGGTCAAAATTGAATTTGTCAAATTTCTTTGTTCATGGTCTCTTCCATCGACCCTATCCAAAGAAAAGGCAGCTATTGACACCCAATTTTGACCCTCCCCAGTATAAATTAATCATCGAGCTTTTAATTTTAGCAATTTGAAATAATGAGCTTTCAAAAACGCAAAAATATTTTTCAAGTGATTTTTAGGTTCGAATATTTTAATTATTAATTATGTTTATATATTGCATATTATATTTGTTTCAAGTATCAATAGTTAAGTATTATATTCGTGGATTTTTCAAAATTTCTCAAATAGATTTTATTTTTAATCGCTTTTATTTTAATCATTTTAGGATTAATTACCCCGTAGTTAATTTAATTATTTCAAGTTGTTAATATTTAAAAGCTCTTTAATTAATTTATATTAATTCATTTCGTAGTCGAATTAATTAATTGATTTTGAATTGATCACATTTTAATTGGTCACATTTGCAATTAAAATGACTAATTTTTAAACTCTTCCTTAACCCATTCTTTAATTTCTACCCAATTAATCCTAAAACCCAAAACTCAATTCTTAATTCTATTCCTAAAACCCGATTCCCAAGCCCAATCTTCCAATATTTTAATTCCAGCCCAATTATTTCTTAAATACCCAGCCCAATACTTTCCCTAACCCAACCCAATTTTTTTTAATTCCTAAACCCCAGGCCCAATTCGGCTCCCCTAGCTCATTTTTTTATTTTTCTTAAATCCCCAGCCCAACTCCCCACATTAACTCCCCTCCTCTCCTTTGTCTTCTTCCCCAAAACCTGAAAAGAAAGTCGACCAGCCATGCCAAATGCCAGAGAAATCAGCGACCAAAATCAGAAAAACGCCAAATCGACGACAGGAATTCGTACCTGTACTCCCTCTCCCCTTCTCCTTATCCTCAATTTTAAATTTTGAATTTAATCCGACCCTAAATGTCGAAATTGACCTTGAGTTTTCCCCCTTTTTCAACCCTAATTTACCCCTATAAATATCCCTTCTTGCTCACTGATTAGGGGCGGCGGGTTTAGGGCGGTTTTTGGCATCCAAAAAATACACAAAATTCTTTGTTTAAAAAATAGTTTAAATCTCCAAAAAAATCCTCAACTTTGAGCATTGACAGTAGAGGATTTAGCTCGTTTTCATCTCTTAAAATCAGAGTTGCCGGTAATGGTGTGAAACTCGTGGTGAGAGTTCATTTCGGTTCGGTTCGTCTCGTCCCAGTTCGCTGCTCCAGAAAAGGTAATATTCCTATCCTATTCCTTTTTTTTCTTGCTTCCGATGATGGTTATTCGTCTGATTTTATTCGAGTAGCTTTTGTTTTTGTTTTTCCTCGAAATCCTGCATATAACCTGGTTATTGCATTCTTTAGCAACCGGTGAATATTGAGGAGGTTGATTTTCCTGTTTATCATAAATGTGTTGTGACCCAAGATGCATTATACCTTGTGAATGTCTTGTATGTTGCTGCCGTATCTTGATCTATAATCTTGAGCTGCTCGGATGATACTGTAATCGGTATTAGTCCTGCTGATATGATGAAATGTTACTTCGGTTCTAATCTAGGCCCCAAGTTTCGGGTATTTCGGGTTTCCTTAGTTTGTTTCACTACTACTATGAAGAAAATATTCAATGTTTACACTAAAATGGGCTGTTAGCTTTGCATTACTTGCTTTATTCAAGTCATCGGAGTTGGGTTTTGTTGATAGTGTGGTAAATCTCATGTTCTAGTCCTCATTTAAGATGGCCATTGTTTTGAATTTCAGATTTTTACTCTAAGTCATCCATTTGTAAAGGTTTACATGATTTTGAACTCTTATTGGTTTCAATAGGATGAGATATATTTCAAGGGTAAATGTTATTGCAACAGTGGTTAGCCATTGATTTCACTTGCATGTTTTTTGTACCCTGGTCCATTTGTGAAGTCCCTACCATGTTGTTATTGTTGTGACCATTTTCGATTTTTTATGTTTCGTTTATTAACAAGATATCCATGCAATCATGAAGGCATGTGGTTCATCTCTGTATTGATTTTTGAAATATGGATTCACAGTCACTTTTTGGGCTTTGGTTTGCATATGAATACATGATATATATTTGAATGCCATATCTTGTTGCTCGTATTAATTCTTTATCTTTATTTCCTTTTCATGTGGCACCTCTCTGAGTCTTTTTGAACTCCACCCTTGCATATCAAGTTGTTTCTTTCTTGAGTCAACCTCTTTATTTGAAAGGAAGCTGCTATGGGTTTCGGGGAGTATTTTACAGATTAATGAAGCAAAATTACAAGACTTTGGAAGCAATAAAATGTTTGTATACATCAGTATACATATGATATATGAGCAGTGATACAGGGATGGTTGGGCCAAAAGCTTTGGACAGCATCAACAATTTTGGATTGAAGAATGGGTCAAGCAGGCCCAATTATTCATTTAGAATTAGGGCAGGGGAATTGGGCCTGCTGAGCCCAATAGTTTAATTCCTTTCTTTTTCTCTCTTTTATACTTCATTACTTTATGTTATTTTGTGATACTTGTCATTTTTTTTTTTTATGTTTGTGTGTTTTAATCTAATCTAATTTTCCCCAAAAGTCTAACCATTTATATTGCCTTTCTAATGTCTTTTGAATATTTTGGATGTTTAAAGTCCCTTTAGAAAAATTAAGTCTTGTGAAATTCCTTTAAAATGGTCTAAGTATCTTCCCTTAAAATTTTTCATATTTTCACACTTAGCCATTTTAGTAGTGTCTAAATTGTTAATAACTCAAAACTTTCAAATTTTGTTAAGTTGTCAAAATCGAATAATTTTTTGTTAGTTCTTAAATTTTAGAAACTCTTTTCTTTAGATTATTCATCAAGTCTTTAAATTAATTACTTTTTTTAAGTTAGTCAAAAATTTCCTAATCGCCGGATAACCGCGTGTTAGCGGCCATTTCGAGTGCGTAAAACCTTCTCGAAGTGGAAATATGAACCCGAACCTCTTTCTTTGGATTTTAAAAGATTTTTCTATTTTAATTCTTTTAAAATGATTTAATCGGTTTTCTTGATTTTTCCTTAAAAATTAAGTGGCGACTCTCAAAATTTTGAAGATTCGGTTTTACTTAAATCAATTAAGTTATAAATTGAATTTTCGAAACCGAAAGTCATTTTTCAATATAACAATAATTATTACACATTTTAAACGTAATTTTTTTTTACAATTATGAGTTTTGACATTTGAATATCAAGTTATAATAAATCAGTATTTCGTTAAAAGATTTACTTTTTTAATAATATTTATATACAATTAAAAATATATAATAAAAAATATAACAAAAACGGATCTAAAAGCAGTGTAATACTACAATTAAGGAGTTCTATTATTACTGGAATATTCATCTTTCCTTTCATATGGTCAATCAATCGTATTATTCTCTCTCTTCATAATTATCTCTCTTTTCAATGAAAGACTTCTAATGGAAGTTAGTCTCTCCATGTCCCTCCTTTCTCCCTTTACGCAGTTTGCAATTATCAAGAAAATCAGTGTTCATTGTTCAAAAATAAATCAAACCACTTACATCATGCCAAAAAAGATTAAATGAAGGCATTTATTTTTGTGTTGGTTTTTTGTTGGATCTTGGACATAATGAACCGACCAATTGTCATAGGTTCCTTCTTTTTTTTTTTTTTTGGCCAAGTCTCTTGGACAAAAAATAATACAGGGAACTACTAAGTCTATTTGGTTAATTTTGTCACATTAGTTAGTCTCTTCTAAATTTATGACTTTTTAATACTTATGTTTTCAGTATTTGTCTATTTATATTATATTTGTTTATACCATATATACATACTAATATGTATGTTGTATATATTTATACTATAACTTGATCTTATGCAATTGGTATGAAGTAAATAATTTTAATTAAAAAAATTATACGAAGAATATATCCATATTATGTCTTATGCATACATTATATATTGAAAAACTTTATATATACGAAGAATATTTTAAATTAATAAATATCTTTTCATTTATATAGAAGCTCCAAATATATAAAGATTATATTCAATCTATATAATATGTATATAAATCGCAAATCAACTGGAAAGATATCATGTCCAACCAATACACGCATAAACCATATTCACACAAAATAAATATCTACATGTACGAACACCAATCATATAAAGATTATATACACAATTTATATAAAGATTATATACACAAATATATAAAGATATATACAGTTTATCATATTATGCACCCCTCCATACTACATGTATGCGAATACTATACAGAATCATACTTTAAAAAAGTCACTTTTACATCAACATCAACCATATAAAGATTATATTCAATGTATAAAGTTTGTATATAAATTCGATAATTTATTTAAGTATATACCCAGTTATATACATACTTCACTGAAACATAGAAGAAACAACTCTTAAAAAAAGGAGAAGCAACGGATTTATGGAAAAAAATTTGAATTAATTTGAATATATATAAATAACAAACAATTGATAATGAGAGTAAAATAAGGAGCTCAAAAAGAAACATATCTTCTATACAGTGATTTACCATCCCAATTTAATTGAAATGATTAATCACGGATTTTAATACATGGTAAGTTATACAATCTCACTTTAATTGGAAACTAAATCCAAACACTAATATTAATTTTTTTTTTTTTTTACATTTTCTCATTTTTTTTATTTGATTTTTTTAGTTTTTTCCCCTTAAATTGTTGTAAGTTGCAACTAATCTATTGCTAAAACCTGCAACTCGATATCTGCTGCTAAGCCTCGTAATAATATATCTAATATTTATCATTTTAAAATTTTATTTTTTAATAAAATAAAGGCTTATAGCCTCTTTTAAATAAAAAAGATATCTCTCTCTCTCCAATTTTTCATATACATGATCTTTCACTTTCCTACTCCTTTTTTAATTGTATAAAAATCACATCTAAATAAAAGGTTCCATTTATGACATTTGATTTATAACTATCTTCTCCTTGATTTTTGCATTAATTTAAAATTGTAAGAAAAGTAGGAAAAAAGTTGTTACTTCTAATTTTAATTACTATTATTACTCTAAATTTTCTGCTAAAATTTATGACTTAATTAAATATTAAAAAATAGCATGTATATTCTGAGTAAAAAAATCATATGGTCTTAGAAATATGTTGAGCTATCTTTAGTAGAATGAAGCTAAATTATGAACTTGTACTAAAATTAATTATGGTAAAAATATGATAATACCAAATATTTTTTTGTTGATGATAAAAAACAAATATTTGAAATTCTGATTGATAAAGATTATTTTACTCTTTGTAAATATATTTTCATTTTATTTAAAATATTCTTTTAAATTGCTTGTATCATTTATGCTCAATATTTAGGTATTGACAATGATACCATCAAAGGATGTATGCTGCAGTGAATGATACAACTTTTTTCTCAATGTATCTAATTGTTTTTGTTTCCTAAATTAATGTATAGTGCTTTCATTTCAACATTATGATACATTAAATTTAAATTGTGTTTTCGAGATGAATAAATTTACCATGATACATTACTATTTACATATTTTGTTTAAATTAATAAGTATTGTATTTCTACTAGATATATTAAATAAATAATTGTTGCAATAAGATGTCATATTTGAGATCGATACTGTCATGACCCAGGGTTGGGGTCTAGATGTGACACGGCGAATGGGGACCCGAGAGTCCCCAAACAAGCCTCAAGTTTTCAGAATACATATCTTTGGTTCAAGCAGCATCTCAACACATGACTAAATGGCGAAAAAATCAAAGTACTCGGAAAGACCATTCACTTATAGATAAGCAAAACGGAAAAAAAGTTTTACAAGTGTCCAACATTTGCCTCTAGTCAAGGAACGGAGGTCAGGACAAGTTCCAGGCTCACCCTCAAAAGAAGAGAACATACAAAATATATATACAAGAAATAACTAGCTCGCCCACGGGAGACGGGGCTCACCACAAAAGAAGTCTTCGAGAACAGACTATTCGTCCAATTGCTGATATCCAAACTGCTTGGTCCCTACATGGTAAAATTATGTAGGCATAGAGTATGCGTTAGTACGTCTGAGTGTACTAAGTATGCGGGCATGTAATACATATGACTTACCGAACCTGCATACCAATGTTAGATGACAAGGGCACATAATGTACAACAATCATATAATCAATGAAATTTAGTATACAAGATGTCATGGAATTCATGATGCGTGCAATGCGATAATGCACCTATATAACGGGGATGGACTATAACCGACAACCCAAATCCATGCGAGCTATTACTCGAATTGGACCGATTGGGACCTCTCACCGATACGGAGAAAATTACTTGCCAAGGATAATCAGCATCACACCTTACGACCACGCTTTTCGATGGATGATCACCTTCCTTACGACAATGTTTTTCGGAAGGATATACAAAATCATATTAAGACATGTCATATCATAAAAAGAATAGACGAATAACATCTGTCCCTATGTTGGCACATAGTTCGACGAAAGGGAGAGAACCCTCAATCCATCGGTGCTAAGTCAATAACATTCCACTAGAATACTTATATATATATACACACACATATGTGCTTTCAAGAGAGAGGGAGTCAAGTATCCATTTCAAATGTCAAATGTGCATGTAGGCGCAAATGCCAAATCACAAGATCAAAATCACAAGGTTCACGTAAGAAATAACTCATCTACATGTACAAGATGATGCAAATGCTCCAAGAGCCAAAATACAAGGTGGTGCAAGCGCCTAAGATGCTCCAAGATCCATAATCATAGACATATCGGTGATCACCTTTTTGTCATATCCAATGCCTTACCAAAATCATATCATAATTTTTTTCAAAAAAATGAAATTGGACTTAATCCATATTCAAAATTTCCATGTATCAATGCTATGGATGTAATGCAATGCATGATGTAGGAGTGACATGGGCAATGTAGAGTATATCTAAAACATAGTAAGAAATCTAGAAAACCCACCATAAAAATCCATATGAAAATCGTAGTAGAGATCACCCATGCATAATAACTTTTTTTAAAGGACACGCATGTTCATAATTGCATAATTCAAGTACTAGAGCTTAACAGAACTTAAAATCGGAATAATGTACAGCACATGCATTGTTCAAAGCTAACAAGATTACATAGTAGAAATTCACATTTAAGTAAGTAAACTCATAAACAACTTGGAAGGGATTTTGGGTCTTCTTGGTTGAAAGAAACCAAGAATCAACCCCACGTACCTGACTTGAAGATGAACTTGAGGAGAAAATGGACTCAAATTGAAGACCTTGACTTGACAAAAATTAGAGAGAGATTGGAGAGCTTGAAGGAGCAAATTAGATAGAGTGAGAGTGAAATGAGGGAAATGGCTGAAATGAGGTGGAGTTCAGCTAATATAAGGACTTAGGAGGGGTGGAAAATACCAAAAACACGTCTAATATAATCAAAATTACAAAAATTCCATTAACATAACGGACCTAAATTTGGTTCGTTTGGGTCACACTGTTCGTTACACGGTCCATGTGGCTTCACACTGACTGTGAACAGGACTGTGGTCCAGGACTTAAATTCTCTGAGGCAAAATTTCTCCGAACTAAGTAGCATCACACGGACCAGTACATGGACCATCTGGGGTCACACGGACCGTGACCCCGTTCGTGTACAGGAGACCTTCCACATGGTAAACCAAACGGGAGACTACACGGACCGTGTGGGTTCACAAGGACCGTGTAAAGGCCCATATACCCCAAGTTTGCCCCTACAGGGAACTGACCACTGTCACCCCATGGGAGGCCCGTACGGACCGTGTGGCTCCACACGGGCCGTGTAGGCTCCTCCGTAGAGTGATGCCTGACAAATTTTCTGGAGAACAATTTTAGACATCTAGGTAATGCTAGTGAAATAAATATCTGGATCTTTACAGATACATTATTGTATGGAAGTCTTTATGTATTAGATACATTTAATTAGTCTAAATTTAAAATTTATACATCATGCCCAAGAAATTAGTACATGATACATTACCATTTACGTATATTACTTTGTTTGAGAGAAATATAGTATTATATAAAAGATACATTATACATGCAATTGTTTTCAACAACATGTTTTTTGTGTGTGATGCATAACATAGTGGTGAGTTGATACTTATATGAAACATGTAATAAAATTTGAAAATCATTGAATTTGATTTATATTTTGTATCACGTACATATCAATTAATTTGATACATGCTGCTTTATCTATGGAGCATTAGGATTTATGTATCAAATGTATTTGTTGAGCAATGTGCATAAAAAATCTTCTAATTTGAATAAGTCTGGACCAAAATTAAACACTGTAAGTATATAATAATAATTGACACATGATCGATTATACAATTTGTAGTAATTATGTCTCAAATAAATAATTAAAACATGAAACAAACAAGTTTAGAACCTCGATGACGTGTATTTATCATAATGCACAAATAGGCAAAATCCAACTAACCCGTTTTTTAATCATTTAAACATAGGCATCCAGCAACTAAAGGCATGATATACAATCTCAATGATGTGTATTTGACCGCGATGCCACGTTATTCCACGCAATCAAAAGATTTTACACGTAATAGAAAGATTGTACACGTATTATTATTAAAAAACTAAAAATAAAATTTGAAAAAAAAAAGGGTAAAACGTGTAAAGTCCTCCCATTTGTCCTTTTTCAGTCTAATGAGAATACCCTAGGTAGTCCTGTATTTTTATTTCCTCCTCATTTTAAACTTTTTATTTTTTTCCCCTCTTTCATTAATTTCTTATCTTTTGACTTTTGATTACTTTTCAAAAATTACTTATATTTTTTAAAAGTAATAATAGTAATTTTCCAAAGAAGTGTCCTTTAGTTTAACGTTTAATTTTGCTTTATGTTCTATTTGATTTTCTTCCGTTGACTTTTAAAAAAATATTTACATAAGAGTATATTATACAACACAATCATTTTACCTGATTGAAGGCGTAACGTTAGCACAAAAAGTGCACAATATAAAAATAATTACTTAAGTGGATCCTTTTGAATATATAATTACTAATTTTAGCGCCCTTGACAGGCACTCCAGAACCCGCCAATGCTCGTGAAAACCTGGGTCGGTCCTGCTACAGAACGAATACGTTTATTTTTCAAAGATATTTAATTTATTTATTATCATTTATAGCAATACTATGATAAATCTGCACTTATATTAAAAGTGAATTATGCATATAGTACAAATGTATTATAACTATTTTAAAATATATTGTACTTGTTTGGTAAGAAATTGACACAATATATTATAAATGTATTAAAGTGTGTGATAAATGTATTATCCCATTGATAAAACTCATATTAGATATGTTTATAAATAGTTTTATGTAATTTGAATTAAAATTATATTATAATTATTCAACAAAAATAAATACTTGCTTTTAGCCTTAGGAAGATAGTGAGAACCAAAGCACCACTAAGATTTCTTATTCACTAGGTGCTTACCTTTATAATTATATAATTTTCTGCATATTTTTAATGCACAAATTTTTTTCGAGGTCAGTGGGTGCTCGAGCACCTGATAGACACCATGTGGATCCGCCCGTGTCCGAATTAAGTGAATATGTGTAGGTGAAATTTTGATGCGAAATTCTTGAAAGGGTTGCAATACTGCAAATGGGTTAAAGCTGAGCTCAACCAAAAATCCTTTTTTTTTTGTTCAGACAGATAAAATTCTCAGCAACAACATAAAATGGCTCATGAATCAAAATCAATGCCAGTTCTTCCTCCGGAAATAATATCTGAAATACTGGTAAGGATACCTGTAGAATCTTTGTTGAGGATGAGGTGCGTTTCAAAGTCTTAGCTTTATCATGCCCAGGGAGGGTACCCTTGGCCCATAAGCTCTTCGTGTACTTGAGCCTCAGGTGGGTTAGCATCTTGTCTGGCAGGATGTCCCCTTCCTCTAACAGCTCTTCGGGGAGGCATGATATCAATTTTGCACGCGTAGAGCACGAATTAGAAGAGATTTTTCATAGAGCTTAACTCTATTGCACGAATTGGAATAAGAAGAAACGTGTAACAATTCCTCGTATCCTATAGCCTCCTGCTTATGAAATGTGGTCGACAACACACCCAAAAACAAGACTCTACTAGACACGACTTCATAGACTCCCTAAGACACTTGAACGTTGTGCTTTGATACCAAGTTTGTCACGCCTCGGGAGGGTACCCTTGGCATGGCCGGCACTCGGAGACTATTGCTAGTCCCCAAGCAAACCACTTAGCCTCATCACATCATTCAATCCAATAAATTCTACTGAACAGTGGAAAATATAAATAAATAATGGGCACATCTCATCTAAAGTCTCAAAAGAACCTATAAAATAATGAAGGCTAGTAGAAAGAACCAGCTCACAGTCTCAACATTAACGTTCGAACATCATCTATGAAGCCTCTATCACTAATCATGTGGTGCCAATGATAGACCCATGGCTACCTAAATCAAAATAAAATAAATAGTCCAATCTGACTCTAAAGCATGATGAAATAAAAGTAGTGGATCCTCCGGAATAGAGGAGGCTTAACAATTAGCTGCAAATCTCGGATCTTTAACAGAGTGCCTGTTGATAATCTCTAGTACCTGCCTCTGTATCATAAAATGATGCAAACCAAAAGGGACATCATTACATGGAATATACTGGTATGTAAAAAAGCTGAGTGAAGCAGAAACAGGTCGAATAATATGAAAACAACATCAACTCAAAATAATCATCAGATAAAATCAAATCGTCAAATGTCTATCTATGCAAGAATAAAAAGTAGACAAGTGACCCGTCAACAACTCAAACTCATCAATCATCTTAGGCTCATTTCAAAGGAGCTCACCTCCTCTCATATCATCTCATCTCAGAGGAGCTCACCTCCCCTCCTCTTCTCTCATCTCATCTCATCTCATCTCAAAGTACTCAAGGTAGGAAATTTATGGGAGTTTCTCTTATCCGACAACAATCATTTATGAGCCAGTGAATGTACAATAATCTCGTTGATGTTGCCACAACCATTCCAAACTTTCCAGATAGGGAATGATCAAAACCTTATCGGCTCACCCAATATGGAGTCAGTACTCAACATGTCCACTATTGCTTTCAGGGACTGTTACTCACGAGGGAACCACAATATATGTGTGATGGTTCTAAGCCTCACCTACGTTTAGCGACGTAGTTTGACGAGTTCAAGTTGGACTAACTCTCACTCTTTCGGTGCTCGATACTCCTCCGATGACTCAATGCTCATAAAACCTCCATCTCAACCAATCTCATAGGGACTCGAACCCCGTCATCTATCGATATTTGATAGGGACTCGAACCCCATAATCATTCAACTCATAGGGACTCTAACTCTTTCATCAATCAAGCTCATAGGGACTCTAACCCTATCAATCAATCTCATCAATGACATCAAGATTTAGAACAATCATTAGGAAACAATCGGATAGACACATCGGTAGAGTTCATTTATAGAGACTTATAAGATAATAAAATTCTATCAACTCATCATCATTCCCTCATCACAATCTACAATCTCAACTCAAGGCTCTAGACTCAATTCTCAAGTTCATTATGCATGCTTTTCAATTTAGTCATGTAGGGTTATGCAATTTCTCATTAAAATGTTCAATTTAAGAAAACAATTAGTGTGATGATCATCAACATAGGAAAACATGTAATGTCAAATAAAATTTTAAGAAAAACCATCAAGGGTATATGTAGACTCTTGAACCATCAACTCGTCTAAGACCATCCATAGGGCACATGAGAGAACAATTCCATGCTTGTAGTTTAGCCTTACATACCTGGGATGGAGCTATCAGCCAGTCACATTGAGGATTTCTTCTCAAATTTCTCAAACTCAAGCTCTTCTCCTCTTTCCTCAAGCTCTAGCCTTGTTATATTATGGAATAGGACTTAGAATGGGGGGTTTTAGACCCCTTTTTACGTCAAAACAACCTTATTAGACCGTGTATAGAGTTTAGGAGAGGTTGGAAATTGACCGGAATGCCCCTTGTAAAATTAAGAAATTTTCAGCTCGGAAAAGACCCAGTTCGCGATGCGAACTGGTCGCGTACGACGTATTTTTAGAAAAAGTTTCTAAATGAGTTTTCTCAATCCCGTAGAAAATTTTAAAAAAATATAAGTGCTAGTCCGCGATGGAGGCGCAACGCGCTCCTGTCGCGCACCAACACTGTTTTGCGCTTCGGATAAAAAAATTATCTTTTGATCGGGTCGCTCTAAAAATCGATTGAGACCATTTTCTCACTCAATTTTTTTGTGCTGATCACAAATCCGACCTCGAATTTTCCATACGAGTATTGGAAGATGCATTACACATATAACCTCACTCTAGGGGTATTTTGATAATTTTACCGGCGTTAAAGGCTTTCTCTCATCTCAAAGCCCCATTTCATCAAAACCCATCTCAAATTTTCAACCAAGAAACAAGATTTTTGTTGCGACATGCTTCTTTTTGGTAGCCTCTTTTATGAGTATAGCCGAAGATTTTACACTTGCTCTCTCTATGCAATTATGTATCAAGAATCTCCCCATGTACCTGATGAGCTTGATTTTCCTTGCAAAGAGCCATTTGTTAACCATAACGTTGTGGGTTCATGTGATGGATTGTTCTGTATTTCTGGTGGTGCCCACGATCTATTTCTATGGAATCCGTCTATAAGAAAGTCAAAGAAACTACCATTTTCAGGAAGTAATGTGCATTGCAGTTCATATCTGGCTTATGGTGTTGGTTATAATGAGTGTCAAGATGATTACAAAGTTGTAGAAGTTGTGGCAAGTTCACATACTTAGTATGGGTTTCAGAATGAGTTTAGAGTTTATAGTCTAACGATCAATTCTTGGAAAATGATTCAAGAATACCCAGGTGTTATATTTTGCAACAATCTTGCTAAATTTGTTAACGGAAGACTTCATTGGATTGCTACTCGTGTTAGTGATAAGAATGACTTATGGTTTGTTTCTTCATCAAATTATGTGGACGAGACATATGAAAATGTAGCATTTCCTGGGGACTAGGGATTTAGGTGGTAATCTATGTTTCTTTTGTGACTATTATAAGGTCCAGATGGATGTATATGGACTTGTGGAGTCCTACACTAAGGCGGCTTCATCCCTTATTTAACAGCTATTCAGCACTCGCTTATTTCAGTTTTCATCTCCCATAATGATGAAATTTTACTGCAACACGGTTCAAGTTTATTGATATATAATTCAACACATCACACTTTCAAGCATCCTCAGGTTCAGATCCATCATGATTATGGGATTCAATTTAGTCTGTACACAAAAAGTCTTGTTTCACCACATTTTGTGGAGGAAGTTTGAAAAGCTTTAGATCAATGAGTGAATGATGGAAATCTATGCTATGGTCTTCCTTATGCCTTCTTGTGCATAATGATAAACTAACATAATCTTACTCGATGATTCTGGATTTCGGCAGAAAGCAGAAAGAGGGAAAAGTTTGTCTCTTATGCAAACAATTGGATTATCAAAGGGAATAAAGTCCTATGAGTTTTAGTATGATACTTGTGGCAGGAGTAGGTTCTTTCATAATTTCATCTTTTACAAAAGTAGGTGACACCAACAAAATTGACTTTTTAGAATCTTTTGGTCAACTTGGAAGTTCCTTTCAAAGTTAAATTTGTTCCCTAATGTCTCTGACTCGATGGTTTGAATGTAGTGCAAGAATAGTTTCCAACATACCCGCAAGTATGGTCAAGTTGATTGAGCAGGGTTCTTTCAAATAGGGGGTCACAAGTTTGAAAGCCTTTGCATGCTTTCTTGGTCGTATGTGGCTTGCTAGTAGAGTTTACCTTTCATGTGGTTTATGAAGTGTTACACAGAAGTGAGATTTACCCTATGTGCACCCAAAGAATAACAATTGAGAGTTTCTTATCATAAAAAAAGAAGCAACATAGTGTGCAACTTGTTCGTGGAAAAGGAACCACTGGTTTGAATACTACCTTCTCCACGGGAACACAAGATTGAGAATTGGGAGTTCCATATCATTTTGCCAACTAATTCAATTTGACAAAATCAGACAAGGATGAGTCTATATTGTAATGTTGCAAGGAATCAACAATTTCCCGTCCGTTCTTAGCACTACGTCATAGTTGATTGGGGACAACGTGAGTTTAATTACATAATGCTGATGAGTAGAAGTTGTAAGAACTAAGAAGGGGTACTGTTTTCAGTTGACAATATGAGGAAGAGAAAAGATACCTCTCAAAACGAAAGCAGAAAAGACGGTCAGCCATATTTTTTGCTTCATTGTATAAGGAGTGCATTAGCTCTTTTTGATCTTAATATTGACCCTCTTAGTTGCATGCATGCTTTTGTCAAAGGTTTCTGACTAATGTAGTTTCTTTGCCCTTTGTTTGTTGTTGTTGTTGTTGGGTTTCTGGGTGGAGTTGTTTAGTTCTCGGTTGTTTCAGCCTGACAAACTTTGAGAACTCCAAATTTAGGTTGATGTTATAAACGATAAAATTCGCGTCGAGAAAACAATAATTAAGAACGAAAATATCGCAACAATTTGTTGTATTTGATTTCAATATGTGAGTGTTACAATCTCTATAAATCCTTTGATTCGCCTTTCAAGTGGAAATTCAGGGGCCATTGAGCTTGATCTTGAATCTGAAATTTGTTCTTGAACTTGATCTTGAAATTTGAATTTGTTCTTGATCTTGTTCTTGAAACTTGAATTTGTTCTTGAGATCAAGAGATTTAAGCTTTTTCTTGAACTTGAACGTTTGAATTCTTAAACTTGTAGAGAAATTTGTTGCATTTGATCCACGAGCTCTCTCTAGCTTCTTGTTAGAATTCTTTTTTTTTCTTTGAATTATGAAGTCCCCTCTTTATAGTTGTAGAATAGAGGAATTATAATAGGAAAGACTTTCTTTCAACCAATTAGATTTAAGTGACATGACACAATGAGCTTTAATAAAATGAGCTTGTCATTTTGACACATGACATGATCCTATTGGCTTCTTTGTTTGACTTGACATGTCACATCATTTGACACGTGGCGCCAAGATGGGCCTCTTGGATGAAATAATATTGGGCATATTAATTTGGACTCTTTTATTGTAGCGCAAATCAATTAAGATGAGTTTTAATTAAATCCGTATTTATTGGACTTAAATGATTAACCCAATTATATTAGTCCATAGCATTTATTTGAACTAATATATTCATGAATTTAATATAATTCGAATGATTTTAAAATTAATATTTAATAAATCTTAAATGATTACAGATGCCTCCTGCTTTAAGTCTGGTCGAAATATTTTATCATTTAAAGACTAGACTTGAAGTATTAATTTAATATTATAATAATATTTATTATAATATTATAAAGCAACATTGACATAATATTATAACTTTATTATTATAATATCATGTAGAAAAGGTAATTATTCTCAACTTTACCTTATTTGTAAAAAAAAAAAGGAAAATTTGATCTTCTTTTCTTTTTTTCCTTCTTTTCTCTTATTTTTTTCTTTCTTTCTTCTTCCTTTTTTTTCCTTTCTTCTTTTTACGTGGTGCTGACCACTTCTTTCTTTCCTTTTCTCCATTTTTTCTTCTTTTTTTTTCATTCTTTCCTTCTTTTTGTTTCTTTTTTCTTCTTGAACAACACCCTCTAAATAGGGATGTGCTTCTTCATATTTTTTTAATCAAAATTGAAGTCCAACCCCAGGTTTCTTTAATGAGGTATGACTTTTTTTTTTCTTTTTCACTTCTTTTTTGTTTGTCCCCCTTTTTTTTAGGTCAAAGGGAGCAATATTTGTGTTTTGCGAATTCTATAACACAAGAATTTGATCTTGAGGTGTGAAGGGATGAATTCGCGTTGATGCCTTGAGATCACCGATTGGAGGTTTTTGATACGCCCAAATTACACTCCGAATAGAAGAGTAAAGCGGTCGTTAGTCAAATATAGAACTCAACCAGAGTTGAGGTCGATCCCACAGGGAACACGTAAGAATTTATCTATTAGTACCGGCTTTCAAATGTAAATGCTATTCCCAAGATAAACATGCATAAAGTAAATGGGGGGTTGCTTTATTTAATTTAAATACTTTTATAATGTAATTAACAAAGACGTTATTCTGATTTTCAAACAGATAAAGAGAGGCTAGGGTTGTGTTCCCCATGACGTCTAATACGATAACTAAACTGGATTGGTAAACTCGCTCTTAATGGTGCATGAAAGATCCAACAACTTAGCTAATCTCTAGTTCACCTTTCGGACCTTCCTAGTGATATTTCACTCATCTCCTTTCGGTCGCAGAGTGTATATTGTTCTAAACTTTGTTTTTGATCTCAGAGCACCCTCACCTTTTAGTCTCAGGCACTTAGACTAGGTTTATAACCCCGAATTTCTGTTGTTAAACTATTTTCCCAATCACTACATCCCTCTCGGGCATGCAGCGAATACAGGCTTACCCTAACGCGTCGACTCATTAAGGAGAAGTTTAGAATGAAGAATTTAACAATACATGCAATAATCATTCTCACGAATTACCCCAATTTGCGTTATCTTATTGAATCATCATGGTTCCCACAACCCTAGTTGTGGGTTTAGCCTAGCATAATATTGATAACTTGCCGACAACAATAAGATGAAAACATAATGATTGACTTACAATTGAAAGAACAAGAATCCGTGTTACAATCTTCGAATGATGATCACAATCACGAATCACGCGTATTACAAAGCCAAACTATTGTTTTTCTCTCTTACTCTCTTGTTTCTGCCGTCAGAACAGAGATGTTTAATGAAATAAAATAATATACTATTTATACTAAGTAAAACTAATCCGATACAATTTAGGAAAAATAGACTCGGCACAGGACACGGTCCGTTACACAGACCGTCTGAGGCCAGACGGCCCGTCAACTGGTCCGTCTGGCTCAGCTGCTGCACCGGCACGGTCCGTGACACGGCCCATGTTGCGTGAGACTGGCCGTCTGTCCCTTCGTGTGGCTCCACTTGCACAAATTCTGATATTTTCGACGAGGGCCCTTTGAGTTACGTCACTTGCACAGAACCTGACACGGCCCGTCTGGTGGCAGACGGTCCGTTTGACGGTCCGTGTGAACTTCCTTGCACAATTTCCTTAAATTTTGACGAAAGCCTCTCCGAGTTACGTCAGTCACACGGCGCGTGGCACGGACCGTCTGAAGTTAGACGGCCCATGTGCACGTCCGTGTGAAGTTGTTGTTGCCCATTTTCTGTCGTTGCACCAAGTGTGGTGCCACGGTCGGTCACACGGACCGTGTAGCGTGACACGGCCTGTGTGGACCTTCCGTGGTCCGACACTTGGCCTTATTTTTCACTCGTTCCTTGTGCTTTCCTCAATTATCCATGTCTTTGCTATTTTCCTGCACAGTATCAATACACACCTATTAAACTAACAACAATGCTTAAGAACGCACAATAATTCTATGTCTTAAGCGTCGTAAAAGTCATATTTTCATGACTCATCAACACCCTCAACTTAGAACCATTGCTTGTCCTCAAGCGATGACCAAAAACACATAACGACACACAAAGACAAGCGCTTAAAAAGAAGTAAATAGCGACCCCTTAATCATCAAACTCATGCTCAACAAGTATACTTGCAATGTGTTCACACCCCAACGGACTCTTATCAGATCAACCTAAGCACTATACCATATCCCGTTGGCCCTATGAAGTCCGAGAATAAAGATGAACTAGTTAGTATAGCAACCAAATAGCTCGGTGATAGTGCCCCTCACTACAACACACACAGTGTAGCAATGTAATACAGAGACTAGAATGTAGACACTCACATTCAAAAAGATTTTCAACCGACACACAAGTTTAGACCATATGCTTGCCTTTATTTTCACCACCTTGACTCTTGAATGACCTTTTTAGGATCACTTTAGGGCTTTTACAGCTTGTAATGTAGGCTCGGGCTTGGGTGAGGTATATATATATATAGGATTAAGGTGACTGACTTTTCGTTCCAAGACCCTGTTTTGACTCAGCCTCTACCTTCGGCCCCTCAAATTCTTTGTTTTCCCTGTTTTACCACTTTGCTTTGCAGATGGGCGTGGTTACTCTTTTTCGTTCATTCATTCACACGCCCCAGACTTCCCTTCTTTTTTCAGTCCATCTTTTCTTCTCATTACTCGACTCTTTCCCCCCTTTATTATTCTGCCTCTCTTACAATAGCCACCCTCAACTTAGGATTTCGGCCTGAGTTGAGGTTCACAATGTCTTTTCAAGGACCAGGGCCGGTATAAGCCACCCTCAATTTAGGCCTTTGGCCCAGGTTGAGGTTCACAATGTCCTTAAAGGGACCAGGGCCTGAGTACAAGTCTGCAGATAGATTGGAAACATGAATTGGGTAATAAGAAAAAAAAGGTCTATTAAGGCTCAATTATTTGGTTCAAAGGGAGACACTTCATTTGGTTGATTCGTTTCAGGCTTTGTGACTTCTCAACAAAGATGGCCTAAGATCCTATACTAATCCACTCATTCAATCGTTTTAGGGGGACTAACCAGGCAAGTTCTAGTTTACAAGTGCGTCAATCGAATTTAAGCAAATACACTCCCACACACATGGCACATATCCCCGACTGTTTAGCACTAATCAACTCAGTCATGCTTCATCATTCACAATGCCAACTAGACAATGTACACCGTGCTTTAAGAGGATCACAAAGTTAGTCAATATGGGCTGCAAGCACATACAAGTTCCTTGGATTATTGTCCTTTAAAATTTGGGGCTACTATAGACTCTTATAAACACCTATCTTTATATAAACAAAACAAACAAAACAAACCTAAACATGTCAGTTCTACTAGATACTACACCTTCAGAGAAAAGAAACATGGCAAGAAAAACTCATCAGGGTAGGATACCCCACCCCCAGCAAAATACAGTGCAATGTCCTCATTGCACCATAATACATACTAAAGCAAAAGTAGGGGTGGAACATACCTGAGACGCCCTAGGCGTCAGGCTAGTCATCATGGCCCGATCTGACTGGTGGGTCCGGGTCGGCAGCATCAACATCTGGTCCCGCAGCACTCCCAGAAGCACCAGTCCATGCAGCCTCGTAGGCTAGTCGCTCCCGCTCCTCCTGGGCTGCAGCTTCCCGACGCTGAGCTCTCAATGCCTTGCGCAGCCTCCGTGCTTCCTCACGCTGCGGGTCTTCCGGAAGGATAGTACGCTGGCTGCGGTGCTTACCTTTCTCCTTATGATTGGCAGCCTCTGGGGGAGGTACCTGGGCAGCAGGTGGGACGAGTGGTATGCCTCAGCCCTCGGTCAGGCTCGGCTCCACCGAGGCACTGAATAGTGATATCAACAAATCTGGCGGTGGAGCCGGAGCTGGTACCGTGCTGTTATACCGGGCATACAGCTCCGCAATCTTCTCCTTCATATCCTGCATCGTTTGCACCATATGCGCCATCTCATCATCGGACATACTTCCAAACATGCGATGGAAGTAGCCCTCCAAAGTGTTGACCTGCTCCTGCAAACTCTGTATTTGGCCCACTAGTTCGGCGCGGAGACGGTCCTCAGCCAGCTGCACATGAGCCTGCACCACTTGAGGCACCCTGACCACCATTTGGTCGACAATCGCCCGTGTCTGTCTCTGCTCTGTTACCATGCGGGCTAGAAAGTCATAGGGGACATAAGTGTATCCCTGATGCGTCTGGGGTGCTGTGCCACTGCCCCCGGGCTACTCAGAATCTGTGCCGGTCTGGGGGGCCGTGGGGGGCTCCTCAAATGACAAGGGTTGCTGCGAAGGAGCCCGAGGAAGCTGTGTAGGAATCCCAAGCCGCCGGGCTTTTCTGTGATATAACGGGTTGTCTATGTCCTTGATCATGGCAATGTTCACCACACCTGTTGGAGCTATCTTTCTATCTAAGTAGTGGGTGGTGGGGACATGGGCCTGCCTGCAAAGTGCCCGAATCAGGCATGGGAATGACATACCTGCTCGTTTCGATAGGGCGCGGTCCTTGATCTCCATGGCAATGATATGACCCACATTAATACCAAGTCGGGCTACCAAACACTGGAGCGTGTTGTCATTCACCGTGGGTCGTAGTCGGGCCCGCACCACCGACCACCAAAACTTCGCGACAAATGTGAGGGATGCCTTGGTAATAGGAATCTTGGGGTTAGTCACCCAAGCTGCCTCCACTCCTTGGAGCGCAATCTGCTCTGCAACCCACTTCAACTCCTTGGCCCGTTCAGACGGGTCCGACATGTGAACCTCATCAGTAATGTTCACATACCTGGCAATGAATAACCCATCTGGCGGGGCACGGTAGTTTGGGCCAAATAAAAACCTGTTGATTGTCTCCGCCGAGATATCTACCTGAGTTTCCCGGATGGTAACATAGTCCCGGTGGGACAACTTAGCAGCAAGCCGCTTCTTTGCTCTTCTGGGCAGGTTGCCTTCGATGGAGGCAAGTAGACTGGCGGCGTAGCTGGAGTAGAACTCGGCAATCATATCAGGCCCATAATATCCAGGAGGGCTGGCCATCCACCCGAACTGGTAAGCAGCAAATGCATTCCGTATCTCCGGGATGGCATCCAATTTGTCAACGAGGACTCGCATCTCCGGAATGATCGACCTCCCCTGATACCCCCCGAAGCCTTTAGTGATGCCATTTACATAGATTTCTTTTGCCCCGGGGACTGTCCACCGTCTGCGCAAGAAGACCAGAAGCCACTTGGCGGTTTCCGGGTCAGAAGTCCGGGCCACCGCCTGGTGAGTAGCCTCGTCGCTGTCACGGAGGAGCAGAATATCATCTTCACCCCCAGCATTGTGCTCTGCGGTGTCGGGAGTGTCGGCCTCGTCTTCCTGTTCTGGGTCATCTTCACCCTCCACCCCCACCTCCGGAGCTTCCTCCTCAGACTGGGAAGCTATATAGCGTCTCACTGCATGTGAACGGGTAGTGCGAGGGGGGTGGGGGGGAGACATTGTCGATGCTCTGCACAGCTGACCCGCCTGCGGAGTCATCACCTGAGTCACTCCCCTGGTGTTGACTTGAGGATTCAGTGATTGAGTCCCGGAGACGTGACTCATGCTTGTCCCTACGTTGGCGAGGTCTTAGACGGGGGCCCATGATAACCTGCAAGCATCGTAAGGAATAAATAGTTAGTCACATCATAATGGTTAGGACGACACACTAACGGGTACTAAGACTTCCCCTGTGTTAATAAAGTGACAAAAACCCTTAAGAGTGGCGTCACCCGGTCTATCATTGGGAATTTTGCACTAGAATGCATATTGGAATCAATGAGGATAAATACAGTAAAGTCCGTAAAAAAAATAAAGTATAATGACACGGTGGTTTCATACGGGCCGTGTGACAGTGCACGGTCCGTACAGAGGCCTGTGTGAAGGCCATGGGACGTGGCAAACTTTAAAAGGCCTAGGACGGACAGCCACACGGCCCGTGTAGGGTCAGACGGTCCGTGCGAACGGACCGTGTGGCATGCCTTGGCGCGAATCATGGAACTCGGTCCGGACGGCCCACCAAATGTCCCGTGTGATGCCACACGGACCGTGTAACGTGCTGTGACACGGCCTTCGTCCCCCAATCAGCCCCAACGTCCTAGAATCCATGTTCATACACAAAACATTGCATCAAAAACTCAAGATCGGCTATTATACTATGCGTACCACACCTCCTATAACATTAATCCTATTTAGGACCCTAAAATCACAAAGACTCTATGTTCAAGAGTTCAAGAATGCAACAATGGAGTTTTTGGGTCACCCATCACCAAATCATTAAGAAATTGAACCCAAGAGAGTATAGACTTCACAATTAACAAGTATATACATAGAATCACACAAAGGAACAAAACTAGAAGAAAAATTTCAAGCAACAACTAAAGAACAACTAACCCAAAACAAAAACTTACTAGAGAGAGAAAAGTGGACTTTGGACTCGAAAATTTGCCTAAGGAAATTGTGACGGATCGTGAGCGGATTGCACAAATTGTGTGAGAAGAGATGAAAATATGGTGGTGTGAGGAAGAGAGGAGAGGGCGTGTGGGGTGAGTTAGAGAGAGAGAGTGAATGAAAAAATAAAATTGGGAAAGAGGGTATAAATACCCAAGGATACGCGGCCCAAGATGCTCCGAAAAATGGGCCATTCCACGTCGCACGGTCCATGTCGCATATCGTGGGTGGCACGCGTCTGTTCCCGAGGCGCACGCCCAAACGGTTCGGTAAACGGACCGTTACACGTTGGACATATCGTGTAGCGTGTCGTGTGTCGGCACACGTGACTCTTGCCAAGGCGTGTGCTCAAACGGTCCGTTACACGGTCCGTTTGAGATCACACGGACCATGTGAACAGACCGAGTGATTTACCTTGGCGACTGGACGAACTTACCTGGGGCACGCCCACCAGACGGACCGTCACACGGCCCGTCTGAGTCTGCACGGGCCGTGTACATACCCATGTGACTCTCCTTTGCAGAATTTTTGTCAGTTCCTTCGCCCGCATGCCTGATTAGGCTTCCTTTCACCATGTGCATCTTTCCCTGAGACAAGAATACAAGCCAATATAAAGCATAAGCCAATGTTTTTGTTTTTTTTTCTTTTTTTTCCTTTTTTTTTGATGGGTTGCCTCCCATTAAGCACTTGGTTTAACATCACGGCTCGACATGGTTGTCTCGACTACTTAGACTTCGTCAAGATGGAGAACCTCAATCACAGAGGTTCCATCTGCAGCTCCCCAGTACTTTTTCACGCGCTGCCCATTAACCTTGAAGCGATGCCCGTCATCCATCTCTAGCTCAACTGCTCCATTTGTAAACACTTGTGCGATCTTGTATGGGCCAGACCACCTTGATTTTAACTTTCCTGGGAACAACCTCAACCTGGAGTTGTAGAGCAGTACTCTGTCACCAACCTCAAAGCTCCTTGGTGCAATCAACTTGTCATGATGGGCCTTCATTTTGTCCATGTATAGGGCAACGCTCTCGTAGGCCTGGAGACGAAATTCATCCAGTTCATTTAGCTGGTCCATCCTCATGTTGACTGCCTCCTTCCAGTTCATATTCAGGGCCTTGAGAGCCCAGAGCGCCTTGTGCTCCAACTCAATTGGCAGATGAGAGGCCTTACCAAAAACCAACTGATATGGGGACATACCAATGGGCGTCTTGTAAGTTGTCCTATAGGCCCACAATGCATCATCTAACTTCCGCGCCCAGTCCATTCTTGTGGCGTTCACAGACTTGGTCAGGATCTCCTTGATTTCCCTGTTGGACACCTCAACTTGCCCACTTGTATGCGGATGATAGGGCGTGGCAACCTTGTGTTGGCGTACCCCGTACTTCGCAAGTACAACCCGAAAGGATTTGTTGCAGAAGTGGAAGCCCCCATCACTAATGATAGTCCTAGGTGTCCCAAATCTGGCAAAAATGTTCTGCCTCAGGAACTGTACCACACTTCTGCTCTCATTATTTGGCAATGCTGCTGCCTCCACCCATTTGGAGACGTAGTCCACTGCCACCAAGATATACTTCATCCCAAAAGAGTTCACGAACGGGCCCATGAAGTCAATGCGCTATACATCAAATAGCTCAATTTCTAAAATAGGGGTCATTGGTAGCTCTTGTCGCCTTGAAATGTTTCTTTGGCGCTGACACTAGTCGCACCCTCGCACCAAGTCATGGGCATCTTTATAGATGGTGGGCCAGTAGTACCCACACTGCAGGATCTTTTTGGCCGTCCTGGCACCACCGTGATGCCCCCCCCCCCGGAGAGGAGTGGCAGGCTTCCAGGAAGCTCAACATTTCTGCTTCTGGGACACATCGTCTGATGACCCCATCTGTGCATGTTTTGAATAAGTATGGGTCATCCCAAAAGTACCTGCGTACATCATGAAAAAACGTTTTTCTCTGGTGAGGGTTAAGGCCTTCCGGCACAATATCACTCACCAAGAAGTTAGCAAAATCAGCATACCAAGGGACTAAGTCCACAGAAGCGGCTAATACCTACTCATCGGGAAATGAATCATCGATGCTCAACCACTCATTGGCGCGGGCCACATCCTCCAACCTTGACAGATGGTCTGCCACTTGGTTCTCCGTGCCTTTACGATCCTGGACCTCGAAGTCAAACTCTTGTAGCAAGAGCACCCATCTGATTAATCGAGGCTTAGCATCCTTCTTGGCCATGAGGTACTGAGTGCGGTGTGGTCAGTGTGTACGATCACCTTAGTGCCAAGTAGATATGCTCGAAAATTGTTGAATGCATACACCACGGCCAGCAACTCCTGCTCCGTCACAGTGTAATTCCTCTGAGCCTCGTTTAGTGTCTTGTTGGCGTAGCAGATGGGATGGAAAATCTTGTTGCGCTTCTGCCCCAACACAACACCCACAGTAACTCCACTTGCGTCACACATCACCTCAAACGGGGCACCCCAGTCTGGTGCAACCACTACAGGTGCAGAGATCAACTTCTGCTTCAAGGTCTCGAAGGCATGCCGGCACGTATCATCAAACTGAAATTTGATATCCTTCTCCAACAGTTTGCACAATAGGTGTGCAATCTTGGAGAAGTCCTTGATAAACCTGCGGTAGAACCCAGCATGCCCAAGAAAACTCCGGACCCCTTTTACTGAGATAGGAGGTGGCAATCTCTCAATGACTTCGATCTTGACCTTGTCCACCTCAATCCCCTTATCTAACACCTTATGGCCAAGGACTATGCCCTCCTTGACCATGAAATGGCATTTCTCCCAATTTAGGACCAACTGGCCCTCTTCACAGCGCTGCAGTGCCTTGCTTAGATTCCGCAGACAATCATCAAAAGAATCACCCACTATCGAGAAGTCATCCATAAATACCTCGAGGGTGTCTTCGACCATGTCTGAAAAGATGGACATCATGCACCGCTGGAAAGTGGCTGGGGCATTGCATAGTCCAAATGGCATCCTCTTGAAAGCAAATGTGCCATAGGGACAAGTGAAGGTAGTCTTCTCTTGATCCTCTGGAGCGATCGATATCTGATTGTAGCCCGAATACCCGCCGAGGAAGAAATACCAATCACGCCCAGCTAGCCTGTCTATCATCTGATCCATGAACGGCATGGGGAAGTGATCCTTTAGAGTCCATCTGTTCAGCTTCCTGTAATCCATGTACACTCGCCATTCGGTGACAGGTCTCAGCGGAACGAGTTCATTTTTGTCATTCGCCACCACTGTCATGCCCCCCTTTTTTGGGACACATTGCACTGGCTTACCCATTTACTCTCTGAGATGGGGTATACCGCCCCAGCATCCAGCCACTTGATGATTTCCTTTTTCACCACCTCTTGCATGGGTGGATTTAATCTTCTCTGATGCTCGATGCTGGGCACGCAGTCATCCTCCAATTTAATTTTGTGAGTGCAGATGCCTGGAGGAATGCCGATTATGTCTGCAATGGTCCACCCAATTGCTCTCTTGAACTTTTGGAGGACCCCCAATAGTGCCTCACCTGACTTGCTTGAAGATCTGCAGCCACAATCACAGTAAGAGTGTTATTAGTACCTAAAACGCATACCTGAGGTGTTGAGGTAACTCTTTGAGCTCCAGAGCAGGCGGTTCCTCGATAGAGGGTTTCGCCGGTGGTGTTGGCCTATTTTTCAAATCCAAGTCCAACTTCCGAGGGACGAACGGTCTGGTGCCCATGCCCTGTAATGCATAGATGGTGTCTTTGTACCCATCAACACCATCTCCTGGAAAGTTCATAAGCACTGTCACCAGTGCGTCTACCATCATCTTTTCCTCCATCGAGACTTCAGAGGAGCCCTCGTCATCAAAATCCATGACAGATATCACAGCTAACTCTTTAGGCCTTTTCATGGCAGCGCACACACTGAATTTCACCTCTTCTATGGTTAACCGGAAGGTGAGTTCTCCGCGCTCTACATCCACTAGTGCCCTGCCAGTTGCCAAAAACGGCCTTCCAAGGATGATTGGTACCTTGAAGTCCACCTTACAGTCGAGGATGACGAAATCGGCAGGGAAGATGAACCTGCCAACCCGAACTAGAACATCACACAAGATCCCCACGGGCCTCTTCACTGATCTATCTGCCAACAGTAGTCGCATGGTCGTGGGTGTGGGGGCTCCAAAGCCCAACTGCTGATATACTGCCAACGGCATCAAGTTGATGCTGGCACCCAGGTCACAAAGAGCCCGTGCAAAGTCATATGCACCAATAGTGCACGGGATGGTGAAGGCTCCTGGATCTCCCTTCTTTTCGACCAAGAACCTTATAGCGATGGCGCTACAGTGGTGTAAATTATCAGCTGGCTCAATCGTGGTTGTCCTCTTCTTAGTAACTAAGTCCTTCATGAACTTAGCGTAGCCAGGCATCTGTTCAAGTGCTTCCACCAAAGGTATGTTCACAAACAACTCCTTTAACATGGACAGGAACTTCTGGAACTTGCCATCCTCCGCCTTCTTTTTCAGCCTTTGGGGGAATGGCGGTTGCAATTTCGGAATGGCTGGCAGATTTGGGTAATTGGAGGTGTTCGTCTCTATTGCCTGCTTGGTCGACTCTGGCTCTGCTGTCGCAGCCTCGGGTCTATCACCCCCATCGTCAACCTGACCCTCCATGGGGCTATGCATCTTGTCACCTGCTTTCACCTGACCTGCATCATTAGCAACAATTGGGTTAGAAAGTACCTTACCACTTCTCGTGGTGATCGCCATGCAGTGGCCATCATTCTTCGGGTTTTGCACTATATCACTCGGGAGTAACCCAGCTTTCCTCTGGTTAAATTCCACTGAAAGCTACCCCAACTGCTGCTCTAACTGCTTGATCGAGGTGGAGTGCGAGTCTACCAGCTGCCTAACATTGGACATTTTGCTCTTTACATCCCGCACCCCTGCCTCAGTGGCCTCCACTTTGCTTAGGACTTTTGTCATCATGTCCTCTAGCCTAGAGTTGCCCCCACCTTCGTTTTGGCGGTCACGGTTTCTGTAGCCATCCCTATTCTGCCAGTTCCCTTGTTAATTGTCCCGATTGTAGTTCCGACCTTGTTTACCAAAGTTGAAACCCCGGTAACCCCCCTGACTACCAAGAAACTGAGCTTCCTCATCGTAGTCATTGCCTTGATCATCATACCTGGGGAGTGCTTCCATTGCTTTGACCTTCTCAGTGCCCCCACCAAGGAACCTCTTTGACAGCAAATCTATTTGTGTCTGCATATGGGCCATGTCCTGGTCCCGTTCTTCCTCCTTCTTGCGCTGCTCCTCGCTCATCTCAAATACCATCCCGGAGCAGTCTGCCTCTCTGGTGTACCATGCCCTATTGTTCTTTGCCACCTGATCTAAGATGACCACTATGTCCGGGAAAGTCCTGGACATATATGACCCTCCACAAGCTGCATCAATGATTGGCTTGGTAACGAAGTTACAGGACCTGTAGAAGACTGCCTTCAAGTGTTCGTCAGTGAGATGATGGTTTGGGAACTGTTTGAGCTTTTGTCTGAATCTCCCCAAGACTGATACAACGCTTCATTCGGCATTTGTTTGTAAGACCCAATCTCATCTTTGAGCTTCAGTTGCCGTGAAGCAGGGAAGAATCTTTCCAGAAAGGCTTCCTTTAGTTCTCCCCATGTACAGATGGAATCGTGGGGGAGCTCGTTCAGCCACCTTATTGCCTCCCTAGACAGAGACAATGGAAATAGTCTCAACCTCAGTGCTTGCTGACTAACTCCTGGAATTTCAAACGACTGACAGGTAGCCAAGAAATTCAGCAAGTGTTGATTTGCATCCTCTGTGGCAGCTCCAGTGAACAACCCCTTCAACTGCAATATCTGCAGCATGGTGCTAGTGATAGTGAATTTGACCCCAGCAGGCAGAGGTGGTAGTACTATTTCCCCAGTGGTCCCAGCACCATCATCATCATCATGCGCTGGTGGTGGGTACTGAGGGCCTTGAGGTCTCAACGGGGGTTGGTGTTGTTGTGGTGGTACGAGTGGTACCTGGCAAATTGGTGCCGCGGGTGGTACCATATTACCAGCGAGATCATCCATACCCAACCCATCCTGTCCTCTATCAGCAGGATTCACTGCCAACTCCCTCTGCCTTGCTGCTTCACGGTCCTGGGCGTTCATTCGGCAAATTGATTTAGTAAGATCGGGATCGTAAGGAATAAGTGCTTCACCCTTGCTTCGGGTGCTTGGCAAGAATTGCTGAGTCCCTACGAAGACAAAAACAAGAAACAAAGTAAAATCAGGGACTAGACTTACAAGCTGAAAGTAGCAACTAATAGACTAGTTCTTTGCCGCGTTCCCCGGCAACGACGCCAAAATTTGATACGCCCAAATTGCACTCCGAATAGAAGAGTAAAGCGGTCATTAGTCAAATATAGAACTCAACCAGAGTTGAGGTCGATCCCACAGGGAACACATAAGAATTTATCTATAGTACCGGCTTTCAGATGTAAATGCTATTCCCAAGATAAACATGCATAAAGTAAATGGGGGGTTGCTATATTTAATTTAAATACTTTTATAATGTAATTAAGAAAGGCGTTATTCTGATTTTTAAACAGATAAAGAGAGGCTAGGGTTGTGTTCCCCATGACGTCTAATACGATAACTAAACTGGATTGGTAAACTCGCTCTTAATGGTGCATGAAAGATCCAACAACTTAGCTAATCTCTAGTTCACCTTTCGGTCCTTCCTAGTGATATTTCACTCATCTCCTTTCGGTCGCAGAGTGTATATTATTCTAAACTTTGTTTTTGATCTCAAAGCACCCTCACCTTTCTGTCTCAGGCACTTAGACTAGGTTTATAACCCCGAATTTCTGTTGTTAAAATTTTTTTCCAATCACTACATCCCTCTTGGGCATGCAGCGAATACAGGCTTACCCTAACGCGTCGACTCAATAAGGAGAAGTTTAGAACGAAGAATTTAACAATACATGCAGTAATCATTTTCACGAATTACCCCAGTTTGCGTTATCTTATAGAATCGTCATGGTTCCCACAACCCTAATTGTGGGTTTAGCCTAGCATAATATTGATAACTTGCCCACAACAATAAGATGAAAACATAATGATTGACTTACAATTGAAAGAACAAGAATCCGTGTTACAATCTTCGAATGATGATCACAATAACAAATCACGCGTATTACAAAGCCAAACTATTGTTTTTCTCTCTTACTCTCTTGTTTCTGCCGTCAGAACTGAGATATTTAATGAAATAAAATAATATACTATTTATACTAAGTAAAACTAATCCGGTACAATTTAGAAAAAATAGATTCGGCACAGGACACGGTCCGTTACACGGACTGTCTGAGGCTAGACGGCCCGTCAACTGGTCCATCTGGCTCAGCTGCTGCAACGGCACGGTCCGTGACACAGCCCGTGTTGCATGAGACGGGCCGTCTGTCCCTCCGTGTGGCTCCACTTGCACAAATTTTGATATTTTCGACGAGGGCCCTTTGAGTTACGTCACTTGCACGGAACCTGACACGGCCCATCTGGTGGCAGACGGTCCGTGTGAACTTCTTTGCACAATATCCTTAAATTTTGATGAAAGCCTCTCCAAGTTACGTAAGTCACACGGCGCGTGGCATGGACCGTCTGAAGTTAGACGGCCCGTGTGCCCGTCCGTGTGAAGTCGTTGTTGTCCATTTTCTGCCGTTGCACCAAGTGTGGTGCCACAGTCGGTCACATGGACCGTGTAGCGTGACACGGCCCGTGTGGACCTTCCGTGGTCCGACACTTGGCCTTGTTGTCCACTCGTTCCTTGTGCTTTCCTCAATTATCCATGCCTTTGCTATTTTCTTGCACAGTATCAATACACACATATTAAACTAACAACAACGCTTAAGAACACACAATAATTCTATGTCTTAAGCGTCGTAAAAGTCGTATTTTCATGAGTCATCAGTTTTACAATGTTCCCAATGTTTAAACATCAGAGACCTCCAATTTGAGGCTTTACAATGTTCCTAATGTTTAAACATAAGAGACCACCAATTTGTGGCTTTACAAAGTTCCCAATGCTTAACCATAAGGTACGACAAATTCGAGGCTTTACAATGTTCCCAGTGTTTAAACATAAGAGACCACCAATTCGAGGCTTTACAAAGTTTCCAATGCTTAAATATAAGGGATCACTAATTCGAGACTTTACAAAGTTCCCAATGTTTAAACATTAGGGACCACCAATTCGAAGCTTTACAAAGTTCCTAATGTTTAAATATAAGGGACATACTAATTCGAGGCTTTACAAAGTTCCCAATATTTAAACATGAAGGACCCCCCATTCGAGGCTTTACAAAATTTCCAATGTTTGAACATAAGGGATCACCAATTCGAGGCTTTACAATATTTCAAATGCTTGTGAAAAATCCATCTTAAGGTGCAAAGGGACAATTTTTGTCCACCTTAAGGCATGAAAATTTGGAGATCCTTTTAAGGATAAGCCCATAAAAAGGCTAGCTTAAGATGTAAAGGGACAACTTTTGTCCACCTTAAGGCATGGAAATTTAGAGTCTTTTACAAAGATAAGCCCGTGAAAAGGCCAGCTTAAGGTGCAAAGGGACAAATTTTGTCCACCTTAAGGCATGAAACTTTAGAGATCCTTTTAAGGATAAGCCCACGAAAAGGTCAGCTTAAGGTGCAAAGGGACAAATTTTGTCCACCTTAAGGCATGAAAATTTAGAAATCCTTTTAAGTATAAGCCCGCGAAAAGGCCAGCTTAAGGTATAAAGGGACAAATTTCGTCCACCTTAAGGCATGACAATTTTGAGAAACTCTTGTGTCATAATGGAATGGATACTCGTCTTTGCCCCAAGAAAGGACATTTGAGGAAATCCTCACAATACAAAGAGATAGTTACTCATTTTTTGCCTTAAGAAAGGTAAATTTAAAGGTCAAGGCTTGAAGGCTTTAACTTTCAAACTCGACAACTTTAAAGAATTTGACTTATAAATATGGTGGACTTAAAACTTCAACTTTAAGAAGAAGAGAATTTGAAGATTTCAAATCGCAGATTTCGAGAATTTAAAGTCTCTAATACACATACTTGATTGATTTAAAACCCCAAATTGCACACTTAAAGAATTTGCAGACTTTAACTTATAGACTCAAAAATTATAAACGCTTCAACACGCATGCTTAGAGGATTTGAATACTTCGACTTGCAAACTTGAATAATTTAAAGACTTTAACTTGTATACTTGAAGAATTTGAAGACTTTGATTTGCATACTTGGAGAATAAAAGACTTTAACTTACAAACTTGAAGAATTCAACGACTTCAACTTGCCTATTTGAAGAATTTGAAGACTTTGATTTGCAAACTTGGAGAATCAAAGACTTCAACTCACGAACTTGAAGAATTCAAAGACTTCAACTTGCGTAATTAAAGAATTAGAAGACATTGATTTGCATAATACTTGGAGAATCAAAGACTTCAACTTGCAAACTCTAAGAATTTGAAGACTTTAACTTGTATACTTGAAGATTTGAAGGCTTCAACTTGTAAACTCGAAGAGTTTGAAGGCTTCAACTTGTATACTTGAAGAAATTGAAGACTTTGATTTGCATTCTTGGAGAATCAAAGACTTCAACTCGCATACTTGAAGAATTTGAAGGCTTTGATTTGGGTACTTGGAGAATCAAAGACTTCAACTTGCATACTTGGTTAATTTGAGAACTAACTCATAGACTTCAACTTGCAGAGTTGAGGAATTTGCAAACATGACCAAATTTGAAAGCCTCAAGCATGTTATTGAATGAGCTCACATTCCATAGGAGTTGCCCCCATAAGGAATCTGGTAGGGACATATAGTTTTTTAACACTCATGCAACTGAACTTGAAATATAATTCAAAGCGCCTACGTACCTCAATAAAGAGGATCAAGTCATAACGTAGTTCTGGGGAGGAGCGTTTTTTTTTTTGTCCTAAAGTTTGCCTAGTGAAAGACCCCGAACCCTTGACGTCACCTTAAGGTCCCCGAAACTGCCTAAATTTTTTTTCCAGGCATCACCTCACGGAAGGGCCTAGACGGCCCATGTGAAGGCACACGAACCATGTGGCCTCCCATGAGATGGTACCTGGGAACTTAGAGGGTAAACGGGCCATCATACGGTCCGTGTAGCCTTGGACAGACCGTGTGGCCCTACATCTGGTGTAGAGGGTCACCTGTAAACGGACGGGGTCAAGGTCTTTGTGACCCCAGACGATCCGTCTACTGGACCATGTTGTGATACTTAGTCCGAAAAATCTTACATTTGAAAATTCTAAGTCCATCACCACGGCCCTGTAAAAGGTTCGTGTGAAGCCAGACGGTCCGTTTACTGGACTGTGTGGCCCAGACGGACAAATTTCTGATCCTTCATTAATGGCATTTTTGAAATATTGCCTTATTCCAACGAAAGTTTGGTCTTTTCCCACCCTTCCTAAGCCCTTATATAAGCTAAACACTCCAATTGTTCAGCCATTTCACTCTCACTCACTCTCTCCCTCAAGTTCACTCTTTCAAGACTTCCCCCTTCTCTTTAGGATTTGGCAAGTCAAGGTCCTCCATTTTAGTCCATTTCCTCCTCAAGTTCATCTCCAAACCAGGTATGTGGGGTTTGATTCTTGGTTCCTTCCAACCAAGAAGACCCAAATTCCTTCTTAAACTACTTTATGAACTTATTTACTTGAAATGTGAATTTTCTACTTGTTCTTGGTAACTTGAACCATGCATGTGCTATTTAAGACTCCAAATTTTGGATTATGTTAGTTTTATGGTAATGAACTATTTGGATTACGAAATTATGAACATACATGTCCCGTTACATGTGTTATTATACATGGGTGATATTTACTACCATTCCTATAAATGTTTATTGAATTTATTAGTCTCTACATTATATCATGTTTTAGCTATTCTCTAAATTACCTATGTCATTCCTACATTGTGCATTGCATTATATTAGTGACATTGGTACATGGGGATCTTGGAAATTTTGGGATTTAGCTCAATTTTGTCCTAAAAAGGAATTATGACATGAATTTTGGAAAGACATGGGATTTGACAAGAAGGTGATCACCAGTATGTCTATAATCTTGGCTCTTGGAGCATCTTGGGTGTTTGCACCATCTTGTACGTGTAGATGAGCTATTCCTTGCATTGGCATCTTGGATGTAATCTTGTAATTTGGCGTTGAGCCTAAATATGTCTTAAACGTTATGAACTTGCACTTGACTCTCTTGGAAGCATATGTATATATATAAGTATTCTTGTGCAATGTGTAAGACTTAGCACGATGGATTGGGGGTCCCCTCCCTTTCCTTGAACTATGTGCCTACATAGGGACGAATGTAATTCGCCTATCTGTATATGGTCATGATCTGCTTTTCTTTGATTCTGTAAATCCTTCCGAAAAACAGGTCGTAAGGAAGGTGACCATCCACCGAAAAATAGAGTCGTAAGGTGCGATGTAGATTACCCTTGGCAAGTAATCTTCTCCTTACCGGTGGGAGGTCCCAATCGGTCCAATTCGTGTAATAGCTCGCATGGATTTTGTTTGTCGGTTATAGTCCATCTCTGTTATATAGGAGCATTATCGCATTGAACGCATCACGCATCCCATGGCATCTTGTATATTAAATCCTATTGCTTATATGTTCTTGTATATTATGTGCCCTTGCCATCAAACATGGATATGCAGGTTCGGTAGGTCACATGCATTGCATACCCGCATACTTAGTACATTCGAAAGTACTAGCGCATACTCTATGCCTGCATGATCTTACCATGCAGGGACCGAGGAGTTTGAGCAGTATTCGCAAGATGAATAGTCCCCCGTTGCAGCTATTTTGTGGTGAGCCCTGTCTTCCGAGGGCAAACCTTATTCCTTGGGTTCCTTATGTATGTATATGTTTTGCTGAGGGTGAGCTCGGAACTTGTCCTGGCCCCCGTCCCTTCTTTAGAGGCACGTGTTGGATAATTTGTAAAGACTTTTAACATTTTGGTCAATCTATAAAATTTGATTGTCCCTTAAATTTGGAAATTTTTCCTTTCTATACTTGTCTTTAAATTTCTAAAAAAAATCTTGAGGCTTGTTTGGGGGCTTTCGGGTCCCCATTTGTTGTGTCACATCTAGGCCCCGACCCCAGGTCATGATAAAAGGTGGTATCAGAGCCTTAGGTTTCCAATGGTCCTCGAAGCCCAACGTGTCGCGTTGAGTAGAGTCTCATTCATGGGTGTGAAGTGCACCATACCTATGAGTGGGAGGCTACGAAGACGTATTAGAAAATTTCCCCCTTCTTTGTGTCTTGTATCGTGCTATGGTTAGCTTATGAATTTCCCCTACTTACTGGTGTCATTAATCTATTTCAGTAAATGCCTCGAGGAAGACCTCCTCTATCTAGGCCAGCTCTGGATGTTGATCAGGCCCCTCCCGAGCCTATAGAGGAGCTATCTTTAACGGTGAATTCCGTACCGCCTTCGCCATGCTTGCGCAGGTGGTGACTGCTCAAGAAAGGCAAGCCAATTTTCCACGGGATCCTACACCCGCTTCTATTGTAAGGGATTTCACCCGAATGAATCCTTCGGAGTTCTACGAGTCAAGGGTTGATGAAGATGCTCAGGAGTTCATTGATGAGCTCTCAAAAATACTGAATATTATGGGTGTCTCTTCTGAGGAAAAAGTTGGGTTGGCTGCCTACCAGTTGAAAGATGTAGCCCAAGTATGGTATATGCAGTGGGCTATGGAGCGGGCTGATGATGGTGATGTTAAATGGGGAGAGTTCAAATCTGCCTTCCTTGACCCCTTTTTCCCACTTGAGCTGAGGGAGGCCAAAATGACCGAGCTTATTAACCTCAAGCAGGGGAGTATGAGTGTGAGGGATTATGCCCTCAAATTTACCAAGCTCTCTAAATATGTTCTGTCCCTGGTGGCCGATCCCCGTGCAAGGATGCACAAATTTGTTTCAGGTATTTCTGATTAGCTGGTGAAGGAATGTTGGACTGTTATGCTGATTGGGGACATGGATATTGCCAAAATCATGGTGTATGCTGAGCAGATTGAGGAGGAGAAACTCAAGGAGAAGAGGGCACACGATCCCAAGAGGGCCTGCTTTGATGGCAGGTTCACCGGTACTAGAAATGTTGGCTTTGGTCATTTCCAATAGGGCCAAGGCTCGGGAGCTCGAGTGGCTAATGCTCGGGCACCCCCTCCCGGGCTACAGTGGGTGGCAGACCAGGATATCTGATGTGTGACAAGTATGGGAGGCCCCACACAGGTGCCTACCGAAGGGAATTGGGACTTTGCTTCAGATGTGAAAGCAAGGACCATAAAGTTGCTGATGCCCGAGGGGTGCGTGCGGAGGCCGAGGTCAGGTAGCCCAAGGTGGGCAGGGTCCGCAGAGAGGTCCTCCAAGTGGTGCCCCAAGAAACAACAGGGTCTATGCACTTCATGCTCGCTAGGATGTCAAGGAGGCTCCAAATGTTGTGACGGGTATGTTAAAAGTTTTTTATTTTGATGCTTACATTTTGCTTGACCCAGGTGCCAATTTGTCTTTTGTGACTCCACTATTGGCTGTCAAGTTTGGTATGAAACCCCAGATTTTAAGAGAGCCTTTCTCGGTCTACACCCCCGTGGGTGAATCTATTATTGCTCAAAGAGTCTATTATGGGTGTCCTATTGCTGTGTTACATAAAATCTTTCCGTGTGATCTTGTGGAACTTGAAATGTTTGATTTTGATGTGATCCTTGGGATGGATTGGCTGCATGCATCTTATGCTTCCATAGATTGTAGAACCCGGAAAGTCCAGTTCCAAACTCCCGGTGAGCCAGTTCTTGAATGGAAGGCTAGTAATTCCTCTATTAAAGGTAGGTTTATTTCCTACCTCAAGGCACAGAAAATGATTTCTAAGGGGTGCATCTACCATATGGTAAGGGTCCAGGATGCAGATTCTGAGGTGCCTGCTCTCGAGTTAGTTCTCGTGGTGAATGAATGTGTTCCCCGAGGACTTACCAGGAATTCCTCCTGATAGAGAGATAGATTTCGGCATAGATCTTCTTCCAGATACTCAGCCTATTTCTATCCCTCCGTACTGGATGGCCCCTGCAGAATTGAAAGAGTTGAAGGAGCAGTTGAAGGACCTTTAGAGAAGGTTTTCATTCGGCCTAGTATATCACCATGGGGTGCTCCTATGTTATTTGTAAGGAAGAAGGACGGGTCTCTCCGTATGTGTATTAACTACAGGCAGTTGAATAAAGTGACAGTTAAGAACAAGTACCCGTTGCCGAGGATTGATGATTTGTTTGACCAGCTATAAGGTGCCACTCACTTCTCAAAAATTGATCTCCGTTCCAGATACCATCAGTTGAAGGTTAAGGAGTGTGATATCCCCAAAATGGCTTTTCGGACAAGGTACGGGCATTTTGAATTTGTGGTGATGTCATTTGGTCTAACTAATGTTCCAGCCGCATTTATGGATTTGATGAACAGAGTTTTTAGGCCTTTCCTGGACAACTTTGTGGTGGTATTTATTGATGATATCCTCGTTTACTCCCTAAGTGAACAAGAGCACGGGAATCATTTGAGGATGGCCCTCCAAACTCTGAGGGAAAAGAAACTATATGCCAAATTTAGCAAGTGTGAGTTCTGGTTGGGCGAGGTGACTTTTCTCGGGCATGTGGTGTCTGGGGATGGTATCAAGGTGGATCCGAGGAAAACAAAGGCCGTGAAAAATTGGCCTAGGTTGCTGACTCATTCGGATATCCACAATTTTCATGGGTTGGCCAGCTACTACAGAAGGTTTGTAGAAGGTTTCTCATCTATTGCGTCTCCGTTGACCAAGTTGACCCAGAAGCAGGCTAAGTTCATATGATCAGATGAATGCGAGAGGAGTTTCCAGACCCTGAAAGATCGGCTTACATCAGCTCCCATCTTGACCTTGCCAAGGGGTTCAAAAGGGTTCGTGGTGTATTGAGATGCCTCAAGGGTTGGATTGGGTTGTGTGCTTATGCAAAATGGTAAGGTGATAACATACACATCAAGACAGTTGAAGGTAAATGAGCGAAACTATCCCACTCACGACCTTGAATTGGCAGCGGTGGTGTTTGCCTTGAAAATTTGGAGGCATTATTTGTACGGGGTCCATGTTGACGTATTCACCGATCACAAAAGTTTGCAATATGTTTTCACCCAAAGGGATCTCAATCTCAGGCAAAGGACGTGGTAGGAGTTTCTAAAATATTATGACATGAGTGTGTTGTACCATCCGGACAAGGCCAATGTCGTAGCCGACGCTCTTAGCAGGTTTTCTATGGGGAGTGTGGCGCATGTTGAAAATGAGAAAAAGGAGTTGGCAAGGGATATTCACCGCAAGGGATATTCACCGGTTGGCTAGGTTGGGTGTCCGGTTGACCGATACTAGCACGGTGGTATTCGGGTTCAGAACGGGTCAGAATCTTCTGTGGTGAATGAAGTGAAAGCTAAACAAGATCTAGATCCGTCGTCATGTGATTTGAAGAAGTTGGTTGTTGCAAAGGAGATTGAGGCTTTCTCCCAAGGGGGAGATGGTGTACTCCGATTCCAAAGTCGGCTTTGTGTTCCCGACGTGGATAACCTTAGGTTGGTGATTATGAGTGGGGCCCATAACTCTGAATACTCTATTCACCTGGGGTCTACTAAGATGTACTAGGATCTGAGAGAGGTTTATTGGTGGCATGGTATGAAGAGGGATATTGCCAAGTTCGTGTTTGAATTCCCGAGTTTTCAGCAAGTGAAGGTTGAACACCAAAGGCCTGGTGGTTTGGCCCAAGACATTGAAATTCCCACATGGAAGTAGGAGGATGTGAATATGGACTTCGTGGTTGGATTGCCTCAGACCCGAAGGCAATTCGACTCCATTTAGGTTGTTGTGGATTGGATGACGAAATCGGCTAACTTTCTACCGGTTAAGACTACCTACAGTGCTGAGAATTATGCGAGGTTGTATATTCAAGAGTTGGTGAGGTTGCATGGCGTACCTAGATCTATCATATCAGATCGTGGTACTTAATTCACTTCCCACTTTTGGAAATCTTTTATGAAGGGCCTTGGAACCAAAATTAAGTTGAGTTTCGCTTTCCATCCTCAAACCGATGGCCAAGCGGAGCGGACCATTCAAACTTTGGAGGACATGTTGAGAGCATGTGTGTTGGAGTTTAAGAAGAATTGGGATGATCATCTTCCACTCGTCGAGTTTGCTTATAATAATAACTTCCACGCTAGTATTGGCATGGCGTCGTTTGAAGCCTTGTACGGGAGAAGATGTAGATCCCCGGTGGGGTGGTTTGAAGTGGGAGAACTGGCCTTGGTAGATGTAGATCCCCGGTGGGGTGGTTTGAAGTGGGAGAACTGGCCTTGGTTGGCCCGAATTTGGTGATGGATGCTATGGAGAAGGTAAAAGTGATTAGGGATAGATTGAAAGCGACCCAAAGTTTCCAAAAGTCCTATGCGGATAGTAGGAGGAGGGACCTCGAATTTCATGTCGGGGATTGGGTTTATGTGAAAGTCTCTCCTATGAAGGGCGTTATGCATTTCGGCAAGAAGGGCAAGTTGAGCCCCCGGTATGTTGGCCCTTATGAAATTGTTGATCGGATTGGAGATGTAGCTTATAAGTTGGAGTTACACCGGATTTAGGTTCCATCCATCCGGTCTTTCATGTATCTATGTTGAGAAAGTTTGTTGGCGATCCTAGCTCCATTGTGCCTTTGGAGGGGATTGAGGTTGAGGAAAATTTGACTTATGAGGAGGTGCCGGTGGCAATTTTGGATAGGTAAGTAAAACGGCTTCGCAATAAGGATGTGGCTTTTGTAAAGGTACTTTGGAGAAATCAACTAGTGGAGAGTGCTACTTGGGAGGCGGAGCTGGACATGATGAAACGATACCCCCATCTTTTCCAATCTACTCAAGCCTAAGGTACTAGGAATCTTTCCCTATTAATTGTGTCATTTTCTTTCCCTCTTGAGTCTCATGGCATGACATGCGTATGTGTACATTAAAGGATTTTCCTTTCTTGGAAAATGAGTTGAATACAATTTTGACATGAATTGGTTTCGAACTATAATGTGATTTGTGACAAAAAGCTTTTTTCTGTACAAACCTTGTAATTTGAGTTGAGTCATGCATTGTGTCTTGCATCGGAGGTATCCTGTCTTGACTCTAGGTTTCCAAGCCTTGTTCTTGCACATTCGGGGACGAATGTTCCCAAGGGGGAGATGATGAAAGGCCCTGCACCCTTGACGTCATCTTAAGGTCCCCGAAACTGCCCAGAAATTTTTGCCAGGCATCACCTCATGGAAGGGCCTACACGGCCCGTGTGAAGGCACACGGACCGTGTGGCCTCCTGTGAGATGGCACCTGGGAACTTGAAGGGTAAACGGGCCATCACACGGTCAATGTAGCCTTGGACAGACCGTGTGGCCCTCCGTCTGGTGTAGAGGGTCACCTGTAAATGGATGGGGTCACGGTCCGTGTGACCCCAGACAGTCCGTCTACTGGACCGTGTTGCGATACTTAGTTCAAAAAATCGTACCTTTGAAAATTCTAAGTCCATCACACGGCCCTGTAAACGGTCCGTGTAAAGCCAGACGGTCCGTTTACTGGACCGTGTGGCCCAGAAGGACAAATTTCTGTTTCATTAATGGCATTTTTGAAATATTGCCTCATTCCAACGAAAACCTTCTCTGAGGGGTCCTTCCCCTTTGAAATGAACCATACACTCATCACGTTGATCCCCAAAATAGAGTTTGGTCTTTTCCCACCCTTCCTAAGCCCCTATATAGGCTAAACACTCCAATTTTTCAGCCATTTAACTCTCACTCACTCTCTTCCTCAAGTTCACTCTTTCAAGACTTCCCCCTTCTCTCTAGGATTTGGCAAGTCAAGGTCCTCCATTTTAGTCCATATCCTCCTCAAGTTCATCTCCAAGGGTAATCTACATCTCCCCCTTGGGAACATTCGTCTCCGAATGTGCAAGAACAAGGCTTGGAAAGCTAGAGTCAAGACAGGATACCAAGTCAAGGTCCTCCATTTTAGTCCATTTCCTCCTCAAGTTTATCTCCAAACCAGGTATGTGGGGTTTGATTTTTGGTTCCTTCCAACCAAGAAGACCCAAATTCCTTCTTAAACTACTTTATGAACTTGTTTACCTGAAATGTGAATTTTCTACTTGTTCTTGGTAACTTGAACCATGCATGTGCTATTTAAGACTCCAAATTTTGGATTATGATAGTTTTATGGTAATGAACTATTTGGATTACAAAATTATGAACATGCATGTCCCTTTAAATGTGTTATTATGCATGGGTGATATTTACTACCATTCCTATAAATTTTTATTGAATTTCCTAGTCTCTACATTATATCATGTTTTAGCTATTCTCTAAATTACCCATGTCATTCCTACATTGTGCATTGCATCACATTAATGACATTGGTACATGGGGATCTTGGAAATTTTGGGATTTAGCTCAATTTTTTCCTAAAAGGAATTATGACATGAATTTCGAAAAGACATGGGATTTGACAAGAAGGTGATCACTGGTATGTCTATAATCTTGGCTCTTGGAGCATCTTGGGTGCTTGCACCATCTTGTACGTGTAGATGAGCTATTCCTTGCATTGGCATCCTGGATGTAATCTTGTAATTTGGCGTTGAGCCTAAATATGTCTTAAACGTTATGAACTTGCACTTGACTCTCTTGGAAGCATATGTATATATATAAGTATTTTTGTGGGATATGTATGACTTAGCATCGATAGATTGGGGGTCCCCTCCCTTTCCTTGAACTATGTGCATACATAGGGACGGATGTAATTCGTCTATCTGTATATGGTCATGATTTGCCTTGCTTTGATTTTGTAAATCCTTTCGAAAAATGGGTCATAAGGAAGGTGACCATCTACCGAAAAGCAGAGTCGTAAGGTGCGATGTAGATTACCCTTGGCAAGTAATCTTCTCCCTACCAGTGGGAGGTCCCAGTCGGTCCAATTCATGTAATAGCTCGCATGGATTTGGTTTGTCAGTTATAGTCCATCCCTGTTATATAGGAGCATTATCGCATTGCACGCATCACGTATCACGCATCCCATGGCATCTTGTATATTAAATCCTATTGCTTATATGTTCTTGCCCTTGCCATCAGACATAGATATGCAGGTTCGGTAGGTCACATGCATTGCATACTCACATACTTAGTACATTCGAAAGTACTAATGCATACTCTATGCCTGCATGATCTTACCATGCAGGGACCAAGCAGTTTGAGCAGTATTCGCAAGACGAGTAGTCCCCCGTTGCAGCTATTTTGTGGTGAGCCCCGTCTTCTGAGGGCAAACCTTATTCCTTGGGTTCCTTATGTATGTATATGTTTCGCTGAAGGTGAGCCCAGAACTTGTCCTGGCCCCCGTCCCTTCCTTAGAGGCATGTGTTGGATAATTTGTAAAGACTTTAACATTTTGGTCAATCTATAAATTTTGCCTTTCCCTTAAATTTGGAAATTTTTCCTTTCTATACTTGTCTTTAAATTTTTGAAAAAAATCTTGAGGCTTGTTTGGGGGCTTTCGGGTCCCCATTCACCATGTCACATCTAGGCCCCGACCCCGGGTCGTGACACCTAGGCCGCCTCTTTAGAGATTTTCAACCTAGCGGAAATTTTTCTAAGCTGTCGTACACAGTTTATACTCTTATGGGATAGGAGTATCATGCAGTTTTATACTCATACTTGAAGGAGCATCATTTGCCTTAAGGATAGTACCTCTTAAGAGATTTTGCATTTATATGGCCGATCCTTATGCCATCTGCATCGACAAGCTTGTAAGCACCATTTGAGTATACTTCTGGTACCACATATTGTCCATCCCACTTTGAGGTAAATTTTCCCTCAGACTTACGTGAAGTGATAATGGGCCTTCTTACTGCAAGAGCTTGGTCTCCAACTTGAAAATACCTCGAACAAACCTTTTTGTTGAAAGCACGAGATAAACGAGCTTGATAACATTCAAAGTTTAGATTAACAAGCTTGATAACATTCAAAGTTTTGTTGGGCTTCTAATCTCTTTTCATCAAGTGCTTCTAATTCAGTGATACATAGTTGGCATTTTTTTTCTTCAGTGAGCCCTTCTTGGATAGCTAGTATCAAGGAACGCATTTGGCGCTCGAGTGGCAGGACTGCCTTAACTCCAAAAGCAAGTGAATATGGGGTTGCTTGAGTTGGTGTGCGGTATTGTTGTCCTATATGTTCACAAGGCTTCTTCCATTCTTTCATGCTAGTCTCTCTTGGACTTAGAGATGACTTTCTTCAATAGATTGCATAGAGTCTTGTTGAATGCCTCAGCTAGACCATTGGCGACAAAATTATACATAGAAGATTTCCGCTGCTTAAAGCCAAAGAGATCGCAGATCTTATTCATCAACTTGTTATCAAATGGTTTGCCATTTTCTGTTATTATGTATCTAGAATTCCAAATCGATAGAGAAAGTTTACCTGAATGAAGTTTGCAACATTCTCCTTCTTGACCTCTTTAAGAGCTACAACTTTGGCCCATTTTGAGAAGTAATTTGTCGCAACCAAGATGTATAAGTGCCCACTAGAAGATTTTGACAGTGGTCCAACAACATCTAATCCTGAGCATCAAATGGCCACGATACAATGGCCAGGTGTAAAACTTCAAGTGGTTGATTTATGAAATTGGCAAGCCTTGCACCTTTGGACATAGTCTAAGCAATCTTTCACCATAGTTGGCCAATAATACTCCATTCTTTTTATGTGAAAGTGGAGTTTTCGTCCAAGCTGATGTGATCCACATCTTCTTAAATGTGTCTCTTGTAAGGGTTGGGCTGCTTCTTCCTCCCCCAAACACCGCAAGAGGATTCCCTCAAAATGATCCCCTATACAATGTGTCCTTTTAGCAGAGAAAACGAGGTGCTCGACGTCAAATGTCGGTCTTTCTCCTTGTATGTTTTGGGAGTATCTCATAACACAGGTAGTTGATAATAGCTTGGCGTCAATCATCTTTATCAACCTCGGTCACCGCAACGAGGCACTCTACTTCATATTCTTCTTCATTTGGTGGTACAACCCATTTCTGATAGACAGTAACATGTGTCTACTCTGAGAGACTTACAGTCGAAGCTAAATCAGCCAAGGCATCAACTCTTTTATTTTCTTTCCTTGGTACATGTTGTGAAGTCACATCTTTGAGCCATCTTATCATCTTCTGGGCATAACAGTGATAGGGACAAAGTTCAGACGTTTTGACCTTAGAGCTTCCCAAAAGTTTTTTGATCACCAATTGAGAGTCACCAAAGACTTGCAATTATAATTGTTTCATGTCAACAACCATTTCGAGTCCAGGTATTAATGCTTGATACTATGTGAAATTATTGGAGCAACACTGTTTCAAAGTAAAAGAGAATGGTAGGACCTCCGCTTGTGAAGTGACAAACATTACACCTGCACCAGCTCCACCATGATATGCAGCCCCATCAAAGTACATTTTCCAAGGGGGTTGAATTTCGATGGCCAACACATCTTCGGGAAGCTCACCAGTCAACTCCCAATCATCTGGTATAGGATGGTCTGCCAAAAACTCCACTAATGCTTGCCTCTTCACAGTCTTTTGAGGGATGTACACAATCTCAAATTGTTGAAACTAAAGGTACCACCTTGCTAGTCGATCATTAAGGACTGGTTTCGACATAACAAATTTGATGGGATTTGCTCCGGAAGTAAGATGGATGATGTGCGATTGAAAATATGCTTCATTTTTTGAATCGAAAAAATGCCAAACACAAATTCTCGATTGGTAAATGATTCAGCTCATTTGGTGTCATTATCTTGCTCAAGTAATAAAGAGAATTTTCTTTGCCTTCACTATTTTCTTGAGATAGTAAGACTCCTATGGACCTTTCTTGAGCCACAATGTAAAGTATCAATGGATTTCTAGGTATAAGAGCCGCTAGAACAGGAGGTTTCGCCAGATACACTTTGATACTTTTAAAGGCTTTACTACACGTTTGATCCCACTTGAAAGAGATCCCTTTCTTCATGAGGTGACTTAATGTTGGCATCTTCCAGCTAGATTCGAGATGAATCTCCTCAAGTAGGCTAACTTTCCCTGAAGGCTTTTCAACTCATGAATGTTTCGAGGCTCAGGCATCTTCAAAATCACATCAACTTTGGATTGATCAATCTCAATTCCTTGATGTCGCACAATGAAGCTAAGAAACTTTCCAGAAGTAACCCCAAAGGCACATTTTAATGGATTCATCCTCAGTTGATATCTTCAAAGCAACTCAAATACTATACTTAAGTCTTTCAAATGGTCGCTCTTCTTTTTCGACTTCACCACCAGGTTATCGACATAACACTCGACATTTTTGTGGAGTAAGTCATCAATCTAAGTTGTAACATGATATGAGGAGCCTACGTTTTCTTCATCTTCCTCATGCTCTTTTGTGTAAACCACAATGTGAGACTTCGCCTTTAGAACCTCTTTACACGAAACTATGAGTTCCACCCGTCGCTTCATCCTAGAAGAAATTACACTTTTGAAATCTTTTTGGATTATAGGTGAAGCAAGTGTTGTTACCTTTAGGTAACTTTTCCGATACTTGTTATTCCTCTTCTTCAATGGACCCAACCTTCCGAACAGAGAAGTTCTCCAAGTAGGCTGCCAAGTTGATCAAAGATAGAAGGTATTTTACTAGAAAAAGCACACTCATCTTCTACAGTGATGCAGTTATTTCTTGCCCTTCTTATGGAGATGCGAACTGGTGGGGGTTGGCTATAGCCTAAGCCTTAGCGTGCCTGCCTAGTTATGCTTTTTGATGGGATTTTCCCTAGCCTAGATGGCTCATTAGGGTTGCACTAGCCTTTTCAAATAACTTTTAAGCATTTGGATCAAAGCCTTCTATACATTTTGTAGGGAGTAACACATCTTGTGCCAGATTTTGAGCCATAAAACTGCCCAGCAGCTTTGAAGACAAGTTTATTGCATCAATCCATTTGATAGGAAAAGTCAACCCTCCTAACACATTCCCTTGCATACCGGATGATTGGCCCTCCTCTTTATTCACTTTTGGGACATAACGAAGTATAGAGGCTGATTTTCCTTTCGAGGGCATGGTATTCCCCTTATTTGGACAAAAACTAAGCTCCTCAATATCGACTTTGCCCTTTTCAATGGCCACATCGGTTGCTTGGACTTTAAGCTAATTAGATTTGGTCGGTTTGACATCCTCAAGATTTACCCCTTTTACAATATAACTCTTCAAATAGAACTTTACATTGGAAAAACGTGACTAAACTTCAGTGAAAGGATTATTGTCAGCAACTATTTTCCTTTCAATTCCATCTTCGAGGTACTTCAAGCTTTGATAGAAGATGAGACAATTTTGTTCTCGTGTACCCAAGGCCTTCCAAGTAATATATTCTATGAAGTCTTTGCATTAATTGCATGTATCCATGCACTTCTTCGCAAATCATCCATATGAATTTCCAGCTTAATAGAACCTATAGACCTCTGCCACCCTTGATTGAATCCTTGTATTAACAAATGACTTTTGCTAAGTTCTTCAGTTGTGATGCCAAGCTGTTTCATAGTGTGGATGGGCCAAATGTTGACCCCAGACCCTTCATCTATCAAGATTCTATTTATCTTCTTCTCTAGCACATGACCCACCATATACAAAGGATGATTATGTAGAGTCTCACAAAATAGAAGATTATCGTATGTAAATGTGATCTTTGTATCACATGCATGTACTTCTTAAAGAAGGTGTTCCATAGACTTTTCAAAAGATGAAGGAGATGCTTTCGATGGGATCACCCACTATTTCTTCCTTGTCTGCAATAGACATCTTTGGTGAAATTTCACTTGTTGTTTTTTCTTTGTTAGCAAGAGACACCTTTGATAAAGTTTCATCCATTGTTTGTCCCTTGCCAGCACTGAAACATGATTCCGCAACATTGTCTTGAGTAGCCTCCATGCAGATCCAACTAAGTAGGAATTCCCCTAAAGTCACCAAACATTGTTGTTTCTGATAGTGATGTATTTCTACCTGTGACCTCTTTGGACGTTTGACCGACTTTTGCTTCTTTGATCTCCTCACTACCCTTTGTCTGATCAGTTGCCCAGATGACTCTTTCCATGGAATAGTCTTGTTGCGTCTCCGTCTAGTCACGAAAATCCATCCTTTGTCATTATCTGTATCAATCTGGACTTTTCTTGCTCTAATGACCTTTTCTCTCTAGATGCACATATTCGGATTAGGTCAAGCGAGACAAATATGATAGAAATTTGATTAGAGCTTTCCTTTCCATCATCAAGAACAAGCTTCTTTTCATTAGCTAATCGCATAACTTTATCCTTGAAAACAAAACACTTTTCAGGAGGGTGACCTACAAGTTTATAATACTTGCAATAATTTGGGTCATCAATCTTCCCAGTTTCATCGAGTTGTTTCATCTCTGGCAACTCAATAAGCTTTAAGTCAACCAATTCATCAAAAATTTCAGGAATATCAGAATCCAAAAAAGGGTATTCCTTTTCTTACATCTCCCTCAAGGTCAACTTTTGATTTGGACGCACTTGAAAAGTTGTCTTTACACTTTGTTTCTTAGTTTTTTCGTAGTAAACTTCACAGGCGCCACATCGACATTCATGGATTCTTTATTATCATTCTTGGGCACAAATTTGCTCCATCTCTTGGGTTCTTGTTTTTCCTTCCCTTTGCAAGGATCCTGAACATACATCCCATCATTTTCGACAGAATACATGCTCAATTCCATATCATGGGCACAAGTAGCTAGATCTTCAAAAAAATTAGGCTTGATCCCTTGTAAGATGTAGAGAAGCCCCCAGTGCATCAGTTGGATACACATTTCTATAGCAGAAGCTTCACTAAGCCTATCTTTACAATTTAAACTGGCGTTTTCCATTAATTTATGAAGTCAATAACTGGTTCATCCTTCCTCTGGCGAGTATTCATGAGCTCTACCATGCTCACAATGCGTCTTGTGTTGTAGAAACGATTAAGGAACTTATGTTCTAGTTACTCCCAACTATCAATAGAGTTAGGTTCAAGATCAATGTACCAATCAAATGTGTTTCCCTTTAAGGAGCGGACAAACTGCTTGACAAGATAGTCTCCATAGGTCACAACATTGTTACATGTCTCTACAAAGTGCGCAACATGTTGCTTTGGATTTCCTTTGTCCTCGAATTGTTGGAACTTAGGAGGTTGAGCATATATGTGGGAAGACTTGGTAGAGATCTCATACTTATCCTTGATAGTCCCTTCAATGAACTCCTTCAATCGATCAAGTGGGATCATCCCCTCAGAAGAGACTGGCATTTCCTTGATATGTGATGCTTTCTTCGTAGGATTTTAAGTATCTTGAACTTCAATGCCCTTTCCAGCCACATGACTAGATTCTCCATCTAGTAAACCATTCATCCTATCCATCAACTTGTCAATACGAGATTCTTGACTTTGCACATGCTTGGTCAATCCTTTAATCATCTTTGTCCAAATTCGTATGTTGCTCCTCCATGGATGAAGCATCAATTACCATTGCCTGCATGACCATTGGTGATGGACTTTCTTGCGAGTCAATCTTCAAGGGGCTCACATCACATGGGTCTTTCTTCGCGATGGAGTCCTTAGAACCAGGAAGCTCAAGTGAAGCTAAAGTCCTTCAATCTTTTCAGCAATACTGCTTCCTCCATTCACAACATTTCTAGAGGATCTTACTCCTCTCGGAGTTAAAGACCCAAAGACAGGAATTGATGTGGATGACACATGAAGTATTTGTTGTCCTAGCATGATGGACTTGCTCCTCGTAACAACACCAAAACTCCCAAAGGTAACACCAAGAATTCCCTCCACTTCAGTAGAGAACTTGTAGTCTGCAACCTTGGAGAAAGTTGATTGGGAGTTAATCTTTTTGGAAGCTATTTAAATGTTCTTTGATGCTTGAAAAGTTTAGATGAGAGGTAGATATTGTCCCACTGGGACGTGCCAGAATTTGTAGATGATAAAATTCACGTCGAGAAAATAATAATCAAGAATGAAAATATCGTAACAATTTGTCGTATTTGATTTTAATATGTGAGTGTTACAATCTCTATAAATCCTCTGATTCACCTTTTCAAGTGGAAATTCAAGGGCTCTTAAGCTTGATCTTGAATCTGAAATTTGTTCTTGAACTTGATCTTGAAATTTGAATTTGTTTTTGAAACTTGAATTTATTCTTGTGTTTGATCTTGAATTCAAGAGCTTTTAAGCTTGTTCTTGAACTTAAATGTTTGAATTCTTAAACTTATAGAGAAATTTGTTGCGTTTGATCCACGAGCTCTCTCTAGCTTATTGTTAGAATCCTTTCTTTTTTTTCTTTGAATTATGAAGACCCCTATTTATAGTTGTAGAATAGAGGAGTTATAATAGGAAAGGTTTTCCTTCAGTAGCTAATTAGATTTAAGTGGCATAACATATTGAGCTTTAATGAAATGGGTTTGTCATTTTGACTCATGGCATGATCCTATTGACTTCTTTGTGTGACTTGGTGTGCCACATCATTTGACACGTGGCACCAAGATGAGCCTCTTGGATGAAATAATATTGAGCTTACTAATTTGGACTTTTTTATGGTAGCCCAAATCAATTAATATGGGTTTTAATTAAATTTGTATTTATTGGACTTAAATGATTAACCCAATTATATTAGTCCATAACATTTATTTGGACTAATATATTAATGAATTTAATATAATTCAAATTATTTTATAAATTTTAAATGATTACGGCTGTGATTTTAAAATCTTAACCGAAGAGAAATAAAATTTTGTATTCAATCCTTGAGTTTATGGATGAGCTTAGCATGTATAACTTAGAGCTCTGATTTAATTCACTTTGTTGACTTGTAAAAGATGCTGAAACAAGTAGCTTTAAAATTTGTTTCTCTTTAATTTTATTTGGCAGAGGGTAGCCAACTTGAGAATAAAAGAGAATCTCAGCAACCTAATCAATCTAAAAGAAATTTAAATTTTAACAAAGTAGATTCCTTCTACCATTAAAATACTTGCTATTCTAGTAAAAACGATTTTCAAGCATTACTTCAGTTGCTGCACTTTGTTTAAAGTTGATCCTTAATTTTGCTCTCATTGTTTGTGCTTGAAGATTGTTTTGAGCATCTTTCAACTTGCAAATTTTCATAGTAACGTCTTTTTGGTTTTGCTACAAAATGTAGCTTTAATAACCCTTCTCTTCTTTAAAGCTCTTCTAAAAATAGTTTAATTTGGATAAATGTTGAATTTGCAATAATTTATAGATATAGGATATGAATAGATACACATGTGTTTAAGGTTTTGAAAAAATTTATTATGTGTGAGGTATACCAAGTCATACTTGTATAAGCGATTTTTTAGATTAATATGGGACCCATCATGTTTAATTCATTTTGTCTCTTTCCTCCTTTTTCCCTTCCCCTTTTTTCTCACACTCTCTCTCTCTATATATATATTTTGAAACTAATTGTCTATAAATAAGTTATCTTTTATCTTTTTCATTTTCAAAAAAAAATAATGTATTATTTTCTTGTAATATTATTTTTATTATTAAATAACTGTATAAGATATTAATAATTAAATTTAATTTTTTTTATAATTAATAAAAATATTTTAATAAAATACAATTAAATTTATATATAAAAGATTAGTGAACATATTATTAAAAATATACAATTATTGAGAGATTATACACATAGAAAGTATGTGTGTTACCGTTAGTATTAGGTGTTTGGTCATATCTAAATATCCTTTTTTTTTTAACTTTTATTTGTAATTTATAAAATTGAGTTTGAAGAGGAAGTTATATTTGGTTATATTTTTATAAAGAATATTTGAAATGATGTTCATTTTTAATGTATTTATATACAATTTCAAAACTGAAAACTGACTTAGAAAAATAGATTATATGATGTGTTTAAAATTTGAAATATAACTTCAAATTGAAAAAAATAGTGTTTTAAATTTTTATGGTCAAACATTAATTTTGGAATAAAGAGAAATGTTATTACGAAAAAAGTGAATATTTTTATGTTTGACCGGGTCCTAAAAATAAAAGTTGAAGAGATACAACTAATAAAGAAAAAAAAAATCTTTAAAAGAAATGATTTTACCAGGTAATTCTCAAAATATAAGTGATCATCAAAAGAATTAATTCAAATTTTTTAGGCTCATAACTTTTAATTATCTACGTAGCTTAGCACATTTTATCTTCATCCTCCAGAGAAATTCTTTTTTATAAGAAATTATAAGTCACTATGTTTATATTGAATGGAGGCTCATAAAATTTTTGTCTGCCACGTTATATTTATTCCTCTAAATTTTTTTGTTGGTTGGTGTTTGGCGAACTATGAGAGCCCAGAAAACCTCTCACATTGTGTCCTCTTGATTTATCGTTGAAATGAAAGCATTTGATCTCAATTATTTGCACTTAATTTAATTTTGATCATTTCTATATAATTATGGAGTTTGTTTATTTTCATGCCTTTGTTTTTCTTAAATTTTACGCAATTACTTAATTGGTCTGAACGATAAAGATTTATCATAAAATTTTAATCTCATTAAGAAGTCTATTTAAGAATTTCTATAAATGATGTTCATGACTATTCCATCTACTTTCAGCCACCACTCATACCATTATTTTAGCCACAATTATCACCACCACCTGCATCTAGAGTTACCGTTTTTAGCACAACCACAACTATCGCCAATCACCTTTAGTCATCATTTGCGTTCATCACTATCAATCATTATTACATCCACTAATCATTATTGATATTTATCATTATTAGTCAACATTATATATCCTCCCCAAATCTCACCTTGTGGGATTTCACTGGGTTGGGTATGTTGTTGTTGTTGTTGAATGGGGTGGTGCAGGTCGGATGTGGGGCCGCACGATAATTTTTTTTCATTTTCAACCAACTCTGCCCGCCTATATAAACTCGTCTCACATAAATTTTTAAGTTCTTTTATTTTTTGTTAATTGGGTTTAATATGAAAAATAAAAATTCGTAACTTTTTTTTTATTCATCGCTAATTTATATCTTGATAACTAATCAATTGTTATTGGTTAACATTCCAACAATTATTTCTTAATCGTTAATTAAAAGTATCTAATTAACATTTCAACAACTAACAATTTATCGGATATGTCTAGTTTAAACTTTAAAAAAGAAGTTAAAATTAAAGTTAATATTTAATATAAAAAAATTTATATCTATGAATTTTACTAATTACTAAGATTAAATTTTATTCGAATTCTTATTTGAATTTTTTAATTCGCCATCCTCAGTTGTCATATAAAATTTTAGAATATTTTATAAAATCAATTTTTTTAAAATTTTATATCTATTACAAATAATTTTTAAATAACAAAAATAAATTCAGATGTATATTTCAGATTTAGACCTCTGAATCTTGAAAACAAAAGCATGACTTTAGCGAAAAAGAGCGTAGTGAAAAACTATATTTAGGTAATGCTACAGAAAAAAAACTAGTTTTGTATGAATATAGGGACGGCAATGAGGGGTGCAAATCGGATGTGGGGCGGGTTGAACTCAATCCGCAAATTTTTTAAACCGCCTCACATGATAGTTTTTTTCATTTTCAACCAATTCCGCCCGCTCTATATAAACTCGCCTCACATAAATTTTTAAGTTCTTTTATTTTTTTTTTAATTGGGTTTAATATGAAAAATAAAAATTCATAACTTTTTTTTTAATTTTTCGCTAATTAGCGTCTTGATAACTGATTAATTATTTCTGGTCAATATTTCAACAATTTTTTTTCAATCGCTAATTGTCACACCCCTATTTTTCCCCACGTGTGAGTTTTGAACAATAGAGTTTCTCCAATATAAGTGATATTTTGAAAAGCGATTATTTTATTATTTAGAGTCACCACTTGGAATTGAGTTTTGGTTTTCCAAGTCACCTTTTTGTTTTATCCCTAATAAAAAGGAAATGACTCTTTATTTTTGGTCTGCGAAACAAAGATCGGGTAAGGAATTCTGTTGACCGAAAAGAAGGTGTTAGGCACCCCTCAAGTCCCGTGGTTTTAGCACAGTCGCTTATTGGCAAGTTTATGGTTTAACATAATTTTGAATATATTATATTTATTAGTCTTATAAACAATATTATTTACCCGTCTTCCTTGATTTATTTTAAACTCATTTAAGGTTGTCTTATTTTATTAGTGTGATGTGTTGGTAGCAGTGCTTTCCAACCTTGCCACAAATTATTTATTTATTCGTATTTTCCAATAACATTTGTTCAATGTTATTTAAATCCTAATGTTTCCCTATTATTATTTATCGGCCTAATCATGCTCCTAAATTTAACTTAAAAAAAATTAATCACAAAAATTATTTAATGTTTGAATTTTTTTTCTCAAAGTCAAAAGACTTTAAAAAAATTTTTTGGTTAAGTGTTAGTTATTGTGACTCATGAAAAACATAATTTAACAATTCAATATTAATTACATGGATCAACATGAAATTGTTAAATTAGTATTCTAAAAAACATCATTACTAAAATGAGATGTAAAAAGTTACAAACTTCTCATTTTTATTTTCGTTTTCTATTTTTTTCTAAGAAAATGTGAGCACGGTATTAGTAAGAACACCCAAATATATTTTTTTATATAAGTTTTGCACATTTAGCATGTTAAGAATTATGAACACCTAAAATTTTCTTTTCCTTATTTTAGTCATAAGAATAAAATAAGAACCTACAAACTAAAAGCGATATTTTATATAAAGAACTTTTATCATTAATTATTTTTGTCATTTTGATTTATTAATTCGTAAACACACACATCATCCTAATTGAACAATGAATTTACTCAACATGAAATAAGCTATTTAACAGTTTTATATTAAATTTAACAATATAAAACATCTAAACAAAAATTTATATGAAAGATTTGAACATAATTCATATTACAATGTCAAAGAATAGCAATGGGTCAAACACATACAAAATTTGACAACTTTAATGAATGTAATCATACTAAATTGGACAAGAAAAATAAGTGTTACCTCTTACGAAGAATAATTTACAAAGGATAGACCATAATAGGAACCATGAACTCGAATCGCAAAGGCAAACCTCTAACTCCGTCTTCTTTTTTTTTTTTTTTTTGATGTGTTTTTTGTGATTTTTTTTTGTTTGAGTGTTTGTGCAAATTTTTGCTAAGGTTTCTCCTAAATGTGTATAAGATGTGTGTGTAAAAGAAGAAAGTAGTAGATGATTTAGGTGTTTGTGTGTGGGGGAAAAAAGAAAGAATGTGGTATATGATTTTTTTTAACCGTGTGTGTAGAATGTCTTGTTATGTTTCTATTTTTGTGTAGAATGTGAAAAAAAAGGTAAAAAAAAATGGAGTGTGTTGTGTATATGGAGGAAAATGTGAGAGAGTAGTGGGTTTTGTGAGGGGGCATTGTGGGGTAGTTTAGGTGAGTCGGGGAGGAGCTGGAATTAATAGGTAGTTTTTTTAAGTTTATTTGTTTTATTTTGTTTTTGTTTTTATTTTAAAAGAAAAAATATAGATAAAAATATTAGAAAACTATTTTAAATTAATAAGATATAGAAAGTTAACTAATTTAAACCAAAATATAATCAAGAAAATAATAACAATACAGGATTTTTTTATTAGAATCAAAAGTTAAAAGAAATAACATATATTTTATAAACTTTCTATTCTTTAGAACAAAACTTACATTAAAATGTGTTTTGTTGTTTTCAAATTATTCTAAATAAGATAAAAATAAAAATATTTAAATACTAAAAAGTAAATAACATAAGTTTGGTAAAAAATTAGGTGCTAACAGGATGCCCCACTTGTTTGAGAACATGAAGAGTTTTCAAGCAAAGAAGTGAAAGTGCCTAATTTTTGGCCTAACCATTATTAAAAGATAGGAAAAAATAAATAGTAAGCAAGAGTTACCGAACCCTGGCTTTGCGCAGCCTACATATCGGGTTATAAGAAAATCAGTTCACTGTAGTTCAAATAGGTGCAACAAGGGATGGATGGATGGATGGATTAGAGAGTTGAGTCTTGTCATGTCGAGATCCCGGTCCGTGATTCCTATTGTTACATTGAAGATAATAAAACTGAAAGGAAACAATACAAGATCTATTCTATACTATTTCTCTTATATTCTTTATACTTAAGCATTCAGCTCCCTTTGTATAAGCTTCTTCCAAAGCATATGACTTTCTAGAGCCTTCTTTTTCTTGCAAGTCTTCCTTTGCATTTTCAGTTATCATCTCGCCTTCTTCTGGCGGGTACCTTGATCTCAAAATCTAATCTTGAAGTTTGAATTTGAGGGTTGAACTTGAAAATCTCAATTGAATTATCGATGCCTCTCCAGAGGAAAGTTAGTACACTATTCGTTAATACTTGTTTCCTGAATTGAAGTTGGGAAGCTGAATCTTCAAAATATTGAGCTGCTACATGAGTCTATATCAACTCTTAGTGTCATTCTTTACTTCTCAAATCGGACAAATATTACTCCATTATTGATGTCCAAATTTGTGGTCGCAGAGAAACCTGCTTGCAATCAAAGACATGCAAAGCTAAACAAAATTTTTCTATCCCCGTTTGTACTAAAAAAAATTTTGTGGGTTATTTTGCTTGACTTGAACATAATATTTAAACAAAAAGTAATAAAATAATTAAAAAAAGGAAAAAAACAAAAATTATATATATTTTTTTTAATAAAATTAGATTTTACGCTATATGAAAAATTAAAAAAGGGGCTATCATGCGCTATGAAGATATGAACGAATATTATGAGGGTCCGTGCCCTAAACGAATATTATGAGGGTTCGTGCCCTAAATGAATATTATGAGGGTTCTCACCCTAAACAAATATTATGAGGGTCTGTGCCCTAAACGAATTATGAGGGTTTGCTTCCTAAACGAATATTATGAGGGTTCGTGCCCTAAACGAATATTAGGGTTCGCTCCCAAAACGAATATTATGAGGGTTCGCTCCCAAAACGAATATTATGAGGGTTCGCTCCCTAAACGAATATTATGAGGATTCGTGCCCTAAACGAATATTATGAGGGTTTGAGCCCTAGACGAATATTATGAGGGTTCGCTCCCTCAACGAATATTATTATTAGAGTTCGCTCCTTAAACGAATATTATGAGGGTTCGTGCCCTAAACGAATATTATGAGGGTTCGCGCCGTAAACGAATATTATGAGGGTTCGCTCCCTTAACAAATATTATGAAGGTTCACTCCCTAAACGAATATCATGAGGGTTCGCTCCCTAAACGAATATTATAAGGGTTCATTCCCTAGACGAATATTATAAGGGTTCGCTCCCTAACGAATATCCTGAGGGTTCTGTTCCCTAGACGAATATTATGAGGGTTCGCTCGCTAAACGAATATTATGAGGGTTCGTGCCCTAAACGAATATTATGAGGGTTTGTGCCCTAAAAGGAATATTATGAGGGTTCGCGCCCTAAAGGGGTATTATGAGGGTTCGTGCCCTAAATGAATATTATGAGGGTTCGTGCCCTAAACGAATATTATGAGAGTTCGTAACCTAAACGGATATTATGAGGGTTCACTCCCTAAACGAATATTATGAGAGTTCACTACCTAAACGAATATTTTGAGGGTTCGTGTCCTAGACGAATATTATGAGGGTTTGCGCCCTAAATAAATATTATGAGGGTTCGCTCCCTAAACGAATATTATGAGGGTTCATGCCTAAACGAATATTATAAAGGTTCGTGCCCTAAACGAATATTATGAGGGTTCGTGCCCTAAATGAATATTATGAGGGTTCGTGCCCTAAATGAATATTATGAGGGTTCGTGCCCTAAAGGAATATTATGAGGGTTCGTGCTCTAAGCGAATATTATGAGGGTTCGTGACCTAAACGAATATTATGAGGGTTCATGCCCTAAACAAATATTATGAGGGTTCATCCCTAAACGAATATTATGAGGGTTCGCTACCTAAACGAATATTATGAGGGTTCATGTCCTAAACGAATATTATGAGGGTTTGTGCCCTAAATGAATATTATGAGGGTTTGCTCCCTAAACGAATATTATGAGGGTTCGTGCCCTAAAAGAATATCATGAGTGCCCTAAACGAATATTATGAGGGTTTGCTCCCTAAACGAATATTATGAGAGTTCGCTCCTGTAACGCCCGGTAAAATTACCAAAATACCCCTGGAGTGAAGGTATGCGCGTAACGCATCTTCCGATGCTCGTATGGTGAATCCGAGACCGGCTTTGTGATCAGCATGGAAAATGGAGTAGGAAAATGGTCTCGGTCGAATTTTAGAGCGACCCGATCGAAAGATAAATTTTTGGATCAAGTCACAAAGCGGTGGCTGTCCGCGACGGAGGCGCGTCGCGGACCTGATGCGGAGTGGCACTTGTGTGTTTTCCAAAATATTTGACGGGATGGAGAGAACTCGTACAAAAGCACTTTTTCCAAAATTACACAGTACGCGATAGGTCCGCGTCGCGGACCGTGTGTTTTCCGAACTGCAAATTCCTAATTTAATTCTAGGGGCATTCTAGTCAATCCTTAGTCCCTCTTAAACACTGGTACACGACTAATTAAGTCGTTTTCAACCAGAAAAGGGTCTAAAACCTCATTCTAAGTCCTATCCCTTAGAAACTAACAAGGCTAGGGCTTGAGGAGAAGAGAGAAAAGCTTGTGGGAAGAATTCGAGCGGAGACCCCGAAAGTACTCGATTGCTAACGGCATCACAGGATGTAAGGCTAAACTAAAACATGAGATTGTTATCTCATGTGCCCCATAGAGGTCATAGATGAGTTGATGATTGAAGAGTCTGCGTGCATGATTTCTTTGATGGATTTTCTTGAAAATTATATTTGAAACTACATGTTTTCTATGTTGATGATCATCATACTATTGGTTTTCTTAAGTTGGATATTTTCATGAGAATTTGCATAACCCTAGATGATTAATTTGAATAGCATGCATAATGAACTTGAGAATGATAAGTCTAGAACCTTGAATTAAGATTGTGATTGTGATTGTGATGAGAGAATGATGAGTCTAGAGCCTTGAGTTAAGATTGTTGATTGTGATTGTGATTGTGATGAGAGAATGATGAGTCTAGAGCCTTGAGTTAAGATTGTTGATTGTGATTGTGATTGTGATGAGAGGATGATGATGAATTGATAGAGTTTGATTGTCTTATGAGTCTCTATAAATAAACTCTACCGATGTGTCTATTCACTTGATTCCTAATGATTGTTCTAATCTTGAGTTATTGATGAGAATGAATGATGAGAGGGCCAAAGCCCTTATGAGATCGATTGATGAGAGGGCCAAAGCCCTTATGAGCTTGATTGATGATAGGGTTAAAGTCCCTATGGAACCGGTCGTTGACGGGGTTAAAGTCCCTACGAGATTGGTTCGATTGGATTGGATTGATGGTTTTATGAGCATTGAGTCGGGAGGAGTATCGAGCACCGAAATGGATAAGAGTGAGTCCCACTCAAACCCATTAAACTATGCCGCCAAGCATGGAAGAGGTTTTCCTCTTGAGTTATGTCCCTGAAATCAATAGCGGACTTTGTTGATTGTTCTGTCTCCATCTTGGATTTATCCATTATGGTTTCGATTCGTTCCCGACCTGGCAAGTTTGGAATGGCTGTGGCAACATCAGCGTGACTATTGTACATTCACTGGCTCATAAGTGATTGTTGTCGGATAAGAGAAACTCCCATAAACTTCTTTCCCTATTTTGAGTCGGAAAGAGATGAGAGGAGGTGAGCTCCACTGAGATGAGATGAGATGAGATGAAATGAAATGTGATGAGATAAGAGGAGGTGAAATCCTTTGAGATGAGTCTGAGATGTTTGACGAGGTTTGAGTTGATGATAGGTCACTTGTCTACTCTTCATTCTTGCATAGACAGACATTTGACTACTGATGTGATTTGATATGTATTTTAAGTTGTTGTTGTTTCCATATTATTCTACCGATGTCTGTTTCATTCAGCTATTTTACATACCAGTACATTCCAAGTACTGACGTCCACTCTGGACTGCATCGTTTTATGATGTAGAGGCAGGTACTAGAGATCATCAACAGGCGCTCCGTTGAAGGTCTGAGATTCGAAGCTGATTTGGTGAGCCTCCCCTACTCTGGAGGATCCACTACTTTTATTTCATCATGCTTTAGAGTTAGATTGGACTATTGATTTTATTTTGATTTGGGTAGCCATGGATTTGTCATTGGCACCACATGATTAATGATAGAGGCTTCATAGACGAGGGTTGAGTATTGATGTTGAGATTGTGAGCTAGTTCTTTCTACTAGCCTCCATTATTTTATATACTCTTTCGAGACTTTAGATGAGATGTGTCCATTACCTAATTATATTTTCCGCTGTTCAGTAGAGTTTATTTGATGAATGATGTGATGAGACTAAGTGGTTCGCTTGGAGACTAGCAATAGTCTCTGAGTGCCGGCCACGCCAAGGGTACCCTCCCGGGGCGTGACAAACTTGGTATCAGAGCACAGAGTTCAAGTGTCCTAGGGAGTCTATGAGGCCGTGTCTAGTAGAGTCTTGTTTATGGGTGTGTTGTCGACCACACTTCATAAGCTGGAGGCTATGGGACATTAGGAATGGTTACACTTCTTTCTTACTCTAAATCATGCGATGGAGTTGAACTCTATGAAAACTATCCTCTAATTCGTGCGTTACATGTGCAGAATCGATAACATGCCTCCCAAAAGAGCTGTCAGAGGAAGTGGACGTCCTGCCAGGCAAGCTGTTAACCTACCTGAACCCCAAGTACCCGAGGGGCCCGTGGATCCAGCGGTTCCTGTCGAACAACCCCCTCAGGACGAGGTCTCCAATGCCGAGTTACGCCAAGCTATTCGGGCTCTAGCCCAGGCTGTTGCGGCACCTCCTGTGAGACAGGGAGCGGGCAGACTGGATACTCATGACACCTCCAGAGTCCGGGAATTTCTGAGGATGAACCCGCCTGAGTTCACGGGGTCGGCAGCTACTGAAGACCCCGAGAGCTATATTGAGGAGCTTGAGAAGGTGTTCCAAGTGATGCATGTGGCGGATGTGGATAGAGTTGAATTGGCCGCCTACCAACTCAAAGGGGTGGCCAGGCTGTGGTTCGACCAATGGAAGAATGGCCGAGTGGATGGTGATTCATGTGTGACCTGGGCAGTGTTTGAGGAGGCCTTCTTGGGACGCTTCTTCCCAAGGGAGAAAAGAGAGGCTAAAGTGAGGGAGTTTCTGAATCTAAAACAGGGCTCCATGACCGTGCAGGAGTATGGCCTGAAGTTCACACAGCTATCTCGCTATGCTCCAGATATGATTGCCGACATGAGGGGGAGAATGGGAATGTATGTCGATGGGTTGAATAGAGGGCCCAAAAGGGATGGCAGAGGGGCAATGCTGGTGAGTGATATGGACATTGGGCGATTGATGACATTTGTACAACAAGCTGATGAGGAGAGGCAGCATGACAAGGAGGAATTCAGGCGCAAGAAAGCCAAAACGTCTAGCTATGAGACGGGAAGGAGAGGCAATGGTCATCGATTTCCAACACCATCATCTGCTAGTGCGCCCACGCCCAGGATCAGGGATGATCAAAGGTCCCAGAATACTAGAGCCCATGGGTCCCAGTCACAAGCTAGTGTGGCTCAAGGATCGCGGGGTCAACGGCCGTGTAAAAAGTGTGGCAAGTTGCACCTGGGGAGATGTCGTGAGGGAAATGATGGGTGCTACAAATGTGGCCAAGTGGGTCACTATCAGAGAGACTGTCCTCAATGGGCTAGCCGAGCTCAATCCACTGCATCGGCCCCACCAGTAGGAGGGAACCAGAGGGCTACTATGTCAGGAACAGGCGGAGCAACAAACCGCTTGTACGCCATGGGTAGTCGCCAAGATCAGGAGAACTCCCCAGATGTTGTGACGGGTATGATTCGTGTCTTTACTTTTGATTGTTATGTCTTGATGGACCCTGGTGCCACATTGTCATTTGTATCTCCTTATGTGGCCAGTAAATTTGATATGACCCCTGAGAGTCTCCTTGAACCTTTTGATGTTTCTACTCCAGTGGGTGAGTCTATTCGAGCTGAGAGAGTTTATAGGACTTGCGTAGTGTCCATCTATCATAGGGACACTCTTGTTGATTTGATTGAGCTGGAGATGATTGATTTTGACTTGATCCTTGGCATGGATTGGCTCCACACCTGATGCCTCTGTTGATTGTAGATCCCGAATTGTTAAGTTCCAATTTCCAAATGAACCAGTTCTAGAGTGGAAGGGTGACTCAGTGACACCGAGGGGGAGGTTTATCTCATATCTTAAAGCCCGGAAGTTAATTTCCAAAGGTTGTATCTATCACCTAGTACGAGTGAAATCAGACGAGGTTGAGTCCCCAACTCTTGAGTCAGTTCTGATTGTTAGTGAGTATCCGAAAGTGTTTCCTGATGATCTGCCCGGAGTCCCTCCTGATAGGGAGATTGACTTCGGGATCGACATTCTTCCTGATACCCAACCCATTTCGATTCCACCTTACAGGATGGCCCCCGCTGAGTTGAAAGAATTGAAAGAGCAATTAAAAGATTTGCTAGAGAAGGGCTTCATTAGACAAAGTGTTTCACCATGGGGTGCTCCTGTCCTATTCGTGCGAAAGAAAGATGGGTCTGTCAGAATGTGTGTTGATTATAGACAACTGAACAAGGTCACGGTGAAGAACAAATATCCTCTCCCAAGGATAGATGATTTGTTTGACCAACTTCAGGGCGCCTCTTGTTTCTCTAAGATAGACCTCAGATCTGGCTACCATCAGCTGAAGGTGAGAGAGTGTGACATTCCAAAGACAGCCTTTAGGACTAGATATGGCCATTTTGAATTCCTGGTCATGTCCTTTGGGTTGACGAATGCACCTGCCGCCTTTATGGACTTGATGAACAGGGTGTTCAAACCGTATCTTGACTTGTTCGTGATTGTATTCATTGATGATATTCTGATATATTCAAGGAGTGAGGAGGAGCATGCCAATCACCTCAGAGTTGTCCTCCAAACTCTTAGGGACCATGAGTTGTATGCAAAATTTTCAAAGTGTGAGTTCTGGCTTAAGTCAGCAGCCTTCCTGGGCCACGTTGTTTTCGGTGATGGTATTCAGGTGGACGCCCAGAAGATTGAAGCGGTTAAGAATTAGCCACGACCGACCACTCCGACCGACATTAGAAGTTTCTTGGGGTTGGCGGGCTACTACCGCAGGTTTGTAGAAGGATTTTCTTCCTTATCCGCACCATTGACCAAGTTGACCCAGAAAAAGGTCAAGTTTCAGTGGTCCGAGAAATGTGAGAAGAGTTTCCAGGAATTGAAAACGAGATTGACTACTGCACCAGTCTTAACTTTACCCGAGGGAAATGAGGGCTTTGTGATTTATTGTGATGCCTCAAGGGTCGGACTGGGATGTGTGCTAATGCAAAAGGGGAAGGTGATAGCCTATGCCTCCAGGCAACTCAAGGTCCATGAAAGGAATTACCCAACCCATGACCTCGAGTTGGCAGCGGTAGTGTTTGCATTTAAGATCTGGCGTCACTACTTGTATGGGGTACACGTGGATGTGTTCACAGACCACAAGAGCTTGCAGTATGTGTTCAGTCATAAGGAGCTTAACTTGCGACAGAGGAGATGGTTGGAATTGCTCAAGGATTATGACATGAGCATTCACTATCATCCAGGTAAAGCTAACGTTGTTGTTGATGCTCTTAGCAGGTTATCAATGGGTAGCACAGCCCATGTGGAGGAAGGAAAGAGGGAATTAGCCAAGGACGTACACCGGTTGGCTCGATTAGGGGTCCGACTTGAGGAGAACAATGAAGGAGGATTTAATGTGGAGAACGGGTCTGCTTCCTCGCTAGTTATAGAAGTGAAAGAAAAACAAGACCAAGACCCAGTCATACTCCAATTGAAGGAGGATGTCCACAATCAGAAGGTGACGGTCTTCTCCAAAGGGGGAGATGGTGTACTGAGATATCAAAGTCGATTGTGTGTTCCAAATGTTGATGGCATACGGGACAGAATCATGGCAGAAGCTCATAACACGAGATATTCCATTCACCCTGGCTCCACCAAAATGTACCACGACTTAAGGGAAGTCTATTGGTGGAATGGGATGAAGAGGGATGTTGCAGAGTTTGTCTCGAAATGCCCAAATTGCCAACAAGTGAAGGTTGAGCATCAAAGGCCATGTGGATTGGCTCAGAACTTTGAAATTCCGGAGTGGAAATGGGAGATGATCAACATGGACTTTATCACTGGCCTGCCGAAATCTCGAAAGCAACATGATTCGATATGGGTGATCGTGGATAGGATGACAAAGTCGGCTCACTTCTTGGAAGTAAAGACAACAAACACTGCGGAAGAGTATGCCAGATTGTACGTCCAGGAGATCGTGAGGTTGCATGGGGTTCCTTTGTCTATCATCTCGGACAGAGGGGCTCAATTTACCTCCCAGTTCTGGAGATCGTTTCAGAAAGGTTTGGGTACTAAGGTGAATCTGAGTACAGCTTTTCACCTGCAGACGGATGGTCAGGCAGAGCGTACGATTCAAACACTCGAGGATATGTTGAGAGCTTGTGTACTTGACTTCAAAGGAAATTGGGATGATCATCTACCCTTGATCGAATTCGCATATAACAATAGTTATCATGCGAGCATTCAGATGGCTCCTTATGAGGCCCTGTACGGGAGAAGATGTAGATCGCCGATTGGGTGGTTTGAGGTTGGAGAAGCAGGGCTGATTGGACCTGACCTTGTTCACCAGTCGATGGAAAAAGTCAAGATCATTAGAGAGAGGCTAAAGACTGCCCAGAGTCGCCAAAAATCCTACACCGACGTAAGGAGAAGGGACTTAGAGTTTGAGATAGATGATTGGGTGTATTTGAAGGTATCACCTATGAAGGGTGTCCTAAGGTTTGGAAAGAAGGGAAAGTTAAGCCCACGATATGTTGGGCCATATCAGATCGTAAAAAGGATTGGGAAAGTTGCTTACGAGTTGGAGTTACCTTCCGAGTTAGAGGGAGTTCATCCGGTATTCCATGTGTCGATGCTGAAGAAATGGTTGGGAGATCCCACCGTGGTGATTCCTATCGATGGCCTTGGAGTGAAAGATAGCCTATCCTATGAAGAGGTCCCGGTTCAGATCCTTGAACGTCAGATTCGCAGGTTGAGGAACAAAGAGATAGCCTCAGTCAAAGTCCTGTGGAGGAATCAATTCGTTGAAGAAGCCACATGGGAAGCTGAGGAGGAGATGAGGGCCAAATACCCGCACCTATTCGTGCCAACGGATGATGGAAACATTGAAGGTAAAAATCCTTGCTCTTCACTAAACTGATTGTTTTATTTTGATGCGACTTACTATTGCCTAGTCGAGGATGGATTGATTGAACTGAGTGGAAGATGAGTCTCGAGTCTATTTGTGCTTTAGTCCCCACCTCTACTCATCATTCGAGGATGAATGATCCCAAGGGGGAGATGATGTAACGCCCGGTAAAATTACCAAAATACCGCTGGAGTGAGGGTATGCGCGCAACGCATCTTCCGATGCTCGTATGGCGAATCCGAGACTGGATTTGTGATCAGCATGGAAAATAGAGTGGAAAAATGGTCTCGGTCGAATTTTAGAGCGACTCGATCGAAAGATAAATTTTCGGATCAAGTCACAAAGCAGTGGTTGTCCGCGACGGAGGCGCGTCGCGGACCTGACGCGGAGTGGCACTTGTGTGTTTTTCAAAATTTTCGACGGGATGGAGAGAACTCGTACAAAAGCACTTTTTCCAAAATTACACAGTACGCGATAGGTCCGCGTCGCGGACCGTGTGTTTTCCGAACTGCAAATTCCTAATTTAATTCTAGGGGCATTCTAGTCAATCCCTAGTCCCTCTAAAACACTGGTACACGACTAATTAAGTCGTTTTCAACCAGAAAAGGGTCTAAAACCTCATTCTAAGTCCTATCCCTTAGAAACTAACAAGGCTAGGGCTTGAGGAGAAGAGAGAAGAGCTTGTGGGAAGAATTCGAGCGGAGACCCCGAAAGTACTCGATTGCTAACGGCATCACAGGTATGTAAGGCTAAACTAAAACATGAGATTGTTCTCTCATGTGCCCCACAGAGGTCATAGATGAGTTGATGATTGAAGAGTCTGCGTGCATGATTTCTTTGATGGATTTTCTTGAAAATTATATTTGAAACTACATATTTTCTATGTTGATGATCATCATACTATTGGTTTTCTTAAGTTGGATATTTTCATGAAAATTCGCATAACCCTACATGATTAATTTGAATAGCATGCATAATGAACTTGAGAATGATAAGTCTATAACCTTGAATTAAGATTGTGATTGTGATTGTGATGAGAGAATGATGAGTCTAGAGCCTTGAGTTAAGATTGTTGATTGTGATTGTGATTGTGATGAGAGAATGATGAGTCTAGAGCCTTGAGTTAAGATTGTTGATTGTGATTGTGATTGTGATGAGAGGATGATGATGAATTGATAGAGTTTGATTGTCTTATGAGTCTCTATAAATAAACTCTACCGATGTGTCTATTCACATGATTCCTAATGATTATTCTAATCTTGAGTTATTGATGAGAAGGAATGATGAGAGGGCCAAAGCCCTTATGAGATCGATTGATGAGAGGGCCAAAGCCCTTATGAGCTTGATTGACGATAGGGTTAAAGTCCCTATGGAACCGGTCATTGACGGGGTTAAAGTCCCTACGAGATTGGTTCGATTGGATTGGATTGATGGTTTTATGAGCATTGAGTCGGGAGGAGTATCGAGCACCGAAATGGATAAGAGTGAGTCCCACTCGAACCCATTAAACTATGCCGCCAAGTATGGAAGAGGTTTTCCTCTTGAGTTATGTCCCTGAAATCAATAGCGGACTTTGTTGATTGTTCTGTCTCCATCTTGGATTTATCCATTATGGTTTCGATTCGTTCCCGACCTGGCAAGTTTGGAACGGCTGTGGCAACATCAGCGTGACTGTTGTACATTCACTGGCTCATAAGTGATTGTTGTCGGATAAGAGAAACTCCCATAAACTTCTTACCCTATTCTGAGTCGGAAAGAGATGAGAGGAGGTGAGCTCCACTGAGATGAGATGAGATGAAATGAAATGTGATGAGATAAGAGGAGGTGAGCTCCTTTGAGATGAGTCTGAGATGATTGATGAGGTTTGAGTTGATGATAGGTCACTTGTCTACTCTTCATTCTTGCATAGACAGACAATTGACTACTGATGTGATTTGATATGTATTTTAAGTTGTTGTTGTTTCCATATTATTCTACCAGTGTCTGTTTCATTCAGCTATTTTACATACCAGTACATTCCAAGTACTGACGTCCACTCTGGACTGCATCGTTTTATGTTGTAGAGGCAGTACTAGAGATCATCAACAGGCGCTCCGTTGAAGGTCTGAGATTCGAAGCTGATTTGGTGAGCCTCCCCTACTCCGGAGGATCCACTACTTTTATTTCATCATGCTTTAGAGTTAGATTGGACTATTGATTTTATTTTGATTTGGGTAGCCATGGATTTATCATTGGCACCACATGATTAATGATAAAGGCTTCATAGACGAGGGTCGAGTATTGATGTTGAGATTGTGAGCTAGTTCTTTCTACTAGCCTTCATTATTTTATATACTCTTTCGAGACTTCAGATGAGATGTGTCCATTACCTAATTATATTTTCCGCTGTTCAGTAGAGTTTATTTGATTGAATGATGTGATGAGGCTAAGTGGTTCGCTTGGAGACTAGCAATAGTCTCTGAGTGCCGGCCACGCCAAGGGTACCCTCTCGGGGCGTGACAGCTCCCTAAACGAATATTATAAGGGTTCGTGCCCTAGACGAATATTATGAGGGTTCGTGACCTAAACGAATATTGTGAGGCTTCGTGCCCTAAACGAATATTATGAGGGTTCATGCCCTAAACGAATATTATGAGGGTTCGCCTCCCTGAATGAATATTACGAGGGTTCGCTCCCTAAACGAATATTATGAGGGTTCGTGCCCTAAACGAATATTATGAGGGTTTGCTCTCTAAACGAATATTATGAGAGTTCACTATCTAAACAAATATTATGAGGGCTCGTGCCCTAAACGAATATTATGAGGGTTCTCTCCCTAAATGAATATCATGAGGGTTCGCTCCCTAAACGAATATTAGGAGGGTTCGTACCCTAAACGAATATTATGAGGGTTCGCTCCCTAAATGAATATTATTAGGGTTCGCTTCCTAAACGAATATTATGAGGGTTTTTGCCCTAATTAAATATTATGAAGGTTCGTGCCCTAAATGAATAATATGAGGGTTTGCTCCCTAAACGAATATTATGGGGGTTCGCTCCCTAAACGAATATTATGAGGGTTCGCTCCCTAAACGAATATTATGAGAGTTCGTTCCCTATGAAGAATGATTTAGTTTTATTTAATTTTACTTTTATATGATTGTTAGAAATAAAATAAAATATGCCCCAGTTTTTAAACTAAGAAATTTTGAAACTTTTTTTTAATTATTATTTTTTTTATTGTTGAATTTATTTTTTATTTTATCATATTTATTTTTAGAAAAAAATGCCCTAATTTCAATTTGTCAGAAATAAATAATTTTTTATTTGAGACCGTGCCCGATAGTAGGATGTCCTACGAATCTCACCATAGCAAGAATCAGGTCTAACGTAGTTCATACGAATTAAAAAATTATTTGAGACCGAGCCCGTTGGTAGGACTGCCTATGTATCTCACCATAGCAAGAATCAGGTGTGACATTGTTCATACAAATCAATTTTTTTTATTTGAGACCGAGCCCGTTAGTAGGACTGCCTATGTATCTTACCACAGCAAGAATCAAGTCTGATGTAATTCATACGAATCAATTTTTTCATTTGAGACCGAGCTCGTTAGTAGGACTGCCTACGTATTTTACCACAACAAGAATCAGGTCTGACGTAATTTATACGAATCAATTTTTTTATTTGCAAAGTAACATCTTTTGAAAAGAATGTTAGATAGAAAGAAATTGATTTTTGATTGATCATGTCTTGGCTTTAGATGGTACCAACAATTAACATTATGCATATGAATCACCTTCAAGTACTCCTTGGCAAATTTGAGGTTAACTTTGTAGTAATTTCTGTATTTTCAAATGATACCTCAAGCATACTTAAGTATTAGCAAGATCTATTCATCTTGCATCAAATATGGAGTTGAAATTATTCATGTCATCATGTTTCAAGTGCCTTAACAAAATAAAGTCTTAATTCACACAAAATAGAAGAGTTGAGATCGTAGGATATTTTGAGAGTCAATCACACTCAAAAATGATATTAAATGCATGAGATTGAGATACAATATGCTTGACCCTTATGTAAGTATCCACTAATGTGAGAACATCGAAAAAAAATCCAGTAGGACTTGTATTCAACATAAATTGTGGGCTTGGAATGGGTAAGGTAATCTTTGTAGAAAGTGACTATTTTCTCCCCAACATTGCACTATGCACTCAATTTATATTCTTCATTTTCACATTTGATCTTTATCTGCTTCGTTGCTTTTTTTTTTTCCAGACTTTCTCCTCTTTTTTTTTTTTTTTGAGTTTTTCTCCTTTTATTGGATTTTGTTTTTACTATCACATTTTCACTTTCACTTTTTCATTCGACTTAAAACTTTATCAGTGCATTCATAGAGATTGGAGAAAAATAGAGTGGTATTTGTGCGTTCAAAAGGATATAGGATAAGAAATGGTTATCGAAATAAAGATGATTTAGGCTAAAAAAAAGAACCACCAGGGATCATGTGTTATTTGGTAGGCTTACAAGGGACAATTGGATCAAAGAAAGTCTACAATCCTTTTTCAAATTAGATGTTGCTCAAAATTTCGCTTTTACAAACATTCGGGTCAAGTTCTAGATCAACAAGTCATACCATTGAACTATATATCTAAAGTTCACCACAGAATGCACATGAAACAATGAGGTCAATTTTTTTTTTTAACCCTTAACTTTGAGCAAGAGAAATTTCCAAGTGTGACATAAGTATAATCAAGAGGTGCCAAAAGAATGTATATGGGTCACAACTAAGTTGGTCTACTTTATTATGCCAAAAAGTTGACACTGTTTCATGCACACTTCTACGTATGTTGGTACCAATCAAGACAAGAAGTACCTTTTTATTTTTAGTATTTTTATTTTGAAGAGGGATAAAAAAAATTTAATTTATTTTTTTAATAAGAATGAAAAAAATAGTTTTCTTTTCTACATAAAAAAAATAAGATCTTCCTTTTATGAATTTCTTGAATGAGGATTTTTTTTTAAAAAAAAGAGTAAATTTTTTTTGTTAAAGAATTATTATTATTATTTTAAATAAGAATCACCGCACCCGAGGAGGGTTGCATACGTATCTCATCAAGGTGAGAATCAGGTGTTCATAGTTCTTGTGAATATATATATATATATATATATATATATATATATATATATATATATATATATATATATATATATATATATATATATATATATATATATATATAAATTCTTTTTTCCTTTTGAATAAATAAAACCTCTTTTTTTTGTCCAGCTTTTATGAATAGAGAAATAAAATCTTTCTTTTTGAATTTGATTTTCTGAATAAAGATTAATAATTTTTTAATACGAATTCCTTTTTTATTCTTTTATTTTATTTTTGTAGAAGAATTACCAAACCCGACGAGGGTTGCCTACGTATCTCATCTAAATGAGAATCAGGTGAGCGGAGTTCTCAAATCAAAGAAATATTCGTGTTTATTCTTTGTCATAAGAAATAAATGATTTCTTTTTCTTTATGAATAAGAAGAAAAAAATGTATTTTTTACATTTAATAAGAAATATAATTTTTTTTTTACAATTTTATCAATAAAGATCACTGAACCCAAGGAGGGCTGCCTACATATTTATCGAGATAAGAATCAAGTGTGCGTAGTTCGACCTTTCTAAACAAACGTTTTTTTTTACTTTTTAATAGTAAATGATTTTTTACAAGAAAAATAAAATTTTTTCTATAGTAACAATTTCTTTTTTTAGATGTGCTTTCGGATAAGAAAATAAAATAAATTTTTGCTAAAGGAGCAGTACAATTGATAAAATCTAAAAAGATAATGATGACTTTTTTTAATCTAATTCGTCTTAAAGCGGCCGACATTTAATATAGTCTTCCTCATAATGTGACGAGTAGCACAAAGAATGCACATGATGATTTCAAAAAGTATAAATTTGACAAATACCAAACTGAATGAAGGTAATATCCAAAAATATCGATTTTTATCCAAATTACTAATTATACCAATTTTTATGAGCCATTTGATACACAGGCGTAGAAGGAAGATACCTAAAAAATAGCGGCTGATACCTAATAAAGGATTGTTAAATATGGAAACAGTTTCACTAATTAAGGAATCCTAATAGATCTTTTAATCTGATTCCTTAATTGACGTTGATTGGACTGTTTAGAAATAAAGAATCCCAGCAAATTCTCAAACAGAATCATGTTACCAAATTCCTTTTATTTTTTTTAAAAAAAAATTTTAACAAAAAAAAACACAGTTCGGCCATTGTTGATTCGTTCTTCAACAGAAATGAATATTTCAATTTTGATTCGTCATTCGGGAAGATGGGAATCTGATGTGTCATTTTGATGTGAAATCATTAACTGCTCAAGGGCATCGAATCTGCGGTCGACCTATAAAAATTGCAGGTATCATTAAATGCAGGTGTCACTGCATCTGTATTTTTCACCACATCTTTGCATGTAGTATCAAGTAGACATGTGATCAAAAAATCAGGTATAACTACACATGTATGTGACTCAAATTGCAGGTATCACCAACATGTGTGTGACTCAAAATGCAAGTATCATAATGTGTTTATCACATTGTGCATGTATTACCAACCTGCAGGTATCAATTAAACAATGGTCTGCTACCCACGTGTGTGTGGGACAAAAAATGCATGTATCACTACACATGTGTGTGAACAAAAATGCATGTATCACCAATATGTGTGTGACTCAAAATGCAGGTATCAAAATGTGTTTAACACATTGTGCAAGTATCATCACCTGCAGGTATCAATTAAACAGTAGTTTGTTACTCATGTGTGTGTGTGAGACCAAGGGATTGGGTTAAACCAAGACTAAAAGAAGGAGTTCCATAAAAAAAAGAAAAAGCTCGGCAGAAAAATGGAGAAGAAAGATGGTGAAAGTGACGAAAACAGAAAAGAAAGAGGGAAAGTGACGGAAAAATTGAAGAAGAGGGAAAAAGGGTTGTGAAAAAAGGAGTTACAGGTTTGGCTTCCCAATGTTATTTCAAAAATGGTAACTGAATGCAAATAAACCGAGAATGGGAAGTAATTAATTAAGTGATTGATTTGATTGGATTGTTACAAAAAAAAGGCATAAAAAGGGAAGTAGAAAAGTCTTAATTGTTTAGGTATCCAAAAAAAGGGGAAAAACAAAAAAAAGAGATTTTAGTAATTAATTTAAATGGTAGGGAATATTGAAAATTTAGATAAAATAAGTCGTGTGTTTATGTAATAATACCTTTCACAAAAAGGTACTTGTCTCATACGGATTTGGCCCCAGTCCTGGGTCTCATTAATTTAGATGTTGTAACGACTCGTTAAGTCATTGTGAGTACTAGAACTATTTTTATTTTTTTCTTAAAAGACCCTTTTCGAAAATTATTTTTTCAATAGTAATTTTGGATTATTTGTGTGACTATAATTATTCTAGTGGACTAATAATTTTAAATAACCAATTTATGGGGTGATAAATAAACTAAGTCAATAATTTACTTTTATCTTAAGTCACTTGACCTATATATTAGAATAAGTTAGTGGGATGTAACAAAAGAAAAGAGAAGGGAACAGAGGAGGCAGTTTCGTCGGCATTTGCATAAGGTGAGTTTTAAACATCAGTTCTTCAAATACAAAGTAAATTGATAGGTATATGAATAAAATTATACATTGTTCTTGAAAGAAAGTAGACATTACATTGTGGGTGGAAGAAGTGGGGTCATTAAATTGACATTATTGTATGATTGGACGTGGTGAGTTAGTGGGTCTTGTAGGAGTAATGTAAAAGTAGTACAGAATTGGAGAGAAAGTGAAATCAAAACAATTTGATTTGGAATTGTTACTGCATTACACGTTACAGTGTTAGGATGAGTATGTTATTAGTCATTTATAGGTTATTTACTGGATAATAACTACATGAAGATTAGTGAGAAGGGAGATGTAATTAAAAGGTTCTTAAATTACTAGCCATTCCATCTTCTCAAAAGAAAATATACATTTGTTTAAAAGAAACATAGTACGGTAAGTTATGGATTGTGTATTTGATCGGGTTTTGAATTTCTTTCATATGATTCAATTTTATTTGGAGGTTGAGATAAAAGTATAGCAATGTAGACGTCTACAAATAAGTTTATTTACAAATATTGTATGTTTGATAAATTGGGAATGTTCTGACATTTTACGAAAGGAAAAGACAACACCTTAAGGATTCGTGGTGTTCGGCAATTGAGGTATATTAAGACTCTTAGACTTCGTTGAAGGACATTTTTTTTCTAATTTAAGACTAAAATAAATGGAATAGAGAATGAGTAAGGGTGAAAATGAGAGGTCTCGCACCAATGGTGTGACGGGCATTGGTGCGAGCACCGGTGCCTAAGCGGGAAAGTTTATTATTATAGGGTGATGGATTTTACTTCGAGAATATCAAAGCATATAGGCATTAGCGAATGTAGTATAACTTAGTTTCTTTGTGTGGTTGTGCTTCTTTATTGAACACGTATATGTGTGATAGCTAAGGTGATTATAGGTTATGCCAATAATTGTTGTATTGTGATATATCACCACCCCTTATATTATTGACGTTATATTGTGCATATGTATTGATATGAGATTGAGTGTGTGTTGAGATCACCGATATAATCTAAGTTGGGCACGTGGAGATCGTCCATGCTAGAGATGGTTGATTTTATGATAGTGCGTTGAGATCGTCCGCACATGCAATCGTCCGTGTCGGTATATGGACCTTGCGAGTCCCCCATGGCTCATAAACCCTCGATGTATTCCCGGGAGGTATTGTGTATATACAATTAGAGAGGACTGAGCCTTCGAGGTACATTATTTCATGGTGTTATCTTGCCTCTTATTTACACTCTTCATTCTTGTTGGATGTGCTTTATTGATGTTGGACTCATATGATGTTTGATTTCCCCTATTTGATAATACTTGATTGTTAAGGATAGTACAAATTTACAAAACTAAAGAATGATATTTTTATAAATACTCCTGTCACTACTTCTTCGTTGCTGGTCAATGAGACATGCTGGGTACACGTAGTTTCGTGCTCATACTACACTTATTGCACTTTTTGTGCAGATTTGATTCAGAGCACGAGTGCTTCCTGTGGAACTATTTGAGTTCAAGCTTGGACTTATCCTAGAGTTGTGGTGAGCTGCTTGGCTATTCCGCAGTCCACACCTCTCTTTATCTCATTAGTTATTCTGTTTCTAGTATTCAGACGGGATATTTCTTATGTTTAGACTTGACATCTTAATTTTAGACTTGCATCACTATTTTAGAAGCTCTTGTACTTATGACACCAGGTCTTGGGTGGTATTTTAGCTTTCCTCATTTCATACTTATAAGGGACTTAATGTTGAGGATATTCATTTGATACCTATCTTCCACTTTACTTATTACGTAGAATTACTAGCTCATTGGGTTGTCTTACCTATCAGTTGGGAGTATAGGTGTCATCTTGACCCGTGTTTCAGGGTCGTGACAAATGCTCATGATGCAAATAAGCGTACCCGATTAGAAATAATCATTATATGAGGTTGGTTCAACTAGATTTCATGTCTTAATGAATTTGGTGTCTATACCGTGTGTAAAACGAGTGGAGAACTCGAGTTGGGAAGGAACAACTTATTGGTAGCAGGGCTTTTTGACCTCACTGTTTGGACCTTCCCATCCTAAAACATGTGTGAGTAAAATCCTTTCCAGGAGCGTAATTGCATCTCTGGTATCTTAAAGAAAGGTTCGAGAGCGTACATTGCATCTCCGAAAAAATGTATCTTTCAGAAGACTCAAATAGGTGCGCGTGAGAAGATAGTTTATATCACAGTTTAGATAATATCAATGCGTAAATAAGCGAGCAAACATCAAATTAAATTAATGAATACAATATTTCAAATAACAAAGTCATATACAAGTCAACATTGACAAGCTCGAATTCTGGTTATCCCCAACAGAGTCGCCATCTGTCACACCCCTTATTTTCCCCACGCATGGGTTTTGAACAATAGAGTTTCTCCAATTAAAGTGACATTTTGAAAAGGGATTATTTTATTATTTAGAGTCGCCACTTGGAATTGAATTTAGATGTTCCAAGTCACTTTTTTTTATCCCTAATCGAAAGGAAATAACTCTTTATTTTTGGTCTGCGAAATAAAGATCGGGTAAGGAATTCTGTTGACCGAGAAGAAGCTAAGGTGTTAGGCACCCCTCAAGTCCCGTGGTTTTAGCACGGTCGCTTTATTGACAAGTTTATGGCTTAACATAATTTTAAATAAATTATATTTATGAGTCTTATAAACAATATTATTTACCCGTCTTCCTTGATTTATTTTAAACTCGTTTAAGACTGTTTTATTTAATTAGTACGGTGTGTTGGTAGCAGCGCTTTCCAACCTTACCACAAATTATTTATTTATTCGTATTTTCGAATAATATTTGTTCAATGTTATTTAAATCCTAAAATTTGTCTATTGTTATTTATCGGCCTAATCATGCTCCTAAATTTAACTTAAAAAAATTTAATTACAAAAATTATTTAACGTTTGAATTTTTTCTCAAAGTCAAAAGACTTTAAATTATTTTTTTTTTGGTTAAGTGTTAGGCATTGCGACTCATGAAAAACATAATTCTACAATTCAATATTAATTACATGGATCAACATGAAATTGTTAAATTAGTATTCTAAAAAAATCATTACTAAAATGAGATGTAAAAAGTTACAAACTTCTCATTTTTATTTTCATTTTATATTTTTTTCTAAGAAAATGTGAGCATGGTATTAGTAAGAACACTCAAACATATTTTTTATATAAGTTTTGCACATTTAGTATGTTAGGAACTATGAACATCTAAAATTTTCTTTTCTTTATTTTAGTCATAGAATAAAAGAAGAACCTACAAACTGAAAGCAATATTTTATATAAAGAATTTATATCATTAATTATTTGTCATTCTAATTTATTAAATCGTAAATGCACACATCATCATAATTGGACAATGAATTTACTCAATATGAAATAAGTTATTTAACAGTTTTATACTAAATTTAACAATATAAAACATCTAAACAAAAGTTGATATGAAAGATTTGAACATAATTCATATTACAATGTCAAAAAATAGCAATGGGTCAAACACATACAAAATTTGACAACTTTAATATAGTGTAATCATATTAAATTGGACAAGAAAGATAAATGTTACCTCTTATGAAGAATAATTTACAAAGGATAGACCATAATAGGAACCATGAACTCGAACCGCGAAGGCAAACCTCTAACTCCGTCTTTTTTTTTTATTGATGTGTTTTTTGAGGTTTTTTTTTGTTTGAGTGTTTGTGCAAATTTTTGCTAAGGTTTCTCCTAAATGTGTATAAGATGTGTGTGAAAAAGAAGAAAGTAGTAAATGATTTTGGTGTGTTAGTGTATATGAGAAAAAGGAAAGAATGTGGTATATGATTTTTTTTAACCGTGTGTGCTATGTTTCTTTTTTTGTGTAGAATGAAAAAAAAGTAAAAAAAAAAAAAAAGAAAAGAAAAAGGAGTAAAGGAGTGTGTTGTGTGTGTCGTGTATATGGAGGAAAATGTGAGGGAGTAGTGAGTTTTGGGGGCATTGTGGGGTAGTTTAGGTGAGTGGGGAAGGAGTTGGAATTAGCAGTTTTTTAAATTTATTTATTTTTTTTGTTTTTTTTTTTTATTTTGAAAGAAAAAATATAAATAAAATATTAGAAAACTATTTTAAATTAATAAAATATAGAAAGTTAACTAGTTTAAACTAAAATATAATTAAGAAAGTAATAACTGGATTATTTATTAGAATAAAAAATTAAAAGAAAAATATATATTTTATAAATTTTCTCTTCTTTAGAACAAAACTTACATTAAAATGTTTATTGTTTTCAAATTATGCTAAATAAGATAAAAATAAAAATATCTAATTAAAATTTAAAAAAAATTTAAATACTAAAAAGTAAATAACTTAAGTTTGGTAAAAAATTAGGTGCTAACACTAATTAAAAGTTTCTAATTAACATTTCAACAACTACTAATTTACCGGATATGTCTAGTTTAAACTTAGTCAATATTTAATATAAAAAAGTTTATATCTTTGAATTTTACTAATTACTAAAATTAAATTTTATTAGAGTTCCTATTTGATTTTTTAAATTCGCCATCATCAATTGTCATATAAAGTTTTAATATATTTTATTAATATGATATAAAATCAATTTTTTTAATTTTAAATCTATTAAAAATATTTTTTAAATAAAAAAAAAATTCAGATGTATATTCCAGATTCAAACCTCTAAATCTTGAAAATAAAAGCATGGCTTTAGCCAAAAAGAGCGTAGTAAAAAACTATATTTGGGTAATGCTATATAAATATTACTATCTCTGTCCCATATTATATGAGTATCTTTCTATAAATAATTTTGTCCCATATTATATGATCACTTACTAAATGAGGATAAAATTAATTAATTTTTTTCCCATTTTACCCCACCATTAATTAGTGTAATTTTCTAGCAGTGCATTAATAATTTATTAATAATCATGTAAAATGAAAAATGTTGATAGGACAGAGGGAGTAGTAGTTTGTATGAATATAGAGATGAATGCATACAAAGTAAACTTCCTGAAAACATTAAGACCAAAAGAAATTATTAATTGTGAAACCCACAATTTTGTTAACTAACTAAAAGAGTTAAAAGAAAAAGGCGGGAAGAGCTTAACCGATTTTGCGTAGGAAAAGGTTTTGTTTTATTGTTTCCTTCTCCGTATTGGAGTGTGAGTTGTACCAAAATTTGAATTCTATAAATAGAAGAGATTGAAGAATGTGTATGACATTGCAGTCATAGGAATGGACGTATTGCCTGAATGCCTCATCCACAAAATAGTCTCTTACCTTAATTTTCAAGAAGCAGCCAAGATGAGCCTTGTCTCTAAAACATGGCTACAAGCCTGCTTATCTCATCCCAACTTGGAATTCAACCTTCACTGCTCCCTCAAAGCCAACGATGACAAAATAGTGGATCAAGTCATGGACAGATACAGGCAAAGAAAAATCCCTATACAAAAGTTTGACCTTTCAATTTTTGTTTCTGCATCCCATTCTCCTCTTGTTTTCCCTCGGATGGATAAGTGGCTTGACATTGCTCTTCAGAATGGCGTAAAAGATTTCTCCCTTGACGTTTCTCTCCCTGCATACCCTTTCCCTATTTTCACATTCTTGGCAGCAAATTCTTTAAGAGAATTGGTTCTGTCGGGATGTAATCTGATGGATCATTCATTACCTACTAGTAGTACTCAAGTGACAAGCTGCCCTTCTTTGAGAAAGCTTTCTTTAACTGACGTTAGATTAGACGACAACATGCTTCGAGCTCTGCTTAATTGCTGTCCCTTGATTGTTGACTTAATCATTCAACATTGTCCTTTATTGACAAAGGTTGAGGTGCGGAATCTTCAAAATATCAAGTCAGTCTCTATTAGTTGTTGCAGGAACCAGAGTGTTAAAATCCAGGCACCAACTCTACAACATTTGTCTTATTTTGGGTGTTTTCGTGAAGAATCCCCTTTATTGGATATTGTTCAATGTCGAAATCTAAAATCTTTACAGCTAACAGATATGAGAACATCTGAAGGATTTCTCCAGCGCCTTATTTCTACATCTCAATTCCTTGAAAGATTGATATTAGATGACGTTTCTACAAGGTTGGAGAGGTTCAAAATTTGCGGGAGTGAATACCTAAAGTCGTTAGCGATTGAGAATTGTAAGGGATTACGGGAGATTGATGCTCCAAAGTTGGTATCACTTGAGTATGATGGAGATCAAATTCCTAAGCTTAAAATTGCAAAAAGGTTTTGCCAATTGAAAAAGTCACGAATAGTTCTTGATAGCTTGAAAAATTTGAATGCTGCATGGTTTGGCGAATTGAGGAAATTTCTATCAAAATCGACTTCTTGGTCTCTAGTTTGCCTTAGTTTTGAGGAATGTAATGAGATCAACACGAAAGATTTGGATCTGCACCATACAGTTGCAACACCCAAAGTAAACGATTTAGCTGTATATATAGAGTCACCTGGGAAGTACCCAACACTTGCGGATGCTTTGCTATGGAGTTGTCATCCTACGAGGCTCTTCCTAAAATCAACTATTGAAATGATTTCTTGTTTCATGGATCGTTTAATGTATATGAAGAATTCGAGGCATTCTATTTGTCATGGAAGAAAGCGTTGCTACAGTCAATTAAAAGCGTACAAAATTTTTGACAAGGAAAATCAGCATGTGGAACTCAAAACTGGAGAGCTGGCGATGAGGAGCCTTACAGAGATGGAGTCAGTTTCGATTCTATTAGACTGGCGATATAGTTTATTGTAGTGCAAATTGAATGCACTTATTCATTTATATACTTTACTACTTCAAACTTAACTTCTCCCCTAGGCTGTATGCATAAACTTCTAATATATACTCTTCAGAAATTGGTTCATTAACTTTGAAAAAAAGGGATCACATATGTACTCTGCCGCAACTCATTTTGTTCAATGCTGCTCTATGTCCTTTTGAACTACATATTGCATTACGTTTCAATCTTTCGTACTGCAAAGATTAAAGAAACATTTTAGTTCAAGTAGCAATGTGCAACTTCTTTTAATATTGTTTATAGCTTTCTGTTTCCCCTCCAAGCTGCTCCGGTGAAATGCATTGGAAGAAATACATTTATTCAATGGCCGTTACCAGTGTATATATTCATAATGCGATACGACTTCCCTATAAACACAGCACAGCAAACCTCATTTAGGAGCTCTATTTAATTTTCACAAATTCCCAATCTCTCTGATCTTCTTATTAGTTTCTTCCTGAAGAAGAGAGGTTGCCAAGGCGTTAAGCCAAATGGTAACCATCTTCACACAAAACTGGGGAGATTCACACCAGTTTGCACTTCCATTGAACAACCTCCAAAAATTCAAAGATGCCTAGTGTAGTTTCAGGGTTCAAGACCTATCATATATTTGTGGCTATGTCAATTGGATCAACACTTGCAATAACACATAGAAGAGATGTTTGATGGAAGATATGGTTTGGAGGAAAAATGAGGGTCTGAAATCCGTGGAGAAAAGAAAGTATATATATCATGTACAATAATAAGAATCATGCGAGACAAAGCTAAAAGACACGTGGTCATGATGCAACATAAATAATAATTATATAATCAATGCCTTGAATTCTTTGACTCTATACTTCAATTTCTCTCTAACAATTTTCTTACAGCAATCTTCAAACTTGTTTAGACATATCTCCACCCAACACATCATTGGATTTCGGCCAACACACACCACAATGTTATTCAATACACTCACTTCTCTTATCTAACTTCTTTTTTACAACTTTACATATTTATCTATTTCTCCATTCCATCAATATAATTCGCGTCTCTTTCAAATCTCATATACAATTTTTCGGAGTAAACAAGAATAACTATATTAAAATAAGAGATAAGTACTAAAAATATCTTCGAACTTGACACGAATTATTAGTTTCATCCCTAAACTATTAATAAACTTAAAAAAAAAACCCTCAACTTGGCGAACTACGCTTAAATACACCCTCGAACTTAACACGAATTATTAATTTCATCCCTAAACTATTGATAGGCTTAAAAACATCCCTTAACTTGGTGAAGTAAGCTTAGATACACCCTCCCATGCCACATGGCATAACAAGTGAGTACAATTTATTTAAAGTGCATGAAAGGTTATAAAAAGAACACATCAGCCTTAATTTTCCCTCTTTTTTTAAAAGAAAAATTCTCTTCAATTTTTAGTTACCAATTACTAGAATATCCTTCTTTTTCCCATTTAATTTTTCCTCTATTAATGGTGACCTCAAAGCAAGATCAATTTTTTACATTCTCATTTTTAATTGCTTCATTCTCTTTCTTTTTCTATTTTGTTTATGATTATTTTTTGTCAATGTGGACTTCCGGCAAAGTTAAAAATTTCATGGTCGGATGGAAATCTCGTAAGAGGATTTTGGATTGCAAAAATATGGCAGTAAATGAAGCTTTACAAAATTTCAAATTAAAATTTAATAAGTTACAGAAACATGAAACTGAGGGGTGCTTTTAAGCCTATTAATAGTTTAGGGATAAAACTAATCATTCGTGCTAAGTTCGAGAGTGTATTTAAGCTTACTTCACTAAGTTGAGGGGTGTTTTTGAGCCTATCATTAGTTTAGGGACGAAACTAATAATTCGTGCCAAGTTCGAGGGTGTATTTAAGCTTAGTTCGCCAAGTTGAGGGGTGTTCTTAAACCTATCAATAGTTTAGAGACAAAACTAATAATTTATGTCAAGTTCGATGATATTTTTAATACTTCTCTCCTAAAATAATTTTGTATTTTATAGGTGCATGGCACCCGATAACTTATGCGATGCAGAGTATATTAGATGGGCTTACTGCTTGCCATAAGTTAGGATTTTTTCTTTTGGCTTAAAAACAAATATTTATAAACATTTTTTAAATTTACTCATACACTCTAAAAATGAATAAACACTATTTTGATAAAAACATTTAAAGTAAATTAATCCAAATATGTTCTTATTCACGTTAAACCTTTTTTTTGTGTGTGAAACCTTTATGATATATATTTATACACACTAATCCTGAAAGCGTGTCTCGCATGTTTGATCCCTGTTCTTTTAAAAAATTACATTTATATAGACTTAAGTTATGTTAATAATAGGCTACTAATTTTATCTTATTGTGTACCACCAAGTTTGTCCAGTGAATTCATGTAATACAAGAAATTTCACAAGAATGAATTATATAAAATAGCTTTAGAAAAATTCTATTTATAATTAGTGGAAGGTGTTATTACAAGTATATTTCAAAAGCATATAAGGCTGACGGGAGAATGTTTTCTATTTTTTTCTTCTGTATCTTTGATTGTATTGTTTACAATCTATTTATACTATAAAAATGTCTTTTCAATTTACAAGACTTAAATGACATTCATTCATTTAGTGCATGAACTTCAAAAAGAGTTAGACATGAACCTAAAAGAAGAGTTACACAAGAGACATCCACATTAATGCATTTATGATACTCCCCCTTGGATATCGATAGATAATATGCCTCGTTAAAACCTTACTAGGAAAAACTCAGTGAGAAAAAGTCTAATAAAGGAAAGAGAGTACATATATCTCTTAATACGCCTTGAGTGTTGCCTCATTAAAAACTTCATCAGAAAAATTCAATAGGACAAAACCTTGGTTAAGGAAAAAAGAGAACTAGTGCGTATTATACTCGCCCTGATGAAAACTTTATCTGATATCTTAGAGACGACGCATTCCAATCTTATATCTTAGCTTCTCAAATGTTGACGTCAGCAATATCTTAGTGAATAAATCTATAAGATTATCACTTGAATGAATCTGCTAAACATCTATCTCACCATTTTGTTGAAGAACATGTGTAAAGAAGAACTTAGGTAAAATATGCTTTGTTCGGTCTTCTTTGATATATCCTTCCTTCAGTTGAGCTATGCAAGCAACATTATCTTCATCATATAATATTATTTGAGCTTTCATTTGCATAGAAAAATCACATGATTGTAAAATATGTTCAGTCATTGATCTCAACTATATACATTCACACAGTTGGCTTCATGAATGAATATTATCTCCGTATGATTTGAAGAAGTAGCAACTATTGTTTGCTTCATAGAACGTCATGATATAGTTGTACCTCTATATGTGAACAAATAGCCTGTCTGAGATTGAATTTTATGTAGGTCAGACAAATATCCAGCATCTGCATAATTGATCATTTTCGATTTGAATGCATTAGCATACAACAATTCAATATCAATTGTTCCTTGAAGATTTCTGAATATATGTTTAAAATCTTTCCATTATTTTCTTGTTGGACATGAGTTGAATCTCGCCAATAAACTTACTGCAAAAATATATATTTGATCGCGTGTTATTGGTAAGGTACTTTAGTGCCCTGATAGCACTGAGATATGGAGTTTCATCACCAAGAATCTCCTCATCTTTTCTTGAGATCGAAATGGATCTTTATTAACATTGAGTGATCTCACAACCATTGGGGTAGTCAAAGGGTGTGATTTGTCCATGTAAAATCGCTTCAAAACCTTTTGAGTGTATGTCGATTGATGGATAAATATTCCATTAGTCAAATGTTCAATCTGTAGGCCAAGACAAAACTTTGTCTTACCAAGATCCTTCATTTTGAATTCTTTCTTCAAATATTCAACAACTTTTGAAATCTCCTTATGAATGTCGACGATGTTCAAGTCATCAACATATACAGATATTATAATAAATTTAGGTACTGATCTTCATATAAAAATATAAGGATAAATAGGATCATTTTTATGTCCTTCCTTTAGCAAATATTTGCTAAGATGATTGTACCACATCCGTCAATCCATATAAGGTGTCACGCCTTGGGAGGGTACCCTTAGTGTGACAGGCACCTAGAGACTATTGCTAGTCCCCAAGAGAACCACTTAGCCTCATCACCTCATTCAATCAATTAAACTCTATTGACAACGGAAATAATAGTAAATAAATGGGCACATCTCATCTAATGTTTCATAATGATAGAGGTAACAATAAAGGCTAGTAGAAAGAATTAGCTCACAATCTCAACATTAACACTCGACCATCGTCTATGAAGCCTCTATTACTACTCATGTGGTGCCAATGACAAACCCATGGATACCCAAAATCAAAATAAAGAAATAGTCCAAACTCTAACTCTAAAGCAAGATGAATAAATCATGGTGGATCCTCCGAGGTAGGAAAGGCTCACCAAATCAACTGCAAATCTCAGATCTTTAACGGAGCACTTGTTGACGATCTCTAGTACCTGCCTCTGCATCATAAAATGATGCAGTCCAGAGTGGACATCAACACTTGGAATGTATTGGTATGTAAAATAGCTGAATTAAACAGAAACCGGTAGAATAGTATGGAAATAACATCAACTCACAGTAATCATCAAAATAACATCAAATCGTCAAATGTCTATCTATGCAAGAATAAAGAGTAGACAAGTGACACATCAATAACTCAAACTCATCAATAGTCTCAAACTCGTCTCAGAGGAGCTCACCTCCTCTCATCTCATCTCATCTCAGAGGAGCTCACCTCCTCTCATCTCATCTCAACTCGGAGTACTCAAGGTAGGAAATTTATGAGAGTTTCTCTTATCCGACAACACTCACTTATGAGCCAGTGAATGTACAACAATCACTCTAATATTGCCATAGTAGTTCCAAACTTGCCAGGTAGGGAACACTCAAAACCCATATCAGCTCACCCAATATGGAGTCAACTCAATAGGTCCTCAAAAACCAAACTCGAATGATGAGTAAAGGTGGATATCAAGGCACGAATAGACTCAATAATCATCTCAAAATTCAACTCAATCAATCAAACTCTCGACTCATTCTCAACCTCAATCAATACTACTCAGACTTATGAATAAAAAGTCATATCAAGAATAGATATATCAATTTAGTGAAGGGTAAGAAATTTACCTTCAACACTCTTATCATTTGGCATGAATAGATGCGGATATTTGTCTCTCACCTCTTCCTCAGCTTCCCATGTGGCTTCCTCAATGAATTGATTCCTTCACATGACTTTGATTGAGGCTATCTCTTTGTTCCTCAACTTACGAATCTAACGATCAAGGATTTGAATCGAACCTCTTTGTAAGATAGGCTATCTTTCACTCTAATGCTATCAACAGGGATCACCAAGGCAGGATCTCCCAAGCATTTCTTCAGCATCGACACATGGAATACCAGGTGGACTCTATCTAACTCGGAAGACAACTCTAACTCATAGGCAACCTTCCCAATCCTCTTTATAATCTGATATGGCCCAACATAACGTGGACTCAACTTTCCTTTTTTCCTAAATCTTAGAATACCCTTCATGGGTGACACTTTCAAATACACCCAATCATCTACCTCGACTTCTAAGTCTCTTCTCCTTACCAGCTCTGCTTCTCCTACCTCAAACCACCCAATCGGTGATCTACATCTCCTCCCATACAAGGATTCATAGGGAGCCATTTGAATGCTTGCATGATCACTATTGTTATATGCAAATTCAATCAATGATAGGTGATCATCCCAATTTCCTTTGAAATCAAGCACACAAGCTCTCAGATATCCTCTAACGTTTGGATTGTACGCTCTGCCTAACCATCTGTTTGTGGATGAAAGGATGTGCTTAGGTTCACCTTAGTACCCAATCCTTTCTGGAACAATCTCCAAAATTGGGAGGTAAATTGAGCTTCTCTGTCTGAGATGATGGACAAGGGAACCCCATGCAACCTCACAATCTCCTGGATGTACAACTTGGCGTACTCCTCCATAGTGTTAGTTGTCTTAACTGCCAAGAAGTGAGCCGATTTAGTCATCCTATATACAATCACCCATATCAAATCATGTTGCTTTCGAGACCTTGATAGACCAGTAATGAAGTCCATATTAATTATCTCCCACTTCCATTCTGGAATCTCAAAGTTCTGAGCCAATCCACATGGCCTTTGATGCTCAACTTTCACTTGCTGACAATTCGAGCATTTTGAAATGAACTCAGCAATATCCCTCTTCATTCCATTCCACCAATAGACTTCTCTCAAGTCGTGGTACATTTTGGTAGAGCCAGGATGAATGGAATATCTAGTGTTATGGGCTTCCACCATGATTCTGTCTTGAATGCCATCAATATTTGGGACACAGAATCTACTTTGATATCTCAACACTCCATCTCCTTCTTTGGAGAAGACCATCACTCTCTGTTTGTGGACATCCTCCTTCAATTGGAATATGACAGGGTCTTGGTCTTGCTTTTCCTTCACCTCCACTACTAAGGATGAAGCAGACCCATTTTGAACATTAACTTCTCCTTTATTATTCTCCTCAAGTTGAACTCCAATCGAGCCAATCGATGCACCTCCTTGGCTAACTCTTTCTTTCTTTCCTCTACATAGGTTGTGCTACCCATTGACAACCTGCTAAGAGCGTTAACAACAACGTTGGCTTTACCTGGGTGGTAGTGAATGCTCAAGTCATAATCTTTGAGCAATTCCAACCATCTCCTCTGGCGCAGGTTGAGCTCTTTCTGACTGAAAACATACTGCAAGCTCTTGTGGTCAGTGAACACATCCACATGCACTCCATATAAGTAGTGATGCCAGATTTTAAGTGTAAACACCACCGTTGCCAACTCGAGATCATGGGTTGGATAGTTCCTCTCACGAACCTTGAGTTGCCTGGAAGCATAGGCTATCACCTTTCCTCTCTGCATTAGTACGCATCCCAATTCAACCCTCGAGGCATCACAATAAATTACAAATTCCTCTGTTCCATCGGGTAAGGTTAGGACCGGTGTAGTAGTCAACCTCATCTTCAACTCTAGGAAATTCTTCTCACGCTCATCGGACCACTGAAACTTGACCTTCTTCAGAGTCAACTTAGTCAATAGTGCGGATAGGGAAGAAAATCTCTCAACAAACCTGCTGTAGTAGCCTGCCAACCCCAAGAAACTTCTTATGTCAGTCGGAGTGGTTGGTCTGGACCAGTTCTTAACCGATTCAATCTTTTTGGCATTTACCCGAATACCATCACCAGAAATAACATGACCTATGACTTAAGCCAGAACTCACATTTTGCGAATTTTGCATACAACGCATGGTCCTTAAGGGTTTGGAAGACAACTCTGAGATGATTAGCATGCTCCTCCTCACTTCTCGAATACACCAAAATGTCGTTGATGAACACAATCACAAACATATCCAGATATTATTTGAATACTCTATTCATCAAGTCCATAAAGGCTGCAGGTGCGTTCGTCAACCCAAAGGACATGACCAAGAACCCAAAATGGCCATACCTAGTCCTAAAGGTTGTCTTTGGAATGTCACATTCCCTCACCTTCAGCTGATGATAGCCAGATCTAAAGTCTATCTTTGAGAAACAAGAGGCGCCCTGAAGTTGGTCAAACAAATCATCTATCCTTAGGAGGGGATATTTATTCTTTATCGTGACCTTGTTCAATTGGCTATAGTCAATACACATTCTGAGGGACCCCTTTCTTTCGCACGAATAGGACCAGAGCACCCCAAGGTGAAACACTTGGCCTAATAAAGCCCTTCTCTAGCAAATATTTAAAATGCTCTTTCAACTCAGCGGGGGCCATCCTATAAGGTGGAATCAAAATAGGCTGGGTATCGAGAAGAACATTAATTCCAAAGTCAATCTCCCTATTAGGAGGGACTCCAGCTAGATCGTCAGGAAGCACTTCCAGAAACTCATTAACAATCGGGACTGACTCAAGAGTTGGGGATTCGACATCATCATATTTCACTCGAATGAGGTGATAGATACGCACCTTGGAAATTAACTTTCTGTCTCTAATATATGAGATAAACTTCCCTTTAGGTGCAACAGAATCACCCTTCCATTCTAGAACCGGTGCATTAGGAAATTGGAACTTAATGGTTTGGGATCTACAATCAACAGAGGCATAATATGCGTGAAGCCAATCCATGCCAAGGATCAAATCGAAATCAACCATCTCCAACTCAATCAAATCAACGAGAGTATCCCTATGATAGATGAACACTACACAAGTTCTATAGATTCTCTCATCTTGAATAGACTCACTCACTGGAGTAGAAACATCAAAGGGTTCAAGAAGACTCTCTAGGGTTTTATCAAATTTACTGGCCACATAAGGAGTTACAAACGACAATTTGGCACCGGGATCCATCAAAATATAACAATGAAAAGTAAAGACTCGAATCATATCCGTCACAAGATCTAGGGGGTTCTCGTGATCTTGGCGACTACCCATGGCATACAAGCGATTTGTTGCTCTGCCTGTGCCTGACATAGTGGCCCTCTGGTTTCCTTTAGCTGGTGGGGCCAGTGTAGTAGACTGAGCCTGGCCAGCCTGCTTTGGACAATCCTTCTTGTAGTGACCCACTTAGCCACACTCATAGCATGCATCATTCCCGTCACGACATCTCCCCAAGTGCATTTTTCCACACTTATCACACATGGCTTACCTTGAAAACCTTGAGCCACACTAGCTTGCGACTGGGATCCATGGGTTCTAGCATTCTAAAGCCTTTGATCATACCTGCCTCTAGGAAGAGGTGCACTAGCAGATGATGGTGTTGGAAATCGGTTACCATTGCCTTTTCCTTCCAACCTCATGGCTAGATGTCTTGGCTTTCTTATGCTTGAACTCCCCTTGTCATGATGTCTCTCCTCATCAACTTGTTGCACAAATGTCATTAGTCTTCCAATGTCCATATTACTTACAAGCATTGATCCCCTACCATCTCTCTTAGGTCCTCTATTCAACCGATCAACATACATTCCTGTCCTTCCCCTCATGTCAGCAACCATGTCCAGAGCATAGCGAGATAGTTGCGTGAATTTCAAACCATACTCTTGCATGGTCATACAACCCTGTTTTAGATTTAGGAACTCTCTCACCTTAGCTTCTCTTTTCTCCTCGGGAAAAAGTGTCCCAAGAAGGCTTCCTCAAACAATACCCAAGTCAAACATGTGGCATCATCCCTTCTATCTTTCTTCCACTAGTTGAACCACAATCTGGCCACACCCTTGAGTTAGTAAGCAGCCAGTTCAACCCTATCAACTTCAGCTACATGCATCACTTGGAACACCTTCTCAAGTTCCTCCACATAGTTCTCAAGATCTTCAGTGGATGCAGATCCCGTGAACTTAGGAGGATTCATCCTCAGAAATTCCTGTACTCTAGAGGTGTCATGAGTGTCTTGTCTACCCACTCCCTGTCTCAAAGTAGGTGCTGCGACAGCCTGGGCTAGAGCTTGAATAGGCCGACGTAGCTTATCTTTAGAGACCTCATCTTGAGGGGGTTGCTCAACAGGTATAACTTGATCCACAGGCTCCTCGGGTACTTGAGGCTCAGGTGGATTAACAACTTGCCTTGCAGGACGTCCCCTTCCTCTGACAGCTCTTTTAGGAGGCATATTATCAATTCTGCACGCATGGAGCACGAATTAGAAGAGAGTTTTCATAGAGCTTAACTGTATCATACGAATTGGAATGAGAAGAAAAGGATAGCAATTCCTAATGTCCTATAGCCTCCTGCTTATGAAATGTGGTCGACAACACACCCATAAACAAGACTCTACTAGACACGGCTTCATAGACTCCCTAAGACACTAGAACTTTGTGCTCTGATACTAAGTTTGTCACACCTCGCGAGGGTACCCTTGGCATGGCCGATACCTAGAGACTATTGCTAGTCCCTAAACAAGCCACTTAGCCTCATCACCTCATTCAATCAATTAAACTCTACTGAACAACAGAAATAATAGTAAATAAATGGGCACATCTCATCTAATGTTTCATAATGATATAGGTAACAATAAAGGCTAGTAGAAAGAACTAGCTCATAATCTCAACATTAATGCTCGACCATCGTCCATGAAGCATCTATTACTACTCGTGTGGTGCCAATGATAGATCCATGGCTACCCAAAATCAAAATAAAGAAATAGTCCAAACTCTAACTCTAAAGCAAGATGAATAAATCATGGGGATCCTCCAAAGTAGGACAAGGTCACTAAATCAGCTACAAATCTTAGATCTTCAACAGGGCGCCTATTGACGATCTCTAGTACCTGCCTCTCAATCATAAAACGATGCAGTCTAGAGTGAACATCAGTACTTCGAATGTACTAGTATGTAAAATAGTTGAATGAAACAGAATTCGGTAGAATAGTATGGAAACAACATCAACTCAAAGTAATCATCAAAATAATATCAAATCGTCAAATGTCTATCTATGCAAGAATAAAGAGTAGACAAATGACACATCAATAACTCAAACTCATCAATAGTCTCAAACTCATCTCAAAGGAGCTCACCTCATCTCATCTTATCTCATCTCATCTCATCTCAGAGGAGCTCACCCCCTCTCATCTCATCTCAACTCAGAGTACTCAAGGTAGGAAATTTATGGGAATTTTTCTTATTCGACAACACTCACTTATGAGCCAGTGAATGTATAACAATCACCGTGATGTTGCCACAGTCTTCCAAACGTGCCAGGTAGGGAACACTCAAAAACCATATCAGCTCACCCAATATGGAGTCAACTTAATAGGTACTCTATTGCTTTCAGGGATCGTTACTCTCGAGGGAACCATGATATATGTGATGGTTCTATGCCTCTTCTATGTTTGGCGACGTAGTTTGACGAGTTTGAGTTGGACTAACTCTCACACTTTCGGTGCTCGATACTCTTTCCATGACGCAATGCTCATAAAACCTCTACCTCAATCAATCTCGTAGGGACTCACTCTCCGTCAATGATTAGTATTTCATAGGGGCTTTTACCCTCTCATCAATCAATCTTATCAATGACTCAATATTTAAAACAATCATTAAGAAGAAATTGAATAGACATATCAGTAGAGTTCGTTTATAGAGACTCTTAAGACAATCAAATGCTATCAACTCATCATCATTCTCTCATCATACTCAACATTCTCAACTTAAAGCTCTAGACTCAATTCTCAAGTTTATTATGCATGCTTTTCAAATTAGTCATGTAGGGTTATGCAAATTCTTCATGAAAATATTCAATTCAAGAAACAATTAGTATGATGATCATAAACATAGAAAACATGTAATTTCAAATCAATTTTTCAAGAAAAACCCTCAAGTGTTCATGCATGTAGACTCTTCAACCATCAACTCATCTATGATCTCTATGGGGCAAATGAGAGAACGATCTCATGCTTTTAGTGTAGCCTTACATACCTGGGATGAAGCTATAAATCAAGAACGTCAAGGATTTCTTCTCGAATCTCTCAAATCTCTCAACTCCTCCTTCCTCAAGCCCTAACCTTGTTAGAATATGGATTAGGACTTAGAATGGGGTTTTAGTCCCCTTTTTACGTTAAAATGACCTTATTAGATCGTGTATAGAGTTTGGGAGAGGTTCAGAATTGACCGAAATGCCCCTTGTAAAAATTAAAAATTTTCAACTCGGAAAAGACACAGTCCGCGACGCGGACTAGTCGTGTACAGTGTATTTTCAGAAAAAAGTTTTTGAATAAGTTTTCTCAATCCGATCAAATATTTTAAAAAGAATATAAGTGCTAGTCCGTGACACAGATGCGACGCGCTACTGTCGCGCACCTACACTAATTGTGCTTCAGATCGAAAAATTATCTTTTGATTGAGTCGCTCTAAAAATTGATCGAGATCATTTTCCCACTCAATTTTTCATGCTGATCACAAATCCAACCTCAGATTTGCCATACGAGCATCATAAGATGCGTTATGCGCATACCCTCACTCTAGGAGTATTTTGATAATTTTACTGGGCGTTACATAAGAATTTTTGAAGCTTTATTGAACAAGGTTATTTTGAATTTTCGTATGCTTTAGCAAGTTTGAATGCTTCAAGAATTTTCATAAAAATGTCATAGTCCAGTGAGCCATATAAATAGGTTGTGGCCACATATATTAAATGCATTTCAAGCTTTTCATGAACTGACAAATTTATTAGATACCTGAAGGTAATTGCATCTACCATAAGAGAATATGTCTCCTCATAATCAATGCCAAACCTTTGAGAAAATCCCTGTGCCACAAGTCGAGCTTTATATCTTATGACTTTATCATTTTCATTGCGTTTTCACACAAAGACCCATTTGTAGCCAATTGACTTGACACTTTTAGGTGTTCGAACTATTGGTCTGAAAACTTCACATTTTTCAAGTGAAGCCAATTCTATTTGAATTGCTCTCTTCCATTTTGGCCAATCATTTCTCTGCCTATATTCATTGACAAATCTTGGTTCCAAGTCTTGTTCTTGTTGCATTATTTCAATAGCAACATTATAGGAAAAAATATTATCAACTACAATATTATTTTGGTTCCACTTTTTTTTTCATCGAGACATAAATTATTGAGATTTCTTCATTCTTATTATTTTTAGGTACTTGACATCCTCGGTGATATCACCACCATTTGTTATGTCTTGGGGCTCTTCTTGAGCAATTGCTTCCATATGATAATTTTGATCATTTATTCATTTTCTTTTTCAAGGATTTTTATCCTTGGAACCAATTGGTCTTTCACGTTTTGAGTGTGACCTAGACTCATTTGTCTTGATAAGTTATTCTACTGGACATCAACTCGAACTTGAGCATTAATAGTCGGGATATGCGATTTGGTAACCCATGAAAAGTTAGTAAATGCATCCAACAGTTGATTTGCAATACTTTGCAAATGAATCAACTTTTTTGAACTTCTTGTTCACATTGATTTATTCGAGGATCTAAATGAGATAATGACAATGAATTCTAGTCTAACTCATTTTTCAATTGCTTATGTTCTCTCCCTAATGTTGGGCATACTGATTCATTAAAATGACAATCAGCAAACCTTGTCGTAAATAAATCTCTAGTTCTAGGCTCTAAATATTATAATAGAACGAGATTCATACCCAATATATATCCCCAACCTTCTTTGGGAACCCATCTTTGTGCATTGTAGCGGAGCATTGGAATATATACCGCACAATCAAAGACTCTAAGATGAGAAATATTTGGCTCTTGACCAAAAACTGACTGCAATGGGGAGATATCATGATAACTGGTTGGTCTTACGTGTTCAAGTGCTGCTGCATGTGAAATAGCATGTCCCCATATTTAAACTGGCAACCTTGTTCTCGTCAACAATGATTTAGCTATCAATTGAAGACGTTTAATCAATGACTTTGCTAGACCATTTTAGGTATGAACATGAGCAGCAAGATGCTCAATTGTTATCCCAATGGAAAAATAATAACCATTAAATGCTTGAGATGTAAACTCACCAACATTATCAAGACGAATTGTCTTTATTGTATATTCTAGAAATTGTGCTCTTAATTTTATTATTTGAGCCAACAACCTTGCAAAGGCCATATTGCAAGTTGACAATAAGTACACATGTGACCATCTTGTAGATGCATCTATCAAGACCATATAATATTTTTAAATGATCCACATGCACAATAAATAGGCCCACATATATCATATTGTATCCGTTCTAGAAATACAGGGGATTCCATCCCAACCTTACTTGCTGATGGTTTAATAATCAACTTTCCTTGAGAACAAGCAACATAAGAGAATTCATTTGAATTAAGAACATTTTGGTTCTTCAAAGTATGCCTATGTGAATTCTCAATTATCCTACGCATCATATTATAATCGGGATGACTCAATCGGTCATGCCAAATGATAAAATCACTAGAATCAGTAAACCTTTTCTTTACTATGACATGTGATTCAATTGTACTAATATGGTACAATCTAGAAGAAAGTGTAGGCAATTTTTCATGTACAATCTTTTTCCTAGCTTTTGTCGTAGCAGTATAAAGGTATTCAACCTTTCCTTCATTCACAATCTCAACATGATAGCCATTTTGGCGAATACAAAGTTCCTTTGAGACTTACTACAATACAATGCATTATCAATTACCAGTATTGTTCCTCCAAGTAGTAATAAGGTTGCTCTTCCAAAGCCCTCAATCAATTTTGTACTACTGGATATTGTATTAATACAAACCTTTTTAATAACCAAACGAGAGAAATATTTCTTTTTCTTCTAGTATTGTATGAGTTGTGGGATTGTCCAAAAGACACATATCTCCATTACTCATCTTGGATCCAACTGAAGACTGAAAGTTTTATTTATAAAAATATATCATATGAAGTATGAAAGAAAAAACTAACAAAAGAAAATTTAAGTACTTCAACAGTAAAACAATTAAACACAACATTATATGTTTTTAAATTTAGTAATCAATCTTCAGTTTTGATCCCCAAAGAAGTCTCCAGCTTTTAGATGAGTAATATCATTGATACTATAAAAAACATCATCTTTTAATGCCAAATTTACCTCAACATTCTCATCATATTCATGAGAAGGCCTTGTTCGGGCATCATCTTTAAGATTCAAATATGACTCCATTCAGACATTAGAATTGGAGGCACTACCTTTCTTTCCTTTCCTTTTGAAGGAATTTTGATACAACCTGACAAAATGTTCAGGTATTTGTCATTCATTTTCCAATGACCGTTCCGGTCATAACGATGACATTGATTACTTTTGCCTCTGGAAGGATTATTTTGAGAACTTATATTGTTCCCACCACCTCGACGATTATTATATCGTCTCTTGCCCTTGCCACTCCCACACACATAATTCTTATCCTGATTATTTTATCTTATTTCAGACTGACCCTGTGCTTCTATCATATTCGCTTATGGTAACGAAGTAGCTCCAGTAGGACGGGTTCCATGATTTTTCATTAACATGGCATTATGTTGCTCAGCCACCAAAAGGCTTGAGATCAATTCGAAGTATTTCTGAAAACATTTCTCACTGTAACTGTTGTAATATCACATTTGAGGCATAAAAAGTAGCTAGTTAATGTATTTTTCAACATTTCTTCATCTTTTATAATTTCCCCACATAATTTTAATTGGGATGCGATTCTAAATAAAATAAAATTATTCTCAACTACGGATTTAAAATCTTGAAACCGTAAGTGCATCAACTCATAACAAGCCCTTGGCAATTCTGTGGCCTCACGGTAGTATACCTTCCTTTCAAACTTATCCACAATTCAAGTGGATCTTTCATTGTCAAGTATTCAACCTTCAGGCTTTCATTCAGATGATGACGAAGGAAAATTATAGCCTTTGCTTTATTCTGACTTGATGCTTTATTTCCTTCGATTATCGTATCACCAAGACCCTTAGGGGTAAGGTGAATTTCAGCATCAAGTACCCATTTTCCATAAATGTCAAGTGCCACAAATTCAAGTTTTGAAAAATTTGACATGATGAAAATTATCATAAAATAATTGAGTTAATAACATAATGTCTGTTTCTTTATAATAAATGATAAACTAATATTTCAAATGATAAAGTATTATATAAGTACAAAGTATATTATATATGAGGTGGTTAAAAATATTTACCTTTTGCTATGCCAGAAATTCACAAAGAAAAGAAAGAACGATTATTTGAGACAATAAAAAAATTGGTGAAAAGGAGAATATATGATCATATTTACGTTGTCATCTATCAGAAAAATGTAAAAAGTTTAAGTTTAATTTATGAAACATTACTCTTGTTTTAATAACCAAGTTGTCATAATGTAAAGTGACCTTAAATCTTCTTAATAGTTAATCCCCTTTGTTTTTCAAAGTTAAGAAACTGACACTTAAAAATGTGAGCTATTTATGAAGAAGTAACTCTTACCTTCCACCTATATTTACAACTTAGGAATGTCCCTTACAATTATTATAAAATTGAATTATTATATAAAAACTGCTAAAACTAACAATATTAACTTTACTAATTTATATTTTATTCATTAATAAAGTCCAAAATTCTATCAAGCAAGAAAAATATATGCAAAACTAATTAAGATACTATAACCTCTAATGATATGAATATATTGATATGGTTTATCCTTAATAATCTCTCGTTAAGCTCCCATATCAATAAGTATGTACACAAATATGTAGCTACTTAAAAGAAACCATTTCCGTAAGAAAAGGATAAAATAATGAATATTATAAAAGTACATTTACAAACAAATATAAAAGTCATAAATGACTAATTTAAGCACAAATAAAGTATAGACTTACAATATTCAAAATTTCCTAGAAGCTTAAATCAAAGAAGTATAACAGATAGAGAACATGAAAAATAAAATAGATACGAATAAATACAACATTCACAATCTCAAACTTTAATTATAACAATATATATGGTAAAATAACTTACATAATCAGCGCTTAATTTCTCAACTTCTTAACGACACCTTCTTCCATAAACAATCAAAATTGAAAGTCCTTCTTCATCGAGTCAAGCTAAAACATGAATGACATAGTACAATAATGATCCAAGTGCTTTACTACTTCAATTGTACAATGAAATGGATAATCTCGGATAGAGATTCTTCTCATGAAATAAAAAAATATAGTTTATATAGATAAAAGTAGAGGAATATCAACAGATATCTTAAAATTTTAAATTAAATATTTGAAAGTATGAATATTAAAAGCATGTGAGTTATGAATATTAAAAGTAATAATTGAATAGATAATTGAATATGAGTTATGAAAGTGAATATTTAAAGAAAAAAATAAATGAAAGTAATAATTATATTTATGAATTTCAGAGTACAAAATGCACATAAATTTCCATGAAAGGAAAAGGTTTAGTTATTGATAAAAAGACGTTTTCATGTCTACCAAATAAATGCACATACTTTATGGGTATTTTTATCTTTTAATTTTGATTTTACAGCTTCTCATTTGTAGTATTTATCATGACAATAATAATATAGTAATATGATTATAACATAGTATATGGTGTTATGAATTTGAAAAGACATAAAAATAATAGAGATTATTAAAAATAGAGATTATGAAGAGCATAAAGAGGAAGTTAAAGACACAAGATTAGTGAATATTATATAGAATATAAGTTATAGAAATGATAATATCGGAGTTATAGACAAAAGAATAATGACCATTATAGAATATAAGTTATGAAAATGAAGAGGTGCAGTTATTGAGTTTATTTTAAATGAAAAATTAATTTTCTTAATAATAATAATAATAATAATAATAATAATAATAATGTTGTTATATATATATATATGTATGTATGTGTGTATATATATATATATATAATATGATATGATATGATATGATGATGATTATAATGATATAATATGATTAATAGTAATATTTATTTACTAAATGTCTTGAATTATTTTAACATAGTGTAGGAGCAAAATGGTAATCCAACTTTGGTGTTAAGCTCTTCCACTTTTAATAATATATGATATGATTATTACTTAGACTGGTCTTTATTTTGTATCCAAAGATAGCATGTATTGTTATTGTATTTTGTAAAATCTTCTACTCTCAGTTTGTGCATCATTAGAAGTTCGATACCGACTGATGTCAGGTCTTGGAGTGAGTTCCTGTATATTATTTCTTTGATCTTGTATTTCTTTTCTTTATTTTGGCACCTTTTACTTCTTATGACTGTCTTCCGCAGAATAGTCCGTTGCTTATGATTTCAAGCTATGGGTCAACCTTACCTATCAATGCATTTAGGTGCCATGACGATCTGAGGAGTCGAGTTGTGACAACACACACATTTATTAGTACATAGCCATGTGTCTGTAAATCAAAATGATCGCGAAGCCGATCAACAGTAGCCCATTGAGAAGAAGCATCTTAAAAAAGCAAAAGTAGAAGCAGAAATTATTTTTTCCCAAGAAATAAAATATCCCTTCCATATTTTCGTATCTATCAATATCTCTCTTATCAATTAATTAATTAGCATATCTCGTAAGTTTGGTTAAGTTGCATTTAAAATTTTTATTTTATTTTATACCTTAAGAAATAAAAGGCAGATCTTCTTTTGAGATGAAATTAGGGATAACATCTTAATGAACGACTTTATTTATTTTTTTGTTGAATTTTTCGTATGTAATGATTAATTGGTGGAATGATTTTTAAATTTGTTTTGCTTGATATTTTTAATTATATTTAAATCATCATGTTATTATTATACCAATATTTAAGTTTTTAATTTTTTTTATCTATGTATAGTGTAACAGATTAAGAATTTTAATATGTAAATTTTCATTTCATAAAAATACAACAAAATCTTTATAATAAAGATTTAAAATAATTTCTCTCTATAAAATAATCTTAATAATAAAAGTATATTAATACTTGCTCTTTTTTGTAATTTAAGTCTCAAAAAGCAGTTTTTAAAAATGATTGACAAATATATGTTGAAATGAATTAATCAAACTCAAATTGCTTTCTAGAAAAGCTATGTCTAAAAGTGCTTCTAGAAATAACGGGTTAGCAATGACAAGCATTCTCTTACTTGATCTATTAAATTGGAAATGGGTTTCCAATGACCGTAACTTTGACAAATCTAAGGAATTCTTAGTAAATTTTCTTAACCTGTGAAAACCAATTGAAAATTCAAACTCATACTTAAGTTATTGCCATCAACATTACACCTAAATACTTTCAAACAAGTAACACCCAAAAAATGGAAATTCTTCATTGCAAACTTGAACAAGTCCAAACTGACGACTTCAAAAATAGACGCTATTGACTTATTATTAAACGCTCATTTATTTTCCTATTCATGAAATCCACACACACAAAAATTAAATTTAACAAAGAAATCACACACATAAACCCAAAAAAAGAAAAGAAAAGAAAAAGGATGTCCTCTAGTCATCTTCTTTCTTTCCTCTTCATTTTTCTTCTAATTTCTTCAATCTCTTCGGGCCTTAATGAGGATAGAGCCGCCCTCCTCCGCCTGAGTGCAGCCGTTAGAGGCCGCACTCTTGGGTGGAACACAGCTAATTCAACCCCATGCTCATGGCAAGGTGTCAAATGTGATACTACAATCAACCGTGTAATTGAACTCCGCCTCCCTGGATATGGTCTATCTGGTGAGATGCCCTTAAATTCCATCGGAAACTTAAGTGAGCTCCGTATTCTCAGCCTTCGGAGCAATTCTTTATCTGGTATTCTTCCTTCTGACTTAGGATCATGCACTCAGCTACACATTCTTAATTTGGAAAACAACAACTTTTCTGGTGCAATTCCAATCACTTTTTTCAATCTGAACAATCTTTTACGAGTGAGTTTAGCAGGGAACAGGTTCTCTGGTGAAATATCGGACGGGTTTAACAATCTGACAATGCTGAGAACTTTGTATCTGGAGAATAACAACTTCTCTGGCTCACTTCCTGACTTGAAAAATCTCTCACAGCTCAATGAATTGAATGTTTCTTTCAATAGGTTAACAGGTTCAATCCCCTCTAGTTTAGCTAAGTTCTTAGCTCCTTCTTTTATTGGAAATTCACTTTGTGTTGGTCCTTGTCCTGAAAATAATAACCCCACAAACCCATCGGATAAACTTTCCAGTGGAGCAATAGCCGGAATAGTAATAGGCTCGGTTATGGGATTGTTTTTACTACTTTTAGTTTTGTTTGTGTTTGTGAGATCAATTTGTTGGAATACAAAAAGTTCCCGTCAAGTGAATGTGTCTCCAACATCGAATCAACTTCCGAGTATTCCTCATCCAACAATAGAGGCAGAAAATAGTGATATTGACAGGAAAGATACAAAGGAGATAGCAACATATAGGAGTAATGGGATGGTGTTTTTTGAGGAAAGTTTTGAGTTGTTCAGTTTGGAGGATTTATTGATGGCTTCGGCGGAGGTTTTGGGAAAAGGGTTAACTGGAACTACTTATAAAGCATATTTGGATAGAGACGTTGAAGTGGTTGTGAAGAGGTTGAAAAATGTCTGTGTTTCACAGGAGGAGTTTAGGGAAAAAGTAGAGGCATTGGGAGCAATTGGTCATGGGAATTTGGTGCCTCTTAGAGCATACTATTATGGAAGAGATGAAAAACTTATTGTTTATGACTCTATGCCTACAAGCTTGTCTGTTGTTTTACATGGTAAGCATCTCATCTCTAATAAACTTTCCCTTATTCTTGTTTTAAATATAGTATTTGCTACTTCTTTTTGGCAGTTCTAATTGGTTTATTTTCTCTGTTTTGGTTAGGCAACCTATAAATCCTTAGCTAGATTAGATTATCTTCTGGTTAAAATGTTCCTAACTCCTAACAATTCTCTTTAAGCTTTCGCTATGAAAACTATAATTACTACTTGCTTAAGGTGTAATTAAGTAGGAGAAAAGATGCTATCTAAACAGGGGAAAGGAAGAAGACGATTTGGTAGTCTTAACAACTCTGCTTGGCATTTAGTCCTTGATGAGAGTTAGCTAGCTTGTATAGTTACTCGAGTTTCCCTCCGCCACCACCAAATGATGTGGTACAGTGAACGGGGAAGCCCTTTTCTTAATCAGAAATCTCAGTTTCGATCCCCAAGTATGAAAAAAATCTTGGTAGGTATCACACTCCCCCGATAAATGAAGTCCTACGCAGTACGAATTCAGAATAATCGGACATCAATTGGGACACATAGTGTAAACGTTTTTTGAATTAACTGTCATGGATGGAAAGCATGAAATTGAGAAAGAGAAATTGTTATTGACTATTCATTGTTGCTACTGAAACTCCACACATGGTCTTTATATAGAGCTACATCGTCCTGCTATTAAGGAAAGAAGATTACACTAATGCCCTCACTCTCAACTAACTAACTAACTTTTGTTTGTTTGTTCTCTGACTAACTTCGCATCAATTAACACACTTCCTTAAGCTAGTATATGAAAAGCATTAAACATACCTAGCTTGGAGACCAATAGTTGATGCTGAGCAATCTCTAAACCTTTGGTTAGCATATCTGCAAGTTGAGAACTTGTCGGGATAATCTGAAGCTGGATCGGACCACTTTTAATATTTTCTCTAACAAAATGACAATCGATTTCTATATGTTTGATTCTCTCATGGAATATAGGATAAGAGGTTGTTTGTATAGCTGCTTGATTATCACAATACAAGGCAATAGGAGCAGTTACTGGATAGCTTAGTTCCTCTAGAAGACCATACACCCGAGTCAGTTCAGCAACTGCCACTACCACACTTTTGTATACATCCTCTGTTGAACTTCTGCTCACTGTGTATTATTTCTTGGATCTCCAAGATAGAAGAGCAGCCCCTAGCTTCACAACATAGCGAATAACTGATCTTCTTGTGTTAGGACAGGTTGCACAATCAGAGTCACAATAGACTGCCAACTCATGTGTTGTATTAGATGGAAAGAACAACCCAAGACTTGGCGATCCCTTGAGGTACCATACCACACCCATGGCAGCCTCTAAAAGGGAATATTTTGGCCTCTGCTAGAATTGACTAAGTACATGTACAGCAAAGCATATGTCTAGTCTAGTGACAATAAGATAGAACAACTTGCCAATCAATTTTTGGTAATTATCTGTATCTTCTAGTTCAAAATCATCTTTGTTTCCGACATGAATATCATAATTCACGGTAGTAAGGTTGTGATTTTCCTCTAAGGGAGTAAGGACTGGTCTAGCACCACTGAGTCCAACCTCTGAAATTAATTCCAAACAATACTTTCTCTAGTTGAGGAGTATTCCCTTGTTTAATCTCATGACTTCAATTCAAAGTCTATAACTTTGAAGTGTTACTTGTGCAATGTCTTCTTTGCTTCTTCAATCAATTCATTTGTGCTTCCTATGATCAACGAATCATCACATATACAAGTATAACAACTATATTTTCTCCTTCCTTCTCTAGGAACCACTTGATCATATGCACTTTGTAAGTATCCAGCAGCCACTAGTGCATCTGTAAGCGTTATATTCATTCTATTGAGGCACGTTTTAGTCCATAAAAGGACTTGGCTAACTTGCAAACCTTTTTTCTCCTTTTATAAAAAATCCTTGTGGTAAAGTCATGTATACTTAGTTGAGTATGTATGACATTTAGATGATGGAGAAGAATGGGAGTTGTGGTCAGAAATAGGAAACAAAACTTGACTGGTTGTCTTCTTGGATATCATATAGTCTTTCATCCGTATAGGAAGTTTTGCTGCTCTACTGCTGGATCTTTTTCCTTCTAATTTGTTCAGCCTCCACAAGTGTATCCTCTCTGGATTCATCACGTGTGGTTGCCTTTTCATTTATGTCCACCTCTTTTGTGGCTTCATCCGATGGGATGATAGTGTTCCTTCATTTGTTGCAGCTTCTACTATCTCCTCAGTTACCTCTAGTAGTATGGCATTCATCTTATCTATTGTAGTTTCTGTGAGAAATATTGGAGATAAATAATTATTAAATTTTGTCTCTATATTATTACATTGAGACCCTATTTATTGTTCCTATCTTATTCCAACACTCTCCTTCAAATCGGTGCATATAAGTCATATGCACCTAGCTTGTTACAAATGTAATTAATACGACGACCGATGAAGAGCTTAGTAGGATATCTGCAAGTTGATCACTCGACTTCACAAAATTGACAATCAATCTCAATGTGTTTAGTCTTCTCATGAAATATTGAATTTGATACATTATGCCAATCAATCTCAATGTGCTTGGTCTTCTCATGAAATATTGAATTTGATGGTAATGTCGATAAAAAACAAAGTTATAAATTCTTGAATTATAGTGTTGAACTTCTCAAACCAAGCTCAGAAGACAATTTCATACCGTAGAGTGACTTACACAATTGATATTCAAGGCTACCAGACTCCCCCTTGAGCAGCAAACTCAGGTGGTTGCTTTATATTGATTTCTTCCTCGAGATCATCACGGAGAAAGAATTCTTAATGTTCAACTTATTAAAAGGTCAATAGAAAATGACAATACGGATCATCTTGAAATTTCTCAAATAAAATCACTTTAAACCTAGTTGAAACTTGCTCATGTATCAAATTATTAGATTTTATGGCCCATGGTGGTCACAAATTTAGAAATACAATTATAGGGGTAGGGGCGGAATAATGACAAGATCCTAGTGAGAAAGAAAATCATATGGGTAGGGTTGGAATGATGGCACAACCCTACTGAAAAATAAAAATTGTATAGGTGGGATCATATTGACGGCACGACCCTACTGAAAAAGAGAAACTTTATGGATAGGATCGAAATTGTCACGACCCGGACTTAAGGTCTAGCCGTGATCCGACGAATGTGATACCTGAAGATGTCCCATCCAAGCCTCGTGTTCATATCATAAGTATTCATAAGGTAAAACAAGCATAACATAAGAGAATAAGCAAGCGAAACAAATCATAATAGAAATCATAGTTTCCCTTAGGGGAAATTACATCAAATCATAATGTCCAAAACATGTCTCTACATCATAAGATCTTGGAGGGGACTAGAACATAGCTTACTAGCTCACCCTCAGGGCATACATCAAGAAAAGTAATAAAGTCTCACTAGAAAAGTGTCATAAAAAGGCTTGTTCTCAAAGTATGGGAACTCACCATCAAGTCTTCAAACTCAACTCCAAAGCTAGCCACGAAAGGGAAGAGTTGCCTCGTCATCTGTCCCTACATGGTTAGATCATGTTGGCAAAGAAGTATGCGTTAAAACATGGAATGTACTATGTATGTTGGCATGCCATGAATCAAAAAACATCAAAACATAATATCAATATGCATAATCATAATCAATAGAATGAGGACATAATATGAATAATCAATGCATGTTTAACACCATAAATAGGAGTAGCATCAAACCTTTCATGATCCTAGCATACATATGTGGGAATAAGACGAAACCGAGATTAAGACCATGCAAAATATTACATGAAATCGTGGTATTCCCTCTACACCAACCAAAAAAAGGAGTCTACTTTGCCAAGGTAGAATCGATCCTTACCCTATAGGGTGGATCCTAACACGGTGAGAACCCATAATTGACCCTACCCTTTAGGCTTTATCCTAGCATGGTGAGTGTCCATTAAAAGCTATATGAATCTATTAGCATACCTTTAAGGCATAGAACGTGAACATCATTCCTACGGCGCCACATAGTTATGGGACTATGGAATCTACCAAAGCCTTCTCGGTGCTAAGTCATATCCCACATAATACATAAATCATGCATATACATAACTTTTCAACATAATTCATATTTCATGAAAAAATCATACTTTCATAGCTTGTAAAATAGTCATCATAACTTCATGAAAACATTTCATGTGATAGTAATAGTCCATCTACTTACCTTTTAATATATGTGGGTATACTCCCCATTTTATCATCATCATTGCATAAACATTAGGGTTTTAATCACCCTCATCATCATAGCATCATTATCATTATAATGTGACACCCCATAAATCTATCCTCACATGTACCTATGTTTTGAGCCTCATTCTTATATGTGGGAAGTGTATTAGGGTCATAAGAGATCTCTAGTACTTAGTCGAGTTCAAAATTTTCCTATAAATTGAGTTTATAGAGTTGGATTATACAAGGGTAAATTTTAAATGATCATAACTCTTATCATACAAAGTATTAGGTGGTGCATTACCTACCAAATGAAAGGTCTTTGAATTAGCTTCCTAATGCAACTGATGTCACCTCATTTGGAGTTCGGAGTCATCAGTTATGTTTATTTTACTGAAAACTGCTAGAGTAGAGTTGTACATACGAAACCTAATACGAGCCATGGAAAGAAGTACCGCCCATCTGCTAACTCATGGAAAAAGCCCTGAAAATCCACATTTTTGGTCCCAAACTTTACGGACCCATCTACGGGTCATAGATTGGGCTCATAAAAATGATCTAGAGACCTCGAAATTTGGTCAAAAGTTTATGGAAGGGTCCCTACGAACCGTGGAAGTTTCTACGGGTTGTATGTGTTTGACAACTTTTAAAAAAAAGTTATTTTGGTCTTTTCCCACCCTTTCAAAGCGTAAAACGGATGTTTTTACACCTAAATAAAGCCCTAAACATGTCAATTAAACCTTTTTACACCAAATCACTCTCAAACTTAGAGCAAACGTTCAAAGGAGAAAAAAGGCTAGGGTTTGAAGCGAAAACTTGAGAATTCTTCCAAGTTGGTTCAAGAATCAAAACTTCCAGGGATGTAAGGTTAACTAAAATATGAATTTTGTTCTTCCATGTGCCCCATTACCCGAATTGATAGAGTTGTGTGAATTGAGTCTCCCATGAATAGTTCTTGAAGTTTTTTCTTAAATTCTAAAGCATTTCGACATAATCTTGCATGAATTACTGTTTTTATGAATTAATTACTTGAATGAGATTATTTACCTTACAACGTAAACCCTAGCTTGAATTCTTGTTATTTTCACATATTTCACTTAATGAGCATGCATGGGCATAATTTGAGCCTAAAGAGTCTATGGAATCCCTAAATGCTTTAACTCTACTTTTGTTTTTCTGGATGCTATGAGTTAGAATGATGCATGATAGAGTCCTTATGAGTCAAGAGCTAAACCTTAAAATGATGTAAACAAAGAGTTAATAGTTGATGTGATGAGTTGAGCTGACAAATGTCCAATGAGACTAGATAAATAAGTTAAACATAGGGTTGATGTCTTATGAGTATATTGAGTCTTGGGAGGAGCATTGAGTACCGAATTGAGTAAGAGTAAGTTCAACTCAAACTCAATAACTATAAAGTTGGCCAAAATGACATAGTTTAGGAGCTAAATGAATTGAAAACGTCAAAAATGCCCTTCATTAAAATTTGCCACAGCCATCCACGAGACCCTATCCATGGGTTGTGAATCCACTATGGCTCGTGCTTGGGCTCATGGAACCCGTGGCACAAAAGTTAAGATACTGAAATTGGCACTTCCCAAACCACAAACATCATGCAGGATGACCAGTCATCCCTTACACGGGTCGTAAGTCACCTCGTGAGAACTTCCCAAACTTAGAAAAATTCCATTGTTTAGAGGTTACTTTTGATGATGCAGTCTACAGGTCGTGGTTCCGTTGACAGCCCATGAGGTTAATCGTGGAACCATTTCCAAAAACTCAAGAATTCACAGATTTTCCAGACTCAGGCCCACGAGACCTTCCTACGGCCTGTGATCCCTTGCACGAGCCGTGGGTTGGCTCGTATGACCAAATTAGTATTAAAATTCCTTAATTTTCAGCTTCCTAGCCTAACAACATGTAGGGTGTTACAATATCTCCCCCTTGGGATCATTCATCCTCGAATGAGATAGAAAAACACTTGAATAGAGTAGAATCATAGCCATCATCATAACATATATTACGAAAATGCAACTTAATTATCATTTTCATAAAATCATCAAACATCATTCAAAAGCAGTTTCATGATCATGCATACATGCAATATGATTGGGAAATATGTATATGTGAGAATTTGAGTGAAAATACCTCATTAGGTACCTTAGGCTTGAATAGAAAGAAAGAGGTAGGGATATCATTCCATCATGTCCACCTCGGTCTCCCACGTAGCACTCTCTACTTTTTGATTCCTCCATAACACTTTGACGTATGTAACCTCTTTATTTCTCAATCTCTTTACTTGATAATCCAAAATCTCAACTGGTAGCTCTTCATAAGTTAAATCCTCTTCAATAGCAACATCTTCCAATGGAATAATGGAGTTAGGATCACCTATGCATTTTCTTAACATCAACATGTGAAACACTGGATGAACCATAGCCAACTACATAGGCAAACCTAGCTCATAGGCTATCTTCCCTATTCTTTTCACTATCTCATGAGGTTCTACATATCTAGGACTTAATTTGCGTTTCTTACAAAATGCATTACTCTTTTCATTGGTGAAACCTTGAAATACACCCAATAACTTCATCAATTTCTTGTTCTCTTCTCCTAACATCGACATATGACTTTTGACGACTTTGGGCAGCAGTTAACCTTTCCCTTATGACTTTTACCTTCCTATAGCATCCAATACAAAATCTGCATCTCATTGGGGACCTACATCGTCTACCATACAAAGCTTCAAACGGCGCCATATTAATTCTTGAGTGAAAAGTATTATTATAAGGAAATTCAATAAGAGGTAAGTGATCTTCCCAACTTCCTTTGAAATCAAGCACACATGCCCTCAACATGTCCTCCAACATTTGGATTGTCCTTTCGGGTTTTCTATCCATTTGAGGATGAAATGTGGTACTTAGCTTCACTTTTACACCAAGGCCTTTTTGGAAAGACTTCCAAAAAGAAGAAGTAAATTGAGCACTCTCTATCCGAAATAACAGATAATGGCACCCCATGCAACCTTACGTATTCTTGAATGTAGACTTTAGCATATTCTTCAACACTATAAGAAGTCTTTACCAGTAAAAAAATGGGTTATTTTCATCATTCTATCAACAATCACCCATATAGAGTCAAATTTCTTCCTAGTCTTTGGCAAATCTGATGGCCTCTTATTAAAGGAATCGGTGAGTGAAGACAAGATCGGATCTTTAAGGCTGAAGTCTTTTTCTTCATCAAGAATGAGAGATCCGTCTAAGAACAATAGAAGAGAGATATAAATCCATATTTAGTTTCTCCCATTTCCACATAGGTATCTCAATATCTTAGGCCAAACCACTTGGTCTTTGATGTTCCACCTTCACTTGTTGACAATTTTCACACCCAATTACACACTTTTCTACGCCTTTCTTCATGCTATTCTACTAATACACTTCTCTCAAATATCTATATATTTTGGTGGATCCCGGATGAATAGAAATACTCAGAATTATCAGCTTCAACAAGTATCTTTTCCCTAAGTCCATCTACATAGGGTACACATAGCCACTCTTGATAGAGTAACACTCCATCCCCCTCTTATGAGAAAACCTCTACCTTTTTATCAACTATCAATTTCTTCAATTCGAATAAAGTAAGATCCATGTCTTGTTTCACCTTCACATCTTTATGAAAGATGATTCCGCTCCATCTTGTATGAATACACCACCATTATTTAAGCCACTCAACCTCACACCCAAACAAGCCAAACGATGCATTTCTTTAACCTATTCTTCCTTCCTATCATCAACATGTGCAACACTGCCCATTGACATTCTATTCAATGCATCGGCCATAATATTAGCCTTATCAGGGTGATACATCACATTCATATCATAGTCCTTCAAAAGTTTCAACCACCTATGTTGTCTTAGGTTCAAATCCCTTTTGCTGAACACATATTTCAAGCTCTCGTCGTCGGTGAATATATCAACATGCACCCCATAGAGATAGTGTCACCAGATCTTCAGTACAAACACAACAACCAACAACTCAAGATTGTGAGTCGGATAGTTCCTTTCATGTACTTTCAATTGTCTTGAAGCGTAGGCAATGACTTTTCCATGTTGCATCAAAATATAATCCAAGCCTATATGTAAGGTATCACAATACATAACAAAACCATACGATCCTTCGGGCAATATCAAAATAGGAGACGACATAAGACGATCCTTCAATGTTTGAAAATTCTTTTCACATTCATCGGACCATTGGAATATTACCTTCTTTTGGGTCAACTTACTCAAAGGAGTAGCAACGGAGGAAGACCCTTCAACAAATCTCCTATATTATCTGGCCAAACCCCAAAAGCTTCTAATATCAGATGGAGACAATTGTGCAGGCCAATTTTTCACCGTCTTAGTCTTCTTTTAATCCACTCTAATGCCTTTACCCGAAATAATGTGGCAAAGAAAAGCCACCTCCCTTAGCCAAAACTCTCACTTATTAAACTTGGCAAAGAGTTGTTTATCCCTCAATGTTTAGAGCACAATCCTCAATGTTCCTCATGCTCTTTTGCATCCCGTGAATAGAACAATATATCATCTATGAACACAACCATGAACATATTCAAATAGGATTTGAAGATCCTATTCATCAAATCCATGAAAGAGGCGGGGGTATTCGTTAGTCCAAATAACATAACCAAGAATTTGAAATGACCATACCGAGTCCTAAATGCCATCTTTGGGATGTCATCTTCCTTCACCTTCAATTGATGATATCCAGACCGGAGATTAAGCTTAGAGATATAGCTTGCACCTTGAAATTGATCAAATAGGTCATCAATCCTCGGAAGTGGATACTTGTTTTTGATAGTCACCTTATTCAACTGCCTATAATGCACACACATCCGAAGTGAACCGTCCTTCATTCATACAACAACACGAGAGCACCCCATGGTGACACACTAGGTCTTATGAACACTTTATCAAGAAAGCCTTTAGTTTCTCCTTCAATTCTTTCAGCTTCACCGGGGCTATTCGATATGGTGGTACAAAAATAGGTAGAGTGTCGGTAAAAAGATCAATACTAAAGTCAATTTCTCTTATGATTACCGGGCAAATCATCAGGGAAGACATTGGGAAACGCATTAACTATAGGAACCAAATTAAGAGTAGGAACATTGGACTCAACATCCATGACTCGAGCAACATGATATATGCAACCTTTGGAAATCATTTTCATAACCTTCATATAAGAGACAAACTTTGCTTTCAGCATGGAATTTGTTCCCTCCATTCAAGGATAGGCACTTTAGGAACTTGGAATATGAACTTATGAGTTCGACAATAAATAAAAGCATAAGATGCATGTAACCTATCCATACTAAGAATAACATCGAAATGAGTCATATCAGGTTCAACAAGATCACATAGGAAGATTTTATGCAAGATCAACACGAGATGATTTCTATTGACTTTCTTGGCTAAGATTGACTCACCAATTGGAGTATAGATTGAGTAAGGTTCTAATAAGACTTCCGAAGACACATCAAACTTTATGGCAAGAAAGGAATAACAAAAGACATGTTAGCATCGGGGTCAACCAAAGCATACGCATCATGATCAAAGGCTCTTAACATATCGATAACCATATCAGGAGACTCCTCAACCTCTTGCCTAGCATGCAAAACATAGAACTGGTTACCTCATGGACCACCACCTTGAGCTTGGGCCCCTTGTTGTACTTGCCCCATTTGAGCCGTTTGTCCTTCTTTACCCTCATTAGCAACATTAGGATACTCGAAAATCTTGTTCCCTATCTTTCCACAACCAAAACAAGCATTGGTACCTCTTAAACATTCACCAACATGGTTCCATCCACACTTGGGACACCTATGGGAAGTAGCACCACCCTTCGCAATCTCACCTTGAACCTTAGGGTTAGGTACCCTTTCTTTGTCAAACCTTTGAGAAGCACCCTCAGACGACTCTTGCCCTTGTTGGAAATGTCCACCATCAGATTTAGCATGAGAAAAGCCACCATCATAGTGAGCCCTTTTGGACTCTCTCATCCTCATCTTTTGAAGTTTCTCATTCTCCACTTGTTCGACATATGTCATGAGTCAGGATATATCTAACTCTTTAATGAGCATTGCAGCCTTACACTCCATCTTCACCAAGTCGGACACTCCCAAAGTGATTTTTTTCATGCGAGCCCTAGAGTCGGACACCAAGGAAGGAACATACTTGGACAACTTTGTACACTTGAGGGCATACGACCTCATACTCATACCACCTTGCCTTAAATTCATGAATTCCATCACTTTAGCTTCCCTTAGTTCAAGTGGGAAGAAACGAAAATGGCCTTAAACAACTCCAATCAATAGAACCTTCTCCAAATCTCTCGAACTTTCATTGAGTAAACTAAACTTGAGCCACTCCCTTAAGTTGATAAGCTGCCAATTCAGCCTTCTCTTTGGAAGACACCCCCAGAATCTCCAACACCTTGTAGACCTCATCAATAAACTCTTGTGGATCCTCATCCACTTTGAAACCATGAAACTCTGGAGGACTCATTCTAGCAATCTTATCCTTGATGACAAAGTAGGAGTCTTTGGAGAAGCAACGACTTGAGCCAACATCGTAATAGCGGTCTAAACTTATCATTGGAGACTTGGTCCGCTTGAGGGACTTGAGGAGCCGAAGAAACTTGGTCATCATCAACATTATCTCCCCTAGGCAATTGAGCATGTCGTGGAGCCATTTTTGAAAATACCAAAGGACAAAATTAGGGAATGAGCATGTTGAAGGCATGATATAGATCATAAAAGAAGTGACAATTTTCTAAACGTCTCATAGTCTCTCGTTCATGGATGTGGCACACTTCACATCTATGAACAAGACTCTACTAGACAGGGCATGTTGGACTCCCTAGGATGCTTTCAAACCTTGTACTCGAATATCACTTTTGTCACAACCCAGATCTAGGGCCTAGCTGTGACACCCAAAGGTATCCCATCAAAGCCTTGTGTTCATATTATAAGCATTCATAAGGTAAAAACAAGCATAACATAAGAGAATAAGAAAGAGGAATGTATCATAATAGAAATCATGGTTTCCCCTACGGTAAATTACATCAAATCATAATATCCAAAACATGCCTCTACATCATACAATCTTTGTAAGGACTAGAACATAGCTTACTAGCTTACCCTCAAGACATACATCGAGAAAAGTAATAAAGTCTCACCAGAAAAGCATCATCAAAGGGCTTGTTCCCGAAGCATGGGAACTCACCAACAAGTCTTTAAACTCAACTTCAAAGCTAGCCACAAAAGGGAAAAATCACCTTGTCGTCTGTCCCTACATGATTAGATCATGTACGCAAAGTAGTATGTATTAGCACATAAAATGTACTAAGTATGTAGGTCAGCTATGAATCTGAAAATATCACAATATAATATCAATATGCATAATCATAATTAATAGAATAAGGACACGTTATGAATGATCAATGCATGTTTAAAGCTATGAATAGGAGCAACATCAAACCTTTCATAATCCTAGCATAAATATGTGGGAATAAAACCGTAATCGACATTAGGACCATGTGTACTATTACATGGAATCTTGATATTTCCTTTAAACCAAGCAAAAGAGGAGTATACTTTGTCAAGGTAGACTCGATCATCACCCTATAGGCTCTATCTTCCATGATGAGAACCCATCATTGACCCCACTCTTTAGGCTCTACCCTAGCACGGTGAGTATCCATTAAAATCTATATGGATCTAGCACACCATTAGGGTGTAAAAAGCTCTATCCTAGCACGGTGAGTGTCCATTAAAAGCTATATGGATCCATTAGCACACCTTCAAGGCATAAAATATATGAACATCATTCCTATGGTGACACGTAATTATGGGACTATGGAATCTACCAACGCCCTCTTTGTGCTATGTCATGTACCACGGAATATATAAATCATGCATATACATAACTTTCAACATAATTCATTATTCATATTTCATAAAAATCATACTTTTAAAGTTTGTAAAATAGTCATCATACTTCATGAGAACATCTCATGTGATAGGAATAAACCATCTACTTAGCTTTTCATATAATGTGGGTATACTCCCCATCTTATCATCATTGCATAAAAATTAGGGTCTTAATCATCCTCATCATCATAGCATCTTTGTCATCATAATATCATCTCTATCGTTATTAAGACATGCTTTTGCGTACTTAAAATCATAGTCATGAAAGTTATAGTTTTATCATAGGAAACTAGGTCCATGTGTGGGTTCATGAACAATTGTGTTAAATCATGCAATATATTGGAATTCGTAGAGAAAAGATGCGATTGAAATCAATTTGGATCATTAGTGAAGGAACCTACATCAATTCAACAAGCTCTAATCATCATATACTTTTACTTGGAAATCATAGAAATCATGTAATTCTTCATAATTCATGCATAAATAAGCATAATCATCATGTAGGAATCACAATCCATGAAATTTGAATTATAATATATAATCCCATAAGAAATCATCATGAAACTCGGAGGAAAAAAGGTTTTGGATTGGGATCCATGGATTAAATTAATCTATGAATGAATTCCTACATACCTCAAGTGAAGAACCTTAAGAATTGTAGTAGAAAAATTTGAAATCCTTAGCAAAGCTTGGAACCCTATCTTCAATAGAGTCCTTATCTAGAGAGAGAAATATTTGAGAGCCTTTGAGAGACTAATGAGAGTGATGAATTAGAATGAGTTAGGGATAAGATTTATAGGAGTTAGGTTGGTAAGTTAGTTAGGAGGGCCAAAATGACGTATTTTAGGAGCTAAGTAAATTGAAAATATCAAAAACACCCTTCATTAAAATTTGCCGGAGCCATCCACGTGACCCCGTCCATGGGTAGTGATTCCATCTATGGCTCGTGCTTTGGCTCATGGAACCTATGCCACAAAAGTTAAGATACTTGAATTGGCACTTCCCAAACCATGAACACGCAGGACGATTTGTCATCCCTTACATGGCCGAAGTCCTCTCGTGAGAACTCTAAGATTTAGAAAAATTCCATTCTTTAGAGGTTTCTTTCAACGGTGCCTTCTACGGGTCGTGGTTCCATTGACGGCCCATCCTGTTAATCATGGACCATTTCCAGAAACACAAGAATTCTCAGCTTTTCCAGACTCAGGTCAACGAGACCTTCCTATGGCCTATGATCTCTTCTACAAGCAATGAGTTGGCTCGTATGACAAAGTCAGTCTTAAAATTCCTTGACTCTCAGCTTCAAAGTCTAATAACATATAGGGTGTTACAAGAATGATGTCACGATACAACAAAAATAAGAAAGTAGTCACTAAAAAGATGGTACACTGCTATGTAAATTGAATATGAAATACTAATTGCCAAAAAGATGAAAAAATGACACGGTGCTACATAAATTGGATGTCACCAGAAAAAGGCATGGTGCTATGCAATTTAGATATAAGAAAATAGTCACCATAACGATACACAGTGGCCCAACTTTTGCTAACACAATCATTGGCCAGACAGGCGGCATATATGGATCACAGTCGCCTTAAGGGCTAAAAAAGGTGGATTTTCTACCAAGATCATAGAAACTCTGATACAATGGGAAGAATATTGGAGATAAATAATTATTGAATTGTGTCTATACATTATTACATTGAGACTCTATTTATAAATACTATATTAGATTCCGTTTCTAACTCGAATACTAGTATAATACAATCCTTTTTTAAGTAGGATTCTATATACTATTCATATTCCTAATCCTATTCTAAGTAGGATTATAGATATTCTTTTTCGTATTCCTATTCTAACAGTTTAATTAGAATCTCCAGCAAGAGTATCAATAGTTGTACATCTTATTTAGAAGCTTTTGTTGGTAAAGTATATTCTTGTACACACTCTGAAAGTGAGTAGATTATATCATAAGGATCTCCTTTAACCCCTTGAAAAGAAATATAGTCTCTTTGAATATGACATCTCTACATACAAGGAAAGTCCCAATTTCTAAATCAAATAACCAATATCATTCTGTGTCTCTTTATACCTAAGTATTACATTTTTTCGAACTCTAAAATCAAATTCACTTCCTCTACAGCATGCTAGCAAAACATAAGCAACCAAACACCCTAAGGTGATCAAGGACAACAGGTTTACCATGCAAGACCTCAAAAGGAGACTTCTCTTGTAAAACACTAGTAGGTAATTTGTTAATGAGATACACATATATCTTTACACAATCACCCCAAAGTCTTTATGGGACACCACTTTGAAACTTTTTGTCTCTAGCAACTTTCAAAATATGCCTATTTCTTTCTTTCCATAATGTCATTCTGTTGTGGAGTATAGGGGAAATTACTTTGGTGGATATGCCAAGAGAGAAAAATAATTCAGAACAACTAGAATTAAAGAACTCGTTTCCATTATTACACTTCAAGACTTTAACAATGATATCAAATTGATTCTTTACTCTAAGCGAAAAATCTTTCAACACAACGATGACCTTACTTTTGAACTGAATCAAGCAAATCTAAGTGTATCCACTAATATCATCCAAAAATATTACAAAAAATTACTTCCTATCATGAGTAGAGACCTTGAAAGGACCCCGAACATCAACATGTATCAAGTAAAAATAGTCAGTAGTAGAAGATATGCTAACTGGGAAGCTGAGGATGTTCTGTTTAGCGATAAAGCACACTATGCAAAGTTGTTGTGTTGTCTTATTCATATTAGTCTTCAAGTCTAGAATGTTATTGAAAACCACTAAAGAAGGATGACCAAGCCTGTTATGCCGTAGAGTTGAGTCTGGTTGATCATTTATTACTACTCTTTCCTTTATAGTTTTATCTTCCTCTAGCTAATACCGTCCATCATACCCTATACATCATCTTTCCAATGTAAAGTCCTTGAAAGATGTGAAACTCTGGATAAAAACTAAGTGGACAATAAAGTTCCTTATTTATCTTTGATACCATAGCAAGCTAAACTTGAAGTCTGGCACATACAAGACATTTTTAGAGTATGATTCTTCAAAATATTGTTATCATGTTTGAGTTATACTGTATTTATTCTCTATAGGAACTTGAGCACTACTACTATGTTGCTTATTAACTAGTATAATGTCATTTAACACTTTTCTTAGTGGTAACTTATGATGAGAAGCCCCTAAGTCTATAATTCAATTACTCTTCTCTACTTTGGACAATAGAGAAGATCTACAAAGTTGTGATGATAATCACCTGTATGATCTTGTGATTGCAAGTCCTTCCTTTTGTTCTTCAAAGTCATGTAGTAGTGATATTCTTCATCTGAAAGTTAGATTCACCTCCTTCTACAATAGCATGATGTGCATGTGAATGATTTCTTCCTGCTAGTGGACCATTTGCGGGTTGTGTTCTCAATTACCTTTTGCTTTTAAAATCAGGTGGATAACCTACCAACTTATAGTAGTTTTTCTTCAGATATCCTTGGAAACCATAGTGTTCACATACTATTACTGGAATAATTCCTATAGTTTCACTAGTTATTGGCTTCCTAGATTTGAATTTAATATCTTTACTAGCTAGCAAACTTAAAAGAGTTTTGATTTATATCAATCACTCCTAGTCTTCTCTGACTCTCATCTTGCACCACCATTGAATAAGCCTCGTTCACACTTAAAATTGGAGTTATAGGGAAAATATCACTTCTCACATAACTATAACTCTCATTTAGTTCCATAAAGAATTGCAACAAATGTTGATTATTCAAGTGCATGATATACAAATAGGGATGTGAATGGGGCAGGTGCGGGGCGGGTTGAACTTAACCCGCAAATTTTTTAAATCACCATGCCCCACCCCGCATGATGACTTTTTTATTTTCAACCCATCCCGCATAGAGCCGCCCTGCATAAACTCGCCCCGCTTAAATTTTAAAAGTTATTTAATTTTTTAATTAAATTTAGTTCTTTTCACTAATTAACGTCTCAACAACTAACTAACTATTTTAAGTTGACATTTTAACAATTATTTCTTAATCGTTACTTAAAAGTTTCTGATTAACATTTTAACAACTAACAATTTACCGGATATGTCTAGTTTAAAATTTAGAAAAAAATAAAATTAAAGTCAATATTTCATGTAAAAAGTTTATATCTTTGATTTTGACTAATTATAAAAATTTAATTTCTTTGAATTCCCATTTGGTTTTTTAAACTCACAATTGGCCCCACCCTGCATTAGTTTTAAAAATAGCTACTTCAACCCACCCCACACCCGCATAGCTCTAAACCTGCCCCGTCCCACATAGCTCTAAACTCACCTCGTACTCGCCCCATTGCGATCCCTATATACAAACTTGTTCCTTCATACTCATATTAGGGGGCTGAGGTGCCAATAGATCCAATGCATCCCATCAATCCTTCAATTTTGAATAGTAATCTATAATTGAATTTGTACCTTGCATGTATATAGTAATCTTTCTCTACAACTGATAGATCTTAGTAAGGTTTGATTTGTGAAATCTCTCTTTGAATCCATCCCACACCTTTCTTGTAGTTGAAGAAGGACAAACTAGAGACTAATTCTGGTGCTACTACTCTATTGATCTGATCATCATGATTGCATTACATCTGTCTTATTGTTTCATCAATTCTCCATTGTATAGACTTCATGGACAGCTATCATCGACAAGACCTAGCTTTCTCTTATCCAGTAAAGCTAGCTCCATTGATACACTTCACAATGTGTAATTTTCTAATCCCATTAGTTTCAAGCCAATTAATACAACTCCTGGCGTATCTCATGGTTATAAAAATAATGGATGAGTATGATCTAATTATGAGATAAGTGTAGGTTTTCTCTGCGAGGTTTCTAAATCTATCATGGCTGCAATTCTTCCACGCTCTAACAATGGTAATTGTGCGACACTTAGAAATATTCATCTTTACAAAGATCGTCGCTTTGATAGCATATAATCTTGATTGAATTAACAGCCATGAATGGAAAGCATGGAATTGAAAAAGAGACATTATTATTGATTATTCATTATTGCTATTGAAACTCCACACATGCTCTTTATATAGAGCTTTGTTAACTTGCTATAAAGGAAAGAAGATTACACCAATACCCAAACCTCAACTAACAAACTAAGCATCAATTAACACATTAAAAATTATACTTTGTTAAATATGCATGTGTACTAAGATAGTTGATAACATTCAAAAAATTTGTAAGCCTTGTGCTTGTCGGAGTATAATACAACTAGGTAAATCATAAATTTCAATACATTTATCCCTTGTAAAATAGTTTATAAACATAAATATGCGAAGGAATGCACCTTTATACTTATTTTTCACATCACAACTAATGTAGGAGCTATACAATATCATTGATGTCTATTGGAGAGAAAGGGATAATAAGAACCTTATAGCTCCTCCTTGATTAATTGAATAGGCCTTGTATCAACTCACATTCTATTAAATATTACAAAAGCAACCATAGAACTTTACTAGTATTATTTGGTATTCTAGCCAATAACTATTACTACGAGTTAGTTTTAACCTTTAGATTTTGGCAGGCGAAAGAGTTTCAAAAGAAGCATTGACATGGGTGATGAGGAGCAGAATTGCATTAGGAATTGCTACTGGTATTGAATATCTCCATTCACTAGGCTCTAATGTCACGCATGGCAACATCAAGTCATCTAACATCCTCCTCTCACAGTATTACGATACATATGTATCAGAATTTGGCATAACACAGTTGATTTCCTCCACATCAAACTCCAAAATGATTGGATACTGCGCACCTGAGGTCACAGATATTCGAAATATTTCCCAGAAAGCCGATGTATATAGCTTTGGCACCATTTTATTAGAACTCCTAACAGGTAAAAATCCTAGCAGTGTCATCAACGACGAGGGAATTGACCTGCCTAAATGGGTGAAATTCATATCTGAAGAGATGGGGACAACACAAGTATTTGATCCTAAGTTAATAAGATTTCAGAATTCGAATGAAGAGCAAATGATTTCATTGTTGCATCTAGCTATTTCTTGTGCATCCCAGAACCCGGAAAGGCGGCCAGCTATGACTGACATTACTAGGCGCATTAGAGAAATTTTTAGATGAGTTTTGTTTATGTTGATCTTTTTCCTGAAAATCATGATTTTATTCGTTTCTTGGTTCAACCACAGGGACCAATCTATAGCTTAAAAAAGAGACATGAATTCATGGTCCTCCGTACATTTGGGTATTTGTATATATTTTATAAATTGACATAATAGTATTTGCTATCTCTTATGTTATAAGAAAGTTAAATGGTGCACTTAATTGAAAGTTGAGTTATTTACATTCATGATGAGGATATCAAAATATAAACAGAAAGTGAAAGAAATGTTTCATTTCAAGCCCACAAAAAATTGTATTTTCTTAAAGAAATTAATCCCCTCATAATTACTCGATTTTTGCATTGATTTTTCTCAGGATAATATGGAACACTGTTTTACAATACTGACAATCAAAGTTGCAAACATCAACGAGCCTAACCAGTGGAGTATATAGCATGAACTTACTTCTTTTGGTTGAAAAACTTTATGCAAAGAAAAGGAGATCGAAGAAATATTTAGTTTTTGTCTGCTTTTAGCGGTATGAGGCAAAGACTCTAAATATTTATAGTCATCATTACGTGCGAAAGCACCTGTTAAAACACAAGCTCATCTGTTCAACCGAGGCATGACATCTATTGCGAATAAATTTATGTTCGAAAGGAACAAGTCCTTTTCAAAAAAGGTTTATGGATTGCAATTTAATCTCATTCTACGGATCAATTAATTAATTCTATTTCGGAAATCGATTAATTTAAATTAATTGATAAATAAATAATTCAACAAAATAATATGAAGAAAAAAATTAATTAACGAGACCGATAAATAAAATTCATCCATAAAATTATCAACCAATTACATCATTTGTCAAAGTCAAAGTTGAGCGAGTGACGACGATTACAGCATGCGGGGGCATCCTTTACTTAATCTTTAACAGTTAAATAAAGTATTTTTTTTTCTACTTACATGCTGAATGTGATAAAAATAAAAATTTTATTTTTTAAAAAATAAATCCTGTAACAAGTAGAAACACTTTCTTATAAACATATGTATATATCTAACACAAAACGGTACATATATATATATATATATATATATATATATATATATATATATATATATATATATATATATATATATATATATATAAACTATGCTTCTTATGTAGCAATATAAAGGAATATTAAATATTGGTGAAAATGGGTAAAGGCCCAGTCCTTTAAAATACCAATTTGAAGAAAAATTCTTCTGGGTCTGCAACCCGTTCTCTATTGTACTTTTAAAAAAGGAAAATGGTCAAAAATGTCCTTAAACTAGATGAAATGAACAAAAATATTCTTCTTTTATAGTTTGATAAAAAAAATGTCTATCATTAATACTTTGGTCCAAAAATGTCTTTATGTTATTTAATGGGTCAAAAATGCCCTTTTTCAAATAAAATTATTATTTGTTTTATTTTTTATTATATTATTTTTCTAATAATATTTTTTAAAGTAGCAAATATTTATTCTACTTTAATTTGAAAAAAAATTAAAAATTAATTATTTTTGCTTTGTTATAATTACTATTTTTATCGTTATCTAAGTAAAAATTAATATTAGGGTTACTATTATCTTATATTTATATGACATATGACATATATATTATTTGTTACAAGGGTACAATGTTCAATTTTAAATTGATAAAATAGAATTAAGGAAAAATATTTTCTTACATTTTCATTAGTTGATGTAATTCAAAAAAAAAAGAATTCTATAAAAATAATATTTGTAATAGAAACACAATATGTTTAAAAAGAAAAAAATATATATATTTATTTAAATAAGGGCATTGTTTACCCATTTGGTAATAATAAGGGCATTTTTGGACCAAAATATCAATGACAATTACATTTTTGGACCAAAGTATAAATCAATGACATTTTCATTCATTTGGGGCAATTTTCACCCTTTTCCCTTCTAAAATTATCCAGTTTTTTCTCTCTCTTTATTTTTTGTCTTCTCCAAATACCATGTTCCTTCATTGAAGCATAACGTATACCTTTCTTTTTCCATATTAATCATTTCTTCCTTCATTATTTCACTGGCCTTTCATTAATCCACAAAATCATGCACCAACTTCATTCTATTGAATGTAAATTTCTTGAATTTGGAGTGACCCATTTTGATTTCTATTAATTGTGATGCAAAAAATGTGGGTCTATGAACTTTCTTGTACATCCTTCATTTTTAATTGATTGATAAAAAAAGGCTTTCAAAAAATACTATTTTTCCCGGGTTAGATATATTAGGATGGAGTTGGGGAGTGCTTGAAGAGAGAGTTCAAAGTTAGAGGTTAGAAACAGTCAGAGAAAAAATAGTGAACACCGGAAATGATGAAAATCAAGGAAGAAGAAAAGGAGAAGGGATGGGTAGAAGAGAAGGGTTTAAAAGGTGGGACCCCCTTGTTTGAAATAGTTAAAATTAATGAAAATGATTTCACATTAAAATTTTAAATTAATTAATTGATAAGTGTAATGAATTTTAAAAAGTGTTGAAAAAAAGGTAAATAAACAAAAATAAGAATAAATGACATGACACTTACATGGCAATGATGTGATAGGTGAGAGTGATATTATACTCTCAGGGTAGTATTTAATTCACTTGAAAGTTGTTAAAGGGATGGGGGGCATCTAAACGCCCATATAGTTAAAGTGTAAGTAAATTTTCTGCCATTTATAGATCACTGATAGAGATTATGAAATTTTGATGTGCAAAACAATTATGAATTTCCATCAATGATTAAGACTTACAAAACATAAATTTTTCTTTTATTTGGAAAAAATAAATTGATTTGAAAAATATTTTTCAGAATATCTAGGTCAACCAGTTCGTCCATATCAAACACACCTTATATGCGAAAGATTTATAGATCATCACGAAATATGAATATCTTCTCTTACTTTTTTTTAATTAAATCTAAAGATGTGTGATTTATAATTTTGATTGACTCATACATGTCATTAAGTTCATTATACAAACTAAATGATAAGATTGCTTTTCATTGGTTGAACTATGTCATTTGGACACTTTAGTGATATTTTATTCCTCATTTCAATTGAGAGTGAAAACACACTAACTAGACATTTGACATCATCTTGTTAGTCTTGTATATGATTGAAATATTATGTTACTTGAGATGTACCATAGTGATTTGAGTCTCATTATGAAGTGGGCGTTCGGATTTAAAAATAATAAAATTAAATTATTTAATTTGTAAAGTTCAAATTGATTATTTGATTCAAATTAATAAAAATCATCCACGTACATTTCCTATCCTACATGGTCTGTCTATCAAATTCTATTCTAAGCAATTTCCCTAACTTAATGTCACGCCCCCGGAGGGTATTCTGGACGTGGTCGATACTCAGAGACTATTTCTAGTCCCTAAGTGAACCACTTGGCCTCATCACATTCATTCAATCAATATTTTTAACAAATTAGCGAAGACTATGATAACAAAAGGTGGACAATTTGATTCTTATATAATCATATCAAATCAATGAGGCTAGTATGAAAGAAACTAGCTCAAAATAAAATCCTAGCAACAAATCGACTCTAGTCTATGAAGCCTTTTTCAACTATTGATTTGTTCCAATGACAGACCCATGATTACCTCAAATCAAAATAAAACTAGTCTAAATTCTGAATCTAAAAGCTAGATAAAAATATAAATGAGAATCCTCCAGTGTAGGGGAGGGCTCACCAACTCAACTTACTACAATAGATCCTCAATAGTGCACCTGTTGATGATCTATAGCACCTGTCTCTGCATCATGAAATGATGCAATCTAAATGGACGTCAGTACGATAATATAAAACGGCTGAATAAAACATGCATCAAGGTAGAATACAATCAACTCTGACAACTCAAATCAAGAGACAAGGAACTGTCATGACCCGAGATAGGGTCAAGATGTGACACGGTGAATGGGAACCCGAGAGTTCCCAAACAAGCCTCGAAGTATCCAAATCCAAATCATCGGTCCAGAAGCGCAATCAAATAATAATCACATAATACTAAGGGATGGGTAAGTAGGACTCACACTATGGGGACATTGAGGGGAAAGGGATTCACATGGATTCACATAGCACATAGCATAGAAGAACTAAGGGGCGGGTAAGTAGGAATCACACTATGGGGGCGAACGGGACTTAGGACCTTCCACATTTCCAGATCAAACATACATGCATATCATAATTTCCATAACCAATCCATGATATCCATATCCAATAGATAACTGAAACCATAAGTTTCAAATACAATACATAAAATATAGAATCTACGAGAGTCTACAAGATATCAAACAATGTCTCTAGTCATAAGATGGAAGGGGGGCCAAGATATGTCCTGGGCTCACCCTCAAACAAGAAAGTAGACATAGGATAACATAGATAGATGAAGGTGGCTTGTCCTTGGAATATGAGACTCACCATAAGTTCAACCTTCGGAATTTGAGCTACTCGTCAACCGGTGGATAATCGTAACACTCAGCCCCTACATGGTAAAATCATGTAGGCATAGAGTATGCATTAGTACGTTTGAATGTACTAAGTATACGGGCATGCAATGCATATGACTTATCAAACCTGCATTTCAATGTTAGATGACAAGGGTACATAATATAGAAAGAATTATATATCTAAGGAATTAGTATACAATATGCCATGAGATTCATGATGCATGAATGCAATGATGTTCATACTTAGTGGGGATGTGACATCAACTGACATGTGTAAGACCAAGTGAGCTAGTACTTAGAATCCCAATGAAATCCCATCACCGGTACAGAGGTGGTCTACTTGCCAAAGGTAAACCATACTTCACCTTATGGGAATATATCCCATTTCGTATGAAGCAACCCCCTACGGGAACATATACTATTTTGGAAAGGTTTTTTCATATCATATCATAATAATCCACCTTACCAGAACATATCCCATTTCGTATGAAGCAACCTTCCTTACGGGAACATATCCCATTTCGGATAGGATTCTCATAACATATGCTAGCCATATAGTTCAAGCAAAGGGAGAGTATCCTTGGGGATAGCCCTGACGCCCCCAATCCATCGATGCTAAGTCAACATCCCACGAGAATACATATAATATATATTTGCATACTTTCAAAAAGGCGATAGTTATTTCAAATCCGATCAATGCACATTTAGGCTCAAATGCTAATTCATAGCTTGTTGTTATAATAGTCATGCATAAAACTAGATCGATTACAAATATGGAATGGTGCAAGCATCCAAAATGTTCAAAAGTCATAATCATTGACATATATGTGATCACATTCTTGTCATAACCAATATCTTATTAAAATCATTTCATAAAACGTAATTGGACTTAACCCACTTCATAATTTCCATAGAGAACAATGTTCATGAATGCAAATGCAATGAATGATGTGAGAATAACATAGGTAACATAGATTCAAGTTAAAATCATTATTATAATATAAAATTGAAGTAAAACCAGAACTAAATCAGCATTTAAAACACAATATAAATCACTCATGCATAATTCATACTTTAAAGGGGGACATGCATGCTCATAACTTCATAACTCAATATAAATCATCATAATAGGGATTAAAGTAAATTAAAATCATAGATAAAGTACAACCCATACATCAATTGGATTTAATATGATTAAATAATGAAAACTCATAGTTAAAGTAAGCTAAAATTTATGAAATCAATTGAAAAAAGTTCGGGTCTTCTTCTTTGAAAGGGACCAAGAGTCAATCCCACATACCTCGATTAGGAAAATAAATTTGAGAAGAATTTAGCTTGAATTTGAAACCCCAATTGAATTCTAGCTTGAGTTTCAAGTGAAGGACTTAGAGAGTATTTCCGAAATTGATTTTAGTGTGAGAGTGCTTCTAACGAGAATGAATTAGAATAGAAGGGAATCAGCTGATCTAGGGGGTTTAGGGTAGGTAAAAGGCCATAAAACACAATTAAAATGAACTGTAATTACCTAAACGCCATTAATGAAATAGATGGAAAAGTGGGTTGTCAAGGCTACACGGGTGCCTACACGGTCCGTGAGGCACTTCACGGCCTGTGAACAGTGGTCGTGAGGTGAGACTAACACAAATTTCACAACGCTCAACACTTAGAATGTTTCGAAGCAAAAGGGTGCCATATGGACGTCTACACAGGTCGTGCGATGAGCCGTGTGACAGTACTTAGAAAATTCTAGCACGAAAAAGTTAGGAGACGGTAATTTCGTAATTAGAAAAATTTTATGTTGCGAGCTATACAGTGGGCCACACGGCTCGTGACACACCACACGGACCGTGTGGGTGGCCTTATGCCCTCACTTAGTCCAAAATTCTCTGTCGACTTCCCGTAATCGAATGTTATGGCCAAGTACCCCTCCAGTAAAGGCCACATGGTTCGTGTGGCTTCACACGGGCCATGTGGACCTCTTATGGAGCGACACTTGGTCAAATTTTCTCCCGGGCCAATGTTATGAGATCTGATAAAGTCGTTTGAAAAGCCCCGGTCCTTATAGGGACCCAAGTAGAATGTCAAATTAGGGGTGGGTTCGGTTTTTGCGGTTCGGTTTTTCCCTAAAACCAAAGACCGAACGGAAGGTGATTTGGCGGTTCGGTTCGGTTCGGTTTTGCCCCAAAAAAAAGTAAACCATTGGTTTTTCGGTTCGGTTTTTTTCGGTTCGGTTTTCGGTTTTTTTCGGTTTTTCGGTTTTTAAAAATAATTTTTTAAAGTAAAATAATATGTTGGGTAGAGACGTATCATCGTATAGATATGCTAAACAATTGGTAAAGAGTAAAGTTTGGATTAGTACAAGTATCACAATATAAGAACTACAATTATCACCAAGAAAATTGCAAACATATGTTCTAGAAAAACAAGTATCAAATACTCCTTGGAAGGTTCAAGTCAATTGATGTTGAAGTATATAGTTAAAAGAAAAGACATAATTTATATAATTAACTTATCTACCTAATAAATATTTATGAGCATACACACATAATATATTTTTTAAATATCAGTCAAAATATATTAAAAGATTAAAATAATATTTTATCATTTGTTCGGATGGTCTATTGGAGCAAATTATGATTCAACCATTATCTAAATAAAATTTTCTTTCAAATTTTACAGAATGTTGGTATATTCATTTACCTATAAATCACATTCATATATTAATTTTACTAGAATGACGAGGTAAATAAATATCATAAAATTACAGTGCTAAATTAAGTTATATCGAGAAATTTAAAGGCGATTTTATGCATTTTCCCTTGGTAGAATTCCATAGACATCAAAGTTTGTCTCTATTTTTCATTTTGATATTGCAACTTATTCTTTGTTTGGATGATTATTATGTGTTATTTTGTATTATTTCAATGAATATAATATTTTGATGGATTATATCATTCGCTGTTGTTATATAATGTAGGCATATTCATAATTTGAATGATAAATATATAAGAAATTGTTGGATATGGGATGGAGCTATTATGAAAAGGTAGGATAAATAATAACACAAAATTATTAAATAGTAATAAGTAAAGACAAAATAAGAAAAAATATTAAAGCAACGATGCAATCACACCAAATAGATTGTTGAACAAAATATATCTTTTCGTCTTACTTAATGATAACTTTAAATTATATGATGTAGTAGAATTTAAGTAAAGCAAAACAAATCGGTTTTTGACGGTTCGGTTCGGTTTTAGAAGACCAAAACCGAAACCGAAATCGCACAAAATCGGTTCGGTTCGGTTTTTTGTGTTCGGTTTCGGTTTTTTACGGTGCGGTTTTTTTTTTGGTATTTTTCGATCGGTTTCGATTCGATTTTCGGTTTTTGGTTTTACGGACCCACCCCTATGTCAAATGTCTATCTAAAACAAGAACAAATAATAGACAATGACCTATCAATACAATACAATCCAACTGAAATCAAGTCCAATCCAATTGGAGAACTATCAATGTTAAACCTATTTGAGAGTTTCTCTTATCCGACAACAATCACTTGTGAGCCAGTGAATGTATAATCTCCCACTGATATTTCCATATTCGTTCCATACTTGTCTAGTAAAGAATGAATCGAACCCATAATGGATCCGGTCAATCAAGTCTATTATTATTTCAAGGACTTCCAATCAAGAGGGGACATCCCATTCAACGGTTCAACCTTCACCTATGCTTGGTGACGTAGTTTATGAGTTAGAGTTGGGATTACTCTCACTTATTTCGATGCTCGATACTCCTCTCAAGACTCAATACCTATAAGACAATCCTTTTCAATCAATCAGATCAATCCGTCTCATAAGGACTCCATCAATCCATTAGTTCTATCACAAATGGGTCTTTCAGCCAATCAATCATCTAATCAACTCAATTCTCAATCATATCTTTCAAAGAAGCTTAGACCAATCATTAAGAGGACCATTAATTAGGCCAATCTTTAGAGTTCACTTATGCGGACTCTTAGTACCATCAAGTTCTATCAACCTATCATTATTCCCACATCATAATCACAATCAACATTCTCAAATCAAGGCTCTAGACTCAGTCCCTAGGTTCATTCATGCAATTTGTTTATAAAATAACATATAGGATTCATGAAGTAACTTATGAAAAGTATTTAGTCAGTAAAACCAAGTTTATGATGATCATCAACATATGAAAATACATAGAATGTATATAATTTACAAGAAAACATTCAAGAAACATGTATAGGGATTCAATACGTTCACAATATTTCTATTTCCATCAATAGGGCACATGGAAGGATAATTCCATATTTTAGTTAGCCTTACATACCTAGTATAGAGTTTGACAATCAACCTTGCAAGAATTCATCCTCAATTCTCTTGTACCCTCACTCTTCCTCTCTTCCCTTTAGCTCTAGTCTTCGTAAGAAGTTTAGAAAGACATAAGAATGGGTGTAAAAACCTTTTTTAAGCTCAAAACAACCTATTTTGATCATGTTTTATGTTTAGGAGGGGTTGAAAAAAGTCTGGGATGCCCCTCGCGAAAAATAGAAACTTTTCCCTTCGGCGTACCAAGTCCGTCGTTGAAAATTTTCTGAGTTTTCTAATCTCGTAGAAAATATTGGGATCACATCCAAGTGTAAGTTCACGATGCAAACATGTCGCACACTTCTCTAGTATTGCATTTTCACATCGAGAAATTATCTTTCGATCTAGTTACTCTAAAAATCAACCAAGAGAATTTTCTCACACAATTCGTGCTGATTGCATTTCCGGCCTCGGATTTGCCATTGGAGTTTGGGAAGACGCGTTATGTGAGTGTCTCTCATCTAGGGGTATTTTAGTAATTTTACAAGATATAACATTATCTCTCCCTTGAAATTATTCGTCCTCGCATGAAGAGTAAATATGGACATCTAGGTATGAACAACAATCAAGACTCTCTCAACAATCAATCAACCAATCAAACAATGGACCAATCAACAATCTAGAAACTCGTTGTTTAGACTCAAGAATAGAAAAATCAACTCAAGGATAGACAAATCAATTCAAATCAAGAGTAAGGATGTTACCTTCAACATTTTCATCATCAAGTACGAATAGATGTGGGTATTTAGCTTTCATACCTTCCCCAGCTTCCCACATGACTTCCTCAGCAAATTGATTTCTCCACAGGACTTTTACTGAGGTTATCTCTTTGGTTCTCATTTTGCAAATCTAACGATCAAGGATTTGGACTGGAACCTCTTCATAGGACAAACTATCCTTCACTCCAATACTATCAACTGGGACAACAATTGAAGGATCTCCTAAGCATTTCTTCAACATCAAGACGTGAAAGACTAGATGAATCGTGTCTAGCTCAGAAGGTGACTCTTACTCATAAGCAACCTTTCCAATCCTCTTCACAATCTGATATGGGCCAATATAGTGGGGACTTAGTTTCCCCTTTTCCCGAATCTCATGACACCCTTCATGGGTGACACTATCATGTATACCCAATTATTCACCTCAAACTCTAAGTCTATCCTTCTCACATTAGTAAAGGATTTCTGGTGGCTCAGTGCAGTCTTTAACCTTTCTTTAATAACCTTCGCCTTTTCTATTGATAAATGGACAAGATCAGGTCCAATCAACTTGGCTTCTCCAACCTCAAACCACCAAATTGGTGATCTACATACTCTCCCTTACAAAGCCTCATAGAGAGCCATCCGAATACTTGCATGGTAACTATTGTTATATGCACTCAATTAAGGGTCGGTGATCATCCCAATCACCCTTAAATTCAAGGACACAAGCCCTTAACATGTCTTCCAATGTCTGAATTGTACATTCGACCTTGCCATCTGTTTGGGGATGAAAGACAGTACTCAAATTCACCTTAGAACCCAATCCTTTCTAAAAGGATCTCCAAAATTGTGAGGTTAATTGAGCTCCACTGTCCGAGATGATGGACAAGGAAACTCTATGCAACCTCAAAATCTCATGGATATACAACTTGGCATACTTTTCTGCAGTGTCAGTCGTCTTGACTGCTAAGAAGTGAGCTGATTAGGTCATCCTATCCACAATCATCCACATCAAGCCATGTTGTTTTCGAGACCTTGGTAGACTAGTAATGAAGTCCATATTGATCATCTCCCACTTCGATTCAGGAATTTCAATGTTTTGAGCTAATCCACATGGCCTTTAATGCTCAACTTTAACCTGTTGACAATTCGGCAACTTGGAAACACACTCAACAATATCCCTCTTCATTCCACTCCACCAATAGACTTCCCTCAAGTCGTGGTACATCTTGGTAGATCCAGGATGAATGGAATATCTAGAGTTGTGGGCTTCAGCTATAATTCTTTCTCGAACACGTCAACATTTAGTACACACAATCTTCTCTAGTATCTCAAAACCTCATCTCCCCCATTGAAGAAAATCATCACCTTTTGTTTATGGACAACTTCCTTTAACTGAGGTAGATTAGGATCTTGCTCTTGTTTTCTTTCACCTCTGCTACTAACGATAAAGCAGACCCATTTTGGACATTGACTCCTCCTTCATCATTCTATTCGAGTTGAACTCCCAATCGGGACAATCTAATACATATTCTTAGCCAACTTTTTCTTCCTTTCCTCAACATGGGCCATACTTCCCATTGATAGCCTGTTAAGAGCATCCGCAACAATGTTAGATTTACCTGGGTGGTAGAGAATGCTCATGTCATAGTCCTTGAGCAATTCTAACCATCTCTTCTATCGCAGGTTGAGCTCTTTCCAACTGAAGATGTACTACAGGGTTTTGTGGTCAGTAAACATACCCACATGTACTCTATATAAGTAGTGGGGTCAAATCTTAAGTGCAAACACTATCGCTGCCAACTCAAGATCATGGGTTGGATAGTTCCTCTCATGAACCTTAAGTTGTCCAGAAGCATATGCTATCACCTTTCCCCTCTGCAGCAGCACACAACCCAATCCCACTCTTGATGCATCACAATATATTACAAAATCCTCTGTTCCATCAGGTAAGGTCAAAACTGCTACAATAGTCAATCTTGTTTTCAACTCTTGGAAAGTCTACTCAAATTCATCAAACCACTGAAACTTGACTTTCTTCTGAGTAAATTTAGTCAATGGTGAGGATATGGAAGAAAATCCTTCAACAAATCTGTGGTAGTAGCCTACCAACCCCAAGAAACTTCTTATGTCAGTCGGAGAGGTCAGTTTGGGCCATCTTAACCGCTTCAATCTTTTGGGTGTCTACTCGCATACTATTGCCCGAGACAATATGGCCTAGAAAAGCCACAGACTTGAGCCAAAATTCACACTTCAAAATTTTTGCATACAACTCATGGTCTTTGAGAGTCTGGAGAAAGATTTTGAGGTGATTGGCATGCTCCTTCTCATCTCTCGAATACACCAAAATGTCATCAATAAATACAATCACAAACATATCAAGGTACTGTCTGAGCACTCTGTTCATCAAATCCATGAAGGTTGCAGGTGCATTAGTCAAACAAAGGACATGACCAAGACTTAAAATAGCCATAACGGGTCCAAAAGGCTATCTTCGGGACATCACATTTCCTTACTTTTAATTGATGATAACCATATCTGAGGTCTATCTTTGAGATGCAAGAGGCGCACTGAAGTTGGTCAAATAGATCATCTATCTTGGGTAGAGGATATTTATTCTTTATCGTAACCTTGTTCAATTGCCTATAATCAATGCACATCCTGACAGACCCATCTTTTTTTCACACGAAAGGGACAGGAGCACCCCGAGGAGAAATATTCGGCCTGATAAAGCCTTTCTCTAGCAAGTCTCTTAATTGCCCTTTCAATTCTTTCAACTCATCGGAGGCCATCCTATAAGGTGGAATAGAAATAGGCTAAGTATTGGGGGAGAACATCAATCCCGTAATCAATCTCTTTGTTAGGAGGGACTCTAGGAAACTTATTCACACTCGGGACTGACTCAAGAGTTGGAGGCTCAACACATCAGACTTAACTCCCACGAGGTGATATATACAATATTTAGAGATTAGCTTTCTGGCCCTAAGGTAGGAAATAAACTTTTCCTTAGGTGCAATAGAATCACCCTTTCACTCTAGGACTGGTTCGTTTGAGAATTGAAACTTAACAGTTCAAGTCCTACAATTAATGGAGGCATAAAAGGCGTGAAGTCAATTCATGCCAAGGATAATATCAAAATCAATCATCTCTAACTCAATCAAATCAACAAGAGTATCTTTATGATGGATGGACACTACTCTAACTCAATCAAATCAACAAGAGTATCTTTATGATGGATGGACACTACACAGTCTCTATAGATTCTTTCAGCTAGAATAGACTCACCAAACGGAGTAGAAATATCAAAGGGTTCAAGAAGACACTCAGGAGTTCTATCAAATCTACTAGCCACATAAAGAGACACAACTGACATTGTGGCACCCAGATCCATCAAAACATAGCAATCAAGCGGGAAGACTCGAATCACACCCGTCACAATATCTAGAGAGTTCTCCTGATCTTGGCGACTGCCCATGGCATACAAATGGTTTGTAGCTTCGCTTGGGCCTGACATAGCACCTTTTTGGTTTCCTCTAGCTGGTGGGGCTGGTGTAGAGGGCTGAGCCTTATCAGCCACCTGGACAAATCCTTCTTAAAGTGACCTAGTTTGCCACACTTGTAACATGCATCACTTCCTTCACAATATTTTCCCAAGTGCAACTTGCCACACTTACCACATAGTGGATTATCCTATGAACCTTGAGTCATACTAGCATGTGACTAAGATCCCTGGGCTCCAAAATTCTGAGACCTTTGTTCATTCTTATTTTTGGGCACAGGTGCACTAGCAGATGATGGTGCTAGCTCTGATTGAAACCTGCTACCATTTCCATTCCCTCTCTTTCCACCATCATGGCTAGATGTCTTAGCCCTCTTATTTTTGTACTCTTCTCTATCTTGCCACCTCTCCTCATTAGTTTGTTGTACATAAGTCATCAGCTTCCCAATATCCATATCACTCACAACCATAGCTCCCCTTCCATCTTTCTTCGGCCCTTTCTTCAGCCCATCAACATACAACCTCATTTTCCCTCTCATATCTGTAACCATATCCAAAGCATAGCGAGACATCTAGGTGAACTTGAGCCCATACTCCTGCACAGTCATATAGCCCTATTTTAGATTCAAGAACTCTCTTACCTTGGCCTCTCTCAGTTCTCTCGGAAAGAAATGCCCCAAGGAAGCTTCCTTGAACACTGTCTAAGTAAGCACTGGGGCTTCCTCTCCTCCACCCTTCTTCCACTAATCAAACTACAGTCTGGCAACACATTTGAGCTGGTAGGCCACCAACTCAACTCTATCAACATTAGTCATATACATTACCTGAAACACTTTATGAAGCTCATCAATGTAGTTCTCATGATTCTCATTAGGTGTAGATCTTGTAACTCAGGCGGGTTCATCCTCAAGAACTCACGGACTCCGGATGTGTCCTACACATCCTATCTACCCACTCCTTGTCTAGTAACAAGTGTTGTCATAGCCTAGGCCAAAGCCTGGATAGCCTGGTGAAGCTTGGCATTCAAGATTTTAGCTTGTGGTGGTTGTTCAGGGACAACTGGTCCTATGGGTTCATCATGATCCTGGGGCTCAGGTTGGTTAACATTCTGTCTGGTAGGATTCCCTCTTCCTCTAACAGCTCTTCTTGGAGGCATTATCATAATTCTACAAATGTGTAACGCAAGAATTAGAAAAGAGTTTTCATAAAGCTTAACTCTATTGCACGAATTAGAATGTGAAGAAGTGTAACCATTCCTACTGTCCAATAGCCTCCTACTTATAAAGTATGGTGTACAACACACCCATAAACAAGACTCTACTAGACAAGACTTCAGAGATTCCCTAGGACACTTGAAGTCTGTGCTCTGATACCTAGCTTGTGACATCCCGGGAGGGTACCTTGAACGTGGCCGACACTCAGAGACTATTTCTAGTCCCCAAGTGAACCACTTGGCCTCATCACATTCATTCAATCAACATTTTTAACAAATTAACGGTAGACTATGATAACAAAAGGTGGACTATCTAAGTATTATATAATTATATCAAATCAATGAGGCTAGTATGAAAGCAACTAACTCAAAATAATATCCAATCACCAAATCGACTCTAGTCTATGAAGCCTCTATAAACTATTAATTGGTGTTAATGACAGGCCCAAGGCTATATCAAATCAAAATAAAACTAGTCTAAAATATTACTCTAAAAGCTAGATAAAATATAAATGAGAATCCTCCAGAGCAGGAGCGGGCTCACCAACTCAGCTGACTGCAATAGATCCTCAATGATGCACCTGTCTCTACATCATGAAATAATGTTTTCCAAATGGACGTCAGTATGTGGAATGTACAACAACAACAACAACATACCCAATGGAGTCCCACAAGTAGGGTCTGGGGAGGGTAGAATGTATGCATGCCTTACCATTACCTCATAGAGGTAGAGAGGCTGTTTCCTGGGAACCGTTATCTCAAAAACCCAAAAGCAGAATAAACTAGATATAGAAAAAGGAAAGGAAAGGAAAAACACATGATAGTATGCAAATACGATAAATATAACATAACAAAACGAGAAATGACAACACAAGATATAAAGGCAATGTAAATACGCTAAAAGTAAACAAATATAGTGGCAACATACGATGTGAAGATATCACTACTCCTACTATCCTACTGTCACCAAGTCATATATCGACCTACCCCTACTAACCTATTAGTTGTCTACTCTAATACGCAACCTTCACTCTTTTCTATCCAAGGCCATGTCCTCGGTGAAATGAAGTTTTGCCATATCTTGTCTGATCATCTCCCCTTAATACTTCTTCAGTCTACCTCTATCCCTCCGTGTATCCCCTAAATCCAACCTCTCGCACCTCCTAACAGGAGCATCGATACTTCTTCTCTACACATGTCCAAACTAATGCATTCTCTCTTCCCTTATCTTGTCAGCCACAGGAGCTACCTCTAGCTTCTCCCGAATGATCTCATTCCTAATCCTATCACTCCTGGTATGTCCACACATCCATCTCAACATCCTCATCTCCATAACCTACATCTTCTAAACATGTGAATTTTTAATAAGCCAACACTCCACCACATGTAGCAAAGATGGTCTAACCACCATTTGTAAAACTTGCTATTAAACTTAGGTGGTATCTTTATATCACATAATACTCCTAAGGCAAGCCTCCATTTCGTCCATGCTGCCCCAACACGATGTGTGACATCATCATTGATATCACCACTACTCTGGATGATGGACCCAAGATACTTAAAGTTATCTCTCTTAGGGATAGATTGAGTGGCAAGCCTCACATCAGTGTTTGCTTCATCCCTCGCAACACTAAAATTGCACTCTACTCAATTTGAACCCTTTGGATTCCAAAGCGTGTCTCTAAACCTCTAATCTATCATTAACTTTAATCTGGGTCTCATCAATCAGTATTATGTCATCTGCAAATAGCATACACCAAGGGACCTCCTCCTGGATAGAGTGTGTTAGCTTATCCATCACTAGGGCAAACGGAAAAGGGCTCAACGCAGATCCTTGATAAAATCCCATCTCAACAGGAAAATACTTTGAGTCTCCTCCCACCGTTCTTACACGAGTTTTGGATCTGTCATAATATATGCCATTGGGATACTTTTCTCCTTTAGACACCCCCATAGGATATCCCTCGGAACTTTGTCATAGGTCTTCTCGAGATCAGTTAATACCATATGAAGGTCCTTTTTTCTTTCCCTATATTTCTTCACTAATCTCCGAACAAGATGAATTGCTTCAGTAGTCGACCGTCTCAGCATGAACCCGAATTGATTCTCTAAGATAGACACTACATTTCTCACCCTCATCTCTACCACTCTTTCCCAGACCTTCATAGTGTGACTTAACAACTTGATACCCATATAATTGTTATAGTTTTGAATATCACAGTTATTCTTGTACAATGGGACCATTGTACTCCTCTTGCATTCATCAGGCATCTTGGCAGTCTTCATAATAGCATTGACAGTTTAGTCGACCACTCTATGCCATACTTGACCATGTTCTTCCAAAATTCCACTGGGATCTTATCGGGTCCGATGGACCTCCCTCTCTTCATCCTACTAATAGCACGTCTGACCTCCTCAACTCTAAACTGCCTGCAATAACAAAAATCTCAATGACTTTCAGAGTGTGCCAATTTACCCAGCTCAATACATCTATCTCCTTTTTCATTTAGGAGTTTATGAAAGTAGGCTTGCCACTTTAGCTTAATAGAAGTCTCATCCACCAATCACTTGGTCTAAGTCTCGAGCTTTCCTTTCTCTCTCCTTAGCGAGCCTATACAATCTCTTCCCCCCCCCCCCACTTTATCACTTAGCTCTTCATATAGGCGCTCAAACGCTGTTGTCTTAGCACTTGTCATCACTATCTTTGCCTCTATCTTAGCCGTCTTATATATCTCCTTAAGCCTTTGTTTTTCATCCTCATCCCTACACTCCAACCACTTCGTATAAGTAGTCTTCTTGGCTTTTACTTTGCCTTCAACTTTGTCATTCCACCACCAATCGCCCCGACGTCCACCAAAGGCCCCGATCGAAACTCCTAGTACCTTCGTAGCTACTCTTCTAATGTAACCAACAGTAGTGTCCCATATATCATTCACATTTTTGTGACTACTCCAAGCCTCTAAATTACCTAACTTTTCTTCTATTTCTCGTGAAAGGGCTAGGGTCAGGCCTCTGCATCTAATCCTCGGTTGGGCATTAATAACCTTCTTCTTCTTTTCTCTGTTAATCTTTAAATCCATCACTAGAAGCCTATATTGAGTGGAGATATTCTCACTCAGAATAACCTTGGAATTCTCACAAAGGCTTCTATTGCCCTTTTGAAGAAGTAAGTAATCAATCTGAGTCTTAGATATTGTACTACGAAAGGTAATCAAGTATGTGGAATGTACGAGTATGTTAAATTGTTGAATGAAACATGCATCAAGGAAGAATACTATCAACTCCGACAACTCCAATCAAGAGATAAGGAACCCAAGAAGAATGCAAAATGTCTATCTAAAGCAAGAATAAAGAGTAGATAATGGCCCATCAATACAATCCAATCCAATCTAAATCCAATCCAATCCAATCCAATCAGAGCACTATTCGTGTAGAACCTATCTAGGAGTTTCTCTTATCCAATAAAAATCACTTATAAGCCAATGATTGTACAATAATCCCATTGATGTTGCCACAGTCGTTCCGTACTTGCCAAGTAAAGAACGAATCAGACCCCATAATGGATCTGGTCAATCAAGTCTGCTATTATTTCAGGGATATCTGATTTAACAGTTCAACCCTCACCTATACTTGGCGACGTAATTAATGAGTTCGAGTAGGGATTACTCTCACTCATTTCGGTGCTTGATACTCCACCCAAGACTCAATGCTCATAAGACAATCCTTCCCAATCAATGAGTCTCATAAAGACTCCCATCAATCCATTAATTCTATCACAATTAGGCCTTTCGGCCTATCAATCATATAATCAACTCAATTCTCAATTATATCTTTCTTAGAAGTTTAGACCAATCATTAAAGAGGACCATTAATTAGACCAATCTTTAGAGTTAACTTATGGGGACTCTTAGGACCATCAAATTCTATCAACCAATCATCATACCCACATCACAATCACAATCAACATTCTCAAATCAAGACTCTAGACTCAATTTTCTAGGTTCATTCATGCAATCTTTTATAAAATAACATATAGGGTTTATGCAGTAACTCATGAAAAGTAGTTAGTTAGTAAAACCAATTTATGATGAACATTAACATATGAAAATACATATAATGTATATAATTTACAAGAAAATATATGCATGAAGACTCAATACGTTCACAATCTTTCTTTTTCCTTCAATAGGGGCACATGGAAGGACAATTCCATGTTTTAGTTAGCCTTACATACCTAGTAAGGAGTTTGACAATCAACCTTGCAAGAATTCATCCTCAATTCTCTTGAACACGCGCTCTTTCTCTCTTATTTTTAGCCCTAGTCTTTGTTAGAAGTTTAGAAAGGCTAAAGAATGAGTGCTAAAACCTTTTTTACACTCAAAACGACCTATTTTGATGGTGTTTTACGTTTAGGAGGGGTTGGGAAATTTTTGGAATCTCCCTCACGAAAGATGAAATGTTCCTCTCAACGTGCCAAATTTGCATCGCGGACTTGGCCATTTTTCGATTTTTCATCGAAAATTTTCCAATCGAGTTTTGTAATCCCGTAAAAAATATTGAGATCACATCCAAGTGTAAGTTCGCGATGCGGACATGTTGCACACTTCTTTAGAATTGTGTTTTTGTATCAAAAACTTATCTTTCGATCTGGTTGCTCTAAAACTCAACCAAGACCATTTTCCCACACAATTTTTCGTGTTGATCGCATTTTCGGCCTCGGATTTGTCATTGGAGTTTAGAAAGATGCATTATGCGAGCATCTCTCATCCAAGAGTATTTTGATAAGTTTACCAGGGGTTACACTTAATCTACAATTTGTTTGCATAGAAATTTTGCTGGTAGACATTTATTCTCATTCAAATTTCTTTTTTTCATATGTATCTCTTAACTCATAAAGAGACATCTAAACTTGTCCTCATTTTTCACTTAGACACCTAAACGAAGACAAGTTCCTAATAGACGCCTCAACTGCTAAGATTTGATCCCATTAAACACTTTTATCCTACTTGGCACTCTCCACAGCCCTTTTTCATGTTAATTGTATTTTTTTTAAAAATTTCAGCCAAAATAAATAGTTACGGTCCAAATTTTTTTTTCATAAAAGTATGTTCTCAATTTTTAACCTACTTTTATGAAAAAAATTTTTTGGACCGTAACTATTTATTTTTGGCTGAAAATTAAAAAACTCAGTACAATTAATATGAAAAAGGACTGTGGAGAGTGTTAAGTAGGATAAAAGTGTTTATTGGGATCAAATCTTAGCAGTTGAGGTATCTATTAGGATCTTGTCTTAGTTTAGGTGTCTAAGCGAAAAATGAGGACAAGTTTAGATATCTGTTTATGAATTAAGCCATTAAAAAATATAAAATTAGCACAACAACAAAAGGTGAAGAGGGTTGTCAAGTGTATTAATATAACGTCAGTTTAATTCAAGCATACTTTGTGTAAATAGACTTTTATGCTTTAACTAGAAAAACCAATTATTAATTTTTGACAATTGTTAAAATAGTCATGTTCAATTATATTTTCAACAAAAGTAATTAATCGGAAAATTAAAACAATTAATTAATATGGTACTTCCTAGATTTTATATTAGTTGTCCACATTATTAAATATAATTGTCCTAAATTACTAGTCAACTTATAAAATCAAAATAAATTAATTATATTTTTCTCATTTTATCCTTATAATTAGTTCTTTTTGAAAGTGTTAACAAGTTTATAAAATTTCCAAAAAAATTCTTATAAGTAAATTAATAAAACTAACCTTCTTATTTATGATTTTTTTTTCCTAAAAGATATATACTGTAACAGATAAAGATTATCTTGTTTGAGATATAGATCTACTAGATTTTAGAATATGTATGTCTATTTATTTAATTTTTTACAAGTTTGAGTAATTATATATACACACACACACAAAAAGTTGAAAGTTATCGATGTTAAATTTAAAAACACATTTATATATTACACTTAAAATTAAAAGATGTAGTCCTCTGATTCTTCTCATCACTATCATCAAATCAAGAATTTTACTTGTTCTTGAATTGATGGACTAATTTGTTGGTTGAATTTGACATAAATGCGGAGCTATCCTTGCGTTTCTTTTTTTTTTTTTTTTAGAAAATACGTAAAAATTCTCCCGAACTTGGCAACAAAACTTACTTTAATACTTTAGCTACATGGGCGTTTGTAGGGATGGCAATGGGGCGGGGCCGGGATAGGGCGGGTTGAGCTCAACTCACAAAATTTTTAACCCGCCCGCCCCGTATAAACTTGCCCCTCTTAAATTTTTAAGTTCTTTTGTTTTTTAATTGAATTTAATATGAAAAATAAAATTCGTAATCTTTTTTTAATTTTTCACTAGTTAACATCTTAACAACTAATTAACTATTTTTAGTTGACATTTCAACAATTGTTTCTTCATCTTTAATTAAAAATCTCTAATCAACATTTCAACAACTAACAATTTATCGGACATGTCTAGTTTAAATTTTAGGAGAAATAAATAAAATTAAAGTCAATGTTTAATATAAAACGTTTATATCTTTGATTTTTACTAATTATAAAATTTAATTTTCTTCGAATTTCTATTGGTTCTTTAAACCCGCAACCCGCCCCACATTAGTTTTAAAAAGAGTTACTTCAACCCGCCCCACCCCAAATAACTTTAAACCTACCCCGCCCCGCTTAGCTCTAAACCCACCCTGCCCCGCCCCGTTGCCATCCCTAGGCGTTTGAATACCACCCTTAACAATTTTCAAGTGAATTAAAAATTTTCCTCAAGGGTGATGTGGTAGAGTGAGTGAATTCACTCTTCTAAAAACACGTAACATAATAAAAAATAAAAAAACTAAGTGATAAAATCATACACATGATATTTTTTTATTGGTTAATATATAAATAACATTTTAAATATTTTATTAATTAAATTTTTAAAAAATATATGAAATTTCTTTTTTTTGAGGTAAATAAAAAATTTGGGCCTATTTTTCTAGAAATTGTTTAATTATTTTTCTCTCTCTTTATTTTGTTGTCTTCTCCAAATACTCTCTTCTACCATTGAAACAATAGTTATACCTTTCTTTTTCCATATTAGTCATTTATTTCCTTCGTTATTTCACCAGCCCATCATTAATCCACAAAATCATGCACTAACTTCATTTTATTGAATGTAAATTATCTTGAATTTGGAGGGACCCATTTTGATTTCTATTAGTTGCGATGCAAACAATGTGGGTCTATTAACTTTCTTATACATCCTTCATTTTTAATTTGAGTTATAAAAAAATGCTTTAAAAAAATACCATTTTTCTAGGGTCAGATTTATTAGATTGGGGTGGGGTGGGGTGCATTCGAAATTAGAGGCTAGAAATGGTCGGGGGAAAAATAGTGAACGCTGGAAATGGTGAAAATCAAGGAAGAAGAAAATGGGGGGGGGGGGGGGGGGGAGGGGGGGGGGATTGGTGGGTAGGAGAGAAGGGTTTAAAAATGTGAGACCCACTTATTTAAAATAGTAAAAATTAATGAAAGAAATTGCACATTTTAATTTTAAATTAATTGATTGATAAGTGAAATTAATTTAAAAAGTGTTCAAGAAAAAAAGGTAAATAAACAAAAATAGGAATTAATGATGTGGCACTTACATGATAGTGATGTAGCGGGTGAGAGTGATATTATACTCTCAGGGTGGTACTTAATTCACTTGAAAGTTGGTAAGGAGGGTATTTAAACTGTGTAGCTAAAGTGCAATAGTAATTTTTCCTACCAAGTTTGGAAGGGATCTTTTATGTATTTTGTCTTTTTTTTTTTAGTCTGTGGCACAATTATAGTTCACCAACAGAGAATATGAAATTTTGATGTGCAAAAGGTTGCTGAATTACCATCAAAGATTAAAGCTTACAAATCGTAATTTTTTTTTTAATTTGGAAAAAATAAGTTGATTTGAAAAATATATTTTAAAATATTAAGTTAACAAAAAATGAAAAAATTGAAAAATATTTTCATCTATACCAAATACACCCTATATGCGAAAAATTTATAAATTATCACGAAATATGAATATCTTCTCCATAATTTTTAAATTAAATCTAAAGCGTTATGTGATTCATAATTTTGAGCGACTCATATGAGTCATTAAGTTCATTATAAAAAATAAATGATAATTTGTTTACGTAGAAATTTTGTTGATATACATTTATTCTCAATCAAATTTCTATTTTTTTCATATGTATCAATATAATATAATTAGAAAAATATATAAAATTAGGAAAACGACAAGAGGGGAAGAGGATTGCCAAGTGTCATTAATATAACATCATCAATTTAATTCAAGCATACTTTGTGTAAATAGACTTTTATGCTTTAATTGTTATTAATGAAATATTTGTTGAATTTATAATAAAAAATCATAAAAATAAATAGACAACTTATTTAGAAATTTATTTATAAAATCCACCTTTGTTTTAATTTAATAATTATATACTTGCATTGAGTATATGCTTTCACCATCTTTTATTCTTACTTTCTTGAATAAATTTTAAAATGTTGATTGTTATGAATAAGTTTATTGGTATGAGTATTTTGTTCGTCATTTAATTTTTCAACGTCATTAATATGAGTGATATTATTTTTTATTTTGAAATGAGATTTATGTGTGTATATATATATATATATATATATATATATATATATATATGAGAAAATAGAAAAATATCATGATATTGAAAAATCAAAAACAAAATTAAAAAAATGAGAGATAAATAGTGATATAGAGATTAAAATGGATACTTTGTAAAAAAGAAAAATCAAATAACAAATAGAGAGGAGAAAGATCATCGTTCAAAGTTGAAAAAAAAACTTAATTTTTAAAATAAAATTAAGACGTACGAATAATTTTCATCCTTAATGAGCATGCTTTTTAAAAACTAAAAATAATTACTTTCTGTATATAAGGTAAGTTCAACTTTATATTATATGGCGAAAGCCGATCAATATTTTTTAGTTCATCATGTTATAAACTATTTCTATACAAACCAACCATCAGGTTCATTCATAAAAGTAATTTTTTAACCCATTTTGTTTAAAAAAAACAAAAATATGACCCAGTGGGTCATTTTATTCAAATGCCAAATAAGCCCGTTTTACAATTTGAGTACATCCGACGGCCCAAAACGAAAAATCATGTCTAACCTTATTAAATAAGCATTTCAGATGTTTTCTAATCTCTACTTGTCTCTTCCTCTTCTCACCATGCCGCTAGAAGCTCCCTTAATTCTGGGTCATCAACCTCCCCGCCGGTGCCATGCAAGTTGATGTTCGACCTTTCCGTTATCTCATGTAAGACTTCACTGATGTATGTTGTCTTCTTATCTTCTGTTCCTTTTTTGTTTTTTAGACTTTTGTTCTAGTGGAAATGGTCCCTGAGGTGAAGACCTTTGAGGCGTTTAACCTAATGTGTTGTAGTTGAAGTTTCTGTAAGCCTTCTCTTCCATCCATTTTCTCACCACTCCCTCTTCATATATTTTTAACCTTATCCCTAATTCTTTCAGCTGAAATGGCAAAAGGATGCCCAAGATGCTTTATCATGACCTTTCTCTCAAAGCTCTTCAACAGACACCGAAGATTCCATGTCAGTTTTTTTATTTATCAAACCCTCTCTTTTTGCTGGAAACATCTTTTGTAAGATGAAAAATGGCAAATTAGGAGCATTATCCACAGCTATAACTATGCCTCTTTGGTTGTAAATATAGTAGTTGCAGACTCTTGATTCGTTGTTCTAAAACATACTATTTTTTAATTTATTTATTTTTGAGGTACTCTAAAAGTATAATTTTTTAAACTTTTTCGAGTTACTCTAAAACATACATTTTTTTTAAAAAAAAATAATAATCAAGTTACTCTAAAATGTACAATTTAGTATATTATAGTAAGGGGCAAGTGTTACCATATGCATCATATATTATGATGTCAAACAATGATTCACATGGAACAATTAAATCGTATGGCTTTTGGAGATTCAAAAAGCTTAAAATGAATTTTCAGCATTGACATCAATTTATAAATATATAGCATAAATCTCTCATTTTAAATTCAATATAATACTATCATTGAATGAATATAAGATAAGTTCTTCATTGTTTAAATGCAGTTAAATTGAGCATTTTTACTTCATCAGTTTTGTGAAAAAGAGTCAAAATACTCTTAAATTATGCAAATTTTACAAAAATATTAAAATTGAAAGGAAAAAAAATAATTCTCAACATTAATGAAAATGTTTCTTTCTACACTGAAAATATTTAAAGTCGGTATGACTTTTTTTTTTAATTTACTTTAAAAAGTAGATTTTTTTTCCAACTTTTCTTAATTAGTCTAAAACGTATAATTTTTATTGAAATTTGTATTGATCCTATTCTAGCTATGTGCATGAACAACAAATTGGAGGAATATTTTTCTGGAATAATGTATTAGTTGTGATGTATCTCTAATGGCTCCATACATAATAATATTTACAAGCTATTTTTTCTGATCTCTAGTTGAAGTCATATATATTCTGCAGTACTAAAGGCAGTACGGCAAAATTATTGGACGGGTCGATTTATTGTTAACTCTTGTTATCGTAGCCACATGAATTCATTTTCATCGCTATCTCATTTGCACCTCCCACTAAAAGTAATCTATTTTCTTGAATAATGTCTTCATGCTCGTCTCTCAACAGAAATTTCCAGCTCTTCTCTTAGCAATGATCTGTCTAGGTCGACTTTTAAATTGTGGCCTTTGAATTTTTCAAAAGGAGCAAACACTTGAAATATAAAAAGGCAAAAATAACTATACTTTGCTAAAATTACAAATTTTAGCTACATATTATAGGAGAGAGGCGAGCGAGATCGAGAGAGGGAGGAGAGAGACGAGCGAGAGAGGGCAGAGAGTGGAGAAGAAGCAAATTGTATATGTTTATTTGTCAAATTATGTGTAAATCTATCAAATAATTATATATGTGTAACTAATATACATATTTATTTGTATATCTCTCAAATACTTGTACATATGCCACTGATATACATATGTATTTGTATATATGACATGAGATTGCAGAGAGAGAGGGGAAGAGAGGAGAGAGAAAATAACAATAAAATCTCAACTATAGCCATAAATTGTAATTTTTTCAAACAATAGTGTTATAATATAAAATTATCATATGTTTACCTAGTTATATAATTTACCCCTTTTTTTAGATGTGTACCTTCTCGTAAAACGTAAATTTTGCAGCACTGACTTTGATAAGACATTTTCTATTTCTTTAGTGTTCCAAGATTTACCCAATAATAAATGACATATGTATATAGAAATGAATTAAAATTGAGGTTATAAATGTTTATAAGAAAATTAATCAACTTTGATAAGACAATCATATTAAGATGTACTCAATAGTCATTTTAGTTGCAAAATATATTATAAATAAATTTGATGGAAAAATGTCATTATGGACATCATCTACTAGAAAATTAAAATAGGCTTATGGATTTCAAATGTTGATTCAAACTCAAATAGTTATTTAAAAATTATTACAAAATTTGTAATAAATTTTATGTTGAATAAATAAGAAACTTTGTAAAAGTTGTGCCACAATGATTGTCAAAAACAAGTAAGGCAGCTAATCTAAACAAGCCTTACCTATTAATGACACGTTTTAAAGTGGTGCGGGCGTAGGCTCTATCACTATCAGGTGGGGTCGTTACAAATGGTATCAGAGCCACTTTTGTGTTAGTTTTGTCGATGTGGATCAGAATTCAACTGAGTTTAGGCGAATTCCGATGAGGCGGGGCAAATCAGTACTGAGTCTAGGCGAATCCCATACAGTAGGGAAAACCTCAGCGAGGATACTGAGTCCATAGAGGGGGTGTATGGAACAATCCATCTTAAAATAGAAGTCCACTTTGGCAAAACACAAGAGAGATACTGGGTATATAAGTAAATAGGCCTTACCTAGTGTGACACGTTTTAAAGTCATGCGAGCCTAGGCCCAAAACGGATAATATCATTAGCGGATTAGGTCGTTACAGATGGTATCAAAACCACTCCTTTGTTAGCCTTGTTGATGTGGGCTAAAGTTCAACTAAGTTTAGGCAAATCCCGATGAGGTGGGGCAAACCTCAGTGCGGAGTTTAGGTGAATCCTATATGGTGGGGAAAACCTCAGCGAGGACGCTGAGTTCATAGACGGGTGTATGTAACAACCAATCTTAAGATGAGAAGTCCCACATCGGTAAAACACAAGAGAGATGTTGGGTATATAAGTAAATAGGTCTTACCTACTAGTGACGTGTTTCAAAGCTGTGTGGGCCTAGGCCCAAAGAAAACAATATCACTAGCGGTTGGGGCATTACAGATCTCCTTATATGACACATAGTCCTGGACTCCAATACTCTCTATAGGAACAACTAGTGCGAGGTCTCCCAAACATCTCTTAAGAATAAAATGTGAAATACTATATGGATAACAACTAACTCTAGTGGCAATTCCAATTCATATGTCACATGTAACACCCCCTAATTCTTTCTACCTAGTATGGGTAGATGGACAGAGAAAACTAAGAAAATGATTGAGAAAAGTTGCTGAAAGAGAATCCACGAAGGCCATCTATGGCCCGTAGAGAGATTTACGGCCCATAGAAGAGGCCTCGTAAATCCCCAGATGACTTGGTAAAATTTTCTAAGTCTGAGGCCCATGTATGAGATAACATACTGCTCGTAAAATATTCTACGACCCGTAGAAGGGGGTTCGTGCCAAATTACAGTAACTCAGATTTCCAGACCCCTCATTTATGAGAGGTCATTTACGGCTCGTAGAATGGTCTACGACCCTTAGTTAGGGTCTCGTAGATCCAGTCGACAATTTTTAGGAGGGGTATTTTCGTCTATCCCTATCCCCTTTTAATCCAACCCTTAGATGTTTTAGGCTTAATTAAAGTCCTAAAACAAAACCCGAAGTGTATTTTCATTATTTTTCACGCTCAGGGATTTCTTGAGAACACTAAAGGAGGGACAAGTGCAAGGGTTTCTAATTCAAGCGCGAGGAGCGGTTGAAGTTTGATTATTTCTTTTATTTCCAGGTATGTGAGGCTTACTAAAGTATGGAACTACATTCGTTCACACGCCTCTTTCATCTACTTGAGTCGATATTGGGAAAAGAGTTGAGATTTGGTAAAATTCTATGATCTTAATACTGAAAGCACTATATTTATTTGTTAATTCTTATGATGATGTATGAGGTACTTGTCGCATTGCATAATTACTGACATGAAATTGAAGTAAAGTTTTATACCCGATTGCATGAACCCCAAATTGCATAATTTTATGAAATCTATGTTTAGACTTAGTTGAGGTTTGAGTTTGATTGCCTGAATGGAGAAATTGAGTATGATTGAGCACGAGAAACATGTTGCATATTTAATCACATGTACTTTTATGTATTTCACTTGCATTACATGATGAGTCGACTCGAGGGAGTCTGCATGACTGTCTGAGTTCGAGTTGAGTTTGGTTGTTTCCTTGATTGACTGAGTAGATGAGTAATTGAGATAAGTTGAGTTGAGGTAACCTAATGAGGTTGAGATTAGAATTGATTGATGAGTTGAGCATGTTTTAGTCTTGGGAGAAGTATTGAGAATCGAGCTAGGAGTGAGTGCATAACTACTCTAACCCACTAAACTACGTTGCCAGCATAGGATAGTCGTACGACACGTTTTGGCGACTCATGTCCCAAAAAATGGACATTTACTATGGATCCATGAGAGAAATGATCGTCCTTTACCTTGGCAAGTTTAGGAGGGGCGTGGCAACGATGTCACCTTAGTTGTGTACCACCAAACTAAAGGTGGTGGGATTGGATGTCAGTTAAGAGAAACTCCTAAGCAAACACTGATTGAGCATGATATTTCAAATTGAGTTTATTTTTACTGAGTCTATTTCAATAGCATGAGTTACTTTAAACTTGCAAATATTGAGTTGAGCATGAGTTATATTGAGTTGAGGTGAGTGAGTTGAGTTTTGTTTTCCTAAGCTATTTTACATACCTGTATATTCCATGTACTGACGTCCATTTGGACCTTCATCATTTCATAATACAGATACAGGTGATAGAGGACTTCAGCCCGCGTATCGTTGAGGTTTAGATCAGTGCATTCCAGAGTTGGTGAGCCCCTATTGCCTTCGAGAAGAGCCCTTTTATTTACTATTTTGACTTAGTATTTTCTTTCTTTGATTGAGGTATCCGTGGCCTATCATGGTGCCATCTAGATTATAGACAAGAGGCTTTATAGATGTTTAGTAGATGATCGTTGAGTGTTTCTATTTCCAAACTTGTTCATTGGAGATTACTCGTAAGAGTTATATTTATATTGATGTCTTTTATTTTCGCTGTTGAGTTGATGTGACAATGAGGCCTGGTGGTTCTCTTGGGGAATCATCAATGGTTCTTCAAGTGCTGGCCACACCAAGGGTACCCTCCTGGGGCGTGATAAACCTTTTGCTGATGACCCCTCCTTGTGGGTTCACATACTCAGGTATTGTCTCTGCTTGGGCTAGCCAGTTCGCATCTTCATCCTTCTTTATGCTGTAGCTCTACGGGGTATTGAACCCAGTACCTCAAGCTCCTTTACATTCTCGAAGAGGAGTTGCCTAAAACCAATTGAGCTGCAACTCAATTGGTGATAGGCGACTTCTCTTTGAGGGTGTAAAGGAGCATGATATCACGTCCCGGGAGGGTAACCTAGACGTGGCCACAACTCAGAGACTGTTTCTAGCCCCCAAGTGAACCACTTAGCCTCATCATATTCATTCCATCAATAATTATCATGTCACTGAAAGACTAATGATCAATAAAGGTGGATAATCTCAAATAAAGATAATAATGACAATTCAACAAGACTAGTGTGAAAGAAACTAGTCAGAAAATATCCAAATCATTAATCCCAAATCCAGTCTATGAAGCCTCTAACTAAACTATCTAGATTGTACCACGACAGGCCATGGCTACCCAAATCAAAGGAAATAAAGTACTAATTCAACTTAGATGAAATCCAAATGAGCACATCCTTCGGACATAAGGGAGGACTCACCAATAAACTAGATGCAATTAGATCCTCAAAGATGCACTTGTTAATGATCCCTAACATTTGTCTCTGCATCAGGAAAAAAGCCAGGCCCAAATGACTATTAGTACATGAAATGCACGAGCATGTAAAATAGCTAGTGAAACAGATATAGATAGAATAACAAAACTCAACGATGCTCAATCAAAATGTCAAATGTCTATCTAAAACAAGAATAAAGAATAGACAATGACTTATCAATACCAATCAGATCCAATAAAGTCAAAGTACTATCAACTAGGAACCTATCTAGGAGTTTCTCTTATCCGACAACAATCACTTATCAGCCAGTGATTGTAAAATAATCCTACATATTTTGCCACAGCCGTCCAATGCCTTGCTGGGGTAAGAAAAACTCAAACCCATAATGGATCCAACAATTGTGTCCTCTATTCTTTCAGGGACACCTAATCATAAAGATCCATCCGTCTTAATGATTCGATCATCTCCTACGCTTGGCGACGTAGTTAGTAAGTTCGAGTTGGACTTACTCTCACCCAATTTGGTGCTCGATACTTCTTCCGAGACTTAATGCTCATAAACAATCAATCCTGATCAACTAGTCTCATCTGGACATTTGTCCACTCAAATCATCACATCAACTATCGACTCTTTGGTTACATTCTTTTAAGATTAAGCTCTTGACTCATAGAGACTCTATGATGCATCATACTAACTCATAGCATTTAGGAAGAAAAAGTGGATTTAAAGCATTTAGGTTTTCTATAGGCTCTCTAGGCTCAAATCGTACTCATGCATGCTCAATTAAATGCAATTTTTAAAAACAATAAGAATTCATGCTAGGGTTCATGTAGTATGAAAAAAATCATAAATTTCAATTATTTAATTCATAAAATAGAAATTCATGCAAGATTATGTAGAAACACATTAGAACTTCGGGAAAACCTTGAAGAAACATGCATTGGAGACTCAACTCACTCACAACTCTATCAATTCGGGGTACGGGACACCTGAAAGAGCATAATCCATGTTTTGGGTAGCCTTACATACTTGAGAGACTTAGATTTTTGAAGAATTGTTGAATTCTCTTGAAAACCTAGCTTTTCTCCTCTTGGAAGCTTGTTTGTGGCATTGGGATATGTTTTGAATGCAAATAGACTGAATAGTTATGTTTTGGGGCTTATATAGATGTGAAACATCAAGTTTTGGCTTTAAAAGGGCCGGAAATGACAAAAATAACCTTTCCTAAAAAGCTGTCAAAAGTTGTTTACACGCCTATTTACGACCCGTAGAACGTTCCACGGTCTGCAGGGACACTTCCATAAAGTTTTAGCCTAATTTCGGGGTCTCTGGTTCACCTTTACAAGCCTATTTTACGACCCGTAGAAGGTTTTACGACACATAGATGGGAGCACAAAGTCCGAGACCATATATTAAAGTTTCAGGACTTTTTCTCACGAATTAGCAGACGGTCCATACTTCAATTTACGGCCCGTAAAGGGGTTTCATAATTCACCTCTACTCTGGTAGTCTCCAATAAAATGACCATAACTTTTGACTTCGAACCCCAAATGAGGTGAAACCAGTTGCGTAGGAAAGCTAATGCAAAGGGATTTCATTTGGTAGGTCATGGGCGACCTAATTATTTGTGTGCTAAGAGTTATGGTAATTTAAAGTTGACCTTTACAAAATCTAACACTAGAAATTCAATTTATAGTGAAGTTTTGAACTCGACTGAGTACAGGGGAATCTTGTGACCCTAATCCACTTCTAGTATACTTTACACATATGGGAATGAGCCTTAAAATATAGGTATATGTAAGGCATCACTAGGTTCAAGCTTATATATTTACGACGAATAAAATTCGGGTCCTATGAATATAGTTGTGGGGTATTACAATATCTCCACCCTGGGATCATTCGTCCTTGAATGATTAGTGAAACAAAAATGAATTCATGGCACGAAATAATTATCAAGACTCTGTCAGATCAATGAATCACAATTTACCAATCTAGATAGTCACAAATCAAACTCAGAATAGACAAATCAATTCAAATCAAGAGTAAAGATGTTACCTTAGAAATTCTCACTACCAGACACAAATGGATCATCAGAACTCAATCAGTTTGAATCATTTAAACATCTTGACAATGAATTAGTAGACCTCAAAAAGAAAGTCATCAACTCCGATTCGAGAATGGGACCATCATGATATATAGGACTCTATGGATAACATCTACAACTTGGAACCTTGTCTCAACTATGCTCCCTTTCACGGTACTACACTCCATCAATTGAAGCTTGTAGCTCCTATTCAAATCTATGCTTAAGCACATCCTTTTATTTCATTCAAGCCTAATTTTAAGCCCTAAAGTGCTATTCCTAAGATGATCATATTCACACAAAGCTAATCCTTAAAACTCAAGCTCTATACCTTTAGTGAAACTTTCACTGAAAGAGGACTACTCTTTCTCACCACTCTAACACACATACTTGGAACACTCATTCAAAAATTACTAATACCCTTCTCCGTTCACTCATATAGTGACATCTACACATTCAAGTCTACCATCCTAACCACTTCAACTATATCTAAGAATTATCAAGCCTACTTTGCATTTATACCTCCATCATTGAACGAGCTCTTACTCAAAACACACCAACATAATTTTACCTAGAGACATCTCATAAGGTCTCATCTCACTCTTCTTCCACATCTCTATTCAAAATGGATGGAGGACATCTTAGTTATCATATTAAAGAACATCCACCCTCACTTATAAAAAATAACTTATCTACTATCATCAATATCGTTATCAAGAATGTAAAGAAGGATCATTGGAAAGGCTTAGAGTGAAAGATCATAAGCACAATACATTCGAGAAATTTGATTTGAGAGCGTTCATAAAGTGATACAATCTCATTAGCCTTTTAGGATCTATCATGCTTTTATGGAACCAACCATATTGTGAAGCTCTAATTGTATTACGTGTGACATAAGGTTGGGAACTATGCGATTACGAGATAAAAGTACAATGGTCACTCCTCATCCTCAGATCTCAACATGAATGTGAATCAAAATTGGGTGCATGGGTCTAGGTCATAGGTATGGCGCTCATACACGGAACATAATGAAGTATCACCTCAACCGAGCTATAAGGAATATAAGAGATAGGGAAGCATCAATGCCTCAGCCTAATCAACTCATCACTATCAAAAGCTCAAAACTCACTTTATTTTATTAACTCCTTAGCTTGAAGGTCCACTCCCTAAGTCTGTGAACCAATTCTCTTTACTAAGCTATAAGTATAGCTCTCATGTTATGCTATCCACAAGATCACCTCAAATTCTCCTATTATACTATACTCAAGGTTAAAATATCATTATTAGAACTTTCTGCTGACTTCTCTTAGCTTCCATTTAGCTCTATTGGCATTTTTCTATACTTACTGTCCTTTGGCATACATAATTACTTCCTACAACTCTTATAATCTAACCTCTTTGTTTAATCTGCTAACATTCAACTTTGAAGCTCTAATATATTCTACGAAGAAGTCTTAGATTGTGAGGCAGAACTTATCAACACTTATACGTAAATTCCCATCAACCTAATTACTAAGGGTGACCAGAAAGCTTACACCAGCTTACTCTACATTGACAACTCAAATATCACTTATTCATTCACTATACCTCCTTATCTAGCTAAGCTCAAAACTAGTTGAATCTCAGGGAATCTCACTCTAGAATCATAAGCCTAGTTTAGATCTATCACTTTGAAAATACTTCGTACCCTTCTTCAAAACTGGTTGAGCCATCCATGAGACCCAATCTACAGGTCATGTTCAACCTACAGACTGTGACTGAGCTCGTAGAAACATGCGTCATAAAAGTTGAGCTACTAGAATTGCAGCTTCTAATCTACGAATATACAGGATGACTCGTAGTTTCTTATACGGATCGTAAGTCCTCTCGTATAAATGTTCCAGACTTAGAAAAATTTTGGGTCTCTCAGGGCTCCTTTCTACGGACTTTTTGGTGAGTCATGGTTTCTTATATGGTCCACCGTGGTACCTCATAAGTCAACTTCCAGAAGTCCCTCAACTTTTCACCTTCATGGTTTCGATCCACGACGCTTACCTACAACTTATAGTATCACCTACAGTCCGTAAACTAGCTCGTAAGATCCAACAAGCATCAAAATCATTAACTTTTAGTCCTCCAAATCTATCAACATGAGGGTCTTAACACATTAACATAAACCCCTTCCTAGTTTGAGCTACTCTAACTCATCCGAACAATGACTCTTTCTCTATGCCTCTTTAAGGAAAAATCAAATGGTACTTACTAGTTTTTCATCAAAACTTATGGGAATCGACTCATCAACATATTACTTACCTAATGGACATATAACTCTGGTAACAGGCCCCAATCAATCACACTCTTACTATTTGGTCTCTTCATCTTTCTAACTCTATGATGACAATTCTACTTATGGTTTATAAGACCCCAAATCACACTCTTAGGTGCTAACATTACACTTCTTAGAGACATAAGTTTCCCTTTCATAGATGATATTGAAGGCAAGTTTCGGGTGGGAGAGCTTGGGGGTGCCTTATTAGTTAGCTCAACTAAGTCAGTCATGGCATCTCTATGATAAATTAGCACAAAACACTTTCTATACACCCTTTCAACTAGAATGGTGTCATTAGTAGGAATGGATACACTAAAAGGCTCTAGAAGACACTCAAGAGTTTTATCAAATCTATAAGCCACATAGGGAAACAGTCGATGGGGGTTGCACCAGGATCTATCAACAAATAACAATCAAGAGTAAGAACTCCAATCATACCTATCACAACATCCTGGAGTGTTTTTCTGATCTAGCGACTAGCACAATACACAACTGGTCTATGGCCTCGCTCGTACCGAAAGTAGCACCTCTGTGATTTTCTCTAACTAGTAGTGTTGGTGAGAGGGTTGAGCTTTATTGGCCCACTTTGGACAGGGTTGAGCTTTATTGGCCCACTTTGGACAATCCCTTTGGAAGTGACCCTCTTGGCCATACTTATAACACTCTTTAGTACCCTTTCGATAATTTCCCAAGAAGTTTTCCGTATTTTCCTCATGATGGCTTTCCTTTAGGACGTCGAGCCACATTTCCTTGATATAGAGGGTTTGGGACCCTGAAAGGTTTGTTCCTCCTTGGCCTCAAATTATATCTTTTATTAGATATGGGTGCATTCATTGGTGGCAACGCATAACTCGAAGGCCTCTGCAGAAAGAGAGACATGTTTCCATTTTCATGCTTATGTCCGTTTGACTTATCCTCTTTGCTCCAAGGTTCCTCTCTCTCATCCTCCTTGTTCTCTTCCACCCATCGAGCATGAACAAAAAGCTAAGTAGTAGGCTTAGGCTTGTTTGTCCATATCATGGTCCTTGTCCAAAACTGCGAGGGCATCTCTATTGAGGAAACTTTGGTGATAACATCATTTATTGGGCTCACAATGCATTTGGAAGGCATGGTCTGCAAACGTGTAACACGCGAGTTAGAAGAGAGAATTTCTAAATTTTAACTCTATAGCGCAGATTTAAATAAGAAAGAAGTGTAACAATTCCTAATTTCCTATAGCCTCCTGCTAATAAAGTATGGTGGACAACGCACCTCTAAACAAGATTATACTAGACACAACTTCATAGACTCCCTAGCACCTGAACTCTGTGCTCTGATACCAAGTTTGTCACGTCCCGAGAGAGTACTCTAGACGTGGACGACACTCAGAGATTATTATTAACCCCCAAGTGAACCATTTGGCCCCATCACATTCATTCAATTAATAATTATCATGTCAACAAAAGACTAAAGATGAATAAAGGTGGAAATTTTCAAAAATGACAATTCAAAGACTAGTGTGAAAGAAACTAGTCAGACAATATCCATATCACTAATCCCGAATCTAGTCTATGAAGCCTCTAACTAAACTATCTAGATTGTACCACAACAGGCCATGACTACCCAAATCAAAGGAAATAAAGTACAAATTCAAGCTTGATGAAATCTAAATGAGCATCTTCCAGAAGTAGGGGAGGATTCACCAATAAACTGGATGCAATTGGATCCTCAACAATGCGCCTGTAGATGATCCCTAACACTTGTCTCTGCATCATTAAAAGATGTAGACCCAAATGGACGTTAGTACATGGAATGTACGAGCATGTATAATAGCTGAGTGAAACAGATATAGATAGAATAACAAAACTCGAAGATGCTCAATCAAAATGTCAAATGTCTATCTAAAGCAAGAATAAAGAATAGACAATGACCCATCAATACCAATCCAAATCAATTTGATCCAATCAAGTCAGAGTACTATCACCTAGGAACCTATTTAGAAGTTTCTCTTATTTGACAACAATCACTTATGAGCCAGTGATTGTATAATAATCTTGCTGATGTTGCCACAACCGTCCATACCTTTCCAGGGTAAGAACAAATCGAATCCATAATGGATTCGACAATCATGTCCTCTATTCTTTAAGGGACACCTAATCATGAGGAGCCATCTGCATTAATGATTCGATCATCTCCTACGTTTGGCAACATAATTTCAAGTTAAACTTACTCTCACTCAATTCGGTGCTCGATACTTCTCCCAAGACTCAATGCTCATAAACAATCAATCCCAATCAACTAGGCTTATCTGGACATTTGTCAACTCAAATCATCACATCAACTATCGACTCTTTGGTTACATTCTTTTCAGATTAAGCTCTTGACTCACAGAGACTCTATTATGCATCATACTAACTCATAACATTCAGGAAGAAAAAGTGGAGTTCTAGGAATTTCATAGACTCTCTAGATTCAAATTATACTCGTGCATGTTTAATTAAATGCAATTTGTAAAAACAATAAGAATTCATCCTAGGTTCATGTAGTATGGAAAAATCATCTATTTCAAGTATTTAATTCATAAAAATATCAATTCACGCAAGATTATGTTTAAGTACATTAAAATTTTGGAAAAACCTTGAAGAAACATGTATTGGAGATTCAACTTACTCACAACTCTATCAATTCGGGGTATGAGACATATGGAAGAAATAATCCATGTTTTAGGTAGCCTTATGGGACACATGGAAGAAAATAATCCATGTTTTAGGTAGCCTTACATACCTGAGAGACTTAGACTTTTGAAGAATTTTGAAGAATGGTTGAATTCTCTTGAAACCCTAGCTTTTCTCCTTTTGGAACCTTGATCAAGGCATTGGGATATGTATTGAATTTAAATAGTCTGAATAGTTATGTTCAGGGGCTTATATAGGTGTAAAAAGATCAAGTTTAGGCTTTAAAACAGTGGGTAAAGACCAGAATAACCTTTCCTAAAAAGCTGGCCCGTAGGGACCCTTTCATAAAGTTTTGGCCTAATTTCGGGGTCTCTAGTTCACCTTTATGAGTCTATTTTGTGATCCATAGAAGGTTTTATGACCCGTAGATGGGTTCGTAAAAGTCTGGGAATGAAAATTGAAGTTTTAGGACTTTTTTTCATGAATTAGCAGATGGGCCGTACTTCAATTTACGGCCCGTAAAGAGATTTCATAATTCACCTCTGCTTTGGCAGTCTCCAGTAAAATGGCCATAACTTTCGACTCTGAACTCTAAATGAGGTGAAACTAGTTGCATTGAAAAGCCTAATTAAAAGGGATTTCATTTGGTAGGTCATGGGCCACCTAAGGATTTATGTGCTAAGAGTTATGGTCATGTAAAGTTGACCCTTTTATAATCTAACACTAGCAACTCAATTTATAGGGAAGTTTTGAACTCGACTAAGCATTAGGGGTCTCCTATGACCCTAATCCACTTCTAGTATGCTTTACACATATGGGAATGAGCATTAAAATATAGTTAAATGTAAGGCATCACTAGGTTCAAGCTTATATACTTACGACAAAAAATATTCGGGTCCTATGAATATAGTTGTGGGGTATTACACTTGAGGTACTGAAGCTCAATTGGTAATAGGCAACTCCTCTTTGAGCGTGTAAAGGAGCCTAAGGTATCGGGGTTGCTACTCCATAGCGCTGCAGTGTGAAGAGAGATGAAGGTGCCAACTGGTTGGCCTAGGTAGAGATAATACCTGAGTATGTGAGCCCACAAGGAGTTGTCATCACAACACATTATCAGTTCTTCTAATAATCTGGTATGGGTCAATATATAAGGGACTGAGCTTCCTTTTTTCCCAAATATCATAACTCCTTTTATCAATGAAACCTCTAGGTATACTCAATCACCTACCTCAAATTTCAAGTCTCTTCTTCGAACATCGATATAAGATTTCTATCAGCTTTGGGATGTCTTTAGTCTCCATCGAATAAATTTTACCATTTCCATAGCTTGATGGACCAAATCAGGTCCCATCAATCCAACCTCGCCAACTTTGAACCACCCAATAGGCGATCTATACCTCTCCCATAAAGAGCCTCATATGGTGCCATTTGTATGGTAGCTTGGAAACTGTTATTATAAGAAAATTTAACCAATGGTAAGTGATCATCCTATTTACCTTTGAAGTCTATAACACATGCCTTCAACATGTCCTCAAGAGTCTGTATGATCCGCTCTGGTTGTCCGTCTGTTTAAGGATATAAGGTTGTACTAAGATTCGCCTTCGTACCAAGCCCTTTCTGAAAGACTTCCAAAATTATGTTGTGAACTGGGCTCCTTTTTCTAAAATGATGGATAGGGGAACCCCATGCTATCTGACGACCTCCTTAATAATTAACTAGAAAATAATTATTGTCATTATACAAAGTAAGTTCAATTTTTTATTGCAAATTCCGATCAATATTTTTAGTCATTCACTATGTTGGAAATTATTTACATACAAACCAATCATCAAGTTAATAAAAGTTGTTATTATTTTTAACTTTTTTGAGTTCTTTATTCTAAAACGTACAATGTTTTTTAAGAAAATTTTGGCATTTGTTGTTCTATAACATACAATTGACTTTTTTAATTTACTCTAAAACATATATATATATTTTTAACTTTTCTGAGTTACTCTAAAACGTACAATTTTTTCAAACTTTTCTGAGTTATTCTAAAATCTACAACTTAGTCTGTTATAGTAAGAGACAGTCATTCCCAATATGTATCATGCATTGCCGTGTCAAACATTGGCTTACACATGGAATAATCATTCTCTTATTTTTACCGACTAAATTGTACGCTTTGGAGTAACTCAAAAAAATAATGAAACTGACCTTTTTGAACTGACATTGATTTATATATTATAATACTATTATTGTACGTATATATGTAAGTTCTTCTCTATTTGAATGTAGTCGTGTTGAGCATTTTTTACTTTGTTGCTACTATGAAACAAGACTAAAATACTCTTAAATTATGCAAAATTTAACAAAAATAGTATATGTTAATAGTTTGATAAAAAATTACTCTTTTTATCATTTGATTTTCTAAAATCATTAATATGTGTGATACTATTTTTAGATTAAAAATAAGATTCGGGTATATAGGTAAATTCATAATACATATGTTAGAAAAGAGAAAATATCATGATATTAATAAAGCTAATTTTTTTTTAAAATGAGTGAGATAAATATTGATATAATTAAAGATTAAAATAGATATTTTTAAAATTCAAATGAAAAATAGGGAGGAGAAAGATCATCATTCAAAGTTGGGGAAATAATTTAATTTTTAAAATAAAATTGAGATGTACAAGTAATTTTTATCCGTAATGAACATATCTTTTTTTTAAAAAAAAAATTAAAAATAACTGTTGTTGATACACAAGGTAAGTTAAATTTTTATATGGCAAATGTCGATCAACATGTTTTAGTCATAAATTATGTTAAAAATTGTTTATATACAAATCAATCATTAAGTTAATTCGATAAAAAAAGCTATTGTTTTTTATTTTGTTTTAATTTTTTTTGAGTTCATTATTTTAAAAAGTATAGTTTTCTTGTTTAAAAAAGATTGATAATAAACTATAAGATATTATCATTTTAGAGTATATCTATTATTTTTATACCAACCTATCATGCTCATTTTCAACTTGTTGAGTCTCGTCTCATACCAACTTGTCATGATCCGGGGTTAGGGCCTAGATGTGACGTGGCGAATGGAGACCCGAGAGTCCCAGAAAAAGCCTCAATTATCAGAATCCACATCATCGATTAAAAAAAGTATCTGAGCACATACAACTAAATGACAGAAATCAAGATCTCAGAAATCCATTCATTTATAGATAAGAAATACGACAGTTGGAAAAGCCTTGTCTAAGAAAGGTTTATAGAGTGGCCAACATTTGCCTCTAATCAAGGAACGGGGGCCGGACAAGTTTTGGGCTCATCCTCAAAAGAACGTACATAAAATCATAAGGATTAACTAGCTCTCCCTCGGAAGACGGGGCTCACCGCAAAACTCTTCAAGAATGGACTATTTGTCCAATGGCTAGTACCCAAACTGCTCGGTCTTTACATGGTAAAATCATATATGCATAGAGTATGCGTTAGTACATTTGAATGTACTAAGTATGGAGGCATGCAATGCATATAACTTACCGGACCTGCATACCAATGTTAGATGACAAGGGCACATAATATACGAAGATCATATAAGCAATGGAATTTAGTATACGAGATGCCATGGAATTCATGATGCGTGCAATGCGATAATGCACCTCTATAACAGGGATGGACCATAACCGAAAAACCAAATCCATGCGAGCTATTACATGAATTGGACCGATTGAGACCTCACACCGGTAGGTAGAAGACTACTTGCCAAAGGTAATCTACATCGCACCTTACGGAACACACCATTTCGGCGGATGGTCACTTTTCTTACGAGAATCAACATTTCGAAAGGATTTACAAGAGTCATGTCAAAACATGTCATAGCATAAGCAAGATAGACGAATATCATTCGTCCCTATGTAGGCACATAGTTCAAGGAAAGGGAGAGGGCCCCCAATCCATTAGTGCTAAGTCAACCACATCCCACTAGAATACTTATATATAACAATACATACGTGTTTTCAAGAGAGCCAAGTACCTATTTCATAAACATTCAATGCATGTTTAGGCTCGAATGCCAAAGTCAAAAGATCATAAATCAAAATTCTAATGCAAGGAATAACTCATCTACATGTACAAGATGGTGCAAGCATCCAAGATGCTCAAGGAGCCAAAGCACAAGACATATATGTGATCATCTTTTTGTCATAACCCACATTCTTACCAAAATCATATCACAAAATATAATTGGGTCTATCCCACTTCAAAATTTCCATGTAAACCGATAATCAAGAGTGCAATGCAATGCATGATGTAGGGATGGCATGGTGATGTAGAGTAAATCTAAAATTAGCAATATAATAGGATATCTAGAAAACCCACAATACAATTCATATGAAAATCGTAGAATATATCACCCATGCACAATAGCATCTTTAAGGGACGTACATGTTCATAAGTGCATAACTCAAGGTGATTCATCATAATTGTTCTTAGCATAACTTAAAATTTGAAATAATGTACAACCCATGCATTGATCAAAGTTAACAAGATCAAATAGTAAAAATTCACATTTTAGGTGACTAAAACTTCATGAAAATAATTGAAAGAATTTTGGGTCTTCTTGGTTGAAAGAGACCAAAAATCAATCCCACATACTTGACTTGAAGATGAACTTGAGGAGAAGAGGGACGCCAAATTGAAGGTCTTGACTTGAGGCTAGAGAGACAAGTTGGAGAATTCTTGTGGAAGAAATTTTAGAGAGAGACAGAGGAAATGGCTGAAAGTCGGAGGATATCAACTAATTTAGAGACTTAGGAGGGGTGGAAAAGCAAAATTCACATTTAAAACAACCTAAATTTAAAAAATGCCATTAATGAAACAGACCTGAATTTGGCCTGTCTGGGTCACACGGTTCTTTACACGGTCCGTGTAGAGTCACACGAACTGTGAACAGTGTCGTGGTCCTGGAATTAGATTCATAGAAGAAAACTTTCACCGAATAAAGTTGCACCACACGGGCAAGTTCATGGACCATTCGATGTCACACGGGCCGTGACTTGGTCCGTGGAAAGGTTACTTTCCACATGGTAAACCAAACCGAAGGCCACACGAACCATGTGGCATCACACGGACCGTGTGAAGGCCCGTATTCTTTCACTTGGAAAATTCCCACGTCCCAAGTTTGCCCCTACGGGAAACTGGTCAAGTGTCACTCCATGGGAGGCCATACGGACCATGTGGCTCCACATGGGCCGTGTAAGTTCCTCCGTGAAGTGATCAACTGTCACTCCATGGGAGGCCATACGGTCTGTGTGCTCCACACGGGCCGTGTAGGCTCCTCTGTGGAGTGATGCCTGGCAGTTTTCTGGGGAAATTTTTAGGACCGCAAGGTAATGCTAGTGAGAGAGAAATCTGGGTCTTTACACAACTGCTATCATTATGGGGGTGATGATTCAAAAAGTCATCCCTATTATTTGTCATATAAATTTCATGTAATATTTTTGAGTTTTTTGTTGTATATCCTATTATTTTTTTTAACTTTTTTTTATTTACTCTAAAACGTATATGGTTTTTTCAGCTTTTTTGAGTTACTCTAAAACATATATTTTTTAAAAGAATTTTTTGAGTTATTCTAAAATATACAACTTAATCTGTTATAGCAAGGCAAAACCATTCTCCACATGCATTATACATGATAGTGTCAAATAATGACGTGCATGTGGATCATTTAACCTCTTATTATAACTAACTAACGTTTACGTGTTGGAGTAACTCAAAATAATTTAAAATGACTTTTTTGAATTGACATCAGCTTATAAATATTATTGGTGATATAATTTAGGAATGAATATCTGTAACTCCCTTTCCAGTACTTAATTACCTCGAGATCATTAGAACTTTTTCTTATTGTTAAATCATTTCCTTTGTTCCAGTTCGTGATCTACTGGAGGGTCTGCTCTTTTTTTTTTTGAGAGTATGCCAATATGATCTTAATGAGGTGTGGGGATTTTCATATGACATTCATTGGGCTTCTCTCTTTGGGAGCTTGCGTCCTAGCTACAAGGACAAGCTTGGTATACTGTCTTCCCTTTATAAGCAAGCAGTATAGTCGCATTGCAATGATTCCACTTGTTTCTTCCCACTACAGTGAAAGAGCTGCTGGGATAAGCTTAGTAATTGTCTTCCCTTTATCAACAGGTTGTATTGTCGCATTGCAATTATTCCACCCATTTCTTCCCACAATAGTGAAAGATCTTTCACTATAGTGGGAAGAAACAAGTGGAATAATTGCAATGGTACTATACCGCCTGCTGATAAAGGGAAGACAACATACCAAACGGACATCCTTTTATTGCAATCTTCCCCTATTGGGCATTGGGTTTTCTCCGTTAGGCCAGATAACATGTCTTATTTTTAAATTTAATATAGTATTTTTATTGTCAGTATATAAGATAAGTTCTTCTATGTGTAAATGTAGTTGAGTTGAGCATTTTTAGCTAATTACTTTTATGAAAAAGGGTCAAAATACTTTAAATTGTGCAAAATTTAACAAAAAATGTGATATGTTAATAATTTGGTCTAGAAATTCATCTGTCGTTGATAGTTTGGTCCAAAAACGTCTCTATTGTTGCTGATTAGGTTAAAAGTTTCTATTTTTTTTTTAAAAAACTATCTCTTTTCCTTTAAAATACATTCTTTTCCTAACAAAAGATTATGCTTAGAGAACACTTTTCTTATTTCTTGGCTTGTAAAATTCCTTTAGAGGTTTAACTAATAAAAATGTGGGAGATAATTCAAAATATAATATGTTTATTAGAAAAATAATATTTTTTAAAATCTAATTAAGTAATAATAGAGGTGTTTTTGGATAGAAAAATAATAATTTTTAAAATCTAATTAAGTAATAATAGAGGTGTTTTTGGACAAAACTATTGACAAAAATACTATTTTTGAATTAAACTATTAATGAAATATATTTTTATTAAGTTTTGCATAATTTAAAGACATTTATTTTATCATTTTTCATTAGCTTTTAAAAGCATTCATGGATCTTTTTCATTCCTCCCTTTCTACTCGGTGGTTGTTCAGTTGTTTCGATGATTTAAGTGGTTTGTGTAAAGTGTCAAGAGTCTAATACTATGACACTCCATAACTCTATCATCATATATACCTATGTTTTAATCCCCACTCTTATATGTGGGAAGTGTATTAAGGTCATTAGGGACCTCTAGTACTTAGTCGAGTTCAAAACCTTCCTATAAATTGAGTTTCTAGTCTTAGATTATGCAAGGGTAAACTTTAAATGCTTATATCTCTTAGCACATAAAGAATTAGATATCCCATGACCTACCAAATAAAAACTCTTTAAATAAGCTTACCAACACAACTTATTTCATCTCATTTGGAGTTCGGAGTTAAAAGTTATGGCCGTTTTACTGAAGCCTTCCTGACCAGAGATTAAGGTACGACCCATCTGCTAACTTGTGGAAAAAAGTCCTGAAACTCTAATTTTTGGACCTAGACTTTACGGACATATCTATGCTGCGTAAAGCCTTCTACGGATCGTAGAATGGGCTAATGAAAGTGTTCCAGCGACCCCGAAATTTGCGTAAAAGTTTATGGAAGGGTCCCTACGGGCCGTAGATGGACTCGTAGACGACCCGATCAATGATTTTAAAGAGGGATATTTTCATGAACCTTTACCCTTTAAGCCTAAACATATCAATTTTCACTTGAGTAAACCCCTAAAAAGTAATTCTTCGTATCAATAACGCTTAAACACTCTCCAAACTCATAACGTAGTTTCAAAAGGGTAAAAGCTAGGGCTTTCAAAAAGCTTCTTCAATTTTTCAAAACTAATTTTCCAGGTATTTAAGACATTCCAAAAGTTATCCTACTATTACTTTAGTATCTTTAACTACCAGTATCTACTAAAGATCATGTTTATGTGTTGAGATCAAGTTTCCCCCATTACTAGTTAATTTCATTGAAATAATTATTCATGTATTTTCTTGATAAAAGTCATGATCTTTACTTATTTCACTACTAAGTTAAGATATTAAATTTAGGTTTCATGCTTAAGGTTGCAATTATAAGAACCCTAGATATTTCATGAAAAACCATTATGTTCAAAATTTTGAGTTGAGTTTAAGGAGCACCTAAAGCTTCTGTATTTACAAGATAGTTGAGTAATAAAGTTATGTTTAAAAGACACTTCGGATAGATACAAATTCAGTCCAAGAGAAGAGATAAGTTGAGAAAAGTTTATGAGCTAAAGTTGGGCTAAGTCCCAAATAATTTAAAAGACATTTAGAGAACTCTTACTCTTTAAGTTATGATCATTATAAAATTAATCTGGGAATAGTATTGAGCACCGATATGAGTGAGAGTAATAATAACTTAAACTCATAAACTACGTAGCTGGCGTATGATAGTTCCAAAAGTACAACTCCTCATCGCCAATGAGATAACCCAGTTTTTTCAATGGATCTACTCCCTAGTTTTCGTTCCTTACCCTGGCATAGTGTGGGTGGCTCCGATAGCGTGGGAAAGATGTTGCATCATCATGAAGCTCATAGTGATGGTTGTCAGTTAGAGAAACTCCACAAGCTAAAGTAAACTAGTTTCTACATATAGAGTTTTTGCATATGTTATTACATTTTGCATACACTTAAATTATTACTTATATTATCCTATTTTGAGACTTGTTTTAGTTACTTTGAGTATAGTGCCTTACCCTAGGTTCTCGATTTTGGCTATTTTACATACCGTACATTCCAAGTAGACGTCCTTTTGACCTGCATCATTTTATGATGCAGATGCAGGTAATAGGGTTCCTCAGCAAATGCTCCATTAAAAACCATCTATCCATTCAGTTATTAGTGAGGCCTCTTACCAATTAGAGGCTTGGAGTCTTCATGTATGTTTTTAGCATTTCTTTTCAGTTGTGGTTACCATGGGCCTAACACGGTAGTTGTTTTAGATCATTCTACTTAGAGGTTTCATAGACTGTATTACAAGAGTTTTAGTTATTATTTCAGTTGTTATTGATATATTCTCTCTGTTCAGATTATTCAGACTATTGCAATTTCTTTAGTACATTATATGTATGCTTATGATTTGTTATTTGAATCTACCGCTGGGTAAAGTAGCAAGGCGAAGTGGTTCGCTTGGGACCAGAAATGGTTTTGGGTGCTGGCCATGTCCAAGGTGCAAACTTGGTGTTTGACAAACTTAGTATCAGAGTACAAGATTCAAGTGTCCTAGGGTGTCTATTGAACCTGTCTAGTAGAGTTCGTATTATAGGTGTGAAGCGCGCCACATCCATAATAAGGAGGGTATAGGGCACTAGGAAGTGTCACTATCAGTTGTTATTCCATTTTGCGTTTCAGAGTCTACCTCTGTCAATTCCATTCTAATTCATGCATTCATGCCTTGTTTTTCAGATCATGCCTCCACGTAGAGCCACCATACCAGCCTAGGGTAGAGGGCGCCCAAGCGGGCAGAATGCTTACAAGCCTAATCCACCAATTCCTAAGGCATCTAGGGGCCAAGCTATGCCTGTTAAGCAGCCATCGCAAGCAGATATCCCTAATGCTAAGCTCCGCTAGGCCATCCAAACTTTGGCACAGACAGTCACTACATAAGGAGATGGACAGAGAAATTGCAGACTTGATGGTTTAGATATCACCAGGGTTTATGAATTTCTGAGGATAAACCCACCTGAGTTCACGGGGTCTGATGTGAAGGACGATCCTGAGAACTTAAATGAGGAGCTCTAGAAAGTATTTCAGGTTATGCACACAGTTAATGCTGAGCGAGTTGAGTTGGCTGCCTACCAGCTCAAGAGAGTGTCTAGACTCTAGTTTGATCAGAGGAAGAGAGGTAAAGTAGAGGGGCGCTAGCTTTAAGTTGGGCAATGCTCGAGGAGGCCTTTCTGGGATAGTACTTTCCTAGAGAGTTGACGCAGGCTAAAGTGAGGGATTTCTGAATTTGAAGCAGCAAGCTATGAGTGTGCAAGAGTAAAACCTCAAATTCACTCAGCTATCCGGTTATGCTCCAACTATGGTGGCAGACATGCGTACTAGGATGGATCTATTTGTATCAGGGCTCTCTCGATTGACTAAGAGAGAGGGCAGAAATGCTATGCTAATTGGGGATATGGACATAGCTTGCTTAATGACTTATGTGCATCAAGTGGAGGAGGAGATAATGCTAGATAGGGAGGAGTTCAAAAACAAAAGGGCCAAGACATCAGGACAGGAGATAGTTAAGAAGGAGGCTAGAGGTGCCAATCATTCATCTTTTCAGGCTAGGACGTCTAGACCAACATTGTAATCCGCTAGTACACCTGCACCAAGGGTCACGAATAAGCAGGGATCACAGAATCATAGATTTCAGGGCAAGCAGTCATAGGGGAGTATAACTCAAGGATTGACTCATTATCCAGTTTGTGGTAAGTGTGGCAGGTCTCATCCAAGAGAGTGCCTTGTGGCCACTAATGGTTGTTATAGATTTGTTCAGGTTGGGCACTTTTCGAAGGATTATCCTATGGGGAGGATGAACATTAGGGATAAATAATCTCAGTTAGTTTCTTCAGCACCACAAGTTAAGCCAGTTTAGAGGGGTGCTACATCAGGGACAGGTGGGGGTACTTATCATCTATATGCCATGGAAACCAAATAGGAGCAGGAGAACTCACCAGATGTGGTTACTAGTATGCTCAAAGTATTTACTTATGATGTCTATGCATTGTTAGACACAGGTGCCCCATTGTCATTTGTAACTCCTTATGTAGCCACGAAGTTTGGGATCAGTCCAGAATGTCTTCTTGAGTCTTTTAGTGTTTTCACTTCTGTTGGGGAATCTATTCCAACCAAAAGAGTCTATAGGGATTGTCCAGTGTAAGTTTACCATAAAGATATCTTAGCTGATCTGGTTGAGTTAGACATGGTAGATTTTAACGTCATTCTATGCATGGATTGGTTTCATGCTTGTTATGCCTTCATAGAATGTAGAACTAGGATTGTCAAGTTTCAGTTTCCTAATGAGCCATTCTTAGAGTAGAGAGGTAGCTTAATTTTTCCTAAGGATAAATTTATCTCATATCCCAATGCCAGAAAGTTAATTTCCAAAGGGTATATATACCATCTAGTCAGAGTCAAAGATTCTAATGTTGAGACACCATCTCTCCAGTTTGTTCCAATCGTGAATGAGTTGACAGAAGTCTTTCCTGAAAATCTACCTGGAATTCTTGTTGATGGGGAGATAGACTATGGGATAGATACCCTCCTAGATACTCAACCTATATCTATTCCTCTGTAGTGTATGCCTTCTTCAAAGTTAAAAGAGTTAAAAATGTAGTTGAAGAACCTCCTAGATAAGGGTTTCATTAGATCAAGCGTCTCACCTTGGGGTGCTCCTGTTTTTTTCATGCGTAAAAAGGATAGTTCTCTTAGAATATGCATAGATTACCATCAATTAAATAAGGTCAGTATAAAGAATAAGTATATTTTTTCCAGAATCGATAACCTATTTGACCAACTCTAGTATACTACTTGTCTCTCCATAATAGACCTCAGATCTTGGTATCATCAGCTCAAAGTTAGAGAAAGACATCACTAATACCTCTTTGAGAATCTCTATGGCCATTATGAGTTCTTGGTCATGTCATTTGGATTGGCAAATGTACCATGACTTTCATGGATTTTATGAATAGGGCGTTGAGGTCATACCTTCATCATTGTGTTCATAGATGACATCCTGATCTACTCTTGTAACAAGGAAGAGCATGTCAACCATCATAGAATTATCCTTTAGACCCTTAAGGACCAATAGTTGTATGCTAAATTTTCCAAATATGAGTTCTGGTTAGCATCCGTGGCATTTTTGGGTCATATTATTTCTGGTGATGACACTTAAGTTGATTCTCAAAATATTGAGGTAGTGAAGAACTGGCCAAGGCCCATAACTCCAACCGAGATAAGGAGTTTCTTGGGTTTGGCAGGTCACTACAGGCGTTTTGTAGAGGGGTTTTCTTTTATCTTAGCTCCCTTTACTAAGCTAACTCAGAAGAAGGTTAAGTTTGTATGATATGAGGCTTGTGAGAAGAATTTCCAAGAGTTGAAAACTAGGTTGAGTATAACTCCAGTCTTATCCCAACCCGAGGGAGCTGATGGGTTCGTTGTGTAATATGATGCTTCAAGAATTGGCTTGGGATGTGTACTGATGCAAAGAGTTAAGGTGATAGCATATGCTTCCAGATAGCTTAAGAATCATGAGAAGAACTACCCGACTCATGATCTTGAGCTTGCTGCTGTGGTGTTTGCTTTAAAGATTTGGAGACACTATCGTTATAGTGTGCATATGGATATATTTACCGACCACAAGAGTTTGCAGTATGTGTTCAGCCAGAAGGAGATGAACTTGAGGTAGAGGAGATGGTTGGAGCTATTGAAGGATTATGACATGAGCATCCTCTATCATCCAGGTAAAGATAATGTAGTTGCTGATGCTCTTAGACGGTTTACTATGGGGAGCACTAAACACATTGAGGATGGAAAGAAAGAACTTGCTAAACAGGTGCACAGGCTAGCATACTTGGGAGTAAAAATTGGAGACTTTGAAGAAGGTGGTGCGATTATCAAAAATGGGGAAAGTCATCCTTAGTGGTGGAGGTGAAAGAAAGCAAGATCGGGATCATATCCTCCTTCAGTTGAAAGAAGATGTTCATAAGCAAAAGGTATTAGTGTTTAATAAGGGGGAGATGGAGTCCTAAGGTGCCAAGGCAGACTATGTGTACCAATTGTTGATGGCCTTAGAGACAGGATTCTAGCTGACGCTCCTAACATTAGATACTCTATTAACCTAGGTGCTACAAAAATGTATAGACATTTACTAGAGGTTTATTGATAGGGTGGCATGAAGAAGGACGTTGCACAGTTCGTGTCCAGGTGCCTGAATTGCTAGCAAGTCATAGTGGAACACCAAAGTCCTTGTGGTGTTGCCCAGAATATTGAAATTCCAGAGTGGAAGTGGGAGATGATTAATATGGATTTCATAATAGGCTTACCCCGATCTCGTAGACAACATGATTCGACAGGGGTAATAGTAGACAAAATGACTAAGTCAGCTAATTTGTCTACCTGTTAAGACGACTAATACAACTGAGGACTATGCCATACTTTATATTCAGGAGATTGTTAGATTGCATGGGGTTCCCTTATCCATTATCACAGATAGAGGAGCCTAGTTCACGACACAATTTTAGAAGTTCTTTCAGAATGGGCTAGGTACGAAGGTAAATCTTACTACAACCTTCCATCCCCAAACAGATAGGTAAGCGGAGTGGACCATATAGACCCTTGAGGATATGTTGAGGGCATGCGTTATAGACTTTAAAGGTAACTGGGATGATCACTAACGCTTGATTGAATTTTCCTATAACAACATTTTCCAAGCAAGCATACAAATTTCACCATATGAGGCCCTTTTTGGGAGGAGGTGTAGGTCTTCTATTGGTTGGTTTAAAGTTGGTGAGGCAAGATTGATAGGAACTGATTTAGTCCACCAGGCTATCGAGAAGGTGAAAGTTATTCAAGAAAGATTAAAGACATCCCAAAGCCAACATAAGTCTTATGTTGATGTTTGAAGAAGAGATTTGGAATTTAAGGTAGGTGATTGGGTATACCTAAAGATTTCATCGATAAAAGGAGTTATCATATTTGGGAAAAAGAGGAAGCTTAGTCCTCGATCTATTGGCCCTACCAAATTATTAGAAGGATTGGTTATGTGGCATACCAATTGGAATTGCAACCAGCGTTAGCTGCTATTCATCCAGTATTCTACATTTCTATGCTTAAGAAATGTTTTGGAGACCCTGCCCTGGTTGTGCCTTTAGAGAGTATTGGAGTCAAGGACAACTTGTCATATAAAGAGATCCTAGTTCAGATACTAGAATGACAAGATCGTAAATTGAGGACCAAGGAAATTGCTTCTGTTAAAGTATTTTGGAGGAACCAGTTCGTCGAGGAAGCCACTTAGGAAGCTGAGGCAGATATGAAAGTTAGATATCCTAAACCATTCATGCTTTCCAATGACGAGCATGAAGGTAATATTCCTTATTCCATCACTGAGTTGAGATATCTCCTTAAATATGAGTAATAAGATATATGGATAGTTTCCTGTTGATAAACTAGTCCATGAGTAGCAAACATGCATATATTCCCCAGTTTCACTTTTATTCGAGGATGAATGATCCCAAGGGAGAGATACTGTGACACTCCATGGTTCTATCCTCACTTGTACCTTTGTTTTAAGCCTTACTCTTTTGTATGTGGGAAGTATATTAAGGTCATAAGAGACCTCTAATATTTAGTCGAGCTCAAAACCATCCTATAAATTGAGTTTCTAGTTTTAGATTATGCAAGGGTCAACTTTAAGTGATCATATCTATTTGCACAAAAAGAATTAGATGTTTAATAACATACCAAATGAAAGCTCTTTGAATTAGATTTCGAATGTAACTTATTTCACCTCATTTGGAGTTCGGGGTCAAAAGTTATGACCATTTTATTGAAGACTGCCTGAGTAGAGTTGCTTCTACGAAACCCTTTTACGGGCAGTAGATTAAAGTATAGCTCATCTGCTAACTCGTGGAAAAACGTCTTGAAACTCTAATTTTTGGTCCCAGACATTACGGACTAATATATGGGTCATAGAACCTTCTACGGGCCATAGAATGGGCTCATGAAAGTGATCAAGAGACCCAAAAATTCACCCAAAAGTTTACGGAAGGGTTCATAGGGGACGTAGATGGACTCGTAGATGACCCAATCAGCGACTTTAAAGAGGGGTGTTTTCATATTTTCTCACCCTTTAAGCTTAAACTCATCAGTTTTCACTTAAGTAAACCCCCAAAACATAATTCTTCATATCAACAACTCTTAAACACTCTCTAACTCATAACATAGTTTCAAAAGGGAAAAAGCGAGGGCTTTCATGAACCTTCTTCACTTTCTTCAAGAAACTAATTCCTCAAGTATGTAAGGCCCTCCAAAAGTTATCCTACTATTATTTTAGTGTCTTTAACTATCAGTTTCTACCAAAGATCATGTTTATAAGTTGATCAAGCTTCCCCCGTTACTAGTTGATTTCATTGAAATACTTGTTCATGTATTTTTCTTGATGAAAGTCATGATCTTTATTGATTTCACTACTAAGTTAATATATTAAATTAAGGTTTCATGGTTAAGGTTGCAATTATAAGAACCCTAGATATTTCATGAAAACCATTACGTTCACAGTTATGAGTTGAGTTTAAGGAGTACCTAAAGCTTCTGTATTTACAAGATAGTTGAGTAATACAATTATGTTTTTGAGACACTTTGCATGGATACAAATTCAGTCAAAGTTGAGAACAATTTAAGAAAAGCTAAAGTTGGGCTAAGTCCCAAAAGATTAGAAAGACATTTTAAGAACTCTTACTTTTTATGTTATGAGCATTATAAAAGTTATTTGGCAGTAGTATTGAGCATCAATATGAGTGAGAGTAATAATAACTTGAACTCATAAACTATGTAGCTGGCATAGGATAGGATTGTACCAAAAGTACAACTCCTCATTGCCACTGACATAGTGCAATTTTAGGATGGATACACTCCCTTAGTTTTCGTCCCTTACCCTGGAAATGTAAGGGACGGCTCTGGTAGCGTGGGGAAGATGTTGAATCATCATGAAGCTCATACTGATGGTTGTCGATTAGAGAAACTCCCCAAGCTAAAGTATACTAGTTTTTACATACATAGTTTTGGCATATGTCATTACTTTCAGCATGCACTTTAATTATTACTTATGCTATCCTATTTTGAGACATGTTTTAGTTACTTTGAGTATAGTGTCTTACCTTAAGTTCTCAATTTTGGCTATTTTACATACCGTACATTCCATGTACTGATGTCCTTTGGACCTGCATCGTTTTAAGATGCAGACGAAGGTGATAGAGTTCCTTAGCAGACGCTCCGTTGAGGATCAGCTATCCATTCAGTTATTGGTGAGGCCTCTAACTAGTCATAGGCTTGGAATCTTCATCTATGTTTTTAGCATTTCTTTTTGATTGTGGTTACCGTGGGACTGTCAAGATAGTTGATTTAGATTAATCTTGTTAGAGGTTCCATAGACTATATTACAGGAGATTCAGTCTTATTTTTAGTTGTTATTGAGACATTCTCTCTGTTTAGATTGTTCAGACTATTGCACTTTCTTTAGTACATTATATTTATGCCTATGATTTGTTATTTGAGTCTTCCGCTAAGAAACGTAGCCAGGCCAAGTGGTTCTCTTGGGACCAGAAATGGTTTTTGGTGCCGGCCACAGTTTGGGTGTAAACTTGGGGCATGACAGTTATAGTGAAATAACTTGCATAAATACTAAATTGACCAATTAAAGTGGTTAATTTTGTAAATAAAATTGATTATAAACCTGTACTACTAACATTTTCTACAACAATTAGAAGACCGGTGAAAAAGCACGAACTACAGTAGGGATATCATGATATTAAAAAAGCAAAAATAGAATTTAAAAAATTAGTGAGATAAATATTGATATAGAGATTAAAATGAACACTTTCTTTAAAATTTAAATAACAAAGAGAGGATAAAGATTATCGTTCAAAATTGAGAAAATAATTAAAATTTTAATACAAAATGAGATTTACAAATAATTTTCACCCTTATTGAGCAGAATCTTTTAAAATTAAAAATAATTTTGTAAATAAAGTTTATTATAAACCTATACTGCTAACATTTTGTACTGCAAGTAGTAGACATGTGAAAAATCATCAACTACAAATTGTCTTCATTTGGAGGACGATAAATGACATATAAAGAAAGTAAAAAATAATAAATTTTTTTTAGAGATATTTTCAAGGAGGCAGTTTTGCTTCGTATCTCTTTTTGCATTTGGCATGTCTTAGTTTGAACTTGGTAGGCAGCTTTTTTCTTGGCACTATTGGACATGATAGTTTGGTCAAACTCAAACACTAGTTTGTAATTTACTTTCAAGATTAATTTTCTTTTATTTGTTGAAGTAGAAGAATTAATTAAAGAAGGAAAATAGGAATTAATACATTTTAATGTCAAATATTTACAATGCAGACCCTCATTATATCATAAACACTTTGTTTAATTGAATCAACAGAAAATAAAATTTGTTTCATTTAATTATAAAAGAATCCATTCAAAGATTGATAAATAAAAGAAATTTTCTCACCATCGTGCATTAATATTTTGTTCTTTAACCATTTTTTCAACTATAAAAGACACTACTATACGACTTAACAGAAGCACTCTAAGCCACTCAAGTACATATTAGTTATCCCTAACCCCCTACCCCCCACCTCACCCACCGCCCCAAAAATGGACCGGCCAGAATTCCTTGAAAGTTTGAATCCTCGGGAGCCCACGTTTCATTTGTTTGGTGCATCATCTCATGATAATCATGAGGTTCTTGCAAAAGCAGATCAATGGAGTCCTGAAGAGAAACAGTATTTTGAAAATGCTTTTTCTAGGTACAATAATATAGGTTCTCAAACTTTTTTCGAATTTGTTGCTTCAAAATTTCCCCATAAGTCCTTGGAGGAAATAAAAAATCAGTACATCACCCTCTTCAAAGAAGTTGAAGTGAAAAAATTCTACAAACAGCAACGACAGTGGTGTTGTATTTGTTGAGGATCATCAGCAACATCACCAAGTGACAGAGGAAGATAACTCACCACTCAATGGCGTGTCGCCTCAAGTTGAATACAATCATTCACATCGCCGGCGAAGGGTAATTCCACGGACTAAAGGAGAACACCAGTAACTAAATAAATTCTCTCTTTTTTTAATTTTTTTTAAAGTTATGACTATTTTTTTTACATACACAACTACTTAAAACACTTTATTTTTATGTTTTCACACATATTTTCATTTTTTTGCATGTTAGATTTAATTTTTTTTAGTTTTGAGTCTCGTTGTTTTGCTGCTTGCATAGTGAGGTTTTAGTTCATTTGAGATCTTTTATTACTCCCCCCTTCCTCCACACACACTTGACCTCTTCACTATTTTTCTTAAAAAAATTGATAATATAGATATATACGTTCATTAAAAAAAAATATTTTTTCCATCAAGAATTTTGTTTGTTGTTTTCCGGTTGATTATGTTTACTTCTATTGCCTGCATGTATATATCACTATTACTTTCAATTTTGATATATAGTGAAAGTCTCATCCTCGCTTTTTTGTGAATCTTGAAATAAAATTATTAAGTCACCTACTGCAACATGTAAAATGGACTTTAGCTTGTTAATCGATGCATATAAACTTAAACACTTTGAATTAATTTTTGTTATAAACTTAATTTCAATTTACTCTTTTTTAAGCAATTTTTAACCACATGGCATGATATATGCAAGTTGTTTCTTATGGGACTGAACAAATTTGGGAAAGGAGACTGGAAGAGCATCTCAAGGTACTATGTTGTTTCAAAGACACCAACTCAAGTGACTAGTCATGCTCAAAAGTATTTCTATCGTCGGAACAATCAAACACTAGTGGACCGTCGTCGCCCTAGCATCAATGACATTCAAACTGTCGCCCTTACTCCTAAGAGGAAAATAACAAGTCCTCCTAAGATCAATAATAACATACTTGCTTACAACAATTGTCAAGTTGGGTCTTCATCGATGGCTTTTCATTATCCGAATTATCACCCTTTTGGTGGTCCAACTTTTACGAAAGACTCCAATAGATATTTTGGCAGATACCATTAAGGTGAACCATCTAGCAGCAACTCGTTTGTCCTGGAAAAAAGTAACAATAACAACAACAATCTTCAATGGCCAAAGTCACCTCGCCATTTTCCTTCAATGTACCTATCTTCTACTAGGGAAAATAACCCCCAAGTCTAAGCAAAAAGGGGCACCTATATTACTACACAAGAGAACAAGCATTTAACTAAAAACATAAATTAGCTAAATGGAAAAATTCCTAGCTAAATCTGATGGTAATGATGTAATTAGCTTGATATTTGAGCTCTCTAGCTAAAATCTGTAGCTAATAGCCTATTTTCTTATAGTGTATTGTGTTCTAGTTTTAGAGTAAGCAAAAGTGGGTTTTAAGTTTTTTTAGGTTTGAAAGTTGGGGAGACTTATAATATAATATAATATAATATAATATAATATAATATAATATAATATAATATAATATAATATAATATAATATAATATAATATAATATAATATAATATAATATAATATAATATAATATAATATAATATAATATAATATAATATAATATAATATAATATAATATAATATAATATAATATAATATAATATAATATAATATAATATAATATAATATAATATAATATAATAATGTATAATATAATATAATATAATGTATAATAATATGAATAAAACATGAAATTTAAAATTTTTTGTGTTGCTCTAACAAGTTATAAAGATAAAAATCTCTTTATGATAAACAGATCCATTTTGCAAGTTCGTTATTACAGTAGGACAATAGTTCCTAATCAAAATGAGCTTTCTCTTATGATTGTTATCTCTACATAGAAGTCTAAAACGTACAATTTTTATTGAAATTTGTATGTACCATATCTAGCTATGTGCATGAACCACAAATTGGAGAATTCTTTTTCTGGAATAATGTATTAGTTGTGATGTATCTCTAATAGCATGATGTGCATGTGAAAGATTTCTTCCTACTAGTGGACCATTCGCTGGTTGTGTTCCCAAATGCTTTTTGCTTTTAAAATCAGGTGGATAACCTACCAACCTATAGCAGTTTTTCTTCAGATATTCTTGGAAATCATAGTGTTCACATACTATTACAGGAATAATTCCTATTGTTTCAGCGGCTATTGGCTTCCGAAATTTGAATCTACTATCTTTATATCAATCACTCCTAACCTTCTCGGAGTCTCATCTTGCACCACCACTGAATAAGCATAGTTAAAACATAAAATTTTGAGTTCTAGGGAATTTATCATTTCTCACATGACTATAACTCTCATTTAGTTCCATAAAGTACTACAACAAATGTTGATTATTCAAGTGCATGATATACAAACTTGTTCCTTCATACTGATATCGAGGGGATTGAGGTGCTAATGGATCCAATTCATCCCAAAATTCCTTCAATTGTGAATAGTAAACTATAATCGAATCTGTACCTTACATCCCAAAAATCCTTCAATTGATTTGGGTAGCCATGGGTCTGTCATTGGCTCAACATGAGTAGTAATAGATGCTTCATAGATGATGGTTGAGCATGGATGTTGAGACCTGTAAATCAATTCTTTCTACTAGCCTTTAGTATTATCTATTTATTTTGAGACTTTAGATGAGATGTGCCTATTTACTTCCTTATACTTTCCGTTGTTCAATATAGTTTATTGATTGAATGATGTGATGAGGCTAAGTGGTTCACTCGGGGACTAGCAGTGTAACGCCCCATAAATTATCAAAGTACCTCTAGGGAAGAGGTGTGCGCAAAATGCATCTTTCGATGCTCAGATTAAAAATTCGAGAGTGGATTCATGATCAGCACGGAAAATTGAGTAGGAGAAGGGTCTTGGTCGATTTTTATAGCGACCAAGTCAAAAGATAATTTTTCATTCCAAAACGAAAAACATGTGCCTTCGCAACAGGTCAGCGTCGCGGACCTATCGTAGATCCACACTTATGTTTTTCTGTGATTTTTTGATGGAGTTGAGTTTTTTAAAATTGCACTGTCTGCGACAGATCGGCGTTGCGGACTGTGTTATTTCAAGTTTGGGAAACATTTCTTTAAAATTTCGAGGGGCATTCTAGTCCAATCCTATACTTTCTAAACTCCCCATATGATGAATAAAGGTTGTTTCTCTGAGAAAAGGGTTCCAAAAACCCATCCAAGAGCATTCTTCCTAGAAAAGTCACTAAGCAGAGCTTGAGGGGAGTGGAGATTGAGGAATTCAAGAGGAGATTGTTCAAGTGATTGTTGTTAGCAATCATCCCAGGTTTGTAAGGCTAACTTAAAGCATGTGATTGTTCTCCCATGTTCCCTTTTGAGTAAATTGAGTTGTGTATTGAATATAATGAGGTTGATGTGAAGATTGTTGAGCATTACAATGAGTTTTACTTAATGCATACATTTTACACGCATTAATGATCGTCATAAACTTGATTTATTGCATAATTCATTTTCATGAGTATTTTTCACAAAACCCTATGAACTATTTATTTAAAAGTGTAAGAATGAACTAGGGGAAGAGTCTAGAGCCTTAATGAGGATGATATTGTGATGTTGTGATTGTGTTTCACATTTGATGAGATTCTTAATGATGATGTTGATAAGAATGATGTTTCATGATGTCTTAAAAACCAGAAGTTTAAATTTCTAATAGAGTATCTTGAGTCCATGATATTGATGTTGTTGTTGATGGGGTGAGGTGATGTTGATGTTGAGGTATTATGTCCTTACGGGGCTGATGTTGATGTTGAGGTATTATATTTTGTCCCTATGGGACTGATGATGATGTATTATGTCCCTTTAGGTCTGATGAGGTTGATATTTTATGAGCATGTCGAGTTTTGGGAGGAGTATTGAGCATCGAAATGGGTGAGAGTAAGTCCCATCTGAACCCATTAACTACGCGGCCCGTGTAGGAAGAGAGGATTGAACCGCATTGCGGACGACTCCTTTCTTGTCCCAATAGAGGACTAAGGTTTTTCTTGAGGATCCACTGAGGTTGATGTCCTTTACCCCGGGCAGGGTATTGGATGGATGTGGCAACGATATCTCTTCGTGGTATCATCACCGGCTCATAGGTGATGGTTGTTGGTTAGAGAAACTCCAGTGAGGTCTTACTACGATAGTACTCTAATGTTGATGTTGATATGATGTTTTGAGTCGAGTTCCATGAGTTGAGTTGAGTTGATGTCGAGTTCCCTGAGTTGAGTCGTGTTGATGTTGAGTTCCTTGAGTTAAATTGAGTTGAGTCGAGTTTCCTTGAGGTGAGTCTGATGTGTTGATGATGTTGAGATGGGAGGTTGAGGTGTCAATTGTCTACTCTAATCTCTTGCCTTAGATAGACGCTTGACATTCTGATAGAGTATGATGTTGGGTTGATATTTTTCCCTATGCTATTGTACTTATATTGTTATATTCAACTATTTTACATACCAGTATATTCCACGTACTGACGCCACTCAGCGTTGCATCGTTTCATGTTGCAGATACAGGAGTTAGAGGACTTCAGCAGACGCACCTTTGAGGTCGGAGATTTTAAGTTCCATCATTGGTGAGCGTCCTTGCTATCCGGAGGAGACCTCTTCTATTTGTTGTTTGGTTATTTATTGAGTTGGGTAGCTATGGCCTGTCATAGTACCATCTTAGACAGTTGAGTCAAGTTAGAGGCTTCATAGACATGAGTCGAGGTTTGACGTTGATGTTTTCCCTTATGAATTGAGTGGTACTTATTCTTACCTATTATGATGTCTAGACTGATGTTGGCCATTGACCCATTTATTGAGGTAATTCACTACTTCACTTCCGCTATTTTGTGCTATGTTGATGTTGAGTGACTGTCCTGAGAACGAGTGGTTCGCTTGGGGACTAGCAATAGTCTCTGAGTGCCGGCCACGCCTAGGGTACCCTCTCGGGGCATGAAAAACTTGGTATCAGAGCATAGAGTTTAAGAGTCCTAGAGAGTCTATGAAGCCGTGTCTAGTAGAGTATTTTTTATGTGTGTGTTGTGAACCACACTTCATAAACAAAAGGCTATAGGACATTAGTAATGGTTACACTTCTTTGATGTTCTGAGTTCGTACGATAGAACTTGACTTTATGAAACCCCTCTTCTAATTCGTGCATTACGTGTTTGCAGATCATGCCTTTAAAACACACTGCTGCCCAAAGAGATGCCTCAGTCCCTAACACTGAGAATCCATTACCAGAGGCCCCTACCCAGAATGAGACAAGGAGACGGGGTCAACCTGCCAGAGCTACTGAGGCTCCACCGGCACCTCCTACTTAGTCAGCCTCCAGTAGACTTCAGGGGAGCCATCACTATGCTCACTCAGTTGGTGGCCTCTCAGAGTAATAGTCGCGGTCCCCAGGCCCCTAGTTCTAGCTCCCAAGAGCCTACAGCTGTAGCCAAGCTCAGAGATTTCTGAGGATGAACCTGCCAGTCTATACGGGGTCCAAGGTTGCGGAAGACCCGTGAAACTTTATTGGTGAGATGCGCAAAATCGTGAGGGCTATGCATGCAAATGGGGTTGAAGGAGTTGAGCTGGTCTCATATCAGCTTAAAGTTGTTGCCAACGTTTGGTATAACCAGCTGGAAGATGGTAGAGGTGAGAATGCTGAGTCTGCTGAGTGGGAGGAGTTTGAGAGTGCTTTTCTCAATCACTTCTTTCCCCAAGAGTTGAGGGACACGAAGGTTGAGGAGTTTGTGAACGTGAGGTAAGAGGGGTTGATTGCCAAAGAGTACAGACTGAAGTTCATCCAACTGTCTCGATATTCTCCCGAGATGGTTCTTGATATGAGGGTGAGGATAAGGAAGTTCGTATCTGGATTGGGCAGGCATGTAAAAAAGGAGTGTAAGACAGCATTGCTGATTCCAAGTATGGATATCTCCAGACTTATGGTCTATGCTTAACAGACTGAGGAGGACAAGAGGAAGGACAGGGAAGAGCAGCAGAGTAAGAAGGCCAAATCGGCAGGGCATGGACCTAACCAACAGAAGCAGAATAAGGGTGATATAACTTTCTTTCAAAAGAAGTCTGCTAGCTATGCACCCCCTATGGCGAGTGCGACTATTCAACAATACAGGTATGATCAGAAATCCTATGGTCACCAAAATTTCAAGGCTTAGGGACCTCAGTCCCAAGCTAGCGCTGCCCAAGGTCCGAGAGGAAAGCCACCTTGTGGCAAGTGTTGCAGGCTGCATCTTGGTGCGTCCCGTAAGGGCACAAATACTTGCTTTTCATACGGACAGCCTAACCATTTTCAGGGTGAGTGCCCTTCAAGGAGATGGGGTGATAGAGGTAATAGAGCTCAGTCTTCTACAACGCCCCCTGAGAGCAATCATCAGAAGGCTACTACTGCGAATGCAGGAGGCGGGACGAACCATCTGTATGCGATGGGTAATCGACAGGGCCAAGAGGTTGCGCTAAATGTTGTTATGGGTATGCTCCGAATCGTTTCTTATAATTGTTATGCATTGCTTGACCCGGGTGCCACTTTATCCTTTGCGATGCCATATGTGGCCAATAAGTTTGAGATTCTTCCAAAGTGTTTGCTTGAGCCTTATACTGTTTCGACTCCTACTGCTGTGTAGTGTCCATCTATCATAGGGATACTTTGGCCAATTTGGTAGAGTTGGAGATGGTCGATTTTGATGTAATTATTGGTATGGATTGGCTCCATGCCTGCCATGCATCCATAGATTGTAGGACCCAAGTTGTTAAATTCCAATTTCCAAATGAACCAGTCCTAGAGTGGAAGGGAAGTTATGTTGCACCCAAGGGTAGATTTATTTCCTACTTGAGGGCGAGAAAATTGATTTCTAAGGGTTGTATTTATCACCTTGTATGGGTTAAATCTAATGATATTGAGTCCCCTACTCTTGAGTCGGTCCCGATTGTAAATGCGTTCCCTGAGGTATTCCCTGAGGATTTACCTGGAGTCCCTCCGGATAGGGAGATCGACTTCGGTATTGATGTACTTCCTAACACGCAGCCTATTTCAATTCCACCATATAGGATGACCCCCACTGAGTTTAAAGAATTGAAGGAGCAGTTGAAGGATCTGTTAGAGAAGGGTTTTATTATACCCAGTGTTTCTCCTTGGGGTGCTCCCATTTTATTTGTACGAAAGAAGGATGGGTCTCTCAGAATATGCATAGACTATAGGCAACTGAACAAGGTCACGATCAACAATAAATATCCTCTTCCAAGGATAGATGATCTGTTTGACCAACTTCACGGTGCCTCATGCTTTTCAAAGATAGACCTCAGATCGGGCTACCACCAGTTGAAAGTGAGAGAATGTGATATTTCAAAGACAGCCTTCAGGACAAGATATGGCCACTTTGAGTTCTTGGTCATGCCCTTTGGGTTGACGAACACACCGACATCTTTCATGGATTTGATGAATAGGGTGTTCAGGCCCTACTTTGACATGTTTTTAATCGTATTCATTGATGATATATTGGTGTATTCGAGGAATGAGGAGGAGCATGCTAAACACCTTAAAGTTGTCCTTTAGACTCTAAAGGACCATGAATTGTATGCGAAGTTCTCCAAATGTGAGATTTGGCTTAAGTCAGTAGCTTTCCTAGGCCATATTGTTTCGGGTGATGGAATTCAAGTAGATGGACAAAAGATTGAAGTGGTCACACATTGGCCAAGACCGACCTCTCCAACTAACATAAGGAGTTTCTTGGGGTTGGTAGGCTACTACCGCAGATTTGTTAAGGGATTTTCTTTCCTATCCGCGCCATTGACTAAACTGACTCAGAAATAGGTTTCAGTGGTATGAGGAATGTGAGAAGAGTTTCCAAGAGTTGAAGACTAGATTGACCACCACACATGTCTTGACTTTGCCCGACGGGACGGAAGATTTTTTAATATATTGAGATGCATCAAGAGTTGGGTTGGGATGTGTATTAATGTAGAGAGGAAAAGTGATCGCTTATGCTTACAGGCAACTTAAAGTTCATGAGAGGAAATATCTGACCCATGATCTTGAGTTGGCAGCGGTAGTGTTCGCACTTAAAATCTGGCGCCACTACTTGTATGAAGTGCATGTGGATGTGGTCACCAACCACAAGAGTTTACAGTATATCTTCAGTCAGAGAGAACTTAACCTGCGATAGAGGAGATGGTTGGAACTGCTCAAAGATTATGACATGAGCATCATGTACCACCCAGGTAAAGCTAATGTTGTTGCTGATGCTCTTAACAGGTTGTCTATGGGTAGCACAACCCATGTTGAGGAAGAAATGAAAGAGCTAGTGAAGGAAGTACATAGGTTGGCTTGACTGGGAGTGCAACTTGAAGAGAATGATGAGGGAGGAATTAATGTTCAAAGTGGGTCTTCATCGTCCCTGGTGACTGAGGTAAAAGAGAAGCAGGATCGAGATCCTATTATACTCCAATTGAAGGAGGATGTCCATAAGCAAAAGGTGATGTTCTTCTCCAAGGGGGAGATAGGGTATTGTGATACTAGAGTAGGCTATGTGTCCTTGATGTTAATGGTTTTCGAGAGAGGATTATGGCTGAGGCCCACAACACTAGGTACTCCATTCATCCGGGCTCCACCAAGATATATCATGACTTGAGAGAAGTCTATTGGTGGAGTGGAATAAAGAGGGACATTGATGAGTTTGTTGCAAGATGCCCAAATAGCCAGCAAGTGAAGGTTGAGCATAAAAGGCCAAGTGGCTTGGCTCAAAACTTTGAGATTGCAGAATGGAAGTAGGAGATGGTTAATATGGGTTTCATCACTGGCCTACCAAGATCCCCGAGGCAGCATGATTCCATATGGGTGATTGTAGATAGGATGACAAAGTCAGCACATTTCCTGGCAATCAAGACGACTAACACTGCAGAGGAGTATGCTAAGATATATATCCAAGAGATTGTGAGGTTTCATGGAGTTCCCTTGTCCATCATCTCGGACAGAGGAGTCCAATTTTCCTCTTATTTTCGAAAGTATTTCCAGAAAGGATTGGGTACCAAAGTGAACTTGAGCATGGCCTTTCATCCACAGACGGATGGTTAGGCAGAGCACACTATTGAGACGGTAGAAGATATGTTAAGAGCACGCGTCCTTGACTTCAAAGGAAATTGGGATGACCATTTACCATTGATTGAATTCGCATATAACAATAGTTATCATGTAAGCATTCAAATGGCCCCCTATGAGGCCTTGTATGGGAGAAGATGTAGATCACCCATTGGGTGGTTTGAAGTTCGAGAGGCTGAGTTGATTGGGCCTGAATTTGTCCACCAGTCCTTGGAGAAGGTGAAGATTATTAGAGAAAGATTGAAGACTGCCCAAAGCCGTCAGAAATCTTACATAGATGTGAGGAGAAGATACCTAGAGTTCAAGGTGAGCGATTGGGTATACCTGAGGGTATCCCCCATGAGGGGTGTCATTTTGGGAAGAAGAGGAAATTAAGTCCTCGTTATATTGGCCCTTATCAGAATTTGCAAAGAATTGGGAAGGTTGCTTATGAGCTAGAGTTACCTTTTGAGTTAGATCGAATCCATCCGGTGTTCCATATTTTGATGTTGAAGAAGTGTTTGGGAGATCTTGCCTTGGTAATACCTGTGGAGAGCACAGGAGTAAGAGACAATTTATCCTATGAGGAAATTCCAGTCCAAATCCTTGATCGGCAGGTTCGCAGAATGAGAAACAAAGAGATAGCCTCCGTCAAAGTTCTGTGGAGGAACCAATTTGTTGAGCAAGCCACATGGGAAGCTGAGGAAGAGATTAGAGCGAAATATCCGCACCTGTTCGTGCCTGAGGTTGATGAAAGTGTCGGAGGTAATATTCTTACTTGTATGTAAGTTGATGTTCCTACCATAAGTTGATGTATATATTCCTGATGTCTGACTAGATGTTATTTAGGCGATGAAGAGTTGAGGAGTTGAGTGAGTATCGAGGTGAGTCTTGAGTCTATTCGTGCAAAAATACCATTTCTACTCATCATACAAGGACGAATGATCCAAGAGGGAGATAATGTAACGCGCGATAAATTACAAAAATACCCCTAGGGAAGAGGTATGCGCAAAACACATCTTTCGATGCTCGAATTAAAAATTCGAGAGCATATTCGTGATCAACACGGAAAATTGAGTGGGAGAAGGGTCTTGGTTGATTTTTAGAGCGACCGAGTCAAAAGATAATTTTTCGTTCCAAAACAAAAAATAGTGTGCCTTTGCGACAGATTCGTGTCGCGGACCTATCGTAGATCCACACTTATGTTTTACTATGATTTTTTGACGGAGTTGAGTTTTCTGAAATTTAGACTGTCCGCGACATGTACGCGTTGCGGACTGTGTTATTTCAAGTCCGGGAAACATTTCTTTAAAATTTTGAGGGGCATTCTAGTCCATTCCTATACTTTATAAACTCCCCATACGATGAATAAATGTTGTTTCTCTGAGAAAAGGGTTCCAAAAACCCATCCAAGAGCATTCTTCCTAGAAAAGTCACTAAGCCAGGGCTTAAGGGGAGTGGAGATTGAGGAATTAAAGAGGAGATTATTCAAGGATTGTTGTTAGCAATCATTCCAAGTATGTAAGGCTAACTTAAAGCATGAGATTGTTCTCCCATTTGCCCTTTTGAGTAAATTGAGTTGTGTATTGAATATAATGAGGTTGATGAGAAGATTGTTGAGCATTACTATGAGTTTTACTTAATGCATACATTTTACACGCATTAATGATCATCATAAACTTGATTTAGTGCATAATTCATTTTCATGAGTGTTTTTCACAAAACCCTATGAACTATTTATTTAGAAGTGTAAGAATGAACTAGGGGATGAGTCTAGAGCCTTAATGAGGATGATGTTTTGATGTTGTGATTGTGTTTCACATTTGATGAGTGTCTTAATGATGATGTTGATGAGAATGACATTTTATGATGTCTTAAAATCGGAAGTTTAAATTTCTAAAAGAGTATCTTGAGTCCATGATATTGATGGGGTGAGGTGATGTTGATGTTGAGGTATTATGTCCCTATGATACTGATGTTGATGTTGAGGTATTATATTTTGTCCTTATGAGACTGATGATGATTTATTATGTCCCTTTAGGACTGATGAGGTTGATATTTTATGAGCATATCGAGTTCTGGGAGGAGTATTGAGCACCGAAATGGGTGAGAGTGAGTCCTATTTGAACCCATTAACTACGTGGCCCGCGTAGGAAGAAAGGATTGAACTGCAATGCGGATGGCTCCTTTCTTGTCCCAATAGAGGACTGAGGTTTTTCTTGTGGATCCGCTAAGGTCGATGTCCTTTACCCCGGGCAGGGTATTGGATGGATGTGGCAATGACATCGCTTCGTTATGTCACCACCAGTTCATAGGTGATGGTTGTCGGTTAGAGAAACTCCCAGTGAGGTCTTACTACGATAGTACTCTGATGTTGATGTTGATGTGATGTTTTGAGTCGAGTTCCCTGAGTTAAGTTGAGTTGATGTCGAGTTCCCTGAGTTGAGTTGAGTTTCTTGAGTTGAGTTTCCTTGAGGTGAGTCTGATGTGTTGATGATGTTGAGATGGGTGGTTGAGGAGTCAATTGTCTACTCTAATCTCTTGCCTTAGATAGACGTTTGACATTCAGATGGAGTATGATGTTGGGTTGATATTTTCCCTATGTTGTTGTACTTATATTGTTATATTCAGTTATTTTACATACCAGTTTATTCCACGTACTGACACCAATCGACGCTGCATCGTTTCATGATGCAGATACAGGAGTTAGAGGACTTTAGCAGACAAACCGTTGAGGTCGGAGATTTCGAGTTCCATCATTGGTGAGCCTCCTTGCTATCCGAAGGAGAGCCCTTCTATTTGTTGTTTGGTTATTTATTGAGTTGGGTAGCCATGGCCTGTCATGGACCATCTTAGACAGTTGAGCCAAGTTAGAGGCTTCATAGACATGAGTCGAGTTTTGACGTTGATGTTTTCCCTTATGAATTGAGTGGTACTTATTCTTACCTATTATGATGTCTATATTGATGTTGGCCATTGGCCTTTTTATTGAGGTAGTTCACTACTTCACTGCCGCTATTTTCCGCTACATTGATGTTGAGTGACTGTGCTGAGAACGAGTGGTCGCTTCTGGACTAGCAATAGTCTCTGAGTGCCGGCCACGCCTAGGGTACCCTCCCAGGGCATGACAAATAGTTTCTGAGTGTCGGACATGACAAGGGTATCCTCCCGGGGCGTGAGACTGTCATCGACAAGACCTAGCTTTCTCTTATCCAATAAAGCTAGCTCCATTTATACAGTCCACAATGTGCATTTTTCTAATCTCTTTAGCTCCATTAAAACAACCGGTGTATCTCTTGGTTATAAAAACAATGGATAAGTATGATCTAATTATGAGATAAGCGAAGGTTCGATCTGTGAGGTTTCTGAATCTAAAGTGACTGCAATTCTTCCAAGCTCTAACAATGGTAATTGTGCCACATTCAGAAATACTCGTCTTTACAAAGATTGCCCCTTTGATATCAGATAAACTTTTATTGAATTAACTGCCTTGAATGGAAAGCATGGAATTGAAAAAGAGATATTATTATTGATTATTTATTGTTGCTATTGAAACTCCACACATGCTCTTTATATAGATACGTCAACTTGCTATAAAGGAAAGAAGATTACACTAATACCCTTACTCTCAACTAACAAACTAACTAAGCATCAATTAATACATAAAAAATTTAACTTTGTTCAAGATATGCATGTGTACTATGATTGTTGTTAACATTAAAATATTTTGTAAGCCTTGTTCTTGTCGAAGTATAATACAACTAGGTAAACCATAAATTCCGATACATTTACTCCTTTTAAAATAGTTTATAAACATAAATATGCGAAAGAATCGCACCTATATACTTATTTTTCACATCACAACTAATGAAGGAACTATATAATATTATTGATGTCTATTGGAGAGAGAGGGATAACAAAAACCTTATGGCTCCTCCTTGATTAATTGAATAGGCCTTGTATCAACTCGCACTCTATTAAATATTACAAAAGCGACCATAAAACTTTACTAGTATTATTTATTTTGTATTATGGCCAATAACTATTACTATGAGTTAGTCTTAACCTTTTGATTTTGGCAGGCGAAAGTGTTTCAAAAGAAGCATTGACATGGATGATGAGGAACAAAATTGCATTAGGAATTGCAACTGGTATAGAATATATCCATTCAGTAGGCTCTAATGTCAGTCATGGCAACATCAAATCACCTAACATCCTCCTCTCACAGTTTACGACACATATGTATCAGAATTTTGCATAACACAGTTGATTTCCTCCACATCAAACTCCAAAATGATTGGATACTGCGCACCTAAGGTCACATATGTTCGAAATATTTCCTAGAAAGCCGATGGATATATCTTTGGCACCATTCTATTGGAACTCCTAACAGGTAAAAATCCTAGCAGTGTCGTTAACGATGAGGGAATTGACCTGCCTAAATAGGTGAAATCCATAGTCGAAGAGATGGGGGACGACACAAGTATTTGATCCTGAGTTAATCTGTTTTTAGAATTCTAATGTAGAGCAAAAGATTTCATTGCTGCATCTAGCTATTTCTTGTACATCCCAGCTCCTGGAAAAGTGGCCGCCTATGACTGACATTAGGCACATCAAAGAAATTTTTAGATGAGCTTTGTTAATGCTGATCTTTTCCTTGAAATCATGATTTTATTTGTTTCTTGGTTCAACTACCGGGACTAGTCTATAGCTTAAAAAGGAGACATGAATTTGTGGTCCTCCGGACGTTTCGGTATTTGTATATATTTTATAAATTGGTACAGTATTATCTGCTATTTCTTATGTTACAATAATGTTAAATGGTGCACTTGATTGAATGTTGAGTTATTCACATTCATGACGAGGAATCCACTCTGATATCAACATATAAATAGAAAGTGAAAGAAATGTTTCATTTCAAGCCCAATGAAAATTGTATTTCCTTAAAGTAAATAATTCTGTAATCCACTCTGTAATCTCGTTCTACAAATCAATTAGTTAATTCTATTTCTCGAATCAATTTATTTAAATTAATAAATAAGTAAATAATTCAATAAAATAATATTAAGAAAAAAATTAATTAATGAGACCGATAAATAAATTCATCTAAAAAAATATCAATCAATTGGATCATTTGTCAAAGTCAAAGTTGAGTGAGCGACAACGATTATAGCACGAGGGGGCATCATTTACATAATCTTTAACCGCTAAATAAAGTATTTTTGTCTACTTACATGCTGAATGTAATAAAAACAAAAATTTTATTTTTTTAAAAATAAATCCTGCAACAATTAGAAATACTTTCTTATTATATATATATATATATATATATATATATATATATATATATATATATATATATATATATATATATATATATATATATATATATATATATATATATATATATGGGGGAGTGGGGTTGAGGTGGGGCATTGGTGAAAAAAGGTGGTGGATCAATGTAAAAGAAATAATTTAAATTTTATTTTTTAAAATAATTTCAAAAATAGTAATGCTTTAATCTTTAATGTTTAACTAATATTAATAATTTATTTAATTTTTTGAATAAAAGAGAGAGAATAGTAAAAATGATATGTTTCTCAAACTAATCAATAATTGTTTAAATGTGCTTATTATGTATAGGTTTGAATTGATGATCTACCATATAAAAATAAAATCTTACACCAACAAGCCATCAAAGAACTCTCTACATAAATGGAAAAAAATTGAAACATGAAACATATAGATAAAACAACTAAGCTTCTATATTGGTGATAATGGGTAAAGTTAAGTCCTAGTCCTTTAATAAATTACCAATTTGAAGAAAAACTCTTCTAGGTCTTTCAGATCTTTCGGCCATCTGTAACCCATTCTCTATTGTACTATCTAATAAGAGAAAATTGTCAAAGATGCCCTTAAACTATATGAAAGGAACAAAAATGTCCTTTTTTATAGTTTGGCCCGAAAATGCCGTTATCATTAATACTTTGGCCCAAAAATGTCCCTATTGTTATTTAATGAGCCAAAATTCCCATTTCAAATAAATTTATTATTTGTGTTTATTTTTCAATACATTATTTTTCTAATAATATTTTTCTTAATTAGCAAATATTTTTACTCTACTTCAATTTTAAAAAAATTTAAAAATTAATTATTTTTTCTTTATTATAATTACTATTTTTATCTATATCTAAGTAAAATTAATGTTAAGTTTAGTATGATCTCATATTTGTGACATATATTATTTGTTACAAGGGTACGATGTTCTATTTTAATTGATAAAATAGGATTAAAGAAACAAATATTTTCTTATATTTTTATTAGTTAGTGTGATTTAAAAAAACAAGAAATTTTTTTTTTCGAAATAATATTTTTATTAGAAACACAATATGTTTAAAAAGAAGAAAAATATATATTTACTTAAAGAAGGGCATTGTTGACCCATTTGGTAATAATAAGGGCATTATTGGACAAAAATATCAATGACAATGACATTTTTGGACCAAAGTATAAATCCAGGGCATTTTTGTTCCTTTCATATAGTTTAAGGGCATTTTTTTAATCCTTTTCCCTTCTAAAAATACCCTCGACTTTGATACAAATTATTAGTTTCATCCCTAAATTATTGATAGGCTTAAAAATACCGCTCAACTTGGCGAATTAAGCTTAAATACACCTTCGAACTAGGCACAAATTATTAGTTTTATCCCTAAACTATTGATAGGCTTAAAAATTTTCCTCAACTTATCTCGCTAAGCTTAGATACACCCCTCCCATACCACATGACATAACAAGTGAGTACAATTTATTTAGAACATGTGAAAGGTTCAAAAAAGGTCACATCAACCTTAATTTTTCCCTTTTTGTAAAAAAAAGAGAAGAATATTTCTCTTTAATTTTTAATTACCAACTACTAGAATACCCTTCTTCTTCCTTTTTAACCTTTCCTCCATTAATGGTGACCTCAAAGCAAGATCTATTTTTTATACTCATTTTTAATTAGTTGATTCTCTTTTTTTTCCTATTTTATTCATGATTATTTTTCCTCAATGTGGACTTCCGACAACGTTAAAAATTTCATGGTTAGATGAAAATCTCATAAGAAGATTTTGGGATTGTAAAAATATGGCAGCAAATGAAGCACTACAAAATTTCAAATCAAAATTAATAAGTTACAGAAACATGAAGCTGAAGGGTGTTTTTGAGCTTATCAATAGTTTAGTGATGAAACTAATAATTCGTGCCAAGTTTGAGGGTGTACTCAAACTATGTTTGCCAAGTTGAGGAATATTTTTAAGCCTATCAATTGTTTAGGGACGAGACTAATAATTCATACCAAGTTTGAGGGTGTATTTAAGCTTAGTTCTCCAAGTTGAGGGGTGTTTTTAAACCTATCAGTAGTTTAGGGATGAAACTAATAATTTGTGCCCAATACGAAGGTGTATTTTGTACTTCTCTCTATAATCTTTTCTCTCTTTATTTTGTTTCCTTCTCTCAATAGCATCTTCCTCCATCGGAGCACTACTTATACCCTTTCTTTTTCTATATTAACCATTTCTTCCTTTATTATTTCACAGGCTCTTCACTAATCCACAAAATCATGCATCAACTTCATTTTATTGAATGTAAATTTTCTTGAATTTGGAGTGACCTAATTTAATTTCTATTAGTTGCGATGCAAAAAATGTGAGCCTATGAACTTTCTTGTACATCTTTCATTTTTAATTGAGTTATAAACAAAAGCCTTTCAAAAATACCATTTTTCCAAGGTCAAATATATTAGGGTAGGGTGGGATGGGTTGAAGAGAGGGTTCAAAGTTAGAGGTTAGAAATGGTCGGGGAAAAAGTAGTGAACTCTAGAAATGGTGAAAATCAAGGAAGAAGAAAAGGACAGGGGGTGGGTAGGTGAGTAGAAGTTTTAAAAGAAGGGATCAACTTGTTTGAAATTGTTAAAATTAATGATTTCACATTTTAATTTTTAATTAAATAATTGATTATAGTAATGAATTTTTAAAAGTGTTCAAGAAAAAAGGTAAATAAAAAAAAGAACTAATGATGCAGTGCTTACATGGTTCTGATATGGTTCTTACATGACACTTATAACACCCGACAAAATTACCAAAATATCCTTAGAAGAGAGATGCGCATAACGTGTCTTTCCATGCTCCGATGGAAAATCTGAGGTCGGATTTGCGATCAACATGAAAAATTGTGTTGAGGATTGGTCTCAGTTGATTTTTAGAATAACCGGATCAAATGATAATTTTTCGACGAGAAAACGTGAACTAGTGTAAGAGTGCGACAGGGCCGCGAGAGGCGCGCCATTATCGCGGACCAACACTTGGTTTTATTCTAAATATTTTCTACAGGATTAGAAACCTCATTCGAAGAATTTTTGATGAAAAATACCAAAATAAACCCAATCCGCATCGAACACCCCATGTCCCAAGATGGAAACTTTTTTTCGAATTTCGTGAGGGGCATCCTAGACCTCCCAAACTCCTCCTGGACCTAATATATGATCAAAACATGCCGTTTTAAGTATTAAAAGGGTTATGAACCCTATTCTATGTCCTTCAAAACCTTTAATAAAAACGACTAGGGCTAAAGGGAAGAGAAAACGAACATAAAATTGAGGAGTCGAGGAGAGTTCTTGAGGATTGATTGTCCAAAAGCTTCACACCAGGTATGTAAGGCTAAACTAAAAACATGAGATTGTTCTATCATCTGCCCCATAGATGGTCATGGAGAAGTTGAAAGTTTGAAGAGTGTAGATACATGATTCTCGATGGTTTTTCTTGAAAACTATGGCTATTACATGCATTTTCATATGTTGATGATCATCATAAACTTGTTTTCTTGATTTGAATACTTTTCATGAGATATTGTATAAACTCTATATGTTAATTTGTGAAAGCATGAATAATGAACCTAGGGATGGAGTCTAGAACCTTGGTTTGAGTATGTTGAATGAAGTCTTAATGTGAGTATGAGGTTGAGTTAGTTGAGTTTGATGATCCTATGAGTCTTCATAATTGAGTTTTTGAGTTCTGACTAAATGACTTCTTCTAATTGATAATCTGACTCCTTGAGTTCTTAAATGCGAATTGAGTTAATTGAGATGAGTTAAAGTCTATGAAATAGTAGAGGACCCTTGAGTTTGAGTCAATGAGATAATGAGAGTCTCTACGAGGCTAATTTGAAATAATCGAGTTGAGATGAGGAGTCTTATGAGCATTGAGTCTTAGGAGGAGTATTAAGCACCCAAATAGGTAAGAGTAAGAGAAAGTTCTAACTTACACTCATTAACTACGTTGCCAAGCGTCGGAGTGGGCTAAGTTCCGTTGGATTCGGACAAGTTCGTATCTTGAGGGCTAGGTTCCGTTAAAGTTGGACAAGTTCTCACCTTGAGGGCTAAGTTCCATTAGAGTCAGACAAGTTCTCATCCTATGGATTAAGTTTCGTCAGAGTAGGACAAGTTTTCATCCTACGGATTAAGTTTCATTAGATTCGGACAAGTCCTAACCTTATTGTCCTGAAATGATAGGACTTAATGTATTATTTGTCTGGATCCCTAGTGTATACTAGGCGTTCCTTATATGGAAAGTACGGAACGACTGTTGTAACATCAGTGGGATTTTTGTACAATCACTAGCTCATAAGTGGTTGCTGTCGAATAAGAGAAACTCCCCAAAAGTCCCTACCTTGAGTACTTTGAGTTGAGTCGAGTCGAGTTGAGTTCCATTGAGTTGACTTGTGTTAAGTTGATTTGATTAATGAGGTTGATTGGTTGATGGGTCACTCGCCTACTCTTTATTCTTTCTTTAGATAGACATTAACGTTCTGATTGAGTATTATTTTGAGTTGATGTTATTTTCATAGTAATCTACCTTTTTCTATTTCATTTAGCTATTTTACATACCAGTACATTCTACGTAATGATGTCCCCTTTGGACTTGTAAGGACCCTGATTTTCGAACGACTTTATAGGACCTTATATTGTTGCCCCGTGAGAAATTTGACCAAGTGTCACTTCATGGGAGGCCCACACAGCCCGTGTGAGGTCACGCGGACCATGTGGCCTCCACTGAAGGGGTATTTGACCATAATTACGATTATGGGGACTTGATCGAGAGTTTCGGGCTAAGGCACATCACATTGGATCCTCACACAAGTTGTGTGACACTACACGGACCATGTGGAGTGCCATGTTGTCACGCCCCGGGAGGGTACCCTAGGCGTGGCCGGCACTCAGAGACTATTGCTAGCCCCCAAGCGAACCACTTAGCCTCATCACATCATTCGTCTTAAACATAGCGGAAGGAAATTAGTAAACAACACTTTTAAAGTAGTGGGCCAATGGCCAAACCTCAAGCTGATCATCAAAACCAAACAAAGAAATATTGCTCAGTTATCAAAACATTCACCTTGACTACATCATTATGTCTACGAAGCCTCTAACATTATCTAAACCGTCTAAGAAGGGGACTATGACATGCCATGGCTACCCGACTCAATGAAATAATAGGATAGCATCAAATAAAGGTTTCCTCTGAAAACAGGGAGGCTCACCACGGTCAGAACTTGCAAACACTTGGCTTCAACGGGGTGGCTGCTGAAGTCCTCTAGCTCCTGTATCTGCATCATAAAATGATGCAACGCCAAATGGCGTCAGTACGTGGAATGTACTGGCATGTAAAATATCTGAATCACATCATTAGAATCATCCGAACATAATGTACATCATCATGAGACTTTAACGTTTATATCAGGGAAACAATAACATTGACCTGTACATTAACATTGACCTTTACATTAACATTGACCTTGGCATTAACATTGGCCTTTACATTAACATTGACCTTTGCATTAACATTGGCCTTTACATTAACATTGACCTTTGCATTAATATTGGCCTTTACATTAACATTTACATTAGAGTACTATTAGGGAAACCTTTTCTGAGAGGCCTAACTGGGAGTTTCTTTAACCGACAACCATCACTTATGAGCCAGTGGTGATACAACGAAGCGATGCTGTTGCACATCCATCCATTACCCTGCCCAGGGTAAAGGACATAACATTAGTGGATCTACAAAACATAACATTAGTCCTCATTTAGGACAAGATAGGAGCCATCCGCATTGCGGTTCAATCCTCTCTTCCTACGCGGGCCACGTAGTTAATGGACTCAAGTGGGACTCACTTTTATCCATTTCGGTGCTCAATACTCCTCCGAGAACTCGACATGCTCATAAAACATTAACATCATTAGTCCCATAGGGACACATTGCATCATCATTAGTCCCCATAGGGACACATTACATCATCATTAGTCCCCATAGGGACACATTACATCATCATTAGCATCTCATTTACATTGATATCATTGTCATCTCATTGCATTAACATTAATATCATCATCATCACCTAATTAGCAGTTACTTCAACATCATAGACTTTAGGAATACTAGTTTAGGAACTTTGACTCTCAACTTAGAGACATCAACATCAGTCATCATCTCACCTTATTAACATTAACATCAACATCCTCTCATTCCTAACATTAGCATCATCATCATCATAGACTCTAGGAACACTAGATTAGGAGCTTTAACTCTCAACCTAGAGACAATTACACATTCTCATGCTCATCATTCATCATTCATTATTTTATCATTACTCTAGACTCTACACACACACCCATATTCATCATGCATGCTTTTCTAGAATACAATAGATATAAGGTTTTCAACTAAATGCTTTTCATGAAAATAGTTTTAAAACACATGAGGATTTTTATGACAATCATCATCAATGCATGAAATATATATGTATATGCATACAACAATGCCAATTACTCTCTACATCGTATTTACTAATTCATACTTCAATTTGTTACCCTATCATCATCACATTAGGACATCCATACCAACATCATAGGGGCACATGGGAGGACATTCCCATGTTTTCAGAGTAGCCTTACATACCTGGAAATTTGATATCACAATCAAAATTTGATGAATAATCGTTTCTTGGAGAAAATCCTCAACCTCGATAGTTCTTTTAGAATGGAAGAACTTGGAAAGACATTGTTGAAGAACTTCTTTTTGATTCTTGACTTCTTGACTCAAAATCTTTAGAGTTTCTTGATAAAGAACCCTAATCCATGGAAAGAAGAATCAAGGAATCCTTTCTTGGGATTCTTGAATTTGCTTTCTTGAAACCCTAGGTTAGGATTTAAGATTCTATTAGGGATTTCATGAATAGATAGAGAAATTAGCTTAAAGCTTATGAAGAATAACTCACCTTGATGAAGAATCTTGAAAGTTAATCCTAACTTGATGACTTTCTTGATGATTCTTGAGCGTTTTATGTTTAGGAGTGAAAGAGAGGGTTTTGACTTATGAAACTGACGTATTATGCGTTTTGGGAACTTAAATAGACCCCAAAGGCTTTAGGGTAAAAGTACCCTCAAAATAAAATAAAGGAATGTCAGTTAGCTTATCCAGAAAGGGTTCGCGATAAGTCCGCGTCGCGGAGCCGTCGCGGTCCTTCAGACAGCTCTGCAGGTCTCTAGTAAAATAGTCATAACTCTCTACTCCAAACTCCATTTAACGCGAAATAAGATGCGTTGGAAAGATAATTCAAAGATCTGTAATTTGATATATTATGGGTCACCTAACTCATTATACCTTAGGAGATATGGTCATTTGAAGTTGACCCTTCCATCAACTCATATGAAAACTTGGTCACTAGAAATTCTTCGGACTTGGCTTGATGTAAAAGATCAATTATAACTCTAAATCACATCTAATATACTTTAAATACTTATGAATTGATCCTATAATATGAAGGATGACTCAACCTTAATAAAAAAAAATTGGGGTGTTACATTATCTCCCCCTTGGGATCATTCGTCCTCGAATGATGAGTAAGGTAGACATCAAGGCACGAATAAGAATCAGAACTCTTCTCAAAGCTCACTCAATCAACCAAACTCTAACTCATCATCAATCTCAAATCATCTCCATTCAGACTCAGGAATGGACACATTAACTCAAATAGACAACTCAATTTAAATCAAGAGTAAGGGAATTACATCTTACATTCTCTTCATCAGGCACGAATGGAACGTCGAAACTCAATCAATTTGAATCATTTAGACACCTCATAAATCAGTCCTTCGAACTCAGGAAGGAAGCCATCAACTCAAATTGAGAATAGGAACATCATATAAACAAAAAGACTTTGAGGACACTCTCATGTTCAAGTCCCCACCTCAATTGTGCCCCTTTTCATGGCACTCTACTCCATCGATGCATGCTCATAGCTCTTATGCAAACCTCTACCTAACCACCCCTTCTTGTTTCATTCGGGCCCAGTTCTAAGCCTCAAGGTGTTATTCTTAAGGTGATCATATTCATACAAAGCTAATCCTCAATACTCAACTCTATACTCGAAACACTTATTATGAGGTCTTCAATAGTCTATTATGCATACTCGCACAATAACAACCATATTGATTATGTCTTAGAATTTTTCAAGGCTACTTATTACCTCTACCTCCATCATTCAATGAACTCTCATTCAAAGTCACATCAACATACTCTTACCTATCAATTGTGCATCATATGATCTCATCTCTTTCCTCATCCCTATCTCTATTCCTTCATGACACAAGTTTAATACCGGTATCACAATAAGGACACATTCACTCCTTCTCATTTACCCCCCACTCTCAGTCTAATAGCATCAACATCACTATTTGGACGTGGAGGAACTCATCATCTCCCCCTTTGACAAAACCCCCAAATTACTACCTCTCCATGCAGAATAAGCATGATTATACCTCTAAAACTTGATGCTCTACATCATATCATCAATAATGGCATAATGAGCCGAAGGTCAGTACACGCGTAAGATGACATCAGAATCAAGAACTCTTACTCCATAGTAACCTATACTTAGAGAATACTGCTCGTCCTCGTCACTCTAATACATTTGCATAATAACATCCACATATTTGAGCCTATCATAGCAGCTCACACCCTCGATTGGGTGAACTCTTACCTCGGGAGATACTAATATTAATACCTATCTATCAGACTCCTCACGATTTCTCTAACTCCTTCTCGTCATCTATAACCTTAAAAGGAAATGACATCACATCATCATCAGAATTAAGAACTCTCATTATCTCTTGAATTCCTCCATCTCAAGCTCTTCTCCTCTTCTCTCAAGCTCTAGTCTTATTCAATTGTTAGAAAAGGACTTAGAATGGGGTTTTAGACCCTTTTCATGTTAAAACGACTTATATTAGCCGTATAGGGAGTTTATAAGGTGTTAGGAATGGACCAGAATACCCCTCAATAATTTTAGAAATTTCCAGCCTCGAAGTGACTCAGTCCGCGACGCGGATTGGTCGCGAATAGTACATTTTCAGCAAAAATTTTCTGAACGAGTTTTCTCAATCCCATCGAAAAGTTTTGAAAAAATGCAAGTGTCACTCCGCTACAGGTGCGCGACGCGCCTCTGTCGCGCACCGACACTGTTTTGGTGTTCGGATCGAAAAATTATCTTTTCACTCGGCCACTCTAAAAATCGACCGAGGCCCTTCCCCCACTCAGATTTTTGTGCTGATCACAAATCTGGCCTCGGATTCGCCATCCGAGCATCGGAAGACGTGTTATGCGCACATCTCTCCTCTAGAGGTACTTTGGTAATTTTACCGAGCCTTACATCAACTCTTCCTTAGCTCTCAAGGTCATTACTCTAAGTTTATAAATCGATTTCCTCTACTAGGCTATAAGCATATACCTCCACATAGTCAAGGAATCACTATCCACAAGAATATCTTAAACTCTTCTGTTATGCAATAGTCGCATACATATAGCTAGCCACTCAGACTCTTTTCAACGCTATTACTCTTAGCTCCTTCCAGTCTCTATAGAAATCTCTCTATGTTTGCTATTCTTAATGGCGTACATAACCACTTCCCACAACTCTCACAATCTAACCTCTTCTTTTGCCTGCTGGCGCTCAACTTCTGTGCTCCCATAAATTTAATTGCATGAGAATTAGTCTATCATGGAAACTCGTCATCATCTATTGATAAACCCCAAATCGACTTAGTTACTCATGATGATTAAGATTACTTACATCAGCCTACTTTACATCGATAACTCAAATATACTATCTAGATTCTTATAGCAGTCATAACTTAGAGCTTCACACATCTTTACACAATCATGGATACATATCTTAAGCCTCTTCTTATCTGTCTAACCTCATAACTCGGTGAGTCTCATGAACTCACACTTAAAATCATAAGCCTAATTTAGATCTATCACATTGAAAGCACTTTTTCCCTCTATTCAACATCTATACTTCACCCTCAATAGTAGAATACTACAACACATCAACATAACTTCCTTCTAGTTTGAGCACGCTCTACCACATTCTAAAGACAACTCTTCCTTTATACCTCATCATGATAATCACTAGAGTACTCACGACTCTTTCATCAAACTTATTCAATTGACTCACTACCTCATTATTTACCTAATAAATATGTAACTCGAACTACGAGCCTAAATCAGCCATCGCTCTTGTCATCTCGTCCCTTTCTTTCCATTATCATCCTTCTAGCTCTGGGATAATTAGATTCTGCTTAGGGTTCATAAGAATTCACATCTCACTCAAAGGTGGTAACATCAAACTCTTTAGAGACATAAGTTTCTCTCTCATGGGTCACCTCGGAAGATAGTTTTGAAAAACAAATGGGTTTAGGTACCTCTAGAGATAACTCAAATGCACGATTCATATGATTAATAGTGCACTTTTTCTAGTCAATCAACTTCGCATCTCAGTCGGCTTCTCTTAAGCCTAGACAGTCTCTATACCATTCGGATTACTTTATCTCAAATGATCCCATCTATACGAGTTCGAAAATTACTGTCTCTATCACCTCGTGGACGAGGCATAGTCGAACGGCTTAGAGCAACTCACGAATCATCGCAAATTTCTTAGGAAATAGCTTTATTGCACGATCAGAATCAGAAAGAAGGGAAACTTATCCTAAATGTCCTATAGCCTCCCCATTATGGATGTGGCGTGCTTCACACCAATAATAAGGACTCTGCTAGACACGGCTTCATAGACTCCCTAGGACACTTGAACTCTGTGCTCTGATACCAAGTTTGTCACGCCCCGGGAGAGTACCCTAGGCGTGGCCGGCACTCAGAGACTATTGCTAGCCCCCAAGCGAACCACTTAGCCTCATCACATCGTTCCTCTTAAACATAGCGGAAGGAAATTAGTAAACAACACTTTTAAAGTAGTGGGCCAATGACCAAACCTCAAGCTGATCATCAAAACCAAACAAAGAAATATTGCTCAGTTATCAAAACATTCACTTTGACTACATCATTATGTCTACGAAGACTCTAACATTATCTAAACCGTCTAAGAAGGGGACCATGACATGCAATGGCTACCCGACTCAATGAAATAATAGGATAGCATCAAATAAAGGTTTCCTCCGAAAACAGGGAGGCTCACCACAGTCAGAACTTGCAAACACTTGGCTTCAACGGGGCGGTTGCTGAAGTCCTCTAGCTCCTGTATCTGCATCATAAAATGATGCAGCGCCAAATGGCGTCAGTACGTGGAATGTACTGGCATGTAAAATAGCTGAATCACATCATTAGAATCATCCGAACATAATGTACATCATCATGAGACTTTAACGTTTATATCAGGGAAACAATAACATTGTCCTGTACATTAATATTGACCTTTACATTAACATTGACCTTTGCATTAACATTGGCCTTTGCATTGACCTTTAAATTAACATTGGCCTTTACATTAACATTGACCTTTGCATTAACATTGGCCTTTACATTAACATTTACATTGGAGTACTATTAGGGAAACCTTTTCTGAGAGGCCTAACTGGGAGTTTCTTTAACCGACAACCATCACTTATGAGCCAGTGATGATACAAAGAAGCGATGCCGTTGCCACATCCATCCATTACACTGCCCAGGGTAAAGGACATAACATTAGTGGATCCATAAAACATAACAGTAGTCCTCATTTGGGACAAGATAGGAGCCATCCGCATTGCGGTTCAATCCTCTCTTCCTACGCGGGCCACGTAGTTAATGGACTCAAGTGAGACTCACTTTTATCCATTTTGGTGCTCAATACTCCTCCCAGAACTCGACATGCTCATAAAACATTAACATCATTAGTCCCATAGGGACACATTACATCATCATTAGTCCCCATAAGGACACATTACATCATCATTAGCATCTCATTTACATTGATATCATTGTCATCTCATTGCATTAACATTAACATCATCATCATCACCTCATTAGCAGTTACTTCAACATCATAGACTTTAGGAATACTAGTTTAGGAACTTTGACTCTCAACTTAGAGACATCAACATCAGTCATCATCTCACCTTATTAACATTAACATCAACATCCTCTCATTCATAACCTTAGCATCATCATCATCATAGACTCTAGGAACACTAGATTAAGAGCTTTAACTCTCAACCTAGAGACAATTACATATTCTCATGCTCATCATTCATCATTCATTATTTTATCATTACTCTAGACTCTACACACACACCCATATTCATCATGCATGCTTTTCTAGAATACAATAGATATAAGATTTTCAACTAAATGCTTTTCATGAAAATAGTTTAAAAACACATGAGGGTTTTTATGACAATCATCATCAATGCATGAAATATATATGTATATGCATACAACAATGCCAATTACTCTCTACATCGTATTTACTAATTCATACTTCAATTTGTTACCCTATCATCATCACATTAGGACATCCATACCTACATCATAGGGGCACATGGGAGGACATTCCCATGTTTTCAGAGTAGCCTTACATACCTGGAAATTTGATATCACAATCAAAATTTGATGAATAATCATTTCTTGGAGAAAATCCTCAACCTCGATAGTTCTTTTAGAATGGAAGAACTTGGAAAGACATTGTTGAAGAACTTCTTTTTGATTCTTGACTTCTTGACTCAAAATCTTTAGAGTTTCTTGATAAAGAACCCTAATCCATGGAAAGAAGAAGCAAGGAATCCTTTCTTGGGATTCTTGAATTTGCTTTCTTGAAACCCTAGGTTAGGATTTAAGATTCTATTAGGGATTTCATGAATAGATAGAGAATTAGCTTAAAGCTTATGAAGAATAACTCACCTTGATGAAGAATCTTGAAAGTTAATCCTAACTTGATGACTTTCTTGATGATTCTTGAGCGTTTTATGTTTAGGAGTGAAAGAGAGGGTTTTGAATTATGAAACTGACGTATTATACGTTTTGGGACATTAAATAGACCCCCAAAGGCTTTAGAGTAAAAGTACCCTCAAAATAAAATAAAGGAATGTCGGTTAGCTTATCCAGAAAGGGTTCGCGATAAGTCCGCGTCGCGGAGCCGCCGCGGTCCTTCAGACAGCTCTGCAGGTCTCTAGTAAAATAGTCATAACTCTCTACTCCGAACTCCGTTTAACGCGAAATAAGATGCGTTGGAAAGATAATTCAAAGATATTTAATGTCATATATTATGGGTCACCTAACTCATTATATGTTAGGAGATATGGTCATTTGAAGTTGACCCTTCCATCAACTCATATGAAAACTTAGTCACTACAAATTCTTTGGACTTGGCTTGATGTAAAAGATCAATTATAACTCTAAATCATATCTAATATACTTTAAATACTTATGAATTGATCCTATAATATGAGGGATGACTCAACCTTAGTAAAAAAAAAGTTGGGGTGTTACACATGTGATGGCCTTGCACGTGGAAAGCCAAGAAAGCAATGCTAAGTGTGGTCACACGGCCACCCACACGGTTGGTGTGGAGGTTCATGGGTCATGTGGCCCACCGTATAGCTCATCAAATTAAAATTTTCTGAGTACAAATCACCGTCCCGTAACTTTTTTGTGCAAAAAGTTTTCCTGAGTGTTGTTTGACGGCCATTCACACGACCCGTGTAGCGCTTCACGGGGTGTGTGGCTGTCCGTGTCGCACCCCCTTGCTTCAAAAATTTGAAGTGTTGGAATTGCAAAATTTTTCTAGGTGCTATCTCATAGGCACTGTTCACGACCAGTGAAGTGCTTCACGAGCTGTGTCAGTGCAAGTTAAGCCATGACGACTCAATTTTTCCATCCGTTTCATAAATGACATTTTTTGTAAATCCAGTATAACCTAATGGGCTTTTAAGACTTCCTATACTATCTAAAGACTCCCTAATGCCCTAAACCCCATTCATAATACTCTAAGCTCACTCCTCACATCTTAAGTCTCTCAAATTCTCTCCAAGTCTTTCTTTCAAGACTCAAGCTAGGATTCAATTGGAGTTCCCTCTTCCTAACCAAGGTATGTGGGATTGATTCTTAGTCCCTTTCAACCAAGAAGACCCAAACTCTTTTCAATTGATTTTCATGTAATTTTGCTTACTTCACATAGGGGTTTTGAGAATTATTGTTTAATATATTCAGTTGATGTATGGGCTGTACTCTATTTATGATTTTATGTTACTTTAAGCCCTATTATGATGATTTACATTGATGTTATGAAGTTATGAACATGCATGTCCCCTTTAAAGCTTGATTTATGCATAGGTGATCTATATTATGATTTAAATGTGAATTTTTAACTATGGATTTACTTCAATTTTATATTATATTATCGATTTTAGATTGAGTCTCAATTACCCTTGTTATTCCCACATTATTTATGGCATATGCATTTTATAAACATTGGATTTTATGAAAATTATGAAGTGGGTTAAACCCAATTATGTTTTGTAATATGATTTTGATAATATATTGGTTATGACAAGAATGTGATCACATATATGTCAATAATTATGGCTCTTTGAGCATTTTGGGTGCTTGCACCATTCCATATATGTAAATGAGCTATTCCGTACATGAGTATTACATTTATGCATTGTATTTTGTCTTTTGAGCCTAAATGTGCATTGAGAGAATTGGAAATGACTATCATATCTTTGAAAGCATGTATATATGTGCATATATGTATTCTTGTGGGATGCCGACTTAGCAATGATAGATTGAGAGTTCTCTTTTCTTAAACTATGTGCCTATCATAGGTTATGTGAAAATCCTATCCGAAATGGGGATGCCCGTAAGGAGGGTTGCTACATACGAAATGAAGATGTCCGTAAGGTGAAGTATGATATGATATGATATATGTGAAAATCCTATCTGAAATAGGGATGCTCGTAAGGAAGGTTGATTCATACGAAAAGGGGATGCCGTAAGGTGAAGTATGATTTACCTTTGGCAGGTAGACCACCTCTTTACCAGTGAGGAGATTTCATCGGGATTCCAAGTAATAGCTTGCTTAGTCTTACTTTTGTCGGTTGAGGTCACATCCCCACTATATATGAGCATTATGGCAGTTTATGCATCATGGACTTCATGGAAAACATACTAATGCATACTTTTGCCTACACGATCTCACTATGTATGGACCGAGGAGTACATCTATCCACCGCACAATGTTTAGCTCAAATATCAAGTTTTGCTTGTCGTGGTGAGTCCTATCCCAAGGACAAGCCACCTATCCTCTACCTATATTGCTTCCATTGTGTTATTTACTTGAGGGTGAGCCTGGGACATGTCTTGGGCCCCCATCCCATCTTATGTCTAGAGGCATTGCTAGATATCTTGTAGACTCTCGTCAGATCTATACATTATGTGTGATATTTGAATCCTATGATTATGGTTATATATTGGATATGGCTATCATGGATTGATTATGAGGATTATGATACGCATGCATGTTTTATGTGTAAATGTGAAAGATACTAAGTCCTGAATTGCCCCCATAGAGTGAGTCCTACCTACCCTTCCCTGAGTCTTTATGTGTTACGTGTTATGTGAAATCATGTTAATCCCTTTCCCTATGATACCCCCATAGCGTGAGTCCTACTTTCTCGTCCCTTAGAATTATGTGTTTATCATTTGACGCTTCCAAATCGATGATGTGAATTAGGATACTTTGAGGCTTGTTAGGGAACCCTCGGGTTCTCATTCGGCATGTTATTCCTAGGCCCTAGGCTCGAGTCGTGATAGAGATCGTATCAGAGCCTTTTGTTTGTAAATGATCCTCGGAGTCCAACATGTCATGTTAAGTAGAGTCCTATTAATGGGTGTGAAGTGCACCATGCCTATGAGTGGGAGGCTACGAAGGCGTTCTTGGAAATGTCTCACTTCTTCATGCCATATTTCGTGCTATAGTTGTATAATTGGATCACCCTTACCGTTTCCCTCATTACTAGTTAATGTCATTGAAATACTTGTTCATGTATTTTTCTTGATAAAAGTCATGATCTTTACTGATTTCACTACTAAGTAAATATATTAAATTAAGGTTTCATGGTTAAGGTTGTAATTATAAGAACCCTAGATATTTCATGAAAACCATTACATTCACAGTTTTGAGTTGAGTTTAAGGAGTACCTAAAGCTTCTGTATTTACAAGATAGCTGAGTAATAAATTTATGTTTTTGAGACACTTTGCATGGATACAAATTGAGTCAAAGAGAAGAGATAAGTTGAGAAAAGTTTAAGAAAAGCTAAAGTTGGGCAAACTTCCAAAAGATTAAAAAGGCATTTTAAGAACTCTTACTCTTTAAGTTATGAGCATTATAAAAGTTATTTGGGAGTAGTATTGAGCACCAATATAAGTGAGAGTAGTAATAACTTGAACTCATAAACTATATAGCTAGCGTAGGATATGATTGTACCAAAAGTACAGCTCCTCAGTGCCACTGAGATGGCCCAGTTTTAGGATGGATCCACTCTCCTAGTTTTCATCCCTTACCCTAGAAATGTATGGGATGGCTCTGGCAACATGGGCAAGATGTTGTATCATCATAAAGCTCATAGGGATGGTTGTTAGTTAGAGAAACTCTCCAAGCTAAAGTAAACTAGTTTTTACATACATAGTTTTGGCATATGTCATTACTTTCAGCATGCACTTTAATTATTACTTATGCTATCCTATTTTGAGACATGTATTAGTTGCTTTGAGTATAGTTCCTTACCCTAAATTCCCGATTTTGGCTATTTTAGATACTGTACATTCCATGTACTAACGTCCTTTGGACTTGCATCGTTTTATGATGCAACGAAGGTGACAGAGTTCTGCAGCGGATGCTCCATTGAGGAACAGCTACCCATCCAGTTATTAGTAAGGCCTCTAACTAGTCGTAGGCTTGCAATATTCATCTATATTTTTAGCATTTCTTTTCAGTTGTGGTTACTGTGGGCCTGTTAAGATATTTGTTTTAGATTAATCTTGTTAGAGGTTCCATAGACTATATTATAGGAGTTTCAATTCTTACTTTTAGTTGTTATTGAGACATTCTCTATGTTTAGATTGTTCAGACTACTGCACTTTCTTTAGTACATTATATCTATGCCTATGATTTGTTATTTGAGTCTTCCGCGGAGTAAAGTAGCCAGGCCTAGTGGTTCACTTGGGACCAGAAATGGTTCTAGGTGCCAGCCATATCCAGGGTGTAAACTTGGGGCGTGACAGTTACAGTCAAATAACTCGCATAAATACTAAATTGACAAGTTAAAGTGGTTAATTTTGTAAATAAAATTGATTATAAACCTGTACTACTAATATTTTCTACCGCAAATAGAAGACTGGTGAAAAAGCACCAATTACAATAGGGATATCATGATATCAAAAAAGGAAAAATAGAATTTAAAAAAAGAGTGAGATAAATATTGATATATAGATTAAAATGAACACTTTCTCTAAAAATCAAATAACAAATAGAGAGGAGAAAGATCATCATTCGAAATTGAGAAAATAATTTAAATTTTAAAACAAAATTGAGATGTACAAATAATTTTCACCCTTATTGAGCTGAATCTTTTAAAATTAAAAATAATTTTGAAAATAAACTTTATTATAAACCTATGCTACTATCATTTTGTATTGCAAGTAGTAGACAGGTGAAAAATCATCAACTACAAATTACCTTCATTTGGAGGACGATAAAGGACATTTAAAGAAAGTAAAAAATAATAATTTTTAGAGATGTTTTCAAGGAGGCAGTTTTGCTTCGTATGTCTTTTTGCATTTGGCTTGTTTTAGTTTGAACTTGGTAGGCAGTTTTTTTCTTTGTACTATTGGACATGATAGTTTGGTCAAACTCAAATAGTAGTTTGTAATTTACTTTCAAGATTAATTTTCTTTTATTTGTTGAAGTAGAAGAAGTAAATAATTAAAGAAGGGATAAAGGAATTTGTACATTTTAACATCAAATATTTACAATGCAAACCCTCATTGTATCATAAATACTTTGTTTAATTGAATCCACAGAAAATAAAATTTGTTTCATTTAATTATTGTATCATAAATATTTTGTTTAATTGAATCAACAGAAAATAAAATTTGTTTCATTTAATTATAAAAGAATCCATTCAAAGATTGATAAATAAAAGTAATTTTCTAACTATCGTGCATTAAGTTTTTGTCCTTTAAACCATTTTTTCAACTATAAAAGACACTACTATACGACTTAACAGAAACACTCTAAGCCACTCAAGTACATACTTGTTACCCTTAACTCCCTATCCCCTACCCCCCGAAAAATGGACTGGCCAGAATTCCTTGAAAGTTTGAATCCTCAGGAGCCCACGCTTCATTTCTTTAGTGCGTCATCTCATGATAATCATGAGGTTCTTGCACAAGCAGATCAATGGACTCATGAAGACAAACAATATTTTGAAAATGCTTTTTCTAGGTACATTAATCCAGGTTCTCAAACTTTTTTCGAATTAGTTGCTTCAAAATTTCCCCATAAGTCCCTGGAGGAAATAAAAAATTAGTATATCACCCTCTTCAAAGACGTTGAAATGGCAAATTCTACAAACAACAATGACAGTATTGTTGTTGATGATGATCATCAGCAACATCACCAAGTGACATAGGAAGATAACTCACACTCAATGGCGTGCCGCCTCAAGTGGAAAACAATCATTCACATTGCCGACGAAGAGGAATTCCATGATCTAAAGGAGAACACCAGTAACTAAATAGAATTCTCTCTCTTTTTGTTTTTTTTTTTAATTTATGACTATGTTTTTACATACAGAACTACTTAAAACACTTTTTTTTTACGTTTTAACACATATTTTCATTTTTTTGCATGTGAGATTTGAATTTTTTTTTAGTTTTGAGTTTCGTTGTTTTGCTGCTTAAGATTAATTCATTTGAGATCTTTTATTACCCCCCCCCCCCCCCCCCCCCACACACACTTGACCTCTTCACTATTTTTCTTAAAAAAATTGATAATATAGATATATACATTAATTGAAAAAAAATATTTTTTCCATCAAGAATTTTGTTTGTTGTTTTGCGATTGATTATGTATACTTATATTGCCTGCATGTTTATATAACTAATACTTTCAATTTTGATATATGGTGAAAGTATATTCCTCATTTTTTGTGAATCTTGAAATAAAATTTTGAAGTCACCTACTGCAACATGTAAAATTGACTTTAGCTTGTTAATCGATGCATATAAACTTATACACATTGAATTAATTTTTGTTATAAACTTAATTTCAATTTACTTTTTTTTTCAACAATTTTTAACCACATGGCATGATATATGCAGGTTGTTTCTTATGGGAACAAATTTGGGAAAGGAGATTGGAAGAGATTCTCAAGGTACTATGTTGTTTCAAAGACACCAACTCAAGTGGCTAGTCATGATCAAAAGTATTCTTATCATCGGAACAGTCAAACTCCAGTGGACCGTCATCGCCCTAGCAACAATGACATTCAAACTGTCACCCTTACTCCTAAGAGGAAAAGAAAAATTCCTCCTAAAATCAATAATAGCATACTTGCCTACAACAACAATCGTCAAGTTGGGTCTTCATCAATGGCTTTTCATTATCTGAATTATTACCCTTTTGGTGGTCCAACTTTTACCAAAGACTCAAATGGAATTTTTGGCAAATACCATCGAGGTGAACCATCTAGAAGCAACTCGTTTGTCTTGGAAAAAAGTAACAATAACAACAACAATATTCAATGGCCAAAGTCACCTCACTCTTTTCCTATGTACCTATTTTCTACTAGGGGGAATAACCCCCAAGTCTAAGCAAAAAGGGGCATCTATATTACTACACAAGAGAACAAACATTTAGCTACAAACACAAATTAGCTAAATGGAAAACTTCCTATCTAAATCCGATGGTAATGATGTAATTAGCTTGAAATGAGCTCTCTAGCTAAAATCGGTAGCTAATATCCTATTTTCTTATAGTGTATTGTGTTATAGTATTAGAGTAAGAAAAAGCGGGTCTTAAGGTTTTTTAGCTTTGAAGGTTGGGGAGATTCACTCTTCGTATATGTAATATAATATAATATAATGTATGAGCTCTTTTAATAATATGAATAAAACATGAAATTTAAAAATTTTGGTGTTGCTCTAACAAGTTATAAAGATAAAAGTAGTAGGACGATAGTTCCAAATCAAAATGAGCTTTCTCTTATGATTGTTACCTCTTCATACAAGTCCAAAACGTACAATTTTTATTGAAATTTGTATGTACCATATTCTAGCTATGTGCATGAACAACAAATTGGAGAATTCTTTTTATGGAATAATGTATTAGTTGTGATGTATCTCTAATAGCATGATGTGCATGTGGATGATTTCTTCCTACTAGTGGACCATTCGCTGGTTATGTTTCCAAATGCTTTTTGCTTTTAAAATCAGGTGGATAACCTACCAACCTAAAGCAATTTTTCTTAAGATATTCTTGGAAATCCTAGTGTTCACATACTATTATAGGAATAATTCCTATTGTTTCATCGGCTATTGGCTTCCCAAATTTGAATCTACTATCTTTATATCAATGACTCCTAACCTTCTCGAAGTCTCATCTTGCACCACTAATGAATAAGCCTAGTTAAAACTTAAATATTGGAGTTTTAGGGAAAATATCACTTCTCACATGACTATAACTCTCATTTATTTCCATAAAGAACTTCAATAAATGTTGATTAATTAAGTGCATGATATACAAACTTGTCCCTTCATACTCATATTGAGGGGATAAAGGCGATAATAGATCCAATTCATCCCAAAAATCCTTCAATTGTGAATAGTAAACTATAATCTAATATGTACCTTACATGTCCATGGTAATCTTTCTCCACAACTAATAGGTCCTAGTAAATTCGATTTATGTATCCATCCCATACCTTCTTTGTAGTTGAAGAAGGACTATACTAAAGACTAAATCTAGTGCTACTACTCCATCGATCTAGTCCGTATGATTGCATTAATTTGTCTTGTCGTTTCATCAATTCTCCTTTTTATAGACTTCATGGACAGCTATCTGTAACGCTAGTAAAATTATCAAAATACCCCTAGAGAGAGAATATGTGCGTAATGCATCTTCCAATGTTCGTATGGAAAATCTGAGGACAAATTTTTTATCATTACACAAAATTGAGTGGGAAACTGGTCTCGGTCGATTTTTAGAGCGACCCAATCAAAAGATAATTTTTTGATCTGAAGCGCTAAACAGTGTTAGTACACGACAATGGCACATCGTGAACCCATCACGAACCAACACTTATATCCTTTTGAAAATTTTTTTAGAGATTGAAAATACTCGTTAAAAGATTTTCTTCTTAAAATATATTGTGCGCGACCAGTCTGCATTGCGGGCTATGTCATTTCTAAGTTGAAAATTTCTAAATTTTTACGAGGAGAATTTTGGTCAACTCCCCACGCCTCCTAAACTCTATACACGATCTTATAAGGTCATTTTGACGTAAAGAGTGTCTACAACCCCTATTCTAAGTCCTATTCCAATACATTACTAAGGCTAGGGCTTGAGGAGAGAAGAGAAGAGCTTGAGTGTAGAGACTCGAGAAGAGATCCTTGACGTGCTTGGTTAATAGCTGCATTCCAGGTATGTAAGGCTAAAAAAAACATGAGATTGTTCTCTCATGTTCCCCATAGAGGTTATAGATGAGTTGATGGTTGAAAAGTTTACATGCATGAATACTTGAGGGTTTTTCTTAAAAAATTGATTTGAAATTATATGTTTTCCATGTTGATGATCATCATACTTATTGTTTTCTTGAATTGAGCATTTTTCATGAGAATTTGCACAACAATACATGATTATTTTGAAAAGCGTACATAATGAACTTGAGGATTGAGTCTAGAGCCTTGAATTGATATTGTTGATTGTGATGAGAGGATGATGAGTTGATAGAAATTGATTGTCTTATGAGTCTCTATAAATGAACTCCACCGATATGTCTATTTCATTATTTCCAAATGATTGTTCTAAATATTGAGTTATTGATGAGATTGATTGATGAGAGGGCTAAAGTCCCTATGAGATTTTGATTGATGAGAGGGCTAAAACCCCTATGAGAAGTTGGTTGATGATAGGGCCAATGTTCCTATGAGTTGATTAGTTTCATTGGATTGATGGTTTTATAAGCATTGAGTCATGGGAGGGTATCGAGCAAAACCATTGAGTCATGGGAGGGTATCGAGCACTGAAATGGGTAAGAGTGAGTCCCACTAGAACTCATTAACTACGTCGCCAAATGTAGAAAAGGTTTTCCTCTTGAGTTTATGTCCCTGAAACAATAAAGGACTTGTTGAATTTTCTATCTCCATTCTGGATTTATCCACAATAGTTTCATTTCGTTCTCTAACTGGCAAGTATAGAACGGCCGTGGAAACACCGGGGGGATGTTGTAAAATCACTAGCTCATAAGCGATTGTTGTTGGATAAGAGAATCTCCCATCAATATCCTACCTAGAGTACTCTGAGTCTAGATGAGATGAGAGGGGGTGAGCTCCTCTGAGATGAGATTAAAGGAGGTGAGCTCCTTTGAGATGAGTCTGAGATGATTGATGAGTTATCAGTTGTTGATGGGTCACTTGTCTACTCTTTATTCTTTCATAGATGGACATTTGACGATTTGACGTGATTTGGTGTTTATTTTGAGTTGATATTGTTTCCATATTATTCTACTGGTTTCTATTTCACTCAGCTATTTTACATACCAGTACATTCCAAATACTGATGTCCACTCTGGACTGCATCATGGGATCACCAACAGGTGCTCCACTGAAGATCATATATTTGCAACTGATTTGGTGAGCTTCCCCTACTCCGGAGGATCTCTACATTTATTTCATCACGCTTTAGAGTTAGATTGAACTGTTTCTTTAATTTTGATTCGGATAGCCATGGGTCTGTCATTGACACCTCATCATTTGTAATAGAGGCTTCATAAACAATGGTTGAGCATTGATGTTGAGACTTGTGAGCTAGTTCTTTCTACTAGCCTTCATTTTTATATATATATATTTTAAGACTTTAGAGGAGATGTGCCCATTTATTTACTTATACTTTCTGCTGTTCATTAGAGTTTATTAATTGAATGATGTGATTAGGTTAAATAGTTCGCTTGGGTACTAGCAATAGTCTCTATGTTTCCGGCTACACCAAGGGTACCCTCCCGGGGCGTGACAAACTTGGTATCAGAGCAATGAGTTCAAGTGTCTTAGGGAGTCTATAACGTCGTGTCTAGTAGAGTCTTGTTTATGGGTGTATTGTCGACCACATTTCATAAGTGGGAGGCTATAATACATTAAGAATTGTTACCTTTTTCGTTTCATTCTGATTCGTGCGATAGAGTTAAACTCTATGAAAACTTTCTTCTAATTCATGCTCTACGCATGCAGAATTGATAACATGCCTCTTAGAAGAGCTGTCAGAGGAAGGCGAAGTCCTGCCAGGCAAGCTATTAATCCACCTGAGCCTCAAGTACCTGAGGAGCCCATGGATCCAACTATCCCTACTGAGCAACCTCCTCAAGATGAGGTCTCCAATGCCGAGCTACGCTAGGCCATTCGAGCTCTAGCCCAGGTTGGTGCAGCACCTACTGTGAGACAAGGAGCGGATAGATCAGATACTTATGACAGCTTTAGAGTTTGAGAATTTTTTAAGATGAATTCTTCTAAGTTCACGGAGTCTGCATCTACTGAAGATCCCGAGAACTATGTAGAGGAACTTGAGAAGGTATTCCAAGTGATGCACGTGGCCGATGTTGATAGGGTTGAACTGGCTACTACGAACTTAAGGGTGTGGACAGACTGTTGTTTGACTAATGGAAGAAAAGTAGAAGGGATGATGCTCCATGTTTGACTTGGGCAGTGTTTAAGGAAGCTTTCTTGGAACGTTTCTTCTCAAGAGAGAAAAGAGAAGCTAAGGTGAGAGAGTTCATGAATCTAAAACAGAGCTCTATGACCGTGCAAGAGTATGGGTTGAAGTTCACTCAACTATCTCGTTATGCTCCGGATATGGTTGCTGACATGTGGGGAAGGATTGGAATGTATGTCGATGGGTTGAATAGAGGACCAAAGAGAGATTGAAGGAGAGCCATGCTTGTGAGTGATATGGATATCGGACGACTGATGACATTTGTGCAGTAAGCTGATAAGGAGAGACAACATGACAAGGAGGAGTTCAACAGTAAGAAAGCCAAAACATCTAGCTATGAGGTTGGAAGGGAAGGCAATAGTAATTGATTTCCCGCACCATCATCTGCTAGTGCACCTGTGCCTAGACACAAGTATGATCAAATGTTTTAGAATGCTGGAACCCATGGATCCCCGTCGCAAGCTAGTGTGCTCAAGGTGCACAGGGTAAACCATCGTGCGGTAAGTGTGGCAAATTGCACTTGGGGAGATGCCGTGAAGGGGATAATGGATGCTACAAATGTGGCCAAGTGGGTCACTATCAGAGGGAGCATCCACAGTGGGCTGACGGAACTCAATCTGTTGCACTGGCCCCACCAGCTAAAGGAAACCATAGGGTCACTACGTCAGGCGCAAACGGAGCAACAAACCGCTTGTATGCCATGGGTAGTCGCCAGGATCAGGAGAACTCCCCCAATGTTGTGATGGGTATGATTCGACTCTTTATTTTGTATTGTTATTTTTTATGGATCCTAGTGCCACATTGTCATTTGTATCTCCTTATGTGGTTAGTAGATTTGATAGAACCCCTGAGAGTCTTCTTGAACCCTTTGATATTTCCACTCTAGTGGGTGAGTCCATTCGAGCTAAGATAATCTATAGATCTTGTGTAGTGTCCATCCATCATAAGGATACTCTTGTTGATTTGGTTGAGTTGGAAATGATTGATTTTGATGTGATCCTTGGCATGGATTGGCTTCATGCCTGTTATGTCTCTGTTGATTGTAGATCCCGAACCGTTAAGTTTCGATTTCCTTATGAACCGGTTCTAGAGTGGAAGGATGATTCTGTTGCACCTAGAGGGAAGTTTATCTCATATGTTAGGGCCATGAAATTGTTTTCCAAGGGGTGTATCTATCACCTCGTACGAGTGAAATATGATGATGTCGAGTCCCCAACTCTTGAGTCAGTTCCAATTGTTAATGAGTTTTCGGAAGTGTTTCCTGATGATCTTCATGGAGTCCCTCCTGATAGGGAGATTGACTTTTGGATTGATGTTCTTCCCGATACCCAACCTCTTTCGCTTCCACCTTATAGGTTGGCCCCTGTTGAGTTGAAAGAGCAGATGAAAGATTTGCTAGAGAAGGGCTTTATTAGGCCAAGTGTTTCACCTTGGGGTGCTCTGGTCCTACTCGTGCTAAAGAAAGATAGGTCCCTCAGAATGTTTATGGATTATAGGAAACTGAACAATGTCGCGATAAAGAATAAGTATCCTCTTCCAAGGATAGATGATTTGTGTGACAAACTTCAAGGCGACACATGTTTCTTTAAGATAGACCTTAGATCTGCCTACCACCAGTTGAAGGTGAGGGAATGTGACATTCCTAAAATAGCCTTTAGGACTAGGTATGGACATTTTAAATTCTTGGTCATGTCCTTTGGGTCGACAAACGCACCTGCCACCTTTATGGACTTGATAAATAGAGTATTCAATCCATATCTTGATATGTTTGTGATTGTGTTCATCGACGACATTTTGGTGTATTCGAGAAGCAAGGATGAGCATGTAAACTGTAAAGCCCCAGATATTTCCCTCACCGGCATCATCTTGAGGACTGGAATTGTTCCCCAGGAAAGCTGCCAGGTACCACTTCACGGAGGAGCCCACACGGCCCGTATGACGCCACATGGTCCATATGGCCTCCCATGACCTGACACTTGATCAGCTTCCCGTTGGGAAAATTTCCAAATGAAGGTACACAGACTGTCACACGGTCCATGTGACCTTCCGTGTAGTTGCGGTGTGGAGAGTTACCTGTACACGGACGGGGTCACGACCCGTGTGACCCCAGATGGTCCATGTACTTGTCCGTGTAGCTACTTGGTTCGGGGAAATTTTGCCTCTGAGAATTTTATGTCGAGGACCACGGTCCTGTTCATGGTCCTTGTGAAGCTACAAGGACCGTGTAACGGACCATGTGACCCAGACGGACCAAATTAAGGTCCATTTCATTAATGACATTTTTGAAATTTAGATTATTTTAAATGTGAATTTGGTCATTTCCACCCCTCCTAAGCCTCTATATCATCTGAAATCCCTCATTTTCAGCAATTTCCCCCACTCTCCTCTCACTCTCTCTAAAATACTCCTATAAGAATTCCTCCAACTTCTCTCTAGGATCCTCCAAGTCAAGGCCTTCAATTGGAGTTCATTCTTCTCCTCAAGTTCATTTTCAAATCAAGTACGTGGGATTGATTCTTGGTTTCTTTCAACCAAGAAGACCCAAAATTCCTTTCAAGTTGTTTATGAATTTACCTACTTTAATGTGAGTTTTACTATTTAATCTTGTCAACTTTGAACAATGCATGGGCTGTACATTATTCCGAATTTAAAGTTTTGTTAAGCTCTAGTATGATTAATCACTTTGAATTATGCAAATCTTGAACATGCATGCCCCTTAAAGATGATATTATGCATGGGTGATCTATACTACTATTTTCATATTAATTGTTATTGTGAATTTCCTAGACTTCATATTATATTAATAATTTTAGATTTACTCTACGCCACCCATGCCATCCTTACATCATGCCTTGCATTGCACTCATGATCATTGGTCTACATGGAAATTTTGAAGTAGGATAGACCCAATTATGTCTTATGATATGATTTTGGTAAATTATGGGTTATGACTAAATGTGATCACATATATGTCTTGTACTTTGGCTCTTGGAGCATCTTGGGTGCTTGCACCACCTTGTATATTGGCTCTTGGAGCATCTTAGGTGCTTGCACCATCTCGAACATGTAGATAAGCTATTACTTGCACGAAACTCTTGATTATGATCTTGTGATTTTGGCATTTGAGCCTATACGTGCATCGAACGTTTTGAAATGGATACCTTTCTCTCTTGAAAGCACTTGCGCGCACACACACACACACATATATATATATAAATATTCTTGTGGGATGTGATTGACTTAGCACCGATGGATGAGGGGCCCTCCCCTTTTCCTTGAACTATGTGCCTACAAAGGGACGGATGATATTCGTCTATCTTGCTTATATCTTGACACTTTGATATGATTCTTGTAAATCCTTCTAAAAAGCATGGTCGTAAAGAAGGTGACCATCCACCAAAACGTGTGGTCGTAAGGTGCGATTTAGATTACCATTGGCAAGTAATCTTCTCCCTACCGGTGAGAGATCCTAATCGGTCCAATTCGTGTAATAGCTCGCATGGATTTGGGTTGTCGGTTATAGTCCATCCCCGTTATATAGGTGCATTATCGCATTGCACGCATCATGAATTCCATGGCATCTTGTATATTAAATTCTATTGTTTATATGATCTTTGTATATTATGTGCCCTTGTCATCTAACATCGCTATGCAGGTACGGTAAGTCATATGCATTCCATGCCTGCATACTTAGTACATCCAACGTACTAATGCATACTTTATGGCTACATGATTTTACCATGTAGGGACCAAGCAGTTTGGATACCAACCACTAGACGAATAGTCCATTATTGAATACTTCTTTTTTGGTGAGCCCCGTCTCCCGTGGGCGAGCTAGTTATTTCTTGTATGTATTTTGTATGTTCTCTTCTTTTAAGGGTGAGCCCGGAACTTGTCCTGGCCCCCGTTCCTTGACTAGGGGAAAACATTGGGCACTTTGTAAACCTTTCTCGTATTGCTTACATGTGTTTAGATACCTTTTAACCAATTATGTCGATTTTGATATATGAGGCTTGTTTGGGGACTCTTGGGTCCCCATTCGTCATGTCACATCTAGGCCCTAACCCCGGGTCGTGACATTAACCATCTCAAAGTTGTCCTCCAAACTCTTAAGGACCATGAGTTATATTCGAAATTCTCAAAATGTGAGTTCTTGCTTAAGTTAGTGGCTTTCCTAGGCCATGTTGGTTGCGAGGATGGTATACGAGTGGATGCCCAAGAGATTGAAGCGATTAAGAACTGGCCCCCACTCACCATTCTGACTGAAATTAGAAGTTTCTTGGGGTTGGCAGGCTACTATCGCAGATTTGTGGAGGGATACTTTTCCCTATCCGCACCATTAACTAAATTTACTCAACAAAAGGTCAATTTTTAGTGGTCCGAGGAATGTTAAAGGAGTTTTCAAGAATTGAAAACGAGGTTGATGACTGCACCAGTCCTTACCTTGCCCGAGGGGACAGAGGACTTCGTGATTTACTGTGATGCTTCGAGGGTTGGATTGGAATGTGTACTGATGCAGAGAGGGAAGGTGATAGCCTATGATTCCAGACAACTTAAGGTTCATGAAAGGAACTATCCCACCCATGACCTCGAGTTGGCAGAAGTAGTGTTGCACTTAAAATCTGGTGCCACTACTTGTATGGACTTGTATGGAGTGCATATGGATGTGTTCACTGCCCACAAGTGCTTGTAGTATGTTTTCAGCCAGAAAGAGCTTAACATGCGACAGAGAAGATGGTTGGAGTTTCTCAAGGATTATGACATGAGCATCCATTGCCACCCAGGTAAAGCTAATGTTGTTGTTGACGCTCTTAGCAGGCTATCAATGGGTAGTATAACCTATGTGGAGGAAGGAAGAAAAGAGCTAGCCAAGGAAGTGCATCGGTTGGCTCGATTAGGAGTTCAACTTGAGGAGAATGATGAAGGAGGAGTTAATGTTCAGGATGGGTCTGCTTCATCCTTAGTTGCAGAGGTGAAAGAAAAGCAAGACCAAGATCCTGTCATACTCCAACCGAAGGAGGTTGTCCATAAGCAGAAAGTGATGATCTTCTCTAAATGGGAGATAGAGTGTTGAGCTATAAAAGTAGATTGTGTGTTCCAGATATTGATGGCATTCGAGATAGAATCATGGCAAGAACGCACAACACTAGGTATTCCATTCATCCAGGCTCTATAAACATGTACCATGACTTGAGGGAAGTCTATTGGTAGAGCGGAATGAAGAGGGATAGTGCTGAGTTTTTTTCAAAATGCCCAAATTGCCAACAAGTGGAGGTTGAGCATCAAAGGCCATGTGGATTGGCTCAGAACTTTGAGATTTCAGAATAGAAGTGGGAGATGATTAATATGGACCTTATTACTGCTCTTCCGAGGTCCCGAAAACAACATGATTCAATATGGGTGATCGTGGATAGAATGACTAAATCGACTCACTTCTTGGTAGTTAAGACAACAAACACTGCGGAGGAGTGCGCCAAGTTGTACATCCAGGAGATCGTGAGGTTGCGTAGGGTTCCCTTGTGCATCATCTCGGACAAAAAAGCTCAATTTACATCCCAGTTTTGGAGATTGTTCCATAAGGGATTGGGTACTAAGATGAACCGTAGCACATCCTTTCATCCATAGACAGATGGTCAGGCAGAGCTTACAATTCAAACACTTGAAGACATGTTGAGAGCTTATGTTCTTGGCTTCAAGAGAAATTGGGATGATTACCTACCATTGATTGAATTTGCAAATAACAACAGTTATCGTGCAATCATCGAAATGGCTCCTTACGAAGTCTTGTATGGGAGGAGATGTAGACCACCAAGTGGGTGGTTTCAGGTTGGAGAAGCGGAATTGATTAGGCCTGATCTTGTTCACCAATCGATGGAGAAGGTCAAGGTCATTAGAGAAAGGTTAAAGAATGTCCAGAGTCGCCAAAAATCTTATACCAACGTGAGGAGAAGAGACATAGAGTTTGAGGTAGATGATTGGGTGTATTTGAAAGTGTCGCCTATGTAGGGTGTCCTAAGATTTGGGAAGAAGGGAAAGTTGACTCCACACTATGTTGGACCATATCAGATTGTAAAGAGGATTGGGAAGGTTGCATATGAGTTGGAGTTGTCTCGGAAATTAGATAAAGTGCATCCGGTATTCCATGTGTCGATGATGAAGAAATGCTTGGGAGACCCTGCCTTGGTGATCCCTGTTGATAGCATTGGAGTGAGAGATAGCCTATCTTCGAAGAAGTTTCGATGAAAATCATTGATCGTCAGATTTGTAAGTTGAGGAACAAAGAGATAACGCCAGTCAAAGTCCTATGGAGGAATCAATTCATTAAGGAAGCCACATGGAAAGCTGAGGAAGAGATGAAGGTCAATTATCTGAAACGGGGGACAAGACAAGTTCCGGGCTCACCCTCAACAAAATAATATACATAATGGACACAAAAAACAAAAGCTCGCCCTTGGAAGATTGGGCTCACCGCTAAAATATCTTCAAGGAAGTACTATTCATCCTGAGGCTGGTACGCAAACTGCTCGGTCCCTACATGGTAAAATCATGTAGGCATAGAGTATGCATTAGTACGTTTAAATGTACTAAGTGTGCGGGTATGCAATGCACATGACTTACCGAAGATCATATAAACAAAGGAGTTTAGTATACAAGATGCCATGGAATGCATGATGCTTGCAATGCGATAATGCTCCTATATAACGGGGATGGACTATAACCGACAAACCAAATCCATGAGAGCTATTACATGAACTGGATCGATAGGGACCTCCCATCGGCAGGGAGAAGATTACTTGCCAAGGGTAATCTACATCACACCTTACGACCATGCTTTTCGGTGGATGGTCACCTTCCTTACGACCATGCTTTTCGGAAGGATTTATAGAATCATATCAAGACATGTCATATTATAAACAAAATAGATGAATAACATCCCTCCCTATGTTGGCACATACTTCAAGGAAAGGGAGAGGGACCTTGGGGATATCCCCAATGCCCCCAATCCATTGGTACTAAGTCTTACACATCCCACAAGAATACTTATGAATATATATCATATGCTTTCAAGAGAGTCAACTATCCATTTCAAAAGTCAAAAGCACATTTAGGCTCAAATGCCAAATCATAAGGTCATAATCATAATGCTCATGCAAGGAATAACTCATCTACACATATACAAAGTGGTGCAAGCCCCCATAATGCTTGAAGAGCCATAATCATAGACATACCGGTGATCACCTTTTTGTCACATCCCATGTCTTACCAAAATCATATCATAATTCTTTTTTAGGACAAAATTGGGTTTAATCCCACATTTCCAAAATTTTCATGTACCAACGTCATGAATGTGATGCAATGCATGATGTAAGGATGGCATGGCTAATGTAGAGTATATCTAAAATTAGCAATATAACATAAACTCTAGGAAATCAACAATGAAAATTCATATGAAAATGTATTATAGATCACCCATGCATAATAACATCTTTAAAGGGACATGCATGTTCATAGTTCCATAATCCAAGTACATCATCATATTAAAACATTACACAACTCAAAATTCGGAATATTATATTGCACATGCATGGTTCAAAGTAACCAAGACCAAGTAGTCAAAATTCACATTTCAAGTAGACAACTTCATAAAATACTTTAAAAGGAACTTGGGGTCTTCTTGGTTGAAAGAGATCAAGAATCAAAACCCACATACCTGATTTGGAGACAAACTTTAGGAGAAATGGACTTCAAATTGAGAATCTTGGCTTGAATGATCCTAGTGAGAAGTGGGAGCAAATTCTTGTAGGAGTATTTAAAGAGAGGAGTAAAAATGAGAGTATGGCTGAACATGAGGGTGTTCAGCTTATATAGGGAGTTTAGGAGGAGTAGAAAATGACAAAATTCTCGTTTGGAACAACCAATATTTCAAAAATGCCATTAATGAAACAGACCTAAAATTGGTCCGTCTAGGGCATACAGTAGGGTACACAGTCCATGTAGTGTTACACGGACCGTTTACTGCACCATGGCCCTGGACTTAAAATTCTCAGAGGCTAGATTTTCTGGACTAAGTAGCACCACACGAACCGGTACACAGACCATCTAAGGTCACACGGTCCGTGACCCTGTCCGTGTAAAGGTAACCCTCCACATCGAAACTAAACGGAGGGCCACATGGACCATCTTAAGTCACACGGGCCGTGACTTGGTCTGTGTAAAGGCGACTCTATGTAGTACACCATACGGAAGGCCACACGGACCGTGTGGCTTTACACAGACCGTGTGGGGGCCCGTTTACCCTAACTATCCCAGGCGTCACTCTACGGGAGGCCACACGGACCGTGTGACTCCACACGAGCCGTGTAGGCCTTTCCGTGAGGTGATGTCTGGCAGTTTCCTGGGAAAGGTTTGAAGACCTAAAAGTGACGTCAATGATCCGGGGCCTTTCATCATCTCCCCCTTGGGAACATTCGTCCCCGAATGTGCAAGAACAAGGCCTGAAAGGTTAGAGTTGAGGCAAGATACTTCCGATACAAGACACAATGCACAATTCAACTCAAAATGAAAGGTTTGTGCCAAAATCTTTTTATGCCACAAATCAAATTATAGCTCAAGACCAAACTCATATCAAGATTGCATCCCACTCATTTGTAAAGAAAGGAAAGTCTTTTAGTGAACACATATGCATGTCATGTCATGAGACTCAAGAAGACAAGAAATGACACAATTGATAAGGAAGATTCCTAGTACCTTAGGCTTGAGTAGATTGGAAAAGGTGGGTGTATCGTTTCATCGTGTCTAGCTCCGCCTCCCATGTAGCACTCTCCACTAGTTGATTTCTCCAAAGTACCTTCACCGAGGCCACATCCTTGTTACGAAGCAGTTTCACTTGCCTATCCAAGATTGCCACCGATACTTCCTCATATGATAGGTTTTCCTCAATCCCAATTCCTTCCAAGGGCATAATGGTGCTAGGATCACCAGCTAATTTCCTCAATATGGATACATGAAAGACCAGATGAATGGAACCCAAATCCGGAGGTAACTCCAACTTGTAAGCCACACCTCCAATCCGCTCAATAATTTCTTAAAGACCAACATACCGGGGGCTTAGCTTTCCCTTTTTGCCAAAATGCATTACGCCCTTCATAGGAGAGACTTTCACGTAAACCCAATCCCCGACATGATACTTGAGGTCCCTTCTCCTACTCTCCGAATAGGACTTTTGACGACTTTGGGCCACCTTCAATCTCTCCCTTATTACCTTTACCTTTTCCATGGCATCCAACACCAAATTCGGGCCAACTAAAGCCATCTCACCCAATTCAAACCACCCCACGGGGATCTACACCTCCTCCCATACAAGGCTTCGAACGGCGCCATGCTGATGCTAACATGGAAGCTATTATTATAAGCAAACTCAATGAGTGGAAGATGGTCATCCCAATTCCCCTTAAACTCCAACAGACACGCCCTCAACATATCCTCCAAGGTTTGAATAGTCCTCTTCGCTTGGCCATCAATTTGAGGATGAAAAGTAGAGCTCAACTTAATTTTGGTCCCAAGGCCCTTCATAAAAGATTTCCAAAAGTGGGAAGTGAATTGAGCACCACGATCCGATATGATGGATCTAGGTACACCATGCAATCTCACCAACTCCTGGATATACAACCTTGCGTAGTCCTCGACACTGAAGGTAGTCTTGACCGGTAAAAGGTGAGCCGATTTCATCATCCGATCCACAATAACGCAAATGGAGTCGAATTGCCTTTTGGTCCGAGGCAATCCAACCACAAAGTCCATGTTCACATCCTCCCATTTCCATGTGGGAATTTCAATGTGTTGGGTCAAACCACCAGGCCTTTGGTGTTCTACCTTCACCTGCTGAGAACTCGGGTATTTTGACACGAACTTATCAATATCCCTCTTCATACCATGCCACCAATACACCTCTCCCGGTACATCTTGGTAGACCCCGGGTGAATAGAGTAGCGAGAGTTGTGAGCCTCACTCATAATCACCTTCCTAAGGTCATCCACATCAGGAACACAAAGCTGGTCTTGATATCGGAGTACACCATCTCCCCCTTGGGAGAATGCCTCGATCTCCTTTGCAAAAAGCACTTTCTTTAACTCAATTAACGATGGGTCTAGATCTTGCTTAGCCTTCACCTCATTCACCACAGAAGATTCTACCCCATTTTGAACCCAAATACCACCCTCGCTGGAATCAGTCAACCTGACACCCAACCTGGCCAACTAGTGAACATCCCTTGCCAACTCCCTCTTCCCATTTTTAACATGCGCCACACTCCCCATAGACAATCTGCTAAGAGTGTCGGCTACAACATTCGCCTTGCCCGGGTGATACAGCACGCTCATGTCGTAATCTTTCAAAAACTCCAACCACCTCCTTTGCCTGAGGGTAAGATCCCTCTGGGTGAAAACATATTGAAAACTCTTCTGATCGGTGAATACATCCATATGGACCCCGTAAAAATAATGCCTCCAAATTTTCAAAGCAAAAACCACCGCTGCTAATTCAAGATCACGTGTGGGGTAGTTTCATTCATGCACCTTCAACTGTCTTGATGTATATGCTATCACCTTACCATTATGCATAAGAACACAACCCAACCCGATCCAAGAGGCATCGTAATACACTACGAACCCTTTTGAGCTATTTGGCAAGGTCAAGATGGGAGCCAACGTAAGTCGATCTTTCAAGGTTCGGAAACTTCTCTCGCATTCATCCGACCATATAAACTTAGCTTGTTTCTAGGTCAACTTGGTCAATGGAGATTCAATAGATGAGAAACCTTCCATGAACCTTCTGTAGTACCCGGCCAACCCGAGAAAACTATGGATATCGAAGGAGTCAACGGTCTAGGCTAATTTTTCACAGCCTCTATTTTCTTCGAATCCACCTTGATACCGTCTCCGAACACCACATCACCGAGGAAAGCCACTTCGCCCAACCAGAATTCACACTTGCTGAACTTAGCATACAACTTCTTTTCCCTTAGAGTTTGGAGGGCCATTCTCAAATGATTTCCGTGCTCTTGTTCACTTCAGGAGTAAATGAGAATATCGTCAATAAAAACCACCATGAAGCTATCCAGGAATGGTTTAAAAACCCTGTTCATTCAGTCCATAAATGCGGCCGGAGCATTAGTTAGGTCGAACGACATCACCACAAATTCAAAGTGCCCATACCTTGTTCAAAAAACTATCTTAGGGATATCACATTCCCTAACCTTCAACTGATGATACCCAGAACGGAGGTTAATCTTCGAGAAGTGAGTGACACCTTGAAGCTGATCAAACAAATCATCAATCCTTGGCAATAGGTACTTATTCTTAATGGTCACTTTATTCAGCCACCTGTAATCAATGAACATACGGAGAGACCCATCATTCTTCCTTACAAACAACACGGGAGCACCCCACGGTGATGTACTAGGCTGGATAAAACCCTTCTCTAATAGGTCCTTTAGCTGCTCCTTTAACTCTTTCAATTCTGTAGGGGCCATCCGATACGGAGGGATAAAAATAGGCTGAGTATCTGGAAGAAGATCTATGCCAAAGTCTATCTCTCTATCCGGAGGAATGCCCGGTAAGTCTTCGGGAAACACATCCAAAAATGCATTCACCACAGAAACCGACTCGAGAGTAGGTACCTCGAAATCTATAACCCCGACCCTCACCATATGGTAAATGCACCCCTTAGAAATCATTTTCCGCTCCTTGAGGTAGGAAATAAACCTACCTTTAATAGAGGAATCACCACCTTTCCATTCAAGAGATGGCTCACCGGGAGGTTGGAACTGGACTTTCCGAGTTCTATAATCTATGGAAGCATAAGATGCATGCAGCTAATCCATTCCAAGAATCACATCAAAATCAAACATTTCAAGTTCCACAAGATCACATGGAAATATCTTATGCAACAAAGCAACAGGGCACCCATGATAGACTCTATCAGCAACAATAGATTCACCCACGGGGGTGTAGACCGAGAAAGGCTCCCTCAGAATCTGAGGTTTCAACCCGAACTTGACAGCCAACAGTGGAGTCACAAAAGACAAGTTTGCACCTGGGTCAAGCAAAACATAAGAATCAAAATCAAAGTCTTTTAACATACCAATCACGACATCTGGAGCTTCCTCGACATCCTGGCGAGCATGGAGTGCATAAAACCTATTGTTCCTTGGGGAAACACCTTGGGGACCCTTTTGCTGTCCCCGCCTTCCTTGGGCTACCTGTCCTCGACCTCCGCACGCACTTTTAGGGCAATGGGCAACCTTATGGTTCTTACTTCCACATCCGTAGCAAAGTCCCAAATCTCTCCAGCAGGCACCTGTGTGGGGCCTCCCACACTTTTCACACATAAGATATCCTAGTCTACCACCCACCGGTACCCTAGGAGGGGATGCCCGAGCATTAACCACCAAAGCCCCCGAGCCTTGGCTCTGCTGGAAGCGACCAAAACCAACATTCCTAGCACCGGAGAATCTACCATCAAAACGGGCTCTTTTGGGATCATGTGCCTTTTTCTCTTTGAATTTCTCTCCTTCAATCTGCTCAGCATATACCATGATTCTGGCAATATCCATATCCCCAATCAGCATCGCAGTCCGACATTCCTTCACAAACAAGTCAGAAATACCCAAAACATGTGCATCCTTGCATGGGGATCGGCCACTAGGGACAGAGCATATTTGGAAAGCTTGGTAAACTTGAGGGCATAGTCCCTCACACTTATATTCCCCTGCTTAAGGTTGACAAACTAGGTCATTTTGGCCTCCCTCAGCTCAAGTCGAAAGAAGAGACTGAGGAAGGAAGATTTAAACTCTCCTCATTTAACATTACCATCACAAACCCTCTCCATGGCCCACTGTGTATACCACACTTGAGCAACATCCTTCAGCTGGTAAGCAGCCAATCCAGCTTTTTCCTCAGATGAGATTTCCATAATGTTCAGTCTTTTTGTAAGCTCATCAATGAATTCTTGAGCATTCTCATCAGCCCTCGACCCATAGAACTCCAGAGGATTCATCCAGGTGAAATCCCTCACAATAGATGCGGGTATAGCATCCCGTGGGAAATTAGCTTGCCTTACCTGAGCAGTCACCACCTGTGCAAGCATAGCGAAAGCGGTACAGAATTCATGGTTGGAGATAGGCTCTTCCATAGGCTCATGAGAGGCCTGATCGTCAGCAGCTGGAGCCGACCTAGGTAGTGGAGGTCGCCTTTGAGGCATTTACTGAAAGAGATGAACGACACCAGTAAGTAAGGAAATTTCATAAACCGGCCATGGCACGATACAAGACATGAAGAAGGGAGGAATTTCCTAATACATCTTCGTAGCCTCACACTCATAGGTATGATATACTTCACACCCATGAATAGGACTCTACTCAAAGCAGTATGTTGGGCTCCGAGGATCATTATAAACCTAGGGCTCTGATACCAGCTTTTGTCATGACCCGAGGTCGAGGCCTAGATGTGACACGGCGAATGGGGACCCGAGAGTCCCCAAACAAGCCTCAAAATTTCAGAATCTACGAAGCTTGGTTCAGGAGCCTTTAGAGACAGGTAATTAGATGACGGAAATTTAAATCCCAAAAAAGAGATCTTTCCTTATATATTTAGCAAGAATACAATGTTTTAACAAAATGCCCAACTTATGCCTCTAGTTAATGAACGGGTGCCAGGACAAGTTCTGGGCTCACCCTCAACAAAATAATATACATGATGGACACAAGAAACAAAAGCTCGCCCTCGGAAGATGGGGCTCACAACAAAAATACCTTCAAGGAAGGACTATTCGTCCTGCAGCTGGTACTCAAACTGCTCAATCCCTACATGGTAAAATCATGTAGTCATAGAGTAATGCTTTAGTACGTTTGAATGTACTAAGTTGCGGGTATGCAATGCACATGACTTACCAAACCTGCATATCAATGTTAGATGACAAGGACACATAATATACAAAGATCACATAAGCAAAGGAATTTAGTATACAAGATGCCATGGAATGCATGATGCGTGCAATGCGATAATGCTCCAATATAACGGGGATGGACTATAACCGACAAACCAAATCCATGCGAGCTATTACATGAACTAGACCAATTGGGACCTCCTATCGGTAAGGGGAAGATTGCTTGCCAAGAGTAATCTACATCACACTTTACGACCACGCTTTTCGGTGGATGGTCACCTTCCTTACGACCACACTTTTTGGAAGGATTTACAGAATAATATCAAGACATGTCATATCATAAACAGAATAGATGAATAACATCTGTCCCTATGTTGGCACATAGTTCAAGGAAAGAGAGAGGGACCTTGGGGATATCCCTAACGCCCCCAATCCATCGGTGCTAAGTCTTACATATCCCACAAGAATACTTATATATATATATATATATATATATATATATATATGTATATCAAATGCTTTCAAGAGAGTCAACTATCCATTTCAAAAGTCAAATGTACATTTAGGCTGAAATGCCAAATCATAAGGTCATAATCATAATGCCCATGCAAGGAGTAGCTCATCTACACATATACAAAATGGTGCAAGCACCCATAATGCTCAAAGAGCCATAATCATAGACATACCGGTGATCACCTTCTTGTCACATCCCATGTCTTACCAAAATCATATCATAATTCTTTTAGGACAAAATTGGGGTTAATACAACATTTTCAAAATTTCTATGTACCAATGTCATGAATGTGATGCAATTCATGATGTAAGGATGGCATGGGTAATGAAGTGTATATCTAAAATTAGCAATATAATATAAAGTCTACGAAATCCACAATGCAAATTCATATTAAAAAGTAGTATAGATCACCCATGCATAATAACATCTTTAAAGGGACATGCATGTTCATAGTTCCATAATCCATGTAGATCATCATAGTAAAACTTAACACAACTCAAAATTTGGAATATTATATATCACATGCATGGTTCAAAGTAACCAAGAAAAAGTAGTCAAAATTCACATTTCAAGTAGACAACTTCATAAAATTCTTTAAAAGGAACTTGGGGTCTTCTTGGTTGAAAGAGACCAAGAATCAAAATTCACATACCTGATTTAGAGACAAACTTGAGAAGAAATGGACTTCAAATTGAGAGTTTTGTCTTGAAGGATCCTAGTGAGATGTTGGAGGAAATTCTTATAGGAGTATTTAGATAGAGGAGTAAAAATGAGAGAATGGATGAAAATGAGGTTTATATAGGAAGTTTAGGAGGGGTGGAAAATGACAAATTTCTCATTTGGAATCAAATTTCAAAAATTCCATTAATGAAATAGACCTGAAATTGGTCCGTCTGGGGCATATGGTAGGGTACACGTTCCGCGTAGTGTCACACAGACCATTTACTGTGTCGTGGCACTAGACTTCAAATTCTCGGAGGCAAGATTTTCCGGACTAAGCAGCACTACTGAGACCGGTACATGGACCGTCTAAGGTCACATAGTCCGTGACCCTGTTTGTGTACAGGTAACCCTCCACACCAAAACCAAACGGAGGGCCACATGGATTATCTAAAGTCACAGGGACCGTGACTTGGTCCGTGTAAAGGCGACTCTACGTAGTACACCATACATAAGGCCACACGGACCGTGTGGCTTTACACTAACCGTGTGGGGGCCTGTTTACCCTAACTTTCCCATGCGTCACTCTATGCGAGGCCACACGCCCGTGTGACTCCATACGGGCTGTGTAGGCCCTTCCATGAGGTGATGCCTGGCAGTTTCCTGGGCAAGGTTTGAGGACCTCAAAGTGACGTCAATGATCAAGGGCCTTTCAACTCTAAACTCACTCCTTACTCTTCACTCTCTCAAATTCTCTCCTAGTCTTTCTTTCAAAACTCAAGGTAGGATTCACTTGGAGTTCAAACTTTAAGCTTAATTCATCTCAAATTCCTCTTTCTAACCAAGGTATGTGGGATTGATTCTTGGTCCCTTTCGACGAAGAAGACCCAAACTTTTTTCAATTGATTTTCATGTAATTTTGCTTACTTCACATATGGGTTTTGAGAATTATTGTTTAATATATTCAATTGATGTATGGGTTGTAATCTAATTATGATTTTAAGTTGCTTTAAGGCCTATTATGATGATTTACATTGAAGTTATGAACATGCATGTCCCCTTTAAAGCTTGATTTATGCATGGGTGATCTATATTATGATTTAAATATGGATTAAACCATGGATTTACTACAATTTCATATTATATTATCAATTTTAGATTGAGTCTCAAATACCCTTGCTATTCCCACATCATTCATGGCATACGCATTATTTTATGAACATTAGATTTTATGAAAATTATGAAGTGGGTTAAACCCAGTTTATGGTTTGTAATATGATTTTGATAAGATATTGGTTATGACAAGAATGTTACAACATATATTTCAATGATTAGAGCTCTTTGAGCATTTTGGGTACTTGCACAATTCCGTATATGTAAATAAGTTATTCTGTGCATGAGTATTAAGATTATGAATTGTGTTTTGGCTTTTGAGCCTAAATGTGCATTGAGAGAATTGGAAATGACTTTCGTCACTTTGAAAGCATGTATATATGTATGTATATGTATTCTTGTGGGTTGTCGACTTAGCACCGATGGATTGAGAGTTCTCTTTCCTTGAACTATGTGCCTAGCATAGGTTATGTGAAAATCCTATCCAAAATGGGGATGCCCATAAGGGGGGTTGCTTCATATGTAATGGGGATACCCGTAAGGTGAAGTATGATATGATATGTTATATGTGAAAATCCTATCTGAAATGGGGATGCCCGTAAGGAATGTTGCTTCATACGAAATGGGGATGCCCATAAGGCGAAGTATGGTTTACATTTAGCAAGTAGACCACCTCTTTACTGGTGAGGGGATTTCATCAGGATTCCAAGTAATAGCTCGCTTGGTCTTACTATTGTCGGTTGAAGTCACATCCCTACTATATATAAGCATTATGGCGTTTCATGCATAATGGATTTCATGGCATATTGTATACTATTCTTCTTTGGATATATGATTCTTTCTATATTGTGTGCCCTTGTCATCTAACATTGAAATACAGGTTTGATAAGTCATATTCATTGCATTCTCGCATACTTAGTACATTCAAACATACTAACGCATACTTTTGCCTACACGATCTCACCATGTAGGGACTGAGGAGTACATCTAACCACCGCACGATGTTTAGCTCGTATCTCAAGTTTTGCTTGTCGTGGTGAGTCTGATCTTCCAAGGACAAGCCACCTATCCTCTACCTATATTGCTTCCATTGTGTTATTTACTTGAGGGTGAGCCCGGGATATGTCTTGGCCCCTGTCCCATCTTATGTCTAGAGGCATTGTTGGACATCTTGTAGACTCTCGTCGAATCTATATGTTATATATAGTATTTGAAGCTAATGATTATGGTTATTTATTGGATATGGGTATCATGAATTGATTATGAGGACTATGATACCACATGTATGTTCAATGTGTAAATGTGAAAGATCCTAAGTCCCGAATTGCCCCCATAGAGTGAGTCCTACCTACCCATCCCTTAGTCTTTAAGTGCCTCATGTTATCTGAATTCATGTTAATCCCTTTCCCTATGATACCCCCATAGTGTGAGTCCTACTTTTTCATCCCTTAGAATTATGTGTTTATCATTTGAATATGCTTCCAAACCGATGATGTGAATTAGGATACTTTGAGGCTTGTTTGGGAACCCTAGGCTTGTAAATGTTCCTTGCAGTCCAACATGTCGTGTCAAGTAGAGTCCTATTCATGGGTGTGAAGTGCACCATGCCTATGAGTGGGAGGCTACGAAGACGTTCTAGGAAATGTCTCACTTCTTCAAGCCATATGTCGTGCTATAGTTGTATAATTGGATTTCCCTTATCGTTTCCCCCATTACTAGTTAATTTCATTTAAATACTTGTTCATGTATTTTTCTTGATAAAAGTTATGATCTTTACTGATTTCACTAGTAAGTTAATATATTAAATTAAGGTTTCATGGTTACGGTTGCAATTATAAGAACCTTAGATATTTTATGAAAACCATTACGTTCACAGTTTTGAGTTGAGTTTAAGGAGTACCTAAAGCTTCTGTATTTTCAAGATGGCTGGGTAATAAAGCTTCTGCACAAATACTAAATTGACCAGTTAAAGTGTTTAATTTTGTAAATAAAATTGATTATAAATATGTATTACTAACATTTTCCACAACAAATAGAAGACTGGTAAAAAAGCACCAACCACAATAGAGATATCATGATATAAAAATAGCGAAAATAGAATTTAATAAATGAGTGACATAAATATTGATATAGAGATTAAAATGAACACTTTCTTTAAAAATCAAATAACAAATAGAGAGAAGAAAGATCATTGTTCGAAATTGAGAAAATAATTTAAATTTTAAAACAAAATTGAGATGTACAAATAATTTTCACCCTTAATGAGAAAACTCTTTTAAAATTAAAAATAATTTTGTAAATAAACTTTATTATAAATCTGTACTACTAACATTTTGTACTGCAAGTAGTAGACAGGTGAAAAATCATCAACTATAAATTGTTTTCATTTGGAGGACAATAAATGACATCCAAAGAATGTAAAACATTATAAATTTTTAGAGATGTTTATAAGGAGGCAGTTTTGCTTCTTATGTCTTTTTGCATTTGGCATGTTTTAGTTTGAACTTGGTAGGCAGTTTTTTTCTTGGCACTATTGGACATGATAGTTTGGTCAAACTCAAACAGTAGTTTGTGATTTACTTTCAAGATTAATTTTTTTATTTGTTGAAGTAGAAGAAGTAATTAATTAAAGAAGGGAAAAAGGATTTAATACATTTTAACATCAAATATTTACTACGTAGACCCTCATTATATCATAAACACTTTGTTTAATTGAATCAACAAAAATTAAAATTGTTTCATTTAATTATAAGAATCCATTTAAAGACTGATAAATAAAAGTAATTTTCTCACCATCGTGCATTAACATTTTGTCCTTTAAACCATTTTTTCAACTATAAAAGGCACTATTATACAACTTAACAGAAATACTCTAAGCCACTCAAGTACATACTAGTTACCCCTAAACCCTACCCCTATCCCCAAGTACAAACTAGAATTCCTGGAAATTTTGAATCCTCAGGAGCCCACACTTCATTTGTTTAGTGCATCATCTCATGATAATCATGAGGTTTTCGCAAAAGCAGATCGATGGACTCTTTGAGAGAAACAATATTTTGAAAATGCTTTTTCTAGGTACAATAATCCAGGTTCTCAAATTTTTTTCAAATTTGTTGCTTTAGAATTTTCCCATAAGTCCCTGGAGGAAATAAAAAATTAGTACATCACCCTCTTCAAAGACGTTGAAATGACAAATTCTACAAACAACAACGATAGTGTTGTTGTTGCAGATAATTATCAGCCACATCACCAAGTGACAAAGGAAGATAACTCATCACTCAATAGTGTGCCGCCTCAAGTCGAAAACAATCATTCACATCGCCGGCGAAGGGGAATTCCATGGACTAAAGGAGAACAGGAATAACTAAATAGAATTCTCTCCCTTTTTTCTTTTATCTTTTTTTAAGTTATGACTATTTTTTTACATACACAACTACCTAAAACACTTTATTTTTATGTTTTCACACATATTTTCATTTTTTGCATGTTAGATTTTTTTTTTTTTAGTTTTGAATTTCGTTGTTTTGCTGCTTGCATAGTGAGGTTTTAATTCATTTGATATCTTTTATTACTCCCCCCTTCCTCCACACACACTTGACCTCTTCATTATTGTTCTTAAAAAATGATAATATAGATATGTACATTAATTGAAAAAAAATATTTTTTCCACCAAGAATTTTGTTTGTTGTTTTGCGATTGATTATGTTTACTTCTATTGCCTGCATGGTTATATCACTAATACTTTCAATTTTGATATATTTTCAAAGTTTAATCCTCAGTTTTTGTGAATCTTAAAATAAAATTTTTAAGTCACCTGCTGCAACATGTAAAATTGACTTTAGCTTGTTAATCGATGCATATAAACTTAAACACTTTGAATTAATTTTTGTTATAAACTTAATTTCAATTTACTCTTTTTTCAGAAATTTTTAACCACATGGCATGATATATGTAGGTAGTTTCTTATGGGACTGAACAAATTTGGGAAAGGAGATTGGAAGAGCATCTCAAGGTAATATGTTGTTTCAAAGACACCAACTCAAGTGGAAAGTCATGCTCAAAAGTATTTCTATCGTCAGAACAGTCAAACTCTAGTGGACCATTGTCGCCCTAGCGTCAATGACATTCAAACTGTCACCCTTATTCCTAAGAGGAAAACAACAAGTCCTGAGATCAATAATAACATACTTGCTTACAACAATAATTGTATAATTGGGTCTTCATCAATGGCTTTTCATTATCCGAATTATTACCCTTTTGGTGGTCCAAAGTTTACCAAAGACTCCAATGGAAATTTTGACAGATACCATCGAGGTGAACCATCTAGCAGCAACTCATTTGTCCAAGAAAAAAGTAACAATAACAACAACAATCTTCAATGGCCAAAGTTGCCTCACCCTTTTCCTTCAATGTACCTATCTTCTACAAGGGGGAATAACCCCCAAGTCTACGCAAAAAAGGGCATCTATATTACTACACAGAAGACCAGGCATTTAGCTACAAACATAAATTAGCTAAATGGAAAACTTCCTAGCTAAATCCGATGGTAATGATGTAATTAGCTTGAGATTTGAGCTCTCTAGCTAAAATCATTAGCTAATTGCCTATTTTCTTAAAGTGTATTGTGTTGTAGTTTTAGAGTAAGCAAAAGTGGGTTTTAATTTTTTTAGGTTTGAAAGTTTGGGAGACTCACTGTCCTTATATGTAATATAATAGAATTTAATGTATGAGCTCTTTTAATAATGTGAATAAAACATGAAATTTAAAAATTTTGGTGTTGCTGTAATAAGTTATAAAGATAAAAGTAGTAGGACAATAGTTCCAAATCAAAATGAGCTTTCTCTTATGATTGTTATCTCTACATATAAGTCTAAAACATACAATTTTTATTGAAATTTGTATGTACCATATTCTAGCTATGTGCATGAACAATAAATTAGAGAATTCCTTTTCTGGAATAATGTATTAGTTGTGATGTATCTCTAATAGCATGATGTGCATGTTCATGATTTCTTCCTACTAGTGGATTATTCGCTGGTTCTGTTCCCAAATGCTTTTCGCTTTTAAAATCAGGTGGATAACCTACCAACCTATAGTAGGTTTTCTTCAGATATTCTTGGAAATCATAGTGTTCACATACTATTACAGGAATAATTCCTATTGTTTCATTGGCCATTGGCTTCCCATATTTGAATCTACTATCTTTATATCAATTACTCATAACCTTTTCAGAGTCTCATCTTGCACGACCACTGAATAAGCCTAGTTAAAACTTAAAAATTGGAGTTCTAGGGAAAATATCACTTCTCACATGACTATAACTCTCCTTTAGTCCCATTAAGAACTACAACAAATGTTGATTATTCAAGTGCAATATATACAAATTTGTTCCTTCATACTCATATTGAGGGGATTGAGGTGCTAATTGATCCAATTCACCCCAAAAATCCGTCAATTGTGAATAGTAAACTATAATTGAATCTGTACCTTACATGTCCATGGTAATCTTTCTCCACAACTAATAGATCCCAGTAAAGTTCGATTTGTGAATCCATCCCACACCTTCTTTGTAGTTAAAGAAGGACTATACTAGAGACTAAATCTAGTGCTACTACTCCATTGATCTAGCAGTATGGTCGGATCACTGTGAGGTGAGTTATCAAAATTTGAAAGTTCGACTTATATCACCTTCTGTTGTGACCTTACCAGATGGCTTAAATAGGTTGGTAGTATATTGTGATGCCTCTCGGTTTGGGTTGTGGTTGTTGATGTTAAGGCTAAGCAAGATTTAGATCTGCCATGGTTGGATTGAAGAGGTTGGTTGCCAAAATAATATGATAGAGGCTTCCTCCCAAGGGGGAGATGGTGCGTTTCGGTATCAAAGTCAGTTATGTGTTTCGGACATAGATGATCTTAGGGAAAATGATCATGAGCGAAGCCCATAACTCTCATTATTTGATTTGCCCATAATCTACTAAGATGTGTTGGGATTTGAAGGAGGTGTATTGGTAGCATGGTACGAAGAAGGACATAGCCGAGTTTGTACCCGAGTGCTCATGTTTTCAACAAGTGATGGTAGAGCACCAAAGGCCTAGTGGTGTGGCTCAAGACATTGAGATCTCTACTTGGAAGTGGTGTGAGGTAAGATGAAATGACTTCTACAGGCGTGGATTTAGTGTTGGAGGCTACAAAAGAGTGAAATTGTTTAAGGAAAGGTTAAAGATGGTTCGAAGTCATCAAAAGTCTTATTTGGATGTTCGAAAGAGGGACCTTGAGCTTTGTATCGGTAATTAGGTGTATATGAAGGTCCCACTTATGAAGGGTGTGGTGCATTTCAAGAAGGAAGGAAAGCTAAATTCCTGGTATGTAGGTCCTTATGAGATTGTTGAAGCGGATTAGGAATGTAGCTTATAGGTTGGATTTGCCTTCAAAATTGAGCACTAGTTATTCGGTTTGTGTATATCTATGTTGAGGGAGTTGTTGGTGATACTAGTGTTAGTTTTCTCTTGGAAGGTATTGAGGTTGAGGAGAACTTGTCTTATGGAGGAAGCTACGGTTGAGATTTTTCATAAGAAAGTAAAGTGGCTTCGTAACAAGGATGTGGCATCGAGTAACATACTTTGCAGAAATCAACATGTGGAAAGCTCTGCGTGGGGAGTGGAATAAAGTATTATACGATGATACCTTTATCCTTTCCAATCTACTCAAGCCTATAATATTAGGTTCTTCCTATTCTCAATGGTCCTTATTCTTTCACTTTTGAGTTTCATGACATGAAATGCATACATGTGCACGAAAATTATTTTTATGATGTTTTGATGAAGTGAAAACATTTTAATACGGGTGTTAAAGGCTTTATGATTTTCAAATGATGAGTTATGCATTGTACCTTGTGTTCGGATGTGTCATGTTCTAAGTCAAGCCTTTCAAGCCTTGTTCCACCACATTTGAGGACGAATGTTCCAAAGGGGGAGATGATGTAAGGACCCAAAATTTTGTACCGCCTCAATGAAGCATGAAAATTTTGTTTCGGAGAAGTTTTGGACCAAGGTAACACTTCATGGGAGCCATCATGATCCGTGTGGAGCCTCCGCGGAGTGGCCCTTGGCCAATGGAGGATGTTTAGCCCTTAAATGAGGTGTTTTAAACTAAGGTAGACCACACTTGGACCCCTCACAGTCTGTGTGACACTTCACGGGCCGTGTAGTGGGTCGTGTGATGGCGTTGGCTTGAAATCTCATAGCTTTGGGACCATGTATGGTTACACGATCAAGTACATGGCCTGTGCGGGGTGGCACGGCCCATGAGGCCATCCGTAAGGCTTCTGGAGTGAAATTTTTCTAAGTATGGAATCACTGTCTCGTAACTTGATTGTGGAAATTTTCAAAGGAGAGGGGTACGGGTAATGTCACGGCTCGTGTTACAATACACGGTCGGTGTAACCTCTCGTGAAGGTGACTTCGTTGAAAAATTCTAAGAATGGGATCTTCATGCTCAAGCTAAGTTCACTTTCAGGCCTTTAATTCAAGCTCATCTATGTTGTTTAAGGCCATCATAGGTCTCCTACAACAAGTCAAGTTCAAAGGAATTCCATTGGCTAAGTTTTTCACAAATACCGACAGAAGAGTCAACCTTAAATGGTCATATCTCTTAGAACAAAAGGAAATGGGTGGCCCAGGACCTATCGAATTGAATCTCTTTGGATTATCTTTCCAACGCATCTATTCTCACCTCATTCCTTGTTTGGAGCAAAAGGTTATGCCCTTTTTTGTAGAATCTATCTGGACTAGACGGGAGGCCTTCACGGACCATGAAGAGCTTCACGCGTGTAAACTTCAGTTAAAACTTTAAGGGGGCATTTTTGAGGTCTTTTTTATATTTCTACCCATCCCTAAGGCTTTTAAGACCTTTTTAATCCCCATTTATATTCCTCAACTCCTCTTACAATAATTCTAAACCCTCATTCAAGAATAACAATTAGTTTCTAGAATTAGACTCTTAAAACTCTCTCCAAGTCTCATCTTCAAGATTAAAGCTAGATTCAATTGGGGTTTCAAATTCAAGCTAAATTCTTTTCAAATTCATCTTCCTAATCAAGGTATGTGAGATTCTTGGTTCCTTTCAACCAAGAAAACCCAAAGATCTTTCAATCTATTTCATGAATTTTAGTTACTTTAAACATGAGATATCATTATTTGGTTTTATACAATCCAATTGATGTATGGGATATATTTTACTTATGATTTCAACTCACTTTGATTGCTATTGTGATGATTTACATTGAGTTCTTAAATTATGAACAGGCACGTCCCCTTTAAAGTTGATTTATGCATGGGTGATCTATACTACGATTTACATGTGGATTGAATTATGGATTTAATAATTTTACATTATGATATTTATTTTAAACTTGAATCTGTTACCCATGCTATCCTCACATCATGCATTGCATTGCATTTATGAACATTGAGATATTTAAATTATGAAGTGGGTTAAGCCCACCTACATTTTATAAAACGATTTGATAAGATATTGGCTATGATAAAAAGGTAATCACTGGTATGTTTATGATTCAGGCCCATTGAGCAATTTGGGTGCTTGCACCATTCTGTGAATGTGAATGAGCAAATCCCTACATGAGCATTTACAAGTATGAACCATGATTTGGCATTTGAGCCTAAATGTGTGTTGAATGGTTTGAAATGAACGTTGCATTTCTTGAAAGCATGTATACACATAAGTATTGCAGTGGGATGTATTGACTTAGCACCGATGGATTGGGGGTGTCAGGTCTATCCCCAAGGGCCCTCTCCCTTATTTTGAACTATGTTCCAACATAGGAATGAAAGTCATTACCGAAATGACCGGGTATATGTATATGAAAATGTGATATGAAATGAAGAATGTTGAAAATCCTTCTAAAATGGTGAGTTCTGTAAGGAAGTTGACCATACACCAAAATGGTGATTACGGTAAGGTGTGATGTAAATTACCTTTGGGAAGTAGTCTTGTTCTATCGATGGGAGGTCTTTATCAGATTAATTAATGTAATAGCTTGCATGGATTTGATTTGTCCGTTATAGTCCATCCCCAATATATATGAGCATTGTTGCACTTCATGCATCATAAATTTCATGGCATCTTGTATATATATGTTTCCATTGAATATACAATCCTTCTATATTATGGGCCTTTGTCATCTAACATCGAAATGCAGGTTTGGTAAGTCATATGCATTGCATGCCCGCATACTTAGCACATTCAAACTTACTAATGCATACTCTATGCCTACATAAGTTTACCATGTAGGGACCGTGTGTTATGATCATCTACCACTTGATGGGTAAATTGAAATTGGAGAATTGATATCATGGTGAGTCCTATATCCCAAGGAAAAACCATCTTCCCTTCTTCCTATGTTGTTTTTTGTTTATCTTCTTAATTGAGGGTGAGCCAGGGACATGTCTTGGCGCTCGTCCCATCTTATGACTAGAGTAATTGTTGGACATCTTGCATACTCTCGTAGATTCTATATGCTATGTGTTGTTTTTGAAGTTTATGATGTCGGATCTTTATTGGATATGGCTAGTATGGATTGATTATGGGAATTATAATATGTATGTATGTTTGATGTGGAAATGTGGAAGTCCCTAAGTCCCGTATTGCCCCCATAGCGTGAGTCCGACTTTTCCATCCCTTAGAGCTATGTGTTTACTATTCGAATGTGCTTTCAAGATTAATTTTCTTTCATTTGTTAAAGTAAAAGAAGTAATTAATTAAAGAAGGGAAAAAGAAATTAATACATTTTAACATCAAATATTTACAATGCAGACCCTCATTATATCATAAACACTTTGTTTAACTGAATCAACAAAAAATAAAATTTGTTTCATTAAATTATAAAAGAATCCATTCAAAGATTGATAAATAAAAGTAATTTTCTCACCATTGTGCATTAATTTTTAACCTTTAAACCATTTTTTCAACTATAAAAGACACTATTATACCACTTAGCAAAAACACTCTAAGCCACTCAAGTACATACTAGTTACCCCTAACCCCCTCGACCCCACCCCCAAAAAAATGGACTAGGAAGAATTCCTTGAAAGTTTGAATCCTTAGGAGCCCACGATTCATTTTTTTGGTGCATCATCTCATGAAAATCATGAGGTTCTTGCACAAGCAGATCGATGTGATAAGGTCGTTTCGATGTGAAAATGGCCTAAAACCCCTATGCTAAGTCCTGTTCCAATATATTACTAAGGTTAGGGCTCGAGAAATGAAGAGAAGAGCTTGAGTTAAGAGATTCGGGAAGAGATCCTTGACGCGCTTGGTTGATAGCTGTGTCCCAGGTATGTAAGACTAAACAAAAAATAATGGGATTGTTCTCTCATGTGCCCCATAGAGGTCATAGATGAGTTGATGATTTGGAGAGTCTACCTGCATGATCTTTGATGGTTTTTCATAAACTTATATTTGAAATTACATGCTTTCTATGTTGATGATCATCATACTATTTGCTTTCTTAAATTGAATACTTTCGTGAGAATTTGCATAACCCTACGTGACTAATTTGAAAAACATGCATATTGGACTTGAGAATTGAGTCAAGAGTCTTGAGTTGAGGTCGTTGATTGTGATGAGAGAATGATAATAAGTTGATAGAGTTTTATTGTCTTATGAGTCTCTATAAATGAACTCTATCAATGTGTCTATTCACTTGATTCCTAATGATTGTTCAAATTATTGAGTTATTGATGAAATTGATTGATGAGAGGGTCAAAGTACCTATGAGATTGATTGATGATAGGGTTAAAGTCTCTATGAGCTTGATTGATGATAGGGTTAGAGTCCCTATGAGATACCGATCATTGATGGGGTTAAAGTCCCTATGAGATTGGTTGAGATGGAGGTTTTATAAGCATTGAGTCGGGAGGAGTATCGAGCATCAAATAAGTAAGAGTGAGTCCCACTCGAACTCTTTAACTACGTTTCCAAGCATAGAAGAGGTTTTTCTCTTAAGTTTATGTCACTGAAACAATAGAGGACTTGTTGAGTTTTCTGTCTCCATTTCGGAAATATCCACTATGGTTTTGATTCGTTCTCAACCTGGCAAGTATAGAACGACCATGGAAACACTAGCGAAATGTTGTACAATCACTGTCTCATAAGTGATATTTGTCGGATAAGAGAAACTCCCATAAATTTCCTACCTCGAGTAGTCCGAGTCTAGATGAGAAGTGGTGAGAGCTCCTCTAAGATGAGATGAGATGAGGGGAGGTGAGCTCCTTTGAGATGAGTCTGAGATGATTGATGAGTTATCAATTATTGATGGGTCACTTGTCTACTTTTTATAGGTCACGTGATTTGATGTTTATTTTGAGTTGATATTGTTTTCATATTATTCTACTGGTTTCTGTTTCACTCAGCCATTTTACATACCAGTACATTCCAAGTACTAATGTCCACTCTAGACTGCATCGTCTTATAATGCAAGGGCAGGTACTAGGGATCATCAATAGGTGCTCCATTGAAGATCTAAGATTTGCAACTTATTTGGTGAGCCTCTCCTACTCTGGAGGATCCCCTACATTTATTTCTTCATGCTTTAGAGTTAGATTGAACTATTTCCTTTATTTTGATTTGGGTAGCCATGGATCTGTCATTGACACCTCATGATTTGTAATAGAGGCTTCATAGACGATGGTTGAGCATTGATATTGAGACTTGTGAGCTAGTTCTTTCTACTACCTTTCATTTTTTTTATGTATATTTTGAGACTTTATAGGAGATGTGCCCATTTATTTACTTATATTTTCGTGTTGTTCAGTAGAGTTTATTCATTAAATGATGTGATGAGGCCAAATGGTTCGCTTGGGGACTAGCAATAGTCTTTGAGTGCCGGCCACACCAAGGGTACCTTCCCGGGGCGTGACTATCCCAGCACCCGAAAAGACGACCTCCTATGACTGATATTACTAGGCACATCAAATTAATTTTGAGATGAGGTTTCTTAATGTTGATCTTTTCCTTGAAAGCATGATTTTATATGTTTCTTGGTTCAACTATAGGGACCAGTCTATAGCTTAAAAAAGAGACATTAATTCGTGGTCCTCCGGATATTTGGGTATTTGTATATATTATATAAATCGATATACTATCATTTATTATCTCTTATGTTACAAGAAAGTTAAATGGTGCAATTGATTGAATGTTGAGTTATTTACATTCATGACGAGGAATCCACTCTGATATCAAAATAAAAATAGAAAGCGAAAGAAATGTTTCATTTCAAGCCCATAAAAAATTGTATTTTCTTAAAGTAGATAATTCTGTAGTCCACTTTTTAACCTCATTCTACGAATCAATTAGTTTATTCTGTTTCTCGAATCAATTTATTTTGATTAATAAATAAGTAAATAATTCAATAAAATAATATTAAGAATAAAATTAATTAAGGAGACCGATAAATAAAATTCATCTAAAAAATAATATCTAATCTTTTAGTTTGATGGGGGAGTGGGGGTGAGATGGGGGCGTTGGTGGAAAAATGTGGTGGAGCAACGTAAGAGAAATAATTTAAATTTTATTTTTTAAAATATTTTTAAAATTAGTAATACTTTAATATGTAATGTTTAACTAATATTAATAATTTGTTTGATTTTTTGAATAAAAGAGAGGGAATATAGTAAAAATGATATTTTTCTCAAACTAGTCAATAATTGTTTAAATGTGTTTATTATGTGTAGGTTTGAACTGACAATCTACCATATAAAAATAAAATCTTTCACCAACAAGCTATCAAACAACTCTCTACATAAATGGAAAAAAGTTGAAACATGAAACATATAGATAAAACAACTGAGTTTCTATATTGGTGAAAATGGGTAAAGTTACGTCCTAGTCCTTTAAATTATCAATTTGAAGAAAAATCTTTCTAGGTCTTTAGGCCATCTGCAATCTGTTCTCTACAGTACTATCTAAGAAGAGAAAATTGTCAAAGATGCCTTAAATTGTATGAGAGGAACAAAAATGTCCTTGTTTTACAATTTGACCCAAAAATGCTATTATCATCAATACTTTGGTCCAAAAATGTCCCTATTATTATTTAATGGGTCAAAATTCCCATTTTCAAATAAATTTATTATTTGTTTTATTTTTTAATACATTATTTTTCTAATAATATTTTTACCCTACTTCAATTTGAAAAAAAAAAATAAAAAATTAATTATTTTTTCTTTATTAGAATTACTATTTTTATCTTTTATCTAAGTAAAATTAATGTTAAGTTTATTATGATCTTACATTTATGGCATATATTATTTATTGGAAGGGTACGATGTTCTATTTTAATTGATAAAATAGGATTAAGGACTAAAATTATTTTCTTACATTTTTATTAGTTAATGTGATTTTAAAAAAAAGAAAAAAAAATCTTTGGAAATAATTATTTTATTAGAAACACAATATGTTTAAAAACATGAAATATATATATTTACTTAAGGAAGGGCATTGCTGGCCCATTTGGCAACAATAAGGGCATTATTGGAATAAAATATCAATGACAATGATATTTTTGGACCAAAGTATAAATCAAGGGCATTTTTGTTCCTTTCATATAATTTAAGGATATTTTTTACCCTTCCACTTCTAAAAATACTCTCGAATTTAACATGAATTATTAGTTTCGTCCCTAAAATATTGATAGGCTTAAAAACACCCCTCAACTTGGCGAATTAAGCTTAAATACACCCTCGAACTAGGCACGAATTATTAGATTCGTCCCTAAACTATTGATAGGTTTAAAAATTCCCCTCAACTTAGTCATCTATACTTAGATACACCCCTCCCATACCACATGGCATAACAAGTAAGTACAATTTATTTAAAGCGTGTGAAAGGTTCAAAAAAGACCACATCAACCTTAATTTTTCCTTTTTTGCAAAATAAAAAAGAAAATTTTCCTTTAATTATTAATTATCAACTACTACAATACCCTCCTTCTACTCATTTAATCTTTCCCCCATTAATGGTGACCTCAAAGTAAGATTAATTATTTTTAATTCTCATTTTAATTACTTTATTCTCTTTCTTTTCCTATTTTGTTTATGATTATTTTTCGTCAATGTGGACTTCCGGCAACGTTAAAAAATTCATTGTTAGATGACAATCTCATAAGAATATTTTGGGATTGTAAGAATATGGCAGCAAATGAAGCACTACAAAATGTGAGATCAAAATTAATAAGTTGCTGAAACATGAAGATGAAGGGTGTTTTTAAGATTATCAATAGTTTAGGGATGAAACTAATAATTCGTGTCAAGTTCGAGGGTGTACTCAAACTTAGTTTGCCAAGTTGAGGAATATTTTTAAGCCTATCAATTGTTTAGGGACGAGACTAATAATTTGTGCCAAGTTTGAGGGTGCTCTTAAGCTTAGTTCGCCAAGTTGAGGGGTGTTTTAAGCCTACCAATAGTATAGGGATGAAACTAATAATTCGTGCCAAATTCGAATGTGTATTTTGTACTTCTCTCTTTATTTTGTTGTCTTCTCCAAATATCATCTTCCTCCATTGGAGCACTACTTATACCTTTCCTTCTGTATATTAATCATTTCTTCCGTCATTTTTTCACTGGCCCTTCACTAATCCACAAAATCATGCACCAACTTCAAGTTATTGAATGTTAATTTTCTTAAATTTGAAGTGACCCAGTTTAATTTCTATTTGTTGTGATGCAAAAGTTGTGAGTCTATGAACTTTCTTGTACGTCTTTCATTTTTAATTGAGTTATAAACAAAAGGCTTAAAAATAATATTTTTCCAGGGTCAGATATATTAGGGTTGGGTGGGATGGGCTGAAGAGAGGGTTCAAAGTTGGAGGGTAGAAATGGTCGGGGAAAAAGTAGTGAACGCTAGAATGAAGAAGAAAAGGATAGTGGGTGGGTGAGTAGAAGTTTTAAAAGGTGGGATCCACTTGTTTGAAATAGTTAAAATTATTGAAAATGATTTCACATTTTAATTTTAAATTAAATAATTGATTATAGTAATGATTTTTAAAAAGTGTTCAAGAAAAAAGGTAAATAAACAAAAATAAGAACTAATGATGTGGTGCTTACATGGCAGTTGTAACACCCAATAAAATTAACAAAATACCCCTAGAAGAGAGATGTGCACATAACGTGTCTTCCCATGCTCCGATGACAAATTCGAGGCCGGATTTGGGATCAACATGAAAAATTGTGTGGAAAAATGGTCTCAATTGATTTTTAGAATAACCAAATCAAAAGATAATTTTCCGATGAGAAAACGCGAACAAGTATAGGTGTGCGACAGGGCCGCGTTGCGCCACCATCACAGACCAACACTTGGTTTTATTATAAATACTTTCTACGGGATTAGAAACCTCATTCAAAGAATTTTCGGTGAAAAATACCAAAAATAAACCCAATTCGTATCGAGGACCCCATGTCCCGGGAAAAACGTTTTTTCAAATTTCGTGAGGGGCATATTAGACCTTCCCAGACCCCTTTGGACCTAATATATGATCAAAGCAGGCCATTTTAAGTATAAACAAGGTTATAAACCCTAAACTAAGTTCTTCAATACCTTTAATAAAAAGACTAGGGCTAAAGGGAAGAGAAAAGGAGCATAAAATTGAGGAGTCGAGGAGAGTTCTTGAGCATTGATTCTCCAAAAGCTTCACACCTGGTATGTAAGGCTAAACTAAACACATGAGATTGTTCTCTCATTTTCCCCATAGACGGTCATAGAAGAGTTGAGAGTCTGAAGAGTCTAGATACATGATTCTCGATGGTTTTTCTTGAAAATTATGCCTATTACATGTATTTTCATATGTTAATGATCATCATAAACTTGTTTTCTTTATTTGAATACTTTTCATGAGATATTGTGTAAACTCTATATGTTAATTTGTGAAAGAATGAATAATGAACCTTGGAATGGAGTCTAGAGCCTTGGTTTGAGTATGTTGAGTGAAGTCTTGATGTGAGTATGAGGTTGAGTTAGTTGAGCATGATGATTCTATGAGTCTTCATAATTGAGTTTTTGAGTTCTGACTTAACGACTTCTTCTAATTGATGATCTGAGTCCTTGAGTTCTTAAAGGAGAATTGAGTTAACCGAGATGAGTTAAAGTCCCTAAAATAGTAGAGGACCGTTGAGTTTGAGTCAATGAGCTAATGAGAGTCTCTACGAGGCTAATTTGAGATAATCGAGTTGAGATGAGGAGACTTATGAGCATTCAGTCATGGGAGGAGTATCAAGCACCGAAATGAGTAAGAGTAAGAGCAAGTCCAACTTACACTCATTAACTACGTCGCCAAGTGTAGGAGTGGGTTACGTTCCATTGGAGTCGGACAAGTTCATATCTTGAAGGCCAGGTTCCGTTAGAGTTGGTCAAGTCGTCAACTTGCGGGCTAAGGTCCGTTAGAGTCGAACAAGTTCTCATCCTATGGATTAAGTTTCGTTAGAGTAGGATAAGTGTTCATCCTATGAATTAAGTTCCATTAGAGTCGGAAAAGTCCTAACCTTATCGTCTCATAACGATAGGACTTAATATGTTAATTGTTCGGAGCCCTTGTGGATCCTAGGCGTTTTTACCTGGAAATTACGAAACGGCTGTGGCTACATCAGTGGGATTGTTGTACAATCACTGGCTCATAAGTGGTTGTTGTTGGTTAAGAGAAACTCCCAAAAAGTCCAATACCTTGAGTACTTTGCATCAAGTTGAGTTCCATTTAGTTTAGTTGAGTTGAGTTGATTGATGAGGTTGATTGGTTGATGGGTCACTCATCTACTCTCTATTTTTGCTTTAGATAGACATTTAACGTTCTGATTTAGTATTATTTTGAGTTGTTGTTCTTTCCATATTATTCTACTTGTTTCTATTTCATTTAGCTATTTTACATACTAGTACATTCCATGTACTTATGTCCCCTTTGAACTTGTAAGGACCCGGATTTTTGAACGACTTTATCGGACCTTACAGTGTTGCCCTGTGAGAAATTAGACCAAGTGTCACTTCATGGGAGGCCCACATAGGTCATGTTAGGTCACACGGATCGTGTGGCCTCTAATGAAGGGGTACTTGGCCATAATTATGATTATGGGGACTTGCTAAGGCATTTCGGGCTAAGGCACGTCGCATTGGATCCCCACACAGGTCATGTGACACTACACGGACCATGTGGAGTGCCATATGATGGCCTTGCACTTGGAAAACCAAGAAAACAAGGCCAAGTGTTGTCGCATGGCCACCCACACGGTCGATGTGGAGGTTCATGGGTCGTGTGGCCAACCTATAATTTATGAATTAAAATTTTTTTAAATTCAAAATCAGCGTCTCGTAACGTTTTTGTGCAAAAGTTTTCTCGAGTGTTGTTTGATGGCCATTCACACAGCCCATGTAATGCTTCATGAGCCGTGAGGCCATCCATGTGGCAACCCCCCCCCCCCCCTTCGCTTCGAAAATTCTAAGTGTTGGAATTGCGAAAATTTGTCAAAGTGTCATCTTACGGGCACTATTCACGGCCAACGAAGTGCTTCACGAGCCGTGTCAGTGCTAGTGAAGCCATGACAACTCAATTTTTCTATCCATTTCATTAATGGCATTTTTGTAAATTCGGTATAACCTAATGGTCTTTTAAGACTTCCTATACTATCTAAAGACACCCTAATGCCCTAAACCCTATTCATAATACTCTGAACTCACTCCTTACATCTTAACTCTCTCAAATTCTCTCCAAGTCTTTCTTTCAAGACTCAAACTAAGATTCAATTGGAGTTCAACTTTAAGCTTAATTCTTCTCAAATTCCTCTTTCTAAACCAAGGGATGTGGGATTGATTCTTGGTCCCTTTCAACCAAGAAGACCCAAACTTTTTTCAATTGATTTCATGTAATTTTGCTTACTTCACATACGGGTTTTGAGAATTATTGTTTAATATATTCAATTGATGTATGGGTTCTACTCTATTTATGATTTTAAGTTACTTCAAGCCCTATTGTGATGATTTACATTGAAATTATTAAGTTATGAACATGCATGTCCCCTTGAAAGCTTGATTTATGTATGGGTGATCTATATTATGATTTAAATGTGAATTTAACTATGGTTTTACTTCAATTTCATATCGTTTTCTCGATTTTAGATTGAGTCTCAATTACCCTTGCTATTCCCACATCATTCATGGCATATGCATTTTATGAACATTGGATTTTATGAAAAATTATGAAGTGGGTTAAACCCAATTATGTTTGTAATATGATTTTATAAGATATTGGTTATGAAAAGAATGTGATCATATATATGTCAATGATTATGGATCTTTGAGCATTTTGGGTGCTTGCACCATTCCGTATAAGTAAATGAGTTAGCCATGTATGAGTATTATAGTTATGACTTGTGTTTTGGCTTTTGAGCCTAAATGTGCATTGAGAGAATTGGAAATGACTATCGTCTCTTTGAAAGCATGTATATATGTACGTGCATGTATTCTTGTGGTATGCTGACTTAGCACCGATAGATTGAGAGTTCTCTTTCCTTGGACTATGTGCCTAACATAGGTTATGTGAAAATCCTATCCGAAATGAGGATGCCCATAGGGCGGGTTGCTTCATAAGAAATAGGGATGCTCGTATGGTGAAGTATGTATGATATGTTATATGTGAAAATCCTATATGAAATGGGGATGCCCGCAAGGAAGGTTGCGTCATACAAAATGGGGATGCCCATAAGGTGAAGTATGGTTTACCTTTGGCAAGTAGACCGAGTAATATGTCGCTTGGTTTTACTCTTGTCGGTTGAGGTCACATCCCCACTATATATGAGCATTATGGTATTTCATGCATCATGGACTTCATGGCATATTGTATACTGTTCTTCTTTGGATATATGATTCTTTCTATATTATGTGCCCTTGTCATCTCATTGAAATGCAGGTTTGTTAAGTCTTATTCATTGCATTCCCGCATACTTAGTACATTCAAACGTACTAACACATTCTTTTGCCTACACAATCTCACTATGTAGGGACTAAGGAGTACATCTATCCACCGCCATGACGTTTATCTCATATCTCAAGTTTTGCTTGTCATGGTGACTCCTATCTTCTGAGGACAAGCCACGTATTCGCTACCTATGTTGCTTCCATTGTGTTATTTACTTCAGGGTGAGCTCAGGACATGTCTTGGCCCCTGTCCCATCTTATATCTAGAGGCATTGTTGGACATCTTGTAGACTCTCGTCGGATCTATACGTTATATGTGGTATTTAAAGCCTATGATTATGGTTATTTACTGGATATGGCTATCATGGATTGATTATCACGATTATGATACGCATGTATGTTTGATGTGTAAATGCGAAAGATCCTAAGTCCCGTATTGCCCCCATAGAATGAGTCCTACCTACCCATCCCTTAGTCATTATCTGCTACGTGTTATGTGAATTCATGTTAATCCCTTTCCCTATTATACCCCCATAGAGTGAATCCTACTTTCCCGTCCCTTAGAATTATGTGTTTATCATTTGTATACGCTTCCAAACCGATGATGTGAATTGGGATACTTTGAATCTTGTTTGGGAACCCTTGGGTTCTCATTCGCCATGTCATTCCTAGGCCCTAGGCTCGAGTCGTGATAGAGGAGGCATCAGATCCCTAGGTTTGTAAATGTTCCTCGGAGTACAACATGTCATGTCGAGTAGAGTCCTATTCATGGGTGTGAAGTGCACCATGCCTATGAGTGGGAGCCTACGAAGGCGTTCTAGGAAATGTGACACTTCTTCATGCCATATATCGTGCTATAGTTGTATAATTGGATTTCCCTTATCGTTTCCCCCATTACTAGTTAATTTCATTGAAATACTTGTTCATGTATTTTTCTTGATAAAAGTCATGATCTTTACTGATTTCACTACTAAGTTAATATATTAAAATAAGGTTTCATGGTTATGGTTGCAATTATAGGAACCCTAGATATTTCATGAAAACCATTACGTTCACAGTTTTGAGTTCAGGTTAAGGAGTACCTAAAGCTTCTATATTTACAAGATAGCTGAGTAATATAGTTATGTTTTTAAGACACTTTGCATGGATACAAATTCAGTCAAAGAGAAGTGATAAGTTGAGAAAAGTTTATGAAAAGCTAAAGTTGGGTTAAGTCCTAAAAGATTAAAAAGGCCTTAAGAACTCTTACTCTTTAAGTTATGAGCGTTATAAAAGTTATTTGGGAGTAGTGTTGAGCCCCGATATGAGTGAGAGTAATATTATTAACTTGAACTCATAAACTATGTAGCTGGCATAGGATAGGATTGTATGAAATGTACAACTCCTATTGCCACTGAGATGACCCAATTTTAGGATTGATCCACTCTCCTAGTTTTCATCACTTACCATGGAAAAGTATGGAACGGCTCTGGCAGCGTAGGAAAGATGTTGTATCATCACAAAGCTCATGGTGATAGTTGTCGATTAAGAGAAACTTTCCAAGCTAAAGTAAACTAGTTTTTACATACATAGTTTTGGCAGATGTCATTACTTTCAGCATGCACTTTATTATTACTTATGCTATCCTAATTTGAGACATGTTTTAGTTACTTTGAGTATTGTGCCTTACCCTAAGTTCTTGATTTTGGCTATTTTGCATACCGTACATTCCATGTACTGACGTCCTTTGGACCTGCGTCATTGTATGATGCAGACGAAGGTGACAGAGTTCCTCAGCAGACGCTCCGTTGAACACCAGTTATCCATTCAGTTATGGGTGAGGCCTCTAACTAGTCATAGGCTTTGAATCTTCATCTATGTTTTTAGCATTTCTTTTTAGTTGTGGTTATCGTGGGCCTGTCAAGATAGTTGTTTTAGATTAATCTTATTAGAGGTTCCATAGACTATATTACAGGAGTTTCAATTCTTATTTTTAGTTGTTATTGAGACATTCTCTCTGTTTAGATTGTTCAGACTATTGCAGTTTCTTTAGTACATTATATCTATGCCTATGAATTTTTATTTGAGTCTTCCTCTAAGTAAAGTAGCCAGACCAAGTGGTTCGCTTAGGACCAGAAATGGTATTGGGTACCGGTCACGTCTAGGGTGTAAACTTGGGGCGTGACAGTTTCAGTGAAATAACTTGCATAAATACTAAATTGTCCAGTTAAAGTGGTTTATTTTGTAAATAAAATTGATTACAAATCTGTACTACTAATATTTTCTACAACAAATACAAGACTGGTGAAAAAGCACCAACTACAATAGGGATATCATGATATCAAAAAAGCATAAGTAGAACTTAAAAAATGAGTGACATAGATATTGATATAGAGATTAAAATGAACACTTTCTTTAAAAATCAAATAACAAATAGATAGGAGAAAGATCATCGTTCAAAATTAAGAAAATAATTTAAATTTTAAAACAAAATTGAGATGTACAAATAATTTTCACCCTTAAAGAGCAGACTTTTTTAAAATAAGTAAAAATAATTTTGTATATAAACTTTATTATAAACATGTACTACTAACATTTTGTACTGCAAGTAGTAGACAGGTGAAAAATCATCAAGTACAAATTGTCTTCATTTGGAGGACGATAAATGACATTCAAAGAATGTAAAAACTAATTTTTTTTAGATATATTTTCAAGGAGGCAGTTTTGCTTATTATGTCTTTTTGCATTTGGCATGTTTTAGTTTGAACTTGGTAGACAATTTTTTCTTGGCACTATTGGACATGATAGTTTGGTCAAACTCAACAGTAATTTGTGATTTACTTTCAAGATTAATTTTCTTTTATTTGTTGATGTAGAAAAAGTAATTAATTAAAGAAGGAAAAAAGGAATTAATACATTTTAACATCAAATATTTACAATGTAGACTCTCATTACATCATAAACAATTTGTTTAATTGAATCAACAAAAACTAAAATTTGTTTCATTTAATTATAAAGAATCCATTCAAAGATTGATAAATAAAAATCACTACTATACGACTTAACAGAACCACTCTAAGCCACTCAAGTACATACTAGTTACCCCTAACCCCTACCCCCCCAACCCACCCCCAAATAAATGGTCTGGCAAGAATTCCTTGAAAATTTGAATCCTCACGAGCCCTTACTTCATTTGTTTGGTGCATTATCTCATGATAATTATGAGTTCTTGCACAAGCAGATCGATGGACTCCTGAAGAGAAACAGTATTTTAAAAATGTGTTTTCTAGGTACAATAATCTAGGTTCTCAAACATTTTTCGGGTTTGTTGATTCAAAATTTCCCTATAAGTCCCTGGAGGAAATAAAACATCAGCACATCACCCTCTTCAAAGACGTTGAAATGACAAATTCTACAAAAAACAACGACAATGTTGTTGTTGGTGATGATCATCAGCAGCATCACCAAGTGACAAAGCAAAATAACTCATCACTCAATGACATGCCGCCTCAAGTCAAAAACAATCATCCACATCACCTGCGAAGGGGAATTCCGTGGACTAAAGGAGAACACCAGTAACTAAATAGAATTCTCTCCGTTTTTTATCTTTTTTTAAGCTATGATTATTTTTTACATACACAACTACTAAAAACACTTTATTTTTATGTTTCACTCATATTTTCATTCATTTATTTTTTTTGCATGTTAGAATTAATTTTTTTTTAAGTTTTGAGTTTCGTTGTTTTGCTGCTTGCATAGTGAGATTTTAATTCATTTGAAATCTTTTATTACATCCCCCTTCCTCCACACACACTTGACCTCTTCACTTTTGTTCTTAAAAAAAATGATAATATAGATATATACATTAATTGAAAAAAATATTTTTTCCATCAAGAATTTTGTTTGTTCTTTTGCGATTGATTATGTTTACTTTTATTGCCTACATGTTTATATCACTAATACTTTCAATTTTGATATATAGTGAAAGTCTAATCCTGATTTTTTGTAAATCTTGAAATAAAACTTTTAAGTCACCTACTGCAACATGTAGAATTGACTTTAGTTTATTAATCGATGCATATAAACTTAAACACTTTGAATTAATTTTTGATTAAAACTTAATTTCAATTTACCATTTTTTTAGCAGTGTTTAACCACATGGCATGATATATGTAGGTTATTTCTTATGGGACTGAACAAATTTGGGAAAGGAGATTGGAAGAGCATCTCAAGGTACAATTGTAGTGACTCATTAGGTCATTTCGAGAATTATCATCTTATTTTTCCAATAAATATCCTACTTGTAATTTTAAAGGAGTATTTTGGACTATTTGATAACTTTAGTTATTGAGTTGAAGGGTAGTTTTAGATAGTCGAGTTAGTTGATGGGCTAAAGTGGTAATTTAATTAAAATTCTAGATCACTTATACCATATTTCACTAATTATTAGGTAAATATAATTCAGAACTTTTAGAATCTAATTATCAAAAAAAAAAATTAGCGGAAGAAGAAGAGAAGTTGCGGCATGCACAATTGTTGATAGTTGCAGTAAAGATTCTCTCAAAGGAGAATGAAATTGTGAACGGAGAAGCCATAATTGCTTCTTTTGGACTTTTGTGATTCTTACATCCACTGCAAGTCCTTTAATACTAAAAGATTATAAGGAACAATGACAAATCATGCCTAATTTCATTATAATGTTAAAATATCTAATTCTCCTCATATGTCACTCTCTGTCCAGTGCTTTAGTTCTCCTCCATCATTTCAGTTCTGCTTAGTGCTTTTAGTTCTTGTTTGGTCGAACTTACTACTATATCAGTGCGTCTTTGGATGTGAATATATGTGCATATATTTTTTATATTAATATTGGGGTCTTGTCTTATACGAATAACCATTAGAATTATATTATTCGTAGGAGTAAAGACTTAATCCTAGATTTAATATTTAGGACTTGACTATAGATTTGGGTGTTGTTAGTTCAAAAATCTTATTGTGATAAATTATTTTACTAGATCGTGGTGCTACATATTCTACTTGAAAGGGGAAGGCTCAAGTGTTTTATTAATCGTGATTTGGCTAAGGCAAGTGAACATTCAAAACTTTGTAATTCTTGTAGAATTCTGGAATTATTCTCTCTTTTATCTGTGATTCGTGAAGTATTTTAATATTATAACAATTGAGGTGATTAGATGTAAATGTGAGTTGGTGTGGCATTGTGACATTCGAATTTAAAAATGTGGCTAAGTGATGAGAATTCTATTTTTGAGGTATATTGCTGTGGTTGGTGATTTATGAGTGGATTTGTTGTAGATTTCATCTCATGTGCATTCATTCTTTGTTACACACATTGCATTGGTTCTGAATATTGATATGAGTGAGATGGCAAAAAGTTGGGACCGAGGTCTTTACCGGTCGAGATGTAATGTCGAGGTCCTTGCCGGTGAGATTTTGATGTTGAGATCTTTACTAGTGATATTGTGATGCCGAGGTCTTTCCCAGCGATGATATTATGCTGAGGTCTTTTCCGGCGATGTTGTGATGTTGAGGTATTTTTCAGTGATGTTATGATGCCGAGGTCATTGCCGACAATTATTGCATAAGCATTGCATCTCATCCCTGCATATTCCTGTGGGACATGATGTTATTCTTGTGATTGATTGTGTTATTACTTGTGAGTGGTGACTGTGATTTGATAGTTGCAATATACTAGAAAACTATCTCTAGTATGTATTATGTGTTGCTGGGCTGGACTGATTTTCTGTGCAGGTTGTAGTTGTGGAGGTCGGTTGGGATGAAAGGAGTTTGTATATTCTATTGGACTTATCCTGTTTTATTAGTTAACTTGTTGGGTACCACGTTGTTTTTGGTACTCACCCTTGCATCTACACTTGTGTAGGTTTTGAGCCCGGACAGTGAGTAGTAATTTTTTCCTTAATCATCCGAGGCTTCCCAGGAGATTTAGAGAGGTAGCTGTTGTCATCTAGCTGACTCTCTTGTTCCTGTCTCTTTTCTGCTTTGTTCTATTTGAGGAGAAAGACAGTTTCAAACTTGTAATTCTTTTGATTTTTGTATGACTAGTAGCTTGTACACGTGATAACCAATCCTTGGGTGGTAAATAAGTTTGTGAAGATTTCTCTTTTTGGTTATCTATTTTGTTTAGTACTTCCACATGTCATTTTGATTCCTTGTTGCGTTTAGGCTGACTTGTTCTGGTGGGTTTGAGCAAGTGCTATCACGTCCATTTTTGGGTCGTGACAGTTGGTATCAGAGCCCTAGGTTCATAGGTCTCATGTGTGTACGAGCCAAGTCTAATTAGAGTCTCAAGGATCGGTACAGAGACGTCTGTAATTATCTTTTAGAGGCTGTTGAGATTGTTAGGAAACTTCTTTTTATTTATTATCTCTTATTGTGCATGGTTATCTTATTAGTATTGAGTTGTTCCCATGCTCTTGTCTGACAGATGGCAAGGACTAGATCTACGATTACTGGTGGTAGAGGCGAGGCAGCTCCCGAGACTATAGTTGAGGCCCCAGTTAGAGGTAGGGGAAGGGCCCGAGCTAGAGGCCGTGCTCGTGGAGTGGCATCAATGAGAGGACGTGCCCGAGGGGCGGCACCAGTTAGAGGACAGGCTAAAAAGGCTTCTCCGAAGCCACAAATAGAAGTTGATGAGGATCAGGCTCTTCCAGAGCCCACGATTGCACCATTGCTTTAGGGCACCCTATTGAGGATGATGGGTATGCTTGAGAACCTCACTCAAGGGGTGGTGTGACAGGCATGCAGGGAATTTCTCAGACAAGAGTGGGAGAACAGAATTCAGGGCAGCATCACAAACGAGTTCCTGATAATCTGGTAGTTCAACCCCCAGTGGTTCCTGCACTAGCTATTGGGGCACAAACCACTCCAAAGGCAATTTTGGCAACAAATGATCAGTTTAGTTACGAAAGATTTCAGAAGATGAAACCACCTCAATTTTAGGGTGGTAGGAACGAGGACGCTCATAAGGTTCTGACCTTGTGCCATGAGATGTTAGAGATAGTGGGTTTGGTTGATCAGCATGGTGTCTGTTTTGTTGCACTCCAGCTCCGTGGGCCAGCTAGGAAGTTGTAGAGGAGTTATGTGAGATTAAAATCAGTCGAATTCCCTCCAGTGGATTGGAGTGTGTTCTCCAGTGCTTTTCAGAATCGTTTCATTCCTTAGAGTGTACGAGAGAAGAGCAGATTGAGGTTTGAGGATTTGAGACAGGGTGGTATGACTATTATTGAGTATGAGGCTCGTTTTTGTCAGTTATCTCGACATGCCTTAGCTATAATTCTAGATGAGGTGGAGAGAGCCCACAGGTTCGTGAGGGGCTTGAATTTCTCCATTAGATCTTATGTATTCAGAGCAGCTCGCGAGAGGGCTTCCTTTCAGTCTATTGTGAGCACCACCAAGGAGGCAGAGTTGCTGGTTCGAGAGGAGTTTAGAGACCCTAAGAGGGCTCGTACTACGGGGCAGTTTTCGAGTACTTCATCAGGAGGTAGAGGTTCGCATAGGAGTGGTGGATCTTTTAGGCGTCAGGATCCTGTGCATGCATCTATGCTAGCAGCTGAGGGTGGACAGATATCTCGAGGGTCCCACAGTTCCACCCATGGTAGTCATAGCAGTTCATGCGGTGGACAACAATCTTCTACACCGAGGACTTTCTTTAGGTGTGGGGATCCAGGCTACGTGATTTGAGAGTGTCCCTTCTAGATTCATTCGGAACCTCATTGTACTTATTCAGAAGCTCCAGTTAGAGATTCGGCTCCACCGACTAGGGGTCGAGGCAGGGGTCAAATAACTAGAGGTGGCAGGACATTAGATAGTGGTGCCTTGGTTACACGTGGCGGAGATTGAGGTGTTGCTCAAACCAGGGGTGGCAGAGGAACTCTGTGCTATTCTTTTCCTGGGAGGCCCGAGGCTGAGGCTTCAGACATAGTTATTACAGGTATTATTCCAATCTGTCATCGACCTGCATCTGTGCTATATGATCCTGGATCTACCTACTCTTAAGTGTCTACGTACTTTTCGTCTCGGTTTGATTTATTATGTGAACAGATATCAGTGCCTGTGGATCTTTCCACACCGGTAGGTGAACCTTTAGTGGTGGATCGAGTGTATCGATCCTATCTTGTTTCTTTGGCTGGGTATGATACTTGGGTAGATATGATTATTCTTGAGATGGTAGACTTTGATGTTATCTTGGGATGGACTGGCTTTCTCCTTATCATGCTATTCTTGATTGCTATGAAAAAAGGGTGACCTTAGCCATGCCTAGTGTACCAAAGATTGAGTGGAAGGGTGATAGTGGTTCTTATCCTAGCAAAGTTATTTCCTACATCCATGCTTAGAAATTGTTTGATAGGGGGTGTCTGTCTTATTTAGCTTTCATTCGAGATACCAGTGTTGAACCACCTCCTATGGAGTCTATTTCTGTGGTTCAGGAGTTTGTCGATGTGTTTCATACTGACCTTCCAGGTGTTCCTCCTGATAGGGATATTGACTTTCCTATTGATCTAGAGCCAGGCACTAAGCCCATATCCATTCCTCCATATAGAATGGCTCCAGCTGAACTGAAAGAATTAAAGGAGCAACTTCAAGATTTACTGAGCAAAGGGTTTAATCATCCTAGTGTGTCACCATGGGGTGCCCCCGTCTTGTTTGTGAAAAAGAAAGATAGGTCGATGAGGATGTGTATTGATTATAGACAGTTGAACAAGGTGACTGTCAAGAACAAGTACCCTCTTCCCCGTATTGATGACTTGTTTGATCAGCTTCACGGAGTGGCCTTGTTTTCTAAGATTGACTGAAGGTCTGGTTATCATCAGCTGTGGATTAGAGCATCATATATTCCTAAGACAGCTTTCTGAACTCGTTATGGCCACTATGAATTCTCGGTGATATCCTTTGAGTTGACTAACGCCTCTGCAGCATTCATGGAGTTAATGAATAGGGTGTTTCGTCCGTATTTAGACTCTTTTGTAATAGTATTCATTGATGATATATTAGTGTACTCAAGACTAAGGCTGACCATATTCGTCACTTGAGAATAGTGCTACAGAGGTTGAGGGAGGAAAAGTTATATGAAAAATTCTCCAAGCGTGAGTTCTGGCTTAATTCGGTGGTATTATTAGGCATGTGGTGTCCAAGGAAGGGATTAGGGTGGATCCGACTAAGGTTGAGGCAGTTAGAGGTTGGACACAACCTGCATCAGCTACTGAGATTCGCAGTTTTATAGGGTTAGCTGGGTATTATGGACGGTTTATTCAGGGTTTTTCTTCCATTGCAACCCCATTGACTAGATTAACTCAGAACAATGTAGCTTTTATTGGTCTGATGAGTGTGAGGCGAGCTTCCAAAATCTCAAGACTTTGTTGACTTCAGCTCCCATTTTGATACTACGTGAGGCAAGTGTGGACTTTACGGTGTATTGTGATGCTTCAAGAGTTGATTTAGGTGGTATGTTGATGCAAAAGGGGAAAGTGATTGCCTATGCTTCTAGACAATTGAAGGTTCATGAGAAGAATTATCCTACCCATGACTTGGAGCTAGCGACTGTGGTTTCTGTGCTTAAGTTGTGGCGTCATTACTTATATGGGGTTCATTATGAGGTCTTCACTGATCATAGGAGTCTTTAGTATATTTCAAGTCAAAAGGATCTGAACTTGAGGCAGTGTAGGTGGATTGAGTTGCTAAAAGACTATGATTTGACAATCTTATATCATCCGGGGAAGGCTAATGTGGTGGCTGATGCCTTGAGTAGAAAGACTTCTAGCATGGGGAGTCTAACTGCCATTCGAGTTGAGGAGCGACATTTCGCCAGGGATGTCCAATGTCTAGCTAATGGCCTAGTCAAGTTACAGCTTTCGGATGAGGGTAGTGTACTTGCTTTCATTGAGGCTCGTTGTTCCTTGATGGACCAGATTCGAGAGCGCCAGTTTGAGGATGAGAAGTTATGTCTCATCAGAGACAAGGTGATTAGAGGAGATGCTAAGGAAGCGACACTTGATCCTGATGGTGTCTTGAGGATTGGAGGTTGAATTTGTGTTCCTAAGGTGGGTGAATTGATTAGAGTGATCATGGATGAGGCTCATTATGCTCGTTATTTCATTCATCCAGGAGCAACGAAGATGTATCATAACCTGAGTAAGCATTATTGGTGGTGTGGCATGAAAAAGGACATCTCAGATTTTGTGTCCAAGTGTTTAACTTGTCAGCAGGTTAAGTGTGAGCACGAGCGGCCTGGAGGTGAGTTACAGAGGATGCCCATTCTTACATGGAAGTGGGAGTGTATCACCATGGATTTTGTGGTGGGTTTGCCCACTATCATGGGTGGTTATGACTCTATCTGGGTAGTTGTGGATCGATTGACTAAGTCTGCCCATTTCATTCCTGTCAAGGTTAAGTACGTAGCAGAGAAGTTGGCTGAGCTTTACATCAGGCAGATAGTTAGATTGCATGGTGTGCCTATTTCTACCATCTCGGATCGGGGTTTACTCTTTACTTCACATTTTTGGAGGGCCTTCCAGCATGATCTAGGCACTCAGCTAGATATGAGTTCATCCTTTTACCCTAAAGCAGATGGACAGTCTGAGCGAACGATTCAGGTGTTGGAGGACATACTTCAAGCGTGTGTGATCAATTTTGGTTCCCGTTGGGACCAACACTTGCCCTTAGCAGAGTTTGCCTATAATAATAGTTACCACTCTAGTATACAGATGGCTCCATTCGAAGCTTTGTATGGTAGACGGTGTAGATCTCCGATTAGTTGGTTTGGTTTTGCTGGGGTATACTCATTAGATGCAGATTTTCTTAGGGATGCTATGGAACAAGTTCGTATGATTCAGGGAAGGTTGTTAACTGCTCAAAGTCAACAAAAGAGTTATGCAGATAGGAGGGTTCGAGCCCTAGAGTTATTGGTGGGCGATCATGTTTGGCTTAAAGTGTCACCTATGAAGGGTGTTATGCGGTTTGGTAAAAAGGGGAAGCTTAGCCCTCATTTCATTGGCCCATTTGAGATTTTAGAGCGAGTAGGAGAGGTGGCCTATAGACTTGCTTTGTCACCTAGCTTGTCATCTGTGCCGATGTTTCATGTCTCCATGCTTCGGTAGTATGTGCCCGATAAGTCTCATATACTTTCATTTGATGCATTGGTGTTGAGTCCAGACTTATCATTTGAGGGGGAGCCTATAGCTACTTTGGATAGGCAGGTGCGAAAGCTTAGGAGCAAAGAGAATGCTTCCATGAAGTGCAATGGAAGAATCGTCCAGTTAGAGAGGCAACTTGGGAGATGGAGTCTGACATGCGTGCTAAATATCCTCATCTTTTTGAAGCTTCAGGTACTTCCTTCTACCTTATGTTCGAGGACGAACATGATTTTTAGTGGTGGATAATGATAAACATGTATATTTGGATATGGCTATCAAGGATTGATTATCAGGATTATGATATGCATGTATGTTTGATGTGTAAATGTGAAAGATCCTAAGTCCCGAATTGCCCCCATAGAGTGAGTCCTACCTATCCATCCCTTAGTCTTTATGTGCTACGTGTTATGTGAATTCATGTTAATCCCTTTTCCTATGATACCCCCATAGAGTGAATCCTACTTTCCCGTCCCTTAGAATATGTGTTTATCATTTGTATAGATGTGAATTGGGATAATTTGCATCTTGTTTGGGAATCCTCGGGTTCTCATTCGCCATGTCATTCCTAGTCTCTATTCTCGAGTCGTAATAGAGATGGAATCAAATCCCTAGGTTTGTAAATGTTCCTCGGAGTGCAACATGTCGTGTTAAGTAGAGTCCTATTCATGGGTGTGAAGTGCACCATGACTATGAGTGGGAGGCTACGAAGGCGTTCTAGGAATGCATCACTTCTTCATGCCATATGTCATGCTATAGTTGTATAATTGGATTTCCCTTATCGTTTCCCCCATTACTAGTTAATTTCATTGAAATACTTGTTCATATATTTTTCTTGATAAAAGTCATGTTCTTTACTGATTTCACTACTAAGTTAATATATTAAATTGAGGTTTCATGGTTATGGTTGCAATTATAGGAACCCTAGATATTTCATGAAAACCATTACGTTCACAGTTTTGAGTTCAGGTTAAGGAGTACCTAAAGCTTCTGTATTTACAAGATAGCTGAGTAATATAGTTATGTTTTTGAGACACTTTGCATGGATACAAATTCAGTCAAAAAGAAGAGATATGTTGAGAAAAGTTTAAGAAAAGCTAAAGTTGGGATAAGTCTGAAAAGATTATAAATGCATTTTAAGAACTCTTACTCTTTACATTATGAGCATTATAAAAGCTAGTTTGAAAGATGTTTTATTTACTTTGAGTATAGTGCCTTACCCTAAGTTCTCGATTTTTGCTATTTTACATACTGTACATTCCACGTACCGACGTCCTTTGAACCTGCATCGTTTTATGATGCAGACGAAGGTGACAGAGTTCGTCAGCAGACGCTCCATTGAGGACCAGCTATCTATTCAATTATTGGCGAGGCCTCTAACTAGTCATAAGCTTGGAATCTTCGTCTATGTTTTTAGCATTTCTTTTCAGTTGTGGTTACCGTGAGCCTGTCAAGATAGTTGTTTTAGATTAATTTTGTTAGAGGTTCTATAGACTGTACTACATGAGTTTCAGTTCTTATGTTTAGTTGTTATTGAGATATTCTCTCTATTTAGATTGTTCAGTTATTGCAGTTTCTTTAGTACATTATATCAATGCCTATGATTTGTTATTTGAGTCTTCTACAGAGTAAAGTAGCCAGGCCAAGTGGTTCGCTTGGGACCAGAAATAGTTCTGGGTGCCGGCCACATCTAGGGTGTAAACTTGGGGCGTGTTAGTTAAAGTGAAATAACTTGCATAAATACTAAATTGAGCAGTTAAAGTGGTTAATTTTGTAAATAAAATTGATTTCAAAACCTGTACTACTAACATTTTCTACAGCAAATAGACGACTGGTGAAAAAGCACCAACTACAATAGGGATATCATGATATTAAAATAAAAAATAGAATTTAAAAAATGTGTGAGATAAATATTAGTATAGAGATTAAAATGAACACTTTCTTTAAAAATCAAATAACAAATAGATAGGAGAAAGATCATCATCCAAAATTGAGAAAATAATTTAAATTTTAAAACAAAATTGAGATAAACAAATAATTTTCACCCTTAATAAGCAGACTCTTTTAAAATTAAAAATAATTTTGTAAATAAATTTTATTATAAACCTGTACTACTAACATTTTGTTCTGGAAGTAGTAGACAGGTGAAAAATCATCAACTACAAATTGTCTTCACTTGGAGGACGATAAATGAAATTCAAAGAAAGTAAAAAATAATAAATTTTTAGAGATGTTTTCAAGTAGGAAATTTTGCTTCTAATGTCTTTTTGCATTTGGCATGCTTTAGGTTGAACTTGGTAGGTAGTTTTTCTCATGGCACGATTCGACATGACAGTTTGGTCAAACTCAAACAGTAGTTTGTAATTTACTTTCAAGATTAATTTTCTCTAATTTGTTGAAGTAGAAGAAGAAATTAATTAAAGAGGGGAAAAGGAATTAATACATTTTAACATCAAATATTTAAAATGCAGACCCTCATTATATCATAAACACTTTATTTAATTGAATCAACAGAAAATAAATTTTGTTTCATTTAATTATAAAAAAATCCATTCAAAGATTGATAAATAAAAGTAATTTTCTCACCATCGTGCATTAAGTTTTTGTTGTTTAAACCATTTTCTCAACTATAAAAGACACTACTATACGACTTAACAGAAACACTCTAAGCAACTTAAGTACATACTTGTTACCCCTAACCCCCTACTCACCTCCACCCCACTCCCCAAAAAATGGACTGGCCCGAATTTCTTGAAAGTTTGAATTCTCAGGAGCCCACACATCATTTGTTTGGTGAATCAAGTCATGATAATCATGAGGTTCTTGCATAAGCAGATCAATGGACTTCTGAAGAGAAACAATATTTTGAAATAATCCAAGTTCTCAAACTTTTTTTGAATTTTTTGCTACAAAATTTCCCCATAAGTCCCTGGAGGAAACAAAAAATCAGTACATCACCCTCTTCAAAGACGTTGAAATGACAAATTCTACAAAAAACAACGATAATGTTGTTATTGTTGCTGATGATCATCAGCAGCATCACCAGGTGACAAAGGAAGACAACTCATCACTCAATGGCGTGCCGCCTTGAGTCGAAAACAATCATTCACATCGCCGGCAAAGGGGAATTCCATGGACAAATGGAGAACCCTAGTAACTAAATAGAATTCTCTCCCTTTTTTATCTTTATTTTTTGACATACACAACTACTTAAAACACTGGATTTTTATGTTTTCACACATTTTCTTTTTCATTTTTTTGCATGTTAGATTTAGTTTTTTTAGTTTTGAGTGTCGTTGTTTTTCTGCTTGCATATTGAGGTTTAATTTAATTTGAGATCTTTTATTAGTCCCCCCCTTCCTCCACACACACTCGACCTCTTTACGATTGTTCTTAAAAAATTGATAATATAGATATATACATTAATTGAAAAAAAATATTTTTTCCATCAAGAATTTTGTTTGTTCTTTTGCGATTGATTATGTTTACTTCTATTGCATGCATATTTATATCAGTAATACTTTCAATTTTGATATATAGTGAAAGTCTAATCCTCATTTTTTGTGAATCTTGAAATGAAATTTTAAGTCACCTGCTGCAACATGTAAAATTGACTTTTACTTGTTAACCGATGCATATAAACTTAAACACTTCGAATTAATTTTTGTTCTAAACTTAATTTCAATTTACTCTTTTTTCCGCAATTTTTAACCATACAGCATGATATACGTAGGTTTTTTCTTATGGGACTGAACAAATTTGAGAAAGGAGATCGGAAGAGCATCTCAAGGTACTATGTTGTTTCGAAGACACCAACTCAAGTGGCTAGTCATGCTTAAAAGTATTTCTATCATCGGAACAGTCAAATTCCAATGGACCGTCATCGCCCTAGCGTCAATGACATTCAAATTGTCACCCTTACTCCTAAGAGGATAACAACAAGGCCGCCTAAGATCAATTATAACATACTTGCTTACAACTACAATTATCAAGTTGGGTCTTCATCTATGGCTTTTCATTACCCGAATATTACCCTTTTTGTGTTCTAACATTTACCAAAGACTCCAATGGAAATTTTGGAAGATACCATCGAGGTGAAGCATCTAGCAGCAACTCATTTTTCTTGGAAAAAAATAACAATAACAACAACAATCTTCAACGGCCAAAGTCACCTCGCCCTTTTCCTTCGATGCACCTATCTTCTACTAGGGGGAATAACCCCCAAGTCTAAGCAAAAAGGGACATCTATATTACTACACAGGAGAACATGCATTTAGCTACAAACATAAATTAGCTAAATGGAAATATTCCTAGCTAAATCCAATGGTAATGATGTAACTAGTTTGAAATTTGGCCTCTCTAGCTAAAATTAGTAGCTAATAGCCTATTTTCATATAGTGTATTGTGTTCTAGTTTTAGAGTAAGCAAAAGTGGGCTTTATGTTTTTTTAGGTTTGAAAGTTGGGGAGACTCACTGTCCTTATATGTAATATAATATAATATAATGTATGAGCTCTTTTAATAATATGAAATTAAAAAATTTTGGTGTTGCTCTGACAAGTTATAGAGATAAAAGTAGTAGGACGATAGTTCCAAATCAAAATAAGCTTCCTCTTATGATTGTTATCTCTACATAAAATTCTAAAACGTACAATTTTTATTGCAATTTGTATGTACCATATTCTAGCTATGTGCATGAACAACAAATTGGAGAATTCATTTTCTAGAATAATATATTAGTTGTGAAGTATATCTAATAGCATGATGTGCATGTGAATGATTTCTTGCTACTAGTGGACCATTCGTTGGTTGTGCTCCCAAATGCTTTTTGCTTTTAAAATCAGGTGGATAACCTACCAACCTATAGCAGGTTTTCTTCAGATATTCTTGAAAATTATAGTTTTCACATACTATTACAGGAACAATTCCAATTGTTTCATCTGCTATTGGCTTCCTAAATTTGAATCTACTATCTTTATATCAATCACTACTAACCTTCTCGGGGTGTCATCTTGCACCACCATTGAATAAGCCTAGTTATAACTAAAAAATTGGGGTTCTAGGGAAAATATCACTTCTCACATGACAATAACTCTCATCTAGTTCCGTAAAGAACTACAACAAATGTTGATTATTCAAGTGCTTGATATACAAACGTGTTCCTTCATACTTGTAAGGACCCCCATTTTTTTTCGAGTGGCATTTCCCAAATGTCTTGGAATTTTCCCATGTGAACTGCCAGGAATCACTTCACGGAGGGCCTACACGGGCCATGTGAAACCACACGGACCGTGTGGCCTCCCATGAAGGGACACTTGGTCTAGTTTATGGTTTGGACAACTTTAAGATAGACGGAAGTTTGTCCAAGTGAGGGAACAAGGCCACTCACACGGTTCGTGTGATGTGTCACGGGTCGTGTGGCTCTCTGTGTGACTCCCTACGTAAAATTATTCTAAGTATAGAAGTACTGTCTCATAACTTTGTCCTGCGAAAATTATTTGAAGTACCCCTACGAGGTCGGTGTCATGGACCATGTGGAGTCACACGGACCATGTAGCCGTCTGCGTGGAAACCCTTAGCTACGTGTGAATTTCCCCTGTGAAGTTTCTAAGTGTTGGGTCATGGCCACTGTTCACGGACCGTGTGATGTTTCACAGACCATGTAGTGGATCGTGTGGGCCTGACAGTTCCAATTTTAGTCTGTTTCATTAATGGCGATTATGTGATTTTTGTTTATTTTAATTATGAATTATGACCTTTTAACTATCCTAGGAAACAACCTCTCTACTTCTATGAGGTAGTGGTAAGGTCTGCGTACATTCTTCCCTCCCGTACCCCACTTGTGGAATTCCACTGGGTATGTTGTTGCTGTTGTTGACCTTTTACCTATCCTAAACCCCTAATTCAGCTGAAACCCCTCCCTTCATGATTCATTCTCCTAAAACCTTTTATTACTCATAAGATCACCTTCCCATTCCTCTCTACTCTCCTCTCTCAAGGACCAAAACTAGGATTCTATTGGAGTCCAATTTAAGCCTAATTCAACCCTAAAATTCAGTTCCTCAATTAAGGTATGTGGGATTGATTCTTGGTCACTTTCAATCAAGAAGACCCAAAGATCTTTTAACCTATTTCATGAATTTGTTTTACTTTAAATATGAGATTTGTATTTGATTTTACTAAATCTAATTAGTGCATGGGCTGTATTTTTACCTATGATTTCAATTCATTTTGATTACTAATATGATGATCTACATTGAGTTATAAATTATGAATGTGTATGTCCACTTTAAAGTTGAGTTATGCATGGGTGACTTACACTACAATTTACATTTGTATTTAATTATGGATTTACCCAATTTTTATATTGTGATATTGATTTTAAACTTAAATCTATGTTACCCACGCTATTTTCACATCATGCATTGCGTTGCATTCATGAACATTGATATATGGAAATTATGAAGTGGGTTAATCCCAATTATGTTTTGTGAAATGATTTGATAAGATATTGGCTATGCTAAAAAGATGATCACCGGTATGTCTATAATTTTGGCTCATTGAGCAATCTGGGTTCTTGCACCATTTTGTATATATGTGAATGAGCTATTCTCTAGATGAACATTTACAAGCATGAACTGTGATTTTGTACTTTGAGCCTAAATGTGTATCGAACGGTTTGAATTGAACATTGCATTTCCTGAAAGCACATATATGTATAAGTATTCAAGTGGGATATTATTGACTTAGCACCAATGGATTGGGGGTGTTAGGGCTATCCCCAAGGGCCCTCTCCCTTTCTTGGAACTATGTGCCAACATAGGAATATAAGCCATTACCAAAATGATCAGGTCATAAGGAATGGTTATATGTATATGAAATTCTGATATGTTATGTAAAAATGTTGAAAAATCCTTCCGAAATGGTGAGTTTTATAAGGAAGGTGACCATCCGCCGAAATAGTGATTGTCGTAAGATGTGATGTAGATTACCTTTGGCAAGTAGTCTTCTCCTACCAATGGGAGGTCTTTATCGGACTAATTCATGTTATAGCTCGCATGGAATTGATTTGTCGATTATTGTCCATTCCCAATATATATGAGCATTGTTGCATTTCTTGCATCATAAATTTCATGGTATCTTGTATATATATATATGTTTCCATTGATTATATAGTTTTTCTACATTATGTGACTTTATCATCTAATATCGAAATGCAGGTTTGGCAAGTAATATGCATTGCATGCTCGCATACTTAGTACATTTAAAGGTACTAATGCATACTCTATGCCTACATGATTTCACCATGTAGGGGCCGAGCACTTTGATAATCAACAGGTTGACTAATAGTCCAATCACGGAGTATACTGTGGTGAGTCCTGTCTTTCGAGGACGAGCCAACTATCTTATTGTGGGTGAGCCCGGAACTTGTCCTGACCCCCTTTTCTTTGACTAGAGGCTTTTGTTGGACACTATGTAAACTCTTCTTAAATTTGTTTGTTATGAGTACTATAATGCTTTCGTATTGTTGGAATGAATTAAGAGAAACTCTTATTTGACTATAAAAATATATGTGTTTGAATGCTATTCTTGAACCAATGATGTGGATATAGATACCTGAGGCTTGTTTGGGGACTCTCGGGTTCTCATTCGCCATGTCACATCTTGGCCCTAACCTTGGGTCATGACAAAAGATGGTATCAGAGACCTAGGTTTATAAATGATCCTCGAAGTCTAACGTGGCACGTTGAGTAGAGTCCTATTCATGGATATAAAGTTCACCATACCTATGAGTGGGAGGCAACGAAGACATTTTAAGAATTGCCTCACTTCTTCATGTCTTATGTCGTGTTATGGCTAGTATATTTAGTTCCCTTATTTTGATGGTGTCGTTGATCCATTTATGAAGATGCCTCGAGAAATACCCCCTCTACAAAGTCTGGCTCTAGCTAAATGAGGATCAGGCTCCCCAAGAGCCTATAGAGGAACCCATCTCAAACAATGAGTTCTGCACAGCCTTCGTCATGTTCGCTCAAGTAGTAACTTCTCAAGTAAGGCAGGCTGACTTTCTATAGGATCCTATGACTGCTTCTAGGGTGAGGGATTTAACTTGGATGAATCTTCTGGAGTTTCATGTGTCAAAGGCCAATGAGGATGACCAAGAGTTCATTGATGAGCTTACCAAAATACTGACCATCATAGGTGTCACTTTTGATGAGAAGGATGAACTGACTACCTATCGAATGAAAGATGTGGCTCAAGTGTGGTATATTCAATGGTCTTTGGAGAGAGTTTACGGTGGCGATGTCAATTGGGAAGAGTTCAAATTTGCTTTCCTTGATCGCTTCTTTCCACTTGATCTTAGAGAGGCCAGAATGACTGAGTTAATCAATCTCAAGCAAGGAAGTATGAGTGTGAGGGACTATGCCCTCAAGTTCACGAAGCTTTCCAAGTATGCTCCACCGCTGGTGTCTGACACCCGTGCAAGGATGCACAAGTTTGTTTTGGGTATCTCTAATTTACTTAAGAAGGAATGTCGTACTGCTATGCTTATTTGGTATATGGACATTGCCAGACTCATGGTGTATGCTAAACAGATCGAGGGGGAGAAACTCAAAGAGAGAAATGTTTACGATTCCAAGAAGACTCGTTTTGATGGTGGATTTTATAGTTCTCAAAGTTGTGGTTTCGATTGCTTCCAACAGGGCCAAGGTTCCGATAGTCGGATCGCTAATGATCGGGTGCCTCCTCCTAGGGAACCAATTGGTGGCGGTCAGGGATATCTTTCATGCGAAAAGTATGGGAAGCCCCACACGGGAGTCTGCTAGAGATATTTGGGTGTTTGCTTCAGATGTGGTGATAAAGATCATAAGATGGTTGACTATCCTAGGAATGCCTGTAAAGGCAAAGGAAAGGTGGCCCAAGGCAGGCAAGCCCAACAAAGAGCTCCCCAAGGTGTTGCCCCAAGAAACAATCGATTCTATGCACTCCATGCCTTCTAGGATGTTGAGGAAGCACCGGATGATATGACTGGTATGTTAAAAGTCTTTGATTTTGATGCTTATGTTTTGCTTGATCCGTGTGCAAATTTGTCTTTTGTGAATTCCCTGTTGGCTGTTAAATTTGGTTGGAGTCTAAGGTTTTGAGGGACCCTTTCTTAGTTTATACTCTCATGGGTGAATCTGTTATTGCACATACAGTCTATCATGGTTCCCCTGTTTCTGTGTTGCACAAAATCTTTTCGTGTGATCTTGTAGAACTTTAGATGTTTGACTTTGACGTGATTCTTGGGATGAATTAGTTGCATGCATCATATGCCTCAATAGATTGTAGGACCTGGAAGGTCAAGTTCCAACCTCTCGGTGAGCCCATTCTTGAATGAAAGAATGGTGACTCCTCTATTAAGGGTTGGTTTATTTCCTACCTTAAGGCATGTAGAATGATTTCTAAGGGGTGAATTTACCATATTGTGAGGGTCAAGGATATGGAGTCTGTGTGCCTACTCTTGAGTCGATCCCTGTGGTGAATGAGTTTTATATGTGTTCCTTGAAGATTTATTGGGCATCCCTCCTGAAAGAGAGGTGGACTTTGGCATAGTTCTTTTCCCAGATACTCAACCTATCTCTGTTCCCCCTTATCATATGGCACCGACAGATTTGAAAGAATTAAAGGAGATATTAAAGCATTTGTTGGAGAAGGGTTTCATTCGGCATAGTTATCACCGTGGGGTTCTCCAGTATTGTTTGTAAGAAAGAAGGATGGAACTCTTTGGATGTGTATTGATTACAAGAAACCGAATAAGGTGACCATTAAGAATAAGTACTCGTTGCCCAGGATTGATGACTTGTTTGACTAGCTTCAAGGGGCTTCTCATTTATCAAAGATTGATCTTCGTTCCGGGTATCATCAGTTGAAGGTTAGGGAGTTTGACATTCCCAAAATAGCTTTTTGGACAAGGTATGGGAACTTTGAGTTTGTGGTGATGCCGTTTGGCCTAACCAATGCTCCGGCCGTGTTTATGGATCTAATGAATCAGGTGTTTAAGCCATTCTTGACAGTTTTATGGTGGTCTTCATTAACGATATTCGCATTTACTCCCGAAGTAAGTTGGAGCGCGGGGATCACACAAGGATGGTCCTCCAAACATTGAGAGAGAAGAGGTTGTATGCCAAGTTTAGCAAATGTGAATTTTGGTTGGGCAAAGTGGCTTTCCTTGGTCATGTAGTGTCCCATGATGGTATCAAGATGGATCCGAAGAAGACCGAGGCTGTCAAGAATTGGCCCAGACCATTGACTCCTTTAGATATTTGCAGTTTCCTTGGGTTGGCGGAGTATTACAAAAGGTTTGTTGAACGATTCTCAAGTATTGCATCTCCATTGACTAAGTTTATCCAGAAGGAGGCTAAGTTTGTATGGTCGGATGAATGTGAGCGGAGTTTTTAGACTTTAAAGGATCGACTTACATCGGTTCCCATCTTCACTTTACCAAATGGTTTGGAGGGATTTGTGGTGTATTGTGATGCCTCACGGATTGGATTGGGTTGTGTGCTTATGCAACATAGTAAGGTAATGGCGTATGCATCAAGGTAGTTGAAGGTGCATAAACGTTATTACCTAATGCATGACCTTGAATTGCCAGTGGTGGTTTTTGCCTTTATAATTTTGAGACATTACTATTATGGGGTTCATGTTAATGTGTTCACCAATCACAAAAGTTTGCAATATGTATTAACTCAGAGAGATCTCAATTTAAGGAAAAAGAGGTGGTTGGAACTCCTAAAGGACTACGACATGAGTTATCTGTATCATCCCGGCAAGGCTAATGTTGTGGCCGATGCTCTCAGCAGGTTTTCTATGGGAAGTGTGGTGCATGTCAGGGAAAAGAAGAAAGAGTTGGCAAGAGATGTTAACTAGTTAGCTAGGTTGGTTGTCAGATTAGCTGATTCGTGCGATAGTGGTATTCGTGTTCAAAGCAGGGCAGAGTCTTCTGTGGTGAGTGATGTAAAGGCTAAGCAAGATTTAGACCCATCATTGCTGGAATTGAAGAAGTTGGTTGCTGGAAAGGAGATCGAGGTGTTCTCCCAAGGGGGAGATGGTGTACTTTGGTGCCAAGTTCGGCTTTGTGTTCCGGATGTGGATGATCTTAAGAGGGTGTTTATGAGCGAGGCTCACAACTCTCATTATTCTATTCACTCGGGGTCTACCAAAATTTATCGGGATTTGAAAGAATTGTATTAGTGCATGGTATGAAGAAATACATTGCTAAGATCGTATCCGAATGCCCGAGTTATCAACGGGTGAAGGTAGAGCACCAAAAGCCTGGTGGCTTAGCCCAAGTCATTGAGATTCCCACATGAAAATTGAAATATGTGAACATGGATTTCGTGGTTGGGTTTCCTCGGACCTGAAGGCAATTTGACTCCATTTGGGTTGTCTTGGATTGGATGACGAAGTCATTGCATTTCCTACGGGTTAAGACTTCCTTCAGCATCGAGGATTATGCAAGGCTATATATCCAAGAGTTGGTGAGGTTGCATGGTGTGCCGATGTCCAGTATATCGAATCGTGGTACCCAATTCACTTCCCACTTTTGGAGGTATTTTCAAAAGGGGCTTGGAACTAAGATTAAGTTGAGCACCACTTTACATCCTCAAACTGATGGCCAAGCGGAGAGGACTATTCAAACCTTGGAGGACATGTTGAGGGCTTGTGTATTGGATTTTACAAGAAATTGGGATAACCATCTTCCACTCATTGAGTTTTCTTATAATAATAGCTTATATGCTAGCATTCGTATGGCGCCGTTTGAAGCTTTATATGGGAGAAGGTATAGATCAACGGTGGGGTGGTTTGCATTGGGAGAGATGGCACTAGTTGGTTCAAATTTGGTGATGGAGGCCATGGATAAGGTGAAGGTGATTAGGGGAAGGTTGAAAATGGCCTAAAGTCATCAAAAGTCTTATTCGGATGTTAGGAGAAGGGATCTTGAGTTTCGTGTTGGTAATTTGGTATATGTGAAGGTTTCGCATTTGAAGGGTGTGATGTGTTTTGGTTAGAAGGGCAAGCTAAGCCCCCAGTATGTTGGTTCTTATAAGATTGTTGAGCGAATTGGAGGTGTGGCTTATAAGTTGGAGTTACCACCGGATTTGAGTTCTATTCACCCGGTCTTTCATGTGTCTATGTTAAGGAAGTTAGTTGGTGATCCTAGCACCATTGTGCCTTTGGAAGGAATTAAAGTTGAAGAGAACTTGTCTTATAAGGAAATTCCAGTAGAAATCTTGGATAGGCAAGTAAACCGGCTTCGTAACAAGGATATGGCTTCGGTGAAGGTGCTTTGGAGAAATCAACATGAGGAGAGTGCTACATGGGAGACGGAGCTGGACATGGTGAAGCAATACCCTCAACTTTTCCAATCTACTTAGGCCTAAGGTATTAGGATTCTTCCTTGTCAAATGGTGTCATTTCTTGCCCTCTTGAGTCTCATGCCATGACATGCATACATGTGCACGAAAAAGGATTTTTATGATGTTTTGAGTGACTTGAATACGATTGTGATGTGAGTTAAAGGTTTTGAATAATGATTTTGAATAATGCTTTTGATACGATTTTGGATAATGAACTATGCATTGTATCTTATGTTGGGTGTTTCATTCTCTAAAACAAGCCTTGTTCTTGTACATTCCAAGATGAATGATCCCAAGGGTGAGATGATGTAAGGACGTGAATTTTTTTTGAAGTGGTGTTCCCCAAATGTCTTGGAATTTTCACATGGAGGGCCTACATGGGCTGTGTGAAGCCACACGGACCATGTGGCCTCTCTTGAGGGGACGCTTGGTCTAGTTCACAGTTGGGACAACTTTGAGAGAGAGGGAAATTTGGCCAAGTGAGAGCACACGGCCACTCACACGGTCCGTGTGATGTGTCATGGGTCGTGTGGCTCTCTATGTGACTCCCTACGTAAAATTATTCTAAGTATAGAAGTACCATCTCGTAACTTTGTCGTGCAAAAATTATTTGAAGTACCGCTACACGGTCCGCCTCACGGCTCGTATGGAGTCACACGGACCATGTAGTCGTCCATGTGGAAACCCTTGGCTTCGAGTGAATTTCCCCTGTGAAGATTCTAAGTGTTGGGTCACAACCATTGTTCATAGTCTGTGTGATGTTTCACAGACCGTGTAGTGGACTGTGTGGGGTTGATAGTTCCAATTTTGGTCTGTTTCATTAATGGTGATTCTATAGTATCAGTTTATTTTGATTATGAATTATGACCTTTTACCTATCCTAAACCCCTAATTCATGTGAAACCTCTCCCTTCTTAATTCATTCTCCTAAAATCTTCTATCCCTCGTAAGATCACCTCCCCATTCCTTTCTACTCTCCTCTCTCAAGGATTAAAACTAGGATTCTATTGTAGTCCAATTCAAGCCGTATTCATCCCTCAAATTCAGCTCCTCAATCAAGGTATATGGGATTGATTCTTGGTCCCTTTCAACCAAGAAGACTGAAAGATCTTTCAATCTATTTCATAAATTTAGCTTACTTAAAATATGAGATTTCATTATTTGATTTTACTAAATCTAATTAGTGTATGGTTTGTATTTTTACCTATTATTTCAATTCATTTTGATTACTAATATGATGATCTACATTGAGTTATAAAGTATGAACATGCATGTCCCTTTTAAAGTTGATTTATGCATGGGTGACTTACACTACGATTTACATGTGGATTTAATTATAGATCTACTCAATTTTATATTGTGATATTGATTTTAAACTTAAATCAATGTTATCCATGCTATCCTCACATCATGCATTGCATTGCATTCATGAACATTGATATATGGAAATTATGAAGTGGGTTAAGCACAATTATATTTTATGAAATGATTTGATAAGTTATTGGCTATGACAAAAAGGTGATCACTGGTATGCCTATGATTCTGGCTCATTGAGCAGCCTGGGTGCTTGCACCATTCTGTATATATGTGAATGAGCAATTTCGTGCATGATCATTTACAAGAATGAACTATGATTGGGCATTTTGAGCCTAAATGTGTATCGAACGGTTTGAAATAAACATTGCATTTCCTGAAAGCACGTATATATATAAGTATTCAAATGGGATGTTATCGACTTAGAACCGATGGATTGGGGGTTTTAGGGCTATCTCCAAGGGCCCTTTCCCTTTCCTTGAACTATGTGCCAACATAGGAATGTAAGCCATTACTGAAATGATCGAATCATAAGGAATGGTTATATGTATATGAAATTCTGATATGTTATGTAAAAATGTTGAAAAATCCTTCTGAAATAGTGACTTCCATAAGAAAGGTGACCATCCACCGAAATGGTGATTGTCGTAAGGTGTGTTGTAGATTACCTTTGGCAAGTAGTCTTCTCCTACCGATAGGAGGTCTTTATCGGACTAATTCATGTAATAGCTCGCATGGATTTGATTTGTCAGTTATAGTCCATCCCTAATATATATGAGCATTATTGCATTTCATGCATAAAATATTTCATGGCACCTCATATATATATATATATATTTCCATTGAATATACAATTCTTTATTATGCGCCTTTGTCATCTAACATCAAAATGCAGGTTTGGTAAGTCATATGTATTGCATGCCCGCATACTTAGTACATTCAAACGTATCCTCGCATACTCTATGCCTACATGATTTCACCATGTAGGGGCCAAGCACTTTGATTATCAACAGGTTGACGAATAGTCTAATCCCGGAGTATACTGTGGTGAGTCCCATCTTTTGAGGACAAGCCAACTAACTTTCCTTTATGCTATTTCAGAACTATCTTCTTATTGACGATGAGCACGGAACTTGTCCTGGCCCCCGTTCCTTTGGCTAGAGGCATTTGTTGCACACTATGTAAGCTCTTCTTAAATCCGTTTGTGATGACTACTATAATTCTTTCGTATTGTTGGAATGTATTATGAGAAACTCCTATTTGACTATATAAATATATGTTTTTGAATGCTATTCTTGAACAGATGATGTGGATATAGATACTTGAGGCTTGTTTGGGGACTCTTGGATTCACATTCGCCGTGTCACATCTAGGCCCTAACCTCGGGTCTTGACAATACTCATATCGAGGGGATTGAGGTGCTAATGGATCCAATTCATCCCAAAAATCCTTCAAGTGTGAATAGTAAACTATAATCGAATATGTACCCTACATATCCATGGTAATCTTTCTCAACAACTAGTGGATCCTAGTAAAATTCGATTTGTGAATCTAACCCAAACCTTCTTTGTAGTTGAAGAGGGACTATACTAGAGACTAAATCTAGTGCTACTACTCCATTGATCTAATCATTATGATTGCATTACATCTGTCTCGTTGTTTCAACAATTCTCCTTTTTATAGACTTCATGGACAGCTATCATCGACAAGACCTAGCTTTCTCTTATCCAGTAAAGCTATCTCCATTTATATTCTCCACAATGTGCGTTTTTTTCTAATCTCCTTAGCTCCATTAATACTACTCCTGGTGTATCTCCTGGTTATGAAAACAATGGATGAGTATGATCTAATTATGAGATCATAATTACGAGCTCTATCATGACTGCAATTCTTACGAGCTCTAACAATGGTAATTGTGCCACATTCAGAAATACTCGTCTTTACAAAGATTGCTGCTTTGGTATCATATAAACTTTTATTGAATTAACTACCTTGAATGGAAATCATGGAATTGAAAAAGAGATATTATTATTGATTATTTATTGATGCTATTGAAACTCCACACATGCTCTTTATATAGATACGTCAACTTGCTATAAAGGAAAGAAGATTACACCAATACCTTACTCTCAACTAACAAACTAACTAAGCATCAATTAACACGTAAAAAATTTAACTTTGTTCAAGATATGCATGTGTACTGAGATTGTTGATAACATTAAAAAAATTCGTAAGCCTTTATCTTGTTGAAGTATGATACAACTAGGTAAGCCATAAATTTTGATACATTTATCCCTTTTAAAATAGTTTATATACATAAATATGCGAAAGAATTACACCGTTATACTTATTTTTCACATCACAACTAATGAAGGAACTATAAAATATTATTGATGTCTATTGGAGAGAAAGGGATAACAAAAACCTTATGGCTCCTCCTTGATTAATTGAATAGGCCTTGTATCAACTCGCACTCTATTAAATATTACAAAAGCGACCATAGAACTTTACTTGTTTTATTTATTTTGTATTCTGGCTAATAACTATTACTATGAATTAGTCTTAACCTTTAGTTTTTGGTAGGCGAAAGAGTTTCAAAAGAAGCATTGAAATGGATGATGAGGAGCAAAATTACATTAGGAATTGCTACTGGTATAGAATATCTCCATTCAGTAGGCTCTAATGTCACTCATGGCAACATCAAGTCATCTAACATCCTCCTCTCACAGTATTACGACACATATGTATTAGAATTTGGCATAACACAATTTATTACCTCCACATCAAACTCCAAAATGATTGGATACTGCACACTGAGGTCACAGATATTCAAAATATTTCCTAGAAAGCCGATGTATATAGCTCTGGCACTATTCTATTGGAACTCCTAACAGGTAAAAATCCTAGAAGTGTCATTAATGATGAGGGAATTGACCTGCCTAAATGGGTGAAATCCATAGTTGAAGAGATGGGGGACAACACAAGTATTTGATCCTGAGTTAATCAGCTTTCAGAATTCTAATGAAGAGCAAAAGTTTTCGTTGCTGCATCTAGCTATTTCTTGTACATCCCACCACCCAGAAAGGCGGTCGCCTATGACTGACATTACTAGGCACATCAAAGAATTTTTTAGATGAGTTTTGTTAATGTTGATCTTTTCCTTGGAATCATGATTTTATTCGTTTCTTTGTTCAACTATAGGGACCAATCTATAGCTTAAAAAAGAGACATGAATTTGTGGTCCTCCAGACATTTGGGTATTTGTATATATTTTATAAATTGGTATAATATTATCTGCTATCTCTTATGTTACAAGAAAGTTAAATGGTGCAATTGATTGAATGTTGAGTCATTTATATTCATGTCGAAGAATCTACTCTGATATCAAAATATAAGTAGAAAGTGAAAGAAACGTTCCATCTCAAGCCCACAAAAAATTGTATTTTCTTAAAATAAATAATTCTGTAATCCACTATGTAATCTCATTCTACGAATCAATTAATTAATTCTATTTCTCGAATCAATTTATTTAAATTAATAAATAAGTAAATAATCTAATAAAATAATATTAAGAAAAAAAATTAATTAATGAGACCGATAAATAAAATTCATCTAAAAATTTTTCAAACAATTGCATCTTTTGTCAAAGTCAAAGTTGAGCGAGTGATGATGATTACAACACGAGGGGGCATCATTTACTTAATTTTTAACAGCTAAATAAAGTATTTTTTCCTACTTACGTGCTGAATGTAATAGAAATAAAAATTTTATTTTTTTTAAATAAATCCAACAACAATATATATATATATATATATATATATATATATATATAATAGAGTGGAAGGCTGGGTGGGTTGGAGTAGATTTTTTTTTTTACAAAAAATAATATCTAATCTTTTATTTTGATGGGGGAATGGGGGTGAGTTGGGGGCATTGGTGGAAAAAAGTGGTGGAGCAGCGTAAAAGAAATAATTTAAAATTTGTTTTTTTAAAATATCTTTAAAAATAATAATACTTTAATCTTTAATGTTTAACTAATATTAATAATATATTTAATTTTTTGAATAAAAGAGAGAGAATATAGTAAAAATGATATGTTTCTCAAATTAGCCAATAATTGTTTAAATGTGTTTATTATGTATAGGTTTGAACTGACGATCAACCACATAAAAATAAAATCTTTCACCAATAAGCCATTAAACAACTCTCTACATAAATGGAAAAAAATTGAAACATGAAACATATAGATAAAACAATTGAGTTTCTATATTGGTGAAAATGGGTAAAGTTAAGTCCTAGTCCTTTAAATTACAAATTTGAAAAAAAATCCTTCTGGGTCTTTACGCTATCTGCAACCCGTTTTCTATTGTACTATCTAAAAAGAGAAAATTATCAAAGATGCCCTTAAACTATATGAAAAGAACAAAAATTTCCTTTTATAGTTTGGACCAAAAATATTGTTATCATCAATACTTTGGTCCAAAAATGTCCCTATTGTTATTTAATGGGTCAAAATTCCCATTTTCAAATAAATTTATTATTTGTTTTATTTTTTAATATTTTATTTTTCTAATAATATTTTTTCAATTAGGAAATATTTTTACTCTACTTCAATTTGAAAAAAGTTTAAAAATTAATCATTTTTCTTTATTGTAATTACTATTTATATCTTTATCGAAGTAAATTTAATGTTAAGTTTACTATGATCTTATATATATATATATATACACACACACACACACACACATACACACACACACTAAAAAAAGGGCATTGTTGATCCATTTAGTAACAATAAGGGCTTATTGGACCAAAATGTCAATGACAATGATATTTTTGGACCAAAGTTTAAATCAAGGGCATTTTATTCCTTTCATATAGTTTAAGGGCATTTTTTTACCCTTTTCCCTTCTAAAAATACCCTTGAATTTAACACGAATTATTAGTTTCGTCCCTAAACTATGATAGGCTTAAAAACACCCCTCAACTTGGCAAATTTTGCTTAAATACACCCTCGAACTAGGCACGAATTATTAGTTTCGTCCCTAAACTATTGATAGGATTAAAAAGTCCCCTCAACTTAGCCAGCTAAGCTTAGATACTCCCCTTCCATACCACATGGCATAACAAGTGAGTATAATTTATTTAAAGCATGTGAAAGGTTCAAAAAAGACCACATCAACCTTAATTTTTCCTTTTTTGTAACGAAAAAAAGAAGAAAATTTCCCTTCAATTTTTGATTACCAACTACTAGAATACCCTTCTTCTTCCCATTTGACCTTTCCTCCATTAATGATGACCTCAAAGCAAGATCGTTTTTTTTACTGCCATTTTTAGTTACTTGATTCTCTTTCTTTTCCTATTTTATTTATGATTATTTTTTGTCAATGTGGACTTCTGGCAACGTTAAAAATTTCATGGTCAGATGACAATCTCAAAAGACGATTTTGAATTTGTAAAAATATGGCAGCAAATGAAGCACTACAGAATTTCAAATCAAAATTAATAAGTTACAAAAACATGAAGCTGAAGGGTTTTTTTAAGTTTATCAATAGTTTAGGGATAAAACTAATAATTCGTGCCAAGTTCGAAGGTATTGTCACGCCCGGGGAGGGTACCCTAGACGTGGCCGGCACTCAGAGACTATTGCTATCCCCTAAGCGAACTACTTGTTGTCAGGACAGTCAGTTTAACCTCATAAAAATGGAAGTAAAGCAGTGAACTACTTCAATAAAAAGGCCAAAGGCCAACATCTGTCTCAACATCAAACTAAGTTAGTAAAAGTACTACTCAGTTCATAAGAACAACATCAACATCAACCTCGACATCATATCTACGAAGCCTCTAACCTGACTCAACTGTCTAAGGATGGTGCCATGACATGCCATGGCTACCAGAATCAATGAAGAAAGGAACATTAAATAAAGGGTTTCCTCCGGATAGCAATGAGGCTCACCAATGTTGGAACTTGCGATCTCTGACCTCAATGGTGCATCTACTGAAGTCATCTAACTCCTGTATCTGCATCATGAAACGATGCAGCGCCAAATGGCATGAGTACGTGGAATGTACTGGCATGTAAAATAGCTGAATAACAATATAAGTGCAACAACATAGGAAAACATCAACTCAAACATCATACTCCATCAACACGTCAAACGTCTATCTAAGGTAAGATAGTAGAATAGACAATTGACCCATCAATCTCTCATCTCAACATCATCATCACATCAAACTCATCTCAAGGAAACTCAATATCAACTCAACTCAGGGGACATCAACATCGACTCAACTCATGAAATATCGACTCAGAATATCACATCAACTCAACATCAGAGTCCTATCAAAGGAACCTAACTAGGAGTTTCTCTAACCGACAATTATCACCTATGAGCCGGTGATGATACAACGAAGCGATGTCATTGCTACATCCATCCAATACCTTGCCCGGGGTAAAGGATATCAACCTCGTAGATCCACAAGAAAAACCTCAGTCCTCATTTGGGACTAGAAAGGAGCCATCCACATTGCGGTTCAATCCCCTCTTCCTACGCGGGCCATGTAGTTAATGGATTCAAGTGGCCTCATTCTTACCCATTTTGGTGCTCAATACTCCTCCCAAAACTCGACAAGCTCATAAAGCATCAACCTCATCAGTCCTATAGGGACATAATACCTCATCATCAGTTCCATAGGGACATAACATAATACCTCAACATTAACATCTGTCCCGTAGGGACATAGTACCTCAACATCAACATCACCTCACCTCATCAACATCAACATCAACATCATGGACTCAAGATACTCTTTTAGAAATTAAACTTTCAAGTTTAAGACATCATAAAACATCATGCTCATCAACATCAGCATCAAGACTCTCCTCAAATGTGAAACACAATCACAACATCATAACATCATTCTCATTTAGGCTCTAGACTCATCTCTTAGTGTATTCTTACACCTTTTTAATAAAATAGTCATAGGGTTTTAAAAGAAAACACATATGAAATGAATTATGAATGTAAATTCTCTTTTATGATGATCATCAGTTTAAGAAAACATATGTATAAAGTAAAATACAAAATACATGCTCAAAACTCTTCACATCAACCTCATTATGTTCATATACACAATCTAATATACTCAAGAGGGCACATGGGAGAACATTCCCATGCTTTGGGTTAGCCTTACATACCTGGAAAGATTTGCTAACTCGAATTTGCACAACCTTCTCTTGATCTCCTCAACTTCAACTTCCCTCAAGCCCTTACTTAGTGACTTCTAGGAAGAACGCTTTAGAATGGGGTTTTTGAAACCCTTTTCATAGAAAATGACCTTTATTGATCGTAGGAAAACGTTTAGGATAGATAGAAATGGACTAAAATGCCCTCCGTAATTTAAAAGAATTTTTCCCCGATCTAAAATAACACGGTCCGTGACGCGGACCTGTCGCGGATAATGTATTTTTGAAAAATTCAACTTCGTTGAAAAATCACAGAAAAACATAAGTGTGGCTCCGCGACAGGTTTGCGACGCGGTTCCATCGCGCAGTCACACTGTTTTTGTTTTGGAACGAAATATTATCTTTTGACTCGGTCGCTCTAAAAATCGACCGAGACCCTCCTCCCACTCAATTTTCACTACTGATCACAAATCTGCTCTCGAATTTTCAATCTAAGCATCGGAAGACGCGTTTTACGCACACCTTTTCGTAGGGGTAATTTGGTAATTTATCGGGTGTTACAGGTGTACTCAAACTTAGTTTGCCAAGCTGAGGAATATTTTTAAGCTTATCAATTGTTTAGGGACGAGACTAATAATTCATGCCAAGTTTGAGGGTGTATTTAAGCTTTGTTCGCCAAGTTGAGGGGTGATTTTAAGCCTATCAATAGTTCAAGGACGAAACTAATAATTCGTGCCAAATTCGAAGGTGTATTTTGTACTTCTCTCTATAAATTTCTCTCTGTTTATTTTTTTGTCTTCTCCAAATACCATTTTCCTCCATTGGAGCACTACTTATACTTGTCTTTTTCTATATTAATCGTTTCTTCCTTCATTATTTCACTGGCCCTTCACTAATCCACAAAATCATGCACCAACTTCATTTTATTGAATGTAAATTTTTCTTAAATTTGGAGTGATCGAGTTTAATTTCTATTAGTTCCGATGCAAAAAATGTGAGTCTATGAACTTTCTTGTACATCTTTCATTTTTAATTGAGTTATAAACAAAAGGCTTTCAAAAAATACCATTTTTCCAGGGTCAGATATATTAGGGAAGGGTGGGATGGGGTGAAGAGAGGGTTCAAAGTTAGAGGTAAGAAATGGTCGGGGAAAAGTAGTAAACGCTAGAAATGGTGAAAATCAAGGAAGAAGAAAAGGACAGGGGGTGGGTGGGTGAGTAGAAGTTTTAAAAGGTGGTACCCACTTATTTGAAATAGTTAAAATTAATGAAAATGATTTCACATTTTAATTTTAAATTAAATAATTGATTATAGTAATGAAATTTTAAAAGTGTTCAAGAAAAAAAGTAGATAAACAAAAATAAGACTTAATGATGTGGTGCTTACATGGTTGTGATATGGTGCTCACATGGTTATGATATGGTGCTTACATGCTAGTTGTAACACCCAGCAAAATTACGAAAATACCCTTAGAATAGAGATGTGCGCATAACTTGTCTTCCCATGCTCCGATGGCAAATCCGAGGCCGAATTTGCGATGATCATGCAAAATTGTATGGAGAAATTGTCTCAGTTGATTTTTAGAATAACCGGATCAAAAGATAATATTTCGATGAGAAAACGCAAACCAGTGTAGATGTGCGACAGGGCCGTGACACGCCACCATCACGGACCAACACTTGGTTTTATCCTAAATATTTTCTATGGGATTAGAAACCTCATTCAAAGAAACCCAATCCACATTGAGGACCCCATGTTCTGAGACAGACTATTTTTTGAATTTCGTGAGAGGCATCCTAGACCTTTCCAAACCCCCTCTTGGACTTAATATATAGTCAAAAAAGGTCATTTTAAGTATAAAAGAGATTATAAACCCTATTCTAAGTCTTTAAAAACCTTTAATAAAAAGACTAGGGCTAAAGAGAAGAGAAAAGGAGCGTAAAATTGAGGAGTCGAGGAGAGTTCTTGAGGATTGATTTTCCAAAAGCTTCACACCAGGTATGTAAGGCTAAACTAAAAACATGAGATTGTTCTCTCATGGGCCCCATAGATGGTCATAGAAGAGTTGAGAGTCTAGACACATGATTCTCGATGGTTTTTCTTGAAAATTATGCCTATTACATGTATTTTCATATGTTCATGATCATCATAAATTTGTTTTCTTAATTCGAATACATTTCATGAGATATTGTATAAACTCTATGTGTTAATTTGTGAAAGCATGAATAATGAACCTAAGGATGGAGTCTAGAGCCTTGGTTTGAGTATGTTAAGTGACGTCTTGATGTGAGTGTGAGGTTGAGTTAGTTGAGCTTGATGATCCAATGAGTCTTCATAATTGAGATTTTGAATTCTGACTAAACGACTTCTTCTAATTGATGATATGAGTCCTTCAGTTCTTAAATGAGAATTGAGTTAACCGAGATGAGTTAAAGTCACTAAAATAGTAGAGGATTCTTGAGTTTGAGTTAATGAGATAATGAGAGTCTCTACGAGGCTAATTTGAGATAGTCAAGTTGAGATGAGGAGTCTTATGAGCATTGAGTCTTGGGAGGAGTATTGAGCACCGAAATGAGTAAAAGTATGAGCAAGTCCAACTCACACTCATTAACTACATCGCCAAGCGTAGGAGTGGGCTAAGTTCCATTGGAGTCGGACAAGTTCGTATCTTGAGGGCTAGGTTCCGGTAGAGTTAGAAAAGTTCTCACCTTGAGGGCTAAGTTTTATTAGATTCGGACAAGTTCTCATCCTATCGATTAAGTTCCATTAGAGTAGGGCAAGTTGTCATCCTATGGATTAAGTTCTGTTAGAGTCGGACAGGTCCTAACCTTATTGTCCTGAAACGATAGGACATAATATGTTAATTGTTCGGATCCTTTGTGCATCCTAGGCGTTCCTTACCATGAAAGTACAGAACGGCTGTGGCAACATCAGTGAGATTGTTGTACAATCACTGGCTCATAAGTGATTGTTGTCGGATAAAAGAAACTTCAAAAAAGTCCCTACCTTGAGTACTTTTAGTAGAGTCAAGTTGAGTTGAGTTCCATTAAGTTGAGTTGAGTTGATTGGTTGATGGGTCACTCGTCTACTCTTTAATCTTACTTTAGATATGCATTTAATGTTCTGATTGAGTATTATTTTGAGTTGATGCTATTTCCATATTATTCTACCTATTTCTATTTCATTTAGATATTTTACATACCAGTGCATTCCACGCACTGATGTCCCCTTTGGACTTATAAGGACCCGAATTTCCGAACTACTTTATCGGACCTTATTATGTCCCCCCGTGAGAAATTTGACCAAGTGTCACTTCATGGGACTCCCACGCAGCTTGTGTGAGGTCACACGGACTGTGTAGCCTCCAGGGAAGGGGTACTTTGCCATAATTACGATTACGGTGAAAGGCCCAGGATCATTGACGTCACTTTAAGGTCCACAAACTTTCCTAGAAATCTACCAGGCATCACCTCACGGAAGGGCCTACATGGCCCGTGTGGAGTCACATGGACCGTGTGGCCTCCCGTGGAGTGACACCTGGGAAAGTGAAAGGTAAACGCACCAAGTCACGGCCCGTGTGACCTTGGATGCTCCGTGCGGCCTTACGTTTAAATTTGCAGTGTGGAGGGTTACCTGTATACAGATTTAAATTTGTAGTGTGGAGAGTTACCTTTACATGGATAGGGTCATAGACTGTGTGACCATAGACGGTCCGTGTACTGGTCCGTGTTGTGCTACTTAGTCCGAACAATCTTGCCTTTGAGAATTTTAAGTCCACGGTCATGACACAGTAAATGGTCTGTGTGATACTACACAGACCGTGTACCCTACCATATGCCCAAACGGACCAATTTCATGTCCATTTCATTAATGACATTTTTGAAATATTGGTTGTTGCAAACGTGAATTTTGTCTTTTTCCACCCCTCCTAAGCTCCCTATATAAGTTGAACACCCTCATTTTCAGCCATTCTCTCATTTTTACTCCTCTCTCTAAATACTCCTACAAGAACTTCTCCCCACTTCTCTCTAGGATCATTCAAGCCAAGACTCTCAGTTTGAAGTCCATTTCTACTCAAGTTTGTCTCCAAATCAGGTATGTGGGTTTTGATTCTTGGTCTCTTTCAACCAAGAAGACCCCAAGCTCCTTTTAAATTATTTTATGAAATTGTCTACTTAGAAATGTGAATCTTAACTACTTGGTCTTGGTGACTTCGAACCATGCATGTGCTATATAATGTTCCAAATTTTGAGTTATATGAACATGCATGTCCCTTTTAAAGATGTTATTATGCATGGGTGATTTATACTACATTTTCATATGAATTTTCAGTATGGATTTCCTAGACTTTACATTATATTGCTAATTTTAGATATACTTTACATTACCCATGCCATCCTTACATTATGCGTTGCATCACAATCATGACATTGGTACATGGAATTATGATATGATTTATGTAAGACATGGTATATGACAAGAAGGTGATCATCGGTATGTCTATGATTATGGATCTTGGAGCATTTTGGGTGCTTGCACCATCTTGTATATGTAGATGAGCTATTCCTTGCATGAACCATGTGATTTTAATCTTGTGATTTGGCATTTGAGCCTACATGTGCATTTAACGTTTTGAAATGAATATTTGACTCTCTTGAAAGAATATGTATATCTATATATATATATATATATATATATATATATATATATATATATATATATATATATATAAATATATATATATATAAGTATTCCTGTGGGATGTGAAAGACTTAGTACCGATGGATTGGGGGCGTTAGAGGTATCCCAAAAGTCCCTCTCCCTTTCCTTGAACTATGTGTCAACATAGGGACGGATGTTATTTGTCTATCTATTTATGTTATGACATGTCTTGATATGATTCTGTAAACGCTTCCAAAAAGCGTGGTCGTAAGGAAGGTGACCATCCACCGAAAAGCGTAGACGTAAGGTGTGATGTTAATTACCTTTGGCAAGTAATCGTTTCCCTACCGATGGGAGGTCCCAATCGGTCCAGTTCATCTAATAGCTTGCATGGATTTGGTTTGTCGGTTATAGTCCATCCCCGTTATATAGGAGCATTATTGCATTGCACGCATCATGAGGTTTATGGCATCTTGTACATTAAATCCTATTGATTATATGTTCTTTGTATATTATGTGCCCTTGTCATCTAACATCGATATGCAGTTTCGGTAAGTCATGTGCATTGCATACACGCATACTTAGTAGATTCAAACGTACTAACACATACTCTATGCCTACATGATTTTTACCATGTAGGGACCGAGCAGTTTGAGTACCAACAGCAGGATGAATACTCCTTCCTTGCAGATATTTTGCGGTGAGCCCCGTTTTCCGAGGGCAAACCTTTGTTCCTTGCGTTCATTATGTATATTATTTTGTTGAGGGTGAGACCGAAACTTGTCTTGGCTTCCATTCTTTAACTAGAGGCACTTGCTGGGCATTTCATAAAAACCTTGTCATTTTGCTAAATTTATAAGAAATGCTCTTTTTTGGGATTTAAATTTCCGTTATTTAATTACTTGTCTTAACGGCTCCTGAACCAAGCTTCGTAGATTCTGAAATTTTGAGGCTTGTTTGGGGACTCTCGGGTCCCCATTCACCATGTCACATCTAGGCCCCAACCCCGGGTCATGACAAAATGTGGTATTAGAGCCCTATGTTTGTAATGATCCTCGGAGCGCAACATGCCGCATTGAGTAGAGTCCTATTCATGGGTTTGAAGTGCACCATACCTATGAGTGGAAGGCTATGAAGACGTATTAGGGAATTCCTCCCTTTTTCATATCTTGTATCATGCTTTGGCTAGTTTATGAAATTTCTTTACTTACTGGTGTCGTTAATCCCTTTTAGTAAATGCCGCGAGGACGACCTCCACTACCTAGACCAGCTCCAGCTGCTGAAGATCAGGCCCCTCACGCGCCTATGGAGGAGCCTATCTCTAATGGTGAATTGCTCACCGCTTTTTCCATGCTTGCACAGGCGGTGACTGCTCAGGCAAGGCAAGCTAATTTGCCACGGGACCCTACACTCGCATCTATTGTGAGGGATTTCACCCGGATGAATCCTCCGGAGTTCTATGGGTCGAGGGCTGATGAGGATGCTCAGGAATTCATTGATGAGCTTTCAAAAATACTGAACATTATGGGCGTCTCTTTTGAGGAAAAAGCTGGATTGGCTGCTTACCAGCTGAAGGATGTGGCTCAGGTGTGGTATTCATAGTGGGCCATAGAGAGGGTCTTTGATGGTAATGTTAAATGGGGAGAGTTCAAATCTGCCTTCCTCGATTGCTTCTTTCCACTTGAGATGAGGGAGGCCAAAATGACCGAGTTTGTCAACCTTAAGCAGGGACGTATGAGTGTGAGGGACTATGCCTTCAAGTTTACCAAGCTTTCAAAATATGCTTCATCCCTGGTGGCCGATCCTCGTGCAAGGATGCACAAATTTATTTCGGGTATTTCTGACTTATTTGTGAAAGAATGTCGAACTGCTATGTTGATTGGGGACATGGATATTGCTAGACTCATGGTGTATGCAGAGCAGATTGAAAGGGAGAAACTTAGAGAGAAAAGCGCACGCGATCCCAAGAGAGCCTGCTTTGATGGTAGATTCTCCGGTGCTAGGAATGTTGGTTTTGGTCGCTTCCAGCAGGGCCAAGGTTCGAGGGCTCAGGTGGGTAATGCTCGGGCTCCCCCTCCCAGGGTACCGGTGGGTGGAGGACCAAGATATCTTATGTGTGATAAGTGTGGGAGGCCCCACATAGGTGCCTGCTGGAGAGATTTGAGACTTTGCTTCGGATGTGGAAGTAAGGACCATAAAGTTGCTGATTGCCCTAGGAGTGCGCGGAGGCCGAGGGTAGCCCAAGGCGGACGGGGTCATCAAAAGGGTCTCCAAGGTGTTGCCCTAAAAAATAACAGGTTTTATGCACTCCATGCTCGGCAAGATGTCGAGGAAGCTCCAGATGTTGTGATTGGTATGTTAAAAGTCTTTCATTTTGATGTTTACGTTTTGCTTGACCCAGGTGCAAACTTGTCTTTTGTGACTCCACTGTTGGCTTTTAAGTTCGGTTTGAAACCCCAAATTTTAAGAGAGCCTTTCTTGGTCTGCACCCCCGTGGGTGAATCTACTGTTGCTCATAGAGTCTATCACGGGTGCCCTGTTGTTGTGTTGCATAAGATATTTCCATGTGATCTTGTGGAGGGTGAGCCCAGAACTTCCTTGAGTCTTCCTTGCGTTCATTATGTATATTATTTTGTTGAGGGTGAGCCCGGAACTTGTCCTGACCCCCATTCCTTAACTAGAGGCACTTGTTGGGCATTTTATAAAAACCTTGTCATTTTGCTAAATTTATAAGAAATACTCCTTTTTTGGGATTTAGATTTTCGTTGTTTAATTACTTATCTATAAAGGCTTCTGAACCAAGCTTCGTAGATTCTGAAATTTTGAGGCTTGTTTAGGGACTCTCGGGACCCCATTCGCTGTGTCACATCTAGGCGCCGACCCCAGGTCATGACATATGGGAACTTGACAGAGAGTTTTGGGCTAAGGAACATTATATTGGATCCCCACACAGTCCGTGTGACACTACACAGACTGTGTGGAGTGCCATGTGATGGCCTTGCTCCTGGAAAACCAAGAAAACAAGGCCAAGTATGGTCACACGGCCACCCACACAGTCAGTGTGGAGGTTCTCGGTTCGTGTGGCCCACCGTATAGCTCATGACATAAAAAATTCCTAAGTATGAAATTATCGTCTCATAAATGTTTTGTGCAAAAGTTCTCCAGTGTTGTTTGACGGCCATTCACACGACCCCTGTAGTGCTTCACGAGTTGTGTGGCCGTCCATGTGGCACCCCTCTTCACTTAAAAAATTCCAAGTGTTGGAGTTGCAAAAATTTGTCTAAGTGTCATCTCATAGGCACTGTTCACAGGTAGTGAAGTGCTTCACCGGCCGTGTCAGTGCTAGTGAAGCCATGACGATTCAATTTTTCTATCCGTTTTATTAATGGCATTTTTGCAAATCCGGTAGAACCTAATGGTCTTTTAAGACTTCCTATACTATCTAAAGACTCCCAAATGCCCTAAACCCTATTCATAATACTCTAAACTCACTCCTCATATCTTAACTCTCTCAAATTCTCTCCAAGTCTTTCTTTTAAAACTCAAGCTAGGATTCAATTAGAGTTCAACTTTAAGCTTAATTCTTCTCGAATTCCTCTTCCTAACCAAGGTATGTGGGATTAATTCTTGGTCCGATTCAACCAAAAAAACCCAAACTCTTTTCAATTGATTTTCATGTAATTTTGCTTACTTCACATACGGGTTTTGAGAACTATTGTTCAATATATTCAATTGATGTATGGGTTGTACTCTGTTTATGATTTTACATTTACTTTAAGCCATATTATGATGATTTATATTGAAGTTATGAACATGCATGTCCCCTTTAAAGCTTGATTTATGCATGGGTGATCTATATTATAATTTAAATGTGGATTTAACTGTAGATGTACTTCAATTTCATATTAGATTATCGATTTTAGATTGAGTCTCAATTACCCTTGCTATTCCCACATCATTCATGGCATATGCCTTTTGCGAATATTGGATTGTATGAAACTTATGAAGTGGGTTAAACTCAATGATGTTTTTTAATATGATTTTCATAAGATATTGGTTATGACAAGTATATGATCATATATATGTCAATGATTATGGCTCTTTGAGCATTTTTGGTTCTTGCACCATTCCGTATATGTAAATGAGCTATTCCATGCATGAGTATTATGATTATGAATTATGTTTTGGCTTTTGAGCCTAAATGTGCATTGAGAGAATTGGCAATGACTATCGTTTCTTTAAAAGCATGTATATATGTACGTATATGTATTCTTGTGGGATGTCGACTTAGCACCGATGGATTGAGAGTTATCTTTCCTTGAACTATCTGCCTAGCATAGGTTATGTGAAAATCCTATCTAAAATTGGGATGCTCGTAACGAGGGTTGTTTTATACGAAATAGGGATGCTCATAAGGTGAAGTATGATATGATATGATATGTTATATGTGAAAATCCTATCCGAAGTGGGGATGCCTGTAAGGAATGTTGCTTTATACGAAATGGGGATGCCCGTAAGGTGAAGTATGGTTTACCTTTGGCAAGAGGACCACCTCTTTACCGGTGAGGAGATTTCATCGGTATTCCAAGTAATAGCTTGCTTCGTCTTACTCTTGTCGGTTAAGGTAACATCCCCACTATATATGAGCATTATGGCATTTCATGCATCATGGACTTCCGGACATAATGTATACTATTCTTCTTTGGATATATGATTCTTTTTATATTATGTGCCCTTGTCTTCTAACGTTGAAATGTAAGTTTGATAAGTCATATGCATTGCATGCTTGCATACTTAGTACATTCAAACGCACTAACGCATACTTTTGCCTACACGATCTCACCATGTAGGGACGAAGAAGTACATCTATTCACCCCACGATGTTTAGCTCGGATCTCTAGTTTTGCTTGTCGTGGTGAGTCCTATCTTCCAAGGAAAAGCTATCTATTCTTTACCTTTATTGCTTCCATTGTGTTATTTACTTGAGGGTGAGCCCGGGACATGTCTTGGCCCCCATCCAATCTTATGTCTAGAGGCATTGTTGGAGATCTTGTAGACTTTCGTCGGATCTATACGTTATCTATGGTATTTGAAGCCTATGATTATGGTTATTTATTGGATATGACTATCATGGATTGATTATGAGGATTATGATACGTATGTATGTTTGATGTCTAAATGTGAAAGATCATAAGTCCCGAATCTCCCCCATAGAGTGAGTCCTACCTACCAATCCCTTAGTCTTTATGTGCTACGTGTTATGTGAATTTATGTTAATCCCTTTTCCCTGTGATACCCCCATAGCGTGAATCCTACTTTCCCGTCTCTTAGAATTATGTGTTTATCATTTGAATATGCTTTCGAGCCAATAATGTGAATTGGGATACTTAAAGGCTTGTTTGGGAACCCTCAAGTTCTCATTTTCCATGTCACTCCTATCCCCTAGGCTCGGGTTGTGATGGAGATGGTATCAGAGCTCTAGGTTTGTAAATGATCCTCGAAGTCCAACATGTCGTGTCAAGTAGAGTCCCATTCATGGGTGTGAATTACACCATGCCTATGAGTGGGAAGCTACGAAGGCATTCTAGGAAATGTCTCACCTCATCATACCATATATCGTGCGATAGTTGTGTAATTAGATTTCCCTTATCGTGATGGTGTTATTGCTCCATTTCAGAATATGCCTTGAGGAAGACTCCTTCTACCAAGGCCGGCTCCAGCTTATGAGGACCAAACACCTTAAGGGCCTATGGATGAAGCAATCTCCAATGGTGAATTCTGTACGACCTTTGCTATGCTGGCTCAAGTGGTGACATCACAGGCTAGACATACTAACCTTCCATGGGACCCCACTTCGGCATCTAGGGTAAGGGATTTCACCCCGAATAAATCCTCCGAAGTTTTATGGGTCAAAAGCTAATGAGGATGCATAGGAGTTCATTGATGTGCTCAATAAGGTGTTGACTGTTATAGGGGTCACTTTCGAGGAGAAGGCTGAATGAGCTGCCTACCAACTGAAGGATGTGGCTCAGGTGTGGTACACTAAGTGGTCCATAGAGAGGGTTTGTGGTGACACTGTTAATTGGGAGGAGCTCATGTTTGCTTTCCTGGATCGTTACTTCCCACTTGAGCTTAGGGAAGCCAAGATAACCGAAATCATCAACCTCAAGCAAGGAGGTATGAGTGTGAGAGACTATGCCTTCAAATTCACAAAACTCTCCAAGTATGCTCTGTCACTTGTGGCTGACCCTCGTGCAAGGATGTAAAAGTTCAATTTTGGTATCTCTTATTTGCTTGTAAAAGAATGTCGTATATGCTCATACAGGATATTGATATTTCCAAACTCATAGTATACGCTAAGCAGATCAAAGGGGAGAAACTCAAGGAGAGAAGGGTGCATCATTCTATGGCTCGTTTTGATCGTGGATTCTTTGGCTCTCAGGGTGGTTTTTGTTTCTCTCAATAGGGCCATATTCTGATGCTCGAGTTGCTAATGCCAAACATGCCTCCTCCTAAGGCACTAATTGTTGGTGGACCATGGGGTGCTTGTTGGAAGAATATGGGCGCCTGCTTTAGATGTGGTGATAAGAACTACTAGGTTGCCAATTGTCCCAAGAATGTTCAGAGAGGTCAAGGTCAGGTGGCTCAAAGTGTTCAAGGACAATAAAGATCCCCCCAAGGTGTTTCCCCAAGAAACAACAGTTTCTAAGCACTTCATGCCCATCAAGAGATTGAGGAAGCTCCGGATATCGTGACAGGTATGTTAAAAGTCTTTGATTTTGATGCTTATGTTTTGTTTGACCTAAGTGCGAATTTGTCTTTTGTGACTCCTCTGTTGGCTGTTAGGTTTGGTTTGATTCCTAAAATTTTGATGGATCTTTTCTCAGTTTATACTCCCGTGGGAGAATCTGTTGTTGCACATAGGATCTATTGTGGTTTTCCTATTCCTATGTTGCAAAAAGTCTTCTTGTGTGTTCTTGTGGAACTTGAGATGTTTGATTTTGATATGATTCTTAGGATGGATTGGTTGCATGTATCATATGCCTCTATAGTATGTAGAACCCGGAAGGTCAAGTTCCAACCTCCGAGTTAGCCTGTTCTTGAATGGAAGGGTAGTGACTTCGCTGTTAAGGGTCGGTTTATTTCCTATCTCAAGGACCGGAAGATGATCTCCAAAGGGTGCATTTTTCACATTGTGAGGATCAAGGATATGGAGTCCGAATCACCTACTCTTGAGTCGTTTCCGGTGGTGAATGAGTATACGAATGTGTTTCCAAAGGACTTGCCTGGTATTCTTCTCGAAAGGGAAGTAGACTTTGGCATAGATCTTCTCCCGGATACTCAGTATATCTTTATTCCTCCCTATTGTATGGCACTGACTGAGTTGAAAGAATTGAAGGATCAGCTGAAAGACTTGTTGGAGAAGGGCTTCATTAGGCCAAGTATATCTTCATGGGGTGCTCTGGTCTTATTTGTAAGAGAGAAGGATGGGTCTCTTTGGATGTGTATCGATTATAAGAAATTGAACAAGGTGACCATTAAGAATAAGTATCCTTTGCCTAGGATCGATGATCTGTTCGATCAACTTCAAGGGGCTACCCATTTCTCAAAGATTGACCTCCATTATGGGTATCATCAGTTGAAGGTTAGAGAGTGTGATATTCCCAAGATGGCTTTTCGGACAAGGTATTGGCACTTTGAGTTTGTGGTGATGTCATTTGGCTTAACTAATGCTCTGGTGGTGTTCATGGACCTTATGAATTGGGCGTTTAAGCTGTTTCTTGATAGTTTTGTGGTTGTATTCATTGATGATATCCTCATTCATTCTTGGATTGAGCGGGAGCATATGGATAATTTGAGGTTGGTTTTACAAACCTTGAGGGAGAAATTGTATGCCAAGTTTAGCAAATGTGAGTTTTGGTTAGGTGAAGTAGCTTTTCTTGGTCATGTGGTGTCTGCTGATGGTATTTAGGTTGATCCAAAAAAAGACTGAGGCCGTGAAGAATTGGCCTAGACCGTTGTTTCCTTCAAAAATATGAAGTTTCCTTAGGTTGGCTGGCTATTATGGAAGGTTCGTTGAAGGGTTCTCATCTATTGCATCTCCATGACTAAATTGACCCAAAAGAAGGTTAAGTTTGTGTGGTCAAATGAATATGAGAAGAGTTTCCAAACCTTGATGGACCGACTTACATCGTCTCCTATCTTGGCTTTACCTAATGGCTTGGAGGGATCTGTGGTGTATTGTGATGCCTCATGGATTAGGTTGGGTTGTATGCTTATGCAACCTAGTAAGGTAATAGCATATGCGTCGAGGAAATTAAAGGTGCGTGAGCATAATTACCCGACACATGATCTTGAGTTAGCGGCAATGGTTATTCCTTGAAGATTTAGAGACACTACTTGTATGGGGTACATGTGGATGTTTTCACCAATCACAAGAGTTTGCAATACGTGTTCACTCATAGAGATGAGGCAAAGAATTTGGTTAGAACGACATGAGTGTTCAATATCATCCCAGTCAGGCCAATGTGGTAGCCAATGCTCTTAGCAGGCTATCTATGGGCAATGTGGCTCATGTTGGAGAGGAGAAAAGGGAGTTGGCAAAGGATGTTCACCGATTGGTTAGGTTGGGTGTTAGGTTGGCCGTCTTTAATGATGGTGGTATCCATGTTCAAAATGGGACCGAATCTTCAGTGGTTGTTGATGTCAAAGCTAAGCAAGATCTAGACCCATCATTTGCGGAGCTGAAGAAATATGTTGCCAAAATAGAGATAGAGGTGTTCTCCCAAGGGGGAGATGGTGTGCTTCGGTACCAAGTCCCACTTTGTGTTCTCGATGTTGATGATCTTAGTAGGGTAATCATGAGCGAAGCCCATAACTCTTATTATTCTATTCAACCGAGATCTACTAAGATGTATTGAGATTTGAAGGAGGTGTATTGGTGGCATGGGATGAAGAAGGATATAGCCAAGTTCGTGTCTGATTGCCCAAGATGCCAACAAGTGAAAGTGGAGCACCAAATGTCTGGTGTCCTAGCTCAAGACAATGAGATTCCCACTTGGAAGTGGGAAGATGTGAACATGGAGTTTGTGGTTGGTTTACCTCGGACACGAAGACAATTTGACTCCATTTGGGTTATCATTGATCGGATGACTTAGTCGGCTCACTTTCTACTGGTTAAGACTACCTTTAGTGCTGAGGATTACGCAAGGTTATACATCCAAGAATCGGTGAGATTGCATTATGTGTTTAGGTCTATCATATCGGATTGCGGTATTCAATTCACTTCTCACTTTTAGGGGTCGTTTTACAAGGGGCTTGGTACTAAGATTAAGTTCAGCACCGCTTTTCATCCTCAAACTTATGGGCAAGCTGAGAGGACAATTCAAACCTTGGAGGATATGTTGAGGGATTGTGTATTGGAGCCCAAGAGTAATTTGGATGACCACCTTCCACTCATTGAGTTTGCTTATAATAATACCTTCTATGCTAGCATTGGTATGGCACCGTTTGAGGCCATGTATTGGAGGAGGTGCAGGTCACCGGTGGGGTAGTTTGAGTTAGGGGAAATGGCATTCATTGGCACAGATTTAGTGTTAGAGGCTATGGAGAAGGTGAAGTTGATTAGGGAGAGATTGAAGACGGCCCAAAGTCGCCAAAAGTCCTATTCGGATGTTAGGAGGAGGGATCTTGAATTTCATGTAGGTGATTGGGTGTATGTGAAGGTTTCCCCTATGAAGGGTGTGGTGCGTTTTGGTAAGAAGGGAAGCTAAGTTCCCGATAAGTTGTCCTTTATGAGATTGTTGAGCGGATTGGAGACGTGGCTTATAGGTTAGAGTTGCCTCCGAATTTGAGTTCCATCCACCTGGTCTTCCATGTATTCATGTTGAGGAAGTTGGTTGGGGACCCTAACACCATTGTGCCTTTGGAGGGAATCTAGTTTGAGGAAAACTTGTCCTATGAGGAAGTCTCAGTGGAGATTTTGGATAGAAAAGTGAAGTGACTCTGTAACAAAGATGTGGCCTCAATAAAAGTGCTTTGGAGGGATCAAAGCATGGAGGGCGCTACGTTAGAGGCGGAATTAGATATGATGAGGCAGTATCCCCATCTTTTCCAATCTACTCAAGCCTAAGGTATTAGGTTCTTCCTTTTCTAAGTGATCATTATTCTTCCTTTTTTGAGTCTCATGACATGACATGCTTACATGTGCATTGAGGTGATTTTTGTCTTGTTTGAATCATTTCAACGTACTTCGTCATATGTTTTAAATGACTTTGTGAATCTAAAATGATGAATTTTGCATGGTATCTCATGTTTGGAAGTTTCATGTCCTAAGCCAAGCTTTTCAAGCCTTGCTATTGCACATTTGGGGACGAATGTTCCCAAGGGGGAGATGATGTAAGGACCCGAATTTTCGAACGACTTTATCGGACCTTATAATGTCGCCCCCTAAGAAATTTGACCAAGTGTCACTTCATGGGAGGCCCACACGGCCCGTGTGAGATCAGACGGACTGTGTGGCCTCCAGTGAAGAGGTACTTGGCCATAATTTCGATTATGGGGACTCGACAGGGAGTTTCGGGCTAAGGCACATTACATTGGATTCCCACACAGGTCGTGTGACACGACACGAACCATGTGGAGTGCCATGTGATGGCCTTGCACCTGGAAAGCCCAGAAAAAAAGGCCAAGTGTGGTCACACAGCCACCCACACGGTCGGTGTTGAGGTTCACAGGTCATATGGTCCACCGTATAGCTCAAGATGCAAAATTTTCTAAGAACAAAATCACTATCTCGTAACTTTTTCGTGCAAAATTTTTCATGAGTGTTGTTTGATGGCCATTCTCATGACCCTTGTAGTGCTTCACGGGCCGTGTGGCTGTCTGTGTGGAACCCCCCCCCCCCCCCCCCCCTTCGCTTAAAAAATTCTAAGTGTTGGAATTGCGTATATTTGTCTAAGTGTCGTCTCACGGGCACTATTCACAGCTAGTGAAGTGCTTCACAGGCCGTGTCAGTGCCAGGTAAGCCATGGCGACTCAATTTTTTTATCCGTTTCATTAATGGCATTTTTGTAAATCCAGTATACTCTAATGGTCTTTTAAGACTTCCTATACTATCTAAAGACTCCTTAATGCCCTAAACCCTATTCATAATACTCTAAAACTCACTTCTCACATCTTAACTCTCTCAAATTCTCTTCAAGTCTTTCTTTCAAGGCTCAAGCTAGAATTTAATTGGAGTTTAACTTTAAGCTTAATTTTTCTCAAATTCCTCTTCCTAGCCAAGGTATGTGGGATTGATTCTTGGTCCCTTTCAACCAAGAAGACCCAAACTCTTTTTAATTGATTTTCATGGAATTTTGCTTACTTTACATATGGGTTTTGACAATTATTTTTTAATAAATTCAAATAATGTATGGGTTGTACTCCATTTATGATTCTAAGTTAATTTAAGCCCTATTATGATGATTTACACTGAAGTTATGAAGTTATATACGTAAATGTCCCCTTTAAAGCTTGATTTATGCATTGGTGATCTATATTATGATTTAAATGTAGATTTAATTATGGATGTACTTCAATTTCTTATTATATTATCGATTTTAGATTGAGTCTCAATTACCCATGTTATTCCCACATTATTCATCGCATATGCATTTTATGATCATTTATGGAAATTACGAAGTGGTTTAAACCCAATTATGTTTCGTGATATGATTTTGATAAGATATTGGTTATGAAGAGAATGTGATCACATATATGTCAATGATTATGGCTGTTTGAGCATTTTGCGTGCTTGCATCATTCCGTATATGTAAATGAGCTATTCCTTGCATGAGCATTACAGTCATGAATAGTGTTTTGGCTTTTGAGCCTAAATGTGCATTTAGAAAATTTGAAATGACTATCGTCTCTCTTAAAGCATGTATATATGTGCGTATATATATTCTTGTGGGATGCTGACTTAGCACTGATGGATTGAGAGTTTTATTTCGTTGAACAATGTGCCTAGCATAGGTTATATGAAAATCCTATTTGAAATGGAGAAGCTAATAAGGAGGGTTGCTTCATACGATATGGGGATACTTGTAAGGCGAAGTATGACACGATATGTTATATGTGAAAATGCTACTCGAAATGGGGATACCCCTAAGGAAGGTTGCTTCATACGAAATGGGGTTTCCCATAAGGTGAAGTATGGTTTACCTTTGGTAAGTAGACCACCTCTTTACCGGTGAGGGGATTTCATTGGGATTCCAAGTAATAGCTCGCTTGGTCTTGCTCTTGTTTGTTGCGGTCACATCCCCACTATATATGAGCATTATGGCATTTCATGCATCATGGACTTCATGACATATTGTATACTATTCTTCTTTGGATATATGATTTTTTTGATATTATGTGGCCTTGTCATCTAACATTGAAATGCAGGTTTGATAAGTCATATGCATTGCATGCCCGCATACATAGTATATTCAAACGTACTAACACATACTTTTGCCTACATAATCTCACCATGTAGGGACCGAGGAATAAATCTATCCGCCGCACAACGTTTAGCTCAGATATCAAGTTTTACTTTTCGTGGTGAGTCCTATCTTCCAAGGACAAAGCCACCTATCCTCTATCTATGTTGCTTCCTTTGTGGTATTTACTTGAGGATGAGCCCGGGATATGTCTTGGCCCCCGTCCCATCTTATGTGTAGAGGCATTGTTGGACATCTTGTAGACTCTCGTCAGATCTATACGTTATGTGTGGTATTTTAAGCCTATGATTATGGTTATTTATTGGATATGGCTATCATGGATTGAATATGAGGATTATGATATGTATGTATGTATGTTTGATGTGTAAATGTGAAAGATCCTAAATCCCTAATTGCCCCCATAGAGTGAGTCCTACCTCCCCATCCCTTAGTCTTTATGTGCTACGTCTTATGTGAATTCATTTTAATTCTTTTCCCTATGATACCCCATAGCGTGAGTCCTACTTTCTCATCCCTTAGAATTATGTGATTATCATTTTAATACGCTTCCAAACCGATGATGTGAATTGGGATACTTTGAGGCTTGTTTGGGAACTTTTGGGTTCTCATTCGCTATGTTACTCCAAGGACCTAGGCTTGGGATATGACAAGGATGCATAATTTTATGATGCATAGGCAGGTTCTAGAGATCGTCAACAGGCGAATCGTTGAGGATCTGAGCAGTCAGCAGAGTTGGTGAGCCTCCTTTTCTTCGGAAGACCATTATGTAGTTTAGTCTAGCTATTAGAGTCAGACTTTTATAAGAAGCTTTACTATTCCTTGAGTTGAGGTAGCCAAGGGTCTGCCATTGGCACCACTTGATAGAGATAGAGGCTTCATAGACTAGAGTTGAATGTTGATGATAAAACTTGTTGAGCTAGTTCCACTAGCCTTTTATTTATAATATTATTCTGAGACTAGATGAGATGTGCCCATTGCTCTCCTTTGTCTTCTGCTGATTGTCTTTAACTATTGATTGAATGAATGTGATGAGGCAAAGTGGTTTTCTTGGGGACTAGCAATAGTGTCTGGGTTCCGGCCACGCCTAGGGTACCCTCTCGGGGCGTGACAGCAGTGATATGGCAGGTGAGAGTGGTATTATTGTCACGCCCCGGGAGGGTACCCGAGACGTGGCCGGCACTCAGAGACTATTGCTAGTCCCCGAGCGAACCACTTAGCCTCATCACATCATTCAACATCAACATAGCGGAAACATCATAAGTAGAAAACCTCAGGTAAGGGCCAAATGGCCAAACATCAATCTCAACATCAACTAAGTAAAATATTACTCAGTTCATAAGGGAAACATCTACATCAACCTTGACATCATGTCTACAAAGCCTCTAACCTGACTCAACTGTCTAGAAGGGTGCCATTTCATGCCATGGCAACCGGACTCAATGAAATAAGGGAAAGCATATAATAGAAGGGTCTCCTCCAGATAGTAAGGAGGCTCACCAAAGTCTGAACTCAAATCTCTGGCTTCAAAGGTGCGCCTGCTGAAGTCCTCTAACTCCTGTAATTGCATCATGAAACGATGCAGCGCCAAATGGCGTCAGTACATGGAATGTACTGGCATGTAAAATAGCTGAAATAACAGGATAATTACACAGTATAAAGAATATCAACTCAACCTCATACCCCATCAGGATGTCAAAAGTCTATCTAAGGCAAGAGATTAGATTAGACAATCGACTCATCAACCTCTCATCAGTTATCAACATCACATCAAACTCATCTCAAGGAACCTCAACATCGACTCACATCAAAAGGACATCACATCGGCTCAAGGGAATGTCACATAGACTCAAGGACTCGACTCAACATCACATCAACGTCAACATCAGAGTTCTATCAAATGGAACCTAACTGGGAGTTTCTCTAACCGACAACGATCACCTATGAGCCAGTGATGATACAACGAAGCGATGTTGTTGCCGCATTCATCCAATACCCTGCCCGAGGGTAAAGGACATCAACCTCAGTGGATCCACAAGAAAAAAATCAGTCCTCTTTTGGGACAAGATAGGAGCCATCCGCATTGCGGTTCAATTCTCTCTTCCTACGCGGGCCACGTAGTTAATGGGTTTGAGTGGGACTCACTCTCTACCCATTTCGGTGCTCAATACTCCTCCCAGAACTCGACATGCTCATAAAACATCAATCTCATCAGTCCCATAGGGACATAATACGTCATCATCAGTCACATAAGGATATGGTATAATGACTAATACCTCAACATCAACATCGGTCCCAGAGGGACATAGTATAAAACCTCAACATCAGCGTCACCTCACCTCATAACATCAACATCAAAATTAAAGATACTCATTTCATCATTGTCAAGGCTCTAACCACATCCTCTAATTTCATTATGAATGCTCTTTCCAAATCACATTAATTATAGAGTTTTAAATGCACTCATGAAAATGAATTAAAATGTAAGACAAAATAGTGATGGTCATCAATTCATGTAGGAAAATTATTTATACCTAAAATACGTAAATTTTACATGCATCAACTCTTCACAATAACCTCTTCATATCAGGATACAATACTCAATACATTAGAAGGGCACATGGGAGAACAGTCTCATGCTTTAGGTTAGCCTTACATACCTGGAAAGTTTTGCTAACACGTAGTGGCACAACCTTCTCTTGATCTCCTCAACCTGACCTTCCTTCAAGCATTAACTTTAGTGACCCTTAGGAAGAACGCAGTAGAATTTGGGTTTTGAAACCCTTTTTCTTGGAAACCGACCTTAATTAGTCGTAGGGGAACGTTTAAGGTAATTAGGAATGGACCAAATTGCCCTCCGTAATTTAAAAAAATTTATCCCCATCCTGAAATAACACAGTCCGCGATGCAGACCTGTCGCGGACAGTGTATTTTCAGAAATTCAACTCCGTCGAAAAAATTACAGAAAACATAAGTGTGGCTCCGCGACCGGTCCGCGACGCGGTCCTGTCGCGCAGGCACACTGTTTTTCGTTTTGAAATAAACAATTATCTTTCGACTCGATCGCTCTAAAAATCGACCGAGACCCTCTTCCCACTCCATTTTCAGTGCTGATCACGAATCCACTCTCGAATTTTCAATCCGAGCATCGGAAGACGCATTTTTTGCACACCTTTTCCCTAGGGGTATTTTAGTAATTTGTAGGGTGTTACAATTATACTCTCATGGTGATATCTAATAATTCTCTTGAAATTGTTACGGGGGGCCTCTAACGCCCATATAGTTAAAGTGGCAAAGTAATTTTTTCTGCCAAGTTCGGGGAGGATTTTATGTATTTTCTCTCTCTTTTTTTAATTTGTGGCACACTTATAGATCATCGAAAGAGATTATGAAATTTTGATGTACAAAAAGTTTATGAATCACCATCAAAGATTAAGATTTACAAATCATAATTTCTTTTAATTTGGAAAATAAATTGATTTAAAAATAATTCAAATATATTTTGGTCAACCAGTTCATCCATACCAAACACACGTTATATGCGAAAGATTTATAAATCATCACGAAATATGAATATCTTCTCCCCGTAGTCTTAAATCTAAAGTGTTGTGTGATTCATAATTTTGATTGACTCATACTAGTCATGATAAGATTGCTTTCAATTGGTTGAATTATGTTATTTGGACACTTTGGTTATATTTAATTATCCTCATTTAAATTGAGAGTTAAAACACACTAACTAGACATTTGACATCACCTTGTTAGTCTTGTCTATGATTGAAATATCATGTTACTTGAGATGTAACATACTTATTTGAGTCTCATTATGAAGTGGGCTTTGGATTTAAAAAACTAAAATAAAATTATTTAATTTGTAAAGTACAAATTGATTATTTGAATTCAAACTAATAAAAATCATCCACATACATTTCCCATCCTACATGGTCTATCTTTCAAATTCTATTCTAAGCAATTTCCCTAAATCTATAATTAGTTCGCATAGAAATTTTGTTGGTATACATTTGTTCATATGTATCCGTATAATATAATTAAAAGATATAAAATTAGCACATTATCAATTTAATTCAAGCATACTTTGTATAAATAGACTTTTATGCTTTAAGTAGAAAAATTAGTTATGAATTTCTAACAGTTGTCAAAATAGTCATGTTTAATTATATTTTCAACAAAAGTAATTAATCAGAAAATTAAAATAATTAATTAATTTGGTACTTCCTAGGTTTCGTATTTGTTGTCCACATTATTAAAGATAATTATCCTAAATTACTAGTCAATTTATAAAATGACGATATAAATTAATTATATTTTTCTCATTTTACCTTACAATTAGTTCTTTTTTAAAGTGTTAACAAGTTTATAAAATTTAAAAAAACATTCTTAATAGATAAATTAATAAATCTAACCTTCTAATTTATGATTTTTATATATATGTATAAAGGAAAAAAATTAATATAAGATGGAGATGTAGATAATGATTATCTAAGCAAATTAATTATGTTGGACCATCAAATATATGTCATACGTTGTAGCAGATAAAGATTATCTTGTTTAAGATATAGATCTACCTGATTTTAGAATATGTATGTCTATTTATTTAATTTTATACAAATTTAAGTGTTTATATATACACACTCACAAAGTTGAAAGTTATCGATGTCAAATTAAAAAACATATTTATTTATCACACTTAAATTAAAAGATATAGTCCCATGATTCTTCTCATGACTATCGCTAAATCAAGAATTTTACTTGTTCTTGAATTGACGGACTAATTTGTTTGTTAAGTTTGACATAAATGTGGAGCTATCCTTGCTTTTATTTCTCTCTCTCTTTTCTTTGAGAAAATACATGAAATTCTCTAAACTTGGCAACAAAACTTACTTCAACACTGTAGCTATATGGGCGTTTGAATACCACTAACACTTTTCAAGTGGATTAAATATTTTCCTCATGGGTGACGTGGCAGAGTGAGTGAATTCACTCTCCTAAAAATGTGTGACATAATAAAAAAAAATACATTGGGTGATAAAATCATACACATGGTATATTTTTAATTGGTTAATATATAAATAATATTCTACATATTTTTATAAATTAAATTTTTAAAAATATATGAAATTTCTTTTTTAGAGGTAAATAAAAAATTTGGGGCCCATTTTTCTAGAAATTATTTTTTTTTTCTCTCTTTATTTTGTTGTCTTCTCCAAATACCCTCTTTCACCATTGAAACACTACCTATACCTTTCTTCTTCTTCCATATCAGTCATTTCTTCTTTCATTATTGTACCAACCCATCATTAATCCACAAAATCATGCACCAATTTCATTTTATTAAATATAAATTTTGTTGAATTTGAAGGAACCCATTTTGATTTCTATAAATTGCGATGCAAAAAATGTGGGTCTATTAACCTTCTTATACATCCTTCATTTTTAATTTGAGTTTAAAAAAAAGGCTTTCAAAAATTCTTTACCATTTTTCTAGGGTTAGATTTATTAGATTGGGGTGAGGTGGGCTGAAGAGAGGATTCAAAATTAGAGGTTAGAAATGGTCGGGAAAAAATAATGAACACCGAAAATGGTGATAATCAAGGAAGAAGAAAATGACAGGGCCTGGGGTGGAAAGGTGAGTAGAAGAGAAGGGTTTCAAAAGGTGGGACCCACTTATTTAAAATAGTTAAAATTAATGAAAGTGATTTCACATTTTAATTTTAAATTAATTGATTGATTAGTGTAATGAATTTTAAAAAGTGTTCAAGAAAAAAGGTGAATAAACAAAAATAAGAATAAATGAAATAGCTTTTACATGGAAATGATGTGGTGTCATGCCCTGGAGGGTACCCAAGACGTGACCGGCACCTAGAGACTATTGCTAGTCCCCAAGCGAACCACTTGGCCCCATCACATCCATTCAATCAGACAACTCTACAGATTAGCGGAAGTAAAAACAAGTAAATGAACTTATCTCATATAATGTCTCAAATAATATATATAATAATAGAAGGCTAGTAGAAAGAACTAGCTCAACAATCTAATCATCAACGTTCAACTATCATCTTTGAAGCATCTATCAGTAATCAAGTGGTGCCAATGACACACCCATGACTATTAAATTTAAAATAAAAAGGCAAGTCTAGTCTAACTCAAAAGCATGATGAAATAAATAATAGTGGATCCTCCGGAGTAGGGGAGTCTCACCAATCAGCTGAATCTCTTGGATCTTCAACAAAGCACTGGTTGAAGATCCCTAATCTCTGTATGTGCATCATAACACGATGGAGCACCGAGTGGTGTTAGTACATGGAAGGTACGGTGTATAAAATAGCTGAATGAAACAGAAACCGATGGAATAATATGGAACAACATCAACTCAGAAATAGTAAACAATCAACATGTCAAATATCTACCTAAAGCAAGAATAGAAAGTAGACAAGTGACCCATTGACCAATCAACCTCATCAATCAACTCAACTCAACTCAATGAAACTCATCTCATCACATCATCTCATCTCGACTCAGAGTACTCAAGGTAGGAACTTTGTGGGAGTTTCTCTTATCCGACAACAATCACTTATGAGCCAATGAATATACAACAGTCAAGCTGATGTTGCCACAGCCGTTACAAACTTGCCAAGTAGGAAATGAATTGATTCCACTAAGGGAAACAACAATCAACTAAGTCTTCTATTGCTTTCCGGCATTTCTAATTACGAGGGACGCACAATATAGTGTGATGGTTCTAATCCTTAGCTTCCTTTGGCGACGTAGTTTGACAAGTACAAGTCGAACTAACTCTTACTCTTTTGGTGCTCGATACTCCTCCCGTGACTCAATGCTCATAAGACAATCAATCCAATCAAACCAATAAAATCACAGGGACTTTTAACCCTATTATTAATCAGTCTCATAGGGGCTTTCACTTTTTTTATCAACCAATCTCATAGGGGCTTTAACCCTTCAATCAATCAATCTCATAGGGGCTTTAACCCTTTTCATCAATCAATCTCATTGGGGATTTAACACTTTAATCAATCAATCAATCTCATAGGGGCTTTAACCCTCCCATCATGGAACATTTCAATCAACGACTCAAGATTTAAAACAATTTTAAGGGGACAATCTAATAGACAAATTAGTGGAGTTCATTTATGAAGGCTCACAAGACTATCAAGTTCTATCAACTAATCATCATTCTCTGATCATAATCACAATCGCAATCGACATCCTCCAATCAAAGCTCTAGACTCAATTCTTAAGTTCATTCATGTATTCTTTCAAACTAGTCATGTAGGGTTATGCAATTTCTCATGAAAATAGTCAATTCAAGAAAACAAGTTTATGATGATCATCAACGTAGAAAAATATATGAATTTAATAGGATTTTCAGTAAAAACCATCATGAATTATGCATGTAGACTCAATAGACTTTCAACACATCTATGGTCATTTTTGGGGCATATGGGAGGACAATCTCATGCTTCTAGCTTAGGCTTACATACCTGGGATGAAGATATCAAAAATCACCTTCAAAAATCCCTCTTGAATTCGTGGATCTCAAGCTCTCCTCCTCTTTCCTCAAGCCCTAGTCTTGTTAGATTATTAGAATGGGACTTAGAATGGGGTTTTAGACCTTTTTTATGTCAAAATGACCTAATTAGATCGTGTATTAAATTCAAGAAGAGTTGGGATTTGATGGAGATACCCTTCACGACAGCTTCGGAATAAACCAGTCTATGACGTAGACTGGTCGCGTACAGTGTATTTTTCTCTGAAAAGTTTCTGAACGAGTTTTCTTAATGTCGTCAAAAGTTTTTTGAAAAACATAAGTGCCCAACCGCTACTGGTGCATGGCAGGCCTTTGTCGCACACTAAGACTATTTTCATTTTTGGGTGAAAAATTATCTTTTGATCCGGTTGCTCTAAAAATCGACCGAGATCATTTGCCACTCAATTTTTCATGCTAATCATAAATTCGGCATCGGATTCTCCATACGGGCATTTAAAGATGTGTCATGCACATGCCTCTCCTCTAGGGTTATTTTTGTAATTTTACCGAGCATTACATCATTTCCCCTTGGGATCATTCATCCTTGAGTGTTGCGTAAGGGTGGATATCAAGGAACAAATAGACTCAAGACTCATCTCAACACTCTCCTCAACCAATCAAACTCTCGACTCCTTCCCAAACTCAATCAACACTACTCAAATTTAAGAATAGACAATCAACTTAAGAATAGATCAATCAATTTAATCAAGGGTAAGAAATATATCTTCAACTTTCTTATCATTTGGCATGAATAGGTGTGGATAGTTGGCCTCATCTCTTCCTCAGCTTCCCATGTGGCGTCCTCAACGAATTAATTTCTCCACAGGACTTTGACTGAGGCTATCTCTTTGTTTCTCAACTCATGAATTTGACGATCAAGGATTTGGACCGAAACCTCTTTATAGGATAAGCTATCCTTCACTCCAATGCTCTCAATAGGGATAACCAAGGTTGGATCTCCCAAGCACTTCTTCAATATCAACACATGGAATACCAGATGAATTCCATCTAACTTTGAAGGAAACTCTAACTCATAAGCAACCTTCCCAATCCTCTTCAAAATCTGATGTTGTCCCACCTAGCATGGACTCAACTTTCCCTTCTTCCCAAATCTCATGACACCCTTAATAGGTGACACTTTCAAGTACACCCAACCATTTACCTCGAACTCTAAGTCACATTTCCTCATATCGATATAGGATTTCTGGCAACTTTGGGCAGTCTTCAATCTCTCTTTAATGATCTTAACCTTCACTATCGATTAGTGGACAGGATCATGCCCAATCAATTCCCTTCTCCAACCTAAAAACACCCAATTGGTGATCTACATCTCCTTCCACACAAGGCTTTATAGGGAGCCATTTGAATGTTTGCATGATGACTATTGTTGTATCCAAATTCAATCAATGGTAGGTGATCATCCCAATTTCCCTTGAAATCAAGAACATAGGCTCTCAACATATCCTCTAATATATGAATTGTGAGCTCCGCCTGACCATCCGTCTGTGAATGAAAGGTTCTATTGAGGTTCACTTTAGTACCCAATTCTTTTTGGAACGATCTCCCAAATTCAGAGGCGAATTGAGCTCCACTGTCCGAGATGATTGACAAGGGAATTCCATGCAACATCATAATCTCCTGGATGTATAAATTGGCGTACCCCTCTAGAGTGTTGGTTGTCTTGACTACTAAGAAGTGAGTCGATTTAGTTATCCTATCTACAATAACCCATATTGAAATATGTTTCTTTTGAGACCTTAGTAGACTAATAATATATTCCATATTAATCATCTTCCACTTCCATTCAAGAATCTTAAAGTCCTGAGCCAATCCACATGGCCTTTGATGCTGATATTTCACTTGCTGGCAATTTGGACACTTTGAAATGAACTCAGCAATATCCCTCTTTATTCCACTCCTCAAGAAGACTTCTCTCAAGTCGTGGTACATCTTGGTGGAGCCAGGATGGATGGAATATCTAGTGCTATAGACTTCAACCAAGATTCTATCTCGAATGCCATCCACATCCGAAACACACAATTTACTCTGGTATCTCAACACTCTATCTCCTTCTTTGGAGAAAACCAACACTATCTATTTGTTGAAAATCTCCTTCAATTAGAGTATGACAGGGTCTTGGTCTTGCTTTTCTTTTACGTTAGCCACTAAGGATGAAGCAGACCCATTCTGAACATTAGTTCCTCCCTCATTATTCTCCTCAAGATGAACTCCCAATCAAGCCAATTGATGCACTTCTTTGGCCAACTTTGAGCTCTTTCTGTCTGAAGGCATACTGCAAGCTCTTATGGTCAGTGAACATATCTACATACACTCCATATAGGTTATTGGAGCCAAATTTTAAGTGCAGACACCACCGCTGCCAAATCAAGATCATGAGTTGGATAGTTCCTCTCATGAACCTTGAGTTGCCTGGAAGCATAGGCTATCACTTTCCCCCTTGCATCAACACACATCCCAATCAAACCCTTGAAGCATCAAAATAAATTACAAATTCCTCTGTCCCGTTGGGTAAGGTTAAAATCGATGCAATAGTCAATTTCGTCTTCAACTCTTGGAAATTCTGTTCACATTCATCAGACCACTGAAACTTGACCATTCTTCTGAGTCAATTTAGTCAATGGTGAGGATAGGGAAGAAAATCCATTAACAAATCTGTGGTAGTAGCCTACTAACCCCAAGAAACTTCTCATGTCAGTAGGAGAGGTCGGTCTGGGCCAGGTTTTTACCACTTCAATCTTTTAGGCATCTACTCAAATACCATTACAAGAAACCACGTGGCCTACAAAAGCCACTGACTTATGCCAAAATTCACACTTCAAGAATTTTGCGTACAACTTATGGTCCTTAAGTGTTTGGAGGACAACTCTGAGGTGATTAGCATGCTCCTCCTAATTTTTCGAACACACCAAAATGTCGTCAATGAGCAAAATCACAAACATATCAAGACATCTAAATACTCTACTCATCGAGTCCATAAGGGCTGCAGGTGCATTCGTCAACTCAAAGGACATGACCAAGAACTCAATGTGGCCATATCTTGTCACAAAGGTTGTCTTTGGAATATCACATTCCCTCACTTTCAACTGATGGTAGCCAGATCTGAGGCCTATCTTTGTAAAACAAGAGGCACCCTAAAGTTGGTCAAAGAGATCATCTATCCTTGGAAGAGGATACTTATTCTTTATGGTGACATTATTAAGTTGCTTGTAGTTAATACACATTCCGAGGGATCCATCTTTCTTTCGTGCAAATAGGATTGGGGCACCTCAAGGAGAAATACTCGGCCTTATAAAGCCCTTCTCTAACAGATCTTTCTATTGTTCTTTCAACTTTTTCAACTCAGCAAAGGCCATCCTATAAGGTAGAATTTAGATAGGCTGGGTATCGAGAAAAACATCAATCCTAAAGTCAATCTCTTATCAGGAGGGACTCCAGGCATACCTTGAGAAAACACTTTCGGGAACTCATACACAAACGGGACTGACTCAAGAGTAAGAGACTCAACATCATCATAGTTAACTCGCACGAGGTGATAGATACAACCTTTAGAAATTAGCTTTCTAGCTCTAAGGTATGAGATAAACTTTCCCCTAGGTGCTAAGCAATCACCCTTCCACTCATGAATTGGTTCATTTGAAAATTGGAACTTAATGGTTCGGGCTCTACAATCAACGAAGGCATAACAAGCATGAAGCCACTCAATGCCAAGGATCACATCAAAATCAATCATCTCCAACTCAACCAAATCAACAAGAGTATCCCTATGATGAATGGACACTACACAAGCTCTATAGATTCTCTGTGCTCAAATAGATTCACCCACTGGAGTAGAAACATCAAAGGGTTCAGGAAGACTCTTAGGGGTTCTATCAAATCTACTGACCACTTAAGGAGTTACAAATGACAATGTGGCACCTGGATCAATCAAAACATAACAATCAAAAGTAAAGCTCGAATCAAATATGTCACAACATCTGGGGAGTTCTCCTGATCTTGGCGACTACCCATCGCGTACAAACGGTTTGTTTCTCCACTTGCACCTGTTATAGTGCCCTTTTAATTTCCTCTAGCTGGTGGGGCTAGTAAAAAATATTGATCCCGGTCATCCAACTTTGGACAGTCCTTCTGATAGTGACCTTCTTGGCCATATTTGTAGCATACATCATTCCCTTTACGATATCTCCCCAAGTGCATTTTTCCACACTTATCACATGGTGGCTTGCCTTGTGAACCTTGAGCCACACTAGCTTGTGACTGATATTCGTAGGTTCCGACATTCTGAGACCTCTGATCATACCTGCCTCTAGGCGCAGGTGCACTAGTAGATGATGGTACTAGGAATCGGTTATCATTACTTTTTCTTCCGACCTCATGGCTGGATGTCTTTGCTCTCTTACGCCTAAACTCTTTCTTATCATGTTATCTCTCCTCATCGACTTGTTACACGAATGTTATCAATCTCCCAATATGCATATCAGTCATGAGCATTGCTTCACTCCCATCTCTCTTGGGTCCTCCATTCAACCCATCAACATGCATCCCCATTCTTCCCCTCATGTTAACAACCATGTCTGGAGCATACTGAGATAGTTGCGTGAACTTCAACCCATACTCTTGCATAGTCATAAAACCATGTTTCAAACTCAAGAACTATCTTACCTTGACCTTTCTTTGTTCTCTTGGAAGAAGCGTCCCAAGAAGGCTCATCAAACATTGCCCAAGTCAACAATGGAGCATCATGTCCTCTACCTTTCTTCCATTGGTCGAACCATAGTCTGGCCATACCATTGAGTTGGTAAGCAGCCAATTCAACCCTGTCAGCATCAGCCACATGCATTACTTAAAACACCTTTTGAATTTCCTCCATATAGTTCTCAGGATCATCAGTGGATGCAGACCCTGTGAACTCAGGCAGATTCATCCTCAAGAATTCCCACACTCTAGATGTGTCATGGGAATCTTGTCTACCCACTCTTTATCTCGCAACAGGGTTTGCTCAATAGGGAAAGCTTGGCCTGTAGGCTCCTCGTGTCCTTGAGGTTCAAGTGGTTTAACATTTTTCCTGGCGGAATATCCCCAACTTCTGATGGCTCTTTTGGGAGGCATGATCACAACTCTACAACGCGTAGAGCACGAATTAGATGAGAACATTTTCTAGAGTGTAACTCTATCGCACGATTTAGAACATGAAAGAAGTGAAATAGTCCTACATGTCCTATAGCCTCCAAATTATGGATGTGGAGCTCTTCACACCAATAATAAGGACTCTACTAGACACGGCCTCATAGACTTACTAGGACACTTGATCTTTGTGCTCTGATACTAAGTTTTTCATGCCCCCCCAAAGGGTACCCAAGACATGGGCGGCACCTAGAGACTATTGCTAGTACCCAAGCGAACCACTTGGCATCATCACATCCATTCAATCAGACAACTCTACATATGAACGGAAGTAAAAGCAAGTAAATGGGCTCATCTCATCTAATGTCTCAAATAATATATATAAAAATATAAGGCTAGTAGAAAGAACTAACTCAACAATCTCAAAATCAACGTTCGCCTATTATCTATGAAGTCTCTATCACTAATCAAGTGGTACCAATGACAGACTCGTGGCTACCGAATTCAAAATAAAAGACTAGTGTAGTCTAACTCAAAAGCTGGATTAAATAAATAATAGTTATTCTTCTGGAGTAGGGGTGGCTCGCTAATTAGTTGAATCTCTCAGATCTTTAACGAAGCGCCGATTTACGATCCCTAATCCCTGTACCTTGTAATGCCTGATAAAAATACCAAAGTATCCCTAGATGAGAGATGTTCGCATAACACATCTTCTGATACTTAGATGGAAAATCTAAGGTCGGAATCGTGATTAACATGAAACTTTGAGTGTGGGAAGGGTCTTAGTTGATTTTTAGAGCGACCGAGTCAAAAGATAATTTTTCGTTCAAAAATGAGAAACATTGAGAGTCTGCGACAAAGCCGCATCGCATACCCATCACAGAGGCGCACTTATGTTTTTTCTTAATCTTTTGACGGGATAAAGAAAACTCGTTCAGGAATTTTTTTCTTCAAAAGTGAACTTTTCGTGACCAGTCTGCGTCGTGGACTATGTTATTTTACGGCTGGAATATTTCTAAAATTTTGAGAGGCATTCTAGTCCATTCCTAACTTCTTCTAAAATCCATATACGATTAATACAGGTCATATTCGTGAAGAAAGGGTTCAAAACCCATTCTAAAATCCTCTTCCTACCAAAATTCACAAAGTTAGGACTTGAGGAGACTTGAGGTTGAAGAGTCAAGATGAGATTCTACGAGGAATTGTTGTTAGCAATCATCCCAGGTATGTAAGGCTAACCTAAAGCATGCAATTGTTCTTCCATGTGCCTCCTTTGAGTGAATTGAATCTATGATTGAAGATGGTGAGTTATATGTGGAAATCCTTCAGTAATCTGTTGAGATTCTTCTTAATTCATGTATTTTTCTTAAATTGATGGTCATCATAAACTTGATTTACTGCTTAAGTATTTTCATGAATTATTTTACAAAATTCTATGTCTATTTTACTCAAGAATAAAAGAATGAACTTAGGGGATGAGTCTAGAGCCTTGATGATAATGATGCTTATGATGTTGTGATTGTGGTCCAAATTGTCGAGAGTCTTGATGATGATGTTGAGGAGAGATATGTTCATGAGTCTTAAAACATGAAACTAAATTCTAAAAGAATGTTTTGACTCCATGATATTGATGTTGACGAGATAATGTTGACGTTGATGTTGATGCAACGAGTTGATGATGATGTTAATGTTTATGTATTATGTCCCAATGGGACCGATGATGATGATATTTTATTAGCATGTCGAGTTTTGGGAAGAGTATTGAGCACTGAAATGGGTGAGAGTGTGTCCTACTCCAACTCATTAACTACGTGGCCCACGTAAGAGATAGGATTGAACCACAATATGGATGTTTCCTTTGTCCCAAAAGAGGACTGATGTTATTTCTTGTGGATCCACTGATGGTGATGTCATTTACCTCGGGTAGAGTACTGGATGGATGTGAAACGACATTGCTTTGTTGTATCATCACCGACTCATAGGTGATGGTTGTGAGTTAGAGAAACTCCAAGTTAGGTCCTGCATTGATAGTACTCCGATGTTGATGTGATAGTATGAGTCTTGATGGATGTTGATGTCTTATTACCTACTCTTTATCGTTGTCCTAAATGGGCATTAGTCCTTTGAGTTCAGTCTAGTTTCCTTGAGATGCTGATGTATTGATGAGATGTTGATTGTCATTTGTCCATTCATTATTTTTGCTATAGATAGATATTTGACATTCTGACAGAGTATGATGTTGAGTTAATGTTATCCCTATGTTGTTCTATATGTACTGTTATATTCAACCATCTTGCATACCGTACATTCTACGTAGTAATGCCACTCGGTGCTGCATCATTTCATGATGCAGATATAGGAGGTAGAGGACTTCAGCAAACACATCGTTGAGGTTCAGAGATTCTGAGTTCAGTTATTGGTGAGCCCTTTTTGCTATCCGGATGAGCCTTTTTCATTATCAATTATTTTATTTTATTGAGTTGGATAGTCATGGCCCTTCATGGTACCTTCTTACACTGTCTAGTTGAGTTGAGTTAGAAGCTTCATAGACATGAGTTGAGGTTTGACGTATAGGTTTTTTTCCCTTTGAGTTGAGTTAGAAATTACATTTGCTTACTATTGATGTTGAGATTGAGTTTGCTTGGCCATTGGCCCTTTTTATTGATGTAGACTGATAGGCGTAACTCACTACTTTACCCTAATTCCATTATTTTTGTTGTTGAGTGACTATACTTAGACCGAGCGGTTCTCTTGGGGACTAGCAATAGTCTCTGGGTACGGCCACGCCCAAGGTACCCTCCTAGTGCATGACAAACTTGGTATCAGAGCACAAAGTTCAAGAGTCCTAGGGAGTCTAAGAAGACATGTCTAGTAGATTATTGTTTATGTATGTGTTGTACACCACACTTCATACAGGAGGCTATAGGACATTAGGAATGGTTACACTTCTTTGATATTGTGAGTTCGTGCGATAGAGTTTGACTCTATAAAAATCTCTTCTAATTCATGTGTTGCGTATTTGCAGATCATGCCTTCTAAATTCACTGCTGCCCAGAGAGATGCCTCAACCCCAAATGCTGAGAATTTCCCACCAGATCCCTACCCAAACTGAGATGAGGAGACAGGGTCGACCTGCCTGAGATGCTGAGGTTCCACAGGCACCACCTGCTCAGTCAGCCTCACCTTCGGATGCAGACTTCAGGGGAGCCATTGCTATTCTCACTCAGTTAGTGGCCTCCTAGAGTAATAGCCGAGGTCCCCAGGCCCGTAGTTCCAGCTCCCAAGATCCTACAACTGCTACCAGGCTCAGAGATTTCTTGAGGATGAACCCTCCAGTTTATACGGGGTCGAAGGTTGAGGAGGACCCACAAAATTTTATTGATGAGATGTTCAAAATTTTGAGGGCTATGCATGCTAATGAGCTTGAGGGAGTTAAGCTGGTATCCTATCAGCTTAAGGATGTTGCCAATGTCTTGTATAAACAATGGGAAGAGGGTAGAGATGAGGATGTTGAACCTGCTAAGTGGGAGGAGTTTGAGAGTTCTTTCCTTGATCACTTCTTTCCGCAGGAGTTGAGGGAGCCGAAGGTTGAGGAATTCGTGAACCTAAAGCAAGGGGAGATGACTGTCAAGGAGTGCAATCTCAAGTTTATTCAACTATGCCGATATGCCCCAGAGATAGTCCTTGATATAAGAGCGAGCATGAGGAAGTTCGTGTCTGTATTGGATAGGTCTGTGGCAAGAAAAATGAGGAGGATAAGAAGAAGGACACAAAAGAATAGCAGAGTAAGAAGTCCAAATTGCTAGGGCTTGAGCCTAGCAAATCGAAGCAAAATGAGGGTGATAGAACCTATTTTCAAAAGAGGTGTTCTAGGTATGCACCCTCTGTGGAAAATGCGCCTATTCTGCAAAATAGGTATGATCTAAAATCTTATGGTCACCAAAATTTCAGAGCTCAAGGTCCTCAGTCCCAAGCTAGCATGACCCAAAGCCCGAGAGAAAATCCACCTTGTGGCAGATATGGCAAGCTACACCTTGGTGTGTGTCGTGAGGGAACAAATGCTTGTTATTCATGCGGCTACCTGACCATAGTTAGGGTGAGTATCCTATGAGGAGATGGGGTGATGGGAGCAACATAGATCAGTCTTCGACAGCTCCCCCTGCTGGCAGTCATCAGAGGGCTACTACTGCGGGTGCAGGAGGTAGGACGAACCATCTGTATGCGACGGCTAATCAATAGGGCCTATAGGTTGTATCAAGTGCTCTAGCGGATATGCTCTGAGTTTTTTCTAAGAATTGTATTGCGTTGCTTGACCCGGGTGCCACTTTATCTTTAGTGACGCCCTATGTGGCCAATACGTTTGAGATTTTTCCACAGTGTTTGCTTGAGCCTTATACTATTTCTACACCTATTGGTGAGTTTATCCTAGCTGAGAGGGTCTATAGAGATTTTGTAGTATTTATCTATCATAGGGATACTTTGGCTGACTTGGTAGAGTTGGATATGGTTGATTTTTATGTAATCCTTAGTATGGATTGGCTCCATGCCTATTATGCCATGGATTGGCTCCATGCCTATTATGCCTCAATAGATTGTAGGACCCGAGTTGTTAAATTCCAATTTTTGAATGAACCGGTCCTAGAGTGGAAAGGAAGTTCTGTTATATCCAAGGGTAAGTTTATTTCCTACCTAGGGGATAGAAATTTAATTTTTAAAGGTTGTATTTGCCGCCTCATGCAAGTTAAATCTAATGATATTAAGTCCCCTACTCTTGAGTCAGTTTTAATTTTGAATGAGTTTCTTGAGGTGTTCCCTAAGGATTTGCCTGGAGTCCCCCCTAATAGGGGGATCAACTTCGAGATTGATGTTCTTCTTGAGGCGCATCCTATTTCAATTCCCCCATATAGGATAGCCCCCGCTGAGTTAAAGGAGTTGAAGGAACAGTTGAAGGATTTGTTAGAGAAGAGATTTATTCAGCCAAGTGTTTCTCCTTGAGGTCCTCCCGTTCTATTTGTACGAAAGAATGATGGGTCTCTTAGGATGTGCATGGACTATAAGAAACTGAACAAGGTCATGCTCAAGAATAAATATCCTATCCCCATGATAGATGATCTATTCTACCAAATTCAGGGTTCCTCATGCTTTTCGAAGATAGACCTCAGCTCGGGTTACCACTAGTTAAAAGTGAGAGAATGTGATGTTCCAAAGACAGCCTTCAGGACTAGATATGGCCACTTTGCATTTTTGGTCATGTCCTTTAGGTTGATGAACACACCTGCAACTTTCATGGATTTGATGAATAGGGTGTTCCATCCCTACCTTGACATGTTTGTAATTGTGATCATTGATGATATTTTGGTGTATTCGAGGGTTGAGGAGGAGCATGCCAAACACCTTAGAGTTGTACTTCAAACTCTTAAGGAACATGAATTGTATGCAAAGTTCTCAAAGTGTGAGTTTTGTTTCAAGTCAACGGCTCTCCTAGGCCATGTTGTTTTGGGTGACTGAATTCGAGTAGATTCCCAGAATATTGAAGCGTTTAAGAACTGGCCAAGACTGACCTCTCCAATTGACATAAGAGGTTTCTTGGGGTTGGAAGGCTACTACTGCAGAATCATTGATGGATTTTCTTCCCTATCAACACCATTGACCAAGCTGACTCAGAAAAAGGTCAAGTTTTAGTGGTCGGAGGAATGTGAGAAGAGCTTCCACGAGTTGAAGACTAGATTGACCACCACACCTATTTTGACGTTGCTCGATGGGACAAAAGATTTTGTGATATATTATGACGCATCAAGAGTTGGGTTGTGTATTGATGCAAAGAGGGAAGTTGATAACCTATGCTTCCAGGCAGCTTAAAGTTCATGAGAGAAACTATCTGACCCATGATCTTGAGTTAGCGGTGGTAGTGTTTGCATTTAAAATATGGCGCCACTACTTGTATGGAGTGCATGTGGATCTGTTCACTGACGACAAGAGCCTGCAGTATGTCTTCAATCAGAGAGAGCTCAACCTACGACAAAGCCGATGGTTGGAAATGCTCTAGGATTATGACATAAGCATCCTATACCACCTAGGTAAAGCTAAAATTATTGTTGATGCTCTTAGCAGGTTGTCAATTGGTAGGTTGGCTTGATTGGGGGTCCAACTCGAGGAGAATGACAAGGGAGGATTCAATGTTCAGAATGCGTCTACATAATCCCTAGTAGCAGAGGTAAAGGAGAAGCAAGATATAGATCATATCATACTCCCATTGAAGGAGGTTGTCCACAAACAAAAAGTGATGGTCTTCTCCAAGGGGGAGATGGGGTGTTGAGATACTAGAGTAGGCTATGTGTTCCTAATGTTGATGTTGTCCGCGAGAGGATCATGGCTGAAGCTTACAACACTAGATACTCCATTCATCCGGGCTCCACCAAGACATACCACAACATGAGAGAAGCTGATTGGTGGAATGGAATGAAGAGGGACATTGCTGAGTTTGTTTCAAAGTGCTTGAATTGCAAACAAGTGAAGTTTAAACATCAAAGGCCAAGTAGCTTGGCTTAAAACTTTGAGATTCTAGAGTCGAAGTGGGACATGGTTAACTTAGACTTCATCACCAGCCTACCGAGATCCCGGAGGCAGCATGATTTAATATGGGTGATTTTTGTAGACAAGATGACCAAATCAGCGCACTTCTTGGAAGTTAAGAAGACTAATACTGCAGAGGAGTATGCGAAGATGTATATCCAAGAGATTGTGAGGTTGTATGGAGTTCCTTTGTCCATCATCTCGGACAGAGGAGCCCAATTTACCTCTCACTTCTGGAAATCTTTCCAAAAAGTATTGAGTACCCAAGTGAATTTGAGTACAACCTTTCATCCACAGATAGATGGTAAGCAGAGCGCACTATTTAGATGACAGAAGATATGTTGAGAGCCTGTGTCCTTAACTTAAAGGAAATTTGGATGACCATCTACTGTTGATTGAATTTGCATATAACAATAGTTGCCATGCAAGCATTCAAATGGCTCCCTATGAGGTCTTGTATGGGAGGAGGTGTAGGTCACCCCTTGGGTGGTTTGAAGTTGGAGAGGCTGAGTTGATTAGGCCCTACCTTGTCCACCATTCCATGGAGAGAATGAAGATTATTAGAGAGAGGTTGAAGATTGCACAAAGCCGTCAGAAATCTTACTCTGATGTGGGGAGAAGAGAGGTGGACGATTGGGTGTACTTGAAGGTATCACCCATGAAGGGTGTCATGATGTTTGGGAAGAAGGGGAAATTAAGCCCTCGCTATATCGGCCCTTATCAGATTGTGAGAAGAATTGGGAAGGTTTTTTATGAGCTAGAGTTACCTTTTGAGTTAGACATCCATCCGGTGTTCCACATCTCTATGCTGAAGAAATGTTTGGGAGATCCTGCCTTGATAAGCCCTGTTGAGAGCACTGGAGTCAAAGATAGCTTGTCCTATAAGGAAATTCCCATCCAAATCTTGGATCGAAAGATTCGCAGACTAAGGAACAAAGAGATAGCCTCGGTTACAGTTTTGTGGAGTAATCAATTTGTTGAGGCAACAACGTGGGAAGCTGAGGAAGAGATAAGAACAAAATACCTACACCTATTCGTTCCTGATGATGAGAATATTGAAAGTAATATTCCTATTCTTAACTTAAATTAATGTTTCTATCCTGAGTAGGTGTGCATATTTTGATGTTCTGAGTGGATGTTATTGAGGTTGATGAAGAGTTGAGAAGTTGAGTTGTTGAGTAAGTATCGAGATGAGTCTTGAGTCTATTCATGCCATAATACCCCTCCCACTTATCATTTTAGGACGAATAATCCCAAGGGGGAGATGATGTAATGCCTGGTAAAATTATCAAAATAGCCCTAGAGGAGAGATGCATTATAACGCGTTTTATGATGCTCAGATAAGAAAATCCAATGCCAGATTGGTGATCAGAAATAAAAATTGAGTGGAGGAAGGGTCTCAGTCGATTTTTAGAGCGATTGAGTCAAAAAGATAAATTTTTTGTTCCAAAATGAGAAACAGTGAGAGTCCGCGACAGAGCTGCATCACAGACCCATCGCGGAGGTGCACTTATGTTTATTCTTAATTTTTCAACGGGATTAAGAAAACTCATTTAGGAAAATTTTTGCCAAATGAATTGTCCACGACCAGTCCATGTCGCGAACTGTGTTATTTTACGACTAAAAAATTTCTAAAATTTCGAGGGGCATTCTAGTCCATTCCTACTATCTTCTAAATCCCATATGCAATTAGTATAGGTCGTATTCGTGAAGAAGGGTTCAAAACCCATTCTAAAATCCTCTTCCTAGCAAAATTCACAAAGTTAGGACTTAAGGAGAGTTGAGGTTGAAGAGTTAAGAGGAGATTCGACGAGACATTGTTGTTAGCAGTCATCCCAAGAATGTAAGGGTAACCTAAAGCATGGGATTGTTCTTCTATGTTCCCCCTTTGAGGAAATTTAGTCTATGATTGAAGATGATGAGTTATATGTGAAAATCCTTGTGTATTCTATTGAGATTCTTCTTAATTCATGTATTTTTTTTAAATTGATAATAATCATAAACTTGATTTACTGCATAAGTGTTTTCATGAATTATTTTACAAAATTCTGTGTCTATTTTATTCAAGAATAAAATAATGAACTTTGGGGATGATTCTAGAGCCTTGAAGATGATGATGTTTGTGATATTGTGATTGTGGTCCAAATTGTTGAGAGTCCTGATGATGATGTTGATGAGAGTTATATTCATGAGTCTTAACACTTGAAACTAAATTCTAAAAGAATGTTTCGAGTCCATGATGTTGATGTTAATGAGATAATGTTGACGTTGATGTTGATGAGATGAGTTGATGTTGATGATGATGTTGATGTTTATGTATTATGTCCCTATGGGACCAATAATGATGATATTTTATGAGCATGTCGAGATCTGGGAGGAGTATTGAGCAACGAAATGGGTAAGAGTGAGTCCCACTTGAACTCATTAACTACGTGGCTCGCGTAGGATAAAGATAAAGCGTAGGTAATAAAACATCAAGATTCATACAATCACATCAACATCGGAGTACTATCAATGTACGACCTAAGTGAGAGTTTCTCTAACCGACAACCATCACCAATGAGCCTGTGATGATACAACAAAACAATGTTGTTGCCACATTCATCTAGTACCCTGCCTAGGGTAAAGGACATCACCATCAGTGGATCTACAAGAAATAGCATCATTCCTCTTTCAAGACAAAGGAAACATCTATATTACGATTTGATCCTCTCTCCTAAACAGGCATGAGTCCTTTGAGTTGAGTCATGTTTCCTTGAGATGAGTCTGATGTATTGATGAGATACTGATGGTCATTTGTCTACTCTTTATTCTTGCTCTAGATAGACGTATGACATTCTGACGAAGTATGATATTGAGTTGATGTTATCCCTATATTATTCCATATTACTGTTATATTCATCCATCTTGCATACCTTACATTCCACGTACTGACGCCACTCAGTGCTGTATCATTACATGATGATGATACTGGATGTAGAGGACTTCAACAGACGCATCATTGAGGTTCGGAGATTCCGAGTTTAGTTATTAGTCCTTGCTATCCGGAGGAGCGTTTTTCGTTATTAGTTATTTAAATTATTGAGTTGGGTAGCCATGACCTGTCATGGTACCTTCTTAGACTGTCTAGTTGAGTTGCGTTAGAGGCTTCATAGAAATGAGTTGAGGTTTGACGTTGAGGTCTTTTTCCCTTTGAGTTGAGTTAGAAAATATATTTGCTTACTATTGATGTTGAGATTGAGTTTTCTTGTCCATTAGCCCTTCTTATTGATGTAGAATGATAGGCATAACTCACTGCTTTACCCTAATTTCACTATGATTGATGTTGAGTAATTGTCCTGAGATCGAATGGTACACTTGGGGACTAGCAATAGTCTCTGGGTGCCAACCATGCCTAGGGTACCCTCTCGGAGCATGACATATCTACATCATAAAACGATGCAGCGTCGAGTGTCATCAGTACGTGGAATGTACAGTATGTAAAATAGCTAAATGAAACAGAAATCGGTGGAATAATATGAAACAACATCAACTCAGAAATAGTATACAATCAACATGTCAAATGTCTATCTAAAGCAATAACAGAGAGTGGACAAGTGACCCATCAACCTCATCAATCAAATCAACTCAGCTCAACTTAATGGAATTCATCTCATCACATCTAATTTCATCTCGACTCAGAGTACTCAAGGTAGGAACTTTCTGGGAGTTTCTCTTATCCGACAATAATCACTTATGAGCCAGTGAATGTATAACAGTCATACGGATTGTGGCAAACCTACCAGGTAGGGAAGGAATCAAATCCACTAAGGGAAACAATAATCAACTAAGTCCTTTGTTGCTTTCAGGGACTTCTAATCAAGAGGGAACAACAATATAGTGTGATAGTTCTAATCCTCACCTATGTTTGGCGACTTAATTTGACGAGTGCAAGTCGGACTAACTCTTACTCTTTCAGTGCTCGATACTTCTCCCATGACTCAATACTAATAAGACAATCAATCAAATAAAACCAATCAATCATAGGGACAATCAAATCAATTTCATAGGGGCTTTAACTCTCCCATCATGGAACATTTCAATCAACGACTCAAGATTTAGAGCAATTGTAAGGGGACAATCAAATAGACAAATTAATGGAGTTCATTTAGGAAGACTCACCGGACTATCAAGTTCTATCAATTCATCATCATTCTCTAATTCCAATCACAATCGACATCCTCCAATCAAAGCTCTAGACTCAATTCTTAAGTTCATTCATGTAAGCTTTCAAACTAGTCATGTAGGGTCATGCAATTTCTCATGAAAATAGCCAATTCAAGTAAACAAATTTATGATGATCATCAACATAGAAAAATATATGAATTTAATAGGATTTTCAATAAAAACCATCATGAATTATGCATGTAGACTAAATAGACTTTCAACTCATCTATGACCATCTATGGGGCACATGAGAGGACAATCTCATGCTTCTAGTTTAGCCTTACATACCTGGGATGAAGCTATCATCAATCACTTTCAAGAATTCCTCTTGAATTCCTTGATCTCAAGCTCTCCTCCTCTTTCCTCAAGCCCTAGTCTTGTTAGATTATTATAATGGGATTTAGAATAGGGTTTTAGACCCTTTTATGTCAAAATGGCCTAATTAGATCGTGTATTGAGTTTAGGAGGGGTTGAGAATTAACCGGGATGTCCCTCACAAAATTTTGAAAATTTTCAGCTTCGGAATAACTCAGTCCGCGACGCGGATAGGTCGCGTACAGTGTATTTTTCTCCAAAAGGTTTTTGAACGAGTTTTACCAATCCCGTCAAAAACATTTCAAAACCATAAGTTCCCCTCCGCTACTGGTGCGCGACGCGCCTGTGTCGCGCACCGAACCTGCTTTTCATTTTCAGGTAAAAAAATTATCTTTTGATCCGGTCGCTCTAACAGTCAACCGAGACCATTTACTCACTCAATTTTTCGTGCTGATCACAAATCCGGCCTCAGATTTGCCGCATTGGGAGAAGTGTTATGCGCATACGTCTCCTTTAGGGGTATTTTTGTAATTTTATCGGGCGTTACATATGGCGGGTGAGTGATATTATACTCTTTAGGTGCAACTTAATTCATTTGAAAGTTGTTAAGGGGGGTATTTAAACACCCGTGTAGCTAAAGTGCTAAAGCTATTTTTTCTATCAAGTTCGGAAGGGACTTTATGTATTTTGTCTTCTTTTGTTTTTTAATCTATGGCACACTTATGGATCACCTACAGAGAATATGAAATTTTAATTTGCAAAAAGATACTGAATCACCATCAAAGATTAAGACTTATAAATCGTAAATTTTTCTTATGGAAAAATGAATTGATTTAAATTTTTTTTTTTGATATATTACGTCAACAAAACATTAAAAAATAAAAAAAATATTTTCATCTATACCAAACACACCTTACATGCGAAAAATTGACAAATCATCACGAAATTTGAATATCTTCTCCATAATTTTTTAACTAAATTTAAAACGTTATGTGATTCATAATTTTTAATGACTCATATGAGTCATTAAATTTATTATAAAAGCTAAATGATAATTTGTTTATATAGAAATTTTGTTGGTATACATTTATTCTCAATCAATTTTATATGTATCAATATAATATAATTAAAAAGTATAAAATTAGCACAACGACAAGAGGTGAAGAGGATTGTCAAGTGTCATTAATATAACATCATCAATTTAATTCAAGCATACTTTGCTTAAATAGACTTTTAAGCTTTAATGGTTATTAATGAAATATTTGTTGAATTTATACTTAAAATTCATAAATATAAATAGACAACTTATCTAGAAATCTATTTATAAAATCCACCTCTATTTTAGTTTAATAATTATACACTTGCATTGAGTATATGCTCTAACCATCTTTTATTCGTACTTTCTTGAATAAATTTTAAAATGTTGATTGTTATGGATAAGTTTATTGGTACGAGTATTTCGTTGATCATTTAATTTTTCAACGTCATTAATATGACTTAAATTATTTTTTATTTTGAAATGAGATTCATGTAAATAGGTAAATTCATAATATATGTATATGTGTGTGCGCGTATCTATATATATATATATATATATATGAGAAAATAGAAAAATATCATGATATTAAAAATTCAAAAACAGAATTTTAAAAAAATGAGAGATAAATATTGATATAAAGATTAAAATGGATACTTTTCTAAAAATCATATAACAAATAGAGAGGAGAAAGATCATCGTTCAAAGTTGAAGAAAGAACTTAATTTTTAAAATAAAATTGAGACGTATAAATAATTTTCACCCTTAATGAGAGGGCTTTTTAAAAACTAAAAATAATTATTTCTTGTATATAAGGTAAGTTCAATTTTATAAGGCGAAAGCCGATCAATATTTTTTAGTTCATCGTGTTATAAACTATTCCTATACAAACCAATCATCAAATTCATTCAAAAAGTCATTTTTTAACTCTCACTTTTTTTTAAAAAAAAAACAAATATGACCGGGTGGGTCGTTTTATTCAAACGCCAAATAAGTCTATTTTACATAGATTTGAGCCCATCCGGCAGCCCAAAACAAAAAATCATGTCTAACCCTATTAAATCGGCATTCCAGATGTTTCATAATCTCTACTTGTCTCTTCCTCTTCTCACCATGCCACTAGAAGCTTCGATGAATCCGACGTTCTAGCTCCCTCAATTTTGGGTCATCAACCTCCCTGTCGGTGCCATGCAAGCTGATGATTGACCTTCCTGTTATCTCATGTAAGACTTCATTGATATATTTTAACACACTAGAAATTTTGAAAGTGAAACATGTCATGCCCCGGGAGGGTACCCTAGACGTGGCCGGCACTCAGAGACTATTGTTAGTCCCCAATCGAACCGCTTGGCCTCATCTCATTTATTCATTCAATAAGCTCTATAAAATTAGTGGAAGACTAAAGATAAAAATGGGCAATCTCCTCTCAAATATCATAATAAATAAGTGGGCTAGTAGGAAGGAAACTAGCTAAACAAGTCTCAACATTAACATCAACTCTCGTGTATGAAGCCTCTATCACAATCAGGTGGCGTCAGTGACAGACCCATGGCTACCTCAAAGCAAAATAAAGCTAACCCAATTCTAACTCTATAAAGGTAGATGAAAGTAAAATAATGATCCTCCAAAGTTAGGGAGGTTCACCAACTTAGCTGAATGCAAAGATCCTCTACAGTGCACTTGTTGATGATTTTTAGTACCTGTCTCTGCATCATAAAATGATACAGTCCAAGGGGATGTGAGTACGCGGAATGTACGAGTATGTAAAATGGATGAATGAAACAGATAAATGTAGAATAATATAGAAATAACATCAACTCAAAAGATATATACGATATGGAACTGACAGGAATAAGAGGTCGCACCTGATGTTGTGACAGGTATACTTCGAGTCTTTACCTTCCATTGTTATATTTTACTTGATCCGTATACAACTTGTTCCTTTGTGATCCCATACATGGCTGGTAGATTTGAGATCCTTCTTGAATGGCTTCTTGAACTCATCAGTGTTTCTACTCTTGTTGGTGAGTCCATTCAAGCTGAAAGAGTCTATAGAGATTATGTGGTGTCTATCTATCATAGGGATACTCTTGATTATTATATTGAGGTAGAAATGGTTGATTTTGAACCGATCCTTGTCACGGACTGGCTTCACGCCTATTATGCCTCTATTGATTGTAGAACCTGAACTATAAAATTTCAATTTTTGAAAAGCCCATTATTGAGTAGAAGGGAGATTCTGTTGCACCAACAGGAAGGTTTATTTCCTACCTCAAGGCTCAAAGGCTGATCTCGAAGGGATGTATATATTATCTCGTACAAGTAAAGTTTGCTGATGTTGAGCCTCCTACTCTTGAGTCTGTTTTGATCGTGAGCGAGTTTCTTGATGTATTAACTAAGGATATGCTCGGAGTCCATCCTGATATGGAGATTGACTTCGGAATCGATGTTCTCCATGAAACCCAACTTATTTCTATTCCACTGTATAGAATGGCCCCAACAGAGTTGAATGAGTTGAAGGAGTAGTTGAGAGATTTACCAGAGAAAGGATTTATAAGGTCGAGTGTCTCTCCATGGGGTGCTTCAGTCTTGTTTGGATGAAAGAAGGATGGTTCCCTTAGAATGTGTATTGACTACCTCTAGTTGAATAAGATGAGAGACAATAATAAGTACCCCTTGATTGAGGTAGATTCATAGATGAATGTATTGAGTCCCCATGCATGTTTCATGAATATTTTCTTGTAAATAATATACATTCTATGTATTTTCATATATTGATAATCATCACAAATTTGATTTGACTAATTAAATACTTTTCATGAACTATTGCATAAACCCTATATATTATTTTATAAAAGATTGCATGAATGAACCTAGGGATTGAGTCTAAAGCCCGATTGTGAGTGATGACTGTGATTGTGATGTGAGCATGATGGTAGGTTGATACAACCTGATGGTCCTATGAATATTCATAAATGAACTCAAAAGATTGGTGTTATTAATTGTCCTCTTAATGATTGGTCTGAGCTCCTTTGAAAGATTGATTGAGAATTGAGTTGATTAGATGAATGATAGGCCGGAAGGCCCAATTAGGATAGAATTGATGGATTAATGAGAGTCATTATGAGAGTAATTGATATGATTTATTGAGATTGATTGTCTTATGAGCATTGAGCCATGGGAAGAGTATCGAGTATCGAAATGGGTAAGAGTAAGTCCAACTCAAACTCATTAACTATGTCGCTAAGCATAGGTGAGGATTGAACCATTATATCAGATGTTCCCTCTTGATTGGAAGTCTCTGAAACAATAGCGGATTTGATGCACCAGATCCGTTATGGATTCGATTCATTCTTTACCTAGCAAGTACAGAATGGTTGTGGCAACATTAGCGGGAATTGTTATACAATCACTGGCTCATAAGTGATTGTTGTCGGACAAGAGAAACTCCCAAATAGGTTTTATACTTATAGTACTCTGATATTATTGGATTTGATTTGGATTGGATTGGATGGTATTGATGGGTCATTGTCTACTCCTTATTCTTACATTAGATAGACATTTGACATTGTGATTGAGTATTTTTTGAGTAATGTTATTTTATATTATTCTACCTATATTTATTTCATTCGGCTATTTTACATACACATACATTGAACGTACTGACGTCCATTTAAACAACATCATTTAATAATGTCGTGATAGGTACTAGATATCGTCAATAGGTGCTCCATTGAGGATCTATTGCAATAAGCTGAGTTGGTGAGCCCTCCCTTACTCCGGAGGATTCTCATTTATATTTTCATCTAGCTTTTAGAGTCAGACTTTAGATTTGTTTTATTTTGATTGAGGTAGCCATAGGACTGTCATTGGCACCAACTAATAGTCAATTGAGGCTTCATAGACTAGAGTTGATTTGTTGACTGGATATTGTTTGAGCTAGTTCCTTTCATACTAGTCTCATTGATTTGATTCTTGATCAATTACATGTTGAGATTTGTCCATCCATTTACTATCTTTAGTCTTCCGCAGATATGTGGAATATTGGTTGAATGATGTGATGAGGCCAAGTGGTTCGCTTGGGAACTAGTAATAGTCTCTGAGTGGCAGTCACGTCTAAGGAACCCGCCCTGGGTGTGATACCTCATTTATTCCTGCCTATTGATGATGAGAGAGTTGACAGTAATGATTTCCTTCTAAATTCTCGAATTCCTATTCCTTGCGTTCTCCTTCAATTCTGAGTGTGATAGCCAATAAAGCTATAGAGTCTGAGTGAGGATTGATTTTGATATTTTGCCTGTTTAATTGTTTGACTTGTTGAGTTTCTTGACTGATTGATTGCATGAGTGAGATGGGGGTTGTTTGATTGTTAGAGTCTATAGGGAGATTCATGCCTTGACTAGGTTTCCTAGATTTCTCTTCACTCGAGGACGAATGATCCCAAAGGGGAGATAATGTAACACGCCCTAACTCATTCCACCTAGACTGAGTTGATGCATAGAGAAAACTGAGGAAGTGACTAAGAAAAATCACTCAAAGAGAAACCACGAGGGCCATCTATAGCCTCTGGGTGATCTATATCCTGTAGATGAGGCCTTGTAGATCCCCAGGTGACTTGGTGAAATTTTCCAATCTGAGACCCATGTACGAGACAACATACAGACCTTATAACAATCCACAACTCGTAGAATAGGTTTCGTGAGTTGGTGATCCAAAAATCAACTTTTCAGTGTATTGAGTTATGAGTTATTAGTCAGCCTGTAAAAGTTTTTACGGCCCGTAGAAGAGGTTTCATAGATCCCAAGACAAATTCTAGTAACTCAATCTTTTTGACATTTTACCTACGAGAGGTCATCTACGGCCTATAAAAAGAAATACAACCCATAGACGTGGTCACATAGATCATGTTCGGCAATTTTTAAGAAGGGTATTTTTGTCCATTAATATTCCCTTTCTATCCAATCCTTAGACATTTTGTACTTGATTAAAGTCCTAAAATAAAATGCTAAGCGTATTTTCATCTTTCACTCGCACTTGAGAGTTCTTGAGAGCACTAGAGGAGGGAGAAAACGAGGGTTTCAAGTTCAAACACTAGGACCGACTGAAGTTTGATTGCTTCTTCCATTTCCAAGTATGTAAGGCTTATTAAAGTGTTCAATTGCGTTCTTTCACATGCCCTTTCACCTACTTGAGTTGGAATGGAGAATAGTAGTTGAGATTTGGAAAATCCTATTATCCTAATACCAAATTTACTGCATTTATTATGAGTTCTCATAATGATGTATAAGGTACTTGCTGCATTGTATAACTACTGATGTGAAATTGAGATATAATTCTATATTTGATAGCATGAACCTTAAACTACATAACTTTTATGAAATTCTGTATACGGATTAAGTTGAGGTTTGAGTGTAATTACTTGAGTTCAGCAACTTCAGTATAATTGAGCATGAGGAGCATATTGTATTTTAATCATATGTACTTTTATGCATTTTTTCTTGCATCACATGATGAGTCCAATGGAGTGAGTTCGAATGACCGTTTGAGTCTAATTGATTTCCTTGATCGACTGAGTTGATGAGAAACTGAGATGAGCTGAATTGAGATAACCCAATGGGGTTATGATTTGAGTTGATTGATTGAGTAGTACTGAGATTTGAGTTGATGGATAAGTTGAGCATATTTTAGTCTTGGGAGGAGTATCAAACACCAAGACGGGAGCAACTATATAACTACTCTAACCTACAGAAATATGTTGCCAGCGTAGGATAGTCATGCAACACATTATGGCATTTCTTGTCCAAAAAGATAAATATTTGTTATGGATCCATGAGAGAGTTAATCGTCCTTTACCCCGTCAAGTTTAGGACGGGCATGCAACAACGTTTTTCGTTGTGCATCTCTAAACTAAAGGTTGTGGGATTGGATGTCGATTAAGGGAAACTCCTAAGAAAACAATGATTGAGCATAATATTTCTAAACTGACTTTATTTCTACTAAGTCTATTTTAAAAAGCACAATTTAATTTAAACTTGCATATTTATTCAGATAAGTTGTGAGTTGTTTGAGTTGAGGTGAGTGTGTTGAGCTTTACTTTCTTGAGCTATTTTACATACCAGTATATTCCATGTACTGATGTCCATTTGGATTTGCATTGTTTCATAATATAGATACAGGTGACAAAGGACTTCAGCCAGCGGACCGTTGAAGTCTAAATCAGTGCACTCTCAGAGTCGGTGAGCCCTCCTTGCTTTCCGGAGAAGCCCTTATATTCTTCTTCTTTTATGAAATGTTTTATTTCTTAATTTGGGTATCCATGTACTATGATGGTAACATCTAGATTGTCGAGTAGAGGCTTCATAGACATTGAGTAGAGGTTCACTGAGTATTTCTATTTCCAAACTTGTTCATTGGAGACTATTTCGTAAGAGTTATATTTATCTATTAATGTCTTTAGTTTGAGTATTACATTTGTTGTTGAGTTGATGTTACGACAAGCAAGGTGGTTCTCTTGGGGAATCAGCAATAGTTCTTCAAGTGCCGGCCACACCAAGGATGCCCTCCCGGGGTGCGACACAGATGCATACGGTCCAACTATTCATCTAGAATATCACAAAATAATGCTTAAAGTATATTGTTATTGCACATCAAATAATTCATTGAAAGCATAAAATATAAAATTTTACGTTTAAATAATGACAAATAGAGTATAGAGACTATTTCATGATTATATTATGACAAATATAATATCAATAGTTTTTCAATGTGAAATAGATTTCAAGACTAGGCAAATGAATGCAAAGCACATGCGGTGAATCTAGTATATTAGAAAAGAGAAAATACTACGATATCACGAAAGCAAAAAATATATTAAAAATGAGCAAAAATATTATTGATTAGGGATTAAAGTTGACATTTTTAAAAATAGTAAATGGGGAGAAGAAAGATTATTTTTCAGTGTCAAGGAAAGAATTTGATTTTTAAAATAATATTGAAAGGTACCAATAATTCTCATTCTTTAATGAACATTACTCTTTTTAAATTAAAAAAAAATTGTTCATATACAAGGTGAGTTCAATTGTGTATGGCAAATGCTAATAAATATTTTCTAATCACTATTTGTGTTAGAAATATTTTATATACAAATCAATCATCAAGCTAATACAAAAAAGTCAATTTTAACCTTTTCGAGTTTGTTGTTCTAAAACGTACAACTTTAATATTTCTGAGTTCATTGTTCTAAATGTACAAATTTTTTAACTTTTCGATTTACTCTAAAACGTTTTTCATTAATTTTTGCTAGATACTCTAAAACGTATGTTTTTTTAGACTTTTCTGGATTGCTCTAAAACGTACAATTTAGTCTGTTTAGTAAGGGCCCAACAATTCTCCAGTTGCATCATATTTTAGGTATCAAACAATGGTGTATATGTGAAACGATTATCCTCTTATTACAACTAACTAAAATGTATGCTTTGGAGTAATTCAAAAAGGTTTTAAAATGATTTTATTTTGAATTGACATCAGTATATAGATATATCGAAAAAGTGACTTGTTTAAAACTCAATATAATACTATTACTGTAGGTATATAAAGTAAGTTATTCTCCATTTATATCTAGTTAAGTTGAACATTTTTACTATTATCGGTTTTATGAAAAATGGTGAAGATACTCTTAAATTATGAATAATGTAACAAAAATATTATATTTTAATAGTTTGGTCCAGAAAATTTAAAAACGAGTGATATAAGTTTTGATATAGAGATCAAGATAGATATTTTTTAAAACCAAATAAGAAATAAGGAGAAAGATCATCATTCAATATTGAGGAAAGAGTTTAATTTTTAAAATAAATTTAAGATGTACAAATAATTTTCACCCTTTATGAACATGTCACTCTTTAAACAGAAAATAATTATTGTCGTTATAAAAAGTAAGTTCAACTCTTTATATGCAAATTCCGATCAATATTTTTAGCCATTAATTGTGTTGGAAATTATATATACACAAACCAATCAACAGGTTAATTAAATATTTTTTAAAACTTTTTTGAGTTCTTTATTCTAGAAAGTATTATTTTTAAAAACTAATTTTGGCGTATGTTGTTCTATAACGTATAATAGTTAGTTAAATGCCATCGGAGCCTCCACCAATCATGAATAATGATGGGAGGATTGCTCATCTTCTAGCTTACTCTGCTAGAACTACTATAACTTCCACGACTACTACTGATTGACTTTTTCGATTTACTCTAAAACATAGGAGTTCTTTAACTTTTCTGAGTTACTCTAAAACGTACTTTTTACCTTTTCTGAATAACTCTAAATCTACAACTTAGTCTGTTATAGTAGGAGGTGGTCATTCCCAATATGCATCATGAATTATCATGTCAAACAATGACAAACACGTGGAATAATTATCCTCTTATTTTTACTGACTAAACTGTATGCTTTGGAGTAACTCAAAAATGACTCTGTTGAACTGACATTAGTTCATAAATATATAGTTAACGTGTCTCATTTTAAATTCAACATAATACTATTGTTGTAAGTATATAAGTAAGTTCTTCTTTGTTTGAACGTAATCATTGTAACACCCGGTAAAATTAGCAAAATACTCCTAGATGAGAGATGTACGCATAGTTGTCCCAAACTCCAATAGAAAATTAGAGGGTAAAAATGCGATCAGCATGAAAAATTGTGTGAGAAATGGTCTTGGTTGATTTTTAGAGCAACTGGATCAAAAGATAATTTTTTAGTGCGAAACACAATTCCAAAATAATTGTGCGACAAGTCCGCCTTCACAGGCCCGCAATGCAGACTTGTCGCGGACTTACACTTGGATGTGATCCCAATATTTTCTACGGAATTAGAAAACTCAATCGAAAAATAGCGAAAACCCCTTAAAACACCAAGTCCACGACGTGGACTTGGTATTCTGAGGTACATTGTTTTTAGTTTTTCGTGAGGGGCATTCAAGACTTTTTTCAACTCCTTCTAAACTTAAAACACAATCAAAATAGGTTGTTTTTGGTCTAATTAAAAAGACTTTCTAAACCCATTCTAAAGTCTCTTAGGCTAAAAATTGAGTTAGAGTTCTTGAGAGAAGGAGAAAAGAAGACTAGGCTTCCAGAGGTTGAGGTCAAGTTCTTGTGAAGATTAACACCGTCCATCATTTCGAGTTTGTAAGGCTAAACTAAAGCATAAAAATGTCCTTCCATGTGCCCCCATTGATGGTAATTGCAAGATTGTGAGTGTACTGAGTCTTCATGCATGTATCTTGAATGTTTTCTTATAAATTATATATGTTCTATGTACCTTTATGTGTTGATGATCATCATAAACCTAATTTTTACTGTTTAAATACTTTTTTCTGAGTCATTTTAGAAAACACTACATGTTATTTAATAAAAGATTGCAAGTATGAACTTAGGAGATGAGTCTAAAGCCTTGATGATATGAATATGCATGTGACTATGATTGTGATCCTGGTATGAGAGTGCTGATGATGATGTTGATGAAATTGATGTTCCTGGAGTCTTAAAGTCATGAAATTAGTCCTAAGGTAGTGATTCTAACCCAAGAGTTGATGTTGATGTACTGAATTGCGTTAACTATGTCCAACAAGACTAGTTAGAAGAGTAATCCATATGATTAAGATCTTATGAGCATGTCGGGTCCTGAGAGGATTACTGGGCACCTAATTGAGTAAGGGTAGATAACAACCCAAATTTAATAACTACGTGGCTAGCATAACAGAGGATTAAACCGTAAAACCAGATGTTTCCCTTGTCCCAAAAGAGGACTTGATGTTATTTATTATGGATCCACCAATGTGATGTCCTTTACCCCGACAAGGTATTGGATGGATGTGGTAATGACATCTCTTCATTGTATCATCAGTGACTCATAGGTGATGGTGTTCGGTTAGAGAAACTCCCAGATAGGTCATGAGGGTAGCTTAAGGTGATGATTGAGTTCCTTACGTTTCGAGTTAAGTCTTGAGTTGAGTCTATGACTGAGATGAGTTGACATTTGACTTGAGTGTCTCTTATGATGTTCTTTGCTTTCTAGCTATTTTGCATACTCATACATTCCATGCACTGACGTCATTTTGGGTCTGCATATTTTCATGATATAGAGACAGGTACTCGAGATTCTCAATGGGCGCCCTGTTGAAGATCCATTTTCCCAGCAGTTGATTGGTGAGTCCTCCCCTCCATTTGGAGTATGCTATATCATATTCCTTATTTATTGAGTTACTTTGATTTTGAGTTGTGGTAGCCATGGCCTCTCATGGTACCATTCTAGTCTGTAGAGGTAAAGGCTTCATAGACTAGAAGATGATTACTTCATGTTAGGGTCTTTCCTTCCACTGAATTGAGTTTTCTTTAAATATAATATTATGTCGTCACAAATGTTGAGTTTGACTTGGTTGGCTGTCACGTCCCGGGAGGGTACCTTAGGCATGGCTGGCACCTAGAGACTATTGCTAGTCCCCAAGCGAACCACTTGTCCTCAAAACAGTCACTCAACATCAGTATAGCAGAATAGTGGAAGTAGTGCAGAGAGCTACCTCAATAAGAAGGGCCAATGGCCAACGGCCAACATCAGTCTCAACATTAGAATAAGCAAGTGTAAATGCTACTCAATTCATAAGGGAAAAACCTCAACATCAAATCTCGACTCATGTCTATGAAGCCTCTAACTTGACTCAACTATCTAAGATGGTAGCATTATAGGCCATGGCTACCCAACTCAATAAATAACAAAAGAAAGCAATAAAAGGGTCTCCTCCGGATAACAAAGAGGCTCACCAATGACTGAACTCGGAATCTCTGGCCTCAATGACGTGTTTGCTGAAGCCCTCTAACTCCTGTATCTGCATCATGAAATGATGTAGCACCGAGTGGCGTCAGTACATGGAATGTACTGGTATGTAAAATAGTTGAATATCACAGTACAAGTAGAATAGTATATGGATAACATCAACTCAACATCATATTCCATCAAAATATCAAATGTCTATCTAAGGCAAAATTAGAGTGGACAATCAACTTATCAACATCTCATCTCCACATCATTAATACCTCATACTCGACTTAAGGGACTCAACTTAATTCAAATCAAGAAAACTCAACTCGATCAAGGAAGCTCGACTCATATCATCACAGCAACATCAACATCAGAGTAACATCAAGTAAGACTTCACTGGGAGTTTCTCTAATCGACAACCATCACCTATAAGCCAGTGATGATACAACAAAGCAATGTCATTGCCACATCCATCCAGTACCCTGCCCGGGGTAAAGGACATCAACCTCAGTGGATCCACAAGAAAAACCTCAGCCTCTATTGGGATAAGAAAGAAGCCATCTGCATTGTGGTTCAATCCTCTCTTCCTACGTGGGTCACGTAGTCAATGGGTTCGAGTGGACTCGCTCTCACTCATTTCAGTGATCAATACTCCTCCCAGAACTCGACATGCTCATAAAACATCAACTTCATCAGTCCCATAGGGATATAATACATCATCATCAGTCCCATAGTGACATAGTACATCATCATCAGTCCCATAGTGACATAATACATCATCATCAGTCCCGTAGGGACATAATACCTCAACCAACACCAACTCGTCTCATCAACATCAATATCAACATCAACATCATGGACTCGAAACACTCTTTTAGAATTTATTTTTAGGTGTTAAGACCTCATGAAACATCATTCTCACCAACATCATCATCAAGACTCTCATCAAATGTGAAACACAATCACAACATCACAAATATCATCATCGTCAAGGCTCTAGACTCATACTCTAAGTTCATTATTACACTTTTTAATAAAATAATCATAAGGTTTTGTGAAAAACACTCATGAAAATGAATTACGAAATAAATCAAGTTTATGATGATAATCAATTCATGTAAAATATATGAATTAAGTAAAACTCAGTATAATACTCAACAATCTTCACATCAAATTCATTATATTACATAAATGACTCAATTTATTCAAAAGGGCACATGGGAGAACAATCCCATGCTTTAAGTTAGCATTATATACTCAGGATGATTACTAACAACAATTCTTTGAATAATCTCCGCTTGAATTCCTCAATCTCAACTCCCCTCAAGCCCTGACTTAGTGATTTTGCTAGGAAGAATGTTTTTGGATGGGTTTTTGAAACCTTTTCTCAGAGAAAATGACATATATTCATCGAATAGGAGGTTTAGAAAGTACTAGGAATGGAAAAGAATGTCCCTCAAAATTTTAATGAAAAATTCTCAAACCTGAAATAACACAGTCCGCGATGCGGACTTGTCGCGATAGTGCACTTCGGCAAAATTGAACTCCGTCGAAAATCACAGAAATACATAAGTGTGTCTCTACGATAGGTCCACGACGCGGCTATGTCGTGAACTCATACTGATTTTTCATTTTAGAATGAAAATTAATCTTTTGACTCGGTCGCTCTAAAAATCGACCAGGACCCTTCTCCCACTCAATTTTTCGTGTTGATCACGAATCCGTTCTCGAATTTTTAATCCGAGTATCGGAAGATGCATCTTGCCCACACCTCTCCTCTAGGGGTATTTTTATATTTTTACTGGGCGTTACATTGGCCTTTGGTCCTTATTCATTGAGCTAAAAGTAATTTGAGTTGCCTATCATTATGTCTCTTTTATTCTGATGTCTTTCGCTGATTTAAATGATTGAATGACTGTCATGAGGCCTAGGGGTTCGCTTGGGGTCTAGTAATAGTCTCTGAGTGCCGACCACGTCTAGGGTACACTCCCGTGGCGTGAGAAGAAAATAGAGAGTAAAATAAAGTGTGGTCGGAGATGGTCTTGTATCATCTTGTGAGTAAAATGAAAGTAGTCAAGAAACTAAAACAACAAAAACAAACGAACAAGAAACTAAAATGTACAGTTTTTTCAAACTTTTCTGAGTTACTCTAAAACGTACAATTTTAAAAACTTTTCTGAGTTACTCTAAAATGTACAATATTTTAAAACTTTTCTAAGTTAATCTAAAATGTATAACTTAGTCTTTTATTATAAGAGATAGTCGTTTCGAATATGCATCATGCATTACTATGTAAAATGTATATATTTTTTCAGCTCTTTTGAGTTACTCTAAAATATAAATTTATTAAAGAAATTTTTTGAGTTATTCTTAAATATAGAACATAGTCTGTTATAGTAGGGCAAAACCATTCTACATATGCATTATACATTACGGTTTCAAATAATGGCGTGCATGTGGAATGGTTAACCTCTTATTATAACTAACTAACGTGTACACTTGGGAGTAACTCAAGAAAATTTAAAATGACTTTCTTGAATTGACATCAGCTTATAAATATGATTGGTGATATAATTTAGGAATGAATATCTATAACTTTCATTCTATTACTTAATTACCTCAAGATCATTAGAACTTTCTCTTATAGTTAAATCATTGTCTTTTGTGCAAATTCGTGATCTACTGGAGGGTCTGCTCTTTCTTTTTTGGGAGAGTATGTCAATATGATCTTAATGAGGTTAGGGTCTTTGCATCTGACATTCATTGGGCTTCTCTCTTCTGGAGCCTCCGCCCAAGCTGCTGGGAAAAACTTGGTATATTGTCTTCCCTTTATCAGCAGGCTGTATAGTCGTATTGCAATTAATCCACATGTTTCTTCCCATTATAGTGAAAGATATTTCACTATAGTTGGAAGAAACATGTGGAATAATTGCAATGCAACTATACAACCTACTAATAAAGGGTAGACAAACATACCAGACGAACAACTTTTTACCGCAATCTTCTTCCTCTATGGGCATAGGCTTTTCTCCATTAGGCCAGAGAGCATATCTTATTTTAAATTTGATATAATATTATTGTTGTATTATATAATATAAGTTCTTCTCTGTTTAAATGTAGTTGAGTTGAGCATTTTTAGTTCATTTCTTTTACGAAAAAGGGTCAAAATACTTTTAAATTGTGCAAAATTTAACAAACAATGATACATGTTGATAATTTGGTCTAAAAATTCATTTGCCGTTAATAGTTTGGTTAAAAAATTTCTCTATTGTTGCTAATTGGGTTAAAATTTTCATTTTTTTTTATAAGACACAATTTCTTTTCCTTTAAAATACATTCTTTTCCTAACAAAAATATTGTTTTTAGAGAACACTTTTCTTATTTCTTGTCTTGTTTAATTCCTTTAAAAGTTAACTAATGAAAATGTGAGAGGTAATTCAAAAAAAATATTTTATTAGAAAAATAATATTTTTTAAATCCAATTAAGTATAACAGAGGTATTTGTGGACTAAACTATTAACAAAAGTAATATTTTTGAGTTAAACTATTAATGAAACATCTTTATATTAAGTTTTACATAATTTAAGGACATTTTTTAATAATTTTTCATTAGCTTTTAAAAGCATTCATGGACCTTTTTCTTTCCTCCCTTTCTATTCTGTGGTTGTGCAGTTGTTTTATTGATTTAAGTGGTTTGTGCAAAGTGTTAAAAGTCTGTTACAGTGAAATAACTTGCATATATACAAAATTGACAAGTAAAAGAGGTTAATATTGTAAATAAACTTTATTATAAACGTGTACTAATAACATTTTATACTGCAAATAGAAGACGGTGAAAAAACACTAACTAAAATAGAGATATCATGGTAACAAAAAAAAAGCAAAAACATAATTTAAAACGTGAGTGAGATAAATATTAGTGTAGAGATTAAAATGAACAGTTTTTTTTAATCAAATAACAAATAAAGAGGAGAAAGATCATCGTTCAATGTTGACAAATTAATTTTAATTTTAAAACAATATTGAGATGTACAAATAATTTTCACCCTTAATGAGCAGAATCTTTTAAAATTAAAAATAATTTTTAAATAAACTTGACTATAAACTTGTACTACTAAACTTTTGTACTGCAAGTGGTAGACAGATTAAAAATGATCAACTACAAACTGTCTTCATTTGGAGGACGAAAAATGACATTTAGAGAAAGTAAAAAATAATAAATTATTAGAGATATTTTCAAGGAGGCAGTTTTGCTTTTTTTTTCTTTTTGCGTTTGGCCCGTTTTAGTTTCAACTTGTTAGACAAATAGTAGTAGACAGGTGAAAAATCATCAACTACAATTTGTTTTCATTTGGAGGACAATAAATGACATTCAAAGAAAGTAAAGAAAATAATTTTTTAGAGATGTCTTGAAGGTGGCAGTTTTGCTTCTTTTTCCTTTTAGCATTTGGCCTGTTTTAGTTTCAACTTGTTAGACAGTTTTTTTTTCTTGGCACTATTGGACATAATAGTTAGGTCAAACTCAAGTAACTAATTAAAAAATAGAATAATGAATTAATACATTTTAACATCAAATGTTTACATTGTAGACCCTCATTATATCATGCATAAAGACTTTGTTTAATTGAATGAACAGAAAACAAAATTTATTTCAATTGATTATAAAAGAATCCATTCAAAGAATAAAGTAATCTTCTCACCATCGTGCACTAATTTTGTGTCCTTTACACCATTATTTTCAACTATAAAAAGAACTATGATACAACTTAACACAAACACTTAAAGCCACTGTCACGACCCGAAAATTGGACGTGATGGCACTCATCTTAACCCACCAAGACAATTGAGCCTAAAAACCCAATTAACATAATACATTGCGGGAAGATAATAAAAATAAAGTTTAATTGTGGATAATAAGTCAACTTGATTAAAAATCCCCCAAAACCTGGTTGTCATGCGCACAAGCCTCTGATGTATTACAATAGATTTGAAAGAAAAGTATAAGCCTCAAATGATATTGTTTCTAAAGTAGAACAAAATCATAAATAGGAGTGAGAAGTCAGCTGGGATAGCAAACAACTACCTCACATAATCTCCACAGGAAGCCTCAGACAAGGAAGAATAGAGGGTATCATGAAGATCCGGGCTCGTAACCTACAAAAATATAGTAGCAAGGAGTGAATACCAAACACACGGTACCCAGCAAGTGAACTACTAAACACAAAATTAAGTAATATAGGATACAAGTACTCCTAACACTACAACAAAACCTCCACAACTACAACCTGCATAAAGTCAGCTTAACCTAACAGTTCACAATGTACATGGCCTATAGCTCAATATCTACACCAATATTTATAGTCCAATAACACAAGGATCAAGTTCATCCATTACAAGTTCCATAAAAGACACCCGCAATTTCATAAATAATAATGATGTGTGATGCATTGCAAATGCAATGCAATGTCAAGTATCATGATGCATATCTGACCTAGTGATACACACCCGTTGTCTCTCAGTCCGAGACCCATGGGGGACTTGTAGTCCATGCATCCGTCGCAGCGTGCGACACGACCGTTGAATCATAGTATCTGTCATGGCGTGCGACACGTCCCTCGAAATATAGTATCCGTCGTGGCGTGCGACACGTCCCTCGAAATATAGTATCCTCTTTAATTCTTATTCTTTTTTCAGTCCTCATAACACTTGTCACATGGGTCAATGCAAATAGGCATGCTTACATGATAATGAGAAAATGACTAATTTTAATACAATGCACAATTTACAACAACATGGTATTAGTACAACGTCGACACTAACTCAATATGTCAAAATCATTCACAACCTTCACACAAGGAAGCACGAGATTCTATATACTTAACGAAGGTTAAGAAATTCACTTACCTTAGTCAAATCAGGATCAATCAAACACTTGAGCTTTCCCCTTTCGAATAGAATCTGTAACACCACGATCTAATAAAATAATAATTCAGAATAAGATTTCAAAACTAAAAACACCCAAACTACTATATGTCTAGATTAGATCCAGAACTCATCTAAATCTATAAGTAAGTTCCAAATTTCCAAGCCTAGGGTTCAGTGTTAGTAACCCCAAATACTATAAATCTAATAGTTGTTCATACAATACAAACCCTGAATATTAATACCAAAACATATACATATATATACACATTTGAAACCCCACAAGAAAATAATAAGTTTTGACTAAACAATGAACCAAAAGAACTAACAGAGTGCATCGATCTACCAACCAATTCTCAATTGCTATGTTCTGTATGCATATATATATATATATATATATATATATATATATATATATTATAACTTTATCAACCAATCCAATCATCATTATCCTTAATAGTATTTCATTCTCACATTTGTTTTTTAAAACTAAACATCACTACACTTATGACTATAATGGAGACATGTACACGACATTAATTATCACATACAATGGTTGTAGTAATCAACATATTGTTCCTAGTATTACATATATCTTGCATCCATCGAACAACTAATTTATTCCTCAAGAATTCAGATGAAACTCTCACCTGGTAACTACTTTTTGTCGTTGTCCGTCGTTGTCTCTCATCGAAGGTAAGAGCTCAACCCTTTTCTTCTCTTCTTATTAATTTTTTTTAACCTAATTAAGTATTAAAAGTTTTCTAATTGATTTTAAAATATAATCACCAAGTGGTATAAAAGTTTCACTAAATTTACATTTAACCCACCACTTATATTAATTATTCAAACTCAATCATAAATTAAATAGTCTTCATTATCGAATAGTCCAAACTACCCGCTAAATTTTATGAGAAGGATATGTGTAGGAAAATAGGATGACTAATTCTCGAAATGACCTGTCGGGTCATTACAGCCACTCAAGTACACACTAGTTACCCTCTTCAAAGACGTTGAAATGGCAAATTCTACAAACCACAACGACGTTGGTGTTATTGCTGCTAATGATCGTTGTGATCCGCAAAATCACATAGTGACAGAGGAAGATTACTCTGTAATTATATAAAATTTATTAAATATAAATTTTATAAATGATTCAAATTATATTAAATTCAAAATATATTAATCCAAACAAATATTAAGGATTAATATAATTGGGTCAATTAATTAAGTCCAATAAAGTATGGATTTAATTAAAATTCCAAATTCAATTATTTGGGCTACAAAAGATAATCAAAAAATATATTAGTCCAAACAAATATTATGGATTAATATAATTGGGTTAATTAATTAAGTCCAATAAAGTATGGATTAATTAAAAGCCCAAATTCAATTATTTGGGCTACAAAAGACAACTCACTTTATTAGGCCCAATATACTCTCATCCAAGAGGCCCATCTTGCTGCCATGTGTCAAATGACGTGGCACGCCAAGTCAAACAAAAAGCCAATGGGATCATGCCATGTGTCTAAATGACAAGCCCATTTCATTAAAGCTCAATATGCCACGTCACTTAAATCTGATTGGCCGGGAGAAAGCTTGATTCCATCATTACCCCTCTATTCTACAACTATATATAGGGGTCCTCATAATTCAAAACAAATCAAGAATTCTAAAAAAAAAATATAGAGAGAGCTTGTAGATCAAACGCCACAAATTTCTCTACACAAATTCAAGAATTCAAACATTCAAGTTCAAGAACAAGCATAAAAGCTCTTGAACTCAAAAACAAGCTCAAGAATAAATTCAAGTTTCAAGATCAAGATCAAGATTCAAATCAAGATTCAAGATTGGATTCAAGAGAAAGTTTAAAAGCTCTTGAACTCAAGAATAAGCTCAGGAATAAATTCAGGTTTCAAGATCAAGATCAAGATACAAATCAAGATTCAGGATCAAATCCAAGAACACGTTTCAAATTCAAGATCAAGCTCAAAAGCCCTTGAATTTACACTTGAAAAGTTGAATCAAATGATTCATAGAGATTGTAACACTCAAATATTGAAATAAAATACAATGATTCTTGCGATATTTTTGTTCCTAATCGTTATTTTCTTGACGCAAATTTTATCGTCGATAAATTCTGGCACGCCTAGTGGGACAATCTCTACCTCTCATCTCAACTTTTCAATAATCTAAGAACATTGAAATGGCTTCCAATAAGATCTCCCAATAAACATCCTCCAAGTCTGCTAATTCCAAGTTCTCTACTGAAGTAGAGGGAGCCTTGGGTGTCGCTTTTGGAAGCATTGGAGTTTCTACAAGAAGAAAAGCTACTTTGTTGGGACAATAAGCACTGCAAGTGTCGTCTGCACCAACTCCTAGTTTTGGATCTTCAACCCCAAAGGGAGCGAGGTCCCCTGCAAAAGCTTTAGACGGAGGTAGCAGTATTGGTGAGAAGATCAAGCAGACTTTGGCTCTGCTTAATGTCTCTGGTTCTAGGAACTCCACTACAAAGAAAGACCACGACTCGTCCAATGAATCTTCTCCATACACATCGCATAATGTGAGCCCTCTGCAGATCAACTTCCAGAATAATCCATGCTACTCTTCAATGCCTCCAACAGTCATGCAAACAATGACAACTAACGCTTTATCAGTAGAGGAGCAACTTGCGAATCCCGGTAAAGATAGTTGAAGGATTGACCAAGCATATGCAATACCAAAAGACTCGCATCGATAAGTTGATGGATAGGGTAGACGGTTTACTAGATGGGGAATCTAGCCATGCACCTTGGAAAGGCATTGAGATTCAGGAGACTGAAAATCCTGTGAAGCAAGCAACAACTGTCAAGGAGATTCCAGTTTCTGCTGAAGGAATGACCCCACTTAATTAATTAAAGGAGCTCATTGAAGGGGCCATTAAAGATAAGTATAAAGTCTCCACAAGGTCTTCCCATATGTATGCTAAGCTTTACACTACAAGGATTGATAGACTCGAAATGCTTGTCGGTTATCAACCCCTTAAGTTTCAGCAATTCGAAGGCAAAGGAAATCCAAAGTAGCATGTTGCACGCTTTGTGGAGACATGTAATAATACGAGAACCTATGGAGACTATCTCGTCAAGCAATTCATCCGCTCTTTGAAACTAAATGCCTTTGACTGGTACACAGACCTTGAACCTCAATTCATTGACAGTTGGGAGCAATTGGAGCATGAGTTCTTTAATTGCTTCTATAGCACAAGGCGCATAGTGAGCATGGTGGAACATACAAATACTTGCCAAAGAAAGGATGAACCTGTCATCGACTTCATAAATCAATGGAGGAATGCAAGCCTTAATTGTAAAGACAGACTTAGTGAAGCTTCTACTATAGAAATGTGTATCTAGGGGATGCAGTGGGGGCTTCTGTACATCCTACAAGGGATCAAACCTAAGTCTTTTGAAGATCTAGCGACTCGTTCTCATGATATGGAGTAGAGAATGTCTTCTCCCGGAAAAGATGGAATGTTTGTTCATGATCCTTGCAGAGGAAAGGACAAGCAGGAATCTAAAAAATGGAACAAATTTGTGCCCAGGAATGACAACAAGGAATCCATTAATATCAATATGTTGCCTGTGAATTTTACTACCAACGAAAGTAGGAAACCAAGCATAAAGACGACTTTTCAAGAGCGTTCAAACCGAAATCTAACCTTGAGAGAGCTGCAAGAAAAAGAATACCTTTTTGTGGATTCTAATGTTCCTGAAATTTTTGAGGAATTGGTTGAGCTGAAGCTCGTTGAGTTGCCAAAGATGAAATGACCGAATGAAGCTAGGAAGGCTGATGACCCATATTATTACAAGTATCATAGACTCGTAAGTCACCCTCTCAAAGAGTGTTTTGTCTTCAAAGATAGGGTTATGCAATTGGTTAAAGAAAATAATATTGTCCTTCATGATGGAAAGGCAAGCTCTAATCAAATCTCTATCATTTTCGACTCACTTGATCCAGTCCAAGTTGGTTCTGTGTGAAAAGCGCTCTAGACAATGTTGAGGCATCATGCTTCAGTGCTGACCCAGGAGAGACAATAAATGGAACTTCATGGAAGGTGTCCCCTACTAACGAAGATGAAGTGGTGGGAGAAATGCCATTAAAGGCATCTCCATCATCTTCCGAAACGCCTGTGGAACCCTCTTTTAAAGAAGTACATGCATGTGACACAAAGATCACATTTACAGACGAGGATCTTCTATTTGGTGAAACTCTACACAATCGTCCTTTGTATATGGTGGATCACGTGCTAGAGAAGAGGATAAATAGAATTTTTATAGATGAAGGGTCTGGGGTCAACATTCTACCCATCCACACGTTGAAAGAGCTTGGCATCATGACTAAAGATCTTAGCGAGAGCCGTTTGTTGATACAAGAATTTAATCAAGGGGTAGAGGTCCATAGGCTCAATTAAGCTGGATATTCATATGGACGATTTGCAATCAAATCCATGGATGCATGTGATTGATGCAAAGATTTCATATAATATATTACTGGGAAGGCCTTTGGTACACTAAAACAAAATTATCTCATCTTCTTACTATCAATGTCTAAAGTACCTAGAAGATGGAATTCAAAGGAAAATAATTCCTGACAATAATCCTTTCACTGAAGTGGAATCACATTTTGCCGATGCAAAGTTCTATTTGAAGAGTTAGGTCGTGAAAGGGGAAAAGCTTGAGGGTGTCAAACCGACTAAGTCTGATAGGCTTAAAGGCAAAGAAAACAATGCTGCCATTGAAAGGGCCAAAGTTGATACTGGGGAGGCTAGTACTTGTCTAAATAAGGGAAAGACCCTGCCCTAAAAAATAAAGTCATCCCCTACACTCCGTTTTGTCCCAAAGGTGAAGAAAGGGGATGATCAATTATCTGATGTACAAGGGAATGTATTAGGAAGGATGACTCTTCCTAACAAATGGATTGATGAAATAAACTTGTCTTCAAAGCTGTTGGGAAATTTTGTGGCTTAAAATCCGCCGGAAGATACACCACTCCCTACAAAACATACAAAAGGCTTTGATCCAAATGCTTACAAGTTACATGGAAAGGCTGGTTACAACCCCGATGAGCCATCTAGGCTCGGGAAACACCCATCAGAAGGCACAACTATGCAAGCACGTGAAGGTTTAGGGTATATCCAACCACCACCAGTATGCATCTCCATAAGAATGGCAAGCAATAACTATATCACTATAGAAGATGAGTGTGTTTCTTCTATTAAACGACGTTCTGTCTTTGATCGGCTTGGAAAACCTACTGCAAGAACTTCTGTGTTCGAGAGGTTAGGCCTATTGAAGAAAAAAAATAATAAGCATCGAGAAAGTCAGCTAAGAGTAATGACACTTTTTTCACTTATGATCCAAAAGGATTTTGAAAGCATAATGTGAGACCCTGTGTTTCTCGTCTTCCATTATTTAAATAGTGTGATGTTACATAAGGCACATGTGATTTTTTCTAGCACCTAAACACAATAAGGCTGCAAATAAGTGGTAATATCAAGTAACTAAAGTTTTAAGCCAAAGGAATACCCTAAATGCACGTTCAGGGTTAAAGAAATGACCCAAGTGGCACCTCGCCCTTTTCGGAATGTTTAAATTAGGTTTTCACTATTCAGATGGGACTAAAAGTTTATAATTTTCTAGTAATCGATTTTTTTAGAAGTTATTTTAAAAGCACAAAGGTCATACATTAAGTTTTGGGATCAAGAGAGTTGCAAGATAAAGGTTGGAAAAAGTTACCGTAAATTTCTTAAAGAAATCCTTCTCAACTTTGGGTCAAATGTATCAAGTCATATCTCCCAAAATACAAGGATTTATAAGGTCAATGACCTATCAAATTTAAGATCTACGAGTCTAGTTTGCAATGCACAAAACTCGCATCAAACCGACCTCAGAATAAAGAGTTATGACCGTTTTACCGAGACTGCCCGAGCTGGAAACTAGGTCACGGGTCTGGTGGGGTTGACCCAACTTAATCTCGGCTATTTCGACATTTTAAAGCTCACAAATGAGCCATTTTCATCCCAAACCAGTATGAAACTGAAGAGAAAGCTCCCAAAAGTTCTCTAAGTGATTTAGGTATGTTTTTCGCATTTATACCGTTAAAATTCATCCCCGTGCCTAGAAATATGTGCCTTACGCTTTTCAATTGTTTTCCCCTCGTATTAGCTGTGTTTGGAGCTGTTTTTGAAGTGTAAAAAAATGTTGTTCTTGCTGGTTATTGTTGGTTTGCAGTTGTTGTGTTCAGGTAATAATTTTGGGCCTCTTTTACGGTCATTTTTACGAAGTTTTACGGATATTTTCTCGCGTAAATGCTCCTTGCCGAATCTGGTCATTAATGTTAAATTTTTTACTGTTTATAGGTCTTTAAGATGCATATATATAGTCATTGCAAAGCTTAGGATGTAAGGAACAACTTTCGTGAAGAAACTTTTGGCAATTAGACGTTCGTTGGAGAGGTATGTTAAGGCTAAGCTCCGACCCTTCTTTTAGCACGAAATCTTGGAAGTTTCCCAAAACGTCAAATGTGATATCTTACTATTCTGTTGCTAGAAAGACCTTCTGTGAAAGGCTTGGGATTGCAGCTGAGTTATATTCACGATGGTATTAGGTTGAAATTTCATTCATTCGCTTAAACTGGAAGGACATTCAATTTATATATATCATTTTGCCGGTCTCCCTGATACCTATTCATTTGTTCGAGGCATATCTCTTCTTTGTGTAGTGCCATTAAAATAAATGTAGAATGTGAAGGGAATGTAGTATTCATAATCAATCCTTCTTCCATACAAAAATATAATTGAAGAATTTAACAAGTAACGCATTGGTTCCAATATTCTCTGGTGAAATGCTCCTATTTAAACTACTAAGGTACTTGATCCTTTTTAAATGCACTCTTTTACTAATTGAAATGGGACCAAGTATAAGCATTATATAAAGCACCTTTATGAACATTTTCAATGTTAAGGCTTCACTCTAAATGTTGGGTTAAGTTCCCAAACTTGTTAAAAAGGACATGTATGATCCCACGAGCCATATGTATATGATATGACAACGATTATGATGTTATGAGAATAAGTATACCAATGAGCCAAGATTGGCTAAATGACACCGATTATGATTCTATGAGAATAAGTTTACCGATGAGCCAAGATTGGCTAAGTTCTTTCTATGGTCTACTATGTGCATTCAACATTCATATCATACATTGCACGTTATGCATGAACTTCGAGCTATAATCGAAGGTATGTGGCCTATTTGCTAAAATATATATATATATACATATATATATATATATACATATATATATATATATGCATATGGTACAGATGGCCACCGGTTGGCAGATATGATGCCGGTTAGCTACTGGAAAGGACCACCAGTGCTAACATTTGGTTGGGTATGTCATGCATTTGCATCTATATATATGTATTCAGGACATGCGATACTCGAGCATACCCTGCATTTTTTTATCACTAGAAGGTGGCTTATTGGCCATTAAGGCTACTTGAGTTTTTGTTACAGGTGGTATTTATATTATCCTTTTTACTATGGTTATCTATGATTTTCCTTCCTGCCTTACATACCAGTACATGTTTATTAGTACTGACGTCCTTTGCCAAGGGATGTTGCATTTTATTTCGTGTGTGCAAGTTCAGGTAGGTGTTCTGATTTACCCCTCCACTAAGAGCCGCATTCAGCTATGACTTGGTAAGCTCCAGCTCTTCCTGGAGCTTTCACAGGATGTTTACTTTTTGTTGTACAGTTGGGTATGTCGGGGCCCTGTCCCGACAGTGTTAGTGATTCTCATAAAGGCTATTGTGGACATGTTATTGTGGGTTGGTCCTTTTGTGTCTTTCAGTCTCCAGTCATTTGATTGGCATGTATATATGGTGTGTGCTTGTACCTCTGTTGTGGAAGCCTTGTTGGCTAGCTAGTACTTTATCGTTTGGGTTTACTTATCTTGATGTACGTGATTTACTGTTACCAGGTCATGACCTAAAATGTCTAGGCTTAATCTTTCAGACATTATGCTGCCCGATTTTCTTCTGGTCCCTAGTTAGTTCACTAGCATGTTTAGTGGCTTGCTCGACCAATAACGGTATCGGGTGCCAGTCGAGCCTCGCCTCTCTTTGGGGCATGAAAAACATGGTACCAGAGCAGGTCGTATCTCAGGGAGTCCATAATGTTGTGTCTAGTAGAGTCTTGCTTATGGGGGTGTTCACCACACTTATAATCAGGAGGCTACGAGGCATTTAGGGATGGTTACATTTCTTTCACTTAATAGATCATGCTATAGAGCAAAGCTATAGGAACATATGAAATCTATATCATGTTATGTTGTTCTTATTTAATGGGTTACCTATGCTCAAGAGATGGAAGAACATGAGATAAGTATGGATCTTAGAGAAAGTATCATTTATGTCTTGCTTGGTGAGGAAGATATATTCCCTATTGAGGCACATAGGGAGCCTCCAATGCCCACAGTACCGGATTCACCAGCACCTATTGAGGCCCAAGGAGATCTAGTACGCCAAGCCCTATTAGAGACTGGGATCAGGGGATGAAGAAGGCTATTCAGCTACTAACTATGATGGTTTCTATTCATGAGAGACAACTAAAGGTGAGAGCAGACACCAGAAGGGATAAAACAGAAATCTCAAAGGTACGAGAGTTTCTTCAATTGGCCCCTCCAGTATTTATAGGGTCCAATCCCACTGAGGATCCACAGGACTTTATAGACCATATGTATAGAGTATTGTGGGTGATGCATGCCTCTGTCACCGATGCAGTGGAGTTGGTTCTTTTCAACTACATGATGGTGACATCTTGTGGTACGAGGAGTGGGAGAGATCAAGAGGGCCTGACGCTCCACCAATAGAGTGGGAGGCCTTTTTTGAGGCATTTTCAGCCCATTACGTACCACGGGAGGTGCGGGTGTCCCGACCAGTTATCAGTTTGAGGTAGGGGAGATACGAGAGTAAGGAAAATTGTAGCCTTAGGTTTAATTCTTTGGCTAGGTATGCATCAGATATTGTATGTACCATGAGTGCTATAGTTCATCGTTATTTGGATGGTTTGGGGGATCATTTGATCAAAGACCACAGGATAGCCTCTTTACAAGATGGTGTTAATATTTCTTGTATTTAGGATTTTGCTCAGACTACAGAGGATCTTTCTCGTCGAATTCGAGATACCCGTAGAGATAGAAAGAAGAATAAGAAGGCTTGTATATGAGGTCTTATAGGGAGCCATGGGGTGCTTTTAGGCGTCCTTTTCATCGATATCCACCTCCGTCAGTGGGTAGTTCCCCGCTATAAATACAGGGCCAGCGGATTGATCATTATATTCAATCAGGGCCAGGGCAGAGTTTATGCCAGCCTGAGAGCCGTCGACAGGAGCGTTATGCACAAATTAGACAACCTACTCCCTCATGTACACAATGCGGTAAGCTTATACTAGGCAGTGTAGAGAGGGTTAAGGTGCATGTTAGCATTACGGGAAGACATGATATTTTATTAGCAACTGGCCCTTTAGTTAGCCCTACTGTGAATGAATTCATGATAATATTCCCCAATGAGCTTCCCAGGATCCCCCGAAAGGGATATCAACTTTTCTTTAGATTTTTCTCCCTGATATGCAACGTATATCCATTCCTCTGTAAAACAATAGCTCTTGTAGAGCTAAGAGACTTGAAGGAATAACTGAAGGGCTTGCTTGATAAAGACCATATTAGGACAAGCACATCTCCATGGGGTGCCCCAATTCTCTTTGCTTGAAAGAAAAATGGCTCCTTACGGATGTGTATCAGTTATAGATAGCTAAAAATTCACTATCAAGAATAAGTATCCTTTTATGTGAATTGATGGTTTATCAAAGATTTACCCCAGGTACTACCAGCTATGACTCAAGGATGTTGATACTCGAAAGACAATATTTAAGATGAGTGAAAAGCTGAGCATGCAGACCACTTGCGAATTATATTACAGACTCTCCAGGAAAACTAGTTATATGTTGAATTCTCCAAATGTGAATTTTGGTTAACTTCTATAGCTTTTCGTGGACATGTTATTACTAGCGATAGTATCAAGGTCAATGGCTAGAAAATTGAAGCAGTAATGACCTGGCCGAGTACATTGAATGCAATAGAGGTCCATGGTTATTTGGGCTTGGCAGGATATTATAGGTGGTTTGTTGTGGGGTTCTCCTCTACCTCTACCCCACAACCAAAGTTGACACATCAAGCAACTATGTTTTCAGTAGACTAAATTATGTGAACAGAGTTTTCAAGAGCTAAAGAAAAGGCTTAACACTGCACCTAGTTTGGCTCTTCTAAATGGAACCAAAGGCTACATTATATATTGTGATGCCTCGAGAATTGGCCTAGGTCGTGATCCTATGCAGTATAGTAGAGGTATTGCATATGCTTCCAAACAGTTGCGAAAGCATGAACAAAACTATCCTACCCATGGTCTTGAGTTCGTCGTAGTTGTTTTTGCCCTAAAAAAACACTTTGGTGGCATTATCTATATGGAGTTCATGTTGATATTTTACTGACCACTAGATCCTCCAATATTTATTCAAGCAGAAGAAGTTGAACCTATGACAAAGGAGGTGGCTAGAATTACTAAAAGATTATAATGTTGATATTTTGTACTATCCTGGTAAAGCTAATGTTGTTGTTGATGCACTTAGCTGAAAGTCCATGGGAAGTCTAAGTCTTGTTGAAGCTGATAAGATTGAAATGACAAAAGAGCTATGCCAGCTAGCTAATTTGCAGGTGAGATTGGTAGATAGAAAGGATGGAGGTGTGATTGTTCAAAGTACAACAGAATCTTCCACTATTACTGAGTAAAAGAGCGAGCGCGAGGATCCTGAGCTTAGGACATTGAGGGAGAGCATTTCACAACAAAAAATATTCTTTATTTGAGTTGACTGGAGAATGAGTCCTTAGGTACCAAGGCTGCTTATGTGTGCTAAACATCAGAGGGATCCATGCCAAAATTCATTTTGAGGCTCATTATCCTAGATATTCAGCTCAACCTAGGGCAACAAAAAAATGGGGGTAGTGAGACCTATGATAGATTTATTAGTGGAATGGCATGAAAAATATATTCCAAAGATGGTGGCCAATGCCCCAACTACCAACATGTTAAAATAGAACATTAGAGACCTGGAGGCCTAGCTAAGTATACTGATATTCCGTTATGGTAATTGGGACATGATAAATATGGGCTTTATCACTAGGTTGCCTCATACTCCATGCAGGATGACTCTATTTGGGTATCATTGATAGGTTAATAAAATCTGCTCATTTCACGCCAGTAAGAGTGACATATTCAGCGGAGGATTATGCTAGGCTTTACATTCATGAGATTGTTTGCCTTCATGGAGTTTCATTATCTATTATCTCTGATCGAGGGGATCAGTTTACCATAAATTTTTTAAAGTCTTTTTAGAAAGGTCTAGGCACTCAAGTGAATCTTAGCACCGCTTTATACACAAACTGATGGGTAGGAAGAGCGTACCGTCCATACCGTTGAGTATATGTTACGTGCCTATATGTTGGACTTTAAAGGAAATTGGATGAGCATCTACCTCTTATTGATTTTGCTTATAATAATAGCTTTCATGCTAGTATTCAAATGGATCCTTAGGGAGCACTATATGGGTGAAGATGTAGGTCACCGATTGATTAGTTTGCAGTTGGGGAGGAAAAGTTGCTAGACTCTAATCTAGTTCAACAAGCAACAAAAAAAAAAAGAAACTTATCAGAGATTACCGCAAAGGGCCTAGAATTAGCAGAAGTCTTATGTAGATGTTCAACGACGAGACTTAGAGTTTGATGTAGAAGATTGGGTCTTCTTAAAGGTCTCACCTATGAAGGGACTCATGCAGTTTGGAAAGATAGGAAAGCTCAGTCCTAGATATGTTGGACCCTATGAGGTTATTAGACAAATTAGCAAGGTAACGTACGAGTTTAATTTTCCTTTAGAATTGAGGGACGTCCATCCAGTATCTCATGTATCTATGTTGCGGAAGTACATTAAGGATCCTTCGTGTATTACTCACATTAAGGATACCCCCATTGCTAAAGACTTAACTTATGATGAGGTACCAGTGGTTGTTTTAGATTGGAAAATAAGAAAGCTTCAAAATAAAAAGTGGGCTTCGTGAAAGTGTTGTGGAAGAACAACAACATTGAGGAAATGACTTGGAAAGCCAATGAAGAAACGATGAGAAATCACCCCCAGTTATTTATAACTTAAGGTAGGTCGTGTTCCAAAACTAGCAGTTATCATTTATTTTAGTAACTTAAGTTTTAAAGGATTTAGAAGTGAAACTTGTATGTTTTGTCGCGGGATAGCTAACAAAGCTTAGTAATTGGAGTTTCGAAAGTTGATTTATGGTTTGCAAGGGTAATAGATGTATCCAAAAAACAATTTTAGTAAATGGTAATGCAACCAAGGGGCTGTCTTGACACATTCAAGGACGAATGTTCTTAAGGGGGGGAGACTGTGAGACTCCGTGTTTCTCGTCTTCCATTATTTAAATAGTGTGGCGTTATATAAGGCACATGTGATTTTTGCTAGCACCGAAGGACAATAAGGCTGAATATAAGTGGTAATATCAAGGAACTAAAGTTTAAGCCAAAGGAATATCCTAAATGCACTTTCGGGGTTAAAGAAATGACGCGAGTCGCACCTCGTCCTTTTCGGAAGGTTTAAATTAGGTTTAACTTTTGAGATGGGACTAAAAGTTTATAATTTGCTAATAATGAATTTTTTTAAAAGTATTTTTAATAAAACAAAGGTCATACATTAAGTTTTGGAATCAAGAGAGTTGCAAGATAAAGGTTTGGCGAAAGTTACCATAAGTTTCTATAAGAAATCCATCTCGAATTCGGGTCAAATATATTAGGCTATATCTCCCAAAATACAAGAAGTTTGAGGTCAATGACCTATCAAATTGAAGATTTATGAGTCTAGTTTGCAACTCACAAAACCGCGCGTCAAACCGACCTCAGAATAAAGAGTTATGACCATTTTATCGAGACTACCCGAGCTGAAAACCGGGTCATGGGTCGGGTCGGGTTGACCCAACTTAATGTCGGCTATGTTGATATTTTAAAGCTCAACAATAAGCCATTTTCGTCCCAAACCAGTATGAAACTGAATAGAAAGATCCCAAAAATTCTCTATGTGATTTAGGTATGTTTTCCTGTTTTTACTGTTAAAATTCGTCCGTGTGCCTAGAAACGCGTTCCTTACGCTTTGCAATTGTTTCCCCTTGTATTAGCTGTGTTTGAAGCTGTTTTTGGAGTGTAAAAACTGGTGTTCTTGCTGGTTATTGTTGGTTTGTTGTTGGTGTGTTCAGGTAATAATTTTGGGGCTCTTTTACGGTCATTTTTACGAAGTTTTACGGACATTTCCTCACGTAAATGCTCCTTCGCCGAATCTAGCCGAATCTGGTCATTAATGTTAAAGTTTTGATTGTTTATAGGTGTCTTGAAGATGCATATATATAGTGGTTGCGAAGCTTAGTACGTAAAGAACATCTTTCGTGAAGAAACTTTTGGCAATTTAACGTTCGTCGGAGAGGTATGTTAAGGCTAAGCTCCATCCCTCCTTTTAGCATGAAATCCGGGAAGTTTCCCACAACGTTAAATGTGATATCTTACTATTCTATTGCTAGAAAGACCTTCTGTGACAGGCATTCGGATTGCAACTGAGTTATATTCACGATGGTATTAGGTTGAAATTTCATTCATTCGCTTAAACTGGACATTCAATTTCTATATATCATTTTGTCGGTCTCCCGGCTACCTATTCATATGTTTGAGGCGTATCTCTTCTTGGTGTAGTGCCATTAAAATAAATGTAGAATGTGAAGGGAATGTAGTATTCATAATCAGTCCTTCTTCCATAGAAAAATATAATTGAAGAATTTAACAAGTAACGCATTGCTTTCCAATATTCTCTGGTGAAACACTCATATTTTAAACTACAAAAGTAATTGATCATATTTAATTGCACTCTTTTACTAATTGAAATGGGACCAAGTATAAGCATTACGTAGAGCACCTTTATGAACATTTTCAATGTTAAGGCTTCACTCTAAATGTTGGGTTAAGTTCCCAAACTTTTTAAAAAGGACATGTATGATCCCACGAGCCATATGTATATGATATGACAACAATTATGATGTTATGAGAATAAGTGTACCAATGAGCCAAGATTGGCTAAATGACACTGATTATGATTCTATGAGAATAAGTTTACCGATGAGCAAAGATTGGCTAAGTTCTTTCTATGGTCTACTATGTGCATTCAATATTCATATCATACATTGCACGTTATGCATGAACTTCGAGCTATAATCGAAGGTATGGGGCCTATTTGCTAATATATATATATATATATATATATGGTACAGATGGCCACCGGTTGGCAGATATGATACCGGTTAGCTACTGGAAAGGACCACCAGTGCTAACATTTGGTTGGGTATGTCATGCATTTGCATCTATATATATGTATTCACGACATGCGATACTCGAGCATACCCTGCATTTTTTTATCACTAGAAGGTGGAAATGAGGAAAGATTGGATAAATGAGGCAAGATTGGACAAATGACAATGATTACGATTAAGTGTACCAATGAGACAAGATTGGATAAATGACAATGATTATGATTCTATGAGAATACGCTTACCGATGAGGCAAGATTGGCTAAGTTCTTTCTATGGTTTACTATGTGCATTCAACATTCATAGCATACATTGGACGTTATGCATGGACTTCAAGCTATAATTGAGACCACCAGTGCTAGCATTTCATTGGGTATGTAATGCATTTGCATCTATATATATGTATTCACGACATGTGATGCTCGAGCATACTATGCATTTTTTTTAATTGCTAGGAGGTGGCTTATTGGCCATTAAGGCTACTTGAGTTTTGGTTATAGGTGGTATTTCTATTAACCTTTTTACTACGGTTATCTATGATTCTACTTCCTGCCTTACATACCAGTACATGTTTATTCATACTGACGTCCTTTGACTGGTGATGCTACATTTTATTTTATGCGTGCAGGTTCAGGTAGGGGTTCTGATTTACCCCTCCACTAGGATCCCCATTCAGCTATGAGTTGGTAAGCTCTACCTCTTCCTGGAGCTTTCACAAGATGTTTACTCTTTGTTGTACAGTTGGGTATGTCGGGGCCCTATCCCGACAGTGTTCGTGATTCTCATAAAGGCTATTGTGGACATGTTATTGTGGGTTGGTCCTTTTGTATCTTTCAGTCTCTAGTCATTAGATTGGCAAGTATATATGGTGTGTGCCTGTACCTCTGTGGTGGCAGCCTTTTCTGCTTGCAAGTACTTTATCATTTGAGTTTACTTATCTTGATGTACGTGATTTACTGTTGACCAGGTCATGACCTAAAATGTCCAGGCTTAGTATTTCAGATGTTATGCTGCCTGATTTTCTTGTGGTTCCTAGTAAGTTCACTAGCATGTGTAGTGGCTTGCCTTTCCAATAATGGTATCGGGTGCCAGTCGCACCTCCCCACTCTTTGGGGCATGACACATAATTGCTTCCAGGATGAAGCGATGAGTGGAACTCGTAGTTTCATCTAAAGAGGTACTAAAGGCAAAGGCTCACACTGTGGTGTACACCAAAGAGTGCTAGGAAGATGAAGAAAGTGTAGGCTCCTCATGGCATGTTAAAACTTAGATTGAGAACAATGCCTTGTGTCAACTAAGAATTGATAAAGAGTTTGGAGGTATTGCTTTGTGCCATCATATATCTATTAATGATAATGATCCGCCAGAAGAAGAGGATGCTGGGGATGCTCCATAAGAATTCGAAGAGGGAGTGAAGACCACGATCAATCCCTTAAAAGAAGTTAGCCTTTGCACTGATGAAGACCCAAGACCAACTTACTTGAGTGCTTTCCTAGAAGCTAATGAAGAAATAACTTATATGGATATACTCAAAGAATACAAGGATGTCTTCATTTGGTGCTATAAAGAAATGCCTAGTTTGCACCCCAAGATTGCGGCCCATCAATTAGCAGTCAGGCACGGTACTCGTCCTGTCATGCAAGCTCAAAGACGCTTCAGGCCGGACTTGGTTGCATTGATTGAGAAAGAACATAACAAACTCATCGAGGCGGGCTTTATTCATGAAATTAAATACCCCATGTGGATTTCAAGCATTGTTCCCGTAAGGAAGAAGAATGGCCAAATTCGAGTTTGTGTTTTCTTTAGAGATCTCAACAACACATGCCCTAAAGATGAATTCCCGCTACCCATTCCAGAGTTGATGATTGATGCTACAACTGGATATGAGGCAATGTCATTCATGGATGGTTCTTCTGGCTATAACCAAATTCGTATGTCACCAAAGGATGAAGAACTCACAGTGTTTCTTACGCCTAAAGGCATTTATTGCTACAATGTGATGCCTTTTGGTTTGAAGAATGCTGGTGCTACATATCAAAGGGCTATGCGAAATATATTTGATGATTTACTCAACAAATATGTTGAATGTTATGTTGACGACTTGGTGTTGATGTCAAAAAGGAGCGACCATTTGAAAGACTTGAGAATGGTGTTTGAGTTACTTCGAAGATATCAACTGAGGATGAATCCACTAACGTGTGCCTTTGGGTTGCTTCTGGAAAGTTTCTTGGCTTCATCATGCGACATCGAGGAATTGAGATTGATCAAGCCAAAGTCGATGCAATTTTGAAGATGCCCGAGCCTCGAAACATTCATGAGTTGAAAAGTCTCCACGGGAAATTACCCTACTTGAGGAGGTTCATCTCAAATCTAGCTAGAAGATGCCAACCATTCAGTCATCTCATGAAGAAAGGTGTTCCTTTCAAGTGGGATCAAACATATAGCAAAGCCTTTGAAAGTATCAAAGCATATCTGGCGAAACCTCCGATCTTAGCAGCCCCTATACCTAGAAAGCCACTGAAACTTTACATTGCAGCCCAAGAAAGGTCTGTGGGAGCCTTACTAGCCCAAGAGAATAAAGAAGGCAAGGAAAATGCCCTTTATTACTTGAGCAGAATGATGACACCAAATGAGCTGAAGTATTTGCCAATCAAGAAGTTGTGTTTGGCACTGGTCTTCTTGATTCAAAAGATGAAGCACTATTTTCAAGCTCACATTGTCCATCTAGTTTCTAGAGCAAATCCCATAAAATTTGTTATGTTGAAACCAGTCCTTAGTGACCGACTAGCAAGGTGGTACCTTCAGTTCCAACAATTTGAGGTTGTGTATATCCCTTAAAAGGCTATGAAGGGACAAGCATTAGCAAACTTTTTGGTGGACCAACCTGTACCGAATGATTGGGAATTAACTAATGAGCTTCCTGATGAAGATGCAATGGTTATCGAGATCCAACCCCCATGGAATATGTACTTTGATGGGGTTGTGCATCGTGGTGGAGCTGGTGCAGGTGTGGTGTTTGTCACTTCACAAGGAGAGGTCTTACCATTCTCCTTCACATTGAGACAACGTTGTCCAACAATGTTGCAGAATATCAGGCGCTAATACTTGGACTTGAAATGGCCATTGACATGAGGCAATTGCAGTGGCAAGTTTTTGGTGATTCTCAATTAGTGATTAGACAACTCTTGGGAATCTATGAGGTCAGGAAGCCTGAGTTGTGCTCATATCACTGTTATTCCTATATATTGATAAGACAACTTGGAGATATGACCCTCCAATATGTGCCAAGGAAGGAAAATGAAACGGCTGATGCCTTGGCTTCTCTAGCCTCAACCCTGACTCTTCCTGATCAAACTCAAGTTACTATTTGCCAAAAATGGGTAGTACCACCATTGGATGAAGGTGAGCATATAAAGAATAAGCTTGAGCATGTTATCTTAGTTTTTGAAGCCAATAAAGAGGACTGGCGACAAGCTATCATCGACTATTTATGTTATGGGATACTTCCAGAAGATGCTAAAAGAAGAACTAACATTCGTCGTCGGGCACCTCATTTTCTCTACTACAAGGACACATTGTATATGAGATCATTTGAGGGAATGCTTTTGCGGTGTTTGGGGGAGGAAAGAGCGACTCAAGCCTTGCAAGAGGCACATTTAGTAGTGTGTGGACCACATCAGTCTGGGCCAAAGCTCCACTTTCACATAAAAAGAATGGGGTATTATTGGCCAACCATGGTAAAAGAGTGCTTGGATTATGCTCTAAGGTGCAAAGCTTCGCAATTCTATGCAAACTTCATACATCAACCGCCTGAAGTTTCACACCTGACTATTGCATCTTGGCCATTTGATGCTTGAAGACTGGATATTGTTGGACCACTGCCAAAATCTTCTAGAGGACACTTATACATCTTGGCTGCGACAGATTACTTCTCTAAATGGGCCAAAGCTATAGGTCTTAAAGAAGTCAAAAAGGAGAATGTTGCAAACTTTATTCGAGTAAACATTGTCTACCGATTTGGCATTCCACGATACATAATAACGGATAATGGTAAGTTGTTTGATAACAAGTTGATGAATAAAATATGCGATCTCTATGGCTTCAAGAAGCGGAAATCTTCTGCGTATCATGCTGCCGCCAATGGTTTGGCCGAAGCGTTCAATAAGACTCTATGTAATCTTTTGAAGAAAGTGGTCTCTAAGTCTAAACGAGACTAGCATGAAATAATGGAAGAAGCCTTGTGGGCATATAGGACGACATATCGCACACCAACTCAAGCAACCCCATATTCTCTTGCTTTTGAAGTTAAAGCGGTCCTGCCACTTGAGCACCAAATACTGTCCTTGAGACTGGCTATCCAAGAAGGGCTCACTGAGGAGGAGAATGCTCGGCTACGTCTTGCCGAGTTAGAAGCACTTGATGAAAAGAGGTTAGAAGCCCAACAAAATCTTGAATGTTATCAAGCTCCTTTGTCTCGTGCTTTTAATAAAAAGGTTCGCTCAAGATGTTTTCAAGTTGGAGACCAAGTTCTCGCAGTAAGAAGGCCCATTATCACTTCACATAAGTTTGGAGGCAAGTTCACCTCAAAGTGGGATGGACCATATGTAGTGCAAGAAGTATACAGAAATAGTGCTTACAAGATTGTTGATGTAGATGGCATAAGGATCCATCCTATAAATGCAAAATTCCTAAAGAGATACTATCCTTGAGGAAAGTTATGCTCCTTGAAATTTGGGTATAAAAATGCATAATACTCCTGGCTCGCAAGAGTATAAACTGTGTACGGCACCCTAAAAAAAATACTCCCCCAGAACTACATTGTAACTTGATCCTCTTTATTGAGGTACGTAGGCGCTTGGAATTATATTCTAAATTCAGTTGCATGAGTGTTAAAAAATCATATGTCCCTACTTGATTCCTTCTGGGGGTAAAGCCCTACGGAATGTGAGCTCCTTCAATAGTATGCTTAAGACTTTCAGACTTGGTAAAGTTAGCAAATAAAAGTCTTCAACTTCTTCAAGTATACAAGTTGAAGCTCTCAAACTCTTCGATTTTACAAGTTCAAGTCTTCGAATTCTTTGAGTTTTTAAGTTGAAGTGTTCAAATCCTCAAAGTATGCATGTTGAAGCGTTTATAATTTTCAAGTTTGTAAGTTAAAGTATGCAAATTCTTCAAGTGCGTGATTTGAGGTTTTAAACGAATCAAGTATGCTTATTAAAGACTTTAACTTCTTGAAATCTGCAATTTGAAGTCTTCAAATTTTCTCCTTCTTATAGTTGAAGTTTCTAATCCACCATATTTATAAGTGGAATTCTTTAAAGTTGTTGAGCCTAAAAGTTAAAGCTATTAAAGCCTTGACCTTTAAATTCACCTCTCTTAAGGAGAAAATGAGTAACTATTTCTTTGCATCGTAAGGATTCCCTCAAATTGCCTTTCTTGGTATAAAGATGATTATCCATCCTTTTATGCCACAAGGATCTCTCTGAAATTTTTATGCCTTAAGGAGGACAAATATTTGTCCCTTTTCACCATAAGTTTACCCATTTGCTAAAGGATACCTAAATTTTCATGTCTTAAGGTGGACAAAATCTATCCCTTTGCAGCTTAAGCTGGCCTTTTCGCATTTTCTTTGAGAAGATCTCTAAATTTCCATGCCTTAAGGTGGACGAAAATTGTCCCTTTGCACCTTAAGCTGGCCTTTTTGTGGGCTTCTCCTTAAAAGTCTCTCCAAATTTCCATGCCTTAAGTTGGACAAAACAATTGTCCCTTTGTACCTTAAGATGGTCCCCTATGTTTAAACATTTAGAACAACATAAAGCCTCGCGTTGTTGGTCCCCTATGTTTACACATTTAGAACAACGTAAAGCCTCATGTTGTTGGTTCCCTATGTTTAAACATTTTGAACAACGTAAAGTCTCGTGTTGTTGGCCCCTTGTGTTTAAACATTTAGAACAACGTAAAGCCTCGTGTTGTTGGTCCCCTATGTTTAAACATTAGAACAACGTAAAGCCTCGTGTTGTTGGTCCCCTATGTTTAAACATTGGAACAACGTAAAGCCTCGTGTTGTTGGTCCCCTATGTTTAAACATTTGGAACAACGTAAAGCCTCGCATTGTTGGTCCCCTATGTTTAAACATTTAGGACAGCGTAAAGCCTCGTGTTGTTGGTCCCTTATGTTTATACATTGGAACAACGTAAAGCCTCGCATTTTTGGTCCCCTATGTTTAACCATTTAGGATAGTGTAAAGCCTCGTGTTTTTGGTCCCCTATGTTTAAACATTGGAACAACATAAAGCCTCGTGTTATTGGTCCCCTATTTTTAAACATTGGAACTAAAGTTTCGTGTTGTTGGTCCCCTATGTTTAAACATTGGAACAACGTAAAGCCTCGTGTTGTTGGTCCCCTATGTTTAAACATTTAGAACAACATAAAGCCTCATGTTGGTGGCCTTAAGGCGTGAGTACGGATTTTATCCCTCCACGCCCCAAGACCAAATTCTTATGATACAATGGAGCTTAAATCCACAACCCTGCAAAAGAAAGAGAAAAAAAAAGAACAAGGATGAACACAAAAATATATATTTGTAACTAGCACTTTGAAGCTCCACGTCTAATTTCAAAGATTTTTTGAAGAGAGGAACTCCAAATCTTTGAATGTTGATGCTTAAAGAATAAAGAGTGGGATTTATTTATAGATGTTCAAGTAATCCATGTCCTACACTATCTACAGTTCTTATTATGCTTTAAAGAGGAATTCTAATACAAAACAAAGTTCACTTCTTATTCTCCCTATTTTTAATTGGACAAGAATAAGAAAAGGGAAAAGGAGTCCTAGTAGAAGTCAAATAAGAAAAGGAAAAAGGAGTCCTAGTAGAAGTCAAATAAGAAAAAGAAAAAAGGAGTCCTAGTAGAAGTCAAATAAAGAAGAGAGAAAGGAGTCCATTTATGTGCTCCTATGTGAATGAAAAAAAAAATTCCCAACATTACATGACTCTTTTCACATGTCCCTATGTCAATTTGAAAAAAATAATCCCAACATTACATGATTCTTTCAAGAATCATTTGAAATAACTTCATGTATAAAAATATATATATATACAGAATGTTTTGATCACTAAGTGTCGTCTGTATAATTTAATCATCCATTAATACTTCAAGCCTAGTCTTTAAAAGATAAAATATCTCGACAAGACTTGAAGTAAGGGGCATTTGTAATCATATAGAATTTATTAAATATAAATTTTATAAATGATTCAAATTATATTAAATTTAAAATATATTAATCCAAACAAATATTATACAACAACAACAACATACGCAGTGAAATCCCATAAGTGGGGTCTGGGGAGGGTAAGATGTATGCAGACCTTACCACTACCACACCGGTAGAGAGGTTGTTTCCTGGAAACCCTCATCACAAAAACTCATTAGCAGAATAAGCTAGATATGATAAACAATCAAGAAAGAAAAGAACACATGATAATACATAGATACAGGATAGTAAACATATAAAGGCAGATTAATAACATATAAAGGCAGACAATTACCACTCCTTCCTATCTACCCTATTAGCCTGCTACTCCAATTCTCGACCTCCACCCCTTCCTGTCTAAGGTCATGTCCTTGGTGAGATCAAGTTTCACCATATCATATCTAATCACCTCCCCCCAATACTTCTTTGGTCTACCTCTACCCCTCCTTGTAGCTCCCAAATCTATCCTCTCACACCTTCTAACAGGGGCATCAGTACTCCTTCTATATACATGTCCAAACCATCACATTCTCGCTTCCCTCATCTTGTCAGCTACAGGGGCCACCTCTAGCTTCTCCCGAATGACCTCGTTCCTAATCTTATCACTCCTGGTGTGACCACACATCTATCTTAAAATCCAAACAAATATTATAGATTAATATAATTGGGTCAATTAATCAAGTCCAATAAAGTATGGATTTAATTAAAGCCCAACTTCAATTATTTGGGCTACAAAAGATAATCCAAAAATATATTAGTCCAAACAAATATTATGGATTAAAATAATTGGGTTAATTAATTAAGTCCAATAAAGTATGGATTTAATTAAAAGCCCAAATTCAAGTATTTGGGCTACAAAAGACAACCCACTTTATTAAGCCCAATATCCTCTAATCCAAGAGGCCCATCATGGTGCCACGTCTCAAATGATGTGGCATGCCATGTCAAACAAAGAAGCCAATGGGATCATGCCACATGTCAAAATGACAAGCCCATTTCATTAAAGCTTGATATGCCACGTCACTTAAATCTGATTGGCCGGGAGAAAGCCTAATTCCATCATGACTCCTCTATTCTACAACTATATATAGGGGTCCTCATAATTCAAAAGCAAATCATGAAATCTAAACAAAAAAGCTAGAGAGAGCTCGTGGATCAAACGCCATAAATTTCTCTACACAAATTCAAGAATTCAAACATTCAAGTTCAAGAACAAGCTTAAAAAGCTCTTGAACTCAAAAACAAGCTCAGGAATTAATTCAAGTTTCAAGATCAAGATCAAGATTCAAATCAAGATTCACGATCAGATTCAAGAACAAGCTTAAATGCTCTTAAACTCAAGAACCAGCTCAGGAATAAATTCAGGTTTCAAGATCAAGATCAAGATTCAAATCAAGATTCAGGATCGAATCCAAGAACAAGTTTCAAATTCAAGATCAAACTCAAAAGCCCTTGAATTTACACTTGAAAAGGCGAATCAGAGAATTCATAGTGATTGTAACACTCAAATATTGAAATAAAATACAACAATTGTTGCGATATTTTCGTTCCTGATCATTATTTTCTTGACGCGAAGTTTATCGTGTACATACTCATCACTCAATGACGTGCTACAACATCAAGTCAAAAACAATCGTTCACATCACTGGCGAAGGGGAACTCTATGAACTGAAGGAGAACACTAGTAATTAAATAGAACTCTCTCTCTTTTGTTATCCTTTTTTTTAAGTTATGACTATTTTTGACATACACAAACACTTAAAAAAATATTTTTAAGTTTTCACTCATATTTTCATATTTTTTTTCTGCATGTTAGATTTGTTTTTTTTTTGTTTTGAGTTTCGTTGTTTTACTTCTTGCATGGTGAGGTTTTAACTCATTTGAGTTCGTATGTTACTCCCTCTGACGCCTGGTAAAATTATCCAAATACCCCTATAGTGAAGGTATGCGCGTAACGCATCTTTCGATGCTTGTATAAAAATCCGAGACTAGATTTGTGATCAACATGAAAAATAGAGTGGTAAAATGATCTCGATTGAATTTTAGAGCGATCCGATCGAAAGATATCACAAAACAGTGACGGTCCGCGATAGAGGCGCATCTCGCACCCATCGCAAAGGGGCACTTGTATGTTTTTCAAAATTTTCGACGGGATGAAGAAAACTCGTTCTAAAACACTTTTCCAAAAATATGCTATTTGTGATCGGTCTGCGCCGCGAACCGTGTATTTTCTAAGCTGGAAATTTCTAAATAATTACAAAAGGCATTCCGGTCAATTCCTAACCCCTCCTAAACACTTATACACATCTAGTAACGTCGTTTCAACATGAAAAGAGCCTAAAACCCCATTCCAAGTCCTATTACAAAATCTAACAAGGCTAAGGCTTGAGAAGAGGAGAGAAGGGCTTGGGTTGAGACATTCGGGAAGGGATCCTCGACACTACCCGGTTGAATAGTTGCATCACAGGTATGTAAGGCTAAATTAAAACATGGGATTGTTCTCTCATGTTCCCCATAGAGGTCATAGAAGAGTTGGTGGTTGAAGAGTCTACATGCATGCTTTCTTTGATGATTCCTGACAGATTGATTTGAAATTACATGTTTTCTTTGTTGATGATCGTCATACTATATATTTTCTTAAATTGAATATTTTCTTGAGAACTTGCATAACCCTACATGATTATTTGGAAAGCATGCATAATAAACTTAGGGGGATGAGTCTAGAGCCTCGAGTTGAGATTGTTGACTGTGATGATGAGTTGATGCAACTTGATTGTTTTATGAGTCTCTGCAAATGCACTCTATCGATGTGATTGTTCACTTGTTTCCTGATGGTTGTTATACAATCTTGAGTCATTAATGAGACGTGATGGTAAAGTTAAAGCCCTTATGAAATAATTATTGAAATGGCCAAAGTCCTTGTGATGTATCAGTTGTGGACGGGGAGTGAGTCCCTATGAGACTAGCAGTCGTTGACGGGGAGTGAATCCCTACAAGACTGGTTGTGGTTGAGGTTTATGAGCATTGAGTCGGGAGGAGTATCGAGCACTGAAATGAGTAAGAGTGAGTCCCACTCGAACTCATTAACTATGTCGCCAAACGTAGGAGAGGCTTAAACACACACACACACACATATATATATATATACATATATATATATAAGGCTTCCCTCGAGGTATAACAGTCCCTTAATACAATAGCAGATCTGTTGGGTTTGACTTCATATCGGGTGAACTGATATGGTATCCAACGTTCCTTACCTGGAAAGTTTGGGACCAATGTGGCAACATCAGGGTGATTGTTGTACATTCACTGGCTCATAAGTGAGTGTTGTCGGATACAAGAAACTCCCAGGAAAATTCTTAACTTACTCCGAGTCTAGATTATAAGAGTTGAGACTATTGATGAGTCCGAGATAATGATGTGTCACTTGTCTACTCTTCACTCATTCATAGATAGACAAGCTGACGGTTTGATGTTTATCTTGACTTGATGTTGTTTTGCATATTTTCTACCGGTTTCTATTTCATTCAGCTATTTTACATACCAGTACAGTCCAAGTATGGATGTCCACTTTGGACTGCATCATTTTATGATGCAGAGGCAGGTACTAGAGATCATCAACAGGCGATCCATTGAAGATTAGAGATTCGAAGCTGATTTGGTGAGCCTCCCCTACTCCGGAGGAACCACTACTTTTATTTTATCACGCTTTAGAGTTATGTTGAATTATTTCCTTATTTTGATTTGGGTAGCCATGGGTCTGTCATTGGCACCACATGATTAGTGATAGAGGCTTCAGAGACAATGGTCGAGCATTGATGTTGAGATTGTGAGCTAGTTCTTGCTACCAGCCTTCATTATTTTATATTTTCTTTTGAGACTTTAGTTGAGATGTGTCCATTATTTACGCATATGTTCCGTTGCTCAGTAGAGTGTATGTGATTGAATGATGTGATGAGGCTAAGTGGTTTGCTTGGAGACTAGCGATAGTCTCTGAGTGCTGGCCACACCAAGGGTACCCTCCTGGGGCATGACAAACTTGGTATCAGAGCACAGAGTTCAAGTGTCCTAGGGAGTCTCCGTGTCTAGTAGAGTCCTGTTTATGGGTGTGTTATCGACCACACTTCATAAGCATGAGGCTATGGGACATTAGGAATGGTTACACTTCTTTCTTATTCCAATTCGTGCGATAGAGTTAAGCTATATGAAAATTATCTTTTAATTCGTGCGTTACACGTGCAAAATCGATACTATGCCTCCCAAAAGAGCTGTTAGAGGAAGAGGACGTCCTACCAAGAAAATTGTTAATCCAGCTGAGCCCCAAGTACCTAAGGGGCCCGTGGACCTAGCTGTCCTGGTTGAGCCACCCCCTCAAGGTGAGGTCTCCAATGTCGAGCTACGCCAGGCTATTAAAACTTTAGTCCAGGCTGCCACTGCGCCTGCTGTGAGGCAAGGCGCAGGTGGAACAGACTCACATGACACCTCTAAAGTTCGAGAATTTTTTAGGATGAATCCTCCTGAGTTCACGAGGTCTGCATCCACTGAAGATCCCGAGGATATGTGGAGGAACTTGAGAAGGTGTTCCAAGTGATGCATTTAGCTGATGTTGACAAGGTGGAACTGGTTGCTTACCAACTGAAGGGGGTGGCGAGACTGTTGTTCGACCAGTGGAGGAAAGGCAGAAGGGATGATGCCCCCTGGTTGACTTAGGCAATGTTTTAAAAGGCCTTCTTGGGACGCTTCTTCACAAGAGAGAAAAGAGAAGCCAAGGTGAGAGAGTTCCTGAACCTAAAACAGGGCTCCATGACTGTGCAGGAGTATGGGTTGAAATTCATGCAACTATCTCGCTATGCTCTAGACATGGTTGCAGATTTGAGGGGAAGGATGGGAATGTATGTAGACGAGTTGAACATAGGACCCAAGAGAGATGGGAGAGAAGACATGCTTGTGAGTGACATGGAAATCGGGCGACTGATGTCATTCATGCAGCAAGCTGATGAAGAGAGATAACATGACAGGGAAGAGTTCAAGCGCATGAGGGTTAAGGCATCCAGCCATGAGGGTGGAAGGAGAGGTAATGGTAATCGATTTCCAGCACCCTCAGTTGTTAGTACACATGTGCCTAGAGGCACGTACGATCAAAGATTCCAAAATACCAGAACCCATGAACCCAGTTACAAGCCATTGTGGCTCAAGGCTGGCAGAGTAGGCCATCGTGTGATAACTGTGGAAAACACACTAGGGGAGATACGCGACAGAAATGATACGTGTTACAGGTGCGGCCAAGTAGGCCACTACAAGAAGGATTGTCCGAAGCAGGGTGGCCAGGCTTAGTTTACTGCATCGATTCCATCAGTTAGAGGGAACCAGAGGGCCACTACGTCAAGTACAAGCGGAGCAACAAACCGCCTGTATGCCATAGGCAGTCGCCAAGGTCAAGAAAATTCCCCAGACATTGTGACGGGTATGATTCGAGTCTTTACTTTTGATTGTTATGTTTTGATAGATCCTGGTTCCACATTGTCGTTTGTATCTCCTTATGTGGCCAGTAAATTTGATAGAACCCCCAAAAGTCTTCTTGAACCCTTTGATGTTTCTACTCCGGTGGGTGAGTCTATTCGAGCGGAGAGAGTCTATAGAGCTTGTGCAGTGTCCATCTATCATAGGGACACCCTTGTTGATTTGATTGAGTTAGAGATGCTTGACTTCGATTTGATCCTTGGCATGGATTGGCTTCACGCTTGTTATGCCTCCTTTGATTGTAGATCCCAAACTATTAAGTTCCAATTTCCAAATGAACCAATTTTAGAGTGGAAGGGTGACTCTATTACACCTAGAGAAAGGTTTATCTCATATCTTAGAGCTAAGAATTTGATTCCCAAAGGTTGTATCTATCACCTGGTGAGAGTGAAATCTGATGATGTGGAATCCCCAACTCTTGAGTGAGTTCCGATAGTCAACGAGTTTCCAGAAGTGTTTCTTGACGATTTGCTAGGAGTCCCTCCTGATAGGGAGATTAACTTTGGGATTGATGTTCTTCCAGATATCCAGCCTATTTCGATCCCACCTTACAGGATGGCCCCCGCTGAATTTAAAGAGTTGAAGGAGCAACTAAAAGATTCGCTAGAAAAGGGCTTCATTAGGCCAAGTGTTTCACCTTGGGGTACCCTTGTTCTATTCGTGCGAAAGAAAGATAGGTCCCTTAGAATGTGTATCGATTATAGGCAATTGAACAAGGTCACGATAAAGAACAAATATCCTCTCCCAAGGATAGATGATTTGTTTGACTAACTTCAAGGCGCCTCTTACTTCTCTAAGATAGACCTTAGGTCTGGCTACCATCAGCTGAAGGTGAGGGAGTGTGACATTCCAAAGACAACCTTTAGGACTAGATATGGCCATTTTGATTTCTTTGTCATGTCCTTTGGGTTGATGAATCCACCTGCCGGTTTCATGGATTTGATGAATAGAGTGTTCAAACCATACCTTGATTTGTTCGTGATTGTGTTCATCGACGACATACTGGTGTATTCAAGGAGTAAGGAGGAACATGCGGACAACCTAAGAGTGGTCCTCCAAACTCTTAAAGATTATGAGTTATATGCAAAATTCTCCATATGTGAGTTCTGGCTTAAGTCAGCAACCTTCCTAGGCCATGTTGTTTCTGGTGATGGTATCTGATTGGATGCCCAAAAGATTGAAGCAGTAAAGAATTGGCCCCGACTGACCACTCCGAACGACATTAGAAGTTTCTTGGGGTTGGCGAGCTACAACCGCAGGTTTGTTGAGGGATTTTCTTCCCTATCCGCGCCATTGACCAAATTGACTCAGAAGAAGGTCAAGTTTCAGTGGTCCGAAAAATGTGAGAAGAGTTTCTAGGAATTGAAAACAAGGTTGACTACTGCGCCAGTCCTAACCTTACCACATGGAATCGAGGACTTTGTAATTTATTATGACACCTCAAGGGTTGGATTGGGATGTGTACTAATGCAAAGGGAGAAGGTGATAGCCTATGCCTCCAGGCAACTCAAGGTACATGAAAGGAACTACCCAACCCATGACCTCGAGTTGGTAGTAGTAGTGTTTGCACTTAAAATCTGGCGTCACTACTTGTATGGAGTGCATGTGGATGTGTTCACTGACCACAAAAGCTTGCAGTATGTTTTTAGTCAGAAAGAGCTCAACTTGCGATAGAGGAGATGGTTGGAATTGCTCAAGGATTATGACACGAGCATCCACTACCATCCAGGTAAAGCTAATGTTGTTGCTGACGCTCTTAGTAGGTTATCAATGGGTAGTATAGCCCTTGTGGAAGAAGGAAAGAGGGAGTTAGCCAAGGACCTGCACCGGTTGGCTCGATTAGGAGTCCGACTTGAGGAGAACAAAGAAGGAGGAGTTAATGTTCAGGACGGGTCTGCTTCCTTGTTAGTGGTGGAGGTGAAGGAAAAACAAGACCAAGACCCTGTCATACTCCAATTAAAGGAGGATGTCCACAATCAGAGAGTGATGATCTTCGCCAAAGGGGGAGATAGAGTGTTGAAATATCAAAGTTGATTGTGTGTCCCAAATATTGATGGCGTACGAGACTGAATAATGGCAGAAGCTCATAACACTAGATATTCCATTCATCCTGGCTCCACCAAAATGTACCACGACTTAAGGGAATTCTATTGGTGGAATGGGATGAAGAGGGACATCGCGGAGTTCGTTTCAAAATGCCCAATTGCCAACAAGTGAAGGTTGAGCATCAAAAGCCCTGTGGTTTGGCTCAGAACTTTGAAATTCCGGAATGGAAATGGGAGATGATTAACATGGACTTTATCACTGGCCTGCCGAAATCTCGAAAGCAACATGATTCGATATGGGTGATCGTGGATTGAATGACTAAGTCGGCTCACTTCTTGGCAGTTAAGACAACAAACACTGTGGAAGAGTATTCCAAGTTATACATCCAGGAGATTGCTAGGTTACATGAGGTTCCCTTGTTCATCATCTCGGATAGAGGAGCTCAATTTACCTCCCAGGTCGGAAATCATTCCAGAAAGGCTTGGCTACTAAGGTGAAACTAAGCACAACCTTTCACCCACAGACGGATGGTCAGGCAGAGCATACAATTCAAATGCTTGAGGACATGTTGAGAGCTTGTGTTCTTGACTTCAAGGGAAATTGGGATAATCACCTACCACTGATTGAATTTGCATATAACAACAGTTATCATGCAAGCATTCAGATGGCCCCTTATGAAGCCTTGTATAGGAGGAGATGTAGATTCCCAATTGGGTGGTTTGAGGTTAGAGAAGCATGACTGATTGGGCCTGATCTTGTTCACCAGTCGATGGAGAAGGTCAAGGTCATTAGAGAAAGGTTAAAGACTGCCTAGAGTCGCCAAAAATCTTACACTGACATAAGGAGAAGAGATTTAGAGTTTGAAGTGGATGATTGGGTGTACTTGAAAGAATCACCTATGAACGGTGTCCTAAGGTTTGGGAAGAAAGGAAAGCTAAGTCCACGTTATGTTGGGCCATATCAAATTGTAAGGAGAATTGGGAAGATGGCTTACGATTTAGTGTTGCCTTCTGCGTTAGATGGGGTGCACCCGGGATTCCATGTGTCAATGCTAAAGAAATTCGTGGGAAATCTTATCGTGGTGATCCCCGTTGATAGCATTGGGGTGAAGGATAACTTATCTTACGAAGAGGTCCCGGTTCAAATTCTTGATGGTCAGATTCGTAAGCTTAGGAACAAAGAAATAGCTTCAGTCAAAGTCCTGTGGAGGAATCAATTCGTTGAAGAAGCCACATGGGAAGCTAAGGAGGAGATAAAGGCAAATTATCCACACCTGTTCGTGCCAACTGATGATGAAAATGTTGAAGGTAAAAATCCTTGCTCTTCACTAAGCTAAGTGTTCCATTTTTATGTGACATACTATTATTAAGTCGAGAATTGATTAATTCAATTGAGTGCGGAAATGAGTCTCGAGTCTATTCATGCCTTAATCCCCACCTCTACTCATCATTCGAGGATGAATGACCCTAAGGGGGAGATGATGTGATGTCCCATAAAATTACCAAAATACCCCTATAGTGAGGGTATGTGCGGAACGCATCTTTCGATGCTCGTAAGACAAATCTGAGACCGAATTCGTGATCAGCATGAAAACTGGAGTGAAAAATGGTCTCGGTTGAATTTTAGAGCGACCTGATTGAAAGATAAATATTCGATCCAAATTGAAAAACAGTGACAGTCCGCGACAAAGGCGCGTCGCGCACCCGTCGTGGAGAGGCACTTGTATGTTTTTCAAAATTTTCGACGAGATGGAGAAAACTTGTTCAAAAACCCTTTTCCAAAAATACGTTGTTCGAGAGCGGTCCGCATCGCGGATGGTGTATTTTCCGAGCTGAAAATTTCTAAATAATTATGAAGGGCATTCCGGTCAATTCCTAACCCCCTCCTAAACACTTATACACATCTAGTAAGGTCGTTTCAACATGAAAAGAGCCTAAAACCTCATTCCAAGTCCTATTCCAAAATCTAACAAGGCTAGGGCTTGAGAAGAGGAGAGAAGGGCTTGGGTTGAGACATTCGAGAAGGGAATCCTCGACACTACCCAGTTGAATAGCTGCATCACAGGTTTGTAAGGCTAAACTAAAACATGGGATTGTTCTCTCATGTGCCCCATAGAGGTCATAGAAGAGTTGGTGGTTTAAGAGTCTACATCCATGCTTTCTTTGATGATTCCTGACAGATTGATTTGAAATTACATATTTTCTTTGTTGATGATCGTCATACTATTTATTTTCTTAAATTGAATATTTCCTTGAGAACTTGCATAACCCTACATGATTATTTGGAAAGCACGCGTAATGAACTTTGGGGGATGAGTCTAAAGCCTCAAGTTGAGATTGTTGATTGTGATGATGAGTTGATGCAATTTGATTGTTTTATGAACCTCTACAAATGCGCTCTACCGATGTGATTGTTCACTTGTTTCCTGATGGTTGCTGTACAATCTTGAGTCATTGATGGGGCGTGATGATAAGGTTAAAGCCATTATGAAATAATTGTTGAAAGGGCCAAAGTCCTTGTGAAATATTAGTCGTGGATGGGCAGTGAGTCCCTATGAGACTGGCAGTCGTTGACGGGGAGTGAATCCCTACGAGACTGGTTGTGGTTGAGGTTTATGAGCATTGAGTGGGGAGGAGTATCGAGCACAGAAATGAGTAAGAGTGAGTCCCACTCGAACTCATTAACTACATCGCCAAATGTAGGAGAGGCTTAAATTATCACACACACACACATACACACACTTCTATATATATATATATATATATATATATATATATATATATATATATATATATATATATATGGGGTTCCCCTCGAGGTATAACAATCCCTGAAAGCAATAACAGATTTGTTGGGATTGATTTCATATCGGGCAGACTGATATGGTATCCAGCGTTCCTTACCTGGCAAGTTTGGGACCGCTGTGGCAACATCAGGGTGATTGTTGTACATTCATTGGCTCATAAGTGAGTGTTCTCAGATAAAAGAAACTCCTGAGAAAATTTTTACCTTACTCCGAGTCTAGATGAGATAAGTTGAGACTATTGATGAGTCGGAGATATTGATGTGTCACTTGTCTACTATTTACTCTTTCATAGATAGACAAGCTGACGGTTTTATGTAATTTTGATGTTTATCTTGACTTGATGTTGTTTTCCATATTTTCTACAGGTTTCTGTTTCATTTAACTATTTTTCATACCAGTACTTTCCATGTACTAATGTCCAATTTGGACTGCATTATTTTATGATGTAGAGGCAGGTACTAGAGATCATCAACAGGCGCTCCGTTGAAGATCAGAGATTCGAAGCTGATTAGGTGAGCCTCCCCTACTCCAGAGGAACAACTACTTTTATTTCATCACACTTTAGAGTTAGGTTGAACTATTTCCTTATTTTGATTTGGGTAGCCATGGGTCTGTCATTGGCACCACATCATTAGTGATAGAGGCTTCATAGACAATGGTCAAGCATTGATGTTGAGATTGTGAGCTAGTTCTTACTACTAGCCTTCATTACTTTATATTTTCTTTTGAGACTTTAGATGTGATGTGTCCATTATTTACGCATATTTTTCATTGCTTAGTAGTGTGTATGTGATTGAATGATGTGATAAGGCTAAGTGGTTCGCTTGGAGACTTGCAATAGTATCTGAGTGCCCGCCACACCAAGGGTACCCTTCCGGGGCGTGGCACACCCCCCTCCTCCACACAAACATACTTGACCTCTTCACTTTTGTTATTAAAAAAATTGATAATATAGATATATACATTAATTAAAAACATATTTTGTTTGTTGATATCACTAACACTTTCAATTTTTATATGTAGTGAAAGTCTAATCCTTATTTTCGATGAATCTTGAAATAAAATTTTTAGGTCACTAGCTGCAACGTGTAAAACTGACTTTAGCTTGTTGATTGATCCATATAAACTTAAACACTTTGAATTAATCTTTTGTTATAAATTTAATTTCAATTTACTCTTTTTTTCAATAATTTTTAACCATGTAGCATGATATATATATAGGTTGTTTCTTATGGGACTGAAACAAATTTGGGAAAGGAGATTGGAAGAGCATCTCAAGGTACTATGTTGTTTCAAAGACACCAATTCAAGTGGCTAGTCATGCTCAAAAGTATTTCTTTTGTCGGAACAGTCAGACTCCAGTGAATCATCGTCGCCCTAGCATCAATGACATTCAAACTATCACCCTTACTCCTAAGAAGAAAACAACGACTCCTCCTAAGATCAATATAACATACTTGCTTACAACAACTATTGTCAAGTTGGGTCTTCATCAATGCCTTATCATTAACGTAATTATTACCCTTTTGGTGGTCCAACTTTTACCAAAGACTCCAACGAAAATTATGGGAGATACAATCAAGGTGAAGCATCTCGCAGCAACTCATTTGTCCCGGAAAAAAGTAACAACAACAACAACGATCTGCAAAGGCCAAAGTCACCTCACCCTTTCCCTTCAATATACCTATCTTCTGCTAGGGGGAATAACCCCCAAGTCTAAGCAAAAAAGGGCATCTCTATTACTACACAAGAGAACAAGCATTTAGCTACAGACATAAATTAACTAAATGAAAAAATTCCTAGGTAAATCCGATGGTAATGATGTAATTAGCTTGGAATTTGAGTTCTCTAGCTAAAATCAGTAGCTACTAGCCTATTTTCTTATAGTGTATTGTGTTCTACTCTTAAAACAAGCAAAAGTAGGTTTTCAGTTTCTTTTAGGTTTGAAGGTTGGGGAGATTCAATGTCCTTCTATATAATATAATATGATATAATATGATATAATATGATATGATATAATATAATATAATATAATATAATATAATATAATATAATATAATATAATATAATATAATATAATATAATATAATATAATATAATATAATATAATATAATATAATATAATATAATATAATATAATATAATATAATATAATATAATATAATATAATATAATATAATATAATATAATATAATATAATATAATATAATATAATATAATATAATATAATATAATATAATATAATATAATATAATATAATATAATATAATATAATATGATATGATATGATATGATATGATATGATATGATATGATATGATATGATATGATATAATATAATATGATATAATATAATATTTCTTTCAATAATAAGTGACACTCCTTGGACGACGAAAATGGCATTTTCGTAATAAATTTGCTTTCCAAGGCTATTCTGCAGAATGGCTATTTCGTAATATGTTAGCTTTCCGTGGTCATTTCATTGCTGCCCCTACTGCCCAATTACTTCTTCGCTTCTCCACTTGCCCACAGGTTTTCCTCTTCCCAGGCATATATGTCCTCTGCTTCCTTTGGCTGCTCCCTTGCTGCTGCAACCTGCTTTGCTAAAATTTCGGCTCTCACATATATCTTTGGTTTAGCCGTGAGCGCGTCATTTTTGGTGGCATATTGGGTTCTCCGTGCTTGATTGAGAGTCACAAATGGCCATTTCCCAGGTATTTCACGGCGTCATTTTCGGTGGCATATTGGGTTCTCCGTGCTTGATTAAGAGTCACGAATGTCCATTTCCCACGTATTTTACGGCGTCATTTTTGGTGGCATATTGGGTTCTCCGTGCTTGATTGAGAGTCACGAATGGCCATTTCCCAGGTATTTCTTTCTTATTTCTTCAATATTTCTTACTTAGTTCTTCAATTTTTTGCTTTGGACGTTCCGCACCGCCTAAGAATTCTTTAAGGGCTGTTACTTTTTGGGGTGTATGTCTTCTCTTTGTAATGGGTTGAATTTCTTTGGTACGATTTTGGCATGCATGTTACTGGCACTTCGGTTGGTTTGAAATTGTGTTCGGGTTGGATATTTACAATGTAATTGTGCATTTAAGTTGTTTGATAATATGTCTATCTTGGTTTTAATTTTTCCTCAATTTTCTGCATTGAATATTGTTGCCATAATTTCTGTTGTTGCTAATTTTGTACTTAAAAAATCTCTTCAAAATCGGAGTTGCTGCATTACTTAAAAAATCCTTCAGATTCGGTAATTTTTGGCTTGTATATTTTAGCTTTCTAATATGTTGAATTTTTAAATTTTTATAACTGATTGGTGCATGCAAGCTGTTTGGTAATCCGTCTTAGCATAATATGATTTGTGTATGTTGTTATTGTTCTTAAGTTCTACATGCATGTTACTCACTGGTTGAATTGGTGCTGGTCCTTCAGGACTAGCAGTTGCCGCAGACCTTAAACAACAAGGGGTTCCCTTTGTGATCTTGGACCGCGCCAACTGCATTGCATCCTTATGGCAAAACAGGACATATGATCGCCTTAAACTTCCCCTCCCACGACAATTCTTTGAATTGCCTTACTTCCCATTTCCACAAAACTTCCCTGAGTATCCAACGAAGTATCAATTCATTAGCTACCTTGAATCTTATGCCAAGAAATTCGAGATCAGCCCACGATTCAATGAGTCAGTCCACTCTGCAAAGCATGATGAAACATGTGGTTTATGGAGGGTGAAGACAGTGTGTAAAAATGGTTCAGTCATTGAATATATATGTAGGTGGCTTGTGGTGGCCACAGGAGAGAATGCAGAAAAAGTGATGCCCGAATTCGAATAAAGTTGAGTTGAGATCAGATAAAATCCTTGCTCTGTGAAAGCACAAAGAAAGATCACATTGCCGGTGACTTATAATTTATCTTTGTTCACTAAAGAAGTTTGCGCTTGTTTGGAGGATTATCGATGATTAGAGTTTCATTGATGGGACGTTGCGGTGCTTAAATACAACAATCTAGATATCGAGATTTAACGCTACAAGAGAATAAAAGTTACTGGCTTCAAATATAACATAATAAGATGGTTGAAAATGGAGGAGTTAGCGGAAACCAAGACATATATTAACTGGTGAGATACAAACCAAATGTTACATTTTTCTTTGCAGATCATGATAACCTATACCCTTATGTCTATACGAGTCTTAACAATCTCAGGTGGATTGTATTTCCGGAGTTGTGTGATAAACTTCTCTAAGCTAATCTTTGTCTAAGGAATATGTCAGGGATGAACCTCCCATCATTGTACTGGGTATTGATTTTTCTTCCAAAATTTGGTTGACCAATTGCAATTATATTTTATCCCCATGGATATCTTCTTCACTGAGATATGAGTATTAGCTTGTTTCATGACCTTGAAAGTACTAAGTTGCACTTCAAATGATTTCAGGGCATAATGAATCAATTGTATGATGTGATGTACGAGTTCAACTTTTATTTACCTCCTGACTATGATTTGGTGATACGAGCACTTGGATCTCTTGAAGGAACAGCAAAAGCATTGGATCCAGATTTCAAAGTTGTTGAAAGTGCATATCCATTTGTTTTCGGAAGACTCTTGGTAGATCCAACTCCTGATATGAGGAGAATATTGAGAGAGCTTCTCATCCGCAATGATGGTTCTATAAGGTGGAATCGGCTAGAGAGACTGGTGGGTGATTTATTCTTTCTATGTGGTGTTGTACTTGTGTCTTGCAGGTAGCACAAGTGAGTATAATCTCTTTTCTGCGCAGGAGCCTTTGACTAAATCGTGAAAAGAAGGCCATCTTAGTTCTTTTCTGCTATAATTCAGAAAATTACTATATGTTAAAAATTTATGTGAACTTTCTAGGTCTTCCTTTTAATATGATCTTATTTAATAGTATGATATGATGAGTACTAGATGGAAGTTGTCATTTTGTTTTTAAGATACACAGTAAACAAACACTTCTCTCTAATGTGTCCAAATAGACATCTCATTGGGTTATGATGCATTTTGTTGTTAGAAAACAACCCTCTGAAACTTGTTATCTTTTTTAATACTTCAACATCTGTTTAGACAGAAACTGATAGAAGTGGTAATGGGTTGTTTAGGACTCCTATTCATTTGAATACTCTTCTATGCGAATTGTTAAAAATGTATCTTCCTGCAGATTGCAGCAATATCTCAGCAGGCTTCTGAAACAGGAGGAGAAACTCAGGAAAGTTATTCAGATCCATTGGGATCATTTGATATACGGGTTGTCGTCTCTGTAACAGAAGACCTTTTCCAATTTATTTTGTCAGACAAGGGTTCAAGAGTCCGTGTATTCCTTGTCAGGGACATAGTTAAAGCAGCTGATGTTTTCTATCAGGATGAATTTCTAAATAATCTTCTTGATGAGAAGCTTCGAGCGAGACGTTTATTTGGATATGAGGTATAATTCATCTTGTTATTTATGCAAAGCCTTGAGTGCTTATTATCGAAACAATGGAAGTGCATTTTATTAACATTGTACTCTCTATTATCTCTTGCAATCTCCGCTATTTTGAGGTAATTTTCTTGGTTTCTTTTTTGCCAGTGTGTTTTACTTTTGCCCTCTCTTTTCATCTATATCTCCCATTTATTGGATTTTCACAATAATTATCGTAAATCTTATGAACTGAAATGGGTATCATCTGAATCGGTTGCTGCAGAGATTTTTACTGTAAAGTTCTTTTGGTGGGATCGGAAAAGCAATTTCTTGATTTTTTTATGCCAATTGCAGAATTCTTCCTTTCTTGGTTACTGTGATGTTCTTTACCTGATCATTTTTTGTTTTAATTTTTTCTTCTTTTCGGTTTAGCTGTGTCTTTAACATTGTTGTATGAGAGTTTCCTTTGCTTCTTTTTAAAGAAATTAGGATGACAGTAACCTTTTTCGTCCTTCTTTATTGTTTTCTGATGTTTCTTTATTGGGATTTAGCTGTGTTTTTAGTGCTGTGCTTCAGGTACACTACAAGAAAGAGTAAGCACTAGGCCCACGGGCACACTGCCCCATGTTAGGCGTCAACACTACGGCTCCTTCTGCGGGTCATGCGGTAAGTCAGTTGCCCTTCCCGCAACTGATTACTTGTTGCTTAACTGGGACTGCTGTCCACAGACACCTCCTCCAATAGTGGAAGAGGGGGGGTTGTCGTTAGTGCGTCTTCACATTCACTCAACAACCACAGCTCATTCTCCCACTGACGTTGCAACCTTCTCGCAGAAATGAGCACCAAGGGGCATCAGCGGCTGTACTTATTCGCCTCCACTCACCAGAGATAAGACCGTCAGAAGTGGAGAAGATTATCATTGCACTACATCTTGCGATCCCCCCTGCCCCACCTGACCTACTGGGAACATTCTCCCACTCCTGGGTCATTCATATTAGGGGCCAAATTATTACTCCATGTATTATTCTCTAATCATCTCTTCACTTCTCCTCACACCTGCAGTGTTGAAAAACATGGAGGAAAACTACTCAGGAACATGAACGAAAGGGATTGTTCAGCGCATGAAACGAGGTTAGCAGATACTAGGGAAAACCCGGCTTCCGTTACCTACGCACAGGTACATGGCACATTTACTAACCTCACCTACTTTTCTCACCTTACACAAAATCCTCTATTATGTCTTGCAAATTTCTGACCTCCTGGATGGTCCCAAAATGCGATACTTCCCCGCATACTACTGACCCACATTATCTTACTAAACAAATCTGTTTACACCTCCTACAGGTTTGCAGGTGAACAAAGGCACGGCTGCACGTCACCGGCCCCCCTAAAGGTTGCACGTATAGCCTACCAACAGAGGAAACATCTATCCTTGGCGTTTTGAATGTTCCTGTAGCTGTAACAATGTTTATGTATAAGCTGTAAACCAGATTGGCGTTCCAAACGAGCTTCAAATACCATATTGTCTTACATAATTTAGGACCTCTTTGTGCATTCAACTGCAACGGCATATATCCCCTCGCCCGTGCCTCGCACGGGCACTACCCCTCTAGTAATATAATATAATATGATATAATATGATATAATATGATATAATATGATATGATATAATATGATATAATATGATATAATATGATATAATATGATATAATATGATATAATATGATATAATATAATATAATATAATATAATATAATATAATATAATATAATATAATATAATATAATATAATATAATATAATATAATATAATATAATATAATATAATATAATATAATATAATATAATATAATATAATATAATACAATACAATACAATACAATATAATACAATATAATATAATACAATATAATACAATATAATACAATACAATACAATATAATATAATATAATACAATATAATACAATATACGAGACGGGATCTTTTACTTTAATAAAGGCCATGAAGATAAATTTAACTTAAGAACTTGAAGCTGCATGGAATTTTTACAAGTTGTATGGTAACGTTTTACCCAAGCAAGGGGCCTGTCGGTTATGCACAGAAGTCTGATCTTTAGCCTGGGAAAAAAAATGCCCTAAACACATAACAATAATAATGGGCTAAAGACATCCAGGCCAACCAGACACCAACAATCTAACGATTGACAGTGCTAACGACTGTACCACCTTCTTGGAACCAGGCTTAACCAAACTTCAAACGTTCATAAGTTACATTCTATCTCTAAGCTTTTATCAAGCGAGCCTGGGCATAGCCATGTTATATGAAAGCGAAGTAGGATATTTAACATAGAAATGAACTTAGCCGAGTATAACTCAGGCCATGGAAACTAAACAAAAAATAAAAACGAAATACCTGGGATTTGAGCTTAGATGTTGAGCTGCTGCTCCAACTTCTTTATTTATAAAATAAGAAAGACTATACAAAATTGAAAAGAGAAAACTTTCAATCAATATAGAGAATTAAGAAAGAAAAACTTAGATCTTTTTTTTGATCGATGCCCCTTCTAATGAGAGGCCTACTATATTTATAGAAAGCTACTACAAAACTACAAACATTTAAATAGTATAATGGCCGACAATTGTGGCCTACATGTACAGTGACTCACATGGTGAGTTATGGAATATTATTCCTTTTTTCTTGATTTGACGGGTCCTTTATTCATTCACGTTTTTGCCCTTTTCTCTTCTTTTCAATTCAGCAAGAAAATCTTCTGCGTCCTCCAAAATATTTTCTGGATCTAAGTCTTCGTCTGTCTGTGCTTCATTGAAGCTTGATTTATCATCATCTCCTGAACAACTTCTCATGGACACATCAGACTTATCATTCATTTGTTCCATGGTTTTTAATAAGTTGTTCTTAACTTCTTCTAGGTATTTCTGGACCGCTTCGTCTTTGTCTCCTTCTTGGAAGGTGATTTTTCGGGCAATATGCCTTAAGGTGTTATCCTTGACAATGTTGTCTTTAATTTCAGATTTATATGTCTGAATTGTCTTGATCATATTATCAATTAGTTCTTGTCCGTATAAGGTTTGTGTTTTAGGATCACTTTTCATAAGTTTGTCCCAAAATTTATTATAATATACCCTTTTGATACAAGGGATATTTTCTTCGGTATAACCAAATTCAGGTTCCCATTTATGTATCCATGGGATCGAAAATTCTAGGAAGAAATATATTTGTCCGATTTTTTCTTCCCAGCACACATGTTCTTCACTATATAATTTGTTCAGAATTGGCGAAATTTTCTTCCATGCAGTGTATTGTTCCAGAAATGGTGATGGTAGAATATCTACCGAAGGCCCATGATAAGTCCACCAATCAATAAACCAATTTGGTATCTTTGATTGGGCAAATACCTTTTCGCATACCTTTATAAACCAAGTATGCTTATGCTTGTTGTTATTATAATATAAAACTCTTTTAAAGGCTAGGATATAATCCCAGTAGGTAAATCTACTTTTTATATTTCCCAGTATGACTGGTTTTTCTGTGAAGGTCGATAAACCCCACCGTTCTGCAGGTATAACCTGTTTGATTATAAGTTTTGAAAAACTGTGCTCTTCACTGCTATTAGCAGGAAAGTGTTGAATTTTCAACACTGCCAGTTGTAACCAAAATTTCTTCATAATATTGAAGTGTTTTGAAGGATGTTCCTGGGAAGTAAACATTGTTTACCGAATATTTACGGAGTATATTCCATGGGTCATTTTGTTGAAGAATATCTTCATTTTCGACCAAAAATATGATTTCTGTCCTTTGTTTTTTCTCATAGATTTTGATATTATCAAAATCTTCGCTTGTCACTGTGGCATAGGAATTTCCCTTTCTTTCTTTTTCATGCTCGAGATATGATCTCAACTGTTCATATAGTGGACTGTCTTTAGGAATATCTTTCAATTTGATAGAAGAATATGATTCTTCTCTGATTTTTTCATTTACCAGAGTTTTTCCCCCAATTTGGAGTACTGGTCTTGGATTATTAATCCTTAATATATTTTGCATTTTAAAGGAAGTAGAACTTCCAACCGGGGAATTTCCCCTTCCTCTCCCTCTATTGCTTCTTCTTCCTCTATTAGAGGAATGCCACTCATTGTTCGATCCCATCCTGCAAATATTCTCGAGTTAAAAAATCAGGAAGAAAATTATCAATTCCCTTTTTGTATTCGATATCGAAATCAAATGGGGCTAATTGAGCCTGCCACCTGGCAAATATTATTTTCGAGGCATCATGTTCAAAATCTTTATTAAACATATACTTTACCGCCTGAGCATCAGTTCTTATTAAGAACCTCTGATTGTATAAATCATCCTGAAATTTTAAAACACACTTAACAATTGTTAACATTTCTTGAGCGATTGTAGCATATTTGCTTTGTGCATTATTCCATTTTCCAGAGTAATATCTTACGAGATATTCTATAGTATCATGAGGGTTGATTTGCTTTAATATTCCTCCAAATCCTATATTAGACGCATCGGTCTCAACAACCTTTTTCCAATTCGGATTCGAAAGGGTAAGGCAAGGTAGACCTTTAACCTTATTTTTAATCAGATTCACTATTTCTGAATGTTTATCAGTCCATCTAAATGGAACATTCTTCTTTAACAACTCATATAGAGGTGCAGCAGTAATCGATAAATCCTTTAAAAAAGGAGAAACATAATTTACACTACCTAAAAATCTTTGTAGTTGATTTTTATCAGATAATTTATCTGGAAATTTATTACCAAATTCAATAGCTCGTTGTATGGGAACAATTTTTCCATGAGAAATATTATGACCTAAAAATCTTATTTCATTTTGAAATAAACTCATCTTTGGTTTAGATATAACTAAACATTTTGGATAATAATTTTCTTGAAAATTTCAAGATGTTTAAAATGTAATTCTAATGTTTTAGAATATACAAGAATATCATCAATATAAACAATTATAAAATACATATAAGGATTAAAAATATCGTTCATTATTTTTTGGAATTCTGAAGGTGCGTTCTTTAAGCCAAATGGCATTACTGTCCATTCATATTGGCCAAAGGGAACATTAAAAGCTGTCCTATATGTATGTTCATGGAATAGTTGAATTTGCCAATATCCAGATTTTAAATCAAATTTTGAAAATATATTGACATCATATACCCTATTGAGCAGATCCTTTTTATTAGGTATGGGATATCTAATCCATTTCAACACCTTATTAAGGGGTTTATAATTTATTACTAATCTTGGTTTCCCACGCTCCTTTTCTGCAGCGTTATTAACATAAAGCGCAGTGCAAGACCATGGTGATTTTGAAGGTTTAATAAGACCTTTATTTAATAATTCATCTATTTCCTTTTTGCAGAAATCTATTAGTTCTGAATACATTTGGCAGTGCCTAGATTTTGTAGGGATGTTACTCTCTGAAAAAGATTCTTCATAAGGAAGAGTTACTATATGCTTCTTCCTATTCCAGAATGCATTAGGATGCTCAGCACATATAGATGCAGCAAATTGTTCAGAAATTAATTTAATTTTTTCTTGTATTTTAGGACTTTGCAAAATATCTTTTACAGAAAGGCTACAAATTTTGGATTGTAAACTTTTTAAATGATTTTGTTTCATGTCAATTAGACTCTGAATATCACGATTTATTGGTTCAGTTATAAACTGAAAAGATATTTGTTTTCCATTGTAAGTACCTTGAAAACCTTTTTCATCAATATGTTTTAAAGGATAAATTGCCTTTAAAAATGGAGTTCCCAATATAATTGGAGGATTTAAAAAATCTTTTGTCAAAATGAACATATGAGGTATGCAAATTTTTTGATGACAAATATATGCATTAGGTAATTTGTATTGAACATTCATATTATTACCTGATGCGGATTTAATCATGTGAGAAGTTTTATGAAAATATTTTGAAGGAATTAATCCTTCAAGAATGCATGAAATGTCTGCACCACTATCTACTAAAGCAGTTGTAGTAATTGAAAAATCTTTATTGATTAAAAGATTTACTTTAATATACCATTTATGGGAAGTAATTAATTGCATCATTCCCAGAAAAATATCATCCTTTTCATTTCTTTTAAAAGAAACGATTTGATTCGAAAAATCAGAAATATCTTGTGAATCATTATTTAATACTTGTTTTTGCTTTTGATCATATTGTTTTTATCATCAGAATTCTCGATTTGAGAAACTCTATGGTCCAAAATCATTTGATTTTTTTTTAAAGATTTAATTTCAGCTTTGAGCTTTGCAACCTCAATTTTTAAATCATTCATCGAGGTGTCCCTAGATTCCATAATATATGGTTTATTCAAAAGTCTTTTTTGAACTTCAGTAAAAGAATAAGTTGCCGAATTTGACAAAGTGTTTTTATTCGAGGAATTCTCTAATTTAGAAGATGATGAAGAAGCCATATTAATAATTTTTTCTCGTAAATTATTATAATTAACTTCTTTTAGAAGTTCAAGGATATTATCCGAAGTAATAGGCTTAATTTCAAAAGCATCATTAAATTGAGATTGCAAATTATAAAAATCATTTTCATTATTATCGCAAGAACACTGATTTTTCTGACATACCTGACTGTCCGATTCGGAACTGGATGAGCTTTGATCAAAAAGCTCTATTTCTGAGGAGTCACTGCTTACTTCTGATTCAGAAGTATCATAAAAAATATGCATTAATTCCTGCCTTTTATCTTCATCTAATTCTGAAATTAATGCTTTTAGCTTTTCTTTTTTACAGTTCGGAGCGATGTGTCCAAATTTACCACAATTATAACGTTTTATTTTATTTAGATTTCTGCCGGATCTATTTTTGACAAATCTTGTCTCTTTTCGGAATTTCTTACGAAATTCTCGTTCTTGTTTAGACCTTCGTCTAGGATTCTTACCTTTGCGAATATATCCGCCTTTATGGGGTTTTGGCTTGTGAGCTAAATACATGTCACTAACCCCAAATTATTGACAAAAATCACCTAATTGTGATCTATGAGTCATTTTCTCTTTTTTAAGTTGATTACTTAATTTGAGTTCATTACATAAGTTTAATCCTTCTTGTGTACATATTCCTATTAATTTACCATAAGTATAATTTACATAATCTATACTTGGGGAATTTCCACGAAGAATTTTTCTAACTCTTTCTGCGAATAATGGAGGCAGTCCATCAACAAATTTTGATTTCCAATGTGCCTCGTTACTATTGGGTAAATCCATCACCCTACTAAGAAAGGTATCGTTATACCAACGAAATTCACCTAAATCTACACTTAAGATTATTTAACAATGTACGAATATTTTCGTACACATTGGTAAATCTTCCACTAAAGTGTTCAATAATTGTGCAAATCAAAGAATATATGCTATCCTCACGACCTGCTTCTAATTTGAATCCTAAGGAATCAATTCCTTCGTTTGGGTTAGTTGCAGAATATATGCTATTCCTTTGTTCATCTGTGAGAAAATTATCCCACCATCCTCTTAACTGACCAGTAAATCCAGCAACAATCATTTTACAAATAATTATGTCAGTATTTTTATTAGAGGTAGCTCTACAAATGGTAGAATACATTAGCATGCGATGAATCATTATGCTAATCTGCCTATCCGTCAGACCATCCAAATTCCATTCATAAATCTGGTCACCGCTATAGCTAGTGTTGGTCATATTCCAATCTCTTTCTTCTATTAGAACATCTTGATAATCTATCAAACCAACCATAATCATAAATGGTATTATATTATATAATATAATATAATATAATATAATATAATATAATATAATATAATATAATATAATATAATATAATATAATATAATATAATATAATATAATATAATATAATATAATATAATATAATATAATATAATATAATATAATATAATATAATATAATATAGTATAGTATAATATAATATAATATAATATAATATAATATAATATAATATAATATATATAATATAATATAATATAATATAATATAAAATAATATAATATAATATAATATAATATAATATAATATAATATAATATAATATAATATAATGTATGAGATCTTTTAATAGTATGCTCTAACAAGTCATAAAGATAAAAGTAGTAGGACAATAATTCCAAACAAAAATGAGCTTTCTCTTATGATTGTTATCTCTGCATACCCACTATATCAAATAATATATAGAGATAATGATATTGTAGACGGTGTAGAGCAGAATATGTTCGTCACCAGCAAATGATGATTTTGATATGATTGTGGGTATGAAATCGCTAGTATCGTATCTAAAGAAGCTAAGGATGCTAGAGCACTAGGTTCATTCAAATCTGTTGCGGTTAATATGGAGTACAAATTTATGTGAGAAAATCCACAAAAAATACAATTAATATTAGGTATTAGCACATACCTTTGAAAATATATGGATTAATCAATACGAACAATCTTAAAAGGTAAACCCATAAAATTTTAATTTTAGAATTATCTTTGATTATGTCATGTTACACTTTATAAAATCTTGGTCAAACATCTCTAACTTTATAAAACAAATATTTTTTATTTCATGAAAGCTTGACTATACAAGGTATTGATAATATTTTAATTTCCTACACTTATTAAAGTACTAGTAGTCAAATTAATATTTTCAATGTACACAAATTTCAATTAATAAGAATAATTTAAATAAAATAAACATTTGATTAATATTTTAAGGCGAATACAAAAAGCATAATATACAAATTAAAAGAAACATAAGAATTAGTACTATACTATTTACTAAAATAAAGAGTCCCTCAATCATAGGATCCCAACCTTCAACAATAATTTAAACACATGAACATCTCAAAGCTCTACTAACAAATATGAGAGGGAAAATTTTTTAGTTTGAGAGGTACTTGTAAATTGACAAGTTATATTTATGTGAGAATCTACCTATCCGGTTTGGATAAGGTAAAAGTATTGAATTTGATATATTCTATCTGATTCGAGTTATAAAATGTTAATGAATTGAATTAAACTGGACATATGTAGATGATCTCTAATTGATTTGATAAATATTTTATATATTAGTAAATAATAAATAAATAAGAATATAATTTCAGTTAATGTCGTTGGATAATCTAATTTATTTAACTAATAAGTTTAACGAGATGTTTCGAAGGAGACAGTTTTGCTTCTTTTTTCATTTTGCATTTTGGCCTGTTTTAGTTTCAACTTGCAAGACAAATTTTTTGGCATTAGTGGAGATAATAGTTTGGTCAAACTCAAATATTTACCTTTAAGATTAATTTACTTTTCTTTGTTGAATTAGAAGAAGTAACTAATAAAAGAAAGAAGAAAGGAATTAATAGATTTTAACATCAAATATTGATGATGTAGACCCTCATTATATCATAAACATTCTTTTTAATTGGGTGAACTAAAAATGATATTTGTTTTATTTAATTATAAAAGAATTCATTCAAAGATTGATAAATAGGTGTAATCTTCTCACAATCGTACATTAATTTTTGGTACTTTAAACCTTTTTTCAACTATAAAAAGACAATACTATACGATTCATAACACATCAATTGAGTCATCAAAGATAAACACTCTTAAGTCACTCACAAGTACTCACTAGTCAATACCCCCTTCCCCCCCCCCCCCCCCCCCAAAGAAAAGGATTGGTTAGAACTTCTTGAAAGTTTGAATCCTCAGGATCCCATGCTTAATCTGTTTGGTGTATCATCCCATAATAATCATGAGGTTATAGCACAAGTAGGTCGATGGCCTCTTGAAGAGAAACTGTATTTTGAAAATGCTTTTTAAATAATCTATGTTCACAAACTTTTTTCAAATTTATTACTTCAAAATTTTCCCATAAGTCTCGGAGGAAATAAAAATCAGTACATAACCCACTTCAAAGACGTTGGAATATAATAGAGAATTTACAACAACAACTATGTCATTGTTGTAGCTGCTGTTGATCATCATGATGTGATCATAAGCAATATCACCAAGTGGGAGAGGAAGACAACTCATCACTCAATGGCATGTCGCCTCAAGTTGAAAACAATCATTAAAGTCGCCGACGAAGGATATGTGATTTAAAAGTATCTTTAGTATTACTTCATTAAATTTAAAAAATATTATTTTTCTAATAAATATATTATTCTAAAAAAAACCTTTTAAACTATTGACAAAAATAATATTTTTAAATTACATTATTAATGAAACATATTTTTATTAAATTTTGCATAATTTTATGGCATTTTAATCATTTTCATTAGCTTTTAAAAGCATTCATGGACCTTTTTCTTTCCTTCCTTTCTATTTTGTGGTTATTCACTTGTTTTATTGATTCAAGTGGTTTGTGCAAAGTGTAAAGTGTGTTACAGTAAAATAACTTGCATATATACCAAATTGACCAAAGAACAAAGCTTAATTTTGCAAATAAACTTAATTATAAACTTATACTATAACATTTAATACTGCAAATAATAGACTGGTGAAAAAATACCAACTACAATAGAAATGTCATGATATTAAAAAAGCAAAAATTGAATTGAAAAAATGAATCCGCTAAATATTGATATCAAAATTAAAATGAACATTTTTTTTAAAAAAAATCAAATAACAAATTGAGAGGAGAAAGATCTATTAGAGCAATAATAGGCTTACTGATGTCAAATATTGATTCAAGCTCAAATAGTTATGTAGAAATTATAACAACATTTGCAATAAATCCTATGTCGAATAAATAAGAAACTTTGTGAAAGTTTTGTCACTATGATCATGAAAAATAAAGTACAAAAAATAAGTATGACAACTAATTAGTAAGGCGTAATGAAGTATAGTTTACAAATTTATATTTGGTGAGTCAGATTGTAACACCTCCTAATTCTTTTCGCCTAGACTGAGTACATGCATAGAGAAAATTGAGAAAGTGACTGAGAAAATCACTAGAACAGAAACCACAAGGGCCATCCACAACTCGTAGAGTGATCTACGTTCCGTAGATGAGTCCTCGTAGATCCCCGGGTGACTTGGTGAAATATTTTAAGTTTGAGGCCCATGTACGAGACAACATATGACCCGTAAAATAATCACGGCCCGTAGATTAGGTTTTGTCAGTTGGTGATCAAAAAATCAACTTTTCAGTATACTGAGTTACGAGTTATTAGACGGCCCGTAGAAGAGGTTTCGTAGATCCCACGACAAATTCCATTAAATAAAACTTTTGGCCACTTTACCTACAAAAGGTCATCTACGGCCCGTAGACGTGGTCTAGTAGATCCTGTCGGCAGTTTTTAAGAAACATATTTTTGTCCATTCCTATTCCTTTTCTATCCAATCCTTAGACGTTTTGGACTTGATTAAATTCCAAATATAGAATCCTAACTGTAATTTTACCTTTCATTCACGCTTGGGAGTTCTTGAGAGCACCAGAGGAGGGAGAAACGCGAGGGGTACAAGTTCAAATACGAGGATCGATGAAAGTTCGATTTCTTCTTCTATTTCCAGGTTTTTAAGGCTTATTAAAGTGTTGAACTATGTCCGTTCACATGTCATTTCACCTACTTGGGTCGAAATTGAGAATAATAGTTGAAATTTGGAAACTCTTGTTAACCTAATACCAAAATTTTTTGCATTTATTATGAGTTCTCATGATGATGTATGAGGTACTTTCTAAATTGCATAAGTATTGATATGAAATTGAGATATAATTCTTTATTTGATAACATAAACCCTAAACTACATGACTCTTAAGAGATTATGTTCAAGAATTGAGTTGAGGTTTGAGCGTGATTACCTGAGTTGAGCAATATGATAATAATTGATCATGAGGAGCATGTTGCATTATAATCACACGTACTTTTATGCATTTATGCTTGTATCACATGATGAGTCCATTGGAGTGAGTCTGAATGACATTCTGCGTTTGAGTTGGGTCTGATTGTTTTCCTTGATTGACAGGGTTGATGAAAAACTCAGATGAGCTGAGTTAAGATAACCTAATAAGGTTAAGATTTGGGTTGATTGATGAGTTGAGCATATTTTAGTCTTGGAAGGAGTATCGAGCACCGAGCTGGGAAAGAGTAAATAATTACTCTAACCCACAAAGCTACTTTGCCAGTGTAGGATAGTCATGTAGCATGTTCTGGCGACTTTTATCCAAAAAGATGGACATTTATCATGGGTCGATAAGATAATTTATCGTCCTTTACCTTGGAATGTTTAGGACAAGTGTTGCAACAATGTCGACTTCATTGTGCATAACCAAACTAAAGGTGGTGGAATTGGATGTCGATTAAGAGAAACTCCTAAGCAAACACTGGTTGAGCATAATATTTATAAAATGACTTTATTTCTACTGAGTCTATTTTAAAAAGCATGATTTACTTTAAACTTGCATATTTATTCAGATGAGTTGTAAGTTTTTTGAGTTGAGGTGAGTGAATTGAGCTTTACTTTATTATGCTATTTCATATACAAGTATATTTCATGTTCGGACGTCCATTTGGACCTACATCGTTTCATGATACAGATATAAGTGATAGAGGATTTCAGCCAGCGCATCATTGATGTCTGGATCAATGCATTCTCAGAGTTTGTAAGCCCTTCATGCTTTCCGAAAGAACCATTTTATTCTTCTTATTTTATGGAGTGTTTTATTTCTTGATTTGGGGTATCCATGGCCTATTATGGAACCCTCTAGATTGTCAAGTAGAGTCTTCATAGACATTGAGTAGAGGATCATTCAGTATTTCTATTTTCAAACTTGTTCACTAGAGACTACTTAGTAAGAATTATATTTATCTATTAATGTCTTTTATTTGAGCATTACTTCTGCTGTTGAATTGAAGTGACGATGAGGCTAGGTAGTTCTCTCGGGGAATCAACAATGGTTCTTCAAGTGCGGACCACACCAAGGGTACCCTCCCGGAGCGTGACAAACTTGGTATCATAGTATAGACATCAAGTATCTTAGGGAGTTTATGAAGCCATGTCTAGTAGAGTCTTGTTTATGGTTGTGTTGTGCACCACACTTTATAAGAAAGAGGCTATATGACATTAGGAATTATTACACTTTCTTATGTTCTAAGTTTGTGCGATAGAGTTACAACTCAACAAAGCTCCTTTTAACTCATGAATTATGCATTTGCGGATCATGCCTCCTAAGCATATCGTTTGAAAGAAGTACCACAACTATCAATACTGAGAACCCAACCCTAGCGGTGCCTACTTAGATAGAAATGAGGGGTCAAGGTCAACCAGCCACAACCACTGGTATTCCATAGACACCTACCGTTCCACCTGCGCCTACCATAGAGATCGACTTCAAAGGAGCGACAACTATGCTCAGCCAATTGATAGCTGCTCAGAGTGGGAACTGGAGTTCACAAACTCCTAGTTCTGATTCCTAAAAGCCAAATTACCACCAAACTTAGAGATTTTATGAGGATAAACCCACTAGTCTTCACTGGGTGAAAGGTTGAGGAAGACTCAAAACTTCATTGATGAGATGTGGAAAGTATTGAAAGCTATGCACGCTACTGAGACTGGGGGAGTTGAGCTTGGTTCCTATCAGCTCAAGGATGTGGCTAATGTTTGGTACAATTAGTGGGAGGAGAGTCTAAGTGAGGATACTTAGCCTGTTGTTTGGGATGAGGTTGAGAGTGCCTTCCTCGATCACTTCTTCCCCAAGAGTCTAGGAGGCCAAAATTGAGGAGTTCGTGAATCTGAAACAAGAGGGATTGACTATTAAAGAGTATAGCCTAAAATTCTACCAGTTATCTAGGTATGTCCAAGAGATGGTCTAAGATATGAGAGTAAGGATGAGTAAATTCGTATCTGGGTTAGGTATACATGTGAAGAAAGAATGTAAAGCGGCATTGCTGATTCCAAGTATGGATATCTCCAAAGTTATGGTCTATGCCCAACATATTGAGGAGGATAAGAAGTGAGATAGAGAGGAGCATCTCAATAAGAAGGACAAGTCAACAGGGCCTGAGTCGAATCAGACTAAGCAGAGTAAGGGAGATAAGTCTTACTTCCAGAAGAGTCCATTAGCTATGCACCATCTTCAGCTAGTACACCAGCCTCGAATACCAGGTATGATCAGAGGTCCCAAGGTCTGCAAAATTTTAGAGCAAAGGGTTCATAGTCTCAGGCCAGTGTGACCCTTAGCTCGAATGGGAAGCCTCCTCATGGGATATATGGCAGTATGCACCTAGGAAAATGTATAGATGGAGGGAACGATTGCCACAAGAATGGCCAATCGAGCCATTTTCAAAGGGAGTGTCTTCTCTGGGAAATCAGACCCAGTCTTCTACCACAGCACCACCATCAAGTGCTAACCAGAGAGGTGTTGCACCTTAGACAAGTGGTGGGACAAACTATTTATATGTGATGGAAAACTGACAGGACCAAGAGGTCGTACCAGATATTGTGATGGGAATTCCTGGAGTCTTTACCTTCCATTGTTATGCTTAACTTGATCATGGTGTGACTTGTTCTATTGTGCCGCCATACATGGTTGGTAGATTTGAAATCCTTCCTAAATGTCTTCTTGAGCCCATCAGTGTTTTTACTCCTATTGGTAAGTCCATTAGAGCTGAGAGAGTCTATATAGATTGTGTGGTGTCCATTTATCATAGGGATACTCCTGCTTATTTGATTGAGTTAGACATTGTTGATTTTGACGTGATCCTTACATGGACTGACTTCACGCCTGTTATGCCTCTATTGATTGTAGAACTTGAACTGTCAAATTCCAATTTCAAAATGAGACTGTTATTGTGTGGAAGGAAGTTTCTATTGTGCCAAAGGGTAGGTTTATTTCCCGCCTCAAGGCCCGAAGACTTTTCTCTAAGAGATATATCTACCACCTCGTGTAAGTCAAGTTTGGTAATGTTGGGCCTCCAAATCTTGAGTTTGTCCTGGCCATAAGTGAGTTCCTTGAGGATCAGCCCAGAGTCCCTCCTTATAGGGAGATTGAGTTCAGAATTGATGTTCTCCCAAAAACCCAGCCTATTTCTATTTCAGTGTATAGAATGGCCCATGTAGAGTTGAAAGAGTTGAAGAAGCACTTGAGAAATTCACTAGAAAAGGGATTTATAAGTCCGAGTGTCACTCTATGGCGTGCTCCGGTCTTGTTCGTACGAAATAAGGATGGTTCATTCATAATGTGTATTGACTACCGACAGTTGAAAAAGGTAAACATAAAAAATAAGTACCCCTTTTGGAGGATCGATGACTTGTTTGACCAAGTTCAGGGTGCTAGTATTTTCGCCAAGATAGACCTCCTATTAGGCTATCACTAGTTGAAAGTGAGAGATTATGACATTCTGATGATGGCTTTTTGAACCCGATATGGTCATTTCAAGTTTTTGGTTATGTCGTATGGGTTGAGCAATGCGCCTACAGGCTTCATAGACTTGATGTATAGAGTATTTAAATAGTATCTTCACATGTCATGATCATGTTTATTGATGATATTCTGGAATATTTTAAGGATTAGGAGGAGCGCGCCAAATACAGCAGAATCGCTTTGCAGACGCTCAAGGATAATGAGTTGTATGCTAAGTTTTTGAAGGGTGAGTTTTGGCTCAAATTTGTTGTATTCGTTGTCCATGTAGTGGCGGGCAACGACATTTGAGTGGTACTTAAAATATTGAGGTAGTTAAGAACTGGCCTAGGCCAACCTCTTCGACAAATATAAGGAGTTTCCTTGGATTGGCTGGCTCCTACCGTAGATTTGTTGAAGGATTTTCTTCCATATCCGCATCATTGACTAAACTGACTTAAAAGAAGGACAAGTTCTAATGGTCCAATGAGTGAGAGGAGATTCCAAGAACTGAAGACAAGGTTGACTACTTCCCTAGTGTTAGCCTTGCCTGATCAAACAAACGAGTTTTTTATCTATTCTGATGCTTCGAGAGTGGGATTGGGAGGTGTGTCAATGCAGTGAGGTAAACTTGTTGCCTATGCTTCTAGACATCTTAAAGTGCATGAGAAGAGTTATCCCACTCATGACTTGGAGTTGGAATTTGAGGTGTTTGCTCTCAAACTATGGCGCCACTACTTGTATGGAGCATATGTTGATGTATTTATAGACCACAACATCCTGCAATATGTCTTCTCCCTGAAGGAGCTTAATATGCGGCAGAGGAGATGGCTTTAGTTACTTAAAGATTATAACATGAACATCTTTTAACATCCAGGTAAAAATAACGTAGTTGTCTATGGGAAGTACCTCCAATGTTGTGGAAGAGAAAAAGGAGTTGGCTAAAGAGGTTCACAGACTAGCATGATTGGAAGTTCAATTAGACGAATCGGGCGAAGGAGGAGTTCTTGTGCGTAATGGGTCTGCATCATCTCTAGTAGTAGAGGTGAAGGAGAAGCAAGATGAAGGCCCTATATTGCTGCAAATAAAAGTATATGTGCATAAAAAGAAAGTGATGGCTTTCACTAAAGGGGGAGATGGAGTATTGAGGTATCAGGCAGATTGTGTGTTTCAAATGTTGATGGTGTTCGAGTAAGGATCATGGCAGAAGACTATAATTCCAGATATTCCATTCATCTAGGATCGACTAAGATTTACTATGATTTGTGAGAGATTTATTGGTGGAGTGGGATAAAAAAGATATTGCTTTGTTTCCAAGTGCGTGAATTGCCAACAAGTGAAAGTTGAGCATCAAAGGCCATGTGGAATAGCTCAGAATTTTGAATCCAAAATAGAAATGGGGCATAATTAATATGGACTTTGTCACAGGTTCACCGAGGTCTCGTAGACAAAACAATTCAATTTGGGTAATAGTCGGCAGAATGACCGAATCTTCTCACTTCTTGGTAGTAAAGATGACTGACACTGCGAAGGATTATGCCCGACTATACACAATGGAGAATGTTAGACTGCATGGAGGCCCCTTATCTATCATCAAAGTCAGAGGAGCCCAATTCACTACACAGTTTTGGAGATCTTTCCAGAAAGACTTAGGTTCAAAGGTGAATCATAGCACTGCTTTTCACCCTCAAAGTAATTACAAAGCAGAGTGCACAATTCAGTCCTTGGAGGATATTCTGAGAGCTTGTGCCATTGATTTCACAGGTAATTGTAATAACCACTTTCCTTTAATTGAGTATTCCTACAACAATAGCTTCTATTCGATTATTAGATAGCCCTATATGAGAAACTCTATCGGAGGAAATGTAGATCACCACTTGGATGATTTGAGGGAGGTGAAGCAGCATTGAATGGACCGAACTTGGTTCACCAAGCCATGGAGAAAGTAAAGATCATTCGAGGAAGATTGAAGACTGCACAGAGTCGACAGAAATCCTACACCGATGTTTGAAGGAGAGACTTAGAGTTTGAGGTTGACGATTGGGTGTATTTGACAGTCTCACCCATGAAGGGTGTGATGTAATTTGGGAAGAAGGAAAAGCTAAGTCTGAGGTATATTGGCCCTTATCAGATTTTAAGGAGAGTGGGCAATGTGTCTTATAAGGAAGAGCTACCACCAGAGTTAGCAGCCATCCATCAAGTCTTCCGTGTTTCCATGCTTAAAAAGTGTTTGGGAGTCCCACAATTGGTTGTGCTTGTTGAGAGTATTGGAGTAAAAGATAACTTAAGCTATAAGGAGAGTCCTGTCCAAATTGTTGATCGCCAGGTTTGCAAGTTAAGAACCAAAGAGATTGCATTTGTGAAAGTGTTGTGGAGAAACTAATTTGTAGAAGAAGCTACTTGGGAGGAAGAGGAGGACATGAAGGCCAAGTACCCTCATATAACACCAGTAAAATTACCAAAATTCCTCTAGATGAGAGGCGCTTTCATAACGCATCTTGGCAAATCTGATGCCACAAATACGACCAGCATTAAATATTATGTGGAAAAATGATCTTGGTTGATTATTAGAGCAACCAAATCAAAGGATAATTTTCCAATGTGAAAATGCAATTCCAGAAAAGTACGCGACATGTCCACATTGCGGACGTTTTATGGACTTATACTTGGATGTGATCTCAATATTTTCTATGGGATTAGAAAACTAGATCGAAAAACTTTCGATCAAAACCACTTAAAACTGAACAAGTCCATGACACAGACTTGGTACACCAATGCGAATTATTTTTAGTTTTTTGTAAGGGGCATTCTAGAATTTTCCCGACCCTCATAAACTTAAAACATAATAAAAATAGGTCATTTTGAGTGTAAAAATGGTTTATTACCCATTCGTAAGTCTTTCTGAGCTTCTTACGAGGGTTAAGGTTAAGGAGAAGAGAGGAAGAGCGAATTTCAAGAGAGTTGGGGCCGAAATCTTGCTAGATTAGTTGTAAAACTCCATAACAGGTATGTAAGGCTAAACTAAAACATGGAATTATCCTTCGATGTGCCCCTTTGATTGAGGTAGATTGATATATGAATATATTGAGTCCCTATGCATGTTTGTTGAATATTTTCTTGTAAATTATACACATTCTATGTATTTTCATATGTTCATTGTCATCAGACACTTGATTTTATTGATTAAATACTTTTAATAAGTTGTTTCATAAACCCTATATGTTATTTTAAAAAAGATTTCATGAATGAACCTAGGGATTGAGTCTAGACCCTTGATTGAGAATGATGATTGTGATTGTGATGTGAGCATGATGATAAGTTGATAGAACTTGATGGTCCTATGAGCATTGATAAATGAACTCTAAAGATTGGTCGGATTATTTTTCCTCTTAATGATTTGTCTAAAGTAGATTGATTGAAAATTGAGAACATGGAGTCATAAGAGGAGTATTGGGCACACCAATAGGTAAGAGCAAGTCCAACTTGAACTCATTAACTACATTACTATGCATAGGTGAGGATTGGACCATTATACCATATGTTCCCTCTTGATTGGAAGTCCCTGAAACTATAACGAACTTGATGGACCAGATCCCTTGTGGATCCGATTTGTTCTTCACCTAGCAAGTACAAAACGATTGTGGCAGCATCAATTGGATTGTTGTACATTCACTGGCTCATAAGTGACTATTGTTGGATAAGAGAAACTCCCAAATAGGTTCTATACTGATAGTACTCTTTGGATTTAATTCAGATTAGATTGGATGGTATTGATGGGTCACTGTCTACTCTTTACTCTTGCGTTAGATAGATATTTGACATTCTGATTGAGTTTTCTCCGAGTGATGTTATTCTATATTGTTCTACCTATATCTGTTTCATTCAGCCATTTTACATACTTGTACATTCCACATATTAACATCCATTTAAACTGCCTCATTTCATGATGCCAAGAGCGATACTAGAGATCATCAATAGATGCTCCGTTGAGGATCAATTACAGTTAGATGAGTCGGTAAACCCTCCCTTACTCTGAAAGATTCTCATTTATATTTTCATCTATCTTTTAGAGTCAGACTTTAGATTTGTTTTATTCTGATTGAGGTAGCCATAGGTCTATCATCATCACCAACGAATAGTCAATAGAGGCTTTATAGACTACAGTAGAGTTGTTGACTAGATATTATATGAGCTAGTTCCTTTCATTCTTGTCTCATTGATTTGATTCTTGATCATTTGAATATTGAGATTTCTCTACCCATGTCTATCTTTAGTCCTCCCTAATATGTCGAATGTTGGTTGAATGAATATGACGAGGCCAAGTGGTTAGCTTGGGGACTAGTAGTAGTCTCTAAGTTCCGACCACATCCAGGGTACCCTCCTGGGGCATGACAAATTTGATATTAGAGCCTAGAGTTCAAGTGTCGTAGGGAGTCAATGATGTCGTGTCTAGTAGAGTCTTTTTTATGGGTCTGTTGTGCACCACACTTGATAATCAGGAGGCCATGAAAACTTCCTTCTGATTCGTGCATTACACATTTGCAAATTTGTGATCATGCCTCCAAGAAGAGTTTTCAGAGGTAGAGGGCGTCCTGCTAGACAGATGTCGACCAACCTTAGCCCCAGGGTCATGACAAACCCATAACCGCAGTTATCCCTATTGAACAGCCACCACAAGTTGAAATCTCAAATGTTGAGCTTCGCTAAGCTATCTAAACTTTGGCCCAGGTTGTGATAACACCTGTTACTAGACAAGGAGTGGGTAGAAAGGATATGCAAGACACATCCAGAGTCCGTGAGTTCTTGAGTATGAACCCTCCTGTGTTCATACAGACTAAACCCCATAAGACCCAGAGAATTATATTGATGAGCTTTGGAATGTGCTTAAGGTGATGCATTGGCTACCTACTAGTTCAAAAGGTGTTGCTAGACTATGGTTTAATCAGTGGAAGAAAGGTAGAGGAGAGAAAGCCCCAATGCTGACTTAGGTAGTGTTCGAAGAAGCTTTCTTTCCAAGAGAATGGAGGGAGGCCAAGGTAACAGAGTTCTTGATCAAAAATAGGGCTCTATGACCATGCAAGAGTATGACTCAAGTTCACCTAGCTATCTCGCTATGCTTCGGATATTGTTGCTGATATGAGAGAGAGAATGTAGTTGTATGTTGACGGGCTGAGCAAAGGGTAGAAGAAGGATGGGAGGGTAGATATGCTTGTACGTGATATGGTCATTGGGAGGTTGATGACATATATCCAACAAGCTGATGAGGAGAGGTAGCAAGACAACGAAGAGTACAAAAATAAGAGGGCCAAAACGTCTATCCATGAGGTCACGAAGAGAGGGAATGGGAATGGAAACCAGTTTCAGTAAGGCTTACACCATCATCTACTAGTGCACTTGTTCCCAAAAACAGGAATGATTAGAGGTCTCAAAATTTTAGAGCTTAGGGATTTCAGTGACATGCTAGTATGGCTCAAGGTTCACAACGTAAGACACCATATAGTAAGTGCGGAAAGCTGCACTTGGGGAGATACCGTGAGGGAAGTGATGCATGTTTCAAGTGTTGCCGATTCAGTCACTTTCAGAGAGATAGTCCAACGTGAGCAGATCCGGCTCAATCCTCCGCACCAACCTTACCAGCTAGAGGAAACAAAAAGGTTCTACATCAGGCGTAAGAAGAGCTACAGACAGTTTGTATGCCATGGTAGTCGCCATGATCAGGAGAACTCCCCAGATATTGTGACGGGTATGATTCGAGTCTTTACTCTTGATTGTGATATTTTGATGGATCCTGGTGCCATATAGTCATTTGTGTTTCCTTATGTGGCTAGTCGATGTGAGAGAACTCTTGAGTGTCTTGTTGAACCCTTTGATGTTTCTACTCTAGTTGCTGAGCTATTTTATTTGAAAGAATCTGTAGAGATTGTGTAGTGTCGATCCATAATAAGGATATTCTTGTTGATCTAATTGAGTTAGAGATGATTTATTTTGATGTGATCCTTGGCATGGATTGGCTTCATATCTGTGCCTCCATTGATTGTAAGACCCAAACCATTAAGTTCCAATTACCGAATGAACCGGTCCTAGAGTGAAAGGGTGATTCTATTACACCTAAGGGTAAGTTTATTTCCTACCTTAGGGACATAAAGCTAATCTCAAAAGGATGTATGTATCACCTCAAGCGAGTCATGTTTGATGATGTTGAGCCTCCTACTCTAGAGTCAGTCCCAATTGTGAATGAGTTTGCTGAAGTGTTTCCTGAGGATTTTCTTAGAGACCTTCCTGATAGGGATATTGACTTGGGGATTGATGTTCTTTCCTAACACCTAACCTATCTCAATTTCACCTTATACGATAGCCCCTATTGAGTAGAAAGAATTGAAAGAGCAATTGAGAGATTTGTTAGAGAAGGGCTTTATTAGGCCGAGTGTTTCTCCTTGGGGTGCCCCTGTCCTGTTCGTGCGAAAGAAAGATTGGTCTCCCAGAATGTGCATTGATTATAGGGAACTGAATAAGGTTATGATAAAGAATAAATATCCTCTCCCCAGGATAGATGATCTATTTGACCTACTTTAGGGTGCCTCTTGCTTCTCAAAGATAGACCTCAGATCTAGTTACCATCTGTTAAAAGTAAGGGAATGTGACATCCCAAAGACATCCTTTAGGACTCCATATATCCATTTTGAGTTCTTGGTCATATACTTTGGATTGACTAATGTGCCTGCAACATTCATGGATTTGATTAATAGAGTGATCAGACAGTATCATGATATGTTTGTGATTTTATTTATCGATAAAATTTTTGGTGTACTCAAGAGATGAGGAGGAACATGCCAAACACCTTAGAAGTATTCTCCAAACTCTCAAGGAGCATCAGTTTTACAAATAATTTCGAAGTGTAAATTTTGGCTCAAGTCTGTGGCTTTCCTAGGCCATATTGCCTCGGGTGATTGTATTCGAGTAGACACCCAAATGATTAAAGCAGTTAAGAATGGGCCCAAACTGACCTCTCCAACAGACATAAGAAGTTTCTTGAGGTTGGCAGGCTACTACCACAGATTTGTCGAAGGATTTTCTTCAATATCCTCACCATTGACAAAATTGACCTAGAAGAAGGTCAAGTTTTAGTGGTCCGGTGAAGGTGAGAAGAGCTTCCAATAGTTGAAAACAAGATTGACTTTTGCACCAATTTTAACTTTTCCTGATGGGATAAAGGACTTTGTGATATATTTGCAGAGGGTAAAAGTGATAGCTTATACTTCCAGACAACTTAACATTCATGAGATGAACTATCCAACCCATGATCTTCAGCTGGCAGCGGTGATATTTGCACTTAGGATTTCGTGCCACTACTTATACGGGGTAGATATGGATGTCTTTACTAACCACAAGAGCCTACAGTATGTCTTCAACCAGGAAGAGCTTAACCTGCAGCAAAGGAGATGGTTGGAGTTGCTCAAGATCTATGACATAAGCATTCTATACCACCCAGGTAAAGCTAACATTATTGTTGACGTGCTTAGCAGGTTGTGAATGGGTAGTACCGCCCATGTTGAGGATGGAAAGAAGGAATTGGCTAAGGAAGTACATAGATTAGCCTGATTGGGAGTTCAACTCGAAGTGAATAATGAAGGAGGAGTCAATGTCCAAAATGGGCCTGCTTCATCTTTAGTAGAAGAAGTGATAGAAAAGCAAGACCAAGGACCTATTTTACTTCAGCTAAAAGACGCTATCCATAATCGAAGGTGATGGTTTTCACCAAAGGGGGTATGGGGTGTTGATGTACCAGAGTTAATTGTGTGTTCCGAATGTTAATGGTGTTCGAGATAGAATTATGGTTGAAGCCCACACCTCTAGATATTCCATTCATACTGGCTATACGAAGATGTACCATGACTTGAGGGAAGTCTATTGGCGGAGTTGAATGAAGAGGGATATTGCTGAGTTCTTTTCCAAGTACCCAAATTGTCAACAAGTTAAAGTTAAGGATCAAAGGCTATGTGGATTGGCTCAGAACATTGAAATTCCTAAATGGAAGTGGGAGATGATCAACATGGACCTTATTACCGGTCAACTGAGGTCTTAAAGAAAACATGACTCGATATGGGTGATTGTGGATACAATGAGTAAATAAGCTCACTTCTTAGTGGTTAAGACGATCGACACTACAGAAGAGAAGACTAGGTTGTACTTCCGTGAGATTGTAAGATTGCATGGAGTTCCCTTGTCCATCATCTCGGACATTGGAGCTTAATTCACATCTCAATTTTGGAGATCTTTTCAGAAAGGATTGGGTACTAAGGTGAATCTGAGCACTGCCTTTCATCCTCAGACAGATGGCCAGGCAGAGCATACCATTTAAACCTTGGAGGATATGTTGAGGGCTTGTGTCTTTGCCTTTAAGTGGAATTGGGATGACCATTCACCTCTTATCGAATTTTCATATAAAAAAAGTTATGATGCAAGTATTCAGATGTCTCCTTATGAGGCTTTGTATGGGAGGAGATGTAGATCACCAATTGGGTGGTCTGAAGCCGAATTAATTGGTCTAGACTTGGTCAATAAATATATGGAAAAGGAGAAGGTTATTAGACAAGGGTTGAAAATTGCACAGAGCTGCCAGAAATCCTACATGGATGTGAGAAAGAGAGACTTGGACTTTGAGGTGAATGATTGGGTATACTTGAATCTGTCACCCATAAAAGGGTGTCATGAGACTTGGGAAAAAAGGGAAGCTAAGTCATTGTTATATCGTCCCCTATTAAATTGTGAAAAGGATTGGAAAGGTTGCTTATGAGTTAGGATTATCTTCTGAGTTAGATTCGATTCATTTCGATGTTGAAGAAATGGTTAGGAAATCCTTCATTGGTAATCCCTATTTAGAGTATTGGAGTGAAGATAACTTGTCCTAGGAAGAGATTGCAGTTCAAATTCTTGATCGTTAGGTTCACAAACTGAGAACCAAAGGATAGCCTCAGTAAAAGTGTTGTGGAGGAATCAATTTGATAGGGAAGCCATGCGGGAAGCTGAGGAAGATATGAAAGTGAAATACCCACATTTATTCGTGATTGATGATGAATATATTAAAGGTAATGTCCATACTCTTGATTTGAATTGATTTGTCTATCTCTGAGTTGACTTATTTCTTCTTGAGTTTGAAACTGTGATTGTTTAGATTCATGACTGGTCAATAGTTTGATTGGTTGATTGAATATTGAGAGAAGTCTTGATTGTTATTCGTGCATCGAGTCCATCTTTACTCTTTATTCAAGGTTGAATTATTCCAAGGGGAAGATAATGTAATACCCGGCAAAATTATCAAAATACCCCTAGTTAAGAGGCACGCGCATAATGTGTCTTACCTAACTCCGATGGAGGTTGGGAATGCGATTAGGATAAAAAATTGTGTGGGAAGATGGTCTTGGTCGATTTTTAGAGCAACCGAATAAAAAGATAATTTTTTTATGCGAAAATGCAATTCATGAAATTGTTTTTACGAAAAACCCTGAAAACTGCGGACTTGGTACACCGAGGCCAATATTTTTCAATTTTTACGTGAGGGGCATTACAGACTTTCTCCCCTAAACTTAGAACATAATCAAAATAGGTCATTTTGAGCATAAAAAGGGTTTAAACACTCATTCTTAAGTCTTTCTAAGGTTCTAACGAAGGTCAGGGCTAAGGAGAAAAGAGGAAGAGCGAGGTTCTAGAGAGTTGGAGATGAAAGCTTGCTAGATTGATTGTCAAACGCCATACCAGGTATGTAACGCTACACTAAAAGATGAAATTGTCCTTCCATGTTCTCCCTTGATTGAGGTAGATTGATAGATGAATGTATTATGTCCCCATGCATGTTTCTTGAATATTTTCTTGTAAATTATATACATTCTATGTATTTGCATATATTGATGATCATCATAAACTTGATTTTACTGGTTAAATACTTTTCATGAGCTATTGCATAAACCTTGTATATTATTTTATAAAAGATTTCATGAATGAACTTAGGGATTCAATCTAAAGTCTTGATTGTGAATGATGACTGTGATTGTGATGTGAGCATGATGATAGGTTTATACAACTTGATGGTCCTATGAGTATTCATAAATGAACTCAAAAGATCAGTCTAATTAATTATCCTTTTAATGATTGGTCTGAGCTTATTTGAAAGATTGATTGAGAATTGAGTTAATTAGATGAATGACAGGTCAGCAGGCTTGATTGTGATAGAATTGATGGATTAATGAGAGTCCTTATGAGACTAATTTATACGATTGATTGAGATGGATTTTCTTATGAGCATTGAGTAGTGGGAAGAGTATCGAGCATCGAAATAGGTAAGAGTAAGTCCAACTCAAACTCATTAACTACGTCACTAAGAGTAGGTGAGGATTGAACCATTACATCAGACGTTCCCTCTTGATTGGAAGTCCCTAAAATAATAGCGGACTTGATGCACCAGATCTGTTATGGATTCGATTCAAATCTTTACCTAGCAAGTACGGAATGGTTGTGGCAACATTGGTGAGATTTTTTTACAATCACTGGCTCATAAGTGATTGTTGTCGAACAAGAGAAACTCATAAATAGGTTTTATACTTATAGTACTCTAATTGAATTGGATTTGATTCGGATTGAATTGGATGGTATTGATGGGTCATTGTCTACTCCTTGTTCTTACATTAGATAGACATTTGACATTCTGATTGAGTATTTTCTGAGTGATGTTATTTTATATTATTCTACCTATATTTGTTCCATTCAGCCATTTTACATACTCATACATTCAACGTACTGACGTCTATTTGGACAACATCATTTCATGATTCCAAGATAGGTACTACAGATCATCAACAGGCGTCCCGTTGAGGATCTATTGCAATAAGCTAAGTTGGTGAGCCCTCCCTTACTCCGGAGGATTCTCATTTATAGTTTCATCTAGCTTTTGGAGTCAGACTTTAGATTTGTTTTATTTTAATTGAGGTAGCCATGGGAATGTCATTGGCACCAACTAATAGTCGATTGAGGCTTCATAGACTAGAATTGACTGGATATTGTTTGAGCTAATTCCTTTCATACGAGTCTCATTGATTTGATTCTTGATCACTTACATATTGAGATTTGTCCATCCATTTACTATTTTTAGTCTTCTGCTGATATGTGGAATATTGGTTGAATGAATGTGATGAGTCCAAGTCGTTCGCTTAGGAACTAGTAATAGTCTCTGAGTGCCGACCACATCTAAGGTACCCTCCCTGGGCGTGAAATCTCATTTATTCCTGCCTACTGATGATGAGAGAGTTGACGATAATGATTTCCTTCTAAATTCTTGAATTCCTATTTCTTGAGTTCTCCTTCCATTCTGAGTGTGATAGAAATTAAAGTTATAGAATCCGAGTGAGGATTGATTTTATATGTTGACTGTTTAATTGTTTGACTTGTTGAGTTTCTTGACTGATTGATTACGTGAGTGAGATGAGGGTTGTTTGATTGTGAGAGTCCATAGGGAGATTCATGCCTTGACTAGGCTTCCTAGATTTCTCTTCGTTCGAGGATGAATGATCCCAAAAGGGAGATAATGTAACACCCCCTATTCTTTCTACCTAGAGTGAGTAGATGCACAGAGAAAACTGAGAAAGTGTCTAAGAAAAATCACTCGAAGAGAAACCACGAGGGCCATCTATGGCCCCTAGAGTGATCTACAGCCCCGTAGATAAGGCCTTGTAGATCCCCGATTGACTTAATAAAATATAATAATCTGAGGCCCATGTACGAGACAACATATGGACTGTATAATAATCTCCGGCTCGTAGAATAGGTTTTGTGAGTTGGTGATCCGAAAAACAACTTTTCAGTATATTGCGTTATGAGTTATCAGACAGCCTGTAAAAGTTTTAACGGCCCGTAGAAGAGGTTTTGTAGATCCTAAGACAAATTCTAGTAACTCAAACTTTTTGACACTTTACCTACGAGAGGTCTTCTACGGCCTATAAAAAGATATACAACCCATAGACATGGTCACATAGATCATGTTCGGAAATTTTTAAGAAGGGTATTTTCATCCATTCCTATTTCATTTCTATCAATTCCTTAGACATTTTGGACTTGATTAAATTCCTTAAACAAAATGCTTAGTGTATTTTAATCTTTCACTCGCACTTGAGAGTTCTTTAGAGGACTAGAGGTGGGAGAAAACAAGGGTTTCAAGTTCAAACACCAGGACCGACTGAAGTTTGATTGCTTCTTCCATTTCCAAGTATGTAAGGCTCGTTCTTTCACATGCCCTTACACCTACTTGAGTTGAAATTGAGAATAATAGTTGAGATTTGGAAAATCCTATTATCCTAATACAAAATTTACTACATTTATTATGACTTCTTATAATGATGTATGAGCTACTTGCTGCATTGCATAACTACTGATATGAAATTGAGATATAATTCTATATTTGATAGCATGAACCCTAAACTACACAACTTTTATGAAATTTTGTATATGGATTGAGTTGAGGTTTGAGTGTGATTAACTGAGTCAGCAACTTGAGTATAATTGAGCTTGAGGAGCATGTTGCATTTTAATCACATGTACTTTTATGCATTTTTGCTTGCATCACATGATGTGTCCAATGGAGTGAGTTCTAATGACCGTTTGAGTTTAATTGATTTCCTTGATCGTCTGAGTTTATGAGAAACTTAGATGAGCTGGGAGTTGAGATAACCTAATGGGGTTGAGATTTGAGTTTATTGATTGAGTAGTACTGAGATTTGAGTTAATTGATAAGTTGAGCATATTTTAGACTTGGGAGGAGTATCAACCACCAAGCTGGGAGTAACTATATAACAACTCTAACCCACAGAACTATGTTGCCAGTGTAGGATAGTCGTGCAGCACATTCTGGCATTTCTTGTTCAATAATACAAACATTTATTATGGATCCATGAGAGAGTTGATCGTACATTACCTTGTCAAGTTTAGGACAGGCATGGCAACTACGTTGTTTATTGTGCATCACTAAACTGAAGGTGGTGAGATTGGATGTCGATTAAGATAAATTCCTAAGAAAAAAATGATTGAGCATAACATTTCTAAACTGAGTTTATTTCTACTAAGTCTATTTTAAAAAGCACGATATACTTTAAACTTGCATATTTATTCAGATAAGTTGTGAGTTGTTTGAGTTGAGGTGAGTGAATTGAGCTTTACTTTCTTGAGCTATTTTACATACCAATATATTTCATGTACTGACGTCCATTTGGATCTACATTGTTTCATAATGTAGATATAGGTGATAAAGGACTTCAGACAGTGCACCGTTGATGTCTGAATCAGTGCATTCTCAGAGTCGATGAGCCCTCCTTTCTTTTCGGAAAACCCTTTTATTCTTCTTCTTTTATGATATGTTTTATTTCTTGATTTGAGTATCCATGACCTATGATGGTACCATCTAGATTGTCGAGTAGAGGCTTCATAGTCATTGAGTAGAGGATCACTGAGTATTTCTATTTCCAAACATGTTCATTGGAGACTATTTCATAAGAGTTATATTTATCTATTAATGTTTTTAATTTGAGTATTACTTTTGTTGTTGAGTTGATATTACGATGAAGCAAGGTGGTTCTCTTGGGGAATCAGCAATGGTTCTTCAAGTGCCAACCACGCCAAGGTTACCCTCCCTGGGCGTGACACAGATGCATGCGGTCCAACGATTCATTTAGAATATCACAAAATAATGCTTAAATTATATTGTTATTGCACATCAAATAATACATTGAAAACATTAAATATAAAATTTTATATTTAAATAATGACAAATAGAGGAGACTATTTCATAATATATTATGACAAATATAATATGAATAGTTTTTCAATATGAAATAAATTTCAAGACTAGGCAAATGAATGCAAAGCACATGCGGTGAATCTAGTATATTAGAAAAGAGAAAATACTACGATATCACGAAAGCAAAAAATATAATAAAAGTGAGCAAAAAAAATTATTGATATAGAGATTAAAGTTGATATTTTTAAAAATAGTAAATGGGGAGAAGAAAGATTATTTTTCAGTGTCAAGGAAAGAATTTGATTTTTCAAATAAAATTGAGAGGTACCAATAATTCTCATTCTTTAATGAACATTACTCTTTTTAAACTAAAAAAACAGTTTGTTCGTATACAAGGTGAGTTCAATTGTATATGGCAAATGCTAATCAATATTTACTAATCGTTATTTGTGTTAGAAATATTTTATATACAAATCAATCCTCAAGCTAATACAAAAAAGTCATTTTTAACCTTTTCGAGTTTGTTGTTCTAAAATGTACAACTTTAACGTTTCTGAGTTCATTGTTCTAAATGTACAATCTTTTAACTTTTCCATTTACTCTTAAACGTTTTCATTAATTTTTGCTAGTTACTCTAAAATGTAAGTTTTTTTAGACTTTTCCGAATTACTCTAAAATGTACAATTTAGTCTGTTTACAGTAAGGGGCCAACATTCTCCACATGCATCACATTTTAGGTGTCAAACAATGGTGTATATGTGGAACAATTATCCTCTTATTACAACTAACTAAATTGTATGCTTTGGAGTAATTCAAAAAGGTTTTAAAATGATTTATTTTTTAATTGACATCAGTATATAGATATATAGAAAAAAGTGACTCGTTTCAAACTCAACAAAATACTATTACTGTAGGTATATAAGGTAAGTTATTCTCCATTTATATCTAGTTAAGTTGAACATATTTACTTTATCGATTTTTAGAAAAACGGTGAAGTTACTCTTAAATTATGAATAATGTAACAAAAATATTATATTTTTGTAGTTTGGTCCAGAAAATTAAAAAACGAGTGAGATGAATAGATAATGTTTAAAAGCAAATAAGAAATAAGGATAAAGATCATCATTCAAAGTTGAGGAAAGAGTTTAATTTTTAAAATAATTTCAGATGTACAAATAATTTTCACCCTTTATGAACATGTCACTTTTTAAACTGAAAATAATTATTGTCGTTATACAAAGTAAGTTCAACTCTTTATAGCTAATTCCGATCACTATTTTTAGTCATTAATTGTGTTAGAAATTATATATACACATTCCAATCAACAGGTTAATTCACTATTTTTTAAAACTTTTTTGAGTTCTTTATTCTAAAACGTATAATTTTTTAAAACTAATTTTGGCGTATATTGTTCTATAACGTATAATAGTTAGTCAAATGCCATCGGAGCTTCCCCCAATCATAAGTAATGATGGGAGGGTTGCTCATCTTCTAGCTTACTCTACTAGAACTACTATAACTTCCACGACTACTACTGATTGACATTTTCGATTTACTCTAAAACATTGGTATTTTTAAACTTTTCTGAGTTACTCTAAAACGTACATTTTTTTACCTTTTCTGAAGTATTCTAAATCTACAACCTAGTCTGTTATAGTAGGAGGTGGTCGTTCCCAATATGCATCAGGCATTATCATATCAAACAGTGACAAACACGTGTAATAATTATCCTCTTATTTTTACTAACTACTATATGCTTTGGAGTAACTCAAAAATGTCTTTTTTGAACTGACATTAGTTCATAGATATATAGTAAACATGTCTCGTTTTAAACTCAACATAATACTACTGTTGTAAGTATATAAGTAAGTTCTTCATTGTTTGAACGTAGTCATTGTAACACTTGGTAAAATTAGCAAAATACTCTTAGTTGAGAGATGTTCGCCTAGTTGTCCCAAACTCCAATGGAAAATTAGAGACTAAAAATACGATCAGTATGAAACATTGTGTGAGAAAATGGTCTAGGTTGATTTTTAGAGAAACTGGATCAAAAAATAATTTTTCAGTGAGAAACGCAGTTCCAGAATAAGTTTGCGCTAGGCCCGCGATGCGGACTTGTCGCGGACTTACACTTGGATGTGATCCCAATATTTTCTACGGAATTAGAAAACACAATCGAAAAAAATTACCGAAAAACCCTTAAAACACCATGTCCACGACGCAGACTTGGTATGCCGAGGTACAATTTTTTTAGGTTTTCGTGAGGGGCTATCAAGACTTTTTCTAACCCTACTAAACTTAAAACACAATCAAAATAGGTTATTTTTTTTGTCTAAAAAGGGTTTCTAAACCCATTCAAAATTCTCTTTGGCTAAAAATTGAGTTAGAGTTCTTGAGAGAAGGAGAGAAGAAGGCTAGGGTTCCAAAGGTTGATGTTACGACCCGGGGTCGGGGCCTTGATGTGATACGGCGAATGGGGACCTGAGAATTCCTAAATAAGCCTCAAGATTTCAAAATCTGCGAAGCTTGGTTGAGAGCTTTTAAAGACAAATAATTTCAATATCGGAAATCTAAATCTAAAAAGGGGAGAGACCTTCCCTTACAAATGAAGCCAAATAACGAGGTTTTTACAACACACCCAACAAGTGCCTCTAGTTAAGGAACGGGGGCTAGGACAAGTTCCGGGCTCACCCTCAACAAAATAGTATATATATATAAGGAATACAAGAACAAAAGCACGCCCTCGGAAGACGGGGCTCACCATGTAATATCTGCAAGAGGGACTATTCGTCCGATGGCTGGTACTCAAATTGTCCGGTCCCTACATGTTTAAATCATGTAGGCATAGAGTATGCGTTAGTACATTGGAATATACTAAGTATGCGGGTATGCAATGCATATGACTTACCAGACCTTCATATCGATGTTAGATGACATGGGCACATAATATACGAGGATCATTTAAGCAAAGGAATTTAATATACAAGATGCTATGTTATGCTGATGCGTTCAAATGCGATAATGCTCCTATGTATGTATAGCGGGGATGGACTATAACCGACAAACCAAATCCATGCGAGCTATTACATGAATTGGACCGATTGGGACCTCCTACCGGTAGGGAGAAGATTACTTGCCAAAGGTAATCTACATCACACCTTATGGACAACCCCATTTTGGTGGATGGTCACCTTCCTTATGGGACCCCCATTACGGAAGGATTTACAAGAATCATATCAAGACATTTCATATAATAAACAAGTAGACGAATAACATCCGTCCCTATGTTGGTACAGACATCCGTCCCTATGTTGGCACATAGCTCAAGGAAAGGGAGAGGGACCTTGGGGATATCCCTAACACCCCCAATCCATCGGTGCTAGGTCTTAAGTATCCCATAAGAATACTTATATATATATACATACATACACACACATATGCTTTCAAGAGAGTCAAATGTCCATTCCAAACGTTAATTGCACAAGTAGGCTCAAATGCCAAACCACAAGGTCAAGATCACATGATTCATGCAAGGAATAGCTCATCTACATGTACAAGATGGTGCAGGCACCCAAGATGCTTAAAGAGTCAAGCTCATAGACATACCGGTGATCACCTTCTTGTTATATCCCATGTCTTACCAAAATCACATCATAATTCCTTTTTAGGACAAAATTGGGCTTAACCCCACATTTCCAAAATTTCCATGTAACAATGTCATGAATGTGATGCAATGCATAATGTAGGCATGTCATAGGTAATGTAGAGTATATCCAAACCATAGCAATATAATGTAAAATTAGGAAATCCACATTAAAATTAGTAGGAAATGGTAGTAGATATCAACCATGCAAAATAACATCTTTAAAAGGACATGCATGCTCATAGTTTCGTAGTCCGAGTAGTTCATCATAATCAAACATATCATAGCTCAAGATTCGGAATATAAAATAGCACATGCATGGTTTAAGGTTACCAAGATCAAGTAGTCAAAATTCACCTTCTATGTAGACAATTTCATAAATTAGTTTAAGAAGAGCTTGGGTCTTCTTGGTTGAACGGAACCAAGAACCAAAACCCACATACCTGGTTGAAGACAACACTAAGAGGAATGGACTTCAAATTGAAAGCCTTAGCTTGAATGATCCTAGAGAGAAAGTTGGAGAGCTTGAAGGAGTCGATTCTTCGAGAGAGGAGAGAAAATGAGAGAAATGCTGAAATTTGGTGAAGTTAAGCTTATATAGGGAGCTTCGGAGTGGTGGGAAATGACCGAATTTTCATTGGGAATAACCAATATTTCAAAAATGCCATTAATGAAACGGACCTGAAATTGGTCTGTCTGGGATATACGGTACGGTACATGGTCCGTGTAGTGTCACACGGACTGTTTACTGTGTCGTGACCCTAGACTTAAAATTCTTGGAGCAAAGATTTTCCGGAGAAAGTGTCACTATATGGACCACCTTGGGTCACGCGGACCATGACCCCGTCCGTGTGTAGGTAGCCCTTCACACTGCACATTTAAACAGAAGGCCACATGAACCATCTAAAGTCACATGGGCCGTGATTTGGTCTGTATGGAGACGACCCTATGCAGTCCACCATACGGGAGGACACACGGATCGTGTAGCTTCACACGGGCCGTGTAGGCTCCTCGTGAGGTGATGCTTGGACATGTTTTCTGGGCAAGTTTTGTGGACCTCAAAATGACTTCAATAATCTGGGGCCTTTCATCATCTCTCCTTTGGGAACATTCGTCCCCGAATGTGCAAGAACAAGGCTTGAAAAGTTAGAGTTTAGGCAAGATAGTTCCGAGACAAGTAACAATGCACAACTCAACTCAACTTACAAGGTTTGTTCAAAAAGCTTTTTATGCCACAAATCAAATTATAGTTCAAGACCAAACTCATATCAAAATTGCATTCAACTCATTTGTAAAGAAAGGAAAGTCTTTTGTTGTACACAAATGCATGTCATGTCATGAGACTCAAGAAGGCAAGAAAATGACACAATTGATAAGGAAGATTCCTGGTACTTTAGGCTTGAGTAGATTGGAAAAGATGGGGGTATCGTTTCATCATGTCCAGCTCCGCCTCCCAAGTAGCACTTTCGACTAGTTGATTTCTCAAAAGTACCTTTACCGAAGCCACATCTTTCTTGCGAAGTTGCTTTACTTGCCTATCCAAGATTGCCACCGGCACCTCCTCATAAGTCAAATTTCCTCGACCTCTATCCCCTCTAAAGGCACAATGGTACTAGGATCACCCACTAATTTTCTCAACATGGACACATGGAAGACCGGATGAATGGAACCCAAATCCGGAGGTAACTCCAACTTGTAAGCCATACCTCCAACTCGCTCAACAATTTCATAAGGGCCAACATACCGGGGGCTTAACTTGCCCTTTTTTCCGAAACACATTATGCCCTTCATAGGAGAGACCTTCACATAGGCCCACTTCCCGACATAAAATTCGAGGTCCCTTCTCCTACTATCCGAATAGGACTTTTGTTGACTTTGGGCCGCTTTCAATATCTCCCTAATCACCTTTACCTTCTCCATAGCATCCAACACCAAATCCGGGCCAACTAAAGCCATCTCACCCAATTCAAACCACCCCGCCGGGGATCTACACCTCCTCCCATACAAAGCTTCAAATGGCGCCATGCCAATGCTAGCATGGAAGCTATTATTATAAGCAAACTCGATGAGAGGAAGATGATCATCCAATTTCCCCTTAAACTCCAACGCACATGCCCTCAACATATCCTCCAAGGTTTGAATAGTCCTCTCCGCTTGGACATCGGTTTGAGGATGGAAAGCGGAACTCAACTTAATTTTTGGTCCCCAGGCCCTTCATAAAAGATTTTCCAAAAGTGGGAAGTGAATTCAACACCACGATCCGACATGATGGATCTAGGTACGCCATGCAACCTCACCAACTCTTGAATATACAACCTCGCGTAGTCCTCGGCAGTATAGGTAGTCTTGACCGGTAGAAAGTGAGCCGATTTTGTCATCTGATCCACAACAACCCAATGGAGTCGAATTGCCTTTGGGTCCGAGGCAATCCAACCACAAAGTCCATATTCACATCCTCCCACTTCCATGTGGGAATTTCAATGTCTTGGGACAAACCACCAGGCCTTTGATGTTCAACCTTCACCTGCTGACAACTAGGGAATTCAGACACGAATTTGGCAATATCCCTCTTCATACCATGCCGCCAATACACCTCTCTTTGATCCCAGTACATCTTAGTAGACCCCGGGTGAATAGAGTAATGAGAGTTATGAGCCTCACTCATAATCACCTTCTTAAGGTCATCCACGTCGTGAACACAAAGCTGGTTTTGATGTCGGAATACACCATCTCCATCTTAGGAGAAAGCCTCAATCTTCTTTGCAGCAACAAACTTCTTCAACTCACATAACGATGGATCTAGATCTTGCTTAGTTTTCACCTCATTCACCACAGAAGATTCTGCCCTATTCTGAACCCGAATACCACCCTTGCTGAAATCAGTCAACCTAACACCCAACCTAGCCAACCAGTGAACATCCCTTGCCAACTCCTTTTTCCCATTTTCAACATGTGCCACACTCTCCATAAACAACCTGCTAAGAGCGTTAGCTACAACATTGGCCTTGCCCGGATGATACAACACACTCATGTCGTAATCTTTTAGAAACTCCAAACACCTCCTTTGCCTGAGGTTAAGATCTCTCTGGGTGAAAACATATTGCAAAACTCTTGTGATTGGTGAATACATCAACATGGACCCCATAAAAATAATGCCTCTAAATTTTCAAAGCAAAAACCACCGCTGCCAATTCAAGGTCGTGTGTGGGATAGTTTTGCTCATGCACCTTCAACTATTTGCTCATGCACCTTCAACTATCTTGATGCATACTCTATCACCTTATCATTTTGCATAAGCACACAACCCAATCTGATTCGCGAGGCATCGCAATACACTACGAACCCTTCTGAACCATTTGGCAAGGTCAAGATGGGAGTTGATGTAAGTTGATCCTTCAAGGTTTGAAAACTTCTCTCGCATTTATCCGACCATATAAACTTAGCCTGCTTCTGGGTCAACTTGGTCAATGGAGATGCAATAAATGAGAAACCTTCCATGAACCTTCTGTAGTACCCGGCCAACCCGAGAAAACTGCGGATATCCAAAGGAGTCAATGGTCTAGGCCAATTTTTCACAGCCTCTGTTTTCTTTGGATCCACCTTGATACCATCTCCGAACACCACATGCCCGAGGAAAGCCATTTCGACCAACTAGAACTCACACTTACTAAACTTGGCATACAATTTCTTTTCCCTCAGAGTTTGGAGGGCCATCCTCAAATGATTCCTGTGCTCTTGTTCACTTCGGGAGTAAACGAGGATATCGTTAATAAAGACAACCATGAAGCTGTCCAGGAAGGGTTTAAACATTTTGTTCATCAAGTCCATAAATGCAGCCGAAGCATTAGTTAGACCTAACGACATCACCATAAATTGAAATGCCTATACCTTGTCCGAAAAACTATTTTGGGGATATCACACTCCCTAACCTTCAACTAATGTTACCCAGAATGGAGATCAATTTTCGATAAGTGAGTGGCACCATGAAGCTGGTCAAACAAATCATCAATCCTCGGCAACGGGTACTTGTTCTTAACGGTCTACTTATTCAGCTGTCTGTAATAAATACACATACGGAGAGACCCAACCTTCTTCCTTACAAACAACATGGGAGCACCCACGGTGATGTACTAGGCCGAATAAAACCCTTCTCTAGTAGGTTCTTTAACTGCTCCTTTAACTCCTTCAATTATGCAGGGGCCGTCTTGTACGGAGGGATAGAAATAGGCAGAGTATCTGGAAAAAGATCTATGACAAAGTCTATCTCTCTATCCGGAGGAATGCCTGGTAAGTCCACGGGAAACACATCCGAAAATTCATTCACCATGACTCGAGAGTAGGCACCTCAGAATCCGTATCCCAGACCCTCACCATATGATAGATGCACCCCTTAGAAATCATTTTTCGCGCCTTGAGGTAGGAAATAGACCTACCTTTAACAGAGGAATCACTACCCTTCCATTCAAGAATTGGCTCATCGGGAGGTTGGAACCGGACTTTCCGGGCTCTATAGTCTATGGAAGCATAAGATGCATGCAGCAAATCCATCCCAAGAATAATATCAAAATCAAACATCTCGAGTTCCACAAGATCACAAGGGAAGATTTTATGCAACACAACAATAGGGCACCCGTGATAGACTCTATGAGCAACAATAGATTTACCCACAGGGGTGTAGACCGAGAAAGGCTCTCTTAAAATTTGGGGTTTCAAACCGAACTTAACAACCAACAGTGGAGTCACAAAAGAAAAGTTTGCACCTGGGTCAAGCAAAACATAAGCATCAAAATCAAAGACTTTTAACATACTAGTCACGACATTTGGAGCCTTCTCGACCTCCTAACGAGCATGGAGTGCACGGAACTGTTGTTTCTCGGGGCCACACCTGGACGACCTCTCTGTTGAGTCTGCCCGCCTTGGGCTACCTGACTTCGGCCTCCACATGCATTTCCTGGGCAATCAACAACTTTATGGTCCTTACATCCACATCCCAAGGAAAACCCCAAATCCTTTTAGCAGGCAACTGTGTGGCGTTTCCCACACCTGTCACACAAGATATATCCTGGTCCGCCACTCGTCGGTAACCCAGGAGGGGGTGCCGCATTAGCCACCCGAGCTCCTGAACCTTGGCCTTGCTGGAAGCAATCAAACCCAACATTCCTAGCACTAGAGAACCTACCATCAAAGCGAGCTCTCTTAGGATCATGTGCCCTATTCTTCTTGAGTTTCTCCCTTTCAATATGCTCAGTATACACTGTGAGTCTGGCAATGTCCATGTCCCTAATCAGCGTAGCAGTTCGACATTCTTTCACCAATGAGTCAGAAATACCCAAAACAAATTTGTGTCTCCGTGCACGGGGATCAGCCACCAGGGACGGAGCATATTTGGAAAGCTTGGTAAACTTGAGGGAATAGTCCCTCACACTCATACTTCCCTGCTCAGCTCAAGTGGAAAGAAGCGATTGAGGAAGACAGATTTGAACTCTCCCTATTTAACATCACCATCACATACCCTTTCCATAGTCCACTATGTATACCATACCTGAGCTACATCCTTCAACTGGTAAGCAACCAATGTAGCTTTTTCCTCAGAAGAGACCCCCATAATGTTCAGTATTTTTGAGATTTCATCAATGAACTCCTGAGCATCATCATCAACCTTTGACCCCTAGAACTCTAGAGGATTCATCTAGGTGAAATCCCTCATAATAGAAGCAGGTGTAGAGTACCGTGGAAAATTGGCATGCCTTGCTTGAGCAGTCACCACTGTGCAAGCATGGCAAAAGCGGTACGGAATTTACCGTTAGAGATAGGCTCCTCCATAGGCTCGTGAGGGGCCTGATTTTTAGCAGCCAAAGCCGGCCTAGGCAATGGAAGTCTTTCTCGAGGCATTTACTGAAAGGGATTAACGACACCAATAAGTAAGAAAATTCATAAACCAGTCACAGCACGATACAAGACATGAAGAAGGGAGGAATTTTCTAATACATCTTTATAGCCTCCAACTCATAGGTATGGTGCACTTCAAACCCATGAATAGGACTCCACTCTGTCACATCCCTATTTCTCCCCACGTGCGTGTTTGGAAAATAGAGTTTCTCCAATTAAAGTAACATTTTGAAAAAGGGATTATTTTATTTATTCAGAGTCGCCACTAGGAATTGAGTTTTGGTGTTCCAAGTCACTTAATTTAAATCGCTAATCAAAAGGAAATGACTCTTTATTTTTGGTGTTCGAAACAAAGATCGAGTAAGAAATTCTGTTGACCGAGGGGAAGGTGTTAGGCACCCCTCGAGTCCCGTGGTTCTACAACGGTCGCTTTATTGACTGATTTATTGCTTAACTTAATTTTGAACATATTGTATTTATAAGTTTTCAAAACAAAAGTCATTTACCCACATTCTTTTATTTATTTTAAACTTGTTTAAAACTATCTTATTTTTATAAATGTGGTGTGTTGGCAGCAGCGCTTTCCAACCTTGCCACGAGTTATTCCTTTTATATCTCACACCTAAAATTTTTGTAATCTTTTTCGAATCGTAAAATTCCCCTATTATTGTCGGCCTAATCATGTTTTTGACGATTCAATTTAAATAAATTTAATTGTGAAAATGATTTCAAATCTGAATTCTTTTTACAAAGCCGAAGGATTTTAATTCTTTTATTTTTTAGTTAAAAAGTTGATCATTGTGATTAACTAAAAGTATAAATCAAGAATTTAATATTAGTTACGCGAATCAACATAAAATCGCTAAGTTGGTATTCTAAAAAAACCATCACTCAAGTAAATCTTTTTTCTTAAATTACAAAAAAAAATGTTTTGTTCTAAAGAAAAAGTGAGTAAAATATTTGTAAGAAAACAAAAATATATTTTTTCCCGTATAAATTTTACACAAGTATAAACATGTTAGGAATCATGCACACCTAATATTAACACTTTACATAATGAATTATTGTCATTATTTCAGTTTATTAAGCCATCACTACACAAGTCATCATAAAAATTAAACTATGAAAATAAAAATAGGAACTTGGATCATAAATTTACTTAAACAGAAACAAATTATGTGGTGTCTAAACATGAAACAAATTACAGATTATTATAATAATTTGACACTACATTTATCAACAAAAGATATAATCATGAAGTTAAGATGAAGGATTTTAGCATATATGAATCATATTACAATATCAAAGAATATTAACAAGTAAAACACAAATGAAAATGAACAATTTTAATATATTTCAATCACATTAAACTACACAAGAAAGAATAAATGTTACCTCTTGTGAGAATTAATTTACAAGGAATAGGCATCGATAGGAACCACGAACCCGAAATCCCGAAAGCAAACCTTGAACTCAACTTTTATTTTTCTCTAGTGGTTTTTTTTAAAGTTTTTTTCTTTTTTGGTATGTTTCTTGTGTGTAAAAGAAAAAAATAGTATTTTTTCTACTATGTTTGTGTATATGGGAAAAAGAAAAGAATGTGGTGTATGATTTTTTTTAACAGTGTGTAGAATATCTTGTGTTTTGTCTTTGTAGAATGTGTAGAAAGAAAAAAAGATGCATGAAAAATTTTGTGTTCTTTTTCTATGTGTTGTGTCGTGTGTTTTGGAAAAGAGAAAGTAGTGAGTTTTTTGTAGGGGCATTGTGAGGTAGTTTAGGTGAGTGGGGGAGGAGTTGGGATTAATGGGTAGTTTTTAAGTTTATTTATTTTCTTTTGTCTTGTTTTTATTTTGAAAGAAAAGAAGGAAAAGAAGAAGAGAAAAAAAAAATATTACAGAAGTATTTTAAATTAATAAGATATAGAAAATTTTAACTAGTTAAAACTAAAATATAATTAAGAAAGTAATAACAATACTAGATTGTTTATTAGAATCAAAATTAAAAAACACACATATATTTTATAAATTTTCTCTTTTTTAGAACAAAACTAACGTTAAAATATGACTCTATTTTTGTTGTTTTCAACTTATTCTAAATAAGATAAAAATATCTAATTTATACTCAAAACTAAATATTTAAATATTAAAAAGTAAATAACTTAAGTTCGGTCAAAAATTAGGTGCTAACAGGATGCCCCTCTTTGCTTAAGAACATGAAGAGTTTTCAAGAAAAGAGGTTTACGTGCCTAATTTTTGGCCTCACCATTATTAAAAGGTAAGGAAAAAGAAGGGGGAAAAAACAACAGTGACCGATCCCAGGCATTGGGCAGCCTACATATCTCGGGTTATAAGAGAATCAGGTCATGTGTAGTTCAAATAGGTGCGGCAAGGGATGGATGGATGGATTAGAAAGTTGAGTCTTATCCTTTCGAGATCCTGGTCTGTGGCTCCTATTGTTACATTGAAGATAATAACACTAAAAGGAAATGATGCAAGATCTATTCAATTCTACTTGTCTCGGCCCTCTTTTCTTTTAAGTCTTTCTTTGCATCTTCAGTTATTACCTCGCCTTTAATTGGCGGGTACCTTGATCTCAAAATCTAATCTTGAAGTTTGTGTTTGAGGCTTGAACTTGAAATCTCAATTGAGTTACTGATGCCTCTCCAGAAGAACGTTAGTACATTATTCGTGTACACTTGTTTCCTGAATTGAAGTTGGGAAGCAGAGTCTTGATATGTTAAGCTGCTACATGAGTCCGAATCGAATTTTAATGTCATTTTTCACTTCACAAATCGGACAAATGTTACTTTGTTATTGATGTCCAAACTTGTGGTCGCAGAGGGACCTGCCTGCAATCAAAGAAAAAAACAAAACAAAATTTTTCTGCTCCAGTTTGTGCTAAGAAAAATTTTGTGGGTTATTTTGTTTGATTTGAACATAATATTAAATAAAAATAATAAAGTGATTAAAACAAGGGAAAAAAACAAATATTATGTTATTGAATGAAATTAGATTTTATATTTTATGGAAAATAAAAATGGGGCCTATCATGCCCTATGAAGATATGAACGAATATTATGAGGGTTCGTGCCCTAAGCGAATATTATGAGGGTTCGCTCCCTAAGCGAATATTATGAGGGTTCGCTCCCTAAGCGAATATTATGAGGGTTCGCGCCCTAAGCGAATATTATGAGGGTTCGCTCCCTAAGCGAATATTATGAGGGTTCGCTCCCTAAGCGAATATTATGAGGGTTCGCGCCCTAAGCGAATATTATGAGGATTCGCTCCCTAAGGGAATATTATGAGGGTTCGCTCCCTAAGCGAATATTATGAGGGTTCGCTCCCTAAGTGAATATTATGAGGGTTCGCTCCCTAAGCAAATTTTATGAGGGTTCGCTCCCTAAGCAAATATTATGAGGGTTCGCACCCTAAGCGAATATTATGAGGGTTTGCTCCCTAAGCAAATATTATGAGGGTTCGTTCCCTAAGTGAATATTATGAGGGTTCGCACCCTAAGAGAATATTATGAGGGTTCGCTCCCTAAACGAATGAATTATTTTTATTTTATTTTACTTTTTTTTAATTTTTTAAAAATAAGATAAAATAAAACATGCCCCAGTTTTGAAACTGAGAAATTCTGAAACTTTTTTTTTAATCTTATTATTGGTGAATTTTTTTTTATTATCTTTTTTTTTAGAAAAAAAAATGCCCCAATTTGATTTTTTTCAAAAAATATGAGAGAGACAAAAACAATATTCTTTTTATTTGAGACCGAGCCCTTTTGTAGGACTGCCTACGTATCTCACCATAACAAGAATCAGGTCTAACATAATTCCTATGAATTAAAAATATTTTTTTTATTTGAGACCAAGTCCGTTAGTAGGACTGCCTACGTATCTCACCATAGCAAGAATCAGGTCTAACGTAGTTCATACGAATCAAAAAAAAAATTTATTTGAGACCGAGCCCGTTAGTAGGACTGCCTACGTATCTCACCATAGCAAGAATCAGGCCTAACGTAGTTCATACGAATTAAAAATATTTTTTTTATTTTAGACCGAGCCCGTTAGTTGGACTGCCTATGTATCTTACCATAGCAAGAATCAGGCCTAACGTAGTTCATATAAACCTTTTTTTTTTTGCAAAATAATATCTTTTGAAAAGATTGTTAGATTGAAAGAAATTGACTTTTGATTAATCATATCTTGGGTTTAGATGGTACCAACAATTAGACTTATGCATATAAATCACCTTTGAGTATTTTAAGGCAAATTTGAGACCAACTTTGAAGTAATTTTGTAGTTTCAAATGACACCTGAAGCATATTTAAGTATTAACAAGATCTATTCATCTTGCATCAAATATGAGGTTAAAATTATTCATGTCCTCATGTTTCAAGTGCCTCACCGAAACAAAGTCCTAATTTAGACAAAATAGAAGAGTTGAGATCGTGGGACATTTTGAGAGTCACTCACACTCAGAAAGATGTTCAATGTATGAGATTGAGATACCATATGATTGACCCTCATGTAAGTATTCACTAATGTGAGAACATCGATAATGAAATCAAGTAGGACTTGTATTCGGCTTAAAATGTAGGCTTGGAATTGGTAAGGTAATCTTTGTATAAAGTCACCATTTTCTCTCCCAACATTGAACTATGCACTCAATTTATATTCTTCATTTTCACATTTGATCTTTATCTGCTTAATTGCTTTTCTTTTTTTTTTTTTGGACTTTCTCCTTCTTTTTGTTTTGAGTTTTTCTCCTTTTATTGGAGTTTTTTTTTTACTATCACATTTTCACTTTTACCTTGCCATCCGACTTAAGACTTTGTCAGTGCATTCTTGGAGATGAGAGAAAAATAGAGTGGTGCATTTGTGCAGTCAAAAGGATATGGGCGAAAATATGGTTATCAAGGAAAAATTAGGTTAAAAAAAGAAGCATTAGGGATCAAGTGTTATTTGGTAGGCTTACAAGGCACAATTGGATCAAAGAAGGCCTACAATCCTTTTTCAAATTAGATGTTGCTCAAAATTTCCCTCAACAAACATTCGGGTCAAGTTCTAGATCAATAAGTCATGTCTTTGAACTTTATATCTAAAGCTCACCACACAATGGACATGAAACAAAGAGGTCAAATTTTTTTTTTTAACATAAGTATATTCAAGAGGTGCAAAAAGAATCTATAAGAGTCACAACAAAGTTGGTCCACTCTATTATGTCAAATAGTTAACACTTTTTTATGCACACTTTTAAGTATGTTGGTACCAATCAAGACAAGAAATACCTTTTTATTATTAATATTTTTATTTTGCAGAGGGATAAAAGAAATTTTAATTTATTTTTTGAATAAGAATGAAAAAAAATATATTTTTCTTTTCTACACAAAGAAATAAAATCTTGCTTTTTTTTAATTTTTTGGATATCTTGGATGAGGATCCTTTTTATTTTAAGAGTAAAATCTTTTTTTTATTATTATTATTTTGGATAAAGAATTATATTTTTCTTTTTTAAGAATCACCGAACCTGAGGAGGGTTGCCTACGTATCTCATTAGGGTGAGAATCAGGTGTGCGTAGTTCTTGAAAATATATATAAAAAAAATTCTTTTTTTCCTTTTGAATAAATAAAACCTCTTCTTTTTTTTTTATGAATAAAGAAACAAAATCTTTCTTTTTGAGTTTGATTTTCTAAAATTTTTTTTAATACGAATTTTTTTTTATTCTTTTATTTTATTTTTTGAAGAAGAATCACCGAACCCAAGGAAGGTTGCCTACGTATCTCATTTAGATGAGAATCAGGTGAGCGTAGTTCTCAAATCAAAGAAATAATAGTGTTTATTTTTTAGAATAAGAAATAAAGATTTTCTTTTGCTTTTATGAATTAGAAGGAAAAAAATATTTTTTTTCACATTTAATAGGAAATATATTTTTTTTTGATTTTATCAATAAATATCACCGAACCCAAGGAGGGCTACCTACGTATCTTATCGAGATAAGAATCAGGTGAGCGTAGTTCGGGTAACTTCTCATAAAAATGTTGACTTTTGAAGAATTTCCTTTTTAGGATATCTTATAGTAAATATGCTAGGACCGAACTATTTGACATTTGACCCAAAAAGAAAATATTCAACGACAACATTAAAAATGTGACAAGTTTCGTGAACATGCTAGTCTAAAAGATCGTTTATGTTTTATGTGATCCTAACACATGTGTTTAGCCATATAAAGTCAAATACAGATTACGCAGATAAAGTGTATCCTAAGAGGAATACTGGTTGTATAAGGATTGTTCTACTAAATTTGAAGTCCTTATAGAGTTGGTGTCTAGACCGGCGATAAAACGAGTGGACAACTCGAGTTGGGAAGGAACAGCTTACCGGTAGCAGGGCTTTCTGGCCTCACTATTTGGACCTTCCCATCCTAAAACATGTGTGACTAAAATGCTTCCCAGGAGTGTAATCGCATCTCCAGTATCTCAAAGAAAGGTTCGGGAGCGTAGACCACATCTCCAAAAAATTGTATCTTTCAGAAGACTTAGATAGGTGCGTAAGAGAAGATAGTTTATATCATAGTATAGACAGTATCAATGCGTAAATAAGCGGGCAAACATAATATAAATCAATGAATACAATATTTCAAATAACAAATCCATATACAAGTCAACATTGACAAGCTTGAATTCTAGTTATCCCCAACAGAGTCGCCACCTGTCACACCCCTATTTTTTCCCGCGTGCGTGTTTGGAAAATAGAGTTTCTCCAATTAAAGTGACATTTTGAAAAAGGGATTATTTTATTTATTTAGAGTCACCACTTGGAATTGAGTTTTGGTATTCCAAGTCACCTAATTTAAATCCCTAATCAAAAGGAAATGACTCTTTATTTTTGGTCCGCGAAACAAAGATCGAGTAAGGAATTCTGTTGACCGAGGGGAAGGTGTTAGGCACCCCTCGAGTCCCGTGGTTCTATCACGGTCACTTTATTGACTGGCTTATTGCTTAATTTAATTTTGAATATATTGTATTTATAAGTTTTCAAAAAAAAAAGTCATTTACCCACCTTCTTTTATTTATTTTAAACTTGATTAAAACTATCTTATTTTTATTAATGTGGTGTGTTGGCAGCAGCGCTTTCCAACCTTGCCACGAGTTAATCATTTTATATCTCACACCTAAAGTTTTTGTAATCTTTTTCGAATCGTAAAATTTGCCTATTATTGTCGGCCTAATCATGTTTTTAAAGATTCAATTTAAACAAATTTAATTGTAAAAATTATTTCAAATCTGAATTTTTTTTTACAAAGTCGAAGGATTTTAATTCTTTTATTTTTTAGTTAAAAAGTTTATCATTGCAATTTACTAAAAGTATAAATCAAGAATTTTATATTAATTACGCGAATCAACATAAAATCGCTAAGTTGGTATTCTAAGAAATCATCACTCAAGTAAATCTTTTTTCTTAAATTACAAAAAAGAAATATGTTTTTTTCTAAAGAAAAAGTGAGTAATACATTTGTAAGAACAAAAAAATATATATTTTTCCGTATAAATTTTACACAAGTATAAACATGTTAGGAATCATGCACACCTAAAATTAACATTTTACATAATGAATAATTGTCATTATTTCAGTTTATTAAGCCATCAATACACATGTCATCATAAAAATTAAACTATGAAAATAAAAATAGGAACTTGGATCATAAATTTACTTAAACACGAAACAAATTATGTGGTGTCTAAACATGAAACAAATTATAGATTATTATAATAATTTGACTATACATTTATCAACAAAAGATATAATCATGAAGTTAATATGAAGGATTTTAGCATATATGCATCATATTACAATATCAAAGAATATTAACAGGTAAAACACGAATGAAAATGGACAATTTTAATATATTTCAATCACATTAAACTACACAAGAAAGAATAAATGTTACCTCTTGCGAGAATTAATTTACAAGGAATAGGTATCGACAGGAACCACGAACCCGAAATCTCGAAAGCAAACCTTGAACTCAACTTTTATTTTTCTCTAGTGGTTTTTTTTAGAGTTTTTTCTTTTTTGGTATGTTTCTTGTGTGTAAAAGAAAAAAGTAGTATTTTTTCTACTGTGTTTTTGTATGTGGGAAAAAGAAAAGAATGTGGTGTATAATTATTTTTTAATAGTGTGTAGAATATCTTGTGTTTTGTCTTTGTAGAATGTGTGGAAAGAAAAAAAGATGGATGAAAAATTTTGTGTTTTTTTTTCTATGTGTTGTGTCATGTGTTTTGGAAAAGAGAAAGTAGTGAGTTTTTTGTAGGGGCATTGTGGGGTAGTTTAGGTGAGTGGGGGAGGAGTTGGGATTAATAGATAGTTTTTAAGTTTATTTATTTTATTTTGTCTTGTTTTTATTTTGAAAGAAGAGAAAGAAAAGAAAAAGAGGAAAAAAATATATTACAAAACTATTTTAAATTAATAAGATATAGAAAGTTTTAACTAGTAAAAACTAAAATATAATTAAGAAAGTAATAACAATACTTGATTGTTTATTAGAATCAAAATTAAAAAAAAACATATATTTTATAAATTCTCTTTTTTAGAACAAAACTACCATTAAAATATGACTTTGTTTTTGTTGTTTTCAACTTATTCTAAGTAAGATAAAAATATCTAATTAAGACTCAAAACTAAATATTTAAATATTAAAAAGTAAATAACTTAAGTTTGGTAAAAAATTAGATGTTAACACACTCAACGCGGCATGTTAGGCTCCAATGACCATTATAAACCTAAGGCTCGGATACCACCTTTTGTCACGACCTGGGGTCGGGGCCTTGATGTGATAGGGCGAATGGGGACCCGAGAGTCCCCAAACAAGCCTCAAGATTTCAGAATTTGCGAAGCTTCGTTTGGGAGCTTTTAAAGACAAATAATTTAATATCAAAAATCTAAATTTAAAATGGGGACAGAGCTTTTCTTATAAATGAAGCCAAATAACGAGGTTTTTACAAAATACCTAACAAGTGCCTTTATTTAAGGAACGGGGGCCAGAACAAGTTCCGGGCTCATCCTTAACAAAATAGTATATATATATATATAAGGAATACAAGAACAAAAGCATGCCCTCGGAATACGGGGCTCACCGCAAAATATCTGCAAGAAGGACTAATCGTTCGATGGCTTGTACTCAAACTGCCCAGTCTCTACGTGGTAAAATCATGTAGGCATAGCGCATGCGTTAGTACGTTGGAATGTACTAAGCATGCGGGCATGCAATTCATATGACTTACCGAACCTGCATATCGATGTTAAATTATAAGGGCACATAATATACAAGGATCATATAAGCAAAGGAATTTAATATATCAGATGCCATTGAATGCGTGATGCGTGCAAATGTGATAATGCTCCTATATACATATACCAGGGATGGACTATAACCGACAAAAAAGATCCAAGCGAGCTATTACATGAATTAGACCGATTGTGACCTCCCACCGGTAGGGAGAAGATTACTTGCCAAAGTTAATCTACATCACAACTTATGGGCAACCCATTTCGGTGGATGGTCACCTTCCTTATGGGACCCCCATTTTGGAAGGATTTACAAGAATCATATCAAGACATGTCATATCATAAACAAGTAGACGAATAACATTCGTCCTTATGTTGGCACATAGTTCACGGAAAGGGAGAGGGACCTTGGGAATATCCCTAACGCCCCCAATCCATCGGTGCTAAGTCTTACACATCCCACAAGAATACTTATATATATACATATGCTTTCAAGAGAATCAAATGTCCATTCCAAAATGTTAAATGCACAAGTAGGCTCAAATGCCAAATCCTAAGGTCAAGAGCACATGATTCATGCAAGGAATAGCTCATCTATATGTACAAGACGGTGCAAGCACCCAAGATGCTCAAAGAGCCAAGATCATAGACATACCGGTGATCACCTTCTTGCCATATCCCTTTTCTTATCAAAATCACATCATAATTCCTTTTTTGATAAAATTAGGCTTAACCGCACATTTTCAAAATTTCCATGTACCAATGTCATGAATGTGATGCAATGCATAATGTAGGAATGACATGGGTAATGTAGTAATGTAGAGTATATCCAAACCATAACAATATAATGTAAATCTAGGAGTTCCACAATAAAGTTAGTAGGAAATGGTAGTTGATATCACCCATGCAAAATAACATCTTTAAAGGGACATGCATGCTCATAGTTTCATAGTCCAAGTAGTTCATCATAATCAAGATTCGGAATATAACATAGCACATGCATGTGTTTAAGGTTACCATGATCAAGTAGTCAAAATTCACCTTTTAAGTAGACAATTTCATAAAATAGTTTAAGAAGAGCTTGGGTCTTCTTGGTTGAAAGGAACCAAAAATCAAAACCGACGTACCTGGTTGAAGACAAACTAAGAGTAATGGACTTCAAATTGAGAGCCTTAGCTTGAATGATCCTACAAAGAATGTTGGAGAGCTTGAAGAAGTGGATTCTTAGAGAGAGGAGAGAAAATGAGAGAAATGCTAAAATTTGGTATAGTTAAGATTATATAGGGAGCTTAGGAGGGGTGGGAAATGAGCAAAGTTTCATTAGGAATAACCAATATTTCAAAAATGCCATTAATGAAACGAACCTGAAATTGGTCTGTCTGGGATATACAGTATGGTACATGGTCTGTGTAGTGTCACACGGACCATTTACTGTGTCGTGACCCTGGACTTAAAATTCTCGGAGGCAAGATTTTCTAGAATAAGTGTCACTATATGGACTAGTAAATGGACCACCTGGGGTCACATGGACTGTGACCCTGTTCGTCTGCAGGTAGCCCTTCATACTGCACATTTAAATGGAAGCCCACACGGACCGTCTAAAGTTACATGGGCCGTGACTTGGCCGGTGTGGAGACGGTCCTATGCAGCCCACCATATGGGAGGCCACACGGATCCTGTGGCTTCACACGGGTCGTGTAGGCTGCCCGTGAGGTGATGCCTGGCAAAGTTTTCTGGGCATGTTTTGTGGACCTCAAAATGACGTCAATGATTCTGGGCCTTTCAGTTGAGGTCAATTTCTTGTGAAGATTAGCGTCCTCCTTCATTCCAGGTATGTAAGGCTAAACTAAAGCATGAAATTGTCCTTCCCTGTGCCCCCATTTATGGTAATAGTAAGATTATGAGTGTATTGAGTCTTCATGCATGTATCTTGAATGTTTTATAATAAATTATATATGTCCTATGTATTTTTATGTGTTGATGATCATCATAAATTTGATTTTTGTTGTGTAAATACTTTTTTAAGTCATTTTAGAAAACCATGAATGTTATTTTATAAAAGATTGCAAAAATGGAATTAGGAGATGAGTTTAAAGACTTGATGGTATGAATGTGCATGTGACTATGATTGTGATCCTGGTATGAGAGTGCTGATGATGATGTTGAAGAAATTGATGTTCCTGTAGTCTTAAAATCATGAAATTAGTCCTAAGGTAGTGATTCTAACCCAAGAGTTGATGTTGATGTACTGAATTGAGTTAACTATGTCCAACAAGACTAGTTAGAAGAGTAATCCATATGATTAAGATCTTATGAGCATGTCGGGTCCTGAGAAGAGTATTGAGCACCTAATTGAGTAAGGGTAGATAACAACCCAAACTCAATAACTACGTGGCCAACATAAGAGAGGATTGAACCATAAAACCAAATGTTTCCCTTGTCCCAAAAGAGGACTTGGTGGTCTTTATTATGGATCCACCAATGTGATGTCCTTTACCCCGACAAGGTAGTGGATGGATGTGGTAATGACATCTCTTCGTTGTATCATCACTGACTCATAGGTGATGGTTGTCGGTTAGAGAAACTCCCAGATAGGTCATGAGGGTATCTTAAGGTGATGATTGAGTTCCTTACGTTTCGAGTTGAGTCTCTAGAGTTGAGTCTATGACTGAGATGAGTTGACATTTGAGTTGAGTTTCTTTTATGATGTTCTTTCCTTTCTAGCTATTTTACATACTCGTACATTCCATGCACTACTGTCAATTTGGGTCTGCATCTTTTCATGATGCAGAGACAGGTACTCGAGATTCTCAACGGGCGCCCTGTTGAAGATCCATTTTCCCTACAGTTGATTGGTGAGTCCTCCCCTGCATTCGGAGTTGTAACGCCCGGTAAAATTACCAAAATACCCCAGAATGAGGGTATGCATGTAACGCGTCTTCCGAAGCTCGTCTGGAAAATTCGAGACCAGATTTGGAATCAACATGGAAAATTGAGTGGGAAGGTGGTCTCGGTCGATTTTTAGAGCGACCCGAGCGAAGGATAAATTTTTGATCCAAAGCAGAAACCAGTGACGGTCCGTGACAGAGGCGCATCGCGGACCTGTCGCGGAGAAGTACTTGTACGATTTTCAAAATTTTCGATGGGATGGAGAAAACTCGTTCAAAAGCGTGTTTCTAAAAATACCCTGTTCGCGATAGGTCCGCGTCGTGGATCGTGTATTTTTCAAACTGGGAATTTCTACATAATTACGAGGGGCATTCCGGTCAATCCCCCACCCCTCCCAAACTCTAATACACGACTAATAACGACGTTTCTACGTGAAAAGGGTTTAAAATCCTCATTCTAGTCCTATTCCCCAAAACTAACAAGGCTAGGGCTTGAGGAGAAGAGAGAAGAGCTTGTGTCGGGAAATTCGAGAGGAGATCCTAGACGTATTCAATTGTTAGCCGAACCACAGGTATGTAAGGCTAAAATAAGACATGGGATTGTCCTCTCATGTGCTCCATAGAGGTCATAAATGAGTTGATGATTGAAGAGTCTACATGCATGAGTTCATTGATAGTTTTTCTTGGAAATTCTGTTCTAAATTACATGTTTTCTATGTTGATGATCATCATACTATTTGTTTTCTTAAATTGAGTATTTTAATAAGAATTTGCATAACCATACATGACTATTTTGAAAAGCATGCATAATGAACTTGAGGGAATGATGAGTCTAGAGCCTTGAGTTAGGATTGTGATTGTTGATTGTGATTGTGATTGTGGTGAGAGAATGATAATGAGTTGATAGAGTTTGATTGTCTTATGAGTCTCTATAAACGAACTCCACCGATGTGTCTATTCACTTGATCCTTAATGATTGTTCTATATTTTGAGTTATTGATGGGATTGATTGATGAAAGGGTTAAAGCCCTATGAGATACCGATCGTTGATGGGGAGTGAGTCCCTATGAGATTGGTTGAGGATTGATATGGAGGTTTTATGAGCATTGAGTCGGGAGGAGTATTGAGCACCGAAATGGGTAAGAGTGAGTCCCATTCGAACCCATTAAACTACGTCGCCAAGCGTAGAAGAGGTCTTCCTCTTGAGTTTATGTCCCTGAAAGCAATAGCGGACTTGATGAGTTTTCTGACTCCATTTTGGGTGAGCTGATATGGTTTTTGATTCGTTCTCTACCTGGCAAGTACAGAAAGACTGTGGCAACACCGGCGGGATGTTGTACAATCACTGGCTCATAAGTGGATGTTGTCGGTTAAGAGAAACTCCCATAAAATTCGTACCTTACTCTGAGTCTAGATGAGATGAGAGGGGGTGAGCTCCTCTGAGTTGAGTTGAGATGAGTTGAGACTGTTGAAGAGTCTGAGTTAAAGATGTGTCATTTGTCTACTCTTTATTCTTTCATAGATAGACTATTGACCGTTTGATGTGATTATGATGTTTATTTTGAGTTGATGTTGTTTCTATTTTATCTATCGGTTTTTGTTTCACTCAACTATATTACATACCAGTACATTCCAAGTACTGATATCCCCTCTGGACTGCATCATTTTATGATGCACAGGCAGGTACCAAGGATCGTCGACAGGCGCTTCGTTGAGGATTCGAGATTGCAGCTGATTGGTGAGCCTCCCCTACTCCGGAGGATTCACTCTTTCATTTCATCATGCTTTAGAGTTAGACTGGACTACTTCTTTTGTTTGATTTGGGTAGCCATGGATTTGTCATTGGCACCACATGATTAGTGATAGAGGCTTCAAAGACTACGGTCGAGCATTTAGTGTTGAGATTGTGAGCTAGTTCTTTCTACTAGCCTTTGTTTTATATATATATACTCCTGTGAGACTTTAGATAAGAAGTGTCCACTAGACATATATTTTCCTGCTATTCAATAGAGTTATTTGATTGAATGACGTGATGCAGCTAAGTGGTTCGCTTGGGGACTAGTAATAGTCTTCGAGTGCCAGCCACGCCTAGGGTACCCTCCCGGGGCGTGACAGGAGTATGCCATATCATATTCCTTATTTATTGAGTTAGTTTGATTTTGAGTTGTGACAGCCAAGGCCTGTCATGATACCATTCTAGACTGTAGAGGCAAAGTTAGTTTGATTTTGAGTTGTGACAGCCAAGGCCTGTCATGATACCATTCTAGACTGTAGAGGCAAAGGCTTTATAGACTAGAAGATGATGACTTGATTTTGGGGTCTTTCCTTCCATTGAATTGAGTTTTCTTTAAATCTAATATTATGTCACAAATGTTGATTTTGACTTGGTTAGCCTATGGCCCTTATTCATTGAGCTAGAAGTAATCTGAGATGCCTATCATTATGTCTCTTTTATTCTTATGTCTTTTGCTGATTTAAATAATTGAATGGTTGTCATGAAGCTAATTGGTTCGCTTGGGAACTAGTAATAGTTTCTGAGTGCCGACCACGTCTAGGGTACCCTCCCGTGGCATGACAAGAAAATAGAGAGTAAAATAATGTGTTGTCAGAGATGGTCTTGTATCAACTTGTGAGTAAAATGAACGTAGTCAAGAAACTGAAACAACAAAAACAAACGAACAAGAAACTAAAACGTACAGTTTTTTAAAACTTTTATGAGTTACTCTAAAACGTACAATTTTAAAAACTTTTCTGAGTTACACTAAAATGTAAAATATTTTAAAACTTTTCCAAGTTACTCTAAAATCTAAAACTTAGTCTGTTATAGTAAGAGACAATCGTTTTCCGAATATGCATCATGCATTACTGTGTCAAACATATAAATTTTTTCAGCTATTTTGAGTTACTCTAAAATATACATTTATTGAAGAAATTTTTTGAGTTATTATTAAATATATAACTTACTCTGTTATAGTAAGGCTAAACGATTCTACTTATGCATTATACACTACAATGTCAAATAATGGCGTGCATGTGGAATGGTTAACCTCTTATTATAACTAACTAACGTGTACTCTTTGGAGTAACTCAAGAAAATTTAAAATTACTTTCTTGAATTTACATCAGCTTATAAATATGATTGGTGATATAATTTAGGAATGAATATCTATAACTTCCATTCTATTACTTAATTACCTCAAGATCATTAGAACTTTCTCTTATAGTTAAATCATTGTCCTTTGTGCAAATTTGTGATCGACTTGAGGGTTTGTGCTTTCTTTTTTGGGAGAGTATCTCAATATGATCTTAATGAGGTGAGGGTCTGACATTCATTGGGCTTCTCTCTTTTGGAGCCTCCGCCCATGCTGCTGGGACAAACTTGGTATACTGTCTTCCCTTTATCAGCAGGTTGTGTAGTCACATTGCAATTATTCAACCCATTTCTTCCCACTATAGTGAAAGATCACTATAGTGGGAAGAAACAGGTGGAATAATTGCAATGCAACTATACAACCTGCTGATAAAGGGAAGACAAACATACTAGACGAACAACTTTTTACCACAGTCTTCTTCCTCTATTGGGCATAGGCTTTTCTCCGTTAGATCATAGAACATCTCTTATTTTAAATTTGATATAATATTGTTATTGTATTATATAATATAAGTTCTTCTCTGTTTAAATATAGTTGAGTTGAGCATTTTAATTAGTTAATTGCTTTTACGAAAAAAGGTCAAAATATTTAAAATTGTGCAAAATTTAGCAAACAATGTTATATGTTAATAATTTGGTTTAAATATTCATTTTCCGTTAATAGTCTGGACGAAAAGTGTCTCTATTGTTGCTAATTGGGTTAAGATTTTTATTTTTCTTTTTATAAAACACAATTTCTTTTCCATTAAAATACAATCTTTTCCTAACAAAAATATTGTTTTTAAAGAACCCTTTTCTTATTTCTTGTCTTGTTTAATTCCTTTAAAAGTTTAAATAATAAAAATGTGGGAGGTAATTCAAAAAAAATATTTTATTATAGAGGTATTTGTGGACTAAACTATTGACAAAAGTAATATTTTTGAATTAAACTATTAATGAAACATCTTTTTATTAAGTTTTGCATAATTTAAGGACATTTTTTAATAATTTTTCATTAGCTTTTAAAAGCATTCATGGATCTTTTTCTTTCCTCCCTTTCTATTCTGTGGTTGTGCAGTTGTTTTAATGATTTAAGTGGTTTGTGCAAAGTGTTAAAAGTTTGTTACAGTAAAATAACATGCATATATACAAAATTGACCAGTAAAAGAGGTTAATGTTGTAAATAAACTTTATTATAAACCTGTACTACTAACGTTTTATACTGCAAATAGAAGACAGTGAAAAAACACCAAATACAATAGAGATATCATGATACTAAAAAAAAAAAACAAAATTTAAAACGTGAGTGAGATAAATATTAATGTAGAGATTAAAATGAACAGTTTTTTTTTAAAATCAAATAACAAATAAAGAGAAGAAATATCATCATTAAAAGTTGAGAAATTAATTTAAATTTTAAAACAATATTGAGATGTACAAATAATTTTCACCCTTAATGAGCAGACTGTTTTAAAATTAAAAATAATTTTGTAAATAAACTTGACAATAAACCTGTACTACTAAAACTTTGTACTGCAAGTAGTAGACAGGTGAAAAATCATTAACTACAAATTGTCTTCATTTGGAGGACGATAAATGACTTTCAAAGAAAGTAAAAAATAATAAATTTTTAGAGATGTTTTCAAGGAGGTAGTTTTGCTTCTTTTTTCTTTTTGCATTTGGCTTGTTTTAGTTTCAACTTGTTAGATAAAAAGTAGTAGACAGGTGAAAAATCATCAACTACAAATTGTCTTCATTTGGAGGACAATAAATGACATTCAAAGAAAGTAAAAAGAAAAAAAAAATTAGAGATGTTTTCAAGGTGGCAGTTTTGCTTCTTTTTTATTTTTGCATTTGGCTTATTTTAGTTTCAACTTGTTAGACAGTTTTTTTCTTGGCACTATTGGGCATAATAATTAGGTCAAACTAAAGTAATTAATTAAAGAAGAGAAAAATAAATTAATACATTTTAACATCAAATGTTTATATTTTAGACCCTCATTATATCATGCATAAACACTTTGTTAAATTGAATCAACAGAAAATAAAATTTATTTCAATTGATTAAAAAAGAATCCATTCAAAGATTAGAGTAATCTTCTCACCATCGTGCACTAATTTTGTGTCCTTTACACCATTTTTTTCAACTATAAAAAGCACAATTATACGACTTAACACAAACACTTTAAGCCTCAAATACACACTAGTTACTTTCTTCAAAGTCCTTGAAATGGCAAATTCTACAAACCACAACGACGTTGGTGTTATTGCTGCTAATGATCGTCGTGATCCGCAGCATCACGAAGTGACAGAGGAAGACAACTCATCACTCAATGGCGTGCTACCTCAAGTAAAAAACAACCATTCACATCACCGGCGAAGGGGAATTCCATGGACTGAAGGAGAACACCAGTAATTAAATAGAATTCTCTCTTTTTATCTTTTTTTTTTTAAGTTATGACTATTTTTGACATACACAAATACTTAAAAAAAAATTATTTTTATGTTTTCACACATATTTTCATATTTTTTTCTGCATGTTAGATTTGTTTTTTTTGGTTTTGAGTTTCGTTGTTTTGTTTCTTGCATGGTGACGTTTTAATTTATTTAAGTTCTTATGTTACTCCCCCCCTCCTCCACACACACATACTTGACCTCTTCATGTTTTTCTTATAAAAATTGATAATATAGATATAGACATTAATTAAAAACATATTTTTTCCATCAAGAATTTTGTTTGTTGTTTTGCGATTGATTTCATTACTTCTATTGTTTGCATGTTGATATCACGAACACTTTCAATTTTTATATGTAGTGAAAGTATAATCCTTATTTTCGATGAATCATGAAATCAAATTTTAGGTCACTAGATGCAACGTGTAAAATTGACTTTAGCTTGTTGATTGATCCATATAAACTTAAACACGTTAAATTAATTTTTTGTTTTAAACTTAATTTCAATTTACTCTTTTTTTCAATAATTTTTAACGACATGGCATGATATATATATATAGGTTGTTTCTTATGGGACTAAACAAATTTGGGAAAGGAGATTGGAAGAGCATCTCAAGGTACTATGTTGTTTCAAAGACACCAACTCAAGTGGCTAGTCATGCTCAAAAGTATTTCTGTCGTCGGAATAGTCAGACTCCAGTGGATCGCCGTCGCCCTAGCATCAATGACATTCAAACTGTCACCCTTACTCCTAAGAAGGAAACAACAAGTCCTCCTATGATCTATAATGACATACTTGCTTACAACAACAATTGTCAAGTTGGGTCTTCGTCAATGCCTTTACATTATCCTAATTATTACCCTTTTGGTGGTCCAACTTTTACCAATGACTCCAATGAAAATTTCGGGAGATACAATCGAGGTGAAGCATCTAGCAGGAACTTGTTTGTCCAAGAAAAAAGTAGCAACAACAACAACGATCTTCAAAGGCCAAAGTCACCTCACCCTTTTCCTTCAATGTAACTATCTTCTTCTAGGGGGAATAACCCCCAAGTCTAAGCAAAAATGGGCATTTATATTACTACACAAGAGAACAGGTGTTTAGCTACACACATAAATTAACTAAATGAAAATATTCCTAGGTAAATCCGATGGTAATGATGTAATTGGCTTGAAATTTGAGTTTCTAGCTAAAATCAGTAGCTAATAGCCTATTTTCTTATAGATTATTGTGTTCTAGTCTTAAAACAAGCAAAAGTGAGTTTTAAGCCATTTTTAGGTTTTAAGGTTGGGGAGACTCAATGTCCTTCTATGTTATATAATATAATATAATGTATGAGCTCTTTTAATAGTATAAATAACATATGAAATTAAAAATTTTGGTGTTGCTCTAACAAGTCATAGGGATAAAAGTAGTAGGACAATAGTTCCAAACAAAAATGAGCTTTCTCTTATGATTGTTATCTCTACATACCCATCAAATAATATATAGAGATAATGATATTGTAGATGGTGTAGAGCAGAATATTTGAGTTGAAATAACTTCGTCACCAGCAAATAATGATTTTGATATGATTGTGGGTATGAACTCGCTACTATCGTATCTAAAGAAGCTAAGGATGCTAGAGCAGCGGGTTCATTTAAATCTAATGCGTTTAATATGGAGTACAAATTTATGTGAGAAAATCTACAAAAAATACAATTAATATTAGGTAAGAACACATACCTTTAATAATATATGGATTAATCAATACTAACAATCTTAAAAGGTAAACCAATAAAATTTAAATTTTAGAACTGTCTTTGATCATGCCATGTTACACTTTATAAAATCTTGGTCAAACATCTCTAACTTTATAAAACAAATATTTTTGATTTCATGAAAGCTTGACTATACAGGGTATTGATAATATTTTAGTTTCCTACACTTATTAAAGTACTAGTAGTCAAATTAATATTTTCAATGGACACAAATATCAATTAATAAGAATAATTTAAATAAAATAAACATTTGATTAATATTTTAAAGTGAATACGAAAAGCATAGTATACAAATTAAAAGAAACATAAGAACTAGTACTATAATATTTACTAAAATAAAGAGTCCCTCGGTCATAGGATCCCAACCTTCAACAATAATTTAAATACATGAACATCTCATAATTCTACTAACAAATATGAGAGGGGAAATTTTTCAGTTTGAGAGGTACTAGTTAACTGACAAGATATATTTATGTGAGGATCCACCTATCCTGTTTGAATAAGGGAAAAGTATTGAATTTGACATATTCTATCATATTCAAGTTTTAAATGTTAATGAATTGAATTCAACTTAGATACTGATCAAACTTGACTTATGTAGATGATCTCTAATTGATTTGATAGATATTTTCGATATTAATAAATAATAAATAAATAAATAAGAATATAATTTTAGTTTAATGTCTTTAAATAATCTAATTTTTATAACTAATAAGTTTTTAGAGATAGTCTTGCTTCTTTTTTCATTTTGCATTTTGGCCTGTTTAAGTTTCAACTTGCAAGACAAATTTTTTAACATTAGGGGAGATAATAGTTTGGTCAAACTCAAATATTTACTTTCAAGATTAATTTTCTTTTTGGTGTTGAAGTAGAAGAAGTAATTAATAAAAGAAGAAAGGAATTAATAGATTTTAACATCAAATTTTAATGATGTAGATCCTCAATATATCATAAACACTCTTTTCAATTGGGTGAACTAAAAATGAAATTTGTTTCATTTAATTATAAAAGAATCCATTCATAGATTGATAAATAAGTGTAATCTTCTCAGAATCGTACATTAATTTTTGGTACTTTAAACCTTTTTTCAACTATAAAAGACACTGCTATACGAGTCTTAACACATCAATTGAGTCATCAAAGATAAACACTCTTAATTAAGTCACTCACAAGTGCTCACTAGTCAATACCCCCTTCCCCCCCCCCCCCCCCCCCCCCAAATAAAAGGATTGGCTAGAATTTCTTGAAAGTTTGAACCCTCAGGAGCCCACACTTGATTTGTTTGGTGCATCATCCCACAATAATCGCAAGGTTATAGCACAAGCAGGTCGATGGCCTCTTGAAGAAAAACTACATTTTGAAAATGCTTTTTCCAGGTACAATAATCTATGTTCACAAACTTTTTCCAAATTTATTACTTCAAAATTTCCCCATAAGTCCCGGAGAAAATAAAAAATCAATACATAACCCTCTTCAGAGACGTTGGAATAGAGAATTTTACAAACAACAACGATGTCATTGTTATTGCTGCTGATGATCATCATGATGTGATCATAAGAAATATCACAAAGTGGCAGAGGAAGACAAATCATCACTTAATGGCTTGTCGCCTCAAGTCAAAAACAATCATTTACGTCGCCGATGAAGGTTATGTGATTTAAAAGTATCTTTAGTATTACTTCATTAAATTTAAAAAATATTATTATTCTACTAAATATATTATATTAAAAACCCCTTTTAAACTATTGAAAAAAATAATATTTTTAAATTAAACTATTAATGAAACATATTTTTATTTAATTTTGTATAATTTTAGGACATTTTTTTAAATCATTTTCATTAGCTTTTAAAAGCATTCATGGAACTTTTTCTTTCCTTCCTTTCTATTTTGTGGTTATTCACTTGTTTTATTTATATAAGTGGTTTGTGCAAAGTGTAATGTGTGTTACAATAAAATAACATGCATATATACAAATTGACCAAAGAAAAGAGGTTAATTTTGCAAATAAACTTGATTATAAACCTATACTACTAGCATTTTATACTGCAAATAATACATTGGTGAAAACAATACCAACTACAATAGAAATGTTATGATATTAAAAAAGCAAAAATTGAATTGATAAAATGAATCCGATAAATATTGATATCGAAATTAAAATGAACATTTTTTTTTAAAAAAATCGAATAACAAATAGAGACGAGAAATATCTTAAAGAGCAATAAATAGAATTACGGATGTCAAATATTGATTGAAGCTCAAATAGTTATGTAGAAATTATAACAACGTTTGCAATAAATTCTATGTCGAATAAATAAGAAACTTTGTAAAAGTTGTGTCACAATGATCATAAAAAATAAAGTACAAAAAATAAGTAAGACAACTAATTAGTAAGGCATCATGAAGTATAGTTTACAAATTTATATTTTGTGACTAGATTGTAACACCTCCTAATTCTTTTCACCTAGACTAAGTAGATGCATAGAAAAAATTGAGAAAGTGACAAAGAAAATCACTAGAACAGAAACCACGAGGGTCATCCACAGCCCGTAGAGTGATCTATGTCCCGTAGATGAGTCCTCGTAGATCCCCGGATGACTTGGTGAAATTTTTTAAGTCTGAGGCCCATGTACGAGATAACATATTAAACGTAAAATAATCACGACTTGTAGATTAGGTTTCGTCAGTTAGTGATCAAAAAATCAATTTTTCAGTATATTGAGTTACGAGTTATCAGACGGCCCATAGAAGTATTTAAAGTCCGTAGAAGAGGTTTTGTAGATCCCACGACAAAACAAACTTTAGGCCACTTTACCTACAAGAGGTCATCTTCAGCCCGGAAAATGATCTATGACCCATAGACGTGGTCTTGTAGATCCTATCGGCAGTTTTTAAGAAACATATTTTTGTCTATTCCTATTCCTTTTCTATCCAATCCTTAGACATTTTGGACTTGATTAAAGTCCAAAAAATAAAATCCTAACTGTATTAATACCTTTCATTCATGCTTGGGAGTTCTTGAGAGCACCAGAGGTGGGAGAAAAGCGAGGGTTTAAAGTTCTAATACGAGGATCGACTAAAGTTTGATTTCTTCTTCTATTTCCAGGTATGTAAGGCTTATTAAGGTGATGAATATGTTCGTTCTCATGTCATTTCACCTACTTGAGTCGAATTTAAGAATAATAGTTGGGATTTGGAAAATCTTGTTAACCTAATACCAAATTTGCTGCATTTATTATGAGTTCTCATGATGATGTATGAGGTGCTTGCTACATTGCATAACTATTGATACGAAATTGAGATATATTTGTTTATTTGATAGCATAAACCCTAAACTACATGACTTTTATGAAATGTTGTTCAAGAATTGAGTTAAGGTTTGAGTGTGATTACCTGAGTTGAGCAACATGAGCATAACTGAGCATGAGGAGCATGTTGCATTTCAATCATATGTACTCTTATGCATTTTTTCTTGCATCACATGATGAGTCCATTGGAGTGAGTCCAAATGACCTTCTGAGTCCGAGTTCGATCTGATTGATTTCCTTGATTGATTGAGTTGATGAGAAACTCAGATGATCTGAGTTAAGATAACCTAATAAGGTTAAGACTTGAATTGAATTATGAGTTGAGCATATTTTAGTCTTGGGAGGAGTATCGAGGACCGCGTTGGGAGAGAGTAAATAACAGCTCTAACCCACAGAGCTACTTTGCTAGTGTAGGATAATCATGCAGCATTCTCTAGCGACTCTTGTCCGAAAATATGGACATTTATTATGGGTCGATAAGAGAATTGATCGTCCTCTACCTTGGCACGTTTAGGACGGACATTGCAACGACGTCGCCTTTGTTGTGCATCATCAAACTAAAGGTTGTGGGATTGGATGTTGGTTAAGAGAAGCTCCTAAGCAAACACTGATTGAGCATAATATTTATAAAATGAGTTTATTTCTACTGAGTCTATTTTGAAAGGCATGATTTACTTTAAACTTGCATATTTATTCAGATGAGTTGTGAGTTGTTTGAGTTGAGGTGAGTGAGTTACGCTTTACTTTATTAAGCTATTTTATATTCCAGTATGTTCCATGTACTGACATCCATTTGGACCTGCATCATTTTATAATAAAGATACAAGTGATAGAGGACATCAGCCAGCGCATCGTTGAAGTCTGAATCAATGCATTCTCAGAGTTGGTAAGCCCTTCTTGCTTTCCGGAGGAACCTTTTATTCTTCTTATTTTATGGGGTGTTTTATTTCTTGTTTGGGGTATCCATGGCCTATCATGGAACCCTCTAGATTGTCGAGTAGAGTCTTCATAGACATTGAGTAAAGGATCATTCAGTATTTATATTTCAAAACTTTTTCATTAAAGACTATTTAGTAAGAGTTATATTTATCTATTAATGTCTCTTATTTGAGTATTACTTATGTTGTGGAATTGATGTGATGATGAGGCTAGGTAGTTCTCTTGGGGGAATCAACAATGGTTCTTCAAGTGGTGACCATACCAAGGGTACCCTCCCGGAGCATGACAAACTTGGTATCGGAGCACAGACTTCAAGTCTCTTAGAAGGTCCATCAAGCCATGTTTTGTAGATTCTTGTTTATGCCTGTGTTGTGCACCACACTTTATAAGCAAGAGGCTATATAACATTAGGAATTATTACACTTTCTTATGTTCAGAGTTCGTGTGATCGAGTGAAAACTCTACAAAGCTCCTTTTAACTCATGCATTATACGTTTGCAGATCATGCCTCCTAAGCATACCGCCACTCAAAGAAGTACCATAACAGATGATACTGAGAACCCAACCCTAGTAGTGCCTACTTGAATGGAAATGAGGGTTCAAGGTCAACCAGCCAGAGCCACTGGTATTCCATAGACACCTACCGCTCCACCTGCTCCTACCATAGAGGATGACTTCAGAGGAGCTATCACTGTGTTCAGCCAACTGATAGTTACTCAGAGTGGGAACTGGAGTTCACAAACTCCTAGTTTGATTCCTAAGAGCCAAAAATTGCCACCATACTTAGAGATTTTATGAGGATGATCCCATCAGTCTTTACTGGGTGAAAGGTTGAGGAAGACCCAGAACTTCATTGATGAGATGTGGAAAGTGTTGAAAGCTATGCATGCGACTGAGATTGAGGTAGTTGATCTTGGTGCCTATCAGCTCAAGGATGTGGCTAATAATAGGTAAAATCAGTGGGAGGAGAGTCGGGGTGAGGATGCTTAGCCTGCTGTTTGGGATGTGTTCGAGAGTGCCTTCCTCGATCACTTCTTTCGTAAGAGTTGAGGGAGGACAAAATTGAAGAGTTCGTCAATCTGAAACAAGAGGGATTGACTATTAAAGAGTATAGCCTGAAATTCTACTAGTTATCTAGGTATGTCCCAGAGATGGTCTAGGCTATGAGAGTGAGGATGAGGAAATTGTCTGGGTTAGGTATACATGTGAAGAAAGAGTGCAAAGCGGCATTGTTGATTCCAGGTATGGATATATCCAGAGTTATGGTCTATGCCCAACAAATTTAGGAGGATAGAAAGAGAGATAGAGAGAAGCATCTCAATAAGGACAAGTCAGCAGGGCCTGCGCCGAATCAAACTAAGCATAGTAAGGGAGATAAGTCTTACGTCCAGAAGAGGTCCATTAACCATGCACCATATTTAGCCAGTACACCAGCCTCGAATACCAGGAATGATCAGACGTCCCAAGGTCAACCAAACATTAGAGCATAGGGTTCACATTCTCAGGCCAATGTGACCCTTGGCTTGTATGGGAAGCCACCTCATGGGATATGTGGTAGGATGCACCTTTGAAAATGTAGAGATGGAGGGAACGATTGCTACAAGTGTGGCCAACTGAGCCATTTTTAGAGGGAGTGTCCGCTGTGGGGAAATAAGGCCCAGTCTTCTACCACAACACCGCTAGCGAGTGTTAACCAGAGAGGTGCTGCACCCTAGACAAGTGGTGGGACAAACCGTTTAAATGTGATGGGAAACTGACAGGACTAAGACGTCGTACCAGATGTTGTGATGGCTATGCTTGGAGTTTTTACCTTCCATTGTTATGCTTAACTTGATCCAGGTGCAACTTGTTCTATTGTGCCACCATACATGGCTGGTAAATTTGAGATCCTTCCTGAGTGTCTTCTTAAGCCCATTAGTGTTTCTACTCCTGTTGGTGAGTCCATTAGGGCTGAGAGAGTCTATATAGATTGTGTGGTGTCCATTTATCATAGGGATACTTCTGCTTATTTGATTGAGTTAGAGATGGTTTATTTTAACGTGATCCTTACATGGACTGACTTCATGCCTGTTATGCCTTTATTGATTGTAGAACCTGAACTGTCAAATTCCAATTTCAGAATGAGATTGTTATTTTGTGGAAGGAAGATTTTGTTGTGCCAAAGGGTAGGTTTATTTCCTGCCTCAAGGCCCGAAGACTTTTTACTAAGAGATGTATCAATCGCCTCGTGTAAGTCAAGTTTGATGATGTTGAACCTCCAAATCTTGAGTGCATCATAATCATAAGCGAGATCCCTGAAGTATTTCTTGAGGATCTGCCCAGAGTCCCTCCTAATAGGGAGATTGAGTTCGGAATTGATATTCTCCCAAATACCCAGCCTATTTCCATTTCGCCGTGTAGAATGGCCCATGTAGAGTTAAAAGAGTGGAAGAAGTAGTTGAGGGATTCACTTGAAAAGGGATTTATAAGGTCGAGTGTCACTCTCTGGGGTGCTCCGGTCTTGTTTGTACGAAAGAAGGATGGTTAATTTAGAATGCGTATTGACTACCGCTTGTTAAAAAAGGTAAATGTTAAAAATAAGTACCCCTTTCAGAGGATCGAAGACTTGTTTGACCAAGTTCAAGGTGCCTATATTTTCGCCAAGATAGACCTATTATCACGTTATCACTAGTTGAAAGTGAGAGACTGTGACATTCAGAAGATGGCTTTTCGAACTGGATATGGTCATTTTGAGTTTTTAGTTATGTCGTTTGGGTTGACCAATACACCTATAGGCTTCATAGACTTGATAAATGGAGTATTTAAATAGTATCTTGACATGTTCATGATCATGTTTATTTATGATATTCTGGAATATTCTAAGGATTAGGAGGAGCACGCCAAACACTGTAGAATCGCTTTGCAGACGCTCAAGGATAATAAGTTATATGCGATGGTTTTGAAGTGTGAGCTTTGGCTCAAACTTGTGGTATTCTTAGGCCATGTAGTGTCAGGCAACAACATTTGAGTGGATACTTAAAAGGTTGAGGCCTCTTTGATATGTATAAGGAGTTTCTTGGGATTGGCTGGGTCCTACCACAGATTTGTTGAAGAATTTTCTTCCATATCCGCATCGTTGACTAAACGGACTTAGAAGAAGGATAAGCTCTAATGGTCTGATGAGTCAAAGGAGTTTCCAAGAATTGAAGACAAGGTTGACTACTGCCTAGTGTTAACCATGCCTGATGAAACAGATGGATTTGTCATCTATTATAATGCTTCGAGAGTAGGATTGGGATGTGTGTCAATGCAGAGAGGTAAAACTATTGACTATGCTTCTAGATAGCTTAAAGTGTGGGAGAAGAATTAACCCACTCATGACTTGGAGTTTGCAGTTGTGGTGTTCTCTCTCAAAATATGGATCTACTACTTGTATGGAGCACATGTTGATGTATTCACAGACCACAAGATCCTGCAATATGTCTTCTCTTAGAAGGAGCTTATTCTGAGGCAGAGGAGATGGCTTGAGTTACTTAAAGACTATGACATGAGCATCTTCTAACATCCAGGTAAAAACAACGTGGTTGTCCATGGGAAGTACCTCCCATGTTGAGGAAGAGAAAAAGGAGTTAGCTAAAGAGGTTCACAGACTGGCATGATTGGGAGTTCAATTAGACGTATCGGGCGAAGGAGGAGTTCTTGTGTGTAACAGTTATGCATCATCTCTAGTAGTAGAGGTGAAGGAGAAGCAAGATGAATACCCTATATTGTTGCAAATAAAAGTAGATGTACATAAACAGAAAGTGATGGCTTTCACAAAAGGGGGAGACAGAGTATTGTGGTATCACGGAAGATTGTGTGTTCCTGATATTGATGTTGTTCGAGAGAGGATCATGGCAGAGGACCATAATTCCAGATATTCTATTCGTCTAGGATTTACTAAGATGTACTATGACTTGAGAGAGATTTATTGGTGCAGTGGGATGAAAAAAGATATTGCTAAGTTTGTTTCCAAGTGTGTGAATTGCCAACAAGTGAAAGTTGAGCATCAAAGGACATGTGGAGTAGCTCAGAATTTTGACTCCAAAATAGAAATGGAAGATAATTAATATGGACTTCGTTACAGGTTTACCAAGGTCTCATAGACAACACAATTCAATTTGGGTGATAGTCGATAGAATGATCAAATCATCTCACTTCTTGGTAGTAAAGATGACTGAAACTGCGAAGGATTATGCCTGACTGTACTCAAAGGGGATTGTTAGATTGCATGGAGTCCCCTTATCTATCATCTGAGATAGAGCATCCCAATTCACTACACAGTTTTGGAGATCTTTCCAGAAAGACTCAGGTTCAAAGGTGAATCTTAGCACAGCTTTTCACCCTTAAACTAATTGCGAAGCAGAGCGCACAATTCATATCTTGGAGGATATGCTGAGAGCTTGTGCCATTGATTTCACAGGTAATTGTAATGACTACTTTCCTCTGATTGAGTTTGCCTAAAACAATAACTTCCATTCGAGTATTAGATAGCCCTATATGAGGAACTCTATGGGAGGAAATGTAGATCACCGTTTGGATGATTTGAGGTAGGTGAATCATCATTGATTGGAATGAACTTGGTTCACCAAGCCATGGTGAAAGTAAAGATCAATCAAGGGCAATTGAAGACTGCACAGAGTCGACATAAGAGTCGACATAAATCCTATATCGATGTTAGAAGGAGAGACTTAGAGTTTGAGGTTGACAATTGGGTGTATTTGAAAGTGTCAATTATGAAGGGTGTGATGCAATTTGGGAAGAAGGGAAAGCTAATTCTAAGGTATATTGACCCTTATCATATTTTAAAGAGAGTGGGCAATGTGTCTTATAAGTAATAGCTACCACCAGAGTTAGCAACCATCGATCCAGTATTCCACGATTCCATGCTTAAAAAGTGTTTGGGAGACCCACAGTTGGTTGTGCCTGCTGAGAGTATTCGAGTAAAAGACAAATTTTGCTATGAGGAGAGTGCTGTGCAAATTCTTGATAGCGAGGTTTGCAAGTTAGGAACCAAAGAGATTGCATCTGTCAAAGTGTTGTGGAGAAACTAATTTGTAGAAGAAGCTACTTGGGAGGCAGAGGAGGATATGAAGGCTAAGTACCCTTTCCTCTAGATGAGAGGTGCTTGCATAACACATTTTGGCAAATCCGAGGCGAGAAATGAGACCAGCACAAAATATTATGTGGAAAAATGATCTTGGTTGATTGTTAGAGCAACCAGATCAAAGTATAATTTTTCAATGTCAAAACACAATTCCAGAAAAGTACGCGATATGTCCATATTGCAGACGTTTCATGGACTTATAATTGGATGTGAACTCAATATTTTCTACAGGATAAGAAAAATCGATCGAAATTTTTTTTGATGAACAGCCCTGAAAACTGACCAAGTCCATGATGCGGACTTGGAACCAAGGCGAATTTTCTTTAGTTTTTTGTGAGGGGCATTCAAGAATTTTTCCAACCCTCCTATACATAAAACACAATCAAAATAGGTCATTCGAGCGTAAAACTGGTTTATTACCCATTCTTAAGTCTTTCTAAGCTTCTTACGAGGGTTAGTGTTAAGGAGAAGAGAGGAAGAGCGAATTTCAAGAGAGTTGGGGCCGAAATCTTGCTAGATTGGTTGTCAAACTCCATACCGAGTATGTAAGGCTAAACTAAAACATGGAATTATCCTTCGATGTGCCCCTCTGATTGAGGTAGATTGATAGATGAATGTATTAAGCCTCCATGCATGTTTCTTGAATATTTTCTTGTAAATTATACACATTCTATGTATTTCCATTTGTTCATTGTCATCATACACTTGATTTTATTGATTAAATATTTTTCATGAGTTGTTGCATAAACCCTATATGTTATTTTATAATAAATCGCATGAATGAACCTAGGGATTGAGTCTAGAGTCTTGATTGAGAATGGTGTCTGTGGTTGTGATGTAAGCATGATGATAAGTGATAGAACTTGATGGTCCTATGAGTACTCATAACTGAAATCTAAAGATTGGTCGGATTAATTGTCCTTTTAATGATTTGTCCGAAGTAGATTGATTGAGAATTAAGTTGATTAGATGATTGATAGGCCAGAAGGCCCAATTATGATAAAACTGATGGATTGATGAGAGTCCATATGAGACTAATCGATACGATTTATTGAGATGAAATGTCTTATGAGCATTGAGTCATGGAAGGAGTATTGGGCACCAAAATAGGTAAGAGTAAGTCCAAATTGAACTTATTAACTATATCACAATGCATATGTGAGGATTGAACCAGTACACCAGATGTTCCCTCTTGATTGGAAGTCCCTTAAACAATAGTGGACTTGATGGACCAGATCCCTTGTGGATCCTATTTGTTCTTTACCTAGCAAGTATGAAATGGCTGTGGCAACATCAACTGGATTGTTGTACAACCACTGGCTCATAAGTGATTGTTGTCGGATAAGAGAAACTCCCAAATAGGTTCTATACTGATAGTTCTTTGATTGAATTGGATTTGATTAAGATCAGATTGGATGGTATTGATGGGTCATTGTCTACTCTTTATTCTATTGTTAGATAGACATTTGACATTCTAATTGAGTATTTTTTGAGTGATGTTATTCAATATTGTTCTACCTATATCTATTTCATTCAGCCATTTTACATACTTGTACATTCCACGTATTGACATCCATTTGGATTGCATCATTTCATGGTGCCTCTTGCTTCATAAAGATAGACCTCAGATCTGGTTACCATCTGTTGAAAGTAAGGGAATGTGACATCCCAAAGACATCCTTTAGGACTCTATATATCCATTTTGAGTTCTTGGTCATGTCCTTTGGGTTGACTAATGTGCCTGCAGCCTTCATGGATTTGATGAATAAAGTGATCAGATAGTACCTTGATATGTTTGTAATTGTATTTATCGATGAAATTTTGGTGTACTCAAGAGATGAGGAGGAGCATGCCAAACACCTAAGACTTATTCTCCAAACTCTCAAGGTCCATGAGTTGTATGGATAATTTTGAAGTGTGAATTTTGGCTCAAGTCTGTGGCTTTCCTAGGCCATATTTTCTCGGGTTATTGTATTTGAGTAGACACCCAAAAGATTGAAGCCATTAAGAACTGGCCCTGACAGATATCTCCAACTAACATAAGAAGTTTCGTGGGGTTGGCAAGTTACTACCAAAGATTTTGCAAAGGATTTTCTTCCATATCATCACCATTGAAAAAATTGACTTAGAAGAAGGTCAAGTTTTAGTCGCCCGGTGAATGTGAGAAGAGCTTCCAAGAGTTGAAAACAAGATTGACTTTTGCACCAATTTTAACTTTTCCTTATGGGACAAAGGACTTTGTGATATATTGTGACACGTCGAGAGTTAGATTGGGGTGTGTGCTGATGTAGAGGGAAAAAGTGATAGCTTATACTTCCAGACAACTTAAGGTTCATGAGATGAACTATCCAACCCATGATCTTGAGCTGACAGCGGTGGTATTTGCACTTAGGATTTGGTGCCACTAATTATACGGGTTATATGTGGATGTGTTTACTAACCAACAAGAGCCTGCAGTACATCTTCAATCAGAAAGAGCTCAACCTGCAGCAGAGGAGATGGTTGGAGTTGCTCAAGATCTATGACATGAGCATTCTACAGCACCCATGTAAAGCTAACATTGTTGCTGACGCTTTTAGTAGGTTGTCAATAGGTAGTACCTTCCATGTTGAGGAAGGAAAGAAGGAATTGGCTAAGGAAGTTCATAGATTGGCCTGATTGGGAGTTCAACTCGAAGAGAACAATGAAGGAGGATAATGTCCAAAATGGGCTTGCTTCATCTTTAGTAGCAGAGATGAAAGAAAAGCAAGACCAAGGTCCTATTTTACTTCACCTAAAAGAAGCTATCCATAAATAGAAGGTGATGGTTTTTACCAAAGGGGGGATGGGATGTAGAGGTACCAGAGTAGATTGTGTGTTCCGAATGTTGATGGTGTTTGAGATAGAGTTATCGCTGAAGCCCACACCTCTAGATATTCCATTCATACTGGCTATACCAAGACGTACCATGACTTGAGGGAAGTCTATTGGTGGAGTGGAATGAAGAGGGATATTGTTGAGTTTGTTTCCAAGTACCCAAATTGTCAACAACTTAAAGTTAAGTATCAAAGGCCATGTGGATTGGCTTAGAACTTTGAAATTCCTAAATAGAAGTAGGAGATGATCAACATGGACTTTATTATCGGTCTACCAAGGTCTCGAACGAAACATGACTCGATATGGATTATTGTGGATAGGATGACTAAATAAGCTCAATTCTTAGTAGTTAAGACGACTGACATTGCAGAAGAGTATGCTAGGTTGTATATCCATGAGATTGTGAGATTGCATGGAGTTCCCTTGTCCATCATCTCGGACAGTGGAGCTCAAATCACATCTCAATTTTGGAGATCTTTTCAGAAAGGATTGGGTACTAAGGTGAATCTGAGCACTGCCTTTCATCCTCAAACAGATGGCAAAGCGTAGCATACTATTTAAATCTTGGAGGATATGTTGAGGGGTTGTGTCCTTGCCTTTAAGGGATATTGGGATGACCATTTACCTCTAATCGAATTTTTTATATAACAAAAGTCATCATACAAGTATTCAGATGGCTCTCTATGAGGCTTTGTGTGGGACGAGATGTAAATCACCAATCGGGTGGTTTGAAGACGAATTAATTGGTTTAGACTTGTTCCATAAATCTATGGAGAAGGTGAAGGTTATTAGAGAAAGGTTGAAAATTGCACAAAGCTGCAAGAAATCCTACACGGACGTGAGAAGGAAAGACGTGGAGTTTGAGGTGAATGATTGGGTATACTAGAAAGTATCACCCATGAAGAGTGTCATGAGACTTTAGAAAAAAAGGAAGCTAAGTCCTCGCTATTTTGGCCCCTATGAGATTGTGAAAAGGATTTGAAAAGTTTCTTATGAGATAGAATTATCGTCTGAGCTAGATGCGATTCATTTAGTTTTTCACATATCGATGTTGAAGAAATGCTTAGGAAATCCTTCGTAGGTAATCCCTATTGAGAGTATCAAGTGAAGGTAACTTGTCCTAGGAAGAGATTACAGTTCAAATTGTTTATCTTCAGGTTTACAAATTGAGAACCAAAGAGATAGCCTCAGTAAAAGTGTTGTGGAGGAACCAGTTTGATGAGGAAGCCATGTGGGAAGCTGAGGAAGATATGAAAGTTAATTACCAGCATTTATTCGTGCTTGAAGATGAAAATATTGAAGGTAATGTCCTTACTCTTGATCTTAATTGATTTGTCTATCTCTGAGTTGACTTATTTATTCTTGAGTTTGAAATAGCGATTGACTTATAAATTTAACACACATAATACAAATAAATACAACACCCTACACTACCCCCCGGCTAGACATCAACCTAAACCTGCTAACCTATTAACTTTCTACTCTAATACGCGACTTTCATTCCTTCCTATCTAAGGTCATGTCCTCGGTGAGATCAAGTGTTGCCATATCCTGTCTAACCACCTCTCCCTAGTACTTCTTTGGTCTATCTCTACTTCTCCTAGCGCCTCCTAAGTCCAACCTCTCGTATCTCCTTACAGGAGCATTGGTACCTCTTCTCTGCACATGTCCAAACCATCACAATTTCGCTTCCCTCATCTTATCAGCCACTGGGGCCACCTCTAGCTTCTCCCGAATGGTCTCATTCCTAATCTTATCCCTCCTTGTGTGTCCACATATCCATATCAGCATCCTCATCTCTGCAACCTGCATCATCTAGACATGTGCATTTTTTTATTTGCCAACACTCCACCCCATATAACAAATATGGTCTTACCACCATTCCGTAAAACTTACCTTTGAGTTTAGGTGGTATCTTCTTATCACACAATACTCCAGAGGCAAGCCTCCATTTAGACCAAGCTGCCCCAATACGATGTGTGACATCATTGTCGATATCGACACTACTCTGGATGATGGACCCCATATACCTAATGTTTTCCCTCTTGGGGATAGGTTGATTGGCAAGCCTCACATCAATGTCAGCTTCATCCCTCGCAACACTGAATCAAGTACTCTTTTTGGTCCTGCTCAGTTTGAATCCTTTGGACTCCAAGGCGTGTCTCCACACCTCCAACCTTTCATTTACTTTAGTTTGGGTCTCATCTATCAATACTATGTCATCTGCAAAATGCATACACCCTGGGACCTCCTCCTGAATAGATCGCGTTAGCTCATCCATCACTAGGGCAAACAGGAAAGGGCTCAACACAGATCCTTGATGGAGTCCCATCTCAACAAAAAATTATTCTGTGTCTCCTCGTACCGTTCTCAACCGAGTTTTGGCTCCGTCCTATATGTCCTTAATCGCCCTTATGTATGCCATTGGGACACCTTTTGCCTCTACGCACTTCCATAGGACATCCTTTGGCAATTTGTCATAGGCCTTCTCGAGATCAATGAACACCATATAAAGTAAATTTTACACAACAAATAATACATAGAAAACATAAAATATAAAATTTTACGTTTAAATAATGACAAATAGAGTATGGAGATTATTCATTATTATATTATGATAAATATAGTATGAATAGTTTTTCAACGTGAAATAAATCCGAAGATTAGGCAAATGAAAGCAGCGCACATGCGGTGAATCTAGTATATTAGAAAAGAGAAAATAATATGATATCACGAAAGCGAAAAATATAATAAAAATGAGCAAAAAACAATTATTGGTATAGAGATTAAAGTTGATATTTTTAAAAATATTAAATGGGGAGAAGAAAGATTATTTTTCAGTGTCGAGGAAAGAATTTGATTTTTAAAGTAAAATTGAGAGGTACCAATAATTCTCGTTCTTTAATGAACATTACTCTTTTTAAATTAAAAAAAATTGTTCATATACAAGGTAAGTTCAATTGTATATGTCAAATACTAATCAATATTTTCTAATCATTATTTGTGTTAGAAATATTTTATATACAAATCAATCATCAAGCTAATACAAAAAAGTCATTTATAACCTTTTCGAGTTTCTAGTTCTAAAACGTGCAACTTTAATGTTTCTGAGTTCATTGTTTTAAATGTACAATTTTTTTTAACTTTTCAATTTACTCTAGAACCTTTTTCATTAATTTTTGCAAGTTACTCTAAAACGTAAGTTTTTTCAAGACTTTTCCGAATTACTCAAAAACGTACAATTTAGTCTGTTTACAGTAAGGGGCCAACCATTCTCCACATGCATCATATTTTAGGTGTCAAACAATGATGTATATATGGAATAATTATCCTCTTATTACAACTAACTAAATGGTATACTTTGGAGTAATCCAAAAAGATTTTAAAATGATTTTTTTTAATTGACATCAGTATATAGATATATAGAAAAAGTGACTCATTTCAAACTCAACATAATACTATTAGTGTAGGTATATAAGGTAAGTTATTCTCCATTTATATCTAGTTATGTTGAACATTTGTACTTTATCTGTTTTATGAAAAAATGTGAAGATACTCTTAAATTATGAATAATGTAACAAAAGTATTATATTTTAATAGTTTGGTCCAGAAAATTAAAAAACAAGTGAGATAAGTTTTGATATAGAGATCAAAATAGATATTTTATAAATCTAAATAAGAAATAAGGAGAAAAAATCATCATTCAAAGTTGAGGAAAGAGTTTAATTTTTAAAATAAATTTAAGATGTACAAATAATTTTCACCCTTTAAGAACATGTCACTTTTTAAACTAAAAATAATTATTGTTGTTATACAAAGTAAGTTCAAGTCTTTATTGCAAATTTCGATCAATATTTTTAGACATTAATTGTGTTGGAAATTATATATACACAAACCAATCAACTAGTTAATTAAAAAATTTTAAAAACGTTTTTGAGTTGTTTATTCTAAATCGTATAATTTTTTAATACTAATTTTGGCGTATGTTGTTCTATAACGTATAATAGTTAGTTAAATGCCATCGGAGCCTCCACCAATCATAATTAATGATGGGAGGACTGCTCATCTTCTAGCTTACTCTGCTAGAACTACTATAACTTCCACGACTACTACTGATTGACTGTTTCAATTTACTCTAAAACGTAGGTGTTTTTGGACTTTTTTGAGTTACTCTAAAACGTACATTTTTTAATCTTTTCTGAATTACTCTAAATCTACAACTTAGTTTGTTATAGTAGGAGGTGGTCGTTCCCAATATGCATCACGCATTATCGTGCCAAACAATAACAAACACGTGGAATAATTATTCTCTTATTTTTAATGACTAAACTGTATGCTTTTGAGTAACTCAAAAATGACTTTTTGGAACTGACATCAATTCATAGATATATAGTAAATGTGTCTCATTTCAAATTCAACATAATACTATTGTTGTAGGTATATAAGTAAATTCTTCTATGTTTGAATGTAGTCATTGTAACGCCTTGTAAAATTAGCGAACTACTCCTAGATGAGAGATGTACGCATAGTTAACCCAAACTCTGATGGAAAATTGGAGGCTAAAAATGCCATCAGCATGAAAAATTGTATGAGAAAATGGTCTTGGTAGATTTTTAGAGAAACTGGATCAAAAGATAATTTTTTCAATGCGAAACGCAATTCCGGAATAAGTGTGCTACTGGCCTGCGACGCGGACTTACACTTGAATGTGTTCTCAACATTTTTTACGGAATTAGAAAACTCAATCGAAAAAAAAGATAGCGAAAGACCCTTAAAACACCAAGTCCACGACGCAGACTTGGTATGCTGAAATACATTTTTTTAGTTTTTGTGAGGGGTATTCAAGACTTTTTGCAAACCCCTTCTAAACTTAAGACACAATAAAAATATGATGTTTTTGGTCTAAAAAGGGTTTCTAAACCCATTCTAAAATCTCTTAGGCTAAAAATTGAGTTAGAGTTCTTGAGAGAATGAGAGAAAAAGTCTAGGGTTCCAAAGGTTGAGGCTAATTTCTTGTGAAGATTAGCATCGTCCTTAATTCAAGGTATGTAAGGCTAAACTAAAGCATGAAACTATCCTTCCATGTGCCCCCATTGATGGTAGTAGTAAGATTGTGAGTGTATTGAGTCTCCATGCATGTATCTTGAATGTTTCCTTATAAAATATATTTGTTCTATGTACTTTTATGTGTTGATGATCATCATAAACCTGATCCTTACTGTTTACGTACATTTTTGAGTCATTTTAGATAACCCTACATGTTATTTCATAAAAGATTGCAAGAATGAACTGAGGAGATTAGTCTAAAGCCTTGATGGTATGAATGTGGATGTGAGTACGATTGTGATCCTGGTATGAGAAAATTGATGATGATGTTGATGAAATTGATGTTCCTGGAGTCTTAAAGTCATGAAATTAGTCCTGAGACTGTGATTCTAACCCAAGAGTTGATGTTGATGTACTGAATTGACTTAACTACTGTCCATCAAGACTAATTAGAAGAGTAATCCAAATGATTAAGATCTTATGAGCATGTCGGGTCCTGAGAGGAGTATTGAGCACCTAATTGAGTAAGGGTATATTATAACTCAAACTCAATAACTACGTGGCCAGCATAAGAAGGGATTGAATAGTAAAACTAGATGTTTCCCTTATCCCAAAAGAGGACTAGATGTTCTTTCTTATGGATCCACTGATGTGATGTTCTTTACCCTGGCAAGGAACTGGATAGATGTGGTAATGAAATCTCTTCATCGTATCATCACTAGCTCATAAGTGATGTAATTCGGGTAGGGAAACTCCCAGATTGGTTATGAGGGTATCTTATGGTGATGATTGAGTTCCTTACGTTTCAAGTTGAGTCTCTTGAGTTGAGTCTATGACTGAGATTAGTTGACATTTGAGTTGAGTGTCTCTTATGATGTTCTTTCCTTTCTAGATATTTTACATACTCGTACATTCCACGAACTGACGTGCATTTGGGTCTGCATCTTTTCATGATGCAGAGACAGGTACTCAAGATCCTCAATGGGTGCCCTGTTGAAGATCCATTTTCCCTAAAGTTGATTGGTGAGTCCTCCCCTGCATTCGGAGTATGCCATCTCATATTCCTTATTTATTGAGTTAGTTTGTTTTTGAGTTTTGGTAGCCATGGCCTGTCATTGTATCTATCACGCCCCGGGAGGATACCCTTGGCGTGGTCGGCAAACAAACACTATTGCTAGTCCCCAAGTGAACCACTCGTTCTCAGGACAGTAACTCGACATCAACATAGCGGAATGACAGAAGTAGTGTGAGCTACCTCAATAAAAGGGCCAATGGCCAACATCAGTCTCAACATCAGAATAAATAAGTATAAGTACTACTCAATTCATAAGGTAAAACATCAACGTCAAACTTCGACTCATGTCTACGAAGCCTCTAATTTGAATCAACTTTCTAAGATGGTACCATGACAGGTCATGGCTACCCAACTCAATAAATAACGAAAACAACAGATAGAAGGGTCTCCTCCGGATAGCAAGGAGGCTCACCAATGACTGAACTCGAAATCTTTGACCTCAACGGTGCGTCTGCTAAAGTCCTCTAACTTCTGTATCTGCATCATAAAATGATGCAACGCCGAGTGGCGTCAGTACATGGAATGTACTAGTATGTAAAATAGCTTAATATAACAATACAAGTACAACAACATAAGGAAAACATCAACTCAACATCATACTCCATCAGAATGTCAAGCGTCTATCTAAGGCAAGGGATTAGAGTAGACAAATGACTCCTGAACCTCTCATCTCAACATCATCAATACATTAGACTCATCTCAAGGAACCTCGACTCAAGTCAACTCAACTCAGGGAATCGACTCAACTAAACTGAAGGACATCGACTTGACTCAACTCAACTCAACTCAAGGACATCGACTCAACTCTACTCAAGGGCATCAACTCAACTCAACACAAGGACATCGACTCAACTCAAGTCAAGGACATCGACTCAACTCAACTCGAGGAACTCGTCTCCAAACATTACATCATCATCAACATTAGAGTACTATCGATGTAAGACCACACTGAGCGTTTCTCTAACTGACAACAACCACCTATTAGCCGGTGATGATACAATGAAGCGATGTCGTTGCCATATCCATCCAGTACCCTGCCTGGGGTAAAGGACATCAACTTCAGTGGATCCACAAGAAAAAAAACCTCAATCCACTATTGGGACAAGAAAGGAGCCATCCGCATTGCAGTTCAATCGTCTCTTTATATGCTGGCCACGTAGTTAATGGGTTCGAGTGGGACTCACTCTCACCTATTTCGGTGCTCAATACCCCTCCCAGAACTTGACATACTCATAAAACATCATCCTCATTAGTCCAATAGGGACATGAAACATCATCATCAGTCCTATAGGGACATAACATAATACCTCAACATCATATCAGTCCCGTGGGGACATAATACCTCAACATCAACATCACCTCACCCAATCAACGTCAACATCCACGTCATGGACTCAAAATACTTCAATAGAAATTAAATTTTTCCGGTTTTAAGACATCATGAAACATCGTTCTCATCAAAATCATCATCAAGACTCTCATCAAATGTGAAACACAATCACAACATCCCAAACATCCTCGTTAAGGCTCTAGAATCATCCCCTAGTTCATTCTTACACTTTTTAACAAAATAATCTTAGGGTTTTGTGAAAAACACTCTTGAAAATGTATTATGCAATAATTCAGGCTTATCATGATCATCAATTCATGTAAAATATATGATTTAAGTAAAACACTGTATAATACTCAACAACCTTCACATCAATTTAATTACTTTCCATAAATGACTCAATTTATTTAAAAAGGGCAAATGGGAGAATAATCTCATGCTTTAAGTTAGCCTTACATACTTGGAATGCTTGCTAACACAATTTTTTGAAATAAATCCTCTTGAATTCCTCAATCTCAACTCCCCTCATGCTCTGGCTTAGTGACTTTTCTAGAGAGAATGTTTTTGGATGGGGTTTTGGAACCTTTTTCTAAAAGAAAAACGACCAATATTCGTCATATGGGAAGTTTAAAAAGTATAGAAATGGACTAAAATGCCCCTTGAAGTTTTAAAGAAATTCTACCTGGCTTGAAATAACACAGTCCGTGACGCGGACCTGTCGCGCACAGTGCAATTTTGGAAAAGTCAACTCCATCGAAAAAATCATAGAAATTCATAAGTGTCGCTCTGCGATAGGTCCGCGATGTGGCCCTATCGCGATGACATACTATTTTTCGTTTTAGAACTAAAAATTATCTTTTGACTCTATCGCTTTAAAAATCGACTGAGACCCTTCTCCCACTCAATGTTCTATACTGATCACATATCTGCTCTCGGATCTTTAATTCGAGCATCAGAAGACGCGTTTTGTGCACACCTCTTCCCTAGGGGTGTTTTTGTAATTTATTGGGCGTTACATTATCTCCCCTTTGGGATCATTCATCCTCAAATGATGTGTAGGAACGATATTATGGTACGAATAGACTCAAGAATCACCTCGATACTCACTCAAAAACTCAACTCCTCAACTCTTCATCGACCTCAATTATATCTACTCAGATATCAGGAACATACACATCAACTCATGGTAGAAATATCAATTTGCATTAAAAGTTAGAATATTACCTCCGACACTTTCATCAACATCAGGCATGAACAGGTTCAGATATTTTGTTCTCATCTCTTCCTCAGCGCCCTATGTTGTTTCCTCAACAAATTTGTTCCTCCAAGAAACTTTGACAGAGGCTATCTCTTTGTTTCTCAGTCTTTGAATCTGTCGATCCAGGATTTGGACAGGAATTTCCTCATAGGACAGACTATCTTTGACACCTGTGCTCCCAACAGTGATTACCAAGGCAAGATCTCCCAAACACTCATTCAACATGGAAATGTGGAACACCGGATGGATTCCGTCTAACTCGGAGGGTAACTCTAGATCATAAGCAACCTTCTAAATTCTTCGCAAAATCTGATAAAGGCCAATATAACGAGGACTTAATTTTCCTTCTTGCCAAACCTCATTACACCTTTTATGCGTGATACCTTCAAGTATACCCAATCGTTCACCTCGAACTCTAGGTCTCTTCTCCTCACATCTGTATAAGATTTCTGATGGCTTTGGGAAGTCTTCAATCTTTCCCTAATAATCTTCACCTTCTCCATAAACTGGCTGACAAGGTCAGGCCCAATCAACTCTGCCTCTCCAACTTCAAACCACCCAATGGGTGATCTACACCTCCTCCCATACAAGTCCTCATAGGGGGCCATTTGAATGCTTGCATGATAACTATTGTTATATGCAAATTCAATCAATGGTAAATGGTCATCCCAATTTCCTTTGAAGTCAAGGACGCCTGCTATCAACATATCTTCTACCGTCTAAATAGTGCACTCTGCCTGACCATCCGTCTTTGGATGAAAGGTCGTAGTCAATTCACTTTGGTACCCAATCCTTTCTGGAAAGACTTCCAGAAGTGAGAGGTAAATTGGGCTCTTCTATCCGAGATGATGGACAAGGGAACTCCATGCAAAATCACAATCTCTTGGATATACATCTTGGCATATTGCTCCATTGTGTTAGTCGTCTTGATTACCAGGAAGTGCGCTGACTTAGTCATCTTGTCTACAATCACCCATATGGAACTAGGCTGCCTCCGTGATCTCGGTAGGCCAGTGATGAGATACATATTAACCATCTCCCACTTCGATTCTGGAATCTCAAAGTTTTGAACCAAGCCACTTTGCCTTTGATGCTCAACCTTCACCTCCTGGCAATTTTGGCATCTTGATACAAACTCAGCGATGTCCCTCTTCATTCTGCTCTACTAATGGACTTCTCTCAAGTCGTGATACATCTATGTGGAGCCCGGATAAATGGAGTACCTAGTGTTGTAGGCCTCAGCCATAATCCTCTCTCGAACACCATAAAAATCGGGGACACATAGCCTACTCTGGTATCTAAATAACCAATCTCCCCCTTTGGAGAAGACCATCACTTTTTGTTTCTCGACATCCTTCTTCAATTGGAGTATAATAGGATCTCGATCATGCTTCTCTTTTACCTCAGTCACTAGGGATGATGAAGACCCACTTTGAACATTAATTCCTCCCTTGTCATTCTCCTCAAGTTGGACTCCCAGTAGAGCCAATCTATGCTCTTCCTTCACTAGTCCTTTCTTCTCTTCCTCCACCTAGGTTGTGCTACCCATAGACAACCTATTAAGAGCATCAGCAACAACGTTAGCTTTACCTGGGTGGTACATGATGCTCATGTCATAATCTTTGAGAAATTCCAATAATCTCCTTTGTTGCAGGTTAAGCTCTCTCTGACTGAAAACATACTGCAAGCTCTTGTGGTCAGTGAACATGTCCACATGCACCCCATACAAGTAATGGCGCCAGATTTTATGTGAGAACACTACTGCCGCCAACTCAAGATCATGGGTCGGATAGTTCCGCTCATGAACTTTAAGCTGCCTGGAAGCATAGGCTATCACCTTTCCTCTCTGCGTTAATACACATTCCAACCCAACTCTTGATGCATCACAGTATATTACAAAGTCCTCCATCCCATCAGGAAAAGTCAAGACAAGTGCAGTGGCCAATCGAGTCTTTAACTCTTGGAAACTCTTCTCACATTCCTCAGACCACTGAAACTTGACCTTTTTTCTGAGTCCGTTTGGTCAATGGCAAGGATAGGGAATAAAATCCCTCAATAAATCTGCAGCAGTAGCCTGCCAACCCCAAGGAACTACTTATGTCAGTTGGAGAGGTTGGTGTTTGCCAGTTTGCAACCGCTTCAATCTTCTGGCCATCTACTCAAATTCCATCACCCGAAACAACATGGCCTAGAAAAGCCACTGACTTAAGCCAAAACTCACACTTGGAGAACCTCACACTTGGAGAACTTCTCATACAATTCATGGTCCTTAAGAGTCTGAATGACAACTCTAAGGTGTTTAGCATGCTCCTCCTTATTCCTCGAATAAACCAATATATCATTAATGAATACAATTACAAAAATGTCAAGGTAGGCCTTGAAAACCCTATTCATCAAATCCATGAAAGTTGCCGGTGCGTTCGTCAACCCAAAGGACATAACTAAGAACTCAAAGTGGTCATATCTTGTGCTGAAGGCTGTCTTTAGAACATCACATTCTCTTACTTTCAATTGGTGGTAGCCCGATCTAAGGTCTATCTTCGAAAAGCATGAGGAACCTGAAGTTGGTCAAAAAAGTCATCTATCCTTGGAAGAGGATATTTATTCTTGATCATGACCTGGTTTAGTTGCCTATAGTCTATGCACATTCTAAGAGACCCATCCTTCTTTCGTACAAACAGAACGGGAGCACCCCAAGGAGAATCACTTGGTCTAATAAAACCCTTCTCTAACAAATCCTTCAACTGCTCCTTCAACTCTTTCAACTCAGCAGGAGCCATCCTATATGGTGAAATTGAAATAGGCTGCATGTCGGGAAGAACATCAATGCCGAAGTCGGTCTCCCTATCAGGAGGCACTCCATGTAAATCCTCACGGAATAACTCAAGGAACTCATTTACAATTGGGACTGACTCAGGAGTAGGGGACTCAATATCATCAGATTTAACTCGTAGAAGGTGATAAATACAACCCTTAGAGATTAACTTTCTCGCCCTCAGGTAGGAAATAAAACTACCCTTGGGTGCAACATAACTTCCCTTCCACTCTAGGACCGGTTCATTCAAAAATTGGAATTTAACAACTCGGGTCCTACAATCTATGGATGCATGGCAGGCATGGACCCAATCCGTACCAAGGATTACATCACAATCAACCATCTCCAACTCTACTAAGTTGGCCAAAGTATCCCTATGATAGATGGATACTACACAGTCTCTGTAGACCCTCTAGCTTGGATAGACTCAGAAGTAGAAGTAGAAATAGTATAAGGCTTAAGAAAACACTCTGGAAGAAATCTCAAACTTATTAGCCACATAGGGTGTCACCGGGTCAAGCAATGCATAACAATTATAAGAAAAGATTCGGAGCATATCCGTAACAACATCTGGAGCAACCTCTTGGTCCTATCGATTACCCATCACATACAAACGGTTCGTCCCACCTCCTGCATTCGCAGTAGTAGCCTTCTGGTGACTGCCCGCAGGGTGCGCTGTAGAAGACTGAGCTCTATTACCTCTATCACCCCATCTCCTCTAAGGGCACTCACCCTGAAAATGGACAGGTTGTCCACATGAAAAGCAAGACTTTGTACCCTCACAGCACTCACCAAGATGCAGCCTGCCACATCTGCCACAAGGTGGCTTTCCTCTCGGACCTTGGGCAATGCTAGCTTGGGACTGAGGACCCTGAGCTCTGAAATTTTTGTGACCATAGGATTTCTGATCATACTTGTTTTGCTGAACAGGCGCACTCTCCATATGGGGTGCATAGCTAGAAGACTTCTTCTAAAAGAAAGTTCTATCACCCTTATTCTACTTCTGTTGGTTAAGCTCATGCCCTGCCGATTTGGCCTTCTTACTCTGTTGCGCTTCCCTATCCTTCTTCTTGTCCTCCTCAGTCTGCTGGGCATAGACCATAAGTCTAGAGATATCCATACCTGGAATTAGCAATGCTGCCTTACACTCCCTCTTTACATGCCTGCCCAATCGAGACACTAACTTCCTCATCCTCGCCCTCATATCAAGGACCATCTCGGGAGCATATCGGAATAGCTGGATGAACTTCAAACTGTACTCTTTGGCAGTCAACCCCTCTTGTTTCAGGTTCACAAAGTCCTCAACCTTCGCCTCTCTCATCCCTTGGGGAAAAAAGTGATCGAGAAAAGTACTCTCGAACTCCTCCTACTCAGCAGACTCAACATTCTCACCTCTATCATCTTCCCACTTGTTATACAAGACATTGGCAACATCCTAAAGCTGATACGATACCAACTCAACTCCATCAACCCCATTCGCATGCATAACCCTCAAGATCTTGTGCATCTCATCAATAAAGTTTCGCGGGTCTTCCTCAACCTTAGACCCCGTATAGACTTAGGGTTCATCCTTAGGAAATCTTTGAGCCTGGCTGCAGCTGTAGGCTCTTGGGAACTTGAGCGAAGATCCTGGGGACCATGGCTATTACTCTGTGAGGCTACCAATTGAGTGAGCATAACAATGGCTCCCCTGAAGTCTGCTTCTGAAGTGGAGGTTGACTAAGCAAGAGGTGCCCGTGGAGCCTCAATAGCTCTGGTAGGTCGACCCCATCACCTTGTCTCATTCTGGGTAGGGGCCTCTAGTAAGGGATTCTCAGTGTTAGGGATCGAGGCATCTCTTTGGGCAGCAGTGCATTTTGGAGGCATGATTTGCAAACACATAGCGCACAAATTAGAAGAGGGTTTCATAGAGTCAAACTCTATCGCATGAACTAAGAATATCAAAGAAGTGTAACCATTCCTAATGTCCTATAGCCTCCTATTTATGAAGCGTGGTGCACAACACACACATAAACAAGACTCTACTAGGCACGGCTTCATACACTCCCTAGGACTCTTAAACTCTGTGCTCTGATACCAAGTTTGTCACACCCTAGGAGGGTACCCTAGGCATGGCCGGCACCTAAAGAGTATTGCTAGTCCCCAAGCGAACCACTCGTTCTCAGGACAGTCACTCAACATCAATATGGCGGAATAACAGAAGTAGCGTAGTGAGCTACCTCAATAAAAAGGCCAATGGCCAACATCAGTCTCAACATCAGAATAAATAAGTATAAGTACTACTCAATCATAAGGTAAAACATCAACGTCAAACCTCGACTCATGTCTATGAAGCTTCTAACTTAACCCAGCTGTCTAAGATGGTACCACGACAGGCCATGGCTACCCAACTCAATAAGTAGCGAAAACAACAGATAGAAGGGTCTTCTTCGGATAGTAAAGAGGCTCACAAATGACTGAACTCGAAATCTTTGACCTCAACGGTGTGTCTGGTGAAGTCCTCTAACTTCTGAATCTGCATCATGAAACAATGCAGCGCCGAGTGGCGTCAGTATATGGAATGTACTGGTATGTAAGATAGCTGAATATAACAATACAGGTACAACAACATAGGGAAAACATCAACTCAACATCATACTCCATCAGAATGTCAAGCGTCTATCTAAGGAAAGGGATTAGAGTAGATAAATGACTCCTGAACCTCTCATCTCAACATCATCAATACATCCGACTCATCTCAAGGAGCCTCGACTCAAGTCAACTCAATTCAGCAAATCGACTCAACTTAACCCAAGGACATCGACTCAACTCAACTCAAGGACATTGACTCAACTCAACTCAAGAACATCGACTCAACTCAACTCAAGGAATCGACTCAACTCAACTCAAGGACATCAACTCAACTCAACTCAAGTACATCGACTCAACTCAACTCAAGGACATCGACTCAACTCAACTCAAGGAACTCTACTCCAAACATCACATCATCATCAACATCAGAGTACTATCAAAGTTAGACCTCACTGGAGTTTCTCTAACCAACAACCACCACCTATGAGCCGGTGATGATACAACGAAGCGATCCGGTTGCCTCATCTATCTAGTACCCTGCCCGGGGTAAAGGACATACACCTCAGTGGATCTGGAAGAAAAAAACCTCAGTCCTCAATTGGGACAAGAAAGGAGCCATCCGCATTGCAATTCAATCCACTCTTCTTACGTGGGCCACGTAGTTATTGGGTTCGAGTGGGACTCACTCTCAACTATTTCGGTGCTCAATACTCCTCCCAAAACTCAACATGCTCATAAAACATCAACCTAATCAGTTTTAAAAGGACATAAAACATCATCATCAGTCCTAAAGGGACATAACATAATACCTCAATATCAACATCAGTCCCGTGGGGACATAATACCTCAACATCAACTGCGCCACACCCCATCAGCATCAACATCAACGTCATGGACTCAAAATACTTCTTTAGAAATTAAATTTCTGATTTTTAGACATCATGAAACATCATTCTCATCAACATCATCATCAACACTCTCATCAAATGTGAAACACCATCACAACATCCCAAACATCCTCGTTAATACTCTAGACTCATCCCTTAGTTCATTCTTACACTTTCTAATAAAATAATCATAGGGTTTTGTGAAAAACACTCTTGAAAATTATTATGTAATAAGTCAGGTTTATAATGATCATCAATTCATGTAAAATATAGTAAAACATTGTATAATACTCAACAATCTTCACATCAATTTCATTACATTCCATAAATGACTCAATTTATTTAAAAAGGGCACGTGGGAGAACAATCCTATGCTTTAAGTTAGCCTACATACCTCGGATACTTGCTAACAAAATTTCTTGAACAAACTCCCCCTGAATTCATCGTATGGGAAGTTTAGAAAGTATAGGAATAGACTAAAATGCCCCTTGAATTTTTAATCAAATTCTCCCCGACTCGAAATAACATAGACCACGATGCCGACCTGTCACAGACAGTGCAATTTTGTAAAACTCAACTCTATTGAAAAAATCACAGAAAAATATAAGTGTGGCTCTGCGATAAGTCCGCGACGCGGCCCTGTCGCGAAGACATAATGCTTTTGTTTTGGGGCAAAAAATTATCTTTTGACTCCGTCACTCTAAAAATCGACCGAGACCCTTCGCGCACTCAATTTTCCATACTTATCATGTATCCGCTCTTAGATTTTTAATTCGAGCATCGAAAGATGTGCTTTGTGCACACCTCATTCCTAGGGGTATTTTGGTAATATATCGGGCGTTACATTATCTCCCCCTTGGGATCATTCGTCCTCGAATGATGAGTAAGAACGATATTATGGCACAAATAGACTCAAGACTCACCTCGATACTCACTCAACAACTCAACACCTCAACTCTTCATCGACCTCAATTACATTTACTCAAATATCACGAACATACACATCAACTAATGGTAGGAACGTCGATTTACATAAAGTAAGAATAGTACCTCCAATACTTTCATCACATCAGGCACGAACAGATGCGGGTATTTCCTTCTCATCTCTTCCTAAACTTCCCATGTGGTTTTCCCAACAAATTGGTTCCTCCACAGAACTTTGACGGAGGCTATCTCTTTGTTTCTCAGTCTTCGAATCTGTTGATCCAAGATTTGGACTGGAATTTCCTCATAGGACAGACTGTCTCTAACTCCTGTGCTCTCAATAGGGATTATCAAGGCAAGATCTCCCAAACACTTCTTTAACATAGAAATGTGGAACACCGGATGGATTCCGTCTAACTCAGAGGGTAACTCTTTCTCATAAGCAACCTTCCCAATTCTTCACAAATTCTGATAAGAGCTAATATAACGAGGACTTAATTTCCCCTTCTTCCCAAACCTAATTACACCCTTCATGGGTGATACCTTCAAGTATACTCGATCGCGTTTCGGGAAGAGTATTGAGCACTGAAATGGGTGAGAGTGTGTCCCACTCCAACTCATTAACTATGTGGCCCACGTAAGAGATAGGATTAAACCACAATATGGATGTTTCCTTTTTCCCAAAAGAGGACTGAAGTTATTTTTTGTGGATCCACTGATGGTGATGTCCTTTACCTTGGGTAGAGTACTGGATGGATGTGAAAATAACATCACTTTGTTGTATCATCACCGACTCATAGGTGATGGTTGTGAGTTAGAGAAACTCCAAGTTAGGTCCTGCATTGATAGTAATCCGATGTTGATGTGATGGTATGAGTCTTGACGGATGTTGATGTCTTATTACCTACTCTTTATCATTGTCCTAAATGGGCATGAGTCCTTTGAGTTCAGTCTAGTTTCCTTGAGATGACTGATGTATTGATGAGATGTTGATTGTCATTTGTCCACTCTTTATTCATGCTATAGATAGATATTTGACATATAGACGGAGTATGATGTTGAGTTAATGTTATCCCTATATTGTTGTATATGTACTATTATATTCAACCATCTTGCATACCGTACATTCTATGTAGTAATGCCACTCGATGCTGCATCATTTCATGATGCAGATATAGGAGGTAGAGGACTTTAGCAAACGCATCGTTGAGGTTCGGAGATTCTGAGTTAAATTATTGGTGAGCCTTTCTTGCTATCCGGATGAGCCTTTTTCATTACCAATTATTTTAATTTATTGAGTTGGATAGTCATGGCCCTTCATGGTACCTTCTTAGACTGTCTAGTTGAGTTGAGTTAGAGGCTTCACAGACATGAGTTAAGGTTTGACATATAGGTTTTTTTCCCTTTGAGTTGAGTTAGAAATTACATTTTCTTACTATTGTTGTTGACATTGAGTTTACTTGGCCATTGTCCCTTTTTATTGATGTAAACTGATAGGCGTAACTCACTGCTTTACCCTAATTCCATTATGTTTGATATTGAGTGACTATCCTTAGATCGAGCAGTTCTCTTGGGGACTAGCAATAGTCTCTGGTTGCGGCCACGCCCAAGGTACCCTCCTGGTGCATGACAAACTTGGTATCAGAGCACAGAGTTCATGAGTCCTAGGGAGTGTATGAAGACATATCTAGTAGAGTATTGTTTATGTATGTGTTGTGCACCACACTTCATACAAGAGGCTATAGGACATTAGTAATGGTTACACTTCTTAGATATTTTGAGTTCGTGTGATAGAGTTTGACTCTATAAAACTCTCTTCTAATTCGTATGTTGCGTATTTACAGATCATGCCTTCTAAATGCACTGCTGCCCAGAGAGATGCCTCAACCCCAAATGTTGAGAATTTTCCACCAGATCCCTACTCAAACTGAGATGAGGAGACAGGGTCGACCTGCCAGAGATGCTGAGGTTCCACAGGCATCACCTGCTAATTCAGCCTCACCTTCAGAAGCAGACTTCAGGGGAGCCATTGCTATTCTCACTCAGTCAGTGGCCTCCCAGAGTAATAGCCGAGGTCCCCACGCCCGTAGCTCCAGCTCCCAAGAGCCTATAGCTGCTACTAGGCTCAGAGATTTCTTGAGGATGAACCCTCCAGTTTATACGGGGTCGAAGGTTAAGGAGGATCCACAAAATTTTATTTATGAGATGTTCAACATTTTGAGGGCTATGCATGCTAATGAGCTTGAGGGAGTTGAGCTGGTATCCTATCAGCTTAAGGATGTTGCCAATGTCTTGTATAACCAATAGGAGGAGGGTAGAGATAAGGATGTTTAACCTGCTAAGTGGGAGGAGTTTGAGAGTTCTTTCCTTGACCACTTCTTTCCTCAGGAGTTAAGGAAGGCGAAGGTTGAGGAATTCGTGAACCTAAAGCAAGAGGAGATGACTGTCAAGGAGTACAATCTCAAGTTGATTCAGTTATCCTTATATGCCCCAGAGATAGTCCTTGATATGAGAGCGAGGATGAGGAAGTTCGTGTCTGGATTGGATAGGTCTGTGGCCAGAAAAATGAGGAGGATAAGAAGAAGGACACAAAAGAACAGCAGAGTAAGAAGTCCAAATTGACAGGGCTTGAGCCTAGCCAACAGAAGCAAAATGAGGGTGATAGAACCTATTTTCAGAAGTGGTCTTCTAGCTATGCACCCTCTGTGGCAAATGCGGCTATTCTGCAAAATAGGTATGATTAGAATTCTTATGGTCACCAAAATTTCAGAGCTCAAGGTCCTCAGTCCCAAGCTAGCATGACCCAAGGCCCGAGAGAAAATCCACCTCGTGGCAGATATGGTAAGCTACACCTTGGTGTGTGTCGTGAGGGCACAAATTCCTGTTATTCATGCGAGGTGCCTGACCATAGTTAGGGTAAGTGTCTTATGAGGAGATGGGGTGATGGTAGTAACATAGCTCAGTCTTCGACAACTCCCTCTGCTGGTAGTCATCAGAGGGCTACTACTGCGGGTGCAGGAGGCAGGATGAACCATCTGTATGTGACGGCTAATCAACAGGACCTAGAGGTTGCACCAGGTGTTGTAGCGGGTATGCTCTTGAGTTTTTTCTAAGAATTGTATTGCATTGCTTGACGCGTGTACCACTTTATCTTTAGTGACGCCCTATGTGGCCAATAGGTTTGAGATTTTTCGATAGTGTTTGCTTGAGCCTTATACTATTTCTACTCCTATTGGTAGTCCTAGCTGAGAGGGTGTACAGAGATTGTGTAGTATTTATCTATCATAGGGATACTTTGGCTGACTTGGTAGAGTTGGATATGGTTGATTTTTATGTAATCCTTGGTGTGGATTGGCTCCATGCTATTTATGCCTCAATAGATTGTAGGACCCGAGTTGTTAAATTCCAATTTTTGAATGAACCGGTCCTAGAGTGGAAAGGAACTTCTGTTATATCCAAGGGTAAGTTTATTTCCTACCTAGGGGATAGAAATCTAATTTCTAAAGGTTGTATTTGCTGCCTCATGCAAGTTAAATCTAACGATATTAAGTCCCCTACTCTTGAGTCAATTTTAATTGTGAATGCGTTTCTTGAGGTGTTACCGAAGGATTTGCCTGGAGTCCCTCCTAATAGGGGGAACAACTTTGGGATTGATGTTCTTTGTGAGGCGCATCCTGTTTCAATTCCCCCATATAGGATGGCCCCCGCTGAGTTAAAGGAGTTGAAGGAATAGTTGAAGGATTTGTTAGAGAAGGGATTTATTCAGGCAAGTGTTTCTTCTTGGGGTGCTCCCATTCTATTTGTACGAAAGAATGATGGGTCTCTTAGGATGTGCGTGGACTATAAGCAATTGAACAAGCTCATGCTAAAGAATAAATATCCTATCCCCAGGAAAGATGATCTATTTGACCAACTTCAGGGGGCCTCATGCTTTTCGAAGATAGACCTCAGAGCGGGTTACCACTAGTTAAAAGTGAGAGAATGTGATGTTCCAAAGACAGCCTTCAGGACTAGATATGGCCACTTTGCGTTCTTGGTCATGTCCTTTAGGTTGATAAACACACCTGCAACTTTCATGGATTTGATGAATAGGGTGTTCCGGCCCTACCTTGACATGTTTGTAATTGTGATCATTGATAATATTTTAATGTATTCGAGGGTTGGGGAGGAGCCTGCCAAACACCTTAGAGTTGTCCTTCAAACTCTTAAGCAACATGAATTGTATGTGAAGTTCTCAAAGTGTGAGTTTTGTCTCAAGTCAATGGCTTTCCTAGGCCATGTTGTTTTGGGTGACTGAATTCCAGTAGATTCCCAGAATATTGAAGCGGTTAAGAATTGACCAAGACTGACCTCTCCAATTGACATAAGAAGTTTCTTGGGGTTGGCAGGCTACTACTGCAGATTCATTAACGGATTTTCTTCCCTATCCATACCATTGACCAAGCTGACTAAGAAAAAGGTCAAGTTTTAGTGGTCGGAGGAATGTGAGAAGAGCTTTCTCGAGTTGAAGACTAGATTGACCACCACACCTATTTTGATGTTGCTCAATGGGATGAAAGATTTTGTGATATATTGTGACGTATCAAGAGTTGGGTTGGGTTGGGTTGTGTATTGATGCAGAGAGGGAATTTAATAACCTTTGCTTCTAGGCAGCTTAAAGTTCATGAGAGAAACTATTTGACCCATGATCTTGAGTTGGCGGCATTTAAAATATGGCACCACTACTTGTATGGAGTGCATGTGGATGTGTTCCCTGACCACAAGAGCCTGCAGTATGTCTTCAATCAGAGAGAGCTCAACCTGCGAAAAAGGAGATGGTTGGAATTGCTCTAGGATTATGACATGAGCATCCTATACCACCTAGGTAAAGCTAACATTGTTGTCGATGCTCTTAGTAGATTGTCAATTGGTAGGTTGGTTTGATTGAGGGTCCAACTAGAGGAGAATGACAAGGGAGGATTAATGTTTAGAATGCGTCTACATAATCCCTAGTAGCAGAGGTAAAAGAGAAGCAAGATATAGATCATATCATACTCCCATTGAAGAAGGTTGTCCACAAACAATAAGTGATGGTCTCCTCCAAAGGGGGAGATGAGGTGTTGAGATACCAGAGTAGGATATGTGTTCCTAATGTTGATGTTGTCCGCGAGAGGATCATGGCTGAAGCTTACAACACTAGATACTCCATTCATCCGGGCTCCACATAGATGTACCACAATATGAGAGAAGTCGATTGGTGGAATGGAATGAAGAGGGACATTGCTGAGTTTGTTTCAAAGTGCCTGAATTGCTAGCAAGAGAAGTTTAAGCATCAAAGGCCAAGTACCTTGGCTCAAAACTTTGAGATTCTAGAGTGGAAGTGGGAGATGGTTAACTTGGACTTCATCACCAGCCTACCGAGATCCCGGAGGCGGCATGATTCAATATAGGTGATTTTTGTAGACAAGATGACCAAATCAGCGTACTTTGTGGCAGTTAAGACGACTAATACTTTAGAGGAGTATGCGAAGATGTATATCCAAGATATTTTAAGGTTGCATAGAGTTCCTTTGTCCATCATCTCGGACAGATGAGCCTAATTTACCTCTCACTTCTGGAAGTCTTTCCAGAAAGTATTGAGTACCCAAGTGAATTTGAGTACAACCTTTCATCCATAGATAGATGGTAAGCAGAGCGCACTATTTAGATTGTAGAAGATATGTTGAGAGCCTGTGTCCTTGACTTACAAGGAAATTGGGATGACCATCTACCGTTGATTGAATTTGCATATGACAATAGTTACCATGCAAGCATTCAAATGGCTCCCTATGAGGTCTTGTATGGGAGGAGGTGTAGGTCACCCCTTGGGTGGTTTGAAGTCGGAGAGGCTGAGTTGATTAGGCCCTACCTTGTCCACCATTCCATGGAGAGAATGAAGATTATTAGAGAGAGATTGAAGACTGCACAAAGCCGTTAGAAATCTTAGTCCGATGTGGAGAGAAGAGAGGTGGACGATTGGGTGTACTTGAAGGTATCACCCATTAAGGGTGTCATGAGGTTTGGGAAGAAGGGAAATTAGGCCCTCACTATATCGGCCCTTATCAGATTGTGAGAATAATTGGGAAGGTTCCTAATGAGCTAGAGTTACCTTTTAAGTTAGACGGAATCCATCTGGTGTTCCACATCTTTATGCTGAAGAAATGTTTTGGAGATCCTGCCTTGGTAATCCCTGTTGAGAGCACTGGAGTCAATGATAGCTTGTCCTATAAGGAAATTCCTGCCCAAATCTTGGATCGACATATTCGCAGACTGAGGAACAAAGAGATAGCCTCTGTTAAAGTTTTGTGGAGTAATCAATTTGTTGAGGCACCAACGTGGGAAGCTGAGGAAGAGATAAGAACAAAATACCTGCACCTATTCGTTCCTGATGATGAGAATATCAAAAGTAATATTCCTATTCTTATAACTTAAATTGATGTTTCTATCCTGAGTTGATGTGTATATTTTGATGTTGTTAGTGGATGTTATTGAGGTTGATGAAGAGTTGAGAAGTTAAGTTGTTGAGTAAGTATCGAGATGAGTCTTGAGTCTATTCATGCCATAATACCCCTCCCACTTATCATTTTAGGACGAATGATCCCAAGGGGAAGATGATGTAATGCCTGGTAAAATTATCAAAATAGCCCTAGAGGAGAGATGTGCTTATAACGCATTTTCTGATGCTCAGATAAGAAAATCGAAGGCCAGATTCGTGATAAAAAAAATTGAGTGGAGGAATGGTCTCGGTAGATTTTTAGAGCAACTGAGTCAAAAAGATAATTTTTTGTTCCAAAATGAGAAACAGTGAGAGTCCGCGACAAAGCCGCATCACGGACCCATCGCGGAGGTGCACTTATGTTTATTCTTAATTTTTCGACGGGATTAAGAAAACTCATTAAGGAAAATTTTTGCCAAAAATGAATTTTTCGCGACCAGTCCACTTCATGAACTGTGTTATTTCACGGCTAAAAAAATTCTAAAATATCGAGGGGCATTCTAGTCCATTCCTACTATCTTCTAAATCCCATATGCAATTAGTAAAGGTCATATTCGTGAAGAAAGGGTTCAAAACCCATTCTAAAATCCTCTTCCTAGCAAAATTCACAAAGTTAGGACTTAAGGAGAGTTGAGGTTGGAGAGTTAAGAGGAGATTCTACGAGACATTGTTGTTAGCAGTCATCCCAGGAATGTAAGGGTAACCTAAAGCATGGGATTGTTCTTCCATGTTCCCCCTTTGAGGAATTTAGTCTTTGATTGAAGATGATGAGTTATACGTGAAAATCCTTGAGTATTCTATTGAGATTCTTCTTAATTCATGTATTTTTTTAAATTGATGATAATCATAAACTTGATTTACTGCATAAGTGTTTTCATGAATTATTTTACAAAATTTTGTGTCTATTTTAGTCAAGAATAAAAGAATGAACTTCGGGGATGAATCTAGAGCCTTGAAGATGATGATGTTTGTGATGTTGTGATTGTGGTCCAAATTGTTAAAAGTCTTGATGATGATGTTGATGAAAGTTTTGTTCATGAGTCTTAACACTTGAAACTAAACTCTAAAAGAATGTTTCGAGTCCATGATGTTGATGTTGATGAGATAATGTTGATGTTTATGTTGATGAGATGAGTTGATGTTGATGATGATGTTGATGTTTATGTATTATGTCCCTATGGGACCAATAATGATGATGTTTTATGAGCATGTTGAGTTCTGGGAGGAGTATTGAGCAACGAAATGGGTAAGAGTGAGTCCCACTTGAACTCATTAACTACGTGGCCCGCATAGGAGAGAGGATAAAACCGTAATACAGATGTTTCCTTTGAGTTGAGTCATGTTTCCTCGAGATGAGTCTGATGTATTGATGAGATGTTGATGGTCATTTGTCTACTCTTTATTCTTGCTCTAGATAGACATATGACATTCTGACGAAGTATGATATTGAGTTGATGTTATCCTTATATTGTTCCATATGCACTGTTATATTCATCCATCTTGCATACTTCCATTCCACGTACTGACGCCACTCAGCGTTGTATCATTTCATGATGCAGATACTGGAGGTAGAGGACTTCAACAGACGCATCATTAAGGTTTGGAGATTCCGAGTTCAGTTATTAGTCCTTGCTATTCGGAGGAGCCTTTTTCGTTTTTAGTTATTTAAATTATTAAGTTGGGTAGCCATGGCCTGTCATGGTACCTTCTTAGACTGTCTAGTTGCGTTGCGTTAGAGGCTTCATAGAAATGAGTTGAGGTTTGACGTTGAGGTCTTTTTCCGTTTGAGTTGAGTTAGCAAATACATTTGCTTACTATTGATGTTGAGATTGAGTTTTCTTGTCCATTGGACCTTCTTATTGATGTAGAATGATAGGCGTAACTCACTGCTTTACCCTAATTTCACTATGCTTGATATTGTGACTGTCCTGAGACCGAGTGGTACACTTGGGACTAGCGATAGTCTCTGGGTGCCAGCCATGCCTAGGGTACCCTCCCGGAGCATGACATATCTGCATCATTAAAATGATGCAGCATCGAGTGTCATCAGTACATGGAATGTACGGTATGTGAAATAGCTAAATGAAAAAGAAATCGGTGGAATAATATGAAACAACATCAACTCAGAAATAGTATACAATCAACATGTCAAATATCTATCTAAAGAAATAACAGAGAGTGGACAAGTGACCCATCAACCTCATCAATCAAATCAACTCAACTCAACCTAATGGAACTCATCTCATCATATCTAATTTCATATCGACTCAGACTACTCAAGGTAGGAACTTTCTGGGAGTTTCTCTTATCCGACAACAATCACTTATGAGGCAGTGAATGTATAACAGTCATGCGGATTGTGGCAAACCTGCCAGGTAGGGAAGGGATCAAATCCACTAAGGAAACGATAATCAACTAAGTCCTTTGTTGCTTTCAGGGACTACTAAATAAGAGGGAACAACAATATAGTGTGATAGTTCTAATCCTCACCTACGTTTGGCGACTTAGTTTGATGAGTGCAAGTCGGACTAATTCTTACTCTTTCAGTTCTCGATACTTCTCCCATGACTCAATACTAATAAGACAATCAATAAAATCAAACCAATCAATCATAGGGAATTTAGCCCTTTTCGTCAATCAACCTCATAGGGGCTTTAACCCTTTCATCAATAAATTTCATAGGTGATTTAACCCTTTTTCATCAATCAATCTCATAGGGGTTTTAACCCTCCAATCAATCAATCTCATAGGGGTTTTAACCCTCCCATCATGGAACATTTCAATCAACGACTCAAGATTTAGAACAATTGTAAAGGACAATCAAATAGACAAATTAGTGGAGTTCATTTAGGAAGACTCACTGGACTATCAAGTTCTATCAACTCATCATCATTCTCTAATCACAATCACAATCGACATCCTTCAATCAAAGCTGTAGACTCAATTCTTAAATTCATTCATGTAAGCTTTCAAACTAGTCATGTAGGGTCATGCAATTTCTCATGAAAATAGCCAATTCAAGTAAACAAGTTTATGATGATCATCAACGTAGAAAAATATATGAATTTAATAGGATTTTCAATAAAAACCATCATGAATTATGCATGTAGACTAAATAGACTTTAAACTCATCTACGACCATCTATGGGGCCCAGGAGAGGACAATCTCATGCTTCTAGTTTAGCCTTACATATCTGGGATGAAGCTATCATCAATCACTTTCAAAAATTCTTCTTGAATTCCTCGATCTCAAGCTCTCCTCCTCTTTCCTCAAGCCCTAGTCTTGTTAGATTATTAGAATGGGATTTAAAATAGGGTTTTAGACCCTTTTACGTCAAAACGGCCTAATTAGATCGTGTATTGAGTTTAGGAGGGGTTGAGAATTAACCGGGATGCCCTCACAAAATTTTAAAAATTTTCAGCTTCGGAATAACTCAGTCTGTGACGCAGACAGGTCGCGTACAGTGTATTTTTCTCCAAAAGGTTTCTGAACGAGTTTTGCCAATCCCGTCAAAAACATTTCAAAACCATAAGTTCCCCTCCGCTGAAGCTGCTTTTCATTTTTAGGTAAAAAAATTATCTTTTGATCCGGTCGCTCTAACAATCAATCGAGACCATTTACTCACTTAATTTTTTGTGCTGATCACAAATCCGGCCTCAGACATGCCGCATTGGGAGATGCGTTACACGCATACCTCTCATTTAGGGATATTTTTGTAATTTTTTCGGGCGTTACATGTGGCGGGTGAGTGATATTATACTCTCTAGGCGCTACTTAATTCATTTGAAAGTTGTTAAGGGAGGTATTTAAACACCCGTGTAGCTAAAGTGCTAAAGTTTTTTTTCTATCAAGTTCGGAAGGGTCTTTTATGTATTTTGTCTTCTTTTGTTTTTTAATCTGTGACACACTTATGGATCACCTATAGAGAATATGAAATTTTAATGTGCAAAAAGTTACTGAATCACTATCAAATATTAAGACTTATAAATCGTAAATTTTTCTTGTAGAAAAATGAATTGATTTAAATTTTTTTTTTGATATATTACGTCAAAAACAACAACAACAACACACCCAGTGGAATCCCACAAGTGGGGTCTGGGAAGGGTAGAAATGTACGCAGACCTTCCCACTACCTCATAAGAAGTAGAGAGGCTGTTTCCCGTGAACTCTCGACTCAACAACCCATAAGTAGAATAACTAGATATTGCAAAGGGAACAAAAAGGAGAAATAAAACTTAAAAAGACCGAAAAAGGACAATTATCTTCGAAAAACACATGTTAATATGTAAATACGATAAACCACACACAATCGATAAACATCAATCCCTCCTATCCTTGCTACCTCACTAAACCTCTAAATCACCCATCCACCTAACCCTACCAACCAATCATCCTACTACTCTAATTCGCGACCTCCACTCCTTCCTATCTAAGGTCATGTCCTCGCATCGGTACTCCATCTCTGCACGTGTCCAAACCATCGCAGTCTCGCTTCCCTCATCTTATCAGCCACCGGTGCCACCTCCAGCTCCTCCCGAATGATCTCATTCTTAATCTTATCCCTCCTTGTGTGACCACACATCCATCTCAACATCCTCATCTCTGCGAGATGCATCTTCTGAACATGTACATTCTTTATTAGCCAACACTCCACACCATACAGCAAAGATGGTCTAACTACCATTTTGTGAAACATACCTTTGAGTTTAGGTGGTATCTTCTTGTCACACAATACTCCCGAGGCAAGCCTCCATTTAGTCCAAGCTGCCCCAATACGATGTGTGACATCATTATCGATATCACCATTACTCTGGATAATAGACCCCAGATATTTAAAGTTTTCCCTCTTTGAGATAGGTTGAGTGTCCAGCTTCAAATTAATGTCTGCTTCATCCCTCTCAACACTGAATTTACACTCCATGTATTCTGTTTTGGTCCTGCTCAGTTTCAATCCTTTGGACTCCAAGGCGTGTCTCCAAACCTCCAACCTATCATTAACTCTAGTCCGAGTCTCATCAATCAATACTATGTCATCTGCAAATAGCATACACCATGGAACCTCCTCCTGAATGGATCGCGTCAGCTCATCCATCACTAGGGCACACAGGAATGGACTCAACACAGATCCTTGATGGAGTCCCATCTCAACAGGAAAATAATCTTAGTGTCCTCCCACCGTTCTTACCCGAGTCTTGGCTCCGTCGTATATATCCTTAATCGCCCTGATATATGCCATTGGGACACCTTTCACCTCTAGACACCCCTATAAGACATCCCTTAGAACTTTGTGATAGGCCTTCTCAAGATCGATGAACACCATATGAAGGTCCTTTTTCTTTCCCTATATTTTTCTACTAATCTCCTAACAAGATGAATTGCTTCAGTAGTCGACCTCCCCGGCATGAATCCAAACTGATTTTCAGAAATAGACACTACTCTTCTCACCCTCATCTCTACCACTCTCTCCCAAACCTTCATAGTGTGACTTAACAACTTGATACCCCTGTAATTGTTACAGCGTTGAATATCCCCTTTGTTCTTATACAAAGGCACCATCGTACTCCTCCTCCATTCATCAGGCATCTTGGCAGTCTTCATAATAGCATTGAACAGTCTAGTCAACCACTCTATGCCATCCTTGACCATGTACTTCAAAAAATCTACCGGAATCTCATCTGTTCCGATCGCTCTCCCTCTTTTCATCCTACTAATAGCCCTTCTAACCTCCTCAACTCTAAACCGCCTGCAATAACCAAAGTCACGATGATTTTCAGAGCGTGCCAACTCACCCAGCTCAATATTTCTATCTCTTTTTTCATTTAAGAGTTTATGAAAGTAAGTTTGCCACCTTAATTTAATGGAGGTGTCATCCACCAACACCTCACCCTCCTCATCTTTGATGCACTTCACTTGGTCCAAGTCGCGAGCTTTCCTTTCTCTCACTTTAGCGAGCCTATACAATTTCTTATCCCCACCTTTATCACTTAACGATATATTACGTCAACAAAACATTAAAAAATAGAAAAAACATTTTTATCTATACCAAACACACCTTACATGCGAATAATTGACAAATCATCACGAAATTTGAATATCATCTCCATAATTTTTTAATTAAATTTAAAGCGTTATGTGATTCATAATTTTTAATGACTCATATGAATCATTAAATTTATTATAAAAGCTAAATGATAATTTGTTTACATTGAAATTTTGTTGGTATACATTTATTCTCAATCAATATTTTTTCATATGTATCAATATAATATAATTAAAAAGTATAAAATTAGCACACCGACACGAGGTGAAGAGGATTGTCAAGTGTCATTAATATAACATCATCAATTTAATTCAAGCATACTTTGCTTAAATAGACTTTTAAGCTTTAATGGTTATTAATGAAATATTTGTTGAATTTATACTTAAAATTCATAAATATAAATAGACAACTTATTTAGAAATCTATTTATAAAATCCACCTCTATTTTAATTTAATAATTATACACTTGCATTGAGTATATGCTCTAACCATCTTTTATTCATACTTTCTTGAATAAATTTTAAAATGTTGATTGATATGGATAAGTTTATTGGTACGAGTATTTCGTTGATCATTTAATTTTTCAACGTCATTAATATGACTTAAAGTATTTTTTATTTTGAAATGAGATTCATGTAAATAGGTAAATTCATAATATATGTATATGTGTGTGCACGTATCTATATATATATATATATGAGAAAATAGAAAAATATCATGATATTAAAAATTCAAAAACAGAATTTTAAAAAAATGAGAGATAAATATTGATATAAAGATTAAAATGGATACTTTTCTAAAAATCATATAACAAATAGAGAGGAGAAAGATCATCGTTCAAAGTTGAAGAAAGAACTTAATTTTTAAAATAAAATTGAGATGTATAAATAATTTTCACCCTTAATGAGAGGGCTTTTTAAAAACTAAAAATAATTATTTCTTGTATATAAGGTAAGTTCAATTTTATAAGGCGAAAGCCGATCAATATATTTTTAATTCCTATACAAACCAATAATCAAATTCATTCAAAAAAGTCATTTTTTAACTCTCTTTTTTTTTTAAAAAAAAAACAAATATGACCGGGTGGATCGTTTTATTCAAACGCTAAATAAGTCCATTTTACAAAGATTTGAGCCCATCCGGCAGCCCAAAACAAAAAATCATGTCTAACCCTATTAAATAGGCATTCCAGATGTTTCATAATCTCTACTTTCTCTTCCTCCTCTAACCATGCCACTAGAAGCTTCGATGAATCCGACGTTCTAGCTCCCTCAATTCTGGGTCATCAACCTCCCTGCCGGTGCCATGCAAGTTGATGATTGACCTTCCTGTTATCTCATGTAAGACTTCATTGATATATTTTAACACACCAGAAATTTTGAATGTGAAACATGTCACGCCCCGGGAGGGTACCCTAAACGTGGCCGGCACTCAGAGAATATTGTTAGTCCCCAAGCGAACCACTTGGCCTCATATCATTCATTCATTCAATAAACTCTATAAAATTAGCGGAAGACTAAAGATAACAATGGGCAATCTCCTCTAAAATATCATAATAAATAAGTGGGCTAGTAGGAAGGAAACTAGCTCAACAAGTCTCAACATCAACACTCAACTCTCGTGTATGAAGCCTCTATCACAATCAGGTGGCGCCAGTGACAGACCCATGGCTACCTCAAAGCAAAATAAAGCTAACCCAATTCTAACTCTATAAAGGTAGATGAAAGTAAAATAATGATCCTCTGAAGTTAAGGAGGTTCACCAACTAAGCTGAATGCAAAGATCCTCTACGGTGCACTTGTTGACGATTTTTAGTACCTGTCTTTGTATCATAAAATTATACAGTCCAAAGGGACGTGATTACGCGGAATGTACGAGTGTGTAAAATGGCTAAATGTAACAGATAAAGGTAGAATAGTATAGAAATAACATCAACTCAGAAGATATATGAAATATGGAACTGATAGGAATAAGAGGTCGCACCTGATGTTGTGACGGGTATGCTTCGAGTCTTTACCTTCCATTGTTATATTTTACTTGATCCGGATGCAACTTGTTCCTTTGTGATCCCATACATGGCAGGTAGATTTGAGATCTCTCTTGAATGGCTTCTTGAACCCATCAGTGTTTCTACTCTTGTTGGTGAGTCCATTCGAGCTGAAAGAGTCTATAGAGATTATGTTGTGTCTATCTATCATAGGGATACTCTTGATTATTATATTGAGGTAGAAATGGTTGATTTTGAACTGATCCTTGGCACGGACTGGCTTCACGCCTATTATGCCTCTATTGATTGTAGAACCTGAACTATAAAATTTCAATTTTTGAATAAGCCCATTATTGAGTAGAAGGGAAAATCTGTTGCACCAACGGGAAGGTTTATTTCCTAACTCAAGGCTCAAAGGATAATCTCTAAGGGATGTATATATCATCTCGTACAAGTAAAGTCTGTTGATGTTCAGCCTCCTACTCTTGTGTCCGTTTTGATCATGAGCGAGTTCCTTGATGTATTAACTGAGGATCTGCCCGGAGTCCATCCTGATAGGGAGATTGACTTCGGAATCGATGTTCTCCATGAAACCCAACTTATTTCTATTCCACTATATAGAATGGCCCCAACAGAGTTGAATGAGTTGAAGGAGTAGTTGAGAGATTTGCCAGAGAAAGGATTTATAAGGCCGAGTGTCTCTCCATTGGGTGCTTCGGTCTTGTTTGGATGAAAGAAGGATGGTTCCCTTAGAATGTGTATTGACTACCTCCAGTTGAATAAGGTGAGGGACAATAATAAGTACCCCATTCTAAGGATCAATGACTTGTTTGACCAACTTTAGGTTTCCACTGTTTTCTCCAAGATAGACCTTCGATCAAGCTATCACCAGTTGAAAGTGATTGAATGTGACATTTTGAAGATGGCTTTTAAACCTGATATGGTCATTTTGTGTTTTTGGTTACATCCTTTGGGTTGACCAATGCACCTGCACCCTTCATGCACTTAATGAATAGAGTATTCAGATAGTATATTGACATGTCTATGATTGTCTTTATTGATGATATTTTTGTATATTCCATGGATAAGCAGGAGCATACCAAACACCTCAGAATCACTTTGCAGACGTTCAAGGATAATGAGTTATATGTGAAGTATTCAAAGTGTGAGTTTTGGTTCAAATCTGTAGAATTATTAGGATGTATAGTTTTGGGCGACGGCATTAGAGTGGATACTCAAAAGATTGAGGCAGTTAATAAGTTGACTACTAACCTCTCAGACAAATATAAGGAGTTTCCTGGGATTGGTTGGCTACTATCATAGATTTGTTGAAGGATTTTCTTCCATATACGCATCGTTGACTAAACTAACATAGAAGAAGGCTAAGTTTCAATTGTTTGATAAGTGTGAGAGGAGTTTTCAAGAGCTAAAGACAAGGTTAACTAATGCCCTAGTATTGATCTTACCTGATGGAACAGATGGATTTGTCATCTACTGCAATGCTTCGAGAGTGGGATTGGGATGTGTGTTGATGCAAAGAAATAAAATTATTGCCTATTCTTCTAGACGACTTAAAGAGCATAAGAAGAATTATCCAACTCATGCCTTGGAGTTAGCAGTTTTGGTGTTTGCTCTAAAACTATGGCGCCACTACTCTTATGGAGCACATGTTGATATATTCATAGACTATAAGAGGTTGCAATATGTCTTCACCCAGAAGGAGCTTAATCTGAGGCAGAGGAGATGGCTTGAGTTACTCAAAAACTATGACATGAGAATTTTCTACCATCTAGGTAAAGCTAATGTGGTTGCTGATGCTCTTAGCAGGTTGTCCATTGGAAGTACCTCCCATGTCGAGGAAGAAAAAAGGAGTTAGCTAAAGTGGTTCACAGACTTGCATGATTGGGAGTTTAATTAAATGAATCAAGCGAAGAAGGAATTCTTTTGCATAATAGGTCTGCATCATCTCTAGTAGTAGAGGTGAAGGAGAAGCAAGATCAAGACCTTATCTTGCTACCATTAAAAGCAGATGTGCATAAATAGAAAGTGATGGCTTTCACCAAAAGGGGAGATGGAGTATTGAGGAACCTAGGCGAATTGTGTGTTCCAGATGTTGATGGTGTTCGAGAGAGGATCACGGTACAAGCCCATAATTCTAGGTATTCCATCCATCCAGGATCGACTAAGATGTACCATGACTCGAGAGAGATATATTGGTGGAGTGGGATGAAAAGAGATGTTGCTGAGTTTCTTTCCAAAAGCCTGTATGGCCAATAAGTGAAAGTTAAGCATCAAAGACCATGTTGAGTAGCTCAGAATTTTGAAATTCTGAAATGCAAATGGGAGATGATTAATATGGACTTTGTCATAAGTTTATCGAGGTCTCGCAGACAACACAATTCAATTCGGGTGATAGTTGACCGAATGACCAAATCTGCTCACTTCTTGGCTGTAATGATGACTGACACTGCGGAGCATGATGCCCGACTATACGTAAAGGATATTGTCAGACTATATTCAATCCCCTTTTCTATCATCTCATAAAGAGGATCCCAATATACTGCACAGTTTTAGAGATCGTTCCAGAAAGGCTTAGGTTCAAAGGTGAATCTTAACACTACTTTTCACCCTCAAACTGATAGCCAAGAATAGCGCACAATTCAGACACTGGAAGATACGTTGAGAGCTTGTGCCATTGATTTCAAAGGTAATTAAGATGACCAATTGCCTCTGATTGAGTTTGCGTACAACAACAACGTAACACCCAAATAAATTACCAAAATACCCCTAGAAGAGAGATGTGCGCATAACGCGTCTTCCCATGCTCAGATGATAAATCTGAGATCGCATATACATCAGCATGAAAATTAAGTAGGGAAATGATCTTGGTTGATTTTTAGAGCAAGCGGGTGAAGAGATAATTTTTGATGTGAAAACACATACTAGTGAGGATGCGCGACAAGTGTGCGACGCGCACCTGCCGCATACCAACACTTGGCTTTATCTTAAAAATTTTCTACGGGATTAGAAACCTCGTTCAAAGAATCTTTGGCAAAAAAATACAGAAAATAAACCCAGTCCACGTCGCAGACCTCGTGACGGGCATTCTAGACCTTTCCAAACCCTACCTGGACTTAATATATGATCAAAATAGGTCATTTTAACTATAAAAAAGGGTTATAAACCCTATTTTAAGTCCTTCAAAACTTTAACAAAAATTCTAAGGTTTGAAGAAAGAGAAGAAAAGCTGGAGATAGAGGAATTCAAGAGGAAATCCTTAAAGTGATTGTTGAGAACTTCATCCCACTTATGTAAGGCTAAAATTAAAGCATTAGATTATTTTCTCATGTTCCTTATAGATGGTAATAGAGGAGTTGAGAGTCCATGAGTCCCCATATATGTTTCTTGAAATACTTTCTTGATTATATTCTTGAAAATTATGCCTATTACATGTGTTTTCATATGTTGATGGTCATCATAAACTTGTTTTCTTGATTTGAATAATTTTCATGAGATATTGTATAAACTCTATATGCCAATTTGTTAAAGCATGCTTAATAAACCTGGGAATTTAGTCTAGAGCCTTGGTTTGTGTATGATCAGAGAAGTCGTGATGTGAGTATGAGGTTGAGTTAATTAAGCTTGATGATCCTATGAGTCTTTATAATTGAGGTTTGAGTTCTGACTAAATGACTTCTTCTAAATCATGATTTAAGTCCTTGAGTTCTTAAATGGGAATTAAGTTAACTGAGATAAGTTAAAGTCCCTGAAATAATAGAGGACCCTTGAGTTTGAGTTAATGAGATAATGAGTCTCTATGAGGCTAATTTGAGATCATTGACTTGAGATGAGGAGTCTTATGAGCATTGAGTCTTGGGAGGAGTATCGAGTACCGAAACGAGTAAGAGTAAGAGATAGTCCAAATAGCACTCATTAACTACGTCGCCAAGCGTAGGAGTGGACTAAGTCTGTTAGAGTCGGACAAGTTCTCACTTGAGGGCTAAGTCTGTTAAGTTGGACAAGTTCTCACTCGTGGGCTAAGTACATTAGAGTCGAACATGTTCTCATTCTATGGATTAAGTTCGTTAAAGTCGGACAGGTCCTCACCTTATTGTCCTGAAATAATAGAACTTGATTGGTTAATTATCTGGATTCATTATAGATTTAAGTTTTCCTTTACCTCGGCAAGGTACTGGATAGGTGTGGCAATGACATCGCTTCTTTCTATAATCATTGGCTCATAAGTGATTATTGTTGGATACGTGAAACTCTCAAAAAGTTCCTATTTTGAGTACTCTGAGTCGAGTTGAGTTGAGTTAAGTTGAGTTGATTGATGAGGTTTATTGGTTGATAGGTCACTTGTCTAATCTTCACTCTTTTTTTTTGGATAGACATGTGACATTCTGATTTTGTTATTACTCTGAGTTAATGTTATTTCCATTTTATGCTACCTGTTTCTATTTCATTCAACTATTTTACATACCGTATATTCTACGTACTGAAGCCACTCGGTGCTGCATCATTTCTTTATATAGATATAGGTGTTAGAGATTGTTTACAGGCGCATCGTTGAGGATCTAAGATGTTCAACTAATTGGTGAGTCTCCCCTACTCCGGAGAATTCACTACCTTTATTTCATTTTACTTTAGAGTTAGACTGGACTAGCTTTATTTTGATTGGGGTAGTCATGGGTCTGTCATTCGTACCACTTGATAGTAATAGAGGCTTCATCGAATAGAGTTGGATGTTGATTCCTAAGATTGTGAGCTAGTTCTATCTACTAGCTTTCTTCTATTATATACATTATTTTGAGAACTAGATGAGATACGCCCATTTACTTTACTTAGTCTTCCACTGATTGTCTTAAGTTTTTTGATTGAATGAATGTGATGAGGCTAAATGGTTCTCTTGGGGACTAGCAATAGTCTCTAGTGCCGACCACGTCTTGGGTACCCTCTCGGGACGTGGCAAACTAGGTATTAGGGCACGAGTTCAAATGTCCTAGGGAGTCTATGAAGTCGTGTTTAGTAGAGTTTTGTTTATGGGTGTGTTTTCGAGTACAATTTATAAGCAGGAGCCTATGGGACATTAGGAATGTTATGCTTCTTTCTTATTCCAATTCGTTCGATAGAGTTAAACTCTATGAAAGCTCTCTTCTAATTTGTGCTCTACGCATTGCAGAGTTGCGATCATGTCTCCAAGAAGAGTTGTTATAGGAAGAGGACATCCTGCTAGACAGAACACTAACCAATCTGAGCCCTAGGATCATGATGAGTCTATAGGCCCAGCTATCCCTACTAAAGCAGTTCGCACAAGCTGAAGTCTCGAATGCTGAGCTTCACCAGGCTATCCACACTTTGGCCCAGGTTGTGACAAAACTAGTTGCTAGACAGGGAGCAGGTAGGCAAGGTGTCCCAAATACATTCGGAGTCCGTGAGTCCATAAGAATAAACCCACCTGGGTTTAAGAGGTTGAAGAGGTATAAGAATGTGAGTCACTTTCAAGCATAGTGTCATAACTTTAGAGCTTAGGAATCTAAGTCACAGGCTAGTGTTATTCGAGGTCCCTGAGGCAAGCCACCTTGTGTAATGTATGGCAAGTTTCACTTGGGAAAAAGTCATGAAGGGAGTGATAGATGTTACAAGTGCGACCAAGAGGGTCACTTCTAGAGGAAATGTCCAATGTGGTCCTACAAAACCAAATCACTTGTGCCAACACCGCCAGATGATGTCAATGGTATGTTTGAGTCCCTACTATAACTATGATTGGTTTGATTTGGATGTCGTAACCTTTGTGACCCTCCCCTCATTAATGAGTTTATCCTAATTGAGTGAGCTGATGATGACTGCACCCTTCCCATCCACCATAGAGGTACCATAGTGGATCTGTTTGAGTTTACTGTGAATGATTCCAATGACATCTTACACACTAACTGGCTATAGGCTTGATATGCCATTGTGGGTGGTAGGATTGAGAGGTTCAAGTTTCAGATGTATAATCGTGCTTATTCTTGCATGGAGAGGTAATAAATGTAGGTTTCATCAAAGGAGGAGGTGGGACATTATGATATATAACAGATAGGTAAGAGTATGATGGAGTGTCTTTGAGTGGGAGCTCATTGAATAGAGAATGTAGAAGTGCTTAGTAAGCTTGAAATTTCTTAGAGGCAGTTGAAGTGGTTAGATTGATAGGCTTGAACATGTAGTTGTTATTATGCGAGTATTGATGATAGACTATAGAAAACTTCGTGATGAGGGCTTCAAGTAAAGATAGTGGGGTAGTGAAGAAGACTAGCGATCTGTTAGGGAAAGTCCTTATGAGGTTATAGGGCTTGAGTATTGAGGGTTATCCTTGTATGGATATAATTATCTTGACGACCGCGATGCCCAGAAGTAGGCTTGAATGAAATTAGAGGATGTGGATAGGTAGGGAGTTGATTATAAGCTATAAGTTTAAGTGCATGGGGTAAAGTGCCATGAAAGGGAGCACAATTAAGGTGGAGAGTGGAGCTTGAGAATATCTATAGAGTCTTGTTTATTATGATGGTTCCATTCTTGATTAGAATTGAAGACTTCCTTCTTGAGTTCAATCAACTGATTGACAAAGTTTTTAAATGATCCGAATTGTTTGAGTTTCGATGTTCTATTCGTGTTTGATGATGAAAATATTGAAGGTAATGTTCTTATCTTTGATTTAACTGATGTTTCTATCTTTGAGTTGATATGTCCATTCTTGAGTGTTAATAGAGTTGATTGAAATGGATGAGGATTCGAGAGTTTGATTAATGGAGTTGGATATTGAGATGAGTCTTGAGCCTATTCATTCCTTGTTATCCACCTTTATTCATCTTTCGAGGACGAATGATCCCAAGGGGGAGATAATGTAATACCCGACAAAATTATCGAAATACCCTTGGAAGTGAGATGTGCGCATAACTCGTCTTCCCATGCTCAGATGGAAAATCCGAGATTGGATATATGATCAACATGAAATACTGAGTGGAAAAATGGTCTCGGTTGATTTTTAGAGCAACCGGATCAAAAGATAATTTTTCGATGCGAAAATGCAATCTAGTAAGGGTGCGCGACAGGTGTGCGACGCGCACCTGCGCGGACCAACACTTGGTTTTATCCTAAAAATTTTCTACATGATAAGAAATCTCATTCGAAGAATATTCGGCGAAACATACCAACAATAAACCCAGTCTGCATCGCGGACCCCATGTCCCGAGATGGACATTTTGCGAATTTCATTAGGGGCATTCTAGACCTGTCCAAACCCCTCCTAGACTTAATATATGATCAATACAGGTCGTTATAACTATAAAAAGGTTTATAAAACCTATTTTATGTCCTTCAAAACCTTTAACAAAAAGACTAGGGCGTGAGGAAAGAGGAGATAAGCTTGAGATTGAGGGATTCAAGAGGAAATCCTTGAAGCGATTGTTGAGAGCTTCATCCCAGGTATGTAAGGATAAACTAAAAGCATGAGATTTTTCTCTCATGTGCCCCATAGATGGTAATAGAGGAGTTGATAGTCCATGAGTCCCCGTATATGTTTCTTGAAATATTTTCTTGATTATATTTTAGGAAATTATGCCTATTACATGTATTTTCATATGTTGATGATCATCATAAACTTGTTTTCTTTATTAGAATGCTTTTCATGAGATATTGTATAAACCCTATATGTTAAGTTGTTAAAGCATATATATTGAACCTAGGAATGAAGTCTAGAGCATTGGTTTGAGTATGTTGAGAGAAGTCTTGATATGAGTATGAGGTTGAGCTAATTGAGCTTGATGATCCTATGAGTCTTCATAATTGAGTTTTGAGTTCTAACTAAACGACTTCTTCTAATTGATGATCTGAGTCCTTGAGTTCTTAAATGAGAATTGAGTTAACAAAGATGAGTTAGTCCTTGAAGGAATAAAGGACCCTTGAGTTTGAGTTAATGAGATAATGAAAGTCTCTACGAGGCTAATTTGAGATAATTGAGTTTAGATGAGGAGTCTTATGAGCATTCAGTCTTGGGAGGAGTATCGAGCACCGAAATGAGTAAGAGTAAGAGCAAGTTCAACTCGCACTCATTAACTACGTCACTAAGCATAGGAGTGGACTAAGTTCGTTAGAGTCAGACAAGTCCTTATCTTGAGGGCTTAGTCCGTTAAAGTTGGATAAGTTTACACTAGAGGGATAAATTCGTTAAAGTTGGACAAGTTCTTACCCATGGGCTATGTACGTTAGAATCAGACAAGTTCTCATTCATTAGATTAAGTCTATTAACATGGACAGGTCCACACCTTATTTTCCTAGAGTGGGCAATGTGTCTTATGAGTAAGACCTACCACCAGAGTTAGCAGCCATCCACCCAGTCTTTCATGTTTCCCTACTTAAAAAGTGTTTGGGAGATCCATAGTTGGTTTTGTCTATTGAGAGTATTGGAGTAAAAGACAACTTCAGTTATGAGGAGATTCCTATTAAAATCCTAGTTCGCCAGGTTCACAAGTTAAAAACCAAAGAGATTGCATCTATCAAAGTGTTGTAGAGAAACTAATTTGTACAAGAAGCTACTTGGGATACGGAGGAGGATATGAAGGCCAAGTACCCTCATTTATTTCTACTTGCTGATGAAGAGAGAGTTGACAGTAATGATTCCCTTATAAATTCTTGAATTCCCATTCCATAAGTTCTCCTTCCATTCTGAGCTTGATAGATGATAGAGCTCTAGAGTCCGAGTGAGGATTGATTTATTATGTTGCCTATTTAATTATTTCACTTGCTGAGTTTTTTGACTGATTGATTAGATAAGTGAGATGAGAGTTGTTTTATTGATAGAGTCCATAGGGAGGTGCCTTGACTAGGTTTCCTAAGTTTCTCTTTATTCGAGGATGAATGATCCCATGGGGGTGAAAATGTAACACCACCTAATTGCTTCCACCTACACTGAGAAGATGCCACAAAAAACTGAGAAAGTGACTAAGAAGAATCACTGGAAGCGAAACCACAAGGGCCATCTATGGCACGTTGATGAGGCCTCATAGATCCCCAAGTGACTTGGTGAAATTTTCTATGTCTGAGGCCCAAGCATGAGACAACATATGACCCGTATAATAATCCACAACCTGTAGATTAGGTTTCATTATTTGGTGATCAAAAAATCCACTTTTTAATATATAGAGTTACGAGTTATTAGAAGACCCGTAGTTCTATTTATGACCCATGGAAGAGGTTTCGTAGATCCTATGCAAAATTTCAGTAAAGTAAACTTTTGGACATTTACCAAGGTGAGGTTATCTATGGCCTGTAAAAAGATCTATGACCCATAGACATGGTCTCGTAGATCCTATTGCCACTTTTATGAAGGATTTTTTTTGTCCATTTTTATCCAATCAATAGATGTTTTTGACTTAATTAAAGTTTTAAAGAAAAACACTAAGCATATTTTCACCTTTTATTCATGCTTGGGATTTCTTGAGAGCACTAGAGGAGGGACAAAAGCGAGGGTTTCAAGTTCAATCATGAGGACCAACTGAAGTTTGATTGCATCTTCTATTCCTAGGTATGTAAGGCTTATTGAAGTGTTAAACGGTGTTCGTTCACACGCGCTTTCACCTACTTGAGTCGAAATTGAGAATAATAGTTTAGATTTGGAAAATTCCGTTATCTTAATACCGAATTTATTGCATTTATCATGAGTTCTCATGATGATGTATGAGGTACTTGCTGCATTGTAAAACTACTGATATGAAATTGAGATATAGTTCTATATTTGATAACATGAACCCTAAACTACATGACTTCTATGAAAATTTGTACATGCATTGAGTTGAGTTTGAGTGTGATTACCTGAGTTGACAAACTTGAGCATAATTGAGTATGAGGAGAATGTTTCATTTTAATAACATGTACTTTTATGCATTTTTGCTTACATCACATGATGAGCCCAATAGAGTGAGTCAGAATGACCGTTTGAGTTTGTGTTAAGTCTAATTGATTTCCTTAATTGACTAAGTTGATGAGAAACTAAGATAAGTTTAGTTAAGATAACCTAATGAGGTTGATATTTGAGTTGATTGATTGAGCACATGTATCACCTAGTAAGATTACCAAAATGCCCCTAGAGAAGAGATGTGCGCATAACGCGTCTTCCAAAACTCCGATGGAAAATCCAATGATGAAAATGCGACCAGCATGAAAAATTGTGTGGGAAAATGGTCTTGGTTGATTTTTAGAGAAACCAGATTAAAAGATAATTTTTTGATGCGAAATACAATTTCAGGAAGAGTGTGTGACATGTCTGCGTTGCAGACTTATCGCGGATTTATACTTTGATGTGATTCTAATATTTCCTTTGTGATTAGAAAACTCGATCAGAATATTTCTAGTGAAAATCCCTTACAAATACCCATGTCCGCAATGCGGACAAGGTACCCTGAAGTATATTTTCTTCAATTTTTCATGAGAGGAATTCTAAACTTTTCCCAGCCCTTCCTAAACTTAAAACACGATCAAAATTGGTCATTTTTAACATAAAAAGAGTTTTAACACCCATTTCTATGTCTTTCTAAGCTTCTAACAAATACCAAGGCTAAAGAAAAGAGAGGAGGAGCGAGAATTCAAGAGGATTAAGGAGAATTCTTACGTGATTGATTGTCCAAACTCCATACCAGGTATGTAAAGTTAAGATAAAATATGGGATTGCTCTTCCATGTGCCCCTTGATTGAGATAGGCTGATAGATGGAAGTATTGATTCATTATGCATGTGTTCTTGAATGTTTTCTTGCAATTTATACGTATCCTATGTATTTTCACATGTTCATAATCATCATACACTTGATTTTTTCTAATTAAATACTTTTCGTGAGTTATTTCACAAACCCTATGTATTATTTTGTAAAAGAATGCATGGATGGACCTAGGGATAAAGTCTAGAGCTTTGACTTGAGAATGTTGATTGTGATGATGATATGAGCATGATGATAGAAATGTTAGAAACTTGATGGGCCTGTGAATATTCATAATTTAACTCTAAAGATTGATCTAATTGACTATCCCCTTAATGATTGATTTGAGCTCTTAAGAAATCAATTGAGAATTGAGTTGATTAGATGATTGATATGATAGGCCGGAAGACCCAATTAAAATAGAGCTGATGAGATGGTGATAGTCCTTATGAGACTAATTAAAATGATTGATGTTGATGGATGGTCTTATGAGCATTGAGTCTTGGGAGGAGTATCGAGCATGGAAATGAGTAAGAGTGAGTCTAACTCACACTCATTAACTATGTAGCCAATCATAGGTGAGGATTGAACCATTACATTAGAGGTTCTATTTATTCATTATTATTCTATCCATATCTACTTCATTCAACCATTTTACATACTTGTACATTCCACAAACTGATGTCCATTTGGGCTGCATTGTTTGATGATGTAGAGATAGGTACTAGAGATCATCAATAGTCGCACCGTTGAGGATCTATTGCAGTCAGCTGAGTTAGTGAGCCTCCCTTACTCCGAAGGATCCTCATTTAATTTTCACCTAGCTATTAGATTCAGACATTAGACTATCTTTATATTGAGTTGAGGTAGTCATAAATTTGTCATTGGCACCAACTGATAGTTATAGAGGCTTCGTAGAATAGAAGTGAGTTGTTGATTGGAGATTATGTTAAGTTAGTTTCTTTCATATTAGCGTGTTTATTTGATATGATTATATAAGACTCAGATTGTCAACCTTTATTTTCATAGTCTTCCGCTGATATGTTAATTATAATTGAGGGAAAGAGTGTGATGAGTCCAAGTGGTTTGCTTGGGGACTAACAACAGTCTGTGATTGTCGGCCACGTCTAGGGTACCATCTCAATGCATGAAAGTACTATTGAGATTTGCGTTGATTGATAAGTTGAGCATATTTTAGTCTTGGGAGGCGTATTGAGGACTGAGTTAGGAGTGAGTAAATAACTACTCTAACCACAAAACTACGTTGCCAGCGTAAGATGGTCGTGTAGCACATTCTAGTGACTCTTGTCTTAAAAGAAGGACATATATTATGGATCGATGAGAGAGTGATCGTCCTTTACCTTGTCAAGTTTAGGATGGTCATGGCAACAACATCACCTTCGTTATGCATCACCAAACTAAAGGTGGTGGGATTTGATGTTGATTAAGAGAAACTCCTAAGCAAACAGTGATTGTGTATAATATTTCTTAACTGGGTTTATTTCTAGTGAGTCTATTTTAAAAAGCATGATTTACTTTAATCTTGAATATTTATTCAAATGAGTTGTGAGTTGTTTGAGTTGAGGTGAGTGAGTTGAGCTTTACTTTCTTGAGCTATTTTACATACCAGCATATTCCATGTACTGACATCCATTTGAACCTGCATCGTTTCACAATGCAGATACAAGTGATAGAGGACTTCAGCCAGTACATTGTTGAAGTCCAGATCAGTGCAATCTCATAGTTTGTGAGCCCTTCTTGCTTTTTGGAGGAGCCCTTTTATTTTTTTTATTTTATGGGGTATTTTATTTCTTGATTTGGGGTATCCATGGCCTTTCATGGTACCATCTAGATTGTCGAGTAGAAGCTTCAAAGATATTGAATATTTCTATTTTCAAACATATTCATTGGAGAATATTTTATAAGAGTTATATTTATCTGTTGATGTCTATCATTTGAGTGTTACTTTCGCTGTTGAGTTGATGTGACTATTAAGTCAGGCAGTTCTCTTGGGGAATCAATAATGGTTCTTCAAGTGCCAGCCATGCCAAGGGTACCCGCCGGGGGCGTGATACAGATGCATGCGGTCCAACTATTTATTTAGAATGTCACAAAATAATGGTTAAATTTTATTATTATTGCACATGAAGTAATAAATTGAAAAGACAAAATATAAAATTTTATGGATAAATAATAACAAGTAGAGTATGGAGACTATTTCATGATTATATTATGGCAAATAGAATATGAATAGTTTTTTAATGTGAAATAGATTTCAAGACTAGGCAAATACGTGCGAAGCACATGCAATGATCTAGTATATTAGAAAAGAGAAAATATTATGATACCATGAAAGCAAAAATATAATAAGAAATGATCAAAAATATTTATTGATATAGATATTAAAATTCCTATTTTCAAAAATAGTAAATGGGGAGAAGAAAGATCTATAATGACCCTGCAGGTCATTTATATGGTTTTGCTGCTATTGTGTTGATCTGAACATGTTTGTAGTGACCTCGGGACTATTGGGGTGATTATTGGTCTGGTTATTCGGGAGTTATGTAGATTTTTGAGTCAACTGGAAAGTTATACCCGTAAAATGAGTTTTTGAGTAAAGTCCTAGTAAACGACCTCAGAATCGAATTCAAATATTTTCGTTAGCTCCGAAATGGTCGAATTAGGATATGGACATATCCGGTGCAGTTATATCATGGATTGTAAATTTATCCACCAAAACCAATTAATAGTTGACCTAGTCAATGCCCTCGTAAACCATGCAGAGGATGAGAATTTTGATAGTGTGATTAGCTCTGGAATATAAAATATTGGTCTAGGTCAACTCTTCGTTTGATACTAGGGACTTTCGGATGTGATTTGACCCCCGATGGCTTTCTGTTAAAAGTTGCAGATAAAGAAGTGGGACCCTCACTTTATTGTAGGAAGCTCCATTGGAAATTCTGACCATATCGTTGGATTTGAAATGCCTAAATCCATAGGGTTACATAGTTTGTTTGTGAAAATCGGAATATGGACGAGTCTAAAACCACGAAAAAGAGATTAAAGGAAGAATGGAAAGAGAGAGGGCAAAGTGGCAGGTCTTAGTGATGACACATGGTGTAGTCAAGATCTGCCATGTGTCAGAGATGTATCAGCACATGTCAGCTCCTATATTTATTGTTTCCTGAAAATATATTCCTCTCAACTTTGCACCGCGATTTCGAACTCAATTTTCATCAAATTTGAGTGATTCAAAAGGCTACGTAACTTATTTTTTCACAAGGAACGTCGTAGTGAAGTCAGATTTGGGATTTGACACATATTAAAAGGTAAATCTTTGCTTTTTCATAATAATATATCGAGAATGAGTGAAAACTTTACATTGCAATATCTCAGTCATTTCTTAATGGAATTAAGTAAAATTTGTGTCTAAATTATTCTACGTTCCGAGAGGAACACTTTGGTATACTGGGTGGTTGCTGATTTTATATGATTTTTTAGAATTTTGACCGAAAACATTTTGGAAAGAATATTTTTTTGGTAAAGTTTTTTACTTCGTTTTTGACCTTTTCTTGGCCTTCTGGGGTCTATTTTGGGCCGAATTTCTGGCTATGGACTTCGGGTGATATAGAAATCATTTTTCAGTTATTACTTCAGAATTTCAGACATGCGTTTTGATTTTCCCCATATTAGTCATAATTGATGTAATTTCAACCATTTCTTGAGATTTTACAGCCAAATCAGCCGTAATGATTATGTGACTTATATTTTGATAGTTGAATAGTATTGGGAAGTAATTCAGAGGAAAGTCTTAATTGAATTGACTCAGAGTACGAGACGTCAGATGCTAGGTAGACTAGGCTTTCTCCAAACCCTAGACTCAGCTAAAATATTTGCATGTTTGAATTGGAATGTGTAGGAATGTACTGTTTATGGATTGAGTTGTGAAGTATATGTTTTATATAGCTGGAAATGATATGTGTGTTTTGTATATATAATGTTATGGGGACGGTAGTTATTGTATTGAGGGTGGTGTTGGCTATAGCTGCTATATTACCTGATCTTTTACATTACAAGACTATAAAAGGGCCTGAAAGGGGTTGGTGAGAATTGTGAACATGTGATAGGTATGTACAATGAGCTTGACTCTTGCTTGTATGTATGTGTGGTTTGAGGCTACAGGAATATACTGGCTATTGAGGTTGACCTATGATTACGTGCTACCTCGTGTGCTGAGTCTAGTATTTATATCTGGTTGGTATGTGTATGCATGATGTGGCTACAATTATCTATATTTTTCTAAATACTTTTGGTAGAATTTCCTGATAAACATGATTCTATGTTGCCCTATGGTTTATATGATCATGTATACTGTTGTTATCTGTTATGTAGTTGTTCTATTGGTTAGTGACCGGAGAAACACACCATATTATAAGAATTATTTTAGTTCCCCTTCTATAGGAGCTGTGTGATCTTTGATACGAGATGTGCTACTACTGAGCCACTGGTAGATTAGATAAAAAAGCGTGACCCTAATAGCAAAGGGTAGGTTATGTCCTGCGGGCTTCTTGGGCCATTTATGGGGTTAGTCTTTGGGACTAGCACACTATTTAGAGCAGGGAAAATTATTAGTAAGCCGACACATGGTTTCCTTGGATGAAATCCTTGATAGCAGTTGGGCTACGATATGATTCTTGGTAGGTGACATCATTCTGATTATCTAGCCTCTTGGGCCTTAGCTTAGGTTATACCAACACTGCCCTATGAGTTGCTTTACATAGAAAAAGGCCTAGTAAGGGCTGAATATGAGCTAGAGCCCAGGGTAGACATGTGTATTGACTTGACTTGCACCTGTATGAGTGTGTATTACCTATCGCTACAGAGATATGCAGATTGGGAGACTGTAAATTAATTCTAGGTGATACCGTGACTTGATTACGAGCATACTATGATTTTGTAGGGCCTATCTGTCAATGGCACCTATGGTACCCCTATTGTTACCGCCATTTTATTTCGATTTCATGCGATGAGCTAGATTGTAGAACCGGTCCCCGCTGAGCTTGGTTCTATTCCAATTATTAAGGTCTATGCACTATTACTAAGGTTAGATGCTACTTTGAGTTCCTTACATGCCTTATGAATAAGTTTTTTGTTGTGACTTAGGTAAGATAACATGATTGGGGGATCCAGATCTGATTAGAGAGAGAGGGAGATTTTTCTGAAGTTACGCTCTAAGATGTAGATGACACATCCTATTGTTCAAGTCTCTAGTGGTCATGTCTGAGTGTCTAGACTCGGGTCATGCTCCTCGTGGTCCTAGTCTCCGGTGGTAACATCCAAGTGTTTGAGATTGGGAAGTCAATTCAAAAGGGGTCTGAGCAATTGCCATTACTTTGGGCCTGGGGCCCCGTTAACTACACTTTTGCGGCTAGGCCCCATTGATTGATATTTTGGGTTGAGGACCCCGTTGATTACATTTCGGGGCAAGGCCACATGATTGATATTCTGAGTTTAGACACACTTGTTATACAAGTGGGAATCTTTCTCCCGCGAGGGATATGTCCCACCATTCAACAAGTATATTTTTTATCGGGTGCCACATGCCGACATAGGGTCGAGGACCCAGATTTATGTGATTGTTGGGGCGAGGCATGTGATTGATTACCCATGGATCCACACACCTACTCACAACCTAATTGTGCGTGGGTGTACCTTCTAGGCTTATGAGGACTCAGAGGCGTTCCAACTTTGATATTAAGGCTTTAAACCCACGTACAACTGACCCTTTTTCTAATGATGTGGAGAGCTGGGCTCCTTGAGAGTTCTATGGGTCTCTGTGATAGTTCAATGGGATGTTATGATGGTTCTAAGGTATTTTATGATGTCCTATCGGCATTATTACTGTGTGTGGGTATACCTTCTGGGATTATGGGGGCCTAATTAACATACATGCATATATATTAGGGCCTTGCACCCGTGTACAACACTATGCCTCAGTTAGGGGCCATTTGGGTATGAGCCTACATAGTTTCGTTAGTGGTGTCAATGTTCATCCCTTGGGTTAGTTCAGTTGATATTGTTCATCTCCTTGGTTGGCTCAGTGGTGGTTTGAGGGTTTCTAGGCATGCCTATGCCTTGATTGAGTTCATTTATCTACACTGCGGTAGTTCTATTTATATTTGGGATCTATATATGTTTATTGTTTCACTCGGTCGGCCGATGATGCTTATTGGGTGCCTTTTTTGATACTTACCCCTACTTTCTGAATCTTCCAATGATGCAGGTCTAGGTATGAGCCATGTCTATTGAGTTAGGGAATTTTGGGAGCGTGCAGGAGACTTTTGGTGAGCACCGAAAGATCTGGTTTCTTCCTAGTCTCCTTCCCATTGATGGCCATCTTTGAATCCAGGCATTAGCCTTTTACAGTGGTGTTATGTTTTTGTAGAGGCAATTTGATTTTGTATATCATTATGATTATTGATATATGTATATGAGATGTCCTTGTGTCTATTGTTGTTTTGTATAGTTGACTTCCAGGTTCTGGGTAGGTTTCGACATATATATTATTGATGTATAGATTTGATTTGGATTAGAGAGCTAGGACAGTTACCCTTGGGTTGGCGATTGGTTTACTTGTATGTAGGATCTAGCAGGCGCCATCCTGACTTGGACCAAGTCGTGACAAGATCATTGTTCAGTGTCAAGGAAAGAATTTGATTTTTAGTATAAAATTAAGAGGTGTCAATAATTCTCATTCTTTAATGAACAACAACATACCCAGTGGAAACCCACAAGTAGGGTCTGGGGTCATTCTTTAATGAACATTACTCTTTTTAAACTAAAAAAATATAGTTCGTATACAAGGTAAGTTCAATTGTATATGACAAATGCTAATCAATATTTTTTTAATCATTATTTTTTTTACAAATTATTTATACACAAATCAATTATCAAGCTAGTACAAAATTTTTTAACCTTTTCGAGTTCGTTGTTATTAAACATACAACTTTAATATTTCTGAGTCCATTGTTCTAAATGTACAATTTTTAAAATTTTCAATTTACTCTAAAATGTTTTTCTTTAATTTTCTCAAGTTACGCTAATACGTAAGTTTTTTTAGACTTTTCCGAATTACTCTAGAACCTATAATTTAGTTTGTTTAAAGTAGGGGCCAACCATTCTCCACATGCATCATATTTTAGGTTTCAAACAAATGGTATCTACGTGGAATGATTATCCTCTTATTAACACTAACTAAATTGTATGCTTTGGAGTAATTCAAAAAAGTTTTAAGAATTAGATGAGACGTGCCCATTTACTTTGCTTAGTCTTCTGCTGATTGTCTTGAGTTATTTGATTGTATGAATATGATGAGGCTAAGTAGTTCGCTTGGGTACTAGCAATAGTCTCTAGGTGCTGGCAACGTGTTCGGTACCCTCTCTAGGCATGACAAACTTCTATTCGAGTATTCAAATGGCCCTATATAAGGCACTCTATGGGAGGACATGTTGATCACCTATTGGATAGTTCGAGGCAGGGGAAGAAAAATTTATTAAACCAAATTTGATTCACCAAGCCATGGAGAAAGTAAACATCATTCATGGAAGATTTAAGACTGCACAGAGTCGACAGAAATCCTACACTGATGTAAGAAGGAGAGACTTAGAGTTTGAGGTCGACGATTGGGTGTGTTTTAATGTAACACCCATGAATGGGTGATGTGATTTGGGAAGAAGAGAAAGCTGAGTCTGAGGTATATTGGCCCTTATCAGATTTTAAGGAGAGTGGGCAATGTGTCTTATGAGTAAGAGCTACCACCAAAGTTAGCAGCCATCCACCCAGTCTTTCATGTTTCCCTGCTTAAAAGGTGTTTGGGAGATCCATAGTTGGTTTTGTCTATTGAGAGTATTGGAGTAAAAGACAACTTCAGTTATGAGGAGATTCCTATTAAAATCCTAGTTCGCCAGGTTCACAAGTTACAAACCAAAGAGATTGCATCTATCAAAGTGTTGTAGAGAAACTAATTTGTAGAAGAAGCTACTTGGGAGACGGAGGAGGATATGAAGGCCAAGTACCCTCATTTATTTCTGCTTGCTGATGAAGAGAGAGTTGACAATAATGATTCCCTTATAAATTCTTGAATTCCCATTCCATAAGTTTTCCTTCCATTCTGAGCTTGATAGATGATAGAGCTCTAGAGTCTGAGTGAGGATTGATTTATTATGTTGCCTATTTAATTATTTCACTTGCTGAGTTTCTTGACTGATTGCCTATTTAATTATTACACATGTCTTTTAATGTAACACCCACGAATGGTGTGATGTGATTTGGGAAGAAGAGAAAGATGATAGATGATAGAGTCTTATTTATGGGTGTATTGTACACCACACTTCCATTCTGAGCTTGATAGATGATAGAGCTCTAGAGTCCGAGTGAGGATTGATTTATTATGTTGCCTATTTAATTATTTCACTTGCTGAGTTTCTTGACTGATTGCGTATTTAATTATTTCACATGTGTTTTAATGTAACACCCACGAATGGTGTGATGTGATTTGGGAAGAAAAGAAAACTGAGTCTGAGGTATATTGGCCCTTATAAGATTTTAAGGATAGTGGGCAATGTGTCTTATGAGTAAGAGCTACCACCAGAGTTAGCAGCCATCCACCCAGTCTTTCATGTTTCCCTGCTTAAAAAGTGTTTGGGAGATCCATAGTTGGTTCTGTCTATTGAGAGTATTGGAGTAAAAGACAACTTCAGTTATGAGGAGATTCCTATTAAAATCCTAGTTCGCTAGGTTCACAAGTTAAGAACCAAAAAGATTGCATCTATCAAAGTGTTGTAGAGAAACTAATTTTTAGAAGAAGCTACTTGGGAGACGGAGGAGGTTATGAAGGACAAGTACCCTCATTTATTTCTGCTTGTTGATGAAGAGAGAGTTGACAGTAATGATTCCCTTATAAATTCTTGAATTCCTATTCCATAAGTTCTCCTTCCATTCTGAGCTTGATAGATGATAGAGCTCTAGAGTCTTATTTATGAGTGTATGATACATGAGTGAAATAGTTCGTACATGTCCTTTAGCCTCCTTTTTATAAAGTGTGGTGTACAATACAACCATAAATAAGACTTTACTAGACACAGATTCATAGACTCCCTAGGAAGCTTGAACTCTGGGCTCTCATACCATGTTTGTCACGCCCTAGAAGGGTACTCTAGACGTGGCCGACACTCAGAGAAGATTTCTAGTCCCCAAGCAAACCAGTTGTCCTCATCACATTCATTCATTCATTCAACATAACTAACCAATCAACGGAAGACTAAAGATAATAAATGGTGGATAATCAAAGTCTCAAAATAATATCAATAAAATAGGCTAGTATGAAAGAAACAAGCTCAACATAATCTCAAATAAACAACTCAACTCTAGTCTATGAAGCCTCTATCACTATCAATTGGTGCCAATGACAAACCCATGACTACCTCAAATCAAAATAAAGCTAAGTTAAACTCTGACTCTAATAGCTAGATGAAATAAAGTGAGGATCCTTTGAAGTGAGGGAGGCTTACCAACTCAGCTGACTACAATAGATCCCCAATGGTGCGCCTGTTACCTGCCTATGCATCAGAAAATGATCCAATCCAAATGGACATCAATACGTGGAATGTACGAGTATGTAAAATTATTGAGTGCAACAAATATAAGCAGAATAATACAGAATAACATCAACTCAGAAGATACTCAATAAGAATGTTAATGTCTATCTAAAGAAAGAATAAAAAGTAGACAATGACCCATTAATACCAATCACACCTCATCCAATCTAACCAACCCAGAGTACTATCAGCGTGGGACTTATCTAGAAGTTTCTCTTTTCTGATAACAATCATTTATGAGCCAGTGATTGTACAACAATCCCGTTGATGTTGCCACAGTCGTTCGGTACTTTCCAGGAGAAGAACAAATTGGATACACAAGGGATCTAGTCTTTCAAGTCCTCTATTGCTTTCAGGGACTTCAACTCAAGAGGGAACCTCTAATATAATAGTTCAATCCTCACCTACGCTTGGCGGCAAAGCTCATGAGTGTGAGTTAGATTTACCCTTAGTCATTTCGATGTTCGATACTCCTCCCAAGACTCAATGCTCATAAGACCATCCATCCATTTCAATTAGTCATCTCTATTGGCCTTCTAACATAACATATCAATCAACTCCTCAACTCAATTCTATTCAATAGCTCAAGGCTTAAATTAATCATTAGGAGGAAGTCAATTAGACAAATCTCTAGAGTTCAATTATGAATACTCATGGGACCATCAAGTTCTAACATCCAATGACTATGCTCATGTCATTATTACAATCCACATTCTCAAATCAAAGCTCTAGACTCAATCCTTAGGTTCATTCATGCAATCTTTTATAAAAATAATAATAACATATAGAGTTTATGCAATAGCTCATTAAAAGTATTTAACCAGTAAAATCAAGGTTATGACGATCATCAACGTATGAGAATACGTAGAATATATATAATTTACAAGAAAAATACTCAAGAAACATGCATGAAGACTCAATGTACTCACAATCTTTCTATCACTATCAATGGGGGCACATGAAAGGATAATTCCATGTTTTAGTTTAGTCTTACATACCTGGTATGGAGTTTTGATGGTCAACCTCGTGAGAACTCTCCTCAATCCTCGAATTCTCACTCCTTCTCTCTTTTATTTAGCCCTAGTCTTTGTTAGGAACTACAAAGACTTCGGAATGGGGATTAAAATACTTTTTACGCTTAAAACAACCTATTTTGATCGTGCTTTGAGTTTAGAAGGGGTTGGGAAAAGTCTGGAATGCCCCTCACAAAAATTTGAAAAAATTGCACTTCCAGGAACCTATTCTGCGATGCGGACTTGGACATTTTTCAGGATATTTCGTTAAAAAATTTCTTACCTAGTTTTCTAATCTGGTAGAAAATATTTGGGCCACATCTAAGTATATGTCTGCGGCAAGTCCGCGTCGCGAGTCTGTCGCGCAATTATTTTGGAAGGCATTTTCGCATCAAAAAATTATTTTTTAATCCGGTTGCTGTAAAAATCAATCAACACCATTTTCCCACATAATTTTTCACATTGATAGCAATCCCTGCCTCAGATTTCTATCGGATTTTGGGAAGACATTTTATGCCCACATCTCTCATCTAGGGGTATTTTGGTTATTTTATCGGGTGTTACACTTTGGTCCAAAAATGCAACAACAACAACAAGATACCCAGTGTAATCCCATAAATGGGGTCTGGGGAGGGTAGAATGTATGCATACCTTACCACTACCTCATAGAGGTAGAGAGGTTATTTCCTAGGAACCCTCATCACAAAAACCTATCAGCAAAATAAGCAAGATATGATAAACAGGCAAGAATGAGAAGGAGAAAGTGCACAGGAAGAGCAATTAAGAACAAAAGCATATGATAATAAGTAAATAGGGGATAATTAACATATAAAAGGCAGACAATTAACAACTCCTTCTTATCTACCCTATTAGCATGCTACTGTAATTCTCGACCTCCACTCCTTCCTATCTAAGGTCATGTCCTCGATGAAATCAAGTTTCACGATTACTGTTATTTAATGTAAGGACTCGAATATTTTTTTAGTGGCGTTTCCCAAGTCTCTTGAAATTGTCCCAAGTGAACTGCCAAGCATCACTCCATGGAGGGCCAACACGAGTCGTGTGAAGCCACACGGACTGTGATGCCTCTTGTGAAGGGACACTTGGTCCAGTTCATAGTTGGGACGATTTGAGATGGAAGGGAATTTCGGCCAAGTGAGGCCACACGGCCACTCACATGGTCCGTGTAATGTGTCACGGACTATGTGGCTCTCCGTATGACTCACTACATAAAATTATTCTTAGTATGGAAGTACCATCTCGTAACTTTGTCGTGCGAAAATTATTCCAAGTATTGTTACACGGTTAGTGTCACAGCCCGTGTAGAGTCACACGGACATTGTAGCCGTCTGTGTGATACCACATAGCTCTTTGAAATTTTCCTCATTGAAATTCTAAGTAGGGGATCACGGCCACTGTCGATCTGTGTAACGTTTCATGGACCTTGTAGTAGACCGTGTGGACCTGATAGTTCCAATTTTCATCCATTTCATTAATGGAGTTTATGTAAATTTAGTTTATTTTAATCATGAATTATGACCTTTTACCTATCTAAACCCCTAATTCATTTGATATCCCTTCCCCCTTAATTCATTCTCTTAAAACATCTACCCCACACAAGATCACCTCCCTATTCCCCTTTATACTCCTCTCTCAAGGATCAAAGCTAGGGTTCAATTGGAGTTCAATTCAGACCTAAATCATCCCTCATATTCATCTTCTCAATCAAGGTAAGTGGGATTGATTCTTGGTCCCTTTCAACCAAGAAGACCCAAAGATTTTCCAACCTATATCATGAGTTTAGTTTACATCAGATATGAGATTTCATTATTTGATTTTATAAAATCTAATTAGTGTATGAGTTGTATTTTACCTATGATTTCAATCCATTTTAATTACTAATATGATGATCTACATTGAAATATAAAGTATGAACATGCATGTCCCCTTTAAAGTAGATTTATGCATGGGTGATCTATACTACAATTTACATGTGGATTTATTATGGATTTACTCAATTTTATATTGTGATGTTGAATTTTAACTTGAATCTATGTTACCCATGCTACCCTCACATCATGCATTGCATTGCATTCATGAACATTGATATATGGAAATTATGAAGTGGGTTAAGCCCAACTATGTTTTTCTGAAATGATTATGATATTATTCTGCCAAGATATTGGCTATGACAAAAAGGTGATCATCGGTAAGTCTATGATTCTTGCTCATTGAGCAATCTGTGTTCTTGCACCATACTGTATATGTGAATGAGTTATTCCCTACATGAGCATTTACAAGCATGAACTATGATTTGGCATTTGAGCCTAAATGTGCATCGAACAATTTGAAATGAACATTGTATTTCTTGAAAGCATGTATATGTATAAGTATTCAAGTGGGATGTTATTGACTTAGCATCGATGAATTGGGGCTGTTAGGGATATCCCCAAGGGCCCTCTCCCTTTCCTTGAACTGTGTTCCAACATAAGGATGTTAGCCATTACCAAAATGACCGGGTCGTAAGGAATGGTTATTCATATATGATTCTGATATGTTTTGTATGATTCTAAAAATCCTTCCAAAATGGTGAGTTCCGTAAAGAAGGTGACCATCCACCGAAATGGTGAGTTTCGTAAGGTGTGATGTAGATTACCTTTGGCAAGTAGTCTTCTCCTACCGATAGGAGGTCTTTATCGGACTAATTCATGTAATAGCTCACATGGATTTGATTTGTCGGTTATAGTCCATCCCCACTATATATGAGAATTATTTTGCATTTCATGCATCATAAAGTTCATGGCATCTCTTATATATTTCCATTTAATATACAATTCTTCTATAGTATGTGCCTTGTCATGTAACATTGGAAATGCAGGATTGGTAAGTCATACGCATTACATGCCCGTATACATAGGACATTCAAACATACTAACACATACTCTATGCTTACCTGATTTTACCATGTAGGGGCTGAGCACTTTGATTATCAATAGGTTAACGAATAGTCCAATCCCGGAGTATATTGTGGCGAGTCCCATTTTTCGAGGATGAGCCAACTATCTTGCTTTTATGCTATTTCAGAATGATCTTCTTTATTGAGGGTAAGCCTGGAACTTGTGTCTGCACCTGTTCCTTTGACTAGAGGCATTTATTGGACACTATGTAAACTCTTCTTAAATCTATTGTTATGACTAGCATATCGCTCTCTTGTTGTTGGAATTATTTTTGAGAAACTCCTATTTGACTACATATATATGTGCTTGAATGTTACTCTTGAATCGATGATGTGGATATAGATACTTGAGGCTTTTTTGGGGACTCTCAAGTTCCTATTCGTGGTGTCACATCTAGGCCCTAACCCCGTGTCGTGGCAAAAGATGGTATCAGAGCCCTAGGTTTATAAATGATCCTCAGAGTCGAATATGCCGCGTTGAGTAGAGTCCTATTCATGGGTTTAAAGTACAACATACCTATGAGTGGGAGAATACGAAGACGTTTTAGGAATTGCCTCACTTTTTCATGTCTTATATCGTTCTATGGCTAGTCTATTTAGTTCCCTTATCTTGACGGTGTCGTTGATCCATTTCAAAAGGTGTGTCGAGAAAGACCCCATCTAGCAAGATCGGTTCCAGCGAATAATGATCAGGTTCCCCACGAGCCTATGGAGGAATCCATCTCAAATGTTGAATTCTGTACAACCTTCATCATGCTCGGTCAGGTGGTAACTTCTCAAATAAGGCAGGCTAACTTGCCACGGGATCTTATGCCTACTTCTAGGATGAGGGATTTCACCCGGATGAATCCTTTAGAGTTTCATGGGTCAAAGGACAATAAGGATGCCCAGGAATTCACTGATGAGCTTACCAATATACTGAACATCATGGACGTCACTTCTGAAGAGAAGGCCGAACTAGCTGCTTATCAACTGAAAGATGTGGCTCAGGTGTGGTGTACTCAATAGTTGTTGGAGAGAGTTTGCAGTGGTGATGTTAATTGGAAGGAGTTCAGATTTGCCTTCCTTGATCATTTCTTTCCACTTGAGCTTAGAGAGGACATAACGAGTGTGTTTATCAATCTCAAGAAAGGAAGTATGAGTGTGAGGGACTATGCCCTCAAGTTCACGAAGCTCTCCAAGTATTCTCCGTCACTAGTGGCTGACCCCCGTGCAAGGATGTACAAGTTTGTTTCGGGTATCTCTGATTTACTTGTGAAGGAATGCCATACTACTATGCTTTTACGGGATATGGATATTGCCAGACTCATGGTATATGCTGAACAGATCAAAAGGGAGAAACTAAAGGAGAGAAGGGCTCAAGATTCTAAGAGGACCCATTTCGATGGTGGCTTTTCCTGTTCTTGAATTGATGGTTTAGGTTGCGTCCAACAGGGCCAATATTCTAGTACTCGGGTCGCTAATGATCGGGTTCCTCCTCCTAGAGCTCCAGTTGGTACTGGTTAGGGTTATCTTGCATGCGACAAGTGTGGGAAGCCCCACACGGGAGTCTGTTGGAGAGATTAAGGTGTTTGCTTCAGATATGGTGATAAAGACCATAAGGTTGCTGATTGTCCTAGGAATGCCTGTAGATGTCAAGGTCAATAAAGAGCTTCCCAAGGTGTCGCTCCAAGGAACAATCTATTCTATGCACTTCACGTCCGCCAGGATGTTGAGGAAGCTCCGGATGTTGTGATCGGTATGTTAAAAGTCTTTTATTTTTGTGCTTATTCTTTGCTTGATCCGAGTGAAAAATTGTCTTTTGTGACTCCTCTGTTGGCTGTTAAATTTGGTTTGAGTCCCATGGTTTTGAGGGACCCTTTCTCTGTTTATACTTCCATGGGTGAATCTGTTGTTGCACATAGATTCTATCATGGTTGGCCTGTTTCTGCGTTGCACAAAATATTTCCGTGTGATCTTGTAGAACTTGAGATGTTTGACTTTGACGTGATTCTTGGAATAGATTGGTTGCATGCATCATATGCCTCAATAGATTGTAGAACCCGGAAGGTCAAGTTCCAACCTCCCAGTGAACCCGTTCTTGAATGGAAGGGTGGTGACTCCTCTATTAAAGGTCGGTTTATTTCGTACTTCAAGGTGTGGAGAATGATTTCTAAGGGGTGAATTTATCTTATTATGAGGGTCAAGGATATAGAGTCTGAAGTGCCTACTTTTGAGTTGGTCCCTGTGGTGAATGAGTTTTGGATGTGTTCCCCAAAGACTTACTAGGCATCCCTCCTGAATGAGAGGTGGACTTCGGCATAGATCTTCTTCCAGATACTCAGCCAATCTCTATTCCTCCTTATCATATGGCATCGACAAAACTAAAAGAATTGAAAGAGCAGTTAAAGAATTTGTTGGAGAAGGGTTTCATTTGGCCTAGTATATAGTCGTGGGGTGCTCCAGTGTTGTTTGTAAGAAAGAAGGACAGAACTCTTCGTATGTGTATTGATTAAAGGCAACTGAATAAGGTGACAATTAAGAGTAAGTACCTGTTGCCCAACATTGATGACTTGTTTGACAAGCTTCAAGGGGCTACTCATTTCTCCGAAATTGATCTTCATTCTGGGTATCATCAGTTTAAGGTTAAGGAGTGTGACATTCCAAAAATAGCTTTTCGGACAAGGTATGGGCACTTTGAGTTTGTGGCGATGTCGTTTGGACTAACTAATGCTTCAGTCGTGTTTATGGACCTAATGAATTGGGTGTTTAAGCCATTCCTTGACAGTTTTGTGGTGGTCTTCATTGAAGACATTCTCATCTACTCTCGAAATGAGCAGGACCATGGGGGTCACTTGAGGATGGTTCTCCAAACTTTGAGGGGGAAGAAATTGTATGTCAAGTTTAGCAAATGTGAATTTTTGTTGCAGGAAGTGGATTTCCTTGGTGATGTGGTTTCCGGTGATGGTATCAAGGTGGATCTAAAAAAACCATCACCATAAAGAATTAGCTCAGACCATTGACTCCTTTAAAATATTCACAATTTCCTTGTGCTGGCTGGGTATTACCGGAGGTTTGTCGAAGGTTTTTCATATATTGCATCTCCATTTACTAAGTTAACCCAGAAAAAGGCCAAGTTTATATGGTCGGACGAATGTAAGCGGAGTTTTTAGACTTTAAAGGATCGACTTACATCGGCTCCCATCTTGACTTTATCATGTGGTTTGGAGGGATTCGTGGTGTATTGTGATGCCTCATGGATCGGATTGGGTTGTGAACTTATGCAACATGGTAAGGTAACAACGTATTCATCAAGGCAGTTGAAGGTGCATGAACGTACTGAATGCACGACCTTGAATTGGTGGCGGTTGTTTTTGCTTTAATGTTTGGAGACACTACCTGTATGGGGTTCATGTTGATGTGTTCACCAATTACAAGAGTTTGCAATATGTATTCACTCAGAGAAATATCAATTTAAGGCAAAGGAGGTGGTTGGAGCTCCTAATGATTACGACATGAGTGTCATATATCATCTCGGCAAGATCAATGTTGTGGCCGATGCTCTCAGCAGGTTGTCTATGGGAATGTGGTGCATGTTAAGGAAGGAAAAAAGGTGTTGGCAAGAGATGTTCACCATTTAGCTTGGTTGGGTGTCAAATTGGGTGATTGAGCGATGGTGGTATTCGTGTTCAAAGCGGCACATAATCTTCCGTGGTGAGTAATGTAAAGGTTAAGCAAGGTTTAGACCCATGGTTGCTTGAAATGAAGAGGTTGGTTTCTAAAAAGCAGATCAAGGTGTTCTCCCAAGGGGGAGATGGTGTACTTCGGTACCAAGAGCGGCTTTGTGTCCCGGATGTGGATGATCTTAGAAGGGTGATTATGAGTGAGGCTCACAACTCTCATTATTCTATCACCCGGGGTCTACTAAAATGTATAGGGATTTGAAAGAAGTGTATTGGTGACATGGTATGATGATGACATCGCTAAGTTCATATCTGAATGCCCGATTTATCAACAGGTGAAGGTAGAGAACCAAAGGCCTGGTGGTCTGGCCCAAGACATTGAGATTCCCACATGGAAATGGGAGGATGTGAACATGGATTTTGAGGTTGGGTTGCCTCGGATGCGAAGGCAATTTGATTCCATTTGGGTTGTCATGGATTGGATGACGAAGTAGGTTCATTTTCCTACCAGTTAAGACTACCTTTAGCACCAAGGATTACGCAAGGTTGTAAATCCAAGAGTTGGTGAGGTTGCATGGTGTACCTAGGTCCATTGTATCTAATCGTGGTACCCAATTAACCTCTCACTCTTGGAGATCTTTTCAGAAGGGACTTGGAACTAAGATTAAGTTGAGCACTGCTTTTCATCCTCAAACCGATGGCCAAGCGGAAAGGACTATTTAAACCTTTAACATGTTGAGGGCTTGTGTATTAGAGTTTAAGGGAAATTGGGATAACCATCATCCACACACTAAGTTTGCTTATAATAATAGCTTCCATGCTAGAATTTGTGTGGCGCCGTTTGAAGCTTTATATGGGAGAAGGTGTAGATCACTGGTGGGGTGGTTTGAGTTGGGAGAGATAACACTAGTTGGTCCGAATTTCGTGATGGAGGCCATGGATAAGGTGAAGGTGATTAGGGAAAGGTTGAAAATTGCCCAAAGTTGTCAAAAGTCTTATTCGGATGTTAGATGGAGGGATCTTGAGTTTTGTATCAGTGATTGGGTATATGTGAAGGTTTCACCTATGAAGGGTGTGATGCGTTTTGGTAAGAAGGGCAAGCTAAGCTCCTGGTATGTTGGCCCTTATGAGATTGTTGAGTAAGTCGGAGGTGTGGCTTATAAGTAGGAGTTGCCTCCGGACTTAAGTTTAATTCACCCAGTCTTTCATATGTCTATGTTGAAGAAACTAGTTGGTGATCCTAGAATGATTTTTTCCTTGGAGGGGATTGAGGTTGGAGAATATTTGTCCTATGAGGAAGTGCCGGTGAACATTTTTGATAGGCAAGTAAAGCAGCTTCGTAACAAGGATGTGGCTTTGGTGAAGGTGCTTTGGAGAAATCAACATGTGGAGAGTGCTACTTGGGAGGCGGAGTTGGACATGGTGTAGTGATACCCTCATCTTTTCCAATCTACTCAACCCTGAGTTAATAGGATTCTTCCTTATCTAATGATGTTGTTTCTTGCCCTCTTGAGTCTCATGACATGACATGCATACATGTCCACGAAAAAGGATTTTTATAATGTGTGAGTCACTTGAATATGATTTTGATATGACCTAAAGGTTTCGAATAATGATTTTGAATAATGCTTTTGATACGATTTTGAATAATGAACTATGCATTGTATCTTATATTTGATGTTTCATGCTTCGAGTCAAGCCTTGTTTTTGCTCATTCGGGGATGAATTTTCCAAAGGGAGAGATGATGTAAGGACCCAAATATTTTTTGAGTGATGTTTCGCAAATCTCTTGAAATTGTCCCAATTGACATCACTCCACGGAGGGCCTACAGGGCCGTGTGAAGCCACACAGACCATGTGGCCTCCCGTGAAGGGACACTTGGTCCAGTTCATAGTTGGGACGATTTGAGACGGAAGGGAATTTTGGCGAAGTGAGGCCACACGACTACTCACACGGTCTTTGTGATGTATTACGGACCGTGTGGCTGTCCATATGAATCACTACATAAAAAGTATTCTAAGTATGAAAGTATCATTTTGTAACTTTGTCATGCGAAAATTATTCCAAGTATCGTCACACGATCGGTGTCACGGCGTGTATGGAGTCACACAGACCGTGTAGCTGTTCGTGTGATATCACGTAGCTCCGTGAAATTCTATGTAGGGGATCACGACCACTTTTCACGATCCGTGTGATGTTTCACGAACCATGTAGTGGACCTAACGGTTCCAATTTTGGTTCATTTCATTAATGGTGTTTATGTAATTTTGATTTATTTTAATAATGAATAATGATCTTTTACCTATCCTAAACCCCTAATTCAGCTGATATCCCTTCTCTATTAATTTATTCTCCTAAAACACTCTACCCCTCACCAGATCACCTCCCTATTCCTCTCTATACTCCTCTCTCAGGGATCAAAGCTAGGGTTCAATTGGAGTTCAATTCAACCCTAAATCATCCCTCAAATTCAGCTTCTCAATTAAGGTATGTGGGATTGATTCTTGGTCCCTTTCAACCAAGAAGACCCAAAGATTTTTCAACCTATTTCATGAATTTAGTTTACTTTAAATATGAGATATTATTATTTGATTTTTTTAAATCTAATTAATGTATGAGTTGTATTTTACCTCTTATTTCAATTCATTTTGATAACTAATATGATGATCTACATTGAGTCATAAAGTATGAACATGCATGTCCCCTTTAAAGTTAATTTATGCATGGTGATCTATACTATGATTTACATGTGGATTTTATTATGGATTTACTCAATTTTATAATGTGATATTGATTTTTAAGTTGAATCTATTTTACCCATGCTACCCTCACATCATGCATTGCATTGCATTCATGAACATTGATATATGAAAATTATGAAGTGGGTTAAGCCCAACTATGTTTTCTAAAATGATTATGATATGATTCTTCCAAGATATTGGCTATGATAAAAAGGTGATCACTGGTATGTCTACGATTCTTGATCATTGAGCAATCTGGGTTCTTGCACCATCCTGGATGTATGATTGAGTTATTCCCTGCATGAGCATTTATAAGTATGAACTATGATTTTGCATTTGAGCCTAACTGTGTATCGAACGGTTTGAAATGAACATTGCATTTCCTGAAAGCACGTATATGTATAAGTATTCAAGTGGGATGTTATTGACTTAGCACCGATGGATTGGGGGTGTTAGGGATATCCCTAAGGGCCCTTTCCCTTTCCTTGAACTATGTGCCAACATAGGGATGTTAGCCATTACCAAAATGGTCGGGTCGGAAGGAATGGTTATTCGTATATGATTCTGATATGTTCTTTATGATTCTGAATATCCTTCCGAAATGGTGAGTTCCGCAAGGAAGGTGACCATCCACCGAAATGGTGAGTTTCGTAAGGTGTGATGTAGATTACCTTTGGAAAGTAGTCTTCTCCTATCGATGGGAGGTCTTTATCAGACTAATTCATGTAATAGCTCACATGGATTTTATTTGTCTGTTATAGTCTATCCCCACTATATATGAGCATTATTTTGCATTTCATGCATCATAAATTTCATGACATCTCGTATATATTTCCATTGAATATACAATTCTTCTATAGTATGTGCCTTGTCATCTAATATTGGTAATGCAAGATTGGTAAGTCACATGCATTGTACGCCCGCATACTTAGTACAATCAAACATACCAACATATACTCTATGCCTACATGATTTTACCATGTAAGGGGTGAGCACTTTGATTATCAACAGGTTGACGAATAGTCCAATCCCGGAGTATACTGTGATGAGTCCCGTCTTCCGAGGATGAGCCAACTATCTTGCTTTTATGCTATTTCAGAACGATCTTCTTTATTGAGGGTGAGCCTGGAACTTGTCCTGGCACCCGTTCCTTTCACTAGAGGCATTTGTTAGACGCTACATAAACTCTTGTTAAATCTGTTGTTATGACTAGCATATTGCTCTCTTGTTGTTGGAATGATTTATGAGAAACTCCTATTTGACTATATATATATGTGCTTGAATGTTATTCTTGAACCGATGATGTGGATACAAATACTTGAGGCTTGTTTGTGGACTCTCGGGTTCCTATTCCCCGTGTCACATCTAGGCCCTAACCCCGGGTCGTGATATTTAATGGGTCAAAAAGTCCCGTTTTCAAATAAATTTGTTGTTTGTTTTATTTTTTTAATACATTATTTTTCTGATAATATTTTTTTAGTTACAAAATATTTATTCTACTTCAATTTGAAAAAAAAAAAAATTAGTTATTTTTGCTTTGTTATAATTACTATTTTTATCCTTATCTAAGTAAAACGTTAATGTCAGATTTACTATGATCTTATATTTATGACATATATTACTTGTTGCAAGGGTGCGATCTTCTATTTTAATTGATAAAATAGGATTAAGGAGAAATTTTTTTTTATATATTTTTATTATTTACTATGATTTAATAAAAGTAAAACAAGAAAAGAATTCTATAAAAATAATATTTTTATTAGAAACACAATATGTATAAAAAAGAAAAAAACTATATATTTACTTAAAGAAGGGCATTGTTGACCCATTTGGCAACAATAAGGGCATTTTTAGATCAAAGTATCAGTGGCAAAAGCATTTTTGGACCAAAGTATAAATGAAGGGCATTTTTGTTCCTTTTATACAGCTTAAGGGCATTGTTTACCTGTTTCCCTTCTAAAAATAAAGAATCGAGATTATTCAGTGACAATTACTTCTAATTCGATTTTTTTAGTTTACTTTCTAAAAAAGAAGTTTTTTCTTTTTATAATATAATGGTATTATTATTTTTATTTTCATATTTTATAATATAAATGCATTTTTAAATATCAATAATACCATTATATAATCTTCCTGTGATATAAAATTTTATTCTTTTTAATTGTTTTGATATACAATTATATTTTATTTCAAATAACATAATTGAAAGAAAATATTATATATTATATATATTAATAAATAAAAGTAAAATTGTCATTGTTTGTATTGTATTTTTATCTTGCATTTAAATTATTATATTAGGTATTGTATTTTCAAATCAACAATTTATCTTGTATTTAGTTATCTTGTATGTAGTATACTGTCCCAATTTATTACGGTAACATAAAATTAATTTGTTTAAATTATTATTAAAATTTAGTGCATTCTTTACATAGAAAAAAATAACTTTAATTTTAAATTATATATTGAAAGTGATGAAATTAAAAAGTTGAAGTAGAAAAATTATTAATTCGGGATGAAAGTAATATATTTGTCAATGATGTATTTTTAGATGTTATATTGTATTAGAAAATGATTACAATTGTTTAAAATATAATTAATGACTTTATATAAAATAATAACATAAAATAATTTCAAATTACATATTTTAAGTAACAAAAACTTAAATAAAAATAAAGTAGAAAAATTATTAATTCCGGATAAAAATAGTATACTTGTCAATAATGTATTTTTAGATTGTTATATTACATTAAAAAATAACTTATGGTCTTGTATAATAGAAATACTATTAAAATAATCAAAAAGTGAAATTGAGAAGATGAATTACCTCTTTACAAATGGAGAATAGAGAACAATTTAGAGTGTGGTTGAACAACCAAAACTTTATTTTACTCTTCAAGTAACTGAATCAACAAAAACAAATAAACAAGAAACTAAAACGTACAGTTTTTTAAAACTTTTCTGAGTTACTCTAAAACGTTCAAATTTTTTAAACTTTTCTGAATTACTCTAAAATCTACTATGCATCATTCATTACCGTGTCAAACAATGACGTACACATAGATTAATTATCCTCTTATTTTTATTGACTAGATTCTACGCTTTGGAGTAACTCAAAAAAAATTAAAATAACTTTTTTGAATTGACATCGGTTCATAGATATATAATAAATGTGTTTCATTTTAGATTCAACATAATACTATTATTGTAGGTACGTAAGTAAGTTTTTTTGTGTTCGACTGCAGTCGTGTTGAGTATTTTTACGTTGTTGCTTCTATGAAATAGGATTAAAATACTCTTAGATTATGCAAAATTAACAAAAATAGTATATGTTAATAGTTTGATAAAAAAATGTACTCTAACATCATTTGATTGTTTAACGTTATTAATATGTGTGATACTGTTTTTAGTTTAAAAATAAGGTTTGGGTATATAGGTAAATTCATAATACATATGTTAGAAAAGAGAAAATATCATGATATTAAAAAAGCTAAAAATGAAATTTAAAGAATTAGAGAGATAAATATTGATATAATTAAAGATCAAAATAGATATTTTTAAAATTCAAATGAAAAATGAGGAGGAGAAAGATCATCATTCAAAGTTGAAGAAAGAATTTAATTTTTCAAATAAACTTTAGATGTACAAGTAATTTTTATCTGTAATGAACATATCTTTTTTTTTTTACTTAGAATAATTATTGCCAATATACAAGGCAAGTTAATTTTTATATGACAAATGCCGATCGACATGTTTTAGTCATTAATTGTGTTAGAAATTGTTTATAGACAAATCAATCATCAAGTTCCGATTACAAAAGCTATTTTTTAAAAAAAAAAATTGAGTTCATTATTCTAAAAAGTATAGATTTTTTTTATAAGGAATTTTTTTGATAATAAACTATAAAATATTGTATTTTTAAAGTATATTTATTATTTTTATACCATCCTATCATGCTCATTTTCAACTTGTTGAGTCTCCTCTCATACCAACGAATATCATTATGGGGCTGATGTGTCCAAAAGTCATCTCTATTATTTTTCATATAATTTCATAGAATGTTTTTGAGTTTGTTGTTCTATGACTTTTTTGTTTATTTAACATTTTTTATTTTGTCACGCCCCGGAAGAATATCCTAGGCGTGGCCAGCACATAGAGACTATTGCTAGTATCCAAGCGAACCACTCGTTCTAAGGTCAGTCACTCAACATCAACATAGCGGAATAGTGGAAGTAGTGTAGTGAGCTACCTCAATAAAAGGGCCAATGGCCAACATAAGTCTCAACATCTAAATAAGTAAGTAGTAAGTACTACTCAATTCATAAGGAAAAAACATCAACGTCAAATCTCGACTCATGTCTATGAAGCCTCTAACTTGACTCAACTGTCTAAGATGCTACCATGATAGACCATGGCTACCTAACTCAATAAACAACGAAAACAACAATAAAAAGGTCTCCTCCGGATAGCAAGGAGGCTCCCTAATGACTGAACTAGAAATCTCTGACCTCAACAATGCGTCTGCGGTAGTCCTCTAACTCCTGTATCTGCATCATGAAACGATGCAACGCCGAGTGGCGTCAGTACGTGGGATGTACTGGTATGTAAAATAGTTGAATATCACAGTACAAGTACAATAGTATAGGGATAACATCCACTCAACAACATACTCCATCATAATATCAAATGTCTATCTAAGGCAAAATTAGAGTAGACAATTGACTTATCAGCATCTCATCTCCACATTATCAATACCTCAGACTCAACTCAAGAAACTCGACTCAACTCAACTCAAGAAACTCGACTCAACTCAACTCAAGGAACTCGACTCAAAACATCACATCAACATCAATATCAGAGACTATCCAAGTAAGACCTCACTGGGAGTTTCTCTAACCGACAACCATCACCTATGAGCTAGTGATGATACAACGAAGCGATGTCATTGCCACATCCATCCAGTACCCTGCCCGGGATAAAGGACATCAACCTCAGTGGATCCACAAGAAAAACCTTAATTTTCTATTGGGACAAGAAAGGAGCCATCCGCATTGCGGTTCAATCCTCTCTTTCGACGCAGGCCAAGTAGGTAATGGGTTCAAGTGGGACTTACTCTCACGCATTTCAATGTTCAATACTCCTCCCAAAACTCGGCATGCTCATAAAATATCAACCTCATTAGTCCTATAGGGACATAATACATCATTATCAGTCCCATAGGGACATAATACCTCAACATCAACACCATGAACTCAAAATACTCTTTCAGAATTAAATTTTAGGTTTTAAGACATCATGAAATATCATTCTCTTCAACATCATCATCAAGACTCTCATCAAATGTGAAACACAATCATAACATCACAAACATCATCCTCATTAAGGCTCTAGACTCATCCCCTAATTCATTCTCACACTTTTAAATAAAATAATCATAGGGTTTTGTGAAAAACACTCATGAAAATGAATTATTCAATAAATCAAGTTTATGATGATCATCAATTCATGTAGAATATATGAATTAAGTAAAACTCAATATAATACTCAACAATCTTCACATCCATAAATGATTCAATTTATTCAAAAGGGCACATGGGAGGACAATCCCATACTTTAAGTTAGCCATACATATCTGGGATAACTTCTAACAACAATTCCTCAAACAACCTCCTCTTGAATTCCTCAATCTCAACTCCCCTCAAGTCGTGGCTTAGTGATTTTGCTGGGAAGAATGTTTTAGATAGGTTTTTGGAACCCTTTCTCAGAGAAACGACCTATATTTATCGTATGGGAAGTTTAGATAGTATAGGAATGGACTAGAATGCCCCTCGAAGTTTTAAAGAAAATTTTTTGACTTGAAATAACACAGTCCGCGACGCGGACCTGTCGTGGACAATGCATTTCAAGAAACTAAACTCTGTCGAAAAATCATAGAAAAATATAAGTGCGTTTTTGCGATAGGTCCGCGACGCATCCCTGTCGCGAACTCACACTGTTTTTCGTTTTGGAACGAACAATTATCTTTTGACTCGATCGCTCAAAAAATCGACCGAGCCCCTTCTCCCACTCAATTTTCTGTGCTGATCACGTATCCATTCTCAAATTTTTAATTCGAGCATCGGAAGACGCATTTTGTGCACACCTCTCCTCTAGAGGTATTTCGTAATTTTACCGGGTATTAAATTATCTCCCCCTTGGGATCATTCGTCCTAGAATGATGAGTAGGAACGGTATTATGGCACGAATAGACTCAAGACTCACCTTGATAGTCACTCAACTCCTCAACTCTTCATCAACCTCAATAACATCTACTCAAATATTAGGAATATACACATCAACTCATGGTAGGAACATCAATTTACATTAAAAGTAAGAATACTACTTCCGATACTTTCATCAACATCATACACAAACAGGTGCAGGTATTTTTTTCTCATCTCTTCCACAGCTTCGCATGTGGCTTCCTCAACAAATTGGTTCCTCCACAGAACTTTGACGGAGGCTATCTCTTTATTTCTCAGTCTGTGAACCTGCCGATCAAGGATTTGGACTGGAATTTCCTCATTGGACAAACTGTCTCTGACTCCTGTTAGGCAGGATCTTCCAAACACTTCTTCAACATCGAAATGTGGAGCACCGGATGGATTTCGTCTAACATAGAAGGTAACTCTAACTCATAAGCAACATTCCCAATTCTTTGCAAAATCTTATAAGGGCCAATATAACGAGGACTCAATTTCCCCTTCTTCCCAAACCTCATGACACCCTTCATGGGTGATACCTTCAGGTATATCCAATCACTCACCTCGAACTCTAGGCCTCTTCTCCTCATATCTGTGTAACATTTTTGACAGCTTTGGGCAGTCTTCAATCTTTCTCTAATACTCTTTACCTTGTCCATGGACTGTTGGACAAGGTCAGGCCCAATAAACTCAGCTTCTCCAACTTCAAACCACCCAATGGGTGATCTACACCTTCTCCCATAAAAGGCCTCATAAGGGGCCATTTGAAGGCTTGCATGATAACTATTGTTATATGAAATTCAATCAATGGTAAATGGTTATCCCAATTTCTTTTGAAATCAAGATCGCATGCTCTCAACATATCTTCTACCATATGAATAGTGCGCTCTGCCTGACCATCAGTCTGTGGATGAAAGGTCGTGCTAAAGTTCACTTTCGTACCTAATCCTTTCTGGAAAGACTTCCAGAAGTGAGAGGTAAATCGGGCTCCTCTGTCCGAGATGATGGACAAGGGAACTCCATCCAACCTTACAATCTCTTGGATATACATCTTGCCATACTCCTCTGCAGTGTTAGTCATCTTGACTGCCAAGAAGTGTGCTGACTTAGTCATCCTGTCTACAATCTCCCATATGGAATTGTGCTGCCTCCGGGATCTCAGTAGGCCAGTGATGAAATCCATATTAACCATGTCCCACTTCCATTCTGGAATCTCAAAGTTTTGAGCCAAGCCGCTTGGCCTTTGATGCTCAACCTTCACTTGCTAGAAATTTGGGCACTTTGAAACAAACTCAGCGATGTCCCTCTTCATTCCACTCTACCAATTGACTTCTCTCAAGTCTTCAATACATCTTGGTAGAGATCGGATGAATGGAGTATCTAGTGTTGTGGGCCTCAGCCATAATCCTCTCTCGAACACCATTAACCTCAGGGACACATAGCCTACTCTGGTATCTCAATACCCCATCTCCTCCTTTGGAGAAGACCATCACTTTTTGTTTGTGGACATCCTCCTTCAATTGGAGTATAATAGGATCTCGATCCTTCTTCTCATTCACCTTAGTCACGAGGAACAATGAAGACCCACTCTGAACATTAATTCCTCCCTCGTCATTCTCTTTAAGTTGGACTCCGAGTCGAGCCAACCTACGCACTTCCTTCACTAGATCTTTCTTCTCTTCCTCAACATGGGTTGTGCTACCCATAGACAATCTGCTAAGAGCATCAGCAACTACGTTTGCTTTACCTGGGTGATACAGGATGCTCATGTCATAATCATTGAGCAATTTCAACCATCTCCTCTGTCGCAGGTTAAGCTTTCTTTGACTGAAATCATACTGTAAGCTCTTGTGATCAGTGAACAGGTCCACATGCACTCCATACAAGTAGTGGCACCAGATTTTAACTGCGAACACTACCGCCACTAACTAAAGATCATGGGTCGTATAGTTCCTCTCATGAACTTTAAGTTGCCTGGAAGCATAGGCTATCACCTTCCCTCTCTGCATCAATACACATCCCTACCAAACTCTTGATGCATCAGGGTATATATCAAAATCTTCCATCCCGTCGGGCAAAGTCAAGATAGGTGCGGTGGTCAATTAAGTCTTTAACTCTTGGAAACTCTTCTCAGATTCCTCAGACCACTTAAACCTGACCTTTTTCTAAGTCAGTTTGGTCAATGGTACGGATAGGGAAGAAATCCCTCAACAAATCTGTGGTAGTAGCCTGCCAACCCCAAGAAACTCCTTATGTCAGTTGGAGAGATCATTCTTGTCCAGTTTGTAACCGCTTCAATCTTTTAGCCATCTACTCTAATTCCATCACCCGAAACAACATGGCCTAGGAAAGCCATTGACTTAAGCCAAAACTCACACATGGAGAACTTCGCATACAATTCATGGTCCCTAAGAGTCTGAAGGACAACTCTAAGGTGTTTAGCATGTTCCTCCTCATTCCTCGAATACACTAAGATATCATCAATGAATACGATTACAAACATATCAAGGTAGGGCCAAAACACCCTATTCATCAAATCCATGAAAGTTGTCGGTGCGTTCGTCAAATCAAAGGAAATAACCAAGAACTCAAAGTGGCTATATCTTGTCCTGAAGGCTGTTTTTGGAACATCACATTCTCTCACTTTCAATTGGTGGTAACCTGGTCTGAGGTCTATATTTGAAAAGCATGAGGCACCCCAAAGTTGGTCAAACAAGTCACCTATCCTGGGAAAAGGATATTCATTCTTGATCGTGACCTTGTTCAGTTGCCTATAGTCTATGCACATTCTGAGAGACCCGTCCTTCTTTCCTACAAACAGAACGGGAGCACCCCAAGGAGAAACCTTGGCCTATTAAAGGCCTTCTCTAACAAATCTTTCAACTGCTCCTTCAACTCTTTCAACTCAGCAGGGGCCATCCTATATGGTGGAATTGAAATTGGCTGTGTGTCGGGAAGTACATCAATACCTAAGTCGATCTCCCGATCAGGAGGAACTCTAGGTAAATCCTCAGGGAACACCTCAGGGAACTCATTTACAATCGAGACTGACTCAGGAGTAGGAGACTCAACATTATTAGATTTAACTCGTATAAGGTGTTAAATACAACCCTTAGAGATAAACTTTCTCGCCCTTAGGTAGGAAATAAATCTACCCTTGGGTGCAACATAACTACCTTCCACTCTAGGACCGGTTCATTCGAAAATCAGAATTTAACAACTCGAGTCCTACAATCTATGGATGCAAGGAAGGCATGGAGCCAATCTATACCAAGAATTGCATCAAAATCAACCATCTCCAACTCTACCAAATTGGTCATAATATCCCTATGATAGATGGATACTACACAGTCTCTATAGACCCTCTTAGCCAGGATAGACTCACTAATAGGAGTAGAAACAGTAGAAGGCTCAAGCACATAATATGGAAGAATCTCAAACTTATTGGCCACATAGGGCGTCACAAAGGATAAAGTGGCACCCGGGTCAAGCAATCCATAACAATTATAAGAAAAGATTCAGAGCATACCCATAACAACATCTGGCGCAACCTCTTAGTCTTGTCGATTACCCATTGCATACAAATGGTTCGTCCCACCTCCTGCATTCACAGTAGTAGCCTTCTGATGACTAGCCGCAGGGGGCGCTGTAGAAGACTGAACTCTATTACCTCTATCACCCCATCTACTCGAAGAGCACTCACCCTGAATATGGTCAGGCTGTCCCCATAAAAAGCACGTATTTGTGCCCTCACAACACACACTAAGATACAACCTACCATATCTACCACAAGGTGGCTTTCCACTCGGACCTTGGGCAACGCTAGCTTGGGACTGAGGTCCCTGAGCTCTGAAATTTTGGTCACCATAGGATTTCTGATCATACCTGTTTTACTGAAAAGGCGTACTCGCCATAGAGGGTGTATAGCTAGAAGACTTCTTCTGAAAAAAAGTTCTATCACCCTTATACTGCTTCTATTGGCTAGGCTCATGCCCTGCCGATTTGGCCTTCTTACTCTGCTGCTCTTCCCTGTCCTTCTTCTTGTCCTCCTCAGTCTACTAGGCATAGACCATAAGTCTACTGATATCCATGCCTGGAATCAACAATGGTGCCTTATGCTCCCTCTTTACATGCCTGTCTAATCCAGACATGAACTTCACCATCCTCGCCCTCATATCAAGGACCATCTCAGGAGCATATTAGGACAGCTGGATTAACTTCTGGCTATACGCTTTTGCAGTTAACCATTCTTGCTTCAGGTTCACGAACTCCTCAACCTTCGCCTGCCTTAACTCTTGGGGAAAGAAGTGATCGAAGAAAGCACTCTCAAACTCCTCCCACTAAGCAGACTCAACATTCTCACCTCTACTATCTTCCCACTGGTTATACCAGACGTTGGCAACATCCTTAAGCTGATACGAGGCCAGCTCAACTCCCTCAACCCCATTTGTATGCATAGCCCTCAAGATCTTACGCATATCACTAATAAAGTCATGGGTCTTCCTCAACCTTAGACCCCGTATAGGCTGGCGGGTTCATCCTCAGGAAATCTCTAAGCCTGGTTGCAGATGTAGGCTCTTGGGAGCTGGAGCTAGGGGCTTGGGGACTACGGCTATTACTCTGAGAGGCCACCAACAAAGATGAGCATAGCAATAGCTCTCCTGAAGTCTGCTTCCGAAGTGGAGGCTGACTGAGCAGGAGGTGCCGGTAGAGACTTAGCAGCTCTAGCAGGACGACCCTGTCTCCTTGTCTCATTCTAAGTAGGGGCCTCTGGAAAGGGATTCTCAGTGTTAGGGACTAAGGCATCTGAGCAGTAGTGCATTTTGGAGGCATGATCTACAAATGCGTAGTGCACAAATTAGAAGAGAGTTTCTTAGATTCAAACACTATCACATGAACTTAGAACATCAACGAAGTGTAACCATTCCTAATGTCCTATACCCTCCTATTTATGAAGTGTGGTACACAACACACATAAACAAAAGTCTATTAGACATGGCTTCATAGACTCCCTAGGGGTCTTGAACTCTGGGCTCTGATACCAAGTTTGTTACACCCTAGGAGGGTACCCTAGGCATGGCCGGCACCCAGAGACTATTGCTAGTCCCCAAGAGAATCACTCGTTCTCAGGACAGTCACCAAACATCAACATAGCATAATAGTAAAAGTAGTGTAGTGAGCTACCTCAATAAAAGGGCCAGTGGCCAACATCATTCTCAACATCAGAATAAGTAAGTATAAGTACTACTCAATTCATAAGGGAAAAACATCAACATCAAACCTCGACTCATGTCTATGAAGCCTCTAACTTGACTCAATTATCTAATATGGTACCATGATAGGCCATGGCTACCCAACTCAATAAATAATGAAAACAACAATAAAAGGGTCTCCTCCTGATAGCAATGAGGCTCACCAATGACTGAACTCGTAATCTCTGACCTCAACGATGCGTATGCTGAAGTCTTCTAACTTCTGTATCTTCATCATGAAATGATGCAGCGCCGAGTGGTGTTAGTACGGGGAATGTACTGGTATGTAAAATAGCTGAATATCACAGTGCAAGTACAACAGTATAGGGATAACATTAACTCAACATCATACTCCATCATAATATCAAATGTCTATCTAAGGAAAAATTAGAGTAGACAATTGACTCATTAACATCTCATCTCCACATCATCAATACCTCAGACTCAACTCAAGGAACTCAACTCAACTTAACTCAAGGAACTCGACTCGACTCAACACAACTCAAGGAACTTGACTCAACTCAACTAAACTCAAGGAACTCGACTCTAAACATCACATCAACATCAACATAGAGTAATATCAAAGTAAGACCTCACAAGGAGTTTATCTAACCGACAACCATCACCCATGAGACAGTGATGATACAACGAAGTGATGTCATTGCCACATCCATCTAGTACCCTGCCCGGGGTAAAGGACATCAACCTCAGTGGATCAACAAGAAAAACCTCAGTCCTCTATTGGGATAAGAAAGGAGCCATTCGTATTGTGGGTCAATCCTCTATTCCTACGCGGGCCACGTAGTTAATGGGTTCAAGTGGGATTCACTCTCACACATTTTGGTGCTCAATACTCCTCCAAGAACTCGACATGCTCATAAAAGAAAACCTCATCAGTCCTATAGGGACATAATACATCATCATCAGTCCCATAAGGACATAATACCTAAACATCAACATCAATCCGTAGGGGTAAAATACGTCAACATTAACATCAACAACTCAAAATACTCTTTTAGAATTAAATTTTAGGTTTTAAGACATCATGAGACATCATTCTCTTCAACATCATCATCAAGACTCTCATCAAATGTGAAACATAATCACAACATCACAAACATCATCCTCATTAAGGCTCTAGACTCATCCCCTAGTTCATTCTCACACTTTTAAATAAAATAATCATAGGGTTTTGTGAAAAACACTCATGAAAATGAATTATGCAATAAATCAAGTTTATGATGATCATTAATTTATGTAAAATATATGAATTAAGTAAAACTCAATATAATACTCAACAATCTTCACATCAACTTCATTATATTCCATAAATGATTCAATTTATTCAAAAGGGCACATGGGAGGACAATCCTATGCTTTAAGTTAGCCTTACATATCTGGGATGATTTCTAACAACAATTCCTCGAACAATCTCCTCTTGAATTCCTCAATTTCAACTCCCCTCAAGTCGTGGCTTAGTGATTTTTCTAGGAAGAATGTTTTGGATAGGTTTTTGGAACCCTTTCTTAGAGAAACGACCTATATTTGTCGTATGGGAAGTTTAGAAAGTATGGGAATGGACTAGCATGCCCCTCAAAATTTTAAATAAAATTTCTCGACTTGAAATAACACAGTTCGCGATGTGGACTTATCACAGCCAATGCATTTTTGAAAACTCAACTCCATCGATAAATCATTGAAAAACATAAGTGTGTCTCTGCGATAGGTCCGCGACGCGGCTCTGTTGCGTCACACTATTTTTCATTTTGGAACGAAAAATTTATCTTTTGACTCGGTTGCTCTAAAAATCGATCGAGACCCTTCTCCCACTCAATTTTCAGTGTTGATCATGTATCCATCTCGGATTTTTAATTCGAGCATCGGAAGATGCGTTTTGCGTACACCTCTCCTCTAGGAGTATTTTGGTAATTTTACTGGGCGTTACATATTTACTCTAAAATGTATAGGTTTTTCAGCTTTTTTTGAGTTACTCTAAAATATACATTTTTTTAAAGAATTTTTTTTAGTTATTCTAAAATATACTACTTAATCTGTTATAGTAAGGCAAAACCACTCTCCATATGTATTATACATTACAGTGTGAAATAATGGTGTGCATGTAGAATGATTAACCTCTTATTATAACTAACTAATGTGTATGCTTGGAGTAACTGAAAAGAAATTTAAAATGACTTTTTTTAATTGACATAAGCTTTTAAATATGATTGGTGATAAGATTTAGGAATGAATATCTATAACTCCCATTCCAGTTCTTACTTACCTCGAGATCATTAGAACTTTCTTATATAGTTAAATCATTGTACTTTGTGCAAGTTCGTGATCTATTGGAGGATATGCTCTTTTTTTTGGAGAGTATGTCAATATAATCTTAGTGAGCTAAGGGGCTTTGCATCTCAGATTCATTGGGCTTCTCACTTTGGGAGACAGCGCCCCGACTGCTGGGACAAGTTTAGTATATTGTCTTTAGGTCACATCCCGGGAGGGTATCCTTGGCAAGGTGGACACTTGAAGAACAATTCAAGATTCCTCAAGAGAACCATCTGGCCTCATCGTCACATCGTCTCAACAGCGAAAAAAATAACTCAAAATGAATATAACATCATCAAGATAACATAAATCTATTAACTCATAGTTTCCAATGAATAAATTTTGAAATGCTAAATGTTCAACAAGTCCTCTACTCATTGTCCATGAAGCCTCTACTCAACAATCTAAATGGAACCATGACAAGGCCATAGACACCCCAAATCAAAGAAGAAAGAAAAAATAATATACTAAGTCAACTCATAAGATAAAAGAGCTCCTCCGAAAAGCGAAGAGGGATCACAAACTGTGGAATTGTACTAATCAGGACCTCAATGATGTGCGGGTTGAAGTCCTCTATCACCTATATCTGCATCATAAAATGATGCAGGTCCAAAAGGACGTCAGTATATGGAATATACTAGTATGTAAAATATCTCAAGAAATAAGGCTCAATTCAATCATCTCAACTTAACAACTCATGCTCGGCTCAGTACATGCAAGTTCAAAGTAATTCATGCTCTTTTAAAAATATGCTCAGTAAACATTAGACTCAGTTTAAAATGTCATGCTCAATCAATGTTGCTTAGGAGTTTCTCTTAACCTACATCTAATCCCATTACCTTTAGTTTGTTGATTCACAAAGAAGGTGACGTTGTTGCTACACTAGTCCTAAAATTGCCATGGTAAAGGACGATCAACTTCTCTCTTAGATCCATAATAAATGTCCACTTGCAAGACAAGAGTTGCCAAAATGAGTTGTATGAGTATCCTACATGTAAGGACCCAGATTTTAAAGTGGCATTACCCAAGTGTCCTGGAATTTTCCTAGGTGAACTGACAGACAACCCTCCACGGAGAAGCCTACATAGCCCGTGTGAAGCCACACGGACCCTGTGGACACCCGTGAAGAGGCACTAGGTCCAGTTCACGATTGGGAAAACTTTGGGACGAAAGGGAATTGTAGCTAAGTGAAGGCACACAGACACTTATACGGTCTATATGATGTGACACCGCCCGTGTGGCTCTCCGTGTAACTCACTACATAAAAATTATTGTAAGTATAGAAGTATCATTTCGTAACTTTGTCATGCAGAAAATATTTCAAGTACCGTTACACGGTCGGTGTCATGGCTCGTGTAGAGTCACACGGACCGTGTAGTCGTCCATGTGATACCACTTAGCTCCATAAAATTTTCTTCCATGAGAGTCTAAGTAAGGGATCACGGCGACTATTCACGGTCCATGTGACATTTCGTGGACCGTGTGAGCCTACGAGACTAATTTTGATCCATTTCATTAGTGGCGTTATGTAATATCAGTTTATTTTAATCATGAATTATGACCTTTTACCTATCCTAAACTCCTAATTGAGCTGAAACCCCTCCACTCTTAATTCATTCTTCTACAACATTCTACCCATCACAAGATCAACTGCCTACTCCTCTCTCAAGGATCAAAGCTAGGGTTCTATTGGAGACAAATTCAAGCCTAATACATCACTGAAATTCAGCTCCTCAATCAAGGTATGTGGGATTGATCCTTGGTCCCTTTCAACCAAGAAGACCCAAAAATTCATTCAATCTATTTTCATGAATTTAGTTGACTTTAAATATGAGATTTCATTATTCAATTTTATTAAATCTAATTAGTGTATGTTATGTATTTTACCTATGATTTCAATTCATTTTGATTACTAATATCATGATCTACATTGAGACATAAATTATGATCATGCATGTCCCCTTTAAAGTTGATTTATGCATGGGTGATCTGTACTACTATTTACCTGTGGATTTAATTATGGATTTACTAGATCTTATATTGTGATATTGAATTTTTCACTTGAATCTATGTTATCCATGTAATCCTCACATCATGCATTACATTGCATTCATGAACATTGGTACATAGAGACCATGAAGTGGGTTAAGCTCAACTATTTGATGAAATGATTTGATAAGATATTGGCTATGGCAAAAAGGTGATCACCGGTATGTCTATAATTCAGGCTCATTAAGCAACACGGGTGCTTGCACCGTCACATATATACGAATGAGCTATTCCCGCATGAGCATGTACAAGTATTAACTATGAATTGTCATTTGAGCGTAAATGTGCATTGAATGGTTTGAACTGAACATTGCATTTCCTAAAAGCACGTATATATATAAATATTCATGTGAGATGTTAATGACTTAGCACCGATGGATTGGGAGTGTTAGGGAAATCCCCAAGGACCCTCTTCCTTTCTTTGAACTATGTGCCATGTTGGAACGTTCACCATTACCGAAATGACCGGGCGTAAGGAATGGTTATACGTATATGAAAATCTGAATAATATGAACAAGGCTAAAAATCCTTTAGAAATGGTGGGTCCATAAGGAAGGTGACCATCCACTAAAATGGTGGGTCCGTAAGCTGTGATGTAGATTACCTTTGCCAAGCAATATTTTCCCTACCGGTGGGAGGTCCCAATTGGTCTAATTCATGTAATAGCTCTCATGAGTCTGATATGTTAGTTATAGTCCATCCCAATTATATATGAGCATTATTGCATTTCATGCATCATGACTTTCAGGGCATCTTGTATATATTTATCTATTCAATAAATAATTCTTCTATATTATGTGCCTTTGTCGTCTAACATCAAAATACAGGTTTGGTAAGTCACATGCATTGCATACCCGCATACTTAGTATATTGTAACATACTAACACATACTCTATGACTACATGATTTTACAATGTAGGGCCCGAACACTTTGAATACCAGTTGTTTAATGAGTAGTCCATTCTCGGAGTAATTATGGTGAGTCCCGTCTTCCGAGGGTGAGCCATCTCTTCTCTTTATTGATATTTCGAATGTTCTCTTTTATTGAGGGTAAGCCCGGGACTTGTCCAGGCCGCTGTTCCTTGACTAAAGGGATTGTTGCGCACTATGTGAACTCTACTTAGATCTGGTTGTTATGACTATCGTATTGCTTTCTTATTATTATAGTGATTCCTAAGATCTGATTTAGCTATGTGTGTTTGAATGCTATTCATGAACCAATGATATGGATATTGATATTTAAGGCTTATTTGGGGCTCTTGGGTTCCCATTCGTCATGTCAAATCTAGACCCTAATCCCGGGTCATGACAAAAGATGGTATCAGAGCACTAGGCTTATGAATGACCCTCAAAATCCATCATGCCGTTTTGAGTAGAGTCCGATTCATGCGTGTGAAATGCACCATACCTATGAGTGGGAGGCTACAAAGACATTTTAGGAATTTCCTCACTTCTTCATGTCTTTGTCATGCTATGGATAGTATATATAGTTCCCTTATTTAACGGTATTGTTGATCCATTTCAGAAGATGCCTCAAGGAAGACCCAATCTACTAAGGCCGGTTCCAGCTAATGAACATGAGGCTCCCCACGAGCATATGGATGAACCCCATCTCAAACAGGGAATTCCGTATAACTTTCACCATGCTCGCTCAGGTGGTGACTTCTCAGGCAAGACAGGCTAACTGGCCACGGGATCCTACACCTGTTGCTAGGGTGAGAAATTTCACCCGAATAAATCCTCCGGAGTTCTTTGGGTCAATGGCTGGTGAGGATGCTCAGCAATTCATTGATGAGCTTATCAGGATATTGAAAAATCATGGGTGTCAATTCGGAAGAGAAGGTTAAGTTGGATTCCTATCAGCTGAAGGATGTGGCTTAGGTGTGGTATACTCAATGGTCTTTGGAGAGGGTTTGTGGTGGTGATGTCAATTGGGAAGAGTTCAAATTTGCTTTCCTTGATCGCTTCTTTCCACTTGATCTTATGGAGGCCAAAATGACTGAGTTTATCAATCTCAAGCAAGGGAGTATCAGTGTGAGGAACTGTGCCCTCAAATTCATGAAGCTTTCCAAGTATGCTCTGTGACTAGTGGATAACCCTCGTGCAAGGATGCATAAGTTTATTTCGGGTATCTCTGATTTTCTTATGAAAGAATGTCATAAAACTATACTTATATGGGATATGGACATTGCCTGACCCATGGTGTATGCTAAACAAATCATAGGGGAGAAACTCAAGGAAAAAAGAGTCCACGATTCCAAGACAACCTGCTTTGATGGTGGATTCGCTGGTTCTTGAAGTGGTGGTTTTTGCTTCAGGAGTCTGCTGGAGAGATTTGGATATTTGCTTCAGATGTGGTGATAAAAATCATGAGGTTCCTAGGAATTCCTATAGAGGCCAGGGTCAGGTGGCCCAGGGTGCACAAGGTCAACAACAATCTCCCCAAGTAGTGGCCCCAAAGAAAAACAGGTTTTATGCACTCCATGCCTGCCAGGATGTCGAGGAGGCTCTAGATGTCGTTACTGGTATGTTAAAAGTCTTTGATTCTGATACTTATGTTTTGCTTGATCTGGGTGCAAATTTGTCTTTTATGACTCCTCTATTGGCTGTTAAGTTTTGTTTGAGTCCCTTGATTTTGAAGGATCCTTTTGCGGTCTATACTCGCGTAGGTGAATCTGTTATTGCCCATAGAGTCTTTTATAGTTGCCCTATTTCTGTGTTGCATAATGTTTTCCGGTGTGATCTTGTGGAACTTGATATGGTTGACTTTTATGTGATTCTTGGGATGGATTAGTTGCATGCATCATATCCTTCTATAGATTATAGGCCCCGGAAGGTCAAGTTCTAACCTCCCGATGAGCCCATTATGGAATGGAAGAGTGGTGACTTCTCTATTAAAGGTCAGTTTATTTCTTACCTCAAGGAACGGAAAATGATTTTCACGGGGTGCATTTATCATATTGTTAGGGTCAAGGATATGGAGTCCGAAGTGGCTACTATTGAGGTGGTCCTTATGGTGAATGAGTTTTTGGATGTGTTCCCCGAAGACATACTAAGTATCCCTCTTGATAGAGGGATAAACATTGACATAGATCTTCTTCCAAATACCCAACCTATCTCTATTCCTTCTTATCACATAGCCCCGACGGAGTTGAAGGAGCAATTAAAGGATTTGTTGGAGAAAGGTTTTATTTGGCCCAGTATATCGTCGTGGGGTGCTCCAGTGTTGTTTGTAAGAAAGAAGGATGGTTCTCTCCGGATATGCATTGTTTATAGGACAATAATAAGGTGACAGTTAAGAATAAGTACTCGTATCCCAAGATCGATGACTTGGTCGACCAGCTACAAGGGGCTACTCATTTCTCAAAGATTGATCTTCGTTCTGGATATCATCAGTTGAAAGTTAGGGTCTGTGATATTCCCAAAACTTCTTGTCGGACAAGGTATAGGTACTTTGAGTTTGTGGTGATGTCGTTTGGCTTAACCAATGCCCCCGCTGTGTTTATGGACCTAACGAATTGGGTGTTTAAGCCATTCCTTGACAGTTTTGTGGTGGTCTTCATTGACGACATTCTCATCTACTCACTAAGTGATAGGAGCGTGGGAATCACTTAAGAATGGTTCTCCAAACTTTGAGAGAGAAAAAATTGTATACCAAATTTAGCAAGTGTGAATTTTTGTTGGGCGAAGTGGCATTCCTTGGTCATGTGGTATCTTATGATGGTATCAAGGTAGATCCGAAAAACCTCAAGGTCGTAAAGAATTGTCCCAAACTGTTGACTCCTTCAGATATTCGTAGTTTCCTTGGGTTGGTCGGGTATTACAAAAGGTTTGTTGAAGGGTTCTCATCTATTGCATATCCATTGACCAAGTTGACCCAAAAGCAGGATAAGTTTGTATGGTCAAATGAATGCGAGAAGAGTCTTCAAGCTTTGAAGGATTGGCTTACATCGTCTCCTGTATTAACTTTACCTAATGGGTTGGAGGGATTTGTAGTATATTGTGATGCCTCGCGGATTGGATTGGGTTTTGTGCTTATGTAAAATGGTAAGGTGATAGCATATGCATCAAGGCAGTTAAAGGTACATGAATGTAATTACCCCACGCACGACCTTGAATTGGCAGCAGTGGTTTTTGCTTTGATGATTTGGAGACATTATTTGTATGAGGTGTATGTTGATGTGTTCACCGATCACAAGAGTTTGCAATATGTATTCACTCAAAGATATCTCAATTTAAGGAAAGGAAGGTGGTTGGAACTCCTACAGGATTTTGACATGAGTGTTCTATATCATCCCGCTGCGACTAATGTTGCAGCTGATGCTCTCAGTAGTTTGCCTATGGGGAGTGTGGCGCATGTTGGGGAAGCAAAGAAGGAGTTGGCAAGAGATGTTCACTAGTTAGCTAGGTTGGGTGTCAGGTTGGTGAATTCGAGCGATGGTGGTATTCATGTTCAAACCGGGGGAGAATCTTCTATGGTAATTGATCTGAAGGCTAAGAAAGATTTACCCATCGATACTTGAATTATAGAAGTTGGTTGCAGAAAGGAGATTGCGGTGTTCTCCAAAGGGGGCGATGGTGTACTCTTGTACCAAGACCGGTTTTGTGTTCCAGATGTGGATGATCTTAGAAGGGTGATTATGAGTGAGGCTCACAACTCCCATTATTCTATTCACCAGGGGATACCAAAATGTACCATGATATGAAGGAAGTGTATTGGTGACATGTTATGAAAAAAGACATCGCTAAGTTCGTATTTGAATGCCCGAGTTGTCAATAGGTAAAGGTAGAGCACCAAAGGCCTAGTTGTTTGGGCCAAGAAATTTAAATTCCCACGTGGAAATGGGAAGATATGAACATGGATTTTGTGGTTGGGTTGCCTCGGAACCGAAGGCAATTTGATTCCATTTGGGTCGTCATGGATCGGATGACAAAGATAGCTCATTTTCTTCCGATCAAGACTACTTTTTGTGTCGAAGATTATGCAAGGTTGTATATCCAAGAGTTGGTGAGGTTGCATCGCGGTACCCAATTCACTTCCCACTTTTGGAGGTCTTTTCAGAAGGGACAGGGACAAAGATTAAGCTGAGCACTACTTTTCATTCTCAAACCGATGGCCTAGCGGAAAGAACTATACAAACCATGGAGGATATGTTAAGGGATTGTGTGTTGGAGTTTAAAGGGAATTGGGATGACCATCTTCCACTCACTTAGTTTGCTTATAATAATAGCTTCCATACTAGCTTTTGATATGGCACCGCTTGAAGCATTTTATGGGAGAAGGTGTGGATCACCGGTGAGGTAGTTTGAGTTGGGAGAGATGGCATTAGTTGGTCTCGATTTGGTGATAGAGTCCATTAATAAGGTGAAGGTGATTAGGGAAAGGTTGAAAACGACCCAAAGACGTCAAAAGTCTTTTTCGGATGTTAGGAGAAGGGATCTTGAATTTCATGTCTGTGATTGGGTGTATGTAAAAGTTTCGCCTATGAAGGGTGTGATCCGTTTTTGTAAGAAGGGCAAACTAAGCCCCCAGTATGTTGGCCCTTATGATATTATTGAGCGAATCGAGGGTGTGGCTTATAAGTTGGAGTTGGCTCCGGATTTGAGTTCCATTCACCCGGTCATCCATGTGTCCATGTTGAGGAAGCTAATTCGTGATCCTAGCCCCATTGTGCCTTTGGAAGGAACTGAGGTTGAAGAAAACTTGTCTTATGAGGAAATTGCAGTGGAAATCTTTGATAGGCAAGTGAAGCGGCTTTGTAACAAGGACGTGACTTCGGTGAAGGTACTTCGGAGAAATCAACAAGTGGAGAGTGCTACTTGGGAGGCGGAGCTGGACATGGTGAAATGATACCCTCATCTTTTCCAATATACTCAAGCCTAAGGCATTAGTATTTTTACTTATCTAATGGTGCCATTTCTTGCCCTGTTAAGTCTCATGACATGACCTGCATATATGTGCACTAAAAGGATTTTTTATAATGTTTTGAGTGACTTGAATATGATTTTTGATATAAGCTTAAAGGTCTTGAACAATGGTTTTGAGTAATGCTTTTGGTACGATTTTGAATAATGAACTATGCATTATATCTTATGTTGGGTGTTTCATGCTCTAAGTCAAGCCTTTCATCCCTTGTTTTTGCACATTCGGAGACAAATGTTCTAAAGGGGGAGATGATTTAAGGGTCCAGATTATCGAGTGGCATTTCCCAAGTGTCCTAGAATTTTCCCAGGTGAACTTCTAGGTACCCCTCCAAGGAGAAGCCTACACGGCCTGTCTAAGGCCATACGGACCGTGTGGCCTCCTATGAAGAGGCACTAGGTCCAGTTCACGGTTGGGACAACTTTGGGATGGAAGGGAACTGTGGCCATGTGAAGGCACACAGACACTCACACGGTCCGTGTGATGTGACACGGCCTGTGTGGCTCCCTATGTAACTCATAACGTAAACATTATTCCATGTATAGAAGTACTGTCTTATAACCTTGTCGTGCAGAAAATATTTCAAGTAACATTACACGATCGGTGTCACGGACCGTGTGGAGTCACACGGACCGTGTAGCCGTCCGTGAGATACCACTTAGCTCTGTAAAATTTTCCTCCATGAGAGTCTAAGTAGGGGATCACGACCACTGTTCATGATCCGTTTGGCATTTCACGGACCCTGTAGTGGACCGTGTGAGCCTGACTGGACTAATTTTGGTCCATTTCTTTAATGGCGCTTATGTAATTTTTGTTTATTCTAATCATGAATTATAACCTTCTACCTATCCTAAACCCCTATTTCAGTTGAAACTCTTCCCCTCTTAACTCATTCTTCTACAATATTCTACCCATCACAAGATCAGCTCCATATTCCTCTCTACACTCCTCTCTCAAGGATCAAAGCTAGGGTTCCATTGGAGTCAAATTCAAGCCTAATTCATCCCTCAAATTTAGCTCCTCAATCAAGGTATGTGGGATTGATCCTTGGTCCCTTTCAACCATGAAGACCCAAAAACTCATTCTATCTATTTTCATGAATTTAGTTGACTTTAAATATGAGATTTCATTATTCGATTTTATTAAATCTAATTAGCATATGGGCTACACTTTACCTTTGATGTCAATTCATTTTGACTAATAATATCATGATTTACATTGAGTCATAAAAGTATGAACATGCATGTCCCTTTAAAGTTGATTTATGCATTGGTGATCTACACTACTATATACATATGGATTTAATTATGGATGTATTAAATCTTATATTGTGATATTGAATTTTTCACTTGAATCTATGTTACTCATGCAATCCTGACATCATGTATTGTATTGCATTCATGAACATTGATACATAGAAACTTTGAAGTGGGTTAAGCGTAACTATTTGATGAAATGAATTGATATGATATTGGCTATAACAAAAAATTGATCACCGGTATGTCTATAATTCAGGCTCATTGAACAACATAGTTGCTTTCACCATCACATATATACGAATGAGTTATTCCCTTCACGAGCATATACAAGTATGAACTATGAATTGGCATTTGAGCCTAAATATGCATTGAATGATTTCAATTGAACATTGAATTTCCTTAATACACGTATACGTATAAGTATTCAAGTGGGATGTTAATTACTTAATACCGATGTATTGGGGGTGTTCAGCTTATCTCTAAGCGCCCTCTCTCTTTCCTTGAACTATATGCCAACATAGGAACATTCACCATTATTGAAATAACTGGGTCATAAGGATTGGTTATACGCATATGAAAATCTGATATAATTTGGAAAAGGTTGAAAACCCTTCCGAAATGGTGGGTCCGTAAGGAAGGTACCATCTACCAAAATGGTGGGTCCGTAAGGTATGATGTACATTACCTTTGGCAAGTAATCTTCTCCCTACCGGTGGGAGATCCCAATAAGTTTAATTCATATAATAGATCACATGAGTTTGATATGTCGGTTAATGTCCATCCCCATTATATATGAGCATTATAGCATTTCATGCATCATGACTTTCAGGGCATCTTGTATATATTTATCTATTGAATAAATAATTCTTCTATAGTGTGTGTCTTTGTCGTCTAACATCGAAATGCAAGTTTGGTAAGTCACATGCACTACATACCCGCATACTTAGTACATTCAAATGTACTAACGCATACTCTATGCCTACATGATTTTAGCCTGTAGGGGCCGAGCACTTTGAATACCGGTTGTTTGATGAGTAGTCGATTCTTGGAGTTATTGTGGTGAGTCCTGTCTTTCGAGGGTGAGCCAGCTATCCTCTTTATTGTTATTTCGAATATTCTATTTTATTGAGGGTGAGCTCGGGACTTGTCCTGGCCCCCGTTCCTTGACTAGAGGTATTGTTGGGCATTATGTGAACTCTACTTAGACTTGGTTGCTATGAATATTGTATTGCTTTCTTATTATTAGTGTGATTCCTTAAATCTGATGTGGCTATATAGTTATGTATGTTTGAATGCTACTCTTGAACCAATGATGTGGATATTTATATCTGACGCTTGTTTGAGGACTTTCGGGTTCCCATTCGCCTTGTCACATCAATAACCTAATCCCGACTTGTGACACTATGCTGGTTACATAGTTCTCTGGGTTAAAGTATATGCTTATTCGCTCCCAGCTCAGTGCTTGATACTCCTCCCAAAATTAAAGCATACGCTACTCAATCAATCAACTCAATACATAAATGCTCAATCAGTCCCATAAAAATCTCAACCTCAGTGGGTTACCTCATCTCAACTCGTCGAAGTTACTCATCAATTCAGTCAATCAATGAAGACAATCAAACTCGACTCAAACTTAGACAGTCCTTTAGACTCACTTCAATTCACCCATCATGCAATGGAAGTAAGTTCATGATAGTATAAGTGATTTTTTTTTCTATATAATTCTCATGCTCTGTGATGCTAAATTTTCTCAACTCATCAACTCAGCATCAAACTCAACGTCAACTCAATCCATGCATAGAATTTCAAAGAATTATGCAATTTAAGCTTCATGATACCAAGTATAAAATACATATGTAAATCTCATATCAATGTTCATACAATACAACAATTTTCTCATGTAACATAATAAGACCTCATGATAAATGCAAGGATTTATTAATTGGATGATAGAATTTTTCAAAACTCAATTCTTGTCCTTCTATTCGACTCAAATAAGTGAAAGGGGCATGTGAATGAACGTTATTCCACATTTTAGAAAGCCTTACATACAATGGAACGGAAGAAATAATGAGATTTCAATGAATCCTCGTGCTAGAATCAAGATTTCTTGTTCTTCTCCTCCTTCTAAGGTTCTTCATGAAAGCCCTAAATGTGATGAATGGTGGAAAACACGCTTAGGGTCTCATTCAGGCTTCAATTAAGTCCAAAATATCCAAGGGTTAAATTAAAAGGGGTAGGAATAGACAAAATTACACTTCCTAAAAGCTATCGCCTGGGTCTACGCAATCCCATCTATGAGTCGTAGACCATTTTATTAGCCATAGACCACCTCTTATAAACCAGGTGCCTTAAAATCTGAGTTACTGAAAGTTGGCACGAAACTCCTCTCTACGATCTGTAAAACATTCTACGGGTCGTAAACTCCTCTCGTAATAGGGGATCTTGAAACATAAATTACTGAAATTTATCACGAAACCTCCTCTACAAGTCTTGGCATACACTACGAGTGCTATAACATTTTGTATATAGGCCTCAGACTTAGAAAATTTCACCAAGTCATTTGAAGTTTCATGAGACCCATTCTACGAGTTGTAAACATGTCTACGAATCGTAAATGGTTCTCATGAACCTTCCTCTGCAGCTTTTCTCAGTCTTTTCTCAGCAACCTCTGCCCATCCACTCCAGGTCAGGTAGAATGAAATTTGGGGGTGTTACATTATCTCCCCCTTGGGATTATTCGTCCTTAAACGAAGAAAATTCTAGGGATTTAGGTTAAGGCACGAATTTCCCTACGGACTCTAACAATCAATAAGCTCTCATCTCACTCGTGCAATCATGTAATCAGAAATTTTCAGCAAGTAAAATGACCAAACAGTCAACAAATCAAATCAATCCTCACTCGGACTCTCGAACTCTATCATCTATCATATTGAAAATGAAATGAGAACTCAAGGAATGGAAATTCAAGAATTTAGAGGAAATTCATTACCATAAACTCTCTCATCATCAGAAAGCAGGAACAAATGAGGGTATTTGGCGTTCATGTGCTCTTGTGCCTCCCAAGTAGCTTCTTCTACTAATTGGTTCCTCCACAATACTTTAACAGATACAATCTCTTTGATTCTTAGCTTGCAAACCTGAAGATTAATGATGTAGACAAGGATCTCCTCATAACTCAGGCTGTCTTTCACTCGAATACTCTTGACAGGCAGAACAAATTGTGGTTCTCCTTAACACTTCTTGAGCATAGAAATGTGGAAGACTAGATGGATGGCCTCTAACTTTGATGGTAGCTCTAACTCATATGCCATATTGCCCACTCTTTTTATGATTTGATAAGGTCTAATGTATCTCAGACTTAGCTTTCATATCTTTCTGAACCTCATTACTCCATTCATGGGCGAAACATTCAAATATATCCAATAATTGACCTCAAACTCTAAGTCTCTTCTTCTAACATTTATGTAGGATATCTGTCAACTTTGTGCAGTCCTCAACCTTTCTCGAATGATCTTCACCTTCTCCATATCTAGGTGAACTAATTCTGCTACAATTAACTCTGCTTAACCTACCTCAAACCATCCAATCAGCGATCAACACCTCCTCCCGTAGTGTGCCTCATACGAGGCCATCTGAATGCTCGAATAGAAGTTATTATTGTAAGAAAACTTGATCAAATGCAAGTGGTAATCCAAATTACCTTTAAAGTCAATGGCGCAGGCTCTTAACATATCCTCCAATGTCTGAATAGTATGTTCTGCTTTTCCATTTGTTTGCGGGTGAAAGGCGGTGCTAAGGTGCACTTTTGTAACCAAATCTTTCTGAAAAGATTTCCAAAACTGGGCGGTGAATTGAGCTCCACTATCTGATATGATAGGCAAGCCAGACTCCATGTAATCTAACAATCTCCTTTATGTAAAGTGGGGCATAATCCTCCGCGGTGTCGGTCGTCTTTACTACCAAAAAGTGAGCAAAGTTTGTCATCCTGTCAACTATCACCCAAATCAAATCATGTTGTCTGCGGAATATCGGTAATCCTGTGAAAAATTCCATGTTAATCATCTCCTACTACCTCACTGGAATCTCAATTTTCTGAGCTACTCCATATGGCCTTTGGTGCTAAACTTTAACTTATTGGCAATTCGGGCACTTGGAAATGAACTCAGCAATATCTCTCTTCATTCCACTCCACCAGTAGACTTTCCTCAAGTCATGGTACATCTTAGTAGACCCTTGATGGATTGAATATCTAGAACTATGAGCCTCGGCCATGATTCTCTCTCAAAAACCATTAACATTTGGAACATACAATCTACCTCGACACCTCAATACTCCATGTCCCCCTTTGGCAAAAGCCGTCACCTTATGCTTATGCACATCCTTCTTCAACTGTAATAAAATAGGATCTTGATCTTGTTTCTCCTTGACCTCCACTACTAGGTATGATGCTGACCCATTATGCACAAGAGCTCCCCCTTCGCCTAGCTCATCTAATTGGACTCCCAATCGTGCTAGTCTATGAACCTCTTTGGCTACCTCTCTCTTCTCCTCTTCCACATGGAAGTGCTTCCCATGGATAACGTGCTAAGAGCATCAGCAACCACATTAACTCTACCTGGGTGGTAGATGATGCTCATGTCATAGTCTTTGAGCAACACAAACCATCTCTTTTGCCTCAATCCTTCTAAATGAAGACGTATTGCAGGATCTTGTGGTCTGTGAATACATCCACATGTGCTCTATATAAGTAGTGGTGCCATAGTTTGAGAGCAAACACCACTTCTTCCAACTTCAAGTCATGAGTGGGATAGTTCTTTTCATGCACCTTAAGCTGTCTAGAAGCATAAGTAACAACCTTCCCCCTCTACATCAACACACATCTTAATCTCACTCTCGAATCATTGCAGTAGATGACACAACCATCCACCCATCAGGCAAGGTCAACACTGGTGTGGTAGTTATCCTCGTCTTCAGTTCTTAGAAGCTTTTCTCGCACTCGTCAGACCATTGAAACTTGATCTTCTTTTGAGTTAATTTAGTCAGCGGTGGGGATATAGAAGAAAACCTCTCAACAAACCTTCGGTAATTGCCAACCAATCCCAAAAACCTCCTTATCTTAGTCAATGAGGTTGGTCTAGGCCAGTTCTTGACCGACTCAATCTTTTGAGTATCCACTCGAATGCTATCCCCTGAAATTATATGGCCCAAGAAAGCCACCAATTTGAGCCAAAACTCACACTTCAAAAGCTTTGCATATAACTCATTATCTCTGAGCGTTTGGAACGCGATTCTGAGGTTATTGGCATGTTCCTCCTCATCTATGGAATACACTAAAATATCATCGATGAACACAAACACGAAGATGTCAAGATACTGTTTGAATACTCTATTCATCAGGTCCATAAAGGCTGCAGGTACATTTGTCAACCCAAAAGACATCACTAAGAATTCAAAGTGACCATATCGTGTTTGAAAAGCTATGTTCGGGATTTCACATTCCCTCACTTTCAACTGGTGATAGCCTGATCTGAGGTTTATCTTCAAAAAACCAGTGGCGCCTTGAAGTTGGTAAAACAAGTCATCAATCCTCGGAAATGGATACCTATTCTTGACTATCACCTTATTCAACTTGCGATAGTCAATACACATCCTAAGGGAACTATCCTTCTTTCGCACGAACAAGACCAGAGCACCCCAAGGAGAGAAACTCAAACTTATAAATTCTTTCTCTAACAAATCCCTCAATTGCTCCTTCAACTCTTTCAACTCCGTAGGAGCCATTCGATATGGCGGAATAGAAATAGGTTGGGCCTCAAGAAGTATATCAATTCCAAAGTCGATCTCTCTATCAGGAGGGACTCTAGGTAGATCCTTAAGTAATACATCAGGAAACTCACTTATGATTAGGACAGACTCAAGAGTAGAGGGATCAACATCGTCAGACATGACTCGCACGAGGCGGTAGATACATCCCTTAGAGATCAGTCTTTGGGCCTTGAGGTAAGAAATAAACATACCTTTTAGCGCAAAAGAATCTCTTTTCCACTCGATAGTAGGCTCATTCGGAAATTGGAATTTGATTGTACGGGTTTAGCAATCAACAAAGGCATAGTAGCCATGAAGCCAGTCCATACAAAGGATCACGTTGAAATTGACCATCTTTAACTCAATCAAATCAACAAAAGTATCCTTATGATAAATGTATACCACAAAATCTTTATAGATTCTCTCAGCTCAAATGAACTCACAAACAGGAGCGGAAACAGAAAATGACTCAAGCAGACACTCAGGAAGAATCTCAAATCTACTCTCCACATATGGCATCTCAAAAGAACAAGTTGCACCCGAATCAAGTAAAGCATAGCAAGGAAAGGTAAAGACTCGAGGCATTCCTGTCACATTATCTGGTGCAACCTCTATGTCCCTATTGGTTTCCCATTGCATACAGACAGTTTGCCCCATCACCTGCCCTCGGTGCAACACCTCTCTGGTTACCCCTCGTTGGTGGTTCTGTCATAGAAGACTGGGCCTTATTGCCCCATATCGGACACTCCCTCCGAAAATGGCCTGGTTATCCACACTTGTGGAAACCATTCCCTCCCTCTCTACATTTTCCTAGATACATCCTGCCATATTTCCCAAAAGTTGGCTTCCCATTAGAGCTAAGAGTCACACTGGCTTGAGATTATGCACCGTGTGCCCTAACGTTTAGCTGACCTTGGGACTCGTGATCATACCTATGGCTTGGGGTTGGTGCACTGGCTACAGATGGTGTATAGCTAGAGGGCCTCTTCTGGAAATAGGACTTATTTCCCTTACCCTTCTTAATCTGACTGGACTCAGGCCCTGCTGACCTGGCCTTCTTACTCATATGCTCCTCTCAGTCCTTCTTCATATCTTGGTTAGTTTGATTGGCATAAACCATCATTTTGGCAATATCAATAACTGGGTTCAGCAATGCCGCCATGAACTCCCTATTCACTTGTCTACCTAACCCAGACACGAATTTCCTCATCCTCTCTTCATATCCTGGACCGTCTCTGGGGCCTTCCTGGATAATTGGATAAATTTTAGGATGTACTCCTTAATAGTTAGACCTTCTTGTTTCAAATTCACAAACTCCTCAACCTTTGCCTCTCTCAACTCTTGAGGAAAAAAGTGATTGATGAATGCATCTCGCACTCGTCCCAAGCAGCTGGCTTAACATCATCACCTCGACACTCTTCCCACTGATTGTACCAAACATTGGCCACATCCTTGAGCTGGTAGAAAGTAAGCTCAACTCCCTCAGTCTCAATCGCATGCAAAGTCTTCATCACCTTCCATATCTCATCAATGAAGTTCTGAGGGTCCTCTTAAACCCTTGACCTAACGTACACAAGTAGGTTCATCCTCAGAAAGTCTCTCAGTCTAGAGATAGCCATCGGCTCATAAGAGCTAGAACTAGGAGTCTATGAGCCCCAGTTCCTACTTTGGGCAGCCACCAACTATGTGAGCATAGAAATAACTCCTCTGAAGATGGCCTCTATAGTAAGAGTAGATGAAGCAATAGATGTCACAAGAACACCAGCAGTTCTAACCGGTCGACCTCGGCCTTCATTTCCATATGAGGAGGCATCTCTTAAGTAGAGTTCTCACTGTGTCTAGTTAAGGCATTTCTGTAGGTTGTGGTGCGTCTAGGAGGCATGCTCTACAAGCACGTAACACACGAGGTATAAAAGAGTTTGTAGAGTCTTAACTCTATCGCACGAACTCAGAACACAAGAAAAGGGTAATAATTCCTAATGTCTTATAGCCTCTGGCTTATGAAGTGTGGTGCACAATACACCCATAAACAAGACACGACTTTATAGATTCTCTAGGTTACTTGAATTCTGTGCTCTGGTACCAAGTTTTTCACACCCCGGGAGGATACCTTTTGTGTGGTCGGCACTTGAAGACCATTCCTTAATTCACAAGAGAACCGCATGGCCTCATCATTACATCGTCTAAACAGTAGAAAAAATAACTCAAAATAAATTTAACATCACCAAGATATCATAAGTCTATTAACTCATAATTTCCAATGAATAAGTTTGGAAATACCAAATGCTCAAGAAATCATCTACTCATTGTCTATGAAGCATCTACTCAACAATCTATATGGGGCCATGACAGGCCATGGACACCCCAAATTAAAGAAGAAAGAAAACAAATATATTAAGTTAACTTATAATATAACAGAGCTCCTCCAAAAAGCAAAGAGGGCTTACCAACTGTGGAAGTATATCGATATGGGACTCAACGATGCATGGGGCTAAAGTCCTCTATCACCTGTATCTGCATCATAAAATGATGCAGGTCCAAAAGAACGTCAATACATAAAATGTATTGATATGTAAAATAGCTCAAGAAATAAGGCTCAACTCACTCATCTCGACTCAACAACTCATGTTTGACTTAGTACATGCAAGTCTAAAGTAATTCATGCTTTTTTAAAAATATGCCTAGTAAACATTAGACTTAGTTTAAAATGTCTTGCTCAATCAATGTTGCTTAGGATTTTCTCTTAACCAACATCTAATCCCAACACCTTTAATTTGGTCATGCACAAGGAAGGCGGCGGAAGTGTCACGCCCGTCTTAAACATGCCACGGTAAAGGACGATCAAGCTCGCTCTTTGATCCATAATAAATGTCAACTTGCGGGACAAGAGTCACCAGAACAAGTTGTACGACTATACTACACAACGTAGTTCTGTGGCTTAAATGTTTACTCGCTCCCAGCTCAGTGCTCGATACTCTTCCTAAGACTAAAACATGCTCAACTCAATCCTCAAATGCTTAATCAATCACATAAAATTCTCAAACTCATTGGGTTACCTCATCTCAACTAGTCTCAGTTACTCATCATCTGAGTCAATCAATGCAGACAATCAAACTCAACTCAGACTCAGACGGTCTGTTAGACTTACTTAAAGTGACTCATAATGCAATGCAAGTAAGTTCATGATAGTATAAGTGATTTTGTTCTATATGCCTCTCATGCTCAGTGATGCTCAATTTTCTCAACTCATCAACTCAACATCAAACACAACCTCAACTCAATCCATGCATAGAATTTCATAGAATTATGCAATTTAGGGTTTATGCTACCAAGTATTAAATACATATGTAAATCTCATATCAATGATCATACAATACAAAAATTTTCTCATGTAACATAATAAGACCTCATGATAAATGCAAGGATTTAGTAATTGGATGATAGAATTTTTCAAAACTCAATTCTTGTCCTTCTATTCGACTCAAATAAGTGAAAAGAGCATGTGAATGAACGTTGTTCCACACTTTAGAAAGCCTTACATACAATGGAACAGAAGAAATAATCAGATTTCAATGAATCCTCGTGCTAGAATCAAGATTTCTTGTTCTTCTCCTTCTTCTAAGGTTCTTCATGAAAGCCCTAAATGTGATGAATGGTGGAAAACACGCTTAGGGTCTCATTCAGGCTTCAATTAAATCCAAAATATCCAAGGGTTATATTAAAAGGGGTAGGAATAGACAAAATTACCCTTCCTAAAAATTGTCGCCTAAGCCTACGAGACCCCGTCTATGAGCCGTAGACCATTCTACCAGCCGTAGATGACCCATCGTGAACTAGGAGCCTGAAAATCTGAGTTACTAAAAGTTAACTTGAAACCCCTCTCTAAGATTCTTAAAACATAGTACGGGTCGTAAACTCCTCTTGTAAATAAGGGTGTCCTGAAACTTGAGTTACTAAAATTTAAAACGAAACCTCCTCTATGAGTTGTGACATACTCTATAAGTCGTATACCATTTCATATATAGGCCTCAAACTTAGAAAATTTTACCAAGTCACCAGGGGTTTCACGAGACCCATTCTACGAGTCGTAAACCTATCTGCGAGTCGTAAAAAATTCTCGTGAACATTCGTCTACAACTTTTCTCATTTTTTTCTCAGAAACCTCTTCACATTCACTCTAAATTGGGTAGAAAGATATTCGGGGGTGTTACACTTCTCTTTATCAGCAAGTTGTATAGTTGCAATGCAATTATTCAACCCATATCTTCCCACTATAGTAAAAGGTCTTTCACTATAATGGGAAGAAACAAGTGGAATAATTGATATGCGATTATGTTGCCTGCTGATAAGGGGAAGAAATCATACCAGCCGGTCATCTTTTTAACACAGTCTTTCCCTACTGGGCTTAGGTTTCTCTCTGTAGGCCAGAGAACATGTCTTATTTTAAATTTAATACCATATTGTTATTGTATTATATAATATAAGTTCTTCTCTTTTTAAATGTAGTTGAATTGAGCACTTTTAGTTCATTGCTTTTACGAAAAAGGGTCAAAATACTTTTAAATTTGCAAAATTTGACAAAAATGTTATATGTTAATAATATGGTCTAAAAGCTTATCTGCCGTTGATAGTTTTGCCTTAAAATGTCTCTATTGTTGCTACTTGGGTTAAAAATTTCATTTTTTTTATAAAACACTATTACCTTTCCTTCAAAATACAATCTTTTCCTAACCAAAATATTATCTTTAGAGAACACTTTACTTATTTCTCTCATCTTGTAAAATTCCTGTAAAAGTTTAACTAATAAAAATGTGGGAGATAATTCAAAAATAATATATTTATTAGAAAAATAATATTTTTTAAAAATTTAATTATGTAAAAATAGAGGTATTTTTTGACTAAACTATTGATAAAAATAATATTTTAAATTAAACTGTTAATGAAACATCTTTTTATTAAATTTTGCATAGTTTCAGGACCTTTTTTTAATCATTTCTCGTTAGCTTTAGAAGTATCCATGGATCTTCTTCTTTCATCTCTTTCTACTCTGTGGTTGTTCAGTTGTTTCGGTGATTTAAATGATTTTTGCAAACTGTTAAAAGTCTGTTACAGTGAAATAACATACATAAATACAAAATGGACAAGTAAAAAAGGTTAATCAGGTAAATAAACTTCACTATAAACCTGTACTACTGTAATACCCCTCACTAATATAACAGGGGCATAATTGTCTTTTAACAAAAGAGGGCTAAATAAGTATTTAACTTTAAATAGATGTATATACCAATTCATATTAGTTGGGCTCGGCCATTGGAAGCCCAACACGTGAAGAAAGAGGGCCACATATTGTAGGATTAAACTTTAAGCAAAAAGGGGCTTTTCAGCCGCTTGAAGAAACAAAAAAAAAAAAAGAAAAGATAATTTACTTTGGGTGTTATATCCTCAACCACCTTACTAAAGCTCCTAGTCTAGATAATTTACTTTGGGTGTTAAAGCATAGATAAAAGTTTTTATGATAATACAAATTACTTACAGAAGGATATGAATTAATATTTTGAAGGATTTATAAAGAATTGTTTTAGCAAGGCCATAGATAGCCAAAAAACTTGTTTGAGCAAAAGTGGGATATGGACATTTAGAATTATGACTCAATTGTTCCTTCAAATTGGGGGGCCATCATGTTAATGAATAAGATAAACACATAAGATGTTGATGAATAAGATAGACATATAAGTCAAATTTGAACCACAAGGGTTGGGTGTTTAAATAGTTATTGTTGAATTAGCCTTAACAAGGAAATTAACTTGAGATTGATACAATATGATGATAGATTGATCGAAGGAAGTCTTATGGATTTCTTTAGTGACAAGTTTGGTACTCCAACACAAGTACAGTGAGTAGTAATCTTTTCACATGTGCTTTTATAAACTTGAGATATAAGTATTTTCATATTCACCTGTTTTAGTTTCAACTTGCTAGGCCTTTTTTTTCTTGGCATTATTGGACATGATAGTTTGGTCAAACTCAAATAATAGTTTGCAATTTACTTTTAAGGTTAATTTTCTATTCTTTGTTGAAGTAGAAGAAGTAATTAATTAAAGAAGGAAAAAAAGAATTAATACATTTTAACATCAAATATTTACATTGTAGACCCTCATTATATCATACATAAACACTTTGTTTAATTGAATCAATAGAAAATAAAATTTGTTTAATTTAATTATAAAAGAATCCATTCAAATTAAGGATTAAAGTAATCTTCTCACTATGGTGCATTGATTTTTTGTCCTTTAAACAATTTTTTCAACTATAAAAGGCACTACTATACGACTTAGGACAAACACTTTAAGCCACTCAAGTAAACACTAGTTACCCCCAACCCCCCCCCCCACCCCCAAAAAATGAACTGGCCTGAATTCCTTGACGTTCGAATCCTCAGGAGCCCACACTTCATCTATTTGGTGCATTATCTCATGATAATCGCGACGTTCTTGCACAAGCAAATCAATGGATTCCTGAAGAGAAACAATATTTTGAAAATGCTTTTTCTAGGTACAATAATCCAGATTCTCAAACTTTCTTCGAATTTGTTTCTTCAAAATTTCCCTATAAGTCCTTGGAGGAAATAAAAAATCAGTACATCATCCTCTTCAAAGACGTTAAAATAGCGAATTCTACAAACCACAACGACGTTGTTGTTGTTGCTTCTAATGATCATCGTGATCAGCAGCATCACGAAGTGACAGAGGAAGATAACTTATCACTCAATGGCATGCTGCCTCAAGTCGAAAAATGTTATTCATGTCACCGGCGAAGCAAAATTCCATGGACTGAAGGAGAACACCAATATTAAATAGAATTCTCTCTCTTTTTTTATCCTTTTTCTAACCTATTACTATTTTTTATATACACAACTACTTCAGAAACTTTATTTTTATGTTTTCACACATATTTTCAGATGACCTCTTCATTTGAGTTCTTTTGTTACTCCCCCTCACCCCCCACACACACTTGATCTCTTCACTTTTGTTCTTAAAAAATTGATAATATACATATATACATTAATTAAAAAAAAATTCCTTTTTTGCGATTGATTTCGTTTACTTCTATTGTCTGCATGTTGATATCACTAATACTTTCAATTTTAATATATAGGGAAAGTCTAATCCTCATTTTCTATGAATCTTGAAATAAATTTTTTAAGTCACCTGCTGCAACATGTAAAACTAACTTTAGCTTGTTCATTGATGCATATAAACTTAAAAATTGTGAATTAATTTTTTGTTATAAACTTATTTCAATTTACTATTTTTTCAATATTTTTTAACCATGTCGCATGATATATGTAGGTTGTTTCTTATGGGAATGAACAAATTTGGGAAAGGAGATTGTAAGAGCATCTCAAGGTACTATGTCATTTCAAAGACACCAACTCAAGTAGCTAGACATGCTCAAAAGTGTTTCTATCGACGGAACAATCAAACTCCAATGGATCACCCTGACATCAATGACATTCAAACTGTCACCCTTACTCCTAAGAGGAAAACAACAAGTCCTCATAAGATCAATAATAACATACTTGCTTACAACAACAATTGTCAAGTTGGGTCTTCATTAATGTCTTTTAATTATTCAAATTATTACCCTTTTGGTGGTCCAACTTTTACATAAAATTCCAGTGAAAATTTTGGAAGATATCATCAAGGTGAAGCATCTAGCAACAACTCGTTTGTCCTGGATAAAGTAATAATACAACAATAATCTTCAATGGCCAATGTCACCTTGCCCTTTTCCTTCAATGTACCAATCTTTTGCTAGGGGGAATAATCCTCAAGTCTAAGCAAAAAGGGGCATCTATATTACTACACAAGAGAACAAGCATTTAGCTACAAACATAAATTAGGTAAATGAAAATATTCCAAGTTAAATCTGGCGGTAATGATGTAATTAGCTTGAAATTTGATTTCTCTAGCTAAAATCAGTAGTTAATAGCCTATTTTCTTATAGTGTATTGTCTTCTAGGTTTAGAAAAAGCATAGTAGAGTTTTAAATTTTTTTAGATTTGAAGGTTGGGGAGAATCAATGTCCTTATATGTAATATAATATAATATAACATAATTTATGAGCTCTTTTAATAGTATGAATAAAATATGAAATTAAATTTTTTTTTATGTTGCTCTAACAAGTCATAAAGACAAAAGATGTAGGACAATAGTTCCAAATAAAAATGAGCTTTCTCTTATGATTGTTATCTCTACATACCCATAATATCAAATAATCTATAAAGTTAATGATATTATAGATGGTGCAGAATAGAATATGTCTGTTGAGAAAATTTCGTCAAAAACAAATGATGATTTTGATATGATTGTAGGTATGAACTCGCTAGTATCATATCCAAAGATGCTAAGGATGCTATGGCACCAAGTTCATTTAAATCTAATACGTTTAATAAAGAGTACAAATTAATGGGAGAAAATCTACAAAAATAACAATTAATATTAGGTACGAACACATGCCTTTTAAAATATATGGATTGATCAATACTAATAATGTTAAAAGCTAAACCCATAAAATTTAAATTTTGTAACTTTCTATGATCATGTCATGTTACACTTTATAAAATCTTAGTCAAACATCTCTAACTTTATAAAACAAATATTTTTGATTTCATGAATTCTTGACCAAACAGGGTATTGATAATCTTTTAGTTTCCTACACTTATTAAAGTACTAGTAGTCAAATTAATATTTCCAATGTATACTAATTTCAATTATAAAGAATTATTTAAATAAAATAAATATTTAATCAATATTTTATGGAGAATACAAAAAACATAGTATACAAATTAAAAGAAACATAAGAAATAATATCCCAACCTTCATAAATTATTTAAACACATGAACATCTCATAACTCTACTAATAAAGATGAGAGGGCAAATTTTTTAGTTTGAGAGGTACTTGTAAATTGACAAGTTATATTTATGTGAGGATCCACCATTTCGGTTTAGATAAGGAAAAGTATTGAATTTGATATATTTTATCTGATTCGAGTTTTAAAATGTCAATGAAGTGAATTAAACTTAGGTACTGATCAAACTTGACATATGTATGTGATCTCTAATTGAGTTGATAAATAATAAGAATATAGTTTCAGTAAAATTAGTAAATAATAAATAAATAAGAATATAATTTCAGTTTAATATCTTTGGATAATCTAAAACACTAATAAGTTTTAGAGATGTTTTCAAGGAGATAGTTTTGCTTCTTTTTTTCATTTTGCATTTTGTCTGTTTTTGTTTCAACAAGCAAGACAAATTTTTGGCATTAGTGGACATAATAGTTTGGTAAAACTCATATATTTACTTTCAAGATTAATTTTCTTTTCTTTGTTGAAGTAGAAGAAGTAATTAATAAAAGAAGGAAGAAAGGAATTAATAGATTTTAACATCAAATATTGATGATGTAGACCCTCATTATATCATAAACACTCTTTTTAATTGGGTAAACTAAAAATTAAATTTGTTTCATTTAATTATAAAAGAATCCATTCAAAGATTGATAAATAAGTGTAATCTTCTCACAATCGTACATTAATTTTTGGTACTTTAAACCTTTTTTCAACCATAAAAAGACACTACTATATGAGTCTTAACACATTAATTGAGTTATCAAAGATAAACATTCTTAAGTCACTCACAAATACTCACTAGTCAATACCCCCCTTCCCTCCCCCCATGTAATGACCCTGAACATGGTTTTGACTTTGTGAGCTCGAAACTAGTTTAAATAAGTTTTCTCCGGTTGAAGTCAAATTCTGATGATTCCGTTGGATCCGAAATATCGATTTTTGTCTAGAAGGACCCTTCGTTTAGTTTTCGACGTTTCCGGGTGTGTTTTGGTCCTTTTAATTATTTTTTATATTGGGAAATGGGATCCACATTTGAGTAAAATGACCTCCGATGGGAATTTCGACTACACCATTGAGTCCGAAATATCATCTCCGATCAGATTTCATATATGAAATGTATTTTTCCGACTCCAGGTGATGCCGGAGCATTGAACTTAAGTTTGAGAGTTTGCTGAAAATGCTGAAGTGGGGATCACGGGCCCAATTAAGCGCTGCCATGTGGCAGACGCAGTAAATAAAATCTGCAGATTCCTTCTCGGATTTTTTTAGACTTCTCACAAACTCCCATCAGCAATTTCTCCCTCAATATTTGTCTGATATGCGCGATTCAAAAGGCTAAATTGTGTATTTTTCCGAAAGGAACACCATGGGAGTTTCAGAAATTAATTTTGGCGCACCGTTCAAGGTAAAAAATGTTGTTTTCGGTTGATTTGAATTTTTTTTTAAACTTTAAACATGAGATTTCTACCTCATTTTAGTTCCTTTTTTAAAATGGCATTCGCCATTGAATTTTTTATTACTTGGAGAACACTTTTATGTACAAATTTCTTGATTTTTGATGACTACATTTTTGGACCATTTTGCTCTTTTCACCCGAATTAATTGATATTAGTGTCATTAGATTCATTACGTTATTGTGATGTTATATTTGAATAGATTTTGGTGATTTGGAGTATCATAGGGAGGGAAAAGCTTCAGAATTGATGTGATTTGAGGCTTTATATAAGGAAAGTGGATTTCTAATCTTTTGTTAAATATGTTGAACCTCGTATGCTCTAATGTGTATAGAATTGAGTATTTTGGGATAGAGATGGATTAATGTAGGCTTTGATCAAAATATTTTGAATTGAATAATTATTCCTATGGTGATATTTGAGTTGTTAATTAATTGTGGAAGTGTATTTTAGGGGAAATAGTGAATTAATTGATACTGATATCAAATTTGTACTTATTTTTAGATATGATTGTTATTGAGGTTGTGATGGTATTGAGATATTAAGGATATTGCAATATTTATGGCATTGGGTAATACCCTTATCCTTGTAATTCTTGTGTGTGTGATTCGTGAATTATTTTGATATTATAAAAATAAAATGTGTAACACTTGAATTGAAAATGTGGCTAAGTGATGAGAATTCTATTTTTGAGATATATTGGTGCAGATGGTGATTATGAGTTAATTTGTTTGTACACTTCATCTCATGTTTATTCATTCTATGTCACACATAATTTGCATTGGTTCTTGATATTGCTATGAGTGAGATGGTAAAGAAAAGAGAAAAAGAAATTGGGGCCGAGGTCTTTACCGGTCGAGATGTGATGTCGAGGTCTTTGCCGGCGATGTTGTGATACTAAAATCTATGATAGTGAGATTGTGATGCCGAGGTCTTTTCTTGTGATATTGTGATACTAAAAGTTGTGATAGTGAGATTGTGATGCCGAGGTCTTTGCCAGCGATATTACGATGCTGAAATCTGTGAAAGTGATATTGTGATGCCGAGGTCTTTGCCGGCGATATTGTGATATTGAGATCTTTGATATTGATATTGTGATGCCAAGGTCATTGCCGGCAATTATTTCATAAGCATTGCATCTCATCTTTGCATATTGAAATTGTGATGTCGAGGTCATTGCCGACAATTATTGCATAAACATTGCATCTCATCCTTGCATATTATCATGTGGCATGGTGTTATTCATGTGATTGATTATGTTATCACTTGTGAGTTATGGCTTGTGATTTAATAATTGTGATATACTTAAAGACTATTTTCATTGTGTATTATGTGTTGTAGGGCTGGAACTTTTCTGAGTGCAGGGTTGTAGTTCGGCGGTATGTGGTTGGGTGTGAAGGAGTTACTTGGTTCTACATTGTTTTACTCTAGGTTAGTTTCATTTGCTAAGTACAGCGTTGTTTTTGGTACTCACCCCCTTGCTACAATTTTGTAGGTTGCAAGCCCGGTCCCTCTAGTTAGAATTTTCTCATTGTAGGACCGAGCTTCCGGATTATCCTTAAAGTAGCTGCTTATGTCACCCGTTGATCTTCAAGGAATCCATTATTATGTTACATTCTATTTGAGGACTAGGCATTTGAGACATTTATTTTATTCGAGTATTATCTATATAGAGGCTTGTACATGTGACACCTGTTTTGGGATGGTTGTAGTTTTGTCTTCCTATGATTATTTGTCATATTAGACTATTTTCTCTTCCGCTATTATATTTACGTTTGGATCAGTAGGTATTGGGCTGACTCGCCTTGGTGGGTTAGGTGAGTGCCATCACGTCTATTTTCAGGTTGTGACAGTTGGTATCAGAGCCCAGGTTCATAGGTCTCATATGTGTACAAGCCCAATCGAGTAGAGTCTTAAGGATCGGTGCAGAGACGTCTGTTACTTATCCTTGAGAGGCTACAACGATTTTTAGGAAATTTCCTCTTATTTTTTCGATTCAGTTGTAGGTCTCGGTACATTGTGTGGTTTGAAATTCAATCCATCTTAGAGGTAATGGATTTAAGGGATGAATGTGTAGTCAACCCTTGATTGTCCCTTGATTTAAAATGATTTGGGTGTGGATAAGGTCCAATGAAGTATGTCAAAGGTAAGTATCAAATGGAGAAGTTAAATTGAAAGAGCAGCTTTAGGATCTCTTGAGTTAAGAGTTCATATGCCCTAGTGTGTCTCCATGGGGTGCACTATTTTGTTTGTAAAGAAAAATGAGGTTTCTATGAGAATGTGTGTTGATTACAGATAGTTGAAAAAGTAACAGTTAAGAAGAAGTACCCTCTCCCTATAATTAATGATCTTTTGACCAGTTTCAGGGTAAAACCATGTTTTCCAAGATTGATTTGAGATTCGAATATCATCAGCTAAGGATCAGGGATTCTAAAATTCCTAAGCCAGCATTTCGGATGAGGTGTAGGCACTATGAGTTCCTTATGATATCCTTTGGGATAACCAATGCCCTTGCCGAATTTAGAGAGTTAATGAATGATATATTTTGACTATATTCGAGTTCCTTGTTTTTTTTTGTTTTCATTAATGATATATTGGACCACTTCAATGCCAAAGAGGATCATGAGTGGCATTTGAGGATTGTACTTCAATGGGTTAGAGATGAGAGGTTATATGACATGTTTTCCAAAAGTGAGTGTCAGTTGAGTTTGGTTGCATTTCTGGGTATGTTGTTGTTGTATCTTATATCACCTGAGAAGGTCAATAGGGTGGATAATGCTTTGAGCAGGAAGGCCTCAAGCTTGGGGAGTTTTGTAGCTATTCAGGTTAAGGAGTGACCATTAGCTAGATATGTTCAGAAATTGACCATAGATTGGTAAGAGAGTAGAGTTAAGCATTGAGGGTGGTGCTTTCCTAGTCGACTAGATGTCTGGGGTGATTCGTAAACGTGGCATAGCGTCATTAACGTAATGACTATGTTATCAATGTAATAATTATGGGATTCCAGTTGTTATGTATTCAAATGAGGGTTGATTGGTATGGACAGAGGATGACATTGCGTTCATTAAAATTAGGACCTCTACTATGTCTTCTTAGAGTGGATATGTTGCACGACTGACTATGATACAACTGCTATGGTGGTGTCTAAGTCTATTTTTATAGGGCTATGGGTTGTGCTGCTTCTGCTACCTATCTTGTCTGTGGAAGAAGGTATATTGTTTGGTGAGAAATGAATTCATTGAGACAAAAGTGTGGACCATTCGAGCACGAACTTCTATTAGAATATGGTGCATTCTAGTGGTGAATATGGTGGGACTTTTGATGTGGTATGGATAATATACAAGGACAGAAGCAATGATCATTGAGTGCAGACACTAGTTACTAAGGAGTTATGAATTGTTGTACTTCCTCAGGTAGCGGAGTTTGGCATTACCGTTATATTTGGGGAGAACCATTTTGTTGTTACTATGGATGCTTGGGTTTGGAATCAGTTATAAGGAAAATTGTAGTGGTAAATCATAGAATGAGTATTAATATGTTTAAGTGTGATTTTATTCCATAGATCTATATGGGGATTGGTGACCTCCTTTTAAGCTAAGAGAAGTGCTTTGATATCGAGATAACAAGCATATGGACTAATAAAGTTTCAACAAGTTCACTTGTATAAATGGAAATGGAAATGGTAGTGAGAAAGTACAAATAGATAATTTGTTGAGTCAGTAATTTTTGTTGGTATGACTTGGGATTGGGCTAGCATATCAATCATAACAACAGTTTTATAAAATGTCATGAGTTTAGTTGCCTGATTCGACTATAGTAAGATAGTAACACTGGTATCAGCAATGTTAAGAGATTGTTTGGTAAGGTATGAGAGAGAAGTCTACATGGGTTGGCTTGAGTGTGAGAATGGATTTCTTTATGGTATTCAATTCAGTGACTAGTATGACTTAGGTTGCGAGTAATGAGTACGACAAGGTATATGAGAAAGCGATTAATAAAAAAGTAGGGTATGCAATCTCTAAAGATCTTCAAGATGTATATTAAACATGATTGAGAAGGAAATCAATTGAATAGTGTGAATTGGGATCCAGGGTTTCATGGTACGTTGCGTTCACAATAATTGATTTTGTCAATGTATGGATTAGTCTAATGAGATAATTGATTATGTTGGTTACTGAGCATTTCTGAAGGGTTTTGAGCTTGTCTTCGATTATGGATTCTATTACTTTTGACGATGAAGGGATTAAATGAAGTTTCATTTAAGCAGTTTGCAATAAAGTAAAAGACAATCTGTTGTGGATGTTTTTCTAAGAAAGTATAACAATAAATGGGTTAGGAGCGAGTACATAAACCTTGGGCATCAAAGAGTTTGAGCACCTAGGATTAGGCCATGAGTATGGGTTTAGCATTCAAACATCCTCGCAACATTTATGACAAATACAAGTCAAAAAAAGTAAAGGAAAGTAGACATCATATATGGGTCCATGGTTCAGAGTTTTATGTTGTATAGATTTTCGCTTTGAGTTCGTGTGATAATGTGAGAGGGGTTGACTCATCAACAGATTATGAGAGACTATGAACTTCTTTTTTTTTGAAAATTTGGTTTGGGTTGGAATGACAAACAGTGATTTGTGAGAAATTGTGCAGTTCATATTAGGTTGGATTACTCAATCATAATAGGTGACTCATGGAAGCAATATAGAAAGGACTCATGATTTCATATGTGTCACTGATGACTTTGGATCAAATGGATACTACTTCATTGGTGGAGGTTAACGTAAACTATCATGATGGATTATGTTGGTATTTAGTGGTAAATGAAGGTTATGTGCTTATGATATGCAGAATTCCTAGGTGATCAAGAATTTCTTAAGTTTGGCATGAGGGAACGATTGTTGGAGTGGAAGTTGAGGCATTTTTCTCGTCGAAGGGTTATATGTGGCTGATGTTTATTTCTAATTAAATAGTTGTAGCTCATGGAAAGGGAACCATACTTGATTCAACTATTGCTCCAGTATCCGAGTAGTATTATTTGAGGTTTTATAATCTTGGGATTGTCATTCACTAGTTGTCAAATTTAATTGGATTCCCTCTTACGAATATGTATTGTTAAAGTATTGGAATTGCGTAGCTTAAGTTCAGGGAAGATTATGTTAAGGGAATGGGACTTGGATGAGGTTTGCAATGGTTGGTAGATTGTAATTGACTATTATTGGTTCAAGTTTGGTCATTGGCTAGTCTTCGACTTGGTAGCTACTCTTAGAGGGTAGAATTCCATGTTGGTTCATAAGTATTATTCTTGCTGGTATGTTTTGATGTTATAGCTCTCGAGAATAAGGTCACTTGGAAATAATTAGTGACTTGAGAAGGGTATGTCAGACTCTTGGTTACTTCTAATGAGGCTCCTCCCTTTGCCTTATGTTCGAGGACGAACATGGTTTTTAGTGGTGAATAATGTAATGAACCTCAACATGGTTTTGACTCTGTGAGCCCGAAACTAGTTTAAATCAGTTTTCTCCGATTTTGGCCAAGGAGACCTCAAATACAAATTCTGATGATTCCGTTGGATCCAGAATATCGATTTTCATCTAGAAGGACCCTTCGTTCAGTTTCCAAAGTTTTCGGGGGTGTTTTGGTCCTTTCGATTGTTATTGATATTGGGAAATGGGACCCACATTGGAATAAAACGACCTCCGGTTTGACTACACCGTTGAATCTGAAATATTATTTTCGATCAGATTTCATATATGGAATGTATTTTTCCGACTCCAAATAAGGCCGGAGCATTAAACTTAAGTTTTAGAGTTTGCTGAAAATGCTGAAGCAGGGATGATGTGGCCCAATTAAGCGCTGCCACATGGCAGACGTAGTATAAAATCTGCAGATTTCATCTCAGATTTTTTTAGACTTCTCACAAACTTCCATCAACGATTTCTCCCTCAAATTTGGTCCGATTTGGGTGATTCAAAAGGCTAAATTTTGTTTTTCTCAAAAGAAACACCATGGGAATTTCAAAAATTAATTTTGGCACACCGTTCGAGGTAAAAATTACTTTTTTCGGCAGGTTTGGATTTTTGTTTTGGAAACTTTAAACATGAGATTTCTACCTCGTTTTAGCTCCATTTTTGAAATGATTTTGCCATTGAATTCCTTATTACTTGGAAAACACATTCATGTATAACATTCTAGATTTTCGATGACTATTTTCGATGACGAAATTTTGGACCATTTTTTTCTTTTCACTCGAATTAATTGATTTTAGTGTCATTAGATTCGTTATGTGATTGTGATGTTATATTTGAATTGATATTGGTGATTTCGAGTATCGTAGTGAGGGAAAAGCTTCTGAATTGATGTGATTTGAGACTTTATATAAGGCAAGTGGATTTCTAATCTTTTGTTAAATATGTTGAACCTCGTATGCTCTAATGTGTATAGAATTGAGTATTTTGGGATAGAGATGGATTAATGTAGGCTTGGATCAAAATATTTTGAATTGAATAATTATTCCTATGGTGATATTTGAGTTGTGAATTAATTGTGGAAGTGTATTTTAGGGGAAATAGTGAATTAATTGATACTGATATCAAATTGGTACTTATTTTGAGATATGATTGTTATTGAGGTTGTGATGGTATTGAGATGTTAATGATATTGCAATATTTATGGTATTGGGTAATACCCTTATTCTTGTAATTCTTCTGTGTGTGATTCGTGAATTATTTTGATATTATAAAAACAAAATGTGTAACACATGAATTGAAAATGTGGCTAAGTGATGAGAATTCTAATTTTGAGATATATTGGTGTGGATGGTGATTATGAGTTAATTTGTTTGTGGACTTCACCTCATGTTAATTCATTCTATGTCACACATAATTTGCATTGGTTCTTGATATTAGTATGAGTGAGATGGTAAAGAAAAGAGAAAAGGAAATTGGGGCCGAGGTCTTTACCGGTCGAGATATGATACCGAGGTCTTTGCCGGTGATGTTGTGATACTAAAATCTGTGATAGTGAGATTGTGATGCCTAGGTCTTTGCCAGCAATATTGTGATACTAAAAGCAGTGATAGGGAGATTCTGATGCCGAGGTCTTTGCCGGCGATATTACGGTGCTGAAATCTGTGATAGTGATATTGTGATGCCGAGGTCTTTGCCGGCGATATTGTGATATTGAGATCTTTGATATTGATATTGTGATGCCGAGGTCATTGCTGGCAATTATTGCATAAGCATTGCATCTCATCCTTGCATATTGATATAGTGATGTCGAGGTCATTGCCGACAATTATTGCATAAGCATTGCATCTCATCCTTGCATACTATTATATGACATGGTGTTATCCATGTGATTGATTATGTTATCGCTTGTGAGTTATGTCTTGTAATTTAATAATTGTGATATACTGAAAAACTATCTTTATTGTGTACTATGTGTTAGAGGGCTGGGACTTTTCTGAGTGCAAATTTATAGTTCGGTGGTATGTGGTTAGGTGTGAAGGAGTTACTTGGTTCTTCATTGTTTTACTCTAGCTTAGTTCCATTTGCTGAGTACCATGTTATTTTTGGTACTCACCCCCTTGCTACATTTTTGTATGTTGTGAGCCCAGTCCCTCTTGTTAGAATTTTCTCACTGCAGGACCCCGCTTCCGGATTATCCTTAAGGTGGCTGCTTATTTCACCGGTGGACCTTCAAGGAATCCATTATTATATTACGTTCTATTTGAAGACTAGACATTTCAGACATTTATTTTATTCGAGTACTATGTATTTAGAGGCTTGTACATGTGACACCAGTTCTGGGATGTAATTTGGTCTTCCTATGATTATTTGTCATATTACACTATTTTCTCTTTCCCTATTATCGTTATGTTTGGATTAGTAGGTATTGGGCTGACTCGCCTTGGTGGGTTAGGTGAGTGCCATCACGTCTATTTTCGGGTCATGACACCCCCCCCCCCTCCAAATAAAAGGATTAGAATTTCTTGAAAGTTTGAATCCTCAGGAGCCCAAGCTTGATCTGTTTGGTGCATCATCCCACGATATTCGTGAAGTTATAGCACAAGTAGGTCGATGGTCTCTTGAAGAGAAACTGTATTTTGAAAATGTTTTTTCTAGGTACAATAATTTATGTTCACAAACTTTTTTCAAATTTATTACTTCAAAATTTCCCCATAAGTCCTGAAGGAAATTAAAAATCAGTGCATAACCCTCTTCAAAGACGTTAGAATAGAGAATTCTACAGACAACATCGGTGTTGCTGCTGCTGATGATCATCATGATGTGATCATAAGCAATATCACAATGTGGCAGAGGAAGACAACTCATCACTCAATGGCATGTCGCCTAAAGTCGAAAACAATCGTTTACGTCGCCGACGAAGGATATGTGATTTAAAAGTATCTTTAGTATTACTTCATTAAAATTTTAAAAATATTTATTTTAATAAATATATTATTCTAAAAAAAGTTTTAAACTATTGACAAAAATAAAATTTTTAAATTAACTATTAAGGAAACATATTTTTATAAAATTTTGCATAATTTTAGGACGTTGTTAATCATTTTCTAGCTTTTAAAAGCATTCGTGGACCTTTTTCTTTCCTTCCTTTCTATTTTGTAGTTATTCACTTGTTTTATTGATTTAAGTGGTTTGTGCAAAGTGCAAAGTGTGTTACAGTAAAATAACTTGCATATATACAAAATTGACCAAAGAAAAGAGGTTAATTTTGCGAATAAACTTGATTATGAACCTATACTATTATCATTTTATACTGCGAATAATAGACTGGTGAAAAAATACCAACTAAAATAGAAACGTCATGATATTAAAAAAGAAAAAATTGAATTGAAAAAATGAATCTGATAAATATTGATATCGAAATTAAAATGAACATTTTTAAAAAAAATTCAAATAACAAATAGAGAGGAGAAAAATCTATTAGAGTAATAAATAGGCTTACTGATGTCAAATATTGACTCAAGCTCAAATAGTTATGTAGAAATTATAACAACATTTGCAATAAATTCTTTGTCGAATAAATAAGAAACTTTGTAGTGGTGTCACAATGATAATAAAAAAGAAAGTACAAAAAATAATACAACTAATTAGTAAGGCGTAATGAAGTATAGTTTACAAATTTATATTTGATGAGCCAGAATGTAACACCTCCTAATTCTTTTCACCTAGACTGAATAGATGCACAGAGAAAATTGAGAAAGTGACTGAGAAAATCACTAGAAGAGAAACCACGAGGGCCATCAATAGCTCGTAGAGTGATCTACGTCTCATAGATGAGTCCTCGTAGATCCCTGGGTGACTTGGTGAAATTTTTTTAAGTCTGAGGTCCATGTACGAGACAACATATGGCCCGTAAAATAATCACGGTCCGTAGATTAGGTTTCGTCAGTTGGTGATAAGAAATTCAACCTTTCAGTATATTGAGTTACGAGTTATCAGACGGCCCTTAGAAGTACTTAAAGCCCGTAGAAGCGGTTTCATAGATCCCACGACATATTACAGTAAATCAAACTTTTGGCCACTTTACCTACAAGAGGTTATCTACGGCTCGTAAAAAGATCTACGGCCCGTAGACGTGATCTCGTAGATCCTGTCGACAATTTTTAAGAAAAATGTTTTTGTCCATTTTTAATTCATTTTCTATCCAATCCTTAGACGTTTTGGTCTTGATTAAAGTCAAAAAATAAAATCCTAACTGTATTTTTACCTTTCATTCACGCTTGGGAGTTCTTGAGAGCACTAGAAGAGGGAGAAAAGCGGGGATTTCAAGTTCAAATACGAGGATCAACTAACGTTTGATTTCTTCTTCTATTTCAAGGTATGTAAGGCTTATTAAAGTGTTAAACTATGTTCGTTCACATGTCATTTCACCTACTTGAGTCAAAATTGAGAATAATAGTTGAGATTTGGAAAATCTTGTTAACCTAATACTAAATTTCCTGCATTTATTATAAGTTCTCATGATGATGTATGAGGTACTTGCTACATTGCATAACTACTGATATGAAATTGAGATATAATTCTTTATTTGATAGCATAAACCTTAAACTACATGACTTTTATGAAATTCTATTCAAGAATTGAGTTGAGGTTTGAGTGTGATTACCTGAGTTGAGCAACATGAGCATAACTGAGCATGAGGAGCATGTTGCATTTTAATCACATGTCCTTTTATGCATTTTTCTTGCATCACATGATGAGTCCATTGGAGTTAGTCCGAATGACCTTCTGAGTCCAAGTTGGGTCTAATTGTTTTCCTTGATTGAGTGAGTTGATGAGAAACTCAGATGAGCTGAGTTAAGATAACCTAATAAGGTTAAGATTTGAGTTGTTGATTAGCTGAACATATTTTAGTCTTGGGAGGAGTATCAAGCACCCACCTGGGAGAGAGTAAATAACTACTCTAACCCACAGAGCTACTTTGCCAGTGTAGGATAGTCATGCAACACATTCTAGCAACTCTTGACAGAAAAGATGGAAATTTATTATGGGTCGATAAGAGAATTAATCGTCCTTTATCTTGGCAAGTTTGGATGGGCGTTGCAATGACGTCTCCTTCACCATGCATCATCAAACTAAATGTGGTGTGATTGGATGTTTGTTAAGACAAACTCCTAAGCAAACACTAATTGAGCATAATATTTATAAAATGAGTGTTTTTCTACCGAGTCTATTTTAAAAAGCATGATTTACTTTAAACTTGCATATTTATTCAGATAAGTTGTGGGTTGTTTGAGTTGAGGTGAGTGAGTTGAGATTTACTTTCTTAAGATACTTTACAAACCAGTATATTCCATGTACTGACAACCATTTGGACCTGCATCGTTTCATAATACAGATATAAGTGATAGAGGACTTCAGCCAGCGCATCGTTGAAGTCTGGATCAATGCATTTACGGAGTTGGTAAGCCCTTCTTGCTTTCCGAAGGAACCCTTTTATTCTTCTTATTTTATGGGGTGTTTTATTTCATGATTTGGGGTATCATTGGCCTATCATGGAACCCTCTGGATTGTAGAGTAAAGTCTTCATGGACATTGAGTAGAGGATCGTTGAGTATTTCTAGAGACTATTTAGTAAGAGTTATATTTATCTATTAATGACTTTTGTTTTAGTATTACTTCTGCTGATGTGACGATGAGTACAGGTATGTCACGCCCCGGGAGGGTACCCTTGGCGTGGCCGACACTCAAAGACTTACTAGTCCCCAAGCGAACCACTTAGCCTCATTACATCATTCAATCAAATAAATCTATTGAATAGCGGACATCAGTCAAATAAAATGATGCAGTCCAGAGTGGACATCAGTACTTGGAATGTACTGGTATGTAAAATAGCTGAATGAAACCGCAACGGGTAGAATAATATGGAAACAACGTCAACTCAAAATAAACATCATAATCACATCAAATAGTCAATTGTCTATCAATGAATGAATAAAGAGTAGATAAGTTACACATCCTTAACTCAGACTCATCAATAGTCTCAACTCAACTAAAACTCAACTCAGAGGAGCTCACCTCCTCTCATTTTATCTTAAGACTCTACTTAGAGGAGCTCACCCCCTCTTATCTCATCTAGACTCGGAGTAAGGTAAAAAATTTATGGGAGTTTCTCTTATCCAACAACACTCACTTATGAGGCAGTGAATGTACAACAATCACCCTCATGTTGCCACAGTGGTTCCAAACTTTCCAGGTAGGGAACACTCAAAAACCATATCAGCTCACCCGATATGAAGTCAAAACTCAAGAGATCCGCTATTGCTTTCAAGGACTGTTACATCTCGAGGGAAACTATATATATGTGATGGTTTAAGCCTCACCTACATTTGGCGACGTAGTTAATGACTTTGATTGGGACTGAATCTTACTCATTTTGGTTCTCGATACTCCTCTCGACTCAATGCTCATAAACCTCAACCTCAACCAGTCTCATAGGGACTCACTCCCCGTCAAGGACTGATATTTCACAGGGACTTTAGCCCTTTAATAATTCATCTCATAGGGACTTTCACCCTATCATCAATCATCTCATAGGGACTTTCACCCTATCATCAATCATCTCATAGGGACTTTTACCTTATCATCAATCATCTCATAGGGACTTTCAACCTATCATGAAACATCTCATAGGGGCTTTAACCCTATCATCAATCATCTCATAGGGACTTTTACCCTATCATCAAACATCTCATAGGGGCTTTAACCCTATCATCAAACATCTTATAGGGGCTTTAACCCTATCATCAACATCGAATCATTGACTCAAGATTGTATAACCGTCATTAGGACACAAGTGAATAAATACATCGATAGAGTTCATTTATAGAGACTCATGAAACAATCAAGATTTCATCCACTCATCATCACAATCAACAATCTCAACTCAAGGATCTAGACTCAAGTTTCAAGTGCATTATGCATGTTTTTCAATTTAGTCATGAAGGGTTATGCAAATTCTCATAAAAGTATTCAATTTAAGAAAACAAATAGTATGATGATTATCAACATAGAAAACATGTAATTTCCAAACATAATTTTCAAGAAAACACCGTCAAGAAATCATGCATGTAGATTCTTCAATAATCAACTCATCTATGACCTCTATAAGGCACATGAGAGAACAATCCCATGTTTTAGTTTAGCCTTACATACCTGTGATGCAACTATCAATCGGGTACGTCAAGGGTCTCTTCTCGAATATCTCAACTCAAGCCCTTCTCTTCCCTCCTCAAGCCCTAGCCTTATTAGATTATGGAATAGAACTTAAAATGGGGGATTTTAAACCCTTTTCACATTGAAATGACCTTATTAGCTGTGTATTAGAGTTTAGGAGGGGTGGGAATTGATCGGAATGCCCTTCATAACTATTTAAAAATTTCCACCTCGGAAAAGACACGGTCCACGACGCGGAATGGTCCACAATAGTGTATTTTTAGAAAAGAGTTTTTGAACGAGTTTTTATCTTCCCATCGAAAAATTTAAAAAATACACAAGTGTGCCTCAGCGACAGGTGCGCGACGCTCCTCTGTCGGGAACCGCCATTGTTTTTTATTGTGGATCAAAAAATTATCTTTTGATCGGGTCGCTCTAAAAATTGACCGAGACTATTTTTCTACTCAAATTTTCATGCTGATCACAAATGTGGCCTCGGATTCACCATATGATCATCAGAAGACGCATTACCATGCATACCCTCACTCTAGGGGTATTTTGTTAATTTTATCAGGCATTACAAGGTAGTTCTCTTGGGGAATTAGCGATGGTTCTTCAAGTGCCGACCACACCAAGGGTACCCTCTAGAAGCATACAAAATTGGTATCAGAGCACAGAGTTCAAGTGTCTTAGGGAGTCTCTGAAGCCGTGTCTAGTAGAGTCTTGTTCATAGTTGTGTTGTGCACTACACTTTATAAGCAAGAGGCTATATGACATTAGGAATTATTACACTTTCTTATGTTCTGAGTTCGTGCAATAGAGTTAAAACTCTACAAAGCTCCTTTTCACTCATGCATTATGCGTTTGCAGATCATGCCTCCTGAGCATACCATCACTCAAAGAAGTACCACAACTGATGATATTGAGAACCCAACCCTAGCCGTGCCTACTCAGATGGAAAAATGAAGGGTCAAGGTCAACCAGCCAGAGCCACTAGTATTCCATAAACACCTACCGCTCCACCTGCTCCTACCATAGATGATGACTTAAGAGGAGCTACCATTGTGCTCATCCAATTGATAACTGCTCAAAGTGGGAACTGGAATTTACAAACTCCTAGTTCTTATTCATAAGAGCCAAATATTGCCACCAAACTTAGAAATTTTATGAGGATAAACCCACCAGTATTCACTGGGTGAAAGGTTGAGGATGACCCAGAACTTCATTGATGAGATGTGGAAAGTGTTGAAAGCTATGCATGCGCTTGAGATTGAGGGAGTTGAGCTTGGTTCCTATCAGCTAAAGGATGTGGCTAATGTTTGGTAAAATCAGTGGGAGGAGAGTCGAGGTAAATATGCTTAACCTATTGTTTGGGATGCGTTCGAGAGTACCTTCCTTGAGCACTTCTTTCCCAGTAGTTGAGGGAAGCCTAAATTGAGGAGTTCATGAATCTGAAACAAGAGGGATTGACAATTAAAGAATATGGACTGAAATTCTACCAGTTATCTAGGTATGTCCCTGAGTTGGTCTAGGATATAAGAGTGACGATGAGGAAATTCATATCTGGGTAAGGTATACATGTGAAGAAAGAGTGCAAAGTGGCATTGCTGATTCCAAGTATGTATGCCTCCTGGTGTATGCCAAAAAATTGAGGAGGATAAGAAGAGAGATAGAGAAGATAATCTTAATAAGAAAGACAATTCAGCAAGGCCTCAGTCGAATCCGACTAAGCAGAGTAAGGGATATAAGTCTTACTTCTAGAAGAGGTCCATTAGCTATGCACCATCTTCAGCCAGTACACCAGCCCCGAATACCAAGTATGATTAGAGGTCCCAAGGTCAGCAAAACTTTAAAGCACAGGGTTCACAGTCTCAGGCCAGTGTGACCCTTGGCTCAAATGGGAAGCCACCTCATGGGATATGTTGCAGGATACACCTGGGAAAATATAGAGATGGAGGGAACGATTGCTACAAGTGTGGCCAACCAAGCCATTTCAGAGGGAGTATCCACTATGGGCTAATAGGGCCCAGTCTTCTAACACAACACCGCCAGCGAGTGCTAACTAGAGAGGTGGTGCACCCTAGACAAATGGTGGGACAAACCGTTTATATGTGATGGGAAACTGACAAGACCAAGAGGTCGTACCAGATGTTGTGGTAGGTATGCTTAGAGTCTTTACCTTCAATTGTTATGCTTAACTTGATCCAGGTGCGACTTGTTCTATTGTCTCGCCATACATGGCTGGTAGATTTGAGATCCTTCCTGAATGTCTTCTTGAGCCCATCGGTGTTTCTACTCCTATTGGTGAGTCCATTAGAGTTGAGAAAGTCTATATAAATTGTGTGGTGTCCGTATATCGTTTGGGATACTCCTGCTTATTTGATTGAGTTAGAGATGGTTGATTTCGACGTGATCCTTACATAGACATACTTCACGCCCTTTATGCCTCTATTGATTGTAGAACCTAGACTGTCAAATTCTAATTTCAGAATGAGACCGTTATTGTGTGGAAGGAAGATTTTGTTGTGCAAAAGGGTAGGTTTATTTCTTGCCTCAAGGCCCAATGACTTTTCTCTAAGGGATGTATCTATCACCTTGTTTAAGTCAAGTTTGATGATGTTGAGCCTCCAAATACTGAGTCCATCCTGATTATGAGCGAGTTCCCTGATGTATTTCCTGCGGATCTACCCAGAGTCCCTCCTGATAGGGAGATTGAGTTCAGAATTGATGTTCTCCCATATATCCAGCCTATTTCTATTTTGCCGTATAGAATGGCCCATGTGGAGTTGAATAAGCAGTTTAGGGATTCACTATAAAAGGGATTCATAAGGCCGCACTCTATGGGGTGCTCCGGTCTTGTTCGTATGAAAGAAGGATGGTTCATTTAGAATGTGTATTGACTACTTCTAGTTGAAAAAGGTAAAGATTAAAAATAAGTACCCCCTTTTTGAGGATCGATGACTTGTTTGACCAGGTTTAGGGTGCCAGTATATTTGCCAAGATATACCTTCTATCAAGCTATCACTAGTTGAAAGTGAGAGACTGTGACATTCTGAAGATGGCTTTTCGATCCTGATATGGTCATTTCTAGTTTTTGGTTATTTCGTTTGGGTTGACCAATGCGCTTAAAATCTTCATAGACTTGATGAATAGAGTATTTATATAGTATCTTGACATGTTCATGATCATGTTTATTGATGATATTCTTGAAAATTCTAAGGATGAGGAGGAGCACGCCAAATACTGCAGAATCGCTTTGTAGACGCTCAAGGATAATGAGTTATATGCGAAGTTTTTGAAGTGTGAGTTTTGGCTCAAACTTGTGGTATTCTTAGGCCATGTAGTGTCGGGATATGACATTTGAGTAGATACTTAAAAGATTGAGGCAGTTAAGAACTCTCCTAGGCCAAAATCTTCGACAGATATAAGGAGTTTCCTAAGATTGGCTGGCTCATACCGCAAATTTGTTGATGGTTTTTCTTCCATATCGGCATCATTGTCTAAAATGACTTAGAAGAAGGACAAGTTCTAATGGTTCGATGAGTGAGAGGAGTATCCACGAGCTGAAGACATTGTTGACTACTACCCTAGTGTTAACCTTGCCTTATAAAACAGATTGATATGTCATCTATTGTGATACTTCGAGAGTAAGATTGGGATGTGTGTCAACGCAGAGAGGTAAAGTTGTTGCCTATGCTTCTAGACAGCTTAAAGTACATGAGAATAATTATCCCACTCCTGACTTGGAGTTGGCAGCTGTGGTGTTCTCTCTCAAACTATGGCACCACTACTTGTAAGGAGCACATATTGATGTAATCACAGACCACAAGATCCTGCAATATGTCTTCTCTTGGAAGGAGCTTAATTTTAGGCAGAGAAGATGGCTTAAGTTACTTAAAGACTATGACATGAGAATCTTCTAATATCCAGGTAAAAATAACTTTGTGTCCATGGGAAGTATCTCCCATGTTGAGGAAGAGAAAAATGAGTTGGCTAAAGAGGTTCACAGATTGGCATAATTGGGAGTGCAATTAGACGAATTAGGCAAATGAGGAGTTCGTGTACGTAATAGGTCTGCATCATCTCTAGTAGTAGAGGACAAGAAGAAGCAAGATAAAGACCCTATATTGCAGCAAATAAAAGTAGATGTATATAAACAAAAAGTGATGGCTTTCACCTATGGGGGAGATAGAGTATTGAGGTACCATGGCAGATTGTGTGTTCCAGATGCTGATAGTGTTCGAGAGAGGATCATGGCAGAGCACAATAATTCTAGATATTCCATTCATCTAGGATCGACTAAGATGTACTATGACTTGAGAGAGATTTATTGGTGAAGTGGGATTAAGAAAGATATTACTAAGTTTGTTTTCAAGTACCTGAATTGCCAAGAAGTAAAAGTTGAGCATTAAAATCCATGTGGAGTAGCATAGAATTTTGACTCCAAATAGAAATGGGAGATAATTAATATGGACTTCGTGACAGATTTATTGAGGTCTCGTAGATAACACAATTCAATTTGGGTGATAGTCGATAGAATGACCAAATCTTCGCACTTCTTGGTAGTAAAGATGACTGACACTGCGAAGGATTATGCCCAACTATACACAAAGGAGATTGTTAGACTGCATGGAGTCCCCTTATCTATAATCTGAGACAGAGGAGCCCAATTCACTATACAGTTTTGGAGATCTTTCCAGAAAGACTTAGGTTCAAAGGTTAATCTTAGCACCGCTTTTCACCCTCAGACTAATTGCCAAGCAGCGCGCACAATTCAAACCTTGGAGGATATGTTGAGAGCTTGTGCCATTGATTTCATAGGTAATTATAATAACTACTTTCCTCTGATTGAGTTTGCCTACAACAACAACTTCCATTCGAGTATTAGATAACCCTATATGGGAAACTCTATTGGAGGACATGTAGATTACCCGCTTAGATGATTTGGGGTAGGTGAAGTAGTATTGATTGGATTGAACTTGGTTCACTAAGCCATGGAGAGAGTACAGATCATTCGAGGAAGATTGAAGACTGCACAGAGTTGACAGATATCCTACACCGATGATAGAAGGAGAGACTTAGAGTTTGAGGTTGACAATTAGGTTGTATTTGAAAGTGTCACCTATGAAGGTGTGATGCAATTTTAGAAGAAGGGAAAGCTAAGTCTGAGGTATATTGGTCCTTATCAGATTTTAAGGAGAGTGGGCTATAAGACTTAAAAATTAAGAGCTACCACTAGATTTAGCAGCCATTCATCCAGTCTTCCATGTTTCCATGCTTAAAAAGTGTTTGGGAGACCCACAGTTGGTTGTGCCTGTTGAGAGTATTGGAGTAAACAAAAACTTGAGCTAAGAGGAGAGTCTTGTCAAAATTTTTGATCGCCAGGTTTGCAAGTTAAGAACCAAAGAGATTGTATCTGTCAAAGTGTTGTGAAGAAACTTATTTGTAGAAGAAGCTACTTTGGAGGCAGAGAAGGATATGAAGGCCAAGTACCCTCATGTAACACCCAGTGACAACAACAACAACAAACCCAGTGAAACCCCAGTAAAATTACAAAACTTCCTCTAGGTGAGACCAACACAAACAATTATGTGGAAAAATGATCCTAGTTGATTATTAGAGCAACTGAATCAAAGGATAATTTTTCAATGTGAAAACGCTATTCCAGAAAAGCACGCGACATGTTCACATTGCGGACGTTTCATGGACTTATACTTTGATGCGATCTCAATATTTTCTACGGGATTAGAAAAATCGATCGAAAATTTTTCGAAGAAAACCCCTAAAAATTGACTAAGTCCATGATGCAGACTTAGTACACTGAGGTGATGTTTTTGTAGTTTTTTTTAGGGGCATTCCAGAATTTTCCCAACCTTCCTAAACTTAAAACACAATCAAATTAGGTCGTTTGAGTGTAAAAATGGTTTATTACCCATTCTTAAGTCTTTCTAAGCTTCTTACGAGGGTTAGGATTAAGGAGAAGAGAGGAAGAGGGAATTTCAATAGAGTTGGGGCCGAACTCTTGCTATATTGGTTGTCAAACTCCATACCAGGTATGTAAGGCTAAACTAAAACGTGGAATTATCCTTCGATGTGCCATTTTTATTGAGATAGATTGATGGATGAATGTAATGAGTCCCCATGCATGTACTCTGATTGGATTTGATTTGATTTGATTCAAATTAGATTGGATGATATTGATGGGTAATTGTCTACACTTTATTCTTGCTTTAGATAGACATTTGACATTCTGATTGAGTATTTTTTGAGTGATGTTATTCTATATTGTTCTACATATATCTTTTTCATTCAGCCATTTTACATACTTGTACATTCCACGTATTGACATCCATTTGGAGTGCATCATTTCATGGTGCCGAGAGCGATACTAGAGATCATCAATAGATGCTCCGTTAAGGATCAATTGCAGCCAGATGAGTTGGTAAACCCTCCCTTACTCCAAAGGATTCTCATTTATATTTTCATTTAACTTTTAGTGTCATACTTTAGATTTGTTTTATTTTGATTGAGGTAGCCATGGGTCTGTCATTGGCACCAACTAATAGCCGATAGAGGCTTTATAGACTATAGCTGAGTTGTTGACTAGATATTTTGTAAGCTAGTTCCCTTCATACTTGTCTTATTGATTTGATTCTTGATCATTTACATATTAAGATTTTCCCACCCATTTCTATCTTTAGTCTTCCGCTAATATGTCGAATGTTGGTTGAATGAATATGACAAGGACAAGTAGTTTGCTTGGGGACTAGTAATAGTCTCTAAGTGCCGACCACATCTAGGGTACCCTCCCGAGGCATGAAAAACTTGATATTAGAGCACAGAGTTCAAGTGTCCTAGGGAGTCTATAATGTCGTGTCTAGTAGAGTCTTTGTTATGGCTGTTTTGTGCACCATACATTACAAGCAGGAGACCATAGGACATTAGGAATTATTACACTTCTTTCATATTTTGATTCGTGCGATAGAGTTAACCTCTATGAAAACTTCCTTCTGATTCGTGAGTTATGTATTTGCAGATTTTTTATCATGCCTCCAAGAAGAGATGCCAGAGGTAGAGGGCACCTGTTAGACCGATTGTCGACTAACCTTAGCCCCAGGGTCATGACGAATCCATAAGCACAACTATCCTTGCTGAGCAGCCACCATAAGTTGAAATTGCAAATGTTGAGCTTTGCAAAGCTACCAAGACTTTGGCCTAGGCTGTAATAGCACCTCTTACTAGACATGGAATGGGTAGACAGGATATGTAGGACACATCCAGAGTCCGTGAGTTATTGAGGATGAACCCGCATGTGTTCATAGGGACTAAACCCAATAAGGACCTAGAGAATTATATTGATGAGCTTCAAAAAGTGTTTAATGTGATTCATTGCCAACCTACCAGCTCAAAAGGTGTTGTTAGACTTATGTTTGATCAGTGGAATAAGGGTAGAGGAAAGGATGCCCCAATGCTGACGGAGGTAGTGTTCGAGAAAGTTTTCTTGGGGAGTTTCTTTCCACAAGAATAGAGGGAGGCCAATGTAAGAGAGTTCTTGAATCTAAAATAGGGCTCTATGACTGTGCAAGAGTATGGACTCAAGTTCACCTAGCTATCTCGCTATGCTACAAATATGGTTACTGATATGAAGGGGAGAATGGAGTTGTATGTTGACGGGCTAAACAAAGGGCAGAAGAAGGATGGGAGGGCAGCTATGCTTGTGAGTGATATGGTCATTAAGAGGTTTATGACATACGTCCAACTAGCTGATGAGGAGAGGTAGACAGATAGGGAAGAGTACAAAAATAAGAGAGCCAAAACGTCCATCCATGAGTTTGGGAAGAGAGGGAATGGGAATGGTAACTAGTTTCAGTCAGGGCTGGCACCATCATCTACTAGTGCACATGTTCCCAGAAATAGGAATGAATAGAGGTCTAAAAATTTTAGAGACCAAAGATTTCAGTCATAGGCTAGTATGGCTCAAGGTTCACACGATAAGCCACCATATGGTAAGTGTCGGCAAGATGCACTTGGGGAGATACCATGAGAAAAGTGATGCATGTTTCAATTTTCGCCAATTGAGTTACTTTCATAGAGATAGTCCAACATGAGAATATCGGGCTCAATCCTCCGCACCAGCCCTACCAGCTAGAGGAAACAAGAAAGGTGCTACGTCAGGCACAAGCGGAGCTACAGATAGTTTGTATGCATGAGTAGTCGCCAAGATCAGGAGAACTCCCCAGATGTTGTGACTGGTATGATTCAAGTCTTTACTCTTGATTGCATCCTGGTGCCACATTGTCATTTATGTCTCCTTATATGACTAGTAGATATGATTGAACTCCTAAGTTTCTTATTGAACACTTTGATGTTTCTACTCTAGTTGGTGAGTCTATTCTAGCTGAAAGAATCTGTAGAGATTGTGTAGTGTCGATCCATAATAAGGATATTCTTGTTGATCTGTTTGAGTTAGAGATAATTGATTTTCATGTGATCCTTGGCACATATTTGTTTTATGTCTATGCCTCTATTGATTGTAGACCCGAACTATTAAGTTCGATTCTCGAATGAACCCGTCTTGGAGTTGAAGGGTGATTTTGTCACACCTAAGGGGTAAGTTTATTTCCTACCTTAGGGACATAAAGCTAATCTCTAAAGGATGTATGTATCACCTCGTGCGAGTCAAGTCTGATGATGTTGAGGCTTCTAGTTTAGAATTAGTCCCGATTGTGAATGAGTTTCCTAAAGTGTTTCCTGAGGATTTTCCTGGACTCCTTCCTGATAAGGATATTGACTTTGGAATCGATATTCTTTCCTAACACCTAACCTATCTAGATTCCACCTTATACGATAGCCCCTGTTGAGTCAAAAGAATTATAAGAGCAACTAAGAGATTTATTCAAGAAGGGCTTTATTAGGCTGAGTGTTTCTCCTTGGGGTGCCCCTGTCCTGTTCATGCGAAAGAAAGATGGGTCTCCTAGAATGTGCATTAATTATAGGCAACTGAATGAGGTCACGATAAAGAATAAATAGCCTCTACCCACGGTAGAAGATCTATTTGACCAACTTTAGGATGCCTCTTGCTTCTAAACAAAAGACTGATCTATTTAGCATCTGTTGAAAGTAAGGGAATGTGACATTCCAAAGATAGCCTTTAGGACTCTATATGTCCATTTTGAGTTCTTGGTCATGTCCTTTGGGTTGACTAATGTGTTTGCAGCCTTCATGGATTTGATGAATAGATTGTTCAGAGAGTACCTTGATATATTTGTGATTGTATTTATCAATGACATTTTTGTGTACTGAAGAGATGAGGAGGAGCTTGCCAAACACCACAAAAATGTTATCTAAACTCTCAAGGACTATGAGTTGTATGGAAAATTTCGAAGTGTGAATTTTTGCTCAAGTCTGTGGTTCCTAGGCCATATTGTCTTGGGTGATTGTATTCGAGTAGACACCCAAAAGATTGAAGTAGTTAAGAACTGGCCCAGACCGACCTCTCCAACTGACATAAGAAGTTTCTTGGGGTTGACAGGCTACTACCATAGATTTGTCGAAGGATTTTCTTATATATCCTCACCATTGACAAAATTGACTTAGAAAAAGGTCAAGTTTCAGTGTTCTGGTGAATTTGAGAAGAGTTTCCAATAGTTGAAAACAAGATTGACTATTGCACCAATTTTAACTTTGCCTAATAGGACAGTGGACTTTGTGATATATTATGACACGTTGAGAGTAAGATTGGGGTGTATGCTGATGCAGAGGGGAAGAGTGATAGCTTATACTTCCAGAAAACTTAAGGTTCATGAGATGAACTATCCAACCTATGATCTGGAGCTAGCAGCGATGGTATTTGCACTTAGGATTTTGTGTTACTACTTATACGGGGTATATGTTGATATGTTTACTAACCATAAGAGCCTACAATACTTCTTCAATCAGAAAGAGCTCAACCTGCAGTAGAGGAGATGTTTGGAGTTGCTCAAGATCTATGACATGAGCATTCAATACCACCCAGGCAATGCTCTTAGCAGGTTGTCAATAGGTAGTACCGCTCATGTTGAGGAAGGAAAAAAGGAATTTGCTAAGGAAGTGCATAGATTGGCCTAATTGGGAGTTCAACTCGAAAAGAATAATGAAGGAGGAGTCAATGTCCAAAATGGACCTACTTCATCTTTAGTAGCAGAGGTTAAAGAAAAGCAAGACCAAGGTCCTATTTTACTTCAGCTAAAAGAAGTTATCCATAAATAGAAGGTGATAGTTTTCACCAAAGGAGGGATGGGGTATTGAGGTACCAGAGTAGATTGTGTGTTCTGAATGTTGAGGGTGTACGAGATAGAATTATTGTTAAATCCCATGCCTCTATATATTCCATTCATACTGGCTATACCAAGATGTACCATGACTTAAGGGAAGTCTATTGGTGGAATAGAATGAAGAGGGATATCGCTGAGTTTGTTTCCAAGTACCCAAATTGTTAACAAGTTAAAATCAAGCATCAAAGGCCATGTGGATAGGCTCAGAACATTGAAATTCCTAAATAGAAGTGAGAGATAATCAACATAAACGTTCTTATCGGTGTACCGAGGTCTCAAAGGCAATATGACTCGATATGGGTGATTGTGGATAAGATGATTAAATAAGCTCACTTCTTAGTAGTTAAGATGACCAACACTGCAGAAGAGTATGCTATGTTGTACATCCGTGAGATTGTGAGATTGCATGGAGTTCCCTTGTCCATCATCTCGGACAGAGGAGCTCAATTCACATCCCAATTTTGGAGATCTTTTTTTTTCAGAAAGGATTTGGTACTAAGGTGAATCTGAGCACTACCTTTCATCCTCAGACAGATGGCCAGGATCCATGTACCATTTAAACCTTGGAGGATATGTTGAGGGCTTGTGTCCTTGCCTTTAAGGGAAATTCGGAGGACCATTTACCTCTAATGGAATTTTTATATAACAAAAGTTATCATGCAAGTATTCAGATGGCTCCCTATGAGTCTTTGTATAGCAAGAGATGTAGATCACCAATTGGGTGGTTTGAAGTCGAATTATTTGGTCTAGACTTGGTCCATAAACGTATGGAAAAGGTGAAGGTTATTAGAGAAAGGTTGAAAATTGCACAGAGCTGCCAGAAATCCTACATGGATGAGAGAAGGAGAGACTTGGAGTTTGAGGTGAATGATTGGGTATACTTGAAAGTGTCACCCATGAAGGGTGTCATGAGACTTGGGAAAAAAGGGAATCTAAGTCCTCGCTATATTGTCCCCTATCAGATTGTGAAAAGGCTTTGAAAGGTTGCTTATGAGTTCGAATTACCTTCTGAGCTAGATGCGATTCATCCAGTTTTTCACATCTTTATGTTGAAGAAATGCTTAGGAAATCTTTCATTGGTAATCCCTATTGACCATATTGGAGTGAATGTAACTTGTCCTAGGAAGAGATTCAAGCCAAATTCTTGATCGTTAGGTCCACAAAGAGAACCAAAGAGATAGCCTTAGTAAAAGTCTTCTAGAGGAATCAATTTGATGAGAAAGCCATGTGGGAAGCTGAGGAAGATATGAAAGCTAAATACCCACATTTATTCGTGTCTGATGATGAAAATATTGAAGTTAATGTCCTTACTCTTGATTTGAATTGATTTACCTATCTCTGAGTTGACTTGTTTTTTCTTGAGTCTTAAATAACGATTGTTTAGATTGTTGACTAGTTGATAGTTTGATTGGTTGATTGAATATTAAGAGAAGTCTTGATTGTTATTCATGCGTCAAGTCCATCTTTACTCTTTATTTGAGGACGAATTATTCCAAGGGGTAGATAATGTAATACTCGGTAAAATCATTAAAATACCCCTAGATAAGAGGCACTCGCATAATGTGTCTTCCCAAACTCCCATGGAGGTTGGAAATGTGATTAGGATAAACGATTGTGGGGGAAGATGGTCTTGGTTGATTTTAAAGAAACCGAATAAAAAGATAATTTTTTGATACGAAAATGCAATTCTAGAAAAGTACGCAACATGTCCGCATGACGGACTTGTCGCGGACTTACACTTCGATGTGATCCCAATATTTTCTATGAGATTAGAAAACTTAATGAGAATGTTTTTTTTGATGAAAACCCCTGAAAGCTGACCAAGTTCGCGACTTGGTACACTGAGGCCAATATTTTTCAGTTTTTTCGTGAAAGGCATTTGCAGACTTTTCCCAACCCCTCCTAAACTTAGAATACAATAAAAAGGGTCATTTTGAGCATAAAAAGGGTTTTAACAACCATTCTTAAGTCATTCTAAGCTTTTAACGAAGGTTCGGGCTAAGGAGAAGAGAGGAAGAACGAAGTTTTAGAGAGTTGGAGACAAAAGCTGGCTAGATTGATTGTCAAACTCCATACTAGGTATGTAAGGCTAAACTAAAACATGGAATTTTCCTTCCATATGCCCCCTTGATTGAGGTAGATTCATAGATGAATGTATTGAGTCCCCATGCATGTTTCATGAATATTTTCTTGTAAATAATATACATTCTATGTATTTTCATATATTGATAATCATCATAAATTTTATTTGACTGATTAAATACTTTTCATGAGCTATTGCATAAACCCTATATATTATTTTATAAAAGATTTCATGAATGAACCAAGGGATTGAGTCTAAAGCCCTGATTGTGAATGATGATTGTGATTGTGATGTGAGCATGATGATAGGTTGATACAACTTGATGGTCCTATGAGTATTCATAAATGAACTCAAAAGATCGGTGTTATTAATTGTCCTCTTAATGATTGGTCTGAGCTCCTTTGAAAGATTGATTGAGAATTGAGTTGATTAGATGAATGATCGGCCGGAAGGCCCAATTATGATAGAATTGATGGATCAATGAAAGTCGTTAAGAGAGTAATTGATATGATTTATTGACATTGATTTTCTTATGAGCATTGAGCCATGGGAAGAGCATCGAGCATCGAAATGGGTAAGAGTAAGTCCAACTCAAACTCATTAACTATATCGCTAAGCGTAGGTGAGGATTGAACCATTACATCAGATGTTCCCTCTTGATTGGAAGACTCTAAAACAATAGTGGATTTGATGCACCAGATCCGTTATGGATTCGATTCATTCTTTACCTAGAAAGTACAAAATGGTTGTGGCAACATTAGCGGAATTATTGTACAATCACTGGCTCATAAGTGATTGTTGTCGGACAAGAGAAACTCCCAAATTGGTTTTATACTTAGAGTACTCTGATATTATTGGATTTGATTTGGATTGGATTGGATGGTATTGATGGGTCATTGTCTCTCCTTATTCTTACATTAGATAGACATTTGACATTGTGATTAAGTATTTTCTGAGTAATGTTATTTTATACTATTCTACCTATATCTATTTCACTCAGCTATTTTACATACTCATACATTAAACGTATTGACGTCCATTTGGACAACATCATTTATGATGCCATGATAGATATTAGATATTGTCAATAGGCGCTCCGTTGAGGCTCTATTGCAATAAGAGTTGGTGAGCCCTCCCTTACTCCGAAGGATTCTAATTTATATTTTCATCTAGCTTTTAGAGTTAGACTTTAGATTTGTTTTATTTTGATTGAGGTAGCCATGGGACTATCATTGGCACCAACTAATAGTCGATTGACGCTTCATAGACTAGAGTTGATTTGTTGACTGGATATGGTTTGAGCTAGTTCCTTTTATACTAGTCTCATTGATTTGATTCTTGATCAGTTACATATTGAGATTTGTCCATCCATTTACTATCTTTAGTCTTCCGCTGATATTTGGAATAATTGTTGAATGATGTGATGAGGCCAAGTGGTTCGCTTGGGAACTAGTAATAGTCTCTGAGTGGCAGTCACGTCTAAGGTACCCTCCCTGGGCGTGATACCTCATTTATTCCTGCCTACTGATGATGAGAGAGTAGACAATAATGATTTCCTTCTAAATTCTCGAATTCCTATTCCTTGAGTTCTCCTTCGATTCTGAGTGTAGCCAATAAAGCTATAGAGTCTGAGTGAGGATTGATTTGATATGTTGCCTGTTTAATTGTTTGACTTGTTGAGTTTCTTGACTTATTAATTGCATGAGTGAGATGGGGTTTTTTTTATTGTTAGAGTCTATAGGGAGATTCATGCCTTGACTAGGTATCCTAGATTTCTCTTCACTCGAGGACGAATGATCCCAAATGGGAGATAATGTAACACCCCCTAATTCATTCCACCTAGACTGAGTAGATGCGATAATGTAACACCCCCTAATTCGTTCCACCTAGACTGAGTAGATGCATAGAGAAAACTGAGAAAGTGACTAAGAAAAATCACTCAAAGAGAAACCACGAGGGCCATCTATAGCCTTTGGGTGATCTATATCCTGTAGATGAGACCTTGTAGATCCTCATGTGACTTGGTGAAATTTTTCAATCTGAGACCCATCTACGGGACAACATACAGACCTTATAACAATCCACAGCTCGTAGAATAGGTTTCGTGAGTTGGTGATCCAAAAATCAACTTTTCAGTGTATTGAGTTATGAGTTATTAGTCAGCTTGTAAAAGTTTTTACGGCCCGTAGAGGAGGTTTCATAGATTCCAAGACAAATTCTAGTAACTCAATCTTTTTGACACTTTACCTACGAGAGGTCATCTACGGCCTATAAAAAGATATACAGCCCAAAGACGTGGTCACATAGAGCATGTTCGGCAATTTTTAAGAAGGGTATTTTTGTCCATTAATATTCCCTTTCTATCCAATCCTTAGACATTGTGGACTTGATTAAAGTACTAAAATAAAATGCTAAGCGTATTTTCACTTTTCACTCGCACTTGAGAGTTCTTGAGAGCCCTAGAGGAGGGAGAAAACGAGGGTTTCAAGTTCAAACACCAGGACCGATTGAAGTTTGATTGCTTCTTCCATTTCCAAGTATGTAAGGCTTATTAAAGTGTTCAATTGCGTTCTTTCACATGCCCTTTCACCTACTTGAGTTGGAATGGAGAATAGTAGTTTAGATTTGGAAATCCTATTATCCTAATACCGAATTTACTGCATTTATCATGAGTTCTCATAATGATGTATGAGGTACTTGCTGCATTGCATAACTACTTATGTGAAATTGAGATATAATTCTATATTTGATAGCATGAACCTTAAACTACATGACTTTTATGAAATTCTATATACGAATTAAGTTGAGGTTTGAGTGTAATTACTTGAGTTCAGCAACTTGAGTATAATTGAGCATGAGGAGCATGTTGTATTTTAATCACATGTACTTTTATGCATTTTTTTTGCATCACATGATGAGTCCAATGGAGTGAGGTCGAATGACTGTTTGAGTCTAATCGATTTCCTTGATCGACAGAGTTGATGAGAAACTGAGATGAGCTGAATTGAGATAACCTAATGGGGTTAAAATTTGAGTTGATTGAGTAGTACTGAGATTTGAGTTGATTGATAAGTTGAGCATATTTTAGTCTTGGGAGGAGTATCAACCCCCAAGATGGGAGCAACTATATAACTACTCTAACCTACAGAACTATGTTGCAGGCATAGGATAGTCGTGCAACACATTCTTGCATTTTTTGTCCAAAAAGATAAATATTTGTTATGGATCCATGAGAGAGTTAATCGTCCTTTACCCCGTCAAGTTTATGACGGGCATGCAACAATATTTTTCGTTGTGCATCACTAAACTAAAGGTTGTGGGATTGGATGTCGATTAAGGAAACTCCTAAGCAAACAATGATTGAGCATAATATTTCTAAACTGACTGTATTTCTACTAAGTCTATTTTAAAAAGCACAATTTACTTTAAACTTGCATATTTATTTAGATAAGTTGTGAGTTGTTTGAGTTGAGGTGAGTGTGTTGAACTTTACTTTCTTGAGCTATTTTACATACCAGTATATTCCATGTACTGATGTCCATTTTGATTTGCATTGTTTCATAATGTAGATACAGGTGATAAAGGACTTCAGCCAGCGGACCGTTGAAGTTTGAACCAGTGCACTCTCAGAGTCGGTGAGCCCTCCTTGCTTTCCGGAGAAGCCCTTATATTCTTCTTCTTTTATGAGATGTTTAATTTCTTGATTTGGGAATCCATGACACAATGATGGTACTATCTAGATTGTCGAGTAGAGGCTTCATAGACATTGAGTAGAGGATCACTGAGTATTTCTATATCCAAACTTGTTCATTAGAGACTATTTCGTAAGAGTTATATTTATATATTAATGTCTTTAATTTGAGTATTACTTTTGTTGTCGAGTTGATGTTACAACGAAGCAAGGTGGTTCTCTTGGGGAATCAACAATAGTTCTTCAAGTGCCGGCCACAACAAGGATACCCTCCTGGGACGCGACACGGATGCATACGGTCCAACTATTCATCTAGAATATCACAAAATAATGCTTAAATTATATTGTTATTGCACATCAAGTAATACATTGAAAGCATAAAATACAAAATTTTACGTTTAAATAATGACAAATAGAGTATAGAGACTATTTCATGATTATATTATGGCAAATATAATATGAATAGTTTTTCAATGTGAAATAGATTTCAAGACTAGGCAAATGAATGCAAAGCACATGCGGTGAATCTAGTATATTAGAAAAGAGAAAATATTACGATATCACGAAAGCGAAAAATATATTAAAAATGAGCAAAAATATTATTGATATAGAGATTAAAGTTGATATTTTTAAAAATATTAAATGGGGAGAAGAAAGATTATTTTTCAGTGTCAAGGAAAGAATTTGATTTTTAAAATAATATTGGGAGGTAGCAATAATTCTCATTCTTTAATGAACATTACTCATTTTAAACTAAAAAAAAAATTGTTCGTATACAAGGTGAGTTCAATTGTGTGTGGCAAATGCTAATAAATATTTTCTAATCATTATTTGTGTTAGAAATATTTTATATACAAATCAATCATCAAGCTAATACAAAAAAGTCAATTTTAACTTTTTCGAGTTTGTTGTTCTAAAACGTACAACTTTAACGTTTCTGAGTTCATTGTTCTAAATGTACAAATTTTTTAAATTTTCGATTTACTCTAAAACGTTTTTCATTAATTTTTGCAAGTTACCCTAAAACATAAGTTTTTTTAGACTTTTCTGGATTACTCTAAAACGTACAATTTAGTCTGTTTAGTATGGGCCCAACCATTCTCCAGTTGCATCATATTTTAGGTATCAAACAATAGTGTAATGTGAAACGATTATCCTCTTATTACCACTAACTAAAATGTATGCTTTGGAGTAATTCAAAAAGGTTATAAAATGATTTTATTTTGAATTGACATCAGTATATAGATATATCGAAAAAGTGACTTGTTTAAAGCTCAATATAATACTATTACTGTAGGTATATAAGGTAAGTTATTCTCCATTTATATCTAGTTAAGTTAAACATTTTTACAATTATCGGTTTTATGAAAAATGGTGAAGATACTCTTAAATTATGAATAATGTAACAAAAATATTATATTTTAATAGTTTGGTCCAGAAAATTTAAAAACGAGTGAGATAAGTTTTGATATATAGATAAAGATAGATATTTTTTAAAACCAAATAAGAAATAAGGAGAAAGATCATCATTCAAAGTTGAGGAAAGAGTTTAATTTTTAAAATAAATTTAAGATGTACAAATAATTTTCACCCTTTATGAACATGTAACTTTTTAAACTGAAAATGATTATTGTCGTTATACAAAGTTTGCAAATTCCGATCAATATTTTTAGTCATTAATTGTGTTGGAAATTATATATACACAAACCAATCAACAGGTTAATTAAATATTTTTTAAATTGAGTTCTTTATTCTAGAAAGTATAATTCTTAAAAACTAAATTTGGCGTATGTTGTTTTATAACGTATAATAGTTAGTTAAATGCCATCGGAACCTCCAGCAATCATGAATAATGATGGGAGGATTGCTCATCTTCTTGCTTACTCTGCTAGAACTACTATAACTTCCACGACTACTACTGATTGACTTTTTCGATTTACTCTAAAGCAAAGGTGTTCTTTAACTTTTCTGAGTTACTCTAAAACGTACTTTTTTACCTTTTCTGAATAACTCTAAATCTACAACTTAGTCTGTTATAGTAGGAGGTGGTCATTCCCAATATGCATCATGAATTATCGTGTCAAACAATGACAAAAACATGGAATAATTATCCTCTTATTTTTACTGACTAAACTGTATGCTTTGGAGTAACTCAAAAATGACTCTTTTGAACTGACATTAGTTCATAAATATATCGTAAACGTGTCTCATTTTAAATTCAACATAATACTATTGTTGTAAGTATATAAGTAAGTTCTTCTTTGTTTGAACGTAGTCATTGTAACACCCGGTAAAATTAGCAAAATACTCCTAGATGAGAGATGTACGCATAGTTGTCCCAAACTCCAATGGAAAATTAGAGGGTAAAAATGCGAGCAGCATGAAAAATTGTGTGAGAAATGGTCTTGGTTGATTTTTAGAGCAACTAGATCAAAAGATAATTTTTTAGTGCGAAACGCAATTCCAGAATAAGTGTGCGACAAGTCTGCCTTCACAAGCCCGCAATGCAGACTTGTCGCGGACTTACACTTGGATGTGATCCCAATATTTTCTACGGAATTAGAAAACTCAATCGAAAAAATAGCGAAAAACCCTTAAAACACCAAGTCCACGACGTGGACTTGGTATTCCGAGGTACATTGTTTTTAGTTTTTCGTGAGGGGCATTCAAGACTTTTTCCAACTCCTTCTAAACTTAAAACACAATCAAAATAGGTCATTTTTGGTCTAAAAGGAGTTTCTAAACCCATTCTAAAGTCTCTTAGGCTAAAAATTGAGTTAGAGTTCTTGAGAGAAGGAGAAAAGAAGACTTGGGTTCTAGAGGTTGAGGTCAATTTCTTGTGAAGATTAGCACCGTCCATCATTTCGGGTTTGTAAGGCTAAACTTAAGCATGAAAATGTCCTTCCATGTGCCCCATTGATGGTAATAGCAAGATTGTGAGTGTATTGAGTCTTCATACATGTATTTTGAATGTTTTCTTATAAATTATATATGTTCTATGTACTTTATGTGTTGATGATCATCATAAACCTAATTTTTACTGTTTAAATAATTTTTTGAGTCATTTTGGAAAACCCTACATGTTATTTAATAAAAGATTGCAAGTATGAACTTAGGAGATGAGTCTAAAGCCTTGATGATATGAATGTGCATGTGACTATGATTGTGATCCTGGTATGAGAGTGTTGATGATGATATTGATGAAATTGATGTTCCTGGAGTCTTAAACTCATGAAATTAGTCCCAAGAGTTGATGCTGATGTACTGAATTGTGTTAACTATGTCCAACAAGACTAGTTAGAAGAGTAATCCATATGATTAAGATCTTATGAGCATGTCGGGTCCTTAGAGGATTACTGGGCACCTAATTGAGTAAGGGAAAATAACAACCCAAATCCAATAACTACGTAGCCAGCATAAGAGAGGATTGAGCCGTAAAACCAGATGTTTCCCTTGTCCCAAAAGAGGACTTGATATTCTTTATTATGGATCCACCATTGTGATATCCTTTACCCCGGCAAGGTATTCGATGGATGTGGTAATGACATCTCTTCATTGTATCATCAGTGACTCATAGGTGATGGTCGTCGGTTAGAGAAACTCCCAGATAGGTCATGAGGGTAGCTTAGGGTGATGATTGAGTTCCTTACGTTTCGAATTAAGTCTTGAGTTGAGTCTATGACTAAGATGAGTTGACATTTGACTTGACTGTCTCTTATGATGTTCTTTCCTTTCTAACTATTTTGCATACTCGTACATTCCATGCACTGACGTCATTTTGGGTCTGCATCTTTTAATGATTTAGAGACAGGTACTCGAGATTCTCAACGGGCGCCCTGTTGAAGATCCATTTTCTCTACAGTTGATTGTTGAGTCCTCCCCTCCATTTGGAGTATGCTATATCATATTCCTCATTTATTGAGTTACTTTGATTTTGAGTTGTGGTAGTCATGGCATGTCATGGTACCATTCTAGAATGTAGAGGTAGAGGCTTCATAGACTGTAAGATGATTACTTGATGTTAGGGTCTTTCCTTCCATATAATTGAGTTTTCTTTAAATCTAATATTATGTCACAAATGTTGAGTTTGACTTGGTTGGCTGTGACATCCCGGGAGGGGACCTTAGGCATGGCCGGCACCCAGAGATTATTGTTAGTCCCGAAGCGAACCACTCATTCTCGAGACAGTTACTCAACATCAGTATAGCAGAATAGTGGAAGTAGTGCAGAGAGCTACCTCAATAAGAAGGGCCAATGGCCAACATCAGTCTCAACATTGGAATAAGCAAGTGTAAATGCTACTCAATTCATAAGGGATAAACCTCAACATCAAATCTCGACTCATGTCTATGAAGCCTCTAACTTGACTCAACTATCTAAGATGGTACCATTATAGGCCATGGCTACCCAACTCAATAAATAACGAAAGAAAGCTATAAAAGGGTCTCCTCCGGATAACAAGGAGGCTCACCAATGACTGAACTCGGAATCTCTGACCTCAATGATGTGTCTGCTGAAGCCCTCTAACTCCTGTATCTGTATCATGAAATGATGTAGCACTGAATAGCTTTAGTACATGGAATGTACTGGTATGTAAAATAGATGAATATCACAGTACAAGTACAATAGTATATGGATAACATCAATTCAACATCATATTCCATCATAATATCAAATGTCTATCTAACGCAAAATTAGAGTGGACAATCTACTCATCAACATCTCATCTCTACATCATCAATACCTCAGACTCGACTTAAGGAACTCGACTCAATTCAAATCAAGGAAACTCAACTCAAGGAAGCTCGACTCATATCATCACAGCAACATCAACATCAGAGAAACATCAAGTAAGACCTCACTGGAAGTTTCTCTAACCAACAACCATCGCTTATGAGCCAGTGATGATACAACGAAGCGATGTTGTTGCCACATCCATCCAGTAACCTACGTGGGGTAAAGGACATCAACCTCAGTGGATCCACAAGAAAAACCTCAGCCCTCTATTGGGATAAGAAACGAGTCATCTGCATTGTGGTTCAATCCTCTCTTCCTACACGAGTCACGTAGTCAATGGGTTCGAGTGGGACTCACTTTCACCCATTTTAGTGCTCAATACTCCTCCCAGAACTCGACATGCTCATAAAACATCAACCTCATCAGTCCCATAGGGACATAATACATCATTATCAGTCCCATAATGACATAGTACATCATCATCAGTCCCATAGGGGCATAATACCTCAACCAACATCAACTCGTCTCATCAATATCAATATCAACATCAACATCATGGACACAAAATACTCTTTTAGAATTTAGTTTCATGTGTTAAGACCTCATGAAATATCATTCTCACCAACATCATCATCAAGACTCTCATCAACAATCACAACATCACAAACATCATCATCATCAAGGCTCTAGACTCATACTCTAAGTTCATTATTACATTTTTTAAAAAAAATAATCATAGGATTTTGTGAAAAACACTCATAAAAATGAATTATGCAATAAATCAAGTTTATGATAATCATCAATTCACGTAAAATATATGAATTAAGTAAAACTTAGTATAATACTCAATAATCTTCACATCAAATTCATTATACTCCATAAATGACTCAATTTATTCAAAAGGGCACATAGGAGAACAATCTCATGCTTTATGTTAGCATTATATACTCGCGATGATTGCTAACAATAATTCTTCGAATAATCTCCACTTGAATTCCTCAATCTCAACTCCCTTCAAGTCCTGGCTTAGTGATTTTTCTAGGAAGAATGTTTTTGGAACCCTTTCTCAGAGAAAACGACATATATTCATCGAATAAGAGATTTAGAAAGTACTAGGAATGGACAAGAATGCCCCTCAAAATTCTAATGAAAAATTCTCAAACCTGAAATACCACAGTCTGCGACGCGCACTTGTCGCGGATAGTGCACTTCGGCAAAATTGAACTCCGTCGAAAATCACAGAAAAACATAAGTATGTCTCTGCGATAGGTCCGCGACGCTGCTCTGTCGCGAACTCACACTATTTTTCATTTTAGAATGAAAAATTATCTTTTGACTCGGTCGCTCTAAAAATCGACCAGGACCCTTCTCCAACTCAATTTTTCATGTTGATCACGAATCCGTTCTCGAATTTTTAATTCGAGTATCGGAAGATGCGTCTTGCGCACACCTCTCCTCTAGGGGTATTTTTGTAATTTTACATGGCGTTACATTGGCCTGTGGTCCTTATTTATTGAGCTAAAAGTAATTTGAGCTACCTATCATTATGTCTCTTTTATTATCATGTCTTCCGCTGATTTAAATGATTGAATGATTGTCATTAGGCCTAGTGGTTCGCCTGGGGACTAGTAATAGTCTCTGAGTGCCGACCACGTCTAGGGTACCCTCCCGTGGCGTGAGTAGAAAATGGGGAGTAAAATAAAGTGTGGTCGGAGATGGTCTTGTATCATCTTGTGAGTAAAATGAAGTAGTCAAGAAACTAAAACAACAAAAACAAACGAACAAGAAACTAAAACATACAGCTTCTTAAAACTTTTCTGAGTTACTCTAAAACGTACAATTTTAAAAACTTTTCTGAGTTACTCTAAAATGTACAATATTTTAAAACTTTTCTAAGTTAATCTAAAATGTATAAGTTAGTCTGTTATTGTAAGAGATAGTCGTTTCGAATATGCATCATGCATTACTGTGTCAAACGTATAGATTTTTTCAGCTCTTTTGAGTTACTCTAAAATATAAATTTATTAAAGAATTTTTTTGAGTTATTCTTAAATATAGAACTTAGTCTGTTATAGTAGGGCAAAACCATTCTACATATGCATTATACATTACGGTTTCAAATAATGGTGTGCATGTAAAATGGTTAACCTCTTATTATAACTAACTAACATGTACATTTGGAGTAACTCAAGAAAATTTAAAATGACTTTCTTGAATTGACATCAGCTTATACATATGATTGCTGATATATTAGGAATGAATATCTATAACTTCCATTCTATTACTTAATTACCTAAAGATCATTAGAACTTTCTCTTATATTTAAATCATTATCCTTTGTGCAAATTCGTGATCTACTGGAGGGTCTGCTCTTTGTTTTTTGGGAGAGTATGTCAATATGATCTTAATGAGGTTAGGGTCTTTGCATCTGACATTCATTGGGCTTCTCTATTTTGGAGCCTCCGCCCAAGCTGCTGGGACAAACTTGGTATATTGTCTTCCCTTTATCAGTAGGTTGTATAGTCGCATTGCAATTATTCAACCCATTTCTTCCCACTATAGTGAAAGATATTTCACTATAGTGGGAAGAAACATGTGGAATAATTGCAATGCAACTATACAACCTACTGATAGAGGGTAGACAAACATACCAAACGAACAACATTTTACCGCAATTTTCTTCCTCTATTGGCATAGGCTTTTCTCCATTAGGCCAGAGAGCATATCTTATTTTAAATTTGATATAATATTATTGTTGTATTATATAATATAAGTTCTTCTCTGTTTAAATGTAGTTGAGTTGAGTGTTTTTAGTTCATTGCTTTTACGAAAAAGGGTCAAAATACTTTTAAATTGTGCAAAATTTAACAAACAATGTTACATATTGATAATTTGGTCTAAAAATTCATTTGCCGTTAATAGTTTGGTTAAAAAATTTCTCTATTGTTGCTAATTGGGTTAAAATTTTCATTTTTCTTTTTATAAAACACAATTTCTTTTCCTTTAAAATACATTATTTTCCTAACAAAAATATTGTTTTTAGAGAACACTTTTCTTATTTCTTGTCTTGTTTAATTCCTTTAAAAGTTTAACTAATAAAAATGTGAGAGGTAATTCAAACAAAAATATTTTATAAGAAAAATAATATTTTTTAAATCCAATTAAGTATAACAGAGGTATTTGTGGACTAAGCTATTAACAAAAGTAATATTTTTGAGTTAAACTATTAATGAAACATCTTTTTATTAAGTTTTGCATAATTTAAGGACATTTTTTAATAATTTTTCATTAGCTTTTAAAAGCATTCAGGACCTTTTTCTTTCCTCTCTTTCTATTCTGTGGTTGTGCAGTTGTTTAATTGATTTAAGTGGTTTGTGCAAAGTGTTAAAAGTCTGTTACAATGAAATAACTTGCATATATACAAAATTGACAAGTAAAAGAGGTTAATGTTGTAAATAAACTTTATTATAAACGAGTACTAATAACATTTTATACTGCAAGTAGAAGACGGTGAAAAAACACCAACTAAAATGGAGATATCATGGTAACAAAAAAAAAAAGCAAAAACATAATTTAAAACGTGAGTGAGATAAATATTAGTGTAGAGATTAAAATGAACAGTTTTTAAAAATCAAATAACAAATAAAGAGGAGAAAGATCATCGTTCAAAGTTGAGAAATTAATTTAAATTTTAAAACAATATTGAGATGTACAAATAATTTTCACCCTTAATGAGCAGAATCTTTTAAAATTAAAAATAATTTGAAAATAAACTTGACTATAAACCTGTACTACTAAATTTTTGTACTGCAAGTAATAGACAGGTGAAAAATCATCAACTACAAACTGTCTTCATTTGGAGGATGAAAAATGACATTTAGAGAAAGTAAGAAATAATAAATTATTAGAGATGTCTTCAAGGAGGCAGTTTTGCTTCTTTTTTCTTTTTGCATTTGGCCTGTTTTAGTTTCAACTTGTTAGACATATAGTAGTAGACAGATGAAAAATCATCAACTACAATTTGTCTTCATTTGGAGGACAATAAATGACATACAAAGAAAGGAAAAAAAATAAATTTTTAGAGATGTTTTAAAGGTGGCAGTTTTGCTTCTTTTTCCTTTTTGCATTTGGCCTATTTTAGTTTCAACTTCTTAGACAGTTTTTTTTCTTGGCACTATTGGACATAATAGTTAGGTCAAACTCAAGTAACTAATTAAAAAAGAGGATAATGAATTAATACATTTTAACATCAAATGTTTACATTGTAGACCCTCATTATATCATGCATAAACACTTTGTTTAATTGAATGAACAGAAAATAAAATTTATTTCAATTGATTATAAAAGAATCCATTCAAAGATTAAAGTAATCTTCTCACCATCGTGCACTAATTTTGTGTCCTTTACACCATTTTTTTCAACTATAAAAAACACTACTATGCAACTTAACACAAACACTTAAAGCCACTGTCACGACCCGAAAATTGGACGTGATGGCACTCATCTTAACCCACCAAGACAATTGAGCCTAAAAACCCAATTTACATAATAAATTGCGGGAAGATAATAAAAATAAAAGTTTAATTGTGTATAATAAGTCAACTTGATTAAAAATCCCCCAAATCCTGGTTGTCACGCGCACAAGCCTCTAATGTGTTACAATAGATTTGAAAGAAAAGTATAAGTCTCAAATGATATTGTTTCTAAAGTAGAACAAAATCATAAATAGGAGTGAGAAGTCCGCTGGGATGGCAAACAACTACCTCACATAATCTCCATAGGAAGCCACGGACAAGGAAGAATAGAGGGTATCATGAAGATCCGGGCTCGTAACCTACAAAAATGTAGTAGTAAGGAGTGAGTACCAAACACACGGTACCCAGCAAGTGAACTGCTAAACACAAAATTAAGTAATATAGAATACAAGTACTCCTAACACTACAACAAAACCTCCACAACTACAACCTGCATAAAGTCAGCTTAACCTAACAGTTCACAATGTACATGGCCTATAGCTCAATACCCACACCAATATTTATAGTCCAATAACACAAGGATCAAGTTCATCCATCACAAGTTCCATAAAAGACACCCGTAAGTTCATAAATAATAATGATGTGTGATACATTGCAAATGCAATTCAATGTCAAGTATCATGATGCATATCTGACCTAGTGATATGCACCTGTTGTCTCTCAGTCCGAGACCCATGGGGGACTTGTAGTCCATGCATCCATCGCAGCGTGCGACACGATCGTTGAATCATAGTATCCGTTGTGGCGTGCGACACGTACCTTAAAATATAGTATCTGTTGTGGCATACGACACGTCCCTCGAAATATAGTATCCTCTTTAATTCTTGTTCTTTTTTCAGTCCTCATAACACTTGTCACACGGTTCAATGCAAATAGGCATGCTTACATGATGATGAGAAAATGGCTAATTTTAATACAATGCACAATTTAAAACAACATGGTCTTAGTACAACGTCGACACTAACTCAATATGTCAAAATCATTCACAACCTTCACACAAGGAAGCACGAGATTCTATATACTTAACAAAGGTTAAGAAATTCACTTACTTAGTCAAATCAGGATCAATCAAACACTTAAGCCTTCCCCTTTCGAATAGAATCTGTAACACCACGATCTAATCAAATAAGAATTCACAATAAGATTTCCAAACTAAAAACACCCAAACTACTATATGTCTAGATTATATCCAGAACTCATCTAAATCTATAAGTAAGTTCCAAAATTCCAAGCCTAGGGTTAAGTCTTAGTAACCCCAAATACTATAAATCTAATAGTTGTTCATACAATACAAACCCTGAATATTAATACCAAAACATAAACATATATATACACATTTGAAACCCCACAAGAAAATAATAAGTTTTGACTAAACAAATGAACAAAAAGCACTGACAGAGTGCATCGATCTACCAACCAATTTCCAATTGCAATGTTCTGTCTATATATATATATATATATATATATATATATATATATATATTATAACTTTATTAACCAATCCAATTATCATTATCCTTAATAGTATTTCATTCTCACATTTTGTTTTTTAAAATTAAACATTACTGCACTTATGACTATAATGGAGACATGTACACGACATTAATTATCACAGACAATGGTTGTAGTAATCAACATATTGTTCCTAGTATTACATATATCTTGCATCCATCGAACAACTAATTTATTCCTCAAGAATTCAGATGAAACTCTCACCTGGTAACTACTTTTCGTCGTTGTTCGTTGTCGTCTCTCGTCGAAGGTAAGAGCTCAACCCTTTTCTTCTCTTCTTATTAAATTTTCTAACCTAATTAAGTATTAAAAGTTTTGTAATTGATTTTAAAATATAAGCACTAAGTGGTATAAAATTTTCACTAAATTTACATTTAATCCACCAATTATATTAATTATTCAAACTCACTCATAAATTCAATAGTCTTCGTTATCGAATAGTCCAAACTACCCGCTAAAATTTATGAGAAGGATATGTGTAAGAAAATAGGATGACTAATTCTCGAAATAACCTGTCGGGTCATTACAGCCACTCAAGTACACACTAGTACCCTTTTCAAAGACGTTGAAATGGCAAATTCTACAAACCACAATGACGTTGGTGTTATTGCTGCTAATGATCGTTGTGATTCGCAACATCACATAGTGACAGAGGAAGATTGCTCTATAATTATATAAAATTTATTAAATATAAATTTTATAAATGATTCAAATTATATTAAATTCAAAATATATTAACCCAAACAAATATTATGGATTAATATAATTGGGTCAATTAATTAAGTCCAATAAAGTATGGATTTAATTAAAAGCTCAAATTTAATTATTTGGGCTACAAAAGATAATCCAAAAATATTTTAGTCCAAACAAATATTATGGATTAATATAATTGGGTTAAATAATTAAGTCCAATAAAGTATGAATTTAATTAAAAGCCCAAATTCGATTATTTGGGCTACAAAAGACAACTCACTTTATTAGGCCCAATATCCTCTCATCCAAGAGGCCCATCTTGCTGTCATGTGTCAAATGACGTGGCACGCCAAGCCAAACAAAAAAGCCAATGGGATCATGTCATGTGTCAAAATGACAAGCCCATTTCATTAAAGCTCAATATGTCACGTCACTTAAATCTGATTGGCCGGCAGAAAGCCTGATTCCATCATTACCCCTCTATCCTACAACTATGTATAGGGGTCCTCATAATTCAAAAGCAAATCAAGAATTCTAAACAAAAAAGCTAGAGAGAGCTCGTAGATCAAACGCTACAAATTTCTCTACACAAATTTAAGAATTCAAACATTCAAGTTCAATAATAAGCTTAAAAGCTCTTGAACTCAAGAACAAGCTCAAGAATAAATTCAAGTTTCAAGATCAAGATCAAGATTCAAATAAGGATTCAAGATTGGATTCAAGAAAAAGTTTAAAAGCTCTTGAACTCAAGAACAAGCTCAGGAATAAATTCAAGTTTCAAGATCAAGATCAAGATACAAATCAAGATTCAGGATCGAAATCAAGAACAAGTTTCAAATTCAAGATCAAGCTCAAAAGCCCTTGAATTTACACTTGAAAAGGTGAAACAAATGATTCATAGAGATTGTAACACTCAAATATTGAAATAAAATATAACGATTGTTGCGATATTTTTGTTCCTAATCATTATTTTCTTGACGCAAATTTTATCATCGATAAATTCTGGCACGCCTAGTGGGATAATCTCTACAACAAGATAAGTGTCATCCGCACCAATTCCTGGTTTTGGGTCTTCAACCCCAAAGGGAGCGAGGTCCCCTGCAAAAGCTTTAGAAGGAGGTAGCAGTATTGGTGAGAAGATCAAGCAGACTTTGGCTCTGCTTGAGGTCTCTTGTTCTAGGAACTCCACTACAAAGAAAGACCACGACTAGTCCAATGAATCTTCTCCATATACATCGCATAATGTGAGCCCTCTACAGATCAACTTCCACAATAATCGATGCTACTCTTCAATGCCTCCAACAGTCATGAAAACAATGACAACTAACGCTTCATCCACGGAGGAGCAGCTTGTCAATCTAGTAAAGATAGTTGAAGGATTGACCAAGCATATGCAATACCAAAAGACTCGCATCGATAAGTTCATGGATAGGGTAGACAGTTTACTAGATGGGGAATCTAGCCATGCATCTTGGAAGGGCATTGAGATTCAAGAGACTGAAAATCCTGTGAAGCAAGCAACGACTGTCAAGAAGATGCCAGTTTCTGCTGAAGGAATGATCCCACTTAATCAATTAAAGGAGCTCATTGAAGGGGACATTAAAGACAAGTATGAAGTCTCCACAAGGTCTTCCCATATGTATCCTAAGCTTTACACTACAACGATTGATAGACTCGAAATGCCTGTCGGTTATCAACCCCCTAAGTTTCAGCAATTTGGAGGCAAAGGAAATCCAAAGTAGCATGTTGCACACTTTGTGGAGACATGTAATAATATGGGAACCTATGCAGACCATCTCGTCAAGCAATTCATCCGCTCTTTGAAACTAAATGCCTTTGACTGGTACACAGACCTTGAACCTCAATTCATTGATAGTTGGGAGCAATTGGAGCATAAGTTCTTTAATCGCTTCTATAGCACAAGGCGCACAGTGAGCATGGTGGAACTCACAAATACTCTCCAAAGAAAGAATGAACCTGTCATCGACTTCATAAATCGATAGAGGAATGCAAGCCTTAATTGTAAAGACAGACTTAGTGAGGCTTCTGCTATAGAATTGTGTATCTAGGGAATGTAGCGGGGGCTTCTGTACATCCTACAAGGGATTAAACCTAAGTCTTTTGAAGATCTAGTGACTCGTGCTCATGATATGGAGTAGAGCATATCTTCTCCTGGAAAAGATGGAATGCTTATTCACGATCCTCGCAGAGGAAAAGACAAGCAGGAATCTAAGAAATGGAACAAATTAATACCCAGGAATGACAACAAAGAATCCATTAATATCAATATGTTGCCTGTGAAGTTTACTACCAACGAAAGTAGGAAACCAAGCGTAAAGACAACTTTTCAAGAGCGTTCAAACCGAAAGCTAACCTTCAGAGAGCTACAAGAAAAAGAATACCTTTTTGTGGATTCTAATGTGCCTGAAATTTTTGAGGAATTGGTTGAGTTGAAGCTTGTTGAGTTGCCAGAGATGAAATGACCCAATGAAGCTGGGAAGACTGATGACCCATATTATTGCAAGTATCATAGACTCGTAAGTCACCCTCTCAAAAAGTGTTTAGTCTTTAAAGACAGGGTTATGCAATTGGTTAAAGAAAATAATATTGTCCTTAATGATGGAAAGGCAAGCTCTAATCAAATCTCTATCTTGTTCGACTCACTTGACCCAGTCCAAGTATGTACACCTGAAGAAGAAGGGCCATTAGAGAAAGAAAAAACCCAAATCAGTACAGATGATGATGTAGGTTGGATTCTTATAACTAGGCAGAGACGCAACAAGACAAATCCATAGACAGAATCACTTGAACAACCGATCAGATAAATGATAGTAAAGAGAGCAAAGAAGCATAAGTTGCTCAGGCATCCAAGGGGGCCAAAGGTGGAAATGTATCACCACCAGAACCCTAACATCCTGTAACCCTGGGGGAATTCTTACCAAGTTGGTTCTGTGTGAAAAGCGCTCTAGACAATGTTGAGGCATCATGCTTCAGTGCTGACCCAGGAGAGACAATAAATGGAACTTCATGGAAGGTGTCCCCTACTAACGAAGATGAAGTGGTGGGAGAAATGCCATCAAAGGCGTCTCCATCATCTTCCGAAAAGCCTATGGAACCCTCTTTTAAAGAAGTACATGCATGTGACACAAAGATCATATTTACAGACAAGGATCTTCTATTTGGTGAAACTCTACACAATCGTCCTTTCTATATGGTGGATCACGTGCTAGAGAAGAGGATAAATAGAATTTTGATAGATGAAGGGTCTAGGGTCAACATTCTACCCATCCACACATTGAAAGAGCTTGGCATCATGACTGAAGATCATAGCGAAAGCCGTTTGTTGATACAAGAATTTAATCAAGGGGGCAGAGGTCCATAGGCTCAATTAAGCTGGATATTCATATGGACGATTTGGGATCAAGTGCATGGATGCATGTGATTGATGCAAAGACTTCATATAATGTATTACTGGGAAGGCCTTTGGTGCACTAAAACAAAATTGTCTCATCTTCTTACTATCAATGTCTGAAGTACCTAGAAGATGGAATTGAAAGGAAAATAGTTCCTGACAATAATCCTTTCACTGAAGTGGAATCACATTTTTCCGATGCAAAGTTCTATTTGAAGAGTTATGTCATGAAAGGGGAAAAGCTTGAGGGTGTCAAACTGACTAAATCTGATAGGCTTAATGGCAAAGCAACCAATGCGGCCATTGAAAGGGCTAAAGTTGATACTAGGGAGGCTAGTACTTGTCCAAATAAGGGGAAAACCATGTCCTCAAAAATAAAGTCATCCCCTACACTCCGTTTTATCCCAAAGGTGAAGAAAGGGGATGATCAATCATCTGATGTACAAGGGAATGTATTAGGAAGGTTGACTCTTCCTATCAAATGGATTGATGCAATAAACTTGTCTTCAAAGCTGTTGGGAAATTATATGGCTCAAAATCCGCCGCAAGATACACCACTCCCTACAAAACATACAAAAGGCTTTGATCCAAATGCTTACAAGTTACATGGAAAGGCTGGGTACAACCCCGATGAGCCATCTAGGCTCAGGAAACTCCCATTAGAAGGCACAACTACGCAAGCACGTGAAGGTTTAGGCTATATCCAACCACCACCAGTACGCATCTCCATAAGAATGGCAAGCAATAACTATATCACTGTAGAAGATGAGTGTGTTTCTTCTAATAAATGACGTCCTGTCTTCGATCGACTTGGAAAACCTACTGCAAGAACTTCTGTGTTCGAGAGGTTAGGCCTATTGAAGAAAAAGAATAATAAGTGTCGATAAAGTCAGCTAAGAGTAATGACACTTTCTTCACCTATGATCCAAAAGGATTTTGAAAGCATAATGTGAGACCCTGTGTTTCTCGTCTTTCATTATTTAAATAGTGTGGCGTTATATAAGGAACATGTGATTTTTTCTAGCACCTAAGGACAATAAGGCTGCAAATAAGTGGTAATATCAAAGAACTAAAGTTTTAAGTTAAAGGAATACCCTAAATGCATATTCGAGGTTAAAGAAATGACCCGAGTGGCACCTCGCCCTTTTCGGAATGTTTAAATTAGGTTTCACTTTTCAGATGGGACTAAAAGTTTCTAATTTTCTAATAATAGATTTCTTTAGAAGTTATTTTAATAGCACAACGGTCATACATTAAGTTTTGGAATCAAGAGAGTTGCAAGATAAAGGTTTGAAAAAGTTACCGTAAATTTCTTAAAGAAATCCTTCTTAACTTTGGGTCAAATGTATCAGGCGATATCTCCCAAAATACAAGGAGTTATAAGTTCAATGACCTATCAAATTGAAGATCTACGAGTCTAGTTTGCAATGCACAAAACTCCCATCAAACCGACCTCAGAATAATGAGTTATGACCATTTTACCGAGACTTCCCGAGCTAGAAACTAGGTCATGGGTCTGGCGGGTTGACCCAAATTAATCTCGGGTATTTTAACATTTTAAAGCTCACAAATGAGCCATTTTCATCCCAAACCAGTATGAAACTGAAGAGAAAACTACCAAAAGTTCTCTAAGTGATTTAGGTATTTTTTCACATTTTTATCGTTAAAATTCGTCCCCGCGCCTAGAAATGTGTGCCTTACGCTTTTCAATTGTTTTTCCCTCATATTAGCTGTGTTTGGAGCTGTTTTTGGAGTGTAAAAAATTTTATTCTTGCTGGTTATTGTTGGTTTGCAGCTGGTGTATTCAGGTAATAATTTTGGGCCTCTTTTACGGTCATTTTTACGAAGTTTTACAGATATTTTCTCGCGTAAATGCGCTTTGCCGAATCTGTTCATTAATGTTAAATTTTTGACTATTTATAGGTTTCTTTAAGATGCATATATATAGTCATTGCAAAGCTTAGGATGTAAGGAACAACTTTCGTGAAGGAACTTTTGGCAATTGGACGTTTATTGGAGAGGTATTTTAAGGCTAAGCTCCGTCCCTTCTTTTAGCACAAAATCCTGGAAGTTTCCCAAAACGTCAAATGTGATATCTTACTATTCTGTTGCTAGAAAGACCTTCTGTGAAAGGCATTGGGATTGCAGCTTAGTTATATTCACGATGGTATTAGGTTGAAATTCCATTCATTCGCTTAAACTGGACATTCAATTTATATATATCATTTTGTCGGTCTCCCGACTACCTATTCATATGTTCGAGGCATTTTTCTTCTTTGTTTAGTGCCATTAAAATAAATGTAGAATGTGAAGGGAATGTAGTATTCATAATCAGTCCTTCTTCCCTAGAAAAATATAATTGAAAAATTTAATAAGTAATGCATTGGTTTTAATATTCTCTGGTGAAATGCTCCTATTTAAACTACTAAGGTACTTGATCCTTTTTAAATGCACTCTTTTACTAATTGAAATGGGACCAAGTATAAGCATTATGTAAAACACCTTTATGAACATTTTTAATGTTAAGGCTTCACTCTAAATGCTGGGTTAAGTTCCCAAACTTGTTAAAAGGACATGTATGATCCCACGAGCCATATGTATATGCTATGAAAACGATTATGATGTTTTGAGAATAAGTGTACCAATGAGCCAAGATTGGCTAAATGACACTGATTATGATTCTATGAGAATAAGTTTACCGATGAGCCAAGATTGGCTAAGTTCTTTCTATGGTCTACTATGTGCATTCAACCTTCATATTATACATTGCACGTTATGCATGAACTTCGAGCTAAAATCGAAGGTATGGGGCCTATTTAAAATATATATATTCATGGTACAGATGGCTAACGGTTGGCAGATATGATGCCGGTTAGCTACCGGAAAGGACCACAAATGCTAACATTTGGTTGGGTATGTCATGCATTTGCATCTATATATATGTATTCACGACATGCGATACTCGAGCATACCCTGCATTTTTTTATCACTAGAAGGTGGCTTATTGGCCATTAAGGCTACTTGAGATTTGGTTATAGGTGGTATTTCTATTATCCTTTTTACTACTGTTATCTATGATTTTACTTCCTGCCTTACATACCATTACATCTTTATTAGTACTGACGTCCTTTGCCAGGGGATGCTGCATTTTATTTCGTGTGGTGCAGGTTAAGGTAAGTGTTCTGATTTACCCCTCCACTAAGAGCCCCATTCAGCTATGAGTTGGTAAGCTCCACCTCTTCCTGGAGCTTTCACAGGATGTTTACTTTTTATTGTACAGTTGGGTATGTCGGGGTCCTGTCCCAAAAGTGTTAGTGATTCTCATAAAGGCTATTGTGGACATATTATTGTGGGTTGGTCCTTTTGTGTCTTTTAGTCTCCAGTCATTTGAGTGGCATGTATATATGGTGTGTGCATGTACCTCTGTGGTGGCAGCCTTGTCGGCTAGCTAGTACTTTATCGTTTGGGTTTACTTATCTTGACGTACATGATTTACTGTTACCAGGTCATGACCTAAAATGTCCAGGCTTAGTCTTTCAGACGTTATGCTGCCCGATTTTCTTCTGGTCCCTAGTTAGTTCATTAGCATATTTAGTGGCTTGCCCGACCAATAACGGTATCGGGTGCCAGTCGCGCCTCGCCTCTCTTTGGGGCATGTCAAACATGGTACCAGAGCAGGTCGTATCTCAGGGAGTTCATAATGTCGTGTCTAGTAGAGTCTTGTTTATGGGTGTGTTGTGCACCACACTTATAATCAGGAGTCTACGAGGCATTTAGGGATGGTTACATATCTTTCACTTAATAGATCATGCTATAGCGCAAAGCTATTGGAACATATGAAATCTATATCATGTTATGTTGTTCTTATTTAATGGGTTACCTATGCTCAAGAGATGGCACAACATGAGATAAGTATGGATCTTAGAGAAATTATCAATTATGTCTTGCTTGGTGAGGAAGATATATCCCCTATTGAGGCACATAGGGAGCCTCCAATGCCCACAGTACCAGATTCACCAGCACCCATTGAGGCCCAAGGAGATCTAGTACCCCAAGCCCTATTAGAGACTAGGGATCAGGGGATAAAGGAGGCTATCCAGCTACTAACTATGATGGTTTCTATTCATGAGAGACAACTAAAGGTGAGAGCAGACACCAGAAGGGATACAACAGAAAGCTCAAAGGTATGAGAGTTTCTTCAATTGGCCCCTCCAGTATTTATAGGGTCCAATCCCACTGAGGATCCATAGGACTTTATAGACCATATGTATAGAGTATTGTGGGTGATGCATGCCTCTATCACCGATGCAGTGGAGTTGGCTTCTTTTCAACTACGTGATGGTGCCATCTTGTGGTACGAAGAGTGGGAGAGATCAAGAGGGCCTGACGCTTCACCAACAGAGTGGGAGGCATTTTTTGAGGCATTTTTAGCCCATTACGTATCACGGGAGGTGCGGGTGGCCCAACCATTTATCAGTTTGAGGCAGGGGATATATGAGAGTAAGGAAAAATATAGCCTTAGGTCTAATTCTTTGGCTAGGTATGCATCAGATATTGTATGTACCATGAGTGCTATAGTTCATCGTTACTTGGATGGTTTGGGGGATCATTTGATCAAAGACCACAGGATAGCCTCTTTACAAGATGGTGTTAATATTTCTTGTATTTAGGATTTTGCTCAGACTAGAGAGGATCTTTCTCGTCGAATTTGGGATACCCGTAGAGATAGAAAGAAGAATAAGAGGGCTTGTATTATGAGGTCTTATAGGGAGCCACGGGGTGCTTTTAGGCGTCCTTTTCATCGATATCCACCTCCGTTAGTGGGTAGTTCCCCACTATAAATACAAGGCCAGCAGATTGATCATTATATTCAATCAGGGCTGGGGCAGAGTTTAAGCCAGCCTGAGAGCCATCGACAGGAGCATTATGCACAAATAAGACAACCTACTCCCTGATGTACACAACGCGGTAAGCTTATACTAGGCAGTGTAGAGAGGGTTAAGGTGCATGTTACCATTATGGGAAGACATGATATTTTATTAGCAACTGGCCCTTTAGTTAGCCCTACTGTGAATGAATTCATGATAATATCCCCGATGAGCTTCCCAGGATCCCCCGAAAGGGATATCAACTTTTCTTTAGATTTTTCTCCCTGATATGCAATGTATACCCATTCCTCTCTAAAAAATAGCTCCTGTAGAGCTAAGAGACTTGAAGTAATAACTAAAGGGCTTGCTTGATAAAGACCTTATTAGGCCAAGCACATCTCCATGGGGTGCCCCAATTCTCTTTGCTTGAAAGAATGATGGCTCCTTACGGATGTGTATCGGTTATATATAGCTAAAAATTCACTATCAAGAATAAGTATTCTTTTATGTGAATTGATGGTTTTTCAAAGATTTACTTGTGACCCAGGTACTACCAGCTATGACTCAAGGATGTTGATACTCGAAAGGCAATATTTAGGATGAGTCAAAAGCTGAGCATGCGGACCACTTGCGAATTATATTACAGACTCTCCTGGATAACAAGTTATATGTTGAATTCTCCAAATGTGAATTTTTGTTAACTTCTATAGCTTTTCGTGGACATGTTATTACTAGCGATAGTATCAAGGTCAAGGGCTAGAAAATTGAAGCAGTAATGGCCCGGCCGAGACCATTAAATGCGATAGAGGTCCATAGTTATTTGGGCTTGGCAGGATATTATAAGAGGTTTATTGTGGGGTTCTCCACTACCTCTACCCCACAAAAAAAGTTGACGCATCAAGCAACTAAGTTTTCAGTAGACTAAATTATGTGAACAGAGTTTTCAAGAGCTAAAGAAAAGGCTTACCACTGCACTAGTTTGGCTCTACTAAATGGAACCAAAGGCTACATTATATATTGTGATGCCTCGAGAATTGGCCTAGGTCGTGTTCCTATGAAGCATAGTAGAGGTATTGCATATGCTTCCAAACAGTTGCAAAAGCATGAACAAAACTATCCTACCCATGGTCTTGAGTTCGCGGTAGTTGTTTTTGCCCTAAAAAAACACTTTGGTGGCATTATCTATATGGAGTTCATGTTGATATTTTTACTGACCACTAGATCCTCCAATATTTATACAAGCAGAAGGAGTTGAACCTATGACAAAGGAGGTGGCTAGAATTACTAAAAGATTGAAATGACAAAAGACCTATGCCAGCTAGCTAGTTTGCAGGTGAGATTGGTAGATACAAAGGATGGAGGTGTGATTGTTCAAAGTACAACAGAATCTTCAACTGTTATTGAGTAAAAGAGCGAGCGCGCGGATCCTGATCTTAGGACACTAAGGGAGAGCATTTCACAACAAAAAATATTCATTATTTGAGCTGACTGGAGAATGCGTCCTTAGGTACCAAGGCCACTTATGTGTGCAAAACATCGGAGGGATCCATGCCAAAATTTATTTTGAGGCTTCTTACCCTAGATATTCAGCTCAACCTAGGGCAACAAAAAAAATGGGGGTAGTGAGACCTATGAAAGATTTATTGGTGGAATGGCATGAAAAAGATATTTCAAAGATGGTGGCCAATGCCCCAACTACCAACATGTTAAAATAGAACATTAGAGACTTGGAGGCCTAGCTAAGTATACTGATTTTTCGTTATGGAAATTGGGACATGATAAATATGGGCTTTATCACTAGGTTGCTTCATACTCTATGCAGGATGACTCTATTTGGGTGATCATTGATAGGTTAATAAAATCTGCTCATTTCATGCCAGTAAGAGCGACATATTCAGTGGAGGATTAAGCTAGGCTTTACATTCAAGAGATTGTTTGCCTTCATGGGGTTCCATTATCTATCATCCCTGATCGAGGGGATCAATTTACCATAAATTTTTGAAAGTCTTTTTAGAAAGGTCTGGGCACTCAAGTGAATCTTAGCACCACTTTATACACAAACTGATGGGTAGGCAGAGCGTACCATCCATACCGTTGAGTATATGTTACGTGCCTATATGTTGGACTTTAAAGGAAACTGGGATGAGCATCTACCTCTTATTGATTTTGCTTATAATAATAGCTTCCATGCTAGTATTCAAATGGATCCTTAGGGAGCACTATATGGGTGAAGATGTAGGTCACCGATTGATTAATTTGCAGTTGGGGAGGAAAAGTTGCTAGACTCTAATCTAGTTCAACAAGCAACAAAAAAAAAGGAACTTATCAAAGATTACTGCAAAGGGCCTAGAATTAGCAGAAGTCTTATGCAGATGTTCAACGATGAGACTTAGAGTTTGATGTAGATGATTGGGTCTTCTTAAAGGTCTCACCTATGAAAGGACTCATGCGGTTTGGAAAGATAGGAAAGCTCAGTCCTAGATATCTTGGACCCTATGAGGTTATGAGAAATTAGCAAGGTAACATACGAGTTTAATTTTCCTATAGAATTGAGGGACGTTCATCCAGTATCTCATGTATCTATGTTGCGGAAGTAAATTAGGGATCCTTCGTGTATTACTCACATTAAGGATACCCCCATTGCTGAAGACTTAACTTATGATGAGGGTGGTTGTTTTAGATTGGAAAATAAGAAAGCTTCAAAATGAAAAGTGGGCTTCGTGAAAGTGTTATCGAAGAACAACAATATTGAGGAAATGACTTGGAAAGCCTAAGAAGAAATGATGAGGAATCACCCACAGTTATTTATAACTTAAGGTAGGTCGTGTCCCAAAACTAGCAGTTATCATTTTTTTTTAGTAACTTAAGTTTTAAAAGATTTAGAGGTGAAACTTGTATGGTTTGTCGCGCGATAGCTATACAAAGCTTAGTAATTGGAGTTTCGAAAGTTGATTTATGGTTTGCAAGGGTAGTAGATGTATCCAAAAAAAAACATTTTAGTAAATGATAATGCAACCAAGGGGCTGTCTTGACATATTCAAGGACGAATGTTCTTAAGGGAAGGAGACTGTGAGAACCCGTGTTTCTCGTTTTCGATTATATCGATAGTGTGGGGTTATATAAGGCACATGTGATTTTTGCTAGCACCGAAGGACAATAAGGCTAAAAATAAGTGGTAATATCAAGGAACTAATGTTTTAAGCCAAAGGAATACCCTAAATGCACGTTCGGGGTTAAAGAAATGATCCAAGTCCCACCTCGCCCTTTTCGGAAGGTTTAAATTAGGTTTCACTTTTCAGATGGGACTAAAAGTTTATAATTTGCTAATAATGGATTTTTGTAAAAGTTATTTTAATAAAACAAAAGTCATAGATTAAGTTTTGGAATCAAGAGAGTTGCATGATAAAGGTTTGGCAAAAGTTACCGTAAGTTTCTATAAGAAATCCATCTTAAGTTTGGGACAAATGTATCAGGCCATATCTCCCAAAATACAAGAAGTTTGAGGTCAATGACCTATCAAATTGAAGATTTATGAGTCTAGTTTGCAACTCACAAAACCGCGCGTCAAACCAACCTCAGAATAAAGAGTTATGACCATTTTATCGAGACTACCTGAGCTGGAAACAGGCCATGGGTCGGGTCGGGTTGACACAACTTAATGTCGGCTATTTTGATATTTTAAAGCTCAACAATAAGCCATTTTCGTCCCAAACCAGTATGAAACTGAATAGAATGCTCCTAAAAGTTCTCTAAGTGATTTAGGTATGATTCTTTTTTTTACTGTTAAAATTTTTCCCCGTGCCTAGAAATGTGTGCCTTATGCTTTGCAATTGTTTTCCCCTCGTATTAGCTGTGGTTGAAGCATTTTTTTGAGTGTAAAAAAATGATGTTCTTGCTGGTTATTGTTGGTTTGCAGTTGGTGTGTTCAGGTAATAATTTTGGGGCTCTTTTACGGTATTTTTACGAAGTTTTACGGACATTTCATCGCCTAAATGCTCCTTGCCAAATCTGGTCACTAATGTTAAATTTTTGACTGTTTATATGTGTCTTTAAGATACATATATATAGTCGTTGCGAAGCTTAGGACATAAGGAACATCTTTCGTGAAGAAACTTTTGGCAATTGAACATTCGTTGGAGAGGTATGTTAAGGCTAAGCTCCATCCCTCCTTTTAGCACGAAATCCAGGAAGTTTCCCATAACGTCATATGTGATATCTTACTATTCTGTTGCTAGAAAGACCTTCTGTGAAAGGCATTCGGATTGCAACTGAGTTATATTCACGATGGTATTAGGATGAAATTCCATTAATTCGCTTAAACTGGACATTCAATTTCTATATATCATTTTGTCGGTCTCCCGACTACCTATTCATATGTTCGAGGTGTATATCTTCTTGGTGTAGTGCCATTAAAATAAATGTAGAATGTGACGGGAATGTAGTATTCATAATCAGTCCTTCTTCCATAGAAAAATATAATTGAAGAATTTAACAAGTAACACATTGGTTTCTAATATTCTCCAGTGAAACACTCCTATTTAAACTACTAAAGTACTTGATCCTATTTAATTGCACTCTTTTACTAATTGAAATGGGACCAAGTATAAGCATTATGTAAAGCACCTTTATGAACATTTTCAATGTTAAGGCTTCACTCTAAATGTTGGGTTAAGTTCCCAAACTTGTTTAAAAGGACATGTATGATCTCACGAACCATATGTATAAGCTATTACAACTATTATGATGTTATGAGAATAAGTGTACCAATGAGGCAAGATTGGATAAATGACAATGATTATGATTCTATGAGAATAAGTTTACCGATGAGCCAAGATTGGCTAAGTTCTTTCTATGGTGTACTATGTGCATTCAACATTCATAGCATACATTGCACGTTATGCATGGACTTCGAGCTATAATTGAAGGTATGGGGCCTATTTGCCCATATATATATATATATATATATATATATATATATATATATTTATATATATATATATATATATATTTGTATATGGTAGAGATGGCCACAGGTTGGTAGATATGATGACGGTTAGCTACCGAAAAGGATCAACAGTGCTAGCATTTCGTTGGGTATGTAATGCATTTACATCATTATATATGTATTCACGACATGCGATGCTCGAGCATACCATGCATTATTTTATTACTAGGAGGTGGCTTATTGGCCATTAAAGCTACTTCAGTTTTGGTTACAGGTGGTATTTCTAGTAACCTTTTTACTACGGTTATCTATGATTCTACTTCCTGCCTTACATACCAGTACATGTTTATTCGTACTAACGTTCTTTGACTGGTGATGCTGCATTTAATTTCATGCATGCAGGTTCAGGTAGGGGTTCTGATTTACCCCTCTGCTAGGATCCCCATTCATCTATGAGTTGGTAAGCTCAACCTCTTCCTGGAGCTTTCACAGTATGTTTACTTTTTGTTGTACAGTTGGGTATGTCGGGGCCCTATCCCGACAGTGTTCGTGATTCTCATAAAGGCTATTGTGGACATGTTATTGTGGGTTTGTCCTTTTGTGTCTTTCAGTCTCCAGTCATTAGAATGGCAAGTGTATATGGTGTGTGCTTGTACCTCTGTGGTGGAAGCCTTGTCGGCTAACTAGTACTTTATCGTTTGGATTTACATATCTTGATGTACGTGATATATTGTTGACCTGGTCATGACCTAAAATATCCAGGCTTAGTATTTCAGACGTTATACTGGCCGAGTTTCTTCTGGTTCCTAGTTAGTTCACTAACATGTTTAGTGGCTTTCCTTTCCAATTAACGGTATCGAGTGCCAGTAGCGCCTCCCCTCTCTTTGGGGCATGACACATAATTGCCTCCAGGATGAAGCCACGAGTGGAACTCGTAGTTTCATGTAAAGAGGTACTAAAGGCAAAGGCTCACACTGTGGTGTACACCAAAGAGCGCTAGGAAGATGAAGAAAGTGTAGGCTCCTCATGGCATGTTAAAACTTAGATTGAGAGCAATGCCTTGTGTCAACTGAGAATTGATAAAGAGTTTGGAGGTATTGCTTTGTGCCATCATATGATGATCCCCAGGAAGAGGAGGAAGCTGGGGATGCTCCATCAGAATTCGAAGAGGGAGTGAAGACCACGATCGATCCCTTAAAAAAAGTTAACCTTGGCACTGATGAAGACCCAAGACCAACTTACTTGAGTGCTTTCCTAAAAGCTGATGAAGAAATAGCTTATATGGATATACTCAAAGAATACAATGATGTCTTCATTTGGAGCTATAAAGAAATGCCTAGTTTGCACCCCAAGATTGCGGTCCATCAATTGGCAGTCAGGCACGTTATTTATCTTGTCAAGCAAGCTCAAAGATGCTTCAGGCCGGACTTGGTTCCACTGATTGAGAAAGAACTTAACAAACTCATTGAGGCGGGCTTTATTCGTTAAGTTAAATACCCCACGTAGATTTTAAGCTTTGTTCCCGTAAGGAAGAAGAATGGCCAAATTTGAGTTTGTGTTGACTTTAGAGATCTCAACAACACATGCCTTAAAGATGAATTCTCGCTACCTATTCTAGAGTTGATGATTGATGCTACAACTGGATATGAGGCAATGTCATTCATGGATGGTTCTTCTGGCTATAACCAAATTCGCATGTCACCAAAGGACGAAGAACTCACAACATTTCGTTCGCCTAAAGGCATTTATTGCTACAATGTGATGCCTTTTGGTTTGAAGAATGCTGGTGCCACATATCAAAGGGCTATGCAAAATATATTTGATGATTTACTCAACAAAAATGTTGAGTGTTATGTTGACGACTTGGTGGTGATGTCAAAAAGGAGCGACCATTTGAAAGACTTGAGAATGGTGTTTAAGTTACTTCGAAGATATCAACTGAGGATGAATCCGCTAACGTGTACCTTTGGGTTGCTTCTGGAAAGTTTCTTTGCTTCATCATGCGACATCAAGGGATTGAGATTGATCAAGCCAAAGTCGATGCAATTTTGAAGATGCCCGAGCCACGAAACATTCATGAGTTGAAAAGTCTCCATGGAAAATTACCCTACTTAAGGAGGTTCATCTCAAATCTAGCTGGAAGATGCCAACCATTCAGTCATATCATGAAGAAAGGTGTCCCTTTCAAGTGGGATCAAACATATAGCAAAGCCTTTGAAAGTATCAAAGCATATCTAGCGAAACCTCCGATCTTAGCAGCCCCTATACCTGGAAAGCCACTGATACTTTATATTGTGGCCCAAGAAAGGTCTGTGGGAGCCTTACTAGCCCAAGAGAATAAAGAAGGCAAGGAAAATGTCCTTTATTACTGGAGCAGAATGATGATACCAAATGAGCTGAAGTATTTGCCAATCAAGAAGTTGTGTTTGGCACTGGTCTTCTTGATTCAAAAGATGAAGCACTATTTTCAAGCTCACATTGTCTATCTGGTTTCTAGAGCAAATCCCATCAAATTTGTTATGTCGAAACCAGTCCTTAGTGACCGACTAGCAAGGTGGTACCTTCAGTTCCAACAATTTGAGATTGTGTATATCCCATAAAGGGCTATGAAGGGACAAGCATTAGCAAATTTTTTGGTGGACCAACCTGTACCAGATGATTGGGAATTAACTAATGAGCTTCCTGATGAAGATGCAATGGTCATCGAGATCCAACCCCCATGGAATATGTACTTTAATGGGGTTGTGCATTGTGGTGGAGCTGGTGCAGGTGTGGTGTTTGTCACTTCACAAGGAGAGGTCTTACCATTCTCCTTCACATTGAAACAACATTGTCCAACAATGTTGCAGAATATCAGGCGATAATACTTGGACGAAATGGCCATTGACATGAGGCAATTACAGTTGCAAGTTTTTGGTGATTCTCAATTAGTGATTAGACAACTCTTGGGAATCTATGAGGTCAGGAAGCCTGAGTTGTGCTCATATCACTGTTATGCCCATATGTTGATAAGACAGCTTGGAGATATGACCCTCCAATATGTGCCTAGGAAGGAAAATAAAACGGCTGATGCCTTGGCTGCTCTAGCCTCAACCCTGACTCTTCCTGATCAAACTCAAGTTACTATCTGCAAAAAATGGGTAGTACGACCATTGGATGAAGGCAAGCATATAAATAATAAGCTTGAGCATGTTATCTTAGTTTTTGAAGCCAATAAAGAGGACTGGCGACAAGCTACCATCGACTATTTATGTTATGGGATACTTCCAGAAGATGCTAAAAGAAGAACTAACATTCGTCGTCGGGCACCTCATTTTCTTTACTACAAGGACACATTGTATATGAGATCATTTAAGGGAATGCTCTTGCGGTGTTTGGGGGAGGAAAAAGCGACTCAAGCCTTGCAAGAGGCACATTCAGTAGCGTGTGGACCACATCAGTCTGGGCCAAAGCTCCACTTTTACATGAAAAGAATGAGGTATTATTGGCCAACCATCGTAAAAGATTACTTAGATTATGCTCAAAGGTGCAAAGCTTGGCAATTCTACGCAAACTTCATACATCAACCGCCTGAAGTTTCACACCCGACTATTGCATCTTGGCCATTTGATGCTTGGAGACTGGATATTGTTGGATCACTGCCAAAATCTTCTGGTGGACACTTGTACATCTTGGCTGCGACAGATTACTTCTCTAAATGGGCCGAAGCTATAGCTCTTAAAGAAGTCAAAAAGGAGAATGTTGCAAACTTTATTCGAGCAAACATTGTCGACCAATTTGGCATTCCACGATACATAATAACGGATAATGGTAAGATGTTTGATAACAAGTTGATTAAAAATATGCGATCTCTATGGCTTCAAAAAGCGAAAATCTTCTGCGTATCATGCTGCCGCCAATCGTTTGGCCGAAGCGTTCAATAAGACTCTATGCAATCTTTTGAAGAAAGTGCTCTCTAAGTCTAAAGGAGACTGGCACGAAATAATGGAAGAAGCCTTGTGGGCATATAGGATGACATATCGCACACCAACTCAAGCAACCCCATATTCTCTTGCTTTTGATGTTGAAGCGGTCATGCCACTTGAGCGCCAAATACCGTCCTTGAGACTGGCTATCCAAGAAGGGCTCAATGAGGAGGAAAATGCTCGGCTATATCTTGCCGAGTTAGAAGCACTGGATGAAAAGAGGTTAGAAGCCCAGCAAAATCTTGAATGTTATCAAGCTCGTTTGTCTCGTGCTTTCAATAAAAAGGTTCGTTCGAGGTGTTTTCAAGTTGGAGACCAAGTTCTCGCAGTAAGAAGGCCCATTATCATTAACATAAGTCTGGGGGCAAGTTCACCTGAAAGTGGGATGGACCACATGTAGTGCAAGATGTATACTCAAATGGTGCTTACAAGCTTGTTGATGTAGATGGCATAAGGATCCATCCTATAAATGCAAAATTCCTAAAGAGATACTATCCTTGAGGAAAGTTATGTTCCTTGAAATTTGCGTATAAAAATACATAATATTCCTGGCCCGCAAAAGTATAAACTGTGTACGGCACCCTAAAAAAAACACTCCCCCAGAACTACGTTATAACTTGATCTTCTTTATTGAGGTACGTAGGCGCTTGGAATTATATTCTAAGCTCAGTAGCATGAGTGTTAAAATATCATATGTCCCTACTTTATTCCTTCTGGGGGTAAAGCCCTATGGAATGTGAGCTCCTTCAGTAGTATGCTTAAGACTTTCAGACTTGGAAAAGTTAGCAAATAAAAGTCTTCAACTTCTTCAAGTATGCAAGTTGAAGCTTTCAAACTCTTCGATTTACAAGTTCAAGTCATCGAATTCTTTGAGTTTTTAAGTTGAAGTGTTCAAATCCTCAAAGTATGCATGTTGAAGCGTTTATAATTTTCAAGTTTGTAAGTTAAAGTATGCAAATTCGTCAAGTGCAGGATTTGAGGTTTTAAACTAATCAAGTATGCATATTAAAGACTTTAACTTCTTAAAATATGCAATTTGAAGTCTTCAAATTTTCTCCTTCTTATAGTTGAAGTTTCAAATCCACCATATTTATAAGTGGAATTCTTTAATAGTTGTTGAGCCTAAAAGTTAAAGCCGTTAAAGCCTTGACCTGTAAATTCACCTTTCTTAAGGAGAAAATGAGTAACTATTTCTTTGCATCGTAAGGATTCCCTCAAATTGCCTTTCTTGGTATAAAGACGATTATCCATCCTTTTATGCCACAAGAATCTCTCTGAAATTTTTATGCCTTAAGGTGGACAAATATTTGTCCCTTTGCACCTTAAGTTGACCCTTGTGCCGGTTTATCCTTTAAAGGATACCTAAATTTTCATGCCTTAAGGTGGACAAAATATGTCCCTTTGCAGTTTAAGCTGGCCTTTTCGCGGGTTTATCTTTGAGAAGATCTCTAAATTTCCATGCCTTAAGGTGGACAAAAATTGTCCCTTTGCACCTTAAGCTGGCCTTTTCGTGGGCTTCTCCTTAAAAGTCTCTCCAAATTTCCATGCCTTAAGTTGGACAAAAAAATTGTCCCTTTGCACCTTAAGATGGTCCCCTATGCTTAAACATTTAGAACAACATAAAGCCTCGCATTGTTGGTCCCCTATGTTTAAACATTTAGAACAACGTAACGCCTCATGTTGTTGGTCCCCTATGTTTAAACATTTAGAACAACATAAAGCCTCGTGTTGTTGGTCCCCTGTGTTTAAACATTTAGAACAATGTAAAGCCTCGTGTTGTTGGTCCCCGATGTTTAAACATTGGAACAGCGTAAAGCCTCGTGTGGTTGGTCCCCTATGTTTAATCATTTAGAACAGCGTAAAGCCTCGTGTTGTTGGTCACCTATGTTTAAACATTGGAACAACGTAAAGCCTCGTGTTGTTGGTCCCCTATGTTTAAACATTGGAACAGCGTAAAGCCTCGTGTTGTTGGTCCCCTATGTTTAAACATTTAGAACAATGTAAAGCCTCGCATTGTTGGTCCCCTATGTTTAAACATTTAGGACAGTGTAAAGCCTCGTGTTATTGGTCCCTTATGTTTAAACATTGGAACAACGTAAAGACTCGCATTGTTGGTCCCCTATGTTTAACCATTTAGGATAGCATAAAGCCTCGTGTTTTTGGTCCCCTAGGTTTAAACATTGGAACAACGTAAAGCCTCGTGTTATTGGTCCCCTATTTTTAAACATTGGAACATCGTAAAGCTTCGTGTTGTTGGTCCCCTATGTTTAAACATTGGAACAATGTAAAGCCTCGTGTTGTTGGTCCCCTATGTTTAAACATTTAGAACAACGTAAAGCCTAGTGTTGGTGGCCTTAAGGCGTGAGTACGGATTTTATCCCTCCACGCCCCAAGACCAAATTCTTGTGATACGATGGAGCTTAAATCCACAACCCTGCAAAAGAAAGAAAAAAAAAAGAACGAGGAGGAACAAAAAAATATATATTTGTACCTTGCACTTTGAAGCTCCACGTCTAATTTCAAAGATTTTTTGAAGAGAGGAACTCCAAACCTTGAATGTTGATGTTTAAAGAATAAAGAGTGGGATTTATTTATAGATGTTCAAGTAATCCATGTCCTACACTATCTACAGTTCTTATTATGCTTTAAAGAGGACTTCTAATACAAAACAAAGTTCACTTCTTATTCTCCCTATTTTTAATTGGACAAGAATAAGAAAAGGGAAAAGGAGTCCTAGTAGAAGTCAAATAAGAAAAGGAAAAAGGAGTCCTAGTAGAAGTCAAATAAGAAAAGGAAAAAGGAGTCCTAGTATAAGTCAAATAAAGAAGAGAGAAAGGAGTCCATTTATGTGCTCCTATGTGAATGAAAAAAAAAAGAATTCCCAACATTACATGACTCTTTTCACTTGTCCCTATTATGTCAATTTGAAAAAAATAATCCCAACATTACATGATTCTTTCAAGAATCATTTGATATAACTTCATGTATAAAAAAATATATATACAGAATGTTTTGATCACTAAGTGTCGTCTGTATAATTTAATCATCCATTAATACTTCAAGCCTAGTCTTTAAAAGACAAAATATCTCGACAAGACTTGAAGTAAGGGGAATTTGTAATCATATAAAATTTATTAAATATAAATTTTATAAATGATTCAAATTTTATTAAATTTAAAATATATTAATCCAAACAAATATTATACAACAACGACAACAACATACCCAGTGAAATCCCACAAGTGGGGTCTAGGGAGGGTAAGATGTATGCAGACCTTACCACTACCACACAGGTAGAGAGGTTGTTTCCTGGAAACCCTCATCACAAAAACCCATCAGCAGAATAAGCTAGATATGATAAACAGGCAAGAAAGAGAAGAACACATGATAATACATAGATACAGGATAGTAAACATATAAAGGCAGATAAATAACATATAAAGGCAGACGATTACCACACCTTCCTATCTACCCTATTAGCCTGCTACTCTAATTCTCGACCTCCACCTCTTCCTGTCTAAGGTCATGTCCTTGGTGAGATCAAGTTTCACCATATCATATCTAATCACCTCCCCTCAATACCTTTTTGGTCTATCTCTACCCCTCCTTGTAGTTCCCAAATCTATCCTCTCACACCTTCTAACAGGGGCATCGGTACGGTACTCCTTCTCTGTACATGTCCAAACCATCGCAGTCTTGCTCAGCTACAGGGTCCACCTTTAGCTTCTCCCGAATGACCTTGTTCCTAATCTTATCACTCCTAGTGTGACCACACATCCATCGTAAAATCCAAACAAATATTATAGATCAATATAATTGGGTCAATTAATTAAGTCCAATAAAGTATAAATTTAATTAATGCCCAACTTCAATTATTTGGGCTACAAAAGATAATTCAAAAATATATTAGCCCAAACAAATATTATAGATTAAAATAATTGGGTTGATTAATTAAGTCCAATAAAGTATGGATTTAATTAAAAGCCCAAATTCAATTATTTGGGCTACAAAAGATAACCCACTATATTAGGCCCAATATCCTCTCATCCAAGAGGCCCATCTTGGTGCCACGTGTCAAATGATGTGGCATGCCAAGTCAAACAAATAAGCCAATGGGATCATGTCATGTGTCAAAATGACAAGCCCATTCTATTAAAGCCTAATATGCCACGTCACTAAAATCTGATTGGCGGGGAGAAAGCCTGATTCCATCATGACTCCTCTATTCTACAACTATATATAGGGGTCCTCATAATTCAAAAGCAAATTGAGAAATCTAAACAAAAAGCTAGAGAGAGCTCGTGGCTCAAACGCTACAAATTTCTCTACACAAATTCAGGAATTCAAACATTCAAGTTCAAGAACAAACATAAAAAGCTCTTGAACTCAAGAACAAGCTTAGGAATAAATTCAAGTTTCAAGATCAAGATCAAGATTCAAATAAAGATTCAAGATCAGATTCAAGAACAAGCTTAAAATCTCTTGAACTCAAGAACAAGCTCAGGAATAAATTCAGGTTTAAAGATCAAGATTAAGATCAAGATTCAGGATCGAATCCAAGAACAAGTTTCAAATTCAAGATCAAGCTCAAAATCCCTTGAATTTACACTTAAAAAGGCGAATTAGAGAATTCATAGTGATTGTAACACTCAATTATTAAAATAAATACAACAATTCTTGCAATATTTTCGTTCCTGATCATTATTTTCTTGACGCAAAGTTTATCGTGTACATATTCATCACTCAATGGCATGCTACAACATCAAGTCAAAAACAATCATTCACATCACTGGCGAAGGGGAATTCCATGAACTGAAGGAGAACACCAGTAATTAAATAGAACTCTCTCTCTTTTTTAATCTTTTTTTTAAGTTATGACTATTTTTGACATACACAACCACTTAAAAAAATTATTTTTAAGTTTTCATTCATATTTTCATATTTTTTTCTGCATGTTAGATTTGTTTTTTTGTGTTTTGGGTTTCATTGTTTTACTTCTTGCACGGTGAGGTTTTAACTCATTTGAGTTCGTATGTTACTCCCTGTGAAGCCCGATAAAATTATCAACATACCCCTATAGTGAAGGTATGCGCGTAACGCATCTCCGATCTCGTATAACAAATCCGAGACTGGATTTGTGATCAACATGAAAAATATAGTGGGAAAATGGTCTTGGTTGAATTTTAGGGCGACCCGATCGAAAGATAACAGAAAACAGTGACGGTTCGCGATAGAGGCACATCGCGCACCCATCGAAGAGTGGCACTTGTATGTTTTTCAAAAATTTTGATGGGATGAAGAAAACTCGTTCTAAAACACTTTTCAAAAAATACGCTATTCGCAATCGGTCCGCGTAGCGAATTGTGTATTTTCCGAGCTGAAAATTTCTAAATAATTACAAAGGGCATTTCGCTCAATTCCTAACCCCTCCTAAACACTTATACACATCTAGTAAGGTCGTTTCAATATGAAAAGAGCCTAAAACCCCATTCCAACTTCTATTACAAAACCTAACAAGGCTAAGGCTTGAGAAGAGAAGAGAAGGGCTTGGGTTGAGACATTCGGGAAGGGATCCTCGACACTACCCGATTGAATAGTTGCATCACAGGTATAAGGCTAAATTAAAACATGGGATTGTTCTCTCGTGTGCCCCATAGAGGTCATAGAAGAGTTGGTGGTTGAAGAGTCTACATGCATGCTTTCTTTGATGATTCCTGATAGATTGATTTGAAATTACATGTTTTCTATGTTGATGATCGTCATAGTATTTATTTTCTTAAATTGAATATTTCCTTGAGAACATGCATAACCCTACATGATTATTTGGAAAAGCATGCATAATAAACATAGGGGGATGAGTCTAGAGACTCGAGTTGAGATTGTTGACTATGATGATGAGTTGATGCAACTTGATTATTTTATGAGTCTCTGCAAATGCACTCTACCGATGTAATTGTTCACTTATTTCCTGATGGTTGCTATAAAATCTTGAGTCATTGATGAGGCATGATGGTAAGGTTAAAACCATTATGAAATAATTGTTGAAAGGGCCAAAGTCCTTGTGAAATATCAGTCATGGACGGGGAGTGAGTCCCTATGAGACTGGCAGTCATTGACGGATAGTGAATCCCTACGAGACTGGTTATGGTTGAGGTTTATGAGCATTGAGTCGAGAGGAGTATTGAGCACCGAAATGAATAAGAGTGAGTCTCACTCGAACTCATTAACTACATCGCCAAACGTAGGAGAGGCTTAAACCATCACACACACACACACACACACATATATATAAGGTTTCTCTCAAGGTATAACAGTCCCTTAATGCAATAGTGGATTTGTTGGGTTTGATTTCATATCGGGTGAACTAATATGGTATCCAGCGTTCCTCAACTGGAAAGTTTGGGACCAATGTGGCAACATCAGGGTGATTTTTGTACATTCACTGGCTCATAAGTGAGTGTTGTCGGATATGAGAAACTCCCAGAAAAATTCTTACCTTACTCCGAGTCTAGATGAGAAGAGTTGAGACTATTGATGAGTCTGAGATAATGATGTGTCACTTGTCTACTCTTTACTTTTTCATAGATAGACAAGCTGACGGTTTGATATAATTTTGATGTTTATCTTGACTTGATGTTTTCATTTTATGATGCAGAGGCAGGTACTAGAGATCATCAACAGGCACTCCGTTGAAGATTAGAGATTTGAAGCTGATTTGGTGAGCCTCCCCTACTCCGGAGGGACCACTACTTTTATTTTATCACGCTTTAGAGTTAGGTTGAATTATTTCCTTATTTTGATATGGGTAGCCATGGGTCTGTCATTGGCACCACATGATTAGTGATAGAGGCTTCATAGACAATGGTCAAGCATTGATGTTGAGATTGTGAGCTAGTTCTTGCTACTAGCCTTCATTACTTTATATTTTCTTTTGAGACTTTAGATGAGATGTGTCCATTATTTACGCATATTTTCTGCTGCTCAGTAGAGTGTATGTGATTGAATGATGTGATGAGGCTAAGTGGTTCGCTTGGAGACTAGCGATAGTCTCTGAGTTCCGGCCACGCCAAGGGTACCCTCCCGGGGCGTGAAAAACTTGGTATCAGAGCACAAAGTTCGAGTATCCTAGGGAGTCTATGAAGCCGTTTCTAGTAGAGTCTTGTTTATGGGTGTGTTGTCGACCACACTTCATAAGCATGAGGCTATGGGACATTAGGAATGGTTACACTTCTTTCCTATTCCAATTCGTGCAATAGAGCTAAGCTCTATGAAAACTATCTTCTAATTCGAGCGCTACACGTGCAGAATCGATACTATGCCTCCCGAAAGAGCTGTTAGAGGAAGACGACGTCCTGCCAGGCAAACTGTTAATCCAGCTGAGCCCCAAGTACCCAAGGGGCCCATGGATCTAGCTGTCCCAGTTGAGAAACCCCCTTAAGATGAGGTCTCCAATGCCAAGCTATGCCAGGCTATTCAAACTTTAGTCCAGGCTGTCGCAGCGCCTGCTGTGAGGCAAGGCACAGGTGGAATAGACTCACATGACACCTCTAAAGTTCGAGAATTTCTGAGGATGAATCCTCCTGAGTTCACAAGGTCTGCATCCACTGAAGATCCCGAGGATATATAGAGGAACTTGAGAAGGTGTTCCAAGTGATGCATTTAGCTGATGTTGACAGGGTGGAACTGGTTGCTTACCAACTGAAGGGGGTGGCGATACTGTGGTTCGACCAGTGGAGGAAAGGCAGAAGGGATGACGCCCCCTATTTGACTTATGCAATGTTTGAAAAGGCCTTCTTGGGACGCTTCTTCCCAAGAGAGAAAAGAGAAGCCAAGGTGAGAGAGTTCCTGAACCTAAAACAGTGCTCCATGACTGTGTAGGAGTATGGGTTGAAATTCACGCAACTATCTCGCTATGCTCTAGACATGGTTGCTGATATGAGGGGAAGGATGGGAATGTATGTAGACGAGTTGAACAGAGGACCCAAGAGAGATGGGAGAGGAGCCATACTTGTGAGTGACATGGACATCGGGCGACTGATGTCATTCGTGCAGCAAGCTGACGAAGAGAGACAACATGACAAGGAAGAGTTCAAGCGCACGAGGGTTAAGGCATCCAGCCACAAGGGTGGAAGGAGAGGTAATGGGAATCGATTTCCAGCACCCTCAGCTGCTAGTACACCTAAGCCTAGAGGCACGTACGATCAAAGATTCCAGAATACTGGAACCCATGGACCCAGTTACAAGCCAGTGTGGCTCAAGGCTGGCAGAGTAGGCCACCGTGTGATAACTGTGGAAAAACGCACTGGGGAGATGTCGCGATAGAAATGATGCGTGTTACAGGTGCGGCCACGTAGGCCACTACAAGGACTGTCTGAAGTGGGCTGGCATGGCTCAGTCTACTGCATCAGTTCCACCAGTTAGAGGGAACGAGAGGGCCACTACGTCAAGTACAGGCGGAGCAACAAACTGCCTGTATGCCATGGGCAATCAGGAATATTCCCCAGATGTTGTGACGGGTATGATTCGAGTCTTTACTTTTGATTGTTATGTTTTGATGGATCCTTGTGCCACATTGTCATTTGTAACTCCTTACGTGGCCAGTAAATTTGGTAGAACCCCCGAAAGTCTTCTTGAACCCTTTGTTGTTTCTACTCCGGTGGGTGAGTCTATTCGAGCGGAGAGAGTCTATAGAGCTTGTGCAGTGTCCATCCATCATAGGGACACCCTTGTTGATTTGATTGAGTTGGAGATGGTTGACTTCGATTTAATCCTTGGCATGGATTGGCTTTACGCCTGTTATGCCTCCGTTGATTGTAGATCCCGAACTGTTAAGTTCCAGTTCCCAAATGAACCAATTCTAGAGTGGAAGGGTGACTCTATTACACCTAGAGGAAGGTTTATCTCATATCATAGAGCTATGAAGTTGATTTCCAAAGGTTGTATCTATCACCTGGTGAGAGTGAAATCTGATGATGTTGAATCCCCAACACTTGAGTCAGTTCCGATAGTCAACGAGTTTCCAAAAGTGTTTCTTGACAATTTTCCTGGAGTCCCTCCTGATAGGGAGATTGACTTTGGGGATGTTGTTCTTCCAGATATCCAGCCTATTACGATCCCACCTTACAGGATGGCACCCGCTGAATTGAAAGAGTTGAAGGAGCAACTAAAGGATTTGCTAGAAAAGGGCTTCATTAGGCCGAGTGTTTCACCTTGGGGTGCCCCTGTTCTATTCGTGCAAAAGAAAGATAGGTCCCTCAGAATGTGTATCGATTATAGGCAATTGAACAAGGTCACGATAAAGAACAAATATCCTCTCCCAAGGATAGATGATTTGTTTGACCAACTTCAAGGCTCCTCTTGCTTCTCTATGATAGACCTTAGGTCTGGCTACCATCAGCTGAAGGTGAGAGAGTGTAATGTTCCTAAGACAGCCTTTAGGACTAGATATGGCCATTTTGAGTTCTTGGTCATATCCTTTGGGTTGACGAATCTACCTGCCACTTTCATGGATTTGATGAATAGAGTGTTCAAACCATACCTTGATTTGTTCGTGATTGTGTTCATCGACGATATTCTGGTGTATTCAAGGAGTAAGGAGGAACATGCTGACCACCTTAGAGTGGTCCTCCAAACTCTTAAAGACCATGAGTTGTATGCAAAATTCTCCAAATGTGAGTTTTGGCTTAAGTCAGCGGCCTTCCTTGGCAATGTTGTTTCCGGTGATAGTATCCGAGTGGATGCCCAAAAGATTGAAGCAGTAAAGAATTGGCCCCGATCGACCACTCTGACCGACATTAGAAGTTTCTTGGGGTTAGCGAGCTACAATCGCAGGTTTGTTGAAGGATTTTCTTCCCTATTCGTGCCATTGACCAAATTGACTCAGAAGAAGGTCAAGTTTCAGTGGTCTGAAAAACGTGAGAAGAGTTTCTAGGAATTAAAAACAAGGTTGACTCCTGCGCCAGTCCTAACCTTACGCAATGGAACCGAGCACTTTGTAATTTATTGTGACGCCTCAAGGGTTGGATTGGGATGCGTACTAATGCAAAGGGGGAAGGTGATAGCCTATGCCTCCAGGCAACTCAAGGTCCATGAAAGGAACTACCCAACCCATGACCTCGAGTTGGTAGTAGTAGTGTTTGCACTTAAGATATGGCGTCACTACTTGTATGGAGTGCATGTGGATGTGTTCACTGACCACAAGAGCTTGCAGTATGTTTTTAGTCAGAAAGAGCTAAACTTGCGAAAGAGGAGATGGTTGGAATTGCTCAAGGATTATGACATAAGCGTCCACTACCACCCAGGTAAAGCTAATGTTGTTGTTGACGCTCTTAGCAAGTTATCAATGGGTAGTATAGCCCATGTGGAGGAAGGAATGAGGGAGTTAGCCAAGGACGTGCACCGGTTGGCTCGATTAGGAGTCCGACTTGAGGAGAACAAAGAAGGAGGAGTTAATGTTTAGGATGGGTCTACTTCCTTGTTAATGGTGGAGGTGAAGGAAAAGCAAGACCAAGACCCTGTCATACTCCAATTGAAGGAGGATGTCCATAATCAGAGAGTGATAGTCTTCGCCAAAGGGGGAGATGGAGTGTTGAGATATCAAAGTTGATTGTGTGTCCCAAATATTGATGGCATACGAGACTGAATAATGGAAGAAGCTCATAACACTAGATATTCCATTCATCATGGCTCCACCAAAATGTACCACGACTTAAGGGAAGTCTATTGGTGGAATGGGATGAAGAGGGACATCGCGGAGTTTGTTTCAAAATGCCCAAATTGCCAACAAGTGAAGGTTGAGCATCAAAGGCCCTGTGGTTTGGCTTAGAACTTTAAAATTTCGGAATGGAAATGGGAGATGATTAACATGGACATTATCACTGGCCTGCCGAAATCTCGAAAGCAACATGATTCGATATGGGTGATCATGGATCGAATGACTAAGTCGGCACACTTCTTGGCAATTAAGACCACAAACACTGCGGAAGAGTATTCCAAGTTATACATCCAGGAGATTGCGAGGTTACATGGGGTTCCCTTGTCCATCATCTTGGATAGAGGAGCTCAATTTACCTCCCAGTTCTGGAAAACGTTCCAGAAAGGCTTGGGTACTAAGGTGAAACTAAGCACAACCTTTCACCCGCAGAAGGATGGTGAGGCAGAGCATACAATTCAAACGCTTGAGGACATGTTGAGAGCTTGTGTTCTTGACTTCAAGGGAAATTGGGATGATCACCTACCACTGATTGAATTTGCATATAACAACAGTTATCATGCAAGCATTCAGATGGCCCCTTATGAAGCTTGTATGGGAAGAGATGTAGATCCCCAATTGGGTGGTTTGAGGTTAGAGAAACAGGACTGATTGGGCCTGTTCTTGTTCACCAGTCGATGGAGAAGGTCAAGGTCATTAGAGAAAGGTTAAAGACTGCCTAGAGTCGCCAAAACTCTTACACCAACGTGAGGAGAAGAGATCTAGAGTTTGAAGTGGATGATTGGGTGTACTTGAAAGTATCACCTATGAAGGGTGTCCTAAGGTTTGGGAAGAAAAGAAAGCTAAGTCAACATTCTGTTGGGCCATATCAAATTGTAAGGAGAATTGTAAGGTGGCTTACGAGTTAGAGTTGCCTTCTGAGTTAGATGGGGTGCACCCGGTATTCCATGTGTCAATGCTAAAGAAATGCTTGGGAAATCCTGCCATGGTAATCCCCGTTGATAGCATTGGGGTGAAGGATAACCTATCTTATGAAGAGGTCCCAGTTCAAATTCTTGATCGTCAGATTCGTAAGCTGAGGAACAAAGAAATAGCCTCAGTCAAAGTCCTGTGGAGGAATCAATTCGTTGAAGAAGCCACATGGGAAGCTGAGGAGGAGATGAAGGCAAAATATCCACACCTATTCGTGCCAACTGATGATGAAAATGTTGAAGGTAAAAATCCTTGCTCTTCACATAGCTAAGTGTTCTATTTTTATGTGACTTACTATTATTAAGTCGAGAATTGATTAATTCAATTGAGTACGTAAATGAGTCTCGAGACTATTCATGCCTTAATCCCCACCTCTACTCACCATTGAGAATGAATGACCCCAAGGGGGAGATGATGTGATGTTCGATAAAATTACCAAAATACCCCTATAGTGAGGGTATGTGCGGAACGCATCTTCCGATGCTTGTAAGACAAATCTGAGACTGGATTTGTGATTAGCATGAAATCTGGAGTGGGAAAATAGACTCGGTTGAATTTTAAAGCGACCCGATTGAAAGATAAATTTTCGATCCAAATCAGAAAACAACGACGGTCCGCGATAGAGGCGCGTCGCGCACCCGTCGCAGAGAGGCACTTGTATATTCTTCAAAATTTTCGACGAGATGGAGAAAACTTGTTCAAAAACACTTTTCCAAAAATACGTTGTTCGCGATCGGTCTGCATCGCGGATCGTGTATTTTTCGAGCTGGAAATTTCTAAATAATTATGAAGGGCATTCCGGTCAATTCCTAACCCCTCCTAAACACTTATACACATCTAGTAAGGTCATTTTAACATGAAAAGAGCCTAAAACCTCATTCCAAGTCTTATTCCAAAATCTAACAAGGCTAGGGCTTGAGAAGAGGAGAGAAGGGCTTGGGTTGATACATTCGAGAAGGGACACTACAAGAAAATAGGTCTTTAAGGAGGGGAGATTTAGTCGTTAAAAGTATAAATTCGATCGTTATTAGTCAATAACGACCAATAAAAATTCCATCATCGCGGTCGTTAGTAGCTCCGCCGTTAAAAGTTAATGACCGAATTAAATTTTGTCGTTAAAAGTTGATGACCGAATTAAATCTCGTCGGTAGAAAAGCTTTAAGGACGACAAAAATCTGGTCTTTTTTCAGCAACCAACCTTTTCCTTCACTAATTGATATTCTAGTTATCAAAAAAACAAAGGCAAGTTCGGTGCACTTCAGGGGAAGGGTCTAACACTACAAGGGTCTATTGTACAGTAGTCTTACCTTGTATATCTGCCAGATGATGTTATCAAGGTTTCAACCCATGACCTTCTGGTCACATGACAACTTCTTTACCAGTTACTCCAAGGCTCCATTCAGTTCTAATTATTAAAACCTTAATTATAACCACAAATCAAATCAGGAAAAGTGCAAACTGCGTATGAATTTACACACACAAACATACAAATACATGCACATATGAAAACATATAAATTTATCATATTCATATAAAATTTCATAGTTCACTACAAAGAATGATATTGAGTAATGATATAAAAATATACACATACAAATTTATATAATATTATATTTTTTAACTCTTGATAAAGTAAAAACCAGAATATCTTTAAACAATTTCTGAAATATGAAATGCATTCTTCATGTGCTTCAAAAGATTTTGTGGCTTATACTTCTTTACACTTTTTCTGAGGATGAGTTCTTCAAACTGCATAAACTGTCAAAAGACAAGTATAAAACTTCATGAAAAGTTATTAATAATACTCCTAATAACTATTATCTTCCTCTTTCTTTTTCGCAAAATAAAAGATTAACAACAATGAAATATAAAATTTGTTTCCGTTCTCACAACCAAACAAAAAGAAAGTTGGGCTTCCTAGATCTAGACATAAAATTATTTATTTTGTATTTTACACCTTAAGTTATTGGCTTTTTGCACATTGCATCATGGATAAAATCCCCAACTTCTTTTAGTTTCACTTTTTATACTAATGGTATTCACCTAATATAAATAATTAAATATCATTAAAATTATTATAAGATACAAATCAATTATATCATCTTAAATTTTAAATAATAAAAAAAATCATGATTTCTTAATTAATTAGTTGTTGATTATATGTTATGTAAAGCTTTTAAGTTTTCTTTTTGTAAAATTTCACGTTATATTTTTTTAACTCAAACGAATGATTTTCCTTTGTATACACTTGTTGGTTTCACAACTAATAATGAAAAGAAATTGGCGTAATATATATATATATATCTTTTATTTGAAGAAACATTATTATTGTATACTGATTCTTAAGTCTATTGATTGAGGTAATTTGCAAGTGGAGAAACATCTTTACTCTTGAGAAAATTACTTGCGACCAAATTTATATAACTTTTCTACCTTAAATAAATCTCATAAGCTCATAATTATATATTAAATATTATTACTTTTTTTGTTAGTTTTTTTTTCATTATATTTTTTGTTTTGACCTACTTCACCTTGCATCTTTAAAAATATCAAGTAAACTTGAATAAATTCTCTCTCAGAATAAAAACATATATAGAAACTATATCAAGAAAATATTTAAGTTAAAAAAATTATGTCAAAAAGATTGTAACTAAATACTTTTATAATATTTCAAAATTTTTTATAATTGACTATAATAAAAATGATGGATAGAGTTATTAGAAAATAATACATTAATATTTTTTCTTTTTATTAATTTTTTTTTTATAAAATAATCATAATTATAAAAGATGGAGGATTTTTATCAGAATGATTAACAAAACACCACTTGTTATACTTATAACATGATTTGCTCTGATCTCTTTACTCTCATATTAGTTAAACATATTTTTACACTAACTAATATGTTTTAACGATGTGATGTGATGCTTTTTAACAATCAAAATTGTATCCTCGTTAATGTTAGATTAAAATTTATCTTTAATGACTGATAAAAAATTTGGTCGCTATAAGTGTATTTATAACAATCGAAAAAAGATTTGGTCGCTATAAGTGTACTTATAATGACCATAGATTAATTTGGTCGCTATAAGTATATTTATAACGACCGAAAAAAATTTTGTCACTATAAGTATATTTATAACGACCGAAAAAAATTTGGTCACTATAAGCATATTTATAACGACTGAAAATTTTTATTGTCACTATAAGTGTATTTATAACGACCGAATTCATTTCTCGTTGTTAAGAAATGGTCGTTAAAAGTCCTTTTTCTTGTGGTGGGATCCTCGACACTACCCAGTTGAATAGCTACATCACAGGTTTGTATTGCTAAACTAAAACATGAGATTGTTCTCTCATGTGCCCCATAGAGGTCATAGAAGAGTTGGTGGTTTAAGAGTCTACATGCATGCTTTCTTTGATGATTCATGACAAATTGATTTGAAATTACATGTTTTCTTTGTTGATGATAGCCATACTATTTATTTTCTTAAATTGAATATTTCCTTGAGAACTTGCATAACCCTACATGATTATTTGGAAAGCATGCATAATGAAATTTGGGGGAGGAGTCTAGAGCCTCGAGTTGAGATTGTTGGTTGTGATGATGAGCTGATGCAACTTGATTGTTTTATGAGCCTCTGCAAATGCACTCTACCGATGTGATTGTTCATTTGTTTTCTGATGGTTGCTATACAATCTTGAGTCATTGATGAGGCGTGATGGGAAGGTTAAAGGCCTTATGAAATAATTATTGAAAGGGCCAAAGTCCTTGTGAAATATCAGTCGTGGATGGGGAGTGAGTCCCTATGAGACTGGCAGTCGTTGACGGGGAGTGAATCCCTACGAGAATAGTTGTGGTTGAGGTTTATGAGCATTGAGTGGGGAGGAGTATAGAGCACCAAAATGAGTAAGAGTGAGTCCCACTCGAAGTCATTAACTACGTCGCCAAACGTAGGAGAGGCTTAAATTATCACATATATATATATATATATATATATATATATATATATATATGGTTTCCCTCTAGGTATAACAATCCCTGAAAGCAATAATAGATTTGTTGGGATTGATTTCATATCGGGCGTACTGATATGGTATCCAGCGTTCCTTACCTGGCAAGTTTGGGACCACTGTGGCAACATCAGGGTGATTGTTGTACATTCATTGAATCATAAGTGAGTGTTGTCAGATAAGAGAAACTCCTGAGAAATTTTTTATCTTACTCCGAGTCTAGATGAGATGAGTTGAGACTATTGATGAGTCGGAGATAATGATGTGTCACTTGTCTACTGTTTACTCTTTCATAGGTAGATAAGCTGACGGTTTTATGTAATTTTGATGTTTATCTTGACTTGATGTTGTTTTCCATATTTTCTGCTGGTTTCTGCTTCATTCAACTATTTTACATACCAGTACTTTCCAAGTACTAATGTCCACTCTGGACAACATTTTTTTATGATGTCCACATTTTTTTATGATGCAGAGGCAGGTACTAGAGATCATCAATAGGCACTCTGTTGAAGATCAGAGATTCGAAGCTGATTTGGTGAGCCTCCCCTACTCCGGAGGAACCACTACTTTTATTTCATCACGCTTTAGAGTTAGGTTGAACTATTTCCTTATTTTGACTTGGGTAGTCATAGGTCTGTCATTGGCACCACATGATTAGTGATAGAGGCTTCATAGACAATGGTCGAGCATTGATATTGAGATTGTGAGCTAGTTCTTACTACTAGCCTTCATTACTTTATATTTTCTTTTGAGACTTTAGATGAGATGTGTCCATTATTTAGGCATATTTTTCGCAGCTCAGTAGAGTGTATGTGATTGAATGATGTGATAAGGCTAAGTGGTTCACTTGGAAACTAGCGATAGTGTCTGAGTGTCGGCCGCACCAAGGGTACCCTCCCGGGGCGTGACACTCCCCCCCTCCTCCACACACACATACTTGACCTCTTCACTTTTGTTCTTAAAAAATTTATAATATAAATATATACATTAATTAAAAACATATTTTGTTTGTTGATATCACTAACACTTTCAATTTTTATATGTAGTGAAAGTCTAATCCTTATTTTCGATGAATCTTGATATAAAATTTTTAGGTCACTAGCTGCAACGTGTAAAACTGACTTTAGCTTGTTGATTGATCCATATAAACTTAAACACTTTGAATTAATCTTTTGTTATAAATTTAATTTCAATTTACTCTTTTTTTCAATAATTTTTAACCACGTGGCATGATATATATATAGAGGTTGTTTCTTATGGGACTAAACAAATTTGGGAAAGGAGATTGGAAGAGCATCTCAAGGTACTATGTTGTTTCAAACACACCAATTCAAGTGGCTAGTCATGCTCAAAAGTATTTCTGTTGTCGCAACAGTCAGACTCCAGTGAATCATCGTCGCCCTAGCATCTATGACATTCAAACTATCACCCTTACTCCTAAGAAGAAAACAACGAGTCCTCCTAAGATCAATAATAACATACTTGCTTACAACAACTATTGTCAAGTTGGGTCTTCATCAATCCCTTTTCATTAACGTAATTATTACCCTTTTGGTGGTCCAACTTTTACCAAAGACTCCAATGAAAATTACGGGAGATACAATCGAGGTGAAGCATCTCGCAGCAACTCATTTGTCCCGAAAAAAAGTAACAACAACAACAACGATCTTTAAAGGCCAAAATCACCTCACCCTTTTCCTTTAATGTACCTATCTTCTGCTAGGGGGAATAACCCCCAAGTCTAAGCAAAAAAGGGCATCTCTATTACTACACAAGAGAACAAGTATTTAGCTACAGACATAAATTAACTAAATGAAAACATTCCTAGGTAAATCCGATGGTAATGATGTAATTAGCTTGAAATTTGAGTTCTCTAGCTAAAATTAGTAGCTACTAGCCTATTTTCTTATAGTGTATTGTGTTCTTCTCTTTAAACAAGCAAAAGTAGGTTTTAAGTTTCTTTTAGGTTTGAAGGTTGGGGAGACTCAATGTCCTTTTATATAATATAATATAATATAATATAATACAATACAATACAATACAATACAATACAATATAATACAATATAATATAGTATAGTATAATATAATATAATATAATATAATATAATATAATATAATATAATATAATATAATATAATATAATATAATATAATATAATATAATATAATATAATATAATATAATATAATATAATATAATATAATATAATATAATATAATATAATATAATATAATATAATATATGAGCTCTTTTAATAGTATAAATAGAATATGAAATTAAAAATTTTGGTGTTGCTCTGACAAGTCATAAAGACACAAGTAGTAGGACAATAATTCCAAACAAAAATGAGCTTTCTCTTATGTTTGTTATCTCTACAGACCCACTATATCAAATAATATATAGAGCTAATGATATTGTAAACGGTGTAGAGCAGAATATGTTCGTCAGCAGCAAATGATGATTTTGATATGATTGTGGTATGAACTCGCTAGTATCGTATCTAAAGAAGCTAAGGATGCTAGAGCACCAGGTTTATTTAAATCTGATGCGTTTAATATGGAGTACAAATTTATGTGAGAAAATCTACAAAAAATACAATTAATATTAGGTATGAACACATACCTTTGAAAATTTATGGATTAATCAATACTAACAATCTTAAAAGGTAAACCTATAAAATTTAATTTTAGAATTATCTTTGATCATGTCATGTTACACTTTATAAAATCTTGGTCAAACATCTCTAACTTTATAAAACAAATATTTTTGATTTCATGAAAGCTTGACTATACAAGTATTGATAATATTTTAATTTCCTACACTTATTAAAGTACTAGTAGTCAAATTCATATTTTCAATGTACACAAATTTCAATTAATAAGAATAATTTAAATAAAATAAACATTTGATAAATATTTTAAGGCGAATACAAAAAGCATAGTACAAATTAAAAGAACATAAGAATTAGTACTATACTACTTACTAAAATAAAGAGTCCCTCAATCATAGATCCCAACCTTCAACAATAATTTAAACAAATGAACATCTCACAACTCTACTAACAAATATGAGAGGGAAATTTTTTTAGTTTGAGAGGTACTTGTAAATTGACAATTTATATATATGTGAGAATCCACCTATCCGGTTTGGATAGGGTACAAGTATTGAATTTGACATATTCTATCTGATTCGAGTTATAAAATGTTAATGAATTGAATTAAACTTGACATATGTAGATGATCTCTAATTGATTTGATAATATTTTATATATTAGTAAATAATAAATAAATAAATAAGAATATAATTCAGTTAATATCTTTGGATAATCTAATTTATTTAACTAATAAGTTTAAAGAGATGTTTTGAAGGAGACAGTTTTGCTTCTTTTTTCATTTTTCATTTTGGCCTGTTTTAGTTTCAACTTGCAAGACAAATTTTTTGGCATTAGTGGAGATAATAGTTTGGTCAAACTCAAATATTTACCTTCAAGATTAATTTTCTTTTCTTTGTTGAATTAGAAGAAGTAACTAATAAAAGAAAGAAGAAAGGAATTAATAGATTTTAACATCAAATATTGATGATGTAGACCCTCATTATATCATAAACACTCTTTTTAATTGGGTGAACTAAAAATGATATTTGTTTCATTTAATTATAAAAGAATTCATTCAAAGATTGATAAATAAGTGTAATCTTCTCACAATCGTACATTAATTTTTGGTACTTTAAACCTTTTTTCAACTATAAAAAGACAATACTATACGAGTCTTAACACATCAATTGAGTCATCAAAGATAAACACTCTTAAGTCACTCACAAGTACTCACTAGTCAATACCCCCCTCCCCCCCCCCCCCCCCCCAACCTCCAAAAAAAAGGATTGGTTAGAACTTCTTGAAAGTTTGAATCCTCAGGATCCCACGCTTGATCTGTTTGGTGCATCATCCCATAATAATCATGAGGTTACAGCACAAGCAGGTCGATGGCCTCTTGAAGAGAAACTGTATTTTGAAAATGCTTTTTCTAGGTACAATAATCTATGTTCACAAACTTTTTTCAAATTTATTACTTCAAAATTTCCCCATAAGTCCCGGAGGAAATAAAAAATCAGTACATAATCCACTTCAAAGACGTTGGAATAGAGAATTTACAAACAACAACTATGTCGTTGTTGTAGCTGCTGTTGATCATCATGATGTGATCATAAGCAATATCACTAAGTGGAAGAGGAAGAAAACTCATCACTCAATGGCATGTCGCCTCAAGTTGAAAACAATCGTTAAAGTCGCCGACGAAGGATATGTGATATAAAAGTATCTTTAGTATTACTTCATTAAATTTTAAAAAACATTATTTTTCTAATAAATATATTATTCTAAAAAAAACCTTTTAAACTATTGACAAAAATAATATTTTTAAATTAAATTATTAATGAAACATATTTTTATTAAATTTTGCGTAATTTTAGGACATTTTAATCATTTTCATTAGCTTTTAAAAGCATTCATGGACCTTTTTCTTTCCTTCCTTTCTATTTTGTTGTTATTCACTTGTTTTATTGATTCAAGTGGTTTGTGCAAAGTGTAAAGTGTGTTACAGTAAAATAACTTGCATATATACCAAATTGACCAAAGAACTAACAAAGGTTAATTTTGCAAATAAACTTGATTATAAACTTATACTATAACATTTTATACTACAAATAATAGACTGGTGAAAAAAAATACCAACTACAATAGAAATGTCATGATATTAAAAAAGCAAAAATTGAATTGAAAAAATGAATCCGATAAATATTGATATCAAAATTAAAATGAACATTTTTAAAAAAAAATCAAATAACAAATAGAGAGGAGAAAGATCTATTAGAGCAATAAATAGGCTTACTGATGTCAAATATTGATTCAAGCTCAAATAGTTATGTAGAAATTATAACAACATTTGCAATAAATCCTATGTCGAATAAATAAGAAACTTTGTGAAAGTTGTGTCACTATGATCATAAAAAATAAAGTACAAAAAATAAGTATGACAACTAATTAGTAAGGCGTAATGAAGTATAGTTACAAATTTATATTTGGTGAGCCAGATTGTAACACCTCCTATCTCTTTCACCTAGACTGAGTAGATGCATAGAGAAAATTGTGAAAGTGACTAAGAAAATCACTAGAACAGAAACCACAAGGGCCATCCACAACCCGTAGAGTGATCTACGTTCCGTAGATGAGTCCTCGTAGATCCCCGAGTGACTTCATGAAATTTTTTAAGTTTGAGGCCCATGTACGAGACAACATATGACCCATAAAATAATCACGGCCCGTAGATTAGGTTTCGTCAGTTGGTGATCAAAAAATCAACTTTTCAGTATACTGAGTTACGAGTTATTAGACGGCCCGTAGAAGTATTTAAAGCCCGTAGAAGAGGTGTCGTAGATCCCACGACAAATTCCATTAAATCAAACTTTTGGCCACTTTACCTACAAAAGGTCATCTACGGCCCGTAGACGTGGTCTAGTAGATACTGTCGGCAGTTTTTAAGAAACATATTTTTGTCCATTCCTCTTCCTTTTCTATCCAATCCTTAGATATTTTGGACTTGATTAAATTCCAAATATAAAATCCTAACTGTAATTTTACCTTTCATTCATGCTTGGGAGTTTTTGAGAGCACCAGAGGAGGGAGAAACGCGAGGGGTACAAGTTCAAATACGAGGATCAACTAAAGTTGGATTTCTTCTTCTATTTCCAGGTTTGTAAGGCTTATTAAAGTGTTGAACTATGTTCATTCACATGTCATTTCACCTACTTGAGTCGAAATTAAGAATAATAGTTGAGATTTGGAAACTCTTGTTAACCTAATACCAAAATTTGTTGCATTTATTATGAGTTCTCATGATGAATGTATGAGGTACTTTCTAAATTTCATAACTATTAATATGAAATTGAGATATAATTCTTCATTTGATAACAAAAACCCTAAACTACATGACTCTTAAGAAATTCTATTCAAGAATTGAGATGAGGTTTGAGTGTGATTACCTGAGTTGAGCAATATGAGAATAATTGATCATGAGGACCATGTTGCATTATAATCACACGTACTTTTATGCATTTTTTCTTGTATCACATGATGAGACCTTTGGAGTGAGTCCAAATGGCATTCTGCGTCTGAGTTGGGTCTGATTGTTTTCCTTGATTGACTGAGTTGATGAGAAACTCAGATGAGCTGAGTTAAGATAACCTAATAAGGTTAAGATTTGGGTTGATTGATGAGTTGAGCATACTTTAGTCTTGGAAGGAGTATCGAGCACCGAGCTGGGAGAGAGTAAATAATTACTCTAACCCACGGAGCTACTTTGCCAATGTAGGATAGTCATGCAGCACGTTCTGGCGACTTTTGTCCGAAAAGATGGACATTTATCATGGGTCGATATGATAATTGATCGTCCATTACCTTGGAATGTTTAGGACGGGCTTGGCAACAACGTCGACTTCATTATGCATCACCAAGCTAAAGGTGGTGGAATTGGATGTCGATTAAGAGAAACTCCTAAGCAAACACTGATTGAGCATAATATTTATAAAATGACTTCATTTTTACTGAGTCTATTTTAAAAAGCATGATTTACTTTAAACTTGCATATTTATTCAGATGAGTTGTAAGTTTTTTGAGTTGAGGTGAGTGAGTTGAGCTTTACTTTATTATGCTATTTCATATACCAGTATATTTCATGTTCGTACGTCCATATGGACCTACATCATTTCGTGATACAGATATAAGTGATAGAGGATTTCAGCTAGCGCATCGTTGATGTCTGGATCAATGTATTCTCAAAGTTGGTAAGCCCTTCATGCTTTCCGAAGGAACCATTTTATTCTTCTTATTTTATGGGGTGTTTTATTTCTTGATTTGGGGTATCCATGGCCTATTATGGAAACCTCTAGATTGTCGAGTAGAGTCTTCATAGACATTGATTAGAGGATCATTTAGTATTTCTATTTTCAAACTTGTTCACTAGAGACTACTTAGTAAGAGTTATATTTATCTATTAATGTCTTTTATTTGAGTATTACTTCTGCTGTTGAATTGAAGTGACGATGAGGCCAGGTAGTTCTCTTGGGGAATCAACAATGGTTCTTCAAGTGCCGACCACACCAAGGGTACCCTTCCGAAGCGTGACAAACATGGTATCAGAGCACAGACTTCAAGTGTCTTAGGGAGACTATGAAGCCGTTTCTAGTAGAGTCTTGTTTATGGTTGTGTTGTGCACCACACTTTATAAGCAAGAGGCTATATGTCATTAGAAATTATTACACTTTCTTATGTTCTAAGTTTGTGTGATAGAGTTACAACTCAACAAAGCTCCTTTTAACTCATGAATTATGCGTTTGCGGATCATGCCTCCTAAGCATGCCGTTTGAAAGAAGTACCACAACTATCGATACTGAGAACCCAACCCTAGCGGTGCCTACTGAGATAGAAATGAGGGGTCAAGGTCATCCAGCCACAGCCACTGGTATTCCACAGACACCTACCGCTCCACCTGCTCCTACCATAGAGAATGACTTCAGAGGAGCTATCACTGTGCTCAGCCAATTGATAGCTGCTCAGAGTGGGAACTGGAGTTCACAAACTCCTAGTTCTGATTCCTAAAAGCCAAAATTACCACCAAACTTAGAGATTTTATGAGTATGAACCCACTAGTCTTCACTGGGTGAAAGGTTGAGGAAGACCCAAAACTTTATTGATGAAATGTGGAAAGTATTGAAAGCTATGCACGCTACTTAGACTGAGGGAGTTGAGCTTCGTGCCTATCAGCTCAAGGATGTAGCTAATGTTTGGTACAATTAGTGGGAGGAGAGTCTAAGTGAGGATACTTAGCCTGTTGTTTGGGATGAGGTTGAGAGTGCCTTCCTCGATCACTTCTTTCCCAAGAGTCTAGGGAGGCCAAAATTGAGGAGTTCGTGAATCTGAAACAAGAGGGATTGACTATTAAAGAGTATAGCCTAAATACCAGTTATCTAGGTATGTCCAAGAGATGGTCTAAGATATGAAAGTAAGGATGAGTAAATTCGTATTTGGGTTAGGTATACATATGAAGAAAGAGCACAAAACGGCATTGCTGATTCCAAGTATGGATATCTCCAGAGTTATGATCTATGCCCAAATAATTGAGGAGGATAAAAAGAGAGATAGAGAGGAGCATCTCAATAAGAGTTTACTGTCAACAGGGCTTGAGTCGAATCAGACTAAGCAGAGTAAGGGAGATAAGTCTTACTTCCAGAAGAGGTCCATTAGCTATGCACCATCTTCAGCTAGTACACCAGCCTCGAATACCAGGTATGATCAAAGATCCCAAGGTATGCAAAATTTTAGAGCAAAGAGTTCATAGTCTCAGGCTTGTGTGACCCTTAGCTCGAATGGGAAGCCTCCTCAAGGGATATGTGGCAGGATGCACCTGGGAAAATGTAGAGATGGAGGGAACGATTGCCACAAGTATGGCAAACCGAGCCATTTTCAGAGGGTGTGTCTGCTCTGAGAAATAAGACCCAGTCTTCTACCACAACACCACCATCAAGTGCTAACCAGAGAGGTGTTGCACCTTAGACAAGTGGTGGGACAAACTATTTATATGTGATGGAAAACTGATAGGACCAAGAGGTTGTACCAGATGTTGTGATGGGTATTCTTGGAGTCTTTACCTTCCATTGTTATGCTTAACTTGATCAAGGTGCGACTTGTTCTATTCTGTCGCCATACATTGTTGGTAGATTTGAAATCCTTCTTAAATGTCTTCTTGAGCCCATCAGTGTTTTTACTCCTGTTGGTAAGTCCATTAGAGCTGAGAGAGTCTATATAGATTGTGTGGTGTCCATCTATCATAGGGATAGAGTCTATATAGATTGTGTGGTGTCCATCTATCATAGGGATACTCCTTCTTATTTGATTGAGTTAGACATTGTTGATTTTGAAGTGATCCTTACATGGACTGACTTCACGCCTTTTATGCCTCTATTGATTGTAGAACCTGAATTGTCAAATTCTAATTTCAGAATGAGACCGTTATTGTGTGGAAGGAAGTTTCTGTTGTGCCAAAGGGTAGGTTTATTTCCTGCCTCAAGGCCCGAAGACTTTTCTCTAAGAGATGTATCTACCACCTCGTGTAATTCAAGTTTAGTAATGTTGGGCCTTCAAATCTTGAGTTTGTCCTGGTCATGACTGAGTTCCTTGAGGATCAGCCCAGAGTCCCTCCTGATAGGGAGATTGAGTTCAGAATCGATGTTCTCCCAAAAACCCAGCCTATTTCTATTTCATTGTATAGAATGTCCTATGTAGACTTGAAAGAGTTGAAGAAGCACTTGAGGGATTCACTAGAAAAGGGATTTATAAGTCTGAGTATCACTCTATGGGTGCTCCGGTCTTGTTCGTACGAAAGAAGGATGGTTCATTTAGAATGTGTATTGACTACCACAGTTGAAAAAGGTAAACGTAAAAAATAAGTACCCCTTTCGGAGGATCGATGACTTGTTTGACCAAGTTCAGGGTGCTAGTATTTTCGCCAAGATAGACCTCCTATTAGGCTATTACTAGTTGAAAGTGAGAGATTGTGACATTCTGAAGATGGCTTTTTGAACCCGATATGGTCACTTCAAGTTTTTGGTTATGTCGTATGGGTTGAGCAATGCGCCTACAAGCTTCATAGACTTGATGAATAGTGTATTTAAATAGTATCTTGACATCTCATGATCATTTTTATTGATGATATTCTAGAATATTCTAAGGATTAGGAGGAGCGCGCCAAACACTGTAGAATCGCTTTGCAGACGCTCAAGGATAATGAGTTGTATGCTAAGTTTTTGAAGGGTGAGTTTTGGCTCAAACTTGTGGTATTCTTTGTCCATGTAGTGGCGGGAAACGACATTTGAGTGGTATTTAAAAGATTGAGGTACTTAAGAACTGGCCTAGGCCAACCATTTCGACAAATGTAAGGAGCTTCCTAGGATTGGCTGGCTCCTACTTCAGATTTGTTGAAGGATTTTCTTCCATATCCGCTTCGTTGACTAAATGACTTAGAAGAAGGACAAGTTCTAATGGTCCAATGAGTTAGAGGAGATTCCAAGAACTAAAGACAAGGTTGACTACTTCCCTAATGTTAACCTTGCCTGATGAAACAAATGGATTTTTCATCTATTATGATGCTTTTCGAGTGGGATTGGGATATGTGTCAGCGCGGAGAGGTAAACTTATTGCCTATGCTTCCAGAAAGCTTAAAGTGCATGAGAAGAATTATCCCACTCATGACTTGGAGTTGGCATTTGTGGTGTTTGCTCTCAAACTATGGCGCCACTACTTGTATGGAGCATATGTTGATGTATTCATAGACCACGACATCCTGCAATATGTCTTCTCCCTGAAGGAGCTTAATATGAGGCAGAGGAGATAGCTTCAGTTACATAAAGATTATAACATGAACATCTTTTAACATCCAGGTAAAAATAACGTAGTTGTCTATGGGAAGTACCTCCCATGTTGTGGAAAAGAAAAAGGAGTTGGCTAAAGAAGTTCACAGACTAGCATGATTGGAAGTTCAGTTAGACGAATCGAGCGAAGGAGGAGTTCTTGTTCGTAATGGGTCTGCATCATCTCTAGTAGTAGAGGTGAAGGAGAAGCAAGATGAAGACCCTATATTGCTGCAAATAAAAGTATATGTGCATAAAAAGAAAGTGATGGCTTTCACCAAATGGGGAGATGGAGTATTGAGGTATCAGGGCAGATTGTGTGTTTCAAATGTTGATGGTGTTCGAGTAAGGATCATGGCAGAAGACCATAATTCCAGATATTCCATTCATCTAGGATCGACTAAGATGTACTATGACTTAAGAGAGATTTATTGCTAGAGTGGGATGAAAAAAGATATTGCTTTGTTTCCATGTGCGTGAATTGCAAACAAGTGAAAGTTGAGCATCAAAGGCCATATGGAATAGCTCAGAATTTTGACTCCAAAATAGAAATGGGGGATAATTAATATGGACTTTGTCACAGGTTCACCGAGGTCTCGTAGACAAAACAATTCAATTTGGATAATAGTTGGCAGAATGACCGAATCTTCTCACTTCTTGGTTATAAAGATGACTGACACTGCGAAGGATTATGCCCGACTATACACAATGGAGATTGTTAGAGTGCATGGAGGCCCCTTATCTATCATCTGAGTTAGAGGAGCCCAATTTACTACACAGTTTTGGAGATCTTTCCAGAAAGACATAGGTTCAAAGGTGAATCTTAACACTGCTTTTCACCCTCAAAGTAATTACAAAGCAGAGCGCACAATTCAGTCCTTGGAGGATATTCTGAGAGCTTGTGCCATTGATTTCACATGTAATTGTAATAACCACTTTCCTCTGATTGAGTATTCCTACAACAATAGCTTCTATTCGATTATTAGATAGCCCTATATGAGAAACTCTATCGGAGGAAATGTAGATCACCGCTTGGATGATTTGAGGGAGGTGAAGCAGCATTGAATGGACTGAACTTGGTTCACCAAGCCATGGAGAAAGTAAAGATCATTCGAGGAAGATTGAAGACTGCACAGAGTCGACAGAAATCCTACACCGATGTTAGAAGGAGGGACTTAGAGTTTGAGGTTGACGATTGGGTGTATTTGACAGTCTCACCTATGAAGGGTGTGATGCAATTTAGGAAGAAGGAAAAGCTAAGTCTGAGGTATATTGGCCCTTATCAGATTTTAAGGAGAGAGGGCAATGTGTCTTATAAGTAAGAGATACCACCAGTGTTAGCAGCCATCCATCAAGTCTTCCGTGTTTCCATGCTTAAAAAGTGTTTGGGAGACCCACAGTTGGTTGTGCTTGTTTGAGTATTGGAGTAAAAGATAACTTGAGCTATAAGGAGAGTCTTGTCCAAATTGTTGATCGCCAGGTTTGCAAGTTAAGAACCAAAGAGATTGCATCTGTGAAAGTGTTGTGGAGAAACTAATTTGTAGAAGAAGCTACTTAGGAGGAAGAGGAGGACATGAAGGCCAAGTACCCTCATGTAACACCAGTAAGATTACCAAAATTCCTCTAGATGAGAGGCGCTTTCATAACGCATCTTGGAAAGTCTGATGCCACAAATACGACCAGCATTAAATATTATGTGGAAAAATGATCTTGGTTGATTATTAGAGCAACCGGATCAAAGGATAATTTTCCAATGTGAAAACACAATTTTAGAAAAGTACGCGACATGTCCACATTGCGGACGTTTCATGGACTTATACTTGGATGTGATCTCAATATTTTCTACGGGATTAGAAAACTAGATCGAAAAACTTTCGATCAAAGCCCCTTAAAACTGACCAAGTCCATGTCACGGACTTGGTACACCAACGCGAATTTTTTTTAGTTTCTTGTGAGGGGAAATCTAGAATTTTCCAAACCCTCATAAACTTAAAACATAATAAAAATAGGTCATTTTGAGCGTAAAAATGGTTTATTACCCATTCTTAAGTCTTTCTAAGCTTCTTACGAGGGTTAGGGTTAAGGAGAAGAGAGGAAGAGCGAATTTCAAGAGAGTTGGGGCCGAAATCTTGCTAGGTTGGTTGTCAAACTCCATACAAGGTATGTAAGGCTAAACTAAAACATGGAATTATCCTTCGATGTGCCCCTTTGATTGAGGTAGATTGATAGATGAATATATTGAGTCCCCATGCATGTTTGTTGAATATTTTCTTGTAAATTATACACATTCTACGTATTTTCATATGTTCATTGTCATCATACACTTGAATTTATTGATTAAATACTTTTCACGAGTTGTTGCATAAATCCTATATGTTATTTTAAAAAATATTTCATGAATGAACCTAGGGATTGAGTCTAGACCCTTGATTGAGAATGATGATTGTGATTGTGAAGTGAGCATGATGATGAGTTGATAGAACTTGATGGTCCTATGAGCATTGATTAATGAACTCTAAAGATTGGTCGGATTAATTGTCCTCTTAATGATTTGTCTAAAGTAGATTGATTTAGAATTGAGTAGATTAGATTACTGATAGGCCGGAAGGCCCAATTGTGATAAAACTGATGGATTGATGAGTCCTTATGAGACTTATCAATATGATTTATTGAGATGGATTGTCTTATGAGCATCGAGTCATGAGAGGAGTATTGGGCACACCAATAGGTAAGAGCAAGTCCAACTTGAACTCATTAACTACATTACTATGCATAGGTGAGGATTGGACCATTACACCAGATGTTCCCACTTGATTGGAAGTCCCTGAACCAATAACAGACTTGATTGACTAGATCCCTTGTGGATCCGATTTGTTCTTCACCTAGCAAGTACAAAATGGTTGTGGCAGCATCAACTGGATTGTTGTACATTCACTGGCTCATATGTGACTATTGTTGGATAAGAGAAACTCCCAAATACGTTCTATACTGATAGTACTCTTTGGATTTGATTCAAATTAGATTGGATGGTATTGATGGGTCACTATCTACTCTTTATTCTTGCGTTAGATAGATATTTGACATTCTGATTAAGTATTTTTCGAGTGATGTTATTCTATATTGTTCTACCTATATTTGTTTCATTTAGCCATTTTACATACTTGTACATTCCACATATTGACATCCATTTAAACTGCCTCATTTCATGATGCCAAGAGCGATACTAGAGACATCAATAGATGCTCCGTTGAAGATCAATTACAGTTAGATGAGTCGATAAACCCTCCCTTACTCCGAAGGATTCTCATTTATATTTTCATCTATCTTTTAGAGTCAGACTCTAGATTTGTTTTATTCTGATTGAGGTAGCCATGGGTCTATCATCGGCACCAACAAATAGTCAATAGAGGCTTTATAGACTACAGTAGAGTTGTTGACTAGATATTGTGTGAGCTAGTTCCTTTCGTTCTTGTCTCATTGATTTGATTCTTGATCATTTGAATATTGAGATTTCTCCACCCATTTCTATCTTTAGTCTTCCCTAATATGTCGAATGTTGGTTGAATGAATATGACGAGGCCAAGTGGTTAGCTTGGGGACTAGTAATAGTCTCTAAGTTCCGGCCACATCCAGGGTACTTTCCCCGGGCATGATAAATTTGATATCAGAGCCTAGAGTTCAAGTGTCCTATAGAGTCAATGATGCTATGTCTAGTAGAGTCTTTTTTATGGGTGTGTTGTGCACCACACTTGATAAGCAGGAGCCCATGAAAACTTCCTTCTGATTTGTGCATTACATATTTGCAGATTTATGATCATGCCTCCAAGAAGCATTTTCAGAGGTAGAGGGCGTCCTGCTAGACAGATGTCGACCAACCTTAGCCCCAAGGTCATTACGAAGCCATAACCGCAGTTATCCCTATTGAGCAGCCACCACAAGTTGAAATCTCAAATGTTGAGCTTCGCTAAGCTATCTAAAATTTAGCCCAGGCTGTGATAACACCTGTTACTAGACAAGGAGTGGTAGAAAGGATATGCAAGACACATCCAGAGTCCGTGAGTTCTTGAGTATGAACCCTCCTTTGTTCATAGGGACTACACCCAATAAGGACCCAGAGAATTATATTGATGAGCTTTCGAATGTGTTTAAGGTGATGCATTGGCTACCTACTAGTTCAAAAGATGTTGCTAGACTGTGGTTTAATTAGTGGAAGAAGGGTAGAGGAGAGGAAGTCCCAATGCTGACTTAGGTAGTGTTCGAGGAAGCCTTTTTTCCAAGAGAATGGAGGGAGGCCAAGGTAAGAGAGTTCTTGAATCTAAAACAAGGCTCTATGACCGTGCAAGAGTATGGACTCAAGTTCACCTAGCCATCTTGCTATGCTTCGGATATTGTTGCTGATATGAGAGAGAGAATGTAGTTGTATGTTGATGGGCTGAGAAAAGGACAGAAGAAAGATGGGAGGGTAGATATGCTTGTGTGTGATATGGTCATTAGGAGGTTGATGACATATGTCCAACAAGCTGATGAGGAGAGGTAGCAAGACAGGGAAGAGTACAAAAATAAGAGGGCCAAAACGTCTATCCATGAGATCGGGAAGAGAGGGAATGGAAATGGAAACCAGTTTAAGTCAGGGCTAGCACCATCATCTACTAGTGCACTTGTTCCCAGAAACAGAAATGATTAGAGGTATCAAAAATTTAGAGCTTAGGGATTTCAATGACATGCTAGTATGGCGCAAGGTTCACAACGTAAGACACCATATAGTAAGTGCGGAAAGTTGCACTTGGGGAGATACTGTGAGGGAAGTGATGCATGTTTCAAGTGTTGCCGATTGAGTAACTTTCAGAGAGATAGTCCAACGTCAGCAGATCAGGCTCAATCCTCCGCACCAGCCCTACTAGCTAGAGGAAACAAAAAGGTGCTACGTCAGGCGTAAGCAGAGCTGCAGACAGTTTGTATGCCATGGGTAGTCGCCATGATCAGGAGAACTCCCTAGATGTTGTGACGGGTGTGATTCGAGTCTTTACTCTTGATTGCGATATTTTGATGGATCCTGGTGCCATATAGGCATTTGTGTTTCCTTATATGGCTAGGCGATGTGAGAGAACTTTTGAGTGTCTTGTTGAACCCTTTGATGTTTCTACTATAGTTGCTGAGTCTATTCTATTTGAAAGAATCTGTAGAGATTTTCTAGTGTCGATCCATAATAAGGATATTCTTGTTGATCTGATTGAGTTAGAGATGATTGATTTTGATGTGATCCTTGGCATGGATCGGCTTGATATTTGTGCCTCTATTGATTGTAAGACCCAAACCATTAAGTTCCGATTACCGAATGAACCGGTCCTAGAGTGAAAGGGTGATTTTATTACACCTAAGGCTAAGTTTGTTTCCTACCTTAGGAACATAAAGCTAATTTTAAAAGGATGTATGTACCACCTCAAGCGAGTCATGTTTGATGATGTTGAGCCTCCTACTCTAGAGTCAGTCCCGATTGTGAATGAGTTTGCTGAAGTGTTTCTTGAGGATTTTCCTGGAGTCCTTCCTGATAGAGATATTGACTTGGGGATTGATGTTCTTTTCTAACACCTAACATATCTCAATTTCACCTTATACGATAGCCCCTATTGAGTTGAAAGAATTGAAAGAGAAACTGAGAGATGTGTTAGAGAAGGGCTTTATTAGGCCGAGTGTTTCTCCTTGGGGTGCCCCTGTCCTGTTCGTGCGAAAGAAAGATTGGTCTCCTAGAATGTGCATTGATTATAGGGAACTGAATAAGGTTACAATAAAGAATAAATATCCTCTCCCCAGGATAGCTGATCTATTTGACCTACTTTAGGGTGCCTCTTGCTTCTCAAAGATAGACCTCAGATCTAGTTACCATCTGTTGAATGTCAGAGAATGTGATATCCCAAAGACATCCTTTAGGACTCTATATATCCATTTTGAGTTCTTGGTCATATACTTTGGATTGACTAATTGTCACGCCCCGAGAGGGTACCCTGGGCGTGGCCGGCACTCAAAGACTATTTCTAGCCCCTGAGCGAACCACTTAGCCTCCTTACACCACTCAACATCAAGATAGCGGAAGTAACATTAAAGGAATATCTTAAATAAGGGCCCAATGGCCAACATCAATCTCAACATCATCTAAGTAAGGGAAATATTACTCAGTCCAAAAGAAATCATCTGCATCACTCCTCGACATCATGTCTACGAAGCCTCTAATCTAACTCGACTGTCTAAGAGTGGTGCCGTGACATGCCATGGCTACCAGACTCAATGAATAAAGGAAAACATAAAGTAGAAGGGTTTCCTCCAGAAAGCAAGGAGGCTCACCAACTCAGAACTCGAACTCTGCGGCTTCAACGGTGCGTCTACTGAAGTCCTCTAACTCCTATATCTGCATCATAAAACGATGCAACGCCAAATGGCGTCAGTACGTGGAATGTACTGGCATGTAAAATAGCTGAATAACAGGGTAAATACACAGCATAAAGAAACATCAACTCAACATCATATTCCATCAAAATGTCAATGTCTATCTAAGGCAAGAGATTAGAATAGACAGTTGACTCTTCAACCTCTCATCTCCACATCGTCATCACATCAAAGGGACATCACATCGACTCAAGGGACATCAACACCGACTCAAGGGAACATCACATCGACTCAACATCATATCAACATCAGAGTTCTATCAAAGGAACCTAACTGGGAGTTTCTCTAACCGACAACCATCACTTATGAGCCAGTGATGATACAACGAAGCGATGCCGTTGCCACATCCATCCAATACCCTGCCCGGGGTAAAGGACTTCACATCAGTGGATCCACAAGAAAACATCAAAATATCAGTCCACTTTTGGGACAAGATAGGAGCCATCTGCATTGCGGTTCAATCCTCTCTTCCTACGCGGGCCACGTAGTTAATGGGTTCGAGTGGGACTCACTCTCTACCCATTTCGGTGCTCAGTACTCCTCCCAGAACTCGACATGCTCATAAACATCATCATCATCATCAGTCCCAGAGGGACATAGTACATCATCATCAGTCACATAAGGACATGGTATAATAATTAATACCTCAACATCAACATCGGTCCCAGAGGGACATAGGATAAGACATCAACATCAACATCAGTCCCGTAGGGACATTGTACCTCAACATCAACATCACCTCACCTCATCACATCAACATCAACATCATAGACTCAAGATTAACTTTTAGAAATTAAACCTCGAATTTTAAGACATCATATTACATCGTTCTCATCAACATCAGCATCAAGACTCTCATCAAATGTGAAACACAATCACAACATCGCCACATCATCATCGTCAAGGCTCTAGACTCATCCCCTAAGTTCATTCTGCATGCTTTTCAATTTGCAATACTTATAGGGTTTTTAAATGCACTCATAAAAATGAATTAAGTGTAAAACAAAGTAATGATGATCATCAATTCCTGTAAGAAAATCATTTATACATAAAATACATAGACTTTTAATATGCATCAACTCTTTACATCAACCTCAACATCAATGACTCTAATCATTAGTTCTCAGAAGGGCACATGGGAGAACATTCCCATGCTTTAAGTTAGCCTTACATACCTGGAAAGTTTGGCTAACACAAGGAAGCACACCCTCCTCTTGATCTCCTCAATCCTCACCTTCTTTCAAGCCCTACCTTAGGTGACTCTTGGGAAGAACGCTTAGAATTTGGGTTTTGAAACCCTTTTCTTCGAAAACTAACCTTAATTAGGCGTAGGGGGACGTTTAGAATAATTAGGAATGGACTAAATTTCCCTCCATAATTTAAAAGAATTACTCTCCCATTTGAAATAACACAGTCCGCGACGCGGGCCTGTCGCGGACAGTGTATTTTCGGAAACTCAACTCCGTTGAAAATTTTACAGGAAACATAAATGTTGCTCCGCGACTGGTCTACGTCGCGGTCCTGTCGCGCAGACACACTGTTTTTCGTTTTTGAAGGAAAATTTATCTTTCTACTCGGTCGCTCTAAAAATCGACCGAGACCCTCTTCCCACTCCATTTTCAGTGTTGATCACGAATCCACTCTCGGATTTTCAATCCAAGCATTGGAAGATGCATTTTACGCGCACCTCTCCTCTAGGGGTATTTTAGTAATTAGCCGGACGTTACATTATCTCCCCCTTGGGATCATTCATCCTCGAATGGTGAGTAGGAACGACATTAAGCACGAATAAACTCAAGACTCACCTCGATACTCACTCAATAACATCATTACCTCGACTTCTCATCGACCTCATTAATCATATATTCAGGCATCAATTTTTATAAACATCACATCATGGTATTAACATCAATTTTCATAAAGGTAAGAATGTTACCTTCAACACTTTCATCAACCTCAAGCACGAACAGGTGCGGGTATTTTGCCTTCATCTTTTCCTCAGCTTCCCATGTGGCTTCCTCAACGAATTGATTCCTCCACAGGACTTTGACAGAAGCTATCTCCTTGTTCCTCAGTCTGCGAACCTGTCGATCAAGGATCTGGACTGGGATTTCCTCATAGGACAAACTATCTCTAACTCCCGTGCTCTCCACAGGAATTACCAAGGCTGGATCTCCCAAACACTTCTTCAACATTGAAACATGGAACACCGGATGGATTCCATCTAACTCGGAAGGTAACTCTAGCTCGTAGGGGACCTTCCCAATTCTTCGCACAATCTGGTATGGGCCAATATAACGAGGACTTAATTTCCCCTTTTTCCAAAACCTCATGACACCCTTCATGGGTGATACCTTCAAGTAAACCCAATCGCTCACCTCAAACTCTAGGTCTCTCCTCCTCACATCTGTGTAAGATTTCTGACGGCTTTGGGCAGTCTTCAATCTTACCCGAATAATTTTCACCTTCTCTAAGGACTGGTGAACAAGGTCAGGACCAATCAACTCAGCCTCTCCAATTTCAAACCACCCAATAGGTGATCTACATCTCCTCCCATACAATGCCTCATAAGGGGCCATTTGGATGCTCGCATGATAACTGTTGTTATATGCGAATTCAATCAATGGCAAATGATCATCCCAATTTCCTTTGAAATCAAGGATGCAAGCCCTCAACATGTCCTCCACCGTCTGAATAGTGCGCGCTGCCTGACCATCCGTGTGTGGATGAAAGGCTGTGCTCAAACTCACTTTGGTACCCAATCCTTTCTGGAAGGACTTCCAGAACTGAGAAGTAAATTGGGCTCCTCGGTCTGAGATAATGGACAAGGGAACTCCATGCAACCTCACAATCTCTTTGATATACATCTTGGCATACTCCTCTGCCGTGTTGGTCATCTTGACCGCAAGGAAGTGCGCTGACTTTGTCATTCTATCCACAATCACCCATATTGAATCATGCTGTCTCCTCGATCTCGGTAGGCCAGTGATAAAATCCATGTTAATCATCTCCCACTTCCATTCTGGAATCTCAAAGTACTGGGCCAAGCCAATTGGCCTTTGATGCTCAACCTTTACTTGTTGACAATTTCGGCATCTCGAAACAAACTCCGCAATATCCCGCTTCATTCCACTCCACCAATAGACCTCTCTCAAGTCGTGATACATCTTGGTGGAGCCCGGATGAATGGAGTATCTAGTGCTATGGGCCTCAGCCAGAATCCTCTCTCGGACACCATCAACATCGGGGACACATAGTCTATTCTGGTATCTTAATACCCCATCTCCCCCTTTGGAGAAGACCATCACCTTTTGCTTTTGAACATCCTCCTTAAGTTGAAGTATAATAGGATCTCGATCCTGCTTCTCTTTTACCTCAGTCACTAGGGACGATGCAGACCCATTCTGAACATTAATTCCTCCCTTGTCGTTCTCCTCAAGCTGGACTCCCAATCGAGCCAACCTATGCACTTCCTTCACTAACTCCTTCTTTTCTCCTTCAACATGGGCTGTGCTACCCATAGACAACCTGCTAAGAGCATCAGCAACAACATTAGCTTTACCTGGGTGGTACATGATGCTCATGTCATAGTCCTTGAGCAATTCCAACCACCTCCTTTGTCGCAGGTTGAGCTCTCTCTGACTGAAGACATACTGTAAGCTCTTGCGGTCCGTGAACACATCCACATGCACTCCATACAAGTAGTGACGCCAAATTTTGAGTGCGAACACCACTGCCGCCAACTCAAGATCATGGGTCGGATAGTTCTTCTCATGAATTTTGAGCTGCCTGGAAGCATAAGCCACCACTTTACCTCTTTGCATTAACACACACCCCAATCCAACTCTTGACGCATCACAGTATATTACAAAACCTTCCATCCCGTCGGGCAAGGTTAAGACAGGTGCAGTAGTCAACCTTGTCTTTAGTGCCTGGAAACTCTTCTCGCATTCTTCAGACCACTCAAACTTGACCTTTTTCTGGGTCAATTTGGTCAATGGGGAGGATAGAGAAGAAAAACCCTCAACAAATCTGCGGTAGTAGCCTGCCAACCCCAAGAAACTCCTTATGTCAGTTGGAGAGGTCGGTCTTGGCCAACTGGGAACCGCTTTAATCTTTTGACCATCTACTCGGATTCCATCACCTGAAACCACATGACCTAGGAAGGCCACTGATTTGAGCCAAAATTCACATTTGGAGAACTTCGCGTACAACTCCTGGTCCTTAAGAGTTTGAAGTACGACTCTAAGATGTTTGGCATGCTCTTCCTCACTCCTCGAATATACCAAAATATCATCAATGAACACAATCACGAACGTATCTAGGTAGGGCCTGAATACCCTATTCATCAAATCAATAAAAGCTGCAGGTGCATTCGTCAACCCAAAGGACATGACCAAAAACTCGAAGTGGCCATATCTTGTCCTGAAAGCTGTCTTTGGGATATCACATTCTCTCACCTTTAACTGGTGGTAATCCGATCTGAGGTCTATCTTCGAAAAGCACGAGGCACCTTGAAGTTGGTCGAACAAGTCATCTATCCTGGGAAGAGGATATTTATTCTTGACTGTGACCTTGTTCAATTGCCTATAATCTATGCACATTCTCAGTGACCCATTCTTCTTTCGTACAAACAGAACGGGAGCACCCCAAGGAGAAACACTGGGTCTAATAAAGCCTTTTTCTAACAGATCCCTCAACTGCTCCTTCAATTCTTTCAATTCAGCCGGGGCCATTCTATATGGTGGAATTGGAATAGGCTGTGTCTCAGGAAGTACATCAATACCGAAGTCGATCTCCCTATCGGGAGGGACTCCAGGTAAATCCTCAGGGAACACCTCAGGGAATTCATTCACAATTGGGACCGACTCAAGAGTAGGGGACTCAACATCATCAGATCTAACCCGTACAAGGTGGTAGATATACCCCTTTGAGATTAATCTCCTCGCGCTCAGGTAAGAAATGAATTTACCCTTGGGTGCAACATAAACTCCCTTCCACTCTATGACCGGTTAATTAGGAAAATGAAATGTAACAACTTGGGTCCTACAGTCTATGGATGCATGACAAGCATGGAGCCAGTCCATACCAAGGATCACATCAAAGTCAACCATCTCCAACTCTACCAAATTGGCCAAAGTGTCCCTATGATAGATTGACACTATACAGTCTCTATAGATCCTCTTAGCCAGAATTGACTCACCAGTAGGAGTCGAAACAGTGTAAGGCTCAAGCAAACACTCAGGAAGAATCTCAAACATATTAGCCACATAGGGCGTCAAAAAATATAAGGTGGCACCTGGGTCAAGTAGTGCATAACAATCATAAGAAAAGATTCGGAGCATACCCGTAACAACATCTGGAGCAACCTCTTGATCCTGTCGATTACCCATCGCATACAGGCGATTTGTCCTGCCTCCAGCATTAGCAGTGGTTGCCTTTCGACGATTGCCCTCAGGGGGCGCTGTAGAAGACTGAGCTCTATTTCCTCTGTCGCTCCACCTCTGAGTCCTCGTAGGGCACTCACTCTGAAAATGGCCAGGTCGCCCACATGTAAAGCAATCATTAGTGCCCTCACGGCACACACCAAGATGCAGTTTGCCACACCTGCCACAGGGTGGAATTCCTCTCGGACCTTGAGCGACACTGGCTTGGGACTGGGGTCCCTGTGCTCTGAAATTCTGATAACCATAGGATCGCTGATCATACCTGTTTTGCTGAACAGGTGCACTCGCTATTGACGGTGCATGGCTAGAAGACCTCTTTTGAAAGAATGTCCTATCACCTTTCTTCTGCTTCTGCTGACTAGGCTCATGCGCCCTACCGATTTAGCTCTATTCTTCTGTTGTTCTTCTCTGTCCCTCTTCTTGTCCTCCTCAGTCTGTTGGGCGTAGACCATAAGTCTAGCGTTATCCATGTCTGGAATCAGTAATGCTGCCTTACACTCCCTTTTTACATGTCTGCCCAACCCAGACACATACTTCCTCATTCTTGCCCTCATATCCAGGACCATCTCTGGAGCATATCTGGACAGTTGGATGAACTTCAAGTTGTACTCTTTGATCGTCAGCTCCTCTTGTTTCAGATTCACAAACTCCTCGACCTTCGCCTCCCTCAACTCTTGGGGAAAGAAGTGATCAAGAAAGGCACTCTCAAACTCCTCCCACTCAGCAGGCTCTGCATCCTCACCTCTAACATCCTCCCACTGGTTATATCAGACATTAGCAACCTCCTTAAGCTGATAAGAGACCAGCTCGACTCCCTCCACCTCAGTTGCATGCATAGCCCTCAAGATCTTACGCATCTCATCAATGAAGTTCTGTGGGTCCTCCTCAACCTTTGACCCCGTATAGACCGGCGGGTTCATCCTCAGGAAATCTCTGAGCCTGGTTGCAGCCGTAGACTCTTGAGAACTGGAGCTAGGGGCCTGGGGACCATGACTGCTACTCTGAGAGGCTACTAACTGGGTGAGCATAGCAATAGCTCCCCTGAAGTCCGCTTCCGAAGTGGAGGTTGACTGAACTGGAGGTGCTGGTGAAGCCTTAGCAGCTCCAGCAGGTCGTCCCCATCTCCTTGTCTCATTCTGACGAGGGGCCTCTAGTAAGGGATTCTCAGTATTAGGGACTGAGGCATCTCTTTGAGCAGCTGTGCGTTTTGGAGGCATTATCTGCAAACGCGTAACGCACGAATTAGAAAAGGGGCTCTCATAGAGCCAAGCTTTATCGCACGACATCAGAACATCAAAGAAGGGTAACCATTTCCTAAATGTTTTGCAGCATCCTGTTTATGAAGTGTGGTGCACAACACACGCATAAACGGGACTCTACTAGACACGGCTTCATAGACTCCCTAGGACTCTTGAACTCTGTGCTCTGATACCAAGTTTTTCACGCCCCGAGAGGGTACCTGGGGCGTGGCCGGCACTCAAAGACTATTTCTAGCCCCTGAGCGAACCACTTAGCCTCCTCACACCACTCAACATCAAGATAGCGGAAGTAACGTCAAAGGAATATCTTAAATAAGGGCCCAATGGCCAACATCAATCTCAACATCAACTAAGTAAGGGAAATATTACTCAGTCCAAAAGAAATCATCTGCATCAATCCTCGACATCATGTCAACGAAGCCTCTAATCTAACTCGACTGTCTAAGAGTGGTGCCGTGACATGCCATGGCTACCAGACTCAATGAATAAAGGAAAACATAAAGTAGAAGGGTTTCCTCCGGAAAGCAAGGAGGCTCACCAACTCAGAACTCGAACTCTGCGGCATCAACGGTGCGTCTGCTGAAGTCCTCTAACTCCTGTATCTGCATCATAAAACGATGCAGCGCCAAATGGCGTCAGTACGTGGAATGTACTGGCATGTAAAATAGCTGAATAACAGGGTAAATACACAGCATAAAGAAACATAAACTCAACATCATATTCCATCAAAATGTCAATGTCTATCTAAGGCAAGAGATTAGAATAGACAGTTGACTCTTCAACCTCTCATCTCCTCATCGTCATCACATCAAAGGGACATCACATCGACTCAAGGGACATCAACACCGACTCAAGGGAACATCACATCGACTCAACATCACATCAACATCAGAGTTCTATCAAAGGAACCTAACTGGGAGTTTCTCTAACCGACAACCATCACTTATGAGCCAGTGATGATACAACGAAGCGATGCCGTTGCCACATCCATCTAATACCCTGCCCGGGGTAAAGGACATAACATCAGTGGATCCACAAGAAAACATCAAAACATCAGTCCACTTTTGGGACAAGATAGGAGCCATCCGCATTGCGGTTCAATCCTCTCTTCCTACGCGGGCCACGTAGTTAATGGGTTCGAGTGGGACTCACTCTCTACCCATTTTGGTGCTCAATACTCCTCCCAGAACTCGACATGCTCATAAACATCATCATCATCATCAGTCCCAGAGGGACATAGTACATCATCATCAGTCACATAAGGACATGGTATAATAATTAATACCTCAACATCAACATCGGTCCCAGAGGGACATAGGATAAGACATCAACATCAACATCAGTCCCGTAGGGACATTGTACCTCAACATCAACATCACCTCACCTCATCACATCAACATCAACATCATAGACTCAAGATTAACTTTTAGAAATTAAACCTCGAATTTTAAGACATCAAATTACATCGTTCTCATCAACATCAGCATCAAGACTCTCATCAAATGTGAAACACAATCACAACATCGCCACGTCATCATCGTCAAGGCTCTAGACTCATCCCCTAACTTCATTCTGCATGCTTTTCAATTTGCAATACTTATAGGGTTTTTAAATGCACTCATAAAAATGAATTAAGTGTAAAACAAAGTAGTGATGATCATCAATTCCTGTAAGAAAATCATTTATACATAAAATACGTAGACTTTTAATATGCATCAACTCTTTACATCAACCTCAACATCAATGACTCTAATCATTAGTTCTCAGAAGGGCACATGGGAGAACAGTCCCATGCTTTAAGTTAGCCTTACATACCTGGAAAGTTTGGCTAACAGAAGGAAGCACACCCTCCTCTTGATCTCCTCAATCCTCACCTTCTTTCAAGCCCTACCTTAGGTGACTCTTGGGAAGAACGCTTAGAATTTGGATTTTGAAACCCTTTTCTTCGAAAACTGACCTTAATTAGGCATAGGGGGACGTTTAGAATAATTAGGAATGGACTAAATTGCCCTCCATAATTTAAAAGAATTACTCCCCCGTCTAAAATAACACAGTCCGCGACGCGGACTTGTCGCAGACAATGTATTTTCGGAAACTCAACTCCGTCGAAAATTTTACAGGAAACATAAGTGTTGCTCCGCGACAGGTCCGCGTCGCGGTCCTGTCGCGCAGACACACTATTTTTCGTTTTTGAACGAAAATTTATCTTTCGACTCGGTCGCTCTAAAAATCGACCGAGACCCTCTTCCCACTCCATTTTCAGTGTTGATCACGAATCCACTCTCGGATTTTCAATCCGAGCATTGGAAGACGCGTTTTACATGCACCTCTTCTCTGGGGGTATTTTAGTAATTAGCCGGGCGTTACACTAATGTGCCAGTAGCCTTCATGGATTTGATGAATAGAGTGATCAGACAGTACCTTGATATGTTTGTGATTGTATTTATCGATAAAAGTTTGGTGTACTCAAGAGATGAGGAGGAACATGCCAAACACCTCAGAAGTATTCTCCAAACACTCAAGGAGCATGAGTTTTACGAAAAATTTCGAAGTGTAAATTTTGGCTCAAGTCTGTGGCTCTTCTAGGCCATATTGTCTTGGGTGATTGTATTCGAGTAGACACCCAAAAGATTAAAGCAGTTAAGAACGGGCCCAGACCGACCTCTCCAACAGACATAAGAAGTTTCTTGGGGTTGGCAGGGTACTACCACAGATTTGTCGAAGGATTTTCTTCAATATCCTCACCATTGACAACATTGACCTAGAAGAAGGTCAAGGTTTAGTGGTCCAGTGAATGTGAGAAGAGCTTCCAATAGTTGAAAGTAAGATTGACTTTTGTACCAATTTTAACTTTTCCTGATGGGATAAAGGACTTTGTGATATATTGTGATGCGTCGAATGATAGATTGGGGTGTGTGCTGATGCAGAGGGTAAAAGTGATAGCTTATACTTCCAGACAACTTAAGGTTCATGAGATGAACTATCCAACCCATGATCTTATGCTGGCAGCGGTGATATTTGCACTTAGGATTTGGTGCCACTACTTATACGAGGTAGATGTAGATGTGTTTACTAACCACAAGAGCCTACAGTATGTCTTCAACCAGGAAGAGCTTAACCTGCAGCAGAGGAGATGGTTGGAGTTGCTCAAGATCTATGACATAAGCATTCTATACCACCCTGGTAAAGCTAACATTATTGTTGACGCGCTTAGCAGGTTGTGAATGGGTACTACCGCCTTTGTTGAGGATGGAAAGAAGGAATTGGCTAAGGAAGTGCATAGATTGGCCTGATTGGGAGTTTAACTCGAAGAGAATAATGAAGGAGGAGTCAATGTCCAAATGGGCCTGCTTCATCTTTAGTAGAAGAAGTGAAAGAAAAGCAAGACCAAGGTCCTATTTTACTTCAGCTAAAAGAAGCTATCCAAAATCGAAGGTGATGGTTTTCACCAAAGGGGGGATGGGGTGTTGATATACCAGAGTTAATTGTGTGTTCCGAATGTTGATGGTGTTCGAGATAAGAATTATGGCTGAAGCCCACACCTCTAGATATTCCATTCATACTGGCTATACCATGATGTACCATGACTTAAGGGAAGTCTATTGGTGGAGTTGAATAAAGAGCGATATTGCTGAGTTCTTTTCCAAGTACCTAAAATGTCAACAAGTTAAAGTTAATGATCAAAGGCCATGTGGATTGGCTCAGAACTTTGAAATTCCTAAATGGAAGTGGGAGATGATCAACATGGACCTTATTACCGGTCAACTGAGGCCTTGAAGAAAACATGACTCGATATGGGTGATTGTGGATACGATGAGTAAATAAGCTCACTTCTTAGTAGTTAAGACGATTGACACTACAGAAGAGAATCCTAGGTTGTACTTTTGTGAGATTGTGAGATTGCATGGAGTTCCCTTGTCCATCATCTCGGAAATTGGAGCTCAATTCACATCTCAATTTTGGAGATCTTTTCAGAAAGGATTAGGTACTAAGGTGAATCTGAGCACTGCCTTTCATCCTCAGATAGATGGCAAGGCAGAGCGTACCATTTAAACCTTGGAGGATATGTTGAGGACTTGTGTCTTTGCCTTTAAGGGGAATTGGGATGACCATTTACCTCTAATCGAATTTTCATATAACAAAAGTTATGATGAAGTATTCAGATGCCTCCCTATGAGGCTTTGTATGGGAGGAGATGTAGATAACCAATTGGGTGGTCTGAATCCGAATTAATTGGTCTAGACTTGGTCAATAAATCTATGGAAAAGGTGAAGGTTATTAGAGAAAGGTTGAAAATTGCACAGAGCCGCCAGAAATCCTACACGTATGTGAGAAAGAGAGACTTGGAGTTTGAGGTGAATGATTGGGTATACTTGAATCTATCACCCATAAAGGGTGTCCTGATAGTTGGGAAAAAAGGGAAGCTAAGTCATTGTTATATTGTCCCCTATCAAATTGTGAAAAGGATTGGAAAGGTTTCTTATGAGTTAGAATTATCTTCTGAGTTAGATTCGATTCATTTCAATGTTGAAGAAATGCTTAAGAAATCCTTCATTGGTAATCCCTATTGAGAGTATTGGAGTGAAGGTAACTTGTCCTAGGAAGAGATTCCAGTTCAAATTCTTGATCGTTAGGTTCACAAATTGAGAACCAAAGAGATAGCCTCAGTAAAAGTGTTGTGGAGGAATCAATTTGATGGGGAAGCCATGTGGGAAGCTGAGGAAGATATGAAAGATAAATACCCACATTTATTCGTGCTTGATGATGAATATATTGAAGGTAATGTCCTTACTGTTGATTTGAATTGATTTGTCTATCTCTGAGTTGACTTATTTCTTCTTGAGTTTGACATTGTGATTGTTTAGATTCTTGACTGGTCAATAGTTTGATTGGTTGATTGAATATTGAGAGAAGTCTTGATTGTTATTCATGCCTCGAGTCCATCTTTACTCTTTATTCAAGGATGAATGATTCCAAGGGAAAATAATGTAATACCCGGCAAAATTATCAAAATACCCCTAGATGAGAGGCACTCGCATAATGTGTCTTACCTAACTCCGATGGAGGTTGGGAATGCGATTAGGATAAAAAATTGTGTCGGAAGATGGTCTTGGTTGATTTTTAGAGCAACCGAATCAAAAGATAATTTTTTTTATGAGAAAATGCAATTCAAGAAATTTTTTTTATGAAAAACCCTGAAAACTGCGGACTTGGTACACCCAGGCCAATATTTTTAAATTTTTACATGAGGGGCATTACATACTTTCTCCCCTAAACTTATAACATAATAAAAATAGGTCATTTTGAGCATAAAAAGGGTTTAAACACCCATTCTTAAGTCTTTTTAAGCTTCTAACGAAGGTTAGGGCTAAGGAGAAAAGAGGAAGAGCGAGGTTCTAGAGAGTTGGAGATGAAAGCTTGCTAGATTGATTGTCAAATGCCATACCAGGTATGTAACACTACACTAAAAGATGAAATTGTCCTTCCATGTTCTCCCTTGATTGAGGTAGATTGATAGATGAATGTATTGTGTCCCCCTGCATGTTTCTTGAATATTTTCTTGCAAATTATATACATTCTATGTATTTGCATATATTGATGATCATCATAAACTTGATTTTAATGGTTAAATACTTTTCATGAGCAATTGCATAAACCTTATATGTTATTTTATAAAAGATTTCATGAATGAACTTAGGGATTGAGTCTACAGTCTTGATTGTGAATGATGACTGTGATTGTGATGTGAGCATGAGGATAGGTTTATACAACTTGATGGTCCTATGAGTATTCATAAATGAACTCAAAAGATCAGTCTAATTAATTATCTTTTTAATGATTGGTCTGAGCTTATTTGAATGATTAATTGAGAAGTGAGTTAACTAGATGAATGACAGGTCAGCATGCTTGACTGTGATAGAATTGATGGATTAATGAGAGTCCTTATGAGACTAATTGATACGATTGATTGAGATGGATTTTCTTATGAGCATTGAGTAGTGGGAAGAGTATCGAGCATCGAAATGGGTAAGAGTAAGTCCAACTCAAACTCATTAACTACGTCACTAAGCGTAGGTGAGGATTGAACCATTAAATCAGACGTTTCCTCTTGATTGGAAGTCCCTAAAACAATAGCGGACTTGATGAACCAGATTTGTTATGGATTCGATTCGTTCTTTACCTAGAAAGTACGCAATGGTTGTGGCAACAATGGCGAGATTGTTGTACAATCACTGGCTCATAAGTGATCGTTGTCGGACAAGAGAAACTCCTAAATAGGTTTTATACTTATAGTACTCTAATTGAATTGGATTTGATTTGGATTGAATTGGATGGTATTGATGGTCATTGTCTACTCCTTGTTCTTACATTAGATAAACATTTGACGTTCTGATTAAGTATTTTCTGAGTGATGTTATTTTATATTATTCTACCTATATTTGTTTCATTAAGCCATTTTACATACTCATATATTCAACGTACTGATGTCTATTTGGACAACATCATTTCATGATGCCAAGATAGGTACTACAGATCATCAACAGGCGCTCTGTTGAGGATCTATTGTAATAAGCTAAGTTGGTGAGCCCTCCCTTACTCCGGAGGATTCTCATTTATATCTTCATCTAGCTTTTGGAGTCAAACTTTAGATTTGTTTTATTTTAATTGAGGTATCCATGGGACTGTCATTGACACTAACTAATAGTCGATTGAGGCTTCATAGTCTAGAGTTGACTGAATATTGTTTGAGCTAGTTCCTTTCATACTAGTCTCATTGATTTGATTCTTGATCACTTACATATTGAGATTTGTCCATCCATTTACTATTTTTACTCTTCTGCCGATATGGGGAATATCGGTTGAATGAATGTGATGAGGCCAAGTCGTTCGCTTGGGAACTAGTAATAGTCTCTGAGTGTCGGCCACATCTAAGGTACCCTCCCTGGGCATGACATCTCATTTATTCCTGCCTATTGATGATGAGAGAGTTGATGATAATGATTTCCTTCTAAATTTTTGAATTCCTATTACTTGAGTTCTCCTTCCACTCTGAGTGTGATAAACGATAAAGCTATAGAGTCCGAGTGAGGATTGATTTTATATGTTGACTGTTTGATTGTTTGACTTGTTGAGTTTCTTGACTGATTGATTGTGTGAGTGAGATGAGGGTTGTTTGATTGTGAGAGTCCATAGGTAGATTCATGCCTTGACTACGCTTCCTAGATTTCTCTTCATTCGTGGATGATTGGTCCCAAAAGGGAGATAATGGAACACCCCCTATTCTTTCGACCTAGAGTGAGTAAATGCACAGAGAAAACTAAGAAAGTGTCTAAGAAAAATCACTCGAAGAAAAACCACGAGGGCCATCTATGGCCCCTAGAGTGATCTACAGCCCGTAGATAAGGCCTTGTAGATCCCCGATTGACTTAATGAAATTTAATAATCTGAGACCCATGTACGAGACAACATACAGACTGTATAATAATCCATGGCTCGAAGAATAGGTTTTGTGAGTTGGTGATCCGAAAAACAACTTTTCAGTATATTGAGTTATGAGTTATCAGACAACCTGTAAAAGTTTTTTAGGCCCGTAGAAGAGGTTTTGTAGATCCTAAGACAAATTCTAGTAACTCAAACTTTTTGACACTTAACCTACGAGAGGTCTTGTAGTTTCTATCTCAGAAAACCAGTTTGGATTCATGCCAGGACGGTCGACTACTGAAGCGATCCACCTTGTTCGGAGATTAGTGGAGAAATACAGGGAAAGTAAGAAGGACCTTCATATGGTGTTCATTGATCTTGAGAAGGCCTATGACAAAGTCCCGAGGGATGTCCTATGGAGGTGTTTGGAGATGAAAGGTGTCCCAATGGCATATATTAGAGTGATAAAGGACATGTATGACGGGGCCATAACTCGGGTAAGAACGGTGGGAGGAGATTCTGAATATTTTCCTGTTCAGATGGGACTTCACCAAGGATCTGTGCTAAGCCCTTTTTTATTTTCCTTGGTGTTGGATGAGCTAACGCGATCTATCCAGGAGGGAGTCCCATGGTGTATGTTGTTTGTAGATGACATAGTACTGATTGATGAGACCCGGACCAAAGTTAATGATAGGTTGGAGGTTTGGAGACACGCTTTGGAGACTAAAGGATTTAAACTGAGCAGGACCAAAACAGAATACTTGGAGTGCAAATTCAGTGTAGCGAGGGAGGAAGCAGACATTGATGTGAGACTTGCAGCTCACCTTATCCCCAAGAAGGAAAGCTTCAAGTATCTGGGGTCTATCATCCAGAGTAGTGGGGATATCGACGATGATGTCACACATCGTATTGGGGCGGCTTGGACAAAATGGAGGTTGGCCTCTGGAGTATTGTGTGATAAGAAGATACCATCTAAACTCAAAGGTAAGTTCTACAGAATGGTGGTTAGACCTGCTTTGTTGTATGGGGTGGAGTGTTGGCCAATAAAGAATGTACATGTTCAGAAAATGCAGGTCGCAGAAATGAGGATGTTACGATGGATGTGTGGTCACACCAGGAGCGACAAGATTAGGAACGAGGTCATTAGGGAGAAGCTAGAGGTGGCCCCTGTAGCTGACAAGATGAGGGAAGCGAGACTGCGATGGTTTGGACATGTACAGAGAAGGAGTACTGATGCCCCTGTTAGAAGGTGTGAGAGATTAGATTTGGGAGCTATACGTAGGGGTAGAGGTAGACCAAAAAAGTATTGGGGGGAGATGATTAGAAACGATATGGTGAAACTTGATCTCACCAAGGACATGACCTTAGATAGGAAGGAGTGGAGGTCGAGAATTAGAGTAGCAGGCTAATAGGGAGGATTGGAAGGAGTGGTAATTGTCTGTCTTTTATATGTTATTTATCTGCCTTTATATGTTTACTATCTTGTATCTAGGTATTATTATGTGCTCTTCTCTTTTTGCCTGTGTATCGTATCTAGCGTGTTCTGCTGATGGGTTTTTGTGACGAGGGTTTCCAGGAAACAGCCTCTCTACCTATGTGGTAGTGGTAAGGTCTGCGTACATCTTACCCTCCCCAGACCCCACTTGTGGGATTTCACTGGGTATGTTGTTGTTGTACCTACGAGACGTCTTCTACGGCCTATAAAAAGATATACAGCCCATAGACATGGTCACGTAGATCATGTTCGGCAATTTTTAAGAAGGGTATTTTCGTCAATTCCTATTTCATTTCTATCAATTCCTTAGACATTTTGGACTTGATAAAAGTCCTAAAACAAAATGATAAGTGTATTTTAATCTTTCACTCGCACTTGAGAGTTCTTTAGAGGACTAGAGGAGGGAGAAAACAAGGGTTCAAGTTCAGACACTAGGACCGACTGAAGTTTGATTCCTTCTTCCATTTCCAAGTATGTAAGGCTTATAAAAGTGTTCAAATGCGTTCGTTCACATGCCCTTTCACCTACTTGAGTTGAAATTGAGAATAATAGTTGAGATTTGGAAAATCCTATTATCCTAATACCAAATTTACTACATTTATTATGACTTCTTATAATGATGTATGAGCTACTTGCTGCATTGCATAACTACTGATATGAAATTGAAATATAATTCTATATTTGATAGCATGAACCCTAAACTAAATGACTTTTATGAAATTTTGTATATGGATTGAGTTTAGGTTTGAGTGTGATTACCTGAGTCAGCTACTTGAGTATAATTGAGCTTGAGGAGCATGTTGCATTTTAATCACATGTACATTTATGCATTTTTGCTTGCATCACATGATGTGTCCCATGGAGTGAGTTCGAATGACCGTTTGAGTTTAATTGATTTCCTTGATTGACTGAGTTTATGAGAAACTTAGATGAGCTGGGAGTTGAGATAACCTAATGGGGTTGAGATTTGAGTTTATTGATTGAGTAGTACTGAGATTTGAGTTAATTGATAAGTTGAGCATATTTTAGACTTGGGAGGAGTATCAACCACCAAGCTGGGAGTAACTATGTAACAACTCTAACCCACAGAACATGTTACCAGCGTAGGATAGTCGTGCAGCACATTCTAGCATTTCTTGTTCAAAAATACAAACATTAATTATGGATCCATGAGAGAGTTGATCGTACATTACCTTGTCAAGTTTAGGACAGGCATGACAACTACGTTGTTTGTTGTGCATCACTAAACTACAGGTGGTGAGATTGGATGTCGATTAACAGAAATTCCTAAGAAAACAATGATTGAGTATAATATTTCTAAACTAAGTTTATTTCTACTAAGTCTATTTTAAAAAACACGATATACTTTAAACTTGCATATTTATTCAGATAAGTTGTGAGTTGTTTGAGTTGTGGTGAGTGAATTGAGCTTTACTTTCTTGAGCTATTTTACATACCAATATATTTCATGTACTGACGTCCATTTGGATCTACATTGTTTCATAATGTAGATACAGATGATAAAGGACTTCAGCCAGTGCACCGTTGATGTCTGAATCAGTGCATTCTCAGAGTCGGTGAGCCCTCTTTGCTTTTCGGAGAAGCTCTTTTATTCTTCTTCTTTTATGATATGTTTTATTTCTTGATTTGGGTATCCATGACCTATGATGGTACCATCTAGATTGTCGAGTAGAGGCTTCATAGTCATTGAGTACAGGATCACTGAGTATTTCTATTTCCAAACATGTTCATTGGAGACTATTTCATAAGAGTTATATTTAACTGTTAATGTCTTTAATTTGAGTATTACTTTTGTTGTTGAGTTGATATTACGATGAAGCAAGGTGGTTCACTTGGGGAATCAGCAATGGTTCTTCAACTGCCAGCCACGCCAAGGTTACCCTCCCTGGGCGTGACACAGATGCATGCGGTCCAACGATTCATTTAGAATATCACAAAATAATGCTTAAATTATATTGTTATTGCACATCAAATAATACATTGAAAACGTTAAATATAAAATTTTACATTTAAATAATGACAAATAGAGGAGACTATTTCATGATATATTATGACAAATATAATATGAATAGTTTGTCAACGTAAAATAAATTTCAAGACTAGGCAAATGAATGCAAAGCACATGCGGTGAATCTAGTATATTAGAAAAGTGAAAATACTACGATATCACGAAAGTGAAAAATATAATAAAAGTGAGCAAAAAAGATTATTGATATAGAGATTAAAGTTGATATTTTAAAAAATAGTAAATTGGGAGAAGAAAAATTATTTTTCAGTGTCAAGGAAAGAATTTGATTTTTCATATAAAATTGAGAGGTACCAATAATTCTCATTCTTGAATGAACATTACTCTTTTTAATCTAAAAGAAAAGTTTGTTCGTATACAAGGTGAGTTCAATTGTATATGGCAAATGCTAATCAATATTTACTAATCATTATTTGTGTTAGAAATATTTTATATACAAATCAATTTTCAAGCTAATACAAAAAAGTCATTTTTAACCTTTTTGAGTTTGATGTTCTAAAACGTAAAACTTTAACGTTTCTGAGTTCATTGTTCTAAATGTACAATCTTTTAACTTTTCAATTTACTCTAAAACGTTTTGATTAATTTTTGCTAGTTACTCTAAAATGTATGTTTTTTTAGACTTTTCCGAATTACTCTAAAATGTACAATTTAGTTTGTTTACAGTAAGGGGCCAACCATTCTCCACATGCATCACATTTTAGGTGTCAAACAATGGTGTATATGTGGAACAATTATCCTCTTATTACAACTAACTAAATTGTATGTTTTGGAGTAATTCAAAAAGGTTTTAAAATGATTTTGTTTTGAATTGACATCAGTATATAGATATATAGAAAAAAGTGACTTGTTTTAAACTCAACATATTACTATTACTGCAAGTATATAAGGTAAATTATTCTCCATTTATATCTAGTTAAGGTGACATTTTTACTTTATCGATTGTTAGAAAAACGGTGAAGTTACTCTTAAATTATGAATAATGTAACAAAAATATTTTATTTTTGTAGTTTGGTCCAGAAAATTAAAAACCGAGTGAGATGAATAGATAATGTTTAAAAGCAAATAAGAAATAAGGATAAAGATCATCATTCAAAGTTGAGGAAAGAGTTTAATTTTTAAAATAATTTAAGATGTACAAATAATTTTCACCCTTTATGAACATGTCACTTTTTAAACTGAAAATAATTATTTTCGTTATACAAAGTAAGTTCAACTCTTTATTGCAAATTCCGATAAATATTTTTAGTCATTAATTGTGTTAGAAATTATATATACACAAACCAATCAACAGGTTAATTAAATATTTTTTAAAACTTTTTTGAGTTCTTTATTCTAAAACGTATAATTTTTTAAAACTAATTTTGGCTTATGTTGTTCTATAACGTATAATAGTTAGTCAAATGCCATCGGAGCCTCCCCCAATCATGAGTAATGATGGGAGGATTTCTCATCTTCTAGCTTACTCTACTAAAACTACTATAACTTCCACGACTACTACTGATTGACATTTTCAATTTACTCTAAAACATTGGTGTTTTTAAACTTTTCTGAGTTACTCTAAAACGTACATTTTTTTTTACCTTTTTTGAATAATTCTAAATCTACAACCTAGTCTGTTATAGTAGGAGGTGGTCGTTCCCAATATGCATCATGCATTATCATGTCAAACAATGACAAACACGTGTAATAATTATCCTTTTATTTTTACTAACTAAACTGTATGCTTTAGAGTAACTCAAAAATGACTTTTTTGAACTGACATTAGTTCATAGATATATAGTAAACATGTCTCATTTTAAATTCAACATAGTACTATTGTTGTAAGTATATAAGTAAGTTCTTCTTTGTTTGAATGTAGTAATTGTAACACCTGGTAAAATTAGCAAAATACTCCTAGTAGAGAGATGTACGCATAATTGTCCCAAACTCCGATGGAAAATTAGAGACTAAAAATACGATCAGTATGAAAAATTGTGTGAGAAAATGGTCTAGGTTGATTTTTAGAGAAACTGGATCAAAAGATAATTTTTGCAGTGAGAAACGCAATTCCAAAATAAGTGTGCGCTAGGCCCGCGATGCGAACTTGTCGTGGACTTACACTTGGATGTGATCCCAATATTTTCTACGGAATTAGAAAACACAATCGAAAAAATTAGCGAAAAACCCTTAAAACACCATGTCCACGACGCAGACTTGGTATGCCGAGGTATATTGTTTTTAGGTTTTCGTGAGGGGCTTTCAAGACTTTTTCCAACCCCTACTAAACTTAAAACACAATCAAAATAGATTGTTTATTTTTGTCTAAAAAGGGTTTCTAAACCCATTCTAAAGTCTCTTAGGCTAAAAATTGAGTAAAAGTTCTTGAGAGAAGGAGAGAAGAAGGCTAGGGTTCCAAAGGTTGATGTTACGACCCGGGGTCGGGGCCTTAATGTGACACGGCCAATGGGGACCCGAGAGTTCCTAAACAAGCCTCAAGATTTCAAAATCTGCGAAGCTTGGTTCGAGAGCTTTTAAAGACAAATAATTTGATATCAGAAATCTAAATCTAAAAAGGGGAAAGAGCTTCTCCTACAAATGAAGCCAAATAACGAGGTTTTTACAACACACCCAACAAGTGACTCTAGTTAAGAACAGGGGCTAGGACAAGTTCCGGGCTCTCCCTCAACAAAATAGTATATATACATAAGGAATACAAGAACAAAAGCACGCCCTCGGAAGACGGGGCTCACCACGTAATATCTGCAAGAGGGACTATTTATCCGATGGCTGGTACTCAAACTGCTCGGTCCCTACATGTTAAAATCATGTAGGCATAGAGTATGCGTTAGTACATTGGAATGTACTAAGTATGCTGGTATGCAATGCATATGACTTACCGAACCTTCATATCGATGTTAGATGGCATGGGCACATAATATACTAGGATCATATAAGCAAAATAATTTAATATACAAGATGCCATGTTATGCGTGATGCGTTTAAATGCGATAATGCTCCTATATACATACAGCGGGGATGGACTATAACCGACAAACCACATCCATGCGAGCTATTACATGAATTGTACCGATTGGGACCTCCCACCGATAGGAGAAGATTACTTGCCAAAGGTAATCTACATCACACCTTACGTGCAACCCCATTTCGGTGGATAGTCACCTTCCTTATGGGACCCCCATTTCGGAAGGATTTACAAGAATCATATCAAGACATTTCATATAATAAACAAGTAGACAAATAACATCCGTCCCTATGTTGGCACAAACATCCGTCCCTATGTTGGCACATAGTTCAAGGAAAGGGAGAGGGACCTTGGGGATATCCCTAACACCCCCAATCCATCGGTGCTAAGTCTTACACATCCCACAAGAATACTTATATATATATATACATATATATATATATATATATATATATATATATATATACATACATATGGTTTCAAGAGATTCAAATGTCCATTCCAAAACGTTAAATGCACAAGTAGGCTCAAATGCAAAACCACAAGGTCAAGATCACATGATTCATGCAAGGAATAGTTCATCTGCATGTACAAGATGGTGCAGGCACCCAAGATGCTCAATGAGCCAAGCTCATAGACATACCAATGATCACCTTCTTGTTATATCCCATGTCTTGCCAAAAAAGCATCATAATTCCTTTTTAGGACAAAATTGGACTTAACCCCACATTTCAAAAATTTCCATGTACCAATGTCATGAATGTGATGCAATGCATAATGTAGGGATGGCATGGGTAATGTAGAGTATATCCAAACCATAGCAATATAATGTAAAATTAGGAAATCCATAATAAAATTAGTAGGAAATGGTAGTAGATATCACCCAATCAAAATAACATCTTTAAGAGGACATGCATGCTCATAGTTCCATAGTCCAAGTAGTTCATCATAATCAAACTTATCATAGCTCATGATTCGGAATATAACATAACACATGCATGGTTTAAGGTTACCAAGATCGAGTAGTCAAAATTCTCCTTCTAAGTAGAAAATTTCATAAAATAGTTTAAGAAGAGCTTGGGTCTTCTTGGTTGAAAGGAACCAAGAATAAAAACCCACGTACCTGGTTGAAGACAACACTAAGAGCAATGGACTTCAAATTGAGAGCCTTAGCTTGAATGATCCTAGAGAGAAAGTTTGAGAGCTTGAAGGATTGGATTCTTCGAGAGAGGAGAGAAAATGAGAGAAATGCTGAAATTTGGTGAAGTTAAGCTTATATAGGGAGCTTCGGAGTGGTGGGAAATGACCAAAAATTCGTTGGGAATAGCCAATATTTCAAAAATGCCATTAATGAAACAGACCTGAAATTGGTCTGTCTGGGATGTACGGTACGGTACATGGTCCGTGTAGTGTCACATGGACCGTTTACTGTGTCGTGACCCTGGACTTAAAATTCTTGGAGCAAAGATTTTCCGGACTAAGTGTCACTATATGGACTAGTAAATAGACCACCTACGGTCACGCAGACCGTGACCACGTCCGTGTGCAGGTAGCCCTTCACACTGCATTTAAACGGAAGGCCACACGAACCATCTAAAGTCACACGGGCCGTGACTTGGTCTGTATAGAGATGACCCTATGCAGTCCACCATACGGGAGGCCACACGGACCGTGTAGCTTCACAAGGGCCGTATAGGCTCCCCGTGAGGTGATGCTTGGAAAAATTTTCTGGGCAGGTTTTGTGGACCTCAAAATGACTTCAATGATCTGAGGCCTTTCATCATTTCCCCTTTGGGAACATTCGTCCCCGAATGTGCAAGAACAAGGCTTGAAAAGTTAGAGTTTAGGCAAGATAGTTCTGACACAAATCACAATGCACAACTCAACTCAATTTACAAGGTTTGTTCAAAAAGCTTTATACGCCACAAATCAAATTATAGTTCAAGACCAAACTCATATCAAAATTGCATTCAACTCATTTGTAAAGAAAGGAAAGTATTTTAGTGTACACAAATGCATGTCATGTCATGAGACCCAAGAGGGCAAGAAAATAACACAATTGATAAGGAAGATTCCTAATACCTTAGGCTTGAGTAGATTGGAAAAGATGGGGGTATCGTTTCATCATGTCCAGCTCCGCCTCCCAAGTAGCACATTCCACTAGTTGATTTCTCAAAAGTACCTTTACCAAAGCCACATCTTTGTTGCGAAGACACTTTACTTGCCTATCAAAGATAGCCACCGGCACCTCCTCATAAGTCAAATTTTCCTCGACCTCTATCCCCTCTAAAGGCACAATGGTGCTAGGATCACCTACTAATTTTTTCAACATGGACACATGGAAGACCGGATGAATGGAACCCAAATCCGAAGGTAACTCCAACTTGTAAGCCACACCTCCAACCCACTCAACAATTTCATAAGGGCCAACATACCGGGGCTTAACTTTCCCTTTTTTCCGAAACACATTACACCCTTCATAGGAGAGACCTTCACATAGGCCCACTCCCCGACATGAAATTCGAGGTCCCTTCTCCTACTATCCGAATAGGACTTTTGATGACTTTGGGCTGCTTTCAATCTCTCCCTAATCACCTTTACCATCTCCATAGCATCCAACACCAAATCCGGGCCAACTAAAGCCATCTCACTCAATTCAAGCCATCCCACCGGGGATCTACACCTCCTCCTATACAAAGCTTTAAACGGCTCCATGCCAATGCTAGCATGGAAGCTATTATTATAAGCAAACTTTATGAGCGGAAGATGATCATCCCATTTCCACTTAAACTCAAACGCGTATGCCCTTAACATATCCACTAAGGTTTGAATAGTCCTCTCTGCTTGGCCATCGGTTTGAGGATGGAAAGCGGAACTCAACTTAATTTTTTGTCCCAAGGCCCTTCATAAAAGATTTTCCAAAAGTGGGAAGTGAATCAACACCACGATCCGACATGATGGATCTAGGTACGCCATGCAACCTCACCAACTCTTGAATATACAACCTTGTGTAGTCCTCGGCACTATAGGTAGTCTTGACCGGTAGTAAGTGAGCCGATTTTGTCATCTGATCCACAATAACCCAAATGGAGTCGAACTGCCTTCGGGTCCGATGCAATCCAACCATAAAGTCATATTCACATCCTCCCACATCCATGTGGGAATTTCAATGTCTTGGAAAAAACCACCAGGCCTTTGGTGTTCAACCTTCACCTGCTGACAACTCGGGAATTCAGACACGAACGTGGAAATATCCCTCTTCATACCATGCCACCAATACACCTCTCTTTGATCCTAGTACATCCTAGTAGACCCTGGGTGAATAGAGTAATGAGAGTTATGAGCCTTACTCATAATCACCTTCTTAAGGTCATCCACGTCGGGAACACAAAGCTGGTTTTGATATCGGAGTACACCATCTCTCCCTTGGGAGAAAGCCTCAATCTCCTTTGCAGCAACAAACTTCTTCAACTCACATAACGACGGATCTAGATCTTGCTTTATTTTCACCTCATTCACCACAGAAGATTCTTCCCTATTCTGAACCCGAATACCACCCTTGCTGAAATCAGTCAACCTATCACCCAACCTAGCCAACCAGTGAACATCCCTTGCCAACTCCTTTTTCCCATTTTCAACATGTGCCACACTCTCTATAAATAACCTGCTAAGAGCGTCAGCTACAACATTGGCCTTGCCCGGATGATACAACACACTCATGTCGTAATCTTTTAGAAACTCCAAACACCTCCTTTGCCTGAGGTTAAGATCTTTCTGGGTGAAAAAATATTGCAAACTTTTGTGATTGGTGAATACATCAACATGGACCCCGTACAAATAATGCCTCCAAATTTTCCAAGCAAAAACCACCGTTGCAAATTCAAGGTTGTGCGTGGGGTAGTTTTGCTCATACACCTTCAACTATCATGATGCATACGCTATCACCTTATCATTCTGCATCAGCATACAACCCAATCTGATTCGCGAGGCATCGCAATACACTATGAACCCTTCTGAACCGTTTGGCAAGGTCAAGACGGGAGTTGATGTAAGTCGATCCTTCAAGGTTTGAAAACTTCTCTCGCATTTATCCGACCATATAAACTTAGCCTACTTCTGGGTCAACTTGGTCAATGGAGATGCAATAAATGAGAAACCTTCCACGAACCTTCTGTAGTACCCGGCCAACCCGAGAAAACTGTGAATATCCAAAGGAGTCAACGGTCTATGCCAATTTTTCACAGCCTCTGTTTTCTTTGAATCTACCTAGATACCATCTCCGAACACTACATGCCCGAGGAATACCATTTCGCCCAACCAGAACTCACACTTACTAAACTTGGCATACAATTTCTTTTCCCTCAGAGTTTGGAGGGCCATCCTCAAATGATTCCCGTGCTCTTGTTCACTTCAGGAGTAAACGAGGATATCGTTAATAAAGACCACCACGAAGCTGTCCAAGAAAGGTTTAAACATTCTGTTCATCAAGTCCATAAATGCAGCCGGAGCATTAGTTAGACCTAACGACATCACCATAAATTTGAAATGCCTATACCTTGTCCGAAAAGCTATTTTGGGGATATCACACTCCCTAACCTTCGACTAATGATACCCGGAACGGAGATCAATTTTTGAGAAGTGAGTGGAACCTTGACGCTAGTCAAACAAATCATCAATCCTCGGCAACAGGTACTTGTTCTTAATGGTCACCTTATTCAGCTGTCTATAATCGATACACATACGGAGAGACTCGGCCTTCTTCCTTAAAAACAACATGGGAGCACCCCAAGGTGATGTACTAGGCCGAATAAAACCATTCTCTAATAGGTTCTTTAACTGCTCCTTTAACTCCTTCAATTCTACAAGGGCCATCCTGTACGGAGGGATAGAAATAGGTTGAGTATCTATAAGAAGATCTATGCCAAAGTCTATCTCTCTATTCGGAGGAATGCTTGGTAAGTCCTCGGAAAACACATCCGAAAATTCATTCACCACGACTCGAGAGTAGACGCCTTAGAATCTGTATCCTAGACCCTCACCATATGATAGATGCACCCCTTAGAAATCATTTTTCGCGCCTCGAGGTAGGAAATAAACCTACCTTTAACAGAGGAATCACTACCCTTCCATTCAAGAACTGGCTCATCGGGAGGTTGGAACTGGACTTTTCGGGTTCTACAGTCTATGGATGCATAAGATGCATACAGCCAATCCATCCTAAGAATAACATCAAAATCAAACATCTCGAGTTCCACAAGATCACGGGGGAAGATTTTATGCAACACAATAACATGGAACCCATGATAGACTCTTTGAGCAATAATAGATTTACCCATGGGGGTGTAGACCGAGAAAGGCTCTCTTAAAATTTGGGGTTTCAAACCGAACTTAACAGCAAACAGTGGAGTCACAAAAGACAAGTTTTCACCTGGGTCAAGCAAAACATAAGCATCAAAATCAAAGACTTTTAACATACTAGTCACGACATCTGGAGCCTTCTCGACCTCCTAGCGAGCATGGAGTGCATATAACCTGTTGTTCTCGGGGCCACACCTGGACGACCTCTCTGCTGAGCCTGCCCACCTTGGGCTACCTGACCTCGGCCTCCACACGCATTTCTTGGGCAATCAACAACCTTATGGTCCTTACATCCACATCCTAAGGAAAGCCCCAAATCCTTTCAGCAGGCAACTGTGTGGGGCTTCCCACACCTGTCACACAAGATATATCCTGGTCCGCCACTCGTCGGTACCCCGGGAGGGGGTGCCCGAGCATTAGCCACCCGAGCTCCTGAACCTTTGCCCTGCTGGAAGCAACCGAACCCAACATTCCTAGCACCGGAGAATCTAACATCAAAGTGGGCTCTCTTGGGACCATATGCCCTTCTCTTCTTGAGTTTCTCCCCTTCAATCTGCTCAGTATACACTGTGAGTCTGGCAATGTCCATGTCCCCAATCAGCATAGCAGTTCGACATTCTTTCACCAATGAGTCAGAAATACCCCAAAAAAATTTGTGCATCCATGCACGGGGATCAGCTACCAGGGACGAAGCATATTTGGAAAGCTTGGTAAACTTGAGGGCATAGTCCCTCACACACATACTCCCCTGCTTAAGGTTAATAAACTCGGTCATTTTAGCCTCCCTCAGCTCAAGTGGAAAGAAGCGATTGAGGAAGACAGATTTGAACTCTCCCTATTTGACATCACCATCACAGACCCTTTCCATAGCCCACTATGTATACCATACCTGAGCTACATCCTTCAACTGGTAAGCAACCAATCCAGCTTTTTCCTCCAAAGAGACCCCCATAGTGTTCAGTATTTTTGAGAGTTCATCAATGAACTCGTGAGCATCATCATCAACCCTTGACCCATAGAACTCCAGAGGATTTACCCGGGTGAAATCCCTCATAATAGAAGCAGGTGTAGGGTCCCATGGAAAATTGGCATGCCTTGCCTGAGCAGTCACCACTAGGCAAGCATGGCAAAAGCGGTATGGAATTCATCGTTAGAGATAGGCTCCTCCATAGGCTCGTGAGGAGCCCGATTTTTAGCAGCCGAAGCCGGCCTAGGCAATGGAGGTCTTTCTCGAGGCATTTACTGAAAGGGATTAACGACACCAATAAGTAAGAAAATTCATAAACCAGTCACAGCCAGATACAAGACATGAAGAAGGGAGGAATTTCCTAATACGTTTTTGTAGCCTCCAACTCATAAGTATGGTGCACTTCAAATCCATGAATAGGACTCCACTCAACGCGGCATGTTAGACTCCGAGGACCATTATAAACCGAAGGCTCGAATACCACCTTTTTTCACAACCTGGGGTCGGGGCCTTGATGTGACACGGCGAATGGGGACCCAAAAGTCCCCAAACAAGCCTCAAGATTCCAGAATCTGCGAAGCTTCGTTTGAGAGCTTTTAAAGACAAATAATTTAATATCAAAAATCTAAATCTAAAAAGGGGACAGAGCTTTTCTTATAAATGAAGCCAAATAATGAGGTTTTTACAAAATACCAAACAAGTGCCTCTATTTAAGGAACGGGGGCCAGGACAAGTTCCGGGCTCACCCTTAACAAAATAGTATATATACATAAGGAATACAAGAACAAAAGCACGCCCTCGGAAGACGGGGCTCACCGCAAAATATCTGCAAGAAGGACTAATCGTCCGATGGCTGGTACTTAAACTGCCCAGTCCCTACATGGTAAAATCATGTAGGCATAGAGTATGCGTTAGTATGTAGGAATGTACTAAGTATGCGGGTATGCAATGCATATGACTTACCGGACCTGCATATCGATATTAGATGACAAGGGCACATAATATACAAGGATCATATAAGCAAAGGAATTTAATATATAAGATGCCATGGAATGCGTGATGCGTGCAAATGCGATAATGCTCCTATATACATATAGCAGGGATGGACTATAACCGACAAACAAAATCCATGCGCGCTATTACATGAATTGGACCGATAGGGACCTCCCACCGGTAGGGAGAAGATTACTTGCCAAAGGTAATCTACATCACACCTTATGGGCAACCCCATTTCGGTGGATGGTCATCTTCCTTATGGGACCCCCATTTTGGAAGGATTTACAAGAATCATATCAACACATGTCATATCATAAACAAGTAGACGAATAACATTCGTCCCTATGTTGGCACATAGTTCAAGGAAAGGGAGAGGGACCTTGGGAATATCCCTAACGCCCCGAATCCATCGGTGGTAAGTCTTACACATCCCGCAAGAATACTTATATATATACATATGCTTTCAAGTGAATCAAATGTCCATTCCAAAACGTTAAATGCACAAGTAGGCTCAAATGCAAAATCATAAGGTCAAGAGCACATGATTCATGCAAGGAATAGCTCATCTATATGTAAAAGACTGTGCAAGCACCCAAGATGCTCAAAGAGCCAAGATCATAGACATACCGGTGATCACCTTCTTTCCATATCCCTTTTCATACCAAAATCACATCATAATTCCTTTTTAGGACAAAATTAGGCTTAACCGTACATTTCCTAAATTTCCATGTACCAATGTCATGAATGTGATGCAATCCATAATGTAGGGATGACATGGGTAATGTAGAGTATATCCAAACCATAACAATATAATGTAAAACTAGGAGTTCCACAATAAAATTTGTAGGAAATGGTAGTAGATATCACCCATGCAAAATAACATCTTTAAAGGAACATGCATGCTCATAGTTTCATAGTCCAAGTAGTTCATCATAATCAAACTTATTATAGCTCAAGATTCGGAATATAACATAGCACATGCATGTGTTTAAGGTTACCATGATCAAGTAGTCAAAATTCACCTTTTAAGTAGACAATTTCATAAAATATTTTAAGAAGAGCTTGGGTCTTCTTGGTTGAAAGGAACCAAAAATCAAAACCCACACACCAGGTTGAAGACAATACTAAGAGTAATGGACTTCAAATTGATAGCCTTAGCTAGCATGATCCTACACAGAATGTTGGAGAGCTTGAAGGAGTGGATTCTTAGAGAGAGGAGAGAAAATGAGAGAAATGCTAAAATTTGGTGAAGTTAAGCTTAAATAGGGAGCTTAGGAGGGGTGGGAAATGAGCAAATTTTCGTTGGGAATAACCAATATTTCAAAAATGCCATTAATGAAACGAACCTGAAATTGGTATGTCTAGGATATACGGTACGGTGCACGGTCTGTGTAGTGTCATACGGACCGTTTACTGTGTCATGACCCTGGACTTAAAATTCTCAGAGGCAAGATTTTCCAGAATAAGTGTCACTATACGGACTAGTAAATAGACCACCTGGGGTCACACGGACCGTGACCCTGTCCGTGTGTAGGTAGCCCTTCACACTGCACATTTAAACTGAAGCCCACACTTGATGTTGGGGTCTTTCCTTCCATTGAATTGTGTTTTCTTTAAATCTAATATTATGTAACAAATGTTGAGTTTGACTTGGTTAGCCTATGGCCCTTATTCATTGAGCTAGAAGTAATCTGAGATGCCTATCATTATGTCTCTTTTATTCTTATGTCTTCCGCTGATTTAAATAATTGAATGATTATCATGAGGCAAAGTGGTTCGCTTGGGAACTAGTAATAGTCTCTGAGTGCCGACCACGTCTAGGGTACCCTCCCGTGGCATGACAAGAAAATAGAGAGTAAAATAAAGTGTTGTCAGAGACGGTCTTGTATCAACTTGTGAGTAAATTGAACGTGGTCAAGAAACTGAAACAACAAAAACAAACGAACAAGAAACTAAAACATACAGTTTTTTAAAACTTTTATGAGTTACTCTAAAACGTATAAGTTTAAAAACTTTTATGAGTTACACTAAAATGTACAATATTTTAAAACTTTTCCAAGTTACTCTAAAATCTACAACTTAGTCTGTTATAGTAAGAGACAATCGTTAATCGAATATTCATCATGCATTACTGTGTCAAACATATAGATTTTTTCAGCTCTTTTGAGTTACTCTAAAATATACATTTATTGAAGAAATTTTTTGAGTTATTATTAAATATATAACTTACTCTATTATAGTAAGGCTAAACCATTCTACTTATGCATTATACATTACAGTGTCAAATAATGGCGTGCATGTGGAATGGTTAACCTCTTATTATAACTAACTAACGTGTAATCTTTGGAGTAACTCAATAAAATTTAAAATTACTTTTTTGAATTTACATCAGCTTATAAATACGATTGGTGATATAATTTAGGAATGAATATCTCTAACTTCCATTCTATTACTTAATTACCTCAAGATCATTAGAACTTTTTCTAATAGTAAATCATTGTCCTTTGTGCAAATTTGTGATTGACTAGAGGGTTTGCGCTTTCTCTTTTGGGAGAGTATCTCAATATGATCTTAATGAGGTGAGGGTCTTTGCATCTGACATTCATTGGGCTTCTCTCTTTTGGAGCCTCTGCCCATGCTGCTGGGACAAACTTGGTATACTGTCTTCCCTTTATCAGCAGGTTGTGTAGTCACATTGCAATTGTAACGCCTGCGAAGTTACCAAAATACCCCTAAAGGAGAGGTGTGCAAGAAACGTGTCTTCCGATTCTCGGATCTAAAATCCGAGAGCGGATTCATGATCAGCACTGAAAATTGAGTGGGGAAAAGTTCTCGGTCGATTTTTAGAGCAACCGAGTCGAAACATAATTTTTCGTTCCAAAACAAAAAACAGTGAGCCTCCGCTATGGAACCGCGACGCGGACCTGTCGCGGAGACACACTTATGTTTTTCTGAAAAATTTTGACGGAGTTGAATTTCTGGAAACACACTGTCCGCGACAAGTCCGCGTCACGGACTGTGTTATTTCAGGTCGGGATGTAATTTCTTAAAATTTCTAAGGGCATTATGGTCCATTCTCACCTATCCAAAACGTTCCCCTATGATTAATATAGGTCGGTTTACATGAAAAAGGGTTCAAAAAACCCCCATTAAAGTGTTCTCCTAAGGATTTCTAAGGCTAGGGCTTGAAGAAGGTTGAGGTGATCAAGAAGGGATTGTAGTGCTTCGTGTGACTACTCTTTCCAGGTATGTAAGGCTACTCTGAAAACATGGGAATGTCCTCCCATGTGCCCCTACGATGTAGGTATGGATATCCTAATGTTATGATGATAGGGTAACAAATTGAAGTATGAATTAGCAAATACGATGTAGGGAGTAATTGGCATTGATGTATGCATATACATATATATTTCATGCATTGATGATGATCTTTATAAAAACCCTCATGTGTTTTTTTTAAACTATTTTCATGAAAAGCATTTAATTAAAAACCTTATATCTATTGTATTCTAGAAAAGCATGCATGATGAACATGGGTGTGTGTGTAGAGTCTAGAGTAATGATAAAATAATGAATGATGATGATGATGCTAAGGTTATGAATGAGAGGATGTTGATGTTAATGTTAATAAGGTGAGATGATGGCTGATGTTGATGTCTCTAAGTTGAGAGTCAAAGTTTCTAAACTAGTATTCCTCAAGTCTATGATGTTGAAGTAACTGCTAATGAGGTGATGATGATGATGCCAATGTTAATGCATTGAGATGACAATGATATCAATGGAAATGAGATGCTAATGATGATATAATGTGTCCCTATGGGGACTAATGATGATGTAATGTGTCCCTATGGGGACTAATGATGATGTAATGTGTCCCTATGGGACTAATGATGTTAATATTTTATGAGCATGTCAAGTTCTGGGAGGAGTATTGAGCACCGAAATGGATAAAAGTGAGTCCCACTTGAGTCCATTAACTACGTGGCCTGCGTAGGAAGAGGGGATTGAACCGCAATGCGGATGGCTCCTATCTTGTCCCAAATGAAGACTAATGTTATGTTTTGTGGATCCACTAATGTTATGTCCTTTACCCTGGGCAGGGTAATGGATGGATGTGGCAACGGCATCGCTTTGTTGTATCACCGCTGGCTCATAAGTGATGGTTGTCGGTTAAAGAAACTCCCAGTTAGGCCTCTCAGAAAAGGTTTCCCTAATAGTACTCTAAGGTCAATGCTAATGCAAAGGCCAATGTTAATGCAACGGTCAATGTTAATGTAAAGGCCAATGTTAATGTAAAGGTCAATGTTAATGTAAAGGTCAATGTAAATGTAAAGGTCAATGTAAATGTTTCCCTGATATAAAGGTTAAAGTCTCATGATGATGTACGTTATGTCCGGATGATTCTAATGATGTGATTCAGCTATTTTACATGCCAGTACATTCCACGTACTGACGTCATTTGGTACTGCATCGTTTTATGATGCAGCTAAAGGAGCTAGAGGACTTCAGCTGCCACCCCGTTGAAGCCAAGTGTTTGCAAGTTCTGACCGTGGTGAGCCTCCCTGTTTTCGGAGGAAACCATTATTTGATGCTATCCTATTATTTCATTGAGTCGGGTAGCCATGGTATGTCATGGTCCCCTTCTTAGACGGTTTAGATGATGTTAGAGGCTTCGTAGACATAATGATGTAGTCAAGGTGAATGTTTTGATAACTGAGCAATATTTCTTTGATTGGTTTTGATGATCAGCTTAAGGTTTGGCCATTGGCCCACTACTTTAAAAGTGTTGTTTACGAATTTCCTTCCGCTATGTTTAAGGTGAACGATGTGATGAGGCTAAGTGGTTCGCTTGGGGGCTAGCAATAGTCTCTGAGTGCTGGCCACGCCTAGGGTACCCTCCCGGGCGTGACAAACTTGGTATCAGAGCACAGAGTTCAAGAGTCCTAGGGAGTCTACGAAGCCGTGTCTAGTAGAGTCTCGTTTATGCGTGTGTTGTGCACCACAATTCATAAACAGGAAGCTACAGGGCATTAGGAAATGGTTCCACTTCTTTGATGTTCTGAGTCGTGCGTTAGAGCTTGACTTTAAGTAAACCCCTTTAATTCGTGTGTTACGCATTTGCAGATAATGCCTCCAAAACGCACTGATGCCCAAAGAGATGGTCCTGTCCCAAGTACTGAGAACCCCTTGCCAGAACGTGAGGCAAGAAGACGGGGACGACCTGTTAGAGCTACTGAGGCTCCACCAGCACCTCCAGCTCAGTCAGCCCCCACTTCAGAGGCAGACTTCAGGGGAGCCATTGCCATGCTCACCCAGTTGGTGGCCTCACAAAGTAGCAGTCATGATCCCCAGGCCCCAATCTCCAGTTCCCAAGAGCCAACTGCTGCGTCCAGGCTTAGGGATTTCTTGAGGATGAACCCGCCAGTCTATACGGGTTCTAAGGTTGAGGAGGATCCGCAGAACTTTATTGATGAGATACGCAAGATCCTAAGGGCGATGCATGCAAGTGAGGTTGAAGGAGTTGAGCTGGTCTCATATCAGCTTAAGGATGTTGCCAACATTTGGTACAACCAATGAGAGGATGGCAGAGGTGAGAGTGTTGAACCAGCTGAGTGGGAAGAGTTCGAGAGTGCTTTTCTCGATCATTTCTTTCCCCAGGAGTTAAGGGAATCCAAGGTTGAGGAGTTTGTGAACTTAAAACAGGAGGGTATGACTGCCAAGGAGTATAGCCTAAAGTTCCCCCAACTATCAAGATATGCTCCGGAGATGGTCCTTGATATAAGGGCCAGGATTAGAAAATTTGTGTCTGGGTTGGGCAGACATGTGAAGAGAGAGTGCAAGGCAGCACTGCTGATTCCAGACATGGATATTTCCAGGCTGATGGTCTATGCTCAACAGATTGAAGAGGACAAGAAGAGGGACAGGGAGGAGCAGCAGAGCAAGAAAGCCAAAGCTGCGGGCCATGAGCAAAACCAGCAGAAGCAGGACAAGGGTAACAGGAACTTCTTTCAGAGGAAGCCTCCTCGCCATGAAACACCGATGGCGAATGCACATGTTCAGCAGCACAGGATTGATCAGAAGACCCAGGGTCACCAGGACTTCAGAGCACAGGGATCTCAGTCCCAGGCTAGTGTCGCCCAGGGTCCAAGGGGAAGAGTAACTTGTGGCAGATGTGGCAAACAACATATTGATGCATGCCAGGAAGGCACCAATCTATGTTATTCTTGTGGACAACCTAGCCATTCCCAGGGCGAGTGTCCTATGAGGAGCCAGAGGGGTAATGACAGAGGAAATCGAGCCCAATCATCTACAGCGCCCCCTGCGGGCAGTCAACAGAGGGCTACTGCTGTGAATGCCGGAGGCGGAGTGAACTGCCTGTATGCTATGGGAAATCGGCAGGATTAAGAGGTTGCCCGTTATGTTGTCACGGGTATGCTTCGAGTTTTTTCTTATTACTATTATGTATTACTTGATCCAGGTGCCACCTTATCTTTTTTGACGCCCTATGTGGCTAATACGTTTGAGGTCATCCCAGAATATCTATATGAGCCTTACTCTGTTTCGACTCCTACTGGAGAGTCGATTGTGGCAAAGAGGGTCTATAGGAACTGTGTGGTATCCATTTATCATAGGGATACGTTGGTTGATTTGGTAGAATTAGATGGTGAATTTCGATGTGATCCTTGGGATGGATTGGCTTCACGCTTGCCATGCATCCATAGATTGTAGAACCCGAGGGGTTAAGTTTCAATTCCCAAATGAACCGGTCTTAGAATGGAAGGGAGGTTATGTTGCACCCAAAGGTATAATTATTTCTTACCTGAGGGCAAGGAGGTTGATCTCTAAGGGGTGTATCTATCACTTAGTAAGAGTTAAAGCTGATAATGTCGAGACCCCTACTCTTGAGTCGGTCTCAGTTGTTAATGCGTTTCCTGAGGTGTTCCCTGCGGATTTACCTGGAGTCCCTCCTGATAGGGAGATTGACTTCGGAATTGATGTACTCCCCGATACGCAGCCTATTTCAATTCCACCATATAGGATGGCCCCCACTGAATTGAAAGAGTTGAAAGAACAGTTAAAAGACATGTTAGAGAAAGGTTTTATTAGACCCAGTGTTTCTTCGTGGAGTGCTCTAGTTTTGTTTGTGCGAAAGAAGGATGGGTCGCTTTGAATGTGTATAGATTATAGGCAACTGAACAAGGTCATAGTCAAGAACAAATATCCTCTTCCTAGGATAGACGACCTGTTTGACCAACTTCAGGGTGCCTCATGTTTTTCAAAGATAGACCTCAGATCGGGTTACCACCAGTTAAAGGTGAGGGAGTGTGATATCCCAAAGACAACTTTCAGGACAAGATATGGTCACTTTGAATTTTTAGTGATGTCCTTTGGGTTGACAAATGCACCAGCAGCCTTTATGGACTTGATGAATAGGGTGTTCAGACCCTACTTGGATATGTTTGTAATAGACTTCATTGATGATATTTTGGTATATTCGAGGAATGAGGAAGAGCATGCTAAGCATCTAAGAGTTGTCCTTCAAACTCTTAAGGACCATGAGTTGTATGCAAAGTTCTCCAAATGTGAGTTTTGGCTTAAGTCAGTGGCTTTCCTAGGCCATGTGGTTTTGGGTGATGGTATTCGAGTTGATAGCCAGAACATTGAGGCGGTGGCAAGCTGGCTAAGGCCAACCTCTCCGACTGACATAAGAAGCTTCTTGGGGTTGGCAGGCTACTACCAAAGGTTTGTGGAGGGGTTTTCATCCCTATCTGCACCATTGACCAAACTGACCCAGAAAAGGGCTAAGTTCTAGTGGTCTGACGAATGTGAGAAAAGCTTTCAGGAGTTAAAGACCAGGTTGACCATTGCACCTGTCTTGACCTTGCCTGACGGGATGGATGACTTCGTGATATACTGTGACGCATCCAGAGTTGGGTTGGGATGTGTGTTAATGCAAAGAGGAAAGGTGATAGCCTATGCTTCCAGACAACTTAAGGTTCATGAAAGGAACTATCCGACCCATGATCTTGAGTTGGCAGCCGTTGTGTTCGCACTTAAAATCTGGCGCCATTATTTGTATGGAGTGCATGTGGATGTGTTCACAGACCACAAGAGCTTGCAGTATGTATTCAGCCAAAGGGAGCTCAATCTGCGACAGAGAAGATGGTTAGAATTGCTCAAGGACTATGACATAAGCATCATGTACCAACCAGGTAAAGCTAACGTTGTTGCTGATGCTCTTAGAAAGTTGTCTATGGGTAGCACGACCCATGTTGAGGGAGAAAAGAGAGAACTGATGAAAGATGTGCACAGGTTGGCCCGATTGGGGGTCCAACTTGAAGAGAATGACGAAGGAGGAGTTAGTGTTCAAAATGGGTCTTCATCATCCCTGGTGACTGAAGTTAAAGAGAAGCAGGATCGAGATCCCATTATACTCCAACTAAAAGAGGATGTTCAGAAGCAAAAAGTGATGGTCTTCTCCAAAGGGGGTGGGGTACTGAGGTACCAGAACAGACTATGTGTCCCTGATGTTGATGGTGTCCGAGAAAGGATTGTAGCTGAGGCCCATAATGCTAAATACTCCATCCATCCGGGTTCCACCAAGATGTATCATGACTTGAGAGAGGTCTATTAGTGGAGTGGAATGAAGAGGGATATCGCAGAATTCGTTTCCCGATGCCCCAACTGCCAGCAAGTCAAGGTTGAGCACCAAAGGCCAAGTGGTTTTGCCCAGAATTTTGAAATTCCTGAATGGAAGTGGGAGATGGTGAATATGGACTTCGTCACGGGCTTACCGAAATCCCGGAGACAACATGATTCCATATGGGTGATCGTAGACATAATGACGAAATCAGCGCATTTCTTAGCAGTCAAGACGACTAACACTGCCGAGGATTATGCCAAAATGTATATTCAGGAGATTCTGAGGTTGCATGGAGTTCCCTTGTCCATCATTTCAGACAGAGGAGCCCAATTTACCTCTTACTTCTAGAAGTCTTTCCAGAAAGGGTTGGGTACCAAGGTGAACCTGAGCACATCATTTCATCCACAGACGGATGGTCAGGCAGAACACACTATTCAGACGTTAGAAGACATGTTGAGAGCATGCATTCTTGATTTCAAAGGAAACTGGGACGACCATTTACCCCTGATTGAATTCGCATACAACAACTGTTATCATGCGAGTATTCAGATGGCCCCTTATGAGGCCTTGTAAGGGAGAAGATGTAGATCGCCCATTAGGTGGTTCGAGGTTGGAGAGGCCGAGCTGATTAGGCTGTACCTTGTCCACCAGTCCATGGAAAAGGTGAAGACTATACGAGAGAGATTAAAGACTACCCAGAGCCGCCAGAAATCATACACAGATGTAAGGAGAAGGGATTTAGATTTTGAGGTGAATGACTTGGTTTATCTGAAGGTATCACCTATGAAAGGTGTCATGAGGTTTGGGAAGAAAGGGAAGTTGAGTCCTTGCTATATTGGTCCCTACCAAATTTTGCGAAGGATTGGAAAGGTTGCTTATGAGCTAGAGTTACCTTCTGAGTTAGATGGAATTCATCCGGTGTTCCACGTCTCAATGTTGAAGAAATGTTTGGGGGATCCAGCCTTGGTGGTGCCTGTGGAGAGCTCAGGAATCAAGGAAAGCCTATCCTATGAGGAAACCCTAGTCTAAATCCTTGATCGACAGGTTCGCAGACTAAGGAACAGGGAGATAGCTTTTGTCAAAGTCCTATGGAGAAATCAATTCGTTGAGGAAGCCACATGGGAAGCTGAGGAAGAGATGAAAACAAAGTACCCGCACCTGTTCGTGCCCGAGGTTGATGAAAGCATCGAAGGTAACGTTCTTACTTAATGTAAATTAATGTATACTCCATGAACTCCATGTGAAATTGTTGATGTCTGAATAAATGAGTTTAAAGGCCAATGAAAGGTGAAGGTACTAAGTTATCGAACTAATGTCGAGGTGAGTCGTGAGCCTATTCGTGCTAAAATACCTTCCTACTCATCATTCGAGGACGAATGATCACAAGGGGGAGATAACGTAACGCTCGCGAAATTATCCAAATACCCCTAAAGGAGAGGTGTGCGAGAAACGTGTCTTCCGATGCTCGGATCTAAAATCCGAGAGCGGATTCATGATCAGCACTGAAAATTTAGTGGAAGAAAGGTCTCAGTCAATTTTTAGAGCAACCGAGTCGAAAAATAATTTTTCATTCCAAAACGAAAAACAGTGAGGCTCCGCGATGGAACCGCGACGCGGACCTGTTGCGTAGACACACTTATGTTTTTCTGAAAAATTTCGACGGAGTTGAATTTCCGGAAACACACTGTCCGCGACCAGTCCGCGTCGCGGACTGTGTTATTTCAGGTCGGGATGTAATTTCTTAAAATTTCTAAGGTCATTATGGTCCATTCCCACCTATCCCAAACGTGCCCCTATGGTTAATATAGGTCGGTTTACACGAAAAAGGGTTCAAAAACCCCCCATTGAAGTTTCTCCTAAGGATTTCTAATGCTAGGGCTTGAAGAAGGTTGAGGTGATCAAGAAGGGATTGTAGTGCTTCGTGTGACTACTCTTTCCAGGTATGTAAGGCTACTCTGAAAACATGGGAATGTCCTCCCATGTGCCCCTATGATGTAGGTATGGATGTCCTAATGTGATGATGATAGGGTAACAAATTGAAGTATGAATTAGCAAATACGATGTAGGGAGTAATTGGCATTGATGTATGCATATACATATATATTTCATACATTGATGATGATCTTCATAAAAACCCTCATGTGTTTTTTTTAAACTATTTTCATGAAAAGCATTTAGTTGAAAACCTTATATCTATTGTATTCTAGAAAAGCATGCATGATGAACATGGGTGTGTGTGTAGAGTCTAGAGTAATGATAAAATAATAAATGATGATGATTATGCTAAGGTTATGAATGAGAGGATGTTGATGTTAATGTTAATAAGGTGAGATGATGGCTGATGTTGATGTCTCTAAGTTGAGAGTCAAAGTTTCTAAACTAGTATTCCTAAAGTCTATGATGTTGAAATAACTGCTAATGAGGTGATGATGATGATGCTAATGTTAATTCATTGAGATGACAATGATATCAATGTAAATGAGATGCTAATGATGATGTAATGTGTCCCTATGGGGACTAATGATGATGTAATGTGTCCCTATGGGGACTAATGATGATGTAATGTGTCCCTATGGGGACTAATGATGTTAATGTTTTATGAGCATGTCGAGTTCTGGGAGGAGTATTGAGCACCGAAATGGATAAAAGTGAGTCCCACTTTAGTCCATTAACTACATGGCCCGCGTAGGAAGAGAGGATTGAACCGCAATGCGGATGGCTCCTATCTTGTCCCAAATGAGGACTAATGTTATGTTTTGTGGATCCACTAATGTTATGTCCTTTACCCTGGGCAGGGTAATGGATGGATGTGGCAACGGCATCGCTTCGTTGTACCATCACTGGCTCATAAGTGATGGTTGTCGGTTAAAGAAACTCCCAGTTAGGCCTCTCAGGAAAGGTTTCCCTAATAGTACTCTAAGGTCAATGTTAATGCAAAGGCCAATGTTAATGCAAAGGTCAATGTTAATGTAAAGTCCAATGTTAATGCAAAGGTCAATGTTAATGTAAAGGTCAATGTAAATGTAAAGGTCAATGTTAATGTTTCCCTGATATAAAGGTTAAAGTCTCATGATGATGTACGTTATTTTCGGATGATTCTAATGATGTGATTCAGCTATTTTACATACCAGTACATTCCACGTACTGACGCCATTTGGCGCTGCATCGTTTTATGATGCAGATACAGGAGCTAGAGGACTTCAGCTGCCGCCTCGTTGAAGCCAAGTGTTTGCAAGTTCTGACCGTGGTGAGCCTCCCTGTTTTCGGAGGAAACCTTTATTTGATGCTATCCTATTATTTCAATGAGTCGGATAGCCATGGCATGTCATGGTCCCCTTCTTAGACGGTTTAGATGATGTTAGAGGCTTCGTAGACATAATGATATAGTCAAGGTGAATGTTTTGATAACTGAGCAATATTTCTTTGTTTGGTTTTGATGATCAGCTTAAGGTTTGGCCATTGGCTCACTACTTTAAAAGTATTGTTTACGAATTTCCTTCCGCTATGTTTAAGGTGAACGATGTGATGAGGCTAAGTGGTTCGCTTGGGGGCTAGCAATAGTCTCTGAGTGCCGGCCACGCCTAGGGTACCCTCCCGGGGCGTGACAGCAATTATTCAACCCATTTCTTCCCACTATAGTGGAAGATCACTATAGTGAGAGGAAACTGGTTGAATAATTGCAATGCAACTATACAACCTGCTGATAAAGGGAAGACAAACATACTAGACGAACAACTTTTTACCGCAGTCTTCTTCCTCTATTGGGCATAGGCTTTTCTCCATTAGACCATAGAACATCTTTTATTTTAAATTTGATATAATATCATTATTGTATTATGTAATATAAGTTCTTCTCTGTTTAAATATAGTTGAGTTGAGCATTTTAATTAGTTCATTGCTTTTACGAAAAAAGGTCAAAATATTTAAAATTGTGCAAAATTTAACAAACAATGTTATATGTTAATAATTTGGTTTAAATATTCATTTTCCGTTAATAGTTTGGTTTAATACATTCTTTTCCTTACAAAAATATTGTTTTTAGAGAACACTTTTCTTATTTCTTGTCTTGTTTATTTCCTTTAAAAGTTTAACTAATAAAAATGTGGGAGGTAATTCAAAAAAAAAATTTTATTAGAAAAAATAATATTTTTTAAATCTAATTAAGTATAATAGAGGTATTTGTGGACTAAACTATTGACAAAAGTAATATTTTTGAATTAAACTATTAATGAAACATCTTTTTATTAAGTTTTGCATAATTTAAGGACATTTTTTAATAATTTTTCATTAGCTTTTAAAAGAATTCATTGACCTTTTTCTTTCCTCCCTTTCTATTCTGTGGTTGTGCAGTTGTTTTATTGATTTAAGTGGTTTGTGCAAACTGTTAAAAGTTTGTTACAGTAAAATAACATGCATATATACAAAATTGACCAGTAAAAGAGGTTAATATTGTAAATAAACTTTATTATAAACCTGTACTACTAACCTTTTATACTGCAAATAGAAGACAGTGAAAAAACACCAAATACAATAGAGATATCATGATACTATAAAATAAAAAACCAAAAACATAATCTAAAACGTGAGTGAGATAAATATTAATGTAGAGATTAAAATGAACAGTTTTTTAAAAAATCAAATAACAAATAAAGAGAAGAAAGATCATCCTTAAAAGGTGAGAAATTAATTTAAATTTTAAAACAATATTGAGATATACAAATAATTTTCACCCTTAATAAGCACACTGTTTTAAAATTAAAAATAATTTTGTAAATAAACTTGACTATAAACCTGTACTACTAAAACTTTGTTCTCTGCAAGTAGTAGACAGGTGAAAAATCATCAACTACAAATTGTCTTCATTTGGAGGACGATAAATGACATTCAGAGAAAGTAAAAACTAATAAATTTTTAGAGATGTTTTCAAGGAGGTAGTTTTGCTTCTTTTTTCTTTTCGCATTTGGCTTGTTTTACTTTCAACTTGTTAGATAAAAAGTAGTAGACAGGTGAAGAATCATCAACTACAAATTGTCTTCATTTGGAGGACAATAAATGACATTCAAAGAAATTAAAAAGAAAAAAAAATTAGAGATGTTTTCAAGGTGGCAGTTTTGCTTCTTTTTTATTTTTGCATTTGGCTTATTTTAGTTTCAACTTGTTAGACAATTTTTTTCTTGGCACTATTGGGCATAATAGTTAGGTCAAACTAAAGTAATTAATTAAAGAAGAGAAAAATAAATTAATATATTTTAACATCAAATGTTTATATTGTAGACCTTCATTATATCATGCATAACACTTTGTTTAATTGAATCAACAGAAAACAAAATTTATTTCAAATGATTAAAAAAGAATCTATTCAAAGATTAGAGTAACTTTCTCACCATCGTGCACTAATTTTGTGTCCTTTACACCATTTTTTCAACTATAAAAAGCACTACTATACAACTTAACACAAACACTTTAAGCCTCAAATACACACTGGCTACTCTCTTCAAAGTCGTTGAAATGGCAAATTCTACAGACCACAACGACGTTGGTGTTATTGCTGCTAATGATCGTCGTGATCCACAGCATCACGAAGTGATAGATGAAGATAGCTCATCACTCAATGGCGTGCTACCTCAAGTCAAAAACAACCATTCACATCAACGGTGAAGGGGAATTCCATGGACTGAAGGAGAACATCGGTAATTAAATAGAATTCTCTCTCTTTTTATCTTTTTTTTAAAGTTATGACTATTTTGGACATACACAAATACTTAAAAAAAATTATCTTTATGTTTTCACACATATTTTCATATTTTTTTTTGCATGTTAGATTTTTTTTTTTTAAGTTTTTAGTTTCGTTGTTTTGTTTCTTGCATGGTGAGGTTTTAACTTATTTAAGTTCTTATGTTACACCCCCCTCCTCCACAAACACACATACTTGACCTCTTCATGTTTTTCTTAAAAAAAATTGATAATATAGATATAGACATTAATTAAAAACATATTTTTTCCATCAAGAATTTTCTTTGTTGTTTTATGATTGATTTTATTTACTTCTATTGTTTGCATGTTGATATCACGAACACTTTCAATTTTTATATGTAGTGAAAGTCTAATCCTTATTTTCGATGAATCATGAAATAAAATTTTTAGGTCACTAGATGCAACGTGTAAAACTGACTTTAGCTTGTTGATTGATCCATATAAACTTAAACACGTTGAATTAATTTTTTGTTATAAATTTAATTTCAATTTACTCTTTTTTTTCAATAATTTTTAACCACGTGGCATGATATATATATATAGAGGTTGTTTCTTATGGGACTAAACAAATTTGGGAAAGGAGATTGGAAGAGCATCTCAAGGTTACTATGTTGTTTCAAAGACACCAACTCAAGTGGCTAGTTATGCTCAAAATTATTTTTGTCGTCGGAATAGTCAGACTCCAGTGGATCGTCGTCGCCCTAGCATCAATGACATTCAAACTGTCACCCTTACACCTAAGAAGAAAACAACAAGTCCTCCTAAGATCTGTAATAACATACTTGCTTACAACAACAATTGTCAAGTTGGGTCTTCATCAATGCCTTTTCATTATCCTAATTATTACCCATTTGGTGGTCCAACTTTTACCAATGACTCCAATGAAAATTTCGGGAGATACAATCGAGGTGAAGCATCTAGCAGCAACTTGTTTGTCCTAGAAAAAAGTAACAACAACAACAACGATCTTCAAAGGCCAAAGTCACCTCGCCCTTTTCCTTCAATGTAACTATCTTCTTCTAGGGGAATAACCCCCAAGTCTAAGCAAAAATGGGCATTTATATTACTACACAAGAGAACAGGTGTTTAGCTACAAACATAAATTAACTAAATGCAAAAATTCCTAGGTAAATCCGATGGTAATGATGTAATTGGCTTGAAATTTGAGTTTTCTAGCTAAAATCAGTAGCTAATAGCCTATTTTCTTATAGGTTACTGTGTTCTAGTCTTAAAACAAGCAAAAGTGGGTTTTAAGGCATTTTTAGGTTTAAAGGTTGGGGAGACTCAATGTCCTTCTATGTTATATAATATAATATAATGTATGAGCTCTTTTAATAGTATAAATAACATATGAAATTAAATATTTTGGTGTTTCTCTAACAAGTTATAGGGATAAAAGTAGTAGGACAATAGTTCCAAACAAAAATAAGCTTTCTCTTACGATTGTTATCTCTACATACCCACTTTATCAAATAATATATAGAGATAATGATATTGTAGACGGTGTAGAGCAGAATATATGAGTTGAAATAACTTCGTCACCAGCAAATGATGATTTTTATATGATTGTGGGTATGAAGTCGCGACTATCATATCTAAAGAAGCTAAGGATGCTAGAGCACCGGGTTCATTTAAATCTAATGCGTTTAATATGGAGTACAAATTTATGTGAGAAAATCTAAAAAAAAATACAATTAATATTAGGTATGAACACATACCTTTGATAATATGTGGATTAATCAATACTAACAATCTTAAAAGGTAAATTCATAAAATTTAAATTTTAGAACTGTCTTTGATCATGCCATGTTACACTATAAACTCTAGGTCAAATATCTCTAACTTTATAAAAACAAATATTTTTGATTTCATGAAAGCTTGACTATACAGGGTATTGATAATATTTTAGTTTCCTACACTTATTAAAGTACTAGTAGTCAAATTAATATTTTCAATGGACACAAATATCAAGTAATAAGAATAATTTAAATAAAATAAACATTTGATTAATAATTTTAGGCGAATACAAAAAGCATCGTATACAAATCAAAAGAAACATAAGAACTAGTACTATAATATTTACTAAAATAAAGAGTCCCTCGGTCATAGGATCCCAACCTTCAACAATAATTTAAATACATGAACATCTCATAATTCTACTAACAAATATGAGAGGGGAAATTTTTCAGTTTGAGAGGTACTTGTTAATTGACAAGATATGTTTATGTGAGGATCCACCTATCCTGTTTGAATAAGGGAAAAGTGTTGAATTTGACATATTCTATCATATTCGAGTTTTAAAATGTTAATGAATTGAATTAAACTTAAATACTGATCAAACTTGACTTATGTAGATGATCTCTAATTGATTTGATAGATATTTTATATATTAGTAAATAATAAATAAATAAATAAGAATATAATTTCAGTTTAATGTCTTTAGATAACCTAATTTTTATAACTAATAAGTTTTTAGAGATAGTTTTGCTTCTTTTTTCATTTTGCATTTTGGCATGTTTTAGTTTCAACTTGCAAGACAAATTTTTTAACATTAGTGGAGATAATAGTTTGGTCAAACTCAAATATTTACTTTCAAAATTAATTTTCTTTTCGGTGTTGAAGTAGAAGAAGTAATTAATAAAAGAAGGAAGAAAGGAATTAATAGATTTTAACATCAAATATTGATGATGTAGACCCTCAATATATCATAAACACTCCTTTTAATTGGGTGAACTAAAAATGAATTTTGTTTCATTTAATTATAAAAGAATCCATTCATAGATTGATAAATAAGTGTAATCTTCTCACAATCGTACATTAATTTTTGGTACTTTAAACCTTTTTTCAACTGTAAAAGACACTACTATACGAGTCTTAACACATCAATTGAGTCATCAAAGATAAACATTCTTAAGTCACTCACAAGTACTCACTAGTCAATACCCCCCTCCAAAAAAAAAGGATTGGCTAGAATTTCTTGGAAGTTTGAATCCTCAGGAGCCCACACTTGATATGTTTGGTGCATCATCCCACAATAATCGCGAGGTTATAGTACAAGCAGGTCGATGGCCTATTGAAGAAAAACGGTATTTTGAAAATGCTTTTTCTAGTTAAAATAATCTATGTTCACAAACTTTTTCCGAATTTATTACTTCAAAATTTCCCCATAAGTCCCGGAGGAAATAAAAAATAAGTACATAACCCTATTCAAAGACGTTGGAATAGAGAATTTTACAAACAACGGCGATGTCGTTGTTGTTGCTGCTGATGATCATCATTATGTGATCATAAGAAATATCACAAAGTGGCAGAGGAAGACAAATCATCACCCAATGGCTTGTCACCTCAAGTTGAAAATAATCGTTTACGTCGCCGATGAAGGATATGTGATTTAAAAGTATATTTAGTATTACTTCATTAAATTTAAAAAATATTATTTTTCTAATAAATATATTATTCTAAAAAACCCTTTTAAACATTTGAAAAAAAAATATTTTTAAATTAAACTATTAATGAAACATACTTTTATTAAATTTTGCATAATTTTAGGAATTTTTTTTATCATTTTCATTAGCTTTTAAAAGCATTTATGGAACTTTTTCTTTCCTTCCTTTCTATTTTGTGGTTATTCACTTGTTTTATTTATATAAGTGGTTTGTGCAAAGTGTAATGTGTGTTACAGTAAATAACTTGCATATATACAAAATTGACCAAAGAAAAGAGGTTAATTTTGCAAATAAACTTGATTATAAACATATACTAATAGCATTTTATACTACAAATAATATATTGGTAAACAAATACCAACTACAATAGAAATGTTATGATATTAAAAAAGCAAAAATTGAATTGATAAAATGAATCCGATAAATATTGATATCGAAATTAAAATGAACATTTTTTAAAAAAAAAAAATCAAATAACAAATAGAGACGAGAAAGATCTTAAAGAGCAATAAATAGAATTACGGATGTCAAATATTGATTGAAGCTCAAATAGTTATGTAGAAATTATAACAACATTTGCAATAAATTTTATGCCGAATAAATAAGAAACTTTGTAAAAGTTGTGTCACAATGATCATAAAAAATAAAGTACAAAAATAAGTAAGAAAACTAATTAGTAAGGCATTATGAAGTATAGTTTACAAATTTATATTTTGTGAGCTAGATTGTAACACCTCCTAATTCTTTTCACCTAGACTAAGTAGATGCATAGAGAAAATTGAGAATGTGACAAAGAAAATCACTAGAACAGAAACCACGAGGGTCATCCACAGCCCATAGAGTGATCTATGTCCCGTAGATGAGTCTTCCTAGATCCCCGGGTGACTTGGTGAAATTTTTTAAGTCTGAGGCCCATGTACGAGACAACATATGACCCGTAAAATAATCACGACCTGTAGATTAGGTTTCGTCAATTGGTGATCAAAAAATTAACTTTTCAGTATATTGAGTTACGAGTTATCAGACGGCCCATAGAAGTATTTAAAGCCCGTAGAAGAGGTTTCGTATATCCCATGACAAATTCCAGTAAATCAAACTTTAGGCCACTTTACCTACAAGAGGTCATCTTCAGCCCGTAAAAAGATCTACGACCCATAGACGTGGTCTTGTAGATCCTATCGGCAGTTTTTAAGAAACATATTTTTGTCCATTCCTATACCTTTTCTATCCAATCCTTTGACGTTTTGGACTTGATTAAAGTCAAAAAAATAAATTCTAACAGTATTTTTACCTTTCATTCATGCTTGGGAGTTCTTGAGAGCACCAGAGGAGGGAGAAAAGCGAGGGTTTAAAGTTCAAATACGAGGATCGACTAAAGTTTGATTTCTTCTTCTATTTCCAGGTATGTAAGGCTTATTAAAGTGATGAACTATGTTCGTTCTCATGTTGTTTCACCTACTTGAGTCGAATTTGAGAATAATAGTTGAGATTTGGAAAATCTTGTTAACCTAACACCAAATTTGCTGCATTTATTATGAGCTCTCATGATGATGTATGAGGTACTTGCTACATTGCATAACTATTGATACGAAGTTGAGATATATTTCTTTATTTGATAGCATAAACCCTAAACTACATGACTTTTATGAAATGTTGTTCATGAATTGAGTTGAGGTTTGAGTGTGATTACCAGAGTTGAGCAACATGAGCATAATTGAGCATGAGGAGCATGTTGCATTTCAATCATATGTACTCTTATGCATTTTTGCTTGTATCACATGATGAGTCCATTGAAGTTAGTCCAAATGACCTTCTGAGTCCGAGTTGGGTTTGATTGTTTTCCTTGATTGACTGAGTTGATGAGAAACTCAGATGATCTGAGTTAAGATAACCTAATAAGGTTAAGATTTGAGTTGAATTATTAGTTGAGCATATTTTAGTCTTGGGAGGAGTATCGAGGACCGCGCTGGGAGAGAGTAAATAACAGCTCTAACCCACAGAGCTACTTTGCTCGTGTAGGATAATCGTGCAGCATTTTCTGGCGACTCTTGTCCAAAAAGATGGACATTTATTGTGGGTCGATAAGAGAATTGATCGCCCTCTATCTTGGCACGTTTAGGACGTGCATTGCAACGACATCACATTCATTGTGCATCATCAAACTAATGGTTGTGGGATTGGATGTTAGTTAAGAGAAACTCCTAAGCAAACACTGATTGAGCATAATATTTATAAAATGAGTGTATTTCTACTGAGTCTATTTTGAAGGGCATGATTTACTTTAAACTTGCATACTTATTCAGATAAGTTGTGAGTTGTTTGAGTTGAGGTGAGTGAGTTAAGCTTTACTTTATTAAGCTATTTTATATTCCAGTATGTTCCATGTAGTGACGTCCATTTGGACCTGCATCGTTTCATAATAAAGATACAAGTGATAGAGGACATCAGCCAGTGCAACGTTGAAGTCTGAATCAATGCATTCTCAGAGTTGGTAAGCCCTTCTTGCTTTCCGGTGGAATCCTTTTATTCTTCTTATTTTATGGGGTGTTTTATTTCTTGTTTGGGGTATCCATGGCCTATCATAGAACCCTCTAGATTTTCGAGTAGAGTCTTCATAGACATTGAGTAAAGGATCATTCAGTATTTATGTTTCAAAACTTTTTCATTAGAGACTATTTAGTAAGAGTTATATTTATCTATTAATATCTTTTATTTTAGTATTACTTGTGCTATGGAATTGATGTGATGATGAGGCTAGGTAATTCTCTTGGAGAATCAGCAATGGTTCTTCAAGTGGCGACCATACCAAGGGTACCCTCCTGGAGCGTAACAAACTTGGTATCAGAGCACAGACTTCAAGTGTCTTTGGGAGTCCATGAACCCGTGTTTAGGTATGTCCTAGAGATGGTCTTGGATATGAGAGTGAGGATGAGGAAATTCGTATCTGGTTTAGGTATACATGTGAAGAAAGAGAGCAAAGCGGCATTGCTGATTCCATGTATGGATATATCCAGAGTTATGGTCTATGCCCAACAAATTTAGAAGGATAGGAAGAGAGATAGAGAGAAGCATCTCTATAAGAAGGACAAGTCAGCAGGGCCTGCGCCGAAGCAGACTAAGCAGAGTAAGGGAGATAAGTCTTAGTTCCAGAAGAGGTCCATTAGCCATGCACCATATTTAGCCGGTACACTAGCCTCAAATACCAGGAATGATCAGAAATACCAGGAATGATCAGACGTCCCAAGGTCAACCAAACTTTAGAGAACAGGGTTCACAGTCTCAGGCCAATGTGACCCTTGGCTTGAATGGGAGACCACCTCATGGGATATGTGGTAGGATGCACCTGGGAAAATGTAGAGATGGAGGCAACGATTGCTACAAGTTTGGTCAACTGAGCCATTTTCAGAGGGAGTGTCCATTGTGGGGAAATAAGGCCCAGTCTTCTACCACAACACCGCTAGCGAGTGTTAACCAGAGAGGTGTTGCACCCTAGACAAGTGGTGGGACAAACCGTTTAAATGTGATGGGAAACTGACAGGACTAAGAGGTCGTACCAGATGTTGTGATGGGTATGCTTGATGTCTTTACCTTCCATTGTTATGCTTAACTTGATCCAGGTACTACTTGTTCTATTGTGCCGCCATACATGGCTGGTTAATTTGAGATCCTTCCTGAATGTCTTCTTAAGCCCATTAGTGTTTCTACTCCTGTTGGTGAGTCCATTAGGACTGAGAGAGTCTATATAGATTGTGTGGTGTCCATCTATCATAGGGATGCTTTTGCTTATTTGATTGAGTTAGAGATGGTTTATTTCAACGTGATCCTTACATGGATTGACTTCATGCCTATTATGCCTTTATTGATTGTAGAACCTGAACTGTCGAATTCCAATTTCAGAATGAGATCGTTATTTTGTGGAAGGAAGATTTTGTTGTGCCAAAGGGTAGGTTTATTTCCTGCCTGAAGTATTTCCTGAGGATCTTCCCAGAGTCCCTCTTGATAGGGAGATTGAGTTCGGAATCGATATTCTCCCAAAAACCCAGGCTATTTCTATTTCGCCGTGTAGAATGGCCCATGTAGAGTTAAAGGAGTGGAAGAAGTAGTTGAGGGATTCACTTGAAAAAAATTTATAAGGCCGAGTGTCACTCTATGGAGTGCTCCGATCTTGTTCGTACGAAAGAAGGATGGTTAATTTAGAATGTGTATTGACTACTGCTTGTTAAAAAAGGTAAATGTAAAAAATAAGTACCCCTTTCTAAGGATCGATGACTTGTTTGACCAAGTTCAGAGTGCCTATATTTTTGCCAAGATAGACCTTTTATCACGTTATCACTAGTTGAAAGTGAGAGACTGTGACATTCAGAAGATGGCCTTTCGAACCTGATATGGTCATTTTGAATTTTTAGTTATGTCATTTGGGTTGACCGATACACCTATAAGCTTCATAGACTTGATAAATGGAGTATTTACATAGTATCTTGACATGTTCATGATCATGTTAATTTATGATATTCTGGAATCTAAGGATTAGGAGGAGCACGCTAAACACTGCAGAATTGCTTTGCAGACGCTCAAGGATAATAAGTTATATGCGATGGTTTTGAAGTGTGAGTTTTGGCTCAAACCTGTGGTATTCTTAGGCCATGTAGTGTCAGGCAACAATATTTGAGTGGATACTTAAAAGGTTGAGGCAGTTAAGAACTGGCCCAGTCCAACCTCTTCGACATGTATAAGGAGTTTCCTGGGATTGGCTGGCTACTACCGCAGATTTGTTGAAGAAGTTTCTTCCATATCCGCATCGTTTACTAAATGGACTTAGAAGAAGGATAAGCTCTAATGGTCCGATGAGTCGATGGAGTTTCCAAGAACTGAAGACAAAGTTGACTACTGCCCTAGTGTTAACTATGCCTGATGAAACAGACGGATTTGTCATCTATTGCGATGCTTCAAGAGTAGGATTGGGATGTGTGTTAATGCAGAGAGGTAAAACTATTGACTATGCTTCTAGATAGCTTAAAGTGCAGGAGAAGAATTAACCCACTCATGACTTGGAGTTTGCAGTTGTGGTGTTCTCTCTCAAACTATGGATCCACTACTTGTATGGAGCACATGTTGATGTATTCATAGACCACAAGATCCTACAATATGTCTTCTCTCAAAAGGAGCTTATTCTGAGGCAGAGGAGATGGATTGAGTTACTTAAAGACTATGAAATGAGCATCTTCTAAAATCCAGGTAAAAATAACGTGGTTGTCCATGGGAAGTAACTCCCATGTTGAGGAAGAGAAAAAGGAGTTGGATAAAGAGGTTCACAGACTGGCATGATTGGGAGTTCAATTAGACGTTTCGGGTGAAGGAGGAGTTCTTGTGCTTAATGGGTATGCATCATCTTTAGTAGTAGAGGTGAAGGAGAAGCAAGATGAATACCCTATATTGTTGCAAATAAAAGTAGATGTGCATAAATAGAAAGTGATGGCTTTCACAAAAGGGGGAGACGGAGTATTGTGGTACCAGGGCAGATTGTGTGTTCCTGATGTTGATGTTGTTCGAGAGATGATCATGGCAGAGGACCATAATTCCAGATATTCTATTCATCTAGGATTTACTAAGATGTAATATGACATGAGAGAGATTTATTGGTGGAGTGGGATGAAAAAAGATTTTGCTAAGTTTGTTTCCAAGTGCGTGAATTGCCAAAAGTGAAAGTTGAGCATCAATGGACATGTGGAGTAGCTCAAAATTTTGACTCCAAAATAGAAATGGGAGATAATTAATATGGACTTCGTCATAGGTTTACCAAGGTCTCGTAGACAACACAATTCAATTAGGGTGATAGTCAACAAAATGATCAAATCTTCTCACTTCTTGGTAGTAAAGATGACTGACACTGCGAAGGATTATGCCTAACTGTACACAAAGGAGATTGTTAGACTGCATGGAGTCCCCTTATCTATCATCTGAGACAGAGGAGCCCAATTCACTACATAGTTTTGGAGATCTTTCCAGAAAGACTTAGGTTCAAAGGTGAATCTTAGCACTGCTTTTCACCCTTAAACTAATTGCGAAGCAGAGCGCACAATTCATATCTTGGAGGATATGCTGAGAGCTTGTGCCATTGATTTCACAGGTAATTGTAATGACTACTTTCCTCTGATTGAGTTTTCCTAAAACAATAACTTCCATTCGAGTATTAGATAGCCCTTTATGAGGAACTCTATGGGAGGAAATGTAGGTCACCGTTTGGATGATTTGAGGTAGGTGAATCATCATTGATTGGAACGAACTTGGTTCACCAAGCCATGGTGAAAGTAAAGATCATTCAAGGACAATTGAAGACTGCACAGAGTCGACAGAAATCCTATATCGATATTAGAAGGAGAGACTTAGAGTTTGAGGTTGACAATTGGGTGTATTTGAAAGTGTCACCTATGAAGGGTGTGATGCAATTTGGAAAGAAGGGAAAGCTGAGTCTAGGGTATATTGATCCTTATAAGATTTTAAGGAGAGTGGGCAATGTTTCTTATAAGTAAGAGCTACAACCAGAGTTAGCAACCATCCATCTAGTATTCCACGATTCCATGCTTAAAAAGTGTTTGGGAGACCCACAGTTGGTTGTGCAAGCTGAGAGTATTAGAGTAAAAGACAATTTTTGCCATGAGGAGAGTCCTGTGCAAATTCTTGATCGCAAGGTTTGCAAGTTAGGAACCAAAGAGATTGCATCTGCCAAGTGTTGTGGAGATAATAATTTGTAGAAGAAGCTACTTGGGAGGCAGAGGAGGATATGAAGGCTAAGTACCCTTTCCTCTTGATGAGAGGTGCTTGCATAACACATCTTGGCAAATCCGAGGCCAGAAATGTGACCAACACAAAATATTATGTGGAAAAATTATCTTGGTTGATTATTAGAGCAAACAGATCAAAGTATAATTTTTTAATGTCAAAACACAATTCCAGAAAAGTACGCGATATGTCCACATTGCAGACGTTTCATGGACTAATAATTGGATGTGATCTCAATATTTTCTATAGGATAAGAAAACTAGATCGAAATTGTTTTGATTAACACCCCTGAAAACTGACCAAGTTCATGATGCAGACTTGGTACACCGAGGCGAATTTTCTTTAGTTTTTCGTGAGGGGCATTCTAGAATTTTCCCAACCCTCCTATACTTAAAACACAATTAAAATAGGTCATTTGAGCGTAAAACTGGTTTATTACCCATTCTTAAGTCTTTCTAAGCTTCTTACGAGGGTTAGGGTTAAGGAGAAGAGAGGAAGAGCGAATTTCAAGAGAGTTGGGGCGAAAATCTTGCTATATTGGTTGTCAAACTCCATACCAGGTATGTAAGGCTAAACTAAACATGGAATCATCCTTTGATGTGCCCCTTTGATTGAGGTAGATTGATAGATGAATGTATTAAGTCTCCATGCATGTTTCTTGAATATTCTCTTGTAAATTATACACATTCTATGTATTTTCATTTGTTCATTGTCATCATACACTTGATTTTATTAATTAAATACTTTTCATGAGTTGTTGCATAAACCCCATATGTTATTTTATAATAGATTCCATGAATAAACGTAGGGATTGAGTCTAAAGTCTTGATTGAGAATGATGTCTGTGATTATGATGATAAGTTCATAGAACTTGATGGTCCTATGAGTATTCATAAATGAACTCTAAAGATTGGTCGGATTAATTTTCCTTTTAATGATTTGTCTGTAGTAGATTGAATGAGAATTGAGTTGATTAGATGATTGATAGGCCGGAAGGCCCAATTGTGATAAAACTGATGGATTGATGAGAGTCCATATGAGACTAATCAATATGATTTATTGAGATGAATTGGCTTATGAGCATCGAGTCATGGGAGGAGTATTGGGCACCAAGATAGGTAAAAGTAAGTCCAACTCGAACTTATTAACTACATCACCATGCATATGTGAGGATTGAACTAGTACACTAGATGTTCCCTCTTGATTGGAAGTCCCTGAAACAATATCGGACTTGATGGACTAGATTCCTTGTGGATCCTATTTGTTCTTTACCTAGAAAGTATGAAACGACTGTGGCAACATCAACTGGATTGTTGTATAATCACTGGCTCATAAGTGATTGTTGTCGGATAAGAGAAACTCCCAAATAGGTTCTACACTGATAGTTCTTTGATTGAATTGGATTTGATTCAGATCATATTGGATGGTATTGATGGGTCATTGTCTACTATTTATTCTTGCGTTAGATAGACATTTGACATTCTAATTGAGTATTTTTTTTACTGATATTCTATATTGTTCTACCTATATCTGTTTCATTTAGCCATTTTACATACTTGTACATTCCACATATTGACATCCATTTGGATTGCATCATTTCATGGCGCATTTTGCTTCTCAAAGATAGACCTCAGATCTAGTTACCATCTAATGAAAGTAAGGGATTGTGACATCCCAAAGACATCCTTTAGGACTCTATATATCCATTTTGAGTTCTTTGTCATGTCCTTTGGGTTGACTAATGTGCCTGCAACCTTCATGGATTTGATGAATAAAGTGATTAGATAGTACCTTGATATATTTGTAATTGTATTTATCGATGAAATTTTGGTGTACTCAAGAGATGAGGAGGAGCATGCCAAATACCTCAGAATTATTCTCCAAACTCTCAAGGTCCATGAGTTGTATGGAAAATTTTGAAGTGTGAATTTTGGCTCAAGTCTGTGGCTTTCCTAGGCCATATTTTCTCGGGTTATTGTATTCGAGTAGACACCCAAAAGATTGAAGCCATTAAGAACTGGCCCAGACAGACATCTCCAACTGACATAAGAAGTTTCGTGGGGTTGGCAAGCTACTACCACAGATTTAGAAAAGGATTTTCTTCCGTATCATCACCCTTGACAAAATTGACTCAGAAGAAGGTCAAGTTTTAGTCGTCCGGTGAATGTGAGAAGAGCTTCCAAGAGTTTAAAACAAGATTGACTTTTGTACCAATTTTAACTTTTCCTGATGGGATAGAGGACTTTATGATATATTGTGACACGTCGAGAGTTAGATTGGGGTGTGTGCTGATGCAGAGGGAAAAAGTGATAGCTTATACTTCCAGACAACTGAAGGTTCATGAGATGAACTATCTAACCCATGATCTTGAGCTGACAGCGGTGGTATTTGCACTTAGGATTTGGTGACACTAATTATACGGGTTATATATGGATGTGTTTACTAACCACAAGAGCCTGCATTACATCTTCAATCAGAAAGAGCTCAACCTACAGCAGAGGAGATGGTTGGAGTTGCTCAAGATCTATGACATGAGCATTCTACAGTACCCATGTAAAGCTAACATTGTTGCTGACGCTCTTAGCAGGTTGTCAATAGGTAGTACCGCCCATGTTGAGGAAGGAAAGAAGGAATTGTCTAAGGAAGTTCACAGATTGTCCTGATTGGGAGTTCAACTTGAAGAGAATAATGAAGGAGGATAATGTCCAAAATGGGCTTGCTTCATCTTTAATAGCGGAGATGAAAGAAAAGCAAGACTAAGGTCCTATTTTACTTCACCTAAAAGAAGCTATCCATAAATAGAAGGTGATGATTTTCACCAAAGGGGGGATGGGATGTAGAGGTACCAGAGTAGATTGTGTGTTTCGAATATTGATGGTATTCGAGATAGAGTTATCGTTGAAGCCCACACCTCTAGATATTCCATTCATACTGGCTATACGAAGATGTACCATGACTTGAGGGAAGTCTATTGGTAGAGTGGAATGAAGAGGGATATTGTTGAGTTTGTTTCCAAGTACCCAAATTGTCAACAACGTAAAGTTAAGTATCAAAGGCCATGCGGATTGGCTAAGAACTTTGAAATTCCTAAATAGAAGTAGGAGATGATCAACATGGACTTTATTATCGGTCTACCAAGGTCTCGAACGAAACATGACTCGATATGGATTATTGTGGATAGGATGACTAAATAAGCTCAATTCTTAGTAGTTAAGACGACTGACATTGCAGAAGAGTATGCTAGGTTGTATATCCACGAGATTGTGAGATTGCATGGAGTTCCCTTGTCCATCATCTCAGACAGTTGAGCTCAATTCACATCTCAATATTGGAGATCTTTTCAAAAAGGATTGGGTACTAAGGTGAATCGAGCACTGCCTTTCATCCTCAGACAGATGGCAAGGCGGAGCATACCATTTAAACCTTGGAGGATATGTTGAGGGGTTGTGTCCTTGCCTTTAAGGGAAATTGGGATGACCATTTACCTCTAATCGAATTTTCATATAACAAAAGTGATCATGCAATTATTCAGATGGCTCTCTATGAGGCTTTGCGTGGGAGGAGATGTAAATCACCAATCAGGTGGTTTGAAGCCAAATTAATTGGTTTAGACTCGGTCCATAAATCTATAGAGAAGGTGAAGGTTATTAGAGAAAGGTTGAAAATTGCACAAAGCTGCAAGAAATCCTACACAGATGTGAGAAGGAGAGACCTGGAGTTTGAGGTGAATGATTGGGTATACTAGAAAGTATCACCCATGAAAAGTGTCATGAGACTTTAGAATAAAGGGAAGCTAAGTCCTCGCTATTTTGGCCCCTATCAGATTGTGAAAAGGATTGGAAAGGTTGCTTATGAGTTAGAATTACCATCTGAGCTAGATGCGATTAATTTAGTTTTTCACTTGTCGATGTTGAAGAAATGTTTAGGAAATCCTTCGTTGGTAATCCCTATTGAGAGTATCGGAGTAAAGGTAACTTGTCCTAGGAAGAGATTCCATTTCAAATTCTTTATCGTCAGGTTTACAAATTGAGAACCAAAGAGATAGCCTCAGTAAAAGTGTTGTGGAGGAATCAATTTGATGAGGAAGCCATGTGGGATGCTGAGGAAGATATAAAAGCTAAATACCAGCATTTATTTGTGCTTGAAGATAAAATTATTGAAGGTAATGTCCTTACTCTTGATCTTAATTGATTTTTCTATCTCTGAGTTGACTTATTTATTCTTGAGTTTGAAATAGCGATTGTTTAGATTGTTAACAGGTCAATAGTTTGATTAGTTGATTGAATATTGAGAGAAGTCTTGATTGTTATTCATGCCTCGAGTCCATCTTTACTCTTTATTCAAGGGGAAGATAATGTAATACACGGTAAAATTATCAAAATACCCCTAGATAAGAGGTACTCGCATAATGCGTCTTCCCAAACTCTGATAGAAGTTGGAAATGCGATTAGAATAAAAAATTGTGTGGGAAGATGGTCTTGGTCTAGTTTTAGAGTAACCGAATAAAAAGATAATTTTTTATGCAAAAATGCAATTCCAGAAAAGTATGCAACATGTCCGCGTCGTGGACTTGTCACGGACTTACACTTGGATGTGATCCCAATTATTTATATGGGATTAGAAAACTCGATGAGAAAATCTTTGACGAAAAACCTTGATAACTAACCAAGTCTGCGACGTAGACTTGTTACACCGAGGCCAATAGTTTTCATTATTTTTTTGAGGGGCATTACAGACTTTTCCCAACCCCTCCTAAACTTAGAACATAATCAAAATAGGTCACTTTGAGCATAAAAAGGGTTTTAACACCCATTCTCAAGTCTTTCTAAGCTTCTAACGAAGGGTAGGGCTAAGGAGAAGAGAGAAATAGCGAGGTTCTAGAGAGTTTGAGACGAAAACTAGCTAGATTGATTGTCAAACTCCATACCAGGTATGTAAGGCTAAACGAAAACATGGAATTGTCCTTCCATGTGCCCCCTTGATTGAGGTAGATTGATAGATGAATGTATTGAGTCCCCATGCATGTTTCTTGAATATCCCTTTATTTTATTATGAGGGTACTTTTTCCTTAAAGTCTTTGGGATTCTATTTAAGGTCCCAAAACGCATAAAACCTTTTCACGAGTCAAAACCCTCTCCTTCACTCATAAACATAAAACGCTCAAGAATCATCAAGAAAGATAATGAAAGTCATCAAGTTAAGATTAACTTTCAAGATTCATCATAAAGGTGAGTTATTCTTCATAAGCTTTAAGCTAAATTCTCTATCTATTCACGAATCCCTAATAGAATCTTAAATCATAACCTAGGGTTTCAAGAAAGCGAATTCAAGAATCCCAAGAAAGGATTTCTTGATTCTCCTTTTCATGAATTAGGGTTCTTCATCAAGAACTCTAAAGATCCTATGTCAAGAATTCAAGAATCAAGGAGAAGCCTTTCAAACAATGTCTTTTCAAATTCTTCCACTCTAAAAGAACTACCGAGATCGAAAATTTTCTCCAAGAAAAGGAGTATTCATCAAATTTTGATTGTAATATCAACTTTCCAGGTATGTAAGGCTAAACTAAAAACATGGGATTATTCTCTCATGTGCCCCATAGAGGTCATAGATGAGTTGATGATTGAAGAGTCTACATGCATGAATTCTTGAGAGTTTTTCACTGAAAAATTGATTTGAAATTACATGTTTTCATGTTGATGATCATCATACTAGTTGTTTTCTTGAAGTTAACTTTTTTCATGAGATTTTGCATAACCCCACATGATTATTTGAAAAGCATGCAAAATGAACTTAAGGGGATGAGTCTAGAGACTTGACGATGATGATGTATGTGATGTTATGATTGTGTTTCAAATTGATGACAGTTTTGGTGACGATGTTGATGAGAATGATGTTCATGAGTATTAAAACTTGAAACTAAATTCTAAAAAGATGTTTCGAGTCTATGATGTCGATGTCGATGTTGATAAGATGAGTTGATGTTGATGTTGAGGTACTATGTCCCTATGGAACTGATGATGAGGTATTATGTCCCTGTCGGACTGATGATGAGGTATTTATGTCCCTATGGGACTAATGATGATTTTGTATGAGCATGCGAGTTCTGGGAGGAGTATTGAGCACCGAAATGGGTGAGAGAGAGTCCCACTTAAATCCATTAACTATGTGGCCCGCATAGGAAGAGAGGATTGAACCGCAATGCGGATGGCTCTTATCTTGTCCCAAAAGAGGACTGAGGTTTTTTTCTTGTGGCTCTACTAAGGTTGATGTCCTTTACCCCGGGCAGGGTACTGAATGTATGTGGCAACAACATCGGTTCGTTGTATCATCACTGGCTCATAGGTGATGGTTGTCGGTTAGAGAAACTCCCAGTAAGGTCTTACTTAATAGTACTTTGATGTTGATGTTGATGTGATGGTATGAGTCGAGTTTCCTTGACTTGAGTTGAGCTGAGTTTCCTTGAGTTGAGTTGAGTTGAGTTTCCTACAAGTTGAGTTGAGTTGAGTTTCCTTGAGGTAAGTCTGATGTGCTGTTGATGTATTGATGAGATGTTGATGAGTCATTTGTCTACTCTTTATTCTTTCTTTAGAAAGACATTTGACATTTTGATGGAGTACGATGTTGAGTTGATGTTATGCCTATATTATTCTATTTGTTTCTTATCCGTTCAGCTATTTTACATACAAGTAAATTCCACGTACTGATGTCCCCTTCTGAGACTGTATCGTTTTATGATGCGGAGGCAGGTATTAGAGATCATCGACACACACTTTGTTGAGGATCTATTCGCATTCAGCTAATCGGTAAGACCTCTTTATTTTCGGAGGATTTTCATATTATTATCATCTAGCTTGGGTAGTACTTTATTTTCCTTGAGTTGGTTAACCATGGTCTATCATGGTACCATCTAGATGTTTGAGTTAGAAGCTTCATAAACGTTGAGTAGAGGATGTTATGTATTTTTTTTCAATTATTCCTTGTTGGAAATTAACATTTTATGTAAAGACATGATTACTTTAATTACATTAAAGTCTTTTCCTTGAGGATGTTTCTTCCGCTGTTGAGTATGAGGTGACGATGAGGCCACGTGGTTCGCTCGGGGACTAGCAATAGCCTCTGAATGCCGGTCATGCCACGGGTACCCTCCCGGGGTGTGACAACAGGTACTCAAGATTCTCAACGGGCGTCCTGTTGAAGATCCATTTTCCCTACAGTTGATTGGTGAATCCTCTCCTACATTCGGAGTATGCCATATCATATTCCTTTTTTGTTGAGTTAGTTTAATTTTGAAGTGTGGTAGCCATGTCCTGCCATGATACCATTCTAGATTGTAGAGGTAGAGGCTTCATAAGCTAGAACATGATGACTTGCTGTTGGGGTCTTTCTTTCCATTGAATTGAGTTTTCTCTAAATCTAATATTATGTCACAAATGTTAGGTTTGACTTGGTTGGCCTATGGCCCTTATTCATTGAGCTAGAAGTATTCTAAGCTGCGTATCATTATGTCTTTTTTATTCTTATGTCTTCCGCTGATTTAAATGATTGAATGGTTGTCATGAGGCCAAGTGGTTCGCTTGGGGACTAGTAATAGTCTCTGAGTGCTGACACGTGTAGGGTACCCTCCCGTGGCGTGACAAGAAAATAGAGAGTAAAATAAAGTGTTGTCGGAGATGGTCTTGTATCAACTTGTGAGTAAAATGAACATAGTCAAGAAACTGAAACAACAAAAACAAACGAACAAGAAACTAAAACGTATAGTTTTTAAAAACTTTTATGAGTTACTCTAAAACGTACAATTTTAAACACTTTTCTGAGTTACACCAAAATGTACAATATTTTAAAACTTTTCCAAGTTATTCTAAAATCTACAACTTAGTCTGTTATAGTAAGAGACAATCATTCCAAATATGCATCATGCACTACTGTGTAAAACGTATAGATTTTTTCAGCTCTTTTGAGTTACTCTAAAATATACATTTATTAAAGAAATTTTTTGAGTTATTCTTAAATATAGAACTTAGTCTGCTATAGTAAGCCAAAACCATTTTACATATGCATTATACATTACGGTGTCAAATAATGGCGTGCATGTGGAATGGTTAACCTCTTATTATAACTAACTAACGTATACACTTTGGAGTAACTCAAGAAAATTTAAAATGACTTTCTTTAATTTACATCAACTTTTAAATATGATTGGTGATATAATTTAGAAATGAATATCTGTAACTTCCATTTTGTTACTTAATTACCTCGAGAATATTAGAAATTTCTCTTATAGTTAAATCATTATCCTTTGTGCAAATTTGTGATCTACTGCAGAGTCTGCTCTTTCTTTTTTGGGAGAGTATGTCAATATGATCTTACTGAGGTGAGGGTCTTTGCATCTGACATTCATTGGGCTTCTCTCTTTTGGAGCCTCCACCCATACTGTTGGGACAAACTTGGTATACAATCTTCCCTTTATCAGCAGGTTGTATAGTCGCATTGCAATCATTCAAACTACATTTCTTCCCACTATAGTGAAAGATATTTCACTATAGTGGGAAGAAATAGGTGGAATAATTGCAATGCAACTATACATCCTGCTGATAAAGGAAACACAAACAGACTAGACGAACAACTTTTTACCGCAGTCTTCTTCCTCTATTCGGCATAGGCTTTTCTCTGTTAGGCCAGAGAACATCTCTTATTTTAAATTTGATATAATATTGTTATTGTATTATATAATAAAAGTTCTTCTCTGTTTAAATGTAGTTGAGTTAAGCATTTTTAGTTCATTGCTTTTACGAAAAAGGATCAAAATACTTTTAAATTGTGTAAAATTTAACCGACAATGTTATGTGTTAATAATTTGGTCTAAAAATTCATTTGCCGTTAATAGTTTGGTCAAAAAATGTCTCTATTGTTGCTAATTGGGTTAAAATTTTCATTTTTCTTTTTATAAAACACAGTTTCTTGTCCTTTAAAATACATTCTTTTCCTAACAAAAACATTGTTTTTAGAGAACACTTTTCTTATTTCATGTCCTGTTTAATTCCTTTAAAAGTTTAACTAGTAAAAGGGAGGTAATTCAAAAAAATATTTTATTAGAAAATATTTTTTAAATCTAATTAAGTATAATAGAGGTAATTGTAGACTAAACTATTGACAAAAGTTATATTTTTGAATTAAACTATTAATGAAACATCTTTTTATTAAGTTTGGCATAATTTAAGGACATTTTTTAATAATTTTTCATTAGCTTTTAAAAGCATTTATGGACCTTTTTCTTTCCTCCCTTTTGCAATGTGTTAAAAGTCTGTTACAACGAAATAACTTTCTTATATACAAAATTGACCAGTAAAAGAGGTTAATGTTTTAAATAAACTTTATTATAAACCTGTACTACTGACGTTTTATACTGCAAATAGAAGATGGTGAAAAAACACCAACGACAATAGAGATATCATGATACTAAAAAAAAAAGCAATAAAAAGTGAATGAGATAAATATTAATGTAGAGATTAAAATGGACAGTTTTTTTTAAATCAAATAAAAAAATAAAGAGGAGAAATATCATCGTTCAAAGATGAGAAATTAATTTAAATTTTAAAGCAATATTTAGATGTACAAATAATTTTCACCTTTAATGAGCAAATTGTTTTAAAATTAAAAATAATTTTGTAAATAAACTTGACTATTAACTTGTACTACTAAAATTTTGTATTGCAAGTAGTAGACTGGTGAAAAATCATCAACTACAACTTGTCTTAATTCGGAGGACGATAAATGATGTTCAGAGAAAGGAAACAATAATAAATTTTTAGAGATGTTTTCAAGGAGGCGGCTTTGCTTCTTTTTTCTTTTTGCATTTGGCTTGTTTTAGTTTTAACTTGTTACATAAAAAGTAGTAGATAGGTGAAAAATCATCAACTACACATTGTCTTTATTTGGAGGACAAAAAATGACATTCAAAGAATGTAAAAAATAATAATGTTTTAGATATGTTTTTAAGGAGGAAGTTTTGCTTCTTTTTTCCTTTTGCATTTGGCCTGTTTTAATTTCAACTTGTTAGACAAAAAATAATAGACAGGTGAAAAATCATCAACTACAAATTATTTTCATTTGGAGGAAAATAAATGACATTCAAAGAAAGTAAAAAAAAATTAGAGATGTTTTCAAGGTGGCAGTTTTGCTTCTTTTTTCTTTTTGCATTTGGCCTTGTTTAAGTTTCAACTTATTAGACAGTTTTTTTCTTGGCACTATTGGACATAATACTTAGGTCAAACTCGAGTAATTAATTAAAGAAGAGAAAAATGAATTAATACATTTTAACATCAAATATTTACATTGTAGACCCTCATTATATCATGCATAAACACTTTGTTTAATTGAATCAACAGAAAATAAAATTTATTTCAATTGACTATAAAAGAATCCATTCAAAGATTAAAATAACCTTCTCACCATCGTGCACTAATTTTGTGTCCTTTACACCATTTTTTTCAACTATAAAAAGTACTACTATACGACTTAACACAAACACTTTAAGCCACTCAAGTACACACTAGTTACCCTCTTCAAAGGCATTGAAATGGCAAATTCTACAAACCACACGCCGTTGGTGTTATTGCTGCTAATGATCGTCGTGATCCGCAGCATCACGAAGTGACAGAGGAAGATAACTCATCACTCAATGGCGTGCTGCCTCAAGTCAAAAACAGTCATTCACATCACCAGTGAAGGGGAATTCTATGGACTGAAGGAGAACACCAGTAATTAAATAAAATTCTCTCTCTTTTTTTAAATCTTTTTTTTAAGTTATGACTATTTTTGACATACACAAATACTTTAAAAAAATATTTTTATGTTATTTTAACATCAAATATTTACATTGTAGACCCTCATTATATCATGCATAAACACTTTGTTTAATAGAATCAACAGAAAATAAAATTTATTTCAATTGATTATAAAAGAATCCATTCAAAGATTAAAATAACCTTCTCACCATCATGCACTAATTTTGTGTCCTTTACACCATTTTTTTCAACTATAAAAAGTACTACTATACGACTTAACACAAACACTTTAAGCCACTCAAGTACACACTAGTTACCCTCTTCAAAGACATTGAAATGGTAAATTCTACAAACCACAACGACGTTGGTGTTATTGCTGCTAATGATCATCGTGATCCGCAGCATCACGAAGTGACAGAGGAAGATAACTCATCACTCAATGGCGTGCTGCCTTAAGTCAAAAACAGACATTCACATCACTGGTGAAGGGGAATTCCAAGGACTGAAGGAGAACACCAGTAATTAAATAAAATTCTCTCTCTTTTTTTTAATCTATTTTTTAAGTTATGACTATTTTTGACATGCACAAATACTTTAAAAAAATATTTTTATGTTTTCACACATATTTTCTTTTTTTTCTGCATGTTGGATTTGTTTTCTTTTAGTTTTGAGTTTCGTTGTTTTGCTTCTTGCATGATGAGGTTTAATTTATTTGAGTTCTTATGTTACTCCCCCCTCCTCCATAAACACACATACTTGACCTCTTCACTTTTATATAATATAAAATAATATAATATAATATTATATAATATAATATAACATAACATAATATAATATAATATAATATAATATAATATAATATAATATAATATAATATAATATAATATAATATAATATAATATAATATAATATAATATAATATAATATAATATAATATAATATAATATAATATAATATAATATAATATAATATAATATAATATAATATAATATAATATAATATAATATAATATAATATAATATAATATATGAGCTCTTTTAGTAGTATAAATAAAATATGAAATTAAAAATTTTGGTGTTGCTCTAACAAGTCATAAAGACAAAAGTAGTAGGACAATAGTTCCAAACAAAAATGAGCTTTCTCTTATGACTTTTATCGCTACATATCCACTATATAAAAATAATATATAGAGATAATGATATTGTAGACGGTGTAGAGCAGAATATGTTAGTTGAAATAACTTCGTCACCAGCAAATGATGATTTTGATATGATTGTGGGTATGAATAGAAGCTAATGATTCAAGAGCACCAGGTTAATTTAAATCAAATGCGTTTAATATGGAGTATAAATTTATGTGAGTAAATCTACAAAAAATACAAGTTATATTAGGTATGAACACATACCTTTCAAAATGTATGGATTAATCAATACTAGCAATCTTAAAAGGGAAACCCATAAAATTAAAATTTTAGAATTGTCTTTGATCATGTCATGTTACACTTTATAACATGTTGGTCAAACATCTCTAGCTTTATAAAATAACTATTTTTGATTTTATGAAAGCTTGACTATATAGGGTATTGATAATATTTTAATTTCCTACTCTTATTAAAGTACTAGTGTCACACCCCACATCTTACATGTACTAGTCCAACGCAGATGAAATATGATATGACGGGGTCAAAGTCGCACACATTTTAAAAGTGCGTGAATTTCAGATTAAAGAGGTATATGTACGCCTAACGCTTAAGATGACCGAGTTTATATAATTTTTAAGTCAAGTTAAGGAGATTGTGACCTTAAATGAAGTTAAATAAGTGAGGTGCTTGTGAGACTTAGGAAGCTAGCAGGTGAGTCACCGACGTGCTTAGCTTAAATAGGCTAGGTAAATGGAGACAAGGCCCAACACCGAATTTGTTCAAGTTCGATAAAGAATAAACCCCGAGTTAAGGATGTCATTTGGGCCCATGGTTTAGCATCATAAAAGGAAAATATTTTTAGCCCAATATGAATAGGAAAAAGGGCCAAATTACATTCACGACCCAATTCACAAACAGGGCAAAATTAAGTGGGTTTAAGTGAGAAATATTTGCAACATAGCCCATCCAATTGAACCCCAATAAGGCCCAAGTGAAAAGGCCAAGTTGCTGCATCATAACCTTAATAAAGTAAGGCTGAAAAATCCAAAAGAATGTCGGCAAAAAGTGGCCTTATAAAAGGGAGCAAAATCCAGCAACGTTTAGTCATTATCTTAAGGCCAAAAATCAGATTTGTCTCAAAGTTTCTCCTTGCTCTTTCTTCACTTTGTAAAGCAGCCAAGTGTAATGACCCATAATATTATTTTTGAAATTAGTCCACTTGATTTCATAAAATATCTCCCTCGATAAATTTTAGTGGGTACTTCAGACTATAGAATAACTCCTATTATTTAATTCAGGGGTAAATGTGAACAATTGATAAGTGGTGGGCAAAATAGTAATTTGTTAAAAACTTTATACCCACTTAATTTATATATTAAATTAGGTTAGTGGGATTTAACAGTTTCAGAATTTGAGAAAAGATAAAACAGAGGAGAAACGAAAAAGGGTGGCGACGGAATAGCATAGTTTCAGGTAATTCCTTTTTCTTCTATAGTTCATATGGCTAGAAATTGGATGTGATTGGTGGAAAGCAAGGAAATTGGTCTAATGTTAATCTTTTTTTTAACAAATGGCAGCATGTTCTTGGGATTTGGGGAATATATATTGTAATTGTCTCTTGAGCCAATCATATAATAGTAATTCCTTACATATGTCTCACTATATTAGTGATTTTCTTCTTTCTCTTGAAAATTCCATTACTCTTTTCTGTACATAAGCCCTCCACTGTTAAGTTTCTGTCCAGTGCTTATGCTCTGCGGTTAATTAGACAGCTTGGATACGATCATAGGTGTTTACGAATGTGCACATATATATGTATATTTTGTATTAAAATTAGGGATTAGTATTATATGAATATCATTAAAATTTTAAATATTGAGGATATTAAGACTTAATCCTAAGCTTGAAATTTTGGAAAAATTAACTATGGAATTGGTTAGTTTTTTTTTGGGGTCTATGCTAGATGGATAGTAATATGAGTATTTGTAGTTTGAAAATCTTATTGTGAATTATTATTTGTTTAGATCGTGGTATTACGGATTCTAATCGGAAAGGGAAGGCTCAAGTGTTTGATTGATCGTGATTTAACTAAGGCAAGTGAACTTTTAAAACTTTATAATTCTTGTAGAATTCTCGAATTATCCTTTCTCCTATGTGTGAATCGTGAAGTATTTTAAATATTTTAATGAGGTGCTTAAATATAAATGTGAGTTGGTGTGTTGTTGTGACACATGAATTAAACATGTGGTTAAGTGATGAGAATTTTTATGTTTGAGATATATGGTTGTGGTTGGTGATTATGAGTGGATTGGTTGTAGATTTCATCTCATATGCATTCATTTTATGTCACGCACATTGCATTGGTTCTGGATATTAATATGAGTGAGATGGTAAAAGTTGGGACCGAGGTCTTTACCGGTCGAGATATTGTGATGCCGAGGTCTTTGCCGGCGATGATATTGTGATGCCGAGGTCTTTGCCGGCGATATTGTGATGCCGAGGTCTTTGCCGGCGATGATATTGTGATACCGAGGTCTTTGTCGGCGATGATATTGTGATGCCGAGGTCTTTGCCGGCAATTGTTGCATACACATTGCATCTCATCCTTGCATATTCCTGTGTGGCATGATATTATCCCTGTGTTTGATTGTGTTGCTTCTTTTGAGTTGTGACTTGTGATTTGATATCTGTGACATAGTAGAAACTATCTCTAGATTGTGTTATGTGTTGCTGGACTAGGACTTTTCTGAGTGCAGGTGTGCAGTTCGGCGGTATGTGGTTGGGTGTGAAAGGAGTTTGTGTATTCAATCGGAATTATTCTGTTTTGCTAGTTGACTTGTTGGGTACCGCGTTGTTTTTGGTACTCACCCTTGCTTCTACACTTGTGTAGGTCTTTAGCCCGGACTGTGAGTAGTATTTTCCTTGATCATCCGAGGCTTCTCAGGAGATTTAGAGAAGTAGCTGCTGTCATCTAACTGACTCTCTTACCCTGTTCCTTTCTGCTTTGTTCTATTTGAGAAGAAAGACAGTTTCAGACTTTGTAATTCTTTGGATTTCTGTATGACTAGTGGCTTGTACACGTGACAACCAAATCCTTGGGTGGTATTTAAGTTTTGTGAAGATTTCTCTTTTTAAGTTATCTATTTTATTTAGTACTTCCGCACGTTATTTCGATATTCTTGTTGGGTTTAGGCTGACTTGTTCTGGTGGGTTGAGCAAGTGCCATCACGTCCATTTTTGGGTCGTGACAGATGGTATCAGAGCCCCAGGTTCATAGGTCTCATGTGCATACAAGCCGAGTCTAAGTAGAGTCTCAAGGATCGGTACGGAGACGTCTGTACTTATCTTTGAGAGGCTATAAAGACTGTTAGGAAACTTCTTTTTATTCACTCTCTCTTATCGTGCTTAAATTGTTCTTTAGTATTGAGTTGTGCCCGTGTTCATTTGACAGATGGCAAGGACTAGGGCTACTGTTGCCGGTGGTAGAGGTGGGGCAGCTCCCGAGAGAGTTGTTGAGGGCCCAGTTAGAGGTAGGGGAAGGGGCCGAACTAGAGGACGTGCCCGAGGAGCGACACGAGTTAGAGGGCAGGCTAGAGGGGCTCTTCTAGAGCCACAGATAGAGGTTTGTGAGGAGCAGGTTCCTTCAGAGCACGTAGCCTCACCTTTGCTGCAGGATACCTTACTGAGGGTGCTGAATGTACTTGAGAGTTTTGCTCCGAATGGTAACTCGACAGGCATGCCCGGCGGTTCTCAGACCGGAGGAAGGGCTCAGACTCTAGATCAGCATCAGGCTCCCATGGTTCGTGGTCCAGTAGAGCAACCACCACTGGATCCTAGAGTTGAGATTGATCTTGCACCAGCTGTTGAGGTTCGAGGTGCACTTGTGGCCACATTGACTGAGAATGAGCAGCGCTGCTATGAGAGGTTTAGGAAAATGAACCCACCTCAATTTCAGGGTGGGAGGACAGAGGATGCTTATGAGTTTCTGACTACTTGCAGAGAGCTGTTGGATACCGTCGGCTTAGCTGAGTCACACGGGGTTCGATATGTTACTCTTCAGCTTCGTGGGCCTGCCAAAGAATGGTGGAGGACATATTCAGGATTTTTGCCAGTGGGATCTCCCACAGTGTCTTGGGATATGTTCTCTAGTGCTTTCTGTGATCGGTTTGTCCCTTGTAGCGTAAGGGAGGAGAGCCGCTTGAGGTTTGAGAGCCTGAGGCAGGGCGGCCTATCAGTCACCGAGTATGAGACCCGTTTCTGTCAGTTATCTAGACATGCGGCAGCCATTATTCCAGATGAGACAGAGAAAGTTCGTAGGTTTGTGAGAGGACTGACCTATTCTATCCGACAGGCAGTGTTTAGAGTATCTAGGGATGGAGCCTCTTTTCAGTCGGTTGTGAGTGCGGCCAAGGTGGCAGAGCTGATGGAGAGAGAAGAGTTCGGGGACCCCAAGAGGGCCCGTGGGTTCGGTCAGTTTTCTGGTACCTCATCTGGAGGTAGAGGGCCCTATAGAGGAAGTGACTCATCCCAGCGTCGAGGACCAGTTCATGCATCATTACCTACTCCTAGGGGTGGTCAGGCACATCATGGATCTCATAGCACGGGTCATGACTTGTATGGTTCTCAGCAACGATCAACAGGGCGAGACATCTATAGTAGCTCTTCAGGATCACCACATCCGTCCCAGGGTCAGAGATGTTGTTTTAGTTGTGGAGATCCTGATCACTTGAGACGACAGTGTCCCTTATTAAGAGGACAAGGAGGGACCCATCCCAGATCTTCGGTTCAGACTAGACCACCTACCCCACCACCATACAGGGGGCTAGACAGAGATCAGACAGCTAGAGGTGGTCACACTTCAGGCAGAGGGGCGAGTGGTGCCATAGTTCCGCAGGGTAGGGGTAGAGGCGTTGCTCAGACAGGTGGTGGTAGGGGATCACAGTGTTATGCATTCCCGGGGAGGCCCGAGGCAGAGGCTTCTGATGCAGTTATCACAGGTATTATCCCGGTTTGTCATCGACCTGCGTATGTATTGTTTGATCCTGGATCCACCTATTCTTATGTGTCCTCCTACTTTTCATCTGGATTTGATTTACTATGTTTTCGTATGCCTGTTCCTATCCATGTTTCTACACCGGTAGGTGAGCCCTTAGTGGTGGATCGAGTGTATCGATCCTGTCTTATTTCTCTGGTGGGGTATGATACTTGGGTAGATATGAGTATTCTGGAGATGGTAGACTTCGATGTTATCTTGGGAATGGATTGGCTTTCTCCTTATCATGCTATTCTTGATTGTCATGCAAAAACTGTGACCTTAGCCATGCCCGGTGTACCAAAGATTGAGTGGAAGGGTGACAGTGGTTCTTATCCTAGCAAAGTTATCTCCTACATCCATGCTCAGAAATTAATTGATAGAGGGTGTCTGTCTTACTTGGCTTTCATTCGAGATACCAGTGTTGAACCAACTCCTCTGGAGTCTATTCCTGTGGTTCGGGAGTTTGTCGATGTGTTTCCTACTGACCTTCCAGGTGTTCCTCCCGATAGGGATATTGACTTTCCTATTGAGCTAGAGCCAGGCACTAAACCCATCTCCATTCCTCCATATAGAATGGCTCCAGCTGAACTAAAAGAATTAAAGGAGCAACTTCAAGATTTGCTGAGCAAAGGGTTTATTCGTCCTAGTGTGTCACCATGGGGTGCCCCCGTCTTATTTGTGAAAAAGAAAGATGGGTCTATGAGGATGTGTATTGATTACAGACAGTTGAACAAGGTGACTGTCAAGAACAAGTACCCTCTTCCCCGTATTGATGACTTGTTTGATCAGCTTCAAGGAGCGGCTCTGTTTTCTAAGATTGACTTAAGGTCTGGTTATCATCAGCTGAGGATTAGAGTATCAGATATTCCTAAGACAGCTTTCCGAACTCGTTATGGCCACTATGAATTTTTGGTGATGTCCTTCGGGTTAACTAACGCCCCTGCAGCATTCATGGAGTTGATGAATAGGGTGTTTCGTCCGTACTTAGATTCTTTTGTGATAGTATTCATTGATGATATTTTGATATATTCCAAGACTGAGGCTGATCATGTTCGTCACTTGAGAATAGTGCTACAGAGGTTGAGGGAGGAAAAGCTATTTGCAAAATTCTCCAAGTATGAGTTCTGGCTTGATTCGGTGGTATTCTTAGGGCATGTGGTGTCCAAAGAGGGGATTAGAGTGGATCCGGCTAAGGTTGAGGCAGTTAGAGGTTGGACACGACCTACTTCAGCTACCGAGATTCGCAGTTTTGTGGGGTTAGCTGGGTATTATCGGCGGTTTATTCAGGGTTTTTCTTCTATTGCAGCTCCATTGACTAGATTAACTCAGAAAAATGTAGCCTTTCATTGGTCCGATGAGTGTGAGGAGAGCATCCAAAAGCTCAAGACTTTGTTGACTTTAGCTCCCATTTTGACACTACCGGAGACAGGTGTGGACTTTACGGTGTATTGTGATGCGTCAGGAGTTGGTTTAGGTGGTGTGTTGATGCAAAAGGGGAAAGTGATTGCCTATGCTTCTAGACAGTTGAAGGTTCATGAGAAGAAATATCCTACCCATGACTTGGAGCTAGCGGCTGTGGTTTTTGTGCTTAAGTTGTGGCGTCATTACTTATATGGTGTACATTGTGAGGTCTTCACTGATCATAGGAGTCTTCAGTATATTTTCAGTCAAAAAGATCTGAACTTGAGGCAGCGTAGGTGGATTGAGTTGCTGAAAGACTATGATTTGACCATCTTATATCATCCAGGGAAGGCTAATGTGGTGGCTGATGCCTTGAGTAGAAAGACTTCTAGCATGGGGAGTCTAGCTGCCATTTGAGTTGAGGAGCGACCTTTGGCCAGGGATGTCCAGCGTCTAGCTAATGGCCTAGTCAGGTTACAGCTTTCGGATGAGGGTGGTGTACTTGCTTTCATTGAGGCTCATTCTTCCTTGATGGATCAGATTCGAGAGCACCAGTTCGAGGATGAGAAGTTATGTCTCATCAGAGACAAGGTGATTAGAGGAGAGGCTAAGGAAGCGACACTTGATCCTGATGGTGTCTTGAGGATTGGAGGTCGAATTTGTGTGCCTAAGGTGGGTGACTTGGTTAGAGTGGTCATGGAGGAGGCTCATTGTGCTCGTTATTCCATTCATCCAGGAGCAACGAAGATGTATCATGACCTGAGTAAGCATTACTGGTGGTGTGGCATGAAAAAGGACATCTCAGATTTTGTGTCCAAATGTTTAACTTGTCAGCAGGTTAAGTGCGAGCACCAGCGGCCTGGAGGTGAGTTACAGAGGATGCCCATTCCTACATGGAAGTGGGAGCGTATCACCATGGATTTTGTGGTGGGTTTGCCCACTACCCAGGGTGGTTATGACTCTATCTGGATAGTTGTGGATCGATTGACTAAGTCTGCCTATTTCATTCCTGTCAAGGTTAAGTATACAGCGGAGAAGTTGGTTGAGCTTTACATCAGTCAGATAGTTAGATTGCATGGTCTGCCTGTTTCTATCATTTCAGATCGGGGTTCGCTTTTCACTTCACATTTTTGGAGGGCCTTACAGCACGGTCTAGGCACTCAGTTGGATGTGAGCTCAGCATTTCACCCTCAGACAGATGGACAGTCTGAGCGGACGATTCAGGTGTTGGAGGACATGCTTCGAGCGTGTGTGATCGATTTTGGTTTCCGTTGGGACCAACACTTGCCCTTGGCAGAGTTTGCCTATAATAATAGTTACCACTCCAGTATTCAGATGGCTCCATTCGAAGCCTTGTATGGTAGACGGTGTAGATCTCCGATTGGTTGGTTTGATTTTGCTGAGATGGACTCATTAGATGCAGACTTTCTTAGGGATGCTATGGAGCAGGTCCGTATGATTCAGGGTAGGTTGTTGACCGCTCAGAGTCGACAGAAGAGTTATGCAGATAGGAGGGTTCGAGCTCTAGAGTTTATGGTGGGCGATCATGTTTGGCTTAGAGTGTCACCTATGAAGGGTGTTATGCGGTTCGGTAAGAAGGGGAAGCTTATCCCTCGTTTCATTGGCCCATTTGAGATTTTAGAGCGAGTTGGAGAGGTGGCCTATAGACTAGCTTTGCCACCTAGCTTGTCATCTGTGCATCCTGTGTTTCATGTCTCCATGCTTCGGAAGTATATGCCCGATGAGTCTCATATACTTTCATTTGATTCGGTGGTGTTGAGTCCAAACTTGTCGTTTGAGGAGGAGCCTATAGCTGTTGTGGATAGACAAGTTCGAGAGCTTAGAAACAAAGAGATTGCTTCTGTGAAGGTGCAATGGAAGAATCGTCCAGTTAGAGAGGAGACTTGGGAGATGGAGTCCGACATGCGTGCTAAATACCCTCATCTCTTCAAAGCTTGAGGTACTTTCTTTTACCTTATGTTCGAGGACGAAAATGATTTTTAGTGGTGGATAATGTAATGACCCATAATATTATTTTTGGAATTAGTCCACTTGATTTCATAAAATATCTCCCTCGAAAAATTTTAGTGGGTACTTCAGACTATAGAATAACTCCTATTATTTAATTTAGGGGTAAATGTGAAAAATTGATAAGTGGTGGGAAAAATAGTAATTTGTTAAAAACTTTATACCCACTTAATTTATATATTAAATTAGGTTAGTGGGATTTAACAGTTTTAGAATTTGAGAAAAAATAAAACAGAGGAGAAACGAAAAAGGGTGGCGACGGAATAGCATAGTTTCAGGTAATTCCTTTTTCTTCTATAGTTCATATGGCTAGAAATTGGATGTGATTGGTGGAAAGCAAGGAAATTGGTCTAATGTTAATTTTTTGTTTAACAAATGGCAGCATGTTCTTGGGATTTGGGGAATATATATTGTAATTGTCTCTTGAGCCAATCATATAATAGTAATTCCTTACATATGTCTCACTATATTAGTGATTTTCTTCTTTCTCTTGAAAATTCCATTACTCTTTTCTGTACATAAGCCCTCCACTGTTAAGTTTCTGTCCAGTGCTTATGCTTTGCGGTTAATTAGATAGCTTGGATACGATAATAGGTGTTTACGAATGTGCACATATATATGTATATTTTGTATTAAAATTAGGGATTAGTATTATATGAATATCATTAAAATTTTAAATATTGAGGATATTAAGACTTAATCCTAAGCTTGAAATTTTGGAAAAATTAACTATGGAATTGGTTAGTTTTTTTTTGGGGTCTATGCTAGATGGATAGTAATATGAGTATTTGTAGTTTGAAAATCTTATTGTGAATTATTATTTGTTTAGATCGTGGTATTACGGATTCTAATCGGAAAGGGAAGGCTCAAGTGTTTGATTGATCGTGATTTAACTAAGGCAAGTGAACTTTTAAAACTTTATAATTCTTGTAGAATTCTCGAATTATCCTTTCTCCTATGTGTGAATCGTGAAGTATTTTTAATATTTTAATGAGGTGCTTAAATATAAATGTGAGTTGGTGTGTTGTTGTGGCACATGAATTAAACATGTGGTTAAGTGATGAGAATTTTTATGTTTGAGATATATGGTTGTGGTTGGTGATTATGAGTGGATTGGTTGTAGATTTCATCTCATATGCATTCATTTTATGTCACGCACATTGCATTGGTTCTGGATATTGATATAAGTGAGATGGTAAAAGTTGGGACCGAGGTCTTTACCGGTCGAGATATTGTGATGCCGAGGTCTTTGCCGGCGATGATATTGTGATGCCGAGGTCTTTGCCGGCGATATTGTGATGCCGAGGTCTTTGCCGGCGATGATATTGTGATGCCGAGGTCTTTGCCGGCGATGATATTGTGATGCCGAGGTCTTTGCCGGCAATTGTTGCATACACATTGCATCTCATCCTTGCATATTCGTGTGTGGCATGATATTATCCCTGTGTTTGATTGTGTTGCTTCTTTTGAGTTGTGACTTGTGATTTGATATCTGTGACATAGTAGAAACTATCTCTAGATTGTGTTATGTGTTGCTGGACTGGGACTTTTCTGAGTGCAGGTCTGTAGTTCGGCGGTATGTGGTTGGGTGTGAAAGGAGTTTGTGTATTCTATCGGAATTATTCTGTTTTGCTAGTTGACTTGTTGGGTACCGTGTTGTTTTTGGTACTCACCCTTGCTTCTAAACTTGTGTAGGTTTTGAGCCCGGACTGTGAGTAGTATTTTCCTTGATCATCCGAGGCTTCTCAGGAGATTTAGAGAGGTAGCTGCTGTCATCTAGCTGACTCTCTTACCCTGTTCCTTTCTGCTTTGTTCTATTTGAGAAGAAAGACAGTTTCAGACTTTGTAATTCTTTGGATTTCTGTATGACTAGTGGCTTGTACACGTGACAACCAAATCCTTGGGTGGTATTTAAGTTTTGTGAAGATTTCTCTTTTTAAGTTATCTATTTTATTTAGTACTTCCGCACGTTATTTCGATATTCTTGTTGGGTTTAGGCTGACTTGTTCTGGTGGGTTGAGCAAGTGCCATCACGTCCATTTTTGTGTCGTGACACCAAGGCTCACCTCTAGGGTTCTTGAAGAGAACCTAATCCTTGAGGGATAAGGTAAGTAAAAATACCTATGGTTTGGTGTACTGTTTCCATGAAAAACATAAAGAGTATGCTGGTTGTACTTGTGATGGAATTTGGAACAACATGTGTTCCAAAGATTGTTGTCCACTTTTCTTGTTAATTAAGAGGCTTTTCGCTTGTTGGTTAGTTGGATTATGAAGTAATATGTATGTTTTAAACAAGGTTTTGTTCTGTAGTTGCATAAGAAGGCTGCTGCACGATTTTTATCTTCTGCGAAAATGAGTTCTTATATGATTCCTAAATTGCGTCCTTAGTAGGAATTTGTGGACTGAGTATTGACTGAGTATTGGGAATGGTTGTCTCATGTTTTCCATCAACTTGGGGGACTGTTTTCGTACTGTTTTAGGGCTTTATTTGTGTGTAAATATGTTGGGGACAGTTTGGTTGAGGTTGAAACAGATTTGGAATTGTTGACACTGAAGTGTAGCGAAAGGATGTAATGTTACGTTACCTACTGGCGTGTTGTGTAGAATTGTTGTATGTTGTACTTTATGAGTTGTTGTAACACTGTTATGGGACTAAAACAAGCTGGATAAGACACGTGTATGAGAACATGTATTAGAAAATACGGTTAGGAGTGGAAATGTTGAAAGAATACTCTTTAGTTGCTAATTTCGAGCATGCTGCCCGAATATTATTTTTGGGTGAAATTAGATTACCAAGATGTATTTATTAGCATCTAATACTAGTTTTATCACCTACTATATTGTAGATAAGTGTTTAGAGGAATAGGATACAACTCCGAGGTAATAACGACATAGTACAACAATGTAACGCCCGCGAAATTACCAAAATACCCCTAAAGGAGAGGTGTGCGGGAAACGTGTCTTCCGATGCTCGGATATAAAATCTGAGAGCGGATTCATGATCAACACTGAAAATTGAGTGGGGGAAAGGTCTCGGTCGATTTTTAGAGCAACCGAATCGAAAAATAATTTTTCGTTGCAAAAAAAAAAAACGGTGAGCCTCCGCGATGGAACCGCAACGCGGACCTGTCGCGGAGACACACTTACATTTTTTTGAAAAATTTTGATGGAGTTGAATTTCTGAAAATACACTGTTCGCGACCAGTTCGCGTTGCGGACTGTGTCATTTCAGGTCGGGATTTAATTTCTTAAAATTTCTAAAGGCATTATGGTCCATTCCCACCTATCCCACACGTACCCCTATGGCCAATATAGGTCGGTTTACATGAAAAAGGGTTCAAAAACCCCCATTGAAGTGTTCTCCTAAGGATTTCTAAGGCTAGGGCTTGAAGAAGGTTGAGGTGATCAAGAAGGGATTGTAGTGTTTCGTGTGACTACTCTTTCCAGGTATGTAAGGCTACTCTGAAAGCATGGGAATGTCCTCCCATGTGCCCCTATAATGTAGGTATGGATGTCCTAATGTGACAATGATAGGGTAACAAATTGAAGTATGAATTAGTTAATATGATGTAGAGAGTAATTGGCATTGTTGTATGCATATACATATATATTTCATGCATTGATGATGATCGTCATAAAAACCCTCATGTGTTTTTAAACTATTTTCATGAAAAGCATTTAGTTGAAAACCTTATATCTATTGTATTCTAGAAGAGCATGCATTATGAACATGGGTGTGTGTGTAGAGCCTAGAGTAATGATAAAATAATGAATGATGAATGATGAGCATGAGAATGTGTAATTGTCTCTAGGTTGAGAGTTAAAGCTCCTAATCTAGTGTTCCTAGAGTCTATGATGATGATGATGCTAAGGTTATGAATGAGAGGATGCTGATGTTAATGTTAATAAGGTGAGATGATGACGATGTTAATGCTAATAGTGATGTAATGTGTCCCTATTGGACAAATGGATGTTGATGCCAATAATAATGTATTATGCCCCTATGGGGACTAACGATGATGTAATGTGTCCCTATGGGACTAATGATGTTGATGTTTTATGAGCATGTCGAGTCTTGGGAGGAGTATTGAGTACCGAAATGGATAAAAGTGAGTCTCACTTGAGTCCATTAACTACGTGGCCTGCGTAGGAAGAGAGGATTGAACCGCAATGCGGATGGCTCCTATCTTGTCCCAAATGTGGACTAATGTTATGTTTTGTGGATCCACTAATGTTATGTCCTTTACCCTGGGCAGGGTAATGGATGGATGTGGCAACGGCATCGCTTCGTTATATCATCACTAGCTCATAAGTGATGGGTGTCGGTTAAAGAAACTCCCAGTTAGGCCCCTCAGAAAAGGTTTCCTTGATAGTACTCTAATGTAAATGTTAATGTAAAGGTCAATGTTAATGTTTCCCTGATATGAATGTTAAAGTCTCATGATGATGTACGTTATGTTCGGATGATTCTAATGATGTGATTCAACTATTCTACATGCCAGTACATTCCACGTACTGACGCTATTTGGCGCTGCAACATTTTATGATGCAGATACAGGAGTTAGAGGACTTCAGCAGCCGCCCCGTTGAAGCCAAGTGCTTGCAAGTTCTGACTGTGGTGAACCTCCCTATTTTCGGAGGAAACCTTTATTTGATGCTATCCTATTATTTCATTGAGTCGGGTTGCCATGGCATATCATGGTCCCCTTCTTAGACGGTTTATATAATGTTAGAGGCTTCGTAGACATAATGATGTAGTCAAGGTGAATGTTTTGATAACTGAGCAATATTTCTTTGTTTAGTTTTGATGATCAGCTTGAGGTTTGGCCATTGGCCCACTACTTTAAAAGTGTTGTTTACTAATTTCCTTCCACTATGTTTATGATGAACGATGTGATGAGGCTAAGTGGTTCACTTGGGGGCTAGCAATAGCCTATGAGTGCGGGTCACGCCTAGGGTACCCTCTCGGGGTGTGACAAACTTGGTATCAGAGCACAGAGTTCAAGAGTCCTAGGGAGTCTACGAAGCCGTGTCTAGTAGAGTCTCGTTTATGCGTTTGTTGTGCACCACACTTCATAAACAGGATGCTACAGGGCATTAGGAAATGGTTCCACTTCTTTGATGTTTCGAGTCGTGCGTTAGAGCTTGACTTTAAGTAAACCCCTTTAATTCGTGCGTTACACGTTTGCAGATAATGCCTCCAAAATGTACTGCTGCCCAAAGAGATGGTCCAGTCCCAAGTACTGAGAACCCCTTTCCAGAACGTGAGGCAAGGAGACTGGGACGACCTACTAGAGCTACTGAGGCTCCACCAGCACCCCCAACTCAGTCAGCCCCCACTTCAGAGGCAGACTTCAGGGGAGCCATTGCCATGCTCACCCAGTTGGTGGCCTCACAAAGTAGCAGTCGCAGTCCCCAGGCCCCAAGCTCCAGTTTCCAAGAGCCAACTGCTGCGTCCAGGCTCAGGGATTTCTTGAGGATGAACCCGCCAGTCTACACGGGTTCTAAGGTTGAGGAGGATCCGCAGAACTTTATTGATGAGATGCGCAAAATCCTAAGGGCGATGCATGCAAGTGAGGTTGAAGGAGTTGAGCTGGTCTCATATCAGCTTAAGGATGTTGCCAACATTTGGTACAACCAATAGGAGGATGGCAGAGGTGAGAGTGCTGAACCAGATGAGTGGGAAGAGTTCGAGAGTGCTTTTCTCGATCATTTTTTTCCCCAGGAGTTAAGGGAAGCCAAGCTTGAGGGGTTTGTGAACTTAAAACAGGAGGGTATGACTGCCAAGGAGTATAGCCTAAAGTTCACCCAACTATCAAGATATGCTCCGGAGATGGTCATTGAAATGATGGCTAGGATGAGAAAATTTGTGTCTGGGCTGGGCAGACATGTGAAGAGAGAGTGCAAGGCAGCACTGCTCATTCCAGACATAGATATTTCCAGGCTGATGGTCTATGCTCAAAAGACCGAAGAGGACAAGAAGAGGGACAGGGCGGAGCAGCAGAGCAAGAAAGCCAAAGTTGTGGGCCATGAGCAAAATCAGTAGAAACAGGACAAGGGTAGCAGGAACCTCTTTCAAAGTAAGCCTCCTCGCCATGCACCACCGATGGCAAATACACCTGCTCAGCAGCACAGGTATGATCAGAAGACCCAAGGTCACCAGGACTTCAGAGCACAGGTATCTCAGTCCCAGGCTAATGTTGCCCAGGGTCCAAAAGGAAGAGTAACTTGTGGCAGATGTGGCAAACAGCATCTTGGTGCATGCCGGGAAGGCACCAATCTATGCTACTCTTGTGGACATCCTGGCCATTTCCAGGGCGAGTGTCCTATGAGGAGCCAGAGGGGTAATGAAAGAGGAAATAGAGCCCAATCATCTACAGCGCCCCCTGCGGGCAGTCATCAGAGGGCTACTGCTGCAAATGCCAGAGGCAGAGCGAACCGCCTGTATGCTATGGGAAATCGGTAAGATCAAGAGGCTGCCCCAGATGTTGTCACGGGTATGCTTCGAGTTTTTTCTTATAACTGTTATGTATTACTTGATCCAGGTGCCACATTATCTTTTGTGACGCCCTATGTGGCTAATAAGTTTGAGGTCATCCCAGAACGTCTATATGAGCCTTACTCAGTTTCGACTCCTACTGGAGAGTCTATTGTGGCTAAGAGGGTCTATAGAAACTGTGTGGTATCTATTTATCATAGGGATACGTTGGCTGATTTGGTGGACTTAGAAATGGTTAATTTCGATGTGATCCTCGGGATGGATTGGCTTCATGCTTGCCATGCGTCCATAGACTGTAGAACCCGAGTGGTTAAGTTTCAGTTCCCGAATGAACAGGTTTTAGAATGGAAAGGAGGTTATGTTACACCCAAAGGTATAATTATATCCTACCTGAGGGCAAGGAGGTTGATCTCTAAGGGGTGTATCTATCACCTAGTAAGAGTTAAAGCTGATGATGTGGAGACCCCTACTCTTGAGTTGGTAGTGGTTAATGAGTTCCCTGAGGTGTTTCCTGAGGATTTACCTAGAGTCCCTCCTAATAGGGAGATTGACTTCGGAATTGATATACTCCCTGATACGCAGCCTATTTCAATTCCACCATACAGGATGGCCCCCGCTGAGTTGAAAGAGTTGAAGGGACAGTTGAAGGATCTATTAGAGAAAGGTTTTATTAGACCCAGTATTTCACCATGGGGTGCTCCCATTCTGTTTGTGCAAAAGAAGGATGGGTCGCTCCGAATGTGCATGGATTATAGGCAGCTGAACAAGGTCACAATCAAGAACAAATATCCTCTTCCTAGGATGGACGACTTGTTTGACCAACTTCAGGGTGCCTCATGTTTTTCAAAAATAGACCTCAGATCGGGTTACCACCAGTTAAAGGTGAGGGAATGTGACATCCCAAAGACAGCTTTCAGGATAAGATATGGTCACTTTGAATTTTTAATGATGTCCTTTGGGTTGACAAATGCACCAGCAACCTTTACGGACTTGATGAATAGAGTGTTAGACCCTACTTGGATATGTTTGTAATCGTCTTCATTGATGATATTTTGGTATATTCGAGGGATGAGGAAGAGCATGCTAAACATCTCCGAGTTGTCCTTCAAACTCTTAAGGACCATGAATTGTATGCAAAGTTCTCCAAATGTGAGTTTTCGCTTAAGTCAGTAGCGTTCCTAGGCCATGTGGTTTCGAGTGATGGCATTCAAGTTGATAGCCAGAAGATTGAGGCGGTGGCAAGCTGGCCAAGGCCAACCTCTCCGACTTACATAAGAAGCTTCTTGGGGTTGGCAGGCTACTACCGGAGGTTTGTGGAGGGGTTTTCTTCCCTATCTGCACCATTGACCAAACTGACCCAGAAAAGGGATAAGTTCCAGTGGTCTGACGAATGTGAGAAAAGCTTCCAGGAGTTAAAGACCAGGTTGACCACTGCACCTTTCTTGACCTTGCCTGACGGGACGGACGACTTCGTGATATACTGTGACGTATCTAGAGTTGGGTTGGGATGCGTGTTAATGCAAAGAGGAAAGGTGATAGCCTATGCTTTCGGACAGCTTAAGGTTCATGAAAGGAATTATCCGACCCATGATCTTGAGTTGGCAGCTATTGTGTTCGCACTTAAAATCTGGCGCCACTACTTGTATGGAGTGCATGTGGAAGTGTTCACAGACCACAAGAGCTTGCAGTATGTATTCAGCCAAAGGAAGCTCAATCCGCGACAGAGGAGATGGTTAGAGTTTCTCAAGGACTATGACATGAGCGTCATGTACCACCCAGGTAAAGCTAACGTTGTTGTTGATGCTCTTAGTAGGTTGTCTATGGGTAGCACGGCCCATGTTGAGGAAGAAAAGAGAGAACTGATGAAAGATGTGCACAGGTTGGCCCGATTGGGGGTCCAACTTGAAGAGAATGACGAAGGAGGAGTTAGTGTTCAAAATGGGTCTTCATCATGCCTGGTGACTGAAGTTAAAGAGAAGCAGGATCGAGATCCCATTATACTCCAACTAAAAGAGGATGTTCAGAAGAAAAAAGTGATGGTCTTCTCCAAAGGGGAGATGGGGTACTGAGGTACCAGAATAGACTATGTGGTGTTGATGGTGTCCGAGAAAGGATTTTAGCTGAGGCCCATAATGCTAAATAATCCATCCATCCGGGTTCCACAAAGATGTATCATGACTTGAGAGAGGTCTATTGGTGGAGTGGAATGAAGAGGGATATCGCAGAATTCGTTTCCATATTCCCCAACTGCCAGCAAGTCAAGGTTGAGCACCAAAGGCCAAGTGGTCTGGCCCAGAATTTTGAAATTCCTGAATGGAAGTGGGAGATGGTGAATATGGACTTCGTCACTGGTCTACCGAGGTCCCGGAGACAACATGATACCATATGGGTGATTGTAGATATAATGACGAAATCAACGCATTTCTTAGCAGTCAAGACGACTAACACTGCTGATGATTATGCTAAGATGTATATTCGGGAGATTGTGAGGTTGCATGGGGTTCCCTTGTCCATCATTTCAGATAGAGGAGCCCAATTTACTTCTCACTTCTGGAGATCTTTCAAGAAAGGGCTGGGTACTAAGGTGAACCTGAGCACAGCATTTCATCCACATATGGATGGTCAGGCAGAGCGCACTATCCAGACGTTAGAAGACATGTTGAGAGCATGCGTTCTTGATTTCAAAGAAAACTGGGATGACCATTTACCCCTGATTGAATTCGCATATAACAACAATTATCATGCGAGTATTCAAATGGCCCCCTATGAGGCCTTGTATGGGAGAAGATGTAGATCGCCCATTGGGTGGTTCGAAGTTGGAGAGGCTGAATTGATTGGGCCTGACCTTGTCCACCAGTCCATGGAGAAGGTGAAGGTTATACGGGTGAGATTGAAGACTGGCCAAAGCCGTCAGAAGTCTTACATAGATGTTAGAAGAAGGGACTTAGAGTTTGAGGTAAATGACTGGGTTTATCTAAAGGTATCACCTATGAAAGATGTCATGAGGTTTGGGAAGAAGGGGAAGCTGAGTCCTCGCTATATTGGTCCCTACCAAATTTTGCAAAGGATTGGAATGGTTGCTTATGAGCTAGAGTTACCTTCTGAGTTAGATGGAATTCATCTGGTGTTCCACGTCTCCATGTTGAAGAAATGTTTGGGGGATCCTGCCTTGGTGGTGCCTGTAGAGAGAACAGGAATCAAGGACAGCCTGTCCTATGAGGAAACCCCAGTCCAAATCCTTGATAGACAGGTTCGCAAACTAAGGAACAGAGAGATAGCTTCTGTCAAGGTCCTGTGGAGAAATCAATTCATTAAGGAAGCCACATGGGAAGCTGAGGAAGAGATGAAAGCAAAGTATCCGCACCTGTTCGTGCTCGAGGTTGATGAAAGCATCAAAGGTAACGTTCTTACTTAATGTAATTTAACGTATATCCCATGAACTCCATGCGAAATTGTTTATGTTTTGAAGTTATAAGCTAAAGGTCAATGAAAGGTGGAGGTAGTAAGTTATCTAAATAATGTCGAGGTGAGTCGTGAGCCTATTCGTGCTAAAATACTTTCCTACTCCTCATTAGAGGACGAATGATCCCAAGGGGGAGATAATGTAACGCCCGCGATTACCAAAATACCCCTAAAGGAGAGGTGTGCGAGAAACGTGTCTTCCGATGCTCGGATCTAAAATCCGAGAGTGGATTCATGATCAGCACTGAAAATTGAGTGGGGGAAAGGTCTCGGTCGATTTTTAGAGCAACCGAGTCGAAAAATAATTTTTCGTTCCAAAACTAAAAACAGTGAGCCTCCACGATGGAACCGTGACGCGGACCTGTCGCGGAGACACACTTACGTTTTTCTAAAAAATTTAGACGGAGTTGAATTTCTAAAAATACACTGTCCGCGACCAGTCCGCGTCGCGAACAGTGTCATTTCAGGTTAGGATTTAATTTCTTAAAATTTCTAAGGGCATTATGGTCCATTCCCACCTATCCCACACGTACCTCTATGGCCAATATAGGTCGGTTTACACCAAAAAGGGTTCAAAAACCCCCATTGAAGTGTTCTCCTAAGGATTTCTAAGGCTAGGGCTTGAAGAAGGTTGAGGTGATCAAGAAGGGATTGTAGTGTATCGTGTGACTACTCTTTCCAGGTATGTAAGGCTACTCTGAAAGCATGGCAATATCCTCCCATGTGCCTCTATGATGTAGGTATGGATGTCCTAATGTGACAATGATAGGGTAACAAATTGAAGTATGAATTAGTTAATATGATGTAGAGAGTAATTGACATTGTTGTATGCATATACATATATATTTCATGCATTGATGATGATCGTCATAAAAACCCTCATGTGTTTTTAAACTATTTTCATGAAAAGCATTTAGTTGAAAACCTTTTATCTATTGTATTCTAGAAAAGCATGCATGATGAACATGGGTGTGTGTGTGTAGAGCATAGAGCAATGATAAAATAATGAATGATGAATGATGAGCATGAGAATGTGTAATTGTCTCTAGGTTGAGAGTTAAAGCTCCTAATCTAGTGTTCCTAGAGTCTATGATGATGATGATGCTAAGGTTATGAATGAGAGGATGCTGATGTTAATGTTAATAAGGCGAGATGATGACGATGTTAATGCTAATGGCGATGTAATGTGTCCCTATGGGACAAGTGGATCTTGATGCCAATGATAATGTATTATGCCCCTATGAGGACTAATGATGATGTAACGTGTCCCTATGGGACTAATGATGTTGATGTTTTATGAGCATGTCGAGTCCTGGGAGGAGTATTGAGCACCGAAATGGATAAAAGTGAGTCCCACTTGAGTCCATTAACTACGTGGCCCGCGTAGGAAGAGACGATTGAACCGCAATGCTGATGGCTTCTATCTTGTCCCAAATGAGGACTAATGTTATGTTTTGTAGATCCACTAATGTTATGTCCTTTACCCTGGGCATGGTAATGGATGGATGTGGCAACGACATCGCTTCGTTATATCATCACTGGCTCATAAGTGATGGTTGTCGGTTAAAGAAACTCCTAGTTAGGCCCCTCAGAAAAGGTTTCCTTGATAGTACTCTAATGTAAATGTTAATGTAAAGGTCAATGTTAATGTTTCCCTAATATGAATGTTAAAGTCTCATGATGATGTACGTTATGTTCAGATGATTCTAATGATGTGATTCAGCTATTTTACATGCCAGTACATTCCACGTACTGACGCCATTTGGCGCTGCATCGTTTTATGATGCAGATACAGGAGCTAGAGGACTTCAGCTGCCGCCCCGTTGAAGCCAAGTATTTGCAAGTTCTGACTGTGGTGAGCCTCTCTGTTTTCAGAGGAAACCTTTATTTGATGCTATCCTATTATTTCATTGAGTCGGGTAGCCATGGCATGTCATGGTCCCCTTCTTAGATGGTTTAGATAATGTTAGAGGCTTCGTAGACATAATGATGTAGTCAAGGTGAATGTTTTGATAACTGAGCAATATTTCTTTGTTTGGTTTTGATGATCAGCTTGAGGTTTGGCCATTGGCCCACTACTTTAAAAGAGTTGTTTACTAATTTCCTTCCGGTATGTTTAAGATTAACGATGTGATGAGGCTAAGTGGTTCACTTGGGGGCTAGCAATAGTCTCTGAGTGCCGGCCATGCTTAGGGTACCCTCCTGGGGTGTGACAAACAAGGTAAGTAAGGCTACTTCATTTCCTATTACTTGGCATGAAATCTACGTCCGTCCTTGGTACATAGAGGGAACTTACCAACTCTGACATCACAAATAATTGTGTCTCCACCCTTTACCATGTTCATATGTTCCCATACATAGCCATTTTCAAACCTAGATACGTACTTGGATACCAAATATACATGAGTTCCTTTTTAACAAACAAAGTCCATGTGTTGTTTAATCTCCTATACGGTTCATTAGTTGTGTATCTCTGTTTTCATTGTGGTATTATCTTCTATGGTTGTTTTTATGTCACATGTCTATATTCCTACAGTTCTAAAGGTTATGACTACCAAAAGAATTATCTGGAAAGTAAATAAAAGATAACTCAAAGTTGCTTGTTAATGGGTGGTATCCCAGGGGTGGAAGAATCACCTAGCATGGGTCGATCCCATATTTCGGGAGGTATCCCTGGGGTTAAAGGAAAGCCTAGCATGGGTCAATCCAGATATTGATTTACCACTGATCAGTTGATCATTTATATGATATATTGTGCATAGATTACACAGTAAAGAATGGGAAAGAAATAAAAACACATAAAGTACATGATTCTACAATATGACTAAAGGTGGTCTTTTCTTCCTTACACACCAGTGTATGATATCATTTGAGTTCTTATTTCATATACAGTATTTCCAGCCTTACATATTAAATACATTATCTCGTGCTGACGTCCCTTACGGGGGACCTGCATTTCATGCTGAAGGTACAGGAGTTACTAGATCTCCCAATAAGTGTACAGGACTTTCCAGCTGCTATTACTAAGCTCCAGGTTGCTTCAGGGCTTGTATGTTTAGAACTTGTATTTTGTATTGTATAGTTGGTCATGAGGCAGGGCTTGTCCCGACCTATATGGAAACTGCTCCTTACCTAGTAGATTTTTAGACTATGTAATTTAAAGTGTGGTCAAGTAGCATACTACAGACATCGTGGCTCCAACGGCCTAGTTTTATGCATTAACTTTTGGCTTGTTAATATAGTTTACTTTCCTTTGACAGCATATTAAATATGGGAACCTCTTAAATGTGCATAGAAGGTGCATAGTTATATGTTGGTTCTCCCGAGCCTTGTCGGCAACGGGTGCCAGTCCGCCTTAATGGGACATAGGGCGTGATAAAAGTGGTATCAGAGCGGGTCATCCTAGGGAGTCTACAAAGGTGTTCTATGTAAAATCTTGTTTATAGATGTGTTGTGCACCACATTTATAAGCTGGAGGCTGCGTGGCATTTAGGAGTTGTCACTTTATTTTCATTCTTTATATAGTGCTATACAGCCAAGTGTTGTAGGTTTATTGTTTCTAACCTCTAAATTGTTTTGTACAGACAGTATGCCTGAAACAAGGAAAAGTAAAGGCAAAGGGAAGGAAGTGGAAGTGGTAGTTGGTGCACCGAGTCGGGTGAGACGATGAAATGAGGCCCAAGATGAGTCTCTATCACAAACATCTCCAACTCCTCCAACTCCTGACGAACTAAGAAGTAATGAAACTCCCCCAGAGCCACCTGCCGATGCTACCATGCAGGATCTGAGAAATGTTGTCCAATTATTGACTCGGATAGTCGCTAACCAGAGTCAAAGACAAGAAGGTCCAGCTATAGGTGCAAGTGGTGCAGATAGGGTAGCTAGCATGAGGATACATGATTTCCTTAATTTGGACCCCCATCTTTTACCGGGTCAGATCCTGATGAAGATCCACAAGACTTCACCATCAGATCCAACGCACTTTAGATGTTATGCACATAAGTGGCACAGAAGCTGTGGAACTGGCAGCATATAGATTGAAGGGTGTGGCTATATTGTGGTATGAAGCTTGGAAGCAATCTAAGGGTATAGATGCACCTCCAACTACCTGGAAGGAGTTCAAAGAGGCATTTCTTGACCATTATTTTCCATACGAGATCCGAGAGGCCCGGGCAGATCAGTTTCCGAATCTCCACGAAGGGAATATGAGCATGAGGGAGTATAGCCTTAAAATTAATTCCCTGTCCAGGTATGCTCCTAATGTAGTTGCTACTATGATAGATAGAGTTCATCGATATGTGGATAGGTTGGATTCGTATCTGGTCAGAGACTGCACCATTGCTTCTTTGAATAAAGACATGGATATAGAGAGGATGCAAGCATTTGCACAAAAACTAGAGGTTCAGAGGCAAAGAAGAAGGACACAAGAGTTAGAAAGAGAGAAGTCCAACAGGGCCAGATCTACAGGGTAGTTTGTACCGTCCTAAGGTGAGTTTAGGCCCCCATTTCCTAATAAACCACCTAGACCATTATCCTCCTACTCTGCAGTCAATGCTCCACCACAACTTCAAGGGTCTAAAGGTAATCAGTTTAGCCAAAGAAGTGAGGGCCAAGGTGCACGAACAACAGGATATTCGGCCAGCCATAAAATCTCTCCTAGGAAGCCTTGCAAACAATGTGGGAGGAGACATTTGGGTACATGTCATGTTGGGACAGATGCTTGTTATTTGTGTGGTGTACCAGGGCATATGATGAGAGATTGCCCAAAACGACGTATGGGTGATATAGCACAACCTACTGAGTCAGTTGTTGCATCATCATCGTTAGTTCCTCCATTCGGTAGGGCCAAATGCCTGCAGGTCATGGTAGAGGTGGTATAGGGGCGGCTAGCTCCAGCGGAGCCTAGAATCGCACTTATGCTCTGGTGAGTTGGCAAAATTTAGAAGCTTCACCCGATGTGGTCATGGATACATTGTCCATCTTTTCACATAATATGTATGCATTAATTGACCCTGGTTCTACATTATCATATATCACTCCACTAGTGGCTGGGAAGCTTAAAAGAACACCTAAATTATTGAACAAGCCATTTGAGGTGCCTACACCAACTGGTGAATCTATTATAGCTAGAAGGGTCTATTATGACTGTGTAGTAACTGTTTGTGACTGTGATGCATTGGCGGACCTTGTTGAGTTAGATATGGTGGAATTTGATATAATGGGTATGGATTGGTTAGCTTCTTGCTATGCTACTCTGGATTGCCGAACTAAGAGAGTATATTTCCACTTTCCAAATGAGGTGGTCCTTGAATGGGAAGGTAATGTTGGGGCACCAAAGGTTAAGTTTATTTCCTTTAGGAAGATGATGTCAAAGGGATATATATGTCATCTAGTTAAGGTAAGGGATATGCAAGCAGAATCACAAACTCTTCAATCTGTTCCCGTAGTGAATGAATTTGTTTATGTGTTTCCCGAAGAGCTTCTAGGTTTACCTCAAGAATGAGAAATAGATTTTGGCATTGACTTACTTCCAAGTACTCAACCTATTTCTATTCCCCCATATAGAATGGCCCCGGCAGAATTACATGAATTAAAGGAGCAATTACAAGATTTGCTAGAGAAGGGCTTTATAAGACCTAGTGTGTCCCCTTGGGGTGCACCAGTGTTATTTGTACGTAAAAAGGATGGCGCCTTGAGAATGTATATTGACTACCAACAATTGAATAGGGTGACAATTAAAAACAAATACCCCTTCCCCAGGATTGATGATTGATTTGATCAGTTACAGGGTGCCAAATGCTTTTCAAAAATTGATTTGACAGTCTGGTTATCACCAAGTGGGGGTGAAGGAGAAAGTCATACCCAAGACACCCTTTAGGACACGCTATGGTCACTTTGAATTTCTTATTATGTCATTTGGGCTGACCAATGCACTAGTAGTTTTTATGGACTTAATGAACAGGGTATACAAGCCGTTCTTGGATGTCTTTGTGATAGTATTTATAGATGACATTTTGTTATATTCAAGATCAGAAGAGGACCATGCAAATCACTTACGACAAGTATTACAAGTTCTTCGTGATCGGCAATTGTATGCCAAGTTTTCCAAATGTGAATTTTTGTTTAAATCAGTGGCATTCATGGGTCATATTGTATCTGATGAAGGAATAAGGGTTGATTCACAAATGATAGAGGCGGTAAAAGATTGGACAAGGCCAACAACACCCACAGAAGTTCGAAGCTTCTTAGGGTTAGCAGGTTATTACAAAAGATTTGTTGAAGGTTTTTCTTCTATTTCCGCACGTCTAACAAACTTGACACATAAGACGACCAAATTTCAATGGAATGATGCATGTGAAAGGAGCTTTCAAGAGTTGAAAAGCAGGCTAACTTCTGTACCTGTATTAGTGCTTCAAGAAGGCACAGAGGGGTATGCAGTGTATTGTGATGCTTCGGGGGTTTGCTTAGGGTGTGTACTGACACATCATGGTAGGGTAATTGCTTATGCCTCGAGACAACTGCGGCCACATGAGAAAAACTACCCAATACATGACCTTGATCTAACAGCTATTGTGTTTGCCTTGAAAATATGGCGCCATTATTTGTATGGAGTTCATGTTGACATATATACTGACCATAAGAACCTACAGTACATCTTTAAATAGAAAGACCTAAATTTAAAGCAGCAGAGGTTGCTGGAGCTAATAAAGGATTATGATGTTGATATACTATACCATCCAGGGAAAGCAAATGTGGTAGCCGATGCTCTGAGTCGTAAGGCAATTATGAATATTTGTGAGCAGTCCGTGGTACGTCAAGGAGTGGCTAAGGATCTACGTCAACTAGCCAATTTGGGAGTTCGCCTTATTGAAACTCCAAACGAAGGGGTTGTTGTGCATAATGCTGCGGAGTCTTCATTGGTAACAGAGGTAAAAGAAAAACAATTCAAAGATCCTATTCTATGACGACTTAAGGAGAAGGTGAGTCAAGGCATGATGAAGGGCTTTGAACTTGCCCAAAATGGAGTACTTTATTGTCAAAATAGATTATGTGTTCCTAATATAAATGGATTAAGAAGGAGGATAATGTAAGAAGCCCATCATTCAATATATTTGATCCATCCAGGGTCAACTAAGATGTATCATGACCTGAAGGGAATGTTTGGGTGGAAAGGCATGAAAAAGGACCTTGCAGAATTTGTGGCTCAATGTCCGAATTGCCAACAAGTTAAGGTAGAGCATCAAAAGCCGGGAGGTTATATGCCATGTATAGAGCTTCCAGCATGGAAGTGGGATATGATTAATATGGATTTTTTTACTGGGTTGCCTCGCTCATTTCAAAAGTTTGACTCCATATGGGTGATAGTTGATAGACTCACAAAGTCAGTATATTTCTTGCTAGTTAGGAGTGATTATACAACTGAAAAGTATACAAAGCTATACCTCAAAGAGACTACATGGGGTCCCAATATCCATTATATCTGATCGGGGATCTCAATTCACCGCAATGTTTTTGAAATCCTTCCAAAGGAGCTTAGGGTCACAAGTGAATTTAAGTACAACTTTCCACCCGCAGAAAAATGGTCAAGCAGAATGCACCATTCAAACACTTGAAGATATGTTGCGGGCTTGTGCATTGGACTTTAAAGGTAGTTGGGTGGACCATTTGCCACTTATTGAATTTGCCTATAATAATAGCTACCATTCAAGCATCAAGATGGCACCGTATGAAGCTTTGTATGGAAGGAAGTGTAGATCATCAATAGGTTGGCTTGAAGTAGATAAAACCACCTTGCTTGGTCTAGATCTAGTCCAACAAGCCATGGAAAAAGTCAAGGTAATATGACAACGGCTATAAACAGCCCAAAGTCGTCACAAATCATATGTAGATGCCAGAAGAAGAGGACTGAACTCTCAGTAGGAAATTGGGTATTCTTAAAGGTGTCCCCAATGACAGGTGTTATGAGATTTTGTAAGAAAGGAAAACTAAGCCCACGTTACATAGGACCATATAAGATTATTAAAAGGTTTGGACAGGTTGCATATGAATTAGAGCTACTCCAGGAGCTTTCAATGGTTCATCCAGTTTTTCATGTCTCAATGCTTCGAAAATGCATAAGTGGCCCATCTCGTATTTCTCCTATTGAAGATATGCAGGTTATGGAAGATCTAACCTATGAAGAGGTACCTATTGCTATCCTAGATCATCAAATTAGAAAACTAAGGAATAAAGAAATACCTTCAGTGAAAGTGCTTTGGAGGTAGAAGAGATAACGTGGGAGGCTGAGGAAGCAATGAGGTCTAAATACCCTTATTTATTTGAAGCTAAAGAGGAATTCCAAGATAAAGAATGAGGGATTAGTAGGTACGTGAATATGAATTCTTATTATGTTTTCAAAAGTCTGTTTACACGAAAGTTCAAACTTGTTTAACCTATTCAATTATGCTTACATTCGGGGACAAATGTTCCTATGGGGGGGAGGATGTAACACCCCACATTTTACATGTACTAGTCCAACGCAGATGAAACATGATATGGCGGGGTCAAAGTCGCACACATTTCAAAAGTGCGTGAATTTTAGATTAAAGGGGTATATGTACGTCTAACGCTTAAGATGACCGAGTGTATATAATTTTTAAGTCAAGTTAAGGAGATTGTGACCTTAAATAAAGTGAAATAAGTGAGGTGCTTGTGAGACTTAGGAAGCTAGCAGGTGACTCGCCTACGTGCTTAACTTAAATAGGCTAGGTAAACGGAGACAAGGCCCAACACTGAATTTGTTCAAGTCCGATCAAGAATAAATCCCGAGTTAAGGATGTCATTTGGGCCAATGGTTTAGCATCATAAAAGGACAACATTTTCAGCCCAAGATGAATAGGAAAAAGGGCCAAATTACATTCAAAACCCAATTCACAAATAGGGCCTAAATAAGTGGGTTTAAGTGAGAAATATTTGCAACAAAGCCCATCCAATTGAAGCCCAATAAGGCCCAAGTGAAAAGGCCAAGTTGCTGCATCATAACCTTAATAAAGTAAGGCTGAAAAATCCAAAAGAAAGTCAGCCAAAAGTGGCCTTATAAAAGGGAGCAAAATCCAGCAACTTTTTAGTCATTATCTTTATGGCCAAAACTCAGATTTGTCTCAAAGTTTCTCCTTGCTCTTTCTTCACTTTGTAAAGCCGCCAAGACTCACCTCTAGGGTTCTTGAAGAGAACCTAATCCTTGAGGGCTAAGTTAAGTAAAAATACCTATGGTTTGGTTTAAATTTTCCATGAAAAACATGAAGAGTATGCTTGTTGTACTTGTGCCGGAATTTGGGACAACATGTGTTCCAAAGATTGTTGTCCACTTTTCTTGTTAATTAAGAGGCTTTTCTCTTGTTGGTTAGCTGGATTATGAAGTAATATGTATTTAACAAGGTTTGGTTCTGTAGTTGTGTAAGCAGGCTGCTGCACCATTTTTATCTTCCGCGAAAATGAGTTCTTATATGATACCTAAATTGCGGCATTAGTAGGAATTTGTGGACTGAGTATTGGGAATGATTGGCTCATGTTTTCCATCCTCTTGGGGGACTTTTTTGGTACTGTATTTGTGTGTACATATGTTGGGGACAGTTTGGTTGATGTTGAAACAGATTTGGAATTGTTGACGCCGAAGTGTAGCGAAAGGATGTAATGTTACGTTGCCTACTGGCGTGTTGTGTAGAATTGTTGTATGTTGTACTTTATGAGCTGTTGTAACACTGTTATTGGACTGAAACAAGCTGGATAAGACACGTATATGTGAACATGTATTAGAAAATACAATTAGAAGTGGAAATGTTGAAAGAATACTCTTTGGTTGCTAATTACGAGCTTGCTGCCCGGATATTATTTTTGAGTGAAATTAGATTACCAAGATGTTTTTATTAGCTGCTAATATAGTTTTATCACCTACTATATTGTAGATAAGTGTTTGGAGGAAAAGGATACTACTCCAAGGTAATAAAGACATAGTACAATAAGGTATGTAAGGCTACTTGATTTCCTATTACTCGGCGTGAAATCTATGTCCATCCTTGGTACATAGAGGGCACTTACCAACTACGACATCACTAATAATTATGTTTCCACCCTTTACCATGTTCATATGTTCCCATACATAGCCATTGTCAGACCTGCATACGTACTTGGGTACCAAATATACATGAGTTCCTTTTTACCAAACAAAGTCCATGTGTTGTTTAATTTCCTATACGGTTCATTAGTTGTGTATCTCTCTTTTCATTGTGGTATTATCTTGTATGGTTGTTTATATGTCACATGACTATATTCCTACAGTTCTAAAGGTTATGAACACCAAAAGAATCATCTGGAAAGTAAATAAAAGATAACTCAAAGTTGCTTGTTAATGGGTGGTATCCTAGGGGTGGAAGAATCACCTAGCATGGGTCGATCTCCTATTTTGGGGGGTATCCCTGGGGTGAAAGGAAAGCCTAGCATGAGTCGATCTCGATATTGATTTACCACTGATCAGCTGGTCATTTATATGATATATTGTGCACAGATTACACAGTAAAGAATGGTAAAGAAATAAAAACACATAAAGTACATGATTCCACAATATGACTAAAGGTGGTCTTTTCATCCTTACACACCAGTGTGTGATATCATTTGAGTTCTTATTTCATATACAATATTTCCAGCCTTACATATTTAGTACATTATCTCGTACTAATGTCCCTTATGGGGGACCTGCATTTCATACTGCAGGTACAAGAGTTACGAGATCTCCCCAGTAAGAGTACATGACTTTCCAGCTGCTATTACTAAGCTCCAGGTTGCTTCGGGGGTTGTGTTTTTAGAACTTGTATTTTGTATTGTATAGTTGGTCATGAGGCGGGGCCTGTCCCGACCCATATGGAAACTGCTCCTTACCTAGAGGCTTTGTAGACTATGTAAATTAAAGTTTGGTCAAGTAGCATACTATAGACATCGAATCTCCAACGACCTAGTTTTATGCATTTGCTTTTGGATTGTTAATATAATTTACTTTCTTTTGACAACATATTAAATATGGGAACCTCTTAAATGTTCATAGCAGGTGCATAGTTATATGTTGGTTCTCTCGAGCCTTGTCGGCAATGGGTGCCAGTCCATCTTAATGGGACTTAGGGCGTGACAACTAGTAGTCAAATTAATATTTTCAATGTACACAAATTTCAATTAATAAGAATTATATAAATAAAATAAACATTTGATTAATATTTTAAGGCGAATACAAAACACATACTATACAAATTAAAAGAAACATAAGAATTAGTAGTATACTATTTACTAAAATAAAGAGTCCCTCAGTCATAGGATTCCAACCTTCAACAATAATTTAGACACATGAACATCTCATAACTCTACTAACAAATATGAGAGGGGAAATTTTTTAGTTTGAGAGGTACTTGGAAATTGGCAAGTTTTATTTATGTAAGGATCGACCTATCTGGTTTGGATAAGTGAAAAGTATTGAATTTGACATATTCTATCTGATTCGAGTTTTAAAATGTTAATGAATGAATTAAACTCAGGTACTGATCAAATTTGACATATGCAAATGATCTTTAATTGATTTGGTAAATATTTTATATATTAGTAAATAATAAATAAATAAGAATATAATTTCAGTTTAATATCTTTGGATAATCTACTTTTTATAACTAACAAGTTTTTAGAGATGTTTTCAAGGAGACACTTTTGCTTCTTTTTTCATTTTGCATTTTGGCCTGTTTTAGTTTCATCTTGCGAGACAAATTTTTTGGTGGACATAATAGTTTGGTCAAACTCAAATATTTACTTTCAAGATTAATTTTCTTCTCTTTGTTGAAGTAGAAGAAGTAATTAATAAAAGAAGGAAGAAAGGAATTAATAGATATTAACATCAAATATTGATGATGTAGAGCCTCATTATATCATAAACACTCTTTTTAATTGGGTGAACTAAAAAAGGAATTTTTTTTCATTTAATTATAAAAGAATCCATTAAAAGATTGATAAATAACTGTAATCTTGTCACAATTGTACATTAACTTTTGGTACTTTAAACCTTTTTTCAACTATAAAAAGACACTATTATACGACTTTTAAACATCAATTGAGTCATCAAAGATAAATAGTATGAAAAAAAAGGATTGGCTAGAATTTCTTGAAAGTTTGAATCCTCAGGAGCCCATGCTTAATTTGTTTGGTGCATCATCCCACGATAATCGTGAGGTTATAGCACAAGCAGGTTGATGGCCTCTTGAAGGGAAACTGTAATTTGAAAATGCTTTTTCTAAGTAAAATAATCTATGTTAACAAATGTTTTTCGAATTTATTACTTCAAAATATCCCCATAAGTCCTAGAGGAAATAAAAAATCAGTACATAACCCTCTTAAAAGACGTCGGAATAGAGAATTCTACAAACAACAATAATGTCGTTGTTGTTGCTGCTGATGATCATCATGATGTGATCATAAGCAATATCACCAAGTTGCAGAGGAAGACAACTCATCACTCAATGGCCTGTCGCCTCAAGTCGAAAACAATCGTTTACGTCGCCGACAAAGGATATGTGATTTAAAAGTATATTTAGTATTACTTCATTAAATTTAAAAAATATTATTTTTCTAATAAATATATTATTCTTAAAAACCTTTTAAACTATTAACAAAAATAATATATTTAAATTAAACTATTAATGAAACATATTTTTATTAAATTTTGCATAATTTTAGGACATTTTTAATCATTTTCATTAGCTTTTAAAAGTATTCATGGACATTTTTCTTTCCTTCCTTTCTATTTTGTGGTTATTCACTTGTTTTATTGATTTAAGTGGTTTGTGCAAAGTGTAAAGTGTGTCACAATAAAATAACTTGCATGTATACAAAATTGACCAAAGAAAAGAGGTTAATTTTTCAAATAAACTTGATTATAAACCTATACTACTAACATTTTATACTGCAAATAATAGACTAGTGAAAAAATACCAACTACAATAGAAATGTCATGATATTAAAAAAGTAAAAATTGAATTGAAAAAATGAATCCGATAAATATTGATATTGAAATTAAAATGAACATTTTCTTAAAAATCAAATAACAAATAGAGAGGTGAAAGATCTATTAGAGCAATAAATAGGATTACTGATGTGAAATATTGATTCAAGCTCAAATAGTTATGTAGAAATTATAACATTTGCAATAAATTCTATGTCGAATAAATAAGAAACTTTGTAAAAGTTGTGTCACAATGATCATAAAAAATAAATAAGACAACTAATTAGTAGGCGTAACGAAGTATAGTTTACAAATTTATATTTGGTGAGCCAGATTGTAATTCCTCCTAATTCTTTTCACCTAGACTGAGTGGATGCATAGAGAAAATTGAGAAAGTGAATGAGAAAATCACTAGAAGAGAAACCACAAGGGCCATCCACAGCCCGCAGAGTGATCTACGTCCTGTAACTGAGTCCTCGTAGATCCCCGTGTGACTTGGTGAAAATTTTTAAGTCTGCGGCCCATGTATGAGACAACATACAACCCGTAAAATAATAACAGCCCGTAGATTAGGTTTCGTCAATTGGTGATCAAAAAATTAACTTTTCAGTATATTGAGTTACGAGTTATCAGACGGCCCGTAGAAGTATTTAAATCCCATAGAAGAGGTTTCGTAAATCCCAAGACATATTCCAGTAAATCAAACTTCTGGGCACTTTACCTACAAGAGGTCATCTACGGCCCGTAAAAGATCTACGGCCCATAGACGTGGTCTTGTAGATCCAGTTGGTAGTTTTTAAGAAACATATTTTTGTCCATTCCTATTCCTTTTCTATCCAATCCTTCGACGTTTTGGATTTGATTAAAGTCCAAAAATAAAATCCTAACTGTAATTTTACTATTCATTCATGCTTGGGAGTTCTTGAGAGGACCAGAGGAGGGAGAAAAGCGAGGGTTTCAAGTTCAAACGGGAGGATCGACTAAAGTTTGATTTCTTCTTCTATTTCCAAGTATGTAAGGCTTATTAAAGCGTTGAACTATGTTCATTCTTATGTCATTTCACCTACTCGAGTCAAAATTTGGAAAATCTTGTTAACCTAATACCAGATTTCTACATTTATTATGAGTTCTCATGATGATGTATGAGGTACATGCTACATTGCATAAATATTGATATGAAATTGAGATATAATTCTTTATTCTATAGCATAAACCCTAAACTACATGACTTTTATGAAATTTTGTTCAAGAATTGAGTTGAGGTTTGAGTGTGGTTACCTGAGTTGAGCAACATGAGCATAATTGAGCATGAGGTGCATGTTGCATTTTAATGACATGTACTGCATTTTTTCTTGCCTCACATGATGAGTCCATTGGAGTGAGTCCGAATGACTTTCTGAGTCCGAGTTGGGTCTGATTGTTTTCCTTGATTGACTGAGTTGATAAGAAATTCAGATAAGTTGAGTTAAGATAACCTAATAAGGTTAATATTTGAATTGATTGATGAGTTAAGTATATTTTAGTCTTGGGAGGAGTATCGAGCACTGAGTTGGGAGAGAGAGTAAGTAACTACTCTAACCAACAGAGTTCTGGCAACTCTTATCTGAAAAAATGGACATTTTTTATGGATCGATAAGAGAATTGATCGTCCTTTACCTTGGCAAGTTTAGGAAGGGCATTGCAATGACATCGCCTTCATTGTGTATAATCAAACTAAAGTTGGTGGGGTTGGATGTCCGTTAAGAGAAACTCCTAAGCAAACACTGATTGAGCATAATATTTATAAAATAAGTTTATTTCTACTGAGTCTATTTTAAAAAAGCATGATTTACTGTAAAGTGGGATATTTATTCAGATGAGTTGTGAGTTGTTTGAGTTGAGGTGAGTGAGTTGAGCTTTACTTTGTTAAGCTATTTTACATACCAGTATATTCCATGTACTGACATCCATTTGGACCTGCATCATCTCATGATACAGATACAAGTGGTAAAGGACTTCATCCAGCGCATCGTTGAAGTCTGGATTAATGCATTCTCAGAGTTGGTAAGCCTTTCTTACATTCCAGAGGAACCTTTTTATTCTTCTTATTTGATGGGGTGTTTTATTTCTTTATTTGGGGTATCCATGGCCTATCATGGAACCCTCTAGATTGTTGAGTAGAGTCTTCATAGACATTGAGTAGAGGATCATTCAGTATTTCTATTTCCAAACTTGTTCACTAGAGACTATTTAGTAAGAGTATTATTTATCTATTAATATCTTTTATTTGAGTATTACTTCTGCTGTTGAGTTGATATGACAATGAGGCCAGGTAGTTCTCTTGAGGAATCAACAATGGTTCTTCAAGTGCTGACCCCACCAAGTGCACCCTCCTGGAGCATGACAAACATGGTATCAGAGCACAAAGTTTAAGTGTCTTAGGGAGTCGATGAAGCTGTGTCTAGTAGAGTCTTGTTTATGTTTGTGTTGTGCACCACACTTTATAAGAAAGAGGCTAAATGACATTAGGAAATATTACACTTTCTTATGTTCTGAGTTCGTGCGATAGAGTTAAAACTCTACATAGCTCCTTTTAACTCATGCTATATGCGTTTACAGATCATGCCTCCTAAGCATATCATCACTCAAAGAAGTACCACAACTGATGATACGGAGAACCTAACCCTAGCGGTGCCTACTCAGATGGAAATGAGGGGTCATGGTCAACCAGCCAAAACTACTAATATTCCACAAACACCTACTGCTCCACCTGCTCCTACCATAGAGGACGACTTCAGAAAAGCTATCACTGTGCTCAGCCAATTGACAACTGCTTAGAGTGGGAACTAGAGTTCATAAAATCCTAGTTCTGATTCTTAAGAGCCGAAAACTACCACCAAACTTAGAGATTTTATGAGGATGAACCCACCTGTGTTTACTGGATGATAGGTTGAGAAAGACCAGAACTTCATTGATGAGATGTGGAAAGTGTTGAAAGCTATGCATGTGACTTAGATTGAGGGAGTGGAGCTTGGTGCCTATAAGATCAAGGATGTGGCTAATGTTTGGTACTATCAGTGGGAGGGGAGTCGAGGTGAGGATTCTTAGCCTATTGTTTGGGATGAGTTCGAGAGTGCCTTCCTTGATCACTTCTTTCCCAGGAGTTGAGGGAGGCCAAAATTTAGGAGTTCGTGAATCTGAAATAATAGGGATTGACTATTAAATAGTGTAGCCTAAAATTCTACCAGTTATCTAGGTATGTCCTAGAGATGGTCTAGGATATGAGAGAGAGGATGAGGAAATTCGTATCTGGGTTAGGTATACATGTGAAGAAAAAATGCAATGCAGCATTGCTGATTCTAGGTTTGGATATCTCCAGAGTTACGGTCTATGCCCAAAAATTTGAGGAGGATAAGAAGAGAGATAGAGAGAAGCATCTCAATAAGAAGGACAAGTCAGCAGGGCTTGAGCTGAATCATACTAAGCAGAGTAAGGGAGATAAGTCTTACTTCGAGAAGAGGTCCATTAGCTATGCACCATCTTAAGCCAGTAGACCAGCCCCGAATACCAAGTATGATCAGAGGTCCCAAGGTCAGCCAAACTTTAGAGCACAGGGTTCACAGTCTCAAGACAGTGTGACCCTTGCCTCGAGTGGGAAGCCACCTCATGGGATATGTGGCAGGATGCACATTGGAAAATGTAAAGATGGAGGGAACGATAGCTACAAGTGTGGACAACCGAGCCATTTTTAGAGGGAGTGTCTGTTGTTAGGAAAAAAGGCCCAGACTTCTACCACAGCACAACCAATGAGTGCTAACCAGAGAGGTGTTACAATCTAGACAAGTGGTGGGACAAGCCGTTTATATGTGATGGGAAACTGACAGGACCAAGAGGTTGTACCAGATGTTGTGATGGGTATGCTTGGAATCTTTACTTTCCATCACTATCCTTAACTTAATCTAGGTGCGACTTGTTCTATTGTGCTACTATACATGGCTGGTAGATTTGAGATCCTTCCTGAATGTCTTCTTGATCCCATTAGTGTTTCTACTCCTGTTGGTGAGTCCATTAGAGTTGAGAGAGTCTATATAGATTGTGTGGTGTCCATCTACCATAGGGATGCTCCTGCTTATTTGATTGAGTTAGAGATGGTTAATTTCGACGTGATCCTTACATGGACTGACTTCGCGCCTGTTATGCCTCTATTGATTGTAGAACCTAAACTGTCAATTTTCAATTTCAGAAAGAGACCGTTATTTTGTGGAAGGAAGATTCTATTGTGCCAAAGGGTAGGTTTATTTCTTGCCTCAAGCCTCGAAGACTTTTCTCTAAGAGATGTATCTATCAACTCGTGCAAGGAAAGTTTGATGATGTTGAGCCTCCAAATCTTGAGCCCATCCTGATCATGAGCAAGTTCCCTGATGTATTTCCTGAGGATTTGCCAAGAGTCCCTCTTGATAGGGAGAGTGAGTTTGGAATCGATGTTCTCCCGAAAACCCAGCCTATTTCTATTTTGCCGTATAGAATGGCCCATGTAAAGTTGAAAGAGTTGATCAAGCAGTTGAGGGATTCACTAGAAAATGGATTTATAAGGCCGAGTGTCACTCTATGGGGTGCTCCAGTCTTGTATGTTCGAAAGAAGGATGGTTCATTTAAAATGTGTATTGACTACTACTAGTTGAAAAAGGTAAACTTAAAAATAAGTACCCCTTTCTGAGGATTGATGACTCGTTTGACCAAGTTCAGGGTGCCACTATTTTTGCCATGATAAACCTCCCATCTGGCTATCACTAGTTTAAAGTGAGAGACTGTGACATTCTGAAGATGGCTTTTCGAACCCAATATGGTCATTTCGAGTTTTCGGTTATATTGTTTGGGTTGACCAATGCGCCTACAGGCTTCATGGACTTGATGAATAGAGTATTTAAACAGTATCTTCACATGTTCATGATCATGTTTATTGATGATATTCTTGAATATTCTAAGGATTAGGAGGACCACGCCAAACACTGCAGAATTGCTTTGCAGACGCTCAAGGATAATGAGTTATATGCGAAGATTTTGAAGTGTGAGTTTTGGCTCAAACTTGTTGTATTCTTAGTCCATGTAGTGTTGGGCAACGACATTTGAGTGGATACTTAAAAGATTGAGGCAGTTTAAAAACTAGCCTACGCCAACCTCTTTGACAGATATAAGGAGTTTCCTGGGTTTGGCTGGCTCCTACCACAGGTTTGTTGAAGGATTTTCTTCCATATCCGCATCATTTACTAAACTGACTTAGAAGAAGGACAAGTTCTAATGATCCGATGAGAGAGAGGAGCTTCCAAAAGCTGAAGACAAGGTTGACTACTGCCATATGTTAACCTAACCTGATGAAATAGACGGAGTGACATTTATTGTGATGCTTCAATAGTGGGATTGGGATGTGTGTTAACACAGATAGGTAAAGTTGTTGCCTATGCTTCTAGATATCATAAAGTGCATGAGAAGAATTATTCCACTCATGACTTGGAGTTGGCAGCTGTGGTATTCGCTCTCAAACTATGGTTCGACTACTTGTATGGAGCCCATGTTAATGTATTCACAGACCACAAAATCTTGCAATATGTCTTCTCAAATAAGGAGCTTAATCTGAGGCAGAGTAGATGGCTAAAGTTACGTAAAGACTATGACATAAGCATCTTCTAACATCCTGGTAAAAATAATGTGGTTGTTTATGGGAAGTATCCCCCATTTTGAGGAAGAGAAAAAGGAGTTAGCTAAAGAGGTTCACAGACTAGCATGATTGGGAGTTTAATTAGACGAATCGGGCGAAGGAGGAGTTCTTGTGCATAATGGGTTTGCATCATCTCTAGTAGTAGAGGTGAAGGATAAGCAAGATGAAGACCCTCTATTGCTGCAAATAAAAGTAGATGTGCATAAACAGAAAGTGATGGCTTTCAGCAAAGGGGGAGATGGAGTATTGAGTCACCAAGGCAGATTGTGTGTTCTAGATGCTGATGGTGTTCGCGAGAGGATCATGGCAGAGACCATAATTCTAGATATTTCATTCATGTAGGATCAACTGAGATGTACTATGACTTGAGAGAGATTTATTGGTGGAGTGGGATGAAAAAGGATATTGCTAAGTTTGTTTACAAGTGCCTGAATTGCCAACAAGTGAAAGTTTATTCTGAAAGGCCATGTGGAGTAGCTCACAATTTATACTCCAAAATAGAAATGGGAGATAATTAATATGGACTTCGTCACAGGTTTGCTGAAGTTTCATAGACAACACAATTCAATTTGGGTGATAGTCGACAGAATGACCAAATCTTCTCACTTCTTGGTAGTAAAGATGACGGACACTGCGAAAAATTATGCCCGACTATACACAAAGGATATTTTTAGACTGCATGGAGTCCCCTTATCTATCATCTGAGATAGAGGAGTCCAATTTACTACCCAGTTTTGGGGATCTTTCCAGAAAGACATAGGTTCAAAGGTGAATCATAGCACTGCTTTTAACCGTCAAACTAATTGCCAAGCAGAGTGCACAATTCAGACCTTGGAAGATATGTTGAGAGCTTGTGCCATTAATTTCAAAGGTAATTGTAATGACCACTTTTTTTTATTGTGCCACTTGGATGATTTGAGGTAGGTGAAGCAGAACTAATTGGACCGAACTTTGTTGACCATGCCATGGAGATAGTAAAGATCATTCGAGGAAGATTGAAGTCTACACAGAGTCGACAGAAATCCTACACCGATGTTAGAAATAGAGACTTAGAGTTTGAGGTTGACAATTGGGTGTATTTGAAAGTGTCACCTATGAAGGGTGTGATGCAATTTGGGATGAATGGAAAGCTAAGTCTAAGGAATATTAGCCCTTACTAGATTTTAAGGAGAGTGGGTAATGTGTCTTATATGTAAGAGCTACCACAAGAGTTAGTAGCCATCTATCCAGTCTTCCACATTTCTACGCTTAAAAAGTGTTTAGGAGACCCATAGTTGGTTGTGCCTGTTGAGAGTATTGGAGTAAAAGATAACTTGAGCTATCAGGAGAGTCCTGTCCAAATTCTTGATCGGCAGGTTTGCAAGTGAAGAACCAAAGAGATTGCATACGTCAAAGTGTTGTGGAGAACTAATTTGTAGAAGAAGCTACTTGGGACACAGAGGAGGATATAAAGGCCTAATACCCTCATATAACACCCAATAAAATTACCAAAATTCCTCCAGATGAGATGTGTTTGCATAATGCGTCTTGGAAAACGCCGAGGCTAGAAATGCGACCAGTACAAAAGATTATGTGGAAAAATGATCTTGATTGATTATTAGAGAAACCGGATCAAAGGATAATTTTTCAATGTGAAAACGCAATTCCAAAACGGTAAGCAACATGTCCACATTGCAGACGTTTCATGGACTTATACTTTGATGTGATCTCAATATTTTCTACGGGATTAGAAAACTCGATCAAGAAATTTTCAATGAAAACCCCTAAAAACTGACTAAGTCCATGACACGGACTTGGTACACCAAGGCGAATGTTTTTTACTTCTTTTTTTGTGGGCATTCTAGAATTTTCCCAACCCTTGTGAATCTTAAAACACAATCAAAATAGGTCATTTCAAGCGTAAAAATGGTGTATTACCCTTTCTTAAGTCTCACTAAGCTTCTTACGAGAATAAGGGTTAAGGAGAAGAGATGAAGAGCGAATTTCAAGAGAGTTGGGGCCGAAATCTTGCTAGATTGGTTGTCAAACTCCATACCAGGTATGTAAGGCTAAATTAAAACATGCAATTATCCTTTGATGTGCCCCCTTGATTGAGGTAGATTGGTAGATGAATGTATTGAGTCCTCGTGCATGTGTTTTGATTATTTTCTTGTAAATTATACACATTCTATGTATTTTCATATGTTCATTGTCATCATACACTTGATTTATTGATTGAATACTTTTCATGATTTGTTGCATAAACTCTATGTTTTATTTTATAAAAGATTGCATGAATGAATCTAGGAATTGAGTCTAGAGCCTTGATTGTGAATGATGACTGTGATTGTGATGTGAGCATAGTGATAAGTTGATAGAACTTGATGGTCCTATGAGTATTCATAAATGAACTCTGAAGATTAGTTGGATTAATTGTCCTCTTAATGATTTGTCTGAAGTAGATTGATTGAGAATAGAGTTGATTGGATGATACCCAATTGTGATCAAATTGATGGGTTGATAAGAGTCCTTATGAGACTAATCGATATGATTTATTTTGATGAATTGTCTTATGAGCATTGAGTCATGGGAGGAATATTGGGCACCGAAATAGGTAAGAGTAAGTCCAACTCAAACTTATTAACTACATCACTATGCATAGGTGAGGATTGAACCATTACATCAGATGTTCCCTCTTGATTGGAAGTCCCTGAAACAATAACGGACTTGATGGACCAGATCCCTTGTGGATCTGAATTGTTCTTTACCTAGCAAGTACAGAACGGCTGTGGCAACATCAACTAGATTGTTGTACAATCACCGGCCCATAAGTGATTATTGTCGGATAAGAGAAACTCCCAAATAGGTTCTATACTAATAGTACTCTTATTGGATTGGATTTGATTCCAATTGTATTGGATGGTATTGATTGGTCATTGTCTACTCTTTATTCTTGCGTTAGATAGACATTTGAAAATCTGATTGAGTATTTTTTGAGTGATGTTATTCTATATTGTTCTATCTATATCTGCTTCATTCAACTATTTTACATACTTGTACATTCCACGTATTGACATCTATTTGGACTGCATCATTTCATGATGCTGAGAGCGATAATAGAGATCATCAATAGATGCTCCGTTGAGGATCAATTACAGTCAGATGAGTTGGTAAACTCTCCCTTACTCCGAAGGATTCTCATTTATATTTTAATGTAGCTTTTAGATTCAGACTTTAGATTTGTTTTATTTTGATTGAGGTAGTCATGGGTCTATCATTGGCACCAACTAAGAGTCGATAGAGGCTTTATAGACTAGAGTTGAGTTGTTGAGTGGATATTGTGTGAGCTAGTTTCTTTCATACTTGTCTCATTGATTGGATTCTTGATCATTTACATATTAATATTTTTCCACCCATTTCTGTCTTTAGTCTTTCGCTAATATGATGAATGTTGGTTGAATGAATACGACGAGTCCAAGTGGTTCGCTTGGGGACTAGTAATAGTCTCTAAGTGTTAGTCACGTCCAAGATACCCTCCTAGAGCATGACAAACTTGATATCAGAGCACATAGTACAAGTGTCCAAGGGAGTCTATGATGATGTGTCTAGAAGAGTCTTTTTATAGGTGTGTTGTGCACTACACTTTATATGCAGGAGGCCATAGACATTAGAAATTATTACACTTCTTTCATATTTGGATTCGTGCGATAGAGTTAACCTCTATGAAAACTTCCTTCTAATTCGTGCATTACGCATTTGCAGATTTGTGATCATGCCTCTAAGAAGAGCTGTCAGAGGTAGAGGGCATCCTACTAGGCAAAATGTCGACCAATCTTAGTCCCAAGGTCATGACGAACCCATAACTGCAGCTATCCCTCCTAAGCAGCCACCGCAAGTTGAAATCTCAAATACTGAGCTTCGCCAAGCTATCCAAACTTCGGCCCAGGCTGTGATAGCACCTGTTACTAGATAGAGAGTGGGTAGACAGGATATGCCGGATACATCCAGAACCCATGAGTTCTTGAGGATGAACCCGCATGTGTTCATAGGGACTACACCAAATGAGGACCTAGAGAATTATATTTATGAGCTTCAGAAACTGTTTAAGATGATGCATTGGCTACCTACCAACTCAAAAGGTGTTGCTAGACTATGGTTTGATCAGTAGAAGAAGGGTAGAGGAGAGGAAGCCCCAATGCTCACTTAGGTAGTGTTCGAGGAAGCTTTCTTGGGGAGTTTCTTTCCAAGGTAATGGAGGGAGGCCACGGAAAGAGAGTTCATGAATCTAATATAGGCTTTATGACTGTGCAGAAGTATGGATTCAACTTTACCTAGCTATCTCGCTATGCTCCGAATATGGCTGCTGATACGAGAGAGAATGGAGTTGTATGTTGACGGGCTGAACAAATGGCAGAAGAAGGATGAGAGGGTAGATATGCTTGTGAGTGATATGGTTATTGGGAGGTTAATAACATATGTACAACAAGCTGATGAGGAGAGGTAGCAAGATAGGGAAGAGTACAGAAATAACAGGGCCAAAACGTCCATCCATGAGGTTGAGAAGAGAGGGAATGGGAATGGTAACCGATTTCAGTCAGGGCTAGCCCCATCATCTACTAGTGCACTTTTTCCTAGAAACAGGAATGAATAGAGGTCTCAAAATTTTAGAGCCAAGGGATTTCAGTGACAGACTAGTATGGCTCAAGGTTCACACAGTAAGCCACCATTTGGTAAGTGCGAGAAGCTACACATGGAAAGATACCATGAGGGAAGTGATGTATGTTTCAAGTGTCACCGATTGAGTCAGTTTCAGAGAGATAGTCCAACGTGAGCAAATCGGGCTCAATCCTTCGCACCAGCCCTGCCAGCTAGAGGAAACCAGAAAGGTGCTACGTCAGGTGCAAGCAGAGCTACAGACAGTTTGTATGCCATGGGTAGCTGCCAAGATCAGGAGAACTCCCCAGATGTTATGACGGGTATGGTTAGAGTCTTTACTCTTGATTGTTATATTTTGATGGATCCTAGTGCCACATTGTCATTTGTGTTTCCTTATGTGGCTAGTAGATGTGATAGAACTCATGAGTGTCTACGTGATTCCTTTGATGTTTCTACTCCATTTGGTGAGTCTATTCTAGCTGAAAGCATCTGTATAGATTGTGTGGGGTCGATCAATAATAAGGATATTCTTGTTCATCTAATTGAGATAAAAACGATTGATTTCGATGTGATCCTAGTCATGGATTGGCTTAATGTCTTTGCCTCCATTGATTGTTGGACCCGAACCGTTAAATTTTGATTTCCGAATGAACCGGTCCTAGAGTGGAAGGGTGATTCTATAACACCTAAGGATAAGTTTATTTCCTATCTTAGGGACATATAGCTAATCTCTAAAGGATGTATGTATCACCTCCTTCGAGTCAAGTCTGATGATGTTGAGCCTCCTACTCTAGAGTCAGTCCCGATTGTGAATGAGTTTCCTAAAGTGTTTCCTATGGATTTTCCTAGAGTCCTGCCTGATAGGGATATTGACTTTTGGATTGATGTTCTTTCCTGACACCTAACCTATCTCAATTCCACCTTATGCGACAGCCCCTATTGTGTTGAAAGAATTGAAAGAGCTATTGAGAGATTTGTTAGAGAAGGGCTTTATTAGGCCGAGTGTTTCTCCTAAGGGTGCCCCTGTCCTGTTCGTGCGAAAGAAAGATGGGTCTCCCAGAATGTGCATTGATTATAGGCAACTGAATAAGGTCACGATAAAGAATAAATATCCTCTCCCAGGATAGATGATCTATTTGACCAACTTCAGAGTGCCTCTTGCTTCTCAAAGATAGACCTCAGATCTAGTTACCATCTGTTGAATGTAGGGGAATGTGACATCCCAAACACAACCTTTAGGACTCTATATGTCCATTTTGAGTTCTTGGTTATGTCTTTTGGGTTGACTAATGTGGCTGCAGCATTCATAGATTTGATGAATAGAATGTTCAGATAGTACCTTGATATCTTTGTGATTGTATTTATTGAAGACATTTTGGTGTATCCAAGAGATGAGGAGGAGCATGCCAAACACCTCAAAATTCTTCTCCAAACACTTAAGGACCATGAGTTGTATGGAGAATTTTGAAGTGTGAATTTTGGTTCAAGTCTGTGGCCTTCCTACGCCATATTGTCTCGGGTGATTGTATTCTAGTAGACACCCAAAAGATTGAAGCGGTTAAGATTTGGCCCAAACCAACCTCTCCCACTGACATAAGATGTTTCTTGGGGTTGGCAGGCTACTACCATAGTTTTGTAGAAGGAATTTCTTTCATATCCTCACCATTGACAAAATTGACTCAGAAGAAGGTCAAGCTTTAGTGGTCCAGTGAATGTGAGAAGAGTTTCCAAGAGTTGAAAAAAAAGATTGACTGTTGCACTAATTTGAACTTCGCATGACGGGACAAAGGACTTTGTGATATTTTGTGAAGCATCGAGAGTTAGATTGGGTGTGTGCTGATGCAGAGGGGAAAAGTGATAGCTTATACTTCCAGACAACCTAAGGTTCATGAGATGAACAATACAACCCATGATCTTGAGCTGGCAGCGGTGGTATTTGCACTTAGGATTTGGTGCCACTACTTATACGGGGTGTATGTGGATGTGTTTACTAACCACAAGAGCCTGCAGTACATCTTCAATAAAAAAGAGCTCAACCTGCAGCAAAGGAGATGGTTGATTGAATTTTGAGAGAAGTATTGATTGTTATTTATGCCTCGAGTCCACCTTTACTCTTTATTTGAGGATAAATGATTCCAAGGGGAAGATAATGTAATATCAGTAAAATTATCAAAATACCCCTAGATAAGAAGTACTTGAATAATGCATCTTCCCAAACTCCGATGGAGGTTGGAAATGCGATTAGGATAAAGATTGTATGGGAAGATGGTCTTGGTCGATTTTTAGAGCAACCGAATCAAAAGATAATTTTTTTGATAGAGAAATGCGATTCTAGAAACGCACGCAACATGTCCGCGTCGACTTACATTTGGATGTGATCCCAATATTTTCCATGGGATTAGAAAACTCGATGATAAAATTTTTGACGAAAAACCCTGAAAACTGACCAAGTCCACGACGCGGACTTAATACACCGAGGACAATATTTTTTAGTTTTTTGTTGCGAGGCATCACAAACATTTTCCAAAAGTATAATAAAAATAGGTCATTTTGAGCATAAAAAGGGTTTTAACACCCATTCTTAAGTCTTCCTAAGCTTTTTACGAAGGTTAGGGCTAAGGAGAAGAGAGGAAGAGCGAGGTTCTAGAGAGTTAGAGACGAAAGCTTGCTAGACTGATTGTCAAACTCCATACCAGGTATGCAAGGCTAAACTAAAACATGGAATTGTCCTTCCATGTGCCCTCTTGATTGAGGTAGATTGATAGATGAATGTATTGAGTCCCCATGCATGTTTCTTGAATATTTTCTTGTAAATTATATGCATTATATGTATTTTCATATATTGATGATCATCATAAACTTAACTTTACTGATTAATACTTTTCATGAGCTATTGCATAAACCCTATATGTTATTTTATAAAAGATTGCATGAATGAACCTAGTGATTTAGACTAAAACCTTGATTGTGAATGATGATTGTGATTGTGATGTGAGCATGATGATAGGTTGATATAACTTGATGGTCCTATGAGTATTCATAAATGAACTCAAAATATTGGTCCCATTAATTGTCCTCTTAATGATTGGTCTGAGCTCCTTTGAATGATTTATTGAGAATTGAGTTAATTAGATGAATGATAGGCCGGAAGGCCCAATTGTGATAGAATTGCTGGATTAATGAGAGTCCTTATGAGACTAATTGATAGGATTGATTGAGATGGATTGTCTTATGAGCATTGAGTCATGGGAAGAGTATCAAGCATCGAAATGGGTAAGAGGAAGTCCAAGTCAAATTCATTAACTACGTCTCTAAGCGTATGTAAGGATTTAACCATTATATCAGATGTTCCCTCTTTATTGGAAGTCCCTGAAACAATAACGAACTTGATGCACCAGATCGGTTATGGATTTGATTTGTTCTTTACCTAACAAGTATATAATGGTTGTGGTAACATTAGCGGGATTGTCGTACAATCACTGGCTCATAAATGATTGTTGTCAGACAAGAGAAACACCCAAATAGGTTTTATACTTATAGTACTCTGATTGAATTGGATTTGATTCAAATTGGAGTGTATGGTATTGATAGGTCATTGTCTACTCCTTATTCTTACATTAGATAGGCATTTAACATTCTGATTGAGTATTTTCTGAGTGATATTATTTTATATTATTCTACCTATAGTTGTTTTATTCAGCCATTTTAGATGCTCATACATTCAACGTACTGACGTCCATTTGGATAACATCATTTCATAATGCCAAGATAGGTACGAGAGATCGTCAATAGGCGCTCCTTTGAGAATCTATTAAAATAAACTGAGTTGGTGAGCCCTCCCTTACTCCGGAGCATTCTCATTTATATTTTCATCTAGCTTTTAGAGTCAGACTTAGATTTGTTTTATTTTTATTGAGGTAGCCATAGGACTTTCATTGATACCAACTAATAGTCGATTGAGGCTTCATTGGCTAGAGTTGACTGGATATTGTTTGAGCTAGTTCCTTTCATACTAGTCTCATTGATTGGATTCTTGATCAGTTGTCTATTGAGATTTGTCCATCCATTTACTATCTTTAGTCTTCCGTTGATATATTGAATATTGGTTGAATGAATGTGATGAGGCCAAGTGGTTCGCTTGGGAACTAATAATAGTCTCTGAGTGTCGGCCACGTCTAAGGTACCCTCCCTGGGCGTGACACCTCATTTATTCCTGCCTACTGATGATGAGAGAGTTGACGGTAGTAATTTCCTTCTAAATTCCTGAAAACCTATTCCTTGAGTTCTCCTTCCATTCTCAGTGTGATAGACGATAAAGCTATAGAGTCCAAGTGAGGATTGATTTCATATGTTGACTGTTTAATTGTTTGACTTGTTGATTTTATTGAATGATTGATTGCATGAGTGAGATGAGGGTTGTTTGATTGTTAGAGTCCATATAGAGATTCATGCCTTGACTAGGTTTCCTAAATTTCTCTTCATTCGAGGACGAATGATCCCAAAGGGGAGATAATGTAACACCCCCTAATTCTTTCCACCTAGACTGAGTAGATACATAGAGAAAACTCAAAAAGTGACTAAGAAAAACCACTCGAAGAGAAACCACGAGGGCCATCTATGGCCCCTAGAGTGATTTATGTCCCATAGATGAGGCCTCATAGATTCCCATGTGACTTGGTGAAATTTTCTAATCTGAGACCCATGGACGAGATAACACACGGACCGCGTTATAATCCACGACTTGTAGAATAGGTTTCGTGAGTTGGTGATCCAAAAATCAACTTTTTCGTATATTGAGTTATGAGTTATTAGATAACCTATAAAAGTATTTACGGCCCATAGAAGAGGTTTTGTAGATCCCCATACAAATTCTAGTAACTCAAACTTTTTGACACTTTACTTACGAGAGGTCATCTACGGCCTATAAAAATATCTACAGCCCATAGATGTGATCATGTTTGGCAATTTTTATGAAGGGTATTTTTTTCCATTCCTCTTCCCTTTCTATCCAATCCTTAGACATTTTGGACTTGATTAAAGTCCAATAACAAAATGCTAAGCGTATTTTCACCTTTCACATGCACTTGAGAGTTCTTGAGAGCACTAGAGGAGGGAGAAAATGAGAGTTTCAAGTTCAAACACTAGGACCGACTGAAGTTTGATTGCTTCTTCCATTTCCAAGTATGTAAGGCTTATTAAAGTGTTCAATTGCATTTGTTCACATGTCCTTTCACCTACTTGAGTTGAAATTGAGGATAATAGTTGAGATTTGGAAAATCCTATTATCATGATACCAAATTTATTGCATTTATTATGAGTTCTCAAAATGATGTATCAGGTACTTGCTGCATTGCATAACTACTGATATGAAATTGAGATATAATTCTATATTTGATAGCATGAACCCTAAACTACATGAATTTTATGAAATATTATATACGGATTGAGTTGGGGTTTGAGTGTGATTACCTGAGTTTAGCAATTTCAGTATAATTGAGCATGAGGAGCATGTTGTATTTTAATCACATGTACTTTTATGCATTTTTGCTTGCATCATATGATGATTCCAATGGAGTGAGTTCGAATAACCATTTGAGTCTAATTGATTTTCTTGATCGACTGAGTTGATGAGAAACTGAGATGAGTTGAGTTGAGATAACCTAATGGGGTTGAGATTTGAGTTGATTGATTGAGTAGTATTGAGATTTGAGTTGATTGATAAGTTGAGCATATTATAGTCTTAGGAGGAGTATCAAGCACCAAGCTGGGAGCAACTATATAACTACTCTAAGCCAAAGAACTATGTTGCCAATGTCGGATAGTCGTGCAGCACGTTCTGGCATTTCTTGTGCATAAAATAAACATTTATTATGGATCCATGAGAGAGTTGATCATCCTTCACCTTGTCAAGTTTTGGAAGGGAATGGCAACGATGTTGTTTGTTGTGCATCACTAAATAAAGGCGGTAGGATTAGATGTAGATTAAGAGAAACTCCTAAGCAAACAATGATTTAGCAAAATATTTATAAACTAAGTTTATATTTGCTAAGTCTATTTTAAAAAGCATGATTTACTTTAAACTTGCATATTTATTCAGATAAGTTGTGAGTTGTTTGAGTTGAGGTGAGTAAGTTGACATTTACTTTCTTGAGCTATTTTACATATCAGTATATTCCATGTACTGACGTCCATTTAGATCTTTATTATTTCATAATGTATATAGAGGTGATAAAGGACTTCAGCCAGCGCACCATTGAAGTCTGAATCAGTGCATTCTCAGCGTCGGTGAGCCCTCCTTGCTTTCTGGCGATGCTCTTTTAATGTTCTTCTTTTATGAGATGTTTTATTTCTTGATTTAGGTATCCATGGCCTATGATGGTACCATCTAGATTGTCGAGTAGAGGCTTCATAGACATTGAGTAGAGGATCACTGAGTATTTCTATTTCCAAACTTGTTCTTTGGGGACTATTTCGTAAGAGTTGTATTTATCTAATAATGTCTTTTATATGAGTATTACATTTGTTGTTGAGTCAATGTTACGATGAAGCAAGGTTGTTCTCTTGGGGAATTGGCAATGGTTCTTCAAGTGCCGGCTACACCAAGGGTACCCTCCCAGGGCGTGACACAGATGCATGTGGTCCAACTATTCATTTAGAATATCACAAAATAATTCTTAAATTATGTTGTTATTGCACATCAAATACACCAACAACAATAACATACCTAGTGGAATCCCACAAGTGGGGTCTGGGGAGGGCAGAATGTACGCAGACCTTACCACTATCTCATAGAAGTAAATAGGTTGTTTCCTGGGAACCCTCATCTAAACAACCCATAGGCGGAATAGACTAGATATGACAAAAATAAAAGGAAAAGAGAGGAATAGGAAGAGAGACTACTACTGAAAAACACATAATATTATGTAAATAATATACATTTAACACACATGATACAAATAAAGACAACACCCTACACTACCCCCTGGATAGACATCAACCTATCCCTGCTAACCTATTAACCTTCTACTCTAATACGCGACTTCCACTCCTTCCTATCTAAGGTCATGTCCTCAGTGAGATCAAGTCTTGCCATATCCTGTCTAATAACCTCTCCCTAGTACTTCTTTGGTCTATCTCTACTTCTCCTAGCGCCTCCTAAGTCTAACCTCTCGTATCTCCTTACAGGAGCATTGGTACCTCTTCTCTACACATGTCCAAACCATAGGAATTTCGCTTCCGTCATCTTATCGGCTACCGGGCCACCTCTAGCTTCTCTCGAATGGTCTCATTCCTAATCTTATCCCTCCTTGTGTGGCCACACATCAATCTCAGCATCCTTATCTCTGCAACCTGCATCTTCTGGACATGTGCATTTTTTTATTTGCCAACACTCCACCCCATACAACAAATATGGTCTTACCACCATTTGGTAAAACTTACCTTTGAGTTTAGGCGGTATCTTCTTATCACACAATACTCCAGAAGCAAGCCTCCATTTAGACCAAGCTACCCCAATATGATGTGTGATATCATCGTCAATATCGACACTACTCTGGATGATGGGCCCCAGATACCTAATGTTTTCATTCTTGGGGATAGGTTGATTAGCAAGCCTCACATCAATGTCTGCTTCATCCCTCGCAACATTGAATTTGCACTTCAAGTACTCTATTTTGGTCCTGCTCAGTTTGAATCCTTTGGACTCCAAGGCGTGTCTCCACACCTCTAACCTATCATTTACTTTAGTTCAGGTCTCATCTATCAATACTATGTCATCTGCAAAAAGCATACACCCTGGGACCTCCTCCTAAATAGATCGCGTTAGCTCATCCATCACTAGGGCAAACAGGAAAGGGCTCAACACTGATCCTTGATGGAGTCCCATCTCAACAAAAAAATATTCTGTGTCTCCTCCCATCGTTCTCAGCCGAGTTTTGGCTCCGTCTTATATGTCCTTAATTGCCCTAATATATATCATTGGGACACCTTTTGCCTCTAGGCACCTCCATAGGACATCCCTTGGCACTTTGTCGCAGGCCTTCTCGAGATCAATGAACACCATGTATAGTAAATTTTACACATCAAATAATACATTGAAAACATAAAATATAAAATTTTACGTTTAAATAATGACAAATAGAGTATGGAGACTGTTCATTATTATATTATGATAAATATAGTATGAATAGTTTTTCAACGTGAAATAAATTTGAAGATTAGTCAAATGAATGCAGAGCACATGCGATGAATCTAGTATATTCAAAAAGAGAAAATAATACGATATCACGAAAGCGAAAAATAGAATAAAAAAGAGCTAAAACAATTATTGGTATAGAGATTAAAGTTGATATTTTTAAAAATATTTAATGGGGAGAAGAAAGATTATTTTTCAGTGTCAAGGAAAGAATTCGATTTTTAAAATAAAATTGAGAGGTACCAATAATTCTCATTCTTTAATGAACATTACTCTTTCTAAACTAAAAATAATTGTTCGTATACAAGGTAAGTTCAATTGTATATGGCAAATACTAATCAATATTTTCTAATCATTATTTTTAGAAATATTTTATATACAAATCAATCATCAAGCTAATACAAAAAGGTCATTTATAATCTTTTCGAGTTTGTTGTTCTAAAACGTGCAACTTTAATGTTTCTGCATTCATTGTTTTAAATGTACAATTTTTTAACATTTCAATTTACTCTAAAACCTTTTTCATTAATTTTTGCAAGTTACTCAAGAAAGTAATTTTTTTTAGACTTTTCCGAATTACTCGAAAACTTACAATTTAGTCTGTTTACAGTAAGGGGCCAACTATTCTCCACATGCATCATATTTTAGGTATCAAACAATGGTGTATATATGGAATGATTATCCTTTTATTACAACTAACTAAATGGTATGCTTTGGAGTAATCCAAAAAGATTTTAAAATGATTTTTTTTAATTGACATCAGTGTATAGATATATAGAAAAAGTGACTTGTTTCAAACTCAACATAATACTATTACTGTAGGTATATAAGGTAAGTTATTCTCCATTTGTATCAGGTTAAGTTGAACATTTGTACTTTATCGGTTTTATGAAAAACGGTGAAGATACTCTTAAATTATGAATAATGTAACAAAAATATTATATTTTAATAGTTTGGTCCAGAAAATTAAAAAACAAGTGAGATAAGTTCTGATATAGAGATCAAAATAGATATTTTATAAATCTAAACAAGAAATAAGGAGAAAAAATCATCATTCAAAGTTGAGGAAAGAGTTTAATTTTTAAAATATATTTAAGATGTACAAATAATTTTCACCCTTTAAGAACATGTAACTTTTTAAACTAAAAATAATTATTGTCGTTATACAAAGTAAGTTCAACTCTTTATTGTAAATTCCGATCAATATTTTTAGACATTAATTGTGTTGGAAATTATATATACACAAACCAATCAACAGGTTAATTAAAAATTTTAAAAAAAATTTTGAGTTCTTTATTCTAAAACGTATAATTTTTTAAAACTAATTTTGGCGTATGTTGTTCTATAACGTATAATAGTTAGTCAAATGCCATCGGAGCCTCCACCAATCATGAATAATGATGGAAGGACTGCTCATCTTCTAGCTTACTCTGCTAGAACTACTATAACTTCCACGACTACTACTGATTGACTTTTTCGATTTACTCTAAGATATAGGTGTTTTTGGACTTTTCTGAGTTACTCTAAAACGTACATTTTTTTACCTTTTCTGAATTACTCTAAATCTACAGCTTAGTCTGTTATAGTAGGAGGTGGTCGTTCCCAAAATGCATCACGCATATCGTGTCAAACAATGACAAAAACATGGAATAATTATTCTCTTATTTTTAATGATTAAACTGTATGCTTTTGAGTAACTCAAAAATGACTTTTTCGAACTGACATCAATTCATAGATATATAGTAAACGTGTCTCATTTCAAATTCAACATAATACTATTGTTGTAGGTATATAAGTAAGTTCTTCTTTGTTTGAATGTAGTCTTTGTAACACCTTGTAAAATTAGCAAAATACTCCTAGATGAGAGATGTACGCATAGTTAACCCAAACTTTGATGGAAAATTGGAGGCTAAAAATGCCATCAGCATGAAAAATTGTATGAGAAAATGGTCTTGGTAGATTTTTAGAGAAATTGGATCAAAAGATAATTTTTCAGTGCGAAACGCAATTTCGGAATAAGTGTGCTACAGGTCCGCGACGCGGACTTACACTTGAATATGTTCTCAATATTTTTTATGGAATTAGAAAACTAAATCGAAAAAAGGATAGTGAAAAACCCTTCAAACACCAAGTCCACAACGCGGACTTGGTATGCTGAAATACATTTTTTTAGTTTTCGTGAGGGGCATTCAAGACTTTTTGGAACCCCTTCTAAACTTAAAACACAATAAAAATATGACGTTTTTGGTCTAAAAGGGTTTCTAAACCCATTCTAAAGTCTCTTAGGCTAAAAATTGAGTTAGAGTTCTTGATAGAAGTAGAGAAAAGGCTAGGGTTCCAAAGGTTCAGGCTAATGTTTTGTGAAGATTAGCATTGTCCTTCATTCAAGGTATGTAAGGCTAAACTAAAGCATGAAACTATCCTTCCATGTGCCCCCATTGATGGTAGTAGTAAGATTGTGAGTGTATTGAGTCTCCTTGCATGTATCTTGAATGTTTCCATATAAAATATATTTGTTCTATGTACTTTTATATGTTGATGATCATCATAAACCTGATACTTACTGTTTACGTACTTTTTTGAGTCATTTTAGATGACCTTACATGTTATTTCATAAAAGATTGCAAGAATGAACTTAGGAGATGAGTCTAAATCCTTGATGGTATGAATGTGGATGTGACTACGATTGTGATCCTGGTATGAGAATATTGATGGCGATGATGATGAAATTGATGTTCCCGGAGTCTTAAAGTCATGAAATTAGTCCTGAGATTGTGATTCTAACCCAAAAGTTGATGTTGATGTACTGAATTGAGTTACCTATGTCCATCAAGACTAATTAGAAGAGTGATCCAAATGATTAAGATCTTATGAGCATGTCGGGTCCTGAGAGGAGTATTGAGCACCTAATTGAGTAAGGGTATATAACAACCCAGACTCAATAACTACGTGACCAGCATAAGAAGGGATTGAATAGTAAAACCAGATGTTTCCCTTGTCCCAAAAGAGGACTAGATGTTCTTTATTATGGATCCACTAATGTGATGTCCTTTACCCCGCCAAGGAACTGGATAGATGTGGTAATGACATCTCTTCATTGTATCATCACTAACTTATAGGTAATGTAAGTCGGTTAGGGATACTCCCGGATTGGTTATGAGGGTATCTTAAGGTGATGATTGAGTTCCTTACGTTTCAAGTTGTCTCTTGAGTTGAGTCTATAACTAAGATGAGTTGACATTTGAGTTGAGTGTCTCTTATGATGTTCTTTCCTTTCTAGATATTTTACTTACTCGTAAATTCCACGAACTGACGTGCATTTGGGTTTGCATCTTTTCATGATGCAGAGATAGGTACTCGAGATCCTCAATGGGTGCCCTGTTGGAGATCCATTTTCCCTAAAGTTGATTGGTGAGTCCTCCCCTGCATTTGGAGTATGCCATCTCATATTCCTTATTTATTGAGTTAGTTTGATTTTGAGTTGTGGTATCCATGGCCTGTCATTGTATCTGTCACGCCCCGGGAGGGTACCCTAGGCGTGGTTGGCACCCAAAGACTATTGCTAGTCCCCAAGCGAACAACTCGTTCTAAGGAAAGTCACTTAACATCAGCATAGCGGAATAACGGAAGTAGTGTGAGCTACCTTAATAAAAGGGACAATGGCCAACATCAGTCTCAACATCAGAATAAATAAGTATAAGTACTACTCAATTCATAAGGTAAAACATCAACATCAAACCTCGACTCATGTCTATGAAGCCTCTAACTTGACTCAACTGTCTAAGATGGTACCATGACAGGCCATGGCTACCCAACTCAATAAATAACGAAAACAACAAATAGAAGGGTCTCCTCCGGATAGCAAGGAGGCTCACCAATAACTGAACTCGAAATCTTTGACCTCAATGGTGCGTCTGCTGAAGTCCTCTAACTCCTGTACCTGCATCATAAAATGTTGCAGCACCGAGTGGCATCAGTACGTTGAATGTACTGGTATGTAAAATAGCTGAATATAACAATACTTGTACAACAACATAGGGAAAACATCAACTCAACATCATACTCCATCAGAATGTCAAGCGTCTATCTAAGGCAAGGGATTAGAGTAGACAAATGACTCCTGAACCTCTCATCTCAACATCATCAATAAATCAGAATCATCTCAAGGAACCTCGACTTAAGTCAACGCAACTCAAGGAATCCACTCAACTTAACTGAAGGACATCGACTCAACTCAACTCAAGGACATCGTCTCAACTCAACTCAAGGGCATCGACTCAACTCAACACAAGGACATCGACTCAACTCATGTCAATGACATCGACTCAACTCAACTCAAGGAACTCGTCTCCAAACATTACATCATCATCAATTTCAGAGTACTATTGATGTAAGACCATACTGGGAGTTTCTCTAACAGACAACAACCATCTATTAGTCGGTGATGATACAATGAAGTAATGTCGTTGCCATATCCATCCAGTACCCTGCCTGGGGTAAAGGACATCAAATTCATTGGATCCATAAGAAAAAAAAACCTCAATCCTCTATTGGGACAAGAAAGGAGCCATCTGCATTGTAGTTCAATCCTCTCTTTGTATGCCGGCCACGTAGTTAATGGGTTCGAGTGGGACTCACTCTCACCTATTTCGGTGCTCAATACCCCTCCCAGAACTTGACATACTCATAAAACATCAACCTCATTAGTCCAATAGGGACATAAAACATCATCATCAGTCCTATAGGGACATAACATAATACGTCAACATCATATCAGTCCCGTGGGGTCATAATACGTCAACATCAACATCACCTCACCCAATCAACATCAACATCAACGTCATGGACTCAAAATACTTCTTTAGAAATTAAATTTCTGGTTTCAAGACGTCATGAAACATCATTCTCATAAACATCATCATCAAGACTCTCATCAAATGTTAAATACAATCACAACATCCCAAACATCCTCGTTAAGGCTCTAGACTCATCCCCTAGTTCATTCTTACACTTTTTAATAAAATAATCATAGGGTTTTGTGAAAAACACTCTTAAAAATGTATTATGCAATAATTCTGGCTTATGATGATCATCAATTCATGTAAAATATATGAATTAAGTAAAACATTGTATAATACTTAACAACCTTCACATCAATTTCATTAAATTCCATAAAAGACTCAATTTATTTAAAAAGGGAAAATGGGAGAATAATCTCATGCTTTAAGTTAGCCTTACATACCTGGAATGCTTGCTAAAACAATTTCTTGAAATAACTCCTCCTGAATTCCTCAATCTCAACTCCCCTCAAGCTCTCGCTTAGTGACTTTTCTAGAGAGAATGTTTTTTGATGGGGTTTTGGAACCTTTTTCTCAAAGAAACGACCGATATTCGTCATATGGGAAGTTTAGAAAATATAGAAATAGACTAAAATGCCCCTTGAAATTTTAAAGAAATTCTCCCCAGCTTACAATAACACAGTCCATGATGCGGACCTATCGCGCACAGTGCAATTTTGGAAAACTCAACTCTGTCGAAAAAATCATAGAAAAACATAAGTGTCGCTCTGCGATAGGTCCACGACGTGGACGTATCGCGATGACACACTCTTTTTCGTTTTGGAACTAAAAATTATCTTTTGACTCGGTCGCTTTAAAAATCGACCGAGACCCTTCTCCCACTAAATTTTCTGTACTGATCACGTATCCGCTCTCGGATCTTTAATTCGAGCATCAAAAGACGCGTTTTATGCACACCTCTTCCCTAGGGGTGTTTTTATAATTTATCGGGCGTTACATTATCTCCCCCTTGGGATCATTCATCCTCAAATGATAAGTAGGAATGGTATTATGGCACGAATAGACTCAAGAATCACCTCGATGCTTACTCAAAAACTCAACTCCTCAACTCTTCATCGACCTCAATTATATCTACTCAGATATCAGAAACATACACATCCACTCATGGTAGAAATATCAATTTACATTAAAAGTTAGAATATTACCTCCGACACTTTCATCAACATCAGGCACGAAAAGGTGCAGATATTTTGTTCTCATCTCTTCCTCAGCTTCCCATGAGGTTTCCTCAACAAATTGGTTCCTCCAAGGAACTTTAACGGAGGCTATCTCTTTGTTTCTCAGTCTTCGAATCTTTCGATCAAGGATTTGGACTGGAATTTCCTCATAGGACAGATATCTTTGACACTTGTGCTCCCAACAAGGATTACCAAGGCAGGATCTCCCAAACACTCCTTCAACATGGAAATGTGGAACACTGGATGGATTCCGTCTAACTCGGAGGGTAACTCTAGCTCATAAGCAACCTTCCAAATTCTTCGCAAAATCTGATAAGGGGCAATATAACGAGGACTTAATTTGCCCTTCTTCCCAAACCTCATTACACCTTTCATGCGTGATACCTTCAAGTATACCCGATCGTTCACCTCGAACTCTAGGTCTCTTCTCCTCACATCTATGTAAGATTTCTGACGGCTTTGGGAAGTCTTCAATCTTTCCCTAATAATCTTCACCTTCTCCATGGACTGGCTCATAAGGTCAGGCCCAATCAACTCAGCCTCTCCAACTTCAAACCACCCAATGTGTGATCTGCACCTCCTCTCATACAAGTCCTCATAGGGGGCCATTTGAATGCTTGCATGATAACTATTGTTATATGGAAATTCAATCAATGGTAAATGGTCTTCCTAATTTCCTTTGATATCAAGGATGCATGCTATCAACATATCTTCTACGCACTTTGTCTGACCATTCGTCTTTGGATGAAAGGCCATGGTCAAGTTCACTTTGGTACCTAATCCTTTCTGGAAAGACTTCCAGAACTGAGAGGTAAATTGGGCTCTTCTATCAAAGATGATGGACAAGGGAACTCCATGCAACATGACAATCTCTTGGATATACATCTTGGCATATTGCTCCGTTGTGTTAGTCGTCTTGACTACCAGGAAGTGCGCTGACTTAGTCATCTTGTCTATAATCACCATATGGAACTATGCTGCCTCCGGGATCTCGGTAGGCCAGTGATGAAATCCATATTAACCATCTCCCACTTCGATTCTGGAATCTCAAAGTTTTGAGCCAAGCCACTTTGCCTTTGATGCTCAACCTTCACCTGCTGGCAATTTTTGCATCTTGATACAAACTCAGCGATGTCGCTCTTCATTCTGCTCCACTAATGGACTTCTCTCAAGTCGTGATACTTCTTGGTGGAGCCCGGATAAATGGAGTACCTAGTGTTATGGGCCTCAGCCATAATCCTCTCTCGAACACCACCATCAAAATCGGGGACACATAGCCTACTCTGGTATCTCAATGCCCAATCTCCCCCTTTGGAGAAGACCATCACTTTTTGTTTCTCGATATCCTTTTTCAATTGGAGCATAATAGGATCTCGTTCCTTCTTCTCTTTTACCTCAGTCACTAGGGACGATGAAGACCCACTCTAAACATTAATTCCTCTCTTGCCATTCTCCTAAAGTTGGACTCCCAATCGAGCCAACCTATGCTCTTCCTTCACTAGTCCTTTCTTCTCTTCCTCTACCTAGGTTGTACTACCATAGACAACCTATTAAGAGCATCAACAACAACGTTAGCTTTACTTAGGTGGTACATGATGCTCATGTCATAATCTTTGAGAAATTCCAATAATCTCCTTTGTTGCAGGTTAAGCTCTCTCTGACTGAAAACATACTGCAAGCTCTTATGGTCAGTGAACATGTCCATATGCACCCCATACAAGTAATGGAATCAGATTTTAAGTGAGAACATTACTGCCGCCAACTCAAGATCATGGGTCGGATAGTTCCTCTAATGAAGTTTAAGTTGCCTAGAAGCATAGGTTGTCACCTTTCCTCTATGCATTAATACACATCCCAACCCAACTCTTGATGCATCACAGTATATTACAAAGTCCTCCAGCCCATCGGGAAGAGTCAAGACAAGTGTGGTGGCCAATCGAGTCTTTAACTCTTGGAAACTCTTCTCACATTCCTCAGACCACTGAAACCTGACCTTTTTTCTGAGTCATTTTGGTCAATGGCATGGATAGGGAATAAAATACCTCAATAAATCTGCAGTAGTAGCCTACCAACCACAAGGAACTCCTTATGTCAGTTGGAGAGGTTGTTGTTGGCCAGTTTGCAACCGCTTCAATCTTCTGGCCATCTACTCGAATTCCATCACCAGAAACAACATGGCCTAGAAAAGCCACTGACTTAAGCAAAAACTCACACTTGGAGAACTTCGCATACAATTCATGGTCCTTAAGAGTCTGAATGACAACTCTAAGGTGTTTAGCATGCTCCTCCTCATTCCTCGAATACACCAATATATCATCAATGAATACAATTACAAACATGTCAAGGTAGGGCCTGAACACCCTATTCATCAAATCCATGAAAGTTGTCAGTGCGTTCGTCAACCCAAAGGACATAACCAAGAACTCAAAGTGGTCATATCTTGTGCTGAAGGCTGTCTTTAGAACATCACATTCTCTCACTTTCAATCGGTGGTAGCCCGATCTGAGGTCTATCTTCGAAAAGCATGAGGCACCTGAAGTTGGTCAAACAAGTCATCTATTCTGGGAAGAGATATTTATTCAACCTTGTTTAGTTGCCTATAGTCTATGCACATTCTAAGAGACCCATCCTTCTTTCGTATAGATAGAACAGGAGCACCCCAAGGAGAATCACTTGGTCTAATAAACCCTTCTCTAACAAATCCTTTAACTGCTCCTTCAACTCTTTCAACTTAGCAGGAGCCATCCCATATGGTGAAATTGAAATAGGCTGCATGTCGGGAAGCACATCAATGTTGAAGTCGATCTCCCTATCAAGAGGCACTCCATGTAAATCCTCACGAAATAACTCAGGGAACTCATTTACAATTGGGACTGACTCAGGAGTAAGGAACTCAATATCATTAGATTTAACTCATAGAAGGTGATAAATACAACCCTTAGAGATTAACTTTCTCGCCCTCAGATAGGAAATAAATCTACCCTTGGGTGCAACATAACTTCCTTTGCACTCTAGGACCGGTTCATTCGGAAAGTGGAATTTAACAACTCGGGTCCTAGAATCTATGGATGCATGGCAGGCATGGAGCCAATCCGTACCAAGGATTACATCACAATCAACCATCTCCAACTCTACTAAATTGGCTAAAGTATCCCTATGATAGATGGATACTACACAGTCTCTATAGACCCTCTTAGCCAGGATAGACTCACCAGTAGGAGTAGATATAGTATAAGGCTCAAGTAAACACTCTGTAAGAAATCTCAAACTTATTGGCCACATAGGGCGTTCCCGGGTAAAGCAATGCATAACAATTATAAGAAAAGATTTGGAGCATACCAGTAACAACATCTAGAGCAACCTCTTGGTCCTGTCGATTACCCATCACATACAAACGGTTCGTCCCACCTCTTGTATTCCCAGTAGTAGCCTTCTGGTGACTGCCCGCAGGGGGCGCTGTAGAAGACTGAGCTCTATTACCTCTACCATCCCATCTCCTCGAAGGGCACTCACCCTGAAAATGGCCAGGTTGTCCGCATGAAACACTAGACTTTGTACCCTCACAGCACGCACCAAGATGCAGCCCGCCACATCTGCCATAAGGTTGCTTTCCTCTCGGAACTTGGGCAACGCTAGTTGGGACTGAGGACCCTAAGCTCTGAAATTTTGGTGACCATAGGATTTCTGATCATACTTGTTTTGCTGAACAGGCGCACTTGCCATATGGGGTGCATAGCTAGAAGAATTCTTCTAAAAGAAAGTTTTATCACCCTTATTCTACTTCTTTTGGTTAAGCTCATGCTCTGCCGATTTGGCCTTCTTACTCTGTTGCTCTTCCCTGTCCTTCTTCTTGCCCTCATCATTCTGTTGGGCATAGACCATAAGTCTAGAGATATCCATACCTGAAATCAGCAATGCTGCCTTACACTCCCTCTTTACATGCCTGCCCAATCCAGACACGAACTTCCTTATCCTCGTCCTCATATCAAGGACCATCTCGGGAGCATATCGGGAAAGTTAGATGAACTTCAGACTGTACTCTTTGGCAGCCAACCCCTCTTGCTTCAGGTTCACAAAGTCCTCAACCTTCGCCTCCCTCATCTCTTGGGGAAAAAAGTGATCGAAAAAAGCACTCTCGAACTCCTCCCACTCAGCAGATTCAGCATTCTCACCTCTATCATCTTCCCACTGGTTATACCAGACGGTTGCAACATCCTAATGCTGATACGATACCAAGTCAACTTCGTCAACCCCATTCGCATGCATAACCCTCAAGATCTTGCGCATCTCATAAATAAAGTTTCACGGGTCTTCCTCAACCTTAGACCCCATACACACTTGGGGTTCATCCTCAGGAAATCTTTGAGCCTGGCTGCAGCTGTAGGCTCTTTGGAACTTGAGCGAGGGTCCTGGGGACGATGGTTTTTATTCTGTAAGGACACCAATTGAGTGAGCATAGCAATGGCTCCACTGAAGTCTGCTTCCGAAGTGGAGGCTGACTGAGCAAGAGGTACCGGTGGAGCCTCAATATCTCTGGTACGTTGACCCCGTCACCTTGTCTCATTCTGGGTAGGGGCCTCTGGTAAGGGATTCTCAGTGTTAGGGATCGAGGCATCTCTTTGGGCAGCAGTGCATTTTGGAGGCATGATTTGCAAACGCGTAATGCACAAAGTAGAAGAGGGTTTCATAGAGTCAAACTCTATCGCATGAACTAAGAATATCACAGAAGTGTAACCATTCCTAATGTCCTATAGCCTCCTATTTATGAAGCGTGGTGCACAACACACACATAAACAAGACTCTACTAGGCACGGCTTAATAGACTCCCTAGGGCTCTTGAACTCAGTGTTCTGATACCAAGTTTGTCACACCCCGGGAGGGTACCCTAGGCATGGCAGGGACCCAAAGAGTATTGCTAGTCCCCAAGCGAACAACTCGTTCTCAGGACAATCACTCAATATCAATATGGCGGAATAACGGAAGTAGCATAGTGAGCTACCTCAGTAAAAGGGCCAATGCCAACATCAGTCTCAACATCAGAATAAATAAGCATAAGTACTACTCAATTCATAAGGTAAAACATCAATGTCTAATCTCGACTCATGTCTATGAAGCGTCTAACTTGATTCAGCTGTCTAAGATGGTACCATGACAGGCTATGGCTACCCAACTCAATAAGTAACAAAAATAACAGATAGAAGGGTCTTCTCCGGATAGCAAGGAGGCTCACCAATGATAGAACTCGTAATCTTTTACCTCAACGGTGCGTTTGGTGAAGTCCTCTCGAAATCTTTTACCTCAACGGTGTGTTTGGTGAAGTCCTCTCGAAATCTTTTACCTCAACGGTGCGTTTGGTGAAGTCCTCTAACTCCTGTATCTGCATCATGAAACGATGCAGCGCCGAGTGGCGTCAGTATGTGGAATGTACGGGTATGTAAAATAGCTAAATATAACAATACAGGTACAACAACATAGGGAAAACGTCAACTCAACATCATACTCCATCAGAACGTCAAGCATCTAACTAAGGCAAGGGATTAGAGTAGATGAATGACTCCTGAACCTCTCATCCCAACATTATCAATACATCTGACTCATCTCTAGGAACCTTGAGTCAAGTCAACTCAACTCAGGGAATCGACTCAACTAAACTCAAGGACATCGACTAAACTCAACTCAAGGACATCGACTCAACTCAACTCAAGGATTCGACTCAACTCAACTCAAGGACATCAACTCCACCCAACTCAAGGACATCGATTCAACTCAAGTCAAGGACATTGACTCGACGCAACTCAAGGAAATCTACTCCAAAAATCACATCATCATCAACATCAGAGTTCTATCAAAGTTAGACCTCATTGGAGTTTCTCTAACCGACAACCACCACCTATGAGCCGATGATGATACAACGAAACGATCCCGTTGCCACATCCATCTAGTACCCTGCCCGGGGTAAAGGACATACACCTCAGTGGATCTGGAAGAAAAAATTCTCAGTCCTCTACTGGGACAAGAAAGAAGCCATCCGCATTGCAGTTCAATCCTCTCTTCCTACACAGGCCACATAGTTATTGGGTTCGAGTGGGACTCACTCCCACCCATTTCGGTGCTCAATACTCCGCCCAGAACTCAACATGCTCATAAAACATCAACCTAATCAGTTTTGTAGGGACATAAAACATTATCATCAGTCCCAAAGGGACGTAACATAATACCTCAACATCAACATCAGTCCCGTGAGGACATAATACCTCAGCATCAACACTCACCCCATCAATATCAACATCAACGTCATGGACTCAAAATACTCCATTAGAAATTAAATTTCCGATTTTAAGACATCATGAAACATCATTCTCATCAACATCATCATCAACACTCTCATCAAATATGAAACACAATCACAACATCCCAAACATCCTCGTTAATGCTCTAGACTCATCCCTTAGTTCATTCTTACACTTTTTAATAAAATAATCGTAGAGTTTTGTGAAAAACACTCTTGAAAATTTATTATGTAATAAGTCAGGTTTATAATGATTATCAATTCATGTAAAATATAGTAAAACACTGTATAATACTCAACAACCTTCACGTCCATTTCATTACATTCCATAAATGACTCAATTTATTTAAAAAGGGCACATGGGAGAACAATCCCATGCTTTAAGTTAGCCTTACATACCTCGGATACTTGCTAACAAAATTTCTTGAACAAACGCTTCCTGAATTCCTCAATCTAAACACCCCTCAAGCCCTGGCTTATTGACTTTTCTAGAGAGAATGTTTTTGGATGGGTGGAACCCTTTTCTCAAAGAAACGACCTATATTCGTCGTATGGGAAGTTTAGAAAGTATAGGAATGGACTAAAATGCCCCTCGAATTTTTAAAAAAATTCTCCCCGACTTGAAATAACACAGACCGCGACGCCGACCTGTCGCACACAGTGCAATTTTAGAAAATTCAACTCCATCGAAAAAATCACAAAAAAACATAAGTGTGGCTTTGTGATAGGTCCGCGACGCGGCCCTGTCGCGAAGACACGGTGCTTTTTGTTTTGGGATGAAAAATTATCTAAAAACCGACTGAGACCCTTCTCCCACTCAATTTTTCGTACTTATCACGTATCCACTCTCGGATTTTTAATTCGAGCATCAGAAGACGCGCTTTGTGCATACCTCTTCCCTAGGGGCATTTTGGTAATTTATCGGGCGTTACATTATCTCCCCCTTGGGATCATTCGTCCTCGAATGATGAGTAAGAACGGTATTATGGCAAAAATAGACTCAAGACTCACCTCGATACTCACTCAACAACTCAACTCCTCAAGTCTTCATCGAGCTCAATTACATCTACTCAAAAATTACGAACATACACATCAACTAATGGTAGGAACGTCAATTTATATTAAAAGTAAGAATATTACTTCCAACACTTGCATCACATCAGGCACGTACAGGTGCGGGTATTTCATCCTCATCTCTTCCTCAGCTTCCCATGTGGTTTTCTCAACAAATTAGTTCCTCCACAGAACTTTAACGGAGGCTATCTCTTTGTTTCTCAGTCTTCGAATCTGTCGATCCAGGATTTGGACTGGAATTTCCTCATAGGAAAAACTGTCTCTGACTCCTGTGCTCTCAACAGGGATTATCAAGGCAAGATCTCCCAAACACTTCTTCAACATTGAAATGTGGAACACCGGATGGATTTCTTCTATATCGGAAGGTAACTCTTTCTCATAAGCAACCTTTCCCAATTCTTTGCAAATTCCGGTAAGAGAAAATATAACGAGGACTTAATTTACCTTTCTTCCCAAACCTCATTACACCCTTCATGGGTGAAACCTTCAAGTATACACGATCGCTCACCTCGAACTCTATGTCTCTTCTCCTCACATCTGTGTAAGATTTCTGACGGCTTTGGGTAGTCTTCACTCTTTCCCTAATAATCATCACCTTCTCCATGGACTGGCTGACAAGGTCAGGCCCAGTCAACTTAGCCTCTCAAACTTCAAACCACCCAATGGGTGATCTACACCTCCTCCCATACAAGGCCTCATAGGGGGCCATTTGAATGCTTCGATTATAAATATTATTATATGCAAATTCAATCAATGGTAAATGGTCATCCAAATTTCCTTTGAAGTCAAGGACACATGTTCTCAACATATCTTCTACTATCTGAATAGTGCGCTCTGCTTGACTATCCGTCTGTGGATGAAAGGCCGTGGTCAAGTTCACTTTTGTACCCGATCCTTTCTGGAAATACTTCTAGAAGTAAGAGGTAAATTGGGCTCTCGTTCGAGATGATGGACAAGGGAACTCCATAAAACCTCAAAATCTCTTGGATATACATCTTGGCATACTCCTCCTCTGTGTTAGTTGTCTTGACTGCCAGGAAGTGCGCTGACTTAGTCATCCTATCTACAATCACCCATATGGAATCATGCTGCCTCCGGGATCTGGGTTGGTCAATGATGAAATCCATATTAACCATCTCCCACTTTCCATTCTGGAATCTCAATGCTTTGATCCAAGCCACTTGGCCTTTGATGCTCAACCTTCACCTGCTGGTAATTTGGGCATCTTGATACAATCTCAGCGATGTCCCTCTTCATTCCACTCCACCAATAGACTTCTCTCAAGTCGTGATATATCTTGTTGGAGCTCGGATAAATGGAGTACCTAGTGTTGTGGGCCTCAGCCATAATTCTCTCTCGAACACCATCAACATCGGGGACACAGAGCCTACTCTAGTATCTCAATACCCCATCTCCCCCGGAGAAGACCATCACTTTTTGTTTCTGGACATCCTTCTTCAATTGGAGTATAATAGGATCTCGATCCTGCTTATCTTTTACCTTAATCACTAGGGACGATGAAGACCCACTCTGAACATTAATCCCTCCCTCGTCATTCTCCTCAAGTTGGACTCCCAGTCGAGCCAACCTATGAACTTCCTTCACTAGTTCTTTCTTCTCTTCCTCCACATACATTGTGCTATGCATAGACAACCTGCTAAAAGCATGAGCAACGTTAGCTTTACCTGGGTGGTACATGATGCTCATGTGATAATCTTTGAGCAATTTCAACCATCTCCTTTGTTGTAGGTTGAGCTCTCTCTGACTGAAGACATATTGTAAGCTCTTGTGGTTAGTGAACACATCCACATGCACCCCATGCATGTAGTGACGCCAGATTTTAAGTGCGAATGGGTCGGATAGTTCATCACATGAACTTTAAGCTTCCTGGAAGCATAGGCTATCCTCTTTATCTCTGCATTAATACACATCCCAACCTAACTCTTGATGCATCACAGTATATTACAAAGTCCTCCGTCCCGTCGGGCAAAGTCAAGACAGGTATGGTGGTCAATCGAGTCTTTAACTCTTGGAAACTCTTCTCATATTCCTCAGACCATTAAAACCTGACCTTTTTTTGAGTCAGTTTTGTCAATGGCGCCGATAGGGAAGAAAATTCCTCAACAAATCTGTGGTAGTAGCCTGCCAACCCCAAGAAACTCCTTATTACAGTTTGAGAGGTTGGTCTTGGCCAGTTTGCAACCGCTTCAATCTTCTAGCCATCTACTCGAATTCCATCACCCGAAAAAACATGGCCTAGGAAAGCCACCGAATTAAGCAAAAACTCACAGTAGGAGAACTTTGCGTACAATTCATGGTCCTTAGGAGTTTGAAGGACAACTCTAAGGTGTTTAGCATGCTCCTTCTCATTCCTCGAATACACAAATATATCATCAATGAATACGATCACAAACTTGTCAAAGTAGCGCCTGAACACCCTATTCATCAAATCCATGAAAGTTGCTGGTGCGTTCATCAACCCAAAGGACATAACCACGAACTCAAAGTTGTCATATCTTGTCCTGAAAGCTGACTTTGGAACATCACATTCTCTCACTTTTAATCGGTTGTAGCCCGATCTGAGGTCTATCTTCGAAAAGCATGAGGCACCCTGAAGTCGGTCAAACAAGTCATCTATCCTGGGAAGAGGATATTAATATTTGATCGTGACCTTGTTCAGTTGCCTATAGTCTATGCACATTCTAAGAGACCTATCCTTCTTTCGTATAAACAGAACGGGAGCACCCCAAGGAGAAACACTTGGTCTAATAAAACAATTCTCTAACAATTCCTTAAATTGCTCCTTCAACTCTTTCGACTTAGCGGGAGCCATCCTATATGGTGGAATTGAAATAGGCTACGTGTCGGGAAGCACATCAATGCCGAAGTCGATCTCCCTATCAGGAGGGACTCCAGGTAAATCCTCAAGGAATACCTCAGGGAACTCATTTACAATCGGGACCGACTCAGGAGTAGGGGACTCAATATTATCAGATTTAAATCTTACAAGGTGATAAATACAACCCTTATAGATTAACTTTCTCGACCTCAGGTAGGAAATAGATCTACCCTTGGGTGCAACATAACTTCCCTTCGACTCTAGGACTGGTTCATTGGGAAATTGGAATTTTAAAACTCGGGTCCTACAATCCATGGATACATGGCAGGCATGGAGCCAAACCATACCAAGGATTATGTCAAAATCAACCATCGCCAACTCTACTAAGTTGGCCAAAGTTTCCCTATGATAGATGGATACTACATAGTCTCTATAGACCCTCTTAGCTAGGATAGCCTCACCAGTAGGAGTAGAAATAGTATAAGGCTCAAGAAAACACTCTAGAGGGCATCACAAAGGATAAAGTGGCACCCGGGTCAAGAAATGCATAACAATTACAAGAAAAGATTCAAAGCATACCCATAACAACATCTGGAGCAACCTCTTGGTCCTGTCGATTTCCTATCGGATTTCTAATCATACCTGTTTTGCTGAACAGGCACACTCGCCATATAGGGTGGATAGCTAGAATGACTTCTTCTGAAAGAATATTCTATCACCCTTATTCTGCTTCTGTTGGTTATGCTCATGCCCTGCCGATTTGGCCTTTTTACTCTGTTACTCTTCCCTGTCCTTCTTCTTGTCCTCCTCAGTCTGTTGAGTATAGACCATAAGTCTAGAGATATCCATACCTGGAATCAGTAATGTTGCCTTACACTCCATCTTTACATGCCAGCCCAATCCAGACACGAACTTTCTCATCCTCACCCTCATATCAAGGACCATCTCGGGAGCATATCCGGACAATTGGATGAACTTCAGACTGTACTCTTTGGCATTAACCCCTCTTGCCTTATGTTCATGAACTCATTAACCTTCGCCTCACTCAACTCTTGGAGAAAGAACTGATCTAGAAAAGCACTCTCGAACTCCTCTCACTCAGCAAACTCAACATTCTCACCTCTACCATCTTCCTACTGGTTATACTAGACGTTGGCAACATCCTTAAGCTGGAGACCAACTCAACTCCCTTAACCCCATTCACATGCATAGCCCTCAAGATCTTGCACATCTCATCAATTAAGTTTTGCGGGTCTTCCTCTACCTTAGACCGTGTATAGACTGATGGGTTTATCCTCAAGAAATCTATGAGCCTGGCTGCAGCTGTAGGCTCTTGGGAACAGAACCTATGGGCCTGGGGACCGCGGCTATTATTCTGTGAGGCCACCAATTGAGTGAGCATAGCAATGGCTCCCCTGAAGTATGCTTCCGAAGTGGAGGCTGACTGAGCAGGAGGTGCCCGTGGAGCCTCAATAGGTCTGGAAGGTCGACCTCATCTCCTTGTCTGAGTCTGGGTAGGGGCCTCTGGTAAGGGATTCTCAATGATAGGGATCAAGTCATCTCTTTGGGCAGCAGTGCATTTTGGAGGCATGATCTGCAAATGCGTAAGGAACGAATTAGAAGAGGGTTTCATAGAGTCAAACTCTATCACATGAACTAAGAATATCAAGAAGTGTAACCATTCCTAATGTCCTATAGCCTCCTCTTTATGAAGCGTGGTGCACAACACACACATAAACAAGACTCTACTAGACACGACTTCATAGACTCCCTAGGACTCTGGAACTTTGTGCTCTGATACCAAGTTTGTCACGCCCTAGGAGGGTACCCTAGGCGTGGCCGGCACCCAGAGAGTATTGCTAGTCGCCAACCGAACCACTCGTTCTCAAGACAGTCACTCAATATCAACATGGTGAAATAACAGAAGTAGTGTAGTGAGCTACCTCAATAAAAGGGCTAATGGCAAAAATCAATCTCAACATCAAAATAAATAAGTATAAGTACTACTCAATTCATAAGGGAAAACATCAACGTCAGACCTCGACTCATGTCTATGAAGCCTCTAACTTGACTCAACTGTCTAAGATGGTACCATGACAGACCAAGGCTACCCAACTCAATAAACAAACGAAAACAACAGATAGAAGGGTCTCCTCCGGACAGCAAGGACGGTCACGAATGACTAAACTCAAAATCTCTGACCTCAACTATGCGTCTGCTGAAGTCCTCTAACTTCTGTACCTGCATCATGAAATGATGCAGCACCGAGTGGCGTCAGTACGTGGAATGTATTGGTATGTAAAATAGCTAAATATAACAATATAGGTAGAACAACATAAGGAAAACATCAACTCAACATCATACTCCATCAGAATGTCAAGCGTCTATCTAAGGCAAGGGATTAGAGTAGACAAATGACTTCTGAACCTCTCATCTCAACATCATCAATACATCAGACTCATCTTAAGGAACCTCCACTCAAGTCAACTCAACTCAAGGAATCGACTCAAATCAACTCAAGGACATCGACTCAACTCAACTCAAGGACATCGACTCAACTCAACTCAAGGAATTGACTCAACTCAACTTAAGGACATCGACTCAACTCAACTCAAGCACATCGACTCAACTAACCTCAAGGAACTTGACTCCAAACATTGCATCATCATCAACATCAGAGTACTATCGAAGTAAGACCTCACTGGGAGTTTTTCTAACTAATAACCACCACCTATGAGCCGGTGATGATACAACGAAGAGATGCCGTTGCCACATCCCACCAGTACCCTGCCTGAGGTAAAGGACATCAACCTCAGTGGATCTAGAAGAAAAAAACCTCAGTCCTCTATTTGGACTACAAAGGAGTCATCCACATTGCGGTTCAATCCTCTCTTCCTACGTGGTCCACGTAGTTAATGGGTTCAAGTGGGACTCACTTTCACCCTTTTTGGTGCTTAATACTCCTCCCAGAACTCGACATGCTTATAAAACATCAACCTCATTAGTCCTATTGGGACATAAAACATCATCATCAGTCCTATAGGGACATAACATATTACCTCAACATCAACATCAGTTCCGCGGGGACATAATACCTCAACATCAACATCACCTCACCCCATCAACATCAACATCAACGTCATGGACTCAAAATACTCCTTTAGAAATTAAATTTCTAATTTAAAGACATCATGAAACATTGTTCTCATCAACATTATCATCAAGGCTCTCATCAAATGTGAAACACAATCACAAGATCACAAACATCCTTGTTAAGGTTCTAGACTCATCCCCTAGTTCATTATTACACTTCTTAATAAAATAATCATAGGGTTTTGTGAAAAAAACTCTTGAAAATGTATTATGCAACAATTCAGGTTTATGATGATCATCAATTCAAATAAATATAGTAAAACACTATAAAATACTCAACAACCTTCACATCAATTTCATTACATTCCATAAATGACTCAATTTATTTAAAATGGCACATGGGAGAACAATCCCATGCTTTAAGTTAGCCTCACATACCTGGGATGCTTGCTAACACAATTTCTTGAACAAACTCTTCCTGAATTCCTCAATCTCAACTCCCTTTAAGCCCTGGCTTAGTGACTTTTCTAGAGAGAATGTTTTTGAATGGGTGTTTGGAACCCTTTTGTCAAAGAAACGGCCTACATTCGTCGTTTGAGAAGTTTAGAAAGTATAGGAATGGACTAAAATGTCCCTCGAATTTTTAAAAAAATTCTCCCCGACTTGAAATAACACAGTCCGCGACGCGGAACTGTCGTGGACAGTGCACTTTAGGAAAACTCAACTCGGTCGAAAGTCACAGAAAAACACAAGTATGGCTCTACGATAGGTCCGCGGCGCGGCCCTGTTGTGAAGACACACTATATTTCGTTTTGCAACAAAAAATTATCTTTTGAGTGGGTCGCTCTAAAAATCGACCGAGACCCTGTCGCCACTCAATTTTTCGTGATGATCACGTAACCACTCTCGGATTTTTAATTCGAGCATCAGAAGATGCGTTTTGTGCACATCTCTTCCCTAGGGGTATTTTGGTAATATACCGGGCATTACAGTATCATTCTAGACTGTAGAGGTATAGGCTTCATAGACTAGAAGATGATGACTTGATGTTGGGGTCTTTCCTTCCCTTGAATTGAGTTTTCTTTAAATCTAATATTATATCACAAATGTTGAGTTTGACTTGGTTGGCTTATGGCCCTTATTCATTGAGCTAGAAGTAATCTGAGCTGCCTATCATTATCTCTTTTATTCTGATGTATTCCGTTGATTTTTAAATGATTCAATGATTGTCATGAGTCCAAGTGGTTCGCTTGGGGACTAGTAATAGTCCTTGAGTGCCACCCACATCTAGGGTACCCTACCGTGGCGTGACAAGAAAATAGAGAGTAAAATAAAGTGTGGTCAGAGATAGCCTTTTATCAACTTGTGAGTAAAATGAAAGTAGTCAAGAAACTGAAACAACAGAAACAAACAAACAAGAAACTAAAACGTATAGTTTTTTAAAACTTTTTTGAGTTACTCTAAAGTGTACAATTTTAAAAACATTTTCGAGTTACTCTAAAATGTACAATTTTTTAAAACTTTTCTAAGTTACTCTAAAATCTACAACTAGTCTATTTTAGTAAGAGACAGTAGTTCTGAATATGCATCATGCATTACTATGTCAAACGTATAGATTTTTTTAGCTCTTTTGAGTTACTCGTAAATATACATTTATTAAAGAATTCTTTTGAGTTATTCTTATATATAGTGAATGACCTAATATGCCTTTATACTTGGTCCCGTTTGTCACCTAGGACCTTATACTTATAACTTTGCCAACTAAACCCTTGTACCCACTCAAAAGGTACATTTTAAACACTTTTTTCTGACCTAGCATCCTAAGTGGTATACCAAGTCATGTGCGTGAGATTCACTCCATTTTGGAGCGTGAAGGGTTTGTAAAAACCCCTTTAATAGTCATCTTCTTCCCCAAATGACTAAATATTATAAATCTCCATTTCTATGGCTAAGGATTTCGCTTGATGATGTTATTGAGATTGCTAAAATTATGCAGCCTAGATCTATGGCTAAGGATTTGGCTGGAACTGTGAATGAAATTTTAGGTACTTACATTTCTATTGGTTGTACGGTTGATGGAAAGGATCCAAAGGATTTGCAACAAGAGATTGCTGATGGAGATTTTGAGATTCCTGAGAATTTAAGAGTAGAAAAGAGGGGAATCCTGTAAAAGATTGATTCCACTTTGCAGGAAGAGGTTAAACTCTTAATTTCTCTCAATATAGTAGTTCTAGAATTTGGATTTATGTCATTTTGTTTTTGAGAGGAATGTTATCAGAGAATACTTATGGTATTAATATGAAAAAAATGTTGATTTCAAAAAAAAAAAAAGTTGAGCGTTGACCTTAAGCATTTTCTCCATTTGTGTCAATATGTAATGTATGAAAATGCAAGATTAGATATAGAGGCTTGATTGTGCAAGTTGATCTAACCTGGAAAAGACAACGTTTTTGGTAATTTGGAGTTGGATTTTTGGTGGATTTTGTTTCTTAAGTTGAATTGGAGGTGGGGGTTGAAGAAGAAGGGTTGTGTTTGAAGGGGAAAATGTTGAAAATGATGAGGATCTTGACTTTTTGACAAAAAAAAATTGTTGTAAAAAATAAAAAATGATATGGCAAATCTGATCTGACATGGAGTGTGACTTCAGCGCGATTGAGAGACACGATGAGTTGGAGGGGTTTAAAATGTTCCTTTTGAGTTGGTACAAGGGTTTAGTTGGCAAAGTTCTAAGTATAATGTCCTAGGTGACAAACGGGACCAAGTACAAGGGCCTATTAGATCATTCCGCCAATTTAGTCTGTTATAGTAAGGCAAAACCATTCTCCATATGCATTATACATTACGATGTCAAATAATAGCGTGCATGTGGAATGGTTAACCTCTTATTATAACTAACTAACATGTACAGTTTGGAGTAACTCAAGAAAATTTAAAATGACTTTCTTGAATTAACATCAGCTTAAAAACATGATTTGTGATATAATTTAGGAATGAAGATCTGTAACTTCCATTTTGTTACTTCATTACCTCAAGATCATTAGAGCTTTCTCTTATAGTTAAATCATTGTCCTTTGTGCAAATTCGTGATCTACTAGAGGGTCTGCTTTTTCTTTTTGGGAGAGTATGTCAATATGATCTTAATGAGGTGAGGGTCTTTCCATTTGACATTCATTGGGCTTCTCTCTTTTGGAGCCTTCGCCCATGCTGCTAGGACAAACTTGGTCTTTCACTATAGTGGGAAGAAACAGGTGGAATAATTGCAATGCGACTATACAACCTGCTGATAAAGGGAAGACAAACATACCAAACGAATAACTTGGCATAGGCTTTTCTCCATTAGGCCAGAGAACATGTCTTATTTTAAATTTGATATAATATTGTTATTGTATTATATAATATAACTTCTTCTCTGTTTACACTACAAGAAATGTGATATTCAGCTACGAAATTATTAAGTACGAAACAAAATTTGTCACTAATTATTCACTTTTTGTGACAAAAATAACATTTCGTGTTTAAATACATGAGAAAAATTCTTTTAGTGACAAAACATATAATTCCGTGGCTAAGTTTTGTCCATTAAAATTTCCCACCAAAAAATAGTTTGGCGCCATTTATTAAGTACCATTAGTGACGAATTTTAAATTATCCATGACACATTATTCTGTAAGTAATAATGCATACAATTTATGACAAACTATTATTTGTCTTAAATTAGGTATAATTTCAGGCACGAAGAAATTTCGTCACTAAAAATAAGTTACTGCAATAGCGACAAATTACAGTTCGTATTTAAATGTTGTAAGTTTTAGCCACAAAATTTTATATTTAATTGTGACCTTAATATTTTGTCACTAATGATGTTCCCAGTCAGTGACAAATCTTTTTTCGTCCCTAATTTAGTTAAATTTTGGATACAAAATTTTTTTGTCGCAAAATGTATATTGATATATTAGTGACAAATCATTTTTTGTTCTTAAATTAATTAAATTTTTGTATACGAAAATTTTTTGTCACAAAAATTGATTGATACATTAGTGTCACTCAACAACTCAAACTCTTAACTTTTCATCAACCTCGATAAACTCTACTTAGAATTCAAGAATGGACACATCAACTCAAGAATAGAAACGTCAATTAAGTCAAGGATAAGAACATTACCTTCAACATCCTCATTATTAGGCACGAACAGATGCAGGTATTTGGCTCTCATATCTTCCACAGCTTCCCACGTGGCTTCCTTAATAAACTGATTTCTCCATAGGACTTTAATTGAGGTGATCTCCCTGTTTCTCAGCTTGTGAACCTGTCAGTCAATGATTTAAACTGGAATCTCCTCATAAGACAAGCTATCTTTTACTCCAGTACTCTCAACAGGGATCACCAGGCAGGATCTCCCAAGCACTTCTTCAGGATGGAAACGTGGAATTCCAGATGGATTCCATCTAATACGGAAGGCAACTCTAACTCATGAGCAACTTTCCCCATCCTCCTCACAATCTGATAATGGCCAATATAGTAAGGACTCAATTTCCCCTTCTTCCCAAACCTCATGACACCCTTCATGGTGACACCTCAAGTACACCCAATCATTTACCTCGAACTATAAGTCTCATCTCCTCATGTCACTATAAGTTTCTAGAGACTCTAGCAGTCTTCGATCTCTCTCTAATGACCTTAACTTTCTCCATCGATTGGTGGACAAGGTAAGGCCCAATCAATTCTGCTTCTCCAACCTCAAACCACCCAATAGGTTATCTACATCTCCTCCCATACAAGTCCTCATAGGGTGCCATTTGAATGCTTGCATAATAACTATTATTATATGGAAATTCAATTAATGGTAGGTGATTATACCAATTTTCCTTGAAATCAAGAAAACATATCCTCCAAAGTCTGAATTGTGCGCTCTTCATGACCATTTGTCTGTGGATGAAAGGATGTACTCAAGTTAACTTTAGTACCCAATCCTTTCTGGAACAATCTCCAAAATTAAGAGGTGAATTGAGCTCCTCTATCCGAGATGATGGACAAGGGAACTCCATGCAATCTCACAATCTCGTGGATTTAAAATTTGGCATACACCTCTGCAATATTAGTCGTCTTAACTACCAAGAAGTAAGCTGATTTGGTCATCCTATCCACAATCACCCATATTAAATCATACTGCCTTCGGGATCTCGGTAGACCAGTAATGAAGTCCATGTTGATCACCTCCCACTTCCATTCTGGAATCTCGAAGTTCTATGCTAATCTACAAGGCCTTTGATGCTCAACTTTGACTTGTTGGCAATTCAGGCACTTAGAAACAAACTCAGCGATAACCCTCTTCATTCCACTTCACGAATAGACTTCCCTCAAGTCATGGTACATCTTGGTAGAGCCAGGATGAATGAAATACCTAGAGATATGAGCTTCGACTAGGATTCTCTCTCGAAAACCATCAATATCAGGACACATAACATACTCTTGTATCTCAATACCCCATCTCCCCCATTGGAGAAGACCATAACTTTCTATTTGTGGACATCCTCCTTCAATTGGAGCATGAGAGGATTTCGATGTTGCTTCTCTTTTACCTCTGCTACTAGGGATGATACAGACCCACTCTAAACATTGAGTCCTCCCTTATTATTCTCCTCGAGTTGAACTCCCAATCGATCGAATCTATATAATTTCCTTCATTAGCTCTTTTTTTTCTTCCTCAACATCGGTTGTGCTACCCATCGAAAACCTACTAAGCGCGTCAGCAACAATGTCAGCTTTACCTGGGTGGTAGAGGATACTCATGTCATAATCCTTAAGGAACTCCAACCATCTCCTTTGTCGTAGGTTGAGCTCTGTCTGACTGAAGACATACTACAAGCTCTTTTGGTCTGTGAACACATCCACATACACTCCATACAAGTAGTGGCACTAGATCTTACGTGCAGACACCACCGCCGCAAACTCAAGATCATAGGTCAAATAGTTTCTGTCATAAACCTTAAGTTGCCTGGAAGCATAGGCTATCACCTTCCCCCTCTACATCAACACACAAACCAACCTAACCCCTAATGCATCACAATATATTACGAAATCCTCCGTCCTATCGGGCAAGGTCAAAACTGGTGCATTGGTCAATCTAGTCTTCAACTCTTGGAAGCTCTTCTTATATTCCTCGGACCACGATTACTTGACCATTTTCTGAGTCAATTTAGTCAATGGTACAGATAGGGAAGAAACTTCGTCAAGGAACCTGATGTAGTAGCCTACCAACCCCAAGAAACTTCTTATGTAGGTTGGATAGGTCGATTTTGGCAACTTCTTGACCGCTTCAATCTTCTGGGCATCGACTCGAACACAATCACCCGAAACAGCATGGCCTAATAAAGCCACTGAGGAGGATAAGAAGAGAGATAGAGAGGAGTATCTGAGTAAGAAGGCAAAGTCAGTAGGGCCTGCGCCTAATCAGACTAAGCAGAGTAAGGGAGATATGTCTTACTTCTAGAAGAGGTCAACTAGCTATGCACCATCTTAAGCCAGTGCACCAGCCTTAAATACTAGGTATAATCAGAGGTCCATGGTCAACCAAACTTTAGAGTACAAGGTTCACAGTCTAAAGCTAGTGTGACCCTTGGCATAAAAAGGAAGCCACATATTGAGAAATATCGCAAGATGCACCTAGGAGAATATAGAGATGGAGGGAACAATTGCTACAAGTGTGAACAGCCAGGCCATTCTTAGATGGAGTGTTCAATATGGTGTAATAAGGCCCAGTCTTCTACATAGCACCACCAACGAGGGGTAACAAGAGAGGCTCTCATAAGGGACAGGCGGTGGTAAAAACTATCTATATATGATGGGGAACCGAAAGGACCAAAAGGCCAAACTAGATGTTGTGAAGGGTATGCTTTGAGTCTTTACCTTTCATTGTTATGTTTTACTTAATTTGGGTGTGACTTGTTCCTTTATGACGCCATATGTGGCTGGTAGATTTGAGATCCTTCCTGAGTGCTTCCTTAAGCCATTTTCTGTTTCTACTCCTATTGGTGAGTCCATTTGAGACGAGAGAGTCTATGAAGATTGTGCGGTGTCTAGAAGTCAAAGGGATACTCTTGTTGATTGTATTGAGTTAGAAATGGTTGATTTCGACATGATCCTTGGCATGGACTGGCTTCACGCCTGTTATGCCTCTGTTAATTGCTGAAATCGGGCTGTCAAATTCAAGCTTCCAAATGAGCCTTTTATTTAGTGGAAGGGAGATTTTACTACACCTAAGGGTATGTTTATTTCCTACCTCGAGAACCAAATACTGATCTCTAAGCGATATATCTATCACCTCGTGCGAGTCAAGTCTGATGATGTTAAGACTCCAACTCTTGAGTCTATCTCAATCATGAACGAGCTTCAGAATGTACTTCTTGAGGATCTACCCGGAGTCCCTTCTGATAGGGAGATTGACTTTGGAATTGATGTTCTCCCTGATACCCAGCCTATTTCTATTCCGCCATATAGAATGGCCCCTGTAAAGTTAAAAGAGCAGTTGAGAGATTTGCTAGAGAAGGGATTTATAAGGATGAGTATCTCTCCATAGGGTGCTCCAGTCTTGTTCATGTGAAAGAAGGATGGTTCCCTTAGAATGTGTATGGATTATCGCTAGTTGAACAAGGGGATAGACAAGATTAAGTACCCCTTTCCGACGACCGATGACTTGTTTGACTGCCTTCAAGGTTCCACTGTTTTATCCAAGGTAGTCCTTCGATCAGGCTATCACTAGTTGAAGGTAGGAGAATGTGACATTCCTAAGACGGCTTTTAGAATCCAATATTGTCACTTTGAGTTCTTGGTGATGTCCTTAGGGTTGCACCTACAACCTTTATGGACTTGATGAACATAGTATTCAGATAGTATCTTGACATTTCGTGATCATGTTTATTGACAATATTTTGGTGTATTCTAGAGATGAAGAGGATCACGACAATCACCTTAGAATCGTTTTGTAAAGGCTCAAGGACAATGAGTTATATGCAAAGTTTTGGAAGTGTGAGTTTTGGCTCAAGTCAATGTCATTCTTAGGCCATATAGTTTCTAATGATAGTGTAATAGTGGATACAGAAAAGATTAACGTGGTTACGCACTGCCCTAGACCCACCTCTCCGACTTACATAAGAAGGTTTCTGCGGTTGGTTGGCTACTACCATAGATTTGTTAAAGGATTTTCTTCCATATCCGTGTCATTGACTAGATTGACACAAAAGAAGGCCAAGTTTCAATGATCTGATGAGTGTGAGAGGAGTTTCTAAGATCTGAAGATGAGGTTGACTATTACCATAGTATTTGACCTTGCCTAATAGAATTGATGGATTTATCATCTACTACGACGCTTCGAGAGTGGGATTGAGATGTGTGTTGATGCAGAGAGGTAAAGTTGTTACCTATTCTTCTAAACATTTTAAAGTGCTTGAGAAGAATCATCCCACTCATGAATTAGTGTTGGCAGCGATAGTGTTTGCTCTCAAACTATGGTGTCACTACTTGTATAGAGCACATGTTGATGTATTCATATACCACAAGAGCCTACAATATGTCTTTACCCAAAAGGAGCTTAATCTGAGGTAGAGGGGATGACTTGAGATACTCAAAGACTATGACATAAACATCCTCTACCATCTAGGTAAAGCTAATGTGGTTGTTGATGCTCTTAGTAGGTTCTCCATGGGAAGTACCTCCCATATCGAGGAAGAGAAAAATTAGTTGGCAAAAGAGGTTCACAGATTAGCATGATTGGGTATTCAGATACACGAATTAGGTGAAGGTGCAGTACTTATGCATAATGAGTTTGCATCGTCTCTTACAGTAGAGGTGAAGGAGAAGCAAGATAAAGACCCTATCTTACTGCAATTGAAAGCAGATGCGCATAAACAGAAAGTGATGGCTTTCGCCAAAGAAGGAGATCGAGTATTAAGGTACCAATGAAGATTATGTTTTCTAGATATTAATGTGTTCGAGAGAGGATTATGGCAGAGGCCCATAATTCTAGATATTCCATCTATCCAGGATCGACGAAGATGTACCAGAACTTGAGAGAGGTTTATTGGTGGAGTGGAATGTAAAGGGATATTGTTGAGTTTGTTTCCAAATGCCCAAATTGCCAACAAGTGAAGGTTGAGCATCAAAAGCCATGTGGAGTGACTCATAATTTTGAGATTCCATAATGGAAATGGGGGATGATTAATATGGACTTCATCATAGGTTTACCGAGGACTCGTAGACAACATGATTCAATTTGGCCGATGGTTGACAGAATGACCAAATCTACTCACTTCTTGGCAGTAAAGACGACTGACACTACAGAGGATTATGCCTAACTATACATAATGGAAATCATTAGACTGCATGGAGGCCCCTTGTTTATCATCGTAGATAGAGGAGCCCAATTTACTAAATAGTTTTGGAGGTCTTTCTAGAAAGATTTGCATTATAAGGTGAATCTCAGCACTACGTCCCACCCACATACTGATAGTCCGACAGAGCGCATAATTCAACCCTTGGAGGATATGTTGAGAGCCTATGTTATTGATTTCAAGGGAAATTCAGATGACCACTTGCCTCTGATTGAGTTTGCCTACAACAATAGCTCCCATTCGAGTATTCAGATGGCCTCATATGAGGCACTCTATGGGAGGAGATGTAGATCACCAATTAGATGGTTTGAGGTAGGTGAAGCAGAATTGATTGGACCAGACTTGGTTCACCAAGCCATGGAGAAGGTAAAAATCATATGATAAAGGTTGAAGACTACAGTGTCGACAAAACTCCTACACTGATGTTAGAAGAATAGACTTGATGTTCGAGGTTGACGATTGGGTGATTTAAAAGTGTCACCTATGAAGGGTGTGATGCAATTTGGGTAGAAGGGGAAGTTGAGTTCGAGATATATTGGCCCTTATTAGATCATAAAGAGAGTGAGTCATAAGGCTGATGAGTTAGAGCTACCACCAGAGTGAGCGGCCATCCACCCAGTCTTTCACACTTCTATGCTAAAAAAGTTTTTGCGAGACCTACAATTAGTTGTGCCTGTTGAGAGTAATGGAGTAAAAGTTAACTTGGGCTATGAGGATATTCCTATCCAAATCCTTGATCGCCAGGTTCGCAAGTTAAGAACCGAAGAAATCACATCTGTCAAAGTTTAATGAGGAAACCAATTTGTGGAAAACTTTGCTTGGGAGGAAGAGGAGGATATGAAGGCCATATACCCTCAATTGTTCCTACCTAATGATGTCGCTCAACCTAACCACTCAAAGACAGAAGAGGTTGTCATCATCAACATAATAACCCAACTTTAGTGGTTGGGGTCGATCCCACAGGGATTCATAGTTCAAGGCGGAAGTGACTTACTAGACCAAGTAATTGTAGGATCTGGGGGGTTGGAATAATCAAAACAAAGTTTAGCTAACAAGTTCTAATTTACAAATTAAACAACTATTAAGGGAAGATGTTGGGGATGTGCAAATATAGGCAGTAATAAATCAAATAGGTATAGATAATTGACTACATGAGTAGATGTTGCATTAATAGGCTAGGATGCTTATAACCCAAATCACCTATGCTATATAGGTGTTTCGTACGAATTAGCTAAGATATCATATGCAGATCACCGCAGACACTCTTGGACTAAGAAGTAGAGCAAAACACCTACTACCTTGGCCATTGAATCCATGAATGTGGATATCAACTGAAACCCCATAAGATTTTTGGCCATTATATCAATTCAACACTCTAATAGTCCCAACAAAGGTAACAATTAGAGATCTAAAATAAAAGCCCAAGTTTGCAAACTTGAAATTTTATCAATTGAACTTAGGAATGGATATATATTCACCCAAATCAACTACAGATAAGTCAAGATATCACAAACCGAACAAGTAAATTGTAGACACATATCAAAAGCACACCCTCATCATGGGGGTTTTAGCCACACATGTTAGAAATTAAAGATTGAATACCATACATAATAGCAGAAGTCATAGGTAACAAGGTTGAGTACAAATCAGTTGATTATCACCAGCTAATCATCTTCAATTTAATGCCCAAAAGCTTCATAACCCAAGCCTCCCTTATACTCTAAGAGGAAATTATTATGTACTGCTACTACAAAATAATTGTTCTCATATGGAATGAACAGGTGATGTAGAATGTGCTTTATAAAATTGCTTATGTAGTCCATGCAAATGTGTAAAATTTTGTGCTACGAAATGCCATTTAGCGGTCAAGGCCGACCATCACTGAGCACTCCGGCGATGCGCCAAATATGCATTTGACCGCTTTTCTGTGCATCTTTATAAGGCTTCTTCCACTGTGACAATAGGTGATGACTCTTTGCTCTGCCATTCCAATTTGGTGATGCACCGTAATATTCATCATAGCACCTTTCTATTACTGTTTTAGGGCTTTGGTTGCTGCTACTTTAGGTGATCACTCATGCATTTTGACATATCCCTGAATATGATTTACGACATTGATCCTGACCGCACTTTTGACTTGACTTGAAACCTTGGTTGTTGCATAGTTAGGCTATCTCGTTGAGCGTTCAGCTGATCGTCGAGTATGTCGGTGACACCTCTGTTTACCACCTTTCAATACTTTTGCTCACATTCCAAGATTCCACCAAGTCTTTCCCTTTTGCGCACTTTTCACTCCATTCCCTGTCATGGCACATGCATATTTGTTAGCAATTGGAATTATTAGCACGCTAAGGGAAATATTTCCTAGTAATTTAACCCCAAAGTGAGTATGAAATATGGACTCATCAATACCCCCAACTTAACCCCTTTCTTCCCCTCAAGCAAATCAAACATCAATCTATCCAGGTCAGAGCTTCCAAATAGGGCCACAATGAGCAACACATGCATTTTTACCTTTTTAATCCCTTCTTGAACTTCCACAAACAACTTACGTGACCTTGAAGCCTCAAAAGATGACTAAAGAGTAACCAAAACATGGATATGCTCAGAACTGCTCATGTAGCTGCTAATCACTGCAGAAAAACATCACCATTTGCCCTTATTCCAAATAAGATCCTAAACACTCTAGATTATGTCATTCCTTTATAGAGGATATCTTCTACTCTCTCTCTCCCAAATCAGAAATAGCATATAAGCTTCAACTCATAGGATTGCCCTTATTCTCAATCGAAGTTCACTTAAATTTCTTATGGATTAGGATCTCAAAGGACTTTTCTAGGACTGTAATGTAGGGTAAAGATTGGACAGGATAGCATGTGGTCAATAGTGACTGATCCTTCCTCAAACTCTACATGTTCTTTTTAAGCACAAAGGTTCTTTTTGTTCCCTATTTCATTCATCTGATTCGTGACATCTCTTTTGCATTTTGATTTATCATCCTAATTTTCACCCTTTTGTCTTTTATTTCACAACAATACTTTCTTTCTCTTTTTTAGGGGGAGGGTTCTCAAATTTTAAGATTTTTGCTTTTCTTCAAGGACTCCTCGATGTCTTCCTTTCATTCTTACCCTTCCTTTTTCGACTCTTTCATGAGAGACACTTCCTTCTTCTTACTAATCACCCCCAACTTAGCCTTTGGCTAATGCTTAACTTTTGAGTTCAAAGAGGGATTGGTAAAGAACAAAAAAGGCCTTGTCTTTCTAAAACATGAGTCAGGGCTACAATGTTGCAAAATAATGGATCAAGGCTCAAAAGGGGTTCATTAAGGATTCAATTCAATGCCAAAGGATGTCATAATGGTCAAATTGGACTAATGGAACCAAAGAAATCCTTAGGTCCTATCCTTATCTAGAATCAACCTAGTCACTTCTAAAGACAAATCAAGCAAGTTCTAGATGATGCAATACAAGAATTTTAGATAGATAACAAATCCCACATTGGCAAAATGGCTTTGCAATCAAACAATAACAAAACACTTGCAAATCTTTTATCATCATATATCCAAGATTAGTTGTTCACAAAGTTAGCTCAAGATTCCTCAAATCTATTCGGGGATTGGTTTATCAAGAATAGATTGATTAGTGAGTACATGCTCCTCATCCATGGTTGTATCCGAATCAAAGATATGGATTATCAATGCTCGGATTGCTAAGGATTAGAGACACGATATAACATTCGCACACTTTTCATCCATGCACAGGATTTGCCAAAAATTAGCAATGTTTCATCCATTTAACAAGAAAAACAAAAGAAATAATAAAAATAAACACTACTCTAATACAACCCAAATTACAATTTATATACAACCCAAAAAGTCAAATATTGCCTAGATATTCATCTATAGCACCATTTATCAAAATAAAATACCATCATTGTCTCCTCAAAAATAAAAATATCCAGAAGACACGAAATTCCTCAAGATCACCCCCTTCTAGCAAAATAAACATTGTCTCAATGTACAAGGGACAATAAAAAGTACGCATACGAGAAAGTAACGAGTAGGAGAATCCCCTATCAAGTCAATCCTACTATGGTAGTGGTAGGGAAGCTGAAGTAGATGTCATGGGGGCATCAATTGCCTCTTCTACCAGTGTGCTCTCAAGGTCAATGTCGGGCATAGAAGACTCAAGTGCACTTACACCGGATGTGCTAATCATGAACTGTTCTAGCACAGAAGCTGCAAACACTACATCCACAATCTCGTTTTCCACTCCATCTACCTCCTCCCGGCCCTCTTGGCTCTGTTCCACTCCCAATGTCTTTTCATCAGACGTTGGGGTGCTCACCTTCTGATTCTCTTTGCTGCTATCACTCATAGTCTCTACATTCAGTCCTTCATTTGGGATCGTAGCTACAACCACTTTGCGTAGCGGATCTTCCAGCCCATAAAAAAATATGCTTAAGTTAGTGCACCAGAGGAAGTCACCTCCTTCTTCAATTTAAAAGCCTATAAGTAGGTACTACCACTTGTTTTCTCAACTATCATCATTTTGTTTTTCAAACTCATTAACTCCTTCTTATGGTTATCAATTGTAGCTATAAGCCTATCCCTTCTCATCTTGTGAGCCTCTATTTAGCTTAATGTGTTTTCCCTCAGTCTCCACATATGCCTTCAAAGCATTGGCTATGGCTGCCTCAACTATCTTGGGCATATATGACTTAGACTTTGTAGCTCGAAGATCAGCGGCTTTGGCCAAATGGTCAATCGCGAAAATAGGGGCTCTAGTGAGTAGGGGTTGATCATCTGTGCCTTCGGTTTGTGTAGATGGAAAAGAAGTAGAAGAAGAGTGTGTAGTAAGGTAGGAAGAAGATATACCTGCCTCGGTGCCCATCTCTCACCTCTGGACTCAAGGGCCTCAATATTAATCACCGATGTTGTGTCAACCAGCTTCTTCCTAGCCTTGTCCTCCTCATCCCTCAAGTATTCATCCTCAATCTGCCAGATATCAGTGGTCGTTGATGGAGTCACCTCCATACCAGTATTTTTGTTCTTTATGACTCCAAACTACTTGCATAGAGCTATAATAAGACTTGCGAATGGCAAATAACTTTGCACGTTTTTTGCTCTGGAAAGGATATCTAAGGCGATGATTGATCCAAGGTTCTTCTCGTTTTTGTCCATGAGACAACCAATCAACGCACCTTTGGCATAGCCTAGTATTGACTTATTTTGAGAAGGCATCAAATTACTTCTAATGAAACCAAACCAGAACTGCACATGTATTTTTACCTCCTTCTTAATGATTGTCCCGTCCTTTAACCACGAGAGGTTTGGAATTCCAATCAGTGGAGCTAACCATGCTTTGATATCTTCAAGGGTTTGGATCTATAATAAATCTTTCAAGTAGCTCCAACTCTGGAATGTAAACATAAATAATTTAGCCTCTTCACATGGAGTGTGCACACCCCGAACCTCTATAAAATCCAACGATTTTGACGTAATTGGTACCCTTCTTCTGCTCTTTGGAACAACTTGGACATATGCTTCATAGAATGCATGAACAAGACTAGGCACATATGGGTCCCAAGGTTTCATAATGCTCTGAATGTTATGGAATTTAAGTGCTACCTAACCTCCGGGGACCGATCCGTCAATCCTTCTGTTGATACATGATTTTCCTCCAAGATTGTCCTATGCCCTTCAGCCCTAAGCCTGTTTAAGAATTTTAGAGTTGTGGCTTCCTAAGTTTTCTAAGAGGGTTGTGAGATAGCTTCATGCAAGGCCTTGGTTGTGGACTCACTTTTAGGCCTCTTCGGGTTGGACTCTCTTGGAAAGGGTGAGGGCGTTATAGATTAGGCTAGGACATGCCTCTGCTTTGTCATTATTCAAAACACACTTCAAAATTCTTATGAGAAGCCTTAAAAAGCAATCAAACACAATATATGATCATATGAAAAACATTCAGAATAGACTGGTCAATTAGACTACGTATCACACTCGACGAATCACCAAGATGATTCTGCGGTAAAACACACCATCACCTTTTTGCACAATTTTTTGTCTTGGAGCCACTGCTACTTTCGGTAATAATGAAGCTTCATTTATGGTACACCAATCTAATTTAGTGGTAGATAGTTCATCGTCGAATGTTGTAGCAGTCCCACAAGAAAATCAGCTAAATAAGGTGGTGTATGTGTTAGTTAGGCGCATCATCGAGTGCACTTAGGTAGTAAAAATGGCAATTGCCTATTGTGACTGGCAAGGCCCTTCATACATTCACCAAAACAACAACAATTTTCATAGGTCACATGGATGAATTGCATATACCATCCTACCACAACACATCAATACAAGCTAATCTATTTGCTAGCACTATCACATGGTCTCAATGGCTATACACTCGATCAAATGACGACTTTCCCTTAAGAATGACATCATCCAATCAGTCGTAGGGAAAGTTCAATCACATAAAGGTGGTCAGAGGCTACTCAGACTTCACCTATAGCCTATAGAAGCAATCAATTCGTAACACCCTCTAATTCTTTTAAACCTAAGATGAGTAGAAGCATAAAAAAAACTAAGAGACTGTCTGAGAAAAAATTGCTGAAAAAGATCTACGAGGGCAATCTATGGCCCGTAGAGAGATCTATGAGGGCCATCTATAGCCCAGATTATTGGTGATCTGAGTAAATTGAGTCTCCCATAAGTGTTTCTTGAAGTTCTTTCTTAAAATCTAATGTATTTTTACATAATCTTGAATGAATTGCTATTTTTATGATTTAGTTACTTGAATTTTATGAGTTTACCTTACTACATGAACCCTAGCATGATGTAATCAAGGAATCTATGGTTGATGTGATGAACTGAGTTGACAATTGTCCAATATGACAAGATGACTGAGTTAACCATAGGGTTTGATGTCATAAAAGCATATTGAGTCTTGGGAGGAGTATTGAGCAACAAATTGAGTAAGTCTAAGTCCAACTCAAACTCAATAACTATGTAGCCGACGTAAGAGAGGACCAAACCATAAAGCCAGATGTTTCCTATTGTCCCAAAATAAGGACTTGAGCTACTAATTTTGGGTCCACTAATAGGATATCCTGTACCCTCCAAAAGGGTCTTGGATGGATGTGGCAATGACATCACTCTTTTGTATCTTGACTGGCTCATAGGTGATAGTTTTCGGTTAGAGAAACTCTGAAATAGGGATTGATAGTACTCTAAGTGGGTGAGACATAGATGGTAGATGAGTAGTCACTGTCTAAATGTCATTCCATTTTTAGACTGTTGACATAATAATTAAGTTTCCTACTTATTGAGTTGAGCTATTTGAGTTGATATTATTCTTCCTTTACATGTTTCTTTCTTTCATTTTACATACTTATACATTTCATATACTTACGTCCAGTTTGGCCTGCATCTTTTCATGATGCAGAGACAGGTACTAGCGTTCATCACTCGATGCCCTGTTGAGGACCTAATTGTTTTCAGCTGATTGGTGAGCCCCTACTTTTGGAGGACATTATGTCTTCATTTTGGCTTGAGTTAGACTTATTGTATTCTATTTAGAGTTAGCCATGGATCATTCATTTGTAGTATTAGTCATATATTTTAAAGGCTTCATAGACTAGATTGTTGATGTTATTGGATGTTATTATTGGCTATTTCTTTCACGCTAGCCTTACTTAATTGATGGATAGACTATTTGGCCTTTTTGAACTGATCTTCACTTTATCATTATTTTTCATTTAAGCATTCTTATTCATGGATGTCTTCTGCTATTAGAATATGATTGATCGTTTGTGATGAGGTCGAGTAGTTCTCTTGGGGACTAGCAATAGTCTCTGAGTGTCGTTCATGTCAGGGGTACCTTCCGTGGCGTGACAAACTTAGTATCAGAGCAGAAAGTTCAAGAGTCCTAGGGAGTCTATGAAGCTATGTTTAATAGAGTCTTGATCATGGGTGTCTTGTGCACCAAACTTTATATGTAACAGGCTATATGACAATAGGATTTGTTACACTTTCTTTAATTATGAGTTCGTGTGATAGAGTTAAAAATTGTACAAGGATCTTTTCTAAGTTGTGCATTACATGCTTGTAGATCATGCCTCTAAATCTTATCATGACCTAGAGAAATGCTTTAGCTAGCAATGCTAAGTATCCTACTTTAGAGGTGCCTCCTCAGATGGACACAAGGGGTAGAGTTCGACCTGCTAGAGCAACTAGGACTCCTCAGCCACTAATTACCTCACCTGTTCCTATCACATAGGCTGATTTAAGAGGAGCTATCATTATGATCACCCAACTAGTAGCTTCTCAGAGTGAGAACCCGAGTTCACAGACTCCTAGTTCTAATTCTCATGAGCCAACAGTTGCCACCAGACTGAGAATTTTCTGAGGATGAACCCACTAGCTTTTACTGGATCAAAGGTTGAGGAAGTCCCCCAAAACTTATTGATAAGATGTGGAAAGTGTTTAAAGCTATGCATGCAACTGAGGCAGAGGGAGTTGAAATTGTTTCCTATCAACCTAACGATGTGGCAAATGTCTGTTTCAATCAATGGGAAGAAAGATGAGGTGAGGATGTTGAGCCTGCCATTAGGGATGGCTTTAAGGGTGTTTTTCTTAATCACTTCTTTCTACAAGAGTTGAGGGAAGCGAAGATGGTGGAGTTTTTCAACTTGAAGCAAGAGGGAATAACTCTCAAAGAATACAACCTTAACATCATATAGCTATCCAGGTATGCTCCAGAGATGGTCCCTGAGAGGAGATCTAGAATGAGAAAGTTCATTTTCGGCTGGGAAAACATGTGAAAAAGGAGTGCAAAGTGAAATTGTTGATTTCAGACATAGACATCTCTAGGCTTATGGTGAATACACAACAACTTGAGGAGGACAAGAAGAGGGATAGGGAGGTGCTCTTGAGAAAAAAGTCTAAGTCAACAGGACATAAGCCTAGCCAGCATAAGCAAGGTAAGGGAGACAGTACCTATTTTTAGAAAAGGTGTTCGAACTATGCACTAACCTGAGAAAGTGCACCAACTACAAGTAATAGATATTATAAGAAGTCTTAGGGCTATCAAACTTTCAAAGCTCAAGGTTCTCAATCCAAAGATAGTGTTGTTCAAGGTTTTTAGGGAAAACCACCACGTGGAAAGTGTGGTGAACTCCATCTAGGTGAGTGCCGTTAGGGCACAAATGCTTGGTATAGGTGCAGACAGACTGGTCACTTCCAAAATGAGTGCCCAATGAGGAGGAGGGGTGATGCAGGTAATAAAGCTTAGTCTTAAGAAGCACCATAGAGAGGTGCCATAACTAATACGGGTAGCGGTACAAACCGAATATATGCGATAGGAAACATGATTAGGAAGTTGCATTAGATGTTGTTACGGTTATTCCTCGAGTCTTTTCCTATGATGTGTATGCCTTGCTTGACCAAGGCATGACTTTATCATTTGTAACTCCATATGTGACTAGTAAATTTGAGATCCTTCCTGATTGTCTTCTTGAAATCTTTAGTGTTTCTACTCCTACTGGTGAGTCTATTCTAGCTGAAAGGATATATAGAGATTGCACCGTGTCTATCATTCATGGATATACTTTGGCAGACTTAGTTGAGTTAGAGATGATTGACTTTGATGTGATTCTTGGTATGGATTTGCTTCACGCCTATTATGCCTCTATCAATTGTAGAACCTAGATGGTCAAATTCCAATTCTAAATGAGCCTTTCATTGAGTATAAGGGTAGTTCTGTAGTGCCTAATTATGTCTATTTCCTAGCTTAAGGCCAGAAATCTAATCGCAAATGGATGTATCTATCACCTCGTACGAGTTAAGGCTGATGTCTCCACCTTTGGAGTTATTTTCAACTGTCAATGAGTTTCCTGATGTCTTTCCTGATGACTTTCTTGGAGTCTCTCCTTATAGGGAGATTGACTTTGGGATTGATGTTCTCCTTGATACCCAACCTATATCAATTCCGCCATATAGAATGGCCCCCGCAGAGTTGAATGAACTGAAAGAGTAACAGAAATATTTCTTAGATAAGGGTTTATTAGGTGGAGTGTCTCATCATAGGGTGTTCCAGTCTTGTTCATGTGAAAGAAAGATGGTTCCCTTAGGATATGTATAAACTATCACAAGTTGAATAAGGTGACCATTAATAACAAATATCCCCTTCTGAGCGTTGACGATTTGTTCGACCAACTTTAGGGTGCCATTGTTTTCCCCAAGATAGACCTCAGATCAGGCTATCACAAGTTGAAAGTGAGGGAAGGTGACATCCGTAAGATGACTTCTTGAACCCTATATGGTCCGTTTGAGTTTCTGGTAATGTCCTTCGGATTAACTAATTCTCCTGCCACTTTCATAGACTTGATGAATAGATTATTTATATAGTACCTTGATATGTTTGTGATTGTGTTCATCAATGACATTTCGGTGTACTCAAGAGATGAGGAAGAGCATGTCGGTCCCTTTCGAATATTTCTTTGGGCCCTCATAAATAAGGAGTTATATGCCAAATTTTCTAAATATGAGTTTTGGCTTATATTGGTGTCATTTCTGGGCCACGTTGTCTCAGGTGAGGGTTTGGAGTAGATATACATAAGATTGAAGTAGTTAAGGACTAGCCTAGACCCACCTCTCCAATAGACATACGGAGTTTTTTGGGTTTGGCTGGTTACTACCGCAAATATATTGAGGGATTTTCTTATTTATCCTCGCCAAAGACTAAGCTGACTCAAAAGAAATCTATGTTTCAGTGTTCCGACGAGTCTAAGAAGAGCTTTCAGGATGGGAATACCAGTTTAAAGACTGCACTAGTATCGACTCTACCGAAAGGGTCAGATGATTTTCTGACCTGTTATGATTCTTCTAGAGTGGGTTTGGAATGTGTTCTAGTGCAGAGAGGTAAGGTCATAGCCTATGCTTCTAGACAACTCAAGAACCATGAGAGTAACTACAGAACGCATGACTTAGAATTTGCTGTGGTGGTGTTTGCACTCAAGATTTGGTGCCACTACTTGTATGGAGCGCATGTGTATGTACTCAAAGACCATAAGAACCTACAATACTTCTTCACCCAGAAAGAGCTTAACTTGAGGAAGAGGAGATGTCTTGAGTTGCTCAATGACTACGATATGAGCATCATCTACCATCCAGGTAAGGCTAATGTGGTTGTTGATGCTCTTAGCAAGTTATCCAAGGGGAGCACCACCATGTGGAGGAAGATAAAAAGGAGTTGTCCAAAGTGGTTCACTGTGATTGGGAGTTTAACCAGATAAATCGGGTGAAGGAGGAGTTCTTGTGCATATTGGGTCTACATCATCTCGAGTAGTAGAGGTGAAGGAGAGACAAGATCAAGATCCTATTTTACTATAGTTGAAGGCAGATGTACATAAGTAGAAAGTGATATCTTTTGCCAGAGAGCGATATGGTGTATTGAGGTATCAAGATAGATTATAAGTTCAAGATGTTGATGATGTTCGAGAATCATGGATGAGGCACATAGTTCCAAATATTCCATCCATCCAGGGTATACCAAGATGTACCATAACTTAAGAGATTCTACTGTAAAGTGGAATGAAAAAAGACACTGCTGAGTTCGTTTCCAAGTCTCCGAATGGCCAACAAGTAAAAGTTGAGCACCAAAGGCCAGTGTAGTAGCTCAGAATTTTGAGATTCCAAAGTCAAAATGGGATGTGAATAATATGGACTTCGTCATAAGCATACCGAGGTACCACAAAAGCATGATTCAATTTTGGTGATAGTTGATCGAGTGACAAAATCCACACACTTCTTAACGGTAAAGACGACAACCACTACAGAGTTTTATGCCCGCTTATACATAAGAGAGATCGCCAGAGTGCATGGAGTTCCTTGGTCCACATCTCAGACAGAGGATCCTAATTCACTGCCCAGTTTTGGAGATCATTTCAAAAAGGTTTGGGTGCAACGGTGCACCTTAGCACTGTTTTTTACCCACAAGCCGATGGGCAGGTAGAACGCACAATTCAGACTTTGGAGGATATGTTGAGAGCCTGTGTCATTGACCCCAAAGGTAATTGGGATGACCGTTTTCCTGTGATTGAGTTTGCCTACGACAACAACTTCCATTCGAGTATTCAGATGGCCCATTATGAGGCATTCTATGGGAGGCGTTGTAGGTCACGGATTGGATGGGTTGAGGTAGGTGAAGTAGAATTGACTGGGCCAGACTTGGTACATCAGGGTATGGGGAAAGTCAAGACCATTTGAGAAAAGTTGAGGACTACATAGAGTCGACAAAAATCCTACACTGATGTTAAGAGGAGAGACTTGGAGTTTGAGGTCAATGATTGGGTACACTTGAAAGTATCACCTGTGAAAGGTGTGATGAGATTTGGAAAGAAAGGAAAATTGAGTTTAAGGTATATTGGCCCATATCAAATCATAAAGGGAGTAGGTAATTTGGCTTATGAGTTAGAGCTACCATCAGAGTTAGCCGCCATCCACCTAGTCTTTCATATTTACTTGCTTAAAAAGTCTTTGGGAGACCCACAGTTGGTTGTGCCTATCAAGAGTGTGGGAGTAAAGGAAAATTTGAGTTATGAAGAAATCCCTGTCCAGTTCTTTGATCGTCAGGACTGCAAGTTAATATGCATTTGTCAAGGTCTTGCGGCGAAACAAATGTGTCGAAAAAGCTACTTGGGAGGTAGAGCAGGACATGAAGGCGAATTACCCTCATTTATTCCTACCTACTAATGATGAGAGAGTTTACGGTAATGATTTCCTTCTAAATTCTTGAATTCCTATTCTTTGAGTTTTCCTTCCATTATGGGTTTGATAGATAATAGAGCCATAGAGTCCGAGTGAGGATTAACTTGATATGTTGATTGTTTATTTGTTTTACTTACTGAGTTCTTGGCTGATTGATTTCATGTGTAAGATGATAGTTTCCTGAATGTTAGAGTCCATAAAGAGATTCGTGCCTTGACCAAGTTTCTTAGTTTTCTCTTTATTCGAGGACAACTGATCCTAAGGGGGAGATAATGTAACACCCCCTAAATTTTTTCCACCTAGCTTGAGTCGATGCACCGAGAAAACTGAGAGAGTGATTGAGAAAATTGCTGAAAAAGAATCTACGAGGGCCATCTACGACCCATTAAGTGATCTATGGCCCGCAGAATAGGTCTCAGAAAACCCCAGATAACTTGGTGAAATTTTCTAAGTCTAAGCCCTGTATATGAGACAACATACGACTCGTAAAGTATTCCATAGCCCGTAGATTGGTTTCGTGAACTGGTGGTCCAATTTTCAACTTTTTAGTATCTTGAGTTATAAGTTATCAGACAGCCTCGTAGATGTTTTTACGGCTCGTAGAAGAGGTTTTGTGTCAAATTCCAATAACTCAGATTTTTGGATGCCTCAATTACGAGATATCATCTACGGCTCGTAGAATGGTCTAGGACCTGTAGACGGGGTCTCGTAGACCCTATCAACAATTTTTAAGAGGGGTAATTTTTGTCTATTCCTATCCCTTTTAAGTTAAACCCTTAGACATTTTATACTTAATTAAAGTCTTAAAACAAAATCCTAAGGGTATTTTCACTACTTATTATGCTTAAGGATTTCTTGAGAAAGCAAAAGGAGGGAGAAGAGTGATGGTTTCAATTCAAAACGGGAAGATCGATTGGAATTTGTTGGTTCTTCTATGCTCAGGTATGTAAGGCTAACCAAAACATATATTTTGTTCATTCATGTGCCCCATAACCCAGATTGATGGTGATGTGAGTAAATTGAGTCTCCCATGAGTGTTTCTTGAAGGTTTTTCTTAAAGTTTAATATATTCTATCATAATCTTGCATGAATTAAATTTTTTATGATTTAATTACTTGAATTAGATGATTTTACCTTACTACATAAACCCTAGCATGAATTCTTATTACTTTCATACATTTCACATTTAAGCCTAAAGAGTATATGGATTCCCTAGATGCTTTAACTCTACTTTTGTTTTCCTAAGTGCTATGAGTTAGAATAATACATGATAGAGTCCTTATGAGTCAAGAGTTGAACCTTAGAATGATGTAATCAAGGAGTCATTAGTTGATGCGATGAACTATGTTAACAAATGTCCAATGAGACAAGATGACTTAGTTAACCATAGGGTTGATTTCTAATGAGCTGATTGAGTCTTGGGAGAAGTATTGAGCACTGAATCGAGTAAGAGTAAGTCCAACTCAAATCCAATAACTACATAGCCAGCGTAGGAGAGAATCAAATCATAAAAGCGGATGTTTCTTATTGTCCCAAAATAAGGACTTGATTTTACTAATTTTGGATCCACATATAGGATGTCCTATACCATGACAAAGTATTGGATGAATGTAGCAACGATATTTCTTTGTTATATCATCAACGGTTCATAGGTGATGGTTGTGGTTAGAGAAACTCCCAAATAGGCCTTGAAAGTACTTTGAGTGGATGAGATGTAGATGGTAGATGAGTAGTCATTGTCTTAATTTCATTCCTACTTTAGACTCTTGAATAGATGATTGAGTTACTTACTTCTTGAGTTGATCTACTTGAGTTGATGTTATTCTTTCTTTACATGTCTCTTTCTTCCATTTTACATACTCGTACATTCCACGTACTGACGTCCATTTGGGCCTGCATCTTTTCATGATGCAGAGGTAGGTACTAGTGGTCATCAACAAGTGCCCCAATAAGGATCTAATTGTTTTCAAATGATTGGTGAGCCTTCCCCTACTTTCGGAGGACATTATGTTCATTGTATCTTGAGTTAGACTTATCTTATTCTATTTAGAGGTAGACATGGGTCTGTTATTGGAACCATTATTCAGATGTTTTAGAGGCTTCATAGACTAGATTGTTGATGTGATTGGATGTTATTGTTGGCTAGTTCTTTCACACTAGTCTAACTTAATTGATGGATAGATTGTTTCGCCTTTGGCCGTGGATCTTCACTTTATCATTACTTTTCATTTAATAATTCTTATTCATGGATGTCTTCCGCTACTAGAATTTGATTAAATGTATGTGATGAGGCCGAGTGCTTTACTTTGTGACTAGCAATAGTCTCTGAGTGTCAGCCACGACAAAGGTACCCTCCTGAAGCGTGAATATAACAACCCATCTTTAGATGAGAAGTCCTACATCGACAAAACACAAGATAGATGATGGGTATATAAGTAAAAGATTGGTATATATATTATAAGGCACCTTTTGAGGTAAGCCCAAATTGACAAATCCGTGATGGGCTAGGCCCAAGAGTAGACAATACTTCACAGTGTTGGACTAGGTCGTTACAGGTGGTATCAGAGCCACTTTTGTGTTAGCCTTGTTTAGGCGAATCCCGGTGAGGCAGGGAAAACCTCAATGCTTAGTCTAGGTGAATCCTATGTGGTGAGGCTGAGTCCATAGAGGGGGTGTATGGAACAATCCATGTTAAGATGAGATGTCCCATATCGACAAAACACAAGAAAGGTGTTGGGTATATAAGTAAAGGACTGGTCTATATTATGTGAGGCACCTTTTGGGGTGAGCCCAAAGGGCTAAATCCGTGATGAGCTAGGGTCAAGAGCAGACAATACTTCATAGTGTTGGCCTAGGTCATTACACAATCCACCCGGCAATCATATTAGAAGAACACATTCATATGATCATGACATAGTTTCCATTGAACACAATCAAGCATCCTATTAAGCATAAGATTTAGAAACAAACCCACAAGCTATTCATCAATGAGCAAAAACCTATCATTTATAACTCTAACCCAACTTATTTACACCCCAAATTTCAACATTCATAAAAAATATCAAAACCCAAAAATAAATCATACAATACATGCAACACAGGATTAAAAAGCAACTCTAAACACCTACCCACTCGATTTTCAACGAGAATTTAAAAGTTCAAGGTATGATTTTTACATCAAAACCCTAATCAACATCACAAACAATGGCTTCTTCAAGAACTATAGCAAGGGGCCAAAATCTTATTTTTTAACAATGAGACACAATGAAAAACTTCGGTGATGCCCTTGGTTGCTGCATAGTTACGCGATCTCCTTGAGCGTTTGGCATATCGCTGAGTATGTCGGCGACACCTCTTTTCACCGCCTGTCAGCACTTTTGCTCACTATCCAAGATTCCACCAAGTCTTTCCCTTTTGCACACTTTTAACTCCATTTCCTTTCATAGCACATATATATATTCGTTAGCAGTTGGAATTATCAACACACTAAGGGCAATGTTCCTTGCAATTTAACCCTAAAATGAGTCTGACATATGGACTCATCACCTATCGATGTCGAGAGAGTTGACAATAATGATCTCTTTCTAAATTCTTGAATTCCCATTTCTTGAATTCTCTTTCCATTCTAAGTTTGATAGATGATAGAGCTCGAGAGTCCGGGTGAGGATGGATTTGATGTGTGGACTGTTTATTTGTTTACTTGCTAAGTTTCTTGATTTATTGATCGCATGAGTGAGATGAGAGTTGTTTGATTGTTAGATTCCATAGGAAGATTTGTGCCTTAACTAGGTTTCTCTTAATTCAAGGACAAATGATTCCAAGGGGAGATAATGTAATACCCCCAAATTCTTTCCACCTAGTTTGAGCAGATACATAGAGAAAAGTGAGAAAATGACTGAGAAATATCACCAGAAAAGAAACTACGAGGTCTTTCTACAACCCGTAGATTGATCTACGACCCATAGAAGAGGCCTCGTAAATCCTAGGTGACTTGGTGAAATTTTCTAAGTTTGAGGCCCATGTGTGAGACAACATACATCCCATAAAATAATCCATGATCTGTAGATTTTTTTTTGTGATTTGGTAATCCAAAAATCAACTTTTTAATATATTGAGTTACGAGTCATCAGATGTCCCATAGAAGTATTTACGGTCCGTAAAAGAAGTTTCGTGGATTTTATCCCGAATTCTAGTAACTCAAACATTTGGACACTTCACCTACGAAAGGGCATCTATGGCCTATAGATGTCGTGTAGTAAACCCTGTCGACAGTTCTTAAGAAGGGTATTTTTGTATGTTCCTATCCCTTTATCCTTACATGTTTTACTCTTTATTAAAATCCTAATACAAAACCCTAAGCATATGTTCACCTTTCATTCACGCTTAGGAATTCTTGAGAGAACTAGAGAGGGAGAAAAGCGAGTGTTTCAAGTCTAAACCAAAGGATTGACTGATGTTTAATGGCTTGAACTATATTAATTCACACGCCCTTTCACCTACTTGAGTCAAAATTTAGAATAACAGTTGACTTTGGAAAATCCTATTATCCTAATACTTAATTTAATGTATTTATTAAGAATTCTTATGATGATGTATGAGGTGCTTGCTGCATTGCATAACTATTGATATGAAATTGAGATATAATACCATACTTGATAGCATGAAAGCTAAACTACATGACTTCTTATGAAATTGTATACATTAATTGAGTTGAGGTTTGAGTGTGATTACCTAAGTTGAGTATCTCGAGCATAATTGAGCATGCGAAGCATGTTGCATTCTAGTCATATGTTTTTTTATGCATTTTGCTTGCATTATATGATGAGTCCAATTAAATAAGTTTGAATGACCGTTTGAGTCTGAGTTGAGTCCAATTTATTTCCTTGATTAACTGAGTTGATGAGAAACTGAGATGAGTTGTGTTGAGATACCATAATAAGGATGAGTGTTGAGTTGATTGATTGCATACTATTGAGATTTTAGTTGAATGATTAGTTGGTAATGTTTCAATCTTGAGAGGAGTATCGAGCACTATGCTGGGAGCGAGTAAATAGCTACTCTAGCCCGCAGAACTACATTGCCAATGTAGGATAGTCATACATCACGTTCTGGCAACTCTTGTCCCAAAAGGTGGACCTTTATTATGGATCCATGAGAGAGTTGACCGTCTTTTACCTTGGCAAGTTTATGACGGGTGTAGCAATGACGTTGCATTCATTCTGTATCACCAAACTAAAGGTGGAGGGATTGGATGTTGGTTAAGAGGAATTCCTGAGCAAACACTAATTGAGCATTATATCTCAAAATAGCATTTATTCCTATTGAGTCTATTTGAAAAAGCATGATTACTTGTTTTTGTGTATTATTCAAATGAGTTATGATTTGTTTGAGTTGAAGTGAGTGAGTTGAGATTTTTCTTTCTCGAGCTATTTTACATACTAGTATATTCCATGTACTGACGTCCATTTGGACCTGCATTGTTTCATGATGTATATACAGGTGATAGAGGACTTCAGCCCGTGCATCATTGAGGTCCAGTTCAGTGCATTCCAAGAGTTGGTGACGCATCCCTGCTTTCCAGAGGGGCTCTTTTCCTTGATTTAAATTGAGTATTATTTTATTTCTTTGATTTGGGGTATCCATGGACTGTTATGGTACCATCTAGATTGTTGAGTAAAGGTTTTATAGATATTGAGTAGAGAATTTGTTCAGTATTGTTATTTCAAACATATTCGTTGGAGACTATGTTTTATTAGAGTTATATCTATTCATTTGATGTATTTTTTTATTCGAGTATTTCTTTCATGTTGTTGACTCGATGTGCTGATGCGGCAAGGTGGTTCTCTTGGGGAACCAACAACGGTTCTTCAAGTGTCGGCCATGTTAAGGGCACTCTCTTGGGACGTGATAGTTTGAATCCTCAGGATCCCACACTTGATCTATATGGTGCATCATCTAATGATAAACGTGAGGTTATAGCATAAGCAGATCGATGGACTCTCAAAGAGAAACAATATTTTGAAAAATATTTTTTCTAGGTAGAATAATTTATGTTGACAAACTTTTTTCGAATTTGTTACTTCAAAATTCCCCCATAAATGGAAGGATCCAAAATTTGTACGACCTCGATAAAGCATGGAAGTTAGGTTTCAGAAAAGGTTTGGACTAATGTGACGCTTCATGGGAGCCCTCACGGTCCGTGTGAGGTCACATGGCCCGTATGGAGCCTCCATGGAGTGGTCCTTGTCCTTTGGAGGATATTTGGCCCTTATATGTGGTGCTTTAAACTAAGTCACACCACACTTGGACCCCTCAGGTTCCATGTGACACTTCACAGACCGTGTGGTGGGCTTTGTAGTGGTCTTCGCTTGAAATCCAAAAGTTTTGGGACCAAGTATGGTTACACAACCAAGTTCACAGCCCGTGTGGGGTTTCACGGTCCGTGATGCCATCCGTAAGGCTTTTGAAGTGAAAATTTTCTATGTATGGAATCACCATCGCGTAACTTGATAGTGGAATTTTTACTAAGGAGAGAGGTACGGGCAGTGTCACGTCCCATGTGACACTACACGACTCGTGTAACCTCCCGTGAAGGTGACTTCGTTGAAAAATTCTAAGTATGGGATCTTCAAACTCAAGTTAAGTTCACTTTCAGCCTTCAATTTAACCTTATTTATGTTGTTTAAGGCCATCATGGGTTTCCAACGTCAAGTCAAGTTCAAAGGAATTTCATAGGCTAAGCTTTTCTCAAGTAGCAATAGAAGAGTCAACTGTAAATGGTAATATATCTTAACACAAAAAGAATTGGGTGGCCCACGACCTATCAAATGGAAACTCTTTGAATTATCTTTCCAACGCATTTGGTTTAATCTTATTCCAACTTCGGAGCAGGAAGTTATGCCCTTTTTCGTAGAATCTATCTGGGCTAGATGGGAAGCCTTCACGGATCGTGAATCCAACCGTGTCAAAATCGGTTTAAAATTTAAAGGCACGTTTAACCCCCATATATATTCCTGGACTTCTCCCACACTATTTCTAAACCCTCATTCAAGACTAACACTTAGTTTCTAAAATTAGACTATAAAAATTCTCTCCAAGTATCTTCTTCAAGATTGAAGCTAGGATTCGATTGGGGTTTCAAATTCAAGCTAAATTCATCTCCAATTCATCTTCCTAATTAATGTATGTGCAATTAATTCTTGTTCCCTTTCAACCAAGAAGACGTATAACTCCTTTATTTGATTTCATGAATTCTAGTTTACTTTAAATGTGGGTTTTCACAATTTCATCTTATAAAATTCAATTGATGTATGGGTTGTACATTATTGATGATTTTAAGTTATTTTAATCCCTATGATGATGACTTACATTGAGGTTATGAAGTTATGAACATGCATGTCCCCTTTAAAGTTAATTTATGCATGGGTGATTTATATTATGATTTAAATGTTGATTTAATTATGGATTTACTCAATGTCATATTATGTTGTTGATATGTGCATCCCTAAACATTGGTCTTTATGGAAATTATAAAATGGGTTAAGCCCAATTACGCTTTATGAAATAATTTTGATAAGATATTGGTTATGACTAGAATGTGATCACATATATGTCTTACGATTATAGCTCTTTGAGCATCTCGGTTGCTTGCACCATTTTATATATGTGAATGAGCTACTCCTTGCATGAGTATCATCAATATAACTTATGATTTTGCCTTTGAGCCTAAATGTGCATTGATCGGGTTTGAAATTACTATTTCCTTTTTGAAAGTATGTATGTAAATGCTATATGTATTCTCATGGGATGTTGACTTAGCACCGATGGATTGGGGACGTCAAGGCTATCCCCAAGGAACCTCTCCCTTTCCTCGAACTATGTGCCTTGCATATCTTATGATAATCCTATCCGAAATGGCATATGTTCCCATAAGGAAGGTTGCTTCATACGAAATGAGATATATTCCCGTAAGGTGAAGTATTATGATAGGATATGAGAAATCATTTCCGAAATTACATATGTTCCCATAAGGGGATTGCTTTATACGAAATGGGATATGTTCTCATAAGGTGAAGTATGGTTTAGCTTTGGCAAATAGACCACCTCTGTACTGGCGAGGAGATTTATCAGGATTCCAAGATATAGCTTGCTTGGTTTCACACATGTCGGTTGAGGTCACTTCCCCGTTATATATGAGTATCATTTCATTCATGTATCATAAATTTCAGGGCATCTTGTATATTTCTCCATTGATTATTTGATTCTTTCTACATTAAGTGCCCTTGTCATCTAACATTGAAATGCAGGTTGATAAGTCATATGCATTACATGCCTGCATACTTAGTACATTCAAACGTACTAACACATACTTTATGCCTATGTGATTCTTCCATGTAGGGACTGTGTGTTATGATCATCCACCACTTGACGGGTAGCCCGAATTCTGAGAGTTGATAACCACCTTCCTTCTACCTATGTTATTTTTTGTTTATCTTCTTAACTGAGGGTGAGCCTGGGATGTTATGAGTTGTATTTGACCAGCATAGATTCTATATTTTATGAGTTGTATTTGAAGCTGATAATTCTGATTATCTATTTGGATATAGCTATCATAATTGATTATGGGGATCATGGTCTGTATTTATGATTGATGTGTAAATGTGTAAGATCTTAATGCCCGTATTTCCCCCATAGAGTGAGTCATACTTACCCACCCCGTGGTTTTTATGTGCTATGTACAATGTGAATCCATATAAACCCCTTTCCCTTCGATATCCCAACAGCATGAGTCCTATTTTTCCATCCCTTAGAACTATGTGTTTACTATTTTAATGTGCTTACAAACCGATGATGTGGATTTGGATACTTTGAGGCTTGTTTGAGGACTCTCGGGTTCCATTCACTGTGTCACTTCTAGGCCCTAGGTCCGAGTCATGGCAAAAATGGTATCAAAAGAACTAGGTTTATAAGTCGTCCTCGAACTCCAACATATCACGTCAAGTAGAGTCTTATTTATGGGTGTGAAGCTTGCCACATCTATGGGTAGGAGGGTATAAGCCATTTTAGGAAATGTTTCACTTTTCATGATTCTAATCGTGCCATGGTACGTATCTTAAGATTTCTTATCTCCATCCCTCTTATCGAATAGGGTGAGTTACTTTGAACTCGTAATGAAATCCTAGGAAGGAAGATATTGTAGCAATCTTATAGATGAGATCAAAAAGTGAGTTGGTGAAGGATGTGTATTGTTTGACATGCTTGGTCCTTTGGATATTTGAAGTTTTCTTTGGTTGGCTGGTTATGATGAAAGGTTTGTTGAAGGTTTCTCATCTATTGCATCTCCATTGATCAAGTTGACCAGAAAGAAGGCCAAGTTGTATGGCTGGATGGGTGTGAGGTGAGTTCTCAAACCTTCAATGGTCGCCTTACATCGGCTTATGTTTTGGCATTACCCGATGGCTTAGATAGGTTGGTGGTGTATTATGATGCATCTCGGTTTGGATTGGGGTTTTGTATTTATGAAACATATGATGGTGATAGCTTATACACCAAGGCAATTGGAGGTGCATGAGCATAACTACCCAACTCATAATCTTAAGGTAGCGGCGATGGTGTTTGCCTTGAAAAATGGGAAATACTATTTGTATAGGATGCATGTCGATGTCTTCACTGACCATAAGAGTTTGCAATATGTGTTCACTCAAAGGAATCTTAAAATAAGAGGGTTGGAACTCTTTACGGCTATGACATGAGTGTACAATGTAATTTCGGCAAGGAAAATGTTATAATTGATGCTCTGAGTAGGCTATCTATGGGAAGTGTGGCTTGTGTTGATCAAGGGGAGAAAGAGTCGACAAAAGATGTTCACAGTTTGGCTAGATTTGTTTTTAGGTCGACTGACTTTCATAATGTTGATATTTATGTTAAGAATAGGGCCGAATCTTTTATGGTTGTTTATATTAAGGCTAAGCAAGATCTGGATTTGTCATTGGTTGGATTGAAGAGGTTAGTTTCCAAAATAATAAGATAGAGGCTTCTTCCCAAGAAAGTTATGGTGCGTTTCGATATCAAAGTCACTTATGTGTTACGGTTGTGGGTGATCTTAGGGAAAATGATCATGGGTATAGCCCAAAACTCTCATTATTTGATTCACCCAGAATCTACTAAGATGTGTTGGGATTAGAAGAAGGTGTATTGGTGGCATGGTATGAATAAGGACACAGCCGAGTTCGTACTTGAGTGCTCGAGTTGTGAACAAGTGAAGGTAGAGCACAAAGGCCTGATGGTGTGGCTCAAGACATTGAGATCCCTACTTAGAAGTTGGAAAATCTGAATATGGATTTTATGGTTGGTTTGCCACAGACCGCTGGTAATTTGACTCTATTTGGGTTATCATTGATAGGATGACTATGTCGGCTCATTTCCTACCACTCAAGACTACTTTTTGCATCGAAAGTGATGTTGTGTTGTACATACAAGAGTTAGCGAGGTTGCATGGTGTGTCTGGGTCTATCATATCATATTGCAGTATCCAATTTACTTCTAAGTTTTGGAGGTCATTTCTAGGATGGCTTGGTACTAAGGTAAAGTTGAGCGCCGTCTTTTATCCTCAAACCGATGGAAAACTGAGAGGATAATTCAAACTTTGGAGGACATGTTGAGGGCTTGTGTGTTGGAATTCAAAGGTTATTTGGGGGGAATCATCTACCACTTCTTGAGTTTGTTTACTATAATTTCCTTCATGCTAGCATTGGTATAATAGCGTTTGGGGCTTTATAGAGTAAAGCGTAGACCTCTGATGAAGTGGTTTGAGTTAAGATGAAATGACTTCTATAGGCGTGTATTTAGTGTTGGAGGCTACAAAGGATGAAATTGATTATGGAAAGGTTGAAGATGGTTCGAAGTCATCAAATGTCCTATTTGGGTTATAGAAAAAAGGATCTTGAGTTTTGTAGTAATTATTGGGTGCTTATGTAGGTCTCATCTATGAAGGGTATGGTGCATATTTTGAAGGAGGGAAAGCTATATCCCCGGTATATATGTCCCTATGAGTTTATTGAAGCGGATTGAGAATTGTAGCTTATAGGTTGGATTTGCCTCCAGAATTGAGATCTAGTCGCTCAGTTTTGCATATATCTATATTGAGGAAGTTTGTTGGTGATACTAGTGTTTTTTTCGCCTTTGGAAGGTGTTGAGGTTGAGGAGACCTTGTCTTATGGAGGAAGCTTCGGTTGAGATTTTAGATATGACAAGTGAAGCGGCTTCACAATAAGGATGTGGCTTCGGTGAAGGTACTTTAGAGGAATCAATACTTGGAAAGTACTGCATGGGAAGTGGAATTAAGTATGATGTGACGATACCTTTATCATTTCTACTCTACTCAAGCCTATGATATTAGGTTCGTCCTATTCTCAATGGTCCTAATTCTTTCACTCTTGACTTTCATGACATGCATGCATACATGTGCACGAAGATGATTTTAATGATGTTTTGAATGATTTGAATACATTTTAATATGGGTTTTAAAGGCTTTATGATTTTTAAATAATCAGCTATGCATTGTACCTTGTGTTCGGATGTTTCATGTTCTAACTCAAGCCTTTCATGCCTTGTTCTACCACATTCAAAGACGAATGTTCCTAACGAGGAGATGATATAAGGACCTATAATTTGTACGACCTCGATGAAGCATGGATGTTTGGTTTCGGAAAAGTATTGTACCAAGGTGACACTTCATGGGAGCCCTCACGGTCCGTGTGAGGTCACACGACCTGTGTGGAGCCAATATGGGGTGTCCCTTGGCCTTTGGAGGATGTTTGGCCCTTAAAAGTGGTGTTTTAAATTAAATCACACAACACTTGGACCCCTCACAGTCCGTGTGACACTTCGTGGACCATGTGGTGGACTTGGGTTGGCCTTGGCTTGAAATCCCACAGTTTTGGGACAAAGTACGGTTACACGGCCAAGTTCACGGCCCGTGAGGGCATCCATAAGGCTTCCGAAGTGAAATTTTTCTAAGTATGGAATCACCATCTTGTAACTTGTTTTTTCTAAGAAGAGAGGTACGGGTAGTGCCACGGCCCGTGTAATTATGCGTGAAGGTGACTTTGTTAAAAAATTCCAAGTATAGGATCTACAAGATCAAGATAAGTTCACTTTCAAGCCTTCAATTCAAGCTTATATAAGTTGTTTAAGGCCATCATGGGTGTCCTATATCAAGTCAAATTCAAAGGAATTTCATCGGCTAAGTTTTTCACAACTATCGATAAAAGAGTCAAATTTAAATGGGAATATCTATTAGCACAAAAGAATTGGGTGGCCCATGAACTATTACATTGAAGTTCTTTGAATAATCTTTCCAACGCATCTGATTTCACTTCATTCTGAGTTCAGAGCAAGAAGTTATGCCCTTTTTCGTAGAATCTGTCTGGGCTAGACGAGAAGCTTTCACGGACCGTGAAGCCAACCGTGTCAAGTTCAATGTAATTTAAAGGGGTGTTTTATTGACGTATTTTTGATATTTTGACCCATCCCCAAGGCTTTATGACCCTTTTAGCCCCCTTTATATTCCTAGACTTCTCCCACACTAATTCTATACCCTCATTCAAGACTAACACTTAGTTTCTAGAATTAGACTCTCAAAATTCTCTCCAACTCTCATCTTCAAGATTGAAGCTAGGATGCGATTGGGGTTTCAAATTCAAGATAACTTCTTCTCAAATTCATCTTCCTAATCAAGGTATGTGAAATTGATTCTTGGTCCCTTTCAACTAAGAAGACCCAAAACTACTTTCAATTGATTTCATGAATTTTAATTTACTTTAAATATGGGTTTTCACTATTTGATTTTATTAAATTTAATTGATGCATGGGTTGTACATTATTCATGATTTTAAGTTATTTTAATCCCTATGATTATGACTTACATTGAGTTTATGAAGTTATGAACATGCATATCCCCTTTTAAAGTTAATTTATGCATTGGTGATTTTTATTATGATTTAAATGTTGATGATTTAATTATGAATTTACGCAATTTCATATTATGATGCTGATTTTAGCTTGACTCTATATTACCTATGCCATTCTCACATCATGCATAGCCTGTGCATCCCTGAACATTGGTCTTTATGGAAATTATGAAGTGGGTTAAGCCCAATTATGCTTTATGCAATGATTTTGATAAGATATTGGTTATGACAAGAATGTGATCACATATATGTCTTATGTTTATGGCTCTTTGAGCATCTCGGGTACTTGCACCATCTTGTATATGTGAATGAGCTACTCCTTGCATGAGTATCATGAATATGACTTATGATTTGGCATTTGAGCCTAAATGTGCATTGATCGGGTTTGAAATGACTATTGCCTTTTGGAAAGTATGTAAATATATGCAATATATATTTTCGTGGGATGTTGACTTAGCACCGATGGATTAAGGGCGTCATGGCTATCCCAAATAGACCTCTCTATTTCGTCGAACTATAAGACTATCATATGTTAAGAGAATCCTATCTGAAATGGGATATGTTCCCCTAAGGAAGGTTGCTTCATACAAAATGGGATATGTTCCCGTAAGGTGAAGTATTATCATATGATATGAGAAATCATTTCCAGAATGTGATATGTTCCCATAAATGGGTTGCTTCATACGAAATGAGATATGTTCCCGAAAGGTGAAGTATGGTTTACCTTTGGCAAGTAGCCCACCTCTATACCGGTGAGGGGATTTCATTGGTATTCCAAGTTATAGCTCACTTGGTTTTACACATGTCGGTTGAGGTCACTTCCCCGTTATATATGAGCATCATTTAATTCATGCATCATGAATTTCATGGCATCTTGTATATTTCTTCCTTGATTATATGTTTCTTTCAATATTATGTGTCTTTGTCATCTAACATTTAAATGCAAGTTGTTAAGTCATATGCATTGCATGCCCGCATACTTAGTACATTCAAATGTACTAACGCATACTTTATGCCTACATGATTTTACCATGTATGGACTGCGTGTTAAGATCATCCACTGCTTGATGGGTAGCACGAATTTGGAGAATTGATATTGTGGTGATTCCTATCTTCCAAGGACAAACCGCCTTCCTTCTACCTATGTTGTTTTCTGTTTATATTCTTAATTGTGGTTGAGCCCGAGACATGTCTTGGCCCTTATCCCATCTTATGACTAGAGGTATTATTGGACATCTTATAGACCCTCGTAGATTCTATATGTTATGAGGTGTATTTGAAGCTTATAATTCTTGTTATCTATTGGATATGGCTATCATGGATTGATTATGGGGATTATGTTATGTATGTATGTATGGTGTGTAAATGTGTAAGATCTTAAGCCCCGTATTGCCCCAATATAGTGATTCATACATACCCGCCCCATAATTCTTATGTGCTATGTGCTATGTTCTATGTGAATCCATATACTCCTTTTTCCCTTCGATATCCCCAGAGCGTGATTCCTATTTTCCCATCCCTTAGAGCTATGTGTTTACTATTTGAATGCGCTTCCAAACTGATGATGTGGATTTGAATACTTTGAGGCTTTTTTGGGTACTCTTGGGTTCCTATTCGCCGTGTCACTTTTAGGCCTTAGGTCCCGATCATGACCATAAGTCCCCGGAGGAAATAAAAAATTAGTACATAACCCTCTTCAAAGACGTTGGAATAGAGAATTCTACAAATAACAACATTGTTGTTGTTGCTGCTGCTGATGATCTTCATGATGTGATCATAAGAAATATCACCAAGTAGTAGAGGACGATAACTCATCACTCAATTGTATGCTCAAGGATAATTAGTTATATGCAAAGTTTTCGAAGTGTCAGTTTTGACTCACATTTTTGGCGTTCCTAGGCCATGTAGTTTCAAGCGATGGTATATGAGTGGACATTCAAAAGATTGAGGCGGTCAAGAATTTGCCTAGACCAACCTCTCACGGACATAAGAAGCTTTTTGGGTTTGGCTGACTACTACTAGAGATTTGTTGAAAGATTTTCTTCCATATTCGCACTATTGACTAGACTGACTCAGAAGAAGGTTAATTTTTAATGGTCTGTTGAGTATGAGAAAAGTTTGCAAGAGTTGATAAGAAGGTTGACTACTGCCCTAGTATTGGCCTTTCCCAAAGGAGTTGATAGGTTTTTTATTTATTGTGATACGTCAAGAGTGGGATTGGGATGCGTAGTGATGCAGAAGGGTAAAGTTGTTGCTTATGCTTCCATGCAACTCAAATTTTATGAGAACAATTATCCCAACACGACTTGGAATTGGCAGTGGTGGTGTTTGCTCTCAAACCATAACTCCACTGTCTATATGGAGCTCATGTCGATGTATTCACATACCATAGGAGCCTGCATTATGGTTTTCCCTAGAATGAGCTTAATCTGAGGTATATGAGATGGCTTGGGTTGCTCAAGGACCATGACATGAGCATCTTCTACCATTGAGGTAAAGCAAATGTGGTTGCTAATGCTTTTAGCATGAGGTAAAGCAAATGTGGTTGCTAATGCTTTTAGCATGAGGTAAAGCAAATGTGGTTGCTAATGCTTTTAGCAAGTTGTCTATGGGGAGCAATGCTCATGTGAAAGAAGAGAATGAGTTGGCTAAAAAGGTGCATAGACTAGCGCGATTGAGAATAACTCGATGAATCTGATGAAGGTGGAATGCTTATGCATAGTAGGTGTACATCATACCTTCTATTATAGGTAAAGGAGAAGCAAGACCAAGATCCCATCTTACTCCAATTGAAGGAAGATGTACATAAAAAGAAAGTAATGGCTTTCGCCAAAAGGGGAGATGGAGTATTAAGGAACCAAGGCAGATTGTGTGTTCCATACGTTGAGGGTGTTCAAAAAAGGATCATGGTAGACCCCCATAATTCCAAATATTCCATTCTCCTAGGGTAAACTAAGATGCACCATGATTTGAGAGAGATTTATTGGTAAAGTGGAATGAAAAGAGATATTGTCGCATTTGTCTCTAAGTGCCCGAAATGCCAACACGTGAAAGTTGAGCATCAAAAGCCATATGGAGTAGCTCAAAACTTTGAGATTGTAGAGTAGAAGTGCGAGATGATCATGATGGATTTCATCACAAGTAAAAGTGCGAGATGATCATGATGGATTTCATCACAAGTATACCGAGGTCTATTAGACAGCAGGATTTGACTTGGGTGATAGTTGACAGAATGACTAAATCTGCTCACTTTATGTTATTAAAAATGACTGACACTACGAAGGATTATGCCCGACTATACATAAAGGAGATTTTTGGAATGCATGCAGTCCCCTTGTATATCATCTCAGGAAGAGGAGCCTATTTCACTGCCTAATTCTGGAAGTCCTTTCATAAAGCGTTATGTTCAAAGGTAAACCTTAACACTGCCTTCAACTCTCAGACTAATGGTCAGGCAATGCGAACGATAGGGACTTTGGAAGATATGTTGAGGGACTACGTCATTGAATTCAAAGGTAATTGGGATGACCAATTACCTCTAATTCAGTTTACCTACAATAACAGCTTTCATTCGAGCATCCAAATGGCTCCTTATGAGGCCCTCTATGATAAAAGATGTAGATCACTGATCGGGTGGTTTGAGGTAGGTGAAGAAGGGTTTATTGGGCTAGGTTTGCTACATCAGGCTATGGAAATGGTAAAGATTATTCAAGAGAGATTGAGAACCGCATAAAGTTATCAGAAGTCCTACACTAATGTTAGGATAAGGGACCTAGAGTTCGAAGTGAATGATTGGGTATACTTGAAAGTTTCATCCATGAAGGGTGTAATGAGATTTGGGAAGAAGTCAAAGTTGAGTCCTTGATACATTAGTCCTTACCAAATTCTGAAGGGAGTGGGAAATGTAGCTTATGAGTTGGAGATACTACAAGAGCTGGCATCCATCCCTCCGGTCTTTCACAGTTCGATGCTTAAGAAGTGTTTGGGAGATCTGTCCTTGATTATTCCTGTTGAAAGCACTAGTGTGAAGGATAGCTTTAGTTATGAAGAGGTATCAGTCCAATTCCTGGATCGCCAAATTCGCTAGTTAAGAACTAAAGTGGTTGCTTCTGTAAAATGGTTGTGGAGAATTCAATTCATTAAAAAGGCTACACGGGAAGCTAAAGAGGATACGAAGGCTTGATACCCTCACCTATTCGTGCCTTCTAATGATGAAATTGATGGTAGCAATTCATTTATACTCTCTGAGTTACTTTCCCACTGTTTAGTAGAGTTCTTATCTCTGAGTGGATGCTCCTATTGATTCTATGTTGGAGTATGCATGTCTGTAACTGTATTCATGGCTAATGATGATGTTAGTAGTCTTCAATTCTAAATCTTGAGTTGAAGTTGATTTCTATAGTATGAGTATGTGAGTGTTTGAGTTCCTTCAAGATAAAGTCTCCTAGTTGCGCATCATTTGAGGAAGATTGATCCCAAGGGGGAGATATTGTTACACTCTATAACTCTATCTTTACATGTCCCTATGGTTCAAGGGCCATTCTTATACGTGAGAAGTGTATTCGGGTCATAAAAGACCTCTAACACTTAACCGGGTTCAAAACCTTCCAATAAGTTGAGTTTCTAGTCTTGGATTATGCAAGGATAGGTTTAATGTAATTATAACTTTTAGCACACAAATACTTTTGTAGCCTATGATCTAGAAAATGAAAGATCTTTGAATTAGCTTTCTAACGCAACTAATTTCACCTCATTTGGAGTTCAGAGCCAAAAAATATGGTCATTTTACTGGAGATTGAAAGATGCAGAGTTGTTATAGGAAACCAAATACGAGTCGTGGAAAAAAGTACGGCCCATATGCTAACTCATCGAAAAATGTCCGAAAAAACCATTTTTTCGTCCCAGACTTTATTGACCAATCTATGGGTCGTAGAAACATCTACGGGTCGTAGATCAAGCACGTGGAATTGATCTAGAGACCCCAAACATTTTCCAAAAGTTTACAGAAGGGTCCCTAGGGGTTGTAGATGGGCCTGTAAATGACTTTTAACATCTTTTTAAGAGAGGTTATTTTGGGTTTTCCCTACCCTTTCAAAGTCTAAACCTGACATTTTTACACTTAATTAAAGCCCTAAATATGTCAGTTCAACATGTTTATGCTAAAAAAAACTCTCCAACTTACAGCAAGGTTTCAAGGGAGAAAAAATCTAGGGTTTGAAGGTAATCTTGTGAATTCCCCCAAGATGTTCCTAGACTCAAAATTACCAGGTATGTAAGGCTAACAAAAACATGGATTATGTTTTTCCATTTTCCCCATAACCTAAATTGATTGATTTGTGAGTGAATTGAGTCTCCCATGGATGTTCCATCAAGGTTATTCTTAAATTTATGTATTTCTATATAATTTTGCATGAATTACTATTTTTATGAATTAAATACTTGAGATAGATGATTTTTTAATACTACATGAACCCTAGTATGAATTCTTATTATTTTACTTATTTCATTCAAATGAGCATGTATGAGTATAATTTGAGCCTATAGACTATGGAATCCGAAAATGTTTTTACTCAACTTTTGTTTTCATGAATATTATGAGTTAGACTGATGCATGATAGAGCCTCTATGAGTCAAACGCTGAACCTTAAAAGAATGTAACCAAAGAGTCGATAGTTGATACGATGAATTGAGTTGATAAATTCCCAATGAGACTAGTTGATTGAGAGAGATTTTCTTATGAGTACTGAGTCTTTGGAGGAGTATCGAGCATCAAATTGAGGAAGAGTAACTCCACATCTAACTCAATAAGTACGTCACCAAACCATTAAGTCGGGTGAACTTCATGGAAATAATAGAGGACTTGGTTGAATGGATACATTTTGGATTGATTCATTCGTTACTGCGGCAAGTACCAAACGATTGTGGTGGTTCCAACGAGATTGTTGTACAATCACCGGCTCAGAAGTGATTTTTGTCGGATAAGAGAAACTCGCAGCTCAGTTCCATATTGATAGTACTCTGACTTGATTAGATTGGATTGATTTGGATTGTATTGATTTGTCATTGTTTACTCTTTATTCTTGCTTTAGATAGAAATTTGACATCTTGATTGACCATTTTTGAGTTATTGTTAGTCTACTCATATCTGTTTCACTAAGCTATTTTACACACTCATACACTCCATGTATTGACATCTATTGTGGCCTGCATCTTTTCATGATATAGAGAAAGGTACCAAAGATCATCAATAGGCGCTCGGTGGAAGATCTTCCTCTTGTTCCAGTAGATTGGTGAGTCCTCCTCGAGTTCAGGAGATGCATACTATTTCATCTAGCTTTAGAGATGGACTTTTATGTCACAACCCAAAACAAATCGCAACTAATTAAAGATAAGTAAAGCAGAAACAACTCATAAGATATATGAAATTTCTAAAAACCTAGTGTCATGAGTAGAAGAACATCTAAATAGTGCGAAAGGTAAATAGAACTGTCTCAAAATCAAACATAATACTGTCTCGCCATGTATGATACATAGTATAAAAGATGAGGAAATAAAAAGAGAACCCAAAGATCCAGCGACAAGAAGTCTGAGCCTCACCGTATGATCTGGATGGTAACGATAATGCTCAAATGGAATGATCTACTTCCCTATCATGAACCCTATGCACGATCTGCAGGGAGAAGACAGGGTAGGGGTGAGTACACAAAAATGTACCCAACAGGTTCAACCGACTGGGTAAGAGAAATTAAATAAGTATGTAATAATGAAGAATCTTATCACATGCATCAAAATGGTTAGAAAGCAATACAATAAAATCAAGAATCATGGCAGTTATAAATGGTAACCGATCTAATAATTCAATGCAATGTTGTGGATAAATACAATGGCAATGCAGGCCATGAATAAGGTGATAACACAACCATCGTGGGGCTAATGTACCCATCTATCGAGCTAAAGCTACAAGATAGAACCCATAGCAGGCCATGTACTAAAATATATGTTAAGGCATTGCAGGATCTAATCAGGAGTATCTCGAGGTGTCACAGGCCATAACCACTGCCTTAATATGCATCATAACATCTCAAATAATGTAAATATAGTGATAAATATGAATAACAATGCATTTAATCATGTATCAAATATGTGCATACCAATGCAATTAGTCATACATAATGTGTGTGCATACCAATGCAACCCAATCAGAAATAAAATATGTACATACTGATGCACCCAGTCCTGTATAAGATATGTGCATAACAATGCAACAATGGAGCATAAGAATCTGTGCATACCAATGAAACTAGTCTATAAAAGCTAGAGCATACCAATGCAACAATGGAGCATAAGAATATGTGCATACGAATGCAACTAGTCAATATAAGATGGTGTATACCAATGCAACAATGGAGCATATGAAGTTGTGCATACCAATGCAACTAGTTAATATAATATGGAGTATTAACATTTAAGGATGTACCATATCTCATTTCATCACCAATTACAAATACACATATGCCATTGACACAAGCTCTATAAGTACCCAAAATCAGGCTCATAACTCTCACTAATCATACTCATCATTAATTAGTCACAACATTAACCAAAAACTATTTCAAGTCTCATTTTATGATAATGATATCCCCATTTACTACAAACAACAAGATTTTATCTCAATTAATCAATTGCATTACCATTTACTCAATATTCGGCATAACCGACATCATATTCTCATCAAATTCAATCATACCATGATATCAGATCACAATTCAATCTACATCTCACAATTATCACATAAGCATGCTCAAAAGCTCAAATCCATTCCCACAAAGGTTAGCTGAACCTACCTTTATGCCAAAATCGAACTCCAACAATCTTTCAATCAACTCAAGCCTCCAAATGATTAATGGATTGATAAACCACTATCAAGAATAGATAGTACATATCAAGAGGTGCATTTTAATACCCATTTGGACATATTTTAGGCTTAGGGGCAAAATGGTCAAAATTAGGGCTAAAATTTAAAAGTCTCAAATCTGGAAATCAACTCCGAATTCAGATTCTACACAAAAAATGTAGTTCGTGGATGAAAATCCCACTAAAATCGAGTTGAAATCGATGGATAAATCCACATTTAAAGTGTCAAAATCATAAACTGAAAATCCCATTTTAGATATTCAAAATCATGAAATTCAAGTCAAAATCAATATAAAAACCATGGAAATTAATCAAAATGATGTTAGAAACACTTTCCCAAAAGAATTATTTGAAAACCCTCTTCAAACATTGCCTCCCAAAGCTTGAAATAAAGAAAATAGTGTGAAAAAGGGGTATTTATGTCTTTAAAAAAGACTCTGCAAACATGCAATCCGCGAAGGCGGACACTTATGCACGATCGCAGAGAACAAAGATACATATACCTCTGTGAAGGTGGAAATTCGTTCGTGAATGTGACACCCCTAACTCTTTCCACCTAATCTAAGAAGATGTACAAAGCAAACTTAGAGAATGACCGATAAGAAACTGCTGAAAGAGAGTCTACAAGAGCCATCTACAGCCTGTAGACGAGGTCTTGTAAACCTCCCCCCCCCCCAAGTGACTTTGTGGAATTTTCTAGGTCTGAGGCCCATATATGAGATTACCTATGGCCCATAAAGTGTTCCACGGCCCGTAAAGTGGTTCCATGAATTGATGGTCCAAAAATCATCTTTTCCGTATCTTAACTGACGAGTTATCAAACAGCTCGTAAAACATTTTACGGCTTGTAAAAGTGGTTTCGTGCCAAATTCCAGTAACACAAATTTCAAGACATCTTATTTATGAGAAATATTGTCCGGCCTGTAGATGAGGTCTCGTAAACCTAGTTGACAGTATTAAGAGGAGTGTTTTTGTCTATTCCCATCCTTTTTAATTAAACCCTAGGATGTTTTAGACTTAATTGAAGTCCTAAAATAAAACCCTAAGGATATTTTTATCATTCTTCACGCTTAGGGATTTCTTGAGGAATACAAGAAGAGGGAGAAGAGCGAGGGTTTTAATTCAAACGTGAGGGTCGACTAGAGATTGATTGTTTCTTCTATTCCCAGGTATATAAGGCTAAACAAAACATGGATATTGTCGTTCCATTTACCCCATAACTCAGATTAATGGTGATATGAGTAAACTGAGTTTCCTATGAAGGTTTTTTGAACGTTTTTCTTAAAAAATAATGTAATCCTACATTATCCTGCATACATTACCATTTTTATGATTTAATTACTTGAATTTGATGAGTTTACCATACTACATAAATCCTAGCATGAATTCTTGTTACTTCTATATATTTCACTTAAATGTGCATACAGGAGTAAAATCTAAGCCTAAAGAGCATATGGAATCCCTAGATGCTTTAACTCTACTTTTGTTTTCCAGAGTGCTATGAGTTAGAATGATGCATGGTTGAATCTTGATGAGTCAAGAATTGAACCTTAAAATGATGTAACCAAAGGGTTGATAGTTGATGTGATGAGTTGACTTGATGAATGTGCAATGAGACTAGATGAATAAGTTAACCATAGAGTTGATGTCTTATGAGCATATTGAGTCTTGGGGGGAGTATTGAGAACCGAATTAACTAAGAGTAAGTCCAACTCAACTCAATGACTACGTAGCCGGGATAGGAGAGGATTGAACCATAAAACTGGATGTTTCCTATTGTCCCAAAATGAGGACTTGAAGTTACTAATTTTGGATTCATTGATGGGATATCCTATACCTTCGGCAAGGTATTGGATCGATGTGGCAACGACATCACTTCGTTGTATCATCACCGGCTAATAGGTGATGGTTGTCGGATAGAGAAACACTCAATTAGGACTTGATAGTACTGTGAGTGGATGATACATAGATGATGGAGGAGTAGTCATTATCTAAATTGCATCTTACTTTAGACTCTTGACATGATGATTCAGTTCCCTTCTTCTTGAGTTGAGCTATTTGAGTTTATGTTATTCTTTCTTTACATATTTCTTTTTGCTATTTTAAAAGCTCGTACATTCCATGTACTGACGTCCATTTGGGGCTGTATCTTATCATGATGCAGAGACAGTTACTAGTGGTCATCAGCAAGCGCCTCGTGGTAGACCTATTTGCTATTAGTTGATTGATGAGCCTCCCCTACTTTCGGAGGACATCATATTTCTGTTCTAGCTTTGAGTTTTAGACATATTTTATTCTATTTAGAGGTAGTCATGGGTCTGTCATTGGCGCTATTATTCAGATGTTCTAGAGGCTTCATGGACTAGACTGTTGAGTTGTGATTGGATATTATGTTGACTAGTTTCCTTTCATACTAGTCTTGCTTAGTTTATGGATGAGAAGTTTGGCCTTTGGCCTTTAATTATCATTTCACATTTCCTTTCTTTATGTATTCATATACACTAATGTGATTGAACGAATGTGATGAGGCCGAGTGGTTCGCTTGGGGGATAGCAATAGTCTCTGAGTGTCACTCATGCCAAGGGTACCCTTCCGAGGCGTAACAGCGAAGGCAGAGAACAAAGTAGGCTGCACCAGATACCCCCACACTAGCCAATGACAAAACTCAAAATGGACCCTTGGAACACATACGAACTCATAATTTCACAAACTTTATTTGTGTCCATACCAGAAACAACGATCCAGACTAAATGGAATCATCAAAATTTTTTATTGAGCTCCCCATAACAAATTTACCAGTGCAAGTCAATTAAACTACTTTAAAACTCAAAATACGAAAACTACCCGCGAAAGCTCCAAAAATTATGATGAGATTATTTTTAGCGTTAGTTCTACCATTCGGAGCTATTGGAACTGTCGGAATTCTTATCCAAGCTTCTGAACTCCGAGAGTTGACCAAAGTCAAACTTTGGATCCGAAAATGAGTAAAATCACAATTTTGGGGTTAAAAAACTCGTTTTAACACCAAATTCAGTTCTCCAAATTTCTGTAGTATAGTTTCAACATTCCGGAGCTAATGGAATTGATGGATCCGCAATTCAACATTCACATCTCAGAATGACACAAAAACTCAGCTTTTCAACAACTTAAGCTTTCAAAAATACCAAAAGTCATATTTTCGACTTTAAATACTCATGATTTCAATTCTAACCATTCAAATAGTTCAAATAGGCCCAAAGCAACTTACAAAAGGGTAAAAAAATAAATTTCATAGATAACGCCAAAAATGAACAGCCAGGTCATTACATCATTCACCACTAAAAGGAATATTCGCCCTCGAACACAAGGAAATTAGGAGTATCTGAAGCCCTAAAAAGGTTGAGATATCTAGCACGCATATTAGACTCCAACTCCCAAGTGGCCTCATCAATAGAATGGTGCCGCCACAGAAACTTCACAGAAGGTATATCTATTGATCTCAATCTCCGGACTTGTCTGTCCAATATAGCTATGGGTTCCTCTTCAAAGGACAAATCATGACCCAACTCAACATAGTCATAAGATATCACATGGGACTCGTCTAGAATGTACTGGCGGAGCGTAGAAATATAACAAATGGCATGAATAGAAGATAATCTTGATGGTAAAGCCAACTCATAGGCTACCTCACCAACTCTTCTCGGAATCTCAAAAGGGCCAATGAATTTGGGATTAAGCTTTCCCTTCTTTCAAAATCTCATCAACCCCTTCATAGTTGAAACCTTTTGCAACACATTATCACCAACAGTGAACTCAAGAGGCCTAACCCTCTTATTAGCATAACTCTCTAGCGATTCTAGGATGCCAAAAGTCTACTCTGAGTCAATCAAACCCGGTCCATGGCATCCTGAAGCAACTCAACACCCAACACCTTAGCCAATCCTGAATAAAACCATCCATGGGTGATCTACATTTCCGGCCATACAAGGCCTCAAAAAGTGCAATGTGGATGCTGGAATAGTAACTATTTTTATATGCAAACTCTACCAATAGTAATTGCAGGTCCCATCGAGCCCCAAAATCAATAACACAAGCCCTAAGCATGTCTTCCAATACCTGAATGGTGTGCTCTAACTAACCATCAACCTAAGGGTGGAAAGCTGAACTCAAATCCACTCTAGTACTCAAACCACACTACAAAGCCCACCAAAAGTGAGAAGTAAACATAGACCCTTTGTCTGATACTATAGGAACTGGCAGACCATATAAGTTGACAATGTCCTTGATATACAATCTAGCTAGTGGCTCTACGCTGTAGCTAGTCTTCATCGGTGTAAAGTATTCCGACTTGGTCAATCAATCAATGACTACCCAAATTGAATCAAACTTGCCCAAGGCCATAGGAAAACGTATGAAAAAATCCATAGTCACTCTCTCTCCCACTTCCACTCATGAAAGGGCATCTTTTGTATCGATCCACCATTCTTTTGATGTTGATACTTTACCTGTTGGGAATTCAAACACATGGCCATAAACTCAGCTATGTCTCTCCTTATACCATACCACCTGTAATGTTGTTTGAGATCATGATACATCTTAGCCACACCCGAATAAATAGAATCTTTAGTATAATGGGCCTCCTCTAATATCAAATTCAAGCAACTCCCAACTATAGGCATTAAACTCTACCATTAACCCTAAAAACACCACCTGAATCATTAATTGCCCCTTGGCCTTACCTCTCAACACTTTATCACGAATCATTCATCATTTGGATCCTCAAACAGGTGAGCACATATTTTATCAAGCAAAGAAGACCTAGCCTGAAAAAATACCAAAATATTCTAGGGGCGACAAATGTCCAAACAGACTATATGTTTAGCAAGCGACTGAACCTCCAAGGCTAAGGGCCTCTCCTCAGCCCTCAAGAATGCCAATATCCCCACATTAGTAGCTTTTCATCTCAAAGCATCTTCCACTACATTGGCCTTCTCATGGTGATAGAGAATAGAGATATCATAGTCCTTAAACAACTCCAACCACCTACGATGTCTCATGTCCAAATTCAGCTGAGTAAAGATGAATTTAAGACTCCGATGATCGGTAAAGATCTCACAATACACCACATAAAGATAATGTTGCCACAATTCCAACAAAAACATAATTGCCGCCAACTCCAAGTCATAGGTAGGGTGGATCTTCTCATGCACCTTCAGCTGCCTAGAAGAATACGCTATGACTCTCCCCTTTTGCATCAATACTTCAACGAAACCCAAACTTGAAGAATCACAACATACCACAAACGGAACTCCCTCCTCGGGTAAAGCAAGAATAGGTTCTGAAGTCAAGAAATCTTTGAGCTTTTTGAAGCTCAACTCACAATCATCCGACCATTAGAATCCTACAGTCTTTTGAGTCAATCTGGTCAGTGATGCTGCTATAGATGAGAAACCCTAAATAAATCGTCAATAATACCCTGCTAAACTAAGAAAACTCTGAATCTCATTCACTAAAGTCAGCCTAGCAAGCTAACGAACAACTGCTACCGTAGCCGGATCGACCATACTACCCTTTTTTGACACAACATGGGAAATGCAATACACTGTAGCCAAAACTCACACTTTGAGAACTTAGAATACAACTTCTCTTCCCTCTATCACTAAAGTCCTCATATGTCGAACATGATCTACCTCACTCTTGGAATAAACCAAGACATCATCTATGAACACAATCACAAAGATGTCTAAATAGGGCCTGAACATTCGGTTCATCAATTCTATAAAAGTAGTTGAGGGATTAGTAAACTCAAATGACATAATTACAAACTCATAATGCCCATAATGAGTCCTAAAAGATTTCTTCGGTATATCAGACTCCCAAACTCTCAATTGATGCTAACCAGACCTCATGTCAATCTTGGATAACACCGAGGCATCCTGCAATTGGTCAAAAAGATCATCAGTGTGAGGCAAGGGATATTTGTTCTGGATGGTCAGTTTCTTAAGCTGGCGATAGTCACTACACATACGCATAGTGCCATCTTTCTTCTTTACAAATAATACATGAGCACCCTAGGGAGATACACTCGGACGGATAAAGCCTTTCTTTAAGAAATCTTTCAATTATTCCTTCAACTCTTTAATTCAGCTAGATCCATCTGATAAGGAGCAATAGATATGGGCTTGGTGCACAACTCCACATCAATAGCAAAGTCAATATTACGATATGGAGGAAAACCAGGCAAATCAGTCGAAAATACATCCATAAACTCTCTAGCAACCCTTGTAGTCTCTAATGATGGAGGTTGCTAAGAAACAGCCAAAACATGAGTTAAATATGCCAAACACCCCTTCTTTATTAGTCTACAAACAAACATATAAGAAATAATGCCCTTAGGATAGGAGCTAGATGCCCCTAGACCACATCAACTGAGGCAAGTCAGAGCAAGATAGGGTCACTGTCTTCGCATGACAGTCAAGAATAGCAAAATAAGGAGACAACAAATCCACACCCAAAATCACATTGATTTTAATCATATCCAACAATATCAAATCAACAATGGTACCCGTCCCCATAAAATTCAAAATACAACCCAATACACCTGATTGATTACACATTTACCTACTGGGGTGGAAACACAAATAGGCTCAGCAAGTAGCTCACGTATAATATCAATATCAGAAGCAAAATAGGCGAAAACAAATGAATAAGTAGATTCTGGATCAAATAAAATTGAAGCCCAATAATGACACATTAGGACCACACCTATGATAACTACGTCAGAGGCTTCTACCTCAGCTCTATTTGGAATAGCATCACAAAATCCACGCCCACCACTAGCCTGTGAACCACCATACGCACCACATCTTACTATACCATGATTTTCTCTGGCACCACCCCTCATAGCCTGAAGTGTGTCTCTGGGTACCGGTGCTGGAGCTGGACGAGCTGGATGAGACCCTGAACTCTAAGTAGGAGGTACATGAGCAAGATAATGATGAGCCAAGTGCCCAATCTCATCATATTAAAAACAAGTCATGGTCTCCTATCTCTGAGATGACTTCCCTAAAAATTCACCACACATGGGTGCACTACCTACCTTGAGAAGATTGGACAAATCAATACTATCATATGCTGGAAGAGCTTCTTGAGCTGCTCGACCCTGATGGCTCTTCCTCTAAACCTCTTCTCGCCACTTTGTCTATCCTGCCTGATATGCTCTATCATGCAAGCGTGATCCACAACTCTCTAGAAAATACCTCTAGCCAATACTAAGGAAGTCATAGCCTCCTGAAGATATCTTGCCAAGACCATGGCAAACCGTTGGATCCTCTCAAACTTTGTAGCAATGCTACACAAGGCATATCTTGATAAAGCGTGAAAACTAGCCTCGAAGTCAGAAACATACATAGATCCCTTTTGTAACCTGTCAAACTTATCTCGGCAATTATCTTGGAGGCTGTAGGGCACGAATCTCTAAAACAGTATCTCAGTGAACTTTCCGTAGGTCATAGCTGGAGATCCAATAGGTCGACGAGCTACCACTGACCTCCACCACTCCCTGGCAAGGCCGATTAACATATATGAAGTGTAGGCAACTCCATGTGACTCAAGAATAGCCAAATTACATAACCGATCTTGGCACTTTGACAGAAAATCATAAGCTCTATCTCGAGGAGTGCCATCAAATCGGGATGGAGCCAACTGTATAAACCTCTCAAAACTCTTCTGCTCCGCTATAGACATGGCTGGACTGGCAGAAGATAGTGGCACCACCTACAATGGAGATTACATAGAGGAATCAACAGCCAAACGCTAAAACTGAGTACCCAAACTCGATTTAAATGCCTGAAATGGAGTAATAACAATCGTGGGAGGGTCCGCTGGAGCTGAAGTTAGAACAACATAAATCATAGCCGGATCGAATGGAGCACTAGATGGACCAAAAGATGTGGTAGAAACCGGTATCTGAACAGTAGCTGGGAAAGGAGGAGCTCCATCAAATCTAGCCAGTAATCTCATTAGTAACTTCTAAAATGAGGGGGTAGTCTCTAGGGATGAAGGCAGTGGAATTAGATCCATAGGTACTTTTGGATCATGAAAGAGCTCTGGAGAAGCCGATCTATTGTACCCTCAAATTGGAGATGCCCCTCTAATATGTCCATTGCGCCTGGTCCTACTCCGAACTCTACCTCGACCTCAGGTGGAAGTCATATTAGCTATTTTAGGCTCTCCCACTAATCAATGGGATCTAATAGTCGTCATCTACATAGAAAGAGTAGATTAGACACTTTTTAAAATGGGTAATACAAAGAAATGCATGAATGGAAGCAAGATGCGAAAACATTTTCTAACGAGTATCCTATAGCCTCCCAAATATGGTGTGGACGTCTACACACCGATCTATGAGACTCTACTAGACACCCTACTCTTGACTCACGAGCCCAACGAATTTAGAGCTCTAATACCAAACTTCTCATGATCCAAAACAGATGACACATAAAGAAGGATAAGTAAAATAGAAACAAACTCATAAGATATAAGAAATATCCCAAATCCTGGAGTCATGAGTACACGAACATCTAAATAGTGCAAAAGTAAATACAACTATCTCAAAAGCAAATATAATATTGTCTCACCATGTCTGATACATAGTCCGAAAGATAAAGAAATAAAAAAAGGACTCAAAGATCTATGGCAACTCAAAATCTTAGCCTCACCGCTAAGGTTTGGATGGTATCTATAATGCTCAAATAGAATAATCAACTACCCTGTCCTGAACCCTGTGCACAATCTACAAAAAGGATACAAGGTAAGGGTAAGTACACCAAAATATACCTAGCAGGTTCAACCAACTGGGTGAGATAAATCGGACAAGTATGTAACAACAAATAATCCTATCACCGGCATCAAAATGGTTAGCACGCAACACAACAAAATCACGAATAATGATAGTTATAAATGGTAACCGACCCAATAATGCAATGCGTTGCTATGGATGAATGCAATGGCACCACGGGCCATGAATAAGGTGATATCATGGCCCTCGTAGGGCTGATGCATATAGCTATCCAGCCACAGTTACAAGATAGAACCCAGGGGTATCGCAGGCCATGTACTAAAATATATAATAAGGAATCGCAGGCTATAATTAGAAGTATCTCGAGGTGTCGCATGCCATAACCACTATCTAAATATGCATATAGTATCTCAAATTATGTGAATGTAGTGATAAATATGCATAACAATGCATCCAATAAAGTATTAAATGTGTACATACCAATGTAATTAGTCATATATAACATATGTGCATACCAATGTAACCAAATCAGAAATACGATCCGTGCATACCGATGCACCTTGTCCAGTATAAGATATGTGCATAACAATATAACAATGGAGCATAAGAATCTGTGCATGCCAATGCAACTAGTCAATATATAATGGTGCATACAATTCAACAATAGAGCATAAGAGTTTGTGCATACCAATGAAGCTAGTTAATATTAGATGGTGTATACCAATGCAATAATGAATCATAAAAATACGTGCATACCAATGCAACTAGTTAATATAATATTAAATATTAATATTATACGAACATACCATGTGTCATCTCATCACCAATCACAAATACCCGTATGTCATTTAAACAAGCTCCACAAGTACCTTAAACGGGCGCAAAACTCTCTCACTAATCATACTCATTATCAATTAGTAACACCACTAACCAAGAACTATTTCAAGTCTCACTTTATCATAATGATATCCCACTTTACCTCAAAACATAAGATTTCATCTAAATTAATCAATAGGATCGTCATTAACTCAATATTCGGCATAACCGACCTTATATTCTCATCAAATCAATCATATCATGATATTGAATCACAATTCAATCTAAATCTCACAATTATCATATAAGCATGCTTAATATCTCAAATTCAATCCCATAAATATAGTTCGTGGGTGAAAATCCCACTAAAGTTGAGTTCAAATCGATGGATAAATCCCCATTTAAAGTTTCAAAGTCATAGACCAAAAATCTCCATTTTTGAATATTCAAAATCATGAAATTCAAGTCAAAATCAAGATAAAAAACCATAGAAATTAATCAAAACAATGATAGAAATATTTACCAAAAATCATCTCCATAGCTTAAAATATTTAAAATGGAGCGAAAATGAAGGTTATAAGTCTTTAAAAATGAATCAGCTAAAATGTACTCCGTTAAGGCAGAGCCTTGTCTGCAATTGTGGAGAACACAAATATGTATACCTCCGCGAAGGCAGAGAACAAAAATGGGCTGCACCAGATACCCCACCAGCAACCAAGGCCAAAAGTCAAAATAGACCCCCGAAACTCATTCGAACTTAGAATTTCACAAACTTATATGTATTCATAACAAAGCAGCAATCTGAAATCAACAAAATCATCGAAATTTCATTATGAGGTCTCCATGATACATTTACCAATGCAAGTCAATTAAAGTAGTTTGAAACTCAAAATACCACAACTACTCCTGAAAACTCTAAAAATTATGACGAGACCATTTCTGGTGTCGGCTTCATCATCCAAAACTATTGGAACTGTCAGAATTCCAACCCGAGCTTCCAAACTTCGAGTGTTGATCAAAGTCAAATTTGGTTTGGAAAACAACTAAAATCACAACTTTGGACCTAAAATCCTCATTTTTAGCTCCAAATTCAGTTCTACAACATCCCGTAGTCCATTTTTGATATTTTGGAGCTAATGTAATTGATAGATCCCCGATCAGACCTCCAAAACTCAGAATGTCACAAAAACTCACTTTTTCAATAACTTAAGCTTTCAAAAAGACAAAAGCTCATATTTTCAAATTTTGAAACTCAGGATTTCAGTGCTAACCATTTAAATAGTTTAAAGTAGGCCCAAAGAAAGTTATGAAAGGGTTAAACAGTAAATTCTATAGATAAAACCAAAAATGACCAACTAGGGCATTATACTTAAACTTGTTTATTTTATTTTGAGGTAGCTATGGGTCTATCATGGTACCATTGAGACTTCTAGATAGAGGATTCATAGACTAGATTTGGGATTGATGACTTAGATATTGTCTGACTAGTTTTTTCATACTAGTCCTGTTGATTCGTTTTGATTACCTTAAATTGAGATTGTCCATATTTGTTTATCTTTAGTTTCTGCTTATATGATAATTGTTGATTGAATGAATGTGATGAGGCCAAGTTGTTCACTTGGGGACTTGCAATAGTCTCTGAGTGTCGACAACGTCTTGGGTACCCTCTCGGGACGTGACAATTACAACATCAGATATTCCTAAGACAACTTTTTGAACCCATAATGCCTACTATGAATTTTTGGTGATGTCTTATGGGTTGACTAACACCCCTGCAGAGTTCATGGAGTTGATGAAAATCATTCATTGAGTTGATGAATAGGGTGTTTCATCCGTACTTAGATTCGTTTGTGGTAGTATTCATTTACGAGATCTTGGTGTATTCCAAGACTGAGGTAGATCATTTTTATCACTTGAGGATAGTGCTAAACAGGTTGAGGGAGGAAAAATTATAGGCAAAATTTTCCAAGTGTGAGTTCTTGTTTGATTATGTGGTATTCGTAGGGCATGTGGTGTCCAAGGAGGGGATTAGAGTGGATCCGACTAAGGTTGTGGCACTTAGAGGTTGGACAAGGCATACTTCAGCTACCGAGTTTTATAGTTTTGTAGGGTTAGCTGGGTCTTATCGACAGTTTATTCATGGTTTTTCTTCTATTGTAGACCCATTGACCAAGTTAACTCATAAGAATGTAGCATTTCATTGGTCAAATGAGTATGACACAAGCTTCCAAAGGCTTAAGACTTTATTAACTTCAGCTCCCATTCTGACACTACATGAGGCTTGTGTGGACTTTACGGTGTATTGCGATGCTTCAAAAGTTGGTTTAAATAATGTATTGATGCAAAAAGGAAAAGTGATTACCTATGCTTCTAGACAATTAAAGGAACATGAGAAGAACTATCTTGTCCATGACTTAGATCTTGCGGCTGTGGTTTTTGTGCTTAAAGTGTGGCGTCCTTACTTATATAGTGTACATTGTGAGGTCTTCAGTATACATTCAGTAAAAAAATATCTAAATTTGAGGCAGCGTAGGTGGATTGAGTTGCAAAAAGACGGTGACTTGACCATCTTATATGTAACACCCATAATATCAAAAAAGGGCATTGTTGTCTTTCCTCCCCCCCCCCCCCCCCCCAAAAAAAAAAAAAGAGAAACAAATAGAAAAATATTAAAAGCAAAAAACAAGAAAAAAAAGTGAAAACAGAGGGTTGCGTACAACGACCTTAAAAATAATTGTTCAACTTCTTTAGCACGATTGCAACCGAATGAAGGAGAACAAGAAAATCTTAAGAGATTTAATTTTAGACTAATAAGAGAAGCATAAGAGAAGGAAAGTTTCTCAACATAGTACATAGTACAACAACAACAACATACCCAGTTGAATCCCACAAGTAGGGTCTGGGGAGGGTACAAATGTACGCACACCTTCCCACAACCTCGTAAGAAGTAGAGAGGTTGCTTCCTGTAAGTTTCTAAACATAGTGATAGAGTTAATTCATATTCATGGCTACAAATTGCGGTTAAGGGTTTAAGAAAAATTTTGAACTAAATAGATAGAGATATTGTGAAATTATCATAATTAGAAGTAAAGCATTGTTTTTTCTTCTTCTACAGCCTTACTAAAGTTCTTAGACGAGGTAATTTACTTTGGGTGTTGAAATCTAATGACAAGGGATGAGTAATTGAACAACAAGAATAGTTTTGGATTATCAAATTTTGATGAACAAGATGGTTAAGATACCCAAAAAAATCATTAGATTAGTGCACCAATTGAATTACTCATGGTTTGGGCATTACATATGTATATCATCAATTGGATATGAAATAGAAAGTTTAAAAAGGGATTGAGAATTTTCAAAGATAGTATGTGTTTAGGTTTAACCATAAATTAACATGAGATTTTATGATATAAGTATAGATTGATCGAAGGAAGTCTTACAAATTGCTTGATGTGTCAAGTTTGGTACTTCTACACGAGTACTGTGAGTAGTAGTTGTAACCCAATTAGTGTTTAAACTTTCATGATTTATTAAATAAATTGTTACTGAATGATTTGAATTTTCATATGGGATAAGCTCTTTTACTTGATTTGATACCAAAATAGTTACTTGAGATTATCTTACTTTTACAAGACAAGTATATTGATAAACGGATTATTACTATTTTTTAGAGGATTTGACATTCACTTAACATATAAATACTTTTACATGTGCTTCCATTAAGTTCACATGATATGAATACAAGATTTAAATGCCTTGTACTTCTTTGTAAAGCTTATATGGTTTATATAGAAAAGTTTTAATAGGAGTAGACCTGAATCCAGTAGCTAATGGCAGGTTGGTTTGACCTAGTGCACCTTGTATTTAACGATCACAGATAGAGCCCTTGCTAGTGGGAAGGTTGAACTAGCATATCGTTACTAATATACCTCGAGTTGGGATTTATTCATGTTCGATTTACAGGTACCATCTATTCTTTTGAGAAGATAGACATATTGATTACATGATTCATTCATGGAAACCTCCAGGAAATGTATATGGTTTGATATGAAAGTGTTTTACTGAGTTTATTTTCAAATGGTTAAGTTGTTTCGCTTATATGAGATAACAATATTAGAAATAGCTATTGATTTTGAAAGATTACTTATTACATGATTTCTACTATTACACTAATATAATTTCTGACTTGTCCCTTATTAAAATGATTGTGGTTATTATTATTACTCACTAAGTCAGCGTCTCATTCCTCGCTAATTATTTTCGGAGAATACAAATGATATTGGCGAGGCTTTAGTTACTAAAAGTAGCAAATTGTTTTCATGGTGAACCTTGCTCTTGTTCGTGTGGGAGAAAAATTTATATTATGTTATGGATCTTTCTTAAAATTCTTAGAGTCGCTCCATAATCATTTCTTTATTTAGAGTCATGGGTATTCTTTTGTTATTCTAGATATGAGACTGAGTTTTAGTTTCTTTCTATTGTTGGATTTGAGTTAGTATTATTGCATGGAGAATAGTTTGAAAATTTATATGGTGACTTGATTTGAATATTTGGTAGTTGTATTGTTGAATCTAAGACAGGTAAAAATTTGGATAGGCCTAAAAACAGAGGAAACTCTGCCAAAAATTTTGCAGAATTCTAGTAAGATTTGCTTTGGTATTCTCTTCCTTAGCGTCAGTCATGATCCTAAATTAGGTCATGAAAAAGTTGATATCATTGCCTACGTTATTCCTATGATTATAGAGCACATGTTACTAATAGAATCTCAATTATAGTTAAGTAGCTAGTCATTTCTATAATCGTGATTCAGCGAGGACGTGATAGGAGGTTTCTTCTCCTTTTTTCTTGTTCCTAGTGTGTATCACGTTTATTCCTAACAATATTTGTTTTGTTTATCAGATGACTCAAACATAATTATCTATCAATAGGGCTACAACAGGTGTTCCTCAAACACCTATTGATACATTTACTAGGATTCCAACTTCCACTACTAGAGGAAGGGGTGGAGCATGTAAAGTTGGTCGAGGTAGGGGTCATAGTGCCACCACAAGAAATTTTAACAAAACTTCAAGAACTACAAGAGAGGGCACTCCTGAAATGAGTACAACCCCACCCCATCACAACATAATGTAACTATGGCAGCACTTACCTCCATGCAGAGAGTTATAGAGGGTTTGGTTGATCGAATGGACAAAAAAGAGAGGATGCGTCAGCATACTGTTGTATCGGCTCAGACATAGGCCCAGACATCTTTACAAGTTTATATGTTTGGGATAAAGAGGTATCATTGTACAAATTCTTAAAGCTAAAATCACCAAAGTTTACAGATTCTGACCGTTCAGCTGATCTTTAATTTTTTTTAGATGGAACCTTCAAGGCATTATGGGTGCTAGGATGTTCAAGTGAGAGAGTTTTGGCGATTGCAGCATAAAAACTAGAGGACACGACTAACACATAGTATGAAATCTTATTGCTAGGTCGGCCTGCGGGAGCAGCACCACTGAAATGGGATGTGTTCACCAAATTATTCATGGTTTATTTCCTTCTTAAAATATAGAGGAAGAAATATACTGGTCAGTTTGAGAGATTGATACAAACTCCAGATATGGATGTGTCAACCTATAACCTCAAATTTGTTAAATTGGCTAGATATGCTCCATGCTTATTGTCAATAGAAGAAGCTAGGGTTTGAAGATTTGTTAATGGGTTGGTTGCTCATCTATTCAATGCAGTAGCCCTAAATATGAAGAATTTGACATGTTCATAGGTAGTTTATCTAGTAAGAAAGACTAAAGACAAGAGTCATGAGAAACGTGCAGCCTTTGATGCTCATAAGAAGGCTAAGACAGGGAGATCTTTTTGTAAAGACCACATCAGGGATGGGGTATTCAGGGACCACCATCATCACAGGAACATTGAAATTCTAGTCGAATGTATGCCACTGCTCCATCCTCTGAGATCTGTCGTAGATCACATATAGGCCAATGTCGTAATTTGACTAGAGGGTGATTTCGATGTGGTCAGTTAGGGCATCGTTTTACAGATTATCCTTTACCTCAGAAAAAGTCCACTCAGATGGTTGCACCTACTCAGAATACTCGTAATGCTTTAGCTACTACTTGTACAGTAATAGAGGTTGAGGTGCCGAAGATTGTGCTGCTGTAAATCAAGGACAGGGAAATGCGGGTAAAGGCCAGTCAAGAGTTTTTGCACTTACTAGACAAGATGTTTAGGATCAAACGCAGTGGTTACAGGTATTATATCAGTTTGTTCATTTGATGCACATTCTTTGATTGATCACGGATCTACATACTCCTACATGTCCTTGTACTTCTCTTTGAGGTTTGATTGACAGTCGGAGATGTTGAATCATCTCTTTCTTGTTGCTACTCCTGTGGAAGATTCTCTGTTAGTTGAAAATGTGTATCGTGAATGTCAAATTGGAGTTGAGGGTAGAAACACTCTAGCTAACCTAATCGGTTATGACATAATTGAGTTTTATGTGTTCATGGGCATGGATTGGTTATCTCCTTGCTATGCTACAGTAGATTATCATGCGAAAATAGTCAAATTTGAAATTCCAAATAAGCATATCATTTTATTAAAGAGAGGTCAAGTCCCGGAGGTTGGTAAGATTATATCTCTTATGAAGGCTCAAAAATTACTCAACAAAGGTTTCATGGGTCTCTTAGCTATGGTAAGGAATACTAAAGAAGAAACCTTGGCTTGGAAATAATACTAGTGGTGAATGAATTTCCTGATGTATTCCCTGAGGATATACCGAGATTACCTCCATTACGTGAAACAGACTTTGTTATTTATTTTTCTCTTAATACATTGCCAATATATATACCTCTATCTCGCATGGTACCAGAAAAGTTGAAGGAGCTAAAGAAAAAATTGCAGGATTTGTAAAATAAGAGCTTCATCCGACCAAGTATATCCCCATGGGACGCACAAGCATTGTTCATGAAAAAGGAAGATGGGTCTCTAAGAATGTGCATGGAATACAGGTAGCTGAATAAGGTAAAAGTACATAATAAGTATCCTTTATAGATTATCTTTATGCTCAGTTATAGGGAGCTGCCCACTTCTCAACGATAGATCTTTGATATGGTTATCATCGACTTTAGATAAGGGAGGAAGATATTTCTAAGACAACATTCAAAACTCGATATGGGCATTATGTGTTTCTTGTGATGCCTTTCAGACTGAACAATGCTCCAGCTGCATTCATGGACTTAATGAATAAGGTGTTCAGGCTCTTCTTAGAAAAGTTCATGATAATGTTTATTGATAATATTCTGATATACTCACATAGCCAAGAAAACCATAAGAATCATCTGACGACTGTGTTACGAACATTGCGATAATATAGGCTATATGCTAAGTTCTCAAAGTGTGAATTTTGGCTAGACTCAGTAACATTTCTAGGTCATATTATATCCAATGATGGAATAACGGTAGATTCCAGAAAGATAGAAGTTGTGTAAAAATGGGCTAGACCTATCTCACCTACAGAGATTTGCTGCTTTTTCGGTTTTGCAAGGTATTCTAGGCATTTTTTGCAGGACGTTTCTAGAATAGAAGCCCCTTTGACTATGCTAACACAGGAAAAGGTGATGTTTCAGTAGACCAAAGATGTGACCAAAGCTTTGCCAAACTCAAAACATGTTTTAGAACAGTACTAATATTATCTTTACCATCAGGTTCTAGAGGATTCACGGTATGTTGTGACGCTTCAAAAGTGGGTTTAGGATGTTTTCTTATGCAAAATGGTCGTGTTATTGTTTATGCTTCAAGAAAATTGAAGAAGCATGAGCAGAACTACCGTACGGATTACTTGGAGATGGCTCTTGTGATATTTGCTCTTAAAATTTTGAGGCATTACCTATACGGTGAAACTTGCGAGATATATACTAATCATAAGATCTTAAAGTATATTTTCAAGAAAAGAAATCAGAATCTTTGACAACGATGGTGGATGGAGTTACTCAAAGATTATGATTGTGTTATTCTATATCATCCTAGAAAGGCCAATGTTGTAGCCGATGCATTGAGTAGAAAATCTATGGGCAGTTTAGCACATATAGCTCCTGAAAGGATGCAACTGGCAAAATATATGTAAAACCTTGAGGGTATGGGTGGCATACTTAGTGTGGGAAAGTCAGAGACATTATTTACTTATGTGGAAGCCAAATCTTTGTTGGCGGAGCACATTAAAGCTACCCAATATGAGGATGAGCAGCTTTGCAGATATCGAGATGACGTCATAGATGGTAAAAGTAAGAAGATAAATGCCGATTATAGTGGTATGCTTCCACTAGGTGGTCGGTTATGTGTACTAGACATAGATTGGTGAAGATGAGTTATTCTAGAGAAAGCTCACAACTCCAGATATACTATACACCCTGGTTCCACAAAAATGTATAATGACCTGAATCAATGGTATTAGTGGGAAGGTATGAAGGAAGATGTTGATAACTTTGTTTCAAGTGGTCTAACACGTCAATAGGTTAAAGCCGAGCATCAACGACCCATAGATTACTACAAGAGATCAAGATTCCTGAGTGGAAATAGGAAAGAGTTAATATGCATTTTGTGGTTGGTTTACCACGGACCCTTTATGACTCTGTATGGGTAATTGTAGATTGATTAACAAAATAAACACATATGTTACCGGTAAAGACTACTTTTAGTGGAGTGAGATATGTCCAGATATTTATGAATGAAATTGTTCGACTTCATGGAGTCCCAATATCCATCATCTCTGACAAAGGGTTACAATTCACTTCATGCATTTCGAGATCTATTCAAGAAGCACTAGGTATGCGAGTAGATCTCACTACTTCATTTTACCCACAGACGAACGGACAGTCTGAGTGTACTATACAAATCCTAGAGGACATGTTGATGGCTTGCAATCTTAATTTTGAAGGTACTTAGGATGCCTACTTTCCTTTAGTTGAATTCACTTACGATAATAGATATTAGTCTAGCATTCAAATGGCTTCATATGAAGCCTTGTATGGTAGGCGATGTCGTTCTCCTATGGGGTGGTTTGATGTTGGAGTGGCTAAGGTGTTAGGATAAGACTTGGTTAAGGAAGCCATAGACAAGGTCTAGTTAATTAGACAGAGATTGCTCACCGCTCAAAGAAGACAAAAGTCATATACAGATGAGAGGAGAGAGATTTAGTGTTTGCAGTTTAGGATAAAGTTTTCCTACGAGTCTCTCCTATTAAAGGAGTAATGTGATTTGGTAAAAGAGGTAAGTTAAGCCCAAGGTATATAGGCCCATATGAGATACTTGACCGAATAGGAGGAGTAGCATATAATTTGGCACTCCCTCATGAGATGTCCTTTATCCATCTAGTATTTTAGGTCCCTATGCTAAGGAAGAATGTACAAGACTCCTCTCACTTACTTGAAACACCGACTATACAGATTGATGAGAATCTAACGTATGAAGAGGAATCAATGGCTTTATTGATAGACAAGTAAGAAAGACATGGTAAAAGAAAATTGTATCCGTGAAAGTCCTATGGAGAAATCATACCATTGAGGATGCTACTTTGGAGTTGGAGAATAATATGCTAGTCAAGTACCCCCATTTGTTTCAGACTGTAGCTACGTACATATTTAAATTTGGGGACCGAATTTCTTAAGATGGGGAGAATGTAATACCCATAATCTCTAAAAAAAAAAAGGGAATAATTGTCTTTTTCCCCTAAAAAATAGAAGCAAACTAAAAGGAAAAAGAAGAAAAAGCATAAAAATAAATTACAAGTGAAGAGGGGTTTTGGGTTAAAGCAGCAATGCTGCTACCTAGAAAAAAACAAAAAGGAGTTAAAACAGAGGGTTGTGTATAGAAACCTTAAAAAAAAATGCTCAATTACTTTGGCATGATAGGAACCGAACGAAGGAGAACAAAAAAAATCTTAAGAGCTTTAATTTTAGACTAAGAAGAGAAGTGTAAGTGAGGTATGTTTCTAAACTAGGTGATAGAGTTAATTTATATTCATGAGTATAAATTGGGATTAAGGTTTTAATAAAAATTTAGAGTTAAAGAGATAGAGAAATTGTGAAATTCTAATAATTAGAAGTTAATCCTTGTTTTATCTTCTTCTACAGGCTTACTAAAGTTCTTAGGCTAGGTAATTTACTTTGGGTGTTGAAATCTAGTGACAAGGGATGAGTAATTGAACAACAAGAATGGTGTTGGGTTACCAAATTTGGATGAATATGATGGTTTAAGATAGCAAAAAAAAAATCATTAGATTAGTGGACCAATTGAATAACTTATGGTTTGGGTATTAAATATGTATATCATCAACTCGATAGGAAATAGAAATTCTAAAAAGGGATTGAGGATTTCTAAAGTTAGTATAAACTTAGATTAAACCATAAAGTAACTTGAGATTTTATTATATGAGTATAGATTTGTCGAAGGAAGTCTTACAGATTGCTTGAGGTGACAAGTTTGGTACTTCTACACGAGTATCGTGAGTAGTAATTGTTACCCAATTTGTGTTTTATAAGTTTCATAATTCTTACATGATTTATAAAATGAATTGTTACTGAATAATTTAAATTTGCATATGGGACAAGTTCTTTACTTGATTTGATACAAAATAGTTACTTGAGATTAACTTACTTTTACAAAACAAGTATATTGATAAATGAGAGGATTACTACTATTCAAAGGATTTGACATTCACTTGACATATAAGTACTTTCACACGTGCGTCCATGTCACACTCCGGGAGGGTGGCCTGGCCTACACTTAGAGGCTATTGCTAGACCCTAAGCGAACCACTTGGCCTCATCGTCACCTCATACTCAACAGCGGAAGGAACATCCTCAAGGGAAAGACTATAATTTAATTAAAGTAATCAGGTCTTTATATGAAAAGTTAATTTCCAATAAACAGGAGTTGGAAAAAACAACAATTTAGTGTCAACAAGTTATCAAAGAGAAGTAAAATTGCTTTAATAATAATTAAATATTGAAAAGTCCAAACCTTGGTATAATCCCATAAATCCTTTTTAGTGTCCATGTTCTTCCAATCAAATACATCATATGGACAAAGGGTCGCATGTCTTGCCAATGTGCCTAGGAAGCTACTTAGCTCTGTTACGTCGTCTTGAGTAGGTCCAATCGGTTGATTTAAACCATTCAATAGGATCAATTTACGCTCTTGTCGGCTATGTACTTTAGGCATCATCGTTCTACCTCTTGTATTTTTAGTGGAAATGCCTTCAACCACAACAAAATATGACTTAGAAATCATGAATGAAATAAGTAAGTTCCTAAGCTTATATGTTACCTTGTTCTTCAGGTTGTTCATTTGTTGGAGGACTAACAGAACTCCTTTGCACTTGATCCTCAACAGGTTGCTGCTCAAATAAAGGATGATCATCAAATGTTTGTGCCTCATCAGATCTTCCATTAACTTCAGACTGTGAAGCTACCGGTTGTTTTTCAATTAATTTCAGCAGTTGTTCTTTGTCTGACTCTATAGCTTCAACTACTTCATTTGTTGTCAACAACTGTCGCTTTTTATTTGCCCAAGAATGATAAAGATTCAGGTTTAGCATATGCCTTATGTTTTGCTTTTTTATTTCTTTTTGGTGATTCTTGTTGACTCATGACTATCAAAACCTGCATAAAATTAAGAGTGATAATTAAAATATAACAGAAAATGGACAGATATATTATTAACTTGAAAAGAGATAAGATCACATACTGAACTCAAGCAGACAAGATGTAGAAAAGCTACGGAAATTATTATAAGTATAGGTCAGCTTTAAATTCTTTCTATCCATTTCACTTCATCAAAAGTCTTATTCTTTATAGTACTAATGTATGTGTGATAACAACAAACAACACCAAAGGCATTGGTTCAAGCTAGTCAGCATTGTGTATTCGAGTCTTTATCATAATTACGTTCTATTTGCTCTCCTTTTTGGGGAGATAAATTTTACAAAGTTTTATTCTTAAACAACATTATATTGATTTCACGCGTTTCTAGAGCATACATACTTTAACGTTAGGCCTCTATTCACGTTCCCCTGTAACATTTTTGGTCTCACAACTATTTTAGTATCTTCGTATTGTATAGCATTCTCGTGGTACTCTATCTCAATCATCCTATTTTAGTTTTATATACTATACTATCATCTATCATGTCATTACTGTGAAGAATAGCTATGATAGTTCAGCTGTCATCACTTGTTCGCTACAATCCCTCAAATAACAGTTATTTATCAATTTGACGATTATGGATACATTAATTCTTATTATCCAGCAGAACCCATTGCCAATTTGTTAGAATCACAAGTGTGAAGGTTCTATACCAAGACGATATTCCCAGCAGAAATCTCTATAACAACCAAGAAATAGTTCAAACAAAAACATGAAACAAGATATGTGATCAAACTAACTCGATTAAGAGGCAATTCATTCAGTCCAAACAAATTTGGTCGAAAGGTATTCATTATAAACAATGATCAACACTCTACTTTCATTAAAAATCAGCTAATTGTTCTCTTCTTCTTTCTCTTTATTTTTTGGCACCACTTTAGTCCATCACAAAACTAAAATCAACATTTACAGTCACTAGCCTTTACTGGCCTTTACTGGTATTTGAAGTAAAGTATTTAGTTGAAGAAGATGAGTTATCAAAACCTGGACAAGCAATGTTCCAAAAAGAGATCAGAACCTGGAGTTTTATTGGTCCACTATTAAGTTGAAGATTCTCCGGAGAAACTTTGAAGGAAGAACACTGAAAAGGAATAATAGAGAAAATTAGGCTTAGTAATATATGCAACAATACATAGCACATGCGTATTATTGAAATGCGACTAATTTAGAGACAAGTTGAAAAAAACCACATTAATAGCAATGGAAAACAAACATAGAAAATAAAGTCCAATCGACATTCGTAATTGATAAGATGCAACTCAATAGGGTATTCATTACTCACTGAAAAAAATTAAGAAGAGAATGTATTTGAAGTAGGTTGGAAGATCCTTTGTCAATCATCGGCCTCCATCCAATCCCAATCAGTATCATCGAAGTCATCTTCCTCTTCCGATTCTTCCGAAGGTACATCTTGTGAATCGTGTGAGATGGAAGACACATCAATAATATCAATTGGGAGATCTTCCCTCGCCCATCTAACATCTATATCGACTAATCTTTCTAAAGAAACAATATCATCATTGGTTTCCCTCCAAAATGTTTCTTCAATATTAGGACAATTCTCTTCCTCCAAATCATACAAATCTACTGGAACTTTATTTCTTGCATAATAAACATTTTTCTCAATTGGGTCTTCCACATAAAAAACTTGATGTACTTAAGATGCTAGTACAAAAGGATCATCTGTACAACATTTTTTATTGAAGTATACCCGAGTCAAGCCATATTCATCAACTTCATTATGAAACCAATCACATCTAAAAAGTACAACACTACAACAACTCCAATAATCAATCTCAATGATGTCCTGAATAATTCCATAATAGATAACCACTCCATCGACAGGATTTTGATCCCTAGCACTAGCAAAACTATCTGTTGTGGCTCACAAAGTCACTCCACTATTTTGAGTTTTGCAAGGAGCATCCCTTGCCTTCGTATGGAAACGATATCCATTAATGACATATCCAGTATATCTTTTAGCCACAAAATTAGGCCCTTTGCCAAGCCATCTTAAATGATTGGACACTTCAACATTTTTAACTTTGTCCCTAAACCAATCACTAAATTCTCTACTATGGATCTGTGCCTTTACCCAGGCACTTCCTCTGTTACGAGTATCAACTAAACTCTTATGTTCCCTGCAAGCATGTATTGCAAATGAAATTCAAAACACATTAATCATAACATATAAATGAAGCTTCAATACTTACTTGATAAATGCATCAACGTTTTCATCACTGGTATTAAACAAAGTGTATCCATGTGCTGCAGACCACGCACCATGATCCATATTAAAAGTCTTGCCTTTCCTTTTGTTCTTACTTCCGATTGGATGACCTGTCTTAGGAAATAAAGGTGAAACACCATCTCCCGCTATTTGAATGTCCTCATCATCCTCAGTTTGGTACCTACTAAATCTTGTTTTCACCCCATCAGGTAGGTATCTCGAACAAAAGGTCAAACACTCTACACCTTTACAACCCTCTACTATTGATCCTTCGGGATTTTTCCGATTACGAACAAGCCCCTTGTATTCACACATATTTCTTTCAGAAGAATACATCCAACGCAAATGAGTCGGACCCCCAAGCTTAATTTCGTCTACTAGATAAATAGGCAAATGTGACATGATATCAAAATAGGATGGAGGAAAAATCTTTTCAAGCTCGCATTGTATATTAATGATTTCAGCCTTCATCTTATCAAGATCGCTTCTTCTTATGACATTTTTACATATGCTTTTAAAAAAGTTTCCCAACCTAATCAAGACTAAAGACACATTCTTGGGTAGCACTTTCCGAACTGCAATCTGGATCAAGTAATGTAGTATGAAATGAGCATCATGACTTTTGTATCCTGATACTTTCAGCTCTTCCATTTGCACACTATTTGATACATTAGAGGCACACCCTTTTGGCAATTTGGCATCTTTTAAAACAGTGCAAAATAGTCGTTTCTCTTCTGGTTTCATAGAGAAACAAGCTTTAGCCAGATGAATGTTTCCAGTATCACAATCTTCTATTGGTTGAAGCTCTCTGCGTATCCGCATATCACGCAAGTCATAGCGCGAATTTATATGATCTTTTGACTTTCCAAATATATCCAATAAAGTCCCAAGGAAACTATCACAAATATTCTTTTCTATGTGCATCACATCAAGATTGTGCCTCAACTTATTGGTTGCCCAGTATGGCAATTCAAAAAATATGGATTTTCTTTTCCATGGACCATCATTCTTTTGTTTTCTTTTTTTTGGCCCTTTCCAAAAATATTTTTGAAGTCACGAAGTTCTTCCAGCACTTGTACACCCGATAAGGGCATCGGTGCAGATTTATGCTCCTCTTTACCATCAAATAATTTCTTATCTCTTCTAAAAGGATGATCAGGAGGTAAAAATGCACGATGACCCATGTAACACATCTTACGACTGTGTTTGAGATATTGGGAACAAGTATTATGATTGCAAGTGGGACATGCCCATCTCCCCTTGGTGCTCCATCCCGAAAGCATTGCCAATGTTGGAAAATCACTAACTGTCCATAGTAAAACTGCACGCAACATAAATGTTTGGTTAGCTACAACATCATATGTCTTCACTCCCACTTCCCATAGTTCTTTCAACTCCTCTTTCAGTGGTTGTAAGTATACATCAATATCATTTCCGGGTGACGATGGACCTGGAATAATCATTGACAACATTATGTACTCTAACTTCATGCAAATCCATGGTGATAAATTGTAATTCATTAACATAACCGGCCATGTGCTGTGGGAAAGGCTCATAGTTCGAAATGGATTGAATCGGTCACTTGAAAGACCCAATCTAATATTACGAGCATCATTAGCAAAGTCAGGGTGAAGGGAATCAAAATCCTTCCAAGCTTCTCCATCAGCAGGATGTCTTAGATTTTCATCTTTGGGTCGCTCGGTATCATGCCATCTCATAGCTATAGATGTTTCAGAACACATGAATATTCTCGGAAGCCTAGGCTTTAAAGGAAAGTACCTCAAAACCTTCACCGGGATTTTAGTGACCTTATTTGTTATGTCACTCCGAACATTCTACCATCTAGAAGATCCACACACAGAGCAATTATCTAACTTTGCATTGTCTTTCCAAAATAACATGCAATCATTAGCACATGCATGAATTTTCTCATAATTAAGACCCAAATGTTCTATTACCTTTTTTGCCTTGTAAAAAGACTCAGGTATCTGAGCAAATGGAAATGCCTCTTTTATCAAGTCTAACAAGTCTGAAAAGGCAACATCACTCAATTTGTGAATGCATTTTAACAAGTACAATCGGATGGTGAAACTCAACTTAGAAAAATTTCTACACCCCGGATAAAGCTGTTGTTTTCCATCCTCTACTATTTTAAAGAATTTTTTAGCATCTTCAAATGGTCTGTCTTGAACTCCCTCTAGGTGTTCTTCTACATTTTGAAAAGTATCATGAAGTAGTTTACCAAAATCATCATGCATGTTTGAAGTTTCATCATCATTGGTTGATTGTGGCATATTTCTTGAGGAAAACCCTTCTCTATGAAAAAGCCATTTGATGTATCCATGAACAAATCCATGACAAATCAAGTGATCCTCCACTACATTTCGACAATACAAATTACAATTAAAGAACTTCTTACAAGGACATAATATTTCATTTCCTTGGGAAGCTTGTTCAAATGCCTTATCAAGAAAATCATTAACTCCATGAATATATTCATCGGTGGATCTTCGGAGATCCATCCAACTTTTATCTCCTATATCAATTTAATATCCTACGTACATGACCAAAATAGTATAGGCAATAAATTAATCAAAACATAAATGAGTAAGTAATGCACCAAGGATGATTGATACAATCAACATATGATTGAAGCAAAAAAACCATTTATTCTGAAGCCACATCCAAATAAGCTAAACAAATGAAATATGGATATTAAGACTTTATGATTGTGCAGGAAGTGTGTAAGCTTTTTCAGCCATAGATGCTAATTTGAAGAAAAATGCTGCAAGGGTTGTGGAGAAAGCTATGGAGATATGCAAAGCAAAATATGTAATTTATTCTTATTAATATTAAAACAATTAAAAGGGGGGGGGGTTAAGTTTGTAGTTGATTGATTAAATGCAGTGTGAGCCATATGTTACACAGAAGACTATCAGTGTTGGTGAATTTCAATGTTATGTAAGAAATAAGAGACTAAATGCTGTGTATGAGCCATTCTACTACTTACGAAGGATATGTATTGCTAGACACAACTAATAATTCTTTTATTGTCAACAGGGATGTAATCTTTAAAGATGATATCTTTCCATTTGTTAACTCAAATGATCTTCATCGGTCAGTTTTTCTTCTAAAATTGGAATTGACTATAACCATCCTCTGTTCTTATTTTCTTCAGATGCTAGTGGCATCCAAATCATTTCTTTTCAACTAACAGTTATTGAGAATTTCTCAATTTTGTTTAGATCAATGCGGATTGCTTTATTAGGAAGGATGCTTGGACTGGTAGATGGATAAAAATAAATTTCTAGAATCAATAATGTGGAATCATTGGGAAAGGGTGAATGCAATTGTTCTTTCTTGGTTGATGAATTCAGTGGCTAAGAATCTTCTTGGTGGAGTTATGTATGCATCCGTAGCTCAGGTGGTCTGGCAAGACTTATTTGAAAGATTCAACAAGATTGATGGTTCGAGAACATATAATCTACACAAAGAAATTGCCACATTAACCCAAGGAACTCATTCTGTCTCAGTTTATTTTTCAAGACCAAAAAGTCTATGGGAGGAGTTTGAAGCTCTAGTTCCAGCTCCTGGATGTGATTGTGAGAAATCAAGAAGTTTTGTGTTACATTTACAAAAATTGAAGCTATTCTAGTTTCTTATGGGATTTAATGATTCATACGGACAGGCTCGGGGACAAATTTTCATGATGAGCCCTTTATCATCTGTCAATCAAGCCTATGCATTGGTGGTTAGTGATGAAGGTCAAAAGTCAGTGGTGTCTACAGCAGGGGTTCTTGGTGCAAATCCAATTGCTTGGAATGAGCTTTGGTCAGAATTGGCAGGAACTAGAGGGGCTACAGCATGGGTTCTTCTACTACGCAGATTGGAGCAGGAAGAAGCTTTGGTCAGAACTGGCAGGAACTAGAGGGGCTTGTCATGGGTAGTGTGTGAGCATTTTAACACTACTAGATTCCCAACAAAAAGATGGAACTGCACTATTTTATCTAGAGCTATGAAGGGCTTCTCTAAAATCAGTGAAAACCTCAAACTTATTGACCCTCCTCTTGTAGGTGGACCGTACACATGGTTTAGGAGTAATAATCAATGATTGTGGAATTCTACCAGAAACTTTATAGTGACATAGAAGCTTGGAGACCCTCCTCAAATTACAGTGAGACAAATGCTTGGAGACCCTACCAGAAACAAGATTTTCCAATAAATAAATGTTACAGCTTACAACATTCTCATCTAGATCAATATCAAATAATGAACAGATGGATTTCTGCTTACTACTACTACATGGTCATTGTTTGCTTGCTGCTGTGTATTTGATAAATAGATCGCCTACTATTGCTTTTAAAAATATATCTCCTTTTGAAAAGGTCTATCATAGACCTTCTAATCTAAGTCATCTTAGAGTACTTGGATGCTTGTGTTATGCAAAAGATTTGACTCAACATGATAAGATGTTGTCTAGTGTCAGAACTGCTATACATATGGGGTATTCTACTACCCAGGAAGGATATGTATTGCTAGACACAACTAGTAAGTGAAAACAAGTGTATACGATGCTGAAATTTACCATTTTCAGTAGCATAAATAGACAATCGATGTAGATTTGCATCAAATTTGACTTTATTATATAATAAAGTATAATGATTTATGCTTAAACATCAAACAAATAAATATTCAAGCTTTTCCATGTAGATTTGCACAAGCCAAAACTTAGACCAGTAGAGTGAAAGAGAAAAATGAGAAGGAACACACTTTAAGGATTCTGTAGTATCGGTTATTTCACTTATAGATACATCATCTGGGAAAATCTGAAAAGCATCACCAAAAAGTAGATTAAGGTATAATAGATGAGAATGGCAGTATTTTATATCTTATTGACTAGTGAAAACTAAGAAAGCCAGCAGTAATTCAATAAAGGAAGAAAATCAAACAGCTTGCAGATAAACCAATGATTTGGCCGGTTATAACTTATAAGCAACCAATATACTGGATAACACAGAATGGTAGCTTTTTCAGTTTCTGCATATGTCTTGTTTAGGTACTTTGACTGTTTGCTACAGATAAAGTATGTTGCCAATGTATCAAAAAGTGGGTAAGTTTTTTAATTTCTAGTAGATATAGAGAAGGTTAAAATCTAATTTGAGCCAGTGTTCTATCAGGAGAATGTTAAGTCAGTTAGATTAGTTTTACGTGGCAGACTTTCGTATTATACAACATTTTGACACATTCTCTTTCAAAACAACATCTCATTAGTGCAAAGAAAATGAGCTATTCATAATTTTCCGGGTTAATAGCTATGTTATGTTTGTATTGCTACTTCATATTTTCCGATAATATAAATTTATTATAGTCAGATATAACATATTTTCTACCCGAGGGGACCAAAGCTACACAAGTTAATTAATTGAAGGTTAAGCATGCAGAATCATAAATCACAAGGACAAAAAACATAATTTACCAATAACCAAAAATGCAACTATACCTAATTTTTTATGTCCCAAACTACTGAAAACCCATAACTGACCATGTTTTAGCTCCATGGTTCCATCCATGGTTTCTCAAGAATCCATATCAGGAAAAAGAAAGTATAGGAAGCAACCAGAAACGTAAAAGTCAAGCCAGAACTAAAATCACACTAGAAATGAACAAATATTTGAATAATCTGAAAAATTGGAGACTAACATCAACAAATAATATAGATTTCAGACATACGCAGCGAAATCATAAAACGTACCACAAGAATTTCAAACTTTTCAGTGAAGTTCAAACCCTTGGATGAACGAAGGTTTTGGGTGTAGACAGAGATCGACGGCGGACGTATTCTATACCACTGTGCCGATGAAGACCTATTTGGAGACCAAAACTATTGACCACCATCCAAGCTTGTTGAAATGCCCTATATTCAGAGACCCATTACCTCAAAGTAGTTAAAACCAATCAATTTTACTTCCAAAACTTCAATCAAAAGCTCAAATAACACAATAATGCAAAACCCCCAAAAAGGATACCTGTAAAATTACCTGTAAGAGACAATCAAGAATAAGAAGATGACTTTGACTCGGTTTCTCTAAGTTTGACTCTGTTTCTCAAAGAAGAAACCTAGATTCTTCTTCTTCAACTACTGCATGTGTCGATCTTCAACTACTGCTGAGTCGAAAGAAAGAGTGTGGAGGAGGGAAATATATTTATTTCCCGAAATTTTTATTTTTTTGGCTATAATTAACCATGGCCATAGTTAATCTATTGCCACAGTTACAGAATACTGTGGCATTAAGAAATCTATAGCCATGGTTAACACACTAATAACAAGGTTTATTTTAATAATTCTAATGCTACGGTCAAATATATATTGCCACGATTGTAACTGTGGCAATAACCCATCTATTGCCATGGTTGTATAACCATCGCCAGATAACCGTGGTTGTATACCGAATTTCTAGTAGTGATATGAGGTCTTATAAACCCTAAGTAGGATCAAATCATCCTATAGTTAGGAGAATGATGATGGAAATAAAGGGACGAGATAGCAAGAGCAATGGCAGATTGAGGCTTGTAGTTCGAGTTACGTGTCTATTAGACAAGTAATGAGGTGATGAGTCAATTGCCATAAGTTTGATGAAAGAGTCGTAAGTGCCGTGTGATTTTCATGATGAGGTATGAAGGAAGAGTTATTGTTTGAATGTGATAGAGTGTGGTCAAACTAGATAGAAGTTTATGTTGATGAGTTGTAGTATTCATACTATTGAGGGTGAAGTGTAGATGTTGGATAGGGGAAAAAGAGTGGTTTCAATGTGATAAATATAATTTAGGCTTATGATTTTTATATGAGTGTTCATGAGACTCATTGAGGTATGAACTTCATCAGATAAGGAGATATTATTGAGTAGGTGAGAGGCATTGAGTTGTGAGGAGGGGAATGTAGTGAATGAATACTCACTATGAGATTTCAGTGGGCTTATGTTCCCCAAACATCTACCTAGTAGTAGTAAGTTGGTATAGAGAGGTGTGTGATAGATGCAAATGTTAATGCTAGACCCTAAGGTTGAAATTTTAGGAGTATTGCTCAAGAGGAGATAGCATCATGAGAGAGATAGTCTTAGTTGGAGATTTGCTTTAAGAGGATTGCCACAGTGTATGTTCGATATGAATATGTTAATTTGTGAGGAAGTGTTGCTATGGATAAGGTACAAGTGCCCCTTATGTAAGACGAGTGAGACAAAGATAGCTCAATAGATAAGATATGGCTTAAGATATGTTCCCATGATTGTGTAAAGATGTGTGAAGCTCTAAGTTATAACTTCTATAATAATCTAGACAGGATTTTGAGTTATCAATATGGAGTAGGTTGATGTAAGCATTTCTTATCATCTCGAGTAGCTAAGTTAATTTGGGGCTTTCACATAGATGATGATGCGTTTTCCATGATAGACTAATTCTTATGCAATTAAATTTATGGGAGAACAGAAGTTGAGTGTTAGCAGGCGAAAGAAGAGGTTAGCTTGTAAGAGTTGTGGAAAAGGTTATGTACGCTATAAGAATAGCAAGTATAGAGAGATTTCCATAAAGACACAAAGGAGCTAAGAGTGATATTGTGGAAAGAGTCTAAGTGGCTAGTTAGAAGTATACGACTATAGCATAACAAAAGAGTTTAGGATATTCTTATTGATAGTGGTTCCTTGATCGTGTGGAGGCTTATGCTTATAGCCTGGTAGAGGAAGTTGATTCACAAATTTAGAGGGTTCTTAAGAGCTAAGGGAGAGATGATGAGGTGGTATCCAGAGTAGATCTTGAGTCTTCGACAGTGATGGGATAATCAAGATGACATATTAATTCTTTTCCATCCCATATGATCTTTACCCTTGAGTTGAGATGATACTCTATTCCCTTCTGGTGTATGACTGTCATGCCCATGGCCTAGTCACATTCATATCTTGATAAATCCCTTTCATGTTAAGTTTTGAAGATGAGAAGTGATGAATTCATTTAGTAATCTTGATCTTACCCAAGGGATCCAGGAGTTTCCACTCCGACGTTGAATGAAATGTGACTTGCATTTTACACTGTGTATAGTTCTGTGAACCCATAATGCGGGAGAGGCTGTACTTCGTTATGAATGTACTCCGATAAGATTTCTCGATTGAATCATGCTAATGATCTTTGTTCCAAGCCCTTTGAGTGATCCAGCTTTCATGTCTTGCTAGGAGTGTAGATGATAGTAAAGTATAATGGTATTCTTTCCTAAAAATGATGTTGTAGATAAAGTGTAAATTTCAGATATTGAGTTCGAAGTCTTTTCTTGAGAACGAGTATTTGAATATCTGAGTATTTGAGATCTTCATGGTATTTATGCTTATTTTGCATATGGAGTAGTAACGGGGTATAGCCAAACGGGGAGATGATGAGTTCCTCCACATCCAAATTATGATGTTGATGGTAGTAGACTGAGAGTGAGAGTAGATGAGGAGGAGAGAATGTATCCTTATTGTGATATTGGTTTTAAAGTTGTATCATGTAATGGTAGAGTGAGGGGGAAGGAGAGAGATGAGGCCCTATGATAGGCAATAGATAGGTAAGAGTATGTTGAGGTGTCTTTGAGTGAAAGCTCGTTGAATGGTGGAGGTAGAAATGACAAGTAGGCTTGAAAAATTCTAAGACATAGTTGAACTGGTTAGGGTGTTAGACTTTAATACGTGGTTGTTATTATGCGAGTATTGATGCTAGACTATTGAAGATTTCGTAATAAGGGTTTCGAGTAAGGGCAGTGAAGTAGTAAAGAGGACTAGTGATCCTGTAATAAAAGCCCTTGTGGATGTATAGAATCAACTATTGAGGAATTACTTTGTATTATTATGATCTACGTAGGGATATCACCTTGAGGCTCAGAAGTAGGCTTGAATGGAAGAGGAAGAGGTGATTAGATGGATATTTGAATAAGACCTTTGAGCTTGCATTGATGGAGTACAGTGCTAAGAAAATGAGCATAATTGAGGTTAGAAGTTGAGCTTGAAAGTGTCTGCAATGTCTTATATATAACAATGGTCCCATTCTCCATTAGAATCGGTGAATTTCTCCTTGAGTTCTAGCAGCTGATTTACGAGGAGTTTAAATGGTTTGAATTGATTGAGTTTCGACGTTCCATTCATGCCTAATGGTGAGAATATTGAAGGTAATATCTATGTCTTTGATCTGAAACTGGTTTGTCCGTTCAGAGTGGATTTGCCTATTCCTGAGTCTGAGTAGAGTTATTTGAGGTTGATGAGGAGTCGAGAGTTCGAGTTATTGAGTGAGTATTTAGATGAGTCTTGAGAATATACGGGCCTTGATGTCTACCTCTACTCATCATTTGAGAATGAATAATTCCAAGGGAGAGATAATTTTACACCCGGAAAAAATTACCAAAATACCTTAGAATAGAGATGTGCACATAACATGTCTTTCTATGCTATGATGGCAAATCTGAGGTCGGATTTGCGATCAGAATAAAGAATTAAGTGGAAAAAATGGTGTTGATTTAGTTTTAGAGCAACCGAATTAAAAGATAATTTTTTATACGAAAACGTGAACCACTGAGGGTGCGCGACAAGTGTGTCGACACACACCTGTCATAGAGCAACACTTGGTTTTATTCCAAAACTTTTCTAGGGGATTCGAAAGCTCGTTCGGAGAATTTTCAATGAAATAACACAAAAATGTACAATGTCTGCGCCGCTGACCCCATGTCCCGAGATGAACTTTTTTTATTTTTGTGAGGCGCATTCCTGACCTTTCCAATCCCCTCCTATACTAAATATATGACAAAAATTTATCGATTTTAAGCATAAACGGGCTTTAAACCCTATTCTAGGTCCTTTCTAAGTCCTTAAAAAAGATGAGGGCTAAAGAGGAGAGTAAAATTGAGGAGTTCGAGGAGAGTTCTTAAGATTGATTTTGTCGAAAGCATCAATCTAGGTATGCAAAGCTACCTAAAGTGTTGGATTGTTGTGCCCCTTCATCTACTTAAGATGAGTTTCAAGAGCAATAATCGAATAATGCCAATCTTGTGATCTCGAGTTCTAAGTTCTTACACTTGGTTGAGTCTTCATGGATGCACACGAGCAAATTGATGAGTTGCACTATTATTATCATGAAATGGAAATATTGATAGGTTTTCATGTATTAAAGAAAAGTATTATTTTGAAAATAAAAGTTTTGCATGATCTTTATTCTTTTGTTAGCGAAAAAGTTATTATTCAGTGATATAGTAAATAGCGGATTTCCTAATTCTATTATTTTATATATCAATCAGAAAAGCGATAGAGTTCCATTACATATGGATTGGTGAGCATATTGAGAATAAAGATGATGACTTTTCTATGCATTCATGAAAAAGTGATTCAAACTAATGTTATGTATGTATTTTACTAAGTCTAAAGAGTCATAGTTCGAGGAAAATATTTTAATGAGATGAGGTGTGTTTTGATGAGCTTGAGTAAGTTGAGGATGAGGAGTATATGTTCTTATATATTCCTGAGATGAGCATTTACTATGTCATATGTGCTAGCTATGATTTTTACATGATTTAACTGGTCGTATAAGTTGAAGTCTTGCATGGAGTTAGTTTGAGTCTTGAGTTGCATTTCATGAATAGTGCTCCTAAGTTTTTGAGTTATTGAGAAATTGAGTTTAGCTATTGAGAACTAAGTTGACTTGATTGAGATGAGTCAAAGAGTTGAGCTTGAGTTAATTTTCACGAGCACGTTTTAGTCTTGGAAGAAATATTGAGCACCGAGTTGGGGGATTGAGGAGCACGACAAAACTATGTTGCCTGCATAGGATAGTCTTGCAGTTAACTCTAGCGCCTCACGTCCCAATAGATGGACATTCTCTTTGGATCCGAGAGATAGGAGAGGTCAACGTCCTTTACCGTGGAAAGTTTAGTGCGGGCGTGGTAACGACATCTTTTCATTATAGATCTCCAAAGCGCATGGTGGAGTGAAGAGTTATGTCTATTAGAGAAACTTCCAAACAACCCCTGAATTGAGCATATCATGATTTTTGAACTAAGTTGCATTAAACATTGAGTCTAATTCTAAAGCACAATTTCAAATGTTAACCTTGCATCACTTATTTGAATTGAGTATGAGATGAGGAGTTGAGTTCTGAGTCGAGTTTACTCAATTGAGTCGAGCCTTATGTGTTTACTTTAGCTATTCTTACATACCAGTATATTCCATGTACTGACACCCATTTGGTCCTACTTTGTTGCATGATGAGAGGCAAGTATTAGAGGCCTACAGCAGACACGCCGTTGATGTTCAGATTTGCAATTCCAGATATGGTGAGCCCTCCTTACATTCAGAGGAGCCTTTTTTTTCTTTAACTGAGTATTTCACTTTCTTGAGTTTTGTAGCCGTGTTCTATCATGGTACCATCTAGATGTTAGAGGTAGAGGCTTCATAGACTTTGAGTACAAGATGTTGAGTATCATTTTTTTTCCAACTTTTGTTTTATCGAAAAATCCTTATTATATAAAGACTAAGTTATTTGATTACGTTACAGTCTTTTCTATCAAGTATGATGTGACAATGAGGTCAAGTGGTTCGCTCGGGGGCTAGCAATAGTCTTTGAGTGCCAGCCACACCAATAGTCTCTGAGTGCCAACCACGCCAAGGGTACCCTCTCGGGGTGTGACAAACTTGGTATCAAAGAACTAAGTTCAAGTGTCCTAGGGTGTCTATGAAGTCGTGTCTATAGGAACTTACTTATTGTTGTGAGGGCCCCACTTCTATAAATGAGAGACTATTGATATTTAGGAAATGTTTCCCTTCTTTTAAATTCTAAATCGTGCATTGTTCTAAACTTCCTGATTATGTCTAACCTACGAGGTAATAGAGACAGAAATATTCAAATTCTTATCGATGAATTCCTCAGTGATAAAGTAATAAGAATGGTGGAGAGAATTTACCAGGCTTGAGAGGAGCTGACAAGTGTACTAAGTTGATTGATTAAAAAGAGTGCATTAGTACTCATATGAATAGTGCATTTCATTTAGCTCTAGATGTTCCTACACCCTCTTTTTCAAAACATGCTTTCGACATTACCCATGAGAGAGGAACTTATGTCCCTAAAGAGTTTAATGTTACCATCTAAGAGTTAGATATGAGGTCTTATCAACCCTGAGTAGGATTAAATCATCCAAGAGTTAGGAGGATGGTGATGGAAAGAAAGGAATGAGATAGCAAGAATGACGGTTGATTGAGGCTTATAGTTAGAGTTATGTGTCTATCAGGCAAGTAATGATGTGATGAGTCGATTACAATAATTTTGATGAAAGCATCATAAGTGCCCTATGGTTTTCATGATGACGTATGAAGGAAGAGTTATTGTTATAATGCGATAGAGTGTGTGCTCAAATTAGAAGGAAGTTTATGTTGATATGTTGTAGTATTCATACCATTCAGGGTTAAGTGTAGATGTTGGATATGGGAAAAGAGTAGTTTCAATGTGATACATCTAAATTAGGCTTATGATTCTTAAGGGAGAGTTCATGAGACTCATCGAGTTATGAACTTAGTCAGATAAGGAGATATGATTGAATAGGTGAGTGAAACTAAGTTGTTAGGAGGGGAATGTATTGATTGAATACTCGCTATGAGATTTCAGTGGGTTTATGTTCCCCAAATATTTACCAAGTAGTTGTAAGTTGGTATTAGAGAGGTGTGTGATAGATGCAAATGTTAGTGTTAGACCCTAAGATTGAAATTTCAGGAGTATTGATAAAGAGAAGATAGCATCATGAGAGAGATAGTCTTAGTTGTAGATTTGCTCTAAGAGGCTTTCCATAGTGTATTTTCGATATGAAGATGTTTATTTCTGAGGAAGTGATGATGTGGGCATGGTACAAGTTCCCCTTATGTAAGACGAGTGAGACAAAGATAGCTCAATAGATAAGATGAGGCTTGAGATATGTATCCATGATTGTGTAAAGATGTGTGAAGATCTAAGTTATTACTGCTATACGAATCTTGACAGTATTTTCAGTTGTCAATATGGAGTAGGTTAATGTAAGGATTTCTTATCATCATGAGTAGCTAAGTTGATTTGGGGCTTTTTGATAGATGATGATGAGTTTTCCATGATAAAGTAATTCTTATGCAATTAAATTTATGGGAGCACAGAAGTTGAGCGTTAGCAAGCAAAAGAAAGGTTAGCTTGTAAGAGTTGTGGGAAGTGGTTATGTATGCCATACGAAGAGCAAATATAGAGAGATTTCCATAGAGACAGGAAGGAGCTAAGAGTGATATCGTTGAAAGAGTCTAAGTGGCCAATTACATGTATGTGACTGAAGCGTAACAAAAGAGTTTAGGATATTCTTGTAAGTAGTGGTTCCTTGACTTTATGGAGGCATATGCTTATAGCCTAGTAGAGGATGTTGATTCACAAATATAGAGAAAGGACCTTGAGAGCTAAGGGGGAGATGACGAGGTGGTAAACAAGGGTGCATCTTGAGTCTTCGACAATGATGGGATGATTAACATGAGATATTAATTCTTTTCCATCTCATATGATTTTTACCCTCTAACTGAGATGATACTCTATTCCCTTTAGGTGTGTGACTGCCATGCCAATAGCCTAGTCCCATGCACAACATGTTGATTCCATTTATATTGTGTTTTGAGGATGAGAAGCGATAAATTAATTCAGTAATCTTGATCTTACCCCATGTATCCAAGAGATTTTAGTCCTACGTTGAATGTGATGTGACCGGAGTTTTACCCTGTGTATAGTTTTGTGAACCCATAATGAGTCTCGATAGATGAGAGAGATAATACTTCATTATGAATGTCATCCAATAATATTTGTTGATTGAATCTTTCTAATGATCGTTGTTCCAAGCCCTTTGAGTGATCCGAATTTCTCGTCTTGCTAGAGGCGTAGATGATAGTAAAGGAGTAATGGTATTCGTGCCTAAAAATGATGTTGTTGATAAATTTTAAATTCTAGATATTGAGTTCTAAGTCTTTTCTTAAGAGTGATTATTTGAGTTCTTGATGGTATTCGTGCTTATTTTGCATGTGGAGTAGTACTAAGGTTTCGCCAAAGCGGGAGATGATGAGTTCCTCCAGGTCTACATTGTGATGTTGATGGTAGTAGTCTGAGAGTTAAGGTAGATGAGGAGGAGAGAATGTATCCTTATTGTGATATTGGTGTTAAGCTTGTATCATGTAGGGGTAAAGAGAGGGAGGAGGAGAGAGATGAGACCTTATCATGTACAATGGATAGGTATGAGTATGTTCAGTGTCTTTGAGTGAGAACTCATTGAATGTTGGAGGTAGAAGTTACAAGTAGGCTTGAAAAATTATAAGACATAGTTGAAGTGGTTAGAGTGAAAAGCTTGAATACATGGTAATTATTATGAGAGTATTGATGATAGACTATTGAAGACTTTGTAATAAGGGTTTCGAGTAAGGGTAGTGATGTAGTGAAGAGGACTAGTAGTCTTTTAATAAAAGCCCATGTGGAAGTAAGGAGCCGAGTATTGAGGATTAACATTATATGATTATGACCGTCGTAGGGATAGCACCTTGAGGCTTGAAGTAGGCTTGAATGGAGGAGGAGGAGTTGATTAGGTAGAAATTTGAATAAGACCTATGAGCTTGCATTGATGGAGTAGAGTGCTATGGAAAGGAGCATAATTAAGGTGGGGAGTTGGGCTTGAGAGTTTCAGCAAAGTCTTGTAGATAACGATGGTCTCATTCTCAATTAGAATCGTTGACTTCCTCCTTGAGTTCTAGCAACTGATTGACGAGGAGTTTAAACAATTCGAATTTATTAACTTTTAACGTTCCATATATGCCTGATTGTGAGAATGTTGAAGATAATATCTTTGTCCTTGATCTCAAACCGGTTTGTCCGTTCTAAGTTGATGTGTCTATTCTTCGGTCTGTGTAGAGTTTGTTGAGAGTGATGAGGAGTCGAGAGTTTGAGTTACTGAGTGAGTATTGATATGAGCCTTGTGAACATATGTGTCTTGATGTCTACCTCTACTCATCATTCGAGGACGAATAATTCTAAGGGGGAGATAATTTAACTCCCGACAAAATTACCAAAATACCTTAGAAGAGAGATGTGTACATAACGCGTCTTCCCATGCTTCGATAGAAAATTCAAGGTAGGATTTGCGATCAGCATGAAAATTTAAGTGGAAAAATGTGTCAGTTGATTTTTAGAGCAACCGGATAAAAATATAATTTTTGATATAAAAACGTGAACCATTGAGGGTAAATGATAGGTGTGCAACGCGACCTACCGCGGACCAACACATGGCTTTATTCTAGGAATTATCTGCGGGATTAGAAAGTTCATTTGGAGAATTTTTGATGAAAAAAATAGAAAATTTATTTTCATGACCCGGGACTAGGTCTTATAAGTGACATGGCGAATGGGAACCTGAGAGTCCCCAAATAAGCCTCGAAGTATCCAAATCCACATCATCAGTTCAAAGCACATTCAAAATAATAAACACATAATACTAAGGGATGGGAAAGTAGGAATCACGGTATGGGGACATCGAGGGGAGAAAGATTAACGTGGATTCACATAGCACATACCATATAAGAACTAAGGGGTGGGTCGGTATGACTCACTATATGGGGGAAAATGGGGCTTAGGACCTTCTACATTCCCATACCAAACATGCATACATACATAATTTCCATAAACAATCCATAATGCCCATTTCCAATAGATAATCAAAAACATAAGCTCCAAATACAACGCATAGCATATAGAATCTACATGAGTCTACAAGATGTCTAACGATGCCTCTAATCATAAGATGGAATGGGGGCCAAGACTTGTCCCAGACTCACCCTCAAATAAGAAAGTAATTTAGAATAGCATAGGTGGAAGATAGGTGGCTTGTCCTTGGAGGATGAGACTCACCACAATTTCAACTTTTGGAATCGAGCTACTCGTCAAGCGATGGATAGTCGTAGCGCTCGACCCCTACATTGTAAAATCATATAGCCATAGAGTATGTGTTAGTACATTTGAATGTACTAAGTATGCGAGCGTGCAATACATATGACTTGTTAAACCTACAATCAAATGTTAGATGACAAGGGTACATAGTATAGGAAGAATCATATATCCAAGGGAGAAATATATAATATGCCACGAAATTCATGATGCATGAATGAAATATTATTCATATATAGCGGGGATGTGACCTCAACCGACAAGAGTAAGACCGAGTGAGCTAGTACTTGGAATCCCAATGAAATCGGCTCACCGATACAAAGGTGGTTTGCTTGCCAAAGGTAAACCGTGCTTCACCTTATGGGAGCATCACCCATTTATTATGAAGCAACCCCCTTACGGGAGCATCACCCATTTTGGAAAGGATATACATATCATAACATAATACTTCACCTTACAGGAACATCATCCATTTCGTATGAAGCAACCTTCCCTTCGGGAACATCACCCATTTCGGATAGGACTCTCATAATATATGATAGGCACATTGTTCGAGAAGAGGAAGAGGACCCTTGGGGATAGCCTTGGTGCCCTTAATCCGTCGGCACTAAGTCAACATTCCATGAGAATACATATAGTATACATATACATTCTTTCAAAAAGGCAATAGTCATTTCAAATCCGATGAATGCACATTTAGGCTCAAATGTCAAATCATATTTTGTAGTTATAATATTCATGCATAGGACTAGCTCGATTAAAAATACGGAATGGTGCAAGCACCCAAAATGCTCAAAATCCATATTCATAAGACATGTATGTTATCACATTCTTGTCATAACCAATATCTTATCAAAATCATTTCATAAAACATAATTTGGCTTAACCCACTTCATAATTTCCAAAATGTAATGCATGATGTGAGAATAGCATGGGTAATATAGATTAAAGCTAAAATAAACATTATAATATGAAATTGAAGTAAATCCATATATAAATCCACATTTAAACCATAATATAAATCATTCATGCATAAATCAAGGTTTAAAAGGGACATGCATCTTCATAACTTCATAACCTCAGTGTAAATCATCATAATAGGGCTTAAAATAACTTAAAATCATAAATAAGGTACAACCCATACATCAATTGAATTTAATAAAATCAAATAATGAAAACCCACATTTAAAGTAAGCTGAATTTCATTAAAATCAATTGAAAAGGGTTTGGGTCTTCATGGTTGAAAGGGGCTAAGAATCAATCTAACATATCTTGAATGAGAAGTTGGAATTGAGAAGAATTTAGGCTGAAGTTGAATCCCCTATTGAACCCTTTGTTGAGTCTTGACAGAGGAACTTAGAGATGCTTTTAGGAATGATTTTAGGGTGAGAGTGTTTTAAATGAGAATGAATTAGAATGGAAGAATATCAGCTGATTTAGGGGTGTAGGATACGTAAAAAGGTCATAAAATACAATTAAAATAAATCATATTTACGTAAAAGCCATTAATGAAACGGATGAAAATTGGGTCTTCTGGGCTTTACTGGCACTGACACGGTCTGTGAGACACTTCATGGGCCGTGAACAGTGCCCGTGAGGTGACACTTAAATGAATTTTCACAATGTTCTACACTTAGAATTTTCTGGAGCAAAGGCGGTACCACACGGATGGCCACACGGCCCATGTCACACAACACAAGTCATATTAAGAAACGTGAGATGACACTTAGAAAAATATTGCATGAAAAGGTTACGTGACGGTTATTTTGTACTTAGAAAAATTTCACGTCGTGAGTTACACGGTGCACCACACGTCCTGTGACACACCACACATACCGTGTCAGTGGTTGTGCGCCCACATTTAGCCTAAAACTCTCTGTCGAGTCCCCGTAATCGAAATTATGGCCAAGTACCCCTCCATTGGAGGCCACACGGTCCGTGTGACTTCACACTGGCCATGTGGACCTCCCATGGAGTGACACTTGGTCAAATTTTCTCTTGGGGTGCATTATAAGCTCTGATAAATTCGTCGAAAATCTAGGTCCTTACATTTACATTGTCCGCATCGCAGACCACATGTCTCGAACGAATTTTTTTGAATCTTTTTTAGGGGCATTTCAGACCTTTCCAAACACCTCCTAGACTTAATATATGACGAAAATGAGTTATTTTATGCATAAAAGGGGCTTTAAACCCTATTCTAAGTCCTTGAAAAAGCTTAGGATTAAAGAGGAGAGAAGAGGAGCGTAAAATTGAAGAGTTCAAGGAGAGTTCTTAAGGTTAATTATCCAAAGCTTCAATCAAGATATGTAAAGCTACCTAAACCATTGGATGGAGTTCACCCACGCGCCCCTTCGTCTACTTGAGTTAATTTTCATGATAATCGAATAATGTAAATCTTGTGATCTCGAGTTCAAAGTTCTTACACTGGTTTGAGTCTTCATTGATGTACCTGAGCAAATTGATGAGTTGCATTGTTATTATCATGAAATAGAAATATTGAAAGGTTTTCAAGTATTAAAGAAAGACTATTTTAAAATCAAAGTTGTGCATATTGAGAATAAAGATGATGACTTTTCGATGCATTGATGAAAAAGTGATTTGAACTGATATTCTATATCTATTTTATTGAGTCCAAAGAATCATATTTCGAGGAAAATATTTTAATGAGATGAGGTGTGTTTTGATGAGCTTGAGTAAGTTGAGGATGAGGAGTAAATGTCTTGTATATGCATAAGATGAGCATTTACTATGTCATATGTGCTAAGTATGATTTCTATGTGATTTAATTGATCATATGAGTTGGAGTCTTGCGTGGAGTTAGTTTGAGTCTTGAGTTGCATTTCATGATTGGTGGTCCTAAGTTATTGAGTTGTTGAGAAATTGAGTTGAGCTATTGGGAAATAGTTGACTTGATTAAGATGAGTCAAAGAGTTAAGCTTGAGTTAATTTTCGTGAGCAATATTTAGTCTTGGAAGGAGTATTAGGCACCGAGTTTGGCGATTGAGGAGCACCCAGAATTATGTTGCCTACGTAGGATAGTCGTGCAATTAACTATGGCGGTTCACGTCCCAATAGATGGACATTCTCTTTGGATTCGAGATCAAGGGGAGTTTGACGTCCTTTAATGTGTCAAGTATAGGACGGGCGTGGTAATGACGTCTTTTCGCTATACATCACCAAAGCTCATGGTGGGTGGAGAGTAATGTCAGTTAGAGAAACTTCCAAGCAACACTTGAGTTGCAGATATCATAATTTTCGAACTAAATATCATAATTTTCGAACTAAGTTGCATTAAACATTGAGTCTAATTCTAAAGAACAAATTCAAACTTTAAACTTGCATCATTTATTTGAGTTGAGTTAGGAGATGAGGAATTGAGTTATGACTCTAGTTTACTGAGTTGAGTTGAGCCTTATGTGTTTACTTTAGCCATTCTTACATACCAGCATATTCTATGTACTGATGCCCATTTGGGCCTGCATCATTTTAGGATGCTGAGGCAGGTATTAGAGGACTTTAACTATCACATCGTTGAAGTTCAGATTTGTAATTCCAGAGATGGTTAAGCCTTCTTACCTTCGAATGAGCCTTTTTTTCTTTCACCGGGTATTTTATTTTCCTTGAGTTGGGTAGCCATGGCATGTCATGGTACTATCTAGATATTAGTGGTAAAGGCTTCACAGACATTGAGTAGAGGATATTGAGTATTGTTCCTTTTCCAACTTTTATTTTATTGAAAAAAAATCTTTTTATATAAAGACTAGCTTATTTAAATACATTACAATCTTTTCTTGGAGCATTTTTCTTCCGTTGACGAGGATGATGTGAAGATGATGCCAAGTGGTTCACTCGGGGACTATCATTATTCTCTGAGTGCCAGCCACTCCAAGGTTACCCTCTTAGGGCGTGACAAACTTGGTATCACAACACAAAGTTCAAGTGTCCTAGGGTGTCTATGAAGCCATGTATATAGGATCTTATTTATGGTTATGAGGGTCACACTTCTATAAATTAGAGACTATTAACATTTAGGAAAAGTTTCCCTTCTTTTAGATTTTGAATCGTACGATAGGTCTATTCTCTAAAGAAACATATGTTTATTTGCGTATTGCTTTAAACTTCCCGATTATGTCTAACCTACGAGGTAATTGAGATAGAAATGTTCAAATTCTTATCGATGTGTTCCTCGGTGATAAAATAATAAGAATGGTAGAGAGACTACACCAGTCTTTAGAGGAGATGACTAGTGTACTTAATTGATTTTCTAGAAAGAGTGCACTAGTACTCATATGAATCATGCATTTGAGTTAGCTCTAGATGTAGCCAGAGACTCATTTTCAAAACATGCCTCCGACATTACCCATGAGAGAGGAATTCATGTCTCTAAACAGTCTAATGTTACCACCTAAGAGTGAGATATGAGATCTTATAAACCCGGAATAGGATCGAATCATCCCAGAGTTAGGAGGATGTTGAAGGAAAGAAAGGGATGAGATAGGAAGAGTAATGGCTTATTGAGGCTTGTAGTTAGAGTTATATGTCTATTAGACAAATAATGATGTGATGAGTTGATTGCCATAAGTTTGATGAAAGAGTCGTAAATTCCCTATGATTTTCATGATGAGGCATGGAGGAAGAGTTATTGTTAGAATGTGATAGAGTGCGCTCAAACTAGATGGAAGTTCAGGTTGATGTGTTGTAGAAGTCATACTATTGAGGGTTAAGTGTAGATGTTGGATATGGAAAAAGAGTGGTTTCAATGTGATAGATCTAAATGAGGCTTACGATTCCTAAGTAAGAGTTCACAAGATTCATCGAGTGATGAACTTAGTCAGATAAGGAGATATGATTGAGTAGGTGATTGACACTGAGTTGTGTGTGGGGAATGTAGTGATTGAATACTCTCTATGAGACTTTAGTGGGCTTATGTTCCCCAAATTTTTACCTAGTAGCTTTAAGTTGATATAGAGAGGTGTGTGATAGATATACATGTTAGTGCTAGACCCTAAACTTGAATATTGCGGAGTAGCTAAAGTGGAGAACATCGTGAGAGTGATTGTCTTAGTTTGAGATTTGCTCTAAGAGGCTTGCCATAGTGTATGTTCGAGATTAAGATGTTGATTTACTAGGAAGTGATGCTATGGGCAGGGTACAAGTGCCCCTTATTTAAGACGAGTGAGATAAAGATAGCTCATTATTTAAGATGAGACTTGAGATATATATCATGATTGTGTAAAGATATGTGAAGCTATAAGTTATGACTATTATAAGAATTTAGACAGTATTCTGAGTTGTCAATGTGGAGTAGGTCGATGTAAGAATTTCTTATCCTCACGAGTAGCTAAGTTGATTCGGGGCTTCTAGATAGATGATGATGAGTTTTACATGATAGACTAATTCTTATGCAATTAAATGTATGAGAGCACAGAAATTAAGTGTTAGCAGGCAAAAGTAGAGGTTAGCATGTAAGAGTTATAGGAAATGGTTATGTATGCCATACGAATAGCAAATATAGAGATTTTTCCATAGAGACAGGAAGGAGCTAAGAGTGATATCATTGAAAGAGTCTGAGTGGCTAGTTACATGTATGCGACTATAGCATAAATGAAGAGTTATGATATTCTTGTGGATTGTGGTCCCTTGACCATGTGGAGGCATATTATTCTTGTAGCCTAGTAAAGGAAGTTGATTCACAAATTTAGAGAGAGGACCTTGAGAGCTAAGGGGGAGATGACGAGGTGGTAAACCAGGGTAGATTTTGTGTCTTTGGAAGTGATGCACTGATCATGATTAGATATTAATTTTTTTCCATCTCATACGACCTTTACCCTCTAGTTGAGATGATACGCTATTCCCTTCTGTTGTATGACTGCCATGCTTATGGCCTTGTCTCATGCAAATCATGTTGATTCTTGTTCATGTTAAGTTTTAAGGATGAGAAGAGATGAATTCATTCAGTAATCTTTATCTTACCCCATGGATCCAATAGTTTCTAGTCTTATGCTAAATGAGATGTGACCTAAGTTTTATACTATGTATATTTCTGTGATGAGATAGATTCTACTTCATTATGATTGTCCTCCGATAAAATTTCTCGATTGAATCGCGCTAATGATCTTTGTTCTAAGCCCTTTGAGTGATTAGCATTCCAATCTTGCTAGGAGTGTAGATAATAGTAAAGGAATGACGGTATTCATGCCTAAAAATGATGCTGGAGATAAAGTGCAAATTCTTGATATTGAGTTCGAAGTCTATTCTTGAGAGTGAGTATTTGAATATCTAAGTTTTTGAGTTCTTAATTGTATTTATGCTTCTTTTGCATTTGGAATAGTAGTGGGGTTTTGATAGACGGGGAGATGATGAGTTCCTCCAAGTTCAAAATTGTGATGTTGATGGTAGTAGACTAAGAGTAAGGGAAAATGAGGAGGAGATAATGTATCCTTATGGTGATATTAGTGTTAAACTTGTATCATGTAGTGGTAGAGAAAAGGGTGAAGGAGAGAGATAAGACCATAGGATATGCAATAGATAGGTAAGAGTATGTTGGGCTGTCTTTGAGTGAGACCTCATTGATGGTGGAGGTAAAACTGACAAGTAGGCTTGAAAATTACTAAGGCATAGTTGAAGTGGTTAGAGTGATAGGCTTGAATACATTGTTGTTATTATGCGAGTATTCATGATAGACCATTGAAGACTTCATAAATAAAGGTTTCGAGTAAGGGTAGTAAAGTAGTAAAGAGGACTAGTGATCTTTTAATGAAAGCCCTTGTGGAAGTATGGAGCAGAGTATTAAAAGCCCTTGTGGAAGTATGGAGACACGTATCGGGGATTAAATTTGTATGATTGTAATTTTTATAAGGATAGAACCTTAAGGCACAGAGTAGGCTTGAATGGAAGAGGAAGAGGTTATAAGGTGGAGATTTGAATAAGAGCTATGAGCTTGCATAGATGGAGTCAAGTGCTATGGAAAGGAGCCTAATTGAGGTGGGGAGTTGAGCTTTAGAGTTTCCGCAAAGTCTTTTATATTGCGATGGTCCCATTCTCTATTAGAATCATTGACTTCCTTCTTGAGTTCCAACAACTAATTGACGAGGAGTTTAAACGATTCGAATTGATTCGTGCCTGATTATGAGAATTTTGAAGATAATATCTCTGTCCTTGATCAGAAATTGGTTTGTCCATTCTGAGTTGATGTGTCTATTCCTGGGTTTGAGTAGAGTTTGTTGAGGTTGATGAAGAGTTGAAAGTTTGAGTTATTCAGGGAGTATTGAGATGATTCTTGATAATATGCTTGCCTTGATGTCTACCTCTACTCATCATTCGAGGACGACTGATTCCTAGGAAGAGATAATGTAATACCTGACAAAATTATCAAAATACCCTATAAGATAGATGTGCGTATAACACGTCTTCCCATGCTCCGATGGCAAATCTATGCCCTATTTGCGATCAACATGAAATAATAAGTGGGGAAATAGTCTTAGCTAATTTATAGGAGCAACTGGAATAAAGGATTATTCTTTTATGCGTAAACACAAACCACTGGGTTTGCGCGACAGGTGTGCGACGCGCGCACCTAACATGATCCAACACTTGGTTTTATTCCAAAAATTTTCTATGGAATTAAAAAGATCTTTTGGAGAATTTTCAATTGAAAAACCTGAAAATTTACATTGTCCGCGTCGCGAGACGGACTTTTTTAAAATTTCATTAGGGTCATTCCAGACCTTTCCAAACCCCTCCTAGACTTTATATATGACAAAAAAGGGTTGTTTTAAGCGTAAAAAGGATTTTAAACCCTATTCTAAGTCCTTGAAAAAGACTAGGACGAAAGAGGAGAGAAGAGGAGCGTAAGATTGAGGAGTTCGAGGAGAGTTCTTAAGGTTGATTACCTAAATCTTCTATCCATGTATGTAAGGCTACCTAAAGTGTTGGATTGTGTTCATCCATGCTCTCCTTTGTCTACTTAAATTAAGTTTCATGAGAAATAATCGAATAATGTAAATATTGTAATCTCAAGTTCTAGATCCATACACTTGTTTGAGTCTTCATGGATGTATACAAGCAAATTGATGAGTTACATTGCTATTATCATGAAATAGAAATACCAAAAGGTTTTTGAGTATTAAAGAAAAGTATTATTTTTAAAAATCATAGTTTTGCATATTGAGAATAAAGATGATGACTTTTCTATGCATTGATGAAAAAGTGATTTGAATTAATATTCTATATGTATTTTATTGAGTTCAAAGAGTCATGTTTCAGGAAAATATTTTAATGAGATGAGGTGTGTTTTAATGAGCTTGAGTAATTTTAGGATAAGGATTACATGTTCTTGTATATGCATGAGATGAGCATTTACTATGTCATATGTGCTGAGTATGATTTCTACGTGATTGAACTGACCGTATGAATTGGAGTCTTGCACGGAGTTAGTTTGAGTCTTGAATTGCATTTCATAAATGATGGTCCTAAGTTATTGAGTTGTTGATACATTGAGTTGAGCTATTGCTAACTGAGTTGACTTGATTGAGATGAGTCGAAGAGTTGAGCTTGAGTTAACTTCCATGAGCACTTATTAGTCTTGGAAAGAACATTGAGAATAGAGTTGGCTGATTGAGAAGCACCCAGGATAGTTATGTAGTTAACTCTGGTGGCTCACGTACCAATAGATGGACATTCTCTTTAGATCCGAGAGAGAGGAGAGGTTGATGTCCTTTACTGTGGCAAGTTTAGGGCGGGCGTGGCAATGATGTCTTTTCGTTGTACTTTACCAAAGCTCATGGTGGGGTTGGAGAGTTATTTTGGTTAGAGATACTTCCAAGCAACACTTGAGTTAAGCATATCATGATTTTCGAAGTAAGTTGCATTAGACATTGAGTCTAATTCTAAAGCACAATTTCAAACTTTAAACTTGCATCATTTATTTGAGTTGAGTCATAAGATGAGGAGTTCAGTTCTAAGTCGAGTTTACTGAGTTGAGTCGAGCCTTGTGTGTTTACTTTAGCCATTCTTACATACCAGTATATTCCATGTACTGATGCCCATTTGGGCCTGCATCGTTTTATGATGCAGAGGCAGGTATTAGAGGAGTTCAGCACATGCACCGTTGAAGTTCAGCTTTGCAATTCTTGAGATGGTGAGCCATCCTTACCTTCGAAGGAGCATTTTTTTCTTTCACTGAGTATTTTATTTTCGTTGAGTTAGGTAGCCATGGCCTGTCTTGGTACAATCTAGATGTTACTTGTAGAGGCTTCATAGACATTAAGTAGAGGATGTTGAGTATTATTCCTTTTCCAACTTGTGATTTATTGAAAATTTCTTTTTTTTATAAAGACTAGGTTATTTAATTACTATCAGTCTTTTCTTTGAGCATTTTCTTAAGTTGTTGAGTATGATATGACGATGGGTCAAGAAGTTCTCTCGGGTAGTAGCAATTGTCTCTGAGTGTGGGGCCCACTAAGAGTACCCTCCCGAGGCGTGAAAAAGGATATCTCAAATTTTGTGTCCAAGTTTTTAACTTGTAAGCAAGTTAAGTGTGAACACCATCGGGCTAGAGGTGAGAATAATCCCCAACTATAAGCAAAAAGGGGCATCTATAATACTACAAGAGATAATAGATGTTTAGCTACAGACATAAATTAGCTAAATTAAACAAAGTCCTAGGTAAATCTGATGATAATGATGTAATTAGATTGAAATTTGAGTTCTCTAGCAAGAATCAGTAGCTAATATCCTATTTTCTTATAGTGTATTGTCTTCTAGCTTTAGAATAAGCAAAAGTAGGTTTATAATATGAATGTTACGATTCGGGGTCGGGGCCCAGATGTGACACGGTGAATGGGGACCCTAGAGTCCCCAAACCAGCCTCAAATTTCAGAAACTACATGATTGGTGCAAAGCATTTAGGATGGATAATTAAGTAGTGGAAACCAAAGTCAAGGGGGGAAAAACCATCCATTTATGGATAACAAAATGAGAAAAGTTTTATACAGTGCCCAACGTATGCCTCTAGTCAAGGAACGAGGGCCAGGACAAGTTCTGGGCTCACCCTCAACAAAAATAATACCCAACAGTCACTAGAAATAAAGCTTGCCCTCGGAAGATAGGGCTCACCGCAAAAATATCTTCAATGAAGGACTATTCATCCTGCGGCTGGTACTCAAACTGCTCGGTCTCTACATGGTAAAATCAAGTAGGCATAGAGTATGAGTTAGTACGTTTGGATGTACTAAGTATGCGGGAATACAATGCATTTGACTTACCGGACCTGCATATCAACGTTAGATGACAAGGGCACATAATACACAAGGATCATATAAGCAAAGGAAGTTAATATACAAGATTCAATGGAATGTGTGATGCATGCAAATGCAATAATGCTCCTATATACATATAGCGGGGATGGACTATAACCGACAAACCAAATCCATGCGAGCTATTACATGAATTGGACCGATTGGGACCTCCCACTGGTAGGGAGAAGATTACTTGCCAAAGGTAATCTATATCACACCTTACGAGCAACCCTATTTCGGTGGATGGCCACCTTCCTTACGGGCAACCTCATTTCAGATGGATTTTCAAGAATCATATCAAGACATGTCATATCATAAACAAGTAGACGAATAATATTCGTCCCTACACTGGCACATAGTTTAAGGAAAGGGAGAGGGACCTTGGGGATATCCCTAACGCCCCCAATCCATCGGTGCTAAGTCTTATACATCCCATGAGAATATTTATATATATATACATACACATATGCTTTCCAACAGAGAGCCAAATATCCATTTCAAGTCGTTAAATGCGCAAGTAGGCTCAAATGCCAAATCACAAGAGCAAAATCACATGATTGATGCAAGGAATAGCTCATCTACATATACGGGATGGTGCAAGTACCCAAGATGCTACAAGAGCTAAGATGCAAGATGGTGTAAACACCCAAGATGCTCCAAGATCTATAAATCGTAGACATACCGGTGATCACCTTTTTGTCATATCCTATGTGTTACCAAAATCATATCAAAATTTCCTTTTTAGGACAAGATTGGGCTTAATTTCATATTTTCAAGATTTTCATGTACCAATGTCATGAATGTGATGCAATGCACAACATAGGGATGGCATGGGTAATGTAGAGTATATTTAAGGTATAGCAAAATAATGTAAAGTCTTGGAAATCCACAATGAAAATTCATATGAAAATGTAGGATAAATAACCCATGCATAATAACATCTTTAGAGGGACATGCATGTTCATAGTTCCATAATCCAAGTAGCCCATCATAATAAAACTTAACATACCTCAAAATTCGGAGTCTTAAATAGCACATGCATTGTTCAAGTAACCAAGATCAAGTAGTCAAATTCACATTTAAGTAGACAAGTTCATAATATAGTTTGAAAAGAACTTGGGCCTTCTTGGTTGGAAGGAACCAAGAAGTAAACCCCACATACCTATTGAAGACAACAATTGAGGAGAAAGAGACTTCAAATTGTGAACCTTAGCTTGAATGATCCTAGAGAGATGTTGGAGAGCTTGATGGAATGGATTTTATAGATAGGAGAGAAATGAAGTAAAAAGGGCTAAAAATGGGAGTGAGCAACTTATATAGGGGGCTTAGGAGGGGTGGGAAATGACCAAAATTTTGTTGGGAATAACCAGTATTTCAAAAATGCCATTAATGAAACGGACCTAAAATTGGTCCGTCTGGGGCACATGGTCGGGTATACGGTCCGTGTAGTGTCACACGGACCATTTATTGTGTCCTGGACTTAGACTTCAATTTTTCAGAGGCAAGATTTTTTGGACTAAATATCACCATACGGACCAGTAAACAGACCACCTGGGGTCACACGGACCGTAACCCTGTCAGTATCCAGGTGGATCTCCACATCGAACTAGACGGAGGGCCACATGGACCGTCTAAAGTCACACGGGCCGTGACTTGGTCCGTGTGAAGGCGACTCCACGCAGTACACCAAACGGAAGGCCACACGGACCATGTAGCTTTACACGGACCGCGTGGAGGCCCGTTTACCCTCCACTCTCCCAGGTGTCACTCCACGGGAGACCACATGGTCCGTGTGACTTCACTCGGGCCGTGTAGGCTCTCCGTGGGGTGATGCATAGCAGAATTTTCTGGGCAGTTTTGTAGACTTCAAGGTGACGTCAATGATCCGGGGCTTTCCAATGAAATTACAATAATTTGGTGTTGCTCCAACAAGCCATAAAGACAAAAGTAGTTGGACAATAGTTCCAAATAAAATGAGTTTTCTCTTATGATTTTTATCACTACATACCTACTATATCAAATAATCGATAGAGGCCGTGATATTTTAGATGGGTGTAGAGCAGAATATGTCAGCTTAAATAACTTTGTCACAAACAAATGATGATTTTGATATGATTGTGGGTGTGAACTGGTTAGTATCATATCCAAAGAAGCTAAGGATGATATGGCACCAGGTTCATTTAAATTTAATATATTTAATATGGAGTACAAGTTTACGGGAGAAAATCTATAAAAATAAAATACAATTAATATTAGGCATGAACGCATACCTTTCAAAAATATATGGATCGATCAATACTAACAATCTTAACAGGTAAACCCATAAAATTTAAATTTTGAACTGTCTTTGATCATGTCATGTTACACATTTATAAAATCTTGGTCAAACATCTCTAAATTTTTAAAACAAATATTTTTTATTTCATGAAAGCTTGACTAAACAGGGTATTGATAAGTTTGTAATTTCCTACACTTATTAAAGTACGATTAGTCAAATTAATATTTTTAATGTATACTAATTTCAGTTAATAAGAATTATTTAAATAAAATAAACATTTGATTAATATTTTAAGTAGAATACAAAAAGCATAGTATACAAATTAAATGAAACTAAACACATGAGCATCTCATAACTCTACTAACAAATATGAGTGGGGAAATTTTTTAGTTTGAGAGGGACTTGTAAATTGACAAGTGCTATTTGTGTGAGGATCCACCTGTTCAATTTGAACAGGGGAAAATATTGAATTTGACATATTCTATCAAATTCGAGTTTTAAAATGTTAATGAAAGGAATTAAATTTAGATATTGATCAAACTTGACATATGTAGATGATCTCTAATTAATTTGATAAATATTTTATATATTTGAAAATAATGAATAAATAAATAAATAAGGATATAATTTCAGTTTATGTCTTTGGATAATCTAATTTTAATAACTAATAAGTTTTTAGAGATGTTTCCAAGTAGGCAGTTTTGCTTCTTTTTTAATTTTGCATTTGGTCTGTTTTAGTTTCAACTTGCATAACAGTTCTTTTTGGCATTGGGACATAATAGTTTTGTGAAATTCAAATAGTAGTTAGTGATTTACTTTCACGATTAATTTTCTTTTCTTTGTTGAAGTAGCAAAAGTGATTAATTAAAGAATGAAGAAAGGAATTAATAGATTTTAACATCAAATAATGATAATGTAGACCCTCATTACATCATAAACACTATTTTAAATTGGATGACCAGAAAATAGAATTTATTTCATTTAATTATAAAAGAATTCATTCAAAGATTGATAAATAAGTGTATTCTTCTCACAATCGTACATTAATTTTTAGTTCTTTAAACCTTTTTTCAACTATAAAAAGACACTACTACACGAGTCTTAACACATCAATTGAGTCATCAATGATAAACAATCTTAAGTCACTCACTAGTCAATACCCCCTTCTCTTCCCCCTTCCCCCCCCCCTCCCCGCAAAAAAAGGATTGGCCTGAATTTCTTGAAAGTTCAAATCCTCAAGAGCTCACGCTTGTTCTATTTGGTGCATCATCTCAAGATAATCGTGAGGTTATAGCACAAGCAGATCGATGGACTCTTGAGAGAAATAGTATTTTAGAAATATTTTTTCTAGGTATAATAATCAATATTCACAAACCTTTTCCAAATTTATAACTTCAAAATTTCCACATAAGTCCTCGAAGGAAATAAAAAATCAGTACATAACCCTCTTCAAAGATGTTGGGATAGAGAATTCTACAAACAACAACGATGTTGTTGTTGATGTTGTTGATGATCATCTTGATGTGATTATAAGCAATATCACCAAGTGGTAGAGGAAGGCAACTCATCACTCAATGTCATGCCGCCTCACGTCGAAAATAATCGTTCACATCGTCGACGAAGGATATGTGATTTAAAAGTATCTTTATAATTACTTCATTAAATTTAAGAAAAAATTATTTTTCAAGTAAATATATTATTTTTAAAACCTTTTAAACTATTGACATTAAATGATATTTTTAAATTAAACTATAAATGAAACATATTTTTAATAAATTTTGCATAATTGTAGGACATTTTTAATCATTTTCATTAGATTTTAAACTCATTCATGGACCTTTTTCTTTCCGTCCATTCTACTCTAGTTATTCACTTGTTTTGTTAATTTAAGTGGTGTCACGCCCTATGAGGGTACCCTAGACGCGGCAGGCACTCAGAGACTATTACTAGTCCCCAAGTGAACCACTTGGCCTTATCACATTCATTCATTCAATCAACTAATAAATCAGCTAAAGATAATAATCGGCAATCTCGTCCCAAGTATCTATTTAATAAATAGGCTAGTAGAAAGGAAACTAGCTCAACAAGTCTCAACATCAATAGCTCAACTCTAGTCTATCGTACGGACCCAGATTTTTCGAACAACTTTGTCGATCTCATAATATTTCCCGGGGAGAAAATTCGACCAAGCGTCGATCCATGGGAGGCCCACACGGACTATGTGGCCCCCAATGGAGGGGTACTTGGCAATATTTTCGATTACGGGGATTCAACAGAGAGTTTTGGACCAAGTATGGAGACACAGCCACTTACGCGATACGTGTGGTTCCGTACACACCATGTGGCCCACCATATGATCTCTCCACATAAAAATTTTCTAAGTACAAAATTACTCTCTCGTAACTTTTTTGTGCAAGATTTTTCTAAGTGTCATCACGCGGCTCTTGACATGATTCGTGTAGTCTCATACAGGTTGTGTAGCCATCCTTATGGACTTGAAACATTCTTTTTCGAAGTTAGTTTCAAATTTTAAGACTCGTGAACGTCATTCTCATCAACATCATCATCCAGACTCTCCTCAATTTGAAACACATCACAACATCACAGACATCATCATCATCAAGGCTCTAGTCTCATCCCTCTAAGTTCATTATACATGCTCTAATAAAATAATGAAAGGGTTTTTTGAAAACACTCATGAGAATAAATTATGCAATAAATCACGTTTATGATAATCATCAGTTCATGTAAAATATATGAATGTAGTAAAACTCAGTATAATACATAATAATCTTCACATCAAACTCATTATCTCAAATCAATGACTCAATTCACTCAAACGGGCACATGGGAGAACAATCCCATGCCTTACGTTAGCCTTACACACTTGGGATGATTGCTAACAACAATTCTTTGAACAATCTCCTCTTGAATTCCTCAATCTAGACTATCCTCAAGCCCTGACTTAGTGATTTTTCTAGGGAGAAGGTTTTGGATGGGTTTTTGGAACCCTTTCTCTGTGAAAATGACATATATTCGTCGTATAGGAGGTTTAAAAAGTATTAGGAATGGACTAGAATGCGCCTCTAAATTTTGAAGAAATATTTCCAGACTTAAAGTAACACAGTCCGCGACGCGGACCTCTCGCGGACAACGCATTTCAGAAAAATTCAACTCCATCAAAAAATCACAGGAAAACATAAGTGTGTCTCTGCGATAGGTCTGTGACAGAGCTCTGTCACGGACTCACACAGTTTTACGTTTTAGAATGAAAAATTATCTTTTGAATCGGTAGCTCTAAATATCGACCGAGACTCTTCTCCCACTCAATTTTTCATGTTGATCACGAATTCATTCTCAGAATTTTAATCCGAGCATCAGAAGACGCATTTTGCGCACGTCTCTTCTCTAGGGGTATTTTGATAATTTTATCAGGCATTACATCATCTCCTCTTTGGGATCATTCGTCCTCGAATGTTGAGTGGGAATGGTATTATGGCATGAATAGACTCAAGACTCACCTCGATACACCTCAACAACTCAACTCCTCAACTCTTCATCGACCTCAATAACATCTACTCAGAACATCAAGAATATACACATCAACTCATGGTAGGAACGTCAATTTAAATTAAAAAGTAGGAATGCTACCTTCGATACTCTCATCAACATTAGATACAAAAATGTGCGGGTATTTAGTTCTCATCTCTTCCTCAGCTTCCTATATGGCTTCCTCAAGAAATTGGTTCATCCACAAAACTTTGACAGAGGCTATCTCTTTGTTTCTCAGCCTGTGAACCTGTCGATCTAGGATTTGGACTGGAATTTCCTCATAGGACAAACTATCTCTAACTCCTGTGCTCTCAAAAGGGATTACCAAGATAGTATCTCTCAAACACTTCTTCAATATCGAAATGTGCCAGATAGATTCCGTCTAACTCAGAAGGTAACTCTAGCTCATAAGCAACCTTCCCAATTCTCCTCAAAATCTAATAAGGGCCAATATAATGAGGACTTAATTTCCCCTTCCTCCCAAACCTCGTGACACCCTTCATGGGTGATACCTTTAGGTATACCCAATCGCTCACCTCGAACTCTAAGTCTCTTCTCCTCACATTTGTGTAAGATTTCTGATGGCTTTGGGCAGTCTTCATTCATTCTCTAATAATATTCACCTTCTCCATGGACTGGTGGACAAGGTCAGGCCTGATTAACTCAACTTCTCCAACTTCAAACCACCCAATGGGTGATCTACACCTCCTCCCATAGAGGGCCTCGTAGGGGCCCATTTGAATGCTTGCATGATAACTATTGTTATATGCAAATTCAATCAATGGTAAATAATCATCCCAATTTCCTTTGAAGTCAAGCACGCATGCTCTCAACATATCTTCTACCGTATGAATAGTGCACTCTGCCTGACCATCTATCTATAGATGAAAGATCGTGCTCAAGTTCACTTTGGTATCCAATCCTTTCTGGAAAGATTTCCAGAAGTGAGAGGTAAATTGGACTCTTTAGTCCGAGATGATGGACAAGGGAACTCCATGCAACCTCACAATCTCTTGGATATACATCTTGGCATACTCCTCCGCAGTGTTAGTCGTGTTAACTGCCAAGAAGTGTGTTGACTTAGTCATCCTGTCTACGACCACCCATATGGAATCATGCTGCCTCTGGGATCTTGGTAGGCTAGTGATGAAATCCATGTTAACCATCTCCCACTTCCATTCTGGAATCTCAAAGGTTTGAGCCAAGCCACTTGACCTTTGTTGCTCAAACTTCACTTGCTGGCAATTTGGACACGTTGAAATAAATGCAGCGATATCCCTCTTCATTCCACTACACCAATAGACTTCTCTCAAGTCGTGATACATCTTGATAGAGCCTGGATGAGGAGTATCTAGTATTGTGGGCCTTAGTCATAAACCTCTCTCGAACACCATCAATATCAGGAACGCATAGCCTACTCTAGTATCTCAATACCCCATCTCCCCTTTTGAGAAGACCATCACTTTTTCTTTGTAGACAGCCTCCTTCAATTGGAGTATAATAGGATCTCGATCCTACTTCTCTTTTACCTCAGTCACTAGGGACAATGAAGACCCACTCTGAATATTGATTCCTCCCTTGTCATTCACCTCAAGTTGGACTCCCAGTCGAGCCAACCCATACACTACTTTCACTAGCTCTTTCTTCTCTTCCTCAACATGGGTTGTCCTACCCATAGACAGCCTGCTAAGACCATCAGCAACAACGTTAGCTTACCTGGGTGGTACATGATGCTCATGTCATAATCTTGGAGCAATTCTAACTATCTCCTCTATCGCAGGTTGAGCTCTCTCTGACTGAAGACATACTGTACGCTCTTGTGGTCAGTATACACGTCCACATGCACTCCATAAAAGTAGTTGCGCCAAATTTTAAGTGCGAACACTACCGTCGCCAACTAGAGATCATGGGTCGGATAGTTCCTCTCATGAACTTTAAGTTGCTTGGAAGCATAGGCTATCACCTTCCCTCTATGAATCAATACACATCCCAACCCAACTCTTGATGCATCACAGTATATTACAAAATCTTCCATCACGTCAGGCAAAGTCAAGATAGTGCAGTGGTCAATCTAGTCTTCAACTCTTGGAAACTCTTCTCACATTCCTCATACCACTGAACCTGACATTTTCTAAGCCAGTTTGGTCAATGGTGCGGATAGGGAAGAAAAGCCCTCAACAAATTTGCGGTAGTAACCTACCAACCCCAAGAAACTTCTTATGTCAGTTGGAGAGGTCGGTCTTGGCTAGTTCATAACTGCTTCAATCTTCTTGCCATCTACTCGAATTCCATTACCTGAAATAACATGGCCTAGGAAAGCCACTGACTTAAGCCAAAACTCACACTTGGAGAACTTCGCATACAATCCATGGTCCTTAAGAGTCTGAAGGACTCTAAGTGTTTGGCGTCCTCCTCCTCATTCCTTGAATACCAAAATATCATCAACGAACATGATTACAAACATGTCAAGGTAGGGGCTGAACACCCTATTCATCAAATCCATGAAAGCGGTTGATGTGTTCGTCAACCCAAAGGACACAACCAAGATCTCAAAATGGTCATATCTTGTCCTGAAGGCTGTCTTTGGAACATCACATTCCCTCACTTTCAACCGGTGGTAACCCGATCTGAGGTCTATCTTTGAAAAGCATGAGGCACCCTGAAGTTAGTCAAACAGGTCATCTAACCAGGGAAGAGGATATTTATTCTTGATTGTGACCTTGTTCAGTTATCTATAGTCTATGCACATTCTGAGAGACCCATCCTTATTTCATATAAACAGAACTGGCGTACCCCAAGGAGAAACACTTGGCCCAATAAATTCCTTCTCTAGCAAATCCTTCAACTGCCCCTTCAACTCTTTCAACTCAGCGGGGGCCATTATATATGGTGGAATTGAAATAGGCTGCGTGATAGGAAGTACATCAATACTGAAGTCGATCTCCTTATCAGGAGAGACTCCAGGTAAATCCTCAGGGAACTCCTTTACAATCGGGACCGACTCATGAGTAGGGGACTCAATATCCTCAGATTTAACTCGCAAAAGGTGATAAACACCACCCTTAGAGATTAACTTTCTAGCCCTCAGGTAGGAAATAAATTTATCCTTGGGTGCAACAGAACTTCCCTTCCATTGTAGGACCGGCTCATTCAAAAATTGGAATTTAACAACTCGGGTCCTACAATCTATGGAGACATGGCAGGCATAGAGCCAATCCATACTAGGAATTACATCAAACTCAACCATATCCAACTCTACCAAGTCGGCCAAAGTATCCCTATGATAGATGGATACTACACAGTCTCTATAGATCCTCTCAACTAGGATAGACTCACATGTAGGAGTTGAAACAGTATAAGGCTCAAACAAACACTATAAAATAATCTCAAACTTATTGGCTACATAGGGCGTCACATAGGATAAAGTGGCACCTGTGTCAAGCAGTGCAGAACAATTATAAGAATAGATTCGGAGCATACCCATAACAACATCTGGTGCAACCTCTTGGTCCTGTTGATTACCCATCGCATACAGATGGTTCGTCCCACCTCCTGCACTCGCAGTTGTAGCCTTCTGATGACTGCCCACAGGGTGCACTGTAGAACACTGAGCTCTATTACCTCTATCACCCCATCTCCTCGAAGGGCACTCACCTTGAAAATGGCCAGGCTGTCCACATGAAAAGAAAGTATGTGTGCCATCACGGTACGCACCAAGATGCAGCCTACCACATCTGCCGCAAGGTGGCTTTCCTCTCGGTCCTTGGGTAACGCTAGCATGGGACTGAGGTCCATAAGCTTTGAAATTTTGGTGATCATAGAATTTCTGATCATACATGTTTTGCTGAAAAAGTACACTTGCCATAGAGGGTGCATAGCTAGAAGACTTATTCTGAAAGAAAGTTCTAGCACCTTTATTATGCTTTTGTTGGCTAGGCTCATGCCCTGCCGATTTAGCCTTCTTACTCTGCTGCTCTTCCCTGTCCTTCTTCTTGTCCTCCTCAGTCTGCTGGGCATAGACCATAAGTCTAGAAATGTCCATACCTGGAATCAGCAATGCTGCCTTAAACTCGCTCTTTACATGCCTACACAACCCAGACACGAACTTTCTCATCCTCGCCCTCATATCAAGGACCATCTCTGGAGCATATCAGGACAGTTGGATGAACTTAAGGTTGTACTCTTTGATAGTCAACCCCTCTTGATTCAGATTCATGAACTCGTCAACCTTCGCCTCTCTCAACTCTTGAGGAAAGAAGTGATCGAGGAAAGCACTCTCAAACTCCTCCCACATAGCAGGCTCAGCATCCTTGCCTCTACCATCTTCCCACTAGTTCTACCAGACATTGGCAAAATCCTTAAGCTGATACATGACCAGCTCGACTCCCTCAACTCCATTTGCATGCATAGCCCTCAAGATCTTGCGCATCTCATCAATAAAGTTTCATGGGTCTTCCTCAACCTTAGACCCCGGATAGATTGGCGGGTTCATCCTCAGGAAATCTCTGAGCCTGGTTGAAGCTGTAGGCTCTTGGGAGCTAGAGCTGGGGGCCTGGGGACCGCGGTTATTACTCAAAAAGGCCACCAACTGAGTAAGCATAGTAATGGCTCCCCTGAAGTCTACTTCCAAATTGGAGGCTGACTGAGCAGGAGGTGCTGGTGGAGCCTCAGTAGCCCTTGCAGGTTGACCCCATCTCCTTGTCTCATTCTTGGTAGGGACCTCTGGTAGGGGATTCTCAGCATTAGGGACTGAGGCATCTCTTTGGGAAGCAGTGCATTTTGGAGGCATGATCTACAAACGCGTAGTGCACGAATTAAAAGAGAGTTTCATAGAATCAAACTCTATCGCACGAACTGAGAACATCAAAATAGTGTAACCATTCCTAATGTCCTATATCCTCTAGTTTATGAAGTGTGGTGCACAACACATACATAAACAAGACTCTACTAGACACGCCTTCATAGACTCCCTTGGACTCTTGAACTCTATGCTCTGATATCAAGTTTGTCACGCCCAAGGAGGGTACCCTAGGCGTGGCTGGCACCCAAAGACTATTGCTAGTCGCCAAGCGAACCACTTGTTCTTAGGACAGTCTCTCAACATTAGTATAGTAGGATAGTTAAAGTAATGCAGTGAGTTACCTTAATAAGAAGGGGCAATGGCCAACATCAGTCTCAACATCAAGATAAGCAAATGCAATTGTTAACTCAACTCATAAGGGAAAAACCTCAACATCAAACCTCGACTCATGTCTATGAAGCCTCTAACTTAACTCAACTATCTAAGATGATGCCATGACAGGCCAAGGATACCTAACTCAACAAGTAAAGAAAGCAAACAATAAAGGGGTGTCCTTCGAATAGCAAGGAGGCTCACCAATGACTGAACTCAGAATCTCTTACCTCAACGATGTGTTTACTGAAGTCCTCTAACTCCTGTATCTACATCATAAAATAATGCAGCACTGAGTGGCATTAGTACGTGGAATGTACGGTATGTAAAATAGCTGAAGGTAACAGTACAAGTACAACAGTATAGGGATAACATCAACTCAACATCAAACTCTATCATAATATCAAATGTCCATCTAAGACAAAATTAGAGTAGACAATTGACTCATCAACATCTCATCTCCACCTCATTAATGCCTCAGACTCTTCTCAAGGAACCTCGACTCAACTAAACTCAAGGAACTCGACTAAACTCAACTCAAGGAAACTCGACTAAACTCAACTCAAGGAAACTCATCTCAAGGAAAATCGACTCATACCATCACATCAATATCAACATCCGAGTAGTATCAAAGTAAGACATCACTGGGAGTTTCTCTAACCGACAACCATACCTATGAGCTAGTGATGATACAACAAAGCAATGTCATTTCTACATCCATACAGTACCCTACCTGGGGTAAAGGACATCAACTTAGTGGATTTACAAGAAGAACACCTCATTCCGCTATTGGGACAAGAAAGGAGCCATCCACATTGCGGTTAAATCCTCTCTTCCAACGCAGGCCACGTAGTTAATAGGTTCAAGTGGGACTCACTCTCACCTATTTTGGTGCTCAATACTCCTCCCAGAGCTCGACATGCTCATAAAACATCATCATCATCAGTCCCATAGGGACATAGTACCTCAACATCAACATCAACTCGTCTCAACATGAACATCAACATCATGGACTCGAAACATTCCTTATAGAATTTAGTTTCAAGTTTTAAGACTCATCAACATCATTCTCATCAACATCATCATCAAGACTCTTCTCAATTTGAAGCACAATCACAACATCACAGATATCATCATCGTCAAGGCTCTAGAATCATCCCCTAAGTTCATTATGCATGCTTTAATAAAATAATCATAGGGTTTTGTGAAAACACTCATGAGAATAAATTATGCAATAAATTACGTTTATGATGATCATGAATTCATGTAAAATATATGAATTAGGTAAAACTCAGTATAATACTCAATAATCTTCACATCAAACTCATTATCTCAAATCAATGACTCAATTTACTCAAAAGGGCACATGGGAGAACAATCTCATGCTTTAAGTTAGCCGTACATACCTTGGATGATTGCTAACAACAATTCTTTGAACAGTCTCCTCTTGAATTCCTCAATCTCAGCCCTCCTCAAGCCCTGACTTAGTGATTTTGCTAAGAAGAAGGTTTTGGATGGGTTTTTGGAACCCTTTCTCTGAGAAAATGATATATATTCGTTGTATAAGAGGTTTAGAAAATATTAGGAATGGACTAAAATTCCCCTAAAAGTTTTAAAGAAAACTTTCCAGACTTGAAGTAACACAGTCCACGACACGGACCTGTCGCAGACAGCGCATTTCGAAAAAATTCAACTCCATCAAAAACTCACAGGAAAACATAAGTGTGTCTCTGTGGTAGGTCCGCGATGTAGCTCTATCGCGGACTCACACTATTTTTGTTTTAGAATGAAAAATTATCTTTTGACTCCGTCGCCCTAAAAATCAACCGAGACCCTTCTCCCACTCAATTTTTCGTGCTGATTACGAATCCATTCTCAGATTTTCAATCAGAACATTGGAAAACACATTTTGTGCACACCTCTTCTCTAGGGGTATTTTGGTAATCTTACCGAGTGTTACAGTTTGTCTATTGAAAATGACCATTAATTGTGATATGTATGCATGGTTGGTATAGAAATGTGAAAGGTCCTAAGCCCCGTTTCCCCCATAAAGTGAGTCCTACTTACCCACCCTTTAGTTATTGTATGCTTTATGCTATGTGAATCCGTATAAATCCCTTTCCACTCGATGCCACCATGGCGTAAGTCCTACTTACCCATCCCTTAATGTTATTTGATTATCATTTGCTTGTGCTTCCAAACCGATGATGTGGATTTGGATACTTCAAGGCTTGTTTGGGGACTCTCGGGTTCTCATTCGCCGTGTCACATCTAAACCCTAATCTTAGGTCATCAAAAAAGATGGCATTAGAGCACTAGGTTTATAAACGGTCCTCGAAGTCCAACATGCTGTGTCAAGTAGAGTCCCATTCATGGGTGTGATGTGCACCATGCCTATGAGTGGGAGGCTACGAAGGCATTTTAGGAATTTCCTCACTTCTTCATGCCGTACATCATGCTATAACTTCTTTATTTGGTCTCCTCATCTTGACAGTGTCGTTGCTCCATTTAAGAAGATGCCTCGAGAAAGACCCTTCCCACCAAGGCCTGCTCCAACTAATGAAAATCAGGCACCTTTAGGGCCTATGGATGAACCCATCTCCAACGGTGAATTTCATACATCCTTTGTCATGCTTACCTACGTGGTGAAATCTAAGACTAGGTAGGCTAATCATCCACGGGATCCTACGCCAACTTCTATGGTGAGGAATTTCACCCGGATGAATCCTCTAGAGTTCCATAGGTCAAAGGTTTATGAAGATGCTTAGGAGTTCATTGATGAGCTTACCAATATATTGAACATTTTGGGTGTCATTTCTAAGGAGAAGGCTGAATTGGCTGCCTATCAATTGAAAAATGTGGCTCAAGTGTGGTACACCCAATGGTCTATGGAAAGGGTTTGCGGTGGTGATGTCAATTAGGAAGAGTTCAAACTTGCATTCCTAGATCAATTTTTCCCACTTGTGCTTAGGGAGTCCAAGATGACTTAATTTATCAACCTCAAGCAAGGAGGATTGAGTGTGAGGGACTATGTCTTCAAATTCACAAAACTCTCCAAGTATGCTTTGTCACTTGTGGCTGACCCTCGTGCAAGAATGCACAAGTTCATTTCTGGTATCCCTGATTTTCTTATAAAGGAATGCCATATTGCTATGATCATACGAGATATGGATATTTCTAGACTCATGGTATATGCTAAACAGATTGAAGGGGAGAAACTCAAGGAGCGGAGGGCACATGATCATAAGGGGGCCCAATTTGATGGTGGATTCTCTAGTTCTCAGAGTGGTGGATTTGGTCGCTTCTAGTAAGGCCAAGGTTCTAGTGCTTGGGTACCTCCTCCGAAGGCACCAGTTGGTGGCGGACAGGGGTATCCTCTATGAGGAAAGTGCAGGAAGTCCTACACGGGTTCTTGTTGGAGAGATTTGGGTGTTTGTTATGAGTGTGGTGACAAAAACCACAAGGTTGCTGATTGTCCTAAGAATTCTCATAGAAGCCAAGGTTAGGTGGCTCAAGGCGATCGAGGCCAACAAAGATCTCCCCAAGGTATTTCTCCAAGGAACAATAGGTTCTATGCACTCCACGCCCATCAAGAGGTTGAGGAAGCTCCAGATATCGTGACTGGTATGTTAAAAGTCTTTGATTTTGATGCTTATGTTTTTCTTGACTCGGGTGCATATTTGTCTTTTGTGACTCCTCTGTTGGTTGTTATGTTTGGTTTGAATCCCAAGATTTTAAAGGGACCTTTCTCAGTTTATACTCATGTGGGTGAATTTGTTATTGCACATAGAGTCTATCGTGGTTGTCTAATTTCTGTGTTGCACGAAGTTTTCCCGTGTGACCTTGTGGAACTTGAGATGTTCAATTTTGACGTGATTCTTAGGATGGATTGGTTGCATGCATCCTATGCCACTATAGATTGTAGAACTCGGAAGGTCAAGTTCCAACCTCCCGGTGAGCCCGTTCTTGAATAGAAGGTTAGTGACTTCTCTATTAAAAGTCGGTTTATTTCCTATCTCAGGGCCCGAAAATTGATTTCCAAGGGATGTATTTATCATATTGTGAAAGTCAAGTATATGGAGTCCGAAACACCTACCCTTGAGTCGGTTCCAGTGGTGAATGAGTTTTCGGATGTGTTTCCCAAAGACTTGCCTGGTATTCCTCCCAAAAGGGAAGTAGAATTTGTCATAGATCTTCTCCCAGATACTCAACCTATCTCTATTCCTCTTTATCATATCGCGTCGGCAAAGTTGAAAGAGTTAAAGGATCAATTAAAGAACTTGTTGGAGAAAGGTTTCATTTGGCCAAGTATATCATTGTTGGGTGCTCCAGTGTTATTTGTGAGAAATAAGGATGGATCTCTTCGAGTGTGCATTGATTATAGGAAACTGAATAAAGTGAATGTTAAAAATAAGTATCCATTGCCTAGGATTAATGACTTGTTCGACCAGCTTCAAGGGGATACTCATTTCTCAAAGATTGATCTACGTTTCGGGTAACATCAGTTGAAGGTTAGGGAGTGTGACATTCCCAAGACGGCCTTTTGAACAAGGTATGGGAACTTTGAGATTGTGGTGATGTCGTTCGGCTTAACCAATGTTCCGATCGTGTTCATAGATCTGATGAATTGGGTATTCAAGCTATTTCTTAACAGTTTTGTGGTGGTCTTCATTGATGACATTCTCATTTACTCCCGAAGTGAGCAGGAGCATGGGAATCATTTGAGAATAGTTTTAAAAACCTTGATGGAGAAGAAGTTGTATGCCAAGTTTAGCAAATGTGAATTTTGTTTGGGTGAAGTGGCCTTTCTTGGTCATGTGGTATCCAGTGATGGTACCAAGGTGGATCCGAAGAAGACCGAGGCCGTGAAGAATTAAACCAAGTCACTGACTCTTTCGGATATTCGAAGCTTTCTGGGGTTGGCTGTCTATTATAGAAAATTCTTTGAAGGCTTCTCATCTATTGCACCTCCATTGACTAAGTTGGCCCAAAAAAAGGCTAAGTTTTTGTGGATAGATAAATGCGGACAAAGCTTCCAAACCTTGAAGGATCGGCTTACGTCGGCTCCCGTCTTGACTTTACCAAATGGCATGGAGGGATTTATTGTGTGTTGTGATGCCTCACGGATTGGGCTGGGTTGTGTGCTTATGCAACATGGTAACATAATAGCTTATGCATCAAGGCAGTTGAAGGTGCATTAGCGTAATTACCCAAAACTTGATCTTGAGTTGGCCGCGGTAGTCTTTGCCTTGAAGATTTGGAGACACTATTTGTATGGGGTTCATGTGGATGAGTTCATCGATCACAAGAGTTTGCAATATGTATTCACTCAAAAGCATCTCAACTTGAGGCAAAGGAGATGGTTGGAACTCCTAAAGGACTACAGCATGAGTATACAATATCACCCAGGCAAGGCCAATGTTGTAGCTGATGCTCTCAACTGTCTATGGGTAGTGGGACGCATACTGAAGAGGAAAGGAAGGAGTTAGCAAAGGATGTTCACCGGTTAGCTAGGTTGGTGTCAGGTTGGCCGACTCGAACGATAGTGGTATCCATGTTCAAAGTGGGGAAGAATCTTCCATGGTGGCTGATCTAAAAGCTAAGCAAGATTTAGATCCATCATTGCTTGAATTGAAGAAGTTACTTACCAATTAGAGATTGAGGTGTTTTCCCAAGGGGTAGATGGTGTGCTCCGATACCAAGACTGGCTTTGTGTTTTGAATGTAAATGATCTTAGAAGGGTGATCACGAATGAGGCTCACAACTCTCATTATTCTATTCACCTAGGGTCTACAAAAATGTATCGGGATTTAAAAGAAGGGTATTAGTGGCATGGTATGAAGAAGGACATAGCTAATTTCGTATCCAAATATCCAAGTTTTCAACAAGTGAAGGTAGATCACCAAAGGCCCGGTGGCTTGGCTCAAGATATTGAGATTTCCACATGGAAGTGGAAAGATGTGAACATGGATTTTGTGGTTTGTTTGCCTCTAGCCAGAAGGCAATTTAACTCCATTTGGGTCATCGTCGATCAGATGACTAAGTCGGCTCATTTCCTACTGGTCAAGACTACATATAGCATGGAGGATTATGCAAGATTGTACATCCGAGAATTGTTGATATTGCATGGTGGGCCCAGGTCCATCATATCGGATCGTGGCAATTCACTTCCCACTTTTGTTGATCATTTCAGAAGGGACTTGGAACTAAGATTAAGTTAAGCACCGGTTTTCATCCTTAAACCGATGGGCAAGCTGAGAGGACTATTCAAACCATAAAGGATATGTTGAGGGATTGTGTGTTGGAATTCAAGGGTAATTGGGATGATCACCTTCCACTCATTGAGTTTTCCTATAATAATAGCTTCCATGCTAGCATTGGTATGGCACCATTTGAGGCCTTGTATGGGAGAAGGTGTAGATCACCGGTGGGGTGGTTTGAATTGGGAAAAATGGCATTTATTGGCCTGGAGTTAGTGTTGGAGGATATGGAAAAGGTGAAGGTGATTAGAGAAAGGTTATAGACGGCACAAAGTCACCAAAAGTCCTATTCAGATGTTAGGAGGAGGGATCTTGAATTTAATGTTGGTGATTGGGTGTACGTGAAGTTTTCGCCTATGAAGGGTGTGATGCGTTTTAGTAAGAAGGGCAAGCCAAGTCCCCGGTATATTGGCCTTTATGAGATCGTTGAGCGAATTGAGAGTGTGGTTTATAGGTTGGAGTTGCCTCTGGACTTGAGTTCCATTCACCTTGTCTTCCATCTATCTATGTTTGAGGAATTTAGTCGGTGATCCTAGCACTATTATACCTTTGGAGGGAATAGAGGTTGAGGAGAACCTACCTTATTAGGAAGTCCTAATAGAGATTTTAAATATACAAGTGAAGCGACTTCACAATAAGGATGTGGCTTCGGTAAAGGTACTTTGGAGAAATCAACACGTGGAGAGTGCTACATGGGAGGCGGAGTTAGACATGATGAATCGATATCCCTATCTTTTCCAATCCGCTCAAGCCTAAGGTAATAGGTTATTCGTCTTCTAAATAGTACTAATTCTTTCACTCTTGAGTCTCATGACATGACATGCATACATGTGCACGAAAATGATTTTTCAGGATGTTTTGAATGATTTGGATACGTTTTGATATAGGATTTGAAAACTTTATGATCTTGAAATGATGAACTATGCATTGCACCTTGTGTTTGGATGTTTCATGTCCGAAGTCAAGCTTTCAAGTCTTGTCGTTACACATTAGGGGACGAATTTTACCAAGGGGTAGATGATGTAAGGACCCAGATTTTTTGAAAGACTTTATCGATCTCATAATGTTACCCCGGGAAAACATTTGACCAAGTGTCACTCCATGAGAGGCCCACATGGCCAGTGCGAAGCCACATGGACCATGTGGCCCCCAGTGAAGGGGTATATGCCCATATTTTTTATTATGGGGATTCAATAAAGAGTTTCGAACCAAGTGTGGACACACAGCTACTCACACGGTTTGTATGGTGTCATACGGGTCGTGTAGCCCACCGTATGAGCTCGTGACATGAAATTTTTCTAAGTACAAAATTACCATCTCGTAACTTTTTGCGTGCAAAATTTTTCTGAATGTCGTCACATGGCTCATGAGACGACCCGTGTAGTGTCACACAGGCTTTGTAGTCGTCCGTATGGCACCCCTTTGCTTCGGAAAAATTCTAAGTGTTGAGCATGCAAATATTTGTTTAAGTGTCACCTCATGGGCACTGTTCACGGGTTGTGAAGCGTCTCATGGACCGTGTGGGTGCTAATGACGCCATGACGGCCCATTTTCCATTTGTTTCATTAATGGCTTTTACATAAATTCGACTTATTTTAATTTTATTTTATCACCTTTCTACCTATCCTAGACCCCTAAATCAGCCAATACCCTTCCATTCTAATTCATTCTCATTAAAAACACTCTCACTCATAAATCAATTCCTAAAATCCTCACTAAGTCCTTCTCTCAAGACTCAAGCTAGGGTTCCATTGAGGTTTAACTTCAAACTAGGTTCTTCTCAATTTTAGCCTCATAATCAAGGTATGTTGGATTGATTCTTGATCCCTTTCAACCAAGAAGAATGAAACTCTTTACAATTAATTTTCATGAATTTTAGTTTAATTTAAATGTGGGTTTTCATTATTTGATTTTATTAAATTCAAATTGATGTATGGGTTATACTTTATTCATGGTCTTAAGTTATTTTAATTCCTATGATGATGATTTACATTGAGGTTTTGATGTTATGAAGATGCATGTCCGCTTTGAAGCTTTAATTATGTATGAGTGATTTATATTGTGTTTTAGATGTGAATTTCATTATGGTTTTACTTCAATTTCATAGTATAATGTTGATTTTAGCTTGAATCTATGTTACCTTTGCTATTCTCAAATCATGTGTTGCATTTGCATTCATGAACATTGATCTTTATGGAAATTATGAAGTGGGTTAAGCCCAATGGGGTTTTATGAATAGACTTTGATAAGATATTGGATATGACTAGAATGTGATCACATATATGTTAATGATTATGACTTTTAAGCATTTTGGGTGCTCGCACCATTCCGTATTTTTAATCGAGCTAATCCTATGCATGAATGTTATGATTACAAGCTATAATTTGGCATATGAGCCTAAATGTGCATTGATCAGATTTGAAATGACTATGTTTTTTGTAAATATGTGTGTATATACTGTATGTATTCTCGTGAGATGTTGACTTAGCATTGATGGATTGGGGGTGTCAGGGCTATCCCCAAGAGCTCTCTCTCCCTTTCCTCGAACTATGTGTCTATCATATGTTATGAGAATCCTATCCGAAATAGGAGTGGTTCCCGTAAGGAAGGTTGCTTCAGACGAAATAAGAGTGGTACCTGTAAGGCGAAGTATTATGTTATGATATGAAAATCTTTTCCGAAATAGGAGTGGTTCCCATATAGGGGTTGCTTTATACAAAATGAGAGTGGTTCCCATAATGTGCAGTATGGTTTACCTTTGGCAAGTAGACCACCTCTGTACCGGTGAGGGGATTTCATCTGGATTCCAAGTACTAGCTTACTAGGTCTTACTCATGTCGGTTGAGGTCACATCCCCACTAAATATGAATATCACTGCATTCATGCATCAGAAATTTCATGGCATATTGTATACTACTTTTCCTTGGATATATGATTCTTTCCATATTATGTGCTCTTGTCATCTAACATTGAAAAGCAGGCTGGTAAGTTATATGCGTTGAATGCCCGCATATTTAGTATATTCAAACGTACTAATGCATCCTTTATGTCTACATGATCTTACCATGTAGGGGCAGAGCGCTACGACTATCCACCACTTAACGAGTAGCTCAATTTGGAAAGTTGAACTTGTGGTGAGTCTCATCTTCCAGGGACAATTCACCTTCCTCCTACCCATGTTATCTTATGTCTACTTTCTTATTTGAGGGTAAGCCCGGAACATGTTTTGGCCCCCATTCCATCTTATGACTAGAGGCATTGTTGGACATCTTATAGACTCTCGTAGACTTTATATATGCTATGTGTTGTATTTGGAGCTTATGTTTTTGGTTATCTATTGGAAATGACCATTATGGATCGATTGTGGAATTGTGATACGTATGCATGGTTGGTGTGGAAATTTCGAAGGTCCTAAGCCCCATTTGCTACCATAGAGTGAGTCCTACTTACCCGCCCCTTAGTTCTTATATACTATGTGCTATGTGAATCCATGTAAATCCCTTTCCCTTCGATGCCCCCATAGTGTGGGTCCTACTTACCCATCCCTTAGTATTATGTGTTTATCATTTGCTTGCACTTCCGGACCGATGATGTGGATTTGGATACTTTAAGGCTTGTTTGGGAACTCTCGGGTTCCCACTTGCCGTGTCACATCTAGACCCTAATCTCGGGTCGTGACATCTATGAAGCCTCTATCACTATCAAATGTTGCCAATGATAGTACGAAGGCTACCTCAACTCAATAGTAAAGCTAACTCAAGTCTAGCTCTAATAAGCTAGATGAAAATAAAGAAAGATCTTCCAAAGTAAGGGAGGCTCACCAACTCAGTTGAATGCAAAGATCCTTAGTTGTACGCTTGTTGACGATCTCTAGTACCTGCCTCTGCATCATAAAACGATGTAGTCCAAAGGGGATATCAGTATGTTGAATGTATGAGTATGTAAAATGGCTAAATGACGCAGATACAGGTAGAACAATACGAAAATAACATCAACTTAGAAGATACTCAATCATAATGTCCAATATCTATCTAAAGCAAGAATAAGGAGTTGACAAGTGACCCATCAATACCAATCAAACCTCCTCATTAATCAACTCAACTCGACTCGGAGTACTATCAGTATGAGGACCTATTTGGGAGTTTCTCTTATCTGACAACAATCACTTATGAGCTAGTGATTGTAAAACAATCCCGCTGATATTACCACTATCGTTCCATACTTGCCAGGTAAGGAACAACAAATATCCATAAGGGATCTATTCTTTAAAGTCCTCTATTGCTTTCATAGACTTTAAAAGGGGGGCATGTCCGACTTTAACAGGCTTAGTCCTCCAAATAGGAACTTGTCCTACTTTAACGGACTTAGTCCACTACTACGCTTGTCGACGTAGTTATTGAGTTTGAGTGGGACGTACTCTCACTCAATTTGGTGCTCGATACTCCTCCCAAGACTCAATGTTCATAAAACAACCAATCTCAATTAGTATCCTAAAGACTCTTATCATCTCATAAACTCAAACTCAATTGGACCTTTCGGCTTAACATCTCAATCATCTCAGCAACTCAGTTCTCATTTGATAGCTCTAGGATTCAGATCAATCATTTAGACAAAATCCCTAAAGTTCAATTATGACTACTCACGAGACCATCAATCTCTATTTAATCATTATCATGATCACCTCACAATCACAATCAACATACTCAAGTCAAGGCTCTAGACTTTATCCCTAGGTTCATTCATGTGTTCTTTTACGATGTAATATGTAGGGTTTATGAAAATAACACAAGCAAAAACATTAAATCAGTAAATCAAGTTTATGATTATCATCAACAAATGAAAATACATGTAATATATGTTATTTATAAGAACATATTCAAGAAACATGTATGTAGACTCATTAGACTCTCAACTCCTCTATTACCATCAATGGGGCACATAAAAGGACAATTCCATGTTTTAGATTAGCCTTACATAACTGTTACGTAGTTTTGACAATTAACTTTTGTAAGGACCCAGATTTTTCAAATGGAATTGCCAAAACGTCCTAAAATTTTTCCAGGTGAACTGCCAGGCGCCGCTCCACGGAGGAGCCTACACGGCCCGTGTGGTTCCACACGGACCGTGTGGCCTCCCGTGAAAAAGCACCAGACCCAGATCACGGTTGGGGCAAGTTTTGGGAAAAGGAGTAATTTTGGCCAAGTAAGGGCACACGGGCACTCATACGGTCCGTGTGATGCCACACGGCTCATGGGAGACACCATATGATACAATACGTGAAAATTATTCTTGTATAATATTACCATCTCATAACTTTGACATGAAAAAACTACATCAAGTGTCGTGACACGATCAGTGTCACGGTCCGTGTGGAATCACATGGACCGTGTAGCCATCCGTGTGACACTACTTAATTCCGTGAGTTCTTTTCCTCGGTAGACTATAAGTGGTATGTGTGACGCTACACGAACCGTGTAAAGAGTCGTGTGACCCAGACGGACCAAATTTAGGTCCGTTTATTAATGGTATTTATGTAATTCTTGTTTGTGTTAATTAAGAATTATGACTTTTTACCTATCCTAAACCCCTAATTCAGCCATTCCCCCTTCCCTCCTACTTCGTTCTCCTATAACACTATTATTCTCTCAAGATCACCTCCCTATTCCTCTCAATACTCCCTCTTAAGGATCAAGCTAGGGTCTCAATTGAAGGATAATTCAAGCCCAATTTTCGCTCCTCAATCAAGGTATGTGGATTGATTTTTGGTCTCTTTCAACCAAGAAGACCCAAAATTCCTTTCAATCTATTTCAAGAAATTTTAGTCACTTTAAATATGGAATTTCATGATTTGATCTTATTAAATCTAATTGGTGTATGGATTGTATTTTACCTATTATTTCAATTCATTTTGACTACCATTATGATGATTTACATTGGGTTATGAAATTATGAACATGCATGTCCCTTTTAAAATTTATTTATGCATGGGTGACTATTACTATGATTTAGATGTTGATTTAAATTATGGATTTATTCAATTTCATATTATGGTGTTGATTTTAACTTGAATCTATGTTACCCATGTTATCCTCACATCATGCATTGCATTATAATCATGACCATTGACATATGAAAATTGTGAAGTGGGTTAAGCCCAATTATGTTTTATAAAATGATTATGATATGATTTCGGTAAGGCATTGGTTATGACAAGAAGGTGATCGTTGGTATGTCTATGATTATGGCTCTTTGAGCATTATGGGTACTTTCACCATCATGTATATGTGTAGATGAGCTATTCTTTACTTGAGCATTATGATTATGATCCTATGATTTGGCATTTGAGCCAAAATGTGCATTGAACTTTTGAAATGGATATTGATTCTTTTGAAAGCACGTATATAAATATAAATATATATATATATATATATATATATATATATATAAGTATTCATGTGGGATGTTGTTGACTTAGCACCAATGGATTGAGGGCGTCAAGGATATCCCCAAGGTCCCTCTCCCTTTTCTTGAACTATGTGCCAACATAGGAACGATCTCCATCACCGAAAAGATCGGGTCGTAAGGAATGAATATTCGTCTATTAAGTTCATGTATGATATGATTATGAAAATTATCTGAAAAGTGTGGTTGTAAGGAAGGTGACCATCCACCGAAAAGCGTGGTTGTAAGGTGTGATGTAGATTACCTTTGGCAAGTAATCTTCTCCCTACTGGTAAGAGGTCCCAATTGGTCTAATTCATGTAATAGCTCGCATGGATTTGGTTTGTCAATTATAGTCCATCCCTGCTATATAAAAGCATTATCGCATTGCATGCATCATGAATTTCATGGCATCTTGTATACTTGTCCATTGGACGTATGCTTCTTCCTATATTATGTGCCCTTATCATCTAACATTAAAGTGCTGGTTGATAAGTACTAACGCATACTCTATGCCTACATGATTTTACCTTGTAGGGACTGAGCATTTGGAGTACCAGCCACTTGACAAATAGTCTGATTTGAAGTTGTTGTGGTGAGTCCCGTCTTCGGAGGACAAGCCAGTTATCTTCCTTTGGTTGTTATGGATAATCTTGTTATTGAGGGTGAGCTCGGAACTTGTGCTAGCCCCCATTCCGTGACTAGAGGCATTGTTGGACACTATATGAACTCTCCTTAGATACGATTACTTTGATTGTCGTATTGCTCTCCTATTAATAGAATGATTCCTGAGATCTGTTTTTGGCTACATAGTTATATGTGTTTAGATAATATTCTTGAACCGATGATGTAGATATTGATATTTGAGGCTTGTTTGGGGACTCTCGGGTTCCCATTCGACGTGTCACATCTAGACCCTAACCCCGGGTCGTGACAACTTCTCAAGAGTTAGCCTCAATCCTCTGGACCCTAGCTCTTCCTCTCTTTGCTTAGACCTAGTCTTCGTTAGGAGTTTAGAAAGACTTAGGAATGGGTGTTAAACCCCTTTTTATACTAAAAAATGATCTATTTTAATCATGTTTTAAGTTTAGGAGGGGTCGGAAAAGGTCTAGAATGCCCCTTACAAAATTGAAAAAAAAGCATTTACCTCGGAGACAAGGGGTCTACGACACGGACTGTGCCCATTTTTGGGTTTTTTCTCTGAAAATTCTCCATTCGAGTTTTCTAATTCGGAAGAAAATATTTGGATCAAATCTAAATGTAACTCTGCGGCAGGTGCGCATCACACCTGTCGCGCACTCATTCTGGAATTCGTTTTCGCATAAAAAATTAACTTTTGATCCGGTTGCCCTAAAAATCAACCGGGACCATCCTGCCTCTCAATTTTTCATGCTGGTCACAATTTTTGTCTCAAATTTACCATCAGAGCTTGGAAAGATGCGTTATGCGCACATCTTTCTTCTATGGGTATTTTGGTAATTTTACCGGGTATTACAAGTGGTTTATGCAAAGTGTAAAGTGTGTTACAATGAAATAACTTGCATAAATGCAAAGTTGACCAAAGAAAAGAGGTTAATTTTTTAAATAAACTTGATTATAAACCTGTATTATTAACATTTTGTACTACAAATAATAGACTAGTGAAAAATACCAACTACAATTGAAATGTCATGATATTAAAAAAGCAAAAATAGAATTAAAAAATGAATGAGATAAATATTGATATCAAGATTAAAATGAACATTTTAAAAAAATCAAACAACAAATAGAGAGGAGAAAGGTCTATTATAGAAATAAATAGGCTTACAGAAGTCAAATGTTTATTCAAACTCAAATTGTTATTTAGAAATTATTAAACCATTCACCATAAATTCTATGTCGAATAAATAAGAAACTTTGTAAAAGTTGTTTCACAATGATTTTAAAAAATAAAGTACAAAAAATAAGTAAGACAGCTAATTCGTATGGCGTAATTAGTTTACAAATTTATATTTGGTAAGCCAGATGCATGCGGTCCAACTATTCATTTAGAATATCACAAAATAATGCTTAAATTATATTATTATTGCACATCAAGTAATAAATTGAAAACATAAACTATAAAATTTTACAGATAAATAATTACAAACAGAGTATGGAGACTATTTCATGATTATATTATGGCAAATATAATATGAATAGTTTTTCAACGTGAAATAAATTTCAAGACTAGGCAAATGTGTGCAAAGCACATGCGGTGAATCTACTATACTAGAAAAGAGAAAAAAATGGTCTTGTAAAAAATGACTTAGAATAAAGCAAAACTCTTTTTAGAAGGCCCTTTCAATTCTCTTTCAAATATCATGATATCGCTAAAGCAAAAAATAAAATAAAAAATGGGCAATAAAAATAAATTATATAGAGATTAAAATTGATATTTTTAAAAATCAAATAGTAAATGGGGAGAAGAAAGATCGTTGTTCAGTGTCAAGGAAAAAATTTAATTTTTAAAATAAAATTGAGTGGTACAAATAATATTCATTCTTTAATGAACATTACTCTTTTTAGACTAAAAATATTATCCGTATAAAAGGTAAGTTCAATTGTACATGGCAAATGCTAATTAATATTTTTTTGTGTTAGAAATTATTTATATACAAATCAATCATCAAGCTAAAATAAAAAAGTCATTTATTAACCTTTTCGAGTTTGTTGTTCTACAGCGTATAACTTTAACGTTTTTGAGTTCATTGTTCTAAATGTACAATTTTTTAACTTTTCAATTTACTCTAAAACGTTTTTCTTTAGTTTTCTCAAGTTACACTAAAATGTATGTTTTTTTAGACTTTTCCGAGTTATTCTAAAACGTACGATTTAGTCTGTTTACAGTAAGGGGCCAACCATTCTCCACATGGGTCATATTTTAGGTGTCAAACAATGATGTATATGTGGAACGGTTATCCTTTTATTACAACTTACTAATATAAATTGTATGCTTTGGAGTAATTCCAAAAAGTTTTTGAATGATTTTTTTTTAATTGACATTAGTATATAGATATATACAAAAAGTGACTCGTTTCAAACTCAACATAATACTATTATTGTAGGTATATAAGATAAGTGCTTCTCCATTTATATCTAGTTAAGTTGAACATTTGTACTTTATCGATTTTATGAAAAATGGTGAAGATACTCTTAAACTATGAATAATGTAACAAAAATATTATATTTTAATAGTTTGGTCCAAAGAATCAAAAAAAACGAGCTAGATAAATTTTGATATAGAGATCGAAATAGATATTTTTAAAAATCTAATAAGAAATCAGGAGGAGAAAGATCATCATTGAAAATTGAGGAAAGAGTTTGATTTTTAAAAGAAATTTGAGATGTACAAATAATTCTAACCCTTAATGAACATGTAACTTTTAAAATTGAAAATAATTATTGTCGCTATACAAAGTAAGTTCAATTCTTTATTGCAAATTTCGATCAATATTTTTAGTCATTAATTGTTTTAGAAATTATATATATACAAATGAATCATCAGTTTAATTAAATGTTTTAATTAACTTTTTGGAGTTCTTTATTCTAAAATGTACAATTTTTTAAAACTAATTTTGGCATTTGTTGTTCTATAATGTATAATAGTTGATTAAATGCCACTCGAGTCGCCACCAATCATTAATAATGATGGGGGAGGGGGGAATTGGTCATCTTCTAGCTTACTGTGCTAGAACTACTACAACTTCCATGGCTGCTACTGATTGACTTTTTTGATTTATTCTAAAATATAATTGTTTTTAACTTTTCTGAGTTACTCTAAAATGTACAATGTTTTAGCTTTTCTGAGTTACTCTAAAATCTACAAGTTAGTCTGTTATAGTAAGAGGCGGTTGTTCCCAATATGCATCATGCATTACCATGTCAAACAATGACATACGCGTGGAATATTATCCTCTTATTTTGTCACGCTCTGGGCGGGTACCCTCGGCATGGCCGGCACTTGAAGAACCACTTCTGATTCCCCCATGAGAACTACCTGGCCTTATCGTCACATATTAGTCAACAGCAGAAGAATACTCAAATAAAAGACATCAATGAAGTAATAAAGCTCTTATAAGATAATCTCCAAAGACCAAGTTTGGAAAATAAAATACTCAACAATACTCTACTCAATGACTATGAAGTCTCTACCTCTAATGTCTAGATGGTACAAGGACAAGCCATGGCTACCCAACTCAAAGAAAATAGTAGTAACCAATAAAACGAAATGGAAAGAAATGCTCCTCCGGATAGTGAGGAGGGCTCACTGACTCTGGGAACTGAACCTCAATGGTGCGCCTGTTGAAGTCCTCTATCACCTGTATCTTCATCATTAACTATGCAAGCCGAAATGGGCATCAGTGCATGGAATATACTGGTATGTAAGAATAGCTAAAGTAAACATATAGGGCTCGACTTAACTCAGTAAACTTGACTCAGAACTCAACTCATGACTCAACTAAGTGAATATGCAAGTTTAAGGTTGTGAAATCATGCTTTAAATTAGACTTAGTGTTTTATATTTCTCAATTCAAAAATCATGATATGCTCAATCAAATATTGCTTGGAAGTGTCTCTAACCGACAAAACTCTCCACCACCATGAATTTGGTGATGCACAACAAAGCAGATGTCGTTGCCACGCCCGTCCTAACCTTGCCAAGGTAAAGGACGTCAACCTCTCCATCTCTCTTCGATCCAAAGAGAATGTCCATCTATTAGGACATGAGCTGCCAGAGTTAACTGCACGACTATCCTACATTGGCAATGTAGTTTTGGTGTGTTTTCTCTTATCAAACTCGGTGCTCAATACTCCTTCCAAGGCTAAAATGTGCTCATGAAAATCAACTCAAGCTCATCTCTTTGACTCATCTCAAATAGCTCAACTTAATTTCTCAATAGTTCAATAACTCAAGATTAACATTCAGTGCAATGCAACTCAAGACTCTAACTCACTTCATGCAAGACTCTCACTATTACGGTCGATTAATATCATATCAATCTTGCTCAACACATAAGGCATATTAGGTGCTCATCGCATGCATATATAAAATAAGAAAATGTGCTCCTCATGCTCATCGTACTCAGCTCAAAATATTAGGTTCATGATCTCAATTCAGGCAGCATACAGGAAATAATTAAATTTAGAGCTAGGCTATCAAGCAGACGATTAGTATTCTGATTTCATGGTAATAACAATGCAACTCATCAATTTTATTCAAGTATATTCATGTGGACTAAAACAAGTGCAAGAAGCTTAGAACTTAAAATCACAGGATTTGGATTGCTAGGTTATTACTCGCAATCTCGACTCAAGTAGACGAAAGGATGTGTGGGTGAACTCAATCCAATGATTTAGGTAACCTTACACACCTGGATTTGGAAGAACAATGAATCCTCTGTCCATTTTCACTTTTTAGCTCAAACCCTTGCTCTTCTCCTTCTTTCCTTAGCCCTAGCTTTTATTATAATAGTGTAGAAAGCTTAGGAATGGTTTTTGAAACCCCTTTTTATCACAAAATGACATATATTAATCATAGGTAACGTGTCTTCCCAACCTTAATTCATACGAGATGCGACTTGAGTTTTATAGCATGTTCAATTTAATAAATGAATGATAGGTCCTAAAAGGATAATGAGATTGTATCATATTAAGAATGCTCTCAGATCAAACTCCCTGAATGTATCGTGATTATGACTTTTCTCTCTAAACTTTTCCAATGATCCTTCTTTCCAATTTACATAGCAATGATGATGATAGTGGATGAGTTATTGCTGATGAGTAATGATAGTTGTTCTTTGATGTGATGATTATGATGTCCTCCCTTTATTAAGGTTATGGATGTGGAGGAAGAGAGAGAGGAGACCCTATAATATGCAATAAATAGGTAAGAGTAGGTAAGAGTGCCTCTAGGAAAGAGTATTTGGTGTTCCTTTGAGTGAAAGCTCATTCAATGATGAAGGTAGAAGTGCTTATTAGGCTTGATAATTCTTGGATATAGTTGAAGTGGTTAGAGTGATAGGCTTGAATATGTGGAGGTATAAAGCTTGAGTTTTGAGGATTAACTTGGTAGGATTATGATCGTCTTAGGAATAACACTTTAAGGCTTAGAATTAGGCATGAATGACATAAGAGGATGTGATTAGGCAGTGATTTGAATAGGAGCTATAAGCTTTAATTGATAGAGTGTAGTTCCATGAAGAAGAGCGTAGTGGAGATGAGATACTAAGCTAGAGAGTTATTTGCGGAGACTTATGTATCATGATGGTCCCATTCTCAATTGTAGTTGATGACTTCCTACTTGAGTTCGAATAACTAATTATCGAGGTGTTTTAAAATGATTCAAGTTGTTTGAGTTTTGATATTCCATTTGTGCCAGACAATAAGAATACCTAAGATATTGAACGAGAATCTTGCAGGATAGATTATAGAAGTATGATTAACTTACGGGGTAGCACAAGGTGACTTTGAGTTAGGCTTGACCACAGTAAGAGTGTGCAGTGAGACTTAGGCCTTGATGACAGTTATAGGCTTCGAACATTGATATCCTCTAATAAGCTGAGTTTTCTATCCTTAAGGCGATGTTCACCCTTGAGTTGAAGTATTTGAGTAATTGAGTCAATGATGGTAAAAGTTCCTTGAGAAATCTCCTAGCGTACTCATCATTCGAGGACAAATGATCCCAAGGGAGAGATAATGTCACACCCAGTAAAAATTATCAAAATACTGCTAGATGAGAGATGCTCGCATAACATGTCTTCCCAAACTCCAATGGAAAATTCGAGGCTGGAATAAGCATGAAATATTGTGTGGAAAAATAATCTTAGTTGATTTTTAGAGTAACCAGATGAAAGATAATTTTTTGATGCAAAAATAATTTCCAGAATGAGTGCACGACAGGTGTGCAATGTGCACCTTCCGCGGAGTTACACTTAGATTTGGTCCAAATATTTTCGACGGGATTAGCGAAAAACCCCTATCAAAGAACAAGTCCGCGACGCAGACTTGGTACAGTGAAGTATATTTTTTCAGTGTTTTGTGAGGAGCATTCCAAACTTTCCCCAACCCCTCCTAAACTCAAAACACAATCAAAATAAGTCATTTTTGGTATAAAAGGGTTTCTAAACCCATTCTAAACTCTTTTACACTAAAATTGAGTTAGAGTTCTTGAGAGAAGAAGAGAAGAAAAGCTAGGGTTCCAGAGATTTAGGTCAATTTCTTGCAAATTTAACAATCTATCTCCATCCTAGGTATGTAAGACTGCTATATCGTTGGATTGAGTTCATCCACGCACCCCACATGTTGTTTCTTTGAAACTGAGTTTGAGCGAAGGTTTACCCTAACTTCTTGAGTTATATTTCTATTTTTTTATTATCTTAATGAGTTTCTTGTATACCAAAGTATCTTGATGATGTTCTTGAAAAGTTGAGTATTTGATTGGTTTTATGTTCATGCCTTCATTCACATGAACCGTAATTAAGTACTATATTCGGTTTTATTTCGAAACTAAGATTGATGACTTTTGAGCATATTTTACTGAGTTGCATGACTATAAGTTTTTTAGCATAACAATGATCGAGAAAGAGTCTTGATGATATGTAAAGATTTTTTAAACATATTTTTAAAAATAAATCACTTGATGTTTTGAGGGAGTATCCTGATGATAACGTAAATAATTTTCAAAACATATTTATTGATGGAAGATGATGATGATGATGTTTGAGATCAGTTTTAAAGAGGATGTTGTGGGAGTAGTATTGAGCATCAAGTTGGGTAGAGTATGAGTGACTCAACCCCATAAGTACGTTGTCCGCATAGGATAGTTGTGCAGTTAACTCTTGCCACTCCTATTCCAAAAAAAATGGAAGGGGATGATGGATCCATGATGTTAATGTTGACGTCCTTTCCCTGACAAGTAATGGACGGGCGAGCAACAATGTCCTGTTCATTGTGCACCATCAACGAGGGAGGTGGGATGTATGTCGGTTAGAGAAACTCCCTAATTTTGCATAACCAATTTCACTGAGTTGCATACTAGCGTATCTTTTGAGGAGCATTATTTTATTATAAATTTTGAACGACTTGGTATGAGCTGCATACTATTGAGTTTATTTTCAAAGCATGACTTTATTTTTAAACTTGCATGTTTTACTGAGTTGAGATGAGTTAAGCCTCTTGAGTTGAGTTGAATTGATTGATGATTTGAGTATTTTGATTATACCTATTCCGTTCTTGCCATTTTACATACCAGTAAATTCCATATACTGACGTCTATTCAGACTGCATCATTTCATGATGCAGAGACAGGTACTAGAGATCATCAACAGGCGCTCTGTTGAAGGTCTATTCTTCCTACAGCTGATTGGTGAGTCCTCCCTTGCATTCATAGATACCATTTTATGTTTCACATGTTTTGAGTTAGTTTCATTTTGAGTTGTGGTAGCCATGGCCTGTCATGGTACCATTCTAGACTATAGAGGTAGAGGTTGTATAGACTTGAAGATGATGAGTCGATGTTGAGGCCCGTCTTTCCATAAATTGATTTTTCTTTAAATCTACTATCATGTCACATATGTTGAGTAAGACATTGTTGGCCTATGGCCCTTATTCATTGAGTTAATATGATGATTGAGTTGCCCATCATAATGTCCCCTTATTTTAAGTTTTCCGCTGATTTAAACGATTGAATGACTGTCATGAGGCCAAGTGATTCGCTTGGAAACTAGCAATAGTCTCTGAGTACCAGCCACGCCAAGGGTACCCTCCTAGGGTTTGACAAAAATATTAAAATTACCACTAACTGTAAGTCTGTGATGCAGATTTGTTACAAACATGTACAACTTGTAAGTCTGCAATAGGTCCGCGACATAGACTTGTTACGAACTTTTCTAGAATTGCATTCTTTGCTCTGAAAAATTATCATTTGATCTAGGTGCTCTAAAACTCAACCAAGACCATTTTTCCACATAATTTCTTGTGTTGATCACGATTATAGCATTGGATTTTCCAAAAAGGTTTGGGAAGATGTGTTATGTAAGTGTTCCCTTATCTAGGGGTATTTTAGTAATTTTACCAGTTGTAACATAATCTCTCTCTTGGTATCATTCGTCCTGGATTAAACAGTGACTATAGTTGGACTCAAGGAACGAATAACACTCGTGGACTCTAAAATCAAGCAATCCTTAACTCACTCATGCAATCCAGAATCAAAGCAATTAAGCAAATAAACAATCAACAAATCATCAATCGACCTCTAGGACTCTATCGCTATTTCAAATTAAGAATAGAAGGGGACTCACAGAGTAGGAATAAGTACCATCAACTTCCTCTTCATTAGAAAGTAGGAACGAATGTAGGTACCTTGCCTTCATATCCTTCTCTACCTCCTAAGTAGCTTCTTCTACAAACTTATATCTCCACAACACCTTGACAGATGCAATCTCTTTGGTTCTTAACTTGCGAAGATTTGAATAGGAATATCTTCATAGCTCAAGTTTTCACTCACTTCAATGCTTTCAACAGGCACAACCAATTGTGGATCTCCCAGACACTTCTTAAGCACGGAATTGTGGAAGACTGGGTGGATGGACGCTAATTCTGGTGGTAGCTCCAACTCATAAGCTACATCACCCACTCTCTTTATAACCTAATAAGGGCCAATATACGTAAGACTCAACTTCCCTTTCTTCCCAAATCACATCATACCCTTCATGGGTGACACTTTCAAATACACTGAATCGTCGACCTCAAACTCTAAGTCTCTTCTTCTAACATCAATGTAGGACTTTTGACGACTCTGTGCAGTCTGTAATCTCTCCGATATGATCTTCACCTTTTTCATATCTTGGTGAACCGAGTTCGGCCCAATCAATTGTGCCTCACCTACCTATAACTAACTAATTGGTGATCTACAACTTCTCTCATAAAGTGCTTCATATGGAGCCATCTGAATGCTCGAATGGAAGATGTTATTATAGCCGAACTCAATCAGAGGCAAATTGTCATACCAATTACCTTTGAAATTAATGACGCAAGCTCTAAACATATCCTCCAAAGTTTGAATTGTGTGTGCAGCCTTGCCATCGGTCTACAGGTGGAAGGTAGTGCTAAGGTTCACCTTCAAACCCAAGCCATTCTGAAAGGATCTCCAAAATTGTATAGTGAATTGAGCCTCTCTGTTTGAGATTATAGATAAAAGAACTCCATGCAACCTGACAATCTCTCTTATGTGTAATTAGGCATAACCCTCAGTAGTGTCTGTCATCTTTACTGCCTAAAAGTGCACAAATTTTGCCATCCTATCAACTATCACCCATATTTAGTCATGCTGTCTGTGAGACCTCGGTAAGCCTATGATGAAGTCCATGTTGATCATCCCCATTTCCATTCTAGAATCTCAAATTTTGGGCTACTCTGCATGGCCTTTGATGCTTAATCTTAACTTGTTGGCAATTCGGGCCCTTAGAAACAAACTCAGCAATGTCTCTCTTCATTCCACTCCACCAATAGGCTTCTCTCAAGTCATGATACATCTTACTTGATCCTGGATGGATCGAATACTTAGTGTTATGTCTTTCTGCCATGATAATCTCTTGTATACCATCAATATTAGGAACACATAACCTGCCTTGGTACCTCAGCACTCTATCTCCCCCTTTGGTGAAAGTCAGCACCTTTTGCTTATGCACGTCTGCCTTCAATTGTATTAAGATAAGGTCTTGGTCTTGCTTCTCCTTCACCTCTATTACTAGAGATGATGAAGACCCATTTTGCACAAGAACGCTACCTTCACTAGATTCATCTAGTTGAACTCCTAATCATGCTAGTCTGTGAACCTCTTTTTTGTTGAAGTAGAAGAAGCAATTAATTAAAGAAGGAAAAAGGGAATTAATAGATTTTAACATCAAATATTGACAATGTAGACCTCATTATATCATAAACACTCTTTTTAATTGGGTGAATTGAAAGTGAAATTTATTTCATTTAATTATAAAAGAATCCATTCAAAGATTGATAAATAAGTGTAATCTTCTCATAATCGTGCATTAATTTTTGGTCCTTCAAACCTTTTTTCAACTATAAAAAGACACTACTATACGAGTCTTAAACACATCAATCGATTCATCAAAGATAAACATGTTAGAAATTTCTATTTTATGAACTCACATATCAATAGATTATATACTATCATTAAAGTAGCTCATTTTATGATTTCATAAAGTATTAAAGTTTTGGGCCTTAAGGTTAAATATTTATTTTGTGAGTTTAATTTAGATGATTTGAAAACCTATGAACCTTTTCTTAATTCTGGTGGGTGCTTATTGAAATGGTACCCGCTAAACCTGAAATAGTACCTAACAAGTTATATAAAGGTCTAGTCCCTAAGTTAGATACTACGTTCTTGTTTTTTCTACCCCATCTATGAGAAGAGACCATATATCAAGAGAAGTATCAAGACTTAGACGGTCTTATCTTCATAAATCAAAATTCTTGCAACGAAATAAGGTTAGTTCACTTTTCACTCTTATAGATTTATATTTATGTCTAATGATTTACTTGTGATCCTAGATAGATTATTGAAAATTTTCCGACAAAACACTCTTAAGTCACTCACAAGTTCTCACTAGTAAATACCCCCTCCCCCCCTCCCAGAAAAATAAGGATTGGCCTGAATTTCTTAAAAGTTCGAATCCTCAGGATCCCACGCTTGATCTGTATGATGCATTATCTCACGATAACCGTGAGGTTATAGCACAAGAAGATCGATGGACTCTTAAAGAAAAATAATATTTTGAAAATGTTATTTCTAAGTACAATAATCTATGTTAACAAAAAAAATTTGAATTTGTTAATTCAAAATTTCCCCATAAGTCCCTAGAGGAAATAAAAATCAGTACATAACCCTCTTCAAAAATTTTGTAATAGAGAATTCTACAAACAATAACTATGTTGTTGTGGTTGTAGCTGATGATCATCATGATGTGATCATAAGCAATATCACCAAGTGGCAGAAGAAGACAACTCATCACTCAATGGCGTGCTGCCTCAAGTCCAAAACAGACGTTCAGGTCGCCGACGAAGGATATGTGATTTAAAAGTATCTTTATTATTACTTCATTACATTTAAAAAATATTATTTTTCTAATAAATATATTATTTTTAAAAACCTTTTAAAATATTGACAAAAATGATATTTTTAAATTAAAATATAAATGAAACATATTTTTATTAAATTTGTATTATTTTAGGACATTTTTAATCATTTTCATTATCTTTTAAAAGCATTCATAGACCTTTTCCTTTCCTTCCTTTCTACTCTGTGGTATTCCCTTGTTTTGTTGATTTAAGTAGTTTGTGCAAAGTGTAAAGTATGTTAAAGTAAAATAATTTGCATAAATACAAAATTGACCAAAGAAAAGACGTTAATTTTGCAAATAAACTTGATGATAAACCTATACTGTGAACATTTTGTACTGCAAATAATAGACTTGTGAAAAAATACCAACTACAATAGAAATGTCATAATATTAAAAAAGAAAAAATAGAATTAAAAAATGAATGAGATAAATATTGATATCAATATTAAAAAGAACATTTTTTTTTAAATCAAACAAAACAAATAGAGAGGAGAAAGATCTATTAGAGCAATAAATAGGCTTACGGATGTCAATTGTTGATTTAAGCTCAAATAGTTACTTAGAAATTATTACAACATTCGTAATACATTTTATATAGAATAAATAAGAAACTTTGTAAAACTTGTATCACAATGTTTGTAAAAAATAAAGTACGAAAAATAAGTAAGACAGCTAATCAGTAAGGCGTAATAAAGTATAGTTTACAAATTTATATTTGGTGCGCCAGATGCATGCGGTCCAACTATTCAATTAGAATATCACAAAATAATGCTTAAATTATATTATTATTGCACATCAAATAATAAATTGAAAACATAAAATCTAAAATTTTACGGATAAATAATGACAAATAAAGTATGGAGACTATTTCATGATTATATTATGGCAAATATAATTTGAATAGTTTTTCAACGTGAAATAAATTTCAAGACAAGGAAAATGTGTGCAAAGCACATGCAGTGAATCTAATATATTAGAAAAGAGAAAACATTATGATAACACCATAACACCCCCTATTTCTTTTTACCTAGTTTGTGTAGATGCACAAGGAATACTAAGAAAATGACTAAGAAAAATCACTGGAAGAGAAACCACGAGGGCCATCTACGACCCGTAGATGAGGCCTCGTAGATCCCCCGATGACTTGGTAAAATTTACAAATTTTGAGGCCTATGTACGAGACAACATATGGTCCATATATTAATCCACTGCCCTAGATTAGGTTTCGTGAGTCGATGATCCAAAAATTAACTTTTCAGTATATTGAGTCATGAGTTATTAGATGGCTCATAGAAGTATTTATGGCCAGTAGAAAAGGTTTTGTAGGTCCTGTGCCAAATTCTAATTACTCAAACTTTCAGACACCTTACCTATGAGAGGTCATCCAAGGCCCGTAAACAGGGTCACGTGGTTCCTTTCAACAATTTTTAAGAAGGGTATTTTTGTCTATTCCTATTCCCTTTTAATACAATCCTTGGATTTTTTGGTTTTAATCAAAGTCCTAAAACAAACCCTAAGCGTATTTTCACCTTTCATCCATACTTAGGAATTCTTGAGAGCATTAGAGAAGGGAAAAAAATGAGGGTTTGAAGTTCAACTGCAAGGATCAACTGAGGTTTGATTTCTCTCTTATTTCTAGGCATGTAAGGTTTACTACAGTGTTGAACTACATACGTTCATGTGTGCTCGTCTCTCCTTAAGTCAAAATTGATAAATAGAGTTGAGTTTTGGAGATTTTATAACCTAAATACTGAATTTTCTACATTTACTTTGAGTTCTCATAATTATCAACTGAATAATCGATGCATTACACTATTGTTGTTATGATATTGAGATATAATCTTTATGCATTGATACCACAAACTCCAACTTGCATGATTACGAAATTCTATACATGGACAGAGTTGAGGTTTGAGTTTGATTATTTGAGTTAAGTAAATTGAACATAATTGAGCATGAGGACCATATGGTATTATGATTGCATGTCCATTGATGAATTTTGCTTACATTCCATGATGAGTCTAATTGAGTAAGGCCAAATGATTGTTTGAGCCTGAGTTGAATCTGGTTGGTTTCCTTGATTGATTGAATTGCTGAGAAACTGAGATGAGTAGCGTTGAGATAACCCAATGAGGATAAGAATTGATTTGATTGATGAGTTGAGAATATTTTAGTATTTGGAGGAATATCAAGCACTGAGTTGGGAGCGAGTAAACAACTACTCTAACCCACAGAACTATGTTGCCAGCATAGGGTAGTCGTGCAGCATGTTCTGGCAACTCTTATTCCAAAAGATGGACCTTTGTATGGATCCATAAGAGAGTTGATCATCCTTTACCTTGGAAAGTGTAGGATAGGCATGGCAACAACGTCGCCTTCGTTGTGCATCACCATACTAAAGGTGGTGAGATTGGATGTCGGTTAAGTGAAACTCCTAAGAAAATACTGATTGAGCATAAGATTTTTAAACTGAGTTTAATACTACTGAGTCTATTTTAAAAAGCATGATTTACTTTAAACTTGCATTTCTATTGAGTTGAGCAATGAGTTGTTTGAGTTGAGTGAGTGAGTTGAGCTTATCTAGAGCCATTTTACATACCATTATATTCCATGTACTGACATCCATTTGGACATGCATGATTTAATGATGTAGATACAGGTGATAGATAACTTCAGCCCACACATCGTTAAGGTCCAATTCACTGCATTCTCAGAGTTGGTGAGCCCTCCCTACTTTTCAGAGGAGCCCTTTTATTTTCTTATTTCGATTGAGTATTTTAACTTTTTTGGTTGGGGTATCTATGGCCTGTCATGGTACCATTTAGATTGTTTATTAGAGGCTTCATAGACATTGAATAGATGATTTGTTGAGTATTATTTATTTTTCAAACTTATTCATTAGAAATTATGTTTTAGCAGTGTTATATCCATTCATATGGTGCCATTTATTTGAGTATTTCTTCCGTTGTTAAATTGATGTGATGATGAGGCTCGGTGGTTCTTTTGGGGGAACAGCAATGGTTCTTCAAGTGCCGACCATGCCAAGGGTACCCTCCTATAGCGTGATAAACTTGGTATCAGAGCACAGAGTTCAAGTATCGTAGGGAGTCTATGAAGTTGTGTCTAGTAGAGTCTTGTTTATGGGTGTGTTGTATACCACACTTTATAAACAGGAGGCTAGAAGGCATTAGGAATTGTTACCTTTTCTTGTATTATGAGTTTGTGCGCTAGAGTTAAAACTCTATAAATCTCCTTTCGAACTCGTGTGTTATGTATTTGCATATCATGCCTTCTAAATATACCGTCACTCAAAGAAGTACCCTAGTTGGCAATACTGAGAACATAACCCCAGTGGTGCCTACTCAGAGAGAAATGAGGGGTCGAGGTTGACCAGCCAGAGCCACTGGTGTTTCCCAGCCACCTACTACTTCACTCCCTCCTATTGCAGAGGTTGACTTTAGAGGAGCTATCACTATGCTCACCCAACTGGTAGCTTCTCAAAGTGTGAACCAGAGTTCACAGACTCCTAGTTCTAGCATCCAAGAGCCAACAACTACCACCAGACTTAAAGGTTTTCTAAGGATGAACTCAGTAGTCTTGTCACGACCCGACCTTTCAAGTTATGATGGTGCTTGTTAGATCCCATCTATAGGCAAGCCAACCCAATACCCGTTGTATCTGTCCTGTATCACTAAGGATAAGGATACCAGCAATCTATAAGTATAGTGAACACAACCTATCTAGGACCTGGAAGTCACCTATACAGAGCCACTATAGACTCAAATTGAAATATACATATTTATATACATAACTAGAATAGACATCTACATATATAAATCCAAACTACATATACGAGGCTAGTGTTAGAATACAAAGATGGAACACTCGACAGAAGGAGACTGTAATGCCCAGTAAAATTACCAAAATGTCTATAGAGGAACGGTATGCGCGTAACGCATCTTTCAATGCTCGAATGGAAAATTTGAGGCCACATTTGTGATCAGCACAAAAATTAGTGGGAAATGATCTCAGCCGATTTTTAGAGCCATCGAATCAAAAGATAATATTTCAACCCAAAAACTGAAACAGTGTCGGTGTGGGACAGAGGCACGTCGCACCTCTGTTGCAGACCCACACTTATATTTTTTCAAAAATTTTTGACGGGATTGAGAAAACTCATTCAATAACTTTTCAGAGAAAAATACACTTTACACGACCAGTTCGCGTCGCGGACAAGGTTATTCTGAAGCTGAAGATTTTCTAAATTTTGTGAGGGGCAATCTGGTTAATTTTGACATAAAAATGATCTAAACCCCCATTCTATGTCCTTTTCTAACAATAAAAAAAAGATTAGGGCTTGAAGAAAAAGGAGAAGAGCTTGATATTGAAGAATTCAAAGGAGAATTCTTGAAGGTGATCATTCATATCTTCATCGCAGGTATGTAAAGCTAAGCAAAAAGCATGAGATTGTCCTCTCATGTTCCCCTTAGATGGTCATAGAGGAGTTGAGTATCCATGAATCCCCATACATGTTTCTTAAATTGATCCTTGAATGCTTTCTCATAAATTATATCTAATTACATTTATTTCCGTATGTTGATGATCATCATAAACTTATTTTCTTGAATTGGATATTTTCATGAGAAATTGCATAACCTTACATGTTAACTTTTAAAAGTATGCATGAATGAATCTAGGGGTCAAGTGTAGATCCTTGGCGTAAGATTGTTGATTGTGATTGTGATCATGGTGAGAGAATAATGATGAGTTGATAGAGTTTGATGGTCCTATAAGTATCCATAAACGAACTCTAATAATGGTCCATTCGATTTTTCCCTAACGATTGTTCCAAGCCTTGAGATGTTGATTGATGAAAGGGTTAAAGTCCCTATGAGGTTTATTTATGAAAGGGTTAAAGTCCCTATGGGTTTGATTAATGATAGAGTTAGAGTCCCTATGAGATTGGTTGAGATGGAGGTCTTATGAGCATTGAGTCTTGGGAGGAGTATCGAGCACCAAAAGAGTGAGAGTTAGTCCAACTCGAACTCGTCAAACTACGTTGCCAAACGTAAGTGAGGATTTGAACCATCACATTATATTGTGGTTCCCTCTTGAGAGAGTCCCGGAAACAATAGAGGACTAGTTTATTGCAGTTTCCCTTATTTGATTCAATTCGTTCCCTACCTGGCAAGTATGGAACGGTTGTGGCAACAACGGCGAGATGTTGTACAATCACTGGCTCATAAGTGATTGTTGTCGGATAAGAGAAACTCCCAGAAAGTTCCTGCCTTAAGTACTCTGAGTCGAGATGAGATGAGATGTGATGAGATGAGTTCTATTGAGTTGAGTTGATTTGATTGACATTCAGCTGAATGAAAAAAACAGGGATCCCAAGGTGCACCGTTGAGGATACAGGGATTAGAGATCGTCAAAAGGTGCACCGTTGAGGATCCAAGACATTCAGCTGATTGGTGAGCCTCCCCTACTCCGGAGGGTTCACTCCCTTTATTTCATCATGCTTTTGAGTTGGACTAGACTAGTCTTATATTTTGATTTTGATAGCCATGGGTCTGTCATTGGCACCACATGATTAGTGATAAAGGCTTCATAGATGATAGTCGGACGTTGATGTTGAGATTGTGAGCTAGTTCTTCCTACTAACCTTTATTATTAATCTATTATTATTTGAGACATTAGATGAGATGAGCCCATTTACTTTAATTTACTTCCGTTGATCTGTAGAGTTGTTGGATTGAATGGATGTGATGAGGCCAAGTGGTTCGCCTAGGGACTAGAAATAGTCTCTACGTGTCAATGTCTTGGGTACCCTCCTAGGGCATGGCAAAGACTGCAAAATGTCCAGAGCTGTTGATGCTCACCAATCTCTCTTGAATCATTTGCACACTCCTATCTCAGTAATTGTGGCTAGTACCTGGACCTGCACCATGGGAAGATGCAGAAATGTAGGGGTGAGTACCAAAAAAAACACCTAGTAGGAATCATCGGCCGATCGAGTGAATTGGTGAACATAAATAAAACCCAAGTATGAAGAAACTATAACAGTATAGCAAAACATACCTAGATCAAGGCATAGGCATGTCAGGAAACCCTCAACCACAACTGAACCAACCAAAATCAAGAATAATAATAAACTGAACCTATCAATTGGTGAAAATCGACACCGACTTACAAAGACTATGTGGGCTAATACTACAACTACCCCCAACTGAGGTATAGTGTTGTGCGCGCGGGGCAAGGCCCTAATATCTATGCCTATACAGCAACTAAGCCCCCATAAGCGTAAAAGGTACATTCGTGCACAATATAGAACCAACAGATCATCATAGAATCCCTCAGAACTATCACAGAATCTCATATAACGATCACAGAGCAAAGCTCTCCACATCATCAGAACAAGGGTAAATTGCATATGGTTGTAAGGCGCTATGTCTAAGCCTGAATGCCCCCGAGCCCCCATAAGCCCAGGAGGTACATCCACGCACAATCAGGGTGTGAATAGTAGTAGGCTACAGGGGTCAATAACAGATAGTATGAAATTTCAACTAGTGCAGGATACTGTATCACATGGGGCCTCGAACCCCTATAATAGCAACAGGGCCTCAAACCCCCTTTCCGATGTGGCCTCTTATCGGGGTAGTCAGTCAGGGCCAGATGGTCTGACAATATACATAATGGTGGGACATATCAATTGGGCCTCAAACCCAAAGAACATCAATTGGGCCTCAAACCCAAGGAATATCAACTGGGCCTTAAACCCAAGGAGAATCAACTAGGCCTCAAACCCAAGAATAATCAACTAGGCCTCAAACCCAAGAATAGTCAACTAGGCTTCAAACCTAAGAACAATAAACTTGAACTCAAACCCAAGATTAGTCATACCATGTGTATATGTAACAATACAGGCTCTGAGCAATGCAAGTCTTGGACAACACTGTCTTAAGCCTAGGCTAAGGCCCAATGGAAAGCAAATAACAAGAAGTATCACAAGTACTCGGTAAAATATTAGACAGACCATTGATAAGTATAACAATTATCTAGAGCAATAATAGGTAGCCCAGTTGTTAAAACAATAAGTATGCAGATCAATCAGGGCTATCAGAACCAAGCATATACAATAGCAATTCCCTAGCACAAAGTATAGTAAGCAACTACTGTCATAACTACCATATCCCTGTAGTACAAGGCTACACCCACATACACACAAAAATCAAGCCAGAGAACATACTTGTATGTCCAGCCTTTACTAGACCTTTCAGCAGTTTAACTGAATCATAACACAACTAATACAATAGCTATAGTTAATATAATACCCTACACAGTAACCAGTATCTCACTTCATCACACATATGACATACTCAGTAAAACTAGCATATATACAACATATCTAGACTCAAACATCCACACATTTTAGCTCAGTCTAAGGTTTTAGAAATCCTGGCCTACCTGGAAGGTGGTTCCCCAAGCTCTTGATCATTCCGCGTGAGTTTTTCCTCCCTGGTGACCTTCAAATGCCGCTCAGCTCAAATGATGCACCAAAATCAATTTTTGACACTTTCATGATGTTCCTCTCAAATAATTACACAAGTTAGACTTCTAAATCACCGAAATTGGCTATAAAACGAAGAAGATATTGTTGTCCAAGGTTGTTTGCATGTCTAGTCATTTTCTGGAAAGTTTTTCTGGATAAATACATGTCCAGCCAACATGCCATGTGGTGCGATCCCATGCAGCCAAGTCGTTCGCCGCCTTATATTTTTCAATCACTGCTCAAACTTAATTTTGACGCTCTAGCCATATCCGGAGTAAGAAAAATACAATCCATATATGAAATCTGATCGAAAACAACATTTCAGCCTCAACGATATAATTTAAATTCCCATCGGAGGTCCTTTTATTGTAATGTAGGTCCCATTTCTTAATGCCAAAGGGACCAAAACATACCCAAAAGCCTCAGAAACTGAGCGAAAGGTCCTCCTAGATCAAACTCGATATTTCGAATCCAACAATGTGGTAGGAATTTCCATTTGGGGCATGTTTCTCAAGGACATTGATGAAAGTCAACCATTGACCTATTTCACGGCTAAATTTGAAAAACTCAATATAATTACACTGAACATGGCCCTAGCATGATTTGGTCATTCGCGAGCTGATGGAACCGACAGAATTATACTCTGAGACTGTTTACTAAGACTTTACTTGAAAATTCATTTTACAGTTATAACCCCCCATTTAACTTGAAAAGTTGTATAATTGTCAAATGGTTCACCTAACGACGTACAATCAGTGTCAATAAGTCACAAATAGCCCATGGTCACTATGCAAATGCTCAAAGTGATAAAATATTCATGGAACCACAGAAATGACCTAGAGGGTCATTACAAGTCTTCACTGGGTCAAAGGTTGATGAGGACCCTCAGACTTTCATTGATGAGATGTGGAAAGTGTTGAAAGCTAAGCAAGCGAACGAGACTAAGGGAGTTGGGCCTGCTCCCTATCAGCTTAAAGATGTGGCTAATGTTTGGTACAATCAGTAGGAGGAAAGTAGAGGTGAGGATGTTGATCCTGCTATTTGGAAAGAATTCGAAGGTGCCTTCCACGATCACTTCTTTCCCTAGGAGTTTATGGAGCCCAAGATTAAGGATTTCATGAATCTAAAGTAGGAGGAGCTTCCTATTAAAGAGTACAACCTGAAATGCATCTAATTATGTTGGTATGTCCCAGAGATGGTCCAGGATATAAGAGCAAGGATGAGGAAATTCATATCTGGGTTGGGTAGACACGTGAAGAAAGAGTGCAGAGCGGTATTATTGACCCCAGTTATAGATATTTCTAGAGTTATGGTGTATGACCAACAAACTGAGGAGGATAAGAAGAGAGATAGAGTAGAGAAATTGAGTAAGAAGGCCAAGTCAATAGGGCCTGAGCCCACTCAGCCTAAGCAGGGTAAGGGAGATAAGTCTTACTTCAAAAAGAGGCCTTCTGGTTATGCAACATCATCAGCTAGTGCACCAGCCCCGAACACCAGGTATGATCAGAGGTCCCAAGGATATCAAAACTTTAAAGCATAGGGTTTATAGTATCAGGCCAGTGTGACCCTTGGCTCGAAAGGAAAGCCACCTTGTGGGAAATATGGCAAGATATACTTAGGAGAGTGTAGATATAGAGGGAACGATTGCTATAAATATGGCCAGCCAGGCCATTTTCAGAGGGAGTGTCCGATGTAGGGAAACAAGGCCTAGTCTTCTGCCACAGAACCACTAGAGAGAGGTCACCAGAGAGATGTTACACCAGGTACAAGCAATGGGATAAACCATCTATATGCAATGGGGAATTGATAGGACCAAGATGTTGCACCAGATGTTGTGATGAGTATGCTTTGAGTCTTAACCTTTCATTGTTATGCTTTATTAGATCCAGGTGCAACTTGTTCCTTTGTGATGCCATATATGGCTGGTAGATTTGAGATCCTTCTTGAGTGCTTGCTTGAGCCATTTTCTGTTTGTACTCCTGTTGGTTAGTCTATTCGAACCGAGAGATTCTATAGAGATTGTGTGGTGTCCATCTATCATAGGGATACTCTTGTTGATTTGATTGAGTTAGAGATGATTGATTTTAATGTAATCCTTGGCATGGACTGGCTTCACACCTGTTATGCCTCTGTTTATTATAGAACCCAGGCCCTCAAATTCCAGTTTCCAAATAAGCTTGTTATTAAGTGGAAGAAAGATTCTGTCGCACTGAAGGGTAGGCTTATTTCCTACCTCAAGGCCCGAAGACTGATCTCTAAGGGATGTATCTATCACCTCATGCGAGTTAAGTCTAATAATATTGAGCCTTCTACTCTTGAGTCTGTCCCGATTGTGCGTGAGTTCCTTGATGTATTTCCTGAAAATCTGCCTGGAGTCCCTCATAATAGGAAGATTGACTTTAGAATTGATGTTCTCCTCAATACCACGCCTATCTCTATTCTGTCGTATAGAATAACCCATGTAGAGTTGAAAGAGTTAAAGGAACAGTTGAGAGATTTGCTAGAGAAGGGATTTATTAGGCTAAGTATCTCCCCATGGGGCTCCCCAGTCTTGTTCGTGCGAAAGAAGGATGGTTCCCTTAGAATGTGTATTGACTACCGCCAATTGAATAAGGTGACAATCAAGAATAAAGACCCCCTTCCAAGGATCGATGACTTGTGTGACCAACTTCAGGTTGCCACTATTTTCTCTAATATAGACCTCTGATAAGGATATCACCAGTTGATAGTGAGAGAATGTGACATCAGGAAGACGGCTTTTCAAACCTAATATGGTCACTTTGAGTTTTGGTGATGTCCTTTGGGTTAACAAATGCACCTGCAGCCTTTATGGACATGATGAACAGAGTATTCAGATAGTATGTTGACATGTTCGTGATAGTGTTTATTGATGCTATTCTGGTATATTCCAGAGATGAGAAGGAGCATGTTAATCACTTTAGAATCGCTTTGCAGATCCTCAAGGGTAATGAGTTATATGAAGAGTTTTCAAAGTGTGATTTTGGGCTCAAATTTGTGGCACTCCTAGGCCATATGGTTTCGGGCGACGGCATTTGAGTGGATACTCAAAAGATAAAGGCAGTTAAGAACTGGCCTAGACCAACCTATCTGAACGATATAATGATTTTTCTGGGATTGGCTGTCTACTACCGCAGGTTCATTGATGGATTCTCTTCCATATTCGCACTGTTGACTAGACTAAATCAGAAGAAGGCCAAGTTTTAATGGTCCGATGAGTGTGAGAGGAGTTTCCAAGAGATGAAGACAAGGTTGACTACTACCTCAGTGTTGACCTTGCCTAACAGAATGAATGGATTTTTCATCTACTATGATGCTTCAAGAGTGGGATTGGGATTTGTGTTAATGTAGAAAGGTCAAGTTATTGCCTATGCTTGTAGACAGTTTAAAGTGCATGAGAAGAATTATCCCACTCATGAATTGGAGTTGGCAGTAGTGGTGTTTGCTCTCAAGTTATGGCGCCACTACTTATATGGAGCGCATGTTGATATATTCACAGACCATGAAAGTCTGCAATATGTCTTCACCCAGAAGGAGCATAATTTAAGGCATAGGAGATGACTTGCGTTACTCAGAGACTATGATATGAGTATCCTCTACCATCCAAGTAAAAGATAATATAGTTGTTGATTCTCTTAGCAGGTTTTCTATGGGAGCACCGCCCATGTGGAGGAAGAGAAGAGAGAGTTAGCTAAAGAGGTTCACAGGCTGGCACAACTGAGAGTTCAATTAGATGAATCAGGCGAAGGACGAGTTCTTGTGCACAATAGGTATGCATCATCTGTTGTAGTAGAAGTGAAGGAGAAACAAGACCAAGATCCTATTTTACTACAGTTGAAGGCATATGTGTATAAATAAAAGGTGATGGCTTTCGCCAAAGATGGAGATGGAGTATTAAGGTACCAAGGCAGATTGTTTGTTCTAGATGTTGATGGTGTTCGAGAAAGGATCATGCAGAGGCCCATAATTCCAGATATTCCATTCATCCAGGATTGACTAAGATATACCATGATTTGAGGGAGGTTTATTGGTGGAGTGAAATGAAAAAAGATATTGTTGAGTTTGTTTCCAAGTGTTTAAATGCCAACAGGTGAGAGTTAAGCATCAAAAGCCATGTAAAGTAGCTTAAAATTGTGAGATTCCGGAGTGGAAGTGGGAGATGGTCAACATAGACTTCACGGGTTTGTCGAGGTCTCGTAGATAACATGATTCAATTTGCGTGATAGTTGACCGAATGACCAAATCTGCTTACTTCTTGGTAGTAAAGACGGCTAACACTACGGAGGATTATGCTCGACTGTACATAAAGGAGATTTCTAGACTGCATCGAGTCCTCTTGTCTATTATCTCAGACAGAGGATCCCAATTCACTGCTCAGTTTTGGAGATCCTTTCAAAAAGGTTTAGGTTCAAAGGTGAATCTTAGTACTACATTCCACCCACAGACTGATGATCAGGCAGAGCGCATAATTCAAACCTTGAAGGATATGTTTAGGGCCTGCGTCATTGATTTCAAAGGTAATTTGTATGACCACTTGCCTCTGATTGAGTTTGCCTACGACAACAGCTTCCATTCGAGTAGTCAAATGGCACTATATGAGGCTCTCTATGGGAGGAGGTGTAGATCACTGATTAGTTGGTTCGAGGTAGGTAAAGCAAAATTGATCAAACTGGACTTGGTTTACCAAGCCATAGAGAAGGTAAAAATCATACGGGAAAGATTAAAGACTACACAGAGTCAACACAAATCCTACACCGATGTTAGAAGAAGAGACTTTGAGGTCGACAATTAGGTGTATTTGAAAGTGTCACCTATGAAGGGTGTGATGCAATTTGGGAAGAACGGGAAGTTGAGTCCAAGGTATATTGGCCCTTATCAGATTATAATGAGAGTGGGCAATGTAGCTTATGAATTATAGCTACCACCAGATAGCCTTCCACATTTCCATGCTTAGAAAGTGTTTGGGAGACCCACAGTTGGTTGTTCCTGTTGAGAGTATTGGAGTAAAAGACAGCTTGATCTATGAGGAGATTCCCATCCAAATCCTTGATCATCAGGTTCACGAGTTAAGAACCAAAGAGATTGCATTTGTCAAAGCATTATGGAGAAACTAGTTTGTAGAAGAGGCTACTTGGGAAGCGGAGGAGGATATGAAGGTGAGGTACCCGCATCTATTTCCACCTATTGATGATGATAGGGTTGATGATAATGATTCTTTCCTAATTCTTAAGTCCCTATCTACTTTGAATTTGACTGGCTGTAGTATTCTAGAGTCCGACTGATGATTGAACTGCTATGTTATTTAATTGCGTGCCTTACTTGCTTATACTGTTATTGATATATTGCATGAGTGAGTTGAGAGTTGTTTGATTGTTAGAATCCATAGGGAGATTCGTGCTTTGACTAGATTTCTCTTCATTTGAGGATGAATGATCCCAAGGAGGAGATAATGTGACACCCTCTAATTCTTTCCACCTAGTTTAAGTAGATGCACAGGGAAAACTGAGAAAATGGCTGAAAGAATCACGAAAAGAGAAACCACGAGGGCCATGTACGCCCCGTAGAGTTAGTACGGCTCGTAGATGAGGCCTAGCAGATACCTAGGTGACTTGGTGAAAATTTCTAGGTCTGAGGCCCATATACGAGACAACATACGATCCGTATATTAATCCACGGTCCATAGATTAGGTTTATGAGTTGGTGATCCAAAAATAACTTTTTAGTATATTGCGTTACGAGTTATCAGATGGCCCATAGAAGGATTTATGGCCCGTAGAATAGGTTTTGTAAGTCCCATGTCAAATTTTAATAACTCAAACTTTTGGACACCTTACCTACGAGAGGTTATCCACGGCCCGTTAAAAGAACTACGCCTGTCTGTAGTTTTTAAGAAAGGTATTTTTGTCTATCATATTCCCTTTAATCCAATTATTGGATGTTTTTGACTCAATTAAAGTCTTAAAAAAACCCTAAGCATATTTTCACCTTTCATCCACCCTTAGGATTCTTGAGAGCACCAGAGTAGGGAGAAAGGCAAGGGTTTCAAGTTCAAACGTGAGGATCAACTAAGGTTGGATTGTTTCTCCTATTTTTAGGTATGTAAGGCTTACTAAAGAGTTTAACTACGTTTGTTCACATGCCCTTGTCTCTCCTCTAGTCGAAACTGAGAAATGGAGTTGAGTCTTGAGAATTCTATAACCTAAATAACAAATTTTCTGGATTTACTTTGAGTTCTCCTGATTATGAACTGAATAATTGATGCATTACACTGTTGTTGGTATGAGATTGAAATATAAACTTTATGCATTGGCATCATGAACTCCAAATTGCATGATTTATGAATTCCATACATGGATTGAGTTGATGTTTGAGTTTGATTATTTGAGTTGCGTAAATTGAGCATAATTGAGCATGAGGAACATATGGTATTATAATTTCATGTCCATTGATGCATTTCGCTTGCATTCCATGATGAGTCTAATTGAGTGAGTCCAAATGACTGTTTGAGTCTGAGTTGAGTTTGATTCGTTTCCTTGATTGACAGAGTTGATGAGAAACTGAGATGAGTTGAGTTGAGATAATCCAATAAGGTTGAGATTTTAGTTGATTGATGAGTTGAGCATATTTTAGTCTTGGAAGGAGTATCGGGCACCAAGCTAGAAGCAAGTAAGTAACTACTTTAACCCACAAAACTACGTTTCCAGCGCAGGATAGTCGTGCAGCACATTCTTGCGACTCTTGTCCGAAAAAGTGGACATTTACTATAGATCCGTGAGAGAGTTGATCATCCTTTACCTTGAAAAGTTTAGGATGGGTGTGACAACGGCCTTGCCTTCGTGGTGCATCACCAAACTAAAAGTGGTGGATTGGATGTCGGTTAAGAGAAACTCCTAAGTAAACAGTGATTGAGCATAATATTTTTAAACTAAGTTTAATACTGCTGAGTCTATTTTTAAAAGCATGATTTATTTTAAACTTGCATTTCTATTGAGTTGAGTAATGAGTTACTGTTTGGGTTAAGTGAGTGAGTTGAGCTTTACTTTCTAGAGTCATTTTACATACCAGTATATTTCATGTACTGACGTTCATTTAGATCTGCATTATTTTATGATGTTGATATAGGTGATAGAGGACTTCATCCCACGCATCATTGAGATATAGTTCAGTGCATTCCCAGAGTTGGTGAGCATTCCCTGCTTTCCGGAGAAGCTCTTTTATTTTCTGATTTTGATTGAGTATTTTACTTCTTTGATTGGGATATTCGTAGCCTGTCATGGTACCATCTAGATTGTTGCTTAGAGGCTTCATAGAAATCGAGTAGATGATTTTTTACGTATTATTTATTTTCCAAACTTATTCATTAGAAACTGTGTTTTAGTTGAGTTATATCCATTCATATGATGTCGTTTATTTGAGTTTTTTTCCGCTGTTAAATTGATATGACGATGAGGCCAAGTGGTCCGCTTGGGGAATTAGCAATGGTTCTTCAAGTTCCGGTCACGCCAAAGGTACTCTTTGGAGGCATGACAATCACGAAAGCAAAAACTATAATAAAAAATGAGCAAAAAAATTATTGATATAGAGATTAAAATTTTTTTAAAATCAAATAGTAAATGGGGAGAAGAAAGATCATTGTTCAGCTTCAAGGAAAGAATTTGATTTTTAAAATAAAATTGAGAGGTACCAATAATTCTCATTCTTTAATGAACATTACACTTTTTAGACTAAAACAATATTGTCCGTATACAAGGTAAGTCAATTGTATATGGCAAATGCTAATCAATATATTTTTTAATCATTATTTGTGTTAGAAAATATTTATACACAAATCAATCATCAAGCTAATACAAAAAAGTCATTTTTTTAACATTTTCAGTTCGTTGTTCTAAAACGTACAACTTTAACTTTTTGAGTTCATTGTTCTAAATGTACAATTTTTCAACTTTTCAATTTACTCTAAAACATTTTTCGTTAATTTTCTCAAGTTACTCTAAAACGTAAGTTTTTTTTAGACTTTTTGGAATTACTCTAAAACATACAATCTAGTCTATTTACAATAAGAGGCCAATCATTCTCCACATGCATCATAATTTAGGTATCAAACAATGGTGTATATAATAACAACAACAACAACAACAACAACATACCCAATGGAATCCCTCAAGTGGAGTCTGTGAAGGGTAAAATGCACGCAGATCTTACCACTACCTCATAGAAGTAGAGAGGTTGTTTCCTGGGAACCCTCGTCTCAACAACCCATAGGCGAAATAAACTAGATATGACAAAAATGAAAGGACAAGAAAGGAAGAGGAAGAGATACTAATGAAAAGCACATAATACTATGTAAATACGTTAAATTTAACACACATAATACATATAAAGACAACACCCTATAATACCCCACGGCTACCCCTGCTAACCTATTAGCCTTCTACTCTAATTTGCGACCTCCACTTCTTCCTATCTAAGGTCATGTCCTCGGTCAGATCAAGTCTTGCCATATCCTGTCTAATCAACTCTGCCCAGTACTTCTTCAGTCTACCTCTACTTCTCCTAGTGCCTCCTAAATCCAACCTCTCACACCTCCTTACAGGAGCATTGGTACCTCTTCGCTGCACTTGTCCAAACCATCGCAGTCTCACTTCCCTCATCTTATCAGCCACCAGGGCCACCTCTAGCTTCTCCCGAATGGTCTCATTCCTAATCTTATCCCTCCTTGTGTGCCCACACATCCATCTCAATATCCTCATCTCTGCAACCTGCATCTTCTGGACATGTGCATTTTTTTATTGGCCAACACTCCATCCCATACTACAAAGATGGTCTAACTATCATTCTGTTAAACTTACCTTTGAATTTAGGTGGTATCTTCTTGTCACACAATACTCCAGAGGCAAGCCTCCATTTAGACCAAGTTGCCCCAATATGATGCGTGACATCATCATCGATATCGCCACTACTCTAGATGATGGACCCCCGATACTTAAAGTTTTTCCTCTGGGGGATAGGTTAAGTGGCAAGCCTCACATCAATGTCTGCTTCATCCCTCGCAACACTGAATCCACACTCCGAGTGTATACGTGGAACGATTATCCTCTTATTACAACTAACTAAATTGTATGCTTTGGAGTAATTCAAAAAAGTTTTAAAATGATGACTCGTTTCAAACTCAACATAATACTATTATTGTAGAGGTATATAAGGTAAGTTCTTCTCCATTTATATCTAGTTAAGTTGAACATTTTTACTTTATTGATTTTATGAAAAACGGTGAAGATACGCTTTAATTATGAATAGTGTAACAGAAATATTATATTTTATAGTTTGGTCCAAAAAATATAAAAACCAGTGAGATAAGTTTTAATATAGAGATCAAAATAGATATTTTTAAAAATCAAATAAGAAATCAGTAGGAGAAAGATCATCATTCAAAGTTGAGGAAAGAGTTTAATTTTTAAAATAAAATTGAGATGTACAAATAATTTTCACCCTTAATGAACATGTCACTTTTTAACTGAAAATAATTATTGTTATTATACAAAGTAAATTCAATTCTTTATTGCAAACTCCAATCAATTGTTTTGGTCATTAATTGTGTTGGAAATTACATATACACAAATTAATCATCAGGTTAATTAAAATATATTTTTATAACTTTTTTGAGTTCTTTATTCTAAAACGTACAATTTTTTAAAATTAATTTTGGCGTTTGTTATTCTATTAACGTATAATAATAATCAGATGTCATTCGAGTCGCTACCAATTATGAATAATGATGGGGAGAAATGGTCATCTTCTAGCTTACTCTGCTAGAACTACTATAACTTCCACGGTTGCTACTGACTGACTTTTTCGATTTACTCTAAAACATAATTTTTTTAACTTTTCTAAGTTACTCTAAAATGTAGAATTTCTTTAACTCTTCTAAGCTACTCTAAAATCTACAGCATAGTTTGTTATAGTAAGAGGCGGTCGTTCCAATATGCATCATGCATTACCGTGTCAAACAATGACGTACACGTGGAATAATTATCCTCTTATTTTTACTGACCAACCTGTATGCTTTGGAGTAATTCGAAAAAAGTTAAAATGACTTTTTTGAACTGACATCAGTTCATAGATATATAGTAAATATGTCTCATTTTAAATTCAACATAATATTATTGTTGTGGGTATATAAGTAAGTTCTTCTCTGTTTGAATGTAGTCGTGTTGAGCATTGTTACTTTATTGCTTTTATGAAAAAGGATTAAAATACTCTTAAATTATGCAAAATTTAACAAAAATATTATATGTTAATAGTTGGGAAAATGGTAAAAATTTCCCTTAAACTATATGAATGTCCTTCTTTTATAGATTGGTCCAAAAATGCTCTTATCTGTAACATCCTCTAATTCCTTCTACCTATTTTGGAGTAGATGCACAGAGGATGCTGAGAAAAAATACTGAAGAAGCATCCACGAGGGCCATTTACGGCCCATAGACAGATCTATGACTCGTAGAATGGGTCTTGTAAGACCCCCCAAATGACTTAGTGAAATTTTCTAAGTTTGAGGCCTATATACTAGATAGTATACGACCCCTAAAGAAATCCATGACTCGTAGATTGGTCTCGTAAATTGATGGTCAAAATATCAACTTTTCTGTATCTTGAATACGAGTTAGCAGATGACCCGTAAAACGTTTTAAGGCTTGTAGAGAGGGGTTTCGTGACAAATTCCAATAATTCAAATTTCGGACCCTCTTTGTTTATGAGAGGTCATCTACGACTCGTAGAATGGTCTACGGCCCGTAGACGGGGTCTCGTAGACTCAGATGACAGTTTTTTTGAGGGGTGATTTTGTCTTTCCCATGCTTTTTAATTAAAACCCACATTTTTTAAGGTTATTTTAGACCTTTTATCAGTACCCAAAGGGTATTACTCCTCAAAAATACATAAAAACTCCAGAGAGCATCTCCAAATAGCATCGAAGAAGGGGGAGGGGGGGAACTAGGGTTCCAAGCACGTGAGTAGATATTCCTTGAGAAGTTGACTGTACTTCTATTTCCAAGTGTGTAAGGTTAACCAAAACATGGAATATGCTCTTCCATGTGCCCCATACTCCAAATTGATTGAGTTGTGAGGGAGTTGTGTCTCCAATGCATGTTTCTTTAAGATTTTTTCTTAAATTCTAATGTACTTCTATATAATCTTGCATGAATTACTACTTTAATGCATTAAACACTTGAAAATAGATGACTTTGCCATATTACATGAACCCTAGCATGAATTCTCAATATTTTTACAAATTGCATTTAATTAAGCATGCATGAGTATAATCTGAGTCTAGAGAGCCTATTAAATCCCTAAATGCTTTAATTCCTCTTTTGTTTCCTAGATGTCATGAATTAGAACAATGCATGATAGAGTCTCTATGAGTCAAGAGTTGAACCTTAGACGAATATGACCAAAGAGTCGATAGTTTACGTGATGATTTGAGTTGATAGATGTCCAGATGAGACTAGTTGATTGGGAATGATTGTCTTATGAGCATTGAGTCTATGGAGGAGTATCGAGCACCAAAATAAGTAAGAGTAAGCCCAATTCGAACTCATTAACTACGTAGCCAAGCGTAGGTAAGGATTGAACTATTATATCATATGTTCCCTCTTGATTGGAAGTCCCTGGAAGAAAAGCGGACTTGATTGACTGGATTCATTATGAATTCAATTCGTTCTTTACCCGATAAGTAGTGAACGACTGTGGCAACATCAGCGAATTGTTGTACAATCACTGGCTCATAAGTGATTGTTGTCGGATAAGAGAAACTCTCGGATATGTTCCAAACTAATAGCACTCTGATTTGATTGGATCGGATTGATTTGGATTGGTATTGATGGGTCATTGTCTATTCTTTATTCTTGCTTTAGATAGACATATGACATCTTGATTGAGCATCTTTGAGTCTTGTTATTCTATCTATACATGTTTCACTCAACTATTTACATGCTCGTACATTCCACGTACTGACGCCCATTTGGGCCTATATCATTTCATGATGCAAAAATAGGTGTTAGAGATCATCAGCAGGTGCATCGTTGAAGATCTACTCGCATCCAGTTGATTGGTAAGTCCTCCCCTACTTCCGAAGGATGCTCATTTAGATTTCATCTAACTTGAGTTAGTGCTTTATTTCCTTTGATTTGGGTAGTCATGGCCTGTCATGGTACCATAGAGTGTTTAGTTAGAGGCTTCATAGATTAGATTTGGGATTGATGATTTGGATATTGTCTGACTAGTTTCTTTCACACTAGTCCTATTGATTTGTCATGATTACCTTTATTTCAGAATGTCCACCTTTATTCATCTTTAGTCTTCCGCTGATTTGATAATTGTTGATTTAATGAGTGTGATGAGGCCAAGTGGTTCGCTTGGGGGCTAGCAATAGTCTCTGAGTGTCGGCCACATCTAGGGTACCCTCCCGGGGCGTGACATTATCGTCAATACTTTGGTACCAAAATGCCCTTATTGTTATTTAGTGGGTCACAAAAAACCCTTTTCCAAATAAATTTATTATTTGTTTTACTTTTAATACATTGTTTTCTAATAATATTATTTTAATTAGAAATATTTATTCTACTTCAATTTGAAAAAAAAATGATTATTTTTGTTGTGTTATAATTACTATTTTTATCGTTATCTAAGTAAAAATTAATGTTGAGTTTACTATGATCTTATATTTATGACATATATTATTTGTTACAAGGGTGTGATGTTCTATTTTAATTGATAAAATAGGATTAAGGAAAAAATTATTTTTTACATTTTTATTAGTTAATGTGATTTTTTTTAAAAAAACAAGAAAAGAATTCTTTAAAAATAATATTTTTATTAGAAACACAGTATGTTTAAAAAGAAAAAATATATATATTTATTTGAATAAGGGCATTGTTGACCCGTTTGGTAATAATAACGGCATTTTTGGAATAAAGTATCAATGACAAAGACATTTTTGAACCAAAGTATAAATCAAGAGCATTTTTGTTTTCATCATATAATTTAAGGGTATTTTTTACTCTTTTCCCTTCTAAAAATTAAGAATAGAGAGTATTCCGAGACAATTACTTCTAATTCAATTATTTATTTTACTCTCTAAAAAAGAAGTTTTCTTTTTTTAATATTATATTATTGTTTTTTATTTTCATATTTTATAATATAAATGCATTTTTTAATCTTAATAATCCCCATATATAATCTTCTTGTGATATATATAAAATTTTATTCTTTTTAATTGTTTTAATATAGAATTATATTTTATTCAAAATAACATAATTGCAAGCAAATATTATATATTATATATATTAATGGATAAAAGTAAAATTATTATGTTATGTATTTTATTTTTATCTTGCATTTAAATTATTATATTAGGTATTGTAGTTTTAAATCAACAATTTATCTTGTATTTAGTTACTTTGTGTACTACAATTTACTTTTTTTTAATCTCATTTTGAACTGTTGCATCAAGTACTTTCAAGCTCATTAAAAATTATACTTTCATAATTTATTACTGTAACATAAAATTAAATTGTTTAAATTATCATTAAAATTTTGTGCATTCTTTACATAGCAAAAAATAATTTTAATTTTGAATTATATATTTAAAGTAATGAAAATTAAAATGTTGAATTAGAAAAATTATTAATTTGAGATGAAAGTAATATACTTGTCAATAATATATTTTTAGATGTATAGTGTATTAGAAAATAATTACAAATGTTTAAAATAAAATTAATGATTTTATAGAAAATAATAATATATAATAATTTCAAATTACATATTTGAAGTGACAAAAACATAAATAAAAATAAATTAGAAAAATTATTAATGGGATAAAAATAGTATACTTGTCAAGAATATATTTTTAGATTGTTATATTAAAAAAATAACTAATGGTCTTGTATAATAGAAATACTATTGAAATAATCAAAAAGTAAAATAAGAAGATGAAACCTCTTTATTAATGGAAAATAGAGAGCAATTTAGAGTGTGGTTGAAGACCAACTCTTTATTTTACTCTTCAAGTATAGAAAATAGAGAGTAAAATAAAGTGTGGTCCGAGATGTCTTACGTCAACTTGCCAGTAAAATGAAAGCTAGTCAAGAAACTGAAACAACAAAAACAAACAAACAAGAAACTAAACAAGCTATTTGAGTAAGCTGGAGAATAACCTTCATGGACATCTACTTCACAGTGCTGAAGATTTCAGTCATCAAAAATGAACTAGCAATTTTCCTTCCACTAAAACATACTATTTACTAGCCTCTGCTAATGCAGAATATAAGCAAATGAAGCAAGTACCAGTAGTTTCTTTCTTTGTTTTCAAAGCTCATAGTTGTATTATTGTGAGTCTCTGTGGTAACTTAGTCGATGGGAATGTCGTAGTTAACTGTTACCCCTATTTGTAGGTGATGTCCAATTACCATTTTCTAAAGCAACTTCTACGGCTCAATTTTCCTTTCAAACGCACGGATACGGATCCTTAGCCCCCTGTGCAAAGATATCTAAGAACACACGGAGAGACACATATATATCTCTGTGAATGCGCTTTCAAGATTAATCATCCTTGAGGGCGAGTATTCAACGAGCAACAGAACGAGGCATAGCCCCAGTTCCTGAAGGAAAAAATGCCAAAACTTGCTGCGCTTACATCTCATGTAATAAGCCTAAAAACACTTGAACAAGTGTGTGTCTGTTGTAACAAGCTACTCCAACTGAGTCATATATTACACCAAAATTCTTGTATCGAAGTGATTCATGCCTCCAGTAACCAAATTATTCTAGGATATCTAATGAAGCTGACGAGAACATGGTCAGTACATATTTTAAATGCATTCAAGCAACTGTTTATCACGCAAAACTTTCCTATTCGCATAGTTAATCTTCAGCGGGATTCAAGGATTTTTTAACAACATGGTGCATGATATAAATTGTATAGAAATATACAACTCCAATTGAGCATGAATGATATTTGTAGCATCTGTACTGTACAACATAAGGAAAAAAAATGTAAGACACAAGCTATCAATAAATTTGAGAACAGGGACATCAGGCAATCAGATTCACTAAATATGAGGTGAAGTAAGGGTCTCTAAGTAGGTAGCCACTTGAACTTGAAGAAAATCACCCGACACACAATCGGCAATTCGCTTGAATGATGCATTCCTTGAATTATACAGTGTTAGCTCTGTCCCAACCTTTACCAGAACCTCATCACTATTCTCTACCACGAACAATGGCGAGATATTAACTCTACCATCATCCGGTGATGATATGGTAACCAATTTAGTCCAAGATTTCTCGACACCATATTCCTTCATCACCCACATATCTGCCTTATTTGCTTCATAGTTACAAGAAGCAACTAAACGCCCTCTTGATTCACCTAATGTCCATCGAATACCTTCACCTTCATAACTAGGCAATGATATTCTCCCATGTCTCTCTGTAGCCAAATCAAAGGTAACAATCTCTGAGGAAGCAGAAGCGCCAACCGAAACATGACTATAACATCCTTCCCAATGAAGAACCCCATTTGCAAACACACCAACATTTCCATTTATATGACCACTATTAAAACCCTCAATACTTGACCAAGAATTAGCCTTCAAGCTATAAACATTAACCATGTTACCATGTCTGCCCTCGTCATCAATTTGAGGAAAACTAAAGATCTTAACCACCTTATAATCTTCAGTAGATGCATCATAACCAAATCCATATCTAATATAACAACCACCATCTCCAACATCATACTGAACCATTGAATCAGGAAATACATTAAACTTTCCGGTACACGGGTTCAATACCATTAATCTAAATGAATCACTAGTTAAGCAAATTAAGCCATTGCAAGACCCCAAAAGCCAAGCCGAGAGAGACAAAGTTGTAGGAGGACAACCATGTTTAGCTACAGTAATAGATGAATTTACAGAGCGTATGGTGTAGACCTGACAGATTTTTCCCAAACCAGAGACTGTGGCTACAGCAGCAAGTGTATAATCAGTAATTTTGGGGTTCTTGATGGAAAAACTGATATGGGTTTGGTGGAATTGAGTATTTGAGAGTAGATAAAGCCATGATTTAGAAACAGACCTAAATTTTAAGAGGGTTTTGAGAGGTAACCTGATGAGAATTTCAACAATGAGGTCTTGAGGAAGGGTTGGTATCTCTTCCATCTTTAATTGTTATGCTATTGTGACTATTTTATCATTCTGAAGTGTATATATATGTGGGGGTCACAGTAAAAGGCAATTGCAACTGAAATACGTAGCTTCAGAAGCACCACGATAGCGAGGGTTAAGAAGCAAGCATGTAAAAGTGGAACAACTTGGATGTCATCTCAATTGTGAATTTCTTGCCAGCCTTGCACGCCACTCTTGCCTTTATTTTGCTCTACGTTTAATCCGCTTGTCTTCTTCCTATAGTCCACTATTCTCTTGCATAATTTCTGTCAAGACTAGATGGATAGATTTCAGTACTTTATTTTTTAATACTCCTTCCCTTCAAATATATATAATTCATTTGTTTTAATGAGTTCCGGGAAAAAGCATTCTATATTTAATAATAATTTAATTTTAAAATATTTATTTTATTTTTAATAAAATGATTTATAGCTAAACAAGTGTTTATTAGTTATTTTAGTATATAAATTTCAAAAATTTTATTTTTTCTTTATAATATATGTTAAGTTAAATTAACTCAAACAGAATAAGACAAGATAATAATAAGAAATAAGAATAAGAAAAATATTTAAAGGGCACTAATTACTATTCACTTTGTTAGAACCAAAACAAATTACTCTGATGGTATGTCTCACAATTACAATTCTAAAATTATCGAATTATAAAAAGAGCAAGAATATAAGAGCGTTCCAATTTTTTCCCAAAACTAAAGAAAGTAAAATATAATAAATTTGTAATCTTTAATAATGTACTAAAATACTTTTCAATTTTATAATTTTATCATATAATAAGTTTAAAATTAAAGAGTTGATTTGATAAGAGAAATAAATCAAAATGAATAGAATGTAATTTTTTATGTTAACTTACTTTTTTGCTTTTTAGGTTATCATTATTAGATGTAACTAGTGGAGTAATTTTTTTCTTCTATTATCTATTAATATAAAAGCATATCACATAAATATACTTTTAAATTTAGCTTTAATTAATATTTATATTATTTTTAATTTTAAATATGTATAAATAAAATTTATATCAAATTCAATATATATATACATATATATAATCATAAAATATTATATAAACTTAATATATCTATTTACTTATATTTTGAATAATTCAAATATTATTTCTGTATCAATAAGATGAAAAATTATAATTATCTACGGAAATCAAATTTAAAATCATGCCTTGTCATGCTTGGCGAGGAGGGTTCATAACCTTATCAGTTGTACACGTGTGGTCTATTTCTATTTGAATGATACGTAGTGGATTTGCAGTTTCTGTAGTTTTGCTTCCTCTCTATACGGGTCCCGTATAGGCTAGGAGAATACAATATGAAATTTGCTTTTGTGACTGGCCAATGCGAAGGGTCCTCAAAATCATAAATGGCAACTCAATAAAGAAAAAGCGTTAAATCACTCCAATTTTCGTCCATATCTCAAGACCTTACTTGTTTGGCCATCAACTTTTTTTTGGAAAAGTTTCTATTTTATTTTAAAAGTTGTGTTTGGTCGTAATTTAAAAATTTTAGGTTTGTTTATCCTAGAGTTTTATTCTTTATAAAATATTTTTTTTTAAATTACATTTTATATATTAAAAAATTTTGCTACATGACATGTTACATAAATAAGATATTATATTTTAATAAAAAATTAAATTAAATATTAATATTAATTAAAAATTAAAGATTAAAATATTAATATTCTCTCAAAAATTACTTTTTTTAAAATAATTATTTTATAAAAATATAAATTTAAAATATTTTTCAGTAAAATTTAAAATACTTTTCTTACCTACTCCACCACCTCCCTCCATCAAGTACACGCTCCATCCCCACCCCAAACAATCCCACCCTTTTACTTTTTTAAATATTTTTTAAAAAAAATTGAAATTCACCACCTTCTCTTTATTTTTTAAAATAAATAAAATTGTATACAATCGCCGTCTAACTCTCCGCTCTTAATTTATTTTTTTAATATTTCTTTCATTTTGTTATGGGTACGTATACATATATTTAGAAAATTTTTTTTTTCCTATTTGTGTATAGAATATAGCAAAAATAAAAAAATTATCTTAGAAAAAAATCTTGATGCAAGTAAAATCATTTTCTAAAAATGAGAAAAAAAATGAAAGTGGGAGATTAGGTTGGGAGGATAGAATTATTTTTTCTAAAATTAGAATATATAAATTATTATTTTCAGGTGAGAGATGGGGAGATGAAGAATTTCGTTCAAAGAATTTTACAAAGATTTTTTTAAAAGAGAAGTAAGAAAAATATTTTATATACTTTAATATTTAAACTTTAATTAATATTATAATTTATCTACTTTTTGTCAAGGTAGAGTGTTTTATTCATGTAAATGTGAAGGGTGATGCGACTTTTTTTTAAAATAAAAGAGATAGCCATGGCAAAAGTGAAATAAAAGTGAAGGAATGTATTTCTCTAACTAATAAATGATAGTTTAATTAAAATTCATTATAATTTTTTTTTTGAAAAAAGAAAAATAGTTAAGATGTGTTATTTACTCTTATCTCAAAAAAGATATATTCAAATTTTAAATAATGATACAATTTCAACTTAAAATTATAATTTTGAAAGAAAGTAAAAAAAGAATATTTTCATGGTTCAAAGGTCTAAAATCAATTTTCTTTTAACTTGTTTTTATTGTCTATTGAGGAATGGCTCTAATTTTTGGCCGAGTTTCCGTGGTTCTCTTTGAGAGATTTGAATTTGAAAGCAAAAAAATTTCCGTCCTCGAATATCTATCTATCTGTTTATACGCCTTTAAAAATATTATTTAAATTTTTTATCCTTTATTAACAGACTTCTACTTAGAAAAAATTATTTTTTCATTATTTTTTTTTAATTTTTATTTAATTATATTTAAAATATTGACTATTAAAATATAAAGAAATAAATAATAAAATAAGAACTTTTAGTCGTGGACTTCAAAATCTTCTTTATTTAATAGATTTCTATCATTTTCTTATTTGAATCAAGAAAATACTCTACCGTCGTTAAGGAAAATTCTAACTTACCATGATATAGAAGATCTTTAAAAATAAATAACTTGTCAAAATAACTTTTATAATGAATTATTTATTTTTTCATAAATTCATAATTAAATTTAATTTTTCTCTATAATATTTAATACTATATAAGATACACGTTCTAATCACGCGCAAGACGTCTGATCAAGACTGTTCAGTTAGGATGATTCAGTTAAAATAACATTTTGTTTATTGAATTGCAAACTTACAACTGACAAAATTCTAAGCTACAACTGGTGGAAAATGAAGGAGATTGCTCTTGTTGAGAGACGGGTCCAACTTTTTTTCTTGTCTTTTTTTGTAGAGTTGTGTAAAATTAGAGCCATCTAGTTTATTCAATGATAAAGGTTTTGTAGTTTACGAGGTAAGTTGAACTGATTCATTATTTTAACGGATTAAAAAATAATTGATTTGATCCATAATTACGTGGGTCACGGACTGCGTCGCGACAATTTATTTTCTTAAGAATATATTTTTTTATAATTTATTTATTATTTAAATTCTAAATTTAAAATATTAAAGTTTCAAATGCACAAATAAAATAATTTTAATATTTTTTTCACTTTTATTTTTAAAAAAGATGTCTTTGATTTGACACGAAGTATAAAAAAATAAATAAATTTTTTTAATCTTATCGTCTTGAATTAAAATTATATCACTCGTGTAATAACATTCTTTAATCTCGTTATCTTAAACATATCGTGAAAATTTGCAATTAAAAATTTTCCAAAAAAGAACAGTTCATTTATTTTAACATACAAATAAGAAAAGTAAATCATTCTTTTTAGGGAAAAGGATAAAAGATGTCCTTAACGTATTGAAAATGACTCAAAAATGTTTTTCTTCCACTAATAGGCTCAAAAATACCCTTCTATCCACCTATGTAGATAAAAAAATGCCCTCAAGGTTAAATTTAAATCTAAAATTACTTCTCATTTTAATAGAATTTGATATGACATAAATAACTTTTTTATTAAATATATGGCATTATTTTTATTGATATTTCATTTACTATAATACTCACTAAGCCACACACATTTCTAAAAAACCCAATACTTATTCATCTTTCTTCTTCAAAGATTAAAAAAATCATTGCAATAAGGCAAACTCTAAAGGAGGTACTTTGTTTTTACGCACCTCAAAGGGATAAAGTGCTTTCATCACTATTTCTAATTGTTCTGTTTCAGATTATTTATTTATTCATTTTCTGGTACACTGTTGTTATTGTGAAAGGGAACCCTTCAGACGATTAGATTCTCTTTAGATGATTTTTTTTTTTAAAGAATATTCTAAAAATGTTTTGACTGTTAGTTTACAGAATAGATCATCATTGACCACATCCCTGTAATATACTTCCAATTTGTTGCAATAGTTGACAGTATCTGCGTCTTGAGGATTTGGGGTGTGTGTGTTTTCATATGGCCTACTGGATTATTTTGGCTAAGTTTACCATCTATAAGATTAACAACACATCCAAATGAAGTTTCCCTTATTTTAGGGAGTTTTACTAATCTATGACCTTTGAAGAAGGAAGATGAATAAGTGTTTTTTTTAAAAAAAAAAATTGGGGGCAGGAAAAGAAGAAAATGTGGGGAATTGAACCGTAGCCAACAAGGTGAGTATTCAGGTAATTAACCAATTGAGCTATTAATATTCCCATGTTGTTAGGTCTTTTAAAAATGGGTTTGATTTAATGGATATGATTTTAAATGAAATTGGCTCTAATTACTTGTGGACTAATAAGAATAATGCCACATATTTAATTAAAGAATTTATTTATGCCACATATGTTAAAATGAGGAGTGATTTTAGACTTAAGTTTGACCTTAAGGGTATTTTTGATCCAAATAGGTGGATGGAATGGTATTTTTGAGCCAATAGGTGAAAGGACATTTTTGAGTCATTTTCAATACGTTAAGAGCATTTTTTACTCTTTTCTCGTTTTTTTTAAATAGAGAGGATAATACTTGTTAAGTTTGACTTCAAGTAAAGATTTGATCGCATGACTTCAATTTTTAATTATTATCATTTTCTGCAAATATTTCGAGAACAATTGTACCTAGAAATAATTTTTATATTTGAATTTTCGAACTTTATAATATTTATATGCATGATTTAAAACATCAAAGTTGGTCTGCTCTTGTTATTTTTAATATCTTATTTTATTTTATATTTTTAATTATTTTCTTATTTGACCTAGGGCCGACCCAACCTACATTACTCAAGTCCTACAGATTTATCGACTAAAACGTCTTATTTTAAAATGAACTCTAAAAATCTGAGGCCATGTTCCTCAAATCACGAATTGAACCGCTGATCCAACAACCTTACCCTTATTGACGAATTTTTATAAAATAGACTGAATTATGCTACTAAACAAACATATATCACCTAATTATTCATTATAATTATAGTTTTTACACAATTTATGCTCACCACCAATGTTTCATCTGAGTTGCTAGGTCACACTTTCGTATTTGTATACGATACCGAATTATACAAATGAATAATTTATTGACAACAAATTAAACGAATCATATAAATGGATTTGTATATTGACAATGAATTATATAAACGAAAATATCAATAGCAACGAAACTAGCGAATGATACAAATGAATTTGTATATTGGTACGAATTATACAAATAAAAATATCCATAACAATGAACCTACTTATCATATTTCTATATTAACAATAAATTATATAAATGAATTTATATATTGACAACAAATTATACCGGTGAAAATATTTATAGCAAATAAAATTATAGCTATAAAACTTAATTAGATAAACTGTAATTAAAAAACATAATTAAGATACTTGTTAATATCTATTTGTGAAAATTTTCCATAAAATATTCTATTTGCAGATTTTTCCAAATTTAGTACTCTTTCTTTAACGCTTCTTCATGACCTCTGGTAATTGAACTTGAATAATAGCCGCTCAATAGTTACTACTATACTCTCTCCGTAATGAATACTCTCTTCGTTCTCTCTGTAATGATTACTCTCTCTATAATTTATAGGCGAAATGATCAAATAGGCCCTTATACTTGGTCCCGTTTGTCACATAGGACCTTACACTTAGAACTTTGCCAACTAAACCCTTGTACCCACTCAAAAGGTATATTTTAAACCCCTCCAACTTATCGTGTCTCTCAATCGCACTGCCACATCATTTTTTATTTTTTACAACTTTTTTTTTGTCAAAATTCTCATAATTTTCAGCCTTTTTCCCTTCAAACACAAGTACATCAACCCCTTCTTCTTCAGCCCCCAAAAACCAGAGAGGAGAGTAAAACAGCCGCATAAAAAGTGGTACAATGGCTTACCGTAAATGGCCCAGCTATGCCACCAAATCCAATCAACATAGTGTGGTCAAAACCCCCATATGGGAAGCGATTTATCAGACTACAAAGAAGAGGGCTAGTGGACCTAAGTGCCCTGTAACTAGAAGAGAACTCAAGGGATTCAACATCAATCTACAAGAAAAAGCTTAAATTTTTTGTTAGATCATCAAAATCCAAATCAATAAAACATCAAAATTTTCAAAAAAAAAACCCACCTCCAATTCAGTTCAAGAAACAAAACCCACCAAAAATCCAACTCCAATGTACCAAAAAACTTGTCTTTTCCAGGTCAGATCAAACCCAAATCAAGAAAAAAAGACCATTTATGTAAAATTCTGTAGGAATGAGCCGAAGTAGAATGGGTAGTATAGTTATCCATTGTGTTAGAGAAACAAAATGGATGAAATTTTTTTGATATGGATAAGAGAGAAAAAGAGAAATTGAACTTGAAATCAAGAGGATGGGAAGAAAAATAGGAATAAAGGGACTGCAAATGGAGTGACTACTAATATAGGGCATGCATGGATTCTTTGAAGAAAATGAGAATCGAAACAAGAGCAAGAGTAAGAGCAAAACCCACTTTAGCAGAAAAAATAATTTTCCAAGAAGAAATTATGGCCAACAAGAAGAAATTTCAAGAAATTTGGAGAGACAAAAATAAAAAAAATTTGAAGAATTTTGAGAAGAAGAAATGGGGATTTATAATATTTGAACATTAGGGGAAGAAGATGACCGTTAGAGGGGTTTTTACAAACCCTTCATGCTCCAAAATAAAGTGAATCTCACGCACATGACTTGGTATGCCATCTAGGATGCCAGATTAAAAAAAAAGTGTTTAAAATGTACAAGAGTCTAGTTGGCAAAGTTCTAAATATAAGGTCCTAGGTGATAAACGAGACCAAATATAAGGGCCTATTAGTTCATTCCGCCTAATTTATACTCTCTCCGCTCAGTAGTACTCCTTCCAAATTCATACTCTCTCTGTAATGAACTTGAACTACTATACTCTCTCTCTAATGAATGCCATTAATATAAATGAAATAATGTATTTATATCTAAGAATTTACCTGCTAATTAAAAGAATAGAGGTTTTATATGCATATCATTGAATTTTCTACTTATTATCTTTGGACATTGTCTTCGTGCATAGACCATAGTACGAGCACTAACCTATATGTATCCTTATGTAACAAGAGAGTTAAAAGAGCTATACAAGCAAGCAATAGGTTGATATACTCATTTGAGCAATTCAAGGGTATATTTATAATTTTTTGATATTTTTTTATTTTAATTTGTTAATCTTATTTTTTCATTATATATATTGCGTTAAAAAATTCTTAGTTTTGAAAACATATTGCATAAAAATATAAAAAATACTATAATTCATAACAATGACAACGTTAAATATTTTAAAAATAAATAAACAATTCGACTGATTATTGAAATTAATCTATTGATGTCACATAAAGTGGGACCAAAAAAATAAAATATATTGTTTAGTTTGGAAACTATGTAAAAAGTAATTTAAATCTAAATAATTAACAATAATAATATACGTTTGAAAATTAAATAAAAAATATAATATACACAAGAATTAACAACTTAAAATATTGAAAAGATATATAAAAAGTTCAATTGACCCTCAAATCAGTGTCACGTAAAAACAAATAGATAAGTAACATATATTGTTTAAGATTAACGTAAAAATAATACAAATCACAATAATTAAACATTTAAAAACACTAAAAATTTGGACTTTAAAATTTTATTAGTGGCACATAAATTGAGATAAAGAGAGTAACATATATTATTTGAAAGTTAAATAAAAATACTATAATTCATAATAATTGTAATACCCCCTAATTCCTTTTACCTACCCTAGAGTGGATGCATAGAGGATGTTGAGAAAAGAATGAGAAAAATTGCAGGAGAAGGTTCTCGAGGACCACTTACGACTCGTAGACAGGTCTACGACTTGTAGAACGTGTCTCATAAAACCCCCTAGATGACTTGGTGAAATTTTCTAATGTGGGGTCTATATACGAGATGGAATACGACCGGTAAAGTATTCTGCGGCTCGTGGAGGAGATTTCATGATAAATTCCAGTAACTCAAAATTTAGAACACCTTATTTAAGAGAGTTAGTTTACGACCTGTAAAATATTTTACGGCTCGTAGAAGAGGTCTCGTGCCATTTTCCATCAACTCAGATTTAAACCCCTCATTCATGAGAGGCTGTCTACGACTTGTAGACGGGATCTCGTAGACTCAGACGACAGATTTTAAGAGGAGTATTTTTGTCCATTCCAATCCTTATTTAATTAAATCTTTGGTGGTTTTAGGCTTGAATAAAGCCTTAAAACAGAATCCCATGTGTGTTATTCACCATTGTTCACATTCAAGGGTTTCTTGAGGGCACTAGAGGAGAAAGAAAAGTGTGGGTTCTAATTCAAGCGCAAGGATCTACTAGATTTTGATTGTTTCTTTTTCTTCCAGGTATATAAGACTACATAAAGCGTTGGATTATGTTTTTCCACGTTCCCTTTCGTCTCCTTGAGATAAGATTATGAGTATAAATTGCGTATCTCAATCTTGTGAATCTTGAGCCCCAAATGCTTGTACATGTCTGCGTTTCATGAATATATTTGAGTTAAACTATGAGTTGTATCATTATTACCATGAAATATGAATATATTTTGAATGCTTAATACCCTAACCCTAAACCTAGTATTTTCTTTGCTTACTAAATTGAAATTATGAACCTAACCTTCTCAACCAGTAAGTTGAATCTGAGAAGTATGTTTCCTTGTTTCATATATGCATGTAATGAATATCTATTATGTCTTATGTGCTGAGCATGGGCGATATGATGTCCCTTGACCGTAATTCTTGAGAATCTTGAGTTGTGTTGCATGAATGATGGTCCTAAGTTATTGAGTTATTAAAAAACTGAGTTGAGTTACTGAGAACTGAGTTGAGCTTAAGTAAATTTTCATGAAACGTTTTAGTCTTGGAGGGAGTATTGAGCAATGAGTTAGGTGATTGTGGAGCACTCCATAACTACGTTGCCTGCGTAAGCTAGTCGTACAGTTAACTTTGGCGGCTCACGTCCCAATAGATGGACATTCTCTTTGGATCCAAGAGAGAGAAGTAGAGGTTGACGTCCTATTTCTTGGCAAGTTTCGGACGGGAATGGCAACAGTGTCATTTCGTTGTACATCACCAATGCTTATGGTGGGTGGAGAGGTATGTCGGTTAGAAAAACTTTCAAGCAACACTTGAGTTAACCTATCATGAATTTTGAACTAAGTTGCATTACATATTATGTCTAGTTCTAAAGCACTATTTCAAACTTTAACTTGCATCAATTACTTGAGTTGAGTTATGAGATAAAGAGTTGAGTCTCGAGTCGAGTCATTTGACTAAGTCTGAGCCTTAATTGTTTCTTGAGCTATTTTACATACCATACATTCCACGTACTGACACCACTCGGCGCTGCATCATTTCATGATGCAGATACTGGTGATAGAAGACTTCAGCAGGCGCACCGTTGAGGTTCAAAGTTCTTGAGTTCAAGATTTGGCGAGCCCTCCTTGCCATTTGGAGGAGACTTCTTTATTTCACTAGTATTTTTATTTTCTTTAAGTAAAGTAGCCATGGCTTGTCATGGTACCATGTAGACGTTAAGAGTAGAGGCTTTATAGACCTTGAACAAAGTATTATTGAGTATTTCATTTTCTAGACTTAGATCTATTTTGGAGACTATTTCTGAGATCTTTATCCTTCCCTTAATACTTGTATTGAGCATTTCTTCCACCGTTGAGTAAGATATGATGATGAGGTCAGGTGGTTCTCTTAAGGAATCAACAATATTTCTTCAAGTGCCAGCCACGCCAAGAGTACCCACCCGAGGAATGACAAACTAGGTATCAGAGTACAGAATTCAAGTGTCCTAGGGAGTCTATGAAGCCGTGTCTAGTAGAGTCTTGTTTATGGGTGTGTTGTGCACCACACTTCATAAGTAGGAGGCTGTAGGACATTATGAATCGTTATACTTCTTTTGCATTCTGAGTTCATGCGATAGAGTTTGACTTTATAAAACTCTTTTCTAATTCTTGCATTATGCGTTTGCAGATCATGCCTCCTAAGCTACAACTGCTCAACGAGACGCCCGAGCCCTAAATGCTGAGAATCCTCCACAAGAGGTCCCCTACTCAGACAGGGACTAGAGGACGGGGTCGACCTGCTAGGATCATGGGAGTCCCACAGTCACCTCCTGCTCAGGCAACCTCCACCTCGAAGATAGACTTCGAAGGAGCCCTTACGATGCTCACCCAGCTAGTGAACTCCCAGAATAGCAACCGAGGTCCCCAAGCTCCTAGCTCTAGCTCTCAAGATCCCACTACTACAACTAGGCTCCGAGACTTCTTGAGGATGAACTCATTAGTTTACACAGGGTCAAAAGTTAAGGAGGACCCATTGAAATTCATTGATGAGATGTGCAAGGTCTTGAGGGCTATGCATTGGACAGAGGTTGAAGGAGTTGAACTTGCCTCCTATCAGCTCAAGGATGTGGCAAACTTTTGGTGTAACCAATGGGAAGATAGTCGAGGTGAGGATGTTGAGCTTGCTGAGTAGAGTGAGTGCTTTCCTCGACCACTTCTTTCCCCAAGAGTTCAGGGAGGCAAAGGTTGAAGAGTTCGTGAACCTAAAGCAAGAGGGAATGACCATCAAATACTACAACCTCAAGTTTATTAAACTGTCAAGGTACACTCAAGAGATGGTCCAGGATCTGAAGGAAAGGATGAGAAAGTTCATGTCTGGATTGGGTAAACAGGTGAAGAGGGAGCATGAGGCAGCATTACTAATCCTGGGCATGGATATCTCCAGAATCATGGTATATGTCCAACAAACTGAGAAGGATAAGAAGAAAGACAGAGAAGAGCATTTGAGTAAGAAAGCCAAGTCCACAGGGAACGAGTCTAGCCATCATAAGCAGGATAAGGGAGATAGATCTTACTTTCAGAAGAGGCATTCGGGGTATGCACCTTCATTAGCCAGTGCACTAATTCCAAATATCAGGTATGATCAAAGATCTTAAAGGTGGTCGAACTTTAGAGCACAGGGTTCACAGGCCAGTATGACCCTTAGCTCGACAGGGAAACCCCCTTGTGGAAAGTATGGCAGGATACATTTAGGAGAATGCAAGAAGAGAGAAAATGGTTGCTACAAGTGTGGCCAGACAGGTCACATCCTGAGAGAATGTCCACTTTGGGGTAATAAGGTGCAGTCTTCTACTAAAATTCCACTACCCAAGGATAACCAGAAAGGTGCTACACCGAGGACAAGCGGAGAAACGAACTGTCTATATGCAATGGGGAACCAACAGGACCAAGAGGTTGCACCATGTGCCATAAAGGGTATGCTTTAAGTCTTTACCATCGATTGTTATGCTTTGCTTGATCCAGGGGCAACAATGTCCTTTGTGATGCCATATGTTGCTAGAAAATTTGAGAATTCTCCTGAGTGTTTACTTGAGCCTTTCCCTATTCATATTGGTGAGTCTATCGTCACTAAGAGAGTAAATAAGGATTGTGTAGTATCTATCTACCACTGGGATACTCTTGTTGATTTAGTTGAGTTAGAGATGATTGACTTTGATGTAATCCTTGGTATGGACTGGCTTCACGCCTACTATGCCTCTGTTGACTGCAGAACCTGAACTGTCGAATTTCAGTTTCCAAATGATCCTGTTATAGAATGGATGGGAGATTTTGTCGCACCTAAGGGAAAGTTTATTTCTTACCTTAGAGCTAGAAAGTTAATCTCTAAGGGGTGCATCTACCATATCGTGCGAGTCAAGTCTGATGATATTGCGCCGCCGACTCTTGATTCAATTTTGATTATGAGTGAATTCCCTGGCATATTTCTAGAGGATCTTCCTGGAAGAGAGATTGACTTCGGAATTGATGTTCCTGATACCCAATCTATTTCTATTTTGCCATACGGAATGGCCCCCACTGAGTTGAAAGAGTATGTGAGGGACATGTTATCCTATCCTGTTCGTGTGAAAGAAAGATGGGTCTCAGAATGTGCATATATTATAGACAACTAAACAAGGTCATGACCAAGAATAAATATCCTCTCCCAAGGATGGATGATCTGTTTGACCAACTTCAGGACTCCTCTTGTTTCTCAAAGATAGACCTCAGATCTGGCTACTATTAATTGAAAGTGAGGGACTATGACATTCCAAAGACAACCTTTAGGATGAGATATGACCACTTTGAGTTCTTGGTCATATCCTTTGGGTTAACGAATGCACCTGCAACTTTTATGGACTTGATGAATACAGGTTTTAGACCATATCTTGACATGTTTGTAATCGTGTTCATCGACGACATTTTGGTGTATTCAAAAGGTAAGGGGGAGCATGTCAATCATATCAGAGTTGTCCTTCAAACTCTTAAGGACCCTGAGTTGTATGCAAAGTTCTCGAAATGTGAGTTTTGGCTCAAGTTAGTGGCCTCCTTAGGCCATGTTGTTTCGGGTGATAGTATTTGAGTAGATGCCAAGAAGATTGAAGCGGTTAAGAACTATCCCAGACTGACCTCTCCAACTGACATAAGAAGTTTCTTGGGGTTGGTAGGCTACTACCTCAGATTTGTTGACGGATTTACTTCCCTATCCGCACTATTGACCAAATTGACTCAGAAAAGGTCAAGTTTCAGTGGTTTGAGGAATGTGAGAAGAGCTTCCAAGAGTTGAAGACTAGATTGACTACTGTGCCTGTGTTAACTTTGCCCGATGGGATGGAGTATTTTGTAATATATTGTGATGCGCCAAGAGTTGGGTTGGGTTAGGTTGTGTGTTGATGTAGAGGGGGAAGGTGATAGCCTATGCTTCCAGGAAACTTAAGGTTCATGAGAGGAACTATCCGACCCATGATCTTGAGTTGGCGACGGTGGTGTTTGTACTTAAATTCTGGTGCCACTACTTGTATGGAGTGCATGTGGATGTGTTCACTGACCACAAGAGCTTGCAATATGTCTTTAGTCAAAGAGAGCTCAACTTGTGATAGAGGAGATGGTTGGAGCTGCTCAAGGATTATGGCATGAGCATCCTCTACCACCCAGGTAAAGCTAACATTGTTGTTGACACTCTTAGCAGGTTGTCAATGGGTAGCACGACCCATGTTGAGGAAGGAACGAAAGAATTAGTGAAGGAAGAGCATAGAATAGCTCGATTGGAAGTTCAACTCGAGGAGAATAACGAGGGAGTAGTCAATGTTCAAAGCGGGTCTGTATCATCTCTAGTGGCAGAGGTAAAGGAGAAGCAAGACTGAGATCCCGTCATACTCCAATTGAAGGAGGCTGTCCATACATAGAAAGTGATGGTCTTCTCCAAAGAGGGAGATGGGGTGTTGAGATACCAGAGTAGGTTATGTGTTACCGATGTTGATGGTATTCGAGAAAGAATCATGGCTGAAGCTCATAGCTCTAGGTATTCCGTTCATCCTGGCTCTACCAAGATGTACCACAACTGTAAGGAAATCTATTGGTGGAGTGAAGTGAAGAGGGATATTGCTACGTTTGTTTCTAAGTGCCCGAATTGTCAGCAGGTCAAAGTTGAGCATCAAAGGCCATGCAGACTAGCACAGAGCTTTGAGATTCTAAAATGGAAGTGCGAGATGATCAACATGGACTTCATTACTGGTCTACTGAGGTCCCAAAGGCAGCATGATTCAATATGGGTGATTGTGGATAGGATTACTAAATTAGCTCATTTCTTGGTAGTCAAGATGACTAACACTGCGGAGGAGTATGCCAAGTTGTAGATCCAAGAGATTGTGAGGTTGCATGGAGTTCCTTTGTCCATCATCTCGGACAGAGGAGCTCAATTCACCTCCTAATTTTGGAGATCGTTCCAAAAGGGATTGGGTATAAAGGTAAATCTAAGTACAACCTTTCATCCACAGGCAGATAGCCAGGCAGAGCGTACCATTCATACATTAGAAGATATGTTGAGAGCCTGTGTCCTTGACTTCAAATGGAATTGGGATGACCATCTACCATTGATTGAATTTTCATATAACAATAGTTATCATGCAAGCATTCAAATGACCCTCGATGAGGCCTTGAATGGGAGGACATGTAGATCACCTATTGGGTGGTATGAGGTTAGGGAAGTCAAGTTGATTGGACTTGATCTTGTCCACCAATCAATGGAGAGGGTAAAGGTCATCAAAGAGAGGTTGAAGACTTCACAGAGCCGCCAAAAGTCTTACACTGATGTGAGGAGAAAAGACTAAGAGTTTGAGGTAAGTGATTGGGTGTACTTGAAAATGTCACCAATGATAGGTCTCATGAGGTTTTGGAAGAAGAGGAGTCCTCACTATATTTTCCCTTATCAGATTGTGAGGTGAATTGGGAAGGTTGCATATGAGTTAGAGTTGCTTTTTGAGTTTGACGCAATTCATCTAGTGTTCCATGTCTTGATGCTAAAGAAGTGCTTAGGAGATTCTGCCCTGGTGATCCTCGTTGAGAACATTGGAGTAAAGGATAGCTTGTCCTATGAGGAGATTTCAGTCTAAATCCTTGATCGTCAGGTTCATAAGTTAAGAACCTAACAGATTACATCTGTCAAAGTATTGTGGATGAACCAATTTGTGGAAGAAGCTACTTGGGAGGCAGAGGAGGATATGAAAGCCAAATACCCTCATTTATTCCTACCTACTGCTGATGAGAGAGTTGATGGTAATGAATTCCCTCTAAATTCTTGAATTTTCATTCCTTGAGTTCTTTTTTCATTCTTAGTATGATAGACGATAGAGTTCTAGAGTCTGAGTGAGGATTGATGTGATGTATTGATTGTTTGATTGTTTTACGTACTAAATTTCTTGATTAATTAGTTGCATGAGTAAGATGAGGGCTGGTTGATTGTTAGAATCCATAGGGAGATTCATGCCTTGACCTAAATCCCTAGCTTTCTCTTCATTCGAGGACGAATGATCCAAAAGGGGAAATAATGTTGTCACACCCCGGGAGTGTACCCAAGACGTGGCCGGCACTCAGAGACTATTGCTAGTCCCCGAGCGAACCACTTAGCCTCATCACATCATTCAATATCAACATAGTGGAAACATCATAAGTGGAAAACCTCAGGTAAGGGCCAATTGACCAAACATCAATCTCAACATCAACTAAGTAAGTAAAATATTACTCAGTTCATAAGGGAAACATCCACATCAATCCTCCACATCATGTCTACGAAGCCTCTAACCTAGCTCAACTGTCTAAGAATGGTGCCATGACATGCCATGGCTACCAGACTCAATGAAATAAGGGAAAGCATATAATAGAAGGGTCTCCTCTGGGTAGTAAGGAGGCTCACCAAAGTCTGAACTCAAATCTCCATCTTCAACGGTGCGCCTGCTGAAGTCCTCTAACTCTTGTATCTGCATCATGAAATGATGCAGCGCCAAATGGCGTCAGTACGTGGAATGTACTGGCATGTAAAATAGCTGAAATAACAGAATAATTACACTGTATAATGAATCTCAACTCAACATCATATTCCATTAGGATGTCAAAAGTCTATCTAAGGCAAGAGATTAGATTAGACAATTGACTCATCAACCTCTCATCAGTCATCAACATCACATCGGTTCAAGGGAACGTCACATCGACTCAAGGACTCAACTCAACATCACATCAACATCAGAGTTCTATCGAATGGAACCTGACTGGGAGTTTCTCTAACCTACAACCATCACTTATGAGCCAGTGATGATACAACGAAGCAATGTCGTTGCCACATCCATCCAATACCCTGCCCGGGGTAAAGGACATCAACATCAGTGGATCCACAAGAAAAACATCAGTCCTCTTTTGGGACAAGATAGGAGCCATCCGCATTGCGGTTCAATCCTCTCTTCCTACGTGGGCCACATAGTTAATGGGTTTGAGTGGGACTCACTCTCTACCCATTTCGGTGCTCAATACTCCTCCCAGAACTCGACATGCTCATAAACATCAACCTCATCAGTCCCATAGGGACATAATACATCATCATCCGTCACAAAAGGACATGGTATAATAATTAATACCTCAACATCAACATCGGTCCCAGAGGGACATAGTATAAAACCTCAGCATCACATTAGTCCCATAGGGATATAATATAATACTTCAACATCAACATCACCTCACCTCATAACATCCACATCAAAACTCAATATACCCACTTAGCAATTAAATCTTAAATGCTAGGACATCATAAAACATCATTCTCATCAACATCCTCATAACATCATCGTCGTCAAGGCTCTAGACATATCCCCTAATTTCATTATGCATGCTCTTTCCAAAACACAATAATTATAAGGTTTTTAAATGCACTAATGAAAATGAATTAAAATGTAGAACAAAATAGCGATGATCATCAATTCATGTCGGAAAACTATTTATACATAAAATCCGTAAATCTTACATGCATCACCTCTTCACATTAACCTCTTCATATCAGGATGCAATACTCAATACATCAGAAGGGCACATGAGAGAACAGTCCTATGCTTTAGGTTAGCCTTACATACCTAAAAAGTTTTGCTAACACGAAGTTGCACAACCTCCTCTTGATCTCCTCAACCTCACCTCCCTTCAAGCCCTAACTTTAGTGACCCTTAGGAAGAACGCTTTAGAATTTGGGTTTTGAAACTCTTTTTCTTGGAAACCGACCTTAATTAGTCGTAGGGAAACGTTTAAGATAATTAGGAATGGACCAAATTGCGCTTTGTAATTTAAAAGAATTTATCCCCATCCTGAAATAACACAGTCCGCGACGCGAACCTGTCGCGGACAGTGTATTTTCAGAAATTCAACTCCGTCGAAAAATTTACAGAAAACATAAGTGTGGCTCCGCGATCGATCCGCGACGCGTTCTCGTCGCGCAGGCACACTGTTTTTTGTTTTGGAACGAAAAATTATCTTTCGACTTGATTGCTCTAAAAATCGACTGAGACCCTCTTCCCACTCCATTTTCTGTGCTGATCACGAATCCACTCTCGGATTTTCAATCCGAGCATCGAAAGACACATTTTACGCACACCTCTTCCCTAGGGATATTTTAGTAATTTGCTGGGTGGTACATTATCTGCTCCTTGGGATCATTCGTCCTCGAATGATGAGTAGGAATTGTAATTTGGCCCGAATAGTCTCAAGAATCACTCGATACTCACTCAGTAACATCCCCATCTTGACTTCTCATCGACCTCATTAACACATATACTCAGACATCAATACTATAAACATCACATCATGGTAGGAACATCAATTTACATAATAGTAAGAATGTTACCTTCAACACTTTCATCAACCTCGAGCACGAACATGTGCAGGTATTTTGCCTTCATCTTTTCCTCAGCTTCCCATGTGGCCTCCTCAACGAATTGATTCCTCCACAAGACTTTGACAGAGGCTATCTCTTTGTTCCTCAGTCTGCGAACCTGTTGATCAAGGATCTGGACTGGAATTTCCTCATAGGACAAACTGTCTTTGACTCCCGTGCTCTCCACAGGAATTACCAAGGCAGGATCTCCCAAACATTTCTTTAAGATCGAAATATGGAACACCGGATGGATCCCATCTAACTCGGAAGGTAATTCTAGCTCGTAGGCGACCTTCCCAATTCTCCACACAATCTGGTACGAACTAATGCAACGAGCACTTAATTTCCCCTTTTCCCCAAATCTCATGACACCCTTCATGAGTGATACCTTCAAGTAAACCCAATCGCTCACCTCAAACTCTAGGTCTCTTCTCCTCACATTTGTGTAAGATTTCTGACGGCTTTGGGTGGTCTTCAATCTTTCTCGAATAATCTTCACCTTCTCCATGGACTGGTGGACTAGGTCAGGACCAATCAACTCAGCTTCTCCAACCTCAAACCACCCTATGGGTGATCTACATCTCCTCCCATACAAGGCCTCATAAGGGGCCATTTGAATGCTTGCATGATAACTATTGTTATATGCGAATTCAATCAATGGTAAATGATCATCCCAATTTCCTTTGAAATCAAGGACGCATGCTCTCAACATGTCCTCCGCCGTCTAAATAGTGCGCTCGGCCTGACCATCTGTCTGTGGATGAAAAGCTGTGCTCAAATTCACTTTGGTACCCAATCCTTTCTGGAAAGACTTCCAAAAATGAGAAGTAAATTGGGCTCCTCTGTCCGAGATAATGGACAAGGGAACTCCATGCAACTTCACAATCTCTTGGATATACATCTTGGCATAATCCTCCGCAGTGTTGGTCGTCTTGACTGCTAGGAAATGCGCTGACTTCGTCATTCTGTCCACAATCACCCATATGGAATCATGCTGCCTCCGGAACCTCGGTAGGCCAGTGATGAAATCCATGTTAATCATCTCCCACTTCCATTCTGGAATCTCAAAGTTTTGGGCCAAGCCGATTGGCCTTTGATGCTCAACTTTTACTTGTTGGCAATTTGGGCACCTTGAAACAAACTCCGCGATATCCCGCTTCATTCCACTCCACCAATAGACCTCTCTTAGGTCGTGATACATCTTGGTGGAGCCCAGATGAATGGAATATCTAGTGTTATGGGCCTCAGCCAGAATCCTCTCTTTGACACCATCAACATCAGGGACACATAGCCTATTCTGGTACCTCAATACCCTATCTCTCCCTTTGGAGAAGACCATCACTTTTTTCTTCTGAACATCCTCTTTCAATTGGAGTATAACAGGATCTCGGTCCTGATTCTCTTTTACCTAAGTCACTAGGGACGATGCAGACCCATTCTGAACACTATTCCTCCTTCATCGTTCTCCTCAAGCTGGACTCCCGATCGAGCCAACCTATGCACTTCCTTTACGAACTCCTTCTTCTCTTCCTCAACATGGGCTGTGCTACCCATAGACAACCTGCTAAGAGCATCAGCAACAACATTAGCTTTACCTGGGTGGTACATGATGCTCATGTCGTAGTCCTTGAGCAATTCCAACCACCTCCTCTGTCGCAGGTTGAGCTCTCTCTGACTGAAGACATACTGTAAACTCTTGTGATCCGTAAACATGTCCTCATGCACTCCATACAAGTAGTGGCGCCAGATTTTAAGTGTGAACACCACTGCCGCCAACTCAAGGTCATGGTTCGGATAGTTCTTCTCATGAACTTTAAGTTGCCTGGAAGCATAAGTCACTACTTTACCTCTTTGCATTAACACACATCCCAATCCAACTTTTGACGCATCATAGTATATTACAAAACCTTCCATCCCGTCAGGCAAGGTCAATACAGGTGCAGTAGTCAACCTAGCCTTTAGCTCTTGGAAGCTCTTCTCACACTCTTCCGACCACTCAAACTTGACCTTTTTCTGGGTCAGTTTGGTCAATGGGGCGGATAGAGAAGAGAATCGCTCAACAAATTTGCGGTAGTAGCCTGCCAACCCCAAGAAACTCCTGATGTCAGTTGGAGAGTTCGGTCTTGGCCAGCTGGCGACCGCTTCAATCTTCTGACCATCTACTCGAATCCCATCACCTGAAACAACATGGTCTAGGAAGGCCACTGACTTGAGCCAAAACTCACATTTGGAGAACTACGCATACAACTCCTGGTCCTTAAGAGTTTGAAGGACAACTCTAAGATGTTTAGCATGCTCTTCCTCATTCCTCGAATATACCAAGATATCATCAATGAATACGATTACGAATATATCAAGGTAGGGCTTGAACACCCTATTCATCAAATCCATAAAAGCTGCAGGTGCATTCGTCAACCCAAAGGACATGACCAAGAACTCAAAGTGACCATATCTTGTCCTGAAAGCTGTCTTTGGAATATCACATTCTCTCATCTTCAACTGGTGGTAACTTGATATGAGGTCTATCTTTGAAAAGCATGAGGCACCTTGAAGTTGGTCAAACAAGTCATCTATCTTGGGAAGAGGATATTTATTCTTGACTATGACCTTGTTCAATTGCCTATAATCTATGCACATTCTCAGAGACCCATCCTTCTTGCGTACAAACAGAACGGGAGCACCCCAAGGAGAAACACTGGGTCTAATAAAACCCTTCTCTAATAGATCCTTCAACTGTTCCTTCAACTCTTTCAACTCAGCAGGGGCCATTCTATATGGTGGAATTGAAATAGGCTGCGTCTCAGGAAGTACATCAATACCGAAGTCGATCTCTCTGTCACGAGGGACTCTAGGTAAATCCTCAGGGAACTCATTTACAATCGGGACTGGCTCAAGAATAGGGGACTCAACATCATCAGATTTAACTCGTACAAGGTGATAGATACACCCCTTAGAGATTAACCTCCTCGCCCTCAGGTAAGAAATAAATTTACCCTTGGGTGCAACATAACCTCCCTTCCATTCTAGGACCGGTTCATTAGGAAATCGAAACTTAACAACTCGGGTCCTACAATCTATGGATGCATGGGACGCATGGAGCCAACCCATACCAAGAATCACATCAAAGTCAACCATCTCCAACTCCACCAAATTGGCCAAAGTTTACCTATGACAGATGGACACTATACAGTCTCTATAGATTCTCTTAGCCATAATTTACTCCCTAGTAGGAGTCGAAACGGTGTAAGGCTCAAGCAAACACTCAGGAAGAATTGCAGACCTATTGGCCATATAGGGCGTTACAAAAGATAAGGTGGCACCCGGGTCAAGTAATGCATAACAATCATAAGAAAAGATTCGGAGCATACCCGTAACAACATCTGGAGAAACCTCTTGATCCTGTCGATTACCCATCACATACAGGCGATTCGTCCCGCCTCCTGCATTAGCAGTAGTTGTCTTCTGCCGACTACCCTCAGGGGGCGTTGTAGAAGACTGAGCTCTATTACCTCTATCACTCCACCTCTGATTTCTCATAGGGCACTCACTCTGGAAATGGCCAGGCCGTCCACAGGTAAAGCAATTATTGGTGCCCTCACAGCATGCGCCAAGATGCAATTTGCCACACCTGCCACAAGGTGGCATTCCCCTCGGACCTTGAGCAACACTGGCTTGGGACTGAGGTCCCTGTGCTCTGAAATTCTAATGACCATAGGATCTCTGATCATACCTGTTTTTCTGAACAGGTGCACTCGCGATCGAAGGTACATGGCTAGAAGACTTCTTTTGAAAGAAGGTTCTATCACCTTTATTCTTCTTCTGCTGATTGGTCTCATGCCCTGCTGATTTGGCTTTCTTCTTCTGCTGTTCTTCTCTGTCCCTCTTCTTGTCCTCCTCATTCTGTTGGGCGTAGACCATAAGTCTAGCAATATCCATGTCTGGAATCAGTAATGCTGCTTTACACTCCCTCTTCACATGCCTGCCCAACCCAGACACATACTTTCTCATTCTTGCCATCATATCAAGGACCATCTCTGGAGCATATCTGGACAGTTGTATGAACTTTAAGCTGTACTCTTTGACCGTCAACTCCTCTTGCTTCAGATTCACAAACTCCTCGACCTTTGCCTCCCTCAACTCTTGGGGAAAGAAGTGATCAAGAAAAGCACTCTCAAACTCCTCCACTCAGCAGGCTCTACATCCTCACCTCTACCATCCTCCCACTGGTTATACCAGACATTGGCAACATCCTTAAGCTGATAAGAGACCAGCTCGACTCCCTCCACCTCATTTGCATGCATAGCCCTCAAGATCTTACGCATCTCATCAATAAAGTTTCGTGGGTCCTCCTCAACCTTTGACCCCGTATAATCTGACGGGTTCATCCTCAGGATATCTCTGAGCCTAGTTGCAGCTGTAGGCTCTTGGGAGCTGGAGCTAGGGGCCTGGGGACCGCGACTGCTACTCTGAGAGGCCACTAACTGGGTGAGCATAGCAATAGCTCCCCTGAAGTCTGCTTCCGAAATGGAGGCTGACTGAATAGGAGGTGCTGGTGGAGCCTCAGCAGCTCTAGCAGGTCGTCCCCGTCTCCTTGTCCCATGCTGATGAGGAGCCTCTGGTAAGGGATTCTCAGTGTTAGGGACTGAGACATCTCTTTGGGCAGCTGTGCGTTTTGGAGGCATTATCTGCAAACGCGTAACGCACGAATTAGAAAGGGGGTTTTATAGAGCCAAGCTCTATCGCACGAACTCAGAATCATCAAAGAAGGGTAACCATTTCCTAAATGCCCTGTAGCATCCTGTTTATGAAGTGTGGTGCACAACACACACATAAACAAGACTCTACTAGACACGGCTTCATAAACTCTCTAGGACTCTCGAACTCTATGCTCTGATACCAAGTTTGTCACGCCCTTGGAGGGTACCCGAGACGTGGTCGGCACTCAGAGACTATTGCTAGTCCCCGAGCGAACCACTTAGCCTCATCACATCATTCAACATCAACATAGCGGAAACATCATAAGTGGAAAACCTCAGGTAAGGGCCAATTGGCCAAACATCAATCTCAACATCAACTAAGTAAGTAAAATATTACTCAGTTCATAAGGGAAACATCCACATCAATCCTCGACATCATGTCTACAAAACCTCTAACCTGGCTTAACTGTCTAAGAATGGTGCCATGACATGCCATGGCTACCAGACTCAATGAAATAAGGGAAAGCATATAATAGAAGGGTCTCCTCTGAGTAGTAAGGAGGCTCACCAAAGTCTGAACTCAAATCTCTGGCTTCAACGGTGCGCCTGCTGAAGTCCTCTAACTCCTATATCTGCATCATGAAACGATGCAACGCCAAATGGCGTTAGTACGTGGAATGTACTGGCATGTAAAATAGCTGAAATAAAAGAATAATTACACAGTATAAAGAATCTCAACTCAACATCATACTCCATCAGGATGTCAAAAGTCTATCTAAGGCAAGAGATTAGATTAGACAATCGACTCATCAACCTCTCATCAGTCATCAACATCACATCAAAAGGACATTACATTGGCTCAAGGGAACGTCACATCGACTCAAGGACTCGACTAAAAATCACATCAACATCAACATCAAAGTTCTATCGAATGGAACCTAACTGGGAGTTTTTCTAACTGACAACCATCACTTATGAGCCAATGATGATACAACGAAGCGATGTCGTTTGCCACATCCATCCAATACCCTGCCCGGGGTAAAGGACATCAACATCAGTGGATCCACAAGAAAAACATCAGTCCTCTTTGGGACAAGATAGGAGCCATCCGCATTGCGGTTCAAACCTCTCTTCCTATGGGGGCCACGTAGCTAATGGGTTTGAGTGGGACTCACTCTCTACCCATTTCGGTGCTCAATACTCCTCCCAGAACTCGACATGCTCATAAACATCAACCTCATCAGTCCCATAGGGACATAATACATCATCATCCGTCACATAAGGACATGGTATAATAATTAATACCTCAACATCAACATCGGTCCCAGAGGGACATAGTATAAAACCTCAACATCAACATTAGTCCCATAGGGACATAATATAATACTTCAACATCAACATCACCTCACCTCATAACATCCACATCAAAACTCAAGATACTCACTTAGCAATTAAATCTTAAATGCTAGGACATCATAAAACATCATTCTTATCAACATCCTCATAAAATCATCGTCGTCAAGGCTCTAGACATATCCCCTAATTTCATTATGCATGCTCTTTCCAAAACAGAATAATTATAAGGTTTTTAAATACACTCATGAAAATAAATTAAAATATAGAACAAAATAGTGATGATCACCAATTCATGTCGGAAAACTATTTATACATAAAATCCGTAAATTTTACATGCATCACCTCTTCACATTAACCTCTTCACATCAGGATGCAATACTCAATACATCAGAAGGGCACATGGGAGAACAGTCCCATGCTTTAGGTTAGCCTTACATACCTGGAAAGTTTTGCTAACACGAAGTTGCACAACCTCCTCTTGATCTCCTCAACCTCACCTTCCTTTAAGCCCTAACTTTAGTGACCCTTAGGAAGAACGCTTTAGAATTTGGGTTTTGAAACCCCTTTTCTTGGAAACCGACCTTAATTAGTCGTAGGGAAACGTTTAAGATAATTAGGAATTGACCAAATTGCCATCCGTAATTTAAAAGAATTTATCTCCGTCCTGAAATAACACCGTCCGCGACGCGGACCTGTCGCGGACAGTGTATATTCGAAAATTCAACTCCGTCGAAAAATTTACAGAAAACATAAGTGTGGCTCCACGACCGGTCCGCGACCTGGTCCTGTCGCGCAGGCACACTATTTTTCGTTTTGGAACGAAAAATTGTCTTTCGACTCGATCGTTCTAAAAATTGACCGAGACCCTCTTCCCACCCCATTTTCAGTGCTGATCACGAATCCACTCTCGGATTTTCAATCCGAACATTAGAAGATGCATTTTACGCACACCTCTTCCCTAGGGGTATTTTAGTAATTTGCCAGGTGTTACAAATGTAACACCCCCTAATTTCTTCTTCCTAACCTGGAGTTGATGCACAGAGGATGCTGAGAAAAGACTGAGAAAAATAGCCGGAGAAGGTTCACGAGGGTCACTTATGACTCTTAGACAGATCTGCAAATCGTAGAATTGGTCTCGTAAAACCCCCCAGATAACTTGGTGAAATTTTCCAAGTCTGAGGTCTATATACGAGATGGTATATGACCCATAAAGTATTCTACGGCTCGTAGGGGAGGTTCGTGATAAATTCCAGAAACTCAAAATTCAGAACCCCTTATTTACGAGAGTTAGTTTACGGTCCGTAAAACATTTTATGGCTTGTAAAAGAGGTCTCATGCCAATTTCCAGTAACTCGAATTTTTAGACTCCTCATTCACGAGAAGCTATCTGCGGTTCGTAGAATGCTCTACCACCCGTAGACGGGGTCTCGTAGACTCAAACAATATTTTTTAAGAGGGGTATTTTTGTCCATTCTGATCCCTATTTAACCAAATTCATGGTCATTTTAGGCTTGAATAAATCCTTAAAAAGAACCCCAGGTGTATTATTCACCGTTATTAACATTCAAGGATTTCTTAAGAGCACTAGAGGAGAAAGAAGAGAAAGGGTTCTAATTTATCTACTAGAGTTTGATTGTTCCTTTTTTTCTCCCAGGTATGTAAGGCTACCTAAAGCTTTGGATTATGTTCGTCCATGCGCCCCTTCGTCTCCTTGAGATAAGAATATGAGTATTAATTGCGTATTCTCAATCATGTGAATCTTGAGTCCAAAATTCTTGTACATATCTGAGTGTCATGAATATATTTAAGTTAAACTATGATTTGTATCATTATTACCATGAAGTATGAATGTATTTCGAATGTTTGATACCCTAACCCTAAACTTAGTATTTTCTTTGCTTATTAAATTGAAATTATGAACCTAACCTTCTGAACCTAGTAAGTTGAACCTGAGAAGTATGTTTCTTTGTTTCATATACATATAATGAATATCTATTGTCTTATGTGCTGAGCATGGATGATATGATATTCCTTGACCGTAATTCGTGAGAGTCTTGTATGATGTGAGTTAGAGCCTTGAGTTGCATTGCATGAATAATGGTCCTAAGTTATTGAGTTGTTAAAAAAATTGAGTTGAGTTACTGCGAACTGAGTTGGGCTTGAGTAAATTTTCATGACACGTTTTAGTCTTGAAAGGAGTATTGTAACACCTGAAAAAATTACCAAAATACCTCTAGGAGAGAAAAGTGTGCATAACATATATTCCAATGCTCATATGGAAAATTCGAGGCTGGATTTATGATCAGCATGAAATATTGAGTGGGAAAATGATCTCGGTCGATTTTTAGAGCGACTAGATCAAAAGATAATTTTTGACCTTAACATAGGTGCGTCGCGCCTTTGTAGTGGAGTCACATTATGTTTTTCCAAAATTTTTCAACGGGATTGAAAAAACTCATTCAAAACTTTTTGGAGAAAATACACTGTGCGCGTCCAGTCCGCGTCTTGGATTGGGCTATCCTTAAGCTGAAATTTTTTTAAATTTTGTGAGAGGCATTTCGGTCAATTTCCAACCCTTTCTAAACTTTATACATGATCTAATTAGGTCGTTTTGACGTTAAAAGGGTCTAAAATCCCATTCTAAGCCCTTCCTAAACAATTGAACAAGACTAGGGCTTTAGAGAAGAGGAAGAGAGCGAAAGATTGAAGGATCCAAGGGGGAATTCTCAAAGGTGATTGTTGATAGCTTTATCCAGGTAAGTAAGGCTAAACTAAAAGCATGAGATTGTTCTCTCGTATTCTCCGTAGATGGTCATAGATGAGTTGAAAATTTAATGAGTCTATATACATGATTTGATGGTGTTTCTTGAAAATTATATTAATCATATGTGTTTTTCTATGTTGATGATCATCATAAACTTGTTTTCTTGAATTGAATAATTTCATAAGAAATTGTTTAATCCCACATGTTAACTTTGAAAGCATGCATGAATGAACCTAAGGATCAAGTGTAGAACCTTGATGTGAGAATGTCGATTGTGATGTGATTGTGATTGTGATTGTGATGAGAGAATGATGATGAGTTGATAGAACTTAATAACCCTATGAGTCTCAATAAATGAACTCCAATGATTGACTATTCGATTGTTCCCTTACGATTGTTCTAAATCATGAGTTATTGATTGAAATATTCCTTGATGGGAGGGTTAAACCCCTATGAGATTGATTAATGATAGGGTTAAAAAGTCCCTATGATTTGTGTGGTCTGATTGGATTGTTTGTCTTATGAGCATTGAGTCATGGGAGAAGTATCGAGCACCAAAAGAGTAAGAGTTAGTCCGACTTGCACTCGTCTAACTAAGTTGCTAAATGTAGGTGAGGCATAAAACCATCATATTATATTGTGGTTCCCTCTTGAGTAGAAGTCCTTGAAAGCAATAGAGGACTCGTTGATTTTCTGTCTCCATTTTGGTTTATCCATTATGGTTTCAATTCATTCCTTACCTGGAAAGTTTGGAACGGCTGCGGTAACATTAGCTTGACTGTTGTACAGTCATTGGCTCATAAGTGATTGTTGTTGGATAAGATAAACTCCCAAAAAGTTCTTACCTTGAGTGCTCTGAGTCGAGTTAAGTTGATTGATGAGGTTGATTGGTTGAGGGATCACTTGTCTAATCTTTATTCTTGCTTTAGATAGGCATGGGACATTTTGATTTGGTTATTATTCTGAGTTGGGGTTATTTCCATATTATTCTACCTATTTTCGTTTCATTCATCTATTTCACATATCATACATTTCACGTACGGACGCCACTCAACGATGCATCATTTCATGATGCAAATACAGGGATTAGAGGTCATCAATAGGTGCATCATTGAGGATCTGAGCAGTTGAGCTTAGTGGTGAGCCTCCCCTACTCCGGAGGATCCCCTATTATTTATTTCATCTTGCTTTAGTGTTAGACTTGATTTAGCTTTATTTAATTGAGGTAGCCATGGGTCTGTCATTGGCATTACTTGATTAGTGATTGAGGCTTTATAGATGATAGCTGAACGTTGATGTTGAAATTGTAGTGCTAGTTCTATCTACTAGCCTTTTTCTATTATATATATTATTTTTGAGAACTAGATGAGATGAGGCCATTTACTTTCTGTTACTTCCGCTGATCTGTAGATTTATTGGATTAAATGGATGTGATGAGGCCAAGTAGTTCACTTGGGGACTAGCAATAGTCTGTGGGTGCCGGCCACGCCTAGGGTGTCGGCCACACCTAATGTACCTTTCCGAGGCGTGACAAGTATTGAGCACCGAGTTGGGTGATTGAGGAGCACCCAGAACTACGTTGGCCTCTTAGGATAGTTGTACAGTTAACTCTGGCAGCTCATGTCCCAATAGATGGACATTCTCTTTGGATCCAAGAGAGAGAGGTAGAGGTTGACATTCTATTCCTTGACAAGTTTTGGACAGACGTGGCAACGACGTCGTTTCGTTGTATATCACCAAAGCTCATGGTGGGGTGGAGAGGTATGTTGGTTAGAGAAACTTCCAAGCAACACTTGAGTTAACCTATCTTGAATTTTGAACTAAGTTGCATTACATATTAAGTCTAGTTCTAAAGCATGATTTTAAACTTTAACTTGCATCAATTACTTGAGTTGAGTTATGAGATGAGGGGTTAAGTCTCGAGTTGAGTCGTTTGATTGAGTCTGAGCCTTAATTGTTTCTTGAGCTATTTTACATATCTTACATTCCATGTACTGATGCCACTCGGCGCTGCACCGTTTCATGATGCAGATACTAGTGATAGAGGACTTCAGCAGGTGCACAGTTGAGGTTCAGAGTTCTTGAGTTCCAAATTTGGTGATCCCTCCTTGCCATTCGGAGGGGCCTTCTTTATTTTGACTAGTATTTCTATTTTCTTAAAGTTGGGTAGCCATGACTTGCATTGACCATCTAGACGTTTAGAGTAGAGGCTTCATAGACCCTGAGCAAAGTATTATTAAATATTTCATTTTCTAGACTTGATCTATTTTGGAGACTATTTATGAGATCTTTATCTTTCCCTTAATGCTTGTATTGAGTATTTCTTCCGCTGTTGTGTAAGATGTGACAATGAGGCTAGGTGGTTCTCTTGAGGAATCAGTAATAGTTCTTCAAGTACCGGCCACGCCAAGGGTACCCGCCCGGGGCATGACAATAATTTTATAATTTAAAATATAAAAAACTTATATTAAAATTTAATTAACTTATGAAATCAATCTATCTTATATAAGTTGAGACATCTAATAACAAATATTAGACTCGTGATGGCACAAACACTTATGTGTAGTATTGTATATAAGAGGGGTTAGGAAGTGGTTATTTGGTGATATGCCTAATTTTCAATTAAATATATTATTTAATTTATGACATTGATTTTCTTGATGGTCATTTATGCCGCTTTTAAATAGTTTCATATATGATTGGATATGGCAAGGGTGACTCAATAAAATGCATAATATTATAGTTATTTAATTTTTTAATATATTTTATTTTTTAATTGATAATATAACAATTCTTGTAATATTTTGTAACATAATAATAAAAATATATAAATTATTGTATATTACATAACAACGTAAATGTTTTAAATCTCATTTATTGATTATTATTTCAAAAACTTTTTCAATAGAGTTAATTGTTATAAAAATTATTTAAGACTCCACTTGATTGAATATATCAATTAGAGTAGTATTATTTTTATTTGTATAGTATTTTGTATTCCTTTTAATTGCAAAATTCAATATTATAGTGATTGTTAACTCTTGTTATTGTGGCCACATAAATTTCTTTTCATTGCTATGGTATTTGCACCTCCCACTAAAAGCAATCTACTTCCCTTGATATGTCTTCATGGTCGTTTCTCAAAAGAAATTTCCAGCTTTCTCTTAGCAATAATCTGTCTAGGGCGATTTTCAAAATTGCAAGTGATTTAAAAGAAAGTTTTTCTAAATGAGAAAACACTTGAAACAAAATAAGGCAAAAATAACTATATTTTGCTAAAATTACAATTTTTAGCTATATATTCTAGGAGAGAGACGAGCAAGAGAGGACATAGGATGGAGAGAGGCGAATTGTATATGTATATTTCTTAAATTATGTGTAAATCTATCAAATAATTATATATGTGTAACTAATATACAAATCTGGCAAGCGAGATTGGGAGAGGGAGGAGAGAGGTGAGCGAGATTGAGAAAGGAAGGAGAGGGGCGAGCGAGAGAGGGCAGAGAGTGGAGGAAGATGAATTGTACATGCATATCTCTCAAATAATTGTACATATACAACTGGTATACATATGTTTTTGTATATTGGCAAGAGATTGCAGAGAGAGAAGAGAGGAGAGAGGTGAGAGAGAGGAAGAGAGGAGAGAGGAGAGAGGTGAGAGAGAGGAAGAGAGGAGAGAGAAAATAGTAACAAAATCCTAACCATAGTTATAAATTATATTTTTTTTGAACTAGAGTGATATAATGCAAAAACATATCATACGTTTACCTAGTTATGTAATTTACCATTTTTTTAGAATTATGCCTTCTCCTAAAACGTAAATTTTGTGTCACACTCTGAGCCTATACCCTGGGCGTGGCCGACACTCAGAAATCATTTTGTTCACAAGCAAATCACTTGGCCTGACTAACTTACTCAACGGAGGATATTAACATCATAGTGAATTAGAATGGGCTAAAAAATTCATGAACTCAAACTTAACAATAATATATACAACTTGACTCAACTTCTTTTAAACAACTTCAAGGAAATAACTTGAACAATATCTTTCTAGTCTATGAGGCCTCTAAAGTTCTGACTCTGAACTAGGCATCAGAGTAGGGTCACAGCTACCTCAATTAAAATAAATACAAAAAAATAAAGACTCCCGAGCTCCTCTAGATGCAAATAGGCCTCACTGACTGCTGATGGAGACTGTCTTACTACACATCTGCTTACATGGGTACTTGAGTCTGCATCAGAAAATGATGGAGCGCCAAAGATGTCAGTATGTGGAATGTACGATATATAAGATGGCCAAAAAGTGCTAAGAACAGGATACTCAACTTTACTTTGAAATAGTCAATTGAGAAAGATATGTCATGCAAGTAAAATATATGTTTAAAACACATTAAAAGTACAACTCAATATAAGAGAAATACTTACTTTAATGCATTAACGAGCACCACTAAGTACATAAAAATAGAATACTCATGTTCTTAGCTCTACAATTTGCTCAACTCAATTAAATATGAAACATAATAAAAGAAAATACTTTAATAAAGAAATAATACATCTCAGTTTGTAAAATAATAAATTTTACTTCTTGGAGAGTTTCTCTAACTGACAACCATCACTATGAGCTTCAGGATGATACAACGTCTTGCCCACGTTGCTAGAACCATCCCATACTTTGCCAGGATAAGGGACGACAACTAGGGGAGTGGATCCATGCTAGGCCATTTCAGTGGCAATGAGGAGTTGTACTATTGGTACAACCCCATCCTACGCCGGCTACATAATTTATGAGTTCAAGTTATTAATACTCTTACTCATATTGGTGCTCAATACTACTCCTAAAATAACTTTTATAATGCTCAAAATTTAAAGAGTAAGAGTGCTCAAAATGTCTTTTTCATCTTTTGGGATTAGCACAACTTTAACTTTTCTTAAACTTTTGTCAACTTATCTTTTTTTTTTGACTGAAAGTTGTATCAATGCAAGTGTCTCAAAAACATAATTTTATTACTAAGCTATCTTGTAAATATAGAGGCTTTAAGTACTTCTTAAACTCAACTCAAAACTGTGGACGTAATAGTTTTCATGAAATATCTAGGGTTCTTACAATTGAAACCTTAACCATGAAACCTTAACTTAATAACTTAGTTTAATAGTGAAATCAGTAAAGATCATATTTTTTTTATCAAGAAAAATACATGAACAAGTTTTTCAACAAAATTAACTACTAAGAAAACTTGATCTCAACTCCTGAATTGGATCTTGGGTAGGGAATGGTAGTTAAAGATGCAAAAATAAACGTAAATATCTTTTGGAGGGCCTTACATACTTGAAAGACTTAGATTCTTGAGGAATTTTGATGAAGGTGCTTAAAAACCCTAGCTTTTCTTCTCTTGAAAGCTACATTTTGGGTTTTGGGAGTGTTTTGAGCATAAAGAAATTAAGGAATCACGTTTAGGGATTTATTTAGGTTAAAAACTGACTAGTTTAGGCTAAAAGGGTGAGAAAAGATGAAAATACCCCTCTTTAGAATTGCTGATCAGATCGTCTACGAGACTCTATACATCCCATAGAAGTTTTCATGGCCTGTAAAGATTCTTCCGTAAACCTTGGACAATTTTCGGGATCTCTGGATCACTTTCATGAGAGCATTTTGCGGCCCATAGAAGGTTCTACGACTTGTAGATTGGTCCGTGAAGTCTAGGGGCAAAAATTTGAGTTTCTGGACTTTTTCTCACGATTTAGCAGACAGGCCCCGTACTTTAATCAACAGCCCGTTAAAAGGGGTTTCGTATTGCATCTCTGCTCTGGCAGTCTTCAGTAAAACAACCATAACGTTTGACTTCGAACTCCAAATGAGGTGAAATAAGTGGCGTTGGAAAGCTATTTCAAAGGGATTTAATTTGAAAGGTCATAAGACACCTAAGTATTTGTGTGGTAAGAGTTATGGTTATTTAAAATTGACCTTTTTATAATCCAAAGTGAAAAACTTAACCGGTAGGGAGGTTTTGAACTTGATTAAGTAGTAGAGGTTTCTTATGAACCTAATCCACTTCTAATACACTTCACACATAGAGGAATGAGTTTTAAAGTATTGAGACAAGTGTTCAAGCTTATATACTTATGATGAAAATTTTTGGATCCTATGAATAGAGTTGCCGGGTGTTATAATATCTCACTGTTGGGATCATTCTCCTTGAATGAAGGTGAGAATAAGCTGGAAGAGAATGGATATACCCTCATTATTTTCTCTCTTATGAAATTTTCTACCAATATCGATAGGACTGATTCATACTAAGAGTTTGAAAACTTTCCATGGCACATAAGATAAGAACAATATGAGGTTAAACATAAGTTATACTCTATCCGAAGCTATTCACCATAGAACATGGGTGCCTTGGGGATGAAATAGGGTTAGGAGTACGCTACTTTGAATGATACGTTTGATAGCTTTTAACCCTAGCCACATTTCTCGATTACACTCTTCTTTATACATACAACAAACCTCAGTTTCTACTCAATAAGAACCTAATGCATCATACCTTCATCGTTGTTTCATAACACCACATTCAAGCCTAATGCTAGCACCACTCCATGGGCTCTAAGTAACCACTCTTCTTAGAATCTCGTGCCTTCTTATGTTTTTAGCTGCCAATGCATCAAGCCTTAATACAAGGAGACAATATAAATGCTCTCATCTACCTCTAAGTAACAACACCTCATCTTGCTCTTTCTTCCCACTTACAGCTTTACCTTCGGTGGAGCAGTAGGTCACTAAGATCACAACAAGAAACATCAACCTTCTCCTAGCTATCATTACTCGACTACTACTATTAGTATCACCATCAAAACTAAATAAATCACCAGAAGGATTAAAAGGATTATAATGAGAGATCTAGAGCATTATTTCTTGAGAAACATTTTTGCTAGAGCATGGAATATTATTACTTTGTGAGCCGCTGAGGGTAAATCACAAGTTTGTGAGACTAAGCATGCTGTGGAACCTTGGTGCTTATATGAATAGATCCATATCATGAAATCAATATCCGAGACGTGATAAAGTAAGATTGAGATTAATGGACTAGAATTTTCATCTCTTATTCTGGGACTAGGAATAGCTGTGAATCTGTCTGAAATATATAAGCATAGAACATTGACATAATGTTGATATGAAATATGTCAATAGAGTATTATAGCGATTGGGTTTTGATAAGATGCTATAATATGAGTGGATTGACATACCACTAAAACTTCTTATGAATACACCACTTTCTGATTCTCATTACTTGAATTGGCTTCTTAGCTTGTCATTTCTCCCTTAGGTCTGAGGCTAACACTCTAAGGCTATAGGCTCATTCCACTTTTCTTGAACTAGTATGTGTTTATCTCACTCTAATACTTAGAGAATTGCTAATCTTGTGTCTACAGAACTCTCACTGCATGTAATTGGACTCTTTGTAGGACTTCTCTCTAAGGTGTTTCTATTAACCTCATCCTTATTCTATAAAAGTCTTTCTATAGTCTCTACTTGCATTAGCTTGTATGGACACGTTATTTAACTCTTTGTAATCTGACTCCTCCTTTTAGTATACTAATTCCGCTTCCTTAAGTTTTTCTAACTACCTAACTGGAAGGTACTTGACCTATATGTAGGAGATTCACCCATTGTCTATATATGATACCTTCTTTCAAACTCTTACGGACAACAAAGAATGCTTACATCAGCTTACCCCATATTGGAAGCTCAATATCCTTCTTATGCTCACATAGCAAATCGTAAGCTTAATTAAAACCTCATACTAACTATATATTCTCTTTGATTCCCCTTTTAAACCTCTTCTTACCTAATGACTTAGTTATAATTCATTTTCTCACCTAAGGACATAATACCACATTGGTACAACCTCATTTATTGCAAGATAACATCTTAATTCCTCACGTACTCTATGTCAAACCCATTTGATCAAATATCAACCTCTCATCATCACCTTCATGCTTCCATCCCTCTTATCATGGCACTTACTCAAGTTTAAGCTTAATGTCTTGTACTAAGCACGTATTGGAAATACAATTTCTCGCATAATATACTAACTTATGACTACTAAATGAAACTAAGAATTATTCACCAACTAAGACCTTATAACAAGTAGCCAATCTGTATCTACTAGCCTACCTAGTTATAGCTACTTGCTGTATCCTCTTTCAAAACCTAGGTGCTACTTACCCATTTACTATATGTCATTGCCTAGTTAAGCCCATAACTCTATGAATATCATAAGGCTTTCCATTCGAAATTATAAGCCTATCTTAGACGTATCAACTCATGGCTACTCTATTATTCTAGTCAACATATATACTTGGTCTTTACTAAATAATGACTGATCAACATAGCTCTTTTCTAATTCGAGTGTTCTCTACCTCATATGAACTAACTACTTTTCCTTTACCTCCTAAAATGAAAGATAAATGATACTTACTACTTTTGGATCAAAGCTAAATAGACTTGACTTCTTACCTCTTTACTTATCTTATAGCTACATAATTCTTAACTACATGCCTTATTCAACCACAATTGACTTTTGAATTTCTACATCTTTCTAGCTTTGGGATCAACACAACTTATGATTTAGAGAAGAGAATACAAGAGTAAGTCTTACTTCAACTCGAGCGCATGACTCATATGATGGAGAATGCATTCTTTCGAATCAATAAACTTAGGAACACTAATCAGCTTCTCCCAAACCTCGATTATGAAGGGTAGTCGAATGGATTTGAGAAGCACATGAATCGAAATAAGTTTTCTTATGGCACAACACTACTCCATGATCTAGAGTATGAAAGAATGAGAGACATCTCCTAAATGCCCTATAGCCTCTTGATTATTTCTAAAGTATTGACTCTGAACTAGGCACCTAAGTAGGCTCACGACTACCTCAACTAAAATAAATACAAGAAAACAAAGACTCCTGAGCTCCTCTGGATGCAAAGAGGCCTCACCGACGTCTGATGGGGACTATCTTATTAAACTTGATCTCAACTCATAAACTTGATCTTGGGTTACATACCTGAGAGACTTAGGTTCTTGAGGAATTTTGAAGAAGGTCCTTGAAAACCCTAAATTTTCTTCTCTTGAAAGCTATGTTCTAGGTTTAAAAAGTGTTTTAAGCGTAAAGAAATTGAGGAATCGTGTTTAGAAATTTATTTAGGTTAAAAGCTGACAAGTTTAGGCTTAAAGGGTGAGAAAAGATGAAAATACCCCTCTTTAATATCGCTGATCGGGTCATCTATGAGACGCTCTACGGCCTGTAGAAGTTTCTATGGGTCGTACGTACTCTTCCGTAAACTTTTGGACAATTTTTGGGATCTCTGGATAACTTTCACAAGCCCATTTTATGGCCCGTAGAAGGTTCTATGACCTGTAGATTGGTCCATAAAGTTTGACTTAAAAAATTTGAGTTTCAGGACTTTTTCTCATGATTTAGCAGACAGGCCGTACTTTAATCTACGACCCGTAAAGGGTTTTTGTATTGCACCTCTACTCTGGCAATCTTCAATAAAACGATTATAACTTGACTCTGAACTCCAAGTGAGGTGAAATCAGATGCGTTGAAAAACTAATTCAAAGGGATTTCATTTGGTAGGTTTTAGACCACCTAATTCTTTGTATGCTAAGAGTTATGGTCATTTAAAGTTGATCCTTGTAGAATTCAAAGTGAAAAACTTAACCGGTAGGGCGGTTTTGAACTTGACTAAGTATTAGAGGCCTCTTATGAACCTAATCCACTTCTAATACACTTCACACTAATAGAATGAGTCTTAAAATATAGAGACAAGTAATCCATCATTAGGTTCAAGCTTATATACTTACGACAAAAAATTTCGGATTCTATGAATAGAGTTGTTGGGTGTTACATTTTGCAGCACTGACTTTGATAAGACATCTTTTATTTCTTCAGTGTCCTAAGATTTACCCAATGATATATGACACATGTATATAAAAAGGAATTGAAAATAAGGTTATAAATGTTTATAAAAAATTAATCAACTTTGATAAGACAATCATATCAAGACGTACTCGATAATTATTTTAGTTGCAAAATATATCATAAATAAAATTGATGAAAAAATGTCATTATGGACATCATCTATTAGAAGAATAAAATAGGCTTACGGATTTCAAATGTTGATTCAAGCTCAATAGTTATTTAGAAGTTATTACATATTTGCAGTAAATTTTATATCGAATAAATAAGAAACTTTGTAAAAGTTATGCCACAATGACTGTAAAAAACAAGTATGGCAGCTAATGTGATAACCCATCTTATGATGAGTAGTTCCATTCGACAAATCCCAAGAGGTATGCTTGGTATATAAGTAAGAAGTGCTTACCTATGAGTGACTCGTTTTAAAGTCGTGTGGTCCTAGTCACAAAGCAGACAATACGACTAGCGGATTGGGTCGTTACAAATGGCATCAGAGTCACTCTTGTGTCAGTCTTGTTGATGTGGATTAGAGTTCAATTGAGTTTAGACAAATCCCGGTGAAGCGGGGCAAACCTCAATACTGAGTCTACGTGAATCCCATACGGTGGGGCAAACTTTAGCGAGGACGTGCGTCCATAAAGGGGTGTATGTCACAACCCATCTTCAAATAGAAGTCCCACATTTGAAAAACACAAGAGAGATATTGGGTATATAAGTGAATAGACCTTATCTAGTAGTGACGCATTTTAAAGTTGTATGGGCCTAGGCCCAAAGCGGAAAATATCATCAGCAGGTTGGGTCATTACAGATAGTATCAGAGCCACTCCTTTATGAGCTTTGTCGATGTAGGTTAGAGTTCAACTGAGTTTAGGCAAATCTTGATGAGGCATGACAAACCTTAATACTGAGTTTAGGCAAATTCTATATGGTGGGGCAAACCTCAGCGATGACGTTGAGTCCATAGAGGGGTTTATGTAACAACCCATCTTAAGATGAGAAGTTTCACATCGGCAAAACACAAGAGAGATGTTAGGAATATAAGTAAACAGGTTTTACCTTCTAGTGACGTGTGTTAAATCCGTGTGGGCCTAGGCCCAAAGCAGACAATATCACTAGCCGACTGGGTCGTTACAGATGTCTTCATATGACAAGCGGTCTTTGACTCCAATACGTTTTACAAGAACAACCACTGTGGGGTATCCTAAACACTTCTTAAGCATAAAATGAGAAATACTAGATGGATAATGGCTAACTCTGGTGGCAACTCCAATTCATATGCCATATTATCAATCCTTCTAATAATCTAGTACGGGCCAATATATCAGGGACTAAGCTTCCTAAAATGTGAAATACTACATGGATAATGACTAACTCTGGTGAAAACTCCAATTCATATGCCATATTACCAATCCTTCTAATAATCTAGTACGACCCAATATATCAGGGACTAAGCTTCCCTTTTTTCCTAAATCTTATAACTCTTTTTATCGGTGAAACCTTTAGGTACGCTCAATCACGTACCTCAAATTCCAAGACTCTTCTTCTAACATTGTTATAGGATTTCTATCGACTTTGAGTTGTCTTTAGTCTCTATCGAATAACTTTTACCTTTTCCATAACTTGATAGATCAAATCAGGTCCTATCAATCCAGCCTCGCCAACTTCGAACCAACCAATAGGCGACCTACACCTCCTCTCATAAAGAGCCTCATACGGTGCCATTTGTATCCTAGCTTGGAAACTATTATTATAAAAAAATTTAAGCAATGGTAAGTGATCATTCTAGTTATCTTTGAAGTCTATATCACATGCCTTCACATGTCCTCAAGAGTCTATATGATCCGCTCTACTTGTCCATCTGTATAAGGATGAAAGTCTTTACTAAGATTCACCTTCGTACCAAGCCCTTTTTGAAATGACTTTCATAATTGTGTTGTGAACTAGGCTCCTTTGTTTGAAATGATGGATAGGGGAACCCCATACAATCTGTTGATCTCCTTAATAATTAACCAGAAATTAATTATTGTCATTATACTAAGTAAGTTCAATTCTTTATTGCAAATTCTAATCAATCCAATCATCAGGTTTATTAAAAAACTATTGTTATTTTTTAACTTTTTTGAGTTCTTTATTCTAAAACGTACAACTTTTTTTGAGAAAATTTTGGTGTTCGTACAATTGACTTTTTTGATTTACTTTAAAACATAATTTTTTAAACTTTTTCGATTTACTCTAAAACGTACAATTTTTTAAAACATTTCTGAGTTACTCTAAAACGTACAATTTTTTTAAAAAATTTCTAAGTTACTCAAAAATCTACAATTTAATCTGTTATAGTAAGAGGCACCATCCCCAATATGCATCATGCATTACCGTGTCAAACATTGACATAAACGTGGAATAATTATCCTCTTATTTTTACTGACTAAATTATACACTTTGGAGTAACTCAAAAAAACCTTTACATGACTTTTCGAACTGACATCAGTTCATAGATATATAGTAAACATGTCTCATTTTAAATTCAACATAATACAATTATTGTAGGTATATAAACAAGTTCTTCTCTGTTTGAATATTGTCGTGTTGAGCATTTTTACTTTGTTGCTTCTATGAAATAGGATTAAAATACTCTTAGATTATGCAAAATTTAACAAAAATAGTATATGTTAATAGTTTGTTAAAAAAAAAATAAGTACTCTATCCATCATTTGATTTTTTAACATCATTAATATGTGTGATATTGGTTTTAGTTTAAAAAATAACGTTTGGGTATATAGGTAAATTCATAATACATATGTTAGAAAAGAGAATATATCATGATATTCAAAAGAGCTAAAAATGAAATTAAAAAAATGAGTGAGATATATATTGATATGATTAAAGATCAAAATAGATATTTTTAAAATTCAATGAAAAATGGGGAGGAGAAAGATCATTATTCAAAGTTGAGGAAAGAATTTGATTTTTAAAATAAAATTGAGATGTATAAGTAATTTTATCCCTAATGAACATCTCTTTTTTTAAACTAAAAATAATTATTATCAATATACAAGGTAAGTTAATTTTTTATGTGGCAAATGCCTATCAACATGTTTTGGTCATTAATTGTGTTAGAAATTGTTTATACACAAATCAATCATCAAGTTAATTCGATTAAAAAAAAGCTATTGTTTTTTAAAAAATTTGAGTTCATTATTCTAAAAAGTATATTTTTTTAAAAAAGTTTTTTTATAATAAATTATAAAATATTATATTTTTAGAATGTAGCTATAATTTTTATTCCATCCTATCATGCTCATTTTCAACGTGTTGAGTCTCCTCTCATACCAACAGCAATTAATATGGGGTGATGAGTCCAAAAGTTATCTCTATTATTTTTCATATAAATTTCATGGAATTTTTGTGAGTTTGTTGTTCTATAACTTATTATTTTTTTAAACTTTCTTTATTTATTCTAAAATGTAAGTTTTTTTTTTAACTTTTTTGAGTTACTCTGAAACACACATTCTTTTAAAGAAATTTTTTAAGTTATTCTAAAAGTATACAACTTAGTCTGTTATAGTAAGGCAAGACCATTCTCCATATGCATTATACATTACAATGTCAAATAATGGCGTGCATGTGGAACGATTAACCTCTTATTAAACTAACCAACGTGTACACTTTGGAGTAACTCAAAAAATATTTAAAATGACTTTCTTAAATTGACACCAGCTTATAAATATGATTGGTGATATAATTTAGGATGAATATCAGTAACTCCCATTCCAGTACTTAATTACCTCGAGATCATTAGAACTTTCTCTTATAGTTAAACCGTTGTCCTTTGTGCCAGTTCATGATCTACGGGAGGGTTTGCTCTTCCTTTTTGGGGGAAAGTATGTCAATATGATCTTAATGAGGTAAGGGGCTTTGCATCTGACATTCATTGGGCTTCTCTCTTTGGGAGCCTGCGCCCCGATAGCTGGGACAAGCTTGGTATATTGTGTTCTCATTATCAACAGACTGTATAGTCTCATTGCAATTATTCCACCCATTTCTTCCCACTATAGTGAAAGAATTTCACTATAGTGGGAAGAAACAGGTGGAGTAATTGCAATGCGATTATACCACCTACTGATAAAGGGAAGAAAACATACCAAATGGACATCCTTTTAGCGCAGTCTTCCTCTATAGGGCATAGACTTTTCTCCGTTAGGCCAGAGAACATATTTTATTTTAAATTTAATATAATATTGTTATTGTAGCTATATAAGATACATTTTTCTCTGTTTAAATGTACTTGAGTTGAGCATTTTTAGTTCATTGCTTTTACAAAAAAGGGTCAAAATACTTTTAAATTGTGTAAAAGTTAACAAAAATGTTATATCATAATTACTTGGTCTAAAAATTCATCTGCCATTGATTGGTTGGTCCAAAAAGGTCTATATTATTGCTAATTGGGTTAAAAATTTCCTTTTTTAATTGTTATAAAACACTATTTCTTTTCCTTTAAAATATATTCTTTTCCTAACAAAAATATTATTTTTAGAGAACACTTTTATTATTTCTCATCTTGTAAAATTTCTTTAAAAGTTTAACTAATAAAATATGGAAGATAATTCAAAAAATAATATGTTTATTATAAAAATAATATTTTTGTAAATCTAGTTAATTAATAATAGAGGTATATGTAACGACCCTGAAGGTCATTTATTATATTTTTGATAAAATTCGGAGGCTCAGATCGAAATTCCGTCAGTTCCAGTTATTCTAAATGGTGAAACTAATGCTAGAAATGACTTCATTGCAATTTTTAGAGCTTCTGAGAATATTTTGAGTTTTCAAGCCCGAAACTAGTTTAAATGGGTTTTCTCGGGTTTTGGGCCAAGCAGACCTCAAATTCAAATTCTGATGTTTCCGTTGGATCCGGAACATCGATTTTGGTCTAAGAGGACCCTTCATTCAGTTTTCTAAGCTTTCGGGTGAGTTTCGGTTCTTTCGATAGTGTTTGATATTGGGAAATGGGACCCACATTGGAATACAACGACCTCTGATGGGGATTTCGACTACACCGTTGAGTCCGAAACATTGTTTCCGATTACATTTCATATATGGAATGTATTTTTCTGACTCCAAATGAGGCCAGAGCATTTAATTTAAATTTGAGAGTTTGCTGAAAATGCTGAAGCGGGGATGACGTGGCTCAATTAGGCGCTGCGACGTGGCAGATGCAATATAAAAAAAAAATGCAGATTTCTTCTCAAAATTTTCTGGGTTTCTCACAAACTTCAATCAACAATTTCTCCCTCGATTTTGGTCCAATTTGGGTGATTCAAAAGGCTAAATTGCGTATTTTTCCGAGAGGAACACCATGGGAGTTTCAAAAATTAATTTTGGCGCGTCGTTCGAGGTAAAATTTTCTATTTTTCGCTGGTTCGGATGTGTTTTTTTGAAAACTTTAAATATGAGATTTCTACCTCGTTTTAGCTCCATTTTTTAAACGATTTTTGCCATTGAATTTCTTATTACCGGGAGAACATTTTCATGTATAATTTTGCAGATTTCCGAAGAATTTTTCCGATGACAAAATTTTTGGACCATTTTGCCCTTTTCACCGAATTAATTGATTTTTGTGTCATTAGATTCGTTATGTGATTGAGATGTTATACTTCAAAAGATTTTGGTGATTTGGAGTATCGTAGAGAGGGAAAAGCTTCGGAACTCACATGATTCGAGACTTTATATAAGGCAAGTGGGTTTCTAATCTTTTGTTAAATATGTTGAACCTTGTATGCTCTAATGTGTATAGAATTGAGTATTTTGGGATAGAGATGGATTAATGTAGGCTTTGATCAAAATATTTTGAATTGAATAATTATTTCTATGGTGATATTTGACTTGTGAATTAATTGTGGAAGTGTATTTTAGGGGAAATAATGAATTATTCGATATTGATATCGAATTGGTACTTGTTTTGAGATGTGGCTGTTGTTGAGGTTGTGATGGTGTTGAGCTATTAAGGATATCGTAACATTTATGATATTGGGTAATACCCATATTCTTATGTGTGATTCATGAAATATTTTAATATTATAAAAAAATGAGGCAATTAAATATAAATGTGAGTTGGTGTGGTATTGTGACACTTGAATTGAAAATGTGGCTAAGTGATGAGAATTCTATTTTTGAGATATATTGTTGTGCTTGGTGATTATGAGTTGATTTGTTTGTGAACTTCATCTCATGTTCATTCATTCTATGTCACACATAATTTGTATTGATTCTGGTTATTGATATGAGTGAGATGGTAAAGAAAAAAAAGAAAAAGAAATTGGGGCCGAGGTCTTTACCGGTCGATATGTGATGCCGAGGTCTTTGCCGGCGATGTTGTGATGCTGAGGTCTTTGCTGGCGATATTGTGATGCCGAGGTCTTTGCCGGCGATGTTGTGATGCCGAGGTCTTTGCCGGCGATATTGTGATATTGAGATCTTTGCTATTGATATTGTGATGCCGAGGTCATTGTCGGCAATTATTGCATAAGCATTGCATCTCATCTTTGCATATTGATATTGTGATGTTGAGGTCACTACCGACAGTTATTGCGTAGGCATTACATCTCATCCTTGCATACTATTATGTGGCATGGTGTTATTCATGTAATTGATTATGTTATCACTTGTGAGTTATGGCTTGTGATTTGATGATTGTGATGTACTGAAAAACTATCTTTATTGTGTATTATGTGCTGCTGGGCTGGGACTTTTCTGAGTGCAGGTTTGTAGTTCGGCGGTATGTGGTTGGGTGTGAAGGAGTTACTTGGTTCTTCATTATTTTACTCTAGGTTAGTTCCATTTGCTGAGTACCGTGTTGTTTTTGGTACTCACCCCTTGCTATATTTTTGTAGGTTGCGAGCCCGGTCCCTTTAGTTAGAATTTTCTCATTTCAGGATCAAGCTTCCAGATTATCCTTAAGGTAGCTGCTTATCTCATCGGTGGACCTTTAAGGAATCCATTATTATGTTACGTTCTATTTGAGGACTAGATATATGAGACATTTATTTTATTTGAATACCATGTATTTAGAGGCTTGTACATGTGACACCAGTTCTGGGATGGTTGTAGTTTGGTTTTCCTATGATTATTTGTCATACTACACTATTTCCTCTTTCGCTTTCATTGTTATGTTTGGATCAATAGGTGTTGGGCTGACTCGCCTTGGTGGGTTAGGTGAGTGCCATCACGTCCGAATTTCGGGTCGTGACAGTTGGTATCAGAGCCCAGGTTCATAGGTCTCACATGTGTACAAACCCAATCGAGTAGAGTCTTAAGGATCGGTGCGGAGACGTTTGTTACTTATCCTTGAGAGGCTACAGAGATTGTTAGGAAATTTCCTCTTATTCTTTCGATTCCTGTCGTGCGTGGTTGTTGTAGGTCTCTGTACATTGCGTGGTTTGAAATCCAATCCAGCTCAGAGGTAATGGATTTAAGGGATGAACGTGTAGTCAGCCTTGGATTGTCCCTTGATTCGGAACGACTAAGGTGTGGATGAGTTCTGATGAGGTATGTCAAAGGTTAGTATCGAACGGAGAAGTTGAATTGAAGGAGCAACTTTAAGATCTCTTGAGTTAAGAGTTCATATGCCCTATTGTGTCTCCATGGGCTGCCCTGTTTTGTTTGTAAAGAAAAATGTTGGTTCAATGAGAATGTGTATTGATTGCAGATAGTTGAAAAAGTGACCGTTAAGAAGAAGTATCCTCTCCCTATAATTGATGATCTTTTTACCAGCTTTAGGGTGAAACCATGTTTTCTAAGATTGATTTGAGATCCGAATATCAGCTAAGGATCAGGGATTCAACATTCCTAAGCTATCATTTGGACGAGGTGTGGGCACTATAAGTTCCTTATGATGTCCTTTGGGATAACCAATGCCCTTGCCGCATTTAGAGAGTTGATGAATGATGTATTTCAACTATATATGGGTTCCTTGTTGTTTTGTTTTCATTAATGATATATTGGACCACTTTAATGCCAAAGAAGATTATGAGCGACATTTGAGAATTGTACTTCAATAGATTAGAAAGGAGAAGTTATATGGCAAGTTTTTCCAAATATGAGTCCAGCTGAGTTCGGTGGCATTTCTGGGTATGTTGTTGTTGTATCTTATATCATCTGGGAAGGCAAATAGGGTGGACAATGCTTTGAGTAGGAAGGCCTTAAGCTTGGGGAGTCTTGTAGCTATTCAGATTTAGAAATTGGCCAATAGATTGGTAAGAGTGTAGACTTCAGCGTCGAGGTGGTGCTTTCCTAGTCTACTAGATGTCCGGGTGATTCGTAAATGTGGCATAGCGTCATTAATGTAATGACTATGTCATTGATGTAATAATTATGGGATTCCAGTTGTTAAGTTTTCAAAGGAGGGTTGACTAGTATGGACAGAGGATGACATTATGTTTATAAAAATCAGGACCTCTACTAAGATTTTTTGGAGTGGATATGTTGCACGAATGACTATAATACAACTGCTATGATGGTATTTATGTCTATTTTGATAGAGCTATGGGTTGTGATGTTCTGCTATCCATCTTGTCTATAGAAGAAGGTATATTATTTGGTGAGAGATAAATTCAAGGAGACAAAAGTATGGACCATTCGAGCACAAACTTCTCCGAGAATATGGTGCATTCTAGTGGTGAATATGGTGGGACTTTGGATGTGGTACGGATAATATACAAGGACAGAGGTATTGACCATTGAGTGCAGACACTAGTTACTAAGGAGATATGAATTGTTGCACTTCCTCGGGTAGTGGAGTTTGGCATTACCGTTATATTTGGGGAGAACCATTTGATTGTTACTATGGATGCTTGGGTTTGGAATTAGTTATAAGGAAAGTTATAGTAGTGAATCTTAGAATGAGTATTAATATGTTTAAGTGTGATTTTATTCCATGGATCTATATGGGAATTCGTGACCTCATTGTAAGCTAAGAGGAGTGCTTTGATATCGAGATAACAAACATATGTACTAATAAAGTTTCAACAAGTTCACTTGTATAAATGGAAATGGAAATGATAGTGAGAAAGTACATATGGATAATTTGTTGAGTTAGTAAATTTTGTTGGTATGACTTGGGATTGGACTACCATATCAATCGTAACAACAGTTTTATTATATGTCATAAACTTAGTTGCCTGATTCAACGATGATAAGATGGTTACACTGGTATCAGCAAGGTTAAGAGATTGTTTGGTAACGTATGAGAGAGAAGTCTACATGGGTTGGCTCGAGTGTGAGAATGAATTTTGTTATGCTGTTCAATTCAGTGACTAGTATGACTTGGGTTGCGAGTAACAAGTACGACAACGTATATGAGAAAGCGATTGATAAAAAAATAGGATATGCAATCTCTAAAGATCTTCAAGATGTATATTAACCATGATTGAGAAGGAAATCAATTGCATAGTATGAATTGGGATCCAGGATTACATGGTATGTTGTGTTCATGATAATTGATTTTGTCAATGTATGGATTAGTCTAATGAGATAGTCGGTTATGTTGGTACTGAGCATCTTTGAAAGGTTGTGAGCTTGTCTTCGATTATGAATTCTGTTACTTTTGACGGTAAAGGGACTAAATGAAGTTTCATTTGAGCAGTTTGGTGTAAAGTAAAAGACAATCTGTTGTGGAAGTTTTTCTAAGAAAGTACAACAATAAATGGGTTAGGAGCGAGCACATAAGCCTTGGGCATCAAAGAGTTTGAGCACCTAGGATTAGGCCATGAATATGGGTTTAGCATTCAAATATCCTAGCAACATTTAGGACAGATACAAGTCAAGAAAAGTAAAGGAAAGTAGACATCATGTATCAGTCTATGGTTCAGAGTTGTAAATTGTATGGATTTTCGCTTTGAGTTCATGTGATAATGTGAGAGGGGTTGACTCATCAACGGATTATGAGAGACTATGAACTTCTTTTTAGAAAGTTTAGTTTGGGTTGGAATGACAAACAGGGATCTGTGAGAAATTATGCAGTTCATGTTAGGTTGGATTGCTCAATCATAATAGGTGACTCATGGAAGCAATATAGAAAGGACTCATGATTTGATATGTGTCTCTGATGACTTTGGATCAGATGGATACTACTTCATTGATGGAGGTTAACGTAAACTATCATGATGGATTATGTTGGTACTTAGTGGTAAATGGAGGTTATGTGCTCATGGTATGCAGAATTCCTAGGGTGATAAAGAATTTCTTAAGTTTGGCATGAGGGAACGATTGTTGGAGTGTACGTTGAGGCATTTTTTCTCTTCAAAGGGTTTTACGTGGTTGATGTTGATTTCTAATTAAATAGTTGCAGCTCGTGGAAAAGGAACTATACTTGATTCAGCTATTGCTCCAGCTTCCGAGCAGTGTTATTTGAGGTTTTATAATCTTGGGAGTGTCATTCACTAGTTGTCAAATTTAATTGGGTTCTCTCTTATGAATATGTATTGTTGAAGTATTGAAATTGCGCAGCTTATGTTCAGGGAAGATTATGTTAAGGGAATGAGACTTGGACGAGGTTTGTGATAGTTGGTAGATTGCAATTGACTATTATTGGTTCAAGTTTGATTCATTAACTTGTCTCCGACTTGTTAGCTACTCTTAGAGGGCAGAATTTCATGCTGGCTCGTTTAAAGTATTATTCTTGCTGGTATGTTTTGATGTTATGGCTCTTGAGAATAAGATCACTTAGAAGCAATTAATGACTTGAGAAGGGTATGTTAGACTCGTAGTTACTTCTAGTGAGGCTCCTCTCTTTGCCTTATGTTGGAGGACGAACATGGTTTTTAGTGGTGAATAATGTAACGACCCTGAAGGTCATTTATTGTATTTTTGACGAAATTCGGAGGCTCAGATCAAAATTTCGTCAGTTCCAATTATTCCAAATGGTGAAACTAATGCTAGAAATGACTTCATTGCAATTTTTTGAGCTTCTGAGAATATTTTGAGTTTTCGAGCCCGAAACTAGTTTAAATGGGTTTCTCGGGTTTTGGACCAAGGAGACCTCAAATTCAAATTCTGATGTTTCCGTTGGATCCGGAACATCAATTTAGGTCTAAAAGGACCTTTCGTACAGTTTCCGAAGCTTTCGGGTGAGTTTCGGTTTTTCAATAGTGTTTGATATTGGGAAATGGGACCCACATTGCAATAAAACAACCTCTGATGGGGATTTCGACTACACCGTTGAGTCCGAAACATTGTTTCTGATTAGATTTTATATATGGAATGTATTTTTCCGACTCTGGATGAGGCCGGAGCATTTAATTTAAATTTGAGAGTTTGCTGAAATGCTGAAGCGGGGATGACGTGGCCCAATTAGGCGCTGCCACATGGCAGATGCAATATAAAAAAAATGCAGATTTCTTCTCAAAATTTTCTGGGTTTCTCACAAACTTCAATCAACGATTTCTCCCTCGATTTTGGTCCGATTTGGGTGATTCAAAAGACTAAATTGCGTATTTTTCCAAGAGAAACACCATGGGAGTGTCAGAAATTAATTTTGGCGCGCCGTTCGAGGTAAAATTTGCTGTTTTTCGCTGGTTCAGATGTGTTTTTTTGGAAACTTTAAATATGAGATTTCTACCTCGTTTTAGCTCCGTTTTTTAAACGGTTTTTGCCATTGAATTCCTTATTACCGGGAGAACATTTTCATGTATAAATTTTCAGATTTCCGATGACAAAAGTTTTGGACCATTTTGCTCTTTTCACCGAATTAATTGATTTTAGTGTCATTAGATTCGTTATGTGATTGAGATGTTATACTTGAATAGATTTTGGTGATTTGGAGTATCGTAGAGAGGGAAAAGCTTCGGAATTCATATGATTCGAGACTTTATATAAGGCAAATGGGTTTCTAATCTTTTGTTAAATATGTTGAACCTTGTATGCTCTAATGTGTATAGAATTGAGTATTTTGGGATAGAGATGGATCAATGTAGGCTTTGATCAAAATATTTTGAATTGAATAATTATTTCTATGGTGATATTTGACTTGTAAATTAATTGTGAAGTGTATTTTTGGGGAAATAATGAATTATTCGATATTGATATCGAATTGGTACTTGTTTTGAGATGTGACTGTTGTTGAGGTTGTGATGGTATTGAGATATTAAGAATATCATAACATTTATGGTATTGGGTAATACCCATATTCTTGTAATTTCTTCTATGTGTGAGTCATGGAATATTTTAATATTATAAAAAAAATGAGGCAATTAAATATAAACGTGAGTTGGTGTGGTGTTGTGACACTTGAATTGAAAATGTGGCTAAGTGATGAGAATTCTATTTTTGAGATATATTGTTGTGCTTGGTGATTATGAGTTGATTTGTTTGTGAACTTCATCTCATGTTCATTCATTCTATGTCACACATAATTTGCATTGATTCTGGTTATTGATATGAGTGAGATGGTAAAGAAAAAGAAGAAAAAGAAATTGGAGCCGAGGTCTTTACCGGTCGAAATGTGATGCCGAGGTCTTTGCCGGCGATGTTGTGATGCCGAGGTCTTTGTCGGCGATGTTGTGATGCCGAGGTCTTTGCCAACGATATTGTGATGCCGAGGTCTTTGCCGGCGATGTCATGATGCCGAGGTCTTTGCCGGCGATATTGTGATACTGAGATCTTTGCTATTGATATTGTGATGCCGAGGTAATTGCCGGCAATTATTGCATAAGCATTGCATCTCATCCTTGCATATTGATATTGTGATGTCGAGGTCATTACCAACAGTTATTGCGTAAGCATTACATCTCATCCTTGCATACTACTATGTGGCATGGTGTAATTCATGTGATTGATTATGTTATCACTTGTGAGTTATGGCTTGTGATTTGATGATTGTGATGTACTGAAAAACTATCTTTATTATGTATTATGTGTTGCTGGACTGGGACTTTTCTGAGTGCAAGTTTGTAGTTCGACGGTATGTGGTTGGGTGTGAAGGAGTTACTTGGTTCTTCATTATTTTACTCTAGGTTAGTTCCATTTGCTGAGTACCGTGTTGTTTTTGGTACTCACCCCTTGCTACATTTTTGTAGGTTGCGAGCCCGGTCCCTTTAGTTAGAATTTTCTCATTTCAGGACCGAGCTTTCGGATTATCCTTAAGGTAGCTGCTTATCTCATTGGTGGACCTTCAAGGAATCCATTATTATGTTACGTTCTATTTGAGGACTAGACATATGAGACATTTATTTTATTCAAATACCATGTATTTAGAGGCTTGTACATGTGACACCAGTTCTGAGATGGTTGTAGTTTGGTTTTCCTATGATTATTTGTCATATTAGACTATTTCCTCTTCCGCTATCATTGTTATGTTTGGATCAATAGGTGTTGGGCTAACTCGCCTTGGTGAGTTAGGTGAGTGCCATCACGTCCGAATTTCGGGTCGTGACATTTATGGACTAAAATATTGACAAATTATATTTTAAAATTAAACTATTAATGAAACATATCTTTAATAAGTTTTGCATAATTTAAGATCATTTTTTAAATCATTTTTCATTAGCTTTTAAAAGCATTCATGGACTTTTTTCTTTCCTCCCTTTCTACTTTTGGTTGTTCAGTTGTTTTGGTGATTTAAGTGGTTTGTGCAAAGTGTTAAAAGTCTGTTACCGTGAAATAACTTATATAAATACAAAATTGACCAGTAAAAGAGGTTAATTTCATAAATGAACTTGATTATAAACCTGTACTACCAACATTTTGTACTGCAAATAAAAGACTGGTAAAAAGACACCAACTACAATATAGAGATATCATGATATTAAAAAAAGCAAAAATAGAATTTACAAAATGAGTGAGATAAATATTGATATAGAGATTAAAATGAACACTTTTTTCAAAAATCAAATAACAAATAGAGAGGAGAAAGATCATCGTTCAAAGTTGAGAAAATAATTAAATTTTAAACCAAAATTGAGATGTACAAATAATTTTCACCCTTAATGAACTCTTTTAAAATTATAAATAATTTTGTAAATAAACTTGATTATAAACTTGTACTCCTAACATTTTGTATTGCAAATAAATGACATTCAAATAAGGTAAAAAAAATAATAAATTTGTAGACATGTTTTCAAGGAGGCAGTTTTGCTTCTTTTTTCTATTTGCATTTGGCCTGTTTTAGTTTCAATTTGCTAGACATTTTTTTCTCTTAACACTATTGGACATGATAGTTTGGTCAAACTCAAATAGTAGTTTATAATTTACTTTCAAGATTAATTTTCTTTTCTTTGTTGAAGTAGAAGAAGTAATTAATTAAAGAAGGGAAAAATGAATTAACACATCTTAACATCAAATATTTACAATGTAGACCCTCATTATATCATAAACACTTCATTTAATTGAATCAACAGAAAATAAAATTTGTTTAATTTAATTATAAAAGAATCCATTCAAAGATTGATAAATAAAAGTTGTCTTCTCACCATCGTGCATTAATATTTTTGTCCTTTAAACCATTTTTTTCAACTATAAAAGACACTACTATATGACTTAAACACAAACACTCTAAGCCACTTAAGTACACACTATTTACCCCTAACCCTCCACTCCACCTCACAAAAAATGGACTGGCTGGAGTTCCTTGAAAGTTTGAATCTTCAGGAGCCCACGCTTCATCTATTTGGTGCATCATCTCATGATAATCGTGAGGTTCTTGCAAGAGTAGATCGATGGACTCCTGAAGAGAAACAATATTTTGAAAATACTTTTTCTAGGTATAATAATTCAAGTTTTCAATTTTTTTTTGAATTTGTTGCTTCAAAATTTTTCCATAAGTCCATGGAGGAAATAAAAAATCAGTACATCACTCTCTTCAAAGACGTTGAAATGAAAAATTCTATAAACAACAACGATGTTATTGCTGATGATCATCGTGATGATGATCATCAGTAGCATCACCAATCGATAGAGGAAGATAACTCATCACTCAATGGCATGGCGCCTCAAGTCGAAAACAGTCAGTCACATCCCCGACAAATGGGAATTCCATGAACTGAAGGAGAACACCAGTAATTAAATAGAATTTTCTCTTATTTTTTTAATCTTTTTTTAAGTTGTGACAATTTTTTACATACAAAACTATTTCAAAAACTTTATTTTTATGTTTTCACACATATTTTCATATTTTTTTTTGCATGTTAGATTTTTTTTTTAGTTTTGAGTTTCGTCGTTTTGCTTCTTCCATATTGAGTTTTAATTCATTTGTGTTCTTTTATTACTCCACCCCTTCTTCCACACACACACACACTTGATTTCTTCACTTTTGTTCTTAAAAAAATTGATATATACATCAATTAAAAAAATATTTTTTTATCAAGAATTTTGTTTGTTGTTTTTCGATTAATTTCATTTACTTCTATTGTCTGCATGTTGATATCACTAGTAATTTCAATTTAGATATATAGCGAAAGTCTAATACTCATTTTCGATGAATCTTGAAATAAATGTTTTAAGTCACCTGCTGCAACATGTAAAATTGACTTTAGCTTGTTGACCGATGCATATAAACTTGAACACTTTGAATTAATTTTTTTTATAAACTTAATTTTAATTTGCTCTTTTTTTCAACAATTTTGAACCACGTGGGATGTTATATATAGGTTGTTTCTTACGAGATTGAACAAATTTGGGAAAGGAAATTGGAAGAGCATCTCAAGGTGCTTTGTTGTTTCAAAGACACCAACTCAAGTGGCAAGTCATGCTCAAAAGTATTTCTATCGCCATAACAGTCAGACTCTAGTGGCCCAACGTCGCCCAAACATCAATGACATTCAAACTGTCACCCTTACTCCGAAGAGGAAAACAACAGGTCCTCCTAAGATCAATAATAACATGCTTACAACAACAATTGTCAAGTTGGGTCTTCATCAATGCCTTTTCATTATCCTAATTATTACTCTTTTGGTAGTCCAACTTTTACCAAAGACTCTAATGGAAATTTTGGGAGATACCATCGAGGTGAAGCATCTAGAAGTAACTCATTTGTCTTGTAAAAAAGTAACAATAACAACAACAATCTTCAAAGGCGAAAGTCACTTCGCCCTTTTCTTTCAATGTACCTATTTCTGCTAGGGGAATAACCCCCAAGTCTAAGCAAAAAAGGGGCATCCATATAACTACAGAGGAGAACAAACGTTTAGCTACAGACATAAATTAGTTAAATTAAAAAATTCCTAAAAACATCCGATGGTAATGATGTAATTATCTCGGAATTTGAGTTCCCTAGTTAAAATCAATAGCTAATAGCCTATTTTCTTATAGTGTATTTTGTTCTAGTTTTAGAGCAAGTAAAAGTGGGTTTTAAGTTTTTTTAGGTTTGAAGGTTGGGGAAACTCAATGTCTTTATATATAATATAATATAATATAATATAATATAATATAATATAATATAATATAATATAATATAATATAATATAATATAATATAATATAATATAATATAATATAATATAATATAATATAATATAATATAATACAATATAATATAATATAATATAATATAATATAATATAATATAATATAATATAATATAATATAATATAATATAATATAATATAATATAATATAATATAATATAATATAATATAATATAATATAATATAATATAATATAATATAATATAATATAATATATGATCTCTTTTAATAGTATGAATAAAATATGAAATTAAGAAATTTTGGTGTTGTTCTAACAAGTCATAAAGACAAAAGTAGTAGGACAATAGTTCCAACTAAAAATCAGCTTTCTCTTATGATTTTATCTCTACATATTATATCAAATAATCTATAGAGATATTGATATTATATAGAAGGTGTAAAGCAGAATACGTCAGTTAAAATAACTTTATCACAAATAAACAATGATTTTGATGTGAATGTGCATATGAACTGGCTAGTATCATATCCAAAGAAGCTAAGGATGCTATGGCACCAGGTTCATTTAAATCTAATACATTTAATATGGAGTACAAATTTATGTGAGGAAATCTACAAAAAATACAATTAATATTAGGTATGAACAAATACCTTTGAAAATATATGGATTGATCAATATTAACAATCTTAAAAGGTAAACCCAAAAAATTTAAATTTTGGAACTGTCTCTAATCATGTTATGTTACCCTTTGTAAAATCTTGGTAAAACAATTCCAACTTTATAAAACAAATATTTTTGGTTTCATAAAAGCTTGACTAAATAGGGTATTGATAATCTTTTAATTTCCTACACTTATTAAAGTACTAGTAGTTAAATTAATATTTTCAATGCATACTAATATCAGTTAATAAGAATTATTTAAATAATATATATGTTTGATTAATATTTTAAGGCGAATACAAAAAACATAATATACAAATTAAAATAAATATAAGAAGTAGTACTATACTATTTACTAAAATAAAGAGTTTACTAAAATAAAGAGTCCCTCAGTCATAAGATCCCAACCTTCAAAAATAATTTAAACACATGAATATCTCATAACTTTACTAACAAATATGAGAGGGAAATTTTTTTAGTTTGAGAGTGACTTGTAAATTGACAAGTAATATTTGTTTGAGGATCCACCTATTTGATTTGGATAGGGAAAAAAATATTGAATTTGACATATTCTATTCGGTTCGAATTTTAAAATGTTAATGAATTGAATTAAACTTAGATACTGAATAAACTTGACATATGTAGATGATCTCTAATTGATTTGATAAATATTTTATATACTAGTAAATAATAAATAAATAAGAATATAATTTCAGTTTAATGTCTTTGGATAATCTAATTTTAATAACCAATAAGTTTTTGGAGATGTTTTTAAGGAGGCACTTTTGCCTCTTTTTCATTTTATATTTGGCCTGTTTTAGTTTCAACTTGCAAGACAGTTTTTTTGGCACTAGTGGACATAATAGTTTGGTCAAACTCAAATAGTAGTTTGGGATTTACTTTCAAGATTAATTTGTTTTCTTTGTTAAAGTAGAAGAAGTAATTAATTAAAAAAGGAAAAAAAGAATTAGTAGATTTTAACATCAAATATTTTATAATGTAGACCCTCATTATATCATAAATACTCTTTTTAATTGGGTGAACTGAAAATAAATTTTGTTTCATTTAATTATAAAAGAATCCATTCAAAGATTGATAAATAAGTATAATCTTCTCACAATCGTGCATTAATTTTTGGTCCTTTAAACCTTTTCTCAACTATAAAAAGACACTACTATACGAGTCTTAACACATCAATTGAGTCATCAAAGATAAACACTCTTAAGTTACTCATAAGTACTCGCTAGTCAATACCACCCCCCTCCCCCCCTAAAAAAAGGATTGCCTTGAATTTCTTGAAAGTTCGAATCCTTAGGAGCCCACGCATGATATACAGATCGTTGGACTCTTGAAGAGAAACAATATTTTGAAAACACTTTTTCTAGGTACAAAATATATGTTCATAAACTTTTTCGAATTTGTTACTTCAAAATTTCTCCATAAGTCTCTGGAGTATATAAAAAATCAGTACATAACCCTCTTCAAAGACGTTGAAATAGAGAATTCTACAAACAACAATGCCGCGGTTATTCACTTATTTTGTTGATTTAAGTGGTTGTGCAAAGTGTAAAGTGTGTTGCAGTGAAATAACCTTAAATTTCTTGAAAGTTCGAATCCTTTAGAGCCCACGCTTGATCTGTTTGGTACATCATCTCATGATAACCATGAGGTTATAGCAAAAACAGATTGTTGGACTTTTGAAGAGAAACTATATTTTGAATACTTTTCTAGGTACAATAATCTATGTTCATAAACCTTTTTCGAATTTGCTACTTCATAATTTCCCCATAAGTCCCTGGAGTTAATAAAAAATAGTACATAACCCTCTTCAAAGACGCTGGAATAGAGAATTCTACAAACAACAATGCTGTGGTTATTCACTTGTTTTGTTGATTTAAGTGATTTACGCAAAGGTGTAAAGTATGTTACAGTAAAATAACTTGCATACATATAAAATTGACCAAAGAAAAGAGATTAATTTTGTAAATAAACCTGTACTACTAACATTTTGTACTGCAAATAGTAGACTGGTGAAAAAAATACCAACTACAATAGAAATGTCATGATATTAAAAAAATAGAATTTAAAAAATGGATGAGATATATATTGATATCGAGATTAAAATGAAGATTTTTTTTAAAAATGAAATGACAAATAGAGAAGAGAAAGAACTATTAGAGAAATAAATAAGCTTACTGATGTCAAAATGTTGATTCAAGCTCAAATAGTTATTTAAAAATTATTACAATATTCACAATAAATTCTATGTCAAATAAATAAGAAACTTTGTAAAAGTTGTGTCACAATGATTAAAAAAAATAAACTACAAAAAATAAGTAAGACAACTAATTAGTAATGCGTGATGAAGTATATTTTACAAATTTATATTTGGTGAGCCAGATGCATGCGGTCCAACTATTCATTTAGAATATCACAAAATAATACTTAAATTATATTATTATTGCTCATCCAATAATAAATTGAAAACATAAAATATAAAATTTTATGGATAAATAATGACAAATAGAGTATGAACACTATTTTACGATTATATTATGGCAAATATAATATGAATAGTTTTTCAACGTGAAATAAATTTTAAGACTAGGGAAATGTGTGCAAAGCACAAGCGGTGAATCTAGTATATTAGAAAAGAGAAAATATTATAATATCACGAAAGCAAAAAATAAAATAAAAAATGAGCAAAACAAATTATTGACATAGATATTAAATTAATATTTTTAAAAATCAAATAGTAAATGGGGAGAAGAAAGATTCATTGTTAAGTGTCATTAAAAGTATTTGATTTTTAAAATAAAATTTTAGAGGTACCAATAATTTCCATTTTTTTTAATGAACTTTACTCTTTTTAAACTAAAAACAATATTGTTTGTATACAAGGTAAGTTCACTTGTATATGGCAAATGCTAATCAATAATTTTTAATCATTATTTGTGTTAGAAATTACTTATATATAAATCAATCATCAAGCTAATACAAAAAAGTCATTTTTCAACCTTTTCGAGTTCGTTGTTCTAAAACGTACAACTTTAATATGTTTGAGTTCATTGTTCTAAATGTACAATTTTTTAACTTTTCAATTTGCTCTAAAATATTTTTCTTTAAATTTCTCGAGTTACTCTAAAACGTAAGTTTTTCTAGACTTTTCCGTATAGCTCTAAAGCATACAATGTAGTCTGTTTATAGTAGAGGGCCAATCATTCTCCACATGCATCATACTTTAGGTGTCAAACAATGGTGTATACGTGGAATGATTATCCTCTTATTACAACTAACTAAGTTGTATGCTTTCGAGTAATTCAATTTTTTTTTAAAATGATTTGATTTGAATTGACATCAGTATATAGATATATAGAAAAAGTGACTTGTTTCAAACTCAACATTATACAATTATTGTAGGTATATAAGGTAATTTCTTGACTTGTTTCAAACTCAACATTATACAATTATTGTAGGTATATAAGGTAAGTTCTTCTCCATTTATATTTAGTTAAGTTGAACATTTTTACTTTATTGATTTTATGAAAAGCAGTGAAGATACTCTTAAATTATGAACAATGTAACAAAAATATTATATTTTAATAGTTTGACCCTAAAAATAAAAAAATGAGTGAGATAAATTTCGATATAGAGATCAAAATAGATATTTTTAAAAAAAAATAAGAAATTAGGAGGAGAAAGATCATCATTCAAAGTTGAGGAAAGAGTTTAATTTTTAAAATAAATTTGAGATGTACAAATAATTTTCACCCTTAATGAACATGTCACTTTTTAAAATGAAAATAATTATTGTCGTTATACAAAGTTCAATTCTTTATTGCAAATTCCGATTAATATTTTTAGTCATTAATTGTGCTGGGAGTTATATATACACAAACCAATCATCAGGTTAATTAAATATTTTTAAAACTTTTTTGAGTTCTTTATTCTAAAATGTACAATTTGTTTCACCAATTTTGGCGTTTGTTGTTCCATAACGTATAATAGTTAATCAAATTCCATCCGTGTAATACCCCACAACTCTATTCATAAGATTCAAAATTTTTCTGTCACGCCCCGGGAGGGTACCCTTGGCGTGGCCGGCACTCAGAGACTATTGTTAGTCCCCAAGAAAACCACTTAGCCTCATCACATTCATTCAAACACATAAACTCTATTGAATAACATAAATAAAACAAGTAAATAGACACATCTCATCTAATGTCTCAAAATGATATATATATATATATATAATAAAGGCTAGTAGAAAGAACTTGTAACGTCTGGTAAAATCACCAAAATACCTCTAGAGGAGAGATGTGTGCCTAGTACATCTTCTGATGCTCAGATGGAAAATCTGAGGCCGGATTCGTGATCAACACTAAAAATTGAGTGGGGAAGAGGATGTTGAGTGCCGAGTCAAAAGATAATTTTTCGTTCCAAAACGAGAAACAGTGAGAGTTCGCGACAGAGCCACATCGCGGACCCATCGCGAAGGGTGACTTATGTTTTTTCTAAATTTTTTTATGGGGTTCAGAAAACTCGATCGGGAAGATGTTTGCAAAAAATGAGCTATACGCGATGAACCCGCCAGTATATACGCGTTGAACCCACGATGAACCTAGCTCCAGCTCCAAAAAGCCTACAGCTGCAACCAGGCTCATAGATTTCCTGAGGATGAACCCGCCAATATATACATGATCTAAGGTTGAGGAGGACCCCCAAACGTTTATTGATGAGATATGCAAAATTTTGAGGGCTATGCACGCTAATGAGGTTGAGGGAGTTGAGCTGGTCTCGTATCAGCTTAAGGATGTTGCTAATGTCTGGTATAACCAGTGGGAAGATGGTAGAGGTGAGGATGTTGAACCTGCTGAGTGGGAGGAGTTTGAGAGTGCTTTCCTCTACCACTTCTTTTCCCAAGAGTTGAGGGAGGCGAAGGTTTAGAAGTTCGTGAATCTGAAATAAAAGGGGTTGACTGTCAAAGAGTACGACCTCAAATTCATTCAACTGTCTCGATATGCCCCAGAAATGATACTTGATATAAGTGAGAGAATGAGGAAGTTCGTGTCTGGATTGGGCAGGCAGGTAAAGAGGGAGTGTAAGGCAGCATTGTTAATTCCAAGCATGTAAATTTCTAAACTTATGGTCTATGCCCAACAAACCGAGGAGGATAAGAAGAAGGATAGGGAAGAGCAGTAGAGTAAGAGGGCCAAATCGGCAGGGCATGAGCCTAGCCAACAGAAGCAGAATAGGGGTGATAGAACCTATTTTCAGAAGAGATCTTCTAACTATGTACCCTCAGTGGCAAGTGCGCCTGTTCAGCAAAACAGGTATGAGCAGAATTGTTATGGTCACCAGAATTTCAGAGCTCAGGGTCCTCAGTCCCAAGCTAGTATGACCCAAGGCCCGAGATGAAAGCCACCTTGTGGTAGATGAGGCAAACTTTACTTGGTGCATGCTGTGAGGGCACAAATATTTGTTATTCATGCCGACAACATGAACATTTTCAAGGTGAGTGTCCAACAAGGAGATGGGGTGATGGGAGTAACAAGGCTCAGTCTTCTACAACGCCCCCTATGGGCGGTCATTAGAAGGTTACTACTACGAGTGTATGAAGCGGGACGAACCAGATATATGCAATGGGTAATTGACAAGACCAAGAGGTTGCACCGGATGTTGTTACGGGTATGCTCCGAGTCCTTTCTTTTAATTGTTATGCATTGCTTAACCTCGATGCCACGTTGTCTTTTATGACACACTATGTGGCCAATAAGTTTGAGGTTTGTTTAGAGTGGTTGCTTGAGCCTTATACCATTTCTACTCCCACTAGTGAGTCTATCCTAGCTGAGAGGGTCTATAGAGATTGCGTAGTATCCATCTATCGTAGGGATACTTTAGATGATTTGATAGAATTAGAGATGGTTGACTTTGATGTAATCCTTAGTATATATTGGCTTCATGCCTGCTATGTCTCCATAGATTTTAAGACCTGAGTTGTCCAATTTCAATTTCCGAATGAACCAGTCCTAGAGTGGAAGAGAAGTTCTGTAGCACCCAAGGGTAAGTTTATTTCCTACCTAAGGGCTAGAAAGCTAATTTCTAAGGGGTGTATTTACCACCTCATGGGAGTTAAATCTGATGATATTAAGTCCCCTACTCTTAAGTTAGTTTCGATTGTGAATGAGTTCCCCGAGGTATTCCCTAAGGATTTACCTGGAGTCCCTCCTAATAGGAAGATCAACTTTAGGATTGATGTTCTTCCTGAGACGCAACCTATTTTAATTCCCCCATATAGGATGGCCCCCACTGAGTTGAAGGAGTTGAAAGAGCAATTGAAGGATTTGTTAGAGAAGAGCTTTATTAGGCCATGTGTTTCTCCTTGGGGTGCTCCCGTTCTGTTTGTACGGAAGAAGGATGAGTCTCTCAGTATGTGCATAGACTATAGGCAACTGAACAAGGTCATGATCAAGAATAAATATCCCTTTACAAGGATAGATGGACTGTTTGACCAACTTCAGGGTGCCTCATGCTTCTCAAAGATAGACCTCAGATCGGGTTACCACCTGTTGAAAGTGAGAGAATGTGACGTTCCAAAGACAACTTTCAAGACTAGATATGACCACTTTGAGTTCTTGGTCATGTCCTTTGGGTTAACGAATGCCCCTGCGGATTTCATGGACTTGATAAATAGGGTGTTCAGACCCTATCTTGACATGGTTGTAATCGTGTTCATTGATGATATTTTGGTGTATTCGAAGGATGAGGAGGAGCATGCCAAACACCTTAGAATTGTCCTTCAGACGCTTAAAGACCATGAATTGTATGCGAAGTTTTCAACTCAAGTCAGTGGCTTCTTAGGCCATGTTGTTTCGGGTGATGGAATTTGAGTAGATTCCCAGAAGATTGAAGTTGTTAAGAACTGGCCAAGACCAACCTCTCCAGCTGACATAAGGAGCTTCTTGGGCTTGGCAAGCTACTACTGCGAATTTGTTGATGGATTCTCTTCCCTATCCACACTCTTGACCAAGCTAACTCAGAAAAAGGTCAAGTTTCAATGGTATGAGGAGTGTGAGAAAAACTTCCAAGAGTTGAACTCTATATTGACCACCGCACCTGTTTTGACGTTACCTGATGGAACGAAGGATTTTGTGATATATTGTGATGCATCCAGAGTTGGGTTGGGTTGTGTATTGATGAAGAGAGGGAAGGTGATAGTCTATTCTTCCAAGCAACTTAAAGTTCATGAGAGGAACTACCTGACCCATGATCTTGAGTAGGCGGCGGTAGTGCTCGCACTTAAAATCGAGCGCCCCTACTTATATGGAGTGTATGTAGGCATGTTCACTGACCACAAGAGCCTGCAATATGTCTTCAGTCAGAGAGAGATTAACCTATGACATAGTAGATGGTTGGAGTTGCTCAAGGATTATGATATGAGCATCATATACCACCCAGGTAAAGCTAACATTATTATTGATGCTCTTAGTAGGTTGTCAATGGGTAACACAACCCATGTTGAGGAAGAGAAGAGAGAGCTAGTGAAGGAAGTGCATAGGTTGGCTCGATTGGAAGTCCAACTCGAGGAGAATGACGAGGGAGTGATCAATGTTCAGAGTAGGTCTGCATCATCCCTATTAGAAGAAGTAAAAGAGAAGTAGGATCGAGATCCTATCATACTTCAATGGCTATCCACAAACAAAAAGTGATGGTCTTCTCCAAAGGGGGAGATGGGGTGTTGAGATACCATAGTAGGCTATGTGTTCCTGATGTTGATGGTGTCCAAGAGAGGATCATCACTAAAGTCCACAACAGTAGATACTCCGTTCATCCGGGCTCCACCAAGATGTACCATGACTTGAGAGAAGTCTATTGGTGGAGTGGAATGAAGAGGGACATTACTGAGTTTGTTTCAAATTCTGGAATTGCTAGCAAGTGAAGGTTGAGCATCAAAGGCCAAGTGGCTTGGCTCAAAAGTTTGAGATCCTAGAGTGGAAGTAGGAGATGGTTAACATGGACTTTATCATCGACTTACCAAGATCCCGGAGACAGCATGACTCTGTATGGGTGATTGTGGACAAGATAAATAAATCAACACACTTTTTGGAAGTTAAGACAACTACCGCGGAGGAGTATGTCAAGATGTATATCCAAGAGATTGTGAGGTTGCATGGAGTTCCCTTGTCTATCATTTCGGACAGAGGAGCTCAATTTACTTCTTACTTTTGGAGATCTTTCTAGAAGAGACTGGCTACCAAGGTAAATCTAAGTACAACCTTTCATCCACAGATGGATGGTCAGGCGGAGCGCACTATTTAGATGGTAGAAGATATGTTGAGAGCTTGCGTCCTTGACTTCAAAGAGAATTGGGATGACTATCTACCACTGATTGAATTTGCATATAACAATAGTTATCATGCGAGCATTGAAATGGCCCCTTATAAGGCCATGTACGGGAGGAGGTGTAGATCACTCATTGGGTGGTTTGAGGTCGGAGAAGCTGTGTTGATTGGACCTGACCTTGTCCACCAGGCCATGGAGAAGGTGAAGATCATTAGAGAGAGGTTAAAGATTGCACAAAGTCGTCAAAAGCTTACACTGATGTAAGGAGAAGAGATCTAGAGTTTGAGGTGAGTAATAGGGTATACTTGATTGTACCACCTATGAAGGGTGTCATGAGGTTTAGGAAGAAGGGAAAATTAAATCCTCGCGATATTGGCCCTTATCAGATTGTGATGAGAATTGGGAAGGTTGTCGATGAGCTAGAGTTACCTTCTGAGTTAGAAGGAATCCATTTGGTGTTCCATGTTTCTATGTTGAAGAAGTGCTTGGGAGATCCAGCCTTGGTGATCCCTGCTGAGGGCACTGGAGTCAAAGATTGCTTTTCCTATGAGGAAATTCCAGTTCAGATCCTTGATCGACAGGTTCGTAGATTGAGAAGCAAAGAGATAGCCTCTGTTAAAGTTTTGTGGAGGAACCAACTTGTTGAGGAAGCCACATGGGAAGCTAAGGAAGAGACGAGAACTAAATACCCGCACCTATTCGTGCCTTATGACGAGAATATCGAAGGTAATATTCCTATTCTTACCTTAACTTGAAGTTTTTATCCTGAGTTGATGTGTATATTTTGATGTTCTGACTAGATGTATTGAGGTCGATTAAGAGTTGAGAAGTTTATTTGTTGAGTGAGTATCAAGATGAGTCTTGAGTCTATTCGTGCCATTATACCGCTCCTACTCATCATTTGAGGACAAATGATCCCAAGGGGGAGATGATGTAACACTCGATAAAAATACCAAAATACTCTTAGAGGATAGATGCTCTCATAGTGCATCTTCTGATGCTCAGATGAAAAATCCGAGGCCGAATTCATGATCAACATGAAAAATTGAGTAGGGAAGAGGTCTCGGTCGATTTTTAGAGTGACCGAGTTAAAAGATAATTTTTCATTCCAAAACGAGAAACAGTGAGAGTTCACGACAGAGCAGCATCACGGACCCATTGCGAAGGGTGACTTATGGTTTTCCTAAATTTTTGACGGGGTTTAGAAAACTTGATCGAGAGGGTTTTTTCCAAAATAAGCTACACACGACCAGTCCGCATCACGAACTTGGTTATTTCACGGCTGGAAAATTTCTATAATTTCAAGGGGAATTCTGGTCCATTCGTAGCATCTTTTAAAAACCCATGCATAACCAATATAAGTCATTTTCATGAAGAAAGGGTCTAAAAACCCCATTGTAAATCCTCTTCCTGACAACACTAATACGATAGGGCTTGAGGAGAGTAGAGGAGAGACGAGATTGAGGAAAACAGAAGAAGTTCCAAGAGAATTCTATTGATAGCAATCATCCCAGGCATGTAAGGCTATCCAAATGCATGAGATTGTTCTTCCATGTGCCTCCTTTGAGTAAATTGAGTCTCTGATTGAAGATGATGAGTTATATATGAAAATTCTTGAGTATTTTACTGAGATTCTTCTTAATTCATGTATTTTTCTTAAATTGATGATAATCATAAACTTGATTTACTGCATAAGTTGTTTTCATAAATGATTTTTACAAAATTCTATGTCTATATTACCCAAGAATAAAAGAATAAACTTAGGGGATGAGTCTAGAGCCTTGACGATGATGATGTATGTGATGTTGTGATTGTGGTCCAAATTGATATGTGTCTTGATGATGATGTTGATGAGAGTGATGTTCATGAGTCTTAAAACTTGAAACTAAATTCTAAAAGAATGTTTCGAGTCCATGATGTTGATGATGATGTTGATGTACTATGTCCCTATAGGATTGATAATGATGATGATGTTTTATGAGCATGTCGTGTTCTGGGAGAATTATTGAGCACCGAAATGGGTGAGAGTGAGTCCCACTCAAACTCATTATCTATGTGGCCCGCGTAACAGAGAGGATCGAACCACAATGCAAATGTTTCCTTCTCCTAAAAGAGGACTGATGTTTTTTTTCTTGTGGATCCACTGATAGTGATGTCCTTTACCTCGAGCAGGGTACTAGATGAATGTGGCAATGGATTTGTTTCATTGTATCATCACTGGCTCATAGGTGATGGTTGTCGGTTAGAGAAACTCCAATTAGGTTCCACTGATAGAACTTTGATGTTGATGTGATGGTATGATGTCTTAATGGATGTTAATGTTCTACTGTCTACTCTTTATCTTTGTCCTAAACGGGCATGAGTCCTTTGAGTTGACTCGAGTTTCCTTAAGATGAGTCTGATGTATTGATGATGTTTAGATGAGACGTTGATGAGTCATTTGTCTACTCTATATTCTGGCTTTAGATAGAAATTTGACATTCTGATAAAGTATGATGTTGAGTTAAGGTTATCCCTATACTGTTATACTTGTACTGTTTCATTCAGCCATCTTACATACTATACATTCCATGTACTGATGCCACTCGGGGCTGTATTATTTCATGATGCAGATACATGAGTTAGAGGACTTTAGCAGACACATCATTAAGGTTCAGAGATTCTGAGTTCAGTCATTGGTGAGCCTCCTTGCTATTCGGAGGAACCTCTTTTCTTTATCTGTCATTTTTTTATTGAGCTGGCATGGCTACCCTCTCAGACTGTTTAGTTGATGTAGAGGCTTCATAGACAAGAGTCGAGATTTTATGTGAGGTCTTTCCCTCTTAGAGTGGAGCTAGTAATACTATTTACTTATCATCGATGTTGAGGCAGGGTTTATTGGCCATTAGCCCTTTTTATTGATTTAGCTCACTATCTTATTTTAATTGCTTCCGCTATGCTTGATGTTGGACGACTGCCTTGAGATTGAGTGGTTCGCTTGGGGACTAGCAATAGTCTCTGGGTGCCAGCCACGCCTAGGGTACCCTCCCGGGGAATGACAGAACTAGCTCACAATCTCAACATCAAGGTTCAACCATTATCTATGAAGCCTCTATCACTAATCAAGTGGTGCCAATAACAGACCCATGGCTACCCAAATCAAAATATAAGAATAGTCTAGTCTAACTCTAAAGCAGGATGAAATATATAACAGTGGGTCCTCCGAAGTAGGGGAGGCTCACCAATCAGCTGAGAATCTCGGATCTTCAAAAGAGCACCTGTTATTGATGATCTCTAATACCTGCCTCTGCATCATAAAACGATGCAGTCCAAAGGGGACATCAGTAAGTAGAATGTGTATGTAAAATAGATGAGTGAAACAGAAACATGCAGAATAATACGAAACAACATCGACTCAAAACCATCATCAAATCAAATCAAATCGTCAAATGTCTATGTATACAAGAATAAAGAGTACACAAGTGACCCATCAACCAATCAACCTCATGAATCAAATCAAACTCATCTCAAAGGAGCCCACCTCCTCTCATCTCATCTCATCTCGACTAAGAGTACTCAAAGTAAGAAATTTATGGGAGTTTCTCTTATCCAAAAACAATCACTTATGAGCCGGTGAATGTATAACAATCCCACTAATGTTGCCACAACCATTCCATGCTTGCAAGGTAAGAAACGCTTAGGATCTACAAGGGTCTGAACAATCAACATATTAAGTCCTACAGTTTCAGGACAATAAGGTGAGAACCTGTCCAACTCTCACGGACTTAATTCATAGGATGACAACTTGTCTGACTCTAATGGACTTAGCCCTCAAGATGAGAACTTGTCCGACTTTAACAGACTTATCCCTCTCGTCAGAACTTGTTCGACTCTAATGAACTTAGCCCTCAAGATATATACTTGTCCGACTCAAACAGACTTAATCCACTCCTACGCTTGGCGACGTAGTTAATAAGTGCGAGTTGGACTTGCTCTTACTCTTACTCATTTCGGTGCTCGATACTTCTCCCATGACTCAATGCTCATAAGACAATCAATCCAATCAAATCATACGGACTTTCTACCTTTCCATCAATCAATCTTATAGGGGCCTTAACCCTCTCATGAAGGAACATCTCAACCAACGACTCAAGATTTAGAACAATCGAATAGACAAATCAGTGGAGTTCATTTATGGAGACTCACAGAACTATCAAGTTCTATCAACTCATCATCATTCTCTCATCACAATAACTATCACAATCACAATCACAATCCCAATCGACAATCTGAACTCAATTCTCTAGACTCAATTCTTAAGTTCATTCATGTATGCTTTCAAAATGGTTTTGTAGGGTTATGCAATTTCTCATGAAAATGTTCAATTCAAGAAAACTAGTCTATGATGATCATCAACATAGAAAAATATATGAATTCAAATAAGTTTTCAAGAAAAACCATCAAGATCATGTATTTATACTCCTTAAACCATCAACTCATCTATAGGGCACATGAGAGAACAATCTCATGATTTTTGTTCAGCCTTACATACCTGGGATGAAGCTATCAACAATCACCTTCAAGAATTCCTCTTGAATTCCTCAATCTCAAGCTCTTCTCCTCTTTCCTCAAGCCCTAGTCTTTGTCAAGGACTTAGAATGGGGTTAAAAATCCTTTCTTTTACGCTTAAATCACCTAATTAGATCGTGTATAGAGTTTAGGAGGGGTTGGGAATTGACCGAAATGCCACTCACAAAATTGAGAAATTTTCAGCTAAGAAAAGCCCAGTCCGCAACGTGGACTGGTCGTGTACTGTGTATTTTTTGAAAAGGTTTCTGAACGAGTTTTCCCAATCCCATTAAAAAATTTCAAAAGAACATAAGTGCAGGTCCGCAGAAGAGGCACGACGTGCTCCTGTCGCGCACGAACTCTGTTTCTGCGTCTTAGATCAAAAAATTATCTTTTGATCGGGTTGCTCTAAAAATCAAAGGAGGCCATTTTCCCACTCAATGTTTTGTGCTGATCACAAATCCACCCTTGAATTTTCTATACGAGCATTGGAAGATGCGTTATGGACACTTCTCTCGCCTAGGGATATTTTGGTAATTTTTTCGGGTGTTACATTATCTCCCCTTGGGATCATTCATCCTCGAATGATGAGTAAAGGTGGATATCAAGGCACGAATAAACTCAAGACTCATCTCAAGACTCACGTCCATCAATCAAAGTTTTGACTCCTCATCAATCTCAATAAACTCTATTAAGACTCAAGAATGGACATATCAACTCAAGGACAGAAACATCAATTAAATCAAAGGTAAGAACATTACCTTCAACATTTTCATCATTAGGCACAAATAGAACATCGAAACTAAATCAATTTGAATCATTTAAACACTTCGTCAATCAATTGTTTGAACTCAAGAAGGAAGTCATCAACTCTATTCAAGAAAGGGGACCATCATGATATATAAGCCTCTATAGACATCCTCAAGCTCAGCCCCTCATATCAATTATGCCCCTTTCCATAACACTCTACTCCATCTACTTAAGGTTATAGCTCCTATTCAACTCCTTACTTATCCACATCCTCTTATTCCATTCAAGCCTACTTTTAAGCCTCAAGGTGCCATCCTAAGATGTTCACATTTACCCAAGGCTAATCCTCAATACTCAGATCTATACTCCACATTGGCCTTCATTAAAAGGTCACTAGTCCTCTTCACTATTTCACTGCCCTTACTCGAAACCTTCGTCACGAAATCTTCAATAGTCTATCATCAATACTCTAATAATAACAACCATGAAGTCAAGCCTATCAATCTAACCACTTCAATTGTATCTAAGAAGTTCTAAGATTACTAAGCACTTCTACCTTCGCCATTCAATGAGCTCTCTCTAAAAACACACTAACATATTCTTATCTAGAGATACTGTAATTTACCCTTAGCTATCTACATCTCGTGATAAAGTCTCATCTCCCCCTCTCCCCTGTGACACAAATACAAAACCACCATCCTCCTAAGGATATCACTCCTCCTCATCTACCCTTGTTCTCCATTTATTACTAACAGAATCACTATCTGGACCCGAAGGAGCTTACCATCTCCCCCTTTAGTGAAACCTACATTAATTACCTCCCCACACAAGAATAAGCACGACTATACTCTTGAAACTTGATACTCTCAATCCTATCATCCACAATGGCATAACAACCTATGGTGGGTTCGTGCGTAAGATGACATTAGAATCATTTAAATTCAACTCAAACAGATCAACTATGGTACCTCTATGGTAGACGGGAAGGGTGCAGTCACCGTGGACCCACTCAATTAGGATAACTCATTAATGAGGGGAGGGTCACAAAGGATACGACACCTGAATCAAACCAATCATAGCTATAATAGGAACTTAAAGATACCAGTGATATCATTTGGTGGTGTTAGCAATGATGATTAGGTTTTGTAGGACCACGTTGGATATTCCCTCTACAGGTGACCCATTTGGCCACACTTGTAACATCTGGTACTCCCTCTGCGACATTCTCCCAAGTGAAACTTGCCACACGTGCCACAACGTGTCGTGCCTTGGGAAGGTCGGACCACATTTTCTTGTGACTGAGATCCCTGAGCTCTAAAATTATAAGACCCTTGTCCATCTTTGGGTGCGAGCGCAATATTAGATGAAGGCCCCATTTGAAGTTAGCTCCCCTTCCTAATCTCTCACCTACCAACCTCGTCGATAGATGTCTTTGCTTTCTTATTTCTGAACTCTTCTCTATCATGCCTCTCCTCATAAGCTTGTTACACATAAGTCATCAACCTTCTGATGTCCATGTCACTTACCAGCATAGCTCCTCTCCTATTCTTCAGTGGTCCTCTGTTTAGTCCATCAACATAAATCCCCGTTCTCCCCCTCATATCAACAACCATATTCGGAGCATAGCGAGATAGCTAAGTGAAGTTAATTCCATACTCTTGCACAGTCATGGAGCCCTATTTTAGATTCAAAAATTCTCTTACCTTGGATGCCCTTCGTTCTCTTTGAAAGAAGCGCCCCAAGAAAGCTTCCTCGAACACTGCCCAAGCCAGTAACAGGGCTTCCTCTCCTCTACCCTTCTTCCATTGGTCGAACCATAGTCTGGCCACACCCTTGAGTTGGTAAGCAGCTAGTTCAACTCTATCAACATCAGCCACATGCATCACCTGGAACACCTTCAGAAGCTCATTAATGAAGTTCTCTAGGTCCTCAATCAGTGTAGACCCTGTGAACTCAAGTGGGTTCATCCTCAAAAACTCATGGACCCTGGATGTAGTTGGAGCATCTTTTATACCATTCCTTGTCCAGTATGAGGTGCTGTCATAGCCTGTGCTAAAGTTTGGATAGCGTGGCGAAGCTTAGTATTCGAGACTTCCGCTGGTGGGGGATGCTTAGCAGGGATAGCTGGGCCTATGGGTTCGTCATGATCCAAAGGCTCAGGTCGGTTAGTGTTTTGTCTAGCAGGACACCCTCTTCCTCTAATAGCTCTTCTTGAAGGCATGATTGCAACTTTGCAACACATAGAGCACAAATTAGAAGAGAGCTTTCATAGAGTTTAACTCTATCACACGAATTGGAATAAGAAAGAAGTGTAACAATTTATTATGTCCTATATCCTGCTGCTTATGAAGTGTGGTCGACAACATACCTATAAACAAGACTCTACTAGACACAGCTTCATAGACTCCCTAGGACTCGTGCTCTAATACCAAGTTTGTCATGCCCTAGGAGGGTACCCTTGGCATAGCCGACACTCAGAGACTATTGCTAGTCCCCCAGTGAATCACTTAGCCTCATCACATTCATTCAATCACATAAGCTCTATTGAATGACGAAAATAAAACAAGTAAATGGGAATATGTCATCTAGTGTCTCAAAATATATATATAAAAAATAAAGGCTAGTAAAAAGAACTAGCTCACAATCTCAACATGAACATTCAACTATCATCTGTGAAGCCTCTATTACTAATTGAGGTGCTAATCGTAGACCCATGGCTACCCAAATCAAAATATAAGAATAGTCTAGTCTAACTCTAAAGCAAGATGAAATAAATAATAGTTGGTCCTCCGGAGTAGGGAAGGCTCACCAATCAGCTAAGAATCTCGAATTTGAATAGAGCTCCTGTTGACGATCTCTAGTACCTCCTCTGCATCATAAAATGATGCAGTCCGAAGGGGACATCAGTACGTGGAATGTACTGGTATGTAAAATAGTTGAGTGAAACAGAAACAAGTAGAATAATATGAAACAACATCAACTCAAAACCATCATCAAATCAAATCAAATCAAATCATCAAATGTCTATCTATGCAAGAATAAAGAGTAGACAAGTGACCCATCGACCAATCAACCTCATCAATCAAATCAAACTCATCTCAAAGGAGCTCACCTCCTCTCCTCTCATCTCATGTCATCTAATTTCATCTCATCCTCTCCCCTCCTCTCATCTCATCTCATGTCATCTCATCTCGACTCAGAGTACTCAAGGTAGGAAATTTATGTGAGTTTCTCTTATCCAACAACAATCACTTATGAGCCAGTGAATGTACAACAATCCCACTAATGTTGCCACAGCCATTCCATACTTTCCAGGTAAGGAATGCTTAGGATCCACAAGGGTCTGGACAATTAACAAATTAAGTCCTATTGTTTTAGAATAATAAAGTGAGAACCTGTCCGACTCTAACAGACTTAATCCATAGGATGAGAACTTGTCCAACTCTAAGAACTTATCCCTTAAGATGAGAACTCGTCCGACTTTAACGGACTTATCCCTCTAGCGAGAACTTGTCCGACTCTAACGGACTTAGCCCTCAAGTAGGAACTTGTTCAACTCTAACGGACTTAGTCCACTCCTACGCTGGCGACATAGTTAATGAGTGCGAGTTGGACTTGCTCATACTCTTACTCATTTTTGTGCTCGATACTTCTCCCATGACTCGATGCTCATAAGACAATCAATCCAATCAAATCATAAGGACTTTTAACCCTTTCATCAATCAATCTCATAGGGACGTTAACCCTCTCATCAACGAACATCTAAATCAATGACTCGGGATTTAGAACAATCACAAGGGAACAATTGAATAGAGAAATTAGTAGAGTTCATTTTTGGAGACTCACCGAATTATCAAGTTCTATCAACTCATCATCATTCTCTCATCACAATCACAATCACAATCGACATTCTCAACTCAATGATCTAGACTCAATTCTTAAGTTCATTCATGCATGTTTTCAAAATAGTCATGTAGGGTTATCCAATTTCTCATGAAAATATTCAATTTACGAAAACAAGTCTATGATGATCATCTACATATAAAAATATACGAATTTAAATAAGTTTTCAAGAAAAACCATCAAGAATCATGCATGCATACTAATTAAACCATCAACTCATCTATGACCATCTATGGGAGAGAACAATCTCATGCTTTTAGTTTAGCCTTACATACCTGGGATGAAGCTATCAACAATCACCTTCAAGAATTCCTCTTAAATTCCTCAATCTCAAGCTCTTCTCCTCTTTCCTCAAGCTCTAGTCTTTATCAAGGCCTTAGAATAAGTTAGAATGGGATTTAAAAACCCTTCTTTTACGCTCAAACGACCTAATTAGATCGTGTGTAGAATTTAGGAGGGGTTGGTAATTGACCGGAATGACCCTCACAAAATTGAGAAATCTTTTAGCTCGGAAAAGCCCAGTCCAGACGCGGACCGGTCGCGTACTGTGTATTTTTTGAAGAAGTTTCTGAATGAGTTTTCACATTCCCATCAACAATCTTTAAAAAAAAAATAGTACAAGTCTATGGTAGAGGCGCGACGTGCTCTTATCGTGCACCATCACTATTAATGCGTCTCAGATCGATAAATTATCTTTTAATCGGGTAGCTCTAAAAATCAACCGAGATCATTTTTGCACTCAATGTTTTGTGCTGATCACCAATCTTGCCTCGGATTTTCCATACGAGCATTAGAAGATGTGTAATGCGCACTTCGCTCTCCTAGAGGTATTTTGGTAATTTTGCCGAGTGTACATTTTCGTCATAAGTATATAAGCTTGAAACTAATGATGCCTCATTCGTATCTATATTTTAAGGCTCATTCGTATATGCGTGAAATGTATTAGAAGTGGATTAGATTCAAAAGAGACCTTTAAAACATAGTCAAGTTAAAAACCTCCCTATCGGTTAAGGTTTTCACTTTGGATTATGCAAGGGTCAACTTTAAATGACCATAACTCTTAGAAAACAACGGATTAGGTGTCCTATGACCTATAAAATGAAATCCCTTTGAATTATCTTTCCAATTCTACTGATTTCACCTCATTTGGAGTTCGGAGTAAAAAGTTATGGCTGGTTTACTAAAGACTGCTTGAGCAGAATTGGTTCTACGAAACCCCTTCATGGGCCATAGATAAAAGTACAGCCCGTATGCTAACTCGTGGAAAAAAACTCTAAAACTCTAATTTTTGGCCCTAGACTTTACGGATCATAAAAACTTTTACTGGCCGTAGAATGGGTTCGTGAAAGTGATCAAGAGATCCCGAAAATTGCCCAATAGCTTACAAAAGGGTCCTTACGGGCCGTAGACACTTCTATTGCTGTAGATGGACTCGTAGACGACCCGATCAATGATTTTAAAGCAGAATAATTTCGTCTTTTCTCACTCTTTAAGCCTAAACTTGTCGATTTTCACCAATTTAAAACCCTGAAACGTGATTTTTCAATTCATTAATGCTCAAAACATTCTCCAAACCTATAACGTACTTTCAAGAGAAGAAAAGCTATGGTTGTCAAGCACCGTCTTCAAAATTCCTCAAGAATCTATGTCTCTCAGGTATGTAAGACCCTCCATTAGTTATCCAACATTTATTTTAATACCTTTAACTACAAAGTCCTACCCAAGATAAAGTTTATGAGTTGACATCATGTTTTCTCCATTACTAGTTAAATTTATTTAAATATTTATTCATATATTTCTCTTGATAAAAATCATGATCTTTACTGATTTCACTACTAAACTAAGTTATTAAGTTAAAGTTGCAATTGTAAGAACCCTAGATATTTTATGAAAACTATTATGTTTACAGTTTTGAATTGTGTTTAAGAGGTACTTAAAGCTTCTGTAATTACAAGATAGCTGAGTAATAAAAATTATGTTTTTGAGACAAGTTGAGAAATGTTTAAGAGGATGCTAATCTGGGCCATGTCCCAAAGAGAAGAAAAGTAATATTTTGAGAAAAAAATATTCTTTTAAGTTATTAGCATTATAAAAGTTATTTTGGGAGTAGTATTGAGCACCGGTACGAGGAAGAGTAATAATAACTTGAACTCATAAACTACATAGCCAGTGTAGGATAGGGTTGTACCAAGAGTACAACTTCTCATTACCACTGAGATGGCCCAGTTTCGAGATGGACTCCCCTAGTTTTCACCCCTTACCCTAGCAAAGTATAGAATGGCTCTGGTAGCGTGGGCAAGACGTTGTATCATCACGAAGCTCATAGTGATGGTTGTCCGTTAGAGAAACTCCCCTAAGAAGTAAAGTTTATTATTTTATACACTGAGATTTATTATTTCATTATTAAAGTACTTCCTTTTACTATGTTGCATATTTAATTGAGTTGAGCTAATTGCAAAGCTAAGCATTTGAGTATTTTATTTTTATATATTTAGTTATGTCACGCCCTAAGCCCCATTAAGGCGGACTGGCACCCGTTGCCGACAAGGCTCGGGAAATCCAACATATAACTATACCCCTGCTATGGACATTTAAGAGGTTTCCATACTCAGTATGCTGTCAAAAGAAAGTAAACTGTACTAACAAACCAAAAGTAAATGCATAAGACTAGGCCGTTGGAGCCACGATGTCTATAATACACTATTTGACCACACTTTAATTTACATAGTCTACAAAGCCTCTAAGTAAGGAACAATATCTATATGAGTCGGGACAGGCCCCGCCTCATGACCAACTATACAATACAAAATACAAGTTCTAAACACACAAGCCCTGAAGCAACCTGGAGCTTAGTAATAGCAGCTGAAAGTCTTGTACTCTTACTGGGGAGATCTAGTAGCTCCTGTACCTGCAGCATGAAATGCAGGTCCCCCATAAGGGACGTCAGTACGAGGTAATGTACTGAATATGTAAGGCAGGAAATACTGTATATGCAATATGAACTCAAATGAAATCACACCCTGATATGTAAGGATGAAAAGACCACCTTTAGTCATACTGTGGAATCATGTACTTTATGTCTTTTTATTTCTGTATCTTTCTTTACTGTATAATCTGTGCACAATATATCATGTAAATGACCAGCTGATCAGTGGTAAATCTGTAATGGGATCGACCCTGTCTAGGTGATTCCTTCACCCCTCGGGCTACCACCCGTAAATGAGATCGACCCTGGCTAGGTGATTCTTCCACCCCTCGGGCTACCACCCATTTATAAGCAACTGTAAGTTATCTTTTATTTACTTTGAGATGGTTCTTTTAGTGGTCATAACCTTTAGAACTGTAGGAATATAGACATGTGACATATGAACAACCATACAAGGCAATACCACAATGGAAAGAGAGATACACAACTAATGAACCTTATCGGAGACTAAACAACACATAGACTTTGTTTGGTAAGAAGGAACTCATGTATATTTAGTATTCAGGTACATATGCAGGTTGACAATGACTATGTATGGGTACATATGAACATGGTAAAAAGTGGGACACGGTTAGCAGCCATGTCGGAGTTTGTACGTGCCTTTATGTGCTAAGGAAGATTATAGATTTCATGCCAAGTAATAGAAAATCTAGTAGCCTTACATACCTCGCTGTACTATGTCATTATTACCTCGGAGTAGTATCCTTTTCCTCCAAACACTTATCTACAATATATAAGGTGATAAAATAAGTGTTAGAAGCTAGTAAGCACATCTTAATAATCCAATTTCACCCAAAAATAATATCCGGGCAACAAGCTCGGAATTAGAACCCAATGAGTATTCTTTCAACATTTCCACTCCTAATCGTACTTTCTAACACACATTCCCATATACATGTCATATCCAGCTATGTTTAGTCCCATAACAGCATTACAACAACTCATACAGTACATCATACAACAACTCTACACAACATGCAAGTAGACAACACAACATTGCGTCCTTCCGCTACACTTCGATGTCAACCATTCCAAATCCGTTTCAACCTCAACCAAACTGTTCTCAACATATTTACACACAATTACAGTCCTAAAACAGTCCAAAAACATTTCCTAAGTAGATGGAAAACATGAGACAACAATTCCCAAAAATAGTCCACGAATTCTTACTAATGAGCGGAATTAAGACATCATTTAAGAACTTATTTTTGCGGAAGATAAAAGTGGTCCAGCAGCCTCCTCACATCATTCCAGACCCAAGACTTCTTAAAAACATACATATTACTTCATAACCCAGCCAACCAACAAGATAAAAGTCTCTTATTTAACAAGACAAGTGAACCACAATATTTGGAACACATGCTGTCCCAAACTTCCTGCACAATACAACCAACATACTCTTCATGTTTTTCATGGAATAATTACACCAAACCATGGGTATTTTTACTTACCTTAACCCTCAAGGATTAGGTTCTCTTCAAGAACCCTAGAAGTGTGTCTTGGCTGCTTTAGAAAAATGAGGAGAGAGCAAGAAGTAACTTAGAGAGAAATCTGAAATTTTGGCTTGTGAAAATGACTAAAAGTTGCTGCTTGTTGCTCCCTTTTATAGGTCACTTTTGGACGACTTTCTTTTGGGTTTTCAACCTTATTTTATTAAGGTTATGGGGCAGCAGCTTGGCCCTTTCATTTGGGCCTTATTGGGCTTCAAATGGGATGGGCTTTGTTGCAAACATTTCTCCCCTAAGCCCACTTAGTTTGGGCCCTAGTTTTGAATTGGATTGTAATTGTAGTTTGGCCCTTTTCCTATCCATCTTGGGCTGCAAATGTTGTTATTTTATCATGCTAAACCATGGGCCCAAATGACATCCTTAACTCGGGGTTTATTCTTTATCGGATTTGAACAAATTCGGTATTGGGCCTTGTCTCCGTTTACCGAGCTTATTTAAGCTAAGCACGTAGGTGACTCACCTACTAGCTTCCTAAGTCCCACAAGCACCTCAATTATTTTACTTCATTTAAGGTCACACTCTCCTTAACTTGACTTAAAAATTATTTACACTCAGTCATCTTAAGCGTTAGACGTACATATAGCCCTTTAATCTAAAATTCACGCACTTTTAAAAATATGTGCGGATTTGACCCTGCCATATCATGTTTCATCTGCGTTGGACTAGTACATGTAAGATGTGGGGTGTTACAAGTTATGCTCGTTAATGCATTAAAGTAAGTATTTAATTTATATTGAGTTACACTTTTAAATGCTTTTAAATATATGTTTTACTTGCATGACATATTTTTCTCAATTGACTATCTCAAAGTAAAGTTGACTATCCTGTTCTTAGCATTTTTTTGGCCATCTTACATACCGTACATTCCACGTACTAACGCCTTTGGTGAGGCATCATTTTATGATGTAGATTCAGGTACCCATGTTAGCAGATGTTCAGTATGACGATTCCCATCAATAGTTGGTGAGGACTCTTTACATATAGAGGAGCTTGAGAGTCTTTATTTCCTTGTATTTAATTTAGTTGAGGCAGCTGTGAGCCTACTCCAGTGCGTAGTTCAGACTCAGTACTTTAGAGGCTTCATATACTAAAAAGATATTGTTCTTGTTATTTCCTGGGAGTATTTTGAAAGCTTTGAGGTAAGATGTATATTTTGTCATGTCTGAGTTTACGAACGTTAAGCACATTTTAATTCCTTATGAGATTAATATCTTTTGTTGAATAAGTTAGCCAGGCTAAACGGTTTGCTTGGGATCAGAAATGGTTTTCCAGTGCCTGCTGCATCAAGGGTATAGGCTCGGGGAATGACAAACTTGGTATTAGAGCACAGAGTTCAAGTGTTCGAGGGTGTCTATGGGGCCGTGTCCAAGAGATTCTTGCTTATGAGTGTATTGTGCACTACACTTATGATTAGGAGGCTACAAAGCATTTAGGAGATGTCTCTTTTTCTTTCATACTCTAGATTGGGCTATAGAGCGGTGCCATAAGAAACTTGTAAAACCCAACAAAATTACCAAAATATACCGAGAAGAAAGATGAGCACATAACAGATCTTCCCATGCTTGGATGGAAAATCCGAGGCCGGATTTTTGATCAGTAGGAAATACTGAGTGGAAAAATGATCTTGGTTGATTTTTAGAGCAACCAGATCAAAAGCTAACTTTTTGGTGCGAAAACGCGAATCGGTGAGGGTGCGCGATAGGTGTGCAACGCGCACCTGCCGCGGACCAATACTTGTTTTTATGCTAAAAAGTTTCTACATGATTAGAAACTTTGTTCAGAGAATATTTTGTGAAAAATACCAAAAATAAACCCAGTTCGCGTCACAGACCCCATGTCCCGAGGTGGACTTTTTTCGAATTTCATAAGAGGCATTTTAGACCTTTCCAAACCCCTCCTGGACTTAATATATGATCAAAACAGGCCATTCTAACTATAAAAAGGATTTTTAAACCCATTCTAAGTCCTTGAAAAAGACTAGGGTTTGAGGAAAGAGGAGAAGAGCTTGAGATTGAGGAATTCAAGAGGAAATCCTTGAAGCGATTATTGAGAGCTTCATCCTAGGTATGTAAGTCTAAACTAAAAGCATGAGATTGTTCTCTCATGTGCCCCATAGATAGTCATAGATGAGTTGATAGTCTAAAGAGTCTATATACATGATTCTTGATGGTTTTTATTGAAAATCTTATTAAATTTACATATTTTCCTATGTTGATGATCATCATAAACTTGTTTTCTTGAATTGAATATTTTTATGAGAAATTGCATAATCCTACATGACTATTTTGAAATCATACACGAATGAACTTAAGAATTGAGTCTAGATTATTGATTGAATGATGTCGACTGTGATTGTGATTGTGATGAGAGAATGATGATGAGTTGATAGAACTTGATAGTCCTGTGAGTCTCCATAAATGAACTTTACTAATTTATCTGTTCGATTTTCCCTTACGATTGTTCTAAATCTTGAGTCATTGATTGAAATATTCCCTAATGGGAGGGTTAAAGCCCCTATGAGATTGATTGATGATAGGGTTAAAAATTCTATGATTTGATTTGGTTTGAATGGGTTGATTGTCCTATTAGCATTGAGTCATGGGAGGGGTATCGAGCACTAAAATAGTAAGTGTTAGTCTGACGTGCACTCGTCAAACTATGTCGTTAATTATAGGTGAGGTATAGAACCATCATATTATATTGTGGTTCCCTCTTGATTAGATGTCCTTGAAAGCAATAGAGGACTTGTTGATTTTTTGTCTCCATTTCCATTATGATTTCGATTTGTTCCCTACTTGGAAAGTTTGGAACGACTATGGCAACATCAGCTTGACTGTAGTGCAATAACTGGCTCATAAGTGATTGTTGTCAGATTAGAGAAACTCCCTAAAAGCTCCTACCTTGAGTACTCTGAGTCGAGTTGATTGATAAGGTTGATTGGTTGCTGGGTCACTGTCTAATCTTTTCTCTTTCTTTAGATAGACTTGTGACATTCTGATTTGGTTATTATTCTGAATTGATGTTATTTCCATATTATTCTACTTGTTTCCGTTTCATTCAACTATTTTACATACCGTACATTCCACGTACTAACGTCACTCAGGGCTGCATCATTTTATAATGTAGATACAGGGATTAGAGATCATCAACTGGCACACCGTTTAGGATCCGAGACATTCAGCTAATTGGTGAGCCTCCCCTACTCCAGAGGATTTACTACCTTTATTTCATCTTTCTTTAGAGTTAAACTAGACTAGCTTTATTTTGACTGAGGTAGCCATGGGTCGGTCATTGGCACCACTTGATAGTGGTAGAGGCTTCATAGATGATAGTCGAATGTTGATTTTGCAATTTTTGTGCTAGCTATTTCTATTAGCCTTTATATTTAATATAGTTATTTTGAGAACTAGATGAGATTTGCCCATTACTTTCCTTTGTCTTCCGCTGGCTGTCTTGAATTATTGATTGAATGAATGTTATAGGGTTAAATGGTTAGCTTGGAGACTAGGAATAGTCTCTAGGTACTGGCCACGTCTTGGGTACCCTTTCGGGGCGTGACAAACATGGTATCAGGGCACGATTTCAAGTGTCCTAGGGAGTGTATGAAGTCGTATCTAGTAGAGTCTTGTTTACGGGTGTGTTGTCAACCATACTTCATAAGCAGGAGGCTATAGGACATAAGGAATTGTTACACTTCTTTCCCATTCCAAATTTGTGCAATAGAGTTAAACTTTACGAAAGTTATCTCCTAATTCGTGTGTTACGCATTTACAAACTTGTGACAATGTTTCCAAGAAGAGCTGATAATGTGAAAAGGAGTCCATCTAGATAGAATACTAACCAACCCAAACCCCAGAATTAGGATGGACCCATAGACCCAGCCATTCCTGCCGTGCAGCCACCCTAGGCTAACATCATCAATGTTGAGCTTTGCCCGGCTGTTCAGACTTTGGCCCATGCTTTGATAAAACTGGTTGCTAGACAAGAAGTAGGTAGGAAGGGTGTCTCAAATATATCCGGAGTCCATGAGTCCTTGAGGAAGAACCCGCCTAATTTTAAGAGGTCGAGGAGGAATAGGAACATGAGTCACCTTCAGGTAGAGCCTCATAACTTTAGAGCTCAGACCTAAGATACAACCTAGTGTGGTTTGATGTCCCTGAGGCAAGACACCTTGTGGCATGTGTGGCAAGTTTCACTTGGGAAAATGCCGCGAAGGGAGTGATGGATGTTACAAGTGTGGCCAAGAGGGTCACTTCCAAAGGAATTATCCTAAGTGATCCCAAGCTTCTACCCCAACACCCACAGTTAGAGAAGATCAAGAACGTTCTGCAGATGTCATGACGGGTATGATTCGACCCTTTACTTGGTTTAATGTTATCCATTAGAATGAAACTTATGTCTTTAAAAAGTTTAAGGTTACCACCAAAGAGTAAGATGTGAGGTCTCATATCACCATTAGTAGAGCTATCATTCTAGAGCTAGAATGATGACGATAGAAAGGAAAGGACGAGATAGTGAGAGTGATAGTTGATTGAGGCTTGTAATTAGAGTTATCTACCCATTAGTTAAATAATGAGATGACAAGTCAATTTCCATAAGCTTGATGAAAGAGTGCTGAGTACCCTATGATTGTCATGATAATGTATAGAGGGAGAGTTAGTGTTAGAATGTGTTAGAGCGTGCTCAGAACAAGAAAGAGTTCAATGTTGATGTATTATGATGTTGTATTGTGAGGGTAAGACATAGACATTGAATAGAGGGATGGAGTGCTTTCAAAAGGATAGATCTACACTAGGCTTATAATTTTGAAGAAAGAGCCCCACGAGATTTATATAGTTATGAGCTTAGCCTGATAAGGGGTATCGTGAGTGGCAGAATGGTACTTGAATTGCGAAGAGGGGATGTGTGGAGTAAATACCTGCCATGAGATTTTTGTAGGCTTATGCTCCAAAAGTTACCTAGTATTCGTAAGATCGGTGTGATATTGGAGAGATGTGTGATAGATGAACATGGTAGAACTAGACTCTAAGCTTGAATTTTGAGGAGTAGTGGTAAAGAGGAGACAACAATGTACGAATGATAGTCTTAGTTGGAGATTAGCCCTTAGAGGTTCACCATAATGTGTATTTCAAATTAAGGTGTTGACCTACAAGGAGTGTGATGTTATGAGTATGGTATAGGTGTCATTAGATGGAAAGAGAAAATTGAGGATGAAACATTTGATAGGAGAGTTTAGATTGTAAGAGTTGGGGGAAGTAGTTCAGTATGCCATTAGAGTAGTAAATATAGAGAGATTTCCCTAACGACAGGAGGAAGCTAAGAGAGGTATTTTTGAAGAGAGTCTTAGTGTCTATTTTATATATGCGACTATAGTATGATAGAAGAAGTTTGAAACACCTATTTTCATGGATAGTGATTCCTAGACCGTATGGAGGTATATGTTTGTATTGATTCATAAAACTAGAGGGATGACCCTTGAGCTAAGGGGGAGATGATGAGATGATAGACCTAAGTAAATCTTGAAGTTTCGATAGATATGGGTTGATCGAGATGAGATATTAGTTCATTGCCATATCATACGTGCCTTATTCTTCCGTTGAGGTGATGCCCTATTCCCGTATAGTATATGATTGTCATGCCTATAGCCTCGTTCCATGTACCACTTGTTGATTGTCCTTCATGTTGAGATGTGAGGGTAAACAATGATGAATCTATTCATTAATTTTGATCTTACCCCAAGGATCTGAGAGTTCCCAATCCTATGTTGAGCAAGATGTGACCTAAGTTTTACATTACGTATAGTTCTGTGAACTCAGAATGTGTCTCGATAGACGAGGGAGATTGTACTTCATTACAAATGTTCTCAAGTAAGATTTCCTGATTGAATCATGCTAATGATCTTTGTTCCAAGTTCTTTCAGTGATCATGTTTTCCCAGTTGCAATTGAAATGTTGATGAGTATATAGAAGTGATGGTCGATAAGAGGGAGTAAGGGTTCCTCATTCTAATGTCATCTTACGAATGCCCGACCTTTGGTCGTTATACCATTGTTGATGGTAGGATGTAGAGTATCAATTTTTAGATGTAGAATCATGCTTATTTGGCATGAGGAGGTCATAGTTAGGGTTCCCCCAAGGAGGGAGATGATGAGTCCCTCTAGGCCCAAGTAGTGATGCTGATAATGGTAGATGGAGAATGAGGGTGGATGAGGAGGAGTGAATATATCCTTATTATGACATTGGTGTTGTAATTGTGTCATGTAGGGATAAAGATAGGGAGGAGGGGAGAAATGAGACATTATGATATGAATCAGATAGGTAAGAGTATATTGGAGTGTCTTTGAGTTAGAGCTCATTGAATGGCGAAGGTAGAAGTTCTTAGTAGGCTTGAAATTTCTTAGATACAATTGAAGTGGTTAGATTGATAGGCTTGAATATGTGGTTGTTATTATGCGAGTATTGATGATAGACTATTGAAGACTTCGTGAGGAGGGTTTCTAGTAAGGATAGTAGAGTAGTGAAGAGGTCTAGTAATTTTTTAGGGAAAGTCCCTATGAGAGTATAGGGCTTGAGTATTGAGGATTAGCCTTGTATGGATATGATCATCTTAACAATAGCACTGTGAGGCTTAGAAGTAAGCTTGAATGAAATAAGAGAATGCAGAAGGTAGGGAGTTGAATAGGAATTATAAGTTTGAGTTGATGGAGTAGAGTGCCATAAAGGAGGGAGCACAATTGAGGTGGAGAGTTGAGCTTGAGAATGTCCATAGAGTCTTGTATATTACGATTGTCCCCCTTCTCAATTAGAGTTGATGACTTCCTTGTTGAGTTCAAACAACTGATTGTCGAAGTGTTTAAATGATTTGAATTGATTAAGTTTCGATGTTTTATTCGTGCTTGATGATGAGAATGTTGAAGGTAATGTTCTTAACTTTGATTTAATTGATGTTTCTATCCATCCGTTGATATGTCCATTCTTGAGTTTGAATAGAGTTGATTGAGATTGATGAGGAGTCGAGAGTTTGAATGATGGATGTGAGTACTGAGATGAGTCTTGAGTCTATTCATGCCTTGATATTCACCTTTACTCACCATTTGGGGATGAATGATCTCAAAGGGGAGACAATGTAACACCCGGCAAAATTACCAAAATACCCCTAGAAGAGAGATTGGCGCATAATGCATCTTCCCATGATTGGATGGAAAATCTGAGGCCAGAGTTGTGATCAGCACAAAAAATTGAGTGGGGAAAGCATCTCGGTTGATTTTAAGAGAAACCAGATAAAAAGATTATATTTCGATGTGAAAATGCAAACCAGTGAGGGTGCACGGCAGGTGTGGGACGCGACCTACCGCGGACCAACACTTGGTTTTATCCTAAAAATTTCCTACGAGATTCGAATCCCTGTTAAGAGAATTTTTGAAAAAAAAATACTAAAATTAAACCCAGTTCGCATCACGAACCCCTTGTCTTAAACAGACTTTTTTTGAATTTTGTAAGGGGTATTCTAGACCATTCCGAACCCCTCCTGGACTTAATATAAGATAAAAAAGATCGTTTTCACTATAAAAAGGGTTTTTAAACCCCATTCTAAGACCTTGAAAAGGACTAAGGTTTGAGGAAAGAGGAGAAGAGCTTGAGATTGAGGGATTCAAGAGGAAATCCTTGAAGAGATTGTTTAGAGCTTCATCACAGGTATGTAAGGCTAAGCTAAAAACATGCGATTGTTCTTTCATGTGCCCCATAGACGGTCATAGATGAGTTTATAGTCTAAAGAGTCTACATACATGATTCTTGATGGTTTTTTTTAAAATCTTATTAAATTCATATGTTTTCCTATGTTGATGATCATCATAAACTTATTTTCTTGAATTGAACATTTTCATGAGAAATTGCATAACCCTACATGACTATTTTGAAAGCATACATGAATAAACTTAAGAAATGAGTCTAGAGCATTGATAGGAGGATGTTGATTGTGATTGTGATTGTTATTGTGATGAGAGAATGATGATGAGTTGATAGAACTTGATATTCTTGTGAGTCTCCATAAATGAACTCTACTAGTTTGTCTATTCGATTGTTCCCTTAAGATTGTTCTAAATCTTGAGTCGTTGATTGAAATATTCCTTGATTGGAGGGTTAAATCCCCTATGAGATTAATTGATGATAGGGTTAAAAGTCCCTATTATTTGATTTGGTTTGAACGAATTGATTGTCTTATGAGCATTGACTCATGAGAGAAGTATTGAGCACCGAAAGTGTAAGAGTTAATCCGACTTGCACTCGTCAAACTATGAGGGATAAAACCATCACATTATATTGTTGTTGCCTCTTGATTGGAAGTCCCTGAAAGCAATAGAGGAATTGTTGATTTTCTGTCTCCATTTTGGATTATCCATTATGGTTTCTATTTATTCCCTACCTGGCAAGTTTGGAACAGCTGTGGCAACATCAGCTTGATTGTTGTACAATCATTGTCTCATAAGTGATTGTTTTCGGATAAGAAAAACTCCCAAAAAGTTTCTACCTTGAGTATTCTGAGTCGAGTCAAGTCGAATCAAGTTGAGTTGATTGATGAGGTTGAGTGGTTGATGGGTCACTTGTCTAATCTTTACCCTTTCTTTAGATGGACATGTGGCATTCCTATTTGGTTATTATTCTGAGTTGACGTTATTTCCATATTATTCTACTTGTTTCTATTTCATTCAACTATTTTACATACCGTACATTCCACATACAAACACCATTCGATGCTGCATCATTTTATGATGTAAATACAAGGATTAGAGATCGTCAACAAGCGCACCGTTGAGGATCCGAGACACTCAGCTAATTGGTGAGCCTCCCCTACTCTAGAAGATTAACTACCTTTAGTTTATCTTGCTTTAGAGTTAGACTAGACTAGCTTTATTTTCACTGAAGTAGCCATGAGTCTGTCATTAGCACCACTTGATATTGATAAAGGCTTCATAGATGATAGTCGAACGTTGATGTTGAGATTATTGTGCTAGCTCTTTCTACTAGCCTTTACATTAAATATATAGTTATTTTGAGAACTAGATGAGATGTGCCCATTACTTTCCTTTGTGTTCCGCTGATTGTCTTGAATTATTGATTAAATGAATGTGATGAGGCCAAGTGGTTCGCTTTGAAACTAGCAATAGTCTCTAGTTGTCGTCCACGCCTTGGGTACCCTCCGTGGGGTGACAAAACTTATTCAGATTTATGTGCTTCTCAGATCCATTCGAACCCCTCATAACCCAGGTTGGTTGAAACAGTGAAGTTTAGATTCCTGTTGGTTTGTTACTCTTAGGTAAAACCTTCAGAAAGGAAAGATACTACTCCAGGCTTGAGAGAAAGTTACTAGTATGCTTAAATCTATTGATTTGAAAGAATCTGTCCTTCATCATATGAGTCATGTGCTCGAGTTGAAGTAAGACGTACTCTCAGATTCTCTTCTCTAAATCATAAGTTTCAGAATGATCCTAGAGCTAGAAAGATGTAAAAATTCAAAAGCAATTATGGTTGAATAAGTCATGTAGCTAACAATTATGTAGCTATAAGACAAGTAAAGAGGTAATAAGTCAAGTCCATTTAGTTTTGATCCACGAGTAGTAAGTATCATTTATCTTTCATGTTAGGAGGGGGAGGAAAAGTAATTAGTTCGTTTGAGGTAGAGAACACTCCAATTAGAGAAGAGTTATACGGATTTGTCATTATTTAGTAAAGACCAAGTATAGGTTTCGAATAGAAGGATAGAGTAGAGTAGCCATTAGTTGATACATCTAAGCTACACTTATGATTTTGAAGGGAAAGCTCTATGATATTCATAGAGTCATGTGCTTAACTAGGCAATGATGTATAGTGAATAGGTAAGTAGCATCTAGGTTTTGAAAGAGGGTACGACAAGTAACTATAACTAGGTAGACTAATAGATACAGATTAACTACTTGTTATAAGGTCTTAATGGGAGAATATTTCTTAGTTTCATTTAGTAGTCATAAGTAAGTATATTATGTGGGAAATTATATTTTCAATATGTATTTAGTACAAGACACTAAGCTTGAATTTGAGTTAAATGTTATGATAAGAGGGATGGAAGCATTAAGGTGATGATGATAGGTTGATATTTGATCTAATAGGTTTGACATAGAGTAAGTGAGGGACTAATATGTTATCTTGCAATAAATGAGGTTGTAACAATGTGGTATTGTGTCCTTATATGGGAAAATGAATTATAGCTAAGTCATTAGGTAAGAAGAGGTTTAAGTGGGCTATCAAAGAGAGTATATAGTTAGTATGAGGTTTTAATTAAGCTTACGATTTGCTATGTGAGCATAGAAAGTATATTTGAGCTACCAATATGGGGTAAGGTAATGTAAGCATTCTTTGGTGTCCGTAAGAGCTTGAATGAAAGTATCATATATAAACAATGATGAATGTCCTACATATAGGTCAAGTACTTTCCAGTTAAGTAGATAGAAAAGCTTAAGAAAGCGGTGTTAGTATACTAAGAATTAGATTACTAAGAGTTAAATAAAGTAGACTTACGAGCCAATGCAAGTAGCAACTATAGAAAGACTTTAATAGAATAAGGATGAGGTTAAGAGAAGCACCCTAGAAAGACGTCCTGCAAGGAGTCCTAGAACATGCAGTGGGAGAGTTCGATAGACACGAGATTAGCAATTCTCTAAGTATAAGAGTAAGATAAATATGGACTAGTTTAAGAAAGGTGGAATAGGTTTATAGTCTTAGAGTGTTGGCCTCAGACCTAAAAGGGAAATGATAAGGTAAGAGCTCAAGTCAGGTGATGGGATCCCGATAGTTTGATATGTTCTTAAGATGTTTTAGTGGTACATCAATCCACTTCTATTCTAGCATCTTCTTAAAACTCAATCATTATAATACTCTATTGATATATTGCATATCAACATTATGTCAATGATCTATGATCATACATTTCAGACAGATTCATAACTATTCTTAGTCCTCTGAATAAGAGATGAAGATTCTAGTCCATTGATCTCAATCTAACTCTATCAAGTAGTAGATACTTGCATCATGATATGGATCTATTCATATAAGTACTCAGGTTCCATAGCATGTTCAGTCTGATAAACTTGTGATTTACCCTCAGTGGCTCACAAAGTAATACTATACCATGGACATTCCTATAACATGAAGGTTTCTAAAAGAATCATGCTCTATATCTCTTGTTCTAATGCTATCGGTGATTTTGTTTAGTTTTGATGGTGATACCAATAGTAGTAGTCGAGTAATGATAGCTAGGAGAAGGTTGATATTTCGTGTTGTGATCTTAGTGACCTACTGTTCCATCTAAGGTGAAGCTGTAAGTGAGAAAAAAGAGCAAGATGAGGTGTCGTTACTTATGTTTAGATGAGAGCATTCATATTGTCTCGTTTTATTAAGGCTTGATACATTGGCGGCTTAAAATATAACAAGACAGGAGATTTTAAGAAGAGTGGTTACTTTGGGCCCATGGAGTGATTCTAGTACTAGATTTAAATGTGGTGTTTATGGCATGTGCATTAATGTAGGATGCATATTGAGTAGGAATGATGGCTTGTTGAATGTGGAAGAAGGGTGTAGTACTCTTGGAATAGAATTGTTTATAAACGTATAGAGCATAAACCTTGTTGTTAAGATTTGCATGACCATCATATGTGCAATACCCTGCGACTTAGAGTTAGGCCTAAATAAAGTAAGAGTATACAGTTATACTTTGACCTTGATAGAGTAGCCACATGTATCCTTATGGGAGCTATATATGAGTCACAACTAATGAAGTGTTTTATGTATGAAGAGTAGTGTAGTCAAGAAGTGTCTCTAGGATTAAAACCTATCGATCGTATTATTCAAAGTACCATACTCCTAACCCTATTTCATCCCCAAGGCACCCATATTCTATGTTGAATAGCTTCAGATAGAGTATGACTTATGTTTAACCTCGTATCATTCTCATCTAATATGCCATGGTCAATTTACAAACTCTTAGTATGAATCGGTCCTATCTGTGTTGGTAAAAAAGTTCATAAGAGAGAAAATAATAAGGTTATATTCATTCTCTTCCATCTTATTCTCACCTTTATTCGAAAATGAATGATGCCAAGGGGGTGATATTGTAACACCCCACAAACTACTCATAGGATCTGAAATATTTCATCATAATTATATAAGCTTAAACCTAATGATACCTTACGTGTCTCTATATTGTAAGGCTCATTCCTATATGTGTGAAGTATATTAGGTTCATAAGAGACCTCTACTACTTAGTCAAGTTGAAAACCTCCTACTGGTTAAGTTTTCCATAATGGATTATGCAAGGGTCAATTTTAAATTATCATAAATCTTAGCACACAAATAATTAGTGGCCTACGACCTAGAAAATGAAAGCCCTTTCAATTAGCTTTCCAACGCAACTGAATTCACCTTATTTGGAGTTCAGACAAAAGTTATAGCTATTTTACGGAACATTGCCTGAGCAGAGTTGCTTCTACGAAGCCCCTTCAAGGGTCGTAGATTAAAATACGACCCATTTGCTAACTCGTGGGAACAAAAATCTGAAACTCTAAGTTTTGGCCCCAGACTTTATGGACCAATCTAGGGGTCGTAGAAACTTCTACGGGACGTAGAACGTGCTCATGATATTGATCTGGAGACCCCAAAAGTTTCTCAAGAGTTTACGGAAGGGTCCCTACAGACCGTAGAAACTTCTGCGGGCCATAGATGGGCTCGTGGATGACCCGATCAACAATTTCAAAGTGGGGTATTTTCATTTTTTCTCACCCTTGAAGTCTAAATTTGTCAATTTTCACAAATTTAAAACCCTGAAACATGATTCTTTAATTCATTAACGCTCAAAACATTCTCAAAACCTATATCGTACTTTCAAGAGAAGAAAAACTAGGGGTTTCAAGCATCTTCTTCAAAATTCCTCAAGAATCTAGGTCTCTCAAGTATGTAAGTTCCTCAAAAGGTTATCCTACGTTTATTTTAACTTCTTTAACTACAAGTCCCTACCCAAGATCAAGTTTATAAGTTAAGATCAAGTTTTCTCCATTACTAGTTAATTTTGTTGAAATATTTATTCATGTATTTCTCTTGATAAAAATCATGATCTTTACTGATTTCACTACTAAATTAAGTTATTAAGTTAAGGTTTCATAGTTAAGGTTGCGATTTTAAGAACCCTATATATTTCATGAAAACAATTATGTCCACAGTTTTGAGTTGAGTTTAAGAAGTACTTAAAGCTTTTGTATTTACAAGATATCTGAGTAATATAATTATGTTTTTCAGACAAGTTGAGAAAATTATAAGAGAATGCTAAGCTAGGCTAAGTCCCAATGAGAAGAAAAGTAATACTTTGAGAAAAAAATATTTTTTTCAGTTATGAGCATTATAAAAGTTATTTCTAGAGTAGTATTGAGCACCGATATGAGGGCAATAATATTAACTGGAACTCATAAATTACGTAGGCGGCGTAGGATAGGGTTGTATCAAAAGTACAACTCCTCATTTCCACTGAAATGACCCAGTTTTGGGATGGATCCATTCCCCTAGTTTTCGTCCCTTACCCTTAGAAAGTATGGGATGGCTCTGGCAGCATAGGCAAGACGTTGTATCATCATGAAACTCATAGTAATGGTTGTCGGTTTGAGAAACTCCCCCAAGAAAAGTTTATTATTTTATACACTGAGATTTACTATTTCTTTGTTAAAGTACTTCCTTTTATTATGTTGCATATTTAATTGAGTTGAGCTAATTGTAAAGCTAAGCATTTGAGTATTCTATTTTTATATATTTAGTTGTACTCGTTAATGCATTAAGGTAAGTATTTCTTTTATATTGAGTTTCACTTTTAAATGTGTTTTAAACATATGTTTTATTTGCATGACATATTTTTCTCAATTGACTATCTCAAAGTAAAGTTGAGTATTCTGTTCTTAACACTTTTTGGCAATCTTACATACCGTACGTTCCACGTACTGACGCTTTTGGTGCTGCATCATTTTATGATGTTGATTCAAATACTAATGTTAGTAGATGTGCAGTATGACAATCCCCATCAGCAATTGATGAGGCCTCTTTGCATTCAAAAGAGCTCGAGAGTCTTTATTTGTAACACCCTCAAATTTTTTTCTACCTGATCTAGAGTGAATGAGCAGAGGTTTCTGAGAAAAGACTTAGAAAAGCCACAGAGGAAGGTTCATGAGAACCATTTATGAATCATAGATAGGTTTATGACTCGTAGAATTGGTCTTGTGAAACCTAGATGACTTGGTGAAATTTTCTAACTCTGAGGTCTATATATGAAATGATATATGACTCGTAGAATATTTCATGGCTCATAGTGTATTTCACAACTCATGGAGGAGGTTTTGTGACAAATTCCAGTAACTCAAGTTTTAGGACCACCTATTTATAAGAGGAGTTTATGACTCGTAAAATGTTTTATAAATCGTAGAGAGGGATTTCGTGCCAACTTCTAGTAACTCAGATTTTCAGGCACCTAGTTTATGAGGGGTGGTCTATGGCTCATATAATGGTCTATGACTCATAGACGGGGTCTCATAGACCCAGGCGACAATTTTTAGGAACGATAATTTTGTCAATTCCTACCCTTTATAACTTAACCCTTGGATGTTTTGGACTTAATTTAAGTCCTAAATGGGACCCTAAATGTATTTTTCCACCATTCATCACACTTAGGGCTTACTTGAAGAACATTAGAAGGAGGAAAAGAGCAAGAAGTCTTGATTCTAGAACGAGGATCCATTGAAATATGGTTGTTTCTTCCATTCCCAGGTATGTAAGGCTAACTAAAGTGTGGAACTATGTTCGTTCACACACCCCTTTCACTTATTTAAGTTGAAATTGAGGACAAGAATTGAGTTTTGAAAATTCTATCATCCAATTACTAAATCCTTGCATTTATCATGAGGTCTTATTATGTTACATGAGAAAATTGTTGTATCATATGATCATTGATTTGAGATTTACATATGTATTTTATACTTGGTAGCATGAACCCTAAATTGCATAATTTTATGAAATTTTATGCATAGATTGAGTTAAGGTTGAGCTTGATGTTGAGTTGATGAGTTGAGAAAATTCAGTATCAAGAGCATGAAAATCATATCAAACAAAATCACCTATACTACCATGAAACTTACTTGCATTGCATGATGAGTCAATTTGAGTGAGTCCAAATGACCATCTAAGTCAGCGTTGAGTCTGATTGTCTGCATTGATTGACTGAGTTAATAAATAACTGAGATGAGTTGAGATGAGGTAACCAATGAGGTTGAGATTTTGATGTGATTGATTGAGCATTTGAGGATTGAGTTGATTGATTGAGTTGAGCATGTTTTAGTCTTAGGAGGAGTATCGAGCACCGAGCTGGGAGCGAATAAACATCTACTTTAATCCACACAACTACGTTGCCAGCGTAGGATAGTCATGCAACTTTTTTTGATGACTCTTGTCCCGCAAGTGGACATATATTATGGATCCAAGAGAGAGGTTGATCATCCTTTACGGTGGAAAGTTTTGGATGGGCATGGCTATGACATCGCCTTCATTGTGCATCACTAAACTAAAGGTGATGAGATTAGATATTGGTTAAGAGAAACTTCTAAGCAACATTGATTGAGCATGACATTTTAAATTGTCTAATGTTTACCGAGCATACTTTTAAAAGGGCATGAATTACTTTAAACTTGTAAGTACTGAGTCGAGCATGAGTTGTTGAGTCGAGATGAGTGAAATGAGCCTTATTTCTTGAGCTATTTTACATACAGTTATATTCCATGTACTGACGTCCACTTGGACCTGCATCATTTTATGATGCAGATACAGGTAAAAGAGGACTTCGGCCCGTGCACTGTTGAAGTCTAAATCAGTGCATTCCAGAGTGGGTGAGCTCTCCTTGCATTCTAGAGGAGCCTTTTTATCTTTTTACTTTCATTGAGTACTTTATTTTCTTTGATTTGAGGTGTCCATGGCCTGTCATGGCACCATCTAGACTGTTGAGTTAAGGTTTCATAGACAATGAGTAGAAGATTTGTTGAGCATTTTGTCTTTCTAAGCTTATTCATTAGAAACTATGAGTTAATAGATTTATGTTATCTTGATGATGTTATATTTATTTTGAGTTATTTCTTCCGCTGTTGAGACGATGTGACAATGAGGCCAGGTGGTTCTCTTGGGGAATCAACAATGGTTCTTCAAGTGCCGGCCATAGCTAGGGTACCTTTCCGGGGCATGACATTATTTCCTTATATTTATTTTAGTTGAGCCAGTCGTGAGCCTACTCCGGTGCCTAGTTGAGAGTCAGTACTTTAGAGGCTTCATAGACTAGAAAGATATTGTTCTTGTTATTTCCTTGGAGTTGTTTGAAAGCTTTGAGTCAAGTTGTATATTTTATCGTTGTATGTCTGAGTTTACGAACATTGGATCCATTCTAATTCCTTATGAGGTTAATATCTTCCGCCGAGTAAGTTAGCCAGACCAAGTGGTTCGCTTGGGACCAAAAATGCTTTTCAAGTGCCGGCCACGTCTATGGTGTAGGCTCAGGGCGTGATAATTTGAGTCACCACCAATCATGAATAATGATAGGGAATTTGGTCATCTTCTAGCTTACTCTACTAGAACTACTATAACTCCCACGGCTACTACTAATTGACTTTTTCGATTTACTTTAGAACATAATTTTTTTAAACTTTTTTGAGTTACTCTAAAACATACAGTTTTTATTTTTACTTTTTTGAGTTACTCTAATATCTACAACTTAGTCTATTATAGTAAGAGGCAGTCATTCCCAATATGCGAACAATGACGTACACGTGGCATAATTATCATCTTAATTTTACTAACTAAACTGTATGCTTTGGAGTAACTCAAAAAAAATTAAAATGACTTTTTTGAACTGATATCAACTCATGGATATATAGTAAACATGTCTCATTTTAAATTCAACATAATACCATTGTTGTAGGTGTATAAATAAGTTCTTCTCTGTTTGGATGTAGTCCTGTTGAGCATTTTACTTTGTTGCTTTTATGAAAAAAGATTAAAATACTCTTATATTATGCAAAATTTAACAAAAATATTGTATGTTAATAGTTGGGAAAATGGTCAAAAATGCCCTTAAACTATATAAAAGAAATAAAAATGCCCTTCTTTTATACTTTGGTCCAAAAGCCCTTACCCTCAATATTTTGGTCCAAAAATGCCCTTATTATTATTTAATAGGTCAAAAATGCCCTTTTTCAAATAAATTTATTATTTGTTTTATTTTTTAATACATTATTTTACTTATAACATTTTTTTTAATTAGCAAATTTTATTCTACTTCAATTTGAAAAAATTAAAAATAATTATTTTTGCTTTGTTATAATTACTATTTTTATCGTTATCTAAGTAAAGATTAATGTTGGCTTTACTATGATCTTATATATATGACATATATTATTTTTTACAAAGGTACGATGTTCTATTTTAATTGATAAAATAGGATTAAGGAAAAAAGTTATTTTCTTACATTTTTATTAGTTAACGTGATTTAAAAAAACCAAAACAAGAGAAAAATTCTTTTAAAATAATATTTTTATTAGTAACAAAATATATTTAATATTTATATATATATATATATATATATACACACACACACATAAGGGCATTCTTGACCCATTTTGTAATAATTAGGGTATTTTTGTTTCTTTCATATAGTTTAAGAGAATTTTTGTCCTTGGCATGAAAAGTCAATTTTAGAATGTAAAGATTTGAGGGAGTGTTGTGAAATGGAGGTTTGGGACGCAAATATCGAGTTTCTAACACCATGCAATCAGCCATAGCTGGATTATTCCCACTATGAAGGAGCCATCATGGCAGGACAGTCGTGGATTTAAGTAAAAAAAAAGTCGTAGAATTATTTTTGTTTCCGCTATTTCATTCTTTTACAACTAGAGATGACTAGAGCTTATTCAATTCATTTTTGCACTAATGTTTTTGACAAAGGTACATTAATCAGTCCTATAACTTGAATTTTGATTCTTAGACCATAGAATTTATGGAAATTCTCTTAGGAAAAGGTTTTGAGTTGAAATTAATGTTAAAAAAAGCCCTAATTGGGTGAGATGATTGTGAAAGTAGCCAAAGGCTAGTAACTATGTATTATCTGAGTAACTTAGGCCATTGTTCTTTGATTGCTTGTGTACTTTAATTATTTTAGACCTTGAATGAGCCAAGATATTGAAAAAGGGAAAGCTCCAGTACTTTAGAGTTTTCAAGATTTATTTCATGGTAGGCGATGGTTTATTTTTCAATCAGTGTCATTTGTGCTTGTAAACTTTATTTCTAGTATTGCCTGCATATATGTGAAAAAGGAAAGACGGAATGAACCTAGTGAAATGGCTATATGTTATTGTAAAGATCCGAATTTTTCGAGTGGCGTTTCCTAAATCTCTTGGAATTGTCCCAAGTGAACTGCCAGGCATCACTACATGTAGGGCCCACACTGGCTGTGTGAAGCCACACGGACCATGTGGCCTCCCATGAAGGGGCGCTTTGTCCAGCTTACGGTTGGGACAACTTTGAGACGGAAAGGAATACACGGCCACTCACACGCTCCATGTGAGGTGTCACAGACCGTGTGGCTCTCTATGTAACTCACTACGTAAAATTATTTTAAGTGTGGAAGTACCTTCTTGTAACTTTGTCGTGCAAAAGATTATTTGAAGTACCTTCAGGTCGGTGTCATGGCCCGTGTGGAGTCACACGGACCGTGTAGTCGTCTGTGTGGTACCACTTAGCTCCGTATGATTTTCCTCTGCAAAATTTTAACTAAGGGTTCACGGTCACTGTTCATGATCTGTGTGTCATTTCACGGATCATGTAGTCGACCATGTAAACCTGATGGTTCTAGTTTTGGTCCATTTCATTAATGGTGTTTATGTAATTTCAATTTGTTTAATTATGAATTATGACCTTTTACCTATCCTAGAACCCTAATTCAGCTGATATCCCCTCCCATCTTAATTCATTGTCCTAAAACCTTCTATCCCTCATAAGATTACCTCTCTATTCCTTTCGACTCGCCCCCTCTCAAGGATCAAAGCTAGGGTTCCATTGGAGTCCAATTCAAGCTAAGTTCATCCCTCAAAATCAGCTTCTCAATCAAGGTATGTGCGATTGATTCTTGGTCCCTTTCAACCAAGAATACCCAAAGATCTTTCAATCTATATCATGAATTTTAGTTACTTTAAATATGTGATTTCATTATTTGATTTTATTAAATCTAATTAGTGTATGGGTTGTATTTTACCTATGATTTCAATTAACTTTGATCACTATTATTAGGTTTACATTGAGTTATAAAGTATGAACATGCATGTCCTCTTTAAAGTTGATTTATACATGGGTGATCTATATTACGATTTACATGTGGTTTTTAATTATGGATTTTCCTCAATTTCAACTTGAATCTATGTTAGACATGCTATCCTTACATCATGCATTGCATGGCATTCATGAACATTGATACATGGAAATTATGCAGTGGGTTAAGCCTAACTATGTTTTCTGAAATGATAATGATATGATTCTAATAAGATATTATCTATGATAAAAAGGTGATCACTGATATATCTATGATTCTTGATCATTGAGCGTTCACGGTGTTTGCACCATTCTGTATATGTGAATGAGCGATTCCTTACATGAGCATTACAAGTATGAACTATGATGTGGCATTTGAGCCTAAATGTGTATCGAATGGTTTGAAGTGAACATCGCATTTCCTGAAAGCACATGTATATATAAGTATTCCAGTGGGATGTTATCGACTTAGCACTGATGGATTGGGGGTGTTAGGGCTATCCCTAAGGGTCCTCTCCCTTTTCTTGAACTATGTGCCAACATAGGGATGCAAGTCATTACCGAAATGACCGGGTCGTAAGGAATGGTTATATGTGTATGATTCTGAAAATTATTCCGAAATGGTGATTTTTGTAAGGTGCGATGTATATTACCTTTGGCAAGCAGTCTTCTCCTACTTATGGGAGGTCTTTATCGGAGTAATTCATGTAGTAGCTCGCATGGATTTGATTTTTCCATTATAATCCATCCCCACTACATATGAGCATTGTTGCATTTCATGCATCATGAATTTCATGGCATCTTGTATATAATTCCATTGAATATATGATTCCTTCTATACTATGTGCCCTTTTCATCTAACATTAAAATGCAGGTTTGGTAAGTCATATCTATTGTATGCCCGCATACTTAGTATATTCAAACATACTAATGCATACTCTATGCCTACATGATTTTACCATATAGGGGCTGAACACCCTGATTATCAACATGTTGACAAAATAGTCCAATCCCGGAGTATACTGTGGTGAGCCCTGTCATCCGAGGACAAGCCAACAATCTTCATTTATGTTGTTACAAAACGTTCTTCTTTATTGAGGGTGACCCCGGAACTTGTCATGGCCCTGTTCCTTTGACTAGAGGCATTTGTTGGACATCATGTAAATTATTCTTAAATCCATTAGTTATGACTAGTACATTACTTTTGTATTGTTAAAATGATTTATGAGAAACTCCTCTTTGACTATATATATATATATATATATATATATATGCGTGTGTTTTAATGTTATTCTTGAACCGCTGATGTGGAAATAGATACTTGAGGCTTGTTTGGGGACTCTTGGGTTCCCATTCACCGTGTCATATCTAGGCCCTAACCCCGGGTCGTGGCAAAAGATGGTATCAGAGCCCTAGGTTTATTAATGATCCTTAGAGTCCAACATGCCGCGCTGAGTAGAGTCTTATTCATGGGTGTGAAGTGCACCATACCTATGAGTTGGAGGTTACGAAGACGTTTTAGAGATTGCCTCACTTCTTCATGTCGTATGTCATGCTATGGGTAGTATACTTAGTTCCCTTATCTAGACGGTGTCGTTGATCCATTTTAGAAGATTCCTCGAGGAAGACCCCTTCTTCGAAGACCGGCTCCGGATGATAAAGATCAGGCTCCCTATGTGCCTATGGAGGAAGCCATCTCAAACTTCGAGTTCTGCACAGCCTTCGCCATGCTCGCTCAAGTGGTAACTTCTTAGAAAAGGCATGCTAACTTGCCACGAGATCCTACGCCTGCTTCTAGGGTGAAGGATTTCACCCAGATGAATCCTCTGGAGTTTCATGGGTCAAAGCCCAATGAGGATGCCCAAGAGTTCATTCATGAACATACCAAAATACTGAACATCATGGGTGTTACCTCTAAAGAGAATGCTGAGTTGGCTGCCTATCAACTTAAAGAAGTGGCTCAAGTGTGGTATACTCGATGGTCTTTGGAGAGAGTTTGCGGTAGTGATGTCAATTAGGAGGAGTTCAAATTTTCTTTCCTTGATCGCGTTTATCCACTTGAGCTTAGAGAGGCCAGTATAACTGAGTTTATCAATCTCAAGCAAGAAAGTATGAGTGTGAGGGACTATGCCCTCAAGTTCTTGAAATTTTCCAAGTATGCTCCATCACAAGTGGCTGACCCCATGCAAGGATGCACAAGTGTGTTTCAGGTATCTCTGATTTACTTGTGAAGGAACGTCGTACTGCTATGCTTATACAGGATATGGATATTGCCAAACTTATGGTATATAATGAGTAGATCGAAGGGAAGAAACTCAAAGAGAGAAGGGTTCATGTAAAGACCCAGATTTTTCCTAAGGGCATTGCCTCGATGTCCTGAGATTTGTCCCTAGGAAAACTGTTCGACATCACTCCACAGAGGAGCCTACACGGACCGTGTGTAGTCACATAGTCTGTGTGGCCGCCCGTGAAGTGACACCTTGGCCAGTTCACGGTTGGGAAAACTTAGGACACAGAGAAAATTTGTCGAGTGAAGGCACACGGGCATTCACACGGTCCGTGTGACACCACATGATCTGTGTGGCTTACTATGTGGAAAATTTTTCTAAGTACAAAATTGCTATCTCGTAACTTTGTCGTGCAAAATTTATTTCAAGTACCTTTACACGGACGATGGGACGGTCTGTGTGGAATCAGATAGTCCGTGAACCTGTCCGAGTGGTATCACTTAGTTCCGTGGAATTTTCCCTTCTGAAAATTCTAAGTCCTTGGCCACGACACCATTCACGGCCGGTGTGATGGTACACATACCGTATATCGAACCATGTGACCCAGACGAACCAAATTCAGGTCTATTTCATTAATGGCATTTATGAAATTTTGGTTTGTTTTAAACGTGAATTATGACTTTTTACCTATCCTAAACCCCTAATTCATTTGAAAATCCTCCCCTCTTCGCCCCTTCACCTAAATCACTCTACCCCTCTTAAGATCACTTCCCCATTCCTCCCAACTTCTCTCTCTCAAGGATTCAAGCTGGAGTTCCAATTGGGGTAAATTCAAGTCTCATTTCTACTCCTCAGGTCAGGTATGTGGGATTGATTCTTGGTCTCTTTCAACTAAGAAGACCCAAAAATCTTCAATCCATTTTCATGAATTTTAGTTACTTCAAAAATGAAATTCCATAATTTGATTTTACTAAATCTAATTAGTGTATGGGTTGCATTTTACCTATTATTTAAATTCATAGTGAATACCATTATGATGATTTATATTGAGATATGAAATTATGGACATGCATGTCCCCTTTAAAATTGATTTATGCATGGTTGACTATTACTATGATTTAGATGTTGATTTAAATTATGAATTTATTCAATTACATATTATGGTGTTGATTTTAACTTGAATCTATGTTACTCATGATATCCTCACATCATGCATTGCATTACATTCATGAGCATTGATATATGGAAATTATGAAGCGGGTTAAGCCCAATTATGTTTTGTGAAAGGATTATGATATGATTTTTGTAAGGCATTGGTTATGAAAAAAGGTGATCACCGGTATGTCTATGATTATGTCTCTATGAGCATTTTGGATGCTTGCACCATCTTGTATATGTAGTTGAGTTGTTCCTTGCATGAGCATTATGATTATGATCTTATGATTTGGCATTTGAACCTAAATGTGTATTGAATATTTTGAAATGGATATTGACTCTCTTTAAAGCCCGTGTGTGTGTGTGTGTGTATATATATATGCATGTATTTATGTGGGATATTGTTGATTGAGCACCGATGGATTGGGGGTCAGGGATATCCCTGAGGTCCCTTTCCCTTTCCTTGAACTATGTGCCAACATAGGAACGATCTCTATTACCGAATAGGTCGAGTCGTAAGGAATGGATATTCGCCTATTATGTTTATGTTGTGATATGTCTTGATATGGTTATGCAAATCCTTCTGAAAAGCGTGGTCCTAAGGAAGGTGTCCATTCATCGAAAAGCGTGATTGTAAGGTGTGATGTAGATTACCTTTGGCAAGTAATCTTCTCCTTACCGGTGGGAGGTCCCAATCGGTCTAATTCATGTAATAGCTCGCATGGATTTGATTTGTCTGTTATAGTCCATCCCTGCTATATAAGAGCATTACCACATTGCATGCATCATATATTTCATGGCATCTTGTATACTACTCTTCCTTGGATATATATGATTTTTTCTATATTATGTGTCCTTTTCATCTAACATTGAAATGCAGGTTGTTAAGTCATATGCATTGCATGTCCGCATACTTAGTACATTTAAACGTACTAACGCATACTTTATGCCTACATGATTTTACCATGTAGGACCAATCACTTTGAATATCAGGCTTTTGAAGAATTGTTCACTCTTGGAATCTTCGTGGTGAGTTCCGTCTTCCAAGGGCGAGCCGGCTATGTTCTTTCTATTGGATGTTCCCTTTATTGAGGGTGAGCCCGAAACTTGTCTTGGCCCCCGTTCCTTGGATTAGAGGCATTGTTGTGCACTATTATGAGTATGTATCGATTACGCATTCTCTATATATACATGACTCCTGAACTTGGACTTGGCAAATCTTGAACCGGTGATGCGGTTATAGATACTTGAGGCTTGTTTAGGGGCCCTTGGATCCCTAATCGTCGTGTCACGTCTAGGCCCTTACCCCGGGTCATGACAAAAGATGGTATTAGAGCCCTAGGTTTATAAATGGTCCTTGGAGTCCAACATGCCGCATTGAGTAGAGTCCTATTCATGGGTGTGATGTGCACCACACCTATGAGTGGGAGGCTACCAAGACGTATTAGGAAATTGCCTCACTTATTCATGTCTTGTGTCGTATTGTGACTGGTATATAAAATTCCCTTATTTACTGGTGTCGTTGATCTATTTCAGCAAATGCCTCGAGGAAGACCCCCTCTACCTAGATCGACTCCAGCTGAGGAAGATCAGGTTCCCCACGTGCCTATGGAGGAGCCTATCTCTAACGGTGAATTACACACCGTTTTTCCCATGCTTGCCCCGGTAATGACTACTCAGGCAAGGAAAGCTAACTTGCCACAGGATCCTACACCTGCTTCTAGGGTGAGGGATTTCACCCGGATGAATCCTCCGGAGTTATACGGGTCAAGGGCTGATGAGGATGCTCAGGAGTTCATTGATGAGTTCTCAAAGATACTAAATATTATGGGTGTCTCTTTTGAGTAAAAAGACCAGCTGAAGGAGGTAGCTCAGCATGGTACACTCAGTGGTCTTTGGAAAGGGTTAGTGGTGGTGATATCAGCTGGGAGGAGTTCAAATTTGCTTTCCTTGATCGCTTCTTCCCACTTGAGATGAGAGAGGCTAGGATGACTGATTTTTCAACCTCAAGAAGGGGAGTATGAGTGTGAGGGATTACTCCCTCAAGTTCACAAAGCTTTCCAAATATGCTCTGTCCTTGGAGGCTGATCACCGTGCAAGAATGCACAAGTTCATTTCAGATATATTTGATTTGCTTATAAAGGAATGTCATACTTCTATGCTTACACGGAACATGGACATCGCCAGGCTCATGGTGTATGCTGAACAGATTGAAGGGGAGAAACTGAAAGAGAAAAGTGTCCACGATCCCAAGAGAGCCTATTTTGATGGTAGGTTCTCCGGTGCTCGAAATGTTTGTTTTGGTCGCTTCCAGCAGGGCCAAGGTTCAGGAGCTCGAGTCACTAATGCTCCGACCGTATTTATGGATCTGATGAACCGAGTGTTTAAGCCATTCCTAGATAGTTTTGTGGTGGTCTTCATCGATGATATTCTCATTTACTCCCGAAGTGAGTAGTAGCATGGGAACCACTTAAGGATGGTTCTCCAAACTTTAAGGGAAAATAAATTGTACACCAAATTTAGAAAGTGTGAATTCTGGTTGGGCGAAGTGTCTTTCCTTGTCCATGTGGTGTCTGTGATGGTATTAAGGTGGATCCGTTGAAAACCAAGGCTATGAAGAATTGACCTAGACCGCTGACTCCTTTGGATATTCGTATCTTCATTGGGTTGGCTGGGTATTACAGAACGTTTGTGGAAGGGTTCTCATCTATTGCATCTCCATTGACCAATTTGATACAAGAGCAGGCTAAGTTTGTATGGTCAGATGAATGCTAGAGGAGTTTTCAAACTTTGAAGGATCGACTTACGTTGGCTCCCTTCTTCACTCTGCTAAATGGTTTAGAGGAATTTGTGGTATATTGTGATGCCTCGCGGATTGGATTGGGTTGTGTGCTTATGCAGAATGGTAAGGTGATAGCATATGCATCAAGGCAGTTAAAGGTGCATGAACTCAACTACCCCACGCATGATCTTGAATTGGCAGCGGTGGTTTTTGCTTTAAAGATTTGGAGATATTTACTTGTATGGAGTTCATGTTGACGTGTTCACCGATCACAAGAGTTTGATATATGTTTTCACCCATAGAGATCTTAACCTGCGACAAAGGAGGTGATTGGAGCTTCTAAAGGATTATGATATGAGTGTTATATATCATCCGGGTAAGGCCAATGTTGTGGCCCATGCTCTCAGCAGGTTATCTATAGGGAGTGTGGCGCATATTGGGGAAGGACAGAAGAAATTGGCAAGGATGTTCACCGGTTGGCTAGGTTGGGTGTCAGGTTGGCTGATTCTAGCGATGGTGGTGTTTGGGTTCAGAATAGGGAAGAATCTTCCATAGAGAATGAGGTAAGGGCTAAGCAAGACCTAGACCCATCGTTACTTGAATTAAAGAAGTTGGTTGCTGCAAAGGACATCGACGTGTTCTCCCAAGGGGGAGATGTTGTACTCCGATACCAAGACCGGCTTTGTGTTCCGGATGTGGATGACCTTAGAAGGGTGATTATGAGTGAGGCTCATAACTCTCGTTACTCTATTCACCGGGGGTCTACAAAGATGTATCAGGATTTGAAGGAAGTGTATTGGTGGCATAGTATGAAAAAGGATGTTGCTAGCTTCGTGTCTAAATGCCCGAGTTGTCAACAGGTGAAGGTAGAACACCAAAGGCCTGGTGGTTTGGCTCTGGACATAGAGATTCCCACATGGAAATAGGAAGATGTGAACATGGACTTTGTAGTTAGGTTGCCTCAGACTCGAAGGCAATTCGACTCTATTTGGGTTGTCGTGGATCGGATGACGAAGTCAGCTCATTTTCTACCGGTTAAGACTACTTTCAGTGCTGATGATTATGCAAGGTTGTATATCCAAGAATTGTGAGGTTGCATGGTGTACCTAGGTCCATTATATCGTATAGGGGTACCCAGTTCACTTCCCATTTTTGGAGGTCATTTTAGAAGGGGCTTGGAACCAAAATTAAATTGAGCACCGCTTTCTATCCTCAAACCGATGGACAAGGGGAAAGGAGTATTCAAACCTTGGAGGATATGTTGAGGGCTTGTGTGTTGGAGTTTAAGGGAAATTGGGATGACCATCTTTCACTCATTGAGTTTGCTTATAATATAGCTTTCATGCTAGCATTGGTATGGCACTGTTTGAAGCTTTGTATTGGAGAAGGTGTAGATCACTGATGGGGTGGTTTGAGTTGGGAGAGATGTCTTTGATTGGCCCAGATTTGGTAATGGATGCCATGGAGAATGTGAAAGTGATTAGGGAGAGATTGAAGGCGGCCCAAAGTCGTCAAAAGTCCTATTCGGATGTTACGAGGAGGGACCTTGAATATCATGTTGGTGATTAGGTGTATGTGAAGGTTTCTCCATTGAAGGGTATGATGCATTTTGGTAAGAAGGGCAAGCTAAGTCCCCAGTATGTTGGCCCTTATAAAATTGTTGAGCGAATTGGAGGTGTGGCTTATAGGGTAATGTTACCCCCGGAGTTGAGTGCTATTCATCCGGCTTTTCATGTATCTATGTTGAGGAAGCTAATTGGTGATCCTAGTGCCATTGTGCCTCTAAAAGGAATTGAAGTTGAGGAAAACTTGTCTTATGAGGAAGTGTCGGTGGATGTCTTGGATACACTAGTAAAGCGGCTTAGTAACAAGGATGTGGTTTCGGTGAAGCTACTTTGGAGAAACCAACAGGTGGAGAGTGCTACTTGGGAGGCGGAGCTGGACATGGTAAAATGATATCCTCATCTTTTCCAATCTACTCAAGCCTAAGGTACTAGGATTCTTCCTTGTCTAATGGTGCCATTTCTTGCCCTCTTGAGTCTCATAACATGACATGCATGCATGGGCACAAAAAGGACTTTTATAATTGTTTTGAAGAAGTTAGATATAATTTTTAAATGAATTTAATAGTCATGAACAATGTTTTTGCATAAAGCTTTTGGTACAAATGTTTGGTAGTGAATTATGCATTGTATCTTGTGTGGTGTGTTTCTTGCTCTAGTTCTAACCTTTCTAGTCTTGTTCTTGCACATTCCGGGACGAATTTTACCAAAGGGGGGATGATGTAAAGACCTAGATTATTCCTAAGGGCATTGCCTCAATGTCTAGAGATTTTTCCCCAGGCAAATTGTCAGGCATCACTCCAAGGAGGAGACTACATAGTCCGTGTGGCCGCCTATGAAGTGACACCTTAGCCAGTTCATGGTCGGACAAACTTAGGACACAGAGAAAATTTACCAAGTGAAGGCACATGGGCATTCAGACGATCTGTGTGACACCACATGGTCCATGTGGCCTTCTGTGTGGCTTACTATGTGGAAAATTTCTCTAAGTATAAAATTGTCGTCTCGTAACTTTGTCCTCCAAAATTTATTTCAAGTGCCTTTACACGGACGATGGCACAGACCGTGTGGAATCAGATGGTCTGTGAACCCATCTGTGTGGTACCACTTAGTTTTGTGGAATTTTCCTTTCTGCAAATTCTAAGTCCTGGGCCACGGCACTGTTCACGGTCCATGTGATGGTACACGGACCGTATATCGAACCATGTGATCCAGACGAATCAAATTCACGTCCGTTTTATTAATGGCATTTATGCAATTTTGGTTTCTTTTAAACATGAATTATGACTTTTTACCTATCGTAAACCCTTAATTCACTTGAAAACCCACCCCTCTTCACCCCTTCACCTAAATCACTCTACCCCTCTTAAGATCACTTCCCCATTCCTTGCAACTTCTCTCTCTCAAGGTTTTAAGCATGAGTTCCAATTGGGGTCAATTCAAGTCTGATTTTTACGCCTCAAGTCAGGTATGTGGAATTGATACTTGGTCCCTTTCAACTAAGAATACCCAAAAAATTTCAATCCATTTTCATGAATTTTAGTTACTTCCAATATGAAATTTCATAATTTGATTTTATTAAATCTAATTAGTGTATGGGTTGTATTTTACCTATTATTTTGATTCATTTTGAATACTATTATGATGATTTATATTGAGATATGAAATTATGAACATGCATGTCCCCTTTAAAATTGATTTATGCATGGGTGACTATTACTTTGATTTAGATGTTGATTTAAATTATGGAGTTATTCAATTTCATATTATGGTGTTGATTTTAACTTGAATCTATGTTACCCATGCTATCCTCACATCATGCATTGCATTACATTCATGAGCATTGATATATGGAAATTATGAAGTGGGTTAAGCCCAATTATGTTTTGTGAAAGGATTATGCTATGATTTTTGTAAGGCATTGGTTATGAGAAAAAGGTGATCACCGATATGTCTATAATTATGTCTCTTTGAGCATTTTGGGTGCTTGAACCATCTTGTATATGTAGATGAGCTATTCCTTGCATGAGCATTATGATTATGATCTTATGATTTTGCATTTGAGCCTAAATGTGCTTTGAACGTTTTGACATGGATATTATTTCTCTTGAAAGTACGTATATATATAAGTATTCATATGGAATGTTGTTGACTTAGCACCGATGGATTGGGGGCGTCAGGGATATCCCCAAGGCCCCTCTCCCTTTCCTTAAACTATGTGCCAACAAAGGAACGATCTCCATTACAGAAAAGACGGGGTTGTAAGGAATGGATATTTGTCTATTATGTTTATGCAATGATGTCTTGATATGATTTTGCAAATCCTTCTGAAAAGCGTGGTCGTAAGGAAGGTGACCATCCACCGAAAAGTGTGCTCGTAATGTTGATGTAGATTACTTTTTGCAAGTAATCTTCTCCTTACCAGTGGGAGGTCCCAATCGATCTAATTCATAAAATAGCTCACATAGATTTGGTTCGTCGATTATAGTCCATCCCCGCTATATAGGAGCATTACCACATTGCGTGCATCATGAATTTCATGGCATCTTGTATACTACTCTTCCTTGAATATATTTGATTCTTTCTATATTATATGCCCTTGTCATCTAACATTGAAATACAGGTTGTTAAGTCATATGCATTGCATGCCCGCATACTAAGTACATTCAAATGTACTACCGCATACTCTATGCCTACATGATTTTACCATGTAGGGACCGAGCACTTTGAATATTAGCCTTATGAAGAATAGTTCACTCTTGGAATCTTCGTGGTGAATCCCGTCTTTCGAGGGCGAGCCGGCTGAGTTCTTTCTATTGTTATTTTGATGTTCCTTTTATTGAGGGTGAGCTCGGAACTTGTCGTGGCCCCGTTCCTTAGATTAGAGGTATTGTTGGGCATTATTATGACTATTTATCAATTGTGCATTCCATATATATACATGACTCCTGAACTTGGACTTGGCTAAAATCATGTGTTGTATGCAAATCTTGAACCGATGATGTGGTTATGGATACTTGAGGCTTGTTTGGGGGCCCTTGTGTCCCCAATCATCATGTCATGTGTAGGCCCCTACCCCGGGTCATGACAGTTAACGATTCCAAGAGGTCACGTTTTAATGGTGGATTTTCTGATTCTCGAAGTGGTGATTTTGGTGGCTTCCAACAGGGCCAAGGTTCTGGTACTCGGGTCGCTAATGATCGGGTGCCTCCTCCTAGGGCACCGGTTGATGGCGGTCAGGGATATATTATGTGCGACAAATGTGGGAAGCCCCACATGGGAGTCTACTGGAGAGATTTGGGTGTTTTTTTATGGGGTGATAAAGTTCATACGATTGTTGATTATCCTAGGATTGCGCGCTGAGGCCAAGGCCAAGTGGCCAAAGGCGGACAAGGCCAACAAAGAGCTCCCCAAGGTGTTGCCCCAGGGAACAATTGGTTCTATGCACTTCACACCCACCAGGATGTTGAGGAAGCTCTGGATGTTGTGACCGGTACGTTAAAAGTCTTTGATTTTGATGCTTATATTTTGTTTGATCCGGGTGCAAATTTGTCTTTTGTGACTCCTCTGTTGGCTATTAAATTTGGTTTGAGTCCCAAGGGTTTTAGGGACCCTTTCTCAGTTTATACTCCCATGAGTAAATCTGTTGTTGCACATAGAGTCTATCATGGTTGCCCTATTTCTGTACTGCACAAAAATTTTCCGCATGATCTTGTAGAACCTGAGATGTTCGACTTTGACGTGAAACTTAGGATGGATTGGTTGCATGCATCATATGCCTTAATAGATTGTAGAACCTGAAAGGTCAAGTTCCAACTTCCAACCTCCCGGTGAGCCCGTTCTTGAATGGAAGGGTGGTGACTCCTCTATTATGGGTCGGTCTATTTCCTACCTCAAGGCGCGGAGAATGATTTCTAAGGGTTACATTTATCATATTGTGAGGGTCAAGGATATAGAGTCCGAAGTACCTACTCTTGAGTCGGTCCCTGTGGTGAATGAGCTTTGGGATGTGTTCCCCGAAGACTTACCGAGCATTCCTCCTAAAAGAGAGGTAAACATCAACATAGACCTTCTTTTGGATACTCAGCCTATCTCTATTCCTTCTTATCGTATGGCACCGGCAGAGTTAAGAGAATTGAAAAAGTAGTTAAGGGATTTGTTGGAGAAGGGTCTCATTCGGCCTATTATATCGTTGTGGGGTGCTCCAGTGTTGTTTGTAAGAAAGAAGGACGGAACTCTTTAGATGTATATTGATTACAAGCAACTGAATAAAGTGGCCGTTAAGAATAAGTACCCATTGCCCAGGATTGGTGACTTGTTTGATCATCTTCAAGGGGCTACCCATTTCTCAAAGATTGATCTTCATTCCGGGTATCATCAGTTAAAGGTCAGGGAGTGTGATATCCCCAAAACCTCTTTTTGGACAAGGTATGGGCACTTTGAGTTTGTGGTGATGTCGTTCGCCTAACCAATGCTCCATCCATGTTTATGGACCTAATGAATTGGGTGTTTAAACCATTCCTTGACAGTTTTGTGGTGGTCTTTGTTGACAACATTCTCATTACTCCCGAAGTGAGCAAGAGAACGGGAATCACTTAAGGATGGTCCTCTAAACTTTGAGAGAGAAGAAGTTGTATACCAAGTTTAGAAAACGTGAATTTTTGTTGGGCGAAGTGGCTTTCCTTAGTCATGTAGTGTCCGGTGATGGTATCAAGGTAGATCCGAAGAAGACCGAGGCCGTGAAGAATTAGCCCAGACCATTAACTCCTTCAGATATTCGCAATTTCCTTGGGTTAGCCAGGTATTATAGAAGGTTTGTTGAAGGATTCTCGACTATTGCATCTCCATTGACTAATTTGACCCAGAAGAAGGCTAAGTTTGTGTGGTCGGATGAATGCGAATGGAGTTTTCAGACATTAAAGGATCTGCTTACATCGGCCCCCATCTTGACTATACCAAACGATATTGAGGGATTCGTGGTGTATTGTGATGCCTCGCGAATTGGATTGAGTTGTGTGCTTATGCAACATGGTAAGCTAATAGCGTATGCATCCAGGCAGTTGAAGGTGCATGAACGTAATTACCCAATGCACAAACTTTAATTGGCAGCGGTGGATTTTGCTTTACAGATTTGGAGACATTACTTGTATGGGGTTCATATTGCTGTTTCACCAATCACAAGAGTCTGCAATATGTATTTACTAAGAGGGTTCTCAATTTAAGGCAAAGGAGGTGGTTAGAGCTCCTAAAGGATTATGACATGAGTGTTATGTATCATCCCAGCAAAGCCAATGTGGTGGTCAATGCTCTCGACAAGTTGTCTATGGGGAGTGTGGCGCATGTTGGGTGAAAAAAAGGAGTTGGCAAGGGATGTTTACCGGTTAGCTAGGTTGGGTGTCAGGTTGGCTGGTTCGAGCAATGGTGGTATTCATGTGCAAAGCGGGGCAAAATCTTCCGTGGTAAGTGATGTAAAAGTTAAGCAAGATTTAGACCCATCGTTACTTGAATTGAAGAAGTTGGTTGTGAAAAAGGAGAACGAGGTATTCTCCCAAGGGGGAGATGGTGTAATCCAGTACCAATACTGGCTTTGTGTTACGGATGTGGATGATCTTAGGAGGGTGATTATGAGTGAGTCTCACAACTCTCATTATTCTATTCACCTGGGGTCTACCAAAATGTATTGGGATTTAAAAGAAGTGTATTTGGCATGGTATGAAGAAAGACATCGCTATGTTTGTATCCGAATGTCTGAGTTGTCAACAGGTGAAGGTAGAGCACCAAAGGGCCCGGTGGGTTAGCCCAAGACATTGAGATTCCCACTTGGAAATGGGAAGATGTGAATATGGATTTTATGGTTGGTTTGCCTCTGACCCGAAGGCCATTAGACTCCATTTGGGTTGTTGTGGATCCAATGATGAAGTCGGCTCACTTCCCACCGGTCAAGACTACCTTCAATGCCGAGAGTTACGCAAGGCTGTATATCCAAGAGTTGGTGAGGTTGCATGGTGTACCTAGGTCAATTATATCGGATCGTGGTACCCAATTCACTTCTCTCTTTTGGAGGTCTTTTCAGAAGGGACTTGGAACTAAGATTAAGTTGAGCACCACTTTTCATCCTCAAACCTATGGCCAAGCGGAGAGGACTATTCAAACCTTGGAGGATATGTTGAGGGCCTGTGTATTGGAGTTTAAAGGAAAGTGGGATGACCATCTTCCACTCATTGAGTTAGCTTATAATAATAGCTTCCATACTAGCATTGGTATGGGGCCATTTGAAGCTTTATATAGGAAAAGGTGTAGATCACCAGTGGGGTGGTTTGAGTTGGGAGAAATGGCACTAGTTGGTCTGGATTTGGTTATAGAAGTCATGGATAAGGTGAAGATGATTAGGGAAAGGTTGAAAATGGCCCAAAGTCGTCAAAAGTCTTATTCAGATGTTAGGAGAAGGGATCTTGAGTTTCATGTTCGTGATTGGGTATATGTGAAGGTTTCACCTTTAAAGGATGTGATGCGTTTTGGTAAGAAGGGCAAGCTAAGCCCCCGATATGTTGGCCCTTAAAAGATTGTTGAGCAAATTGGTGGGGTGGCTTATAGGTAGAAGTTGCCTCCAGATTTGAGTTCCATTCACCCGGTCTTTCATATGTCTATGTTGAGGAAGCTAATTGGTGACCCGAGCACCATTTTTCCCATGGAAGGAATTGAGGTTGAAGAAAATTTGCCTTATGAGGAAGTGCCGATGAAAATCTTCGATAGACAAGTAAATTGGCTTCGTAATAAGGGCGTGGTTCAGTGAAGGTGCTTTGGAGAAATCAACATGTGGAGAGTGCTACTTGGGAGGCAGAGCTAGAGACGGTGAAGAGACACCCTCATCTTTTCCAATCTACTCAAGCCTAAGGTATTAGGATTCTTCCTTATCTAATGGTGTCATTTCTTGCCCTCTTGAGTCTCATGACATGACATGCATACATATACACTAAAGGGATTTTTTATAATATTTTAAGTGACTTGAATATGATTTTGATATGAGTTTTAAGGCGTTGAATAATGATTTTGAATAATTCTTTTGATATGATTTTGAATAACGAACTATGCATTATATCTCATGTTAGATAATTCATGCTCAAAGCCAAGCCTTGTTCTTGCACATTCAAGGACGAATGTTCCCAAAGGAGAGATGATGTACAGACCCAAATTTTTCGAGTGGCGTTCCCCAAATCTCTTGATTTGTCGCAAGTGAAGTGCCAGGCATCACTACGTAAAATTATTCTAAGTATGAAAGTATCGACTCTTAACTTTATTGTGCAAAATATTATTTGAAGTACCTTCACACGGTCGGTGTCATGGCCCGTGTAGAGTCACATGGACCGTGTAGTCGTCTGTGTGGTACCACTTAGCTCCGTATGATTTTCGTCTGCGAAATTTTATGTAAGGGCTCACGGTCGTTGTGTCATTTCACGAACCGTGTAGACTTGAAAGTTCCAGTTTTGGTCCATTTTATTAATGGCATTTATGCAATTTCAGTTTATTTAATTATGAATTATGACCTTTTACCTATCCTAAACCCCTAATTCAACTAATATCTCCTTCTTAATTCATTCTCCTAAAACCTTGTATCCCTCATAAGATTACTTCCCTATTCCTCTCTACTCCCCCCTCTCAAGGATCAAAGCTAGGGTTCATTTGGACTCTAATTCAAGGTAAGTTCATCCCTCAAAATCATCTTCTCAATTAAGGTATATGGGGTTGATTCTTGGTCCCTTTCAACCAAGAAGACCCAAATATCTTTCAATCTATTTCATGAATTTTAGTTACTTTAAATATGAGATTTCATTATTTGATTTTATTAAATCTAATTAGTGTATGGGCTGTATTTTACCTATGATTTCAATTCACTATGATCACCATTATGATGAGTTACATTGAATTATAAAATATGAACATGCATGTCCCTTTTTAAGTTGATTTATGCATAGGTGATCTATATTACTATTTAAATGTGGTTTTTAATTATGGATTTCCTCAATTTCTATTTTATGGCTGATTTTAACTTGAATCTTTGTTATCCATGCTATCCTCACATCATGCATTGCATGACATTCATGAACATTGATACATAGAAATTATGAAGTGGGTTAAGCCCAACTATATTTTTTGAAATGATTATGATATGATTCTAATAAGATATTGGCTATGACAAAAAGGTGATCACCGATATGTCTATGATTCTGGCTCATTGAGCATTCTGGGTGCTTGCACCATTCGGTATATGTGAATGATTTATTCCCTGCATGAACATTAGAAGTATGAACTATGATGTGGCATTTAAGCCTAAATGTGTATTAAATGGTTTTTAAATGAACATTGTATTTCCTGAAAGCACGTATATGTATAAGTATTCCAGTGGGATGTTATCGACTTAGCACCGATGGATTAGGGGTCTTAGGACTATCCCCAAGGGACCTCCTCCTTTACCTGAACTATGTGCCAACATAGGAATGTAAGCCATTACTGAAATGATCAGGTCGTAAGGAATGGTTTTATATATATATATATATATATATATATATATATATATATATATATATATATATATATATATATATATATATATATATATATATATATATATATATATATATGATTCTGAAAATCCTTTCGAAACGATGACTTCCATAAGGAAGGTAACCATCCACCGAAATAGTGATTTTTGTAAGGTGTGATGTAGATTACCTTTGACAAGTAGTCTTTTTCTACCGATGGGAGGTCTTTATTGGATATATTCATGTAATAGCTTGCATGGATTTGATTTGTCGATTATAGTCCATCCCCACTATATATGAGCATGGTAGCAATTGATGAATCATGAATTTCATGGAATCTTGTATATATTTCCATTGAATATATGATTCCTTCAATACTATGTGCCCTTGTCATCTAACATTGAAATGTGGGTTTGGTAAGTCATATACATTGCATACCCGCATATTTAGTACATTCAAACATAATAACGCATACTCTATGCCTACATGATTTTACCATGTAAGGCCCGTTCACTTTGATTATCAACAGGTTGACGAATAGTCCAACCCTGGAGTATATTGTGGTGAGCCCCATCTTCAAAGGACGAGACAACTATCTTCTTTTATGTTTTTACAGAACGTTCTTCTTTATTGAGGGTGAGCGCAGAACTTGTCCTCGCTCCTTTCCTTTGACTAGAGATATTTGTTGGACATCATGTAAACTCTTCTTAAATCTGTTAGTTTTGACTAGTACGTTGCTTTTGTATTGTTGAAATGATTTATGAGAAACTCCTATTTGACTATATATGTTTGAATGTTATTCTTGAACTGATGATGTGGAAATAGATACTTGTCTGGGGACTCTCGGGTTCCCATTCGCCATGTCATATCTAAGCCCTATCCCCGGTTCGTGACAGTCATTAATTGCATACAATGAATCTATTATTGTGATTGTTGAATTAGATAATACGTCAGTACATATTAGATCAGGTACCACGCCTGTACAAGTTAACTCGGATACCATGTTGATACATATTAAATCGGATTCCATATCAGTGTATTTTGAATAGGTTTTCATGCCAACACCCCAACTATTGAAACGGTGTCACGACAACACATTATATATTTGGATATGGGTCCCATGAGAGGAATATCTTGATTGTTGCATTTGAAATTAATACTGTGAACAGTTGACCGATCATGAAATGGTAACTTGCTAATGTTTTCCTATATGTGTGTGATTTTACTATTGTAATGACCCGTTAGGTCATCTAGCAAATTAGTCCACTTATTTTATTAAATTTTCTTCTCATAAATTTTAAATGAGTATTTGGGACTATGTAATAACTACAGGTGTATAACTTATGGGTAAATTTAGACTATTAGATTAATTCATGGACCAAAGAATTAAGTTACTTAAGTACCACTTAGTCTATATATTAAAAATAAATTAGTAGATTAATCATTTTTAAAACCTAACCAAATTAAGCAAAACAATGAATGGAAGAAAAGAGAAAGGGAGAAACATACATGTCAGACAAAGGGCGCCGCACTGCTCAGGTGAGATTCTCAATCTTTCAATAGGTGCAGCGATGTTTAACTTAGAGAATATAAGAATGAGATGACTATTAAGAATTATCAGGGTTGGATGAGTTTGTAAAGTTAGAGAATACATGCATGAAGGACGTGGCAAGTGGTTAGATTGTTACAATTAAACAATTTCCTAATCTTTGAGTTGCAACAGGAAACTTGTTTATGGACAAATTGAATGGTTGGTAAGCAATTTGATGTCCCTAATCACTGTATAGATTATTATGAATTATTATTTTGATATTATAAGTCCCTCGTTCGTACGGGCACTTTTGTCCAATGCTTTTGGTTCTAACTTGATCGAATTTATTACTTGTTATGTGGCTTCGGATGTGTAGATAAATGTATATGTTTTGTATTAACATTAGCGGTTTGTGTTATATGATTAATCATTAGAATTTTATTATTTGGAGGAATTAAGATGTAACCCTAAGTTTGAAATTTAGAAAAAATTGGTTATAGAATTAATTGGAGAATCTTTGGGTCTAGGTTAGGTCATATAGTAATATAGGTGTTGTTTCTTTCAAAATTTAATTGTGAATTCTTATAGGATTAGATCATGGTGCTTTGGATTCTATTCAAAAGGAGAACGCTCAAATCCCCCATTGAGTGTTAAATTATTAAGGAAAGTGAATTTATCAACCTTTGTTAAGTATGTAGAATCTCATGCTTCCTTGTGTGAGTGTTGAGAATGATGTTGAAACATTGGGCTAGTATTTATGTTGTATCAAGACCATGTTGTTGTGAATTGTGCATTATATTAAAATTAGTCATTTCCTTATTATTGTCTAAACATTCCTATTTGAATTAACTTTTGTGACAAGTGTTATGTGAACTGAAAAAGAATAAGAATTAAAGAGGATGTACCTTTTCAAGGGATGTGTCGCACCTCGGGACAGTACTATGTTTTGAGGGTCATGTCGCACATTACGACAGATACTATATTTTGAGGTTAGTGTCGCACGCTGTGGTGGATACTATGATTCGAGGGTCATATCACACACCGTGACAGATGCATGGACTAAAAGTCCCCCATGGATCCCAGGCTGAGAGACAACGAGTGTGTATCACTAGACTAGACATGTATCATTCTACCTGATATTATTATATTACATTGCACATCTTCATCATTTATGAACTTGTGAGTGCTTCCTTGTGAAGCTTATGGTAGATATACTATATCCCTTGTGTTGTTGATCTATAATTGTTTGTGTGATATCATTGAGTTGTACGATATGTGAATTGTGAACTTAGGTTTGGCTTGTTTTTATGCAGGCTGTAGTTGTTGAGGTTCAGTTGGAGTTTTAGGTGTACCCGTAGTCTATATTACTTAATTTTTTGTTTAGTAGTTCACTTGCTAGGTACCGTGTGTTTGGTACTTACCCCTTGCTACTACATTTTTGTAGGTTACGAGCTTGGATCATTGTGATACCCTCTATTCTTCCTTGTCCAAGACTTCTTGTGGAGATTGTATGAGGTAGTTATTTTCCATCACAATGAAATTCTCTCTCCTATTTATGATGTTGTTCTATTTTATAGATAATATCATTTGAGACTTGTATTTTCTTTCAAATCTATTGTAACACATTAGAGGCTTGTGCACGTGACAACCAGGTTTTGGGAGAGCTTTTAATAAAATTGACTTATATCCACAGTTAAACTTTTATTTTCGTTATCCTTTCGCATCTTTATTGTCACAATTGGATTTTTGGCTGACTAGTCTTGGTGGAATAAGGCGAGTGTCATCATGTCCATTTTTAGGTCATGACAGATGGTATTAGAGCCCTAGGTTCAACAATCTCGCATGCATACAAGCTAAGTCTAAGTGGTATCTCAAGGATCGGTATGGAGACACCTATACTTATCTTCGAGAGGCTATAAAGAATGTTAGGAAGTTTCTTTTTATTTATTCTCTCTTTGTTAGTACTGAGTTGTATCTGTGTTCTTTTGACAGATGGTACGAACTATATCTACTATTGTTGGTGGTAGAGGTAAGGGAACTCCTAAGACAGTTGTTGAGGCCCCAGCTAAAGGTAGGGGTAGAGGTCATGCTCGTGGAGCAGCACCAACGAGAGGTCATACTAGAGAGGTCTCTTTAGAGCTTACGATTGACCTTAAAGGGTACCAGGTTCCTTCAAAACATCTAGCCTCACCTTTGCTGCAGGATACTTTATTGAGGGTGCTGAATATACTTGAGAGTTTTGTTTCTAGTGATGACAGGCATGCTAGGTATTCCTTAGACCGTAGGAGGAGCTCAGACTTTAGATAGACATCAGGCTCCCATGGTTTATGGTATGGTGGAGCAGCCACCATTGGGTCTTAGAGTTGAGATTGATCTTGCATCAGGTGTTGAGATTCGGGGTGAACCATTGGCTACATTGACTAAGGATGAGTAGCATCTCTATGAGAGGTTTAGAAAAATGAGCCCACCTCAATTTTAGGGTGGGAGGACAGAGAATGCTCATGAGTTTTCGGCTACTTGTAGGGAGCTGTTGATACTATTGGCTTAGCTGAGTAACACGGGGTTCGATATGTTACTCTTCAGCTTCATAGGCCAGCCAGAGAATGGTGGAGGATATATTTAGGATCATTGGCAGTGGGATCTCCCATAGTATCTTTTGAGATGTTCTCTGGTGCTTTCTATGATCGGTTTGTCCCTTGGAGAGTGAGGGAGGAGTGTCGCTTGAGGTTTGAGAGTCTGAGCCCTTGGAGAGTGAGGGAGGAGAGTCGCTTGAGGTTTGAGAGTCTGAGACGGAATGGATTAACAGTCACCAAGTATGAGACCCATTTATGTCAGTTATCTAGACATACTACTGTCATTATTCTAGATGAGATAGAGAAAGATTGTAGGTTTATGAGAGGACTGACCTATTCTATTTGACAGAAAGTTTTTAGAGTCTCTAGAGATGGAGCCTCTTTCTAGTTTGTTGTGAGTGCAGCTAAGGAGGTAGAGCTAATGGAGAGAGAAGAGTTTGGGGACCCAAGAGGGCCCATGCATTCTGCCAGTTTTCCGGTACCTCATTCGGAGGTAAAGGGTCCTACAGAGGGAGTGGCTCATCCCAATGTTGAGGACCGGTTCATACATTATTATCGGCATCTGAGGGTGGTCAGACACATCGTGGATCACATAGTATGAGCCAGGACTTGTATGGTTTGCAGCAACGGCCTACCGAGCGAGATAACTATAGTAGTTCTTCAAGATCAACACATTATACCCAGAGTTAGAGATTTTGTTATGGTCAGAGATCCTGATCACATGATACGACAATGTCCCTCACTGAGGGGACAAGGAAGACCCCATCCCAATTCTTTAATTCAAACTAGACTATCGGCACCACCACAGTGCAGGAGGCAAGACCGAGCTCAGATAGATAAAGGTGGTCGCACTTCAGGCAGAGGGGCAAGTGGTGCCATAACTCCACAAAGAGAGGGTAAAGGCATATTGCTTAGACAGGTGGTGGTAGGGGACACGTTTTAATGCATTTCCAAGGAGGCTTAAGGCAGAGGCTTCTGATGCAGTCATCACAGGTATTATCCCGGTTTATCATCAATCTGCATTTGTATTGTTTGATCCTGGATCTACCTGCTCCTATATGTCCTCCTACTTTTTACTTTGAATTTGACTTGCTACGTGATTGTATGCCTATACCCGTCCATGTTTCTACACCTGTAGGTGAGCCTTTAGTGCTGGATTGAGTGTACAGATCCTGTCTTATTTCTCTGGCTGGGTATGATACTTGGACAGATATAATTATTCTTGAGATGGTAGATTTTGATGTTATCTTAGGGATGGATTGGCTCTCCCCATATCATTCCATTCTTGATTGTTATGCTAAGACTGTGACCTTAGCCATGCCTGGGGTATCGAGAATTGAGAGGAAAGGTACTAGTGGTTCTTATCCTAGTAAAGTTATCTCTTACATCCATGCTCATAAATTGATTGATAAGGTGTGAATGTCTTACTTGGCATTGACCTAGAGCCGAGCACTAATCCCATCTCCATCCCTCCATATCGAATGGCTCCAGCTAGGTTGAAAGAATTAAAGGAGCAACTTCAATACTTGTTGAGAAAAGGGTCCATTTGCCCTAATGTGTCACTTCGGGGTGCTGTAGTCTTGTTTGTAAAGAAGAAGGACGGGTCTATGAGGATGTGTATTGATTACAAGTAGCTAAACAAAGTATCTGTCTAGAATAAATATCCTCTTTCCCATATTGATGACTTATTTGATAAGTTCAGGGATCGACTTTGTTCTCTAAGATTGACTTGAGGTCTGTATATCATTCCCTGAGGATTAGAGCATCAGATTTCCCTAAGACAGCTTTTAGAACTCATTATGGCCACTAAGAATTTTTGGTGATGTCCTTTTGGTTGACTAACGCCCTTGCAACATTCATGGAGTTGAATAGGGTGTTTCATTCTTACTTAGATTCTTTCATAATAGTATTCGTTGATGACATCTTGGTGTATTCCAAGACTGAGGCTGATCATGTTCGCCACTTGAGGATAGTGCTACAGAGGTTGGGGAAGGAAAAATTATATTTAAAATTCTCTAAGTGTGAGTTCTGGATTAATTCCATTTGTATTCTTAGGGCATGTGGTGTCTAAGGAGGGGATTATAATTGTCACGCCCTAAGCCCCATTAAGGCGGACTGGCACCCGTTGCCGACAAGGCTCGGGAGAACCAACATATAACTATACACCTGCTATGAACACTTAAGAGGTTTCCATACTTAACATGCTGTCAAAAGAAGGTACACTATACTAACAAACCAGAAGTAAATGCATAAGACTAGGCTGTTGGAGCCACGATGTCAATAATACGCTATTTGACCACACTTTAGTTTACATAGTCTACAAAGCCTCTAAGTAAGGAACAATATCCAAATGGGTCGGGACAGGCCCCGCCTCATGACCAACTATACAATACAAAATATAAGTTCTAAACACATAAGCCCCGAAGCAACCTGGAGCTTAGTAATAGCAGGTGGAAGTCATGTACTCTTACTGGGGAGATCTAGTAGCTCCTGTACCTGCAGCATGAAATGCAGGTCCCCCGTAAGGGACGTCAGTACTAGATAATGTACTGAATATGTAAGGCAGGAAATACTGTACATGAAATAAGAACTCAGATGAAATCACATGCTGGTGTGTAAGGATGAAAAGACCACCTTTAGTCATACTGTGGAATCATGTACTTTATGTCTTTTTATTTCTGTATCTTTACTGTATAATCTGTGCACAATATATCATGTAAATGACCAGCTGATCAGTGGTAAATCTGTAATGGGATCGACCCTGGCTAGGTGATTCCTTCACCCCTCGGGCTACCACCCAAATGAGATCGACCCTGGCTAGGTGATTCTTCCACCCCTCGGGCTACCACTCATCTGTAAGCAACTGTAAGTTTTCTTTTATTTACTTTGAGATGGTTCTTTTGGCGGTCATAACCTTTAGAACTGTAGGAATATAGACATGTGACATATAGACAACCATACAAGTAATACTACAATGAAAAGAGAGATACACAACTAATGAACTGTATCGGAGATTAAACGACACATAGACTTTGTTGGGTAAGAAGGAACTCAAGTATATTTGGTATCCAAGTACATATGTAGGTTGACAATGACTATGTATGGGTACATATGAACATGGTAAAGAGTGGGGACACGGTTAGGAGCCATTTCGGAGTTTGTACGTGCCTTTATATGCTAAGGAAGATTATATATTTCATGCCAAGTAATAGGAAATCAAGTTGTCTTACATACCTCGCTGTACTATGTCGTTATTACCTTGGGGTAGTATCCTTTTCCTCCAAACACTTATCTACAACATATTAGGTGATAAAACTAGTGTTAGTAGCTAATAAACACGTCTTAGTAATTCAATTTCACCCAAAAACAACATCCGGGCAGCAAGCTCGAAATTAGCAACCAAGGAGTATTCTTTCAACATTTCCACTCCTAATTGTATTTTCTAACACACATTCCCATATACATGTCATATCCAGCTATGTTTAGTCCTATAACAGCATTACAACAACTCATACAATACAGCATACAACAACTTTACACAACACGTAAGTAGACAATGCAACATTGCGTCCTTCCGCTACATTTCGACGTCAACCATTCCAAATCCGTTCCAACCTTAACCAAACTGTCCTCAACATATTTACACACAATTACAGTCCTAAACCAGTCCAAAAACAGTCCCTAAGTAGATGAAAAACGTGGGACAACAATTCCCAAAAAAACAGTCCACAAATTCTTTCTAATGACCGGAATTAAGACATCATTTAAGAACTTGTTTTTGCGGAAGATACAAGTGGTCCAGCAGCCTTCTTACATCATTACAGACCCAAGACTTGTTAAAAACATACATATACTTCATAACTCAGCCAAACAACAAGTTAAAAGTCTCTTATTTAACAAGAAAAGTGAACCACAAAATTGGAACACATGCTGTCCCAAAATTCCTGCACAATACAACTAACATATTCTTCATGTTTTTCATGGAAAAATTACACCAAACCATGGGTATTTTTACTTACCTTAACTCTCAAGTATTAGGTTCCCTTCAAGAACCCTAGAAGTGTGTCTTGGCTGCTTTAGAAAATGAGAAGAGTGCAAGAAGAACTTAGAGAGAAAATCTGAAATTTGGCTTAAGAGAATGGCTAAAAGTTGCTGCTGGTTGCTCCCTTTTATAGGCCTCTTTTGGTCGACTTTCTTTTGGTATTTTAGCCTTATTTTAATAAGGTTATGGGGCAGCAGCTTGGCCCTTTCATTTGGGCCTTATTGGGCTTCAAATGGGATGGGCTTTGTTGCAAACATTTACTCCCTAAGCCCACTTAGTTTGGGCTTTAGTTTTAAATTGGATTGTAATTGTAATTTAGCCCTTTTCTTATCCATCTTGGGCTGCAAATATTGTCCTTTTATGATGCCAAACCATGGGCCCAAATGACATCCTTAACTCGGGGTTTATTCTTTATCGGACTTGAACAAATTCGGTGTTGGGCCTTGTCTCCGTTTACCGAGCTTATTTAAGCTAAGCGCGTAGGTGACTCACCTACTAGCTTGCTAAGTCCCTCAAGCACCTCAATTATTTTACTTCATTTAAGGTCACACTCTCCTTAACTTGACTTAAAAATTATATACGCTCGGTCATCTTAAGCATTAGACGTGCATATAGCCCTTTAATCTAAAATTCACGCACCTTTAAAAATATGTGCGGATTTGACCCTGCCATATCATATTTCATCTATGTTGGACTAGTACATGTATGATGTGGGGTGTTACAATAATGGATCAGGATAAGGTTGAGAAAGTTAGAGGTTGGACAAGGCCTACTTCAACTATCAAGATTCGTAGTTTCTTAAAGTTAGTTGGGTATATCGGCAGTTCATTCAAGGTTTTTCTTCTATTGCATCCCAATTAACCAAGTTAACTTAGAAAAATGTATCCTTCCATTGGTCTGATGAGTGTGAGGCGAGCTTCCAAAAGCTCAAGACTTTGTTGACTTCAACTCCAATTCTAACACTACTTGAGATAGGTGTAGACTTTACGGTGTGTGTTTTAATGGTTCAGGGGTTGGTTTGGGTGGTGTGTTGATGAAAAAGAGAAAGTTATTGCATATGCTTCTAGATAGTTAAAGGTTCATGAGAAGAACTATCCTATACATGACTTAGAGTTAGCAGCAACGGTTTTTGTGCTTATGTTGTGGCATCATTACTTATATGGTGTACATTGTGAGGTCTTCACTATTCATAGGAGTCTTTAGTATATTTAGTCAAAAAGATTTGAACTTGAGGCAGCGTAGGTGGATTGAGTTGCTAAAAGACTATGACATGGACATCTTATATAATCCGAGGAAGGCTAATGTGGTGGCTGACACCTTGAGTAGAAGACATCTAGCATGGGGTGTCTAGCCACCATTTGAATTTAGGAGTGACCTTTGACCAGGGATGTTCAGCGTCTAGCTAATGGCCTAGTCAGGTTACAACTTTCTGTTTAGGGTGGTGTACTTACTTCCATTGAGGCTCATTCTTCCTTGATGGACCAGATTTGAGAGCGCGAGTTTGAGGATGAGAAGTTGTGTCTTATCACGACAACACATTGATGATTTGGATATGGGTCTCATGAGAGGACTATCTTGACTGTTGCATTAAAAATGTGAACTATAGATCGATCATGAAATGGTAACTTGCTAATGTGTTCCTATATGTGTATAATTTTACTATTGTAATGACCCTTTAGGTCATCTAAAAAAGTAGTCCTCTTATTTTCATGAAATATTCTTCTTGTAAATTTTAAATGAGTATTTTGGACTATTTAATAACTACAAAATGTTTAACTTGTGGGTAAATTTAGACAGTTAGATTAATTTATGAACCAAAGAATTAAGTTACTTAAGTACCACATAGCCTATATACTAAAGAAAAAATGGTGGGTTAATCATATTTAGAACCTAATCATATTAAGCAAAACAAAGAACGAAAGAAAAGAGAAAGAGGAGAAACGTACTTGTAAGACAAAGGGTGTTGCACTGCTCAGGTGAGATTCTCAATCTTTCAATGTGTTCAGTAATGTTTAACTTAGAGAATATACAAATGAGATGGCTATTAAGAATTATCAGGATTGGATTAGTTAGTAAAGTTAGATAATTCATGCATGAAGGGCGTGGCAAGTGGTTAGATTGTGACAATTAAACAATTTCCTAATCTTTGAGTTCAAACTGGAAACTTGTTTATGGATGAATTGAATGGCTGGTAAGCAATTTGATGTTTTTAATCACTACATGGATGATTATGAATTATTATTTTAACATGATAAGTCCCTCTTTCGTGTGGCACTTTTCACCAGTGCTTTTGGTTCTTGTTTGATCGAATTTATTACTTGTTGTGCAACTTTGGATGTGTATATAAATTTTTATGTTTTTGTATTAACAGTAGCGGTTTATGTTATATGAATAATCATTGGAGTTATATTATTTGGAGGAATTAAGACTTAACCCTAAGTTTCAAATTTTGAAAAAATTGGTTATAGAATTAATTGGATAGTTTTTGGGTCTAGGTTAGATCATATAGTAATATGGATGTTGTTCATTTCAAAAATTAATTGTGAATTCTTATAGGATTAGATCGTGGTGCTTTGGATTCTATTTGAAAGGGGAAGGCTTAAGTCCAAAGCAAGTGTAAGTGTTTAATTATTAAGACAAGTAAATTTCTCAACCTTTTTTAAGTATATAGAATCTTGTACTTCCTAGTGTGAGGTGTTGAGAATGATGTTTAAATATTAGGCTAGTATTGACGTTGTACCAAAACCATTTTGTTGTGAATTGTGCGTTATTTTAAAATTAGTCAGTTTCTCATTGTTGTGTAAAGATGCCTCTATTTGCATTGGCTTTTGTGACATGTGTTATGTGATCTGAAAAAGAATAAGAATTAAAGAAGATGTACCTTTTTGAAGGACGTGTCACACGCTGCGATGGATACTATATTTCGAGGGACGTGTCGCACGCTGCGAAAGATACTATATTTTGAGGGTCGTGTTGCATGCCACGATGGATACTATGATTCGAGGATCATGTTGCACGCCGTGATGGATGCATGGACTAACAGTCCCCCATGAGTCCCAGACTGAGAGACAACGAGTATGTATCACTCGGCTAGACATTGATGTGCTGCCAAAATACAACATTTTTTATGCTTAAAACTTTGAATTTTGTGTGTTCTCAATGCGATGTTAGTTGGTTTTATATATTTTTGTGTTTATACTTGCAGGATTATAGGTTGGCCTTGATTTTGGGAAAAAGTGCAGAAGTTGATGATATTTGCTATGTTACAAGACCCTTTACGGGCCGTAGATTGTTCTACGTGTCGTAGGGTGGTTTCCTGAACAATTCCAGTGATGGGCTATTTTCTGAAGTTTATTCTATGAACATGCAGACGAGCCTTAGAAGGTTTTATGAGTCATAGATAATGGTTCATGCCCTGAGGATTAGAGATTGGGACTTTTTGAAGTTCATCAAATGAAACCCCCTTTACGGGTCGTAAATCACTTTACGAGTCGTAGAGCGGTGTCATAGAGTTAAAAGTCTAAATTTCTAGTAGTAGAGTACAAGACCTCAATTATGGGCCATTGAATGCAATACGACTTGTAAACCCCTTTCGTACGGTGTGCCGGCCAATTATCCTATTTCAATTAGGACTTGTATTTTACTTATTATAAATAGGTTTTTAGGTTATTTTTTGAGAGAGTCGATAGTTTTTGCTAAGTTTTCATCTAGTATTGTAGAAAAAGAGAGAAAATTGTGAGATCAATTTGGAGAGTCTTTGAGAACACTTGTGTTTAGTTTTTGCTAAGTTTTCATCTAGTATTGTAGAAAAAGAGAGAAAATTGTGAGATCAATTTGGAGAGTCTTTGAGAACACTTGTGTTTGAATTTCATCTTTAAGCTTGTGATTCTTATTGAAGTTGGATTTGCTTGTTCTTAATTCTATTGTGTAAGTGTTCAATTATGTTTTCTCAATCTATAATTCTTGCATCTACACAAAGCATGAGTAGCTAAATCCATAACTAGGATTGTGGGAACCATTAAGAACTAACAAAGTAAAACTGGATAACTCATAATTCTTGAAAGGTGTATATGCATGTATTAATTAACTCTCTTTGTTTTGCATGTTTTCTAATGGTGGCAAACATTAGAACCCGCGTAGTGTTAGTGACTGGACCAAGGTAGTAATGAATAGGAAAAGAGATTAACTAACAGGATTTGATTGATGTGTTCTCGTCTAGTCAACCAAACTAGGCCAAGGGGGGTTGTACTAGGACTAATAGGTAAGGGTTAGAATGCACACTATGGAGATGGTCCATGTTGCATAGTGAAATTCACCTCTCACCTTTGACCAAAGGGGTTGGTGAACATAACTTACCGTTCTTCATGCAATACACTAGAAAAGAATTAGGTTATCCGGTGATACTGAGTTGGGGAATCATGGGGAGCACAATACCCTAGTTTCTGTCCATATGGAGTTTTCTCTTGTGTTAGTTTATTTGTAATTTTTATTGGTTATTTCAAGAACCCCCTTTCGTGGATGTAAGTCGGTTAACTATTTGAATTGTGATCATTGAATTCTCTTGAGTCTACGTATCCCCTGTGGGTTCGACCCTAACCTTTGTTAAGTTCTATTTCTTGACAGCGACCACTTTATCCTCTAAAAAGGAGGTATAACTTGGGCGACATAAAGAGTTCTGCACCGTTGCTGGGAAGCACGGCTAGACTTAGTAAATTCATAAGTAGTTCGGGTATTAATCCTTAGTTCCCCTATTTTATTTTTGTTTGTTGTATTTGTTCTTTTCAAGGGTGTAAGTATAGTGTATGCCCAACATTCGGAGTCATGGCAACCCCTTAACTCCGTTTGACCTAGAGATCCACAGAATGTTGAGAAGAATTTCCCAAGACAACGCCAATAACATGGCCAATGCAGCTCTGAACGGGAACAACAATGATGATGCAGAAATTGGGAATTTACCTCCTCTGGAGGACATTTCTCCATAGCCTCAGAATTTCGATGCCAATGCTTACCAGTGGAATCAATATAGGCTGAATCCCATGGTTGTGGAAGTGACTGGAGCTTGAATATGGTGGTTAGCTCTTTTCTGATTTTGAGTATGTTAATTACTACGTTAAAATTATTATAGTAACGTTAATAAAGATACGATCAATAAGGTAACATACATGAATTCATAGAAATATTAAGGTGTGAGCTAATCTTAAGAGATAAAGGAATTGGAGCACAAGTTAAAATAAAGATCCATGTTCTTAATTGTGAGTCAACATTTTTGGTAGTATGTTTTGTCAAAATATGAATTAGTAAGATAAGAAATAATTGATCACATCAAGTATTAAGCATTTGATAGGACTTGTGTATGCTTTTGATCATAAATTTGATTACTTTCGATTGTTAAAGGACTTAAGAGAGGGTTCCACTTAAAGTTTGGTAATAGAAGACGACGTAAAATGTCATACAATGTTGATCAAAGGATGCGATTTGTAACAAGTAGCGAAAAAAACAAGATTTTAGTATATTGAAGAGTTTAAGGTATTTGACATTTGTATGATGGAGGAAATTTAAAAAGGTTAAATAAATAAGACATCTCGTATAGATCTTTAGTTCAGAGTTGGAGGTTGTATAGATGTTCGCCTTTGAGTTCATCTATGACTATGAATGTGAACTAGTTCGGCATAGAATTACTAAGAGTTATCAATGACATTTATGGAGATAGAATTTTGATTCGAGTGGTAAATAATTTTGAATTATGGTAGATGGATTATGGGGCGCTACGGTATGGATCTATAGTTCTACATGATTGTTTGAATTATGGTAGATGGATTATTAGGGCGCTACGGTATGGATCTATAGTTCTACATGATTTTGAGAATTTTAAGGAGGTTTAAACTACTCTGTTAATGGGACTACATAGATTATTGTGATGTATTACATAAACACTTGATGGTAACTAGAGCTTATGTGCTTATGGTATGAAGAATTATTAAGGTGGCCAAGAATCTCTATAAGTTTTGGCATGAGGTATATGATGATTTGAATGGTAGTTGAAATTTGGTATGTAAAAGATTATATAAAATTGACTTTAGCTTTATTATTAAATAACTTTACCTTGATAAGAGAAGTATTATCAAATTTGAAATCAATGCTATCAGCTTTGAGTGTGACTCATATCTATAAGAAATGCTTAAATGAAAAGAGAAGAAGCCATAGTTTGAAATATATGAAGGTGATAATATGTTGCTAGGAAGACTTCGATAGTAGTAACAATTTTTAGCGAATAGTAAATGACCAATATGACTATGATGCTTTGTTAGTATTAAGAGTGTTGTCTTTGATGCAGTACTATGAAGAGTTTATGGAGTTTGATAAATTAAGTATGTGTACGGTTGTATTGGGGACAAGACAGGTTGATTGTGAGTAGCTAAAAAAATTCAAAAAAAAGATGGAGTCAGATGAATGAAATTGTTTGATAGGGGCACCTTGAAGGGAGTATCTTATATCATTCGACCTTGATTCTGTGCATTCTCATGTGACTACCTACTTCATTATGGGCATATTTTAGAGTATTGCTCCCTGCCTATTCCCACATGTGTCTTCACTTTTGTAGATGAATCCTTAATGGTAGATCGGGTGAACTGATCATATGATTTTCTCTTAGTAAGGTAGGATGTTGCTGACTTAATCATTTCAGATATGACATATTTGTTAATGCCTTGGGGCAGTTGAGTTTTTCAATAATTTTATGAGTGCCACCTGATTATAAAATTTTATAGAAGAGCTACCATGAATATTTATAGTTATCTAGCATTCTTAAGATTCATCTCATCACTGAGGACATATTTTGGCTATGTAGGATTGAATGTGGGGCTTGTTGGGTCTAGATGTATCACTCTTAAAGGTTATTTATAGTCACAACTATTGATCTAGTATTTTTTATAGTGTCGTTAGAGGTTCTGTATGTTTTAGTATATCGTTCGTTGCATGATTACTTAATTATTTACTCCGTTGGGTCAGAAAAATGCAATTCTCTATGATGAGTATCTAATGTCTGAAGATCATATTTTATATTTTAAGCTCGTGGGAATACTTTGATTGTGAGAATGAAATCTTAATAAGATCCACAATAGTTTGTGCATTAAGAGTGTGTGATGGATGACTTAGATTCACCTTTGATTATGACTGATACTAATTTATGATTTTATCATCCTTATGTGAGAAAAGATTCATTCCAATTATTGATTATAGTCTAGTGCGCTGTTATTTCAATTGGGTTCGTGAGTTAGTCTGTGGCTTGAAAATCACTCCTGATTTGTAAATTGCCAATATTCTATTAGAAACTTCAGTTCTGAATAGTTGATTTTGATGAAATGGTCTTAAAGAGGAACTTACATGGAAGCATAAATACTGACTCTAGAAAATAATAACTTAGGCTTTGGTAATCTCGATTGTTCTTCCTTCTCCTTCTTTATGTTCAAGGACGAACATGATATTTGGTGGTGGATAATGAAATGACCCATTAGGTTATTTTAATAATTAGTTGTCACGATCCAGATCTAGGGTCTAGGAGTGACATGGTGAATGGGAACCCGAGAGTCCCTGAATGAGCGGCAAAGTATCAAAATTCACATCATCGGTTCAGAAGCGTGTTCAAATGATAAAATACATAAATCTAAGGGACAAGAAAGTAGGACTCACGCTATGCGAATATCATAAGGAAAGGGGATTAACATGGATTCACATAGCACGTAGCACATAACGACTAAGGGGTGGGTAAGTATGACTCACGCTATGGGGGCAATTCGAGACTTAGGATCTTTCGCATCATATCATACCATCAATTCATAAAACTCACAACCAAAACACAATAACAATATTCAATGAGTAATCAAGCCATAACATAATCTCCAACAAGCACTTAGCACATAAACATAATAGAGCTTATAAGATGTCCAACAATGCGTGTAGTCATAAGATAGGACGGGGGCCACGACATACTCCGTGCTCACCCTTAAATATAAATATCCTAAACAAAAGCACCATAGGTAGAGGATAGGTGTATTGTCCTTGGAAGACACCACAACAAGCAAAACTTGAGATCTGAGATAAATGTCGTGCGGTGGATACATGTACTCCTAGGTCTCTACATGGTGGGATTATGAAGGCAAACGTATGCGTTAGTACATCTGAATGTATTAAGTATGCACGCATGCAATGCATATGACTTATCAAACCTACATTTCAATATCAGATTACAAGGGCACATAATATAGAAGAAGCCTATATCCAAAGAAGAATAGTATAATGATATGCCATGAAATTCATGATGCATGAAATGCAATAATGCTCATATATAGTGATAATGTGACCTCAACCGACAAGTGTAAGACCAAGCTAGCTATTAATTGGAATCCTGATGAAATTCCCTCACCGGTAAAGTGGTAGTTAACTAGCAATAGGTAAGCCATACTTTATCTTACGTGAACATCACCTATTTCGTAAGAAGTAACCCTCTTACGGGAACATCAGCCATTTCGGATAGGATTTTCATATAGCATATCATATCACATAATACTTCACCTTACGGGAACATCATCCATTTCGTATGAAGCAACCTTCCTTGTGGGAAAATTACCCATTTTGGATAGGATTCTCATAACCTATGTTAGGCACATATACATACATATACATGCTTTCAAAGAGGCAATAGTCATTTCAAATATGTTCAATGCACATTTAGGCTCAAATGCCAAATCATAATTCATAATCATAATAATAATGCATCGGAATAGCTCATTTACATATTCAAGATGGTGAAATCACCCAAAATACTCAAGGATCCATAAATATAGACATTTATGTAATCACATTCTTGTCATAACCATAATCTTATCAAAATCATTTCATAAAACTTAATTGGGCTTAACCCACTTCATAATTTACATAAAAATATTCTTGAATGCATATGTCATGAATGATGTGGGAAAAGCATAGGTAATTGAGATTCAATCTAAGATCAACAATATAATATGAAATTGAAGTAAATCCATAATTAAATCCACATTAAAATCATAATATAAATCGCTCATGCATAAATCAAGCTTTAAAGGGGGACATGCATGTTCATAACTTCATAACTACAATGTAAATCATCATAATAGGGATTAAAGTAACTCAAAATCATAAATAAAGTACAGCGCATACATCAATTGAATTTATTAAACAATAATCTCAAAGCCCATATTTAAAGTAAGCAAAATTTCATGAAAATCAATTGAAAATAGTTTGGATCTTCTTGGTTGAAAGGGACCAAGAATCAATCCCACATAACTTAGCTAATGAAAAGATTCAACAAGATATTTGGTGAAGAAAAAGCCCTTCCTTGATTCCTAAGCTTAAAGCCCACAAGAGTTCTTTGAAAGAGACTTGAGAGTGACTTGAGGGAATTCAAAATAAGAGGGGTGATTTGAGTATTAGGAATAGGGTTTAGGTCAGTAAAGATCCCTTAGATAGCATAGGAAGTCCCAAAAAACCATTAGGATAAACCGAATTTATGAAAAAGTTATTAATGAAACGGATGGAAAAATTGGCCGACACTACTTCAAGGAAGGGTTCACGGGCCGTGTGACACTACACAGTCCGTGTATAATGCTCGTGAACCAACACTTAGACAAATTTTTCACTTGATGGAGTTCCGGAATGGAAATACCATACTAAAATTTTTTTTGACAAAATCACCTATAAAGAGAGTTACACGAGCTGTGTGAAGCCATACGATCCATGTACCCAACCGTATCACTTTTCTTAGAAAAACATCTAACGATGAGTTACGAGACGGTAATTCTTTACTTAGAAAAAATTTTATTTCGGACGCTATATGGACAACCTCACGGGTCGTGTCACACCACATGGTCCGTGTGAGGGGCTATGAGACTAAACTTGGTCCCAAAATTATGGGATTTCAAGCCAAGGTCATCACACGGCCCACCACACGGTCCATGAAGTGTCATACGGACCGTGAGGGGTCCAAGTGTAATGTGCCTTAGTTTTAATCACCACATCAAGGGCCAACACCAAACTTTGAGGCCAAGGGTCACCTTACTAGAGGCCACACAAGCTGTGTGACCTCACACAGACCGTGTAGTCTCCTTTGAGGTGACACTTGGTCCAAATCTCGCTGAAAAGGACATTTTCAAGTTCCGACAAAGTTATACAATATCTGGGTCATTACATCATCTCCCCCGTGGAACCCAATGTGCAAGAACAAGGCTTTAAGAATTGACTTAGAACATGAAACTTCCAAACCTAAGATACAATGCATACTTCGCCATTTGAAAATCATAAAGTCATTAAAGCTCATGCCAAAGCATATTTAAATCATTCAAAACATCATAAAAATCATTTTAATGCACATGTAAGCATGTCATATCATGAGACTCAAGAATGAAGAGTTAGGACCACTTAGAAGAGGAAGAAGCTAATACCTTAGGCTTGAGTATATTGAAAAAGATGGGGATATCATTTCATCATGTCCAACTCCGCCTCCCATGTAGCACTCTCCACGTGTTGATTCCTCCAAAGTACCTTCACTGAAGCTACATCCTTGATATGGAGCCGTTTCACTTATCTATCCAAGATCTCTACTAGGACTTCCTCATAAGATAAGTTTTCCTCAACCTCAACACCCTCCAAAGGCACAATAGTGCTAGGATCACAAACCAACTTCCTCAACATAGACACATGGAAAACCAGGTGAATGGAACTCAAGTCCGAAGGCAAGTCCAACCTATAAGACATGTTCCCAATCCGCTCAACAATATCATAAGGGCCAACATACCGAGGGCTTAGCTTGCCCTTCTTATAAAAACGCATCACACCCTTCATAGGTGAAACCTTCAGATACACCCAATCTCCAATACGAAATTCAAGATCCCTTCTCCTTACATCCGAATAGGATTTTTGGCGACTTTGGGTTGTATTTAACCTCTCCCTAATCAAATTCACCTTCTTCATAGCCTCCAACACTAAATCCAGACTAATCAATGCCATTTCCCCCAACACAAAGACCCTACTAGTGACCTACACCTTCTCCCATACAAGGCCTCAAACGGTGCCATACCAATGCTAGCATGGAAGCTATTATTATTGGCAAACCCAAGGAGTGGAAGGTGGTCATCCGAATTACCCTTGAACTCCAAGGCACAAGCCCTCAATATATCCTCCAAGGTTTGAATTGTTCTCTCAGCTTTCCTATTGGTTTGAGGATGAAAAGCGGTGTTCATCTTAATCTTAGTACCAAGTCCCTTTTGAAATAACCTCTAAAAGTGAGAAGTGAATTGGGTGCCATGATCCGATATGATAAACCTAGGCACCCCATGCAACCTCACCAACTCTTGGATGTACAACCTTGCATAATCTTTAGCACCAAAAGTTGTCTTGACGGGTAAAAAATGAGCCAACTTTGTCACTCGATCAACAACCACCCAAATGGAGTCAAATTGTCTCCAGGTCCAAGGCAAACCAACCATAAAGTCCATGTTCACATCTTCCCATTTCCAAGTGGGAATCTCAACGTCTTGAGCCACACCACCAGGCCTTTGGTGCTCTACCTTCACTTGTTGACAACTTGAGAACTTAGATACAAACTTGGTTATGTCTTTCTTCATACCACGCCACTAATACACCTCCTTCAAATCCTGATACATCTTAGTAGACCCTGGACGAGTAGAATAACGAGAGTTGTGAGCTTCACCCATAATCACCTTTCTAAGTCCATCCACATTCGGAACACATAATCGATCTTGGTACCGAGGTACACCATCTCCCCCTTGGGAGAACATCTCAATCTCCTTTTCGGCGACCGATTTCTTCAATATAACAAATGATGGATCTAAGTCTTTCTTAGTTTTCACATCAACCACCACTGAAGATTCAGCCTCATTTTGAACATGGATACCACCATCATTAGAGTGGGCCAACCCAACACCCAACCTAGTAAACCAGTGAATATCCTTCGCCAAATCCCTCTTCTCCTCTCCAACATAAGTCACACTTCCTATAGATAGCCTACTAAGAGCATTAGCCACAATATTGGCCTTGACGGGATGATATTGAACACTCATGTCGTAGTCCTTTAGAAGTTCCAACTATCTTTTTGCCTCAAGTTGAGATCCCTTTGGGTGAACACATTTGCAAACTTTTGTGATCGATGAAAACATCAACATGTACTCCATACAAGTAGTGTCTCCAAATCTTCAAGGAAAAAACCATCGCGGCTAACTCAAGATCATGCATCAGGTAATTACACACATGCACCTTCAATTGCCTTGATTCATATGCTATTACCTTACCATGTTGCATAAGTACATGACCTAACCCGATCCATGAGGCATCACAATACACCACAAATCCCTTCATGCCATTAGGTAAGGTCAAGACAAGAGCCAATGAAAGTCGATCCTTCAAGGTTTAAAAACTCTTCTCGCATTCATCTGACCACACAAACTTACCCTTTTTTGGGTCAATTTAGTCAACAGAGAAGCAATAGATGAGAACCCTTTAACGAGCCTCCTATACTAGCCGGCCAACCCCGGAAAACTTCGAATATCCGAAGGAGTCAATGGTCTAAGCCAATTCTTCACAGCCTCGATCTTCCTCGCATCGACCTTAATACCATCACCGGACATCACATGACCAAGAAAAGCTATTTCACCCAACCAAACCATATATTTTATAAACTTGGCATACAACTTCTTCTCCTTTAATGTTTGTAAAACCAACCTCAAATGATCCATATGCTCTCGCTCACTACGAAAATAAATGAGAATATCATCAATGAAGACAACTACAAAACTATCAAGAAATGGCTTAAACATCCGATTCATGAGATCCAAGAACACGGCTGGAGCATTAGTTAAGCCAAACGACATCACCAAACTCAAAGTGCCTCTACCTTATTCAAAAAGCCATCTTGGGAATATCACACTCTCTAACCTTCAGCTGATGATACTCAGAACGGAGGTCAATCTTTGAGAAATGGGTAGCCCCTTGAAGTTGGTCGAACAAGTCATCGATCCTAGGCAATGGTTACATATTCTTAATGGTCACCTTATTCAATTGTCTATAATCGATACACATCCGAAGAGATCCATCCTTCTACCTTACAAATAACATCGGAACACCCGATGGAGATATACTTGGCCTAATAAAGCCCTTCTCCAACAAGTCTTTCAACTGACCCTTCAACTGAACTGGTGCCATACGATAAGGAGGAATAGATAGGTTGAGTATCTAGGAGAAGATCTTTGCCAAAGTCTACTTCCCTTTCGGGAGGAATACCAGGAAAGTCTTTAGGAAACTCATTCACCACCAGAACTGACTCAAAAGTAGGTGATTCGGACTCCATATCCTTGACCCTCACAATATGATAAATGTGTGCCTTGGAGATCATCTTTCGGGCCTTGAGGTAAGAAATAACCTACCCTTAATAGCGGAGTCACTATCCTTCCATTCAAGAATGGGCTCACCGAGAGGTTGCAACTTGACCTTCCGGGTTCTACAATCTATAAAGGCATATGATGCATGCAACCAATCCATCCCTAGAATCACATCAAAATAGAACATCTCACACTACTGGAAATTAGGTCTATGGTAATGGTATTTATGGCGACGATTGAAAACCCGTTGCTATAGAACCCCTATGGCAACAGTTATAGGCGTTGCATAAAGTATATTGGTTTGTACTAAACAACCGTTGCAATTATTCATATAACCGTTTCCATAGGGGTCTTATTACAACGGGTTTGTAGAACCGTTGCCATAAATGTTTATGGCAACGGTTCTCTTTCTATGGCTACGGCTATTTAATTCCCTCCACAATTTTCATTATTCCGCCAATTAATTTAGACTCCCTCCAACAATTAATATACACTCCCTTTATTATATTTTTTTTAATTAAAAAAAGAAACAAATTACACAATCAGTACTTCTTCTTCTCCCTCACAATTCTCTTCTCATTTCCGCCCCTGCTTCCCTCACTTTCGCTCGAGTCAAAACACTCACCAGATCTACAGTGCGAAAGCTACTGCTCCAGTGCGAAAGCTTCTCCAGATCGACGAAGCTGCTCCAGTGCTCAAGGTCCCTCACTTTTCTTCTTATTCTCCAGTGTGAAAGCTCACTTTCGTTCTTCACTTTAGCTGGTATCTAGCAAAGAAGAGAGTTGCCCCTCTTTCGATCATGCCTATCCAGATTCTCTCGATCCAGCCGAACTTACTTCGATGTAAGATGAGCCGAAAGAAAGCCGGGCAAGAATCTCATGGTAGTACGAAGGGGGAGCAGAATCGTATCTGGGAGTGGTTCTTCGGATCGATCACAGATTCTCGACCCCGTCTTTTGGCTTCCACTCCAGTTGACCTCTCTTGTTTCCATCCCACCGTGAGAAGGTAGAGAGCAAAACCAACCCAGCAAACAACTATTACTATGCCCCTATTAGTAAAGCATGTACTTCTTGCAAGGCTTGCTGAGCTTCTTCATGTGACAGACATCGCAAAAGTAGTCCGTTGAACGGCCGCCGATCGAGGGCATCGTAATAGTATACAATTTTTGAACTGCGTATCCATTGAGGTTTCTTCTTCAAAATTGGTCGAAGCTACTGCCAAATCATGTTCTTCTTCAAAGAAATTGCCAGAAGTTGGTAGAAGGTACTCTTAAATAATTTTTTTTCTTCAAAGTAGTTGTTCGCTTACTCAAAATAGTTGTTTTCTTCAAACCCCTTCTCGAAATTCCTGTAAGATTTCATTTTCAGTCTCTTCTCTCTTCACTTAAAACCCAAAAACCCTAAATTTCTTTGATTTGTTTCAATCAGGTAAGTGGATGTTCATCTGGTAAAGATTTTTTTATGGGTTATTGCTTTTACCCGATTATGGATTTGGAATGAAGATTTTGTGTTAATTTTTTATTCGATTTCTTTGGGTTAAATAGGGTTTGGAATTACGATTTTGTGTTAATTTAATTTGAGAAAGAGGAGTGCTTTATCCTAGATTTTAATCCTTATGAATCTATAGATATTTATGAAGCTATTTGTTTCCAATGATTGTGATGTTAGACATTGCACTTTTTGAATGTGAAATCAGACTTGATCAGTTAGTTTTTTTTGGTTTCTTGATTCACATTTGACACTTGATGACTCAAAATGTTTGGTATCTTTTTGTGCTTACTATTTTGCTGCTCCCTCGTATGAAACTGTAAATGTAAGAAACTACTTTTTAGTCACAGACGTGTGCTTGAAAATTGTCAAGAACCATGCTCTTCAAATGTCCTAAGCTTTTGCATAAATGGTTCTTTGGTGATATCGTTATAGGTGAAGAAGTTGGGGCTTTTTGCTGCTAGTGTTGCTGTTAATGAAGCCACAAACCTGTTGTCAAAACTTAAGTAAGTTTTTGGTTACTTAGTCATGTTCTTCATGGTTTTCCCATGTTCCTCTGAAAAGGGAAAAAAACACTAGTGTGATCAATTACTGAGTTTATGGACAATTATCTGGGTTATCTAGATTTCTTTATTTTGGAGGATTTCACAAAATAAATGTCATCCAGATTTATCTTTCAAAGATCTCCTCAAGATGGAAGATAAAGATGGATACTTGAATTTCTTGTGATTTTTATGAGTCTTAAGCGATACTATCTGTAAAGGCTGGCTAGGTTGCCAACCTTTACATATAGATATCTCGAAGCTATCTGTTTCCAATGATTGTGATGTTAGACATTGCACTTTTTGAATGTGAGTTCTAACAGATTAATAATTAGAGAAACATGTAAAATTTTCTAAAAAAGAGTTGATTGAAGCTATTTAGGATAGGAAAACTGTAATAATAACGGATTATTAAATTAAACGCGGAAAGCGAGATGAGTAGTCATAATAGGGCAATGAAAAAGAGGGTCTTGGATTTAGTATGATGATGATTCATTGACTAGGAGTCTATGAACTTGGAGGCTTGAGCCCAGGAAAAAATGTTACTATCTACTAGTTTGGTTAATCATATCTATGTGCAATGTGGCTGCACTTACATTTAAGGTGCTCTTCATTGTTTGTTATTTCCGTTAGAGATCATTTCATTATTGACAAAGTGAACTTTTTACGTCTAAGTCGAACAATACTGTAGTTGTTTAGAATTATGGATAACCTTAATATGTTATTTGTGAATTTTGAATTAATTGACTCAAAAAGGATAACTCTATCTTATATGGTACCTTATTTTTATTATGTGTAATTTGCTTGATGATGTGGTTGTTATATATAGGATTTTAATGGACAACGAGGATAAAAATTGGATGAACTATCTAAGATGGACCGATAAGCATATTCATGGAGTGAACAATTTCCTCGATAAGGCATTTGAATGAGCTTCTCAAGGAAATGAGATATTATGCCATTGCAAAAATTGCATGAATCGCTATTGGCATTATAGAAATGTGGTCGAGGATCACTTACTTGCTAATGGATTTGTTGTTGGTCACACTAAATGGGTTTTTCACGGTGAAGGGTCTTCATCGAGAAATACACCTCAGCAGATCAATAATGATGAAGAATCTAATTTGCATGATGATATTGATGGACTACTTTATGATACATTTATAAATGTAGAGGCGGAATTAGGGGAAGTAGAAGGAGTAAGAGAGGGACTATCAGAAGATGCAAAGAATTTTTTTTAAATTGTTGGAGGAAGGAAAACAACAACTATATCCGGGTTGTGAAAATTTCAGTAAATTGAGTTTCACCATTCAGTTATACTTGTTTAAATCCTTGCATGGGTTGAGCAATGTAGCATTTTCAGACTTGCTAGTGTTGATAAAAGAGGTATTTCCCTTTGCGCAGATACCAGAGTCTTTCAATAAGGCTAGAAATATGATTAAAAAATTGGGTCTTCATTATGAAAAAATACATGCATGCCCTAATGATTGCATGCTATTCTGGAAGGATAATGAAAAAGTTGATAATTGCTCTATTTGTGGGTGTTCTAGATGGAAGAGTTTTGATGGTGCCCTAACAAATAAAAGCTCTAAAATTCCTGCAAAGGTTTTAAGGTACTTCCCTTTAAAGCCTAGGCTTCAGAAATTATTCATGTGTCGCGAAACTACTGTTGCATGAGATGGCATACTAATGAACGACCTAATGATGGAAATTTAAGGCATCCTACTGATGGGGAAGCATGGAAGAGTTTTGATTGGTTGCACCCACTCTTCTCTAACGATCCTCGTAATGTTCTGTTGGGACTCTCAAGTGACAGTTTCAATCCATTTCGAACCATGAGTATTTCTCATAGCACGTGGCATGTCATGTTGATGAATTATAATTTATCCCCATGGATTTGCATGAAGCCAGAGTATATCATGTTGTCTATGATTATTCCAGGTCCAACATCTCCGGGGAATGATATAGATGTGTACCTACAACCACTGATTGAAGAATTGAAGGAATTATGGGAACCTGGGGTAGAAACATATGATGCTGTGACCAATCAAACATTCCAAATGCGGGCAGCCTTAATGTGGACTGTTAGTGACTTTCCTGCATTAGCAATGCTTTCGGGATGGAGCACTAAGGGAAAATTGGCATGTCCTAGTTGTAATTATGACACATGCTCTCAGTATCTCAAACATAGTCGTAAAATGTGTTACTTGGGTCATCGAAGATTTTTGCCTTATGATCATCCATTGCGAAAAGATAAGAAGTCATTTGATGGTAAAGAGGAACATAGACTTGCACCTTCTACTTTGTCAGGTATCGAAGTGCTTGAAGAGCTTAGTGGATTCAATAATACTTTTGGAAAGGGGCGAAAAAAGGCCTCGAGAGAATAATGGTTCGTGGACAAAAAGATCTATCTTTTTTGAATTGCCATACTAGGTACATAACAAATTGAGGCATAATCTTGATGTGATGCACATAGAGAAGAATATATGTGATAGTTTGCTTGGAACTTTATTGGAGATAGATGGAAAGTCAAAGGACCATATTTCTTCTCGATATGACTTACAAGAAATGGGAATACGTACGGAGCTACATCCAATAGAAGATGATGATGGAAATGTAAGTTTTGGTCAATCTTCTTTCTTTATGAATTCGAAAAAGAAAAAGTTATTTTGTAGCGTCTTCAAAAAGGCCAAATTACCTAAAGGATGTGCCTCAAATATTTCAAATCGTGTGCATGTGAAGGAGATGAAGATATGTGGGTACAAGAGTCATGATGCTCATTTTATGATACATCACCTACTTCAGATTGCTGTTAGGAAAGTCCTACCTAAAAATGTTCCATTGACATTAATTAGGTTTGGAAATTTCTTTAAAGCCATATGTAGTAGGGTAATAAGGCAAAGAGATCTTGTAAAACTTGAGTTTGAAATTGGTGAAATATTATCCAACCTTGTGATGATTTTTCATCCATCATTTTTTGATGTAATGATACATTTAAGTGTTCATTTGGTGAATGAGATTAGGCTTGGAGGCCCGACTCATCTTCGTGGTATGTATTCCATTGAGAGAGAGCTATCTGAGTTGAAGGGGCTTGTTCGTAATTGGTATTGTTCAGAAGCATCAATGGTAGAAGGTTTTGTAAGTGGAGAGCAGTTGACTTTTTTTTCGAGATACTTACATGATGGTGTGAAGACAAGATTTAGTAGATATCAAATTAATGATGAGGAATCTGATCATAATCATTCACCTAGATTTCCTAGGATACGTCATCCAAGTGGACATGAGAAGAGAAAGGATTGTACTTTTTTGATGGATTCACAATTACGTTATGAGGCACATCGATATGCTTTTTTCAATACGCGAGATGCCCAAGTGGAAATATTTATTGAGTAAGATAAATTATACAATAATTATATATATTTTAAGCATTATTCATTTATAAATGTCTAATAATTAAATTTTGTCATATGTGTCATTGTAGGGAACATAAGACTTTGGTGGGTAATCATATTCGATCTAATGCATGGGCAAGAGCAAGGAGCCACAGTCGTGAATTCAGCAATTGGTTTGAAGAGAAAGTTCAAAGTGTTGAAGTACCTCATCATATAAGATGGTTATCTAAAGGGCCTAATGTGGTAACCAAGAGATATACTGCATACTTTATTAATGGATATCGTTTTCATACAAAAAGTCGAGATGCTCCACTTAAGACTCAAAATTTTGGAGTGACTTTATCAGCGACAACTGATAGTTTTGCGAGTGTTAGGGACCAAAATCCCATTGATGGAGAGGTTGTTTATTATGGAGTTATTCAAGATATCATAGAGATTGATTATTATGGTTATTTTAGTGTTGTATTATTTAGATGTGATTGGTTTCAGAATGAAGTTGATGAGTATGGTTGACCCGGGTATACTTCAAAAATTTATGTAGTAAAGATGATCCTTTTGTGTTGGCATCACAAGTTTATCAAGTTTTTTATGTCGCGGATCCAATTGAGGAAGATGTTTATTATGCAAGGAATAAAGTGTCAATTGATTTGTATGATCTTGAGGAAGAGAATTGTCCTAATATAAGAGAAACATTTTGGAGGGAGTCTAATGATAACATTGGTCCTTCAGCTAGATTTAATGAGGGTGACTTTAGATGCTCAAGAGAAGATGCGGCCATTGATGTTGATGATCTTCCATGTAATGAACAACATTCAGAAGACATACTTGTAGAAACATCGGAAGAGGAGGATGCGCTTGATGGTACTGATTGGGATTGGATGGAGGAAGACGATTAGTCAAGGATGATCTGAAGTTCTTTTAAATATATGCACATTGTCCTTTTTAGTTTCAATTTTGTAAGTGAGGATAGCGTGTTACCACATATTTTATACTCATGCTTGTTCATATCTTAGCAAATCATTTCATTTGTATTTTTAATCTAAAATTCTATATTTTTTTACAGGATTTTTAAAATATAATTGAAGAAAGACAGTGAATCACTAAATTAAAGAGCATCACAGCTTCACAGGTAAATTCTGACTTTCTTCTAAGTGACATTTTCAAGGATTTGGGTTGTATTTCTGAGTTAATTCAACATGTCTAATGATTCCTCTTTTTGCTTCTTCTTTGATCTTGTGAGTCTGCTTTTCTGCCATCATGTCTGGCTTTGTGTATGTATCCTAAGATAATCTATTTGTATGTGTAATGATTCAATATGTGGAAATTGAAACTTAAAGGCATATTACACTGTGTTTTATTTGTTTTTTCAATATGTGAAAAAGAAACACTGTGTTTTATTTGTTTTTTCTTTTGTTTACATGGTGAAGAAAGAAAATGAAGTTTTGTAGTGAAGGGAATTTAAGGGGTTTTGTAGAAGGGGGAAAAAGGTAGAATAGGTAAAGAAGATGAAGGGAGTTATTGTTATAGCAGAGGGTATTGAGAGGCTGAAATAGCATTAATGATAGGTGTTAATGCTATTGTTGAAAGAGAAAAATGAGAAGTTGGCAGCAACTCATTTCTGAGATGCTAAACGTGACTTCTGAAATGCTACAAAGGTGCTCCAAGCCTGTCTTTGTTTGGGGTTTGGATGGGGTTTGGACTTAATTGCTTTTTTGTGGCTGCTGAATTGTTATTTATTTTGTTTAAGACTGTAATGGTGCAGCTTATAATCGTGTGCACTAGTTTTTGTCAGTACATAGTTTGCTGAATTGCTGTGTTGTGGCTGAATTGTTGTTAATGATTACTTTGTTGTGTTGTGGTTGAATTATTGTTATTAATAACTTGATTATTTTTTTGAATTGTTGGAAGTGTTATAGTATTGAATTGATATATTTCCTTTATATCATGATTCATAAACCATCTTGTAACCAATGCACTAACCAACTGACTTTTCAAGATTAAAATTTATTTAACTATGACTCCACCATCAATTGCTCAAAATTTATAATTGTTCAAGGCATTCTTTATACTAGTATGAGCTCTAACAATGGTGGTATAAGCTATCTCTTTGCTATCTGTTCTATAGTTTTACTTTTCTTTTCAAAGATTTTAGTGTTATGCTCAATCTATATCCCATATACACATTCAGCCATGATGATTTTTTTCTCTTCCATGTTGTATGCACCACTCCATGAACTGGACCAAATTATATGGCGAGAAGGGAAGTTGTTGGATCCAATTAAGCATTTTGTTCCATAAGTTGGAAGCAAGTTGACATTCTACCATCAGGTTCTCTATTGTCTCATCTGCCTCTTGGCATAGAACATGACTAACAAAAGGCTGTAGGCATGAACTTTCCAGTGATGTCATGGGATGTCGAAATACTATGTGAAGAACCAGATGTGCTGACAGTCTACAAGCCTGCTTCTGTTCCTGTAAGCTAAATAGTTATTCTATCATTATATCTTTGTTTCTTGAGAAAGTAAAATGTTAAAATTCTTTGGAATATGTTAAGGCTTAAGCATATTTGAAACCTTGAAAAGAATTAATACTTAATAGTGCTCAGCAAATTTGTGTACATTAGGTAAAATTTAGGACAAAACTATTGGACTCGGCCGAACCCATAGCTGACACTATAGCTCAGCCTCTGTATGATTGGATTGATAGTATAGTACAGCCACTGGACCCATCATGTATACCAGTTTTAAATCCAAATCAATCCAATATAAAGCAATTCAACCCAATTGAAGAAGTCTTGATCTGTAACCAAGTTTTCCCTCTAAAATCTTCCTTCTCTTTTTAAATCTTCCAATCTCTTTTAATGATCTTGAGCTAGTAAAATTACTCTCCAATTATACTTGTCTTCTGCTATTCTCCATATACATGTGGAAAAAGAGGAAAATATATGGTTTAGAATTGAGAAAGAGTATGAGGAATGATGCAAAGCAAGAACAAGGAAAAAAGAAATAGAGATTGTCAAACGGAAGAAGGAAGAAATGGAGAGTGAAAATAAATGAAGCGGAACAAATAACTATGTTTAAAACAGGTGTCATCTAAACAACATATGATGGATTCACATCCTCATTATCTCCTTTGCTACCGTACCTAAAGTTATCAGATTTAGTAATACTGTTAGTTAGAGATTCTCACATCCCTTAGAATTTTGGCAGCATCCTCTGGGAAATCAGGATTTATGTAACATCCCGTTGCTATCTCGAATCCACCAACTCCACTAAAATGGGGAGCTATTTGTAAAAACCAGTGTGTGGAAGGTGCATATGAGGGGTCATCTTGAAATGGGGAAGTATGAATAAGAAGGTTGAATGGTGGATTGTTCAACTGCAAAGCCATCTTCAAAAGCATCAATTTCAACAACCCTCCAAGATCGATTGCCTGCACATTTGAATGGTAAAACATTAGACAAGCTCTTCAACTGAGTAGTTGTTGAGAAAGAAACAATTTGAAAAATAGTATTACCAAGAACATTGTAATATTTGTTTCTTGAATCAGTTCCCCCTCAGTCACACTGCTATGAGATTTCTTTTTCGTTTCACTAATCAGTAACTTCTACTTGAAAAATGCCAATGCCTTCAATGTTCAACTTGATAGAAGTGGTAATCCATTAAAGTCGTTATTTTCTCACGTAGAATTTGCAGATAACTGACATTAGTGAAGTTAGACAGAAGTGGTAATCCATCATGGGTCCAGTGGTTGTACTATACTATCAGTCCAATCACACAGAGGCTGAGCTACAGTGTCAGCTATGGGTTCGGCCGAGTCCAGTAGTTTTGTCATAAATTTCACCTAATGTACACAAATTTGCTGAGCACCATTAAGTATTAATTCTTTTCAAGGTTTCAAATATGCTTAAGCCTTAACATATTCCAAAGAATTTTAACATATTACTTTCTCAAGAAACAAAGATATAACGATAGAATAATTATTTAGCTTATAAGAACAGAAGCAGGCTTGCAGACTGTCAACACATCTGCTTCTTCACATAGTATTTCGACATCCCATGACATCACTGGTGGTTCATGCCTACAGCCTTTTGTTAGTCATGTTCTCATAATTGCATAACAAAACAGGATTAGGAAATATCAAAGCAAATCTGAGTCTTAAGATCTATCATTTGCATGCATTAAATCAAAAAAACCAAAATCTCTTAAAGGATTGATAGCCACTAGGCTTTTGGCCTTGTAGGCTTAACTTACAACTAGAAAGTAGAAAGTTGATAGCCACTGGAAAGTTGTAAATAATTGAAGTACCACTGGATTTGAGGTTCAAAATCTGTTTGAAAATTTGTGAATAAGCACTTGTTCTTGTACTGTGTTGGTGTATCAAAGTTGACTAGGTACAGAGTTCCATTCTGCTTGACTTTGTATTTTCTATGGTAGTTTACTTGCTAGGAGTTAACTATTTTTTCAGTTTATAGTTTCATATGAGGTTTAATTCTTATTTCATTTCTACAAACAATGAGTTAATCATTATGAGTCAAGAAGAGTGTTCAAGAAGAAGCATGAGAATTAGCAACAAAAGGTATTTGTCTTCTGATCACTTGTATCTTTGCGAAACAAAAAGATATCAAGTCACCAGCAAAAACATACCTCAAACAACGTTCCCGATGTTCACAACCTCAATTTAAATGAAAACCATGACAAGCTCAAGCAAAACTTAGTCGGCACATCCCACCACTCCTGCATCCCACCACTCCTGCATCGCACCACTCCTCCATCACAAGCAGTACATGAACAAGTGCAACAAGAGTCGGTACATCCCACCACTCCTGCATCGCAAGCAATTCAGGAACAAATACAACAAGATCATGTACAGAATTCTACCAATCTTGATGAAAATGGCCAATCTGAGGAGCAAGGCAAGTGTATTTAAAATTAACTTCTTATTATTCACCATCCTATTGGTCCTACTGTCATATATTTCAAGTTTTCTTGATACAATGAGTATTTGCCTTTACAGACTATTGTGGTACTTGGTTGGCAATATATCCCTTATATTTAGAACCAGAGAACCATGGATCATGTTATTCAGTTCTTATGAAAAGATTGCCTAGATTGGTTATTACATGTTTGCTTGGAATTTCATCAAAGTGAGAGTCTATACGGAGATGTACTCTTTGAAGAACATCAACAAGTTAGATAGCTACTATTCATCCCCAAGTTGTATCCCTTCCATTCTACTCAAGTCTATTTCATGGATATTATTAAGTAGTAACGTGTTGAAACTTTGGAAAAAAGATTCCTGTAATTGAAAAATGTGCTTGGAAGTTAGTTGTATTTCTATTTGCAATTCACTTGGAAAATGTTACAAAGTTTTGGGAGTAGAAAAAAAAGGTTTTTGCACTTGTCCAGTTTAAACCAATTTTTGATCATACATTTTTAGCCTATTTTGATTTGGTATCATCTTTAAGAAAGTGTCAATTATTGTAGGTCAATATTGCTTTTCCCTTTATTCTATTCTATTTTGATCATATTATTGTAGGTCATTCCACAAATAAAAGAAAAAGAGGTGGTACACAAATGCCAGCTGTACATGGACGTAGCGAGCGCAAACTAATCGTGCTAAATGAGTTGCACCAGCCTATTGGTCCTATTGAAGCAGTGGTAAAGGAGTTGGGTAGCTTCCTTGGCACATTGGCAAGGAATGGGACATTTTGTCCTCTTAATATACTTAGTTGGAATATGTTAAAGACGCACGATGATATGTGGAACTATATCCAGGTTAGAAGTTCTCAATATTTTTAATGTTAGTTCAAACTATTTCTTATTTTTTGCACTAACCCAATTGCACAATTTGTAGGAGAAATATGACATTCCTAATGTTGGGAAGGAATGGGCTTTGGAAGCAATTGAACTTGCTTGGAGAGGGTATAAGTGTAGGATTAAGAAAAAATACGTTTATCCCTATGACAATGACGAAATTCGAATGGCTAATAGACCTAAAAATGTTCAAGAATCTGTATTTAAGGATCTCCTTCGATATTGGAATTCTGATGAAGCTAAGGTAAGACAATTTTATATATCTGATCTTGTGAATATTTCTCAGCATATACATTTTATACTCGATATAATTACTTTAAGTGACAGTTATTAGGTGTTTTGTGAGTATGGTTCAAACATGAACTTTATTTTTTTCAAAATATCTCAAACACTAACAAAAACAATCGCAAAAAGCTGAGGTATCCGCACACTGTTGGCAAAACAAGTTTTGCCATAATCCGCAAGGTTTGATATTTTGTCGTAATCTAACTATAAACTTATACTTTCTTGTGAAGATATTGATGTCTACTTTTGTATAACTAGAATAAAAAGAAGGAAAATCCGGATGGTGTTTCCAGTAAAGAATTTTTTGTTGCTACTAGAAGAAGAAAACCTGGTCGAGTATACAAGGACTCATATGAGGATACAACCAACATAATAGTATGAACTTTTCTTGTTCAAAGTTTCTCTTGATCATTTATTTGTTCTTAAATATTATATCAGTTTTTATATACTTTAAATCTTTGTCTTTGGTCTTAAATATTATTTGTAGGCTAAAATGGAAATGATTGAAACTCAAGAAAGTACTGAAGATGGGAGCCAATCAGTTGATGCATATTCAAAAGTTATGGCACCTGAACATCCTAGTCGAGTAAGGTTGTATGGACGTGGAGTTACCAAGACTCTTTTGAAACTCAAAGCACCAGATTATGGAACTTTGTCAAGTGCTGCTGATGATGAAAGGATGCAGAAAAAAATGGAGGAGCTAGAAGAGAGGATTCAACAAAAAATGCAAGAAAAGTTCGAAGCGCAAAAAGATAACATGGAACGAGATATTATAATGAACATTATTTCTCAACTTCAGAATCTTAACCCAGGATTAACAATTGATCCGAATATGCTAAGATTTAGTGTTCATTCATCGAGAGAAGAGGGTGCTAATCAACTTATCAATCATCCATCTGCTGGCAGTAATGATAAAGGTCACACTTAATCTAATCTCCTTTTTATTCTACTTCTTCATCTTCTGCTTCTTCTTTCTTCTTTCTTCTTCTTCTTCTACCTTTATTTTTTGCTATCTACAGATGACTTAGCTTTTGAGATGATAATCTGAACCTTCACTTATTCTAAAAGATAACTGATTTAATTGGATTGTGTGATTGGAGTGGCTGAGCTAAATTCATAGGAATAAGTTGTTAAGCTAAGTCTATAGCTAATTAAACTCGTCTAAAGGTTGTTGTTTGTGTGATTGAAACTTCACTCTGTTTGCTGATATTTGTTTGCTGCTGTCTATAGATTTTGTGTGACTGCTGCTATAGCTTTTGTGTGATTGCTGCTAAATGATGCAAGGGGCAAAGATGTATCAACTTTCTGCTGCTATAGCCTCATATAGTTATACTTGTTGGAAAACTAACAAGGTGCTACTAAGAATGTTGCATTGCTTGCTACCTGTTGGTTTTGTCGCATTACCTGAAAAACTTTGCTTCGATTTCTCTTCCTTTGGATTGTCGAGATCAAGCTGAGCTTCTAAGGTGGAATCTAATTTGTTCGGAGGCCTTACTATTTGTTAATCCTTTTCCTTAGGCTTTTTGGAAGTTGGCATAATTGTGGAAAAAGTAGAGGCCGAAGTCGACTAGGCAACCAATGGCAGGCTCACCATCAATGAAAATGTGAGATTCTGGCAGATGCCACCCTCTTGGGCGCACAAATAACTTAGTTGTTTGTTCATTCAGTTTATACACTTTGTTTCTGGCTTGATCATGGAATGTTATTGTTCCATTCACTGCATCCCTCAAATTTACATGGCCGTTGATTAGATTCTCCCAGCTTGGTGACAGTGCATCTTCAAAGTCAGCCTGTGGAATTTCATGTCAGTTTAGCTTTCATACATATTGGCATGATAATGAATTAAGTCCAATTTATCACTACTTTACACACTCAGTATGTAGAAACTAAGCTCGGATTGACGTACCATGAAAACTTTGGCACCAGAATTGAGAGCATTGATGATCATTTTCCTCTCAACTGGTCCAGTAATCTCCGCTCTCCGATCAGCCACAACCTGCGGCACAGGAGCGCACACCCATTCTCCTTCCCTGATATATTTGGTTGCCGGATCAAAACCCGGCAAACCTCCATTGTTATACCTCATTTTGGCCTCTCTCCTTCACTCCATAGCATACTTAATATGATTCCTGAATTCCCTCTGCAAATCAGCTACAAATTGCAAAGCATCCCTAGTTAAAATCTTGGAAAATTCAGGATCATATCTTCCCCTTATGTCAACTCCTTCAGTTACATCATAGCCCATAATTCCACTGTTCTTTTTTTGAACAGGAACATTGGGGGGAAGGAATGTTTCAAAGCTAACCATTTTTTTCTTCTTCTATTAATGATTTCAACAAACTGTTAACAAGCTGGCTGCAATACAAGAGCCACCTGCACAATCCTTGATCTTTTAATGCCTCTACTACTCCCAAACTCACTGCTGTAACCCATGCTCTGCTTCTTGAACTCATTTTTCTAATACAAGTTTGTGAAGATTGAATTTGCTTTGTGTTGATTGAATTCACAGGAGTTTGATGAATCTGAAAATATATAGATAGGTGCGTCTGTGGTTTTTAGTCTCTGTATTCTCATGGTTTTCCAAACTTTGAGTGTGGATAAGAATGTACATTTCTTACAGATTGAGAGTGTAAATTTGAGTTGATATTACAGATTGAGGGTGGGAAAGCTGGCTCCACATTGAATTAAAAAATTTTGTGGACCTAAAGAGCCGGTACACTCAAGAATATGGTGATTATTTGGTTTCTGAGAAACCCCATTTCTTTGTTGGGTTAATCTGGTTGGAGCTTCTCTTTGCTTGGCCCCTCTCTCTACTTAGTTTATATGCTATTGCAGCTGGAAAATCTTGGGATTAATACTATTATGCTTGCTATATGGTTCTTCTACTCTATGCTTGCTATATGGTGCTACATGCTGGTTGTGTTTATTATATGTATGACCTTTTTCTCTTTGTTGTTGTACCTTTCTTTATTATTAAAATTTTTGTATTTATAGCAATTGTTTCAACTTTTCTTCAAAAAAAAATTCAATTTTTTATTTGGTCGTCGAGGTTCGATGTTCATATTAAATTTTTGATTAAATTGAAATCACTCATTATAAAATAAGATCTTCTTTTTACTCGTGATTTAAATTCAAGAAATCGGATTAAAGATGATGAATCAAGCTATTTCATGATTTTTTTTCATTTTCTAAGATGATGAATGACATTATTTATTCTCTTTTGTAGGTACCGAAAATGAAGAAAGGGATGAAGGCAGTGACGATGATCATCTTGATCTTACTTAAGATGATTTTTCATTTTTTGATGAAAATTCTAATTTTTGCCTATCAAATACTTTGATACTTATTGAAGCATCTAAAACTACTTTATCTTTTGGGTTTTAACATTTTGCTATATGTATATATATTAAAAATGTACTGGTGAATACAAGTAGTTAATGTTAATTAATTAAGAGTATGCATGTTGTGTACATGTTGGATATATATATATATAAATTTGTGTTTTTGTTAATCTTTAGAAGACAAAAAGATCAACATTACAAATGTTATTTTCGTTTATAATACAAATACTAATTATTGTTAGATTAGAGTTTAATGGCTATGGCAACGGCTACAAACGTCTATGGCAACGGCCATAAATCGTTGCCATAGACTCACAGTCTATGGCAACGGCTTAAAAAAGTATTGCAATAGACTGTCAGTCTATGGCAACGGCTATAAAAAGTGTTGCCATTGCTACACATTTCCGTCGCCATAGGATGGTCTATGCCAACGATTTTTGACAAACCGTTGCACAAACCATTGCCATATCTCTGTGGCCACGCGAACTAATGCAACGACTGGGAAACTGTTGCCATAGAGATATGGCAAAGGTCATTAGGTCTATAGCAACGGTTTTAGTTGCGTTGCCATAGGCCTAATTTCTAATAGTGTCAAGTTCCACAAGATCACACAGGAAGACTTTATGCAACACGAAAACAGGACAACCACGATAGACCCTATGTGCAACAATTGATTCACCCCCGGGAGCATAAACTGAGAAAGGATCCCTCAAAATTTTGGGACTTAAACGAAACTTAACAGCCAACAGAGGAGTCACAAAAGACAATTTTTCACCCAAGTCAAGCACACATAAGCATCAAAATCAAAGACTTTTAACATACTAGTCACAACATCTGGAGCCTCCTTAACTTCCTAACGTGCATGAAGAGCATAGATCCCGTTGTTCCTTGGGGAAACATCTCGGGGATCTCTTTGCTGGCCCTAACCACCCTAAGCTACTTGACCTTGGCCTCTATGAACATTTTTGGGATAATCCGCAACCTTATGGTTTTTATCACCGCACCCAAAATAATCACCCAAATCCCTCCAACAAGCACCTATGTAGGGGTTCCCACACTTGCCACATGGAGGATACCCCTACACACTACCAACCGGTGCCCTAGGAAGAGGAATTCCAACACTAGCAACCCGAGCACCAGAACCTTGGCCCTACTGGAAGCGACCAAAACCACCACCCCAAGAACCGGAGAACCCCACATCAACACGGGCCCTCTTAGGATCATGTACTCTCCTCTCCTTGAGCTTCTCCTTTTTGATCTGCACGGTATATACTATGAGTCTAGAAATATCTATATCTCATATGAGCATGGTTGTATGACATTCTTTCACATGCAAGTCAGAGATGCCGGAAATGAACTTGTGCATTCTTGCACAAGGATCAGCCACAAGTGTCGGTGCATACTTGGAGAGCTTAGTGAACTTAAGGGCATAGTCCCTCACACGCATACACCTTTGCTTGAGGTTGATAAATTCAGTCATCTTGGCCTCCCTAAGCTCAAGTGGAAAGAAACGATCAAGGAATGTAAGCTTCAACTCCTCTCGTTTGACAGCATCACCACAAACCCTCTCTATAGACCATTAGGTGTACCACACCTAAGCCACATTTTTCAGTTAATAGGCAGCTAGTTCAGCCTTCTCCTCAGAAATGACACCTATAACATTCAACAACTTAGCTTGGTGAGTTCATCAATGAACTCCTGAGCATCCTCACCAGCCTTTGACCCATAAAACTCAGGAGGAATCGTTCAAGTGAAATCCCTCACCCTAGAAGGCTGAGTAGGATCCCGTGGAAGATTAGTCTGCCTAGTCTGAGATGTCACCACCAAGGAAAGCATAGCAGAGGTCGTATGAAATTCACCATTAGAGATAGGCTTATGTGTAGGCCCTTGACGTGCTTGACCCTCATTAGCTAGGGCTGGTCTTGGTAGGTGGGGTCTTCCTCGAGGCATCTTTTGAAAAAGAGCAATGACACTATCAAGATAAGGAAACCAAATATATGAAGCGTAGCATGACATAAGGAAGGAAGAAGTGAGACAATTCCTAGAATGCCTTTATAGCCTCCCACTCATAGGCATGGTGCACTTCACACCCATGAGTAGGACACTACTTGACGAGGCATGTTGGACTCCGAGGACCATTTATAAACCTAGGGTTCTGATACCATCTCTGTCACGACCCAAATCTAGGGTCTAGGAGTGACACGGCGAATGGGAACCCGAAAGTCCCCCGAAGAGTCTCAAAGTATCCAAATTCACATCATCGATTCGGAAGCGTATTCAAATGATAAAACATATAGTTTGAAGGGACGGAAAAGTAGGACTCACGCTATGGGGATATCATAAAGAAAGGAGATTAAAATGGATTCACATGGCACATAGAACATAAAGACTAAAGGGCGGAGAAGTATGACTCACGCTATGGGGGCAATTCGGGACTTCGAATCTTTTGCGTCATATCATACCATCAAGTCACAAGACTCACAACCAAAACACAATAACAATATTCAATAAATAATCAAGTCATAACATAATCTCTAACAAGAACTTAGCACATAAACTTAATGGAGTTTTTAAGATGTCCAACAATGTCTTTAATCATTAGATAGGACGGGGGCCACGACATACCCTGGGCTCATCCTCAAATATATATGTCCTAAACAAAAGCACCATAGGTAGAGGATAGGTGGCTTGTCCTTGGAATATAGGGTTCACCACAAGCAAAACTTGAGATTTGAGCTAAACGTCGTGCGGTGGATAGATTTACTCCTCGGTCCCTACATGGTGAGATCATGTAGGAAAAAGTATGCATTAATACATTTGGATGTACTAAGTATGCATGCACGCAATGCAGATGACTTACCAAACCTAAATTTAAATGTTAGATGACAAGGGCACATAATATAGAAGAAGTATATATCCAAAGAAGAATAGTATAACGATATTCCATGAAATTCATGATGCATGAAATGCAATAATGCTCATATATAGTGGGGGTGTGACCTCAAACGACAAGAGTAAGACTAAGCAAGATATTACATGGAACCCCGATGAAATTTCCTTATCAATAAAGATGTGTGTACTTGCCAAAGGTAAACCATACTTCACCGTACGGGAACATCACCCATTTCGTATGAAGTAACCCCCTTACGGGAACATCACCCATTTCGGATAGGATTTTCATATAGCATATCATATCAAATAATACTCCACCTTACGTATGAAGCAATAGGATTTTCATATAGCATATTATATCAAATAATACTCCACCTTATGTATGAAGCAACCTTCCTTATGGGAACATCACCCATTTCAGATAGGATTCTCAAAATCTATGTTAGGCACATAGTTAAAGGAAAGAGATAGAAGCCTCAATCCATCAGTGCTAAGTCAGCATCCCACAAGAATACATATACATACATACATATATATGTGTGTGTATGTGCGTATGTGTGTGTGTATTTATACACACACACACACAGATATATATATATATATATATATATATATATATTTCAAAGAGGCAATAGTCATTTCAAATACGTTCAATGCACATTTAGGCTCAAATGTCAAACCATAATTCATAATCATAATACTCCTGCATAGGAGTAGCTCATTTACATATATAAGATGGTGCAAGCACCCAAAATGCTCAAGGAGCCATAAACATAGACATTTATGTGATCATATTCTTGTTATAACCATAATCTTATCAAAATCATTTCATAAATCTTAATTGGGCTTAACCCACTTCATAATTTCCATAAATTATGCATATGTCATGAATGATGTGGAAACAGCATAGATAATTGAGATTCATTCTATGATCAACAATATAATATAAAATTGAAGTAAATCCATAATTTACTCCACATTTAAATCATAATATAAATCACCTATGCATAAATCAAGCTTTAAAGGAGACATGCATGTACATAAAGTCAAAACTTCAATGTAAATCATAATAATAGGGCTTAAGGTAACTTAAAATCATAAATAAAGTACAGCCCATACATCAATTGACTATATTAAACAATAATTCTCAAAACCCCATATTTAAGTAAGGAAAATTCCATGACAATCAATTGAAAAGAGTTTGGGTCTTCTTGGTTGAAAGGGACCAAGAATCAATCCCACATACCATAGCTAATGAAAACATTCAACAAGAAATTTGATGAAGAAAGTATTCTTCCTTGATTCCCAAGTTTGAAACCCACAAGATTTCTTTGAAGTAGACTTAAGAGTGACTTGAAGGAATTCAAAATGTGAGGAGTGATTTGAGTACTCAGAATAGGGTTTAAGTCATTAGGGAGCCCTTAGATAGCATAGAAGTCCCGAAAGACCATTAAATGTATCGAATTTATGAAAATGTCATTAATGAAATTGTTGGAAAAATTAGCTAAGACCACTTCAAGGGAGGGTTCACAGGCCGTGTGACACTACATGGTCTGTGTACAATGCCCGTGAACCAACACTTAGACAAATTTTTCACTTGACGGAGGTCCACAATGGAAATCCCATGCTTAGAAAAATTTTGACAAAATCATCTATACGGAGGGTTACACGAGTCATGTGAAGCCACACGGTATGTGTACCCAACCGTGTCACCTTCCTTAGAAAAAAATTTTATGATGTGTTACAAGATGATAATTCTATACTTAGAAAAAAATTATTCCAGATGCTATAAGGACGACCTCGCAGGCCGTATCACACCACACGGTCCGTGTGAGGGGCTGTGAAACTACACTTGATCCCAAAATTATGGGATTTCAAGCCAAGGCCATCACACGGCCCACCACACTATCAATGAAGTGTCACACGGATCGTGAGTGGTTTAAGTGTAATGTGCCATAGTTTTAATCACCACATCGAGGGCCAACACCAAACCTTGAGACCAAGGGTCACCTTACTGGAGGCCACACGGGCTATGTGACTTGAAACGGACCGTGTAGTCTCCCTTGAGGTGACACTTGGTCCAAATCTCGCCGAAAAAGACATTTTCAAATTCCAACGAAGTCATACAATATCCGGATCGTTACATTATTCCTCTTATTTTTCTAAAATAACCTTCTCGTAAATTTTAAATTGATATTTTGGACTATTTGATAACTTTGATTATTTAAGTTGAGGGATAATTTTAGATAACTAATCCATTTGATGAGCTAAATTGATAATGTAGTTAATACCCTATTCCACTTATACCATATTTATTGAAATAGATAAAAAGTTTTTATTTCTTTTAGTTCATAAAAATAATAAAATAGCAAAAAAAGAGAAAATAAGGTTAAAAACGGGGCTGAAGCCCCCAATTCACCAAAGCAGAAAATAAGAACAGAAAAACGAGAAATAAAATGCAAGAGGAAATAAAAAAGAAAATAAGGGAGGAAAAGAAGAAAGAAAAAATGAGATGTTATCCTAAATCATCAAAGTAGTTATTTTTGTCCTTTCTATTAAATTTTTATGTGATTATGAATAGATTTGTAGGGTAAAAACGTGTATAGTTTATGCTAAATTAATAAATATAGCCCTAGGATTCTTAAAATAAAAATCTTGATTTGGGGGTTGAAGAACGACCCATTTTATCTGAAATTTGGTGTATGAGTTTATTTTATTATGGTAAACATAATTTGATGAAAAAATTCAAATTTGAATTCAAGAGCTCAGGATGACTTTTTGACCTAATTTTTGAGCTAAAAATAAATATAGCAATATGGTATAGGTGTCATTGATTTTATGTTCTTATGTAGATTATGTATTTGAACATATTTTGATCATCCGAAAGTATTACGAAAGACTCAAGTTTCGAAGTGATTATTTAATTAATTGTGGCAAGTGAATTTCTCGACTCTTGTTTCTCGACTCTTGTTAAGTGTATAGATACGCGTATTTTCTTGTTGGTTGTGCTTGAAAGTAATGAGACTTTGTGATCATTTGACTTGTTCTTGTTGAATAATCCTAATGATAGAAAAAGGGATAATAAAGAACAACTTACTTATATATATTGATGTGTGATATATTGAGAATGATTTTGAAAGATTTATTGATTTATTGTTGCTATTGTATCATGAGTATATTATTGTGAATTGTGTATAGTTAGAAAAATGATCATCTTTTCATTAATAGTGTGAACATACCTATTCGCATTGATTTTGAGAACAGATTGTGACAAGAATTATGTGAATTGAGAAAAAATGCTAATGAAAGAGGATGTACTATTTCGAGGAATATGTCGCACGCCGCGACAAGTATAATAATTTGATGGTCGTGACGCACATGGAAATGGATACTATAATTCGAGGTTGTGTCGCACGCTACAATGGATACTACGATTCGAGGGTCGTGTCGCACGTTATGATGGATGCATAGACTAAAGTCCCCCATGTCTCCTGGACTGAGAGACAGCGGGTGAGTATCATTAGGTCAGATGTGCATCATTATACTTGATATTATGTTGCATTGCATTACACATCTTCATCATTTATAAACTTGTGAGAGCCTTTTTTTGTGAAACTAGTGATGGATGAACTTGATCTTTGTGTGGTTGATCTATAATTATTGATGTGTTGTAATTGAGCTATATGTTATCTACATTGTGAATTGTTAGGTTAGGCTGATTTTATGCAGGCTGTAATTGTGGAGGTTCAATTGGAGAGTTAGGAGTACTCGTATTCTGTATTACTTAACTTTGCATTGGGAGTTCGCTTGCTAGGTACCGTGTGGTTGGTACTCAGCCCTTGCTTCTACATGTTTATAGGTTATGAACTCAGATCTTCATGATACTCTCTATTCTCTTCTTATCCGAGACTTTTTGTGGAGATTAGTGAGGTAGCTATCTGTCATCTCAGCGAGTCCTTCATTATTTATGATCTTGTTCTACTTTACAGATAACATCATAGAGACTTGTTTTTTTTTTCAAATCAATTATAACATATTAGAGATTTGTGCACGTGACAACCAGGTTTTGGAAATCCGAAGTTAAACTTTTATTTTTATTATCCTTCTACACTTTATTATTATAATTGGATTGTATGCTAAGTTGTCTTGGTTGGATAAGATGAGTGTCATCATGTCTATTTCTGGATTGTGACAAGTCTTTGAAAAAATTACGGATAGCATTGTCAAAAAACATGGATTGGGTTATTTTTATTTTATTTTTTAAATTTTTTGACAAAAGCAGTGGATTGTGTTGCTTTGTTCTTCAATGTGAAGAAAACAATGATGGAAAATATTTTTTTAGAAAAGCGACATGTTTCATTGTTCTTTTCTTCGTATTGGAACAATGAAGAAAAAGTAACGAACAAAGGAATGCAGTTTGTCGCTTTTATGATTTTTTAAGAAAAAGATTACAGAAAAATGACAGACAAGAGGACACTATTCGTTGTTTTTCTAAATATATTTTACAACATAAACTAGCATTGATTCAATTCAGTTTTTTCAATTCAGTTTATTAATAACATTGAAACAAGAAACACAATATGCAAAATATATAACAAACTCAATTAAACAATTGAAAAATACTAAAATCATAATCTAAAGACTTATAAAGTTAGTATAAAAATTCAAAATATTCACTAAAAAAATAAAGAGAAGTGTAAACCCCTTACTATCCTAGTGTAGATTAACTCAAATCTAAGAAAACATTTGTAAAAATACAAGAAAGTGAATCAGGTCTGTATTCCGAATCTGGGTAGGTTAATTGTGAAAAAATTGAAAAATAATTTTTGGACAAAGAAATCTGCATCCTATTCGCGTCATGGAGAAGCATTAGAATTTTGAGGGACTAAACTGGGAATAAGGTCCACGTTGGGGACTTGGAACGTGAATTTTGTCCGACGAAATTTCTTTTAATAAGGGCTATTTTAGACTTTTTCTTCTACCCTTCTAACTCTTACACTAAGTTATTTTGGGTATTTTAAGTGAGATTTAAGGATTCCTATCTACTAATTTTTCTTGTTCTCAATATTTTCAATCCTAAACTTGGAAATTTCTCTACTAGAAACTTTCCCAAGACTCCATTAAATATTAAGCAATTTTTTCAATTTCTCCATCAGTTTCTATTACCACCTACACGAGTGTAGAAGCAAAGGGTGAGTACCAAACAACATGATACCTAGTAAGTAAATACTAAACTCAAACTAAAGCAAAAAAGAACATAGATATCACTCATACCTAATGTAACGACCCCCAGTTTAGGAGCCTTGAGTGTAAAAACATTGGCCTGATAAATGACTGAGAGCCTGGTTTACGAGACAGTTTATGGCCCATGAGTTATTCTACGGCTCGTAGATAAGTTCATGAGTGGGACTCCAAACATAAAGAAATTTAGAGTTTTCAAGAGGGTAATCAACAACTTATCGGACAGGCCATAAAATGGGATACGGCCCATAAAAGGTCTCGTATAAAGAGGTCAGATTCAAGGTGAGATTTGGCTAAGTGTGGAAGGACTCTACGAGTCCAACTACGGCCCATAGAAATAGTACGGCTCATCCTATTTGTCGTGGTTTCCAAATCAACAAAAGCCATATTTTAGGATTCTCAAGTGAGCTAACAGACGAGAGGGCTTATGGCCCGTAGTCGAGGTCTCGTAGATGGCTTCCGACAGTCTTTAATGAGGGAAAATTCGGTTGTTCCTATCAATTCTATTTCAAAACCATGTCATTTTGGGGATGGGAAAGGGACCTATATTGGTCTAAAATCCCTACTTACTTTCATTCCACATTTTTAAATTTTTCTAAGATAAATAAGCTCTCAAGGATAGGCAAGAACAAGGCTAGGGTTTCCCAAGTTTCTTCCTCAAGACTTTAATTCTGATTCTCTCTAGTTTCTCAGATATGTGAGTTGATTTATGGGTATCCTTTCACCCATTAATTTCCTTATTATGCATTTTACCTTTTTTTTAAGTTCCTAAATTCTAGTGCATGCTTGTGATGATTTTATGGTTCCTACGCTACTATAAGATGTTCCTAAAGTTCAATGAAGATTTTTTCAAGTAAATCTATATATATTTTTGAAGTGAAATGTTGATTCTAAGATGGGTTTTAGTATGAATAAGGTTGGTGATTTCAATATTTCCTTTAAAAATTCTTAAGACTTATGTGTTTTATGATTGTTCTATGCATCAAATAAGCCCACTCATTTCTCAATGAAAGTTCTCATGAATTAGACTATGAATAGGGAATTTATGAACAGCTTCAAAGTTAAACTATACCAAAAATATATGTATAATGATTATTTCCCTAAAAGATGTTTAAGGAACACTCTTAAGTTTGAGCTACTCCTATGATTTCTACTTATGATTCTAAGAGTATATTTTTAAAAGATTTCCATGGGATGACTTAGCACCTAGAGGATTAGAGATCGATACTCATCCCGTTAATTGAGGCATGATCCCTTGAAGTCAAATCTCAATGTCCCTAACTATGTGCCACCATAAGAGCCTTATAGGCTAGGCTAGGCTAGTGGATCCACATAGGCCCTAAAGTTATGAAAGATGCAATTGCAAAGATTCTAAGTTTTGGATATCTACCTTGGCAAGTAGATTTCCCTTTTCTCAATGGAAGGAGTGCATTGGCCTTTTCCCAATGGAAGGAGTTCATTGGATTCCATGTAGTAGCTCACATGGTCTTACTATCGGTTTTGGTTTATTCCCACAAGTTTACATGATCTTATGATATGATTTCAATTCGTGTGTTTAATGTGCATTACCTCATATTGATTTGAGCCATATTTCTTGTGCATGTTTAATCTTATTTCATGACTCATTAACCTTATGTATACTTATATGTTATGTTTGATTATGATGCATTACAATTTTATTCGTGCATTGCATCTCACATACTTAGTACATTCAAATGTACTAACACATATTTGCCTGCATGATTTAACCATGTAAGGATAGGTACTCCTCCATCGGCTCATGGCAAGTATTCAATGTCCAAGACTAGCTCTATTGTTTGTGGCGAGCCCTTAGATTAGGACTCTTCCACTCTTTCCTTCTAGCTCGCATTCAGATTATTTTGAGATGAATTTTCGTAGACCTTTTGAGGCATTTATTTTTTGTATTGTACTGTCTGAATTTCTCTCCATTTGATAGAAATTGTTTGTTACCTGTCTCATTGACGTATGATGTAGTTGGTATGCATATGGACAAAGTAATGAATGTAGTTATTTCTACTACTTTAATGTTGCTTCATTGTTGTAAAAGCCCTTAGCCCCTTTCCCTCTTTTTTTTGGCATTATGTTTCTATTTATTACCTATGAATACTCGAGATGCTTAGATGACTTGGGTGAGGTGCCTCTGGGTATCTCATATTTTGTGTGATGACTAGGCTCCTAGCTCGAGTCATTACACCTAACCAAACTCCAAAACTACATTCCTGCAAGCAAAGAAGTCACTCTACATAGTTCATAATCCATATAGCACGTTGTCCTGTATACTTATATGTTATGTTTAATTATGATGGCATTATAATTTCATCTGTGTACTGCATCTCACATACTTAGTACATTCAAACGCACTAATGTATATTTTTCTGCATAAGTTAACCACGTAGGGATAGGTACTCCTCCATTAGCTCGTGGCTAGTATTCAGCTTCCAAGACTAGCTCTACTATTTGTGGTGAGCCCTTAGATTGGGACTCCTCCACTCTTTCTTTCTAGCTCGCATTCAGTTTATTTTGAGATGATTTTTGTAGCCCTTCGGAGGAATTAATTTTTTATATTGTACTGTCTGAATTTCTTTCCATTTGATGAAGACAGTTCGTTATTGATCTTATCGACTCATGATGTAGTTGGTATGCATATGGATAAAGTAATGATTGTAGTTATTTCACTATTTTAATGTTGCTTCATTGTTGTAAAATCCCATAGCCCCTTTCTCTCGTGTTTTTTTCGTATTATGTTTATGTTATTACCTATGAATGCTCGAGATGCTTAGATGGTTTGAGTGAGATGCCTCTAGGTATCTCATTCGCCGTGTGTCGACCAGGCCCCTAGGTCGGGTCATTACACCTAACCAAACTTCTGAAACTACATTTCTGCAAGCAGAGAAGGCAACCTACACAGTTCATAATCCATGTAGCACTTTGCCCTAATTATGTCATAAGTAAGCGTGTCACAATTACAAAGTTTTTTCACCAAAAGAGACATGAAAGAAGGTAGTCACAACCTTAACATATAAATGAGATGCAAAATGGTGCAAATGCAATATTAAACAACAAGATGCATGTCTGTCATAATAACATTTGCTGACTAACAAGATGGAACTCATGCGAGCCACACGTGGACCATGTATCCACTAGAACTATTTTTCTTCAGCATCTTCATAACTAGCTGGAATCATTTCCCTTCAACTTTAATTATATCTAGATAGAACTATCCTCCTTCGGCTTTTTAAGAAAAAGTGAATCTCTTTAATTTTCAAAACCAACGCAAACAACATATAAAAAAATGTATAAGTATGCAACGAATTACACAAGACAATTCACTCAATTCAACAAGCACACTAATTCCTTTCAATATTGCATTCACATCATTAAGTCAAAGTTCTCAATTCATGATTCATATTGCCACATTAAGCATGTTGCCATTTCATAATCTCATCTTATTAGATTGTTTCATAAATAATTTATCCCATAGCCAAATTTTTGTTACTCTTCAACATACAAAAAAGGAAATCCAAGGTTCAACATACTCAACTAAGATTTAGAAATTCACTTGACTCAAAGAATTCAATCAACCAAATTACTCCAACATTTTATCCTTACCCTTACGCCAAGACTCCGATTCAATAAAATCTAACTAACTATGAAATTCTTGTAAGAATTCAAGAACAATGATATCCAATTTATAATTATTATTTCTTTTGAAAATTAAATCAAAATCAACCCTGAAATTCCATATCGATAAAGTGAGGATAAATTGAAAATTAATACATAATTGTGTTCCCCAAATCATTTGAAAATCAATGTTGAAAACCAATTTGATGTTGGAGTTAAAAGTGATCCATAATAATCAAATCATCCAAAGTTCATTTTTGAGGAAACCATAAAATTTAAAGTTCCAAAATAAGATTTAAAGATTGGAATAATTAGTTAATTAATGAAAAATAAAGATCATGAGTTAAAATCACTTATCTAATAAATTTATCTTGATAATATTCTTTCAAATCACCGTTCAAGAGTTCCCAAATCTCAAAAAAAAAAAAAGGGGGGGGGGGGGGGGGGGGGGGGGGGGGGTTTGGAGGGGGAGATCCCAATCTTAGAAAATTAAAATGTTGCCAGGTTGATATGTACTCCACGAATGTGGTCGTGACTCCTATGAATGTTGAGTACAAAATCGACTCTCCACGAAAACGGAGCAACCACCGAGAGGGATAAAATGATAATTTTGCAAAAATTTTCAAAAATGGCCTTCAGGATCATTACACAACATCGTATAGTCAAGTATTTCTAAGTTATAAAAATTCAAATGTTCTAACTTTTACCTGCTAATTGATTCTTAGTTTTAACTTCTAACTTCAAAAATACTTCAATTCCAACTCATATACGTAGTTGATAATCTAATACAAAAAATCTCAATTCAAACTAAACAAATTGGTTGTGCTTGTACACACACCCTGCCACATCAGTAAATATATTGTTTTATTTTTAAAAAAAAATTCTTTTTATAATCTTCTTATTTTCTTTATCTTGTGTCTAAATTAAGTATATACACGTAATTTTAAAAAAAAAAATCTTGTATTTAAAATTTTTGAATTCTTTTTTACCTTCATTCATTGTCTTTTTCTCTTTTATTTTTCTATTGATTTTATTTACTCTTTTTATTTTCTATCTTTCCTTTTGATTTGAACTTAAATTTAATCTCATATGCCTTGTATTTAAAATAATTTAATTTCAAATAGATATCAAATTTGTGAAGAAAATCAAATAAAACATAAAAGAGTTAAAAGGTTAAAATTAAAGGAAATTATTAATTTTTTTAAGAAATTAATAAAAGAAAAAAATAAAAAATTTAAAGTGGGGAAGAAATTAAAATTAATATTTTACGTAGAAAGAAACAAGAATAATTTAATATACATAAATCTTAATAACAATAATTATGTATACTAATTAATTATAAAATTATCAATTAAAAAAACATGTGTCCAATTTTTTACTCATCACTTGCCTTCTAGAGAGTGTGCACACTTTTTATGCAATAACAGCTTTTTTGATGTGAGATATAAAATAAAATAATCTCAGGATAAAATGTAAGATTATTTTTATTTCATATTTGGTTGGAGGTATTAGACAATTCTTGGATTATTTATTCCATCATTTTTGCCTTAGTGGTAGAATAATTTATCTCATATACATGATGGAATGATTTATATCGAGTTTAGTTATCCTGGGATAACTTGTTCCCAACCAAATGACCTAGGGTATATTTATTCCATTTTAAAATAATTCAAAAGGGTAATTACGCATTTTTCTAATTTTTTAAATAAATATTTATCTACAAAGATATCATCTACAATTATGATAAAAATGATGTAAAAAATTTTTGAAGGCAATTGGATCTTAGAAATTCTAATACATGCATTAAATTCCTTATATTATTAATATCTAAAAATTCATCATATTAATAATATATATTTTAATGCACAATAACACATACAACAACTAGTACATAATATTAATATAAGCAATATTTTTATTAATATATTCTATTAAACAAGCCCAGTGGAAATGCTTAGTGCTTTTTGTCCATTTCCATGGGTCTTTCTTTTTGGTCCCATTTCATTGTATTTAGTTGTAAGAAAATGGAAATTTAGCTTGCTGTAGTTTTCATGCTGATGGTAGATAATCCAATCAACTTATGCTTTCTCCATTTCAATTTACGTAGTAAATTCAAAATTTAAAAATTTAAATTTTTTAAAAATTTGATTGTAAATTTAGATATACAGAAGCATTATACTTTTAAAATAAATTTATATATATATAAATTTCATATAAATAATTAATAATTAAACACAGTTTTAAAAAAAATATAAAAATATTCCAATCAAAAAAATATTTAATCAATTCTCAAAATTTCAATAATATCACGTAAATCAAGAATGATATACCAAACTCTCCTTCTACTACCACAGTTTCTTTGTAATTATCATATTATACTTTCCAACTCAATATAAATTAAAATATTAATTAAAACTTGTATTATTCAACTTCTAGAAAAGTTATAATAATTAAAAAGGAACAGAGGGAGTACCTTTTTATGTTTGCTTGTTCAAAAAGGGCGTACAAGTATGATGTATAGACTTTTCTTGGCCTCCTATTATTCAAAGACAGGAACACTTGGGAAGAAGTATTGAGAAATGAAACATGAAATGTTGGGTTCGTAGAAGATTCCTAATCTCATATACACATTGATCTACTGCAAGAAGGCTCTTTTCCATGGGCGAAGCTGAGATGCCGGAGAGGATTTATTCGAATAATTTATAAAAAAATTGACATCGCCAAAATAGTCAGTCTTAACTCTTATGTAAGTTAAAATGGAGAACATTTTTAAACTTGATATAAATTATTAGTTTTTTTCTTAAACTACTTACCTTGTTCAAATACTCCTCTTTTAACTAACTAAATTTAAATACATTCAGTGACGGAGCCAGCATTTTTGTCAAGGGTGTTCATACTTTTAGAACATAAGTGGTAATTTTTGTATCGAGGGTATTCAATAATTGATATATATCAAAATAATTATAATTAATATATATATTTGAAAAAGTTTTCCAACAAAAAATATTCATCTGACTAACCTTGGGTGAATGTAACTCTGCTCCTGAATACACCCCCCGATCTTACAATATGAGTGAAGTACATCCCTAAATTCTTGTCAAGTTAAGAGGCATTGTTAATACTTATAGCAAATCGAGAGCGTATTTAAATTCAGTTAATCGAATAAAATGATATTTTTAAAGTTATCAATGATTTGAAGATGAGAATAATAATTTGCGACAAGTTCAGATATCTCCAAATACTTCTCTTTTGATTTTACTTGTTTCAATTTATAATAATTCATTACTGCCAAGTGTACTTTCTTTATTCTAGAATAAGTGTTGTTTTTAGTTTTAATACACCTTTTAAGAAAACAAAATTTAATTATTTCTAGAAAGTAAAAACTAAAAAGAATTTTACTAGTTTGTACTTAATAAACCTTTGAAAGATATTCTTCCTCCATTTTGTTTTAACTATCCAGTATTTTAAAATTAAATTTTTATTTTTATTTGTTATTTTTTAACATATCAAAAAAGACAATTATTATGTTTTTCTCTATTTTACCTTGATATTTATAAATTATATACAACTAACAATATAAATGAATATATAAACACATCTCATTTATTAAGATCTCTCAATAAAAAGTGATAGATGCATTTTCCATTCTCTTGGATTAAAAAAGAGAGAGAGAGAGAACATTGAAAGGCACAAAGTTCAGCCTGCATGGACAATTCTATAGATTTGACCAAGCCCCTGTGGATCAACTAAAATAAATTTATCAACAAAACATGAATCATGGTGGAACTTCTGCGGTCTTAATAATGAGAACTTGAATTTGAATGTTTAAATATGATAAAATTTTTATTGAAAATGCTAATATTTAAATGAATCTGCAATGTGCCGCTCAAATTTAATCAAAAATACAATTAAATTTCAAATGCCACATGAAAAAATAAAAAGTAAATTTTTTGTGCTCTTCCATTTGGTACCATAACTCTGTATTGGTATGAAAGTGGAAATTCTCTTGATCAACTTCTAGAATAGACCTGACTATGTTGCTACCTTCTTATTTTGTAAGTATGATTTTTGCTTGTTTGAAGGGCCATACAAATATCATCTAGACTTTTCTTAGTGGTTAATCATTCAAAGACACGGACACTGTACTAAAGAAGTATTCAAACATGAAACATGTAGCTGTTGGGTTCATAGAAGATTCCGAATCTCATATGCCAATTTGTCCATACATACACACGGCTCTTTTTCTAATTCCTAAAGGTGAGAGAGGTACCAAAGTGGTTTATCCAAATCATTTTGGTTAAAAAAAAGTTATATTATTTATATATATAAGTTGATGTTGGGTTCTCTTGATTTTTTTTAAATATTTTTGTTTTATATGTTGAATCTTTCAAGCAAACAATTCTAACTTACCTCAACCGTCTTTCCAATAATTTTTTATTAGGTTCCTTGATTTTTGTTGACTAAAACTTTCTTTTTCCTAGCTACTTTTAGTTTCTATGTTTGTTTTTCTGAAAGTGACTTGAGTATCGTAGGTATTATTAATTTTCTTTGATCTTAAAAAAAAAAAAAACATTCGTGCACTTGTGTGTACAAACACTATGCATTAATATTCCATTTGTTTCGTTTGTTTGTTCCTGCTTGCAAATAGGATGCGTTAAATATTATTTCATTCATTTTAATTTATATTTAATACTTTTTTTAATTTATGTGGTATTGTTCGAATTTTGAGAGTTAAATCGTTTAATTTTGATTATGAATTTAGAAATAATTTTTTAAAATAAAAACATACATATTTAATAACTAAGTAAAAAGTACAATAAGTTATAAATGATTCATAATTCAAGATATTTAAAAGATATGCGAAAATAATATAATCAATATTTGACTCTTGAAATTCAAAAGGTGTACGAATGAAAATTTAATCAATTTGACCATTGGATATTCCTCCTTGTTCAATTATACTACTACATCCATCCATTTTTACTTGTTTCTTATTGACTTGACACAAGATTAAGAAGTAGTAAATGCTGGGAGTAATTATCAAATCACTAATATCTTGAAAATTGTAAATAGGGAAATGACAGTAATTAATAATAAAGGTAAATTAGGAACTAAATGTAAAACTATCTCTTGATTTCATAAATTGGACAAGTATTATTGGACATTCCCAAATAGTATAGTGAACAAGTAAAGATGGATGGAGGGAGCATGTTATAAGTGTGGATAACCACACAACTGATCACTCTGCTTCAAAAAGTGAGGATAAATTCATCACCCTGGAAAAATTGTAACGTATCTAGCTGCTTAACACCTTAATTTCAGGCCAATCTTTGTGGATAAGCAGGCAGTTAAGCAGGTAGCTATCGATTGACGTTTTTCCTTAAACAAGCAGTTGTCGATTGACGTGTCTTTTTCAGTTGCCGGAGTAAGCAGGTAGTTGTCGATTAATGTGTCTGTTTGAGTTGCTTATTTTGATTTTATCGTTTGGATTAATTATTTCCTCAATTGCTTTAACTATGCATTTACAATATTATTCCTAATAAATCATTTCCTCAGCTGCTCCAACTATGATTTTACTATATCACTCTAATCAATTATTACAAATAATAAAAATATTAGAATTAGGATGAAACAAACACAAAATGATAAATTATGTATTTCTTTTTAAACTAGACAAGTAAAATTAAATAATCATTTTAATGTCTTTCAATCATTATATTTGTGTAAAAAAAGGAGCATTATATATATATATATATAAAAAAAAACCAAAAAGGTTCATGTATATCACTTGAAATGATGTAAAAAGTATTATATGTCACAATAATAACCAATTTAAAATTTAAAAGATATATAGAAAATTTAAATGGTTCGATCGGGTTGATGTTCCGACATCCTAAATCGAGTCTTGAAATTTTATTAGTGCTACAAAATTTGTGACAAAAAGAAAACATACATTATTTAAAATTATATAAAAAGTATTATAAATTACAACATATGAAGAATTTAAAATATCTAAAAACTAAATAAAATCTTGATTGACTCATTAAATTTTATATATGCAATATTAATTGAAACAAAGTGAGTAATATACATTCTTTAAAAATAATATAAAATGTAATATAAATTGCAAAAATTTAAAATTTAAAATTTAAAATTTTACAAAATATATTTTAAAAAATTTATTACTATCACATAGAGATTACAAAATAACATATATTGAATATGTATTAACACGGGAGCCAATAACTAATCCTAATTACAAGTGGTGAAGATATGGTAGATATTATTTTATTGTAATTATAATTATTAGTTGGTGAATGAAAAAGTCACATCTCATTTTAGAACGCTTTTTTTAGACTGGAACTTTCCTTTATGGAAAAAATTTAGAAAATAAAATTATTTAACTTACAATAGGTCAAAATTTATCTGGCAATTATTTAGTCTATAATATAATTCAATATACAATTTTAAGCATCTGATATATTATCTGTCACACCCAAAGTCCCATTAAGGCAGATTGACATCCGTTGTTGACAAGACTTGGGAGAATCAACATATAACAATACACTTTCTATGAACATTACAAGGGGATTCCACATTCAATATTTTTTCAAGAAAGTAGACAGTAATAACAAGCCAAAAAGGAATGCATATGACTAGGCCGTCGGAGCCACGATGTCTAAAGTATGATACAAGACCACACTTTACTTTACATGATCTACAAAGCCTCTAGATAAAGGATAGTATCTATTAAAGGTCAGGACAGGCCCCGCCTCATGACTAACTATACAATACAAAATATAAGCTCTAGACACACAAAGCCCCGAAGCAACCTAGAGCTTAGTACCAACAGTTTGATATCTTGTACTCCTACTGGGGAGATGTACTAGCTCCTGTACCTACATCATGAAATTCAAGTCCACCTTAAGGGACGTCAGTACGAGATAATGTACAGGATATGTAAGGCAGGAAGTACTGTATATGAAATAAGAATTCAAATGAAATCATACATTGATGTGTAAGGATAAGAGACCACCTTTAGTCATACTGTGGGATCATTTACTTTATGTCTTTGTTATTACTTTACCTTTCTTTACTATATAATATGTGCGCAGTATATCATATAAATGACTAGCTGATCAGTGGTAAATCAATATCGGGATCGACCCATGCTAGGCTTTCCTTTCACCTTTGGGATACCTCCCATGATATGGGATCGACCCATGCTAGGTGATTCTTCCACCCCTGGGATACCACCCATCAACAAGCAACTTCGACTTATCTTTTATTTACTTTTGAGATGATTCATTTGGTGGTCATAACATTTTGGAGTTGTAGGACTATAGACATAACATGTGGCATATAAACAATCATGCAAGATAATATCACAATGAAAAGAGTAAGTTACACAACTAATGGATTACGTAGGAGATGAAACAACACGTGGACTTATTTAGCAAAAAGGAACTCATGTATCTTGGCATCCAAAGTAGGTATGCAAATTCGACAATGGCTATGTATGGGAATATATGAACATGTTAAACAGTGGAGGTACGGTTATTAATTATGTCGGAGTTTGTAAGTGCCTCTAGGTTCCAAGGAAGAACCTAGATTTCATGCCAAGTAAGATGAAAACGAGTAGTCTTACATACCTCATTGTACTACGTCGTTATTACCTCGAAGTAACTTCCTTTTCCCCCAAATGTTTATCTACAATAAGGTAGGTAATAAAACTTGTATTAGCAGCTAATAAACACGTCTTGGCAGCCCAATCTCATAAAAAAAGTAACACTCAGGTGGTAAGCTTGTAATTATTAACCCAAGAGTACTCGTTCAACCTTTCCACTTCTAATCGTATTTTCTAGTACACATTCTCATATACATGTCATATACAGCTTATTTTAGTCTCATAACAGTGTTACGATAGCTCACAAAGCACAACACATAATAATTCTACACAATACACAAGTAGGCAGCATAACGTTACGTTTTCTCGCTACATTTCAAAGTCAACAATCCCAAACCTGTTTCAACTTCAACTAAATTGTCTCCAACATATTTATACTTAAAAACAGTCCTAAAACAGTCCCAAAGTAGATGGAGGATGTGCAACAATAATTTTCAATTACCAGTCCACAAGTTCCTACTAAGAACGCAATTAAGATATCATACAAGAACTCATTTTTGCGGAAGATGGAAATGGTACAGCAGCCTTCTTACATCACTACAGAACTAAACCTTGTTAAAAACATAAACCATGCTTCTTAATCCAACCAACCACCAAGAGAAAAGCATCTTAATAAACAAGAAAAGTGTACAACAATCTTTGGAACACATGTTGTCCGAAATTCCAGCACAAGTATAATCAGCATACTCCTCATGTTTTTCATGGAAAAATTATACTAAATTATAGGTATTTCTACTTACCTTGCCTTCAAGGATCAGGTCCTCTTCAAGAACCTTAAAGGTGTTCTTTGGCTGGTTTGCAAAGTCAAGAGAGAGCAAGGAGAAAAACTTTGAAAATCAGATTTTTGGTCTATGTTAAATGTCCTGAAGTTGCTGGTTTTTAACCCCTTTTTAAGGGACACTCTTGGCCGACTTTCTCTTATATTTTAAGTCACATTTTAGTAAGGTGGTGATGCACCTGCTTGGCCCCTTTCACTTGGGCCTTATTAGGCTCCAATTTGATGGGCCTTGGTTGCCTAATTTTTCTCTTTTATCTTCACTTAGTTTAGGCCCAAATCGTCAATTGGGTTTTGAATGTACTTGGACCTTTTTTCTATTCATCTTAGACTGCAAATATGTCCCTTTAGGACGCTAAAACATGGGCCAAAATTACACCCTTAACTTGGCTTTATTCATTATCAGATTTGAACAAATTTGGTGTTGGGCCTCGTCTCCGTCTACCTAAATTATTTAAGCTAAGCATATAAGTGACTCGCCTGTTAGCTTCCTAAATCCTATAAGCACCTTACTTTTTTTTCACTTCGTTTAGGCTGTGATTTTCTTAATTTGGCTTAGAACTTATATACACTCACTCGTCTTAAGCATTAGACGTGTAAATATAGCCCTCCAATCTAAAAGTTAGGCACTTTTAAAGTTGATGCTCCTTCTACCAAATCAATCATGTCCCATATACATAGGACTAGTACACATAAGATGTGGGGTATTACATTAAGATAAACAAAAGATCTTTATTATATGATGTTTCCGCTTCTTAAACACTCTTTTTTCTCTTTTGATGTGTATAATAGGACTAGTTTAATTTTAAATAAGCCAGCTTATTCTTAAAGTCTTTTTCTGTTCTGATGTGTATAGTTATAATAGGAATAGTTTTACTTTAAATGAGCTAGATACATATAGTTTTTAGAAGTTGAAACAACTCTCTCTACACTTCATAATTCTTTGAAATTTGTAATGCTAACTTTTATTTAGGATGTATATCAAAAATAAATCACAATACGTGATGATAGTCAAATATTTAATTTTGAGTGTGAAATTCTTGTCGGAAAGATGATATGTTGGGAGAGGAGAGACATTTGAAAGAAAAAGGAAACAAATTGCTATATGACAGTGTAATAAATGAATGTTATCCATTGAGCTGCAAAACTAGACACATAACAAATACTTATAAGGGAGAATTGAAGAAGATGCCTACTGAAGGGAAGACCAGTTCATATATAAGGAGAATAGTATGAATATTATGGTCAAAAAATATTAATGACAAATTAATTTATATAAGATATCATATTTATAAACGTTAATGACTAATAAGAAAAAAGATTAATGACTATAAAAAAAAGGTGTAAAGAATTGAAAAGTTCACAATATTAAAATTGTTGACTAATCATTTTGATGATTAACAAACTATTGATACAACATAAGGACCAAGTCAGCATCACGATGGAATAACAGAGTAGTCAGTGCGGTCGACAGCTGGAAAAAACTGTAATGGTTGGTGAGATTTGTCCTTCATCGTACTAAAGGATCAACGGTCTCTCACAGGCCTTTTTGTGCCCATATAAAAGGATTACTTGTAAGAAATTAAAGATAACATTTTGAGGCAAGAGTGTAAGCATTCAAGACAAAAAATTATTTTTGTCACCACATAAGAAATACGATTTCAGCTTTCAAAGGACCTAATAGATAGAGTCTATAATCTTCTTCTTCTTAGTTTGTCATTGTATTCAATTCCAACGAAAGTGTAAGATCATTTCCTAAACTATAAAGGAAACTTGATCATCAAAAACTTTATTTTTTTGTGATTTGTTGTTTGGATTCTTGGTTTCCTGTGATCTTGAGATTTGTGGATAGAAGTCTATTTCCATCTAGGTTGATGAGAGTGTAGGATAATGATTTTTTGGTGTTCTTCAAGTCTTGTAATGCTGATATTGCAAGTAGGAAATGAAGAGGATAGGCCAAACAAAAACAGATTATATTTGACTAGTTTGCTCTTGAATTTAGTATATTGTTGTGCTTTTGAAAATCCTCTGGGACAGGTCATGGTCGTTTCTTCTTTGAGCAAGAAGCTTTTCCAGGTTAATTAAGTCTTGTGTTCTTTATAATCTGCATTTGTAATTAATTTTGTATCAAGGAGTTCGTGTATAAAGGGACCAGGATCTCATACGTAATAGGAGCACCCATCTCTTCAATTGGTATCATAGCAGAGATCTCTAATTGGTTAACAACTAGAGTTATTCTTATGTAAAATGGCCGTTCCACTCAACTTGGAAGAGAGACAATCATCAACCATACCTCCAAGATTCAATGGTCAGTTCTATGGTAGGTGTAAGAATTAAATGCATGACTTCCTCATGGCTAAAGATAGTGAGTTATGGGACATCATCTTGATATGAGAGATTGTCTGGATTCTTACTGAGTCATGGATACATGAGAGGAAAAATTGATAATACTCTCTTTCTGAAAAGCAGGGGAAAAATTAATTGATTATTAAAGTCTATGTTGATGATATAAATTTTGGTGCCACAACCAACTCACTCAGCAAGGAATTTGGGGACCTAATGAGAAGTAAATTCAAGATGAGTATGATGAGAGAACTCAGTTTCTTCCTAGGGATGCAGATCAAGCAAACACCAAAAGGCACTTTTTAGTCAAGAAAAATACATAAGGGACCTATTGAAGAAGTATCAAATAATGGAGGCCAAGTTCATTGACACACCCATAGGAACTAGCTCACTGGATAAAGATTAACGTGGTCATAAAGTAAATGAAATCATGTATCGAGGGATCATAGGGTCATTACTGTACTTGACATCTAGCAGGCCGGACATTGTTTTTAGTGTGGGAATTTGTGCTAGATTTCAAGCTTGTCCTAAGGAGTCACACCTAAAGGTTGCAAAGAGAATTCTGAGATGCCTCAACGATTCTGATAACTTAGCACTTTTCTATCCAACTGGAGAATCTTTTGAATTGGTGGGGTATGCAGATGCTGACTTTGCTGTGTACCTAATTAACAAGAAAGAACTTTAGGTATAGCTCACTTTTGGGGTCCTCTCTCATCTCCTGGGGAACCAAGAAGAAGAACTCAGTAGCACTGTCTACTGCTGAGGTAGAGTATGTAGTTGTTGTAGCTTGTTGCTCTCAACTATTATGGATCAAGCAACAATTGCAAAACTTTGGAGTTCTGATTGATACAATGCCTCTACTATGTGATAACACCAGTTCTTTGAACATGGCAAAAAATCTTGTTCACCATCAAAGCACATTAACTTGTGGCATCACTATCTCAGGGACCAGGTTGAAAAGGGCAACATATGTATGAAATTCTGCAGTATAGAGGATCAGATAGCTGACATCTTTGTCAAACCTCTATGTAAAGATTAGTTTGGGAAAAGTTGGATGAGGCTAGGACTGATAAAGTTGAGCAAATCTGAAATCCCCCCATTTTTAGTTAAAATTCATCTATAGGTATCTAAATTTTCTTACATTGTATCCTAAATTCATGTTCGGACTATTACAGGTATATATGCTCAACAATGTCATAGTTTCTAAAGAAGGGATATTGAAAGAAGTTCAACAAGATACTGTAGATTGACAGGGACCTGGTTCCTCACAAAGATTAGTATTCTAATTACAACATCATTAGTAATCATTAAATGTGCTAGAACTACCACGCGTCTCTTCCTCTTTTCTCAAGCATTGTCTTGTCAACTTTATCTCGAAAAGATGCAACTCTTCAATGACCAAACATGCCTTCTCACTTGTTCAAATATACTACCCTGCATTGTTTTTGCATAATACATTCTTTAAATCTCCTTCATTTCTCCTAATCCTTTCTTGAATATAAAAAATGTTGTACCCATCTCCCCATTCTGAGAGCTTACTTCGTCCGACACTGAAACATCATCCTCACATAAAATTAACACTCCTCCTTCCACCCTCATTCATACTCCTCTAAAATCTAAGAAGTTGGACTCTTCCATAAAACCTAGTTCCCCATGCCCAATGTTGCTTCTAAAAACAAAGGTACTAGTACTACACCCTTACCTTTGACCAATAATGAACTTCCTTTTCAATCCATGGGTCAGGATAGTTCTTCAAATCCTTCTCACGAGGCTCCAGGTTTTACAGTTGTGGGACCAGATCTTCTAAACCCTAAAACTACTCCTACTGAAGAACAACCATCCTCATCCCAACCAGGTCCCACACCGCCCTCCATGTCTAAAAGAAGCTTTGATGGTGACTTACAAGTTGAAAAGGGTACTGAATATCTATTCTAACCGCTGGAGAAGAATGGATAGTTCAGAGTCTGACAGAGATGAAGGGTGAAAATTTGTTTACCCAAGAAGAGACTGAGTCACTTGACTTGCAACTAGTGTAGGCTTCTCCTTTTCTTTATCAAACTCTACTAAGTGAGGTGAAACCCATAAATGTAGCGGAGGATGAAGATGGTGAAGAAAATATGCCTTTAGTTTAGAAAATCAAAAGGAGGCCTGATGGTGATCAACCAAAAAAAGACATCTTCAAGGATCAGGCCTTTGAAGAAGGTGAAATGAAATCTCATGTTGTGGATAAAGGGCAGGGAAAGGTTTTTGAAACAACGGATACAACCAAAGTTTATCCCACAGAGATACTCAAAAGAAACTTCTCAATGATGCAATAACTACAAGCAAGTCTAAAACCACTAGAAAGAGGAAACTCAGATCAGTTTCAGTGGTTGAGGAAGAAGAAATTCTCAGTGACAAGATGATTGATGTCACCAAGGATGACAGTGACAGTGCTACCAAATCGGATGAGGTTCGCACTGATCTCAAACAAGAAACTGAGGATACTAAGGATTCCAAGTGAGTGGCAACTAATGATTCCAAAGGGGAAAAGTCCAAGAGGAAGGAAGTAGGAAAATCAAAAGGGGAAGAATATGTTTCCACTAAGGGACCAAGTTCACAAAGCAAGAAGGCAAGAGTTGAAAAAATCTTGAGTAGGGAGGAGAGAATTCAAATCATTGAGAAATAAAAAGTTTTGAGTGGATGAGTATTTGAACCTGAAGCAAGAGGCAAACCAGAGATGCATGATTTAGTTGATGTGGTGGTGATACAAGGGTGGGATCACCTGTTTGAGTGGCCAATTCCCACTTTACATGAATGAGAAGTGAGGCTATTTTGAGTTTCTAGAGGATGGAAGTTTTAATGATCGCATAGGTGATATAACATTTCACATTGATGAAGGAATGCTGGGGAATATTCTGAAGATAGACATAGAATGAATTAGGAGTGTACAGGATCATGCTTTTGCAGGAAAAGTCATTATGGAGGCAAGAAAACTGCCAAATTTGAGATCTGTTGGTGTCTCGAAGAAATTTCTCAAAGGGCAGTACCAATTGTATTTCGAGTTTGTGAATAAGGTTCTTCTACCACATACTGAGAAGGTACCATTGTCACAACTGTTGATTTTTTCTTGATGGAAGCGTTGAGCAAGTTAGAGGCAATTAATCTTCCTGGGTTAATGATGGAACACATTCACAAGATAATGATGATGAAGGATGGAAAACATAGGCTTGCATATGGTTACTTGATCAATCATGTCTTTGAGCATTTTGGGATCAAGATGAAAAAAGGGGTACCAAGTACCATCAAATAGTCCTTCTCACAAACCACCTTGGTGGAATGTGAGTTCAGTGAAGGAAGGGTTGGGAACAAGCCTAAGTCTTAGGTTTCAGATCTCATCACACAGCAGGAAGGGCTAAAGCAGCAGGTTGAAGAATTAACCATTACATTTTCTACCAGAGATGCTAAAATTGTGGCCTTGAAGGCTCAACTAGCACAGGGAATGAATGAGGGACCAGATTCTGTGGAGATATCTAGGCTGAGAGAAGTAAATAGCAAACCAACCATGGAAGTCAAATCCCAAACTCAGCAACTTCTCTAGGCTCATTAAGATTCTAATGCTAGAATGACTCTCCTTCTTCAATCTTTTGCCCCTAAACCCTATGGTCCCTAGCTTTGTCTTCGTTTATGTTGTTCCTTTTTTCTTTTTTGACTGGTTAAGTTATGATTATGTGATGATCTACTTTGAATATCAATCTTTGCAATCTCATTTTGGCTGAATGTCTCTTTGTTCTTCTCTTATGCTTCTATTATACTGATTGTTTTGTTGTCCAGATGGCGCTGAATTCAGTATCAGCGTTGTCTATTTTAGTTTATTGTCTATGTTTTAATAATGTCAAAAAGGTGAAGAATAACCTCTAAAGGGGAAACTAATTTAGGGGAAACAAGGGTGATTGTTTTGGGGGGACAATAGTTTGTCATCATCAAAAATGGGGGAAATATTAACTAATCATTTTGATGATTAACAAATTATTGATACGGCATAAGGACCAGGTCGGCATCATGATGGAATAACAGAATAGTCAATATGGTCGACAGTTGAACAAAGTTGTCATGGTTGGTGTGATTTGTCCTTCATCGTACTGAAAGACCAACGCTCTCTCACTAGCCTTTTTGTGCGCGTATAAAAGGATTGTTTGTAAGAAACAAAAGATAATTTTTTGAGGCAAAAAGAGTATAAACATTCAAGACAAAAAGTTCTCTTTGTCATTACATGAGAAATATGACTTCAGCTTTCATCGGACCTAATAGATAGAGCCTATAGCTTTCTTCTAAATCTGTCATTGTACTCTGTTCCAACAAAAGTGTAAGATCATTTCCTAAACTATAAAGGAAACTTGATCATCGGAAAGTTTGTTTTTTGTGGTTTGTTATTTGGATTCTTGGTTTGCTGTGATCTTGAAATTAGTGGGTAGAAGTCAATTTCCATCTAGGTTGATGAGAGTGTACGTTGATGATTTTTGGGTGTTGCTCAAGTCTTGTAATACTGATATTGCAAGTAGGAAATGAAGAGGAGTAGGGCAACCAACAACAGGTTGTATTTGACTACTTTGCTTTTGCATTTAGTGGATTGTTGTGCTTTTGAAAATCCTGTGAAACAGGTTGTTGTCGTTTCTCCCTTGAACAAGTTTCTCCCTTGAACAAGGAATTTTTCTACATTAAATCTATTGTTCTTTATATTTTGTATTTGCAATTAGTTCTGTATCAGAAGAGTTCGTGTATAAAAAGACCATGTCCTCGTACGTAATAGGAGAATCCATCACTTCAAAAAGGTAATAAAGCATCAATTGAATAAGATTTCAAAAATGATTATTTTCGTTTTGAAATATTTTATTGTTCTTCGAGCAATATAATATGTTCCTACCTATATCTTATTTTGTGTTACAGAGTTAATAACATAGTACAAAGCCATTGTAGTGGCGTCTTGAAGATGAATAAATTACAGAAAAAAAATAATTGAAGTGTTACAATTAGAATAAGTAGTAGCTGAAATAGTTCTTTATATTTGACCAAGCCCTTGTGGATAAACTGTATTTAGTTGGTCCCATTTCATTGTATTTAATTGTAAGAAAATGGAAATTTAGGTCACTGCAGTTTTTGTGCTGATGGTCAATAGCTTTGTCTACTTATATTTTCTCCATCTTAAGTTATGTGATAAATAATTTAAATTCTAATTATAAATTTAAACACATAAAAGTATTATATTTTTAAAATAAATTCATATATTTAGAATTACGTAAGAAGTAAAACTCTTATTAGTCACAATATATAATTAATAGTTAAAAATATTTATATATGTCTAATTATTCCAATTAAAAAAATATTTAATTAACTCTCCGCATTTCAATTATACCACATAAATCAAGAATAATATACCAAACTCTCTTTCTACTCTCTCCATTTCTTTGTTGCGCTTTTTAATTAATTTTGAATGCTAAATTACATTATATTAATTTAATATTTTTAAAATAAAAAATTAAATATTCAAAAATTATATAAAAAATATTATTAATTATGATATTTTTAAATCAATATAATTAAAAATATATTTTTAATATTAATGATGATTTATATCATCGACTCTGGAAAGAAACCAAAAGGGCAGTACAAATATGATGTAGACTTTTCTTGGTCACGAATCATTCGAAGACCCGAACACTGTGCTAAAGGTGACACGAAGAAGTATTCAAACATGAAACATGTACTTTTGGGTTCGTAGAAGATTCCGAATCTCATATGTCATTTGCACACGGGTCTTCTAATTCCTAAAGCGGCAGGACTAAAATGGTTATTCAAATCCTTTTCCATAAGAAAATATTAAAATACATAGTAGTGGTCAAGATCATGCATTATACGAGGTCAATATATAATTTTTTATTTAATTTTTGTAATTTAAATAAAATTTGGATAGTCAATAATTTTAATATATTTTAAATTTTTTAATTATTATGAGATAGTGTTAAAGTCTGCATACATTTTATCCTTCTCACACCCCACTTGTGAAATTCCACTGGATATATTATTGTTATTGTTATTGTTGTTATTGTTGAATTTATAATATTTTAAGTAGTTTTTAAATTATACACATTACTCTTACATGGGAAATTATTTTATTACTGGTAATATTGTAATTTCATTGTTGAAGCATATGAAGAAATAATTAAATTATAATTACTAGAAATGACACAGAAAAATTTAAGTAAACACCTTAATAAACACCGAAAATATTAATAGTCAGACACAGAAAAATAATTTATTATGGTATATGTAGTTTTATAGATGAAGTAAATGAAAAAATATTTAAATAATAATTAATGAATATGACATAGTAAAATTAAGTAGACATTTTAACAACCACCACAAAATTAAGTAGAATTTTATAGTTGAAGTAGATGAAGAAATAATTAAATAATAACTAATAGAAATGATAGAGTAAAATTAAGTAGATACTTTAATAGCTATCAAAAAATAAAATTAACGCATTATAATTTGCTGCAAATTTTAAGCCGTTGAAGCAGACACAATAATCGCCGATGAAAGCAGCCGTTTATTATATAAGAAAAAAATGCATGAATTAAATTGTGTCCTCGGTTTCATCAAAATATTGAATTGAAGCTTTATCTACTATTATTTATTTAATTAATAAATATTTAAAGTGTTAAATCTTGACTCTCTGTATTATCATCAAAATTTAAATTATTATAATTTCCATACATTTGGGAGTTTTACAAATGAAATACACATCACACCGTCGACATGTATGCTTGCTTCCTGAAATTAAAATTGAATTGAGGGTTACTCTGCTCAATTAAGGCTTCCTACTTTACACTTCAAGCTTTAATTGTTTGTGCTAATGGTTTTGTAAAAAAAAAACCTCATTCGTAGTTTATGCCTTTTCCCATGTGGGTTCCACCTAAATTATGTTGAGGGCATTTTCTTTAAAATGTTTTATTTTATTCTATTTAATTTAATTAGTATATCATTTTTTTGAAATTGTGGGATTCACATTAAGTTTAAATTAATATCCTAAAGTTAAGCTTTATTATTTTGAATATCACTAATATTTAATTTAATTAGTATATATTTTTAATTTTTGAAATATTTATTCTTTTATATTTTAAAATTCTTAAACAAAATAAATTTTAACTCTGTCGTTATTGTCTTTCCAATATCTTTTTATTAGGTTGCTTGATTCTTGTTGACTATAACTTACTTTTTCTTCTTGTTTCTATTTCTATTTAAAAGTGCACTTGTGCATACAAACACTATGCATTAATATTCCATTCGTTTTGTTTGTTTCTACCTGCAACAAAATATTTTATGTGCTTGTGCATGCACATACGATGAATTAAATATTATGTCATTTATTATATTTTATACTTAACTCTCTTCCAAATTTATATCATATAATTTTTAAGAATTAAATAATTTAATTTTAATTATAAATTTTTTAAAGAAAATTTATATATTTAAGTTTATATGACTAGCAGACAATTTTAAGTTGTCGAGTGAAGATTAACTTAACGTAATTCGGAAGTTTCCAGATGAAATATTACTAAACAGATTCTCATTGGTGTCAAGCTACATAGCTTATACCGCAAAAGAAATGCTATTCGAAAATCTCCATTGTTTATGTTGATTTTTAACTCTCCAAAACTTTTTGTTGATTATTACGCTCTTTTCTCCTCTGTGAATGTCCAGATAACCACTATTCAACAATATAATAATTTTACACTAATTTCATCTTCTTCCTTAAATTTAAGCACCAAATTCATTTAAAAATTATGCCAAATTAACAAAAAAAAACCTCTTATAAGCATCGAAAAATATTGACTGAATTAGGTAAAATAACTTAATGAACTATACTTTTGAATAATTTAGGCAGTATGAAGCTAAAAAAATAATAGTATATGTATACTTTTGACATTTATTTCTATATTATACAGTAATTTCTATAATAGAGTTGAACAAAATAAATTTTCATACATATTAAATATACATGTCAGTACTAAAACATCTTCTGTTACTAAACTATACAAAATTTATACGCATATTCCTACACACATCTCAATCTAATGGAAAATTGGAGATTGAATTGGAAAAAGTCATACTCTAATTTATTCCTAATTTTCTAAAATTTCTCTAATTGAAACTCTGAATTTCAATTCAAGATTCAAAATTATGAACACCATAATGGGGATGTTGGACGGCTTATCCAATCTTCTTTATTTTTGACTTACGGTTTGTTTGGAAATTAAGCCACCTGCTAATTAAATTGAGGCAATTATCAAAGGACCGGAGGTCGCGTATTAGAGTAACAGCCTAATAGGCTAGTAGGGATAGGTTAGTAGGATTAGTCCGGTCTTTATATCATGTGGTGTCAATGTCCGTCTTATATGTATTAATTTTATTGTATTTACCTTCTATTATTGCTTTCGTTATTGGTTGTTTTTCCTTGTTTCTCTTTTTCTTTTCCTTTTTCCCGTATCTAGTTTACTCTTCTTATAGGTTTTTGAGACGAAGGTTCCTTGGAAACAAACTCTCTGGCTCTATGAGGTAGTGATAAGGTCTGCATACATTTTACCCTTTTCAGACCCCACTTATGGGATGCCACTGGGTATGTTGTTGTTGTTGTTACCAGGATACTAATTATCATCCTAGTAATTGTACAATCTGGTAATTACTATGTTCTGTTTGTTTGTCACAATGTAATTATACTATAAATATAACTGTGTTGTTTGGTAGAGTGTAATTATAAGGTTATATTAAATTTTAAACATAAAAATCAATTATCTAAAATTAAAATTTTATATTAGACAAATAAGGATATTTATAAATAATATTAAAATAAATATTTAAGAGATATATTATCTTTTGAAAATATATTAATTAGTAAACATATGTTCTTAATTAAATTGTAAAAAAATTAATTTTGTATTTTTCAAATTAGTATATTTTAATTCAACTAATCATAAAAACTAAATATACATATACGAACATATAAAATGCAATGCTTGACAAAAATATAAATGAAATAAATATAATGTCATAGCAAGATTATTAAAATATTTGACAAAAAGATAATCGATAGAATCTAACTAAAAAATAATTGGCTTATAATGTAAAATATCAAGTCATAAACTACCAACACAAATGAAATTAAAGATTTAACATATATAAGTTCTAAAATCACAATAAAAAATTTAACATATTACTCTTATGTTAAGTTTTAACGTAACGTACACAAATATGATTTAGAGAAAAACGAAAGTTTATAACTTTACTCGACAATGAATTGAACTTAATTTAAACATTAGAATACTAATAAAGTCATATCAATGAAAAAGATAAATATAGAATAAATAAATAAATAAATAAGATAATATGAAAATTGCATGGAATCACGTAAGTAAAGTTTGAGAATGAGAATGAAATGAAATAAATATTATAGGATAAAATATATTTTTTTTAAAATATTAAAATAAGAAGAATTTAAAATTATAAAAATTAAAAAATAAAATAAAAAATAAAAAAAAAGAAAGAAATTAAAAAGTAATCAACTCGTAATTACACCATGTAATACTTGTAATTTATAGCCCCCTCTCTTTTCCCCTCCCCCAATGGATTGAAGAATGCAATTACACTTTACCAATTACATCAAATTATTTTTTAATGAAAGAAAATTGAAAGATGTCTCGTCAATTCCCAAGTGAGGTGGGAGTGGGTCTTCAACCATACAAGATTAATATATGAGTAAATTTATAATTATAGTTACTTGATATATTCGTAAAATATTTAAAACTTTTTAAATATTATTTTAAATTTCAATAAATTTCTTTATAGTATTTGAAAATTTAGAATGTTCTAATATATTTAGGACATTTTGATAATTAAATTTAGTGAAGCTGATTATAATTATATTGTTTGGCTTATTTGACTGGACATGTAATTATGTGATCAACAGGTAATTGAGTGTATTTGCAAAGGTGTAATTATACTCTTTAATTCACAGTGGAGGTTGTGAATTACTAGTAATAACATGATGTACTTATTTTGATTATTTCAAAATCTTTTTATTTTTATGATTCTAATTTTGTTTAAAAATATATATTTTATTTTATAATACTTATTTTTTTCTTTCTCACTCTAAACCTTTATATATTATGTGATTCTATGCAATTTTTTATATTATCTTCTTTAATTTATTCCATGTTTATATTTTTCATTAGCATGATTTTATTAGCATTCTAATTTTTAAATTAAAGTTGAACTCATTGTTGGATAAAGTTATAAATATACGTAGTTTTTTTTTAAATCATATTTATGTACGTTATAAAGAAATTTGACAAAAGAGTATTATATTAATTTTTTTATTTTAAATTTTTTAGTTTCATTTGTTTTTGTACCATTGACTTGATATTTTACATTACAATCTATTTATTTTTTAGTTAGATTAGATAGATTATTTTTTTTAAAATATTTGAACAATTCTACTACGACATTATATTTATAGTATTTAATATTTTTGTCAAACATGCATTTCATGATGTTTGCATAAAACTTGTACTTTTAGTTTATTTATAATTAATTTGATTAATATATAGAAATTTTAAAAAATATATAAATTCATTCTTTTTATAATATCAGTTAAGAATATATATATTTATTAATCAATATAATTTTAAAAGACAACATATATCTTAATTATTTAATTTAATATTATTAATAAATACCTTTTGTTTGTCTAATATAAATTTTTAATTTTAGATGATTACTTTTTTTAAAAATTTAATATAACCTTGCAATTATACTCGTACAAATCAAACAATACACTTATAATTACATTGTGATAGATAAACATGTCAAAATAATTATTAAGTTGTGTAAGTATCAGAGAAATAATTACCGCCTTATTAATTTTATTAATTACACCTATGCTTGGCAAACGAGCAAGTCAGATTGCATATGAGTCGATCAAATATGAATTAAGTAAAAATGGATAAAATATCCAACTCGACTCATATGAGTAAATATGAATACCCATATTATAGTAATGTAACACTCGGTAAATTACCAAAATACCCCTAGGGAAGAGGTGTGCGTAAAACGCGTCTTCCGATGCTCGGATTGAAAATCTGAGAGTGGATTCGTGGTCAGCACTGAAAATTGAGTGGGAGAAGGGTCTCGGTCAATTTTTAGAGCGACCGAGTCAAAAGATAATTTTTCGTTCCGAAATGAAAAACAGTGTGACTACGCGATGGAACCGCGTCGCGGACTTGTCGCGGAGCCACATTTATGTTTTTCTGTGATTTTTCAACGGATTTGAATTTTCTAAAAATACACTGCCCGAGACAGGTCCGCGTCGCGGACTATGTTATTTCAGGTCGGGAAAAAAAATTTAAATTACGGAGGGCATTTTAATCCATTCCTATCAATCCTAAACATTCCCCTATGACTAATTAAGGCTGGTTTCTAAGAAAAAGGTTTCAAAAACCCCATTCAAGAACATTCTTCCTAAAAAGTCACTAAGCCAAGGCTTGAGGGGAGTTGAGGTTGAGGAAAACGAGAGAAGGTTGTGCAAGAGCAGTGTTAGCAAAATCATTCCAGGTATATAAGGCTAACCTAAAGCATGGGAATGTTCTCCCATGTGCCCTCTTGAGTATATTAAATTATACATTGAACATAATGAGTTTGATGTGAAGAGTTTTGAGCATTTTTTTTGCGTTTTACCTTATGCATATACTTTTCTTAAACTGATCATCATCATAAAACTGAATTTACATTCATAATCCATTTCATATGTGTTTTCTTCTAAAACCCTATGACTATTTTATTAAAAAGGTGTAAGAATGAACTAAGAGATGAGTCTAGAGCCTAAATGAGAATGATGTTATGATGGTGTGATTGTGTTCCACATTTGATGAGAGTCTTGATGATGATGTTGATGAGGATGATATTTTATGACGTCTTAAAATTGAAAGTTAATCTCTAAAAAAGTATCTTGAGTCCATGATGTTGATGTTGATGTTAATGAGGTGAGGTAATGTTGATGTTGAGGTATTATGTCCCTATGGGACTGATGTTGATGTTGAGGTATTATGTTATGTCCCTATAGGACCGATGATAAGGTATTATGTCCCTGTCGGACTGATGAGGTTGAGGTTCTATGAGCATGTTGAGTTCTGGGAGGAGTATTGAGCATCGAAATGGATGAGAGTGAGTCCCACTCGAACCCATTAACTACGTGGCTCGCGTAGAAAGAGGGGATTGAACCGCAATACGGATGGCTCCTTTATTGTCCCAAATAAGGACTGAGGTTTTCTTGTGGATCCACTGAGGTTGATGTTCTTTACCCCGAGCAAGGTATTGGATGAATGTAACAATGACATCGCTTTGTTATATCATCACAGGCTCATAGGTGATGGTTGTCGGTTAGAGAAACTTCCAGTTAGGTTCCTTTTGATAGAAATCTGATATTGATGTTGATGTGGTGTTTTGAGTTGATGTTCCCTGAGTTGAGTCGGTGTTGATGTTCCCTGAGTTGAGTCGGTATTGATGTCCCTTGAGTTGAGTTAAGTTGATGTTGAGGTTCCATGAGTTGAGGTGAGAGATTGATGGGTCATTTGTCTATTCTAATCTCTTGCCTTAGATAGACTCTTGACATTCTAATGGAATATGATGTTGAGTTGATGTTTCTTTATGCTGTTGTACTTACATTGTTATTCAACTATTTTACATACCAGTACATTCCACTGACTGACGCCATTTGGTGCTGCATCATTTCATGATGCAGATACAGGAGTTAGAGGACTTCAGCAGACGCACCGTTGAGGTTAGAGATTGCGAGTTCCAACATTGGTGAGCCTCCTTGCTATTCGAAGGAGACCCTTTTTATTTAATGCTTCCTTTATTCATTGAGTCCGGTAGCCATGGCCTGTCATGGTACCATCTTAGATAGTTGAGTCAGGTTAGAGGCTTCGTAGACATGATGTCGAGGTAGATGATGATGTTTTCCTTATGAACTGAGTAGTACTTTTACTTACTTAGTTGATGTTGAGACAGATGTTGGCCTTTGGCCTTTTTATTGAAGTAGTTCACTGCTTTACTTCCGCTATGTTGCTGTTAATTGACTGTCTTGAGAACAAGTGGTTCGCTTGGGGGCTAGCAATAGTCTCTGAGTGCTGACCACGTCTAGGGTACCCTCCCGGGGCATGACAAACTTGGTATCAGAGCACAGAGTTCAAGAATCCTAGGGAGTCTATGAAGCCGTGTGTAGTAGAGTCTTGTTTATGCGTGTGTTGTGCACCACACTTCATAAACAGGATGCTACAAGGCATTAGGAAATGGTTACCCTTCTTTGATGTTTTGAGTTCGTGCGATAGAGCTTGGCTCTACAAAACCCCCTTTCTAATTCGTGTGTTACGCGCTTGCAGATAATGCCTCCAAAACGAACTGCTGCCCAAAGAGATGCTTCAGTCCCTAACACTGAGAATCCCTTACCAGAGGCTCCTAATCAGCATGGGACAAGGAAACGGGGACGACCTGCCAAAGCTACTGAGGCTCCACCAGCACCTCCTGCTCAGTCAGCCTCCACTTCGGAAGCAGATTTCAGGGGAGCTATTACTATGCTCACTCAGTTGGTGGCCTCTTAGAGTAGCAGTCGCGGTCCCCAGGCCCCTAGCTCCAGCTCCCAAGAGTCTGCAGCTGCATCCAGGCTCAGAGATTTCCTGAGGATGAACCCGCCAGTCTATACGGGGTCCAAGGTTGAGGAAGATCCGCAAAACTTCATTGATAAGATGCGCAAGATCTTGAGGGCTATGCATGCAAACGAGGTTGAGAGAGTTGAGCTGGTCTCGTATCAGCTTAAAGATGTTGCCAATGTATGGTATAACCAATGGGAAGATGGTAGAGGTGAGGATGCTGAGCCTGCTGAGTGGGAGGAGTTTGAGAGTGCTTTTCTCAATCACTTCTTTCCCCAAGAGTTGAGGGCGGCAAAGGTCGAGGAGTTCGTGAATTTGAAACAAGAGGGGTTGACGGTCAAGGAATACAACTTGAAGTTCATCCAGCTGTCCAGATATGCTCCAGAGATGGTCCTTGATATGAGGGCAAAGATGAGGAAGTTTGTGCCTGGGTTGGGCAGGCATGTGAAGCGAGAGTGTAAGGCAGCATTGTTGATTCCAAATATGGATATCTCTAGACTTATGGTCTATGTCGAGCAGACCGAGGAGGATAAGAAGAGGGACAGAGAAGAGTAGCAGAGTAAGAAACCCAAATCGGCAGGGCATGAGGCGAACCAGCAGAAGCAGAATAAGGGTGATAGAACTTTCTTTCAGAAGAAGTCTTCTAGCCATGCACCTCCGGTGGCAAGTGCACCTGTTCAGCAAAACAGGTATGATCAGAAATCCTATGGTCACCAGAATTTTAGAGCACAGGGACCTCAGTCCCAAGCTAGTGTTGCTCAAGGTCCGAAGGGAAGGCCACCTTGTGGCAGATGTGGCAGGCTGCATCTTGGTGCGTGCCGTGAGGGCACCAATACTTGCTTTTCATGTGGATAGCCTGGTCATTTCCAGGGTGAGTGTCGTACGAGGAATCAGAGGTGGAGTAATAGAGGCAGTAGAGCTCAGTCTTCTATAGCGCCTCCTGCAGGTAGTCATCAGAAGGCTGCTATTGCAAATGCAGAAGGCGGGACAAACGTCTGTATGCAATGAGAAATCGGCAAGATCAAGAGGTTGCTCCAAATGTTGTTACGAGTATGCTTCGAATCTTTTCCTATAATTGTTATGCATTGCTTGACCCGGGTGTCATTTTGTCCTTTGTGACGCCCTATGTGGCCAATAAGTTTGAGATACTTCTTGAGTGTTTGCTTGAACCTTACACTGTTTCGACTCCTATTGGTGAGTCTATCCTGGCTAAGAAGGTCTACAGAGACTGTGTAGTGTCCATCTGTCATAGGGATACTTTGGCCAATTTGGTAGAGTTGGAGATGGTTGGCTTTGATGTGATTCTTGGTATGGATTGGCTCCATGCTTGCCATGCATCCATAAATTGTAGGACCCGAGTTGTTAAATTTCAATTTCCGAATGAACCGATCCTAGAGTAGAAGGGAGGTTATGTTGCACCCAAGGGTAGATTTATTTCCTACCTGAGGGCGAGGAGGTTAATCTCTAAAGGGGTGTATTTATCACCTTGTACGAGTTAAATCTGATGATGTTGAGTCCCCTACTTTCGAGTCGGTCCCGATTCTAAATGAGTTCCCTGAGGTGTTCCCTGAGGATTTACCTGGAGTCCCTCCTGATAGGGAGATCGACTTTGGTATTGATATACTTTCGAACACGCAACCCATTTCGATTCCACCATATAGGATGGCCCCTGCCGAGTTGAAAGAGTTGAAGGAGCAGTTGAAGGATCTGTTAGAGAAGGGTTTTATTAGACCAAGTGTTTCTCCTTGGGATGCTCCCGTACTGTATGTACGAAAGAAGGATGGGTCCCTTAGAATGTGCATAGACTATAGGCAACTGAACAAGGTCACGATCAAGAATAAATATCCTCTTCCCAGGATAGATGACTTGTTTGACCAACTTCAAGGTGCCTCATGCTTTTCAAAGATAGACCTCAGATCGGGTTACCAACAGTTAAAGGTGAAAGAATGTGATGTTCCAAAGACAGCCTTCAGGACAAGATATGGCCACTTTGAGTTGTTGGTTATGTCTTTTGGATTGACGAGTGCACCGGCAACTTTCATGGATTTGATGAATAGTGTGTTCCGGCCCTACCTTGATATGTTCGTGATCGTGTTCATTGATGATATCTTGGTATGTTCGAGGAATGAGGAAGAGCATGCTAAACATCTTTGAGTTGTCCTTCAAACTCTTAAGGACCATGAATTGTGTGCGAAGTTCTCCAAATGTGAGTTTTGGCTTAAGTCAGTGGCTTTCCTAGGCCATGTGGTTTCGGGTGATGGAATTTGAGTAGATAGTCAAAAGATTGAAGCGGTTGCAAGCTAGCCAAGACCGACCTCTCCAACTGACATAAGGAGTTTCTTGGGGTTGGCAGGCTACTACCGCAAATTTGTTGAGGGATTTTCTTCCATATCCGTGCCATTGACCAAACTGACCCAGAAAAAGGTCAAGTTTCAGTGATTTGAGGAATGTGAGAAGAGTTTCCAAGAGTTAAAGACTAGGTTGACCACCGCACCTGTCTTGATCTTGCCTGTCGAGACGGAAGGCTTTGTAATATAATGTGATGCATCAAGAGTTGGGTTGGGATGTGTGTTAATGCAGAAAGGAAAAGTGGTGGCCTATGCTTTCAGGCAGCTTAAGGTTCATAAGAGGAACTATCCGACCCATGATCTTGAGTTGGCGGCAGTTGCGTTCGCACTTAAAATCTAGCGCCACTACTTGTATGGAGTGCATGTGGACGTGTTCACGGATCACAAGAGCTTACAGTATGTCTTCAATCTGCGATAGAGAAGGTGGTTGGAATTTCTCAAAGACTATGACATGAGCAACATGTACCACCCAGGTAAAGCTAATGTTGTTGCTGATGCTCTTAGCAGGTTGTCTATGGGTAGCACAACCCATGTTGAGGAGGAAAAGAAGAAGTTAGTGAAGGAAGTGCATAGGTTGGCTCGATTAGGAGTCCAGTTTGAGGAGACCGACGAGGGAGGAATTAATGTTCAGAATGGGTCTGCATCGTCCCTAGTGACTGAGGTAAAAGAGAAACAAGATCGAGATCCAATGATACTCCAATTGAAGGAGCATGTTCAGAAACAAAAAGTGATGGGGAGATGGGGTATTGAGGTACCAGAGTAGATTATGTGTCCCCGATGTTGATGGTGTTCGAGAGAGGATTATGGCTGAGGCCCATAACACTAGATACTCCATTCATCCGGGCTCCACCAAGATGTATCACGACTTGAGAGAGGTCTATTAGTGGAGTGGAATGAAGCGGGATATCGCGGAGTTTGTTTCAAGATGCCCAAATTGCCAATACGTAAAGGTTGAGCATCAAAGGCCAAGTGGCTTGGCCCAAAACTTCGAGATTCCAAAGTGGAAGTAGGAGATGGTTAATATGGATTTTATCACTGGCCTACCGAGATCCCCGAGACAGCATGATGCCATATGGGTGATTGTAGACAGGATAACGAAGTCAGAGCATTTCCTGGCAGTCAAGACGACCAACATTGCATAGGATTATGCCAAGATGTATATCTGAGAGACTGTGAGGTTGCATGGAGTTCCCTTGTCCATCATCTCGGACAGAGGAGCCCAATTTACTTCTCATTTTTGGAAGTCTTTCCAGAAAGGATTGGGTACCAAAGTGAACTTGAGCACAACTTTTCATCCACAGACGGATGGTCAGGCAGAGCGCACTATTCAGATGGTAGAAGACATGTGGAGAGCATGCGTCCTTGACTTCAAAGGAAATTGGGACAATCATTTACCATTGATTGAATTCACATATAACAATAGTTATCATGCAAGCATTCAAATGGCCCCTTATGAGGCGTTGTATGGGAGAAGGTGTAGATCACTCATTGGGTGGTTTGAAGTCGAAGAGGCTGAGTTGATTGGTCCTGACCTTGTCCCCCAGTCCATGGAGAAGGTGAAGATTATTCGAGAAAGATTGAAGACTGCCCAAAGCCATCAGAAATCTTACACAGATATGAGGAGAAGAGACCTAGAGTTTGAGGTGACGATTGGGTTTACTTGAAGGTATCACCCATGAAGAGTGTCATGAGGTTTGGGAAAAAGGGAAAATTAAGTCCTCGTTATATTGGTCCTTATCAGATTGTGCGAAGAATTGGGAAGGTTGCTTATGAGCTAGAATCACCTTCCGAGTTAGATGGAATCCATCCAGTGTTTCATATTTCTATGTTGAAGAAATATTTGAGGGATCCTGCCTTGGTAATTCCCGTGGAGAGCACAGGAGTCAGAGACAGTTTTTCCTACGAGGAAATCCCGGTCCAAATCTTTGATCGGCAGGTTCGCAGATTGAGGAACAAAGAGATAACCTCTGTCAAAGTTTTGTGGAGGAATCAATTTATTGAGGAAGCCACATGGGAAGCTGAGGAAAAGATGAAAGCAAAATATATGCACCTATTCGTGCCTGAGATTGATGAGAGCGTTGAAGGTAACATTCTTACTTTTATGTAAATTGATGTTCCTATCATGAGTAGACATGTATAAATTCTGATGTATGATTAGAGGTTATTGAGGTCGATGAGGAATTGAGGAGGTAAGTTTCTGAGTGGGTATCGAGGTGAGTCCTAAGTCTATTCGTGCCAAAGTACTGTTCCTACTCATCATTCGAGGACGAATGATCCCAAGGGGGAGATAATGTAACACCCGGTAAATTATCAAAATACCCCTAGGGAAGAGGTGTGCGTAAAACGCGTCTTCCGATGCTCGGATTGAAAATCCGAGAGCGGATTTGTGATCAATACTGAAAATTGAGTGGGAGAAGGGTCTCGGTCGATTTTTAGAGCGACCGAGTCAAAAGATAATTTTTCGTTCCGAAATAAAAAATAGTGTGACTGTGCAATGGAACCGCGTCGCGGACCTGTCGCGGAGCCACACTTATGTTTTTCTGTGATTTTTCGAAGGAGTTGAATTATCTAAAAATACAGAATTTTCTAAAAATACACTGCCCGAGACAAGTCCGCGTCGCGGACTATGTTATTTCAGGTCAGAATTTTTTTTTTACATTACAGAGGGCATTTTAGTCCATTTCTATCAATCCTAAACATTCCTCTACGACTAATTAAGGTCATTTTCTAAGAAAAGGGTTTCAAAAACCCCATTCAAGAACATTCTTCCTAAAAAGTCACTAAGCCAGGGCTTGAGGGGAGTTGAGGTTGAGGAAAACGAGAGAAGGTTGTGCAAGAGCGATGTTAGCAAAATCATTCCAGGTATGTAAGGCTAACCTAAAGCATGAAAATGTTCTCCCATGTGCCCTCTTGAGTATATTAAATTGTGTATTGAACATAATGAGTTTGATGTGAAGAGTTTTGAGCATGTAATTTGCGTTTTACCTTATGCATATACTTTTCTTAAACTGATCATCATCATAAAACTGAATTTACATTCATAATCCATTTCATATGTGTTTTCTTCTAAACTCCTATGACTATTTTATTAAAAAGGTGTAAGAATGAACTAAGAGATGAGTCTAGAGCCTAAATGAGAATGATGTTATGATGTTGTGATTGTGTTCCACATTTGATGAGAGTCTTGATGATGATGTTGATGAGGATCATGTTTTACGACGTCTTAAATTGAAAGTTAATCTCTAAAAGAGTATCTTAAGTCCATGATGTTGATGTTGAGGTATTATGTCCCTATGGGACTGATGTTGATGTTGAAGTATTATGTCCCTATGGGACTGATGTTGATGTTGAGGTATTATGTTATGTCCCTATGGGCCCGATGATGAGGTATTATGTCCCTATAGGACTGATGAGGTTGAGGTTTTATGAGCATGTCAAGTTCTGGAAGGAGTATTGAGCATCGAAATGGATAAGAGTGAGTCCCACTTGAACCCATTAACTACGTGGCCTGCATAGGAAGAGGGGATTGAACCGTAATGCGGATGACTCCTTTCTTGTCCCAAATGAGGACTGAGGTTTTCTTGTGGATCCACTGAGGTTGATGTCCTTTACCCCGGGTAGGGTTTCGGATGGATGTGGCAACGACATCGCTTCGTTGTATCATCACTGGCTCATAGATGATGGTTGTCGGTTAGAGAAACTTCCAGTTAGGTTCCTTTTGACAGAACTCTGATGTTGATGTTGATGTGCTGTTCTCAGTCGATGTTCCTGGAGTTGAGTCGATGTTGATGTTCCCTGAGTTGAGTCGATGTTGATGTCCCTTGAGTCGAGTTGATGTTGAGGTTCCTTGAGTTGAGGTGAGAGGTTGATGAGTCATTTGTCTATTCTAATCTCTTGCCTTAGATAGACTCTTGACATTCTGATGGAGTATGATGTTGAGCTGATGTTTCTTTATGCTGTTGTACTTACATTGTTATTAAGCTATTTTACATACCAGTACATTCCACGTACTGACGCCATTTGGCGCTGCATCGTTTCGTGATGCAGATACAGGAGTTAGAGGACTTCAGCAGATGCACCGTTGAGGTAAGAGATTGCGAGTTCCAACATTGGTGAGCCTCCTTGCTATCCGGAGGAGACCCTTTTTATTTAATGCTTCCTTTATTCATTGAGTCCGGTAGCCATGGCCTGTCATGGTACCATCTTAGACAGTTGAGTCAGGTTAGAGGCTTCGTAGACATGATGTCGAGGTAGATGATGATGTTTTTCTTATGAACTGAGTAGTACTTTTACTTACTTAGTTGATGTTGAGACAGATGTTGGCCTTTGGCCTTTTTATTGAAGTAGTTCACTGCTTTACTTCCGCTATGTTGATGTTAATTGAATGTCCTGAGAATAAGTGGTTCGCTTAGGGGCTAGCAATAGTCTCTGAGTGCCAGCCACGTCTAGGGTACCCTCCCGGGGCGTGATAAGTAATCTTGTTAAAAGTTTTAAAAACAACACCTTTTAGCCTTTTTCACCCTCCACCTCGAGCCCGCCCGAGCCCCATCTCCACCCCCACCCCAAGGGCCCTTCATACAAAATAAAATGTAAGACAAATTTAAATTTTTTTACCCCCACCCAAGCTCCCAGCTCCCAGCTCCCTCCCCCTACGACCAAAAAAAAAATTTATTTATTTTTTTTCAAAACAAATCTTTAATTTTTTTATCTCTAACCTTCCCAGAGTGCCCCCAAGCATCCCTCAACCCCCTCCCTACCCCCAAAAAATGTAATTTTTTTATAAATAATTTTCTTTTACAATCCCATCACAGCCTCCAAATAAAAAAAATAATTTTTTTATTTTCCTCCCTCCATTTCCAGCCCTCCCAATACAAAGTTAATTTACTTTTTAAAAAATTCAAAATATTTATTTACCTCTCACCTATCCTAATTTTTTTAATAAAATTTTAATTTAGTCTCTTTTACCCATATAACATATTTTTAAATGGATAAATATGAGCTTTATCCATTTTTTATTCGTCGATTGAATACCCAATTCATTAAAAATAGATAAATATAAATAAGTGCTCAAATAACTTGTCTATTTTAATATTTTTAATTATATAAATTCTAATTACCGGTGACTTACTAAACCTACCTTAATAAATTTTATAACCAAACACAACTTGTTAAATTTTTCTCAGAGCTTTTTCAAAAATATTTTGGGCAAATGGCACGTAAAAATTTTCCCCCAAGTGGAGTGGAAGTGGGTCTTTAACCTCTAACCATACATGGTTAATATATGAATAAACCTTTAACCATGGTTACTTGGAATCATCTTCCTTGAAGAAGTCGCCAGCTAGTGACGTCGCCTACTCGCAACCACGTTGACCTCGCTTCCTATTTATCTCCCCCATCTCATAACCTCATTCTGTATCTCAAATTTCCCACTTCAAATCTATCGCTGCTAAGAAACCATGGAACACCGCACCTTAGAAATTAATGTCGTCTCTGGTAAAGCTCTCAACAAGGTGAATTTCATCACCAAGATGGACGTATACGTCATCGTTTCAATCTCCGGCGCCGATGAGGACAGATCTAATCAGAAATTCAAAACCCACGTCGATCACGACGGTGACAATAACCCAACCTGGAATTTCCCGATCAAATTCACCATTGATGACAAGGCTGCTGTTCAAAACCGTTTGCGTCTTCTTTTCAAGCTACGATGCCAACGTGCCCTGGGAGATAAAGATATTGGAGAAGTTGACGTACCCATCAAAGAGCTTCTCGACTCTTTCAATAGCACTACCGGAACTAAACAATTTGTAAGTTATCAAATCAGAAAACCTTCTGGTAAACCCAAAGGTCAACTCACTTTTTCATACCAATTTAGTGATAAGATCACCGGTAGTAGTACTGTCGATTCTAAAATTGACCAGCAGGTGACTGCTTATCCGGCGGTAAATCAAACTCCGGTGGTCGGATCCACTTCTATGTACCCACCGCCACCGCCACCGCAAGGTCCAAGTGGGATATACCCACCGCCACCGACCTATGCTTATGGTGGGAGTGGACCCACTCCATCACCGCCGGTGGCATATCCACCACCACCGGCGGCATATCCACCACCACCGGCGGCATATCCACCACCACCGGCGGCGGTAGGATATGGATACGGATATCCACCGGCGACGGCATATCCTCCACCACCCCAATACGGATATCCACCGCAGCAAGGTGGATATGGTTACGGGTATCCACCGGTGCAACGGCCTGCGAAGAAGAACAGTAATTTGGGGTTAGGATTGGGGGCGGGTTTGCTTGGTGGAGCAATTGGTGGAATGATCATCGGAGATGCAATCTCAGATGCTGGAGGTTATGATGGTGGATTTGGTGATGTTGGTGGATTTGATTTTTGATTTATTTTTTTGGTTTTAATTCGGATATTCTTTTTTTTTTTTATGAGTTAAAATTAGTTCATGTGAAAATTGTAATATTATTATGAATTTTGATGACATAAATCAAGAGTCAATGAATGTATTATTTTCTTGAGTTAGTTATTTTGATTTTCTATGGAAGAAATTTTATCTTATGATTCTATGAACAAGAAATAAAAGATGGTAAAAGAACACGAATAAATAATTAAATGACAATAATAGAAAATTAAAACCTTCACATTTCAATTATGAATCCAAAATAGAGATTAATTCTTAAAGACATTCCACAGGAACGATTATCAAGCGAAAAGTGTATAAAGATGATCTTAAAAGGAATACATTTTCAAGCCAGTACTACTTTTAACATTGCTTAGTAATTAAGAATTTTACTCTTTCAATCAAGGTTTAGACACCTAAATTCAAATTTGTACTTATTGAACACTTTATCTCTTAAAATTTGAACCATTTTTCAAATTTGAATTATTTGAATAATTTTTTTAATAATCATCTAGAAGTATAAAATGAGTGATATATAATTAGGTGATATGACAATTTTGACAAATTAAATAATGATATGTGTTATTTGGATTCCAAAAGACATTTTAAAATGTATTATAGAATAAAAGAAAAGGAAATTATTTTTAAGTAAAAAAAACAAATATTACTCACCATATAGCTAGCTGCCTACACATCAACACCATAACTACCATTTCTTCGATTTCACTCTTTTTGTCAAACATCGATTAAGATTTATTGATATCTTTTGTGTAGTGGGTTTCAATTCATTAATAATTTCCAAGAAAAATAATTTCATATTTGTATTAGTCTCGCGGGAAAATTTGAAGTTTCATTGGAAATAATGAACACCAAAGTGGGGAGACGATGACCACTAATTGCTTGTTATTTTAAATTTTTTTGGTATCTTTATTTCATGCCCTCTGCTTAACATTCCATAACAACGGAAGACATCTTCCAATTCATCTTCTAATCTTCCCAATCCTGTTTTCTACCTTTTTTATAGTTTTGTGTTTGACCTTAGATACAGAGACATGCAGTAAAGAAGGAAAGTGACACAACAAAGTGAAGATTAATCAGAGAACAATATTTTTTTTTTCAGAAATGTTTACTCAATAAATCTGCAAGAATTGACTATATTGCTAGATTTTAGTAAAATTCATTAGCCAATGAAAATCAAATTGCACAATGGTTTGATTTTTAAATTTTTTTTTTGAGCTTAGAAAATAGTGAGAACGTCCATTTTATTTTTTTCCAACAAAGCTAACATGATAGATTTATAAGTTGTGGTTGATCGTTTGAAAGATTAAGGAAGAAGAAAGAAGTTGATGATAATATACTTAGAGGAAAACGAGGTGGCATGAGTGATGAGTGATGGTTAGAGAAAAAAGTGAAAGAAGATGATGGTTAGAGAAAGAAGGGGAAGAAGAAGTGTAGGTGGCCGGTGATGACAGATCCCGTGGAAAAAAATAAGATGATTGAAGAAGGACAATGGCTGTAGGTGAAGAAAGAAGGGGAGGGAGCTATCGATGGTGATGACATCAATTAATGTCCTTTTACACGCCTTTTTTATGTGTATTACACACTCTTTGACATGTCAGTAAAAAATGCTTAATAGATACAAATTTTTATAGGCGTAGATGTTCAATAGGTCTAAATTTAGACGTCTAAGTGAATTATGCAGACAACTTTAAGAGGACGCAGACAACTTAAATCTTCAATTAATAACATATCAACATGGAGATAAATTTCTCAACTTCACTCTAGTGCCAAGTCATTTTTGGAAGGACCTGCCAAAAGTGAGAAGTGAATTTGACTCTGCGGTCTGGTATGATGGACAATGGAATTTTGTACAACCTTACCAACTCTCCACTATATAAGTGGGCATAGTCCTCAGCACTGAACATGGTCTTCACCAGTAAGAAATGGGCTGACTTAGTTATGCGGTCAACTATCACCCATATGGAGTCAAAATGCATCTTGGTTCTTGGCAACTGAACTACAGTCCATGTTGATCTCTTTCCACTTCTAAGTAGAAATATCAATATCTTCGAGCTAAGTCACTCGACCTTTGGTGTTCAACCTTTACCTGCTGGCAGTTGGCGCATTCAGACAGAAATTAAGCTGTGTCCTTTTTCATCCCATCCTACCTATAAATTTCTCTCAAATCTGTGTACATCTTGGTAGTGCCGGGATAAATAGAGTAGGAGGAATGTTGAGCTTCTTGCATGATCAAATTCTTCAACTCATCATCACTAGGTACACACAACCTACCCTAATACCGAACGCACCATCTCCCCCTTGTGAGTAGACCTCTTGTTGACACCCAATTTTGACCCACCTTAACTTTTTTTTTTGTATGTTATTCGATTATTTAAGTATTTTTAAAAATATTGTTTTATAAGTTCATATTTTAATTTGTATCCGAAAATTTTTATATCTGTATTTTTTTTATTTATTTCTTTTTTTTTTGCATTCATAATTTACAAAATTTTATTATTGTTATTATTTACTCACTTTTAGCATTTAATCTCTTATGTTATTTATAAATTTTCGAATGAGAAAATTTTAAGTTCTTAATTTATCGTAAATAACATTGATCTATTTTTTTTATGATAAGTATAAGTAGTGATTTAATAAAATTTATTACGTAGTAATTTAGTAGTTATTTATATTATGTATTTTGATGAAATTTGATTTAGCCTTAATTATATTTGAATTTCAAGCTTTGTGAAATCTTTGCTTATTTGAAAAATCTTCCACAATCTTTTCCTTTCTTGTAAAAAATATTATAATCCCAAATTAATGTTCCTTTATTTTTGCTATTCCTCCTTTTTCTCACGTTTTTTCCCAAAAAAAAAAAAAATCACTCTCCAAAATTATTTTTTTCTCCACTCTCCCAACATCTTTTTTTTCCTTATTTTTTGCTCCCTTTCCAACGTTCTCTTACCTTTTTTTTGCATTGTTTTTTTTTTAATTTTGTTTTATTAATTCTCAAATCACTCATTAAAAGTTTTTTTTTCCTTTTTCTTCTTCAAACAAAGCGTCTCTTTTTCTGATTACTTTTCTTCCCTAAGATTTTATTCTCTCTTCATGGAAATCAATGGCAGTAACTAATAAATTTTTCAACCCTTTGTTATATATACAATTTTCATCCTCTCCAAGAGAGTAGACAATAATACACACATACACACTCACGTCAAGACACATACATGAGAAGGGTTTCTCCACTAAGTTAAAAAGAAGGAATGACATCACTTGGAGCTTAATCACGATGAGTGAAGGGGGCAACCCTCTATTTTGTATTGGGTTTAAGAGGCTGAACGTGCAACAAGGTTGACTTGCAGTGTTCATCGATGTCTTTCATCACTACAACCCGACAATGGTCAGTCATGCACCCTATTTCTTTATACTTCTTTAGTTTTTATATTTTCGAAAAATTATACTATGTAGTATTAGGTCCCTTATTTACTTTGACGCTTGGTGAACGTATAGTATATATTTGATGGAGCTTCTTGTGTATTAATTGCATTGAAGAATATTGTGCTTAGTATTTTTTAAAATATTATCATAGTTGTATTTTTTAATCTCATTAGAAATATGACGGTGTATTCTACTGAAAACATACCTTAATTGTAATCTGTTTATTTATTTTTAATCTTCCCCAATTATATATCCATGTCTTAGAAGTAAATATGTTGTATGGTATGCAACATAGATTATTACTTTTTATCTATGAACTAGGAAAATGAGTGCATAATCTGAAAATTTTATTTTTCTCATATGGTATAAGTCCTATTTTTTTTGTCTAGATTTGATTTTCCATTGATGTATTCTAAATGTCATAAATGTAGGAAAAGATCTAAAATTGATGCAGAAAAGTGTGCATTTCTTTTAGCTTGCACAATTCATTTTTAAGAATAGTTGATTGAGCCGTCCATTTTGAATAAAATAGATGATTGTATTATCTTGAACTCTAAATAATTGTGAGTACTTTTAAATTCTTGTATTAACAATATATAAATATGTTAAAGATTTATCTTTGCCTAATAGCTGGAAACTTTTAAGTCATAACTTAGTCTGAACATGTACTATTCTAAACTTTAAAAGTAAAAAATTTATTACTATTGCACAATAGGTCTCATGTTTATCTACCCTACTACCTTTTTCATTATACTCTTCTCATGTATATACTTTGATCAAGAATCTTTTATCACCTTTATATTTTAATTTTTTTTTGATTAGTTGAGCATTAAGAACATACATACTTTCATATTCTTGTATATCTTACATATGTACCACAATTGATTGGCATTGTTTGGAATTCAATTGCAACGAGTGGAGGATCAACGCGAGAAACAAAGTTTGACTAAATTCGTTTCCTCAAGAGGAATCCAGGTACGTAATGGGACATGATGAAAAGGCAAGTTATAGCCGACTTATTGTATGAAGCGCATATATAGCTTTATAAAAAATAAAGCAACTCATTACTCCCTTATTTTCTAGGTTTTATGTGTTACCCTTTTTAAATATCTAAAAGACTAGATAACTTTTCATTGAAATTTTTTACCCATTCCCATGTTAAATACTTGAAATATTTCTTACAATCTAAATACCAGAAGTTTTTATATGATTTTTTTTATGCTTAAATATTTATAATTATTTTCGTCTTGTCTTAAAGAATTTCGAAAGGTTGATCATAAAAAATTGAAATAAAGGGAGTGACATCGCATTGAGCCCTCTTTAGCTTCGCCATATACTGATCCCAATCTCTCTCTCAATTTTAACTTTGTGTGTTTTCGAGTTATTAAATTCCTATGTTGCACGATATACTTTAAGTATTTTATTTGGAAAGGATCAGGTTAGTTCTTCTATTCTTTTTGTCCTTATTTTATTTTATTTATTTTATTTTTGGATTAGCTTTTTTTTTTCATATTATTTCAATATTTTAAGTATTCTATGGAGAGCAATCAGGTTAGTCTCCTCTTCTTTTGTCGCTAATATTATTATTATTTTTTTATTAGACAACTTGAAAATATGTTTTGCATAGTTAGTTAATAAATTATTGTTACTTGAGTATTTGTATCTTACTTATTGTAATATATGCTAGAAATCTCATATCTAAACTTGTTTTTAAATGTTATTCGTTTGAAATATACATCTGATGATTAATAAAATTTTAAGTTATAAATGATATATATTTTTAACTGTGGTAATATATGAGATGTGTGTGATTATTTTTAAGTGTAGAATAAAATATTTTCCTTCATTTTTTTTGTTTTATTTAATTCACTTAGTTATTACCTTTCTTGTAATTGTCTTATTATTTATATTGCAAGTAACTTTGTCACTTTAGAATGTCATAAGAATGAGTTTTTATGTTAACCATGTGTCTATTTTTATGTTCTGATTATAAATAAAAAGCTTTTATGTGTCTAGTACCTTATACTTAGTCTAAAAGATTCAATTATTTCATTGACCTTGCTTGTAATTTTTCACCCCCACATAAATGCGAGACACGGTCGGGACCCGTATTTGCGGATCTCGAAGGGTGCTTAACACCTTCCCTTCGAGGTAACTTGAACCCTTACCCGTTCTCTGGTGACCCTTAGACTAGTTTCTTTAGACTTAGAATAGGTGTCCTAATGCACCTCAAATCATTAGGTGGCGACTCTTCAACTTCAATAACGCAAAAATCCCAAAAGAGTCGTTTCCACGACATCGTCCAGGTTCCCGTTTCTTCGCGAGAAAAAATGGGGTGTGACACCTCTACCTTTCTATCTTTTACCAAAATCTTCTACTCAACCAAAGTGGGATCAAGATCTTGCTTGGCCTTAATCTCATCGATCAAAGAGGATGCTGACCCATGAAGAACCATCGCAACACCATCTCTGGACTCATTCGGTCTTACTCCAACCTTGCTAACTATGAACATCTCTAGCCAACTCCCATTTCCCAACACCGTCTATATGGGGCACACTTCCCATTGAAATTCTACGAAGGGTGTTAGCTACAATGTTGGATTTTTAGGGGTGGTATTTCATGCTCATATCATAATCTTTGAGTAGCTCTAACCATCTACATTGCCTCAGGTTGAGATCCTTCTGGGTGAACACATGCTGGAGGCTTTTGTGGTCGGTGAAAACATCCACATGGACTCTATACAAATAGTGTCACCAGATTTTTTTAAGGCAAACACCATTGTCGCGAGTTCAAGGTTTTGAGTCAGGTAATTCTTCTTATGCACTTTCAACTGTTTCACCATAGGAAATCACTTTCCCAATATTGCATTAGCACACAACCCAACCCAATCCTGGATGCATCACAATACAAAACCGTTACTCCTCTCGAACAGTGTCAATATAGAGGCGAAAGTCAACCAATTTGTCAAGGTCTGAAAACTCCTTTCACATTCATCTATCCACACAAATTTATCCTTCCTTTGAGTTAGCTTGGTGAGTGGAGATGAAATTGTGGAGAAGTCTTGGACAAACCGTCTATAGTAACCGGCTAGACCCAAAAAATTCCTTATGTAAGTGGGAGTCAATGGTCTTGGTGAGTTTCTTACCATTTTCATCTTTTTAGGATCAACCTTGATGCCCTCTCTAGAAACCACGTGCCTAAGGAACGCAACCTTATCTATCCAAAAATCGTACTTATCAAACTTTGCTGAGAGCTTCTGTTCCCTTAAGGTCTGCAATACTACCCTTAAGTGCTCCATGTGCTCTTGATCACCTCAGGAGTAGATCAAAATGTCATCAATGAACACCACTATGAACAAGTTAAGGTAAGGCTTGAATAACCTGTTCATGAGGTCATAAATATTGCCAGTGCATTTGTTAGGCCAAAGGACATCACCACAAATTTGAAATGACCATACCTAGTCCGAAAAACAGTCTTAGGGATGTCATTTTCTATCACTCTCAAATGGTGATAATCAAATCCCAAGTCAATCTTGGAGAAATGAGTGTCCCCTTGTAGTTGATCAAATAAGTCATCTATCTTCGGGAGAGGATATTTATTCTTAATGGTGACCTTTTTGAGCTATCGGTAGTCAATGCACATGCAAAGCGACTCATACTTCTTTCTTATGAATAACACTGGGGCACTCCATGGAGACTGACTAGGACAGATGAAACTCTTCTCGAACAGATCCCTCAGTTTCTCTTTCAACTCCTTCAATTTTGCGGGAGCCATTCTATACGGAGGGATTGAGATGGGTTGAGTATCGGGTAAGAGGTCTATACTAAAACCTATCTCCCTTTCATAAGGGATGCAGGTAACTCATCTGGGAAGATATTAGGGAATTCACTTACAATAGGGACCAACTCAAAAGAGGGAAATCTGGATGAGGCATCTTTGACCCTCACCAAGTGGTAGATACATCCCTCGAAAATCATCTTATGGGCCTTGACAAAAGAAATGAATTGAACTTTACACGAAAAACTACTACCCTCCCATTTAAGAACTGACTCATTAAGGAATTGGAATTTGACCCTACGGGTTTTACAATCAATGGAGTCATAAGAAGCATGCAATCAATCCATCCCTAAAATTACATCGAAGTCTACCGTGGAGAGCTCAACTAAATCACATGGGATTACTTTATGCAGAATAGAAGCAGAACAACCCCTATAGACTCTTTAGGCTATGATAGATTCGCCCACGGGGTTACTCACCTTGTGAGGCTCATGGAGGGCTTCAGGACATACATGAAACTTATATGCAAAGAATGGGGTTACAAAAGACAAGTTTGCTCCAAAATCTAAAAGTACTTATGCATCTGAATCATAAAAGCGTAACATACCGGTGACCATACCTGGGGCTTTCTCAACCTCTTGACGACCGTGAAGGGCATAGAACCAGATGGCCCTTGAGGAGTCATGAACTTGACCCCTCGTGCCTTGGGGCCTTGTGCCTCTACTCCTACATTCCTTGGCATGGTGACCGGGATTTACATAGGTTAAGTAAGCATTGGACTTGGCTAAGCATTCCCCTTTATGGGATCTTCCACACTTAGGGAAATTAGGACTTTGGGGAAACCTCTTTGTCCTTCCTGGAAGGAATAATATTGGTGGATCCTTTCCTTGGGCCACCTTGAGATTTGTAGCCACCGCTCCTTTGACGAGAATAGTTTCCGCCATCTACACGAGCCCGCGTGGTCTCCATTGTTGTTTCTTGGAGTTTCTCCTCTTTGATTTGTTTAGCATACGTCATTAATCGAAAAATATCCATCTTTTTGACCAACATCGCCATCTTGCATTCCTTGGAGACCAACTCAGAGACACCCAAAATGAACTTGCTCATGCGAGCCCTTGGATCCGTGACCATGAACACAACATCCTTGGATAATTAGGTGAACTTGAGGGCATATTCCTTCACACTCATACCCCCTTGCTTTAAGTTAATGAAATCTTGGACCTTTGCCTCCCTAAGCTCAATGGGAAGAACTGGTCTAGGAAGGCACACTTGAATTCCACACAATCAATAAGGCCCGTTTCTTGACCTTTCTCATTGGCCCACTACTCATACCAAACCTTGACGACTCCCTTAAGCTGGTAAGCCACCAAATCAGCTTTGTCCTTTGACAACATACCCATCACTGCCACAACTCGGTACACTTCTTCTATAAACTCCATAGGGTCCTCATCCGCCTTTGACCCATGTAATTCTAGTGGGTTCATTCGCATGAAGTCACGGCCTCTGGCTGCTGGGGTAGGCACTTGGGGAGGCACTGCTATCTCTCTATTGGATTTGTTAGCTAGCGCTTGGGCCAACACCACGAAAGCATCTTTGAACTCTAAATGAGATACTCCCTCGACCTGCTGGAGTGGAGGGACTTGTTGGTCTGGAATCCTTGTTGGTGGGGAGCTCTTCAGGGCACATAATCTAGAAAGAAGCAAAAGCTCGTCGATAGTTAGCAGAAAATCTTAAATCGTCTCATAGCCTCTCATTCAAGATAGTGGCACACTTCACAACCTTGAACGAGACTCTACACTATGGGGTATGCATGGACATCCGAGGAATATTTTAAAACCTCGGGTATGATACAAGTTTGTAATGACCCAACCTAGGGGCCTAGTTATCACACGGCGAATAAGGTCCTCAGAGGCACCTCACCCAAGCCATCTAAGCATCTCAATCATTCACAGGTAATAAACAAGACATAATGGGGAAAGGTAACATAAGGGAAAGTGGCTATGGGCCTTTGACAATGAAACAACATTAAAATAGTGGAAATAGCTAAATTATTACTATCTATACGCATACCTACATCGTAAGTCAATGGGACCAATAACAGATAGTCTCCATCAATAGAAAGAAGTCTAAACAACGCAATACTGGAATAAGTGCCTTAAGGAGCTACAAAACATCATCTAAAATCAAGCTAAATACAAGCTAGAAGGAAAAGGGTGGAGGGGCCCCTATCTAAGGGTTCACCACAACAATAGAGCAAGTCTTGGGCGCCGAATACTAGCCATGAGTCGATTTTGGAGTATTAGTCCCTACACGGTTAAATCATGTAGGCAAAATGCGTTAGTACATTTGAATGTACTAAGTAAATGGGATGCAATGTATGGAAAACATTGTAATGCCATCACCGTTAAATATAACATATAGGTATACACAAGGATAATGAGACATGAAATAGGATTAAACTTGCACAAGGAATACGACTCAAATCAATATTAGACAATGCACCTTTAAAACATAACTTTAAGACATATCATGGAACCATATAAACTCGTAGGAATAGACCATAACCGACAGTAAGACCATGTGAGCTACTACATGGAATCCAATGAACTCTTCCATTGGAAAAAGACCAATGCTCTCCTTCCATTGGGAAAAATGGAATCTACTTTCCAAGGTAGATGTCCGAACTTAGTGTCTTTCATAACTTTAGGGCCTACGTGGATCCACTAGCCTAGCCTACAAGGCTCCTATGGAGACACATAGTTAGGGACATCGAGATTTAGCTTCAAGGGGTCATGCTTCAACTAATGGATGAATCCCAATCTCAAATCCTCTCGGTGCTAAGTCATCCCACAGAATCTTTAAACATAGTTTAGAACCATAAGTCACTTTTAAACATAGTTTAAAATAGGTAGAATAGCTCGAACTTAAAAATCCTTCTTAAACATCTTTTAGGGAAATAATCACTTTACACATCTCTTTGGAAAAACTTAACTTTGAAGATCTTCATAAATGCCTATTCATAGTCATAATTCATAAGAAGCTTTCATGAAAATAGGTTGGGATTAATTAGCGCATGGAACAATCATAAATCGTATAAGTCTTAAGAAATTTCATTAAAAAGAGCATCGAAATCATCCAACCTTAGCAACACCAAAACCCATCTTAGAATCGACATCACACTTAAAATATTTGTACGTTTACTTAACAAAATATCATCAAACTTTAAGTACATCATATAATAGCATGAGAGTCATAAAATCATCATAAGCATGCATTGAAACTTTAGAACTTAAAGAAAAGGTAAAATGCATAATAGGAAACTTTATGGGTGAAAGAGTGCCTATAAATCAACTTACATACCTGAGAAACTAGAGAGAATCGGAGTTAAAGTCTTGAGGAAGGAACTTGGAAAATCCTAGTCTTATTCTTGAGAGCCCTTGCCTTAGAAATTTAGAATTAGAAGAATGAGAGAATAAGGGGTGTTCTTAGGGCTTGAAGAGAAATATAGGCCCACCTTTTCGTCCCCCAAAGGATGTAATTAGGAATAAAATTACGAGAAATGACCAAATTGCCCCTCAATTAAGATTATCGGAAGCCATCTACGAAACTCCGTCTAGGAGTCGTAGATTGTTTTAGGGGCTGTAAACCCTTTCATCTGATGGCTTACCTGAGTTTCCTAAAATTTGGCCTCTTCTGAATCCGGAACTATGACAAATAGGATGGGCCGCACTAATTTCTATGGGCCATGGATGGACTCCTGGAGTTCTTCCACACTTAGCCAACTTCTCACCTTGTATCTGACACCCTTTTACGAGACCTTATATGAGCCATATAATATTTTACGGATCGTCTGATAAGTCGTGGATTAACTTCCTAAAAATTTCAAATTTCCTCATGGTTGGAACCCTACTCACGAACCATTCTACGAGCCTTAGAAAATTTCCTGGGCCGTAGATGGTCTTGTGAAGCAGTTCCTCGCTCATTTTTCAAGCCAACTTCTCTATACTCAAAGCTCCTAAACTGGGGGTTGTTACAACATGCACTCATCAAGAAAGACTTTTAGACAAAGAACATCACAATACGTGCAACACAAATCCCAAATAAACTAAGATTTGCCTACTTTATTAAAACATCATGGTTCCCACAACCCTATTTGTGGGTTTAGTTAATTGAACTTGCAAGAATGAAACAAAAATAATGTTGTAATTCATTTTTAAATCACTTACAAGTAAGAACAAATCAATTCTTGAGTCGGATAAACAAACGGGAGTAAAGAATGAGATTTAATCTTCAAACAATCACCAAATTTGCAACTAGACATAGTAGTTGTTTGCAATCTGTCCAGCACGTTTTTAAGGTAAAATTTTCTGGAAAAATCAATGTTTTGAGCGTGTAGTTGCAGCCCTGAAATGTGGTCTATAATATGTATTAAAATCATAATAAAACAAGCCTTATATAGTATTTAAAACCTAGCGTAAAACAAGTAGGAGAACTAATCCTAAACCATGTAGGAAAACTAATCCTAAATGGACTAGGATTATCTAGTTGTGTCCTTCCAGGAACTTGCTGACGTCTTGTGGTTTTTTTCACATCCAAATGTGCTCTCTCATGAATTTATCCTTTGCCTTGAAGCTTCCCACGCAGTGATCCCTTCCATGGATCCCCGAGTCGTGGAAGACATGCTTGCACCTTGCCTTCGCGTTTTGGAGTTAGTCACTGCCTTGGTGCCTTTGATGAGCACCTTCACAGCTCATGGAGTTCACCACGAGTCATTCAAGGGATCATGGCAAGTCCCTTGGACACGTTCCCGAGCTCCTTCACCTGGACAGAGCAGTCCACGATCTTTCAAACACACCATGGGTCGTGAACCCCTCCGTGGTGTGTGTCCTTGTTCCCTTTTGTTCTGCCTTGTCTCCAGCACTCCTGAAAAATGTTACTGCTGTTTCACCACACCTTTGCACTTTCATGTTGGTATGATAGCTGGCCATGGGCAGTGTAGAATTCACAGCATAATATCTTCAATCAACTCCATGACAAATAGCTTTGATTTCTTCCTAGATGGCTTGTATTTTGTACGTTTTAGCATAGTTGCTGCTTTGTTTTGTTTTTCCAGCCTCTCAATCATATATCTTTCTCATCATGGCATGTCCAAACCCGTCAACATGCGACTTCTCTCAATTCAAGTCAGTTTTCACCTCAAATTAGCCCAAAGTCTATCAAATCTATGAAGTTCTCATTTTCCTAGAAAATCAATATAAAATGCATATTAAACTAACAAATTTTCTTAGAAACTAACAATAATCCTATGTTTAAGTGTCGTAAAATTTTTATTTTCATGACCTATCAAATCTCTCATGTGATGATCTTCCTTATGATTTTGCGATATGTTTTGTATATGCTTCCATCTATGTATTTCTCATTGATTTACCTTGAATGCTTCTTTGAATGCTAAAGGGTTAGGTTTGATGTTCTTTTGGAGGGTCTCATCCACCGTGTTACGGCTATGTCCTAGGACTGTGTTATGACAAACTTGGTATCAGAGGACTAAAGTTTTGAAATGGTCCTCGGAGTCCAACATGCTGCGTCAAGTAGAGTCTTATTCATGGGTGTGAAGTATGCCACAACTATGAATAAGAGGATATATTACATTTTAGGAAATGCTTCATTTCTTCATGATTCATATCATGCCGCAGAGTGTGTCCTAAGGCTTCTTATATCTAAATATTGTCCTTTGTGCCTTACAGATGATATCTCTAAGAAAGTTAGCAAAACCTAGAGAGATGCCTGCTAGTGAGGATCATGCTCCTCAAGTGCCAATGGGTGAGGATCAGTTATAACCCGTAGAGCCTATCAGAGTTGTCCTATTTATATTTTCATAAAGTCCTTCCTCATGATCTTTATAAGCTCAAAATGGTCGATTCTGAGGCCATTCTTAGGATGGATTGGCTACATGCTTCCTGTGTCTCCATAGGTGTAGAATACAAATGGTCCTGATAGAATTAGAGGGGTGGGAGGATTAGTTGGGCAGCTTGCTAGGGAAGGGTTGCTTATGGTTTAGCATTCCCTCCAAGCAAGGTAAATGTACAGCTGATCATATTGATGAGGCCAAGAAAGAGTTGGTAAAGGATATGCATCATTTGGCTAGATTGGGTGTTAGGTTGGATGACTCTAATGATGGTGGCATTTTCAAAATGGGGATGAATGTTCTGTAGTTGTTGATGTCAAGGCAAAACAGGATCTAGACCTATCCTTTGTTAAGTTGAAGAAGTTAGTAGCCAAAAAGAAGGTAGAGGTTTTCTCCCAAGAGGGAGATGGTGTACTTCGGTATCGAGATCAATTGTGTGTTCCTAATGTTGATGGCCTAAGGGTGGAGATCCTGAGAGAAGCCCATAACTCTCCCTACTCTATACATCTTTGATCTGCCAAGATGTATCGAGACTTGAAAGAGGATTATTGGTGGGATGACATATGTAAAGACATAGCCATATTCTTTTCAGAATGTCCTAATTGCCAATAAGTGAAGGTAGAACACCAAAGGTCCAGTGTAACTCAAGATATTGAGGTTCCTACTTAGAAGTAGGAGGATGTGAATATGGACTTTGTGAGGGGTTAGCCTCATACTCATAAGCAATATGACTCTATTTGGGTTATTGTGGATAGGATGACCAAGTTGGCTCATTTTCTATCTATCAAGACTACTTATAATTCCGAGGTTTATACTAAGTTATATATCCAAGAGTAGGTTAGGTTACATGAGGTGACTTTGACTATCATATCTAATCGTGGTACCCAATTCACTTCTCACTTTTCAAGGTCATTTCAGAAAGGGCTTGATACTAAGGTGAAGTTGAGTACCACTTTTCATTCTCAAACCAATGGACAAGCCGAGAGGATAATTCAAACTTTGGAAGAGGCGTTTAAGGCTTGTGTATTGGAATTCAAGGGTAACTAGGACGATCATCAACCACTTATTGAGTTCGCTTACTACAACAGTTACCATGCTAGCATTGAGATGACACTATTTGAGGCTTTGTACGGGCGAGATGTGGATCCTGGTAGGATTGTTTTAAATAAGTGATATGGCATTAATTGTGTTGGATTTGGTATTCGAGGCTATGGAGAAAGTAAAGTTGATTCGGAAAAGATTGAAAATGGCTCAAAGTCGTCAAAAGTTCTATTTGGATGTTAGGAAAAAAGACCTTGAGTTATATATCCGTGATTAGGTATATATGAAGGTTTCACCAATGAAAGGTGTGATGCATTTTGGTTAAAAGGGAAAGTTGAATCCCGGTATATAGGCCTTTATGAGATTGTTAAACGAATTGGCAACATGGCTTATAGATTGGATTTGCCTTTGGATATGAGTTATATCCATATAGGTGTTTCGTATGTCTTTGTTGAGGAACTTGGTTGATGATCCAAGCATGATTATGACTTTGAAAGTTGTTGATATTGAGGAGAACTTCACCTATGAAGAGATGCTGGTTGAGATTTTGGATAGGCAAGTGAAGAGGCTTCACAACAAGGACATTGCTTCGATTAAAGTCCTTTGGAGGAATCAACATGTTGAGAGGGCTACACGGGAAGCGGAGTTGGATGTGATGAAGTAATACCCTTATCTATCTCAATCTACTCAAGCCTAATGTACAAGGTTATTTATGCTTAAATGGTCCAAATTCTTTCATTTACATGCCTTTATGTAATGACATGCATACATGTGCACAAAACTAATTTGAATGATATTTTTAGTAGCATGACATTGATGATTTCATGGTTTTAAATGTTGAGTTTGCAAAATGCGTTCGTGTTGGGTTATTTCATGTTAAATTCAAGCCTTGTTCTATCTCATTCGAGGACGAATGATCCCAAGGGGGATATGACGTAAGTAAGGCCTTAACATTTCAAGAAAAATGGGTTCCATGCATTTTTGGCTAGGGTGCCCCTTCAGGGACCCCTTGATGACTCGTAAACCCCATCATTAGTTGTGAAGGCGGCCTTGGCCCGTGCCCCGGCTGCCTTGGCCTAAGCTTAGGCTGCCTTGCCCTATATCTAGCCTTTCAAGCCCAAGTGTGTCTCCATGTAGCACTTCATGGCTCATGGACCTCTCCACTAATCATGAAAATGGCTCGTGGATGGGGCCTTGGGCTTAGACTCGACTGCCAAGTAGAGTGTACCACCACAGGCACACACCATGGCTCGTGGATCTTGCCACGAACCGTGGTGTGGTCCATGAAAGAGAACCTCACCTTTTACCAGCCCTATTTTGTAACTTGTGTCACTTTCACGAGAGGTTTCATGGCAGTGAAAAGGTTCACGACCCTTGAAACCTTCCATGAAGGTGGCCAATTTAATTTTCAAGCTCATTTTAATTAAGGGCTTTCTGGTAATTTGGCCTAACCCCTTGACGTTTTGGGACTTTTATGCATTTGTTTAAGTCCTAGATCATCCTCTGTACTATTCTTATCACTTCATTTCAAGCTTAACACTTAGTCTCTATAATCATGCTGTCTCTATAATCAAGCTCTTAAAACAACCTTCAAGTCTAGAACTCAAGGATTCAAGGTAGGTTTCATTTGGAGTTTCAAGTTCAAGTTAAATTCTTGTTAAACTTATTAATCTAAGCAAGGTATGTGTAAATTCATTCATGGTTTGCTTCCAACCATGAAGCCCAAAATTCTATTTCATCTATTTTCGTTACTTTAAGTTTGATTAAAGTATAAAGTTCATGATTTGGTATTAAATTGTTGAAATTATGATATGGGTAATATTTAAATGGTTATTTAAGCATTAACTAAGTCTTTTCCTAATGATTTACATGGTTTTCATGAGATTTGACTTGCATGACCTTATGCACTATGAATTCATGCATGGGTAACCTCAATTATGATTCAAATGCTTATTTCTTCATGGATAATGCATGTTTCCATCTTATTATCTTGTTTTAAGTATAAATTTCATGTATCCATTCTATACTCTCCCATCTCATGTTATGATCATGCACGAACTAGGCTTCTACATGAGAATTTGGTTATCAACATGAATGTATTTATAATGCAAGCATGAATTGAGTATGGGCCTATGATTATGAGCTTTGATTAGTTTTGAATTGATAAATATGAACATAAATTGATCATGAATCTATAAATATGAGTATGATAGGAGTTTTATACTAATGTGGCATAATTTGATGTTATTATGAGTATGACTTCTACATAAACATGGAATTACATGAATGTGATTGTGATATGACTTCAAGTGTGACTATAGTACACCATTACGTGCAATTATGAATAAGCTATTCCTATGAATTTAAGCATGATTGGATTATTAATCCTTGTTCTAAGTTCCTATATGCATGATGATGAATCGATGTTGGCTTATGATGAATCTTTGAATTGTGAGTCTCCGAAATGTGCAAGGTCCATTTGATGATTAAAGTGCAAGACTCCAAAATGGGCAATGCCTGTAAGGTGATTCAAGTGCAAGCCTTTAAAATAGAAATGACCCGTAAGATGATTCAAGTGCAAGTCTCCGAAGTGCGCAAGGCCCATAAGGTGACTCAAGTGCAAGTCTCCAAAATTGGCAAGGCTCGTAAGATGATCCATGTGCAAGTCTTCGAAATGAGCAAGGCTTGTAAGGTGATTCATGTGTAGGTCTATGAAATGGGTAAGACCCGTAAGGTTTACTAATGAACTCCCCAAAATAGGCAAGGCTCATAAGGAAGAGGTTGCTCTAAGGTTCTACATGATGGTTTGTATGTCCTCAAGTATTGATTATAGATGTATCCTTTCATGTTATTATTCGTCATGGCATTTATGCATCATAAATATTTCATGGTTGGCTCTTTTATAACTCATTTCTCTATAATATGTCCTATCATGTGATATTTCTAATGCAGGTTTCATCATGTTTATATCCTATTGCATCCCACACACTTAGTAAATTCATATGTACTAATGCATACTCTATGCCTGCATTATACACAATGTAGGTGAAGATGATCCTACCATCCATCCCCGTGGCTAGAGCTAGATACCTTGACGATCTGGATTGGGCAAATCTCATGCTTTTAGGATAGGACTTTTATATTATTTGAATGTCATGTTTATGTTCTATAAACAACTTTCATTATATTCAGGGTGATCCAGTGAGTGTCTGAGCCCCCATCTTATGTTATTATGTAGAGGCATGTTGTGGACCTACATATGTATCTCAGTTTCAAACCTGTATCTCTCATGTTACGATTTTCCTTATGGTTTGGATACATGTTATGTATATGCTTCTGCCTATGTATTTCTCATTGATTTACCTTGAATGCTTGATTGAATGCTTAGGGGCTACTTTGAGGTTTCTTCGCGGGGTCTTATCTAACGTGTTATGGCTAGGCCCTATGTCTGGCTCATGGACAAACTTGGTATCAAAACACTAAAATTTTGAAATAATCCTCGGGGTCTAATATTCCATGTCAAGTAGAGTCTTATTCATGAGTGTGAATCATGCCACATCTATGAATATGAGGCTATAAGATGTCTTAGGAAATGTTTCCCTTCTTCATGATTCATATTATGCCGTGGAGCGTGTCCTAAGGCTTTCTATCTCTATCAATTGTTCTTTGCGCTTTACAGAAGATGTCTCTAACAAGGTTACCATAGCCTAGAGGGATGCTTACAAGTGAGAATCAAGCTCCTCTAGGGCCTATGGGTGAGTATCAGTTATATAACCCGTAGACCCTATCAGAGTTGTCCTATTTTAGTTTTGCATAAATTCCTTCTTCATGATCTTGATGAGCTTGAAATAGTTGATTCTAAGGCCATTCTTAGGATGAATTGGCTATGTGTTTTCTGTGCCTCCATAGCTTGTAGAATCCGAATGGTCCCAATAGAATTAGAGGGGTGGGAAAATTAGTTTGGAGGGTTCTAGGGATGGGTTGCTTTACGCCTAGCATGCCATCCAAACAAGGAAAATATGTAGCTGATCATGTTGATGAGAACAAGAAAGAGTTGGTAAACGATGTGCACCATTTGGCTAGATTGGGTCTTAGGTGGATGATTCTAATGGTTGTGGCATTCATGTTCAAAATCGGGCTGAATATTCTATAGTTATTGATGTCAGGAAAAACAAGATCTCGACTCGTCGTTGGTTAAGTTGAAGAAGTTGGTTACCAAAAAGAAGATAGAAATTTTCTCCTAAGGGGGAGATAGTGTACTTTGGTATCACGATCGGTTGTGTGTTCATAATGTTGATGGCCCAAGAGAGGTGATCTTTAGAGAAGCCCATAACTCTCCTTACCTATACATTCATGATCCATCAATATGTGTTGGGACTTGGAAGAGGTATATTGGTGGATCACATGAAGAAATACATAGCCGAGTTCGTTTTTGTATGTCCTAATTGCCAACAAGTGAAGGTAGAACACCAAAGGCCCGGTGGTTTGACCTAAGATATATAATACCTACTTGGAAGCAAGATGATATGAATATGCACTTTGTGATGGGTTTGCCTCATACTTTGGAGCAATATGACTCTATTTGGGTTATTGTGGATAGAATGACCAAGTCGACTCATTTTCTATCGATCAAGGCTCGTACAATGCCAAGGATTGTGCCAAGTTATATATTTGAGAGGTTGTTAGGTTACATGGTGTGCCTTTGACTATCATATCTGATCGTGGTACCCAAATTACTTCTCACTTTTGGAGGTTATTTCAGAAAGGGGTTGGTACTAAGGTAATGTTAAGTACCCCTTTTCATCCTCAAATTGATGGACAAGCCGAGCGGAAAATTCAAACTTTGGAAGACATGTTGAGGGCTCGTGTATTGGAATTCAAGGGTAATTAGGATGATCATCTACCACTTATTGACTTTTCTTTCAACAAAAAATACCATTCTAGCATTAGGATGACATCATTTGAGGCTTTGTATAGGAAGATATGTAAATCCCCAGTAGTATAGTTTGAAATAGGTGACATGGAATTGATTGGCCCAGATTTGGTGTTGGAAGCTGTGGAGAAGGTGAAGTTGATTCAGGAAAGGTTGAAAATGGCTCAAAGTCGTCAAAAGTCCTATTCAAATGTTAGGAAAAGAGACCTTGAGTTCCTTTCCAGTGATTGGGTATATGTGAAGGTTTTACCCATGATGTGATGCATTTTATAAAAAGATCAAGTTGACTCCACAGTATGTAGGCCCTTATAAGATTGTTAAACGAATTGGCAACGTGGCTTATAGATTGGATTTTCCTTCGGATATGAGTTCCATTCATACGGTAATCCATGTGTTTATATTGAGAAATTTGGTTGGTGATCCAAGCATTATTGTGCCTTTGGAAGGTGTTGTTGTTGAGGAGAACTTGACCTATAAAGAGGGCTAGTTAAGATTTTTGATAGGCAGGTGAAGAGGCTTCGCAATAAGGACATTGCTTCGATTAAAGTCCTTTGGATGAACAAACATGTTTAGAGTGCTACATAGGAAGTGGATTTGGATATGATAAAGTGATACCGTTATCTATTCCAATCTGCTCAAGCCTATGGTACTAGGTTCTTCATGTTCAATGGTCTGAATTCTTTTATTTCCGTTCCTTCATGTCATGACATGCACACACGTGCACAAAATTTATTTGAATGATGTTTTTAGCATGCATTTGATAATGTCATGGTTTTAAATATTGAATTTTCAATATGAATTCATGTTGGGCTGTTTCATGTTTAATTTAAGCTTTTCAAGCCATGGTTTAGCTCATTCAAGGACAATTGATCTCAATGAGGAGATGATGTAAGGACATGGACTTTTTGAGGCTTTAACAAGGCAAGAAAAATGGGTTCCATGTATTTTTGGCTAGGCTGCCCCTTCAGGGACCCCTTTACGACTCATGAACCCCTTCATTAGCCGTGAAGGTGGCCTTGGCCCATGCCCAGGATACCTTGGCCTATTTCCATCCTTTGTAACCTATGTATGCCTCCACGGAGCACTTCATGGCTCTTGGACCTCTCCACTAGCTGTGAACGTGGCTCGTGGAGGGGGTCGTGGGTTTGGTATCGACTGTCAAGTAAAGTGTGACACCACGGGCATACACTATGGCTTGTAGACCTTACCACAGACCGTGGTATGGTCTGTGAAAGGGAACCTCACCTTTGACCAGCCCTGTTTCGTAACTTGGGTCATCTTCATAAGAGGTTTCATGGACAGTGAAAAGGTTCATGGTCCGTGAAACCTTTCTTGAAGGTGCCCAGTTCAATTTTCACGCTCATTTTCATTAATGGCATTTTGGTACTTTTTCCAACCCCTTTACCTTTTGTGACTTTTATGCATTCCTTTAAGTCCTAGATCAACCCCTATACTATTTTTAACACTTCATTTCAAGCCTACGACTTAGTCCCTACAATCAAGTTCCTAAAACACTCTCCAAGTCTAGAACTCAAGGATTCAAGCTAGGTTTCATTTGGAGTTTCAAGTTCAAGCTAATTCATCTCCAACTTCTTAACCTAAGCAAGGCATGTGTGTATTCATTGATGGTTTCCTTCAAACCATGAAGCCCAAAAATCTATTTCATCCATTTTCATTATTTTAAAGTATGATTAGAGTATGAATTTCATGATTTTATTTTAAATTGTTGAAATTATGATATGGGTAGTATTTAAATGATGATTTAAGCATTAACTAAGTCTTATTCCAATGATTTACGTGATTTCATGAGATTTGAGCTTGCATGACCTTATGCACTGTGAATTCATGCATGGGTAACCTCAATTATGATTCAAATTCTTATTTCTTCATGGATCATGCATGTTTCCATCTTATTATTATGTTTTAAGTATGAATTTTATGTAACCATGCTTTACTCTCACATCTGATGTTATGATCATGCATGAACTAATCTTCTACATGAGAATTTGGTTATCAACATGAATGTACTGAGCATGAATTGAGGATGGGTCTATGATAAATTCAAACATCCTCTTATAGAATAAGGATGGTCTTTAGCAAAATACTTACCCCACCAGGAGTCCAGTTGAATCCCATGGGGAATAGGTTGAAACAACTCTACAGGTTATTCTATTTCAGTCGTCAATTTTATTTCCAAACAACAAAAAATACGAAAAGGTATAGATGAGTTTTTTTGAAATAAGTAAGATCCTAACTATAATTATAAATGTGAACTAAAAAACTAGGGTTGCGGTCCCCATGACATATAACTAGTAAGCAATTATCATAGGTTATATCGCTCATTATGTTGTATGCAAAATCCAGCGAGTTAGGTAACCTCTAATTCATTTTCGGGTCCTTCTTAGAAGCATGTCATTCATCTCCTCCAAGTCTCAGAATCGTTTTTCATTACTAACCCTCGTACTGGGTTTCAGAGAACTACTACCTCTCGATTTCATGTGGTTAGATGAAACTGTCGGTTTCGAATTTCTATTGTGATATCGTTTTCCTAATTACTACCTTCCTCATAGGAAAGAAATAAATATGGAAAGGTTCTTAATGCATGCACTCATGAAGAAAGACTTTTAGACAAAGAACATCGCTATACGTACAATACAAATCCCAATAATATCCTAAGTTTTGCCTACTTTATTAAAACCTCATGGTTCCCATAATCCTAGTTATGAGTTTAGTTAAATCCTAGTTGTGAGTTAAGTTAATTGAAATTGCAAAATTAGAACAAAAATCATGTAGTAATTCATGTTTAAACCACTTACAAGTAGGAACAAATCAATTCTTGAATAACTCAAACAAAAAGGAATAAAAAATGAGATTTAATCTTCAAACAATCACCAAACTTGCAACTAGAGATAGCATCCTCTCATCTGATAACACGCCTGAAATTCCTGAAAACCAACTTTGCTGGACCCAAAGCTACAAAGCCTTGTTATGGGCCATATAAGCTTTTACAGGCCGTAGTTGGACTCGTGGAGTCCTTCCACAATTAGCCATTTTCACCTTATTCTTGGACTTATTCCATGAAGAACCTCATGGGCCGTATCATAATTTATGAGCCATCTGATAACATGTAGGTTATCCTTTATAAATCTCCCAATTTTCTCTATATCTGATAGTTTCATTCATGACCCTACCTACGAACCGTAGTTGGTCCGTAAGTTACTCCACACTTGAAAAGTTTTCTTCCAGAAGTTCTATGTTTAAGAATGGAACCTATGTCTACTTACGAGCTATAAGTCACTCCGTAAACCAGACTTCAAGTTATTTTTCAGGCCATCTTTTCTGAACTCAAGGCTCCTATACTGGGGGTCGTTAAAATATCTCCCCCTTGAGAACATTCATGGCCGAATGTACTTAAAGACAAGCTCTAAAGAGTAAAATAACAGCTAATAACTCGGTATGCATGCAATAATGCAAGTTAAGCATCATTTCTTAAAAAATTCAGATCTCATTCTTAAAATATGTCTCAAAATAGTTCATAAACATCAGAATAAAAGCATATATCATGAAAACTAAAATACATGGAATTTGAGGTTTTAGGAAGAATTTCTTAATACCTTAGGCTTGACTAGAGTGGAACATATGTGGATAATGCTTCTCATATCCACTTTCACTTCCCATGTAGCACCCTCAACTTGTTGGTTTCTCCAGAGCACTTTGACGGATGCAACTTCCTTGTTCCTTAGATATTTAACTTGTTGGTCTAGAATTTTAACCAGTAACTCTTCATAACTCAAATCCTCTTCAATGTTCACATTATGCAAAGGAATTATTGAACTTGGATCAACTATGAATTTCCTCAACATCGACATATGGAAGACCAGATGAATCAAATGCAACTCATTAGGTTAATCCAACTCATATGCCACTTTTCCTACTCTTCTCACTATCTTATAGGGTCCCACATATCTTGGACTTAATTTTCCTTTCTTACTGAATCGGAACACACCTTTCGTTGGAGATACGTTCAAGTAGATCAAATCACCAAGTTGGAACTCAAGTTCCCTTCTCCAACAAACCCTTCAGTTGCTCCTTTGACTTATTCAACTCTGAGGGAGCCATTTTATAAGAAGAGATTGAGATATCGAGTAAGAGGTCTATACTAAAGTCTGTATCCCTTTTCGGAGGAACACCAATAACTCATCTGGGAAGGCAGAAGGAAACTCACTTACAATAGGGTTCGACTCAAGAGACGAAACTTTTAAATAGATATCTTTGACCCTCACTAAGTGGTAGATGCATCTCTTGGAAATCATTTTGTGGGCCTTTACAAAAGAAATGAATCGGCCCCTACGTGAAGAGATGTACCCTCACATTCAAGAATTGGCTCATTAGAGAATTGGAATTTAACCGTACGAAATTCTACAATAAATAGAAGCATGCAACCAATCCATCCCCATAATTACATTGAAGTCTACCATTGAAAGCTCGACTAAGTCACATGGAATCACTTTATGCAAGACAGAAATGGGAAAACTTCTATAGACTCTTCGAGCTATGATGGACTCAACTACGGGGTTACTCACCTCATAGGGTTTATGGAGGACTTCAGGAAATGCATGAAATTTATATGCAACGAATGGGGTTAAAAATGACAAATTTGCTCCTGGATCTAAAAGTGCATGTGCTTCATAATAAAAAACTCTTAACATACCGAAGATCACGTCTAGAGCTTCTTTGACCTCTTAGTGGCCATGAAGAGCATAGAACCACTTGGTCCTTTGGGCACCTTGGACTTGAATCCTTTGGCCTTAGGCCCTTGTGCCTTTGCTCCTACGATCTTTAGCATGGTGGCCAAGCTTCCCACAAGTGAAGCAAGCATTTGACCCATCTAGACATTCTCCTTTATGAGTCCTCCCGCACTTAGGGCAATTTGGATTTTTGGGGCTTAGGAGCCACCCCTTTGTCCTTACAGGGAGGAGGTGGAACAACCTGACCTAGGGCCTTGTTGTCACACAATGAATGAGGTACTCGAAGGCACCTCACTTGAGCCAACTTAAATATCTTAAGCATTCATAGGCAATTGATATCAAGATAAAATAGAAAACTAAGGGAAACGGGGCTTCGGGACACAAGTTCAAACCATCATGAATTAAAATAATTGGATACAACCATAGCATATATGTCCAACAATACCTCTAAATAAACTTGGTAGGGGCTAAGACATGTTCAAGTTCACCATCAAAATAAAGTCATAGAAAAAGGAATTATACAATTGAAAACTAAATTATCTTACTACATCTAACTAGAAATAAAACAAGGATGCCATCCTTGAACTAGAGGACTCATCAACTTCCGCTGTAGCACTATGATGCTAGCCACGAGGAGGGTATCGAGACGCACCAGTTCCTATATGGTTAAATTATGTAGGCATAGAGTATGCATCAGCATTTTGAATGTATTGATAATTAGATATGCAATGCATGACATAGAAATTAATAAGATGATTCATATTAAATCTCATGCTAAATTCATATATTTATAAGGGCATTAGTAGTCATAATCAAGCCAATATCATTTAAACACAAAGAGGTAACTTTAGAAAGAACTTAGTAGGATGCATAAATGTGCATGGTCATGAATAAGGAAATCATATAAACTTGGAACATACATGAGTGATAGGGATTTAAATCGTATATAATATAAGAAACATCTTTGAAGTATGAGGAAAACATACATGAGGGTGGTCATTTAAAATGTTACTTTAGCCATAGACCATGAGATGGTGCATATGAGCGAGGGGGAATGTACCTTTTACTCAATTGGTGCGTGATGAGACATATAACTTACAAAAGGGAATACCATTTAAACTTGTAAAACAATGAGTTATAGGAGCTTTAAATTACCTTCATAGTAACAAACACATTGGACATAATAATAAGGAGACATCATAAGTCATTATAAAATAACACATTGGGAACACGAGGATAACATGAACGTATGTGGGACGCAATGCAACAATACATCATGAGCTTCATAAACACAATGCATAGTCATATACAATAGGATATAAGCTCAATATGACGTGCATGGGTATGCTTTAATGAAAACTTGTATGAAATGTAACTTCCATATATCATATGTACGTGGGAGAAGACTATAACCAACATAGACCATGAGAGCTAATACATGGAATCCAATGAAATCCTTTCATTGGAAAAAGTCCAATGAACTCCTTCCACTGGGAAAAGTCTAATGCACTCCTTCCATTGGGAAAAGGCCAATGAACTGTCATGACCTGCCTTTCGGGCCATGATGGCGCCTAATAGATCCTACCTACAGGTAAGCCAATCACCCAACTTGGGGTACCCGTCCTAAATCTCTAGTATCAAATATAATAGGCACGACAATATAACCTAACACAACATATCTAGAACCAAGAAGTCAACTATACAGATCTACGACAGACATAGTACAACCCAAATATTTATACAATAAGATACACAATTAGGAATGCTCCTACGACGACCATCAAAAGAAAAGAGACTGCGAAGTAGCTAGAGCAGCCAGCGCTCACCAAGTGTTTCATGAACACTAACAAGCCCCCAACTTAGCAATCACGGCCAACACCTAGACCTGCACCATGGGAAGATGTAGAAATGTAGGGGTGAGTACCCGTAATATGCAACCAGTAGAAATCATCGGCCGACTAAGGGAAATATAGTAAATCTAAAATAATCAAATATAGAGAATTGTAGCTAATCTAGCCAATTAGGAACTCAGATTAAGAAAACAACATGTCTGGAAACCCTCAAACCACAACAGAACTAACTAAAGTGATGAACAATGATAAACTGAACCAACCCAAGTGATAAACATCAATACCGACTAACGAGGACTGCGTAGGGCCATACCACAACTGTCCCCAACTGAGATGCAATATTGTACGCGGGTGCAATGCCCTAATATCTATGCCTTTACATTGACTAGGCCCCCAAGGTACACCTGCACACAATTTAATCAACTGAATCATAATAGAACCCAACTCCCAATATCACATTATCACAGGTCACATGTACCATAGGTGTAAGGCCCTAACATCTATGCCTAAACACTCGCTGGGCCCCCATAAGCCTAGAGGGTTCACCTATACATAATTAGGGTGTGTAGATCCATAGGTAATCAATCGGGTCCTCGACCCATCCAATAACAAGTATCACACAGGGCCTCGAACTCCATAATGTCAAATGAGGCCTCAAACCCTCTTCTCGACCTGGCATCCTATTGGGGCAGTCAGCCAGGGCCAGATTGTTTGGAAATATACATAATAGTGGGACATATCCTCCACAGGAGAAAGAATTCCCCTAACACAATCAATATGGCCTCAAACTCGAAATGTCAATTAGCGACATGATAAAAAGGGCCTCAAACCCAAAATATTAATCAGCAGGGCCTAGCCGTAAATATGTTATCAATAGGGTCTTAGAACCAAAATTTAACAAACAGGGTCCTAGACCCAAAGCATCAACTAGTGCTTAGACCTTGAAATCGCCATTCATAACTTGGCATCCCAGATGTGGCCACTAGAAAGTTGGACCATGGGGCATGTCACCTAGATCTCAAATACTCAGACGTGGACACCACAGCGTGGAGCTTGGAGCACGGGGAATGTCATCCAGGACTCGAGATATTAAAGTAGTCACTCACTCAACCAATCTATCCGTATCCAAAACTCCAATGTCATATCATGCCTAGAGTGAATGTAGGCGACAACACTCACAATATGTATATCACACACAATCCACCCCATACAATCGTATGTCCCCATCCCTCTTATCACACTAGTTAGTCCGATGTGAGGATACCAAATGCACAAGGACCAGTAGCTATATACAAAAGTATATGTCTCACAAACTAAAGAAGGGTCATGCCCGCCCAAAGCCAAATACACCATGTCCCAGTCAGTCACAAGTACTCTGAGTAACTATGGGTCTCGAAAATCCAGGAAAAATCAACTAGGCCTTAAACCCAAAGAAAATCTACCCCAAGGAAAATCAAGTAGGTCCCTAACCCACAAGTCATGGATAGCTATATCACTAGTATCCAGAACAACCAAGTCCAGTAGAGTCATATATATACCATGTATCATAGGTATCCAGAACAAATAGACCCATTGGAACCATATCTACACCAGAGTCGGTCCACAATACTGTGTAATCAACAAACAACCTCACAACCAGCATATCTCAGTAGCATTAGGCTACACATTCTTACAGATAAGAGTTAAGCTAGAATACATACCTATCACAGGGAATTAGCCCATATCCAGTCTTTACCAGGCCTTTTCATAGTTCAACAATGCCAGAACTCAACTACTATAGTGATCACAACTAGTATAGTAATGAACACCACTAGTATCCCAAAATAACCGTAGTTACTCGATATGCTAAGTACAATGACTATCCAAAAAATAGGTATTGACAAATCATGACAATAGTATTTAAATGTATAGCACGAAATATAACTAATAATCATCCTCACAACACACACACACATATGTATGTATGTATGTATGTATGTATATATCTTACTCAGGACTTCCAACCACAAATAAGCTCCCAATATACATGTATTTCAGCTCAGTCTAGAGGTAAGGAAAATCTAGCCTACCTGAAAGGTGAATCCACATGCTCTAGATCAGTCCATGCAATTGTTTCCTCCCTAATAACCTTTAAATGTCGGTTAGCTATTAAAATATGAGTCACAATATCAATGCAGTCGTTTTGGCTATAATATGTCAAGAAATGGGCGAGATACATCTATCACGACTAAAATGGGGAAAAGTGGGACTCACAACTGAAATATTAAACCAATCCTCGTAAAAATGATCCTTACGTCACCCTGAATCTATAACCAAAAATTGAGCTCAAAACGAGGATCAGAACAATCAGAAACAACCCAAAAATAAAATGACATTTTTTTATCAAAAAACATTTATTTCAACAGATTCTTTATCAATTTGCTCAAAAATACAATCAAACGAGTAAAATCCTGTAAGACCTAAATTTAGACCTAAATTTTGCTTAATTCCAATAAGAAAAGGCCGAGGTATCACAACACAAAGTTTCCAAGAAAACCACAACATAACAATAACTAAAATTCGATTTTTGCATGAAATAGAGCGCTATCAATTACTTCCATTATTACCACGACGCGTGCCTCACAAAATACACAAAATAGACCAAATATTTACCATAACTTGACTTAAAACGGATAAGAGATCGCATATCGAAGTTTTGAAAATAACATTCAATATACTATAGTAAAATGTTGAATTTTATGTCAAACGATGTGCCAAAATCGATTTCTGGTACTTCCATGACTTTCCTCTTAGAAAAATATACAAGTTAGCCTTTTGAATCACTGGAATCAGACAAAAACTAGAGTGATATCGTAGTTCAAAATTTTGATTCTCCTTTCCGCAATCTGGAACACATTTTGGATATATATCTCACTTTGCCGACTTGGCCACGTGGCGGCCTGTGTTTCAGCCACTTCATTGTACCGCTTTTTAATTTTCAACCGGTGCTCACACTTAATTTCAATATTTTGGCCTCATTTGGAGTCGGAACAATATAATCCATATATGAAATCAGATCAGAAATGACATTTCATACTTAATGGTGTAGTCAAAATTCCGATTGGAGGTCATTTTATTCCAATATGGGTCCCATTTCTCAATATGGGAACTTATCAAAGAGGCCAAAATACACTTGAAAGCCCAAGGAACCAAACAAAAGGTCCTCTTCGACCAAAATTGATGTTTCGAATCTAAAGGTGTGATTAAAATTTCCATTTGGGGCACATTTACCAAGGATATCGACTAAAGTTAATCAAACTCAATTTGCAAAACTTGATATAATTGCACCGACCATCATCCTTGCCTAATTTGTCCATTCTAGAGCTGATGAAACTGTCAGAATCCCGCTCTAAGACTATTTACTAGGACTTTACCTGAAAATATATTTGATGGTTATAATCTCTCGTTTAACTCAAAAAGTGGTGTACATATCAACGATTCACCCAACGACCGAACAATCAATGTCAATAAATTACAACTAGCCCCAAGTCACTAGGAAAATTCTCAACCTGATAAAATATTTGCGAAAACACAGAAATGACCTGGAGGGTCATTACATGAACTCCTTCAATTGGGAGAAGGGGAATCTACTTGCTAAGGTGGATATCCAAAACTTTAATAACATCACAATTACATCTTTGAGGAACATTACAGATTATTTGGATCCACTAGCTTAAATTTAGCCTACAAGGGCCCCTATGGTGGCACATAATTGAGAAGACAAAGGGTTGCTACTAGGATTCCCTTACAGAATCCAACCACAATGCCTCACTCAGTGCTAAGTCATTCCCACGAAATATATTTGAAAACATAAACTTAAAAACATAGCTTTAACATCATATACATAAAGGAGTAGCTCATCTTAACTTAAGATCCACATGTAGGTCTTTCCCTCTTAAAAAAGATCTATCTTTAACATAACTTTAAGAGATTCAAAACATCATAACTTTAACTTTAGTAAACTTTCAAAAGTTTCCATAACTTATGTAATTTTGAGACCTCATCTTTGGAGATCATGTCTCCCTTGAAAATTTGAAGTAGTAATTTGCGTGAACTCATACAAGTAAACTTTAAATCCTATGACCTAAGAGGACAATGCATCGACGTATTGAAAGTCATCAACTAAATTGTAACTTATGATACCATAACTTTGACAAGATTAGGTCCTAAATTCAACATGGTCCTTGTATAACCCTAGTTATGAGAAACATGTATTTCAACTCAACATTCATCATAAACGATAATATCTTACTAATATGCGTCATGTAACTAGGAATGCATCATAAAATCCATGATTTGAGAGATTTCACAAAATCTCATATTATGCATAAACATTGAAAGCGAGTGAAGTAGAAAGAAACTTGAGCTTTGTGGATGAAAGAGTATGGTAAATCAAACCCACATACCTTAAATGAAGATCTTTGGAAGGAATCACAAGTTTTGATGGACGAAACCCGAAACCCTAGCTTTGTCTTCAACGGAGGACCTTGGGAGACTTGGAGGATTTAGGGCTTCAGTTGAAGAAGATATCTTTAGGAAATGAGGGTTTTTTCGGTGATATGAAACTGATATAGGGCATGTAAGAGGCCAAAACGACACAATATTGGGCTTAGAATGTGAGAAAATAATGAGAACACCCTTTTTAAAAATTGGTTGGGTCAAATTACAAAAACCCATTTATGGGCCGTGGAATGAACCATGGGCCGTAAGTCCCATCCATCTGGTATCTTTCCAAAAATCCCTGAAACTCAAAATGATGAAACCTTCCTGCGGGTCGTACATGGATTTATGGGTCGTGGTTGGACTCATAGAGTCCTTCCAAACTTAGGCTTTTCTGCCACTTTCCTGGACCCTATCCACGAAGGGATCCTAAGGGCCGTGCTTTGTTCTACGGGCCGTCTAGTAACACATAGGTCCCTTCCCAGAAACTTAACCACCCATGAAACCTTCTCATAATCCAATGCTAGATTTCCAAAATTTTCCCCCAACCAGACACCTCATCAATGAGGCCTTTTTACGATTGATGAATTAAACAACAACATATAGTTAAGTCTCGTGGATTTATGCCAGTGGTCAATTTCTCATATTTTCTTGGTCTCAACTTCAAACTTGTGGGGCATCAAAGGAGGAGTTTTGGTGGATTATTGTCCACTCTGTTTTTGGCCATCTTTAAATTTGTGACCAATGCCAGTTTGGTGAGAGTAACTCCCACCTTTAACTCGATGCCTCTTGAACTCCCTTACCCTTTCATGAAGCCTCTCCTCTTCAATTTTCTCCGCGTACATCATTAAGCGGGAAATGTCCATATCCTTGACCAACATGGCTGTCTTGTATTCCTTGGAGACCAATTCAGAGTGTAATGCCCTGACCTAGAGGCCTAGTCATCACACGGTGAATGAGATACTTGAAGGTACTTCAGCCAAGCCATATAAGCATCTCAAACATTCATAGGTAATAAACGAAAACATAATCTGGAAAAAATAAGGGGAAGGGGTTATGAGCTTTTTTATACAATGAAGCAAAATTAAAATAGTGGAAATAACTAATTCATTACTTTGTCCATATGCATACCAACTGCATGATAGATCGATGGGACCATAACAGACTGTCTCCAACAAATGGAAAGAAATCCATACATGTACAATACGTATAATAAATGCCTTAGAAGGGCTATAAAACATCGCCTCAAAATAAACTAAATGCGAGCTAGAAGGAAAGAGTAGAGGAGTCTTGCTCTAAAGGTTCACCACAAATAGTAGAGCTAGTTTTGGACGCCGAATACTAGCCACGAGCTGGTGGAGGAGTAACTGTCCCTACATGGTTAAATCATGCAGGCAAATATGCGTTAGTATGTTTGAATGTACTACATATGTGAGATGCAATGCACAGAGGAAAATGTAATTCCATCATAGTTAAACATAACATATAAGTATACATGAGGTTATGAGTCATGAAATAAGCTTAAACATGTAGAAAGAATATGACTCAGACCAACATGAGACAACGTACATTTTAACACACGAATTCAAGACATATCATAGAATCATATAAACTTGTGGGAATAGAACATAATCAACAATAAGACCATATGAGTTACTACATGAAATCCAATGAACTCTTTCCATTGGGAAAAGGCCAATGCACCCCTTTTATTGGGAAAAGGGGAATCTAGTTGCCAAGGTAGATATATGAAACTTTATAACATAGCAATTGAATCTTTTATAACTTTGGGGCCTACATGGATCCACTAGCCTAGCCTAGCCTATAAGGCTCCTATATTAGCACATATTTAGAGACATTGAGATTTGGCTTTAAGGTATCATACCTGAACTAATGGAATGAGTCCCAATATCTATTTCTCTCATGCTAAGTCATCCCATAGAAATCTTTAAAAACATACTCTTAGAATCATTAGTAGCAATCATGGAGTAGCTCGAACTTAAGAGTTTTCTTAACCATCTTTTAGGGCAATAATCATTATACACTTATCTTTGGTAAAATTTAACTTTGAAGCTCTGCATAAATGCCTTATTCATAGTTGTAATTCATAAGATCTTTCATTGAAAGATAAGGTGGGCTTATTTGATGCATGGAACAATCATAAATCACATAAGTCTTAAGAAATTTTTTAAAAAAGGAACATTGAAATCACCGAACCTTAATCATATCAAAACACATCTTAAAACCAACATTACACTTTAAAATATATGCACATTTGCTTAACACAATAACTATTGAACTTTAGGAACATTGTATAGTAGAACAGGAACTATGAAATCATCATAAGCATGCATTAGGATTTAGGAACTTAAAAAAAGGTAAAATGCATAATAAGGAGCTTTATGGGTGAAAGGATACTCATAAATCAACTTACATACCTAAGAAACTAGAGGGCATAAGAATTGAAGACTCGAGGAAGAAACTTAGGAAACCTTAGCCTTGTTCTTGCGTACCCTTGAGCTCTTTTGTGTTAGAGAAATTTAAGAGTGTCGAATGAAAGCCATTAGGTCTTTTACGCCAATATAGGTATCTTTTCCATCCCAAAATGACATGGTTTCGAAATAGAATTGATGAGAATGACCAAACTTCCCTCATTTAAAACTGTCGCAAGCCATCTGCGAGACCCTAACTTTGGGCCGTAGATTATCTTCTAGGACGTAGGCCCTTTTGTATGATGGCTCACCTGAGAATCCTAAAATATGGCCTTTGCTGAATTGGAGACTGTGACAAATAGGACGAGTTGTACTATTTTCTATGTGTCATGGTTGGACTCGTATAGTCCTTCTACCTTAGCCAAATTCTCACCTTGAATTTGACCTATTTATATGAGACATTATACGGGCCATATCACATTCTATGGGCCATCTGATAAGTCGTAGATTACCTTCTTGAAAACTCCAAATTTCTTTTTATGAACCTATCTACGAGCTGTAGAACTACCCACGGGCCCTAGACTGTCTCGTGAAACAGGTTCTTATTCATTTTTAAGGCTAAGTTTTCTGCACTCATGACTCTTAAATTGGGTGTCATTACAACATCTCCCCCTTGGGAATATTCGTCCCTGAATGTACTTAAAGACAGGCTCTAAAGAGTAAACTAGTAGCTAATAACCCAGTATGCATGCCAAAATGCAATTCAAACATCATTTCTCAAAAATTTCAGATTCACACTTTAAAACATGCTTCAAAACAGTTCATAAACATCAAAATAAATGAATACATCATGAGAACCTAAAATGCATGGAGTTTGGGGATTTTTGAAAGAATTCCTTAGTACCTTAACCTTGAGTAGAGTTGAATAGATTTGGATAGCTTGTCATCATATCAGCTTTCGCTTCCCATGCAGCACCCTTAACCTGTTGGTTCCTCCAAAGAACCTTAATGGATGTGACTTCCTTGTTCCTTAGCTTCTTCCCTTGTCGGTCTAGGATTTCAAGTGGTACCCCTCCATAACTCAAATCCTCTTCAATGTTCACTTCATGGAAGGGAACTATGGAACTTGGGTTAGCCGAGAATTTCGTTAACATTGTTATATGGAAGAGTGGATGAATGAAGTGCAATTCGTTAGGTAGATCCAACTCATATGCTACTTTCCCCACTCTCTTCACCACCTTTAAGGTCCCATATATCTAGGTCTCAGTTTCCCTTTCTTATCGAACCAGAGAACACTTTTCATTGAAGATAACTTCAAATTGACCCAATTGCTAACTTGGAATTCAAGTTCCTTTCTTCTTACATTCCAGTAGGAATTTTGTCGATTTTGGGCTATTTACGATTTCTCCCTTATGCTTTTAATTTTCTCCATAGTATTTATCACTAGGTCTGGTCCTATTAATGCCACCTCACCAACTTTGAACCACCCTATGGGTGATCTACATTATTTATCATACTACGCTTCGATCCGTTCCATACCAATACTTGTATGAAAGCTATTGTTGTAGGCGAACTCGATTAGTGACAAATATTCATCTCAATTTCCCTTGAATTCCAACATGCAAGCTTTCAACATATTCTCCAAAGTTCTTATAGTCCTTTTGGCTTTCCCATCGATTTTAAGATGAAAAGCTCTGCTCAACTTCACTTTAGTGGCTAGTCCTCTTTGGTAGGACCTCCGAAAGTGAGAAGTGAATTGAACTCCATGATCCGATATAATGGACAATGGAATCCCATGCAACCTCAAAAACTCTCAAATATACAAGTGGGCGTAGTCCTTAGCATTGAATGTAGTTTTGACTGGCAAAAAATGAGCAGACTTAGTCATGTGGTCAACTCACACCAATATGGTGTCAAAGCATTTTTTGGTTCTTGGAAACCCAACTACAAAGTCCATATTGATCTCCTGCCACTTCCAAGTAGGAATATTAATTCCTTGATCTAGGCCACCTGACCTTTGGTGTTCAACTTTTACCTGCTGAAAATTGGCGCATTTCGATCACAAATTGAGCAATATCTTTCTTCATCCCACTAATAAATCTCCCTCAGGTCTCTATACATTTTTAGTGCCGAGATGAATGGAATAGGAGAAGTTATGGGCTTCTTGCATGATTAACCTCTTCAACTTGTCATCATTGGGTACATACAACCTCTCTTGATATCGAAGAGCAACATCACCCCCTTGTGAGAAAACCTCTATCTTTCCATCTTTCACCAAAGTTTTCAACTCAATACGAGTGGAATCAAGATCTTGCTTGGCCTTAACCTCATCGATCAGAGAAGGTGCTGACCCATGAAGAACCATTGTGCCACCATTTCTGGACTCATTTAATCTCATTCCCACCCTTTCCAACCTATGAACATCTCTAGCCAACTCCCCTTTTCCAGCATCTTCCATATGAGATACACTACTCATAAAAATCTTAATAAGGCATCAACTACCACAGTGAATTTTCCGAGGTGGTTCTTCACACTCATATCATAATCTTTTAGTAGCTCTAACCACCTCCGTTGCCTCAAGTTAAGATCCTTCTAGGGTAACACATGTTGGACGCTCTTGTGGTTGATGAAAACATCTACATTGTCTCCATACAAATAGTGTGACCAAATCTTTAAGGCAAACACCACTGCCACGAGTTAAAGGTCACGAGTCAGGTAATTCTTCTCATGTACTTTCAACTACAGTGAAGCATACACAATCAATTTACCTTTTTTTATTAGCACACAACCAAACTCGATCCTGGATGCATCACAATACACGTCGAAACCATCAGTCCCCTCTGCATTGTCAATATGGGGGCTGAAGTCAACCGATCCTTCAAGGTCTGGAAACTTCTTTTGCATTCATCCGTCCACACGAATTTAAACTTCTTTTGTGTTAGCTTGATGAGTGGATACGAAATTATGGAGAAATCTTGTACAAACCGTCTATAGTAACCGGCTAGACCCAGGAAACTCCTTATATTAGTGGGAGTCAATGGCCTAGGCCAGTTTCTTACTGCTTCTGTCTCTAAAAGATCAACTTTTATACCTTCTCTAAATACTCGTGCGCAAGGAAGGCAACCTCATGTTTCCGAAACTTGCACTTATCAAACTTCGCATAAAGCTTCTGTTCCCTCAGGATCTGTAATACTACCCTCAAGTGCTCCATGTGCTCTTGCTCACCTCGTGAATAGATCAGAATGTCATCAATAAACACTACAATGAACATGTTGAGGTAAGGCTTGAACTCTCTATTCGTGGGGTCCATAAATATTTCCGCTACATTAGTGAGGCCAAAGGACATCACCAAAAAATTGAAATGACCATATCTAGTTAGAAAAGTTGTCTTAGGAATGTTATTTTCTTTAACCCTTATTTGGTGATAACTGGATTTCAAGTCAATCTTGGAGAAATGAGTGGCCCCTTGTAGTTGATCAAATAAATCATCTATCCTCGGGAGAGTATACTTATTCTTGATGGTGACTTATTGAGCTGTCGGTAATCAATGCACATGTGGAGCGACCCATCCTTCTTTTTTACAAATAGCATTGGGGCACCCCATGGAGACCGACTAGATCTGATGAAACCCTTCTCCACCAAATCCCTCAGTTGCTCCTTCAACTCACTCAATTCTGTGGGAGCCATTCTATAAAGAGGGATTGAGATGGGTTGAGTATCAGGTAAATGATCTATATCAATGTCTATCTCTTTTACGAGAGGGACACCCATTAACTCATTTGGGAAGACATCAGGGAATTCGCTTACAATAGGAACCAACTCAAGAGGAGGAACTTTCAAAAATACATTTTTGACCCTCACCAAGTGGTAGACACACCCCTTGGAAATCATCTGACGGTCCTTAACAAAGGAGATGAATTGACCCTTATATGCAGAGTTGCTATCATCCCATTCAAGAACTGGCTCATTAGGGAATCGGAACTTAACCCTACGAGTTCTACAATCAATGGAGGCACATGAAGCATGCAACCAATCCAACTCTAAAATTACATCGAAGTCTACCATGGAGAACTCAACTAATCACATGGATCACTTTATGCAGAATGGAAGCAAGATAACCCCTATAGACTCCTCGGGCTATAATAGACTCACCCATGGGGTTTACTCACCTCATAAGGCACATGGAGGACTTCAGGACATGCATGAAACATCCATGCAAAGAATGAGGTTACAAAAGAAAAGTTTTCTCCCAGATTTGAAAGTGCATATACATTAGAATCATAAACTCATAACATACCGATGATCACATCTGGGCCTTCCTCAACCTCTTGATGACCGTGAAGGGCATAAATTCGGTTGGCCCTTGGGGAACCATGAACTTGACCCCTCTAGCCTTGGGGCCTTGTGCCTCTACTTCTATAGTCCATGTCACGGTACAAGGTGTTCCACAACAGAAGAAGGCATTGGACCCAGTTAAGCATTTCCCTTTATGGGGTCTTCCAAACTTGGGGAAATTAGGAGTTTGGGGCTTTAGGAAAGCCCCTTTGTCCTTCCTAGGAGGAGGAGTGTTAGTGGATCCTTGCCTTAAGCCACCTTGAGATTTGTAGCCACCACCCTTTTGGTGAGAATAGTTCCACCATCCACACGAGCCCACTTGGACTCCTTTGCCCATGCTCGGAGCTTCTCCTCTTCAATTTTTTTGGCATAAGTCATTAGGCAAGAAATACCCATCTTCTTGACCAATATCGCCATCTTGCATTATTTGGAGACCAACTTGGAGATACTCGAAATGAATGTGCTCATGCGAGCCCTCAGATTTGCGACCATGAATGGAGCATACTTGGACAATTCGGTGAACTTGAGGGCATATTACCTCACACCCATACCCCCTTGGCTCAAGTTGATGAATTCTTGGACCTTTGCCTCCCTAATCTCAATTGGGAAAAACAGGTTGAGGAAGGCACACTTGGATTTATCTCAACCAATGGGACCCGCTTCTTGACCTCTCTCATAAACCCACTGCTCGTACCAAATTTTGGCAACTCCCTAGAGCTTATAAGACACCAACTCTGCTTTGTCCTCCGACGACACATCGATCACTGCCACAACTCAGTATGCCCCTTCTATGAACTCCATAGGGTCCTCATCCGTCTTTTACCCTTGAAATTCTAGTGGGTTCATTCACATGAAGTCATAGACTCTGGCGGCTGGGGTAGGCACTTGGGAAGGTACATCTATCTCTGTATTGGTTTGGTTAGCCAATGCTTGGTCCAACACTGTGAAAGTGGCTGAACTCCACATGAGACACTCCCTCGTCCTGTTGGAGTTGAGGGACTTGTTGGTCCGAAGTGCCTTGTTGGTGAGGAGCTCTTCGAGGCAGCATAATCTAGAAAGAAAAGGCATCATTAGTTAGTGGAAAACCTTACTCAACTCTAAGGCATGACATTTAATAATAAAGAAGGGTAAACTTTTCTAAACCGTCTCATAGTTTCTCACTTAAGATAGTGGCGCGCTTCACAACTTTGAATAAGACTCTATGCTATATGGTATGCATGGAAATCCAAGGAAAATTTTAAAAGCTCATGCTCTGATACAAAGTTTGTAACGACCCGACCTAGGGGCCTAGTCATCACACGATGATTGAGATACCCAAAGAAACCTCACCCAAGACATCTAAGCATCTCAAGCATTCATAGGTAATAAACTGAAACATAATGCCGAAAAACATAAGGGGAAGGGGCTATGGGCTTTTTGTACAGTGAAACAACATTAAAGATAGTGGAAATAACTAATTCATTACTTCGTCCATATGTATACCAACTACATTATATATCGATGAGACCGGTAACAAACAATTTTAATCAAATGGAATTAAATCTAGACATGTACAATATGTAAAATAAATGCCTCAGAAGGGCTACAACACATAATCTCAAAATAAACTAAATACTAGCTTGAAGGAAAGAGTGGAGGAGTCCTGATCTAAGGGCTCACAACAAACAATGGAGCTAGTCTTGGACACCGAATACTAGCCATGAGCCAGTGGAGGAGTACATTACACTTTGAAATCAATAAACCTTAATCTTATCAACAAACCTTAACAAAATTTCTTTAAAAATGAACATCGAAATCAACAAACCTTAATCTTATCAATAATCATCTTAAAGAGAACATTACACTTCAAAATATATGTACATTTTCTTATCAAAATAACCATTGAACTTTAGGAGCATTATATAGTAGCATAAGAACCATAAAATCATCATAAGCATAAATTAGGATTTAGGAACTTAAAGAAAAGGTAAAATTCATAGTAGGGAACATAATAGGTGAAAGGATATTGATAAATTAACTCACATACCTGAGAAACTAGAGGGAATCAGAATTGATGACTTGAGGAAGGAACTTGGGATGCCCTAGCCTTGTTCTTGCCTATCTTTTAGAGCTCCTTTGCCTTAGAGAAATTTAAGATTGTGGAATGAAAGAAATTAGGGCTTTTAGGTTAATATAGGTCCCTTTCTGGCCACAAATCGACATGGTTTTGAAACAGAATTAATAAGAATGAGCAAACTACCCCTCATTAAAACTGCCAAAAGCCATCTATGAGACCTCGACTAAGGGCCATAGCTTATCTTATGGGTTGTAGGCCCTTTCATCTAATGGCTCACCTTAGAATTCTGAAATATGGTCTTTGCTGAATTAGAAACTATGACAAACAGGATAAGCCATACTATTTTCGATGGGCCGTGGTCGGACTCAGATGTGCTGTTAAAATACAACACTTTTGATGCTTAAAACTTTGAATTTTGTGCGTTCTCAATGCAATATTAGTTGGTTTTATGTGTTTTTGTGTTATACTTGCAGGATTCCAGGGTGGCCTTGATTTTGGGAATTCATTCAAAAGTTGCTGATTTTGTGTTCAGTATGAAACCCTTTTACGGGTCGTAGAACACTCTAGGGGTCGCGACGGGGGTTTCGTGAAAGATTCCAGTGAGGGACTGATTTTCTAAAGTTGGTTCTATGAACATGCAGATGGGGTGTAGATTAATTTATGAGTAGTAGACCTTGGTTCGTGCCCTGAGGTTCAGAGATTGGGTCTTTCTAAAGATTCATCAAACGAAACCCCCCTATGGGTCATCAACCACTTTACAGGTCGTAAAGAGGGTGTCACAGACTTGAAGCCTAGTTTTGCAGCAGCTCTGTATGAGACCCCGGTTATGGGCCGTGGAATGCAATATGGCTCGTAAACCCTTTCGTGAGGCGTGCCGACCCAGTTATCCATATATGTTTAGGACTTGTCTTTTAAATATTATAAATAGATTTTTAGGTTATTTTTTAGAAGTTTTCGCATAGTACTTAGAAAACTCAGTAATTAGAGAGAGAAAAATGTGAGATAACATTAGAGGAGTTTTTTTAGAACATTTGTACTTTGATTTCATCTTTAATCTTGTGATTCTCTTTGAAGTTGGATTTGCTTGTTCTTAATTCAATTTATAAGTGCTCTATTATGTTATTCCAATTCATAAGTTTTGCATCTTGACAAATCATGAGTAGCTAAATCCATAAGTAGGGTTGTGGGGACTATGAAGAAATAACGAAGTAAAATCGGCTAATTCAAAATTCTTGAAAAGTGTGCATGCATGTATTAATTAACTCTATTCACTTACATGTTTTCTAGTGGTGGCAAACATTAGAACCCGTCTAGCGTTACTGACTGGACCAAGGGAGTAATGAATAGGAAAAGAGATTAATTAACAGAATTCGATTGATGTGTTCTCGTTTGATCAACTGAAATGGGCCAAAGGGATGTTGTATCGAGACTAATAGGTAAAGGTTGGTAACACATACTATGGAGATGGGCCAAGTTGCATAGTGAAATTCGCCCCTTGCCTTTGACCAAAGTGCTTGGTGAACTTAACTTATCATCCTAAAGTGTACACACTAGGAGATAATTAGGTTATCCGGTGATACTAAGTTAGGGAACCATGGGAAACACAATACCCTAGTTTCTCTCCATATTCTTTTAACTCTTGTGTTAGTTTTATTTCTCCTTGATTATTACAAAGACCTCCCCTTTAGGGAAGTAAGTTAGTTAAATTGCATTTTTTGAATTCTCTTTAGTCTACTTATTTCCTTGGGTTCGACCCTAGCCTTTGTTAGGTTTTATGTCATGACAACAACTGCTATATCCTCTAAAAGGATGTGTGACTTGAGAGATATCAAGCATTTGGCACCGTTGTGGGGGAGTACGATTGGACTTAGTTAATTCATAAGTGATTTGGGTGTTAATCCTTATTTCCCGTATTTTACATTTTATTTTGTAATTTTTCAACGTGTAAGTGTAGTGTATGCCGAACACACAAAGTTGAGGCTATCCCTTGACTCCATATCACTTAGAGATCCAGAAGACGTTGAGGAGAATGAACCTAGATAACTCCAACAACATGGCCAGTGCTGCTCCGAACAGGAACGAGAATGAGAATGTTGATCATGAGAACCCACCTCTTTTTGAAGACATTGCTACACAACCTCAGGACTTTAATACCAATGCTAATCAGTGGAATTAATATAGGCTTAATCTTATGGCTATGAAGGTGACTGAAGCTATTGTGTTGCCACCACTACCGGATGACACAAAGTTTGTAGTCTCGCGTGGGTTGCTTTAGATGCTGCAGAATCGTGGGCTATTTGCGGGCTTACCATTGGCGGATCCACATAGCCATCTACACAATGTTGCATTTGTTGAAAGAGTGTGATGGGAACACATAATCTTTCTATGGATACTGCAGGACTTTGTATCTTCCCATTATCTTTTATGGGCAATGTACCGTTATGGCTATCTGAGCTCCCGCAGAGTTCAATCACCAGTTGGGCTTAATCGCAGAGGAACTTTTTGGAGAGGTACTTCCCTATATCTAAGAAGCTCAAGTTGATGGACCAAATCAATAACTTTGAGTAACTTCTTGGTGATTCAATCAGTAACACTTGGAAGTGGTTCACCCTATGCTTGAGGAGTTTCCCAAACTACAAGATAGTTGATGATGCATTTAAGGAGATCTTCTACCATACCCTTGATGAAAACAGTTAGGCTTGTGTTGACACTATCATGGGGGACATGTTCTTAGATCAATTATTCGCAAGGATATCAGAATGGATGGAGAGAATGGTCAAGGTTAATCATGCATAGGGGCAGATAGACATAGCATCTAGCAAAAGTTCTTGTTCTTTTAGTGTTGGTTCAGAGCAAGCAAAAATCAACGAACAAATTATGTAAGAGCTTGCCAAAATCCGCACCAGTATAGAGGTAATGATGAAGCAGAACCAAGAGCGAGTCAATGTAGTGGTTCATTAACCTCAACGTGCATCCATGTATGATGAGCCTTATTATGAGGAGGACACCTGTTTTGTTGCTGATCAGACAGGGGGTTTCAGGACCAACGGCCCAAGGGTCCAATCAGGACTATTTGTGCCAGGGTCAAGAAAAGTTCAGAATTTCAATAGAGATGGAGCTTTCAGGGACAACTATGGAGAATATTATGATTGGAACAGGGGTTCAAAAAGAGATGCAGATTGGGGTCACAAAGAAAGTTTCAGAAATAGTCCTTATGCTCCAACACATAACCGCGATGCTGGTGTAAGTAGTTCGAGGATTGAGGAGATGTTTGATCACCCGTTGAAGAAAGTTCAGACACACGATGAGACTCTGTGGGGAAAGAAATATGAGATTTTCGGCATCGACCCAAAAATTGAGTCTCATTCTATGGCTATGAAACAACTTGAGCAACTATTTGGTCAAGTGTCGACTAAACGCAATTAGCGCCAGAGGGATACATTGCCTAGCAACACAGTTCAAAACCCTAAGAATGAAGGACAGTGTATGGCGGTTATTACTCAGGGTGGAAGGAGCACCATTCATCCTCCCATGTCAGTTGATGAGGATAATGTGTGAGAAGAGGTAGTTGCAACCCAGGGATGCAGATGTAGGAGATAATAGTGGCAAGGATGGGGAGGGTGAAGCTGCTGATGCACCAAAGATTTTGAAGCCCATTCCTTGGCCTTCCCCTCCCTTCCCTGAAATAATTTAAAAAAGGAATGAGGAATGCATGATTAAGCACTTTCTCTCCATGCTAAAACAACTCTCCATCAATATCCCTCTCATTAAAGCATTGGAGAAGATGTCAGGGTATGCAATGTACATGAAGGACCTGGTTACTAAGAAGCGCACTATGAGTCAGGAGCTCTCCTAAGAGCTTTAGCATTGCAGTGCTATTGCTACGAGGTATTTAGTTTAGAAGTAAGAAGATCCCAGTGCTTTCACCATATCCTACACCATTAGATATGTAGAGTTCACAAGGGCACTATGTGATCTAGGTGCCAGCATTAGTCTGATGTCCCTTGTGGTCTTCAAGAAGCTAGGATTGAGAGCCTCTACTTCGAGGAGCATGTGTTATTGATGGCAGATCGCACGGTGAAGAGGCGCATGGGGATACTATATGATGTGCTTGTCAAAGTTGAAAAGTTCATATTCCACGTAGACTTTCTGACCCTAGATGTTGAAGTTGACCTCGATGTCCCAATTATCCTGGGAAGATCGTTCCTTGCCACTGGGTGAGCACCAATGGATATGGAGGCTGGTTAACTCAAGTTCAGATTATACGACAAAGATGTTGTCTTCAATATCTGTGAATACATAAAGAGCCTAGATGATTTGAAGAATGAAGTCTGAGAAAATGGTGAAGTCTGTGTAACCAATTTGTCTAAGTTGTGTCGTGTTAATAAATCAGGCGCATCTTGGGAGGCAACCCAAGGTGGATTCTGGCACGTAGGTGCCCATGTATGATTTTTTACCCCTTATACTTTATTTTGCTTTAATTTTGTGCATTGGGGACAATGCACATCTTTTTTGATGAGGTGTGGGTAGTTATGGGCCTCAGTGAAGTCTGAGTAGCTTGGGTCCAAAACGACCCTAATTTTTTATCCTGGGGTGTTCTTTCCCATGTTCTTTTTCTTCATGGATATTTACTGTTTGTTGAACCGGCACGTTTAGGATGTTCAGGTAATATTTGTAGCATATAGTACTAATACCTATGGCATATAGCATGTTTTTGTGTTTTGTTTTGGAAAATGATACCCACAAAATTTTTTGATTAGTTAGTTAGTAGCAACCATGCATGTTTAGGTGTGTTGACTGTATTGTTTTGATAAGTGAGGATAAATTGAGATAAAAATCATGATCTGAGAGTCTTTTGTTGATAAAGTAGTCAGTGCCATATGACTGTGAGCCTGAAATTGCTAAATTCATGTGTTGTATGCTAATTCAGAACTTTCCCTGTTACTCTAAGTTGGACTACAAATTAATTAGATTAAGGAAGGATCTTAGGCCATTGTTTTTAAAAACCCACTTAGCCTAGATGATCAACAAAGATTGTGGTGTATCCATTGTTCCTGATGTTTAAGCCTAACATGTACCAATTCTTTGTCAAAACTGGTTTAACCTAGCCCTGTAAAATTTGGAATTTGGCCCTTGTCCCTCTTTTCACATTGTGCACCTTGATTAAGGCAAAAAGCCTAAGTTGAGAGTGGCTACCAAAAGCGGCCTAGTTCTGAGGATGGATATTGTGCACCTAAACTCATTCCAAAAGCCTAAGTTGAGGGTGGTTGGTGTAAGGGTGAAACACAAAAATAAGGGAGAAGTTAGTGATGCAGAGAAAAAGGAAAATCATGTACTGGGTGCAAAAAAATAAGTGATGCCTTAGTTATATGCTAAAAAGGAAAATGAAGTGTAAAAGCAAGATTAAAAGCTGAAAAATAATAAGAAAGCACCCAGAAAAGCTTGAGATAAGATTAAGGGAGAACGAGATGAAAATAACAGAGTTGGTAGGGCAAGAGTGTAGGAAAATGCAGTGTCAAGGAGGGCCATTAGTCACTATGTTCCCGAAATACCACAACCAAGCCCCTTGAGCCTAGAAAGTCCTAAAGTGATTCTAATCCTAGTAATTGAAAGTCTTAGTCATGAGTATAGGGGAAAGCCTATGGTATTAGGCATGATATGTGAATATCTTTTGTGAAAGTGAGTGATTTTGCATAATCTCAAGGTTATACATGAAAACATCATTGAATGTTAGATAAGGGACTTTTTTTCTATGAGGGCACTTGCATTGCATTGTTAGCATTAGACTTGTTTAGTGATTTTTGATTGTTGATAGTACCTCACTTATCATAGTTGTGTTGTCACATGCACTAGTCTGTATTGGTTTGCAATATGGCTATCTGATTCTATTTTGAATAGGTTGTGTGGGTGTCTGAGTTTGAGATTGATGCAATGTATGACATAGGGTTGAGGTCTGTGTGTTACTGCATTATCTATATAGATTGAGTCCATCGATTGAGGACAAGCAACAATTTTAAGTTGAGGGTATTGATGTGCTGTCAAAATATGACACTTTTGATGCTTAAAACATGAAATTTTGTGTTTTCTTAATGCAATGTTAGTTGGTTTTATGTGCTTTAAGTTATATTTGCATGATTCCAGGGCTGGCCTTGATTTAGGGAAGACATACAGAAGTTTAAGATTTTATGCGCAGTACGAGACCTTTAACGGGCCGTAGAACACTCTATGGGTCGTGAAGGGGGTTTTCTGGAAGATTCCAATGAGGGGCAGATTTTCCAAAGTTGGTTTTATGAACATGCAGACATGGTGTAGATTCATTTACGTTCGTAGACCTTTGTTCGTGCCTTGAGGATTAAAGATTGGGACTTTCTGAAGATTCATTAGATGAAACCCCTCTATGGGACGTAAACCACTTTACGAGTTATAAAGCAGGTGTCATAGACTTGAAGCGCAGTTCTGTAGCAGCTTCTTACGAAACCCCAACCATGAGGCATGGAATGCAATACAACCTGTAAATCCTTTCGTGAGGCGTGTTGACCCAGTTATCCTAATGTGTTTAGGACTTGTCGTTTAAATATTATAAATAGGGTTTAAGGTTATTTTTCAAAAGTTTTCACATAGTACTCGGAAAACTCAGTAATTAGAAAGAGAAAGTGTGACGTTTGACATACAGGTGTAGTATATGCCCAATCTGTACAGTTGAGGCAATCACTTTACTCCATTTGATCCAGAGATTCAAAGAATGCTGAGAAGAATGGCCAATGCTATGAACGAGGCACTGAACTTGAATAATCAAAACCCACCACCACCATGTGTGGCAAACAATCAACCACCATAAGGTCAAGAAGCAGTAGTAGATGGGTTGAATTCATACAGACTTGATCCAACAGCGGTGGATGTTATAGGGGCCATCGTGTTACCTCCTCTACTAGTTGATGCTAAGTTTGTCATATCAAGTGGGTTACTATAGATGTTGCTACATAGAGGATTGTTCTCAGGCTTACCATCAGAGGATCTGCATAACCATCTACAATGTTGCCTTCATTTGTAAGAGTATGATGAGGAATCAAAATCTTTCTATGGATGTCATTGGACTCTGTGCCTTCCTATTATCTCTTACTGGTGAAGCAATGGTATGGTTATTTGAGCTTCCTCAAAGATCTATAACTATATGGGTAGAGATTGAGAAAGCCTTTTTGGAGAGGTATTTCCCAAAGTCTTAGAAGTTGAAGCTTAAAGATTACATCAATTATTTCGAGCAAATACCTAGTGATTGCATAAGCACTACGTGGCAGTAGTTTGTTAACACTTAAGAAGTGTTCCACATCAAAAGATTACTAATGATTCATCAGTGCAGATCTTCTATCGGGCCTTAGATGACAATTGCAAAGTGGTCAATGACACCATAACCAAAGGATCACTCTTAGATTGCACATTAATGGAGGTTGCTCAACGACTTGAAAGGGTAGAAAAAACTAATCGTGCATGGCGCTTAAAGGAGTCAACTATGACAAAGAGATATTTCATAGTCATTCTTAATCAAAAGCAGGCTAAAATCAATGAGGAAGTGTTACAAGAGCTCGAATCTGCTTTAACATTAGGCTACTAATAAAGCAAAACTAGGAATGGGTAAATGTAGTTAGTCACCCACCAGCCAGAGCACCCATTTATGATAACCCATGTTATGAGGAGAATACTTGCTTTGTAACTAATCAGATGGAGGGTTTCCAAATCAATGCTCAAGGGTCTAATCAAGGCTATGGCACCAAGGCCAAGGAAATCAAGGTCGAAACTATAACAGAGATAATGCATATAGGGACAAAAATTGAGGTGGATACTATAACAAGAATAAGGGCATTGATCGAGATTGTGATTAGGTTCATAGAGATGGGTATAGAAATGGACCATATGTGCCACCATAAAATTATCATTCTAGGCTGGTAATTCGAGGATTTAGGAGATGTTGGACAATTCACTGAAGAAAGCGGATGCACAAAATGAGACTTTAAAAGGGATGAAAGCTTACATATCAAGGTTAATTATAAGATTAAACCTCATTTAGTGGCTATCAAATAGTTGGAGCTTTAATTCTATCAAACGTCAACACAGTTAAATCAACACCAGAAAAGCAACATGATGCTAACTCCAAAGAATGATAGGCAGCGTATGTCAATGACTACACAAGGTTTCAAGCAGACGATTGACCCACGAATGCTGGTGATTGATGATGTGGTTCTTGAAGAGATTTCAGAGAGCAAGGATGCAGAGAATAGAGATGATACGGCCAAGGATGTCGTGGTGACACCAAAACAATTGAAGCCCATACCTAGGCATCCACCATCTTTCTCTCAGAGGCTTATAAAAGAATGAGAAGGGGAAGTTTCAGTATTTCATCTTAATGTTGAAGCAATTATCTATCACTCTCCCTCTCATTGATGAATTTGAGCTAATGCCCGGATATGCAAACTTCATGAAGCACCTAGTGATGAAGAAGAGAACGGTGAGTCAATAGCTTGCTTATAATCTTCACCATTGTGTATCCATTGCAACAAGGTCCTTAGTGTAAAAGAAGGAGGGCTCTAGAGGATTCACCATACCTTGCTCCATTGGAGTCTTTCACTTCGCAAAGGCATTACGCAATTTAAGAGCTACCATCAATTTGATGCCTCTTGCGGTGTTGAAGAAGCTGGGCTTGGGATCCCCCATGTTGACGACAATGCAATTGTTAATGAATGATAGGATGGTGAAGAAGCCTGTAGGGATACTTTATGATGTTCTCATCGTTGAAAATTTCATATTCCCAGTGAACTTCTTGATACTTGATTGTGAGGTTGACTTCGATGTCCTAATCATCATGGGAAGGCCTTTCCTAGCCACTAGGCGAGCACTAATGGATATAGAGTTAGGCCAACCCAAGTTTAGATTGAACGACGGAGAAGTCATCTCTGATATGTGTTAGTCCACGAGGATACCTTATGATTGAAAGTTGTCTCTATGATTAAAAGTGTTGATGAAGTGCTACTGAAGGTACTAATAGAGAAAAGGCTGAGTGTCGAAACTCTTGAGGTTGTATTGATAAATTTTGAGAGTGAATTAACTCAGACCTAGACTGAGGTATTGATGGTGATTTTCAAATCTTGCAGAAGAAAATGTGACATAGTAAGATCGAATGCAATAGAAACAAGACAGGGAACAGGTTGCCTACTCTTAACGGGCAAAGTGAGCCCCTTTATTTTGAATTAAAGAATTTAGAATCAATCAAATCTCCCCAAGTAGGATTCGCACTTATGACCAATTCATTAACAACCAACTGCTCTATCACTGAGCTATTGAGGAACAATAGGAGATTCGATCTCATAGAGTTCAATTCCCATTCCCAACCCATGACCAATATGAGCTCGAAGTTTCCTTCGTAACTCTCGAAACTTTTTCGTAGTGGTTCTGTTAGGATGCCTCAGCTACATACATTGAATATATAAGGATATACTAGAAAAATACAACATTTAGTTACTTGACCAGCAAACAATAGAAGGAAATACAATGGGTATGCTAATCAATAAGATTAATGAAGTAGCAATTAATGCAAAAAAAAAGTCAATTGGAAACAAGAGTTGTGCTTTTAATCCTCCAAGCTACCAAATAATGAACTATATACCATTTGATCCTTATTGAAAGCACTTGGAGCACATGGTATCCTGGACAACAACTCAAGCTTGAGTTGGACTTAAAAAATTGTGACTCAGCACCTACTAGACCATCCATTGAGGAGCCACTGGTGTTGGAATTGAAGTCTCTTCCAACCCACTTGAGGTACGTGTTTTTGGGAACTAGAATACTTTGCCAGTGATTGTTTCTGCAAATCATAATGATGAAAAGGTTGAGGAATTGGTTTCAGTCCTCAAAAGATTCAAAAGGGCTATTGGATGGACGATTGTAGACATCATTGGCATCCTACTTGTCATTTTTTGGCGTCCTACCGGCATTTGTTGGCATCCTACCTAGCATTTGTGGCATCCTACCTGGTATTTGTACTCACAAGATTCAGCTATTCAGAGATTATAAACCGAGCGTTGAGTAGCAAAGACGTCTCAACCCACAAACGCAAAAGATTATACACAAAGAGATCATCAAATAATTAGACATAGGTGTGATACATCCAATTGATGATAGTGAATGGGCGAGTCCGGTCGAGTGTGCTTCAAAGAAGGGAGGTATCAATATGGTTCCTAATGCTAGCAATGAGTTGATTCCTATTAGATCAGTCATAGGTTGGAGGGTTTTTATGGATTATCAGAAACTTAATGCTTCAACGGAGAAGGATCACTTTCCTATGTTGTTCATCGACCAAATCCTAGATCGATTCACAGGTGAAGGCTGGTACTATTTTCTTGATGGTTATTCAAGCTATTCAGATTTCCATTGGTCTAAAGGATCTAGAGAAGACAACTTTTACATGTCCGTATGACACCTTCATATTTAAAAGGATGTCACTCGGATTGAGTTATATACTAGCCACATTTCAGAGATGCATGATGTCTATCTTCTCAAAAATCATGGAAGACATGATTAAGGTGTTTATGGATGTCTTCAGTGTGGTTGGATTTTCATTTGAAGATTGCTTGAGATATCTACATGACATGCTAAAAAGATATTAAGAGTGTCACCTTGCATTGAATTGGAAGAAGTGTTACTTCATGGTGAAGGAAGGTATTATGTTGGTGAATAGGATCTCTATTAAAGGTATAGAGGTTGATAGAGCTAAGGTTGAGATTATATAGAAGCTCCCTCTATCTATCTCAGTCATAGGTGTGAGAATTCAAAGGATGATTCATAAAGGACTTTTCAAAGATTGCACACCCCAAACTACTAATAAGGATACTAAGTTTGTTTTTGATGAAGCATATCTTAAGGCTTTCGAGGGATTGAAGCAGAGGTTGATATCGATGCTTATCATTGTTACACTAGATTAGACTCAGCCATTCGAGATTATGTACGATGCAAATGGGGTGCGACTTGGTGTGGTGTTGGGACAGTGTAGAGATAAGATACTACATTTCATTTACTATGCCAGTAGAGCCCTCAAGATAGCACAAAAGAACTATACTATCACTGAGCAAGAGTTACTTGCAGTAGTCATTGCATTCAAGAAGTTCAGATCATATTAACTGGGAACCAAAGTCATTGTGCATACTGATCATTCGACATTGTGACACTTGATGGCGATGAAGAATGGTGAAGCAAGGTTAATCCGATGGATACTTCTTCTTCAAGAGTTTGATTTTGAGGTGATTGAAAGGAAGGGGACAGAGAATCAAGTTGCTGAGGATGAAGCTATGACAAAGTTTGACGATAAGGCAAAGATCGATGACTTGTTCCCTGAATAGAGAGTATTGGTTGCATCATATGATTTGATACCATAGTTGACGCATTATACAAACTATTTAGATAGTGATGTTGTGTCACCAAATTTGACTTCCCACTAATGTCGTAAATTTATGTCTAGTGTGAAGAAGTTTTTCTAGGATGAACCATATTTGTTTCATTTCTATGCAGATGGGATTATTCTTCATTGTGTGCCTGATGTGGAAATGATAAGCATTCTTGAGGATTGTCCCTCATCATTAGTTGGTGGGCATCATAGTGGTATTCGGACAATGCATAAGATCTTACAATGTGGCTATTACTAGCCAACCATCCACCAAGATGCCCATGAATATGCTAAAGCTTGTAACAACTACCAGAGAAAAGGTGGAGTTTCCCGAAAGCATGAGCTCTCACTCAACCCCATTATCGTTATTGAGTTATTTGATGTATGGGGTATAGACTTTATGGGACCGTCCATCAGTTTGCATACATTTTGGTTGTTGTGGACTATGTTTAAAAATGGATGGAAGTGGTTGCTTCCTAACAATGAAGGTAAAAGTGTTACGACATTCCTAAAAAGAAAATCTTCTCACAATTTGGCAATCATCGGGCGATCATTAGCGAGGGAGATTCCCATTTTTGCAATAGGTTGTTCAAGGCTCTTGTACAGATATATGAGGTGAAACATAGCATGGCAACGCCTTATCATTTGCAAATGAGTGGGCAAGTTGAGATATCTAATAGGGAGATGAAGCAAATTTTATCTAAGATAGTGAATGTTAGGGGAGTCAATGAGATGGCTCAATCGGTTATTTTTTTAAAATCAGTCCATCCCAATTTTTTGGGTATTTTATAATGTATAAACAAAATTAATTTTTTTAAAAATTAGCCCAATCATATTGTTTTTTCTTCAGTATCGGTATGGTTCAATAATTTTTATTTTTTATTTTTAAAGTATTACTTCAAAATACACTATTATTAAAATATTTTTTCGCAAATATATTTTTGAAGAAACACTTTAATTCACCAAAATGTCAAGAATGTAAAATATTGTGGCCATATTATTTGATCTCAAAGTTTATATAGGAATATTTGCATAGGTTTTGTCATATTCTTTGGTCGAGTTTCTATTATAGTACTTTTAATTTGAAACCAACTTAATGAAAGGTCAATTAAAGGAAAAGACCTAAAATCCTCCAATCACTAGAGACTTAGGACCTAGTTTATATTTATATTTGAAAAGTTTTCTAAAATATAATTATATATTAGAAATTGTTTAGCAACTTTATACTTTTGATGCACCCATGTTTTACCTAAGGATCCGGGGGAGATTTTTCTTTTTTAGATAATTTATGAAGGTCATAGGTGATTGATCTCTCTTGGCTTTTCCAATATACTTTTGATGTAATTACTACATGAGTACACTATTGGTGTAACTCTCTTACTTATAATACTAGTTAACCTTATGAAAATATATGTATTTATATCTTTAAATTTAACATGTTAAGTTATAAAATATATATACTATAATGCTCGATAAAATTACCAAAATACCCCAGAGGGAGGGTATGCGTAACGCATCTTTCAGTACTCGTATGGCAAATACGAGGCCGAATTTGTGATCAGCATGAAAATTGAGTGGGAGAATGGTCTCGGTCGATTTTTAGATCGACCTGATCAAAAGATAATTTTTCGATCCAAAGCGCAAATAGTATTGGTACACGATGGAGGCGCGTCGCACCTGTGTCGCGGACTTGCACTCATATTTTTTTGAAAATTTTCGATGAAATAGAGAAAACTCATTCAGAAATCTTTCCTGAAAATACACAATGCGCGACCAGTTCACGTCGTGGATTGGACCTTTTTCGAGTTGAAAATTTCTAAAAATATTATTACGAGGGGCATTCCGGTCAATTCCCAATCCCTCCTAAACTTCTTACACAATCTAATAAGATCATTTTGACGTAAAAAAGGTCTAAACCCCCCATTTTAAGTCCTATTCCAACATTCTACAAAGGCTAGGGCTTGAGAAAAGAGGAAAAGAGCTGAAGTTTGAGAATTCAAGAAGAAATCCTTGACGTGCTCGATTGAGAGTAGCATCCTAGGTATGTAAGGCTAAACTAAAAGCATGGGATTGTTCTCTCATATGCCCCATAGATGGACATAGGTGAGTTGACGATTTGGAGGGTTTACATGCATGATATTTGATGGTTTTTTCTTAAACTTTTATTTGTTTTCTTGAATTGGACATTTTTATGAAGAATTTTCATAACCCTGCATGACTAATTTGCAAAGCATGTATAATAAACTTGAGAATTGAGTTTAGAACCTTGAGTTGAGATTGTTGAGCGTGATGAGAGGATGATGATGAGTCAATAGATTTGATTGTCTTATGAGTCTCTACAAATGAACTCTATCGATGTGTCTATTCAGCTGCTTTCTAATGATTGTTGTAAATCTTGAGTCATTGATGAAATTGAGTGATGAGAGGGTTAGTCTGACTCAAACTTGTCAAACTACGTCGCCAAACATAGGAGACGCATAGAACCATCACATATATTATGGTTCCCTCGAGAGTAATAGTCCGTGAAAGCAATAGAGGACCTACTGAGTTTGACTCCATATTGGGTGAGCTGATATGGTTTTTGAGCGTTCCCTACCTGACAAGTTTGGAACCACTGTGGAAATATCAGGGTTATTATTGTACATTCACTGGCTCATAAGTGAGTATTGTCGGACAAGAGAAACTCCCATAAATTTCCTACCTTGAGTACTACGAGTTTGAGATGAGACGAGAGGAGGTAAGCTCTTCTAAGATGAGATGAGATGAGATGAGATGAGAAGAGGTGAGCTCCTTTGAGATGAGTCTGAGACGAATGGTGAGTTTGAGTTATTGATGGGTCACTTGTCTACTCTTTATTCTTGCAGAGATAGACATTCGATGAATTGATGTTATTTGACGATTATTTTGAGTTGATGTTATTTCTATATTATTCTACCTACTTCTGTTTCACTTAGCTATTTTATATACCAGTACATTCCAAGTACTAATGTCTACTCTGGACTGCATCTTATGATACAAAGGTAGGTACTAGAGATCGTTAACAGGCGCTCCATTGAAGACTTGAGATTCGAAGCTGATTTGGTGAGCCTTCCCTACTCCAGAGGATTCCCTACATTTGTTTCATCATGTGTTAGATTTAAATTCGACTATTTCTTTATGTTGATTTGGGTAGCCATGGGTCTGTCATTGACACCACATGTGTAGTGATAGAGGCTTTATAAATGATAGTCGAACGTTGATGTTGAGATTGTGAACTAGCTCTTTCTACTAGCCTTTATTATATATTCATTTTGAGACTTTAGATGAGACATGTCAATTTACTTACATATACCTTTCGCTGTTCAGTAGAGTTTTTTGATTGAATGATGTGATGAGGCTAAGTGGTTTGCTTGGGGACTAGTAATAGTCTCCGAGTGCCGGCCATGCCAAGAGTACCCTCCCGGGGCATGAAAAACTTGGTGTTAGAGCACAAAGTTCAAGTGTCTTAGGGAGTCTATGAAGCCATGTCTAGTAGAGTCTTGTTTATGGGTGTGTTGTTGACCATATTTCATAAGCAGGAGGCTATAGGACATTAGGAACTATTACACTTTTCTTCTCATTCCAATTCGTGCGAGCTAAGCTCTCTTCTAATTCATGCTCTATGCGTGCAGAATCAACATCATGCATCCCAGAAGAGCCGTCAGAGGAAGGGGACATCCTGCCAGGCAAGTTGTTAATCCATTTGAGCCTCAAGTACCCGAAGAGCCTGTGGATCAAGCTATCCCTATTGAGCTGACCCCTCAAAATGAAGTCTCTAATGCTGAGCTAAGTCGGGCTATTCAAGCTCTAGCCCAAGCTGTCGCAGCACGTGCTATCATGATTTTCGCATCTACAATGATAATGAGTAGCTAATCTACAACTAGAGTTGTGGGAACCATGAAAAACTAACAAGGTTAAATTGGACAATTCATAATTCTTGGAAAGTGTGTATGTATGTATTAATTAATTCTCTTCATTTTGATTGCTTTTTAATGGTGGCTAATGTTAGAACTCGCCTAGTGTTACTTGTTGGATCAAGGTAGTAATGAATAGAAAAATAGATTAATTATAAGATTTGATTGGTATTTTCTCAACTTATTAACTAAACTGGATCAAGGGGACGTTGTACTAGAACAATAGGTAAGGGTTAGTAATATCACACTGCGGGGATGGATCAAATCACGTAGTGAAATTTATCTCTCACCTGGACCAAAGGGTTCGGTAAACTTAACTTACCGTTCTGCATGCAATACACTAGAAAAGAATGTGATTATCTGGTAATATCAAGTTCGGGAATCATGGGGAACACAACACCCTAGTTATTCTTCTTACTGGTTTCACACACTTTTCTTAGTTTAGGATTTCTTTCTGCAATTTTACAACCTCCCCCCTTTAGGGAGATAAGTAGGCTAAATAACTTGAATTGCTTGAAAGTACTCTAAGTCTATCATATTTCCTATGGGATCGACCCTAACCTCGATTAGTTTATATAACTTGGGAGCGATCGCTTTAACCTTAAAAAAGGAGGTGTAGCTTGGGTGACATCATGATTTTGGCGCCGTTGCCAGGGAATACGGCTAGACTTATTTAATTTAAGTAATTCGAGAATTAATCCTTATTTCCCTCATTTTAAAATTTTGTTTTATTTCAGTGTGCAGGTGTAATGTATGCACAATACTCAAAGTCAAGGCATTCCTTTGACTCTATTTGACCCCGAGATCCAAAGGACGCTGAGCAGAATGGCCGAGTATAACGTGAATAACACTGCAAACAACACAGTGAATTCAGCACTGAACCAAAACCAAAATGAGAAGGATAATAACCCACCTTCGCCTGAGGATATTGACCCACAACCACAGGATCTTAATGCCGAATTTTATACATGGAATCAATATCGGCTTAATCCTATGGCGATGGATGTCACTGGAGCTATTGTGTTACCGCTACTACCGGATGACACAAAGTTCATTGTTTTCAAGTAAGTTACTTCAAATGTTGTAGAATCACGGGTTGTTCGCGAGATTATTATCAGAGAATCCACATAACCATCTACACAATGTTGTCTTTGTTTGTAAAAGTATGACGGGAAGCCAGAATATATCAATGGATGTCATTGGGCTCTGTGTCTTCCCATGTCTCTAATAGGCAATGCAACACTATGGTTATCCAAGCTCCCAAAGAGTTCAATCACCAGCTGGGTTGAATGGCAGAATGCCTTTTTGGAGAGGTTCTTCCTGAGATTGAAGAAACAGAAGTTGAAAGACCAAATCAACACCTTCGAGCAACTTCTTGGTGATTCGATCAGTACCAAGTGGGAGAGGTTCACAAAGTGTCTGATGAATATCCCTGACCATAAGATCATAGATGATGCCTTAGTGGAGATCTACTATCGATCCCTGGACGAGAATAGCCAAGCATGTGTTGATAACATCATGGGTTGGCTCGTTTCTAGATCTTCTATTTTCGATGGTCACTGAGAGGCTAGAGAAGGTGGTCAAGACAAACCGTACATGGGAAATGAGGGATGAGTCGATAATAAAGAGCTCATGTGCAGTCCGTACTAATTTAACACAAGAAAAAAAAATGAGGACATGATGCAAAATCTTGCTTGGATTAGTACCAATATAGAGTTGTTGATGAAGCAGAGAAAGAACGTGTCAATGCAGCAACTCATCAACCTTCGCGAGCACCTATGTACTAGGAACTTACTATAAGGAGGACACTTGCTTCATCATTGATCAGAAAAGGGGTTTTGTGGACCAATGCCAAGGGTCCAATTAGGACTATTAGCGCCAACGTCAAGAAAACCAAGGTTGGAACTATAACAATGATGGCACCTTCAGAGACAACAATCGAGGAGGCTACAATGACAGAAATAGAGGCCCAGACAGAGATGCTGATTAGGGATGCAAGGATAGTTGCAAGAATGGTTCGTATGCGCTACCATATAATCGAGATTTGGATGCTGGTAGCTCTAGAGTTGAAGAGATGTTTGATCACTTGTTGAAAAAGGCTAATTTTCAAGATGAGACATAGAAGGGGATGAAGTCTGACATCTATAGCATTAATCAGAAAATCAAATCTTACTATATTGCTATCAAGCATATTGAGCAACAGTTTGGCCAAATGTCAATTCAACGTAACTAGCGCCAAAAAGATACATTGCGCAGTAATACAGTTCAAAATCCAGAGAATGAGGGGTAGTGTATGATGGTGACTACTCGTGGTGGAAAACAAACCATTGACCCTCCAATGCTGCTTGATGTTGATGATGTTCATGAGGAGATAGTTGGGATCAAACATGTAGAGATAGGAGATGATCGTGCCAAAGATGGGGTGAGTGATGCTACAGAGATGCCATAAAAGTTGAAGCCCATTCCTAGACCTCCTCTTTCTTTTTCACAAAGAATCAAAAAGAAGGAAGAGGAAGGTCAATTCAAGCACTTCCTCTCCATGTTGAAACAACTCTCCATCAGCATCCCCCTGATTGAGGCATTGGAGAAGATTCCTAGGTATGCAAAGTTCATGAAGAACTTGGTCGCAAAGAAGCGGACTGTAAGCCAAAAGCTCTCCTAAGAGCTTCAACATTGCAGTGTGATTGCTATAAGTTCCTTGGTGCAGAAACGAGAAGATCCCGGAGCATTCACCAAACCCTGTACCATCAAATATGTCAAGTTTGCAAGGGAATTATGTAATATAGGTACCAGCATATATCTGATTCCCCTTGCGGTCTTCAAGAAACTAGGACTAGGAGCCTCTACTCCTACGAGCATGGGATTGTTGATGGCTGGCTGAATAGTGAAAAAGTCTGTGGGGACACTGTGTGACGTCCTTGTCAAAGTGGAGAAATTCATATTCTCCACAGACTTTGTGATCCTTGATTGTGAAGTCGACTTCGAAGTCCCAATCAACTTGGGAGCCACTGGGCAAGCACTACTGGATATGGAAGCTAGCCAACTCAAGTTCGACTGAATGATGAAGAAGTCATCTTCAACATCTGTCAGTTGATGAAGAGGCCTGATGACTTGAAGATAGAAGTTTGGGCACTTGGTGATGTCTGAGTAACCAAGTTATTCAAGTCATGTCGTGACATTAAATGAGGCACTACTTGGGAGGAAACCCAAGATATTTGATGTAATAGTGGTAGTTTTGTTTTTAAATTTTGGACTTATAGGTAGTTTAATATATAGTATTTTGGTTGTAATTTTTGGACATTGGACGAGTGTCATATAAGGTAATAGTGTATTTTGTAAAGAATGTGCAGTACAAGACCAAGTCAGCCATCTTGGACTAAAGAAGCAACAAGACATACTTTAATGACTGGTTCTATGGGCCGTGTTTCAAACCACGACCTATGCACTGACTCGTAGAACACTTCCAATACGCAGAGCAATGTTCACTCCAGTCCACAACCAACTTTATGGGCCGTGAATGAGGCTCGTAAACACCAGATAAGTGTTCTACTTTTAACTAAGTGTTGGAGGTTTCTACAACCTGCATTACGAGTCACATTTCAGTATATGGCTCATAGATGGGTCTATGAAACCAATCTCCCAAATTAGGGCTTGGGCAGCCTATGAGACCGGGACCTATGAGCCATAGAAATGTCCATGGCCCGTGATCGCGATTTCGTAGAGTCTGGACCTAGTCATTCAAATTAACCCGGTCAAAATATAAAAAGGGGTCAAATAATTTTAATCCCCCATTTTCACAAATATTACGGAAATTACCTGACCCTTTCTCCTTCCCTAAGCAATCTGACCACTAACCCTATTTCTGGCACGCTTTTTGGCTGCACTCCGATGACCTAGGGTTTGCCCCTCTTTGGATTCCTCCTTCAATTTCCCATCTTTTTTCTCACATTTTGGTAATTTCTTGGCCCTAAAATCCTTGTACTACCGAAATTGAAGTGATCAGATTGTAGTTAATTGATGGGTATGGATGTCCAATTTTAATAGGTTTGAATACATGTTGCCTTTGTATGTGCTTTGTGTTTAATCTTTATTAAAGTGTTGCCATTGTTTTGAATAGAGTTAAATGCCAAAAAATGTGTATGTGGCCATGTTTTTATTGAATGCTATTTTGAGATAACCATGTTGTCACATGTCTTTGAATTGGATGGAAGTCATTGCTTGAAAAAATGACATGTGATTGATTGTATGTATGTGCTTAATTCTAAACTTTCAAATGGCATTAGTTTATGATATGAACATGTAAAATGGAAATCATGGCATAGTGTGTAATCATTGCATGTGGGGTGTCAGGAAATTGGTTGAAATCATAGGGGTGCTCAAATATTCTTCCTTTGATGCTGATTTAATTAGTGATGGTCTAAGCATGTCATTTTGGGACCCTTTTGATAGGCTTGGAAAATCGAGTTTCTAGAAATTTCACATCACGAGGGTCTTCTATAAATTATGGAACATTCCACGAGCCCCCCTCGTGAGAAAATCTAAAAACATGAAATTTCTGCGATATACAAGACCTTCTATGAGTCATAGTTTATTTTATGACTCATAGATAGGTCTCATAGGACACTGCTTGTGCAAACTAAAATCTAGAATTTCATCTACAACCTAACCTACAACTCATGGAATGTCCACGAGTCATAATTGTCTCATAGATGTAATTCTAGTATCTAAAATCTTTGAAACCTTCCATCAACGAAGGTCTTTTACGAACCGTATTTTACACTACGGCCTGTAGACGAACCCTTTTATGCTCAACTGTCATCATTTCTGGGATGTTCTTGTTTTTCACTCCTCTATTTATTGGGCTAATCGTGTTTGCTAAGTATGTGCATTTCAGGTACCATGGCCCTAAAAGCAAAGAGGAGTGAGATACGGATCTTACAATGGTGTCTACAAGATGAGCCCTTAGATGATCACGGTAACTCCAAGGCGAGTGGATATTTAAAGGAGCTCGGTGTTCAGTCTGACTTAGACACCGAACAACCACAGACACGGGCTGCACTACACAGGCTGGGTAGCCGCGCTGGGTAGCCGCAGACTCAAGTTATTGTAGTTCGCTCTCCTTAGTTTGAAGAAGGAAATGGCAGGGATAGCAACTCTATACAGATGACACCTTCAAGAGAGGAGTCCGACATTGGATCCGATGAAGAGTCAGAGTTTGAGTCTTCAGCAGCACTTCGGGGACCACCCTCACCTCTTGATGCTCTATCTAACTGGTGGTGTATCGAGGGCATGTAGGCTATCTACCACGAGGGCATACAGAAGAATGAGCAGGGCTGATTAGCTCGTTCTATATTAGAGAAGCCTTGGATCATCACTTTGGGGTTAGATTGTGTCCTAAGCCTCTAGGACACCGTCACAACATATAGGCTCCAATGGTTGGCAGGACCGTCGGGGAAGTACTCCTCGCCCATGGTTCATGAGTTCTTTGCATCGAACACCGCCACAGTTCTCAGTTCTCTTCCCAAGGGGAAGAAAGCTCTCACTCATCCCTGGTTGACACATACATAGGTGAGGAGTGTATAAGTGGATATATCAGAGGCCACCATCCACCGCATGCTATTTGGACTAGAGTTCTCGGCCCCTAGGTCTACAGTAGAGTTTGATAGGAGATTGGGGCTAACTCGAGATAAGGACCTAATGATAGACTAGGCTCGCAAGGCTCTTTGATATGATGGGTTGCTGACCACATTGCGGAGCAAGGCCAGGACCCTGAGTGGATATCTACGTCAGAAAGCCTATAGTGAAGGCCTATCTCAGCTTCACTAGTAAATTTTGGTGGGCGGTGGTTAGATCACAAATCCATCCAATAATACATGACGTCAAACCATACAGTATTAATTGTCAGCATCTTCGTTGGTTATGAGATTGACTAGGCCTGCTTGATTGTGGAGCAGGTACATGAGGCGGCCCTGAATAAGTCCATCCCCTTCCCTTTCTCGTGCCTAGTATATAGACTCTATATCAAGTTGGGTGGAGATTTCCACCATTTGCACTCTTTAATCGAGGCTCAGAGGATGTTCAATGCCAGCCTGATAAAGGCTGATGAGAACCTAATGGCCCTCCAGCAAGGACCATGCCCCTATTCAGATGCCAGAGATATTTGTTGTGGTGCCACTTCCTGAGCCTCCATCTACTACCACCACTGCTGGTCCCACTACTAAGGGGCCCCAGCAGACAGAGACTGATGTGGAAAGGGAGCCCATTACTATTACTACCCCAGAGGCAGTGCTAATGTCAACAACATCCACCAGCATGGTTTATATGTTAGCGGTGTCTATTAAAGCCATGGCGCAGAGGCGACTATACTGAGTCCAAGATGACTCAATTACTATAGAAGATTTGGCCCTAGGTCTGCCAGGCCATCTCAGAAGCTGAGGCTTGAATGCAGGCGTTTGTGGTAGCTACTATTCAAGAGAGACTCACACCTGTGGACAGATGTAGTGATGCATTCGAGAGGAAAGTACAGTAGAGCCTCAGCTCAACCAGCCTATAGATATGACGACCATTCAAACAAAGATCCAATAGCTCCAAGGCGAGATAAGAGCAGCACTGGCAACACCGATTATTCTTTCACAAGCCGATCCCATTGAGGTGATCGTAGACTTATTTACTCTAGAAGAGGCACCACTCCTTTTTTTGGGGAAGAAGCCCCTCATTGATGATCCTAAGGTAGCGAGATTGGAGGCAGGGTGCACGTAAGGTAAAAAGAGTGAGGGGCGATGGACCCTCTAGACATGCTCTCGCTTCTTTAAGAGATCACCACGCAGGTTGAGGGTAGTCAGACTCAGCCAGAGATCGGTACTTAGGCGCCTAGGTATGTTTTTTGACCCCTATGCTTTATTATTATATTTTGTGCATTGAGGATAATGCAAATTTATTTTTGATGGGGTGTGGCTAGTTATAGGCCTCAGTGAAGTATGAGTAACCTTGGCCTATAACTATCCCAAATTATGAATCCTAGGGGTTTTCATGCATGTGTTCCTTTTTCCCCAGGATATTTACCTTCTGTAGAACCGACATGTTTAGGATGTGTAGGTAGTATTAGTAGCATGTAGTATTGAAGTCTATGGCATATGTTAGTTTTTATGTAAAAGAATGATACCCTCCAGAAATTTTGTTAGTTAGTCTTGATAGCAACCATGCATATTTAATTGTTTGACAGTGCTTGTTCTAATAGGTGAGATTGAATTATGATGAAAAGCATGATCTGAGAGTCTATGTTGATAGTGTAATCAGTGTCATGTGTTTGTGAGCTTTCTTTTCTAAATTCTTTATACTTTGAGTCAATTCAAAACTTTCCCTGTTACTTTGACTTAGACTGTAGGTTAGTTGGTTTGGAAAGGATCTTAGGCTATTGTTCATATTAGTCCACTTAACCTGAATAACCAATCAAATATGTAAAGTGTCCCTTGGTCACAATGTTTGAGCCTTGCATTGGCCCTTTTCTTTGTAGAAATCTAACTTACCTAGCCTTATTAAATGTAAAATCCTAAAATTGCCCCTGGTTCTTCCTCGAATATTATGCACCTTGATTGAGATAAGAATCTTAAGTTGAAGGTGGCTACCAAAAGTGGCCCTGGTTCATAGGTTGGATATTGTGCACCTTGACTCAAGTAAAAAACCTAAGTTGAGGGTAGTTGGTATAAGAGTAATCACATAAAATGGGGTGGAAGCTATGGTACATGGAAAAGGGGGATATAAATATGCTCTGGATTAAAAAAAAGAGTAGATGCCTAATCATTTAGCTAAAAAGAAAAATGATGTGAAAACAAAAGGCAAAGAGCTTAAAATAAGAGTAAGGCACCTAAAAAATCTTGATATAGGAGAAACGGAGAATGGGTTGAAATGACAGTGTTGGTATGGCAAAAGTGTAGAATAACATAGTGTCAAGGAGGGTCTTTAATCACTCTGTTCCCAAAACATCATACCAAAGCCCCCTAAGCCTATGTTACAAGCCAAGAAAGTCCTATTGGTCCAAGTAGGCGAAGGTCATAGTCGTGAGTATAGCGGCAAGCATATGGTATTGAGCATGGTGTTTGAATATCTTTTGTGAGAGTGAGCGATTTTTTTTAGTCCCAAGCATTGAATCTGAAAATATCATCATGAGTGGGATATGAGACTTCTTTTAAGAAGGCACTTGGATTGCACTATTAATTCTAAACTAATTCAGTGATTGTGGCTTGTCTGTGGTTACCTTGCTATTCATAGTTGCACTATCATATGTATTGATCTGCATTGGTTTTCTTGATGGCTCTCTGGTATGCATTTATGAGTGGTGTAGGTATTCGTGCTTGACTTTGAGATGATGTGTATCATTAGATTGACATCTATGTGTTATTGTACAACTTATGTAGTTGAGTCCATCGCTTGAGGACAAGCAACAATTTAAAGTTGAGGATGTTGATGTGCTATCAAAATACAACACTTTTGATGCTTAAAACTTAAAATTTTGTGTGTTCTCAAAGCGATGTTAGTGTGTTTGATGTGTTTTAATATTTACTTTTTATGGTTACAGGATTTGGCATGATTTTGGGCTAAGTGTGCAGATGCTGAAGTTTTTTATGATTCTATGACACCCTTTACGGGCTGCAGAAATTTCCACGAGCCATAGAGTTGGTTTTATAGTAAAATCAAGTGAAGGCGTGATTTTCTAAAGTTGAAGCTATGAACTATTAAATAAGCCTTAGAATGAAACACGAGTCGTAGATAAGATTTTGTACCCTGAGGATCAGAAAGTGGGTAGTTGTTGAAAAGTCATCAGATGAAACCCTATATGAGTCATAAGTCTCCATAGAAAGGTTGCTTAGAAGCTAAACCCAGAGTTGAAGATGAAGTCCACGAAGCCCTGATTACGGGTCGTAGAACTTAGTACGTCCCATAGAGATACTCGTAGTGCCTATCGAATCTAATTCTCCTATTTTGATTTGGTTTTGTATCTTAAATACTAGAAATAGATTATTTTTAGGTTATTTTTAGTAGACAATAGTAGACAACAAGGAGAGAACATAAGGAACATTGGGAAAAACACTTGCAAATAATATTTTGTGATTTTAATTCATACTTTCTGATTTCGATTGAAGAGCATGTATTTCTTGTTCTTAATTTCATTCTTGGTTGAATATACATAGTAAAAACATTATAAAGTATCATTGAGATCATTTAATAAGATAAAGTATCATAAAATTATCATTAGCGTACATATTAACTTGATGGAACTTAAAGAAAAGGTAAAATATATTATGAAGTACTTTGTGGGTGAAAGGAGACCCACAAATCAAGCTCACTTACTATAGTAAGCTTGGAAAAACTAAACTTGAAGCCCTTGAGAAGAACCTTAAAGACTCTAGCTTGCCTTGACCCTTTTCTAGAGAGAATATTTTCTTAGAAAAATTTTAGGAATTGGAAGAATGAAGAGAATGGGAGTTCCTTCGGGTTTAAGGTTTGATTTAGGCTTCTATAGATCCCATAAATGATGCAGTTTAGAATAGGATTTACGAAAATGACAAAACTATCCTTCATTAAACTATCAACTTGATCCTACAAAAACCTATTTACAGGCCGTAGTTTGAACCACAGACTGTAGGTCCTATCCATCCTACTAACTTTTCCCAAATTCCTTAAGCTAATTTGTTAACCCTAAAATTACGAACCCATTCTACGGTCGATCCATTTATCTATGGCTCCTGATTAGACTCATAGAGTCCTTCCACACTTAGCCATTTTTCTCATTTCTTGGACCCTATCTACGAAGGGATTCTACGGGTCGTATAACAGTTTACAAGCTATGTGGTTAATTTGTTGGTTATTTCTCAGAAACTCCAGATTTCCTTCATTTTAAGGCCCTTACCAATGATGCTATCTACAATCCGTCATCCTTTCTATGAGTCGTCATTGGGGTGTATGGGTTATCCTAAACTTGGAAATGTTTTGCTTTTCCTGAAGTTCATGTTTAAGGACTGACCTACAGGCCATAAGTCCATCGATAGGTCATAAGTCACCCTCATAAAACTGACTCCAGGTCACTTTTCTATCCAGTGTTTTCTACACTCTTAGTCTCCTAAACTGGAGGTTGTTACATTTAGACTCATAAACTAGAAAGTTATAGGGTAACAACTTATTTCGAAGAGAATGTGCAGGATAGGGTGATGGTAGCAAATAAGTCCTTCAAGTGGGAAATATGGTCCTATGAGTTAACGTACGGATCGTGATTTAACCCACAACTCATGGCATTGATCAATGAACCAATTCTATTGAGCAAATAATTTGAACTTCAATTCCATGAACCAACTTTACGGTCTGTAGATAAACCTACAGGCCATAAATGGGGTTTGTGGATTCTAGGTAAGTTTTCTAGAAATTTTCTAAGAGTTGGAGATAACTACGAACACAACCTACAGGCCATAGAACATTCCACGGCCCGTTATGGTATTCGTAGATGCCAGGCTTAAAAAAGTGGTTGTCTAAAACCACGAAACTCAAATTCATGGACCATACAATAAACCATGGCCCGTAACAGGGGTTTCGTGAACCCATCTGCCTGATTTAACCCAACCCATTAAGTATATTAAAAAGGGGATTAAACTAATTTTACCCCCATTTCTCACTAAAATTAGTATTACTCTAATCCCAACCCTCTCTCATCTCAGACTAACCCCGACCACCGCACTATTTTTTCTGGCCAAAATTTCAGCCATCTCCCCACTGTTCTGGCAAAGTGAAAAAGCTACTAGGGCTTCTCTCCACTTTATTTTCAAGGGTTCTGCAGTTACTAGACTCGTCGTCAATATTCTAGTATGTGTTCATCACTTAAATTCTAATTTTCCATTCTGAATTGTTGCCTCATGAATATAGTGGAGTATCGAATCTTGTTTTTCTTACCCTAGGTTGTTTGAAATCTAAACTTGAATGAGTTGACTTCCCATCACTATACTATTGAATGTGTTGGCACTGCAGTTGTATCAAAATGTTTTTCCTTGTCTATATGATAAAAAAACATATGAAAATCAACGTGTGATGCCAGTTCCATTTTATAATACATATTGATATGTTGATGAGTTATGCCTTATTTGAATTGGCAATAGTACAGTGCTTTGGTGTTGTGAGGGAAAATGGTTACATTAAGTATATCTATTGTGTATTGTTTGTCCATGTGGCTTATATTGATTCATCAATATAGGCATTTTTCATTATCTGGGCTGGATTGATCCATGTTGGGTAGGACAATGAGTAAATTTGGATTGGGTATGGGCTGCATAATTTTGTTGGTTATATGTTGTAATTTATGGTCTATATTTGGCAGGTCATTAGACTCTAAACTGGACAGCATACTGTAGACCCTGTTAAATTGGACTGGACTTTGTATCGTGACATCATTTAATTCTTTGTTGACTAGGATATTAGTTGGATTTTAGTAGGACATTAGATGGATTTTAGTCGTTGTATACATGTTTTGGATTTGGGTTTGGACTTGGAATTTTCAAATATTGTATACCCCAAACTATGAGGATCTTTTACGGCCCATGGTTTCATTGATGGATCATAATTGCCCCTCATAAATAGGTTTCAAAAACTTGAAATTTTCAAGTTCAACAAGACGAGCCTGTTTATGGGTCCTAAGCAATGCTCGTAGTTTTGTTCCCTGCACCTCTTATTTTCCAGGTTTTGCATCTAGGAGTCGTCTCAATACATGAGTAATAACTGCAGTTGTAGTTGCATTTCTAGTAAGTGGAAATACTATTACCCTATTTTCACGAAGGCTTTCCATGGCCATAGTTCATTCTACGGTCAGTAGATGGGCCTTCGTAGTTCCTTCTATGCTTAATTTAGTTAAAATATTTGTTTTTCTTTTTGCACTTCCTTGGACTCATGTGTGCTTGTATAAATCTTATTTTCAGATATCATAGGTCCCCAACCACGAGAGAGGATATTCAGGCTCTACGAGATTGACCCCACGATGAGCTGATGGAGTCCGAGACTATTGGCTTTGTAGAGGAGTTTGACATCCATCCAGATGAGGGCGTCAAGCCACGATGAACACAGGCGGTATCCCCTCAATTAATATTGGCCCAGTTACCAACCGCTACACCACATCCTCCCCAGTCTGAAGAGGGAAGCTCCAAACAAAGTGATTACACACAGATGACCAGCTTTAGATAAGGGTCTCGATTTGGTTCCTTTGGTTGAGATTGCTCGGGCTCCACGGAGGAATCAGATCAGAGTCCAAGGTTCAAACAAGTATGTCACGGTACCTGCTCATGTATTTGGTCAGTCGAGATATTGGTGCATTAAGGACATGGTTGTTATCTATTTTGAGGACTTTCGACAGGATGACAGAGCCTAGCACACTTGTACTATATTTGGGGATCCCCAGATACTGATATTTGGATTTGATGTTATGCCGATTCTCTGAGATACACTTGCACGCCACAAGCTGGAGTGATTAGCAGCACTGTCGGGGAAGTGATTCCCGACGCTGGTTTGCGAGTTTTATGTTTTGTGTGCTGCTACTGTGATTGAGGACGCTCCCAAAAAGGACAAGCTAATAGTTCAGCCTCAATTGACTCGGACAATAGTTCGTGGAATTCCTATTGATTTATCGAAGACTACTGTCTAGAGATTCCTTTTCAGTCTCATCTAAGGCCTCTGTTACTACAGCAGAGTTCGACTATAGATTGGACCATGCATGGGATTATGATGTGACTAGAGATGCAGCCCAAAAGGCTTTTTTACTAAGATGGGTTGCCGGCCACATTGCGGAGCAAAGCACGAATGCAAACTGGGTATCCGCTCAATGCCTATTGTAAAGGCCTCGCTCAACTTTTCTGACAAGTTTTGGTGGGTAATGGTATGCATGAGTATCTGGTTGACTCACGTGGATTATACACTCATGCCAGACTGCATCATGCTTGTAGCCAGCATCATAGTTGGCTATGACATTAAGTTCACTCACTGCATGGTATAGGAGATACACTAAGGAGGTCGACATCCATTATGTTCCCTTGCCTGGTCCATCGGTTATACATTGATGCAGGGGTGAAGGTAATCCTAATGTTGACCTTATGATTGATGTTCAGAGGACCTAGGATGCCAGTGTGATTGAGGCCAATGAGAATCCTATTGTATTGAGGCGAGCACCACATTCCACAGTCAGATTGCCTAAGATGTTTGCCAAGCCTCCACATGTTGAGGCTGCCACCACTATTGTTGTTGTTGCTGCTGATAATGAGTGTGAGAGAGCCCCATAAACAGATGATGCAACAGATATGGGGCCCACTTCTACTTCCTCCATTATACCAGTGGTAATGTTGATATGTGCTCAGCCTGCGGGTAGGGTCTACTTATCCGTGGAGTCTATTCAGGCGCTAGTACAATGCCAGGCTCAGACTGTGTCCCAGTTGATTCATTTAGTACAACAGATTAGGCCTTGGGTTCACAAGGCCATTTCTGAGTCAAAGGAGCACATGCAGGATTGCTACATAACCACACTTGAGTAAAGATTATCACTTCTACATAGCTATGTTGATGCATTTGAGAGACGTGTGGAGGAGTGCCTCAGTTCAAATCAAATTCCAAACTTGTATACCATTCGAACGGAGAACCAGCAGTTTCGCGAGGAGATGAGAAGGCAGCACCGGCACCATTGGCGATCCTTATGCCTGCTATTACTACACCAGTGTTAGAATTGTTCATAGAGGAGCTCGCAGCTCCTGCCTCTAGGAAGAGGAACATACAAGAGATGATGATCTAGCGATTGCACTACGACGTGCTCAAGGGACTGAGTACACTAGATGGAGGCTTCTAGACAAGCCTCTATAGTGGACAAGGTGATGCGACGCGCACATGAGTAGGAGATTGCATTGGGGGCTGAACCCTCAAGACAGGCCGCTGCAATAGAGGAGGCCACCCACGAGGTAAAGGATGGTGAATCCTAGGATGACACTGGTGCTTAGGCACCCAGGTATGTTCTTTTTTTACCATTACACTGGTTTTTGGTATTATTTTATTGCATTGAGGACAATGCAAAATATTTTTTAGTAAGGTGTGGGTAGTTATAGGCCTTAGTGAGGTCTAAGTAACCAAGGCCTATATCTACTCTTATTTTTATTCTTTGCACTTCCTTGCATGTGTTCTTTCCCTAAGGATATTTATTTGTTGTTGAATCGGCACATTTAAGATGTATAAGTAGTATTAGTAGCATATTGTACTTATATCTGTGGCATATGTTGATTCATACTAAAAAATAATACCCCTTTGCTTTTGAAATTGATGATGTACTGATAGATAGTTTTGATATCAATCATGTGGATCGGTAGATGATACGTTTGTTCTGACAAGATAAGGCCAAATTGTGATAAAAAGCATGATCTGAGTTTTTACATTTACAATGTATTCAGTGTCAAATGTGTGTGAGCTTTATTTTTCATAATTCTAACACTGTGCTTTGATCCAGAACTTACATGTTTGTCTGATTGAGACAACAGGTTTGTTGGTTAGGAAAGGATCATAGAATATTGTTCAAAATAGTCCACTTAGCTTAAAATAACCAACCAATACAGTGTATCCCTTGATCCTAATGTTTTTGCCATACATGTACCTTTTCTTTGTATATACCTAAGTGACCAAGCCTTTTTGTCTGTGTGAATCTTGAATTTGGCCTTGGTCCCTCCTTGAATATTGTGCATCGCGACTTAGGCTAAAAGCATAAGTTGAGGGTGGCTGCAAAAAGTGGTCCTAGCTCATAGTTTGAATATTGTGCACCTCAACTCAGGCCAAAAGCCTATGTTGAGGGTGGCTACTGCAAAGAAACCACAACAAGACAAGACAAGAAGCATAGTAGTACAATAAAAAGGGAAGAATATAAGATGGGTGTGAGAAATTAAGTAAATGGCAAGAAAAGAGCTAAAAAGAAAAAGACTTGAGAAAAATGAAATAAAAGGCAACGAACTTGAAAAGTATATTGATGCACCCAAAAATGTTTGAAATAGGTAAAAAGGGAATAATGAGTTGTCAAAATGTCAATATTGGTAAGGAAAAGTACAAAATTGCGAAGTACCAAGGAGGAAAATTAGTCACTATGTTCAAAATATATCATACCAAGCCAATTGAGCCTACGTTACAAGCCAAAAAGTCCTATAGTAATCCTAGTCTAACTAGTCGAACGTCATGGACAAGAATATATAGGAAAGCCTATGGTATTGTACACAGTATTTGAATATTAATTGGGAGCATGGGCGTATTTGTTTAGTCCCTAGGATGGAATAGAAATACATCATGTGGTGTAAAATACAGGATTTCTTTTTTTGAGGGCACTTGAATTTCATTGCTAATTGGGGACTATCTCGATGATTGTTGCTTATATACATTGCCTTGCCTATCAAAGTTAACTCGATCATGTATTGATCCACGTGAGTTTGTTTGATAAATGTATAGTATGTTCACTGATGGTTTGAAAGGGTATGTATGATTGATTGAGATGTGATGTATGCCATGAGACTGATGTCTATGTGTTTGTTGTACTGCTTATGTTAGATTTAGTCCATCACTTGAGGATAAGCAACAATTGTAAGTTGAGGGTGTTGATGTCCTACCAAAATATGACACTTTTAATGCTTTAAACATAGAATTTTGTATGTTCTCTAAGCGATTTTAGTGGGTTTGATCTGTTTTTACATTGGTTTTACAAGATTATAGGATTCCAGAGGATTTTTTGAAGATTGCGGGATTTATTAGCTTTTTGGTGATGTACGAGACCACCTACAGGTCGTGGTTTGATCCACGAGCCATAGGTGGATATTCGTGTTCCTAAACAAGTATTGGGCATATTTTCTGAAGTTGCAACCACGATTGGCAGGACGGGCCGTGATGCATTTCACGACCCATAGACTAGTCCATAAAAGAAGGCCTAGAGTTTCTGAAAGTAAATAGGATGGAAGAGTCTATGGTTCGTAGTTCAAGCTACGAGCCGTAGAAGGAGTCTCGTACATCAGACAGTTTTCAAGACAGGTAGTTGATGACCCCCATCCATGAGTCATCATTTGTCTTACGGTACATATGTTGTTTCGTGGATGGTCCCAAATCCAGTTTTCCTAATAAGTTTAGAATTTGGTTTTCTTTGGTTATAAAAGGGTTTTTAGTTATTTTTGGACACACAGAGAACATTAGAACGCATACTGTCACCTTTTTTTGAGTTGATTTTGAAGACTTCGAGTGATTTTATTTGTGCTTATCTTTGGATCTTGAAATATTGATTTACGTGAAAAGTTCAAATTTTACGTTGTTCAGTTCTTTGTTATAAGTGTTTAATTATGCAAACATCAAACATGATTTCTTCATCTATAGCAAACATGTGTAGTTAAATCTACAACTAGGGTTATGGAAACCATGAAGAACTAACAATGTAAAAATTAAATAATTTGTAATCCTTGGACGGTGTGCATGCATGTATTTTTTTCTCTTCATTTTGATTATTTTAATGGTCATAAACGTTAGAACACGCCTTAATCTTTCTCACCAGCCCAAGGGGGGTAATGAATGGAATAAGGGACAAATAACAGAATTCGATATGAGTACTCTCTTCTAATCAATCTTAATGGTCCAAGGGATGGTTGTACTTGGACAAAGGTAAAGGTTCGTAATGTGACACCCGTAGACGGCCCAAGTTATGTGGTGAAATTTGCCTAGTTTTCGGCCTAAGGAACCAGGTAAACATAACTTACCAGTTCTGCATGCTACATACTAGAAAAGGTTATAATATTAGGTTATATTGCGTTAGGAATTCATGGGGAACACAATACCCTAGTTAATTCTCTCACTGAATGAGTAATACTTATTTTGAATATTGTTCTTAGTTTAGGTTTGAGTAATTGCTTTTTACACCAAAGCCCCCCTTTTGGAAGTATGTTGATTAATTCATCAAAATTGCTTTAATTACTCCAAGTCTAGACCATATTCCTTGTGGGATTGACCCTAATCATTGTTAGGTTCAATATTTGAAACAATGACTGCTTATATCTTTATTGGGAGGTGTAATTCGGGTGTTATTGGTATCTAAGCCCCCATCCTTTGTTATATTCCACAAGCATGTTATGGACCTATGTATGCATCTCAGTTTTAGACTTTTATCTCTCATCTATCTTCCTTATGGTTTTGAGACATGTTATGTATATGCTTCCGCTTATGTATTCCTCATTGATTTACTTTGAATGCTAAGGGGTTAGGTTAAGATTCCATCGCGAGGGTCTCATCCACCGTGTTACGGCTAGTCCCTATATTTGGATCGTGACAAATTCCCCTTTATATTTTTAATTAATCATGTTTTTGAACTTCATATACAAGATTTTAACAAAATCCGACTTGCAATTGTCTGATATTGTCATTAATTATATTTATAGCATATAAGTATATGGTACATTTTAGATATAAAATTTTATGCCATGCATGTATTATTATTTTTTCAAAAAAAGAGAGGATATTTTTAAAATCATGTATTATATCGCACACGTGTATTTGAATGGTAGAGTAAAAACATTTTTTTTTTCTCGGGTTGGTGGTGGTGGTGGTGGTGTGGGGGGGGGGGGGGGGAGGGGGACGAGATAGGGATAAAATATTGATTATAATATTTTGAAATATACATAGAGAAAGATTTATTTTTTTCTTTTAAGTGCTATTTTTGCATAAGGATGAAAAAAATTCCTTATTTAAGGTAAACTGATAATTTGTTATAACATTACACTAAGACGATAATTGTCTTTTCTGATTCTTCGAAGTTTTATATACATTAAAAAAAAATCTATAAAAGTGAAAAGGTACCATTATTTGCATAATTAAGTATTAAAAATTTTCTAACTACATAATATTTTCGAATTCTTAACCAAAATATATTTAAAAAACTACTTAATCAGATACATATTCGTATCATATTTATTAATTTCACTATATATTAAAATAACATAATTCCTCACCTATTCAGCTCTCATTTCCTCACTTTCTTTGTCCCCCTTTCTCTGGCTCGCTGCCCTTTTTCTCTTTATCCCCGTCATTCTACTCCCCTCTTGCTATCTCCCTCTTTCTCTCTCACTCGATCTCTCCCTTTTTTTTCTCCCCTTTCTCTCTCTCTCTTTCTCTCTCTCTCTACCACCTTTCTACACGTTGGTGATAGACAATGAATGTATCAATACATATTTTAGAATAGCTATATGTATCATGAAATTACTAGATATTGTGTTTATAACACTTATCAAAAATTTACTAGATATTGTGATACCACCTAAACTGATCCAATTGACATCGAATACACCAAATGAAAGTAATATTGAATATACATGATAAAATTAATTTTGAATGCACAAATGTATAAAATTGATACTATATACATAAATATATGAAAATGTGAAAGTTAAAGACACTGTGAAACATAGATAAAAAGAAGAATAGGAATGAAAGAGGGAGAGAGGCGAGTCAAAAAATTATTGTATCCTAGATACATATGAACTACACTTGAATACAATGTATCTAAAATAGATTACACTTAATTTAACTTGTCTATATATGAGATAAATGTATCTTTTCTGTAAAATACATGTATCAAGAACACCACTTTTTCTAACAATTTGGAAAAGAAACTATTATGTTAACATGAAATCAACACTAATAATAATGTGGTTTTTTGTATTGTTTCCACATATATATTTGAGCAAACAAGACAAATCTCATTTGGGGCTTAATTATGTGTCTTCCCTTTATTTTTCAAAATTATCTTTCTTACTACATTTAATTCATCAGGTACATATATCTGGCACACTCGATGTATTTCGAATAGATACAGGTCAAATTTGTTTCAAGTATATTCTATTTATTGTGTTTTGCTTGTATTGAGATACACTAACTTTATCACCCATCTCTCATCTCTTATTAGCACCTTCCCTCTTTTTGCTCGCCTCTCTCCTTATGTATATGTATATCAGAATGTATATGAAATATATCTAATATCCTAGATATATGTATCCAATGTGATTTGCGTGAATCTACTATGCATTGACTCTCTCCCTCGCATCTCTCCTTAGGTATATGTATTTTAGAATGTCGTTGGCATCACAGATAAATGTAGCTAAAATCTTAGATACATATATCTGACTAGAAATCTGAAAGAGTAATATATTTGACTTGAAATCTGATATAAAATTGTAAATTAGTGAGACAATATGTAATTATTTCAAACTATGGATTGAATTAGTATATGTGGTACAAATAATTGTGTAATCAGATAATTTTTTAATATATTTAGAAAATATTATGCAAAGTGAATATTCGACCCTATGCTTTATCAAAAAACATTAGCCGAGTTTTCAAAATTACTAAAATTGGCCTAGTACTTCTTCCTTTGTCATTTTACATTTCTTCTTCGTCTTTTTTTTTCCTTAAAAAAAATGACATATGAAGTATGAATTATTTTGAGCAGATTATATGTTAAAAGATTTAAAAGCATCAAGAGGATTTCATAGCTAAACTTTTGAACTATTTAGAGGTGATTTGAACAAATTATCTTTTTCATTTTAATGTGCAAGGCTTCTCTTTTTGAAAAAAAAAATTGATGTACAAATAATGTAAATCATGTGAAGTGAATTCTATATCATATGACTCAAAACATCAAAAAAGAGAAGAAGTTATATTCAAAATTCAGGATTGTTTGAAGGTAATCTTGAGTTAATCAAAATTGATAATCAGTGTTATACATCATGCATAGTTGTTGACACCCAAATTTGACCCTCCACAATATAAATCAATTACCAAGTTTCTTTAAATTTTTAACAATTTAAAACAATTATCTTTGAAAAATTTAACAAACTATTTTGAGTTATTTTTAGTATTAATCTTTTAATTTTTTTTAATCATATACATAGATTTTGCATGTATTTTTATATACATATATAATTACGCATTTAATAATTACCTTTTCATAATTATTCCAAAGAAATTTATTTTTGTCAATTATCTTAGTTTAATTATAAATTATTTTAAATTTAATTGATTAATAATGAAGATAATTATTTTACTTTAATAATTTTAAAAAGCTATTTAATTAATTTATATTAATCCATCTTATAGCCGACTTAATCAATTAATCTAAATCAGCTATCCTTTAAACTCTAACTTGACCGAAATTGCAAAAATTGGCCAAATCCCTAGTTCAATTCCCCATCACTCAAACTTCATTTTTTAGATCAATTTTGACCCAACTCCGGACTGATTTTTCCAGCTCAATCCTTTGTTTTGTACTTATCAACAACAATACATATAATTTATATTATTCTCCTATACATGCGCTTGCTCTCTTTTCCCCTTTCTCTTCCCACGTGCAACAATCCCACCAAGCGACCTTTCTTCCTCAACGTTCACCAGCACACCCGACAACCCTCAACAATCTTCCATCAATGTGTCCCTCTGTGCGAGGAACTTCGGAGACCAAGTTCAAGTGTCGTCATATTATGCCTCTCACTCGTCCTTGCAAAAATTGAACGTCTCCTGTTCATTGGCCTTTGAGGATTTGGTCAATTTCTATCCGAATTGGTATGAATCTAATGGATATTATTGGATTCCTAATAAGATTTCGTTTGGAATATGAAATTCAATTTGGAATTTCGTGCAATTTCCCCTCAATTAGTCTTCCGTTATAAATACTCCATCTTGCTCTACTGAAAAGGGGTCTGCCTTTCCTTGAAATAAACACACACGGAATTTTAGAATTTCAATTGATTTTCGAGTTTGTTCGTCGGCTCACTCTAAAAATAGGATGATTATTCAAGATATATGATTCAAAAGAACCTCTAGGTGTCAAAAAACAAAATTTACAGTAGCTAATTTCATTTTGCTTCCTGAAATCGTGGTAGTGGAAGGATTTGGTCAAGCTCATCTCGTCCCAGGCTTTGCTGCTCCAAAAAACGTTCGACTTAAATGGCATCATAGATCCATTGGATCCTATTTCCCATCCCTGCATTTCATGGCCATGCAGATCCTTTTATTGAGTCCGGGGAAATTGACTTACAAGTTGGGAAAGCTGGTTACAGGTTTGAAAGCAAGAAATTGTGTTGTATACACTGATATATAGCGTGTATACAATGCAGTGATATAAACAAATAGGCCAAAGCCCAAGTTATTGACAGGGGAAGTCCAGAAGATCAAATAATGGATTTACAAGTAATAATATAGTTGGAAGGTGGTGTATATATACAGATATATGGTATACATACCTTGGTGATATACATGGGGCGGAATGGTTAAAAGTCCAAGTTGCAGAGGAAGGCCCAAGCTTGGGCCCAGGCGGACAACATCTCGACTTGGCCCCTTTGCTTATTTGATTATTATTGTATTTATTTGTTAGTACTAACTCCGATATTTGCTTATTTAATTTTACTTATTAAATTTTCACAGAAGAATCATTTCATGTTAATTCATTCTTTAAATGGGTTTATTTTATTTTTACTTAGTCATTTTTCGACAAACCAAATTAGTTTATTTAAGTTCTTTTAAGTATTCAAATTGTCACCTTCTATCAAAATGTTTTCCTTGCTTTAAGTTTTTCTTTCCAAGTATTTCAAGTGATTTTAAAAAAATTGGGTCTTGCTCACTTAAGTATTCCCAAGTATTTTTCTTGAAATAAGTCTAAAATCTTCCTTTTCATACTCAGATGATTTTAGTAGAATTTACTTAACTAGAATCTTAAGGGTTTAAACCACCTTTTTATATCTAAGTTATTTTTCAAGGAATAAGTATTTTTGATTAGTGTCTTTAAAAATTATTTGAATTATTTAAAATATGTTTTTGGGGGGAATTTTTTTAAGCTTTTCTAGTTTAAAACTATTTTTCAAAAGTTAGTCAAATTAAGTTTAAATCGTGGGTCAACTGTACGTTAGCGGCCATTTGAATGATTAGTATCTTCTCAAAGTGGAAATTAGAACCATTATTCTTTTCTCTGAAATTTCAAGATTTTTTCTGTTAGAGTTTAAAAATCTTTTTAAAGTCTTCTTAATTTCTTTAACAAAATTAAGTGGCGACTTTGTTTTTGAAAATTAATTTTTTCTTAAACTAAGTAGGATCAAATCAATTTTTTCTAAAACGCCCTTTCCCACTATTAACAGAAATGGCGACTCCACTGAGAATTAATTAGGTTCTAACAATTAGATTTGACTTATTTGACTAACCATTTTGAAATGTAACAATTAGTTGTTTTCATTTCCTTTTGTACTTTTATGTGTTTGGTTTTGAATTATTAAACATGCACTTTCGGCTTTTTTTTTTTTACTAAAATGACGGTTATGTGGGTTGCAGTCGTTCAATAAAAAAATTCTAAATTTTCATCGAGGTACCTTAACGAAGCGAGTTGACCTCGAGCGGTCAACGGTCCTAAATTTTTCCAGCCTAAATTGTTTGTTTGGGTCACCGGTCCATTTTAAAAATTAATCCCACTCTTAGCCACCAAAAATAGAGCGAAATCAAAATCCTGTAGGAGCATTGGCATAAGACAACCCAACACCTAAGACGTGTTGGGCCCATTAGAAAGACGATCTTGAGTCCAAAATGGCCTTGGGCTTTAATGGACAATCATGTTTATGTATTTAAAATTTGAAGGTTGAATATGCTATTTGACAAACCACTGTTCTTTGGGGTTGAGAGTTTATTTTAATAGATTAGTTTAGTCAAAGATGGACGAGTTGACGAACCCTGTAGAATCATTGACCTAAGATGATCCAACACCTAAGGCGTGTTGGACCCATTAGAAAGACCACCTTGAGTCCAAAATGGCTCCCGCGCAAATGGATGATTATGTTAATGTGTTTAAAATTTGAAGGTTAAATACACTCTTTGATGAATCATTGTCCCTCGGGGTCGAGAGTTTATTTTAATAGCTTAATTTAGTTAAAGATGGATGTCCACAAAGTACTACTTCATCCAAAGACGTTTGGGAACGCCAAAAATCCAAGAAGAAGAGATCTTTCACGAAGGCTTAGTGTAGGTTATACCCTGCATTATTTATATTTCTTTTTCCCTATTATGTATCCCCATTCAGTTTATTCATAAAGTTTGATATATTTTTGGGGCAATAGAACTTTTCAAATGGTGTAATACATCCTTCAAATCACCAGGCCTACGCTTGGCATAAAGGATATATATATATATATATAGCATTTAGCACATAAACAAAATATAACAAGTCCATATATTTATGTGCTAAATGCTATATAATTTGCTTTCTTTGTGTTATTTGGCTTATGTATTTAAATACATATGTTTTGCTTCACACATGGTTGGCCCCCAACATTCCCCACTTGTCCGACTGTTGCTGAGCAGTTTTTGGATATCAAACGGACCTCCCTAGAAGGTAATTTTAATGTGGCCGAGGCGGACCTTGGAAAGTTTTAATATAAGCAGGAGGGATTCGCAGATCTTCCAGACGTAGAGCGCGCAGGGCTTTGATATGCGATTCATTCCCGTAAAGATTATAACACACAAGAAGACTCCTTACCGCTCCGTGGGGAGCGGGATGAGTGATACATTTGCAAGAAAAAAAGAAGAAAGGAAGCGGGGTGGCCAGAGCAGCGGGAAAGGAGTCTATCTATCTGCCTAGCTTTGCAAGCTTGAGCATACACCGCTCATAACGGGCGCCCACCTCTCCCTCAGCGAGGAAATAGTAGTAGCAACAGTTGAAGCAAGCAGCTAGTAAGACATGTTTGGACCTACGGAAGAGTAATGAAACTAGAGTTCACTTCACTCAAGTCGATGGCCTTGCGTACTCAAAAGTAAGGAGAGGAGCGTAATAGCAAGGTTTTCACGGGAAAGCTGCTGAAACTCACCTTAATGACTTCGTTGAGGAGAGACGGAGGTTCGGGAAGAGCTCGATAGGGTCGAGAAAGGGTCCGACTGAAGATTCTCCTACAGATCCATTTCGCCCGAGAGGGAACGAGCTCTACTTGCTGGGGTGGAGCGTAGACGAGCGAGCAGAGCCCCCAAGTGAGCATCTTATGGGGGGCCGTCAAGCACATACGGCAAGGACCAAGGACGAGGCGAGTGTTCTCGAAGAGAAAATCATGATCTTCACGAGTCTCGACATCGTCACGCAATGAAGAGAGCCAGGGGTTCTGGAGGGCGCTTAAGAATCTCTCGCTCACCATCAAATACCAACTCTTCTGGGAAGAGCCGTCCTAGAGATTCAAACAGGCACAAGTCAACCAAAAGCATATTGCCGAGCTAAGGGATTTCTTGCTGTATCCTTGCTGCTACGTACGTTTTCCTTGACTTGACAGATTCATTCAATTGAACCCACACTCAAAGGAGGACCACAAGCTCGCAACAAGGTATGGTGAGGGGACCTGATTAGGCTCTTGACCCCTCGATTCCCGAGAAAATCGATGATCTCGAAGTTTTTCGAAGCCTGGTCAGGGGCCGCGGGGCTTATTTATTGAAAAAGGGGGAGTGAGTGAGGGGGGGGGGGGGGGGGGAGGAAGAATGGAAAGCCCGAACTTTCTTGATGGGACATTTTGATCCCCTTTTCCTCTCATCCTCCCCCAGTTCTCAGGGAGTTTTTCCAGAGCTGAATTGCGCGTGCACTTCTGCCAGAGCAGAATCACGTGTGTACTTGGAAAAAGATGCACAAACGAAACTGGAAACAACGAATTTCTCAGGAGCAAGCTGCGCAGGAAAGGCCCAAAGCCAATCCCAGGGAACAGTGAAGCTTCATAGGGTCTTTCTGTCCAGGTGCAGGTAGTCCGCATCTTCACAGACATGTCTATTCGGGAGAATCGATGACTGCATCTTTGATGCAGTGCTAGTACATCTGAGTTGGATGCTGACTTCGCTTATTTTCCTTCCGGCTTGAAATTCACTCGCTTATCCGGAATGAGCTACTGAGTTGGAGTACAGGCTCGAAGGCAGCAGTACTGAGCTACGGATATGCTTCTCGAAAGAAAAAGCACTTCCCCTATCGCTTCGCTGGTAAATAGAGTGGTTGAAGTTCTTTAAAAGAGGTTTTAATCTCTCCTAAGACTTCTAGAACACTACCAATATCAGGGTGAGGCGTAGCAATAGATGAAAAGGCCCATTATTCCATTCCAAAAATCTTAAAACGTATTAGGTATATAAACTCAAATTTTAGGTCTTTCTGAAATAATCTTTGAGTCCATCGTAAAAAATGCTTAAAATCACTCCTTATGTTCAATTAGGTCATCACTCAAACTCATGTTGACCTTGTTATTCTCGAAAAATAATTTTTCATCTAAACAAAGTCAGAATTACCAAATACTCCATCAATTTCAGATCAAACATCATTATTCTCAATTAAACATTCTAGAAAGTCAGTTTGTGAACATTTTATTTGAATCACGTAATTTACTCATTTCAGTCCATTAAATGATCAAATTTTGTCCATTTGTCATTCTTTTAGAACTTTCTTTTAGAACTTTCTACTCTTTGAGTTTTGGATTAATCTGATTAGACAAAATAAATATTATTTATTAGTTTGATTTATTATTATGATTAATTGACTAACTCTTCACCTTTTGAGTTTTTCTTTTCTTTATAGAAGAAGAAACCGATTTGTGTTGGTTATCAAACTTGCTAATTTCACCAAAACAAAGCATTTTCAAATATCCACTGGTAGAACGTTCGTATTTTATACGATCAAAGGACAAAAAAGTTATTGCAGACTCATCAATTTGTACTTGGACTACTAAAAAGACTCGTTCAAAAGTGGACTCTGGTCAATCAACACAATTACTTCATTTGAATTTTTTCATGTTCTATCTGTCGCGGGCAATCCTGATACTTCGATAGGAACTGAATCACAATTGGAAGTCATCGCTCATCTAGAGCAACAAGTTGTTGAACTAAGTCTCATGGTGACACAATACCAAGTTTCTTTTCAAAACCTACCTCCACATGCTCGCCAAAAAGGTCCTATGATACTTCGTTTCCAACTTCAAATGAGTTTGATCAAGGAAATCCTTTTACCACTTCTCAGTAAACTCAAAATGCTTCATGCACTTGTCCAATCCAGGATGCTCCCCTTGTGTTTATTTGCTCCTCTGAAAGTTCCAATTGTGAAACATGATGCTCCACCAATGTACACTTATGGTACTACTCCATCTGTTACCAAGGTTCCAAGATTTAACCATCAAGATGTTGGTCACTATGTTGAAATTGAAAATGATACAAAAGTTGTTAGATGTTGAAATGATTAATAGGAAGATGAAAAGCTTAAAGGATTCTATGAGAGGTCTTCATTGGCTCGATGTAAATTAAAATGTAAAATATGAAGAGTTATGCACATTTTCTAATATTGAGATGCCACCTGGTTACAAGATTCCAAAATTTGAAAAGTTTGAAGGATACGAAAATCCTTTGAAGGATACGCTCTATTGTGAAAAATTGATTGAAGTGAAAATAATGAAGAAATAAGAATCAAATTGTTTAATCAAAGTTTGACTGGAAGAGCGTTAAGTGGTACTCCAAGCAAGATGTGACTAAATGGCATAATTGGGATGATTTAGCCAATGCTTTTGTGGATCATTCCAAGTTTCATGTTGATATTGCTCATGAAAGAACATCCATTACAAAGCCAAATCAAAATTCAACAGAGTGTTATCGAGAATATGCCATAAGTTGGAGAGAAGAGGCATCTAGGGTACATCCACCTATGGAAGAGATAGAGATGATCACCTACTTCATTCAAGCTCAAGACTCTGTGCACTATGAACGAATAGTGACAATGGGTGGAAAAACATTTGATAATATTATCAAAGATGGAGAAATGATTGAGGATGGCCTTAAGACCAGGAGAATAAGAAGTTTGGCATCATCTAGAGCCTTCCAAACTGGTTCATTTGTAAATGGAAAGAGGAGAAAGAAGTTATGGCAGTGACGAGTGGGGGATCTACCTCATATAATTGTCAGCCACCTCGAAGCTATTCCTACTTCACAACACTTCATCTACAACACATAAGCAACATATCATGCTTCACGATCGATGCGAAATAAAGCACCTCATCCTAATTCTGAGAGAAAGCGCCCTTGAATTTTCACTCTATTGATGGAATCATTAACTATTCTTTTTGAGAGGTTAAAGGCAATAGGAATACTCAACCTAATAGAAGATAAGGCTGTAAATACTTTAGTTGTTTTCTATGACCCAAATAAGCATTCTTCTTATAACTCAGGGGTTGCTTGGCAATGATACGGAGAAATGTATCACCCTTAAGCACAAGATTTAAAATCTGGTTGATAACAAGATAGTTGCACTTGCAAGAGCTGAAGAAAATGTGAACAATAATCCACTTCCTGAACACAAGAAGTAATTATTAGTGTAACCAGCTAGAGAGACGAATGGAGTTTTGTAGAAGTCATACTTTTGGTATCTTGTAGTCTGGCATTTGAAATTCAGTGTTTCCTTTTCCTGTAATCACATTTTATTTATATTTATCCTTTGTAATGGCACATTATGGTTTCATTTCCTTTGTAATGTGAACTACGTTTGACCTGATTTTCCTAGTGCAATACGTAGGCGGCCTTCATTGGATTTGGTCTGGTTATCTAAAGAATCTTAATTCTCTTTTACGCTTGGAACTACATTTGACCTGATTCCTGCCTCAGTGGGATACATAGGCGCCACACTGGCTCGATCATACTTCCTGTAAGATTTCTATTTTCCTTTACAATGGAAACTGGGAAAAATTTTGAGAGGATCTCAAAATTCCTTAGAAGAAGACTTTATCTAGCAAGCCAGAGTTATAGTCACATTAATGTTGCAACTGGGGCAGATTCTTTGAGATTATCTCAAAAAATTTAGTTAGAAACTACAAGAGAGTTAAGACTTCTTTTGTGTTCTAAACTGGGGAAAAACATTTTAGGAGAGCCTAAAAAATCTTATCAAACCAGCATTTCAAAATGAATTCACCATGCAACTCAGACGGAAGAAAAGCATCAAGATAGCATAGAAATCATTTTTTAGGCATTGAGATGTGAGATAAACTGACCTTTAAAAGCGGAGTCATTACCCACCCACTCATGAATAGGTATACTGGGGAATTAAGATTTGACATTGGGGTCCTACAATGGAGGCATATGAAGCATTCAACCAATCCATCATGAGAATAACATCAAAATCAACCATTTTAGATTCAACAAGATCACAAGGAAGGACTTTATGCAAAACTGAAACAGGATAACCCCGATAGACTCTACGAGCTACAATAGACTCACTCGCAGAAGTATAAACTGAGAATGACTCCATTAAGACTTCAGCACTCATACCAAACTTAATAGCCAAGAAAGGAGTGATAAAAAAATAAATCTGCACCCAAATCAAGAAAAGCATATACATCAAAATCAAAGACTTTTAACATACCAATCACTACATCTAGAGTCTCTTCCACTTCCTACCTAGCATGTAAAGCATAGAACCTATTGTTGTGAGGAGTATCACCTTGATGGGCCCTTGGTTGGCCTTGACTACCCAGAACCAGTTTTCCTTGAGGACGACCTCCTTGACCCTTCCTTTGGAGCAATAAAACAATCAACAAGCTTGTGGCCCATCTTGCCACACCCGAAACAAACACCTAATTCCCTCAAGCATCTACCAAGGTGATTCTTCCCACACGTATCACACCTAGGATACACTATCCCACCTTCGCCTTGTGCCCTTAGATAAGGCACTGTTGTCATTAGAAACCCTTTGATTTGAACCTTAGCCCCATTGGAAGTGACCATTTCCACCACCTCCTCAAGAGTCGGGGAAACCTTCATCAAATCTAGCCCTCATGGAATCCCTCATTCTCCTCTCCTTATGTTTCTCTCCTTCAATTTGTTCAGCATATATCATGAGTCTAAAAATGTCCATCTCCCAAATAAGCATAACCATGCAACATTCCTTAACAACCAAGTTAGAAATCCTTCAGATAAATTTATGCATTCAAGCACGGTGGTCAGACACTAGTGTAGGACCGTACTTCGAGAGTTTAGTAAATTTGAGGGCATATTTGAAAGGCCCCGGATCATTGACGTCACTTCGAGGTCCACAACTTGCCCAGAAATCATCCAGGCATCGCCGCACCAAAGGACCTACATGGCTTGTGTGGAGTCACACAGTCCGTGTGGCCTTCCCATAGAGGGACGCCTGGGAATTTTAGGGCAAAGGGGCCTCCATACTGTCCATGTAAGGCTACACAGTCCGTGTGGCCTTCCGTATGGTACCCTACGTAGAACCATCTTCACACGGACCAAGTCATAACCCGTGTGACTTTAGACGGTCCGTGTGGTCCTCCGTCTAGCCTCGACATGGAGAGTCACCTGTATACGGGTGGGGTCACGGTCCGTGTGACCCCAGGTGGTCCGTTTACTGGACCGTATGGTGACACTTAGACCGGAAAATTTTGCCTCTGAGAATTCTCAGTCCAGGGACACGGCATCGTAAACGGTCCAAGGTCACGGTCCGTGTGACCCCAAGGTTTTGATTCTTGGTTCCTTTCAACCAAGGAGACCCAAGTTCCTTTTAAACTATTTTATGAAATTGTCTACATAAAATGTGAGTTGTGACTACTTGATCTTGGTAACTTTGAACAATTCATGTGCTATTTAAGACTCCGAATTTTGAGTTATGTTAAGTCTTATCATGATGAACTACTTGGATTATAAAACTATGAACATGCATGTCCCTTTAAGGATGTTATTATGCATGGGTGATATTTACTACTATTTTCTACTAATTTTATTATGGATTTTCTAGTTTTTACCTTATATTGCTATTGTTTGGATATATTCTACATTACCCATGCCATCCCTACATTATGCATTGCATCACATTCATGACATTGGTATATGGAAGGTTTTGGAAATATGGGATTATTCCCAATTTTGTCCTAAAAAGGAATTATAATATGGTTTTTGGTAAGACATGGGATATGACTAGAAGGTGATCACCGGTATGTCTATGAATTTGGCTCTTAGAGCATCTTGGGTGTTTACACCATCTTGTATCTTGGCCCTTAGAGCATCTTGGGTGCTTGCACCATCTTGTACTTGTAGATGAGCTATTCCTTGCATGAATCATGTGATCTAGACCTTGTGATTTGGCAATTGAGCCTACTTGTGCATTTGACGTTTTGAAATGGACATTTGACTCTCTTGAAAGCATATGTATATATATATATATAAGTATTCTTGTGGGATGTGTAAGACTTAGCACCGATGGATTGGGCGCGTTAGGGATATCCCCAAGGTCCCTCTCTCTTTCCTTGAACTATGTGCCAGCATAGGGACGAATATTATTCGTCTACTTGTTTATGATATGACATGTCTTGATATGATTCTTGTAAATCCTTTCGAAATGGGGGTCCCATAAGGAAGGTGACCATCTGTCGAAATGGGGTTGCCCGTAAGGCGTGATGTAGATTACCTTTGACAAGCAATCTTCTCCCTACCGTTGGGAGGTCCCAATCGTTCCAATTCATGTAATAGCTCGCATGGATTTGGTTTGTCGGTTATAGTCCATCCCGGCTATATGTATAATGGAGCATTATCGCATTTGCACGCATCACACATTCCATGGCATCTTGTATATTTAATTCCTTTGCTTATATGATCCTTGTATATTATGTGCTCTTGTCATCTAACATCGATATGCATGTCCGGTAAGTCATATGCATTGCATACCTGCATACTTAGTACATTCCAACGTACTAACGCATACTCTATGCCTACATGATTTTACCATGTAGGGACCAGCCAGTTTGAGTACCAGCCATCGGACGAATAGTCCTTCATGAAGATATTTTGCGGTGAGCCCCATCTTCCGAGGGCGTGCTTTTTTTCTTGTATTCCTTATGTATATATACTATTTTGTTGAGGTGAGCCCGGAACTTGTCCTGGCCCCCGTTCCTTTACTAGCAGCGCTTGTTGGGTGTTTTGTAAAAACCTTGTTATTTGGCTCCATTTATAAGAAATGCTCTCTGTCCTTTTTAGATTTAGATTTTCCGATATTAAATTACTTGTCTGTAAAAGCTCTCGAACCAAGCTTCGTTGATCCTGAAATTTCGACGCTTGTTCGGGGATTCTTGGGTCCCCATTCGCCGTGTCATATCAAGGCCCCGACCCTGGGTCGTGACAATATTCCCTCGCACTCGTTCCTCTTTATTTGAGGTTGATAAACTCAGTAAATTTGGTCTCCCTAAGTTCAAGAGGGAAGAAGCGATCTAGAAAAACAAACTTAAACTCTTCCCAGGCAACTCTATCATCACTCACTCTCCACAGTCAACCATTGAGTGTACCAAACTTGGGACACTCCCTTCAACTGATAAGCAGCCAACTCAACCTTCTCTTTTGAAGACACCCCCATAATAGTCAACACTTTATAGATTTCACCAATGAATTCCTGAGCATCCTCATCAACTTTGGAACCATAAAATTCTGGAGGATTCATCTGGGTAAAGTCTCTTACCCTAGCAGCTAGGGTGGGTACATGAGGAGGAGGAACAACCTATCAAGTTTGGTTGGTCACCATTTGAGACAACATGGCAAAAGAAGTCCAGAACTCATCATGAGTAACTGTCTCTCTCATAGGCTCTTCGAGAGCTTGATCTTTGACAACAAGAGGCTTTCTAAGTTGCGGAGCACTTCTTTGAGGCATCATCTGAAAAGCCATCAAGGAGAATTTGTTAGACTTGAGAAATCTTAGGACACGTCCTATAGCATGACATGATTCATAAAAAAGTGAGACATTTCCTGAAATTCCTTAGCCTCCTACACATAGATGTAGTGCACTTTATCCTCATAAATAAGGCTCTACTTGACGCGGCATGTTGGACTCCAAGGACCATTTCAAAACCTTAGAGCTTTGATATCAAGTTTTTTATGACCCAAGCCTAGGTCTTAAGAGTGATATGGTGAATGGGAACCAGATGGTAACCCGGACAAGCCTTATAGCATCCATATACATATCATTGGTTAAGAAGCGCAAATCAAACATCATTAAATAATGCTAAGGGATTTGGGGTTTAGGACACAACTTTAGGGCAAGGGGACATGGGACTTGTCATCACATAATCACACAATTAAATCTAATGGACGAGGTCATGAGATGCACTCTATGGGAATTAGGGCTTAGAAACTTCACCATCTTACTACTATGTCACATGTAACAACAATATGTGGTAAGGGCTAAGGGATAGCTTCCATGAATACCAAGCATAATTAGAATCATACATAGTATGTCATATCATCCAACAAGGCCTCTAATCATAGAAGGACGGGGGTCGAGACATGTACCAAGCTCACCCTAGAAGTAAATAGCATAAGTAGTAAAGTTTAGGCATAGGTAGATAGAAATAGGTGTTGTCCTCGAAGTAGAGGATTCACCACAAGCAAGCTTCCACAAATTGATAAGCCACGAGGAGATGGATGGGGAAAGGCTCAGACCTCTACATGGTTAGATCGTATAGGCATAAAGCATGCATTAGTATGTTTGAATGTACTAAGTATGTGGGCATACAATGCAAATGGGAATGATAAAACCTATATTTAAATGTTAGATTACAAGGCCATATATATTGAAAAGATTTATATAGAAAAGAATACCATATCAAGATGCCTTAATCATGATGCGTGAATGCCATAATACATAAACATAAGTGGGGATGTAACCTCAATCGATATGTAAGACCATACAGGCTATTACATGGAATCCTGATGTTGCCTCTATACCAAAGAAAGAGTAGCCTACTTGCCAAAGGTAGACTATATCTCACCTTATGGCCCTACCTATTTTGGAGAGAGGGTCTCATGTATATAATCATCATATTGGGAAAACATGATCCTACAGTGGCACGTAGTTATGAAAAATTTAGGCTTTACATAAGGATCCCTTAGGTCGAGCCCCTACCTCTAATTTCGTTTGGTGCTAAGTCATTATCCCACAGGAATACATATATTTATATGTGAACATGGTTGTTATAGGATCAAATCATTTCGAAGACATCGTCATGCGTTCTTGGGCTAAAAATCTAAATCATACTTCAAAGCGTGCTTATATGCATAGGAATAACTCATTCATAACTTATACATGTTGGTGTATACACACTCATAAGTGCTTAAAGCCAAAACATAGCCATCATTGTGATCACAATCATGTCATAATCATAACTTCCTTGAAATTGTGTTCATAATCATAATTGGTAATCAAACACATGTCATAAATCTCATAAAAAGCCTTGTTCATGCATGCTCATGACATGAGAAGTGAGAGCAAAGCATGGGTACATAAAATTCATACTTAAAATATGATAATTAAATAAAAAACATGCAGAATTCATTAAGAAATCAATAATTAAATCATACTTGAAATTACCCATACATAAATTCATAATTAAAAGGGACATACAAATTCAAATCTCATGAAATCCATCTAAACAATAGAATAAGACTTAGATCATGCTAAAATCATCAAGTGAAACTAACCCATATCATAATTTCATCAATTTGAAGCTAAATCATGAAACTAATATTCAAATCATACTTTAAAGTCATGAAATTGATGAAAGAGATTTTGGGCTCCAAGGTTGAATTGAAACCAAGGATGAATCCACACATACCTTGCTTAAATGAAGAAGTTTAAGATGAATTAAGCTTCATCTTGAAATTCCCAAAGAAGCCCTGCTTGAATTCTTGGAGAAGTAACTTGGAGAGTGATTTCTTAGACTTAGATTGAATAGACTAAGTATGAAGTTTGAATGAGGTGTTAGAATTAGTATAGGGGATGATTTAGGACATTAGAAAATGAATAAAGTCCCAAAAGGTCTTGGGGTAGGGAAAAAATTACTAAAATGACCCAACTAAAATGTGGTAAAAAATTTGTGAAGGTGCACTGCACAACACCCTCTACGAGCTGTGGTGTGCACCAGAGGCCGTGAAGGGGTCCGTGGTGTGCACCCTTAGAGAAGATCAAGGAGGCCAAGTGGAGGGTACCCTCCACGAGACCCTTCATGGACCGTGGTGGGCACTATGATCCGTGGAGGGTTTTGTGGTGGAACCCTTTACTAGAAACTGCCCAGATTCGTAGGAATAACCCCCAAAAGGACCAAGATCACCTCCACGGTGCCCTTCATGGTACGTGGCCCAAGGACAAAATGCATTCGAAATACGTTTTCATGTAACATTAAGGCCTCACGAGGTATAGGTCCTTACAATTATACATTCGAGCTACAGAGAAAGCCATTGCATATCTAATGTAACGACCCAACCTAAGGGCCTAATCGTCACACAACTAATGAGATACACGAAGGCACCTCACCTAAGCCATCTAAGTATCTCAAGCATTCATAGACATTAAATAGAAATATATCGCAGAAAAACATAAGGGAGGGGCTATGGGCTATCTTATGCAATAAAGCAACATTAAAAATTAGAGAAATTAGAAAACATCATTTGTCCATAAGAACAACACTAATGTATAATGAACATAACCGATACGGTCAGTTTTCATCAAACAGAAAGAACATCCATAATAGTCAACATAGAAAGTAAAGCCTCATAAGGGTCATAAATAGATTGTCTAAATACAAAAGTATAGAATGGAGTGAAAAATAGGTAGGCTGAACTAAGGGCTCACCACAATAATAAGCTAGTCTCAAACGCCAATTACTAGCCACAAGCCGGTGGAGGAGTACCTGTCCCCACATGGTTAAATCATGTTGGCAAATATGTGTTACCACATTTAAATGTACTAAGTATGTGAGATGCAATATAGGGATGAAAGTGTAATTTCATCATAATTAAACATAACATATGGATATACATAAGAATCATGATATAAGCTTAAGCATGCACAAAGAAAAAGGCTCAGGTAAATATGAGAAAATGCATAAGGAAATACTTAAAATAAGGACATACCATAAGATCATATAAGCTTGTGGGAATGTACCATAACCGACAGTAAGACCATGTGAGCTACTACATGGAACCCAATGAAGTCCTTCCATTGGTAAAAAAGCAAATGCACTCCTTCTATTGGAAAAAAGGAGAATCTATTTGTCAAGGTAGATATCCAAAACTTAGTAACTTTGCAATTGCATCTTTCATAACTTTTAAGCCTACGTGGATCCACTAGCCTAGCCTATAAGGCTCCTATGGTGGCACATAGTAAGGGGAATTGAGATTTAGATTCAAGGAATCATGCCTCAACTAATGGGATGAGTCCCAATCTTAAGTTCTCTCAATGCTAAGTCATCCCATGGTATCTTTTTAATCATACGCTTAGAATCATAAGTAGCAATCATGGGAGTAGCTAGAACTTAAAAAATCTTTCTTAAATATCCTTTAGGGAAATAATCCTCATACATATATCTTGGGTAAATTTTAACTTTGAAGCTCTTCATAAATTCCCTAGTCATAGTCATAATTCATGGAAAACTTTCACTGAAAATAAGATGGGCTTAATTGATGCATGGAACAATCATAAATCACATAAGTCTTAGAATATTTTTTTAAAAAAAGATATCGAAATCACCCAACCTTAACCATATCAAAAACCATCATGGAATCAAAATCGTACTTAAAATATGTATATATTTACTTAGAAAAATAGTCATCTAACTTTATTAGCATCATATAATAATATAAGGACCATGAAATCATCATAAGCATGCACTTTGGAATTGAAGAACTTAAAGAAAAGGTAAAATACATAAAAGGGAACTCTATGGGTGAAAGGATACCCATAAATCAACTCACATACCTAGGGAACTAGAGAAAAATGGAATTAAAGCATTTGGGGAAGAAGCTTGAAACCCTAGCCTTGTTCTTTGGAGTTCTTGCCTTAGAAATTTGGAATTGAATGAATGATAGAATGAGGGGTGTTTCTAGGGCTTGAAGACTAATATAGGTCTCCCTTTCCATCCCCCAAACGACATAGTATACGAATAGATTTGGGGAAAATGACCAAATTGTCCCTTATTAAAAACTGTCGGAAGTAACTTATGGAACCTCGATCATAGGCCATAGATTGAATTATGCGCCGTAAGTCCCTTTGTCTGATGACACACCTGAGAATCCAGAAATCTAACTTTTGCTGAATTGAAAATCACGATCAACAATATGGGTCGTGATATGTTTTATGAGCCGTGGTTGGACTCGTCGAGTCCTTCCACACTTAGCCAAGTTTTTACCTTATTCGTGACCTTATTCCATGAAACGTGTATGAGTCGTGTCCCATTCCACGGGCAATCTGATAACTCGTAAGTCACCTTCCTGCAAACTCTAAATTTTCTTCATGTCTGGGGTCCCACTCACGAACCCGTGTACGAGCTGTAAGTTACCCTACGTGTCATAACATGGTTCGTGGATTACCCCACACTTGAAAACTTTTTCCCTTCTTGAAGTTCTATGTTTAAGAACCAATCCTACTGGTCATATGATAACTTATGGGTAGTAAGTGGTCTCGTAAACCAGATTCCCAGTTATTTTTCATGCCAATTTTTGTGCACTCAAGGCTCCTAAACTGGGGGACGTTACAATATCTCTCCTTTGGGAATGTTCATCCCAGAAAGTACTTAAAGGTAGGCTCTAAGAGTAAACTGACAACTAATAACCCAATATGCATGCAAAAATACAAGTCAAGCATCATCCCTCAAAAATTTTAGATTTCATACTTTAACACATATCTCAAAGCAGTACATAAAACATCAAAATAAATGCATACATCATGAGAAGCTAAAATGCATGGAACTTGAGGTTTTGGAAGAATTTTCTTAGTATCTTAGGCTTGAGTATAGTGGAATATATATGGATAGTGCTTCATCATATCCATTTTTGCTTCCCATGTAACACCGTCGACTTGTTGATCTCTTCACAGTACCTTGACGGATGCAAGTTCCTTGTTCCTCAACTTCTTCACTTGTCGGTCTAGAATTTCAACTAGTGCCTCTTCATAACTCAAATCGTCTTCAATGTTCACATCATGCAAAGGAACTATGCAACTTGGGTCACCCATGAATTTCCTTAATATCGATACGTGGAAAACCAGATAAATCAAGTGCAACTGATTGGGTAGATCTAACTTATACACTACTTTCCCTACTCTTCCAACCACATTGTAAGGTGCCATATATCTAGGATTCAACTTCCCTTTCTTAATGAACTGGAGAACACCCTTCATTGGAGATACCTTCAAATAGATCCAATCACCAACTTGGAATTCAAGTTCCCTTCTTCTTACATCAGAGTAGGACTTTTGTCAACTTTGGGCTATTTGAAATTTCTCCCTTATGCTTTTGATTTTCTCCATAGCATTCATCACTAAGTATGGTCCTATTAATGCCACCTCACCGACTTTGAAACACCCAATGGAAGATTTACATCGTCTACCATACAACGCTTCGAATAGTGCCACCCCAATACTTGCATGAAAGTTATTGTTGTAAGCAAACTCGATAAGTAGCAGGTGTTCATCCCAACTTCCCTTGAATTCCAACACGCAAGCTCTCAACATATCTTCTAGCGTCTGAATAGTCCTTTGTCTTGCCCGTCGGTTTGAAGATGAAAAGTCATGCTCAACCTCACTCTAGTGCCAAGTCCTCTTTGGAAGGACTTCCAAAAGTGAGAAGTGAATTGAACTCCACGATCCGATATGATGGACAATGGAATTACATGCAACCTCACCAACTCTTGGATATACAAGTGGGCATAGTCCTCGGTAGTGAATGTGGTTTTGACCGGCAAGAAATGAGCTGACTTTGTCATGCGGTCAACTATCACCCATATGGAGTCAATGCGCTTTTTGGTCTTTGGCAAACAAACTAACAAAGTTCATGTTGACCATTTCCCACTTCTAAGTATGAATATCAATAAATTGAGCAAAGCCACCCAACCTTTGGTTTCAACTTTGACCTGCTAGCGGTTGGCACATTCAGACACAAATTTTGCAATGTCCTTCATCCCATTCCACCAATAAATATCCCTCAAGTCTCTATAGATCTTGAAAGTGCCAGGATGAATGGAACATGAAGAGTTATGGGCTTCTTACATAATCAACTTCTTCAACTCACCATTATTGGGTACACACAACCTCCCTTGATATCGGAATGCACCATCTCCCCCTTGCGAGAAGACCTCTACTTTTCCATCTTTCACCAAGGTTTTCAACTCAACCAAGGTGGGATCAAGATCTTGCTTGGCCTTAACCTCATCAATCAAAGAAGATGCTGACCCATGAAGAACCATTGTGCCACTACTTCCGAACTCACTCAATCATACTCCTAGTCTCACCAACCTATGAACATTTTTAGCCGACTCCCTTTTTCCATCATCTTCTATATGCGACACACTACCTGTGGAAATCCTACTAAGGGTGTCAGCTACCACATTGGATTTTTTGGGGTGGTACTTCACACTCATATCATAATCCTTGAGTAGCTCTAACCACCTCTGTTGCCTCAAGTTGAGATCCTTCTGGGTGAACACGTGTTGGAGACTCTTGTGGTCGATGAAAATCTCCACATGGACTCCATATAAGTAATCTCTCAAAAACTTTAAGGCAAACACTACTGTTACGAGCTCAAGTTCATAAGTTGTGTAATTATTTTGATGAACTTTCAACTGCCTTGAAGCATAGGCAATCACTTTACTATTTTGCATTAGCACACAACCAGACCCAATCTTTGATGCATCATAATAACATGATGAACTCATTATTCCCTTCTAGCGATGCCAATATAGGGGCTGAAGTCAACCGATCCTTTAGGGTTTGAAAACTCCTCTCGCATTCATTAGTCGATATAACCTTAGCCTTCTTCTGAGTTAGCTTGGTGAATGGAGACGAAATTGTGGAGAAGTCTTACGCAAACCGTCTATAGTAATCAGCTAGACCCAAGAAACTCCTTATGTCAATGGGAGTTAATGTCCTTAGCCAGTTTTTTTACTGCCTCTGTCTTTTTAGGATCAACTTTGATACCCTCTCTAGATACCACATGCCTAAGGAAGGCAACCTCATCTAGCCAAAACTTGTCAAATTTTGCATAGAGCTTCTGCTCCCTCAGGGTCTGCAATACTACCCTCAAGTGCTCAATGTGCTCTTTTTCACCTAAAAAATAGATAAGAATATCATCAATAAACAACATAACAAGCATGTCAAGGTAAGCCTTGAACACCTATTCATAAGGTCCATAAATATTGTCCGTACATTAGTGAGGCCAAATGACATCATTACAAATTCAAAGTGACCATACCTAGTCCGAAAATCCATCTTAAGGATATCACTTTCTCTCACCCTCAATTGGTGATAACCGGATCTCGAGTTAATCTTGGACAAATAAGTGGCCCCCTGTAGTTGATCAAACAAATCATCTATCCTCGGGAGAGGATACTTATTCTTGATGGTGACTTTATTGAGCTGTCGATAGTCAATACACATACAGAGTGACCTATCCTTCTTTCTTATAAATAACACTGGGTTACCCCATGGAGACCGACTAGGTTTGATAAAACCCTTCTTTAACAAATCCTTTAGTTTCTCCTTCAACTCCTTCAATTTTGCGGGAGCTATTCTATAAGGAGGGATTGAGATAAGCTAAGTATCCGGTGATATCACTCAACCCGACTATTCAAAGGCAAAAGAGTCGGTCATCATCAGCATAATAACTCAACTTTAGAGGTTGGTTTGATCCCACAGGGAATCATTGTTCAAGGCGAAAGTGAATCGTTGGACCAAGTAATTGTAGGATCTGGGGGGTTGCAATAATTAAGGTTAAACTTCAACTAACAAGTTCTAATTAATGAACTAAAGAATTATCAGGGGAAGATGTAGGGGATGTGCAAATATGGGCAGTAATTTAACAAATGGATCTAGATGCTTGACTACATGAGTTGATGTTGAGTGAATAGGATAGGTTGCTTGAATAGAATGGGTGTTTCACATGAATCAACTAAGATATCACACCCGACCGTTGAGGACACACTTGGCCCAAGAAGTCGAGCAAAACACCTACTACCTTAGCCATTGGATCCATAGATGTGGAGATCAACTGAAACCCCGTAAGGTTTCCAGCCATTATATCTATTCCACACTCTAATAATCCCAGCTATGGAACAATCAAAGATCTAAAAAAAAAACCCCAAGTTTGAAACCTTGAGAATTCTAAACTTAGAAACATATATAAATACACCCAAATCAACTACAGATAAGTCAAGACATCACAAACCTAGCAAGTAAATTAAAGACCCACATCAAAAGCACCCTCAACATGGAAGGTTTTTGCCATACATGCTAGAAATTAAAGATTGATTACCAAGCATAGTAGCAGAAGTCATGGGTTACAAGATTGAATATAAATGAGTGGTTATCACCAACTAATCCTCTCTAATTTGATGCCCAAAAGCTTAAAAAACCCTTGTACTCTAAGAAAAGGTTCTATGTGTTACTACTCCAGTGTAATTGTTCTGATATGAAAAGAATAGATGATGTACAATATCATTTCTGAAATTGCTTATAGACTCCATGCAAAAGTGTGAAAGTTTGTGCTGTGAAATGCCATTTGGCAGTCATGGCCGACCATCGCGAGCACTCTAGCGATGCGCCAAATGTGCACTTGACCAATTTACTATGCATCTTCATGAGGCTTCTTCTACTACAACATTAGGCGATGACTCCTTGCTCCACCTTTCCAACTTGGCGATGCACCAAAATATCCCTCGTATAGCCTTTATGTCAGTATTTTGGGGCTTTGGGTGCTGCAACTTTAGGCGATCAACTCTTGACTTGACCTAGATCCTTGGTTTTTACACAGTTGGGTGATCTCCATGTGTATTCGACGGATCACCGAGGAAGTCGACGACACTGCTTTTCACCGCCGTTTAGCACTTTTCATTTTCCAGGATCCCACCAAGTCTTGCCCTTTTGCCCAATATTAACTCTATTTCCTGTCATAGCACATGCATATTTGTTAGCAGTTGGGATTATTAGCATACTAAGGCAATATTCTTTGCAATTTAACCCCAAAATGAGTTCAAAATATGGACTAATTATCAGGCAAAAGATCTATACCAAAGCCTATCTCTCTTTCGGGAGAGACACCCAGTAATTTATCTAGGAAGACATCAAGAAACTCACTTACAATGGGGACTTACTCAAGCGAAGGAACTTTGGAAGAGATATCTTTGACCTTTACCAACTGGTAGATACATCTCTTTGAAATCATCTTGCAAGCCTTAACAAAAGAAATGAATTGACCCCTACATTAAGAGTTGCTACCCTCCCATTCAAGAATTGGCTCATTAAGAAATTGGAATTTAACCCTATGGGTTCTACAATCAATGGAGGCATAGGAAACATACAACCAATCTACCCCCAAGATTACATTAAACCTACCATGGAGAGCTCAAGTAAATCACTTGGGATCACCTTATGCAAAATAGAAAAAGGACAACCCCTATAAACACATCGGGCTATGATAGACTCACCCACGGGGATACTCATCTCGTAGAGCTCATGAAAGACTTCAGGACATGCCTGGAACTAATATGCAAAGCATAGAGTTACGAAAGACAAATTTGCTTCCGAATCTAGAAGTGCATATGCATCAAAATCATAAACTCATAACATACCGGTGACCACAACTGGGGCTTCCTCAACCTCTTGACGACCATGAAGGGCATAGAACCGGTTAGTCCTTGGGGCACCTTGAGCTTGACCCCTCTGGCCTTGGGGTCTTGTGCTTATACTTCTATAGTCCTTCGCATGGTGGCCAGCCTTTCCATAGGTAAAGCAAGCATTGGACCCCACTAAGCATTCCCCCTTATGAGGTCTTCCACACGTGGGACAATCAAGACTTTGGGGCTTTAAGGCACCCCTTTCCTTTCGGGGAGGAGGAGTGTTTGTGGGTCCTTACCTTGGGCCACCTTGAGATTTGTAGCCACCATTCCTTTGGTGAGAATAGTTCCCACCATCCACACGAGTCCTTTTGGACTCCCTTTCCCTTTCTAAGAGCTTCTCCTCTTCAATTTGCTTGGCATAAGTTATTAGGCGGGAAATGTCAATCTCCTTGACCAACATCACCATCATGCATTCTTTGAAGACCAGCTCAGAGACACCCATAATAAATTTGCTCATGTGAGTCCTCGGGTCCGCGACCATGAATAAATCATACTTGGATAATTTAGTGAACTTGAGGGCACACACCATCACACTCATGCTCCCTTGCTTCAGGTTGATAAATTCTTGGAACTTTGCCTCCCTAAGCTCAATAGGGAAAAACTGGTCTAGAAAGGCATACTGGAATTCCTCCCAACCAACGGGACCCGCTCCATGGCCTCTCTCGTTAGCCCACTACTTGTACCAAATCATAGCGACTCCTTTTAGTTGGTAAGCCACCAACTCAGCTTTGTTCTCCAATAGTACACTCATTACCGCCATAACCCGATAGGCCTCTTCAATAAACTTGATAGGGTCCTCATCCGCCTTTGACCCACAGAATTCCGACAGGTTCATCCGCATGAAGTCACGGACTTTGGCAGCCAGGGTAGGTACAACTATCTCCTATTGGCTTGATTAGCCAATGATTGGGCCTACACTGTGAAAGCGGCTCAAAACTTCGCATAAGACACTCCTTCATCCTATTGGAGTGGAGGGACTTGTTGTTTCAGAATTCCTCATTGGCGGGAAGCTCTTCGGGGCAACATGATCTAGAAACAAACAAAAGTCTGTCGTTAATTAGCGGAAAATTAAACCTTACTCATTCTAAGGCACGACATTGAATGGGAAAAAGTGGAAGACTTTCCTAAATGGTGTCATAGCCTCTCATTCAAGATAGTGGCATGCTTCACAACCTTGAACGAGACTCTACGCTGCGGGGTATGCATGGACATCCGAGAAAATTTTTAAAACCTCATAATCTGATACCAAGTTTTTAACGACCCGGCCTAGGGGCCTAGTCATCACACGATGAATGAGATACCTAAAGGCACCTCACCCAAGCCATCTAAGTATCTCAAGCATTCCTAGGCATTAAGTAGAAACATATTGCGGAAAAACATAAGGGAAAGGGGATATAGACCATCTTATGCAGTGACGAAACATTAAAAAGCACAGAAATTAGAACATCATTTTTTCATAAGCATACCACTAATACATAATAAACGGAACTAGTACGGTCGGTTTTCATCAAACAGAAAGAACAGTCATATTAGACAACATAGAAAGTAAAAGCCTTAGAAAGGCCATAAATACATTGTTTAAATACAAAAGTACATAATGGAGTGAAAAATAGGTGGAGTCCCGAACTAAGGGATCACCACAATAATAAGCTAGTCTCAAACGCCAACTACTAGCCATGAGCTGATGGAGGAGTACCTGTCCCTACATGGTTAAATCATGCAGGAAAATATGTGTTAGTACGTTGGAATGTACTAAATATGTGAGATACAATGCACAGCTAAAATTGTAATGTCATCATAATTAAATATAACATATAGATATACATAAGATAAAGAATCATGAGATAAGCTTAAGCATGCACAAAGAATAAGGCTTAGGTCAATATAAGACAATGCATAAGACTTAAAGTAAGGACATATCATAATATTATGTAAACTTGTAAAATAGACCATAACCAACAGTAAGACCATGTGAGCTGCTACATGGAATCCAATGAACTCCTTCCATTGAGAAAAGTCCAATGAGAAAAGGAAAATCTACTTGTCAAGGTAGATATCTGAAACTTAGTAACTTTGCAATTAGATCTTTCATAACTTTTGGGCCTACATGGATCCAGAAGCATAGCCTATAAGGCTCTTATGGTGGCACATAGTTAGGGACATTAATATTTAGCTTCAAGAAATCATGCCTCAACTAACGGGATGAGTCCCAATCTCTAGTCCTCTTGGTGCTAAGTCATCTCACGGTATCTTTTAAATCATACTCTTAGAATCATAAGTAGCAATCATGGGAGTAGCTCGAACTTAAGAATCTTTCTTAAACATCCTTTAGGACAATAATCATCATACATATATCTTTGATAAACTTTAACTTTGAAGCTCTTCATAAATACCGTAGTCATAGTCATAATTCATGGGTGATTTTCATTGAAAATAAGGTGGGTTTAATTAATGCATGGAATAATTATAAATTACATAAGTCTTAGAAAATTTCTTTACAAGGACATCAAAATTACCCAACCTTAACCATTTTAAAAACCATCATGGAATCAACATCATACTTCAAATATTTATATATTTACTTAGCAAAATAGTCATTTAACTTTATGAGCATCATATAATAACATAAGGATCATGAAATCATCACAAGCATGCAGTTGGAATTTAGGAACTTAAAGAAAAGGTAAAATGCATAGTAGGAAATTCTATCGGTGAAAGGATACTCATAAATGAACTCACATATCTGGGAAACGAGAGAGAAATGGAATTGAGGCCTTCAGAGAAGAAGCTTGGAAACCGTAGCCTTATTTTTGGGAGTTCTTGCCTTAGAAATTTGGAATTGAATGAATGAGAGAATGAGGAGTATTTCTAGGGCTTGAAGACTAATATAGGTCTCCCTTTCCGTCCCCCAAACGACGTAGCATAGGAATAAATTATGGGAAATGACCAAATTAACCCTTATTAAAACTATCGGAAGCAACTTATGTAACCCCAATCATGGGCCGTAGCTTAACTTATGTAAGTCCCTTCGTCTGATGGCACACTTGATGATCCTTAAATCTGACTTTGGCTGAATTAAAATCCACGATCAATAGTACGGGCCGTGAAATGTTTCAGGAGTCGTGGTTAGTCTCGCAGAGTGCTTCCACACTTTTAGGAGTCGTGAAAGGCTTTCAAGATCGTCATCCTAGTCACTGCTATGCCAAAGGTATATTCACCTCTTTTATCTAATTTTATTAGTTTAAATCTTTTACTGATTTAAACATGTGTTAGTTTAGATTTGATTTTGATCTGCTTGGTTTGCGACATGTTATAAATTGATGCCCATGCGTTTACATTATACTTGAATTTTTATCGATTCTAGTTAGAATTTTAGCAATTTTTCTGTCGTTATCTGCCACAGTTAAACATCATTTATGTAGGTGGATCGAACTTGTGTTTTCTCCTATGACTAAGTTGCATCCAGTGTAGTAATTTTTCATCTATCTACGTTCGACTTTCAAGTGTAGTTTTCTGTTTTAAGCTAGATTAGATTTTTTTTACAAATGGTATGATTTAATTCTTGATTCTTTTGGCTCAAATTTTATCCAACTTGTTCACTCCCACGGTCCTTAGCTGTTTTGGGATATATTCACATTACTGTCACCTGAAATTGTTGAATATTCTTTTGAAATTCAATCTGCCCTCATTCCAAAATTTGCTTACTTGTTAGTTGCTTGATTTATCCTCTTGTAGGTCAAGTCTACTATTGTTGAAAGTAACCAACTTTTCGTACTTTGATCTCAAATACTTTATTTTGTTGAGCCCATTTAATTATCACTTCAAGATTTTATTTTGTTTTGTTGCTAGAGTGAATAGACTATCATCATAAACTGGATATTGCTTCTTATTTACTTGGGTATCTCTTAATACGAATGGTCTAGTAATTTCTGTGAGTTCATGATATCTCTGTCCCCTTCTAATAAATTCACATTTTTGTTGCTTTGAGGTTCAATTTTGTATTCCTAGCCTAAATGTTTGAAATGTGTTTTCATTAGTTTTGTTGTCCAGATTCTATTTTTCTTCCTAACATTAATATTATAGGATAAATTGGATGTTGAAAGAGTTGTCCATGCTTGATTTATCTTTATTTGGAGTGATAGTCATTGATTTTAATATGAATTTAGTTTTGCCCATTGTGATCCTATTGTTCTTAATATATTTATTTATTCTCACTGTTAAAATTATTCTAAATGATCCGTTTCTTTATTTAGCTTCAAAGTATGTTAACATAGTGATCTGGCATAATTATTTTGTTTGGTCCATTACACGTCTTTCCTGCTTGGGTCTTTTATAGGAGTTGCAAAATTAAATCTAATCCGTTTAACCCGTTGAAGTTTGGGCGAGTTATATGAGATCAACTCATCTCGACCCAACCCGTTTAATAATGGGTTGATATTCAACCCGAATTGACTCGAGAGATCTTGTCAAAATATTTTTAAAATATTTTTTTTAATTTAATATGTTTTATATAGGAAAAATTGCAAGAAAAACACTTTTAAGAGTATTTATTACACTTCAAGGCATGCCATATTTTATTTACAAATTTAACTTTTTATTTACAAAAATATACATTTCAGCCAACATTTTTGTTTGTCTTTTTAATTTAATATCTACATATTTTTTAGTATTGGGATTTGTTATTTTTCTGAAAATTTTATTTTTCCAATATCCTTTTTTCTAATTTGATTACTGGTTGAAGTAACCCATCTGAACAATATATATCTTGTCTTTTCATTACCCAAAAGACAGTTCATCTTCTTCTTCACAACCTCTTCCATTTTATTTCTTCGTCTTCTTGCAACCATTCTTTTCTTCGTCTTCTTCACAACTATTCTTTCTCGATTTTTTCCATTTTTTTCATGCATTATAGTTTAAGCATGTCTAAATCTACTTCTCAAAAAACTCCAACTTGTGAAAGCCCTAGGACTAATTAGGAACCAATTTGTTTGGATTCTACGCCCATACATTGTTCAAGACCAAGCTTCGAGCTCCATGCTTTTACCTCATCTTCAGTAAAGAACAAATTCGTCGCGGGGGACACCAATATTTCCAAGAGTAAACCCTCTAAAAACGAATAATCTAAATTTGTCAAAGGCAAGGAGAAGGTATTATTCGAAGCAAAATCGTCTAACTATCCACATGATAGTGACTTCGAATATGAAGTACCCATTTTGAAAAGACTTCGAATCAAGAAAGAGGGTAAGAGCAGCGTAGTCAAATCCAAGGTATGTTTTATTCTTGAATTTTTTTTAGACGTCTCTTAATTGAGTTCTCTATTGATATATATTGATATATAGATTAGTTTTATAGTTGGTTTCTCTATGGATATATAGATTGATTCTCAGGTGTCATGTTGGATTTAATGTTGGTTTCTGTTTTGCTTTTTGGGTCTTTATTTTGGTCACATCTCTTGTTTTTAAAACTATGATTATTTTTGATGTTCTTTTTTATAGCAGAGTTGGGAGTTTTTCATATAGATATTGTGTTGTTAAAAATTTTTAGGCTTTCTTTACAGTTAATCCTTTTTTTGATACAAGTGATAGTGAAACTGTTGATATATAGATTGGTTCATAATTTGTTTCTCTATTCATAAATAGATTGATTCACATGTGTTATGTTGGTTTCTGGCCTATTTTTTTGGTTTTTGGTTTTTAAAAATATGATTTTCTGTTTGGTGTTCTTTTTTTTTTGTTAGTAGACTTGGTAAATCTTGTGTTGTTCAACAATTTTAGGCTCTCTTTACAGTTAATTCCTTGTTTATTGAAGAGAATGGTGAGACTGTTGATATATATATTTGATTAACAATTGGATTCTCTATTGATATATGTTGATATGTAGATTGGTTTCTCTGTTGATATATAGATGGGTTCACAAGTATCATGTTGATTTTGATGTTGATTTCTATTTTGCTTTTTGGGTCTTTATTTTGGTCACATCTCTTGTTTTTACAACTATGATTTATTTTTTGGTGTTCTTTTTGATAGCAGAGTTGGTATTTTTCCATACAGATGTGTCGTTAAAAAATTTTAGGCTCTCTTTACAGTTAATTCCTTTTTGATACAAGTGCTGGCGAAACTATTGATATATAGATTAGTTCATAATTGGTTTCTCTGTTGTCCCATGTTGATTTATAAATTAGTTCATACTTGGTTTCTCTGTTGGTCATATAACGATGGTCTACTTTTTGTATTCTTTATTGATTATCTAAATTTTTATCCATAATGCTTATAACTTTTTGTTAGTACTTGTTACTTTTTTGCTAGTTAATATACAATATCTACATTTTGGTGTTAGGAGGTTATTCATGAGGAAGCTAATATAGTCAATGGTGCATGTGGCAAGACTGGTGTTGGCAATGAATTTTCAGCCATCCATGTGGTTAGTTTTTAGGCCAATATCTTTACCGTTAAATTAGTTTTGACAGTATAGTGTTTGGTGATGTTTATTTGATATAGTGCTTGCTGTTTTTTTTTTGGTTAAATGTAAGGACCCGGTTTTTGTACGACTTCAATGAAACATGGAAATTTGGTTTCAGAAAAGTTTTGGACTAAAGTGATGCTTCATGGGAGCCCTCACGATCTGTGTGAGGTCACACGGCCCGTGTAGAGCCTCCATGAAGTGGCACTTGGCCTTTGGAGGATGTTTGGCCCTTGAATATGGCGTTTTAAACTAAGGCACAATACACTTGGACCCCTCATGGTTCATGTGACACTTCACGGACCGTGTGGTGGGCCGTGTAGTGGCCTTGGCTTGAAATCCCACAGTTTTGGGACCAAGTATGGTTACATGCCCAAGCTCACGGCCCATGTAGGGTGTCACGGCCCATGTAGGGTGTCACGACCTGTGTGGCCATCCGTAAGGCTTCCGGAGTGAAATTTTTCTAAGTATGAAATCACCGTCTCGTAACTTGATCATGGAATTTTTCTAACAAGAAAGGTATGGGCGGTGTCGCAGCCCGTGTGGCCTCCTGTAAAGGTAATTTCATTGTAAAACATCTAAGTATGGGATCTTCAAACTCAAGTTAAGTTCACTTTCAAACCTTCAATTCAAGCTTATTTATGTTGTTTAAGGCGATGGGTCTCCTACATCAAGTCAAGTTCAAAGGAATTTCATTGGCTAAGTTTTTCACATGTACCGATAGAAGGGTCCATTTTAAATGGGAAAATCTCTTAGCACAAAAAAGGAACTGGGTGACCTACGACTTATCGAATTGAAGCTCTTTGAATTATCTTTTCAATGCATTTGGTTGCACCTCATTTCGAGTTCGGATCGAAAAGTTATGCCTGTTTTTGTAGAACTTGTCTGTGCAGGAATCTAGGAGAATTTTAATTTTCGTGTCATTAAGGGCTCTTACATAATTTTGGGTTATTCTAAGGGTGTTTTATGACCTTTTCCCCTATCCTAGACCCCTAAATCAGCTAACACTCTTTCATTCTAATCCATCCTCATTATAAAAATACTCATACTCTAGAATTCAATTCCTAAAATTTTCTCCAAGTCTTTCCTAATCAAGGTATGTGGGATTGATTCTTGGTCCCTTTCAACCAAGAAGACCCAAACTCTTTTCAATTAATTTTCATGAAATTATACTTACTTTATATATGGGTTCTGAGTATTATTGTTTAATAAATTCAATTGAAGTATGGGCTGTACTTTGTTTATGATTTTAAGTTATTTAAAGCCCTATTATGATGATTTACATTGAGGTTATGAAGTTATGAAGGCGCATGTCCCCTTTAAAGCTTGATTTGTGCATAAGTGAATTATGATTTAAATGTGAATTTAATTATGGATTTGCTTCAATTTCATATTTTAATGTTGATTTTAGATTGAATCTATATTACTCGTGCTATTCTCACATCACTCATGACATATGCATTCACAGACATTGGTTTGTATGGAAATTATGAAGTGGGTTAAGCCCAATTATGTTTTATGGAATGATTTTGATAAGGCATTGGTTATGACAAGAATGTGATCACATATATGTCAATGATTATGGCTCATTGAGCGTTTTGGGTGCTTGCACCATATCAATATGAGTATGAGCTATTCCTATGAATAAGTATCATGAATATGAATTATGGTTTGGCTTTTGAGCCTAAATGCGCATTGAGCGAATTTGAAATGACTATTGCATCTCTTTTGAAAAACATGTATATGTATAAGTATTCTCGTGGGATGTTTTGACTTAGCACCAATGGATTGGGGGCGTTAGGGCTATCTCCAAGGGTCCTCTCCTTTTCCTCAAACTATGTGCCAACATAAGAATGGAGGTCATTACCGAAAAGACCGGGTCGTAAGGAATGATTTTATTTATTGATGTGTTATGATATGGAATGATAATGAAAATCCTTCTGAAAAGCGTGGTCGTAAGGAAGGGGACCATCTACCGAAAAGACGAGGTTGTAAGGTGTGATGTAGATTACCTTTGGCAAGTAATCTTCTCCTACCGATGGGAGGTCTTTATCGGACTAATTCATATAATAGCTCACATGAGTTTGATTTTTCGGTTATAGTCCATCCCCACTACATATGAGCATTATTGCATTTCATGCATCATGAATTTCATGGCATATTGTATACTACTCTTCCTTGGATATATGATTCTTTCTATATTATGTGCCCTTGTCATCTAACATTGAAATGTAGATTGATAAGTCATACGCATTGCATGCCCACATACTTAGTACATTTAAACGTACTAACATATAATTTATGCCTACATGATTTTACCATGTAGGGACTATGTGTTACGATCATCCACCGCTTGACGGGTAGCTCGAATTCGGAGAGTTGATATTATGGTGAGCCCTATCTTCCAAGGACAAACCACCTTCCTTCTACCTATATTATTTTCTGTTTATCTTCTTAATTGAGGATGAGCCCGGGATATGTCTTGGCCCCCATTCTATCTTATGACTAGAGGCATTGTTGGACATCTTGTAGACTCTCGTAGATTCTATATGTTATTTGAAATTTATGATTTCGGTTATCTATTGGATATGGTTATCATGGATTGATTATGTGAATTATGATATGTATGTATGTTCGATGTAGAAATATGGAAGATCCGAAGCCCTGTATTGCCCCCATAGAGTGAGTCATGCTTACCCGCCACTTAGTTCTTATGTGCTATGTGACATGTGAATCCATGTAAATTCATTTCCCTTCAATATCCCCATAGCGTGAGTCCTACTTTCCCGTCTCTTAGAACTATATGTTTACTATTTGAATGCGCTTCTGAACCATGATGTGGATTTGGATACTTTGAGGCTTGTCTGGGGACTCTCGGGTTCCTATTCGCCATGTCACTTCTAGGACCTAGGTTCGGGTCGTGACAGAGATGGTATCAAATCCTTAGGTTTATAAATGGTCCTTGGAGTCTAACATGTCGCATCAAGTAGAGTCTTATTCATGGATGTGAAGCGTGTCGCATCTATGGGTAGGGGGCTACAAGGCGTTTTAGGAAATGTTTCACTTTCCATGATTCTTATCATGCCATGGAACGTGTCTTGAGATTTCCTATCTCCATTCCTCCCCATCGAATAGGGAGAGTTACCTTGAGCTCGTAATGTAATCTTGGTAAGGAAGACGTTGTAGTGATCTTATAGATGAGGTCAAAAAAGGAGTTTGTGAAGGATGTGCATTGTTTGACATGCTTACTTCTTTGGATATTCGAAGTTTTCTTGGGTTGGCTGGTTATGATGGAAGGTTTTCTACAGGTTTCTCATCTATTGCATCTCCATTGATCAAGTGAGAAGGCCAAGTTTGTATGGTCGGATGAGTGTGAGGTGAGTTCTCACACTTTGAAAGGTCGGCTTACATCGGCTTCTGTTTTGACTTTACCGGATGTCTTAGATAGGTTGGTGGTGTATTGTGATGCTTCTTGGTTTGGGTTAGGTTGTGTACTTGTGAAACATGTTAGGGTGATAACTTATGCATCAAGGCAATTGGAGGTGCATGAGCATAATTACCCAACTCACCCGACTCATGATCTGGAGTTAGCGGTGTTGGTGTTTTCCTTGAGGATATGGATACACTATTTGTATGGGGTGTATGTTGATGTTTTCACCGACTACAAGAGTTGCCATATGTGTTCACTCAAAGGGATCTTAACTTAATACAACGAAGAAGGTTGGAACTCCTTAAGGGCTATGACATGAGTGTACAATGTAATTTTGGCAAGACAAATGTTATAGACGATGCTCTTAGTAGGCTATCTATGGGAAGTGTGGCCCGTGTTGATGAAGGGGAGAAAGAGTCGACAAAAGATGTTCACCATTTGGCTAGATTGGTTATTAGGTTGACCGACTCTAATAATGTTGGTGTTCATGTTCAGACTGGAGCCAAATCTTTTGTGGTTGTTGATGTAAGGCTAAGCAAGACTTATACCCATCATTGGTTGTGTTGAAGAGGTTTCGAATGAGATAGAGGTTCCTCCCCGGGGGGAGATGGTGTGTTTCGTTATCAAGGTTAGTTATGTGTTCCAGATATGGGTGATCTCAGGAAAATGAACATGAGTGGAGCCTATAACCCTCATTATTTGATCTACCCGGGCTCTACTAAGATGTATGGGGATTTGAAAAAGGTGTATTGGTTGCATGGTATGAAGAAGGACATAGTCGAGTTCGTCCTCGAGTGCTCGAGTTGTCAACAAGTGAAGGTAGAGCACCAAAGGCCCGATGGTGTGGCTCAAGACATTGAGATTCCTACTTGGAAGTGGGAGAATGTAAATATGTATTTTGTGGTTGGTTTGCCCTGGACCGAAGGTAATTTGACTCCATTTGGGTTATCGTTGACCGGATGAGTAAGTCGGCTCATTTCCTACCAGTCAAGACTACTTTTAGCGCCGAAGATTATGCAATGTTGTACTTCCAAGAGTCGGTGAGGTTGTATGGTGTGTCTAGGTCTATCATATCGGATCACGGTACACAATTCACATCTCACTTTTGGAGGTCATCTCAAAGAGGATTGGGTACAAAGGTAAAGTTGAGCATCGCCTTTTATCCTCAAACTGATGGACAAACCGAGAGGATAATTCAAATTTTCGAGGACATGTTGAGGGCTTTTGTGTTGGAATTCAAAGGTAATTGGGGTGATCATCTACCACTTCTTGAGTTGCTACAATTTCCTTCATGCTAGTGATGGTATAACACCGTTTAGGGCTTTATAGAGTAAAAGTGTAGATCCCTGGTGGAGCGGTTTGAGTTAAGATGAAATGACTTGTAAGCACCCGAATTTAGTGTTGGAAGTTATGGAGAGAGGTAAATCTATTAGGGAAAGGTTGAAGATGGTTCGAAGTCAGTAAAAGTCTTATTTGGATGTTAGATAGAGGGATCTTAAGCTTCATATTGGTAATTGGGTGTATGTGACGGTCTCACTTATGAAGTATGTGGTGCATTTCAGGAAGGAGGGAAAGCTAAGTCCCCGGTATATTGGCCCTTATGAGATTGTTGAAGCGGATTGGAAATGTAGCTTATAGGTTGAGTTGCCTCCGGAATTGATCTCTAGTCACTCGGTTTTGCATGTCTATGTTGAGAAAGTTTGTTGGTGATACTAAGGTTATTTTTCTTTTGGAAGGTCTTGAGGTTGAGGAGAACTTGTCTTATGGAGGAAGCTCCAGTTGAGATTTTAGATAAGACAAGTGAAGCGGCTTCACAACAAGGGTGTGGCTACGGTTAGGGTATTTTGGAGAAATCATCATGTGGAAAGCGCTACGTTGGGAGTGGAATCAAGTATTATGCAATGATACTTCTATCATTTCCAATCTACTCAAGCCTATGGTATTAGGTCCTTCCTATTCTCGATAGTCTTAATTCTTTCACTCTTGAGTTTCATGACATGACATGCATACATGTGCATGAAAATGATTTTTATGATGTTTTGAATGATTTGAATACGTGTTGATATGGGTTTTAAAGGCTTTATGATTTTCAAATGATGACTGTGCATTGTACCTTGTGTTCGGATGTTTCATGTTCTAAGTCAAGCCTTCCGAGCCTTGTTCTTGCACATTCAAGGACGAATTTTCCTAAGAGGAAGATGATGTAAGGATCGAATTTTGTACGACTTCAATAAATCATGGAAATCTGGTTTCGGAAAAGTTTTGGACCAAGGTGACACTTCATGAGAGCCCTCATGGTCCGTGTGAGGTCATACAGCCCGTGTAGAGCCTCCACGAAGTGGCACTTGGCCTTTGGAGGATGTTTGTCCCTTTAATGTGGCGTTTTAAACTAAGGCACACGACAGTTGGAACCCTCACAGTCCGTGATACATTTCACGGACCGTGTGGTGGGCCGTGTGGTGGCCTTGGCTTGAATTTCCATAGTTTTGGGACCAAGTATGGTTACACGGCCAAGCTAACGGCCCGTGTGGGGTGTCATGGCTCGTGTGGGCATCCATAAGGCTTCTGGAGTGAAATTTTTCTAAGTATGGAATCACCGTCTCGTAACTTAATCATGGAGTTTTTCCAAGGAGAGAGGAACGGATGGTGTCACGGCCCGTGTGACACTACGCAGCCCGTGTGGCCTCCCGTGAAGGTGATTTCATTGTAAAATTCTAAATATGGGATCTTCAAGCTCAAGCTAAATTCACTTTCAAGCCTTCAATTCAAGCTTATTTATGTTGTTTAAGGCCATCATGGATCTCCTACATCAAGTCAAGTTCAAAGGAATTCCATTGGCTAAGTTTTTCACAAGTACCAATAGAAGGGTCAACTTTAAATGGGAATATCTCGTAGCAAAAAGGGAACTAGGTGGCCCACGACCTACCAAATTGAAGCTCTTTGAATTTTCTTTTCAATGCATCTAGTTTCACCTCATTTTGAGTTCGGATCAAGAAGTTATACCCGTTTTTGTAAAGCTTGTCTATGCAGGGATCAAGGCGAATTTTTATTTCCGTGTCATTTAAGGGCTCTTAAGTAATTTTGGGTTAAACTAAGGGTGTTTTATGACCTTTTCCCCTATCCTAGAACCCTGAATCATCTAGTACTCTTGCATTCTAATCCATCCTCATTAGAAAAACACTCATACTCTAGAATTCAATTCCTAAATTTCTCTCCAAGTCTCTCCTAATCAAAGGTTGTACTTTATTTATGATTTTAAGTTATTTTAAGCCCTATTATGATGATTTAGATTGAGGTTATGAAGTTATGAAAACGCATGTCCCCTTTAAAGCTTGATTTGTGCATGAGTGATTTATATTATGATTTAAATGTGGATTGAATTATGGATTTACTTTAATTTCATATTTTAATATTGATTTTAGATTGAATCTATATTACCCATGTTATTCTCACATCACTCATGGCATATGCATTCATGGACATTGGTTTGTATGGAAATTATGAAGTGGGTTAAGCCCAATTATGTTTTATGGAATGATTTTGATAAGGCATTGGTTATGACAAGAATGTGATCACACACATGTCAATTATTATGGCTCTTTGAGCATTTTGGGTGCTTTCACCATATCAATATGAGCATGAGCTATTCCTATGCATCAGTATCATGATTATGAATTATGGTTTGGCTTTTGAGCCTAAATGCAAATTGAACGAATTTGAAATGACTTATCATCTCTTTTGAAAAGCATGTATATGTATAAGTATTCTCGTGGGATGTTTTGACTTAGTACCGATGGATTGGGGGTGTCAGGGCAATCCCCAAGGGTCCTCTCCCTTTCCTCGAACTATGTGCCAATATAGGAATGGAAGCCATTACCGAAAAAATTGGGTCGTAAGGAATAGTTTCATTTATTAATATGATATGATATGCAATGATAACGAAAATCCTTTTGAAAAAGCGTGGTCATAAAGAAGGTGACCATCGATCGAAAAGACGAGGTCGTAAGGTGTGATGTAGATTACCTTTGGCAAATAATCTTCTCCTACCGATGGGAGGTCTTTATCGAACGAATTCATATAATAGTCACATGAGTTTGATTGTCGATTATAGTCCATCCCCACTATATATGAGTATTATTGTATTTCATTCATCATGAATTTTATGCATCATGAATTTCATGGCATATTGTATACTACTCTTCCTTGGATATATGATTCTTTCTATATTATGTTCCCTTGTCATCTAACATTGAAATGCAGGTTGATAAGTCATATGCATTGCATGCCCGCATACTTAATACATTCAAACGTACTCATACATATTTTATGCCTACATGATTTTACCATGTAGGGACTGTATGTTACCATCATCCACCGCTTGATGGGTAGCTCAAATTCGGGAGAGTTGATATTATGGTGAGTCCTATCTTCCAAGGAAAAACCACCTTCCTTCTACCTATGTTGTTTTTTGTTTATCTTCTTAATTGAGGGTGAGCCCGGGACATGTCTTGGCCCGCGCCCCATCTTATGATTAGAGGCATTTTTGGACATCTTGTAGACTTCCGTAGATTCTATATGTTATGTATTGTATTTGAAGTCTATGATTTTGGTTATCTATTGGATATGGCTATATGCGAATTATGATATGTATGTATGTATGTTTGATATGGAAGTTTGGACGATCCTAAGCCCCGTATTGCCCCCATAGAGTGAGTCATACTTACCCGCCCCTTAGTTCTCGTGTGCTATGTGCTATGTGAATCCATGTAAATCCATTCCCTTCGATATCCCCATAACGTGAGTCCTACTTTCTCATCCCTTAGAACTATGTGTTTACTATTTGAATATGCTTCTGAACCGATGATGTTGATTTGAATACTTTCAGGCTTGTTTGGGGACTCTCGGGTTCCATTCACCGTGTCACTTCTAGGCCCTAGGTCCGAGTCGTGACATTAAATGATTGTCTAGTTACGAAAATCTTTTTTAAAGTATTTTTTCACACAACTTTCTGTGAATTTTTTTGATGTATTTGAATTTTTGGTATTAAATTGTTGATGTCTACTGTCTTTTTTTTTAAGGTTGAGGAGATTTGTAAATTTTATAGTGAAGAAGGGAATCAGGATGAACTAAGGAAGCATAACAGTGAAGTTGTGCCAAATGATAGATTGAAGCTACTGGCAAGGTGGTCAGTAGGTTTGCTGCTCCAATGACTTCCAGGGATTATGTTCAAGTCAGTGGCACCGTCAAAGTATGTTATGAGAAAAAAGAAATAGACATTATGATATATATTTTGCAATTTACCAGACAATTGTTATTGTTGAACATGTCGTTTTACCTTCTTCTTTTCCATGTTTACGACATTTACGGGTGTACATTTTTTGTAAGTTATTTTGATGGATGAACAGACAGTTGGTATTTCTTTTTTTACTAGTCGATGTGTATTTTGTATTTTGTTTTTTAATGTTGGTCACGTATTGTAAATACTGTAATTGCCTAAATGATATATATATCATTTAGTATAAACTATCTATACTTTTTTTTCATCCCAATTATTATGTCTTTTTCATTGATCTCAGTCATGTGCTATTATCCTATTTGTACTATCAAATATTCACAACAAGAACACCGCAAAATCAAACTATGATACTACTAAAAAATAAAACATAAATCTAAACCAAATACAAATTCAAGTGTTTTGACTTTAAATTTTGGCTTAAAAATCGGAATACCAATCCAAAAAATAAAATAAAACAAAAGGATCAAAAAACCAAAAAAACTCTAATTAAACTATATTCAAACCAATTTTGTAACCAAATACTAAATTTCTTTTTTCTTGGTAATAACAAGTCTAACAAATAAATAATTTTCAGAATAATATTTGAAATCACTATTTACCATGAAAAACCGATCTATCTACCAATGTACTTATCAAATAACTGACATTTTTACTGTTGTCATAAGAAGTGTAAACAATTTTTGAACAAAAAAATAGCCAATCAAACATCAATTTGTCATAACTCTCCCCCCTTTAAAAATATATGGAAGTTCTAAGAAAAAACCAACCACGATATCCCATTCGAAGGACTAAAAGTCACCAATTAGCACTTTTGCTATAATTCAAAGAATGTGACAGACTTTCACCAATTTTTAACCAACCAAAGCACCAACAAACTGAATATGCACATTCACCAACCCCTACCAAATTAAATATTTACCATGAAACAACCAATCTATACTCCAATCTAATTACCAAACAACTAACAGCTTTAATGTTACCATAAGAAGTCAAAACAATTTTGAACAAAAAAAATATCCAATCAAACATCAATTTGTCACCTCCCCCCCCCCCCCCCCCACACACACACAAAAAAAAAATGGACGTTCTGATAAAAACTCAACCATGCTACTACTTCGAAGGACCAGAAGTAATCAATCAACACCTTTCCATAATCCAAACAATGTGACAAACTTTCACCAAATTTTATTTCAACAAATGCACCAACAAACTAAATATGCAATTCACCAACCCCTACAAACAACTAATTCATTTTTTTTTTGTAAAATTTCTACCAAGAACATCTTCAATTTTTTAATAGCTTTAAAATGAATAAAGAAAGAGGGGTTGGGGGAGGTGGGGGGAAACCAGGTCCAACTAATCATGATATAACTTTAACAACTATCAACCATCACTTAGCACAAAGCTAACATGAAATCAACTCGAAACACAACCTCAACACGAGAGTGTTGTGTGCAACAATCTTTTTTTTTTTTTGTGTAGTATATATTGTGCATAAATTTGGTTATTAAACTTGATAGAGAAATTTCAAACTAAATTGTAATGTATTTTCCACAATAATGACAAGCAATAAATGAGGTAGACTAAAATAAGAGATGTAATTTTATTGCATTTTTTGTTTGTATTAGGTGGTTGTTTCATACCATTGGTCAATACACTTGATGAAAGATTTGTAGAGTATAAGTCAATGATCATTTAATGTAGGAGAGATAAAAAGTACACTGCATTTAATGTAGTCGATGGGTTGCTTTATTTTCTTTCATTTTTTTCTTTTTCCCCATAAATAATAACACTATCAATACAACTTGCATTAATTACACTTGTTTAATTGTCAGATGTTTTCCCTCTTTTTTTTTTTTTAATTTTTTTTTAGGATTTAGGTCAAACATGCACACTTTTGGTAAAAATCTATTTGCCATGCCCTGTGAGGGTACTCCAGGCGTGGCCGGTACCCAGAGACTATTGCTAGTCCCCAAGTGAACCACTCGATCTCAAGCCAGTCATTCAACATCAAACATAGCAGAAATAATAGGATAAGGCATTAAGCTACATCAGTCATTCTACATCAATAAGAAGGGCCAATGGCCAACAAACTCAATCTCAACATCTATGATAAGTAAATAATATTAGTAACTTCACTCGAAGAGGGAAAGACCCCAACATCAAACCTCAACTCATGTCTATGAAGCCTCTACCTCGACTCAACAATCTAAGATGGTACCATGACAGGCCATGGCTACCCAACTCAATAAAAGTGAAATAAATGATAAAGGAAAAAGGCTCCTCCGGATATCAAGGAGGGCTCACTAATAGCGGAAATCAGATATCTCTGAATCTCAACGATGTGTCTGTTGAAGTCCTTTACCTCCTGTATCTGCGTCATAAATTGATGCAGCGCCGAGTGGCGCCAGTACGTGGAATGTATAGTGTGTAAGATGGTTGAATATAACAATACAAATATAATAATATAGGGATAACATCAACTCAACATCATACTCCGTCAGAATGTCAAATGTCTATCTAAAGCAAGAGTAAAGAGTAGACAAATAACCCATCAACATCTCATGTCAACATCATTAATACATCAGACTCGTCTCAAGGAAACTCAACTCTGCTCGACTCAACTCGAAGGACCAATGCCCATCCAGGACAAGTATTTAAAAGTAGATAGTAAATCATCAACATCCATCATGACTCATACCATCATATCAACATCAAAGTACTGTTAGTATAGAACCTAACTGGGAGTTTCTCGAACAGACAACCATCTCCTATGAGTTAGTAATGATACAATGAAGCGATGCCGTTGCCACATCCATCCAGTATGCTGCCCGAGGTAAAGGACATCACCATTAGTGGATCCACAATAAATAACATCAATTCTTTTTTGGGACAAAGGAACCATCTATTTTACGGGTCGATCCTCGCCTACGCGGGCCACGTAGTTAATGAGTTTGAGTGGGACTCACTCTCACCCATTTTGATGCTCAATACTCCTCCCAGAACTCGACTTGCTCATAAAACATCATCATCAAGATTTCTCATCATCAGTCCCATAGGGACATAGTACATCAACATCAACATCAACTCATAGACTTGAAACATTCTTTCAGAATTAAGTTTCAAGCTTTTTAAGACTCAAGAACATAATTCTCATCAACATCATCATCAACACTCTCAACAATTTGGACCACAATCACATACATCAAAGACATCATCATTGTCAAGGCTCTAAACTCATCCCCTAAGTTCGTTCTTGCGTCCTTTAGTAAAACAAACATAGAGTTTTATGAAATCATTCATGAAAATAATTATAAAGTAAATCAAGTTTGTGATGATTATCAATTTAGGAAAGATACATGAAATAAGTAAAATCTTAGTAGAATACTCAAGGATTTTCACATACAACTCATTATCATTGATTATAGACTCAATTCAAACAAAAGGGGGCACATGGAAGAATAATCCCATGCTCTAGGTTAGCCTTACATACATAGGATGATTGCTAACAACAATTTCTCGTGGGATCTCCTCTTGAACTCCTCAATCTCAACTCTCTTCTACTCTCTTCAAGCCCTAGCTTGATAATTTTGCTAGGAAGAGGATTTAGGATGGGTTTTGAACCCTTTCTTCATGAAAAAGACTTATATTAGTCATATATGGAGTTTAGAAAGTGTTAGGAATGGATCAGAATGCCCATAAAATATTTTAGAAAATATTCAGTCACGAACAGTACATTTTTGGTAAAAATTTCTGATCGAGTTTTTCCAATCCCGTTGAAATTTTTTGAAAAAACCTAAGTCCTCCTCTGCGATAGGTCCACGACGCGGCTTTGTCGTGAACCCTCACTGTTTTGCGTCTTAGAACAAAAAATTATCTTTTGACTCGTCGTTCCGAAAATCTACCGTGACCCTTCCCCCACTCAATTTGTCATGCTGATCATAAATCTGATCTCTGATTTTCCATTCGAGCATTGGAAGATACACTATGCGCACATCTCTCTTCTAGGGGTGTTTTGGTAATTTTATCGGGCATTACATCATCTCCCCCTTGGGATCATTCATCCTCGAATGATGAGTAGGAGCGGTATTATTGCACAAATAGACTCAAGACTCATCTCGATATTTACTCAACAACTCAACTCTCAACTCTTCATTAACCTCGATAACATTACTCAGAACATTAAGAATGGACACATCAACTCAAAATGGAAACATCAAGTTAAAGTTAAGGATAAGAACATTACCTTCGATATTCTCGTCGTCAGGAAAGAACAGGTGTGGGTATTTGTATCTCATCTCTTCCTCAGCTTCCCACGTGGTTTCCTCAACAAATTGATTCCTCCACAAATCCTTAACAGAGGTTATCTCTTTGTTTCTCAGTCTCCAAACCCGTCGATCAAGGATTTGGACTCAAATTTCCTCATAGGACAAGCTATCTTTTACTCCAGTACTCTCAACAGGGATCACCAAGGCAGGATATCCCATACACTTCCTCAACATAGAAATGTGGAATACCGGATGGATTCCATCTAACTCAGAAGGAAACTCTAATTCATAAGCATCTCTCCCATTCCTCCTCACAATCTGATCCAGGCCAATATAGCGAGGGCTTAGTTTCCCATTCTTCCCAAACTCATGACAATCTTCATGGGTAATACCTTTAAGTATACCCAGTTGCTCACCTCGAACTCTAAGTCTCTTCTCCTCACATTAGTGTATGATTTCTGACAGCTTTGTGCAGTCTTCAACCTCTCTCTAATAATCTTAACCTTCTCCATGGACTGGTGGACAAGGCCAGGCCCAATCAACTTGGCTTCTCCAACCTTAAACCACCTGATGGGTGATCTATACCTCCTCCCATATAAGGCCTCATAGGGGGCCATTTGAATGTTTGCATGATGACTGTTGTTATATGCAAATTCAATCAATGGTAGATGGTCATCCTAATTCCCTTTGAAGTCAAGGGCACAAGCTCTCATCATGTCCTCTACTGCCTGAATAGTGCGCTCCGCCTGACCATCTATCTATGGATAAAAAGTTGTACTCAAATTTACCTTGGTACCCAATCCCTTCTGGAAATATCTCTAGAAGTGGGAGGTAAATTGAGCTCTTCTGTCCGGATGATGGACAAGGGAAGTCCATGCAACCTCACAATCTCTTGGATGTATAATTTGGCATACTCTTCCACAGTATTAGTCGTCTTGACTGCCAAGAAGTACGCTGATTTAGTCATCCTGTCTACAATCACCCACATGGAATCATGCTACCTCCGGGATCTCGGTAAGTCGGTGATGAAATCCATGTTAACCATCTCCCACTTCCACTCTAGAATCTCAAAGTTCTGAGCCAAGCCACTTGGACTTTGATGCTCAATCTACACTTGCTGGCAATTCGAGCACTTTAAAACGAACTCTGCAATATCTCTCTTCATTCCACTCCACCAATAGACTTCTCTCAAGTAGTGGTACATCTTGGTAGAGCCCGGATGAATAGAGTATCTAGTATAATGGGCTTCAGCCATGATCCTCTTTCGGACACCATCAACACCAATATCTCAATACCCCATCTTCCCCTTTGGAGAAGACCATCACTTTTTGTTTGTAGATAACCTTCTTCGATTAGAGTATGATGGGATCTCGATCTTGTTTCTCTTTTACTTCTGCTACTAGGGATGATGCAAACCCACTCTGAACATTGATCCCTCCCTTTTCATTCTACTCGAGTTGAAATCCCAATCGAGCTAATCTATGCATTTCCTTCATTAGCTCTTTCTTCCCTTCCTCAACATGGGTTGCGCTACCCATTGACAACCTGCTAAGAGCATCAGCAACAATGTTAACTTTACCTGGGTGGTGCAGGATGCTCATATCATAATCCTTGAGCAATTTCAACCATCTCCTCTGTCGCAGGTTGAGCTCTCTCTGACGGAAGAAATACTGCAAGCTTTTATGGTTAGTGAACACATCCACATGTACTCCATACAAGTAGTGGCGCCAGATTTTAAGTGCAAACACTACCACCGCGAACTCAAGATCATGGGTCGGATAGTTCCTCTCATGAACTTTAAGTTGCCTAGAAGCATAGGCTATCACCTTCCCTCTCTACATCAACACACAACCCAACCCAACTCTTGGTGCATCACTGTATATCACGAAATCTTTTGTCCCGTCGAGCAAGGTCAAAAAAGGTGCGGTGGTCAATCTAGTGTTCAACTCTTGGAAGCTCTTCTCACATTCCTCAGACCACTAAAACTTGACCTTTTTCTGAGTCAGCCTGGTCAATGGTGTGGATAGGGAAGAAAATTCGTTAACGAACCTGCGATAATAGTGTGCCAACCCCAAGAAACTTCTTATGTCAGTTGGAGAGGTCGGTCTTGGCCAGTTCTTAACCACTTCAATCTTTTGGGCATTTACTTGAATTCCATCACACGAAACAACATGGCCTAGGAAAGCCACTAACTTGAGCCAAAACTCACACTTTGAAAACATCGCATACAATTCATGGTCCTTAAGAGTCTGAAGGACATTTCTAAGGTGTTTGGCATGCTCCTCCTCATCCTTTGAATACACCAAAATATCGTCGATGAACACAATTACAAACATGTCAAGATAGGGCTTGAACACCCTATTCATCAAGTCCATGAAAGCTGCAGGTTTATTCGTCAACCCAAAGGACATGACCAAGAACTCAAAATGGCCATATCTAGTCCTGAAGGCTGTCTTTGAAACATCACATTCTCTCACTTTCAACTGGTGGTAACCCGATCTAAGGTCTACTTTTTAAAAGCATGAGGCACCCAAAAGTTGGTCAAACAGATTAACTATCTTGGGAAAAGGATATTTATTCTTAATCGTGACGTTGATCAGTTTTCTATAGTCTATGCAAATTCTGAGACCCATCTTTCTTTCACACAAATAGAACGGGAGCACCCCAAGGAGAAACACTTGGCCTTATAAAGCCCTTCCCTAACAGATCCTTCAATTGCTCCTTCAACTCTTTTTACTTGGTGGGGGCCATCCTGTATGGTGAAACTGAAATAGGCTGCGTACCAGGAATAAAATCAATCCCGAAGTGGATCTCCCTATTAGGAGGGACTCCAGGTAAATACTCAGGGAACTCTTAATGAAACTCCTTCCCAATCGAAACTAACTCAAGAGTAGGGGACTCAATATCATCAAACTTAACTCGCACAAAGTGGTAAATACAACCTTTAGAGATTAACTTTTTATCCCTTAAGTAGGAAATAAACTTACCCTTGGGTGCAATAGAAATTTCCTTCCACTCTAGGACCGGTTCATTCGAAAATTGAAACTTGACAACTTGGGTCCTACAATCTATTGAGGCATAACAGGCATGGAGGCAATCCATACCAAGGATTACACCGAAGTCAACCATCTCTAACTCTACTAAGTCAGCCAAAAGATCCCTATGATAGATGGATACGAAACAATCTCTATAGACCCTCTCAGCTAGGATAGAGTCACCAGTAGGAGTGGGAACAGTATAAGGCTCAAGAAATCACTCTAGAAGAATCTCAAATCTATTGACCACATAGGGCGTCAAACAATGCATAACAATTGTAAGAAAAGAGTCAAAGCATACCCATAATTACATCTGGTGAAACCTCTTGATCTTGTTGATTACCCATCGCATACAGATGGTTCATACCGCCTCTTGCACCCATAGTAGTAGCCTTTGGATGACTTCCCATAGGGGGTGCTTTGGAAGACCATGCTTTGTTACTTCTATTACCCTATCTCCTCATAGGACACTCACCTTGGAAGTGACCAGTCTATCCGCATGCCCTCACGGCATGCACCTAGGTGAAGTTTGCCACATCTACCATAGGTGACTTTCCTCTTGGGCCTTGGGTCACGCTAGCTTAGGACTGAGGACCCTGAACTCTGAAATTCTAGTGACTATAAGATTTCTGATCATACCTATTTTGTTGAACGGGTGCACTTGCCACAGAGGGTGCATAGCTAGAAGACCTCCTCTGAAAGTAAGTTTTGTCACCCTTACCCTGCTTGTTGGCTAGGCTCATGCCCTGCTGATTTGGCCTTCTTGCTCTGCAGCTCTTCCCTATCCTTCTTCTTGTCCTCCTCAGTTTGCTGCACATAAACCATAAGTCTAGAGATGTCCATACCTTAGATTAGAAATACTGCCTTACACTTTCTCTTTACATGCCTGCCCAATCCGGACACGAATTTCTTCATCCTCGCCCTCATATCCAGGACCATCTCTGGGGCATTCTCTCTGAAAGTGACTATTTGGCCACACCTATAGCAACCATTTCCTCCCTCTTTGCATTCTCCCAAATGCATCTCGTCATACTTCCCATAAGGTGGCTTCCCTTTCGAGCCAAGGGTCACACTAGCTTGCAAACCCTATGCTCTAAAGTTCGACTGACCTTGGGACCTTTGATCATACCTATTATTTAGAGTCAGTGCACTGGATGATGATGGTGCATACCCTGAATGCCTCTTTTGGAAGTAAGACTTATCTCCCGTATCCAGCTTATGCTGGCTAGGCTCGTGCCCAATGGACTTGGCTTTCTTACTCAAATGCTCTTCTCTATCATGTCTATGAAGCCTCTGCCTCAACTCATGTCTATGAAGCCTCTACCTCGACTCAACAATCTAAGATGGTACCATGACAGGCCATGGCTATCCAACTCAATAAAAGTAAAATAACTGATAAACAAAAAAGGCTCCTCCAAATAGCAAGGAGGGCTCACCAATAACGAAAATCAGATATCTTTGAACCTCAACGATACATCTCCTAAAGTCCTCTACCTCCTATATCTGCATCATGAAATGATGCTTAATGATGCAGTGCCAAGTGATGTTAGTACGTGGAATGTACGATATGTAAGATGGTTGAATATAACGATATAGACAGAATAACATAGGGATAACATCAACTCAACATCATACTCCGCCAGAATGTCAAATGTCTATCCAAAGCAAGAGCAAAGAGTAGACAAATAACCCATCAACATCTCATCTCAACATCATCAATACATCAGACTCGTCTCAAGGTAGCTCGACTCAACTTGAAGGACCAATACCCATCTAGGACAAGGAATAAGAGTAGACAGTAAATTTTCAACATCCATCAAGACTCATACCATCACATCAACATCAGAGTACTGTCAGTGTAGAACCTAACTGAGAGTTTTTCTAACTGACGACTATCACATATGAGCCAGTGATGATACAAAGAAGCGATGTTGTTGCCACATCCATCCAGTACCCTTCCCTAGGTAAAAGACATCACCATCAATAGATCCACAATAAATAACATTAGTCCTCTTTTGGGACAAAAGAACTATCTGTTTAATAGTTTGATCCTCTCCTACGCGGGCCACGTAGTTAATGAGTTCGAGGGGGACTCACTCTGACCCATTTTAGTGCTCAATACTCCTCCCAGAACTTGACTTGCTCATAAAACATCATCATCAAGATTTCTCATCATCAGTCCCATAGGGACATAGTACATCAACATCAACTTATCTCATCAACATCAACTCATCTCATCAACATCAACTTAAAGACTCGATACATTCTTTTAGAATTACGTTTCAAGCATTTTAAGACTTAAGAACATCATTCTCATCAACATCATCATCAACACTCTCAACATTTTGGACCACAATCACATACATAAAAGACATCATCATTGTCGAGGCTCTAGACTCATCCCCTAAGTTCGTTCTTGCATCCTTTAGTAAAATAGACATAGAGTTTTGTGAACTCATTCATGAAAATAATTATACAATAAACCAAGTTTGTGATGATCATCAATTTAAGAAAGATATATGAAATAAGTAAAATCTCAGTAGAATACTCAAGTATTTTCACATACAACTCATTATCTTCGATTATAGACTCAATTCAATCAAAATGGGGCACATGGAAGAACAATCTCATGCTCTATGTTAGCCTTACATATGGGGATGAGTGCTAACAACAATTTCTCGTGGGATCCCCTCTTGAACTCCTCAATCTCAAATTTCCTCTACTCTCTTCAAGCCCTAAACTTGATAATTTTGCTAGGAAAGGGATTTAGGATGGTTTTGAACCCTTTATTCGTGAAAACGTCCTATATTAGTCATATATGGAGTTTAGAAAATGTTAGGAATGGACCATAATACCCTTAAAAAATTTAGAAATTTTCCTGTCGCGAAGTAACCCAGTCCACGACGCGGACTGCTCGCGAACTGTAATTATTTGGCAAAAACATTTTGAATGAGTTTTGCAATCTCTTTGAATATTTTCAAAAAAAAACCTAAGTCCTCCTCCACGATGGGTCTGCGACGCGACTTTGTCGCGAATCCTTACTGTTTTGCGCCTCGAAATGAAAAATTATCTTTAACTCGGTCGCTCTAAAAATCAACTGAGAGTCTTTCCCCACTCAATTTTTCATGCTGATCATAATTCTGATCTCGGAATTTCCATCCGAGCATCGAAAGACGCGCTATTTCTCCTCTAGGGGTATTTTGGTAATTTTACCGGGTGTTACACTATTGACATTGGGTAGTAAATATTTTTGTTGACATATTCACGTAGTATATGCTCTTAAAATGCGTAGAGATGTTTTTTTTCACTTTTATATAGTCAAAATAAAGAAAAATATAATTTAATTAAGTACTAAAATATTGAAAAAGAACAAATAAAGAAAGTAAAACTTAATAAAAGTTGGGTCGGGTTGGGTCTTGACCCGCTCTAATTATTCAACCCGTTTTGACCCAACCAACTTTCACCCAAACACATTTGGATTGGGTTGGGTCTTTACCCGCTTGTTATCTTGACCCATTACAATCCGCTCAAGTTTGACCCGACCCGCCCAATTGCCACCCCCTAGTCTTTTATTTTAGGGCCATTTACATAAATAATATACTATTTTACCTAAATTATGAGTATTGGCATAATTATAACTCTTACCAAATATAATTATATTTTTCTTACCAAAAATAACAACATATTAATAAATATTGTTCTTTTTTACTCTCTCTCTCGCTACTTCTCCCGTCTGAAATTTCTCAAATTCTCTCTAATTGTTCATCAGTTCATTCATATGCACTGAAGAATTCCTGCAATTTTTGAATATGAGCTTCAATTCTCTGCTTTATCTTTCAATCGAGAAACATAATGCTCGCTGCTGCTCTAATAGATCCAACACTGTAGCTGTGATTTCAACTCACAAATCCTACATTCAATTTCATAATAATCAAGTTACACGATTCCAATTGTTTTTTATTCAAAATTCAATTTGAGCTGTGCAGCTCATGCAATTTTAAATTAATTTCAATTGAATTCATTATAATTTACTCAATCTTCAGATACTTTTGATTTCGTTTACTCGAGTTTTACAAATTGATTTTGACATGTACTCATCTGTGTAATTCAGCTTGATTTCATTCATGTATTCATCTGTGTAATTTAATTGATTTTGACTAATTGATAGTACATGCATTCCTTTTCTCTCATTGAATTTACATCTGGATCCACTTTTATTGTCTACAGTTTGTAGATTCAAAATATAATATTATGATTTTCATCAATCAAATTTTATTATTCAACTTTGTAGGATCCAGTTGTAATATCCTATGATTCATTCTGATTTCTTCCCCTGAATTCACTTTGTTGTGTGAGTCTGTAAGATTCAAGTATAATTCTCTGATTTTTTCCTTTTGTCCTACTGAATTCACTGATGTTGTTTGAGTTATATGATTCAAATATAACACTTTGGTGGATTCATTCACAATACTCTGCTGAATTCAGTTATAATGCTATTGTAATTCAAGTAACTGTGGAAGGTATATATTATATTTGAATTTACTTTGTTGTTTGAGTTTATATGATTCAAATATAACACTTTGGTGCATTCCACAATTATTTGAATTACAATAGTATTATATGATTCAAATATAATACTTTGGTGCATTCCTTCACAATACTCTGCTGAATTCAATTATAATACTATTGTAATTCAAATAATTGTGGAAGTTGTTATAATTGAATTTAATTTTTATGCTCTGATTCATTCCCTTTTTACCTCTGGATTCACTTTTATTGTCTAAAAGATTATAGATGGCTATAATACCGGTTATGCTTTATCACAATGGGAGGTGGGACAGTAGCAGTCACTATGTTGATTATAATGCAGATGCAATCGTTATAAATTCTGAATCAAGCTATGAGGATCTTGTGACGGTAATTGCAACACAATTATCCATTGATATTTTTGTTAAAAAAATAAGTAGCAACTACAAAATTGATGATTGGTCAGTGCCATTGGAAATACGAAACCATATGGGAGTCCAAGTGTATGCCGAATTGAAAACGGATAACCAAGAAATTACTAAATACCCTTTGTGTATCACAACAATGGAACTAACGATCCAAGAGGAGAATGAATCAAACTTAATTTCACATTTGTGTGCATCTGATTCAATCTTCACCTCTGAAATCCTCAATTCATACAATTTTGATTTAATGATTGGAATTGATAATGCAATTCAAGAAGTTGGAATGGGATCATATACAAAAATTGATGAGTATTCAAATGTTGAATCTGCAATCATAACTAACCACAATCAAGAATTGATTGAAGAAAATTAAGTCTATCAACAAAAGATGATTTTGGTTAGTACAATGAGGTGTTATTCTGTTCTTCATAAATTTGACTTCAAAGTCATACGATCAAATACAAATTGGTAAATATATTTATTTATTCTATCTGTTTAATTATCTTTTTGCTTTTATTGTTTTGAAGTTTAAATTGTGAACTTATTTTGTTGTATTTGCTGTAGTTATACAATTGAATGCTTGAGTGAAAATTGTGATTGGAGTTTACGAGCAACAAGTTTTAATAAATCTGGAATGTTCAAAATTAGAGAGTACAATGGCAAACATGTATGTCTGCTAGGGGCCAATTCTATTTTTGAAAGATATGCAACAACTACTGTAGTTGCTGCTATTATAATGAAAAAGCTTGCAAAAAGTAAATCTGATTACACACCACGGGAGATATAAAGTGACATGTTAAATGATTATGGAGTAATCATTAACATATAAGCAGGCTTGGAGAGCTAAAGAAAAAGCCTTAGAATTAGTGAGAGGTGATCCTGCTGCTTCATATAGAAGATTACCTAATTATCTTTATATGTTGGAAAAAATTTATCCAGGTTTACATATTAATGCACAAGTCAAATGATTTGCATTTTCCATATGTATTTGTGGCATTGCATGCATCAATAAAGGGTTGGGAATATTGTAGGCCTATTGTATTTGTTGATGGAAGTTTCCTTAAAGCAGCATACGAAGGGACAATGCTAACAGCTAACACATTAAATGCAACAGGTTAGTGTTTTTTTTTACTTTGTTTTGTATTAAAATTGTACTACAGGCGTATTAAAATGTCAATTATTTCCTAACATGCAGGCAATATATTGCCACTTGCTTATGCAATTGTGGATTCAGAGAATGATGCATCATGGCAATGGTTTTTTGAACAACTCAAAGAGGGATATGGTCAGAGGACAATGATGAGTGTAGTTTGGGATAGACATGATAGTATTATCAAAGCAACTTCAATAGTTTATCATGGAGTTCCTTACTTTTCTTGCATTTGGCATTTGTAGATAAATGTGTTGAAAGTTTTTAAAAGAAGTCAGTACAAGATAATTGAGTTGTTCTATACAATGGCAAGGGCTTACACTTAATTGAAATTCAACAAAAATATGAAAATGGTTGAAAGATAGATAGAAGAGTTTAAGACTACTTGTTTGATATTGGGTATAGTAAGTGGTCACGTGTGCATGCCCAGGTGAACAGAACATGGACAATGACTTTGAATATTCCAGAATCATTAAATGCAGTCAATAAGGAAGCTAAGGATCTGTCAGTTTTGCCACTACTAGATTTCATGAGATTGCTAATTCAAAAATGAAATAACAACAATCTATCAAAGGCTACATTTTCATCATTCTATTTTGGTAAGAAATATCATGAAATTTTGGAATGTAACAAAAAGATTGCGGGCAAAATGAGGGTATGTATCATCTTGTCATATTGAAAAACTATTATTATATCTTCTAACTGTTGGTCTTTTTACAAATTATAGGTACGAGAAACAACTGAATACTTGCATACAGTCATCGATGGTATTACAAATTTCACAGTTAATCTTTAGAATAAGAAATGCAGTTGTGGAAAGTTCCAATTGGATGAACTACCATGCGCACACGCTTTAGCGTTTATGTACAAAAGACATCTTGTCTATGAAGACTACTGCTCTCCATACTACACAAAAGCAAACTTGTTGCAAACATACCAAATTCAAGTGGAAAATCTTCCTGATTCAAGCACCTGGAATGTATCATTGCATGTATTTACTGAGATAGTCCTACCTCCAATTGGAAAAAGGGCATCTAGAAGACAAGAAAAACAAGAATCAAAACCGGTGAGGGCAGAAAATGCAAAAGATCTAAAAATTTATGCAGTAATTGTAGACAGCAGGTCATAATCGAAAGAGTTGTAGAAATGTTAGAAATAAACAATAAGGCAGACACAAGTTATAAATATAGCAACAATATTTTTAACATTTAACATGCATTTCTTATATAACCAAGTTCATATTTCTTTGGAGCCTTTGTATTATAATCAGCTATATATGCATTATAATCATATTACAGGTGAATTATAATAGGATTAATAGTCATAGGATTTTATAGCTTATGTATATTATCAAAAGGTTGTTGTATTATAATCATATTCAAAAGGGTTATATAATGTATTAGGTGAATGAAATCATATTCAAAAAGGTTTGGGGGGGGGGGGGGGTTTCATATTATGAGCATGTATTACAACTTTTACAACTTATATATTTTATAATTGTATAAAGATACTATCAAAGCACAGTCATGTATTAGAATAATATTAAATAAATTATAATTGTTATATTATAATCATATTGAAAAGCATTATAAAATGTATTATAGTCATATATATTCAGAAAAGCTTTGTCCTAGGCATATGTATATGATTATAAATATATTATAATCATGTTTATACTATAATTATCACAAAAAATATATTATAATGATATTAAAGTCACATGTATTATAATCATATTCAAAAGGGTTATAAAATGTATTAGGTGAATGAAATCATATTCAAAAGGGTTGGGCGGGGGGGGGGGGGGGGGGGGGGGGGGGGGGAGGGGTCATGTTATGAGCATGTATTACAGCTTTTATGACTTATGTATATTATAATTGTATAAAGAAACTATCAAAGCACAATCATGTATTAGAATAATATTAAAAATAAATTATAATAGGAGTAATACTCACACTATTTAGGTTGTTGTATTATAATCATATTGAAAAGGGTTATAAAATGTATTAAAATCATATAATGTATTATAATCATGTTTATACTATAATTATCACAAAAATGTATTATAATAGTATTAAAGCCACATGTATTACAAAGTCACATGTATTCAAAAACCAGGATGCCACCAAAAGCATTGTAGTTTTTCATAACAAAAACTTGTTCTGTACGAACACTCTCATTCCATATTGTTTATTAGACAGTAGCTTGATATTATCGCATCTCGTTTTCGAACCGGCCGAAATAGGTCGCAACTTTATGTGGTCGTGCTCTTTTGATTTTTGGAAAATATGTTTTAGAATTGCCACCTAATTTTAAGGAAAATATTAGGAAACCAATTTAAGAAAATATAAATGTAGACTCTGTTTTGATTTGCGAAACCAGTAAATTCTAGGTAAGAGTTTTTGTTACTCGAGGGGAAGGTGTTAAACATCCCTCAGAGCCTATCCGAAGATAGTCCTTAAACTTAGCTTAGGAAAATATAATTAGTGATAAGTTATTCATTTATTTTCTTAAAATTAGTGATAAAAAAAATTAATTTGAGTAAGAAAAAGGAACAAAATACAAGGTATGTCATACGTATTGTCAATAATATGCATGGAAAGCTTTAACGATACTATATCATTATTAATTTTACGCAATAAAATTAAATAACCAATATAATAAATAGATGAACTTGAAATAGATGAGAATTATATATTAGAAAAATATAGACACATGTTTAAAATCATATAGAATGAATAAACCTATAAAATTTATCGTAAGCAACCCATGGGAATATTGGGTATGAAAACTTATTATTTTATTTACAAAGTCAAGATAAAAGATGAAATAAGATAATGGGGTGTGTATACATAACAATACACGTAATTTGAGTAAAAATTAAATAAAAGGAATTTTGAAGTAAAATAAATAACTAAAATAACATAAAATGAAATAAATAAATTAAAATATTATGTAAAACTTGTGACCTTGTAGGTATGTAAAATAAAATAAAATATATTTATGTATGTTGTCAAAAATATATGGAGCTTATTATTTTATTTATGTGTACTTATAAAATGACAATAACTATATATTGTAGTAAAAATATGGTAGGACGTCAAATTTTATATTTTATCTATAAATAAATAACATTTATAAAATGACGATGGATATAAAATAAGAATAATAATATGACTTGTGGAAAATGATACACCAAGTATAGAGAAAAACTAAGATAAAATATATACCTTGTGTATGAGATATATATATACATACCTAGTATTGTTGGACCTGTTTAAAAAAAAACTAAAATCTTGAAAGGTTATTTTGAGAAATTAGCATAATACCTGAGTCATATATTTTTTTAAAAAAGATATATTAGTATTTATCAGAAATTAATGAAAGGAATCTAAAATGCCGATATACATTTTATATTTATCATTCTGGAAAGTAAAATCTATTAAAAGGAATTTAAATGACCCACATGAGAAAAAAAAATTGCATTATACTTGAGAAAATCAACTTAAAACCTAAAGTGGCCTAACTATTGGGACACATTCTATAGTTCTATTAATTTTATAAAAGTATAGGGACAATATTATAATAAATAATTTATTTTTTAAAGGTGATTATTTAGGCCTTTAATTAGTTTAAAATACTAATTTTTTCAAAGGATAAATTTGCTAAGAATTTTGACCTATTTCAAGAATAATCTTTTAAATAATGATAAACAAAAATGTTGTCAAAAATAATAACATCAACGTTAGATTAGTTAGCAAATAATACTAATCCACAAAGAATCTTCAAATAATAAAGAAAGTTAGCTAATGCACCAACATTTATAAAAAATAATAATCGATTGGTAAGGAGAGAAATGTAATCAGACGGTGATGGGAAGGCTAAGAAGTATCGACTCCTAATTTACGAGACTCTGAGCGGCGATCCTAATGGCTGCTGGAGATTTTCGGGGCTTGTGGCTCATTTAATCAATGTATACAACTACCGTATACTCATGTATACGTATGTATACAAGTGTCCTTTGGCCTTCAAAACCTGCGTAATCAGCTTCCTCATCCTGTATTTTTGCTTCCTAGACCCAATGATGTCTAAAATGCAGGGTGGAGTCCCAAAGGGACTCGAATCGAGATTGCATACAAAGAAAAATAAAAACACATAAGCAACCAAATATATATCTCAAAAAAATAATTTAGAGAAAAGACAATACTGTATAAAGAAAAAAAAACTTCCATGCCATAACCAACAATAGAATATGAAAGAACGAAAAATCAAAGGTACAAACAACCAGCGAATGGACATTTTAATTAAACAGGAATAAACGCAAAGTATTAAAAACTTCATGGAATAAAAGTAACACATAACATGGAGACTTCAACTTTAACGAGAGACAGAGAGGCATGACTACAGAATCAACCACAAAGAATATATGCTTGAACTTAACAAAATGTGAACTTTCCAGCAACTAAACTTAGGCTTGCTTGACAAACCAAGTTTCAAATCTCCTTCTTAACTAACATATCACTTCAAGAAGAGACTCCAAAATATCACAAGTTAAAAACATTTGAAATAAGGGAGACAAACTAACCAAAATATTCATACCTAAAGTTCTAAAAAAAAAAAGGAATTTGACTGAAGGATCAACCAATTTTTATCACAAATATCATAACAGAACAATTTTTGAAACTTTCCTAGATATTGAGAACAAAACTGGTAGTAGCATATAACCAACACTCTTGTTAATATACAAACAACGTGACCAGGAAATTATGTAATGACCCTGAACATGGTTTTGACTTTTTGAGCCCGAAACTAGTTTAAATGAGTTTTCTCGGGTCTTGGCCAAGGAGACCTCAAATTCAAATTCTGATAATTCCGTTGGATCCGAAATATCGATTTTGGTTTAGAAGGACTCTTCGTTCAGTTTCTGAAGCTTCTGGTTGTATTTTGGTCCTTTCGATTATTTTCGATGCTAGGAAATGAGACCCACATTGGAATAAAACAACCTCTGGTGTGAATTTCGACTACACCGTTGAGTCCAAAATATCATTTCCGATCCGATTTCATATATGGAATGTATTTTTCCGACTTCGAATGAGGCCGGAGCATTGAATATAAGTTTGAGAGTTTGCTAAAAGTGCTGAAGCAGGGATGACGTGGCCCAATTAGGTGCTGCCATGTGGCAGATGCAGTATATAAAAAAAAATCTGCAGATTCTTCTCAGATTTTCTAGGTTTTTCACAAATTTCCATCAGCGATTTCTCCCTCGATTTTGGTCCGATTTGGGAGATTCAAAAGGCTAAATTGTGTATTTTTCCGAGAGGAACACCATGGGAGTTTCAGAAATTAATTTTGTACACACCGTTCGAGGTAACTTTTGCTGTTTTTCGGCTGGTTTGGATGTTTATTTTGGAAACTTTAAATATGAGATTTCTACCTCGTTTTAGCTCCATTTTTTAAACAGTTTTCGCCATTGAATTCCTTATTACTTGGAGAACATTTTCATGTATAAATTTCTAAATTTCTGATGACTTTTTTTGACGATAAAATTTTTGGACCATTTTGCTCTTTTCACCGAATTAATTGATTTTAGTGTCATTAGATTTGTAATGTGATTGTGATGTTATACTTGAATGGATTTTGGTAATTTGGAGTATCGTAGAGAGGGAAAAGCTTCAGAATTGACATGATTCGAGACTTTATATAAGGCAAGTGGATTTCTAAACTTTTGTTAAATATGTTGAACCTCGTATGCTCTAATATGTATAGAATTGAGTATTTTGGGATAGAGATGGATTAATGTAGGTTTGACTATCCTTCTTTGAGACTGGGATTGAGTTATTGAATATTCTTATGCTATAATCCATGGGATGAGATCGTATCATGTGTTGGGTTGATAATTCTTATTGTGATGCTAGTGTGAGGGCTTTAATTGTGTATGTGTTGCTTTGAGAGCATGCGAATCCTAAATTGAGAATAGTGTGAACATGACATGTTGGGAAAGGGAGATACTTGAGATATATATTGAGGATCATGGTTGGTTTGAGAAATAAAGTTACTAAAATAGGGTGAAATATTTTAAAAGAGAATTGTATCCAAATATATATAAAAGAGGATGAATATCACAATTGCTAAATTTGAGAACTTTGATATCTATTGTGCTTATTGAGAGAAATATTGTTTTCATAATTGTGCCTTGATTGTATGCATCCTCATACTACATGTCATGACATTGTGGGAAGTTATGAATGGTGATTCGTATCATGAGTCCTGGACCACGAGCACCTGGGTGGCAAGTTAGTTGATACATCGAGATTCTTATCATGAGTCCTTGACCACGAGCACTTGGGTGGCAAGGTAGTTGATATATTGTGATTGAGGTATATGGCCTGTGAGGTCCCCATGGGTCCCCTTAGTTTTGGAGCCTTAGCTCGACGGGGGTATATACGATAGGCTGTGCGACGGTCATGACACTGCCTTGCATTGCACGACATTGCATCTCATCCTTGCATATTGATATTGTGATGCCGAGGTCATTGCCGGCAATTATTGCATCTCATCCTTGCATATTATTATATGGCGTGATGTTATTCATGTGATTGATTATGTTATCACTTGTGAGTTATGGCTTGTGATTTGATAATTGTGATATACTGAAAAACTATCTTTATTGTGTATTATGTGTTGCTGGGCTGGGACTTTTCTGAGTGCAGATTTGTAGTTCGGCGGTATGTGGTTGGGTGTGAAGGAGTTACTTGGTTCTTTATTGTTTTACTCTAGGTTAGTTCCATTTGTTGAGTACCGCGTTGTTTTGGTACTCACCCCCTAGCTACATTTTTGTAGGTTGCGAGCCCGGTCCCTCTAGTTAGAATTTTCTCATTGCAAGACCGAGCTTCTGGATTATCCTTAAGGTAGCTGCTTATGTCACTGGTGGACCTTCAAGGAATCCATTATTATGTTACGTTCTATTTGAGGACTAGACATTTGAGACATTTATTTTATTCGAGTACTATGCATTTAGAGGCTTGTACACGTGACACCAGTTCTGGGATGGTTGTCGTGTGACGCCCGGTAAAATTACCAAAATGCCTCTAGAGTGAGGGTACGCACGTAACGCATCTTTCGGGGCTCGTATGGCGAATCCGAGACTGGATAAGTGATCAGCATGCAAAATGGAGAGGGAAAATGGTTCGGGTCGAATTTTAGGACGACCCGATCGAAAGATAAATTTTTGATCCAAGTCACAAAACAGTGATTGTCCGCGACAGAGGCGCGACGCGCACTTGCTGCGGAGAGACACATATATTTTTTCAGATTTTCGACGAGATGGACAAAACTCGTTAAAAACACTTTTCCAAAAAAATACACAGTTCACGATAGGTCAGCGTCGCGGACCGTGTATATTCCGAACTAGAAATTTCTAATTTATTTCGCGGGGCATTCTTGTCAATCCCTAACCCTTCCTAAACACTAATACACGGCTAGTAAGGTCGTTTCTACACGAAAAGAGTCTAACAAAACCTATTCTAAGTCTTATTCCAAAATCTAACAAGGCTAGGGCTTGAGGGGAGGAGAGAAAGGCTTGGGGTGAGAAATACGAGAAGAGATCCTCGACATCACCCGGTTGGACAGTTGCATCACAGGTATGTAAGGCTAAACTAAAACATGGGATTGTTCTCTCATGTGCCTCATAGAGGTCATAGTTGAATTGATGATTGAAGAGTCTACATGCATGATTTCTTTGATGGATTTCTTGAAAATTATATTTGAAATTACATGTTTTCTATGTTGATGATCATCATACTATTTGTTTTCTTAAATTGAATACTTTCATGGAATTTGCATAACCCTACATGACTACTTTGAAGAGCATGCATAATGAACTTGAGACTTGAGTCTAGAGCCTTGCATTGGGATTTTTGACTGTGATGATGAGTGGATGAAACCTTGATTGTTATATGAGTCTCTATAAATGAACTCTACCGATGTATTTATTCACTTGTTTCCTAATGACGGTTATAAAATCTTGAGTCATTGAGGAGGTGTTGATGATAGGGTTAAAATCCCTATGAGATGTTGATGATAGGGTTAAAATCCCTATGAGATGTTGATGATAGGGTGGAAGTCCCTATGAGGTAATTGATGAAAGGGGCCAAGGTCCCGGTGAAATATCAGTCGTGGATGGGGAGTGGGTCTCTATGAGACTGGCAGTCGTTGCCGGGGAGTGAATCCCTATGAGAATGGTTGAGGTTGATTTTATGAGCACTGAGTCGGGAGGAGTATCGAGCACCGAAATGAGCAGGAGTGAGTCCCACTCAAACTCATTAACTACGTTGCCAAATGTAAGAGAGGCTTAAACCATCACATACACACATATGGTTTCCCTCGAGATTTAACAGTCCCTAAAATCAATAGAGGATCTGTTCAGTTTGATTTTATGTCGGGTTTATTGATATGGGATCTAGTGTTCCTTACCTGGCAAGTTTGGGACCACTGTGGCAACATCAGGGTGATTGTTATGCATTCATTGGCTCATAAGTGAGTGTTGTCGGTTAAGAGAAACTCTCGAGAAAATTCGTACCTTAATCTGAGTCTAGATGAGACGTGATGAGGGGGGGGGGTGAACTCCTCTGAGATGATCCATGTCATGAGTTGAAACTTTTGATGAGTCTGAGATAATGATGTGTGACTTGTCCACTCTGTACTCCTTCGTAGATGGGCAAGCTAGCGGTTAATGTGATTATGATGTTTATTTTGACTTGATGTTACTTTCCATATTTTCTAGCGGTTTCTGTTTTATTCAGCTATTTTACATACCTGTACATTCCAAGTACTGACGTCCACTCTGGACTGCATCATTTTATGATGTAGAGGCAGGTACTAGAGGTCATCAACAGGCGCTCCGTTGAAGATCAGAGATCCGAAGTTGATTTGGTGAGCCCCCTCTACTCCGGAGGAACCATTATTTTATTTCATCATGCTTTAGAGTTAGGATTGGACTATCTTCTTATTTTGCTTTGGGTAGCCATGGGTCTGTCATTGGCACCACATGATTTTGTGATAGAGGCTTCATAGACAGGTGTCGAGTATTGATGTTGATATTGTGAGCTAGTTCTTTCTACTAGACTTCGTTATTTTACCTATATTATATTGAGAACTTTAGATGAATTGTGTCCACTGCTTGCATATAATTTCCGTTGATCAGTAGAAGTATGTGATTGAATGATGTGATGAGACTAGGTGGGGGCTAGCAATAGTCTCCGAGTGCCGGCCATGCCAAGGGTACCCTCCCGGGGCGTGACAAACTTGGTATCAGAGCACAGAGTTCAAGTGTCCTAGGGAGTCTATGAAGCCGTGTCTAGTAGAGTCTTGTTTATGGGTGTGTTGTTGACCACACTTCATAAGTAGGAGGCTATGGGACATTAGGAATGGTTACACTTCTTTCTTATTCTAAATCGTGCGATAGAGTTAAACTCTGTGAAAACTATCCTCTAATTCGTGCGTTACACATGCATAATCGATAACATGCGTCCCAGAAGAGCTGTCAAAGGAAGGGGACGTCCTGCCAGGCAAGCTGTTAACCCACCTGAGCCTCAAGTACCCGAGGGGCCTGTGGATCCAGCTGTCCCTGTTGGGCAACCTCCTCAAGATGAGATCTCGAATGCTGAGCTACGCCAAGCCATTCAAACTTTGGCCCAAGCTGTCGCAGCACCTGCTGTGAGGCAAGCTGCAGATGGGACAGACTCTCATAGCACCTCTAGAGTTCGAGAATTTCTAAGGATGAACCCGCCTGAGTTCACGGGATCGGCATCTACTAAAGACCCCGAGAACTATGTAGAGGAACTTAAGAAGGTGTTCCAAGTGATGCACGTGGCTGATGCTGATAAGGCTGAATTGGCCGCTTACCAACTCAAAGGGGTGGCCAGGCTGTGGTTCGGCCAATGGAAGAAGGGCCGAGGGGATGATGCTTCATATGTGACTTGGGCGGTGTTTGAGGAGGCTTTCTTAGGGCGCGTTTTCCTAAGGGAGAAAACAGAGGCTAAGGTGAGGGAGTTCCTGAATCTGAAGCAGGGCTCCATGACCGTGCAGGAGTATGGGTTGAAATTCACGCAATTATCCTGCTATGCTCCAGACATGGTTGCTAACATGGGGGGAAGGATCGGAATGTATGTAGATGGGTTGAACAGAGGACCCAAGAGAGATGGAAGAGGAGTTATGCTTGTGAGTGACATGGACATCGGGCGACTGATGACATTCGTGCAGCAAGTTGACGAAGAAAGACCAACAGGATAGGGAAGAGTTCAAGCGCAAGAGGGCTAAGACATCCAGCCACGAAGGTGGAAGGAGAGGTAATGGAAATCGATTTCCAGCACCCTCAGCTGCTAGCGCACCTGTGCCTAAAGGCACGTATGATCAAAGGTTCCGGAATACAGGGAACCACGGACCCCAGTCCCAAGCTAGTGTGGCTCAAGGTTCTCAGAGTAGGCCACCGTGTGATAACTGTGGAAAGGCACATTGGGGGAGATGCCGCGATAGGAATGACGCATGCTTCGGGTGTGGCCAAGTAGGTCACTACAAGAAGGATTGTCCAAAATGGGCTGGCCAGGCCCAGTCTATTGCATCGGCCCCACCGGTTAGAGGGAACCCAAGGACCACTACGTCAGGTACAGGCGGGGCCCCAAACCGCTTATATGCTATGGGGAGTCGCCAAGATCAGGAAAATTCTCCAGACGTCGTGACGGGTATGATCCGAGTCTTTACTTTTGATTGTTATGTTTTGATGGATCCTGGTGCCACATTGTCGCTTGTAACTCCTTATGTGGCCAGTAAATTTGATAAAACCCCCGAGAGTCTTCTTGAACCCTTTGATGTTTCTACTTCGGTGGGTGAGTCTATTCGAGCTGAAAGAGTCTATATAGCTTGTGTAGTGTCCATCCATCATAGGGACACCATTATTGATTTGATCGAGTTAAAGATGGTTGACTTTGATTTGATCCTCGGCATGGATTGGCTTCACGCCTGTTATGCCTCTATGGATTGTAGATCCCGAAAGGTTAAGTTCCAATTTCCAAATGAACCAGTTCTAGAGTGGAAGGGTGACTCAGTGACACCTAGGGGGAGGTTTATCTCATATCTTAAAGCCCGAAAGTTAATTTCCAAAGGCTGTATTTATCACTTGGTGAGAGTGAAATCTGATGATGTTGAGTCCCCAACTCTTGAGTCAGTTCCGGTTTTCAACGAGTTTCCAAAAGTCTTTCCTGGTGATCTGCCCGGAGTCCCTCCCGATAGGGAGATTGACTTTGGGATTGATGTTCTTCAAGATACCCAGCCTATTTCGATCCCACCTTACAGAATGGCCCCCGCGGAGTTAAAAGAATTGAAAGAGCAATTAAAAGATTTGTTGGAAAAGGGCTTCATTAGGCCAAGTGTTTCACCATGGGGTGCCCCTATTTTATCCGTGCAGAAGAAAGATGGGTCTCTCAGAATATGTATCGATTATAGGCAACTGAACAAGGTCACGATAAAGAACAAATATCCCCTCCCAAGGATAGATGATTTGTTTGACCAACTTCAGGGCGCCTCTTGCTTCTCTAAGATAGACCTTAGATCTGGCTACCATCAGTTGAAGGTAAGGGAGCGTGATGTTCCAAAGACAGCCTTCAAGACTAGATATGACTTTTGAGTTCTTGGTCATGTCCTTCGGAGTGACGAATGCACCTGCCGCCTTTATGGACTTGATGAATAGAGTGTTCAAGCCATATCTTGATTTGTTTGTGATTATGTTCATCAACAACATCCTGGTGTATTCAAGGAGTGAGGAGGAGCATGCTAACCAACTCAGAGTGGTCCTCCAAACTCTTAAGGACCATGAGTTGTATGCAAAGTTCTTCAAATGTGAATTCTGGCGTGAGTCAGCGGCCTTCCTAGGCCACATGGTTTCCGGTGACGGTATTCGAGTGGATGCCCAAAAGATTGAGGCGGTTAAGAACTGGCCCCGACCGACCACTCCAACTGATATCAGAAGTTTCCTGGGGCTGGCACGCTACTACCACAGGTTTGTGGAGGGATTTTCTTCCCTATCCGCGCCACTGACCAAATTGACTCAGAAAAAGGTCAAGTTCCAGTAGTCCGCAAAATGTGAAAAGAGTTTCCAGGAATTGAAAACAAGGTTAACTACTGCACCAGTCCTAACCTTACCCGACGGGACCGAAGACTTTGTAATTTATTGTGATGCCTCAATGGTTGGATTGGGATGTGTATTAATGCAAGGGGGGAGGTGATAGCTTATGCTTCCAAGCAACTCAAGGTTCACGAGAGAAACTACCCAACCCAAGACCTCGAATTGGCAGCAGTAGTGTTTGCACTTAAAATTTGGTGGCACTACTTGTACGGAGTGCATGTGGATGTGTTCACTGACCACAAGAGCTTGCAGTATGTTTTTAGCCAAAAAGAACTCAACTTGCGATAGAGGAGATGGTTAGAATTGCTCAAGGATTATGACATGAGCATTCACTACCACCCAGGTAAAGCTAAAGTCGTGGCTGATGCTCTTAGCAGGTTATCAATCGGTAGCACAACCCATGTGGAGGGAGGAAAGAAGGAGTTAGCCAAGGACGTGCACCGGTTGGCTCGATTAGGAGTTCGACTGGTGGAGAACAATGAAGGGAGAGTTAATGTCCAGGACGGGTCTGCTTCCTCGTTAGTGGTGGAGGTGAAGGAAAAGCAAGACCAAGACCCTGTCCTACTCCAATTGAAGGAGGATGTCCAAAATCAGAGGGTGATGGTCTTCTCCAAAGGGGGAGATGGAGTGTTAAGATATCAAAGTCGATTGTGTGTCCCAGATGTTGATGACATACGAGACAGAATCATGGCAGAAGCTCATAACACGAGATATTCCATTCATCCTGGCTCCACCAAAATGTGCCATGACTTAAGGGAGGTCTATTGGTGGAACAGAATGAAGAGGGACATCGCGGAGTTCGTTTCGAAGTGCCCAAATTGCCAACAAGTGAAGGTTGAGCAACAAAGGCCATGTGGATTGGATCAGAACTTTGAAATTCCGGAGTGGAAATGGGAGATGATTAATATGGAGTTTATCACTGGTCTGCCAAGGTCTCGAAAGCAACATGATTCGATATGGGTAATAGTGGACAAAATTACTAAATCAGCTCACTTCCTGGCAGTCAAGACAACGAACACTGCAGAAGAGTACGCCAAGTTGTACATCTAGGAGATTGTGAAATTGCATGGAGTCCCCTTGTCCATCATCTCGGACAGAGGAGCTCAATTTACCTCCCAGATCTGGAGATCATTTTAGAAAAGCTTGGGTACTAAGGTGAACCTGAGTATGGCTTTCCATCCACAGACGGATGGTCAGGCAGAGCGTACAATTCAAACACTGGAGGACATGTTGAGAGCTTGCGTCCTTGATTTCAAAGGGAATTGGGATGATCATTTGCCTCTGGCTGAATTTGCATATAACAATAGTTATCATGCGAGCATCCAAATGGCTCCTTATGAAACCTTGTACGGAAGGAGGTGTAGATCGCCCATTGGGTGGTTTGAGGTTGGAGAAGCGGAGCTCATTGGACCCGATCTTGTTCACCAGTCGATGGAGAAGGTCAAGGTCATTAGAGAGAGGTTAAAGACTGCCCAGAGTCGCCAAAAATCTTACACTAACGTGAGGAGAAGAAATCTGGAGTTCGAAGTAGATGATTGGGTCTACTTGAAGGTGTCACCTATGAAGGGTGTCCTAAGGTTTGGGAAGAAGGGAAAGTTGAGTCCACATTATGTTGGACCCTATCAAATTGTAAGGAAAATTGGGAAGGTGACCTACGAGTTAGAGTTGCCTTCCGAGCTAGATGGGGTACACCCGGTGTTCCATGTGTCTATGCTAAAGAAATACTTGGGAAATCCGGCCTTGGTGATCCCTGTTGATAGCATTGGGGTGAAGGATAACCTATCGTACGAAGAGGTTCCGGTTCAAATCCTTTCAGATTCGTAAACTAAGGAACAAAGAAATAGCCTCAGTCAAAGTCCTGTGGAGGAATCAGTTTGTTGAAGAGGCCACATGGGAAGCTGAGGAGGAGATGAAGGCAAAGTATCCACACCTATTCGTGCCAACTGATAGTGAAAGTATTGAAGGTAAAAATCCTTACTCTTCACTAAGCTAAGTGTTGTATTCTTTTATGTGACTTGCTATCATTGAGTCGAGGGTTGATTTATCGAATTGAGTGTGGGAATGAGTCTTGAGTATATTCGTGCTTTAATCCCCATCTCCACTCCTCATTCGAGGACGAATGATCCCAAGGGGGGGATGATGTGACGCCCGATAAAATTACCAAAATGCCCCTAGAGTGAGGGTACGCGCGTAACGCATCTTCTGGGGCTCGTATGGCAAATCCGAGACCGGATTCGTGATCAGCATGAAAAATGGAGTGGGGAAATGGTCCGGGTCGAATTTTAGGACGCTCGATCGAAAGATAAATTTTCGATCCAAGTCACGAAACAGTGACTGTCCGCGACAGAGGCATGACGCGCACCTGCCGCGGAGTGACACATATATTTTTTCAGATTTTCGACGGGATGGAAAAAACCCGTTAAAAACACTTTTCCAAAAAAATACACAGTTCGCGATAGGTTCGTGTCGCGGACCGTGTATATTCCGAACTGGAAATTTCTAATTTATTTCGAGGGGCATTCCGGTCAATCCCTAACCCCTCCTAAACACTAATACATGGCTAGTAAGGTCGTTTCTACACGAAAAGAGTCTAACAAAACCTATTCTAAGTCCTATTCAAAAATCTAACAAGGCTAGGGCTTGAGGGGAGGAGAGAAAGGCTTTGGGTGAGAAATACGTGAAGAGATCCTCGACATCACCCGGTTGGACAGTTGCATCACAGATATGTAAGGCTAAACTAAAACATGGGATTGTTCTCTCATGTGCCCCATAGAGGTCATAGTTGAATTGATGATTGAAGAGTCTACATGCATGATTTCTTTGATGGATTTCTTGAAAATTATATTTGAAATTACATGTTTTCTATGTTGATGATCATCATACTATTTGTTTTCTTAAATTGAATACTTTCATGGAATTTGCATAACCGTACATGACTATTTTGAAGAGCATGCATAATGAACTTGAGACTTGAGTCTAGAGCCTTGCATTGGGATTTTTGACTGTGATGATGAGTGGATGAAACCTTGATTGTTGTATGAGTCTCTATAAATGAACTCTACCGATGTATTTATTCACTTGTTTCCTAATGACGGTTATAAAATCTTGAGTCATTGAGGAGGTGTTGATGATAGAGTTAAAATCCCTATGAGATGTTGGTGATAGGGTTAAAATCCCTATGAGATGTTGATGATAGGATGGAAGTCACTATGAGGTAATTGATGAAAGGGGCCAAGGTCCCAGTGAAATATCAGTCGTGGACGGGGAGAGGGTCCCTATGAGACTGGTAGTCGTTGACGGGGAGTGAATCCCTATGAGACTGGTTGAGGTTGATTTTATGAGCATTGAGTCGGGAGGAGTATCGAGCACCAAAATGAGCAGGAGTGAGTCCCACTCGAACTCATTAACTACGTCGCCAAACGTAGGAGAGGCTTAAACCATCACATACACACATATGGTTTCCCTCGAGGTTTAACATTCCCTGAAAGCAATAGAGGATCTGTTCAGTTTGATTCCATGTCGGGTTTATTGATATGGGATCTAGTGTTCCTTACCTGGCAAGTTTGGGACCACTGTGGCAACATCAGGGTGATTGTTGTACATTCACTGGCTCATAAGTGAGTGATGTCGATTAAGAGAAACTCCAGGGAAAATTCGTACCTTACTACGAGTCTAGATGAGATGTGATGAGAGGGGGGGGGGGGTGAAATCCTCTGAGATGATCCATGTGATGAGTTGAGACTGTTGATGAGTCTGAGATAATGATGTGTCACTTGTCCACTCTGTACTCCTTCGTAGATGGGCAAGCTGGCGGTTAATGTGATTATGATGTTTATTTTGACTTGATGTTACTTTCCATATTTTCTACCGGTTTCTGTTTCATTCAGCTATTTTACATACCAGTACATTCCAAGTACTGACGTCCACTCTGGACTGCATCGTTTTATGATGTAGAGGCAGGTACTAGAGGTCATCAACAGGCGCTCCGTTGAAGATCAGAGATCCGAAGTTGATTTGGTGAGCCTCCTCTACTCCGGAGGAACCATTATTTTATTTCATCATGCTTTAGAGTTAGGATTGGACTATCTTCTTATTTTCCTTTGGGTAGCCATGGGTCTGTCATTGGCACCACATGGTTTTTGATAGAGGCTTCATAGACAGGTGTCGAGTATTGATGTTGATATTGTGAGCTAGTTCTTTCTACTAGCCTTCATTATTTTACCTATGTTATATTGAGAACTTTAGATGAATTGTGTCCACTACTTGCATATAATTTCCGCTGATCAGTAGAAGTATGTGATTGAATGATGTGATGAGACTAGGTGGGGGCTAGCAATAGTCTCCGAGTGCCACGCCAAGGGTACCCTCCCGGGGCGTGACATGTAGTTTGGTCTCCCTATGATTATTTATCATATTAGACTATTTTCTCTTCCGCTATTATTGTTATGTTTGGATCAATAGGTATTGGGCTGATTCACCTTGGTGGGTTAGGTGAGTGCCATCACGTCCATTTTTGGGTCATGACAAATTAATGCAAAGATGGACACTCAAACTTAAACAAATCAGCCCCTAACTCATTTTACTTCTGATTTTGTTTGAAAACTTCACCCTAAAAAACACTAATTCAACGCTCAACTAGAGCTATAGCTGGCACCAGGTCCAGTACCGGCATTTACCGGTACCGGATCAGAATCGGTAAAGTGGGGGTATTCTTTTCCCGGAACCGGTACCGGTGGTTCCGGGAAAATACCCCTTTATCGTACCGGTCCGGTACCAACCGGTACGGTACCGTACCGGTCTTCCGGTAATTAAAAAAAAATTAATATATTAAAAAATTTACAATTTGAAGTGTAATTTTTATATGTTAACTTAATATTAATATTTTAAAATTTAAATTGAAGTTTAAAATGTTAAAGGTTAAATTAAAATTTTAAAATAGTATTATTAATCATTAATTCGTTATATAAATTTTTTAAAATTTAAAATGAAGTTTGAATTTAAAGTTGTTATAAAATATAAGTATAAAAGTTTTGTATAATATAACTAAAACATTTAAAGTGTAAAATCAAAATTTTCAATCTTTCTACTATAAAAGTTTAAATTTCTAATTTTTTAAATGTAAAATTATAAAGTTTAATTTTTAACGATTAAATTTTGAATGTTTCTTTTTATATTTTAAACTTTAAAGTTATTAAAGATTTGAGAAATAAAGGGGCAAATATATTAAAAAGAAGTCAAAACTTAAATTAAGAATAAGTGAAGATAATAACATTAAAAAAAGAAATAAGGTAAATAGTCTATAATTTTATTATGTAAGTTTAAAATTTAAATTGTACAATGTAGTGAGGTAAGATATTAGAAATCAACCTAATTTATGCAGCCACCTTCTAGGAAGGGTTCTGTTTCAACTAAGTCTTATTTATTGTAAATTTGTAATACAATAAAATTTAATCACTAATATCTTAAACTACTTTGAAATTCTTGTCTAAGAGTTTCTAACATTTCAAGTGTGACATTTTCTGGAATCGGCTCTTGAGCTTGTTCTTCCAGAAAGTCCATGTTGTCTTCGCTTGATTCCGATATAACATTATCGATATCGGCTTCAAACTGAGAAGGCAATGTCGGAGGCCCTAAATTCCTGCGCTCCGCATTTATCCAGTCTCGAATAAGACTAAAACTTCCAAGCTATCAGCTGCTAGTGAATGCCTATGGTCTCCAAATTGGAACCTAGCAGCACTAAAAGCGCCTTCCGAAGCCACTGAAGAATCTTGAATTGCGAGGACATCACGAACCACCCGCTGAAGTCTTGGAAACATTTTTCCACGAGTATTCCACCACGCCAAAAGTTGTTGCTTCCCCTCTGCATTCTTGATGCTTTCTGGAGCATGGTTAAGATATTCATCAAAATCGTTGTTTTCGTTAGCGGTTAGTCCAAGCTGAAATTCTAACATTGTGTCAATATCATCACCGTATCTAGGCCTAGTAGGTTGTGGTTAGTATTGTACATTTTCTACTAAATTATATTTTTCTAAATCATATAGTTTTCTAGCTTCTGATCTAATGTTACTTTTAACTACGTATAAATTATGTGATTGATTTTGTTCATCGTATTCTATTTCTAAGTCTGTATATATACTATCTACCATTCTAAATACACCGAATTCTTTATAAGAAGGATAAAATAAACAAGCTATTAAATAAATCTGAGGGATTGGGAAAAAGTATTTCCTAAATTTTTCTATCATTTTTTAACAGGTTCTCTAAATTTTGTATTTTTTTAAACAAAGCAAATTTACTACAAATAGCACAAATATTAGGCAACACAGAACAAATAGTAGGATAGTAAAGACCGGATTTTTGTTTAGTTGTTAAATAAGCTTTTAAAAATTCAATTAAATCCTTAATATCAATCCAGTCATTTTCATCTAGCTGGTAGGTGGAATCTGCATTATGTGCATTCCAGACCATTGTAAGCGGTCTCCTATATTCGTAAGCTACTTTTAACATTTCGTACAATGAATTCCACCTAGTAGCTACTGTTTTAGGAATTTTTCGAACAGGAAAATTACATTCAATGCAACGACTTTCAAATTCCTTACGCCTAGCCTTTACTTGACATTTAAAAATAAAGTGGCATGCTAATTCTACTTTATTACACTCCTTTTCAAATAAAGAAACACTATCTCTAATAATTAAATTATAAATATGAGCAGCACATTTAATATGTAAATGATCTTCATAAGTTGGACAAATAACAGGTCTTAAAAAATCTACAGCATGTTTATTACTACTAGCGTTATCTAAAGTTACACTAATTATTTTTCTTGTTATACCAAAAAATTGTAAAACCTCAAGAATAGTTTGCGAAATATAAGAACCCGTTTTGCGCATTTCACAACTTTTATATCCTAAAATTCTTTTTTGCATATGGAGTTTTCATCTATCCAGTGGGCGGTAATTGTAAAGTAATCGTTACCGGTATACTACGTCCCATATCAGAAGTTATTGCTATCCTACAATTATTATAAGCGAATAAACATCTAAGATACTGTACATGTCGTACTTGAAAATCAAAAACAACTTTTTTAATCGTATTTCTAGAAAAACCATTAAAAGACGGGTTATAAACAATTTGAATATAATGGACAAAACCTGGATTTTCAGCAAAACTAAAAGGCAAACCAGTAACAACAATCATTTTAGAAAGCTCATCTAGGTCACGTTGTCTATTATAAGGTCTATGTGTACTAGGACCGAAAATATTACTAGGGTTTAGTTGCGATTGTACCATATTTGAACTTTCCACCGATTCATCGGGAATGGGAGTTCCAAAATTTTTGGCGTCCGCAACGGCTTGGGCATGCAAAATTTCCAATTGACAACAATGCATTAGGTGATTTTTCAAATGACCTGTCCCGCCCCCCTTTCCCGAAGTTTTATGGTTTAAAACGTGTTTACATTTGTTACAAATTGCTTTTGTTTTATCTTCATTTTGAGTTAAAAGTTGCCAAACAACAGATTTTTTAGCACGTTTTGTCTTAGGCCTATTAGATGATGAAGGTTGTACGGGGGGAGCGGGAGCAGGTACGGGAGGGGGGGAATAGTAGCAGTATATGGGGGTTGAGTTTCATCATCATCAAAAATATCTTCGTCTTCATTAATTTCAAAATCATCTTCTGGTAAATCTTCGTTAAAGCCAAATCTTTGTTCAAGAAATTCGTTCTCTAATTCCATACTAGAGTCAATATTAAAACATGTGTCATCTATGTGTGTAAAATCTCCGGTATTAAATCTAAGTGGTGGTTGTCTTGTACATGTAGATTTAGACGAACTACCACCTGATTTTTTACCGGTTATAGCTTTTTTTATTTCACCAAAAAATGTGCTTTTTCCCTTTCCTTTTCCACCGGAATCCATGTTAAATTTAATTAAACAAATAACGGTTATATGCAAAAATTCAAGTTATGAAATATGAACTTATAATATGAATATAAAAAAATTAATTCAAGTAGACAAGTAATCAAATAAATAATTAAAAGAACAAATAAGTAGGAACGAAGGTACCAAACGTCTGTGTAAAAATAGACGTAGAAGCCGAAATTGATGAAAGTTGAAGCTTGAATATGCTGCAAATTGATCCACCAAAATTTGCTCCAAATTGCAATTATGAATTAACACACCAAACTAAATAATATTTTTAAATAATAATTGAGAGAGTAAATAATTAATATATAATATATCTGAGAGTAGTATGTAATATGTATAACATAATTATAAATTTGTAATAGTAAGTGGAGAGAATTGGATTGAGAGGATTGGATTGAATTGAGAGAATTAGACAAGAGAATTGAAGTGAAAAATTATGAAAGATTTATGGGTATTTATAGTTGGGAAATTATTGAATTTTGGTTAAAAAAATAAATAAATAATGTGTAAAAACGGTAAAAAACAGCTAGAAAATGGGTAAAAAAAATTGTTATCGTTAGTGGGGCCCACCCCAACGGTAACAAAAAAAATTTAATCGGTAAACCGGTAGCGGTAATTACCGTAAAATGGCCCGGTCCCTTCCCGGTACCCCTACCGGTACCCCCCTTATCGGCACGAGCCGGTATAGTACCGGAACTGAACTGGTACTAAACCAGAACGGAACTGGACCGGAACTGGTACCTACCGGTTCCGTTGCCAGCCCTAACTAGAGCACAGGAAGCAAATATCAGAAACTTAAACACTAACAACTATGATGTAAAGGAAAGGAGTTTCCAAAAATCATGAATGACATGATGAAGTTATCAAATAGGGCTGCGTTTCAGAAAATAGAGTCGTGTTAGACGTGGTTTTGAGCAATCAAAACAGAGACATGAAAGTGAGGAAAGAAAACTTAGACGAACAATGACGAGAAACAAAACAAGAAACAAAAATCATGCTTTTCTTGTTTATGAGTAGTTCTTAATGCAGTATAGGTATAGTAGTACACTCAAACAACCAGAGCTTGACTTATGACAGATGGAAAAAGAACTCTTTGATTACATAAGGACAAAAATTCAACTAGAGAGATGCAAAACCCTTCAAGAATTTCCAGTAGGTACAGACGAACGAGCTAGAGCTAGTAACCCAAACTTCTAATTCAAATCATGCGAAACCAATAAAGAAACATCATATTGATCATATTCCGGTGGCATACCAACATTCAGAGCATATTTCAGCAATGTAAAAAGTATTTTTCAAGGGATCAATAATCAGAATCACATTTTGAGGACTAAGTGAACACGAAGCAGAAGAGAAAGAACGGGACAAGCGTGAATTACCTTTTTATGGGCAGCAAACTGAAGCTTTAGCGTCAAGAATTTACACTTCAAACTCGCTTCTCCGAACTCGAATTTAGGGTCGAAACAAGGAATGAAAAACTCTTGAAATCTAATCTTGGTAATCCCTTATGTATGTTTCGATTTCCTTTTCGATCTGTTTTCTCCCTTTCTCTGTGTTTTTCGATTTTTTTTCTCTCTATGCTTGGTGATGTTCAATTTGTTTCCCCCCTTTTGGAGTGAAAAACCGCTCCTATTTATCGGCAAGATTCAGATTTGTTTTGGAGGCCATTTATGGCGGAAACTATGGATAAATTTTGAAGTCCAACATCTTTCGAGTCTTCTCCTCCTTCTCAAAGCATGAGGGAAATGTTGGAGGTGATGGATTGCTGTTTTTCTGTGTGAAATCCGGCAGATTTGGTGGAAAGAAAGGGAGAAAGTTACAGGGCATGGAGGTCTGCTATTCCGGGAAAGTGAAGAAAGAGCTAAGGTATTAGGAAGTAGGGGAATAGGGTGTAGGGGCGTGGGTGAAGGCTTTGTCGCCGCTTGTTCATTTGTCCGCCGGTTTGGATGCAAAATCCGGTGGACTTCTGGAGAAAGGATGAGGCCTTAGCATGGGGTTTCTGGGAAAGGGAAAAAGGAGAAGCATAGGTGAGGAAGAAGGGTGTGGATGCCTTGTTTGGAGAAGATGATCTAAATTAATCGGGACCGTCCAATTATTTTGATCGGACGGCTATAAATAAATCAGGAAATAAAAAGACAAAATATATCCGTACTAATATGGTCCATTAGATTACAATTTAAGGGCTGAGATTAGAAATGGAGAAGCACAATCCATGTGTTTTCCTACGTGGCACACGTAGATTGGCTAATTTGAAGTGAGTTGGATTGCCAAGTTTTGCTTGATTAATCCTATTTATATTATAACCAATTATTTATTAAATAGACAGATTTCAATGATAAAAAAATATTATTTTGCAAGATTAATTATCGTCACAAAATTTGGCCATTCTTAAAACAAAATTAACATGGTTGGTAGTAAAATTTATTAATCAAGCTCCCTTTTTGAAAAATGTATGAAGAATACTTATTTCAATTAAAAAAGACAATTATTGTTTAATCAAAAATAGATTTAACACCTTAAAATGATATTCATCTTTCATAAGCTTCTCAAAAATGATGAAAGCAAATAGTAACATTCGTATGCATATTTTTTAATTTAATTTTTTTATAAGAAATAATATTCGTAGAATAATTGGTCGAACAAAAAAAAAGAGAAGTTTATCAATAATAATAAAAAAAATAACAACAACAACAATAAAATAATAATAATTGTAATAATAGTATTCATAGTAGTAAAATATTTCATACCTTATAAAAGTTTTATCATCCCTTAAAAAGAAAATCCTTTTCCTTTCTTTTTTTTTTTCCAAGTTCAACTAATTGAACACGGAGAGTCAAAACTAAAAATTTAAAATTTAAAATTACTAGAGAGCAAAAATCAAGAGAAAAAAATGAAAAGTACAAAGATCAATTACTTTGTAGGATTAAGTTATTTGACAAGAATTAAATAAAATTAGTATGGATTAATAATAAAATTAAATTAGTCAAGCTTCTTCATTTGAATATCATAAGAAAATATTTACTCGTAACAATGAAGAATCATGTTCGATCAACAAAAAAAAAATTGATTGAGTACTTAAAGTGGTATTTGTATGACATAAAATTATCAAAGATGCTAAAGAAAGTAGTATATAAATATATATATATATATATATATATATATATATATATATATATAATCTTTGTAAGAAATTTTATCAAAATACTAGCAACGACAATAATAGTTATAGTAATTGTAATAGTAATAGTAATAATAATAACAAAATTTGTAATGACAACAATAGTAGTAGTAATAAAAATATTTCGTAAAAGTTATTATTGTCTTTTTTTAAAAAAAAAAACTTCTTTTTTAAGGAGATTAGACTAATTAAATATGGCGAGCCAAAATCGGATGTCAACATCTTGCCCCTTTCTTTGTCCATGGAAGAGAGTAATGAAGGCGTGGACAAAAAAATATTGACACAACCCAATTTTGGTCGTTTAAACAATCTAATTAGCAACCACTTGAAATTTTATGGTGTTATGGCCGAACTCTTGGTTTCTGAGTTGCCTACAAATCTCAGATTTCTTGAGAAATCAGGCCATATGTAGTTCGGGAGGGAAAGATCATAATAAATTTTCACCGAATTCAAAATTTGCCCCAGCGTCGAATCATGGCAATCATGGCAATATTGGATTTTCTTAAGTGATGGAGTATGAAGAGGTTAGCATGAATAAAAGGAAAACAGCCACACTCAAGCTAAGGTAAGTTACATATACTTAGACATGAGAATCCGGTCGAATGTAGTTCTAACTGATAAGTGGGAAAGAGAAATGCTCCGCGACAATCTCTACTGGAAACCTATGGTAGAGAGGGGAGAAAAGAATTTCCCCAGTATGAGTTATGATGATACTGAGGCATGAAAGTTAAACAGGGAGTCGAACCTGAATCTAGTCGAATTGAGTTTTGAAAGTGAATTTTTGACGTAGCTAGGGATGCTTGACGTTCCACTAGCTTGCCCTAGTTTGCTGCTAAGATAAAATTCCACATTGCGATGTATTTTCCTACAAAATAAGTAAAAGGGTGAAAAGTACCTGTTATGGTTCGAAATTATAAATGAAATTAATAATGTAGAGAGTAAAGTGTACATATTCAAATGATCGTTGATGTCTTTGTCTTGTGTCGCGAATGTGATGCAGGTAAAGTAACTTGTAGTGTAGAGGCCTTTGATTGGCAAGGCTATTGCAATATGACGCCTTTATCTGGCAAAGCAAAGCTTGTAATGTAACGCCTCCAACAGGCAGGGCGACTGTAATATAACGCCTGTATTCGGCGATGCAACACTTGTAACATAAAGCCTCCAGTTGGTGAGGCAATTTTAATGTAACGTTTGTATCTAGCACTGCAAAACTTGTAATGTAAAGCCTCCAGCTGGTGAGGCAATTGTAATGTAACGCCTATATTTGGTGGATTTTTGACGTCGTTGCTATATTGCGATCCTTGACCAGTGGAGTGTCACTTTTTCTGTTTCTATACAGGCTTCGATTTGCAGAATCTCGACGATGCTTGCTATGTATAGCCTCAAAATTATAGAGTTTGAACGATGTTTGCTATGCACATGATTAGCGGAGATTGGACGGTGTTTGTTATATATACATCCTCCAATTGGTGGAGTATGAATGGCGTCGGCGATGTGTAGCCTTCAATTGGTATTGAAAATGCTTGCGATATACATCCTCTGATTGACTGAGTTTGCATGACGTTTGCTATGTGTAGCCTCCAAGGGATGGAGTTTGATGCAGTTACCTGTAATTCTACGATTAGCAGAATTCTTTCGACGTATTTAGGCGGCAGTCTTCGTTCGGCGAAGCTTATTCGATGCAGTTAGACGGTGGTCCCCAATTGGTTGAGTTATTCTTGATTAAAAAAACAAACTATCCTATTTGTCCTATAGGGCCCCTTTGTATTTTGATCCGGATCTCGAGTGTACCTGCAAAGATTTAAAATGGAACCGTATTAGATAGAAAACATGTAGTATATCAAGAAAGTAAATAGGGAGAAAATATTTTGGCTTATGTTTGGAATAAGTCGAATGGCGTCTCCGGTCGTGCCTGGAGACTTGATGTTAGCTTCCTTGATTTCCTGTCTTCCTACCCTCAAAGAAACTTTTTAGTTTGGGAGGGGGTATTGTCGACTCGCAAGCTTTAGCTTTGTCATCGAAAACCTTCAACATTTCTCCAAACCGCCCTTGGTCCCGTGACCTGGGGACTTGGCAAGTGGAATAGTAAAGAAACATTTTGAAGAAGAAAAAATAAATAAATAAAAACAAATAAATAAATAAAATATAATAGTATGTTCTTTATAAGGGAGTATATTACGTATATATTAGATATATAAGTATATGTGTATATATATAGTAATCTTCAATTATTCTAAGGTTATGACACGTTTCGAGGTCCACCGAGCTTCTCCATATCCAAATGTAGCTCTTCTCATGCTCTCATCTCCTGATGACGCTTCTCTGACTCTTTTGGGAGATTTGTTGCTTTCCAAAGATGCATAATTAAAGGAGGGTTTCCTATGGGTACGACCGAACCCTTAAAGTTTGCCGACATATCCCCAAATGGGAATCAAGTCTATATGTAGTTCAGGGGTAAAAGAATGAAAATTATGCAATGCAATGACCGAGCCTGACTCAGGCTGCCTACACATCCAAGTGGAATCAGGTCAAAACATAGTTCAAGTACAAAGGGAAACAAAAATAACATGTAATGCAATGACCGGGCCTGATTCAGGCTGCCTACGTATCCAATCGGAATCAGGTCAAAACATAGTTCAGTACAACAGAAAAGTAAAATATGAAGAGACTGAATCCGACAAGGATTGCCTACGTATTCCACCAAGGGAAGTTAGGTCAACGTAGTTCTAAATATATAGAAATAATGATTTTGGATTTTCTAGGGAGACCGGACGCGATGTGGGTTGCCTACGTACCCCACATTGGGAAGTTAGGTCGAGACGTAGTTTTGTTACATAAAAATGCAAAATAAACTAGCCTTGGTATCTTCAGATGTAGTGCTTCTTGATGGCGTCTGAATTGATTGGCTTGGTGCTCACTGTGCCGTCCATTTCTGCTAAGAACAGTGCTTCCCCAGAGGGTACTCTATGAACCATATAGGGACCTTGCTAGTTCAATGCAAATTTTCCTTTGGCTTCTCCTTGGTGGGGAAATATTTTCTTCAATACTAACTCTCCCGGTTTGAATTGTCGAGGCCTAACCCTTTTGTTGAATGCCTTAGCCATTTTGTTTTGGTATAGTTGACCGTGATAGACTGCATCCATCCTTTTCTTATCAATGAGAATCAACTGTTCGATCCGACTGCGGATCCATTCTGTGTCGTCCAAACTAACTTCTTGGATAATCCTTAAAGATGGCATCTCTACCTCAGTAGGTATTACTGCCTCTGAACCATAAACTAACATATAAGGAGTTGCCCCCATGGATGTTCTAATCGTAGTGCGATAACCGAGCAAAGCATATGGTAGCTTCTCATGCCATTGTTTGTGACTATCTATCATCTTCCTCAAAATCTTCTTGATGTTCTTATTTGCGGCCTCAACTGCTCCATTCATCTGGGCCCATAGGTTGTGGAGTTTCAATGAGCGATCTTGAACGTTTCACAAATCTCTTGCATCAAATCACTATTAAGATTCGTTGCCTTATCTGTGATGATTGATTTTGGAATTCCAAATCGACAAATCATATTGCTGCGAACAAAATCTGCCACTACTTTCTTAGTCACCACCTTGTATGTCAAAGCTTCAAACCATTTTGTGAAATAGTCGATAGCTACTAGGACGAAATGATGTCCATTTGATATGGCGGGCTCTATGGGTCCAATCACATCCATGCTCTAAGCGGCAAATGGCCAAGAAGAACCCATCACATTGAGCTCATTTGGTGGGGCTCGGATAAAATCTCTATGCACTTGGCATTGGTGACACTTCTGCACATATCGAATGTTATCTCTCTCCATCGTCATCCAAAAATATCCAGCTCTTAAGATCTTCTTTGCTAGAGTGAACCCGTTCATATGAGGCCCACATGTTCCTGCATGTATTTCTTCTAAAAGTCTTGTCGCTTCCTTGGTGTCGACATATCTTAGCAATCCTAAATCTGGAGTCCTCTTGTATAGGATTTCCCCGTTAAGAATGAAATGGTTGGCCATTCTTCTCAAAGTCCGTTTTTTCTTGTTTGTATAACTTTCAGGGTACTCTTGTGCTTTTATCAATCTCTTGATGTCGTAGTACCATGGTTTTCCATCCAATTCCTCATCTACATGAAAACAATATGCATGTTGTTCGTGTATCTCCACCCCAATAGGATTGATGTAATTCTTATCTGGATGATGAATCATTGAGGACAATGTTGCTAAAGCATCGGCAAATTCATTTTGAGTTCGAGGGACATGTTTGAATTCAATCTTTGTGATTCTCCTACTCAATTCCTTTATGTAATGCAAGTAAGGAAGGATCTTAACATCCTTAGTAGCCCATTCTTCTCAAACTTGATGAATCAACAGATTGGAATCCCCTATCACCAAGAGCTCTTTGATGTTCATGTCTATAGCCATCCTGAGTCCCAAAATACAAGCTTCATACTCCGCCATGTTATTTGTACAATCAAATTTGATCTTGGCTGAAATTGAATAATATTGGTCTGTCTCTAAAATTAAGACCACTCCTATTCCGACTCCTTTGGAATTTGATTCTGATATGTCTTCTCCCATGAACAATACCTCTTCATCAGGAAGTAGGTTTTGAGCGGCTCGTAATCTTGATCCACTAGATTTTCAGCAAGGTAGTCAGCCAAGGCTTGTTCTTTGATGGCTTTCTATGTCACATACACAATATCAAACTCACTCAACAAAATTTGCCATATTGCTAATTTACCAATAGGCATCGACTTCTAAAAGATATACTTGAGTGGGTCCATTCTTGAGATCATGTACGCAGTGTATGCGGATAGGTAGTGCCTAAAGTTTTGCGCGATCCAAGTCAAAGCGCAACATGTTCGTTCCAACAAGTGTATCTTACCTCGTATGGGGTGAACTTCTTTCTTAAGTAGTAAATGGCTTGTTCTTTCCTACCTGTCTCATCGTGTTGCCCCAACACGCATCCAAATGCACCATCCATGTAGATAAGTATAATCACAAAGGCCTCCTAGGCTCAGGTGGGACCAATACCGGCGGATTGGACAAATATTCCTTGATTTTGTCGAAAGCCTTTTGATATTCCTCCGTCCATTTTGTGGCAGCATCTTTCTACAACAACTTGAATATGGGTTCGCATATTATTGTGGACTAAGCGATGAACCGGCTGACGTAGTTGAGCCTCCCCAAGAAATGCATCACGTCCTTCTTTGTCCTAGGAGGAGGTAGTTCTTGTATTGCTTTAACCTTTGACGGATACAACTCTATGCCCTTTCGATTGACAATGAATACAAGTAATCTTTCTTCGGGTACTCCAAATGCACACTTTGCTAGGTTCAATTTCAAGTCATAGCTTCGCAATCTTTCAAAGAACTTTCGTAAATCACCAAAGTGGTCTAAACTCTTCTTGGACTTGATAATGACATCATCCACATATATTTCAATTTCCTTATGGATCATATCATAGAAAAGAGTGGGCATTGCCCTCATGTAGGTTGCTCCAGCATTTTTGAGACCAAATGACATCACCCTATAGCAATACACGCCCCATGATGTGACAAATGCCGTCTGTTTTTGTGTCATCTTCATCCATCAAGATCTGGTGATATCCCGCAAAAAAATCCACAAATTATTGCAACTCATGCTTTGCACAATTATCAATGAGCACGTGAATATTTGGAAGAGGAAAATCATCCTTAGGACTACCTCGACTGAGATCTTGATAGTCCACATATATTCTGATTTTCCAATCTTTTTTTAGCACTGGCACAATGTTGGCCAACCACGTGGGGTAATTCGTAACCCTTACAACATTTGCTTCGATTTGCTTAGTTACTTCCTTTTTAATCCTCAGACTCAAATCAGGCTTGAATTTTCTTATCTTTTGCTTGACGGGTGGACAAGTGAGATCGATTGGCAACTTGTGTGTGTCAATGTCGATGCTTAATCCTGACATGTCATCGTAAGACCAAGCAAATACATCAATATATTGCTTAAGCAAATCCATCAACCCTTTTTTCCTTTCGCTCTCTACATGTATTTTGACCCGTGTTTCCTTTGTGACTTCTTCGTCTCCTAAGTTGACAACTTCTGTCTCCTCCATGTTGGGCTTCTCCTGAGCTACTCGATCTTGTGTCGCAAATTTTTTGGCAACATGCTTTTATCGTATTCTTCGTGATTCAATTCGTTGATTCTGCTTTGCTCGATGAATTCGTGATATGTCATAACCATTGAACTAGAATTTTTATTAATAGGAGTGCTGAAAAATATAAACGGTAAGTAAAAATAAATAAATAAATAAAGAAAGAAATAGATACTTTTAAAATAATGAGGTGTTTTAGAAAAATAAGACTTATATTCAAAGTCATTCTACACTTTCAAAAAGAGGCAAGCGACAAAAAAGGATCAAGCATGCTTCAAGCATCAATTTTGATCGTGCAAATTTTAAAAACTACTACTTCCACACAACCAGGATTCTCGTTGAAACAGAGATAGGCTGATGGTCCAGTTCTGCAACGCTTCTCCAGGCTTAGCATCAAGGATGGTCAATTTGCTAAGATCTATCTCTTTCTCTTCTCTGATCATGACCACGAACGAAATTTCATATTCCTTCCACGATGTCATCTTCAATTGCTGGACCAAGGGTTGGAGCCTGTACTGGTACAAATGTCATCTTGCTTGACCTCCCATTGTAGATTTTTGCCGATATAGACTGATATCCAAGTCTAGTCGTACCTTTCTGATGCTTCAGCTGGGTTGGTTCAACTATTCCATTACGCTTGAGTCCAAGTCCCATCCTAGGCTGATACCCATACTTCAACATCTCTGAGGCAACCATCTTTGTCGCGCTTGACAATTTTACTTTATCCGACCCTACTTTCTCATCAACTTTCGCAGCTTGCATAATTTCCAAATCATGAAAGGTGGCTCCATCTAAATCGCTAATGACCGGAACGAAATCAATAGAACAGATGGGATGACTATGCTCCCCAAGGATGGTAACTTCCACGCGACCCTACTCAAACTTTACACATTGATGAAGAGGTGATGGCACGGCTCTCACCATGTGGATTCATGGTCTTCCCAGCAACAGGTTGTAGTTAGATGACACATCCATCACCTGAAATAAAATAGGGAATTCAGCTGGCCTCACCTGCAATATGAGATATGTTTCTCCAATAACACTTCTTTATGCCCCCATCAGAAGCTTTAACTTTCACATGACTCTCTTTTATCTCTCCCATGTTCACACCCAAATCCCTTAGTGTTGTGAAAGAGAAAATATTTCATCCAGAACCACCATGAATCAGAACTCGAGTCACAATCTTGCCACAACATTTGACTGCGATGTGAAGCGCTTTGTTATGTCTAACCCTTTCTGCCGGTAGCTCGTCATCATGAAAAGAAATCTTGTTAGCTTCCACAACTCGTCCGATAGTTGCAGCTAGAGTTTTACTTGCAGTCTCTTTTAGAATGCAAACCTACTTAATACTTCCATCAAAGCATTCCTATGGGTTTCAGAATTCATAAGCAACGACAAAATAGATATGTGGGCTGGTGTTTTCTTTAACTATTCTTCAACTGAAAAGTCCTTGGGTTGCATCTTCTTCCAGAATTCAACAGCTTCGGCATCAGTGATATTTCTCTACAAATTTTGTTCTTTCCCAATAACTCCTCATTAAGATCTCTGGGAGCATAACATCTTCCAGACCTAGTCATTCCTTGAGCCACAGTGGTATCAATCATCTTACCTATAACTTTCTCTTGGTAATCCCATGGGACTTCTTTGGTGTCATACTCAGACTTCTTGGTGATCAAAGTGGTTACCACGACTCTTGGTAAGTAGGTTTAGGCATTCAAAGGTTCCCTTAACTGAACTTTGATAACAGGCTGCACCGGAGACGCAGTAGCAACTCCTTTGGTGTTCCAACCAGGCAAGATAGTTCTTTCCAAGTCATATTCCCCTTCTAGGGTGACCATGCTGACTTCTCGATTCTCGTGATTCAGCAAAGGGTTATTGTTCACATTTGGAAGTGTTGGAGTGCATTTTATAATACCCCTCTTGATCAGAGACTCTATCTGAATCTTAAACCCGTAACAGTCCTCCGTGTCGTGCCCTTGGATCCCTGAATGGTAAGTGCATTGCTTGCTCCCATCAAAGTTGCGAGGAATGGGATCAGGGAGTTTTCCTTCAACTGGCTGCAACACCCCCCTCTACCCTTAGTCTTTCAAATAACTGGGCATAAGGTTCGGTAATGGGTGTTTAGATGCGAATGTTTCTGGCTTCAAGATTTGGACGCAGTCTTGGCAAATACGTTGGCCTGTTTTGATGGATTGATTCTTAGACAGGGACATATGGTCTTGGTGGATTTTGGTGTGCTGGTGCCCGGGGTGGATTGTAGTGGGGTTGGGTATTATATACTAGGTATGGGATATACGGAGCATGTGCAGCAATTTGAGGATTGTTGGGGTATCGGTGAGATGAACCTCCATGGTGCTAGGTGAAAGTCGAGACATCCTCTTTTTTCTTCTTGACGCCACTGATGGATCCCGAATGTATGGCCTTACTTGCGGCTTGCAATGCAGCCATGGACTTAATCTTCCCAGATATGATGCCTTCCTCTATAAAGTCTCCCATTTTGACCAATTCGGCAAACTTCTGGCCCATCATCAACATCATCTTGTCAAAGTAGATGCCTTCTTGAGCTCAAATAAAGTATTTAGAGAGCTCACTCTCATCCAGTGGTGGTTGGACCCTAGCAGCCTCAGTTCTCTAGCATCTTGCATATTCTTGGAAGTCCTCAGAGGGTTTCTTCTGTATGTTGGCCAATGAGAACCTATCTAGAGTGTTTTTGGTATTAAATTTGAAGCGATTAATGAAATCCTCGGCCATTTCTTGCCAATCATGCCATTTGCGAGGATCCTGATGAGTATACCAAGTCAAGGCTTCTCCAAAAAAACTTCGAATGAATAACTTCATCCTTAGCTTCTTATTTCTCCCTACACTAACTAACTTATCACAATATGCCATTAAATGCGCATGAGGGTCACCTTTCCCATAAATAGTTCAAACTTCGATGGCTTGTGCCCTACTGGAATATCGATGTCAGGGTGAATGCACAAGTCATCATAATCTAGTCTCTCTGCTCTCCTAATGACTTGCAAGCTTTTTAACACCTTCCTTAGAGCATGAAGTTGGGCGTTTATCGACTCGTCTTCTTTAAAGCGAGCATCTTTCTCCATTTTTGCATATTGATCAACTTCGTATGGGACTTTAACCATGGTTGGGGTCATGAAAGTAGGGGCTTCAACAACACATACAAGTGGCACATATGGCTCATGAGGAGCGACAACGTGTGCCCCGAGTATCTGTTGCATTGAGGGATAGGGGGCGTCGTGTGATCTTGTGAAAGATGGTCAAGAGCGGTCCTGACCTTTGATGAAGCAACTAGCGGTGCTTGGCCATGAATTGAAGCATGTTGGGTATGCCTAGGTAGTTTCGGTGAGTCGGTGGAAGGCAGGTCAGTTTTTCGAAAGTAGATAGGTGTTTTGAAGATTGAGAGAGTAGCAGCCGAAAGCTTGGCCAGGTCTCGTACTTGACGCAATTCCTCCCTTAGGGCTTCCAATTCTTGTGCCATAAGAGCCATTCTCTTGTCATTTTGAGTAGTATTTGAGAACCTTCGGGGTTTTCCATGGGTACTATTATATTTGAAGCAGCATCAAATTCTTCTCCGTTGGTCATCTTTCTTTTGGATTGAAGGTTGTATCGTGAGTCAGCCAGTTTGCCAGTCAACACAAATCAACGTTCTTTTGGGATTAGCAATAACCAACACAAAAAGGAAGAAAAGAAAAGGAAAACTATGTTAGTTTGGGAGATATTGTAAAGAAAAAGAAATGATGTATATAGCAAATATGTAACACATATATAAGCCAATTTGGCAACATTCAAGATACGTCCTAATATGAGGCCTCTTTTTGCTAGAGGTTAGCCTACGTTGCAATTAATTTGATGATAAATGGTCCGATTGAACACATTCTGGATTCCAAACAACATAATTTTCGTTGATACAAAGTGTCTTGAGTAATACAATAGAGCAGCCGGGTAGGAAACTAGATAATGAGAGCAGGGAAGGGAAGAGCATGTAAAGGATGAGTTACGTGACCCTACAATGGAATACGATGAAGTACAAAAGATAAATCTATGGCCAAGTTGGACCATCGTCATCGCCATCATCCCAATCATAGTATGGCCCCGGGTAGTATTTTGGAGAGTTTGAACCTGTCTCCGAATCTTCTATACGATCAAACTCTATGGATGCATACTCAGAGTGGTCATCTCTTGCCATCGGGGAAGGTCCATTTCTCATGACTTTGTCTTCTTCTGGATTCACTTCGGGCTCTTCTTCGGGATATTCCTCAGGGTCTTCTTTTGGGTCTTTCTCTGGATCCCCCCTAGATCTTCTCCTGGGTCTTCCTCCGGATCTTCTTCTATCCTTTGGATCAAATGATCCATGGATCCTGGAATTATTTGGTTATACATGGGTGTTGTGAGTTCCATACGAGGAAGTACCTCTTCTTTGATCCAAGTGGCCCACCGATCGTCCACAAAGCCCCTGAATCCCTCTACACTGGGTTGGACCATGTGGCTCACAGTGGTGCGCCAGGCATAGTATTCTGGTGTGAACCATTTCTCATTTCCCATGTTAGTCGTGATCATGTAATCCCATTCTAACTGCAAATTCCTTATCCGTATAGCAAAGACTAGAACAATATCATCCTCATATAGTACCATACATGACTATAGTGGTACGTCCTGGATAACTCCGAATTGTCGCATGACCCGGAGAGGTGCATACGGTTGGATGCCTCTTAACCCAACCAACTCAATGAAATATAAGTGTCGAGTTCTGATGAATGCCAACCTAGATACCAAATGAAATTTCCATCGAATGGAGTCCCCAGTGAGATTTGTCAAAAATGTGCGCCGCTCTTCTTCTCCGACTAGCGTGTCCTAATATCGAAGATGATCTTCGTGACTCAGGATCATATACCGTATAGTCCATTTGTGGGGATTGTCGGTAGTAGTGCTCAATCACCCAAACCTGTAGCAATAAGTTGCATCCCCAGAAGAAGTCATGCCCTCTCGTGCATGCAGATAGTGATCGAAACACCTCAGCGAGTACCATGTGCACCAAGGAGCAGCCCAGCGGCGCAACAAATAGGTCCACAACTACGGAGAGGATGCTGATGTCAATGAAATGAAGTCTCATCGGGAAAACTAACGCACCCAAAAAGGCCAACACAAAGATCTTCGGCCGTGTGCTTATCCATTGCCTGCGAGTGCAAGAAAATTCCTCATGATATTCATCGAAACTCTCAAGTCGGCCAAATCTCCTAAAGAGATAATCTAGTTTAACCTTTCCACCTTCTACGTTCCTTAATGACGGAAAGGTGTGCAACCCCAGGAGCCTTAAAAATTCCTCCGCATTTATGGTTGACGGGAATATTAGTAACCTCCCGTTGATGGGTAGCTCTATGAATGTGCTGAACTCCTCCGGCGTAGGAGTGATTTCAAAATCCAAAAACTTGAAAGTCATTGTGCTGGGATCCCAAAATTCCATCAAAAGGGTGAGGAGCATTTTATTGGCCCGAACCTTCATCAGCGATAGCAATCCTCCTAGATGTCTCCTGATTTCGGCTCCATGTGCTCTGTGGATGTTCTGCCACTAGTTCTATAGGATATGCGGTGCGGAGGTGACCATCTTAGTGTTTGGGAGGTTCCGAATTATGTTCATCTAAACGAGAAAAGGTATGATAAGTATGTCTATTCCAAATCCATCGTGTGTTTAGTTTGGATCATTCATATCAATTCTCACAAAAATATGTCATCAGGTGTATAACCTTTGACAAAAGGGCGGCTTCCTAATTCCGAAGAAGATGCCTTGAACTGTCTCACCTAAGATGTATGCAACATGGCCTATTTTCTAGAGTAAGAGCTTTCCCTAAGCGCTCGAGAGTGTACTAAAGGTTGGCAAGAGGCACACTAAACTTATTGCACCAACTCTGGAGTTAAGGAATCCAAATGAAGGTTTGGGCCCGCATGAACACGTGTGTGTAAGTGTACGGCTGAGGACTCGATAGAAAGTGTGGATGACAATGCAGGATAGTAGTAACAAATAGTGTTTTCAAACAAATAAGGAATGCAAGGTTGGATTTGACTTGCGACCTTTCAATCAAAGCAATATATAAGACAAAAAGTTAACTAACAAATAATCACAAACATCATTCCTAAACTCGGTGTATTAAGGTTAAAACCTAAAGTCCCCAGTAGAGTCGCCACTCTGTCGCACCTCATTTTCAAACCGGTCGAAATAGGTTGCAACTTCATGTGGCCGTGCTCTTTTAGTTTTCGAAAAATATGTTTTAGAGCCGCCACCTAATTTTAAGGAAAATATTAGGAAATCGGACTCTATTTTGATTTGCGAAACCAGTAAATTCTAGGTAAGAGTTTTGGTTACTCGAGGGGAAGGTGTTAGGCATCCCTTAGAGCCTATCTGAATATAGTCCTTAAACTTAACTTGGGAAAATATAATTAGTGATAAGTTATTCATTTATTTTCTTAAAATTAGTGATAAAAAAATTAATTTGAGTTAGAAAAAGGAACAAAATACAAGGTACGTCATACGTATTGTCAATAATATACATGGAAAGCTTTAACGATATGATATCATTATTAATTTACGCAATAAAAGTAAATAACCAATATAATAAACAAATGAACTTGAAATAGGTGAGAACTATTTATTAGAAAAATATAGACGCATGTTTAAAATCATATAGAATGAATAAACCTATAAATTTATCGTAAGCAATCCATGGAAATATTGGGTATGAAAACTTATTACTTTATTTACAAAGTCAAGATAAAAGATGAAATAAGATAATGGGGTGTGTATACATAACAATACACGTAATTTGAGTAAAAATTAAATAAAATGGAATTTTGAAGTAAAATAGATAACTAAAATAACATAAAATGAAATAAATAAATTAAAATATTACGTAAAACTTGTGACCTTGTAGGTATGTAAAATAAAATAAAATATATTTATGTATGTTGTCAAAAATATATGGAGCTTATTATTTTATTTATGTGTACTTATAAAATGACAATAACTATATATTGTAGTAAAAATATGGTAGGACGTCAAATTTTATATTTTATCTATAAATAAATAACATTTATAAAATGATGATGTATATAAAATAAGAATAATAATATGACTTGTAGAAAATGATACACCAAGTATAGAGAAAAACTAAGATAAAATATATACCTTGTGTATGACATATACATATACATACCTTGTATTATTGGACCTGTTTTAAAAAAACTAAAATCTCGAAAGGTTATATTGAGAAAATAGCATAAACCTGAGTCATATATTTTTTTAAAAAAAGTACATTAGTAACTTTATCAGAATTTAATCAAAGGAATCTAAAATGCCGATATACATTTTATATTTATCATTCTGAAAGTAAAATCTATTAAAAGGATTTAAAATGACCCACATGAGGAAAAAATTATATTATACTTGAGAAAATCATCTTAAAACCTAAAGTGGCCTAATTATTGGGACACATTCTATAGTTATATTAATTTTATAAAAGTATGGGGACAATATTATAATAAATAATTTATTTTTTAAAGGTGATTATTTAGGCCTTTAATTAATTTAAGTTTGTCACGCCCCGGGAGGGTACCCTAGGTGTGGTCGGCACCCAGAGACTATTGCTAGTCCCTGGGTTCGAGTGGGACTCACTCTTACCCATTTCGGTGCTCAATACTCCTCCTAGAACTCGACATGCTCATAAAACATCAACCTTGTCAATCCCATAGAGACATAATACCTCATCATCAGTCCCGTAAGGACATAATATAATACCTCAACATCAACATCAGTCCTGTAGGGACATAATACAATACCTCAACATCAACATCAGTCCCGTAGGGACATAGTACCTCAACATCAACATCACCTCACCTCATCAACATCAACATCATGGACTCAAGATACTCTTTTAGAAATTAAATTTCCAATTTTAAGACATCATAAAACATCATTCTCATCAACATCATCATCAAGACTCACATCAAATGTGAAACACAATCACAACATCATAACATCAAACTCATTACGGCTCTAGACTCATCTCTCAGTTTATTCTCATATCTTTTAATAAAATAATCATAGGGTTTTACAAAAACACATTCATGAAAATGAATTATGACATATGATAAGTTTGTGATGATCATCAATTCATGTAAAAATATATGCATAAAGTAAAATTTAAATATACATACACAAACTCTTCACATTAACCTCATTATGTTTCAAGACACAGTTCACTTTACTCAGAAGGACACATAGGAGAACATTCCCATGATTTAGGTTAGCCATACATACCTGGGATGATTTGCTAACACAGTTCTTGCACAACTTCTCTTGTTTTCCTCAATCTCAACTCCCCTAAAGCCCTGACTTAGTGACTTTTCTAGGAAGAATACTCTTGAATGGGGTTTTTTTGAAACCCTTTTTCTTAGAAACCTACCTTTAATCGTCGTAGAGGAATGTTTAGGAAATATAGGAATGGACTAGAATGCCCCTCGAAATTTAAAAGAACTTTTTTCCCGTCCTGAAATAACACAGTCCGCGACGCGGACCTGTCGCGGACAGTGCATTTTTGAAAAACTCAACTCTGTCGAATAATCACAGAAAAACATAAGTGTGGCTCCGCGACGCGGTTCCATCGCAAAGTCACACTGTTTTTCGTTTTGGAACGAAAAATTATCTTTCGACTCGATCGCTCTAAAAATCGACCGAGACCCTTCTCCCACTCAATTTTCAGTGCTGATCATGAATCTGCTCTCGGATTTTCAATTCGAGCATCAGAAGACGCGTTTTACGCACACCTCTTCCCTAGGGGCATTTTGGTAATTTACCGGGCGTTACAAAGATACTTGTTTTTTCAAAGGATAAATTTTCTAAGAACTTTGACCTATTTCAAGAATAATCTTTTAAATAATGATAAAAAAATATTGTCAAAAATAAATAACATCAACGTTAGATTTGTTAGCTATAATACTAATCCACAAAGAATCTTCAAATAATAAAGAAAGTTAGCTAATGCACCAACATTTAAATTAGCTAATGCACCAACATTTAAAAAAAATAATCGATTAGTAAGGAGAGAAATGTAATCAGACGGTGACGGAAAGGCTAAGAAGTATCGACTCCTAATTTATGAGACTTTGAACGGCGATCCTAATGGCTGCTGGAGATTTTCGGGCTTGTGGCTCATTTAATCAATGTATACAGCCACCATATACTCATGTATACGTATGTATACAAGCGTCCTTTGGCCTTCAAAACCTGCGTAATCAGCTTCCTCATCCTGTATTTTTGCTTCCTAGACCCAATGATACCTAAAATGCAGGGTGGAGTCCTAAAGGGACTCGAATCGAGATTGCATACAAAGAAAAATAAAAACACTTAAGCAACCAAATATATTATCTCAAAATAAAAATTAAGAGAAAAGACACTACTGTATAAAGAAAAAAAACTTCCATGCCAAAACCAACAATAGAATATGAAAGAAAGAAAAATCAAAGGTACAAACAACCAGGGAATGGACATTTTAGAATTAAACAGGAATAAACGCAAAGTATTAAAGACTTCATGGAATAAAAGTAACACAAAAACATGGAGACTTCAACTTTAACGAGAGACAGAGAGGCATGACTACAGAATCAGCCACAAAGAATATATGCTTGAACTTAACAAAATGTGAACTTTCCAGCAACTAAACTTAGGCTTGCTTGACAAACCAAGTTTCAAATCTCCTTCTTAACTAACATATCACTTCAAGAAGAGACTCCAAAATATCACAAGTTAAAAATATTTGAAATAACGGAGACAAACTAACCAAAATATTCATACCTAAAGTTCTAAAAAAAAGGAATTTAACTGAAGGATCAACCAATTTTTATCATAAATGTCATAACAGAACAATTTTTGAAACTTTCCTAGATATTGAGAACAAAACTGGTAGTAGCATATAACTAACACTCTTGATAAAATACAAATAACGTGACCAGGAAATTAATGCAAAGATGGACACTCAAACTTAAACAAATCAGTCCCTAACTCGTTTTACTCCTGATTTTGTTCGAAAACTTCACCCTAAAAACACTAATTCAACGCTCAACTAGAGCACAAGAAGCAAATACCAGAAACTTAAACACTAACAACTATGATGTATAGGAAAGGAGTTTCCAAAAATCATGAACGACATGATGAAGTTATCAAATAGGGTTGCGTTTCAGAAAAAAGAGTCGTGTTAGACGTGGTTTTGAGCAATCGAAATAGAGACATGAAAGTGAGGAAAGAAAATTGAGATGAATAGTGATGAGAAACAAAACAAGAAACAAAAATCATGCTTTTCTTGTTTATGAGTAGTTCTTAATGCAGTATAGGTATAGTAGTACACTTAAATGTAACACCCGGTAAATTACCAAATAACCCCTAGGGAAGAGATGTGCGTAAAATGCATCTTCCGATGCTCGGATTGAAAATCCGAGGACGAATTCGGGATCAGCACTAAAAATTGAGTGGGAAGACGGTCTCCGTCGATTTTTAGAGCGATCGAGTCGAAAGATAATTTTTCATCCCAAAATGAAAAAACGTGTGCCTGCGCAATAGAGCCGCGTCGCGGACCTGTAGCGGAGCCACACTTATGTTTTTCTGTGATTTTTCGACAGAGTTGAATTTTCCAAAAATACACTGTCCGCGACAGGTCCGCGTCGCGGACTGTGTTATTTCAGGTCGGGGAAGAATTCTTTTAAATTATGGAGGGCATTTTAGTCCATTCCTATTTATCCTAAACGTTCCCCTACGACCAATAAAGGTCGGATTCTAAGAAAAGGATTTCAAAAACCCCATTCTAAAGCGTTCTTCCAAAAAGTCACTAAAGCTAGGGCTAGAAGGAAGTTGAGGTTGAGGAGATCAAGAGAAGGTTATGCAAATTCGTGTTAGCAAAACTTTCCAGGTATGTAAGGCTAACCTAAAGCATGGGAATGTTCTCCCATGTGCCCTTTTGAGTATAGAGTATTGTGTCTTGACATGATGAGGTTAATGTGAAGAGTTTGATGCATATAAAATTTACGTTATTTTATGTATAAATAATTTTATTACATGAATTGATGATCATCACTATTTTATTTAACATCATAATTCATTTTCATGAGTGCATTTTAAAACCCTATAATTATTGTGTTTTGGAAAAAGCATGCAAAATGAAATTAGGGGATATGTCTAGAGCCTTGACGATGATGATGTTACGACGATGTTATGATGATGTTGATGAGAATGATGTTTTATGATGTCTTAGCATTGAGATTTAATTGCTAAATGAGTATGTTGAGTTCTGATGTTGATGTTATGAGGTGAGGTACTATGTCCCTACGGAACTGATGTTGATGTTGAGGTTTTATATTATGTCCCTCTGGGACCGATGTTGATGTTGAGGTATTATATCATGTCCTTATGTGACTGATGATGAGGTATTATGTCCCTATGGGACTGATGAGGTTGATGTTTTATGAGCATGTCGAGCTCTGGAGGAGTATTGAGCACCGAAATGGGTAAAGAGTGAGTCCCACTCGAACCCATTAACTACGTGGCCCGCGTAAGAAGAGAGGATTGAACCGCAATGCAGATGGCTCATGTCTTGTCCCAAATGAGGACTGAGGTTTTTCTTGTGGATCCACTGAGGTTATGTCCTTTACCCCGGGCAGGGTATTGGATGGATGTGGCAACGGCATCGCTTCGTTGTATCATCACCGGTTCATAGGTGATGGTTGTCGGTTAGAGAAACTCCCAGTTAGGTTCCATTTGATAGAACTCTGATGTCGATGTTGATGTGATGTTTGAGTCGAGTCCTTGAGTCGATGTGATGTTCCCTTGAGTCGATGTGATGTTCCTTTGATGTGAGTTGATGTTGAGGTTTCTTGAGATGAGCTTGATGTGATGTCAATGATCGATGAGAGGTTGATGAGTCAATTGTCTAATCTAATCTCTTGCCTTAGATAGACTCTTGACATCCTGATGGAGTATGATGTTGAGTTGATGTTTCTTTATGCTGTGTACTTACCCTGTTATTCAACTATTTTACATGCCAGTACATTCCACGTACTGACGCCATTTGGTGCTGCATCGTTTCATGATGCAGATACAGGAGTTAGAGGGCTTTAGCAGGCGCACCGTTGAGGTCAGAGATTTTGAGTTCAGACATTGGTGAGCCTCCTTGCTATCCGAAAGAGACCCTTCTATTTTATGCTTCCTTGTTGCATTGAGTCTGGTAGCCATGGCATGTCATGGCACCATTCTTAGACAGTTGAGTCAGGTTAGAGGCTTCGTAGACATGATGTCGAGGTTGATGTGGATGTTTCCCTTATAAACTGAGTAGTACTTTACTTACTTAGTTGATGTTGAGACTGATGTTGGCCATTTGGCCCTTATCTGAGGTATTCTATTTATGATGTTTCCGAGTGTTGATGTTGAATGATGTGATGAGGCTAAGCGGTTCGCTCGGGGACTAGCAATAGTCTCTGATTGCTGGCCACGTCTAGGGTACCCTCCCAGGGCGTGACAAACTTGGTATCAGAGAACTGAGTTCAAGAGTCCTAGGGAGTCTATGAAGCTGTGTCTAGTAGAGTCTTGTTTATGCGTGTTTTGTGCACCACACTTCATAAACAGGATGCTACAGGGCATTTAGGAAATGGTTACCCTTCTTTGATGTTTTGAGTTCGTGCGATAGAGTTTGCCTCTATGAAACCCCCTTTCTAATTCGTGCATTACGCGTTTGCAGATAATGCCTCCAAAACACACTGCTGCCCAAAGAGATGCTTCAGTCCCTAACACTGAGAATCCCTTACCAGAGGCTCCTAATCAGCATGGGACAAGGAGACGGGGACGACCTGCTAGAGCTGTTGAGGCTCCACCAGTACCTCCTGTTCAGTTAGCCTCCACTTTGGAAACAGACTTCAGGGGAGCTATTACTATGCTCACCTAGTTGGTGGCCACTCAGAGTAGAAGTCGCAGTCCCCAGGCCCCTAGCTCTAGCTCCCAAGAGCCTGCAGTTGCAACCAGGCTCAGAGATTTCTTGAGGATGAACCCGCCAGTCTATACGGGGTCAAAGGTTGAGGAAGACCCACGAAACTTCATCGATGAGGTGCGTGAGATCTTGAGAGCTATGCGTGCAAATGAGGTGGAGGGAGTCGAGCTAGTCTCTTATCAGCTTAAGGACGTTGCCAATGTCTAGTATAACCAGTGGGAAGATGGTAGGGGTGACGATGCTGAGCCTGCTGAGTGGGAGGAGTTTGAGAGTGCTTTTCTCAATCACTTTTTTCCCCAAGAGTTGAGAGAGGCAAAGGTCGAGGAGTTCGTGAATCTGAAGCAAGAGGGGTTGACAGTCAAAGAGTACAGCTTGAAGTTCATCCAACTGAGTAGATATGCTCCAGAGATGGTCCTTGATATAAGGGCAAGAATGAGAAAGTATGTGTCTGGGTTGGGCAGGCATGTGAAGAGAGAGTCTAAGGCAGCATTGCTGATTCCAGACATGGATATTGCTAGACTTATGGTCTATGCCCAGCAGACTGAGGAGGATAAGAAGAGGGACAGGGAAGAGCAGCAGAGTAAGAAAGCCAAGTCGGCAGGGCATGAGCCTAACCAGCAGAAGCAAAATAAAGGTGACAGAACCTTCTTTCAGAGGAAGTTTGCTAGCCATGCGCCTCCAATAACGAGTGCACCTGTTCAGCAAAATAGGTATGATTAAAGATCCTATGGTCATCAGAACTTCAGAGAACAGGGACCTCAGTCCCAAGCCAGTGTTGCTCAAGGTCTGAGGGGAAGGCCACCCTATGGCAGATGTGGCAGACTGCATCTTGGTGCATGCCATGAGGCCACCAATAATTACTTTACTTGTGGACAGCCTGGCCATTTCCAGGGTGAGTGCCCTATGAGGAATCAGAGGTGGAGTGATAGAGATAATAGAGCTCAGTCTTCTACAGCGCCCCCCGAGGGTAGTCATTAGAAGGGAACTACTGCAAATGCAAGAGGCGGAACAAACCGTCTATGTGCGTTGGGTAATCGACAGGATTAAGAAGTTGCTCCAGATGTTGTTACGGTATGCTCCGAATCTTTTCTTATGATTATTATGCATTGCTTGACCCAGGTGACACCTTATCTTTTGTGATGCCCTATGTGGCCAATAAGTTTGAGATTCTTCCTGAGTGTTTGCTTGAGCCTTACACTGGTTCGACTCCTACTGGTGAGTCAATCCTGGATAAGAAGATCTATAGAGACTGTATAGTGTCCATCTGTCATAGGGATACTTTGGCCAATTTGGTAGAGTTGGAGATGGTTGACTTTGATGTGATTCTTGGTATGGATGGTTCCATGCTTGCCATGCATCCATAGATTGTAGGACCCGAGTTGTTAAATTTCAATTTCCGAATGAACCGGTCCTAGAGTGGAAGGGAGGTTATGTTGCACCCAAGGGTAAATTTATTTCTTACCTGAGGGCGAGGAGGTTAATCTCTAAGGGGTGTATCTATCACCTTGTACGAGTTAAATCTGATGACGTTGAGTATCCTACTCTTGAGTCGGTCCCGATTGTGAATGAGTTCCCCGAGGTGTTCCCTGAGGATTTACCCGGAGTCCCTCCTGATAGGGAGATCGACTTCGGTATTGATGTACTTCCTGAGACGCAGCCCATTTCGATTCCACCATATAGGATGGCCTCTACCGAGTTGAAAGAGTTGAAGGAGCAGTTGAAGGATATGTTAGAAAAGGGTTTTATTAGACCTAGTGTTTCTCCTTGGGGTGCTCCCGTTCTGTTTGCACAAAAGAAGGATGGGTCTCTGAGAATGTGCATAGATTATAGGCAACTGAACAAGGTCACAGTCAAGAATAAATATCCTCTTCCCAGGATAGATGACTTGTTTGACCAACTTCAGGGTGCTTCATGCTTTTCAAAGATAGACCTCAGATTGGGTTACCACCAGTTGAAGGTGAAAGAATGTGATATTCCAAAGACAGCTTTCAAGACAAGATATGGCCACTTTGAGTTCTTGGTCATGTCCTTTGGGTTGACGCATGCACCGGCAGCTTTCATGGACTTGATGAATAGGGTGTTCAGGCCCTACCTTGGCATGTTCGTGATCGTGTTCATTGATGATATCTTGGTATATTCGAGGAATGAGGAAGAGCATGCCAAACATCTTAGAGTTGTCCTTCAAACTCTTAAGGACCATGAGTTGTATGCGAAGTTCTCCAAATGTGAGTTTTGGCTCAAATCAGTGGCCTTCCTAGGCCATGTAGTTTCAGGTGATGGGATTCGAGTAGATGGTCAGAAGATTGAAGCGGTTGCTAGCTGGCCAAGACCGACCTCTCCAACTGACATAAGGAGTTTCTTAGGGTTGGCAGACTACTACCGCAAATTTGTTGAGGGATTTTCTTCTTTATCCGCCCAATTGACCAAACTGACCTAGGAAAAGATCAAGTTTGAGTGGTCTGAGGAATGTGAGAAGAGCTTCCAAGAGTTAAAGACTAGGTTGACTATTGCACCTGTATTGACCTTGCCCGACGGGACGGAAGGTTTTGTAATATACTGTGATGCGTCAAGAGTTGGGTTGGGATGTGTGTTAATGCAAAGAGGTAAAGTGGTGGCTTATGCTTTCAGGCAGCTTAAAGTTCATGAGAAGAACTATCCGACCCATGATCTTGAGTTGGCGGCAGTGGTGTTCGCACTTAAAATCTGGCGCCACTACTTGTATGGAGTGTATGTGGACATGTTCACGGACCACAAGAGCTTACAGTATGTCTTCAGTCAGAGAGAGCTCAACCTGTGACAGAGGAGGTGGTTGGAGTTGCTCAAAGATTACGACATAAGTATCATGTACCACCCAGGTAAAGCTAATGTTGTTGCTAATGCTCTTAGCAGGTTGTTAATGGGTAGCACAGGCCATGTTGAGGAAGAAAAGAAAGAGTTAGTAAAAGAAGTGCATAGGTTGGCTCGACTGGGAGTCCAACTTGAGGAGAATAATGAGGGAGGAATTAATGTTCAGAATGGGTCTGCATCGTCCCTAGTGACTGAGGTAAAAGAGAAACAAGATCGAGATCCTATTATACTCCAATTGAAGGAGGATGTTTCAAAAGCAAAAAGTGATGGTCTTCTCCAAAGGGGGAGATGGGGTATTGAGGTACCAGAGTAGGCTATGTGTCCCTGATGTTGATGGTGTCCGAGAGAGGATTCTGGCTGAGGCCTATAACACTAGATACTCCATTCATCTGGGCTCCACCAAGATGTATCACGACCTGAGATTGGTCTATTGGTGGAGTGGAATGAAACGGGATATCGCGGAGTTTGTTTTAAGATGCCCAAATTGCCAACAAGTAAAAGTAGAGCATCAAAGGCCAATTGGCTTGGCCCAAAACTTTGAGATTCCAGAATGGAAGTGGGAGATGATTAATATGGATTTCATCACTGGCCTACCGAGATCAAGGAGACAGCATGATTCCATATGGGTAATTATGGACAGCATGACGAAGTCAGTGCGTATCCTGGCAGTCAAGACGACCAACATTACAGAGGATTATGCCAAGATGTGTATCCAAGAGATTGTGAGGTTGCATGGAGTTCCCTTGTCCATTATCTCGGACAGAGGAGCCCAATTTACTTCTCATTTCTGGAAGTCTTTCTAGAAATGATTGGGCACCAAAGTGAACTTGAGCACAGCTTTTCATCCACAGACGGATGGTCAGGCAGAGCGTACTATTCAGATGGTAGAGGACATGTTGAGAGCATGCGTCCTTGATTTCAAAGGAAATTGGGATGATCATTTACCATTGATTGAATTCGCATACAACAATAGTTATCATGCGAGCATTTAAATGTCCCCTTATGAGGCCTTGTATGGGAGGAGATGTAAATCACCCATTGGGTGGTTTGAGGTTAGAGAGGCTGAGTTGATTGGTCTTGACCTTGTCCACAGTCCATGGAGAAGGTGAAGATTATTCGGGAAAGATTGAAGACTGCCCAAAGCCGTCAGAAATCTTACACAGATGTGAGGAGAAGAGACCTAGAGTTTGAGGTGAGCGATTAGGTTTACCTGAAGGTATCACCCATGAAGGGTGTCATGAGGTATGGGAAAAAGGGGAAATTAAGACCTCGTTACATTGGTCCGTATCAGATTGTGCGAAGAATTGGGAAGGTCACCTACGAGCTTGAATTACCTTCTGAGTTAGATGGAATCCATCCGGTGTTCCATATTTCGATGTTAAAGAAATATTTGGGAGATCCTACCTTGGTAATTCCTGTGGAGAGCACGGGAGTCAGAGACAGTTTGTCCTATCAGGAAATCCTAGTCCAGATCCTTGATCGACAGGTTCACAGACTGAGGAACAAAGAGATAGCCTCTGTCAAAGTTCTGTGGAGGAATCAATTTGTTGAGGAAGCCACATGGGAAGCTGAGGAAAAGATGAAAGCAAACAACCCACACCTGTTCGTGCTCGAGGTTGATGAAAGTGTTGAAGGTAACATTCTTACGTTTATGTAAATTGATGTTCCTACCATGATGTGATGTGTATAGTATTGATCTCTGAGTAAATGTTAATGAGGTCGATGAGAAGTCAAGGTAGTGATGTTACCGAGTGAGTATCGAGGTGAGTCATGAGTATATTCGTGCCAAAATACTGTTCCTACTCATCATTCAAGGACGAATGATCCCAAGGGGGAGATAATGTAACACCCAATAAATTACTAAAATACCCCTAGGAAAGAGATGTGCGTAAAATGCATCTTTCGATGCTCGGATTGAAAATCCGAGAGCGGATTCGTGATCAGCACTGAAAATTGAGTGGGAAGAGTGTCTCGGTTGATTTTTAGAGCAATCGAGTCGAAAGATAATTTTTCATCCCAAAATAAAAAACAGTGTGCCTGCGCGATAGAACCGCGTCACGGACCTGTCGCGGAGCCATACTTATTTTTTTTGTGATTTTTCAACGTAGTTGAATTTTTCGAAAATACACTGTCTGGGACAGGTTCGCATCGCGGACTGTGTTATTTCAGGTTGGGGAAGAATTCTTTTAAATTACAGAGGATATTTTAGTCCATTTCTATTTATCCTAAACGTTCCACTACGACCAATAAAAGTCGGATTCTAAGAAAAAGGTTTCAAAAACCCTATTCTAAAGCGTTCTTCCAAAAAGTCACTAAAGCTAAGGCTTGAAGGAAGTTGAGGTTGAGGAGATCAAGAGAAGGTTATGCAAATTCGTGCTAGCAAAACTTTCCAGGTATGTAACGCTAACCTAAAGCATGGGAATGTTCTCCCATGTGCCCTTCTGAGTATAGAGTATTGTGTCTTGACATGATGAGGTTAATGTGAAGAGTTTGATGCATATAAAATTTACGTTATTTTATGTATAAATAATTTTCTTACATGAATTGATGATCATCACTATTTTATTTTACATCATAATTCATTTTCATGAGTGCATTTTAAAACCCTATAATTATTGTGTTTTGGAAAAAGCATGCAAAATGAAATTAGGAGATATGTCTAGAGCCTTGACGATGATGATGTTACGATGATGTTATGATGATGTTGATGAGAATGATGTTTTATGATGTCTTAGCATTGAGATTTAATTTCTAAATGATTCTGATGTTGATGTTATGAGGTGAGGTACTATGTCCCTACGGGACTGATGTTGATGTTGAGGTTTTATATTATGTCCCTCTGGGACCGATGTTGATGTTGAGGTATTATATCATGTCTTTATGTGACTGATGATGAGGTATTATGCCCCTATGGGACTGATGAGGTTGATGTTTTATGAGCATGTCGAGTTCTGGGAGGAGTATTGAGCACCGAAATGGGTAAAGAGTGAGTCCCACTCGAACCCATTGACTACGTGGCCCGCGTAGGAACAGAGGATTGAACCGCAATGTGGATGGCTCCTGTCTTGTCCCAAATGAGGATTGAGGTTTTCCTTGTGGATCCACTGAGGTTATGTCCTTTACCCCGGGCAGGGTATTGGATGGATGTGGCAATGGCATCACTTCGTTGTATCATCACCGGCTCATAGGTGATGGTTATCGGTTAGAGAAACTCCCAGTTAGGTTCCATTTATAGAACTCTGATGTCGATGTTGATGTGATGTTTGAGTCGAGTCCTTGAGTCGATGTGATGTTCCCTTGAGTCGATGTGATGTTCCTTTGATGTGAGTTGATGTTGAGGTTCCTTGAGATGAGCTTGATGTGATGTCGATGATTGATGAGAGGTTGATGAGTCAATTGTCTAATCTAATCTCTTGCCTTAGATAGACTCTTGACATCTTGATGGAGTACTTACCCTGTTATTCAGCTATTTTACATGCCAATACATTCCACGTACTGATGCTATTTGGCGCTGCATCGTTTCATGATGCAGATACAGGAGTTAGGGACTTCAGCAGGCGCACCATTGAGGTTAGAGATTTCGATTTCAGACATTGGTGAGCCTCCTTGCTATCCGAAGGAGACCCTTCTATTTTATGCTTCCTTATTGCATTGAGTCCAGTAGTCATGGCATGTCATGGCACCATTCTTAGGCAGCTGAGTCAGGTTAGAGGCTTCGTAGACATGATGTCGAGGTTGATGTGGATGTTTCCCTTATAAACTGAGTAGTACTTTACTTACTTAGTTAATGTTGAGACTGATGTTGGCCCTTTGGCCCTTATCTGAGGTATTCTATTTATGATGTTTCTGCAGTGTTGATGTTGAATGATGTGATGAGGCTAAGTGGTTCGCTCGGGGACTAGCAATAGTCTCTGAGTACCGGCCACGTCTAGGGTACCCTCCTGGGGCGTGACAACTTAAACAACCAGAGCTTGTCTTATGACATATGGATAAGAACTCTTTGATACATAAGGACAAAAATTCAACTAGAGAGATGCAAAACCCTTCAAGAATTTCTAGTAGGTAAAGATGAACGAGCTAGAGCTACTAACCCAAACTTCTAATTCAAATCACGCGAAACCAATAAAGAAACATCATATTGATCTTATTCCAGTGGCATACCAACATTCAGAGCATATTTCAGCAATATAAAGAGTATTTTTCAGGGGAATAGGGTGTAGGGGTGTGGGTGAAGGCTTTGTCGCCGCTTACTCATTGTCCGCCGGTCTAGAGGCAAAATCCAGCGGACTTCTGGAGAAAGGATGAGGCCTTAGCGTGGGGTTTCTGGGAAAGGGAAAAAGGAGAAGCGTAGGTGAGGAAGAAGGGTGTGGTCCATTGGATTACAATTAAAGGGCTGAGATGAGAAATGGAGAAGCACAATCCATATGTTTTCCTACATGGCACACGTGGATTGGCTAATTTGAAGTGACTTGGATTGCCAAGTTTTGCTTGATTAATCCTATTTAAATTATAACCAATTATTTATTAAATAGTCATATTTCAATAATAAAAAAATTATTATTTTGCAAGATTAATTATCTTCACAAAATTTGGTCATTCTTAAAAAATATTAACATGGATTGGTAGTAAAATTAATTAATCAGGCTCCCTTTTTGAAAAATGTATGAAGAATACTTATTTCAATTAAAAGAAGACAATTTTTGTTTAATCAAAAATCGATTTAACACTTTAAAGCGATATTCATCTGTCATAAGCCTCTCAAAAACGATGAAAGCAAATAGTAACATTCATATACATATTTTTTTATTTAATTTTTTTATAAGAAATAATATTTGTAAAATAATTGGTCGAACCAAAAAAAAAAAGAAAAAAAGAAGTTTATCAATAATAATAAAAAAAATAATAACAACAACAACAATAAAATAATAATAATAGTAAAGTATTCGTAGTAGTAAAATATTTCATACCTTATAAAAGTTTTATCTTCCCTTAAAAAGAAAATCTTTTTCCTTTCTCTTTATTATTATTATTTTTTTTCAAGTTCAACTAATTGAACACGGAGAGCCAAAATTAAAAATTAAAAATTATTAGAGAGCCAAAATCGAGAGAAAAAAATAAAAAGTACAAAAATTGATTACTTTGTAGGATTAAGTTATTTGACAAGAATTAAATAAAATTAGTATGGATTAATAATAAAATTAAATTAGTCAAGCTTCTTCATTTGAATATCATAAGAAAATATTTACTCGTAACAATGAAGAATCATGTTCGATCAACAAAAAAATAAAAAAATAAAAATTGATTGATTACTTAAAGTGGTATTTGTATGACATAAAATTCTCAAAGATGCTAAAGAAAGTAGTAAATAATATATATATATATATATATACACACACACACACACACACACTTAATCTTTGTAAGAAATAATATTTATAAAAATGTTTGTCGAAAAATATAAGAAAATTTTATCAAAATACGAGTAACGACAATAATAGTAATAGTAATAGTAATAATAATAACAAAATTTGTAATGACAACAATAGTAGTAGTAGTAGTAAAAATATTTTGTAAAAGTTTTTATTATCTTTTTTTATAAAAAAAAAAGAACTTTTTTTTAAGGAGATTAGACTAATTAAATATGGCAAGCCAAAATTGGGTGTCAACAGATATCACTTAACAAATTGGAATAAGAATCAATTATGAATTGTTTGAACTCTCTCAACTGTGTATTAGTTTTTGCTTCAAGAGCTTGCTGATTAATATTTGACTATAAAAAAAATTTAAAAATCAGTACCTTTCCGCAGGTTGCTCTAAAAAAATTATTAATGTTTCATGATAAAATTACCTTTATAAGCTCCATTTTCAATATTTTCAACTCTTTAATCAATTCTTCTTGACCTTGATTAGAACCACTTGACGTATTCTCATTCATGATAGCCAACATTTCCAAGTTGTAATCCCTTTCATCCGGAAACATTAACTTCGAAAGCTCTTCATTAGATGTAGAAACGTTTGCAAACTGAAAAATTAAAGCAAACTGAAATTTAAAGCAATTATAGCTGAAATGACATTTATACACTTATAAAATAAATGAATCGGAAACATATTATAGAAGTATGTTATAAAATATACCTTGCGAGTTGTCATACTAAACATCAGCTTCTCCACTTTTATTTGCCTTGGGACTTCAGAAATCACTTTCCACCTTAGTACTCTGGAAATGGCATCTTTCGATATACGAATGGCAATACTTTCATCAACAACGGAACAACACTCGTATATCCATGTTTGCAGAGCTAGTGAAAAACCTCTTAATCAGTAATATTGTGTACTAATCTTAAGGCAATGCCTAATACTAGCCAACAACGCATGAAAAACATCAATACCCCAAGGATATTCATTAAACAAGACAGACTCAATCAAATAAAAATATTTCTTCGGAACAAGTTGTTCGCTATCCTCGCAAGAGAATAAAAATTCTTCAATAAAGAACAACGCAACAAATTTAACAGCATCAGGGTTGTCTGTAACACCCGGTAAATTACAAAAATACCCTTAGAGAAGAGGTGTGCGGAAAACGCATCTTCCGATGCTCGGATTGAAAATCCGAGAGTGGATTCGTGATCAGCACTGAAAATGGAGTGGGAGGAGGGTCTCGGTCGATTTTTAGAGTGATCGAGTCGGAAGATAAATTTTCGTTCCAAAACGAAAAACAATGTGCCTGCGCGACAGGACCGCATCGCGGATCGATCGCGGAGCCACACTTATGTTTTCTGTAAAATTTTCGACGGAGTTGAATTTCCGAAAATACACTGTCCGCGACAGGTCCGCGTCGCGAACTGTGTTATTTCAGGATGGGGATAAATTATTTTAAATTACGAAGGGCAATTTGGTCCACTCCTATAATTCCTAAATATTCCCCTACGACTAATAAACGTCAGTTTCTAAGAAAAGGGTTTCAAATACCCAAATTTTGAAGCGTATTCTTCCTAAAGGTCACCAAAGTTAGGGCTTGAAGGGAAGTGAGTTGAAGAGATCAAGAGGAGGTGTGGTATAATTTCGTTAGCAAAACATCCCAGGTATGTAAGGCTAACCTAAAGCATGGGAATGCCCTCCCATGTGCCCTCCTAAATGTTGAATATCATATCTTGATGTGACAAAGTTAATATGAAGAGTTGATGCATGAAGAAAATCTACTTTATCTTATGTATGAGAAGTTTTCCTACATAAACTGATGATCATCACTATTTTGCTTTCTATTATAATCCATTTTATAAGTGCATTTTAAACCCTATAATTTTCGTGTTTGAAAAGGAGCATGCATAATGAAGTTAGGGAACATATCTAGAACGATGATGATGTTATGATGATGTTATGATGATGTTGATGAGCATGATGTTTAATGAGGTCTTAGCATTACAATATAGTTGCTAAATGATGTATCTTGAGTTTTGATGTTGATGTACCATGTCCCTATGGGACTGATGTTGATGATGATGTAATATGTCCCCTTGGGACCGATGTTGATGTTGAGGTACTATATCATGTCCTTATGTGAGTGATGATGATGTATTATGTCCCTATGGGACTGATGATGATGACGTTTTATGAGAATGTCGAGTTTCTGGGAGGAGTATTGAGCACCGAAATGGGTAGAGAGTGAGTCCCACTCAAAACCCATTAACTACGTGGCCCGCGTAGGAAGAGAGGATTGAACCGCAATGCGGATGGCTCCTATCTTGTCCCAAAAGAGGACTGATGTTTGATGTTTTCTTGTGGATCCACTGATGTGATGTCCTTTACCCCAGGCAGGGTATTGGATGGATGTGGCAACGGCATCGCTTCGTTGTATCATCACTGGCTCATAAGTGATGGTTGTCGGTTAGAGAAACTCCCAGTTAGGTTCCTTTGATAGAACTCTAATGTTGATGTTGACGTGATGTTCGAGTTGAGTCCTTGAGTCGATGTGATGTTTCCTTGAGTCGATGTGATGTTCCTTGAAATGAGGTGATGATCCTTTGAGTCTGAGTCGATGCGATGTTCTCTTGATGTGAGATGATGTTGAGGCTCCTTAAGATGAGCTTGCTATGATGATGATTGATGAGAGGTTGATGAGTCAATTGTCTAATCTAATCTCTTGCCTTAGATAGACTTTTGATATTTCTGATGAAGTATGATGTGGAGTCGATGTTTCTTTATTGTTGTGTACTTACCCTGTTATTCAGCTATTTTACATGCCAGTACATTCCACGTACTGACGCCGTTTGGCGCTGCATCGTTTTATGATGCAGATACAGGAGTTCGAGGATTTCAGCATGCGCACCGTTGAAGTCCAAGGTTTCAAGTTCAGATTTTGGTGAGCCTCCTTGCTATCCGGAGGAGACCCTTCTATGTTATTTCCTTTATTTCATTGAGTCGGTAGCCATGACATGTCATGGCACCCCTCTTAGACAGTCGAGTCAGGTTAGAGGCTTCATAGACATGGTGTCGAAGTTGATGTTGATGTTTTTCCTGATGTACTAAGAGAGTATTTGCTTAATCCTTTGATATTAAGGTTGATGATTGGCCATTTGGCCCTTTTCTATGGCTCTCATATTATGATGTTTCTCCGTTGTGTTGATGTTGAGCGATGTCATGAGGCTGAGTGGTTCTCTCAGGGGCTAGCAATAGTCTCTGGGTGCCGGCCACGTCTAGGGTACCCTCCCGGGGCGTGACAAACTTGGTAGCAGAGCACAGAGTTCAAGAGTCCTAGGGAGTCTATGAAGCCGTGTCTAGTAGAGTCCCGTTTATGCGTGTGTTGTGCACCACACTTCATAAACAGGATGCTACAGGGCATTTAGGAAATGGTTACCCTTCTTTGATGTTCTGAGTTCGTGCGTTAGAGCTTGGCTCTTTGAAGCCCTTTCTAATTCGTGCGTTACGCGTTTGCAGATAATGCCTCCTAAACGTACTGCTGCACAAAGAGATGCCTCAGTCCCTGACACTGAGAATCCTCTACCCGCGGCCCCAAGTCAGCATGGGACAAGGAGATGGGGACGACCTGATAGAGCTGCTGAGGCTCCGCCAGCACCTTCTGTTCAGTCAGCCTCCACTTCGGAAGCAGACTTCAGGGGAGCTATTGCTATGCTTATCCAGTTAGTGGCCTCTCAGAGTAGCAGTCGCGGTCCCCAGGCCCCTAGCTCCAGTTCCCAAGAGCCTACGGCTGCAGCCAGGCTCCGAGATTCCTGAGGATGAACCCACCAGTCTATACGGGGTCAAAGGTTGAGGAGGACCCACGAAACTTCATTGATGAGATGCGTAAAATCTTGAGGGCTATGCATGCGACTGAGGTGGAGGGAGTCGAGCTGGTCTCTTATCAGCTTAAGGATGTTGCCAATGTCTGGTATAACCAGTGGGAGGATGTTAGAGGTGAGGATGCTGAACCGGCTGAGTGGGAGGAGTTCGAGAGTGCCTTTCTCGATCACTTCTTTCCCCAAGAGTTAAGGGAGGCAAAAGTTGAGGAGTTCGTGAATCTGAAACAAGAGGAGCTGACGGTCAAGGAGTACAACTTGAAGTTCATCCAGCTGTCCAGGTACGCTCCAGAGATGGTCCTTGATATGAGGGCAAGAATGAGGAAGTATGTGTCTGGGTTGGGCAGGCATGTGAAGAGGGAGTGCAAGGCAGCGTTGCTAATTCCAGACATGGATATTGCTAGACTTATGGTCTATGCTCAGCAGATTGAGGAGGACAAAAAGAGGGACAGAAAAGAGCAGCAGAAGAAGAAAGCTAAATCAGCAGGGCATGAGCCTAATCAGCAGAAACAGAACAAAGGTGATAGGACCTTCTTTCAAAAGAAGTCTTCTAGCCATGCACCATCGGTGGCAAGTGCACCTGTTCAGCAAAACAGGTATGATCAGAGATCCTATGGCCATCAGAACTTCAGAGCACAGGGACCTCAGTCCCAAGCCAGTGTTGCTCAAGGTCCGAGAGGAAAGCCCCCTTGTAGCCGATGTGGTAAGTTGCATCTTGGCGCGTGCCACGATGGCACTAGTATTTGCTTTACCTGTGGACAGCCTGGTCACTTCTAGAATGAGTGTCCTATGAGAAATCAGAGGTGGAGTGATAGAGGTAATCGAGCTCAGTCTTCTACAGCACCCCCCGAGGGTAATCATCAGAAGGCTACTACTGCAAATGCAGGAGGCGGGACGAACCGTCTGTATGCGATGGGAAATCGACGGGATCAAGAGGTTGCTCCTGATGTTGTTACGGGTATGCTCCGAATCTTTTCTTATGATTGTTATGCATTACTTGACCCGGGCGCCACCTTATCTTTTGTGACACCCTATGTGGCTAATAAGTTTGAGATTTACACTGTTTCGACTCCTACTGGTGAGTCAATTCTGGCTAAGAGGATCTATAGAGACTGTATAGTGTCAATCTATCATAGGGACACTTTGGCCAATTTGGTGGAGTTGGAGATGGTTGACTTGGATGTGATCCTTGGTATGGACTGGCTCCATGCTTGTCATGCATCCATAGACTGTAGGACCCGAGTTGTTACATTTCATTTTCCTAATGAACCGGTCCTAGAGTGGAAGGGAGGTTATGTTGCACCCAAGGGTAAATTTATTTCTTACCTGAGGGCGAGGAGATTAATCTCAAAGGGGTGTATCTATCACCTTGTACGGGTTAGATCTGATGATGTTGAGTCCCCTACTCTTGAGTCGGTCCCAATTGTGAATGAATTCCCTGAGGTGTTCCCTGAGGATTTACCTGGAGTCCCTCCTGATAGGGAGATCGACTTCGGTATTGATGTACTTCCTGAGACACAGCCTATTTCGATTCCACCATATAGAATGGCCCCTGCTGAATTGAAAGAATTAAAGGAGCAGTTGAGGGATCTGTTAGAAAAAGGTTTTATTAGACCCAGTGTTTCTCCTTGGGGTGCTCCCGTTCTGTTTGTACGAAAGAAGGATGGGTCACTGAGAATGTGCATAGATTATAGGCAATTGAACAAGGTCACAGTCAAGAATAAATATCCTCTTCCCAGGATAGATGACTTGTTCCACCAACTTCAAGGTGCCTCATGTTTTTCGAAGATAGACCTCAGATCGGGTTACCACCAGTTAAAGGTGAGAGAATGTGATATCCCAAAGACAGCTTTCAGGACAAGATATGGCCACTTCGAGTTTTTGGTCATGTCCTTTGGGTTGACGAATGCACCTGCAGCTTTTATGGATTTGATGAATAGGGTGTTCAGGCCCTACCTGGATACGTTCGTGATTGTGTTCATTGATGATATTCTGGTATATTCGAGGAGTGAGGAAGAGCATGCTAAACATCTTAGAGTCGTACTTCAAACTCTTAAGGACCAGGAGTTGTACGCGAAGTTCTCCAAATGTGAATTTTGTCTCAAATTAGTGGCCTTCCTAGGTCATGTGGTTTCAGGTGATGGGATCCGAGTAGATGGTCAAAAGATTGAAGCGGTTGCCAGTTGGCCAAGACCGACCTCTCCAACTAACATAAGGAGTTTCTTGGGGTTGGCAGGCTACTACCGCAGATTTGTTGAGGGTTTTTCTTCTCTATCCGCCCCATTGACCAAACTGACCCAGAAAAAGGCCAAGTTTGAGTGGTCTGAAGAATGCAAGAAGAGTTTCCAGGCATTAAAGACAAGGTTGACTGCTGCACCTGTCTTAACCTTGCCTGACGGGACGGAAGGTTTTGTAATATACTGTGATGCGTCAAGAGTTAGATTGGGGTGTGTGTTAATGCAAAGAGGTAAAGTGGTGGCTTATGCTTCCAGGCAGCTCAAAGTTCATGAGAAGAACTATCCGACCCATGATTTTGAGTTGGCGGCAGTGGTGTTCGCACTCAATATTTGGCGTCACTACTTGTATGGGGTGCATGTGGATGTGTTCACGGACCACAAGAGCTTACAGTATGTCTTCAGTCAGAGAGAGCTCAACCTGCGACAAAGGAGGTGGTTGGAATTGCTCAAGGACTATGACATGAGCATCATGTACCACCCAGGTAAAGCTAATGTTGTTGCTGATGCTCTTAGCAGGTTGTCTATGGGTAGCACAGCGCATGTTGAAGGAGAAAAGAAGGAGTTAGTGAAGGAAGTGCATAGGTTGGCTCGATTGGGAGTCCAGCTTGAGGAGAATGACGAGGGAGGAATTAATGTTCAGAATGGGTCTGCATCGTCCCCAGTAACTGAGGTAAAAGAGAAGCAGGATCGAGATCCTATTATACTTCAACTGAAGGAGGATGTTCAAAAGCAAAAGGTGATGGTCTTCTCCAAAGGGGGAGATGGGGTATTAAGATACCAGAATAGACTATGTGTCCCCGATGTTGATGGTGTCCGAGAGAGGATTCTGGCTGAGGCCCATAGCACTAGATACTCCATTCATCCGGGCTCCACCAAGATGTATCACGACTTGAGAGAGGTCTATTGGTGGAGTGGAATGAAGCGGGATATTGCGGAGTTTGTTTCGAGATGCCCAAATTATCAACAAGTAAAGGTTGAGCATCAAAGGCCAATTGGCTTGGCCCAAAACTTTGAGATTCCAGAATGGAAGTGGGAGATGATTAACATGGATTTTATCACTGGCCTACCAAGATCGAGGAGACAGCATGATTCAATATGGGTGATTGTGGATAGAATGACGAAGTCAGCGCACTTCCTGGCGGTCAAGACGACCAACACGGCAGAGGAGTATGCCAAGATGTATATCAAAGAGATTGTGAGGTTGCATGGAGTTCCCTTGTCCATTATCTCGGACCGAGGAGCCCAATTTACTTCTCAGTTCTGGAAGTCCTTCCAGAAAGGATTGGGTACCAAAGTGAGTTTGAGCACAGTCTTTCATCCATAGACGGATGGTCAGGCAGAGCGCACTATTCAGACGGTGGAGGACATGTTGAGGGCTTGCGTCCTTGATTTCAAAGGAAATTGGGATGATCATTTGCCATTGATTGAATTCGCATATAACAACAGTTATCATGCGAGCATCCAAATGGCCCCTTACGAGGCATTGTATGGGAGGAGATGTAGATCACCTATTGGGTGGTTTGAAATTGGAGAGGCTGAGTTGATTGGTCCTGACCTAGTCCACCAGTCCATGGAGAAGGTGAAGATCATTCGGGAAAGATTGAAGACTGCCCAAAGCCGTCAGAAATCTTACACAGATGTGAGGAGAAGAGCCCTAGAGTTTGAGGTAAGCGATTGGGTTTACTTGAAGGTATCACCCATGAAGGGTGTCATGAGATTTGGGAAAAAGGGAAAATTAAGCCCTCGCTATATTGGCCCCTATCAGATCGTACGAAGGATTGGGAAGATTGCTTATGAGCTAGATTTACCTTCCGAGCTAGATGGGATCCATCTGGTGTTCCACATTTCGATGTTGAAGAAATGTTTAGGAGATCCTGCCTGGGTAATTCCTGTGGAGAGCACAGGAGTCAGAGACAGCTTATCTTATGAAGAAATTCCAGTCCAGATCCTTGATCGACAGGTTCGCAAACTGAGGAACAAAGAGATAGCCTCTGTCAAAGTCCTGTGGAGGAATCAATTTGTTGAGGAAGCCACATGGGAAGCTAAGGAAGAGATGAAATCTAAGTACCCGCACCTGTTCGTGCTCGAGGTCGATGAAAGTGTGGAAGGTAACATTCTTACCTTTATATAAATTGATGTTACTACTATGATGTTGATGTCTGAGTATTTGTAATGAGGTCGATGGTAAGTCGAGATAATGACGTTATTGAGTGAGCATCGAAGTGCGTCTTGAGTCTACTCGTGCCAGGTACCGTTCCCACTGATCATTCGAGGACGAATGATCCCAAGGGGGAGATAATGTAACACCCAGTAAATTACAAAAATACCCCTAGGGAAGAGGTGTGCGGAAAACGCATCTTCCGATGCTCGGATTGAAAATTCGAGAGTGGATTCGTGATCAGCACTGAAAATGGAGTGGGAAGAGGGTCTCGGTCGATTTTTAGAGCGATCGAGTCGGAAGATAAATTTTTGTTCCAAAACGAAAAACAGTGTGCCTGCGCGACAGGACCGCGTCGCGGAGCCACACTTATGTTTTCTATAAAATTTTTGACGGAGTTGAATTTCCAAAAATACACTGTCCGCGACAGGTCCGCGTCGCGGACTGTGTTATTTCAGGACGGGGATAAATTATTTTAAATTACGAAGGGCAATTTGGTCCACTCCTATAATTCCTAAATATTCCCCTACGACTAATAAACGTCAGTTTCTAAGAAAAGGGTTTCAAATACCCAAATTTTGAAGCGTATTCTTCCTAAAGGTCACCAAAGTTAGGGCTTGAAGGGAAGTGAGTTGAAGAGATCAAGAGGAGGTGTGGTATAATTTCGTTAGCAAAACATCCCAGGTATGTAAGGCTAACCTAAAGCATGGGAATGTCCTCCCATGTGCCCTCCTAAATGTTGAATATCATATCTTGATGTGACAAAGTTAATATGAAGAGTTGATGCATGAAGAAAATCTACTTTATCTTATGTATGAGAAGTTTTCCTACATAAACTGATGATCATCACTATTTTGCTTTCTATTATAATCCATTTTATAAGTGCATTTTAAACCCTATAATTTTCGTGTTTGAAAAGGAGCATGCATAATGAAGTTAGGGAACATATCTAGAACGATGATGATGTTATGATGATGTTATGATGATGTTGATGAGCATGATGTTTAATGAGGTCTTAGCATTACAATATAGTTGCTAAATGATGTCTCTTGAGTTTTGATGTTGATGTACCATGTCCCTATGGGACTGATGTTGATGATGATGTAATATGTCCCCTTGGGACCGATGTTGATGTTGAGGTACTATATCATGTCCTTATGTGACTGATGATGATGTATTATGTCCCTATGGGACTGATGATGATGACGTTTTATGAGAATGTCGAGTTTCTGGAAGGAGTATTGAGCACCGAAATGGGTAGAGAGTGAGTCCCACTCAAAACCCATTAACTACGTGGCCCGCGTAGGAAGAGAGGATTGAACCGCAATGCGTATGGCTCCTATCTTGTCCCAAAAGAGGACTGATGTTTGATGTTTTCTTGTGGATCCACTGATGTGATGTCCTTTACCCCAGGCAGGGTATTGGATGGATGTGGCAACGGCATCGCTTCGTTGTATCATCACTGGCTCATAAGTGATGGTTATCGGTTAGAGAAACTCCCAGTTAGGTTCCTTTGATAGAACTCTAATGTTGATGTTGACGTGATGTTCGAGTTGAGTCCTTGAGTCGATGTGATGTTTCCTTGAGTCGATGTGATGTTCCTTGAAATGAGGTGATGATCCTTTGAGTCTGAGTCGATGTGATGTTCTCTTGATGTGAGATGATGTTGAGGCTCCTTAAGATGAGCTTGCTATGATGTTGATGATTGATGAGAGGTTGATGAGTCAATTGTCTAATCTAATCTCTTGCCTTAGATAGACTTTTGATATTTCTGATGAAGTATGATGTGGAGTCGATGTTTCTTTATTGTTGTGTACTTACCCTGTTATTCAGCTATTTTACATGCCAGTACATTCCACGTACTGACGCCATTTGGCGCTGCATCGTTTTATGATGCAGATACAGGAGTTCGAGGATTTCAGCAGGCGCACCGTTGAAGTCCAAGGTTTCAAGTTCAGATTTTGGTGAGCCTCCTTGCTATCCGGAGGAGACCCTTCTATGTTATTTCCTTTATTTCATTGAGTCGGTAGCCATGACATGTCATGGCACCCCTCTTAGACAGTCGAGTCAGGTTAGAGGCTTCGTAGACATGGTGTCGAAGTTGATGTTGATGTTTTTCCTGATGTACTAAGAGAGTATTTGCTTAATCCTTTGATGTTAAGGTTGATGATTGGCCATTTGGCCCTTTTCTATGGCTCTCATATTATGATGTTTCTCCGCTGTGTTGATGTTGAGCGATGTGATGAGGCTGAGTGGTTCGCTCAGGGGCTAGCAATAGTCTCTGGGTGCCGGCCATGTCTAGGGTACCCTCCCGGGGCGTGACATTGTCCTCCCATTGTGTACACCGAAAAATATTTCGAACAAGAATTTTCTCAATAGCTTGTTCTCTAGCAAAGTACTCCACCATGAACTGCGAAGGAACTTCAGGATCATAACCGACATCACAAGAACCAACATACCTTAACCAACTAACAATACCAAATTCTGTTAAATCAAAAAACAATTTCTCTATATTGACTTCAATACCAAAAACATCTATAGGTGTAAGATTTAACTCCTTCTCAACTAAACAATGTATAAGTTGCAATTGAGCATTCACTTTGGGCATATCAACAAAACAACCAAAATATGTAACGTCGAAAAGCTTCAAACTGAGCAGCACACAACTTAGCTTTAATTGTGTTGATAACTTCATAGTTTGCGTAAGCCTTCCACCGACTGGTAACATAGTTTTCACCAAGCACCTTTCAAAACTTTCGATTCTGCACTCGCATACACATAGGTTAAGATATTACGAAAGCACTTCTGATGTATTAGAATAATATTAAAAATGAATTAGAATAGGATTTATTAACAGTGATATTGGAATAGGATTTATACTATTATAATATCACAATAATGTATTAGAATGATATTATGATGGTATCATAATCATATTTATAGTGATGTTGGAATAGGATTTATACTATTATAATATCACAATAATGTATTATTATGATATTATAATGATATTATAATCATATTTATAGTGATATTGGAATAGGATTTATACTATTGTAATATCACAATAATGTATTATAATAATATTATAATGGTATTATAATTACAATAATGTATTATAATGATATTTAAGTCACATGCATTACACACATATACATACATTGCTTAAAAATCACAGAATTGATAAAAAAAAAGAAATAAAACCTTATCAAAATCATCCATGTTATCAACATCTTTTGCGGGCCGATTCCTCCTATGTTTTCTCTTGGCAGATGAAGCCTTACTTGTTAACTTTGGAATAGGCAAATCATCCATGAAGTTGTCCTCATTATCAACAATTTTTTTCTACTTTAGGTCAACATTTATTTTCCTCTTGGTAGATTTCAAACTCACATTACCAATGCGTTTTTTCAACACTCTTTTTATTATTTTTTTTTTTTGCTGAACTTCAGTATTACTTTAAGTCCATTTATTAGATGGCAGATTATTTGTAGGTTGAGAAATCCCTAAATCAAAAGAAGGCACATCACTGTTCAAACCACCACCAGAACTAGTGCTAACAACATTCACAATACTAACATTCCTAAGACTTCTTCTTTTAGCTTTCATAGTAGGGGTTTCCTGACCTGTATTAACATCAAAAATAGATTTGATTGAAGTTGAACCCTCAACTGAATGAGGGTTTTGAATCCTAGTACTCCTTCTAGATGTTGATGTCTCATTCATCACATAAGATTTTGACTGTAAAATCATGAAAACTACACAAAATTCTCAACAAATATACAAGAGTTTTGAACAAAACAAAACTTTAAATAACAGAATATAATACGAAAAACAAAATTCGTCCTCAGTGTGCAATTCACCAAGTTTAAATGCACAAAACAGAGCGAAAATTTTCAAAAAAAAATTCAAAAAAAAATGCTGAAAAAGAAAACATAAATCCAAACAAGTTTAAATAAAAGAATATAATACTAAACACAAAATTCGAACTCAATGTGCGATTCAAAAAGTTTAAATGCACAAAAAATATCAAAATTTTTCAAAAAAAAAAAAGATGTAAAAAAAACGCTGAAACGAAACCGCTGAAAATATAAATCGAATCAAATAATGAATTTTTTTTTTTTACAATGGTAGAGTGTAGAGAATACATACAGTGAAAAACTTCTAAATTTCGCTTGATCGGAAAAGAAAGGGAGAAAATGGTTCTTCTTCATGTTTTGAAACTAACGAGAGAGAGAGAAATGGCGTGGGGAGAGGTTTGTTTTTTGTTTGACACAAAAGGGCAGGACTGCAGAGTCCCTACCTAGCCCCACCCTACCTATTTTAAAAAGTGTTATTAATTTAATAATTATGCTATAGACCGCAATTTATTATAAGTAACATTAAAAGTGTAATAACAACAATAAAATATATCAATTATGTAAAAATTCCTTTATTTTAAAGATTGAGATTAGTTATCCTACTTGGCCGCTTATTTTGTTTTCATTATTTTAATTGAGTTTTCCTCGTCAATGTACCAAGGAGCGAAAAAGAAAATGAAAACTAACAAGGATACCAAATATACAAGTGTTAGAGGCTAAGAATAGGCGGATATGCAGCCTATATACAGGGAAATTAGTGTATATATACTAATATATAACAAGTATTTAGTAATTGTATACATAGTTATACATAGATGAGATTGGGCTAGAAAAGCCCAAGTGCAGCAGTTTGGCCCAAGTAACAGGTCCAGGTAACCATAAATCAGACTTGGGCCTAAATTTTCTCCTCTCTCATTTTTGCTTAATTGTTTACGGGAAACTAAACTTATACCCTTTGAAGCAAACTATTTACATCCATATACCCCTTTACATTTATACCTTCCAACCCACCCACCCCCCATCCTCGCCCGATTAAAATTTGTGCACGGACATAAGCATCACGTCAACGCTCACCCTATATGATATACCAATAGAGTATCAATATAATGATAGAGTATCACAAAGGATTAAACTTGATTCTATATGATACCGCTATGGTATCAATATACCGATAAGTATCACAGAGAATATATTTTCTACTAATTTAGAATTTAATAAACAAATTTGTGACTTTAATAATTTTCTCTTAATTAATTTTAATTGTTAACAAAGAGCTCAAAATTATATGATACCGATAGGATATCAATATACCGATGAAGTATCACAAGGAATTATGTTCAGTCCTATATGATACCAATAAGGTATCAATATACCGACGGAGTATCTACAAGAATATATTTTCTACTAATTTAGAATTTAATAAATAAATTTTTGACTATAATAATTTTCTCTTTATTATTCTATTTCTTAAAAAAAGAGCCCAAAACTATATGATACCGATTAAGGTATCAATATATCAATGGATTATCACACAGAATTAAACTTCAGTCATATATGATACCGATAAGGTATGAATATACTGACGGAGTATCGCAAAAATTATATTTTTTATTAATTTTTTTTTACTTTTTCTTATTTATTTCTTAAAAAAGAGCATAATCATATATGGTACCAATATAGTATCAATGTACCGCTAGAGTATCATATAGGATTGAACACATCCTATATGATATTAGTATGGTGTATATATACCACTAGAGTATCACAAATAATTATTTCATAGTAGTCATGCTGACATCATGGACAAAATAAAAAAGAAAAAGGTGGTGAGAAGATAAATAGTTTGGATCTTGGTTCATTAAGAAAAAATAGTTTGGGTTGGATTAAATTTGAGTAAATAATTTCAAATTGAGTCTATTTTGTGTAGTTTCCCCATTGTTTACTTGTGATTAGTTTGTTAACTCTATTTCTAAGTTTGGATTAACTTAATTAAATTTCTTAAAGAAGAACTAATTTCTTTACGTGGGCTCATTTGTTTTTCTCATATTTTTGGCATTATTTGTTTAAATGTTTGTCTAAATTCGGTACTTGTTTAAAATTTTTGATTCAAGTTGTTATATTTTCAAATGTCTCGAATGCTTTTATTTATCTAAATCACCCCCCAAATGCTCTTTCTTTGCCAAATAATTTCAAATTTTCTTTTCTTTAGTTAGTCTATTTTGATAAACTTTAATTTTTTTTATAAATTATTTTAAATGTCTTAATTTTAAATGATTTTCCCTAAAGTTAGTCAAAATTGAAGTTTTCACGTGGTCAGATGACCATAATTACCTATCATTTTGAATGCTAACCCTTTCTCAAAATGAAAATTGAAACTTTATATATTATTTCTGAATTTTTAAAATTTAATTTGTGAAAGGTTTGAAATTAAATTTTCTTAATTTCTTTAAAAGATTAAGTGACGGTTCTAATTTTTTTTTCTTTTTAAAAAAAATTAACTTTTTCCTAAACAATTTAAAGTCAATTAAAAACTGTCTTTCCTACATAAACATGATCATTTAAATAATTCAAACTATCACTATTTTCATAAAAGAATGTTGAGCACCTTAAAAGTCTACCTCTATTTTTAATGACATGTCATATCATTAAAATTCTATTTAAAAAATAATAAATTTATTTAACTCATCAAATTCATTTAACCACATCCATACCTCTTATATTGATCAATTACGATCTAGGCAAAAAGCTGCGAAGGAACAACCCAACGAGCCAACCTGGGCCTCGTTTATTTCTATTAAGATTAAGATGTCTAAAGTTGAATATTAAGAAGTGCGTTAAAATTTAAATATTGAAATTTATATAATATATATGAATATTACAATATGATCTCTAGATCTGAACACTAAATGATTATTACTGTTTATTTTCAATATTTGAATATGGATATGAAATTAAACATTATATCAGTAAAATATTATAAAAAAAATTATTTTTAAAAAGTATTACTTTTTGGTAAATTAATATTTTAAAATAAAATTGTAACTAGAGACCTCAAGTAAATACATAATTCATAACTATAATGAATCTAATGTAATGTTACAAAGGGTTTGATCATACAAGCAGGTTTGAGGATCAAAGAGTTTCAATAATAAAATTAGTGTCCTAAAACAAAATTTTAAGAAGAGGCCTAGGTGTATACATAGTTCAACAATAATAATATATGATATATCTAATGTAATCTCACAAGCGGATCAATGATCAAAGAACTCTATAAGATTAACAAATTTTTAATAAGAGACCTTAGATATATACATAATTTAACAATAATATTATATCTAGTATAATTTCATAGCGCATTTGATCATACAAGCATATTATGATCAAAGAGTCTTAATAAAATTACTGGCGAAAAATAAAATTTTGACAGAAATTTCTTGGATCTTTTCAGATCCATAAGAGGCTTTTTAAAAAAGAAATAAATTGATTTAATGGGCTGAATTTGAATTAAGATTTAGACCTGAAAATAAAATGCATTTAATAGGTTGAATCTGAATGATTAAGATTTAAATCTTCATTAAATGAGGCCTTAGCGTGTTGTGTTGAGGGTTGAAGATGAAAAATAATATCTTCATTTTAAATTGTTGTATTAGTTAATGCCCGTGGAATGTGTTGTTGGATTTGTGCTTCATGACTTCATCCTCTCTGAACAATTGCTTTTGGCTAGATAGATTGCGTCTCATTATTACAGTTGTACATTTTACCTAGATATTTAGGGTTTATTTGATAAAGTGTATTAGTAAAAATAACGCGTGTATTTATTTTTTGTATTAATAATATCTTATTTGGTACATCTTTTCATGTTATGTATAACTAATACATGTATTAGTTATATACTCTATTCTGTATTAAGGTGTGCATTACTAATACTACTGATTTCTATTTATTAGTAATGCAATATTTTTAATGCATGTATTAGCATGATTAAAGACTCACTTGCCCCTCAAAACTTTTTTCACATCTTTTTCAACCATAATTGTGGAGGGTATATTTCTAATAAATTCTTTTGTGCAATACATGATATTTTTAATGCATTTAATCAAACAATGCATAAAATATTTTATGTATAATTAACACAAACATTATTAATACATTCTATTTGACATTATTTTTATGCACCCTTAGCGTTAACAATTTAAAATCTAGCAGAAACATTTTCTTCCATGAAGTACATTTTCCTTTGAATTGAAGCGATGATTTTATTGGTTAAAAAATATATTAGCTTGGGTTAATTCTGAAGACTAACAACCTAATGAAAAATGGTTGTGATAAATTGCCTAATGCTTTTTGTGACTTTAAGATTGTGTTTTTAGCTTCTAATCACATCATGATTTGATTTAATATATAATTTTTGGTCGAACATCTATAGTGGCTTAATAGAAAGTATGATTTGATTCCTTCGACACTTTTTAATCCGATCATATTTGGTCGGGTATAAATTATTAATTTGTTTAAATGAACTTGAAGATTTAAATAAGTTTATAATTTAAAAAAAATAAAAAAATAAAGCTTTAACGACATAATATGTCAACTATGAGAGAATGAGATTTTTGAGGTATTTATCCCTTTTTTTTTTCTCCTTCTAAAATAAGTAATTATTCAGTAATTGAATAATCTTAAAATAAATAAAAATAATTTTTATGGGCAATTTTGAAAAGGACTTGGAGTGTCAAATATAGCTTAAATAATCACTATATAATCTATCTATCTATCTACCTAACTATTAATACTATATTAAAAACGTGAACGTCCTTAGAAATGTTGATTGAACTTTTTCCCATTCACTATATCACTATAATACTCTGCTTTATACAAAGTCATTTTTTTCACTATTTTTTCTTAATTTATTATTTTATTGTTATTTATTTAGTTTCAAGATTCACTTTTGAATTAGAATTTCTCTGTATGTAGAATTCACTCTCGATTTAGGACTGTTCTATATAAATAATTGTCTAGGCTATGAAGGAAAAAATGAAAAATATTATTGTTTTCTTATATTTATGACTTTGAAACCAACTAAAATTTTAATTATCAAATATTTTATTAATAAAAAATGTAAATATAACAAATTCAAAAAGAAAAAGAGTATTTACGTTGGAAACATTAAATTACTCCTTTTATATTTAGGAGTCTTTTTGAAATTGAAATTTATTCAATTAATTATTTAAGTCCTAATTATTCGACTCCAAATTATTACTTTATGTATTCATAAACTATTAACATATCTCTGTATTATAACTAATTGAATTGATTTTCTCATCCTTGTCTGTTCATAATAGATTAAACTATTGCATCAAATAATAATATTTATTTTATTTTGTTAATATGAATTTCGTATTTATTTTAATGATAAATACTATTTATATATAATTTTTATATTGACAGGACATACATGCAAAGTACATATATTAAACTAGTCATTTTAAAATAGGTAAAGAATTTGTTGCGGAAGAAATCAAGAAACGTCCATTTTACGTAACATAATTCGCATCTCCACTTTGTTATGACACAATCAAGGGGGTCATTATCAATATATTAGAGAATGTAATGGATATAACAATTTCGGCCACTTATTGTTTTCATGTGTAATGAATGGAATATATCCTTAATTCCAAAATTTTACCACTTTATTCTAAAGTTTTATATACATATAGTTGGCCTAATTCCATCAATTTTTCATGACATATTTTGGGGGAATAAACCTAAGGCCCTAGAAAAAAAATAATCATAATTTAGCCTTTAACCTACCTTATTCCCTTTTATAGCCAAACATAGTAGTTAATACATTACTTTGCAAGGGAAAATCTCGAATCAGTTTATTGGACAAATACCAATTTGAAGAAGCTAGCCCACACTTTTTGTATATCCAATGAGATTTATATTGTATAAATTAAAATAATATTGCGGAGAATAGATTCAAATTAATTTGTAAGAGGGACCATAATTGATAAATTAATCTGTATGATACCGTTCTTCATTTAAGATTAGACTACTGATGCTTAAAAGTGCCACTTTAATAGAGAAATTCCATTTGATAACTAAAATAGCATAGTTGGCCAAACAAAAAAAGGTGCAAGTATTGGGGATAAAATTCTGTTTACCAATTCAAAAAGCAATTAGCTTGTGAATCAAGCCTTCTAATATGTGATTAGAGTATGTAATCATCATCTTTATACCCAAAGAATCATTTAGCTGACGAAAAAAATATATAAATATTCCTTGATTGCAAAAAAACCTTGAAAATTTATTTTTCATACTCTACTACTTGCACTAACTTTTTAAAAGACAAAGTTTTACCAACTTTGCGCGCATATAGTTTCCCCAAGCGTACCAAAATATTTCTTTTTTTGATAATGATGGACAGATCCTTTTGCTTGGCATGCAAAAGATAAACTTTATATAAAACTTGAAGGCACAATTGTGACATATATATGTAGTACAAGAATATTGTCCATTTTCACGTTGTAGGGCTTAAGGTTTTCGCTTTTCTTTTTGATAGGAGAGGGTGTTCTTCACATGGGTGTTCTCGAATATATATGTAATGTAAAATAGATAGAGGAGAGTGACAGCCTATTTGCTCGTGGAGCCGAATATGTTACCCCGTCCATTTAATTTGTTTATCTAATTGTAAATTGATTTGGTGTATAAGTAAATAAAATAATATTTTTAAGTCTTATGGTTTGGAACTAAATATATGTAGAATATATCAAAGTATTCAATAATCGTGTAGTCTTAAACATGTCATGCGAAAAATTTAAATTAAAAAATTACTAAAAAGCTAGGCTAAAAAGGAATATAAAATAAATTGAAACAGAGGGAATATGTCGTTCTCATATATATGCCTCATGCATTATTATTAAAGAAAATGATGTCTTGAAAAGAGGTAATTGGTAGGGATAGCTTTAGTTTGTTTTCTTGAACAACATTGTATATAGATCCAGCATTGCATGAAGGACCATAAAGAAAGAAGCAAAGAGAGTGACATGGCATAGAGTGGCACCACATATATAGTAGGCGCATATATATATATATAACGAAGAATCAAAGGATCTCCAAGGTGGCAATGAGAGGTTTGAAGGAAAAGCCAACTCATGCAATCTGGTTCCATATGCAGTTTTGAACTTTCACGTGTACATTGCCTATATACCATATGACAATAGTGCTTTTAACGAATAGTAAGACACTCCTGGCTTGTTCTTTTGATTCTATTACTAGAAAGTTTATTCAATTCATGCCAATGGACTGATATCGACTTACTCTAAATATTAGAATAGAGATCCACGATTTCAATCTTTCTTAACCGTATTCGACGAATTGTTTAAATTATATTATTAATCGAACCAGATTACATCTGCAGAAAAATGACAACGTTGTTATTATATTACTTTTGTTGAATCTTATCAGAGAGGAGAGTATAGGGAGAAGAGTATTTGATCCATTGAAGGAGCTCTGCTCAAAGGAGCTCAAAATATTCTGTTACAACTGAAATAGAGAAAGTAAAGCATGTATTTATACAATAGTTAGCTAATTATTAACTACCCTCTAACTAACTCTCTTTTCACTTAACTAATTAGAATTAGTATTAATAAACTCCATTAGCTTGTCATTAGCCTTCTCAATACTCCCCCTCAAGCTAATGGCTTGAAGAGGTTCTTCAGTCCAAGCTTATTCAGTAGATACTCATGTGTGGTTCTTCTCAGTGCTTTTGTAAGTATATCAGCTAGTTGTTCTTTCGTAGATACATGGTTGGTTTTGAGCAGTCCTTGATTGATCTTTTCTCTCACAAAGTGACAATCAATGTCAATGTATTTTATTCTTTCATGGAATATGGGATTTGCTGCAATTTGAATTGCAGCCTTGCTATCACACATCAGTTCAACAGGTTGCTTGACTTGCACTCCCAACTCTTTAAGTAGTCCTGTAAGCCAGATGATTTCAGCTGTGCAGGCTGCCATACTTCTGAACTCTGCCTCAGCTGAACTTCTGGAGATAATGTCTTGTTTCTTTGATTTCCAGGACACTAAGGCTCCACCAAACTTTACAATATACCCAGTCACAGATCTTCTGGTCTCCACACATGCTCCCCAGTCAGAATCACAATAAGCTTCCAGTTGATTTGTATTTCTGGCAGGCATGAATAACCCTAAACCAGGTGCCCTTTTGACATACTTTACAACTCTTAGTGCTGCATCCATGTGTGATCTCTTGGGTTTATGCATGTACTGAATCAAACATCTGTACCATAAATGCAATATCTAGTCTAGTCATGGTTAGATATAGTAGTCTTCCCACTAGTCTTTGATATATTGAAGGGTCATTGATTTTTCATCTTCACCTGCTGCTATCCCTGGAACATAGTTATCATATTCAGCTGATGTGAGTTTCTGATTTATCTCAAAAGGTGTTGCAACATGTTTGGCTCCACTCAATCCAGCTTTAGATATCAACTCTAGTGCATACTTTCTTTGACACATTATTATTCCTTCCTGTGACCTTGCTACTTCAATTCCCAAAAAGAACTTTAACTCCCCAAGATCCTTCATTTTGAATTGTAGTTGCAGTTCTTTCCTTGTCTGTTTTATAAGATCTTGATTGCTTCCAGTAATAAGTAGATCATCTACATATACCAGAATAATTATATTTTCTTTACCAACTGACTTTGTGAAGAGTGAGTAATCATAGTGACTCTGGATGAACCCCATTTGTAATAGAGCATCTGTTAGTTTCCTGTTCCACTACCTAGGGGCCTGCTTTAAACCATACAATGATTTGTTGAGTTTGCAGACCTTCTGAGTCTTCCCCTGTCTGGCAAACCCCTCAGGAATAGTCATATAAACATCTTCAAGTAAATCACCATTCAAGAAGGCATTGTGCACATCCATTTGATAGATGGACCAGTGACATGATGCAGTAAGTGCTACCAGAGTTCTAATAGTCACCATCTTAGCAACAGGGGAAAAAGTTTCAGAGTAATCTAGGCCAGCCTTCTGGCTATACCCTTTTGCTACCAGTCTGGCCTTATATCTCTCAACAACCCCTGATGCTTGATATTTGAACTTGTACACCCATTTACACCCAATAGTTGTTTTACCAGTAGGAAGATCAACCAAAGACCAAGTGTTATTCTCTTCTAAGGCAGCAATCTCAGATTGCATTGCTTAAATCCAAAGTGGATCCTGAGAAGCCAGATAAAAGGATGTTGTATCTACAATAGGGGAGTAAGCTGCCAGAGCTTGTTGATAGAAAGGAGTAAGATGAGAATATGTAATATATGAAGATACAAGATAGGAGCATGAGGCAGTAGAGGAGTGGACAAAGTCATGCATCCATATAGGAGGATGTTTGACTCTAGAGGATCTTATGGGAGGAGGTGGAGGAGGTTGGTTATAGTATGTAGAAACAGGAGTGGAATTAGGGGTAAAAGTAGAAGGAGAAGTTGGAGTAGTAATCTCCCCCTGAGTAGGATTAGTAGGAGAGGTGTACAATTGAAGTGGAGGAGAATCAGAAACTGAGAGATCCAAAACTGGGAATAGTGGGGTCCCAGATGATGTGAGATGGAGAAATGGAAAAATTGACTCCACAAATACTACATTCCTATTTACAAGAAAAGATTTTGAGTGAATGTCATAGAGAATGTATCCCTTTTGTGTCAAACAATAGTCCATGAATACACTAGGAATGGCTCTTGGGGAGATTTTGTCTGAGACTTTTGTATTTGATGCATAGGCAAGACTACCAAATACTTTGAGATGATTCAGAGAGGGTGGATGTTTGAAGAGGAGTTCAAAAGGAGAGAGGAAGTTGATAACTGTAGATGGAGTTCTATTGAGCAGATAAACTGCGGTGATAACACACTCACTCCAGAATTTTTAAAGGTATTGCAACTTGAAATCTAAGTGCTCTAGCTACTTGAAGAATGGATCTATGTCTTCTCTCTACCACCCCATTTTGCTAAGGAGTATAAACACAAGAGGTCTGATGAAAAATACCAAAAGTGGACAAAAGAGACTAAAAATCAGTGCTAAGAAATTCACAACCATTGTCTGTCCTGAGCACTTTTACAGAAGTAGAAAAGTAGTTGTTTATTCTTGTAAAGAAATATTTAAGGACTACAAGCACTTCAGACTTGAATTGAATAAGAAATACCCAAGTGAATCTGGTGTAATCATCAACTATAGTGACAAAGAATCTTTTGTTATTGTAGGTAGGGACCCTATAGGGACCCCAAATATCACAGTGTAGTAGTTCAAAAGCTGACTTAGTACTAGAGCTACTCAAAGGAAAGACAAGTTTAGTATGCTTAGCAAGAGGGCAGACTGTACACTTGTGATCTTCAGGAGCAATATGTTGAAGAGTTTTGTGTTTTCTAATGATGTCAAGTGGAGCATGTCCAAGTCTTCTATGCCAGAGAGTGATAGATGTAGGAACTGCTTGAGTTGATCTACCAGCTTTATTCACTATACAATGAGAGGCCTGTGAAATGGAAGTGTTTCCTCTGAGAATGTATAGTCCTTGCTCTTCTCTACCAATCCCTTTCACCAAGCCAGTGCAAAGATCCTAGAATATACAGAAGTCAGGAAAGAAATTCACTAAACACTGCAATTCCTTGGTGAGCTTAGATATTGACAACAAGTTGCATTTAAAATTCGGAAGAAATAAGACATTAGACACTGATTGATCTTCCAGTACATGTGATTTTCCAGTTTGAGTGAACTGAGCTTCATCACCTATTGGTAGATGTACATAGCTATGTGCATGTTCTGGAATCCTTTTGAAATCATGTAACAACTCAGAACTTGAAGTCATATGATTAGTAGCTCTTAAGTCTATTATCCACTTAGGATGAACTGTATTAGTGTTTAAACAAGACATAATACCTGCATTTGTTGTAGGAGGTGGATTATTTCCCTTAGTACCTTTGTTCAGTAACTGAATAATTTGTTGATATTGCTCCTGAGTAAAATAAGGAGGTAGTTTGTTGATAGTCTGTGGACTGCAATCCTCCCGACTACTCTCTGCAAGATTGGCATACTGAACTCCTGTTTTCTTCTTGTTCCTGGCCAGTCTAGTGGATAGCCAATAAGTTTGTAGCACCTATCCTTCGTGTGGCCATTATAGCCACAGTGCTCACAGGTTACTGGCAACTTCTTCTGATTCTTATGACTGGGAGTATATGTAGACTTGTTGCCAGTTGCCATTGACATTAACACCTCCTCCTAAATGATTACTTCATAAGAGTAAATTTCCTTTGTTTGGAATGACTTGAGATCCCACATTGCCTCCTCTTACTTGAGTAGTTGAACCTGGTCCTCCCTTTTGAATAAAAACCACAGCTCATTCCAGTGTATCACTTACCACATTTGCTATACTTGCAATTGTCCTCTGACTTTCATGATCGATTACCATAGAATAAGCTTTGTTTAAAGTAGGTATGGGTGACATCATTAGAATCTGACTCCTACACTGACAATAAGTCTCATTTAGCCTCATGAGGAATTGTAACAACCTTTGATACCTATGATATTGGGCATAGCTTCTGGATTCAATGCAATTACACCCAGGGCAAGGCATAAGTGCATCAAATTCATCCCATAAGTTCCTCAACTTGGAGAAGTATTCAGCTACAGACATAGTTCCTTATCCTAGAGTTACAATTTCTCTATGCAGATAAAAAATTCTCGATCCATTAGCTGTATCAAACCTTTCCTTCAAATCCAGCCATACCTTGTGTGCATTTGAGGCATATCTAATGCTTCTCAACAAATCCTTTCCCACTGAGTTCATAATCCAGAATAGAACCACCGCATTTACTTTCTCCCATTGTTCATGCAATGATGAATCAAACTTCTCCTTAGCATGTCTTCCATCGACAAACCCTAACTTGCTCTTACCTAACAATCCTATGGTCATAGATCTACTCCATAAGGCATGATTCTCATATCCAGTAAGTTGAATTGAAATTAATGAATTACCTGGAGTATCTGCAGGGTAGAGATACAGAGAATGGTTGTGGTCTATCTCCACACGACTGAAACTTCTAGTTCCCGATGAACTTGGTGCTGCATGGGCGTTTTCATTCACCATTTTAGCTCTTCCGAGTTTGAATTAGCTCTTCCAAGATTGAATCCCTTAAATCCCTAAATCGGCACTTCTTCTGCAGCTTCTTCTCACCTTTTCTTCTGAACTTCCTCTTACTTCTTATTGTGATTCAGCTTCTCAAAGTTTGAATCTAGCACTTTGGATCAGTGCTATGATACCATGTTGAATCTTATCAGAGATAAGAGTAGATGGAGAAGAGTATTTGATCCATTGAAGGAGCTCTGCTCAAAGGAGCTCAAAATATTCTGTTACAACTGAAATAGAGAAAGTAAAACATGTATTTGTACAGTAGTTAACTAATTATTAACCACCCTCTGACTAACTCTCTATTCACTTAACTAATTAGGATTAGTATTAATAACACTCCATTAGCTTGTCATTAGCCTTCTCAACAACTTTCACTGAAATCTTGTACATCTACAAAATTGAGATCTAGTCCAAGCCTATAAAAAATTTAGAGATGGAGTCAGGATTTGAAATATAAAATTCAAAATTATCTCAATTCAATTTATCTAAATCGTGAGGATACATACACTCCAACTTGGTAGGCAAACCAATTCGACATAAAACTAATTTCCTCAATTAAGAAACGAAAATTTATAATCTATAACAGTCCTAAGTGATAAGCTAGAATTCATGATGTCATGAACAGGAAAAAAATACATAAACCTCCAGAAGCTAACAATATAAGTCGAGCATCTAGGTTGAGTAAATACAAAATTACTCTAGAAAATATAATACACTATCTTAATTAAATAGAATACTATTGCCAAGGATGTCTAGGCAATGACCCTAGAAAAGACATTCATATCCACACGTATAAATTCGGAGACTCATGAAGCAATATTTCAATCTTAGATAACAATATCGTTGGCCTGCACGCCTCTACTCTAACAAGGGACTAGGTCCTTGAATACCTAAATCAAGAAATACAGTAAATACAAAACACAACCGTTTTTATGTAGAAAAACTCCTTGCTCAAGGAAGAAACAACCACGACCTGATCCACAGGATTTAAGCCTAAATTCCACTAACTTTCAGGAGCAAAAGACTAGAACCTATTTCAATAGGATTGATCCACAAATACCCTTTTCCCTACAAGAAAGTGAGATCCTCTTGAACTAAGCTTCCACAATGCAACCCACTAAACTAATTCAACAAAAACTAGCATAGACTTCAACTTTTATCCTAGCTACTTCAAGCTATGGATATAAGTAATCACAATAAAACTTCAAATCAAAACACCAGAACCCTTTATAGATAAGGATATGACTTACATTAAGGCACATAGAAATAATACTAAAGAAAGCTTGAAATGATCACGAAAAGCTTGAATGTAATGGTTGTTCTTCAGTGTATTTCGAGAAGCAAAATGGTTTCTTAGTTGGGAATGTAGAAGTGGTGACCTTTGCACCTTTCATTCTTCAATATATATCAAAGCACTTGATGAGAAATAACCACTTTTGGGACCACAAAACATGGAGCAATATTATTGGCTAGTAAGCTTGCCACTCTGCCAAAAACTCGAGCACTACCCAAGTTTGTTATTTGCAGACCTCATGTCACTTCCAGTTAGAGACTTGTACAACTAACACTTACTCTAAGATGGAATTAGGTCCCATCCCAGAGTTTGTCAAATAATCAAAACTTTACATAATATCAAATTTCCCCTTTTTAATGATGACAAACACTGCAATCCAGCTAACCTCTATTCAATAAACATTGCAAACCAATACTTCCCCCTCAACGTTTGACACCATACTCCCCCCTCAATATATTTCACCATTGTTTTTTTATAAGGAACAGACCTATGCCAAAGGGTCCCCACCCTTTTGTACGGTTAGGGGTTGAGCCGCACACCCCAAACCTTATTATAGATAGATAAAGGAAAAGTACAAAAGGAGGGGGACAAGGACCTTACCTCCACCTAAATGGTGGTTGACAAATCGGCCAACCTACTAAGGTCGGCCAATTTCTCCCCAATTCTAGACAAGCAACAAACTAAAAAAATCTAAAGAGAGGACTCCTCTCGATACATAATTCTAAGAAAGCCATAATAAAAGGAAGACTCTGCCCTTACAATGATCAAAGAAAAGCAAGATGACCCAATTAATCCTATAGAACTCAACAAAGTCCCAAGAATCAGACTAGTCAAACACAAACGACTAAGAGACATCCTAGCCAAAGGACAAACCCCCACAAAAGCTTAAGGTGGTTCTTTAATTCTCTTAAATTTCTTCCTCCTGAAAGAAGCCATTTACATCTTGTCCAAATAATAGTAAGCTTTTAGCATCCGTAGAAACCCGGTTGACATCAAAATAAACCTGAGGAGAAGAGAAGTTGTGGCTATGTTTGGCCAAAGTATCAACAACGTAATTGGCCTCTCTATACGAATGCACACACTTGAAATCATGCAGCTGAGCTTTATGAGACTTCAACCTGATCAAAGCCTTATTAATACGCAAGGTGGAGTTGTGACGTGGTTGATCCATCTTTGAAACAAATCAGAACACATTTCTCAACATTAATCATCAACTCCTTCCAATTTGTAGGCCAACCAATATAGGGAAAAACAGTTTTGAGCAGATAGTAGGTGTCTTTGAACACCAAGTACTTCACCCTAGCCAAATTAGTTTGTTTCCCTGCATATCTACAGGCACACTTATTCTTCCACAAATTTCAATATATGAAAATAGGTTTAGCCAGGAGTACTAATCTGTGAGCTTCACTTTTGTAATCAGCTTTCCACCACCTCATAATGTAGTGATGTAAAGGGAGATGATCACCAGTAATGCAACAAGAAGCAGGAAAAAACCTCTAAATAGTAGTGGAGAAGGGATCAGTAATGAAAATGTGCTAAACAATATCTATTCCAGGATTAAAACAACAATAACACTCCTTTGGGTCATGACCAAATTTGATTATTTTTCATTCGGGGGAAGCTTACCCCTTAAAGCTCTCCACAATGAAAAAGAACACTTGAAGGGGATGTTTTTGTGCCAAGTGTACCTGTTAATGTTGGTATTGGTTCTCTAATCTCTGATAGTGTTTCGTGTAGATGAAACAGTAAAGGAACCATCAACATTCAACTTCCATAAGGCCTTATCTGGCACCCCTTGCTGAATCTGCAACCTGATGGCCAAAATGGATGCTACATGTTGTGGAGGAGCTATATTGATGATCCTGTCAACATCCCAATGTCCAACCTTGAATGAAAGCATCCACCCTGGTATTATTTAGCCTGCTATTGACCTCTCTGAAGTGAGCTAGAGGAACCACACCCAGCTAATTGTCCCATCAAAATGAGTGGTTACAGTGTTGATCTTCCACAAAATATTAGGTTCTATTTTATGTTTAATTTGCATCATGTGTTTCCAGAAAAGGGAGTATCCCATTTCTTACTAACAGGATTTGATCTTTGAAAATACTTGGCTTTTAGAAAATCACCCCAAAGAGTGTTCTTAGTTCTAAAAGTCCACCAGTGTTTGTATTGGAATGATTTACACACATCAGAAATCATTCTAACACCAATGCCACCTTCATCAAATGGGAAGCTCAAATTCTTCCGTGAGGATCAATGATACTTCCTTTTTTCATCCAGCCAACCCCAAAAGAAATCAGCTATGATGCTCTGGATTTGTTTAAGAGTAGTTGAAGGAGGAGATATAGTAGAGAGAAAATGAATTGGTAAGGACTGCAACATATGTTTAATGAGAATGGCTTTGCCCCCAAACTTGAGAAGTTTAGACTACCTACGAGTTTTATTTTAGCCACCACCTTAGAGACCATGTCAGAGAAGTAGATAATTCTTTCTCTCCCTATATAAAAAAGGCAACCGGGGTATGTGAATGGATCTTTTTTATGAACAAATCCATTGACTTATTTGACCCTATAAACTCTTCTTTTAAAAGCATTAGAATGCATGATGAAGTAACTCTTTGTTCTTGTTAATAGACTGCCCAGAAATACCTTCATAAGTGGATAATATATCCATAATCAATTGAAGAGACTTGCTTCTGCTTGAAGAAAAGATAATGATGTCATATGCAAAACTAAGATGATTTATTTGAGGTCCTCTCTTTTCCATATAAAAACCATGAAAAATGAGCAGATTAATGCAACCCATTAGGTAATCTGGACAGAACCTTAACCCCTATTATAAACAAAGCTAGGGATAGAGGATCCCCTTGTTTGAGTCCTCTAGAAGAATGAAAAAAACAATATCTTGAACCATTGACTATGATGGAGTACCAATTATTAGACATGATTCTCCAAACCATATCAATGAACTTTTCTTGGAAACCTATCTTCCTCATGACTAAGCAAATATAGGACCAAGAAATCCTATCATAATCTTTAGCCATATCTAATTTAATGACCACATTATTTCTAATAACATGCTTCTTGATGTGGTGTATAATTTCTTAGGCAAGCATAATGTTCCCTGAGATGTTCCTTCCTTTAACAAACCCCAACTGATTTAGGGATATTAGGTTAGAAAGAACATGATCCAGCCTTAGACACAATAGTTAAGAGATAACCTTGTTGATAAAGTTACTTAAACTAATCGGTCTAAATTAAGAGAGCTTGTTAGGATTCTTGGACCTGGGCAACAGAACAAGACATGTATGAGAGAAGTATTTAGGAATGACGTGACCACAAAAAAAAGGCTGAGTAAAAGCTAGCAGATCCTAGTTTATTACACCCCAAAAAATTTGATAGAACATACCATTTATACCATCAAGTCCTGATGCAGAATGAGGACTCATAGAGAATACCATATTCCTAAGTTCTTCCATATCTGGCATAACCTGCAAAATCTTATTTTGGTGATGGGTGATCATTGCCAGGATACAATCAAGTATCTCTTTATTAATAGGATTGGACTCCCCCAGTAAAGATTTGTTGAAAATGATCACAAGCAGCCTCTGCATTGTTCTCATCTCCCTGTATCTAATCACCATCATCATCTTGCACCTGGTGAATGAATTGTTACGACCCAAAATGGGGTCATGACTAAAGGACCACTTAATTCCAATCCCAACAATAAAGATACCCCAGAAGGAGAAAAATCCAATAAATAAACAATCACCACATAAAAAAAAATCCCAAAACCTGGTGTCACGAGTATAAAGAGCATCTAATAACTAACTAAAGAAATAAATGCATTTTAGTCTTCGAATAGAAATAAAGACCAAGCAACTAAGATAGAATCCAATGGAAGCTCGAAGCCCTGAGTCTCACCACTAGTCTGGTATGAACCAAGTGCACGAGCAATTCAACTACCACGTGGATAATCCTGACGAGAATCTGCGGGGGGAGAAAGGAGTAGGGGTGAGTACACATAATATGTACCCAGCAGGTTTAACCGACTGGGAGTTAGAAATTGAATAAACTATGAAATAATCTAGGAACGCTTCCACCTGCAACAGAAAAACCAGTCCGGCATCGGTGCCGCCAATATATATATATGATAGCGCAAGCAAAGCAAACATATAATCTGACATAAGCCAACCCAAATCAACAAAAAGTAGTAAAATAAAATGGTATGCAATGTCGTGCAGTGCAATGCAATGCAAGGTGGTATAAAGACCGTCGCACAGCCTGTCGTATACAGCCCCGTCGAGCTAAGGCTCCCAGACTAAGGGGACCCATGGGGACCTCGCAGGCCATATACCTCAATCACAATATATCAACTACCTTGCCACCCAAGTGCCCGTGGTCAAGGACTCATGATAAAAATCATCATTCACAACTTCCCAAAATATCATGACATGTAGTATGAGGATGCATGCAAGCAAGACACAATTATGGAAACAACATACCTCTCAATAAGCACAATTTTTCTCCTTTTCTCAATATGTCATATTCGCACTATTCTCAATTTAGGATTCACATGCTCTCGAAGCAACACAATAAGAATTATCAACCCAACACACGATATGATCTCATCCCATAGATTACAACATAAGGATATTCAATAACTCAATCCCAATCTCAAAGAAGGATAGCCAAACCTACCTCAATGACGTAACCGCACGTGAACACTTCTACCAAATGGATAAATATTGAATTCAACTCCCGAAATGACAATTCTCTATCAAGAATAAAACACACGTGTCACAAGGAGTCCAATGATGCCCATATTACTATATGTCTAACCTAGGCCCAAACTCGTTTAATTCTATAGTCAATTCCCAAAATTTCAAGCTTAGGGGTAAGTCTTAAATCCTCTAATTAATATAATTTTAATGGTTACTCATATAATACAAACCTCCAATATTAGTACAAAATATATATACATCCCAAGCCCACAACGTAGTGGTTATAACGCCTGAACGAAGAACCCAAAAGCACTAAGCAGGAGGGTAAAAATGAAAAGACATGCATAAGTGACTTAATATGCATAAGTAATTGTCATATGAATTATATATACATATATTTTTTAATAATCACTTAGAAGAATTGTTAAATAAATAATTTCCATGGTATCTATATCCTCTGCACACCTGCACACAACACTGCCTCCCCTTTATTAATAATATAATATAATATATGCATATAACCACTTTTCAATAAGTATAAGATTTATAAATATATGTCTAAAACTCTTCAGCAAATGTTTGCTTACAAAATTAGCATATATTTTTTTTTAATTGACCAAAACCACCCACTACGTGCAGCCCTTCACCGTAGCATTTTTCCGCCGCCAAAAAAATTGATAACCTATTATTTTTATTTTTAATTTAACTGAGCCTTAACAGTAGCCGCACCCAATTTGTTTATATATCTTCATGTCATACTAATATTATTCCTCATTTAGCAAATGATTTGAGTAAAGAGAAATTTTGAAAATTAACTATTCCAGTACGTACCTAGCTTGGCAGCCATCGCCTTCTTCGTTCTCCTTTTTCTTTTCTTAGTTGAATATCAAAACTGATCAGCCCTATTATTTAATTTAATATATGCTAAGTGGTGTAGGGTTTTAGACAAATTAATATTTAGTCCAATACTTATAGAAATTATTTACACTGACCCGCAAATTAAATTATCATAGCTATCGAATAGTCCAAAATACCCATTTAAAATTTACGAGCAGGATATTTTAAGAAAATAAGAGGACTAATTTTTAAATAATCTAACGGGTCATTACATCATCCACCACTAAAAATCATGTTCGTCCTCGAACATAAGGTAGAAGAAAGTACCTGAAGCTTCAAAAAGCTGAGGGCATCGAGCACGTATATCTGACTCTGTCTCCCAAGTAGCCTCCTCAACAGGCCGATGTCGCCACTGAACCTTAACTGACGTGATCTCCTTAGTCCTGAGCCTACGAACCTGTCTATCTAGAATGGCTACGGGCTCCTCCTCATAAGTTAAATCCGGACCCAACTCTATGGTATCATAAGAAATAATGTGAGACTCGTCTGGTATGTATTTTCGGAGCATGGAGACGTGAAATACTGGATGAACAGCTGTCCATCTAGGTGGCAAAGCCAACTCATAAGCCACCTCACCTACTCTCCTAAGAATCTCAAACGGACCAATAAACCTCGGGCTAAGCTTGCCCTTTTTCCCGAACCTCATCACACCCTTCATGGGTGATATCTTCAACCACACATGCTCGCCAACCATAAACTCCAAGGGACGAACTCTCCTATCAGCGTAGCTCTTCTGCCGACTCTGGGCTGTCAATAGTCGACTCTGGATCAGGCGCACCCGCTCCATAGCATCTCTGAGCAAATCAGTGTCTAATGCTCGACGGTGACTGAGTCGAACCACCCAATAGGTGATCGACATCTACGCCCATACAACGCCTCAAATGGTGCCATCTGAATACTGGAGTGATAACTGTTATTATAAGCAAACTCCGCTAAGGGCAAGTGTTGGTCCCACCGGGCACCAAATCAATCACACAAGCCCTAAGCATGTCCTCCAACAATTGAATAGTCCGCTCGGACTGACGGTCTGTCTGAGGATGAAAAGCCGAACTCATGTCTAATCGCGTACCCAACCCATGCTGCAATGTCTTCCAAAATCGGGAGGTGAACACCGAACCTCTATCTGACACAATAGAGATAGGCACCCCATGCAATCTAACAATCTCACATAAATAGACCCTAGCTAGCTGCTCCGCACTGTGGCTAGTCCTTACTGGAATGAAGTGAGCTGATTTGGTCAACCTGTCTACGATCACCCAAATAGAGTCAAACTTACCCAACGTTACGGGTAATCCAGTCACAAAATCCATGGTAATACGCTCCCACTTCCATTCGGGAATGGGCATCCGCTGCATCGGACCTCCTGGCTTTTGATGCTTATACTTAACCTGCTGACAATTCAAACACTTACCCACAAACTCCACAATGTCTCTCTTCATCCCACACTACCAATAATGTTGCTTCAAATCATGAAACATTTTTGCTACACCGGGGTGAATGGAGTGCTTAGCACAATGAGCCTCCTCCAATATCAAGCGAACCCAATCACCTACCTTAGGCACACAAATGTGCCCATTAATTCTCAAAACTCCCCCAGAATCAAGAAAAGCTGACTTAGCTTCACCCCTCAACACTTTGTCTCGAATCACACATAATTTATCATCATCAAACTGGTGAGCACGAATCTGATCCATCAATGTAGATCTAGCCTCGACAAAGGCCAACACACTATGAGATGGGGAGATGTCAAGTCGAACCAATTGTCTAGCCAAAGACTGAACCTCTAAAGCTAAGGGTCTCTCCTCTACTCTAAGATATGCCAAGCTACCCATACTAGAAGGATTCCGGCTCAAGGCATCCGCTACCACATTAGCCTTGCCAGGGTGATAGAGAATAGAGATATCATAATCTTTCAGAAACTCCAACCACCTGCGCTGCCTCATGTTCAAATTAGGCTGAGAGAAAATATACTTGAGGCTATGATGGTCTGTAAAGATCTCGCAATGCACCCCATAGAGATAATGCCTCCACAACTTCAAAACAAATACCACCGCGGCCAACTCCAAATCATGAGTAGGGTAGATCCGCTCATGGACCTTCAGTTGTCGCGAAACATAAGCTATAACTCTTCCCTTCTGCATCAACACTCCACCTAGACCGACACCAGAAGAATCACAATAAACGACAAAGGCTACACCTTCCTCGGGCAATGTTAAAATAGGTGCTGAAGTCAATAACTCCTTGAGTCTTTGGAAGATCGCCTCACATTCATCGGTCCATAAAAATGCAACTTCTTTCTGAGTAAGCCTAGTCAAAGGAGCTGCAATAGAGGAGAATCCTTGAACAAATCGACAATAATAACCTGCCAGCCCAATAAAACTCCGAATTTCAGTCACTGAAGTGGGTCTCACCCAATCACGAATTGCTGCAACCTTGGCTGGATCAACCATAATACCATACTTAGTCACCACATGACCCAAGAAAGTCACAGACTCGAGCCAAAACTCGCATTTGGAGAATTTAGCATACAGTTTCTCCTCACGTAATTTCTGGAGCACGACCCTCAAGTGACGAGCATGGTCCGCCTCACTCTTGGAGTACACCAATATGTCGTCAATAAATACAATCACAAAGGAATCCAGGTAAGGTCTGAACACTCGGTTCATCAACTCCATAAAAGCGGCAGGGGCATTAGTCAGCCCAAACGACATAACCACAAACTCATAGTGCCCCTATCGAGTCCTGAAAGCAGTCTTTGGGATGTTTGACTCCCGGACCTTCAACTGGTGATACCCTGACCTCAAATCAATTTTTGAGAACACTGAGGAACCTGAAGTTGATCAAATAAGTCATCAATACGAGGCAAGGGATACTTGTTCTTGATGGTCACTTTGTTCAACTGACGATAGTCAATGCACATTCTCATAGTACCATCTTTTTTCTTTACGAACAACACTGGTGCGCCCCAAGGCGACACACTAGGCCGGATAAACCCCTTCTTCAACAAATCTTCTAATTGCTCCTTCAATTCCTTTAACTCTGCAGGAGCCATTCGATAAGGAGAAATGGATATGGGCTTAGTGCCCGGCTCCAAATCAATGGCAATGTCAATATCACGATCTGGAGGAACACCTGGTAAATCTGTAGGAAACACATCCATGAACTCCCTCACCACCCTTATGGTCTCTAAAAAAGATGACTCCTTAGAAATATCACGTACATGAGCCAAATAAGATAAACACCCATGCTCTATCATAGGCCGAGCGCGAACATAAGAAATAACCCCCTTAGGGTAAGAGTTGAGAGCACCTGCCCACATCAACTGGGGTAAACCCGGACACACTAAAGTCACAGTCTTAGCATAACAATCAAGGATCGCATGATAAGGGGACAACCAATCCATACCCAAGATAACATCAAAGTCAAGCATGTCTAGAAGGATCAAATCAGCCTAGGTCTCCCTACCTGAGAACACCACAATACAACCCCGATAGACCCGATCCAGCACTAAAGATTCACCCACGGGGGTAGAAACAGAAATAGGCACATCAAGAGGCTCACACACACCATCAATATCATGAGCAAAATAAGTGGATACATATGAATAGGTGGACCCAGGGTCAAATAATACTGAAGCTGAATGATGGCAAACTGGAATAATACCTGTAATCACATCGTCAGATGTCTCTGCCTCTGTACGGCCTGGAATGGCGTAACACACTCCGCGCTCTCCACTAACCTGCGATCCACCACGAGCACCACCTCGAGCTCCACCCCTAGCACCTCTAGTGCTGCCCCTCGCACTCTGTGAAGTGCCTCTAGCTGCTGGAGCTGGTGTAGGTCGGGCCGTCTGTGTCCCCGATGGAAAAGAAGCAGGAGCACGCTTAGGACAATCCTTTGCATGGTGGCCAAACTCATCACACACATAACAACCTCTAGGTCCGGACCTGCCTGTACTACCTGCATTAGGAAGGGAAGCATGAACTGGTCTCCCTTGATAACCCTGAGCGCCCTGCCTCTGAGAATCTCTGTCTCTGGGTGCATAACTGCCAAACTGACCTTGATAGCGGGACCTCTTACCACCACCCTGTCGGGCCAGTCTGATGCCCTCTATCATTCTAGCATGGTCAACAATGCTCTGAAAGGAACCACCAGATAACACAAGAGAGGCTGTGGCCTCTTGAAGATAACTTGTGAACCCCTTCACAAATCGACGAATCCGCTCAAACTCTGTGGGAATACTAGACATGGCATAACGGGATAACTTATGGAATCGTGCCTCGTATTCGGTCACAGTCATGGAACCCTGCTCCAATCTATCGAACTCATCACGACGTCTATCACGAAGGCTGTATGGTACAAACTTCTCAAGGAAGATCTCAGTAAATTGCCCCCAATCCATCGCTGGAGCATCAACTGGCCTCCGGGCCATAACCGTTCTCCACCACTCTCTGGCCATGCCTGTGAACTGATAAGAGGTGTAAGCTACTCTGTGGTCCTCCAGAACACCCAAATTAAACAATCGATCCTGGCACTCTGTTAGGAAGTCATATGCCCCATTCCCAGTGGTACCATCAAATTTGGGAGGAGTCAATCTCACAAATCTCTCAAAGCTCTTCTGCTCAGACAAGGACATAGCAGCACTGGCAGAAACTGGCGGAGCTGAAAACCTCGGGGGTGCAATAGAAGGCATTGAAAATGGACTCGGGGTCTGAAATCCCATATTAGGTCCCTGAGCTGGCTGTGAAGGACCAACCGGTATAGCAGGAACTGAGGTACCTGGAACATCACTAAAGGCAGGGGTATCCTCCAACCTTGACATCAATCGAATCAATAGCTCCTGTAATACTGGTGTACCCTCTAAGGATGCCGGAGGCTGAACTGGGTCCTCAGTCTACTCCTCGTGCTCGTAAACTGGGTCAGCAATAGGCTCAGGTGAAGCCCCTCTAGTCTGACCTCGGGCTGGTGCTGCACCTCTAACTCGACCTCGACCTCTAGCTCTGCCACGAGCTCTGCCTCGCCCTCTAGCGGGGGCTTGGACAGCAGGTACCGACTCATCTTCGGTATTTCTAGCTCTAGTTCTCGCCATCTGTGCAGGAAGAATGGATTAGAAGCGTACAAAACATGAATATGAACAAATCGCACGAAATGAATCAATAGAAAGAGGATTTTCTCCTAACAAGTATCCTGTAGCTTCTCGAAGATAGATACGGACGTCTACGTACCGATCCGCAAGACTCTACTAGACACCCTGCTCTTTAACTCATGAGACCGGTGAACCTAGAGCTCTGATACCAAACTTGTCACGACCCAAAATGGGGTCATGACTAAAGGACCACTTAATTCCAATCCCAACAATAAAGATACCCCAGAAGGAGAAAAATCCAATAAATAAACAATCACCACATAAAAAAAAATCCCAAAACCTGGTGTCACGAGTATAAAGAGCATCTAATAACTAACTAAAGAAATAAATGCATTTCAGTCTTCGAATAGAAATAAAGACCAAGCAACTAAGATAGAATCCAATAGAAGCTCGAAGCCCCGAGTCTCACCACTAGATCTGGTATGAACCAAGTGCACGAGCAATTCAACTACCACGTGGATAATCCTGACGAGAATCTGCGGGGGGAGAAAGGAGTAGGGGTGAGTACACATAATATGTACCCAGCAGGTTTAACCGACTGGGAGTTAAAAATTGAATAAACTATGAAATAATCTAGGAACGCTTCCACCTGCAACAGAAAAACCAATCCGGCATCGGTGCCGCCAATATATATATATGATAGCGCAAGCAAAGCAAACATATAATCTGACATAAGCCAACCCAAATCAACCAAAAGTAGTAAAATAAAATGGTATGCAATGTCGTGCAGTGCAATGCAATGCAAGGTGGTATCAAGACCGTCGCACAGCCTGTCGTATGCACCCCCGTCGAGCTAAGGCTCCCAGACTAAAGGGACCCATGGGGACCTCGCAGGCCATATACCTAAATCACAATATATCAACTACCTTGCCACCCAAGTGCCCGTGGTCAAGGACTCGTGATAAAAATCATCATTCACAACTTCCCAAAATGTCATGACATGTAGTATGAGGATGCATGCAAGCAAGACACAATTATGGAAACAACATTCCTCTCAATAAGCACAAATTTTCTCCTTTTCTCAATATGTCATATTCGCACTATCTCAATTTAGGATTCACATGCTCTCGAAGCAACACAATAAGAATTATCAACCCAACACACGATATGATCTCATCCCATAGATTACAACATAAGGATATTCAATAACTCAATCCCAATCTCAAAGAAGGATAGCCAAACCTACCTCAATGACGTAACCGCACGTGAACACTTCTACCAAATGGATAAATCTTGAATTCAACTCTCAAAATGACAATTCTCTATCAAGAATAAAACACACGCGTCACAAGGAGTCCAATGATGCCCATATTACTATATGTCTAACCTAGGCCCAAACTCGTTCAATTCTATAGTCAATTCCCAAAATTTCAAGCTTAGGGGTAAGTCTTAAATCCTCTAATGAATATAATTTTAATGGTTACTCATATAATACAAACCTCCAATATTAGTACAAAATATATACACATCCCAAGCCCACAACGTAGTGGTTACAACGCCTGAACGAAGAACCCAAAAGCACTAAGCAGGAGTGTAAAAATGAAAAGACATGCATAAGTGACTTAATATGCATAAGTAATTGTCATGTGAATTATATATACATATATTTTTTAATAATCACTCAGAAGAATTGTTAAATAAATAATTTCCATGGTATCTATATCCTCTGCACACCTGCACACAACACTACCTCCCCTTTATTAATAATATAATATAATATATGCATATAAGCACTTTCCAATAAGTATAAGATTTATAAATATATGTCAAACTCTTCAGCAAATGTTTGCTTACAGCATTAGCATATATTTTTTTTAATTGACCAAAACCACCCACTACGTGCAGCCCTTCACCGTAGCATTTTTCTGCCGCAAAAAAAATTGATAACCTATTATTTTTATTTTTAATTTAACTGAGCCTTAACAGTAGCCGCACCCAATTTGTTTATATATCTTCATGTCATACTAATATTATTCCTCATTTAGCAAATGATTTGAGTAAAGAGATATTTTGAAAATTAACTATTCCAGTACGTACCAAGCTTGGCAGCCGTCGCCTTCTTCGTTCTCCTTTTTCTTTTCTTAGTTGAATATCAAAACTGATCAGCCCTATTATTTAATTTAATATATGCTAAGTGGTGTAGGGTTTTAGACAAATTAATATTTAGTCCAATACTTATAGAAATTATTTACACTGACCCGCAAATTAAATTATCATAGCTATCGAATAGTCCAAAATACCCATTTAAAATTTACGAGCAGGATATTTTAAGAAAACAAGAGGACTAATTTTTAAATAATCTAACGGGTCATTACATGAATAATCTTCTTCTCCTACGTCTCAAAAGGGCATGAAAATATTTAGTGTTGGCATCACCTTCTTTGAACACATGGAGTTATGATTTCTGCCTTAGGATGAAATCTTTAAGCTTTAAAAATATTATGTACTCTGCATTTGACCTGTGAAGCTGACTTTTCCTCTCATCATAATATGAAGCAATAAGCTCCTCCTCGGCTATTTTGCACTTATCTTCAAACTCCTTCACCTTGGCATGATTTCCCCAAATTGCTTCTTAGACCAGACACTAAGAGTAAAGGCTTATCTTATAATTTTCTGATGAAAAACCCACATTAGGCTACCAGAAACTGGTCTATCCCAACACTCTTTGACAATGTCCAGAAATTCAAGTTGCTCAGCCCAACAGTTCAGGAACTTGAAATATTTGGTTGCATTTTCTGATTTGTCAGACATCTTTAATTATAGAGGATAGTGATCTGGCTAACAGTGGGGAGATGAGTTATAGTAGGTTGAGGCATAACCTCAATCCACTTGTCACTCACCATGGCCCTATCAAGCCTATTCCAAATTCTAAACATCCCATCCCTTTTATTAGACCAAGTAAATTTCTGACCAGCAAAGCCCAAGTCTATCAAACCACAACCCTCTATAACTGCAATAAACTCAAGACTCTTCTTCATATTGTATGTGACACCCCAAGCTTCTCCTTAGTATCAGTAATAACATTGAAGTCCCCAATAACATACCAAGGAATGCCTTTATCTCTGTTAGCAATAAATAACATCTTCTCCCAGAGAGGTCTTTTAAGAGCATCTTTACACTTTGCATGAACAAAGGTAAAAATGATTTTATGAGGAAGCTGAATATGCTGGATCTCACAAATTACTTACTGCTCATCATTTGCAAGAATCTTTCATCCAACTTCATGATCCAAAAAAACCAAAATCTTTCTAAGAATCTTTCATCCAACTTCATGATCCAAAAAAACCAAAATCTTTCCATTGGTATTACCTACAACCTTATCCATAGGCAAATGTCTCTTATACCACTGTAACTGAGAGCTATCAGAAAAAGGCTCCAAAATGACTATCATAGAAAGGTGGTGAATGATTCTAAGAGATTGAATTCATTCCAAAGCTCCTTTGGTACTAATACGCGTTGTATTCCAAATGATTATATTAATCATTGGGATGATTTAGATGTAAAAAGTCTCGTGTTGGGCCTGCCTGCAGTGGCAAGATGTTTATTGGTGAAGTTTTTAGTTTTGAACATTGCTTTAATGAGAACCCCTTGGGGATAATCCATGCTTTTGACTGATTTGCTGGATTTCCTCTTGCAGATCACTATCATTGGAGGGACTAAAGGTTTTTATCAACTGCTCATTAGTCACATCATCTTCATCATGGTCATTGATAGGTAGAGTGTCCTTATCCACCTCATTTTCAGAGTTAATGACCCCAAATTCATCAAACTCATTGCTGGGAAGCACAGGATCAGAGTTGAACTAACTCACACTTTGCCCATCATCAGGAGGATCTTCAGTAGGAGGTGTTGAACTAGATATTGAGAGGAGTGATAGTCATCCCAATAGGATCATCTACAAGTATAAACTTGTTACAAGGTACCCTTTCTTCAGAAGGTAAAGTATCACAAGCTGCAGTGACCCCAGAATTTGTAGGAACTACATCACCAGATTCATCAAGCTTCTTCTTAAGTGTATCTCTTCTGTTCTTGCTTGGTTTATTTTTGCTCTTGGTACCACTAAAACTAGCTAGAGAACCCAAATATTTAGCCATTCCACCTTTCTGTTGCCCTTGATTACTTTTGACACTAGACATTCTGAACCTGATCTGAGTGCCTTGGAGTGATTGCCTGGCTTGCATAAGTGACCTTGGCATAGCTATATTGATTATTTGTAGTGGTTGTAGAGGCTTGTTGGTCCATTCTATGATCATTTATTTGGTTCCCATGCAAACCATAAGACAACACCCCCTCCCCACTTGGTTCCCCACCCTGCAGAATAGTAGGTTTCTCCTGCCTCTCCATCCTCCCCCCATTAACTACATCAACAGTCCTAGAGATAGCAGCATGGGGTTCATGGTAATGGGTCAACACATTATTATCCTGTAAAGGATTAATTTGGGGCTTGGGGGGGTTGATCAATAATAGATGGATTAACATTAGTAGGCTGGGGAGCCATCAAGTCAATACCAGGGTTTTCATTCATATCTTTCTGGTTGGCATCCTTATCATCTTTCTAAAGATCAACTTTGTGCTATGATTGATCATGTCTTCTTTTGCTTGACTTCTTTCTTTGGGTTTGCCACTAGTCCTGTTTCTGGTTTTGCTTGCCCTTGACTTTGTTGTTGCCCTCCATATTAAATGTTTTGCTGTTACTACATTTGTGAGTGGTCTTGCAGATCTTGTCTTTGGTCCTAGTATCAATGTTAGGAATTGTTGTACTTTTAGCATCCTTTCTTCTTTTAGCTTCATCATCCCTCCTCTTGATCATGCAATTGCCAATAGCATAGACCTAGTGCTAGCAATGACTATGATGATTAGGTAAGTCTTCATATTGTATCAATTTCCATTTACCCACACTGATATCATGTTCATCAAACCCCAGCCACACATGTTGTGGCTTGTCTTTTGTAATATCTATATACGCTCTAACCTTAGTAACACTACCCCTAATATTTTGAATAGAGCCTGAGTCGAAGTATAGAGCCTTCCCAATAGAAGCCAACAAAAGAGATAACACTTCTATATAATAGCAGTGCCAAGGAAGCTTTGGTAGTGTCACCCATACTGGAACAATGGATGTCTCTATCTCAGGTTTAAATATAGGGGTCCAAAGCTGTAGTCTCAATAACTACCCTCAATGTGCATTCTTTGCTTTGTCCAAAAAGTTATGTGATTAGCTATAAGGACTAGGATTTTTTGAATAGCATTACCGGATCTCTTGGTACTGTCCCGAGCGAATTACCAGGCATCTCTCGAAGGGCCACACAGGTCGTATGAAGCCACACAGACCGTGTGGCCTCCCATGGAGGGACACTTGGTGCAGTTCACGACAAGGGCAATTTGAGACGGAGGAGATTTTAGACCAAGTGAGGGCACACAGCCACTTACACGGTCCGTGTAATGTGTCACGGGCTGTGTGGCCCTCTGTGTAACTCGCTACGTAAATTTTTTTCTAAGTATGAAAATACCATTTCTAAACTTTATTGTGCAAAACTTATTGCAAGTGTTATCACACGGTCCATGTCACGGTCCATGTGGAGTCACACGGACGGTGTAGTCATCGTGTGGTACTCCTTAGCTTTGAATAATTTCCCTCTGCGAAATTCTTAAGTGATGGTTCACGGTCAGTGTTCACGGTCCTTGTGACATCTCACAGACCATGTAGTCGACCGTGTGGACTTGACGGTTCCAATTCTGCCCGTCTCATTAATGGCGTTTATGTAATTTTGATTTATTTTATTTATGAATTATGACATTTTACCTATCCTAAACCCCTAATTCAACTATTACTCCCTCCCCTCTTAATTCGTTCTCCTAAAAAACTTTTACCTCTCATAAGATTACCTCCCAATTCCACTCTACTCTCCCCTCTCAAGGTTCAAGGCTAGGGTTCAATTGAAGTCCAATTCAAGCTAAGTCCTTCCTCAAATTTAGCTCCTCAATCAAGGTATGTGGGATTAATTCTTGGTCCCTTTCAACCAAGAAGATCCAAAATTCCTTTCAATTGATTTCATGAATTTAGTCCACTTTAAATATGAGTATTCATTACTTGATTTATTTAAATCCAATTGATGTATGAGTTGTATTCTACCTATGATTTCAATTCACTTTGATCATTATTACAATGATTTACATTGGGATATGAAGTAATGAACATGCATGTACCCTTTTTAAGTTGATTTATGCATGGGTGGTTTATATTTAATTATGGATTTACTTTATTTAACATTATGATATTCATTTTAACTTGAATCTATGTTACCCATGCTAATCTCACATCATGCATTGCATTCGCATTCACGCACATTGGTTTATATGAAAATTATGAAGTGGGTTAAGCCCAATTATGTTTTATGAAGTGATTATGCTATAATTTTGGTAAGGCATTGGTTATGACAAGAATGTGATCACACATATGTCTATGATTATGGCTCTTTGAGAATTTTGGGTACTTGCACCGTTCCGTATATGTATGTCACGCCCTAAGTCCCATTAAGGCGGACTGGCACCCGTTGCCGACAAGGCTCTGGAGAATCAACATATAACTATGCACCTAGTATGAACATTTAAGAGGTTTCCATATTCGACATACTGTCAAAAGAAAGTAAACTGTATTAACAAGCCAAAAGTAAATGCATAAGACTAGGCCATTGGAGCCACGATGTCTATAGTACGCTACTTGACCATACTTTAATTTGCATAGTCTACAAAGTCTCAAGGTAAGGAACAATATCCATATGGTTCAGGACAGGCCCCGCCTCATGACCAACTATACACTACAAAATACAAGCTCTAGACACACAAGCCCCAAAGCAACCTGGAGCTCAGTAATAGCAGATGGAAATCTTGTACTCTTACTGGGGAGATCTAGTAGCTCCTGTACCTGCAGCATGAAATGCAAGTCCCCCATAAGGGACGTCAGTACGAGATAATGTACTGAATATGTAAGGATGGAAATACTGTATATGAAAATAAGAACTCAAATGAAATCACACACTGGTGTGTAAGGATAAAAGACCACCTTTAGTCATACTGTGGAATCATGTACTTTATGTCTTTTTATTACTTTACCTTTCTTTACTGTATAATATGGTGCACCATATATCATGTAAATGACCAGCTGATCAGTGGTAAATCAATATCGGGATCGACCCAAGCTAGGCTTTCCTTTCACCCCTAGAATACCCCCCATAATATGGGATCGACCCATGCTAGGTGATTCTTCCACCCCTGGGATACCACCTATCACTAAGAAACTTTGAGTTATCTTTTATTTACTTTTGAAATGATTCTTTTGGTGGTCATAACATTTAGAGATGTAGGAAAATAGACATGACATGTGTCATATAAACAACCATACAAGATAATACCATAATGAAAAGAGAGTTACACAACTAATGAAATGGGTAGGAGATTAAACAACACATGGACTTTATTTGGTAAAAAGGAACGCATGTATCTTTGGTACCCAAGTACGTATGCAGATTTGAAAATGGCTATGTATAGGAATATATGAACATCGTAAGGAGTGGTGACACAATTATTAGTTGTGTCGGAGTTGGTAAGTGCCTTTATGTACCAAGGAAGAACCTAGATTTCATGCCAAGTAATAGGAAATCAAGTAGCCTTACATACCTCGTTGTACTATGTCCTTATTACCTCGGAGTAGTATCCTCTTCCTCCAAATACTTATCTACAATATAATAGGTGATAAAACTAGTGTTAGCAGCTAATAGACACATCTTGGTAGTCCAATTTGACCTAAAAATAATATCCGGGCAGCAAGCTCGGAATTAGCAACCGAGGAGTATTCTTTCAACATTTCCACTCCTAATCGTATTTTATAATACACATTCCCATATACATGTCATATCCAGCTATTTTTAGTCTCATGACAGTGTTACCACAGTTCATAAACTACAACATACAACAACTCTACACAACACGCAAGTAGGCAATGCAACATTGCGTCCTTTCACTATATTTTGACGTCAACCATCCCAAATCCGTTTCAATCTCAACAAACCCTTTTCAACATATTTACACACAAAGACAGTCCTAACACAGTCACCAAGTAGATGGAAAACATGAGACAACAATTCTCAATATTCAGTCCACGAATTCTTACGAAGAGCGAAATTAAGGTATGATATAAGAACTCATTTTTTTGCAGAATATAAAAATGGTGCAGCAGCCTTCTTACATCACTACAGAATCAAACCTTGTTAAAAAACTAAACATTACTTCATTATCCAGCCAACCAACAAGAGAAAAGACTCCTAATAAACAAGAAAAGTGGACAACAATCTTTGAAACACATGCTGTCCCAAATTCCTGCACAAGTACAACCAGCATACTCTTCATGTTTTTCATGAAATATTTATACCAAACCATAGGTATTTTTACTTACCTTAGACCTCAAGGATCAGGTGCTCTTCAAGAACCCTAGAGGTGTACGTTGGCCACTTTAGAAAATGAAGAGAGAGCAAGGAGAAACTTTGAAGAAAATCTGATTTTTGGCTTTGAGAAAATGACTAAAAGTTGCTGGATTTTATCCCCTTTTAAAGGGCCACTTTTGGCCGACTTTCTTTTGTATTTTTAAGCCTTATTTTATTAAGGTGATGATTAAGCAACCTGGCCTTTTCACTTGAGTCTTATTGGGCTTCAATTGGATGGGCTTTGCTGCAAATATTTCTCTTTTACACCCACTTAGTTTGGACCCTATTTGTGAATTGGGTTGTGAATGTAATTTGGCCCTTTTCATTATCATCTTGGGCTACAAATTTTGTCCCTTTATGATGCTACACCATGGGCCCAAATGACATCCTTAACTCGGGGTTTATTTTTTATCGGACTTGAACAAATTCGGTGTTGGGCCTTGTCTCCGTCTGCCTAGCCTATTTAAGTTAAGCATGTAGGTGACTCACCTGTTAGCTTCCTAAGTCTAACAAGCACCTCACTTCCTTTCACTTCTTTTAAGGCTGTGCTCTCCTTAATTTGACTTAAAACTTATATACACTCGGTCATTTTAAGCGTTAGACGTACATATAACCCTCTAATATGAAATTTAAGCACTTTTAGAAATGTGCGCTGCTTTAACCCCACCATATCATGTTTCATATGCATTGGACTAGTACATGTAAGATGTGGGGTGTTACAATGTAGATGAGCTATTCCTTGCATGAGCATTATGATTATGATATATGATTTGACATTTGAGCCTAAATGTGCATTGAATGATTTTAAGTGAGCATTGTATCTCTTGAAAGCACATATATGTATAATTATTCATATGGGAAGTTGATGACTTAGCACCGATGGATTGGGGGCGTCAAGGCTATCCCCAAGGGCCCTCTCCCTTTCCTTAAACGATGTGCCAACATAGGAACATTAGCCATTGCGAAAAAGACCGGGTCGTAAGAAATGGTTATTCTTTTATTATGTTTATGATATGAGATGATTATAAAAAATCCTTCTGAAAAGCGGGTCGTAAGGAAGGTGACCATCTACTGAAAAGCGTGGTTGTAAGGTGTAATGTAGATTACTTTTGGTAAGTAATCTTCTCCCTACCGGTGGGAGGTCCCAATCGGTCTAATTCATGTAATAGCTCGCATGACTTTGATTTGTCGGTTATAGTCCATCCCCACTATATATGAGCATTGTTGCATTTCATGCATCATAAATTTTATGGCATCTTATATACACTTCCATTGGTTATATAATTCTTTCTATATTATTTGCCCTTGTCATCTAATATTAAATACAGGTTTGGTAAGTCATATGCGTTACATGCTCGCATACTTAGTACATTCAAACGTACTAACGTATACTCTATGCCTACATGATTTTACAATGTAGGGACCAAACACTTTGATTACCAACTATTTGACGTATAGTCCAATCCTGAAGTATACTGTGTGAGTCCCATCTTCCAAGGATGAGCCAACTTCCTTTCTTTATGTCATTTCCAAATGTTCTTTCTTATATGAGGGTGAGCCCGAAACTTGTCCCGGCCCCCATTCCATTTTGACTAGAGGCATTTTTTGGGTGTCATGTAGACTCTTTAAAGTCTTTATGCTATGCAAAATATTTGGTTTACGTATCCCTATGAATGGATTTATGGAAATCTCGTACTTTTATTATATGTTTATGGGTATTAGTGTGGAAAGTCCCAATCCCCCGTTTTGCCCCCATAGAGTTAGTCCTTTTTCCCCCGTCTCTTAGAACTACGTGTTACTATTTGAATGTTTTCTTGAACCGATGATGTAAATATAGATACTTGAGGCTTATTTGGGGAACTCTCGGGTTGCCATTTGCCGTGTCATATCTAGACCCTAGCCCTGGATCGTGACAAAAGATGGCATCAGAGCCCTAGGTTTATAAATGGTCCTCGGAGCCCAACATGCCGCATCAAGTATAGTCCTATTCATGGGTGTGAAGTGCAGCATGCCTATGAGTGGGAGGCTACAGAGATATTCTAGGAATTTCCTCACTTCTTCCTGTCTTATGTCGTGCACAGAGATGTTCTAGGAATTTCCTCACTTCTTCCTGTCTTATGTCGTGCTATGGCTAGAATATTTGGTTCCCTTATCTTAATGGTGTCGTTGATCCATTTCAGAAGATGCCTCGAGGAAGACCTCTCCCACTAAGGCTGGCTTCGACTAATGAGGATCAGTCTCCCCATGAGCCTCTGGATGAACCCATCTCAAATGGTGAGTTCTATACAGCCTTCGCTATGCTTGCCCAGGAGGTGATCTATCAGACAAGGCAGGCTAGCTTGCCATGGCATCCTACGCCTGCTTCTAGGGTGAGGCATTTCACCTAGATAAATCCTCCGGAGTTCCATGGGTCAAAGGATGATGAGGATGCTCCGGAGTTCATTGATGAGCTTACCAAGATACTGAACAACATGGGTGTCACCTCCGAAGTGAAGGCTGAATTGGCTGCCTACCAACTGAAAGATGTGGCTCAAGTGTGGTATACTCAGTGGTCTATGGAGAGAGTTTATGGTGGTGATGTTAATTAGGAAGAGTTCACACTTGTATTCCTTGATATCTTCTTTCCCCTTGAGCTTAGGGAGGCCAGGATGACTGAGTTTATCAACCTCAAGAAAGGAAGTATGAGTGTGAGGGACTATGCCCTCAAATTCACAAAGCCTTTCAAGTATGCTCCATCGCTTGTGGCTGACCCCCATACAAGGATGCAGAAGTTTGTTTTGGTTATCTTTGATTTGCTTATAAAGGAACGCCGTACTGCTATGCTCATACGGGATATGAATATTGCCAGACTCATGGTGTATGCAGAACAAATCGAAAGGGAGAAACTCAAGGAGAGAAGGGTTCACGATCCCAAGAGGACCCATTTTGATGGTGGATTCTTTGGTTCTTGGAATGGTGGTTTTGGTCGCTTCCAACTGGGCCAAGGTTCTGGTACTCAGGTCGCTAATGATCGGGTACCTCCTCCCAGGGCACTGGTTGGTGGTGGTCAGGGGTATCCTGTGTGTGAAAAGTGTGGAAGGCCTCACCCGTGGGTGTGTTGGAGGGAGTTGAGTGTTTGCTACGGGTGTGGTGATAAAAATCACAAGGTTTTTGACTGTCCTAGGAATGCTCGTAGAGGTCAAAGTCAAGTGGCCCAAGGTGGGCAAGGTCAACAAAGAGCTCCCCAAGGTGTTTCCCCCAAGAACAATTAGTTCTATGCCCTCTATGCCCGCCGGGATGTTGAGGAAGCTCCGGATATCGTGACCAGTATGTTAAAAGTCTTTGATTTTGATGCTTATGTTTTGCTTGATCTGGGTGCAAATTTGTCTTTTGTGACTCCTCTATTGGCTGTTAAATTTAGTTTGAGTCCCAAGGTTTTGAGGACCCTTTCTTTGTTTATACTCCCATGGGTGAATCTGTTGTTGCACATAGAGTCTATCATGGTTGCTCTATTTATGTGTTGCACAAAAGTTTTCCATGTGATCTTGTAGAACTTAAGATGTTCAACTTTGACGTGATTCTTGGGATGGATTAGTTGCATGCATCATATACCTCTATAGATTGTAGAACCTGGAAGGTCAAGTTCCAACCTCCCAGTGAGCCCGTTCTTGAATGGAAGGGTGGTGAATCCTCTGTTAATGGTCAGTTTATTTCCTATCTCAAGGCGCGGATAATGATTTCTAAGGGGTGCATTTATCATATTGTGAGGGTCAAGGATATGGAATCCGAAGTGCCTGCTCTTGAGTTGGTCTCTGTGGTGAATGAGTTTTTGAATGTCTCCCCAAAGACTTACCGGGCATTCCTCCTGAAAGAGAGGTAGACTTCGGCATAGACCTTCTTCCGGACACACAACCTATCTCTACTCCTCATTGTATGGCGCCAGTGGAGTTAAAAGAATTAAAGAAACAGTTAAAAGATTTATTGGAGAAAGGTTTCATTAAACCCAGTAAGGATGGGACTCTTCGGATTTGTATTGATTATAGGCAACTAAATAAGGTAACCATTAATAATAAGTACCCATTGCCCAGGATTAACGACTTGTTTGACCAGCTTCAGGGGGATAATCATTTCTCAAAGATTGATCTTCGTTCCAGGTATCATTAGTTGAAGGTTAGGGAGTGTGACATTCCCAAAAAGGCTTTTCGAACAAGATATGGGCACTTTGAGTTTTTGGTGATGTCATTCGGCATAACCAATGCTCCGGCCATGTTCATGGATCTAATGAATCGGGTGTTTAAGCCATTCCCTAACAATTTTGTGGTGGTCTTCATTGACAACATTCTCATTTACTCCCGAAGTGAGCAGGAACATGGGGATCACTTGAGGATGGTCCTCCAAACTTTAAGAGAGAAGAAGTTGTATGCCAAGTTTAGCAAATGTGAATTTTGATTGGGCAAAGTGGCTTTCCTTGGTCATGTGGTGTCCGGTGATGGTATCAAGGTGGACCTGAAGAAGACCAAGGCCGTGAAGAATTGGCCCAGACTGTTGACTCCTTCAGATATTAGAAGTTTTCTTGGGTTGGCTGGATATTACAAAAGGTTTGTTGAAAGGTTCTCATCTATTGCATTTCCATTGACTAAGTTGACCCAAAAGAAGGCTAATTTTGTGCGGTAGGATGAATGTGAGCGGAGCTTCCATACTTTAAAGGATCGACTTACATCGGCTCCCTTCTTAACTTTACCTTACAGTTTGAAGGGATTCATGGTGTATTTTGATGCTTCACGGATTGGGTTGGGTTGTGTGCTTATGCAACATGGTAAGGTAATAGCATATGCATCAAGGTAGTTGAAGGTGCATGAACGTAATTATCCAATGCACTACCTTGAATTGGCAGTGCTAGTTTTTGCCTTGAAGATTTGGAGACATTATTTGTACGGGGTTCATGTTGATGTGTTTACCGATCACAAGACTTTGCAATATGTATTCACTTAGAGGGATGTCAATTTAAGGAAAAGAAGGTGGTTGGAGCTCCTAAAGGATTACGACATGAGTGTTCTGTATCATCCCAGCAAGGCCAATGTTATGGTCGATGCTCTCAGTAGACTATCTATGGGAAGTGTGGCACATGTTGGGGAAGAAAGGAAGGAGTTAGCAAGGTATGATCATCGATTAGCTAGGTTGGGTGTCAGGTTGGCCGATTCGAGCGATGGTGGTATCCATGTTCAAAATGGGGCAGAATCTTCCATGGTGAGTGATGTAAAAGCTAAGTAAGATTTAGACACATCATTGTTTCAATTGAAGAAGTTGGTTGCCGTAAAGGAGATCAAGGTGTTCTCCCAAGGGGGAGATGGTGTGCTCCGATAGCAAGACCGACTTTGTGTTCCAGATATGGATGATCTTAGAAGGGTGATTATGAATGAGGCTCACAACTCTCATTATTCTATTCACCCGGGGTCTACCAAAATATATCGAGAGTTGAAAGAAATGTATTGGTGGCATGGTATGAAGAAAGATATCGCTAAGTTCATATTTGAATGCCTGAGTTGTCAACAAGTGAAGGTAGAGCACCAAAGGCCTGGTGGCTTGGCCCAAGACATTGAGATTCCCACGTGGAAATGGGAAGATATAAACATGGATTTCGTGATCGGTTTGCCTTGGACCCAAAGGCAATTTGATTCCATTTGGGTTGTCATTGTTTGGATGACAAAGTTGACTCATTTCCTACCCGTCAAGACTACTTTCGGCGCTGAGGATTACACAAGGTTGTATATCCAATAGTTGGTGAGGTTGCATGGTGTGCCTAGGTCCATTTTATCGGACCGTGGTGCCCAATTCACTTCCCACTTTTGGAGATCTTTTCAAAAGGGACTTGGAACTAAGATTAAGTTGAGCACAGCTTTTGATCCTCAAACCAATAGCCAAGAAGGGACTTGGAACTAAGATTAAGTTGAGCACTGCTTTTCATTCTCAAACCGATGGCCAAACGGAGAGGACTATTCATACCTTGGAGGATATGTTGAGGGATTGTGTGTTGGAGTTTCAGGGAAACAAGGATGACCACCTTCTACTCATTGAGTTTGCTTATAATAATAGCTTCCATGCTAGCATTGGTATGGCGCTGTTTGAGGCCTTATATGGGAGAAGGTGCAGGTCATCGGTGGGTTGGTTTGAGTTGGGAGAGATGGCACTAGTTGGTCCGGATTTAGTGATGGAGGCCATGGATAAGGTGAAAGTATTAAGGAAAGGTTGAAAGCGGCCCAAAGTTGCCAAAAGTCCTATTCAGATGTTAGGAGGAGGGATCTTGAGTTTCGTGTCGGTGATTGGGTATATGTGAAGGTTTCACCTATGAAAGGTGTGATGCATTTTGGTAAGAAGGGCAAGCTAAGCCCCCGGTATGTTGGCCCTTATAAGATCGTTGAGCGAGTTGGAAGTGTGACCTATAGGTTGAAGTTGCCTCAGGATTTGATTTCCATTCACCCAGTCTTTCATGTGTCTATGTTGAGGATGCTAATTAGTGATTCTAGCACGATTGTGTTCTTGGAGGGGATTGAGGTTGAAGAAAACTTGTCTTATGAGGAAATTTCGGTGGAGATCTTGGATAGGCAAGTAAAGCGTCTTCGTAACTAGGATGTGGCTTCGGTGAAGGTGCTTTGGAGAAATCAACATATGGAGAGAGCTACTAGGGAGGCGGAGCTGGACATGGTGAAGCGACTCCCTCATCTTTTCCAATCTACTCAAGCCTAAGGTACTAGGATTCTCCCTTTTCTAATGGTTCCATTTCTTGCCCTCTTCAGTCTCATGATATGACATGCATACATATGCAGGAAAAAGAATTTTTATAATGTTTCGAATGACTTGAATACGATTTTAATATGAGTTTAAAGGCTTTATGATTTTTCAAATAATGAACTATGCATTGTACCATATGTTGGGTGTTTCATGCTTTAAGTCAAGCCTTTCAAGCCTTGTTCTTGCACATTTAGGGAAGAATGCTCCCAAGGGGGAGATGATGTATGGACCCAAATTTTTTGAATGGCATTATCGGATGTCTTGGTACAATCCCGAGCGAACTACCGGGCATTGCTCCACAGAAGGCCCGCACGGGCCGTCTGAAGCCACACAGACCGTGTGGCCTCCCGAGAAGGGACACCTGGTCCAGTTCACGACAGGGTCAATTTGAGACGTAAGAGATTTTGGACCAAGTGAGGGCACAACGGCCACTCACACGGTCCGTGTGATGTTTCATGGGTCGTGCGGCCCTTCGTGTAACTCGCTACGTAAATATTTTTCTAAGTATAGAAATACCATCTCATAACTTTGTTGTGCATAAATTATTTCAAGTGCTATCACACGGTCCATGTCACAGTCCATGTGGAGTCACACGGATCGTGTAGTCGTCCGTGTGGTACCCCTTAGCTTAGAATAAATTCCCTCTGCAAAATTTCTAAGTGATGGTTCACAGTCACTGTTCACGGCCCGTGTGACGTCTCACGGACCATGTAGTGGACCGTGTGGACTTGGCGGTTCCAATTCTGCCCATTTCATTAATGGCATTTATGTAATTTTGGTTTATTTTAATTATGAATTATGACTTTACCTATCCTAAACCACTAATTCAGCTGATACTCCCTCCCCTCTTAATTCGTTCTCCTAAAAACCTTATACCTCTCATAAGATCACCTCCCAATTCCTCTCTACTCTCCCCTCTCAAGGTTCAAGGCTAAGGTTCAATTGAAGTCCAATTCAAGCTAAGTCCTTCCTCAAATTCAGCTCCTCAATCAAGGTATGTGAGATTGATTCTTGGTCCCTTTCAACGAAGAAGACGAAAAATTCCTTTCAATTGGTTTCATGAATTTTGTTCACTTTAATATGAGTTTTCATTACTTGATTTATTTAAATCTAATTGATGTATGTGCTGTATTCTACCTATGATTTCAATTCACTTTGATTATTTTTACAATGATTTACATTGGGTTATGAAGTTATGAACATGCATGTCCCCTTTTAAAAATGATCTATGCATGTGTGGTTTATACTATGTTTTAAATGTTGATTTAATTATGAATTTACTTAATTTAACATTATGATATTGATTTTAACTTGAATCTATGTTACCCATGCCAATCTCACATCATGCATTGCATTCACATTCACGCACATTGGTTTATATTAAAATTATAAAGTGAGTTAAGCCCAATTATGTTTTATGAAACAATTATGTTATGATTTTGGTAAGGCATTGGTTATGACAAGAATGTGATCACACACATGTCTATGATTATGGATCTTTGAGCATTTCGGGTGCTTGCACCATTCCGTATATGTAGATGAGCTATTCCTTGCATGAGCATTATGATTAAGATTTATGATTTGGCATTTGAGCCTAAATGTGCATTGAACGATTTGAAGTGAACGTGGTATCTCTTGAAAGCACGTATATGTATAAGTATTCATGTGGGATGTTGATGACTTAGCACCGATAGATTAGAGGCATCAAGGCTATCCCCAAGGGGCCTCTCCCTTTTTCTTGAACTATGTGCCAACATAGGAACGTTATCCATTACAAAAAAGACCGGTTCGTAAGGAATAATTATTCGTTTATTATGTTTATGATATGATATGATTATGAAAAATCTTTCTAAAAAGCGGGTCATAAGGAAGGTGACCATCCACTGAAAAGCATGGTCATATGGTGTGATGTAGATTACCTTTGGCAAGCAATCTTCTCCCTATCAGTGGGAAGTCCCAATCAGTGTAATTCATATAATAGCTCGTATGAGTTTGATTTGTCAATTATAGTCCATCCCCACTATATATGAGCATTGTTGCATTTCATGCATCATAAATTTCATGACATCTTGTATACACTTCCATTGGTTATATGATTCTTTCTATATTATGTGCCCTTGTCATCTAACATTCAAATACAAGTTGTGTAAGTCATATGCATTGCATGCCCGCATACTTAGTACATTCAAACGTACTAACACATACATTATGCCTACATGATTTTACCATGTAGGGGCCGAGCACTTTGATTACCAACCGTTTGACGAACAGTCCAATCCAGAAGTATACTGTGGTGATTCTCATCTTCCAAGGACGAGCCAACTTCCTTTCCTTATGTTATTTCAGAATGTTCTTCCTTATTTGAGGGTGATCCCGGAACATGTCCCGGGCCCCGTTCCATTTTGACTAGAGGCATTTATTGGATGTTATGTGGACTTCTTAAAGGCCTTATGTTATGAAAAATATTTGGTTTACGTATCCCAATGAATGGATTTATGGAAATCTCGTACTTTGATTATATGTTTATGGGTATTAGTGTGGAAAGTCCCAATCCCCTGTTTTGCCCCATAGCGTGAAACCTATTTCCCCTGTCCCTTAGAACTATGTGTTACTATTTAAACATTTTCTTGAAACGATGATGTGGATATAGATACTTGAGGCTTTTTTTGGGACTCTCGAGTTTCCATTTGCCGTGTCACATCTAGGCCCTAGCCCCAGGTCGTGACATCAGTCTCTTCATCCAGTTTAATATAGATGTGCCTGGAATTAAGGTGAGCAATCTTCACATCACCAATAAGCCAAGTTTGAGCAATAAAACTCCTTCTAATCACCTCCATCCTAGTCATGGCATTGGAGAATTTCCCAATCAGAGTAAATCTGCATTTGTCAGCACGCTTTCCCATAAACTCCTTTTTTTTTGAAAATAACTGCTGGGTGACCTTTCTTGGTAGTAATCTTTGGAGGGGAGATATAAATTGGGACCTCATTCTTACCTTGGTTCATCATGAGTCTTGTAGCAAAGGATTGGATCATAGTTGGGGGTGCTGGGTCTGATGGCTGGGTGTTTTTAGAGAGTAGCTGGCATGTCCTTAGATCTTTGGGGATGGTAGACGTCAAAATTAGAGGAAATTTTCAAAGGTGGTGGCTATTTCCATGGGTGATGACCCTGAAATTGCTTGGGGACATTCTCATTAACTATAATAGTACTATCACTACCCTCCCCATGTTGTCACTTAGATAAATAGTATTAGGACCTGTCTTTTCATTAGCAACTTTAGGTCCAGCAGCATTAGGATTAAGAGTAATACTCTGATCATTAACCATAGAATCAAGGCACTTACCTGAGCTAGAAGAAGAATCTCTAGGATCCTGCATGCCTTCCATTGGACTCAATTTCTTAACTTGGGTAGTTCCTTGTTCCTGGTTGTCAGTAGATTTCTTCTCAACATTCCCTTGAAAAAGCACTATCTCATTGAAAGGTTCTATACATCTGCCCTTTCTCAGCACATTTCTTTAGACAAAGACTCCATTTTTTCCTCTTTTTGGATGATAAATCTTTCTCAGAACATGGAGTGTGAATCAAACCCATGTTTGAATTGAAATTGAGATACTGATGCAAGTTCTTCCCTTCTGAATCAGAGAGATTCATATCTGAAAGAGGTTGATAATAAGTTCTTTCAAAATTGACTATTTGCCCCTCTGTTCGAGGTGTTCTAGAAATGTCTGCGATCAAGTAAATAGCTCTACGAACGAATGGATCGGATCGACTTGGAAAATAGAAAGATTTGTACAAGTTATACGTTTCGTCACCACTTTATGGAAAATCGTTAGGTATGAGGATTGATTTTCATTCATCACAACACTCTTTTGATAATGGAGTTGAATTCTCTTCTCAATTTGATCATTCACCACCTTTTCACCAATAATTTGAATTATATCAACCTCTCCTAGGATTCAAAGCTGGGCACAGTCAGCTAGAACCCTAATTTTCAAACTTGAATGATTTTAAGAATAACTAATTGATGCTTTTGTTTTTGGGAGTTTCTCCTTACTCCGATATCATTTTGGGCTGATTCCCGAGCTTCGAATGTCACCGGAGCTCCATCGCAGTCACCAAAAATTACTCTGTTGTCAATTCCTCCAGTGGAATCGGCCATAAATTCTCCTGTAGAGGCTTCACAAACAGGAGACGTCATCTCAGCAGGTCCCATAGCATGAATAAAACTGGAAGATGGTTGAATCTCTTGGCGTGACTTAGGTGACTCTGAGCCATCTACTAATCAAGTCGCCCGATCCATTCTCTCAATTGACACGATAGATTTGTCTAAAATTTGGATGGTAGGTAGATCATGAGTAGTAGGATCCTTAGCATCATTTGAAGATAGACGAATCAATCCTGAATTAAGTAAGGTAATAATTTCCTGAGCTTTAGCCAACTCCTTCTTCGAAATAGCAACATCAATCGCCAGACTGATTTGCAATTTCTTAAAGCTGTGGGATAAACTAATGTGCGTGTATTTATAGGGAAGATGTGCCTTATCTAGGCGCCCCTGATGGCTTGGGTCTGGCAGCCAGTTGCCCTCCTCCGGCGGCTCACGTGCCATTTTGGTGGGACTAGCAGTTACAAAAGGCTAGAGAGCATTCTAGAAACAGAATTTAGAAAGAGGAAACAATTTGAAAAAAATATAAGAAGTGATATCACCATTTGATATTATTAAAAAGGATTACAGTAAACCAAATGAGTGAAACACATGAAGAGAATAAACCCACGACGATATCATTCCATAGTACACAATAAAAATAATAATAAAAAGGAGAATAGACAAATGATCAAACTTAGCATTCATTCCACGAAAAGAAAGCATCCAAGCATCTAAAATGAAAAAGCATAAGAACAACAGAATACCACATAGATAGGGAAAGAAGGCCAAAAACTAGAGGGATAGGGGAGGTCTAGGTTGAAGGCTTTGGAGGACTAAGGACAATCCAAAATTAGCCTTCTCATAACTCTTCAAAGGTTTGTCCTTTAAGTCTTCCAGCTTAGCAGTGACTACATCATTCTTCTCCTTGATCTTCAACATCTCTTCCAAACTAGGTACCTCTTGAGAAACCTTTGCCAACTGAGTCTTGAGTCTAATAATTTTAGAGTCCTTTTTTGCCAGCATCAAGGTCATCTCTTCCAATTCATGCTTTAGTTGCTCCTGATTATATCAAGAAACTCCAAGACTTGGGATTTTCCTTTTTCCCACTCCTTCCCTCTCATACTCCATCAAAGTTCTGAGGGACATGATCTATTTTATTGTCCCTTTTGTTCCCTTTCCCAATTGAAGACCAATTTCTTTGAACACCCTTCCCAGTAAATAGCCATACATCATACCATGCTTGCCATCCTTCACTGTGGCTATCTTGATCATGTGTTCTATCATGATGGCATGAAGGTTAATGTCATCTATCTTAGATAGTGATCCTATTAAGAAAAGATCTGACCAAGTGGCTACTATTCATTTTCAGAACGAGGTAGTAGATTCTTATCCACAAACACAAAGTATAAATGAAATGCATCTTTTAGAAATTTTTTGGGAACTCCAGTTCTATTCAATTTAGAAACCTTGCTAATTTCTTCAACAAAGACTTTTGCCAGCAATAGACCTGATCCCTGTGACAGGTACATTCAGCATACTACCGAGCCTTTTTTCGTCCATGCGAACAAGCTGTCCATTAACCATTGAGTTGATACTTCTATCATTATTCAGTTCCATATTATAGTAGAAGTCCCTTACTTCTTTCTCATATAGCTCAGGAATTATCCAAGAAAATAGGTGAGTCTATCCTTTAATTTCTACATCATCAGCTAGGTCTCTCACCCCTGGTCTTTGGATGAACTCATGATCGAAAACTCTGCCACTCAAGACCTTTTGAGTCTTGAGAACTTTAATATGCTCTTCTTTGATTAATGCCTTCTCAACTTTGGGACCAGATCCCTCTTCTTCCTCGATCTCAAAATCGGAGGATGACTCTTGCTGTTTATTAACCCTTTCTTTTACCCTTTTTGGCTAGATCCACTTCTTCCACTAGCCTTATCCTTTTGTGATCTTTACTTATTGTTAACAACTTTTTTTCCCTTTCTCTCCAGCATCATCGTCAATTTCCTCTTCCTCTAAAGTGATATCTACAACATTACTTCCAAATACATTAGATTCCCAAACAATTCTTCTCCTCTTCCTTCTGTTCGTCAAGGTTTGCAACTTGTTATCCCCCATAGCTACACTTAAGAGCTTTTGTTGAGACCCCCTAATATTTCTTGAACTAGGTTTATCCTTGGTGTCTTTAGTGACTTTTTCTTTGCCTTTTCCAGAGGTTTTCTTTATCTTTGACAAAGGCACATTATCTTCATTTTTATCCTCATTCTCATAAGTTCCTTATAGGTGAGACAGAGCCACATGCATAGGAGTTTTTTCTAAAAGAGGTTGAGAATCCTCTACCCTTTCTCTAAGAATAGGAATGCCTTAATTGATATCTGCATTATCATGCTCTCTTTCCTTATTTCCACTTCCCAAATCCATCTTTTTCTGCCAAAGAAATTTGGATTTTCATCCCTTATGGAGGTCAAACTTTTATCACAAGCTCTTCACTGGTAGCAAGAATGTTAGACTCAGAGCTCTTGCCAAAAGGAAGATCTCCATCAAAGTTTTGCTCAGAGACACTAGACGTAGAGGGACCAGGTTGGGCAAATGATTCAAAAAGAACTAATGTACAAGAGAGGGTGCATAAGAGAGTAGAGGAGAGTTTAGATCCAAGGAAAAAGGATTTTCTAATGTGGTGCAAGGATTCTCACTAGACAGAGGTTGAGAGGTGGGGGGGGGGAGAAATAGCAGTATTAGGGTTTTAATGAAGGATTTCTTCCCTTGCCATCATAGAAGAGGGAGGAACAAGATCTGAGGGTGATGCTTTCATGGAAGCAATATGTTTGTCACCAACCTCAGTATTTTGAGAAGAGGGATTTGAGATTCTGACATTGTTGCAAAGGATCTTGGGAAGAAACGAAAGAAAAAAGAAAAAATGAAGAGAGAGATTTTTGAAAATAAAATTGGAGAAGAAAGTAAATAAGGAAGAAATATATAGGGTTGAAAGGTATATCGGGTTCCTAAAAGGACAAGTCCAATCAAAATAAAATGATTTGACAATGTTAAGAAAAAGTTAACAAGACACTTGGTAGTCCCGTCGCTTCTATGCAAAATTCAAAACAGTCATAAGAATGTTTACCTTTAGCAGGGGCCAGGTCCCTCCTTGTAAAATGAGTGAGACTCATTGATCATTTTATCTCTTACTCTTGTGCATGTATACCTGAAATAGGCACAAAAATTGAGTTCATCACAATCATGCATAACAAACATAAAGGATACATGTCCCCCAAGTCATAGTTAATCGAGGGATTAAGAGGAATGCATGATCACTTAGAGACCTCTTCAACCCAAGCTTCAGAAAATTTTTCTCAAACACATTTTTCCGTAAAGGTTTGGTGAAAATATCAACAATCTATACCCAGTCTTGTAAAATTGCATGCTTATATTTCTCTTCTCAACTTTGTTTCTCAAGAAGTGATTTCTCACATCAATATAGTTGGCCCTTTTATGATGAACTAGATTCTTTTCCATGTTAAGTGCATTGGTATTATCATATAGAAAGGGTATTGAGTTGGTGATCACCCTAAAAGTTCTGAGTTGTTGGCTGATCCATAATAGCTATGCACAACATGAGGTAGTAACCACATACTTAGCCTCTGTAGTTGAAAGAGCAACTGCATTTTGCTTCTTAGTACCCCGAGACACCAGACACGAACCCAAGAAATGATCCATTCTAGGTGTAGTTTTCCTATTAACCTAGTTCCCCATATAATCAGCATCAACATATCTTATCTATTCAAAGGTGTGACATGCAGGATAGTACATGACCATGTCCTATGTCTTCTTCAAGTACCTCGAAATTCTTTTAGCAATCTTCTAATGTGACTCCTTTGGATTTTCTTGGAACCTTACACAGATACCCACACTAAAAGTAATATTAGGATAACTTGCAGTCATGTATAATAATGATCCAATGATACCTTTGTACATCATTTAATTTACTGAGGGACCAGGTTCTTCTAAATCCAGCTTTGCATTTGTTCCCATTGGGGTATCTAAAGGCTTAGAATCATCCATTTTGAACTTCTTCAACAACTCCTTAATATACATCTCTTGGAAAATTGATGTTTCATTTAAGGATTGCTTGATTTAGAACCCTAGAAAGAAACTCAATTCTCTCATCATACTTATTTCAAATTCACTACTCATAAGGATTGACAAATCTGCAGATAGTGACTCTAGAGTTTCCCCAAAGATGATATCATCTACATAGATCTAGATTATAAGCAGGTCACTTCCTCTAGTCTTTAGGAATAGGGTGTTGTCAATTTTTCCTCCCTTGAAACCATTATCAAGCATGAATTTTGATAGCCTCTCATACCAAGCTCTTGGTGCCTACTTTAGTTTATAAAGAGCTTTGTCTAACTTCAGCACATAATTAGGATGATCAATATCTTCAAAACCAGGAGGTTGTTTGACATATAACTTCTCTTTTAGATACCCATTAAGAAAGGCACTTTTGGTATCCATTTGAAACAATTTGAATCCCATGAAGGCTACAAAGATTATGAGGATTCTTATTGCTTCCATTCAAGCAACTGGAGCAAACATTTCATCATAGTCAATCCTTTCTTCTGGTTTATACCCTTGAACAACCAACCTTATTTGTTTTTGAAAATATTACCATGTTCACCAAGCTTAATTCTAAGGACCCACCTAGTTCCTATGATGGTTCTATTAGCAGGTTTAGGAACTAGACGCCATACCTTGCTTCTCTCAAATTGGTTTAACTCTTCCGGCATAGAATTTGCCCAATTAACATCCTTTGAGGATTCTTTCACATTTTTTTGGTTCAAAAGATGAAATGAATGCAAAATAAACAACCATTTTTCTCTTTTTGGATCTAGTTTGAATGCTAGAGTCCAAAGGAGAAATAACTTTATCAAGTGGAGTAGCGGCCTGATACTTCCAACTAGACTTTCTTGACACTTGATTTCCTCCTTCAGTTACATCATTCATATCATCAACAACAACATTAAATTCAGCCATTCTATTCTGATCCTAATCATCAGCTGGACGATGTCCTTCTGTATAAATCTTTATATGTTCATGAACATTCAGTTCACCATCATTCACATTTTCATTGCTTGCACCAACTTGTGCATCCGGGATTTCTTCTCTGTTGAATTGTAATAGTTCTTCAAATTCAACTTCATCTTGGTCTTTTGATTTTACAAGCTCCCCAAACTCATCAAAGATCACACGAACACTTTCGTCAATGCATTGAGTTCTCTTGTTAAAGACCTTGTAGGATTTGCTAGAAGATGAGTATCGGAAAAAAAAAACTCTTTAATCGCTTTGTATTAGATTTTCCAAGGTCATCCTTGCTATTGTTGAGCACAAATGATTTACACCAAGATGGTTTTAGATGACTAACCTTAGGCTTCCTATTGTTAAGCAGCTCATAGGGAGTCTTATTGACGATTAATCTGATCAAGCATCTATTAGTTACATAGCATGTTGTGTTCATAAATTCAACCCAGAAGTTCTTTGGAAGACCTTAATCTACCAACACGGTTCTAACAATGTCTATCAAATCCCGTTCTTTCTTTCCACTACTCCATTTTGTAGAGAAAAAATTGTGATGGATACCATTTTTAGCATAGAATACATCTATATCATCATTTTTAAATTCTATACCATGGACCAATCTGATCCATGCTAACTTGCAATTCAACATTACTTGAATCATTTCTTACAAAAATTTCCAGGACTTCACATGTTTCATCCTTGAAACGTAAAACATAGTCTAGGTAAACCTCGAATAGTCATCAACAACAACAAAGATATACTTCTTTCCACACCTGCTTTGAACCTTGACTTGATTCTTTTGCTTAAAAGTGTTTCTGATCTGCTTTCCCTTTGCATACTCTTCACAAATCTTGTTTGTAAACTTCATCTTGGACAAACCACATACCAGGTCACTAGCCACAAGTTTATTCAATAGAGATGGACTAACATGACCAAGTCAGTTGTGCCACAGCTGTGTGTTTTCACTCTGAGCACTGAGGCAGGTAAGTTCATCACTTTTTACAGTATCCAAATTAGCCACATAATATTTTGTTACCCTTTTATCAACAAGGATTTCTAATTGGTAGGTTAGATTAGTGACAGTGCATTTGTCTGAGTGAAACTTGACCTCATTTCCCTTGGCACAATTTGAGAAACACTCAAGAGACTGTACTTTAACCCATTTACATAATAGAAATTTTCAATAGAGTTCTCTAAGGACTTTCAAATTCTGCCAATACCCATTATGTACTCCCTTTTCCCATTACCAAAAGAGACATATCTACCTTAAAGTGTCTTCAGTGAGAGGAAACTTTTGGCATCTCCAGTCATATGATTTAAACATCCATTATCCATATACCAACATTGATTGTGGCTTCCTCCACTCAACTATACATACATCACTTGTTAGATTTGGGAGCCCATTTGAGTCTGAGTCCTTAGTAATTAGATAAAGGAGCAACAAGTGGTTTTCTTGTTCAATAAGGTAGAAACATTTTCTTATCACTAGAACCAATCTTTGAATTTAGCATGGGACCAGGTTTTGCATTAAGCTTCTTTGTTTTGGCACATTTCAAAGAATTTTCTTCAACATTTTTCCAAGTAAGGCAATCCTTTTGAGATGCCCCTTTCTCCCATAATGAATGCAAATAAGGTTATCATCCACAGTGACATACTTGTTGTGAGAATTATAAGCAGGACCCTTCTTCTCATAACCTAGACCCTTCTATTGTTGAAATCCTGATTGGTGAGATTATCTAAAATCTTTGAAGAAGTAGCGTACTTAAGAGATTTATTCAGTTATTCCTTATCCTTGACCAGGTCTCTTTCTAGAACACCATTCCCTTCTAAGGAAAAGTTTAACTTTAACCCACCAGCTTTTAATTTCTCCTCTAATTCAAGCTATAAGTTATTGATTTCATTCTTCCTTTTCAACTGAGGTGTGAGTCCCTACATAAGTTTTTCTGTAAGAATTATATTCCTAGACCCAGTGTATTCAATTTCTCTTCCATTTTAGACAACTATGTTACTAAAAGGATTTTTTAATCTTGAAAAATGTCTAGAGAATTGTTCAAAAAATCCTTTTCAGCTGTTAATTTACGAAGAGAATCAATGAACACATCAGCTAATTCTTTCAACTTTCTAAGAGAGCAAATTTCAAGAGTTTGTTTAAAATCCGCAAGGGTTATCTCATCATCACCTTCATCTTGCCGTGAAGGCAAACATTGAGTTATACATATCTTCATCATCCTTGACAACTAGAATAGAGGCACCAAGATGTTAAGATTCTTCAGATTCACTTAAGGAGTTTCCCCAAACACCAAGACCTTTCTTCATAATTTAATCAACATTAGCTCTTATTTTAGATCTTATAGGGATCTGGTCCCTCCTTTTATCTTTGCCTCCACCAATCTTTCCATAATCTTATCTCCTTCTTGAGCATAGGATAATCTCTCATGCAATGTCCAGGTTTTCCATATTTGCTAGATAAATCAGTTGCATTGATAGGTCTGCTTGAGCCTCTTTTCTGAAAGCCATGCTTCCTCACAATCTTCTTGAATCTTCGAGTTAGATATTCCATGTCAATGTCTTTTCCATTGTCATCACTAGGAGAAACTTTTAATGCCAAGGACTTGTTCTTCTTCAAATCCTTCTTGGTGAGATCTTGTTGCTTGTTGAGTTCATGGGTTTGAAGATTGCCAATCAACACATCCATAATGAGAGTAATACTTTGTTTCAATAATAGCATCAACTTTGCTTTCCTAGGATTTAGGAAGCACCTTGAGTATTTTCTGTACTTTCTTGCTAGTGATAATAGGTTCTCCTAAACACCTAAGCTCATTAGTAATTGAGGTGAACCTGATATGCATCTCTTGAATGGACTTACCTTCTTTCATAGTGAAGCTCTCATATTAATTTGTCAGCATATCAACCTTTGATTCCTTCACTTGTGCAGTACCTTCATGAGCTGTTCTCAAGCAATCCCGAATCTCTTTGGCTGATACATAAGTAGAGATTCGATTGCACTCATCAGGCCCAACCTCACAGACAAGTAACTTTTTGGCTCTATAATTTCTTCAACCTTCTTTCGATCAGCTTCCTTATACTCCCTTCGCGTTTCTGGAACAAACCTCATGATATTTCCTTCCTTGACTTCATTTATTGGTATATGAGGTTCATCAATAATAATGTTCCAAAACTCACTATCCTCAACCATGATGAAATCATGCAAAATCCTAGTCTTCCACTAGCCATAGCATTGGCCATTGAAACGAGGAGGTCTAGTAGTTGATTATTCTTCTCCCAAATTTGTAGGAGCGACCATTCTTCAACAAGATCTTCTCAAGGTGCTAACCTTTTAGCGAAAATTTTCTTTGAAACCAATTATTGGCCTGTACACGTGTACTCTATCAAGGGACCAGGTCCCTGAACACAGAAATTAGGAAAGATAGTAAACACAGAATACAATAGCTTTTACGTGGAAAAGTTCCTTCCTCAAGGGAGAAACAACCACAAACTAATCCACAGGATTTAAGCCCAAATTCCATTAACTTTAAGGAGCAAAAGATTACAACCTATTTCAATCTAAGGATTGATCCAGAAATCCTCTTTCCCCTTTACAAGAAAGTGAAATCCTCTTGAACTAAGCTTCCATAATGCATCCCAATAAACTAATTCAACAAGAACTAGCTTAGACTTCAACTTCCATCCTAGCTATCTCAAGCTACAGATATAAGTAATCACAATAAAACTTCAAATCAAAACACCAAAATCCTTTATAGTTAAGGATTTGGCTTACATTAAGCCACACAGAAATAACACTTAAGAAAGCTTGAAATGATAACTAAAAGCTTGAATGCAATGGCTATTCTTCAGTGTATTTCGAGAAGAAAAATGGTTTTTTGGTTGTGACTGTAGAAGTGGTGACTTCTACACCTTATATTCTTCAATATATATCAAAGCACTTGATTAGAAATAACCACTTTTGGGACCATAGAACTTGGAGATATATTATTTGCCAGGAAGCCTACCACTCTGCTAAAAACTTGAGCACAACCCAGGTTTGTTATTTGCAGACCTAATGTCACTTTCATTTAGAGACTAGTACAACTGATGCTTATTCTAAGATGGGATCATGTCTCATCCTCGAGTTTGTCAAATCATCAAAATTCACATACTAATAAATACAAACTCATTTTCTATAATACTGACACTCAAGTCATGGGTCACACATATGTAATAACTCACCTCATGAAATAAGCATGTAATACATATCTAGTTATTTAAGCCTATAAAATTAAAGTAAATATATAATGAAACATTATAAACCATATAACTAGAAATACATGAAAACTCAAAATGAAACTCTAGTATGTGAACAATATGTTAATCATGCTTTCTTTGTTCATCATGTAATATTCAAGAATCATCAAAGAACAAGTATCGTAACTAAACGCTCTAACATATCACTTAGTATACGCATAAAATCTCGCCTATACATTATCGACATATATGCTGAGTATCACAAATAATATTTATTGGGAAAACTCTTTTATTAAACTCAAATCTCAACTTACCTCAGTCCCAAGCTTTTTAAAATTACAAAAAACTTTTTCTTTTCTTGAATTCTCTAAATAGTCCCAATATATTAAAAAAGAATACCCACGCGCAGTTAATGACCCAATGATCTGGGGTGTGTTTACATATCTAGTTACTATATTTTACTCATAGTTTAGCTAAGTTTCAAATGTAAGCTCACATATATTCATGCATTTTATGTGTAACTATTGTGATGAACTAATATATATGATTAGATTGACTTAAGGCTAAAAACAACAAGGGCTTAAAAGATGAATTACAACTCAAAGAGAAGCATTTTAGACTGAAATGTAGCCAAGACAAACTAAAAATGGGGGTTAGCAACACGGGGCATGCACCACACGCTGCTCCCATTCCAAACTTATCAAGAAACTAGATTCTATGCCAGAGATATCATGCAATGGACGTGCAACACACTGAATAGTAGACATAAGTTTGCGATGGTCCTGGTGACGTGGGCCTTTTTCTCTAAAATGGAGTTCACATCACATCTTGTGTCGTGCAACATCATACTTGACAAGGTCAATATAGAGTACAACTAGGATTAGATCTCTCATTCCACTATTTTACAAATAAATCATTGGATAGTGTTTTTAGGATTATAAGTTGCAATTATAAACAACTTTTTCATCATTCTTTCCTATGAACTATTTTAGAATTATTCTTAGTTTTAATATTTCGCAGAAGATTACCATGGTACAAACAAGATATTTTTGTTATATCTACATTAATCAAATGTTTCATTTTAACCATATAACAACTGCCACACGGTCGAGGTATAGTATTGTACGTGGGTGTAAGGCCCTAGTATCTATGCCTTTACGCCTACTGGGCCCCTATAAGCCCAGAATATGCACCCACACATAATTATGCTATGTATAGGTGTATGGATACAAGAATTAGTAACACATGGTATGCGATCTCAACTAGTGCACAATATCACACGAGGCCTCTAACCCTTAACTATCACCTGAAGACTCGAGTCCCTAATCCTCCCGACCTGGACTTCGATCGGGGAAGTCAGCCAGAGCCTGATAGTGTAACAATCAATAGGGTTTTTTAACCCATAAATAATCATCTGGGACTTAAACTTAGGAACATTCATTGGTGCATCGAACCCTGGAATAATCATTTGGAGACTCGAACTAAGAAAAGTCATCGGGGACTCAAACCCCAAAATAATCATCTGCTCAGCTGGTCTACCAGGATCCATGCCTCTCAAGTCACACCATGTATGTATGTAATAATACCGCCTCAAAACAATGCAAGTCTAAGGCATCACTAGCCTAAGACTAGGCTAAGGCCTAGTAGAAAGCTGATAATTGGAAGTATAACAAGTATCCAGAACAACAATAGACAATCTAGTAGTTAAGTATAATAAGTATCTAGAGTAAGAATAGACAATCCAGCTGATAAATATAATAAGTATCCAGGACAACAACATACAATCTAGTTGATTTCTAGGGTGTAGCATGCACCTCACAAATAAAGGCACAATCTAGTTACCAGGTAACTCGAAACACAGAATACTAACAGAATCATGGTAGTAGAATCTCAACGTGTAGTCAAGAGTACATCAGACAACCAATCTCTCAAAACACATTATGTTTCCTAGTAGCAGACAACTCTTACAAGTAAACAAGTATCCAGATAGACATACATATCACTCACATGGTGTAACTTTATACTTAGCCTTTATCGTATTCATTTACAACCTAAATATCAATAAAATCAACTATTTTGACAGGTATAGCTACTACAAGTGTCCACATAGTAATCACAATCTCAACTAACATGGCATTAGCTCAGTAATTTCTAGCAATATTCAGGCACTCAACACCTATTTTAGCTCAGTCCAGAAGAAAGGAAAGCCTAGCCTACCTGAATGGAGAATCCATGTGTTCTGGGTCAATCCATGCGAGCTTTATCCATCCTGATCTCCTCTAAATGTAGCTTAGCTGACAAAATGGGAATGACAATGTTAATGTGGCTTTTTTGACTTAATATTCCAAGAAACAGGGGAAATTAAGTTAATTATGAGTAAAATAGGAAAAAATAGGCTCCACGCTTGAAATACCAAACCAACCCTCATAAAACAACCTTTACGCTTCCTCGACTCTATAGCCAGAAGTTGAGGTCAAAATGAGGCTCAGAATAATACGACATAGCCCTAAAATCAAGTTACATTTCTTATCGAAAACTTATATACTCAATAGTTCCTTTATCTCATTTCTAAAAAATATAGTCAAACTAGCAGAATACAAACATACCACGATGTAATCTCGAAAAATACTTTAGTTTAGAAAAAACTTTCACTACAATCTAACAAACCCAAAACAACATGCCAAAAGCAATTTCCACACTTCCATGATGTTCCTCTTGAAAAAAATACACGTCTTTTGAATCACTAAAGTTACATGAAAATTGACCTCAAAAATGCGGTGGGAAGTTGAAATATGTATATATATAAAACTCCCTGAGATAAGGCTTATAAAGGCCCTTGTCACATTACAGCCATGTTGCTAAGACGTGGTAGAGCCAAATCGCACCATGTATTCACACATCAACGTGCTACATTACCCTCTCCTTTTTAGCAACCTTTTAATCCTTCTTTTAAAAATTATTTTGAGCTCGTTCAGACTCTGATTTCTGCAAATCAACTATGTAACCCTACTAATTTTGATGTTTCAGATTGTGCTACAAACTCTCAGGGACCATAGGTGGTATGCTAAATTTTCTAAATATGAGTTCTAGCTCGAGTCTTTGATATTCTTGGGGCATGTGGTGTGCAATGATGGCTTCATGATAGATGGTGTCATGCTCCAATTGGGTGGTTCAACTCCACAGAGCCGAGTTCGTATAGTAAAGATCATCTTTGAGATGCTTTGACCAGTGTTCGGGTTATTCCAGACAAGTTCAGGAATGCTCGGAGTCAACACCAGAGCTATGCCACCCGCAGACGCTGACTTTTGAGTTTTGAGGTTGGTGACAGGGTGTTCTTGAGAGTGTCTCCCTTGAAAGGAGTGATGTGATTTGGCCAAAAGGGTAATCTTAGTCCTCGATATATTCGTCCATTTGAGATTCAGAGGTGAGTTTAACCAGTTGCATATGAGTTAGCCTTGCCTCCAGCATATTCTACAATACACCTAGTCTTTAATGTATTGATTTGCGCCGTTATTTTCCAGATGAGTCACATGTGCTACTATATAATTCTATGACATTTATTGAGGAGTTAGATGATCATCCGAACTCAAAATTACACAAATCAAACATGTATTCATATAAGAAACGGTGATTCGGACTCAACGGAATCATCAAAATTTGATTTTGAGGTCTCCTTGATGAAATTACCAATGTAAGTAAAATAAACTAGTTGAAAACTCAAAATATCAAAATTGCCCTCAACAACTCCACAAATTATGATGAGACCATTTCTAGTGTTACTTTCACCATTCGAAACTAGTGGAATTATCAAAATTTCAATCCAAGCTTTCAAATCCAAATGTTGACCAAACTCAAACTTTCGCTCCGAAAATGACTAAAAATGCAACATTGGCCCTAAAAATCTCATTTTAACTTTGAATTCAATTATGTAAGTTCTCCTAGACCAGTTTTGATGTTTCAGAGCTGATGGAATTGATAAAGTTCTGATCCAACACTCAAAACTTAGCATGGTACAACAACTCACTTTTTCAACAACTTGAACTTCCAAAAATACCAAAACTCATATTTTCACTTTTTAAAACCTAGGAATTCAGTTTCAACAAGTACAGATTGTTCAAAATAGGTCCAAAATAACTTATGAAAGGGCAAACAATAATTTTCACAGATAAACTCAAAAATGATCAACATGATCATTATGTCATTCACCACTAAAAAAATGTTCATCTTCAAACATAAAGGAGAAGGAAATACGTAAGGCCTCAAAAAGGCTAGAATATCTGGCTCGTATATCTGACTCCAACTCCCAAGTAGCCTCCTCAACAAGATGGTGTCAACACTAAACCTTAATTGAAAGTATATACTTGGATCTCAACCTCTGAACTTGTTTGTCCAATATAGCTATCGGCTCCTCCTAAAATGACAAATTTGGACCCAACTCAATAGAATCATAAGAGATCACATGAGACTCATCCGGAATGTACCGACGGAGCATGGAAACATGAAAAATAGGATGAACCATAGATGATCTCGGTAGTAAGGCCAACTTATAGGCCACTTCACTGATTCTCCTCAAAATGTCAAATGGGCCAATGAATTTGGGACTGAGCTTGCCCCTCTTCCCGAATCTCATCACACCCTTCTTGGGTGAAACTTTCAGCCAAACACTATCATCAATAGAGAACTCAAGAGGCCTAACCCTGCAGCCGACATAACTCTTCTGGCGGCTCTGAGCTGTTAAAAGTCTACTCTGAATTAGTTGGACTTGGTCCATGGCATTCAAAGAAAATCAACACCCAACATATTTGTTGACCCTGACTCGAACCATCCAATCGATGATCCAGGCCTCCATTAAGAGAAAGCCTCAAACAGTGCCATATGAATACTGGAGTGGTAACTGTTTGTTATATGAAAACTCTACCAACGGTAAGTGATGGTCCCATCGGGCCCCAACATCAATCCTCCAACACCTGAATAGTGTGCTCGAACTGATCATTAGTCTGAGGTTGAAAAGCTGAACTCAAATCCAATCGGGTTCCAAAACTATGATGTAAAGCCTTCTAAAAACGGGAGGTGAACACCGATCCTTTGTCTGATACAATCGACACTGGCACTCTACGGAATTTGACAATGTCCCAGATATATAACCTAGCCAACTGTTTCACACTATAGCTAGTCTTCACTGGTAGAAAGTGAGGCGACTTGGTCAAATGATCAACAACCACCCAAAACTGAGTCTAACTATCCCAATGCCATGGGCAAACCTGTAAGAAAATCCATAATCACTCGCTCCTATTTCCACTCAGGAATAGGCATCCCTTGCATCGATCAACTGGGCCGTTGGTGCTCATACTTGACCTGCTGACAATTCAAACACTTTGCCACGAACTCAACTATGTCCCTTCTCATACTGAACCACCAATAATGTTGTTTTATATCATGGTACATCTTTGACGTGCCAAGATGAATGCAATATCTAGCACAATTGGCCTTCTCTAATATCAACCTCACCCAATTCCCAACCTTAGGCACATAAACTCTACCATTTATCCTCAAAACATCCTCAGAATCGATAGTAGCCACCTTGGCTTCACCTCTCAATAATTTATCACGCATCATACATAGTCTAGCATCCTCAATCTGATGAGCACAAATCCAATCAAGAAACGAAGATCTAGCTTCAACAAAGGCAAAAATACTATGAGGAAGGGAAATATACAAACGAATCATCTGTCTAGCAAGCGACTGAACTTCTAACACTAAGGCCCTGTCCTCTCCCTTCAAGAATGCCAAACTCCCCATACTAGTAGCCTTCCAGCTCAAAGCATCTGCCACTATATTTGCCTTCCGGGGGTGATATAGAATAGAGATATTATAGTCCTTTAGCAACTCTAGTAATCAGTAAAGATCTAAGAATGCACCCCATAAAGATAATGTCGCCAAAAAGTTAATATAAACATAACCGCAAGCAACCTCCAAGTCATGGGTAGGGTAGTTTCTCTCATGCACCATCGACTGTCTAGAGGCATATGCTATCACCTTCCCTATTTAAATTAATCCGCCACCCAAACCCATACCAAAAACATCACAACATACTATAAGTGACACTCCCTCCTTGGGAAACATAAAAATAGGTGCTCAAGTCAATAAACCCTTGAGCTTTTGGAAGCTCACCTCACACTCCCCCGACCAGTAAATTGCTACATCCTTCTGAGTAAGTCTGATCAATAGGACTGCTACAGATGAAAATCCCTAAACAAAATGTTGATAATACCCCACTGAATCAAGAAAACTTTGAATCTCAGTCCCAGAAGTAGGCCTAGCCCACTCACAAACAGTTACCACCTTAGCTGAATCAACCATAATACCATCCTTTCTCAGCACATGCCCAAGGAAAGCTATGGACTCGAGCTAAAACTCACACTTTGAGAACTTTGGATATAACTTTTCTTCCCTCAACCTCTAAAGTACAGACCACAACTGTTGAACATGATCTGCCTCACTCTTGGGATAAACCAGGATATCATCTATAAATAAAATCACAAATATGTCCAAATAACACTTGAATACCCGATTCCTTAGGTCTATAAAAGCAACTGAGGCATTAGTCAACCAGAATGACATAACCAAGAACTCATGGTGCCTATAATAGGTCTTGAAAGCTATCTTAGGGCTATCAGACTCTCAAACTCTCAAATAATGATAACTGGACCTCAAATCAATCTTGAAGAATACTGAGGCACCCTGCAAGTAGTAAAAAAGATCATCGATGCGAGATAAAGGATACTTTTACTTGATAGTCACTTTGTTCAAATGGCGATAGTCAATACACATACACATAGTGCCATCCTTCTTCTTCACAAATAAAAAAGGAGTACCCCAGGGAGATACACTTAGATAAATAAGTCCTTTCTTCAACAAATCCTCCAATTGTACCTTCAAGTCCTTAAATTCAGCCAAAGCCATCCGATAAGGAGCAATAGATATAGGCTTAGTGCCTGGCTCCATATCAACAACATAGTCACTATCACGGTCTGGAGGAACACTAGGTAAGTTAGTTGGGAACACATCCATAAACTCTCTAGAAACCTTGGTGGTCTCCAATGATGGTGGCTCATGAGAATATGATTTAACATGAGACAAATATGCAGAGCATTCCTTCTCCATCAACTGATAGAAATGCATTTAAGAAATAACTCCCTTGGGATAGGAGTTAGTTGCTCTCGTCCATACCAACAGGGGTGAATTAGGGCAAGATAAAGTCAAAGTCTTCGCATGGAAGTCAAGAATAACATGATAAGTTGATGACCAATTCATTCCCAATATCACATTGAAATTAACCATATTCAACAATATCAAGTGAGCAATAATATCTCTCCCATAAAAGTTATAACACAGCCTCGATATGCCCGATTTACCACTAATGATTCACCTACCGGGGTAGAAACACAAATAGTATCGGTATGTGACTAACACATAATATCAATATCAGAAGCAAAATAAGCTGACACATAGGAACTAGTAAACCATCCTGGATTAAATAAAATAGAAACTAAATGATGGAATAGTGGAACTATACATGTGATAACCACATCAGAGGCCCCCGCCTCAGCTCCATCTAGGACAACATAGTGAAATCTATGGCACACCACTAGCCTGTGGGTCTCCATGAGCTCCACCTTTCACTATACCACGAACCCTTCTGGTACCACCCCTCATATCCTGGGGTTTCTGTCGGTGCTGGTGCTGAGGCTGGACGAGTAGGCTGTGATCCTGAATCCTAAGTTGAAGATGCGCGATACAGATAATATCTGGCCAAGTGCCCCACTTCATCACAACTGCAACAAGCCCTAGCCTATCACTCCTAAGATGACTGACCTGCACAACCACCACATCTAGCTGCACTAGATGAATTTTCACGGCCTGTCTGAGTAGACCTCGATCTGTCAACACTATCAACTGAGGGAATGGCTGCGTGGACTGCAAAGCCTTGATGGACCCATCTAAGGAAATTCTTATCTCATGGCGAGGGTCTACTAAACTGATAGTGCTTATGGAACCTCTTCTCCCCACCCTCTCTGTCATGTCTAATGCGCTCTATCAGACTAGCGTGATTTACTACACTCCAAAATACACCTCCAGCTAGAACTGAGGAAGTTGTAGCCTCCTGAAGATACCCTGCCAATCCCGCGTCAAATTGTTGAATCCTCTCAAACTCGGTAGGGACACTAGATAAGACATATCTAGACAATGCATGAAAATCTGGCCTCATAGTCCAAAATTAACATCAAACCCTGCTGAAGTCTGTTGTACTCATCCTGGTGACTATTACGAAGGATATATGGTATGAATCTCTTCAAGAATACCTTTGTGAACTGTACATATGTCATGACTAGAGATCCAACAGGTCGGCGATCCAAAATTGATCTCCACCTTTACTTAGCTAGGCTGGTGAACTAGTAAGTGGTATAAGCAACTCCATGAAACTCAAGGATAGCCATGTTACATAGTCGATCCTTACACTTTGATAAGAAATCATAAGCTCTATCACTAGGGGTACCGTCAAATCTCGGGGGAGCCAGTCATACAAACTGCTCAAAGCTCTTCTGCTTAGCTATGGACATAGCAGGACTAAAAGAAGATGAAGGCACCAAATATCTAGGCGGTGCAATAAAAGGAGCAATAGCCAATCCCTGAAGCTAACAACCAAAACTTAGACGCGATGTTTGAGGTAGAATCATAGAAGTCATATGAGGATCCATTGGGATTGAAGAAGGACCCACATGAATCATGGCTGGCTCAGATGGAGATATAGAAGGGAAAACTGGTGCTATACAAACCGGTGCATCAATAGTAACTTGGGTTGGAGTTGCTCCCTCGAATCTAGCCAATACTTTCAAAAGTAACTCCTGAGCCAAGGGTACAACAACTAGGCTGAAGATGGTGGAATTGGGTCTATAGGTCCCTCTTGCTCATAGTCAGGCTCTGGATCGAAGAAGCTAATCTAGTTTGTCCTTTGGGCAGAGCTGCCCTCTAGCAAGTCCTCAGGCCCTGGTCCTATCATAAGCCCTACCTTATGCTCGGGTAGGAGCCACATAAGCTGACTGGGACTCTCCCACTGATTGTCGTGATCTTGTAACTGACACTTGCACAAAAGGGGTAGATTAGACACTTCCAAAACATGTGATATGAAGAAAGGCACAACCAGAAGAAAGATATGAAAGATCTTCTTATTAAGTGCCCCGTAGCCTCTCGAAGATGGGTATAGACATCTACATATCGATTCGCGAGACTTTACTAGACACTTTGGTCTTGAATCATAAGTCTAATGAACCTAGAACTCTGATACCAAACTTGTCATAATAAAAAATTAGATCGTAACTAAAGAAAATAAAGTAAAACAGAAACAACTACAACACTTAATCCAAATCCCAAAACCTGAAGTCATGAGTACAAGAGCATTTAATGTAGTACAAAAGAGTAAATACAACTGTCTCAAATGAAAATACAGCTATGTCTGATAATGTTTAGTATAAAGTCTGAAATGGAACAACAATAAAGGAAATCTCAAAGATCCATGATGACTCGAAGTTTGAGCCTCACCAATAAGATCTGAATAGATGGAGAAAAGCTCTAGTAGAGTGAATCAACTATCCTATACAGGTCCCTGTGCTTGATTTGCAGGGAGGAAATAAAGTAGGAGTGAGTACATCGAATTATACCCAATAGGTTCAACTGACTGGGTAAGCTAAATCGAATAAGTATGCAATAACGAAGAATACTACCACCTGCAAAGAAAAAGTTAGTGCACAACAAAACGATATATAATAATACTATATAATAACAATGACAATCAATGATGCAATGCATATGTAGCGTATGAATGCAATGCATGAGGTGGAATCATAACAAACTCTGGTTTCAATGTATACATCTATTGAGCTGAAACTACTAGGTAAAATCCATGGGGGTCTCTTCAGACCATAAACAAAATCTCTCGAGTGTCATGATGGTCGCTGACACTGATGATACCTCAACAGACTCTGGCGACGGTAAAAGAGGTCTCTAGTATTACAAGGACTCTGGCATCGATGATACCTCAGTGAATCTGGTGCCAGGAGGGAGATATCAAGTAATACATGTATCTCAGGGACAATGCAATACAGATGCAATTCATGCCAAGTCACAAGTAATACAATTTCTTCAAGTATCTCAGTATGTCAATGGTATGTATACAATATGAGATGTATACATGCTAATGCCACAACAGGAGTGCATATGTGATATGACATGATAATGATAAGAAAAATAGCCATAACATCACAAGGCTATACCAAATGCATCAAATAGTACCACAAGGACATCTACAAGTCTCATATCATCACCCTCTCGACAATAATCAGAACGTCAAAGAAACCGAACTCTTCAAGTCCCAAAGCATGCTCATATATCTCAATGGTATCACAATTATCACCAATTTACCTCATAACTCTTCCAAATGGTATCACAAGTATCATATCATTATATTAGTATCCAACATATCTCCATTCTCAAGAATTTCATCTTAATTTATTAATAGAATCACAAATTACTCAAATTTTCGCAAAATCGGTATCACATTCTCATCAAATTCAATCATAACAATTTGATTTCTCATGTATCAATATGTATCTTACAATTATCCAATGAACGTATTTAATAACTCAAATCTAGTCCCAAAAAGGTTAGTCAAACCAACCTCGATGCTGATAACGCACTTGGACAAGCTTTCAATCAACTCAAACTTCCAAACAATCCCCAAATCTGTCAATCACTATCAAAAATAGATACTATGCATTAAGAGATGAATTTTGATACTCATATTAGAATGAATTAAGATTAGGGGAAAAATTGTCAAAATTAGGGGTGAAATTTGAAATCTTCGAATCTGGAAATTGATTTGAAAATTAGGTTCTACATGAGAAATGAAGTCCCTGGGTGAAAATCCCACTAAAATTGAGTTCAAATCAAATGAGAAATCACCATTTAAAATTTTCAAATCACAAACCAAAAATCCCCAAATTTTAACATTCAAAATCATGAAATTCAAGAATATCAAGATAAAAGTCATGGAAATTAATCAAATTAAAGTTAGAAACACTTACCCAAAAGAAATCTCTTGAAAGTCTCGTCCAAAATCGCCCCCAAAAGTTGAACTTTGTAAAAATGTTATTTTCTCGGGTTTAAAAATTGTTAGGTAAAATATACTCCGCGAACGCGAGGTGGGACCCATGAATGCAGAGGAGAGGATTTGGCTACGCTCCGCAAATGCGGCAAGGAACTCATGAACACGGAGAAGGACAGGGATCGAATGACTATTACTCCGGGAACACAGAGTATTTCCCATGAACTTGGAGAGGGCCAAGCGATATACCTCCGTAATGTGGATGCTCTCCTGTGAATGCGAAGTCGAAGCGTGATTGCACCAATAAAGTCAACAAATAACAAATCTTGATATGGCCCTTCCAAATTCATTCGAACTCAGAATTACACAAATCGAAGATGTATCCATACTAGAAACGTGATCCAGACTCAATAGAATCATTGAGTCTGAGGTTTCCTCAACACAATTACCAATATAAGTCAAATAAACTAGTTTAAAACTAAAATACAAAAACTGACCTCAATAACTTTAAAAATTATGACGAGACCATTTCTAGTACTAGTTTCACCATACAAAACTATTGGAATTATCGTAATTTCAATCCAAGCTTCCAAACTCCAAATGTTGACTAAAGTCAAACTTTGGCTTCGAAAATGACTTATAATGCAACTTTGGTCCTAAAAACCTCATTGAATCCAAATTATGTTCTGTAACTTCTCCAAGACAAGTTTTAATATTGCGAAGTTGATAGAATCGACAGATTTCTCATCTGACACTCAAAATTTAGAATGTTACAAAAACTCAGTTTTCAAACAACTTAATCTTGCAAAAATATCAAAACTCATATTTTAAACTTTTAAAACTCAGGATTTCTTTTCCAACAATATAAATAGTTGAAAATAGGTCCAAAGCAACCTACAAAAGGGCAAAAAAGTAATTTTCATAGATAAACTAAAAAATGACCAGTAACGTCATTACAGAATGACATAACCACAAACCCATATTGACCATAACAGGTGTTGAAGGCTGTCTTCGGGATGTCCGACTACCAAACTCTCAAATGATGATATCCAAACCTCAAATCAATCCTAGAAAACATCAAAACACCTTGCAACTGGTCGAATATATCATAAATATAAGGTAAAGAATACTTATTCTTGATGGTCACTTTTTTAGCTGATGATATAAATATGTGATGCATAGTGCCGTCTTTCGTTTTAACAAATAAGATAGGAGCACCCCAGGAAGATACACTCGGAAGGATGAACCTTTCTTCAACAAGTCCTCCAATTGCTCCTTTAGCTCCTTCAACTTAGTCAGAACTATCTGATATGGGAAATATAGATGGGCTTAGTGCTCGGCTCCATATTAATAGCAAAATCAATATCACAGTCTGTTGGGACTCCTGGAAAATAAGTGGGAAACACATCCATAAGCTCCCTCACAACTCTGGCGGCCTCCAATGATGGTGTCTCCTGAAAATAAGTCTGAACATGAGCAAAATGTGACAAGAATCCCTTATCCATCAATCTACAGTCATGCATAGAAGAAATCACCCTTTTAGGGTAGGAACTACATGTGCCAGTCCACACTAACTGAGGAAAATCCGGACAGGATAAAGTCACTATCTTTGCATGATAATCAAGAATAGCATGATGAGGTGATAGCCAATCCATACCCAGTATCACATCAAAGTGAACCATATCAAGCAGTATCAAGTTAACAATAGTATCTGTCCTTATAAAGGTGACAACACAACCCCAATACACTTGATTCACCATAAACGATTCACCTATCAGGGGTAGAACTATAAATAGACTCGATAAGAGGCTTACACATAATATCTAGATCTGTGACAAAATAAGCTAATACATATGAATAAGTAAAGACTGGATCCAATGAAACTAAAGTAGAACAATAGTACATTGGAACCATGCTGTGATAACCTCATCAGAAACCTCTACCTCGACTCGTTCTAGGATAACATATAATACTCTATGCCCATCACTAGCCTATGGGCCTCCACGGGATCCACCTCTCACTGTGACATAACCTCCATTAGTACCACCATTCATGCCATGAGAGATATCTTGAGTATTGGTGCTTGGGTTGGAGGGGCTGCCTGAGACCCTAAAGCCTGGGCGAAAGGTGCACGATGTGGACAATGCCAACCAATGTCCAATCACATCACAACGATAGCAAGGTCTGGTCTCTCGCCTTTGAGATGGTTATCCTGAAAAAACCACCATCCCTAGCGGTGCTTAAAGATCTAATGGCCTATCTGAATAGGCCTAGATTTATCAATACTGTCAGCTACGATGATGGCTACATGAATTACCTCGCCCTGATGGCCTTGTCTTTGAAACTCTCTAGCTCGCTGTGGGTGTCACTAAATTGACCGTGCTGACAAAATATCTTCCCATATCCATGACGATCATGCCTAATAGATTAATCATATGGGCGTGGTCTACCACACTCTAAAATGTACCACCTACTAGGACTGATGAAGCTGCAGAAGGGCTAACAAAAATTGTAGGAGCTGGTGCATCAAGAATAATAAGGGTCGGAGAAGCTCCTTAAAGTCTAGGCAATATACATAGAAGTAGCTCCTACACTGATGACATAGAATCTTGGGCTGACGGTGGTGGAACAGGGTATGTGGGTCCCTCAAACTCATACTCAGGCTATGAGAAAGCTGATCTAGACTATCTACTAGGCGAAGCTACCCCTCTAGCATGTCCTCGACCCCTGGCCTTACCACGAGCCCTACCTCGACCATGATTGTGGGCCACATCAGCTGGCTCAGGCTTTCCCACTAACAGTCATGCTCTAATAATCGACATCCATGCAGAAGGAGTAATCAAGGAGTAGATTGGATGCATTAAATTGATTGATATGAAGAAACACACGAATGGGAACAATACTAAAGTTTTTCCTATCAAGTGCTCCATAGCCTCCTGAAGATGGGTATGGACGTCTACATACCGATCCACAAGACTACTAGATTGCCTACTCTTGACTCACAAGCCGAACGAACCTAGAGCTTTGATACCAAACTTGTAATAACTAAAATTGGATCGCGACTAGAGAGAATAAACTCAAAATAAATGCAACCACAAGACTTAATTTAAATTTCAAAACTTGGAGTTATAAGTACAAGAGCATCTAAAGTAATACAAATAATTAAGTACAAAGCTATCTAAAAAGGAAATACATAGTCTATTACATGGGGACTCAAAGTTTAAGCCTCACTGCTGGATCTAATAATGAAGAACGACTCTGATGGAATAAGATTAACTACCTTCTAGGGGTCCCTGTACTCAATTCACAACAAGGAAACCAAGTAGGGGTGCGCATACAGAAATGTATTCAGTATGTTCAACCAACTGGGTATGAGAAATTGAACAAGTATGTAATAATGAAACATCCTATCACCTGCATTGAAGGGGTTAATGCATAATATATATATATATATATATATATATATATATATATATATATACACACACACACAGTGTTGCAGTAACAATACAAGATAGTAATTTACAATGAAATATGCAATGAAAATGGGATATATGTATGCAACGCATGGGATAGAATCACGGCTATCGCACAGCCGGTGTACATATCTATTGAGCTAAAGCAATGGGGGTCTTACAGAACATATACTTAAATCTCTCAAGTGTCACAATATCTCAACCTTGCCACCAACGCATGGTCAAGGGGTTTATAAAAGTGATACATTTCACCCTTGCCACCTTTGCATAGTCAAGGGGTTTTATAAAAGATGGTATAGTATCTCAATCCTTGCCACCTACATGTAATCAAGGGGTGGTACAAATGCAATATGAAATGAATGCATGTCAATGACACAAATCAAACTAAATAATAGTATCATGATAAGAATACCAATAGATACTCCTCATAGAATCATGGAAAATAATAAAAAGTGCCACATCTAGTACCACAAACCATCATCATGCCTCATATCATCATATTTTTACTCATAGCCATTGCACCATCGATATCGGACCTCACATGCCCAGAGTATACACATATTTTCCCAAAAATATCTCAAATATCATAAAGTTACCACAACACTTCCCAAATGATATCACAAGTCGCATATTAACATAATAATATCCAACATAACTCAAATATCAAGAATACAACTCAATTTACCAATAAAGTTTCAATTCACTTCCATCTTAATATAACTAGTACCATAGTTTCACAAAAAATTCCATCATATCGATCCAATTATTCATCAAACGATCTAAGTCTTACAATTACCACATAAACATATTCAATAACTCAAATTCAGTCCCAAAAAGGCTAGCTGAACCTACCTTGATGCTGAAACCACAGTCGAATCAAGCTTTTTATCACCACAAGCATCAAAGTGAGCTCTGAATCAACCAACCAATATCAATAATAGGTACTATATATCAAGAGATGAATTTTGATATCCATATTGGCATGAATTAGACTTAGGGGCAAAATGGTCAAAATTAGGACTAAAATTCTAAGTTTTTGGACGTGAAAATTAACCAAAAATTATGACTATACATTAGAAAAGGAGTTCGTAGGTGTGAATCCCACTAAAATCGAGTTCAAATCGAGACAAAAATTAACAATTAAAGTTTCCGAATCAAAGCCATGAAAATCTCAATTTTAAATGTTCAAAATCATGAAATTCAAGACAAAATCAAGATAGAAGTAGTGAAAATTAATTAAATTGATGATATAAACACTTACCCAAAAGATTTTCACAAATATTTTCGTCAAGGTCACCTCAAGGAAGCTTGAAATATTGAAAATAAAGTAAAAATGGTGATTTTACGTCTTTAAAATTGACTTAGACAAAATGTACTTTGCGAACACAGATAAAGAATTGCGAATATGGAGCATAACCACAACATATCTCCGTGAATGCGGAAGGTTTTCCGCAAATGCCGAGAAAGACAAAATTGACCTCCACAAACGCGGAGGGTAAAATTACCCTGCACCACATTTCAATATATTAGCTATGGAAAATTCTGGATATGGACCCCAGGAACCATTTGATATCTAAATACAAAAATCAGATATGGTTCCATACCAGAAATGGCAATTCAAACTCAACATAATTATCAAAATTTGATTCTGAGGTCTCCTCGACACAAGTACCAATGCAACTTAATTAAAGTAGTTTAAAACTCAGTATACCAAAACTGCCCTCGACAACTCATAAATATATGACAAGACTATTTGAATGTTAGTTTTACCATTCGGAACTACTGCTACTGTCAAAATTTTTACCAAAGCTTCTAAACTCCGAATGTTGATCAAAGTCAAACTTTGGCTCCAAAAACATCTTGAAATGCAACTTTGGGTCCAAAATTTCTATTGTAATTCCAAATTCAGTTTTGTAACCTCTCCTAGACCAAATTCAACGTTCCAGAACCAATGGAATTGATAGATTTCCAATATGATACCAAAAATTTAGAATGACACCAAAACTCACTTTTCCAACAACTTAAGCTTTTAAAAATGCTAAAACTTACATTTTTCTCTTTTAAAACACAAGATCTCAGTTCCAACGTTATAGATAGTTCAAAATAGGTCCAAAGCAACTTTAAAAGGGTAAATTTGTAATTTTTATAGATACGCTAAAAATGACCAGCAAGGTCATTACAAAGACCCTAGGGAAGCATGACTCCATTTGACTCATTGTCAATAGATTGACCACATTAGCCCACTTATTTCATTTAGAGTGAATTATAATTCTCAATAGTTGATAAAAACTTATATCACAGAAATTTTAAGGTTGCATAGGATTTTCTTTTCTATTATTCTATATCATGACATTTAGTTAAATCCTACATTTTGTCGTAAGTCACATTAGCCATTGTGTAGTGTAATACCTCTTAAAATGCCTTCATATGACCCTATGAATGATACCTTGCATATTGCATTACCCATAATCCTTTTGGAAAATCTAAAGTCGAATTCTTCTTCAAGAGGAAAATTGTATGATAAAATGGTCTTTTTCAATTTTTAGATCAACCGTATTGAATTGCTTATAGAGAAAAGTATATGATCAATCCGCATTGCAGAGAGGGTCTCGTTATGTATAAAAGTGATCTACATGCATTCCTAGCTCAAAATAGGAGAAAATTGAACTTTGCATGAAAATGATATGCAGAGTAACAAGTCCGCGTCGCGCCTCTGGTTCCCTACTATTTGGTATTTTTTGAACAATTTGAATTTCAATGCAGTCATTTGGAACTCATTCTTAACTGACTTAAAAACTAATTGAGAGGTTTTTATGACTTGAACCTATCTTATATATAGTTCTTAACCCCCAAATTAACCCATTTTTCATCAAACTACTTCCTACAAAAATTCTCTCTAAAATCAACTCTCAAGGGCTTGCTACTCCTCCAAGCAATACTCCGTTGATGATAAAGTGAAGCAAAATCCTCCATTTTTTAAGCTCCCAAAGTCAATCACTAAACGTATGTGAGATTCATCCATAGAATCCCTCTTCTATGGAGTCCCTTCTCAATTCTCAATTTCTATCTCAAATTCAATCATGAAATTGTATGGATTTTTTCTACTCCTACTCAAGTTCTTCAATTATGAATTAGATGATGATTATTGACCTATCCTACTATGAAATCAAGTTAATTGCATAGTAATTGATGGTTTTTCCATAAATGATATCAAGTATATGATGATTAGGACTTTTTGAAATTGATGAATGTTCCTTTACAAATGTTTTAATATGAACACAATTGCCAGATTCCTACATGATTTTTTTCTAATTGCATGATTTCAGCTCAAATGTTCATGCACCCACACATAGCCCTAGTTTCCTAGGATAAACCTATGATTTTTATGAAGTATGATTCTAAGTATGAAAAACATATTTTAATGATGATGATGTCATGATGATGATGAGGGTGACTTAATACCTAATGTTTATGATGATGATAATAAGATGGAGAGTATACCCAAACTATACGAAAAGTTATGTAGATAGACTATTCTTATGATATGATGAGGCTTTGTGTCAATGTTAAAGCTATGAAAGTATGAATTATGATGATGTCTATGTATATGCATGATTATGTATTACATGGGATATGACTTAGCATCGAGAGGGCATTGGTAGATTCCATTATCCCATAACTACGTGCTACCATAGGAATGATCATGTTTATATACGTTAATGGTGTGCTAATGGATCCATATAGCTTTTGATGAACACTTACCATGCTAGGATAGAGTCTAAAAGGTAAGGTCAAATGATGGGTTCTCACCGTGCTAAGATAGAGCATATAGGGTGCGGATTGGGTCTACCTTGGCAAAGTAAACCTCTATTTTGCTCGGTGTAGAGGGAACATCAGAATTCCATGTAATAGTCTGCATGGTCTTATTATCGGTTATGATCTTATTCCCATATATTTATGTCTATTAAGATATGAAAAATTTTATGATGCTTCTACACATGATATAAAATGTTGCATTGCTTAAGCATATCTTGTCCTATTTTGTAATGACCTGATCGGTCATTTTTTGCCTTGTCTGTGAAAATTATTGTTTTACCATTTCGTAAGTTGATTTGGGCCTACTTTGAACTATGTGCATGGTTGGAACTGAAATCTTGTGTTGTAAAAGTAGAAAAATAAGAGTTTTAGCATTTTTGAAAGCTTAAATTATTGAGAAAGTGAGTTTTTGTGTCGTTATTCTGAGTTTGAGTGGCGGGTCAGAGATCCATCAATTTCATTGGCTCCAGAATATTGGAACTAAACTATGAGAGGTTATAGAATTGAATTTGAAGTTAAAATGAGGTTTTTAGGACTAAGTTATGATTTTAGTCGTTTTCGAAACTAAAGTTTGACTTTGGTCAACATTCGAAGTTCAAAAGCTTGAACTGAAATTTTAACAGTTCCACTAGTTTCAGATGGTGAAACTGACTCAAGAAATGATCTCGTAATAATTTTGGAGTTGTCGAGGGTAGTTTTGGTATTTTGAGTTTTAAACTAGTTTTACCGACTTGCATTGGTAAATATGGTGAGGAGGCCATGAAACTAATTTCTGATGATTTTGTTGAGTTCAGATTGCTTCTTCTGGTATGGATACATATTTGATTTGTGAAATTCTGAGTTTAGATGAGTTTCGGGGGTCAATTCTGAGTAGGGAATTGGACTTGACAATTGTTGGTTTTGCTAATATCTGGTGCCAGGCCTCCACGTTCTCATCTCTGTCAATGTGATCATGGAGGTTAAACCCTTTGACCTTCGTTCATGGATGGGGGCCTGCGATCGCGGAAGGTTGGCTATCTTGACCCCCGTATTTGTGGCTCTATGTCCGCGATCGCAGAGTGGTTTTAAACGTTGACAATTTTAAACTCATAAAACACCATTTTAATCCATTTTTAAACTTCCAAGATTTTTGGGGCGACTTTGAAGAAAGGGTTTCGAAATTTTTGTTGGGTAAGCATTGCTAATATTAAACTAATCATTTTCTATGAGTTTCATATTGATTTTGTCTTTGATTTCATGAAATCGAACACATTTACACCATGAATTTTAAACTTTAAATACTAATTTTTCATTCAATTTAAGCTTGATTTTAATGGAATTTTTACCCATGAACTCCATATTTTCATGTAAAACTTGGTTTTAATGTTATTTCTCAGATTTGAAAATATCTAAATTTAGCCCCAAAATTAGACCATTTTGCCCCTAAGCCTAATTTATGCCAATATGGGTATAAAATGCTCCCCCTGATGAGTAGGATCTATTGTTCATAGTAATTTAAAGATTCGGGGATCATTTGGAGACTTGCGTTGATTGAAGGATTGTTCAACTGTGGTTTCGGTATCGAGGTGGGTTCGACTAAACTTTTGGGACTAGATTTGAGTTATTGATCATGTGCATGTGATAGTTGTGAGATTTAGATGGATGATTGTGTAATTGAGTTGATGTGTTGGCATAGTAACGGGAAAGTGATTCTGGTTAAGCTAAATTGTGATATAATTTAAATCCAATCAATGAATTGAGAAAAAAATGATGGAATGATGATGATTTGAGATCAAATGTGACTAAATGAGACTTGTGAAACTAATGGGGACAAGTAGGTCCGATATCTTTGATATTCTTGTATAGTTGGGACGAGTAGGGTCCGGTATTATTGATAAACTTGTATGTTTAGGACAAGTTAGATCCGATATAATTGATATACTTGTATTATTGATATTCTTGCATGCTTGGGATGAGTAACATCCGATATTATTGACACTCTTGACTATTAATATAATTATGATGATCTAAACATTATGAAGATTTGGGCATTAGCTGTGACTAGGCATGACAATTTCAACCCATATAAAGAAAAAGAAGTCTATTTAACCCATATTTATTTTTATGGATCACTCATATCTTCTAAATGGGTAAAAATGGGTTTATCTATTTTAAGAACTCATACAAATATGGTCAAAATGGGTAAAATATGGGTACCCATATAAACCCATAATCCCCCATTCATAATAATAAATTCTTAATTGAACTAAAAAATTATTTGCGTGCGTGAATTTTTTTATTTTTCTTAAAAAATATTGCGGGCGAGAGTAGGGTGGAAAAGTGGGGGGGGGGGGGGAGGATGCAAGTGGGGAGGTGGGGTAAATTTTCGTTTTATTGATTTTTTCCTTAAGAAAAATTGAGGTTGGGGTGTAGGGATAGGGGTAGGGAGAAAAAGTTTATTTTTTTAATTTTTTATTAAAACAATTTGGAGTGGGAATAGGAGGGGTTAAAAAATTATTTTCTTTTGAATTTTTTAAAATTTTCTTTAGTAAAATTTTGGGGTGGGGGTGAAAACAATTAACATTTTTTTAAATCTTCCTTTAAATTTTTTTTAGGGGTGGTGGGTGGGGTGTTACCAAGATTGGGTGGAAATGGAGGTTCGGGTGGTAAAAAATTTAACTTTCTTTTTTATTTTATTTTTTTTAAAAAATATTTGGGGGTAGGGGGTCCGATGAGGTTTGGGGATGATTTTTTTAAAAAAAATGGTGATAGGTTGGGGTGTAGGGGACAAGTGAAGGGCGGGTAGGGTGAGAGATTTTTTCTTGATATTTCTAATTTAAAAATTGGGGGTGATAGAGGTGCGGGTAGGGTGGGGATGAGGTTGGAGATGGGGTGGGAGTGTGTGGGTGATAGGGTATGGAAGTAGAAAAGATTTAAAACTTTTTTTATGATAAAAAATATTTTTGTCTAAATAATCATTTAGGAGAAGGGTTGGGGTGATAGGCGTTGAGAATTAACAATCTAGCTTTGATTTAATTGTTTTTAGCTTTAAGAGATTAAAGTGAGTTGGAACAATATTTATCTAATCCATATTTACCCATATATTATATGGATGGATTGTGATCCAATCTATTTTGGTTCAATCCATATTCAATCCATCAAAATCGAATCTAATCAACCCATTTGCCACCGCTAGCTATGACACTTGATATTACTCCTTGAGTACATACAATTATTTTGAGTTTCATGCATCGGTATTTCTATTGTAATACTATCCTACATGTTTACATGCATATTTGGGTTGCATTGTTGATTTACATCCGTTATATGTTGCTTGTATCATCCCTTGACCTGGGTAGGAAGAAAGGGCATTATGATTCACATCGGTACCACCCCCTTGACCTGAGCAAGAGGCAAGGATGAGATTCATTCTTCATATATTTGGACCATGGACAGGTGGCAAGGACATGGCATTATGATATCCCTTGACCACGGGTAGGTGGCAAGGTTGTAACACTCTGATATTACCTTGACCACGGTCAAGTGGCAAGGCTGTGACACACTTGGTATTTGGACTAATGAGTTGTGCATCATATGCACATTAAGGATATATAGTATTTATGGGTTCTTGAGGATATCTTAGCCCATTATTATTGTGTACTAACCTTTTGGATTTAGGGAAAAGGTTCTTTTTTATTACATGCTTGTTTCAATTTCTCTTACCCAGTCGGTTGAACTTACTGAGTACATTTTGGTGTACTCACCCTACTCTATTTAATCCCTGCATATCGAGCACAAGGAGTCACATAGGATAGTTGATTCACTCTTTTAGACTATTCTTTTATCCATCCTGATTTTTTGGTGAGGGTCAGACTTTGAGTCACTGTGGATCCTTGGGATTTCCCTTGCTTTTCTTTTCAGACTTGTATCAAATTCTATGAGACAACCTTGTATTTCATTTGAGACAGGTGTATTTACACTTCTGTATTGCTTTAGATACTACTTGTGACTCCAGATTTTGAGATTTGTTATATTATGTTTGAGATGGTTTTCACTTTATCTTATCCTCCTTATAGTTGCGATCCATCTTGGGTCGTGAATAAGTTGGTATTAGAGCTCTAGGTTCATGGGCTCGTGTGTCAAGAGCAGGGTGTCTAGTAGAGTCTTGCAGATCGATGTGTAGACGTCTACACCCACCTTCGGGAGGCTACGAGGCACTTGTTAGGAAACGTCTTTCATATCTTGCTTCTAGTCGTGGGTTCCTTTGTGTTACCCACTTTGAAAGTATCTAATCTACTCCTTCTGCGCAGATGCTGATTACTAGATCCCGTTGATTAGTGGGAGAGCACAAATGTGCTGATGTGGCTCCGACTTGAGGTCGAGGCAGAGTTCGGGATAGGGCCAGGGGTAGAGGCATTACTAGAGGTGGACCTTTGCCTAGGGTTAGACTAGTTAGGCTTCTCCAGAGCCTGCCTATTAGCCAGAGGTGCCTACAGATCCTATTCTGCCATCGTCAACCCTAGAGAGTACACCCTCGGTTCAGGAGTTGCTCTTGAAGGTATTGACTAGATTAGAGGTACCACCTCCCACCCAACTACTGTTGATGTACAAATTTTTACAGCATCAGTTGGTCCTTCTATAGCCCAATCTGAGCCAACTATGATTCATATTGGTCCTTCTATGATTTCTGCAGATTCCCCTATGACTGCTATGGTTCCGCCACAAACATCCAGGCCGAGTTTAACTCAGTTTAAGATTTTGGCTATTGCTCCATCTATTGCACCTCCCTTGTTTATGGTGCCACCATCTTATGCCAGCTCAACCATGTTTACAATGGAGTAGAAGAGCTTTGAGAGAGTGGTGCGGTTGGCTTCACCGCGATTCGATAAAAACCCTAGTGATAGAGCCTATGATTTCCTGTTGTAGTGTCATGATCGATTATCTGGCTATTCTTGAGTCGCAAGGGGTTTTCCTATACTTTCTACCTGTTCCTCGGCTTTGCCAAGGAGTGGTGGCTGTCAGTTTTGGTTCGCCGACATGTTGGATCTCCAGCTATGACCTACGGGTAGTTCACTGAGATATTTTTGGATAGGTTCGTGCCATACAACCCCTGAGGCAGCCGCCATGATAAGTTTGATAGGCTACAACAGGAATCTATGTCTATTTTTGACTACGAGGCTAGATTTCATACATTGTTCAGATATGCCTTGTCTAGCATTCCTACTAAGTTTGGGAGGATTTGACGGTTTTCCAAGGGCTTTGTAGGGTATCTTTAGGAGGCTACAACTTCTTTGGTGTTGGCTGGAAGCACTTTGTAGAGTGTTGTGGATCACACTCATATGATAGAGCGCATCAAGCACGATAAACAAGGTGGCAGGAAGAGATTTCGTCATCATGGTCAGTTTAGTGCACCCTCGCACATTGACAGAGGGTTTCAGAGGCATGGCTATCAAAGCCGGACACTTTCGACAGCTCTTCAAGGATCTAACAGTTATGACAGGTCTAGACCTACTCAGATAGGTCGTGATAGCTCCCCTAGTTCAGCTAGACATGGTAGTTCTTCGACACAGTCATCTTAAGGGTGAGACTCCAAGGCTTGTTATATTTGTGATGAGATTGGGCACTTCGCCAACCGTTCTCCACATCGATTGTTTCCTACTTAGACTTCAGGACCTTAAACAGCAGCCAAGACCATTTTTAATCCATTTTCAAACATTCAAGCTTTTTGGAAGAAAGGTTTTCGAAGATTATTATTGGGTAAGCATTGCTAACACTAAACTAATCATTTTCTATGAGTTTCATATTGATTTTGTCTTTGGTTTCATGAAATTGAACATCCAAAATTGGAGATTTTTAGACCATGACTTTCAATCTTTAAATACTAATTTCTCATTCGATTTAACCTTGATTATAATGGGATTTTCACCCATGAACTCTATTGTTTCGTTTACAACTTGGTTTTAAAGTTATTTATTCAGATTTGATAACTTCAGATTTTAGCCCTAAATTTGACCAGTTTGCCCGTAAGCCTAATTTATACCAATATGGGTATAAAAATGCATTCCCTGATGAGTAGTATCTATTGTTGATAGTGATTGACCAATCCGGGGATCATTTGGAGACTTGAATTGATTGAAAGCTTGTCCTAGTGCGGTTTCGACATCGAGGTAGGTTCGACAAACATTTTGGCACTAGATTTAAGTTATTGATCATGTTCATGTGATAGTTGAGATTTAGATGGATAATTGTATAATTGAGTTAATGTGTTGGCATAATGATGGGAAAGGGATTCTGGTTGAGTTGAATTGTGATATAATTTTGATCTTATCAATGAATTGAGATGAAAAATGATGGAATGATGTTTACTTGAGATCAAATGTGCCTAACTGAGACCTGTGAGACTAAATGGAACGAACATGTCCAATATCATTAATATTCTTGTATAGTTGGGACGAGTAAGGGACAATTATATTGATATACTTGTATTTTTAGGACGCGTTAGGTCCAGTATCTTTGATATACTTGTATGATTGGGACGAGGAAGGTCCGGTATTATTGATATTCTTGCATGCTTGGGACGAGTAAGGTCCAATATTATTGACACTCTTGGCTATTAGTATAATTATGATGATCTTAAACATGATGAAGATTTGCGCATTAGTTGTGACACTTGATATTACTCCTTGAGTACATATGATTATAAGAGTTACATGCATCAGTAGTCCTATTGTAATGCTATTCTACGTGTTTACATATATATTTGGGTTGCAATACTGATTTACATGCATTCTATGATGCTTGTTTCATCCCTTGACCCAGGTGGGAGACAAGGGTATTATGATTCACATCGGTACCACCCTCTTGACCCAAATAGGAGGCAAGGGTAAGATTCATACTTCATACACCTTGACCATGGGCAGGTGGCAAAGACGTGGCATCATGGTATCCCTTGACCACAAGTAGGTGGGAAGGTTGTGACACTCTAATATTACCTTGACTATGGGAATATGGAAAGGCTGTGACACACTTAGTATTTGGATTGATGAGTTGTGCATCATATTCACAACAAGGTTTTATGGTATTTATGGGTTCTTGAGGATATCTTAGCCTATTATTATTATGTACATTTTATTGTGTACTAACCTTTTGGATGTAGGGATAGGGTTCTTTGTTATTACATGCTTTATTTGATTTCTCTTACCAAGTGGATTGAACCTACTGGGTACATATTAGTGTACACACCCCTACTCTATTTCATCCTTGCAGATTGAGCACATGGACCTGTATAGGATATCTAATTCACTCTTTTGGACTATTCTCCATCCACCCTCATCTTTTTGTTGAGGCTCATACTTCGAGTTGCAATGGATCCTTGGGATTTACTTTACTTTTTCTTTTTAGACTTGTATCAAATTTTATGAGACAACCTTGTATTTTATTTGAGACATGTGTATTTACACTTATGTATTGCTTTAGATTCTCTTGTACTCATGACTCCAGATTTTGGGATTTGTTATGTAAAGTTTGAGATGGTTTTCACTTTATTTTATCCTCCTTTTATTTGCGATGTACTTTTTGTCGTGACATATTTCTATTGCTTATGACTATGCATATTTCTATTATGTGTGGTGTTTATTAACGCATTGCGCTCTTACATACTTAGTACATTTCGACGTACAAACACATACTTGTTCCTACATGATATCACCATGTAGGGGCGGATGGTGATTCTACTCCTTACTATTGTGGCTAGCTTTTGGATACTTGCTATAAAAGATTGGTGACTTCCCATGGTTTTGGAACAAGCCCTTATGTTTCTTGCTTATGATGTTCTTTTAAGACTTTTATACTTTGCTAATCTTAAGGGTGAGTTAGTAAAGCTATATTCTAGACCCTGCCAAGATCTATGATATATAGGCATCCTTTGGGAACTATGTTGATGTAATTCCCGTGAATGGGAAATGTTAACTATTATGATGCTATGTTCTGCTTGCTTACTCTTATAAATGCTTATTTTATCTTATGTATGCTTATGATATCAACAAGAGGCTTGGATGGAGTGCCTTTGGGTATCATATTCATTGTGTCACCACTAGGCCCTAGGTCTGGGTCATGATAGTTATTCAACGCACTTTTAGCACAACCTTTTATTTATAGGTTGATGGTAATATTAGGAGGGTACTTCAAGTATTAAAAGATATGATGGAAGTGTGTGCGATTGACTTTTGGGCCATTGAGACCCATTCTTATCCTTATGTGAGTTTTTTAACAGTAACAATTATCACTCCAGTATTAATATAGCACCATTTGATGCACTCTATGAAAGGAGATGCCAATCGCTCACAGGATGATTTGAGGTTGGAATGGTAGAATCTTTGGGTGTTGATTTAGCAAGGAAATCTTAAGAGAAGGTAAGGAACATACAAACCAAGTAGTTGGCAGCTTAGAGTAGGCAAATATATGTGCAGACTGTAAGTGATTATAAAATTAGTAACTATTTGTGTGACTCTTTTAAGTTGTTATGCATAAGCCAATAAAGGAAAAGAATTGGACTAGAAATCTTCTGCATAGTAACTTGATAAATTTCAGCCTAGGCCAGTCTTAAATGAAATTTGAGTAAGATAAAGTTTAACATAATCTGCAAAGGTATTGAAGTTGATATGTAAGTATGTATTAGTTTTTCCAATATCTAAGATGTTAATGAGCCCATAAAATATTTTGAAATTAAATTTAGTTGAGCAGAACCCATGGTATCAAATTTAGTGTGAATGAATTAGTTTGAAATATCATGGTTCAAAGGTATATTGTGGAACGAGAAATTTTGAGGAATTCTGAGTTTTTATCCAGTGTAATTTGTTATAGCGAGTGTCACATTGCTATAAAGGTGGGAGGTTAATTCGCGTGCTATAGGGAGTGGTCTCAATAAGGCAGAGCCACTATAACTAGGTCAGAATGCTATAATAGAGTAAGAAGAGTTTTGGGAAAAAAGTCTCAAATTCAGTCATTCTTTTGCTATCTTATTTTTGAGAATTGCAAGCACGACTTAAGTGAAAACCACCAACTTTAATCAATTCCATTCATAAAGGTAAGATGATTACTTTCTCAACTTGCAATTTAATGCTTAATCCCTCAGCATCCATGAGGGTAATTTTGAGAGAGGGCTTTAACTTGAAACTAATGGTGGGAAACCCCTAGTTAAAGTTGGACGATTATGAAATTCATTAAGGATTATTGTATGAGTATAATATGGGTATTTTAGGCCATTGTTCATTGATTGTTATATTTTTAATTATTTTAGATGAAAAAACAAGCAAGATTAATAACAAGAGGAAGGTTCAAGTTCAACAAAACATACAAAGACTTTATTCGAGGTAGGTGATAGTTTGTGTATTTTAAAATTATATGTTTAAATGCATGTCTATTGCTTTGTAGTATTAATTATACAATGTATGTTTAGAAAACTAAAAAGATAAATAAAAATGACTCCATGTTAATAATATCGTGTAATGAATTGATTTATTTGCGACTTCAAGTGTGATTATTCATTGTGAATGTGATTACTGGTTAGTTTGGGTACTATGCTGGTAACACTTGCAAAATTAGATTGGACATACCACTAGTATAAGTTATTAATAATGGTTGACTCAAATATCTCGACGAAACACAAATTGTTGTGTGTAAATTTTATGAAAGGATTGACTATGCGTGTTTTGTGATCATACGGGGTCATATTTTATGCATTGATTGATTCAGGATATTGTTATTGAAAGTCGATGTTATGTTATGACTGATGGTATATGTGTTGGCATATTTTGCTATTCTGTAGTTACTTATTAACATTCATGTTTTGCAATTGATCGCATGATCATACAGGCACATTGTGGTTGTGCACTGATATTGTACTTGTTTCTTTTTATTAAGTATAAGCCATATTCAGGTGGTTGAGATGAGACATCATTTGAGAGTCACGTGGCCATTTAAATTTAAGGGTGAACTACTCTTTCGGGTTACTATAGGTTCTTTTCGATTTCTTTGTCCATGTTTTCAAACAAAGTCACTTTAGTTTATTAGTTTATAATTTCTAGTTGCAGGGTTGCATCTTTATTCTTGACTATTTAGAGTTTTTGTACATGACTTTCAAATTCTAACATTTAACTTCTATGTATAGTTTTTTCCAATTGACCAGGTTTATGGGAACTTGGTCAGCTATTTAGTTCAGGTGGCTTCTCTTTATTTTCTATAGCAACTAGTTTTTATAAGTGATTGATGGGCTTAGTTGGGTTGGAAGTTGGTTTTCCTATCAGTGAATAAGTGTGGTCCCCATTTATAGAGGGTTAGGATTGTGGCACTTAATTACGCCAATCAAATAGGTCTACTCCTACCAAGATCACAAATGATACTTTAAACATTTAGGAAACTCTCAATATAAAGTACTTTCAACAATTCAAGACAAAATACTTTTATCGATCAGCATGACAAAACTCTTAAACCAACTCACGAATATCATTCATGAAAAATATAATTGAACTATCAAGCACAATAATCAAATAGATCACCAAGTTATAACCAAAGTGTTCCTCTCGCTTTTTGTCACTATCCAAAATGGGGTCATGACTAAAAGACCACTTAATTCCAATCCCAACAATAATTGTACCCTAGAAGGAGAGAAATCCAATAAACAAATAGTCACCACATAAAATAATATCCCAAAATCTGGTGTCACGAGTATAAAGAGCATCTAATACCTAACTAATGAAATAAATGCATTTCAGTCTTCGAATAGAAATAAAGACTAAACAACTACGATAGGATCCAATGGAAACTCGAAGCCCTAAGTCTCACCACTAGATCTGGTATAAACTAAGTGCACGAGCAATCAACTGCCACGTGGATAATCCGGACGAGAATCTGCGGGGGAGAAAGGAGTAGGGGTGAGTACACATAATATGTACCCAGTAGGTTTAACCGACTGAGAATTAGAAATTGAATAAGCTATGAAATAACCTAGGAACACTTCCACCTGCAACAGAAAAACCAGTCCGGCATCGGTGCCGACAATTTATATAGAACGACGCGAATAAGGTAAGCATATAATTTTACAAACCAATCCCAACCACAAGTAGTACAATAAAATGGTATGCAATGTCATGCAATGCAATATAATGCAAGTTGGTATCAAGGCCGTCACACAGCCTGTCATATACACCCCCGTCGAGCTAAGGCTCCCAGACTAAGGGGACCCATGGGGACCTCGCAGGTCATATACCTCAATCACAATATATCAACTACCTTGCCACCCAAGTGCTCGTGGTCAAGGACTCATGATAAGAATCTCGATGTATCAACTACCTTCCCACCTAGGTGCTCGTGGTCAAGGACTTATGATACGAATCACCATTCAAGACTTCCAAAAATTCCATGACATATAGTATGAGGATGCATGCAACCAAGACACAATTAGGGAAGCAATATTCTTCTCAATAAGAACAATTATTATCAAAGTTCTCAAGTTCATCAATTATAATATTCCCCCATATTTGGATAGAATTCTCCTTTAAAATATTTCACCACATTTTAGTAACCTTATTTCCTCAAGTAACCCATGGTCCCCAATATCATATTGCAAATATCCCCCTTTTTCAACATGTCATATTCACACTATTCTCAATTTAAGATTCACATGCTCCCAAAGCAACGCATAGAAAATTCACACTCTCACACTAGCATCACAATAAGAATTAGCAACCCAACACATGAGACAATCTCATCCCATAGATTATAGCATAAGAATATTCAATAACTCAATCTCAATCTCAAAGAAGGATAGCCAAACCTACCTCAATGTCGAAACCGCACCCGAAGACTTCTACTGAATGGACCAACTCTTGAATTCAACTCCCACAATGAAAATTCTCTATCAAAAATGGAACATACAGGTCACAAGGAGTCCGATGACACCCATATTACTACATATCTCGCCTAACCTCAAGATTTTATCTAATTTGGTAATCCTAATTTCAAGTTTAAAATTTAATCTTAAGTTCTCCAAATAATATGATTCTAATGCTATTTATAACATAAGATACATCTAGTACCTAATATCCTGTTATTATTATTATTATTATTCACAAAAGATAAGAGAAAAGTATCTGTAATATATGTACACACGGCAAAGAAAAGGACGTTGCACACTGGAGCGCCTCACTGCTTCCAGTATTAACAATATAATATTTATATATATGTATGTAACAACTTTCCAGTAAGCATTACTGCTTACTGCATGAAATTATATTAATAGTATAATATTTATATATATGTATGTAGCAACTTTCTAGTAAGCAGTATATTTATATATAATGTCACGACTTTCCAGCAAATGCTTGCTTACTGCTTGCATTAATTAATCGGTAAGGAGAATTGAGGAAAAGTTGTTTACCTGGATGCAATTTTCGACAGCTTCTAGTCACGGCGCAGGTTCTCTTCTAATCTTTTATTTTCTTGACTTGATTAGGTTTTAAAAGTGATAAATCCACTAATTTATTTTTTAATATATGGGTTAAGTGATATAGGATTTTAATTAATTTAACATTTAACCCACTATTTATATTAATTTCAAACTCACTCATAAATTAAATAGCTTTAGTTATCGAATCGTCGACAACACCCATTTAAAAGTACAAGAAGGATATATTTATTTATTTATTTTTAATAAAAGAAAAAAATCAAGAGGAATAAATTTTCAAAATAATCTAACGGGTCATTACATCATCCACCACTAAAAATCATGTTCGTCCTCAAACATAAGGTAGATGAAATTATCTGAAGCTTCGAAAAGTTGAGGATATCGAGCACGCATATCTGACGCTGTCTCCGAAGTAGCCTCCTCAACAGGCCGATGTCGCCACTGAACCTTAACTGAAGCGATCTCCTTAGTCCTGAGCCTATGAACCTGTCTATCTAGAATGGCTACAGACTCCTCCTCATAAGTAAAATCCGGACCCAACTCTATGGCATCATAAGAAATAATGTGAGACTCGTTTGGTATGTATTTTCGGAGCATAGAGACGTGGAATACTGGATGAACAGCTGACCATCTAGGTGGCAAAGCCAACTCATAAGTCACCTCACCTACTCTCCCTAAGAATCTCGAACGGGCCAATAAACCTCAGGCTAAGCTTTCCCTTCTTCCCGAACCTCATCACACCCTTCATGGGTGATATCTTCAACCACACATGCTCGCCAACGATAAACTCCAAGGGACGAACTCTCCTATCAGCGTAGCTCTTCTGCTGACTTTGGGATGTCAATAGTCGATTTTGGATCAGGCGCACCCACTCCATAGCATCTCTGAGCAAATCAGTGTCTAATGCCTCGACGGTGACTGAGTCAAACCACCCAATAAGCGATCGACATCTGAATACAACGCCTCAAATGGTGCCCTAAGCACCAAAATAAATCACACATGCCCTAAGCATGTCCTCCAACACCTGAATGGTCCGCTCGGACTGACCGTCTGTCTGAGGATGAAATGCCGAACTTATGTCTAAACGTGTACCCAACCCATGCTGCAATGCCTTCCAAAATCAGGAGGTGAATACCGAACCTCGATCTGACACTATAGAGATAGGCACCCCATGCAATCTAACAATCTCACGTATATAGCTCCTAGCTAGTTGCTCCGCACTGTGGCTAGTCCTTACTGGAGTGAAGTGAGCTGATTTGCTCAACCTGTCTACAATCACCCAAATAGAGTCAAACTTGCCCAGTGTCACGGGTAATCCAGTCACAAAATCCATGGTAATACGCTCCCACTTCTACTCGGGAATGGGCATCCGCTGCATCAGAACTCCTGGTTTTTGATGCTCATACTTAACCTGCTGACAATTCAAACACTTAGCCACATACTCCACAATGTCCCTCTTCATCCCACACCACCAATAATGTTGCTTCAAATCATGAAACATTTTTGCTACACCAGGGTGAATAGAATACTTAGCACAATGAGCCTCCTCCAATATCAAGCGAACCCAATCATCTTAGGCACACAAATGCGCCCATTAATTCTCAAAACTCCCCCAGAATCAAGAAAAGCTGACTTAGCTTCACCCCTCAACACTTTGTCTCGAATCACACATAATTTATCATCATCAAACTGGTGAGCACGAATCTGATCCATCAATGTAGATCTAGCCTCGACGAAGGCCAACACACTGTGAGATGGGGAGATGTCAAGTCTGATCAACTGTCTGGCCAAAGACTGAACCTCTAAAGCTAAGGGCCTCTCCTCCGCTCTAAGATATGCCAAACTACCCATACCAGAAGGATTCCGGCTCAAGGCATCCGCTACCACATTAGCCTTGCCAGGGTGAAATAGAGATATCGTAATCTTTGAGCAACTCCAACCACCTACGCTGCCTCATATTTAAATTAGGCTGAGACAAAATATACTTGAGGCTATGATGGTCTATAAAGACTCGAAATGCACTCCATAGAGATAATGCCTCCACAACTTCAAAACAAATACCACCGCGGCTAACTCCAAATCATGAGTAGGGTAGTTCCGCTCATGGACCTTCAGTTGTCGCGAAGCATAAGCTATAACCCTTCCCTTCTGCATCAATACTCCACCTAAACCGACGCCAGAAGCATCACAATAAACAACAAAGGCTATACCTTCCTTGGGCAATGCTAAAATAGGTGCTGATGTCAATAACTTCTTGAGCCTTTGGAAGCTCGCCTCACATTCATCGGTCCATAGAAATGCAACTTCCTTCTGAGTCAGCCTAGTCAAAGGAGCTATGATAGAGGAGAATCCTTGAACAAATCGACGATAATAACCTGCCAGCCCAATGAAACTCTGGATTTCAGTCACTGAAGTGGGTCTCACCCAATCACAAACTACCGCAACCTTGGTTGGATCAACCATAATACCATCCTTGGTCACCACATGACTCAAGAAAGTCACAGACTCGAGCCAAAACTAACATTTAGAGAATTTAGCATACAGTTTCTCCTCACGCGATCTTTGGAGCACGGGCCTCAAGTGACGAACATGGTCCGCCTCACTCTTGGAGTACACCAATATGTCGTCAATAAATACAATCACAAAGGAATCTAGGTAAGGTCTGAACACTCGGTTCATCAACTCCATAAAAGCGGCAGGGGCATTAGTCAGCCCAAACGACATAACCACAAACTCATAGTGCCCATATCGAGTCCTAAAAGCAGTCTTTGGGATGTCTGACTCCCGGATCTTCAACTGGTGATACCCTGACCTCAAATCAATTTTAGAGAACACCGAGGCACCTTGAAGTTGATCAAATAAGTCATCAATACGAGGCAAGGGATACTTGTTCTTGATGGTCACTTTGTTCAACTGACGATAGTCAATGCACATTCCCATAGTACTATCCTTTTTCTTTACGAACAACACTGATGTGCCCCAAGGCGACACACTAGGCCAGATAAACCCCTTTTTACACAAATCTTCTAATTTCTCCTTCAATTCCTTTAACTCTGCAGGAGTCATCCTATAAGGAGAAATGGATATGGGCTTGGTGCCTGGCTCCAAATCAATGGCAAAGTCAATGTCACGATCTGGAGGAACACCTGGTAAATTTGTAGGAAACACATCCATGAACTTCCTCACCACTCTCATGGTCTCTAAAGAAGATGACTCCTTAGAAATATCACGTACGTGAGCCAAATAAGATAAACATCCATGCTCTATCATATGCCGAGCGCGATCATAGGAAATAACCCCTTTAGGGAAAGAGTTGGAAGCACCTGCCCACATTAACTAGGGTAAACCCGGACACGCTAAGGTCACAATCTTAGCATAACAATCAAGGATAACATGATAAGGGGACAACCAATCCACACCCAAGATAACATCAAAGTCAAGCACGTCTAGAAGGATCAAATCAGCCCGGGTCTCCCTAACTGAGAATACCACAATACAACCCCGATAGACCCGATCCACTACTAAGGATTCACCCACGGGGGTAGAAACAGAAATAGGCACATCAAGAGGCTCACATACAACATCAATATCATTAACAAAATAAGTGGATACATATGAATAGGTAGACCCAGGTTCAAATAATACTGAAGCTGAATGATGGTAAACTAGAATAATACCTGTAATCACAACATCAGATGTCTCTGCCTCTATACGGCCTGGAATAGCATAACACACTCGGCGTTCTCCACTAACCTGTAATCCACCACGAGCACCACCTCGAGCTCTACCCCTAGCACCTCTAGTTCTGCCCCTCGCACTCTGTGAAGCACCTCTAGCTGCTGGAGCTGGTGTAGATTAGGCCGTCTGTGTCCCTGATGTAAAAGAAATAGGAGCACGCTTAGGACAATACTTGGCATGGTGGCCGAACTCATCACACACATAACAACCTCTAGGTCCTGACCAGCCTGTACTACCTGCACTAGGGATGGCAGCATGAACTGGTCTCCCTTGATAACCCTGAGCGACCTGCCTTTGAGAATCTCTATCTTTGAGTGCATAACTGCCAAACTCACCGTGATAGCGAGACCTCTTACCACCACCCTGACGGGCCTGTCTGATGGCCTCTATCATTCTAGCATGATCAGCAATGCTCTGAAAGGAACCACCAGATAACACAAGAGAGGTTGTGCCCTCCTGAAGATAACTTGTGAACCCCTTCACAAATCGACGAATCGGCTCAAACTCTGTGGGAATACTAGACATGGCATAACGGGATAACTCATGGAATCGTGCCTCATACTCGGTCATAGTCATGGAACCCTACTCCAATCTATCAAACTCATCACGACGTCTATCACGAAGGCTGTAAGGTACAAATATCTCAAGAAAGATCTCAGTAAACTGCCCCTAATCCATTGCTGGAGCATCAACTGGCCTCCAGGCCTTAACCGACCTCCACAACTCTCTAGCCATACCTGTGAACTGATAAGAGGTGTAAGCTACTCCATGGGCCTCCAGAACACCCAAATTAAACAATCGATCCTGGCACTCTATCAGGAAGTCATATACCCCATCCCTGGCTGTACCATCAAATTTGGGGGGAGTCAATCTCACAAATCTCTCAAATCTCTTCTACTCAGACAATGATATAGCAGCACTGGCAAAAACTGGTGGGGCTGAAAACCTCGGAAGTGCAATAGAAGGCATGGAAAATGGACTGAGGGTCTGAAATCCCATATTAGGTCCCTGAGATGGCTATGAAGGACCAACCGATATAGCAGGAACTGAGGTACCTGGAACATTACTAGAAGTAGGGTTACCCTCCATCCTTGCCAACAATTGAATCAATAGCTCCTGTAACACCGGTGTACCCTCTAAGGATGCAGGAGGCTGAACTGGGTCCTCAGTCTGCTCCTCGTGCTCATAAACTGGGTCAGCAATAGGCTCAGGTGAAGCCCCTCTAGTCTGACCTCGGACTGGTGCTGCTCCTCTAGCTCGACCTCGATCTCTAGCTTTGCCACGAGCTCTTCCTCGCCCTCTAGCGGGGGCTTGGACAGCAGGTACCGACTCATCTTCGGTATTTCTAGCTCTAGTTCTTGCCATCTGTGCAGGAAAAATAGATTAGAAGCGTAAAAAACTTGAATATGAACAAATCGCACGAAATGAATCAATGGAAAGAGGATTTTCTCCTAACAAGCATCCTGTAGACTCTTGAAGATAGATACGGACGTCTACGTACCGATCCGCAACTCTACTAGACACCCTGCTCTGTAACTCATGAGACCGGTGAACCTAGGGCTATGATACCAAACTTGTCACGACCCAAAATGGGGTCATGACTAAAAGACCACTTAATTCTAATCCCAAAAAATAACTGTACCCTAGAAGGAGAGAAATACAAAAAACAAATAGTCACCGCATAAAACAATATCCCAAAACCTGGTGTCACGAGTATAAAGAGCATCTAATACCTAACTAATGAAATAAATGCATTTCAATCTTCGAATAGAAATAAAGACTAAACAACTACGATAGGATCCAATGGAAACTCGAAGCTCTGATTCTCACCACTAGATCTAGTATGAACCAAGTGCACGAGCAATCAACTACCACGTGGATAATCCTGACGAGAATCTGCGGGGAGAAAGGAGTAGGGGCGAGTACACATAATATGTACTCAGTAGGTTTAACCGACTGGGAATTAGAAATTGAGTAAGCTATGAAATAACCAAGGAATGCTTCCACCTGCAATAAAAAAACCAGTCCGGCATCGGTGCCGCCAATTTATGTAGAACGGCGCGAATAAAGTAAGCATATAATTTCACAGACCAACCCCTAAACAACCACAAGTAGTATAATAAAATGGTGTGCAATGTCGTGCAATGCAATGTAATACAAGGTGGTATCAAGACCGTCGCACAGCCTGTCATATACACCCCCGTCGAGCTAAGGCTCCAAGACTAAGGGGACCCATGGGGACCTCGCAGGCCATATACCTCAATCACAATATATGAACTACCTTTCCACCTAAGTGCTCGTGGTCAAGGACTCATGATAAGAATCTCGATGTATCAACTATCTTTCCACCCAGGTGCTCGTGGTCAAGGACTCATGATACGAATCACCATTCAAGACTTCCCAAAATGCCATGACATATAGTATGAGGATGCATGTAACCAAGAAACAATTAGGGAAGCAATATTCTTCTCAATAAGCACAATAATTATCAAAGTTCTCAAGTTCATCAATTATAATATTCCCCCAAATTTGGATAGAATTCTCCTTTAAAATATTTCACCACATTTTAGTTACCTTATTTCCTCAAGTAACCCATGGTCCCCAATATCATATTGCAAATATCCCCCTTTTTCAACATGTCATATTCACACTATTCTCAATTTAGGATTCACATGCTCCCAAAGCAACGCATAGAAAATTCACACACTCACACTAGCATCACAATAAGAATTAGCAACCCAACACATGATACAATCTCATCCCATATATTATACCATAAGAATATTCAATAACTCAATCCCGATCTCAAAGAAGGATAGCCAAACCTACCTCAATGTCGAAACCGTACCCGAACACTTCTACCGAATGGACCAACTCTTGAATTCAACTCCCATAATGAAAATTCTCTATCAAGAATGGAATATACACGTCACAAGGAGCCCGATGACACCCTTATTACTACATATCTAGCCTAACCTCAAGATTTTATCTAATTTGGTAATCCTAATTTCAAGTTTAAAATTTAATCTTAAGTTCTCCAAATAATATGATTCTAATGGTATTTATAACATAAGATACATCTAATACCTAATATCCCGTTATTATTATTATTATTATTATTATTATTATTATTATTATTATTATTATTATTATTATTATTATTATTATTATTATTATTATTATTATTATTGACAAAAGATAAGACAAAAATATCTGTAATATATGTACACACGGCAAAGAAAAGGTCATTGCACACTACAGCGCCTCACTGCTTTCAATATTAACAATATAATATTTATGTATATGTATGTAACAACTTTCCAGCAAGCATTACTGCTTACTGCATGAAATTATATTAATAGTATAATATTTATATATATGTATGTAGCAACTTTCCAGTAAGCAGTATATTTATATATGAATGTCACGACTTTCCAGCAAATGCTTGCTTACTGCTTGCATTAATTAATCGGTAAGGAGAATTGAGGAAAAGTTGTTTATTTGGATGCAATTTTCGACAGCTTCTAGTCACGGCGCAGGTTCTCTTCTGATCTTTTATTTTCTTGATTTGATTAGGTTTTAAAAGTGATAAATTCACTAATTTATTTTTTAATATATGGGTTAAGTGATATAGGATTTTAATTAATTTAACATTTAACCCACCATTTATATTAATTTCAAACTCACTCATAAATTAAATAGGCTTAGTTATCGAATCGTCCACAACACCCATTTAAAATACAAGAAGGATATATTTATTTTTTTATTTTTAATAAAAGAAAAAAAACAAGAGGAATAAATTTTCAAAATAATCTAACGGGTCATTACACTTTTCAAGATATTTGTCCCTTCATACATTCACAATATATCACAATTTTGGGGGATACAAATAAAACAATATCGCCCCCTTTCAAATTTCAAACTTCTACAACTAGAATTTCTTCTCAACGATCTATCCGCTAACTAGGAGCAGCTCAAGCAGCTCAATGACTTTGATCAAAGGCCTTAGAATTTTTATTTTTAAATTTATTTTATTCATAGTTTATTCCTCTAGTTCTGTTTGAGATGCAAAAATAATGTTAATATATTTAAAATTACTTTTAAGATGCAAAGTTATCTTTTTTATTTTTTATGAAAAAGGCTAATTTTTTCTTTAAATAGAATTTCATTCATTAGAACGTTTGTCGTATTTTTACTTGAGAAGAAATTTTAAAAAGTAAAAAATATGTTTAAATTTTATGGACTACAATTCAATACACCAAAATGTTATTTAATCTTGTTGTCTTGAACATGTCCTATAGAAAGTTAAAATCTAAAAATAGACAAAAAAAGAAATATTATTTTTGAAAAATTTAAGAAAAAAGTAAAATAAATAAATTGAAATAACGCAATATAATTATTTTTAAAAAAATAAAATAATTCTATTATTACCTTTAAAAAAAATGAGGTCCCTCATGTTTGGGAGCCTAAGGCAGATGCCTTATTCTTAAAGACATCAAGTCGTCCCTCGCGATTACCTCGAGAATCATGTCATCCATCACCACAGGTTAAAAACAAGAAAAGAGACAATGAAGAGGTATCAATATTCACAGTTATGGAGAGGATTCAGTTGGGTAGTGAAGTCCTAACTGTCGATTGAAGCAGAGAATTGTGAAGACCTAAGCTTTGGAAAAGACCAAAACTTTTAAAAATTTTATTGAGCAGTTCAACATACATATATACAAGTCAATGAGAATGCCAACTGTAGCCAGCTAAGCTAAGGCAGGTAGAGTTTTAACCAATTACTAACTACTAATGATATAACTAACTAGGAATTTGAACTAACTAACCAATCAAGGGGTTCATTGACTAACTAGCTGAATCACTAACTAAAACTAATACATCATAATCAAGTACACACTAAAAATGTAATCTTCAATATCCCTCCTCAAGTTGGGTGAGATGACCTCACAACCAACTTGTTAAGTATGGCAGTGTGTTTGACACTACCGAGGGACTTTGTAAGAATGTCAGCTAGTTGATCATTGGTGGAAATGTGATGAAGAAATATGAGCCCCTCTTGAAGTTTATTCCTCACAAAATGGCAATCAACTTCAATGTGATTTGTTCTCTCGAAATATAGGATTATGGGCGATGTGTATTGCAGATTGGATATCACAGTAAATAACAATGGGACATGAATCTGGAATAGTCAACTCATTGGTAACGTGTGAAGACAAGTCAATTTTTCTACTACTTTTCTAATTGACTGATCATATAGAGCTTAAAAAATAAGAAAATATTATTCTTAATGTACTATTGTGCCTCATATGCTTACTAATCTATGCGTTTGATGTTAGAATTGAGGATGAAAGTGCATGGAAAGGTAAAACTCAACAGCACAGAACAAAAAGAGCAAAAGTGTCAAAAAGGTAGTAAAAGCAGCATCGCCGAATAATTCGGCGGATCACCAAAATGGATGTAGACTTTCTAATGTTATAGAGTCCAACCCCTCAAATGCGGAGTTAAAAAGCGACGCTAGTGAAGGTTTGGCGACGAACTATTGTGTCACCTAATGTTGTAGAAGCCAAGGCCTATAACAGATGCTTTAAAAGGCAGTCAAGCACACATTCAGTGCATCATCAAAGTGTTCAAAGATGGATGAACTTGACTATCGATAGGTGAATCGTGCACAAACTCAGCTATTTTTGTATGAAGTATAAAAGGAAATTTTAGAGGACTAATTTCTATACAATTCCCAGAGTAGAATCAATAGTATACTGCACCTTTCTTCTATAGAGAGAAGTGCACAAGAGATATCATCCTTGAAGAAAAGGGTCTCGGAATCAAGCTTGAGGAAGAAGCATTTGAGCAAGAGGAGAAGATATTCTATTTATTTTCTTGTATTACTCTTTTAACCATTGCAATTAAAGCTGATTTTAGTACTCAATTTTATCTTTTAATTATGTCATGCTAAAACCCTTTATTTAGGGGTGTGTAATTGACATGGGTATTTGATTTATGATTAGGTCTTATTAATTTTGAATGTTTTGTTATTAATTGAAATGATTTCTTATTCATTGCTACATTTAACTAAAATCTTGAGGTTGTAAACTCATGGTTGTGTTTAGATCTTCAATTATTGTATTAATTATGAATGATTGTAGTGGGCGATGAATATTATAGCTTGAAATATTATGGTTTTGGTTGAATTCCTGATACGGGTTCAACAACTAAAGTATTAGATAGTTTGTTTATAAATAGCTTAAGGTCAAGTGTTTTCTAGTGCAATTTTGTATATGAAGCTGTAGTAAGTTTATGGGATACATTGCTATTGTTTGATCAGAAATAGTAGTTACTAGCATTCTAGCCTACTAACATTCAATTAACACATTTATTCAAGTTGTAAGACCTATTTGTTGATTTCTTGACATATCTTCTTCCATTATTATTAAAAGAAATAGTTACAATCGTGTTCACTTTAATTATTGTTGGAATTCATTTTTATTAGCACTACAATCCTTTAGGCCAATTTAATACTTCTAATCTTGAACCAACTATTCCTTTTGTGTTTGACCCTTACTCCATTTTGGGTAAATACAAGATGATGATATTGTTTTTGATGTATGTTGAGGCGGGCATTAATGACCTTTATTCTTCTTCAGTTAATGCCAGAGAGATGGTCTCTTGTTTTTTGGGTTTTCAATTAATGGGGCTACTACCAAATAAAATAAAATATCCACTCACGGACCTCCTGATGTGTGGAAATGAAGCCCAGTCAGAATCATAGAAAGTTTTTACTGTGCAGCCAAGGTCATTTGATAGATGTATTCCTAGAGTGGGATCCTTATTCAAATATTTGAGTAGGTGAAAGGCTGCTTGCACATGGGGAACTCTAGGATCCTGCATGAATTAGCTTAACTGCTAGACACCAGAAGCTATGTCTAATATGATATTTGTGAGAAAATTTAGCTTTCCTATCAACTTTCTATAGTGAGTCAAATCAGATAGAGGTTTTCTTTCTCTATCTTTCAACTTCATAATTTGATCAATAAGGGAAGAAAGGAGTCCATATTTGAAGCGGTCATATTCTTTTAATAAGTCAAGGACAAATTTCCTCTGAGATATAAGTAGCCCTTTTGTGGTATCAAGGATCTCCAATCCCACGTAGTAGTGTACTTTCCCAAGGTCCTTAATCTTTATTGTGTTATGCAAGTAAGTTTTGAATTGTGCAATCATAGCAGTGTCTGTCCCTGTTAAGATAACATCATCCGTATACACTGCCACAAAGACTGTCAAAGGACCAGATTGCTTTTAAAATAATGATTAGTCATGATGTGAGTAGTTGTACCCCCTTAGAGCTAGAGCTTAAGTCAACTTAGCATACCATTGTCTACTATCCTTTTGAGACCATAGAGGGACTTATTAAGCTTAAAAACCAGTACTGGATCATGCACAACAATGCTCTGAGGTACTTTTATATATATATATATATATATATATATTCATGAAGATCACCATGAAGAAATAAATTATTAACATCAAGTTGAAACATATCCCATCCCTTTTTTATAGCACATGCTATTAAAGTTCTTATGGTGGTCATATTGACTACAGGTGAGTAAGTCTTTGTATACTAAATTCCAGCTTGTTGTGTGTAACCTTTCACTACTAGCCTGGCCTTAAACCTTTTGATACTACTATCTACCTGGTGTTTCACTTTATATAACCATTTGCACCTAATGTCCTGCTTATCCTTTGGCTATTTTATAAGATCCCAAAAATTATTAGCATACAGTGCCTCAAATTCCTGAGTCATAGCCTTTTTCCAGGCAAGACTTAGGGATGCCTCATCATATGATGATGGCTCACTATCATGAAAAATATTTTCAACAAGTGTTTAACAATTGCATGCAATGACACCAAAAGGTATGTGATGATGTCTAGTGCATAAGGTATTGGGGAAAGGTTGGCATTGGAACAAGATTTTATAACAGTATTATGATTCTTCAAAGTAGGTATAGAAATAATGTTGTCTTTTAGATGTTTAAGAATTTGCTTACTCTATAAAACTTTCTTTGTACTACTACTATGGGAGTTGCTTGTGGTAAAGGGTGATCATTGTGAAATGGCACAAAGATTTGTGAAAGAGGTATGTTGATAGGTGATTCAGATTGATAATAGTTTTGAGGTAATGAGTCTGTGTTAGTAACAAAATCATTTCTATGATCATTTACATAATTATTGTAGGTTCTTGACTTATCATGATTAGTAAAGTCAGTATTAGAAGAATGGACTTAAGAATGGAGGAAAATGAACACTTTTCTAACGATAAAGTGAAAGGAAAAAAGTTCCTCATGAAATATTACATCTCTAGAAACATGTATCCTTTCTGTAGCAAAATGCATTACCTTGTAACTTTTGTTCTAAAGGGATATGGTATAATGATGTGAGGGGTAGTTCTGGGCTCAAGTTTGTCTTTAAGAGCCTTTGGTATAGTAGGATAACATAGGCATCCAAAGGATCTAAATAGTTATAATTTGGCTTTCTATTGTATAGAAACTCATATGGGCACTTGTTTTCTAGATGGTTTGAGGGAAATCTCTTTATAAGATGGGTGTCTATTAGGACACATTCTCCCCAATATTTTAGAGGTAATTTTGATTGGAATAAGAGTTCTCTAATTATTTCTAATAAGTGTTTATATTTTCTTTCCACCATACTATTCTATTGTGTTGTGTAGGGACAACCTTTTAGGGGGAAAATGTCCTTGTTTAGAAAAACTGAGTTGCCTCACTACTAGTAAACTTTAGACGATTATCAGACCTGACATTCTTAAATGAGGTTTGAACTGGTTTCCTACCATATTTATGAATGACTTCAACACTTGTAGTGCATTGATTTTTGTGCTTAAAAATGTTTCAAAGTAGATCTAGTGTATTCAACCATCAAGGTGAGAAAGTACTTATAGTTATCATAGGTAGGTACATGGTATGGGCCCCATAAGTCAACATGAAGTAGTTCAAATTTAGAAATAGTTTGACTGGTGCTTTGGCTAAAAGGCAATTTTTGTTGTCTTGCCATTAGACAAAAGGTACATAAGAAAGGGTACTTTGAAGAGAGTTTGGCTGGGAGACCGGGAATATTCCTCATTTTTGTAAAAGGTACATGACCAAGTTTGTTATGCTACAATAGGTCCACACTATTTCTGGCATTTATGCAAGAATCATTGTTAGACAGAATATTTTTGCTGTTGTAAGTAGATGTTCATACAAGAGGAATAGAACTATGAGTAGCATGAGATTACTTCTATCAGTAATGAACAATTTAGACTCGCCTATAAGGCAAGGTTTGGTAACAGAAGAGCTATGTGTCTTATTTCTGTTAAAGGCCAAAAGGGAACTATCAGTACAGTGACAATAACATATAGGATTGGTATTACCTATATTGACATTTCCATTATTCTTCAAACATTTTAAACATAAAAGGTAGTGCCCATCCTTGCTATTACAAATCACTTGAGGACTCTTCACTGATTGAACCTTTAATAGACAAAGTGCATCAATGAACAAGATTACGCATATTTGGGAAAGGGCTAATGAATGAACTAAAATAAGATTGTCCTTGAAAGAAGGAACGTACAACATATTATGTAAAATGAACTTAGGTGTGATAAGTACATCACCAAACTCTATCACCTTAACTTTATATCCATTCGGAAGGAAAACTAACATAGGATAGGGCAATGTAGTGATGTTGGATAGGCATGTTCCATTAAAAGTTATATGATTTGATCCTTCTGAATCTATGATCCCTAAGTCAACACTTGACTCAAAACATTTACATGAGGGATTTCCAAAACCAGTAGCAGAAGTGCAAACCAAGTATACATGCAATATTCATGGAATATGCATTAGCATTTGAGCCATTTTTGTCCTTACCTACATTCTCCATATGAATTTGCTGAAGCAAGTTCATAATCTCACAATATTGTTCCTTTGTGATGCCAACATTCTGATGATTGCTTCCCGATGGTTGTTCTTGGTGGGCACCATGTCATTTGAAGTACCATGCACATTAGCCATAATGTTCAATTCCTTGAAATGTTGAGTATTCCGTTTTGATTTTGTCATGATCAAAAATTAGATCACAATTAAAGAGAATAAAGTAAAGCAAAAAAACCACAATGTTTAATGCGAAATCCCAAAACCTAGAGTCATGAGTACAAGAGCATACAAAGTAATACAAATGAGTGAATACAAATGTCTCAATAGAAAATACAACTCTATTTGATAATATCTAATACAAAGTCTGAAATAGAAAGCAACAAAGGAAATCTCAAAAGATCCATAGCGACTCAAAATCTAAGCATTATTACTAAGAACTAGGATAGATAAAATATGACTCTAGTAGAATGAGATCAAACTCCCTAATAGGGTCCCTATGCTTAATCTGTAGGGAGGAAACAAAGTAGGAGTGAACACACCGAAATATACCTAGTAGGTTCAACCGACTGGGTAGGAGAAATCGAACAAGTATGTACTAATGAAGAATCCTATCACCTGCATTAAAAGGGTTAGTACACATTATATATATATATATATATATATATATGCTGAAACCTCTCAACCTTGTCGCATCAGCATAGTCAAGGGGTGTCACAATGGCTTGACCTTTCCACCTTAGATGGTCAAGGGAGTATCACGACATCTCAACCTTGCCACCTCAGCATGGTCAAAGGGTATAAAAAGTGATATAATCCCTCCCTTGCTACCTCATGTAGGCAATAGATGTTATAATAAGGTGGTACGACATCCCATAAAGTGGTAAAATCTCAAAAGTGGAACGTCTTACCTTTTCCTCCTACCGTGGTCAAAGGGTGGTACAATGTATATGATGTGAATGCATGCCAATGACACAAGTCAATATGCATAACAACAATATAATAAGAAAGTAATGAATAATCATCATAAGATAACAAGGGAGCATGCAAAATGTCTCTTCTAGTATGACAAGCTATCATCAGGTCTCAAATTGCGACAATTTCCCAATAGCCGAATATAACAATCACTTTGGACTTCACAAGTCCCAACATATGCATAAAAGTTCACAATATCTCATAATCTCAGCCTTGACACCTAAGCATGGTCAAGGGATGATAAGAATGAAATGTGAGATAAATGGATGCCAATGATACAATTAAGGTATATAATAGCTTCGTGATATGAATAGGTGAGTAACCATCATAAAATCTAGGAAAATAACAACAAGTTCCACAGCTGGTGTCCAGAACCGTCATCATGTTTCATATCATCATATTTTTATCAATAGTCAAGTGTACCGAAGATATCAGACCTTACACATCCCAAGATATACACATGTTTCTACAAAATATCTCAATCATCATAGAATTCCCATAAGACCTCAAATAATACCACAAGTCTAATATAAACATAATAACATCCTAAAAATAGTTCAAATCTCAAGGATACATCTCAATTTATTAACAGAGTCACAACTTACTCCAATTCCAATATAACTGACACCACATTTTCCTCAAGATACTATCATATGAATAAAATTACTTCAGGAAATATTTTAAATCTTACAATCATCACATAATAGTATCCAATAACTCAAATCCATCTCCGAAAAGGTTAGTTGAACTTATCTCGATGCTGAAACCATAATCGGACAAGCTTCTATCAACTCAATCTTCCAAATGATCACTGAATCGATCAATCACTATAAAAAATAGGTACTATGCATGAAGAGATAAATTTTGATACCTATATTGGCATGAATTAGGCTTAGGGGGAAAATAGTCAAAATTAGGGCTAAAATGGAAGTTCCCAAATTTGAAAATGACTTAAAATTATGAATCTACAAAAAAAATGGAATTTGTGGGTGAAAATTCTGCTAAAATTGAGTTCAAATCGAAGGACAAATCATCAATTACAGTTTTCAAATCGTAAACTACAAATCCCCAATTTTTGACATTCAAAATCGTGAAATTCAAGATAAAACCAAGATAAAATTCATGGAAATTAATCAAAATGATGATAGAAACACTTACCCAAAAGTATTTCATAAACGATCTCATCAAAAATAGCCTCCCAAAGCTTAAGATATTGAAAAATGGTTGACAATGGTCATTTTCAGATTTAAAACACTATTCAGGCAAAATGTACTCCGCAAACGCAGAAGTCAACTCTGTTGACTTCTTTATGAATGTAGAAGTCAACTCTGTTGATTCTCCACAAATATGCCTACTTGTCCACGAACGTGAATCACAAAGGCCATACGCTCTGCGAATATGGAGAAGAAACTTGGCTGCACCAGATCAGGAAATATCAACTATGATCAAAACATAGAATGAACCCTCGGGATTCATCCGGAACCAAAATTTCAGAAATTAGACATGTATCCATACTAGAAATGGTGGAGCGGTTTTTCTTGGTTGAATATAGAGAAAGAAGACTACATTTTTTTGTTGTGCTTTGCTAGGTCGAGGTAAGAAGGGTATACGACGGAAAAGCCTATTTGACAATGAAAGTGACCAAAGATATTCATTTTTTAATACACTTTAGCTTGTACACAAATATAAAAGGCCTTTCCTAAATCCATCTCATAGAAAAAGAGTATGTAATGTAGATTTTGAAGAAGAATATTTGGCTTTCATTTATTTTGATTTAGTTTTTTTTTTTGAAAATTGGAATAATGTGTCTATGTTATTATTGCCATATTTCACTGCCATATGACGTATCAATAGTTTTTTACTCTGATTAAAAAGAAAGTCAGTTTTTTCTAAATACCAGACATGAGGAAACAGGGGATAAATATGGGGAAGAAAAAAAATCTAGGAGGGATTTACCTAATCCCTGGACTATATAATGTACTTTATCTGATGGGTTACGAGTGGACGATTTTATAGAGGACTCCCAATTCATTAGATAGAGAATATCACAAAGATTTCACGATCCACTGCCAAATGTATTCCAGTTCCAAGAGCTCAGATTGAATCAGTATTGATATACCGATTGAGAATGCTATGAGCATTCTCAATATTATGCCTTGAAGAGGACTCGAACCTCCACATTCTTTAGCACGAGATTTTACCACCAACACATCTTGAGAGTGAATCATACTCCATGATTTTAGATATATTCGGACTCAACAGAATAATCAGAATTCGATGCCGAGGTCTCCTTGACACAATTACCAAAGCAACTCAAATAAACTAATTAAAAACTTAAAATACCAAAACTGCCCTCGGCAATTCCAAAATTATGACGAGGCCATTTCTAGCGTTAGTTTTACCATCTAGAACTATTGAAAATTTTGAAATTTTGATCCAAGCTTTCGAACAGTAAATGTTGACCAATGTCAAACTTTAGTCTCGGAAACAACTAAAAATACAACTTTGGTTCTAAAATTTACACTTTAACTCTAAATTCAGTTTTGTTACTTCTCCTTGACCAGATTCAATGTTCCGAAGCTAATTGAATCGACAGATTTTTTATTTGATGCCGGATGAGTCATGAAAATATGACTTTTATGATGCTTAAGACATAGAATTATTGTGCGTTCTTAAGCGCTTTTGTTAGTTTAATAGGTGTGTTTTGATACTGTGCAGGAAAATAGCAAAGGCATGGATTGCTGAGGGAATTGCAAGGAATGAGTAGAAAACAAGGCCAAGTGAAGGACCATGGAAGGTCTACACGGGCCGTGTCACGCTACACGGTCCGTGTGACATACCGTGGCACCACACTTGGTGAAACAAGCAAAAAGTGAAAGACAACGTCACTCGCACGGACGGGCACACGGACCGTCTACCTTCAGACGGTCAGTGCCACGCGCCATGTGATTGGCGTAACTCGGGAGAGGCTTCTTCAAAATTCAAGGAAATTGTGCAAGGGGATTTACACGGACCGGCAAACGGACCGTCTGCCTGCAGACGGGCCATGTCGTGTGCCGTATGAGTGACGTAACTCAAAGGTGCCTCATCGAAAATATCAGAATTTGTGCTAGTGGAGCCACAAGGGGGGACGAACGGCCCATCTCACGCAACATGGGTCGTGTCACGGCTCATGCAGACGCAGCAGCCAGAGGCAGATGGACCGTTTGACGGGCCGTCTGGCCTCAGACTGTCCTTGTATCAGACTGTGTCCGTGCCAAACCTACTTTTCCTAAATTGTATCGGATTAGTTTTACTTAGCATAAATAGTATATTATTTTATTTCATTAAACCCTTCTGTTTTGACGGCAGACACAAGAGAGTAAGAGCAAAAATAATAGTTTGACTTTGTAATACGTGTGATTCGTGATTGTGTTCATCGTTCGAAGATTGTAACACGGATTCTTGTTTCTTCAATTGTAAGTCAATCATTATGTTTTCATCTTATTGTTGTGGGCAAATTATCACTATTATGCTAGGCTAAACGCATAACTAGGGTTGTGGGAACCATGACGATTCAATAAGATAACGCAAACTGGGGTAATTCGTGAGAATGATTATTGCATGTATTGTTGAATTCTTTGTTCTAACTTCTCCTTAATGAGTCGACGCATTAGGGTAAGCTTGTATTCGCTACATGCTCGAGAGGGATGTAGTGATTGGAAAAAGAGTTTAACAACAGAAATTCGGGGTTATTAACCTAGTCTAAGTGCCTGAGACTGAAAGGTGATGGTACTCTGAGATCAAAAACAAAGTTTAGAATTGCATACACTCTGAGACCGAAAGGAGAAGAGTGAAATATAACTAGGAAGGACCGAGAGGTGAACTAGGGATGAGCTAAGTTGTTGGATCTTGCATGCACCATTAAGAGCGAGTTTACCAAACCAGTTTAGTTATCGTATTAGACGTCATGGGGAACACAACCCTAGCTTCTCTCTATCTGTTTGAAAACCAGAACAACGTCTTTGTTAGTTACAATACACAAGTATTTAAATTAAACAACGCAACCCCCCATTTACTTTATGCATGTTTATCTCGGGAATAGCATTTACATCTGAAAGCCGGTACTAATAGATCAATTCTTACATTTTTCCTATGGGATCGACCTCAACTTTGGTTGAGTTTTATATTTGACTAACTACCGCTTTACTCTTCTATTCGGAGTGTAATTTGGGCATATCAAATTTTGGTGCCATTGCCGGGGAACGCGACAAAGAACTAGTCTATTAGTTGCTACTTTTAGTTTGTAAGTCTAGTCCCTAATTTTACTTTATTTATTGTTTTTGTCATCGTAGGGAATCAACATTGCATGCCAAGCACCCGAAGTAAGGGTGAAACACTGATTCCTTACGATCCCGAGCTTACTAAATCGATTCGCAAAATGAACGCCTAGGACCGCGAAGCAACAAGGAAGAGGGAGTTGGCAGTAAACCCTGCTGATAGAGGACAGGATGGGTTGGGTATGGATGATCTCGCTGGTAATGTGTTACCACCAGCGGCACCACTTTGCCAGGTACCACTCATACCACCACAACAACACCAACCCCTGTTGAGACCTCAAGGACCTCAGCACCTACAAGCAGTACATGATGATGATGACGATGCTGGGACCACTGGGGCTATAGTGCTTCCACCTCTGCCTGCTGGAGTCAAATTCACTATCACTAGCACCATGCTGCAAATGTTGCAGTTAAAGGGGTTGTTCATTGGAGCTGCCACAGAGGATGCGAATCAACACTTGATGAATTTCTTGACTACCTGTCAGTCGTCTGAAATTCCAGGAGTTAGTCAACAAGCACTGAGGTTGAGACTATTTACACTGTCTCTGTCTGGGAGGCAATAAGGTGGCTGAACGAGCTCCCCCACGATTCCATCCGTACATGGGGAGAACTAAAGGAAGCCTTTTTTGAAAGATTCTTCCCTGCTTCATGGCAATTGAAGCTCAAAGATGAGATCGGGTCTCATAAACAAATGCCAAATGAAGCACTGTATCAGTCTTGGGAGAGATTCAGACAAAAGCTCAAACAGTCCCCAAACCATCATCTCACTGATGAAAACTTGAAGGCAGTCTTCTACAGGTCCTGTAATTTTGTTACCAAGCCAATCATTGATACAGCTTGTGGAGGGCCATATATGTCTAGGACTTTCCCGGACATAGTGGTCATCTTAGATCAGGTGGCAAAGAACAACAGGGCATGGTACACCAGAGAGGCAGACTGCTTTGGAATGGTTTTTGAGATGAGTGAGGAGCAGCACAAGAAGGAGGAAGAACGGGACCAGGATATGGCCCATGTGTGGACACAAATAGATTTGTCGTCTAAGAGGTTCCTTCGTGGGGGCACTGAGAAGGTAAAAGCAATGGAAGCACTCCCCAGGTATGATGATCAAGGTAGCGACTATGATGAGGAAGCTCAGTTTTTGGGTAGTCAGGGGGGTTACCGGGGTTTCAACTGTGGTAACCAAGGTCGGAACTACAGTCGGGACAATTACCAAGGGAACTGGCAGAATAGGGATGGCTATAGAAACCGAGACCGCCAAAATGAAGGTGGCAGCAACTTTAGGCAAGAGGACATGATGACAAAAGTCCTTAGCAAAGTGGAGGCCATAGAGGCAGGGGTGCGAGATGTAAAAGGCGAAATGTCCAATGTTAGGCAGCTGGTGGACTCGCACTCCACCTCGATCAAGTAGTTAGAGCAGCAGCTGGGGCAGCTTTCAACGTCGTTGAACTAGAGGAAAGCTGGGTCACTTCCTAGTGATACGGTGCAAAAACCTAAAAACGATGGCCATTGAATGGCGATCACAACAAGAAGTGGTAAGGTACTTTCTAACCCTGTTGTTGCTAATGATGTAGGTCAGGAGGAAGTAGGTGACAAGGTACATAGCCCCATGGAGGGTCGTGTTGACGATGGGGGTGATGAACCTGAAGCAGCGCCAGCAGAGCCAGAGCCAACCAAGCAAGAAATAGAGCTAGACACCTCCAAACACCTGAGTCTGCCAGCCATCCCAAAACCGAAACTGTCATTTCCCCATAGGTTAAAAAAGAAGACGAAGGATGGCAAGTTCCGAAAGTTCCTGCCCATGTTGAAGGAGCTATCTGTGAACATACCCTTGGTGGAGGCACTTGAACAGATGCCTGGCTACGCTAAGTTCATGAAAGACTTAGTTACTAAGAGGAGGACAACCACGATTGAGCCAGCTGATAATTTGCACCACTGTAGTGCCATCACTACAAGATCCTTAGTCGAAAAGAAGGGAGATCCAGGAGCCTTCACCATCCCATGCACCATTGGTGCATATGACTTTGCACGAGCCCTTTGTGACCTGCGTGCCAGCATTAACCTGATGCCGCTGGCAGTATATCAGCAGTTGGGCTTGGGAGCCCCACACCCACTACCATGCGGCTACTGATGGCAGATAGATCAGTAAAGAGGCCCGTGGGAATCCTGTGCGATGTTTTAGTTCGGGTTGGCAGGTTCATCTTCCTTACCGATTTCGTGATCCTCGATTGTAAAGTGGACTTCGAGGTACCAATCATCCTTGGAAAGCCATTTTTGGCAACTGGCAGGGCACTAGTGGACGTAGAGCGCGGAGAACTCACCTTTCGGTTAAACACCGAAGAGGTGAAATTCAGTGTGTGCGCTGCCATGAAGAGGCCTAAGGAGTTGGCTGTGATGTTTGTCATGCATATTGATGATGACGGTTCCTCTGAAGTCTCGGTGGAGGAAACGATGACGATAAACACACTGGCGGCAGTGCTTATGAACTTCCTAGGAGATGGTGTTGATGGGTACAAAGACACCATCTATGCATTACAGGGCATGGGTACCAGACCGTTCATCCCTCGGAAGTTGGACTTGGATTTGAAAAATAAGCCAACACCACCGGCAAAACCCTCTATCGAGGAACCGCCTGCTCTAGAGCTCAATGAGTTGCCTCAACACCTCAGGTATGCATTTTTGGGTACTAATAACACTCTTCCTATGATTGTGGCTGCGGATCTTCAAGCAAATCAGGTGAAGGCGCTATTGGGGGTCCTCCAAAAGTTCAAGCGAGCTATTGGGTGGACCATTGCAGACATAATTGGCATCCCTCCAGGCATCTGCACTCACAAAATCAAATTGGAGGATGACTGTGTGCCCAGCATCGAGCATCGGAGAAGGCTGAATCCACCCATGCAAGTGGTGGTGAAAAAGGAAATCATCAAGTGGCTGGATGCTGGGGTGGTATACCCCATCTCAGACAGCAAATGGGTAAGCCCAGTGCAGTGTGTCCCAAAATAGGGGGGCATGACAGTGGTGGCCAATGACAAAAATGAGCTCGTCCCGCTGAGACCTGTCACCGGATGGCGAGTGTGCATGGACTACAGGAAGTTGAACAGATGGACTCTAAAGGATCACTTCCCCATGCCGTTCATGGATCAGATGTTAGACAAGCTAGCTGGGCGTTGTTGGTATTGCTTCCTCGACGGGTATTCGAGCTACAATCAGATATCTATCGCCCCAGAGCATCAGGAGAAAACTACCTTCACTTGCCCCTATGGCACATTTACTTTCAGGAGGATGCCATTTGGACTCTACAATGCCCCGACCACTTTCCAGTGGTGCATGATGTCTATCTTTTCAGACATGGTCGAAGACACCCTCAAGGTATTTATGGATGATTTTTCGATAGTGGGGGATTCTTTTGATGATTGTCTGAAGAATCTAAGCAAGGCACTACAGCGCTGTGAAGAGGCCTAGTTGGTCTTAAATTGGGAGAAATGCCATTTCATGGTCAAGGAGGGCATAGTCCTTGGCCATAAGGTGTCAAATAAGGGGATTGAGGTGGACAAGGCAAAGATTGAAGTCATTGAGAGGTTGCCACCTCCTATCTCAGTAAAAGGGGTCCAGAGTTTTCTTGGGCATGCTGGGTTCTATCGCAGGTTTATCAAGGACTTCTCCAAGATTGCACACCCATTGTGCGAACTGTTGGAGAAGGATGTCAAGTTCTAGTTTGATGATGCGTGTCGGCATGCCTTCGAGACCTTGAAGCAGAAGTTGATCTCTGCGCACGTCGTGGTTGCACCAGACTGGGGTGCCCCGTTTGAGGTAATGTATGACGCAAGTGGAGTTGCCTTGGGTGTTGTGCTAGGGCAGAAGCGCAACAAGATTTCCATCCCATCTACTACGCCAGCAAGACAATAAACGAGGTTCAAAGGAATTACACTGTGACTGAGTAGGAGTTGCTAGCTGTGGTGTATGCATTCGACAAGTTTCGAGCATATCTACTGGGCGCTAAGGTTATCGTACACACTGACCAAGCAGCGCTCCGGTGCCTCATGGCCAAGAAGGATGCTAAGCCTCAATTATTCAGATGGGTGCTCTTGCTACAAGAGTTCGATTTCGAGGTCTAGGACGTAAAGGCATGGAGAACCAAGTGGCAGACTACCTGTCAAGGCTGGAGGACGCGGCCCACGCCAATGAGTGGTTGAGAATCAATGATTCATTTCCCGATGAATAGGTATTAGCTGCTTCTGCGGACTTAATCCCTTGGTATGCTGATTTTGCTAACTTTCTGGTGAGTGACATTATGCCGAAAGGCCTTAACCCTCACCAGAGAAAAATGTTTCTTCATGATGTGCACAGGTACTTTTGGGATGACCCATACTTGTTCAGAACATGCGCAGATGGGGTCATCAGAAGATGTGTCCCAGAGGCAGAAATGTTGAGCATCCGGGAAGCCTACCACTCCTCTCCAGTGGGGGGCATCATGGTGGTGCCAGGACGGCCAAAAAGATCCTGCAGTGTGAGTACTACTGGCCCACCATCTATAAAGATGCCCATGACTTGGTGCGAGGGTGCGACCAGTGTCAGCGCCAAGGAAACATTTCGAGGCGACAAGAGCTACCAATGACCCCTATTCTTGAAATCGAGCTATTTGATGTATGGGGCATTGACTTCATGGGTCCGTTCGTGAGCTCTTTTGTGATGAATTATATCCTGGTGGCAGTGGACTACGTCTCTAAATGGGTGGAGGCAACAGCGTTGCCGAATAATGAGAGCAAAAGTGTGGTACAGTTCCTGAGGCGGAACATTTTTGCCAAGTTTGGGACACCCAAGACTATCATTAGTGATGGGGGCTCCCACTTCTGCAACAAATCCTTTCGGGCTGTACTTGCTAAGTATGGGGTACGCCAACATAAAGTTGCCACGCCCTAATATCCGCAGATAAGTGGGTAGAATGAGGTGTCCAATATGGAAATCAAGGAGATCCTGACCAAGTCTGTGAACGCCACAAGAACGGACTGGGCACGGAAGTTAGATGATGCATTGTGGGCCTACAGGACAACTTACAAGACGCCCATTGGTATGTCCCCATATCAGTTGGTGTTTGGTAAGGCCTGTAATATGCCAATTGAGTTGGAGCACAAGGCGCTCTGGGCTCTTAAGTCCCTGAATATGAATTGGAAGGAGGCTGCCAACATGAGGATGGACTAGCTAAATGAACTGGGTGAATTTCATCTCCAGGCCTACCAGAGTGTTGCCCTATACAAGGATAAAAGGAAGTCCTATCACGACAAGTTTATTGCACCTAGGAGCTTTGAGGTTGGTGACAGAGTACTGCTCTACAACTCCAGGTTGAGACTGTTTCCAGGAAAGCTAAAATCAAGGTGGTCTGGCCCATACAAGATCACACAAGTGTTTAATCATGGAGCAGTTGAGCTGGAGACTGATGACGGGCACCGCTTCAAGGTTAATGGGCAGCGCATGAAAAAGTACTCGGGAGCTGCAAATGAAACCTCTATGATTGAGGTTCTCCATCTTGATGAAGTCTGAGTAGGCAAAATAACCACGTCGATCCGTGACGTTAAACCAAACGCTTAATGGGAGGCAACCCATCAAAAAAATAAAAAAGAGAAATGGATTTATGTTTGCCTTACGCTTTACATTGGCTTGTATTTTTGTCTCAGCGAAGGATGAACATGGTGAAGGGAAGCATGATTAGGAGTGCGGGCGAAGGGAGTGACAACATCAACCAACTTCGCACAAAGGGGCGTCACACGGGTCATTTACATGGCCCGCCCGCCTATAACGGCCCATTTACCGGTCCGTTTGGGCGTGCCCCCAGGTAAGTATGTCCCAGCGCCTAAAGCATACCACACGTTCGCCTACACGGCCCGTGTGCACTCAAACGGACCGTGTAACGGATCGTTTACGCGTGCACCTCGGGAAGTGTCGCGGATGCCGGCACACGGCTCGATACACGGACCGTGCCACATGGCACGACCCTTTTGCTGATTTGTCTTGGGCCGTGTGTGCTTGGGTATTTATACCCTCTTTCCCACTTTTATCTTTATATTCACTCTCTCTCTCTCTAAATTCCCTCTCACGCCCAAAATCTCTCTTCCTCACACCATAAAATTCTATCTCTTCTTACACGATTTGTGCAACCCACTCATGTTCAGTACCACTTCCCTTGGATAATTTTCGAGTCAAAGTTTTACTCTCCTCTCTCAAGTAAGTTTTTGTGTTGGTTTGTTCTATGATTTTAGTTTGAATTTCTCTTCTACTTTTGGTGCAATGTGTGGTTTTGTGTGTGTACTTGGTTGAGTGCGAAGTCTATGACTCTCTTGGGTAGGATTTCTTAATGATTTGGTGATAGTTACCCTAAAACACCATTGTTGCATTCTTGAACTCTTGAACATAGGGTCTTTGTGATTTTAGGGTCCTAAAATAGGATTAATGATTGTATGATGTGTAGTAAGTGTAAGATAATGGCCGATCTTGGGTTTTGAATGCAATATCTCATGCTTGAGCAAGGATTCTAGGACGTTGGGGCTGACTAGGGACGAACGCCAGGTCATGACACCTTACACGGTTTGTGTGTCATTACACGGGCTGTGTCATGGGTCGTCCGAACCAAGCCTCACCTCCGCGTCAAGGCATACCACACGGTCCTTTTGCACGGACCGTCTGACCCTACACGGGCCGTGTGGCTGTCCGTCCCATGCCACTTGATCTCTGCCACGCCCATGGTCCTTCACACGGGCCTTTGCACGAACCGTGTACTGTTACACGGCCCGTGTGAGGCCACCATGTCAACATACTATTTCATTACATGCTTGACTGTATTTATCCTCGTAGATTCCAATATGCATTCTAGTGCAAAATTCCCTATGATAGACCGGGTGATGCCACTCTTAAGGGTTTTTGTCACTTTACTAACACAGGGGAAGTCTGAGTACCCGTTGGTGTGTCGTCCTACACAGTCTATCGTACCTAACTGTTTATTCCTTTTGGTGTCGCAGGTTAATATGGGCCCCCGTTTAAGATCCCGCCAGCCTAGGGACGAGCACGAGTCACATCTCCGGGGCTCGATCACTGAATCCTCAAGTCAACACCAGGGTAGTGACTCAGGTGATGACTCCTCAGGCGGGTCAGCTGTGCAGATCACCGGCAGTGAGACCCGTTCACGTGCAGTGAGATGCTATATAGCTCCCCAGTCTGAGGAGGGAGTTTCGGAGGTGGGAGTGGAGGGGGAAGATGCAACCCTAGAACAGGAGGACGATGCCGGCACTACAGACACCGCGGAGCACAATGCTGTGGGCGAGGATGACATTCTGTTCCTCCATGACAGCGACGACGAGGCTACTCACCAGGCGGTTGCTCGTCTGACCCGAAAACCCGCAAAGTGGCTTCTGGTCTTCATGCGCAGACGGTGGACAGTCCCCGAGCGAAGGAAATCTATGTGAATGGTATCACTAAAGACTCCGGGGGGTATCAGGAGAGGCCGATCATTCCGGAGATGCGAGTCCTCATTGACAAACTGGATGCCATCCCGGAGATCCGTAATGCATTTGAGGCATACTAGTTCGGGTGGATGGCCAGCCCTCCCGGATATTATGGGCCTGATATGATTGCCGAATTCTACTCTAGTTACGCTGCCAGTCTTCTTGTCTCCATCGAAGGTAACCTGTCCAGAAGAGTGAAGAAGCGGCTCGCAGCTAAGTTGTCCCACCGGGATATGTTACCATCTGAGAAACTCAGGTGGATATTTCGGTAGAGACAATCAACAGGTTCTTATTTGGCCTGGACTACCGTGCCCCACCAGATGGGTTATTGATTGCTAGGTATGTGAGCGTCACTGATGAGGTCCGAATGTTTGATCCTTCTGAACGGGCCAATAAGTTGAAGTGGGTTGCGGAGCAGATTGCGCTCCAACGAGCTGAGGCAGCTTGGGTGACAAACCCCAAAATTCCTATTACCAAGGCCTCACTCACATGTGTCGCCATGTTCTGGTGGTCAGTGGTGGGGGACCGACTACGACCCACGGTGAATGACGGCCCGCTCCAACTCTCTCGTGCTTCGTTGGTAGTGTGCTTGGTAGCTCGGTATGGTATTAATGTGGGTCGTATCATCGCCATGGAGATCAAGGACCACGCCCTATCAGAAATAGTAGGTATGTCTTTCCAATGCCTGATTAGGGCACTCTGCAGGCAGGCCCTTGTCCCCACCACCCACTTCCTGGATAGAAAGATGGCTCCGATGGGCGTGGTGAACATTACTATGATCAAGGACATAGATAACCCGTTGTACCACAGTAAAGCCCGTCGGCTCGGGCTTCCTACACAGCTTCCTCGGGCTCCTCCTCAGCAACCCTTATCTTTTGAGGAGCACACCGCGACCCCTCAGCCCGGCACGAAATCTGAGCAGCCCAGGGGTAGTGGCACAATACCCCAGATGCATCAGGGCTTAAGACCGTCTCCGCGCCGACCTATTGGGCCAAATACAGAGTTTGCAGGAACAAGTCAACACTTTGGAGGGCTACTTCCATAGCATGTTTGGAAGTATGTCCGATGATGAGATGGCACATTTGGTGCAGACGATGCAGGACATGAAAGAGAAAATTGCAGAGTTGACAGCCCGGTATAACAGCACGGTGCCAGCTTCGGCTCCACCGTCAGATTCATGGCTGTCACTGTTCAGTACCCCGGTGGAGCCGAGCCTAACCGAGGGTTGGGGCGTACCACTCATACCAGCTGCTACCCAGGTACATCCTCCAGAGGCTTCCGGTCATAAGGATAAAGGTAAGTGCCATAGCCAGCGCACTAGCCCTCCGGAAGACCCGCAGCGTGAGAAAGCACGGAGGTTGCGAAAGGCATTGAGAGCTCAGCGTCGAGAAGCTGCAGCCCAGGAGGAGCGGGAGCGACTAGCCTATGAGGCTGCACGGACAGGTGCTTCTGGGAGTGCTGTGGGACCCGATGCTGATGTTGCCGACACGGACCCACTAGTCGGATCGGGCCATGACGACACGCCTGACGCCTAGGGCGTCTTAGGTATGTTCCACTCCCATTTTTGCTTTAGTATTTGTCATGGTGCAATGAGGACATTGCACTGTATTTTGCTGGTGGTGGGGCATCCTACCCTGACGAGTTTTTCTTGCCATGTTTCTTTTCTCTGAAGGTGTAGTATCTAGTAGAACTGGCATGTCTAGGTTTGTTTTGTTTGTGTAAATATAAGTGTTTATAAGAGTCTATAGTAACCCCAATTTTAAAGAACAATAATCCAAGAAACATGTGTGTGCATGCATCCCATACTGACTGAATTTGTGATCCTCTTAAAGCACAGTGTACATTGTCTAGTTGGCATCTTGAATAATGAAGCATGACTATGTTGGTTAGTGCTGAATAGTGAGGGATATGTGTCATGTGTGTTGGAGTGTACTTGCTTAAATTCGATTGACGCACTTGTAAGCTAGAACTTGCCTGGTTAGTCCCCCTAAAATGATTGAATGAGTGGATTAGGATAGGATCTTAGGCCATTTTTGTTGAGAAGTCACTAAGCCTGATACGAATCAACCAAATGAAGTTTCTCCCTTTGAACCAAATGATTGAGCCTTAATAGACCTTTTCTTTCTTATTACCCAATTCACATTCCCAATCTATCTGCAGACCTGTACTCAGGCCCTGGTCCCTTAAAGGACATCGTGAACCTCAACCCAGGCCAAAGGCCTAAGTTGAGGGTGGCTTATACTGGCCCTGGTCCTTGAAAAGACATTGTGAACCTCAACTCAGGCCAAAATCCTAAGTTGAGGGTGGCTATTGTAAGAGAGGCAGAATAATAAGGATGGAAAGGAGTCGAGTAATGAGACGAAAAGCTAGACTGTGGTTATATATATAAAAAAAACAAAAAAAAGGGAAGTCTGGGGCGTGTGCATGAATGAACGAAAAAGGTAACCACGCCCATCCGCAAAGTAAAGTGGTAAAACGGGGGAAATAAAGAGTTTGGGGGCCAAAAGTAGAGGTTGAGTCAAAGCAGGGTCTTTGAACGAAAAGTTAAGTCACTTTGATCCTAAATATACCTCACCCAAGCCCGAGCCTACGTTACAAGCCGCAAAAGCCCTAAAGTGATCCTAAAAAGGTCATTCAAGAGTCAAGGTGGTGAAAATAAAGGAAAGCATATGGTCTATACTTGTGTGTCGGTTGAAAAATCTTTTTGAGTGTAAGTATCTACATTCCAGTCTCTGTACTACATTTATACATTGTGTGTGAGACTTCTTTGTAGTGAGGGCCACTATCACCGCGCTATTTGGTTGCTATACTAACTGGTGCATCTTTATTCTAGGACTTAATTAGGGCCAATGGGATATGGTGTAGTGCTTAGTTTGATCTGATAAGGGTCTGTTGGGGTGTGAACACATTGCAAGTATACTTTTTTGAGCATGAGTTTGATGATTAAGAGGTCGCTATTTACTTCTTGTTAAGCGCTTGTCTTTGTGCGTCGTTATGTGTTTTTGGTCATCGCTTGAGGACAAGCAATGGTTCTAAGTTGAGGGTGTTGATGAGTCATGAAAATACGACTTTTACGACGCTTAAAACATAGAATTATTGTGCGTTCTTAAGTGCTTTTGTTAGTTTAATAGGTGTGTTTTGATACTGTGCAGGAAAATAGCAAAGGCATGGATTACTGAGGGAATTGCAAGGAATGAGCGGAAAACAAGGCCGAGTGAAGTACCACGGAAGGTCTACACGGGCCGTGTCACACTACACGGTCCGTGTGACCAACCGTGGCACCACACTTGGTGAAACGAGCAAAAAGCGGAAGACAACGTCACTCGCACGGACGAGCACACGGACCGTCTACCTTTAGAAGGTCCGTGCCACGCAGCGTGTGATTGACGTAACTCAGAGAGGCTTCGTCAAAATATAAGGAAATTGTGCAAGGGGATTCACAAGGACCGGCAAACGGACCGTCTGCCTTCAGACGGGCCGTGCCGTGTGCCGTATGAGTGATGTAACTCAAAGGGGCCTCGTCGAAAATATCAGAATTTGTGCATGTGGAGCCACATGGAGGGACAAACGGCCCGTCTCACGCAACATGGGCCGTGTCACGGCTCGTGCAGACGCAGCAGCCAGAGGCAGACGGACCATTTGATGGGTCTTCTGGCCTCAGACGGTCCGTGTAACGGATCGTGTCCGTGCTGAACCTACTTTTCCTAAATTGTATCGGATTAGTTTTACTTAGTATAAATAGTATATTATTTTATTTCATTAAAACCTTCTGTTTTGACGGCAGAAACAAGAGAGTAAGAGCAAAAATAATAGTTTGACTTTGTAATACGTGTGATTCGTGATTGTGATCATCGTTTGAAGATTGTAACACAGATTCTTGTTCCTTCAATTGTAAGTCAATCATTATGTTTTCATCTTATTGTTGTGTGCAAATTATCATTACTATGCTAGGCTAAACCCAAAACTAGGGTTGTGGGAACCATGACGATTCAATAAGATAATGCAAACTGGGGTAATTCATGAGAATGATTATTGCATGTATTGTTAAATTCTTCGTTCTAACTTCTCCTTAATGATTCGACGTATTAGGGTAATCCTGTATACGCTACATGCCCGAGAGGGATGTAGTGATTGGGAAAAGACTTTAACAACAGAAATTCGGGGTTATGAACCTAGTCTAAGTGCCTGAGACTGAAAGGTAAGGGTACTCTGAGATCAAAAACCAAGTTTACAATTGCATACACTCTGAGACCGAAAGGAGATGAGTGAAATATAACTAGGAAGGACCGAGAGGTGAACTAGGGATGAGCTAAGTTGTTGGATCTTGCATGCACCATTAAGAGCGAGTTTACCAAACCAGTTTAGTTATCGTATTAGACATCATGGGGAACACAACCCTAGCTTCTCTCTATCTGTTTGAAAACCAGAACGTCTTTGTTAGTTACAATACACAAGTATTTAAATTAAACAACGCAACCCCCCGTTTACTTTATGTATGTTTATCTCGGGAATAGCATTTACATCTGAAAGCCGGTACTAATAGATCAATTCTTACGTGTTCCCTGTGTGATCGACCTCAACTCTGGTTGAGTTCTATATTTGACTAGCGACCGCTTTACTCTTCTATTTGGAGTGTAATTTGGGCGTATCAATGCCCGAAACTTACAATGGTAAAAAAACACATTTTCAATAACTTAAGCTTCCAAAATTGTCAAAACTCATATTTCCAACTTTTAAAACTCAGGTTCATTTCCAATAATATAGATAGTTTAAAATAGATCTAAAGTAACTTATGAAAGAGCAAAATGGTAATTCTCAGAGAAAAGCTAAAAATGACCAACCATACCATTATAGATTTTGCCCATTATTTATAATTATTTGAGTTGTAACTTTGGTTGCTGTTGTTTTATGGAAATCCATGAACTTTGTAAAAATTATCTATCATGAGCCAAGCATAGGAGTGACATGGCGATTTTGAACCTCAGGCTAATCCAAACAAGCCTCATAACATTCATTGAACATTTCATCGATTTGGAACCGCAATTCAAATATTATAAAATGATACTAGGGGATACAAGTCTTAGGACTCAAACTATGGGATAAGGGGGGCACGAGACTCATTGTCACATAATTTCAACAAGTAAGTCTATGTGATAGGAATTTAGGACTCAAGCTATGGGAAGAGGAAACATGGGACATGTCATCGCACATTCAACAAGAAATAAGTCTATGTAGCGGGGTTCATATGACTCAAGTTATGGGAGTAGGGACTTAGGAATTCCACTATTTTACCAACTCATGATAACAACATCAACTCAAGATAAGACATAACGATAACCTTCATAAGGATCAAACATAACATTCTTGTACACAAAGTTTCATAACATCCAACAATGCCTCTAATACATAGAATAGGATGGGGTCCAAGATATAGTACGAGCTCACCCTCAAAGTAAATGACATATGACAACATAAATAACATAGGTAGATAGAAGGTGGGTCGTTTCCTTGGTGTAAATGACTTACCAAGAGAAAACTTCTATAAGCGAGTCTAGCCGTGAAAAGGTTGATGGGAAAAGTGTCTAGGCCCTATATGGTTAGATCATGTAGTCAAACATATGTGCTAGTATGTTTGAATGTACCAATTATGTGGGCATACAAAGCATATGATCATGGTAGACCTGCACTTAAATGTTAGATGAAAAGGGTATATATATATATATATATATATATATATATATATATATATATATATATATATATAGAAGATATTATATAAAACAAGTACCATATCAAGATGTCTTAAATCATGATGCATGAATGCCATAATAAGCAAAATAAGCAAGGATGGGACCTCAACCTACATATAAGACCACGTGAGCTCTTATATAGAATTCCGATGTTGCTTCTACACCGGAGAAAGAGTATACTACTTGCCAAAGGTTGCTTATAACCATCTTATAGGGCTTTCCTATTTAACTGAGGGTTGGTACACATAATCATTCATAATGGGAATAATATAAACCAACAATAACACAAATTCATGAGAAAGGTAAGATTTACATAAGGATCTCTTAAGTCGAGTCCAACCTCCAATATCATTCGGTGCCAAGCCATCATCCCATGGGAATACATATGCATATACATGCTTGAAATAGGAGCTTAAGCCTTTTAAAATCCTAGTCATCCATACTTGGGCCTAAGTGCCAAATCATACTTCATAATTATTCATACTTGGGCTTAAAATCCAAATCATACTTCAAATCATAATTACATACATAGGAATAGCTCATTCATACTTGTACATGATGGTGTATATACACCTATAATTGCTTAAAGCCAAATCATAAACACTATATGATCACATTTCATGTTATAATGATACTTGTCTTGAAATCACAATGATAATCATAATCATAATCATAATCATAATTAGTTGATAACCCCCATCATAAATCTCATAAAAAGCCTTGTTCATTCATGCTCATGTAATGAGGAAAGAGGAGATAGCATGGGCACTTGAAGTTCATACTTAAAATCAAACAACAAGATGAGAACATTCATAATCCATAAAGAAGTCAATAATTGACTCACACTTATAATTACCCATGCATAAATTCATAATTGAAAGGGAAATGCAAATTCAAATCTCATAATAATACATTTAAATCAATATGATAAGACTTATTTCATGTTAAAATCAACAATTGATAATGAACCATATCATAATTTCATCAATTTGAAGCTAAATTATAAAACCCATTTATAAATCATACTTAGAAATTATGAAATTAAAGAAATATAAATTTTGGCTTCATGATTGGAATGTAATCATGAAAAAAACCACATATACCTTGATGAATAAAGGAATATTAAGATGAAATAGACTTATCTTGAAGCTGTAAGGACCTGAATTTTCGAATGACTTTATCGGACTATATAATGTCGCCCCATGAGAAAATTGACCAAGTGTCACTTCATGGGAGGCCCACACGACCCTTGTGTGGTCACACAAATCATGTGGCCTCTAGTGAAGGGGTATTTGTCCATAATTATGATTATGGGGACTTGATAAGGAGTTTTGGGCTAAGGCACGTCACATTGGATCCCTACACGGTCCGTGTGACACTACACAGACCGTGTGGAGTGCCATGTGATAGCCTTGCACCAGGAAAACCAAGAAAGCAAGGCCAAGTGTGGTCATAAAGCCACCCACATGTTCATTGTGGAGGTTCTCGGGTCATGTGATCCACCGTATAGCTCACGACGCGAACTTTTTCTAAGTATAAAATTGTCGTCTCGTAACTTTTTCATACAAAATATTTCTTAAGTGTTGTTTGATGGCCATTCGCACGACCTGTGTAGTGTCACATGGGCAGTGTGTCCGTCCGTATAGCCCCCCTTCTCTTCGAAAATTCTAAGTGTTGAAATTGCAAAAATCTGTTTAAGTGTCGTCTCACAGGCACTGTACATGCCTAGTGAAGTGCTTCATGGGCCGGGTCAGTGCCAGTGAAGCCATAACGACTCAATTTTCATCCATTTCATTAATGGCTTTTATGTAATTATGATTTATTTTAAAAGTGTTTTATGACCCTTTTACCCATCCTAAGAATCTAAATCAGCTGATACTACTCCACTTTAATTCATTTTCATTAGAACACTCTCACTCTAAAATTCAACTCCTAAAAATCCTCTCTAGCTTTTCCCTCAAGATGTAAGCTAAGGTCTCCAATTAGGGTTCATCTTCAAGACAATTTCATCTCAAATTCACCTCAAAGACTTAGGCATGTGGGATTGATTCTTGGTCCCTTTCAACCAAGAAGACCCAAACTCTTTTCAATTGACTTTCATGAAATTAAGCTTACTTTAAATATGGATTTGGAGATTTATGATTTTGTAAATTCAATTGAAGTATGGTTTGTGCTTTATTGATTATTTTAAGTTGATTAAAGCCTTATTATGATAGTTTGCATTGAGATTAAGAAATTATGAATGTGCATGTCCCCTGTAAAGCTTGATTTATGCATGAGTGATTTATATTATGATTTAAATGTGGATTTAATTATGGATTTACTTAAATTTCACATTATATTATTGATTTTAGATTGAATCTCAATCACCCATACCATTCTTACATTATTCATGACATATGCATTCATAAACATTGGAATTTATGGAAATTATGAAGTGGATTAAGCCCAATTATGTTTTATGATATAATTTTGATAAAATATTGGTTATGATAAGAATGTAATCATACATATGTCAATGATTACGACCTTTTGAGCATTTTGGGTGCTTCCACCATTTTTTCATAAACATGAGTTATTCCTTGTATGAGTATCATAATTATGATTTATGGTTTGGCTTATGAGCCTAAACGTGCATGGAACGGATTTTAAATAAATATTGTATCTTTTGAAGGAACGAATATGTATAAGTATTATCATGGGATGTTTCGCCTTAGCACCGTTGGATTAGGGGCGTCACGACTATCTCTAATAACCCTCTCCCTTTCCTCAAACTATGTGCCAACATAGGAATAGAAGACATTACTGAAATGACCGGGTTGTAAGGAATGGTTATTCGTTTATTGATATGATTTTGGAAAACCTTCCAAAATGGGGTTGCCCGTAAAAAAGGTGTCCATCCACCAAAATGACTAGGTTGTAAGGTGTGATGTAGATTACCCTTGGCAGGTAATCTTCTCCTATCAATGGGAGGTCTTTATCTGACTAACTCATTTAATAGCTCCCATAGGTTTGATGTGTTGATTATAATCCAGCCCCACTGTATGTTCGAGCATTATGACATTTGATGCATCATGAATTTTATTGCATATTGTAAAAGACTTTTCTACAATATAGTGCCCTTGTCATCTAACATTGAAATGCAGATTTGATAAGTCATATGCATTGAATGCTCACATACTTAGTACATTCAAACTTACTAACGCATACTTCTTACCTTCATGATTTTACCATGTAGGGGTCGAGCGCTATGATCATCCACCATTTGATGGTTAGCTTAAGTCTAGAGAGTTGATGTTGTGGTGAGTCCTATCTTCTCTAAACAAACCACCTTCCGTCTACCTATGCTACTTTATGTTTATTTTCTTGATTGAGGGTGAGCCCGGGACATGTCTTAGCTCCCATCCTATCTTAAAGTTAGAAGCGTTGTTGGATACTTTGTATTCTATTGTCAATTCTTTTCATTACGTGTGGTATATGAAGCTTATGCTGAAGGTTATCTATTTTATTTGGTTATTGTGGCTATGATATTGAGAAGTTGATTGATATGTATATTTGAGGTGGAAATACGAAAGATCCCAAGCCCCGTATTGCCCCTATAGAATGAGTCATACTAACCGGACTCTTAGTTCTTATGTGATATATGCTATATGATCCATGTAAATCCCTATGTGATCCATGTAAATCCCTTTCCCTTCGATACCCCCATAGCGTGAGTCCTACTTTCCCATCCCTTAGAAATATGTGTTTATAATTTGAATGCGCTTTCGAACCGATGATGTGGATATGGATACTTTAAGGCTTGTTTGGGGACTCTCAGGTTCCAATTCGTTGTATGACTTCTAGACGCTAGGTCCAGGTTGTGACAAAGATGGTATCAAAGCCCTAGGTTTGTAATGATCCCTGGAGTCCAAAATACCGCATCCAGTAGAGTCCTATTCATGGGTGTTAAGTGCACCATACCTATGGGTGGGATGCTATGCAGACGTTCTAGGAATTGTCTCACTTCTTCATGTCATATGTCGTGCTATAGTTGTGTAATTGGTTCTCCCTTATCGTGGTTGTGTCATTGCTAAGTTTCAGACTATACCTCGAGGGAAACCACATCTACCAAGGCCAGCTCTAGCTAATGAGGACCAAACACTTGAAGGGCCTATGGATGAACCAATCTCCAATGGTGAATTTCGTACCACCTTTGTTATGCTTGCTCAGGTGGTGAAAACTCAGGCTAGGCAGGCTAACCTTCCATGGGACCTACTCCAGCTTCTACAGTAAGGGATTTCACTCAGATGAATCCTCTCCTGATTTTTATAGGTCTAAGGCTGATGAAGATGCTCAGTAGTTCATTGATGAGCTCACCAAAGTGCTGAAGATTATGGATGCCACTTCTAAGGAGAAGGCTGAATAAGTTTCTTATCAACTGAAGGATGTTGTTCATGTGTGGTACACCCAGTGGTCTATGGAGAGGGTTTGTGTTATTGTTGTTAATTGGGAGGAGTTCAAGTTTGCCTTCCTGGATCGTTTCTTCCACTTGAACTTAGGGAAGCTAAGATGACTGAATTTATCAACCTCAAGCAGGGAGGTATGAACGTGAGGGACTATGCCCTCCAATTCAATAAGCTCTCCAAGTATGCTTCGGCACTCGTGGTTGAACCTCGTGCAATGATGCACAACTTCATTTTCGGAATCTCTGATTTTCTCGTGAAAGATTACCGAATAGCCATGCTTATACGGGATATGGACATTTCCAGGCTCATGGTAGATGATGAACAAATCAAAGGGGAGAAACTCAAGGAAGGAAGAATGTAGGTTTCTCTGAGGGCCCATTTAGATGGTGGGTTCTCCGATTCTCGAGGTAGTATTGGTTTTGGTCGCTTTTGACAAGGCCAAGGTTCGGATGCTCAGGTCACTAATTATAGGATGCCTCCTCCTAGGACATCAGTTGATGGTGGACAAGGGTACCCTCAGCGTTAAAAGTGTGGAAAGAATCACACCGATGCTTGTAGGAGAGATTTGGGTTTGTGTTATGGGTGCGGTGATAAGAACCACAAGGTTACCGATTGTCCTAAGAATCCCCTACAAAGGTCGAGGTCAAGTGGCTCCAGGTGGTCAGGGCCAGAAAAGAGCACACCAAGGTGTTGCCCCGAGGAATAACAGGTTCTATGCTCTTCATGCCCATTAGGAGGTCGAGGAAGCTCCTGATGTTATAACCAGTATGTTAAAAGTTTTTGATTTTGATGCCTATGTTTTGCTTGACTCAGGTGCAAATCTATCTTTAGTGACTCCTTTGTTTGCTGTTATGTTTGGTTTAAGTCCCGAGATTTTGAAGGATCCTTTCTCAGTTTATACTCCTGTGGGTGAGTCGGTTGTTGCACATAGGGTCTATTGTGGTTGTCGTGTTACTGTATTGCATAAAGTCTTCCCGTGTGACCTTGTGGAACTTGAAATTTTTGACTTTCACGTAATTCTGGGGATTGATTGGCTGCATGCATCTTACACCACTATAGATTGTAGAACCCGGAAGGTTAAGTTCTAACCTCCTGGTGATCCCATTCTTGAATGGAAGGGTAGTGACTCCACTATTAAAGGCTCGTTCATTTCCTACTTCAAGGCTCGAAAAATGATCTCCAAGGGGTGCTTTTATCATATTGTGAGGGTCAACAATATGGAGTCTAAACCACTTACTCTTGAGTCGGTTTGGTGGTGAATGAGTTTCTGGATATGTTCCCTGAACACTTTCCTGGTATTCCTCCCGAAAGGGAAGTGGACTTTGGCATCGATCTTCTCTTGGATACTCATCCTATCTCTATTCCTCCCCATCGTATGGCAACGACTTAGCTGAAAGAGTTGAAGAACCAGTTAAAGGACTTGCTAGAGAAGGGTTTCATCATGCCAAGTATATCACCATGGGGTGTTCAGTATTATTTGTAAGAAAGAAAGATGGATCTCTTCGGATGTGTATCGATTATAGGCAGTTGAATAAGGTGACCATCAAAAGTAAATACCTATTGCCTAGGATCGATGACTTGTTCGACCAGCTTCAAGGGGCCACTCACTTCTCAAAGATTGAGCTCCGTTCTGGGTACCATCCATTGAAGGTTAGAGAATGTGATATTCCCCAGATGGCCTTCCAAATTAGGTATGGACACTTCGAGTTTGTGGTGATGTCATTTGGCCTAACTAATGCTCTGCCATGTTCATGGATCTCATGAATTGGGTGTTCAAGATATTCCTCAACATTTTTGTGGTTGTCTTTATTGATGATGATATTCTTGTTTATTCTCATAGTAAGCGGGAGCATATGGATCATTTGAGGTTGGTTTTACAAACCTTGAGGGAGAAGAAGTTATATGCCAAGTTTAGCAAGTGTGAGTTTTGGTTAGGTGAAGTAGCTTTTCTTGGTCATGTAGGGTCAAGTGATGATATTGAGGTTGATCCGAAGAAGACCGAGGCTGTAAAGAATTAGCCTAGACCATTGACTCCTTCGGACATTCAAAGTTTTCTAGGATTAGCCAGCTATTATAAGAGGTTTGTTGAAGGTTTCTCATCTATCGCGTTTCCATTGACTAAATTGACACAAAGTTTACTAAGTTTGTGTGGTCGGACGAATGCGAGAGGAGTTTCTAAACCTTGAAGGATCGTCTTGCCCCGACCCGTGTCTTGACTCTACCTAATGGATTAGAAGGGTTTATGGTGTATTGTGATGCCTCCTAGATCGGGTTGGGTTGTGTACTTATGTAACATGGTAAGATAATAGTTTATGCATCAAGGCAATTGAAGGTGCATGAGCGTAATTACCTGACTCATGATCTTGAGTTAGCAGCGGTGGTATTCGACTTGAAGATTTGGAGACACTATTTGTATGGGGTTCATGTTGATGTATTCACCGATCACAAGAGTTTGCAATATGTGTCCACTAAAAGAGATCTCAACTTGAGGCAAAGAAGATGGTTGGAACTCCTAAAGGACTACGACGTGAGTGTTTAATATCATCCTGGCAAGGTTAATGTGGTAGCCGATGCTCTTAGTAGGCTATCTATGGGTAGTGTGGCTCGTGTTGGAGAGGAGAAAAGGGAATTGGCAAAGGATGTTCACTAGTTTGCTAGGTTGGGTGTTAGGTTGGCCGACTCTAGTGATGGTGGTATTCGTGTTCTAAATGGGGCTAAATGCTCTGTGGTAGTTAATGTGAAAGCTAAGCAAGATTTATATCCATTGTTGGTAAAATTGAAGAAGTTTGTTGCCGAGAAGGAGATTGAGGTATTCTCCCAAGGGGGAGATGGTGTGCTTCAATGCCATGACCAGCTATATGTTCCAGATGTGGATGATCTTAGAGGGGTGATAATGAGTGAGGCTCACAACTCCCATTATTCTATACACCCGGGGTCCACTAAGATGTATTGGGACTTGAAAGAAGTATATTGGTGGCATGAGTTGAAGAAGGATATAGCTAAGTTCGTGTCCGAGTGCCCGAGTTGTCAACAGGTGAAAGTGGTGCACAAAAGGCCCGATTGCCTAGCTCAAGACATTGAGATTGCCACTTAGAAGTGGGAAAATGTGAACATGGACTTTGTGGTTGGGTTGCCTCAAACCCAAAAACAATTTGACACCATTTGGGTCATCATTGATTGAATGACTAAGTCAGTGCATTTTCTACCGGTCAAAACTATCTCTTGTGCCAAGGATTATGCAAAGTTGTACATCCGAGAGTTGGTGAGGTTGCATGGTGTGCCTATATATCATATCTGAATGTGGTACCCAATTCACTTCCCACTTTGGGAGACCATTTCAAAAGGGGCTTGGCACCAAAGTGAAGTTGAGCACCGCCTTCCATCCTCAAACCGATGGGAAAGCCAAGAGGACAATTCAAACCTTTGATGACATGTTGAGGGAGTGTGTGGTGGAGTTCAAAGGTAATTGGGATGACCACCTAGCCCTCATGAGTTTTCCTACAACAATAGTTTTCACGCTAGCATTGGTATGGCACATTTTGAGGCATTGTATGGAAGAAGGTGTCGATCACCGGTGGGGTGGTTTGAGTTGGGGTAAATGGCATTGATTTGCCCGGATTTGGCATTGGAGGCCACAGAGAAGATGAAGTTGATTAGGGAGAGATTGAAGAGGGCCCAAAGTCTCCAAAAGTCCTATTCGGATGTTAGGAGGAGGGATCTCAAATTTCATGTCGGTGATTGGGTGTATGTGAATGTTTCACCTATGAAGGGTGTGATGTGTTTTGGAAAGAAGGTCAAGCTAAGATTCCGGTATGTTGGCCATTATGAGATTGTTGAACGAATTGGGAGTGTGGCAAATAGGTTGGAGATGCCTCCGAACATGAATTCCATTCACCCGGTCTTCCATGTATCCATATTGAGGAAGTTGGTTGGGGACCCTAACACCACTATGCCTTTAGAAGGAATCGAGGTTGAGGAGAACTTTTCCTATGAGGAAGTCTCGGTGGAGATTTTGGATAGACAAGTGAAGCGGCTCCGTAACAAGGATATGGCCTCTAATAAAAGTGCTTTGGAGGAATCAAAGCACAGAGAGTGCTACGTGGGAGGCGGAATTAGATATGATAAGGTGATATCCCCATCTTTTCCAATCTACTCAAGCCTAAGGTATTAGGTTCTTCCTCTTCTAAGTTGTCCTAATTCTTCCATTCTTGAGTCTCATGACATGACATTCTTACATCTTCATTAAGGTGATTTTCATGTTGTTTGAATCATTTCACCGTATTTCAGCATATGTTTTAAATGACTTTGTGAACCTCAAATCATAAATTATGCTTGGTATCTTATGTTTGGAAGTTTCATGTCCTAAGCTAAGCTTTTCAAGCCTTGTTATTTCACATTCGAGGACGAATGTTCCCAAGGGGGAGATGATGTAAGGATTTGGATTTTTGAATGACTTAATCAAACCTTATAATATTTCCCCGTGTGAGAATTGACCAAGTGAAACTTCATGGGAGGCCCACACGACCGGTGTGAGGTCACACCAATCGTGTGGCCTCTAGTGAAGGGGTACTTGGACATAATTTCGATTATGGGGACTTGAAAGGGTGTTTTGGGCTAAGGCACGTCACATTGGATCCCCACACAGGCCGTGTGACACTTCACGGACTATGTGGAGTACCATGTGATGGCCTTGCATCTGAAAAACCAACAAAACAAGGCCAACTGTGGTCACAAGGCCACCCACATGATCAGTGTGGAGGTTCGCGAGTCGTGTGGCCTACTGTATAGCTCAAAACGCAAAATTTCTCTAAGTACGAAATCACCGTCTCGTAACTTTTTCGTGCAAAATTTTTCCTAAGTGTTGGTTGATGGCCATTCACACGGTCGAAAACTTCAAGTGTTGAAATTGCAAATATTTATCGAAGTGTCATCTCATGGGTACTGTTCACGGCCAGTGAAATGCTTCACAGGCCGGGTCAGTGCCAGTGAAGCCATGATAACTCAATTTTCAGCCATTTCATAAATGGCTTTTATGTAATTGTGATTTATTTTAAAAGTGTTTTATGTCCCTTGTACCCATCCTAAGCATCTAAATCAGCTGATACTAATCCATTTTAATTCATTTTCATTAGCACACTCTCCCTCTAAAATTCAACTCCTAAAAGTCCTCTCTAGCTTTTCCCTCAAGATTCAAGCAAAAATCTACAATTAGGGTTCATCTTCAAGTCAATTGCATCTCAAATTCACCTCCAAGACTTAGGTATGTGGGATTGATTCTTGGTCCTTTTCAACCAAGAAGACCCAAACTCTTTTCAATTGAATTTCATGAAATTAAGCTTACTTTAAATATGGGTTTGGAGATTTATGATTTTATAAATTCAATTGAAGTATGGATTGTGCTTTATTGATGATTAATATGATGGTTTGCATTGAGATTAAGAAATTATGAATGTGCATGTCCCCTATAAAGCTTGATTTATGCATGGGTGATTTATATTATGATTTAAATGTTGATGTAATTATGGATTTACTTCAATTTCACATTATATTATTGATTTTAGATTGAATCTCAATCACCCATGCCATTCTTACATTATTCGTGACATATGCAATGATAAACATTGGAATTTATGGAAATTATGAAGTGGATTAAGCCCAATTATGTTTTATGATATGATTTTGATAAGATATTGGTTATGATAAGAATGGCATCATATATATGTCAATGATTATGGCTTTTTGAGCATTTTGGATGCTTGCACCATTTTGGCATGAACATGAGCTATTCCTTGCATGAGTATCATAATTACGATTTATGGTTTGGCTCATGAGCCTAAAGGTGCATTGAACGGATTTTAAATGAATATTGTATCTTTTGAAGGCACGAATATGTATAAGTATTATCGTGGGATGTTTTGCCTTAGCACCGATGGATTGGGGGCATCAGGGCTATCTCCAATGACCCTCTCCCTTTCTTCAAACTTTGTGCCAACATAGGAACAGAAGACATTACTGAAATGAACGGGTTGTAAGGAATGGTTATTCGTTTATTGATATGATTTTGGAAAACCTTCCAAAATTGGGTTGCCCGTAAGGAAGGTGTCCATCCACCAAAATGACTGGGTCGTAAGGTGTGATGTAGATTACCCTTGGTTGGTAATCTTCTCCTACCGATGGGAGGTCTCATGTAATAGCTCGCATGGCTTTGATGTGTCAGTTATAGTCCATCCCCACTATATACATGATCGTTATGGCATTTCATGTATCATGAATTTCATTGCATATTGTATATGATTTTCCTTCTATATATAATTATTTCTACAATATAGTGCCCTTGTCACCTAACATTGAAATGGAGTTTTCTAAGTCATGTGCATTGCATGCCCGCATACTTAGTACATTCAAACGTACTAACACATACTACATCATTTTACCATATAGGGGCCGAGCGCTATGATCATCCACTATTTGACAGTTAGCTTGAGTTTGGAGAGTTGATATTGTGTTGAATTCTATCTTCCTAGGACAAACCTCCTTCCGTCTACCTATGCTACTTTATGTTTATTTTCTTAATTGAGGGTGAGCCCAAGACATGTCTTGGTCCCCGTCCTATCTTAAAGTTAAAGGCGTTGGTGGACACCTTGTAGTCTATTGTCAACTCTTTTCGTTATGTGTGGTATATGAAGCTTATGCTGAAGGTTATCTATTCTATTTGGTTATGATGGTTATGATATTGAGAAGTGGATTGATATGTATGTTTGAGGTGGAAATGTAGAATATCCTAATCCCCGTACTGCCCCCATAGAGTGAGTCATGCTTACTCGCCCCTTAGTTCTTATGTGCTATATGAATCCATGCAAGTCCCTTTCCCTTCGATAACCCCATAGTGTGATTCCTTCTTTCCCATCCCTTCGAACTATGTGTTTACTATTTAAATTTTCTTCCAAACCGATAATGTGGATTTGGATACTTTGAGGCCTGTTTGGGGACTCACGGGTTCTCATTCGCCGTGTAAATTCTAGGCCCTAAGTCCCGGTCATGACAGAAGCACCCTTGTAATGGACCAATCCTAGGGCCTAGTCGTCGCATGACAAATGAGACATAGACACTTGATCCAAGCTATCTTCGCATATCAAGCATTCATAGGCCAAAAACTTATACATTTATGGACGTAAACATGATAAGGTCTATGGGATATCATTCGAAATAAATAGATCATCTTAAACATACATAGCATCCATCAATATACCAACTAGACCATGGATAGATACCGATCAACGATCGGTATCCCGCAAATTCCAAAATTGAACAACATAGAAAGTAGAAGACTCCGAGAACCAACATATATATCAAGACCATAATACATAGCAAGAAAGGAAATAGGTTGAGTCCCAAACTAAGGACTCACCATAATAAAACTAGTCTTAGAACGTTGGAAAAACTAGCCATGAGTCGAAGGAGGAGTACCTACCCATGCATGGTGAAATCATTTAGGAAAAATGTATTTTAGTACTTTTGGAATGTATTACGTATGTGAGATGCAATGTAAAGATAAAATTGTAATGCCATCACTCACAAGTTAAACACTTTCATGCATGGGATAGTAAAGGTAATTTCAACATGAGCCTAAGCGCATATAAGGAATATTTATCAATATGAGTGCATGTAATGCATACGTAAAACACATAGGATGAAATGAAGATATTGATCATACACATTGTGGGAATAGACCATAATCGACATATAGGACTATGTGAGCTACTATATGAAATCCAACATAATACCTACATTAGTATGGGAGACCACTTGCTGTGTGGAACTCCGTCACTTTTCATATATAATCATACACCATATTCGCCTACTTGGATCCACTGGCCTACCCTACAAGGGATCCTATGGTGGCACATAATTAATGAGGCAAAGGGTTGGTTCTGGGGTTCCCTTACCGAACCACGCCTCGATGCCTCATTCGATATTATGTTATCCCATAGAGTTCATTAAAATATAAGTTAGTCAAATAATGAAACTTAGAATCATAAGTAGCAATCTCAAGAGTAGCTCAAAACTTAAGGAACTACCAAGTGAGAATTGTCCTTGCATCTTGGGGACCATCATAAATATTATTTTGAGCATTATTGACATGCTTATATCTTTGACAAATTTTCAACTTAAATCCTTTATTTTATGTCCTACATATCATCATGTAACATACCAGGATAGACTTTAAGCTTAGTGGGCTTGATCATGAGTTGGAACATTCGTAAATCATGAGGTTTATCCATGATCATGGGAAAAATATGCTTATTCAAAACATGCAAAACAACTGACATATGAGCATTCAAAGAATTAATTATAGGGGTCATCACCCTTAACTCAAAACTCATGAAAATACTTAGCAAAGAATCTCATGATAGCATTGAAGACAACCAATAACATAAAATATAGTGAAATTATCATTAACATGCATGGTTGCATTAGGGAACTTAAATAAGAGGTAAAAGCATAAATATAGGACTTTGTAGGTATAAGGAAACCTACAAATCAACTCACATATCTTTGGTGAAGTCTACGAAGAAAGAATTTGTTTTTATGGAAGATACCCTTAAAGCCCAACCTTTCCTTTCCTTGCCTTGGGAGAAGAGGAATGTCTAAGGATTTCTAAGAAAGTGGAAGAATGAAAACATATAGGGATCCTAGGGCTTTATGGTTTGATTAAGGGCCTAAAGAGTAACAAAAATGACATAGATTAGAGTTAGGATCGATAGAAAGGACAAATTTTCCCTTCATTAAAACTGCCAGACAAGAACAACGAGACCCCGATTACGGGCCATGGATGAAAACACGAGCCATGGTTCTTGTCGGCCTCATCTCCTTTTTCAATCTTCCAAAACTGGTTACCAACCACCAATCACGAAACCTCTATCCATGGATTGTAATTCTTTCCATGAGTTATAGATGGCCCAGTGGAGTCCATTTATACTTAGAAAAATTTCCTCTTTTCTGGACTCTATTCGCAAAGGCTAACCACATCCTGTGTATGGGATAATGGGTCGTCCTATTGGTCATGGGTTACCTTACAAAAACTAAATTTTTTTTTCATATTTAGAACTCACACCCATGACTCCATTAAAGGGTTGTGTTCCTTCCATGAGCATATATGCTCTTCGGGAACAACTCTACACTTAGGAAAATCTTAACTTTAGGAGGCTCTCATCCATGGTCCTGGTCTACGGCTCGTGGTTTAAACACGGGCCATGGACTTGGCTTCTTGAATTTACCCCTGAACTTCCAGCCAAAATTTGTTGCACTTTTTAGGCTCCTAACCTAAGAGTCCTTACAATATCTCCCCCTTGGGAACATTCGTCCTCGAATGTACTTAAGTGTACTCTCTAGGGAGTTCAACATCAGCTAACCTACCAACATGCATGCAAAAGTGTAATGTAAATTTCTATTCATAACATTTTCAAATTCCATACTCAACATATGTATCAAAATAGTCCATAAACATAGAAATGAGTGTATGATTCATGCAAAAACTGAAATACATGAAATTGGAGGTTTTAAGCAAGAATAACTTAATACCTTCGGCTTGAGTAGAGGAGAAAAAAATACGGGTAATGCTTCATCATGCCCGCTTCCGCTTCTTATGTCACACCCTTAACGTTTTTGTTTCTCCAAAGTACTTTAACAGATGCAACTTCCTTGTTCCTTAGCTTCCTCACTTTTTGGTCTTGGATCGCAACCGGTACTTCTTGATAACTCAATTTCTCTTCAAGGTTCACATCTTCCAAGTAACTATAGAGCTTGCATTATCTATGAACTTTCTCAATATCGACACATGAAAGACCAGATGAGTCAAATTCATTTCCTTAGGTAGGTCAAACCCATATGCCACCTTGTCTACTCTTCTCACCACATTATAAGCCCCTACATACCTAGTGCTTAATTTCTCCCTTTTACCAAATTGAATCACAACTTTCATGGGAGACACTTTCAAATTGACCCAATCGCTAATATTAAACTCAAGGTCCCTCCACTTTTACATTGGTGTAGGACTTTTGGCGATGTTGGGATATTTTCAACTTTTCCCTTATAAGTATCTCCTTTTCCATCATATCCATGACTAAGTACAGTCCTAAAGAGGTTGTCGTCACTAACTTCAAATCACCTGATTGGTGATATACACCATTTACCATACAATGTTTCAAAGAGGGCTATCTCGATGCTCACATGGAACCTATTATTGTAGGTAAAATCAATAAGAGGCAAATACTCATCTCAACTCCCCTTGAACTCCAACATGCAAAATCTCAATATATTTTCCAAATTCTCTTAGCTTGCCCATTGGTTTGGGGATGGAAGGTGGTACTCAATTTGACGTTAGTACAAGACCTCTTAAAACGATTTCAAAAAATGAGATGTAAATTGGACACCATGATATGATATTTGGATAAGGGAATCCTATGCAACCTCACCAATTCTCGGATACCCAACTAGGGATAGTCTTCGAAACTAAATTTCGTTTTAACCAATAAGAAGTGAACTGACTTTCTTATTCGATCAACTGTCATACATATAGAGTCAAACTCTTATTTTTCTTAGGCAACCCCACTACAAATTCCTTATTCACTTATTCCCACTTTCAAGTGGGAATATCAATATCTTGGGTTAGGCCACCTGACCATTGAGGTTCATCTTTAAATTGTTGGCAATTGGCACACTTGCACACGAAGAGTACTAGGATGAATGGAATAAGAAGAGTTGTGAGCTTCTTGGAATATCAACTTCTTCAACTCATTATCATTATGCACGCAAAATCTCTATTGATATCGAAGTGCACCATCTCCCCCTTGTGAGAAAAATTTTATCTTTCCTTCCTTCACTAGGGATTTCAATTCAACTAAGGATCAAAGTCTTGCTTAGACTTAACATTCTTAATCAAAGAAGATTAAGACCAATATAACACCATAACACCACTGCTTCCAAATTCATTCAACCATACTCCCAACCTAGCCAACCTATTGACTTCATTGGCTAACTCCATTTTCCCATCATCTCCTAAGTGAGACACACTACCCATGGAAACTCTACTAAGGACGTTAGGTACCACATTGGCTTTTCCTGGGTGATACTTCACACTCTTGTCGTAGTCTTTGAGAAGTTCTAACAACCTTTGTTGCCTCAATTTGAGATATTTTTGGGTGAACACATGTTGAAGATTCTTGTGATCAGTGAAGATATCTATATGAACCCTATACAAATAGTGATGCCAAATTTTTAAAGCAAACACCATGGCCGCAATTTAGAGATTATTAGTTGGATAGTTCTTCTCATGTACCTTCAATTACCTTGAGGCATAGCCAATCAACTTACCATGTTGCATCAACACTGACCCCAACCCAATCCTTGAACCATTACAACAGACAACAAGCCAATTATTTTCCTCTAGCAAGGTCAAGATTGGAGCCAAAGTTAGTTAGTCCTTCAAGGTTTGGAAAATCTTTTCACACTCATCTATCTGCACAAACTTTGCCTTTGTTTGAGTCAACTTGGTTAATGGAGATGAACTGGAGGAGAAACCTTCCAAAAATATACGATAATACCTGACTAGGCCCAAGAAACGTCTACTCTTTGAAGGACTCAATGGCCTTGGCCAATTTCTCACTACTTTAGTCTTCTTAGGATCAACCTTGATGCCATCACTTGACACCATATGCCCAATAAAGGCAACCTTAATTAGTCAAAATTCATACTTGTCAAATTTTGTAAAAAGCCTTTGCTCCCTCAAAGTTTGTAACCCCACTCTCAAGTGTTCCATGTGATCTTCTTCACTCCAAGAGTAAATTAGGATATCGTCGATGAACACCACTACGAACATTTCATGGTAAGGCTTGAACACTCTATTCATAAGGTCCATGAATATAGCTGGTGCTTTGGTGTGTCCAAAGGACATTATGACAAATTCAAAATGATCCTACCTAGTAAAGAAATATGTCTTAGGAATGCCATTCTCTCTCACCCTTAGTTGGTGACATTCATTCCCGCAAATCAACCTAAGAGAAATGCGTATCCCTTTCAATTGGTTATTCAAGTCATCTATCTTTGGGAGTTGATATGTATTCTTCATAGTGACCTTGTTGAATTGTCTGTAATCTATACACATGTGGAGTGATTGGTCCTTGTTCTTTACGAATAAAACCAGAACACCCCATGGAGACTTACTAGGTCTTATGAAACTCTTTTCCAACAAATCTTCCAATTGCTTTTTTAATTATTTCAGTTCCATGGGAGCCATGCTATAAGGAGACATTGAGATAGGCTGAGTGTTGGGTAGGAGGTTTATGCCGAAATCTATTTCCCTTTTGGGAGGAACACTCGGCAACTTATTCAAAAATAAAACTCATTGACAATGGGGACTGGCTCAAGAGAAGGGACCATAAAAGTGACATCACTGACCCTCACTAAATGATATATGCATCCCTTTGAGATCATTTTTTGGGCCTTTAAAAATTAAATGAGCCAACCTGTACATGATGAATTTCTACCCTCTCACTCAAGAAACAAACATATTTGGGAATCGGAACATGACTCTATGAGTCCTACAATCGATGGAGGCATAGCAAGCATGTAACTAATCCATCCTATGTATAATATAAAAATCAACCATGGAGAGTTCTACTAGGTCACAAGGTAAAACTTTGTGCAAGATGGAAATAAGACAATTTCTATAAACTCTTCGCACAACAATGGACTCTCCTATAGGGGTACACACTTCATAAGGTTCATGAAGGACTTCACAAAATGCATAGAATCTATTTGAAAGAAAATGAGTTACAAATGACAAGTTTTCTCCTCGGAATTAGCAATTAATATGCATCAATATTGTAAACTTTCAACCTACTGGTCACAATATCGGGGACCTCTTTAACTTCTTGTCTGCAATGAAGAGCATAGAAAGGATTGATCCTTGGGGCATCTTGAACTTGCCCGCCTTGGCCTTGGGGCCTTGAACCTTCACTCCTACAATCCCTTGCATTATGCCCAGGCTTTTCACACTTGAAGCATGTATTAGCATTAGCCAAGCACACTTCCTTGTCAGGCCTCCAACACATGGGGAAATTTGTTGTTTGGGGCTTTAGAGCTTCCCCCTTGTCTTTGGTGGATCGAGGAGAAAGAGTGTTGGTAGACCCTTTTCCACTTGCTTTGGCCACCTTGGAACTTGCAGTGGCCTCCACTCCTTTGGTTGGAATATCCCCCACCATCAACTCGAGCCCTCTTAGACTCTTTCTCTCTCCATCAACTTATCGTCCTTGATTTGCTCACCATACATCATCAATCGGGAGATTTCATTTCTTTCACTAGCTTGGCCGTCTTACACTCCTTCCGCACCAAGTCTGACACAATGTATATAAACATGCTCATCGGGCTCTTAGATCTGCTGCCATGAAAAGGGCATATTTGGAGAATTCGGTGAACTTGATAGAATACTCCCTTGCAATCATATGCCCTTGTTTGATGTTGTTGAATTCTTGTACCTTGGTCTCCCTCAACTCTATTGGAAAAAACCAGTCCAGAAAAGTACCCTTAAACTCTTCCCATTTAATTGGACCCGGCCCTTAGCCCCTTTCTTCCACCCATTATTCATACCATATATTTTCCACCCCTCTTAGTTGGTAGGGCACCAACTTGGCCTTCTCTTCCAATGGAACTCCTATTACGGCAACAATCTTGTAAGACTCATCAATAAAGTCCACGGGATCCTCTTCCATCTTAGAACTATATAATTGTTGAGGACTCACCCTCATAAAATCTTTAACCTGTGTAGTAGGATTAAGCACTTGGTGAGGAATGACAACCTCCCTATTGGCTTGATTAGCAAAATCATAGGCTAGTATGGTCAATGCCGCTCTAAACTTTGCGTGAGACACCCCATTATCTTGTTGTAGCAGATGGGCTTGTTGCTTGGATGTATTCCTTAGTTGTGGAGCTCTTCATGATGGAATGATCTAAAAATAGCAAGAAGATCATCATTAGTTATAGATGAAGCTTAGACAACTATAAACATCTCACAACCACTCATTCATGATTGTAGCATGCTTTAGCACCTTTAACGAGACTCTAGTCGATGTGGTATGATTAGACATCCAAGGAATATTTTAAAATCTCGTGCTCTGATACCAAGTTTATAATGACCCAAGCTAAGGGTTTAGTCGTTACACAGCGAATGAGACACCCATAGGCAGCTCATCCAAGCCATCTTTGCATATTAAGCATTTATCGATGAAAAACTCATACATTTGTGGATGGAAACATGATAGGGTCTATGGGATATCATTTGAGATAAAGAAAATATGTTAAATATATATAGGATCGTTAAAAATACTAACTAGACCATGGATAATCGGGAATCGAAAAATGGTCGCTTTTCCTCAAATACAAAATATTCCAAATTTGAATAACATAGAAAGTTGAATCATCCAAAAACCAACATATACATCGAGTCCAAAAAACATAGCAAGAAAAACATAGGTTGAGTCCTGAACTAAAGGCTGACCATAATAAAATTAGCCTCGGAATATTGAAAGAACTAGCCATGAGCTGGGGGAGAAACGCCTGTCTGTACATGATGAAATCATGTATGAAAAATGTGTATTAGTACTGTTGTAATGTACTAAGTATATGAGATGCGATGCAAAGATGAAATTGTAATGTCATCATTCACAAGTTAAAGACTTTCATGCATGAGACGATAAAGGTAACATTAACATGAGCCTAAGCATGCACAAGGAATATCAATTAATATGAGTGCACGTAATGCGTAAGTGAAACATAAAGGATGGAGCAAAGACATTAATCATAAATATTATGGGAATAGACCATAATCGATATATAAGACTATGTGAGCTAGTATATGGAACCGAACATAACCCCCTATGTTTGCATGGGGATACCACTTGCTGGGTAAAACTTCATCACTTTGCATACATCATAATATATCATAATTGTCATAGGTGGATCCACTAGCCTACCCTATAAGAGCTCCTATGGTGGCACAAAGTTAATGTAATGACCTTGTAGGTCATTTTTGAGCTTATTTACAAAAATTACTATATCGCCCTTTCAGTAGTTGCTTTGGACCTATTTTGAACTATTTGTATGGTTGGAATTGAAATCCTATATTTTAAAAGTAAAAAATATGAGGTTTGGTATTTTTGGAAGTTTAAGTTGTTGAAAAGGTGAGTTTTTATACTATTCTGAGGTTTGAATGTTATATCAGAGATATATCTATTCCATAAGCTCTAGAAGGTTGAAATGGGTCTAGAAGAAGTTACAGAACTGAATTTGGAGTTCAATTGAGCTTTTTAGATCCAAAGTTGCATTTTTAGTTATTTCTAGAGCCAAAGTTTGACTTTAATATTCGGAGTTTAGAAGTTCAGATTACACTTTTGACTATTCTAGTAGTTCTAGATGATCAAACTAACGCTAGAAATGATCTCGTCATAAGTTTTTGCCAAGGGCATTTTTGGTATTTTGTATTTTAAATTAGTTTATTTGAGTTGCATTGGTAATCGTGGAGAGAAGGCCTTAAAACTAATTTCAAATTATTTTGTTGAGTCTGGATCTCTATTTTTGGTATGGATACATATTTAGTTTGTGTAATTCTTATTTTGAATGAGTTTTGAAGGTCTGTGAAACTCTTCTCTGCGTTATCGGAGGTATAATGCAAAAGTTCTCCACGTTTGTGGAGTACTAGATAATGATCCGTTGTTTCTTCTCTGCGTTTGTGGATCAGCCCCCGCGTTCGTAGAGCTCTTGGTCAAACTCTCATCTGCGTTGGTAGAGTGTGTTATGTCTGTTCAATTCTTAAAGCCCGAGGGTCACCATTTTTACTCCATTTCCAATCATTTCAAGCTTTTGGGGTGATTTTTGAATGAGGTTATCGAAGAATTCTTTTAAATAAGTGTTTCTAACACCATCTTGATTAATTTTCATGACTTTTATGTTGATTTTGTCTTAAATTTCATGATTTTGAATGTCCAAAATCAGGGATGTTCAGTCTATGTTTTCAAACTTTATATGGTGATTTATTCTTTGATTTGAACTTGGGCTTTAGTGGGATTTTCACCAACGGACTGTATTTTTTGCGCAGAACCTGATTTTCAAGTCAATTTTCAATTCGAGAACTTTGAATTTTTGCCTTACTTTAAACCATTTTACCCCTAAATCTAATTTGTGCCAATATGAGTATCAAATGCACCTTTTGACACGTAATATCCATTTTTGATAACGATTGATTGATTGGGTGATCATTTGGAGGATTGATTTGATTGAAAGCTTGTCTAAGTGTTGTTTTGGTATTGAGGTACGTTCGGCTAACCTTTTTGGGACTGGATTTCAATTATTGGACATGTTTGTGTTGTAATTGTAAGATCTAGATATATTCATGAGTGATTGGGATGATTTGTTTGAATTGAGGTGGAAATGTGATCCCAATTATGCTTAATATTGAGTAAATTATGATTCCTATGATAAATTGAAATAAATTCTTATGAATTGAGATATTTTTGAATAATATTTTGATATATCAGGTTTGTGGTACTATTTGGGGAAGTTTATGATAATTTGAGGCTATTTGAAACAATTATGTGGATCATATGTAAATTTTGGGATGAGTGAGGTCTCGTGTGGATATTATACTTTACGATTGGCGTAATTTAATAACATGACATATGATTATTGTTATGGTGCCGGTTGTAACACTTGATCTTATTCTCCATAAGTACATGAGGCTTATGTATCCGTATTCTTATCATGATATCATTATTTATACATATATCTTGATTTGTATCATTGATATACATTTATCTCATATTGGATTGTACTAACCCTTTACCCAGTTAGGAGGCAAGGTTAAGAAACTCCATTTGAGATATTATATCAGTTATATACTACCCCTTGACCCAAGCAAGAGGCAAGGGTGAGATGTGCATTTTCTAGATCCCTTGACCACAAGTAGGTGACAAGGTTGAGATATTGTGATACCCTTGATCATGGGCAGGTGGAAAGGTTGTGATATTATGATACCCCTTGACCACGGGTAGGTGGCAAGGTTATGAAACACTTGATATGTGGCTTGCCGAGACTCCCATGCATTATACTTAGATTCTTACGACATTGTATCATTGGTTATCATAGTTGTTGTATCATACCTTTATGTATTTTATTTAAGTAGTAACCTTTTTGATGCAAGTGATATGATTCTTCATTACTACATACTTGTTCGATTTCTCTTTCCCAGTTGGTTGAATCTATTGAGTACATTTCACTCACCCCTACTATGTTTCCTCCCTATAGATCAAGCATAAGGACCCATATAGGGTAGTTGATTCATTCTTGTAGAGTAATTCACCATCCATCCAGATCGTAGCGGTGAGGCGTAGACTTTGAGTCTCTGTGGATCTTTAACATTTCCTTTATTAATTCCTTTCAAACTATGTATCATATATATCAGTTATGTAGTTCATTTTAGATGGTTTTATTTTCTATTTCGTACTACTTTAGATTCTCTTGTACTCATGACTCCAAATTTTTGGGATTTAGTATGATATGTCATGATTGTTTCCGCTTTACTTTACTTACTTTAGTTGCGATTCGATTTTGGGTCATGACAAGTTTGGTATCAGAGATCTAGGTTCATTGGTCTCGTGAGTCAAGAGTAGCGTGTCCAGTAGAGTCCCCCAAATTGATATGTGGACGTCCATACCTATCATCAAGAGGCTACGAGGCACTTGATAGAAAACGCTTTCATATCTTGCTTCTATTCATGTGTTTCTTCATATCACATGATTTGAAAGTGTCTAGTCTAATCCTTCTGCATAGATACCGATTACTAAATCCCATCAATCAGTGGGAGAGCCAGAGTTAGCAAATGTGACTCCACTCAAGGTCGAGGCAAGGTTCCTGTTAGGGCTAGTACCAGAGGACTTGCTAGAGGGGCAGCTTCACCTAGATGAAAGACTAAATCAGCTTCTCCAAATCCTCTTTATGAGCCCGAGGGACCTACGGATATTATTCTACCACCCTCAGCGCCATATGCTACACCCTTGATTCAGGGGTTACTTTGGAGGGTATTTGCTAGATTAGAGAGAGCACCTTCCACCCCAGTTTTATTGCTACACTGGTTTCTAAAGCATCGATTGGCCCTTCTATATCTCTGGTTGAGCCATCTATGATTTATGTGGTTCCTTCTTCATGTCCAGTGGATCCTCCTATGACTCCTATGGTTCTACGTTAGACATCTAGAATGAGTTTGAGTGCAGAGCTTCAGAGTTAGGCTACTGCTCCATCTATATCACCACCCTTATTATGGTGACATCACCTACTACTTGTTCGGCCATATCCATAGATGAGCAGAAGAGCTTTGAGCATTGTTGTATGATTGGCTCCCCCAAGATTTGACGGCACCCTTGGTGATAGAGCTTATGATTTCCTATCAGAGTGTAAGGATCGGCTATGTAATTTGTCCATCCTTGAGTCGCATAGAGTTTCTTATACCGCTTATCAATTCATTGGCCTAGCTAAGGAGTGGTATAGGTCAGTTTTGGCTCGCTAACCTATTGGATCTCTAGCCATAACATAGGAGCAGTTTATAGGGGTATTCTTGGAGAGGTTCATATAATATAGCCTTCGCGATAGTCATCAGAAGAGTTCGATAGACTTCAGTAGGGTTCCATGCCAATTTTATACTATGAGGTTAGATTTCTTGCCGTGTCTAGTATCCCTACAAAGTTTGAGAGGATCCAACAATTCACCATGGGATTGGTAGGGTATCTTCAAAAGGCTTCAACTTCCTTTGTGTTGGCTTGAGGCACCTTTTAGAGTGTAATGGATCACATTCGAATGATAGATTGCATCAAACACAAGAGAGAGGGTGATAGGAAGAGGTTCCATCAGCACAACCAATTTAATGGACATCAGTCATGGGACAGGGAGTTTCAGGGGTAGGGCCATCAGGGTCGGGCAGTCCACATAGCCATCCCAGCATCTGACAGTGTTGACAGGTCTAGGCCTACTCAGATAGGCTGTGATAGCTCTCTTAGTTTGGCCAAATGTGGGGAGTCTTCGGCACAGTCATCTTAGGGGCGAGACCTCAAGACTTGTTATATTTGTGATAAGGTTAGGCATTTTGCCAACTATTGTTTACATCATGCATTTTGTGTCGAGACTTTGGGACCTTAGCTAGCCCGTCCAGCCCTAGCACCTGTAGCTAGATATACCTCTCAGGGCATGAGCGGTGGTATTAGAAAAGGTCGTGGTATAGTGAGAGGTGGAGCTTGTAGGGCCCACAGGATAGTGGTGGGTGTAGAGTCTGTTATATAGTCCTAGATAGAGCCGAGGTAGGGGCCTATGATGTAGTTATCATATGTATATTTCTAGTGTGCCACCGTTAAGCTTTAGTGTTATGTGATCTAGGCTCTACTTATTCCTACGTGTCAGCCTATTTTGCTTCTAATATTGATCATATTATGTGTGAGCCGCTTGTCGAGCCTATTTGTGTTTCCACACTAGTAGGTGAATCATTTTTTGTGAATCAGGTATATTAGGGTTGTGTTGTGACTTTTATGGGAAAAGATACCATTGCTGACTTGATATTGTTGGAAATGGTTGGATTTAATGTGATATTGTGCATGGATTGGTTGTCGCTTTATCATGTTATTCTTGACCATCATGAGAAGATCATAAACTTATCTTGCCCCAATTTGCCTCAGTTTGCATGGACTAGAGCACCTAGCTCTTAGCCTAAGGATGTTATTTCTTATATACATGTCGCTCGGTTGATGGAGCAGGGATGCTTGGAATATTTGGCTCATGTTCGAGCATGTTCTCGGGAGCCACAATCATTGGAGACCACTAGGATTGTTAGAGAGTTTATGAATATATTCCAGACTACTTCATATTGTGATATAGACTTTGCTATTGTTGTGGAGTCGGGCACTAAGCCCATTTTTTTAGCCCCTTATCGGATGGCCCAAGCTAATTTGAAGGAGTTGAAGGAACAATTGGAGGATTTGTTAAAGAAGGAATTTATTCTTCATGTGTATCTCCTCGGGGGCTCCTTTATTATTATGAAGAAGAAGGATGCCACTATGGTGTATCCATATAGTCTATCTCTAGTTGAACAAAGTGACAATCAAGAACAAATATCCTTTGCCTCGCAGGAATGATCTTTTTGACCAGTTACACGGTGCCTCAGTATTCTCCAAGACTGATTTAAAGTCTGGCTATCATCAGTTGAGAGTTCTGGTGTCTAATACCACGAAGAGAGTTTTAAGGACCCGTAATAGGCATTATAAGTTTGTGGTTATGTCATTCGGGTTGACTAATGCTATGGCTTCCATTATTGAGTTGATGAAGTATGTGTTTGAACCCTACTACGACATATTTGTGATTGTGTGTATAAATAATATCTTGGTTTATTCCAAGAATGAGGCTGGTCATGTTAAGCACTTGAGGACTATACTTCATAGGTTGCGGGAAGAGAAGTTGTATGCCAAGTTCTCAAAGTGTGAGTTTTGGCTTGAGCTTGCTGCTTTTCTTAGGCATGTTGTGCCAAAATATTGTATTATGGTACATCAATCTAAGGTGGAGGTTGTTCATGATTGGGCTAGCCCTACTTCTGTGACTGAGATTTGGAGTTTCATTGGTTTCGCAGAGTATTATCGATGGTTTTTTCAGGGATTCACCTATATGGCAGCCCCATCAACTAGACTGACTCAGAAGGATAAGGCCTTTCAGTGGTCGGAGGATTGTGAGGTGAGCTTTCGAAAGCTCACGGATTTGTTGACTTCAACAACTATTCTTGCTTTGCCTGAGCAGGGAGTGAGTTCTATTTGTAGTATATTGTGTTGCTTCTAGTGTGGGTTTGGGTGGTATATTGATGCAGAAAGGGAGGTTATAGCTTATACTTCTAAACAGTTGAAGGTGTATGAGAGAAACTAAACTACCCATGACTTGTGTTGGTTCTAGTTGTGTTTTTATTGAATTTGTGGCGACATTATCTTTATGGGGTGCATTGTGAGATCTTTACCAATCACCGGAGCCTTAAATACATCTTTTCTTAGACTAATTTGAACATGAGACAACATAGGTGGTTGATGTTTCTAAAAGACTATGATATCTCTATTCTATATCACTCTAGGAAGGCAAATGTAGTGGCAAATGCTTTGAGTTGAAAGGCTACTAGTATGAGGAGTTTGGCATTCTTGAGGGCTGAAGAGAGGCGCCTAGCCCTGGATGTTTCGTCACTTGCTAGAAAGATGGTTCGATTGGATATTTCTTCTCCTCAGATTATTTTAGTGTTTGTTGAGGCTAAATCTTCCTTCCTTGATTAAATTTGTGCTCCTAGTTTGAGGATTCCAAATTATGCTTGATTCGTGACAAAGTGTAGAGAGGTGAAGCCATGGCGGCAAGTATTGATCCTGAGGGGATATTGAGGATGAATGGTAGAATTTTTCCCTAAGATGGGATATTAGGTGAGATAATTGATTGTTCAGGAAGAGAAGAGACATAGCTAAGTTCGTAGAAAAGTGTTTGAATTGCCAACAAGTCAAGTATGAGCATTGAAAGCCTAGTAGATCGATGCAAAAAATGCCCATTCCCAAGTTGATATGGGAGCGGGTGACTATGGATTTTGTTACAGGTTTTCTTATGGCCTTAGGAAAGTTCCATTCCGTTTGGGTGGTTGTTGATAGTTTCAACAAGTTTGCTCACTTTCTGTCGGTGAAGACTAGCTACATTGCGGAGTAGTTTGCAAGATTGTATATCCAGGACATTGTTATATTGCATGGAGTTCCAGTTTCTATTATATAAAACAGAGGGTCGGTGTTCACTTCCAACATTTGGCAGGCTCTATAGTGTGGTTTAAGTACCCGATTGGATTTGAGTTCAACTTTTAACCCTCAGACTAATGGTCAGTCTAACTGCACCATTTAGGTGTTGGAGGAAATGCTTAGGGCCTATCTGATTGATTTTGCCACAAAATAGGACTAGCACTTACCATTGGCGGAGTTTACATAGACTACAATAGTTACCACTCCAGCATTCAGATGGCACCATTTGAGGCTTTGTATGGTCGAAGGTATAGATCACCCATTGGATGGTTTGACTCAGGTTCAATAGATATGTTGGGTTCGAAGCTGCTCAGAGATGCCATGGATCGAGTCTGTGTGATTCAGGGTAGACTATTGACAACCTAAAACTGCCAGAAGAGTCATGTCGACTGCAGAGTTAGGCCTCTTGAGTTCTCTATTAGTGACAGTGTGATGTGATTCGAAGAAAGGGAAAAGCTCAGTCCTAGATTCATTTCCTTCTTTGAAATTTTGAGGAGAGTTGGTGAGGTGGCCTATAAGTTGGCCTTATCACTTAGATTATCGGTAGTTCATCTTGTGTTTCTTGTTTCCACGGTCCACTCGTGCATTTCCGATGAGTCCCATGTGATTTCTTATGATTTAGTTGAGTTGGGTTCAGACTTGTCTTAAGAGAAGGAGTCAGTAACTATATTCAACAGGCAGGTCTGGAAATTGAGATCCAAGGATATATCTTTAGTGAATGTTTAGTGGCGACATCGTTTTGTTTATGGCTACTTGGGACTTGAATTCAGATATGCGGACCAGATATCCTGGACTTTTAAGGCTTTAGGTACTTCTTTTTCCTTTATGTTCGAGAACGAACATTACATTTAGCAGTGAATGATGTAAAGATTTTGTAGGTCATTTTTTAGCTTATCTGTGAAAATTACCTTTTTCCCATTTGTAAAATGGTTCAGACCTATTTTGAACTATTTATATGGTTGGAACTGTAATCTTGTATTTTAAAAGTGGAAAATATGAGTCTTGGCATTTTTCAAAGCCTAAGTTGTTGACAAGGTTAGTTTGCATACCATTTTGAGTTTCAAGTGTCAAATCAGAGATCCATCGATTCCATTAGCTCTGAAACATCAAAATTGGTCTAGGAGAGGTTACAGAACCGAATTCAAAGTTAAACTAAGCTTTTTGGACTCAAAGTTGTAGTTTTAGTTGTTTTCAGAGAAAAAGTTTGAATTTGGTCAACATTCGGAGTTCGAAAGCTCGGATTGAAATTTCAATGGTTCTAGTCATTTCGAATGGTGAAACTAACATTAGAAATATTCTCGTCATAATTTTTGTAATTACCGAGCGTAGTTTTTGTATTTTGAGTTTTAAACTAGTTTATTCAAGTTGCATTGGTAAATGTGGTGAGGAGGCCTTGAAATTGATTTTTGATGATTATTTTGAGTCCATATCGTGTTTTTTGGTATGGATTCATATTTAGTTTGTGTAATTGCAATTTCGGATGAGTTTTGAGGGTCCTTTCCGAGTTTGAAAATTGTTTGGGCATTGCTAGTGCAAGGTTTTCTGGTGCAGGTGAAACTCTTCTCTGTGTTTGCGGAGGTATAGTGATAGCGACTGACCAATATGGGTATCAAAATTCAGTTCTTAACATGTAGTATCTATTTTTGATAGAGATTGATTGATTCAATGATTGTTTTGACGTTTGAATTGATTGAAAGCTTGTTCGAGTGTGGTTTTGATATTGGGGTGGGCTCGGCTAAACTTTTTGGGACTAGATTTGAGTTATTGGACAAGTTTAAGTGGTAATTGTAAGGTCTATATTGGTTTCACGAGTAAATGGGCTGATTTGTTTGAATTGTGACGAAAATGCAATCTCGATTGTGTCAAAAATTGAGCAAATTGTGATTCCTATTGATAAATTAAAATGAAATCTTGTGAATTGAGATATTTTCAGATATTATTGTGATAAGTTGAGGCTTTTGGTACTATTTGGAGAGTTTTTGGTAATTTGAGGGTATATGGAACAATTTTGTGGATCATATGTATATTTTGGGATGAATGAGGTTTGCTATTGATATTTTATTCTGATTGTGTATAGTTTGGGACGAATGAGGTCCGCTATGGTTGTTATACTTTACAATTGGCATAATTCAATAATTTGAGATATAATGATGGTTGTGGTACCGGTTGTGACACTTGATCTTATTCTCTATGATTTTATGAGGCTTATGTATTTGTATTCTTATCATGATGTGATTATGTATAAATATATCTTAATTTGCATCATTGACATGTATTTATCTCACATTCCATTATACCATCTTTTGACCCATGTAGGAGGCAAGGGTAAGAGACTCCATTTGAGATATTGTATCACTTATTATACTACCCCTTGACCCGGGCAGGAGGCAAGGGTGAGGTGTACACTTTTCAGATCTCTTGACCATGGGCAGGTGGCAAGGTTGAAATATTGTGATACCCCTGACTATGGGCAGGTAGCAAGGTTGAGATATTTTGATACCCCTTGACCACGAGTAGGTGGCAGGGTTGAGAAATACATGATATATGGCTTGAAGAGACTTCCATGCATCATATTTACACTCTCATGGCATTATATCTTTGGTTATCATGGCTATTATATGTTACCTTTGTGTATATTATTTGAGAACTAGTCCATTTTGATGCAGGTGAAGGATTCTTCGTTATTACATACTTGTTTGATTTTGCTTACCCAACTGGTTGAACCTACTGGCTATATTTTGGTGTTTTCACCCGTACTGTGTTTCCTCCCTGCAGATCGAGCATAGGATCTCATGCAAGGTAGTGGATTCATTTTAGTTGAGTCATTCTCCATCTATCTAGATCTTAGCGGTGAGGCTCAGACTTTGAGTCGCCATGGATTTTTTAGATTTCCATTATTGTTTCCTTTCAGACTATGTATCAGAAATTATCAACTATGTATTTCATATGATACAGTTGTATTAACTCTTTCATACTACTTTAGATGCTCTTATACTCATGAATCAACGTTTTGGGACTTAGTATGATATGTTGTGATTGTTTTCGCTTTACTTCTTTTTCTTTAGTTGCAATTTGATTTTGGGTTGTGACAGTTAATAGGGCAAAGGGTTGTTTCTAGGGTTTCCTTACGAAACCCTACCTCGATGCCTCATTTGGTGCTAAGTCATCCTGCAGAATTCATCAAAACATAATTTAGTCAAATAATGACACTTAGAATTATAAGTAGCAATCTAAAGAGTAGCTCGAAACTTAAGGGACCACCAAGTGAGATTCGGCCTTTCATCTTGGTGGCCATCATAAACATTATTTAGGGAATTTGTCACGCCCTGCGAGGGTACCCTTGGCGTGGCCGGCACTCAGAAACTATCACTAGTCCCTAAGCGAACCACTTAGCCTCGTCACATCATTTAATCAAATAAACACTACTGAATAGCGGAAACATACAAGTAATTAGTGGACACATCTCATCTAAGTCTCATAAGAATATATATAATAATAATAAAGGCTAGTAGAAAAAACTAGCTCACAATCTCAACATGAATGCTCGACCATCGTCCATGAAGCCTATATTACTAATCATGTAATGCCAAGTAGATTCATGGCTACCCAAATCAAAATAAGAAATAGTCCAATCTAACTCTAAGCATGATGAAACAAAGGTAGTGAATCCTCCGGAGTAGGGGAGGCTCACCAATTAGCTGCGAATCTCGGATCTTCAACGGAGCACCTATTGACGATCTCTAGTACATGCCTCTGCATCATAAAATGATGTAGTCCAGAGTGGACATCAGTACTTAGAATGTACTGGTATGTAAAATAGTTGAGTGAGACCGAAACCGGTAGAAAATATGGAAACAACATCAACTCAAAAATAAAAATCAAATCATCTCAATAGCGAAATGTCCATTAATGGAAGAATAAAGAGTAGACAATGACGCATCAATAACTCAAACTCATCAATAGTCTCAAACTCATCTCAAAGCTCATCTCAGAGGAACTCACCCCCTCTATTCTCGTCTAGACTCGGAGTAAGGTAGGAAATTTATAGGAGTTTCTCTTATCCGACAACACTCACTTATGAGCCAGTGAACGTACAACAATCACCCTGATGTTGCCACAGTGGTTCCAAACTTGCCAGGTAGGGAACGCTAAAAAACCATATCAGCTCACCCAATATGGAGTCAACTCAATATGTCCTCAATTGCTTTCAGGGACCGTTACTCTCGAGGGGGAACCATAATATATGTGATGGTTCCATGCCTGTCCTACCTTTGGCGACGTAGTTTGACGAGTTCATGTTGGGCAAACTCTCACTCTTTCGATGTTCGATACTCCTCCCATGACTCAGTGCTCATAAAACTTTAATCTCAACCAATCTCATAGGGACTCACTCCTCATCAACTATCGATATCTCAAATGGGATTTAACCCTCTCATCAATCAATCTCATCAATGACTCAAGATTGTATAACAATCACTAGGAAACAAGTGAATAGACACATCGGTAGTGTTCATTTATGGGGACTCATAAAACAATCAAAATTTCATCAACTCGTCATCACAATCATCAATCTCAACTCAAGCTCTAAACTCAATTCTCAAGTGCATTATGAATGCTTCTCAAATTAAATTAGTCATCAAACTCCATCAACTCATCATCACAATCAACAATCACAATCCTAACTCAAGGCTCTAGACTCATCATTTTCTCATCACAATCACAATCATAATCTTAATTCAGGGCTTTAGACTCGATCCTCAAGTTCATTATGCATGCCTTTTAGATTAATCATGTAGGGTTATGCAAATTCTCATAAAGTATTCAATTTAAGAAAACAAATAGTATGATGATCACCAACATAGAAAACATGTAGTTTCAAATCAATTTTTCAAGAAAAACCATCAAAAGAATCATGCATGTAGACTTTTCAATAATCAACTCATATATGACCTCTATGGGGCACATGAGAGAAGAAACTCATGTTTTAGTTTAGCCTTACATCCTGCGATGCAACTAACACCCGAGTACGTCAAGGATCTCTTCTCGAATTTCCTCAACCCAAGCTCTTCTCTTCTCTCCTCAAGCCCTAGCCTTGTTAGATTAGGGAATAGGACTTAGAATGGGGTTTTTAGACCCTTTTCAAGTCGAAACATCATTATTAACCGTTTATTAGAGTTTACGAGGGCTGGGGAATTGATCGGAATGCCTCTCTTAATTATTTAGAAATTTCCAGCTCGAAAAATACACGGTCCGCGACGCGGACCAATCGCGAATAGTGCATTTTTGGAAAAGTATTTTTGAACGAGTTTTCTTCATCCCGTTGAAAAATATGAAAAACACACAAGTGCCTCTCCACGACAGGTGCGCGACGCACCTCTGTCGCGGACCGTCACAGTTTTTTGATTTGGGTTGAAAATTTATCTTTTGATCGGGTCGCCCTAAAAATCGACCGAGACTATTTTCCCACTCTATTTTTCAAGCTGATCACAAGTTCGGTCTCAAATTTGTCATATGAGCATCGAAAGATGCGTTATGCGCATACTCTCCCTCTAGGGGTATTTTGGTAATTTTATCGGGCGTCACATTATCCATATGCTTATATCTTTGACAAATCTTCAACTTAAAACCTTTCTTTTATCCCTAACTTATCATCAGGTAACATGCAAGGATAGACTTTAAACATAGTGGGCTTGATCATAAGTTGGAACATTCATAAATCATGAGGCTCATGTATGATCATGGAAAAGTATGCTTATTCAAAACAAGTAAAACAACCCAAACATTGACATTCAAAGCATTAATCATTAGGGTCATCACCCTTAACTCAAAACTTATGAAAATACATACCAAGGCATCTCATGATGGCATTGAAGACATATTGTAACATAAAACATTGTGAAATCATCATTAGCATGCATGCTTGTATTTAAGGAGCACAAAGAAAAGATAAAAGCTTAAATGTAGGACCTTGTGCGTTAAATGAGAATCACAAGTCAACTCATAGACCTTGGGTGAAGTCTATGAAGAAGGAATCTGCTTTTATGGAAGAGAACTTTGAAACCCTAGCTTTCCTTGCCTTACCTCTAGAGAAGATGAATGCCTTAGGATTTGTGAGAAAGTGGAAGAATGAAAATGAATAGGGATCATAGGGATATATGGTCTGAATAAGGGCCTAAAGAGTCACAAAAACAATGTAATTTAGAGTTAGGATAAATAGATCCCTTCATTAAAACTGCAAGACTATAACCACGAGAGCCTGATAACTGGTCGTGGATGGAACCATGAGCTGTGGTTCTCATCGTCCTATTCTCTTTTCCCATTCTTTAGAAACTAGTTACCAGCCACCAATCATGAAACTCCTATCCATGTTTCATACTTCATTCCACGAGTCATGGATGGCCTCGTGGAATCTTTCCACACTTAGCAAAATTTCCTCTTTTCTAGACCCTATCACCAAGGCTAACCATGGGTCGTGTGTGGGACTACGGGTCATCCAGTTGGTTCTGGGTTACCTTTCAGAAACTAAAATTTTCCTTCATGCTTGGGACTCACATCCGTGACTCCATCGATGGGTCATGTTTCCATCCACGAGTCGTATGTGCCCTTCGTGGACCACTCTACACTTAGGAATATCGCAACTTTCTAAGGCTCTCATCCACGGGCCTGGTCTACACCTCATTGGTTAAACTATGGGCCATGGACTTTGATTTTTGAACTGACCCCTAAGCATTTCCAACCCAACTTTTCTACACTTTCGTGTCCCCTAACATGAGGGTCCTTAACATAAATCCTTAGCTTGAATCTTCAAAACATGGCTTGAATGGAGTATAAGAACTAGTATTCTAGAGTTTAAGTGTTGGAGATTTGAAAATGAAGTATAGGGAATGTTAAGGGCTGATTTAGGGATCTTAGGATTCGCATAAAAACCTTAAATGACCTTGGAACTTAACCAAATTACAAAAGATCGATTAATGAAGTAGAATAAAAAATTTAACTAGATACAACTACGGAAGGCTAAAATATGGCTTAAAAAGCATGAAGTGAACATGGAACAACCCAACATGAATGCAATTGCAGAATAAACATTTAAAACCATAAAATCATTAAATCCATGCTAAAATATCATTTAAATCAGTTTTGTCTACATGTATGCATGCCATGGTAAGAAAACATAGAATTGAAGGAATTACGATCAATGAATAAGAAGAACCTAGTATCTTAGGCTTGAGTAGATCAGAGTAGAGAGGAATATCGCTTCATTATGTCTGATTCCACTTCCCACGTAGCACTATCAACATGTTGATTTCTCCAAAGCACTTTGACGGAAGAAATACCCTTATTATTGATGTCGCCCAAGTTATACCTTTTTTTAGAGGATAAAGCGATCATTGTCAAGAAATAGAACCTAACAAAGTTAGGGTTGAACCTACAGGGAATACGTAGACTCAAGACAAATTCACCAACATGCAATCCGACTAGTTAATAAACTCAATTCCCAGGGGGGGTTCACAAAAATCAATGAGAAAAATAAATTAACAAACTATGATGAGGGAAAGATCAATAAAGGAGAGCAATTAGTTGTGTTCCCCATGTTTCCCCTACTCAGTATCACCGGATAACCTAAGTCTTGTCTAGTGTATAACATGCAGGACGATAATTTAAGTTTACCAAGCCCTTTAGTCAAAGGGCAGAGGCAAATTTCACTATGCGACTTGTTCCATCTCCACAGTGTGCATCACTAACCATTACCTATAAGTCCCATTATAACCTCTCGTTGGCCCATTTTGGTTTATTAGACGAGAACACATTAATCGAATCCTATTAATTAATCTCTTTTTCTATTCATTACTACCTTGGTCCAGTCAGTAACACTAGGGGGTTCTGATGTTGACCACTATTAGAAAACATGCAAATGAAGAGAGTTAAATTAATACATGCATATACACCTTCCAAGAATCATGAATTATCCGATTTTACATTGTTAGTTCTTCAGGGTTCTCACAACCCTACTTGTGGATTTGACTACACATGCTTTGTATAGATGAAATGATTATGAATTTAGATGATATAATTAAACACTTACACAACTGGATTAAGAACAAGACCATCCAATGTCAATGAAAATCACAAGCTTGAAGACTGAATTAAACCACAAGTGTTTTCAAAGACTCTCACAATTTTCTCTCTAAGAATATTGTGTTTTCTGAGCACTAGCCTAAAACTAAGCTAAACTTATGCGAACTAGTGAGAACTTATGAAAAATAACCTGAAAGACCGATTTATAATAACTAAAATTCAAATTCGAAACAACATAGGAGAACTAGCCGGCACACTCTACGATAGCACTTTATGGCCCGTATTTATGTTCACGGCTCGTAATCTAGGTCATGTACATTGTTGCTGGAAAATTGTACTTCTCCTTTACGATACTCCTTTACGACACATAAAATGATTTACAGCCAGTGAAGGAGTTTCATCTGATGAACTTCAGAAAGTCTTCATTCTCTAACCCTCAGGGCACGAACCCTCTTCTATGACTCATACATTAATTTACAGCTCGTCTGCATGTTCATGGAAGTAACTTTAGAAACTTGGCCCCTCACTAGATTTTCTCATAAAACCACCCTACGATTCATAGAATGGTTTATGCGCCGTAAGGTGTATTGTATAACAGCAAATTTGCAGCAACTTTGTAACTTTCCCCAAAATCATTGGCCAACCTGTAGTCCTGCAGACATAGACACAAAAAACATAAAAAGCACTAAAGTTGCGTTAAAAACATGTAAAATCCTACGTTTTAAACATCAAAATTGTTGTATTTTTGCAGCACATCAACACCCTCAACTTAAAATTGCTGCTTGTTCTCAAGCGAACGACTCAATCTATATAAAAGATATAGTCACACATAGACCTCAGTTCAATGGCATACATCATATACATCTCAGACTCAGATATCCACATCAACTCATCAAAACGGAATCAGATAGCTATTTAGCAAACCAATGCAAACTGGTGCATGTGACAACACGACAATGGCACGCAAGGTTTTATCAGCAATCCACAATCACTGAATAAGTCTACTGCTAATAATGCAATGCAAGTGCCCTCATAGAAAGAAGTCCCATATCTAACAATCTACTATGACATGCAAGGTATTATCAACAATCCACAATCATTGAACAAGTCTAATGCTAATAATGCAATGCAAGTGCCCTTACAGAAAGAAGTCCCATATTTGACAGTCAATGACATTTCCATGTTTTAGCATTGGGATTGTGCAAACTTACTCACTCTCACAACAGATATTCATGCATGATGACTAATACCATAGGCTTGCCATTATACTCCTAACTCAGACCTTCATCTAATTGGACTAGGATCACTCTAGGACTTTCTAGGCCTGAAACATAGGCTCAAGGGGCTTTGGTAAGATATTTTTGAAAAATAGTGACTAAAGGCCCTCCTTGAAACATCGTTTTTCTACACTTTCACCCTACCAACTCTAGTATTTTCACCTTATCCTCCCTTTTTCATCTATCAAGCTTTTATAGGTGCTTTCTTTTTATTTTTCAGCTTTTTGCCTTGTTTTTACACTTCATTTTGCTTTTTAGATCTCAATTACCCAGTACGTGATTTTCCTCCGTTTCCTTTGTATTCCTAACTCACCTCCCATATTTTTTTGCTTTACCCTTACACTAGCCACCCTCAACTTATGTTGTTGGCCAATGTTGAGGTGCACAGTATCCATCCTCAGAACCAGGGCTAATTTTTGTAGCAAGCCTCAACTTAGGCTTTTTGCCTCAGTCAAGGTACACAATGTTCAAGGAAGGACCAGGACCAGGACCAGGATCAAATTCAGGATTTTTCACTAGATAAGGCTGGGTTAACTAGATGTTTTGAAAGAATAGGTACATATTATGCTCAAACATTAGGAACAAGGGATATATTATCGATTTGGTTGGTTATTTTTAAAATAAAGTGGATTTTTTAAAATCAATGGCCTAAAATCTTTTCCTAATCCAACTAATCTTCAATCTAACTAGAGTAACCAGGCAAGTTTTGAATTAGCACAAAATACATGAATTTATCAAATAAAGCTCACACTCGCATGGCAATGCATAAATTATCAATAAAAGACTCTCAGATCATGCTTCTTATCTTAATTTACCCTTACTTATCAAAACAGATATTGTCAAATACCTAAACATGCATGGCTACTGTCTAACCACTAGTCAAAAAATTTGATGGGTACCATTTTTTCAAACAAAACACAAAAATATGCTATATGCCACAAGTATTGGTATAATATACTACACATATTATCTAAACATGTTCAACAGAAATTAAATATCCACAAGGAAAAACAATATAGGCAAGAAAATCTCGGGATAAAAAATTGGGGCAGTTATGGACCCAAGCTACTCAGACTTCACTAAGGCACATAACTATCCATACCCCATCGAAAAAGTTGTGCATTGTCCCTAATGCACAAAATCAAAACAAACTAGATCATAATGGGTCAAAAAACATACTTGGGCACCTAAGCGCCAGTGTTCCTTAGGTTGCCTCTCAAGTTTCAAATTTGGGTACTCAGCCCTAAATCTTTAAAATAAAATTGACAAAAAAAACAAAAGGACTATAAAAAAAGAAAATAAGAAGTTACACTATTATGTGGAGACCTTCCACTTCTTCTTCCACCTTGAACTTATGAATTGTACCCCTAATTTCTTTTCCAGTTTTCTATTATGCTCAAAGGGTTATAGTATAGAAATAAGGGAAGCAAATAATTGAGATCGCATATTGTTCTTCTTGGCCTTTAAATGAGGAATGCAATTTTCTTATTTGTGCCTAATAAATTCAAGAATATAACTGTATTTTTCCTCCTTACATTCGTCCATATGCTCAGATGATTCGATTAATACCTCATTATTTAAACATAATATCGAAAAATGATTGGAATGAGGTCCAATGTGTCCTAATTCTTGAATTATATTATTATTTACATCCTCATGTTTACACATACTAGAGTTTTTAAAGACAATATTATCTACTTCTTCACATAACTCGCACGTACTTTTCTTAATAGTGACAACATCAATAATAGTATGATCAAGAAGTTGACCTTCAAATTTTAGCTCTTCAAAATGGCTTATAAGCATTTCTTCTTCCTTACACAATTCATAACTACCTTGTTGAGCATCAAACATATCAACTTTTACGCTCAACTCTCTCTACTTAAAATGTGGACATCCAAGCCAAATTGATGAACATCTGACAAAAGCACATAGTTGCCTAAGTCAAGATTTTCTAATATTTCGAAGAAGTACACATTGCGATTCAAAAACTTATGTACAACCCCTCTCATCCCAATACTACAATCGTCCAATACTTCTTCAATAGAGGGTCTCATATTAAAAAGAAGAAAATAGAAAAAGAACGAAAAAACATAAAATGTCGGAAATAAGGATTAACACTCGAATTACAAATGAATTCACTAAGTCTAGCCGTATTCCTCGGCAACAACGCCAAAATCTTGATGTCGCCAAAGTTACACCTCCTCTTTAGATGATAAAGCGGTCGTTGCAAAGAAATAGAACCTAACCAATGTTAGGGTAGAACCATAGGGAATACAAAAACTCAAGACAAAGTCACCAACATGCAATCCGAGTAGTTAATCAACTCAACTCCCCAAAAAAGGGGAGGGGTTTGCCAAAATCAATGAGAAAAATAAACTAACTAACTATCAGGAGAGAAAGATCAATAAAGGAGAGCAACTAGACCATTGTGTTCCCCATGATTCCCCAACTCAGTATCACCAGATAACCTAATTCTTGTCTAGTGTATAGCATGCAGGATGGTAATTTAAGTTCACTAAGCCTTTTGGTAAAAAATGAGAGGCGAATTTCACTATGCGACTTGGACCATCTCCATAGTGTGCATTACCAAAACTTACCTATAATTCCCAGCACAACCTCCCCTTGGCCTATTTTGGTTGATTAGACGAGAACACATCAATCGAATTCTGTTAATTACTCTCTTTTCCTATTTATTACTACCTTAATCTAGTCAGTAACACTAGGTGTGTTCTAATGTTTGCCACCATCAGAAAACATGCAAAATGAAGAGAGTTAATTAATACATGCATATACACCTTCCAAGAATCGTGAATTATCCGGTTTTACTTTGTTAGTTCTTCATGGTTACCATAACCCTAGTTGTGGATTTAGCTACTCATGTTTTATGTAGATGAAAAGATTATGAATTTAGAACACATATTTAAACACTTACACAGCTAATTAAGAACAAGGAAATTCAATGTCAATAAAAATCACAAGCTTGAAGATTAAATTAAACTACAAGTATTTTCTAAGACTCTCTCATAATTTTCTCTCTAAGAATATTAAGTTCTCTGAGCACTAAGCTAAACTTATGTGAGATGGTGAGAACTCATGAAAAAACACTAAAAGACCTATATATAATAATTAAAATTCAAATCCTAAACAACTTAGAAGAATTGGTTGGCAAACTCTACGACAACACTGTACGGCCCGTCTTGAAGTTCATAGTCCATAATTGAGGTCTCGCACATTATTGCTGGAAATGTAAACTTCTCCTTTATGACACCCCTTTATTACTAATAAAATGGTTTATGGCCCGTAAAGGGGGTTTCGCCTAACGAACTTCATAGTCTTCATTCTCTTACCCTCAGGGCACAAAACCCCTTCTACAATTCGTACATTAATTTACGGCTCATCTGCATGTTCATAGAAATAACTTCAAAAACTTGGCCCCTCACTGAATTCCTCACGAACCAACTTTACGGCTCATAGAATGGTCTACTGCCTGTAAGGTGTCTCGTATAACAGCAAACCTGCAGCAACTTTGTAAATTTCACCAAAATCCTTGGCTAACCTATAATCCTACTAACATAGACACAAAAGCACATAAAAGAACTAAAGTCTCATTGAGAACACGAAAAACCCTATGATTTAAGCATCAAAAGTGTTGTATTTCGGCAACACATCAATTATGAAGCCTCTCCACTTGCCTATCTATGATCTCGACAAAAACTTGTTCATATGTCAAGTTCTTATCAATATCAACACCCTCCAAAGGCACAATCAAACTAGGATCACTAACCAACTCAGTTAACATAGGTACATAGAAAATTTGATTAATTAAACTTATATCGGAAGACAAATCTATTCTATAAGCCACATTGCCAATCCACTCAACAATCTCATAAGGGCCTACATACTAGGACTAAATCTAGCCCTTTTTACCATAACGCATCACACCCTTAATGGTTGAAACCTTCACATACACCCAATCACTAACATGGAACTCATGATCCATCTTCCTAACGTCTGAATTGGAATTTTGACGACTTTGAGACGTTTTCTTATCAACTTCACCTTCTCCATAGCCTCCATCACCAAATTCGGGCCAATCAAATTCATCTCTCTTATCTCAAACCACCCGACCAGAGATCTATATCTCCTCCCATACAGAGCTTTAAACCGTGTCATTCCAATGCTAGCATGATAACTATTTTTGTAAGCAAACTCAATAAATGGTAGATGATCATTCCAATTTTCTTTGAACTCCAACGCACAAGTGACGCTCACCTTAACATATTCCAAAAACATTAAGAAGTATTGTGGTCATTATCGCACATTTACCTAACAAAGGAGTTGGAGTCGAATCCATAGGGAACAGTTGTTCAAGATTAGAAGTAGTAACTTAAACTAAAGGATTATAGCTTTGATAAAAATAGATTTGAACAATGATTAAAGTAAAAATGATTTGTAACTATTGCTTTTAATACCAATAGAAGAGGATATGTCAAGGGTGTGTTAACATGGGATAAAAATTAAATAAATGGGCTTTACAACTTGAACGATACGTCAATTGAATGTGAGTAGGCTAGAATGCTAGATATCACTACTTCTTATCAAGCAATAACAATGTATCACATGAAAGCATTACAGCTTCATATGCAAAATTGCACTAGAACATACTTGACCTAAGAAATTTATAAGCAAACCATCTAATACCTTTGTTGTTAAATCCTAATCAGGCATTCAACCAAAACCCACAATATTTAACGCTATCATACTCATTGCCCACTCCAATCATTCATAATAAAGCAACAATTGAAGATCCAAATATAACCATGAGTTTGCAACCTCAAAATTTCAGTTAAACATAGCAATGAATATGAACTCACTTTAATTAACAACAAAACATTCAAAATAGATAAGACCCAATTATAAATCAAGTACCAATATCAATCATACATCCCCTAACGTTAAGGGTTTTAGATAGACATCATTAATATATAAAATTCAATATCAATATCAGCTTCCATAGCAATGGGTAAAGAGAAATACAAAGAATTAGGAAAAACAATTCTCTTCTTGCTCCAATTTATCTTCCCTAAGATTGATTTCCCCAACCCTCTTCTCGAAGATGTGTACATTTTCTCTATAAAATGAAAGGTTTAGTGTACTATTGATTCTACTATGTGAATTTTGTATCAATTGGTCGTCTAAAGTTCCTTTTTACACTCCCTATGAAAATAACTAAGTTTTTGCACAAGTTCACCATACGATGGTCAAGGTCGGCCATCAGCAAACACTTCAGTGATCCACCAAATATGTACTTGACTACCTTTTAATGCAATGCTAAAGGCCTTGGTCTCTGCAATATTAGGCGACGCGATTGTGCAATGCTGATCTTGTTGAGCAATTCGTAGAACCTCCACCAGCGTTGTCATTTAGCTCCACAAGTGAGGGGCTGGAATCTGCAACATTAGATAGTCAGTGTCTCCCTTCGACGATCTACCCAATCAATCGCCGACATCGATTTTGACTGCCTTACAGGCACATTTTCTCCTTTATCCTATGTTGTTGCATTTTTCCCTTCCATGTACTTTAATCCTCAATTCTAGCATCAAACATACAAATTAACAAGGATATAAGGAATAATAATACATTCAAGACAATATTTTCTTGTTCTTTAAGCTATATGAGTCCAAAATATGGACTCATCAACACCCTAACTTGAACTTTTGCTTTCCCTTAAGCAAGTCAAATATAAATCTAATACACAATGCATATAAATAGGGTCATAAGGACCAGTATATACTTTCCTCTCTTTGTTGTCAATTTTTAAAGCATCTACAAACCACTTACGCGATTTTGAAGCCTAAAAATTGATTAAAGAGTACTCAATACAACGCTATGCTCACAATTTCCAATACGATTGCTATTCACTGCCCAGAAATAACACCACTTTCCCTCATAATAAAGAAGATCCTTATACACTCAAGATCTTGACATAAATTTCAAGGATCTAGCAACACTCACACTCCCAAGTGAGAAATGACATATAAATTTCTACCCATAGGCTTGTCCTTATTCTAAATCAATGTTCACTTGATTTCATTCGGACTAAGATAAAAAAGGAATTTGCTAGGGTTGTAATGTAGGCTAAAGGACAGGTAGGATAGCATTTGGGTACAAGTGACTCATCCTTCCTTTTTAAACTATACACACAACTCTTCTTCCTCATAATTCTTTTATTTTCCTTCCCTTTTCTCTCCCCAATGACATCATTTTACATTGAACCTCAATCTTAAGTGTCCCTCATGCAACTACCTTTTTTGAAAAAATTGGACGGTCCTATTTTCAAACAAATTCTTTCGTTCTTCTTGTTCAACCCTTTTTCTTCTTTTTCTTTTTCATCATGCATGGACTCCTCCACTACTTTTTTATTTCTTTTCCTCAAATGTTCAAATGGGAGACACCCCTCTCTTACCAACACCCCTAACTTTGGCCTTTGGCAACAACGATTGCTAATTTAGGCTCAGGGAGGGAGTGGTGTTCAATAAAAATTGAATATCTTTCCAATCAAAGGTCAAGGGTAACAAGGTTGCCAAAGAAAGGCTCAAGACTTAGTGGGGTTCACTAGGTATATGATTAATGTCAATAGAGGTGATTTGGTCAAAGTGGACTTAAAAGAAACTAAAGAAGGCCCGAGGTCATCTTCCTAATTCAGATTCAACCAAGATACACTTCAAGATAAACTGGGAAAGTACTAGCTATCAACAAGAATACCTTTAAACAATCACCTTACCTCTCATGGCAAAATGGAACCTGAATTCATACAATGGCTAGACAACACACACTCACAATTAATCAATAATTGTGTATCCAAGCTCGTAACTCACTTAGTCAACACAAGACGCATCCAATCCATGCATGGATTATTTTTACATGAGATAAACTAATTGTTGATTCAATACGTACTCCTCATCTAAGACACTATCAGAATAAAAGATATTGGTGATCAATACTCAGATTGCTAAGGACGTTCAGACATGAAAAAATACTTTTGGAACGACTTTTCATATATGCAAAGGTAATTGAAAAAAATCCAAGAGAAAATATGCACACAACATTCACAAGACATCCACTAAAACAAAAATAAAATTAAAAGAAGTTACTAACTATTACAACTCTAGATTAAAGAATATTTACAAAAAAAAATTGATGGATTGTCTTAATTATACATCATAAAAACTAAAATAACCGTCACTTACTGCCTCAACCAAATCATAATAAAACATAAAGTAAAAATAAATCAACATCGTCATCAAACAATGGGAATTTAATTTGCTCATCCTCTCCTAAAAGGAAACATTATCCTTAATGTAGAAGAACAACATCAATAATACTTAAAAAGGAGTGAGGTATAGAATCCCCCTTATCACTCATCATGCAGTGGTGGAGCCAAAGAGGAGGTAATGAGGGCATTTGTGCCCAAATACTTGGGTACAGTCCCTGAAGTGAGTGCCAGAGTAGTGGACTCTAGCTCAATCTGAGGCATAACATGCTCAGGCTCATCTGTCGCTCATCCTAATAATAGATCTATCTTGGAGTGATTCTCTAGTGACTGTGGCTATGACATCCTCCTCTACCGCCATCAACCCCTCATTCACTAGCAAAAAGGGCTCAACTCCTAAGGCCGCCTCATCTATATTTGGGGAACTTGGTACATAATCTCCTTCAGTTCGCTCATCCGGAACAAAACTTGTGGTAGCCTAGGGGAATGCATCTCTATCAGCCTATGGTGGCAAGTCCATCGTACCCCATAGTGAAGTGATATCTGTGGACTTCTATGTTGCTACCTCCTTCTTCAAATCAGCAATGTCGGTCTTTATAGCCATCATATCAACACTAGCACCACTCTTAGACTCCAAAGCAGTTGTTCTATTAGTCAAAACATTAATCTTCACCCTGTGGTCCTCCAAAGTCACCTCTTAGCTATCAAACCTCACTTTTTAATCCTCAATCAACTCTTTATACTTCTTTTTTTATCTATTCTTGGGGCCAGTGCAGTGGCTATGGCTCTCTTAATCAATTCGGGCACGAAAGACTAAACTCGTGTGGCCTTAATGTCAACTAACTTGGCTCACTAGGCTATACCAAAAATGGTAGCCTTTGAGATCTGGGTTGGTATTTTAAAGCTTGAGGCTCCATCTGTGCAGATAGTGAAGGAGCTAGAGTAGAGGAAAAAAGCAATGAGGGAGGGAAAGAAGATATACCTATCTCGGGTACTGGCTCTGCAACACTAGACTCAAGTGTCTCAACATCCACAACCGGCGTAGTGTCCGCTAGCTTCATTCCTAGCCATGTCTTCCTCATCTCTTTAAAACTTAGCCTCAATGCGTCGGATATTTGTAGAGGATGATGGAGTAAACTTAGTATCAGTTTTTCAGACAAAAGGGGCTCTGGCTCGTCGACTTTAGGTTGTAATGAGGCTTGAGAATAGGAGCAAGGTCTGAAGATGCTTTGCTCGAGTGAAGATCTCTAGCGCTATGATCGAGCCAAGATTTAATTTCTTGTAATCCATAATACATACAACCAATGCCGTTTTTGGATGTCAAAGGATAGACTCGTTATGAGATGGCATAAGGTTGTTGCTTATAAAATCAAACTAGGACCTCGCAAGAATATTCAACTCTTTATTGTCAATAACTACGTCATCATCTAACCATGAGGGAGTTTCTATGCCAATCATTGGGGATAACCATGCTTTTAGATCCTCAAGGGTCTCCTTCTCAACCATATTGGCCAAATCATATTGGATTTGAAAGGTTCATCCCAATAAATCATTTAACTTTGTCTCACTTTAGGGGACGGGCACACCTCACACTTCAACAATGTCGACTGGCTTTGGAGAAATTTTAATCCGGCCCTTATTCTACGATATGACTCTGCATAGGCATAATAAAATTCTCAAACTTAGCTAAGAATATAAGGTATGGTGAAGTGTTGAAAATGATGGAACTTCAAAGTGTCCAACACCTCAAGGTACTTGTCAACTACCCCATCACTAGACAACCTCCTCTCCTCCAAAATAGTTACCTGCCTCGCTGCTTTCAACCTGATTAAATGACGCGGGGCAATTATCTCTTGAACGATTTGGGATATTTGGAGGAGTGGTTCATGTATGGATTTAGACTTGTCCTCCATCCGACAGTGTTTCTGGCTTCACTCCAAAGCTGGAGGCTCATGGATTGGGGTTTCAGACCCCGGTTGTTCATCATTAGACCTGGTCTATTTTACACTGAAGGATCCCTCTTCATTACTTTGTTGATCCATTTGTTTCGCCACTTCGCTTTTGCCCATACCCTACTTTTCTCTAAGGGGCCTTGGTGGTCTTTGTCCTGTCTGTTCGGCAACTATGACGGCTACCCAGCCAGAACGAGATTTTCCATGAGTCACAACATCTTTTTGGTGAGCCATATCTATAAAACAAGCTAAACATATGTGTTAGAATTGATAATGTGTAAGGAAATACAGAGAAAAAACAAGCCTCAGAATAACACTTTGGCAAATAGGTCATTTTACCCGTCGAACTGATTCGATGGTCAAAATGACCATTGCCTTTCTTTACAAATTTTCGGGTCCAATTTACTTACATGTTCTTCAATAGATATAAGCATTTGGTGATCCACCAAATTGATTTGGCACTCAACAATACCATCACTAAAAGTGACAGCAATCACAGTAAAAAACTTGGCACAAAAGGCGGTGTATGTGTCCTTTCGGCGCATCGACGAGTCAACTTTGGCGGTCAAAATGACCATCACCAAAAATGACTCGCAATGCAAATTTCCCCAAAGATTTCAATTCCAAGCATATCATAAGAAGACGGGGGAAACTTCACATACAATCATACCAACACATCATCTCACATATTCACATGTCTATTTCACCCTAACATTCTCATTATGAGTATGAATTCAATCAAACGACGACTTTACCCTTAAGAAAGATGCTACCCACTCTATAATCTAGCAAGTTTAAGTTGCTCAATCAAATTTTTGGGTTACTCAGACTTCACCCTCAACCCAAGAAGCAAATAAAACCTCTAAACATTCTATAACATCAATAATCTGAAGTAATCAAATTCACTATCCCAATAAAGGCTCCATAACAAAGCATTTTGTTCAAATTGGGGTAAAATATGATCACATTCAATAATTAGACATCACAACAACTAATTATGACTTAGACCCATAACAAATACTCAATCAATTTCATCAAACATCATTAAAATCACAAATCCAACTAAACAATTACAAATAGGGATCTAGGGTTCTAATGGAATCATATCAATATCGCACGCATGGTCTCAGTAATTTTCCAATTTCACACAACAATTCTCATGCTTCAACAGCCACATTCAAGCCCTACCAACTCAAGAATATCACACGAGTAAAGAAAAGGGTCCAAAAATATATCTCTAGTCAATGCACAAATAACGAGAGTAACTAAGATTGATATGTTGATGATATGCAATCACAATCCCAAAACAATAGAGAATTTAGATGCTACAAGGGTATTTTGTCTCTTTAGATGTGAAAAGGAGGAAAAGTGAAAATTGAAAGTGTGAGAGAATATAACAACCAAAGCTTAAGTCGGTCAGGTGTCTCTTTCAGTAATGCCGAATTACCCTGTAGGACACATTCGGTAATCCGTTGAATATATTCCTGACCACTTTTTGTTACAATGTTATGAGCCTTTTCATCTGCATAAAAAAGAGGTGTAACTGTACGTTGCCTAACCAATTTGGTGATCCATCGAACTCCAAATTTTACCGCGTAATTTGATAGCACCTAAAGAGCCATCAACTAATTAAAAAGGTGGTCAAATGAGGGGTTGCCATTCCAACTCGGAGATCCGCCAATTAACACATCGTGTCGCCCTTTTTCTCCCACTTTAATTCTCTATTTCAACACACCTGCATAAGTAATACCCGTTATTCTAAAACTACCACCACCTTGGGTTGCCACCCAAGAAGTGCCTAATTTAATGTCATGGCAAATCACTATTTCCCAATATGTTCACTGACTGACAATACCCATAGGTCCTTTGGTTGCTTCATCACCTTGAAACTGTTGAATATGACCTCCTCGTCGTTCACTCTAAAATGCAAGTCCCCTTTATCTATATCAACTAATGTCGTCCGCCAAAAATGGTCTACCAAGGATTATAGGCACATCTATATCAACTTCACAGTCAAGAATCACAAAGTCAACCGCCAAGTAGAACTTGTGTACCTTTACCAAAACATCATGAAAGATACCAATTGATCCTTTTATGGATCAATCTGCCATGAGTAACCTCATCGTCGTTGGCGAAGGAGTGTCCAAGCCCAATTCCTCAAAGATGGCCAAAGGCATAAGGTTGATACTAACCTCAAGGTTGCACAAAGTTTTTCCAAATTCACAAACCCTAATCATACATGATTTAGTAAAAACACCTGAGTTATTGTAATGGCACTAGCATTGAAGAGGTGCATTTCCTTCAATTACTTTGCCATTACTCATTATACTGGTCATACACTGTTGGTTATCACTCTTTGGGTTAGCAATGGTGCCGCTAGGTAGACCTTTTTGGGTCGTTGATTGAGATGAGCTAAGATTGTGCATCATTACATATCCAAATGCTTGATTGAAGCCTAATGGGGCATCCCTATTTGACTCAATTAGGGGAAGTCAAACTTTATCTCTTTTAGAACTTTGTCCAAAGCCTCTACCTTATTTAGGATTCTAGTGAGCATGTCTTCAGTATAAAAGCTTTCTAGATTAACAATAGGCCCATAGGCTTAATCCTATCACGAGGGGAGATGTATCGATCTCTTTAACCTTTTCTTTAACTCCACGCTCCACTCTATTTTGTGCAAACCACCATTGTTATTCCAACCTTAGTTCTCGGGTGGCCTTTGAAAGGCTGACCGAGAACTCATTGCTTGGTTCCCCATGTAATGTAACTCCTCAATGTAAGCAACCTCATAAGGGACATCATCAAAAGAGGCACCACTAGTACACAAACAACATTTATACTCTTATGACCACCACCCATAACATGTTTTGTCAATAGGTCCAGCTGAGTCATCATCTTTGTCACGGCCCAAACCCAAGGCCTAGACGTGACCTGACAAATGGGAACCCAAGTGGGATCCCAAACAAGCCTCATAACCATGTAAGAATATCCTTGGTTTGCGAAAGCATGAGAAGCAACAAACACATAGCACATAATTTCTAGGGGATACAAAACTTAGGACTCACGCTATGGGGATGATATAGGGAAGAAAATGTACATGAATCACATAGAAAATAATTTCTAAGAGACGGGTAAGTATGACTAATGCTACGGGGTTATTATGGATTAGGACTTTCATCTCAACACCATCAACAAGCACTCAACATAAAAGAGAAACATGGGACTAAGGGATGTTCTTCGTAACACAAAAATATAAGGGGTCATGTGCAATATTACATAACTATCACAATATCTAACACCTCTAAATTTTGAATATGTTAGGGGCCAAGACATCTCCCGGGCTCACCCTCAAAAGATGGTATCGAGAAATAACGAAATCAAAACAAGGCATAAAAGTAAAATCTTGTCTTCGAATGTGAAGGACTCACCAAGAAACTCTCCGATCAGAATGTCTAGCTGCATGGAGGAGGAGAATGGTACGGTGCTCCAGTTCCTACATGGTTAGATCATGTAGGCAAATAGTATGCATTAGTACTTTGAATGTACTAAGTATGCGGGTACAAATGCAACAAAGAACGTAAGCCATAATTAAGCAATATGCATAATTATAATCAATGGATCTAAGCTCAATATGAGATAGATGCTCCATGCCTTAGTCAAACGATGCATGCGGATTGCCATACCATAAAACATATCATACATAGATGGCAAAAGACCATAACCGACAAATAAGATCAAGCGAGCTACTACATAGAATTATGGTGTTCGCCTCATACCAAATAAAGGGGTGGTATACCTTGCTAGGGTAAACCAAACACTTACTTTATGAGAATATCACCCATTTCCAAAAGTGCCTCATAGTTTGCTTACGAGAACATCTCCCATTTTGGCACCCATGTTTTATCAATCTTACAGGAGCATCTCCCATTTTGGTATTTGTATTTTATTAATCTTACATAAACATCTCCCATTTCGATATATGTATTGTATTAACCTTACAAGAACATCTCCTATTTCAGTATATCAGCCGCATGTACCATACGGGAACATCACCCATTTTTGTCAATCGTGCAACTTAAGCTATATGGATCCATTAGCCTATTCTCAAACCTATAGTTCCAACATAATTATGAGACAATGGTTATTTACCATGGTCTGCTCGGTGCTAGGTCACAATTCCAAGGAATACTCAAATTCTTCTTATTATCATAATATACAAAGAATATTTAGTATCCTCATAGTTCATATATCAAAGATAAGGCTTCATAACTTTTCATAGTTTTCAAAACATTTCATATTTCATAGCATACATAATAGCCCTTTACAATTTACATCATTCATAAATCACATATCTTTCCATAAAGCCTTTGTCAACAGAAGAAGCTTGATTCATGATTTAGTAAAACATGGTGGGTATGCATTTATGCTCAAAACCATGAAAGAACATCATCTTTAGACACGAGGAGAGTAGCAAAACCTCTTTTTCAAATCATGCAAATTAACCCACTTTATCATAGCAAAGCATAGTTAGGGCATCATAAACCCTCATCTTAAATAACATATTTCTCATGACTTGTCATTTCAAAATATTATAGAAAGACAAATAACATAATACTCATCATAATATCATCATAGTTTTCTTCATTGTCATGTCATGCAAATAGTTAATGAAATCTTCATAAAACCTATAACTTGGAAAAGAGTCTTAGAGAGGAAATGGTTGAGCTTGTGAGAGAAAGCTTCCTACAATAAAAACCCACTTACCTTATTAACTTAATGGAGAGAATAACCGAGACCCTATCTTGTTCCTTCTTATTGAGAGCTTGAACACTTGAGAGAGGTTTGGGACTTAGAAAATAAGAGTAAGGAGGAAAATGGATGAAATTAGAGCTTTAGGTTTGATAAAGGGTTTCCTTTAAGGTCAAAATGACATAGTATGTGCATGACATGCTAAGAAATGGCCAAACTGCCCCGTTTAAAAGCTGGCCTAAAAATTTAGGAGACCCCATTTACGGGTCGTAAACCATTCTACAAGCAGTAGATAGTGTTTCGCCTGATGGCCCTCTTCCAAACTTCAGAGACCCTACTTTCTCTGATCCTCCCTCTATGACACGATCTATGACTCGTAGATCATTCTACATGTTGTAGATGGTGTTTTGTCTGATAGATTCTCAGAGACCCCTTATCTGATTCTCATTCTATGATATGATCTAGACTCGATGATCACTTTACAGGTCATTTGTTGAGTCGTACGTTGAACTTCAAAAGGTCCCTAATTTCACCAAGTCTACCTTCATGAACCCACTTTACGGGCTATACCAGGACTTACGAGCCATCAACCCCTTTGTAAAATATCACAGTTTTAATGTTTTCCAAGGTTTTTCTTCCTGACCTTCCCTACTCCTCATAGGTGGGGTCTTACAATATCTCCTCGTTGGGAACATTCATCCTTGAATGTGCTAAAGTAAGGTCTAAGGAATGGGTTTATGCACCACATGTCAATGCACCATATACAAAACACCACACATGCAACATTTAAATCCTAAAACCATATTTCAAATAGTACTTATAATGTGAATCTCAAAACCAAATAAACATTCATAAGTGTAATGAGGATGGTATGCAAGGAAAAGAGATCCTAAGATAGGAAGATCATATTACCTCAAGGTTGATCGGAATGGAGCAGATAAGGGTATCTCTTCATATCGGCCTCGGTTTTCCATGTGGCACTTTTTACATGTTGGTTCCTCCAAAGGACTTTGACGGAGGGTATCTCCATGTTTCTCAACCGCTTAACTTGCCTATCTAATATTTCCACTGGGGCCTCCTCATAAGTCAAGTCCTCTTCAACATTCAGCGTCTCTATGGGCACGATGGAACTAGGGTCCCCAATATGCTTTCTCAACATGGAGACATGAAACACCCAATGAACCATATTCATTTCTATAGGGAATTCTAGTTCATATGCAACTTTACTGATACGCCTCAAGATCCGATAAGGTCCTATGTACCTAGGTCTTAACTTTCCCTCCTTTTCAAAATGAACCACACCCTTCATTGGTGAAACCCTCAAATACACCCAATTATTAACCTCGAACTCAAGGTCTCTCTCTCTAGTGTCGGCATAGGACTTTTGTTGACTTTGAGCCGCCTTCATTCTGTCTCTTATCATCCCCACCTTCTCCAATGCTTCTATAACTAGATTCGGACCCAACAAAACTATATGTCCCACTTCAAACCAACCAATTGAGGACCTATAACACCTCTCATAAAGGGCATCAAAAGGACCCATCCGATACTTGAGTGATAGCTATTGTTATAAGCAAACTCGATGAGCGGAAGGTGCTCATCCCAACTACCCTTAAAATCTAAGACACAGGCCCTAAGCATTTTCTCGAGATTTTGAATAGTCCTTTCGGCTTGGCCATCTGTTTACAGGTGAAAGGTCATGCAAAGCGTTACTTTAGTGCCTTAGCCCTTTTTGAAGGACCTCCACAAGTGCGATATGAATTGAGCACCAAGATTTGAATTAATGACCAATGGAACCCATGCATTCTCACCAACTAATGAATATACAACTTGGCGTAATCTTCGGCACTATAGGTGGTTCTAACCGGTAGGAAGTGATCCAACTTCGTCATCCTTTCAACCACAACCCAAATTGAATCAAAATGCCTTCTAGTCTTCGGCAATCCAATTACAAAGTCAATATTGATCTCTTCCCACTTCCAAGTAGGAATCTCTATGTCTTGGGTCAAACCACCCAGCCTTTGATGCCCAACCTTAACTTGTTGGCAATTCTGGAAACTGGCTACAAATTTGGCAATGTCTCTCTTCATGCCACTCCACCAATCTATTTCCCTCAAGTCTTTATACATTTTGGTAGAACTAGGGTGAATAGAGTAAGAGGACTTATGGGATTTCTTTCAAAATCAACTCTTCCAAGTCATTGACGTCGGGCACACATAACCTACCTTGGTACCAAAGAACGCCATCTCCCCCTTAGGAGAAAGGCTTCACCTTGCCATATTTTACCAATGACTTCAACTCCACCAATGCGGCGTCAAGATCTTACTTGAACATGACCTCTTCAACCAAGGAAGATTTGGAACCGATAAGAACTACCACACCTCCATTTTCAACTTCATTCAAACTAACTCCCAACCTAGCCAACCGATGGACCTCTTTTGCCAATTTCCTCTTGCTATCCTCAAGGTGAGTCACACTTTAAGGAACTCTAGCCGTCTCTTTTGTCTCAAATTTAAGTCTCTTTGGGTGAATACATATTGGAGACTCTTATGGTAGGTGAACACATCCATATGAACCCCATACAAGTAGTTATGCCATATCTTTAAGGCAAATGCCACAACCGCTCTTTCAAGATTGTGGGTGGGATAATTACACTTGTGCACCTTAAGTTGCTTGGAAGCATAAGCAGTGACTTTGCCATTTTGCATTAGTACATATCCCAATCTTACTATTGAAACATCACAATACCCACGAACCCTTCTAACTCTTCCGATAGAGCAAAAATAGGAGCGGGTATAAGCTTGTCCTTCAAGGTCTGGAAACTTCTTTCACACTCGTCGGTCCATCAAATTTTTCCTTCTTTTGCATCAATTTGGCCAAAGGAGAAGCAATCGAGCAGAACCCATTTAGAAATCTCCAGTAGTACTCGGCCAAACCCAAGAAACTCCTGATATCCGTTGGATTCAAGGGTCTGGGCCAATTCCTTATTGCCTCTGTCTTTGTCGGATCCACCTTAATCCCATCACCTAACACCATTCCCAAGAATGCAGCTTCCTTCAACCAGAACTCACATTTGCCGAGTTTAGCAAAGAGCCTTTCCTTCTTCAATTTTTGCAACACCACCCTCAAATGTTTTGCATGATCCTCCTATATCCAGGAATAAATGAAGACATCGTCAATAAATACCACAATAAGCATATCAAGGTAGGATTTAAAGACCCTATTCATGAGATCCATAAATATCTCCAGAGCGTTAGTTTGGCCAAAGGACATCACGACGAACTCAAGATGCATATATCTTATTTGAAAAGTCATCTTGGGAATATCGCACTCCCCTAAACTCAATTGATGATACCCGGACCAAAGGTCAATTTTTTCGAAATGAGCGGCTCCTTGCAGTTGATCAAATAAGTCATCTATCCTCGGCAATGGATACTTGTTCTTTATGGTGACCTTGATGAGTTGCCGGTAGTCAATGTACATCTTAAGCAACCCATTCTTCTTTCTCACAAACAATACTAGTGCACCCCAAGGTGACTTGCTTGGCCTTATGAACCCCCTTTCTAAAAAATCATTGAGCTTCTCATTTAACTCTTTTAACTCCGTCGGGGCCATTCGGTAGGGAGGAATGAAAATGGGTTGAGTATTGGGGAGGGGATCTATACCAAAGTCTATCTCCCTTTTAGGGGGCATACTGGGAAGCTCATGGGGGAAGACATCAAGAAACTCATTGACAACTGGGATCAACTCAATTAGAGGACCCCTAGACTCGACATCCCTTACCCGTACAAGATGATAGATATAGCCCTTGGAAATCAATTTCTGTGCCTTAAGATAAGAGATGAATCTACACTCGACCACTAAATCAAAACTCTCCCATTCAAAGATGGGTCCATTAGGGACTTGGAATTTGACCTAACGGATCCTACAATCAATAGTAGCATGATATGTATGTAATCAATCCATTCCCAGAATAATGTAAAAATCTACCATGTCGAGTTTAACAAAGTCACAAAGAAAACCTTTATGCAACGAAGACACGGGACAATCCTTATAGACTCTTTTAGCAAGAGTGGACTCACCGACGATGTTAGACACCTCAAAAGGTTCACATAACAACTCGAGACACACATGAAGCCAGTTAGCAATAAATGGAGTTATGAAAGAAAGAGCGGCATGACAATCTAATAAAGCATAAACATCAAGATCGCAAATCTTTAACAAACTGGTAACAACATCGGGCACCTTATCCACTTGAAAAGCATAGAACCGATTGTGTCAAGGAGCACCTCCTTGTGGACCATCGTATGCTCTTTGATCACCATGGGTACCTTGTCCTTAAGGATGACCATCCCTACCCTCGTTCAGATGATCTGCAATCTTGTGGCCCACTTTGCCACACCTGAAAAGCGCACCAATATCCATGTAGCATCTACCTCAATGGTTCTTACCATACTTTCCACATCTAGGAGAAATTTTACCATTGTTACCACCTTCAGCCCTTTGGTTGGGAACCCTATCATTTGCAAACCTTTTCCTTGGGCATTAAAGGACCCTTGGACTCAAAATTTGTGGCCTTTTTGGAAACGACCACCTTTAGTACTTTGGAATCCACCATCAAGTCGAGCCGTCTTGGGCTCCCCCATTCTTCTATTTCTAAGTTTCACCCCTTCAGGTTATTCGGCATAGGTCATGAGCTGCAATATATCCATATCCCTAATAAGCATGGGAGCATGGCACTCTTCATTAATCAAGTTGGATATGACACAAACTTGTGTATCCTTGCCCGAGGGTCGGCAACCAAGTGAGGAGAAAACTTGGAGAGGTTGTTAAACATAAGGGAATACTCCTTTATGCTCATACATCCTTGTCTAAGATTCATTAACTATGTCAACTTTGCTTCTCGTAGCTGAATTGAGAAGAAGCGATCAAGCAAAACAACTTTGAATTATTCCCATTGAACAGGCTCATTGTCCACTCTCTCCATCTTCTATTGGTTATACCATATTTGAGCAAGGCCCTTGAGTTGGTAGGACATTATCCATGCTTTCTCCTCTTAACTTAACCCCATGATAGCGAAGACCTTATACAATTCCTCAATAAATTCTTAGGGGTCTTCCTCCACCTTTGAGCCATGGAATTTAAGGGGATTCGTCCTTGTGAAATCCCCTACCATAGAAGTCATTGTAAGAGCATAAGGATCTTGAGCCCCTTGATTGGCCACAACCCTTGGCAAGAGGGTGACCACATTTTGGTATTCAACATGGGTAACCCCTTCTCCTTCCGCTTAAGGAACTTGTGGGGCCGAAGAGGCCGGATCATCCCGAGAAATGTTAGATAGTTTATGAAAATAAATATTCCTATGATACAATTACAGATATTAGTATAATATTAGACCTAGTTCAAACAGCACCCTTGCTGGAAGGTGGCTGTGTAAATTAGATACTCTGACTCTTTTTATTATTTGTAATAGTACAATTTTATTTATTTGAAACTTTGAATAAATATATGGCTTTTCTTTCAATTTAGATTTAAGCTTGCCCAGGAATCGCGTCAACTTTGAGTTGTATAGTAACACTAGGTCTACAACATTCAACTCCCTTTTGAAGATCTTTAATTCATGAGATCTTTTCATTTTCTTCTTGTACAGGGATGAGCTCTCGTAGACCCTGAATCTAAATTCATCTAAAAAATGAAGTTGGATGAGATGAGAGTCTAGAGTTTTATCACGATGAAAGTTCAATTTCTTCAAGGCCCACAAGGCATGATACCAAAGCTCTATCAGTAGATGACAAGCTTTGCCAAACACAAGTTGGTACGGTGACATTCCAATTGGGGACTTTTATGTCGTGTGGGCGGGAATGAGAGCTCTTCGTGCTATGCATCTTGAGATCATAATATAAAAGAGAAAAAAGTCCACTCGTTATAGGTAGGAAATATTATATTAAATCTAAAGCATGAAGTAGAGTATGAAGAAGTGAACCATTTCCTAAAATGCCTTAGAGCCTCTTGCTCATAGTTGTGGCGCGCTTCATAACAATAAACAAGACATTACTTGACGCGGTGTGCTAGATTTCTGAGGACCATTTACAAACCTAGTACTCTGATACCAAGCTTGTCACGATCCAAGCCTAGGGCCTAGACGCAACAAGGCGAATAGGAACACGAGTTGGATCCCAAATAAGCCCCATAATCATGTAAGAACATCATTGGTATATAGAAGCATGAAAAGAAACTAACATATAGCGCATAATATCTAGGGGAAACGAGACTTTGGACTCATGCTATGGGAATGATATGGGGTAGAAGATGTACATGAATAACAGAGTACATAATTTCTAAGGGACGAGTAAGTATGACTCATGCTACAGGGTGATTAGGGACTTAGGACTTTCATCTTAACACCATCAACAAGCATTTAAGAAAGGGAAACATGGGACTAAGGGATGTTCTTCATAACACAATACATAAGGAGTCATTCTCAATATTACATAACCATCACAATATTTAACAACACCTCTAAATTTCCAATAGGTTGGGGGCCAAAACATCTCCCGAGCTCACCTCAAAAGATGGTATCCGAAAATAACGACATCTAAACAAGGCACAAAAGTAAGTGGAATCTTGTCCCCGTATTTAGAGGACTCACCAAGAAAAACTCTGATCAAACTGTCTAGCCACGTGGAGGAGGATGAAGGTACGGTGCTCTAGTTCCTAAATGGATAGATCATGCAGGCAAAAAGTATGAGTTAGTAATTAAAATGTACTAAGTATGCAGGGTGCAAATGCAACAAAGAACATAAGCCATAATTAAGCAATATGCATAATCATAATCGATTATAAGCTCAATATGAGATAAATGCTCAATGCCTTAGTCAAAAAATGCATGCGGATTGGCATACCTTTTTTTCACCCTACACTGAATAAAGGGGTGGTCTACCTTGCCGGGGTAAACCAAACACTCATCTTACGAGAACATCACCCATTTCGGAAAGTGCCTCATAGTTACATTACAAGAACATCTCCCATTTCGGCACCCATGTTTTATCAACCTTATGGGAATATCTCTCATTTTCGTATATGTATTTTATTAATCTTATGGGAACATCTCCCATTTCGATAGATGTATTTTTTACTAACCTTACAAGAATATCTCCCATTTTTGTAAATCAGACACATGTGCCATAAGGAAATATCACCCATTTTGATCAATTATGCAACATAAGCTATATGGATCCATTAGACTATTCTCAAAACTATGATTGCAACATAGTTATGGGACAATTGTTATTTACCACGGTCCGCTCGGTGTTAGGTCACAATCCTAGGAATACTCAAATTATTCGTATTATTATAAAATGCAAAGTATTTTTAGTATCCTCATAGTTCATAGATTATCTCATAAAAACCAAGGCTTCATCATATCAAAGATAGCACTTCATAACTTTTCATATCATACATATTAGCCCTTCACAATTTCTATTATTCGTAAATTATATATCTTTCCATAAAGCCTCTGTCAACACAAGAAGCTTGATTCATGATTTAGTAAAACATGGTGGGTATGTATTTATGCTCAAAACCATGCAACAACGTCATTTTTATACATGAGAAGAATAGCAAAACCCTTTTTTTAAATCATGCAAAATAACCCACTTTATCATAGCAAAGCATAGTTAGGGCATCATAAACCCTCATCTTAAATAATATATTTTTCATGACTTGTCATTTCATAATATCATACAAAGACAAATAACATAGTACTCATCATAATATCATCATAGTTTTCTTCATAGTCATATCATGCAAATAGTTTATGAAATCTTCATAAAACCCATAACTAGGAAAAGAGTCTTAGAGAGAAAATGTTTGAGCTTGTGAGAGACAGGTTCCCACAATCAAAACCCGCATACCTTATTTTCTTAATGGAGAGAATACCCAACTTGGAGGAGAAAACCAAAACCCTTGCTTGTTCCTTCTTCTTGAGAGCTTGAGCACTTGACAGAGGTTTGAGACTTAGAAAATAAGAGTTAGGAGGAAAATGGATTAGCTTAGGGCTTTAGGATTGATAACAGGCTCCTTTGAAGGTCAAAACGACGTAGTATGGGCATGATGTGCTAATAAATGACCAAACTACCCCCTCTTAAAAGTCGATCGAACAAGTCTACGACACCCCATTTACAGGTCGTAGACCATTTTATGAGCCGTAGATAGGGTTTCATCTGATGGCCCTCTTCCAAATATCAGAGACGCCTCTTTCTCTGATCCTCCCTCTATGACACGATCTACAACCCGTAGATCATTCTACGGGTCATAGATGGTGTTTCGTCTAATAGATTCTCAAAGACCCTTTCTCTAATTCTCATTCTATGATACGGTCTACTACTCGTAGATGATTTTACTAATCATTTGATGAGTCATAGATTGTACTTGAGAGTATGCCAAATTTCACCATGTCTGCCAAGTTTCATGAACCCACTTTATGGGTTTTACCTCGACTTACGGGCCGTAAAACCCCTTCATAAAATCTCATAATTTTAAAAACTTTTCCAAGGCTTTTCTTCTTGACCTTCCATACTCCTCATAAGTAAGGTCTTGCAATCTTAGCCATATTCTCATCTCTTTCTTAATTCTTAGCAATTTTCTCTTTAGATGGACCCCTACACATAGATAAGATGAGGTCATCATGAATGTACCATGTTATTTGAACTTTGTCATGTCATCAAGAAAAGATGAAGCTACAGCAAAAAATTACTTCATTATTCCACCTCTCACCAGTTAATTCGCAATAACCTTATTTACCACATCTAGACTGACATAAAAGTATTGAAGAAGAAGATGATCCGGTACAACACAATTTGCGCATTAAAGCAAAATATTTTGGAACCTCAACTAAATTTCATGTAATGGTTCCCCTTCAATTTTTTCAAAGTTCTCAATGCTCCTCCTTAGCTTCACCATTTTAGAAGGAGCGAAATCTTTCAAGGAACGCTTCAAGTAACTCTTCCCATGTTGTGATAGAATTTCTTGTAACTCTGTCCAACTACCTAACAACTTCTCCGAACAAGGAGAATGAAAACAATTGCAACCAAACTACTTCTTGAGTAACTCCCTTGAAGCTAAATGGCAAACACACATCTATATAATTGCAGATGCACTCATGTGGATCCTCATGTACTAGGACACTAAATAATCCCTCCAACTGTAGCAATTGGACCATAGTTCTTGTAATGTGGAATACCATATTTCCCTCTAGTGGGGGCAATTGTATGACACCTATGCGACCAATTTGGGCCTAGTTGACAGCATTGAGCTTACCAATGTCTTCACCATTTACACTCCCCTTGGTACTAATCTCTTCACATAAAAAGTAAATCAAAACAACACAAAAGAAAAGAAAATAGTAAGAAAGTTCAACTACAAAAGAATAGTTTAATCAAACCCATCTAGCTATAACACAACACCGTTCCTCGGGTACAACACCATTTTAATGTCTACCTCAACATACTCCAAATATATTAAGAAGTATGGTGGTCATCATCGCATATTTACCCAACAAAGCAGTCGAAGTTGAATCCACAAGGAATGGTTGATCATGATTAGAAGTATTAATTTGACCTAAAGTATTGTAGCTTTAATAAAATGTATTTGAATATTGATTAAAGTAAAAATTATATGTAACTATTTTTTTAATGCCAATGGAAGAGGATATGTTAAGGGTGCATTAACATGGGACAAGAATTAAACAAATGGATTTTACAACTTGAACAAATATGTCAATTGAATGTGAGTAGGTAAGAATGCTAGTAGCCACTACTTCCGATCAGACAATAGCAGTGTATCACATAAACTTATTACAGCTTCATATGGAAAATTGCACTAGAACACCCTTGGCTAAGTAATTTAAAAGTGAACCATTTAAAACATTAGTTGTTGAATCCGAATCAGGCATTCAACCAAAACGCATAATATTTCATGCTATCATACTCATTGCTCACTCCAGTCATTCATAACTGATGCAACAATTGAAGAGCTAAGCATAACCATGAGTATGCAACCTCCAAATATTAGTTAAACATAGCAATGAATATGAGCTCACTTCAATTAACAACAAAACATTAAAAATTAATAAGACCCAATTATAAATCAAGTAGCCATGTCAATTACATATCCCTATGATTAAGGATTTTAGCTAGACATAATAAAAATGAAATCAATACCAATATCAGCTTCCATAGGGTAAAGAAAAATACAAAGAATTTCTTCTCTTTTTTATCCAATTCCTCTTCCCTAAGCTTGATTTCCCCAAATCCTCTTCTCAAAGATGGTGTACCTTTTCTTTCTAGAAGGAAGGTTCAATGTACTATTGATTCTACTCAATGAATTGTGTATTAATTGGTCGTCTAAAGTTCTCTTTTATACTCTGTATGAAAAAACTGAGTTTGTCAATGATTTCACCATTCAATGGTCAAGGTCGACCATCATCGAAGTTGATACTTGATGGCCTTTTAATGCATTTGTTAAAAGCCCTGGTCTCTGTAGCATTAGGGGACATGACTGTGCATCGCATATCCTGTTCGGTGATCCACCAAAGCTACACCAAAGTCACCTTTTAGCTCCACATTTAAGGGTTTGGACTTTGCAACATTAGGCGGTCAGTGTCGCCCTTCAGCGATCCATCAAAGTCGGCGACACCAATTTTGATCGCCTTTTAGGAACTTTTGTTCCTTTGTCTGGTGTTGTTGAGTTTTTCCCTTCCATGCACTTTTATTCTCAATTTTAGTTCTAGCATCAAACATACATATTAGTAAACATATGAGGAACAATAGTACATTGGGGAAAATGTTTTCTTGCTTTTTAAGCTCTATATGAGTTCAAAATATGGACTTATCAATAAGCCCTCAACATGTCTTCCAAAGTTAAAATTGTTCTCTCGGCTTGTCCATTGGTTTGAGGATGAAAAGCGGTACTCAACTTTAACTTAGTACCAAGCCCTTTTTGAAATTACTTCCAAAGAGAGGTGAATTGGGTACCACAATCCAATATAATATACATAGGCACACAATGCAATCTAACCAACTCCTTGATATATAACTTGGTATAATCCTCGGCATTAAAAGTAGTCTTAACCGGTAAGAAATGAGTTGATTTGGTCATCCTATCAATAACCCAAATAGAGTTGAATTTCTTCTGGGTATAGGGTAAACCAATCACAAAGTCCATATTCACATCCTCCCATTTCCAAGTGAAGATCTCAATTTCTTGAATCAAACTACTAGGTCTTTGGTGTTCTACCTTCACTTGTTGACGAATAGGACATTTATATACGAACATGGCTACATATTTCTTCATACCATGCCACATAATACCCTCAAGTCTTGATACATTCTGGTAGATCTCAGATGTGTAGAATAAGGAGAGCTATAGGCCTCTTTAAAATCACCTCTCTCAGACCATCAACATCCGAAACACATAACTGATCTTGATACTAAAGTATACCATCTCTCCCTTGGGAGAAAACCTATGTCGTCTTTTTGGCAACCAATTTCTTTAAATTATCTAATGATAAATCCAATTTGTGTTTTGACTTAACATCAACAACTATAGAAGACCTAGCCCCATTCTGAACATGAATGCTACTATCATTATAATCAGCGACCTAACACCCAATCTAGCCAAATGGTGCACATCATTTATCAACTCTTTCATGGCCTCATCAACATGAACCACACATCCCATAGTTAGCCTACTAAGTGCATCAGCTATGACATTTGCCTTATTGGGACGATATTGCAAACTTGTGTCATAGTCTTTAACAAGTTCAAATCATTTCCTTTGCCTCAAATTTTGATCTCTTTGGGTGAACACATATTGGAAGCTCTTGTGATCTGTGAACACTCAACATAAACCCCATAAAGATACGTCACCAAATCTTCAAGGCAAACAACCACAGCCACCAACTCAAGATCATAAATCAAATCATTTCATTCATGCACCTTCAACTATCTAGATGCATAGGCTATCACCTTACCATGTTGCAAGTTCACAGAGCCCAAACCAATCTAAGAAGCATCACAATATACCATAAGCTTAACTAACCCATCCAGTAGAGTCAAAACAGGAGCCGATGTAAGCCAATCCTTCTAAGTTTGAAAGCTTTTCACGCACTCATCCATCTATATGAACTTGTCCTTCTTTTGAGTCAACTTAGTCAGTGGTGAAGCAATAGAGGAAAAAACCTCAACAAACCTTTAATAATAACCAGCTAACCGATGAAAACTCTGAATATCTGAAAGATTCAATGGTCTAGACCAAATCTTTATAACCTCAGTCTTCTTTGGATCAATTTTAATACCATCACCGGAAACCACATAATCAAGTAAGGATACATCATCCAACAAAACTCTCATTTACAGAACTTTGCAAATAGTAGTTTGTCCCTCAATATCTGAAGAACTGACCTCAAATGGTTCATATGGTCTTGTTCACTTCGGGAATAAATCAAAATATCATTAATGAAAACAACCACAAAAGTGTCAAGGAATGGCTTGAATACCTGATTCATGATATCCATAAGTATTGCTGGAGCATTAGTCAACCCAAAGGACATCACCATGAACTAAAATTTCCCATATCTCGTCTGAGAAGTTGTCTTGGGAATATCACTTTCCCTTACCCTTAACTGGTGATAACTGGACCTGAGGCCGATCGTAGGAAAGTGATTAGCACCCTATAACAGATCAAACAAATCATCAATCAGGAAAAGGATATTTTTTCTTTATAGTCACTTTATTCAATTGTCGAAAGTCAATACACATCTAAAGTGACCTATCCTTCTTTCTCACAAACTCCATTCTCAGTTTATACCCCTGTGGGTTTGTATATTGTGGCCCGTAGAGCCTATCAGGGTTGTCTTGTTTCAATTTTGCACAAAGTCCTTCCTTTTGATCCAGTGGAACTTGAGATGTTTGATTTTGATATTATTCTTGGGATGGATTGGTTGCATGCTTCTTATGTCTCCATAGATTGTAAAACTCGAATGCTCAAGTTTCAATTTCCTAATGAGCTTCTTCTTGAGTGGGTGGGTAGAGACTCCACTTTTAAATGTTAGTTTATCTAATATCTCAAAGCCTGAAAAATGATTTCTAAGGGGTTTATCTATCACATAGTGAGGATTAAAGATGTTGATTCCGAGTCCCGTACTCTTGAGTCAGTTTTGGTGGTTATTGTGTTTTTGATTGTCTTTCTTGAGGACTTATTCGGTATTCCTCTTGAAAAGGAAGTAGACTTTGGCATAGATCTTCTTCCTGAGAAGGATGGGTTGCTTCAGAGATAATCTGAACCCTGTTATTTCATACCAAACTAAATATCCCATAAAGGAGTTATAAAATATAAACTAGTACCTAAATCAATGAAAGCATAAATATCAAAATCAAAGACTTTCAACATATCAGTCACCACATTTGGAGTCTCTTCCACCTCCTGCCTAACATGTAAAGCATAGAACCTATTATTGCCAGAGCAACACCTTGTGGATTCTTTAGTTTTCCTTGTCCACCCGAAACTATTTGTCCCTTCCTTGGAGTACTAGGATAGTTTGAAATCATGTGGCCCATCTTGCCACACCCGAAGTAAGCACAAACACCTTTAAAGCATTTACCCGGGTGGCTTTTCCCATATTGGTCACACCTAGGAAACATTGGCCCACCTTTGCCTTGTGCTTTGACATGAGCCATTCTATCATTAGCAACCCCTAGCTTTGAACTTAGGCCCTATTGGAAGCGACCATTACCAACACCATCTCTAGAGATAGAGAACTCTACATCATAACTTGCGCTCTTAGAATCATTCATTCTCCTCTTTCTAAGCTTTTCTCCTTCAAGTTGCTTGGCATTTTTCATAAGCCGTGTAAGGACCAAACTTTGTATGACCTTAATAGATCTTGAAATTTGGTTCCAGAAAGTGTTTGACCAAGGTGACACCTTGCGGGCCCCTCCATGGGTCGTGTGACTCACCACATGCCGTGTAGAGAGACCTTGAGGTGGCCCTTGGCCTTGTATGTAGAGTGTTAGAATTAATGTGAAGTTTAATACTAAGACACACATCATATGAGCCCCATAAGGTCTGTGTAAGGATTCATTGGCCATCTGGTGGATTGTGTGGTGGGCTTTGTCCTTGAAAATCCACATTTTGGCCAAGGCACTTCACACATGGACCACTCATGGACTATATAACCCTTCACGATCCGTGAATCCCTCCGTATAGGCATTAGTGTAAAAAAGTTTCTAAGTATGGGATCACCGTATTGGAACATTGTAGACAAAGAATTTTTCTAAGTGAAATTTCATGGGAGACCACATGGTCCGTGTGACCTCTCACGGGACGTGAAGCCCTCCGTATGGGTCTTGCTGTGCAAATTTTTAAGTATTGAATTACCGTCTCAAACCTTCATTAGTGAAATATTTTTTATGTGTCAGATCACGAAAGCTGTCACACAGTCTGTGTGACCTTGTACGCACCATAAGACCTTCACACATGACCCTTGGCAACATTTTTTTTATGCAATTCATTAATGGTATTTTCATAATTATGGATCCTTCTAAGAGAAATTTGTGACCTTCAATGCTATCCTAAGACATTCAAATGACTTACACGCTTCTTCCCTCATTCAAATTCGCTCTCACGCTTGGAATTATATTCAACTCTCTTAACACTCCTCTCAAAGAATCTGGTGAAGGATTAGCTTGGGAATCAATGAAGGGCTCCATTCTTCATCAAATTCTTCTTGTTTCTTCTTAGGGAACCTAGGTATGTGGGATTGATTTATGGTCCCTTTCAACCATGAAGACCCAAACTCTTTTACACTTCATTTATGGAAGTTAAGCATACTTTAATTTTAGATTTTTAAGATTATTGTTTATTTAATTTGATTAAGATGTGGGCTATGTTTTATTGTTGATTTTAAATTGATCTAATCCCTAATATGTTGAATTACATGAATATTATGAAGATTTAAATGTGCATTCTCCCTTTAAAGTTTGATTTAATTATGGCTATTTAAATTGTGATTTGAATATTGGTTTTACTTATGGATTTACTTGAATTTCTTATTGTATTGTTGATTTTCGATTGAATCTCTATTACCCATGCTAATCTCATATCATCCATGGCATATGCATTCATGAGCATTGTATTATGATCAAAATGATTCGATGGGTTAAGCCCACATATATTTATGAAATGATTTTTATAAGATTATGGTTATGACAAGAATGTGATCACATAAATGTAAATGATATTGTCTATTTGAGAATATTGGGTGTTTACATCATATTCTTATAAGTGAATGAGTTATTCTTATGCATGTGAGGTATGGATTGAATTATGATTTTTTGGCTTTTTAGCTAAGTTTAAATGATTATGAAGAATGTTTGGCTTTTAAGCCCAAGTATGCATTAAAATGATTTGAAATTACTTGTGCCTCTTTTGAAAACATGTATATATAAGTATTCTTGTGTGGTGATGACTTAGCACCGAATGTATTAGGGTCGCTATGGCTATCCCCGAGGGTCCTCTCCCTCTTCTTGGACTATGTGCTACCATAGGTATATGGTAGCTATTACCAAAATGACCGATTCATGAGGAATGGTAACACATTTTTATATGATATGATATGGAAATCATTCTGAAATAATCGGTTCCTAAGTAAGGTGTCTATGTTAAGTCATATCTTCCAAGGACAAACCACCATCCTTCTACTTATGATGCTTTTGTTTACATTATTTACTTTTAGGGTGAGCCCGAGACATGTATTGGCCCCTGTCTTATCCTATGACTAGAGGCATTGTTGGACATCTTGTAGACTCTTGTACAGATATATGCTATGTGTTATATTTGAAGATTATGATAATGGCTACCTATTGGAATGGTTCTATGGATTGATTATGCGTATTATGATATGAATTTATGCTATGATGTGGAGGATCCTAAGTCCTGCGTTGCCCCCATAGAGTGAGTCATACTTACCTGCCCCTTAGTCTTTACATGCTAATTGTTGTGTGATTCCATGTTTATCCCTATCCCTATGACATCCCTATATCGTTATTCCTACTTTCATGTCCCTTAGAACTATGCGTTTACTATTTCACATATGCTTTTGAATCGATGATATGTGAATGGATGCTATGAGGCTTGTTTGGGGTCTCTCGGGCTCGCATTCTCTATGTCACTCCTAGACCCTAGGTCTGGGTCGTGACAATCTTGGTATCAGAGCACTAGCTTTATAAATAATCCTCAGAGTCCAACATGTCATATCGAGTACAATCTTATTCATAAGTGTGAAATGTACTATGCCTATGAGTGGAAGGCTATGATGACGTTCTAGGTGGTGCACTATGAGTGGGAGACTATGATAATGTTCTAGGAATTCTCTTACTTCTTCAAGCCTTATGTTATGCTTTAGATCATATATTGAGGTTTTCTAATCCTGATGATGTCCTTGCTGCATTAGGAAAGATGCCTCCACGAAGTGCTCCCTTACTAAGACCCATCCCCGGCTATAGAGGACCAAACTCCTAAAAGGCCTATGGAAGAGCCTATCACTAATGGTGAATTTCGTACTTCTATTGTTGTGCTTGTACAAGTGGTGACTACTCAGACTATGGAGGTCGGTCTTCCTCCCTGTGATCCCACTCCGACTTTTAGAGTGAGAGATTTCACCCGGAAGAATCCTCTAATGTTCTATGGGTCAAAGGCTGATGAAGATGCTCATGAGTTCATTGATGAGCTCACTAAGGTGGTGACTTTTATACGGGTGACTTCTGAGGAGAAGGCTGAGTTGGATGCATATCAGTTGAAGGATGTGGCTCAAGTGTGGCACACTCAATTGTTGATAGAGAGGGTTTGTGGTAATACTGTTAATTGGGAAAAGTTCAAGTTTACATTCTGGATTGCTTCTTCCCACTTGAACTTAGGGAAGCTAAGATGGCAGAATTTATCAACCTCAAATAGGGTGGTATTAGTGTGAGGGACTATGCCCTCAAGTTCACTAATCTCTCAATATATGCTCCTATGTTTGTGGCTGACCCCCATGCAAGAATGCACAAGTTTATTTATATTGTCTTTGATTTGGCTGTGAAGGAATATCGTATAGCTACGCTTATTTAAGACATGGACATCTCCAGGCTCATGGTATTTTCTGAACATATTGAAGGATAAAAGCTTAAGGAGAAGAGGGTACATTATTCAAAGAGGATCCATTATGATTGTGGGTTCTCTAACTCCAACGTTGATGGCTATGGTCGCTTCTAACAAGGCCTAGGTTCTAATGCAAGGGTTGTGAATGCTAGGGTTCCTCCTCCCAAAGCACCAGTTAGTAGTGGGCCATTATTTCCCTGGTGTGACAAGTGTGGAAAGAGTTGGGTGCATGCTTTAGGTGGGGTGATAATAACTACAAGGTTGCTAATTGTCCTAAAGTTTCTCTAAAGGGTCGGTCAAATGACTCAAGGTTATCAAGGACAACAAAGACCACCAGAAGGTGGTGCTCCAAGAAATAATAGGTTCTATGTTATGCATGTTCGTCAGAAAGTTGAGGAGACTCCACATGTTGTGACTGGTATTTTAATAGCCTTTGATTTTGATGTTATTATTTGCTTGATCTGGGTACTAATTTATCTTTTGTGACTCCTCTATTGGTTGTTAAGTTTGATTTGAGTCCTCAAATCTTAAGGGAGCCTTTTTCAGTCTATACTCTTGTGGGTTAATCTATTATTGCTTATAGAGTTTATTGGGGTTGTCCTATATTTGTATTGCATAAAGTCTTCCCGTGTGAACTTGTGGAACTTGAGATTCTTGATTTTGATGTTATTCTTGGGATGGATTGGTTGCATGCATCATATGCCCCTATAGATTGTAAAACCTGGAAGGTCAAGTTCAATTTTTTGGATGAACCCATTCTTGAATTGAACTGTAGTGACTCCGCTATGAAAGGTCAGTTTATTTCCTAACTTAAGGCCTGAAAGATGATTTCTAAGGGGTGTATCTATCATATTATAAAGGTCAAAGATGTGGAATTTAAGTCACCTGCTCTTAAATTGGTTTCGATGGCGAATGAGTTTCTAGATGTGTTTCCCGAAGATTTGCCTGGTATTCCTCCCAAAAGGGAAGTAAACTTTGGCATAGATCTTATCCCAGGTACTCATCCTACCTCTATTCCTCCTTATCGTATGGCATCGACTGAGTTGAATTAGTTGAAGGATTTATTGGATAAAGGCTTTATTTAGGCCAAGTATATCTCCATGGGGTGCTCCGTTGTTATTTGTAAGAAAGAAAGATGGGTCTCTTTGGATGTGCATTGATTATGAGCAATCGAATAAGGTGACCATCAAGGATAAGTATCTGTATCTGTTGCCAAGGATTGGTGACTTATTTGATCAACTTCAAGGGGCCACCTCTGAAAGATTGACCTCCATCCCTATCATCATCAATTGAAGGTTAGGGAGTGTGACTTTCCCAAAATGGCTTTTCAGACTAGATATGGATACTTTGAATTTGTGGTAATGTTATTTGGCTTGACTAATTCTCTAGCTATTTTTATGGATCTCATGAATCGTGTGTTCAAGCCATTTCTTGATAGTTTTATGGTTGTTTTCATTGATGATATCCTTATTTAGTCCTGAAGTGAGGGGGGGCATATGGATCATTTGAGATCAGTCCTTCAGACTTTGAGGGATAAGAAATTATATGCTAAGTTCCGCAAATGTGAGTTTTGGTTGGGTAAGGTAGATTTTCTTGGTCATGTGGTATCCGGTTATAATATTAAGGTTGACCTAGAGAAGACTGAGGCTAAGAATTGGCCAAGACCATTGACTCTTTTGGATATTCAAAGTTTTCTTGGGTTGTTTGGTTATTATAGGAGGTTTGTTGAAGGTTTCCCATCCATTATATCTCCATTGACCATGTTGGCTCAAAAGAAGGCCAAGTTTGTATGGTCGGAAGAATGTGACAAAAGTTTCTTAAGACTTAGAAAGAACGGCTTACATCGGCTCTTGTTTTGACTTTATCGGATGGCTTAGATGGGTTTGCGATATATTGTTATGCTTGTTGGATTGGATTGGGTTTTGTGCTTATGCAACATGGTAAGGTAATAGCTTTTGCATCAAAGTAGTTGAAGGTTCGTAACTACCCGTCTCATGATCTTGAGTTAGCGGTTGTGGTGTTTGCTTTGAAGATTTAGAGATACTATTTGTATGGGGTGCATGTTGATGTTTTCATCGATCACAAAAGTTTGCAATATGTGTTCACTCAAAGGGATCTTAACTTGAGACAAAGGAGGTAGTTGGAACTCCTTAAGAACTATGTCATAAGTGTGCAATATCATTCCAGCAAGGCAAATGTTATAGCCGATGTTCTTAGTAGGCTATCTATGGGAAGTGTAGCTCATGTTGATCATGAGTGAATCCCATAACTCTCATTATTATATTCACCCAGGATCTACCAATATATATCAGGATTTGAGGGAAGTGTATTGGCAGCATGGTATGATGAAAGATATAGCCAAGTTTGTATCTGAATGTCCTAATTGTTAACAAGTGAAGGTAGAGCACCAAAGACCCGGTGGTTTGGCTCAAGATATTGAGATTCCTACTTTGAAGTGAGAAGATGTGAACATGCACTTAGTGGTTGGTTCGAGTCGGACCCCGAGGAAATTTGATTTGATTTGGGTTATTGTTGATCGAATGGCTAAATTGGCTCATTTTGTACCAGACAAAACTACCTTTACTGTCAATGATTATGCAAGGTTGTATATCCAAGAGTTGGTGAGGTTGCATGGTGTGCCTAGGTCTATCATATTGGATCGTGGCAGCCAATTTACTTCTCACTTTGGAGATCTTTTCAAAGAGGACTAGGTACTAAATTGAAGTTATGTACCGCTTTTCATCCTCAAACTAATGGACAAGCCGAGAGGACAATTCAAACTTTGGAGGGCATGTTGAGGGATTTTGTGTTTCAATTCAAGGGTAATTGGGATGATCATCTACCACTCATTCATTTCTCTTATAGCAATAGCTTCCATGCTCAATGTTATACCCCATAAGCTGTAAGAATGGATAAAGGCTAGAAATTTCATTTCCGAGAGAAATTTTGCAAATATTCGGGCTTCATATGGATGAAATAAGGTTAGACATGGTCTTTCCATGGCATGTTTAATTAGATATAGTCCTTTAACATCCTGAATTAGTTCTAAGCTTTTCATGCCACCTCATATCACTCCACAATTTGGCATCTTATTCTTTCGCTCAAAACGCTTTCGGGATCCTCCATTCAAGCTCTAGTCCAAAGATCTCCATAAAACCTTCAATCCCACGCTAAATGCATTTTCAAGCCTTAGATATATAGTTTATGGTCATTATAGAGCTCTTACATCAAGCCAAGTACAAAGGAATCCCATTGGCTAAGGTTTTCGCATGAACCAATTAAAAGGTCCATTTCAAATGGTCATATCTCCTTGCATAAAACTAATTTACGAATTACAAAATTAACGATCAATAAATTATCTTTCCAACGCATCTAGTTTCACCTGATTCCGAGTTTGGATCAAGATATTATGCCCATTTTTGTAAAACTCGTTTCTGTAGGGGCTATACAAATTTTGAATTCCGTGACATTAATGGTCCTTACGTTATTTTGGATTATTCTAAGGATCCTTTATGACCTTTTCACCTATCTTAAAGCCCCTAAATCAGCTTATACTCTTTCATTACAATTCATCCTCATTAGCACTCTAGTGTTGGGGATTCAATTCAAGGAATACAAGAGGGCTTCAACCGAATCGAAATCCATCTTAATTCTTATAATTTTAGCAAGGTATGTGGGATTGATTCATGATTCCCTTCCAATCATGAAGACCCAAAACCCCTATTTTTAAATTTCATGAATTCTAAGTCTATTTTGCAAATGGGTCTTTAATTTAGTTCTAATTTGTTGAAATTGAGGTATAGTCTGAACTTATTTATTGATTTCATAATGATTTTGATCCGATTTTTCTGATTTATATGAGTTTTATGAAGAATTAAATATGCATGTCCCTTTTATTTATGAATCTATGCATGGGTAATTTTAAGTATGCTTTAATAGTTTATTTCTTCATGGATTTACCATGATTTTGTCTTATCATGTTGTTTCAACTATGAATTCCAAATGCCCATGTTATTTCGTCATTCTTCATGGCATATGCATACATGAACATTGATCTTCATAAAGTTTGGGAAGTGGGTTAAGATTCTATTATGTTAATAAATATGATTTTGAGACAAGTATGGTTATGACATGAGAAGTGATCACATAATGTTTATGATATGGATCTTTGAGCAATTATGGGTGTGTTTACACCACTATGTACAAGTATGAATGATCTATTCTTATGCATGAAATTATGAAATGAACTATGATTTGGCATTTGAGCCCAAGCTTGTATGATTATGATATAATTTGGCCTTTTAGCCCAAGTATGCAAGATTATGAAGTATGTTTTGGCTTTTAAGCCCAAGTATGCATGATGATGATTTGAAAAGACTTATGCTCCTATTTCAAGCATGTATATGTATATGTATTCCCATGGGATAATGACTTAACACCGAGAGGACCGTGAGATTGAGGCTCATCCCCTTAGTTGAGGCATGACTCGTTAGAGGTGAATCTCATTATCCCATAATTACGAGCCACTATAGATTAAAGGATCACCCGTTAGATGAGGTTGAATCCTTAGAAGGGCCACTTGTTAGGTGAGGCTGACTCATTAGAGGGATCACCCATTAGATGAGGCTTGATCTCCAAATGGACCACCCCTTAGTAAAGGCTTTTTCTATTATGTAGACTTAGTAGATCCACTTAGGCATTATGGATGTTCACCTTTGGAAGTGACTTCCCTTTTCCTCCGGTGTAGGGGTAACATCGGATTACATGAAATAACTCACATAGTCTTACATGTTTGTTGAGGCCCCATCCCTGCTATGTTTATTTATTGTGGCATTTCATGCATCACAGATTTCATGGCATATTGATATATTACTCTTCTTTGTATATACTTCTTTCTATATATGTGTCCTTGTCATCTAACATTGAATGCAGGTTTAACGGGTTCATATGCATTGCATGCCCGCGTACTTATTACATTCAAACGTACTAATGCATACTCTTGGCCTACATAAAATTTAACCATGTAGGGATCGAAGACTATCTTCATCCACCTCTTGACGGTTAGCTTGGATTGTGAAAGTTGCTTGTGGTGAATCCTATCATTTAAGGACAAGCCACCTTCTATCTACCTATTATGCTATTCTCTTACGTCTTTACTTTGATGGTGAGCCCGAGATATGTCTTGGCCCCCGTCCTATTCCATGACTTAGAAGCATTGTTGAACATCATGTAAACTTTTTGTACGGGATTGTGATGTGCTATGTTGTTTGCTTATGGATATTATGATTATGGTTATCTATTGAGGTTGATAGGATAATGATATATGGAAATGTTGAATGTCCTAGTACCTTCTATCTTTATAGCATGAGTCATACTTACTTATGTTTTGTGTGCTATGTGAATCCACGAAAATTATTATCCCTATGATATCCCTGTAGCGTGAGTCATACTTTCTCATCCCTTAGAATTATGTAATTATTTTTTGGTCATGCGTTTTCTAACTGATGATGTGTATGTGGATACTATGAGGCTTATTTGAGGACTCTCGGGTTTCCATTTACCATGTCACTCCTAGGCCCTAGGCTCGGGTTGTGACAGAGATGGTATCAGAGCACTACGTTTATAAATAATCCTCGGAGTCCAACATGCCACGTCGAGTAAAGTCCTATTCATGGGTATGAAATGCACCATACCTATTAGTGGAGGTTGCAATGGCGTTCTAAAAAGTGCCTTCCTTCTTTATGTCTTATGTCATGCTTTGGACCGTGTATTAAGGTTCCTTAATCCTGATGATGTCCTTGCTACCTTACATAAGATGTCTTCATGAAGAGCTCCTCTACCAAGGCAGGCCCCAGTCAATACGGACCAAGTTCCTCAAGAGCCTACGGGAGAGCCAGCCACTCATGTTGAATTCCATACTGCTATTTCCATGCTTTTCCATGTGGTGACCATCTAGGCTAGAGATGCTAACCTTCCTCCTCATGCTCAAGACTTCATTGATGAACTCTCATAAGGTGTTGACTATTATGGGGGTGACTTTAGAGGAGAAAGCTGAGCTAACTACTTATTAATTGAAGAATGTGGATCGAGTATGGTATACCCAATGGTTAGTTGATCGAGCCGGTGATGATAGGGTTGAATGGAAGAGTTGAAGTTTGCTTTTCTGGACCGTTTCTTTCCTCTTGAGCTTAGGGAGGCCAAGCTAACAAAATTTATCAACCTTAAACAAGGTGAAATAAGAGTGAGGGAATGTGTCCTTAAATTTACAAAGCTCTCAAAGTATGCTCCTATGCTAGTTGCTGACCCCATGCAAAAAAGCACAAATTTATTTCGGAGATCTCTAACTTAGTTGTGAAAGAGTGTTAAATGGCTATGCTCATTAGGGAGATGGACATTTCAAAACTTATGACATATGCTGAACAGATTGAAGGAGTAAAGCTTAAGTCGGATGCTAGGGTGGCTAAGAGGGCTCAAGTTAAGGATGATTTGAGTAATATTTTTGTACCACGCAATAAGAAGGAAAGACACCCATACCCCAACTATCAAAAGTGAGACAAAATGTATATGGGAGAGTGTAAGGCTGGTAGAGACGGTTGCTCTAAGTGTAGGGAGGTTGGGAGCAGAAGGAGAGATTGTCCAGTAGCCACTAGGAGAGGAAAGATAGAGCTCGGATGCACCCACTGGTATCTATTAGATCGTTTATATTATGGTAATGATGGGTAGAGGTTGATTTTGTGTTTATTATACCATATTGATGTTGGAGCCTAGTGGGTGACTTCTTGTGTTGTTAGGGTGTTGGTTTCTCAAGCCTATCCTTATGCCTCTTTATGTTCTGGCTTCATTATGTCATTTTAAGTGCATTCATACTCTTGGGACAGGAATTGAATGATAATTGTTTCCTACATAAGCGGATTTCATGGGAATGGTGTTGGGGTTGCATTGTTACTTCATTCGGGGCTACAAACTGTCAAAATTATATTCTACACAGGCCTAAGGGAGTAGGTTCTTCATGCTCAAATAGTCCGATTCTTCCATTTCCACGTTCTCATGTCATAACATGCATGCATGCTCAATAATAAACTTTGAATGATGTTTTTTATGTAGTTTTAATAGACTTCACGACTTCAATGTTTAAAATTGCATGATGTACTCATGTGGGTTGTTCATGTTTGATTTGATCTATTCAAGTTGGTCCATTTCTCCTTCGAGGACGAATAATCCTAAGGGGGAGAATGTAATACCCCAAAAGTTGTAAGATCGGATAAAGGCCAGAAATTTTGTTTCCGAGAGAAATTTTGCAAGTATTTGGACTGTATAAGGATGAAACAAGGTTGGACATGGTCTTTCCAAGGTACATTAAGTTAGGGCTAGTCCTTTAACCTCCCAAATCAGTTCTAAGCTTTTTCATGTCACCTAATATCACTCCACAATATTTGGCCTCTTATTAATTTGCTCAAAACGCTTTCCGAATCTTCCTTTCAAGCTCTAGTCAAAGGATCTCCATGGAACCTTCAAGAGCATGAAAAAATCATTTTTAATCCTTTAATATAAGCTTACGTATATGGTTTATGGTCATTATATAGCTCTTACATCAAACCAAGTCCAAAAGAATTCCATTGGCTAAGTTTTCCGCATGAACCGATTCAACGGTCAAATTTAAATTTTCATATATCCTTGCACATAAATAACTGGGTGTCATAAAACCTAACAAATTAAAGCTCATTGAATTAACTTTCCAAACCATCTGGTCTCACCCAATTTCGAGTTCAGATCAAGAAGTTATGCCAGTTTTCGTAAAACTCATCCGTGCAGGGGTGTATGAGAATTTTTAATTCCATGTTATTATTGGTTCTTACGTTATTTTGGGTTATTCTAAGGGTCTTTTATGATCTCTTCACCTATCCTATACCCCTAAATCATTTTAGACTCTTTCATTACAATTCATCCTCATTAGAAAATAGTCATGCTCTAGAATTCAATTCCTAAGGTTCTCCCTTCAAGTCTAGTGCTGGGGATTCAATTCAAGGAATACCAGAGGGCTTCAACTCAAGTCAAATGCATCTTAATTCTTATAATTTCAGAAAGGTATGTGGGATTGATTCATTATTCCCGTCTAATCATGAAGACCCAAAATCCCTATTTCTTAATTTAATGAATTTTAAGTCTATTTTGCAAATAGGTCTTTTAAATTAGTTCTAATTTGTTGAAATTGAGGTATGGGCTAAACTTATTTATGAATTTTATAATGATTTGGATCTGACTATTATGATTTACATGAGTTTAATGAAGAATTAAACATGTTTGTCCCTTTATTTTATGAATCTATGCATGGGTAATTTCAGGTATGGTTTTAATTATTTATTTCTTCATGTATTTACTATGATTTTATCTTATTATGTTGTTTTAACTATGAATTACAAATACCCATGCTATTTCTTCATTCCTCATGGCGTATGAATACACGAGCATTGATTTTCATGAAGTTTGAGAACTGGGTTAAGACCCAATTATGTTGATAAATATGATTTTGATGAAACTATGATTATGACATGACAAGTGATCGCGTATATGATATGGCTCTTTGAGAAATTGTGGGTGTGTTTACACCACTATGTACAAGTATTAATGAGCTATTTCTATTCATTAAAAGCATGAAACGAAGTATGATTTGACATTAGAGACCGAGCTTGTACGATTATGACATGATTTGTCTTATTAGTCCAAGTATGCATGATTATGAAGTATGTTTTGATTTTTAAGCCCAAGTATGAATGATTATGATTTGAAAAGACATATGCTCCTATTTTAAGTATGTATATGCATATGTATTTCCGTGGGATAATGACTTGACAACAAGAGGACCTTGAGATTGAGGCTCATCCCTTTAGTTGAGGCATGACCTATTAAAGGTGAATCTCATTGTCCCATAATTATGTGCCACCGTAAGTTAAAGGATCACCCGTTAGATGAGGTTAAATCCTTAGAACAGTCACGTGTTAGGTGAGGTTGACTCCTTAGAGGGATCACCCATTAGATGAGATTTGATTCCCTAGATGGACCACCCGTTAGTAGAGGTTGGGTCAATTATTTAGCTTTAGTGGATCCACTTAGTCATTATGGATGTTCACCTTCGGAGTGACTCCCCTTTTCCTCTGGAGTATGGGTAACATCGGGATTCCATGTAATAGCTCTCATGGTCTTACATGTTGGTTGAGGTCCCAACCCGTCTATGTTTATGTATTGTGACATTTCATGCATCATGGATTTCATGGCATATATTACTCTTCTTTGTATATACTTTTTTTTATATATGTACCCTTGTCATCTAACATTGAATGTAGGTTTAATGAGTTCATATACATTGCATGCCTGCATACTTAGTATATTCAAACGTACTAATGCATACTCTTGGCCTACATGATTTAACCATGTATGGACCGGAGACCATCTTCATCCACCTCTTGACGGTTAGCTTAGATTGTGAGAGTTGCTTGTGGTGAGTCCTATCATTTAAGAACAAGCCACCTTCTATCTACCTATTATGCTATTCTCTTACGTCTTTACTTTGAGGGTAAGTATGTGACATGTCTTGGCCCTCGTCCTATTCCATGACTTAGAGAGATATTGTTGAACACATTGTAAACTCTTTGTACGTGATTATGATGTGTTATGTTATTTTCTTATGGAGATTATGATTATAGTTGTCTATTGTGGTTGATGGGATGATGATGTGTTATTGATGAGATTTAGAAATATTGAAAGTCTTAAGTCCCTTCTATCCCTATAGTGTGAGTCATACTTACCCGTCCATAAGTTCTAATGCCTATGTTCTATGAGAATCCATGGAAATTCCTATCCCTATAACGTGAGTCATACTTTCTCGTCCCTTAGAATTATGTGTTTGTTGTCCCTAAGAATACTATGAGGCTTGTTTGGAGACTCTCGGGTTCCTATTCGCCATGTCACTTCTAGGCCCTAGGCTCAGTCGTGATTCTAGCATAGAGGTGAAAAATGGGTGGATTGGATTTGATTTAGATAGATTGAATATGGATTGAGCCAAAATGGATTGGATCACAATCCATCCATATAAAATATGGGTAGATATGAATTTGGTCAAATATGGTTTGGGTAGATATGGTTCCAATCCACTTTAATCTCTTAAAGACAAAAAATATTATATCAAAGCTAGATTGTAAATGCTCAACCCCTCTCATTCCAACCATACTCCTTACTAATTATTTTTGATAAACTTATGTTTTTTCATAAAACAAAATTAACTTTTTTCTTCTTCCATACCCTATCATCCACCCCACTCCCACCCCACCCCACCCCCAACCCTCATCCCCGCCCTACTCGAACCTCTATCACCCCAATTTTTAAATTAAAAAATATCAAAAAAAACTCGCCACCCTACCCGGCCCCTCACGCGTCCCTTACAACCAACTCTATCACTATTTTTTAAAAACAATTCATCCCCAAGCCCCACCGGACCCTCTATCCCCAAACATTTTTAAAAGAAAAAATTAAAAAAGAAAGTTACATTTTTTTACCACCCCACCTTCCATTTTCACCCTACCCCCGTACCAAGAACCCCCCCCCCCCCCCCAAAAAAAAAAATTTAAGAAAGATAAAAAATGTTACAAAAATTTCACCCCCCATCCTAGCCCCACCCCTCCCCCGGACTCTCTAACCCCACCCGCACTTAAAAATAAATAAATAATTTTTTTAAACCGGAGCCTAAAGGACAACATTTTTTAATTACAAAAATGCCAAAAAGGAATAGTGAAAGAGAAATCAAAAGTGAAATGCATGTCATTGACTAATATATAGATATAATTGTGAAATTCTAAATTTATAATTACTCATTTTTTAGTCTTTAACCATAACTAACAGCGGATTGATGCCACATCATTTCAGTGATTTCCTAATATCAAATGGTTTTAAAAGATCAAAGTTATTTACTTGACGTGTGTATGTATGTATAAGATTCTTTTATAGTTAAAAAGATTTTGAAATTCTTTTACTAATATTAAAATAATAATCTATTTAATCCTCAAAGATGATAGCATCGTTATTTTAATATTTTTTTCCTCCTTTTCTTTTCATTTATTATTTAATAATCATATAGTATTCTTTATCCAACCTTTGTTTATAGTAGTGTTATTCCGTATTATACTTCTTTTGTGGATTTATCATTCAAATTGTTGATAGGTGATATTCTACACCGACCGAGAACGATATGATCTATTCAAATGTTATTTTTACTAGAAATATATTTTAGGTAACTTGATATAATGTATTATTTACTAAAACAATAAGATACAATGCAATATGATTTATTATGAAACAATACCTAAAAACCATCCAAACGAAAAATAAAGGGGTTACATCAATGTGGCATTTTAACTATAATTATTCTAATAGAAGAATAAACCTAAATATGATGAAATAATTTGTAATAATTGATTATTGGTAAAAAGAAAAGAGGCCTAAAGAGATGTTAGAGATTATTATGGCATGGTAAACATAAAGAAAAGAAAAGGTGAGAGAGAGAAAAAAAGAAAAAATTATCTATATCTCCATGAACAATATAATAGAGCAGTAGTCTAAGTTTACAAACTTGAAAATATTAATACAAGGCAAAAGTAAGGCGCCGTGGTCGTGCGCCTTAAAAGAGTTGTAGGGCCTTGCCCTTAATTCTGTTAGACAGCGTAAGGTCGACAAGGGGCAAGGTGTGGGGAGCGTTGAATCTTTTCCCCTTTGGTATCTTCCATTTTTCAGTTGCCTTTTTGGCATTTTTGCAATAAATATTGCCCTTTAGGTAATAGACTCCAATTTCCAACTTTCAAATTTTTTTAACGGAAAATTTAAAAAAAACACTTTTTCTTTCCATCCCCTACTCCAACCTCAATTTTTCTTAAAGAAAAATTCAATGAAAAAAATTTACCCACTTTCATCCTACCCCCCTCCGGACTCCCTACCACCATCCTCAAATTTTTTAAAGAAAAATAAAAAATAAGTTAAATTTAACATTTTCACCCTAACCCCTAACCCCTAACCCCTATCCCCACTCCTACCCCCAATGTTTTAAAAAGAACATCACGCACACAAAAAGAATTAGTGTAATTAAGAATGTTTTATTATATATGTGGGATCTATGGGTTTATATGGATATCTATATATTACCCATTTTGACCATATTTATATGAGCTCTTAAAATAAATCAACTCATATTTAGCCATTTAGAAAATATGAGTGATTCATCAAAATAAATATGGGTTAAATGGATTATTTCTCGTTATATGGATTGAAATTGCCACCCCTACACTAGCATTGGTGTGGCACTATTTGAAGCTTTGTATGGTAGGAGATATAGATCTCTAGTGGGGTGGTTTGAGTTGGGAGAGATGGCCTTGATTGGCCCAGATTTGGTATTGGAAGCTATGTAAAAGGTGAAGTTGATTAAGGTGAGGTTGAAAATGTCCCAAAGTCACCAAAAGTCTTATTTGGATGTAAGGAAGAGGGATCTTGAATTTCATGTTGATGATTGGGTGGATGTGATGGTCTCACCCATGAAGGTTGTAATGCATTTGGGTAAGAAAGGTAAGTTGAGCCCCTGGTATGTAGGTCCTTATGAGATTGTTGAGTGGATTGAGAATGTGGCTTATAGGTTGGATTCGCCTCCGGATTTGAGTTCTATTCACCAGGTTTTCCATGTGTCTAGATTGAGAAAATTGATTGGTCATCCTAGTGCAATTGTGCCATTGGAAGATGTTGAGGTTGTGGAGAACTCGTCTTATGAGGAAGTTCGGGTTGAGATTTTAAATAGGCAAGTGAAGGGCTTCGCAACAGGGATGTGGCTTCTGTTAAGGTGCTTTGGAGAAATCAATATGTGGAGAGTGCTACTTGGGAGGCAGAGTTGGACATGATTAAACAATATCCCCATCTTTTCCAATATACTCAAGCCTAAGGTATTAGGTTCTTCCTTTTCCAAGTGGTCCTAATTCCTTCACTCTTGTGTTTCGTGACTTGACATGCATACATATGCACAAAAATGATTTTAAAATATTTTGAATGATTTAAAGATGTCTTTGATATGAGGTTTCATGACTTTATGAGTTTCAAATGATGAAATATGCATTGTATCTTGTGTTTGAATTTTCATGCCTAAGTCAAGCCTTTTAAGCCCTGTTCTAGTACATTCGAGAACAAATTTCCCGAGAGGAAGATGGTGTAAGGACCTGGACTTTGTATGACATTAATGGAGCTTGGAATTTGGTTCCAGAACGTTTTTTTACCAAGATGACACCTTACGGGCACCTCCACGGGCCGTGTGACTCACCATGTATGGAGGGGCCTTAAGGTGGCCCTTGGCCTTGTGTGTAGAGTGTTGGCATTAATGTGGAGTTTAAGACCAAGGTATACATCACATGAACCCCACATGGTCCGTGTGAGGCTTTACTGGCTGTGTGGTGGACCGTGTGGAGGGCCTTGGCCTTGAAAATCCACATTTTGGCCGAGGCACTTCACATATGGAACTCTCACGGAATGTATAACCCTTCACGGTCCGTGAAGCCCTTCATGTAGGTTTTGGTGTGAAAATTTTCTATATATGGAATCACCATGTCGGAACTTTGTTAACAAAGAATTTTTCTAAGTGAAGCTTCACGAGAGGCCACACGGTCCATGTGACCCCTCACGGGCCATAAAGCCCTCCATATGGGTGTTGGTGTGCAATTTTTCTAAGTATGGAACTACCGTCTTGGTCCTTCATCAGTAAAATATTTTCAAGTTAGATCACGGAAGGAGACACATGGTCTGTGTGACCTTGTACGGACCATGATACCTTCTCATGGGACCCCTGCCAACATTTTTCTACATGGTTCATTAATGGCATTTTCGTAATTACGGATCCTCCTAAGGGGCTTTTCTAACCTTCAATGCTATCCTAAGACATTCAAATGATCTATACTCTCTTCCCTCATTGAAATTCACTCTCACACTTAAAATTATATTCAACTCTCTTAATAACTCCTATGAAAGACTCTAGTGAAGGATTAGCTTGGGAATCAAAGAAGAGCTCCTGGGAATCAAAGAAGAGCTCCATTCTTCGTCAAATATTTCTTGTTTCTTCTTGATGAATTTAGGTATAAGGGATTGATTCATGGTCCCTTTCAACCATGAAGGCCCAAACTCTTTTACACTTGATTTTATGGAATTTAAGCTTACTTTAATTTTGGGTTTTTAAGATTATTATTTATTTAATTCAATTAAGATATGGGTTATGTTTTATTGTTAATTTTAAATTGATTTAAGTCCTAATATGTTGAGTTGCATGAATATTATGAAGATTTGAATATGCATTGTCCCTTTAAAGTTTGATTGAAGTATGGATAATCTAAATTGTGATTTAAATGTGGGTTTAACTTATTGATTTACTTGAATTTCCTATTGTAGTGTTGATTTTAGATTGAATCTCCATTACCCATGCTAATCTCATATCATCCATGGCATATGCATTCATGAGTATTGGATTTTGATGAAAATGATTCGGTGGGTTAAGCCCACATATGGTTATGAAATGATTTTGATAAGATTATGGTTATGACAAAAATGTGATCACATAAATGTCTATGTTATTGGCTCTTTGAGCATATTGGGTGTTTGCACCATATTGTTATAAGTGAATGAGTTATTCCTATGCATGTGAAATATGGATTGAACTATGATTTGACTTTTTAGCCCAAGTATAAATAATTATGAAGAATGTTTTTCTTTTAAAGCTAAGTATGCATTGAAATGATTTGAAATGGCTTGTGCCTCATTTGAAAGCATGTATATGTATAAGTATTCTTGTGGGATGATGACTTAGCACCAAATGGATTAGGGGTGTCAGGGTTATCCCCAAGGGTCCTCTTCTTTTCCTTCAACTATGTGACAACATAGGTATATGGTAGCTATTACTGAAATAATCGGATCATATAGAATAGATAAACATTTTCATATGATATGATATGGAAATCTTTCTGAAATGATCGGGTTGTAAGGAAGGTGTTCATCACACCGAAATGACAAGGTCGTAAGGTGTGGTGTAGATTACCATTGGCAAGTAATCTTCTCTTACCAATGAGAGGTCTATATCGGCAAATTGATGTAATAGCTCGCACAAGTTTGAGATATTTGTTATGGTCACATCCCCTTTATATTTGAGCATTATGGCATTTCATGCATCATGAATTTCATGGCATATTGTTATATTGTCTTTCCTTGCTATAAATATCTCTTTCTATATTATGTGGCCTCGTCATCTAACATTGAATGCAGGTTTGATAAGTCATATGCATTGCATGCCCGCATACTTAGTACATTCAAATATACTAACACATACTTTTGGCTTACATGATCTAACCATGTACGGAACGGAGACTACCTTCATCCACCGTTTGACGGCTTGATCGAATTTGAGTTACTTTTTGTGGTGAGTCCTATCTTCCAAAGACAAACCACCATCCCTCTACCTATGATGCTTTTGTTTACATTATTTACTTTGAGGGTGAGCCCAGGACATGTCTTAGCCCCCATATTATTTTATGACTAGAGGCATTATTTGACATCTTGTAGATTCTTGTACGGATACATGGTATGTGTTGTATTTGGAGATTATGATTATGGCTACCTATTGGAATAGTTTTATGGATTAATTATGAGTATTATGATATGGATTTATATTATGATGTGGAAGATCCTAAGTCCCGTGTTGCCCCCATAGAGTGAGTCATACTTACCGCCCCTTAGTCTTAACATGCTAATAGTTAGGTAAATCTATGTTAATCCTTTTCCCTCCCATAGCGTGAATCCTACTTTTCCGTCCCTTAGAACTATGTATTTACTATTTCACATACACTTCCAAACCGATGACGTGTGAATAGATGCTATGAGCCTTGTTTGCGGACTCTCTGGTTCCCCTTCGCCATGTCACTCCTAGACCTTAGGTCTGGATCGTGACAAGACGAGACAAGCCCATCTCCCCGATTAGCATAGCGGTGCGACACTCTTTATTAACCAAGTTGGACACTCTTAACATAAATTTATTCATCCTTGCCCAATAATTGGCCACCAATTGAGGGGCATATTTTTAGAGCTTTTTAAATTTGAGGGAATACTCCCTCACACTCATGGAGCTGTTTTTTAGTTTCATAAATTTAATCATCTTTGTCTTTCTTAGCTCAATAGGGAAGAAACGGTTATGAAAGGCAGCCTTAAACACCTTCCATGGAATGGGATCACCATCCGCCCTCTTTATCTTCCATTGAGTGTACCATATTTTTGCAAGGTCTTTGAGTTGATAGGCCACAAGTTCTGCCGTCTCCTCCGAGCTTACCCCCATGATAGCAAGGACTTTATACACTTCATCAATAAATTGTTGGGGTTTGTCTTCCACGTTAGAGCTATGAAACTCTGGAGTATTCATTCTAGTGAAGTCCCTCACCCTTGAGGTTGGAGTAGGAACATGAGAAGTTTGGGCCCCTTGGTTGACCTTGTTGGCCCCGGCTTGAGCCAACAATATGATGACATTTTGGAATTTGACATGAGTGACTCCTTCTTCATGGGGAGCTTGGTCCTCATCAACAGGGGCTTGTCTAGGTTGAGGGGCTCTTCTTGGAGGCATCTTCTATAAGGGCATCAAAGAACATTTCGTCAGATTTAAAAAGCCTTTAAGACACGTTCTCTGGCATGACATGAATCATAAAAAAGTCAGACATTTCCTAAAATTCCTTAAACTCTCCTACTCGTAGGTGTGGTGCACTTCACACCCATGAATACAACTCTACTTGACGTGGCATGTTGGACTCCGAGGATTATGTCAAAATCTTAGTGCTAGGATACCGAGCTTGTAACAGCCCAGCATAGGGCCTAGGAGTGACATGGTGAATGGAAACCCAAGGGTAACCAATACAAGCCTCATAGCATCCATTGACACATCATCGGTTCGGAAGAACAATTCAAACATCATAAAGTGATACTAAGGGATAAGGGTCTTAGCATTCAAACTAAGGGGTAAGAGGGCATGAGACTCATTGTCACACAATTTCAACAAGTGATTCTAAGGGATGGGAATTCGAGACTCAAGCTATGGGAATAGGGAACATGGACTTGCCATCACACATTCAACAACAAACAAGTATAAGGGGCGAGGTTCATATGACTCAAGTTATGGGAGTTAGGACTTAGGAATTCCACCATTTCACAAACTCATTGTAACAATATCAACATAAGATAGGATATAAGGATAGCCTCCATAAGCATCAAACGCAACAAGATCATACATAGAGTTTCATGACTTCTAATAATCCTCTAATTCATAGAATAAGACGGGGTCGAGACATACCCACAGCTCACCCCCAAAGTAAATGACATAAGATAACCATAACATAACATAAGTGGATAGAAGGTGGATCTTGTCTTTGGAGTAAAGAACTCACCAAAATAAACGTCCACAATCAAGTCTAGTAGTGAATAGGTGGATGGGCAAAGTGTCCAGGCCCTACATGGTTAGATCATGTATGAAAAAGTATGACTTAATACATTTGAATGTACTAAGTATGTGTGCATGCAATGCGTATGATCATATTAAACCTACATTTCAATGTCAGATGACAAGGCCACATATATATAAAAGAGATCATGTAGAAAAAAGTACCATATCAAGATGCCTTAAATCATGATGCATGAATGTCATAATAAGTAAAAATAAGTGGGTATGGGACCTCAAGCGACATGTAAGACCATGCGAGTTGTTTCGTAGAATCCTGATATTTCCTCTACACTAGAGAAAGTTTAGATTACTTGCTAAAGGTAGTCTGTCTATACCCCACCTTATGAGCCTTTCCCATTTCGGTGGGTGGTGGTACACAAAATTATCCCTACTAGGCATAGTATAAACCTACGATGGCATGTAGTTATGAGAAAGGTAGGATTTACATAAGGATCCCTTAAGTCGAGCCCCACCTCCAATATTATTCAGTGCCAAGCCATCATCCCACGGGAGTACATATGCATATACATGCTTGAAATAGGAGCTTAAGCCTTTTGAAATCCTAGTCATGCATTGTTGGGCCTAAGAGCCAAATCATACTTCATAATCATTCATACTAGGGCTTGAAATTCAAATCATACTTCAAATCATAAGTACATACATAAAAATAGCTCATTCATACTTGTACATGATGGTGTATATACACCCATAATTTCTTAAAGCCAAATCATAGACGCTATGTGATTACATTTCATGTTATAACCATACTTGTCTTGAAATCATAATTATAATCATGATTGGGTGATAACTCACATCATAAATTTCATAAAAACCCTTGTTCATGCATGCTCGTGTCATGAGGAATAGAAGATAGCATGGGTACTTGAAACTCATACTTAAAATGAAATAATAAGATAAACCATTCATAATCCATGAAAAACTCAACAATTGAATCATACTTGAAATTACCCATGCATAACTTCATAATTGAAAGAGATATGCATGTTTCAATCTTATAAAATCCATGTAAACCAACATAATAAAACTTAATTCATGTTAAAATCAACAATTGATAATGATGTATATCACAATTTCATCAATTTGAAGCTAAACCATAAAACCTACTTGTAAATCATAAATCATAAAATCGAAGAAATAAAATTTAGTGTTTCATGATTGGAATTTAATAATAAATGAAACCACACATACCTTGATGAATTTAGGAAGATTAAGATAAAATAGACTTGAGCTTGAACAATCCTTAGCTTGAATCTTCAAAACTTATCTTAAATGGAGTTTGAGAACTTGAATTCTAGAGTTTTAAGTGTTGGAGATTTGAAATGAAGTATATGGAATGACTAAGGGCTGATTTAGGGGTCTTCGGTTAGGCTTTAAAACCTTAAAAGACCTTGGAAGTGAACCAAATTATCAAAGAGCTGTTAATTCAACGGAATCAAAAATATAATTGGACATCACCATGGAAGGCTTCACGATCCATAGTGGCCTCCATGAACATGGCCCAAGTTACAAGATGGTGATTTACATGATGAAAATTGGCCTAGGGTCCCTCCACGGTCACCACCATGGTCCATGGTTCTCTTCACGGGCCATGATGGTACTCGTAGTGGCACTTTAGGAAAAAACAGTGGCGTCCAAGGAAAGGGCCTCCCCACGAGCTCTTTCACGGCTATTGGTGAGGTCTATGAGCTGTGAAAGGCCCTGTGGAGGACTACATAGACTTAAAAACTTTAGGAAGCCAGGACAAGACATGACTATGCCAAAGTCCACTCCACGACCACCTCCACGGCTTATGGAGGTGTCGTTGAAAGGGAACCATGATCAAAATCATTGGAAACCATATTTTAAGCATCATTAAGGCCTTCTAAAGACTGGTGTAACACCTAAGAATCGGGGCCTATGAGTGTAGAAAGATTGTTTCAAAGAATGACCTGGAGTAATTGGATGAGAGCAACTTACGGCCCGTAGAAGGAATTATGGCCCATAGTTGGATTCGTAGTATGAGGCCAAGAAAATAAGCTTAGGAATTCTGAAACTGTAAGTTTTTATTGATCGTAAGTTGGAATACGACCTGTAAGAGGATTCTTGGAGCCTGGGCAGACTTGATGAAATTTGGGATCTTTTAGGAGTTTAATCTATAACTCATCAGATGACCTGTAAAGCCTTCTATGAGTCGTAGACTCTATTGTAGAATGAGAATCGAAGAAAGAGTTTCTGAGACTCTATTAGACGAACCCCATATACGACCGGTAGAACGGACCACGACCCGTAAACGGGGTCTCGTGGTCCTGTCCAGTGGATTTCTATAACGTGCAGTTCTACTCTTTTATATTATCTTAACAGCCTTATCTAGCCCTTCCATGACCCCTCATGCAATGCCAAGCCCTTCTCTCATCAAGTTGAGTGCAAACGATCCCAACCGCCTAAGTTCTAGAGTGAGTTCGTATATGTGTCAACTTCAAATCCTCATATCTCTTAGCACACTTAAATTAGGTTCTGTACAACCTACCAAATGAAAGGTCTTTGAATTATATTTCCAACTCACTAGTTTCACCTCATTTGGAGTTCGGATCAAAATATTATGCCCATTTTACTGAAGCATCATCAAATCGTCGGCTTCTACGACTCACTCAATGGGCCGTGGAATGACCTACGGCCCGTAAGTGGGCTTTCATGGAACTGTTGGCCAACTTTAAAAAGGGTTGTTTTTGATCTTTGTTCAAACCCTAATCCCAATCCCATGTCGTTCTGACATCTCATACGCCCTATAACAGTCTAAAACTTCCCCAAATGACCCTAATCCTAATTCATTCTTCAAAAACATAACTCTCAAAAGCTCTCTCAAGTCTCTAAGATCGGCCATTGAAGACAAGGCTAGGGTTTGGGGTTTCTTCACCAAATTTTATGATTTTCTTCCATAAATCTTTGGCTAAGGTATGTGGGTTTAATTTGTGAAGCCCTTTCCTTCACAAAGCTCAAGTTCCTATTTTAATTTGGGTTTAAGGTTTATGCATGTTGTGAAGTTTTGGGAAGTTGATTTAATCATGTAATTTGTGATGCATTCTTAGTTAAATGAAGTATATGAGTATTATATTATGACCTATGATGTATATTGAGTTGAAATTTATGACTTTCTAGTTAGGGTTTTGCAGGAATCATTTTAGGTTGATTTGAATGACTCCAAATACTTATATTATGAACTTATTGATGTTTATTAGCCTATATCATTATGAAATAATGTTTAATCCCATGAGAAGAATGTTATGTCTTGAATTCCTATATTTTGAAGCTAGGGTTTTAGAGATATTTGATAGGTCTCCTAAACTTCATTCGAAATTGAGGAATCCTACTACTTATATGCATGAAAAACTATAAACTAAGTTGTATTACTTGAAACTTATGAATTTATTTGAGGTTTATATACGATCTACTTTGGAGATATGAAGATGATGATATGAGTTCCTTAAACTATATTTTAAATTTGTAAATTCTCATACTCTTATATATGAGTAACTAGTAATTTTCATGATTTCGTGAGTAATTGTGATTTTTCCTCCTTATAGAATTTTGGGTTATGAAGTTGATCGAGGGTTGCTTGATTTTATTTAACTTCATACTCTCTTTATTATTATAGTATATGAATCAAATATGAATCATATGCATTTCATGATTATGAGTTTTTAAGTATGCAAATCTCATATTTTGAACCTAAGCTATATGAAGAGTATGTTTTATGAAGGAAAGAATCCTCAATTTATATGAGCACTTTAGGGTCCTAAATGTTAAGAGTCAACATTTATGTTATGGATTCATGAGAATATTATGAAACTTCATGTAAGATCATGAATTCCTCTCTTTATATGTCCCGGATATTATGAATGATTGAGGTATAAGTCCTCCACCTAGTAAATCTTATGAGATAATGATAGGCTGATAGTATAGGCATAGACTAGATTTAGGAGCTATCCTTATGTTGATGATCTATGTACAAAATGTTTATGGGATGGGTTAGTAGAATACCTCTCCATAGTTTTAAAATGTTTATGGGATGGGTTAATAGAATACCTCTCCATAGTTTCAAAGGGTTTATTGGAAGGGTAGTAGAATACCTCTCCATAGTTTTAAAATGTTTATGGGATGGGTTAGTAGAATACCTCTCCATAGTTTCAAAATGTTTATGGGATGGGTCATTAGAATACCTCTCCATAGTTTTAAAATATTTATAGGATGGGTTAGTGGAATACCTCTCCATAGTTTCAAAATGTTTATGAGATGGGGTTAGTAGAATACCTCTCCATATTAAATGATTCTATGATTCAAGTTATGGTCATTCCGTGAGAGTCACACTTAGCATCAAGCGGACTTGGGATAAATGTGGATACTCCCCAATAGCTAGGGCAAGAGACCATTTGTAGGATCCTATTGTCCCATAACTACGTGCTACTGTAGGAAATAGGGGTCACCGCTTGTAGAGGTTGGCTAGTAGACCACCCGTTAGTAGAGGCTGCTCAATAGCAAGGCTTTAGTGGATCCACTTAGGAATCTTAGGAGATTGCCTTGGCAAGTAACTTCCCCCTTTCTTTTGGCGTAGGGAAAACATTAGGACTCCATGGTTTAGCTCACATAGTTTATGTCGATTAAAGAGTGCTCTCACACATGTTCATGTTCTTCTCAGGTTCCCAAGGTGTCCTTTTATAATGATTTATGATGGTTCCTTCGTATTCTGTCTTAAGGTGTTTTAAAGTTCCTATGACTCATTGTTTCAAGTTCAAATGGTATTTTCCTAAAGATATATGACTATGTCTACAAGTGTGTAAGGTGGCCTCCACTTATCTTTCAAGTAAAATAGTCTTTTATGTAAAGTGATGTACTATATTGTTCATTTAAGAATATTAATATTTTGATTATTTATAACAACATGTAATTTCTCACTAATTTAAGTTTATGTGACTCATAGTGCTTTCAAGTAAGGTATGTTTTTTTTATTTTTCATATGTGTTATTTCATTTTCTATGATGAGAATAAAATGTCTAAATGATCATCTATATGTATATTCCAAGTTTATATAATTTTCTTATTCATGACTATGTTCATCCATGCATCCTACTTGTTCTTTCTACAGTTGTCTTTTCATATTTAAATGATATTAGCTTGATTATGACTTACTAATGCCCTTGTAAACGTATAATCCGTAGCATGAGACTTAGCAAGAATCAGTTCATCATGTATCCCCACGTCATTCATTGCATACCTACATACCAGTACATTCAAAGTACTGACGCATACTTCTATGCCTACATGATTTAATAATGTAGGGATTGGCCCTCCTCGATATCCTCCACGTGGCTAACTTTGGATTATTGAAGACAAGAGTTGGTGAGTCCTCCAGTTCGGGGACAATAATAAGTTTTCTTTCTAGATTGATTTATAAGACATTCTATTTTCCAGTTGTATATTTCTTTTGCTAAGAATGTATTTGAGGGTGAGTTTGAACATGTCTTAGCCCCCGCCAAGTTTATGTTAGAGGTATTGTTGGAAAAATATTATGATGGTATATGGTTCTTATACTCCTTTATGATTTTTATGTTATGCCCCTTAGCCCCATTTTCCCTAGTTTTCTATTTTTGTCATGACCGGGGACTAGGGCCTAGATGTGACATGGCGAATGGGAACTCGCGATTCCACAAACAAGCCTCAAGTATCTAAATCCACATCATAGGTTCAGGAAGGACATACAAATAGCAACACATAATTCTAAGGGACGGGGGAAATAAGACTCACACTATGGGGTGAAACGGGGGACGGGGTAAATAAGACTCACACTATGGGGGTGAAACGGGGGCTTGGGACATTCCACACTACCACCCAAAAACATATAATCAAAATATGAGATCTCCAGAAATCAACTCATAGGGACACATAAACCAAATATTTTGCATAGCATAAAGATTTTAAGGAGTCTACATGATGTCCAACAAATGCCTCTAGTAAAACGGAACGGGGCCGGGACAAGTTCCAGCCTCACCCTCAAATAAGGAAGAACACTCCGAAATAACATAAAGGAAAGGCAGATGGCTCATCCTTGGAAGATAGGACTCACCATAATATACTTCTAGATCGGACTATACGTCAAACGGTTGATAATCAAAGTGCTCGGCCCCTACATGGTGAAATCATGTAGGCATAGAGTATGCGTTAGTACGTTTGAATATACTAAGTTTGCGGGTATACAATGCATATGACATACCAAACATGCATTTCAATGTTAGATGACAAGAGCACATAATAAAGAAAGAATCATATATCCAATGGAAATATATATAAGATGCCATGAAATTTATGATGCACGAAATGCAACAATGCTCATATATAGTGGGGATGGACTATAACCGACAAATCAAATCCATGTGAGCTATTACATGAATCAGTCTGATAAAGACCTCCTATCGGTAGGAGAAGATTACTTTCCAAAGGTAATTTACATCACACCTTGCGGAACACACCATTTCGGTGGATGGTCACCTTCCTTAGGAAACTCACCATTTTAGAAGGATTTTCCATAATCATACATCTCATATCATAATCATAAATGAATAACCATTCCTTACGACCCAGTCATTTCGGTAATGGCTAATGTTTCTATGTTGGCGCATAGTTCAAGGAAAGGGAGAGGGCCCTTGGGGATAGCCCTAACACCCCCAATCCATCAGTGCTAAGTCAACAACACCCCATATGAATACTTATACATATACATGCTTTCAACAGATACAATGTTTATTTCAAACCATTCAATGCACATTTAGGCTCAAATCTCAAATCATAAATCATATTCATAATGCTCATGCAAGGAATAACTCATTCATATATACAAGATGGTGCAAGCACCCGAGATGCTCAAAGAGCCATAATCATAAGATATGTATGTGATCACATTCTTGTCATAACCCATGCCTTACCGAAATCACTTCATAAAACGTAATTGGGTTTAACCCACTTCATAATTTCCATGTATATCAATGCTCATGAATGAAAATACAATGCATGATGTGAGTATTGCATGGGTAACATAGATTCAAGTTAAAATCAATATTATAATATAAAATTGAATAAATCCATATTTAAATTAACATCTAAATCGTGATATGAATCACCCATGCATAAATCAACTTTAAAATGGGACATGCATGTTCATAACTCTATAACTCAATGTAAATCATTATAATAATGATCAAAGTGATTTGAAATCATAGGTAAAATACAGCCCATACATCAATTGGATTAAGTAAATCAAGTAATGAAAAATCATATTTAAAGTATACTAAATTCATGTAATCAATTGAAAGATTTTTGGGTCTTCTGGGTTGAAAGGGACCAACAATCAATCCCACATACCTTGATTGAGGAGCTAATTTTGGGGAAGGACTTAGCTTGAATTGAACCTCAATTAACCCTAGCCTTGAACCATGAGAGGGGAGAGTAGAGAGGAATTGGGAGGTGATCTTATGAGGGGTAGAAGATTTTAGAAGAATGAATTAAGAGGTTAATTAGGGGTTAAGGATAGGTAACAAGTCACAATTAATAATTAAAATAAACTGGAATTACATAACCCCCATTAATGAAATGGGCAAATATTGGAACCGTCAGGTCCCTATGGTCGTCTACACGGTCTGTGAGTCGCCACACGGACCTTGAACAGTGACCGTGGTCCGCCACTTAGAAAGTTTAGCAGCACCAACGCTGGGAATTTATTCGAGGCTAAGGAGTACCACACGGACGACTTCACGGTCCGTGTGACTCCACAGGGGCTATGACATGGACCGTGTAACTCTACACAGACAGCTACACAGTCCATCTGACTCCACACGGGCCATGACATAGACCATGTGATAACACTTAAGATAATTTCTGCATGATAATGTTATGAGATGGTACTTCTATACTTAGAAAAATTTTACATTACGAGTTACACGGAAGGCCACACGGCTCGTGTCACATCACACGGACCGAGTGAGTGGTCGTATGCCCTCACTTGGTCAAAAATTCCTCCGTCTCAAATTTCCTCTGTCCTGAGCTGGACCAAGTGTCTTTCCACGGGAGGCCACACAGTCCGTGTGGCCCTTCTGTGGAGCGATGCATGGCAGCTTTGCTTGGGACAACATTAAAAGATCTAGTAAAGCCGCTCAAAAAAATTCGGGTCCTTACATCATCTCCCCCTTAGGAACATTCGTCCCCGAATGTGCAAGAACAAGTCTTGAAAGGCTTGATTTAGAGCATGAGACACCCAAACATAACGTACAATACATAGTTCATTATTTGAAAAATCATAAAGCCTTTAAACTCATATCGAAATCGTATTCAAGTCATTCAAACATTATAAAAATCCTTTTCGTGCACATGTATGCATGTCATATCATGAGACTCATGAGGGAAAGAAATAGAACTATTAGAAAAGGGAGAATCCTAGTACCTTAGGCTTGATTAGATTGAGAAAGATAAGGGTACCGCTTCACCATGTCTAACTCCGCCTGCCAAGTAGCACTCTCCACATTTTTATTCCTCCAAAGCACCTTCACTGAAGCCACGTCCTTGTTACAAAGCCTCTTTACTTGCCTATCCAAGATTTCCACCGGGATTCCCTCATAAGATAGTTTTTTTCAACCTCAATCCTTTCCAATGGCACAATGGTGCTAGGATCACCAAATAGCTTCCTCAACATAGACACATGAAAGACCGAGTGAATGGAACTCGGGTCCGGAGGCAACTCCAACCTATAAACCACACCTCCAACCCACTCAATGATCTCATAAGGGCCAACATACTGGGGGCTTAGCTTGCCCTTCTTTCCAAGACGTATCACACCCTTCATGGGCAAAACCTTCACATATACCCAATCACCGATACGAAATTCAAGATCCCTCCTCCTAACATCCGAATAGGACTTTTGACGACTTTGTGTTGCTTTCAATCTTTCCCTAATTACTTTCACCGTACCCATGGCCTCCATCACTAATTCCCGGCCAACTAGTGCCATCTCTCCCAACTCAAACCACCCACCGGTGGCCTACACCTTATCCCATATAAGGCCTCAAACGGCGCCATACCGATGCTAGCATGGAAGCTATTATTATAAGAAAACTCAATGAGTGGAAGGTGGTCATCCCAGTTTCCCTTAAACTCCAACACACAAGCCATCAACATATCCTCCAAGGTTTGAATAGTCCTCTCAGCTTGTTCACTGGTTTGAGGATGAAAAGCGATGCTCAACTTAATCTTGGTTCCAAGTCCTTTTTGAAAAGATCTCCAAAAGTGGGAAGTGAATTGGGTACCACGATCCGATATAATGGACCTAGGCACACCATGCAACCTCACCAACTCTTGGATATACAACCTTGCGTAATCCTCAACGCCGAAGGTAGTCTTAACCGGTAGGAAATAAGCCGACTTCATCATCCGATCCACGACAACCCAAATGGAATCAAATTGCCTTCGGGTCCAAGGCAAACCAACCATAGAATCCATATTTATATCTTCCAATTTCCACGTGGGAATCTCAATGTCTTGGGCCAAGCAACCGGGCCTTTGGTGCTCTACCTTCACTTGTTGACAACTTGGGAATTTGGATACGAACTTAGTGATGTCTTTCTTCATACCATGCCACCAATAAACTTTTTTCAAATCCTGGTACATTTTGGTAGACCCCGGGTGAATAGAATAATGAGAGCTGTGAGCCTCACTCATAATCACCCTTCTAAGATCATCCACATCCGGAACACAAAGCCGGTCTTGGTACCGAAGCACACTATCTCTCCCTTGGGAGAACACCTCGATCTCCTTTTCGGCAACCAACTTCTTCAATTCAAGTAACGATATGTCTAAATGTTGCTTAGCTTTTATATAACTCACCACAGAAGATTCTGCCCCGTTTTGAACATGGATACTACCATCGTTCGAATCGGCCAACCTAACACCCAACCTAGCTAACTGGTGAACATCCCTTGCTAACTGCTTCCTTTCCTCCCCAACACTTCCCATAGATAGTCTGTTGAGAGCATCGGCCACAACATGGGCCTTGCCGGGATGATACAGAACACTCATGTCGTAATCCTTTAGGAGTTCCAACTACCTTATTTGTCTCAAATTGAGATCCCGTTGAGTGAACACATATTCCAAACTCTTGCGATTGGTGAACAAATCAACATGAACCCCATACAAATAATGTCTCTAAATCTTCAAGGCGAAAACTACCGCCGCTAACTCAAGGTCGTGCGTTGGGTAATTATGTTCATGCACCTTCAGCTGCCTTGATACATATTTTATTACCTTACCATGTTGCATAATCACACATCCTAACCCAAATCGTGAGGCATCACAATACACCACGAATCCCTCCAAGTTGTTTGGTAAGGTCAAGACGGGAGCCAATGTAAGCCAATCCTTTAAAGTCTGGAAACTCCGCTCGCATTCGTCCGACCACACAAACTTAGCCTTCTTTTGGGTCAACTTAGTCAATGGAGATGCAATAGATGAGAACCCCTCAACAAACCTTCTGTAGTTTCCGACCAACCCAAGAAAACTTCAAATATCTTAAGGAGTCAACGGTATGGGCCGATTCTTCACGGCCTCAGTCTTTTTCGGATCCACCTTAATGCCATCACCGAACACTACATGACCAAGGAAAGCCACTCCTCCCAACCAAAATTCACATTTGCTAAACTTAGCATACAACTTCTTCTCTCTCAAAGTTTGGAGGACCATCTTCAAGTGATCCATGTGCTCCTGCTCACTTCGAGAGTAAATGAGAATGTCATCAATGAAGACCACCACAAAACCATCAAGTAATGGCTTAAACACCCAATTCATTAGATCCATGAACACGGCCGGAGCATTGGTTAGGCCAAACGACATCACCACAAACTCAAAGTGCCCATACCTTGTCCGAAAGGTTGTTTAGGGAATGTTACACTTCCTAACCTTCAACTGATGATACCGGAATGAAGATCAATCTTTGAGAAATGAGTAGCCCCCTGAAGCTGGTCAAAAAAGATATCAATCCTGGGCAACGAGTACTTATTCTTAGCGGTCACCTTATTTAGTTGCTTATAATCAATACACATCCGAAGAGATCCATCCTTCTTTCTTACAAACAACACTGGAGCGCCCCACGATGATATACAGGGCCGAATGAAACCCTTCTCCAACAAATCTTTTTACTGCTCTTTTAATTTTTTGAACTCTATTGGCGCCATATGATAAGGAGGAATAGAGAGGGTTGAGTATCCGGAAGAAGATCTATGCCAAAGTCTACCTCTCTTTCGGGAGGAATGCCCGACAAGTCTTTGGGAAACACATCCGAGAATTTATTCACCATAGGGACCGACTCAAGAGTAGGCACTTCGAACTCCATATCCATGGCCCGCACATTATGATAAATGGACCCCGAAGAAATTATTCTCCGTGCCTTGAGGTACGAAATAAACCAACCTTTAATAGAGGAGTCACCACCCTTTCATTAAAGAACGGGTTCACCGGGAGGTTGGAACTTAACCTTCCGAGTTCTACAATCTATAGAGGCATATGATACATGCAACCAATCCATCCTAAGAATCACGTCAAACTAAAACATCTCAAGTTTTACAAGATCACACAAAAAAGTTATGCAACACAGAAACAGGGCAACCATGATAGACTCTATGTGCAATAACAGATTCACCCATGGGACTATAGACTGAGAAGGGATACCTCAAAATCTTAGGAATCAATCCATATTTAACAGCCAACAGAGGAGTCACAAAAGACAAATTTGCACCCGGATCAAGAAAAACATAAGCATCAAAATCAAAGACTTTTAATATACCAGTCACGACATCCGGAGCTTCCTCAATATCCTGGCGGACGTGGAGTGCATGGAATCGATTATTCCTTGGGGAAACACCTTGGGGAGCTCTTTGTTGGCCTTGCCCGCCTTGGGCCACCTGACCTTGGCCTCTATGGGCATTCCTAGGACAATCAGCAACCTTGTGATTTTTATCACTACACCTGAAGCAAACACCCGAATCCCTCCACCAAACTCCCGTGTGGGGCCTCCTACACTTGTCGTATAGAGGATACCCCTGACCGCCACCAACGGGTGCCATGGGAGGAGGTACCCGATCATTAGTGACCCGAGTACCAAAATCTTGGCCCTGTTAGAAGCAACCGAAGCCACCACTTTGAGAACTAGAGAATCCACCATCAAAACGGGTTCTCTTGGGATTGTAAACCCTTCTCTCCTTGAGTTTCTCCCCTTCGATCTATCGTGCATACACCATGAGTCTAGAAATATCCATATCTCTTATGAGCATAGTAGTATGATATTCTTTTACAAGCAAATCAGAGATACCAGAAACAAACTTGTCCATCCTTGCATAGGATCAACCACAAGTGATGGAGCATATTTGGAGAGCTTTGTTAATTAAAGGGCATGGTCACTCACACTCATACCTCCTTGCTTGAGATTGATAAACTCAATCATTTTGGCCTCCCTAAGCTCAAGGGGAAAGAAGCGATCAAGGAATGCAAGTCTAAACTCCTCCCAATTAACATCACCACCGCAAACCCTCTCCATGGACCATTGCGTATACCACACCTGAGCCACACCTTTCACTTGGAAGGAAGCCAATTCATCCTTCTCTTCAGAAGTGACACCCATGATGTTCAGTATCTTGGTAAGCTCATCAGCATAATCTTGAGCATCCTCATCGGAGTTTGACCCATGGAACTCCAGAGAATTCATCCAGGTGAATCCCTCACCCTAGAAGCAGGTGTAGGATCCCATGGCAAGTTAGCCTGCCTTGTCTGAGAGGTCACCACGTGGGCAAGCATGGCAAAGACTGTATGAAACTCACTGATTGAGATGGGGTTCATCCATAGGCCCTTGAGGATCTTGTTCCTCATTAGCTGGAGCCGGCCTTGGTAGGAGGGGTCTTCCTCGAGGCATCTTCTGAAATGGAGCAACGACACCGTCAAGATAAGGGAACCAAGTATACTAGCCATAGCACGACATAAGACATGAAGAAGTGAGGAAATTCCTAGAACGCCTTCATAGCCTCCCACTCATAGGCATAATGCACTTCACACCCATAAATAGAACTCTACTTGACGCGGCATGTTGGACTCCGAAGACGATTATAAACGTAGGGCTCTGATACCATCTTTTATCACGATCCGGACAAGGGCCTAAATGTGACACGGCGAATGGGAACCCGAGAGTCCCTAAAAAAGCCTCAAGTATCTAAATCCACATCATCGGTTCAGGAAGGACATATAAATAGCAACACATAGTTCTAAGGGATGGGGGCTTGGGACTTTCCACACTACCACCCATAAACATATAATCAAAATACGAGATCTCCATATATCAATTTATAGGGACACATAAACCAAATATTTCACATAGCATAAAGACTTTAAGGAGTCTACATGATATTAAATAAATGCATCTAGTCAAACGAAAAGGGGGCCGGGACAAGTTCCGGGCTCACCCTCAAATAAGGAAGAACACTCCGAAATAACATAAAGGAAAGGCAGTTGGCTCGTCCTTGGAAGATGGGACTCACCACAATATACTTCTGGATCAAACTATTCGTCAAATGGTTGCAATCAAAGTGTTCAGCCCTTACATGGTAAAATCATGTAGGTATAGAGTATGCGTTAGTACGTTTAAATGTACTAAGTATGCGGGCATGCAATGCATATGACTTACCAAACCTGCATTTCAATGTTAGATGACAAGGGCAGATAATATAGAAAGAATCATACATCCAATGGAAATCTAGACAAGGTGCCATAAAATTTATGATGCATGAAATTCAACAATGCTCATATATGATGAGGTGGACTATAATCGATAAATCAAATCCATGCGAGCTATTACATGAATTAGTCTGACAAATACCTCCCATCGATACGAGGAGATTACTTGCCAAAGGTACTCTACATCACACCTTATGGACCACACCATTTTGGTGGATGGTCACCTTCCTTACGAAACTCACCATTTTAGAAGGATTTTCCATAATCATACATATCATATCATAATCTTAAATGAATAACCATTCCTTACGACCCGGTCAATTCTTTAATGGCTAACGTTCCTATGTTGGCACATAGTTCAAGGAAAGAGAGAGGGACCTTGGGGATAGCCCTAACGCTCCCAATCCATCGGTGCTAAGTCAACAACACCCCATATGAATACTTATACATATACATGCTTTCAAGAGATACAATGTTCATTTCAAATCGTTCAATGCACATTTAGGCTCAAATGTCAAATCATAAATCATATTCATAATGCTCATGCAAGGAATAGCTTATTCACGTATACAAAATGGTGCAAGCACCCAAGATGCTGAAAGAGCCATAATCATAAGACATGTATGTGGTCACATTCTTGTCATAACCAATGTCTTTCATATATCACTTCATAATACGTAATTGGGCTTAACCCACTTCATAATTTCCATATCAATCAATATTCATGAATGCAAATACAATGCATGATGTGAGGATTGCATGGGTAACATAGAATCAAGTTAAAATCAATATTATAATATGAAATTGAATAAATCCATATTTAAATTAACATCTAAAATCGTGATATCAATCACCCATGCATAAATCAACTTTAAAAGGGGACATGCATGTTCATAACTCCATAACTCAATGTAAATCATCATAATAATGATCAAAGTGATTTGAAATCATAGATAGAATACAGCCCATACATCAATTGGATTTAAGTAAATCAAGTAATGAAAATTCATATTTAACGTATACTAAATTCACAAAATCAATTGAAATTTTTTGGGTCTTCTTGGTTGAACGGGACCAAGAATCAATCCCAAATACCTTGATTGAGGAGTTGAATTTAGGAAAGGACTTAACTTGAATTGAACTTCAATTAACCCTAGCCTTGAACCTTGAGATGGGAGAGTAGAGAGGAATTGGGAGGTAATCTTATGAGGGGTAGAAGGTTTTAGGAGAGTGAATTAAGAGGGGAGGGATATCAGCTGAATTAGGAGTTTAGGATAGGTAAAAAGTTACAATTCATAATTAAAATAAACTGGAATCACATAAACGTCATTAATAAAACAAAATAACATTACAACTGTCAGGTCCCTAGGGTCGTTTACACGGTCCGTGAGTCACCATACGGACCGTGAACAGTGACTGTGATCCGTCATCTGGAAAGTTTAGTAGAGCCAACGCTAGGAAATTATTCTCGGCTAAGGGGTACCATACAGACGACTTCACGGTCCCTGTGACTCCACATGGGTCGTGACATGGACCGTGTGACTCCACACAGACGACTACACGGTCTGTGTGACTCTACACGGGCCATGACATGGACCGTGTGATAGCACTTCAAATAATTTTCGCACGACAAAGTTACGAGACGATACTTTCGTACTTAGAAAATTTTTACATAGTGAGTTACGTAGAAAGTATAACTATTGATCTGGTAGTTTATGCTGAAAGGCCTTCATATTGTACCTTTGCCATTATTATTAGTAGTGCTTACATTTAGAGATATTGATTCCATGGCCATTCTGTCAGTGGGTTTTGATTCCCTTTGCTTTTATTCTTGAATCAGTAAGGATAAAGCTTAGACTATTGAAGGAAGTGGATTCATCATGAGGATGTTGCCCTCACCATTGTATACACCTCATTCAGGCCCATGAGGAATTGAATCAAACGTTTATCTTGTTGTACCTTATATAGGCCTTCATTGGCACCACAAATACATATGCGCAACTGCACTAATTTTTCAGATTCAAAGTATTCAATTCCTTCCATAATTTCTTCATCCCTCTGTAATGTATAGTAATGTATAAAACTCCCTAAGGTAATTAATCTCCTTCTATATATGGTATAATTTTGCCCCATCAATTATCATATGTATCCTCCAATTCCCAACAAAATCCCACAAAATCATTCACATATTCAAGACTATTCGAGATCTCTTTAGTTAAGGAATTCAAAATCCATGATGTCACCGTATCATCACTTCTTTGCCATTTACGAAAGAGAGGTGAGTTTGCATGTAGCTTCCTAATGCTCCCATCAATGAAGCCTAACTTGTTCTTCACTGAAAGAGCTCGCATAACTCTTCTCCATGATCGATACCCAACTCCATCAAATTGAGCTAGTACGAGCATCATACCTGGGCTATCCAAAGGATGCACATATGGTGCATTGTTTGTATCAACAACAACATTGTTGGACTTAGTTGCAGCAGAACCACCTTCCTCAGTCTCTATAGATGTTGTGTTGCTCGACTTGATTTACAAACAAAATTAACCTAGGAAATAGAAGACGAAGAAGAAAAAAACCTATTAATCGAATTAGATTCGGCAATAATTCAAAAGGGAAGGAATACAAAATTCCAATAGAAACTTGATTATACGTATCAATCGACAAGAAAATATTTGGGAATGAAACTGCAAAAGCAACAAATCATTGGTTAATGAGAACAATGATTAAGGGTTTGAATTCACTGACCTTGCTCTGATACCATATCAAAATTCATAGTTATAGAGAGGATTTCAGCTAGGCAGTGAAGCCCTAGCTGCCAATTGAATAAGAGAAATGTGAAGACCTAAGCTTTGGAAAAGATTGGAACTCTTGAAACTTTTATTGAGCAGTCTAGTATACAAAATAAAAGTCAATGAGGATGTCAGCTAAAGTATGTGGAATTTTAACCAATTACCTAACTACTAACATCACAACTAACTAGGGATTTGAACAAACTAGCCAATCAAGGGGTTCATTAATTGACTAGTTGAATTGCTAACACACTCCCAAACATCATTATTAAGTACACACTAAGAATGTAATCCTTAATAGAGCGTTTAACCTGAGATAAAGTCTAAAGCATAAAACGATCATGCGGGTTGTTATGCTCCCACGAAGAGCTTGTAGGATATCAAAGTCATTAAGAGGTGTAAGATAGGGTACACCTCCTTACCCTACAAAAAATCTCCTTCAATTCAAAGTCTTTAATAATCACTCCATTTATGAATTAACTTTCTTTACGAGATGGAGTAGAAATAACTTCCCAATTGGTGAACACCAGTATGAACTCTAGATACAGCAAAAGTATTAATTTGTGGAATAAGATTATATTCTGAAAAAGAAGTTAGAAGGTGGTCCATATACCATATTGAGGAGATTCGGATAAATTATGGACTATGGAGTAAAGGATAAAAGAAGTGGTCGGGTAAATTCAGGTCACAGGACCACATTTCACGAGAAGGAATTAAGGATGTTCCATTTTTTCCCCTTTCAAGTTTGAGACCATTTTGCTAAGAAAAAGAGATCTGTATGTCCAAAAGCACTACAGGAAACAAGAAAATAAACATTTCTAGCCTATAAATTATAAAAGCCACGAATCTTGCAATTGCTTTTTTTTTTCTTTTCAAGGTCGTTCTTTTTCTCCCCTTGTTACTTGGTTCACATACATTGCATAGTAGATTTCACTTTTGTTTTTTCTTTAGACATACTAATTACATGTAGTGCTTATTTATCATTAATATAGAAATTAAATTGCATATGTTTGTTCAATTATATTTGGTTTTGGAAGAGAGCAAAGAAAACAATAAAAGGTGAATTCAATGTTGGGATCGGACATCATCAGTTTTAGTGACATCTACACATTACTTGGTAATCAGGTTATTGATACTAACCATCAAGAAATATGGAGTGTCAAACACTATGAAGAAATCACTCAAAAATTTTTAGTGAAAAAATTAGGAAGATTTCTGCTATTTTGCTCTCCACTGCTTTAGCGAGAATATTTTTTTTCACCATTCATTTTCTTAGTGAGCTAGACTGACAAAAACTAAATAGAAAAATCATGTTATCTAACACAAATTTTTCACTGTTAATGAAAATACTTTATTTCTAGTTGTGCCAGAGTTTTCTTCCTTAGTCAAGGGTATTTGGTTCAAAGACTTAAAAAGAATGCATGGACTCCCTAGCAGGGACCATTTAATTTCTCATAATGCTGGCCGAATTCAAATTAATTGAATTGCTGAGCTCCAAATATTTGATGGATAAATAAGAAAAGGTTAATATTATACGTGTTTTTATGGAAAGTGAAACTAATTTTTTTAAGACCGAAAGATTGATGGCTTGGGAAGAATAGGAAAAAAGAAAGATTTTGGGTATAGTGACATAAGTGCTGGTTACTTAGGCTAATACCCTATGGTCATAAAAAAAATTAAAAAGAGGAAATTCAAAGAGAAAATTATAGGGTAGAGGTGGGGGAGAAAGGTGTGCATTTAATATCATAATCTACTCTTGCATGTTTTAAGTTATACACATGTATTGCTCTTCATTCTTCTAATTTAATTCTAACTTATCGACTCTACAATATAATTATAGTACTACTTAATAATACCGACCATAAAGAAGAATTCGCGGCAGATTTTGTTCTCCTTAACATGAAATATTCTCTAGACTGTTTTTCATTAAAAAAACAGTCTGAGATTCTTTCATATGACAATTAAAAAAAAAAAGTTTCAGCCAAATCATATATTGATTTTGATGACCTTTATTGGCGCAATACATAAAACTAAATGAAATCTGTATTTGACGAAAAATATAACGTATATGTTGTATTTCTTTTTTAAAAAATAAGTTACCTGATTATTTTATCGAAAATATATGTAGCTATATTTCTCCATCGAAATTGTTTTGGTCACAGTGGTACAACTTTTTGATCTCTTTCGGTTGCTGTTTCCTTGTGTTTATATAAACATGCATGTGGGTATTCATCGAAGAATATTTTTGGTCGAAACCCTGTTTTCAATTTGTTTGTCTGATTTTATTTAGATATAAATTTTAAGAAAAATAAATAAAAACTTCAAATTTTATGTTCATAAATTTAAAATATGCAAAATATCCTATAAACTCATAATTTTAAATATATCACGTGAAAATTTTAAAATTTGAGAAGCAAATTTGGCTCACTTTTTCCTATTCGAGTATACATTACCTAGTCTCTAATTATCCATTACGTCTATTTTTAGTTGTTCAATACTTCAAAAACAGAATTTTTTTCGTCACTTGCACATGTCATATTTAATATATCAAGGCAGTTATATATATATATATTCTATCCTCAATATCAATGACTTATTCCTCAAATTTTCAAAACTTAAGTCTACAAGTTAATTAAAATAAATATTACGATGATATATGCACATTAGTAATTATTTTTAGCGAAATAGGAAATTCAAAATAAATAAATTTGTATAGAAAGTTGGCACATGGATACACTGTCACAGAAATGCAGCTTCACGGAGGAAATCCATGAACACCCAAACAAACTCGTGCACTGCACATTCAAAATGCGTCATGGCTAAATGAGATGAATATTTTTTTATCAAAGAATATTCAACTAATCATCATTCAATTTATGCAATATTTTTAACTGCTTAATTTGGAGAATAGAATAGTGAGTGGTAAAGGCAAATTAGTTGTGGAACGATGAAATAGCTAGACTTTTCGTGTATCACAAGTGTACGCATTTCGGAAATTACAAGAGCAATTTTTCCATCTTTTCCTTATCTATTATGATATATTAGTGATTAAGAGGCAATTTTAAGTCAAAATTATATCTAACGACGAAGATATGTATAAGCCAAGCTTCTAACTTAAGAGCAAAATTATATTTTTTTTGCAAAGTACGTACAAAGATAAATTTGAACAGAATAATAGTCAACAGAGTTTAAAGTTAGGCAGATATCAACTGGAGGAAATTTAAATTCTCTAGCCTTTGTTTAAAATAAAAATAAAAAATCATTCTCAATTTTTTTAAATGTATTTCTCAGTTTCCTTTGCCCTCTCCTTTTCTGGTGTATCCCCACTACAACATCTGGAAACTCTTATCTAGTTTAGTCATGAGGCATAACCAAGAAAAGTATATTGTAGAATCCATTTTTCTATATAATTGATTAACCTAATACTACTATATTAATTACATTTCAATTAAAGTATCAGTGAAAGGAAAAGTATATATACATTTCTCATTAGCTTCTTGTTTTGGGATTTTGATCTTCCGAACATTTTTTTTAAAGTTTTAGGCCATCAGGTTATCTTGCTTATTGTAATAGGTATGCATGTAGATAATCTTTTGTGACCTAGTTGATCCTACTTCCGTTTCAATTTGTTTGTCCTAATTTGTTTTTTGATGTAATTTAAAAGAATGACAGACTTCTTTTTTGGTAACTCTTTCATTCTAACTTTTCATATAACATATTTAAGACCACGAAACTAAAAGACATATTGATAACAATTGTCATATCATTTAATTCAAATCACAAAAAAAAAAAAAAATTACAGTGTCAAGTCAAAACATACATGACAAGCAAATTGAAATGGAGGGAGTAGTATATACTAAGGGATCATTTGTTGTGAGGTATAAGGTATAATAATCCCAGAATAAAATGTAGGATTATTTTATACATGTTTGGTTGGAGGTACTAGATAATCCTTCGATTATTTATCCCACCATTTTTTCGTTAATGATAGAATAAGCTATTTCATATATATAGTGAAATAACTTATCACAGGATTACTTATTCTGAAATTAATTATCTCAGGATAATATATTCTCAATCAAACGACTCCTAATAGTATTAAACAAAACCAAAACTCAAATTCAGATGGGTAATTAGCAATGTCATTTGGTACGAATATAACCTTTAAACCCATGCATTGAGTATAATTGGGTAATTAGCATGCAATTTCATTCGTATTTTTCTAGAAAACTCTCAATTAAAATAAGGAGTATTTTCCATCTAACCAAAAGATTCCCAATGTGGGGGTAAAGATTTAGATAAAGTAAAAATGGATTCTCCTCAATCCGATTATTCCACTACAACCTCCTTTTTCTCTCTTTGGTTCATAAAATTAGAAGTATACACAGAATTCCAATAACTTAAAATGTTCTCAAACACGTGTCGAATCTGTACTTGAATGACCAATATATAAATACTGTGGAATAATTAATAATTTTAAAATTTTTTTACTCCAATCAACTTCTTTCCTTTGTAAATTTATTTTAAAATTTTAATTCCATGAACCACGTACATATAAAGTTGGAGAATTTTCACTTATATATGCAAACAAAATGTCATATTCGTCCACTTTGGTAGTAATAACAATGGTATATTATATTCTTGACGGGTACAAGAATATGTTTCTCCTACAGTCTTCTCGTATAGCAGTTCTGTAATTGTAATGCTCCTCAAAACTTTTCACCTTGCAACACAATTTTCATATATACGTTCAAAAGGCAAAATAATGTTTTGCACTATCCATAAATTTAACTAACCGCTAACCTTGTCTCAATTTACATGACATGATTTTAATTGTGCATTCCAGAATATAATTATTTTAATTTTTTGAGATAAAGTTTACTTATTTTAAAAAAAGACTATATAAAAAGTAATCTCTCCATTTAAAAAAAGAATCACCTAGTTTTTTGGAGGGGTCTGTTTAAAAAAAATGATCTTTTTTTTTTTCGTAAAACTTTAATGTACAATTTTTTTAGTACATTGGTATCAAGTTAAACTACATCATTCTTTTTTAAATGAAGGAATTACTGCAAATCATTGTAATCGACAATTCAAAATAATTAAATGATATATAAAAGTTGTGATAGTAAATAACTTGTTTAAATCTTAAAATTTGGTGGAACATAAATTGGGAGAGGAGTACCCCACTATCCCCTTTAACACCTCCATCAAACACACATCTCCCTCTCAAAATATAATTCTAAGCAGCCAAAACCCTCTATATAAACCCCTCACACCCTCTTCCTTCAAGCCATCTCACAAACTACACACATATAGAAATATATATTCTCATTCACCTTTCCTCCACAAACACCACAACTTGTTCAAATTACTACCAAAATGTCTGGAGTTTGGGTATTCAAGAATGGAGTAGTCCGTCTGGTGGAGAACACCGGCGACTGCCAAGGAGCTAATGGTCGCCGGAAAGTTCTTGTACACGTTCCAAGTGAAGAAGTCATCACATCGTATGCGGTACTTGAAAGGAAGTTGTACTCTCTTGGATGGGAGAGGTACTATGATGAACCTGAACTCCTTCAGTACCACAAAAGGTCCACTGTGCATCTTATTTCTCTACCAAAGGATTTTAATAGGTTCAAGTCCATGCACATGTATGATATTGTCGTCAAAAATCGCAATGAATTTGAGGTTAGAGAAATGTAAAATTATAAAAGTAAAACTGGAAAAAAAGGGAAAGGGGTTGATTTGAAAGTGTTTCTTTGTGTGTTTTTCAAAATTCTATCTTAGGGGTGATTGTCCAGTGTGTTGTAATTAAGTTTTTATTTTTAATTTGTGATTTGTTTCGCAATGCTGCAAGGTTTGTAAGGAAAAAGTGTTGTATATTTAAAGGTTGATTTGAAGTCACTCTTGCTTCCGTTAAAGCGCTTCACATATCACAAATGACAATGTTTTATGATAACGAGAGTTTATTCTTCAATTTTTTTTCCTTTTGCGCTTAAAGTTATGGTCTATGCACTTGCAGCGTGTAAACGAAATTTATATCATTAAGTCATGAATAAAAATTTAATAACAGATGTAAAATTTAGTTTTCATTGAAACCTTTAATAAATGTTGAATTACTCTAATACTGTAAAAATTAGTAACTTATAACTTCAAACCTTTTTCATAGCTTATTTCTTTTAAGAAGAAACAAAATGACGAAGATATTCCCTTGTACTTCCTCTCGACTTTAATGACTTCGAAAGTGCACCCATCCCAAGACATGCTCATCCCTTTTTTAAATTATAAAAAATTAAAAAAAATTTACACGTCCTTTTAGTCTGCAGCTTATTACATTACTGTTATTTCTTAAACCGCAAGTCCGCATCACATATTACACTAACGAAACATTTGATTTGGATACAAGTAGGGTGATAATTAGACGGATTGAATTAAATTTTAACAGATTATAATTGGTCAAGACAATAAAAGGGTAACGATTCAACCCAACCAAATGTGCTTGGGTCAAAATGGGTTATAAAGCGGGTCAAGATCCAATTCGATCCGACTTTTATCAAGTTTTACTTAATTTATTTGTTCTTTTTCAATATTTTAGTACTTAATTAAATTATATTTTTTTACATTGGCTATATAAAACATATCAAATTTTAAATAAAAATGTTTTAAAAATATTTTGACAAGATCTCTCTCGAGTCGAATCGGGTTAAATATCAACCCAATTTTAAATGGATTGAAATGGGTTGGGTTGAGATGGATTGAGCTAATAAATTGGCGGGTTATCAATCCGCCCAAACTTCAACGGGTGGGGCGAGTTGAACGAGTTAAGTTTAATTTTGCTACCCCTAGATATAAGTTATGATGAGATTAGTTATGCTGGAATAAGTTATGATAAGATAAGTTATGGTGGGATTAGTGATGCTAAGAGGAGTTTTCATTGTTTGTTTAGTTTGACATATTCAAAATACTATTCATGGTACAATTTATAAGAATAAGTTATTTGTTTACAAAAACATCCTCCACCTTATTTAATTTGTTATTCATTTTCTTTGCAAGTTTTAGTTATTCATTATTTAAAATAAATTTCCTCTTAGTTAACGTATGTGTATTCTATGCATTTCATGATTGTGCCATATGTTTTTAAAATTAAACTTTCATCTTATTTAATGTAAAAACAAAACTCTCATCGTATTTAGCTTTAAATATATTTTTCATCTTATTTAACTTTAAAAAAAAATAAAATTTTCATCTTATTTAGCTTAAAAATAAAACTTCCACCTTATTTAGTGCAAAAATAAAACTTTCATTTTAAGTTTACTACAAGCCAAAAAAATATTATTAAAATAATTTACATTTTAATTGATATGTAAAACATAATTTTTAAGTGAGTAATAAAATACTTTTAAACAAAAATATATAAGAATAACAATAATTAAAGTAGTGAATATTATTATAAATATTATTAAAGAATATATTAATATACATAAAATGTAAAAAATTGGTATATAAAAGTGAGTTTAAGAGGTATATTTTTGTTATTTAACATATCTTATCTCACGATAAATTATCCTGGGATTATTATTCCACCCACAAGAAAGGATGATTTATCCCAGAATTATCTTTCTTTATCCATCATATCAAACAACCCTTAAAAGATATCGGAACGTTACTAAAAAGCAGATTGTGTACACAATTCTTTTAGCTTGAAGATTATTAAAATTAGATTATATACTTTTCATATTAACATATCTGAAAACAAAAACGAAAAGCTAGGAAAGATTAATGTTACATTTGCAATTTCTTTCTTAAATACTTAATTAGTGGGATACATTTCACTTGATTTTTATATATCTATTCATAATCCACGTTTACCTCAATACACAGGTCATGAAATGTCTCAACATACATATACAATAATTCAAATTTACTACTATAAGGTCAGTGTTTACTTTGAAAATGGTAAAATTAAATTTATAATATACATATGTATGTTTAGTTTAAGGACATGTAAGTTGAATTGATCAAATAGCAAGATTTGTAATACATTAAATTATAAAAGATGAACAGTAAGCAAATAAATGAAAAATATAAATTAAAACAAAGAATTCAATTGTCCTGAGCCATAATGCAGTTGGCAGTACGTAGTGTCACTTGATTGACACCTCGAAAGTAATGTATGAGCTGTTAGCTAGCATGGATCGAAAGACTGTGTAAGAGGTTTATCATCTCTTTAAGCTTTGTGTTTCTAAAATTCCTTTGGTCAATCAAATCACCTATCAGATGAAAAACCTACTCTAGAACAAATTTGTTGAGCCATGCATCACTGAACACCAAACAAAGCTGCTCTACCTTTTGCCAAATTGTTACTTTAACATTTAATAGAATAAGCCAATGTCATTTCTGATCACGCCTCTTATACCTGTTTTTCTTCTTTGAGCATAAAAGCAACCAATTGCGTTTATTTTTATCCATCCATAATCTAGTTTCTCTCGAAAAATTATACGCGCAGCGAAAGCATATAAGGATCGTATGGCTTATATGAATAATAGATAACGCATACATTTATGCTATAACACAAATAATCATGTTGTTTATATAAACTTTACGAAATTTAATTAGATAAATACCTCTTGAAGAGTGCGCATATACCTTCAAGCGAATCGATGAGTTAGACTGCAGTTCTACGGTCTTCTACAGTGATCCCAAGTTCACATCCGAACTCTCTCAATACTTGGGTGGGCAAGCACGGAATAGAAAACCTAATTCCCTTTCATCCAAATCCCCTTTTTTCTAGATTAGGAAAACCCTTATTTATAGAGGACCTTTTCAAATCCAAAAGGAAGAAGGAAACCCATTTTTCTTTAAAAACAAGAAACTAATATGTGTCCTTTTATTAGAAATAGGATTCTGAGTTCTAGTTAAATATGGGCACTGTAGAGATCACAGAATTAATTACTGAGGCTCCCTATTATGGAAATAATTTAAATAATTAATTTGAAATTATTCTTACCATAATCAATTACAAATCATTCCACTAAAAATTCATAATTGCGCTCCTCTATTTATATTTTAAATTCTCCATTAAAAACTTATGTAATTCTCCATGTTAAGATTACAAATACTAATCAATAAATTAAATTACTGACAAATTTAATTGAAAGATTAATTTCCTTTAGAGCACTACTTCACTTATTTCATGTGTCGGATTCATAAATCCACTTGCAAGGTTTAACACGATGAAAACTTATAAGCTTCTCAAAAAGCATATCATCAATCTCTATATTGAGACATTGATTCCGTCAACTGACTTATTATTTTACCAATGTATATTATTATCATCCAATCTGCCAGGCATATTGACCCATCTCAGAATCTCACCTTTTAATAAATCAAAACGATAAATAATATATACAGATCATAATAGTTATATCAGGATTGAGAATATAAGTACATTTAACAGTTTAGAGAATATGTTTTTTATTAGTCAGTATAAAACAACTATCTCTACTCAGTCTCGTTCAATACATACAATATGCACTAGCACAAGAAGTTGGAACTGCACCGTTCCCATAATCAAAATAAATTATATATAATCTTGTGCTACAATCATACGGATGGCTTGTCCAATTTCCATCTTAGATTGTGAACGAAAAACTTTATACTTATAAAAATCGATGATTTAATCCTCTGTGTATAAGCTCAAACTCTATACACTAAACCATCTACTATATAAGTAAATGGACACATAAACGATTGTATGATCTATTAAAACTTTTATTAAAATTGGATGAATAATTGTTCTATAATAAATACTATATCTAAACTCATGGTTAATAGTATATATTCCATGGTTAATAGTATATATCCCAACAATCTCCCACTTAGACTTTTAACCATCACAATTATTATAATATAATATATCTAAATGCATGGTTAATAGTATATACCCTAGCAATCTCCCACTTAGATATTTAATAATGGAAATTGTTAGAATACTATGTCTAAACTTAGACTTTTAACTATGCATTTACAACTTTCACAGGCGTTCTTTTTATACGACTTATCAAAAGGATCTTACCAAGTTTTTTTCCTATGCAATTCCGTCTAGTAGTGCTTAGTCGTAACAATCAATTCGGTATTAGATCTCGATGGACCTTATAATAAACTCTTCAAGAATGTACTTCTTTTAAAGAGTTCGATTATAAAATTGTCTCAAGAATATACAACAATTCAATCTTCATTACGATTCTCCCACTACGACTAAGTACTACTACTATAGTCACACTTTCATGTTCTTAAGTCTTAATATTTTCCTCAAAATCTTTTGTTATTGAAATATTAACAACTTATTCATGTAGTGTTATTTTATTTGCTCAACATCACTCCCACTACTTGAGTTAGTAAATCGTCTTATGTCAAGTAATGTTTCTTCCACTATTTAAATATAATGGAACATCAGTTTTGACATACCAATTAGATGTTCTTGAGCATCTGAATTTACGACTGACTCATTTGTTATTTCTGTGTTCAGTTCCTGTAAAACTAGTTTACTTCTAGGAACATGGTTTACTAAATAATCCTTTTCTAGAAATCTGGCAGTTGTGTCAACAAGCCATATTTTCTTCAGGACAATAAGATAAACCTTCTTTTATTCTTTTTGAATATCCAGTTAACACGCACACACATTCATAATTAATTCCAACTTGTTTGTTTTCTCTTTCAACATATATGTTAGACAATTCTATATCTGAACATGACACAAACTAGACTTACGTCAAGTCCTTACTAGTTCTATAGTTGTTAAAGTTACGAACATGCAAGGATTTAAATTCCGAATGTGATATATAGTTCTTAGGATATATTCCAAAGAAGTAAAACAACTTCAAATAAGTCAATCATTAATCTTACCATTTCCATAAGAGTTTATTTTTCTTTTTTCTTTTACACCAATCTATTATAAAGTCTCTGGTGTAAATAATTGAAATGCAATTACTCTATCAAATAAGTGACTAATGAACTCTGCAAAGAGGTATACCCCACTACAATCAGATTGAAGGGACTTTATATATTTTTCATGACGCTACCTTTATTTTTTTCTTAAATACCTTGAGTTTATAAAAAATAATTAGACTCACATAGCATCAAAAAATATATATATTCATATCATGAGTAATATATAATGAATATTCCACAATACTCAAATTACCTCTTGCCTGAATGTTCATTTACCACACAAATTAAAATAGATTAATTCTAACTTAATTATCACTTCCTCCATTTTCTTTCTAAGAGGAAAAGTCTCTAAGTCATTTTTCTTTCTAAATAGTACTCTCACATTGGCAGTGGCTTCACTTTCAATGAACCATTATGTCCATCCTTTAACCAACGTTGAAGTTCTATTCAGAATAAATAACTTTAGACACTAGTGAACAGATAAGTTATATTCAATTTGAAAGATGTTTTCTCTTGTAAGATAGATTAATATTATTCAATTCATAAGAAATAATACTAATAAAAAGTTCATGCACCAATGTACTATAAGAGATCAAATATTTATCAAACTCAATAATAGGAGAGTTACTAAAAAATATATTAAGCATTTATCTCTTATTTAGTTATAAACTGAAAGTCAATTCTTTCTAACATAAAGTACATGCATAATGCATTCTTTAATATTAGTATCTTATAAAAAAATCCTTGAGTAGTACTAAGTGGGTTTGTGGAGTTTTTTGAGAGTTTGAGATACAATAGATCATAATATATCAAATAATTGTGAATAATAAAATTCAGAGCTCATTTATACATATATATCCATGCATCTTGAATAGCCAATCGTTGGGATTGGAGAACTATTCATGCAGTACACATGTACAATGACCGATTATTCACTCCATAAACTTATACAGACCTGACTCAATTGGAGAGTCTATTGTTAGGCTAAGTCAAGTGAAAATCACTCTAGTTCCATTGATCCAATCTTATATTACTCAGTTAAGGAGAGTTAATATAGATTATCAAAACTAGCGATGAAATACATAGCGACTTACATTAAATTCATCTATTATGTAGAAAGGTCTAAGCCAACACATGAAATTAACACTTCACTATGTTTTAATCTAGTAATCATGAGAAGGATCCGTATATATCGAATAATTTTGAATAATAAAATTCAGAGCTCATTTATACATATATATATCCAAGCATCTCGAATAACCAATCGTTGGGATTGGAGAACTACTCATGCAATACACATGTACGATGACCGATTATTAACTTGTACAAGCCCAACTCAGTTAGAGAGTCTATTGTTAGTTTAAGCCAAGCGAAAATCACTCCAGTTCTATGATCCAATCATATATTACTCAGTTTGAAGAGTTAATACAAATAATCAAAACTAGCAATTAAATACATAGTGACTTGTATCAAATTCATTCATTATGGAGAAAGGTCTAAGCCAGCACATGAAATTAATACTTCACTACTATTTAATCTTAGTAATCATGAAAAAGATCCGTATCACCAAATATGACCAAAACTCATATAATAATATGAATAGAAAAGAAATATTTCTTATCAAGTCGTTCTTACGAACCTACATAATTCAGATCAATTAGAGTCCATTTTTTTGTACTAATACTATGATCAATTCGGTTGAAAGTATTGTTTGGTCCAAATAGAATTTAAAATTTTCTGTTCAATAACTCCTATCACATGTCATCATTTGTATAACAAATACACTGTTCAAGAATAAAGAACAAAATCTTAAAATTATTTTCATTGTCTGAGCATTATTTTAAAAAAAAAAATCAACATGTTTATGTATTCATTGAATTATAAAATTAAAAAACACACCACATAAGTGTTCATGAATCTTGAACAATAAATTTCTTGAAAAGTAACTACTATACAACATATATATGTGGTGTCAGATATTCACTCCATAAATTTAGAACAAAAGCTAACTCATATGAAGAGTATACTGGTAATTTAAGTCAAGTGAATATCATTATCCCTAGATCCATTGATCCAATCATATATCACTCAATTTAGGAGAGCTAATACAGTTTATCAAAACTAGAGATCAGATTAAATCTAGTGATTCGTATTAATTTCATCCGTTATGGAGGAAGGTCTAATGCCATCACATGAACTTAATACTCTACTAAAATTTAGTCGTGCGAGTCATAGAGAACAATCTCTATCACCACTATATCATAATTGAGTTATTTTTCATTAAATTTAATTGTAAAGACATAACAAAACACCTAAAATATCATTTAAAATGATCTAAAGTTGTCAAATCACTGCATAGCCGTGATTGTTTTTAATTTGATAGTTTCTTATGAACCTCTTGAATATCAAATCAATTGGAGTTCAAAATTAATATTTATCTCCAAATCTATGATCAAATTCAGATTCAAACGATTTAAGAAAAAATATCAGACTTATATCCTTATCATATATTGATTCATGTTAAATAATCATATGTAATCATTACAATATTTAACATAAATAAAATCAATATAAAAAAGATTGTTTTCATACTAAATCACATTTTAATCCGAAGGAACAACTTGAATACCATCTTAACAACCTCAAAAAATCATAACAATATCGCAATGGGTATATCTAGTTAGGTCGTTTCCAATGAACTTATCAAATTTAAGGTCAATTGGAGGCCAAATTATTTTTTAATTTCCAAAGCTATGACCATATTCAAATTCACATGATTTAAGCATCTTTGGGAAAAAATTATGTGATTTACATTCTTATCACATATCAATTTATGTTAAATCATCATGTGTAATCATGTCCTAGATCCAAAATAAATATGCCTGATATGAAGAATGACCTTATCATATTCAGATCAAAATTTAATTTGACAAACAACCTAAAAATCCGTCTAAATGGATTTTCGATGGAACCATCAAATTTCAAGTCAATCTGAGATCATAAAGTTCATGACCATCTAAATTATGACCAAATCTGTTAAATATTTCTTTTAGACATAATTGAAGATTAAATAACACGATTCAAAATTTTATTTTCTTGAATTATTATCTCATGAGCACAAGGTATACATTGTGTCCTTCCTTTTACTAAGACATACAACACCTTCTTATATCAAATTGTCCTCCTAATTAATATACTTGAAAATCTAAGATATTATGTTTCTTCCTTTCAAAAGTGAAAACCTTTAATATCTCATCTCATGAATTAATCAAGTATCACTAGTATCTAAGGTAAAATTCTTTTTGAGTAAACAAGTCTTTACCAGTATACTTTTATCTAGAACAATTTATACATGATACATTGAGCAGATTCTAATGATTCAAATAAATAAATCACTTTCGTGAATCCTATTTATTAATCATAATTCTGAATTCATGTATCACAATCTCACATACATAAAATATTAAGAATCTACGACAATTTCAAATAAACAAACCACGTAAATGGTAACTATTTATTAATTATTAGAAAATTCTTAATATTAACAAGTTTATGTATTTATGTGAGAAAAAGAAAAGTTATGCCCCAAGTTATCTACTTAGATGTAAGCGTGGCTCTGATACCAATTGTTGAAAAATTATACGCGCAGCGGAAGAATATAAGGATCGTATTGCTTACATGAATAATAGATAACACATACGTTTATGCTATAACACAAATAACCATGTTTTTTACATAAACTTTACGAAATTTAATTAGATAAATACCTCTTGAAGTGTGAGCATATACCTTCAAGCGAATCCACGAGTTAGACTGCAGTTCTACGGTCTTCAGCAGTGATCCCAAGTTCACATCCGAACTCTCTCAATACTTGGGTGGGCGAGCATTGTATAGAAAACCTAATTTCCTTTCATCCAACTCCCCTTTTTTCTAGATTAGGAAAACCCCTATTTATAGAGGACCTTTCCAAATCCAAAAGGAAGAAGGAAATCCACTTTTCTTTAAAAATAAGAAATTAATATGTGTCCTTTTATTAGAAATGAAATTTTGAGTTCTAGTTAAATATGGGCACTGTAGGGACCACATAATTAATTACTGAGGCTCCCTATTATGGAAATAATTCAAATAATTAATTTGAAATTATTCTTACCATAATAAATTACAAATCATTCCACTAAAAATTCGTAATTGCACTCCTCTATTTATATTTCAAATTCCCCATTAAAAACTTATGTAATTCTCCATGTTAAGATTACAAATACTAATCAATAAATTAAATTACTGACAAATTTAATTTAAAGATTAATTTCCTTTAGAGCACTGCTTAACTTATTTCATGTGTCGGATTCATAAATCCACTTGCATGGTTTAACATGATGAAAACTTATAAGCTTCTCAAAAGGCATATCATCAATCTCTATATTGAGACATGGATTCTGTCAACTAACTTATTATTTCACCAATATATATTATTATCATCCAATCTACCAGGCATATTGACCCATCTCAGAATCTCACCTTTTAATAAATCAAAATGATAAATAATATATACAGATCTTAATAGTTATATCAGTATTGAGAATATAAGTACATTTAATAGTTTAGAGAATATGTTTTTTATTAGTCAGTATAAAACAACTATCTCTACTCAGTCTCGTTCAATACATACAATATGTACTAGCACAAAAATTTAGAACTACACCGTTCCCATAATCAAGATAAATTATATATAATCTTGTGCTACAATCATACCGATGACTTGTCCAATTTTCATTTTAGATTGTGAATGAAAAACTTTATACTTATAAGAACCAATGATTTAATCCTCTGTGTATAAGCTCAAACTCTATACACTAAATCATCTACTATATAAGTAAATGGACACATAAATGATTGTATGGTCTATTAAAACTTTTATTAAAATTGGATGAATTGTTCTATAACAAATACTATATCTAAACTCATGGTTAATAGTATATATTCCATGGTTAATAGTATATATCCCAACAGCTTCTTCTATAACTTGCTTCTATAAAATATATGTTTCACAAGAAATTTCACTCCATAATTTTAGAAATAAAGATTTGAGCTTTGCCTCACATTTTAATCAAACATACAGTTTATTCAAATATGAGCATATCATATTAGTATATTTTGTAATGATCCTTATGGTCATTTTTGGAATTTTCAGCTAAATTACTGTTTTTTCTTCCCAGGAAGTTGCTTTAAGTCATTTTTGGTTGAGTTCAAAAATCGAATTTCGAAAATCTTGTAAAAGTTTGAATTTTGGTAAAGAAAGAGTTTTTAGAGATTTAAGTTTAAAAATTTTGAATTTTGAAGTCACCTCGAGTTTCAAGTGTCGGATGCAATTCTGTCAATTTCATCAGCTCCAGAATGCAAAATCTAGTCTAGAAGAACTTACGAAAATGAATTTGGAGTTAAAATGAAGATTTTGGACCCAAAGTTATGATTTTCAATTGAATTCAAATCATTGTTTGACCTAGGTCAACATTCGGAGTTGGGAAGCTCAAAACAAAATTTTGATAGTTCTAGTGGTTCTGGAGAGTGAAACTAACGGTAGAAATTGGCTTGTTGTAATTTTTAGAGTTTCCAGGTTTATGTTGAGTATTTAAGTTTCTAACTAGTTTTAATGAGTTTTTTCGGGTTTCGGGTCAAGGAGACCTCGAAATCGAATTCAGACAGTTCCATTGAGTCAAGAAGTCATTTCTGATGGGACTACATATTTTGTTTGTGTTCTCGGGTTCCAAACGAATCTCGAGGTTCCGTTCCGAATTTGAATGTGGATGGTTTTTGACTGAATCTGGTGCAACCTACTTTGCTCTCCGTGTTCGCAAGATTGAGGCCCGCGTTCGTAGAGGCCTAGCAGCTGTGATCTCCATGTTCATAGTGCCCTCATCCGCGTTCGCAGAGGCCTTGCCTCATTATTCTCCGCGTTTGCGGAGGCTTATTTTGCGCATGTGCTCCACTTTCGTGGAGGCTTGTTTGGCGCATGTGCTTCGTGTTTGCCAACTTTTTCCCGCGTTTGTGGAGTACAGATTCACCTGAATAGTTTTAAATGTTAAAAGTGATGGGTTTCACCATTTTCAACTATTTTTGGTACTCCAAGCTCGATTTTAGAGGATGTTTTCCATGTTTTCAAGACAAGATCATTGGGTAATGTATTTCTACTCTATTTCATTTTCCATCAATTAATTTGTGATTATAACTTGAAATTGGAGACTCTTAATGGGAGAAATTAAGGTTTTCCTGATATGAAATTTTTGTTGAAAATTTGGGATTATGAGTTCATTTCAACTCCATTTTTGTAATGGATTTCACTGGTCGAAATCCTTATTACGTGGGGATTGTTTTCATGTATTAATTTTCAGATTTGAGCACTTTTTTGACATGGATATTTTTTACCGTTTTACTCTTTTCGCCCGAATTCCTTGATTTTGGTGTAATTGGCTTCGTATTGAGATTGTGAATTCGTATTTTATTAGATTGTGACATGTTGGGTGCTAATTCAAGGGGAGCAAGCTCTGCCTGCTGGTTGATTTGACTTTTGATTAAGGCAAGTTGATTCGTAAACCTTGTTAAGCTTACTTGAATATTATATTTCTTTTTACGTGACTCAAAATGATTAAACACTTATTGTTGATTGGGTTCATACTTGATGAATTGTGAGAACTTGGTCAAATTGTAAATTTCATCCATGACTTGAAAGTGAATTATTGAGATTGATACTTGTTGACTTGTGTTCCGATATTGAGATTCTATTGTATTATGAGAATGTATTGTTGACCTTGTTATGGTTGATTATCGTTAGAATTGGATATTATTGTAGAGCTTCACTTGTGGGTTAGAGAGTTGACTATAGGCTTGGAACGGGTTCATCATTATGCCTTGTTATTATGATATTTAACTTGAAATAATGTATATATTATGAAGTGGACTCTTGCATGCACTCATCATTATTACATTATATATATGTGTGTGTGTGTGTGTGTGTGTGTGTTCTTGATGTGCATTTGTGACTGAATACCACTGATGAAACATTAATGAGAAATAGGGGATGGGCCACAAGAGCCATGGTATGTAACACATATGATAGATAGGGGACGGGCCACACGAGTCCTGGCATTTGACATTGATTATACTAGGGTCAGGTCTCATGCTCTAGGGTAGATACATGGACAAATATGTCCCCCATGGACTCTAGACTATGTCAGCAGATGTGTAGCATAGGATCAATATGCATCATAATTATTTGATATTGGATTAAATCATTTCATTTCTTATCACTTTACGACATATCATATTATTCTACTAGGCGCCTATAACTTGTTTTGATTATTGTGACTGGATTGTGAGATGATTATACTTGGATGGTATATGTTGATTACTTGAAATCTCCTTGGCATATCTATTGTATAACCGAGTTGTTTGTTGAGACATATTTGTATTTTGATCTACACTCCGTGGCAACTGTTGAGAGTGTTTGGTGAATAGTTAGTAGATGTATATTGCGGTTGTGCTAGGACTTTTTTGAGTGCAGCTGTGTAATTCAGTGGTATGTGGTTGGTGTGGAAGGAATATTTTATTCTGTATGCTTTACTTGTGTTTACACCCTCTTGCTGAGTGCCTGCTATTTTGGTACTCACCCTTGCTTTTGTTTACGGATCGAGCTTCTGGATATATGAGAGGTAGCAGTTTGTCTATTTTGTAGACTCTTGGAGTCCTTTTAGTATATCTTATGTTCTATTTGAAGATTGAGACTCAGATTTGTATTTTCTTTCTATTGTATTCTATATTAGAGGCTTGTACATGTGACAACACTCTTGGGATGGTTTTAAACTTGTTATTCTAGTTCCTGTCCTATCTTTAAACATTATCTCTTCCACTTTTAGTACTTATATATATTGTATCGAGTAGGTTTTTGCTTACTTGTCTTGGTGGGTTAGGCAAGTTCCATGACACCTATTTTTGGGTCATGACAATTTATTATCAGAGCTCCAGGTTCATTGGTCTCACATATGTACAAGCCCAGTCGAGTAGAGTCTTAAGGATTGACGCGGAGACGTCCATTACTTATCTTTGAGGTGTTATGGAGACTGTTAGGAAATTTTCTTTCATATTTGAATTCCTATCTTTTGTGGTTGTTGTAAGTTGTGTATTCTTTTTGTAGATGTCCAGGACCATATCTTTAACTATGGGTAGAGCTGAAGAGCCAACTTGTGAGACTGCTATTGATGCCCCAACTCAGGGCAAAGGTAGAAGAGCTAGAGGACATGGTAAGGGCCGAAGACGTGTCTGTGGTTAAGCACTCACGAGGGATTATGATAGTGGTATCTCAACTGTGCCTCTAGTTAAGCCTAGGCAGCACTAGGCTTCTTTAGAGGCCAAGTATCTAGTTCCTCTTCAGGGCACACTTTAGAGGATTATGGGCATGCTTGAAACCATTTCCCGGGGTGTACCGGAGGGACCAGATAGCAGTGAGGTTCCCCCTCTTCAAGTGCTGGAGAAGTATCACAATTTTTATGATTATGTGGCCGATCATTCAGCTTTGGTGGGACAACCACCTTATATGCCTCAACATGTGTCAATTGATACATTGGCACACATGGTTCCTCCAGCTCAAGTTGCTCATGAGCCAGTATTGGCAGCAGATGATCAATAGAGATATGAGCGGTTTTAGAAAATGAAACCACCCCAGTTCTAGGGTGGTAAAGGAGATAAGCTTATGAGTTCCTTACCTTGAGTTATGAGATGTTGGAGGCCATGGGCCTAGTTGATTTGTGTGGGGTTAGATTTGTTGCATTATATTTAAGGGGATAGGCTCTAGAGTGATGGCCCTCTTATATATGCTCTAGGACAGCAGGGTCCCCACCTGTCGAGTGAGAGGTATTTTTAGAAGCTTTTCCAAAGCGATTTATTCCTAGGAGTGTTAGAGAGGGGAGCAAGTCCAGATTTGAGACTTTGACCCAAGGTGGCATATGTCCCGACATGCTTTGTCATTAATACCCACTAAGACAAAAAGAGTTCGCAGGTTCGTGAAGTGTTGGCATTCTCCATTTGCTCTTATGTGTTCATGTCTTCACTAGAGGGTGCTTCATTATAGACTATACTAGGTACAGTCAAGGAGGTGGAGCTGCTATTGAGAGAGGAGTTTGGGGACCCCAAAAGGGTTCAATCTTCGGGTCACTTCGTTGGTATCTCATCAGGCGGTAGAGGATTTCATACAGGAGGTGGAACTTCTCAGCACTGGAGTCCATTTCATGCTTTCTTTCCAGTTTTTGAGAGAGGTGAGGGCCCTCGTGGTTCTCACGATTATAGTCAGGGACCATCTAGCTCTCATCAGAGGCCTGCTAGCCGAGGTGTTTATAGCATTCCCCCTCTATCTTCTCAGTCCTCTCTACAGCCAAGGGTATGCTATGGGTATGGTGCACCAGACTATGTGTTAAGATTTTTCCCCTACCAGACTCATGCGAGGCCACACCACTCTTATTCAGTGCCACCAGGGAGTGATCAGGATCCTCTGGTTAGAGATACAACCCCTCAGGTTAGGGGTTGCGGTAGTGATCAGCTCGGCAGAGGTAGACGTACTTTGGATAGGGGTACAAGTGATGTAAGGGCGCAGCATAGTGGCAGAGGTCCTACTAAGGTAGTTGGGGTTAGAGACGGACATTTCTATGCTTTTCTTGGGAGGCCCAAGGCTGAGGTATCACATGCCATTATTACAGCTATTGCACCAGTCTGTCATATGACTGTATTGGAATTATTTGATATCAGATCCATATATTCTTATGTATCTGCATATTTCTTTGCTGAGCTTGATCTATTTTGTGAGTGTATACCTGTGCCCGTGCATGTGTCTACCTCGGTAGGTGATCCTTTAGTAGTGGATCAGGCGTAAAGTTCCTTTCTTGTCTCATTAGATGGTTATGATTCTTGGCTTTACCTCATTATTCTTGATATCGTTGATTTTGATGTTATATTGGAGATGTATTGGCTTTCTCCTCATTAGGCTATTCTTGATTGTTATGTTAAGATCGTGTCATTAGCTATTCTAGGTAGATCGAGTATTGTATGGTGGGGTTTGATTGGTTATTACCCTAGCAAAATGATCTTTTACATTCAGGCAGGGAAGTTGGTGGATTAGGGTTGTCTTGCTTATCTGGCCTATATTCGTGATACTAGTGTTGAGCCACCACTGATGGAGTATATTCCTATTGTTCGAGAGTTTGCCGATGTATTTCCTATATACCTTCTTGGAGTCCCTCCTGATAGAGATATTGACTTTGTTATTTATCTTGAGTCAGGCACTAAGTCCATTTCTATTTCTCCCTATCATATGGCTCCAATTGAGCTGAAAGAGCTAAAGGAGAAGCTCTGAGATTGTTGACTAAAGGTTCATATGCCCTAGTGTATCGCCTTAGGGTGCTACTATCTTGTTTATGAAGAAGAAGGATGGCTCTATGAGAATGTGTTTTTTTAATTGATTATCGATAGTTGAACAAAGTGATGGTCAAGAACAAGTATCCCTCCCTAGGATTGATAATCTTTTTGAACAGCTTCAGTGTACAACCATTTTTTATGATTGATTTGAGATTTGGATATCATCATTTGAGGATTAGGGCTTGTGATATCCTAAGATAGCTTTCCAGACGAGGTATGGGCACTATGAGTTCCTCGTGATGTCATTTGGGCTAACTAATGCCCTAGAAACATTTATGGAGTTAATAAATGGTGGATTCGGACCATATATGGATTCCTTTGTAATTGTCTTCATCGATGATATATTGGTCTACTCTAAGACCAAGGCGGATCATGAACGACACTTGAGGATTGTGCTTCAGTGGCATAGAGAGGAGAATTTGTATGCTAAGTTCTTCAAGTGTGAATTTTTGCTGAGTTCAGTGGTATTCGTGGGTCACATTGTGTCTGGAAGGGGCATTAGGGTTGATCTAGGGAAGATTGAGATGGCTTAGGGTTGGACTAGACCTATTTTGCCTACCGAGATTTGTAGCTTTGTGGACCTGTGATAAGTCGTGAAAATACGCCTTTTAGAAACAACTCTATTAGTTATCCTATTTTAGTCGTTGGTTCCATTTTCAAAGAACAAACAAATGTAGAAAAATAAAAATGAGAGGTTACTGTATGATTCTTGTTGGATGCTTGTATTTGCGCATTGTTACTTTTTGTTTTTGGTCGTCGCTTGAGGACAAACAATGGTTCTAAGTTGAGGCTGTTGATAAGTCGTGAAAATATTAATTTTACAATGCTTAAAACATATAATTATTGTGAGATTTTAAGTGCGTTTGTTAGTTCAATATGTGCTTTATGTTTGTTTTGTAGGAAAATGAGATTTTTAGGGATCTATGGACGTTGGACTGATTTGAGGTGATTTGGCGCTAAAATCGGCTTAAGCATGAAAGGAGCCACTTGTGGATAAACTTGGACATGCCATGAGGATTACTTCGTAGAGATCTGAGTCTGGAAAATAGAAATAAAACATCATCAAGAGCTACAACGTACAAAAACCAAGCCATTTCGGAAGAAAGCAAAGCTTCTTGTCATGGAGTTGATTGGAGGTATTATGCTAGGAGTTATGTGTTGTAAATGGCCAGCTATGGTGCCAACATGAAGGCTAAAATGCATAATGAAGCAGTAGCAAAAGTATTCAAGGAGTAATAGAGACAACATAGAACAAAAGGGAGCAAAGAAAAACACACCAATAAAGGGTTCACGACCGTGGTGTGCTTGACGGGTCATGAACATGCTCGTCCAGGTGACTTCATCAAGAAATATGGCCAAGATCCTTACCATGAGCCCTTGAACAACTCGTATTGCACTCCACGAGCAGTGAAGGTGCTCGTGAAATGCACCAAGGAAGCAACAAAGATCAACTCACGAAGGTAAACATCAGGCAGCCTCCCACGACTTTTGAACAGCTTCATGAGTCGTGAAGGTGATCGTGAAAAGGGAGCTGAGTATGGTAAGTTTTTGCACCAAGTTAAGGATCACGACAGGCCCTTATTGGTCGTGAAAAAGACCACAGGTCGTGGTCCTGGTCGTGAGAGCCTCAACGACTGGAAATTCAAGTCCAATTAGGACTCCTTTCCTACTTAGCTTAGGCTTACTTTTCCTACTCGTTTTAGGATGGTTTTAAGATGATAAATAGAGCTAGGTTTTACTTCTTTTAGACATCGTGTTCCCCGCGACTTGGGGCTGCCAAAACATGAATATTAAATCAATTCTTCAGTGATGTTTCTTTGGAAAATATGCTTGGACAGTGAGGTGAAAGATTATAATTCTAGTTGTGAGTCTGGTGATTGTTTCAAGAGTAAGTCGCGTTTTTTACTCCCATTTGTTTGTGTGATTTAAAAACTGATTTCTTCTTCCTTTTAAGTGATTCAAAATGGATTACAACATGATTTTTGTTCTAATTCTTGCAAGTTCAATTAACTAAACCCACAAGTAGGGTTGTGGGAACCATGACGTTTTGATGAAATAGGCAAAACTTAGGGTTTTATTGGGACTTGTATTGTATATATTGTGATTTCCTTTGTTTAAAAGTCTTTCTTGATGAGTGCACATTTTGAAAACTTTCCCATATTCATTAGATGTCCAGGAGAAAATTAATGATTAGGAAAAGGAAATTATAATGGTAGATAAAAGCAATATACCTGGGTTTGAGTCACTTGAGTCCCATAGGGGATGGTATACTTAGGCTTGGGGATTAGCTTGTATCTAACGAACTTGAGACCAAGAGGTGATACCAAGAGGTGATAGTTCTCTGATATCCAGAGTGAGTGTTAGTATTGAAAATATTTTGAGACCGAAAGGAGATGAATGATATGCTTTTAGGAAGGACGGGGAGGTGAATTAGAGGTTACCCAACTCGCTAGATTTTACATGCAATATAACAAACAATATACCCAATGTTAATTGCTTACTAGTTATACGTCACGTGGAACGCAAACCCTAGTCATCCATCAAACTATCTGAGACTTAGTTTATTTTATTCCCATTCATAGTCGTAGTTAGGCTCTTAGTTCAAACCCCCCTTATTTTTATTTTTTGCATTTATTTATTTTCTTGAAATAGAACCAATGACTAAAATAGGATAACTAGTGGAGTTGTTTAAACCTATTCCCTGTGGGATCGACCCTGACTCTAAGTTGTGTAAATGGATTGCTAATGATCGTCCATATTCTAGAATAGGAGTATGTTTGAATGTTATCAGCCTAGCTAGTTACTATAGGCAGATCGTCTAGGGTGTTTCTTCTGTAGCAGCTCCATTGACTAGGCTCACACAGAAGAATGTTCCATTACATTAGTCAAATGAGTGTGAGGAGAGCGTCCAAAAGCTCAAGAAACTTTTGACCATGACTCCGATTTTGACCTTACTAGAGGAGGGTGTTAGCTTTACGGTATATTGTGATATGTCCCGAGTTGGAGTGGATAGAGTCTTGATGCAAAAGGGTAATGCAATTTGTTATGCTTCTACAGAATTAAAGACTCATAAGAAGAACTACCTTACCCATGACGTGGAGTTGGCAGCTGTAGTGTTTGTGTTTAAGTTGTGCGGGCATTATTTGTATAGTTTGCATTGTGATATCTTCACTGACCATCGCAACTTACAATATATTTTCAGCCAGAAGGATTTTAATTTAAGGCAAAAAAGGTGTGTTGAACTACTAAAGGACTATGATTTGACTATATTGTATCACCTGGGTAAAGCCAATGTGGTGGCTGATGGCTATTTGGGTTGAGGAGCGACCCTTGGCTAGGGATGTTTAGAGGTTACCTAATGGGTTTGGTGAGATTGCATATTTATGAGGATTGGGTACTTTCTAGTGTGGAGGCTCATTCCTCTTTGATGGACTAAATTAGGGGTCGTCAATTTGAGGATGGAAGCTTTGTAAGATTCCTGATAAGGTGATTAAAGGGAGGCTAAGGAAGCCAAATTTAATTGGAAGGGTGTATTAAGGATCAGGGGTAGGATTTATGTGCCTAAGTTAGGTGATTTGATCAGGTTGATCCTAGATAAGGCCCATTATGCTAGATATTCTATTCATCTGAGGAAAGCAAAGATGTATCATGTTTTGCGCCAACACTACTGGTGGTGTGGCATGAAGAAGGATATATCAGAGTTTGGGGCTAGGTGTTTGACATGTTAGCAGGTTAAGTGTGAGCATTTGAGGTCAGGTGGAGAGTTACAGAGGATGCCCATCCTCGAGTGGAAGTAGGAATACATCACCATGGAATTTGTGGTGCATCTATCTCCTACAATTGGTGCTTTGATTCCATATGGGTGATGGTGGATTGATTGACTAAGTCTTCCCACTTCATCCTTGTCAAGGTGAAGTTCACTGTCTATGACTTAGCTCAACTTTATATATGTCAAATTGTGAGGCTTCATGGGGTTCCGATTCTTATTGTGCCAGACCATGGCATATTGTTTACATCCTATTTTGGAAAGGCCTTGCAACATGGCTTAGGTAGTCGTCTGGATTTAAGTACAACTTTTCACCACCATACAAATAGTCAGTCTAAGCAGACTATTTAGGTATCCGAGGATCTCTTAGAACTTTTGTTGTTCAGTTTTGTCCCAAGTGGGATCAACATTTGCCTTTGGCGGAGTTTCTTACATCAATAGTTAACATTCCAGCATTCAGATAGCCCCTTTCTTGACATTATATAGGCAGGGGTGTAAAATATCACCCATTGGCTGGTTTGACTATGTTGCAGTTGATAACTTTGACACTGATTTACTTAGAGATGCCATGGAGCAGGTATGTCCAGAGTTGTAAAAAGAGTTATGCTGATAGACAGGTTCAACCCTCGGAGTTTATGGAGGGTGATCGGTTTTGGTTGAGAATTTCACCTATAAAGGATATTATGCGGTTCGAGAAGAAGCGCAAGCTCAATCCTAGGTATATTGGCCCTTTTTGAGATCCTTTAGCGAGTAGGAGAGGTGGCGTATAGACTCGCCTTTCCACCTAACTTGTCCGAAATTCATCCTGTGTTTCATGTATCCTTGTTGCGACACTACATTCTTGTCGATTCACATGTTTTATCCCTTTATTCGGTGGAGTTGAGTCTGGATTTGACTTAAGAGGAAGAGCTCGTGGCTATTTTATATAGGCATGTCCAGAAGTTGAGAACAAAAGAGATAACTTCAGTGAAGGTTCAGTGGTGCCATCGACTCGTGAGTGAGGCTACTTGGGAGATTGAGTCTGATATGGGGGCCTGATTTCCTCACCACTTTGAGGTTTTTGGTATGTTACTTTGCCTTATGTTTGAGGATGAACATTGTTTTTAGTGATAAATGATGTAATGACCTTGATGATCAATTTTTGGATATTTTTAGCTAAGTCATTATTTTGCCCTTCCTAGAAGTTGTTTTAAGTGATTTTTGGTTGAGTTGAAAAGTCAAAATTTTTAAATCTCGTAAAAAGTTAGAATTTCGCTAAAGAAAGTTTTTAAAGGCCTAAGTTTGAAAATTTTGAGTTTTGAAGTCATCTTGAGTTTTAAGAGTCGAAATGCAATTCTGTCAATTCCATCAACTCTAAAATGTAGAATCTGGTCTATGAGAACTTATAGAATTGAATTTGAAGTTAAAACAAAGATTTTTGAACCAACGTTGTTATTTTTCGTTGAATTTGGATAATAGTTTGACTTGGGTCACTCTTCGGAGTTCGGAAGCTCAAAACAAAATTTCGACAGTTTCAGAGGTTCTGAGGGGTGAAACTAATGCTAGAAATGATCTCATTGTATTTTTTTAGAGTGTCTTGGATTATGTTGGGTATTTGAGTTTCTAACTTGCTTTAACAAGTTGTTTCAGGTTTCAGATCAAGTAGACCTCGAAATCAAATTCTGACAGTTCTATTAAATCCGTAATATCATTTTTGGTAGGGCTATATGTTTGGTTTGTGTATTTTGGATTCCAAATGCACCCGGGGGTTCCTTTTGAGTTTGAATATAACTGGTTTTTGACTGAACTAGTGCAACCTACTTTGCACTCCACATTCTTGGGATTGAGGCCCACATTCGTGGAGGCCTAGCAGCTGTGACCTCTATATTCGTGGGGCCCCATTTGCGTTTGTAGAGTCCTTGCTTCATTACTCTCCACGTTCACAGATTTGTTTCTCCATTCATGGAGGCTTGTCTGGCGCGTGTGCTCCACGTTCATGTAGTCTTTCCCATTTTTATGGAGGGGAAATTCACCTAAAACATTTTAAATGTTAAAGTGATGGGTTCCACCATTTTCGACAATTTTTAATACTCTAAGCTAGATTTTAGAGGTTTTTCTCCAAGTGTTTCAAGCCAAGATTATTGGGTAATATATTTCTACACTATTTCTTCATTTCCCACTAACTAATTTGTAATTTTAACTTGCAATTGGAGACTTTAATGGGAGAAATTGGGATTTTCCAGATATGGAATTTTTGTTGAAAAATTGGAATTATGAGTTCATTTCAACTCTATTTTTAAATAGTTTTCTCTGTTAAAATCCTTATAAGTGGGGAACATTTTCACGTATTAATTTTTAGACTCCGAGCACTTTCTTTTCATGGGATTTTTGACCATTTTACTCTTCCACTTGAATTATTGATTTTGGTGTCGTTGGCTGCATATTGAAATTGTGAATCCATATTTGATTAGATTATGACGTGTCGGGTGCTAATTCGAGTAGAAAAGCTCCGACTATTGCTTGATTTGGCTTTTGATTAAGGCAAGTGGATTCCTAAACCTTGTTAAGCTTTTTTTAATATTATATTTCCTTTGATGTAACTTAAAATGATTGGTTACATGTTGTTGATTGGGGTTGTACTTAATGAATTGTGAGAACTTGGTCAACTTGTGAATTTCATCTATGACTTGAAAGTGAAATAGTGAGATTGATACTTGTTGGCTTGTGTTCTGATATATGTAATATGAGAATGTGAATTGTGGATGTTCTTATGGTTTATTATTGTTAGAATTGGAGATATTGTTTTTGAGTTTCACTTGTGGGTTAGAGAGTTCACTATAGTTTTGGAATGGATCCATCATTGCCTTGTTATTTTGAGATTTAACTTGAAGTGATGTATATATTTTGAAGTGGACTCTTTCATGCACTTATCATCATTGCATTAAATATATATATATATGTGTGTGTTCTTGATGTGCATTTGTGACTGAGTACCACTGATGATAAATAGGGGACGGGTTACAAGAGACATGGCATGTAACACATATGAGAAATAGGAGATGGACCACAACAAATGTGGAACCTAAAGGTGCCACATCAAAGCTTCTTGTTCATACCATAAGCATACATAAGGTAAATAAGAAATAAAGAGAGTAAACAAGCAAAGACATAAGAATCCAGTCTTCTATTAAAGGGAGTTACATCAATTCATCCATATATGCCTTTACATCATAGATCATGGTATGGTCTAAAATATGCTACTAGATCACCCTCAAGATAAAGTGAAAACATGTCTTGACATAGCAAAACATAGCATGAATAAGGCTAATTCTAGAAGCATGGGAATTCATCAACAATCTTCATAATAAGATGTACAACTTTAGCCACAAGTAGGAGGAGTAGTCTCGTCGTTGTGCACCCCTACATGGTCAGATTATGTAGGCAAAGAGTATACTTTAGTACATGGAATGCACTAAGTATATAGACACACCATCTATCAAGGGACATCATAACATAATAACAATATGCATAATCATAACTATAGAATAAGGACAAGATATGCATGAGCAACACATGTTTAAAACCATGAATGAAAGCATCATAAAACCTTTCATAAGCTAGAATACATGTGAGGGAGTAAGACCATAACTGACACTAAAACCGTGTAGACTATTACTTAGAATCTCGATATTCCCTCTACGCCAAGCGAAGGAGGAGTCAAGTTTGACAAGGTAGACTTGGGCCCACCCTCTAGGCTTTACCCTAGCATAGTGAGTGTCATATACATACATAAAGACCCCACCATTTAGGATTAACCTTATCAGAGCAAGCGTCACATCATGATGCTATATGGACCCATTAGCAAACCTTATAGGCACATAATTACAAACCTACGGTGGCAAGTTATTAGACTTGAGGATTTATATAAGGACCATTGGGGATAGTTTCCCTCAGTCAATATCATTTAGTACTAAGTCAAATCTCATGGAATGCATAACATGCAATATCATATACATCATCATAGTTCCTACTTCATCAAAATCATACTTTCATTAACTTGTAGAGTAGGTATCATAACCTCATGATAACATAACATGCCATAGGAATAGTTTATCCACATATCTTGCCATATAAAATGGGTATACTCCCCATCTATTTATCATTTCCTAAACATTAGGGTCTCATGTCACCCTTATCATTATCATCATTATCACCATCAAAACATACTTTCATACTTAGATCATTTTTATGGAATCATTACTTTAAAATAGGAAACTAGGGCTTTTCGTGGGTTCATGAGCAATTAGAGTTAAAATCATGCAATTGGATAGAAATCGTTGTAAGATTCATGCAATTGAAATAAATTTGAACGACTAGTTAAGGAACACACATCCATCCAACAATCCCTAATCATCATACACTTGAAATTATTTGAATTCAATTGGAAATGATAGTGGTCACGTGGTTCATCATGATTCAAGCATAATTTAGTAAAATAATCTTGTAATAACCATAATCTAAAAATTTGGAATCAAATCATGAAAAATCATAGAAATCCATGCTTGAACTTGAAGAAATATGAGGTAGAATTTGTGTTCCAATGATGATTACTAGTCCATGAATGAAATCCTACATACCACAGGTGAAGAACCTTAGGACACTAGATGGGTTGTCCTTGATTCCTTGACCCAAAGCTTGAATATCTATCTTCAATGGAATCCTTGCTAGAGAGATAAAATTTTAAAATTTACAGAGTCATTTGTGATTGAATGAGTTAGAATGAGTTTAGGAATAGTTTATATTGAATCTAAGGTGGTAGGTTGGTTTATAGGGTTGAGATGACATAGTTTAGGAGTCAAGTGGATTGAAATAACAAAAAAGTCCTTTATTTTAAAATCTCCAGACCCATCTATGGACCTTGTGTACGCTTCGTAGATTGATGCTTGACATGTACATTAGGGGTTTCATACTATTGTAATTGATTCTTAAAAATAGTCTCTGAATATCATTCTACGAGACCTTGTTACAAATGGTACTTCCTATTACATCTCATACTTGGGCTTCATACTTTCCATGATGCCAAAACTTAGGCTACTGGAAATCTCATCTTCAAACCATGGAAACATAGTACTATCCTTAGTTCCATTTATAAACCATAATTCCCACTCGTAAAGCCTTCAATACGTACAAAATTTTCATCCTTCAGGGTCCCATTCATGATCACATTGACAATCCGTACACCAAAAGTATGACTCGTAGAGTCCTTCATACAATGACTTTCTAATGTTGCAAAAATTCCATCAAGTGCTGGACCTCAACCATTGTCTACGACCCATAGTTCAATTTACAAGCGATTGATGGGCTCGTAATGTCAATTCATTCAGAGTTTTTGGAAATTATTCCATTTTCCAAAGTTTCCTACGTACGAGGTGTTATAATATCTCCTCCTTGGGATCTTTCATCCTTGAATGAGACAAAAACAAGGTTGACTAGAATAGAAACACAACCAACAACCTATCATGAATGTATACATACAACTTTAACATCATTTTCTTAAAATCATCAAACTTATACATAAAATATCATCCGAAAATAGTCTTATGGTCATGCATGCATGGAATATGACAAGGAAAAATGAATTCATGAGAATTTAGAAGAATAATTCATATTTAGGTACCTGCTTGAATAGAAGGAAAGAGGTGAGGATATTATTTCATCATGTCCACCTTTGCTTCTCAAGTAGCACTCTTAACTTGTTGGTTCCTCTATAATACTTTGACAGATGCAACTTCCTTATTTCTCAATATCTTCACTTGCCAATTAAAAATGTCAATCCGTATTTCTTCGTAGGTCAAATGTTCCTCAATAGTACATCTTTCAGCGGAACATGGAATTGGGATCACTCTTGAATGTTCTCAACATTGACACACAAAACACTGGATGAACCATAGCCAACTCCTTAGGCAATTCTAGCTCATAAGATGCCTTTCCGATCTGTTTCACAATCTTGTAAGGTCCCATATGTCTAGGACTTAATTTGCCTTTTTTTTTTTTATCAAAATGCATTACAACCTTCATAACTGAAACCTTCAAATAGACCCAATCACCTTCATCAAAATAAAAGTCTCTTCTTCTAACATTGGCATATGACTTTTGATGATATTGTGCAGCCTTTAACCTTTCCCTTATAAACTTTATAGTCTCCATAACATCAAGTACCAAATCTAGTTCAATTAAGGACATCTCTCAAACTTCAAACCATCCCATCACTGACATACACCGTCTACCATACAAATCTTTGAATGGTGCTATCTTAATACTTAAATGGGAACAATATTTGTAGGAAAATTTTATAAGAGATAGATGATCATCCCAACCACCTTTGAAATCAAGCACAGATGCCCTCAAAATATCTTTCGAGGTTTGAATTGTCCTTTCGCTTGCCCATTCACTTGAGGATGAAAAATAGTACTTAGCTTCACCTTTTTACCAAGGCCCTTTGGAAAGACTTAACAAAATGAAAAATAAATTAAGCAGCATGTTCCAAAATTATAGACAATAATAATCCATGCAATCCTTGGATATAAACCTTAGCATAATATTCAGCACCATAAGAAATTCTCTTCCGGCAAGAAGTAGGTTGATTTCATCATTCTATCAACAACCACCCATGTTGAATCAAATTCTTCAAAGTCTTTGGCAATCCCAAAATGAAGTCCATATTCATCTCCTTCCATTTCCAATTAGGAATATCAATATCTTGGGCTAAACCACCCAGTTTTTGGTGTTCAACTTTCACTTGTTGGCAATTCGCACATCTTGCCACACACCTTGCTATGTCCTTTCTTATATCATTCCACCAATACACTTCTCTCAAATCACTATACATTTTGGTGGATCTTGGATGAATAATACCAAGAGTTAGGAGTCTCATCTAGAATCTTCTCTTTTAAACCATAAATATTAGGGACATGCAAACACCTTTGTTAATAAAGCACTTCATCTCCCCTTGTGAAAAAACCTCTATTTTCTTATCAACTACAAATGTCTTCAATGCAACCAAGGTAGGATTCATATCTTGTTTAACTTTGACCTCTGCTACTAAAGATGAACCCACCCTATGTTGCCAAAACACACCACCATTGCTTAACCATTCAACCGCACACCCAAATGAGCCAAATGATGCACTTCTTTAACCAACTCTTTCTTTTCGTCCTCAACATGTTCCATGTTAACCATAGATACTTTACTAAGTGCATCAACTGCAACCTTTGCCTTGTCAGGGTGATACATCATACTCATATCATAATCCTTTAGAAGCTCCAACCATATCCTTTGCCTTAGGTTCAAATCCCTTTGGCTAAACACATATTGTAAACTCTTGTGATCGGTGAGTATGTCCACATGCACCCCATAAAGATAATATCACCAAATCTTTAATGCAAATTACCACTAGCTCAAGGTCATGAGTCGGATAATTCCTTTCACGAACTTCCAATCGCCTTAAGGAATGGACAATGACCTTACCATGTTGCAACAAAATATAATCTAAGCCTACATATGAGGCATCACAATAAATAACAAAACTATTCGAACCTTCGGGCAATGTCAAAATAGGGGCTGAAATAAGACAATCCTTTAGCATTTGAAAACTTTTCTCACATTCATCAGACCATTGAAATGTTGCCTTTTTTTTAGTCAACTTAGTCAAAGGACAGTCAATAGAATAAAAACCCCTCAATGAATCTTCTATAGTATCCGGCCAAAGCAAAAAAGCTCCTAATATTAAAGGAGACAATGGTTTAGGCCAAATCTTCACCGCCTCTGTTTCCTTGGGATCACCTAGAATACATCACCTAAAACAATGTGGCCAAGAAAAGGCACCTTCCCTAAGCAAAAACTCATACTTGCTAAACTTGAGAAAAAGTTGCATATTTATCAATTTTGCAACACAATTTGCAAGTGATCCTCATGCTCCGTTGTATCCCATGAATAGACCAATATATTATCTATGAACATCACCACGAATATATCCAAACATGGTTTGAAGATTCTATTAATCAAGTCCATCAAAGTTGCAGGAGCATTTGTTAGTCCGAATGATATAACCAAGAATTCAAAATATACCAAGTTCTAAATGCCATCTTTGGAATATCGTCCTTCTTCACCCTCAATTGGTCATACTCATACTAAAGATCGATTTTAGAGAAATAGCTTCAACCTTGTAGTTGATCGAATATGATCCTTGGGAGTAGGTACTTGTTTTTGATAGTCACTTTGTTCAATTACTGATAATCCACATACATGTGAAGTGAACCATCCTTCTTCCTTACAAACAATATAAGAGCACTCCATAGAGAAACACTAGGTCTTTTGAACCCTTTATCAAGCAAGTTCCTCAATTGTTCCTTTAGTTCTTTATACTCCGCTGAGGCCATTCGATATAAAGGTATAAATATAGGTTGAATATTAGGAAAAAGGTCCATGCTAAAGTCAATTTCCCTTTCAAGAGGAAAATTGGGCAACTTATCAAGAAAGACATTAGAAAATTCATTAACTATGGGAATTGGGTCATGAGTAGGAACATCAGACTCAATATCTTTAACCTAAAAAATATGATATATGCACCCCTTAGAAATCATATCCATAGCCTTTACATAAGAGACAAACTTACGCTTGAACACTGAATTTGTTCCCTTCAACTCAAAAATGGGCTCATTAGGAACTTGGAATGTGACCCTATGAGTTCTACAATCAATAGAAGCATAATATGCATGCAACCAATCCATAACAAGAATTATATCAAAATCGATTATTTCAAGTGATAAGTCATGAAAATACGACTCTTATGACACGTTAAACATAAGAAATTTTGCGAGTTCTCAAGAAATTTTGTTGGTTTGATATTTTGTTTGGTGTTAATTTGCAGTTAAATGGAGAAGGCATGGAAATTTGGGAAATTTTTATGAAAAAGAGAAAAAAAGATACAAGTACACCGATACGGGCATCATCATGGCCCGTGCAACACCAAACGGACCATGAAAGGTACCTTAGGCTCGGCGTGGAACAAAGTTAAGCAAAGAGGAGCAAACTAAGGCACCACGGGTGCTCACAACCCGTGAAACCATAAACAATCCATGAGGCCCATCATCATCTCACACTTGAGCACACCAAGAGTTGATGGAACAAGAGGAGGCAAAAAGGGCCGCACAGGCCCATTGTATGGATTATGGAACCATGCACAGATCATGTGGCATGCCATCGAGATGATGTAATTTCAGAGATCACCATTGAAAGTTAGTGAAACCACACAAGTGGAAGTCCACGACACCTTCCATCGGTTGTGAACCATACCACAGACCATAAAAAGGGTCGTGGTGATGGAGCAATATGTGGAAGCGAGGAATCTCTCAAAGGCAAGGTTCATGGACTATCTTAACAGGCTATGAACCTTATTATAGTTCATATAGGTAAGTCATGGAAAGGAGGTCAGAGTTGAATCCAAAGTGGAGGACTATAGACTGTTTCACAGTCTGTGTAACGTATCACGAGTCGTACAAATGGCCTCGGTCCATGTCTACTTTTATTTTCCCATTTTAATTTGGATATGGTTTTTCCATGAATATATAAGACTTTTATATCCATTTTTTTATTACGATTGACTTTTGGAGACTAGGAACGACGAGACAACACTATTATATATATATTTTCATTGAGATTACGGAGTTTTGATCTTCTTCTTGAAATTTTAATCCGTGGATTTCTTCTATATTCAATTATAAGTTCTCAACCATGATTTTCTCATCTTGTTGTGGGTTATTTACATTGAATATGATAGGCTAAACCCACAACTAGGGTTGTGGGAACCATGAAAATTCAATAAGGTAGGCAAATTTTAGTTGAACTTCAGGATCAGTCATTGCATACATTGTAGCATGCTTCAATTTAATTTCTTTCTTGATGACTTGACATATTAAGGGTATACGCATATGCATAGCTCCCCCGAGAAGGGGGTAGTGATTAGGAAAAGAAGTTTAAAACAATAATTCAGGGTTAATAATCTAGTCTAAGTAATTGAGATCGGAAGGTGAAAGTATTCAGTGATCCATAGCAAGGATTAGGAATGTACATTGTTAGACCGTGAGGTGGAGAATGAAATGCATATAAGAAGGACTGGGAGGTAAATTAGGTGTTAGTTAACTTGCTTGATCTTGTATGCATAATAATGAAGGATTCCATAATTCAAATTTGGCTATCAACTTGAATGTTATGGCGAACACAATCCTAGCATATAATTAATTGATTGAAATCCAGCAGTTATCAAATTCCTTCTAGTAATTACTTAACTCTATAGAGTCTCATCCTAAAAACCACCCATTTGCTTTATGCACTCTGATTTCTGGGAAGTAGATGTTACATCTGAAAACGGGTGCTAATATATGTATATTCACATGCATTCCTATGAGATCGACCTCAACTCTTGTTGAGTTCTATATTTGATCAACGACCGTTTACTATTTCTTTTGGAGTGTTGATGTTGCCCAAGTTACACCTCCATTTTTAGGATAAAGCAGTCATTGTCATGAAATAGAACCTAACCAAGGTTCGACCCCCAAGGGAATACGTAGACTCAAGAGAATTCACTGACTGCAATTTGAGTAGTTAACTGACTTACTTCCCCAAAGAGGGCGCGGGGGGGGGGGGGGGGGGGGGGGGGAAGGGGGGTGCAATAATCAATGGAGAAACACTAGGCGTGTTCTAATGTTGGTTACCACTAGAAAACATGAAAAGCAAAGATAGTTAATTAATACATGCATGCACACTTTTCAAGAATTATGCATTATCCGGTTTTACCTTGTTAGTTCTTCATGGTTCCCACAACCCTAGTTCTGGATTTTGCTACTCATACTTTGCATAGATGAAAGACTTATGAATTGGAATAACATAATAGATCACTTATACAATGGACTTAAGAATAAGCAAATCCAACTTCAAAGAGAATCACAAGATTAAAGATGAAATCAAAGTACAAGTGTTCTCAATACTGTCAAATGTAATCTCACTATTTTCTCTCTCTAATTACTGAGTTTTCTGTATACTATGCGAAAACTTCTAAAAAATAACCTAAAATATCTTTTGTAATATTTAAAATACATGTCTTAAACAAAATGGGATAGCTGGGTCGGCACACCTCATGAACTTTTTTACGGGCCACATTGCATTCCATGGCTCGTAATCGGGGTCTAGTACAAAGATGTTGGAATTCTGGACTTCAAGTCTACGACACACCCTCTATGACCCGTAAAGTGATTTACAATCCGTAGGGGGTTTCGTCTGATGAATCTTAAGAAAGTTCCAATCTCTCATCCTCAGGGTACGAACCGTGTTCTACGACTCATAAATCAGTCCACGACTCATCTGTATGTTCGTAAAGCCATCTTTAGAATATAATCCCCCTACTAGAATTGTCCACGAAACCTCTCTATGACCGTAGAATGATCCACGACCTGTAAAGGGTCTCGTGCTGAATCAAAAATCAGCAACTTCTATATTTCTTCCCAAAATCAAGGCCGACCCATGAATCCTGCAAATATAACAAAAAACACATAAAACCAATTAACATCGCATTGCGAATACACAAAATTCTAAGTTTTAAGCATCAAAAGTGTTGTATTTGGACAACACATCAACACCTTCAACTTAAAACTGTTGCTTGTCCTTAAGCAAGGGTCTCAATCTATATAGGTAATAAAATAACACAAAAACCTCAACCCAATGGAATACATTACATCAATCTCAAACTTAGATACCCACACCACCTTTTCAAAACAGAATAAGATATCCATTTAGCATACCAGTATAGAATAATGTATGTGACACACAACTATGACAAGTGAGGTACTATCGATAATCCACAGTCATTGAATAAGTCTAATGCTAACAATTCAATGCAAGTGCCCTCACAGAAAGACGTCCCATATTTGTGACTGAATGATGGTCTTTTATATAACCGGGGACTATGCAAAATCGCTCACTCTCACAAAAAATATTCATGCATCATGCCTAATACTATAGGCTTGCCTCTGTACTCATGATTAAGACCTTCAACTACTCGTACTAGGATCACTTTACGAATTTCTAGGCTTGTAAAGTAGGCTCAGGGGGCTTTGTTATGGTACTTCTGGAACATATTGACTAATGACCCTCCTTGACACTGGGTTTTCCTACACTTTTGCCCTACCAACTTTGTTATTTTCATCTCATCCTCCCTTTCTCCTATTTCAAGCTTTTCTGGGTGCTTGCTTTTCATTCTTTCAGCTCTTTGCCTTGATTTAGCAATTCATTTTTCTTTTTTAACTCACAAATAAGGCATCACTTATTTTTCTTGCACCTAGTACATGATTCTCCCTTTTTCTTTGTATCACTATTTCTCGCCCTCATTTTTGTGTTTTATCCTTACACCAGCCACCCTCAAATTAAGCTTTTGGCCTGAGTTGTGGTGCATAATATCCATCCTTTGAACCAAGGCCACTTTTGGTAGCCACCCTCAACTTAGGATTTTTACCTCAGTCAAGGTGCACAATGTTCGAGGAAGGACCAGGGCCGATTTCAAGATTTTACAACTAACAAGGTTAGGTTAATCAAGTGTTTGCAAAGAATAGGTAATGTAAGGCTCAAACATTAGGAACAAGAGGTATATTGTAATTTTAGTTGGTCATTTTAGGCTAAGTGAGCTTTTAAGAACAATGGCCTAAGATCCTTTCCTAATCCAATTAATGTACAATCTAACTTAGAGTAACCAGAAAAATTCTGAATTAACACACAACACATGGATTTAGCAATTTAAAGCTCACACTCACATGCCACTAATTACATTATTAACAAAAGACTCTCAGGTCCTGCTTTTTATCTCAATTTCTCCTCATTTATCAAAACAAACATTTTCAACACACCTAAACATGCATGGTTACTAGCTAAAGTACTAATCAAACTTTTTAGTGGGTATTATTTAACAAACAAAATACCAAAATATGCTATATGTCACAGGTATTAGTCCTATATGCTATAAATATTACCTAAACAACCTAAACGTTCCGGTTAAACATAAATTAATATCCATAGGAAAAAAGAACAGAGACAAGAAAACCCAATGATTAAAAATTGGGGTAGTTATGGACCCAAGCTACTCAGACTTCACTAAGGCCCCTAACCTCTGACACCCCATTGAAAATATGTGCATTGTCCCTAATACATGCAATCAAAGCAAAATAAAAAAAGGGGCAAATATCATATCTGGGCACCTTAGCACCAGTATTCACCTTGGGTTGCCTCCCATGCACTACCTGATTTATTGTCGCAACATGATATAGATGGCTTGCATACTTAGACTTTCTCAAGATCTCATTCATCCACAGTCTTTATCTCCTCCACATTTCAAAGGTACGACTTGAATCTTTGGCCATTTACCTTGAAAGTTCATCCATTTATCCTCCCCAACTCAATAGCACTATGATCGAAGACACGTGCTACTTGAAAGGGTCCCATCCATCTGGGAGCTTTCCAGGGAACAATTTTAATCTTGACTTGTATAGCCGCACCAAGTCCACTGGTGCGAACTAACGATCCTTTATGCGACAATCATGTTGCAGCTTCATTCTTTATTTGTACAAGGTTGAGCTCTCTTACGCCTTCAATTGAAACTCATGTAGCTCATTGAGTTGGCTCAACCTAGAGTTTGTTCAATTATCACAATCCAGATTCAACTTCTTTAGCGACGACATTGCTTTATGCTCGAGTTCCATGGGCAAATGGCATGCCTTCCCAAATATAAGTTTGTAGGGAGACATGCCTATCGGGGTCTTGAATGCTGTTCAGTATGCCTATAATACATCATCCAACTTTGGCGAGCAATCTGTCTGGTTTGCATTCACAGTCTTGGATAAAATCTATTTAATTTCCCTATTAGACACTTCCAACTGCCTGCTCATCTGAGAATGATAAAGAGTCGCCACCTGATGTTTCACCCCATACTTTTCAAGAAGAGCCTTGAAAAACGTATTGCAAAAGTGAGAACCTCCATCACTAATGATTTCTCAAGAAGTGTCAAACCTTGAGAAGATGTTCTTTTTCAGAAATGCTGTGACACTTTTTCCCTCATTGTTGGATAGAGCCACATCCTCAACCCACTTTGACACATAATCCATAGCGACTAAGATGTACTTGTTTCCGTGTAAGCTAACAAAAGGTCCCATGAAGTCTATCCCCTATACATCAAATAACTCAATCACCATAATGGGGTTTAGAGGGAGCTCATGTTTGCGGGAAACACCACCTTCTCTTTGGCTCCTATCACAAGCTTTGGCATAGTCATGGGCATCTTGGTGGATGGTGGGTCAATAATACCCACACTGTAATATCTTATGTGTTGTCCGAACTCCACTATGATGCCCACCTACCAATGATGAGTAACATGCCTCAAGTATGCTCATCATCTTGATCTGAGGAACACCACAAAGAATAATCCCATCCGCACATACAAGAAACAAGAATGGGTCATCCCAAAAGAACTTTCTCACATCATACATGAACTTCCGACATTGATATGTGTTCAAATCGGGCAGCACAATGTCACTTACTAAGTAGTTTGCATAGACTGCAAACCATGGTATTAAGTCAGAGATGCTGCTAACGCTCTCTCATCTGGAAATGAATCATTGATCTCCAATCCATCATCAAACATCATCATTGCCCCATATTCTAACCTGAAAAGGTAATTTGCGACGTGATTTTTTCCCTTTTATGTGGATGACATCGAAGTTGAATTCTTTCAGGAAAGTACGCACCTCATCAACCTTGGTTTTGCATCATTCTTTGCCATCAAGTATCAAGTGTTGAGTGGTCGGTGTGCACTACTAGTTTGGCCCCTAATAGATATGACCTGAATTTCTCGAATGCAAATACCACCGAGAGTAGTTCCTACTTAGTGACTGTAAAATTCTTCTATTCTGCATTTAGGTCTTTTCTAGTATAGTATATTTCTTGGCGCTATCATAATACTACACCTAGCGTAACCCCACTTGCATTGCACATGATTTCAAAGGGCTTGGACCAGTTTGGAGCTACAACGATTGGGGATGAAATTAACCTCTTCTTCAATTCTTTAAAGGCTCTGAGGTATGCTTCATTGAACATGATCTTAGCATCTTTCTCCAGCAACATGCACAAGGGGTGTGTAATTTTAGAGAAGTCTTTTATGAACCTCCGGCAGAACCCTGCATTCCCCAGGAAACTCCTCACACCCTTAATTGAAATAGGTGGGGAAAGCTTCTCGCTCACCTCTACTTTAGCTCTATAGACCTCGATCCCTTTGCTGGATATCCTGTGCCCCAAGACAGTGCTGTCCTTTACTATGAAGTGACACTTTTCCCAATTCAGCACCAGGTTGCATTCCTCACATCTTTGCAATACAACATGCTAGTGCTTCAAGAAGTCCTCAAATGAGTCTCCAACGACACTAAAGTCATCCATGAAGAATTCAGTAGTGTCTTCTACCATGTCTGAGAAGATGGATATCATGTATCTCTGGAATGTCGCTAAGGTGTTACATACCCCGAATGACATCCTCTTGAATGCGAAGATGCCATAGAGGTATGTAGATATCATCTTCTCTTGATCATCTAGAGCAATTTTGATCTTATTATAGCCTGAATATCCATCAAGGAAGCAGTACCAACCCTTTCCAGCTAGTCGGTCCAACATGTGGTTCATGAATGGTATAGGGAAGTGATCTTTTTCGGTTAACGCATTGAGTTTTCTATAATCCATGCACACCCACCATCAAGTGACTAGCCACATCAGGATCAACTCATTGTTGGCATTTGGTACCACTATGATACCACCTATTTTCGGAACACACTGAACTAGGCTCACCCATTCACTGTCGGCAATTGGATAGATCACTCCTGCATCCAACTATTTGATGATCTCCTTGCATACAACCTCTTTCATAGTGGGGTTGCGACACCTTTGGTGCTCAATACTTGGCTTGTAGTCCTTAAACGATTGGATTTTGTGCGTACATATCTCAGGAGTGAATACCAATGATATCAACAATCGTCCATCCAGTGGATTTCTTAAACTATTTAAATGCTATGACAAGGGCGCTCACCTGCTCATCATTCAAATCCACAACAATTGTAATTGGAAAAATGTTGTTGGCTACCAAAAATGCTTATCTTAGATGTGCTAGAAGTATCTTAAACTCTAATACCGGTGGTTCTTTTATGGATGGCTTTGTAGGTGGTGAGTCCCGATTCTGTGATTCTAGCTCTAGCTTGATTTGATGCCTAGGGCCGTAAGACACCCCTAGAGCATTCAGTGTCTTATCATAATCTAAGTTTTCAACATTGTCAAAGTTCATCAACACCGCTCCAAACGCGTCAACACCAATCTTACCTCAAGTAGTACTTCTGGTTCAGCTTTATCAACAGTCTCAATAACAGAGACCACTCTCAAGTCATTTTCTTTCTTTGCCTTCTGATAGATGTTGAACACGACCTCATCTTTCCCAAAACTAAACTTGAGTTGGCCCTTTTCCATATCTACTAGAGTGCGTCCAGTGGCTAAGAAGGGCCCCTAGATGATAGGGACTTCAAAGCCAACCTTGTAATCTAGGATCACAAAGTTTGTGGGGAATATGAACCTTTCATCTTTAACCAACACATCATATAGTATCCCCATAGGCTTCTTCATCGTGTGATCAACCATCAACAACCGCATGCTTGTTGGAGTAGGGGGTCCTAAATCCTAGCTTCTTGAAGATCGCAAGAGGAATCAAATTAATGCTGGCACTTAGATGACATAGTACCCTTGCAAACTCTATATCTCTTATGGTGCAGGGTATGGCGAAAGCACCAGGATCTTCTCGCTTCTGAACCAAGGACCTTGTAGCAATAACATTACAATGCTGAAGCTCTTGGGAGTGCTCCTGATGCACAATGCACTTTTTCGTAACTAAGTCCTTTATGTACTTCGCATACTCTGGCATTTTCTCCAATGCCTCAATGAGAGGGATGTTGATGGAGAGTTGTTTTAGCATGGAGAGAACCTGAACTTGCCTTTCTCCTCCCTCTTTTTGATTCTTTGAGGGAAGGGAGGAGGAGGCCTAGGAATGGGCTTCAACTTTTGTGGTGCTTCAGCTGCTTCACTCACCCCATCCTTGCCACGATCATCTCTTGTGTCTGCATCTTTGGCCGTTATTGTCTTCTCTCGAACATCATCCTCATCAACTGGCATGGGAGGATCAATGGTGCTCTTGCCACCAAAAGTAGTAACTGCCATACATTACCCTTTAATCATAGGATTCTGAACTGTATTGCTGGGTAGTGCACCCCTCTGATGCTGATTTAGTTGAGTCGACACTTGACCAAACTATTGTTCCAACTATCTGATAGCCATAGAATGAGAATTTATTTTTTATTAATGCTTGAAATCTCGGATTTCATGCCCCTTAGAGTCTCATTTTATGTCTCAGCTTTCTTCAACAGGCGATCAAGCATCTCCTCAATCCTCGAACTACTTGCACCTACGTATAGGTTATGTGGTGGCACAAAAGGTCCATTTCTAAAGCCATCTCCGCGACCCCAACCTGCATCTCTCTCTGGACTCCTGTTCTGATCATAGTATCCTTCGTGATTATCCCTAAAAGCTCAATCTCTATTGAAGTTCTGACCTTGGTTTCCTTGACCTTGATGCCAATAGTCCTAGTTGGACCCTTGGGCGTTTCTTCAGAAAACCCCCGTCTGATTAGAAACAAAACATGTGTCCTCATAATAAGGCTCAAAATACATGAGTACACGTGGAGGTTGATGAACCACTACACTATTGATTCTGCTCCATCATCACCTCCATACCAATATGGATTCGGGCAAGCTCTGGCTTAATTTCTTTGTTGATCTTTACTTGCTCTGGAAAAATATTGACAATGCACAAACTTTTAGTAGATGCTTTGTCTCTCTGCTCCCATGCATAATTAGTCTTGCCCACTCTCTCTATCTATTCTGCTACCTTGCGAATGACTGATCTAAGAACATGCCCCGATGATAGTGTCAACACAAGCCTGATTGTACTCTTCAAGGGCACGGTAAAAGATCTCCACCAAGGCATCATCAACTATCTTGTGGTCTAGGAAACTCCTCAAGCATTTGGTGAACCTCTCTCAAGTAGTGCTGATCGAATCACTAGGAAGTTCCTCAAAGTTGTTGATCTGGTCCTTCAACTTGAGCTTCTTCGATCTAGGGAAGTACTTCCTGGTGATTCGATCAGTACTACATGGGAGCGGTTCACCAAATGCTTGAGAAGTGTCCCAGACCATGATGATGCCTTGGTGTAGATCTTTTACCATGCCCTAGATGAAAACAGTCAGGCTAGTGTTGATACTATTATGGGGGGGGGGGATGTTCTTAGATCAGCCATTTGCAAGGATTAAAGAAAGAATGGAGAGAGTGGTCAAGAGCAATTATGCATGGGGACAGAGGGACATATTATCTACCAAAGGTTCATACGCTTTCAGTGTTGGTTTGGAGCAAGCTAAGATCAATGAAGAGATTATGCAAGAGCTTGCCCGAATCTGCACAGGCATGAAGGTGATGATGAAGAAGAATCAGGAGCGAGTCAATGCAATAGTTCATCATCTTACACGTGCACCCATGTATGATGATTCTTACTATGAGGAGGACACATGTTTTATTGCTAATCAGACGGGGGGGGGGGGGGGGGGGGTTCTGGACTATCGCCCGAGGCTCTAATCAGGTCAATTGGCTCCAAGGTCAAGGAAACCAAGGTTGGAACTTCAACAAAGATAGGGCTTTCAGGGAAAACCATGGAGGATAATATGACCAAAACAAGGGCCCAGAGAGAGATGCAGATTGGGGTTGCAAAGATGGTGACATAAATATCTCTATATGCCACCACATAACCGTGATGCAGCTGCAAGTAGTTCAAGAATTGAGGAGATGTTTGATCGCCTATTGAAGAAAGCTGAGACACAGGATGAGACTCAGAGGGGGATGAAATCTAAAATCTTCATTAACGAGAAAATTGAGTCTCACTCTATTGCTATCAAACAGCTTGAGCAACAGTTTGGTCAAGTGTTAACTAAACTCAATTAGCGTCTGAGAGATTCACTGCCCAACAATACAGTTCAGAACCCTAAAAATGAAGGGCAGTGGATGGCGGTTAGCAGTGGTGGTAAGAGCAACATTGATCCTCCTATACTAGTTGATGAGGATAATGTTCGAGAGGAAACAGTTGTGACCAAGGATGCAGATGCAGGTGATGATTGTGGAAAGGATGGGGTGAGTGAAGCTGCTGATGTGCCACAAAAGTTGAAGCCCATTGCTAGGCCTCCTCCTCCCTTTCCACAAAGAATCAAAAAGAGGGAGGAGGAAGGCAAGTTTAAGCACTTTCTCTCCATGCTAAAACAACTCTCCATCAACATCCCTCTCATTGAGGCATTGGAGAAGATGCCAGGGTATGAAAAGTAGATGAAGGAACTGGTTACGAGGAAGTGTATTGTGAGTCAGGAGCACTCCCAAATGCTTCAGCATTGCAGTGCCATTTCTATGAGGTCGTTGGTCCAAAAGCGAAAAGATTACAGTGCTTTTACCATACCTTGCACCATTGGAAATGTGGAGTTTGCAAGGGCACCATGTGATCTAGATGCCAGCATTAATCTGGTGCCCCTTGTAGTCTTCAAGAAGCTAGGATTGGGTACCCCTACTCCGATGAGTAAGCAGTTGTTGATGGCTGATCACACGGTGAAGAAGCTTGTGGGAATATTATATAAATATGCTCGTTAAAGTTTAAAAGTTCATATTCCCCACAGACTTCATGATTGTTGATTGCGTAGTCAACTTTGACGTCCCAATCATCTTGGGAAGACCGTTCCTGGCCACTGGGCAAGAAGTAGTAGATATTGAAGTCGGTCAACTCAGGTTCATATTGAACAACGAAGAGGTTGTCTTCAATATTTGTTAGTATATAAAATTGCCAGATGATTTTAAGAATGAAATCTAGGTAATTGGAGATGTCTGAGTAACCAATTTTTTCAAGTCGTTCTGCGACAACAAATGATGCTCTACTTGGGAGGCAACCCAAGAGTTTTGATATAATAGTTGTAGTGTAGCTTTATTTTTCAGTTTTGGAACTCATAGGTAGTTTATTTTCATGTATTTTGTTGTAATCTTGGACATTGGGCTTGTTGCATATAGGATAATAATGTGTTCTATGAAGAATATGCGGGTACATGGCTAAGTCAGCCATTCTTGGCTGAAAGGGCATCAGGAAGTTCCTCAACAACTAGTTTTATGGGTTGTAAAACCCTTTACGGCCCATATACCATGTTATAGACAATTCCAGTAAGCAAAAACTTGTGCACTCCTGTCTATGAGTCAACTTTATGAGCCGTGGATAAAACTACTGGTCATGAATGGAGCTCGTGGACGCCAGGTAAGTTTTCTAAAAGTTTTCTAAGTGTTGAGGTCTCTACGACCAACTCTATGAGTTGTACTTCACTTTTCGACTCATAGACTGGTATGTGAAATCCAGTCCTAAAACTAGGATTTGGATGTTCTACGAAACCATAGTTCATGAGCAATAAAACACTTTACGACCCGTAATTAGGGTTTCGTAGAGTCCAGGTCCATCCTATTTCAATTGACCCAGTCAAAGCATAAATAATGGGGTCAAATTATGTTGACCCGATTTCATCCCTGAATTACAAATTGTGCCAAGCTGTATCTCCACCCCAAAATTCCGACCACCGACGACGATCATCCCCCTGTTTCCCGGTGAGAATTTTCGGCGACCTATGGTTTAGTGTCCCACCACCTCCTTCATCTTCTACAATCTAATCACACAAATTTGTAAGTTCTTAGTTACCCAAATACCTTCAATTTACCTATATTTGTAAGGTTAAATTGAAAATTATGTCAGGAATGGTTGTTTTAGACACGAACCCATGTGTTAAAAATAGTAATTGTGATAATTGAATTATGGTTGCCCATGTTTGAATATGTGTATAGCACTAGAATGTGGTATGGTTTCCTTTGTCCATGTTTGATTGATGTATCTTTGGTACCCATGTAATCACCCACCATGTAAGAGAATTATCTTTATGTGTGATATTCGGTGTGTGATGACATGGGTGCATAATTTTGATGATAAAATCATTCACACGGGGTCAGAAGGATTGCGGAAGCATGTCTAATAAATTTTGATGGGGTACATATGTTGACTATCATGTTGGGATATTAGTTTTATGTGAAAATCATGTGGGTGTGTACATTTTTCTTCGATGCTGCTAAAATAAAATTGAGAGAAGTCGTATGGGGGTCCATTGTAATGGATTTAGAAACTTAGGTGACTGAGTTTTCGGGTCTACGGGTGGCTTTTACGATCCATGGAACATTCCACAAGTCGTAGTTCCCCTCGTACAAGATTCCTGAAACTTGAAGCTTCTGAGTGCCCATCAGACAAAACCTTCTACGAGTCGTAGAACACTTTATCACCCATAGAATGGTCTAGTAGATCCCTGCCTGAAATAAATTTAGACATCAGAATCATCTAGGCCTCATAGAATATTCTATGAGTCATACCTGGTCTTGTAGACATTTCCAATGATTAAAAATCATTGTGAACATTATTTTACGATAGCCTTCTACGGCCCGTAGTTTCCACTACGGCCTGTAGATGTACTTTCGTAGACCTTTCTACAACTAAGTCTAAGCTATTTTTGCATTTCATCTTTTGATCTGTGAGGCTAACCTAAGTGCTTAAATGTTCATGTTTCAGGTACTAAAGCCCAAAAAGCAAAATGTGATGATATCAAGACCCTACAAAAGAGGCTCAGAGATGAGCCCTCGGAGGATGATTTGACCCCTACACTGAGTAGTTCACTAGAGGACCTTGGCGTCCATCTAGACTCCGAGGTTGCTAAACCTCATATGAGAGCTACTGCCAGAGCTGTGTAGACTTTGGCTCTTGTCGTTCGTACTTCCCAATCTAATAAGGGAGACGATGACAGGAGATGTTTGCCCTGTGCCATCGCCTGAGGTTCCACACACCACCACCAACTCTGTTGCTGCTACTTAGGATAGACCTCTACAGTCCGAGGAGAGAGGGATCACTACTTCTATCCCTACACCACAAGCCACATCATCACAGGCTATACCCGCAGGCATGGTTTATGTGTCCATAGTATCTATACAGGCCATGGCATAGAGGTTATCACATGATGAGTCACAGTTGACTTAGCTAGTTCTGTAGATTAAGCCATGTTTGATTTGGAGGGTCGCATGCAGGCGTACACGGTTACCACAATGCAGGACTATATTTTCATCGTGGATACCCGTATCGACACCTTTGGGGCAAGGGTATAACAAAACCTGAGCACGACCCAACCAACAGACTTGACAGCTATCTTGACAGAGATTCAACATCTCCAGGCTGATGTGACAGTAGTACTTGCAGCACCAATGATGCTACGAAAGACCATAGTCCTAGTGCACATGGTAGATCTTTTTGCTCCCTATGAGCATGTCCAGCCTTCCCATGGGAAGAGACTCCACACAAATGATGATGAGGATGTTGTACGCTCACGTGCGAAGCTGACCGAGGAGGAGGAGCTCGAACTTGTCTTGAGAGAGTCGAGGTAGGAGGAGGAAAGATGACAGGCTTGGGAGCGTGAGAGATTGAGGGGTGCTGGCCCTTCTAGATAGAGTATTACTACTGAAGAGACCGCTATGCAGGGTGAGGCCAGTCAGACTCAGCCACACACTGGTGCTTAGGCATCCAAGTATGATTTTTGACCCCATATATTCTAGTTTTGCTTTAATTGTATGCATTAGGGACAATGCACCTTTTTCGATGGGGTGTGGGTAGTAATGGGCCTCAGTGAAGTCTGAGTAGCTTGGGTCCATAACTACCCCTATTTTTTATCATGGGTTTTCTTGCTTGTGTTCATTTTCCCCATGTATATTTACTTTCTATTGAACTGACACATTTAGGATGTTTAGGTAGTATTTGTAGCATATAGCATATTCTGTGTTTTGTTTGAAAAATGATACCCACCAAAATTTTGATTACTTATTTTAGATGGCAATCATGCATGTTTAAGTGTGTTGGCAATGCTTGTTCTAGCCGGGCAGTTCAGGAAGCTCTTCCAACATATGATATTGTTGATAGATCTAGATCTACTCAGGTGAGTAGCACACCCAAGCATGGTGGTTCTTCAGCACAGTCGTCTCAGGGGAGAGACCCCAAGGCTTGTTATATTAGTGATGAGGTTGGGCACTTCACCAATCATTTTCCACATTAGGTGTTTCTACTCAGGCTTTAGGACTACAGACAGAAGCCAGAGATGTCTCTCAGAACATGAGGGGTGGTGCTAGAGGAGGTCATGGTACAGGGAGAGGTGGTGCTGGTGGAGGCCCATATACTAGCAATGGTCTTAGTGTTTGCTATTCTGTTCCTAACAGGGCTGAGGTAGAGGCTTCTCATGCAAGTTTCACAGGTATGGCTCTAGTATGCCACCATTCAGCTTCAATTTTATTTGATCCAAGTTCTACTTATTTATATGTGTCAGCATATTTTGCTTGTGTGAGCCACTTGCCGAGCCTATTTGTGTTTCCACCGCGGTAGGTGAATCTTTAGTGGTGAATCAGGTTTATCGAGGTTGTGTTGGGACTTTTATGGAGAGAGATACTGTTGCTAATATGATATTATTGGATATGGTTGATTTCGATGTGATTTTAGGTATGGATTGATTGCTGCCTTATCATGCTATTTTTGATTGTCATACTTAGATCGTGATTTTATCTTGCCCCAATTTGCCTCAGTTGTTGTGGACTGGAGCACCTAGTTCTTATCCTAAGGGTGTTATTTCTTATATGTATTCTTGTCGATTGATGGGGAAGGGGTGTTTGACTTATTTAGCATGTTCGGGCCATTTCTCAGGATCCTCCATCACTTGATACTATCAGGATTGCGACAGAGTTTATAGATGTATTTCTGAGTGATTTACCTGGTGTCCCTCTGGATTTTGATATTGACTTCTCTATCGATGTAGAGCGGGGCACTAAGACCATATCTATTGCTCCTTATCAGATGGCTCTGGCTGAATTGAAGGAGTTGAATGAACAGTTGGAAGATTTGTTAAAGAAAGGCTTTATTCGTTAGAGTGTCTCCCAAGGGTGCTCTTTTATTATTTGTGAAGAAGAAGGACGGCACTATCCATATGTCTATTGATTATCGCTAGCTTAACAAAGTGACCATGAAGAACGAATACCCCCTACCTCCCATTAATGACATCTTTGCCTAGTTGCACGATATGTCGTTGTTCTCTAAGATCAACTTGAGGTCTCATTACCATCAGTTAAGAGTTCGAAAGTGTGATATCCCAAAGACAGCTTTCAGGATCCATTATAGGCATTATGAGTTTGTATTCATGTCATTCGAGTTGATTAATGCCCTAGTTGCTTTTATGGAGTTGATGAATCAAATGTTTAGGCCCTAATTAGACATCTTTGTGATTCTGTTCGTGAATGATATCTTGGTTTATTCCAAAAGTGAGGCGGATCATGTTTAGCACTTGAGGGGACTGTACTTTAGAGATTGAGGGAAGATAATTCATATGTTAAGTTCTCAAAGTATGAGTTTTGGTTTGAGTCCGTTGCATTTCTTGTCCATGTTGTGTCAAAAGATGGTATTATGATTTATCCGACCAAGGTAGCAGTTGTTCGTGAGTTGGCTAGGCCTATTACGGTGATTGACATTCATAGTTTACTTAGGTTAGCGGGGTATGTATTATTGGTATTTTGTTCAGGGTTTCTCATTGATAAAAGCCCCATTGACCAGATTAACTCAAAAGGTTGTAGCATTCAGTGGTCGGACGGTTGTGAGTTAAACTTCCAAAAGCTGAAAGATTTGTTGACTTCAGCACTTATTCTTGCTTTACCCGAGGAGGGAGTTCCATTTGTATGATATTGTGATGCTTCAGGTGTGGTTTTGGGTGGTGTATTAATGCAAAAGGGGAGAGTGATAACCTATGCTTCTAGACAGCTGGAGGTGCATAAGAAGAACTACCCTACCCATGACTTAGAGTTGGTTGCAGTTGTATTTGTATTGAAATCGTGTTGTGGGGTGCATTGTTAGATCTTTACCGATCATAGGAGTCTCAAATACATTTTTACTCAGCCTAACTTGAACATGAGACGATGTAGGTGGTTGGAGTTTCTTAAGGATTATGATATCTCTATTCTATGTCACCCCCGGAAGGCCAATGTGCTGGCCAATGCCTTGAACTGGAAGACTACTAGTATAGGGAGTTTGGCATTCTTGAGGGATGAGGAGAGGCCCTTAGCTCTAGATGTTCAGTCACTTGCCAGGCAGATGGTCCGTTTGGACATTTTTCTTCCACAGAGTATTTTGCCCTTTGTTGAGGCTAAGTCTTCTTTGCTTGATCAAATACGTGCTCAATAGTTCGAGGGCCCCAAATTATGCGTGATTTGTAATAAAGTGTTGAGAGGTGAAGCCAAGGTGGCTATTATTGATACTGATGGTGTATTGAGGGTTAATGATAGAGTTTATGTGCCTAAAGTTGGGGATTGGATAAATTTCATACTAGAGGAGGCCCACTGTGCAAGATATTCCATCCATCCGGGTGTGGCCAAGATGTATCATGATCTTAAACAACATTATTGGTGGTTTGGCATGAGAAGAGACATGGTTGAGTTTGTGGTCAAGTGTTTAAATTGCTAACTGGTGAAATATGAGCATAAAAAACCTAGTGGATCGGTGCAAAGGATGCCCATTCTCCAGTGAAATTGGAGAGACTAACTATGGACTTTGTTACAAGTTTGCCCATGGCCTTGGGAAAGTTTAATTCAGTTTTGGTGGTTGTATTGATTCGCCAAGTCGGCACACTTCATATCGGTAAAGACTAGCCACAGTGCAGAGTAGTTGGCTATATTGTATATTTGGGACATTGTCAGATTGCATGGTGTGCCAGGGTCTATAGTATTAGACAGAGGGTTTGTGTTCACTTCTTACTTTTGGCAGGCTCTACATCGTGGTTTGGGTATTAGTGTAGATTTGAATTCATCTTTTCATCCTCAGATCGATGGTCTGTCAGAGCGCACCATTTCGGTGTTAAAGGACATGCTTAGGGCCTGTGTTTTGATTTTGGTGCTCAATGGGACCAATACTTACCATTGGCGGAGTTTGCATATAGCAACAGTTACCATTCCAACATTCAGATGGCACCATTTGAGGCATTGTATGCCCGGAGGTGTAGATCACCAATCGAATGGTTTCATTCAGGTTAAACCAAGGTATTGGGTGTTAACTTACTTCAGGATGCCATTGACCGGGTCCGGCTGATCTAGAGTAGATTTCGGATAGCCCAGAGTCATTAGAAGAGTTATGCTGATAAAAGGGTTAGGCCTCTTGAGTTCTCTGTTGGTGACAGTGTTTGGCTAAAACTCTCACCCATAAAGAGTGTGATGAAATTTGGGAAGAGGGGCAAGTTTAGTCCTACATTCATTGGCCCATTTGAGATTTAGTGGGGTGTTAGTGAGGTGGACTATGTGTTGGCTTTACCACCTAGATTGTCTTCTATCCGTTTTCTAAGTTTCTAGACTCCGCCAGTACATTCCAGATAAGTCCCATGTGAATTTTTATGACTCTATTAAGTTGAGTCAAGATTTGTCCTACGAAGAGGAACCTATAGCTATTTTGGACAAGTGAATCTGGAGATTGAGATTCAAAGATATACCTTCTGTGAAATTTCAATGGCGGCATTGTTCTATTGATGAGGTCATTTGGGAGTTGGGGTCTGACATGCGGGCTAGATATCCCAACCTTTTCGAGGCTTCAAGTACTCCTCTTATCCTTATGTTCGAGGATGAACATTCGTTTTAGAAGTGAATGATGTAATGACCTGGTTGGTCATTTTTTGCTTTATTTGAGAAAATTATTGTTTTACCCTTTCATAAGTTTCTTTAGGCCTACTTTGAACTATTTGAATGATTAGAATTTAAATCCTAAGTTTTAAAAGTTGAGTATATGAGTTTTGGTCTTTTGAAGGCTTAAGTTCTTGAAAAAGTGAGTTTTTGTGTCATTATGAGTTTTAGAGGTATGATCAGATATTTGTCGATTTTATTAGCTCTGAAGTCTTGAAAGTGAACTACAGGAAGTTGGAAAACTAAATTTGGAATTGAAATGAGGTTTTTAGGACCAAAATTGTGATTTTAGTCATTTTCGGAACCAAAGTTTGACTTTGGTCAACATTCGGAGTTTAGAAGCTCGGATCAGAATTCTGACATTTTCCATAGTTCCAAATGGTGAAACTAACGCTAAAAATGGTTTCATCATACTTTTTGGAGTTTTCGAGGGCAGTTTTAATATTTTAGTTTTAAACTAGTCGTATTGACTTGAATCGGTAAATGTAGAGAGAAGGCCTTAAAACTGATTTTTGATGATTCCGTTGAGTCATGATCGTTTTTTCTTGTATGGATACACATTTCGTTTGTGAAATTCTGAATTTGGATGAGTTTCGGGGGTCCATTATGAGTAGGAAAATTGGACTTGGGTTGCTGATTATGTTGATATCTGGTGCAGGCAACCTTCTTCTCCGCGTTCGTGGAGAAGCCTTCGCGTTCATGGATGTGTGGGTTCGCTAAGCTCTACGTTCGCAGACTGGTTCATGCGTTCGCAGATTTGGTGCCTTTAGGTCTCCGTGTTCGCAAGATGCGCTCCGTGATCGTAGAGTAGTTTTGTATCTGGATAGTTTTAAACTCGTAAAACACCATTTTCAATCCATTATCGAACTTCTATGCTTTTTGGGGCGATTTTGAAGAAAGGTATTTGAAGATTCTTGTTGGATAAGTGTTTCTAACACTAAACTAAGCATTTTCTATGAGATTTATCTTGATTTTAGCTCTGATTTCATGAATTCGATCACCCAAAATTGGGGGTTCTATGTTTTCCAAACTTTAACCATTGATTCCTCATTCAATTTAAGCTTGATTTTAATGGGATTTTGCCATGAACTCTATTTTTTGAGTAAAACATGATTCCCAAATAAATTTCCAAATTTGAAACTTTTCAATTTTAGCTCTAATTTTGACCATTATGCCCCCAAGCCTAAACTATGCCAATATTGGTATAAAAATTCTTATGTTGATGAGTAGTAACTATTGTTGATAGTGGTTGACTCAATTAGAGGTTCGATTTGAGGAATTGAGTTGATTGAAAGCTTGTCTGAGTGCGGTTTAAGCATCGAGGTAGGTTCAACGAACCTTTTTGGGACTTAATTTGAGTTATTGATCTTGTCATGTGATAATTATGAGATTTGGATTGATTATTGTGGAACTGAGTTGTTATGTTGAAATGATGATGGAAAACAATTTTTTGTAAGCTGAATTGTTGTATAATCTTGATCCTATTGATCAATTGAGTTGAATTATGATGAATTGAAGAGGACTTGAGATAAAATGAGACTAAATGAGTCTTGTGAGATTAATGGGACAAGTAAGGTCTGGTATTATTGATATACTTGTGTTTTTAGGTTAAGATGGGTACGATATCATTGTTATATTTGTACATTTGGGATGAGACACGTCGAGTGTCATGGTCATACTTGCATATTTGGGACGTGTTAGGTCTATAATATTGATACTCTGGCATACTTGGGACAGGTTAGGTCAGATATGGTTGACATTCTCAAATTATTGATATAATTATGATGATCTAAAATATGAAGATGGTTGGGCATTAGTTGCGACACTTGATATTATTTCTTGTGCATATGATTTGTATGAGTTTCATGCCATAGTATCCTTGTTGTGGTGTGATTTACATGTGTACATGCATTCTTGAGTTGCACTATTGATTTTATCTATTGTGTGAGTCTTATAACATCCCTTGTCTCAGGAAGGAGGCAATGGTGATACTCATATTTCTCATATCTTAACCATGAGCAGGTGGCAAGGACTTGGCATCATATTATTACATGACCACGGGAAGGTGGCAAGATTATGGCATACTGATATTACTTGACCACGGGCAGGTGGCAAGGCTGTAACACCCTTGGTATTAGGCATGATTAGTTGTGCGTTATATTCCTTATTGTGGTTATATGACATACACAGATTCTTAAGGAAATTTTGGCTCATTACTATGGTATATATATTATCATCTTGTGCTAACCTTTTTGGATGCAAGGATAGGGTTCTTCGTTGTTACATGCTTGATTCAATATCTCTTACCCAGTTGATTGAACTTGTTGGGTACATTTCGGTGTACTCACCCCTACTTTGTTTCCTTCCTGCAAATCATGCACATGATACAGGACAGGGTAGTTGATCTTTTCATTCGAGTGCTATCATTACTATCCAGATCTCATCGATGAGGCTTAGACTCTGAGTCACCACGGATCTTTGGATCCTCTTATATTTCTTTGCTCTATGACTATGTATCAGATATTATGAGATAGTATTGTACTCGCTTTTGAGACAGTTGTATTTACTCTTACATACTATTTTAAATGCTCTTGTACTCGTGATTCAAGGGTTTTGGATATTTCTTGTATCTTATGGGTTTGTTGCCGCTTATTTTATCTTTCTTTAGTTGCGTTCTGTTTTAGGTCATGACAATATGACTATGGACTTTGTTATAAATTTACCCATGGCTTTGGGCACGTTTGACTAAGTTTGGGTGATGGTTGATCATTTGACCATGTCGGCTCACTTTATATCAGTAAAGACTAGCTATAGTGCGGAGCCATTGGCTAGATTATATATCTAGGACATTGTTAGATGCATGGGGTACCGGTGTCTATAGTGCCACACAGAGGACCGGTTTTCACTTCTCATTTTTGATAAGCTCTACAACATGTTTTGGGTACCTGATTGGATTTGAGTTCTACTTTTCACCCCAGACTAACAGTCTGTCTGAACGCACTATTAAGGTGATGGAGGACATGCTTAGGGCCTTGGGGATTGGTGGCACCAGCACTTACCATTGGCATAGTTTGCATATAACAACAGTTACCACTCCTGCATTTAGATAGCACCATTTGATAGCTTGTATGGTCGTTGTGTAGGTCACCGATCAGATGGTTCGATTCAAGTTCAAGTGAGGTGTCGGGTGTTTATTTTCTTCACGATGCCATGGACTGGGTTCGGCTGATTCAGAGTAGACTTTTGACCACTCAGAGTCGCTAGAAGAGTTATGCCGATAAGAGGGTTAGGCCTTTTGAGTTCTTTGTTGGTGACAGTGTATGGTTGAAAGTTTCACCAATGAAGGGTGTGATAAGATTTGGGAAGAGAGGAAAGCTCAGTCTCAAATTTATTAGTCCCTTTGAAAGTTTGAGGATAAATAGTGAGGTAGCCTATGAGTTAGCCTTACCACCTAGATTATCAGTTGTTCGTCCTGTTTTTCATGTTTCCATGCTCTACCAGTTTAGTAGTCCTGATGAGTCCTATGTAATCTCTTACCATTCTTTTGGGATGGGTTCAAACTTATCTTATGTAGAGGAGCCTATAGTTATATTGGATAGGCAGGTTCGGAGATTGAGATCCAAAGATATACCATCAGTGAAGGTTCAGTGGTGGCACCATTCTGTTGATGATGCTGATTGGGAGATGGCGTTAGATATGCGAGCAAGATATCCTCACCGTTTTAAGGTTCCAGGTACCTCCTTCGCCTTTATATTCGAGGACAAATGTTATTTTTAATGGTGAATGATGTAATGACCTGGTTGGTCCTTTTTGTGTTTATTTATGAGAACTATTATTTTACCTTTTCGTAAGTTACTTTGGGCCTATTTTGAACTCTCTTTTTTGTTGGAACTGAAATCTTGAGTTTTAAAAGTTAAAAATATGAGTTTTGGCATTTTTGGAAGCTTAAGTTGTTGAAAAAGTTATTTTTTGTGCCATTTTGAGTTTCGGGTGTTGGATCGAGAATCCGTCGATTCCATTAGCTCCGAACTGATAAATCTGGTCTAGGAGAAGTTACAGAAATTTATTCAAACTTAAAATGAAATTTTTAGGCCCAAAGTTATATTTTTTTTTATTTCCAGAACCAAAGTTTGACTTTATTCAACATTCAGGGTTCGGAAGCTCGGATCTAAATTCTGACAGTTCCAGTAGTTCTGGATGGTAAAACTAATGCTAGAAATAGTTTATTCTTAATTTATGGATTCGCCAAGGGCAATTTTGGTATTTTGAGTTTTAAACTAGTTTGATTGACTTCCATTGATAAATGTTTCGTGGAGACCTTGAAATCAAATTTGGATTATTTTGTTGATTCTAGATCGTCATTTCTAGTACAGATACTTATATGGTTTGTGAAACTCTATTTTTGGATGAGTTACGAATGTCCATTTTGAGTTTTTGTTAAATCTGTTTATTACTGGAGCAAGTTTCTGGTGCAACCCTCAGCTACTCTCGCGCCCGGGGGTCCTCGTTCACGAAGGTGTAGCTGGTGCCATCCATTCGCTATTCAGGCCTTTATGTTTACGGAGGTCAGTGATGCCAACCCGCCATGCTCGTGGGCCTTGTTTTTGTTCGCGGAACATAGTTGTTCCCCAACCCTATGCGTTCGTGGGCCCTATCCACGTTCGCGGAGTACATTTTTGACTGAAACCATGATATATCCGTGAACTACCATTTTTATTCCATTTTCAAACTTTCAAAGCTTTTGGGATGATTTTAGATTTTTCAAGGATTTTGTTGGGTAAGTATTTCCAGCACTATATTAATTATTTTTTTTAAGTTTTATCTTTATTTTGACATAAATTTCATGATCTTGAATGTCCAAAATTGGGATTTTTGGTGTTTAATTTTGAAATTTAAAGTGTGATTTCTCCTTCGATTTAAACTCAAATTTATTGGGGTTTTCACCCATGGACTTCATTGTTCATGCATAACCTGTTTTAAAGTCAATTTCAAGATTTGGGATCTTTAGATTTTAGCCCTAGTTTTGACCTTTTTGCCCATAAGCCTAATTCGTGCCAATATAGGTATCAAAATGCACCTCTTGATATGTAGTATCTATTTTTGATAGTGAATGATCAAATCGGGGATCATTGGAGGTTTGAGTTGATCGAAAGCTTATCCGAGTGCGGTTTCGACATCAAGGTAGGTTTGGCTAACCTTTTTGAGATTGGATTTGAGTTATTAGACATGTTCATGTGATAATTGTAAGATTTGGATTTATGTATGAGACAATGGCATGATATGACTGAATTTGATGAAAATATGATACCGATTATGCTGAATAGTGAGTAAATGGCGATCCTAATGATAAATTGAGATGAAATTATGAGATTTGAGATAATTTGGATATCATTATTATAATATGGAACTTGAGATAGCTTTTGGAAAGTGTTGTGAATAATTGATAATGATTGTGATAAATTTGTGATTTTTAAGCCTATTTGGAGTTCTTGTGGAGCCTCTTTCTTTGACATCTTGATTATTGATAAGATAGTGATAATATAAGACAATGATCACCTTGTAGTAATGGTTGATATACATGGTATAGCCCATTAGATGTGATGGCTATCTACGTATCAATTGTCATTTATATTACTATATGTGTACCCTTGGGCGCGTGCATTGGTATGCACCTATCTTATATTGACTAGTTTCGTTGTTATGCACATATCTCCTAACTAACTAGTTGCATCTGTATGCACATGTCTTATAATGTACTGGTTGCATTAGCATACGAGATCTTATTCTGGATTTGGTTGCATTGGTATGCTCACATCTTATACATGACTAGATACATTGATATGCACATATCTCATAACATATGAACATTTTAAGATATTATGATATACTTAGAGGCACTTCAGTATGAGGCCCGTGATGCTTCTATATTGTAGCTTCGGCTGGATAGATGTGCGCATCGGACCTGCGACAGTCGTGATTCCACCTTATACATGTCGTGTGATGCCATTGCATTCATGCATTGCATCATTGATTGTATTTTCTATCTTTACCTATTTCTATTCATGTTTATATTATGTGCGAACCCTTTAGATGTAGATGATAGGATTCTTCTTATTACATACTTGTTCGATTTTCCTTACCCAAGCAGTTGAACCTACTGGGTACATTTATATGTACTTACCCTTACTTTGTTTTCTCCCTATAGATTGAGTACAGGGACCCGCACAGGGTAGTTGATCCACTCTAGTTGAGCTTTCTGCACATACCCAGATCTTATCAGTGAGGCTTAGTCTTCGAGTCGCCGTGGATCTTTGAAACATCATTTATTACTTTCTAGTTAGACTTTGTATCAAATATTATCAGCTTTGTATTCCGTTCGAGATAGTTGTATTTACTTTTGGTAATACATTAGATGCTCTTGTACTCATGGCTCTAATCTTTGGAATTTCTTATGTTATGTTGGGATTGTTTCCCCTTTAATTTATTTTCTTTATTTGGGATCTGTTTTTGGTCGTGACAACCAAACTTGAGCGGGTACTTTAAGTTGGTAAGCCTCCAACTCAGCTTTCTCCTCGGATGATATCCCCATAATCTCCACCACCTTATAGACCTTATCACTAAACTCTTGTGGATCCTCATCAACCTTGGAACCATGGAACTCTGGAGGAGTAATTCTAGCAAAATCCCTCACCATGGAAGCTAGAGTAGGAGTCTTTGGAGAAGCAACAACTTGAACCAACATAGTGATAGTGGCCTAAATGCCTCATTTATCACTTGGTCATCTTTAGAGCCTTGATGAACTTGAGGAGCCAGAGGAAGTTGGTCCTTATTAGCATCAACTCCCCTAGGAAATAAAGCAGTCGTGGAGACCATTTCTAGAAATATCAAAGGACAAGAATTAGGGAATGAGTGTCTTGAAGGCATAGCATGAAGTGAAAGTTTCCTAAGGGTCTCGTAGCCTTTCGCTCATGGATGTGGAGCATTTCACACCTATGAATAAGACTCTACTAGACGTGGCATGTTGGGCTCTCTTGGATGCTTTCAAACCTTGTGCTTTGATACTAAGTTTTTCATGACCTAAATCTAAGGCCTAGTCATGACACAACGAATATAACACCCGAAGAAGCTCCATCCAAGCCTCTTGTTTATACCATAAGCATACATAAGGTAACTAAGCAATAAAGAGAGTAAAACAACAGAAATATAAGAATTCGTAGTCTCATATTAAAGGGAGTTACATCAGTTCGTCCATACATGCCATACATAATAGATCTTGGAGGGTCTAGAGCATGGTACTAGCTCACCCTCAATATAAAGTGAAAACACAAGTCTCAACATAACAAAATATAGTATGAATAAGGTTTGTTCATGAAGCATGGGAACTCACCAACAATCTAAAAAATGTGATGTCCAACTCAAGCTACGAATAGGAGGAGTAGTATCCTCATTGTCCATTTATACAACTTTAGTTCATGTAGGCAAAGAGTATGCGTTAGTAGGTGAAATGCACCAAGTATATAGGCATGTCATGCATCAAGAGACATCATAACATAATAGAAATATGTATAATAATAGCAATAGAATAAGTACAAAATATGCATGTGCAATGCATGTTTACTATCATGAATGGAAGCATCATAAAACCTTTTGTAACCTAGGATACTTATGTGGGAGTAAAACCATAACCGACACTAAGACCATACAGAATATTACATGGAATTTTGATGTTCTCTCTATATCGAGTGAAAGAGGAGTCTACTTTTCCAAGGTAGACTAGAGCACACCCTTTAGGATCTACCCTAGCATAATGAGTGTCACATAATACATAAATTACCCACCTTTAGGGCTTATCCCTTGCACGGTGAGTGTCATATCATGATGCTATATGGATCCATGAGGTATCCTTATGGGAACATAATAGGGATAGTTTGCCTAACTCAAGCTCACTCGGTGCTAAGTCAAATCCTACAAAATACATAACATTTAATATCATAAACATCATCATAGTTTATACTTTATCAAAATCATACTCTCATAACTTGTAGAGTAGGTATCATAACCTCATGAAAACATATCATGTCATAGGAATAGTCTACCCACATATCTTTGCATATAGTGTGGGTATATTGCCCATCTTATCATCATTTTGTAAGCATTAGTGTCTCATGTCACGCTTATCATCATCATCATCAAAACAGACTATCATACATAGCATCATATTTTTGAAATTATAGCTTTAACATAGAAGACTAGGGCTTTGTGTGGGTTCATGAGCAATTGGATGGAAACCATTATAAGATTCATGCAATTGAATCAATTTGGATTACTAGTAAAGGAACCACATCCATTCATCAATCCATAATAATCATATATTTGAAATCACTTCAATTCAATTGGAAATCATAGAGTTCATATAATTCATTATAATTCATCCATAATTAACTAAAATAATAATTTAATAATTAAAATTTAAGCATTTGGAATCAAATCGTGAAAACATATAGAAATCCATGCTAGAAGTTGAAGCAAAAAGTGAGTAGAATTTTGATTCCATGGATGGTTCCAGTCCATGAATAGAGACCTACATACCTCAATTGAAGAACCATAGGAAACTAGATGAATTTACCTTGATTCCTTGACCTAATGATTTAATCCCTAGATTCAATGAAGTCCTTGATAGAGAGAGATATTTTTTAAATTTTATGAGTGATTTGAGAGTGAATGAGTTAGAATTAATTTAAGAATAGGTTAAATTTAATCTGCGATGGTACCGTCGGTTAATAAGGTCAAAACAACATAATTTAGGAGTTAAACAGATCAGATATGACTCAAAATCCTTCATTTAAAGATTGTAAAACCCATCTATGAACCTTGTTTATGGTCCGTGGATTGATGTATGACTTGTACATTAGGGGTTTCGTCTTGTCAAAACTGTTTTCTTATAACAGTCTCTGAATCTCACTCTACGAGACCTAGTTATGACTTAGACTTTCTATTACAGGTCCTACTTGTGCTTTGTCCATTATATGGGCCCAAAAGATATGCTACTAGAAATTGCACCTTCAAACGATAAGTAAATAGTATAATCCATCGTCCCATTTGCGAACAATAATCCCCACACAAAAGACTTCTAGACTAGAAAGATTTTCATTGTTTAGGGTCCTATTAATGATCACATTTGCGGTCCATATACTAAAGTACGACTCGTACAGTCCCTTTTTCAATGGCTTTTCAGTGTTTTGAAAATTCCATCAACTCTTGGACCTTAACTACAAAACCTATTTATGACCCATGGTTCAATCCACGTGCCGTCTATGGGCTCGTAATGTTAGTTCAGTTAGAGTTTTCTGTAACTCTTCCATTTTCCAAACTTTTATATGTGCAGGGTGTTACACCTTATTTAATGATTATTTTTTGTGATTATCATACAACGCCTCTACGAAGAACTCTATGAAAATAAGGGTGAATGCTAATGAGGAATAAGCCTTTAATGATCTGCTTGTGTGCAAGTGTCAAATGCTAAGTTTTGAATTGCTATCTATGTACTCTCTCAAGCCATGACTACCCAAGTGAATCAATGGGTGGTAGATCCTATTAAGGTGGGCTTGATAGTGATAAGAGTGAGAGATTTCACAAGAATAAACCCACTAGTTTCATGGGTATAAGGTGGATGAGGACCCCCAAGAGTTCATAAATGAGGTCTATAAGATTTTGGCTATTAAGGTGTGTCATTTAAGGTGTAGAAAGAATTATCGACCTTTCGATGAAAGAACATTGAACACATATTTTTTAACTATGGATATTTCTATGTTAATTACATACACCAAACAAATTGAGGAGAAGCTTGTAGAAAGAAGGCTAGGGAGTTCAAGAGGGCTCAGATTGATAGTGGTAGTTTCTTACATAAAACGGACTGGTAGTGGAAGTAACCATCCTCAACAAGGTCAAAATTTCTCCGATCAAGACTCATATAATAGTTTTGGCCAAAGGTACAACAAGGATAGAATGTCTATCCATAATCATTAGGGTTGTGGTACTAGTAAACCTTCTTTTCCCACTTTTCAAAGGTATAAAGTTTCAGGGAGGTAGGGCTCGCATACCTTCTTTTCCCACTTTTCAAAGGTATAAAGTTTCAGGGAGGTAGGGCTCGCGTAGAAACCATGGGGGAAGGTTTTTAGCAGGTACCAATGCTTGTTATGGATGTGGAAAGATGGGGAACAAAATAGCCAATTACCCTAATGCTCCTGAAAAGAGCAGAGGTGACATCTACAAGGTTAATCATTCTAATTTGGGCGGTGGTCTTTGCCAAAATAGATTCCATTCTCTTCAGTATCGATAAGATTATAAGGATTTGTCGAATATGGTTATGGATGTGTTGAAAGTCTTTCAAGTTGATGTGTATGCATTGTTGGACCGTGGTGCTAATCTTTCTTTTCTATCCCTTTATTTGGCTATGAGGTTTGACATGTGTACAATGATCTTTCTAGAGCTTTTTTAAGTTTACACATCTATTGGTCATTCGACTTTGAGTAAAAGAGTTCAAATAAACTATCCAATTTGGTGCTCCATAAAATTACCTCATGTGATATTGTTAAGCATCATATCACTGATTTTGTTGTTATCCTTGGCATAGATCTTCATCATGAATGCTATGCTTTATTAATTGTTGATATGAGTGGCAAAGTTACAATTACCTAATGAGCAAGTCCTAGAATGGAAAGGTAGTAATTATGTATTCAAATATAAATTTATTTTAGGCCTTAAATGCACGAAAAGTATTTTCAAGGGTTGCTTCTATCATCTTGTGTGGGTTAGGGATACTAATTCTGAATTCCTACTCTTGGGTTCATCCAAGGTCTAAATGAATTTCCTGATGTATTTTCGATGATCTATGTAACGACCCAAGGCTCAGACCTAGGTGCGACATGGAGAATGGGGAACTTGAAGGTGTCCCAAACAAGCATCAAAGATTATGTTAGCATATCCTTTTTATGAGTCATAATTCAATCATCGTCAAATGGTGCTAAGGGGATTAGACACTTAAGAAACACTTTATCGGTAAAGGGATAAGGAATTTTGACAATTCAATCACAACAAGTAAATCTAAGTGAAGGGAAAATGGGATCCACTTTATGGGGAATAAGGGCTTGGGAAATTAACCATCCATGCTACTAACATCACAAACAACAACATCCATAGGATAGGGGCTAAGGGAAAGCCTCCGTAGGTACAAAACATCACATGCTTTATACAAAGCATGTTATCCAACAATAACTTTGGTCATAGATGAAACAGGAGACATGACATGTTTGCTGCTCACCCTCAAAAGTAAGTAAGGAAAATAACAAAGTCTTAAAATAATCAATCTATATAGTGGATGGATATCACCCTCGAAATAGAGGACTCGCGACAAGTAAAGATCTTCACAAGTCAAATTAGCAACGATGAGGTCGGGGAAGAGCTACGATTCCTACATGCTTAAATTATGTAGGCAAAACTATGTATTAGTACCTTGAATGTACTAAGTATGCGGGATGCAATACAACAAGAAAGTCATAAACAAATATAATCAAGATGCATAATCATAACGAAAGCAACAAGCTCAATATGAAATGAATGATCAATGTCTTAATGAAAACATACAAGGAAGGGAAACCACAATTTTATAACATAGAATATACATATGTCGGAGGAGACCTTAACTAACACTAAAATCATGGGAGGTACTATATGAAATCCTGATGTTGCCTCAACACTAGAAATAAAGTAGTTGACTTGCAAAGGTAGACTACCTCACTGATAAGATACAAAAATACAACACTTTTAATGCTTAAATGGTAGCATTTTATGTGTTATCAATGCGACTTTAGTTGTTTTTTATGTGTTTTTGTGTTTAGATTTGCAGAAATCCAAGTTGGCCATGATTTAAGAAACAATTGTAGAACTTGCTAGTTTTGCTGTTGTATGAGACCGTCTACAAGTCATAAAGCATTCTACGAGTCATAAAGGTATTTCATGAGGAATTCTAGAGAGGGTCCAAGTTTTAGAAGTTAATTCTGTGAACATGCAAGCGAGTCGTGGATCATTGTACGAGTCCCAGAAGACCTTTCATGCCCTGAGGATCAGAGAAGTGGACATGCAGGAAAGTTATCAGACGAAACCCCCTTTATGTGTCGTAAACCACTTATCGAGTCATGAAAGGGTTTCATAGGAGAGAAGTTTGAAATTCTAGCAGCTGATTACTAGACCCCGACAACAAGTCCCAGAGGACAATACAAGTCGTAAAGTTCTTTCAGTGGAGTTTGCCGACCAATTTAGCTAATTTGTATAAGATTTATTTTTACTTATTATAAATAGGTTTTTAGGGTTATTTTTCAAGGGGGGACGACGATTTTATGAAAAGTTTAGCTTAGTTTAGGTTAGTATTCAGAGAGCTCATTAATCTTAGAGAGAAGACTGTGAAAGACTAATTGAAAATACTTGTGGTATAATTCAATCTTCAAGCTTGTGATTTTCATTGACATTGGATTTGTGTGTTCTTAATTCAGTTGTGTAAGGGTTTAATTAGGTCTTCTAACTTTACAATCTCTTCATCTACACAAAGCATGAGTAGCTATATCCACAACTAGGATTGTAGGAACAATGAAGAACTGACAAAGTAAAATTGAATAATTCATGATTCTTGGAAAGTGTATATTCATGTATCAATTAACTCTCTTCGTTTTGCATGTTTTCTGATGGTGGCCAACATTAGAACCTGCCTAGTGTTACTGACTTGACCAAGGTAGTAATGAATAGGAAAAAGATTAATTAACAAAAATCATTTGATGTGTTCTCATCTAATCAATCAAACTAGGCCAAGGGTAGGTTGTACTAGGACTTATAGGTAATGGTTAGTAATGCACACTATGGAGATGGGCCAACTCGCATAGTGAAATTCAACTCTCACATTTGACCAAAGGGCTTGGTGAACTTAAATTACCGTCCTGAATGCTATACACTAGAAAAGAATAAGGTTATCCGGTAATAATGAGTTAGGGAATCATGGGGAACAAAATACCCAGGTTGCTCTCCGTTATTGATGATTCACTCATGATCGTAAGTTATTTTATTTTTCTCTTTGATTTTTGCAAACCCCCCCCCCCCCGGGGGAACTGAGTAGATTAACTACTTAGATTCCTTGTTGGTGAATTTGCCTAGAGTCTATGTATTCCCTATGGGGTCGACCCTAACCTTGATTAGGTTTTATATCACGATAGAAACTGCTTTATCCTCTAAAAAGAAGGTGTAACTTGCGCGACGAATAAGATTTTAGTGTCGTTGCCAGGGAATATGGTTAGACATAGTAAACTCATTAGTAATTCGAGTATTAATCCTTAGTTTCCTTTATTTTACTTTTGTTTGTTGTTTTTGTTTATTTGCAGGGTGTACGAATAGTGTATGCCCAACACATGGAGTAAAGTAAATCCCTTAACTCCATTTGATCTAGAGATCTACAGAACGATAAGAAGGATGGCGCAAGATAACTCCAACAACGCGCCAAATAAAGCTCTGAATTGGAAGAACAATGATGATGATGGGAATGAGAACCCACCTCTATTGGAGGACATTTCATAGCCTCAGGACTTCAACGCCAATGCTTACCAGTGGAATAAATACTAGTTGCATCCCATGGCTATGGATGTGACTGGAGCTATTGTGTTGCCACTACTACCGGAAAACAGAAAGTTCATAGTCTCGAGTGGATTACTTTAGATTCTGCAAAACTGTGGGCTATTCTCGGGCTTACCTTCAGAGGATCCATATAGCCACTTACACAGTGTGGCATTTGTTTGTAAGTGTGTGATGGGAACACAAATCTGTCTATGGATGTTGTTGGACTTTGTGTCATCCCATTATCACTCACAGGCAATACTATGTTATGGCTATCTAAGCTCCCGCAGAGTTCAATCGCCAACTGGGCAGAGTTGCAGAAGGCCTTTTTGGAGAGGTACTTCCCTAGATTGATGAAGCTCAAGTTAAAGGACCATATCGACAACATTGAGCAACTTCCTGGTGATTTGATAAACACTTCATGGGAGTGGTTTACTAAATGTCTAAGGAGCATCCCTGAATACAATATAGTTGATGACGCCATGGTGGAGATCTTCTATCGTGCTCTTGATGAGAGAAGTCAAGTCTGTGTTGACACCATCATGGAGAGCATGTTTCTAGATCAACCATTTGCAAGGATTGTTAAACGTATAGAAAGAGTTGTCAAAACAAACCGTGCATGGGGGCAGAGGGATTGAGCTTCTATGAAGAGTTGATGTACAGTCGATGTGGTTCCAGAGCAAGCCAGAATCAATGAAGAGATCAGGCAATAGCTTGCTCAAATTCGCACAGGCATGGAGGTGATGATGAAGCAGAACCAAGAGAGAGTAAATGCAGTGGTTCATCAACTCCATGTGCACCCATGTATGAGCAACCATATAATGAGAAGAACATATGCTTTGTTAGTGATCAGACGGAGAGTTTCCAGACCAACGCCCAAGGGTCTGATTAAGACTATTAGTGCTAAGGTTGAGGAAACCAAGGTCAGAATTTTGGTAGAGATAGAGCTTAAAGAGACAACCGTGGTGGTTAATATGATATAAATAAGGGTCTAGATGTATATTGGGGTCGCAAAGAAGGCTTCAGGAATGGTCCTTATATGCCCCCACACAACCACAACGTTGGTGCAGGCAATTCAAGAATTGAGAAGATGTTTGATTGCCTATTGAAGAAGGATAAGAAATAGGATGAGACACTAAAGGGCATGAAAATAGAGATCTCTGTATCAATCCAAAGATAGAGTCTTATTCTGTGGCTGTCAAGCAGCTGGAACAACAGTTCGTTCAAGTGTCGACTCAGTTGAATCAGCATTAGAGGGGTACACTGCCTATCAATACAATGCAAAATCCTAAGAATGGCGAGCAGTATATGGAGGTTACTACTCGGGGTGTCAAGAGAACCATTGATCCTCCCATACCGGTTGAAGAGGAAGATGTTCGTGAGGAGATGGTTGCAGCTAAAAATGTAGATGAAGGAGATTGTCATCACAACGATGGGGTGAGTGAAGCAGCTGAAGCATCACAGAGGTTTAAGCCCACCCCAAGCCTCCTCCTCCCTTCCCTTAGAAACTCAAAAAGAGGGAGGATGAAGGCAAATTTCAAGCACTTCCTCTCCCTACTAAAGTAGCTCTCTCTCAACAACCCCCTTATGTCATATTTTGTTTTGATTCTATGTACTGGGGACAACACACATCTGTTTCGATAGGGTGTGGGTAGTTATGGGCCTTACTGAAGTCTGAGTAGCTTATGGTCCATAACTACCCTAATTTTTTATCCCGGGATTGTTTTGTTTGTGTTCCCTTTCCCTTGAATAGTTAATTTCTGTTGAACCGGTATGTTTAGGATGTTTAGATAATATGTGTAACATATAGTACCAATACTTGAGGTACATAGCATGTTTTTGTGTTTTGTTTGAAAAAAATGGTACCCATCAAAAAATTTTGATTAGTAGTTGGATAGTAACGATGCATGTTTAGGTGATTGACAATATCTGCTCTGATAAGTAAGGGTAGATTGAGATGAGAAACGTGATCTGAGAGTCATTTTGTTGATTATATATGCAATTCCATGTGAGTGTAAACCTTATTTGCTAAATTCATGTATTTTGTTCTAATTTAGAACTTGCTCGATTACTCTAAGTTATTTATAGATTAGATGGATTATGAAAGGATCTTAGGACATTGCTCTTAAATAGTCCATTTTAGCATAAAAATGACCAACAAAATCGATGATATATCCCTTGTTCCTAATGTTTGGGGCTAACATGTACCTATTCTTTTAAAACATCCGATTAAGCCAGCCTTGTTTGGTGAAAAATCATGAATTTGGCCCTAGTCCTTCCTTGAACATTGTGTACTTTGACTGAGGCAAAAAGCTTAAGTTGAGGGTTTCTACCAAACGTGGCCCTGGTTCTGAGGATGGATAGTGTGCACCTCAACACAAGCCAAATGCCTAAGTTAAGGTGGCTTTTGTAAGGGTAAAGAACAAAAATAAGGGATGTGAGTTAGGGATACAAAGAAAAAGGAGAAAAATCATGTACTGGGTGAAAGAAAAATAAAAGATTCCTTAATTGATAGTAAAAAGGAAAAATGAAATATGAAAATAAGGCAATAGGCTCAAAATGATAATTAAAGCACCCAAAAATGCTTGAACAAGGAAAAAGGGAGAATAAGGTGAAAATAATAGAGTTGGTAGGGCGTAAGTGTAGAAGAACAAAGTTTCAAGGAGGGCTTTTAGTTACTATTTTCCCAAAATATCATACCAAAGCCCCCTAAGCCTACGTTACAAGCCTAGAAGGTCCAAGGGTATTCCTAGTCCAATTAATTGATGGTCTGAGTAATGAGTATAGGGGCAAGCCTATGGTATAAGTCATTATGCATGTATGTATGTTGCAAAGGTGAGTGAGTTTGACAGTCCCAATGCTAAAACATGGAAACATCATTGAGCGTTAGATATAGGACTTCTTTCTGTGAGGGCACGTGCATTTCATTATTAGCATTAGACTTGTTCAGTGATTATGGATTATTGATAATGCTTTGCGTGCCATAGTTGTTTTGTCACATGCACCAGCTTGCATTGGTTTGCTAAATAGCTATCTAATCCCGTTTTGAAGAGTTGATATGGGTATCTGAGTTTGAGATGTATATGATATATGCCATTGAATTGAGGTTTGTGTGTGACTGTATTATCTATATGGATTGAGTCCGTCGCTTGAGGACAAGCAACAATTTTAAGTTGAGGGTGTTGATGTGCTGCCAAAATACAATACTTTTGATGCTAAAAACTTAGGATTTTGTGTGTTCTCAATGCGGCTTTAGTTGGTTTTTATGTGTTTTGTGTTTAGATTTGCAGGAATACAGGTTGGCCATGGTTTGAGGAAACATTTCAAAAGTTACTAGTTTTTGCTTCTGTACAAGACCTTCTACGAGTCGTAAAGCATTCTAAGAGTCGTAAAGGTAGTTCGTGAGTAATTCCAGTAAGGGCCCAAGTTTCAGAAGTTAATTCTACGAATATATAGATGAGTCGTGGATCAGTATACGAGTTGTAGAAGACCTTTCATGCCTTGATGATCAGAGAAATGGACTTGCAGGAAAGTTATAAAATGAAATCTCCTTTAGGGGTCATAAAGAATATTATTAGTCGTGAAGGGGTGTCGTAGAAGAGAAGTCCAAAATTTCCACAGATTACGAGACCCTAACTACGAGTCGTAGAGGACATTACGAGTCGTAATGTGCTTTCGTGGAGTTTGCCGACCAATTTTTCTAATTTGCTTAGGATTTGTTTTTACTTATTATAAATAGGTTTTTAGGATTATTTTTCAAGGAGGATGGCCAGTGTAAGAAAAACTTAGCTTAGTTTAGGTTAGGTTAGTGTTCAGAGAACTCATTACTCTTAGAGAGAAGATTGTGAGAGAGTGTCTGGAAACACTTGTGGTATATTTCAATCTTCAACCTTGTGATTTTCATTGATATTGGATTTGTGTGTTCTTAATTCAGTTGTGTAAGTATTTAATTATGTCTTCTAAGTTCATAATCTCTTCATCTATACAACGCATGAGTAGCTAAATCCACAACTAGGAATGTGGGAACCCTGAAGAACTGACAAAGTAAAACCAGATAAGTCATGATTCTTGGAAAGTTTATATGCATATATTAATTAACTCTCTTTGTTTTGCATGTTTTTTTATGGTTGCCAACCTTAGTACCCGCCTAATGCTACTGACTCAACCAAGATAGTAATGAATAGGAAAAAAGATTAATTAACAAGATTCGATTGATGTGTTCTCATCTAATCAACCAAACTTGGCCAAGGGGAGGTTGTACTGGGACTTATAGGTAATGGTTAGTAATACACACTACGGAGATGGGCCAAGTCGCATAGTGAAATACACCTCTCATATTTGCCCAGAGGGCTTGGTGAACTTTAATTACCGTCCTGCATGCTATACACTAGAAAAGAACTAGGTTATCCAGTGATAATGAGTAAAGGAATCATGGGGAACAAAATACCTGAGTTGCTCTCTGTTATTGATGTTTCTCTCATGATCATTAGTTATTTTATTTTTCTAATTGACTTTTGCAAACACCCCCCTCCCCTGGGGAACTGAGTAGATTAACTACTCAGATTGCTTGTTGGTGAATTTTCCAAGAGTCTATGTATTCCCTATGGGGTTTGAACCTAACCTTGGTTGGGTTTACTATCCTGATAGCAACGACTTTATCCTCTAAAAAGGAGGTGTAACTTGGGCGACGAACAAGATTTTGGCGTCGATGCCAGGGGACACGGTTAAACATAGTAAACTCATTAGTAATTTGAGTGTTAATCCTTAGTTTCCTTAATTTTACTTTTGTTTGTTGTTTTTGTTTATTTGCAGGGTGTACGAGTAGTGTATGTCCAATACATGGAGTAAAGTCAATCCCTTAACTCCATTTGATCTAGAGATACACCGAACGATAAGAAGGATGACCCAAGATAACGTCAACAACGTCGTAAATAAAGCTCTGAATCGTAACAACAATGATGATGATGGGAATGAGAACCCACCTCCTTTGGAGGACATTTCACAGCCTCAGGACTTCAACGCCAATGCTTACCGGTGGAATAAATACTAGTTGCATCCCATGGCTATGGATGTGACTAGAGCTATTGTGTTGCCACTACTACCAGCAAACACAAAGTTCATAGTCTCGAGTGGATTACTTCAGATTCTGCGAAACTGTGGGCTATTCTTGGGCTTACCTTCAGATGATCCACATAGCCACTTACACAATGTGGTATTTTCTTATAAGTGTGTGATGGGAACACAAATCTGTCTATGGTTGTTGTGGGACTTTGTGTCTTCCCATTATCACTCACAGGAAATAATGTGTTATGGCTATCTGAGCTCTCGCAGAGTTCAATCGCCAACTGGGCAGACTTGCGGAAGGCCGTTTTGGAGAGGTACTTCCCTAGATTGATGAAGCTTAAGTTAAAGGACCATATCAACAACTTTGAGTAACTTCCTGGTGATTCGATAAGCACTACATGGGAGTATTTTACTAAATGTCTGAGAAGCGTCCCTTAATACAATATAGTTGATGACGGCATGGTGGAGATCTTCTATCGTGCTCTTGATGAGAACAGTCAAGTCTGTGTTGACACCATCATACGAGGCATGTTTCTAGATCAACCATTTGCAAGGATTGCCTAACGCAAGGAAAGAGTGGTCAAAACAAACCGTGCATGGGGCAGAGGGATAGAGCTTCCACGAATAGTTGATGTACAATCAGTGTGGTTCCCGAGCAAGCCAGAATCAATGAGGAGATCATGCAACAACTTCCTCAAATTCGCACAGGCATGGAGGTGATGATGAAGCAGAACCAAGAGAAAGTAAATGCAGTGGTTTATTAACTCCACGTGGAACCATGTACGAGAAGCCATATTATAAGGAGGACATATGCTTTGTTAGTGATCAGACATGGAGTTTCCAGACCAACGCCTAAGGGTCCAATCAAGACTATTGGTGCTAAGGTCAAGGAAACCAAGGTTGGAACTTTTCTAGAAATGGAGCTTACAGAGACAACTGTGATGGTTAATATGATTAAAAAAGGGGTCTAGATGTAGATTGGGGTCACAGAGAAGGCTTCTGGAATGATCCTTATATGCCACCACCTAACCGCAACAGATGTGTAGGCGATTCCAGAATTGAGAAGATATTTGATTGCCTATTGAAGAAGGCTAAGAAATAGGATGAGACACTAAGGGTCATGAAAATAGAGATCTCTGTATCAATCAAAAGATAGTCTTATTATGTGGTTATCAAGCAACTGGAATAAAATTTTGATCTAGTGTCGCCTCAGTTGAATCAGCGTTAGAAGGGTACACTGCCTATCAATACAATGAAAAATCCTAAGAATGACGAGCAGTGTATGGTGGTTACTAATCGGGGTGTTAAGTGCACAATTGATCATCCCATACCGATTGAAGATGAAGATGTACGTGAGGAGATGGTTGCAGCTAAAGATGCAGATGAAGGAGATGGTCATCACAAGGATGGGGTGGGTGAAGCAGCTAAAGCGCCACAGAGATTTAAGCCCGTCCTAATGCCTCCTCCTCCCTTCCCCTAGAGACTCAAAAAGAGGGAGGAGGAAGGCAAATTCAAGCACTTCCCTCCCTGCTAAAGCAACTCTCTATCAACATCCCCCTTATGTTCTATTTTGTTTTGATTCTATGCATTGTCTCTATCAACATCCCCCTTATGTTCTATTTTGTTTTGATTCTATACATTGTAGACAATACACATCTTTTTCAATGGGTTGTGGGTAGTTATGGGCCTTAGTGAAGTCTGAGTAGCATATGGTCCATAACTACCCTAATTTTTTATCCCAGGGTTTCTTGCCTGTTTTCTTTTTCCTTATGGATATTTAATTTTTGTTCAACTGGCATGTTTAGGATGTTTAGATAATATATTTAGCATATTGTACCAATACTTGTGGTATATAGCATGTTTTTGTGTTTTGTTTGAAAAACATGGTACCCACCAAAATTTTTGACTAGTAGTTGCATAGTAACGGTACATGTTTAGGTGATTAAAAATATCTATTCTGATAAGTAAGGGTAGATTGAGATGAGAAGCATGATCTGAGAGTCTTTTTGTTGATTATGTATGCAATGCATGTGAGTGTAAGCCTTATTTGCTAAATTCATGTATTTTGTTCTAACTGAGAACTTTCCCGGTTACTCGTAGATTAGTTGGATTAGGAAAGGATCTTAAGCCATTTTTCTTAGATAGTCCATTTTAGCCTAAAAATGACCAACCAAATCGATGATATATCCCTCGTTCGTAATGTTTGAGGCTAACATGTACCTATTATTATAAAACACCTTATTAACCCAGCATTGTCTTGTGTAAAATCGTGAATTTGGCCCTAGTCCCTTCTCGAACATTGTGTACCTTGACTGAGGCAAAATGCCTAAGTTGAGGGTTGCTACCAAAAGGGGCCTTGGTTCAAAGGATGGTTAGTGTGCACATCAACAAAGGCCAAATGCCTAAGTTGAGGGTGGTTATTGTAAGGGTAAAGCACAAAAATAAGGGAGGTGAGCTAGGATACAAAGAAAAAGGAGAAAAATCATGTACTAGGTGAAATAAAAATAAAAGATGCCTTAATTGAGAGTTAAGAAAGCAAAATGAAATATAAAAATAAGGCAAAAGGCTGAAAAATGATAATTAAAGCACCCAAAAAAGCTTGAACGAGGAAAAAGGGAGAATAAGGTGGAAATAATAGAGTTGGTGGGGCAAAAGTGTAGAAGAACAAAGTTTCAAGGAGGGCTTTTAGTCACTATTTTTCCAAAATATCATACAAGAGCCCCCTGAGCCTATGTTACAACCTAGAATGTCCTGGAGTGGTCCTAGTCCAATTACTTGAAGGTCTTAGTAATGAGTATAGGGGAAAGCCTATGGTATTAGTCATTATGCATGTGTGTATGTTGCAAAGGTGCTTAAATATGGAAATATCATTGAGCATCAGTTATAGGACTTCTTTCTATGAGGGCACTTGCATTTCATTATTAGCATTAGACTTGTTCAGTGATTATGGATTGTTGATAATGCCTTGCGTGCCATAGTTGTGTTATCACATGCACCAGTTTGCATTGGTTTGCTAAATAACTATCTAATCCCGTTTTGAAGAGTTGGTGTGGGTATCAGAGTTTGAGATGTATATGATGTATGCCGTTGAGTTGAGGTCTGTGTGTGACTGTATTGTCTATATAGATTGAGTCTGTCGCTTGAGGACAAGCAGCAATTTTAAGTTGAGGGTGTTGATGTGCTGCCAAAATATAACACTTTTGATGCTTAAAACTTAGGATTTTGTGTGTTCTCAATGCGATATTAGTTGTCTTTTATGTGTTTTGTATTTAGATTTGCAGGAATACAGGTTGGCCATTATTTAAGGAAAATTTTCAAAAGTTACTAATTTTTGCTGCTATACGAGACCTTCTACGAGTCGTAAAGCATTCTAAGAGTCATAAAGGTAGTTCGTGAGTAATTCCAGTAAGGGCCCAAGTTTCAGAAGTTAATTCTACGAATATATAGATGAGTCGTGGATCATTATACGAGTTGTAGAAGACCTTTCGTGCCCTGATGATCAGAGAAATGGACTTGCAGGAAATTTATCAAATGAAACCCCCTTTATGAGTCGTAAAGAACATTACGAGTCATGAAAGGGTGTCGTAGAAGAGAAGTCCGAAATTCCAGCTGTTGATTACGAGACCCTAACTACGAGTCATAGAGGACAATATGAGACATAAAGTGCTTTCGTGAAGTTTGCCGACCAATTTTCCTAATTTGCTTAGGATTTGTTTTTACTTATTATAAATAGGTTTTTAGGATTATTTTTCAAGGGGGATGACCAGTGTACGAAAAGTTTAGTGTAGTTTAGGTTATTGTTCATAGAACTCATTATTCTTAGAGAGAAGATTCTGAGAGAGTCTTTAAAGACACTTGTGGTATAATTTAATCTTCACGCTTGCGATTTTTATTGACATTGGATTTGCGTGTTCTTAATTCAGTTGTGTAAGTGCTTAGTTATGTCTTCTAAATTCATAATCTCTTCATTTACACAAAGCATGGATAGCTAAAACCATGAAGAAATGACAAAGAAAAATCGGATAATTCACGATTCTTTGAAGGTGTATATGCATGTATTAATCAACTCTCTTCGTTTTGCATGTTTTCTAATGGTGGCCAACATTAAAACCCATCTAGTGTCACTAACTGGACCAAGGTAGTAATAGATAGAAAAATAGATTAATTAACAGGATTCGATTGATGTGTTCTCATCTAATCAACCAAACTGGGGCAAGGGGAGGTTGTGATGGGACTTATAGGTAATGGTTAGTAATGCACACTATGGGGATGGTCCAAGTCGCATAGCGAAATTCGTCTCTCACCTTTCACCAAAGGGTTTGGTGAACTTAAATTATTGTCCTGCATGCTATACGCTAGACAAAAATTAGGTTATCCGGTGATACTGAGTTGGGAAATCATGGGGTACACAACACTTAAATGCTCTCTGTTATTGATCTTTCTCTTGTGATCGTTAGTTAGTTTATTTTTCTCATTGATTTTTGCAACCCCCCCCCCCCGGAGAATTGAGTTGATTAACTACTCGGATTGCTTGTTGGTGAATTTGCCTTGAGTTTACGTATTCCCTGTGGGTTCGACCTTAACCTTTGTTAGGTTCTATATCTTGATTGCGACCGCTTTATCTTCTAAAAAGGAGGTGTCACTTGGGCGACGAATAATCACTGTAAAGGATCCTGCCCATTTTGGATAGTACTTTACATTAACCTTACGTGATCCTAACAATTATTGTGAATATTTGCATGTATAGTATAGGATCCTAGTTAATCATGCAATATGAGCTATATGGATCCATTAGCTAATCAAAGACCTATGACATCAATATAGTTAAGGGACAATGGAAAGATCCTCTCGATGATACATCAGCATCCCACGAAATATATAAAGCATAACCATTATCATAACAAGTATAAGCTTGTAAACCGTAGTATCATAGTAATAGTAGCTCATTAAAACCGTAACATCTTAAAAGGGCTTCAAAATCTTGTATAATTTTCATAGAACTTTCATGGATTTATAACATACTTTATATCCCTAATCATTCATAATATTCATGAATTGCATAACTTGTAGTAAAAACTTTCATCACATTTCATCATGTAATTTTAACTCAAACTAGTCGGGTCTATGCATATAGGTTTGAAATCTTGAATTAACAGTATTGTACATGAATGAGGTAAAACATGATCACTTGAATCAATTTAAAACAACTCATCATAATCATTGTAAGACCCTAGTCAGGGTACTAAGAAAATCATCTCATGAACCATAAGTCTTGTTGCATTTCATAGTAACATAGCATACATATCTTAAATGTCCTAAAGCATTTCATAATATCAATCCTTGGTAGGAGTTCATGCATTTCAAATTAGTAGATGACAATTTCTAACATGAATCATGCATATAAAGAGGAATAGGATGTACCCATAGTAAAATAAGCCTTGAAACTAATGGGTTGAATTGAAAAGTATTTTGGACTACATGGATAGAAGGACCCATCGATGAAGAAATCCACATAACTTAATGGTCTTGAAGAAGGTAGGAGAAACTTGAAGAAGGTTTAAAATCACCTTTAAGCTTGGCCTTTAATGGAAAATTCCTAAAACCCTACAAATTTAGGAGAAATTTGGTAGGAAAGTCTTGGGAGGTTTTGAGAGGAAATTAGGAGTTTTGGTGAGTGAAATAGTTCCAAAAGAGAGGAAACTTTCATGAAGTCCTATCTATAAGAGTTCAAGGATATATCTCAATTCTCTTTTCTTAAATCTAGAATGTTTTGGGAAAATTTGTACTATGGGGGTACCATAGCACGATACGGACTTGCTCCCTCTTAGGTGATTTTCCTGTGAAGTTCATTTTTTCTAATTTGACCCTGAGATAAGATCCAGTCTTTTTTTTTATAATGACCCTCTGGGTCATTTTTGTATTTTGGTGGTTATTATACTAATTTGAGCTTATGTACAGTAGACTCAGACCTTTTGTAACTTATTAGGACTATTGAGATGGTTATGGGTTGAATTGATTGTGGACTATGTGAATTTGTGAGTTATGAGAAATTATAATTGTAAAAATGAATTTCTCATAAAGTACTAGTAAACAACCTCAAAATGAGATTATGACAGTTCAATCAGTTTTGGAACAACCGAATTAGGCTAGGAGCATGGTTGGTCCGAGGGTGAAGGGTCCCGGTATGAATTTAAGTCAAAATTTGAAAAATAAGTTCAAATGGAATCTAAAAGTGCTTTTTTGTAAAACCTAGTGAAAGATGACCGAAATGGGAATCTGATAGTATGGTTACCTCCAAAACATCAAAAATATCCCAAATCGACCTTTCGTCGGATGGCAGGGGCTTCCGATTGCATTTTGACCCCCTCAGTTCTTTCAGCTCAAATTAGCCAAAAAGAAGTGGGATCCTCATTTTTCCTTAGGATGCCCCATTGGAAATTTCGACCGCACCTTTGAGTCTGGAATGTTTAAATCCATGTAGTTGCACAATTTGATTGTGTAAAATGGACACCAAACGGCTCGTAAATGCCTCGAGGGAGTTTTGGCCATTACTAGTGCAATGCCAAAACAGCCAACCCTGGTGCAGCTGCGGAGAAACCCCAGCTAGAGCTTCACATTCGTAGATCCTTAGGCGCGTTCCCGGAGGCCTGGCATATGCCAAGGTACCGCGTTTGCAGAGGCCAAATCGGGGTGGTGCATGGCCTATATAAGGCCAGTCAAGACTAGCCTCCTCAAAAAGTTTTGAGTGGAGATAAATTTTGATTTACGATTAAAAAGGCTACATGACTCGGGTTTTGGCAAGAAATACCATGGTGGTGTCATATCTTAATTTTGGCACATATTTTGAGGTAAAAATGTTGTTTTAACTTGTTATGCTCTCGTACATGTGAAAATTTTTATGTTGTGGTATCTCAGTCGATTCTTGATTGAATTAAGCAAAAGTTAAGTCTAAATTGCTCTACTTTCTGAGTGGAACACTATGATGTGTTTGGATTGTGATAAATTTAGCTGGTTTCTGTAAAATTTGACCGAGAAAGGTTTGGAAGAAGTGTTTTAGGTAAAGAAAATAACCATGTTTTTTAGCCATTTCTCTGCTTTCTGGGGTTTGTTTTGGGATAAATTTCTGGTTATAGACTCGGGGTAACGTGGGGATTAATTCACTTGGATTTGTTTAAGATTTTGGGCATGGACCCTATTTTTCTCCATTTTAGGCGGTATTGATATAATTTCATCAGTTTTTTGAGATCTTACAGCCAATGTGACTGTATTAACCTTGTTAATTATAATTTGACAGCTGAGAAGCGTTGGGAAGCAAATACGAAGGAAAAAGCTCAATTGGATTGGCTAAAGATGCAAAGAATCATTTATCATGTAGGCTAGGCTTCTCTAATTGTAGACTGAGCTGAAATATGTGACTATTGGTCTGAGATGTGTGGTTATGAGCTGATGAGCATTGAGTATATGATATATATATATATATATATATATATAGATAGATAGATAGATATATTTCTAAGTCTCTTGTATGTGTGTGATATACTAGTCTAAGATGGCATTTACTGTATCGATAGTTGCATTAGTTATGATTATTGTACTAGCTAATAATAAGATAGTGATAGACTATGAATTGGCCCGATAAGGGCTGGATGGGGCTTAGAATATGTGACAGGTACATATATTGAGCTTGGATCATTCGAAGATATGTGTGTAGCTTGATGCTATAGAGATGTACTAGCTTGTGAGGCTGACAATGATTACATGCTATTCTATGCACTAATTCTAGCATCTGTACATGTTTCTGATGGTTTTGGTTAATCTGGATATTGGTGATGTAGCTGTGACTACCTATATTAACTCTGGATTCTTGTGATTACCTAGATTATGGTATCGTTTTGTGGTTCGATAAGATTCGGTGTTGCTCTTTGACATGCGTGATTCTGTATATAGGTGTTATTTGTCATGTACTTCTGATGCTGGCTAGTGACTAGAGAAACACGCTAGGTTTTGGAAACTTTTATCATTGTACTCCTAAGGGATCCCTGTGACTTGTGATATGAGACACGATACTATTGAGCCACTAGCAAGTTAGAGATGGGAGTGTGACCCTGTTAGCGAGATGTAGGCCATGACTTATGAGCTTTCTTAGGCTATTTGTGACAGAGACACTATTCATATGGTTTAGTCGTAGGGACTGGAACCCTGTTTAGAGATAGGCATATTATCAATAGGCCGACATATAGTTGCCTTAGGGAATACCCTTTGTAGCAGTTGGGCTACAATATAATTCTGGGTATGTGACACATTTCTAACTATTTGTCCTATTGAGCCTTAGTTGAGCTTATACCGACGCTTCCCTAGAGTTGATGTATGTGGAACCACAATGTTATATTATGGGATAGAGTGTCACGACCTAACATTGCACGCAGACTAGGATCAGGTGTTACGACCTGACACAAGACACACTCTAGGATCGAGTGTAAGACTTGACATGATTAGGGGGATTCTTTCTCAGCGTGGGATTCACCCCACCGTTATATACTTGGGCACCAGGATCGAGTGTCTCTTCCTAACATGAGAGGATACTTCTAACACGAGACGATACTTGGGATCGGGTGACTGTTCTGTCATAAGGATTACCGTGTTATGCGCAGGTTTCACCAAAGCACCCCTTGACCCCTTGATTGTGCATTGGTGTATCCTCTGGACTTATGGAAGCTACAAAGGCGTATAAGCATAGATACTAGGGTCTTACACCTATGTACAGTCCGACACCCTACCTATGAGATACTGATAATGGTGTCTCTCGGTATTCTATCAGTTGGGTTGTGATTTGTTATTGGGCCCTGGATGGATTTTATGTCAGTTTGGGTTATAATATGCTATTGGGTTCCGATTGTTGGGCTATGGGGATGTTACCAATACACCTATTGTTAGTCGGGCTTTGAGTGGCAAATCTTACTGCACTTCTCTATATTTAAGGATTTTATACATGCTTAAAGCAATTCACTCAGTCTGTCGTTGATGCCTACTAGGTGCCTGTCACCAATACTCACCCTTACATTTCTGCATCTTCATATGGTGCAGGTCCAGGTACTAGACATGGACATTGAGTTGGGGATTCAGGAGTATTTAAGGAGATATGTGGTGAGCATCAGTAGCTGTAGACACTATGCAGTCTCCTTCCGTTTGATGGCCGTCTTTTGTATTCATACATTGGCATTGTATATTATAGTGGCTTGTATTAGTAGGAGTATTCCTGGTTATGTATATTATGGTTACTATTATATATGTATATGGGTGCGTGCTTGTGGCTATTATAGATCTGTACAGTTGACTTCAAGTTTGGGTAGTTGTGTTGGTTTATTCAGTTATAATTAGTATATCTGTGACTAGTGTTTCAAAAGAGGTATCCCAGAGTAGGGTAATCGAGTTGCCTATAGGTTGGATCTAACATGCTCCATTGGGACCGCAATTGAGTCATGATATTTTTACACTGAAATGAAGCCTCTTTGCGATGTGGAGAGGTCGCAGATGCCTCTAGAAAGTGCAAAAAATTGTAAAAAACTGTTTTTCGATACGGTTGACCTAAAAATTGACCGAGATCATTTTCCCACACGATGTTTTCCTCGATCAAGATTCTAGCCTCGAATTTGCCAAAAAGAATAAAGATGATGCATTGTGCAACACATCTATCATAAGAGCATTCTAGGGTGTTTTGGGAGGTGTTACAACATCTCTTCCTTGAAAATATTCATCCTCGAATGTGAGAAATACGCTCTAGAATAATTTTTCAGCCCAACATGAATGTATTAATGCAATTTAAATACACTACAAGAAACTTGACTTTTAACGACCATATGTTAACTATGGGACGCAAACTCCGTCATTATAAATGTATTTATAGCGACTGGATTTATTTTCAGCCGTTAAAGTCAAATTATGAAAGTGGCCTGTACATTTTTTTTCAAATCCGAAGATTAAAATCAGATAAAAAAAAAAGAATCATCAGATTTTCCCTCTATTACCCCCTCCCTCTTTTAGCTATGCCCACCTCCTTCTAAGGAAACAATATAAACCCAGACGCAACCAATAGTAAAAAAATCTCTCTTCATGGGATCTAGGTTATTCTTTTTAATCAGAACTCTTCATATGTACCGCTTCTTCATCGGGTGCGATTTCTTCTTCTTAATTTGCTTTTTGTCTGATTGATTTTCTCTTATTTGTTATTTACTTTGAAAACAAAATTTTGGGATTTTATCAAGGCTTGTGAGGAAGGTAAACTTAGTAGTTTGTTTCAATTGTCTGTCTGTTGGAAACTTGAAAGTAATTGCTTACATTCACTTTGTCTACTTAGTGAAAATTGTTAACAATTATGTGCGTGTTAGCTTTGGTCGCGGCATTGGTTATCCCTTTTCGAATGATAATGAATTTAGCCGTTTTGTTTTGCTACTGAGCCATTGTCTTATTTTCACCACACTTTCACTCTCTTCTTTTAAGTTATCTTAAATATTATGTTCTGCTTCAACTCTTTTCCTTTTATTCTTTATTTTTTCACTAAATCTAATCTTACTTTTAGGTATAAGTTTTCTTACTACTCACTAAAGTTTAGTTTTGTGTAAGAAGAACTGAGTTAAAGAAAAAGCAAAATTAATAGACTAAGGAAGCATGAATGTACTTTTGGAAGAAATTCTTATTTTCAAGAAGTTAATATCAACTATGAGATGTTATCTATAAAGTAATTAAATTTTATTTTATATTAATAAAATCAATTAACTTAATACTTTTATTTAAAAAAACACTCAATTATTTCTACCATTGCAATAAATTTAATATATACAAAGTAAGAAACGACCTACTTATTTGAATATAGTGGTTTTCAAAGTTATAATTAAGCTCTTACATTTTCTTCAGGTAACTGTATTATAGAGGATGGATTATATATCACCAATAAATATTTGGGAATAAAACTGTATGTTGGACTTAGTATTATCAGATCATCTTTCTCTGTTGGAAAATATAATTTTTTCTCATCTATTTTGTAAAAGCGACTGCTAAAAGCAATTTTTTTGTCAAATTACTTTTAATGATAAATGTAGTAATTTTTTAAAATAAGTGATTTTATTGATACAAAACAAAGTTCAATTACTTCACCGGATATATAAAATGACCTTTATAAATGTAAATTTACTTTCAAGCCTCTTAATATTATGATGAACTAATTGCCGTGGCACCTTTAAGGTATCTTTTTTATATGTACAATGAATTATTTACCTAATAACTATTCTCTACTTTTATTTTAAAAACATTTTTTAGTAGACCTTAAACAATATCTAACCTAAACATATACATTTCTCTTAAAATAGCATATTGCATGTCTTGCAACAAGAAAAGGTAGACGAAGAGTTCCTCTTAAGCTACATGATTCAATATCGTCAATTTGGAATGTATCATATATCAATGAATAGGCTTGAAAATAAATTAACCTCTTGTCTCTGTTACAGTTTTACATTTCTTTTGGTAAATGTTATTTCATTACTAATTTTGATTTTCTACCCTTTGGGTTGGCCTAGTGGTTTGGGCATGAGACTTCCATGTTGGAGGTCTCAAGTTCGATCCTTGCTAGGAAAAGCAAGGGAGTTGCCTTCTGGGTAGAGATCGTAGCATTGGACTTGCTTAATATGAGTTACCTCTCCTTTGTGATTTGCGGGCTATGGCATAGGAGCGAGGATATACCCCGTGCGCACTCAAAGAATAGCGGCTGTGAATTCCCCTTGTCATAAAAAAATAATTTTGCGTTTCTAATGTTCTCTTAAGGTTTCATTGTGTACATACATATTAATATCTGGTTCTTATTGTTATGGTCCTTGGGAGGGTGGAAAAGATATGATGTCATTAGGATAATTGATGATAGGTGTCCATATATGTCATTTGAATTGCAGTTTGGCCTTAATATTACTATTTTCTATAGTTGAAAACTATTTTTTTTTTTTTGTAGGGAGAACTACTTAAACTACTAAACTTGAACTGTATGTAATGGAATCTATTACCCATTTAACTAGTATTCGCTTTTTGATCCAAGAAATAAATTATAACATGATTATATTTCTAGACATATGTTTGCACATTGGGATAGAAATATTATTCATGCTTAATTAACCACATGATAATGCGTAGAGATTGAGATACGAGTGTATATGTGTGCAAATTAGGATGTTAGAAGCTAAGTGTTGTTATTTATAAATCTAGTTCAACCAGGAAAAATGAGCAGGGTTTGGAGGAGGGTTATTAATGTTTACATAATATAGTTGCCAAGATATTTTTAAGCATGACTGCTTTTACAGTTTACTTATTACTTGAGAACTGCACAATATAGATGATTTTTCTAATTTTGATGGCATCTATCTGTCCTTTTAAATACATTATGTTGTGGGACCATTTCATATTCTTCTCTTTACTGAACATATTGTTAATTCCTGGAGCATTATTCTTCAACAACACCTGAAACTTTCATTCATGTGCTAAGGACGCTACTAAATATATATAGATCTGCAACTAATTACCATACAGTAGATCTTCTCATATTTTTAGTAGACTTCCTTTTCTGAAGACATTGGTAGTATCTACCCATCTGTTGATTTGATGACACAATAAAAAAACTTGGCCTTCATAAAATAGTGATAAGATTGCATATAAACACTACTATTCTTAGACCCAACATGTGGGTTGCATTGGATATGTTTTAATTGTTGTTGTAATGATGAAAAGAGTTCAATATGCTTGAAATCTCCTCTAGTTGAGGATGTATGTGGGTACCATTTTATTACCTTATGAACAAGTTGTTTTAGCTTGGAGATTATTAAAGTTGCAATTTTCATTTAAAAATTGTTATAGTTATCATATGGTTGGGTATGTTTTAATATTGAAAAGCCTTGGTCATACAAAAACTATAAATTGTGTTTGATTTTACCAAGACTATTAATTGTGTTTGATTTTTTTTTAAAGGATTCATTCAATTTAGTTTTCTTATAGAATATATTGTATGTTCTTCTTTAATCAGTCCTATAAAAAATTGATTTCACTTGTCAGATAATTTGATTTGGACAGTTCCTAGAAATCATGTATACTTTTATGTAGTTAATTTTGATTTGTGAAAAGGAAAAATAGGAAAATATAGTACCTCTATTAGAAGTTCTATTACTAAACTTACATGAAAAAAATTCTCTTCACAAGTAAAGAGTTTGAAGTCCAAAGAACCCGTATCTAAAGAAAGCACAAGTATAACCAACTGGTATGTTAAAGAGCAAGTTGAAGCGCCAGGGAGACAAATTCTCCATTTTCTTAGAATGTTCATAAATGTTAAAACTTGTAGTTTTTTTTTCTTTTTCAGGTGTTGACAAATATAATGTCACACAATTTATATTGTAGAATTGTGATGTGTTAGATCTCTGCAATTAACTATATGATATAATACAACTATTATTTTTTATAAATATTATCTATCTATTTATATTTATATATGTTAATGTATAAAAAAGAGTAATTAGTTTATAGTAATTGTATAAAGCTAGCTAACCAAAATCATAGGTAAAATTTAGTAGCTAAAAGTACTTTTATTGGTCAATTTTATTGTCGTAATTTAAGGTTTTAATGACCGGATTAATTATTAGTGAAGGGATAATTTTGTCGCTAAAAGGAGGTATAACGATTGGATTTCAAATCGTTGTTATAACATTTTTAACGATCAGATTAATCTGATCATTAACTTTTCACGGCGTAGCTTTTAACGACTAGTAACGATCAAATTTTTATCGACCGTTATTGATTAATAACGACTGGATTAAACTTTTAACGACAACATTTCTTCTTTTAAAAGACCTTTTTCATTAAATTTCAAACTTAAGCATCAAATACAATAAAGACATATTACCATGATTATGTTTGTATGCAATATGACACGCAAGGATGGAAATACAAAATTTAATGTCTTGGACATGATTGACTTATTACCTTAGGCTTGAGTAGAGTGGAAAAGATAAAGGATATTGTTTCTTGATGTCTGCATCTACTTCCCAAGTAGAACTTTCTACTTGTTGATTCCTTTTCACGACCCGGACCTAGGGCCTAGGCTTGACACGATGAATGTGACACCCGAAGGCATTCCATCCAAGCCTCGTATTCATATCATAGGCATTCATAAGATAAAATAAACATAGATAAGAGAGTAAGCAAGTGGAAGTTTATCAAAATAAAAGTCATAGTTCCCATTAGGGAATACAAATCCATCCATTAAGGTCCAACTCATGCCTCTACATCACAGATCTTGGCTGGGATTAGTACATAGCTCACTAGCTCATCCTCAAGACATACGTCAAAGGAATGAAAATGATAAAGTCCCAACATAAGAAAAAACATCATAGGGCTTTGTTCTCGAAGCATGTGAACTTACCAACGAGTCTTCAAGCTCAAAATTTGAATCTAGACTCAAAATGGAATAGTCGCCTCGTTGTCCGTCCTTTCATGGTAAGAGCATGTAAGCAAAGAAGTATGTGTTAGCACATAGAATGTACTAAGTATGTAGGTATTTCATGAATCAAAGGACATCATAATATTATCAATATGCCAAATCATAATCAATAAGATAAGAATGCAATATGTATGAGCATGCAAGTTGAGAAGAAGTATCATCAAATCCATTCATAAGTTTAAATTATATATGTAGGAATAAGACCATAACCAACATATAAGACCATGCTGACTAATACATAGAATTTTGATGTTTACTCTATATCAAGTTAAGAGGAGTTGACTTTGCTATGATAGACTCGATCCTCACCCTATAGGCTATATCCTAGCACGGTGAGAACCATCATTAGACCCCACCCTTTAGACTCTATCCTAACATGGTGATTGTCCATCATTTAAGCTAATTGGATCCAATAGCACACCTTTAAGGCATAAAAAATGAACATCATTCCTATGGTGGGACATAGTTATGGGACTTGAGGATTTATATAAGGACCTTTAGAAATAGGTCCCCTTACACAAGTCTGCTCTGTGCTAAGTCATATCCCATAGAGTACATAAATAATGATATACATAGCTTCCAATATAGTTCATACTTCATTACAGTTAAACTTTCGTAGCTTCCAAAATTATCATCATAGTATTTCATGAAACATCATGTCATAAGGATAGTCCATCTACTTTGATTTCATCATGGCGTGGGTAGACATACCTACCTTAACATCATCATAAACATAATGGTTTTCATCACCATCTTTATCGCAGCATCATCATAGCTTTCATAACATCATCATTGTCATAAAACATACTTTTACATAGTTCATAATCATGAAATTCCATAACTTTATCCTAGGAGACAAGCGTTAAGTATAGGCTCATGGACAGTTGAGTCAAAATCATGCAATTAAGTAGGATTCATAAAGAAAACATGCAATTGATATCAAATAAGATCATAAATAAAGGAATCCACATCAAATCATTAAGCCTTAATCATGCAGCCTCAATCATGCATACTTTAAAATCACATACTTTTGGTTGAAAATTATATAAATCATGCATTTTTATCATAATTCATGCATAATTAGTCATAATCAATATATAAGAATCATAATCCATGCATTAAGAATCATAGCTTAAAAGCTCATAAGAAATCATCATGAACCTTTCATAAAAAGAAGGTTTTGGATTGGGCTTCATCGATGAAACTAATCCATGAATGAAGTGCTACATACCTCAATATGAATCATTAGAATTGAAGAAAAAAAATTAGAAATCCTTAAGCAAACCTCAAGCTTTAGCTTCAATGGAGCCCTTGACTTAGAGAGAGAAATATCGAGAACTCTTAAGAGAAATTTTTAGAATAAAAAAGCTTTGAATGATTTAGGAATAGGATTTTATAAAGGGTAGGTCGGTTAAGTCAGTTAGGGTAGCCAAAATGACATAGTTTTGGACTTAGACGGATGGAAATATCAAAAACACCCTTTTTTAAAAATTGTCGAAGTCGTCCATAAAATCCTTTTTATAGGTCGTGATGCACCGATGGTCTGTATCTTAGTTCGTGGAACTGGGTGTTATAAAAGTTTAGCTACTGGAATTGCAGCTTCTAAGCCACAAACTTGCAAGACGATCCATCACTCCACTTATAGGCTCTAACCTCTTCCGTAGATCGACCCCAGACTTGGACAAATTTTTTATTCCTTATGGCCTCTTCCGAAGAGACCTCTTGACGGGTTGTAGTTCCTTATACGGTCCGTCTAGTATCACAAAAGTCAACTTCCTGAAATTTTTCAATTTTCTCTTTCTACTGGGAACTTTCCAAAAATGCACCTACGACCCGTGGTTACTTCTACAGGCCATAGAGTGGCTCGTAAGATCAAACCTTCAACAAAATCCTTAACACTTAGTTTTGCAAGCCTAAAAACATGACGGGTGTTACAATTTACGGTCCAAATTGATGTATGGGTTGTATTCTACTTATGATTTCAATTCACTTTGATTGCTATTATGATGATTTACATTGAGTTATGAAGTTATGAACATGCATATCCCCTTTAAAGTTGATTTATGCATGGGTGATCTATATTACAATTTACATGTGGTTTTAATTATGAATTTCCTCAATTCCATTTTATATGGTTGATTTTAACTTGAATCTATGTTACCCATGTTATTCTGACATCATGTATTGCATTTGCATTCATGAACATTGGTTTATATGAATTATGAAGTGGGTTAAGCCCACTTATGTTTTATGAAATGATTATGATATGATTTTGGTAAGGGATTGGTAATGACAAGAATGTAATCACATACATGTCAATGATTATGGCTCTTTGAGCATTTTGGGTGCTTGCACCATTCCATATATGTAGATGAGCTATTCCTTGCATGAACATTATGATTATGATTTATAATTTGGCATTTAAGCCTAAATGTGCATTGAACGGTTTGAACTGAATTTTGTACCTTTGAAAACATGTATATGTATAAATATTCATGTGGGATGTTGTTGATGTAGCACCGATAGATTGGGGGTGCCATGGCTATCCCTAAGGGCCCTTTCCCTTTCCTTGAACTATGTGCCAACATAGGAACGTTCGCCATTACCGAAAAGACCGAGTCATAAAGAATGGTTATTCATTTATTTTGTTTCTGATATTGATATGATATGATTATGAAAAATCCTTCTGAAAAGCGTGGTCATAAGGAAGGTGACCATCCACCGAAAAGCGTGGTCATAAGGAAGGTGTGATGTATATTACCTTCCGCAAGTAATCTTCTCCTACCGATGGGATGTCTTTATCGGATTAATTCATGCAATAGCTTGTATGGATTTGATTTTTCTGTTATAGTCCATCCCCACTAAATATGAGCATTGTTGTATTTCATGCAACATAAATTTTATGGCATTTTGTATATTTCTATTGGATATATGATTCTTTCTATATTATGTTTCCTTGTCATCTAACACTAAAACACAGGTTTGGTAAGTCATATGTATTGCATGCCCGCATACATAGTACATTCAAAAGTACTAATGCATACTCTACGCCTACATGATTTTACCATGTAGAGGCTAAGCACTTCGAGTATCAACTGTTTGACGAGTAGTCCAATCAAGAAGAGTATTTGTGGTGAGTCCCATTTTTCGAGGACAGGCCATCTTCCTTTGTCTTTACAATCTTTGAGTTCCTTTTTCATTTGAGGGTGAGCCCGGAACATGTCCTGGCCCCCGTTCCATCTTGATTAGAGGTATTCGTTGGACAATTTGTTGACTTTTTTGAAAACCGCTTGTTATGCATAGCATTTGGCTTATGTATTTGTTGGAGTGTTATATCAGAAATTCATATTTGGCTATATGCATATTTTAGTGTGAAAATGTGGAAGGTCCCTAGCCCCGTATTTCCCCTATAACGTGAGTCATATTCTCCCTCCCCTTAGAACAATGTGTTGCTATTTGTATGTCCTTCTTGAACCGATAATATGGATATAGATACTTCAGGCTTATTTGGGGACTATCGGGTTCTCATTTGCCGTGTCACATCTAGGCCCTAGTCTCAGGTCATGAAAAAAGATAGTATCAGAGCCTTAGGTTTATAAATGGTCCTCGAAGTCCAACATGCCGCGTCAAGTAGAGTCCTATTCATGGGTGTGAAGTGCACCATGCCTATGAGTGGGAGGCTACGAGACGTTCTAGAAATTGCCTCACTTATTCATATCTTATTTCATGTTGTTGCTAGTATACTTGGTTCCCTTATCTTGATGGTGTCGTTGCTCCATTTCAGAAGATGCCTCGAGGAAGACCCCTCCCTTTCAAGGCTGGCTCCAGCTAATGAGGAACGGGCTAAAATGGCGAGTTTCGTGCAGCCTTTGCCATGCTTGCGCAAGTGGTGACCTCTTAGACAAGTCAGGTTAACCTGTCACGGGATCTTACGCCTACTTCTAGGGTGAGGGATTTCACCCAGATGAATCCTCCAGAGTTTCATGGATCAAAGGCTGATGAGGATGCTCAGGAGTTTATTGATGAGCTTACCAAGATACTGAACATCATGGGTGTCACTTCTGAGGAGATCAGGTGTGGTATGCTCAATGGTCTATGGAGAGGGTTTGCGATGATGATGTTAATTTGGGAGGAGTTCAGATTTGCATTCCTTGATCACTTCTTTCCCCTTGTTCTTAGGGAAGATAGTATGACTGAGTTTATCAACCTCAAGCAAGGAGGTATGAGTGTGAGGGACTATGCCGTCAAATTCACAAAGCTTTCCAAGTATGCTCTATCACTTGTGGCTGACCCCCGTGCAAGGATGCACAAGTTTGTTTCATGTATCTTTGATTTGTTTGTGAAGGAATGTCGTACTGCTATGCTCATACAAGACATGGATATTGCTACACTCATGGTGTATGCAAAACAGATCAAAGGGGAGAAACTCAAGAAGAGAAGGGTTTACGATCCCAAGTGAACCTATTTTGATGGTGGATTCTCTGGTTCTCGAAGTGGTGGTTTCAGTCGCTTCCAATAAGGCCAAGGTTTTGGTACTCGTATTGCTAATGATCGGATAACTCCTCTCAGGGTACCGGTTGGTGGCAGTCAGGGGTACTCTTTATGTGACAAGTGCGGAAGGCCTCACTCGAGAGTGTATTAGAGGGAATTGGGTGTTTGCTACGGGTGTAGTGATAAAAATCACAAGGTTGCTAACTGTCGTAAGGATGCCCGTAGAGGTTAAAGTCAGGCGGCCCAAGTTGGACAAGGTCAACAGAGAGCTCCCTAAGGTGTTGCCCAAAAGAACAATCGATTCTATGCACTCCATGCCCGCCAGGATGTCGAGGAAGCTCCGGATGTCATGACGGTTATGTTAAAAGTCTTTGATTTTGATGCTTATGTTTTGCTTGATCCGGGTGCAAATTTGTCTTTTGTGACTCCTCTATTGGCTGTTAAATTTGGTTTGAATCCTAAGGTTTTGAAGGAACCTTTCTCAGTTTATACTCTCATGGGTGAATCTGTTGTTACACATAGAGTCTATCATGGTTGCCCTATTTCTGTGTTGCACAAAACTTTTCCGTGTGATCTTGTGGAACTTGAGATGTTTGACTTTCACTTGATTCTTGGGAGGGTTGTGTTGCATACATCATATGCCTTTATAGATTATAGAACCCGGAAGGTCAAGTTTCGACCTCTTGGTGAGCCCGTTCTTGAATGGAAGGGTGGTGACTCCTCTGTTAAAGGTTGGTTTATTTCTTACCTCAAGGCGTGGAGAATGATATATAAGGGGTAAATTTTAATATTGTGAGGGTCAAGGATATGGAGTCCAAAGTGCCTACTCTAGAGTCGGTCTCTGTGGTGGATAAGTTTTTGGATATATTCCCCGAAGACTTGTCAAGCATTCCTCCTGAAAGAGAGGTAGACTTCGGCCTAGACCTTCTTCTGGATACTCAGCCTATCTCTATTCCTCTTTATCGTATTGTGGCGGCAGAGTTGAAAGAATTAAAAGAGCAGTTAAAGGATTTGTTGGAGAAGGGTTTCAGTCGGCCTAGTACATTGTCGTGGGGTGCGCCGGTGTTGTTTGTAAGAAAAAAGGAAGGGACTCTTCGGATGTGTATTGATTATAGGAAACTGAATAAGGTGACCATTAAGAACAAGTACCTGTTGCCCAGGATTGGTGACTTGTTTGACCAGCTTCAAGGGGCTACTCATTTCTCGAAGTTTGATCTTCGTTCCGAGTATCATCATTTGAAGGTTAGGGAGTGTGATATTCCTAAAATAGCCTTTTGGACAAGGTATGGGCACTTTGAGTTTGTGGTGATGTCGTTTGTCCTAACCAATGCTTGGCCTGTGTTCATGGATCTAATGAATCAGGTGTTTAAGTCTTTCCTTGACAGTTTTGTGGCGGTCTTCATTGACGACATTCTCATTTACTCCCGGAGTGAGCGGGAGCATGGGGTTCACTTGAGGATGTTCCTCCAAACTTTGAGAGAGAAGAAATTGTATGCCCAAGTTTAGAAAACGTGAATTTTAGTTGGGCGAAGTTGCTTTCCTTGGTCATGTGGTGTCCAATGATGGTATCAAGGTGGATCTGAAGAAGACCGAGACCGTGAAGAATTGCCCCAGACCATTGACTCCTTTATATATTCGAAGTTTTCTTGGGTTGGTCGGGTACTATAGAAGGATTTTTTAAGAATTCTCAGCTATTGCCTCTCCAATAACAAAGTTAACCCAAAAGAAGGCTAAGTTTGTGTGGTCGGATGAATGTAAGTTGAGTTTCCAAACTTTAAAGGATCGGCTTACATCGGCTCCTGTCTTGACCTTACCAAATGGCTTAGAGGGATTCGTAGTGTATTGTGATTCCTCACAGATTAGGTTGGGTTGTGTGCTTATGCAACATCGTAAGGTAATAGTGTATGCATCAAGGCAGTTGAAGGTGTATAAACGTAATTACCCAACGCACGACCTTGAGTTGGTGGCGGTAGTTTTTGCCTAAATATTTGGAGACATTATTTGTATGGGGTTCATGTTGATGTGTTCACCGATCAAAAGAGTTTTCAATATGTGTTCACTCAAAGGGATCTCAATTTAAGACAAAGGAGGTGGTTGGAGCTCCTAAAGGATTACGACATAAGTGTTCGAGAGGAGAAAAAGCTAGGTTTCAATCCATTCTATCAAAGTTTTCTATTTCAAAGTTTTGATCCTTCCAGGTATCTAAGGCTATCATCACAACATTGCATTGAATTAATCCGCACAGCCCATGTCTAAGTGTCCAATTGAGTAAAAAATCTAATGAATTTCAATTGAGTCAATTCTTCTTCTAATGAGTTCTCGTAATTATACATTAACATTAATATTATTTTTGTCTCATGTAGCTTTAAAATTATTTTTTGGTCAATACTCATGAATCTTAATTGATTTGATGATCATGATTTTATATGCATGTCATGAGCAAACGCGATATCTTTACTTTGTATTATTTTAAATTGAGATTTGGCTGTTTTCTGATTGAGCGAAGTATGATTCTTACTTATTTTAAAGCAAATTTTATTGAATCGAAAGAGAATGAATTTTGAGAATGAACAATGTATTGAGAAAAGAATTTAGACAGCATAAGAGAAGTCTTCAAAATATGCTTTTATTAAAAAAAATAACATGATGATATGAGATGATTTTGAGATTTCAATGTGAAGTCCAATAAGAAAAAGTGATATGATTTGAGTATTTTATTTGATTGAGCAGATAAATCTATATATATATATATATATGTGTATGTGTGTGTATGTGTGTTTTGGTAAATTATGTAGCCAACATAAGTGTTGTTAATTTAGGAAACTCTTTAGTCCCAAAAAGAGGACTTTAACTATTGTATCCAAAGAGGTTGAGTGTCCATTACCACATAAAGTATTGGATAGTTGTGGCAACAACAGCAAGCTTGTTATACCATCACTAACTCATAGGTGATAGGTGTCGATTAGAGAAACTTTCTAAGAATAAATATATTTTTTAAAGTTGCGTATCTACTTGAGAATTGATAAAACACATTGCTTGCATTATTTAAAACATTCATAGCATATTGATGTTGAGTTGGGTGAATTCTTTCTTTTGATTATTTTTGAAACATTTTGTTCTATTCGACCATATTTCATATTATATATTTCATATACTAACATCATTTGATAAATATATTTTATTATGATGGCGATAAAAATCCTCAACAGGCAATTTGTTGATGATTTTGAGCATTTTTAGAGTTTTGGTGAGACCTTCTAGCATTCAGAGGATTATCTTTAATTATCAATTTGTGTCTTTCATTTTATAGTTTCGAGGTAGCCTTTGACTTTTCTTGGTACCTTCTTGATGGCTCTTAGAGTCTTCATAGACAGAGTCAAATTGAAGTACTAGTGTCCATTGTGTAAATCATCTTTTTGATATAGAGTTGATTATTTGAGTTACTTGTTTATTGATTATGATATCTTAAGCCTACATGATTATTAATTGAGATCTGTAGAGTCATGTTAATTGAGTAAGTGATGAGATCAAATGTTACGCTTGGAAGCTAACAATGGTTTTTGAGTTGTGGCCACACCTAGGGTACTTTCTCGAGGCATGATATACTTGGTATTAGAGCCCAAGGTTTAAAAGTTCTAAGGTGTCTATGAACCTGTGTCTAGTACACTCTTGCTTATTGGTATGTCATACACCACACTTATAATTAGGAGACTATGGGACATTAAAGAATTGTTTCACTTCTTGCATTTTAAGTTTGTGCAATAGGGTTTAACTCTATGAATGTTTCATTCTAACTCGTGCATTACACGCATGAAGACAATGCCTCCAAAGCATTATTCTTGTCAAAGAAGTGGCACTAGAACTAAGGTTCCCACACTAGAGATTCCTATTAGATCGAAGACTAGAGGACAACCTACAAGGACTACTAATGCTCCTCCAATGTCTTCTTCTCAAATCTCCAAAGGTCCTTATATAAACCCTTAATTCCTATAACAATGTGCCACCGTAGGATTATATATTAGCTAGTGGATCTACATATAGCTCCATGCTAATAACAGCTACAAGCGTGGGGTATAGTGTACCTTGGCAAGTAGACTACTCTCTCTCCAATATGAAGGCAACATCGAAACTCCACATAGTAGCTAGCATGGCCTTAGTGTCGATTAAGGTCTCCTCTCACTTATGTTCATGTTATGTTATGAAGTTATGTTCCATTATGCACGTTTTTTTGTAAGGCATTGAACATTCATTGTATATTGTGGTTTTTACATTTGATATAATTATGCATCTTGATTATATTGTCGTATGATTTTCTTGTTGCATTGCATCTCACATACATAGCATATTCTATAGTACTAATGTATATTTTGCCTACATGGTGTCATCATGTCCGGTCTGGCGATCATCGTTCTCTCACTAAAGTTTATATTAGACTTGAAGACTTTTGTTTGTGGTGAGTCTTCTAGATTCAAGGGCAACAACCTTTTTTATCTAGCTTTCATTTGAGACAATATTGTTGTTGTTCTACTTATTTACGTTGAGGGTGAGCTTGGGATATGTCTAAGCTTCCCTCCTTATTCATGTTTAGAGGTATTGTTAGATACTTTGGCTATGTATGTATGTATTGGATCTTACTTCCTTATGATTATATTGATTTTTCTTAATACCCATCCCTTAGATTTTACTTATATTTTGATTAAATTATTGGTGATATGCATATGTATGCTATGAGGAGGCTTGTTTGGGGGTACCTTCAGGCTCCCCATTTTCCATGTCACTTTTAGGACATAAGCTTGGATAGTGATAAGCTTGGTATCAGAGCACTAGGTTTGTAAATGATCCTAAAAAATCCAACATACCACATCGAATAGAGTCTTCTACATGGTTATGAAGTGCGCCACAACTATGAGCAGGAGGCTATGAGGAATTTAAGAAATGACTTAGTTCTTTCATGTTCTATATCATACCTTAGAACTTGTTCTATGATTTTCTATCTCTAATAACTTACTCTACGCGTTTCTAAATAATACTGCCAAGAAGAGTGCCACTCCAAGAGTTTCTGTTTTAAAAAGAGGACTAAGACCCTCTGACCCCACAAGCTCTACAAGAGAAAGGGGTCACATATGCCATGTACCAGAATCTCATAACATTGTTGGTGCAAGTCATGGCCAACCAAGTAAATCAAGGAGCCCAAGCTCCCTATGCTCCTAGTCTAGCCTCAAGGGTGAGGGACATTACTAGGATGAGCCCTCTGGAGTTCTATGGCTCTAAAGTGGAGCAAGACCCCTAAGAATTCATCGACGAAGTGCACAAGGTCCTAGATATTATGAGGGTTAGCTTGGAAGAGAAAATGGAACTATCAGCCTACCAACTCAAATGCCTTTTTTCCCAAATATGGTTCACCCAATGAAAGATGGAGAGGATGGATGATTAGCCTATTCCTTGGGAGGAATTCAAAGCCGCCTTCCTTGACTACTTCTTCCCAATTAAGATAAGGGAAGAAAAGATGATGGAATTCATGACCCTCAAACAAGTCTCCATGAGTATAGGAGAGTACTCTCTCAAATTCAACAATCTCTCAAAGTATACTACTCACTTGATTGTTGATCTCCGAGCAAGAACGCACAAGTTTATGTCGGGTGTCTCTAACTTGATCAATGAAGAGTGTCGCACTTCCATGCTCATAAGGGAGATGGACATATCTAGGATCATGACATATGCTGAATAACTTGACAAAGAGTATTTTAGGGAAAGGAAGATAGGGGAGTCCAAGAGGGCTCACTACGAAGGTAGGTTCCAAGGTGCTAAGGGTGGAGGAAGTTTCCGTTTTTAACAAGGCCACAAATTTCAAGGCCAAGGGTCCTAAAATGTTATAAGCCAAAGGTTTAATAATGATAGGGTGCCAAACCCTAAAGCTCAAGGAGGTAATTGTGGGCAAAGTTTTCCTAGGTCCCCAAAAAATAGAAGGAACCATAGCAGTAAATGCTTGAGAGACACGGGTGCATTCTATATAACGCTATTCAAAATTAAACCAAGATCGATAACCTGAATAAAAAAAAGTATTGGTTTATCGATAATGGATTATTGATTTGGCAGTTTTGATAATGGTTTAAATTATTTTTTGAATTATTATTTTTTGCTCTTAACGGTTTTAGGTTTCTTCTTAATGGGTTAATCAATAACCCAATAGTAAATTAAATAATTATATTTGTACCATTAGGTATATAAAGTCCTTGGCAATTTCATACTTTTATTTTTGACCATTTCAAGCTCTAAGTTATTATACAATGTGACAATGTTTATTTTTGAGCAAAATACAATATGTTAACTCATGTGTATGGTTCACTTAGTTTGACATCTTGTTTGTAACTAACTTTTAGCAAATTTAATTGCATCAAATCTTAAAAGTTAAATCAATAAAATAATGAATAACGATCAATAATCAATAAGTAAATATCTTAATGGTTTAGCATATATCCAAATCAATAACTGATAAGCCAAACCGATAAACTTCTAAAATCAAACTAAACTGACAGATATGCAGCCCTAATGTATGCGTGTGGCAAGCTAGGCCAGAAACTTGATTAACCAAGTGTTCCAAACAAGGGTAAAGATGGTCGTCCTCAAGGACATGGTGCTCATGTAGGTCAACGGGCACAAGGGAGTCAACAAAGGGGTGCTCCATGACACAACTGATTTTATGCTCTTCAAGGGAGGCCATGGGTGGATGAGGCACCTAATGTTCTCACCGGTATGTTAATGATTTATGATTATGATGTATATGCTTTATTAGATCTGAGTGCCACATTAACTTTCATTACCCATTCATTGCCAGTAGGTTTGACATATGTTCTAAAATGTTATGTGAACTCTTTTTGGTGTCTACCCCCATTGATAAGTCCATTATTGCTAGGAGAGTCCATAAGGGTTGTCATGTATCCATTATGCATAAATTTTTGCCTTGTAGTTTTGTTGAACTTGACATGGTAGATTTTGACATTATTTTTGGGATTTGCATGCATGTCGTGCCTTTATTGATTTTACAACTTATAAGGTTAGGTTTTGACTTTCTAATGAACCTATTTTTAATGAGAACGTCATGATTCAATTGTTAAGGGTAGGTTTATCTCTTGTCTTAAGGCTCGGGAATTGATTTTTAAGAGTTGTATTTATCATCTTGTGAGGGTTAGAGATGTTGCAACTTAAATTCCTTTATGGAGTAAGTTTTGCTGGTCAATGAGTTTCATGATGTCTTTCCCAAAGAACTTCTTGGTGTTCATCTTGAAAGGAAAATAGGTTTTAGTATAGACCTCCTCTCCGATACCCAATCGATCTCTATTTTTCCCTATTGTAAAGACCCGGTGGAGTCGAAAGAATTAAATGATTAATTGAAGGATTTATTAGAGAAAGGCTTAAATAGGCCTAGAAAGTCACCTTGGGATGCACTGATATTGTTTGTGAGGAAGAAGGTTGGCTTACTTAGAATGTGCATCAACTACCAAAAATTGAACAAGGTTACTATTAAGAAACTTTACCAGCTACCAAGGATAGATAACTTATTTGATTAATTTAAAGGAGCTAGTAACTTCTCAAAGATTAAACTTTGGTCTGGATACCATCAATTAAGATTAAGGGAGTATAACATTCCCAAAACAACTTTCTAGAGAAGGTATGGGCATGTTGAATTTGTGGTAATGTCCTTTAATCTAACCAATGCACTGGTAATATTTATGGAACTCATAAATAGAGTATTCAAACCATATCTTGACATATTTGTTGTCATATTCATTAATGACAATTTGATCTATTCTTAGAGTGAGGAAGAGCATATCAAGCCTTTAAGGGTGGTATCGCAAACTTTGAGAGGAGAAAGGTGTTTAGCAAATTTGACAAGTGCATATTTACGTTAGAAGAAGTTGTATTCCTTAGGTATGTAGAGTCGGGTGATAGAATCAAAGTGGATCCTAAGAAGATAGAGGTGTTGAAAAATCAGCCTAGGCCCTTGACTCTGATGGATATCAGGAGTTTCTTGGACTTAGCGAGCTATTACCCAAGATTTGTGGAAAGGTTATCCACCATTGCATCTCCTTTGACAAAGTTGACGAAAAAGAAGATGAGGTCCAACTAGACTGACGAATGGTAGAAAAGTTTTCAAACTTTAAAGTATATGTTTACATCCACTCCTATCTTGACTCTGTTGTAAGGGATGGAAGGATTTGTCATATATTATGATGTTTCAAGGTTCTGATTGGGGTGTGTCTTGATGCAAAGTGGCAAGATCATTGCTTATGCTTCTATGCAACTAAAGGTGTATGAGTGTAACTAACTTATGCATGATCTTGAATTAGCAGTCATGGTATTTACTTGAAATATGGTGTCACTATCTGTATGAGGTCATGTGAATGTCCTCATCGATCACAAAAGCCTCCAATATGTGTTCACTAGAAGGAATTTAAATTTGAGGTAAGGCATGTAGTTGAAACTCATTAAATAACTATGATATGAATGTGTATTATCACCCAAGCGAAGCCAATATGGTGGACAATGCACTTAGTAGGGTGTCCATAGAGACTATGGCTAACATTGAGGAGGAAAAGGTGTTGGTGAAGGAAGTGCATAGCTGGCTAGGTTTGGAGTTATGTTGAATGACACTACAACATTTCAGGCCTAAGGCCACACTAAATCTGGACAACGCTTGCAAAGTGTTGCCTAAAATATTTTGGGGAATGCTTTTAAAGTGTAGCCTTAGTTTTTAGCTTTTGGCCACAGTATTACTAGCAACGTGTGTGAAGCGTACTCTTTAGTTATATAGGCTACACTTGACTAACACATTATGATGTAATTAACAACACTTATTTACACATATGACTACACTTTTAAAATATGCTATTTTATAACTTTAAGAACAACATTTTATTAGGTGTGGCCTTATAATTTTCATAATATTATCATCAAAATATTTTCCCCCCAAACATTTAACTATCCCTCCAATTTTTAATTGGTTAGAAAATAACACCTAAAATAATCTTTTCTTCCTCTCTAGAAGTCTACATCAATTCTCTCTAGAAAATATAAGAGAACTCTCTGGAAAATATCAGCAAACACTCTGTTAGTGAACCCTCTCGTCCCTCAAGTCCATCAATTCTCTCTAGAAGTCCATAAGCAAATATAAGAGAACTTATCAGTGAACTCTCTTGTCCCTTAAGTCCATCAATTCTCCATCAGCTAGCAAGCCCTTTTGTCCATTAGCTAGCAAACCCTCTCATCCATCAGCTAGCAAATACTGTCGTCCATTAGAAGCAAACCCTCTCGTCCATCATCAGCAAACTCTCTTGTGAAATTGATATTTTAGATTCACAATTCAGGTATTTTTCTATCAGATCTGTTAGTGTCCTTATTTGGGTTCACAAAGTAATGTTTTTTTACAAAGCAAATCGAATAATTTCAGTATAAATCTTAAATTTCACCATCTTTTGAACCAGGTTTATGAGTTTCTGCTGAAGTCCACCATCTTTATGAGTTTCTACTGAATCAGGTATTCTAGTATCGTTGTCGATGATAAAGACAAGGTATTCTTAAGACTTCTTTTCTAAATTTTTGTTTAATTCTATGGTTTTTGCTTTTGGAATTATTCAAGAAATTTATATAAAGAGAGTTTAAGTAACTGCTTATTGTTATTGATTTTAATTTTAATGACTAAAGTTGGGTATCGATGCCCCAAGGGCTTTGATAATGGGGTTTTGGGGATAATTTAGAAGCATTTTACAAGAATTTTTTGGGATACATTATTCAAGTTATTTAATTAAATGTGATGTCTTTTCTGGAATTATAGTACTGGTTTCATATCAGTTAGTTACATGATACTGTTTCCAAGTGATAGCAAGCAACTTTGTTATTGTGTGATAGCAATTATATAAAAAAGGTGGAGGTTAAAGCGAATGGGAATAGAAGACTTCTTTGGAGTGTTGCTGGTTTTACAAGTAAAGCCTTTCTAACTAAGTTGCTCTTTTGAAAATGCAAAACTTTGCCTCTATATATAATATCTTAGGTAGCAAAAAGCCAAATCCACTTCAGTTTTTGTTTGCATATTTCTTTCTTACTGAAGAGCCATTGCTTACTTGAGTAATGTGGTAATGAAAAGATGCCAAGAATCAGGAAGTACAGTTGTGTTTCTACTTGACTTACTTCTTGAAATGTCATATTTGTTATATCCATGTCCTCCCTTAGCATTCACTAATTTCTCTTCCCCTGCATAATTCAAAGAACATATAAGCTTATTAGTAGTACATTACTGCTACTAAGGAGACTCTTTCTTTTGTCAAATGCTGAGGATTCTAAATATTTTCCTTGTGAAGCTATGTGCTAAAGAACAAATCAAAATAAAAAGGAGCGAAAGAAATTCACTAGTACAATTGTTATCCCAACATAAGTGATACTTGATAATGAATGAAGAATTTTTTGGTCTACCAATCCCTACCTTTGATTAGCCTAACATTAACTTTTAACTATTTAATTTCCTTTTTTTTTGTTTTTGCTTTATCTCTTAGTTTGGATAATCCTATTAATTTTACTTGTTTTTTTAGAAGTATAGTCAACATTCAAAAACAATCGTGGAGGATTTGAGGATTGATTTGGCTTAACATAAGTGTCATGACTATGTAAGATATTCTTATCATTGTCAGGGCATGATTTCAATAACTTACTCATGGCATTTAGAAGTTATTTGTAAATTAATTAATATCTTGATGATTGTTTATTAAAAGATTTAATATCAATATTTATCTTTAGGAATCCAAATATCCCATCCAAGGATTGGATAAATTTGGCGAGGTATAGCAAAGAGTATATTGATCGTGTTCAATCTTTCCTAGATTTTGCTTGCTCTTATGGGGATCCTCAAGGTGAAGAAATTCAGTGTCCATGTGCAAAGTGTTGTAATATTTGTTGGACTCGAAGAGATGTAGTGTATGATCATCTAATATGATATGGATTTGTTCAAGGTTATACTAGATGGATTAATCACGGGGAATGGGAAATCAAGTTGAATGTTGATTATGATATGGATGACTCCCATGATGACATTAATGGATTATTGAATGATCAATTTAGAGATGTTGCACAGGGTGAAGGATTTTATGAAGATTCTTCCAAAAAATTCTATAACTTAGTTGAAGAGGCAAGCCAAGAACTATATCCCAGTTGTAAAGGATTCTCTAGATTATCGTTCACAATCCATTTATATTTGTTGAATTCCCTACACGGATGGAGCAATGAATCATTTAGTTCTATTTTAGTGTTATTAAAAGAGGCAATGCGCAAGTTGAACATTCCTCCATCGTACAATGAAGCCAAGTCTATGATTAAGAATCTTGGTCTGGATTATGAGAAAATTGATGCATGTCCTAATGATTATGTGCTGTTTAGAAATGATCATAAGGATGATGAATTTTATCATACTTGTGGAGCTTCGCGATATATCAAATATTCTGAAATAGAGGGCGAGCTTGAGCCTCCTAAAAAGTTTCATCGAGTTTTAGCAAAGCTTTTGAGACACTTTTCATTAATTCCTAGACTCAAAAGGCTATTTATGTGCTCAAAGACTGCAGATTCACTAAGGTGGCATGATAAGGAACATTGTAAAGATGGAAAGTTAAGGCATCTTGTTGATGTCCTAGCATGGAAAGACTTTGATAGCTTACATCCAGAATTTGCACGGGATTCTCGCAATGTAAGACTTGGCTTGGCAAGTGATGGGTTCAATCCATTTCGTACAATGAGTATATCTCATAGCACATGGCCAGTTATGTTGATGGTGTATAATCTACCGCCTTGGATGATCACGAAATCTGAATACTGTATGCTTTCATTAATTATACCTGGGCCACGATCACCTGGAAATGACATTGATATTTACTTACAACTAATGATAGATGAGTTAAAATTATTGTGGGATTGTGGAGTTGAAACATATGATGCTTCAATAAATCAAACTTTTTAAATGCGAGCAATTCTTATGTGGACAATCAATGACTTTCCTGTATGTGCCATGTTATGTGGTTGGAGTACAAAAGCAAAATTGGTTTGTCCTTGTTGTAACTATGACACTAATTCTCTCTATCTTAAACATAGTCGAAAAATGTGCTATATGGACCATCATGTTTTTCTACCCATGGATCATCCATGGAGATCTAACAAAGATCTTTTAATGGAAAAACTGAATTTAGGTCTCCTCCATCTTTATTAGAGGGAATTGATGTGCTTAATAGATTACAAAATTTTGAAAATATGTTTGGGAAGAAGAGGAAGAGATCAAATGATGGTCCATGGAAGAAAAGGTCAATCTTTTTTGAATTACCTTATTGGCAACACAACTTATTATGCCACAACCTTGAGGTAATGCACATAGAGAAAAACATAGTTGACAGCATACTTGGAACTCTTCTGGATATTCCTAACAAAACAAAGGATCATGTAAAAGCTCGTTATGATTTGCAAGAGATGGGAATTAGAAAGACTCTTCATCCTGATACAATAGATCGAAAGAAGACAAAATTTGCAAGAGCATGCTTCTCAATGACAAATGGAGAGAAATCAGTTTTTTGTGGAGTTTTGAAGACAGCAAAGCTACTTTGATGGTAGTGCCTCTAATATATCTAGGTGTGTGCAGCTGGATGAAAGAAAATTGTCTGGTTATAAGACCCACGATGCTCATTTTATGTTACATTACTGGCTTCCAATACAAATTAAAGCATCCTTCTTGGTCATGTTGCAATTGCTTTGATTCATCTAAGTTCCTTCTTCCATTGCTTATGTCAAAAAGTTATCACATTAGAGGAACTTGATTGCTTAGAAGTAGAGATTATAGAAATAATAAATCGGTTGGAGAGAATTTTTCCTCCTACATTTTTTGATATAATGATTCATTTGACTATGCATTTAGCGAATGAAGTGAGATTAGGAGGTCCCGTTCAGAACTGATGGATGTGTTCTCCTGAAAGAGAAAATTGTACATTGAAATCATATGTCCGCAACAGACGTCATGCAGAAGGATGTATAGCAGAGATACATATTGTGAAAGAGATTATAACTTTATGCTCTAGATATATGCATGGGGGTGTAGATACCAAATTTTACAGAAGAGCTCAAAATAATGATGAATGTGGTCTAGGTGATACAACAACATTCAGTTTGTTCCCTAACAGAGGTTGTCTTTTAGGAGCTAAGAAAACTGATCCATTTATTTTAGATAACAAGTCATTAAGTCAGGCACATGCATATCTGCTGGGCAATTGTGATGACGTTGAAGAATATATTAGGTACTTTAATTGAATTATAGTATTTTGTTTAGTAGAATTAGTTTTTAACTTATTTCATTTATCGTTCTAATAAAAAATATCTTTTATGTAAAGAGCATGAAAGGGAACTTAATAATCAGTCGCGAAGATCCAAATGGAGTAGGGCCAAGAATCATAGTCAAAACTTCTCTCAATGGTTTGAAACTCGTGCTTTGCAAGAGGATATGCCTGATTTGATAAAACAATTATCCAGAGGACCAAATTCAGCTGCTAAAAGATATTCGGGGTATCTTATTAATGGATATAAATTCCACTCAAGGCAATGTGATGCAAGGCATAAAACACAAAATAGTGGTGTTACACTAGTTGCCGCAACTAAAAGTTTTGCAAGTACAGAGGATAAAAATCCGATTTATGCAGATTTGACTTACTATGAAAGAATAGTTGATATAGTTGAGTTAGACTATTATGGTCATTTTAAGGTTGTCTTATTTAAGTGATTGGTATGAGGTTGAAAGTAATATTTATGGCCTTACTTATGTCTACTTTAACAAAAAATGCTCTCAGGAAGAGCATTTTGTGCTTGCATCTCAAGTACACCAACGCTTCTATGTGCAAGATCCATATGATCAAGATCAATATTATGTTATGAAGACAGTTCCGAGAGACTTGTTTAACATGGGCAATCAAGTTGAATCTAATGTCCCACAAAGTTATGAAACTGAGCCCTCTAAACAGTTGATGGGACCATCTGTACCAGAAGATATTGGTGAAGTTCTCTTAACAAGGACTGATCTACCAGCAACAATTATTGATGTGCTTCCTGAGGAATTTGTTGCTCAACAGCTGGAAGTTGGGTCTAAAGAGGAATTTGAAGACGAGTTTGAAGATAAGTCTGAAAATGAATTTGAAGATGAGTCAGAAAATGAGTTTGAAAATGATTCTGAAGAGGAGTTTCAAGATGACACACCATGAGTTTTATTTATTTTGGATGACTTTATATTTCTAATTCAATCGTTTTATTATTTGAGTACTTTTCTGGTACAAGACTTCTACATATTTAATATTTAGAAACAAAAGTGAGTTTGCTGCGATCTTTGAGTATTCTGTTGGTTGCGTATACAAAAAGAATTAGCTATGTTACATGCCATTTTTTGTGAAAACTGTGTCTTTTTCCTCGTCTCATTAGATTCCCCTGGTTGCTTTCAATATTTTGCTTCCAATATTTTGATGTCAAGAATTAGCTATGGTACATGCGCATTCATTTTCATGTCCAAACCAGATGGGCGCATAATTATTTTAGCGTCAGTTTTCTCTAAAATTGCAGTGGTGTGATAAATTAGCACTGCTAGTTTGTACCCACATTCTCCATTGCCGATGGGTTTGAGGTCAATTATAGTGAGCTGTACAGGTATCGAACTAGCTTGTAACTTGATGTTAACACCAAAACAGTTATCTGCTTCACTGCACGCCTATTTTGTCGGAGTCTTCAAAATTATTTCTTTTTATATGTTTACAATTTACACAAGCATACTCCCCCTTAAGGTCTTACATTTCCTATTTGAAGAAACTTCATTGTAGTAATACACTTTAAAAAAGGGATGACGTAACTGTAACTATAAGATATCTTGACATCAAAATATTGAAAGAAACCATGGACTTTTACATGATTCCCCTGTTCAAAATCTCATTAGAATTTGCTCTGTTTGTTATTTTTTATTTGCTAGTTTGTCTTCAATATTTTTATTTTAAGTTCTTTTACAGTCTGTCTCACTTTTGTAGGCCTGGCTTGAAGAATTTGGTTTTACTCCTGAACTGGATACTAAATAAGGATTCATAGAGAAGACTACCTGCTTCAGTTCTTCCATAGTAGCCCTAGCTTGAAGAACTTGGTTTTGCTTCTATGTAACCATTCTTGGGATACGGTTAGGTACTTCCTCATTTATTCTTATCCTCTAACGAGAGCGTGTGTTTTCAAAGTGTTCACAAGCAGCTGCAGCAATATTGAAGATGACACACCATGAGTTATATTTACTTTGGATGACTTTATACTTCTAATCAGTCGTTTTGTTATTTGAATACTTTTCTGGCACAGTGGTGTATGATCTCTCTTTCAATTTTCTCTAAAATTACAGTTGTGTAATCAACTAGCACTGTTTCTTTATACCCACATTCTCCATTGAAAATGGGTTTGAGGTCAATTATAGTGAGTTGTACAGGCATTGAACTAGCTTGTAACTTGATGTTAACACCAAAATAGCAGAAACCAAGATTTAGTTTACTTGATGGTTGATTAGTTTGCTGTTTAACCTTTTAATTGCTGGGAAACAACCCTGAATCAAATATAAAGGTTGAAAGGGAAGAATAAAAAGGAAACTTTAAAGTCTAATCAATCTTCACAAATACATACAAGGAGTAGGAAGGTCACATCTACAAAATCAGTGCAATGATAGACTAGATATTGTTAAATAACTTCGTGTCCATAAAGGTTGATTAGTTTGTTGTTTAATCTTTTAATTTGTCGGTCAATTTTGAAGCCCAATTTCCCAGTAATTTACTTCATTTTATGCCTTAGCACTCAACAAGTCCAGATTCTTGACTGAATTCATCAGTATACAATTCTATCTTTCACAGTCATATCAAACTATTATGGTACATATGCTACTATATATTTTATTGTGCTTATATCATAAATATGAGAAGAAAGCTCTTTGTGTCTTGACGGTCTCTTGGTATCATACAGAAAGAATTTACTATGGTAAATTAGTTTTATTTATTTTGGGTAACTTTATACCTCTAACTCACTTGTTGTCTTGACTGTCTGTTGGTATAATAGTATTTGTCACACCTTCTGTTACATAATAAAATGTTTTTGTTTCTCTTTTTCATGCTGAATAACTTCTGGACTTTTTAAGGAAGGTGTCAGCCTGCTGTGAAGAGAGATTAAAAGAAGACGACAAAAATAAATCAAGAAAGAATACTAAAGTAAAAGGTCCCGAATTCGAACAAAGCTCAGAGTCGATTGAAGAATATGAGTCCGATATGCAATACCGATCAAGTGTTGAATTGATCAACAAGTTTAAGACTAAGAGAGAACAACTTGAAAACTACACAATGATAAATTGAGGAAAGAGCATGCATCATTAACTCATAAACAACAGAATCTTGAGGGGTCCATTCCACAAGAAGAAAAGTGTAAATTGTTTAGGCACAAAGCAGTGACTCAATTGTCTTCAACGGAAGAGCTTAGTACTTCACATATGATTGCAGGGAAAGGATAAATACACAAAGATTGCTTCAATCTGGAGATTCCATTCAACTGAAATGAGTTAAATTTCCTATGCAAAACTCTAGGTTCTAAACATCTTCAAAGGCAGATGTTAATACTTCTTATGTGATTGATACAACAGTAGGTGAAGGAAAGGAACAACCTAATATTCAGGAGCTGCAAAATATCAAATAGGTGAGGATGAAGTCGGTCTTACTGGCCACCAGTCTTGATCAATTTCTGAAAGAACATAGAATAAATGAACAACATGGTATTCATGAGCTACCAAACTTCAAACTGGCAAAGAGGAAGTTGGTCTTACCGGCTACTGATCTTGATCAGTTTCTGAAAAAATAACGAACATGCCTAGGTGCTGAAATGAAATATGATAACCGCACAACATATGATTTTGAATGTATGCATGCTCCTCCTATTGATGAACATAATAAAGTATTGGATGATTTTGTGGATCAAGAAGAAATTGGTGAAGATGGGTGTCCTATAGAAGAGGAAATCCACATCTATTGTTGTACAAAAGGTATATCTTAAACTTTGTAAAATTTATTACTCATTATAAATGACATTTCTTATTTGGAAGTTGTTACATCAATCTAGGAATATCGGAGAAGATAAATGTTCGAGAACAAACAACATGTAAGAAACTTCATGCAAGAAATTTGGAAGAAAGAGAGGAGGTGACATTTGATAAAGGAAAAGTAGTGGGACCAGCTGATAATATCGTGTCTGATCTAACCAACTTCCTAGGAACAATTGCAAGGAATCCCACATTTATCAGCTTGGTTTACACTAGTTGGCATGCAGTGCCAAATGCTACTAAAAGGCGCATGTGGGAATATGTCAATGTAAGGACAATAAACTTTGAGATTTTATATTTCATTGAATGCTTATTATTGATTGAAGCTAAATATTTATTTATTTTGCATAGTCCAAATTCTTAATTCCAATGGAAGGAGAGAAGTGGGTGATGACAGATCTTCGTGAAGCTTGGAGGCGACACAAGTGAAATATTAAAGAGAGATTTTTTGATAAAAATAGTACTATTGAGGATATGCTAGAAAAACGGTCTGATGGCATTCCTGAATTTCAATTTCGTCAAATGATCGAGTATTGGAAGTATCCAACTGTGCAAGTCAGGCTACAATAATGCATTTTTTTCTTTGACACATTTTGCGTCATCTCTATTCTTTGTTTTTTTATTTATAAATTAATACACCTTTTTGTATTGAAAGTTAGGCTATCTTTGAGGTGAATTCCCAAAACAGAAAAAAATAAAAGTGGAGGCATCAAATGGATCCGATTAATTTTGCTAGAGTACGCATGACATTGGTAAGACTTAGCATCCACTTTGTAAAATTTGAATTTCATTTTTTGGTACTTAACTAGAACATGTTGATATTTTTTTAAAATTCATTTTCATGTAATTTGTAGCGTGCAGCTAAAAAAACAATGAGGAAGCATCAAAGTCTGAAATGTTTATTGCAACTCGTACAAAAAAGGAAAAAGAACTTTAGGCTGATACCCAAGTTGCAATAGTAAGTTATTTATAGTGAATCATAAACTCATCTTGGTTGAGCAATTAGTAGTACTTAAATTTAACTGTTCGATGTCAATTTTTTTGATAGGCTGAACTTCAGAATCGCCAAAATGCTGGAGAAACACCAGATGATGCATTTAGGGAAGTGTTTGGAAAGGAACAACTTGGTCGACTCAGATGCTATGGTAGATCAGTGACAAGAAGTTCTCTTAAAAAGGAGGAGGAAATTAACAAGCTTAAACAAAAGCATGCTAATGAATTAACTTCTCTAAAGGAAGAAATAAAAGAGGAAATATGAAATTTATTTAGTCAATTGTTGCAAAACAACCCAAGATTGAATGTTCAAGACATACCAGGGTACGTCGGATCTAATCTTGCTTCACCTACTGATGCAAGTAGTGCACAAGCTGTAAGAGGTCAAAATCTTCCACATTCTTCTGGATCAACTCATGCTTCAGTTCTTAACTCAAAAGGTATTTTATATTTCATATTCACAAGAAACTTAGATATAAAATAAATTTTACCAATATTTCTTTTTTTTAAATAATAAGTTAGCTAATTTGTATCCTAAAGAACTATATCTTATATGATTGTGAATCTATGAGATTTGGCAAATTAGTCTTCTAAATTTCTATGAAAGCCCTCTTATATGTTGAAGATGACACACCATGAAGTGTGATAATTGGTGTTTGAATCCCACTGGGTATGTTGTTGTCGTAATCTTGTTACCCAATGTTTCATGCTCCTGTGTGTGACTCGACCAATTTCTATAAACTGATTAAAGGGTATTTTTATACAACAAGTTGTGGATCAAAAATTTAAACACTCAAGGCAGTCCATATTGGTTTTTTTATCTTACAAGTCATACAGAAAAATAATGATTTGACAGAAAAATAGTTAAAGAACAGAGTAATATGACTACTTTTGACCTGCTAAAAATTAAATTAAGACTGCAACAATGTTGAAGCGTTCATTTTGTGTATTTTTAGTGACTGAATGTAGTTGGTATGGTGTTTGAAGCCGCAACAGTGTTGTTCATTTTGTGTATCTTTGTGATAATTGGTGTTTGAAGCTGCAGCAATGTTGAAGTCTTCATTTTGTATATTTTTAGTGACTAAAATTAGTGGGTATGGTGTTTAAAGCTGCACCAGTGTTGTTCATTTTGTGTATCTTTGTAATAATTGGTGTTTGAAGTTGCAGCAATGTTGAAGTCTTCATTTTGTATATTTTTAGTGACTGAAATTAGTGGGTATGGTGTAAGTAGCATATTTCGGAATGATGTCTTCCCTATTTTTTAGCGTTCCTTGATGGGTATTGTTTCGTTGTCTCCAGTGGGTAGTGGGTAAGTAGCACATTCTGTTGGCTGATTTATGTTGGTTGCATCGAAAGTTCTTGAACATAATTTGTGTTGTGCATCTATTACAAGTTACAAATGAAAGTGAACTACTCTTACCCTTGGACATGCAGTTTTCATGCCTTCCATATTTACATTCATATTTAGATACAAATCTTTCATTTATTTTGATTTCTCTCTAATTATTTTATATTTTTAATGTGTAAGAAAATACATGAGATCAAATTTGAATGGAGGCCACAAGTCAATTTGATTTATAAAAGTGAACAGGAAGAGTTAAACTATTTTTAGAGTTTAAATACATTTGATTTTGTGGAATTCATTGCGAGTATGCACATCTTTAAAATATTGCCTATAAGAATTTGTAAAACATTATTATTTGAAGTTTATTGCAAATATATTCGTTTAATTATTTGTAAGAAAAATTAGTGTTTGAGATAATTTATAAATTATGCGTAGTGTAATTAGCATATACAAAAATAATTTTCAATAAGAAAAGTTTTGGCATATAAATCTCTATTAGTCAATAGTGCAAAACTTTAAAATTGAACGTCAATTATGGCATGGACATTAGCAAAGGATACACATCAAAGTGTTGCTTTAGAGATGCTATTTGAAGCGTAGCCAATAAGTACGAAAAGAAACGCTTAAAAATGTAGTTGTATGAAGTAAAAGTGTTGTTATATGGGGTATTACAAAGTGTTGCTTTTGTACCTCATGGGCAACGCTTTTAAAACGTAGATGATGAGGCAACACTTACAAAGTGTGCCCGAAAGTCAAAGGTTACGCTTCTTTAGGCCACCCTTGCTAAAGCGTTGCCTAAAGCCAGAAAGTGTGGCCTTTGATCAAAGACAAAAAAATTTCATAGTTTATCCCACACTTAATCAGGGTGGTTTCAAGTATTTGTTGGTTAATGAGGTTAAATTTAAGAAAGATGACCCTACCTTGCTTGAATGAAGACCTTGATGAAAGAGGGCAAAGTAGAGGTTTTCTCCCAAGAGGGGAGATAGTGTCCTTAGGTATCAAGGGAGACCATGTGTGCTGGATGGTGATAGGTTGAGGGATTTGATCCTGAAAGAGGCTCACAATTCATCCTACCCTATTCACCCTAGTTCTACACATATGTATAGCAATTTTAGAGAAGTATATTAGTGGGGTGGTATGAAAAGAGACATTGCAAATTGCATGGTTGAATTTCACAGTTGCCAACAAGTCAAAGCCAACACCAAAGGTCGAGTGGCCTATTCGAAGACATTAAAATCCCTACTTGTAAATAGAAAGAGAACAATATGGACTTTGTGATTGGGTTGCCTAAGAATAAGAGGAACTCTGACAATATTTGGGTCATAGTTGATAGAATGACCAAGTCGGCTCATTTATTACCGGTCAAGACTAGCTATGGTGCTGAAGACTGCATAATTTTTACATTTATGAGTTGGTTAAGTTTCATGGGGTTCCATTATCTATTGTTTTTTATCGTTGGTGCCCAATTCACTTCTCACTTTTGGAGAACCTTCCAAAGAATCCTTGGTACTAAAGTCAAGGTTAGAATGGCATTTCACTGACAAACTGACGGACAAACCAAAAACACCATTCAAACCCTTGAGGATATGATTAAGGCTTATGTGTTGGAGTTCAAGGGTAGTTGGAACGAGCATCTTCTTCTCATTGAGTTTACTTACAACAATAGTTACCATTCTAGTATCGAGATGGCACCATTTGAGGCCTTATACAGAAGGTTATATTAGATCCCCGATCAGGTGATTTGAAGTGAGATAAATGCATTTGATAGGTCCAGATTTGTTTTTGGAAGCTTTAGAGAAGGTGCGATTGATAAAGGAAAGACTAAAGATGGCACAACGTCGGCAAAAGTCTTATGCCGACATTAGGAGGAGAGATCTTGAGTTCAAAGTTGATAATTGGGTGTATTTGAGAGTCACCTATGAAGGGTGTGGTTCATTTTGGAAAAAAGGAAAAGTTTAGCCCTAGATATGGAGTGCTTTATAGAATTTTCAGATGGGTTGCTAAAGTTGCTTATGAGTTGGAACTGCCCCTGGAGATAAGTATGGTTCATCTAGTCTTCTATGCGTCCATGTTTAGGAAGTGTATTGGTGACCCAAGTTCCATTGTGCCAATCGAAGTGGTGAATGTTAAAGAGAACTTGATTTATAAAAAAAGTCATGGTTGAGATTTTGGATAGGCAAGTCAAGCGGTTCAAAACAAAGACTTTATGTCCGTAAAGGTCCTTTGGAGAAATCAACTAGTTGAGAGTGCCATATAGAAAGTGAAAATGGATATGAAGAAGCAATCCCTTTATCTCTTCTCCTCTACTCAAGCCTAAGGTATTAAGTGTTCTTGCTCGAAAACTTCAATTTTCTTAGATTCTCAATTTTCATGTCCTCCATGCATATTTACATGTTCATGAGGCTGCATATGAAAGCATGATTTTGAAAATTTTCATGAAAAGGTGTTTGAGTTGCATTTTTGCATACATGCTAGGTTGATAGCTACGTTTTTACTCTTTAGAGCCTACACTTAGCAGATTCGGGGATAAATACTCCCAAGGGGGACATATTATAAGGTCCCATATGTTGGAAAGTATTCAAATGCAGAAAAAAGGAAAATCTAGAAATTTTACCAATTATAAGTAGGGTTCTACGAGTGGGGTTTACAGTACGTAAAAGAAACTATGGATCGTACTATGTATTCGTGGTTTCTAGGGTGCAAATCTAGTAGACTAAGCTCAGGGACCATCAATTTATGAATGGAGTTTACTAGTCATAAATGGTGATACGGGCCACAATTAGTGATCATGGAATGATGATCAAAGTGACAGAAAATGGGTTTCTAAAGTTCAAAGAAAGAATCAACAGTATGGGTTGTACTCCTATTTACGAACAGTAAATGGGGTATAGTTTAACCCCTTAAAGTTGGAAAATAATCTAAGTTTTAGGATGAAGTATGAATGGATTATACTGACCATAATAAAGTCTATAAAACATAAAGTAAGCTCGTAAATTGTGATTCAGACACTTTTTCCGAGGGTTTCAAATCCAATAGGATAAACAAATGACCATACTACGGTCTGTACTCCATTTTATAATCCATAGATGGGTCTCATGGAGGAGGTCCTGACAGTTTTTAATAAGGGTAATTTTTACTACTCCTCGTGCCCTATGTCTAGAACTCTGTCATTTGGGACTCTAAATAACCCCTTTTCAGCCTATTACTCTTCAAACTCTTACCATTCAACCCATTTGCAAAATTATTCTAAGTATAAGCCCTCCAAAACTTTCTCAAGGTCATCCAAGACGCCCAAGTGAAGAATATAAGTTGGGGTTCTAGGTTCTTCATCTCCACTTCAAATTTTCTTCACTAAATCACAACAAGGTATGTGGATTTAATTTAGAGGGATCTTCCCTCTACAACGCTCAAGTTTCCCTCCTATTTTACTTAGTTCTAAGATTATGAATATAATGGAATTTCATGAAAAGGCTTTAATCATGGATTTTATGATGCATTCCTAGTTATATAAAGTATATTAATACCATGTCATGAATTATGATGATTATTAAGTTGAAATTCATGTTTGTCCCAACTAGGATTTTCTTTTCTAAAATTAAGGTGAATTGTTATTAATAATCATGGTCTGTTTGTATTTATACATGTTACACTTGGATTTCATCATTTTGAGCCTTATGTATGAACCCTCTAAGTTTTGAAACAAAAGATATATGATGAAGTACCTTATGAATAATTGAAGGGTTTCGACCTATGTTATGTAAGATTATGAGTGTTATGAATCATAAGGGCAGCCAAGTATGCTATGAATTTCATGAAAATTTTGTGAAAACTATGTAATGATTTGTGAATCTCTTTTTATGACTCATGTATGATACACCCTCTTGTTGAAGGGAAATGCTCAACTCTTATTATGATGAGATGATTTCCAAGTCTATATATACATGATTATACTTATGTTTTATGTATTTTATGAGACTAGACGTAGGATCGAATAGGATATAGGGTGGGGGACTATCCCTAATGGTCCTTATATAAAGCGTTACTTCCCGTAACTATGTACCACCATAGGATTATATATTATCTAGTGGATCCATATAAAGCTCCATGCTTATGACACCCACAAGCGGGGGGTTATAGTCTACCTTGGCAAGTAGGTTTCTCCCTCTCTATTGTGGAGGCAACATCAAAATTCCATGTAGTAGCTCACATGGTCTTAGTATCGATTAAGGTCTCCTCCCACTTATCTACATGTTATGTTATGAAGTTATGTTCCTTTATGCACATTTTCTATAAGGTATTGAACATTCATTGCATATTGAGCTTTTTGCCTTTGATATGACTATGTATCTTGATTATATTGGCTATAATTTCCTTGTTACATTACATCTCATATATTTAGTACATTTCATGGTACTAATGCATATTTTGCCTATATGATGTCACTATTTAGGTCTCGGCAATCCTCCTCCTCCTACTAATGACTGATATCAAACTTTAAGACTTTTGCTTGTGGCGAGTCCTCTAGATTCGTGGACAATATCCCTTTCTATCTAGCTTTCACTTCTACTTATTTACGTTGAGGGTAAGCTGAGGGCACGTCTAAGCCTCCTGCCTTATTCATGTTTAGAGGTATTCTTGGATACTTTAGCTATGTATATGTATTTTAGATCTTACTCCCTTATGATTAAATTGATGTCCCTTAGTCCCTATCTCTTAATTTTTGCTTGTGTTTTGGTTTAATTACCAATAATATACTTATGTATGCTATGAGGATTATTTGAGAGTACTATCAGGCTCCTCATTCGTCATATCACTTATAGGACCTTGTCTTGGGTCTTGAAAGTGCATGCTACTGAGACTGAGGGAGTGGATCTTGCTTCCTACCAACTTAAGGATGTGGCTCACATTTGGTATAACCAATGGGAAGAACGTCTTGGTGAGTATGCAAAATTCATAGTCTGGGATGAGTTTAATAAAGCATTCCTTGACCACTACTTTCTTAAGGAGTTGAGGGAAGCCAAGGTGGAGGAGTTCATGAACCTAAAGCAACAGGGGATAACGGTTAAAAAACATAATCTCTAGTTTACCAAACTACTCAAATATGCTATAGAGATGGTTTCAGACGGTAAGTAAGTTTTTGTCTGGTTTGGGTAAACACGTGAAGAAGAAGTGTAAGGAAACTTTACTAATTTTTTACATGTATATCTCAAGGCTTGTGATGTAATGCTCAATAGGCCGAAGATGACAATAAAAGAGATAGAGAGGAACATTGGAGTAAGAGGCCTATATTGAATAGACAAGAAGGTAACCAACAAAGGCAGGGGTAAGGGTGATAGGTGTTTCCTTTAGAAGAAGTATTCTGATTATGCACCATCATCTACAAGCGCACTCGCCTAAAAGGGTCAACAAAATTACATGACTCAAGGTTCGCAGATACAAAAGAGTATGACCCAAGGGATGAAAGGAAAACCATTGTGTGGCAAGTGTGGTAGGCTCTATCTAAAAGAATGTCAAAATGGCACAAATGCATGCTACAAGTGTGGTCAAACAGATCACGTTTTAAAGGATTGCCCAATATGGAGATGAAATGATGGAGGTAAAAAGGCCCGACCTTTTTATATGGGACAAAAAGGCTGAGGCAATCAAAAGTGTTCCAATGATAATTCATGCAAAGGTACAAACCATCCATATACCATAGGTAGTCGACAGGATCAAGAGAATTTTCCTGATTTTGTGACTGATAAACTCTGAGTCTTTTCTTTTGATGTTTATGCCTTGACGTAAGTACAATGTTGCCTTTTATAACTCCTTACCTAGGTAATAAATTTAAGATCCTTCCTGAGAGTCTTCTTAAGCCTTTCAATGTCTCTACTCTAGTTGGTGAATCTATTTTTGCTGAAAGAGTCAATAGGGATTACATTGTTTCCATCTACCATAGAGATGTCATGGCTGACTTAGAATTAGACATGGTTGATTTTCATGTCATTCTAGGCATGGACTAATTTACTCTTATAATGCCACAGATTATAGAACTTAAATTGTCAAGTTTCAATTACCTAGCAAGCCTGTCATAGAGTGGAAAAGTGGTTTACTAGATCCTAAAAGTCATTTTCTTACCTTAAGGTCAGAAGGTTGATCGTCAAAGGGTTTATCTGTCATATAGTTTGAGTCAAAGATGTTGATAATATGACCCCATCTCTTCAGTCAGTCCTCTTTACCAATGAATTTTCTAAAGTATTCCCTGATAATCTACCCCGGAGTCCCTCCTAATAGGGAGATAGACATTGGAGTTTATGTTCTTTCTATAACTCTGCCTATCTCCATTATACCACATAGAATAGCTCCTGCTAAGTTAAAAGAGTTAAAAAAGCAATTGAACGATCTTGATAAGGGATTTATTAGGCCGAGTGTCTCACCTTGGGGAATTTCTATCCTATTTTCGTGAAAGAATGATGGGTCCCTTAGTATATGTATTAACTATCACCAATTAAATAAGGTCACCATTTGAGAATAGGTATCCTCTTTTTAGGATAGATGATCTTTTTTACCAACTTCAGAGTGTCATATGCTTCTCTAAGATAGACCTCAGATCAGGCTATCATCCGTTGAAAGTAAAAAATATGACATCCCAAAGATGACCTTCTGAACCCGTTATGGTCTTTTGAGTTTCTTGTGACGTCTTTTGGTTTGACCAATGCACGTACAACTTTTATGTACCTTATGAATCGAGTATTCGAGCAATACTTAGGACATGTTTGCTATCGTGTTCATCGATGACATATTGGTTTACTTCAGAAATAATAAAGAGCATGCAACTATCCTTGAATTGTTCTTCATATCCTCGAGGATAGGGAGTCGGATGCTAAGTTTTCAAAGTGTGAATTTTTTTTCTTGCATATATTTTCTTAGGCCACATCATATTTAGTGAAGGTATTCAGTTTGATACAAAAAAATTAAGGTAGTGAAGAGTTGGCCTATATCTACTGTTCTGACTAGCATAAGAAGTTTCTTAGATTTAGATAGCTACTATCGATGATTTGTTTTAGGAATTTTCATCCATATCAGCCCGTTAACTATGCTGACTCAAAAAAAGGGCTAAGTTTCAATGGTCAGAATCATGTAAGAAGAGCTTCCAATGGTTGAAAATCAAATTGACTACTGCACACTATTGTCCCTACCCGAGGGAACTGATGAGTTTGCTTTCTATTGTGAGGCTTTCAAAGTTAGGTTAGCTTGTGTATTGATGCAGAAAGGTTAGGTTATAGCCTATGTTTCCAAAAAATTTAAAATACATGAGAGAAACTACCCAACTGATACACTCAAGTTGGCAGTAATAGTGTTTGCTCTTAAAATTTGTCATAATTATTTGTATGGGGTATATGTAGACATGTTCACCAATCACAAGAGTCTACAACATGTCTTTAGTTAGAAGAAATTAAATTTGAGTTAGAGAAGGTAGTTTGAGCTTCTGAAAGACTATGATATAAGTATTCATTACCACCTTGGCAATGTGAACGTTGTCGCTGATGCACTTAGTAGGATGTCAATGGGTAGTATTGCACTCCTTGAAGAACAGAAGAGAGAATCAACAAAGAAGATGCACAGACTTGCATGTTTTAGAGTATGACTTATTAGCTTCCATGGATGGTGCTATTGATATTCAGAACGAGGCAGAATCATGTCTTGTAGTAAAGATGAAGAAGAAGCAAGATCAAGACCATGTACTACTACAACTAAAGGAAGATATACAAAAGCAAAAAGTAATAGTTTTTGTAGAAGGGGGGAGATGGTGTGTTGAGGTATTAAGAAAGATTTTCTATTCCAAAGGTAGATGACCTCAGAAATAGAATCATGGCAGAGATTCATAACTCTAAACATCTCATTCATCAAGGTTCTAGTAAGATGTATCGTGACTTGAGGGTGGTGTATTGGTAGAATGATATGAAGAGAGATATCTCTAAATGTTCAAATTTCCAACACGTTAAAATAGAGTACCAAACTCCATGTGGCCTAGCACAAAACATATAGATCTCCAAATGTAAATGAGAGATGATAAATATGGATTTCATCAAAGGATTGCCACAGTCTCAAAAATGACATGATTTGATTTGGATAATTGTGGATAGAATGACCGAATCTGCCTATTTTTTAGGTAGTTAAGATAACTGACACCAGATAGGACTATGCCATATTATACATTCAAGAGACTTTCAGACTTCATGGAGTTTCCTTGTTTATCTTCTCGGACAAGGTTGCTTAATTCACCACTCAATTTTGGAGATTATTTCATAATGGCTTGGGTTTGAAAGTAAATATTAGCACTACTTTTCATCCATAGAGAGATGACCAATACAATTCAGACTTTGGAGGATATGTGGAGACCTATGTCATTGACTTCAAAGGTAATTGGTATGACATTTTCCTCTCATCGAGTTAGTATATAATAATGGTTACCATTTGCGTATTTAGGTGGCCTCTTATGAAGCATTGTATGGGAGAAGTTGTTGATTACCAATTAGGTGGTTTGAAGTTGATAAAGCTTGGATCCAAGTTAGTCTATCAGTATATGGAGAAAGTGAGGGGTTGTTTGGTGTGAAGGATAACAAAATATAATCCTGGGATAAAAATTTAGTAGCACTTAAATGGTTGTTTGGTTGGCAAATGTGGGATAACTTATCCGAGGACTAATAAATAGTACTGGGATAAGTTATCCCTCCTAATGGTTGGTATAATAATCCCATCACAATTAGTCATGGGATAAACTTATAAAATGACAAAGTTTTACCCTTCAAATCCTTTTATCACTTTTCACTTTATATTTGGAACAACCATGCCAGTCCCAGTTTATTCCTGACTAGAGTCTTGAGACCTTGCTACAAAAAGGGAAATGGAGGCTGGCAATCTTCATGTTACATGACCAATTTGTCGATGTATCCACTACCAGTTTTTCCCAACAAACGACATGCTCAAATTGGTGATAGAAAAATGAGTGGAAGTGCATTCACCATGCTTTATTCCTTTGATAAGTTTAGATTCTTACATATTTAAGCTTACATCTTTTATTTTATGGCAAGTATCTGTACATGTCAATTTTCTCAATGACTATGACTGCAAGGTAAATTATTTGTTTCTTCTTGTAGATAATTGTATTCTTACTCTCGTATGTAATAATATACTAACGGTTTGTTGTAACTAAAGCTCTAGCAATCAATATATAAAAAACAATTCATGAAAATTTATACATAAAAGGTAAATGTTTTGTTTTTAAGAGTGAGTAATTAAAGCTCTAACAATAAATTTTTTAAAAAAAGCTCGATAAAAGGGTGTATTTGTAAATAAACAATTTATGTTTAGGAAGTATGCTATAAATACTATTTTTAATGCAACAAATCAAATAGTCAAAAAGAACTAATGCCAGGATAATTAATCACAACATAACTAAACGCAACATGACTTATGTCAGCATAACTTATATTTAAACCAAGCGACCCCTAAAAGTCATCAAAGAGATTTTAAAAACTCCACAGAGTTGCAAAAGGTCCTAATCTGATGTTAGACAAAGGATTTAGAGTTTGAGGTGAATGACTGAGTGTATTGAAAGGATTTGCCTATGAAAGGTGTCATGAGATTTAGAAAAAATGGGAAAATTAGTCTGTGTTACATTGGTCCTTATCAAATTATAAAGTGAATTGAGAATGTGGCTTATAAGTTGGAGTTACTCTTAAAAATAGCCTCCATTCATCCTGTGTTCCATACTTCAAAGTTGAAAAAGTTCTTGGGAGATCCTTTTGTTGGTGGTTCCTATTGAGGGTTTTGGGGTTAGTGAGAATTTGTCCTATGAGCATATTTTAGTCCAAATCCTTGATTGTCAAGTTCACAAGTTGATGACCAAAAAAGGTTGCATCCATCGAAGTTTTATTGAGAAATCAATTTATTGAAGAAGCTACATGAAAAGTTGAAGAAGATATGAAGGTCAAATATCTACATCTATTCATGTCTATTAGTGGTAATGTTGAAGGTACTAACTCTATTCTTATTCTGAATCCAAGTTTGATGTTCATTCTTCATGATTGAGCATTTAAGTTCTTGAGTACGTCTTGGTGATATTCATGCTTGATGTCTCCTAGTTTCTTCATCATTTGAGGATAAATGATCTCAAAGGGGAGATATTGGAATACCCCCTAAAGAAATCCTAACCTAAAGAGTCCAAAATTTCATAAAAAGTCGGAGAAAATAGTCACGATCAATGACCACGAAGGCACTTCTACGACCCATAGAATATTCTATAATTCATAAATAGTGTTTCATGATTGGATTCCACACTTAAAAAAATCTAAATTTTTGAACTCAATCACGAATACACTCTATGACTCGTAAATACTATGGGGTCCTAAGAGGGGTAAAATGTCTGATTTTCACAAAGGATATCCATAACTTGTAGTAGTTCCCATGAACCATAATGTACATTTTATACTTTCCTTCTATACTTAGTAAAATTTGAGTTTATAAGGACCATGTCTATGAAAACCCCTAGTACAAGCCGCATTATGATCTGAGTCATAGATAAAGTCATAGAGTCGGGTGACACATTTTAGTAAATACTGATGTATAAGGTTCCACAAGAGATTTTTATGACCCATAGAAAGTTGGTCATAGCCCTAGGCCTTCTTCAATCAGGTTCCACGAAATCCAATCTATGAGTCATAGACAGGACTACGACTTGTAGAAGGAGTTTTGTAATTCCTGTCATTAGTTTAATGAGGAGTAGTTGTGACTTGTCTAATCCTTTGTTAATCAAATCATGAACATTTTGAGATTAAAGTAACCTCCTTGTTAGTTTCCAATGGTCCTATACCCTCAATAATCACTTAGATTATTTTGAGAGCTCATTCAGGAGAAGAAAGAGCTAGGTTTCAAGCGATTCTATAGCGGTCTTCTAATTCCGAGTAATGTTTCAATACTTCAAGGCATGTAAGACTATCATAGTGTTGGATTGAGCTTGTCTACGCACCCACGTCTAAGTGTCCATTTTGTATGAGTAATGAATTGAGTAAAAACAAATCTAATTTTGGATTCCAATTGAGTTAATTCTTCTTTTAATGAGTTCTTCATAATTATACATTGAAGTTAATATTATTTTTTCTCATATGGCATTAAATTATTGTTTCTTATCCCTTTCCATGAATCCCAACTGATTTGAATATTATGATTTTATATACACGTTTTGAGAAAATACGATGGCTTTACTATGCATTATTTCAAATTGAGAATTGGTGGTTTTCCTACATCGAGAAAGGTATGATTTGAATAGATTTTTGAACCATATTTTATTGAATCGAAAGAGCATAATTTTTTGGCATGAATGGTGTTTTGAGAAAAGAGTTTTGACGATATATGAGAAGTCTTGAAGATTTTTAATTAAAAGAGCATGATGATATGAGATGAGTTTGAGGTTTTCAGTTAAAGTCCAAAGAGAATAAACGAGATGATTTAAGTATTTTACTTGATTAAGCATATGAGTGTACATATATTGGGAGTAGTATTAGGCACCAATTTAGATAAAAGATAGAATAGAAATAACTCAAGTCCCATAAACTTAGCCAGCGTAGGATAGTTATGGTGTTAATTTAGGCAACTTTTTAGTCCCTAAAAGAGGACTTTTATTATTGGATCCAAAAAGGTTAAGCGTCCCTTAACGTGGAAAGTATTTGACAGCTATGAAAATAATAACAAGCTTACTGTAGCATCACGCCAGTGGGGTGGTTTGAGTTGGGAGAGATGGCTATAGTTGGCCCGGATTTGGTATTGGATGCTATGGAGAAGGTAAAGGTGATTAGGGAAAGATTGAGAGTGGCCCAAAGTCATCAAAAGTCCTATTTAGATATTAGGAGAAGGGACCTTGAATTTCAAGTCGGGGATTGGGTGTATGTGAAAGTTTCGCCTATGAAGTGTGTGATGCGTTTCGGTAAGAAGGGAAAGCTAAGTACCCGATATGTTGGTCCTTACGAAATTGTTGAGCGGATTGGAGGCGTGGCTTACAAGTTGGAGTTACCTCCGGATTTGAGTTCCATTCATCTGGTCTTCCATGTAACTTTGTTGAAGAAGCTAATTGGTGATCCTAGCACCATTGTGCCTTTAGAAGGTATTGAGGTTGAAGAAAATTTGTCTTATGAGGAAGTGCTGATGGCAATCTTGGATAGGCAAGTAAGGCGGCTCCGTAACAAGGATGTGGCTTCGGTGAAGGTACTTTGGAGAAATCAACAAGTGGAGAGTGCTACTTGGGAGGCGGAGCTGGACATGATAAAATGATACCCCCATCTTTTTCAATCTACTCAAGCCTAAGGTACTAGTAATTCTTCCTTATCTACTTTGTGTCATTTCTTGCCTTCTTGAGTCTCATGACATGATATGCATATGTGTGCGCTAAAAGATATTTTCCTTTTTACAAGCAAGTGATTTGGATGCAATCTTGATATAAGCTTTGGTCTTGAACTATAGTTTTTGCATGATGCTTTTGGTACAAAACCTTTTTATTTTGATGTGAATTATGCATTTTCGTCTTGTGTCGGATGTATCTTGCCCTAACTCTAACCTTTCAAGCCTTGTTCTTGCACATTCGGGGAAGAATGTTCCCAAGGGGGAGATGATGTAAAGCCCCAGATCTTTCTCTCACTGGCATCGTCTTGAGGTCTGGAATTGTTCCTCAGGAAAGCTGCCATGTACCACTTCACAGAGGAGCCCACACGGCCCGTGTGATGCCACATAGTCCGTAGGGCCTCCCGTGGGGTGACACTTGATCAGCTCCCCATTGGGAAATTTTCCAAGCAAAGGTACACGGACCTTCACACGGTCCGTGTGACACCACACGGTCCGTGTGGCCTTCCGTTTAATTTCTATGTAGGGAGTTACCTGTGCACGGATGGGGTCACGGTCTGTGTGACCCCTGATGGTCCGTGAGACTGCCCGTATGGTGTTACCTAGTTCAGTGGAAATTTTCTTCTGCGAATTCTAAGTCCAGGACCACGGCCCTGTTCACGATCCATGTGAAGCTATATGGACCGTGTGACCCAGACGGGTGATGAGTCATGAAAATACGACTTTTACAATGCTTAAGACATAGAATTATTGTGTGTTCTTAAGCACTTTTGTTAGTTTAATAGGTGTGTTTTGATACTGTGCAGAAAAATAACGAAGGCATGGACTGCTGAGGGAATTGCAAGGAATGAGTGAAAAATAAGGCCAAGTGAAGGACCACGGAAGGTCTAAAGGGGCCATGTCACGCTACATGGTCCGTGTGACCGATCGTGGTACCACACTTGGTGAAAATGGAGTGAAAAAATGGAAGATACACAAAGTCACACGGACGGTCAAACAGACCATCTACCTTCAGACAGGCCGTGTCATGTGCCGTGTGAGCGACGTGAACTCGAAGGGGCCTCATCGAAAATCAAAGAATATGTGCAAGTGGAGTCACACGGACGGGCAAACAGACTGTCTACCTTCAGACGGGCCGTGTCATATGTCGTGTGAGTGACGTGAACTCAAAGGGGCCTCATCGAAAATCAAAGAATTTCTGTAAGTGGAGCCGCACGGATGGACAAATGGCTCGTCAAATGCAACACGGGCCATGTCATGGCTCGTGAAGATGCAGCAGACAGAGGCAGATGGACCGTTTGATGGGCCGTCTGGCCACCGTGTAACGGACCATGTCCGTACCGAAAGCTATTTTTCCTAAATTGTATCGGATTAGTTTTACCTCGTATAAATAGTATGTTATTTTATTTCATTAGGACGTTCTTGTTGACGGCAGAAACAATAGAGTAAGAGCAAAAACAATATTTTGACTTTGTAATACATTTGATTCGTGATTGTGATCATCGTTCGAAGATTGTAACGCGGATTCTTGTTTCTTCAATTGTAAGTCAATCATTATGCTTTCATCCTCTTGTTGTGGGCAAGTTATCACTAATATGCTAGGCTAAACCCACAACTAGGGTTATGGGAACCATGACGATTCAATAAGATAACGCAAACTGGGGTAAATTCGTGAGAATGATTAATGCATGTATTGTCAAATTCTTCGTTCTAACTTCTCCTTAATGAGTCGACGCATTAGGGTAAGCCTGTATTCGCTACATGCCCGAGAGGGATGTAGTGATTGGGAAAAGAGTTTAACAACAGAAATTTGGGGTTATCAACCTAATCTAAGTTCCTGAGACCGAAAGGAGAGGGTACTTTGAGATCAAAAACAATGTTTAGAATTGCATACACTCTAAGACTGAAAGGAGATGAGTGAAATATAACTAGGAAGGACCGAAAGGTGAACTAGGGATTAGCTAAGTTGTTGGATCTTGCATGCACCGTTAAGAACGAGTTTACCAAGCCAGTTTAGTTATCGTATTGGATGTCATGGGGAACACATCCCTAACTTCTCTCTATCTGTTTGAAAACCAGAGCAACGTTTTTACTAGTTACATTACACAAGGATTTAAATTAAACAACGCAACCCCCCATTTACTTTATGCATTTTTATCTTGGGAATAGCATTTACATCTGAAAGCCGATACTAATAGATCCATTCTTACGTGTTCCCTGTGGGATCGACCTCAACTCTGGTTGAGTTCTATATTTGACTAACGACCGCTTTACTCTTCTATTCGGAGTGTAATTTGGGCATATCAAATTTTGGCGCCGTTGCCGGGGAACACGACAAAGAACTAGTCTATTAGTTGCTACTTTCAGTTTGTAAGTCTAGTCCCTAATTTTACTTTATTTCTTGTTTTTGTCTTCGTAGGGAATCAGCATTTTATGCCAAGAACCTGAAGTAAGAGTGAAGCACCCGAAGTAAGGGTGAAGCACTTATTCCTTACGAATCCAAGCTTACTAAATCTATTTGCAGAATGAACGCCCAGGACCGCGAAGCAGCAAGGCAGAGGGAGTTGGCAGTGAACCCTGCTGATAGAGGACAGGATGGGTTAGGTATGGATGATCTCGCTGGCAATTTGGTACCACCAGCGGCACCACTTCGCTAGGTACCACTCGTACCACCACAACAACACCAACCCCCGTTGAGACCTCAAGGACCTCAGTACCCACCAGCAGTACATGATGATGATGATGGTGTTGGGACCACTGGGGTAATCGTGCTGCCACCTCTGCCTGCTGGTGTCAAATTCACTATCACTAGCACGATGCTGCAGATGTTGCAGTTAAAGGGGTTGTTCACTGGAGCTGCCACCGAGGATGCGAATCAACACTTGATGAATTTCTTGGCGACCTGTCAGTCGTCCGAAATTCCAGGAGTTAGCCAACAAGCACTGAGGTTGAGACTATTTCCACTGTCTCTGTCTGGTGAAGCAATAAGGTGGCTGAATGAGCTCCCCCACGACTCCATCCGTACATGGGAAAAACTAAAGGAAGCCTTTCTAGAAAGATTGTTCCTTGCTTCACGGCAACTGAAGCTCAAAGATGAGATCGGGTCTCATAAACAAATGCCGAATGAAGCATTGTATCAGTCTTGGGAAAGATTCCGAAAAAAGCTCAAACAGTGCCCAAACCATCATCTCACTGACGAACACTTGAAGGCAGTCTTCTACAGGTCCTGTAATTTTGTTACCAAGCCAATCATAGATGCAGCTTGTGGAGGGTCATATATGTCTAGGATTTTCCCAGACATAGTGGTCATCTTAGATCAGGTGGCAAAGAACAACAGGGCATGGTATACCAGAGAGGCAGACTGCTCTGGAATGGTTTTTGAGATGAGTGAGGAGCAGCGCAAGAAGGAGGAAGAACGGGAATAGGATATAGCCCATATGCAGACACAAATAGATTTGCTGTCAAAGAGGTTCCTTGGTAGGGGCACTGAGAAGGTAAAAGAAATGGAAGCACTCCCCAGGTATGATGATCAAGGCAGCGACTATGATGAGGAAGCTCAGTGTTTGTGTAGTCAGGGGGGTTATCGGGGTTTCAACTCTGCTAACCAAGGTCGGAACTACAGTCGTGACAATTACCAAGGGAACTGGCAGAATAAAGATGGCTATAGAAACCGAGACCGCCAAAATGAAGGTGGCGGCAACTCTAGGCTAGAGGACATGATGACAAAAGTCCTTAGCAAAGTGGAGGCCACGGAGGCAGGGGTGCGAGATGTAAAGGGAGAAATGTCCAATGTTAGACAGCTAGACTCGCACTCCACCTCGATCAAGCAGCTAGAGCAGCAGCTGGGGCAGCTTTCAGCTTCATTGAATCAGAGGAAAGCTGGGTCTCTTCCGAATGATATGGTGCAAAACCCGAAAAACGATGGCCACTGCATGGCAATCACCACGAGAAGTGATAAGGTACTTTTTAACCCTGATTGTTGCTAATGATGCAGGTCAGGAGAAAGCAGGTGACAAGGTACATAGCCCCATGGAGGGTCGTGTTGACGATAGGGGTGATGAACCTGAGGCAGCACCAGCAGAGCCAGAGTCATCCAAGCAGGCAATAGAGATGGACACCTCCAAAAACCCGAGTCTGCCAGCCATCCAAAAATCAAAACCACCATTCCCCCAAAGGTTGAGAAAGAAGGTGGAGGATGGCGAGTTCCAAAAGTTTCTGTCCATGTTAAAAGAGCTATCTATGAACATACCCTTGGTGGAGGCACTTGAACAGATGCCTGGCTACGCTAAGTTCATGAAGGACTTAGTTACTAAGAAGAGGAAAGCCACGATTGAGCCAGCTGATAATTTACACCACTGTAGCGCCATCGCTACAAGATCCTTGGTCGAAAAGAAAAGAGATCCAGGAGCCTTCACCATCCCGTGCACTATTAGAGCATATGACTTTGCACGGGCCCTTTGTGACCTGGGTGTCAGCATTAACCTAATGTCGTTGGCAGTTTATCAGCAGTTGGGCTTGAGAGCCCCCACACCCACGACCATGCGACTACTAATTGCAGATAGATCAGTGAAGAGGCCCGTGGGAATCCTATGCGATGTTCTAGTTCGGGTTGGAAGGTTTATTTTCCTTGCCGATTTCGTGATCCTTGATTGTAAAGTGGATTTTGAGGTACCAATCATCCTCGAAAGACTATTTTTGGCAACTGGCAGGGCACTAGTGGACGTAGATCGCGGAGAACTCACCTTTCGGTTAAACACCAAAGAGGTGAAATTCAGTGTGTGCGCTACAATGAAGAGGCCTAAGGAGTTGGCTGTGTCATGGATATTGATGACGACGGTTCCTCTGAAGTCTCATTGGAGGAAAAGATGACTGTAGACACACTGGTTGTAGTGCTTATGAACTTCCCGGGAGATGGTGTTAATGGGTACAAAGACACCATCTATGCATTACAGGGCATGGGTACTAGACCATTCGTCCCTAGAAAGTTGGACTTGGACTTGAAAAATAGGCCAAACCACCAGTAAAACCCTCTATCGAGGAGCCGCCTGCTTTAGAGCTAAAGGAGTTGCCTCAACACCTCAGGTATGCATTTTTTGGTACAAATAACACTCTTCCTGTGATTGTGGTTGCAGATCTTCAAGAAAACCAGGTGAAGGCACTATTGGGGGTCCTCCAAAAGTTCAAGCGAGCTATTGGGTGGACCATTGTAGACATAATTGGCATTCCTCCAGGCATCTGCACTCACAAAATCAAATTGGAGGATGACTGCGTTCCCAGCATCGAGCATCAGAGAAGGCTGAATCCACCCATGCAAGAGATGGTGAAAAAGGAGATCATCAAGTGGTTGGACGCTGGGGTGGTATACCCCATCTCGGACAGCAAATGGGTAAGCCCAGTGTAGTGTGTCCCAAAAAAGGGGGCATGACAGTAATGGCCAATGACAGAATTGAGCTTGTCCCACTGAGACCTGTCACCGAATGGCGAGTGTGCATGGACTACAGGAAGTTGAACAGATGGACTCTAAAGGATCACTTCCCCATGCCGTTCATGGATCAGATGTTAGACATGCTAGCTGGGCGTGGTTGGTATTGCTTCCTTGACGGGTATTCGGGCTACAATCAAATATCTATCGCCCTAGAGGATCAGGAGAAGACTACCTTCACTTGCCCCTATGGCACATTTGCCTTCAGGCAGATGCCATTTGGACTCTACAATGCCCCAGCCACTTTCCAGTGTTGCATGATGTCCATCTTTTCAGACATGGTCGAAGACACCCTCGAGGTATTTATGGATGATTTTTCGGTAGTGGGTGATTCTTTTAATGATTGCCTGCAGAATCTAAGCAAGGCACTGCAGCGCTGTGAAGAGGCCCAGTTGGTCTTAAATTGGGAGAAATGCCATTTCATGGTCAAGGAGGGCATAGTCCTTGGCCATAAGGTGGCAGCTAAGGGGATTGAGGTGGAAAAGGCAAAGATTGAAGTCATTGAGAGGTTACCACCTCCTATCTCAGTAAAGGGGGTCCGGAGTTTTCTTAGGCATGCTGGGTTCTATCGCAGGTTTATCAAAGATTTCTCCAAGATTGCACACCCATTGTGCAAACTGTTGGAGAAAGATGTAAAATTCCAGTTTGATGATGCATGTCGACACCCCTTCGAGACCTTGAAGCAGAAGTTGATCTCTGCGCCCGTAGTGATTGCACCAGACTGGGGTGCCCCATTTGAGGTGATGTGTGATGCAAGCAGAGTTGCTGCGGGTGTTGTGCTGGGGTAGAAGCGCAACAAGATCTTCCATCCCATTTACTAGCGCCAGCAAGACATTAAACGAGGCTCAAAGGAATTACACTGTGACTGAGCAAGAGTTGCTAGCTGTGGTGTATGCATTTGATAAGTTTCGAGCATATCTATTGGGCACAAAGGTGATTGTGCACAATGATCATGCAACACTCCGGTACCTCATGGCCAAGAAGGATGCTAAGCCTAGATTAATCAGATGGGTGCTTTTGCTGCAAGAGTTCGATTTTGAGGTCTAGGACCGTAAAGGCACGGAGAACCAGGTGGCAGACCACCTGTCAAGGCTGAAAGACGCGGCCCAAGCAAATGAATGGTTGAGCATCAATGATTCATTTCCCGATGAGCAGGTATTAGCCGCTTCTGTGGACTTAATCCCTTGGTATGCTGATTTTGCTAACTTTCTGGTAAGCGACATTATGCCGGAAGGCCTTAATCCTCACCAAAGAAAAAAACTTTTTCATGATGTGCGTAGGTACTTTTGGGATGACCCATACTTGTTCAAAACATGCGCAGATGGGGTCATCCGAAGATGCGTCCCAAAGGCAGAAATGTTGAGCATCCTGGAAGCCTGTCACTCCTCTCCTGTGGGGGGCATCATGGTGGTGCCAGGACAGCCAAAAAGATCCTGCAGTGTGGATACTACTAGCCCACTATCTAAAAAGATGCCCACAACTTGGTGCGAGGATATGACCAGTGTCAGCGCCAAGGCAACATTTCGAGGCGACAAGAGTTGCCAATGACCCCCATTCTTGAAATTGAATTATTTGATGTATAGGGCATTGATTTCATGGAACCGTTCGTGAGCTCTTTTGGGATGAAGTATATCCTTGTGGCAGTGGACTACGTCTCCAAATGGGTGGAGGCTACAGCTTTGCCGAACAATGAGAGCAAAAGCGTGGTACAGTTCTTGAGGCGGAACATTTTTGCCAAGTTTGGGACACGCAGAACTATCATTAGTGATGGGGGCTCCCACTTCTGCAACAAATCCTTTCGGGTTGTACTGGCTAAGTACGGGGTGTGCCAACATAAGTTTACCACGCCCTATCATCCGCAGACAAGTGGGCAGGTTGAAGTGTCCAACAGGGAAATCAAGGAGATCCTGACCAAGTCTGTGAACGCCACAAGAACAGACTGGGCATGGAAGCTAGATGATGCATTATGGGCCTACAGGACAGCTTACAAGACGCCCATTGGTATGTCCCCATATCAGTTGGTGTTTGGTAAGGCCTGTCATCTGCCGATTGAATTGGAGCACAAGGCGCTCTGGGCTCTTAAGGCTCTGAATATGAATTGGAAGGAGGCATCCAACATGAGGATGGACCAACTAAATGAACTGGATGAATTTCGTCTCCAAGCCTAGAGTGCTGCCCTGTACAAGGACAAAATGAAGTCCTATCATGAAAAGCTTATTGCACCAAGGAGCTTTGAGGTTGGTGACAGAGTACTGCTCTACAAGTTGTTTCCAGGAAAGTTAAAATCAAGGTGGTCTGGCCCATACAAGATCGCACAAGTGTTTAATCATGGAGCAGTTGAGCTGGAGACGAATGACGGGCACCGCTTCAAGGTCAATGGGCAGCGCGTGAAAAAGTACTTGGGAGCTTCAGATGAAACCTCTGTGATTGAGGTTCTCCATCTTGACGAAGTCTGAGTAGTCGAAACAACCACGTCGAGCCGTGACGTTAAACCAAGCGCTTAATGGGAGGCAACCAATCAAAAAAATTTTTTTACATATGTTCGTCTTATGCATTACATTGGCTTGTATTTTTGTCTCAGGGAACGATAAACATGGCGAAGGGAAGCATGATCAGGCGTGTGGGCCAAGGGAGTGACAACATCGACCAAATTCGCACAAAGGGGCATCACACGGGCCATTCACACGGACCGTCCGCCTATAGACGGACCGTTTACAGGTCCATTTGGTGTGCCCCCAGGTAAGTTCGTCCTAGCCTCAAAGGCAGACCACATGGCTGCTACACGGCCCGTGTGCACTCGAACTAACCGTGTAATGGACCGTTTGCGCGTGCACCTCGAGAAGTGTCGCACATGTCGGCACACGGCATGATACACGGACTGTGCCACGTGGCACGGCCTGTTTGCCGGTACGTCTTAGGCCGCGTGTGAGAGGGTATTTATACCCTCTTTCCCACTTTCACTTTCACACACTCTCTCTCTCTAAGTCACTCCACACGACCCCTCCACTCTTCCTCACACCACAAAATTTCCTCTTTTCTTATACGATTCGTGCAACCCGATCACGATTCGTAACACTTCCCTTGGGCAATTTTCGAGTCAAAGTTCTACTCTCCTCTCTCAAGTAAGTTTGTGTTTTGGTTTAGTTTGTTCTTTGGTTGTAGCTTGAGTTTTTTCTTCTAGATTTGGTTCAATGTGTGATTTTATGCGTATATTTGGTTGATTGCAAAGTATTTGATGCTATTGGGTACCGGTTCTTGAAGATTTGGTGCTAGGTTACCCTAAATCACCATTGTTGACATCTTGAACTCTAGAACATAGGGACTTTGTGATTTTAGAGTCCTAGAATTGGATTAATGATGTATGATGTGTGGTAAGTATAAGATAATGGCCGATCTTGGGTTTGAATGCAATATCTCATGTATGAACGTGGATTCTAGGACATATGGGCTGATTGGGGGACGAAGGGCCATGTCACGGCACCTTACACAGTCCGTATCTCAATACACGGGTTGTGTAGTGGGTCGTATGGACCAAGTCCTGCATCTGCGCCAAGGCACGCCACACGGTCCATCTGCACGGACCGTCTGACCCTACACGGGCCATGCGGCCGCCTATCCCAGACCCCTTGAACATTGCCACGCCTATGGTCCCTTACACGGGCCTTTTCATGGACCGTGTACTGTTACACGGCCCGTTTAAGGCCCCCCGTGTCACCATACTGTCCTTTTACGTGCTTGACTGTATTAATTCTTGTTGTTTCCAATATGCATTTTAGGGCGAAATTCCCTATGATAGACCGGGTGACGCCACTTTTAAGGGTATTTGTCACTTTACTAACACAGGGGAAGTCTGAGTACCCGTTTGTGTGTCGTCCTACGCATTCTGATGTGCCTAACTATTTATTCCTTGTGGTGTCGCAGGTTAATATGGGCCCCCATCTAAGATCCCACCAGCCTAGGGACGAGCATGAGTCACGTCTCTGGGACTCGATCACTGAATCCTCAAGTCAACACCAGGGGAGTGACTCAGGTGATGACTCCTCAAGCCGGTCAGCTGTGCAGATCACCGGCAATGTCTCCCCCCACTCCCCTCGCATTACCCGTTAACATGTAGTGAGACGCCATATAGCTCCCCAGTCTGAGGAGGGAGTTCCGGAGGTGGGAGTGGAGGGGGAAGATGCAGCCCCAGAACAGGAGGAAGAGGCCGGCACTCCAGACACCGCGAAGCACAATGCTGGGGGTGAGGATGACATCCTGATCCTCCGTGACAGCGACGACGAGGCTACTCACCAGGCGGTTGCTCGGGCTTCTAACCCGGAAATTGCCAAGTGGCTTCTGGTCTTCTTGTGCAGACGGTGGACCGTCCTCGGGGCGAAGGAAATTTATGTGAATGGTATTACTAAAGGCTCCGGGGGGTATTAGGGGAGGCCGATCATTCCGAAGATGCGAGTCCTCATTGAAAAACTGGATGCCATCCCGAAGATACGTAATGCATTTGAGGCATACCAGTTCGGGTGGATGGCCAGCCCTCCCAGATATTATGGGCCTGATATGATTGTAGAATTCTACTCCAATTACGCTGCCAGTCTGCTTGCCTCCATCGAAGGTAACCTGTCCAGAAGAGTAAAAAAGCGGCTTGCAGCTAAGTTGTCCCACCGGGACTATGTTACCGTTCGGGAAACTCAGGTGGACATTTCGGCAGACACAATCAACATGTTCTTATTTGGCCCGGACTACCGTGCCCCACCAGATGGGTTATTCATTGCCAGGTATGCGGTATCACTGATGAGGTCCGCATGTCTGACCCCTCTGAACGGGTCACTGAGTTAAAGTGGGTTGCGGAGCAGATTGCGCCCCAAGGAGTTGAGGCAGCTTGGGTGACAAACCCCAAAATTCCCATTACCAAGGCCTCACTCACGTTTGTCGCCAAGTTCTGGTGGTCAGTGGTGCGGGCCCAACTATGACCCACGGTGAATGACAACACGCTCCAGCTCTCTCATGTTTCGTTGGTAGCGTGCTTGGTAGCCCGATATGGTATTAATGTGGGTCGTATCATCGCCATGGAGATTAAGGACCGCGCCCTATCGGAAAGAGCAGGTATGTCATTCCCATGCCTGATTCGACCACTTTGCAGGAAGGCTCGTGTCCCCTCTACCCACTTCCTGGATCGAAGGATGGCTCCAACGGGCGTGGTGAACGTTGCTAAGATCAAGGACATAGATAACCCGTTGTACCACTGTAAAGCACGCCGGCTTGGGCTACCTACACAGGTTCCTCTAGGTCCTCCTCAACAGCCCTTGTCATTTGAGGAGCACACCACGGCCCCACAGCCTGGCATGGCTTCTGAGCAGCCCGGGGGTAGTGGCACAACACCCAAGATGCATCAGGGGTACACTTATATCCCCTATGATTTCCTAGCCCGAATGGTGACAGAACTGCGGCAAACACGGGCGATTGCCGACCAAATGGTGGTCCGGGTGCCTCAAGTGGTCCAGGCTCATGTTCAGCAGGCTGAAGACCGACTCCGCGCAGACCTATTGGGCCAAATACACAGTTTGTAGGAACAGGTCAACACTTTGGAGGGCTACTTCCATAGCATGTTTGGAAGTATGTCCTGTGATGAGATGGCGCATTTGGTGCAGACTATGCAAGACATGAAAGAGAAAATTGCAGTGCTGACAGCCTGGTATAACAGCACGATGCCAGCTCCGGCTCCACCGGCAGATTCGTTGCTATCACTGTTCACTGCCCCGGTGGAGTCGAGCCTAACAGAGGGTTGGGGCGTGCTACTTGTACCAGCTGCTGCCCAGGTACCTCCTCCAGAGGCTTCCGGTACTAAGGATAAAGGTAAGCGCCGCAGCCAGCGCAACAGCCTTCCGGAAGACCCGCAGCGTGAGGAAGCACGGAGACTGTGAAAGGCATTGAGAGCCTAGCGTCGAGAAGCTGCAGCCCAGGAGGAGCGGGAGCGACTAGCTTATGAGGCTGCACGGACAGGTGCTTCTGGGAGTGCCGTCGGACCTGATGCTGATGTTGCCAACACGGACCCACCAGCCGGATCGGGCCATGACGACCCGCCTGACGCCTAGGGCGTCTCAAATATGTTCTACTCCCATTTTTGCTTTAGTATTTGTCATGGTGCAATGAGGACAATGCACTGTATTTTGCTGGGGGTGGAGCATCCTACCCTGACGAGTTTTTCTTGCCATGTTTCTTTTCTCTGAAGGTGTAGTATCTAGTAGAACTGGCATGTGTAGGTTTGTTTTGTTTATGTAAAGATAAGTGTTTATAAGAGTCTATAGTAACCCCATTTTTAAAGAAAAATAATCCAAGAAGCTTGTATGTGCATGCATCCCATACTTACTGATTTTGTGATCCTTTTAAAGCACAGTGTACATTTTCTAGTTGGCATCTTGAATAATGAAGCATCACTGTGTTGGTTAGTGCTGAATAGTGGGGGATATGTGCCATGTGTGTGGGATTTCACTTGCTTAAATTCGATTGACATACTTGTAAGCTAGAACTTTCCTGGTTGGTCCCCCTAGAACGATTGAATGAGTGGATTAGGATAGGATCTTAGGCCATTTTTGTTGAGAAGTCACTAAGCCTGAAACGAATCAACCAAATGAAGTTTCTCCCTTTGAACCAAATTATTGAGCCTGAATAGACCTTTTCTTTCTTATTACCCAATTCACATTCCCAATCTATCTGCAGACCTGTACTCAGGCCCTGGTCCCTTTAAGGACATCGTGAACCTCACTCAGGCCAAAGGCCTAAGTTGAGGGTGGCTTATACTGGCCCTGGTCCTTGAAAAGACATTGTGAACCTCAACGCAGGCCAAAATCCTAAGTTGAGGGTGGCTATTGTAAGAGAGGCAGAATAATAAGGATGGAAAGGAGTCGAGTAATGAGAAGAAAAGCTGAATTGTGATCGTATAAAAAAAGGGGAGTTTGGGGCGTGTGAATGAATGAACGAAAAAGGTAACCACTCATATCCGCAAAGTAAATTGGTAAAATGGGGGAAATAAAGAGTTTGGGGGCCGAAAGTAGAGGCTGAGTCAAAGCAGGGTCTTGGAACGAAAAATTGGTCACTTTGATCCTAAATGTACCTCACCCAAGCCCGAGCCTATGTTACAAGCCGCAAAAGTCCTAAAGTGATTCTAAAAAGGTCATTCAAGAGTCAAGGTGGTGAAAATAAAGGCAAGCATATGGTCTATACTTGTGTGTCGGTTGAAAATCTTTTTGAGTGTGAGTGTCTACATTCCAGTCTCTGTACTAAATTTATACACTATGTGTGAGACTTCTTTGTAGTGAGGGGCACTATCACCACGCTATTTGGTTGCTATACTAACTGGTTCATCTTTATTCTCGGACTTATTTTGGGCCAACGGGATATGGTGTAGTGCTTAGTTTGATCTGATGAGGGTCTGTTGGGTTGTGAACATATTGCAAGTATACTTTTTGAGTATAAGTTTGATGATTAAGGGGTCGTTATTTACTTCTTGTTAAGCGCTTGTCTTTGCGTGTCGTTATATGTAGTTTTTGGTCATCGCTTGAGGACAAGCAATGGTTCTAAGTTGAGGGTGTTGATGAGTCATGAAAATACGACTTTTACGACGCTTAAGACATAGAGTTATTGTGTGTTCTTAAGCACTTTTGTTAGTTTAATAGGTGTGTTTTGATATTGTGCAGGAAAATAACGAAGGCATGGACTGCTGAGGGAATTGCAAGGAATGAGTGGAAAATAAGGCCAAGTGAAAGACCACGGAAGGTCTACACGGGCCGTGTCACGCTACACGGTCCGTGTGACCAACCGTGGCACCATACTTGGTGAAAATGGAGTGAAAAAATGGAAGACACACAAAGTCACACGGACGGTCAAACGGACCGTCTACCTTCAGACAGGCCGTGTCATGTGTCGTGTGAGCGACGTGAACTCGAAGGGGCCTCATCGAAAATCAAAGAATTTGTGCAAGTGGAGTCACACGGACGGGCAAACGGACCGTCTACCTTCAGACGGGCCGTGTCATGTGTCATGTGAGTGACGTGAACTCAAAGGGGCCTCATCGAAAATCAAAGAATTTGTGCAAGTGCTGTCGCACGGATGGACAAACGGCCCGTCAAACGCAACATGGGTCGTGTCACGGCTCGTGAAGATGCACCAGACAGAGGCCGACGGATCGTTTGATGGGCCATCTGGCGTGTAACGGACCATGTCCGTGCCGAAAGCTATTTTTCCTAAATTGTATCAGATTAGTTTTACCTGGTTTAAATAGTATGTTATTTTATTTCATTAGGACGTTCTTGTTGATGGCATAAACAATAGAGTAAGAGCAAAAATAATATTTTGACTTTGTAATACGTTTGATTCATGATTGTGATCATCGTTCGAAGATTGTAACACGGATTCTTGTTTCTTCAATTGTAAGTCAATCATTATGCTTTCATCCTCTTGTTGTGGGCAAGTTATCACTAATATGCTAGGCTAAACCCACAACTAGGGTTGTGGGAACCATGACGATTCAATAAGATAACGCAAACTGGGGTAAATTCGTGAGAATGATTAATGCATGTATTGTCAAATTCTTCGTTCTAACTTCTCCTTAATGATTCGACGCATTAGGGTAAGCCTGTATTCGTTACATGCCCGAGAGGGATGTAGTGATTGGGAAAAGAGTTTAACAACGGAAATTCGGGGTTATCAACCTAGTCTAAGTGCCTGAGACCGAAAGGTGAGGGTACTCTGAGATCAAAAACAATGTTTAGAATTGCATACACTCTGAGACTGAAAGGAGAAGAGTGAAATATAACTAGGAAGGACCGAAAGGTGAAATAGGGATTAGCTAAGTTGTTGGATCTTGCATGCACCGTTAAGAACGAGTTTACCAAGCCAGTTTAGTTATCGTATTAGATGTCATGGGGAACACATCCCTTCTCTCTATCTGTTTGAGAACTTGAACAACGTCTTTATTAGTTACATTACACAAGGATTTAAATTAAACAACGCAACCCCCCATTTACTTTATGCATTTTTATCTTGGGAATAACATTTACATCTGAAAGTCGGTACTAATAGATCCATTCTTACATGTTCCCTGTGGGATCGACCTCAACTCCGGTTGAGTTCTATATTTGACTAACGACCGCTTTACTCTTCTATTCGGAGTGTAATTTGGGCGCATCAACGGGCCAAATTTAGGTCCATTTTATTAATGGAATTTTTGAAATTTAGATTATTTTAAACATGAATTTGGTCATTTCCACCCCTCCCAAGTCCTTAAATCAGCTGAACTCCACTATATTTCAACCATTTTCCCCATTTCACTCTCACTCTCTCTAAAATTCCTCCTACAAGATTCTCCAACTTCTCTCTAGGATCTTCAAGTCAAGGCCTTCAATTCGGAGTCCCTTTTTGTCCTCAAGTTCTTCTTCAAATTAGGTATGTGAAATTGATTCTTTGTTTCTTTCAACCAAGGAGACCCAAAATTCCTTTAGTTGTTTTATGAATTTGCCTACTTTAATGTGAGTTTTACTATTTAATCTTGTCAACTTTGAACAATACATGGGCTGCATATTATTTCGAATTTAAAGTTTTGTTAAGCTCTAGTATGATGAATTACTTGAAATTATGCAAATCTTGAACATGCATGTCCCTTAAAGATGGTATTATGCATGGGTGATCTATACTACTATTTTCATATGAATTTTTCTTGTGAATTTCCTAGACTTCATATTATATTACAAATTTTAGAATTTACTCTACGTTAACCATGCCATACCTACATCATGCCTTACATTGCACTCATAATCGTTGGGCTACATGGAAATTTTGAAGTGGGATAGACCCAATTATGTCTTATGATATGATTTTGGTAAAATATGGGTTATGACAAAATGTGATCACATGCATATATGTCTTGTACTTTGGCTCTTCGAGCGTCTTGGGTGCTTGCACCACCTGGTATATTTGCTCTTGGAGCATCTTGGATGCTTGCACCATCTTGAACATGTAGATGAGTTATCCCTTGCATGAGAACCTTGATTATGATCTTGTAATTTGGCATTGAGCCTGAATGTGCATTGCACGTTTTGAAATGGATATTTTCTCTCTTTAAAGCACTTACATATATATATATATATATATATATATATATATATATATATAAGTATTCTTGTGGGACATGATTGACTTAGCACCGATGGATTGGGGGCCCTCTCCCTTTCCTTGAACTATGTACCTACATAGGGACGGATGATATTCATCTATCTTGCTTATATCTTGACACTTTGATATGATTCTTGTAAAATCTTCGGAAAAGCGTGATCGTAAGGAAGGTGACCATCCATCGAAAAGCGTGGTCGTAAGGTGTGATGTAACCCTTGGCAAGTAATCTTCTCTCTACTGGTGGGAGGTCTCAATCAGTCCAATTTATGTAATAGCTCGCATGGATTTGGTTTGTCGGTTATAGTCCATCTCTGTTATATAGGTGCATTATCGCATTGCACACATCATGAATTCCATGGCATCTTGTATATTAAATTCCATTGCGTATATGATCCTTGTATAATATGTGCCCTTGTCATCTAACATTGATATGCAGGTCTGGTAAGTCACATGCATTGCATGCCCGCATACTTAGTACATTCAAACGTACTAACACATACTCTATGCCTACATGATTTTACCATGTATGGACCGAGCAGTTCGGGTACCAGCCACTGGACGAAGAGTCCATTTTTGAAGATCTTCTTTTGCAGTGAGCCTCATCTTCCAAGGGCGAGCTAGTTATTTTCTCCGCTTTATTATGTATTCTCTTTAGTTGAGGGTGAGCCCAGAACTTGTCTTGGCCCCCGTTCCTTGACTAGAGGCAAATGTTAGGCACTTTGTAAAGTTTCTCGTTTTGCTTATCTATAAATGAATGGATTTCTGAGATTTGATTTCCGTCATTTAGTTATATGTGCTTAGATGCTATTTGAACCAATGGTGTCGATTCTGATAATTGAGGCTTGTTTAGGGACTCTTGGGTCCCCATTTGTCGTGTCACATTTAGGCCCCGACCCTGGATCGTGACAACACTTTATGTAATTCGTCATGTTAAGACTACTGGTACTAATCAATAAATTAAATTACTGAAGAATTTAATTTAATGATTAATTTCCTTTAGAGCAATACTTAACTTATTTCATGCACCAAATTCATAAATCTACCGGCTGGGTTTGCACATAAAAACTTATAAGTTTCCCATAAAAAGGTGTATTGTCAATCTCTATATTGAGACATGGATTCCATCAACTAACTAATTATTTTACCAATACATATTATTATCATCCAACTTACCAGGAATATTGACCCATCTCAGAAATCTCACCTTTTAGTAGATCAAAATGATAAGTAATATATATAGCTCATAATCGTTATATCAGGATTAAGGATATGAGTACATTTAATAATTTAGAGAACATATTTTTATCAGGCAGTCCAAAACATCTATTTCTACTTGGTCCCGTTCAATACATACAAAATGTACTAGGACGAGAAGTTAGAACTATATCATTCTCGTAATCAAGATAAATCACATATAATCTCGTGCTACAATCTACCCGATGGTTTGTCCAAATTTCTATCTAGATTGTGAACTATAATTTCAACTTATAAAAATCGACAATTTTGATCGTTTGTGTATAAGCTTAAACTCTATACACCAAATCATCTACTATATAAGTTGAGGACACATATATGACAAATTGATCTATTTAAAGTAACACTTTGTTGAATTGAATAAATAAATAAATAATTGTTTAATAAATAATAATATATCTAAATGCATGGTTAATAGTATATCCTAACAGTAAGTTGTAATGTGATTGTATAATTATATCACAAATTTATTGTGTGGTATATTTGTGAATAACGTGTGTGCGCATCCGCGTATGTGTGCGTGCCTTACGTGCGTGTGATATATATATATATATATATATATATATATATATATATATATAGTTAGTTTTTTTGTGGGGGGGGGGGGGGGGGGGGGAGAATTCAAAACATCCTCATACTATGATCGAAATTGTTGTTACATATTCCAATTTTGCGGAAGTCCTATGACCCTCCTAGACTATATTAAAGAGGAATATATGACCCCTTAAAAAGCCTTGCTCAAATTTATGATAAATAGTGATAGACATGCATTGGCACGTGTCAATTTTTATTTAAAAAAAAATTACTTCAACTTTTTTTTTTAATTCTTCTAACTTTTTCTTTTTCTTATTATATTGTATTTCATATTTCTTTATTTATTTTTTGTCAATTTTGCTGCTGCCAAGTAGCCATAAATCTTCCTCCATTTCTCTTTTTTCTTCTACTTCATTTCTTTTGTCTTTCAATTTCTTTTCTTTTTTAATTTTATTTTTCTTAAAATAATTAACAAATATATTCTTGAGTAACTAGAAAATATAATTTTCAAATAAAAAGGTAAAATATTGATGGTCAGATTTAATTTTTCAAAAAAATTAATTTTTTATTGTAATATTTGTTATCAATAAGTGTGGTTTGAGAAGTTATTCTTTAATTGAGTTATTTCTTTTGTTAATTGAGTCATTGCGGGTAATATTTGAGTCATTGTAGTTCTAACTAAGGTAATATGAGAGAGAATGAGAGTGAAAGTGAAATGAGTTTTGAGTTGGTGGAGGATTCGTAGAGCATTGAGAGGGTGAAAAAAATGTCTATAGTGGCAATCATTGTTATTGTAATGTATATTAAATATGATGGAAGAAATGAAATTTTTGGAGGTAATGGAAGAGTTGGTGGCGGCACCAATATCCATTTTTCTCCGATGAAAACAATGGTATAGTGGAGAAGATGAGAGAATAGGAAAAATAGAAAAAGAAAGAAAAATAAAAAAATAAAAGAATACATATTTTAATGGAAAAAGTAATAAATTTTTGGATATTTTTCTGTTCTCACTCTCCCAAGGAGAGTGTATTACACTTTCTTTGTCACCTAAGTCGTCAGAGATTTAATAATTTCAGTTAATAATACTTTAGAGGGGTTATAAGAAAAACCCCCCCCCCCCCCTCCCCTTCACACACACAAAGTTAGAGTGTGTAACAACAATTTCGACTATGGTAGAAGTGTATTCTGAACTATTTTTCCTATTTATTTATTTTTGTATATATTAATTCAAATTCTCAGATTGATAAATGTAAAACTGCACTACAAATTTCTAATATCAACTTCCATTTATTTACAGTGTGATTGCAATTATTTCAAAATTAAATTGATAATGCACTGCATAATTAGAACTCAATATCTAATTGAAAGCACTACAATACAATTGTTTTTTTAATGTAGTCCAATTCATTCTAGTTCCATGACAAATTAAAAGCTATTAGGCAGATCATGAAGGTGTTTCAAGGTTGGAGATTATTTACACCTAACTGAATCGATCTTCAGTTCCGATTTGGTAGAGGAAGATGATCAAAAGATATTGGAGAAGAGAAAACGCTACTGCAGGTGTTCATCAACTTTTCGTTGTCCACTTCCCCTTTCTTGTTTTGTTATTTCCTTTTAAATCTCTGTGTAGTGTTTTTATTTTCCCTCTTTTTTTTTTAGATTTTTTGGTGGGTTGTGCACTTTGGTCAATTCACAAGTTTTGTACTTAATTGTTCTCTTTTCAATGAATGTCCACTTTTAGGGGTTAGGATTGCCTTTTAAAAAGTGGCTTATAAACTAAAGGCGGAATGATCTAATAGGTCTTTATACTTGGTCCCGTTTGTCACCTAGGACCTTATACTTAGGACTTTGCCAAGTAAACCCTCGTACTCACTCAAAAGCTACATTTTAAACACATTTTTATGACTTGGCATCCTAAGTGGCGTACCAGGTTAAGTGCATGTGATTCACTTCCTTTAGGAGCGTGAAGGGTTTCTAAAAAGCCCTTTAATGGTCATCTTCTTTCCCAAATTCCCAAATATTATTACTCCCCATTTTTTCTTCTCAAAATTCTTCAATTTTCTTCTCATTTTTGTCTGTCCAAATTTTTTCTCTTGAAATTTCTTCTTGTTGGCCATAATTATTCAACTCCCGTTGATTTTGTACTTGAATTTTTTTTTATTCATTAAAGTTTCTTCTTCTTCACAACAAAAAGCTATATAATAATTCAATTGGACCACTAACAAGAATAAAATCCAACACAATTGACAAGTGTATACTTATTCGTAAGATGATTTTATGGAAAAAAAAACCTAAAATCTGATCGAGAACACTGCAAGCAAATTTTCTTTTCAAGAATCTAAGTTCTCAAACAATTTTTTTTATGAGTGTCTGAAAAAAAAGGGGAAGAAAGATTTGGAAGAGAGATGTTTGTTTTTTTAGGAAAACCAAAATTTGATGATTTAAATAATTGAATTGTTCAAAACCCACATCTAAGAAAAATTGAGAACTGGTTTGCAGCCAAAACACAGGGAACAAGTTCAAACACTGAATATATAGATCTATTCGAAAGGGCAATAATCTCTTTCTACCCATTCTACTTTAGCTCATTCCTACAGATTTTTACATAAATGGTCTTTTTTTTTCCTTAATTTGGGTTTGATCTGACCTAGAAAAGATAGCTTTTTTGGTAATTTGGAGTTGGATTTTTGGTGGGTTTTGTTTCTTAAGTTGAATTGGAGGTGGGAGTTGAAGAAGAAGGGGTTGGTGTACTTGTGTTTGAAGGGGAAAAGGTTGAAAATTATGAGGATTTTGACTTTTTGACCAAAAAAAAATTGTTTTAAAAAATTAAAAATGTTGTGGCAAATCTGATCTAACATGGAGTGTGACATCTGTGCGATTGAGAGACACGATAAGTTGGAGGGGTTTAAAATGTAGCTTTTGAGTGGGTACGAGGGTTTACTTGGCAAAGTCCTAAGTATAAGGTCCTAGGTGACAAACGAGACCAAGTATAATGGTCTATTAGGTTATTCCGCCTAAACTAAAAATCATAAGTTGAAATATTCATCTTTTGACGTTTGGCTTTTCTCTTTATTTTTTGGCCTAAAAAAGTTATTTTTAGTCACTTCTTGTTGTTTCTAAACACTTGTAAAATTACAAAATAGCTTAAAAGTTAAAAATCACTTAAAATAAGTCAATTCAAACACTTATTTTAAAAAATTCATGGGAGATATAAGTGGGAAATTAACAATTTCAAAACTGAAATAGAATGATACGCAAAAACTACTAGAAATTATAGGCAGATCAAAAAAGAACTTTCTGAAAAATGAAATTTGAACTTTCAACTCTCAAATTTTAAATTTACAAACGTTACAAATATTTTAAAATTAAATGATAACAATACTGAATATATTATATTGATTAAAATTGAAGCTTTTAAATTAATAAGTTAGCGAACGATTTAATAAAGGAAAAGTTATGCGGATAAACAAACATATATTAGTTAATTAGTTTATATAGTTATAGTCTGAATTAATTACGACTCCCGGCAAACATCTAGATGACAGTTTGAGTTTTGTATAATTCGCGCGACTTATACAAACGTTGTGTGCGAATCAAATTATATAAGCGAAATATATGATTTTTATGAATTGTATATTGAATTATACCAATATCGTGCACGAATTGTATAGTGAAATAGACAAATGTTATACAAAACTGTGAATTGCATAGCGAATTATACAAATGTTGTTATAGCTATAGTTACAAAATGTAATTACTCGAATTATAACTATATAACATAATTAAGATATTTTTGAGTGGTTATACGAGAATATTTCGTTAAGCTCAACATGCACCAACCCAGTTAATACCTTTATTGAGAAGTTGTGGAAGCTAGCTAGGGGTCTCAGAATCCAGAAACTGGTGTGCCAACTAATGAAGTGCAATCTCTGACAAAAGTGCAATTGGTTAATTGGGAGCCATTTACATGTGCTGATAAGAGCCTTATCAACACGTGCACCATGCGAGAAAAAGCGAGGGCAACTTGGCTAATCTCCCTTCATTTTTTCACGGAGATTATACATTATTTGACATAAAATAGGACATCTCTTAAGAGACATTTGTGGTTACTCTATAATTCAACACTTCAATTATAGAAATTTAAGTTTATGAATTATGTAAAATAAACACATGATTTTGGCTTTTGTTTGCCCTTGAATCACAGCGTATAATTTTTCAATGGAGGAAATCCAGTTAAACTCCTTCTGAATCATGTAACTATGCCACTTGCGGTGTGAGTCGACAAAGAGATGGATGAACTCATGAAAAAAGTTAGCTTGTAACAATTAAGTTACTTATTTGATATTCTTGTCAGCAAAGGCCATTCTTCAAATGAATGGGCATATATGCATGACTTTTCCTTTGTACATTAAAATGGGGATATGGGAATGGGAGGGGAAAGTGAAAGAGACACAAGAGAAGAAGGAAGATTGGTTTACTTCTCTCTCATTAAATCCTATTCCTATCCAATCCAATATCCACAAAAGTATGGGACATGAGAGATCTCCATTTCTCTCACTTTTAATTATTTCTTTGATTTTTTTTCTATTCCGATCCAAATTCTTTTGCTTCACGTTGTCTTTCAGTTTTAGAAAGTTATTCTTATTTTTGGAAACATTCCTTAGTTGCTTTAATGAACCCTTTAATTTTGTCATGTTATGACACTAATTAAACATTCATTATTTTGGTTCCTTCAATTTTCTTTATTTAATGAAAAAAAATAATATACCCACATCATTGCAAGCTGCTCGGTTAAATATATATTCCAATCTTTCCAAAAAACCTAAAGTGATTAGAACTGAAACCATAATGAAGTTATTCATGCTAAATAATATTCTTTTCGTTTTTTAATTTGTTTGTCTTATTTTTCTTTTAGTTCCTTTAAAAAGCCATACATAGATCAATTGCAAACCTCTTAGTTAAATCTTCCTTCCAACCTTTCTTATGAGCCTAAAGAGATTATAATTGAAAATAATACTGTCTGATTTTGTTTTAATTTGTTTGTCTTGCTTTTTTTAATCCATTTAAAATATAATGTCTTTTTTTTTTGACAACTCTTTAGTTTCAACTTTCCACATGTTTAACAATACAAGATTAAATAGCATTTTGATGCATTCTACATCTCTTTGTTTAAAATCACATGATTCAAAAGTCTTTTTTATTTTTTTAAAATTTTATCATAAGTTAAAACCAAATAAATAAATTGAAAAAGATATTATCCCATTAAAATTTTGCACTGAAAAATGTTCAATGGCTATCCACGTTGATATTTTAATTGAATTGATGGGGAAAATAGTAGTATTTTCACAAGATAAAATAGAAAGTTTTTCTATATTTCAATGAGAATCTATTTTCCACTATATATTTTTCGAGTAAGCTAGTTTAATGGAAAATAAAAGAAAATATCGTATGTCATAGTAAAAATTTCTCATTGATTTGCGTGGGAAAAACTGTGTGGGGAAAGTAGTGAAAAATAATGTTATACCTATTTGTCTATACTGGAAATGTTAATCGTTATTATGCATTTAATTAAGGATTAAAAGAAACATCATCAACAAGAGATGGGACAAATTAAACTTCCCCAAAATGATATATAGTTTGTTTATTTTTCTTCTTTTTTGTGAAGTGCTTCATGCAAGCAATGGATATAAGAATAGAAGATTTGTTCTTTGCACTAAACAAATTAAAGAATTATGGTTGGAACCCATTAAGCAAAAGAATTAGGTTCATTTAATGAGTATAAGATCGTTAATTAGTGATTGTTTAGGAGAAGATTCTAATTTCAGTAGGGCAAATTAGGGCATCTCGGGCCATTTAAATATTCTCCCTTTCTTTTTCTTTAATCTCAACGTACGATAAGTTAGTATAATTCTTAATCTTATAAGCAGCCACATTCCTAAATCCTACCTATTATCAATTTTTTTTTTAAAAAAACTACTTTTTGCCACCTTGTGTTTTTTTTATTACACAGAAACCCCTATAAAAACCCACTCACACATCTTCAAACTCACACAATCTACTATTTTAAACTTTTCATCTTTATTCATTTTGAAACATGTCTGGTGTTTGGGTATTCAAGAATGGAGTAGTCCGACTAGTTGAGAATCCCGGTGACTTCCACGGGTCGACGGGTCGCCGTAAAGTGCTGGTGCACCTTCCTAGTAATGAAGTAATTACATCATATGCAGCTCTTGAGAGGAAGTTGTACTCTCTTGGATGGGAGAGGTACTATGATGATCCAGACCTTCTTCAGTACCACAAAAGATCCACTGTTCATCTCATATCTCTTCCAAAGGATTTCAATAGGTTCAAGTCCATGCACATGTATGATATTGTTGTGAAGAATCGCAATGAGTTTGAAGTTAGGGACATGTAGTAATAATTAATTAATTTGAGGAGTTTCCTCAAATTAATGTTGTTTGATTGAATTAATTAGAACGTTTCAAGCTTTGCTATGTGTAATTAGGTCAAAGGAGTGGTTTAATTTCTTTAGGGTGAGGAAGCTAATTTGTTAATAAGTTGGGTCCTTTATTTTAATTGTAATGTTACGTCGTGTGTAAGAGTGAAGTTTTATGACAATGAAAAACTTGGTTTGGCTTGTAACTCGTAATATGTACTCCATTTCTTTCTCTTAGAATGGTTTCTTAATAAATTCGCATTATATCCACAAACTTCAATTTCATATGTTAATTTTGATCGTTATGTTATTTTTTGGTTGACATTTCTCTTTCTTTTCGGCGTTATTTTAAATAAAGACAACGGTAGCTTCCCACTTATTTCCTTGCACCTTTGGCTATAAATTTAAAGGCTTTCCCTTAGATTTTATATACTGTGTAAACGTATTCTTCTTCATTGTTTTAAAAAATAAAAGAATTTAAGTTATATGCATTGTGAGTGCATTCTTTTTTGCACTATCGATAATAGTAATATCTACATTAGGTTACCAACTTATTTTTAATTAATATTCTATTTTAAGAATCTTAATATTTTTCTCCTCACCTCTCTCTTCTTCAAAGTTTCTCAATCTTCGTCGATCTCTTAACTACTTATCTCATAATCAATTTACTATTTCATTATTTGCATTGATTAATATCTAGAAATCTCAAATAGAGAGTCCTAGAATAATGATTTAAATTTGTCAATAAAGTTGAAGCCAATTGGCTCTACACATCTTATATTAATATTATCTTCTTGTTCAATCTCTTTATTTTTGTGTCTTCTTTCGTTGTATTAATCATGTTTTTAAGTTATTTGTGAATTTGCTTCGAGATAATTATTAATGATCCGATCTTTAAAATATTTAGGATATTCCAAATTTTCATCGTCTGGAATCATAATAATGAATAGTTGCTTCTTTGAATTCTTTGTTTTTCCTGGATAATGACTTGATGTTGCTGAAATTTCAAATTTAAAAGCAACTACAACTAAAAATTATTTATCAAATTGAAGAACTACTTTTGATTTCGAAATGATCTTGAGAAAAATCAATGAAAATTTTAAATTTTGAAAAAGAAAATAAAATTGATTAAGAAGATAATTACGAATTAATTCTTTCAGAACAAAAAGAGTATTCAACTTTCCTTTAGTATCTTTTGTCATAATTATAATTATAATTATATTTAAAAAGTATATCATTAATTACTTAATACGTTATCATATTTATTATTAAGATTACTTGTTAGTATAGAAAATTTTATACAACCAACATTGCACAAAACTTAACTTCAAAATAAAAAAGTCAAGTATCTGTTCTTCCCGTTAGTCGAAATTCTGTTATTTGAAATGTCAATATTATAGAGTCATCATGCTCTGATTATATGATGAATTTATCTGAAATCTTGAGTAATAGTGAGAGGATTAAATTTCTTAAGAACACGATATATAATTATAGGCTCGGAAGTAGTTTAACGCTACTATTCTATTACAAATTCTGCTTTATTAAATTTGGTAAAGGATATTGAAAAATAATAATTTCGTGAGGTAAATTTTTGGTTAAGATCATATTGGATGAGTTTTTCTTAAGTTTGTTGATATAAGGTTTTCTTATTTTATCGTAAAACAATATTTCTCCTCAAACCCTTCATGGTATAATTGTTAGTATGTTGATCAAATATTTGATAATTCAAGCCAGTGCCATATGCAATTTCCAAAAGTTAGGAGAAATAGTTATATTTAATGATGAATCATTCAGTATATATTATAAATGCCATTTTACTAATAATGACTCCTAAAGAGATACGGTTTGAACCAGTATTCCCATTTCTTGCTTATCTATGAATTCCAAAAAGAACAATTAAACTACCAAATTTATGTACAAAATTATAAGTCGAATAATCTTTATATAGAGTTATCTTGAATGATCTCTAACAGATGCCTTGTAGAGTATTAAATTTGCCAAGGCTTTTTCCTGTTTATCTTTTTCTGTTTAAGAAGATGCAGCATGGCATCAACAATATATAACTATAAAGTTTTTTTTTTTTCATAAATATCTACCATTGGTAAGATGTCTCAACACTAATACAAAATAAGGAATTGATAATAGATGAAATTCTGTAGCTAAACAATGAAAATTTCATGTTAAATTTACGTAGCTACTAATTAATAATGAATAATAAGAAAATTCAATTAATTAGAAAGTTTTTTGCGACAATAAAATAAGCTTGCCAGTAAATCTCATAGTTGATTTCATGTTTTCTTGCCGTAAACATTTGAGTACCCCCTTGATGGGAGCGTTTTACTCTTTAACTAGTGGGCATATACCCTAGGAATATATATATAAGAATTGACCGTGCTAATGCTAAATTTATGAAAATCCCAACATTTTTTATTCAAATATCAATTTTTCCCAACTTTTTATAAAAATTACTAAAATCCCAACTTTTCTAAAAATTTCATTTATTTTTGATACCTCATTATTATATTTTTTATTAAAGAATATAATTAGTACAATTTTATAAATATAGAAGTCTATTTATTGTCAATCACCTTTTACAAGGTAATTTTTCCTTTTTTAAATCCATTGTTTTTAAAATTTTTGTTTTTTGATATTTATCTATATTACAGTTACCTTTTAAACATTTAAATTTTCCCTTTTCAATTTTTTTCAACTTATCTCTCCTGAACGTTTCTTCTATCAACTGATCCATCTCCATCTCCATCTCCATCTCCATCTCCATCTCATTATTCCTTGTTTGAATCAACAATGGAATTTATTCCGTCTTTTAATCTTGGCCTCACTCAAGATGTTATTGAAAGTGGTGAAGAAGTCGAGCACAATAGTTCCGGCGACGAGGCCGGCGAAATATCTCAACTAATTGATTTCTTTGTTATTTTCACTGGTTGGGTGGTCAAAATGTTACATAATTGTTTGAGTATTCTTCTTTCACAGTTGATGTGGATACCTAACAACTTAAGTATTATTGCTAATTAAGTATTTGATAACTGTTATGTTAGGGATTTGAAAGTTGATGTAGATACCTAACAAATTAAGTTAGCTTGATACCTCAACTAATTGATTTCTTGATTTTTTGCACTGGTTGGTTAACGTGGATACCTAACAAATTAAGTAGAATTGCTACTTAAGTAATTGATACCTATTCTGTAAGGGGGTCTGAAAGTTGATGTGGATACCTAACAAATTAAATATGATTGCTACTTAAGTGTTTGAGGCCTATTCTACAAGGGGTTTGAAAGTTGATGTGGATACCTAACAAATAAACTAAGCTTGATACTCAAGAAAAAATTTCATATGATCCTAATAGTGCATCTAACTGGGGATACCTATTGTTTTTAGATATGATGCAAAGTTTGATTTTGATTCATGCTTACTGATATTTGTGTTATTTGGTTCTGATTCATGCTTATTGATATTTGTGTTTTAGGGGTATGAGTTATGTGATAAAAACCATCCCTAAACACCCTTTGAAGTTTGGATCTTCGTATAATAGCAACTTTGTTGATGATATTAAGTTTTCTATTGGCAATGAGGCTGTTGCCAAGTTTCGTGAAACCATCTTTGGGCACTTCCTTGACATTCCTCCATGTAAATTCCGAGGGCAAAGTATAAATTGTATTATGTTGAATGAAGTTAAACACAAAGACATGGACATTGTGCATGTCCGACATTCTAAGGGAAATGTTAAGTGTTTCTGAATCAGAGAATTTGCTCTCATTACTGGCCTTAAGTGTACTGGGAATGTAGAAGACTTCAGGTATCATGGCTCGCCTCCTAGTGGACTTCTAAAAACATACTTCCTTGATGCCTCTCTTTTTTTATTTTTTTTCCTTCACAGATCAAATTGATCCGATCTAGTCATTTTTTTTTTTAAATTCAAATTACAACTCCCAAAACATTTTTTTAGGGATTAATTGAATAATTTGTAACTTACGACCTTAATTCAAGGGATACTGCTAGTTGGCAGTAATTTCTTTTCCATATTTAACGTTACAATATTAATTTTCAGTTACAATTTTGTAAGTATCAAACGTCTTCAGAAGGTATCAAATAAATGTCAAAAGTCGGGATTTTTGTAATTAGGTAAAGATTCGGGATTTTTAGAGATTTTTTAAAAACAGTATGGGATCCCTAAAAATTACACTTTTTATTTTTGTAATCTCTTTTCATGAACTTTCAATTTTTTACAATTTTGATGATTTGAATTCACAATTTAAAAATTAAAACTCATATTTTAAAAATTAAAAATAAAGATGCTTACCATCTGAGCAAATTTCCAAAAGAGAGAATATAACCCATGCATGGTTAACTGGCTTGTCGTTTTGTATCATCAAAAAGCAGAATCATATAGCAATTTAAGGTGAGGCAGGCAGAATTCTCTTCGAAAGATAGCACTTTGTAAACCTATTTTTTATTTTTTTATTTTTTGCAAGAGATGCTTCAATAGGGATACCAAAACTAGTGCCAACTTTTATTTAGAATATACTAGTAATTCATATATTCTACTAAAGAGAAATAGTGTGAGATATCAAAATAATCTAAAGATGTATTCATTTGAAAATATATATTAACTGTATTATGTTATAGCTTGAGATCTAAGAAAGCAAGATCAAGATTCACACTCCTTTTCATGTTTTTGACTAATAAGGTCTAATCGAGCCTTAATTTGATTTTGCTATTCCAAATTTTATCATTTTCGATAGTAGTGAATAATTTGTACATACCTCGTACAAGATAAAAGAAAAAAAATGAATAAAATCTTGGTGTAAAAGGGCATGAATACCTATATATGATTCACTCCCTCTGCATCATTAATAGATGTAGATTTATCTTTTTTACTTTCCTCCGACTCAAAACTAAATTCAACTCATCATTTTTAACATATACTTACTATAAAGCTAAAATAATCTGTCATTAGATTTTTGGAAAATCTTTAAACTAATTATTTTAATAAAATCTTACAAGTTCTTATTTTACTATGTTCAATTTTATGTATTTCTCTATTCATATTTGATTTCACTTATTTATATTAATAGCTACTTTATGAGAAATGTTTTTATGCAGTGCTAATGACTATCTTTGCTTTATATTCCTATAACATTTTAGTTTATACTCTTGCCTATTATTTGAATACGTTTAGAAAGATGTACTGTTTAATGAGACTATTATGAAATATTTACTTATGAGGTAGGAAAAGCTCTTTTATTGGTTCGTGATTTTCTTGGCTATATGATTCATTCGTCGAAAAAATTGAACTTCAAGAAACAATACATGGTCTTATCGATACATAGACGTATAAATAATTATACTCATGCATATCCATTACAATTTCATTCAATTAACAATCAAGAAAGTAAAAAAAAATAGAAAAATCTTTTTTTTCCTAATAAGGTCAATATATATAGCCGTGAAATTTTTTGATTTCTTGAATTTTTCAAATAAAAGATTATGAATTTATCTGAACCAATATATGATTTGGGATTGGGTCCTATTAGCGGGGTCTAGGATTGATATTGTTTTCTAATCCAATATATTCTTCATTTTCCTTGGAATTGTTCTTGTTTGTACATTGTATTCTATATTCTATCTAATTACTATTATATTAAAAGCATGAAGGTCTTGATGAATGTCGATTGAATTTTTTTCATCATTAAAAGACTCTACAATAGACTTAACTATTATTTTTCATCCAACAATTGTCATTTCATTATCATCATAATATTTAGGATTTTAAAAAATTAATTAAAAGGTATAATTATTAAATCTTTACTTATATTTGTTATAGGTAAGAACCGCTAATATTTAGTACATTAAATTTAATTAAAATTATGTTTTTTTAAATATTTTCTTATTTGAATTATATAAAAAGTTGTAACATTTAAGACTTTAAAATTAATATTCTTACTTTATATAAATCTAACCTAAATTATGTAGATAAAATAAATTAATAAAAAAATTATAAAATATTAAAGAAAGAGGTCCGTATTTTTTAAAATAAATTTTCAACTTTCCAATAAGAAATTCCTGTCATTTAGATAGATATGTACACATTTATTTTAACGTTAATTGCTATTATAATTCTCCTCCTCTTCCTCTTTCAGTATAGTTAGACCGTGTTATATTTATGAAAAATAAAAAAGGGGGGAGCGCGGGGGGGGGGGGGGGGGTGGGGGGGGGGGGGGGGGGGAGGTTAAAGCCGTACCTTTATTACAATTCCATGGTGAACTAGTCCACCTCAAAAGCCAGAAAATTTTATATATAATTTTTATGATTGAAGCGAGACACACGTGCCATGCACGTTTGTGTTCTTACCTATTATATTACATGCCTGCCAATTTCGAAACCCCTTCTCCCCCCCCCCCCCCCCCCCCCCCCCACCCCCCCTTTTTTTTTTTGGAAGAAGCAAACTTTTCAAAAGAAAAAAGTAACAAGAATGGATGCTATGAAATCCAAAGAGAAAAAATAAAGTGAAATTCTACGTGATGATTAATTAGCTGATATTGTTGTTTAAGACATTCATAGAATTTTCTTGGGTTCCATGTGTCTAAAATAATTGATTTTGTTTTATTCCATATATTACTAAGGAAATGAATTGATTCTGTGAGTAAGTGGTACTCTATTTCTAGGCGCCCACCATTATTTGATGGGATTAAAAGTCTTCTCTTACCTAACAGTGTCATTGCCCTTCGTTCGTAAAGAATAAACTAATAATGTAAAACAGATGATTTTACAAAGTTCGATAAGTTTGGCAAGCCACGACTTCTGATGCCTTCGTGCATGGAATAAACCCATCACTTTCTATATTGTTTCAAATTTAATTTATTAATTTAATGGACAAATAAGAGAGGATCACCAGAACATTAGGGCAAAGTGCACGGATACCCTATTTCACTCTCCACATGGTTTACTTTTTAAATTCGTTTGGACGTGTATCCATTTCCAGATAACTTAGATATAAAGAATCTAAATTAAATATCTATATAATATAATTGAAGTTCAGTATTTTTACCGAGTCGATTAACCTCTAATGGTAAGACTCCTCATAACTCTCCCTCAAGCACTGCGACCTTTATAGGTGGTACTCATAGACACTCCCAACCCAGAGAGAATATTATCTTAGATGGTGTATCCTTAGTAGCCAACGCAATAACTAATTGGAAGAGTCATTATACACCTAGAATTGTATACGTAACGAAAGAGCACATGAAGAACTCTTCTGCTAACTGTTTATGTAACCCATTTCATTGTAATGTATTACATTCAAAGTAAGGCTGAAATAAATTGCACTTCTTTTGTTATTATTATTTTCATGATATGGTATCTTAGTATCATGGACTTACACTTCAACTAGTGTGGCACTCGATAATTTACTAACGACTTTTACGATCTTGTAAACTCAAATGAGCCTTTTTCAAATAAGACCGCTAAGGAACACTAAATTAAAGAAAGACAAGAGAGTTTTTAAAAAAACTTGCATATATTGCTTGGAAGATTGATTTAATTTGCTTGATTGGTGTACAAATAAATGTCCCCTCCTATTTTACTACTAACGAGGGTTTAACTCTAAATAATAATTTCTTTACAAGTCCCTCTATATTTACAAAAAAAGAAGTCCTTTTTCTAGAGTTTTCTATACACCTAAATTTTTCTAAGTATTTGAAGACCTCTTCTTGGACAATCTGGAGTCTTCCATTAACCTCTATATAGCTATAGATTCTTCTTCCTAAAATATGATGAAGTGGCAGGTCATAACACATTCCCCTACCTGATGTGCCGATGACCGCGACATTTTATCTTTAAACGGCCATAGGTCTTCATGCCATTCCCATATGGCTTCTTTTGGTGATTGCCCCTTCCAATGAATGAGAACATAGTAATAGACCATTCCCCTTGATTCTGCTTGGCTTGGTAATCAATGGTGACCTCTATTTCTCGATCATGTGAGGTAGTAATAGTGATTAGTGCCCGACTTGATTTACTTTAGCTAAAATTATCTTTGTCTTCATGGTATGGTTTGAGGATACTTGCACGAAAGACAGGATGAACTTTAAGATGAGGTGGGAGCTCCAACTTATATGAGATCTTACCACCTTGGCAACAATCCTGAATAGGTCCCTCATATTTCAAACCAAATTTTGATGTATGCTTCGTAGAGCCTTGAACTACCTCGAATTAAACTTCACCATAATGGAGCCTCTGATCCTATAATCCATAGGACACCATTTGCAGTTGGCAAATTTTTTCATCTTCTTTGTTTTCTTATCTTAGTAGGACTTGGCAGTGTTAAGTTTCTCCTTATATCCTTTTGGCCATATGATAGATTCCCAAACTCCTTCCCTTAAATACAACTGGTAGAGAATGAGGAGTTTGTGGTTGTCTGTCCAGGGGACTCGCTCCGCTACAAATTATTAGAGATATAGCGATGTCGAATAGCTTTGCCAAATCCTTTTGATGTAAAAAAATGCCTAAAGTAGCATGTCTAGTAATGTATTGATTCAATCCATGTCATGATCCAAGACTAGGGCCTAGGTGTAACATGGAAAATGGGAACCCAAAAGTCCCCAAATAAGTCTCATAGCATCCATTTACACATTATCGGTTGGGAAGCGCAATTCAAACATTATAAAGTGATACTAATGGATAGGGGCTTAGGACTGATCAAGCTACGGGACGAGGGGCATGGGACTCATTGTCACACAATGACAAACCCAACCAGCAAGTCTAAGGGACGGGATCTCGGGACTCAAGCTATGGAATAGGGAACAAGAGACTTGCTATCGCATATTCATCAACAAGCAAATTCTAAGGGGTGGAATGAGATGACTCAAGCTATAGGAGTAGAGACTTAGTAATTTCATCATCACATCACCACAACATTAACATAATAGAGATATGAGCTTAGCCTCCATAAGAATCAAACATAACAATGCTCACACATAGAGTTATATGACGTCCAACAATGCTTCTAAGTCATAGATAGGACGACGTGGTCCAAGACATATCCCAGGCTCACCCTCAAAGTAAAAGACATAAGATAGCCATAACATAGCATAGGTAGATAGAAGGTGGGTCTAGTCCTTAAAATAAAGGACTCACCACAAGCAAACTTTCACAAGTCAAATCTAGCACGAAGAGGTGGATGAAGAAAGTCTCTGGTCCCTATATGGTTAGATCATGTAGGCTAGAGATATGTGTTAGTACGTTTGAATGTACTAAGTATGCATGCATGCTAAGCATATGAACATGATAACTTGCATTTCAATGTTAGATGACAAAGACACATATATATAGAAAGAAGTATATAAAAAAGAATGTCATAACAATATGCCTTAAATCCATGATGCATGAATATCATAATACTTATACATAGCAGGGATGGGACCTCAAACGACATGTAAGACCATGCGATCTTTTACATGGAATCCCAATATTGCCTCTACTTCGAAGAAAGAGTAGACTACTTGCAAAAGGTAGCCTATACCCTCACCCTACGAGCCTTCCCCATTTCGGTGGGTGCTGGTACATACATCATCATCATCATCATCATCATCCCTTAAAGAAGCATAAATAATATAAACTTATGGTGACATGTAGTTATGAGAAAGATAGGCTTTATATAATTAAGGACACTTGGGGATAGTCCTCCGCCTCTAATCTCATTCGGTGCTAAGTCATTATCCCACCGGAATACATCTACACATACATTATTGAAATAGGAGAATAAGTCTTTATAATAATCATGCATACTTGGGCTTAAGAGCCAAATCATACTTCATAGCCATGCATACTTGGGATCAAAGCCCAAATCATACTTCCATGCATAGAAATAACTCATTCATACTTGTACATAGTGGTATATACACACCCATGGGGCTTAAAGCCATGTCATAAACATTATGTGATTACATTCTTTTCATTACCATACTTGCCTTGAAATCAGCATCATAATCATAATTGGGTATTAACTCACATCATAAGTCCCATGGAAAACCTTATTCATGCATGCATATGTCATGAGAAATAAAGGAATAGCATGGGTACTTGGAATTCATACTTATAACATCATAATAAGATGAAACATACTTAATCCATGAAGAAATCAACAGTTAACACATACTTCAAACTACCCATACATGAATTCATCATAAAAGGGACATATATATTCAATTCTCATAAAATCCATGTAAATTGACATGATAAGACTTAAATTATGTTAAAATCATCACTTGAAATCAACCCATAACTTAATTTCATCAATTTGAAGCTAAATCACAAAATCCACTTGCAAATCATACTTAGAAATCATAAAATTGAAGAAATAGATTTTGGGGCTTCATGATTGGAAGGTAATCATGAATAAAACCACATATACCTTGAAGAAATTAGGAAGATTAAGATGAATTAGGCTGGAGCTTGAAGCATTCTTGAATCCCTTGACTTGAATCTTCAAAACTTGGCTTGAATGGAGTTTGGGAATTTTGAATTTCCAAAATTTAAGAGTGAATGACTGAGAATGACTAAGTCATGACTTAAGGGTCTTAAAGTAGGCTTAAAAGTTCCAAAAGACCAAAGGCGTACAATAAAGTTCCTAAAATACCCTTAATGAAATAGAGCTTAAAAATAAACTGGACACTTATACGGTTGGCTTCACGGCTCGTGAAGCCAGTTGTGAAGTGCATCAAGTTACGAGATAGTGATTTCCTGGAATAAAAATTGGCCAAGGGTCCCTGCACGGTCACCACCATGGTCTGCGAAGCTCACCATGAGCCTTGGCGGTGTCTGTGGTGACACCTTAGGCAAAACTGTGGCAACCTATCAAGGGCCCTCTTCCATGAGCCTTTTCACGGTCAGTGGTAAGGACACAAGCCGTGAAAGGCTCCATGGAGAGCCACTTAGCTTGAAAAGTTTGGAACAAGGCCGGATAGCTGGCCATGAACCAAGGTCTACTCCACAGCCACCTCAGTGGCTCGTGGAGGTGTCCTTCCCAGATACCTTGGTAGAAAACATTGATAATAACTTTTTAGGCAATGTTAAGGCCTCCCGAGGTCTAGGTACTTACACTCTATCTGGATGTTCGTCTGCAGGTGGAAACTAATGGAGAAGTACAATTTTATGCCAAGTATATTAAACAACTCTCTTTCACAATCTTAAATTTGGTATGACAACACTTGCCATTAATCCATCAAGACAAGTCAACCTAAACAGGATATTACTAAAAAATGCAGAAAATAAATTAGAAGTAACAATCTAAATATATAAGGATAAGCAATAAGGAAAAGGATATACACAATCTAAAATTCAACTCAAGATAATATCACATGTACAAGCCTCAACTACAACTGAAATGCAAAAGAAAATTTATACAAGTCTCAATGTCTTTTATTCTAAAATAGAACAAAAACAATTAGTAAAGAGAAGTCTGAAAGGACTGTTGAGAAAGACTAGCTTCTACCTCTCGAACTTTCTCAAAGTTCGTTCTAAAAATGATAAAGGAACGTCAACCTGAACTAGGCTCACAACCTACACACAAGTGTATAAGCAAGGGTGAGTACCAACCTATATGGTACACAACAAGAAGATCTAAACAAAAGTAGAGAATAAAGAACACAATACTCCTTCCATACCAACCGAACCTCTAATACTATAACTTGCACTAAGGAAAGCCAACATACACAATATACATATCCACAATACAAATATACAACATAACAACAAGTAATTTCACAATTTAAAAGGTACAGAGTTAACTATCATATCACACTTCATACAGATATCAACATTAAAACAATGAGTGAAATAAAATAGGATGTAATGAAGTATAAATGAAACAATGCAATGTCAAGTAATCATGATGCATATCTTTCCTATGATATATATCCACTAATATAATCAGACAAGAATTCATGGGGACACACCGGAAGAAAACTTGTCCATAATTCTACTTGCTAGAAGAGGCCTCGACCATAATCATACTCATGGAAGAGACCTCTGCCACAAATATCAATCTTATACCGAACCTAGTTGGAACTATTTCATTGGCTTTTTATCAATAGTGGGAGTCAATCAATGTTTCATTTCAATATAATAATCACATTTGAATAAGGATAAGAGTGCAAAAGGTCTACACAATTCATATGATCAATAATCAAAGCAATCAATCTCATAATTCCTTCAATATTAGAATCATCCTCAAGTGAGTCATTCAATATTAACATCATATTGTTTCTCAATTTCTCACTGATCACTCTATCATCATTGTTCCAAACTACTCATCACCGAGTCAATATTTTCACTAGTATTCATTCCACAATTTCATCACACCATCAACATTATATAACACTTATAACAATATCGCATATATCATATCTTGGTAATCACTTCAATCATTAGTTTTTATCAGTACTCAACACTTAAGTCATATTAGCGATTCACAACTTTCACCATGGGAATCATGTAATAAATGAAATTATCTCTATATAGGGATTGATATCATCAACTAGCATTTTAAAATATTCAAAATAATATTATTAATCATATACTAAATTATAAGTCAAGTTATCATATTCTATCATATAACTATATCATACCCCATCATATATATTAAGTCATTTCATGAGTAATTCACCCATTTTGAATCTCTATTACTCCTCAATATGCAAAAAAGGAAAATATAAGATTTAAATAAACTTAACAAAGTTTAGAAATCCACTTTCCTAGATAAGGTCAAGAAATCAATCCAACACTGGATCATTCCCCTTCGATTCATACCCAAAATACCACAATCCATTCAAATAATGATTCACAATCAAATTTCAAGTCTAACGATGCCAAAATCATGAAATTTGGGAAAAAGACAAACCATAAAAAAACAATACCATAAAACAAGAATATAATCCAAAACTTTTTGCATGAAAATGCTCCTTAGGACACTAAAAATCTATTAGAGAAAACCATTTCAAATACATAGTTAAAATCAACTTACAATTGTCATTTTCATAAAACTTGGGCTCATAAATAAAAATTCTCAATTTTTCAATTCAAAAACCTCAATTTGATGTTAAGAAAAAGAAATAATTAATGGATAATGAAGGTTTTAGCTCAAAATAACTCACCCCAACAAATTTCACTTGAAAACACTTTAAATATCACCTCCCACGAGCTCTCCAAGATCGTAAATGGAAAATGAAATTTAATTACCGAGAATAACCCAGAAGATTATCCTCAGACTTCACAAAAGGGACCAAGAGGTCTCTTAAGCGACACCTCCAAAAAGGCGGCTCCGCTTTAGCCAGCCTTTGCTTTTGCGAGACACAGTTCGCTTTGTTTTGCAAACCTTGCATTATCCGGGTTGTTTGGTTTTGCAAGGGGATCCTACTTTTGTGTAGGTTGCTTAAGTGACCAAGCACTTCTTAAGAGATGCTAACACTAGATATCAACAACCAAGATTAGCTAACATAAAAATCATGGAATCAACCCTCGAGATTTATTCGGAACCTCATTAACAAAAATTAGATATGCGCTCCCATTAAATTGAATGTTCCAAACTCAGTAAAATCATCAAAAATCAATACTGAGATCTCCTTGACCTGAACTCAATTAGTCACAACTAGGATATCTTAGACGTTAGAAATACCAAAACGTTATTGGAATGCCCAAAAATTATACCTAAACTCTTCTAGAGCTAAAATCACCTCCTAAAACCAATGGAACCATCGGAAAATCCAATCCAAAAACCCGAACTTAAAATATTGCAAAGTCAAACTTTCTTTTAACTTTCAACTAAATTTTCAACTTCAAACCTTAAATTCACGTACCAACTTTAAATATGATGCCAACAATTCTTCTAGACCAATTCGCACATTCTGAAACTACTAGAATTGATGAAATTTCATTTGTAGACTTGAATCTCTGCATGACCCCCAAACTCAAAATTAAGAAATTTAAGCCTTAAAACTCAACTCTTTAGCAAAATTCTAGTTTTCACAAATTTTTTAGAAACCAACTTCTAAAACCAATCAAATAGCACGTGAGGTAACCATTAGGAGGGGTAGAATGAAATTTTTCTAAAAATATCAAAAAATGACCTTTAGAGTTATTACATTTTGTATAGAAGTTTCTTATGAAGCGTGTGTCTTGATCACTAATGACGTGCCTTGACAACCCCTAATAATTCACCACATTCTTAAAGAAAGGTTGGGCAATCTTCTTGGTAGTGTGACCTGCTGTGGTGAGCATGAATCTAGCATACATTGAGAACCTGTCCATCATAATCATTATCATCTTGTACCCATTTAACATTGGCAAACAAGTTATGAAGTGCATAGTTACACTTTTCCATGGATGCTCTGCTACTGATAAAGGTTCCAAAAGTCTGCTAGGTTGTCATCAATTCACCTTTTCTTGTTGGCACACAATACAAGTTTGTACATAACAATCTATATCTTCCCGAATGCATGGAAAATAGTAAACTTCCTCAGTCAAGGCTCTTGTACGACACTGCCCTAAATGTCTAGCCTATAATTTGTCATGGATTTCTTTCATAATATGTTGTCTAATGGTTCTAAACTTTGGAACATAGATCCCCCGTCTAATGGTAAGCAATAGTCTATCTTCTACTCAGAAGTACCTTTTCTTGCTTGAGTGGCCAGCTCCATAAGTTGTCTTGCATTCAGATTATGTTCCATGCCATCCTTGATAGAATCTTAGATATCATAGCAGGTTGTAGTGATAATAGCTAAGTCAAACTTTCTACTTGATGCATCGGCTATGACATTGCTTTTGCCTGGTTTGCACTCCAGTTCATAGTTAAAGTCTACCAAGAAGTCTTTCCACCTAGCTTGCTTTGGTGTAAGCTTATTTTGTGATTGGAAATAGATAGTGGCCACATTATCAATTTTGACTTAGCACTTGGATCTAAGTAGATAATGTCTCTATGTATGTAGCCAATGACCAATGGTCATCATCTCCTTCTATTGAGCTATATGCTACCATTCTATTTCATTCAAGTTACAACTATCAAATGCGATAGGGTGTCTATCTTGCATAAATACTCCCCCAATTGAAAAATCTAAGGCATCCATGTGCAACTTAAATTTTTGGTGAAGTTGGGCAATGATAAGAGACTAGTTCTTCTATTATGGAAGCTTTGAGGTCTTCAAATACCTCGTAGAAATACTCTCTCTAAACTTATGAGTTATTCTTCTTCAATAATTTTATTAGTGGAGCAGCATTCACAGAATAACCCTTTATAAATCTAAGGTAATAGTTAGCAAGTTCAAGGAAAGATCTAATTTGAATTACCTTCATGAGTAATTCCTATTCTTTAGTGTCCTGAACTTTTGCCTCGCCCATCCAAAAATTTTCCTTAGTTGATGATATATCCTAAGAAGTGCACCTCATGTTGGGCGAACTCATACTTATTCCACTTGATGTAGGACTAGGAACACCTTCTTCAAACGCTCCACATGCTCCTTTAAGGTGTTGTTATATATGACTATGTCATTCAAGTATACTATCACAAAGTGATCCTAGTAAGGCTGGAAGATCTTCTTCATTAGTGTGTAAAAGATATAGGGTGCATTGGTTAAGCCGAAAGGCATCACCAACCACTCGTGAGATCCATATCTTGTTACGCACGTCATGTTTGGCTCATCCCCCTCTGCTATTTACACTTGGTAGTAGCCTTTTTTGAGGTTTACCAAGGTGAAGTACTTAGCTTGTCCAAGTGCATCAACAAAGTCGTCAATGAGCGGGATAAGATACTTTTTCTTAATTATCACCTTATTGAGCACTTGATAGTTTATGCATAGGACAATGGTTCGTTCTTCTTATTTTGAAACAAGATCGAGGCTCCATATGGTGCTTCGGGCCGGTGGATATGGCTGTCTTTGAGCACTTCCTTTGGCTTCCTCCTTAGCTCCTCTAATTTGGGTGGAGCCATACCACATAGATATTCGGGCAGTTTGGATCTGAGATCTAACTGTATGATCCATCTCGCGCCTTAGAGGTAGGTGTCCTGGTAACTCCTGGCCATCACATCCTTGTTCTCTTCAAGAATCCTCTCTATACTGGGTGGCAATGTCTCTAAAACACCATTACCTTTATCTAAACTCCTAATAGTGGCTATAAACATCAACTCTCACTTTTTTTAGGTCCTTCACAATCTAGATGGATATATGTGGACTTGTTCTTCTGTCTTCGGCACCTTGAAAAGTGGAACCATACAAGATCCCTCTTATTCCATGACCAAGAGTCACTACAAGAAAAAAAGATTTTTAACGATCATTTTTAACAAAGGGAAATGAATCTGGTCGTTATAAATATGCTTATAGTGACCAAATTTTTTTCGATCGTTATAAATACACTTATAGTGACCAATTTTTTTCTAGTCTTTATGAATACATTAATAGTGACCACATTTTTTAAGTCGTTTTGAATATATTTATATTGACCAATATTTTTTTTCGATCGTTATAAATACATTTATAGTGACCAATTTTTTATGATCGTTATAAATACACTTATAATGACCAATTTTTTCGGTTATTAAAAGACAAATTTGATCCAACATTAATAAGGATATAAATTTGATCATTAAAAAACATAACATTCCATCGTTAAAACATATTAGTTATGGTAAAAATATGTTTATGAGTGCAAAGAGATCAGACCAAATCATGTTATAACAAGTGGTGTTTTGTTAACAAGTGGTGTTTTGTTAATCATTCCATCATTCTGATAAGAATCTTCCATCTTTTATAATTTTGCTTATTTTATAAAAAAAAATTAATAAAAACAAGAAATTATTAATGTATTATTTTCTAATAACTCTATTCATCATTCTTATTATAGTCAATTATATGAAATTTTGAAATATTATAGAAGCATTTAGTTACAATCTTTTTGGCATAATTTGTTTTTAACTTAAATATTTTCTTGATATAGTTTCTATATATGTTTTTATTTCGAGAGATAATTTATTCATCTTTACTTGACTTTTTCAAAGATGCAAGATGAAGTAGGTCAAAACTAAAAATTGTAATGAAACAAAAAAGTAAAAATAGAAGTAATAATATTTATATAATTCTGAGTATATGAGATTAATTTAAGGTAGAAAAGTTATATAAATTTGGTAGCAAGTAATTTTCTCAAGAGGATATATGTTTCTCCACTTAAAAATTACCTCGATCAATAGACTTAAGAATTAGTATTCAATAATAATGTTTCTTCAAATAAAAAAATATATATTGTATTGACTTTTTTTTCATTATTGGTTAAAAATCATTCGTTTGAGTTAGAAAAATATAAAGTGAAATTTTACAAACAGAAAATTTAAAAAACTTTACATAACATATAATCAACTACTAATTAATTAAGAAATCATGATTTTTTTATTATTTAAAATTTAAGATGATATAATTGACTTGTATCTCATAATAATTTTAATAATATTGAATTATTTATATTAGGTGGATACCATTAGTATAAAAAGTGAAACTAAACGAAGTTGAAGATTTTATCCATGGAGCAATGTTATAAAAGGTCAATAACTTAAGGTATAAAATACAAAGCAAACAACTTTAAGTTTAGAACTAGAAAGCCCAACTTCCTTTTTATTTGGTTGTGAGAACAGAAACAAATTTTATATTTTATTGTGGATAATCTTTGATTTGTAAAAAAAAAAAAAGAAGATAATAGTTATTAAGAGTGTTATTAATAACCTTACATGAAATTTTTATACTTGTCTTTTGACAAGTCATGCAGTTTGAAGACCTTATTCTCAGAGAAAGTGTAAAAAGGTATAAGTAACAAAAAAATTTGAAGTACAGGAAGAATGCATTTCATATTTTAGAAATTGTTTAAAGATATTCTAGTTTTTCTTAGACTAAAAGTTGAAAAATATAATGTCATAAAATTTGTATGTTTATATTTTTGTAACATTACACAATATCATTCTTTATAGTTAAGTATGAAATTTTATATGAATATAAACAATTTGGATGTTTTCATATGCACACATATTTTGTATGTGTGCGTATATATATGCACTTTTGTTCATCTGATTTGTGGCTATAATTAAGGTTTTAATAACTAGAACTGAAGGGAGCCTTGGAGTAACTAATATAGTCGTTGCCATGTGACTAGAAGTTTACAGGTTCAATCCTTGGTCACATCTACTGGAAGAAATGCAAGGTATGACTACGTACAATAGATTCTTGTTGTTGGGGCCTTCCACGAAAGTGCACTGGGCTTGCCCCTTTTTTTAGTAACTAGAATATCAATTAGTGAGAGAAAAATTTGATTGCTAAAAGAGGTATAATGACCGAAGTTTCATCCCCATTAAAGCTTTTTTAATGACTGGATTTAATCCGATCGTTAACTTTTAATGACGGAGCTTTTAATGACCGGTGGCGATGAGATTTTTACCGATCGTTATTGATTAACAACGACAAAATTTATAGTTTTAGCGGCTGAATTTTCCCTCATTAAGGACCTATTTTCTTGTAATGAGTTGTTAGATGTAGGGATCGATTATCATGTGACACCTTTGGAAGAACTTCTTCTTAAGAAATATATCAAAGATGGCTAGATGAATGAAAATGAAGTTGGTTTCACCTTGCCACCTGCCCAACGTGATTCTTACCCCATGAGTGACTTCACATATGGGGGTTAGTGGTGCATTGACCATCTTAAGGAAGGTGCTACTTGGGTTATAACTTAGTGTCAACCTTGTCACTACCAACTTAGTCATAATATTGACTTTTGCACTAAAACCAACCATCATATGGTTGGTCAGCCATTGATAGAGATATTTGTATACTATGTGGAGCAATCTTCACACTTCGTAGCTTATTTTGTCGAAGCACCACACAGCCTAATCATGCCTACTATGTTGTGTCTGAACCTTGTCCTTGCTCATGTACCTTTTCATCTTTCTGCTTCTATAATACGACACCAACATTCTTCATTTCAAGGTATCTTGCATAGCCATACAGATATAACAGTCGCTTCGTTTGTTAGACTACTCCTTCTTCTTGACATAGCCCTGGAATCCAAACTTCTTACTGTCAGTCTTATAGGCATCATGGCCATTAGGGTAGGGACATTAGTCCTTGCTCTTGTTGCTATCTCCCCACCTTTAGCATGGCTGTTCTTTACTTATGTTCCTTTGCCTTTGTTATGCTTATTGATTAGTCCATATCTTGGACTCATTTGGGGCTTAGAATTTAAGCATACATTGTCCTTAATGTGCTATTATATTTCATTTGTTGATTAATATGTATGTTTTATGCCAGGATTGAGTATAAAAGTAAATAACTGGACAATACTCAACAACACAAGGTAAAGGAGAAAAAAATGCCAAAATCAAAGTTCATGACAAAAAGGCGATGCACGTAGAGGTTTGGCGGATCATCGAACATGATCGGCGATGAACACTAGCATCGCCGATAGTTGCAGAGACTTGAGCTTTCAATTGATGCATGAGAAGGAGAATAATTGCACATTCATTGCATTACCAAAGTGCTCAGTGATGGTCGACCTTGATTGCCGAATGGTGAAATTGTGCACTAACTCCGAACAAATTGCATAAATTATAAAAGAAATTTGGAAAGGACATTGTACATATCATTCTGTCACATCTGACCTAATTACCATATTGAGAGAGAAGAGTGAGTAAATAGAACCTTCTTGGTGAAGAAGTACAAGGGTTTTGATTTTCAAGCTTTGGGAGGAGAAATTCTAGAGATTTAGTAGAAGAAATTCAATTTTGTCTCTTGTAATTCATGCCACCCACATCCATGGCTACTGATTTTGGTATAATTTTTTCTTACTTTTGAGCATGTGTAGCTAAAACCACAATGTTGTGGGTGTATATAATATAGGCACTTGAATTATTTGTTGGGTCTACTATATTTTAAATGTTTTGATGTTAATCTCAGTGAGTTCATGCTTATTTCAACGTATAACTTATAATCTCAAGGTTGCAAACTCTGGGTTATCTTTATATCTGCAATTACTGCATTAATTTGAGTGGTTGTAGTGGGTAATGAGGATGATGGCTGGAAATCTTTTGGGGTTTCAGTTGAATGACCAAAATTGGATTCAATGGCTAAAATAGTAGAAGTTTTGCTTATAATTGCTCAAGCTAGGTGTGACCTTGAGTGATTCGTATAAGAAGTCGTAACGAGCTCTTGTGAAACAACATTGCTATCGTAATAGAAGTAGTGGTTACTAGCAATTCTAGCTTACTCATGTCTTATTGATTCAAGTATTTAGACCAAGTTAATTATCTCTCGTCCCATATTCATATACCCTCCCACATCTCTCTCAATTGGTTGTTTAATTCGTATCTTAGAATTGTTTTTAGTTGAATGCTAGTTTTAATTTACTCGCAATTCCCCATTTTGATACTACAAATGCCTAGTTCAACTCAATACTTCATCTTTTGAAAGCCCATTTCCTGTGGACTTTGACCCCAACTCATCGTTGGGTTATTATGCTGATAATAATCATCCATATCTTCCAAAAGGGAGGTGTGCTTGAACGTCATCACTTATCATACCTAAAGTCTATCAAGGCTTCGGCTTGTGGATGGCCTCATCAATAGTGCTAACTTGTTGACATTCCAACTTTATCTTTTCCTAATTTATAATCTATCTATTAAGTGGAACAACAAGTCTTCATCAATGAGATTGGGAATCTGAAGTATGATGTAGTGAACTCTTTTATATATGCCCGAATGTTGCTTGTCTGCTTCAGCACCATGAACTTTTGTTTTGCCTCGTAGATGACATTATTATGGAAGAAGGCTCTTTTGAACTCAGTTCGGACTCAGTCCTATTTATCAATAGAGCAAAGCTCCTTCTCCATTTTTGGCTCTTTTCGTCTTACCATGTCATAGCCATCTTTGAGAGGTATAGCATGACTATGTTGATCCTGGTCTTGTCACTCTTAACTTTGTTACACTTTAAGTGATTCTCCTAGTTCCAGAGGAGGTTCTCTGCCTCTTGCGCATCATGAGCGCCTTTGAATACCAAAAGCGTAGGAGACTCAATTCTGGCCTCCTGTCCCCATTGGATGTTGCAAATCCTCCATCGGTAATATCTTTCATGAGTGCTTTAATCTTGACCTTCACGATCTTTATTATGCTTAGTGCATTGATGTGTCAGCACTCCATAGAGGTGATAGTCTCCTTCATCTCATATGTTGTAACTACATGCCTCTCTAACTCCTTCTAGATGTTGTTATTCTCCTGAAAGGTGAATCATTCATGAGTTTTGAACTTTCAGTTAACCTTTTTCAAGTGCTCAATTAAGATCTCCATGGCCTTCCTTGTGGTATCCACCCTTGCAATCCACTCTATTCTGGGATGACATCTACGATCTGCTCACCTCTGTATGGCGGAGAGTGAGTAGGGTGTTAGGTCCTCACTTAGTATAAGTTCAAATGGTATCTCCTCATTCTTCTTTAGGTTCTTCTATTTCTTTTGGTGCTTCTTCCAACCATCCTACCTGATATTGGTGGAGTTAGCATCGTTAATATCTCCTCGCTTGTCATTCTCTTAGTATCCACCTTTTCTCTGATACCACTTTATCACTGACTTAGACTCCAAACTAAGCACTCGCAACATTCGACAATATGCTCACAACTCTTTCACAATCTTGTAAGCTCAAGTAAGCATTTTCAAACTAGACCGTCAAGGGAATGCAAGATTATAGAAAGACAACATAGTTTTTAAGAAGACTCGTATATATTGCTGGGAAGACTTTTAGAGTTCTCTACACACCAAGATTTTTCTAAGTCTTTCAAGAACTCTTCTTGAATAATATAGAGTCTTTCATTAACCTCTCTACAACTCTAAATTCTTCTTCTTAAAGATGATGAATTGGTGGGTCTTGACATTAGGTTCCATCAATACGATCCTAAAGATATTCCTTTCTAAACACTAGACATGGCCTTATCCTCATATACTACCTTAGCCCTTTCACCATCTACACTTCATCAATCTATTAAAAATTTGCTTTAATAAGTTGAAGCCATTGAATTACCTAGTTTGGAGGACACAAATCCTTCAATTAATACATCCTTTGAAGATTGACGAAATCATAAAAAAAAACCATCCATATATATATTACATAAGCAAGTTGAACATTCCCAACCCCCAGTTTACTGCTAGAGAGAAACGTGACATTCCAGTTCAGAGTTGCCTTTTTTGGAACAATGATAGAAAAGTCAATATTCCTTATCATGGGATGCACTGCGGCAAACAAAACAGGGGCTTGTCTTGAAGATACTTACCAATAAGTAAGCAAGGCATTCAATCACTCCAAAGCGTGAAGCTGGGAATGAAATCCATAGATGAATACATAAAGAAAGTTAAAGGAATTTGTTGTAATCCAATGCCTATAAACAAAACTTTAGACAAAGATAACAAAGTAATGTCAGGATTCATGCCAGGCCATAAGGTATAACACGGTGATTAGGAATCTCTAAAGAAATCCCCAACAAGTCTCTTGGCAAATCAAGCATATATAAGTTAAGCAAAACTACAATAGTAGGAAGCAAAATGGTATGTAAGTCACCAAACTTAAATCTAATGATAAAGAAAGGCTTAGGCTTGAATAACAGACTTACACATCTTTGTCTAACATGCCTCCAGTATCATAGATGGAGGCATAAGACATATTACTAGCTCACCCAAATAAAATAGAAAAGTAGACTAACATAGCGAAGAACATAAACTTAGTGACTTGTCCCTGTAGCATGTGGACTTACCAATCAAGTGAATCAACCTTTTATCTAGCCATGAGAAAGTGTAGGATAATTGTCAAACCCTACATTATAACATAATGCAAGCAAAAGAAAGTATGTATTAGTACTTAAAATGTACTAAATATGTGAGAAGTACAATGAGTCACATAAAAGTGATGATGGAATGATCAATTTAGTAAGCATGCTAAGTAAAACATTTAAGCAAGATAATAAATCATGAGTAAGGCTAAAGCCATTTGAAAATCATCATAAAATCTTAGGATCGCTTGTAAAAAATGCATGGAATATCATAAATCTTAGTAAGGATTCATAAAAAACTTGTAAAGTTCATAAATCGTTGTGAAAATGTTAAATCATAAGGAGATTCATAAAGCACAGTGAGAGAGACCATAACTGACAAGTAACCATGTGAGCTAAACTATGAAATCCTGATTTTACCCTACATTAGAGAAAGGAATAGACTATTTGCCAAGGTAGACTCCTTCATGACTAAGTGGATGCACTAAGTAATTATGTGAATCAGATATTCACCTCTAGTTCTTAGACTCGAGTACTAATCTCTAGCCTTGAAATTTTAATACTTGCCTCCTAGAGATTTTCGGTATTTACCTCTAATCTCTTTTACCTACGATGGCACGTAGTCTTGGAACATGGGTACTCACCACTAGTACACTTTATTTTAGGTAGTACTATCACAAGAATAAGAGATCATATATATGGTCATATCATGGGCAGGGCAATGTCTAATCACCAATCCTCTTTCATAATAAGGTTATAATCCTAGAATTGCTTTCTAATTCTTGACTAGATGAGAGATCCTCCACCATCATTCATAAACATAGATCATAAATTAGATGAGAGATCATTCACTATCATTCATAATCGTAGGTCATAAACCAGGTAAGAGATCCTTCGTTATCATTCATAAACGTATATCAATTAATAAGACTTCATTTCTCATGATAAACGTCATTTCTAACTTCGTTCATTATTTTCAAAAGGGACTGCATAAGGTCCTTAATAGGTTATCATAGTTCATAATGAAATATAGGGTAGAGTATGAGCTTATATGTGTCACGACCCAAGCCTGGGGCCTAGTCATAGCACGGCAAATGTGGAATTCGAAGCCACCTCATCAAGGACTCTTAGCATTCGTCAAGCATTCATAGGTATTTGATCAAAATAAAGCAGAATTTTAATAGGGGAGTGGAACTAAAGGACATAAATCATTTAAAATCCATGTAAAGTAGTACCTTAAACTCCATACAAGTTGTCCAAATAGTCCATCTACATAAAAGACTTGGCGGGGGCTAAGACAGTCTCAAAGCTCACCCTCAAGTATAAATGTAAATAGAATGAAACATAGGAAGTAAAAATATCTAAAATACAAGTCAAAGTAAGCATCTCAAAAGTATAATAAGCAAGAAGAGAAGGTGTAGTCCCCAAACTAGAAGGCTTACCAATCAACTAGTCCCAAATGTCTGAAGCTAGCCACATGTTAGTGAAGGATGAACGTCAGTCGCTGAATGATAATATCATGTAGGCAAAATATGAATTAGTACATTGGAATGTACTAAGTATGTGAGATGCAATGAACATATGAAATTATAATGTCATCATTCTTAAAATTGTAATGCCATTACTCAAAATATGCATAATCATAGCCAAGGAGTAAAGCTCAATATGAAATAAGAAATCAATGCATCATGGGCATCATGCTTAGAGTAACATAATCATCATATATAATACTATATGGGAGGAGACCATAATCGATATTTAAGACCATGCAAGCTATTACATAGAATCCAACATAACCCCCTTTGTTGGCACGGGGAGTCTAATTTTTCGGGTGGTACTCCATCAACTTATGCATGCATATCTTAACTTTAAATTTGATAATGTGGATTCACTAGTCTTAGACTACAAGGGCTTCTATGGAGACACATAGTTAATGATACAAGAGGTCGCTACTAACACTCTCTCACTGAGCCTCACCTCGATGCCCCATTCGGTGCTAGGTCAAATCCCATGGAATACTTATAAAATATATATATATATATATATATATATATATATATATATATATATATATATATATATATAAATATTTATAAGCTTTGAAACATAATTTTAGCATCATAGGACTGTCTCATTAACTAAGGGATCCACTCAAGTGAGAATAGACCTTTCACATTAAGGGTCCATCTTAAAGATAATTAAGGGCTTCTTAACATGCTTATATCTCTCATGACATTCATAAACTTTTCTTAACTACTTTAAGGTCCTTATCATTAACATCATATATGAATTCATCTTTAAACTTAGTGGGCTTATGCAATAAACTTTTAAAAAGATATGTTTCAAGAACATTATATCATATAAGTTTTCACTAGTTTAAACCACTTCCAAACAACCCACTTTATCATGTAAAATCCTAAATAAGAAAATCATGAAATTCAACTTGAAAACCATATAAATTCGAAGTAAATTATTACATTGCATCATTATAGTCAATATAATTAAAAATACATCATTTTATCATCATTTAATGCAACTCATGAACTCATAGATATTCAAGAACTTAAAGAAAAGTTAAAAAGGAATATTATGGACTTTGTGGATGAGAGGAATCCACAAATCAACTCACAAAGCTTATTGAAGACCTTAAGGAAAGCTTAAAGGATGGGGAAGAAAACTTTTGAAAACCCTAACCCTTCTTTCCTTTCTTTGAGAGAATTCTTGCCTTAATATTGTTTTTAGAGAATTAGAGTGGGAGAAAATGAGGGCTTCTAGCAGGAATTGGGGCTGTCATGTGAGGGAAAAGGACCTAAAATGACATAGTTCTAAGCTCAGGGTACGGGAAAAGGTAAAAAAATGCTCTTCATTAAAAAACTGTCGAACCCAAACTATGACCACCTTTTACAGGATGTAGAATGGTATACTGGTTGTTGCTAGTGTGTCTCGTCTTGTTACATTTTGAATGTCACGGTCCAAGCTAGGCCCTAGGTGTGACACAACGATCGAAACATCAAAAGACCCCAACAAAGCCATTTTAGCATATCATCAAGCATTCATAAGGTAATAAAAGCATTAATCACAAGCTATATTGGAAGGGGGGGGGGGTATAGGCCTCATATGAACATCACAAGAGAAAGAGAAATTTAGCCCTAAAGAGATATAGATTATAGACTCTTTACACATTGTTCAATTATGCCTCTAAACATAGCATAGCATAGGCAGGGGCTATGAACATGTTCCTAGCTCACCCTTAAAAGTAATGAAATAGCATAGTTTCAAAGTACCAATATAAACTAAACACAAGTATAGGTAGAATGTCATTGGCTTATCCTCGAAGCATGAGGACTTACTACAAGGTCATCAACAATCTTTACTAATAGCCTCAAGAAGAAGGAACATTAGGCCCCACATTATTAAAAATATAAGCAAAATATGTGTTAGTACATTGGAATTACTATGTATGTGAGTAATACATGATGTACATATATATAAAAACATATAACATAGATAGCATAATGCATGAGTCATGAGATATAAGACCACAATAACATAGGCATGAAGCAAAACTAGAAGTAAAATATGATCATAAGTTGTGGTCTAAACATCAAATCATGACAGGCTTAAAGTAACAATCATTTTGTTAGAGATTTCTATAGCCGACAATAAGACTATGTGAGCTACTACATGAAATTCAATGAACTCATTCCATTGGAAAAAGAAAAATCTACTTGCCAAGGTAGAACTCCGTAACATTATATATGCACGTCATTGACTTTAACATTAGGGGCCTACGTGAATCCAATAGAAAATCCTACAAGGGCTCCTATGGTGGCACATAGTTAATGAATTAAGAGGTTGCTGCTATGATTTTCTTATCGAACTCCACCTCATGACCCGTTCGGTGTTACGCAAAATCACATGGAATACTAATAACATAATCATATACATATACATTCATAAGCTTGAAATATAACTTTATCATAATAAAAGAAGCTCATTGAAACCTTAGGATCCAATCAAGTGAGAAATATCCCTTCACAAGAGGGTCCATCAGTAGTAGGTGACAATTGTCCTTTCACCAACATCATTCATCATTCTTTCAGTTAAGGGACTTCATAAAACATTATTTAATAACTTTGCACAACTTTGAAAGAAGCCCTTGTCATGCATGATCATCATTCAACACAAACTAGGAACATGGTGTGGGTTTAACTTCAAATCAACTTTAAAATATGTAATTAAATGAAATTCATGCATAATTGTAGTAGAAATCATTAGACTAAGAACATGGTGTGAGTTTAACTTCAAATCAACTTTAAAACATGCAATTGAATGAAATTCATACCTAATTGCAGTAGAAATCATCAATCGAAAATATATATGTAACAACCTACATTAGTCATCATGTACCATAGAAAGCCTTATAGAGAAAATACTTGAAAATTAATAATCATGCAATTAGATAACAATTCATACTTAATTGAGTAAATAAATCATAATTGAAGAGTGATTCATGCAATTGGATGAGAGTTAAACTAGACTCATTATGGAGTCATGATCCCTAACAAAATTTGAAGAAAATTCATGAAAAGATCATCAATTTTATGTAATTGAAATGAATTTATATTAGAATAGATCAATAGTCATAATCTAAATCTTAATTGACAAATTAGGTAGACGTTGAAAAGACCCATAAAATTCACATACTTGAATTAGATAAAAAAAATTAAAAATTTAGAAGGAGCTCCATAAAGAAAGGCTTCTATGGATGAAAACTCACATACCTTAAGTATTATCCTTGGAAAACTTGAAGAATAATGGAGGATTTGACTTGACTTGATCTTCAATAGAGTTTTTGCTTGGAGGAAAAGAAAGCCTTGAGAGTAGTTTTAGAGAGAGAATGTTTGTGATGTGTGAATTGTGGAAGAATGGGGTTCATTTATGGTTAAAGGCAATTTGTAGAATGGATTTTAGTGTAAAAAATCACTTAAATAAGCTTTGAAAAAGGTCTAATACTTTCTCACTCAGTGCAGAAATTTTAAGAAAAAATTTGAACTTTGGTGGAACAAGTCAATGATGTAGAGTTGTTTCACCATAGTTCATTTTTGCACGAAATTCAATTTCGGCCAAGTTGAAACAACTCAGTAACGCATGCCTATCGCTGACCCTACTAGATAAGTAATTTTCTAAAATTTTTATTTTGCAATTCGCTTGACCTAAAAGTCCATCGAGGCCATTTTTTCACCATTTTACCTCATTATATCATATTCCAATCATCAAAACGCTTGAAGTATTACAATATCTCTCTCTTGGGACCATTCGTCCTCGAATGAAATAGAACTAGCTTGAGTAGAATAGATTGTGTAAGTAACACTTAACATGAATGCAATAATGCAACTTTGAAATGTCTTTAAATTCATTTTCATGATGCATGCGTGTAATATGACGTAGAGAGATTGACATTTAGGAGCTTGGAGGGATTAAGCATGAGCAACTAAATACCTTGGGCTTGAATGGAAGGAAAGAGGTAACATTATCTTTTGATCATATCTACTTCCACTTACCATGTTGCACTCTCAACTTGTTGATTCCTCCACAAGACTTTGACAGACGCAACTTCCTCATTTTTCAATCTTTTCACTTGACGGTGCGAAATCTCAATCGGAACTTCTTCATAAGTCAAATTTTCCTCAATGCTTATATGATCCAAGGGTATAATAACATTCAGATCACTAACATATTTCCTCAACATGGATATATGGAATACCAGATGGATCATAGCCAATTTCACTGGAAATTTTAACTTATAAGCCACTTTACCAATTCGCTTCAAGACCTTATAAGGACTTACGTATCTAAGGCTCAAATATCCTTTCTTTCCGAAATGTATTACACCTTTCATGTAGGATACCTTTATATAGACCCAATCATCCATATTGAATTCATGATCCCTTTTTCTAGCATCGGAATATGACTTTTGATGACTTTGGGCGTTCTTCAACCTTTCTCTTATGAGTCTCAATTTCTCCATAGCCTAACGTACCGAATCGGGACCAACTAATGTCATCTCACCAACTTCAAACCATCCTAACAAAGACCTACACCATCGCCCATACAAAACCTCAAAAGGTGTCATCTTAATGCTTAATTAATAACTATTAATATATGCAAATTCAATCAAAGGAATATGATCATCCTAATTACCCTTGATGTCAAGTACGCATATCTCAACATCTCTTTAAATGTTTAGATTATCCTCTCGGCATGCCCATCGATTTGAGAATAAAATATGGTGCTTAACTTTACTTTGGTGCCAAGACTCTTTTGAAAGGACTTCCAAAAATGTGAAGTGAATTGTGTACCATGATCCAAAATGATAGATAAGGGCACACCATATATCCTTACTGATTTCTGAATATATAACTGGCATAATCCTCAGCACAATGGGATGTCTTAATTGGTAGAAAATTGGTTGATTTAGTCATTCTATCCATCATCACCCAAATTGAAATCAAATTGCTTCTGTAGACAAGGTAAACCCATACCAAAATCCATATTCATATGCTTCTACTTCCTAGTAGGAATCTCAATATCTTTGGCTAAACCTCTCGATCTCTGATATTCAACCTTTACTTATTGGCAATTTGGACATTTCGCTACAAACCTTTCTATATCTTTCTTCATGACATTCCACAAATACACCTCCCTTAAATATCTATACATCTTGGTGGATCTGGGGTGAATAAAATACCTTGAGTTATGGGATTCACCCAATATCATCTCCCTTAAGCCGTCAACATTTGGGAGACACAACAGACCTCAGTAACAAACTACCACATCTCCCCCTTAAGAGAAAATCGAAGCCTCCTTATCTATTACTAACTTCATTAACTCCACAAAAGTTGGATCTATGTCGTGTGTTGCCTTCACCTTTTCTACTGGTGATGACTCTGTCCCATTGTACACAAGAATACCACCCAAATATGAAACACTCAAACTCATACTCAACTGGGCCAATCAGTGTACATCCTCAACCAAATCTTTCTTTTCATTCTCAACATGGGTGGTATTACCTATAGACACTCTACTAAGTGCATCAACTACAATATTTGTCCTACCCCGATGATACAATACACTTATCTTGTAGACCTTAAGCAATTCTAGCCACCTCCTTTGTATAAGGTTGAAGTCCTTTTGGGTAAACACATATTGTAATCTCTTGTGGTCGATAAATATATCTACATGCACCTCATAATGATAGTGACACCATATTTTCGATGCAAATACAATTGTCATAAATTCAAGATCATAGGTTAGATAATTTCACTTATACATATTTAGTTGCCTTGAAACATATGTTATAACCTTGCATGTTGCATCAACATACAATCTAGTCCCATATGTGAAGATCACAATAAATAGCAAGTCCATTCGAACCTTCCGATAATGTCAAAATAGGGGCTGAAGTAAGACAATCTTTCAATGTTTGAAAACTTTTATCACACTCATCCGACTATTGAAACTTTACCTTTTTTTGCGCAACCTAGTCAAATGTGATACAATAGAGGAGAATCCTTCAACAAACCTCCTATAGTATCTAGCCAAACCCAAGAAGCTTCTAATATTTGAAGGAGACAATGGTCTAGGACAATTTCTTACCACCTTCATTTTCTTCGGATCAACCATAATACCATCACCGGACAGAATGTGACCAAGAAAAGCCACCTCCCTCAACCGAAATTCCCACTTGCTAAATTCGGTAAATAATTGCTTCTCTCTCAAGGTTTGTAATACAATTCTTAAGTGGATCATATGTCCCTCTTTACTCCGGGAATAAACCAATATATCATACATAAAACCACCACAAACATATTTAAATATGATTTGAAAATTTGATTTATCAAGTCCATAAAAATAGTGGAAGCATTTGTCAACCAAAAGGACATGACGAAAAATTCAATACGGCCTTACCTTGTCCATAATGTCGTCCTGGGAATATCACATTCCCTCACCCTCAATTTGTGATTATCAAATCAGAGATCAATATTTAAAAAGTAGCTTGCCCTTTGAGTTAATCAAACAAATCAGCTATCCTCGAAATTAGATACTTGTGCTTTACGGTCACTTTATTTAATTAATGGTAGTCTATAGACATCCAGAGTTACCCATCTTTCTTTCTAACAAATAATATGAGTGCATCCCATGGTGACATGCTGGGCCTTATAAAACCTTTATCCAACAAATCTTTCAATTGCTCCTTTAACTCATTGAGTTTCGCCGAGGCCATTTGGTGAGGAGGAATAGAAATTGGTTGAGTATGAGGGTGAAGATCTATACACAAACAAATTTTTCCTTCCAGAGGAACACCAGATAAATCATCAGGAAACACATCAGGGAATTCATTAACAATAGGGACCGACTTAATAGTAGAAGCTTCAGAATTCAAATCACTAACCCAGACTATATAATAGATACACTTTTTAGAAATCATCCTACGAGCTTTTACATAAAAGATAAATTAATCCTTAACTAAGGAATCACGCCCCATACATTCAAGAATAGGTTCATTAGGAAATTAGAACTTGATCTTACAAGTTCTAGAATCAATGGATACATATGAAGCATGAAGTCAATCCATACCAAGAATAACATCAAAATTAGTCATAATAAGCTCAACAAGGCCACAGGAAATACTTTATGGAGAATCAACATGGGGCAACTCCTATAGACTTTCTTAGCTAAGACTGAATCACCAACGAGAGTGTACACTGAAAAAGGTTCAATCAAAATTTCAGGAGTCACATTAAATTTATAGCAGGATATAGGGTAACAAAGATAAATTAGAACCCAGATCAAGCAAAACATAAACATCAAAGTCAAAGACCTGCGACATACCTAAAACCATATCGAGAGACTCCTCAATAACCTATTGTGGCATTAAGCACCACCATGTTCGGCTTTCCCACCTTGATTAGCAACGTTGACGCGAGGTCTACTTTTACCAACATCACCACCACTCCTACAAACCTTCATGTGGTGATCGGGCTTCCCACACTTGTAACATATATTGTACCCAGCTAAACACCCCCTTATGGGTTTTCCCGCACTTCTTACAAGTGGGAGTAACTTGGGCAACCAAACTTCCTCCTTGAATCTTGGGGGTTGATCCCCTTCCCTTGTTGAACTATTGAGCAGAAGTGTTGGATGCACCTTAACCGAAATAGCTTCACCCACCTTGGGATCTTCCACTACCATCATTGTTTGATCTTTGATAAGAGAAGCCACCACTATAAAGATATCATGACCTAATTTTCAGGTCATAATTGTGCTTGTTAGACCTCGCCTATAGGCCAGCCAACCCAGCCCACAAAACCTGACCTGAATCACTAAACACAACAATACCAACAACATATGAATCATCCAAACACACTCTACCTAGAACCTGGAAATCATTTGCACAGAGCTACTATAGACTCAAGAATCGTAAGGCTCTAGATGTTGGAAGAATGTAAAAGTGCCTGAGAAATGGACTCTAGAAGTTTCTCAGTGTCAATGGGTTTTTGAAGGGGGACTACGGGTCGTAACTTGAGTTTTGTGGAATGATGTCCAAACTTGGTAAAAATATTGATTTCTGAAGTTGGGAGTACGAGACACCAAATAGGTCGTACCTTGACGTACGAGCCGTAATTCTTATCATGGGTTGAGGATCAGAAATAGTTTTTGAGGGTTAAAAATGTTACCAGATGAGACCTCCTTTCCAAGACCCATAGACTGGAGCACAACCTATAATTGAGGTCTCGTGGTCTTGTCCAATAGGTTTTTAGAAAGGGTAAATTCATCCTTTTCTAAATTTTTAAGTCCAAGCTATGTCGTTTAAGCCTCCAAGCGACCCTTTTTCAGACCTCTACAACCCTAATCTATTCCATTTCCTGTCATTCTAAAATATCCCAAATCTAAGCCCCCTCCAAAATACTCCTAAGTTCTTCAAGGCCTTTAGAAGAAGAGAGCAAGCTAGGGTTTCAGATTCATCTACTTCCAAATTAACTTTTCCATCACCAAATCACACCAAGGTATGTGGGTTTTGATTTGTGAAATTCTTTCCACCACAAAACTCTACGATTCTTCTCCTTATTATACTTTCAAGTTATGAATATTAATGGAAATATTATGAACTCTTGTATATGTTGATATAATGGAGAAATTTATTCTATTATATCTTTGTAGACTATATTGCATTGAAATGCCATGTGAAATTTATGGATTTTTATGAGGTTTAAGGAAGCCCTAACTAAGTTTCATGGTGTTATGGTATGTTACTTTGAATGATTTGAAAAGGGCCTTATTTACTCTTATCATGTCCTAACTCTTGACTTTTACATAATTTTAAGTATATATGCATATACACCATGTCTAATTAAAGTTGTGTACGACGCTTCTATGTTGATGAAGGCCTTATGGCAAGATATATAACTTTTGAATGACATGAATTTGAATGACTATTATGCATGCTATGGGATATGAGAATATTGTGAAAGTTATGAATGATATGAAGCCCTATCTTTGAAATTATAAAGCTTTAGTTTTGAAGAGCTACTTTATGAAAATTTTATAATGTTATGATGCTTTTTGTAGTATGATTATTATGGCTTAAGTATTCTTTGAGATTGTGACCTAGCATTGAGAGAACCTTGGTAGATAACCATTGTCCCATAACTATGTTGCCACTATAGGTTTCTCAATTAGCTAATGGATCCATATAGCTTGAGTTGTATGATAGGGTAGTATTCCTGTGTGGCGCATGTTAATTAAATATTGAAAAGGATGGTGTTCCCCTAAGGTTGTCATCATATGTTAATCGAAAAGGGTGGTGTCCCTGTAAGGTGTTTATGAAGCACTTTCCAAAATAGGGGAGTTCTTATAAGTAAGTGTTTAGTTTACCTTGGCAAAGTAGACCACTCCTAGTCCAGTGTGGAGTGAACATTAGGATTCCAAGTAGTAGTTCGCTAGGTCTTACATGTCGATTATAGTCCCTTCCCATCTATGTATGATATGTTATGTTACTTGATGATTCCTCATGTATATTTTGACTAAGTCATTGAGCATTCATGACATATTGAGCTTCATCAATTGTTTAGAATTATGCATATTATTTAATTATGGCTTATGTTCTTTATTGCATTGCACCCTGCATATTTAGTATATTCCAAGTACCAACATATACGTTTTTCCAACATGATCTAACCATGTAGCGATCGGAGCTCCTAACATCCTCCTCCTCCACGTAGCTAGGTGATCAGGTTGAAGATCTCTTTTAGTGAGTCCTCCACTTCGGGGACAATAGCCATTTATTTTTATGTTTATTTAAGACTTGCCTAACTATGAATATTTATATTTTGAGGGTGAGCTCGGGAGATGTCTTGACCCCCATTCTATTTGTAGAGGTGTTGTTGAATATTCTGATATGTACGCTATGAGCTCAACTCTTATTATATTTATGTATAATGGAAGACTTCCCTTAGTTCCTACTTCTCTCTATGTGTTGAGAATTGTTGTTGTGATAAGATGAAAGTCCTAAGTCCCTATCTATCCCCATAGTGTGAGTCATACTTACCTGCCCCTTAGGCTTTACTTGCTATGTGTTTTGTGATAATCCTCTTCGCTGTGACATCCCCATAGCTTGAGTCCAAAGTCTTGTCTAAAATTATTTGTTACTTGTTGTTGCTTATTTATTCTTCCACAATCAATGGTGTGTTATGCATGCTTAAGAGGCTTGTTTGAGGTCCCTTCGGGTTTCTTATTCACTGTGTTATGACTAAGCCCTAGACTTTGGTTGTGGAAAAGATTGGTATCAGAGTACTAGGTTTGTAAATGGTACTTGGAAATCCAACACTCCACATCAAGTAGAGTCTTGTTCATAGTTATGAAGCATGCCACAACTATGGATAAGAGGCTATGAGGCAATTTATGAAATTATTCACTTCTTCATACTCTATGCCATGCCCGAGATTTGAATTAAGGTTTGAATTCTTTAATGGGTGGTCTTTTGCCCTTCTAGATCACCAAGAAGAATGGCACAATGAGCTCCAACCTCTGAGGGTGAACGGACCCCTAGTGCTCCACAAGCTCCTCGAGACAAATGAGAAGTCACACATGCTGAATACCAGAATGTGGTCACTTTGTTGGCAAGTGCAATGGCCAACCAAGGAGTTCGAACTCCTCATGCTCCTACCACTACCTCAAGGGTGAGAGATTTCACGAGAATGAATCCTCGGGAGCTTAATGGCTCCAAAGTTTAAGAAGACTCCCAAGAGTTTATTAATGAGGTATACAAGGTTCTGATATTATGGGGGCAAGTCCGGAGGAGAAAGCGGAGCTTGCGGCCTATCAACTAAAGGGCCTAGCTTAATTGTGGTTTATACAATGGAAGAGGGAAAGAAGAAATGAGAGCCTATCTCTTGGGAAGAATTCAAGGCCGCCTTCCTCAATCGATTCATTCCCATAGAGCTAAGGGAGGCAATGATGACAGAGGTTATGAAGCTCAAGCAAGGTTCTATGAGTGTTAAGGAGTATTCCCTCAAATTCGACAACCTCTCAAAGTATGCTACTCACTTAGTCATCGATCCTAGGGCAAGAATGCACAAGTTTGTGTCGGGAGTGTCCATCTTGATCAACGATGAATATTGTACCTCCGTGCTCATAGAAAATATGGACTTGTCTCGGCTCATGACTTATGCCGAGCAACTTGAAGAGGAAAAGCATAAAAAGAGGCGAAGTGGAGAGTCTAAGAGGGCTAGTATGATGGTGGTTTCTAAGGTACCCGGGGTGGTCGTTTCCAACAAAGCCACAAATACCAAGGCCAAGGGTCCTCTAATGCTTAAGGCCAAAGGATTACGAATGATAGGATTCCCAACCCTAGAGCTCAAGGTGGAAATGGTGGTCAAATTATCCCTAGGTGCAGAAGGTATGGTGAGAATCATGGTTGTAGATGCTATAAAGACACGAGTGCTTGCTTTGGGTGTAGCCACATGGGCTACAAGATTGTGGATTATCCAAATAAGGGTAGAGATAGTCGTCCCCAAGGACATGGTTCTCATGTTTATCAAAGGGCACAAGGTGGCCAACAAGGAGGTGCTCCATGTCACAACCAATTTTACGCCCTTTAAGGGAGACAAGGGGTGGATGAGATGCCTGACATTGTTACCGATATGTTAAAGATCTATAATTTTGATTTGTATGCTTTATTGGATCTAGATGTCACTCTTTTCTTCATTACCCCTTTTGTTTCTAATATACTTCATGCGTGTCCCAAGTTGTTGTGTGAGCCCTTTGAAGTGTCTCCCCTTGTTGGTGAGCCCATTGTTGCTAAAAGAGTCTATAGGGTTGTCCTGTATCCATATTGCATAAAGACTTACCTTGTGATTTTATTGAGCTTGGCATGATAGATTTTCATATCATTCTTGGGATGAACTGATTACATGCATATCATTCCTCTATTGATTGTACAACCCACAAGGTTAAGTTCTGATTTCCTAATAAACTCATCCTTGAGTGGGTAGGTCATGATTCTGTGGTTAAGGGTAGGTTCATCTCTTGTCTTAAGGCTTGGGAGTTAATTTCTAAGGGTTGCATATACCATTTTGTGAGGGTTAGGGATGTTGAGTCCAAAGTCCCCCCTTTTGAGTCAGTTCCGGTGGTTAATGAGTTTATTATATTTTTCTCAATGATCTTCTTGGTGTCTCTCCCGAAAAGGAGAGATTTTTGTGTACACCTCCTCCCCAATAATCAACCCATTTCCATTCCTCCCTATGGATGGCCCCGATGGAATTGAAGGAGTTGAGGGACCAATTAAAAGATTTGTTGGAGAAGGGTTTCTTAAGGCCTAGCAAGTCACCTTAGGGTGCGCCAGTGTTGTTTCTAAGGAAGAAAGATGGTTCACTTAGAATGTGCATCGATTATCGGCAACTCAATAAGGTCACTGTGAATAACAAATACCTGTTTTCCAATAATATATGACCTATTTGATCAACTACAAGGGGAAAGTCACTTCTCAATGATTGACCTTTGGTCTAGGTATCATCAATTGAGGGTAAGAGAGTGTGATATTCCCAAAATGGCCTTCCGAACAAGATATGTGCATTTTGAGTTTGTGGTAATGTCCTTCAGCCTAACTAATGCTTTGGCAATATTTATGGATCTTATGAATAGGGTCTTTAAACCCTACCTCGACATGTTTGTGGTGGTATTTATTGACGATATTTTGATCTATTCCTGGAGTGAAGAAGAGCATGTAAAGCATTTGAGGGTAGTATTGCAAACGTTAAGGGAAGAAAGGTCGTTTGCTAAGTTTGACAAATGCAAATTTTAGTTGAAGGAAGTTGCATTCTTAGGTCACATGGTGTCGGGTAAAGGGATCAAAGTGGACCCAAGAAGACGAAAATGGTAAGGAATTGGCCTAGGCCATTGAATCCAACGGATATTAGGGGTTTCTTGGGCTTAGCGGGGTACTACCAGAGGTTTGTTAATATTTTCTTCAATTTATTCCCCTTTGGCCAAACTGACACAAAAAGAAGGCTAAATTTGTTTGGATCGACGAGTGTGAAAAGAGTTTTCAAACTTTGAAAGATAAACTTAAATCCGCTCCGAATTTGTTCCTATCAGAAGGATTAGAAGAGTTTGCGTTTATTGTGATGCTTCAAGAATTTGTTTGGGATGCGTGTTGAAGCAAAGTGGCAAGCTCATTACCTATGCTTCTAGGACACTAAGGGTGCGTGAGCATAATTACCACACCCATGATCTTGAATTAGAGGCCGTGGTATTTGTTTTGAATATATGGCATCACTATCTATATGGGGTCCATGTAGATGTGTTCACCGACCATAAGAGTCTCCAATACGTGTTCACTCAAAAGGATCTAAACCTGAGGGAAAGGATGTGGTTAGAAATCCTAAAGATTATGACATGAGCGTTTACTATCACCCCAGCAAGGCTAATGTTGTGTCCGATGCTCTGAGTAGAGTGTCCATGGGGAGTATGACTCATATTGATGATGGAATGGCTAGATTGGAAGTTAGGTTAGACAAGGCCAAAAATGAAGGTGTAGTAGTTGTAAATGGTTCTAAGTCTTCCTTGATAGAAGAGGTCAAAACCAAACTAGACCTTGACTCTGCATTGTTAGAATTGAAAGCTTTGGTAAAGGATAGCAAGGTGGAGGTTTTCTCCAAAGAGGGAGATGGTGTCGTTAGACACCAAGGTAGGTTATGTGTGCCCGATGTAGATGGCTTGGGAGACTTGATGTTGAATGAAGCTCACAATGCATCTTATTCCATTCACCCCGGTTCTACAAAGATGTATAGAGATTTGGGGGAAGTGTATTAATGTGGTGGTGTGAATAAGCATATCGCCAAGTTCGTAGCTTGTTGTCATAATTGCCAATAAGTCAACCCGGACATTAAAGTCCGGGTGGCCTAGCCTAAGATATAGATATTCCTACTTGGAAGTTGGATGAAATCAACATGGATTTTGTGATTGGGTTACCAAAGACTAGAAAGCCCTTTGATTCTATTTGAGTTATTGTTGATAGAATGACAAAGTCCACTCACTTTCTACCAATTAAAAGGACTTATGCTATCGAAGATTATGCCATGTTATACATTTATGAGTTGGTTAGATTGAATGGGGTCCCATTGGCTATCATTTTGGATTGTGGTGCTCAATTTGCTTCACACTTTGGATCATGGTTCCCTCTGGATCCGAACACGGAACCTTCTCTAGCGGAAGGCATCTAGATGAAGTTGCTCTATCTATCACCTCCCTTGTCAGACTGGGAAGGTCGGAGCACTATGGCCTGAGTCTGAGGTGGTACTGTTTGTTTAACAGCCACTCATGTGTGCAATTGATCAAACCCATATCTGGCTAGACGTCGAGATCCTCTGTGGACCCACTGGCCTCAAGAGCAACAAGGGTGTCCAATAACTCATCCCGTAATAGGAGATGCATGGCTCGAATCTCACTCTTTCTAGGTTGCAGAGACATCGCACCTAAGATTCACACCATTAACACACAAATTAGTCCCACTAGTACAAGAAAGAAAAGCAAAAGAAAGGTTACAAAAGTAAGTGACAGAAGGACCTATGAAGGCTCGTCTATGAGCCATAGGAAAAACTATGCATTGTAGAAGACCTTCGTAGGTGGCAGAGTACATTAAATCAAGTTACTAGAAATGCACCTAGGAGACTAGGTACAACTCGTAGTTTTAACTATGGGTTGTAGACTGAGTCAGATGTAATTCTAGAACAAAAAACTTTAAGCATGGAACCTATGAAACCAGGTTACGAGCCGTAGTCTAAACTACGACCCATAAGTGGTTTCTTCTCACGATACCTCAGAAAACTCAAGTTGTTAAAATTTCTTACGAGGGGCAACTACGGTCTGTGGATTAATCCACGGGTGCTGTAAAAATACAGTAACTTAGGTTTTCTAAGTCCCCAAACAGGTTCCATTAATCAATGTTAAACACAAAATCATACCCAACAACAAAGCATAAAAACTCTTAACCGTATCGAAGCAAATTCATGTACTCAATTCATCCCATAATACATGTTCACCGAGTTACCCAACATTCCACACGTATGACTCATTTATCTAGCCTATCAAGTATTAATTTTACATACACATATCACCCCAACCACCGTTGGACAACAAGTGTAACATGCTATAATTCACACACATAATCACCAAGTCTTTCATGAATTTTGTATACACAAGCGTCTTCTCCAATGCCACAATGAGAGGGATGTTTGTAGAAAGTTGTTTCAACATGGAGATGAAATGCTGAAACTTACATTCCTCCTCCTTCTTTTTGAGTCTCTAAGAGAAAGGATGGGGAGGTCTTGGTATGGGTTTCAAATTATGTAGCATCACTACCTCATCCATCACCCCATCTTTGGCACTGGCATCTCCAGTCTTTGTACCCTTGCTGTGAACCATCTCCTCACGAACCTCATCATCATCAACTAGCATCTACGGGTCATTGTTCTGCTTGCTGCCACATGTCATCAATGTCATGCACTGCCCCTTATTCTTTAGATTCTACACTGTATTGTTGGGCAATGTATCTTTTTGACGTTGGTTCAAATGAGTCTACATCTGACTAAACTGTTTCTCTAGCTGCTTGATAGCAATAGAATGAGACTCGATTTTCTGATTAATGCTAGAGATGTCAAATTTTACCCCCTTTAAGGTCTCATCCTAAGTGTCAGCCTTCTTCAACAGTCGGTTGAGCATGTTTTTAATTTGCGAACTACCAGCCCTAGTGTCAAGATTGTGTGGTAGTACATATAGACCATTTATGTAACCATCTCTGCATCCCTAATCAACATCTCTGTCCTGGCCTCGATTACTGTCAAAGTAGCCACCTTGGTTGTTCTCTCTGAAAGCACCATCTCTATTGATGTTCTGACCTTGGTTTCCTTGATCTTGGCGCCAATAGTCCTAATTGTACCTTGGGCGTTAGTCCGAAAACCCCCTATCTGATTAGTGATAAGGCAAGTGTCCTCCTCATAGTAAGGCTTCTCGTACATGGGTGCTCGTAGAGGCTGATCATTTACTGCATTCACGCACTCCTGACGTTGCTTCATCAACAACCTATATTAGTGCTAATCTGAGCTAGCTCTTTCATCATCTCCTCATTTATCTTCGCCTGCACTTAATAAGTACTAATCAAGAAAGGGTTTTTAGCCGTTGTTTTCTCTCTCGTTCCCTGTGGATGGTTTGTCTTAACCACTCTCCCCAACTATTCAGCTATAACCAGAAATGGACAATCTAAAACCAGCCTCTCATGATAGTGTTAGCAACCGCTTGGCTATTTTCATCTAGGGCTCGATAGAAGATTTTTTCATGACCCGGACCTAGGGCCTAGAAGTGACACGACAAATGTGAAGCTGAGAGTCCCCAAACAAGTCTGAAAGTATCCAAATCCATATCATCAGTTCAGAAGCGCATTTAAATAGTAAACACATAGTTCTAAGGGAAGGCAAAGTAAGACTCATAGTATAGGGATATCGAAGGAAAAGGGATTTGCATGGATTTACATAGCACATAGCACATAAGAACTAAGGGGCAGGTAAGTATGACTCGCTCTATGGTGGAACCACGGGGCTTAGGATCTTCCACATTTTCACATTAAACATACATACATATCATAATTCCCATAATCAATCCATGATAGCCATATCCAATAGATAACTAAAATCATAAGCTTCAAATACAACACAAAATATATAGAATTTATGAGAGTCTAAAGGATATCCAACAATGCCTGTAGTCATAAGATGGGACGAGGGCCAGGACATGTTCCAGGTTCACCCTCAATTAAGAAGATAAATAGAAAACAACATAGGTTGAAGGAAGGTGGTTTATCCTTGGAAGATAGGACTCACCATAACACCAACTCTCCAAATTCGAGCTACCCATCAAGCGGTGGATGATCATAACACAGGGTCCCTACATGGTAAAATCATATAGGCATAGAGTATGTTTTAGTACATTGAATGTACTAAGTATGCGGGCATGCAATGCATATGACTTATCAAACCTGCATTTCAATGTTAGATGACAAGGGCACATAATATAGAAAGAATTATATATCCAAGGAATAAGTATAAAATATGCCATGAATTTCGTGATGCATGAATGAAATGATATTCATATATAGCGGAAATGTGACCTCAACCGACAAGAGTAAGACCAAGTGAGCTAGTACTTGGAATCTTGATGAAATCTCCTCACTGGTACAGAGGTGGTCTACTAGCCAAAGGTAAACCATACTTCTCCTTACGGGAACATCACCCGTTTTGTATAAAGCAACCCCCTTACGGGAACATCACCCATTTCGGAAAGGATTTTCATACATAACATAATATTTTACCTTATGGGAACATCACCCATTTCGTATGAAGCAACCTTCCTTACGGGAACATCACCCATTCGTATGAAGCAACCTTCCTTACGGGAACATCGCCCATTTCGGATAGGATTCTCATAACATATGCTAGGCACATAGTTCGAGAAAAGAGAGAAGACCCTTGGAGATAACCCTGATGCCCCCAATCCATCGGTGCTAAGTCAACATTCCACGAGAATACATATAGTGTATATATATATATATGTATATATATATATGTATATATATACACTTTCAAAAAGGTAATAGTCATTTCAAATCCGATCAATGCACATTTAGGCTCAAATGCCAAATCATAGCTTGTAGTTATAATATTCATGCATAGGACTAGCTCGATTACAAATACAGAATGGTGCAAGCACCTAAAATGCTCAAAGAGCCATAACCATAAAACATTTATGTGATCACATTCTTGTCATAACCATAATCTTATCAAAAGCATTTCATAAAACATAATTGGGCTTAACCCACTTCATAATTTCCATTAAAAACCAATGTGTCCATGAATGCAAATGTCATGAATGATGTGAGAATAGCATGGGTAATTGAGATTCAATCTAAAATCAACAATATAATACGAAATTGAAGTAAATCCATAATTAAATCCACACTTAAATCATAATATAGATCAACCATGCATAAATCAAGCTTTAAAGGGGACATGCACATTCATAATTTCATAATCTCAATGCAAACTATAATATAAGGGCTTAAATCAACTTTAAATCATCAATAAAGCACAACCCATACTTCAATTGAATTTATAAAATCATAAATCTCAAAACCCATATTTAAAGTAAGCAAAATTCCATGAAAAATTAATTGAAAAGAGTTTGGGTCTTCTTGGTTGAAAGGGACCAAGAATCAATTCCACATACATTTATTAGGAAAATGAATTTAAGAAGAATTTAGCTTGAATTTGAAATCCCAATTGAATCTTAGCATGAGTCTTGAGAGAAAAACTTAGAGAATTTTTAGGATTTGATTTTAGAGTGAGAGTATTTCAAATGAGAATGAATTAAAATGAAAGGATATAAGCTGATTTAGGGGTCTAGGATAGGAGAAAAAGTCATAAAACACCCTTGGAATAACCCAAAATTATGTAAGAGCCATTAATGACATAGAATTAAAAATTCGCATAGATTCTCGTCACAGACAGGTTTTACGAAAATGGGCATAACTTCTTGATCCGAACTGGAATGAGGTGAAACTAGATGCGTTGGAAAGATAATTCAAAGAGCTTCAATTTGATAGGTGTGGGCCACCTAGCTCTTTTTGTGCTAAGATATATTGCCCATTTAAAATTGACCCTTCTATTGGTACTTGTGGAAAACTTAGCCAATGGAATTCCTTTGAACTTGGCTTGATGTAGGAGACCCATGATCGCCTCAAACAACATAATTATGTTTGAATTGAAGGCTTGAAAGTGCACTTAGCTTGAGCTTGAAGATCCCATACTTAGAAGTTTTTTCAATGAAGTCACCTTCACGTGAAGCTACACGGGCTGTGTAGTGTCACACGGGCCGTGACACTGCCCGTACCCCTCTCCTTAGAAAATTTCCACGAACACGTCATGAGATGGTGATTTCATACTTAAAAAAATTCACTCTTGAAGCCTTAAGTATGGCCACACGGGCCGTGACACCCCACGCGGGCCATGAACTTAATCGTGTGACCGTACTTAGTCCCAAAACTGTGGGATTTCAAGCCAAGGCCACCATAGGGTCCGTGAAGTGTCACACGGACTGTGAGGGGTCCAAGTGTAGTTTGACTTAGTTTAAAACACCACATTTAAGGTCCAAACATCCTCCATAGGCCAAGAGCCACTCCGTGGGGGCTCCACACGGGCCTTTTGACTTCACACGGACCGTGAGTACTCCCATGAAGTGCCACCTTGGTCCAAAACTTTTCCAAAACCAAATTTCCATGCTCTATTGAGGTCGTATAAATTTTGGGTCCTTACAGATTTCCACCAAGGTATCATCCACGATCTTATGGTTAGGGACACTCCTCAAGAACTTTGTAAACCTCTCCCACATAGTACTGATCAAATCACCAGGCAACTGCTCAAAGTTATTGATGTGATCCTTCAGCTTTAGCTTCTTCGACCTTGGAAAGAACCTCTCCAAAAAGGCCTTTTGCATTTTCGCCCAGCTAGTGATTGAACTCTATGAGAGCTTGGATAACCATAGTGTCATATCACCTATTACAGATAATAGGGAGACACGGAGCCCAATGACATCTGTGGATAGATATTTATTCCCCATCATACTCTTGCAGACGAAGAAGATGTTGTGTAGATGGTTATGCAGATCCTCTAATGGTAGGACAGTGAAAAATCCTTTTTTCGCAGCATTTGAAGTAACCCACTTGAAACTACAAATTTTGGGTCATCCAGTAAAGGAGGTAACACAGTAGCTCCAGTGACATCCATCACCATAGGTCAAGCCTATGTTGATTCCATATGTTAGTCGCAATTTGAATATCTTATGGTGGTGGATTCACATCCTCAAGTGGTGGTGGTGGGTTATCATGATTCTGATACGATGCTACATTTACAACATTATTTGCAGCATTGTTCGTATTGTATTAGTCCATTCTTCTCAGTATCTTCTTGATCTCATGGTCAAATGGAGTCAAGAGAATTCCTCGACTATGAGTATTGTGTATACAGTACACCTATACGCTGAAACAAAACAAAAATAACAAGAAACATAAAATAAGAAAAATAAGGATTAATTCATGAATTACCCAAATTAAACTAGTGTAGAAGCCGTATTCCCTGGCAACGGCGCTAAAATTTTGATATCGCGCAAACTGCACCTCCTTTTGGAAGGTATAAGTAGTCGTTATCAAAATATATAACCTAACCAAGGGTAGGGTCGATCCCACATGGAATATGGTCTAGAGCTAGAGCAATTACGAGCAAGCAAAACGAATTAACCTACTGATTTCCCCAAAAGTGGGGGGGTTTTATAATTGCAATAAGTAAACCTAAACTAGAAGCAAGTGTCGTGAAATCAGTGAGAAAAGTAACTAGGGTATTATTTTCCCCATGAATTCCGAACTTAGTATCACTAGAAATCATAATCTTTTCTAGTGTATAACATGCAAAACTAGTAAGTTAAGTTTACCAAACCCTTTGATCTAGGAGAGAGGTAAATTTCACTACGTGATTTGATCCATCCCCGCAATGTGACATCACCAACCCTTACCTTTTGTTCCAATACAACCACCCCTTGATCCAGTTAGTTTGATTAGACGAGAGGGATAAAATCGAATTCTGTTAATTAATCTCTTTTCCTATTCATTAATACCTTGATCCAATCGGTAAGAATTAGGCGGGTTCTAACATTGAAAACCATTAAAAAGCATTCATAACGAAGAGAATTAATTAATACATGCACACACACTTTCCAAAAATTATGAATTATCTAGTTTTACCTTATTAGTTCATCATGTTTCCCACAACCCTAGTTGTGGATTTAGCTAATGTTATGGAATAGCATAATTAAATACATACAATTTTGAATTTATGAACAAGAAATCCAAAGTTCTCCACAAGAAATAACAATGCAATAATCTTGATGTAAAATTCACAAAAGATGAAATCTTAACAGTGTTTCTGTCCTCTCTCCTGCATCTTTCTACTAAAAAGACCTATTTGTAATAAGTAAAATACAAATTCAAAACGAAATAGGAAAATTGGGTTGGACAACTTCTACGGATTGGGTTACAGGCCATATAAGGAACTACGGCCCGTGCCTGGGCTTCGTACTCTACAATTTGTAAAAACGGACTTCAATTCCACAAGACCTTTTACGACGTCTTCTGACGTTCGGCCTGTGGAGGGTTTCATCTAACAACTTTTCTGAAACTCCTCAAAATCTTATCCTCCAGGCAGGATATTTATCAACGAATCGTTTAGAAATCTATTGCTCGTCTAACAGTTCATAGATACAACATCTGAAACTTGGTCCTTCACTGGATCTAACTCATGAAACCTTTCCACGGCTCATGGATTGAACCACGGCCCGTAGAGTAGCACATAGATCCTCAAAAACTTCAATTCTGAAGAAATTTTCCCAAAATCATTCCGAATTCTGTAATCCTACAAAATAAATATAAAAACACATCAAACCCACAAACATAACTTTGATAACACACAAAATTCCAAGTTTGAAGCATCAAAAGTGTTGTATTTGGGAAACAGATCAATATCCAATTATTAGAGTCTTAAAGTAACATAATCACTTTGTGGTTGATTTCCATAACCAACAATAAGGCCATGTGAGCTGATACATGAAATCCAATGAACTCCTTCCATTAGGAAAAAGAGAATCTACTTGCCAATGGGGAACTCCAAAATATTATGTATGCACATCATTAACTTTAACATTGGGGGCCTTCATGGATCCACTAGTCATTCCTACAAGGGCTCCTATGGTGGTACATAGTTACTGAATCAAGAGGTTGCTAGTAGGATTCTCTTACCGAACCCCACCTCATGACCATTCGATGCTGGGTCAAAACTCACAAAATATTAATTACATAATCATGTATATATATACACACATTCATAACCTTGAAATATAATTTTATAATATTAGGAGTAGCTCATTAAAACCTTAGGATTTAATCAAGTGAGAGTTGTCCTTTCACAAGAAGGGTCCATCATTAGTAGGTGAGAATTGTCCTTTCACCAACATCATTCATCAATCTTTCATTCAAAGGACTTCATAGAACATCATTGAATAAATTTTCACACCTTGGAAAAGAAGCCCTTATCATTCATGATCAACATTCAATATAGAAAAGGGATATGGTGTGGATTTAACTTCAAATCAACTTTAAAACATGAAATTGAATGAATTCATGCATAATCATAGTAGAAATCATCAATTAGAATTATACTTGTAACAACCCACATTAGTCATCATGAATACTAGAAAGCCTAGTAGAGAAAATACTTGAAAGTCATCATAATCATACAATTAGATACAAATTCATATTTAATGAGTAAATAGATCATGCTTGAAGAGTAATTCATGCAATTAGATGAGAATTAAGCAAGATCATTATGGAGCAATGAGCCCTAAATATATTTGAAAATAATTCACGAAAAGATCATCAATTTCATGTAATTGAAGCAAATTCATATTAGGATATATCAATAGTCATAATCTAGATTATAATTGAAGAAATTGGGTAGACGTTGAGAAGACCCATAATAATCACATACTTGAATTAAAGAAAAATTGAGAATTTAGAAAGAGCTTCATAGAAGAAAGGTTGAAAATTCACATACCTTAAGTGTTTGCCTTGGAAAACTTGAAGAATAATGGAGGATTTGATTTGACTTTATCTTCAATGGAGTTTTTGCTTGGAAGAGAGGAAACCCTTTAGAGTATTTTTAGAGAATTTTTGTAATGTGTAAATTGTAGAAGAATGGGGTTAGTTTGGGGGTGAAAAGAAATTTATAAAATGAATTCTAGTGCCAAAAAGCATCCAAAATCACTTAAGTACGCTTTGGTAAATGTCTAAACTTTCTCACTTAGTGTAGGAATTTTAAGAAAAAATTTGAAGTGTCGTGGAACAAGTCTGCAATGCGGAGTTGTTTCACCGTAGTTCATTTTTGGGAAAAATTAAATTTGGGTCAAATTTGACCAAAGGAAAAGTTGTACCAAGTTGAAACAAGTCTACAACGTGCCCATGTCGTGGGACCTACTAGATATGCAATTTTCTAAAAAGTTTATTTTGTGATCCGCTTGACCTTAAAAATCTACCAAGGCTTTTTTCCACCATTTTACCACATTATATTATATCCCAACCATTAAAAGCTCAGGGTATTACATTGAAACTCTAAAGTATATCTCTGAAACTCAATGTATGAGCCCATTCTACAACCATAGATGGGTTTATGTGCCATAAATTCGAGTCTTAAACCTATCCAACACAGAGAAAAATTTCTCACTCAGGACCCCCAATCCAAGAGTCCATTTATGATTTGCAAACAGAACTGTGAATCATCCTGTTTGTTCATAGTCAAGTTCGGAAATTCAATTTCTCATCAACCCATACCACAAACCACAAACACTATTTATAGTTCGTAGTTCCATTTATGGATCATAAATACCCCTTGTAGATCCTCCCCATGCTTAACAAATTTTCTATTCCTATTGATCCCATCCACGAACCCTATTTATGATATGTGGGTTAAACTACAAGCCGTAAATGAGGCTCATACTTTGACCTGCACATTTTTAATTCTACTTCTCTTGTATTTTCTAACTTCATAACTTGTGGGCCTTATCATATATCCTCTTTGGGAACATTTGTCCTCAACTGTGCTAAGCATAAGCTCTAAGGAATTAAGGAAGCAACTAACAACCCAGTATGAACGCGAAAATGCAATTTGAACTTTTTTTTCATAAAATCTTCAAACTCATGCTTTAAATATCATTTAAAAATAGTCCCATAAACATGCAAACATGCATATATGACATGAAAATTGAAATGCAAGGAATTTGAGGTCTAAGCGCAAAAATAATTTAGTACCTTAGGCTTGCGTAGAGTGGAAAAGATGACGGTATCACTTAATCATGTCTTCTTCCGCTTTCTATGTTGCACTTTCAACTTGTTGGTTCCTCTAAAGAACCTTGATGGAGGCTTTTGGCTTGAGTTGAGGTGCACAATATCCAACCTACGAACCAAGGCCACTTTTGGTAGCTACATTCAACTTAAGCCTTTGGCCCCAGTGGAGGTTCACAATATTAAAGGAAGGACCAGGGATCCATCTCAGGATTTCATATTCATTAAAGCTAGGTCACTTAGGTTTTTCCAAAGAAAGGAATACGTGTAAAGCTCAAACATTATCAAGGGATACATTACACATTTGGTTGGTCATTTAGGCTAAGTGGACTAATATGAATCAATGTCCTAAGATCCTTTCCTAATCAACTAACCTACAGTCTAAGTTAGAGTAACAGGGCAAGTTCTGAATTAAAACACCGTATAAAAATTAAGAAAAGAAAGCTGACACATGCTTAGAACTGATTACAATATCAACATAGACTCTCAGATCATGCTTTTCATCAAAATTAAATCTCACTTATCTATCAATCATTAATATCACATAGTTTTATCATGACTACCTAACAAAATTTTGATGGGTATCTTTTTTCATTAAAAAAAACTAACATATGCCATAGAATTTAGCACTACATGCTACTAATACTACCTACACATCCTAAATATGTTGGTTCAATAGAAAATAAATGTCCTTAGGGAAAGAACACAGGCACGAAAATCCCTTGGACTCAAAATTTAGGATAGTTATAGGCCATAGTTACTTAGACTTCACCAAGGCCTATAAGTACCTACATCCTATCGAAAAAAGTTATTGTACTCAATGCATAAGATGTAACAATATCAAAGCATAGTGGTAAAAAAGAAACATACCCAAACGCCTAAGCGACGGTCTCTGGCTGGGACTGACTACCCTCAACTGGCGTAGTGGTCTCCTCAGTAGCGGAAACATGTCTGGAGGGTCCAGAACCCCTCATCGTGTCTAACTCATGTGTTTTTCACACCTCTTCATCTTGCATAGAGCGAAGCCTCACAAGCTCAAACTGCTCCTCCTCTATCATCCTATCTCTCGCTTCCCAGCATCTGGATCATCAATGCAAGGTCATTTCCTGAGGGAGCGGAGTGGTGTCTTCTCAGGGCCAAATAGATCAATAGCTATCTCAATGGAATTCGATGGGGGAAGTACAAATGCTGCTGATGTTGCTGCCCTCATCTCATAATGCATTTGCTATATCTCCGCCTGAATAGATGTCATGTCAGCAGGCCGGGCTGAACTGAGGTTCTGCTCTACTCTCCTATCAAATGCATTAATGTGGATACGTACTGGTGTGAGCCTCTCCTAGATAGTTGCCACACAGTGTGTTTGTATATGCGTCTCAACCTCGGAGAAGGCCTGGAGAACCCAAGGTCGAATCTGCTAAAGCAACTGAGTTAATTGGGACTCAATGTATGCCTGCCTCTATGCCAGGGCCTAAATAGATATCGCTGACATGTATATTATGCCAACGGGTGGAGACTATGTAGGCATAGCCTCTAGTGTAGTAGTGGTAGTATTGGGGCCCTCTCTCTATCAGCATCAGTCTGTGGGGACCCCTCAGTAGTGGGAGTAACACTAATGGAAGATGGAGGCTCAGATGGTGGTGCTGCAGTGAACATCTCTGGCATATGGACTGGAGGGTGTGGTGCTCGTCGAGCCACCAAATTCTCATCAAACTTTATAAGGCTGGCATCAAGTATCCTCTGAACCTCGATCTGTGTGTCCAAGTGGTGAAGAATCTTCACCCCTGCCGCAAAACAGAGACGATAGATCAAGCACGGGAAAGGGATGAAGGTGAACCTCTTCAGGGCCGCCTCATGAATCTGCTCCGCTATTAGGTGAACCTAATCAATATCATATCCAGCTAAGATGCTGGCAACCAAAACTGTGCGATCTAATGTCAAGGTGATGTCTTCATGTGTCAGTTAGATCTGCAATATAATCACAACTCACCAAAATTTACTAGTGAAGTTAAGGGACACCTTCACTATGGACGTCGATGAAATAGATACCTACTTAGGGTCCTAGCCTTGCTTAGGTGACCCATCTCATCAAAGTGGCCTTGCGGGTTGGATCCCTCATCAGGACCTTATCCCGAGTTTGCCCTAATCTGTGTTCGAACTCAGTTGTGGTCCTGGGGCCTGGTACTCGGAACCAAAAAGCATACGTCATATGGAGGCCTCTAGTTTGTCAACCTATACTCCCCTCACCCTTGTGTGTGTCAATTGGGGATGAGTGAGGGGTCTCTTCCCCTTGGGGGTTGACTCTAGGACAGTGGCAGCATATGATGCAAAGAACTCTATAACTATAAGCAGTAAGGACTTACTCGATAGCACTACCAACCACTAAAGTCTGTATCGAGCAATAGTATCCTAGAGTCCATGGACACTATCTATCCCAGAAGTGATAATACGTGGCTCCTTGAATACACTACGGGCCTTTTGACCCTGCCCATCCTGTTGTATGTCGTCCCAGTAGATCTGTTGCATTCTTTGTATGCACCATTGGTTAGATAGTGTTCGGAGGTGAGGGTGGTGCTCGGGATGCTGAAGAAGAGTCCAACTCTAACTCCTCTCCAGATCCATACTCGGATCTCTCTCTTGAGAAATTCATCTATATAGAGTTGTTGTCCCTACCACCTCCTTTGTTAGACTAGAGAGGGCGGACAACATTGGCTTAAGTCTGAGGTTACCCTAACTTTCTGGCAGCCACCCATCTCTATTGTCACTCGGTGCTAACATTAGGTTGGACACCGAGGTCCTTGAGAGACCCACTAGCCTCAGAACTCTCTGGGCATCTGAGGGCTCATCTCTTAAATGCCGCTGCATGGCCTGAATCTCACTTTTCTTGGGTTTCGGGGCCATAGTACCTGAAATGCACACATATAACATATCGATTAGCCCTACAAGTATAGGAGTGAAAAGCAAAAAGATATCAGAAATAGTGACAGAAGAACTTACAAAGGCTCATCTACGGGCGTAGGGAAAACTATGGATCGTAGAAGGCCTTCGTAGGTCGTTGGATATGGTTAAATCAGTTACTGGAACTACAACTATGAGACCACGTACGACTTATAGAATATTCTATGGGCTATAGACTGAGTCGTCGTCATGACCCACAGTTAGGCCTAGATGTGACACGGCGGATAAGGACCCGAGAGTCCTCAAACTAGCCTCAATTATAAAAATCCACACCATCGGTTCAAAAAAAACATTTGAGCACATATAACTAAATGACAAAAATCAAGATCTCAGAAATCCATTCACTTATAGATAAGAAATACGACAGTCGGAAAAGCCTTGTCTAAGAAAGGTTTACAGAGTGCCCAACATTTTCCTCTAATCAAGGAACGGGGGACAGGACAAGTTCCAGGGTCACCCTCAACAAAACAATATACATAAAAACATAAGGATTAACTAGCTCGCCCTCGGAAGACAGGGCTCACCGCAAAAGTATTTATGAATGGACTATTCGTCTAATGGTTGTTACCCAAACCGCTCGGTTTCTACATGGTAAAATCATGTAGGCATAGAGTATGCATTAGTACGTTGAATGTACTAGGTATGTAGGCATGCAATGCATATAACTTACCGGACCTGCATACCAATATTAGATGACAAGGGCACATAATATACAAAGATCATATAAGCAATGGAATTTAATATACAAGACGCCATGGAGTTCATGATGCGCGCAATGCGATAATGCACCTATAAAACGGGGATGGACCATAACCGACAAACCAAATCCATGCAAGCTATTACATGAATTGGATCGATTGGGACCTCCCACCAGTAGGAAGAAGATTACTTGCCAAAGGTAATCTACATCGCACCTTACAAAACACACCATTTCCGCAGATGGTCACCTTTCTTACGGGAATCACCATTTCGGAAGGATTTATAGGAATTATGACAAAACATGTCATAGCATAAGCAAGATAGACGAATATCATCCGTCCCTATGTAGGCACATAGTTCAAGGAAAGGGAGAGGGCCCCCAATCCATCGGTGCTAAGTCAACCACATCCCACTAGAAAACTTATATATACAAATACATACGTGCTTTCAAGAGAGACAAGTACCTATTTCATAAACGTTCAGGCTTGAATGCCAAAGTCACAAGATCATAAATCAAAATGCTAATGCAAGGAATAGCTCATGTACGTGTACAAGATAGTGCAAGCACCCAATATGCTCAAGGAGCCAAAGCACAAGACATATATGTGATCACATTTTTGTCATAACCCACATTTTTACCAAAATTTTATCACAAAACATAATTGGGTCTATTCCACTTCAAAATTTCCATGTAAACCTATGATCAAGAGTGCAATGCAATGCATGATTTAGAGATGGCATGGGTGATGTAAAATAAATCTAAAATTAGAAATATAATAGGAAATCTAGAAAACCCATAATAAAATTCATATGAAAATCGTAGTATATACCAACCATGCACAATACCATCTTTAAGGGACATGTATGTTCATAAGTGCATAAGTCAAGGTGATTCATCATAATAGAGCTTAGCATAACTTAAAATTCGGAATAATGAACAACCCATGCATTGATCAAAGTTAACAAGATCAAATAGTAAAAATTCACATTTAAGGTGACTAAAACTTCATGAAAACAATTGAAAGAATTTTGGGTCTTCTTGGTTGAATTTTTAACCAAGAACCAATCCCACATACCTGACTGGAAGATGAATTTGAGAAGAAGACGGACTCCAAATTGAAGGTCTTGACTTGAGGCTTTAGAGAGAAGTTGGAGAATTCTTGTGGAAGAAATTTTGGAGAGAGGGAGAGGAAATAAGGAAATGGCTGAAAGTTGGAGGATTTCAGCTAATTTAGAGACTTAGGAGGGTGGAAAAGTCAAATTTCACGTTTAAAACAACCTAAATCTCAAAAACATCATAATGAAATGGACCTGAATTTGGTTTGTCTGGGTCACACGGTTTGTTACACGGTTCGTGTAGCGTCATACGGACTGTGAACAGTGTCGTGGTCCTGGATTTAGATTCACAGAAGAAACATTTCACCGAACTAAGTGGCACCACATGGGCAAGTTCGCGGACCATCCGATGTCACACGGGTCGTGACTTTGTCCATGTAAAGGTGACTTTCCACACAGTAAACCAAACAGAAGTCCACACGGACTGTGTGGCGTCAGACGGATCATGCAAAGGCCCGTATTCCTTCACTTGGAAAATTTCCCATGTCCCAAGTTTGCCCCTGTGGGGAACTGATCAAGTGTCACTCCATGGGAGTCCACACGGACCGTGTGGCTCCACACGGGCTGTGTAGGCTCCTCTGTGAAGTGATCAACTATCACTCCAAGGGAGGCCATACGGACCGTGTGGCTCCACACGGGCCGTGTAGGCTCCTCCATGGAGTGATGCTTGGTAGTTTTCCTGGGGAAAATTTTAGGACCGCAAGGTAATGCCAATGCGAGAAATATCTGGGTCTTTACATCATCTCCCCCTTGGGAACATTTGTCCCGGAATGTGCAAGAACAAGGCTTGAAAGGTTAGAGTTAGGGCAAGATCCCACACAAGATACAATGCATAATTCAAATCAAAATAAAAAGGTTTAGTACCAAAAGCATCATGCAAAACTATAGTTCAAGACCCTTAAGCTCATATCAAGATTGTATCCAAATCATTCGAAACATTTGTAGAAAAGAAAAAGATCTTTTAGTGCACACATATGCAGGTCATCTCATGAGAATCAAAAATACAAGAATGGCACCAATAGACAAGGAAGATCCCTAGTACCTTAGGCTTGAGTAGATTGGAAAAGATGAGGGTATCGTTTCACCATGTCCAGCTCCACCTCCCAAGTAACACTCTCCACTTGTTGATTTCTCTAAAGTACCTTTATCGAAGCCACATCCTTGTTACGAAGCCGCTTTACTTGCCTATCTAAGATTGCCACTGGCACTCGTAAGATAAGTTTTCTTCAACCTCAATTCGTTCCAAAGGCACAATGGTGCTAGGATCACCAATTAGCTTCCTCAACAAAGACACATGGAAGACCGGATGAATGGAACTCAAATCTGGAGCTAACTCTAACTTGTAAGCCACACTTCCGATCCGCTCAAGAATCTCGTAAGGACCAATATACCGGGGGCTTAGCTTGCCCTTTTTACCGAAACGCATCACACCCTTCATTGGAGAAACTTTCACATACACCCAATCACTCATATGAAATTCAAGGTCCCTCCCCCTATCATCCAAATATAACTTTTGACGACTTTAGGCCACTTTCAATCTCTCCCTAATCGCCTTTACTTTTTCCATAGCATCCAATACCAAATCTCGGCCAACTATAGCCATCTCTCCCAAATCAAACCACCCCACCGGCGACCTACATTTTCTCCCATACGACACTTCAAACGGCGCTATACCAGTACTAGCATGGAAGCTATTATTGTAAGAAAACTCGATGAGTGAAAGATGGTCATCCCAATCCCCCTTAAACTCTAACACAAATTCCCTCAACATATCCTCCAAGGTTTGAATAGTCCTCTCCGTTTGGCTGTTGGTTTAAGGGTGAAAAGCGGAGCTCAACTTAACCATAGTCCCAAGGCCCTTCAGAAAAGACCTCCAAAAGTGGGAAGTGAATTGAGCAACACGATCTGATATAATGGATCTAGGTACACCATGCAACCTCACCAACTCCTAGATATACAGCCGCGCATAGTCCTCGGCACTAAAAGTAGTCTTGAACGGTTGAAAATAAGCCAATTTCATCATCCGATCCACAACAACCCACATGGAGTCGAATTGCCTTGGGGTCCGAGGCAATCCAACCACAAAGTCCATGTTCACATCCTCCCATTTCCATGTGGGAATCTCTATGTCCTGCGCTAAACCGCCAGGCCTTTGGTGTTCCACTTTCACCTATTGACAGCTCGGGCATTCAGACACGACCTTAGCAATATCCCTGTTCATACCATGCCACCAGTACACCTCCTTCAGGTACTGATACATCTGGGTAGACCCCGGGTAAATATAGTAGGGAGAGTTGTGAGCCTCACTCATAATCACTCTTCTAAGGTCATCCACATCAGGAACACAAAGTCGGTCTTGGTACCGAAGTACACTATCTCCCCTTTGGGAGAATACCTCGACTTCCTTTGCACCATCTCCCCCTTGGGAGAATACCTTGACTTTCTTTGCACCAACCAACTTATTCAACTCAAGTAACGATGGTTCTAGGTCTTGCTTAGCTCTTACCTCGCTCACCACGAAAGATTCTGCCCCATTCTGAACCCAAACACCACCCTCGCTGGAATCAATCAACCCGACACCAAACCTAGCCAACCGGTGAACATCCCTCGCCAATTCCTTCTTCCCACTCCCAACATATGCCATACTTCCCATAGACAACCTGTTGAGGGCATCGGCCACAACATTGGCCTTGCCCGAATGATATATAACACTCATATCGTAATCCTTTAGAAGCTCCAACCACCTCCTTTGCCTTAGGTTAAGATCCCTCTAGGTGAAAACATATTGCAAACTCTTGTGATCGGTGAACACATCAACATGAACCCCGTACAAATAATGTCACCAAATCTTTAAAGCAAACACCACCGCTGCCAATTTGAGGTCATGCGTGGGGTAGTTACGTTCATGTACCTTCAACTGTCTCGATGCATACTGCCACGGACCGGGTTGTAACTCCAACGAACTGTGCGGCCTAGCAAGCTTTCTCACTATAAGTTGCTAGTCAGCCTCACTCCTAACGCTTAGCGGAAGATAAAAATTTATAAGCGAAAGGAGTAAAGAAGTAACTTGAGATTCTTGAGGAACAAAGAAAGAAATTTGTATTGCTCTTGAAGGCTTTACAATGCTTGATTTGCTTGTTTGCTTGCTTTATGCCAAATAAGAGGGTTGGAGAGGTATTTATACTACTCCACCTCCTCAATGGACGGCTAGGATCTATTTGATCCAATGGCTACAAATAAAGACCAAGAACCTTCTACCAAAAATATCTAAGATATTTACAAGCCATCATTTATCAAGATTTATCTACGACCGTCTCTTGGTAGATTTTCGGGCGGAATTTGAGTAGCGCATTACAATCTCCCCCACTTAGTGTGGCGACGTCCTCGGCGCATCCCTCTTGTATGCCTCGATCAAAGCTTTGTGGTTCCACAAAGCAAGTTCATGTTCCCAACTTGCGCCACTGTCGGGAGACCCTTTCCATCAAACAAAGTACTCGGTATATCTTGGATGAGTCCCTCGTCTCGGAATGACTCGGTGCGCAAGAATTTCTTCAACTTCCCATTCAGGCACCGTATTGATGGCTGTAGGTGCTCTTTTTGACTCGCCTCGGCTTGGATCATCCTTATCTTGATGATACGGCTTCAGCAGGCTCACATGAAAAACAGGATGCATTTCCAAGTGAGGGGGTAAAGTCAGGCGATAGGCTATCTTACCAATGCGTTTCTCGATGGGAAACGATTCTTCATAGCACCGTACTAGCCCTTTGTGCACCTTTGCAAACCTCCGGCTTTGATGAGGAAGGAGCTTCACTATGACCAAGTCGCCTTCCTCAAATTCCAGATGTCTCCGCTTAGCATCAGCCCACTTTTTCATCTTCTTCGCGGCCTTTGCTAAGTATGCCTTTGCCAAGTCGGTCTTCTCGTGCCATCCCTTTGCAAACTTCTATGCTGCAGGATTTGGCCCTTTGTAACCAATGACCATAGTTTGTGGCGTCATTGGTTGTTGCCCCGTTGCTAACTCGAACGGACTTGCCCCAGTTGATTCACTTTTCTGCAGGTTGTATGAAAATTGGGCGATGTTGAGAAGCTTGGCCCAATCCTTCGAGTTGGCACTGACATAGTGCCTCAAGTATAGCTCGAGCAAAGCGTTCACCCGTTCAGTTTGATCATCAGTTTTCGGATGAAAGCTTGTTGAAAAGTTGAGCTCGGACCCCATGATTTTAAAGAGCTCCAACCAGAACCTCCCTGTGAAGCGAGTGTCCCGGTCGCTGACTATACTCTTTGGTATGCCCCAATATTTCATCACATGTTTGAAGAACAACTTTGCAGCATCCTCGGCGTTGAACTTGGTAGGGACTGGTATGAAAACTCTGTATTTGCTGAATTTGTCCACTACGATCATAATGTTGCTGCATCCCTCAAACTTTGGCAGACATGTGATGAAATCCATGGAGATGCTTTCCCAAGGTCTCTCCGGGATCGACAATGGCTCCAACAGACCTGGAGTGTGATGCTGCTCTACCTTGTCTTGTTGGCACACAAGGCAAGTCTTCACATAGAGCTCTACATCGTCTCTCATTTGGGGCCAGTAGTAAGCTCTCTCGATGAGTGCCATTGTTCGTCGGACTCCGGGGTGACCTTCCCACCTTGAATCATGACACTCTTTGATGATCTCCTTCCTTAAGCCCTGCCATCTTGGCACATATACACGATTTCCCTTAGTTACGAGCACCCCGTCCTCCAGCCAAAATCGACGTGTCTTCCCTTGACTTGTCAAATTCATCAAACTCTTGGATCGCGGGTCTTGCTCTAGTCCCTCCTTGATGCGATCCACTAAAGGGAAAATTGAACTGGTGATGGAGGCAAGTTCGACCTTTCTGCTCAAAGCGTCGACCACAGCGTTACCCTTGCCTGGCTTGTACTCCATCACGAAGTCAAATTCAGCCAAGAAAGTCTGCCACCTTACCTGCTTAGGTGTCAGCTTCTTTTGCTTAAAGAAGTAACAGGTGGCGACATTATCGGTTTTTACCAAGAACTTTATGCCCAACAGATAATGTCTCCATGTTCGCAGACAGTGTACTATGGCCGTCATCTCCTTTTCTTGGATCGTGTACCGTTTCTCAGCATCATTGAGCTTATGACTCTCGTAATCCACTGGGTGACCTTCTTGCATCAAGACTCCACCTAAGGCAAAGTCTGAGGCATCGGTTTGCACCTCGTATGGTTTGGTGTGGTCTGGTAAGGCCAACACCGGCTCCTGGATCACGGCTTCCTGGAGTTTTTCAAACGCTGTCTGGCATGTCTCGTCCCAATCCCATATCCGGTTTTTCTTTAGAAGGTCGGTGAGGGGAGCGGCTATTGTTGAATAGCCTTTGATGAATTTCCGCTAGTAGTTGGCCAATCCAAGGAAGGAACAAAGTTCGGGTACCTTCTTTGGCGGCTCGCATTCTTGTATAGCATGGACTTTGGACTTATCTATTCGTAGCTTGCCCCCTCCGACAATGTGCCCCAAGAAAGTGACTTCCTGCTGAGTGAAGGCATATTTCTCCTTTTTAACATACAACTCATTCTCCCGAAGTACCTAGAACACTTGTCTCAAATGATGGATATGATCCTTCAAGGTGTTGCTATATATGACAATGTCGTCCAAGTACACCACCACGAATTTATCCAGGAACGGTTGTAGGACTCTATTCATGAGGGTGCAAAATGTTGCAGGCGCATTTGTGAGTCCGAAAGGCATTACCAGAAATTCGTATGAACCATACCTCATGACACAGGTGGTCTTTGGTTCATCTCCCTCAGCGATTCTAACTTGGTAGTATCCGAACTGTAGATCCAACTTGGTAGCCACTGGGCTTGGCCAAGTTGATCGAAGAGATCAGCAATCAACGGAATTGGATACTTGTTCTTGACCGTGATCTTGTTGAGCGCCCGATAATCGATGCACAACCGAAGTGACCTATCGTGCTTCTTCTGAAATAATACCAGGGCGCCGTATGGTGCTTTTAATAGACGAATATACCCCATGTCCATCAACTCCTTTAGTTACCTCCTTAATTTTTCAAGCTCCAGAGGCATCATGCGGTATGGCACAGCCGCTGGCGGGGTGGCACCAAGTACAAGCTCGATTTTGTGATCCACCTCCTTCTTTGGTGGTAACTTCTTCGGCAGCTTGGGCGGCATCACATCCTTGAATTCCTCCAGAACAGGAACAATTCCTCTAGGAAGGTCTCCGGTGGGAGGAATTGGTGTTTCCTCCTTCATGGCAACCAGGTAGGTTGCTCCCTCTTCTTGACTCCTTTGGAAAGTTGCAGTGCTGAAATTTGCTTCTCTTGGAGTCGAGCTTCTCATTCTAGCAGCACTAGATGAGTGTTGCCTTCCTCCAAGATCGACATGGCATTTGCAAAGAGGACGGAGACAGCCTTAACTTTATCCATGAACTCAATACCCAAAACGATTGGATAGTCGTCCATGGTGACGATAGAGAAATCAATGAGGCCGTTCCAGTCACCTAAGCAAACCCGTACCTCTGGGGCAACTCCAAAGGTGGCTATATGTTCCGCATTGACCCCTTTGAGCCAACCACATCCTTTCTCATACCGGATGCCCAATCTTTTGGCTTCTTCAACTCGGAGGTAGTTATGGTCAGCCCCTGTGTCAACAAGTGCCTTTACGGTGTGTTCTCCGACCGTGGCTTCCACGTACAGTCTCCCTTTCTTCTCGGTCTTGGGCACCTCCACTTTTTCCTTGATTGCATTGAGGAGTTGTAGGGCTCCTACTTTCTCCTCTTCTCGTTCTCGTTCCTCGATCAATGCTGAAAGTTTGGCCCTCTTAGGGCACTCCCTTGCTTTGTGTGGTCCCTCACAAAAGAAGCATTTAAGCGGGGGTTTCTCGCCAGCCTTGGGTCCCTTCGCCTTGTCAGTTGTTTCCTTGCCTCAATGCTCTCCCACACTCTTTCCCTTGCCGCCCTTATCCTTGGATTTAAGCTTCTCCGATTTCTTGAACTCGATAAGGGATTCGGCAATAGAAATAGCGGTGGTCAAGTCTTGGGCTCCTCATCTCTGGATCTCGAGTCTAGCCCACTGTTGTAGCCCATCTATGAAGGCAAAGAAAGCTTCCTTATCAGGATAATCAGGGATTTCGAGAAGTACCTCTGTGAATTCCTTTACATACTCCCGTATGCTTCCTTTGTGTTGAAGACGCCTTAGTTTGCCGCGAGCCTCCTCTTCAACGTTGCTTGGATAGAACTATTTTTTGAGTTCACTCTTGAACTCCGCCCAAGTGCCTATTGAGCAGGTGCCTCTTTAGATGTCCCCCTATCTCCTCCTCCACCATACCATCGCGGTATCTTCAAGGTAGAGGCAAGCCTTATCTACTTTCGACGCTTCGTTGGTGATGGCGAGTGCTCGAAAGTATTGTTCCATACTGCATGTGAAGTTGTCCAGTTCCTTCGCATTCCTAGACCCTTTGGAGGTCTTGGGGCGTGGAACGTCCATTCTAGCGGGGGTAGTCCTTACCTCGGACGAAGACGGAGTACCCTGGCAAAAGCCCTCTTGCACAAGTTGAGTTCTTCCTCAATGCTCTCCAATTTGCGCAAGAGCATCCCTAGCTCTTCCCGGACTGACGAAATCTCTGCCTTGTGGGATTCCTCCATGGCCTTCATACTGTCAAGACATTGGGCCAGGACCTAGTTCATGGAGGACTGCATCTCCTCCCGCAACTCCTCCATGCTCTGTTCCACCTCCTCGAACTTCTCCTGCCCGTCAGTTACCACAAGCTCCACCCAAGCTAGCCGTGCCTCGAAGTCTCCCATGGGTTCCCTCGATTGAGATCTGTGGCCCTTGGCCTTCTTGTGAGCTACCTTTCCGACTTGGTTAATCTCACTTCCGTCTTACATTTCCCCTGGATGTTCCAACAGTATTCAACCTTGCGCTCTGATACCAACTGTCACGGACCAGGGTGTAACTCCAACGAACCGTGCAGCTTAGCAAGCTTTCTCACTATAAGTTGCTAGTCAGCCTCGCTCCTAACGCTTAGCGGAAGATAGAAATTATAAGCGAAAGTACTAAAGAAGGAACTTGAGATTCTTGAGGAACAAAGAAAGAACTTTGTATTGCTCTTGAAGGCTGTACAATGCTTGATTTGCTTGTTTGCTTGCTTTATGCCAAATGAGAGGGTTGGAGAGGTATTTATACTACTCCACCTCCTCAATGGACGGCTAGGATCTATTTGATCCAATGGCTACAAATAAAGACCTAGAACCTTCTACCAAAAATATCTAAGATATTTACAAGCCATCATTTATCAAGATTTATCTACAAGGTTCTAGAATCTTCCAGGTTGTTCTTCCAAGCTCCACAAGATTCTAGAGAATTCCGGAGCCTTCCGGATGCTTCTAGACTTTCCTGGACAATTCTAGACCGTCTCTTGGTAGATTTTCGGGCGGAATTTGAGCGGCGCGTTATAATACGCTATCACCTTACCATTCTGCATAAGCACACAACCCAGTCCGATCCGCGAGGCATCACAATACACTACGAACCCCTCTGAACCATTTGGCAAGGTCAAGATAGGAGCCGACGTAAGCCGATCCTTTAAAGTTTGAAAACTTCTCTCGCATTCATCTGACCATACAAACTTAGCCTGCTTCTGGGTCAACTTGGTCATTGGAGATGCAACAGATGAGAAACCCTCCACAAACCTTCTGTAGTACTCGGCCAACCTAAAAAAACTATGCATATCCAAAGGAGTCAGCGGTCTAGGCCAATTCCTCACAGCATCGGTTTTCCTCGGATCCACCTTGATACAATCTCTAGATACTACATGACCGAGGAAGGCCACTTCGCCCAACCAGAATTCACACTTGCTAAACTTGGCATACAATTTCTTTTCCCTAAGAGTTTGGAGGACTATCCTCAAGTGAGTCTCGTGCTCATGTTCACTTCGAGAGTAAATGAGGATATCGTTGATGAAGACCACCACGAAGTTGTCTAGGAATGGTTTAAACACTCGGTTCATCAAGTCCATAAATACGGCCGAAGCATTAGTTAGGCCAAATGACATCACCACAAATTTGAAATGCCCATACCTTGTTCGAAAAGTTGTTTTGGGGGTATCTCATTCCCTAACCTTCAATTGATAATACCCGGAATGGAGATCAATTTTTGAGAAGTGAGTGGCACCTTGAAGCTGATCAAACAAGTCATCAATCCTGGGCAACAGGTACTTGTTCTTAATAGTCACTTTATTCAATTGCCTGTAGTCAATACACATTCGGAGGGACCCGTCCTTCTTCCTCACAAACAACACGGGAGCACCCCACGATGATGTACTGGGCCGAATGAAACCCTTCTCTAACAGGTCCTTTAACTGCTCCTTCAACTCTTTCAATTCTGCCGGTGCCATTCGATATGGAGGAATAGAAATAGGTTGAGTATCCGGAAGAAGATTTAGGCCGAAGTCTATCTCTCTATCTGGAGGTATGCCCGGTAAGTCTTCGGGAAACACATCCCAAAATTCATTCACCACAGGGACTGACTCGAGAGTAGGCACTCTGGAATCCGAATCTTGGACCCTCACAATATGATAGATGCACCCCTTAGAAATCATTTTCCACGCCTTGAGGTAGGAAATAAACCGACCTTTAATAGAGGAGTCACCACCCTTCCATTCAAGAACTGGCTCACCGGGAGGTTGGAACTGGAATTTCCGGGTTCTAAAATCTATGGAAGCCATGCAACCAATCCATTCCAAGAATCACATCAAAATTAAACATCTCAAGTTCCGCAAGATCACATGGAAATATTTTATGCAACACAGCAACTAGGCATCCTCGATAGACTCTATTAGCAACAACAGATTCACCCACAGGGGTGTAGACCGAAAAAGGCTCCATTAGAATCTGGGGGCTCAAACCGAACTTAATAGCCAATAGCGGAGTCACAAAAGGCAAGTTTGCACCCGGGTCAAGCAAAACATAAACATCAAAATGAAAGTCTTTTTTCATACCAGTCACGACATCTGGAGCTTTCGCGACATCCTAACAGGCATGGAGTGCATAGAACCTGTTGTTCTTTGGCGCAATACCTTGGGGACCCCTTTGATGACCCTGTACGCCTTTGGCTACCTGACCTTGGCCTCCGTGCACATTCATAGGGCAATCAGCAACTTTATGATCCTTACTTCTGGATCCGGAGCAAAGTCCCAAATCCCTTCGGTAGACACCTGTGTGAGGTTTCCCACACTTGTCACACATAGGATATCCTAGTCCGCCACCCATCGGTACCCCGAGAGGGGGTTCCCGAACATTGGCCACTTGAGCTTCCGAACCTTGGCCCTACTGAAAGCAACCAAAACCAACATTTCTAGCATCGGAGAATCTACCGTCAAAGCAGGCTCTCTTATTATCGTGTGTCCTTTTCTCTTTGAGCTTGTCCCCTTTGATCTGCTCAGCATACACCATGAGTTTGGCAATATCCATGTCCGTAATCAGCATAGCAGTACGACACTCTTTCATAAGCAAGTCAGAAATAACGGAAACAAATTTGTTCATCCTTGCACGGGGATCGCCCAGCAGGGATGGAGCATATTTGGAAAGCTTGGTGAACTTGAGGGCATAATCCCTCACCCTCATACTCCCTGCTTGAGGTTGATAAAATCAGTCATTCTGGTCTCTCTCAGCTCAAGTGGGAAGAAGTGACCAAGGAAGGCAAATTTGAACTCCCCCCATTTGACATTACCACCACAAACTCTCTCCAAAGCCCACTGAGTATACCATACTTGAGCTACATCCTTCAACTGGTAAGCAGCCAATCCAGATTTTCCTCGGAAGAGACACCCATAATATTCAGTCTCTTCGAGAGCTCATCAATGAACACCTGAGCATCCTCATTAGCCCTTGACCTGTAGAACTCCGGAGGATTCATTCGGGTAAAATCCCTCACCCTAGATTCAGGTGTAGGGTCCCGTGGCAAGTTAGCTTGCCTTGCCTGAGCAGTCACCACCTGTGCAAGCATGGAAAAAGCAGTGTGGAATTCACCACTAGAGATAGGCTCTTCCATAGGCTCGTGAGGGGCCTAATCTTTATTAGCTGGAGCCGGCCTAGGTAGAGGGGGTCTTCTTCGAGGCATTCGTTGAAATGGATTAACGACATTGGCAAGTAAGGGAATTTCATAAACCGGTCACAGCACGACACAAGTCATGAAAAAGAGAGGAATTTCCTAGTACGTCTTCGTAGCCTCCCACTCATAGGTATGGTGCACTTCACACCCATGAATAGGACTCTACTCGACGCAACATGTTGGGCTCCGAGGACCATTATAAACCTACGATTCTGATACTATATTTTGTCACGACCTGGGGATAGGGCCTAGATGTGATACGACGAATGGGGACCCGAGAGTCCCCAAACAAGCCTCAATTATCAGAATCTACATATTCAGTTCAAAAAAAATGCATCTGAGCACATATAACTAAATGACAGAAATCACGATCTCAGAAATCCATTCACTTATAGATAAGAAATACGACAGTCGGAAAAGCCTTGTCTAAGAAAGGTTTACAGAGTGCCCAACATTTGCCTCTAATCAAGGAACGGGGACCAGGACAAGCTCTGGGCTCACTCTCAACAAAAGAACATACATAAAACAATAAGGATTACTAGCTCGCCCTCAAAAAATAAGGCTCACCGCAAAAGTCTTCAAGAACGGACTATTCGTCTAATGGCTGGTACCCAAACTGCTTGGTCCCTACATGGTAAAATCATGTAGTCATAGAGTATGCGTTAGTACGTTGAATGTACTAAGCATGCGAGCATGCAATACATATAACTTAACAAACCTGCATACCAATGTTAGATGACAAGGGCACATAATATACAAAGATCATATAAACAATGGAATTTAATATACAAGATTCCATGGAATTAATGATGCGTGCAATGCGATAATGCACCTATATAACGGGGATGGACCATAACCAACAAACCAAATCCATGCTAGCTATTACATGAATTGGACTGATTGGGACCTCCCACCGGTAGGGAAAAGATTACTTGCCAAAGGTAATCTACATGGCACCGCAAGAAACACACCATTTCGGTGGATGGTCACCTTCCGTATGGGAATCACCATTTTGAAAGAATTTATGAGAATATGTCAAAACATGTCATAGCATAAGCAATATAGGCAAATATCATCCGTCCCTATGTAGGCACATAGTTTAAGGAAAGGGAGGGGCCCTAATCCATCGGTGCTTTCAAGAGAGGCAAGTACCTATTTCATAAACGTTCAATGCACGTTTAGGCTCGAATGCCTAAGTCATAAGATCATAAATCAAAATTCTAATGCAAGGAATAGCTCATCTATATGTACAAGATGGTGCATGCACACAAGATGCTTAAGAAGCCAAAGCACAAGACATATATGTGATCACATTTTTGTCATAACCCACATTTTTACAAAAATCATATCACAAAACATAATTGGGTCTATCCCACTTCAAAATTTCCATGTAAACCGATGATCAAGAGTGCAATGCAATGCATGATGTAGGGATGGCATGGGTGATGTAGAGTAAATCTAAAATTAGCAATATAGTAGGAAATCTAGAAAACCCACAATAAAATTCATATGAAAATCGTGGTATATATCACCCATGCACAATACCATCTTTAAGGGACATGCATGTTCATAAGTGCATAACTCAAGGTGATTCATCATAATAGAGCTTAGCATAACTTAAAATTCGGAATAATGTACAGCCCATGCATTGATCAAAGTTAACAAGATCAAATAGTAAAAAATCACTTTTAAGGTGACTAAAACATTATGAAAACAATTGAAAGAATTTCGGGTCTTCTTTGTTGAAAGAGACCAAGAATAAATCCCATATACCTGACTGGAAGATGAACTTGAGGAGAAGAAGGACTCTAAATTGAAGGTCTTGACTTGAGGCTTTAGATAGAAGTTGGAGAATTTTTGTGGAAGAAATTTTAGAGAGAGGGAGAGGAAATGAGGAAATGGTGAAAGTTGGAGGATTTTCAGTTGATTTAGAGACTTAGGAAGGGTTGAAAAGTAAACATTCACGTTTAAAACAACCTAAATCTCAAAAATGCCATTAATGAAATGAACCTGAATTTGGTTCGTCTAGGTCATACGGTTCGTTACACGGTCATTGTAGCGTCACACGGACCGTGAATAGTGTTATGGTCCTGGACTTTGATTTGCAGAAGAAAATTTTCACCGAACTAAGTGGCACCACATTGGCAAGTTCACGGACCATCTGATGTCACACGGGCCATGACTTGGTGCATGTAAAGGTGACTTTCCACACAGTAAACCAAACGAAAGGCCACACAGACCGTGTGGCATTACACGGACCGTGCGAAGGCCCGTATTCCTTCACTTGGAAAATTTCCCACGTCCCAAGTTTGCCCCTATGGGGAACTGATCAAGTGTCACTCCACGGGAGGCCATACGGACCGTGTGGCTCCACACGGGCCATGTAGTCTCCTTCGTGAAGTGATCAACTGTCACTCCACGCGAGGCCATACGAACCATGTGGCTCCACACGGGCCGTGTAGGCTCCTCCGTGGAGTGATGCCTGGCAATTTTCCTATGGAAAAGTTTAGGACCGCAAGGTAATGCTAGTGAGAGAAAAATCTGGGTCTTTACAGTCATAGATGTGATTCTAGACTTAACACTTTGCAAGCATCACCCTACGAAACCTATCTCCGAGCCATAGACTAAACTATGGCCCATAGAAGGTTTCGTCTGATGAAATCTCATAAGTCCCCAAGCTACTGATTTTACTTACGAGAGGCAATTATGACTCCTAGACTAATTTATGGGCCGTAGAAGACCCTCGTTCTATGAAAAACACAGCATCCTGGGTTTTCTAAATCCATCAAGTGAGTCCTTAAACAAACTCAATAACCATACCAAACAATCATAAACAGTATCGAAGCAACAATTTCATGCACTCAATCAATAAGTTCCCAAATACCCAACATGTGACATTTATGCACTGCCTCGTCAAACATCATTTTACACATTCCAACCACTGTTTGATAATTAAACATCATGTGATTATTCACGAACACGCAACCACATGTCTTTTTCAAACTATTGTTTCAATATACTTCCAACAACATGTGAATACATGATTTCAAGCACGACATACACACACAACACATCCAAAAACATATCAGACTTAATCTCCGGCATTACATGGTTCAGTTCATAGGCTATTATCCAATCAGATTCAAACAAGCATTATTTCACATTAATAGGTCACACAAGTCACAAGGATCAATACTTCGAAATACCATTCCCATCAATATTCTAACCCAATAACACAAAATCTTGTAATGTATGAAATTTAGATTCAAGAACATATCAAATTTGGATTAAAAAGTTGAGAAACTTGAAGGAGGAACCCGAGAGGAGTGAAATCCTAAGTGGTCGGAGGTCGCTAGAAAGTTACTGGAAAAGATAGAGGTTCGCTGGACAGTGGTCGGAATCACAATGTAGGAGAAAGGCATAGGGTATTTTTTGGAATTAAGGCAAGAATAAGGGCTAAATTAATTTACCCCGCTTTTGTTATTATTGACCTGCTCGGGTAATAATTTGTCTAAGGCCCTACGAAACCCTGACTATGGGTCGTAGAAAGTTCTACAGTCCATAAAACATGATTTTGTAGTGGGTCAAAACCCTAATCGGGAAATTAGCTTCACAGACCCCTCTACAGGCTGTACATAGACATACGACTCGTAGATTAGGTCATAGAAGCCTCCAACACTTAGACAGTTTGTAGGAATCTTACCTGGGTCCACGAGCCCCATTCATGACCCATAGTTTTATCCACAAGTTGTAAAGTTGGGTCGTGGACTAGACTGCACAACAAATTGCTTACTGGAAGTGTTCTACGAGTCATTGTTTGAGTCATGGTGTGAACCACGGCTCGTAGCACTAGTCGCAGAAACACTTCTTGTTGCTTTTTCAGCCTAGGATAGCTAACTTTACCTTGTACCTACATATCCTTCATAAAACACACTGTTTCCCTATGTCCCACCAGTCCAGAGTCAAACAATTACAACTAAAATACTAAAGTTAAACTACCTACAAGTTTAAAAAGCTAAAACCAAAACAAAAATTACTACTATTACATCAAATATCTTGGGTTGTCTAGCAAGTACCGCCTGATTTATTGTCACAACACATCTTGGACAACTTGGTTACTCAGACTTCACTAAGCGCCCAAACTTCTATCTTCAAGTCATCTGGCCTCTTCATCAACTAGCAAATATTGAATACGACTTCTTCGTCATTCAATCTAAACTTGAGTTGACCTGATTACATATCCACTAGTGCTCGCCCAGTGGCTAAAAAAGGCCTTCCCAAGATGATTTGGGCTTCGAAGTCGACTTCGCAATCAAGGATCACAAAGTCTGCAGGGAATATGAATTTTTCCACTTTAACAAGGACATCATATAATATCCCAACAGGCTTCTTCACAGTCCTATCAGCCATCAACAATCGCATATTTAAAGGAGTAAGGGATCCCAAGCCTAGCTTCTTGAACACCATAAGAAGCATTAGATTTATGTTGGCACCAAGATCACATAGTGTCTTTGCAAATTCAACATCTCCAATGGTGCACGGTACGGTAAATGCTCTGGGATCTTCTCTCTTCTGCACTAAGGACCTTGTAGCTATCAAACTACAATGTTAAATCTCTTGAGATAGCTCTTGGCACACAATACACCTCTTCGTGACCAAATCATTCATGAACTTTGCATACCTAAGCATCTTCTCCAACGCCTCAATGAGAGGGATGTTGATGGAGATGAAGTGCTAGAATTTACCTTCCTCCTCTTTATTTTTTAGTCTTTGAAGGAAAGAAGGGGAGGTCTAGGAATGGGTTTCAACTTCAATGGCGTTACTCATACATCACTCACCCCATCCTTGGCACGAGCGTCTCCAATCTCTTCATCCTTGGTCTCAACCATCTCCTCACAAACATCATCATCATCAACTAGCATCAGAGGATCAATGGTCTATTTTCCACCACGTGTAGTCACTGCCATACACTGCCCCACATTCTTTGGGTTCTGAACTTTATTGTTGGGCAAAGTATCTTCAAGGCCTCCTAAGCGTCACCCTTCTTCAATAGTGGGACAAACATCTCCTCAGTTCGAGAAATACCGGCACCAGAATCTCATTATGTGGTGGCACATACGAACCATTTCTGTAACCATCTCTCCATCCCTAATCAGTATCTCTATCCTGACCCCTCTTCCTATCATAGTAGCCTCCTCGATTATTTTCTCTAAAAGTGCCATCCCTATTAAAGTACTGACCTTGGTTTCCTTGACCATGGCGCTAATAGTCCTGATTGGACCGTTGGGCGTAGTCTGAAAACCCATCATCTGATCAGGGACGAAGAAAGTATCCTCCTCATTGTAAGGCTCCTCGTACATGGGTGCATGTTGAGGCTGATGAGCTACTGCATTCATACTTTTTGGTTATGCTTCATTAATAACTCCACATTGTTACTAATCCGAGCAAGATCGTGCATCATATCCTCATTTATCTTTGCTTGTGCTGAATTTAAACTGACTGAGAACGAGCTTTTGGTGGTTGACTTTTCTCTAGTCCCCCATGCACGATTCTTCTTTACCACTTTCTCTGACCTTTCAACAATCATCAGAAATAGACGATCTAAAAACGAGCCTTCCGTGATAGTGTTGGTGACAACTTGGCTATTTTCGACATCCACGACCTTATGGTCAGAGACACTTCTCAAGTACTTTGTGAACCTATCTTACGTAGTGCTAATCAGATCACCAGGCAATTGCTCGAAGTTGTTGATCTTGTCCGTCAACTTTAATTTTTTTACCTCGAAAAGAACCCCTCCAAAAAGGCCTACTGTAGTTCTGCCAAGCTAGTGATTGAACTCTGTAAGAGCTCGGATAACTATAGTGTTGCATCGCCTGTTAGAGACAAGTGGAAGACATAGAGCCCAATGGTATTCATAGATAAATTCTGACTTCCCATCATTCTTTTGTAGATGAAGACAATGTTGTGTAGATGGTTATGCGAATCGTTTGATGGTAGGTCCGCAAATAACCCACGATTTTGCAGCATTTAAAGTAACCCACTCGAAATAATGAACTGTGTATCATCTGGTAATGGAGGTAACACAGTAGCTCCAATGACATCCATTGCTATAGGATATGGCCGATATTGATTCCATGTATGAGCTGCGGCTTGAAGATCCTGTGGTGGTGGATTAGTATCCTCACGTGGAGGTGGGTTATTACTATCATTATTTTTGTTCAATGTTGCATTCACTACCTCGTTTGTAGTATTGTTCACATTGTTCTGGGCCATTCTTCTTAGTGTCTACTGGATCTCAGGATCAAATAGAGTCAGGAGTCTGCCTCGACTACGAGTGTTGTGCATACACTACACCTGCATGATAAAACAAAACAAAAATGACAAAAACATAAAATGAAGGAAATAAGGATCAATTCTTGAATTACTCAAATTAAACCAGTCTAAGCCATATTCCCTGGAAACGGCGCCAATATCTTGATGTCGCCCAAGCTACATCTCTTTTTTGAAGGTTTAAGTGGTCATTGTTAAGATATACAATCTAACCAAGGTTGGGGTCAAATCCCACAGGAAATTTAGTCAGACTCGGAGTAATTACAAGCAAGTCGAGTAAATTAACCTACTTATCTCCCGAAAGGGGGTTTTTGCGATTGCAAGAAAGTAAGCTTAAACTAGAGCAAGTGTTGTGAACCAATGAGAGAAGTAACTAGGGTATTTATTTCCCATGATTCCCCAACTTGGTATTACCATATAATCGTAATCTTTCCTAGTGTGTAGCATGCAGAACGGTAAGTTAACTTTACCAAACCCTTTTGATCCAGGCGGGAGGAAAATTTCACTATGTGATTTGATCCATCCCCGCTGTGTGACATTACCAATCTTATCTATTTTTCTAGAACAACCTCCCCATGATCTAGTTCGGTTGATTAGATAAGAGGGATCACATCAAATCTTGTTAATTAATCTCTTTTCCTATTTATTACTACCTTGTTCCAATTAGTAACACTAGGCGAGTTCTAACGTTGGCCACTGTTAAAAAGCAATCAAAACAAAGAGAATTAATTACTACATGCATGCTCACCTTCCAAGAATTATGGATTATCAAGTTTTACCTTGTTAGTTCCTCATGGTTCCCACAACCCTAGTTGTGGATTTAGCTTTGCATAATCATTGTTAATGAAAGAATCATGGCATAGAATAACATTATTAAGCACTTACGATGATAAAGTTAAGAACAAAAATCCCAAATTCTTCACTAGAAATCACAAAGTAATGTTTTTTATGTAAAAATCACAAGTATGAAGTCCCAAAGGTGTTTCGCCACTTTTTCTCACGTCTCTTTGTTCACTGGATCTCAACCATGAAACCACTCTATGGATCGTGGAAGTTTCCACGGTCCGAAGAGTGCTTCGTACTTCATCAAAAACTCAACATCTACATACTTAGCCCAAAATCATGCCAAATCTTGTAATCCTGAAAAACAAACATAAAAACACATTAAACCTACTAACATTGCTTTGAGAACACATAAAATTCTATATTTTAAGCATTAAAAGTGTTGTATTTCACAGCACATCAGCATGTATGCCAAAATGCACTCTAAACATGTTTCCATAAAAATTTCAAAATCCATACTTAGAATATGTCTCAAAAGAGTCTATAAACATGAAAATAAGTGTGTGCATCATGCAAAACTGATATTCAAGAAATTGGGCAAGTATAACTTAATACCTTAGGCTTTAGTAGAGTAGAAAAGATACGGGTAACACTTCATCATGTCTGCTTCCGCTTCCCATATGGTACCCTAAACTTGTTGATTCCTCTATAACACTTTGCCAGATGCAACTTCTTTGTTCCTTAACCTCGATCTTCACTTTTCAGTCTAGAATTTCAACTGGTACCTCTTCATAACTCAACTTCTCTTCAATGTTCACAACCTTCAAGGGGACTATAGTGTTTGTATCACGTATGAACTTCATCAACATTGACACATGAACGACCAGATGAATCAAATTCATTTTCATAGGTAACTCCAATTCATATGCTACTTTGCCAACTCTTCTCACCACTTTGTAAAGCCCTACATACCTAGGGCTTAATTTCCCTTTTTTGCAAAAACAGATCACACCTTTCATTGGAGAAACCTTCAAATAGAGCCAACCACTAATGTTGAACTTAAGGTCCCTCCTCCTCACATCGGAGTGGGACTTTGCCAACTTTAGGCATTTTTTAACTTTTTCCTCATGGGTCTCACCTTTTCCATTGCATTCATGAAAAAGTCTGGACCTAGCAAGGCCACCTCACCAACTTCAAACCACCCAATTGCTACTCTACATCACCTCCGTACAATGCCTCAGATGGTGTCATTTCAGTGCTTGCATAGAAGGTATTATAGTAGGCAAACTTGATGAGAGGCAAATGCTCATCCCGACTCCCCTTAAACTCCAACATGCAAGCTCTCAACATGTTTTCCAATATTTGAATGGTCCTCTCTACTTGCCCATCGATTTGGGGATGGAAGGCGATACTCTATTTCACCTTAGTACCAAGACCCTTTTAGAAAGATCTCCAAAAAATGAGAGATAAATTGGGCACCACGATCCAGTATGATGGATAATGGAATCCCATGTAACCTCACTGATTCCCAGATATAAAATTAACATAGTCTTTAGCACTAAACATTAATTTGACCAGTAAGAAGTGAGTGGACATTGTCATCCGATCCACTATCACCTACATGGAATCAAAGTACTTCTTGGTCTTAGGAAATACCACTACAAAGTCCATATTTATTTCTGCCCACTTCCAAGTAGGAATGTCAATATTTTGAGCTAGGCCACCCAGTCTTTGATTCTCAACATTGACTTATTGGCAATTGGCAACCTCGGACACAAATTTGGAAATTTCCCTCTTCATCCCATTCCACCAATAGACCCCCCCCCCCCCAAATATTTATACATTTTTGTAGTGCTAGGATGAATGGAATAAGAAGATTTGTGAGCTTCTTGCAATATCAATTGCTTCAACTCACTATCGTTTCGCACACATAGTCTCCCTTGTTATCGAAGTACACCATCTCCCCCTTTTGAGAAAACTTTTACCTCTCCTTCTTTGAGCAAGGCTTTCAATTCAACTAAGGTGGGATCAAGGTCTTATATGGACTTAATATCCTCAATCAAAGAAGATTCGGACCCATGTAGCACCACCATACCACCACTAACAGATTTATTTAACTTTATCCCTAATCTAGCCTACCTATGAACTTTTTTCATTATCTCCTTCTTTCCATCATCTTGTATGCAAGGCATACTACCAATGGCAACTTGACTAAGAGCATCAGCTACCATGTTGGCTTTGCCCGGATGATACTTCACACGCATGTCAGAGTCCTTGAGAAGCTCTAACCACCTCTGTTGCCTTAAGTTGAGATCTCTTTTGGTGAACATATGTTGAAGTCTCTTGTGATCAGTGAATACATCTACATAAACCCCTACATGTAGTGACGCAAAATTTATAAAGATAAAACCACGGCCATATGGTTAAGATCATGAGTTGGGTAGTTCTTCTCATGCACCTTCAATTGCCTCAAGGTATAAGCAATCACCTTACATGTTACATCAACACACACCCCAACCCAATTTTTGAGGCATCACAATAAACAAAAAATTCATTGTTTCCCTCCTACAAGGTTAAGATTGAAGCCGAAGTAAACTGATCCTTCAAGGTTTGGAAACTCTTTTCACACTCATCCATCCATACAAACTTTGCCTTCTTTTGAGTCAACTTGGTCAATGAGGACAAAGTGGAGGAGAAACCTTCCACAAACCTTCTATAGTACCCGACTAGGCCTAAGAAACTCCTAATGATTGTAGGAGTCAATGGCCTTGGAAAATTCCTCATCGCTTTCATTTTTTTAGGGTCGACCTAGATACCACATGCCCAAAGAAGGCAACCTCACTTAGCAGAAATTCATACTTGTCAAATATTGCTAAAAGTCTTTGCTCCCTAAAAGTTTGCAACACCACTCTCAAGTGCTCCATGTGTTCTTCCTCACTTTGGGAGTAAATTAGGATATCCATGATGAACACCACTACAAATATGTCAAGGTGGGGCTTGAACACCCTATTCATAAGGTCTGTGAAGACAGTTGGTGCATTAGTGAGATCAAATTACATTACCACAAATTTAAAGTGACCATACTAGTCCAGAAAGCTATCTTAGGAATATCACTCTCCCTCACCCTTAGTTGGTGATACCCGGACCTCAAATCAATCTTGGAGAAATGCTTAGCCCCTTGTAATTGGTCAAAAAAGTCATCTATTCTTGGATGTGTATATTTATTCTTGATAATGACCTTTTTGAGTTGCCGGTAGTCTATACACAAGAGGAGTGACCTGTCCCTCTTCCTTACAAATAAAACTGGAGCACCCCATGGAAATATACTGGGCCTAATAAAATTCTTTTCCAACAAATCTTTCAATTGTTCCTTTAATTCCTTTAACTCTACGGGAGCCATTCTATAAGGAGGAATTGAGATAAGTTGAGTTTTGGGTAAGAGGTTGATGCCAAAGTCTATTTACCTTTTAGAGAGAACACCCAATAGCTCATTTGAAAAAAACATAGGGAATCTCATTGACATTGGGAACCAACTTAAGACAGGGGACTTTGGAAATGACATCTTTATTCCTCACTAAATTATATGTGCATCCCTTTGAGATCATTTTTGGGCTTTCAGAAAGGAAACAAACCAACCTCTACATGGAGAATTTCTACCCTCCCACTCAAGTAAAGACTCATCTGAAAATAGGTACTTGACTCTACGAGTCCAACAATCTATAGAGGCATAAGAAGCATGCAACTAATCCATCCCAAGTATAATACGGAAGTCAACCATGGAGAGTTCTACTAAGTCACAAGGAATAACTTTATGCAAGATGGAAATAGGGCAATTTCTTTAAACTCTTCGTGCAACAATAAACTCTCCTACAAAGGTACACACTTCATAGGGTTCATTAAGGATTTCAAAACATGCATGGAATTTATTTGCAAGGGAGTTACAAATGAAAAATTATCCCCCATATCTAACAATGCATATGCTTCAATATTATAAACTTTCAACATACCGGTAAGAACATCTAGGGCCTCTTCAACTTCTTATCGGCCAAGAAGAGCACAGAAAAGATTGGTCCTTGGGGCACCTTGAGCTTGCCCGCCTTGGCCTTGGGGCCTTGCACCTCAACTCCTATAATCCTTTGCATGGTGCTCCGGCTTTCCACACTTGAAACATGTGTTTGGAATAGCTAAGCACTCCTCTTTGTGGGTCCTCCCACACTTAGGGAAATTAAGAGTTCACGGTTTTAGACCTAACCCCTTGTCCTTAATGACTCGAGAAGGAGAAGTGTTGGTAGACCCATGGTCGCCTTTCTTTTGGCCACCTTGGAATGTGTTGTGGGCTCCACTCCTTTGGTGAGAATATCCCTCACAATCAACTCGGGTCCTCTTGGACTCTGTAGCTCTCTCTCTCTCAATTTCCCCTCCTCGATTTATTAGGTGTATGTCATCAATCAGGATATGTCCATCTCCTTCAAAAGTAACGAGACGTTAGATATGAATTTGCTCATACGAGCCCTTAGATCCGCTACCGTGAAAAATGCATATTTAGAGAGTTTGGTGAACTTGAGAAAATAGTCTCTCATGCTCATGTGCCCTTGTTTGAGGTTGATAAATTCTTCTACCTTGGCCTCCTTCAACTCTAATGGGAAGAATCGGTCAAAGAAGGCACCCTTGAACTCCTCCCATTCAATTGGACCCGTTTCTTAGCCCCTTTCTTCTACCCATTATTCATACCATATTTTTGCTAAACTTGGACTTTTCTTCTGAGGGAATTCCCATTACGGCAACAATTTGGTAAGCCTCATCTATGAAGTCGATAGGATCCTCTTCCACCTTAGAGTCGTGGAACTCTGAAGGACCCATCCTCATGAAATCTCTAACTTTTGTAGCCAGAGTAGGAATTTGGGGAGGAATATCAATCTCTCTATTGGCTTTGTTAGCCAAAGCTTGGGATAGTATGGTGAATATGGCTCTAAACTCCGCATGGGACACCCCATCATTTTGTTGCAATTGAGGGGCTTGTTGCTCGAGTGTATTCCTTGGTTGTGGAGCTCTTCTTGGAGGCATGATCTGGAAATAAGAAGGAGAATATCATTAGCCATAGGAGAACCTTAGACAACTCTAAAGGCACGACATGAATAATGAAGAAGGGAAGACTTTCCTAAACATCTCATAGCCTCTTATTCATGGGTGTGGTGTGTTTCACAACCTTGGACATCTAATTGATGCAGTATGTTTGGACATCTGAGGAGCATTTTAAAATCTCGTTCTCTAGTATCAAGTTTGTCACAACTCAAGCATAGGGCCTAGCTGTAACATGGCAAATGAGACACTTGTAGGCAAGTCATCCAAGCCATCTTAGCATATCGAGTATTCATAGGAATAAATTCATATATTTGCAAAACAAACAAGATAGGGACTATGGGACATCATTTAAGTAAAAACAATCATTTTCAAAACATACATTAGTGTCCATAACATACTATCTAGAGCATAAATAAATGAGAACCAGTAAATGATCAGTTTCCCTCAAATAGAAAGAATCCAAATTTGAATAGAGAAAGTAAAAGCCTCCAGTTAAAAAGCAAAGAATATACATCATGTCAAAAAATACATAGCATGAAAGGAAAATAGGTAGAACTTGAACTAATGGCTCACCACAAACAAAGTAGTCGTGAAGCATCGAAAGAACTAGCCACAAGCCAGGGATAAAGGAGCGTTGGTCCCTACATGGTGACATCATGTAGGAAAATAAGCATTAGTACTTCTGGAATATACTAAGTATGTGTGATGCAATGCAAGTATGAGACTATAATTCCATCATTTATTAATTAATAACTTTAATGCATGAAAGGGTAAAGGAAACATACACTAAGCTTAAGCATGCACAAGGAATAACAATCAATATGAGTGAAAGTAATGCTTAAGTAAAATAACATGTAATGGAACGAAGACATCAATATCATACTTTTGTGGGAATGGACCATAATCGACATATAAGACCATGTGAGCTACTACATGGAATTCAACATAACCCCCTACATTGGCACGAAGAGACAACTTGCTAGGTGGAACATCGTCACATAGAATGAAATATCATATAACATAATTGGCCTACATGGATCCACTAGTCTAGCCTACAAGGGATACTATGGTAGCACATAGTCAATGGGGGCAAAGGGTTGTTTCTAAGATTCCCTTACTAAACCCCACCTCGATGCCTCATTCGGCGTTAAGTACAAAATCTTTAAGACATGTGCTTAGTCAAATTATGACACTTAGAATCATAAGTAGCAATCTCAAAAGTAGTCCGAACCTTAAGGAACCACCAAATGAGAATTATTCTTTCATTTTAGGGACCAACATAAACATCATTTAGGGCATTATTAACATGATTATGTCTTTGACAAAGCTTCTCTTAAACCTTTCTTTTATGCCCGTACTTATCATCATATAACAAGCAAGTATTGACTTTAAACTTAGTGGGCTTAATCATAAGTTGGAAAATTCACAAATCATGAGAGTCATGCATGATTATTGAAAACTTATCAAAACATCCAAAATAGCCTACACTTTATCATTCAAAGCCCTAATCCTTGGGGTCATCACCATTAACAAAACTCATAAAAATACTTAGCAAAGCATTACATGGTAACATTAAGGTGAAATACATTATAAACCATCATAAAATCAATATTAGCATGTATGGTAGTATCAAGGAACTTAAAGAACAGGTAAAAACTTTCAATGAAGGACTTTGTGGGGGAAAGAAGACCCACAAATCAACTCACATACTTAATTGATGCCTATGAAGAAGGAACTTGTTGTTAGGAGAAGGTCCTTAGAAACCCTAGCCCTCTTTACCTTGTTCTTGGAGAGAAAGATTTCCTTATAATTTTTCAGAAAGTGGAAGAATGAAAAAGAATGAGGATTCTAAGGCTTTAATCTCTTCTTAGGGGCCTAAAGGGTCATAAAAATGACATAGTATAGATCTAGGATTGATGAAAAGGAAAACAAATTCCTTCATTAAATATCGAACATAAACCACGAGACTCCGATTACGGGTCATGGATTAAACCATGACTCGTGGTTCTTGTCATCATATTCTCCTTTTCTAATCTTCAGAAACTTGCTACCAATGACCAAACCACGAAACCCCTATCAATGGGTCATAATTCAAACCACAAGTCGTGGATGGCCTCATGGAGTCCTTCCACACTGAGTAAAATTTTCACTTCTCTGGACCCCTTTTATGAAGGCTAACCACAAACCATGTAAGGAACTATGAGTTTTCCTATTGGTCATAGTTTACCTTCCAAAAACTCCAAATTTCCTTCATGTCTAGAACCCACAATTACGACTCAATCTACGGTCTTTGTTTCCTTTCACGGGTCGTAGATGGTCTTCGTGGATCACTTTATACTTAGTAAATTTCCATCTTTCTAAGGCCTTCATCCATGAGCCTGGTCTACGGTTCATGGTTTTAACCACGGGTTGTTAACTGGGCTTCGTGTAATGAGCCCTGAACATTTCCAACCCAACTTTTCTACACTTTCTAAGCTCCTAACTTGAGGATCTTTACAGAACATCTGAAGCTAGCCACGTGCATGTGGAGAAGGACTGTCGTCCCTACATGGTGATATCATGTAGAAAATATATGCATTAGTACATTGGAATGTACTAAGTATTTGAGATACAATGTATGCATGGCATTATAATGCCATCAGTCTTGAAATTGTAATTCCAGTATTCAAACATGCATAATCATAGCTAAGGAGTAAAGCTCAATATGAAATAAGAAATTCATGCATCATGTGAATCTTGCTTAGAGTAACATAATCATCATATATAATACTATGTGGGAGGAGACTGTAACTGACATTTTAGACTATACGAGCTACTACGTGAAATCCAACATAACCCCTACGTTGGCACAGAGAGTCCACTTGCCTTGTGGTACTCCGTCAACGTATACATGCATATATTAACTTTAACTTTGCTATTGTGGATCCACTACCCTTAGCTTATAAGGGCTCCTATGATGGCACATTGTTAATGAGACAATAGGTCTTTACTAAGGATCTCTTATCGAACCCCTCCACAATGTCCCATTCGGTGCTAATTTAAGTCCTATAAAATACTTATAACATAAACATATACGTAAATATTTATAAGATTTGAAACTAACTGTAGATCATAGGAGTATCTCATTAACTTAGGGATCCACTCAAGTGAGAATTATCCTTTCACATTGAGGGTCCATCATAAACACCATTAAGGGCTTCTTAACATGCTTATAATAGTCATGACATTCATAAACTTTTCTGAACATACTTTAAGGCCCTTATCATTAACATCATGTAGGAATTCATCTTAAAACTTAGTGGACTTATGCAATATGTTTCAAGAATATTATGCGATATCACACTAGTTTTCATTAGTTTAAACCACTTCCAAACAACCTACTTTATCATGCAAAACCTTAGGTAAGGAAATCATAAAATTCAACTTGAAAATCATAGAAATTCATAGCAAATAATGGCATTGCTCATTATAGTCAATAAAACTGAAAATATATCATTTCATCATCATTTAGTGCAACTCATGAACTCATAAGAACTTAAAGAAAAGGTAAAAAGGAACATTATTGGACTTTGTGGATGAAAGGAATTCACAAATCAACTCACATAACTTATTTGAAGACCTTAAGAAAAGCTTAAAGGCTAGGAAAGAAAATCTTTGGAAAACCTAGCCCTTCTTGCCTTGACTTGGAAAATATTTTTTAGGGAGTTAGAGTGGGAGAGAATAAGAGCTTCTAGGAGGAATTAAGGTTGTTATGGGAGGGAAAAGGACCTAAAACGACGTAGTTTTAGGCTTAGGATATAGGAAAAGGTTAAAAATACCCTTCATTAAAAACTGTTGGACCCAAACCATAACTACCTTTTATGGGTCGTAATTAGGGGGCCTCGTCATGTTATATTTTGAAACTCTGAAGTATGTCTCTACAACTCAATCTACGAGCCCATTCTACAACTCATAAATGGGTTTATGGGCTATAAAGTCGAGGCATAAAACCATATAACTCTTAGAAAATTTTCTCACTCAGGACCCCTAATCCACGAGTCCATTTACAACTCCTAAATAGGACTATGGCTCGTCCTATTTGTTTGTAGTTCAAGTTCAGAAATCCCAATTTTTCATGAACTCAAGACCCCAAACCACGAACCGTTTTTACGATCTGTGTGTCATTTATGGACTGTAAATCCCTCTATTAGATCCTCCCCACACTTGAGAAATTTTTCATTCCTGATGTAACTATCCACGAACCCTGTTTACACCCCGTGGTTTGAACCATGATACGTAAATGAGTCTCGTACTTTGCCCTGTACATTTGCAATTCCACTTTCTGTACTTTCTGAATTCCTAACTTATGGTGTCTTACAATATGGAATTAACTTAAAATCATAAAATTGGATTGAAAACATGCATAACCATATAATTTGAATAGGTTCATGCTTTAATTAAAAAGAACAATATTAATTGAAATCATAATTAATGGAAATCACATTGAATTTCATGAATTTAAGATGAACAAGAAGAAACCATAAAAGTATTCATTTTGTATCAGTTCATACATAATTCATACAAAATAATATCAATTGAAGGGCAATGGAATACCCACAGACAAGGTCGTGAACCCTAGAAAGCTTGAAGGAGAATTCGAACAAAAATCATTGGAATCAAATAATTAATGACAATAAATGCATAACTAAACTATGAAGTATAATGTAAATTACAATTCATGTAATTGGAATTGAGGTCATGAAAATTCATAATATTCATACTTGAAATTGGTGGAAAAAAGTTGGGATCTTTGTTGGGCTCTATGAATGAAAGAGGTCTACGAAGGAATACCCACATACATTAGAAATCAAATCCCTAAATGCAAGCTTCTAGAAATGAAGGATTAATCTTGACCTTGAAATTCTAGACTTGACTTGATGGAGAAGACAACACTTTGGGAGAGAAATGTAGAGAGAAATAATTTTGGGTTTTGAGTTAATGAGAGGGAAACTAATTAATTGAATGATATATTCTTTTAATCACCCAAAAGACTTAGAATAGGATTAGAAATTTTTGAAAAGGACTAAAATAACCCCTAGAACATATGTAGAAACATCCTAAGAAGAAATGCAGGTCATCTTTATGACTGCTATATGGTCCATGAAGAGTTTCATGGTCTGCATTGATGTTCGTGAAATGCAATTGTCCAATAGGGATTGTAATGACCCTGAACATGGTTTTGACTTTTTGAGAAACTAGTTTAAATGAGTTTTCTCGGGTTTGGCCAAGGCGACCTCAAATTCAAATTCTGATGATTCCATTGGATCTGGAATATTGATTTTTCTCTAGAAGGACCCTTCGTTCAATTTTTGAAGCTTCTGGGTAAGTTTCAGTCCTTTCGATAGTTTTCGATATTGGGAAATGGGACCTACAGTGGAATAAAACGACCTTCGGTGGGAATTTCGACTACACCGTTGAGTCCGAAACATTGTTTCCGATCGGATTTCATATATGAAATGTATTTTTTTGACTCCGGATGAGGCCGGAGCATTGAATTTAAGTTTGAGAGTTTGCTGAAAATGCTGAAGCGGGGATGACATGGCCCAATTAGGATCTGCCACGTGGCAGACGCAATATATAAAAAAAATGCAGACTTCTTCTAAAAAATTTTCTGGGTTTCTCACAAACTTCAATCAACAATTTCTCCCTCGATTTTGGTCCAATTTGGGCGATTCAAAAGGCTAAATTGCGTATTTTTTCGAGAGGAACACCATGGGAGTTTCAGAAACTAATTTTGGCGCGCCGTTTGACGTAAAATTTGCTTTTTTTGCTGGTTCGAAGTTTTTGTTAGAAACTTTAAATATGAGATTTCTACCTCGTTTTAGCTCCATTTTTTAAACGGTTTTCGCCATTGAATTCCTTATTACCGGGAGAACATTTTCATGTATAAATTTTTAGATTTCCGATGAATTTTTCCGATGACAAAATTTTTGGACCATTTTGCCCTTTTCACCGAATTAATTGATTTTAGTGTCATTGAATTCGTTATGTGATTGTGATGTTATACTTGAATAGATTTTGGTGATTTGGAGTATCATAGAAAGGGAAAAGCTTCAGAATTGACATGATTCGAGACTTTATATAAGGCAAGTGGGTTTCTAATCTTTTGTTAAATATGTTGAACCTTGTATGCTCTAATGTATATAGAATTGAATATTTTGGGATAGATATGGATTAATGTAGGCTTTGATTAAAATATTTTGAATTGAATAATTATTTCTATAGTGATATTTGACTTGTGAATTAATTGTGGAAATGTATTTTAGGGGAAATAATGAATTATTCGATATTGATATCGAATTGGTACTTATTTTGAGATGTGACTGTTGTTGAGGTTGTGATGGTATTGAGATATTAAGGATATTGCAACATTTATGGTATTGGATAATATCCATATTCTTGTAATTTCTTCTGTGTGATTTATGGAATATTTTAATATTATCAAAAAATATGAGGCAATTAAATATAAACGTGAGTTGGTATGGTGTTGTGACACTTGAATTGAAAATGTGGCTAAGTGACGAGAATTCTATTTTTGAGATATATTGTTATGGTTGGTGATTATGAGTTGATTTGTTTGTGAACTTCATCTCATGTTCATTCATTCTATGTCACACATAATTTGCATTGATTCTGGATATTGATATGAGTGAGATGGTAAAGAAAAAAAAGAAATTGGGGCCGAGGCCTTTACCGGTCGAGATGTGATGCCGAGGTCTTTGCCGGCGCTATTGTGATGTCGAGGTCTTTGTCGGCGATGTTGTGATGCCGAGGTCTTTGCCGGCGATATTGAGATGCCGAGGTCTTTACCGGCGATATTGTGATGCCGAGGTCTTTGCCGGCGATATTGTGATGTCGAGGTCTTTGCCGGTGATGTCGTAATGCCGAGGTCTTTGCCGGCGATATTGTGATACTGAGATCTTTGCTATTGATATTGTGATGCCGAGGTCATTGCCGACAGTTGTTGCATAAGCATTGCATCTCATCCTTGCATACTATTATGTGGCATGATGTTATTCATGTAATTGATTATGTTATCACTTGTGAGTTATGGCTTGTGGTTTGATAATTATGATGTACTGAAAAACTATCTTTATTGTGTATTATGTGTTGCTGGGCTGGGCTTTTCTTAGTGCAGGTTTGTTGTTCGGCGGTATGTGGTTGGGTGTGAAGGAGTTACTTGGTTCTTCATTGTTTTACTCTAGGTTAGTTCCATTTGCTGAGTACCGTGTTGTTTTTGGTACTCACCCCTTGCTACATTTTTGTAGGTTGCGAGCCCAGTCCCTTTAGTTAGAATTTTCTCATTTCATGACCGAGCTTCCGGATTATCCATAAGGTAGCTGCTTATCTCATCGGTGGACCTTCAAGAAATCCATTATTATGTTACGTTCTATTTGAGGATTAGATATTTGAGACATTTATTTTATTTGAGTACTATGTATTTAGAGGCTTGTACATGTGACACCAGTTCTGGGATGGTTGTAGTTTGATCTTCCTATGAATATTTGTCATATTAGACTATTTTTCTCTTCCGCAATTATTATTATGTTTGGATCAGTAGGTATTGTGCTGACTCGCCTTAGTGGGTTAGGTGAGTGCCATCACGTCCGAATTTCGGATTGTGACAGTTGGTATCAGAGCCCCAGGTTCATAGGTCTCATATGTGTACAAGCCCAATCGAGTAGAGTCTTAAGGATCGGTGTGGAGACGTCTGTTACTTATCCTTTAGAGGCTACAGAGATTGTTAGGAAATTTCGTCTTATTCTTTCGATTCTTGTCGTGCGCGGTTGTTGTAGGTCTCTATACATTACGTGGTTTGAAATTCAATCCAGCTTAGAGGTAATGGATTTAAGGGATGAATGTGTAGTCAACCTTGGATTGTCCCTTGATTCGAAACAATTTAGGTGTGAATGAGGTCCGGTGAGGTATGTCAAAGGTAAGTATCAAACGGAGAAGTTGAATTGAAGGAGCAACTTTAAGATCTCTTGAGTTAAGAGTTCATATGCCCTAGTGTGTCTCCATGGGGTGCCCTGTTTTGTTTGTAAGAAAAAATGATGGTTCTATGAGAATGTGAACTGATTACAGATAGTTGAAAAAGTGACCGTTAAGAAGAAGTATCCTCTCCCTATAATTGATGATCTTTTTTACCAGCTTCAAGGTGAAACAATGTTTTCCAAGATTGATTTGAGATCTGAATATCATCAGCTAAGGATCAGGGATTCTAGCATTCCTAAGCCAGCATTTCAGACGAGGTGTGGCCACTATGAGTTCCTTATGATGTCCTTTGGGATAACCAATGTCCTTGCCGCATTTAGAGAGTTGATGAATGATGTATTTCAACTATATGTGGGTTCCTTGTTGTTTTGTTTTCATTAATGATATATTGGACCACTTCAATGCCAAAGAAGATTATAAGCGACATTTGAGAATTGTACTTCAATAGATTAGAGAGGAGAAGTTATATGGCAAGTTTTTTCAAATATGAGTTCAGCTGAGTTCGGTGGCATTTCTAGGTATGTTGTTGTTATTGTATCTTATATCATCTGGGAAGGCCAATAGGGTGGATAATGCTTTGAGTAGGAAGGCCTCAAGCTTGGGGAGTCTTGTAGCTACCCAGGTTAAGGAGTGCCCATTAGCTAGATATGTTTAGAAATTGGCCAATGGATTGGTAAGAGTATAGACTTCAGCGTCGAGGATGGTGCTTTCCTAGTCCACTAGATGTCTGGGTGATTCGTAAACGTGGCATAGCGTCATTAATGTAATGACTATGTTATCGATGTAATAATTATGGGATTCCAGTTATTAAGTTTTCAAACGAGGGTTGATTGGTATGGACAGATGATGACATTGTGTTTATTAAAATCAGGACCTCTACTAAGTCTTTTTGGAGTGGATATGTTGGACGAATGACTATGATACAACTACTATGGTGGTGTCTATATCCATTTGGATAGGGCTATGGGTTGTACTGCTTCTGCTACCCATCTTTTCTATGGAAAAAGGTATATTGTTTGGTGAGAGATGAATTCAATGAGACAAAAGTGTGGACCATTCGAGCACCAACTTCTCCGAGAATATGGTGCATTCTAGTGGTGAATATGGTGGGACTTTTGATACGGTACGGATAATATACAAGGAAGAGGCATTGATCATTGAGTGCAGACACTAGTTACGAAGGAGTTCTGAATTGTTACACTTCCTCGGATAGTGGAGTTTGGCTGGTCAATCATTGAATGAGTATTAATATGTTTAAGTGTGATTTTATCTCATAGATCCATATGGGGATTGGTGACTTTATTGTAAGCTAAGAGGAGTGCTTTGATATCGAGATAACAAGCATATAGACTAATAAGGTTTCGACGAGTTCACTTGTATAAATGGAAATGGAAATGATAGTGAGAAAGTACATATGGATAATTTGTTGAGTCAGTAAATTTTGCTAGTATGACTTGGGATTGGGCTACCATATCAATCATAACAACAGTTTTATTATATGTTATGACCTTAGTTGCCTGATTCAACGATGGTAAGATGGTTACACTGGTATCAGCAAGGTTAAGAGATTGTTTGGTAAAGTATGAGAGAGAAGTCTACATGGGTTGGCTCGAGTGTGAGAATGGATTTCGTTATAGTATTCAATTCAGTGACTAGTATGACTTGGGTTGCGAGTAACGAGTACAACAAGGTATATGAGAAAGCAATTGATGAAAAAGTAGGGTATGCAATCTCTAAAGATCTTCAAGATGTATATTAACCATGGTTGAGAAGGAAATCAATTGCATATTGTGAATTGGGATCCAGGGTTTCATGGTACGTTGCGTTCACGATAATTGATTTTGTCAATGTATGGATTAGTCTAATGAGATAATCGGTTATGTTGGTTACTGAGCATTTTTGAAGGATTTTGAGCTTGTCTTCGATTATGGATTCTGTTACTTTTGACGGTGAAGGGACTAAATGAAGTTTCATATGAGTAGTTTGATGTAAAGTAAAAGACAATCTGTTGTGGAAGTTTTTCTAAGAAAGTACAACAATAAATGGGTGAGGAGCGAGTATATAAGCCTTGGGCATCAAAGAGTTTGAGCACCTAGGATTAGGCCATGAATATGGGTTTAGCATTCAAACATCCTCGCAACATTTATAACCGATACAAGTCAAGAAAAGTAAAGGAAAGTAGAGATCATATATGGGTCCATGGTTCAGAGTTGGAAATTGTATGGATTTCGCTTTGAGTTCGTGTGATAATATAAGAGGGGTTGACTCATCAACAGAGTACGAGAAGACTATGAACTTCTTTTTAGAAAGTTTGGTTTGGGTTGGAATAATAAACAGTGATCTGTGAGAAAATATGCAGTTCATGTTAGGTTGGATTGCTTAATCATAATAGGTGACTCATGGAAGCAATATAGAAGGACTCATGATTTGATATGTGTCACTGATGACTTTGGATCAGATAGATACTACTTCATTGATGGAGGTTGACGTAAACTATCAAGATGGATTATGTTGGTACCTAGTGGTAAATGGAAGTTAGATGCTCATGGTATGCAGAATTCCTAGGGTGATCAAGAATTTCTTAAGTTTGTGTAACACCCCACATCTTACATGTACTAGTCCAACGCAGATGAAACACGATATGGCAGGGTCAAATCCGCACACATTTTAAAAGTGCGTGAATTTTAGATTAAAGGGCTATATGTACGTCTAATACTTAAGATGACCGAGCGTATATAATTTTTAAGTCACGTTAAGGAGAGTATGACCTTAAATGAAGTAAAATAATTGAGGTGCTTGTGGGATTTAGGAAGCTAGTAGGTGAGTTGCCTATGTGCTTAGCTTAAATAAGCTTGGTAAACGGAGACAAGGCCCAACACCGAATTTGTTCAAGTCCGATAAAGAATAAACCCCGAGTTAAGGATGTCATTTGGGACTATGGTTTAGCATCATAAACGGACAACATTTGCATCCCAAGATGAATAGGAAAAGGGCCAAATTACAATTACAATCCAATTCAAAACTAAGGCCCAAACTAAGTGGGCTTAGGGGAGAAATGTTTGCAACAAAGCCCATCCCATTTGAAGCCCAATAAGGCCCAAATGAAAGGGCCAAGCTTCTGCCCCATAACCTTAATAAAATAAGGTTAAAAACCCAAAAGAAAGTTGGCCAAAAGTGGCCTATAAAAGGGAGCAACAAGCAACAACTTTTAGTCATTTTCTCAAGCCAAAATTTCAGATTTCTCTCTAAGTTTCTTCTTGCTCTCTTCTCATTTTCTAAAGTGGCCAAGACACACTTCTAGGGTTCTTGAAGAGAACCTAATCCTTGAGGGTTAAGGTAAGATAAAATACCCATGATTTGGTGTAATTTTTCCATGAAAAACATGAAGAGTATGTTGGTTATATTGTGCAGGAATTTTGGGACAGCATGTGTTCCAAATATTGTGGTTCATTTTCTTGTTAAATAAGAGACTTTAATCTTGTTGGTTGGCTGGGTTATGAAGTAATATGTATGTTTTTAAGAAATCTTGGGTATGGAATGATGTGAGGAGGCTGCTGGACCACTTTTATCTTCCGCAAAAATAAGTTCTTAAATGATGTCTTAATTCTGCTCATTAGTAAGAATTCGTGGACTGTTTTTGGGAATTGTTGTCTCATGTTTTCCATCTATTTAGGGCCTTTTTTGGACTGTTTTATGACTGTAATTGTGTGTAAATATACTGAGGACAGTTTGGTTGAGGTTGAAACGGATTTGGAATGGTTGACGTTGAAGTGTAGCGGAAGGACGCAATGTTGTGTTGTCTACTTGCATGTTGTGTAGAGTTGTTGTATGATGTACTGTATGAGTTGTTGTAATACTTTTATGGGACTAAACATAGCAGGATATGACATATATATGGGAATGTGTATTAGAAAATACGATTAGGAGTGGAAATGTTGAAAGAATACTCTTTGAGTGCTAATTCTGAGCTTGCTACCCGGATATTATTTTTGGGTGAAATTGGATTACTAAGATGTGCTTACTAGCTTCTAACACTAGTTTTATCACCCTATATATTGTAGATAAGTGTTTGGAGGAAAAGGATACTACTCCGAGGTAATAACGACATAGTACAGCGAGGTATGTAAGGCTACTTGATTTCCTATTACTTGGCATGAAATCTATAATCTTCCTTAGCACATAAAGGCACGTACAAACTCCGACATGGCTGCTAACCGTGTCCCCACTTTTTACCATGTTCATATGTACCCATACATAGTCATTGTCAACCTGCATATGTACATGAATACTAAATATAAATGAGTTCCTTCTTACCAAACAAAGTCTATGTGTTGTTTCATCTCCGATACGGTTCATTAGTTGTGTATCTCTCTTTCCATTGTGGTATTACCTTGTATGGTTGTTCATATGTCACATGTCTATATTCCTACAGTTCTAAAGGTTATGACCACCAAAAGAACCATCTCAAAGTAAATAAAAGATAACTTACAGTTGCTTATAAATGAGTGGTAGCCCGAGGGGTGGAAGAATCACCTAGCCAGGGTCGATCTCATTTACGGGTGGTAGCCCGAGGGGTGAAGGAATCACCTAGCCAGGGTCGATCCCATTACAGATTTACCACTGATCAGTTGGTCATTTACATGATATATTGTGCACAGATTATACAGTAAAGAAAGATACAGCAATAAAAAAAAGACATAAAGTACATGACTCCACAGTATGACTAAAGGTGGTCTTTTCATCCTTATACACCAGTGTGTGATTTCATTTGAGTTCTTATTGCATATACAGTATTTCCTTCCTTACATATTCAGTACATTATCTCGTACTGACGTCCCTTACGGGGGACCTGCGTTTCATGCTGCAGGTACAGGAGCTACTAGATCTCCCCAGTAAGAGTACAAGACTTTCAGCTGCTATTACTAAGCTCCAGGTTGCTTCGGGGCTTATGTGTTTAGAACTTGTATTTTATATTGTATAGTTGGCCATGAGGCGGGGCCTGTCCCGACCCATATGGATATTGTTCCTTACTTAGAGGCTTTGTAGACTATGTAAATTAAAGTGTAGTCAAATAGTGTATTATAGACATCGTGGCTCCAACGGCCTAGTCTTATGCATTTACTTTTGGTTTGTTAGTACAGTGTACTTTCTTTTGATAGCATACTGAGTATGGAAACCTCTTAAATGTCCATAGAAGGGGCATAGTTATATGTTGGTTCTCCCGAGCCTTGTCGGCAACGGGTGCTAGTCCGCCTTAGTGGGGGGCTTAGGGCGTGACAGAAGTGGTATCAGAGCGGGTCTTCCTAGGGAGTCTACAAAGCCGTGTCTATGTAGAGTCTTGTTTATGGATGTGTTGTGCACCACATTTATAAGCAGGAGGCTACGTGGCACTTAGGAGTTGTCACTTTCTTTTCATTCTTTAGATCGTGCCACAGAGCCAAGTGTTGTAGGTTGATTATTTCTAACCTCTAAATCATTTTGTACAGTAAGCATGCCTGAAACAAGGAAACGCAAAGGCAAGGGGAAGGAGGTGGAAGTGGTAATTGGTATGCCCAGTCGGGTGAGACGACGAGATGAGGCCCAAGATGAGTCTCTGTCCCAAACATCTCCAACTCCTCCAGCTCCTGATGAACCAGGTCATAATGAAACTCCCTTAGAACCACCTGCCGATGCTGCTGTGCAGGATCTGAGAAATGCGGTCCAATTATTGACCCGCATAGTTGCTAGCCAAAGCCAAAGACAAGAAGGCCCAGTTGTAGGTGCAGATGGTGCGAATAAGGCAGCTAGCACGAGGATACGGGACTTCCTTAATTTGGACCCTCCAGCTTTCACCGGGTTAGATCCTAATGAAGATCCGCAAGACTTCATCGACTAGATCCAGCGCACTTTAGATGTTATGCATGTAAGTGGTACAGAAGCTGTAGAACTGGCAGTATATAGATTGAAGGGTGTGGCTATATTGTGGTATGAAGCTTGGAAGCAATCTAAGGGTATAGATGCACCTCCAACTATCTGGAAGGAGTTCAAAGAGGCCTTTCTTGACCAGTACTTGCCATACGAGATCCGAGAGGCCTGGGCAGATCAGTTTCTAAATCTCCACCAATGGGGTATGAGAGTGAGGGAGTATAGCCTCCAGTTTAACTCCTTGGCCAGGTATGCTCCTAATGTAGTTGCTACTATGGCAGATAGAGTTCATCGGTATGTGGATAGGTTGGATACGTATCTGGTAAGAGACTGTACTATTGCTTAATTAAATAAAGACATGGATATAGCAAGGATGCAAGCATTTGCACAAAACCTAGAGGATCAGAGGCAAAGGAGAAGGACACAAGTGATAGAAAAGGGCCAGTCCAAGAAGGCCAGATCTACAGGGCAGTTTGTACCATCCCAAGGTGATGTTAGGCCCCGATTTCCTAGTAAACCACCTAGACCATCATCCTTCTATTCTGCAGTCAGTGCTCCGCCGCAATTTCAAGGGCCTAGAGGTAATCAGTTTAATCAAAGAAGTGAAGGACAAGGTGCACGGACAACAGGATATTCGGCCAGCCAGCAGATTCCTCCTAGGCAGTCTTGTAAACAATGTGGGAGGAGTCATTCAAGTATATGTCGTGCTGGAACAGATGCTTGTTATTGGTGTGGTGTACGAGGGCATATGATAAGAGATTGCCCCAAAAGACGTATGGGTGATATAGCACAACCTGTTGGGTCAGCTGTTGCATCATCATCGTCAGTTCCTCCCTTCAGTAGGGGTCAGCAAACACCTACAGGCCGTGGTAGAGGTGGTAGAGGAGCAGCTAGCCCCAGCGGAGCCCAGAATCGCACTTATGCTCTGGGGAGTCGGCAGAATTTAGAAGCTTCACCCAATGTGGTCACAGGTACATTGTCCATCTTTTCACATAATGTGTATGCATTAATTGACCCTGGTTCTACATTATCATATATCACTCCACTAGTGGCTGGGAAGCTTAAAAGAACACCTAAATTATTGAACGAGCCATTTGAAGTGTCTACACCAACCGATGAATCTATTATAGCTAGAAGGGTCTATTATAATTGTGTCGTAACTGTTTGTAACCGTGACACGTGGGCGGACCTTGTTGAGTTAGATATGGTGGAATTTGATGTTATAATGGGTATGGATTGGTTAGCTTCTTGCTATGCTACTGTGGATTGCCGAACTAAGAGAGTGTATTTCCACTTTCCAAATAAAGCAGTCCTTGAATGGGAAGGTAATGTTGGGGCACCAAAGGGGAAGTTTATTTCCTATTTTAAGGCAAGGAAGATGATGTCAAAGGGGTATATATGTCATCTAGTTAGAGTAAGGGATATGAAGTCTGAATCACCAACTCTTCAATCTGTTCCCGTAGTGAATGAATTTGTTGATGTGTTTCCCGAAGAGCTTCCAGGTTTGCCTCCAGAACGAGAAATAGATTTTGGCATTGATTTACTCCTAGGCACTCAACCTATCTCTATCCCTCCATATAGAATGTCCCCAGCAGAGTTACGTGAATTAAAGGAGCGATTGAAAGATTTGCTAGAGAAGGGTTTTTATAAGACCTAGTGTGTCCCCTTGGGGTGCACCAGTGTTATTTGTACTTAAAAAGGATGGCACCTTGAGAATGTGTATTGACTATCGGCAATTGAATAAGGTGACAATTAAAAACAAATACCCCCTCCCCAGGATTGACGATTTGTTTGATCAGTTACAGGGTGCCAAATGTTTTTCAAAAATTGATTTGAGGTCAGGTTATCACCAAGTGAGAGTGAGGGAGAAAGATATACCTAAGACAGCCTTTAGGACACGCTATGGTCACTTCGAATTTCTTGTTATGTCATTTGGGCTGACAAATGCACCAGCGGTTTTTATGGACTTAATGAACAGGGTATTCAAGTCGTTCTTGGATGTCTTTGTGATAGTATTTATAGATGATATTTTGGTGTATTCAAGATCAAAAGAGGACCATGCAAAACACTTACGGCAGGTATTACAAGTTCTTCGTGATCGGCAATTGTATGCCAAGTTTTCCAAATGTGAATTTTGGTTGAAATCAGTGGCATTCTTGGGTCATATTGCATCCGATGAAGGAACAAGGGTTGATTCACAAAAGATAGAGGCGGTAAAAGATTGGCCAAGGACAACAACACCCACAAAAGTTCGAAGCTTCTTAGGGTTGGCAGGTTATTACAGAAGATTTGTTGAGGGCTTTTCTTCTATTTCTGCACCTCTAACAAAGTTGACACATAAGGCGACCGAATTTCAATGGAATGATGCATGTGAAAGGAGCTTTCAAAAGTTGAAAAGCAGGCTAACTTCTGCACCTGTATTAGTACTTCCAGAAGGCACAGAGGGGTATGCGGTGTATTGTGATGCTTCGTAGGTTGGCTTAGGGTGTGTACTGACACAACATGGTAGGGTAATTGCTTATGCCTCGAGACAACTGCGGCCACATGAGAAAAACTACCCGACACATGACCTTGAGCTAGCAGCTGTTGTGTTTGCCTTGAAAATATGGCGCCATTATTTGTATGGAGTTCATGTTGACATATATATTGACCATAAGAGCCTACAGTACATCTTTAAACAGAAAGACCTAAATTTAAGGCAGCGGAGGTGGCTGGAGCTAATACAGGATTACGATGTTGATATACAATACCATCCAGGGAAAGCAAATGTGGTAGCCGATGCTTTGAGCCGTAAAGCAATTGTGAACATTGATGATCAGACCGTGGTAAGTCAAGGAGTCGCTAAGGATCTATGTCAACTAGCCAATTTGGGAGTTCGCCTCATTGAAACTCCAAAACAAGGGGTTATTGTGCGTAATGTTGCGGAGTCTTCATTGGTAACAGAGGTAAGGGAAAAACAGTTCAAAGATCCTATTCTACGGCGACTTAAGGAGAAGGTGAGTCAAGGCACAATGAAGGGCTTTGAACTTACCCAAAATGGAGTACTTTATTGCCAAAATAGATTGTGCGTTCCTAATATAAATGGACTAAGAAGGAGAATAATGGAAGAAGCCCATCATTCAAGATATTCTATCCATCCAGGATCAACTAAGATGTATCATGACCTGAAGGGAATGTTTTGGTGGGAAGGCATGAAAAAGGACCTTGCAGAATTTGTGGCTCAATGTCCGAATTGCCAACAAGTTAAGATAGAGCACCAAAAGCCGGGAGGTTATATGCATTGTATAGAGCTTCCAACATGGAAGTGGGATATGATTAATATGGATTTTGTTACTGGGTTGCCTCGCTCATTTCAGAAGTTTGACTCCATATGGGTAATCGTTGATAGACTTACAAAGTCAGCACACTTCTTACCGGTTAGGAGTGATTATACAGCTGAAGAGTATGCAAAGCTATACCTCAAAGAGATAGTTAGGCTACATGGGCTTCCAATATCCATTATATCTGATCGGGGAACTCAATTCACCGCAAAGTTTTGGAAATCCTTCCAGAGGAGCTTAGGGACACAAGTAAATTTAAGTACAACTTTCCATCCGCAGACAGATGGTCAAGCAGAACGCACCATTCAAACACTTGAAGATATGTTTCGGGCGTGTGCATTGGACTTCAAAGGTAGTTGGGTGGACCATTTGCCACTTATTGAATTCGCCTATAATAATAGCTACAATTCAAGCATCAAGATGGCACCGTATGAAGCTTTGTATGGAAGGAAATGTAGATCACCGATAGGATGGTTTGAAGTGGGTGAAACCACCTTGCTTGGTCCAGATCTAGTCCAACAAGCCATGGAAAAATTCAAGGTAATACGACAACGGCTAGAAACAGCCCAAAGTCGTCACAAATCATATGCAGATGCTAGAAGAAGAGGACTGGAATTCTCGGTAGGAGATTGGGTGTTCTTAAAAGTGTCCCCAATGAAAGGTGTTATGAGATTTGGTAAGAAAGGGAAACTAAGCCCACGTTATATAGGGCCATATAAGATTATTAAAAGGTTTGGACAAGTTGCATATGAATTGGAGCTACCCCAGGAGCTTTCAATGGTTCATCCAGTTTTTCATGTCTCAATGCTTCGAAAATGCATAGATGACCCATCTCGTATCAATCCTATTGAAGACATGCAGGTTACGGAAGATCTCACCTATGAAGAGGTACCTATTGCTATCCTAGATCGCTAAGCTAGAAAGCTAAGGAATAAAGAAATACCTTCAGTAAAAATGCTTTGGAGGAACCAACAGGTAGAAGAGATAACGTGGGAGGCTGAGGAAGCAATGAGGTCTAAATACCCTTATTTATTTGAGGCTAAAGAGGAAATCCAAGATGCAGAGCTGAAGGAGTAGTAGGTACGTGAATATGAATTCTTATTATGTTTTCAAAAGTTTGTTTACACGGAAGTTTGAACTTGTTTAACCTATTCAATTATGCTTACATTCGGGGATGAATGTTTCTAAGGGGGGGAGGATGTAACACCCCCTATCTTACATGTACTAGTCCAACGCAGATGAAACACGATATGGCAGGGTCAAATCCGCACACATTTTAAAAGTGCGTGAATTTTAGATTAAAGGGTTATATGTACGTCTAATGCTTAAGATGACCGAGCGTATATAATTTTTAAGTCACGTTAAGGAGAGTGTGACCTGAAATGAAGTAAAATAATTGAGGTGCTTGTGGGATTTAGGAAGCTAATAGGTGAGTCACCTATGTGCTTAGCTTAAATAAGCTCGGTAAACGGAGACGAGGCCCAACACCGAATTTGTTCAAGTCCGATAAAGAATAAACCCCGAGTTAAGGATGTCATTTGGGCCTATAGTTTAGCATCATAAAAGGACAACATTTGCAGCCCAAGATGAATGGGAAAAGAGCCAAATTACAATTACAATCCAATTCAAAACTAAGGCCCAAACTAAGTGGGCTTAGGGGAGAAATGTTTGCAACAAAGCCCATCCCATTTGAAGCCCAATAAGGCCCAAATGAAAGGGCCAAGCTTCTGCCCCATAACCTTAATAAAATAAGGTTGAAAACCCAAAAGAAAGTCGGCCAAAAGTGACCTATAAAAGGGAGCAACAAGCAGCAACTTTTAGTCATTTTCTCAAGCCAAAATTTCAGATTTCTCTCTAAGTTTCTTCTTGCTCTCTTCTCATTTTATAAAGCAGCCAAGACACACTTCTAGGGTTCTTGAAGAGAACCTAATCCTTGAGGGTTAAGCTAAGATAAAATACCCATGGTTTGGTGTAATTTTTCCATGAAAAACATAAAGAGTATGTTGGTTGTATTGTGCAGGAATTTTGGGACAGCATGTGTTCCAAATATTGTGGTTCACTTTTCTTGTTGAATAAGAGACTTTTATCTTGTTGGTTGGCTGGGTTATGAAGTAATATGTATGTTTTTAAGAAGTCTTGGGTCTGGAATGATGTGAGGAGGCTGCTGGACCACTTTTATCTTCCGCAAAAATAAGTTCTTAAATGATGTCTTAATTTCGCTCATTAGTAAGAATTCGTGGACTGTTTTTGGGAATTGTTGTCTCATGTTTTCCATCTACTTAGGGACTATTTTTGGACTGTTTTAGGACTGTAATTGTGTTTAAATATGTTGAGGACAGTTTGGTTGAGGTTGAAACGGATTTGGAATGGTTGACGTCGAAGTGTAGCGGAAGGACGCAATGTTGTGTTGTCTATTTACATGTTGTGTAGAGTTGTTGTATGATGTACTGTATGAGTTGTTGTAATGCTGTTATGGGACTAAAAATAGCAGGATATGACATGTATATGGGAATGTGTGTTAGAAAATACGATTAGGAGTCGAAATGTTGAAAGAATACTCTTTGGGTGCTAATTCCGAGCTTGCTGCCCGGATATTATTTTTGGGTGAAATTGGATTACTAAGATGTGCTTACTAGCTTCTAACACTAGTTTTATCACCTTATATATTGTAGATAAGTGTTTGGAGGTAAAGGATACTACTCCGAGGTAATAACGACATAGTACAGCGAGGTATGTAAGGCTACTTGATTTCCTATTACTTGGCATGAAATCTATAATCTTCCTTAGCACATAAAGGCACGTACAAACTCCGACATGGCTGCTAACAGTGTCCCCACTTTTTACCATGTTCATATGTACCCATACATAGTCATTGTCAACCTGCATATGTACCTGAATACTAAATATACATGAGTTCCTTCTTACCAAACAAAGTCTATGTGTTGTTTAATCTCCGATACGGTTCATTAGTTGTGTATCTCTCTTTCCATTATGGTATTACCTTGTACGGTTGTTCATATGTCACATGTCTATTATTCCTACTGTTCTAAAGGTTATGACCACCAAAAGAACCATCTCAAAGTAAATAAAAGATAACTTATAGTTGCTTATAAATGGGTGGTAGCCCGAGGGGTGGAAGAATCACCTAGCCAGTGTCGATCTCATTTACGGGTGGTAGCCCAAGGGGTGAAGGAATCACCTAGCCAGGGTCGATCCCATTACAGATTTACCACTGATCAGCTGGTCATTTACATGATATATTATGCACAGAGTATACAGTAAAGAAAGATATAGTAATAAAAAAAGACATAAAGTACATGACTCCACAGTATGACTAAAGGTGGTCTTTTCATCCTTACACACCAGTGTGTGATTTCATTTGAGTTCTTATTGCATATACAGTATTTCCTGCCTTTCATATTCAGTACATTATCTCGTACTGACGTCCCTTACGGGGGACCTGCATTTCATGCTGCAGGTACAGGAGCTACTAGATCTCCCCAGTAAGAGTACAAGACTTTCAGCTGCTATTACTAAGCTCCAGGTTGCTTCGGGGCTTATGTGTTTAGAACTTGTATTTTGTATTGTATTGTTGGCCATGAGGCGGGGCCTGTCCCGACCCATATGGATATTGTTACTTACTTAGAGGCTTTGTAGACTATGTAAATTAAAGTGTAGTCAAATAGTGTATTATAGACATCGTGGCTCCAACGGCCTAGTCTTATGCATTTACTTTTGGTTTGTTAGTACAGTGTACTTTCTTTTGGCAGCATATTGAGTATGGAAACCTCTTAAATGTCCATAGCAGGGGTATAGTTATATGTTGGTTCTCTCGAGCCTTGTCGGCAACGGGTGCCAGTCCGCCTTATTGGGGCTTAGGGCGTGACAGTTTGGCCTGAGGGAATGATTGTTGGAGTGGACGTTGAGGCATTTTTTGCTTCGAAGGGTTATATGTAGTTGAGGTTGATTTCTAATTACAAAGTTGTAGCTCGTGGAAAAGGAACCATACTTGATTCAGTTATTGCTCCAACATCCGAGCAGTATTATTTGAGGCTTTATAATCTTGGGAGTGTCATTCACTAGTTGTCAAATTTAATTGGGTTCTCTCTTACGAATATGTATTGTTGAAGTATTGGAATTGCGCAGCTTAAGTTCTGGGAAGATTATGTTAAGGGAATGGGACTTGGACGAGGTTTGCGATGGTTGGTATATTGCAATTGGCTATTATTGGTTCAAGTTTGGTTCATTGGCTAGTCTCTGACTTGTTAGCTACTCTTAGAGGGCAAAACTTCATGTTGGCTCATAAGTATTATTCTTGCTGGTATGTTTTGATTTTATGGCTCTTGAGAATAAGGTCACTTAGAAGCAATTAATGACTTGAGAAGGGTATGTCAGACTCTTATTTACTTCTAGTGAGGCTCCTCCCTTTGCCTTATGTTCGAGGACGAACATGGTTTTTAGTGGTGAATAATGTAATGACCCTAAACATGGTTTTGACTTTTTGAGCCCGAAACTAGTTTAAATGAGTTTTCTCGTGTTTTGGCCAAGGAGACCTCAAATTCAAATTCTGATGATTCCGTTGGATCCGGAATATTGATTTTTCTTTAGAAGGACCCTTCGTTCAATTTTTTAAGCTTCCGGGTAAGTTTCAGTCCTTTCGATAGTTTTCGATATTGGGAAATGGGACCTACAGTGGAATAAAACAACCTTCGGTGGGAATTTCGACTACACCATTGAGTCCTAAACATTGTTTCCGATCGGATTTGATATATAAAATGTATTTTTCCGACTCCGTATGAGGCCAGAGCATTGAATTTAAGTTTGAGAGTTTGCTGAAAATGCTGAAGCGGGGATGACGTGGCCCAATTAGGATCTGCCAAGTGGCAGACGCAATATATAAAAAAATGCAGATTTCTTCGCAAAAATTTTCTGGGTTTCTCACAAACTTCAATCAACAATTTCTCCCTCGATTTTGGTCCGATTTGGGCGATTCAAAAGGCTAAATTGCATATTTTTCTGAGAGGAACACCGTGGAAGTTTCAAAAATTAATTTTGGTGTGCCGTTTGAGGTAAAATTTACTGTTTTTTGCTGGTTCGGATTTTTTTTAGAAACTTTAAGTATGAGATTTCTACCTCGTTTTAGCTCCATTTTTTAAACGATTTTCGCCATTGAATTCCTTATTACCGAGAGAATATTTTCATGTATAAATTTTCAGATTTCCGATGAATTTTTTCGATTACAAAAGTTTTGGACCATTTTGCCCTTTTCACCGAATTAATTGATTTTAGTGTCATTGAATTCGTTATGTGATTGTGATGTTATACTTGAATAGATTTTGGTGATTTGGAGTTTGTAGAGAGGGAAAAGCTTCGAAATTGACATGATTCGAGACTTTATATAAGGCAAGTGGGTTTCTAATCTTTTGTTAAATATGTTGAACCTTGTATGCTCTAATGTATATAGAATTGAATATTTTGGGATAGAGATGGATTAATGTAGGTTTTGATTAAAATATTTTGAATTGAATAATTATTTCTATAGTGATATTTGACTTGTGAATTAATTGTGGAAGTGTATTTTAGGAAAAATAATGAATTATTCGATATTGATATCGAATTGGTACTTGTTTTGAGATGTGACTGTTGTTGAGATTGTGATGGTATTGAGATATTAAGGATATTGCAACATTTATGATATTGGATAATATCCATATTCTTGTAATTTCTTCTATGTGTGATTTATGGAATATTTTAATATTATAAAAAAATATGAGGCAATTAAATATAAATGTGAGTTGGTGTGGTATTGTGACACTTGAATTGAAAATGTGGCTAAGTGATGAGAATTCTATTTTTGAGATATACTTTTATGGTTGGTGATTATGAGTTGATTTGTTTGTGAACTTCATCTCATGTTCATTCATTCTATGTCATACATAATTTGCATTGATTCTAGATATTGATATGAGTGAGATGGTAAAGAAAAAAAAGAAATTGGGGCCGAGGCCTTTACCAGTCAAGATGTGATGCCGAGGTCTTTGCTGGCGCTATTGTGATGCCGAGATCTTTGCCGGCGATGTTGTGATGCCGAGGTCTTTGCCGGCGATATTGTGATGCCGAGGTCTTTGCCGGCGATATTGTGATGCCGAGGTCTTTCCCGGCGATATTGTGATGCCGAGGTCTTTCCCGGTGATGTCGTGATGCCGAGGTCTTTGCCGGCGATATTGTGATACTGAGATCTTTGCTATTGATATTGTGATGCCGAGGTCATTGCTGGCAGTTGTTGCATAAGCATTGCATCTCATCCTTGCATACTATTATGTGGCATGGTGTTATTCATGTAATTGATTATGTTATCACTTGTGAGTTATGGCTTGTGGTTTGATAATTGTGATGCACTGAAAAACTATCTTTATTGTGTATTATGTGTTGCTGGGCTAGGACTTTTCTGAGTGCAGGTTTGTAGTTAGGCGGTATGTGGTTGGGTGTGAAGGAGTTACTTGGTTCTTCATTGTTTTACTCTAGGTTAGTTCCATTTGCTGAGTACCGTGTTGTTTTTGGTACTCACCCCTTGCTACATTTTTGTAGGTTGCGAGCCCGGTCCCTTTAGTTAGAATTTTCTCATTTCAGGACCGAGCTTCCAGATTATCTTTAAGGTAGCTGCTTATCTCATCGGTGGACCTTCAAGAATCCATTATTATGTTACGTTCTATTTGAGGACTAGACATTTGAGATATTTATTTTATTCGAGTACTATGTATTTAGAGGCTTGTACATGTGACACCAGTTCTGGGATGGTTGTAGTTTGATCTTCCTATGAATATTTGTCATATTAGACTATTTTTCTCTTCCGCAATTATTATTATGTTTGGATTAGTAGGTATTGGGCTGACTCACTTTAGTGGGTTAGATGAGTGCCATCACGTTCGAATTTTGGGTCGTGACAGGGATCCACCAAGACGGACATAACTTTTACTCTGGACTCAAAACTTGACAAACTCACTGGCTTTAGAAAGAGGATTCATAGACTTTGATTTGACAGGTCATGGGTCACCTACTTCTTTATATTCTAGGAGATATGATTATTTGAAGTTGACCCTTATATGACTTCATGTGAAAACTTAGCCGATAAAATTCTTTGGACTTGGCTTGATGCAAGAGATCTATTACGACCCTAAATCATATCTAATATATTTTAAATACCTAAAAAATGATCCTAACACATACATGCACAACTTAGAAGTCATTAGATCACCTAACTTTTATAAAATTTTATATCAAAACATGATCGGTAAGAAAATTTTTAACTCAACTTTGCGCTAGAGTATTCTTGTGACCTTAATTCATATCCAAATCTATTCTCATACTAAAGAATTAAACATAACACTCATACTCAATTAAGAATCATCGAGTACAACCTTATACACATATGAAGGATGACTAGGCCTTAACTTAACAGAAAATTTAGGGTGTTATAGTTTTTAATTTTGCTAAAGATCTTGAAAGAAAATATAATACCATTCGAACTGTTATGCTAAGTAAGCCTCCGTATTCCACATTTAATTAGTTTATTAATGCTCTTAGGGGACTCGTGAGAGAAGATGAAGACAAGCAAGAAGCATCAACTATGATTGATTCATCCATGGCCTTCAAGACACAAAATTCACAAGGATGAAGGCATGGCAATCAATATCGTGGACGAGGACAACCAAAGGGTATAGAAGGACAATCATACAATCAGAAAAAATAATATAATACAACTCACAATGGAGAAAAATAGCAAAACGAGAGTCTTAAATCTGACCCATGTGAAATTTATAAAAGGACTTTTACAATGGGGATTATTACTCCTATCAATTAAAACAAGTAGTTTTCTAGGCACTTGCTTCAATAACGATTACTAATCACAAGGTTGATAACCCCTAAATGGATTCAAGTGCTATCAGTCATATGATGTGAATATAGGTAATCTTGAATAATCTTCTCCATTTAAGGGAACAAATTTAGTTATGGATGATGAATTTTGATCAGTGTTCATAAATGTTTAATAGTAATTTAAGCACCAGAACAATATGCCAACGTAGAATTTAAGGGGCTTTCCGTCAGTTGAGATTGGCTCCTTAGTCTTTATAGATATTAGCTTAGGGAATCCACATCAGCTCAAATCAATCTTTGTACTCTATCAAAGTATATTGATCCCTTTTGATGGGGATTATATATCAAACTCCATGTAGTAACTTACATGATTATATTGCTTTTTTTAGTATCTCCCACAATCAGCTTTTCAATTATTGCATAGTCAAGTGTTCAAGTTATTTCAGTACGGCCTTTATTAAATTTCATGTTTATTCACTAGATGATCGCATCAGTTATATTTTACTGTTGAGCATGTTCAGTATCATGGTTACCATGCATTATCCTACATATTCAGTACATTTAAGATACTGGTCGCATATGTTTTGCCTATATAATTTGCTAATATAGGTTTGAATGTTTAATATTCAGTTACGGTTAGTGTTATCTCTAATCAGTGCAATAGCTTGCTTGCTGAGTCCTCATCTTTTTAGGATAACTCCTATATATTTTTTGTCATTTACTTTCAATTTCAGAAAGTTGGAGTTAGCTAGGGGCTTGTCCTAGCTACTCATGTTAGTAGAGTCTTTTCAGACAGTCAGTTAGATTCTGCCTATGTGTAGTTAAAATATATGTCTATTGATGTTTTTAGACTAGTTCTGTTTAGTTTCACATTCAATTACTATTTAATGCTATTCATGTTATCTTTTTGTCATGCCAGACCATGAGGTTAGCTAGGAATCACTTATGGCTCTAAGCACTATGTCGTGGCTAGGTGGTAGCCTTGGATCGTGACAAAAGATTTTATTCATACAACTGCAAAATAATTTATGGTGGATGGCGAATTTTATCTGCTAGATATTCGTTACGAGGTTGATGATGATTATCGATCATTGTTGATTGACATTTGGGTTTACTTATATATATCGAGTTGAAGAAGAAAACAAATGAGATTTTAAGTTGTATTCAGTATGTATATCAGTGAAGATGAATGATATACTTGATATCACTTTAACTTTGAATAATGAACATGCATCTAAATGTATGTAGGTTACTGATATATATAATATGCATGATTGTGATAGATGTAGTGCCATTAAATGGCCTTCGACGTGATGATGAATAAGAACAAATGTTGAAATTAACATTTGTTTCAAAAAGTATATTTGTTATATATATATAAAAGAAAGAGAGAGCGAGTTATACATCGTTATGAAAAAATATTGTACACAAGTATGTTACCGTAGATTGAATATTTGTGTATCTCTACGTGAAGAAACTGACATCTATTAAGTTTTTATATATGTATTATTGTCTATCGGTATAAGGAGAATTTTAGTTCAAGTGTGCATATCAAAAAAATGAAAAGTTTACTATATATGGATAAAGTGGCACCCATAAATTTTTCCTCACAATTATTTTGTATATCGTTACAAATAACTTTGTATCGAAGTCATGAAAAATTCAAAGGAATTTAATGAGTAGGACATCGGGATACTAATACACTAGTAGTGAGTATTACGATTAGAGGTGGCAAATGGTTGGATTGAATCGAATTTGCATGGATTGAATATGGATTGAACAAAAATAGATTGGATCACAATGCAACCATATAAAATATGGGTAAATGTGGATTTGGTCAAATATATTTTGGATAAAATGATTCCAACCCATTTTAATCTCCTAAAGCAAAAAAAATTATTAAATCAAAGTTAAATTATTAATGTTCAACCTTTATCAGGTTACCTCCACTCCCAAATAATTATTTTTTAAAAAATATTTTTTCATAATTTTTTTTAATTTTCTTCTACTTTCATACCCTATCCCCCCACCCACCCTCACCTCAATCGCACCTCTATCCCCCCACCCACCCAATTGTTAAATTAACAAATAGCAAGAAAAATTTGTCCATCCTACCCGCCCCTCCCCCATCCCCTACTCCCATCCTATCACCATTAAAAAAGAAATTCACCCCAAGCCCCCATTGATCCCCCCCCCCCCCCACACCCAAATATCTTTTTTTTAAAAAAAAACTTCAAAAAGGTCCCCCCCGGACCCCACCCCTATCCTGCCCCCCCCCCCAAACCCACACACACACACATTTCTTTTTAAAGAAAGGAAAAAATGATTTTTTTTAAAAAAATTACTTTTTCACCACCCTAAACCCCCACCTTTAAAGAAAAAAAGTTAAAATTTTTTAACCCCCAATGTCCAACCCCACCCCACCCCCCACCCCAATATTTTTTAATGAAAAATAAAAATATTAAAAAAAAAAATCCCCCCATCCCACCCTACTCCCCACCCCATACCCCCAACCCCAAATTTTTATTAAAGAAAAATTAAAAAATTCCAAAAGAAAAAATTTCACCCCACTTCCACCCTATGCCCTACACATCCGCCCACCCCCAAATTCCTTACCACCATGTTAAAAATTTTCTTAAAGAAAAATTCAAAAAAAAAAAGACTTAAATTGTTTTCGCCACCCCCCCCCCCCCCCACGTCCCTCAACTCCTTACCCCCAAATTTTCAAAAAAAATTCACATAATTTTTCTCAATGCAATTATATTTTTTTATTATGAGTGGAGGATTTATTGTTTATATGGATACTCATATTTTACCCATTTTAACCATATTTATATGAGCTTTTAAAAGAAAATTTTTCATACAACAACAACAACATACCCAGTGAAATCCCACAAGTGGGGTCTGGGGAGGGTAAGATGTACGCAGACCTTACCACTACCACACAGGTAGAGAGGCTGTTTCCTGAAAACCCTCGTCACAAAAACTCATCAGCAGAATAAGCTAGATATGATAAACAGGCAAGAAAGAGAAGAACACATGGTAATACGTAGATACAGGATAGTAACATATAATAAGGCAGATAAATAACATATAAAGGCAGACAATTACCACTCCTTCCTATCTACCCTATTAGCCTGCTACTCTAATTCTCGACCTACACTCCTTCCTGTCTAAGGTCATGTCCTTGGTGAGATCAAGTTTCACCATATCATATCTAATCACCTCCCCCCAATACTTCTTTGGTCTACCTCTACCCCTCCTTGTAGCTCCCAAATCTAGCCTCTTACACCTTCTAACAGGGGCATCGGTACTCCTTCTCTGTACATGTCCAAAACCATCGCAGTCTCGCTTCCCTCATCTTGTCAGCTACAGGGGCCACCTCTAGCTTCCTCCCGAATGACCTCGTTCCTAATCTATCACTCCTGGTGTGACCACACATCCATCTTAACATCCTCATTTCTCCGATCTGCATCTTCTGAACATGTACATTTTTTATTGGCCAACACTCCACCCCATACAACAAAGAAGTCTAACCACCATTCTGTAGAACTTACCTTTGAGTTTAGGTGGTATCTTCTTATCACACAATACTCCAGAGGCCAACCTCCACTTTGTCCAAGCCGCCCCAATACAATGAGTGACATCATCGTCGATATCCCCACTGCTCTGGATGATAGACCCCAGATACTTAAAGCTTTCCTTCTTGGGGATAAGGTGAGCCGCAAGTCTCACATCAATGTCTGCTTCATCCCTCGCAACACTGAATTTGCACTCCAAGTATTCTGTTTTGGTCCTGCTCAGTTTGAATTCTTTGGTCTACAAAGCGTGTCTCCAAACCTCCAACCTATCATTAACTTTGGTCTGGGTCTCATCAATCAGTACTATGTCATCTGCAAACAACATACACCACGAGACTTCCTCCTGGATAGATCGCGTTAGCTCATCCATCACCAAGGCAAATAAAAAAGGGCTCAACACAGACCCTTGATGAAGTCCCATCTGAACAGGAAAATATTCAGAGTCTCCTCCCACCGTTCTTACCCGAGTTATGGCCCCGTCGTACATGTCCTTTATCACTCTAATATATACCATTGGAACGCCTTTCATCTCCAAACACCTCCATAGGACATCCCTCGGGACTTTGTCATAGGCCTTCTCAAGATCAATGAACACCATATGAAGGTCCTTCTTACTTTCCCTGTATTTCTCCACTAATCTCCGAACAAGGTGGATCGCTTCAGTAGTCGACCGTCCTGGCATGAATCCAAACTGGTTTTCTGAGATAGAAACTACTTTTCTCACCCTCATCTCCACCACTCTCTCCCATGCCTTCATAGTATGACTCAACAACTTGATACCCCTGTAATTATTATAGTTTTGAATACCACCTTTATTCTTATACAGTGGGACCATTGTACTCCTTCGATTCTCCATTCATCCAGCATCTTAGCCGTCTTCATGATAGTATTGAACAGTCTAGTCAGTCTTTCTATGCCATCCTTAACCATACTCTTCCAAAAATCTATCGGAATCTCATCCGGTCCGAGTGCCCTCCCTCTCTTCATCCTACTAATAGCCTTTCTAACCTTCTCAACTCTGAACCACCTGCAATAACCAAAATCTCAGTGACTTTCGGAATGTGCCAACTTGCCCAGGACAATGTCACTATCTTATTTTTCATTTAAGAGTTTATGAAAGTAAGCTTGCCACCTTTGTTTAATAGAAGTCACATCCACTAGCACCTCACCCTCCTCATCCTTGATGCACTTCACTTGATCCAAGTCGCTAGCTTTCCTTTCTCTCTCTTTAGCAAGCCTATATATTCGTTTGTCCACGCCTTTATCACTTAGCTCCTCATATAAGTGCTCAAACACTGCTGTCTTAGCACTAGTCACCGCCATCTTTGCTTCTGACTTAGCCGTCTTATAAATCTCCTTAAGTCTTTGTTTTTCATCCTCCTCCCTACACTCCAACCACTTTGTATAGGCTATCTTCTTAGCTTTTACTTTGTCTTGAACTTCTTCATTCCACCACCAATCACCTCGACATCCCCTGCAGGTTCCCCTCGAAACCCCTAGTACCTCAGAAGCCACCTTTCTAATGCACCCAGCAGTATTGTCCCACATATTATTCACATCTCCACCACTACTCCAAGCCTCTAAAATTCTCAGTTGTTCTTCCATCTCATGCGAGAGGGCAGGAGTCAGGCCCCCCCCCCCCCATCTAATCCTCGGTTGGGCATAGACAATCTTCCTCTTCTTTTCTCTCTTAATCTCTAAGTCCATCACTAGAAGCCTATGTTGAGTGGAAATACTCTCACTCGGAATAACTTTGCAATTCTTACAAAGGCTTCTATCACCTTTCCGTAGAAGTAGGTAATCAATTTGAGTTTTAGCTACCGCACTCTGAAAGGTTATCAAGTGACTTTCCCTCTTCTGGAAACATGAGTTAGCAATAACCAACTCAAATGCTTTAGCAAAATCCAAGAGAGACGTCCCCCCTCCATTCCTTTCCCCAAAACCAAAGCCTCCATGGACATCTTCAAACCCATTACCAGTAGCCCCAATATGTCCATTAAAGTCTCCCCCAATGAAAAGTTTTTCCGTCACTGGTATGCTCCTCACCACCTCATCCAATTCTTATCAAAAGAGCCTCTTGACTTCCTCATCTAAACTCGCTTGAGGCGCATAGGCACTAACTACAGTCACTACGTGCTTACCCACCACCAGTTTAATAGACATCATCCTATCGTTAAACCTCCTAACCTCCACCACATATTCCCTATGGTCCTCATCTACTAGTATACCTATACCATTTCTGTCCCTAGAACCCCCCGAATACCATAGCTTGAATCCGTCTACATCCCGAGCTTTAGTCCCTACCCATCTAGTCTCCTGAACACACACTATATTAATTTGTCTCCTCTTAAGACACTTTACTAGTAAATTTTTCATATATATATATATTCAAAAAAAGTAAAATGTTACCCCAAAAAAAGAAAAACTAATCCATGAAGATCATGGACTCAACATAACTCAAATCAACCCAAGACCATTAAGCTCTTTTTGCTTCAATCAGCCCAAAGCCAAATTTTACCCTTTTAATTCTTTTTTTTTCAGCATTTTTTAATTATTTTATTTTTATTTTGCTGTGGTTTTCTATATAAAAAATTCATATATTTATTGGGAAATATTATTTTTTATTAAAAAATATTATTTTTATTTTATTGCAGCTTTGTGTATATATATATAAAAAACTTTTTTTTCAAAGAAAATTCATGTTTATTTTCATGTATCAATATTGTATACATGTGTATAAACGTATACCAATATTGTATAGATAGTTATGTAATGCATCCCAATTGTATACATTATGTATAATATTGTATCAATATCATATAAATAGGTTGTAAATGTGTATCGATATTGTATAAATTGTATACAAATGTGTGCTGATATTATATAAATAGGTATGGAATGTATCGACATTATATAAATGGTGCATAATCTTGTATCAATATTATATGAATAATTATGTAATGTATCGATGTCGATATTTATTTGGCCATCATGCATTACCACCTTAATAAACTAAAGAATAAATAGGAAATAATAAAATGACCAAAAAAAAATCACAAAAAAAGTGAAACAATTAAAAAAAAAAGAGCAAATAAAAAAATGATATTTAAAAAAAATTATATAATCAACAAATGGACAAAAAAGGATGTTAATTTATCCACCATCTAAAAAGAAAAAAAAAAAGAAAAAGAAAACAAAGAAAGAAAGAACAGATGCGATAAAATAAGAAAAAAAGAAAAAAAAAAAAGCAGAAGAAGAAGGAGCATGGCAGAAGGCCAAATGGTCAATAATCAAATTTGTAAAATAAATAGCCAATGGAGCCGAAATTGGTCATTTTATGTAATGAAAGAATAGTAGGCTAAGATGATGTAAACAAAAGTTATAAGATGTTAGCTCAAGTAATTTTCCTTTTTAAAATACATCAATCCATATAAACCCATTAAAAAAAATGAGTGGTCCATTAAAAAAATATGGGTTTAAATGGACTTCTTTCACCTTATATGGGTTGAAATTGTTACCCCTAATTGCGGTGATGATTTGGCAAATTTGGGGAAATGATTTGGGAGTGGAAGATTTTTTAATAGGGATGGCAATGGTAAGGTGCAAGGTGAGTTGAGCTTAACCTGTAATTTTTTAAATTATTTCGCTTTGTTCTTTAAGAAAATAGTTTATATTTTCAATTCGCCTCGCCCATTCCTTATAGATTTGCCCCGCGTAAATTTTTAAGTGTTAATTATGATAGTGACTTTTTTAGGAAAATCAGTTTAAAACTTAATTAATTTAAGAGAAAAATAATTTTTCAAAAAATAAAAGTGAAAGTCGCCACTTAAATGTTTTAAAGAAATTAAGAAAACTTAATTTTTAAGATTCTAACAGAAAAATTCGAAAAATTTTAGAGAACATGGTTAAAGGTTTTGTTTCGATTTTGAGAAGTTAATCAACACTCAGACATGGCCGCCAGCGTGCGGTTGACCGACGATTCAAAAATTTGACTAACTTTTAATAATAATAATAATAATAATAATAATAATAATAATAATAATAATAATAATAATAATAATAATAATAATAATAATAATAATAATAATAATTTAAAACTAGTGACACTAAAAATGTTCAAGTAAGAAATCTAATTAGATCATTTAAGACTAAAATCGCGTAACTTCGTAAGAAAAATAATTTAAGAGTAAAAGATGATTTTAAACTTCCAAAATTCTATGTTTTGACTAGGTATGGAAGGAAAAATTCAAAAATTATTTAAAGGCAATATTGGAGATATTTAAGTACGGAAAATCCAACTTTGAAAAATACATAAAGCCAAGAAAACAATTCTTTCTTTTCAAAAAAAAAAAAAAAAAGAAGTGACAATTTGAATACTTAGAAAAAATTTCAATAAACTAAATTTTGCCGAAAAATTACTAAACTAAGAAAACATGAAATCATTTAAAATTAATTAACACAAAATGATTTGACTTTGCGGAATTTAATTAAATTAGATAAACATATAAGTAATACAATTAAATAAATAAAATAAAGTAAAAGGAAAAAGTTAAGAGTTAGGGCTTTTGACCCACTTTCCACTCCTGCATTTTTGGGGGTTTTTAGACTTTTTCAACCCTATATCACTGATGTATATATTGATGTATACGACTCCTTTTTCGCTTTCGAATCCTAACTCTAGACTCACGAACATTCATAGGTGGGGTCGAAAATGGACTCAGATCAATGCCATCTCTTTCGAAGCAGCGACTGGGACAAGAGCAAGAGCGATTCCGTCATAGTAGATAAAGCTCTGATGATCAAACGACAGACCAAATTTTAAAGATAAAAAGACTTAGCCTCTAGCTCCTGATAACTCAGGGATCCAAGGGCCTTTTTTCATTTTTATCCCCCTCCTTAGTCGACCAAAAATGGTGAATTTATATGAGAGATTAGAGTGTAATTTGGGGGGGGGGGGGGGGGCACTTGGACGAAATTTGGGGTTTTTTGAATTAAAAATTCGAATGTTGGGGTTGTTTGGACATTCTAGTCAAAGGGTTGTTGTACGCTGCAGGTTTGCCAGTTGTTCGACGAGGAAATAAGTTTTTTGTCATTGTGGAGAAGACGTGTGAATAGCGTGAGGTGTGAAGGGGTAAAGAAAGATTAAAAGGGCGCTTGAGGTTAATGTGATCTACGTATGTATATATTATGGCTGAAGGAATTAATTTTACGGGAATGGGCCAGGTTTTTCAAAAATTGGGCTAAAATTTTAATCCAAAATTGGGTCTAATTTGCGTCTGAAAATGAGGTTAAAAGGAGTGAAAAATGTAATTGAAGATTTGGCCATCCAAATTACTATCATGGCCAATTTTAGAATTTAAAAAATAGCCGAACTAAATTAGTTGATTATCTTGGCCACGAGACGAAATAATATAAGTCAATTAAAAAACTTCATGAAATTAATGAGGTGAAATAACTAACTTAATTTGCGACTGATTAATTTAAAAAATATCTATAAATTAACTAAGATAATTAACAAAAACAAAATCTTTTTGAATGATTTTTGAATAATTATGAAAAAGTAAGAATTAAATACGTAATAATATATACATATGTAAAAATGTATATAATATATATATATATATATATATATATATATATATATATATATAGAGTAGTTTTAAACTACTGCTATTACTAAACCTGTAAAGTGGAATAAAAAAGTTGAATTGGAAATCCATTTGTGGCCTATTGTTGCTAATTGGACAAATGGGGGTCAAAATTAGTATATGGATTAATATTATAATATGACTTTGGTATAGTAATTGTGGGCATATGGCAGTGATTAGTATAGCATTGTGGACAATTGTGGGCAATTGGCAGGATATATCAATGGTGTCGTGATTAGTAGCATGTATGTTCTCATATATATATATATATATATATATATATATATCCATGTACTGCCAGGCGAAATTGTGGGCATATGGCAGCGGTGTTTAGTTTAATTATTTTATTTATTGTTATTTTTTTGTTGTTTGTATAGTTATCACTTTATAATTTAGGTTTTAATGTTTTGAGATGGATAAGTAAGTATTGAAGGGTTTTATTATATGAACATCATTAGATTCATGTTATTTGGAGGAATTAACATTTAACCCCAAGATTGAAATTTAGGAAAAAAAATTGATTATGAAATTGGACAGGTTTTGGGTGTAGGCTAGACATATAGTAATGCGGGTATCATTGGACTCCTGATGATGTGCATGTTTCAATATTGATAGAAAATTATCGTTTTGGGAGTTGAATTCAAGATTTGTTCATTCGCTAGAAGTGTTCGAGTGCGGTTCCAGCAGTGAGGTAGGTTTGGCTATCCTTCTTTGAGATTGGGATTAAGTTATTGAATATTCTTATGTAATAATCTATGGGATGAGATCGTATCATGTGTGGGGTTGATAATTCTTGTTGTGATGCTAGTGTGAGGGCTTTAATTGTCTACGTGTTGCTTCGAGAGCATGCGAAATCCTAAATTGAGAATAGTGTGATATGACATGTTGAGAAAGGGAGATAATTGTGATATATATATTGAGGATCATGGTTTTTTGGGAAAATAAAGTTACTAGAAAGGGGTGAAATATTTTAAAAGAGAATTGTATCCAAATATGTATTAAAGAGGGTGAATATTATAATTGCTAAATTCGAGGACTTTGAATTTGATGTGCTTATTGAGAGGAATTATTGTTCCATAATTGTGTCTTGATTGCATGCATCCTCATACTATATGTCATGACATTTTGGGAAGTTGTGAATGGTGATTCCTATCATGAGTCCTTGACCACGGGCACTTGGGCGGCAAGGTAGTTGATATATTGTGATTGAGGTATATGGCTGCGAGGTCCCCATGGGTCCACTTAGTCTTGGAGTTGTAGCTCGACGGGGTTATATACGACAGGTTGTGCGGCAGTCTTGATACTACCTTACATTGCATTGCATGACATTGCATACCATTCCATTATGCTACTTGTGGTTGTTTTGAGTTGGCTTATGTGAGATTATATGTTTACTTTATTCGCGTCGTTCTATACAAATTGGCGACACCGATGCCGCACTGGTTTTCCTGTTGCAGGTGGAAGCGTTCCTAGATTATTTCATTATTTATTCAATTTCTGATTCCCAATCGGTTAAACCTACTAGGTACATGTTACGTGTACTCATCCCTACTTCTTTCTCCCCACAGACTCTCGTCAGAATTATCCACGAGGTAGTTGATTTGCTCGTGCACTTGGTTCATACCAAATCTAGTGGTGAGACTCAGGACTTAGAGTTGCCATTGGATTCTATCTTAGTTGTGTCGTCTTTATTTTTATTCGAAGACAGAGATATACTTACTTCACTAGTTATGTATTAGATGCTCTTTATACTCATGACACCAGGTTTTGGGACATCATTTTTATGTGGCGACTATCTATCTATTGGGTTTTCTCCTTTTAGTGTACTTCATTTCTGGGTTTGGAATTTATGGGGACTATTTACTCATAACCCCATTTTGGGTCGTGACAGTGAAGGACCACGACAGACCCTTGTTGGTCGTGAAAAGGACCATGCGTCATGGTCCTTGTCGTGAGACCCTCAACGACTGGAAATCCAAGTCCAATCAGGAATCCTTTTCTACTTAGTTTAGGCTTACTTTTCATACTTATTTTAGGAATGTTTTAAGACTATACATAGAACTAGGTTTTATTTCTTTTAGATATCTTGTAACCCTTCCTCCCCCTATTTTGGGGTTGCTGATTCACGATCTAAACACTATTTTTCCAAAAATTTCCTCACATTTACACGGCTGGACATCAGCAAATTTCCAACAACTTTAGTTGCTTGTCTTGGTTATTGTTTGACATTTAGATCAAGCGTTAGTCTCCGGATTCTTCGTGTGACTTCAATAATTGATTTAATCTTCCTTGTAAGTAATTTCAGCATGGATTACAGAATAATTCTTGTTCAAAACCTTGCAAGTTCAGTAATTCAGACCCACAACTAAGGTTGTGGGAACCATGATGTTTTAATGAAATTGGCAAAACTTAGGGTTTTATTGGGACTTGTATTGCATGTATTGTAATTTCATTGCTTAAAAATGCTTTCTTGATGAGTGCACCATTGAGGACTTGCCCGTATTCATTCGTTATCTAGGAGGGAATTAATGATTAGGAAAAGGAAATTACAGCGGGAGATAAAAGCAATCGGCCTAAGTTCTAGTCACCTGAGGCCGGGAGGGGATGATATACTTAGGCTTGGGGATTAGCTTGTATCTAAAGAACTTGAGACCGAGATGTGACAGTTTTCTAAAATTCAAAAGTGAGGGCTAGTATTGAAAATATTTTGAGACCAGGAGGAGAGAAATGACATACTACTGGGAAGGACCAAGAGGTGGACTAGAGGTTATGCAACTCCCTAGATTTTTCATGCAGTATAAAAAAAAAATACACCCGATGTTAATTTCTCACTAGTTAAGTGTCATAGGGACCGCAACCCTAGTCATTATCAATCTATCTAAGTTTAGTTTATTTTTCGCATTCGTACTCATAGTTAAGATCTGAATTCAAAACCCCCCATTTTTTCTTTTCCGCATTATTTGCTTTCTAAAAATAGAACCAACAGATAAAATAGGATAACTAGTAGAGTCTTTCAACCTATTCCCTGTGGGATCGACCCCGACTCTAAGTGGGTAAATAGACTGCTACCGATCTTTCATATTTTGTAAAAAGAGTATGTTTGAACGTTATCAAAAATGGGGCGCTGTTTCCGGGGAATATGATTTTGAGATAATCTACTAGTTTTCTATTTAGGTTGCAGTTCTATTTTATAGTTTTATTGTTTGTTTTTGTTTTGATAACTATAGGGGACAATGTACTGCAAAACTATTGTTGACATTCAAACTATGTCTATAAGTTATAAGTGTGCTCTCTCCAATAAGCTTTGTATTAGTATTGGTTCCTGCAAGGATTTGATAGCTCTATTAGGAGATTTGCATGAGACTATGAAATCTTCAATGATATACTTTCTTAAATCAATAATGGATCTAATTGATGAGTTTTATATATTTGGCTCGGATATTGATGATTTAGATGTTTCATTAAGCACGAAGGTTGATGCTTATGACACCCAACAGGTTAATAGCACCTTGTCTGAGGAAGAAAAGAGGCTTGTAAGACAACTTGAGGAGCTAAAATTGAAGGGCCATCTACTTGATCATATTTACGGATGTTGTCCCTGTTGAGAAGAGAACAAGTGTTATGTGAGGCAGTAGATAATACTTTTAAAAACTCTAGCGCGTGTAAAGAAGAGGGTGTGAATAATATTAATAATACAATTCATGAGTTAGGACATATTGGACCTTATTCCAATCATTTTTCTACCCTATGTTTAAATGATGAGATATTAATCAAACCATCCGAACATGTGGAAGAATATGAGGAGGGACAATATGTCTATATTCTTGAATTTGTCGAGTCAAAGTCAAAAAATCACATTCCTCATTTAAAGACAAAAAATTACAAAGTGTAATCTCTATTATTTGGTCTCTTGATTTTTATATCACCACCCCTGGAGCATAGTAGAAAATTGGAAAAGAAGCTAGAAGTGCAGTTCATAGGTTCAAAGTGGAGGAAAAAGTGGAAGAAAGCACATGTGGATACCTGATGAAGTCTGAGTAAACAGGTACACTGCTACTGATGCCTAGGGCATCACAAGTAATCACTTCCCTTGTTTTATACATTGATTTGACATGCATTGGGGACAATGCATAAATTTTGGTGGGGAGTGGGGAGTGGGGCATCCTAAAGCCTTTGGAGTTTTTCTTATCATATTTCTTTTCTATGAAGGTGTATTATATAATAAAACTGGCATGTTTAGGTTGTTTTTTGTGTAAATAGAAGTGTTTATAGGAGTCTATAGTGATCTATGACTTTTGTGGAAAAATGCCCCAATCTAAAAAATTTCAAAGAGCTTGTATGTGCATGCATTCCATCCTGACTAACTTGTGTTGATCCTTGTAAAGCATTGTATACATTGTCTAGTTGGCATCTTGATGACTAAAGCAAGACTTTGTTGGTTAGTATGAATAGCGTAGGAGATGTGCCATATGTGGTGAGATTATGGTTTAATTTGATTGATGCACTTGTAAACTAGAACTTGTTTGGTTATTCCCACTAAAAATATTGAATGATTGGATTAGGACAGGACCTTAGGCCATTTTTGTTGATAAGTCACATAGCCTAAAATTGATCAACCAAATGTAATTGTTCTCTCTGAACCAAAAGTTGAGCCTGAATAGACCTTTTCTTTATAATCACCCAACTCACCTTCCTTATCTATTTGGAGATCCTTACATTGGCCCTGGTATTATCAAGGACATTGTAAACCTTAACTCAGGCTAAAAGCCTAAGTTGAGGGTGGCTTATGTTGACTCTGGTCCTTTAAAAAAAGACACAGTGTACCTCAACTCCGGCTAAAAGCCTAAGTTGGAGGTGACTATTGTAAAAAAAGCAGACACATTGAGAACGGAAAAGAGTCAAGTGATGAGAAGAGAAAATTTTGGGGTGTGATCATAAGTAAAACAAAAGAGCGAAAAAAAGAAAGAATGAAAACGAAAATCACCCCCAATGGCAAAGAAAGAAAAAAATAGAGGCAACAGGATTTTGGGGTAGAAAGTAGATGGCATAGCCAAAGTTGTGTGTTGGAGGGGGAAATTAGTCACTTTGATCCTAAATGTACCCTACCCTAGCCCAGGCCTACAATAGAGATCACAAAAGTCCTAATGTGATCCTAAAAAAGGTCGTTCGAGAGTTAAGGTGGTGAAAATAAGGGCAAGCATATGGTCTATACTTGTGTGTTGATTGAATATCTTTTGTGAGTGTGAGTGTCTATATTCCGTTCTTTGTTTTGTATTTATATATTGTGTGTGAGACTTTATTATAGTGAGGGAACTATCCTTACACTGGTTGGTTGCTAATCTAAAAGGTTCATCTTTGTTCTTGAGCTTATTTGGTCAACTGCGTGATATAATGCTTAACTTGATTTTTGTAAGTTGGTTTGGGTGTGAACATATTGCAAGTTTACTCTTTGGGCATGATTTTGATAATTGAGGGGTTGCTATATACTTCATGTTAAACACTTGTATTTGCATGTTGTTATGTTTTGTCTTTGGTCATCGCTTGAGGACAAGCAATGATTCTAAGTTGAGGGTATTGATCAGTCATAGAAATACAATTTTTATGATGCCTAAAACATAGAATTATTGTGAGTTGTTAAGTGTGTTTGTTAGTTTAATATGCATTTTATGTTTGTTTAGGAGGAAAATGAGATTTTCGGGGATCTATAGACATTGGACTTATTTGGAGCTAAAATTGTCTTAAGTGTGAAAGAGTCACTTGTGGATAAGCTTGGGTACGCCATGAGGATCACTTGGTAAGATGTGAGGTTGGAAAACAAAAAAAAGACATCATCAAGAGCTAAAACGCATACATCACAAGCTGTCTCAGAAAATAATTGAGGCACTCTGTTGGAAGCTAATTAAAGACATGGTCCATAGGAGTGTACACTGCCCATGACCAGTGATGCAATCTATTTGATGGTCTGAAGTTGAGGAGTAGCAGTAGACAAATTTCCAGGAACAATTGAGGCAAAACGGAATAAAAATGAGCAGCAACAAAGCTAAAACATACAAAAACCAAGCCATTTCGGAAGAAAGCAAAGCTTCTTATCTGGAGTTGATTGGAGGTATCGTGCTAGGAATTATGTGCTTTCCATGGCCAGCTATGATGCCAATATGAAGGCTCAAATGCGTGGTGAAGCAGTAATAAAAGTATTCCAGGAGTTTAGAGACAATGTAGAACAAAAGGGAGCAAAGAAGAGACCATGGTATGCTTGATGGGTCGTGAAGATGCCCGTCCAGGTGACTTCGTCCAGAAATATGACCAAGGGCCTTACCAAGAGCCCTTGCATGACTCGTGGTTCACTCTACGAACCATGAAGGTACTCGTGAAATGGACCAAGGTAGCAGCAAAGATCAACTCGCGAAGGCAAACATCATGGCAACCTTCCACGACTCGTGTACACCTTCATGAGTCGTGAAGGTGATCGTGAAAAGGGAGCTGAGTACGGACAGTTCTTTCTCCACGCGAAGGACCAGCCCTTTTTGGTCATGAAAAGGACCACGGGTCGTGGTCCTGGTCGTGAGACCCTCTAGAAATCCAAGTCCAATTTGGGCTCCTTTCCTACTTAGTTTAGGCTTAATTTTCCTACTCATTTTAGGATTATTTTAAGACTATAAATAGAGCTAGGTTTTATTTCTTTTAGACATCTTTTACCCCACGTTTTGGGGCTGCCGATCCACAATCTAAACACTATTTGTATCCGAAAATTTCCTTGCATTTACACAGATGGACAATAGCAAATTTCCAGCAACTTTAGTTGCTTGTCTTAGTTATTATTTGACGTTTAGATCAAGCATTCGTCTCTGGATTCTTCGTGTGACTTCAACAATTGATTTAATCTTCCATATAAGTAATTTTAACATGGATTACATAATGATTCTTGTTCTAAACCTTGCAAGTCAATAATCTACACCCACAACCAGGGTTGTAGGAACCATGACGTTTAAATAAAATCGGCAAAACTTGGGGTTTTATTGGGACTTGTATTGCATGTATTGTGATTTCCTTTGCTTAAAAGTCTTTCTTGATGAGTGCACACATTGAGAACTTTCCCGTATTCATTAGCTGACCGCGAGGAAATTAATAATTAGGAAAGAAAATTAAAGCGAGAGATAGAAGCAATTGACCTAAGTTTGAGTCACTTGAGCCCCAGAGGGGATGATATACTTAGGCTTGGGGATTATCTTGCATCTAAAGAACGTGAGACCAGAAGGTGATAGTTTTTCGAAATTCAAAAGCAAGGGTTTGTATTGAAAACATTCTGAGACTGAGAAGAGATGAATGACATACTTCTAGGAAGGACTGGGAGGTGAACTAGAGGTTACACAACTCACTAGATTTTGCATGCAATATAACGAACAATACACACGATGTTAATTGCTCACAAGTTAAGTGTCATGGGGACCGAAACCCTAGTCATCATCAATCTATATAAGCTTTAGTTTATTTTTCTCATTCATACTCATGGTGAGGATCTAAATTCAAAACCCCCCATTTTTACTTTTCCGCGTTATTTATTTTCTGGAAATAGAACCAATGGTTAAAATAGGATAATTAGTAGAACGATTTCAATCTATTCCCTGTGAGATCAACCCCAACTCTAAGTTGGGTAAATATACTGCGAATGATTTTCATATTCTGTAAAAGTATATTTGAATGTTATCAATCGTCATCTCCTTTAGTATGACTCGTTAAATTATTATTGGATTGTCATCTCCTTCAGTATGGTACGTTAAATTATTATTGTATCATCACCTCCTTTAGCGTGACACGTTGAATTATTATTGGATCATCATCCCTTTCACTATGACATGTTGAATTATTATTAGATTTTGCATGCAATATAACGAACAATACACCCAATGTTAATTGCTCACAAGTCAAGTGTCATGGGGACCACAACCCTAGTCATCATCAATCTATCTAAGCTTTAGTTTATTTGTCTCATTCATACTCATGGTTAGGATCTGAATTCAAAACCCCACATTTTTACTTCTCCGCATTATTTATTTTCTGAAAATAGGATCAAAGGCTAAAATAGGATAACTAGTAGAGTTGTTTCAACCTATTCCATGTGGGATTGACCCCGACTCTGAGTTGGATAAATATACTGCTAACAATCGTCATATTCTGTGAAAGGAGTATATTTGAATGTTATCAATCATCATCTCCTTCAGTATGACACGTTAAAATTATTATTGGATGGTCATCTCCTTCAGTATGGCATGTTAAATTATTATTGGATCGTCACCTCCTTCAAAGGGACACGTTGAATTATTATTGGATCGTCATCTCCTTCAGTATGACACATTGAATTATTATTGGATCGTTACCTCCTTCAGTGTAACATGTTAAATTTATTATTGAATCGTCACCTCCTTCAGCATGACACGTTAAAATTATTATTGGATCGTCATCTCCTTCAGTATGGCACGTTAAATTATTATTGGATCGTCACCTCCTTCAGCGTGACACGTTGAATTATTATTGGATTGTCATCTCCTTCAGTATGACATGTTGAATTATTATTGGATCGTCACCTCCTTCAGGGTAACACGTTAAATTTATTATTGGATCGTCACCTCTTTCAGCATGACACGTTAAAATAATTATTGGATCGTAACCTCCTTCAGCATGACACGTTAATTTATTATTGGATCATCACCTCCTTCAGCGTGACACGTTAAAATTATTATTGGATAGTCACCTCCTTTAGCGTGAGACATTGTATTATTATTGTATCGTCATCTCCTTCAGTATGACACATTGAATTATTATTGGATCATCATCTCCTTCAGCGTGACACATTAATTTATTATTGGGTCGTCACTTCCTTCAGCATGACACGTTAAAATTATTATTGAATCGTCATCTCCTTCAGTATGACACGTTAAACCAAGTTTGCATAAATTATATTCATATTTATATTTCATTACTACTAACAAGTTTTCTCAAATTTACAATACACAAGCGTGGACTACGTCAGAAAGGACGCAGCATAACGTGAAACTTTTTCTTAGCAACAAACTGGGACATAGTCCAGAGAGGAATAATCAAACTCTTTCAACACAAGCTGACGAGCGACCTCCACTACAATCCAACCACACCTCTGTCATAAGGCATGCAAATATTTCTTTGGATTCGTCGATTTCAGTTTCGCACCTATATGATTTTGACTCTCATCGGAGGCAATTTTTCAATATGAGGGACAATACATCAAGAGCTTTGAAAATTATCTCCATGTAAGTTCTTACTTACGGGTGTGAAGTGCACCATATTTATGACTAAGAGATTGCAAGCCTCTTTTTGATACTTAATTTACTTGTCACTCCTCCCAACCAAAGGTTATCTTAGCACAACAAAATTTCTTTTTCAATCGATTGAGTCGAACTACAAGAAGTCTGATTCTAATTTCTTGGATATGTAGGCGGGCTCGATGTCGAAAACTCGACTGCACTCCAACCTCTCACTATTCTGTTCTCGAGCTTTTCAGTTTCTCTATGATTTGATTCCGAGATAGCTTTTGAATTCTTTTAAAGTTATGCCTAAACTCAAGCGTCATCAACTACAAGTGGCCTGAATTCTCATATAACCTGAGATATGTAGGAAACCCAATACCAGGGTTTGGCCATAATTCCTCGGGATCCTTACCATTCCCCATTTTAATATGATGAATTAGTGGACGGACAAAATTGGATTCGTCAACTTCCTTTGCCTTGGATCTCTTTCATCGACCCAAGCCAAACGAGGGGCAGTTGTTGACACCTAATTTTGACCCTCAACATTATAAATTAATTATTAAGCTTCTTCAATATTTCTTTAATAATTTAAAGTAATTATTTTTTGGAAAAAAATTCAAACAATCTTTTAAGTCATATATATATATATATATATATATATATATATATATATATCCTAAAGACAATTCAATTACCAACTTAGTGAAGAGGATGGGAATCTCACCTGAAGCCATGTGGCGCCCTTCGTAGCTTATAGGTACATTTTTCTCCTTTTCTCTATATTTTTTTCTCAAGTTATAATGAAAGAGTTAAACCCTATTAACCCTATTTTAATATATGGGTTAAGGTGTATAGGGTATTAAATAAATATAATTTAGTCCCTCCATTAGACTAATTTGTTTTAAAAAAAAAAAATTACCCCTAAACTTAAATAATCATAGTTATTAAATAGTACAAAATACCCATTTACAATTCACGAGAAGGATATTTCAAGAAAACAAGAGGACTAATTTTTTAAATAATCTAATGGATCATTACATTCACTTGGTGCAAAAACTATCCATACTCATCTCTCTTTTCACAATCACCTTTACGAGTCGTGGAAGGCTGCCATGATGTTTGCCTTCGCAAGTTGATCTTTTCTGCTGCCTTGGTGCCTTTCACGAGCATCTTCATGAGTTGTAGAGTGCAGCACGAGTTGTTCAAGGGCTCTTGGTAAGTCCCTTGGTCATATTTCTGGACGAAGTCACCTGGACGGGCATCTTCACGACCCATCAAGCACACCACGGTCTCTTCTTTGCTCCCTTTTGTTCTACGTGATCTCTATTACTCCAGGAATATTTTTGCTACGCTTCACCACGCATTTGAACCCTCATGTTGGCATCATAGCTGGCCATGGACAACACATAATTCCTAGCACAATACCTCCAATCAACTCCACGATAAGAAGCTTTGCTTTCTTCCGAAATGGCTTGGTTTTTGTATGTTTTAGCTTTGTTGCTGCTTCATTTTTGTTCTGTTTTGCCTCAGTTGTTCCTTGACATTTAGCTATTTCTACTCATCAACTTCACACCATCAAATAGGTTGCATTACTGGTCATGGGCAGTGTACACTCCTATGGACCACGTCTTTACTTAGCTTCCAACAAAGTGCCTCAATTATTTTCCAAGATGGCTTGTGATGTATGCATTTTAGCTCTTGATGATGCTTTATTTTGTTTTCCAGCCTCACATCTCTACCAAGTGATCCTCACGGCGTGTCCAAACTTATCCGCAAGTGACTCCTTTCACTCTTTAGCCGATTTTAGCTCCAAATCACCTCAAATCAGTCCAACGTCCATAGATCCCTGAAAATCTCATTTTCCTCCAAAACAAATATAAAACACATATTAAACTAACAAACGCGCTTAATAATTCACAATAAATCATATGTTTTAGGTATCATAAAAGTCATATTATCATGACTTATCAACGATCCAGTAATAAATTAACGTATCATACTGAAGGACATGACGATCCAAAAATAAATCAATGTGTCATATTGAATGAGATGATGATCCAATAATAAATTAACGTATCATATTGAAGGAAGTTACGCTCCATATTTTCTGAAACTTCATAGAATTTGCAGGCAACATAAGATTTTCCAACAAAATGCAAGAAAACTGAAATAACAAATGACTAGATTTTTCAAGATAGAATAAAAATAATAGATAGACTGTCAAAATGAGTTCTTGGTGTCGGAACTCCTTAGCATATGTAATAACATCTTTAAAAGATTTACTTGTGTTCTTTTCTTGTGAACATCTCGCTTGATTTTTTAAAATTTGAGACTATCTTTTGAAAATTGCTTTTGATTCTAGCAACGATAGCTGTGGAGTTTAAATCCAAGTAATAACAAAATTAACTTATCAAAGTAAATGGCATAACAAAAGATAAGTTGAAAGATGAAGTTATTCAGCTTGTATTCGCCCGAATGAAATCGCATAATCTTGATCATTCTGCTGGGCTATTTTATCTGTAACATTGAGAAATGTGTTCTAAATCACAAGAGTAATACGAAGAAATTTAGAAAATGAATAGAGTAAGGAAATAGGTAAACGTAGAAGTCGTCTGAATCTTGACGAGGCCCCTATGGGTCTAACGATGGCTTATGACTTTATAGTTCTTGTATCTAAAGGAAAGTACTTAGTTTTGAGAGACTGATTCATGTTGTTTTTGCCTTGCTATCTTAATGCTTGTTTGCCATCTGATTTGCATGTTGAATTCATTTTGAAATGCAGGTTTGATAGAATTTTTTAGGGCCCTCCTCAAAAATTCTTCCCTAATTTGGAATATCAACGAAATCTTAACCTTTTTGTAGTTTCTTATTGATTTTTGAGAAAACATTAAAAAATATGCCCCTGTTGCAACTTTTTAAATGTGACTCTAACTCAGACTTGTTAGAGAAAGTCTTCTTCTACAAAATTTTGAGGTTCTCTCAAAATTCTGCCCTAGTTTCATTGTAAAGAGGGATATAGAAATCCCTCGGGGCATATGGCTTAGCTATCGTGGCGCCTACATATCCTGATGAGGTAGGAATCAGGTCAGACATAGTTTCGGATAAGAAATGATGAGTTTGTAGCAACTTTATTGACCATAGACCACGTAAAATATGAATATTCTGCTAGCGGATATTGAAAATTATTTTGCTTTGATGAAGTCAAAAAGTTTGATTGCCAACATAAACCAATATCTCCTTCTATAAAGAAAAAAAACTCAAAAAGTGAAAGGGTTAGTCCATTAATTATAATAATTAATCAAAGTAATAAATAATATTTATTTTGCCTAAACAAATTATCCAAAATTTAAGGAATGAGAGGTTCTAATAAAAGTGACCAAATGAGCAAAATTTGATCATTTAATGGATTAAAATGAGTAAATTAGGATTTCAATAAAACGTTCACAAGATGATTTTTGAAAGGTTCAACTGAGTATAAAGATGTTCTAAAATTTGATTCGAAATTGGTGGAGTAGTTGATAACTCTGGCTATTTTGATATAGAAAATTATTTATTCAGAAATAATATGGTCAACATAGATTTTAATGATGACCCAATGAACAGAAGGAGTGACTTTAGACATTTCTTGACAATGGACTGAAAGTGTATTTTAGAAGAGAAAGTTATATAACTGATTATAGTTTAGGGGTTATCATATTTCTCTAGCTATAGTTATGATAATTACCAAATATAACTACATGTTTTATGGAAAAAATACAATACACATGTAATTTAATTTAATATATTCAACATTAGTAAATAATACCTATTTGCGGCTAAGAAAGGACAGAACTGTATTTTAATAATGGTAACGACAATTCCATTAATTAACCTATTTCCATTTTTGAATTGTCAATCTTCCCATTATTATTATTAAATACAAAATCAACTAAGAATTACTCTTTCAACAAGTCCTTTGAAGTTATCGTGTTCTTGGTGTTTCCCTCTCTTTCAAAAATCACCATTGTTTCTTTATGATATTTGATACAGGTAATATCAGGTTTGAGTTTATCGACTTTGTTATGTTTATTGTATCAATTAATTGATAGTCTAATATCATAAATATTTATTTTTGAATTATGAAATAGGAAGTATCAACCATAGTAATTTTAATAAGACATTCAGGAAAATGAAATGAAGACAATAGCTACACCGAATACAGGAAGGAATATACTTTGTATGATGATTTGGTCAGTCTAATTTCAAATCAATTAAGTGTTGATTTAGTTATAATATTCATAAAAATCAAATACACTATTAATGGTAGCAATACGCCTATGGAAATACATAATGACATGAGTGTTTGGATGTATGTTTAGTTAAAGAAGTCGAAAATGGAATTTGGAGTATATCCCTTGTGCATAACAGCTATTGATAAGGATGTATGCTATTCTGTTAATGAGGAAACTGTAATTCAAGAAGATGTAATGGAGTTTGAATACAATCATGACTTACTTGATACAACTGATACAGTTCAACAGTTGGATATGGTTGTTGTCCAGCAAGAAGATGTATCGAATGAGGCCAATGGTTTGATAATTACTAAACGAAATGTAAAAGAACTAATAGTTGATCAGATATATGTGAACAAGTAAACACTAAAGGCTGTCATGGATAAGTATGCTATCGATAATTGATTTCAATTCTTGGTTCAAAGGTCCAACACTATTAGGTAAAGTTTGCTTCCGCGGAATGTATTTTTATTTAAAATATAAGTTTATATTTAATAAATGCTTGGCTATATTTAATAAGATGTATTTGAATTTAAATATATATATATATATATATATATATATATATGTATGTATGTATGTATGTATTGATATGTGAGCAGAATTTTTTCGAACTAAAACTTCTCAAATATAATTTGCATTTTAACCGTTGTATGCATATCTCAAGAATGCAAATGGTTGATGAAGGTGTCAAGTATTAACAAGTCAAAAACGTTTCGAATTGAAGTGTTTTGCGATGAGTATATGTGTTATTTAAAAGATAGAATATACTCACAATGTCATGCAACAAGTGGATTGATTGGAGGAATTATTACACCTAAGTTTAGGAATCATAAGAGGAAATACATACCAAATGATATCATAGCAGACATGAAAATGGATCTTGGTATGGATGTCAACTACGTGATGGCTTGACGAGCCAAAGAAAAGGCATTAGATTCATTGATGGGGAGACCAGCTGAATCCTATAATTAACTCCCTGGATACTTGTACATATTGGATAAGACCTATCCTGGTTCACATATTCGAATGAAGAAAATCTCTTAAAATTATTTTTTGTATATGTTTATATCGTTGCATGCTTTTATAAAAGGGTTCGATTATTGTAGGCCAATTGTGGTTGTAGATGCTAGCCATCTCAGAGGAGCATACACTAGTGCTTTCATTGCAGCTAGCACTTTAGACGGAGCAGGTAATTGTGGTACATGAATACATTCTTATGCGTCAATACTTCATAAATTTTTTCATATTTAAAAAGTTCAATTTGTTGTTTACATATTTATGGGCAGGGAATATCTAACCATTGGCTTATGGAGTTATTTATTCTGAGAATGATGTTGCTTGTCATGGTTCTTTGAACAATTTAAAGCAACATTTGGAGAGCGAGAGAATATATGTATTGTATCTGATAGAAATGAAAGCATTATAAAGGTTGTTTCTAAGTTATACAATAATGTGCCGCATTACGCATGCATATGGAATCTATGGAATAATGTACACAAGAACTATAAAAAGTCAAAGCTTTTGACTGAGGTGTTCTACACTATGGCAAAAGCATACACACATGTTAAATTTGATATGTTGATGGGTAGGATTGAAAAGGTTGATATTAAAGTCGAAAAATACTTGGAGTTGGTGGGTTAGGAGAAGTGGGAAAGGTTGTATGCACCAGTTAATCAACGTTGGATTATGACGTCAAATATTGCAGAGTCTATCATTTTCCCACTCGTAGAAGCTATGGAATTACACATATTTGATTTTCCAGAATAAGTACGGTTTCTTTTTGCTAGATGAAACTGCATAAATCGGCAAAATGCATCTTTTACCGTCAAGCTTCTTGGGAACAAATTTCAGGAAATACTCACAGATAATGAAAAGCAATCTATATGTATGACGGTGTGTATCTATTATGCATTCATTTTATCAAAAACAAAATAGGCGTTTTTCTATTCTATATCTGTTACATGTAATTTATTTGATGTATTTTATATTCATTGTAGTATTGTATTATATTTATTTGTTTCAGGTTGTTCCATCAAGTGATTACATTTATTCTGTGAGTGATGAAGGAAAGTAATATATAGTATGCCTTGAAAATAAGAGATGTAGTTGCAGAAGATTTTAAGTGGATGAAATTCCATGTGCACATGCTTATGCAGTGCAAAAAAGCAAAAATATACTACCATATGAATATTGTTCTGATTTGTAAAAGCATAAAACAAATTTAAAGACATATGAGGTGCCTATGTATCCTCTTCAAGATATAACAGAGTGGAACGTACCTGAGCATATAGCAAGAAGTAGTGTTGCCGCCAAAGTATAAACGACCTCCTAGAAGGCCAAAGAAGCAACGTGATAAGTCATATAGCGAGATGAAGCAAAAGAAGAGTAGTAATTCTTGTAGTACGTGTGGAAGTTGTGGTCACAATAGGTGTACCTGTAGAGCTGCGCCTCGTGATAAATTGTAGTGTTTCTTTAAAATTTAAAAAATTACGTCAATTTTATTATTTTTATGATGTCAACAGTTGATTGAATAAATTGGTTTTCTTTGCTTATAATTTGTTATTATTTGGTATAGCAAGTTATCAATTTGAAGTTAATCAATGTATTGATATTGTTACTCAAAACAAATTATCATCATTAACTCCTTTCAAAAGCTCTGAGGCTATAAAGAGAAAGACTATACTCACCTACTCGTAGACTTTGAAGCACATATTAGCTATTTTTCATTCTGGTAGTATTATTGCCATGATGTATTCAGCAGTTATATTCAAGCCCGTGGCCTGCAAATTAGCATTGTAAAAAGCTTCGACATAACTCTATTGAAATAATAATAGTGATGATCTTACAATAGTATAATAAAGGCCATCGATTGGGACTTGCTTATACGTATGCTAAAAACAAGCAGGGAATGTTAGTTGTTTTGTAGTGCTTAGAGCTTCCAATAACATAGTACAATAAGATTTCTTTTGAAGCTTGATATGAATGGCCTGTATTTTGTCAGGACAGATAGTTCAAAGCATGCTTGTTAATCGAATATGCAATACATGCTTGTGGTGCTAAATGTGATTTAGCATATAATATATATCATTCAGCTCTTTATACTTCTAATAAATCTGGTCTAAATAGGTATTACCGTACCATTTTTCATAAAAAATGTATTTATTACAAGCATGATATAATGTAATAAAAAAGATAGATAGATGGATAGATAGATGGATGGATAAGTGTGTGAATTAGTAAGGAGAGTAACTAAGGTATTATGTTCCCCATGATTTTCTAAGTTTGTATTACTAGATAATCGTAGTCATTTCTAGTCTGTAGCATGCGGAACGGTAAGTTAAGTTTATCAAACCCTTTGATCTAGGCAAGGTAAATTTCACTACGTGATTTGATCCATCTCCGCAGTGTGATATTACTAACCCTTACCTATCGTTCCAGTACAATCTCCACTTGATCCAGTTCGGTTAATTAGACGAGAAACATCATCGAATCCTGTTAATTAATCTCTTTTCCTATTCATTACTACATTGATCCAGTCAGTAACACTAGGTGAGTTCTAAGGTTAGCCATCATTAAAAAGCAATAAAAAAAGAGAATTAATTAATACATGCATGCATACTTTCCAAGAATTATGAATTATCTGATTTTACCTTGTTAGTTCTTCATGGTTCCCACAACCCTAGTTGTGGATTTAGATACTCATTATGATTGTAGATGCAAGAATCATGATATTAAATAGCATAATTAAGAACTTACAAGAATTGAATTTAGAACAAGAAATCAAAGCTCTTCAATGAAAATCACAAATATGAATTAAGCTCACAAAATATTGTTTTCCAAGCGTCTCACAATGTTTCTCTACAGGTTCCTAACCGTTGCACTACTGTTCTCTACAAAAATAACCTAACAAACCTATTTATAGTATTTAAAATATAAAACAAAAAAATAGGAGAATTGGGTCGACAGGCACAATGAGCATCTTTATGGGCCGTATAAAATTCTATGGCCCGTAAGCGAGGCTTCTTGGACATGATCTGCAAATCTGGAGTTGACTTCTACGAGACCTATTTATGGGCCGTATAAAGTTTTCCGACCCGTGGAGTGTTTTATCTGATGACTTTTCAGCAACTCCCCACTTTATGATCCTCAGGATACGACACCATATCTACGACTCATACATTGTTTTACGACTCGTCTGCATGTTCATAGATTCAACTTCAGAAAATATCCCCTTCACTGGATTTTGCTACAAAACCAACTCTACGGCCCGTGGAAATTTCCACGGCCTGTACAGAGTATCGTAGAATAACAAACACTTCAATTTTGCAAACCTAGCCCAAAATCATGTCAACCCTGTAATCTTGCAAAACAAACATAAAAACACATCAAATCTACTAACATCGCTTTGAGAACACACAAAATTTCAAGTTTCAAGTATCAAAAATGTTGTATTTCGACAACACATCAACACCCTCAACTTAAAATTGTTGCTTGTCCTCAAGCAACAAATTCAATCTACATAAGCAGTACAGTAACACACACATCATCTCAAACTCAAGCACAGACACCCACACCACTCATAAATACATTTCAGATAGTATCAAGAGAACTAATGTGGATCAATACATGAGACAATATAACTATGACAAGCAAGAAAATTATCAATAAGCACAATCACTGAGTTAGGCTAAAATCAATAGTGCAATGCAAGTGCCCTCATAGAAAGAAGTCTCATATCCCACTCATATTGATATTTCTAGATTTAATGCTTGGGAATACACAAAATCACTCTCTCACAAAAGATATTCAAAATACTATGCTTAATACCATATGTGTGCCCCTAAACTCATGACTATGACCTTCGATTACTTGGACTAGGATTACTATAGGACTTTCTTAGTTTGTAACGTAGGCTCAGGGGCTTTGGTATGATGTTTTGGGAACATAGTGACTATAGATCCTCCTTGACACTGTGTTATTCTACACTTTTGCCCTACCAACACTTTGTCAATTTTTTCACTCCTATTATCCCTTTCTCCTATTTCAAGCTTTTCTGGATGCCTTACTCTTATTTTTAGCTCTTTGCCTTTTGTTTTCACTTCATTTTTTAGCTCATAGATTAGGCATCCATTCATTTTTCTTGCACCCATAACACATTCTCTTTTTCATGTATCACCAGCTTCCACCTTATTTTATATGTTTACCCTTACACCAGCCACCCTCAACTTAGGCTTTTAGCCTGCGTCCAGGTGCACAATATCCAACCTATGAACTAGGGCCGCTTTTGGTAGCCACCCTCAACTTGAACTTTTGGCTCAGTCAAGGTGCACAATATTCAAGGAAGGACCAGGGCTAATTTCAGGATTTTACATTTAATAAGGCTAGGTAATTTAGGTTTTTACAAAGAAAAGGTACATGCAAAAGGCTCAAACATTTGGGATCAAGGGATTCATTACACATTTAGTTGGTTATTAAGGCTAAGTGGACTAATATAAATAATGGCCTAAGATCCTTTCCTAACCAACTAACCTACAGTCTAAGTCAGAGTAACAGGGCTAGTTCTGAATTGAAATACATCATAAGAATCTAGAAAAGGAAGCTCTCTCACACACACGACACTAATTACGTTATTAACAAAGACTCAAATCCTGTTTTTCATCACAACTTATCCTCACTTATGAGAACAAGCACTATCAAATAATCGAACATGCATGGTTGTTATCAAGACTAACTACCATAATTTTTGGTGGGTATCATTTTTCACACTAAAAAAAACATATGCCATAGAAATTAGTACTACATCCTATTAATACTACCTACACATCCTGAACATACCGATTCAACAGAAGGTAAATATCTTTGGGGAAAAACAACACAGGAAAGAAAACCTCTCGGATTCAAAATTTGGGATAGTTATAGGCCAAGGATACTCAGACTTCACTGAGGCTTATAACTACCCACACCCCACTGAAAAACCTTTGCATTGTCCTCAATGCATAAAATATAACAATAAAGAACAGGGTTCAAAAATTATACCTGGGCGCCTGAGCGCCGACCTCTGGTTGAGTCTGACCACCCTCAACCTGCCTAGTGGTCTCCTCAGTGGTAGGATCATACGCATATGATCTAGCACCCCTCAATCTTCCTTGCTCATGATCTTGTCCCATCTCCTCATCCTGCCTCAAGCATACCTTGGCAAGCTCATACTACTACTCATCTGTCAACCTTGCCTTTAGTCTCACTGTATCAGGATCATCAACGCGGGTCCTCTTCCCGAGGAAAGGGAGTGAAGTCTCCTCTAGAGCAAATAAACCTACCACCAACCCAGTGGGATCGACCGGTGGGAACACAACTATTGTTGCTAAGGCTACTGTCATATCTGCCTGGAGCTGTTGGATCTCTGTGTAAATGGTTGTCATGTCTACAGATCATGCTAAGATGAGGATCTGTTGTACTCACTGCTCAAATGCATCAATACGGCTATCCATGGGTGTAAGTCTCTCCTAAATAGCGATCAGCGTGAACGCCTGCATGCGAGCCTCAACCTACGAAATGGCCAAGCGGACCCAAGGCCGAATCTGCTATAATAACTAAGTCAGCTGCGACTCAGTGTGGGCTCTGAACCATGGCCTGAATAGAAGTCGCTGGCACATAAATTATGCCAGCGGGTAATGTCGGTGCAGACGCGATCTCTAGGGCAGTAGTAGTAGTAGTGGACCCCCTCTCCATATCAACATCAGTATGTTGGGGCCTCTCAGCAGCGAGAGCAGCAGTGGTGGTAGTAGAAGGAGGCTCAGGGAGTGGCATTGCAACAAACATCTCCGGCATCTAAACAGGGAGCACGATGCTCGCTAGGGGGCCACCGGATTATCATCAACCTTTTATCAGGCTGGCATCTAAGGTTCGCTGAAAATAGATCGAGGAGTCTAACTGGTGTAGTATCTCCACCCCTGACTCTATACAAAGTCTATATATCGGGCACGAGAAGGGGGTGGAGGTGGACCTCTTCAGGGCTGCTAGATGTTCTACTCCACAATCAGGTAGGACTAATCAATCTAATAGCCAGCCAAGATGCTGGCAACCAGTACTACACGATCCGACATCAATGTATTATTAGCAAGTATGGGCCAAATTCGTGACCTCACCATACCCACCAAAATTGACCAGTGAATATAAGTGACGCCTTCACTATAGGCTTTAACGAACTAGCTATCCACTCAGGGTCTAGGCCCTACTCTGCGATATGGTCGGCAACCCATCTTATCAAACTGGCTCTATGAGCCTAGTCTTTAATAAGGGCCTTCTCCCGACTCTGCCCCAATCTTTTGTCGAAATCTGCATAGATCTGGGGGCTGGGAACTCCGGCCCAAATAACATCCAGCGGATAGTAATCTCTAATATATCCACCTGTCGACCCCTCAGCCTCGTACGTGTCAACCGGGTCTGAGCGAGGGGTTTCTTCCCCTTGGAAAGAGGCTGAGAATGATGGGGGCGTATGATGCAAAGAACTCCCAAACCATGGCTGAGGAGTACTTCCTCGACGGTCCTGCCAACCACTGGAGCTAGTACCTGGTGATGGTGTCCTGGAGGACTATGACACTATCCAATCCTGAAGTAATGATGCGAGGCTCCTAAAAAATAGAATGATCTAGTCGGTCTCGCTCATTCTTTTGTATGTCCTCCCAAGCTCCTAAAAAATAGAATGATCTAGTCGGCCTCGCTCATTCTTTTGTATGTCCTCCAAATAGACGGCCTGAATGCCCTCAATGCACCACCAGCTAGATAGAGAATTAGGAGGTAATGGTGGTGCTCGAGGTACTGCTAAAGACAGTCTCCGACTCGTCATCGGATCCGAACTCATCTCCTCTCCAAAAGGAGTCATCTGAATGGAACTGTTATCCTTGTTGCCTCCCTCTTCAGACTGGGGAAGGCGGACAACAATAGCCTGAGTCGTGGGCTGCCCTACATATCTAGTGGCAGCATATGTCTATGGTCGCTCGATGCCCAAGTCAGGCTAGACATAGAGCTTCTCTTTCGACCCACTCTCCTTGGATTTACGATGATCCTCTAAAGGCTCATCCCGTAGACACCACTGTAATGCACGTAACTCATCTTTCCTAGCCTTTGGGGTCATGTTACCTAAAATGCACGCATTTAGCAAACACGATAAGCCCCACAAGTGAAGGAATGGAAAATAAGAACATATCTGAACTAGGTACAAATGAGTCTACGAGGTCTCTTTTACGAGCTGTAGTGAAAACTATGAGCCATAAAAGGCCCTCGTAGAAGACAAAGTGCCTTAAATTTAGATACTGAAATTGCATCTATGAGACTAGGTATGACTCATAGAACATTATATAGGTCATAGACTTAGTCGTAGATTTGATTCCAATTTTGATTTTGTGCAAGCAAGGCACTACAAAAAACCTATCTATGAGTTGTAGATTAAACTACAACTCGTAGAAGGTCTCGTCTGATAGGATCCCAGAAACTTCAAGTTTCTGAATTTTCATATGAGAGGAAACTGCGGCTCATGGAATGTTTCACGGGCCATAGAAGACCCTCGTAATGTGAAATATCCAGAATTCTAAGTTTCCAAGGCTATTAAACAGATCCCTGAAAAACCATTTTCAGATTTCCAATTAGCACCGAAGAAAGACCTTATACACCCTCACATGGTTTCATGAATTTTCAAAACTATAAGGACCCGGAAATATTTTTAACGACCTCAAGGGATTCCATTGGCTAAACTCTTTTCAAGTACCAATAGGAGGGTCCACTTTGAGTGGGAATATCTCTTAGCTCAAAATGAACTGGATGTCCCATGACATATCAAATTAAATATCTTTGAATTAGCTTTCCAACGCACCTGGTTTCACCTAATTCCGAGCTCGGACCAAGGAGTTATGCTTGTTTTTGGTCAGACTGTTCGTGCAAGCAAGCCATATGGCCAGCCACACTGACCGTGTGGCATCAAACGGTCCGTGAGGCTGCTTTGGCCCACGAATTTCTTGCCAAATTGTGCTCTAAGTGTGTGTACTTCCTTGGTACCTTCATACGAACCCTTGCACGGTCTGTGTGACCTTAAACGGTCCGTTTACCAGACCGTTTGTTGATACTTGGTCCGAAAGAAAACTTTTGCCTTTGAAAATTCTAAATCTGGGGACATGGTCCAGTAAATGGTCCGTATGACACTAGATGGTCTGTTTACTGGACAGTGTGGATCAACTTAGTCAAAAAAATACTGCCTCCGAAAAATCTAAGTCTAAGGCCACGGACCTGTAAACGGCCCGTGTGAGCCTAGACGGACCGTTTACCGGTCTGTATGCCTCAGACAGACCATTTCCTACTCCGTTTCTTTAATGGCATTTTTAAAATATTGGTTTATTCCAACGAAAATTTGGTCTTTTCCCACCCTTCCTAAGCCCCCTATATAAGTAAATACTCTCATTTCTCAGCCATTTTTACACTTCTACTCTCTCTCTAAAATTCATCCCTCTCAAGACTCTCCATCCTCTCTCTAAGATTGTTCAAGCTAGGGGACAAGGTTGTGAGTCAATTTGCTTCTCAAGTTTGTCCACAACCAGGTATGTGGGTGTTGATTCTTGGTCTCTTCCAACCAAGAAGACCCAAATTCCTTCTTAAATTACTCTATGAACTTGGTTACTTGAAATATGAATTTTCTACTTGTTCTTGGTGTTTTGAACCATGCATGTGTTAGTTAAGACTCCTTATCATGATTTATGTTAGTTTTATGGTAAAGAACTATTTGGATTATGAAATTATGAACATGCATGTCCCTTTAAATGTGCTATTATGCATGGGTGATATTTACTACCATTTCTATAAATTTTATTTGAATTTCCTAGTCTTACATTATATCTTGTTTTAATATACTCTACATTACCCATGCCATTCCTACACTATGCATTGCATCACATTCATGAAATTTTTATATGGAAATTCTGGAAATGTGGGGTTAAGCTCAATTTTGCCCAAAAGAGGAATTATAATGTGAATTTTGGTAAGACATGGGATATGACAAGAAGGTGATCACCGGTATGTCTAGAATTTTGGCTCTTGGAGCATCTTGGGTGCTTGCACCATCTTGTACTTGTAGATGAGCTATTCCTTGCATTGGCATCTTGAATATGATCTTGTAAATTGGAGTTAAGCCCAATTATGTTGTGAACGTTATGAACTTGCACTAGACTCTCTTGAAAGCATAAGTATATATAAATATATATAAGTATTCTTGTGGGATGTGTAAGACTTAGCACCGATGGATTGGGGGCCCTCCCCCCTTTCCTTGAACTATGTGCCTACATAGGGACGAATGTAATTCGTCTATCTATATATGATTATGATTTGTCTTGTTCTGATTCTGTAAATCCTTCCGAAAAGCGGGTCATAAGGAAGGTGTCCATCCATCGAAAAGCGGGTCATAAGGTGTGATGTAGATTACCCTTGGCAAGTAATCTTCTCCCTACCGATGGGAGGTCCAAATCGGTCCAGTTCATGTAATAGCTCGCATGGATTTGGTTTGTCGGTTATAGTCCATCCCCGTTATATAGGAGCACTATCACATTGCACGCATCACGCATTTCATGGCATCTTGTATATTAAATTTTCATTATTTATATATTCCTTGTATATTATGTACCCTTGCCACAAAACATGATTATGCAGGTTTGGTAAGTCACGTACATTGCATACCCGCATACTTAGTACATTCAACGTACTAACGCATACTCTATGCTTGCATGATTTTACTATGCAAGGACCGAGCAGTTTGAGCAGTATCCGCCGGACGAGTAGTTTTTCCCATTCCTAGATATTCTGTGGTGAGCCCCGTCTTTCGAGGGCATGCTTTTGTTCTTGTACGCTTTATCTATGTATGTATTTTGTTGAGGGTGAGCCTAGAACTTGTCCCGACCCCCGTTCCTTGATTAGAGGCACTTGTTGGACATTGTATAAACTCTTCTTGTTTTGTTATCTATAGAATATGTCTTCCTTTTGGTTTTAGAATGTTCTCCTTTTTACTTGTCTTTAGTTTTCTTAAAATTTGAGGCTTGTTTGGGGCCTTTCGGGTCCCTATTCGCCATGTCACATCTAGACCCTGACCCCGGGTCGTGACAAAAGGTGGTATTAGAGCCTTGGGTTTATAATGGTCCTCCGAGCCCAACATGCCGCGTTGAGTAGAGTCCTATTCATGGGTGTGAAGTGCACCATACCTATGAATGGGAGGCTATGAAGACGTATTAGGAAATTCTCCCTTCTTTGTGTCTTATATCGTGCTATGGCTAGCTTATGAATTCCCTGACTTATGGTGTTATTGATCCCTTTTCAGAAAATGCCTCGAGGAAGACATCCATTCTCTAGGCCGGCTTCAATTGCCGAGGATCAGGCCCCTCCCGAGCCTATGGAGGAGCCTATCTCTAAAGGCGAATTTCGTGCCACTTTCGCCATGCTTGCGCTGGCGGTGACAGCTCAGGCAAGGCAGGCCAACTTGCCACGGGACCCTGCACCCGCTTCTATAGTGAGGGATTTTATCAGGATGAATCCTCCGGAATTCTACAGATCAAGGGCTGATGAGGATGCTCAGGAGTTCATCGATGAGCTCTCAAAAATACTGAATATTATGGACGTCCCTTCTGAGGAAAAAGCTGGGTTGGCTGCCTACCAGTTGAAAGATGTGGCCCAGGTATGGTATACGCAGTGGGCTATAGAGCGAGTTGATGATAGTGATGTTAAATAGGGAGAGTTCAAAACTGCCTTCTTGGACCGCTTTTTCCCAATTGAGCTGAGGGAGGCCAAAATGACCGAGTTTATTAACCTCAAGTAGGGGAGCATGAGTGTGAGGGATTACGCCCTAAAATTTACCAAGCTGCCTAAATATGCTCCGTCCCTGGTGGCCGATCCCCGTGCAAGAATGCATAAATTTGTTTAAGGTATTTCTGACTTACTGGTGAAAGAATGCTGGACTGCTATGCTGATTGGGGACATGGATATTGCCCGAGGGGGAGAAACTCAAGGAGAAGAGGGCATACGATCCCAAGAGGGCCCGCATTGATGGTAGGTTCTCCGGAGCTAAGAATGTTGGTTTTGGTCGCTTCCAGCAGGGCCAAGGCTCGGGAGCTCGGGTGGCTAATGCTCGGGCACCCCCTCCCGGAGTTCAAGTAGGTAGCGGATCGGGATATTTGATGTGTGACAAGTGTGGGAGGCCCCACACAGGTGCCTGCTGGAGGGAATTGGGACTCTGCTTCGGATGTGGAAGCAAGGACCATAAAGTTGCTGATTGCCCGAGGGGCGCGCGCGGAGGTCGAGGTCAGGTAGCCCGAGGCGGGCAGGGTCAACAAAGGGGTCCCCAAGGTGTTGCCCGAAGGAACAACAAGTTTTATGCACTCTATGCTTGCCAGGATGTCGAGGAGGCTCCAGATGTTGTGACGGGTATGTTGAAAGTTTTTGATTTTGATGCTTATATTTTGCTTGACCCAAGTGCAAACTTGTCTTTTGTGACTCCGCTATTGGCCGTTAAGTTCAGTTTGAAACCCCAGATTCTAAGAGAGCCTTTCTCGGTCTATACCCCCGTGGGTGAATCTATTGTTGCTCATAGAGTCTATCATGGGTGTCCTGTTGCAGTGTTGTATAAAATCTTTCCATGTGATCTTGTGGAACTTGAAATGTTTGATTTTGATGTGATTCTTGGAATGGATTGGCTGCATGCATCTTATGCTTCCATAGATTTTAGAACCCGGAAGGTCATATTCCAACCTCCCGGTGAGCTAGTTCTTGAATGGAAGGGTAGTGATTCCTCTATTAAAGGTAGGTTTATTTCCTACCTCAAGGCGCAGAAAATGATTTCTAAGGGGTGTATCTACCATTTGGTAAGGGTCCGAGATGCAGATTCTGAGGTGCCTACTCTCGATTCAGTCCCTGTGGTGAATGAATTTTCGGATGTGTTCCCTGAGAACTTATTGGGCATTCCTCCAGATAGAGAGATAGATTTCAGCATAGATCTTCTTCCAGATACTCAGCCTATTTCTATCCCTTCGTATCGAATGGCCCCCGCAGAATTGAAAGAGTTGAAGGAGCAGTTAAGGGACTTATTAGAGAAGGGCTTTATTCTGCCTAGTACATCACCGTGGGGTGCTCCCGTGTTATTTGTGAAGAAGAAGGACGGGTCTCTCCGTATGTGTATTGATTACAGACAGTTGAATAAAGTGACAGTTAAGAACAAGTACCCGTTGCCGAGGATTGATGATTTGTTCCACCAACTATAAGGTGCCACTCACTTCTCAAAAATTGGTCTCCACTCCAGATACCATCAGTTGAAGGTCAGAGCGTGTGATATACCCAAAACAGCTTTTTGGACAAGGTACGGGCACTTTGAATTTGTGGTGATGTTGTTTGGTCTAACTAATGCTCCGGCCGCATTTATGGATTTAATGAATAGGGTGTTTAAACCTTTCCTGGATAGCTTTGTGGTGGTATTTATCGATGATATCCTCGTTTACTCCCGAAGTGAACAAGAGCACGGGAATCATTTGAGGATGGCCCTCCAAACTCTGAGGGAAAAGAAATTGTATGCCAAATTTAGCAAGTGCGAGTTCTGGTTGGGCGAATTGGCTTTCCTCGAGCATGTGGTGTCTGGGGATGGTATCAAGGTAGATCCGAGGAAGACAGATGCTGTGAAAAATTGGCCTAGACCGTTGACTCCTTCGGATATCCGCAGTTTTCTTGGGTTGGTCGGGTACTACAGAAGGTTTGTAGAAGGTTTCTCCTCTATTGCATCTCCATTGACCAAGTTGACCCAGAAGCAGGTGAAGTTTGTATGGTCCGATGAATGTGAGAGGAGTTTCCAAACTTTAAAGGATCGGCTTACATCAACTCCCGTTTTGACCTTGCCAAGTAGTTCAGAAAGATTTGTGGTGTATTGTGATGCCTCGAGGGTCGGCTTGGGTTGTGTGCTTATGCAGAATGGTAAGGTGATAGCATACGCATCAAGACAGTTGAAGGTGCATGAACGAAACTATCCCACTTACGACCTTGAATTGGCAGCGGTGATGTTTGCTTTGAAAATTTGGAGGCATTATTTGTACGGGGTCCATGTCGATGTATTCACCGATCACAAAAGTTTGTAGTGTGTGTTCACTCAAAGGGATCTTAATCTCAGCCAAAGGAGGTGGTTGGAGTTTTTAAAGGATTACGACATGAGCGTGTTGTGTCATCTGGGCAAGGCCAATGTCGTAGCCGACACTCTTAGCAGACTTTCTATGGGGAGTGTGGCACATGTTGAAAATGAGAAAAGGGAGCTAGCAAGGGATGTTCACCGGTTGGCTAGGTTAGGTGTCTGGTTGACTGATTCTAGCACAAGTGGTATACGGGTTCAGAACGGGTCAAAATCATCAGTGGTGGATGAGGTGAAAGCTAAGCAAGATCTAGATCCATCGTTATGTGAGTTGAAGAAGTTGGTTGCTGCAAAAGAGATTGAGGCTTTCTCCCAAGGGGGAGATGGTGTACTCCGGTACCAAAACCGGCTTTGTGTTCCCGACGTGGATGACCTTAGGAAGGTGATTGTGAGTGAGGCCCACAACTCTCATTACTCTATTCACCCGGGGTCTACCAAGATGTACCGGGATCTGAGAGAGGTTTATTGGTGGCATGGTATGAAGAGGGATATTGCCAGGTTCGTGTCTGAATGCCCGAGTTGTCAGCAGGTAAAGGTTGAACACCAAAGGCCCGGTGGTTTGGCCCAAGACATTGAAATTCCCACTTGGAAGTGGGAAGATGTGAATATGGACTTCGTGGTTGGGTTGCCTCGGACCCGAAGGCAATTCGACTCTATTTGGGTTGTCGTGGACCGAATGACGAAATCAGCTCACTTTCTACCGATCAAGACAACCTACAGTGCCGAGGATTACGCAAGGTTGTATATTCAAGAGTTGGTAAGGTTGCATGGCGTACCTAGATCTATCATATCGGATCGAGGTACTTAATTCACTTCCCACTTTTGGAAGTCTTTCATGAAGGGCCTTGGGACCAAAATTAAGTTGAGCTCCGCTTTTCATCCCCAAATCGATGGCCAAGCGGAGAGGACTATTCAAACCTTGGAGGACATGTTGAGAGCATGTGTGTTGGAGTTTAAGGGGAATTGGGATGATCATCTTCCACTCATCGAGTTTGCTTATAATAATAGCTTCCATGCTAGTGTTGGCATGGCGCCGTTTGAAGCCTTGTATGGGAGAAGGTGTAGATCCCCGGTGGGGTGGTTTGAAGTGGGGGAAATGACCTTGGTTGGCCCGGATTTGGTAATGGATGCTATGGAGAAGGTAAAGGTGATTAGGGTGAGATTAAAAGCGGCCCAAAGTCGCCAAAAGTCCTATGCAGATAGTAGGAGGAGGGACCTCGAATTTCATGTAGGGGATTGGGTTTATGTGAAAGTCTCTCCTATGAAGGGCGTTATGCGTTTTGGCAAAAAGGGCAAGTTGAGCCCCCAGTATGTTGGTCTGTATGAAATTGTTGAGCAGATTGGAGATGTGGCTTATAAGTTGGAGTTACCTCCGGGTTTGGGTTCCATCCATCCGGTCTTTCATGTATCTATGTTGAGAAAGTTTGTTGGCGATCCTAGCTCCATTGTGCCTTTGGAAGGGATTGAGGTTGAGGAAAATTTGACTTATGAGGAGGTGCCGGTGGCAATTTTGGATAGGCAAGTTAAACGACTTCGCAACAAGGATGTGGCTTCGGTAAAGGTACTTTGGAGAAACTAACTAGTGGAGATTGCTACTTGGGAGGCGGAGTTGTACATGATGAAACGATACCCCTATCTTTTCCAATCTACTCAAGCCTAAGGTACTAGGAATCTTTCCCTATCAATTGTGTCATTTTCTTGCCCTCTTGAGTCTCATGGCATGACATGCATATGTGTACATTAAAGGATTTTCCTTTCTTGGCAAATGAGTTGAATACAATTTTGACATGAATTGGTTTTGAACTATAATTTGATTTGTGACAAAAGCTTTTATGTATGAACCTTGTAATTTGAGTTGAGTTGTGCATTGTGTCTTGAGTCAGAACTATCTTGCCTAAACTCTAACTTTTCAAGCCTTGTTCTTGCATATTCGAGGACGAATGTTCCCAAGGGGGAGATGATGTAAGGACCCGGAAATTTTTTTAACGACCTCAAGGGATTCCCTTGGCTAAACTCTTTTCAAGTACCAATAGGAGGGTCAACTTTGAGTGGGCATATCTCTTAGCTCAAAATGGAATGGGTGGCCCATGACATATCACATTAAATCTCTTTGAATTAGCTTTCCAACACACCTAGTTTCACCTGATTCCGAGCTCGAACCAAGGAGTTATGCTCATTTTCGTTCAGAATGTTCGTGCAGGCAAGCCACACGGCCAGCCACACGGACCGTGTGGCATGAAACGGTCCGTGAGGTTGCTTTGGCCTACGAATTTCTTGCCAAATTGTGTTCTGTGTGTACTTCCTTGGTACCTTCATACGGACCCTTGCACGGTCCGTGTGACCTTAAACGGTCCATTTACCGGACCGTTTGTTGATACTTGGTCCGAAAGAAAAATTTTGCCTCTGAAAATTCTAAGTCTGGGGACATGGTCCAGTAAACGGTCCGTATGACACTAGACGGTCTGTTTACTGGACAGTGTGGATCAACTTAGTCAAAAAATATTGCCTCCGAAAAATCTAAGTCTAAGGCCACGGACCTGTAAACGGCCCGTGTGAGCCTAGACGGACCGTTTACCGGTCCGTATGCCTCAGACGGACCATTTCCTGCTCCGTTTCATTAATGGCATTTTTGAAATATTGATTTATTCCAACGAAAATTTGGTCTTTTCCCACCCTTCCTAAGCCCCCTATATAAGTAAACACTCTCATTTTTCAGCCATTTTTACACTTCTACTCTCTCTCTCAAATTCATCCCTCTCAAGACTCTCCATCCTCTCTCTAAGATTGTTCAAGCTAGGGGCCAAGGTTGTGAGTCAATTTCCTTCTCAAGTTTGTCTACAACCAGGTATGTGGGTGTTGATTCTTGGTCTCTTCCAACCAAGAAGACCCAAATTCCTTCTTAAACTACTCTATGAACTTGGTTACTTGAAATATGAATTTTCTACTTGTTCTTAGTGTTTTGAACCATGCATGTGTTAGTTAAGACTTCTTATCACGATTTATGTTAGTTTTATGGTAAAGAACTATTTGGATTAAGAAATTATGAACATGCATGTCCCTTTAAATGTGTTATTATGCATGGGTGATATTTACTACCATTTCTATAAATTTTATTTGAATTTCCTAGTCTTACATTATATCTTGTTTTAATATACTCTACATTACCCATGCCATTCCTACACTATGCATTGCATCACATTCATGACATTTTTACATGGAAATTCCATAAATATGGGGTTAAGCCCAATTCTGCCCAAAAGGGGAATTATAATGTGAATTTTGGTAAGACATGGGATATGACAAGAAGGTGATCACTGATATGTCTAGAATTTTGGCTCTTGGAGCATCTTGGGTGCTTGCACCATCTTGTACTTATAGATGAGCTATTCCTTGCATTGGCATCTTGAATATGATCTTGTAAATTGGCGTTAAGCTCAATTATGTCTTGAACGTTATGAACTTGCACTTGACTCTCTTGAAAGCATAAGCATATATATATATATATAAGTATTCTTGTAGGATATGTAAGACTTAGCACCGATGGATTGGGGGCCCTCCCCCCTTTCCTTGAACTATGTGCCTATATAGGGACGGATGTAATTCGTCTATCTATATATGATAATGATTTGTCTTGTTTAGATTCTGTAAATCCTTCTGAAAAGCGGGTCGTAAGGAAGGTGTCCATCCACCGAAAAGCGGGTCGTAAGGTGTGATGTAGATTATCCTTGGCAAGTAATCTTCTCCGTACCGATGGGAGGTCCAAATCGGTCAAGTTCATGTAAAGCTCGCGTGGATTTGGTTTGTCGGTTATAGTCCATCCCCGTTATATAGGAGCACTATCGCATTGCACGCATCATGCATTTCATGGCATCTTGTATATTAAATTTCCATTGTTTATATATTCCTTGTATATTATGTGCCCTTGCCACTTAACATGATTATGCAGGTTCGATAAGTCACGTGCATTGCATACCCGCATACTTAGTACATTCAACGTAGTAACGCATACTCTATGCCTGCATGATTTTACCATGCAGGGACCGAGCAGTTTGAGCAGTAGTCGCCGGACGAGTAGTTTTTTCCCCTTCCTAGATATTCTGTGGTGAACCCCGTCTTTCGAGGGCATGCTTTTGTTCATGTACGCTTTATCTATGTATGTATTTTGTTGAGGGTGAGCCCGGAACTTGTCCCGGCCCCCGTTCCTTGATTAGAGGCACTTGTTGGACATTGTATATACTCTTCTCATTTTGTTATCTATGGAATATGTTCTCCCTTTTGGTTTTAGAATGTTCTCCTTTTTACTTGTCTTTAGTTTTCTGAAAATTTGAGGCTTGTTTGGGGGCTTTCGGGTCTCCATTCGCCGTGTCACATCTAGTCCCCGACCCCGGGTCGTGACAAAAACCCCACATGAAATGATCACACATGACCCTATTGATTTTCATTTTACATGCTCATTTGGAAAACTGACACCGTTTGAATGTTTAAACATTAAAGCTCAGTCATGTAATTACACATCATTTTTCAAGCAATGTATTCTATTTAATTCAAACGACATGTGATGATATGGAATTCACAAACTAACATTCAAACACGACCACATACATAAGTTTCTGAAATTTACCACTATTCAAGACAACAACAACAGTTTAATCAACATAAAACACCAAGCACATACAAAGGCAACCAAGTATTCAAACCTATTAGAATTTGACTACCACACCCATTAATTAATTATAATCCAATCACATAAATTTCAGTATTACAAGGTTTTTGGGCCAAGATCTTATCAAAATTCACACAAAAAGATGGGAAATTGAAGGAAGAAGCCGAAGGAGGGTGAACCCTAGGTTGCTAGAGTTGTCGAAAAACTCACCAGAAAAGAGGGGATGGTCGGATTTTCTTAGGGAGGAAGAAAAGGAGGCGAGTATTTTTGGGATTTTTGAGAAAACTGGGGTTCAAAATTATTTGACCCCCTTTTATACTTTGACCAGTCGGTTCAAGTGATTGAGCCCAGACCGTACGTGACCCCGATTATGGGTCGTATAAGATTCTACAGAGATCCTAGTCTCGTAGGTTGCCTAAACCCTGATTGGAGAATTGGGTTTCATGTACCACTCTATGATTCGTATAGTGAAATAGACTCGTAAAGTAGGTTGTAGAAACCCCCAACACCTAGTCAAAAGTAGAAAACTTACCTAGGGTCCACAAGCCCAATTAACTGCCTGTAGTTTTATTTACAGTCCGTAAAGTTGCCTCATAGACTGGAGTGCACATAATTTTGCTCACTGGAAGTGTTCAACGAGTCAATGTATGGGTCAGAGTTTGACATACGGCCCGTAGAACCAATCGTAGAGGCACTTCTTGTTGCCTTAAAATGGCTGACTTGGTCTTGCACCTGCATATTCTTCAAAAAGCACACAGTTACCCTATATGCCACCAGTCCAAGTCCAAATATTACAACTAAAATACTAAAATTCAAACTACCTACAAGTCTAAAATCTAAAAACAAAATAAAAATACAACTATTACATCATATCTTGGGTTGCCTCCCAAGTAGCATATGGTTCAATGTCCCAGCATGACTTGGACAACTTGGTTACTCATACTTCACCAAGTGCCTAAACATCCATCTTCAAGTCGTCTGGCATCTTCATCGATTGGCAGATATTGAAGATGACTTCTTCGTCATTCAATCGAAACTTGAGTTGGTCAGCTTCCATATCCACTAGTGCTCGTCAGTGGCTAGGAAGGGCCTTCCCAAGATGATTGGGACTTCGAAGTCGACTTCACAATCAAAAGTCACAAAGACTTTAGGGAATATGAATTTCTCTACTTTGACAAGGACGTCATATAATATCCCTACAGGCTTTGTCACCGTTCTATCAGCCATCAATAATCACATGCTTATAGGAGTAAAGGCTCCCAATCCGAGCTTCTTGAAGACCACAAGCGGCATCAAATTTATGCTGGCACCGAGATCACATAATTCCCTTGAAATTACATCTCCGATAGTGTAAGGTATGGTGAATGCACCGGGATCTTCTCGCTTTTGCACCAAGGACTATGTAGCAGTTGCACTGTAACGTTGAAGCTCTTAGGAGAACTTCTGGATTATAGTTCGCTTCTTTATGACCAAGTCCTTCGTGAACTTTACATACCATGGCATCTTCTCCAATACCTCGATGAGAGGAATGTTGATGGAGAGTTATTTCAGCATGGACAGAAAGTGCTTGAATTTACCTTCCTCCTCATTCTTTTTTATTCTTTAAGGGAAAATAGGAGGAGGTCTAGCAATGTACTTCAACCTCTTGGCGTATCTGTGGCATCACTCACCCCATCCTTAGCATGATCATCTCCGGTCTCTGCTCTTTGACCTCAACTATCTCCTAGCGAACATCATCATCATCAATAGGTATTGGAAGATCAATGGTTTGCTTGCCACCATGAGTAGTCACCTCCATACACTGTCCCTCATTCTTTGGATTTGAACTGTATTGCTGGGAAATGTACCTTTTTGTCACTGGTTGAGCTGAGTTGATATTTGACCGAACTGTTGCTCTAGCTTCTTGATAGCAATAGAATGAGACTCAAACTTTTGATTAATACTGGAGATGTCAGACTTCATCCCCCTTAAGGTCTCATCTTATGTGTCAGGCTTCTTCAACAGACAATCAAACATCTCATCAATTCTAGAGCTACCAGTATCTGAATCTCGATTATATGGTGGCACATACAGACCATTCCTATTACCATCTTTGCATCCCCAATCAACATCTCTATCATGTCCCCTATTTCTATCATAGTAGCCTCCTCGATTGTTGTCTCTGAAGGCATCATCCCTGTTATAGTTCTGACCTTAGTTTCCTTGACCTTGGCGTCAATATTCCTGATTGGACCCTTGGGCATTGGTCCAGAAACCCCCATCTGATCAGTGATGAAGAAAGTATCCTCCTCATAGTAAGGCTCCTCGTACATGAGTACTCATGAAGGCTGATGAGCAACTGCATTCACACGTTCTTGGTTCTACTTCATCAATAACTCCACGTTGGTACTAATCTGAGCAAGCTCTTGCATCATCTCCTCATTCACTTTTGCTTACGCTGGATTAGTATTAACTGCACATGAGCTCATTGTTGTTGACTTATCCCTCATTCCCCATGCACAATTTGTCTTGACTACCTTTTCCAACTTCTCAACAATCCTTGAAAATGGCTGATCTAAAATTGTGCCACCTATGATGGTGTCAGCACATGCTTTGCTATTCTCGTCTAGGGTGTGATAGAAGATCTCCACTAAGGAATCATCAAAGATCTTGTGGCTGAGGACACTCCTCAAGCACTTTGTGAACCTCTCCCACGTGGTACTGATCAAGTCACCACGAATTTACTCAAAGTTGTTGATTTGGCCTTTCAACTTCAGCTTCTTTGATTTTTGTAAGAACCTCTCCGAAAAGGCCTTCTGCAATTCACCCTAGCTAGTGATCGAACTTTGTAGGAGCTTAGATAGCCATAGCGTTGCACTGCCTATTAGAGACAATGGGAAGACACGAAGCCTCACATCATCCATAGATAGATTCTGATTTCCTATTACACTCTTATAGACAAACACAACGTTATGTAGATGTCTATGTAGATCCTCTGATGATAGGCCCTCAAACAACCTGCGATTCTGCAGCATTTGAAGCAACCTACTCAAAACAATGAACTTTGTGTCATTCGGTAGTGGCAGTAATACAATAGCTCCAGTGACATCCATAGCCATAGGGTTAAACTGATATTGATTCCATACATGAGCTTTGGCATTAAGATCCTGTGGTTGTGGATCAATATCCTCAAGCGGGGGTAAGTTATTATCATTCTCATTTTGGTCAAGTGCTATATTCACTATGTTGTTTGCAGAATTGTTCGCGTTGTCCTGGTCCATTCCTCTCAGCATTCTCTGGATCTCTGGGTCAAACAAGGTCAAAGGAATGCCTCGACTTCGAGTGTTGTGCATATACTACACCTGTACGCTGAAACAACAACAAAAACATAAAATGAGAGAAATAAGGATTAATTCCCCCACTACTTAAATTAAACAAGTCTCGTCGTGTTCCCTGGTAACGGTGCCAAAATCTTGATGCTGCACAAGCTACACCTCCTTTTTTAAGGTTAAAGCAGTCGTTATTAGATATATAACCTAACCTAGGTTAGGATTGAACCCACAGGGAATATGGTAGATTTAAAGTAATTTCAAGCAATTTGAGTTGATTAACCTACTTATCTCCCCAAAAAGGGGGTTGTAAAACTGTAGATAGAAATCCTAAACTAAGACAAGTGTGTGAAATCAGTAAGAAAAGTAACTAGGCTATTGTGTTTCCCATGATTTCTTAACTTGGTATTACCAGATAATCATATTCATTTCTAGTGTGTAGCATGTAGAATAGTAAGTTAAGTTTACCAAATCTTTGATCCAGGTGAGAGGTAAATTTTACTATGTGATTTGATCCATGTCCGCAGTATGACATTACTAATCCTTACCTATTGTTCCTAGTACAACCTCCCCTTGATCCAGTTTGGTTGATTAAACAAGAAACATCAAATAAATCCTGTTAATTAATCTCTTTTCCTATTAGACGAGAAACACCAATTGAATCCTTACCTATGTATATCATGAATTGTACATGATCAGATATAGCATGTGTTATTAGTAGGTGAGTCGGTACACGAACAATCCCAATGAAACTCACGGGATGGCAATGAAGAGAGTTTTAGGGTATTTAAAATACACTCAGCACTATGTTTTGCATTATGACAAATATCCAGCAGTAATTGACGGATATAGTGATGCAAATTGGATAACTGGATCAGATGAAGTAAAACCCACAAGTGGATATATATTTACTCTAGTTAGTGGAGCAATTTCTTGGAAATCATCCAAACAAACATGTACTACTCGCTCCACTATGGAATCTAAATTCATCACTTTAGATAAAGCTGTTGTAGAAGCTGAATGGCTCTGGAACTTCTTAGAAGATATCCCTTTTTGGCCTAAACCTTAGCACCTACATGTATACATTGTGATAGTCAGGCTGCAATAGGTAGGGCAGGGAGCATGATGTACAATGGTAAATCACGTCACATAAGACAAAGACATAATACCATTAGAGAACTACTCTTTAGTGTAATTATCACAATTAACTGTGTAAGATCAAAAGATAATGTGTCGGATCCACTTACAAAAGGCATGACTAGAGAGAGTTGAAACGTCATCTAAGAGATGGGTTTAAGGCCTAGGATAAGTTAAATATGATGATAACTCTACCTAGAAGACTGGAGATCCCAAGAGCTAGGTTCAAGGAGATCAGACAAAGTTGTGTTTGATGGTACAACATTGTCAAATAATCTAACCATTCTCATAATGAAGACAATGTTCAGTGATTAGGATATGACCAAATAGTTTCTCTATGGGAATAAACATTTAGAAATCACCTATGTGAGAGTGAAATGGAAGTCGTTTCAAAAAGAATGTTGGTAAAGGTCGATTCTCTAAGCTCTCATGAAACCGGGAAATGTTCATGGCTGAAAAGAACAAAATCGTGAGAACCATATATGGTAAAAGGCTGGTTGTGTGACTTATATTGTCCAGGTGTACATTAAAGTTCAAAGGTTCAAAGATATCACATCTACCGATTGATCGAGTGCATCCGATATAAGTTCACACGAAAAGTTCAAAAGGAAACCCACTTATCCCGATGCAATTAGTCTTTGCTTGTAATCACACACGAGTCCGTACATAACTATCTTTCATGTTATAGCCATTCTCATTCATGTGGAGGATTGTTAGGTTCAATGTATAATGGGTGAATGGATAATGGTACATTATATAAAGACTGGTGTATTGAAAAAATGTGAAGGTTGCAACTATGAATAGATTCATTTCATTCATGAACATTCATGCAACCTTTTGTATTTCGGTGCAACCCTTCGTCTACTATACATGAGTCATTATACCATCCTATTGGTTATAAATATCTAAATCCTTCTCAGATGTTGGAAGAACTTAAGAGAAATACAAATGAACCTTTGGTAGAAAGGTTTAAGACAAGTTTCAAAAGAGAAAAGTATTGTTTCGAAAAATTCAAGTGCAATTACAAGCCATTGAGTGGTTCGTTGGACAACAAATTTGAGGTACCACTATTTGTTTGTCGTGAGTCATTTTATCCTGGGAGGATATATTCCATAACCTTGGGTACTTGAGAGAAATAATTTTCTTAAGAAAACTTTGTGAACTCAGAGGACTTGACTCCTCTCTCCTTTCATCTAGTCGAATATTCTTGAAATTGATTTAACTTCATATTGAATATTACACTAATTATATGAAATTTGTATGATGTTATTTCATTGGAAAAATTAGAGTTTGTATTACACAATTATATTATTACTTACAGTAACAACAACAGTATAAGCTAAAATTTTATAATTTATTGCCAATATTAGACATTATTTTTCGTCGGGAAGGTTAGGTGATACATGAGCAAATATTAGATCTGAATTCGAAATTATCGCAAAGCAATTTTCAAAAGTTATATTTGCCCAATTCTTAAAAATAGAAATAATATCTATATGATAACCTTAAAAGGGTACGTTTGTTTAAATCAACCCTTGGTACCTGGTGCAAATTCCTTAACGTATAACTTTTGAACTTGAACCATGTAATTTCACAAATAATCTAGTCTTGGAGTTCTCCACAGCCACCCTCTCCCCTTATTTTTGTAACTAAAGACATAATAACTTTGCTTTATTTACATCTACCTCTACGGATTTTGCGAAGAGTGGATAATTCTATTTAAAAATTGGAATAGAGATGGAAGCAAAATGCTGAGATACCAAGAGGTGCAAAATGATAACAAAATTAAAAAATAGGGAAATTTTCTGAAGTTTTAAAATGTTGTTGATAAGAAAAAAACTAAGTCATTAAATAAAGAGAAAAAGATCAAAATTACCCTTGGACCACATATACCCTTCATTTCATTTTGATATCAAAATTATCCCCGCCGTCAGCTGAACGGACCACATACACCCTCCTACTTAACAGCCCATTTTTTTAAAATGACATGGCACCCACATGGCAGTCCAACAGGGTCATCCACCTTGGATGCCAATTAGGACATATGCATTTTGTTTTAAATTAAACCCATATTCATAGTTGTCCACTCATTAGCCTACCATGATTTCGTCCAACAACGTTCTGGTTTGTTTGATCAGCAAAGTAACCTGCACATCAGTGCCACCCCTTACAACTCTATATGGTGTCTCCTTTGCCGTAAATTTACTACACAAATAATCCTCCTTTCTCACGTAAAACCTCATGCCAAAGACAGATCCTGGGTGCTGGTTATCCTCCTCCATTACATCTGTCATGCCCAAATCGATTCCATGAGGTTGATTGATCATTTTCAGTATGCTATTTCTACCTTCTCGTCTTGATGTGTTTCCGGGACAAGTTTGAGGAGGTTCAAACTCAAACAAATTGGATATGCGCAGATCTTGGGTCTCCAACGATTCGATATACTCAATATCTTTTCTAGACTTGAAAAAAATTATTTTTCAGAATCATTGGAAGTAAGGAACGCATTGACTATGGCAAATGCAAGAGAAAATTTTTCCTTCCTTTGATTGAATCACAAAGCAGAGCCAACTAACAAAAGCCCGAGCATGGTGAGTTGGAGGACGAATTGGTAGTGGCTATGTGGTTACGCTATTGAATTTGGAATTTTCAGAGGAAAAAATGAACCTCGATCATGAAGAAATCGTTAGCCTTTGCATTGAATTTCCTAAGCGCCGAAACTGATAAAACACCCATACCCATACAGTGGGTTATGTTCAATCTGCCAATTATGGGCTTAATTTAAAATAAAATTGATACATGTGGGTGTCATGTCATTTTAAAAGATGGGCTGTTGAGTAGGAAGGTATACGTGGCCCGTTGGGGGTGAGGCTGGGTATTTTTGATACCAATGTGAAACAGAGGGTATATGTGGTCCAAATCAAATAGTTTGTGGGTACTCTTTTTTCCCTTTTTCTGTTAAATAAATTGTGATAAGTGAAGAATATAAATAACAAAGAAAAGTCTTTACATGTAATATTAATACTTACTAAGACATGACCATAAACACAATAGTTTCGGTGGGTGAGAAATAAAATGCCCCAAATTATATAAGGTGACAAACCATCCCCCCACAACCAATAGAAAAGTAATTGATGCCGGCTGTACAAAAAATTGGTATTCCAAGAGTAAAGTATATAACACGAGAATATATTATTAAATTAATCAAGAATTAAAATGACTTTGATGATAATACCATGTTAAGAAATGAATATATGATCTGAAACAACTCTTAAAATCAACTAAAAAAAATAATAGTGATGTATGATCATATAATAAGACAAATCAAGAACTTGTTGATGGTTGTTCAGTTGTTCAAGCATCTTTTACCTTCAGTCATGCCATTGTGAGTTTGTGTCATCAAGGATGTACATAAACTTGGAGCTTCTAGGGAGAAGGGAAAAAATGAACTCATCAACAAAGACTGTACAGATGGTAAAAACCCTTCACCAAGGTGGGAGCCTTTTTCTTGATTTCTTGTAGCTCTAGTTTCAGGAAACAAATTGTTTCAATATTCAATTTTGCTTAAATTTAGTTTGAGCTAAGACTAGGATCCAGGTGGGAAATAAAAAAACATAAAGAAATCAGCTCTGTATTTCCAGAACTTCACTCAAACGATGAAGCAACAAACAAGGAGGAGAAATCCAGTGATTTTCCAACAAAACTATCAATCACATAAATAATAACACTGAATCAAAATTCTTTTACCAGCTATCGATATAAAGCATGTCTACAATATACACAGCACAGAATACACAATTTTAAGATGATAGCCACTGCCTGCATCCCTCCCCCCACATCTCCCCATCCGACCCCTCAACCAAAAAAAAGACAGACACGACTAAAAAAGCATACACACTGCTCATAAAATCTAAAGAAATTAACACAGGAAAAAGATGTTTTTTGTTGTTTTTTCTGAGAGGTTTCAGAAACAATTTGAAACCAAAGCTTATAGATGCTATACTTTCTTCATGGCAAATCCTCCACAGATGTGGCTTTTTGGATCCTGTTAGTCTACATTTGTATGAATTTGGTCCCAACTATGCACATTGATATGCTAGTTTGAGCAATTGAAGCCACGGCAAATTGAAAGCCAGATTATAAGAACCAAAAACAGAATGATGCCGAGCACAACCAACTTTATTTTCATATTCTGATACCACATCTTCCGCCGTATTTGAGTCCCCTTTGTCTTGAATTCTTTGGCCTGAAAGAAAATATGCAAGGTTTTATACACTTTACAGATGCTATTAACACTTGCTATTATAAAAAATCATCAACCAAACTTACCGAATCACGCAGATCATCAGCCTTGTCAGATAGTGTGGTCAAATTTTCCCCTCTTTCAATGGCCTAGCAGGTTTAAAGTAAGTCAAATGAATAGAAGTTTAAATAGCTTGAATAGTTGCTTATTCGAAACACATAAATGCTTATAAAAGCCTCAAGTAATTGCTGAAGTTTACAATCACATTATGTTGACACACATGTCAAAATTAACATCTGAAACAAAAGCACGTGGCATCCATCGCATTAGACATATTGAGTATGCCTGAATATCAGAATCAGCCAACCAGGCATGCTTTAACAACCCTAATAAATTGATTCTGAATTCAAGAAGCTTAACAAGTAAATAGTCAATCTACCACGGTACAACAATGCCAAGCTATTATATGGATTCGCCTTTCCTGATAGCTGGAACTTGGATATCCAAGTTTCTGTAGGTCTATTTTTTGTAAATCAGGAGCTTCAGCTTAATAAATAACAATTGTCTAAGATGTCCTACAAACTAGGTGGAAAGTCTATTTTTCATGCATATACTGAAGAAAAGTGAAACTTTCTCTTCCAGAAATATTAATGTTACAGTTATTGGCACCATAAGCAGTCATTCATCTTTGCTCAAGTTACCCTTAGCGCACTTCATAGGTTGAATAGCTGTAATCTCAAGGAAAACAAACTGATGTCAGAGACTGAGCAAATCCATGAGAGAACTGGCTTCATAAGACAGAAATTTATTGATGCATCACAGAATAGATCAGTGGCCTGCAGATACTTCTCTTCTTTTTTAAAAAAAAAAATAAAAAATTGTCCATCTCATTGGATTCATCGTGCAACCAAAATCAAAGAGAACCACATGGATATTACCTCAGAAAACAACCACAACTCAATCACTCCTTAATGGTACATTGAAACTCAACGAGGCTGGCAAACTACAGGGTTCACCAAACATTAGATGCTTCTCAACTGAAAAAGGTACAGATTCGTAATTTTGAAAGGGTTTTGGGATTCATTATGGAACAAGGGATACTATGATAACCTGATACCAAATCCAAGAAGATTAAATGTATTATTAACCTAACGAAAAAAAAAGAACAAAGATCAAATGTGCTGACAAGTATCTAGTATGACATGAATTGTCCAAAACAACTACATGATTTAAGATGTAACTGTATCTGGACAAAGATTTGCTAATCAAAAAGGAAGCTCGCCTTTTGATGCAAATAAAAATTGGGGATAATATAAATTCAATAATATAGATTAAAGACGTATTGTTGACCAGGAAGAGGCACCTAAATTAAGTAAAAGTTCATGAATTTTAAGCTCCAATCCAGATGCGAACTCAATTCTCTGCAAACAAAACGTTACTACCTTTTTTATTCTTCATAAAGCCAGCTTCTCTTTTACCTATGGAACTTTTAAAATTTTTTTGGAACTGGTCTGTGGTATCCATCAATGATTTTCAGAAGGGACAGGGTAGTGTTGGAAGAATAAGAAGATTTTAATTAGGTATGACTAAGGTTCGAGATTATGTTATCTAATCAGCTATTAGGTCCAAATATATTCATCCCACATTTGTGGGTGGAATTAAAGAGGTTTCATTTTTAACTACAGATCCATCATGCAATAAGACATTCATGTAGCAGCACAAAGAGGAGAAATAAATTACTTTATACTAGGCAAAATTCATTCTTGTCAAAAATGAAAAAAAAAAGGACATGAGAGGACAATCTAAACATCATGAAAAAACAGGTGAATCATATTGCAGAAAATAATATCATATGCAAAGCATCTTTTTTCAGTTTACTTGGCATACCTTGTCTATATTCTCCAACATAATACTTTTGACTTCAGACACTTGGGCTTTAACTTTTAATAGTTTCTCAATTTCGTCAGCATGATCAATTATATACTGCATGTGTTCTTTCATGATAGGTCTGAAAAGTTGACATATTTTACCCATTATAGTTTGTGTAATAGAAAACATCTGCAGTAGAATATGAGAGTACATATTTTTTAAGTAACATACCCGAACTCTTTATTAAGACTTTTAGCCACAGCGGTATCTGCTTTACCACCACCATATCTTTTCTTAAAATCAGCTCTCACGCGTTCCAAAAATGCAATTGAAATTTGCTTCCCCACAGATTCTTTGGAAACAACACAATAAGCTGCCATAATTAACGGGCATTATATCAGACTTGTACAAGGTTCAGCTGTTGCATTGACCTATAGTATAAGACAGTAGGGAGGAACTAAAGTGAAAGGAGGTCAATAAAGGAGCAAAAAGGTGATCAATCACCTCCCTTCAAGTATCAAGCCATAGCGAGCTCAAATAGATTTACTAGGGAACACCAGACAACAGAGCTTTTTGACTCTCGACACTACAGCATATATCTCTTTTTTTGATAGGATCACTAGACCATATAGCTAATGATGTCATTTCCTCCCTTTGTCCCAATCTATATGACTCAATTTCTTTGTTGATAGGATCACTAGACCATATAGCAAGGAATGCATGCTTCTATATTTAGTAACAATTTAACTTTAAAATGTCCATTTTAACTTTAATGAAATGATTTGTACCTACTCACATCTATGATATTTTAGACCACAAGTTTCAAAAGATTTCCTTGCTTCCTTAAACTCCGTGTCAAGTCAAACTACATCACATAAATTGAAATAGAGGAAGTAACAATTTAAGTGGTAAAGGCTCTTTGAAATAATCAGCGGACACCTTGTCAGAAAAAAGTACTCCCTCTGTCCCAAAAAGTTGTCTTGATTCAGAATATGAAGGTCAAACTAACTAATGTTTGGTGTGGACATAGAATCTTGAATTTTTTATAAATTCTTTTACATGTTTAGAAACTACATAAGAAATACTACAAGTCAAGATATAGTTAACAATTTAAAATATTTAGAAAGTATATAAAAATATTATGGTCAACGAAAATATCTTGACTGTTCAAATAGTAACCTAAGACAATCTTTTTGGGGGCAGAGGAAGAATATTATTTGCCTAGGCACTTCAGCAGCCTATAGATTCTTTGAGATCGGGACTTGACTTCTACACTGTTTTTCCTTTTTAGATAGAAGAGCAACCAGGGGCTGCAGTCCACACCAAAGTTATGCATAGAGCCATGAACTAGTAAGACCGTCAATCATCCACTCAATCTAAACTACAACATGACCCAAGGTAAGCAGAAATTATCCCCCAAATACAATTTATATCCCTCTATTTGACTGCTATTAGCTCCTTCCCATCTCACTTAGCCTCCTCAACCTACAGAGCACAAAATCTTGACTGGTAGCTCTGTGTAGAACTTCCACTAAGATTAGAAAGCCAAGTCCTGCCTTAATCATTTATAGCTACAATTATATCAGTATTTATTTGTAAATGAAAAGTAAAAAGACTACACTTCATTTAGGATGGAGTGTGTGTCATTGATTAATTTGGAAACACATCCCCTTTTCTAGTATTTTGTTAGAATTTAGATTACTTTTTCTACACAGAGAATTTTGACAATTCAATAAACTGCTAGAATCTGGATTTTTTTTCTTTGATACGTATAGAGAAAATTAACTATACCACAAACAGAAAGACAGAACATCCACCAAAGTTGTTCACCCACTTCCCATCAGCTAATTCTCTGGCGATTCCATTTTCTGACAGACGAATCTCAACTGATCCCTCGTAGACATTTCACATCCTATATCTATTGAATTCAGCTTATAATACTAACTTTCCAAAACTAAACCGAATTCTCAGTTATACATTTACAGGAACATCGCTCATCACAAAAATAAATGCAGATAAGTGAAAAAAATTAAAACATGAAACACAATGGGTGAAGGTGACGCCTTAGCAAGGATGAAGGAGTATCTATCAATCAACACCTCAATCCCAAACTAACTGGAGTCAGCTATATGTATTCTCTCCTCTCTTGTAATTTGGCTAGTCTTACACTGTGTTTGTATTCATTTATCTCCTGTAATTCGGCGATTTTCAACACAATTGTCAACATATCACAACCCTCTCACTTATATGCGCTTGTGGCTGCCTCACTAAGATATCATGCTTGAGCTTGTCAACTTTGTTAGCATTCGACCATAGCTCTGAGAGTAGATTTTGGAAATTCATCTTCAAATATCTATTTGGCCATGAAAATTGATCACAAATATTTTTCAAATAGTCAAATCAATCATTGTTGAGCTAGTCAATTTAGTTAGCCTTTGGCCATAGACTTTAAAAAATTTCAAGTAAAATGCATGTCCAAACACAACTTCAAATTTCAAAAACCACAACTTTAAAAACTCAAATTTCAAGTTTCAATGTCAAAATTTCTGTTTTACCCCTCAACGAAAGATCCAAGTATCCTAAGCACAATACTCGCAGTAAGCTTTCAACATAAAAAATATGTAACATGTTCACATAAGTTGCCCCTTATTTCTTGGCAGTAATCTTTGAACGGCACAACTACCGCAATAAAGACTCCACCTTTTCCTCTACAACTCAAGATCCATGAATACCCATTTCAAATCCAAGTAAAATGAAGTGCATAAAAATTGCAAAAAAGATAAGAGGAAAATTTACCATAACCATCTTGAACAAGGAAGTTAAAAGTATGGTGATCACAATTATAAGTGAACTTATTGTTTGAAGAGGGCAATTTCTGCAAGCACTGAGCTGCAATCGCCGGGAAGTTTCCGGTGAACTCTGTGTACTCAGCTAGTACCATAGTACCACGAGCAACAAAGCTGTAAATGAAAGATTCTTGACCCATACTGAATCAAAGGCCGAGATGCACGGCGGCGGAGTATCACCGGGAAGATGTCCGGGGCTTTTCTAGAGGTCTGGTTATTAGTAATCGTTTTTTGCTTTGTGATTAAGGCAAGGTATTTATTTTGTTTTGTAAATTGTATAGAAGAGAACGGCGCCGTTATGGACTTTCTTCGAAAAATATTATACTACAATATTTCAAAGATATCTAGAACAGAATCGGGTTTGAAAGGAAAGAAGAAAGGTATATTTACACTTTGGCATGGGGAGACAAAGATTGCCTTCCGCGGCTTGAATTGGTATCCTAATTTTACCTGCTACTATATCAATTAGCAAGTCCAAATAATCATTAATTAGCTTTCTTTTTGTTGTGAATTAAACTCAAAAGTTGGGTTCAACATAACCAACATGGAAATTTGTTCATAAATAGCGTCCTTTTATAAAATATAGTGAGATTGTTTTTTTCCTCAAAATGTAAAATATTTTATTGAGAGTATTACCCCTAAATGGGCTATACAATGCTCAAGTCAAATTTAATCAGGACTCTAATATGATCTCCAAACACCAAGTGAAAAATCAAAAACAACACCACGCGTAAGTATTCACAAATAGTGCTCATTTTTTCAAAATATAGCGAGATTCATTTTTAAAGAAAATGTAATACATCATATGTTTCTTTTAAAATTATATTCATGTGTTTATAAAATTTAATCTTATTTAAAATTATATAGACAAAAATAGATGATTATAATTGTATGTATGTCCAACCAAATATATGCATGTATCTAGTTTCAGAGCAGAAGTTTTTTGTTTTTTATTTCTCACTCGGTGTCCGATTTCCACGTTGGAGTCCAACTATTTCAGATTCATGCCACGTAGGGCCCCATTCAGGGAGGAAGCACTCCATACCAAAGATTTTTTCATACCCAAGATTCGAACATGAGACCTCTCATTAAGAAAGGAACAGCCCCACCAAATGCACTACATCCTTTGGTGGTTCAAAGCAAAAGTTGGATGAATGTGTGACAAACTGTATGTGTTTTCAAAATAAGAATGAGATTATGTGAAGATAATAAGTATATGTGTAGCGCTTATATGTACTATTAACTATATATACACTCATTGATTTGTATGTGAAGAATATACAAGTTGTATATTGTAATCTAGTGACAAAGTCCATGCGTTGCACGGCTCATATACATACACACACACACACACACACACACACACACACACACACACACACACACACACATATATATATATATATATATATATATATATATATATATATATATATATATTTGGTCCGTGCGGTCAAATCGGCTCTCCTGCCTGTGTATCCCATGCCCAGTGCCGTTGATCTGTCTGATGGGAGAGATCCACCAATTCCTTTATTTCAATGTGTTGTATCCTCTACAGGGGTGGAGTACCCTCTATTCAATATATGATTTCCTGCCCGGAGGGATATGGAAACATTGAATTCGCCAATTTTCGAACTTTTCTTTGATTCTTGAGACATGTCATGCTGGATTTGAAGAAATCGAAATGAAAGTCTAATTCCGCTAGAGAAAGTTGAATATGAATTAAACCAAAGAGGAGCTTTTGACTCAAAAAGTAGTGGCAGGAAAGGAAGCAGCACACCAGGACGAACTCCTTCTTTTAAATATCAACTCAAGGCCTCCTTTCCTTACTCGTTGGTTTGAGTGCTTTATCGAAGGATTGATATAGGCCTATATTTCTTATCTAAGCCCACCTACCTTGGGATAAGCGGTTACTGGAAGTTTGAAGCTGACTTTAATGAGCAACACTTCCTCGTAGGGTCACCAAAGCAGGCTCCTTTAGCCGCTTCGATTGTTAGAGCTCACTTCACACCAACAGAATCGTAAGCTTTCTTCTCCGCCTCAGCTTGAGAGCTCCTTTCTACATCAAGATCTGGCCCTCGATCGACTCCAGCTATGGTGCGATTCCTCGTATATGTACACCACAGTAGCTAAGGCAACCCCGTTCCATCTCGCATTGTATTTTCCATTGAGGATTTCGCTTCTAATGTAGTCAGTGAGAAGCTAAGTTCCCTTTTTAGCTTTAGCAAGCCTATGATTGCCTGAACAGACTAGTCTACCCTCAGCCAACATTCCGAACTTGTCTCGATACTGACAATTCAGTGGATGGGATAGCAGAGAGAGAAAGGAAAAATACCTTCCTTGCGCACAGACAAACCATCTATAGCAAAGTCCCTCCTTCCCAACCTCTCCTACAGCATCCATTTCGTCAAAGAAGGACGGAGCAGGCACACTGACTACTCTGATTGGGCGTGGACTTGGAGAAAGTAGCAGCTAAAGGAAAGCTAAAAGGTATTGGCGAAGAAGTAATGGAGGATCTGATATAGATTGAAAAGAGGGAAAGCTAAGCTAGCTAACGAAAGGGTTGGGATTTATCGCCCTAGTACACCAACCAGGAAGAAAGATTTTGTGCTTTTCACCTTTCCGCCAAACCAGAACGAGAGCCAATCGGGTCGATCAGAATGTCCTTATTTCACAGCGCTATAACATTCTTAAGTTAGAGTCTGACTATCTCTATTCTAAGTAGCACCCGAGAAAGCACACGCTAAGCATATCTTTACCAAAGCCATATCTCCATAAGCATCCAAAGCTGCCTACTCATTGGTAGTGAAAAAGCAAGAACATAGATATGTTTACGAAGCCAAGAGCCACTCATCTGAGCCAGCGGATTCAAATTCTGCTATGCCGGTGCGCAAAGCAAGCACGCAAGGACTGCGTAAATCTTTGGTCTGCCTATCATTGTCTATGTTGGCTTGACTCCTTTTTTTAGGCAAGAGGACCTCTACTGATATTGACTGACCTGTTGATAGGCTATAAGTAGGCCGTTTGCTATTGCTATAAGGGCTGCTCGCCTTTATACGGCTTGGCTTCGCTATCGCTCGTAATGGTCGACAGTATTCCTGCCATACCTGAATTCCTATTATTTAGAGCAAGAAGCTTCGCCAGACGCAAGCAAGTGAGGTTGCTCTGCTTCGTAGACAAGGCTCGTGTAGTACTTTACTTACGAGCTCGTGTAGTACTCACCCCTATCTCTAAAGGGGCTTATGCACTCCACTCGCTGTCTACTAAATGAGCGTTAGAGCGAGCGAGCGAAGCCCTCAATTTAGTGGCTTCCCTCAACCTCCTCTTTCATTTCCGCTTAAGCTTCCGCGCTTTGTGGGATCAATTGATTGGATACCCGAGACCCATAATCTTTCCTAGGAACAACTTCTACGACGATAGGCATAAAGGCATGATTAGTTCCACAAATCTCACTGCACTGACCATAGTAAACTCCTTCTCGTTGTACCGAAATAGAGGTTTGATTTAAACGACCAGGTACAACATCACATTTGACACCTAAGGAAGGTACAACCCAACTATGAGGTACATCAACAGATGTTACAATTAAACGTATATGGCTCTTTGCTGGTAGAACCACTCTATTGTCGATTTTTAATAAACGTGATTGACCCAATTCTAGATCATCTTCTGGAATCGTATAACTGTCAAAAGTGAGTGACTGTTCATCGGAACTGTTATAGTCCGAATACTCATAAGGTAGGGTCGACGCCTGCCTCCCCCCAAACTGTACTTGCAAGTTTCCCCGCAGAAAGCTCTCCATGCCTACTCTGAGAAAGAACACTATTTTTCTTTAGTTAGGCAGTTCTCCCGACCGTAAGACCCTTTATGAGTAAGGTTAATCGAAGGCCGGGGAAAGATTATTGGCAAGAGGGAACCATTTCTCACCCAGCCCTACCTACCCTATGTATTTGAGGGAGAGGCTGGAACCGAAAAAGACCAGGTTCCACACATATGAGACAGGCAGAAGGTATGGGACGAGCAGTTTCTTGAAGAGCGAATTCGATCCTATAGTCGTCTTCTTTGTTTGAAATATGCATAGTTGAAAGGGATGCTAGTCGGCTCCGCGAAGTTGTAGCCCAAAAAAAGAAGATCCAGACTGATTCCTCACCTATCCTGTCAGGGGCCCAGTGGAACGCTCGAGTATAGATTCCCTATGCTCATGTAAACGGCCGAGGCCGGCCGGCCCATAGATCTAAAAGGATCCAGCCATAGGCTTGACCGGATATCGTTTGTCCACAAACAAAAGAAAAACAAAGTAGGTTTTTAGTAGTAGTTCACGAGACCTCGAATTCCCACATTTCAGCATGCATTATGTCAACAGGTCCCACCACCAACTGACGCTGAGAAGTTGAGTCACCCTTCTTTTTTTTCCAGAAATAGAATAGAATAAAGAATGAGATAGTCTATATCCTGTATCGATCATAGGATCACTTTATGAAAAGGTCAATTCTCTGTGACCTCCCACCGTTCACGACATCCCTTGCTTCTCGCAAGAACGGATCCTCGGTTCCTCGGTGGAGGAGTAGAAGTGCTGGTCCCCTTCGATCAACTTGCTTGTGCCTGCTGTTACCTACCATAGGACCTCCGTCCCCGAAGCGAAGAAAGAGGAGCATGAACAAGAGGTTGTCCTCTCCTTACAGTCAAGTGGCTTTCCGCTCCTCTCCCGGCCTAGTAGTTCCGCAACTACTACCGTGGTTGTTGCCAACGGGGATCCCCCATCCCGAAAGGTTACTAGGCCGGCCGTTAGGTCCAAAGTTGTATACCACTGCTATGGTGCCGATAGATTCACTACTTCAGCGCCGTTATCGGACATTGCAGGCTAAGCATCTATTTCTCGTATATCGTTCCACACCGAGAAGAGGGATGTGTACCTCCAGCAACAACAAGAATGGAACCATAGGCTCCTATGCTGGGAGCATTTTTGGGGTATAGGTCTAACCACCTCAACTCTCTGTTTCTGGCATGCTATAGTTATTAAAGTCTCTCGACGGCGGGAATGGGAGATTACCGGTAAGCCAGATGCTTCGCGAACCATATTCAACTTTAAGGCATTTCATTGCACTTCAATCACCCTCGTGAAAAGGCGCACTCCGATACCATTGATGTCCAATAGCTTTTATAGTAATGGCTGGATCTACTACTACCTCGTCCATTGAGTATAACAGATCAAATGATGGTATAGCAATGAACATAAGGATGATACTAGGAAATATGGTCCGAAGAATCTCGATAGTAGTTCCATGAACAATCCTTTGCGGGATTGGATTTTTTTTATAGTGGAAATGCCATAAAGCGCGACCCAAGATCCATGATACGAAAACCAAAATCAGAATAACGAAGAAAAAAACATCGTGATGTAAGTCTGTTATTCCTTGCATTATAGGTGTTGATGCGTCTTGAGATCCTAATTGCCATGGTTCCGCTGCATCACAAGGAGCAATTGTGAGGAATAGACATTCTAGAACAATCATTTGTTTTGGTTCATTCTTTGACTGCTCTGCTCCCCCCCAAAAAAAGAGAGACTGAATTTCCCTGTACGAGTAGTGAAGAAGAAGTCTAGATTTCGTTGGTTGTTGACCAACAGAATGAGAGAAAGATGCACAAACGAAAAAGGGCTAAAAAAAGGTGGGAATTTCCTATATAAAAAGAGTGGTACACTGAACATGAACCCAATATCAAAGAACTAAAGAGGAAGCTAGTCGATCATTCAAGAGCAGGAATCTACTCTAGGATCCAACCTGCCAGCTTTCTTCTCTTATGATATTTCTAGAAAGCGAAAAAAAGAAATAATTGGGAACAGAATACAAGTGTTGAGTACCAGCTTCTACTAGAGCAACAACCATGGAATCCGTCTAGCTTACGGAAAACTATGCCGCCAACCAATGTGGCCGTACCCAGAAAAAGTTGTTGGACCAGCGAGACTTTGCCGAGGTTGCCAAGCGTGACTAAAAAAAGTGTTTGTGATTGTTCTAGAAGAAATGAAACAAAAGATATGGTAGAGCTAGGACAGTTATTGTATGAGGTCTACCCAATGCTAGATGCAGAGGCGCATAATAGATCGATATGAACATCATGAGCTATACCTTGGTTATATTTCATCTCTTCAACAAGTTTAGTAATGAGCATAACGGCCCTATTGTTCCGATGGAGAGAAGAACCTATGATTAGCTTTTCGGGAAATTTCCAAACGAACAAGCAATCGAAAAGATTCTGGAGCATCTTCGGGATTAGGTATTGTTCCCCCAATGATCGTAGTACCAAGACTTGAGGTCACGGGTTCAAATCCTGTCTCCGCAATATCTTGTTCTGGTAACTAGTAATTAATTCCCGCCTTTCGCTTTTTGGGGGTGAGATTTTTTGATATATTTATTGGATCCGTCGAGTACCAAGCATTTTAATTGGATTAGATTAATATCAATGAATCCTTTATCAGTCATTCATTGAATGATAAATAACTACAAGTGACGTTTTATTGTGATTTTGGTAATTGGTACATGTTTTCTTAAACCTCCCATAAGACCCATATTCTGGCTTTTAGCTGGAGAATATCCAACAATAGTTTCCATTGAATGAATAATGGATCCGGATCCTAAAAATAATAATGCTTTGGAATAAGCATGAGTAATCAAATGAAATAAAGCGCTTCGATAAGACCCCTATTCTATTTCGTAAGTTAAATAATTCTCTTGAGCCACCCACCATATATATTTATACATTGCTGTGGGCTAAGCTAAAAAATACTATTTCAATAATGGCCCTCCATGGATTCACCTATATAAGCCGCGGCTAAAGCTGCAAAAATAAGAGCTCCCCCGCCGTCGTTCAATGAGAATGGATAAGAGGCTCGTGGGATTGACGTGATCGGAATTGATCGATAGATTTCTCGAAACAAACGAAAAGGAAACGAAAGATGAAAGATAAATCATGGAAGGGAAATCCTTTTTTGAAAAAGAAATGGAGCTCGAACAGCACTTGATGACAAATCTACTCATCCGCGGGAATGGGAGCAAACTCATTCAAATCGTCAAGGGTTTGATGGGACCAATAGCCTTTATGGTCTTCTTTCAGCCTCCCAAGGGCAGTCACGACCCTATTTTCTTCGGTCTCCCGAAAAGGGTGACGGTCATATTTTCAGGGAACGAGCTCCGCGGCAAGGGCTTTAGTGTTGTGTCGTGATTTGCAGTTATCTCCTAGTTTTGCATCTTCGTCTAACCATAGCGATCTACCTTTGTCTGATATTCTTCAATTACTCTTACCTTGTGTATCGGGTGTGGAATTTTTTTGGCTTCCCTTCCCGCTACTCTATCTAAAGCTTACGGTTCTTTCTCTCATCCAGCAAAACGGCAATGGCATTAGAGTACGAGGGCCTTCCAAGGGCTAGCACGACACGAAAGGGCAATGCGGAATCGCTAGTCTAGAGAAAGATTTATAGTTAATCTATCCCACTATCTCAAGTCCCACTGCTCTTATTTCGCTAATGCCAGGAGAGCGTCTCTAAAAGGATATCCCTCTAGAATTTCAATGGGAGAAAGGGGGCTTTGGGGCATTCTCCCCTGAGAATCTCGCAAAGAGCCTAGTTGTACTACCAGCAGCCTAATTCCCATCTCCGTTCTATCAAAGGCATGAAGTGAAGGAGGTTACTGCAGTTATTCCGCCAAAAGCTAGGCCAAGAAGGGTGCATGATTGACTCAACAAACTTCGATCCAACAACTTTGGAACCCCAACGACCTAGAATTGAAACAAAGACGAATTCTCAATTCTCTACGACGTCTAGGGGATAAAATACTTTCAGGAACAAAGAAATCATAATGATTTTTGTCTCTATTTCCAGTTATCTTTTGATGTTTTGGAATGAATTCTTCTTATAAACATGACCTTTTTCTCGGTACCTTTGATTAATTGTGTGCTTACTCTTATGAACCAATGAAAGATAACTATCCTTTTTTCCTTTTTTGGACAGTACAGTAAGAGGAAGTCTCCATATCCCGCCTTCAATATGAATGATCTAGAATTCATTTCCAATTCCTTATATCAACTAATGGGGATACCGGGAGGGGAGAGAGAAAGCACCCTGCTTACTTTTTCTCTCTTCTACCAATGATCAGTAGATTGAGCACTAACAACATATCGAGAAAGAAAAAGCAGAGCAACTACATCAAAAAGGTGGGAGTAGTGCTTTCTACGGCTACTCTATCTCAACTATGTTTTTCATTATGATATTTCGAGTTAGAGGCGTGATCTATTATATCAACTAAGTGAACAAGGTACAGAGAAAGCGAATGTTACAAGCCCATTGACGTTTTCTATATTTTCTATTTCGGTGGGACGAAGAAATTCCTATTTTCTAACAAAAAAAGAGTTGTTACACGATCTAGTCTACTAAAAAGCCTGGGTGAAATAGAGGTCATAGGTTAAGTACAAGACAGAGAGGAGATATGGCCCCTTTTTCGAAACTAGGTAAATCAATTATAGGTAGGTCAAAAACATGTACTTCTAGTTTAGATCATACCTTGCTATCAATTTAGTACACTGCTCTAAAAGTCAAAGTTGAAGACTTCGCTCTCCATGAAGAAAAGGTCCGTAACGTGGGGCATTCATTAGCCAAAAACTGGAATTTCGGGTCTGGGACAGCGGAATCGAGAACCTCTGTTCAATCTCCCTCGCATCTGTCACCTATATTCTACTTGGGTTCTTCCCAGGATATGCTATCCAACATATCTTCTTTTGTCAAAGCTTACATCTGAGACTTCGTATCTAGAAAAGAAAGTCCTCTCGCGATCAAGGGCTTTTTCCCTCTTCTTCGGGCTCTCTAACAATGAAGGAAGTGTTGCTACTAAAAGGCGTAAGTCATGACGGAATGGAATGAAACTTAAGAAGAGAACTCAAGCGTTCATCTACTGGTAGTTGTCTATACCTGTAGGTGGTACGAGAGCAGCCGCTCCCAAGCAGGAAGTTATCCAATGCAATAAGACAGTTCGTACCTGTAGAAGCAGTTCCGGTCATCATCACATCAGTCGGTGATTCCATTCCTCTGATTGTGCGATATGTCGGACTCCTTTGACTTTTATGGTCCAGGTTTGCTTTTGCCTGGGCTGGTGACCTTTCCGATGTTGTGATGATCTGGATGGCTGCCTCTGCTCGGGAATGAGTCCATATGTGGGTTCAGGAGGAGGAGGACTTCGACTCTCGACTCTTTCTTGATCAGGGAGTTGCTGCTCTTTGAATGTCAAAAACTTGTTGATTCCTTGCGAGAAGTAAGAAAACGTCAGTTGATGCCCACCATCGGACGTACTCTAAGACCATCTTGCCCTCTCTGTCATCTGGTATTATAACAAAAGCAGCCCCGGTGCCCTTTCTCATCATATGTGCCCAATATTCTGCCAGTTCCAAAAAGGTTAAAGATGAAGCGCTTGACGTCGTGACCGGGTGCCAGAATGAAAAGGTTAGGGCTTAGTTACCTGAAAACCTAGCGTAAAGGGTCCTTAACATAGCTAGAACTGTGGAAACCTCGCTATTAGTATTCCAGTCCTCTCCCAACTTCGTACGTTGGGTATAAGTCGATTTCAACGCTTTAGCCCCTTGCTTTACTATTAACCGACCCGAGTTCCTAACCAACCCCTGCTCTACCTTGAATCTCATTCTTTTCTTTCTTTCTTCGCTATGACCCTTTCTTTTCAAACTTCTCTTTCATCTCTTCCTTTCAACGCTGTAGGACCTGAGAATCTCATTCTTAGCGACCACCCTTCCTCTAGTTAAACGTAGTTTGAGTTCGTGGTTAAGTAATCCCATTCTGAAGCTTATTAATCACCTAAAGTATGGATTTATGGCTAAAGAAAGCGAAATAGGCGAGGCCTAAGATATGGAACACCTCTCCTTATTTAGGATAAAGTGGCTTCTCGCTCCTCTCCTTACTAAAAAGTAGACTTCGTACCTTGCTACGACCCTCGTTTTAGCAGCTTTCCTGTGAAAACCTCGCTATTACGCTCCTCTCCTTACTTTTGAGTACGCAAGGCCGTCGACCGTTCTTTCCTAGCTACAAGTAGCTAAGTCGTTACCATTGGGAGAGGTACGATTCGAATTGTGAACTCCTTCCTTTCCCGAATATCTTCCCAACCATTTTTTTTTCTTGAATAGGCTACAGCGGCTTTCCCATGAATTACTAGCTACAACGTATTCTACTCCTATCCCTCTTCTCCTTCTCTCCCCCGTTCTGAAGCTTATTCATAGATAAACCTAGTAAGAGTGGTGAACAGGTGCGTAGCCAATTGGCTTTACCGCTCCTCTCCTTATTTAGGAGAAAGTGGCTTTCCCGATAGGGGGAGTATAGGACTAATTGGCCCCTTTCTCCAAGTATTCCACAACGATTGGAAACTTAACAACCAATACGTCGACCAGTTCATTAATCGCCTGTTGGTGCTTTAGCAGCTTTCGCCCCGAGCGTTTCGTATTACCTTCATTTGGCCGACTCACCACTGAGTCCCTTTCCCCTCTTACTATTCCACTCCTCACTCTTCCGACCCGAGTTCCTGAATTAATCGCCTTGTTAGAATCTTATTATTCTATAAGGGGCTTTGTTACCGCTATTCCCCGAGTTGGGGCTTAGTCTTTAAATAAATAGGGAGAATTGGCTACAGCTACGAGACTCTAACCTGGCTATTCCGCTCCTTTCATCAGCTACAGCTACTTTCCCGTTGATTACTCGCGTTTAGGTTGTAACTTCTTTCATTGGCTTTAGCTACTCGACCGTGAATTACTACCCGAGTTGGGTAATCCTAACCTCGCCTATTTCACTTTCTTTAGCATTTAGTATTACCCTAGTTGGGGCTAAGTTACCATCAATACTCCTAACCGAGGTATTCTACTCCTCCCCCTTTGTAGGGCTCTACCTTGAATCGAATTCTTAGAGACCTATTTGCCTCTTTCGATTGCCTGCCCTTCGGATCACTACCGACATCCTTCATTAAGAACTACGAGTTATGGAGCTCCTTGGCTAAATGATTGTAAACAACACCGTCGTTGTGTGGGTAAATAAGATCAGAAATGATTGCTGACAATGCCCCCCGTCCTCTCTTTCTTCTCTTTCTTAGAGATTCCCAACCACCTTTTCTTCTATTCCTACTTTAGCGGAAGCTACTCGCTATGGTGTATTCCACTCGTACCCTCTCTCTCCTTTTCCAATGGTCGGTCAAACCAACGATTCTCTTCTCCTTCTCTCCCCCTTTCTTTCTCTCTATAGAAAAGGGCCCTTGCTACGCCCCTTTCTTCCTTCTATGATTCTCCTTTAGCCCCTTGCCTTTCGTTTAGTATTCCCTCTCCAACGTGTAGAGCCGCTTCGTACCTTTTCTTTAGCCTCTTGCAATAGAAAGAACATTTTCGTTCGTGGGGAAGTACGACCCATTAACCGACCAAAGTTCCACAATCCCTTACATAGCCCAGTTCGGGCTTTCATCGAATTCATAGCAGTGGGCCCTGTACAGCGTAATAAATGTAGTTTGAGTTCGTGGTGAAGTACGATTAACCGACCTTTCTGTTTACTACTTTTCTAAAGTCTCATTCTTTCTCTCTACATCATTAGATGTAGCCCCTACTTCTCTTCATTACCCGAGTTGGGAGAATCTACTACAACTGCTCTCCTCTTCAATACTCGCTACAAGTATGGAGCTCGTTGTGTTGAAGCTACTCTTCTCATTACTCCATACGACGTATGGAAGCCCTTTCAACCCGTGTTTGTTTCATCAGCTTTAGCTGCTTTCCCTTTCTTTCCTCATTACGAGCTTTTACTATTCCACTCGTACCCTACGTTTGAGTTCTCAGTGATGTGAGTACGAAATTGATGTATTCCGTTAACTTCTCTTCCTTTCTTACCGATATCGTTGGGTAAATAAGATGTGATATCAGTGAAAACCTCGGGTTTAGTATACCCGAGCGGAATGCTCGGCGGAACTCGACCGTCAATTAAGAGCCTAAAGTATAGAGCTTAACGTACATTCATATTAGAACGGTAGCTACTAAAGGATTCTTCCGCATCTCGATTCAAAGATGGAAATTCTTGGATAGTCGAAATCCGGCGCTGACTTATTTCCTTCTTTTTTGGCGATCTTGGAGGCGAAGTGCCATCGATTTAGCGAAGTTTCAAGTAGACTAGAAAAGTTAGTTAGCAGTTTAGTTCGTTGTTCGTGGTCTTGTGATCTAGCTCCGCACCTCGCTTTCTCTTTCACAAGGGTAGCTTTATCAGACTCCTAAGAGGCCACCAGAGACTACGATATAGACCAGGATCTATCAGCCGCTTGGTGACGGTCAATATATAGGAAAAAGAGCGCTGCCTCATCTTCTGACTGGCCAACAGGGAAAGAAAGAACCCGTGGACAAAGAGGTGGATCATCTGATCAAACAAAGGCCTAAGTGATGCTCCTCAGTGTCGGGACGTTTTCTTCTCTGCCCTCTCCTCTCCAAAGGCCAAGGGAGAGACTGCATCCCTTTCCTTCGGTAGCTCTTTTTCTTTCCCAAGGATAGCGGTAGCTGCGGCAAAGCCCGCTTTCTTCGCTCCGCGAATGAGAGAGAAAGTCAGAGGAAAAAACACGTTCTCTCTTTGTGAGATCCGAAAGTGGAGAACGCCATAGCATTCTATGGGTACATAAGATCAAATGTAAAGTAGCGCTCTCTTGGTAGAGTTTGAGGCGGCAAGAGACTTTAGGGCTTGTTGGAGCTTCTGAGCGTAATGAATCGAAGCCGAAGACGGATCAAGGTAGCTTGCCTGCCAAGCCGATAGGCGAAGAGCTGAAGGATGGAACGTGCAAAGTAGATCGTGCACCTATCGTGTAACCCGTTGGTCCTAAGCAATGTCTTGTGCGAAGTGACCCACTTAGAAAAAGCCCCCTTTATGTTAAGGGAGCACTAAAATGCAACTTCGATCGGATGCGTGTATCAAATCCCGTTGCTGAGATGTCCAGCGGATTCCTGGGCCTTGACGAATGGCCGGCCACCTTTTACGTTATAAGAGTAAAAGGCCCAGGACATAGCAGGATGAACCAATGTGAATGAGTGTAAGCTTCATTGCCCGAACACGATTAGTGCTTACCACACTAGGTGCTACCGTGGTAGCAAGAGAGGCCAGGCGGTGACAATCGAGAGTTTGTCACTGAGCATTCCTAGTCACACGGGAAAAGAGGTCAAATGGCAAGGCAAGGCCATACGCCCGTTTGGCTCTTCGCGGAGTATAGCTCACATCCAAACATCTGATTGGGGAACGGGGCAACGCCCATGAAGCTCCGGCGGAAAAGGAAGGCCTGCCAGGCCGTATGCCCATGGGTGTAGGATTCTTCGAAAAAGCGCGGGTTGACTCGGAGACCTGGGACCTTGGCTTAGTAATGAATGAAGGGAAGCTCTTCGAGCTTTCTCCGCTAGCGGCTTATATAATGGTCGGCCTTATAAAGCTCGCTAAGCCTCGCTTCCCTCTCCCCTTCACTTATTAAGTGGAAAATCATCGTCGGCATTCTATAAGCGACTTGACCGAGTCTATGAAGCTTTGCTTTTCTTGTAGTCGGCCCGTAATGCCTCCCTTCATTTGCTTGCCTCCTTTCAGCTCAGAATGCCTAATGCCTATTATTTAGTGCTAGAAGCTAACCTCCATAAGGTCACCCTTCGGGTCTCGCTTCCAATGTAGGAGGCCAAGCATTCTGCCAGACGTCCCGGCCTGGGAGCCCCATTCGCCTTTGGTACTTCAGTAGATCTTCTAAAATAAAAAGCGCTACTTCAGCCTTAACTACAACTACATTACGCAAGCCCCGCCGATACCTACCTATAGAGTCAAATTCCAATAAAAGAGTACCAGCGACGGCGACTTTCTAGGTTTATGGATTCAGTCAGCTAAACTCCATCAAACTCCTCAATCAATATCAACAAGATGTCGTGACCGCTTAGTCTTGGTTTACTTTGGTTTGAATGTAAACTAAAATAAGCGGCGTTTATTCAAACAAAGGGAACCGAAGGTTTCCTTGTTTAGCAGTACGAAAGTAGTTCCACTATTAAGATGTTTAATATTAATAAGAAATATTCAGTGTTGTAGCTATAGAACAGAATGACTTTCGCCCTTACTTTGACTTTATGAGAAGGACTTAAGTAGCTAAGTTTCCAAAGGTGAACACCCCCCTATCCTCTATAGTATAGTCGTAAAGGGCTTCTCAGAAAAGTAAGGAAGAAGGCATTCGAAAGGCCGACCACTATCTCATAGGCATTCTGGTGGTAAAACCGACGACTACACGGCTCTATACCAAGTCATGAGAGATAGCGAAGCCAAGCCGCCATCTATAGGCGAAGGGACGAAAGCTCGACAAAGGCCTATGCTACAGTAAGCAAAAAAGTCAGTTGAGGTGCGAAGCAAGTCACTTAGCCGTATACTATATAAAGGGAAAGGCGTCGGTACAGAGTCACGTCAGCTGTGGATATAGACTAGGCTATAAGGAACGGAGTCTTAAACTATGGACCAAGACTACACTAAGGAACAAGGAAGCTTGACTGAGAAAAGAAGTCAAGGAACGAAGCAGCTTCTCTAATAGCCCCGTTGAATAGGCGGGCGAAGGCTTTTTGAAAAAGTCTTTTTTTCTTGTAAATGCATTTTTTTCTATTTAGAGAGGGGGCTTCAAGTTCTTAGGAAGAGCCGTACAAGACAGCTCACGTACGGTTCGGGAGCCGAGCCCCTGCGCAGGGGCTTAGGTCAACACTTATATAATAGCCAGTCATCAATTGGAGGCGGACAAGATGGTGATGAATTGCGATTGGTCTAAACCTTTGACTAGCGACTTATTGCGGCCTGCCCAGAATGCCCATATAGACTAAGACCTTATTCACACAATGAAGAAAGGGCGAGTGGAAGGGGGCAGTCAACTGGCTGCTTCTTTGCCATGCGCTTTGCTTCGCTTTATTTTTTAGAAGAAAGAGACCAAATGAGAGTGAAAGGCAAGGGCAAGCGATAGAAAGGATAGTCCCTCGCGTGAACTACTACTAGAAAATGGTGAGACCATTAGTGAAAGAAGGACCAAGGAGGATCCTATCCGTCAGGAGAAGGAGGAGTAGGAGCTAGCTTTAGGAGCGGAATCGAAGCGAAGAAATTTGTTCATGTCACGACGATCTATATGGATGGGCAGTTTTGTTGGTGCATTCCTCTTGAGAATGAAGAAGAAGATCTCTCTTCTTTTTCACAAGAAGATTTGGTCATGTAGATCCTCTATTTCGCCGGAATTCTTAATAAGAGAAGGTAGAGTTAAAGATTTGCTCCATTATATTCGGGGACTCAAGATCAATGCCCTTTTGGGTTTCGCACTTTTCCTTCTCGTACTTCTAAACTATTATTCGGACGGTAGTCTGGAGGGCTTCCTTTCGGCGTGCGAAGCGGGAAGGGCTTCTCCGTCTGGCCCTTTTTACACTCCTGAGAGAGAAGCACAGCAGCACATCCCGAGCCGGAGGTTGCGCCCATTCAGCGCGCCGTTCTGGTTCCGGAATTAGAACACCCTCTCCTTCCTGATTTCCAAAGGAGAGCCGAACTTCAACACCGGTTGTCCTTCTATTTTATCGGGAGGAACGAGCCCAGGCATCTGCCACTCTTTTTGGGGACCCTAGAAAAGCAATTCATCTTGGAAAAAAGGGTCAAGGCCGGATTGGTGCGGGAGGGCTTCCCCCCGATAGTTCTGGCTCGGAGGTCAGAAATCCGCAACCTCCTCTTTAACCACCCTACTAGGGGTGGAGTGGCTCTCTCTGAGAATACCTTAAATAGGTATTTGGCCCAGGTCGAGCGGGTGGGCACACAGCAGAGCGTGCCCTATCTTAGGGTGCTTCGTGCTGCCCGCTATTGGGTCTAAGTGGGTTCTCCCACTTTTTCGCCTTTCAGAAGGGTGGCCCACACACGGACAGGGGGAAAGGGCGGTTGTCCGTGCACTTTCCGGAAATGACGGAAATAAAGTCTAGTGCCGCGAAGGCGATAATGTCATACGATCTGGAGATCTCCATGGAGACGGATACGGAAACCCTCCGCAGATGGGTAGAGAATATAAGGGAGACCTTTCTCTCCTAAAGCTACTCATTAGGGAATGCCGGCCAAATTAGTCTGTCTGCCGCTTTCTTTCATAACAGAGCCGTTATTCCCGGCTGGCATAGAAGTCTCTCGTGCGGGCGAAGGAGATGCATTTTTGGTACTGGTGGTATTGGACAAGCTCTAAGGGAATAATCTCTTTCTTATTTCTGTATTTCTTTCCCATGACGACTAAGAACAGGCAAATAAAAAATTTCACTTTGAATTTCGGACCTCAACTTCCTACTGCTCATGGTATTTCACGATCAGTATTGGAAATGAATGGAGAAGTGGTGGAATGCGCGGAACCACATATTGGATTACTCCAATGCGGCACGAAGCCGCTGATACCGAGTCGGCTCCTATGCCGCTAGCTATGCCTTGCTTGGTCCCCCTCCCCCAGCGCGGTGAAGGTTCCATAGCACGTCATGAGCACTGGGCTAAGGGGCGGTTGAGCAACTCAAGCGAACCACCTTACCTTATTCCAACATAGGGACAGAAGGGAGAAGGTTGTGAAGGTGGCCTCGTTATCCATACCTCCGGTCGGATGAATGGAGGACCGACCGACCCGGGTTTTCATGAGCATTGGCGGGTTCTGGAGTGCCTGTCAAGGGCGCTAGCGCATACCCCGGGGTGATCATCACCACCTGCACCTCACATCTCGGCACAATGGAACGTGTAACCCGCCTGCTGTTCCATTCAACTACATTTGTTCCTTTAATCCATACCATAGCTTAAATGAACGCAGCAGTGAGGGACAACCCGCCCATACAGTCAGCGGGGAGGATGGCACTACTGGCAAAGACCGTCTGGCGAAAACGTCGCAGGCGCAAAGCGTGGTAGGCCTGCGCCGAGGGAGCATACCATAGGGAGGAAAGGGGTCCTAGACGGTGGAAGAGCCAGGGGAGGCCGGGTCATTTGACGGAAATGGAAGGCTTTTCCCTGTTAGAGAAGGCCCTATGGAGTAAAGGGAAGTGGATGAATTCTTGGAAAAAGAGGGAGCGAGCCTATATAAAATCAAAAATGAAATAAAGAAAATTCCATGAATAGAAAGAGTCAACGGTATGACAGACAGCGCTGCCTACACGCGAATTAGCTTCCGAGGTTGAGCAGTCTCAATTTCACTACAGGATTTGCGAATGTATGCTGGGCTGGGCCACCTCGAATGGCGTGAGCTGCATGCGGGGAGACCCGCACGTACGGTTTTTAGGGGGATCTGGTCGAAAAACTGGCTGGCGCCTACCCGACTAGAGGGACTGAGAAATTAATTGAGTACAAAACTTATCTTCAAGCTTTACCTTATTCTGATCGTTCAGAGGGCGATCGCGGGGTCACTGAATGAAGTCCTCCATTTCTTTCGGAGGTATTGACCCGCAGCGAGGCAGAGATAACTAAGTGACATATAGAATATGGCGACGACAACAACATGTCGTAGAAGGGGATAACAGGTGGAGCCAACGACCCACTAAGACTAACCTATCTACAACTACATCCCCAAGTGGCAGTCAAACGGAGGCGTGAATGCGAGATGCCAGCAGAATGATCGGCCAAACAGAGGCTAGGGCTGCTTCCTTCCCACCGCGTCCTTCCTTGTGTGTCGGAGAAATAAAGCAAGTGCACCAGAAAAGAACAGGAACTGGATCGATCTATTCTTTGGTGAAGCATCCGAAGAATAACTGCACACTCACACGATCATTGCCGAGAGATAGGAGCATTCAGTGGAACCGGTGAAGTACACTTGCTTCTGGATAGATGAGTGGGACAGAGGCCTCGTGGTACTTGCTGCCCACCCTTCCTCCTATGCTTTGAGAACCGTGTGAACGGAGAGTGGGCAGAAGAGAAGGAGGTCCTCATATGGAGTCGCACACTTACTTGAGCAATGCGGGAGACTGGGGAATGGGTCGAATAAAATCCCCTGGGGCCAAAAAAATTAACAGACGAAGCTTTACTTAGATAGGGCTTTGATTGGTCTTTTTTTTATTAGTTATTGGAAAGGAGGGCGCCTGGGTTGTTATAGAAAGGAAAGGGGGAAGCACCGAATGGCAAAGAGAGGCGGCTCGGCAGGGAAGGAATGGGAAATTGTCAAGGATGACTTCTTTGTTGGCGGAACGAAGGGCTAAATAGCAAGAGTGATTCTCTGAGCCGGTCTGGATTTCCAACGCCTTGGGAAACTGGTCGAGATAGATAACAACACCTTTTTCCCCTCTTCCTTACCGGTAGAGCAATCTTCTCTTATGGCCTTCACACCCCGCCTGGAAGTAGAGAACCAAGCCCCTTTCTGATCCATTCATTTCTGCAAGCAGGGAGGATCCAGAGCCTTGCCCCCTCCTATTCAAGGCCGGATGGTCGCGCCCCAAAATCACCCAACCTATACTTTGCTCTTCCTTCGTTTTGCCTCCACGAACACGACACTTAGGAGCCCTACTCATATGCCAAAGGCGCTACTTCAATTCAAGCGCAAGCCCCCCCTTCTATTGCATAACTTAAAAAAGCTATAAACAAAGTACCAAAGTGGTTGCGGGAACGATACGCTTTGGTTACCGGCGAAGGCTTCCAAAGGCGACCAGCTTTCCATACTAGTTGTTACCTTACGCTGCCATTTTTCCAATATTATTGAATAGCATGGTCTGGGCTAAGATAACTCAAGTGGGAGAGCCGTGTTATGGGTGACATTATTGCACGGTTCAGAGAGCACTTGTGTATGTGATGCAAGTGAACGTCTACGAAAAAGCTGTAGTTTTCGTTCTTCGTTCCGTCGTCGACCCTATCTATGTTTCTATGATGGCCCAAGAACATGCCCATTCTTCAGCCGTAGAGAATTTGAATTGCGAGGTACCATTACGAGCTCAATATATACGAGTGTTATTCCGAGAAATAACTCAAATTTCAAATCATTCACTTGCTTTAACTACTCATGCTATGGATGTAGGAGCATCAACTCCATTCCTGTGGGCTTTTGAGGAGCGGGAGAAATTGTTGGAATTCTATGAAAGGGTCTCGGGAGCCAGGATGCATGCCAGTTTCATACGACCAGGTGGAGTGGCACAAGATCTGCCTCTTGGCTTATGTATAGATATTGATTCATTCACACAACAATTTGCTTCTCGTATCGACGAATTAGAAGAGATGTCAACCGGCAACCGTATCTGGAAACAACGATTAGTGGATATTGGTACTGTCACTGCACAGCAAGCAAAGGATTGGGGATTCAGTGGTGTAATGTTAAGAGGTTTTGGGGTATGCTGGGATTTGCGAAAAGCAGCACCTTATGATGTTCATGACCAATTGGATCCTGACATACCAGTAGGTACCAGAGGAGATCGCTATGATTGTTACTGTATTCGTATCAAAGAGATGCGAGAAAGTGTTCGGATCATTGTGCAATGTCTTAATCAAATGCCTAGTGGCATGATCAAAGCCGATGATCGTAAGCTATGTCCTCCATCACGATCTCGAATGAAACTATCTATAAGAGGAGAGCAAAGTGCCAATGGTGCGCGAAGTGCATGCGGAACGGGCACGGAGAAAAAGAAGTATGGAGGAGAAGCAGCCGAGCTCATTCCCTTCACTTCCTGGGCCCAAAGCAGTGCAGTCTTTCCTGGCCAAATCAAGGATTTGGGGCTTCTTGCTACGCTACAACACTATTGAAATCCATTTTGATTAGTAACATATATGAATAGAAAGATAGATCCATCCATCTATCCTATCCGATTTAGATTTTGTTATCTAAAAAAGAATCAATTTCATTCAACCTTTGATTCAAAGAACTGCGCTTAGCCCCCCCCCCCCCCCCCCATGAAACGACTCTGCTGCAATGGATGGCAAAGGGTCCGTAGTACCCGAAGCACTGGAGTGATCCAGTATAGGGAAGGGGCCTAGAAGTACCTACTACTACACCACACTACACTTGGCTCTACACATTTACAGAGCTAACCCCTGTCCAGTGCCTGGCAAAGCTAAGGGGGCTTCAATCCTTACTCTTTATCCCCATCTTCGCCCAGGCTTAACGGGGCCTTAATTATTCGGGGGGAGAGGGGAGCCTCGAAAAGCACTGTTGAGAGGAAGATCCTTGGCCCCTCTTCATTCTCTACAGGGTTCCGAACCTTTCTTCAACATAGGTGACAACGAGCCAGGCAGAGATGGAAGAGATCAAACACAGGAATAGGAAGCAAGCTCGCCTTCCTTTTTGATCATTTCGATAGAGGGGGATGAAGAAAGTGGACAAAACAGACTCGCATTTCTCATCGAACAAATATAGGAAAAGAATCATATTGAAAACGCTCATAATCCAACCCCTTCCTTCGTAGAGCCCGTGTATTGTAAGTGATCCGAACCTGCCCGGAGCGAGACTCCCATAGAGGCAAATGAAGTTGGTGAGCCGTATGATGGGCAACTATCTCCTGCGGTTCGGAGAGGACTCAGCTGTTAGTTAGTACCCCCTTGGTTTCGGGGTGGACCTTTTCACTCTATTTTATTATGCTTAGCAAAAAGAATGTTTTTTTGATACACCTAGGACATGGATTCTATATGAACTAATGGATCATGACAAGTCCTTACTACTAGCAATGACTTCCTCTTTCATTACTTCATTATTTCCATATCCCTCTCCTTTGTTCTCAGTTACTCATCAAATGTCACTCTGTTAATATCTTTAAGTTCGATCATTGACAATGTTCAAAGAAAGGGTGGGCCACTAATAAAGAATCGATAGAAAACCACAATGCTAGAAGATGGCGGGCATACTGAAGAGTTCAACAGAAGTCATCTCTCTGACACTGGCTATTCTTTCTACCTAAACTTGCGGCTTCTTTCATCAAAGATAGGTGTGAGCTAATTTTCTCGCTAAACCCCTTTCCTTAGAGTCAAGTGGCTGAACGCCCCTCTCCCTTCTTTTGAGTCTACGCGCTTCTGCTTAGTATGTCGTTTATGCTTCTTAATAAGCCAGAGGCCCCTCTTTTTTGTTCTTCTTTTGCTTGCGCACCAATCCAGGGGCAAAGGGACCCAATTCTTAAGACTCAAGATGCAACTGACGACAGTCTTTGATCTAGCCGAGCTGGTACAGAATACCCGGCTTTAGAGCTTGATGCAGTCAAACTTTACCCTATTTCAAGATTGCCGCTAAGCAACATTTTCTAATGATGGTGAAGAGTATCCTCCCATAATGTCTGTTGGCTTGTCGGCTTCCGGAGTTTGAGTCTCAAGCTAGGGATTACCACTTCCTTTAGCAGAAGCTCCGATATGAAATAGCAATCATTATAGATAGACTTTGAGATGCTTGAATAGCTGCAACCTAGCCTTTTCGTTAACTGGATCTCCTACCTCCACTGTTAATAAGTGGCGGCAAGACTCGAATCCTGGACCTCTGCCTGCTCTACTATGGTGAATTGTGTGAACCGTCTCATTTAAAAAACTTAGATATCAGAGAGGGAACACTTTTATTTAGTTAATTATGTATTAACAGCTAGTACGTCGTTGCTGAGTTAGAATACCCCAAACAGTGTCATTTGAACACTTGGTTAAAAAAGAATTTGGAAGAAAGTCAAGCACACCAAGTGCGTGTGATAACTAGAAATTCACAATTCTAAAGAGTCTCGAGTTTCCCATAGAAAGCATGTGGCTCAACAGTTTCAAGATTTAGGCAGAGTTTTGGTTATGTCTATCTTATCCACCATATATAACAATGAACTTTGTCCAACACCATTAAACAGGATAGAGCAAGGCTTAACTTGCAGTTCATGACACAATGGAGCATCTTAGACAAGATGAAATTGAGGATTTGTCATTGTCCCCTCCAGCTATTGGCTCCATGCAGATTGCTTTCAGCAATAGCTTTTGCCATAACATAGAGTTCATGTCTCAAGCTTACCTCAGAAATAGAAGCTCTGAAATTGATATAGTGGTAGAGGATGATACATCAATTGCTGATAAAGATCAACCCCTCCCCATATTTCTCAAGGTAATTTTTTCTCTAACCAATCTTTCATTTCTCAGAAATGTTCCAAAGAATCAAATTGTTGATATATGTTTCAGAGTTTTGGCTTCTGCCATTTAAATAGTCTTTGAATGCAGTTCGCGGATGTTGAGTACAAGGTGAAGATTAGCCAAGCTTCCTCCAACAATCCTGTCAAGGCAGTTGTGTCAAAGGGAGCTTCCCAGTTTGAGCATGACAATTACAAGCAGATACTCCAGGGTATAACAGGAAGGGTGAAATTCTTTCCTTAATGGGGCCTTCTGGCAGTGGGAAAACAACCTTGTTAAAGATATTGGGAGGAAGATTGCAAGAAAATGTCAGAGGAACTGTCACATACAATGACATCCCATATAATACATCTATCAATAGAAAGTATATTACCTATCCATCAATAATTTTTTTTTCCTTCTCTCTTTTTATTGCCTTAAAACCAAGAATAGAAAAAAGTCTTTCTTTCAATGTACATGATTTTGTATTAATTTCCATACCGAATTGAGCAATATTGTGCTAGGTGGGTTTCGTGACACAAGATGATGTGCTTTTTCCACAATTGATTGTAGAGAAAACCTTCATTTTTGCTGCATTCTTAAGACTTCCAAGCAAGATGAGTCGACGTCAGAAGTATGAAAGAGCTGAAGTGATTATTAAAGAATTAGGCCTGGAAAGGTATGTGAGCTACCTTTCCATGAACTTCCTTCTCGCCCTTGATTACAAAGCACCACAATCTAAAACTGTCAAAAGAAATTGAACATGATTGTTGCAACTGTTCATTCCAACATTTCACAATCATAGATGTCATCATACGAGAATAGGTGGAGGACTTATTAAAGGCATATCTGGGGGAGAGAAAAAGAACTAGCATAGGGTATGAAATCCTTATTGATCCTTCTTTCCTCTTGCTCGACGAACCAACTTCAGGCCTTGATTCGTCCTCCGCAAGGAAGGAACGAGTCGGTTTCCCTTTCCGTCTTTCGGTAGCATAAAGAAAATAGATTCAAATTGACAAACCACCAAAAGAGTGAGAAAAAGGGGGAAAGTGTACATTAGGCCATGTGCAACAAACAAAGTACAAGGATAGCATCGTACCCTCATAGTCCTCAATCTTTGGCACATCTGGATCGGCGGAAACTCACTCGGTTTGTGCATCTACCGGGGCACCATACTGACTTTTCTATTGTTGATATAAGGCATCTCTGATCCACTTCATAAAGAGTGAATAGAATTTACTCTATACCCATATCCCTGGAACAACTGTAAAATAAACTCCATCTTAGTCTACCCGACTTTGACTTTGACTTGAAAGAGTAAGTTTTCGCCTCTGTTGTTGAAAAGTCAGGACCCGTTGGGGAATCTATTCTAGACCCGCCTGCCGGCCCTAAATCTATCTTACTCTTCCTTGGTCTCTTCCACGGATCGGTGGATATGAAATAGAATGAATTCAAGGACAAAGTCGCCGGTATACTGTGATCCAGACCCAGGAAGGGCCAGACATGAATCGGAAACAGTAACTTTCCTTATAGGAGAAAGGGTGTGCGCTAAAGCTAGAGAAGCTTTTTTTCACAATATAGGTGTAATTTCATTAATATAATACTTAAGGTCTTCCCTCGTCAAACGAATAAAAAAAAAGAAGGTTGGCTTTTCGCTGTGCTCATTTTTTTCGTTATAGGGCGGAGAGAGGGAGGCAACTGAAACTTTTAAAGTCGAGTTTACGCTCTTTCCTCCTCTTTTTTGATAAACTTTTCATAGCCGTAGTCGTACTCAAGTACCCTTGCAGGGGAATCCACTTCTGAGATGGGGAGAATCCCGGGATGCATATGCTCTTTTCAGGGTTGAAGGAAGAAGTAAGCGCAGCTATTGGACTTCTTTATGGTATGGCAGCAGTAGCAAAGAAAGAAGCTGCTCACTCTGCTTTACCGAGAAAGGGAGCAGTGAGAAAGGGGTGACTATCATACAAAAATGAAACTAGTAAAGTAAGATGCCGGAACTCTTGCTTTCGTCTTGTCTTTACTCTTCCCCCATCCTCCCGTTGCCTGTCCGCTCAACTCTGATACCCGAATCTCCTTTTGTTTGAAGTTTATTGGACATGAATGAACCCAAACAGACGTACCCGCCACTTCTGCTTTCTGCCATATGGGTTCAGTTTCATAATATTATTACCGGACTCCATTTATGGAATTTGGTCTAGCTATATTACAAGCTTCTGTTTTTACGATCAACATCTAATTATAGTAGACAACCTACATTCTTAATAAAGAGAAGTTGGGGACATAGTCAACCTCCTACTATAAGAGCGATTCCCTGGTATCGGAAGGGGAAAGATTGAATCTTGAAAGACTGAGCCCCCGGCTAGCAAGATCGAGAGGGTTAGTGTCCTCTTAAGAAGGAATACCCAACTTCTGGGGTCAGCTTCGATCACGAGGAGAGAAGAGCGGACCATTGAAAGTCTCAATTCCTATCCGCCCAAGATAGAGAGTTCGATTTCAAATCCAACGATTTATTGACATACGAATCTGCTATTACGCAACTCAACCCTTCTCCGCAAACTCTTTCAGTTGTTGGATTCACAAAACAACCTATTCCCCTTTACGACGACTCGGTGACCGTTGACACGTTACACCTGGTTGCACGTAATCTTTACTTTCGCCTTTCAATCATGCAGTTGGACTGATAGTGACTTCAAATTCAACCTTGAGACCGAGCCCTGCCTCTCACCTTTCGGTTCATTGCAAGGAAAGAGAAAAGAAAAAACGAAGCTTTCGGCGGACACAAGCCCTCGGGACTTGACACTTGGACACCGGGAAGCTTGCTCCAGGGTCCTTCGTTTGGAACTGCCCTTTTCCTTTCCAAAGTGGAATTCCTCCTTGCTTTCCCCTTTGACCTGTGCCAAACTCCACTTTTACTGTTGCCAGGTGGAATGATTCATTCAACCTCGGTATCGGCAACCAAGACACCCTTCTTTGTCGAATGAATCTTCAAATCATCATCTTCAAACCACGACTCCGATCACGGTTTCCAGTTGACTTTATCTCAGGTGACAGGGGCAGGAGAACACTTCACAAAATGCGCTTTGACAGCGAGCGAGATCTTTGAAATTCAATAAGAACAGCACTGGGTGGGTAACATATAGGATTCTTGTCTGAGTCGCGTGGATCACAAAATGGATCTATGATTTCAAGTCCACTCGTTGATTTCGAGAAAACTGAATCAATTGGCTTTTTTTCCAACGATGCCTCCAACTCGAGATTTTGATTCATAGAACTGGCTATCAAATGTATATTCATCCATCTATCAGCTGCGTCTTCTTTAGTGAATGAAAGAGGGACTCGTTTCATAGGTAGCAAGGATAGGAAGAAGGGGTTCAATGAAGGCTGTTGTTGAGGTTTTTATTCCAACTAGCGAGGAAAGGCCTCGTTTGGTCCTGTAGAATGAATGTGAAAAGCAGAATTCTCAGAATCGTATGATTCAAATATCTGACGAAATGAACAGATAAAAGATTGGGATAGTCGGGATGACCTATTTCAAGATCAGATGATCCACCTCTTTGTCCGCTTGGGAGGGCTAACTCGGATTCTGCTTGATATAAACGACATACTGAAGGGTATGGAGTCGGAAATCGAACCCCTTGTTGTTGACCTGTGACAGCCTCAATGCTCTTATGGCAGGGCAGTAGCAAGAAAACAATCTCTCGGAAAAGAAAAAAGAAGACTAAACCCTATCCAAGATGCCCCACCAATCAAATAAGGCACTGCACAGCCAGGCCCCAAAGTATGCTTTTGCTCGCTCCGCAAGTAAGTACGAACCAGGCAAACAAGCATTGTCGACCACCCCTAAAGGTAAAAAAACCTGATTCATGGGACAAGGGCGGAGAGTATAAAGACTATAAACGCACGCAGCCCTCAGGCAAACCTCTAACCAGGCTGATGAAACCTAACCAGAATGTTAAATCAATTACGTCAGTCGTTGTGATCCTTCTTTCCCTTCCAGCTCATCTTGGCTATTCCTCAAAAGAAAGAAAGGAAAGAACTCGATCACACTGCACGAAAAGAAAGGCTTCATTATATCAAAAGGGGCGAGTGTATCGATTGTAGAAAGGCTGGCTGTACCCGAGAGTAGTTATTCTCCCTTGCTTCGTCCTTGCTGCTATTGTAGCAGTAGTGCCTTTTGGAACTGTATCAGAAGTCCCTGGCGTCTTAATACTACTCTAAGTAATTTCGTTCCTTGAATGCTGATCTAAGCGAGCGCGAATAGGGTCCAGCTAGTAGGTTGTAGTTGCATAGTTCCTAGGCCATCCATCCTGCCTTGTCCCTTCTCGCATAAACCGCTGTATTAAAGGAGGTGAGTAAGTAAGCCAGTTAGAAAGCATGAGAAAATAACTCCTTTAATATCCCTTTATTTTATCGGGCTAGCCTTTTAGTATGATTACCAGGAGGGAAAGAAAGCTACGAAAACTCTGAAGTTAAGGAGAAGAGTGAACCCCTTTTACTACCCGTAAAAATACAAGTACCTGTTGCAAATGAATCAACCCCGCTTGTTTTTTCTGTTGATAGGTTAGATTCTCGGTTGAACGTTGGGAAACCCTACCAAAAATGGAGTCTTTCCCCTATATCCCAGTGCCGCGACTAGTGCTTTTCCTAAGTGGTGGATCTTTTTTATAGGCTTTTAGTCATATGTATTCGCCTCTTTGAGTGTGCTAGTAATAAGCTGGGAAAGTCAAATCCATCAAGGCGAGGAAAAACTAGTTTGAAAGTAGTCCTCCTTGAAGTTCCTTTTAATTGAATGTGGTAAGGATAAATAAAAATGCAATCTCTGAATCTCTTACATCCCGCCTAGTACCTTTTTGAATCGAGGGGGCGAAAGCTTAATATCAAGTAGGAGTTCTGAATTGAGGTCCAGTTGGTTGGATAAAGGTTGGAGTTCTAAGGGCATCATCTCGAAAAATTGCCTTTCCTGGAGTTTATTTTTAAGTCTTTTCTTTCTTCTTCTATATATGCTTTCTCTCCGCTCCGGGCAAGTCCTAAGCTTTGCCTTTCTTGGTTGAAAATCGCCGGTTGGGTTGGTCCGACCAAGAAAGGCATGGGACTTTTGGGCATTGCTTGGGTCGAGCTAGGCTACCTAGTGATTTACAAGCACCCTCACTGCACACTTTCTATATATCTGTCTCCGTCCAATCAAAGACGTCCATGCCATAGAGAATCAGGATCGGCAAAAACGAGACTAGGGACCATGCTCCCCGCTTTCTTCCTGTGGTTCCTATTAGAACACAAGCCAAGCAACTCAAAACCACAACACAAGCACCCTTACTAGTTTTGGAATTTTCGCCCTTTGCTTCCGGCAAAGGTAAATAGTCAAAAACGTTCCCCGTAGAACGCGAGCGTTGAGGCTTTCATCGAAACAAAGAGAGAGGAGCAGAAAGGCACTTGACTGTAAGGAAAGGGGCATGTATCCTTATTTTGTAAAGAAAGAGGGCTACTTCACGAGCCGCTACTAATAATCGAAAGGATTCACAGCGAGTTCAGTCTATAGTGACAAAGGGAACGTTTCTGCCGGAGCCATGGAAAAAGTATTCACTACTGCTTACAGCGCCTTCATTCACTCGTCTTGCTACTTCGGAACTGTTCAGCGGACACGTGGAGTCGAACGTCTCTCTACAATGTTGCGTAGGTAGACTGATTATTGTAGGTTACTGTCTCTAGTGGTTTAGAAAGAGTTCTGTTGCTACCAACTTCTTTCTTTGTAGTCTAGTAGATCTACATGCTCTAGTGGATCTAATATATATATATATATATATATATATATATATATATATATATATATATATATATATATATATATTAATTTATGTGATCTAGGTAGAATTTAGAGGGTTAATAATTTTAATATAATTTTTTTAAAAATATGTTAAGTTGTTATTTATTGGATTTATAGTATTTTTAAGTAATCCTCAAATAATACATATTACTCATTTCGTCTGGTCTTAATAGAATTTCGAGAATCACTCAAATTTTGTATATATTTTTTAAATATTTAAAATTATTAATTATTGTGATTTATAATTTTTGTTTACGTAATGTTAAATACTATATGTCACTCCCTCTATCTCAATTTAACGAGCACTAATAGAATTTCCAAAGTCAATCAAACTGTTTATATGTCTTTTAGATATTTTTAACTGTTAATTATTGAGATTTATAGATATGGCGAATATAAATCTAACCAAGGACATGACCTTAGATAGGAAGGAGTGGAGGTCGCGAATTAGAGTAGCAGGCTAATTGGTTGGTAGGGTGAGGTGGATGGGTGGAGGTTTAGTGAGGTAGCAAGGGTAGGCGGGATTGATGCTTATCGAATGTGTGTTAATTTTATTGTATTTACATATTGATATGTATTTTTTCGTAGATAATCGCTCCATTTATTTCGATTTTTTTAGTTTTCTTTCACCTTCTGTTCCCTTTGCAATATCTAGTTATCCTACTTATGGGTTGTTGAGTCAAGGGTTCACAGGAAACAACCTCTCTACTTCTTATGAGGTAGTTGGAAGGTCTGCGTACATTTCTACCCTCCCTTTGCAATTAATTTTTTACATGTCTTTTAAACATGTTAAGTTGTTAATTATCACATTTTAGATGAAATTTTCACAGTTTTTAAGTATATTTTTTAAAATGTAGGAAACTCAAGAGAAAAGAACCACCGATAAAGTACCGATACACCTCAAGCTGCTTAAACAGACATGTTGACATGCTCCCAAAAGAATTACAAAAAATTACCAAATTGCCCTTGGATATTTTTACACGGTTTTTAAATATATAAAAATTTGCAAAATAAGATAAATAAATTAAAATGGAAGAACCATATAAAATTACAGATTTACTCTCAATCTGCTCAAGTAGGCATGTAGATCTGTTGCTTGCTTAAGCAACTTCATTACTACTTTAGTCAGAAAGGCACATGTTTATCTCGATTTATGTGACATCTGTACATATTCTATATAAATTTTTCTTTAAATTGTTAATTATTGCGACTTATAACACATTTTATGTTATTTTAAATAATTTATTTTGTTCAAATTTTTGTTGCATATATAAAATATTGAGAGTCAATCAAAATTTACATTTATTTTCTAAAATAATTTAAATTGTTAATAACTGAAGCAGCTAGAAAAATGATTTATTAGGGGTAATATTATAAAATCAAACACTTCAAGTAGACCCGTAAATCGACAGTTGCCTTTAAGAAAAATAATTCGTTAGGGATAATATTGTAATTTCATAGTTGAAGTAGATGAAGAAATAATTAACAAAAATGACGTAGTAAAATTAAGCAGCTAAAGCAGGCACATTAATTGACAATTGCTTTTGAAATTTTTTTTATTAGGGACAATATTGTAAAAAAAAATTCATAATTGCAGTAACTGAAGAAATTTTGAGGAAAAGTAATTAGTTAGGAGCAATATTATGAATTTATAGTTACAACAACTGAAGAAATATAATTAATAGAAATGACATAGTAAAATCATGTAGGCACGTCAATAATCAGCTACTTGCTTCAAGTAGCTGAAGCAGGCCGGACAATCATAAGCTACTCAATTTAACGACTAATTAAATAAGGGAATGTACGTGTGACAATCTTTGGTAAAATAATATTGATTCTTCAACGACCAACTAAAACACTAACGGATAAATGGGATTGGAGTGGACAATGACTGGTATAAGTTTTATACACTGAGATACATATCCAACAACAACATACCCATGAGTGGGGTATGGGAAGGGTAAAATGTATGCACACCTTACCATTATCTCATAGAGATAGAGAGGCTGTTTCCGAAGGATCCTCATCTCCAAAATATCAAACCCCCAAAATAGAAGATACTAGATATGAAAGCACATGATAATATATTAATATAATAAAAGTAACAAATATAAAACGTATAATAACAACACAAGATATAAAGACACGACTAATCCTACTAACCTACTATATCACAAAGTCAGACATCATCCTACCCCTAGTAGTTTATTAACCTTCTACCCTAATGCGCGACCTCCGCTCCTTTCTATCTAAGGTCATGTCCTTAGTGAGATGAAGTTTCACCATATCCTGTCTAATTACTTCACCCCAATACTTTTTCGGTCTACCTCTATCCCTCCGTGTAACCCCCTAAATCCAACATCTCGCACCTCCTAACAAGATCGTCGGTACTTCTTTTCTGCACATGCTCAAATCATCACAGTCTCGCTTTCCTCATCTTATCAGCTACAGAGGCCACCTCTAACTTCTCTCGAATGGTCTCATTTATGCAACCTACACCTTTTGGATATGTGAACTTATGACTGGCCAGCATCCACCCCATATAGCAACGACGGTCTAACCACCATTCTCTAAAACTTACCTTTAAATTTATGTGGTATCTTGTAAGGACCCGGATATTTTTCGAGTGACCTTTCCCAAATCTCTTGGAATTGTCCCAAGTGAGCTGCCAGGCATCGCTCTAGGGAGGGCCTACACGAACCGTGTGGCCTCCCGTGAAGAGACATTTGGTCCAGTTCATAGTTTGGACGATTCGAGACGGAAGGGAATTTTGGCCAAGTGAGGCCACACGACCACTCACACGGTCCATGTGATGGGTCAAGGACCGTGTGGCTCTCCGTATGACTCACTGCATAAAAAAATTCTAAGTATGGAAGTACCGTCTCGTAACTTTGTCATGTAAAAATTATTTGAAGTACCGCTACACGGTAGGCATCATGGCCCGTGTGGAGTCACACGGACTGTGTAGTCGTCCGTGTGGAAACCCTTAGCTTCATGTGAATTTCCCCTGCGAGGTTCCTAAGTGTTGGGACACGACCACTGTTCACATTCCGTGTGACGTTTCACGGACCGTGTGGACATGACGATCCCAATTTTGATCCGTTTCATTTATGGCGTTTATGTAAACTCAATTTATTTTAATCATGAATTATGACCTTTTAGCTATCCTAAACCCCTAATTTAGCTGAAATCCCTCCCCTCTTAATTCATTCTCCTAAAACCTTCTACCCCTCAAAAGATCACCTCCCTATTCCTCTCTACACTCCTCTCGCAAGGATCAAAGCTAGGGCTCTACTGGGGTCCAATTCAAGCTAAGTTCATCCCTCGAATTTAGCTCCTCAATCAAGGTATGTGGGATTGATTCTTGGTCCCTTTCAACCAAGAAGACCCAAAAGTCTTTCAATTGATTTCATGAATGTAGCCTACTTTAAATATGAATTTTCATTACTTTATTTACTTAAATCCAATTCATGTATGGGCTGTATTCTATCTATGATTTCAAATCACTTTGATCATTATTATCATGATTTACATTGAGTTATGAAATTGTGAACATGCATGTCCCCTTTCAAAGTTGATTTATGCATGGGTAATTTATACTACATTTTAGATGTTGATTTAATTATGGATAGGCTCAATTTAACATTATGATATTGATATTTACTTTAATCTATGTTAACCCTGCCAACCTCACATTATGCATTTGCATTTGCATTCATGCATATAAACATATGAGAATTATGAAGTTGGTTAAGCCCAATTATGTTTTGTGAAAATATTATGATTATGATTTTGGTAAGGCATTGGTTATGGCAAGAATGTGATCACTTATATGTCTATGATTATGGCTCTTTGAGCAATATGGGTGCTTGCACCATTCTGTATATGTCGATGAGTTATTCCTTGCATGAGTATTATGATTTTGACTTATGATTTGGCATTTGAGCCTAAATGTGCATTGAACAGATTTGCAATGAATATGGTATCTCTTGAAAGCACGTATATGTATAAGTATTCAAGTGGGATGTTAATGACTTAGCACCGATGGACGTCGGGGCTATCCCCAAGGGCCCTCTCCCTTTCCTTGAACTATGTGCCAACATAGGAATGTTTGGCATTTCCGAAAATACCAGGTCGTAAGGAATGGTCATTCGTTTATTATGTTTATGATATGATATAATTATGAAAAATCCTTCTGAAAACCGGGTCGTAAGAAAGGTGATCATCCACCGAAAAGCATGGTCATAAGGTGTGATGTAGATTACCTTTGTCAAGTAATCTTCTCCCTACCGATGGGAGGTCCCAATCGGTCTAATTCATGTGATAGCTCGCATGAGTTTGATTTGTCGGTTATAGTCCATCCCCACTATATATGTGAGCATTATTGCATTTCATGCATCACAAATTTCACAGCATCTCGTATATTTTTCCATTGAATATACAATTATTCTATATTATGTGCCTTTGTCATCTAACATTGAAGTGCAGGTTTGGTAAGTAATATGCATCACATGCCCGCATACTTAGTACATTCAAATGTACTAACACATACTCTATGCCTACATGATTTTACCATGTAGGGGCCAAGCACTTTGATTATCAACAGGCTGACAAATTGTCCATTCCTGGAGTAATGTGGTGAGTCCCGTCTTCCAAGGATGAGCCAATTACATTTGTTTTTATACTATTTCAAAACGTTCTTTCTTATTGAGGGTGAGCCCAGAACTTGTCCTGGCCCCCGTTCCTTTTGACTAAAGGCATCTCTTGGACCTTATGCAAACTCTTCTGAAATCAGTTTGTCACATCTAATACCTTGCTTGGGTATTGTTGGAATGATTTATTAGACTCCTATTTGGCTATGTGTGTGTTTGTTATGGAAATGTGGAAAGTCCCTAGCCCCGTATTGCCCCCATAGCGTGAGTCCTAATTCCCCATTCCTTAGAATTATGTGTTATTAAATGCATGTTATTCCTGAACCGATGATATGAATTTAGATACTTGAGGCTTGTTTGGGGACTCTCAGGTTCCCATTCGCCATGTCACTTCTAAGCCTTAACCCCGGGTCGTGACATACTTTCTTATCACACAATACTCCAGAGACAAGCCTCCACTTCATCCATGCTACCTCAATACGATATATGACATCATCATCGATATCACTACTACCCTAGATGATATACCCAAGATATTCAAAGCTTTAAAGCTTTCTCTCTTAGGAATAGGCTGAGTGGCAAGTTTCACTTCAATATCCGCTTTATCCCTTGCAACACTGAATTTGCACTCTGAGTATTCTATTTTGGTCCTGCTCGACTTAAACCCTTTGGATTCCATAGTGTGTCTCCAAACCTCCAATCTATCATTAACTTTATTTCGAGTCTCATCAATCAGTACTATGTCATCTACAAATAGCATACATCATGGAACCTCCTCCTAAATAAGTTGTGTCAACCCATCAACCATTAAGGCAAAAAGAAAAAGGCTTTGCACAGATCCTTGATGAAGTCCCATCTCAACAGACAAATACTCCGAGTCTCCTCCCACCGTCCTTACCCGAGTTTTGGCTTCCGTCATGCATGTCCTTTATCACCCTAATATACTATAATAACCCAAGTCTGTGGCCTAGTCGTCACAAGGTTAATGGGACACCCACGAACCTTATCCAAGCCATCTTTATATATCAAGCATTTATAGGCCAAAAACTCATATTTTGCGAAAGTAAATGGGGTAGGGACCATGGCACATCATTTGAAATAAGAACATCATCTCAAAACATACATATAGTCCATAAACATACCAACTAGACCATGGATAAACGGGAACTGGTTACGATTGGTTCCATCAAATAGAAAAGATTCCAAAATTTTAACAACATAGAAAGTAAAATCCTCCAAATACTAACATATACATCAAGTCCAAAGTACATAGCAAGAAAAAAAGTAAGTGGAGTCCCGAACTAAGGGCTAATCACAATAAAACTAGTCTTGAATGTCAGAAGAACTAGCTACAAGTCGGGGGAGGAGCACATGTCCCTACATGGTTAAATCATGTAGGCAAAATATGTGTTAGTACTTTTGGAATGTAGTTAGTATGTGAGATACAATGCAAACATAGAATTGTAATGCCACCATTCTTAAGTTAAAGACTTTAATGCATGAAACCCTAAATACAACATCTATACGAGCTTAAGCATGCACAAGGAATTACGCTCAATATGGATATAAGTAATGCATAAGTGAATCACATATGGTGGAACATAGACAATAATCATAGACATTATGGGATAGACCATAACCGACATATAAGACCATGTGAGCTACTACATGGGATCCAACGTAACCCCCTACGTTGGTACGGGAAGACCACTTGCCTTGTGGACTCTATCACATAACATGCATCATTATATATCATAAATGGCCCATGTGGATCCACTAGTCTAGCTTGCAACGGCTCCTATGGTGGCACATAGTTAATGGGGCAAGGGGTTGCTTTTAGGGTTCCCTTACTAAACCATACCTTAATGCCTCATTCAGTGTTAGGTCATCCCACAAAATTCTTTTGAATATAAACTTAGTCAAATTATGACACTTAGAATCATAAGTAGCAATCTTAAGAGTAGCTCGTACTTAAGAAACCACCAAGTGAGAATTGTCATTTCATCTAGGGGACCATCATAAACATCATTTAGGATAATGTCATCATTCCTATGTGTTTGACAAATCATCAACTTGAAACCTTTCTTTTGAGCCCTAATCATTATCATATATCATGCAAGACTTGACTTGAAACTTAGTAAACTTAGTCATAAGTTGAAACATTAATAAATCATGTGGTTCATGCATGATAATGGAAAAATATGCCTATTTAAAATATGAAAACCAACTCATACTTTATCATTCAAAGCCACATCATTGGGGTCATCACTATCAATTTAAAACACATGAAAGTACTGAATTGAACATCACATGGTAACATTGAAGACATGTCGTAACATAAAACATCATGAAATCATCATAGCATGCATGGTAGTATTTAAGGAACTTAAAGAAAAAGTAAATCTTTTATGTAGGACTTTGTGGGCAAAAGAAGACCCACAAATCAACTCACATACCTTGGGTGAAGTCTATGAAGTAGGAATTTGTTGTTCTGGAAGAGACCCTTGAAAACCCTAGCCTTCTTAGCTTGTTCTTGAGGAGGATGAATGCCTTAGGTATTGTGAGTAAGTGGAAGAATGAAAACATAATAATGATCCTAGGGCTTTAAGGCCTGATTAAGGGCCTAGCGAGTCCCAAAAAATGTCATAGTTTAAGATTAGAATTGGCGAAAAAGATAAAATTTCCCTTCATTAAAACTGTTGGAAACAATCCACGAGACTTCGATCACGGATCATGGATGGAATCACGAGCTGTGGTTCTTGTCGTCCTGTTCTCCTTTTACAATCTTCAAAAATTGGTTAACAACAACCAACCAGAAACATCTATCAACAGTTTGTATATCAATCCCCGAGTGGTGGATGGCCTCGAGAAGTCCTTCCACATGTCGCAAAATTTTAATTTTCTGGACGCCTATCTATGAAGGCCAATTATGAGTTGTGTCTGGGACTACAGGTCATCCTATTAATAGTGGTTTACCTTCCAGAAACTCCAATCTTCTTCATGTTTGGAACTTACACCTACGACCGTTTCCACGGACCGTGATTAATGTGCCTTTCATAAACCATTTAACACTTAGAAAAATTTTCAATTTACAAGGCTCTCGTTCACAAGCGTGGTCTACGACTCATGGTTCAAACCATTGACTTGGCTTCGTGAATCCTAGGCATTTTCAGTCGAACTATTCTGCATTTTCTAGGCTCCTAACTTGAGGGTCATTACAATATCTCTCCCTTGGGAACATTCGTCCCCAAATGTAACTAAACATAGGCTCTAAGGAGTTAATCATCAGCTAACAACCTAGCATGCATAAAAATGCAATTGAAACATCTCTTTATGAAATTTTTGAAATCCAAACTCAACATATGTCTCAAAACAGTCCATAAACATAAATATGAGTGCATATATCATGAAAAAAACTAAAATGCAAGGAATTGGAGGTTTTAGGCAAGAATAACTTAATATCTTACGCTTAAGTAGAGTGGAAGAAACACTGGCAACACTTCATCATGTCCACTTCCGCTTCCCATGTGGCACCCTCAACTTGATGATTTCTCAAAAGTCCTTTAATGGATGTAACTTCCTTGTTCCTTAGCTTCTTCACTTACCCATATAAGATCTCAACCAGTAATTCTTCATAACTCAAGTTCTCTTTAATGCTCACATCTTCCAAGGGAACTACAGAGTTTATATCGCCTATGAACTTTCTCAACATTGACGCATGAAAGACCAGATGAATCAAATTCAGTTCCTTAGGTAGGTCCAACTCCTATCCCACTTTTCCCAATCTTCTCACCACTTTGTAAGACCTTACATATCTAGGACTTAGTTTTCCTTTCTTGCCAAATCGAATCACACCTTTCATAGGAGACAACTTCAAATTGACCCAATCACCAATTTGGAACATAAAATCCCTCCTCTTCATATCAGAGTAGAACTTTTGCTGACTATGGGCCATTTGTAACTTTTTCCTTATAAGCCTCACCTTCTCCACCGCATCTATGACAAAGTCCAGTCCTAGCAATGCCATCTCACCCACTTTAAACCATCTGATAGGTGATCTACACCGTCTACCATACAATACCTCAAGTGGTTTCATCTCGATGCTTGCATGAAAGCTATTATTATAGGCAAACTCGATAAGAGGCAAGTGATCATCCCAACTTCCCTTGAACTCGAATACACAAGCTCTCAACATATTTCCCAATGTTCTAATGGTTCTCTTGGCTTGCCCGTCGATTTGGGGATGGAAGACGGTACTTAAGTTCACCTTAGTACCAATTCCACTTTGAAAAGATTTCTAAAATGAGACGTAAATTGGACATCATGATCTGATATGATGGATAATGGAATCTCACACAACCTCACCGATTCTTGGATATACAAGCGAGTATAGTCCTTGGCACTAAACATCATTTTGACCGGTAATGAAATTGGGATATAGATGGAATCTAATGAAATAGAGCCACTTTGAGGTTCCCCCTGAAATGAGGAATGTAAGGGAGCGCACAAAAAACCTTTCGATACAAGATAGGGCGTTCACATGAAAGAAAAAAAATGAATCCTTTCTTATCCTCTTTCCCGAAAGGGAAAGAGAAAGAAGGTCTTATGGAGGGAGGGGGAGGGAAAGGAATTGGGTCTACCTATCTTGATAGGACCCCATAAAAGAACGAGAGCTGTTGAGAGGTTCCATATTGCTGAGACGAAGGACAACACTTCTGTTCACCCTCTTGCCCAAAGATGAAGGGGAAGAAATCCATGGACGACCAGTGGAGTTCATAAAAGAAAGAAAAGAAAGGTTTGCGACAAACCTAGTGACCGACTTTATCATCCGATTCACTATCACCCATATGGAATCAAAGTGTTTCTTGGTCTTAGGCAACTTCACTACAAAGTCCATATTGACTTTTTTCCACTTCTAAGTAGGAATGTCAATATCTTGAGTTAGGTTACCCCGCCTTTGATGCTCAACTTTGAATTATTGACAATAACCACACTCAAACATAAATTTGGAAATGTCGCTCTTCATTCCATTCCACCAATATCTCTCTCTCAAATATCTATACATTTTTGTACAACCGGGATGAATAGAATAAGAAGAATTATGAGCCTTTTGCAATATCAACTTCTTTAACTCACTATCATTTGGCACACACAAGCTCCCTTGATATCAAAGTACACCATCTCCCCCTTGTTAGAAAGCTTCTACCTTCCCTTCCTTTATCAAGGCTTTCAATTCAACTACGGTGGGATCAAGGTCTTGCTTAGATTTAACATCCTCAATCAAAGAAAATTCGGACCTATGTAGTACTATCACACCACCACTTCTGGATTCATTCAACTTTACTCCCAACCTAGCCAACTTGTTGACTTCTTTGGCCAACTCCCTTTTTCCATCATCTCATATGTGAGACACACTACCCATGGAGACTCTACTAAGGCGTCGGCTACCACATTGACTTTATCCAGGTGGTACTTCATACTCATATTATAGGTCTTGAGAATCTCTAACCACCTTTGTTGCCTTAAGTTGAGATCCCTTTGGGTGAACACATGTTGAAGGCTCTTATGATGGGTGAAGAAATCCACGTGAACCCCATAAAAGTAGTGACGCCAAATTTTCAATGTAAATGCCACGACAACAAGCTCAAGATATTGAGTTGGGTAGTTCTTCTCATGTACCCTCAATTGCCTTAACGCGTAAGCAATCACTTTACCATGTTGAATTAACACACACCCCAACCCAATCCTTAAAACATCATAATAGACAACAAATCCATCATTTCCCTCTGGCAAGGTCAAGATTGGAGCCAAAGTTAGTCGATCCTTCAAGGTTTGGAAACTCTTCTCATACTCGTCTATCTACACAAACTTTGCTTTCTTTTGAGTCAACTTGGTCAATGGAGGAGAAACCTTCCACAAACATTCTATAGTACTCGGCTAGGCCCAAGAAACTCCTAATGTCCATAGGAGTCAATGGCCTTGGCCGATTTCTCACTACTTTCGTCTTTTTATGATCAACCTTAGTACCATCACTTTTTACCTTATGACCAAGAAAGGCAACCTCACTTAGCCAAAATTCATACTTGTCAAATTTTGCAAAAGCCTTTGCTCCTCTAAAGTTCGTAACACCACCTTCAAGTGTTTCATGTGCTCTTGCTCGCTTCAAGAGTATATTAGGATGTCATCAATGAACACTACTATGAACATGTCAAGGTAGGGCTTGAATACCCTATCCATAAGGTCCATAAATATAGCTGGTGCATTAGTGAGTCCAAAAGATATTACTATGAATTCAAAATGACCATATTGGTCTGAAAAGCCATCTTAGGAATATCACTCTCCTTCACCCTTAGTTGGTGATGCCCGGCCATCAAATCAATTTTAGAGAAATGCATAGCCTCTTGCAATTGATCAAATAAGTCATCTATTCTTAGGAGTGGATATTTATTCTTAATAGTGACCTTGTTGAGTTGTCGGTAGTCTATGAACATGCGGAGTGACCTATCTTACTTCCTTACAAACAAAATTGGAGCACCCCATAGAGATCTACTAGGTCTAATAAAACTCTTTTCCAACAAATCTTTCAATTTCTCTTTTAATTCTATCAACTCCGCAAGAGCTATTCTATAAGGAAGAATTGAGATATGTTAACTGTCGGGTAGGAGGCCTATGCCGGAATATATTTTACTTTCAGGAGAAACGCTCGATAACTCATCCGGAAAGACATCGAGATAATCATTGACAATGGAAATCGACTCAAGAGAAGGAAATTTAGAAGTGACATCTTTGAGCCCTTACTAAATGATATATGCACCTCTTTGAGATCATTTTTCAGGCCTTTAGAAAGGAAACAAACTGACCTCTACATGAAGAATTTCTACCCTCCCACTCAAGAAGAGACACGTTTGGGAATTGGAACTTGACTTTATAAGTCCTACAATAAATGGAGGCACATGAAACATGCAACCAATTCAACCCAAGTATAACATCAAAATCAACTATGGCGGGTTCTAGCAGGTCACAAGGGACGATTTTATGCAAGATGGAAATGGAACAATTTCTATAAACTCTTCGTGCAACAGTGTACTCTCCTATAGGGGTACATACTTTGTAAGGCTCATGAAGTACTTCGAGGTACACATGGAATCTAGTTGCAACTAAATGAGTTAGAAATGACAAGTTTTCTCCTAGATCTAACAATACATATGCATCAAAATTATAAACTTTAAACATACCAGTCACCACATCCAGGGCCTCTTCAACTTCTTGTCAACCATGAAGAGCATAGAAACGGTTGGTCCTTGGGGAACCTTGGCCTTGGGGCCTTGAACCTCCACTCTTGCAATCTTTTGCATGGTGCCCAGTCTTTCCACACTTGAAGCATGCATTTGAATCAGCCAAACATTCTCCCTTGTATGGCCTCCCACACTTGAGGCAGTTTGGGGATTGAGGATTTGGAACTATCCCCTTGTCTTTGGTGGATCGAGGAGAAGGAGTATTGGTGGACCCTTGGACACCTTGCTTTTGGCCACCTTGGAACTTGTTGTGGCCTCCACTCCTTTGGTGAGAATATCCCCCACCATCAACTCAAGTCCTCTTGGACTTCCTTTCTCTCTCCCTCAACTTCTCCTCCTCAATTTGCTCAACGTACGTCATCAACTGGGAGATGTCCATCTCTTTCACTAGTATGTTGTCTTGTACTCCTTTGATGTCGAGTCCGATACACTGGATATAAATTTTCTCATAAGATCCCTTGGATCCTCTATCATGAAAGAGACATATTTGGAGAGTTTGGTGAACTTGAGGGCATACTCCTTCATGTACATGTGCCCTTGTTTGAGGTTGATGAATTCTTGTACCTTGGCCTCCCTTAACTCTATTGGAAAGAATCGATCTAAGAAAGCACCCTCGAACTTTTCCCATTCAATTGGACTCGCTCCTTAGCCCCTTTCCTCCACCCATTGTTCATACCATACTTGGACACCTCTTTCAATTGGTAGGCTACCAACTTGGCCTTTTCTTCCTAAGGAACTCCCATTACGATGACAATTTGGTAAGCCTCATCAATGAAGACGGCAGGATTCCCTTCTGCCTTAGAACCATGGAACTTCGGAGGGGTCATCCTTATAAAGTCTTTAAACCATGTAGCTGGAGTAGGCACTTGGAAAGGAATGGTATCTCCCTATTGGCTTGATTAACCAAAGCTTAGGTTAGCATGGTGAAGGCAGTTCTAAACTCCTCATGAGGTACCTCATCATCTTGTTGTAGTGGAAGGGCTTATTGCTCAGGTGTGTTCCTTGGTTGTGGAGATCTTTTGGCGGCATGATTTAGAAATAGCAAAGAGATCATCGTTAGTTACAGGAGAAACTTAAAAAATCCTAAAGGCACGACTTGAGTAAGAAAGAAGGGAAGACTTTTATAAACATCTCATAGCCTCTCATTCATGATTGTGGCGCGCTTCACAACCTTGAACGAGACTCTACTCGATGTGGTATGTTTTGACATCCAAGGAACATTTTAAAACCTCATGCTCTGATACCAAATTTGAAATGACCCAAGCCTAAGGCCTAGTCATCACAGACTGAATGGGATACCTTAGGCACCTCATCCAAGCCATCTTCACATATCAAGCATTTATAGGCCAAAAATTCATACATTTGTAGAATAAACAGGGTAGGGACTATGGGACATCATTTGAAATAAGAACATCATCTTACAATATATATAGTGTCCATAAACATACCAACTAGACCGTGGATAAACAGTTGGTTTTTATTAAATAGAAAAGATTTCAAAACTTAACAACATAAAAAGTAAAAGCCTCCAAAAACCAACATAGATATCAAGTCCAAAATACATAGCAAGAAAGGAAATAGGTAGAGTCCGAACTAAGGGTTTACCACAATAAAACTAGTTTTAAATGTCGAAAGAATTAGCCATGAGCTGGGGGAGGAGCACCTGTCCCTACATGGTTAAATCATGTATGAAAAACATGTGTTCGTACTTTCGGAATGTACTAAGTATGTGAGATGCAATGCAAACATGGAATTGTAATTCCATCATTCATAAGTTAAAGACTTCAATGCATAAAACGTCTAAGACAACCTTTATATAAGCTTAAGCATGCATACGGAGTTACGCTCAATATGGATGTACGTAATGCGTAAGAGAATCACATATGATAGAATGTAGATATTGATCATACACATTAAGGGAATAGACCATAACCAATATATAAGATCATGCGACCTACTACATAGAATCCAACATAACCCCCAACATTGTCACAGGGAGACCACTTGCTAGGTGGACTCCGTCACATAGCATGTATCATCATATATCATCAATAGCCTACGTGGATCCACTAACCTAGCCTATAAGGGCTCCTATGGTGGGACATAGTTAACAGGGCAAGAGGTTGTATTGGGGTTCGCTTACTGAACCCCACCTCAATGTCGTATTCGGTGCTAAGTCATCCCATGAAATTCTTTAGAACATAAACTTAGTCAAATATGACATTTAGAATCATAAGTAGCATTTTAAAAACTAGTTGCTAACCACGAAACACCTATGCACAAGTCAGACATTATTCCACGAATCGTGGATGGCCTCATGGTTCACACGTAGCAAAATTTCACTTTTCTGGACCCCTATTTACGAAGGCCAATTACGGCTCGTTCTTGGGACTAGAGGCTGTCCTGTTAATCGTGGGTCACCTTTCAAAAACTCCGAATTTCCTTTATGTTTGGAACTCACACCTACGATCCTTTTCACGAACTGTGATTACTTCTAGGGGCCGTATGTTCCCTTCGTGGAGCTTTTACACTTGGGAAAATTTTCACTTTCTTGGTCTCTTATTCATGAGCCTGGTCTACGGCTCGTGGTTCAAACCACAGGCCATTGATTTGGCATCGTGAAATGATCCTGGCATTTCTAATTCAACTATTCTGCACTTTCTAGGCTCCTAACTTGAGGGTCATTATATATCGACCATTGGAATACCTTTGGTCTCTAAACACCTCCATAGGACATCCCTCGAAACCCTGTTATAGGCCTTCTCAAGATTAATGAATACGATATAAAGGTCCCTCTTTCTTTTCATATATTTCTCCACTAGTCTTCGAACATGATGAATTGCTTTAGTAGTCAATCGCTCCGGCATAAATCCATTGTGATTTTCACCCTCACCTCCACTACTCTCTCCCAAACCTTCATAGTGTGGCGTAGCAACTTAATGCCCCTGTAATTGTTACAATTTTGAATACCACCCTTGTTCTTATATAATGGAACCGTTGTACTCCTCCTCCATTCATCGGACATCTTATCAGTCTTCAAAATAACATTAAAAAACCTAGTCAACCACTCCATACCAACCTTCACCATGCTCTTCAAAAAATCTACTGGAATTTCATTGGGTCTGATCGCTCTCCCTCTCTTCATCCTACTAATAACACGTCTAACCTCCTCAGCTCTTAATAAGGCAAGCTCGGTGCACTAAAGTTCCCGCTATGCGCAGGGTTCGAGGAAGGCCCCGATCACAAGGATCTATTGTACGCAACCTTACCTTGCATTTCTACCAGAGCCTATTTTCGAGGCTTGAACCCATCACCCCCTTCACATGACAAGAACTTTACTAGTTATTCCAAGATTCCCTTTCACCGAGATACATATATGCTATTTAATTATATAATCTCTTTATATTTTGTAATTATTAAAAGTACCACTATGAAAAATATTTTCTTCATCGTTGTTTGTATGATATGATGTAGTTTGATTTAACACAAAATTATCATATCATAATATTATATCATCATATTATATTAAAAATGAAACTTTCCAAAAACACAAAGTTGGAATATTATTCTATCCCTAAATAAAATTAGAATATTATAAACTATTTAATTAAATATATGTTACATAGTAATTATATCATATTATACTAAACTAAAAAAGAGAAGATGTCAAGTCAATAGTTGAAAGACAAAAACATCTTAGAAAATTTTTACACGTTTTTACCCTTTGAAAAATTTAATTAATTGTACTTTTTAATCTGTTCTTAAAAAAAATTATTTTAATTTCCCTCCAATTTACTTAAGATGATCTATTTATAACATAAAATTTATCGTTTTTATTAGAACGAATTTCCAAATAATTATAAGAACAAATGCCAATTATTGTAATCAAGAAAATTTAAAATTAGTCTTTTTTGCCTATTATGACTATTCATTTTCTTACCTATTAAATTGTAATCATATCATAATAATATTATATTAAAACTTAAAAGGGAAGATGTTAGGCAAAAAACTAACCAAAAAAAAAAAAAAGAAATCCACAAAGAGTTGTAAGATATTTTTATCATTTTAAGAATTAAATTAATTACATTTTGAATCTTTTTTATAGTTATTTTCCTACCAGTGTACAGTTCCTTAATTAATTGTCATTTTTTCTTATTCACTTCATTTAAAAAAGAATGAACTCTTTTCTTTTTTAGTCTATTAAAAAAATAATTTCTTTTTTTTGATAACATTTTAAATGTAGTTTTCCACATACCATGTTTAAGGTTACAAATTAAAAAGTATTTTAATATATTTAACATAACATTAATTTAGATCCACAAAAATAAAAAATTATTTTTATTTTTTGAATTTTATCGATCATTCTTTTTGAAACCGAGGAGTGTTGTTCTGATTGGGCCAAAAGCCATCACTAAGTAAGAGTTACGTCTTATGCCTCAATAAATTTTTTTTTCCTTTATTTATTTATTTATTTATTTATTATTTTTCTCTTTTATTTTCTTTAGATATTTATTTTCATGATTCATTTCTAATTATGTATTGGTATTCTTAATATCAATTACTCTCATACTTTTTATATTCATAATCTCTAAAAGTTTAATTTATAACTTTAAGATATCTTTTAGTATTCCTTCATTTTTATCTATATAGTTCTTTTTTTTTTCAAGAGAGCCTAAATCAAGCTTAATCTTTTTCATTTTAAAGTTACAGTAGTCATGAAGCACTAATATCATTGTTGTGTTATTTAATTCGTACTTTGGTTTGACTTGATGAGAAGGACTCTTGAATTTTGATTGTTTATGGGATAAGGTATTGACAAAAACTCACAAAATTATGTATTGATTTTGAATTTTTTCGATCTATATTATTACGATTAAGTTTTAAAAAAGATGTGTATTGTATTTTTTTCTTCACTATTCATTTTTGTATTTTATCAATATTAAGCTTCTTTAATTTAATTTTTTATGAATTTCTAATGATAGTAAATCTGTATTTTTATTTATGCTCAAATTAGCTATTTATGACTTTATTGAAACTTTGCTACCAAAGATTATAATTTACGGTTTGTTCCTTTAAAAATTTTATTTTAAACATTAAAATGTGCCACTCATTTGGTGTTTCTCATCAAATATTTAAAGATGAATTTGTAATTGATTCATTTTATTATTTATTACATGTATGGTTTTTTACTAGAATTTTAGTTATTGTAATCGATCTATAAAAAAGAGAAAATTTCAAAACAACCATATTTTAGATTTAATATTACTCTTTAGCTACACTTTCAATATTTATTAAAACAGCTATATTTTGAGTTGTTATTAGCATAGTTTGTGTATTTCTTTTAATTCATGTAAGACAACTAATAAATAACAAATTGGAGAAAACCATGAAAGAGAATATTTCGAATATGGAAATTCTTTTCCTAAATATTATCAATCATTTACATTATAAATAACCTCAATGAATACATTGTTGTGAAAATTGGGGTGAAATATAAAGCTATTTATTAGAAAAAATCCTAAAGAAAAATCACAAATAATACAAATCAAATATCTAAAAATTTGATAAAATCGCACATGATATATGATAAATATTGTGTTACCTAAATTAATGGGATACATTTACATTTTGTTTGGAGATTTTTGAAGAAAAAAAAAAGTGAAAGAACAAAGAGAGAAGCAAGAATGTGAAAAATAACGTGGAAATCAATGTGTTCCATATATTGATATTTGTATTTCTTTAAAATAGATTCTGATTTTTTTTGAATGATTTGAATTCTTTTATTTTTAGTTCCTCATTTGAATAGCTTTAATGATGAGCTTGTTGTAATGTATTCAAATGATAGTTTTTCTCGTAAAGAATGGTTATGCTTGATCCCTTTTATGATTCTAAATGTTTTACATATTTTGTATGCCATTATTTTTCAAGGACTAAATGCACATGAGGATATAAATGTAAAAATAATAGGATATGATGCAAAAGTGAGGATGAAAACTGTACAAGGGAATATCCATTGCGAACATTCTTAAAAATAAAATACAAATCTAGTTGGCATGCCTCTTAAATGAATACAATACGAAAAGAAATGAATATAAATACTAATAGCATACATATCGAAGATGAGAGAATATGGGGTCAAATAGCGTACGTATTTCATTTTATATGGCGACATTATTAATATAATACAAAATTTAAGGAACTAAAAATAATTTAAAACAAAGTTATTTTCTTTGTTTTTTTCTCAGAGAATGGCTTGGAATGGGGTGAGAGAATATGGGGTCAAATTTCACATTTTAGGTACACATAATAATTCAACCATCAAATTTATAGAAAATTTAATCACTATTCTTTGATTCTTGATTAATGTCTTACATATATTTTCAAGAGTAGCTAATTAGGTGCTTAAATGTAATATAACACATAATCTTCACGTCACAAAGTAAAAGTTTCAATTTTAATTAAAAGAATTAGTCATTAAATTTTGTAGACGTCATAAATTTAACTTTTACATCCTCGCGTTTACAATGTACTATTAAAAAAGAAAAAGAAAACAAATGAATGAAAAGAAAAAAAAATATGTTTTTTATTTTATAAATATAGGTGAGAAAAATTCAACTAATAATTGATCCTTATTTCAAAAAGTCACTAGTATGAATTATATCCATTCAAATACGCGTTATTTCAACAAAACGATTTGATTTAGTGAAAGTATGTCATCGTTAAATAAAATAACCTCGAGAAGAAAAGTCAGGGTGTTGTTTATTAATTATTAGTCCTATCTTTGTCTAATTTAGAATGATAACAAAATAAGGCTTAAGAAGAAAATTAAACTAACAAAATAACATCTCACTTTTATTTATTCAACTTTGCATGCCCTAAAAGAGTGTATTATTAGTTTCAAAAATGGGGACGAGATGATAGGATTGAAATGATTATGTGTCCACCCAGTTCCCTCTCTCTTTTCATTTCTTTTTGTATGGTATTATGATTATGCCTTTCTCCACGTCATATGGTTTGAACTTTTCATATTTTCACTTCAAATAAAAAGAAATATACCTATACAGCCTCGCATTGATAGGTTTTTAACGTAATCTTATCAAGTTGATTTTTCTAGAAAAAGGAAATCACCATCCTCAAGTTGCTCACATCTTATTAACTTTTTCAAAATTCATGAAGTTGGTTTTTAATAGAAATAAAAGTAATTAATAAATAATTTTCTAATACACATCTGAATATTTTTAAGATGAATAAGAAATCTCCTCTCTTTTCTCCCTACTTTATTCTTTATATCATTTTATATAGTTTCATAATAATATTTTAAATATTTTTCCAAACAGGTTTTAGAAAACTAAAACATAAAAATTCCAACCTTTAAAGAAAAGTTTTAATTGATTTTTGTAAAAAAAAAAAAAAAACTAACCTACTGAGAGCCGCATATACATAAAATTAGGATGATATAAAATTTCCAAACTAGATAATTCCTAACTTACTTTGTAAAAGATATAGCACCAAAACTTACAACAATATATAAAATTTTTCATATCATATGTTTTACAAAAAATATTATAAACTTGATAAATAATATTATACACCCAAATACAATATTATACAAAATTATCAAAAGTATCTATGTATTTATATACAATAATATACAATATTATATATTATTATATAAAGAATGGAATTTGTCTTCTTTCATGAATCCATGTCACGATTCGACCCACCGGGGGCTATGCGAGCACTTACTCTAACACTTAGATAGGAGAATACTTAATTTTCGAACTAAATAAATCTTGCAGAAGATGAAAAAAAATAGAAGATATCACTGAAAAGTTTTTTGAAGTTACCAAGTACAAGGTTAAAATCCAAATTAACATTCTTGGAAAAGACATTTAACACCCCCAAGGATTCTAGTCTAAATAAGAATAAAAGTTTATAAGAATATAATGTGACGTAAAATAATGATACAACTCCCACCATAAGGAAGGAAGAGTGAAAGCTGTTGGAGATTGCTTTCATTTAAGAAACATCATTATCCTGCAAATAAAGTATACTCAAGGGTATAATAAGAGTAGTATTAGTACAAACAATATATATTGGTAGGCATCATTGGTCAACCCGAAGCCCACCACATAATATAAATAAATGTCAGAGGAAAGCATACAATAAGAAAATTCGATACCAAACTTATAACCACGTATTTTACCACCCCGCTCATTCTGACCACCCTAGCATACGACACGATATATATCAGCCTCACAATTACTCCGCTCCCAATTTTAATATTGGTCAATATCTAATTCTTCTATTCCTCATAATAGAATTTTGAAAACCAGCAACCACTAACACGTGTCTAATTACTTCACTCTTTTATTTTAATTGTTCTCAACAACGCATGTCCTAAAATATTTAGTAAGTCACTCGCAAGATGGCCATATTAGTCGGTTTAAGATTTTCTGCCATTTTCCCCGACTGGGACACCACGATGTGGTAACCATAGTAGGACTTCTTCTATCAATGTGGCCTACACGGAGATAGAAACTCGAACTTCCTTTCCCAAGCTTCTATTAACACACATAACCATAGTACCACACATAATATAACTCCAGGTCACCAATTCACTACTTATCAACCCATTAACTACTCTCCACTTAATCAGTGATTATATAAAATATAACAGACAATCACAATGTAGTAAGACAGATGATATACAATCACATCATAATTATAGCCACACAAATAACACCACCATAATATGGAAATTAGTAACACATCGACTTTTGGTTCATTCATATTGATTGTCACACAAGATGAGCATGATTAATTATATTTATGTCAACTTCTTCACTATTACTTATATAATCATGGTCATGCACATATAATCAAATTTATTCAAGTCAATAAATAGTTCCCTCATGCATGGAACAGAATTCCAAATTATTAGCGAGCTGGCGCGACATCCAATTTGATAGTTATTATGTCAAAATGTAACACTCAATTCAATATGTGTTAAAACATACACCTAATTTAATATGTGTCAGAACATGATACCCAATCCAATACGTGTCAGAACGTGACATCTAGTTCAATATATGTCGAAATGTGACACCTAATCTAATATGTAATGGCATGACACCCGATCCAATAACTATAATCACAAACATAATTACTATCGTAATAAATGATTCACACACTTGCACAATCAAGTAACACATTCATATCAACATCACCGCAATCACAACCACAACCACAACCACAATCACAATGAATATTTACACATTTGTACAATTAAGTAACAGATTCATTGTATGCATTTCATCACAATTAGCCCTTTTTTAGGTTTACTCTATTGTTCTCAATTCAAATATATGCATACAATACTAACATGCAGTTAACGGGCATATATATATATATAACATACATGACATAAACCATCATCTACAATGTAACCATAACACTTGAAGCCATAAGTAAATCAATAGGTTTATTGTATGATATTATCAACATCACACATTTCACCATTTGCCCTTTTTATTTCATGAATATGAATTACTCAAGTATTTCATATGGAATAGTCAATATGAACACACACACACATACACACACATCAATAGTCAAATACTAGACCCTCTTAATTATCATAAATCTCAGGATCTTACAATAACTCAATAATTTTCTTGTGCATAAACGTACAAGAACCACTAATTATCTCAACAAGAAGTACTAAAGCAAAGAATTAGGGAATAGATTATTACTACTAATCAAAAACTAATCACAAGTCACAACTTGCATAGTCTATTCTTGCCCTAATGGCTATAACCACATACTTAGCCATCCAAACTCCACGCCTGGAGGCCTAAGTATGATCTTTCCTATCAATCTACATTATATTTGTGATGTGAATAAGTTTACAACTACTTGAAAAATAAAAACCTAGCCTACCTAGGCTCTAAGCTGATGCTGAATGATTCTAGTATAATTTCTGACATTTGAGCGGCGAAACGGTGGATTCGTTGATTGTAGCTATCAATCTACATTAAATTTGTTGATTGTAGTTTTTTTTTATGCTAGAATCCCTTCTCTCTTTTCTTTACGAGCCTAGATAAGACTTTTGAGAGTTCCTAGGATAAATACTATCTATTTTCGCATACCAAGAAAAAGGAGATAAATAAGAATTCACCCTTTTTAATTATATCCCATCGATCCCGCCATGGCAAGTCCTATCCCATTATGGCGGCGACGCTGTGGTTGGATTATTCCTACTACGACATAATTGTGCCAGTCTAGATCAACTTGGATCACAAGCTTTTGGCCTACCTAAATAACAATACTTTGATTATTACAATAAATACTTATATACCACTCATTCATTCCCCAATAATAAGCAGAAGAGTAGGCTTAGATCATTTAAAAAATTCTAGAAAACTAATGGGATGACTCATCATGGCTAATGAAAGACCACATACCCCGAGGCTTACGCCCAAATGACCTTGTTAATAGACCGAGTTAGAAAAAATTAGACGACACCACAAAATTTGTCTACTAGTTGTCACATCTGATATGTTATGGTGGGATAACATTGGCAATTTAGAGGGGTGAGAGGAGAGGAGTGGGATCTTCCCATCTCCTCCATTATCCACCCTCAGATTCCTAAAACATCTCTCAATCTCTTTGTTTCAAATGTTAAATGTAAGGTAATAATATCACACCCTTCTCTAATTACTTCACTTTTTACTTAACAAACATCACATAGTACAAAGTGATAGAGTATTGTTGGCCTTGGTGTAGTTTTAAAATTTTTGATTCTTGATCAATAACATAACATAGACACTTCCTTTATATTTACATCATCTTTATAACATTTTGGGTGTAAGGGAGTTTGGACCAAAATAGTTTCCAAATGGTTGAGAGAAGTGAAATAGTGGTCTTGGTCAAACACAAAGATATTGGACACCATATAGGACTAATAATGCTAGAATTTTTGTATAAAAGGTAATAGAGCACTTTAGGGGCATTTATCTAAAGGATGTTTTCTAACAATAAAGTTTTTGAGGGATGGGGTGCCATGAATGCACCCATAAATTTCATACATGATGAAGGTCATGGAGACCCTGCTTTACTATGAAGGCCTCACCATAGTGGGATCCCAGATGCAATGGCATGAGGCTACAAGACAATGGCCTCGCTCTAGTTGAAAAAGTTTCTCTTCGCTCCCACGTGATCATCTAATTATGCCAAGTTCTAATGTAATACCCCTAGATTGGAAAGGCAAAACAAGAAAAAAAATTCTAAATTTGAACTGGTGCAAGGACTACGAGTCTATTAATGGCTCGTACGTGGCTTTATAGGCCGTAGATGGGGGTCTCGTAGATAACCCCCACACTAGAAAATTTTAAAAAAAATTAAAAAGTACAAAAGACCTTTATGGGTCGTGGATGGGTTTACAAAACATATATTGTGATCGTAGATGGGGTCTTGAAACTTAAAATTTTGACTAAGTGTGAGAAGGAGCTACGAGGGCTCATCACAAGCCGTAGAAGCTTGTACATACCATAAGGTACAAATTTTAGTAGCTAAAATTTTGGTTAACAAATTTCACGAGGAGTGTTCTACAATCCATACAAGGAATTATGGGTCATAGAAGTTGGTCATGTTTTTAGCCCAATTTTATGGTTTCTAAAGTGCGAACTATAGACCAACAGGACGGGCTCATAAAAGTTTTGGTAGGTCATAAATGATCCCGTAGTTTGGGACCCTAATCCATTGAACTGACTAGGAATTACGAGACCCTTATTGTACAGATCGTAGACAAGTCTACAACCCATAGATCCAGTCTATAGACTATTTTAAAGAAAAGTATTTTTAACTTTTCCTACCATCCTAAGTCTTAAACTCTCATGACCTAAACCTAGGGCCTAGTCGTGATACTGCGAATCTGACACCCGAAGGTGCCCCATCTAAGCCTTTTGTTCATATCGCAAGCATTCATAAGGTAAAATAAGTAATTCATAAGAGAGTAAGCAAGGGGAACATAGCAACGTCAAGTCATAGTTTCCCTTGGGGGGATTACAACATCTTTAGTCCAAAACATGCCTTTACACCATAGACCTTGGCAGGTCTAGGACATGCTACTAGCTCACCTCAAGATAGAATAATAAGTAAAATCATAAGTTCTCAACATATGAAAGCATAATATGAACAACGCTTGTCCCCGAAGCATGGGAACTCACTAACAATCTTCAAAGAATAATCCATTGTCTAGCCACAAAAAGAGGAATAGTCTCGTCGTCGCTCATCCCTACATGATTGGATCATATAGGCAAAGAGTATGCACCAGTACGTGAAATGTACTAAGTATGTAGGTATACTATGCATCAAGAAACAACATAACATAGTAACAATATGCATAATAACAGTAATATAATGAGGACAAGATATGAATGATCAATGCATATTTAAAAACCATGAATAGAAACATCATAAAACCTTTCATAACCTAGCATACATATGTGGGAATAAGACCATAACCGACATAAAATCATGCAGACTATTACATAGAATTACGATGTTTCCTTTACACCAGGCGAAAGAGGAGTCTACTTTGCCAAGGTAGACTCGACTCCACCCTTTAGACTTAATTCTACCACGGTGAGTGTCACATGAATCTAAAAGGTTCCACCCTTTAGGCTTAACCTTAGTATAGTGAGTATCACACGAAGATAATGCCAAATGGATCTATTAGCTATCCTTAAAGCCACATAATCATAAACCTACGACGACACATAGTTATGAGACTTCAGGATTTATATAAGGACCCCTTGGGGTAGTCCCCTCACACAAGCTCATACAATGCTAAGTCAAATCTCACAGAATACATAATCATGAATATACATAGTCATAGTTTGAAACTCTTACTTTCATAGCTTGTAAAATAGGCATCACAACCTCATGACAACATCTCATATCATAGGACTAGTCCATCTACATAACTTTTCATGTATTATGGGTATACTCTCTATCTTATCATCATTTCATAAACAATAGGATCTTAAGTCACCCTCATTATCATATCATCATCATCATCGTCATCGTCATCGTCATCGTATTTTCGTACTTAGAATAACATTCATGAAAACCATAACTTTATCATAGGAAACTAGGGCCATGTGTGCGTTCATAAAAAATTGAATTAAAAAGCATGCAAATTAGATGAAAATCATGTAGGAATCATGCATTAGAAATTAATTTGGATCATTAGTAAAGGAACCCACACCAATTCAACAAGCCCGAATCATCATATGCTTGAATCACTTGCATTTACTTGGAAATCATGTAATTCTTCATAATTCATGCATATTTAAGTATAATAATCAATTAATAATCACAATCAGATCATTTGGAAGGTCATCATAAAAACTCATAGAAATCCATACTTAAATTTTGAGAAAAAGGATATTTGAGTTGGGCTTCATGGATGAATCTAGTCCATAAATAAAGCCCTACATACCTCAAGTGAGAATCCTTAGAAATTGGGATGAATAGACCTTAAAATCCTTAGAAAAATCTTGAAACCTTAGCTCCAATGGAGTCCTTCCTTAGAGAGAGAAAATTTGAGGATTTAGGAGAGGATTCTGCGAGTGAATAAAATAGAATGAATTAGGAAAAGATTTTATAGGAATTGAGTCAGTTAAGTTGGATAGAAGGGTCAAAATGATATAGTTTAGGAGTTAAATTAATTGAAAATGACCAAACAACCCTTTATTTAAAATAACCGCCGGACCCATTTACGAGCCACTATTTTCGGGCCGTAGAATGGACTACGAGTCATACATGGCCCTCGTACATTGAGTGTCACAAAAGTTTAGCTATTGGAAATTTCACCTTTCAAAACATTAGTCAACAGTCTGTAGTTCTATTTACGGATTGTAGATTCCCTTCATAGAAGCCTTCCAAACATAGAAAATTTTTCATTTTTCAGGGTCCCTTTCACGATCCATTCTATAAGCCTTAACTTTATGTACGACTCATAAAGTCCTTCGTACAATGACTTCTAGTAACCCAAAAAGTTTACCAACTTCAGGACCTTAATCACGGGACCTGTCTGTGACCCGTGGTTCAATCCACGAGCCGCACATTGGCTCATACAGTTAGTCCAGCTCATAATTTCTAAACTTTCCTATTTTCCAGGATTTTCAACATGTGGGATGTTACAATATCTTCCCCTTGGGATCATTCATCCTCGAATGAGTCAAAAGCAAGCTTAAGTAGCATATAAACATAACCAATAACCCATCATGTATCCAAAAAATGTAACTTAATCATAATTTTCCTAAAATCATCAAACTTATGCATCAAACATCATTCAAAATAATCTCATGATCATGCATGCATACAATATGACAAGCAAACACGTATTCATGAGAATTTGGAGGAACAGATTATATTTAGGTACCTTAGGCTTGAATAGAAGGAAAGAAGTAAGGATATCATTTCATCATGTCCGCTTCCGCTTCCTAAGTAGCACTCTCGACTTGTTGGTTTCTCCATAACATTTTGATAGATGCCACTTCCTTATTCCTCAATTTTTTCACTTGCTGGTCTAAAATCTTAACCAATTTCACTTTATGTGCCAAATCTTCCCCAACAGTCACATCCTTCAATGGAATTATAGAATTAGGATCACCCATGAATTTTCTCAACATTAACACATGAAACACTGTATGAACCATAACTAACTCCATAGACAAATCTAGATCATAAGCTACCTTCCCATTTCTTTTTCCAATCTTTTAAGGTCTCACATTTCTAGGACTGAATTTTCCTTTTTTGCCAAAATGCATTACACTTTTCATAGGTGAAACCTTTAAATACACCCAATCACCTTCCTCAAATTCAAGGTCTCTTCTTCTAATATCAACATATGACTTTTGACGACTTTGGAAAGTCTTTAACTTTTCCCTCATTACCTTCACCTTCTCCATAACATCAAGTACTAACTCCGCTCCCACCAAGGATATCTCTCAAAATTTGAACTATCCCACTAGTGACCTATAACATCTTTAATACAAAGATTCAAAAAGTGCCATCTCGATACTTACGTGAAAACTATTATTGTAAACAAATTCAATAAGGGGTAAGTAATCATCCCAACCACCTTTGAAATCAAGCACACACGCCCTTAACATATCTTCCAACATTTGGATTATCCTTTCGGCTGCCCATCCATTTGAGGATAAAATGCAGTACTTAGCTTCACCTTCGTACCGAGGCCCTTTTGGAAAGACCTTCAAAACTGAGAAGTAAATTGAACACATGATAAGATATTATGGAAAATGATACTCCGTGATATCTTATCAATTCTTGAATATAGACCTTAGCGTAATCTTTGCACCATAAGAAGTCTTCACCAACAAAAAGTGAGCTGTTTTCATCATTCTATCAACAACCACCCATATTGAATCAAATTGCTTCCTAATCTTTAGAAACCTCATAATAAAATCCATATTCACTTCCTCCCATTTTCAAGTAGGTATGTCAATATCTTGGCCCACCTGATCTTTGTGTTTTACTTTCACTTGTAGACAATTTGAACTTCAACACACACCTTGCTATGTCTTTCTTCATGCCATTCCACCAATCACTGCTCTTAAATATCTATACATTTTGTTAGAACTCAAATGAATAGAATACTTAGAGTTATGAGCCTCATAAAGTATCTTTTCCCTTAGACACATTAAGGACACAGAACTATCTTGGTAACGAACACTCCATCTCCCCCTTGTGAGAAGACTTCAATCTTTTTATCCACCACCAACTTCTTCAATTCAACCAAAGTAGGATGATCACTTTGTTTTGTTTTAACTACTTCTATCAAAGATGATTTCACCACATTTGTACACCACTATTGTTCAATCCATTAAACCTCACACCGAAATGAGCCAAATGATGCACTTGTTTAACTAGATCTTTCTTTCCATTCTCAATTGTGCAACACTACCCATAGTCACTCTACTTAATGCATCGACAACAATATTTTCCTTGCTAGGATGATACATCACACTTATATCATAATCCTTTAGGAGCTCCAACTATCTCCTTTGCCTTTGGTTCAAATCCCTTTGGCTAAACACGTATTGCAAACTTTTGTGATTGGTGAATATATCAGTATGCACCCTATAGAGATAATGTCACCAAATCCATAATGCAAATACAATGGCTAATGATTCATGATCATGGGTCGTGTAGTTCCTTTCATATACCTTCATTTCCTTGATGCATAGGGAATGACTTTTCCATCAATATACAACCAAGCCTATATGTGAGGCATAACAATGAAAAACAACACCATCCAGACCTTCGGGCAATGTCAAATTAGGGGCTAAAGTAAGAGGATCCTTTAATTTTTAAAAACTTTTCTCACAGTCATTAGACTGTTGAAATTTCACCTTGTTATGGGTCAACTTAGTCAACGAAGAAGCAATGGTAGAAAACCCTGATGTCACCGAAGCTACACCTTCTTTTTAAAGGTTAAAGTTGTCGTTGTCAAGATATATAACATAACAGATATTAGGGTCGATCCCACGGGGAATATGGTAGAATCAGATTAATTTGAAACAACTCAAGTTAATTGACCTACTTATCTCCCAAAGGGAGGGTTTGTAATTTGCAGAAAGAAATCCTAAACTAAGACAAGTGTGCGAAACTAGTAAGAAGAGTGACAAGGGTATTGTGTTCCCCATGATTCCCTAACTTGGTATTACTAGACATTCACATTCTTTTCCAGTGAGTTGCATGCAAAATAGTAAGTTAAGTTTAATGAACCCTTTGATCCAGGCGAGAGGTAAATTTCTCTATGCAATTTGATCCATCCCCACAATGTGACATTACTAACCCGTACCTATTATTCCAGTTCAACCTCCCCTTGATCCAGTTTGGTTGATTAGATGAGCAAATACCAGTCAAATCCTGTTAATTAATCTTTTTTTCTATTTATTACTACCTTGACTGAGTCAGTGGCGAGTTCTAACGTTGTCCACCATTAAAAATCAATCAAAATGAAGAGAGTTAATTAATACATGAATGCACACCTCCCAAGGAGTATGAATTATTTGATTTTACCTTATTGGTTCTTCATGGTTCTCACAACTCTAGTTGTGGATTTAGCTACACACATTCATTATAGATTCAAGATCATGATATAGAATAACAAAATTGAGCACTTACAAGAATGAAATTAAGAATAAAAAATCCAAGATCTTCAATGGAAAGCATTAATTATGAATTAAAATCACAAAATAATGTTTCCAAGTGTTCTCATATCTCTCACACTTTTTCTTATATCCTCCCTGACTTCTCCTTCTGAAAAATAACCTAAAACCCTATTTATAGTGTTTAAAATACAAATCCAAAATAAAATAGGATAAATGGATTCGACACGTAATATGAGCAAGTCTATGGGTTGTATAAAGTTCTACGGCCCGTATCAGGGCTTCGTGGACTTCATTCTTCAATTTTGGATCAACTTCTACGAGACCTTTCTACGGGCTGTATTCAGACTTATGGCCTATATAGGGTTTCGTCACATGACTTTTTATAAATTCCCTATCTTCTGATCCTCAGGGTACAAGACCCCATCTACGACTCATACTTCATTTTATGGCTCATCCGATAGTTCATAGATTCAACTTCAAAAAATCACCCCTTCACTAGATTTTACTATGGACACAACTCTACAGCTCGTGGAAACTTTAACAACCCGTAAGAAGTATCGTAAAATAGCAAAAAAACTTCAACAGCCGCACATTTAGCCCAAAATCGTGCCAAATCTTATATCCCTGAAAAACAAATGTAAAAACACATCAAACCAACTAACATCGCTTTGAGAACATATAAAATTCTAAGTTTTAAGCATCAAAGGTGCTGGATTTTGGCAGCACATCAACACCCTCAACTTAAAATTGTCACTTGTCCTCAAGTGACGGACTCAATCTACATACGCAGTACAATAGACCTCAATCTAATGTCACATATCATCTCAAACTCAAGCACAAATACACACACCACTCATATATGCATATCAAATAGTTAGTAGGCAAACTAATGCAGATAACACATGTTATAGTGCAACTATGACAAGTAAGGTAACTGCAAATAAGCAACAACCATTGAATTAGTCTAAAATCAATTGTGCAATGCAAGTGTCCTCACACAACGAAGTCCCATATCCCACTCATGATAATATTTCAGATTCAATGCTTGAGACTAAACAAAATCACTCGCTCTCATAACAAATATTCAAATACTGTGCTCAATACCATATGCTTGCCCTTATAATCACAACAATGAACTTTGACTACTTGGACTAGGATCACTATATGACTTTCTTGGCTTGTAACGTAGGCTCAAGGGGATTTGGTATGATGTTTTTGGGAACATAGTGACTAAAGGCCCTCCTTGACACTGTGTTGTTATACACTTTTTCTCTACCAACACTATCATTTTTCAACTCATTCTCTCTTTCTCCTACTTCAAGCTTTCTAGGTGCCTTACTCTCATTTATAGCTCATTACCTTTTGTTTTCGCATCATTTTTCTTTTTAGCTCATGTTTTAGGCATCGATTCATTGTTCTTGCATCCATAGCACATTTCCCCCCTTTTCTATGCATTACTAGCTTCTTCCCCATTTTGTGTGATTACCCTTACACCAGCTACCCTCAACTTGGGCTTTTGGCCTGAGTTGAGGTGTATAATATCCAACCTACGAACCAGGGCCACTTTTGGTAGCCATCCTCAACTTAAGATTTTTGCCTCAGTCAAGGTGCACAATGTTCAAGGAAGGACCAGGGCCAATTTCAGGATTTTACATTCAACAAGGTTAGGTAACTTCGGTTTCTACAAAGATAGGGTACATGCATTGCTTAAATATTGGGATCACGGGTCACTTTACAAATTTGGTTGGTTATTTAGGCTAAGTGGACTAATATGAATAATGGCCTAAGATCCTTTCCTAACCAACTAACCTACAGTCTAAGTCAGAGTAATAGGGCAAGTTCTGAATTATAAAACTATATTAGAATTTAGCAAAGAAAGCTCACACACACATGACACTTATTACACTATTAACATAAACTCTCATGTCATGCTTTTCATCATAAATGGACCTCATTTATTAGAACACGCACTGTCAAACAATCAAACATGCAATGTTGCTATCAATACTAAGTAAGAAATTTTCTGGTGGGTATCATTTTTCACACAAAACCAATATATGTCATAGACTTTAGTGCTACATGCTATTAATACTACCTATACATCCTAAACATGTCGGTTCAACATAAAGTAAATATGCTTAGGGAAAAAGAACACATGCAGAAAAACCCCTCGGATTTAAAATTTGAGATGGTTATAGGCCATAGCTACTCAAACTTCACAAGGCTATAACTATCCACACCCTATCGAAAAACTTTGCATTTTCTATAGTGCACAAGCTATAACAATAAAGCACAGGGGTCAAAAAAATACCTAGGCACCTAAATGCCGATCTTTAACTAAGTTTGACACACTTAACTTGGCTGGTGGCCTCCTCAGTAGAAGGATCATATCCAGAGAGTCTAGCACGCCTCACTCCCTCTCTATCACATGCTTACCGTGCCTTCTCATCATGCATCGAGCGTAGCTTGGCGAGCTTAACCTTCTTCTCCTATGTCATCCCCGCCTCTAGTCTCGCTGCCTCGGGGTCGTTTGTGCTAGGCCTTATTCCAAGGGAAGGAAGTGATGTCTCCTCAGGAGCAAATAAATCTACTACCACCTCAGTAGGATTAACTTGTTATAGCACAATCGGTTCTGCTACTGCTACTCTCATCTCGGACCGAAGCTGCTAGATCTCCATCTGTATAGTCGCTAAGTCTGTAGGCTATGCTGTGCTGATGTAGTGATCTACGCACCTCTCAAACACATCAATACGGTTGTCAATTGGTATAAGTCTTACCTGAATAGTAGCCAAAGTATACGTCTGCATCCGTGTCTCAGCCTCCGAGATGGTCTAGCGAGACCAAGGCTGGATCTACTGTAGCAATTGAGTCAGTTGGGACTTAGTGCGAGTCTGTCTCTGGGCCATGTCCTGAATAGATGCCGCTGACACATAAACCATACAAATAGGTGCTGCGTGTGCGGGTATGGCCTCTGGTGCAGTAGTAGTAGTGGGCCATCTTTCCATATTAGTGTTTGTCTGTGGGGGCCCCTCAGCAGTGGGAGAAGCAGTAGTGGTGGAAGATGGAGGCTCAAGCGGTTGGCACCATGACGAACATCTAAGGTATTTGCACTAGAGGGTGTGGTGCTTGTCGAAGGGCCACCGGGTTCTTGTCAGCCTTTATCAGGCTGGCATTTAGCATCTGCTGAACCTTGACCAAGGATTCCAGATTATGAAGGATCTCCACTCTCGATTTTATACAAAGTCTATGTATCAGGCATAGGAAGGGGGTGGAGATAGACCTCTTCAGGGCTGCCTCGTGAATTGGCTCTGCAATCAAGCGGGCCCAATCTATCTCATAACTAACCAAGATGCTGGAAACAAGTTCTGCACAGTCCTCCATCAACATATTCTCTATAAGTGTGGTCCAAATCTGTGATTTCACCACAACCCACCAAAATTTACCGATGAAGCTGAGGGATGCCTTCACGATGGGCTCCAACGAAATATATATCCACTCAAGGTCTTAGCCCTTCTCAACAATGTGTTCGGCAACCCATCTCCTCAATATGTCATTACAGGCCGGGTCTTTCATCAAGGCCTTGTCCCGAGTCTGCCCCAATCTCAGGTCGAACTATGCTATAGTCCTGGTGGCCAGTTATTCTGGATCAAATAGCATGTGCTGGCCTCTAAAATATGAACTTGTAACCCCTCACCCTCGTATGAGTCAATCGAGGTTGAGTGAGGGGTTTCTTCCCCTTGGGAAAAGAGCTAAGAAGTGTGATGGTGTAAGATGCGAAGAACTCTCGAACATAGGTAGGAGTACTTCCCCGACAATGGTTCTAGGCACTAGAGCCTGTATCTAGGGATAGTTTCCTGGAGGCCTGGGACACTATCCAACCCTAAAGTGATGATCTGGGGCTCCTCAAATATAGAACGGGCTAGTCATCCCAACTCGTCCTTTTGTACGTCCTTCATGTAGATCCGTTGCATACCCTGTTTGTAATATCAGCTAGATAAAGCATTAAGAGGTGAGGGTAGTTCCTGGGGTGCTTCTAAATACTCAGACTCTGACTCCTCACTACATCTGTACTCGAACTCCTATAGAGCTGCTATCCTTGCCACCTCCCTCTTCAGACTGGGGAGAGCGGACTACAATCACATGAATCTGGGGTTGTCCCAACCTGTCTAGTAGCAGCCCATGTCTATGGTCACTTGGCTTCTATGTCGAGATGAACACCGAGCCACTCTTAAGATTCACTTGCCTCGGAGGTGTCCTAATCCTCCGAGGGCTCATCTCGTAGGCCTCGTGGTAAGGCCCGTATCTCCTGCTTTCTTTCCTTTGGAGCCATGGCCTGAAATGCACATGTTTAGCAACACACTTAGCCCCACGAGTTAAGGAACAACAAATAAGAACATACTAGAACTCGGAAAAATGAGTCTACAAAGGCTCCTTTATGGGGTGTAGTGAAAACTACGGGCCATAAAAGGCCATTGTAGATGCAGAGTACAATTTACTTTGCTATTAAAATCACATTTACGAGACTAGGTATGACTCATAGAACATACTACGGGTCATAAACTGAGTCCTAGAAGACCCTCGTGGTGTGAAATTACCAAAAACTTAGTTTTCCAAGCCTATCAAACAGGTCCCAAGAATCATGTTTACACCATGATTATTCAATTCAGCACCGAAGCACGAATATTATGCACCCATATGATTTCAACACCATCCTCAACACCCCACATACAATGATTACACACTACCCCATCAATTTCTATTTTACATATTCATACCACAAACCAACACCATTTGAAAATTAATAATTAGGGAATACATATGCAATCACACATTGTTTTCTAAGTAATGATTCCTATCCTATTCAAATGACATGTGACAACATGGTTTTCTCATAATTACATTCAAACTAAACATCACAATACACCTATTCTAGCATTTTACACTATCCACAACAATGGCAACACTTCAATCAAAATTAAACACATAGCACATCCAAAGGCAACCGGTAATTCGAACACACCGATATCGGACTACCATACCCATCAATAACTTCAACCTAATTACATTAATTTTGGTAATACAAGAGTTTTAAGACCGAGGAATTACCAAATTTTGAGCAAAAAATGTGAGAAATTGAAGTAGGAATCAAAAGGTGGCAAACCCTAGGTCGTCGGAGTGATGCCAAAAATCTTGCCAAAAAATGGGGGTGGTGGCTGGATGGTGGTCGGAATGCTAGGGTCGGAGAAAGGGGTTGGGTATTTGGAAAATTTTGTGAAAGTGGAGGGTCAAAATTATTTGAACCCCCTTTTCATACTTGGACTTGATCGGTGAAAAAATTGGGCTCGGGCTTCTATGGAACCCTTATTATGGGTCGTAGAATTTTCTATGATCCGTAGATCCTAGTTTCGTAGACTGCCAAAGACCTAATTTGGGGGATTGGTTTCATGTACCTGTCGACCCGCCATATAATAAAATACGACTCGCAGAGTGGGTTGTAAAAGCCTCCAACATTTGGACAAATGTAGAAAACTTACCTGGAGTCCACAAGCCCTATTCACGGCCCGTAGTCTTATATACGAACCGTAAAGTTGGCTCGTGTACTGGAGTGCATATTATTTCTCTCATTGGAAGTGTTCTATAAGTAAGTGTACGAGTCAGGGTTTGGAACACGGCCAATAGAACTAGTCATAGAACTCAAAGGTGGCTGACTTAGTCTTGAACCTGCATATTCTTTACAAAACAATTGTTACCCTATATGCCACCATTCCAGAGTCCAAAAATTACAAACAAAATGCAGAAAATTAGATTACCTAGAATTCGAAAATATAAAAAAGAAATAAAACTACTACTATTACATCAAATATCTTCGGTTACCTCCCACGTAGCGCTTGATTTAGTGTGGCGGCACAACTTGGACAACTTGGTAAGTCAGACTTCACCAAGTGCCCAGACTTCCATCTTTAAGTCATCTGGCCTCTTCATCGACTGACAGATATTTAAGATGACCTATTCATTATTCAATCAAAACTTGAGTTGGGTCGATTCCATATCCACTAGTGCTCGCCCAGTGACTAGGAAGGGCCTTCCTCAGATGATTGGGACTTCAAAGTTGACTTCGCAATCCAATATCACAAAGTTTGTAGGGAAAATGAATTTCTCTACTTTAACAACGACGTCATACAATATCCCCACAAAATTTCTTCACTGTTCTGTCTGCCAGTAACAATTGCATGCTCGTAGGTGTAGAGGCTCCCACTCGTATCTTCTTGAAGACCACAAGAGGCATTAAATTTATGCTGGCACCGAGATCACATAATCCCCTTGCAAAGTCAATATCTCTGATGGTGCATGGTATGGTGAATTCGCCAAGATCTTCTCAATTCTACACTAAGGACCTCGTAGCAATCACACTGCAATGTTGAAGCTCTTGTGAGAGCTCTTGACTCACAGTCCGCTTATTCATGACCAAGACCTTTATAAACTTTGCATACCCAGGCATCTTCTCCAATGCCTCAATGAGAGGGATGTTGATAGAGAGTTATTTTAGCATGGAGAAGACATGCTTGAATTTACTTTCCTCCTCCTTCTTTTTGATTCTTTGAGGGAAAGAAGGAGGAGTTCTAGGAATGGGCTTTAACTTTTGTGGTGTCTCTATAGCATAACGCACCCCATCTTTGGCATGAACATCTCGTATCTCTGCATCTTTGCTTCCAACTATCTCTTTACGAAGATTATCATCATCAATTGGCATTGGAGGGTCAATAGTCTGCTAGCTACAACGAGTAGTCACCGCCATACACTGCACCTCATTCTTTGGATTTTGAACTGTATTGTTGGGAAATGTAACTTTCTGGCACTAGTTTAATTGAGGTGACATTTGGCCGAACTGCTGCTCAAGCTATTTGATAGCAATAGAATGAGACTCGATTTTCTAGTTAATAATGATGATGTTAGACTTCATCCCCTTCAACGTCTCATCCGGAGCGTCATCCTTCTTCAATAGATGATCAAACATCTCTTAAACTCTGGATCAACTAGCACTCAAATCTCGATTATGTGGTGGCACATGCGGACCATTCTTGTAGCTATCTCTATATCCCCAATTAGTACCTCTGTCCTGGCCCTTGTTTTTGTCATAGTAGCCTCCTCAATTATCGTCTCTAAAGGCACCATCCCTGTTATTGTTCTAACCTTGGTTTCCTTAACCTTAGCGCCAATAGTCCTGATTGGACCCTTAGTTATTGGTACGGAAACCCACCATCTGATTAGTAACGAAGCAAGTATCCTCCTCATCGTAAGGCTCCTCGTACATGGGTGCTTGTGAAGGCGGATGAATTACTACATTGACATGTTCTTGGCTCTGCTTCATCACCAACTCCATATTGGTACTAATCCGAGCAAGCTCTTACATCATATCCTCATTTATTTTTTCTTGCACTGAATTAGTACTGATTGCGGATGAGCTCTTTTTTATTGACTTACCCCTCATTCCCAATGCATGGTTCATCTTTACCATATTCTCTAGCATCTTAGCAATCAGCCCATGATAGTATCAGCACACACTTGGCTATTGTCATGCAGGGCTCTATAGAGGATCTCCACTAAGACATCATCCACGATCCTGTGGTCAGGGATACTCCTTAAACACTTTGTAAACCTCTCCCTTGTTGTACTGATCGAATCACCAAGAAGTTGATCAAAGTTGTTAATTTGGTCTTTCAACTTAAGCTTCTTTGATCTCGGGAAGAACCTCACCAAAATAACCTTCTACAATTCATCCTAGTCGGTGATTGAACTCTGTGGGATCTCACATAACCATAGTGTTGCATTGCCTGTTAGAGACAATGGGAAGACATAGAGCCTTATGACATCCATTGATAGAAGGTTAGCAAACAACCCATGATTCTGCAGTTTTGAAGTAACCCACTTGAAACAATGAACTTTGTATCATCCGGTAGTGGCAGTAACACAGTATCTCCAGTGACATCTATCGTCATAGGATTAAACCGATATTGATTTCATATATGAGCTTCAACGTTAATATCCTGCGGTGGTGGATGAATATCCTCAAGCGGGAACGCACTCCTATGAACATGGAAAATATACTGGATTCAATTGGTCGATTCAAATTGGAATTATCATTCTCATTCTAGTTTTGGTTAAGTGCTACATTCACTACATTATTTGCAGCATTGTTTGCGTTGTCCTAGTCCATTTTTCTCAGGGTCCTTTGGATTTAAGGGGCAAACAGAGTCAAGGGAATGCCTCGACTTTGAGTGTTGTGCATACACTACACCTATATACTGAAACTAATCAAAAACAACAAAAACATAAAATGGGAAATAAGGATTAATTCTCAAATTAAACAAGTCTAGCCATATTCCCTGGCAACAACGCCAAAATCTTGATGTCTCCCAAGCTACACCTCCTTTTTGAAGGTTAAAGAAGTCGTTGTCAAGATATATAACCTAATTGAGGTTAGGGTTGATCCCACATAGAATATGGTAGACTCAGATTAATTTGAAGCAACTCGAGTTAAGTAACCTACTTATCTCCTGAAGGGGGGGGGGGGGGTCCGTGATTTGCAGAAAGAAATCCTAAACTAAGACAAGTGTGTGAAACTAGCAAGAAGAGTAACTAGGGTATTGTGTTTCCTATGATTCCATAACTTGAAGTATTCACATTCTTTTCCAGTGTGTTGCATGTAGAACGGTATGTTAAGTTTACCAAACCCTCTGATCCAGGCGACAGGTAAATTTCACTGCGTAATTTGATTCATCCCAGCAGTGTGACATTACTAACCCTTACTTATTCTTCACTTGATCCAGTTTGGTTGATTAGATAAGAAAACATCAATCAAATCCTGTTAATTAACCTCTTTTCCTATTCATTACTACCTTGATCCATCTAATAATACTAGCAAGTTCTAACGTTGGCCATTGTTAAAAACCAATCGAAATGAAGAGAGTTAATTAATACATGTATGCACACTTTCCAAGAATTATGAATTATCTGATTTTACCTTGTTAGTTCAGCATGGTTCTTACAACTCTAGTTGTGGATTTAGCTACACATATTCGTTATAGATGTAAGAATCATGATATAGAATAACTAAATTGAGCACTTACAAAAATGAAATTAAGAACAAGAAATTCAAGCTCTTCAATGGAAATCACAAAGTATGAATTAAAATCACAAAATAATGTTTCTAAGTGTTTTTCACATCTCTCATACTTTTTCTTACGTCCTCTTTGTCTTCTCCTTCTGAAAATAGCCTTAAAAACCTATTTATGGTGTTTAAAACAAAAATCCAAAGCAAAATAGGAGAACTGGATTCGGTAGACAATATGAGCAAGTCTACGGGCTATATAAAGTTCTACGGTCCATATTAAGGCTTCATGGACTTCATTCTTCATTTCTTGGTCAGCTTCCACAAGAACTTTCTATGGGTCATATTCAGAATTATGGCCTGTAAAGAGTTTCATCTGACGACTTTTAAGAAACTCCTGATCTTCTGATCCTCAAGGTGTGGGACCTCATCTACAACTCATACTTCATTCAATGGATCGTCTTATAGTTTGTGGATTCAACTTCAGAAAATCACCCTTTCACTAGATGTTACTGCGGACATAACTCTACCACTCATGGAAACTTCCACCTCTCGTAAGGAGTGTTTTAGAACAGCAAAAGAACTTCAGCAACTGTACACTTAGCCCAAAATCATGTCAAATTCAGTAATCCTTGAAAACAAACATTAAAACATATCAAACCCACTAACATCGCTTTGAGAACGCACAAAATTCCACGTTTTAAGCATCAAAAAGTGCTGTATTTTGGTAGCACATCAAACCTCTCAATAAATCTTCTATACTATCTGTCCAAATCCAAAAATTCCTAATGTCGGAAGAAGAGAATGGTCTCGGCCAATTATTTACCGCCTCGATCTTTATTTGATCAACTCTAATACCATCACCCGAAATAATTTGGCCAAGAAAAGCCACCTCCCTTAGCCAAAACTCACACTTGCTAAACTTGGCAAAAAGTTGCCTATTTCTCAACATTTGGAACACAATCTGCAAATAATCCTCATGTTCCTTTACATCTTGTAAATAGACCAATATATCATCTACGAACAAAAACTTGAATATATCCAAATGTGGTTTGAAGATCCTATTTGTCAAATCCATGAAAGTGGCGGGAGCATTTGTTAGTCCAAATGACATAACCAATAATTCAAAATGATCATATCGAGTTCTAAATGTAGTCTTTGGAATGTCATCCTCTTTCACCCTCAATTGGTGATATCTGGACTGAAGATCAATCATAGATAAGTAGCTTGCACCTTGTAGTTGGTCAAATAGGTCATCAATCCTTTGAAGTGGATACTTGTCTTTGATAGTCACTTTATTTAATTACTGATAATCCAACATATCCAAAGTGGACCATCCTTATTTCTTACAAACAAAATGAAAGCACCCAATGGAGATACATTAGGCCTTATGAATCCTTTATCAAGCAAGTCCCGTAATTTTTCCTTCATTTCTTTCGACTTCACCAGGGCCATTCGATATAGAGGTGTGTATATATAAATATAGGTCGAGTGTCGGGTAAAAGATCAATGCCAAAGTCATTTTCTCTTTTGGGAGGGTTGCTGAGCAAAAGAAAAAACATTGGGGAATTCATTAATAATCGGAACCAAATCAAGAGAAGGAACCTCGGGCTTAACTTTTACAACCCGAACAACATTATATATGCACCCCTTGAAAATTATTTTCTTAGCCTTTACATAAGAGACAAACATATCACTGAATACCAAACTTTTTTACTTCCACTCAAGGATGGATTCATTATGAACTTGGGAAGTGACCTTACAAGTTCTACAACTAGTAGAAGCATAAGATGCATGCAACCAATCCATACCAAGAATAACATCAAAATCGGTAATATCAAGTTTAAAGAGATCACATGGAAAGACTTTTTGCAAAACCTATACGGGACAAGTTCTATAGACTTCCTTGTCTAGTATTGACTCACCAATTGGAGTATAAATCTAATAGGGTTCTAACAAGACTTAAGGAGACACATCAAACCTGATGGCAAGATAAGGAGTGACGAAAGACATATTAGCATTGGGGTCAAGCAAAGCTTATGCATCATGATCAAAGACACTTATCATACCTGCAACCACATCAGGAGACTCCTCAACCTCTTGCCTAACATGTAAAGCATAGAATCGATTACCATATGGACCACCTCTTCGAGCTTGGGCACCTTGTTGAACCTACCCTATTTGAGCTACTTGTCCTTGAGGACACCCTTCTCAACCTTTTTAGGAACATTAGGACACTCAATGATCTTGTTCTCCATTTTCCATAACCATAGCAAGCACTCATTCTTCTCAAGTAATCACTAATATGTTCCTCCTACACTTGGGACACATGGCAGGAATAACACCCCCTCTCTTAGGACCATAAACTTGAGCCTTAGGGTTAGGCACACTATTCTTATCAACCCTGTGAAGAGTACCTTTGGACAATCTTTGTCCTTGTTAGAAATGGCCACCACTGGATGACCCTAGTCCTTGTTGGAAATGGCCACCACTAGACAGCATGTGAAAATCTACCATCAAAATGAGCCCTTTTGGACTCCCCCGTCCTCATATTTTGAAGGTTTTCACTTTCCACTTGCTTGACATAAGTCATGAGCCAAGAAACATCCATCTCTTTGATGAGCATTGCGGCTTTACACTACATCTTCACCGAATCGGACACACCCAAGGTAAACTTATTCATACGGGCCCTAGAATCAGCAACCAAAGAAGGAGCATACTTAGACAATTTACTAAACTTGATGGAATACCTCCTCACACTAATATCACCTTGCCTTATCTTCATACACTTCATCACCTTAGCTTTCCTTAGCTCAAGGGAAAAGAAACGATCAAGGAAAGTGCCCATAAACATCTCCCAATCAATAGAAACTTCTTTACCCGTTTTGGATTTCCATTGTGTGAACCAAAATTAAGCAACCCCCTTAAGTTGATAAGCCACCAACTAGACTTTCTCCTTGGATGATACATCCACCACCTTGTAGACCTCATCGGTAAACCCTTGTGGATCCTCATCCACCTTTAAACCATGAAACTTTGAATGATTTAATCTAGCAAAATGTCTCACCCTTGAAGCTGGGGTAGGAGTCTAGAGAAGAAACAACTTTAGCCAACACAGTAGTAGTGGCCCTAAACTCCTCATTGGTTACTTGATCATCTTGAGGGCCTAAAGGAACTTGAGGAGCCGGAGGAACTTGATCCTCGTTAACATTGACTCCCCTAGGCAATAGAGCACGTCGCGGAGGCATTCATTGAAAATATCAAAGGAAAAACATTAGGGAATGAGTGTATTAAAGGCACGATATACATCACAAAAGAAACAAAGATTTCCCAAATGTCTTATAGCTTGTCGCTCATGGATGTGGCAAGATTTAAACTTATGAACAAGATTCTACTAGGCGTCGCATGTTTTACTCTCTAGGATGCTTTAAAACCTTGTGCTGTGGTACCAAGTTTGTCATGACCCGAACCTGGGGCCTAGCCATGACCTGACGAATGTGACACCTGGCAATGTCTTATCCAAGCCTTTTGTTGATATATCACAAGCATACATAAGGTAAAATAAATAATTCATTAGAGAGTAAGCAAGCGAAACATCACAACATCAAGTCATAGTTTCCCTAAGGGGTATTACAACATCTTTAGTCTAAACCATGCCCCTATATTAAAGATCTTGGCAAGGTCTAGAACATACAACTAGATCACCCTTAAGATAGAATAACAAATACAATCATAAGGTCTCAACATATGAAAGCATAATATGAACAAGACTTATTCCCAAAGCATGAGAACTTACCAATAGTCTTCAAAGTGAAATCCAACATCTAGCCACAAAATGGAGGAATAGTCTCGTTGTTGCCCGTTCCTACATGGTTAGATCATGTCGGCAAATAATATGCATTAGTACGTGGAATATACTAAGTATGTAGGTCTGCGATGCATCAAGGAGCATCATAATATAATAGAAATATGCATTTTTATAGCGATAGATTATGGACAAGATTTGAATGATCAATACATGCCTAAAACCATGAACGAAAAAACAACATAAAACCTTTCATAACCTGGCATACATATGTGGGAATAAGATCATAATCGACAATAAAACCATGCTGACTAATGGAATTATGATGTTCCCTCTATACCGGGCAAAAAAGAAGTCTACTTTGCTAAGGTAGACTCGACTCCACCCTTTAGGATTACTCCTAGCACGGTGAATATCACATAAACATAAAAGATCCCACCCTTTAGGCTTAACCTTAGTACAGTGAGTATTACATGAACATAATGCTAAATGGATCCATTAGCTAGCCTTATAGGCACATAGTCATAAACCTATGGTGGCATGTAGTTATAAGACTTGAGAATTTATATAAAGACCCTTTGGAATAGTCCCCCTCACAAAAGCTCATTTAGTGCTTAGCCAAATCCCATAGAATACATAATCATGCATATACACAGTCATCATAATAGTTTGAAAATCCTACTTTTATAGCTTGTAAAATAGGCATCATAACCTCATGAAAATATCTCATATCATAGGAATAGTCCATCTATATTACTCTGCATATAGTGTGGGTATACTTCCTACTTTATCATTATTTCATAAACATTAGGGTCTTAGGTCACCCTCATTATCACATCATCATAATCATCATCATCATTATCACCATCATGATCATGTTTTCATGTTTAGAATAATATTCATGAAAATCATAACTTTGCTATAGGAAACTAGGGCCATGTGTGGGTACATGAGTAATTGAGTTAAAATCATGCAACTATATGAAAATTATGTAAGAATCATGCATTAGAAATCAATTTGGATCATTAGTAAAAGAACCCACATCAATTCAACAAGACCTAATCATCATATGCTTGAAATCACTTGCATTCGCTTGGAAGTCATAGAAATCATGTAATTCCTCATAATTCATATATATTTAAGTATAATATTTATATAATAATCACAATCCAATCATTTTGAAGTCCATCATAAAAACCCATAAAATCATGCTTAAACTTTGAGAAAAAAAGAGTTTTGAGTTGGGTTTCATGGTTGAATCTAGTCCATGAATGAAGACCTACATACCTCAAGTAAGAATCCTAAGAATTTAAGATGAATAGACCATGATATTCTTAGAAAAATCTTGAAACCCTAGTTCCAATAGAGTCACTGCCTAGAGAGGGAAATTTTGAGAATTCGGGAAAGGATTTTAAGAGCGAATAAAATAGAATGAATTAGGATTAGGTTTCATAAGAATTGAGTCAGTTAAGTTTGTTAGGAGGGTTGAAATGATGTAATGTAGGAGTTAAACGGACCGAAAATGGCTTATAGGTCCTTCATTAAAAAGTTGTCGCTCCCATCTATGAGTGATTATTTACGGGTTATATAATGGAGTACGGGTCATACTTGGCCGTCATATATAGAGTGTCACAAAATTTTAGCTATTGGAGGGGTATCGTTGGTCCCAAGCCTAGATTTCCAAAAACACTTTACGAGACCCCGACTATGGGCAATGGAATGCAATACGGCCTATAGACCTCTTCGTGAGGTGTGCCGACCCAACTATCCTATTTTGTTTAGAACTTGTATTTTAAATATTATGAATAGGTTTTTAGGTTATTTTTCATGAAGTACAACATATATCTTGACAGTTAGAGAGGAAAAATAGTGAGATCTAGTAGAAAATATTGGAAAGTTGTGAGAAACACTTGTACTTTGATTTGATCTTTAATCCTGTGATTCTCATTGAAGTTTTGATTCGCTTATTCTTAATTCAATCATGTAAGTGCTCTATTATGTTATTCCAATTCATAAGTCTTGTATATATATAAATAATGAGTAGCTAAATCCACAACTAGGGTTGTGGGAATCATGAAGAACTAACAAGGTAAAGCTGCATAATTCATAATTCTTGGAAAGCGTGGATGCATGTATTAATTAACTCTCTTCGTTTTGTATGTTTTCTGACGGTGGCCAACATTAGAACCCACCTAGTGTTACTCACTAGACCAAGGTAGTAATGAATAGGAAAAAAGAGATTAATTACCAGGTACGATTGATGTGATCTCGTCTAATCAACCAAACTGGGCCAATGGGAGGTTGTACTAGGACTAATAGGTAAGGGTTAGTAATGCACACTGCGGAGATGGGCCAAGTTACATAGTGAAATTCACCTCTCGCCTAGATCAAAGGGTTTGGTGAACTTAACTTACTGTCCTGGATGCTACACACTAGAAAAGAATTAGTTTATCCGATGATACAAAGTTCGGGAATCATGGAAAACATATAACCGTAGTTTCTCTCTATGTTGGTTAAACTCTTGTGTTAGTTAGGTTTACTTTACTAATGATTATTGCGAACCCCCCTTCCCCCCCTTTGGAGAAATAAGTAGGTTAATCACTAAAATTGCGTTTATTGAATTGTCTTAAGTGTATGTATTCCCTGTGGATTCGACCCTAACCTTGGTTAGTTTCTATTTCTTGACAGTGACCGTTTAATCCTTAAAAAGAAGGTGTAAATTCGGGATTTTAAGATTTTTGCGCCGTTGCCGGGGAGCATGACTAGACTTGGTTAATTCATAGTGATTTGGGTATTAATCCTTGTTTTCTTCATTTTATGTTTTTTTGTTGTTTTTGTTCTTTTTCAGGGTGTAAGTGTAGTGTATTCCTAATACACGAAGTCGAGACAGACCCCTGACTCTGTTTGACCCAGAGATCCATAGAATGTTGAGAAGAATGGCTCAAGATAATGCCAATAACCACGCTAATGCAGCTTTGAACAGGAATAATAATGAGAATGCCGACCATGAAAACCCACCTCCTCTTGAGGATATTGCTCTACAACCACAGGACATCAATGCCAATGCCTATGAATGGAATCAATGCAGGCTGAATCCTATAGATTTGGAGGTGACTGGAGCTATTGTGTTTCCACCTTTACCGGCAGATACAAAGTTCGTGGTCTTGAGTGGGTTACTTCAGATGCTGCAAAACCATGGGCTGTTTGCGGGCTTACCATCAGAGGATCCTCATAGCCATCTACACGACATTGCATTTGTCTGCAAGAGTGTGATAGGAACACAAAATCTGTCTATGGATGTCGTGGGACTTCGTGTCTTCCCATTGTCACTTACAGGCAATGCAACCCTATGGCTATAGAGCTCCCATAGAGTTCGATCACCAGTTGGGCAGAATGGTAGAGGTACTTCTCGAGATGAAAGAAGCTCAAGTTGAAAGATCAGATCAACAACTTTGAGAACTTCCTGGTGACTCTATCAGTACTACATGGGAGCGGTTTACTAAGTTCTTGAGGAGTGTCCCAGACTATAAGATTGTTGAGAATGCCTTAGTGGAGATCTTTTACTGTACCCTTGATGAAAAAAGTCAGGCTTGTGCTGATACAATTATTTTGAGCATAATCTTAGATTAGCCATTCGCAACTATTATAGAGAGGATGAAGAGAGTGGTCAAGACCAATCGTGCATGGGGGAAAAGATATAGAGCATCTACCAAAAGCTCGTGCACTATCAATACTGGTTCGGAGCAGGCTAAGATAAATGAAGAGATTATGCAAGAGCTTGCCCAAATCTGCACAGGCATAAAGGCGATGATGAAGTAGAATGAGGAGCGAGTCAATAAAATAGTTCATCAGCCTCCACATGCACCCATGTATGATGATCCATACAATGAGAAAGACATTTGTTTCATTACTGATCAGACGGGGGGTTTTGAACCAACGCCAAAGGGTCTAATCAGGACTATTAGCGCCAAGGTCAAGGAAACTAAGGTCGAAACTTCAACATAAATGGAGCTTTTAGGATATGCCAAGTACATGAAGGACCTGGTTCCGAAGAAGCACACTGTAAGTCAAGAGCTCTCCCAAGAGCTTCAATATTGCAGTGTAATTGCTACAATGTCCTTGGTCCAAAAGCGAGAAGATCCTGACACTTTCACCATACCCTACACCATTGGAGATGTGGAGTTCGCAAGGGAATTATGTGATCTAGGGGCCAACATTTACCAGATGCCCCTTGTGGTCTTCAAGAAGCTAGGATTCGAAGCCCCTACTCTGATAAGCATGCGGCTGATGGCAGACTGCATGGTGAAGAAGCCTGTGGGGATATTGTATGATGTGCTCGTGAAGGTTAAAAAGTTCATATTCCCTACAAACTTTGTGATCCTAGATTGCGAGGTCAGCTTCAACGTCCCAATCATCTTGGGAAGACCATTCCTAGCCACTAGTCGAGCACTAGTGGATATGGAAGGTGGTCAACTCAGGTTCAGTTGAATGACGAATAAGTTTTCTTTAAAATCTGTCAGTGTATGAAGAGGCCAGATGATTTGAAGAATGAAGTCTAGGCAATTGGTGAGGTCTGAGTAGCCAAGTTGTCCAAGTCGTGCCGACAATAAATCTGGCACTACTTGCGAGGCAACCCAAGGTTTTTGATGTAATAATTGTAGTCGTATCTTTATTTTCAGTTTTTAGGACTCATATATAGTTTGTTTTGTGCTTTGGTTGTAATTTTGGACATTGCGCTGGTTGCATGTAGGGTAACAGTGTATTCTGTGTAGAATATGCAGGTACATGCTGAGAAGAGCATCAGGAAGTTCCTCTATGACTCGTTCTACGAGCCGTAAAACACTTTACGACCTGTACGCTATCATGTAGACATTTCTAGTAAGCAAAAACTTGTGCATTCCAGTTCATGAGCCAATTTTACAATCTGTAGATAAAACTACGGGTCATGAATTGGGATTGTGGACCCCAGGTAAGTTTGCTGAATTTTTGACTAAGTGTTGAGGTCTCTATGTCCAACTCTATGAGTTGTACTTCACTTTACGACTCGTAGACTAGTTCGTGAAACACAGTCCTAAAAATTAGGACTTGGATGTTCTAAGAAACCACAATTCACGAGCCGTAAAACACTCTACGGCCTGTAATCAAGGTTTTGTAGAGTCCAAGCCCAACAGTTTTAATTGACTCGGTCAAGGTATAAATATTGGGGTCAAAATATTTTGACCCAATTTTTTCCATAATTCACAAAAACACCTGACCAATCCCCATCTCCAAACATTCCGACCACTGACGGCTGTCACCACAACCATTCTCTGGCCATGTTTTCGGTGACTTAGGGTTATAGTGTCACTCCACCTCCTTCATCTTCTACAATTCAGTCATACAAATTGGTAAGTTTTTAGTTAACCCAATGCCATTAATTTGCCTAAATTTGTACGATTAAATTCAAAATTATGTCGGGAAGGGTTGTGTTAGACACAAACCCATTGTGCAATTGACATGTTGTTAACTAAATTATGATTGCCAGTTATTGAAACATTTATCTAAAATAGGAATTGGGTGGGGACGCTTTGTTGTATGATTCGAAGAATATGTTTTGGCGCCTATTGAATCACACACCATTTATGATAAATTGATTGTGTGTAACTTGGTGAGTGATAACATGGGCACATAATTTTGTTGCGAAATCATTCATATGGGGTTAGAAGGGTTCGGAAGCATGCTCAATTATTTTCGGTCGGGTAAATGTGTTGGGGTGTTGAATGTTGTGGTAAAGATTATGTGGGTATGTGTGTGTTGCTTTGATGCCGTTAGAATGAGATTGAAAGGTCGTATGGGGTCCATTTTAATAGATTTAGAAACTCAGGTGATTGAGTTTTCTTGCTCACGAGTGGCTTTTACGACCCGTGAAACATTTCACGAGTCGTAATTACCCATCGTACAAGATTCCAAAAACTTGATGTTTATGAGTACCCATCAAACGAGACCTTCTATGAGTCATAAATTACTTTACAACCTGTAGAAAGGTCTCGTGGATTCCTGCCTAACATAAAATTTGGAACTGGAATACCCTACGATCTAGTCTACAACTCGTAAAATATTTTTTTGAGTCATACCTAGTGTTGTAGACATTTCCAATGAACAAATATTCTAAGACCACTGTTTTAGAGAGCCTTCTACGGCTCTTAGCATCCACTATAGCCTGTAGATGTGATTTCGTAGATCTATTGCAACCAACTCTCAATTATTTTTGTATTTTCACTTTTCGATCTGTGGGGTTAACCAAAGTGAGTCAATGCTCATGTTTCAGGTACTATGGCCCCGAAAGCAAAACATGACGAGATCAAGGCCCTACAGTGGAGGATCAGAGATGAGACCTCAGAGGATGAGCAAACTCCTGCACTGAGTGGTTCACTAGAGGACCTTGGTGTCCACCTAGACCTAGAGGCTTCCAGAACTCAAACTAGAGCTGCTGCCAGAGTTAGACATACTCAGGCTGTTGTCATTCACACTCCCCAGTCTGATAAGGGAAGCCACGATGGAAGCAATTCTATTCAGATGACTCCATCTAAAGAGGAGTCCAGCTAAGTGTCAGGCTCCAACGACGGGTTAGAGACAGAGTCTTCAGTTGTACCGCGAGCATCATCATCCCCACCAGACGCACTTACTAGTTGGTGTGTGTCGCAGGTATGCGGGACATCTATATGGAGGACTCATAGACTACAGAGCGGGGCGAGCCAGCCCGCTCCATTTATGAGTAGCCCCGAGTCATCCCAGATAGACTCGATAGTGTCCCTAGTCTCCAGGACACGATGATTAGATATGGGCTTTGGTGGCTGACCAAATCACTCGGGTGATACTCCCCAACCATGGTGAGGGAGTTCTATGTGTCATATGGAGCCACGAGTCACAACACTCTACCCAAGGAGAAGAAGCCCTTCGCTCAACCCAAACTGACCCCAGAGTGAGGGGCTAATAGGTGGACATATTGGATACCACCATCCGCCGCATATTATTTGGGCTAGAGTTCCCTGTCCCTAGATCCACCACTGAGTTCGACTACAAAGTGGGGAAGACGAGGGACATGCTGATGATGAGAGATCCAAAGTGTAGAGACAACTTGATGAGATGGGTGTTTGGTTTTATTGTTGAGTAGGGTACGGAACCAACATGGGTAGCCACACATTTGGAGCCTATTGTCAAGTCGTCGTGCAGTTTCCCAGCAAGCTTTGGTGTGTAGTTGTCAGGTCACGCATCCGACCGACACTTGCTGATAATACCTTGATGCTGGATTATGCAGTGCTAGTTGCTAGCATCTTAGCTAGTTATGAGATAGATTGGGCCCGTCTTATTGCTGAGCAAATCCTAAAAGCCATTTTGTAGAGGTCTACCTCTATCCCTTTCCCATGTTTGATCTACAAACTCTACCTAGGGTCGAGGGTAGAGATTCGGCACCAACTAGACTCACTAATCGAGGTCCAGTGCATGTTGGATGCTAGCCTAATCAAGGCTAAGGAGAAAGCGATGGCACTTCAGCGGGCACCGCTCTAGTGTGCCCCTATGCCAGAGATGTTTATCCTAGTGCCATCGTCTGAGGTTCCACACACCACCACCACTGCTGATTCTATTGAGGGTAGTCCCTCATAACCCGAGACAGATGAGAAAAGGCGCCCACTACTTCTGCTTTTGCACCACAGGCCACTATATCGTAGGCTGCTCTCGCGGGCATGGTTTACGTGTCCGTCATATCTATACAAGCCATGGCACAGAGGTTATCCCATGCTGAGTCGCAGTTGACTCACCTAGTCCAATAGATTCGGCCCTGGGTCCGCCAAGAAATTCAATAGGCAGAGGGCCGCATGTAGGCGTATGCGGTCGTTATTATTCAAGAATGTCTTTCTGCAGTGGATGCTCGCATTGACACCTTCGAGAAGAGGATACAACAAAGTCTGCACACGGCTTGCCTCACAGATTTGACGACCCTACAGATGAAGATCTAGCAGCTCTGGGTCGATATGATAGCAGCACTAGCGGCTCTAATGACAGTACTTGAGACCACACTTCCAGTGCCGATGGTAGATCTATTCGCTCCTGAGGAGCATATCTAGCCTTCCCACAGAAAGACCCCACATAGATGATGATGAGGATGTCATTCACTCACGTGCGGGGCTAACTGAGGAGGAGGAGCTCGAGTTTGTCTTGAGAGAGTCGAGGTAGGAGAAGGTGACACGATAGGCTCGAGAGCTAGAGCAGATGAAGGGTGTTGGCCCCACTGGGCAGAGTTCTACTACTAAGGAAGCTACCATGCATAATGGAGGTGGTCAGACTTTCTTTAGCTCTATTGTGTGAATTGGGACAATACACCTCTTTCTCGATAAGGTGTTGGTAGTTATGGGCCTTCGTGAAGTCTGAGTAGCTTGGGTCCATAACTAAATCAATTTTTAATCTTAGATTTTTTTTGCATGTATTCTTTTTCCCATGGAGATTTATTTTCTATTGAATCGACATGTTTAGGATGTCTTAGGTAGTATTTGTAGCATATAGTACTAATATTTGTGGCTATAGTATGTTTTTGTGTTTTCTATGAAAAATAATGCCCACAAAATTTTGATTAGGTAGTTTAGATAGCAACCATGCATGTTTGAGTATGTTGACAATGTTTGTCCTGATAAGTGAGGTTAATTTGAGATAAAAAGTATGATTTGAGAGTCTTTTGTTGATAATGTTGTCAGTGACATGTGAGTGTGAGCTTAATTTGTTAAACTCGTGTGTTGTATGCTAACTTAGAACTTGCCCTGTTACTCTAAGTTAGACTGTAGATTAGTTGGATTGGGAAAGGATATTAGGTCATTGTTCTCAAAAGTCCACTTAGCCTAAATAACCAACCAAATTTGTAGAGTATCCCTTGATCCTAATGTTTGAGCTTGACATGTACCTATTCTTTGGAAACACCTAATTGACCTAGCCTTGTTAGTTGCAAAATTCTAACATTGGCCCTGGTCTTTCCTTGAACATTGTTCACCTTGACTGAGGAAAAAAGCCTATGTTGAGGGTTGCTCCAAGAATTAGCCCTAATTCTGAGGATGGATAACATGCACCTCAACTCAGGCCAATAGCCTAAGTTGAGGGTGGCTGGTGTTAGGGCAAAACACAAAAATAAAAGGGAAGTTAGTGATTCTGAGAAAAGGAGAAAAATCATGTATTAGGTGCAAGAAAATAAGTGTTGCCTTAGTTGTGAGTTAAAAAGAAAAATAAGTGTAAAAGCAAGGCAAAAAGTTGAAAAATGATAAGAAAGCACCCAGAAAAGATTAAAATATGAGACAGGAAGAAGGAGATGAAAAATAACAGTGTTAGTAGGGCAAAAGTGTAGGAAAATACAGTATCAAGGAGGACGTTTAGTCACTATGTTCCCGAAATATCATACCCAAGCACCCTGAGCCTACGTTGCAAGCCTATAAAGTCCTGAAGTAATCCTAGTCCAAATGGTAGAAGGTCTTAGACATGAGTATAGGGGAAAGCCTATGGTATTGGGCATGATGCAGGAAGATCTTTTGTGAGAGTGAGTGATTGTGCATAGTCCCAAGATTATACATGAAAACATCATTGAGAGTAAAATATGGGCTTCTTTTTTTTGGGGCACATGCATTGCATTGTTAGCACTACACTTATTCAGTGATTGTAGCTTATTGATAGTATTGTCATAGTTGTGTTGTCACATGTATGAGTCTGTATTAGTTTCCTAGATGACTATCTGATTCTATTTTGAAAAAGTGGTATAGGTATTTATGCTTAAGTTTAAAGTGATATGTGCCAGTAGGTTGAGATCTGTGTCTTACTATATTTCTTCTATAGATTGAGTCCGTTGCTTGAGGACAAACAACAATTTTAAGTTAAGGGTGCCAATGTGCTGTCAAAATATAACACTTTCGATGCTTAAAACTTGGAATTTTCTGTGTTCTCAAGGTGATGTTAGTTGGTTTTATGTGTTTTTGTGTTTTATTTGCAGGGTTCCAGCGTTGGCCTTGATTTTGGGAAGAAAATGCAGAAGTTGCTTATTTTGGTGAAGTATGAGACACTTTATGGGTCGTAGAGCATTCTACGGGCAGTGAAAGAGGTTTTGTGTACATTTCCAATGAAGGGATGATTTTCTAAATTTGTTCTACAAACATGCAGACGGGTCGTGGATTGATTTACGAGTTGTAGAACATGGTTCATGCCCTGAGGATCAGCGATGAGGGACTTTCTGAAGATTCATCAGACAAAAGCTCCCTACGAGCCGTAGACCACTTTACGAGTCATAGAGAGGTATCGTATATCCCAAGCCTAATTTTCTAGCAACACTTTATGATACCCCGACTACAGGTTGTGTAATGCAATACGACTCATAGAACTATTCTTGAGGCGTGCCAACCTAACTATCCTATTTTGAATAGGACTTATATTTTAAATATTAAAAATAGGTTTTTAGGTTATTTTTCATGAAGTACAACAGAAAACTTGACAGTTAGAGAGAAAAATAGTGAGATTGAGTAGAAAACATTGGAGAGTTGTGAGAAACACTTGTTCTTTGATTTGATCTTAAATCTGGTGATTCTTATTGAAGTTTGCTTTCGCTTGTTCTTAATTCAATTGTGTAAGTGCTCTATTATGTTATTCCAATTCATAAGTCTTGCATCTACACAATTATGAGTAGCTAAATCCACAACTAGTGTTGTGGGAACCATGAAGAACAAACAAGGTAAAATCTGATAATTCATAACTCTTGGATAGTGTGCATGCATGTATTAATTAAGTCTCTTCGTTTTGCATGTTTTCTGATGGTGGCCAATATTAGAACTCACTTAGTGTTACTTACTAGACCAAGGTAGTAATGAATAGGAAAAGAGATTAATTAATAAGATTCGATTGATGTGTTCTCGTCTAATCAATCGAACTGGGCCAAGGGGACGTTGTACTGGGACTAATAGGTAAGGGTTAGTAATGCACACTGCTAAGATGGGCCAAGTCACGTAGTGAAATTCACTTCTCACCTGGACCAAAGGGTTTAGTGAACTTACCTTATCGTCCTGCATGCTACACACTAGAAAAGAATTAGGTTATCCGATGATACTAAGTTAGGGAATCCTGGGGAACACAAAACCCTAGTTTCTCTCATTATTGGTTAAACTATTATGTTAGTTAGATTTACTTTTCTACTGATTATTGCAAACCTCCCCCCCCTCCCTTTTGGGGAAATAAGTAGGTAAATCGCTCAAATTGTGTTAACTGAATTCACCTAAGTCTATGTATTCTCTGTGGGTTCGACCCTAACCTTAGTTAGGTTCTATTTCTACTTGACAACGATCGCTTTATCCTAAAAGAGGAGGTGTAACTTGGCGGACATCGGGGATGGGAGGGTTTTTTTTAAAGCTATAAAAAGTTATTCTGAACTAAGACAAATGTGAAATCAATATGCAGAGTAACTAGGGTATTGTGTTCCCCATGATTCCCTAACTCGGTATTATCATATTATTGAATTCTTTTCTAGTATGTAGCATGCAAAACTGTAAGTTAAGTTTTAAAATCCTTTGATCCAGGTGAGAGGCAAATTTCACTGCGTGATTTGATCCATCCCCGCAATGTGACATTACTAACCCTTACCTATTATTCTAATACAACACCCCTTGATCCAATTTGGTTGATTAGATGAGAAACATCAATCGAATCTCGTTAATTAATATCTTTTCCAATTCATTATTACCTTGAACCAGTCAATAACACTAAGCTAGTTCTAACGTTTGCCACTGTTATAAAACATTCAAATCAAAGAGAATTAATTAATACATGCATGCACACTTTCTAAGAATTATGAATTATCCATTTTTACCTTGTTAGTTCTTCATGGTTCCCACAACCCTAGTTGTGGATTTAGCTACTCATTTTCAGTGTAGATTCAAGAATCATGAATTGGAATAATATAATTGAGCACTTACATAATAAAATTAAGAACAATAAATGCAAGCTCTTCACCAAGAACCACAAAATTGATTTAAAGACACAAAATAATATTTCGCAAGTGTTTCTCTTAAGCTCTTTGCTATTCTCTTCTGTTATGTAGGGTTCCTCTCTGAAAAAATAACCTAAAAAACCTATTGATAGTATTTAAAATACAAAACTAAACAGAAATAGGAGAACTGGGTTGGCAGGCTCTACGGGCACTTCTACGGGTTGTATAATATTTTACGGCCCATAGTCAGTGCTTTGTGGACTTCTTCTTTAATTCTGGGGTTGACTTTTATAACCCCTGTCTACGGGCCATATGAAGTTCTATGGCCCGTAAAGGGCTTCATCTGCTAACTTTTCAGCAACCCTCCACTTTTTGATCCTCAGGGCATGAAACCAAGTCTATGGCTCGTTTGCATATTCATAGACTTAGCTTCACAAAATGACCCTTCATTGGAATTTTGTACGAAATCCACACTTTAGCCGGTGGAATTTTCCGTGGCTCGTAAAGGGTCTCGTGAAATCTCATTTTGCAATATTTGCATACTTAGCCCCAAAATTATGCCTACCCTATAATCCTGCAAAACAAACATAAAAACACATCGAATCTACTAATATCACTATAAGAACACAAAAAATGCCAAGTTTTAAGCATCAAATGTGTCGTATTTTGATAGCACATTAACACCCTCAACTTAAAATTATTGCTTCTCCTCAAGCGACAGACTCAATCTATATAAGCAGTACAGTAACACAGACCTCAATGCAATGGCATACATCCTACCCGACTTGAGCACAGATGCCCACACCACTTTAATAGCATATCAGATAGCTATCAAGTAGACCCATACAGTTCAACATATGTGACAGAGCAACTATGACAAGCAAGACAATTTTCAACAAGCAACACTCACCGAGTAAGTCTAATGTCAACAATGCAATACAAGTGCCCCCACGAAAAGAAGTCCCATGTCATAGTCATGATAGTCGGATTTAATGCTTGGGACTATGAAAAATTACTCTCTCTCAAAAAGACATTCAATTACTATGCTCAATACTATATGCTCGTCCCTATACTCATGACGATGACCTTTGACTACTTGGACTAGGATCACTTTAGGACTTTATTGACTTGTAACATAGACTGGGGGGCTTTGGTGTGATGTTTTAGGAACATAGTGACTAAAGGCCCTCCTTGACACTGTGTTTTTCTACACTTCTGCCCTACCAACACTGTCATTTTTACCTCATTCCCCTTTTCTTCTATTTCAAGCTTTTCTGGGTGCGTTATTCTCATTTATCACCATTTTGCCTTTTATTTTCACATTTTTTTCTTTAAGCTCACTAATTAGGCATCACTAATTTTTCTTGCACCCAGAACACATTTTTATTCATTTTCCATGTATCACTGGCTTCCCCCTTATTTTGTCTTTACCCTAACACCAGCCACCCTCATCTTAGGCTTTTGGCCTGAGTCGAGGTGCACAATATCCAACCTAGGAACCAGGGCCACTTTTGGTAGCCACCCTCAACTAAAGCTTTTTGCCTCAGTCAAGGTGCACAATGTTCAAGGAAGGACCAGAGCTAATTTTAGGATTTTACATCTAACAAGTCTGGGTAACTTAGGCTTTTACAAAGAAAAGGGTACATGTAAGGCTCAAACATTAAGACCAAGGGATACATAACATATTTGATTGGTTATGTAGGCTAAGTAAACTATTATGAACAACGGCCTAAGATCCTTTCCTAACCAACTAACCTATAGTCTAAGTCAGAGTAACAAAGCAAATTCTGAATTGAAACACAATATATGAATTTAGAAAAGAAAGCTCACACACACATGGCACTGATTACACAAATAACAAAGACTCTCAGACCATGCTTTTTACCTCAATTTATCCTTACTTATCAGAACAAGCACTGTCGACAATCAAACATACATAGTTTCTATTAAGACTAACTAACAAAATTTTAGTGGGTATCATTTTTCACACACAAACACAAAAAAACAAACATATGCCATTATCAGTACTACGTGCTACTAATACTACCTACATATCCTAAACATGCCGGTTCAACAAAAATTAAATATCCTTGGGAAAAAATAATAAAAGCAAGAAAACCCCCAGGATTCAAAATTTGGGATAGTTATAGGCCAAGGTTACTCAAACTTCATTGAGGCCTATAACTATCCACACCCCATTGAAATAGAGTGCATTGTCCTCAATGCACAAAAATAAAATATAAAGCACAGGGGTCAAAGGGACATACCTGGGCGCCTAAGCGCCAGTCTCTACTCTACCTTGGGTTGCCTTTCCAAGCAACACCTAATTTATTGTCGCGGCACGACTTGGACAACTTGGTTACTCAGAATTCACCAAGTGCCCAAATATCCTTCTTCAAGTTGTATGGCCACTTCATTGACTGACAAATGTTAAAGAAAACTTCTTCATCATTCAATCTAAACTTGAGTTGGCCAGCTTTTATATCCACTAATACTCGACAAGTGGCTAGGAAGGGCCTTCCCTAGATGATTGGGACTACGAAATCGACTTTGCAATCTAGGATCACAAAGTCTGTACAGAATATAAATTTCTCAACTTTGATGAGTACATCATAAAGTATCCCCATAGGCTTCTTCACCGTGTGGTCATCCACAACAATTGCATGCTTGTTGGAGTAGGGGCTCCCAATCCTAGCTTCTTGAAGACCGCGAAAGCCATCAGATATGTGCTGGCATCGAGATAACATAATTCCCTTGCAAACTCCATATCTCCAATAGTGTAGGGTATAGTGAAAGCACCAAGATCTTTTTGCTTTTGCACCAAATACCTTGTCGCAATTGCACTACAATATTGAATCTCTTGGGAGAGCTCCTCACTCACAGTCCTCTTCTTTGTAACCAAGTCCTTCATAAACTTCGCATACCCTGGCATCTTCTCTAATGCATCAATGAGAGGGATATTGATAGAGAGTTATTTCAGCATGGAGAGAAAGTGCTTGAACTTACCCTCCTTTTCGTTCTTTTTTATTCTTTGAGGGAAGAGAGGAAGAGGTCTAGGAATGGACTTCAACTTTTATGGCACCTCCACAACATCACTCACCCCATCCTTGGCACGATCATCTCCAGTCTCTGTATCATTGGCCTCAATTGTGTCCTTTTGAACATCGTCCTCATCAACCGACATAGAAGGATCAATGGTACTCTTACCACCATGAGTAGTCACCGCCATACACTGCCCCTCATTCTTTGGAATTGAATTGTGTTGCAAGGCAATGTACCTCTCTGTCACTGGTTAAGTTGAGTTGAGACTTGACCAAACTGTTGCTCTAGTTATTTGATAGCAACAGAATGAGACTTGATCTTCTGATTAATGCTAGAGATGTCAGACTTCATCCCCCTCAAGATCTCATCCTGTGTGTCGGCCTTCTTCAACAGTCAGTCAAATATCTCTTCAACTCTAGAACTACTAGCACCGATATCACGATTATGTGGTAGCACATAAGGACTATTCTTGTAGCCAAATCTGCGACCACAATCAGCATCTCTGTCCTGGCCCCTGTTTCTATCGTAGGATCATCCATGATTGTTGTATCTTAAGGTGCCATCTCTATTATAGTTTCAACCTTGGTTTCCTTGACATTGGCGCTAATAGTTTTTATCGGACCCTTGGGCGTTGGTCCGAACACTCCCCACCTGATTAGCAATGAAACAAGTGTCCTCCTCATAGTAAGGCTCCTTGTACATGGGTGCTCACGAAGGCTGATGAACAACTACATTAACTCATTCCTAATTCTGCTTCATCAACACCTCCATGTCTGTACTAATTCGGGAAAGCTCTTGCATCATCTCTTTATTTATTTTGACTTGCTGTGAACTAATACTGACCACACATGAGCTTTTGGTAGAGGACCTGTCTCTCGGTCCTCATGCACAATTTGTCGTGACCACTTTTTCTAGCTTCTCAACAACCTTTGCAAATGGTTGATCTAAAAACATGCCACCCATGATGGTATCAACATATGCTTGGCTATTGTTTTCTAGGGCACGGTTGAAGATCTCCACAAAGGCATCATCAACTATCTTGTGGTTAGGGACACTTCTCAGACACTTTGTAAATTGCTCTCATGTAGTACTGATTGAGTCACCAGGAAGTTGCTCGAAGTTATTGATTTGATCCTTCAACTTGAGCTTTTTCGATCTCGGGAAGTACCACTCCAAAAAGTTCTTTTGCAACTCAGCCTAATTGGTGATCAAACTCAGTAGGAGCTCGGATAGCCATCGCACTGCATTGCCTGTTAGAGATAGTGAGAAGACACGAAGCCCAACAACATCCGCAAACATATTCTAAATTCCCATTGTGCTCTTACAGACAAACCTAATTTTGTGTGGATAGCTATGCGAATCCTCTAATGGTAGGTCTGCGAACAACCCATGATTTTGTAGTATCTGAAGCAACCCACTCAAAACCACAAACTTTTTGTCATTCGATAGGGACGATAACATAATCGCTCTAGTCACATCCATAGCCATAGGATTTAGCCGATATTGATTCCACTGATAAGCTTCGACATTGAAACCCTGTGGCTGTGGATCAATATCTTAAAGAAGAGGTGGGTTTTTGTCATTCTCATTCTCATTTTGGTTTTGATTCAGAGTTGTATTAAATGTGTTATTTGTGTTATCTTGGGCCATCCTTCTCAATCTTTTCTAGATCTCTGGGTCAAATGAGCCAAGGGAATGCCTCAACTTCACATGTTTGGAATACACAATACCTACATGCTGAAACGAAACAAAAACAACAAAAACATAAAATGAGGGAAATCAAGATTAATTTTTGAATTACTCAAATAACAAGTCTAGCCGTATTGCCCGACAACATTGCCAAAATCTTGATGTAAGCTCAAGATACACCTCCCTTTTGAAGACTAAAGCGGTTATTGTCAAGATATATATAACCTAACCAAGGTTAGGGTCGATCCCACGAGGAATATGGTAGACTTAGAAGAATTTAAAGCAATTCAGGTGGATTAACCTACTTATCTCCCCAAAAGGGGGGGGGGGGGGGGAGTTGTAGAACTATGAAAAGTAATCCTAAACTAGGTCTTATGTGTACTGTTGACACCCAATTTTGGCTCGCCATATTTAATTAGTCTAATTTCCTTTTAAAAAAAAATTTGTTCTTAAAAAAAGAGAAAAAGATAATAAAACTTTTACGAAATATTTTTTTTCTACTACTACTGCTATTGTTATTATTATAAATTTTGTTGTTATTATTACTATTGCTATTATTGTCGTTGCTAGTATTTTGATAAAATTTTCTTACTTTTTGTTCGACAAAACATTTTTTTTTATGGATATTATTTCCTACAAAGATTAGATACATATATTTTTTAAAATATATTATTTACTACTTTCTTTATCATCCTTGAGAATTTTATGTCATACAAATATCACTTTAAGTACTCAATCATTTTTATTTTATTTCATTTTTTTATTTCTATTTTTTATCAAATATGATTCCTCATTGTTACGAGTAAATATTTTCTTATGTTATTCAAATAAAGAAGCTTGACTAATTTAATTTTATTATTAATCCACACTAATTGTATTTAATTCTTGTCAAATAACTTTATCCTACAAAGTGATCGATTTTTATTTTTATTTTTTATTTTGTACTTGTCATTTTTTTCTCCCGATTTTGGCTCTCTAATAATTTTAAATTTTAAATTTCTAGTTTGACTCTCCGTTTTCAATTAGTTGAACTTGAACAAAAATAAAGAGAAAGGAAAAGGATTTTCTTTTTAAGGAATGATAAAACTTTTATAAGGTATGAAATATTTTACTACCAAGAATGCTATTATTATTATTTTATTGTTGTTGTTGTTGGTTTATTTTTATTATTGATAAACTTCTCATTTTTATGGTTCGACCAATTATTTTACGGATATTATTTCTGATAAAAACTAATCAAAATATGAATGTTACTATTTTCTTTCATCATTTTAGAGAAGTTTATGACAGATGAATATTGTTTTAAAGTGTCGAGTCGATTTTTGATTAAACAATAATTTTTTATTGAAATAAGTATTTTTCATACGTTTTTCGAAAAGGGAGCCTCATTAATTAATTTTATTGTCAACCCATGCTAGTTTTATGTTAAGAACGACCAAATTTTGTCAAATATTTAGTCTTGCAAAATAATCATTTTTAATTTAGTTGATTATGGCTATTAACAAATAAATTGTTCATAATTTAAATAGGTTTATTTGATCAAAACGTGACAATCCCAAATCCCTTCATATTGGCCACTCCGTTCATGCCACGTATGCAAACGTATGGATTATGTTTCTTTAACCTTAACCTCAACCCTCCCCGATAGTTATCAATTATAGAGCTTCTTCAACTTCTAACAACTTTGAGGCGATCATCTTTGAAAATTTGCAATATCTTAAGTCTTTTTCAAATAGTTTTTAGTCTTCTAAAATACTTATGTACGCATATATTTACATATAGTTTGTGTGTGTATATATATATATTATTCCTCTTTGTAAATATTCAGAAACGACCTCGAAAAAGAAGTTTTAGCTTAAATATGTACTTATTGTCCACGAATTAGTCAATTTTATAATTATTGTGTAATTAGTCCTAATTTAAATAATTAACTTGTGGTTTGTAATTTTTTTTTAATCTTGTTTGAATCAAAGAAGCTTAAATAATTGACTTTAGCCAATTGGTCTCAAATCAACTACGTTCCAAGTTAAATTGGCCAGATTTGTAACAAATCACCTAATTCGGCTAAAATTGCAACACTTTGGCTATTTCTTAAATTACCCTAATATAATCCAACTTCTCCAACCTCTTTCTTCCTCACACTTTTCCCTTTTCCCATAGCCTTGTGACCCCTCTCCCTTTCCGCCAAATCTGCCTGATTTTGCGCAGAGGAGCAAGGAATTGTCACCTCCAACGGCTCCCTCATGCTTTGGGAAGGAGAAGACTCGGGAAATGGTGAGTTTCAAGATTTACCCAGGGAATCCGCCATGAATATCGATCTAAAAGGTGACCCTAGACTTCTTTTCCTCCATCTTTTCACCATCTCTACACCCCTGTTTCACTACAAGTTTCAAAAATTTTTCAAAATTCGTTTGATGGATTTCCCCCAAAACAGATCTCAATCTTGCCTATAAATAGGATTGGTTTTTCACTCCAAAGAATCAAGGAAAAGGGGACAGAAAAAACATCTGAGAAAGAAAAGAAACATACTTCTAGTGATACAATCTGAAATTATTTGGTCCTGTTTCCTTTCGGTGTCGAGTTTAGGTTTGGAGAAAGTGGTGACCAGAATCCTTGACGTTGAAGTCTTTGTTTGCTGCTCCACACAAGGTTAGGATTCATTGTCTCGTTGCATTTTTCGTTTTTATATGCAATTCTGACTATTTCAGCCCCCCTGAATTTCATTTTTCTGTCATTTAAATTTGTTTACTTTCCATCTTATCTGCTTCAAAAGTAGTATGTAACGAGTTGTTGTACATCCTTTCTTTCTCTTTGTAGTTTATTGAACATGTTCTCCTAAAAATTTGAGTCCTTTTTTAGTTAATGTCCTGGTCTCGTTTGTGTCTTTATTAGCTTCTATTTGGTTGAATAATCTATATGTTCATGATTTAATATGCTCCTGTTGTCTAACAAAAAATGGATTTTATGTAAGGAAATAACTTTAGTCCCATCTTAAAAACGTCGATGAACGTCTTGGTCAAAATCAGAAATTTACATTCACATCTGTGCACTAAACTACTGTGTTATTCAAGTTGGTTCAAAATCTTGTTCGCGTCTGACTTCGGTGTTTTCCTTGCTCATTATTAGGATTTCCAATCCCTTTTACCATCAGTTATTTGTATGAATGAATCTTTGTTGAATCAAGTATGGTTTAGGATCACAATTTCACATATTGTCTCTTGGTTAAGATTAACTCGTATTCCGATTGGATTGCTCTTCTGTTCAGTTTTGCTAAATTAGCTGATTTTTTTTTCACCATGAATTGGTCAATATTAAATTTTAAGCATTTACCCCAAGTCCTCTTCTTGGTTAAGTCATTACTGGATTAGTATTAGTTGGTCCAAAGTTAACTTGATTAAGCTATATTTGAAGGTCTTGTTTTGATATTTTCTGCCATATTCACTCAAGCATTCCCTGATTCATACTCATGTATTGAAAATATTTGTTGCTTAGTCTCGAATTCAGCATGAATGGTGTCGTTTTTCTGCTTGGGAGGGCTCGCTTCGTTAGATTGCGTTTATGTGAGTGTGGCATACGCTGATTCAAGTGTTTGGCAGTGTCTTATGCTTGCAAATATGACTGAATGAGTGTATTGGCCTCCTAGTATTTACTATCAAAGGACGGAGCCCGCATATATGTTATCCATATAAATCTTAGTCGCCTGTAGCAATACCCTTAATTCCAATTTGTGGCAGATCTCATATTTCTAACCAAAGGATAAATTTACTGCCCATGTCCTACAATAAATCCTTTTAAAGTAACAAATTCTTGATTCCTGATTGGTCTTTCCAAGGACCATTTGGTTGAACTTAAATCTGGATACTCCCTCTCTAATGAGTCTCAACTTATCATTTTTAAAATCTCACCAATCTGTAAAAATAAAGAAATAAAGCCAATGCAGAATTTTTTTTTACTACCCTTTTTATATTCCCATGTTTCATACAAGAAGATCACAAGTATTTAATTTCTCTCTTTGTTTCATATACGTGTTTCCAACCTGTGGGTAAATTTTTCGATTAAATTCTTAAATTTATTTGGACTACAAGCATCTCAGTTAAGAGTTCTATTGAAAAATATTGCAAAGTTTGTTTATTCTTGTAATTAGAGTGTTGTTTTTGGTTAATTAGTTAGCTAAGAAAAGTTGGAAAATGTTGTTGTCTGAAGAATATTTTATGGATGCATAAGCCGCTTGGCGTGAATGTTTAGAGCATGGGCGGTTCGCACGGATACTTCAATAACATTCGGATTAGGTGACCACCTTCCATAAGTTAAAAATATAATTTGCCCGAATTCTAAAGGGGTTTGATGAAATCTTTTTATGGTGTACACATGTCCTTCTATAATTTTTGATGTTCTTTAGTTGTCATGAATCCGAGTTTCTCTAACCTTGTTTTTCTTTCTTTTATTTCATGTACAATCGGAGAGCTGGAGTTCTACTTTGGAACTCGTTTTGGCCCAAAATATTGGGCCAATAGCTATTAGGATCGTCACCATGCTCAGAGTCTCGTAAATTAGGAGTCGGTATTTTTCCGCTTTTCCGCCACCGTTTGATTACATTTCTTTCATATAAATCAATTGATATGTTGTTTTGAATGTTGATACGTTCGCTAACTTTGTTTTATTTTGAAGATTATTTCATGACTAGTATTATTTGCTAACGAATCTAGTATGATGCTTATAAACTTGGAATTATTTTCATAATTACTGTTTAAAAGCTACTTTTGAAATAAGTTAAAGTTCTTAGAAAGAAAAATCATGTTAAATGTTATTTTAATATTTTCAACTAATCAAAGGCCTATAATCACCTCTAGGTGTGAATTAGTTATCGTAATGAACATTGACCTTATAATCGATAAAATTAATAATTAGGCTACTTGAGGTTTCAAAATTAATTTTCTCAAAATACAATATAATGTTACCATTTGAGTCAATTTAAACTCCTTTTGTTGATTTTAAAAGATATAATATATATTTGGTCTATCTTAGTTTTGTTTGATTAATTTCTTTATAAGGCATTATATTATCATTCTAAAACAAAATATGACTCAAGTATTTTTATTATATTTCAAAGTTTTAGATTTTTCTTAACAGGTTCAAATATACAAGGTATGTAAATATACACGTCATATGTAATGTATATATTCTATTTTTTTACACTCGGTATATTATTTTACACAAGCCACATTATTATCTTTTTTAATGTTAGTTACTTATAATTGAAACACAAATTTTTGCATCTTATCACTTTACAACGTATAGCTATTGTTATTTTATCACCTTAAATAAAATAATGAAACCGCGTATATTTTGAACAACATTCGTAAATATATTTCGCTTCATAAAAAATCCATATTAGACAATATGTTTACATAATATTTTAATGTTCTTTATTTCCCTTTCTTTCCTCAAAACTATATATGAACTTCTACTCAAATTATCTTCACTCCCTATCCTACATTGCTATATTTACATTTCATCTCTTATCATTATTGATATTATTATGTTATTTTATGTATATAAACAAAGCGATAAATTTTCATATTTGAAATACATATGAATTCTGATTAATTTACATAAGCCTATTTACCTCACATGACTTTAGACATATATCGTCATAAGATCTTCATACATTTCAAGTATATTTATTTGATTATTTATTTCAGGGTGTAATAACATATTTAATTTTCAGAAAATTTATTTTATGCGTGCTTTATATACACATAAAATCGTATAACTTAAGGTCTTTATTTCTATGTACTTAATATATCATCTCGTTATATGAATTATATTATTCTCTTTTCGATTTTCTTCTCTTTATGAATGTTATTCACCCTTTTGATAAAATAAAAAATACAAATCATTATATGTTGACATATACGTTATCGTATATATCTTGACCCGCATAAATAAAATAACGAACTCTCATATATTTGGATGGCATATTTTATCACAAGTGTTACATAAATTTTGGCACTCTTTATATTATTTTACTTTATGTTATATTATTTTATTTATTTGTTTATCTTATTAAAATTTATTAATTTTACTCAAATTGCGTATATTATTATTTTGCATTTCGTCCATTTTTTATTTTTTTATTTCATTTTTTTTAATAAAATGATGAGTTGTTGCACTCAACATTCTAATATATTGCTCACGATAAGTTTTTGTGTGCTCATTTATTCCTTATAATTTTAAACATACATCTATATTTTCAATATATAAATTTTCTACCTTTCCAGCTTATTTGTTTATTACCTACTTACCTGTTAATTTTGTTGTATACTAAATATGTCGTTATTGAAATCTTCTACTAACATAAATATGACATACCTTGTATTTTTGTTCTTGATGAAATTTTCTCATCACTAAATTTAAGAAATAACAAATGAATAATTTATCAATAACTTATTTTCCTAAGCTAAGTTTAAGGACTATCTTCGGATAGGCTCTGAGGGATGCCTAACACCTTCCCCTCGAGTAACCAAAACTCTTACTTAGAATTTTACTGGTTTCGCAAAATCAAAACAGAGTCTACATTTTTATTTTATTTTTTTTTCAAATTGGTTTCCTAATATTTTCCTTAAAATTAGGTGGCGACTCTAAAAACATATTTTCCAAAAAATCGAAAGAGCACGACCATACGATGTTGCGAACTATTTCGACTGGTTCGAAAATGGGTGTGACATGTACTATGAAGAACAATAAGTTAAGTTTACCAAATCCTTTGATCCAGGTGAGAGAAAAATTTCACTATGTGATTTGATCCATCCCCGTAGTGTGACATTACTGATCCTTACCTATTATCCCAATATAACCGCCCCTTAAACCAGTTTGATTGATTAGATGAGAAACATGAATCAAATCCTATTAATTAATCTCTTTTCCTATTCATTACTACCTTGATCAAATCGATTGTCTACCATTAAAACGAATTCAAACCATAGAGAATTAATTAATACATGCATGCACACTTTCCAAAAATTACGAATTATCTGATTTTACCTTGTTAGTTTTTCATGGTTCTCATAACCGTAGTTATGGATTTAGCTACTCATGATTAGTGTAGATGCAAGAATCACGAATTTGAATAACATAATTGAGCACTTACACAATAAAATTAAAAACAACAAATCCAAGCTCTTCAACAAGAATCACAAGATTGATTTAAAGACACAAAATAATGTTTCACAAGTGTTTCTCTCAAGCTCTCTACTATTCTCTTTTGTTCTGTGACATTTCCTCTTGAAAGATAACATAAAAAACCTATTTATAGTATTTAAAATATAAAACCAAAACGAAATAGGAGAACTAGGTCGAAAGGCTCTACAGGCACTTCTACGGGCTGTATAATATTTTACGGCCCGTAGTCGGGCTTGATGGACTTCATCTTCAATTCTGGAGTTGACTTCTACAACCTCCATTACAGGCCATATAAAGTTCTACAGTCCGTAAAGGGCTTCGTCTGCTAACTTTTCAGCAACTCCCCACTTTCTAATCCTCAAGGTACGACACCAAGTTGGCTTCGTCTGCTAACTTTTCAGCAACTCCCCACTTTCTAATCCTCAAGGTACGACACCAAGTCTACGGCTCATAGAAACATTTATGGCTCGTCTGCATGTTCGTAGGCTTAACTTCAGAAAATCATCCTTCATTGGAATTTTGTATGAAACCCACTCTATGGCCCATGGAATTTCCCATGGCCCATAAAGGATCTCGTAAAACCTCAATTTCTATAATATCTACACACTTAGCCCAATTATTGTGCCAACCCTGTGCAAAACAAACATAAAAACTCATCAAATCTACTAACATTGGTTTGACAACACACTAAATTCTAAGTTTTAAGCATCAATTGTACTGTGTTTTGACAACACATCAGTGCTAAGTCATCATGCCATGAGAATACGTATACATATACATGCTTGAAATAAGAGAATACGTCTTTCCAAATCATCATCATGCATATGTATGCTTAACAGTTAAGTGATACTTCATTTCATACTTTCATGCGTAGGAATAACTCATTCATGTTTGTAGGTGATGATACCATAAGTGCATAAACCTGTATCGTAGACATTTTGTGATCACTTGTCATATCATAACTATATTTGCGTTGAAATTATAGTCATAATCATAATTAGGCAATAATTCACATCATAAATCCCATGAAGATATTTATTTATGCATACATATGTCATGAGGAACAAAGGAATAGCATGGGTACTGAGAATTCATAACTAAAACAACATAATAGGAAGAAATCATATGAAATCCATGAAGAAATCAATAATTAAAACATACTAGAATTTACCCCTGCATAAGTTCATAAATTAAAGGGACAAGCATTTTTAAATTATCATAAAATTCATGGAAATAATCATAATAAGACTAAATTCATTATAAAATCAATAATTAAGTTTAGCCTAGAGCTTAATCTCAATAAATTAAAACTAATTTAAGAGACCCATTTCCAAACTATACTTAGAATTCATAAAATTAAATAAATAGTATTTTTGTTTGAGTCTTCATGATTAGAGGGGAATCATGAATCAATCCTACATACTTTGCTTGAATTAGATATATTTGGTTGAATTAGACTTGAACTTGAGAGCGCACTAGAGACCTTAGCTTTATTCTCTAAGGATAGGCTTGAATGAAGTTTGTAGGAATTGGATTCTATAGTGTAAGTGTCAAAATGAGAATGAATAAGTGAAAAAGACTAAGTATAAGCTTAAGGGTCTTAGAATAGGCTAAAATTTCCTAAAAGACCAAAGGCTCAGGCTAGAGTTCCCAAAACACCCCTAATGAAATGGGGTAAAAAAATTGATGCAATGTACCATATGGCCTCCTACGCGGACCGTGGTGTGCACTATGGATCGTGAGGGGTTTTGTGTAGTGCAAACTTGGCCAAAACTTAGCTTTAAAATGGAAGGTGCCCTCCACGAACCCCTCCATGGTGGAGCACTTCATATGAAAACCACAAAGAAGCCTCCATAGGAACCTACGTGACCTCCAAGGTGCCCTACACGGACCGTGGAGAGCACTACAAGCCATGAAAGGTTCCTTAAAGAGACCCTTGGCCAAAATTTCATTGGAAACACATGAGAAGGATGTAGCCAGCCCCAATGGATCCTCCATGTGACACACCATGGTCAGTTGTGTGTACCACGACCCGTGGTGTGTTCCTTAGTGAGAACCCTAGGATAAAGAACTCTCAAAATTCAATTTTTATGCAATGTTAAGGCCTCCTAAATGCAGGGTCCTTACATCATCTCCCCCTTGGGAATATTCATCCTCAAATGAGCTAGAACATGGCTTGAAAGGCTTGTCTTTATTATGAAAAATTTCAACATGGAAATTACAATGCCTAATTCATCATTTTAAAATCATAAAACCATAAAAACTCATGTTAAAACTTCATCTAAATCATTTTCGTGCACATATATGCATGTCATGCCATGGAAGCATAGGAGTGAAAGAAGTAGGCCATTTTGAATAGGAAGAATCTAATTCCTTAGCTTGAGTAGAATGAAATAGATAGGGATTTCACCACATCATGTCCTACTCCACCTCCCATGTAGCACTTTCCATATATTGATTCCTCCAAAGCATTTTAACCAATGCCACATCCTTGTTGCGAAGCCATTTCACTTGTCTATGCAAGATTTCAATCCAAACTTCTTCATATATCAATTTCTCTTCAACCACAATAGCATCAAAAGGCATAATTATACTAGGATCTCTAATTAATTTCCTCAACATCGACACTTGGAAAACTAGGTGGATAGAACTCATATCCGAAGGCAAATCCAACCTACTAATCACATTGCCAATCTGCTCAACAACCTCATAAGGACCTATATACTAGGGAATTAACTTGCCTTTTTACCAAAACGCATTACACTCTTCATACGTGAAACCTTCATATACACCCAATCATTGACAAGGAACTCAAGATCCCTCTTGCTAACATCCTAATAGGACTTTTGATGACTTTGAGCCATCTTCAACCTTTCTCGAATCAACTTTACCTTCTTCATAGGCTCTAACTTCAATTTTGGGCCAATCAATGGCCTATCTCAAACCATCCTACTAGAGATCTACACCTTTTCCCATATAAAGTTTCAAATGGTGCCATTTCAATTTGGCATGATAACTATTGTTATAAGCAAACTTAATGTGTGGTAGATGATCATCTTAATTTCCCTTGAATACCAATTCACAAGCCCACAACATGTCCTCCAAGGTTAGAATTGTCCTCTTGGCTTGCCCATCGGTTTGAATATGGAAAGGGTACTCAACTTCACCGTAGTGCCAAGCCCCTTTTGAAATGATCTCCAAAAATAAGAAGTGAATTAGGTACAATGATCCGATATAATAGACATAGGCACACCATGCAATCTAAAAAACTCTTGGATATATAACATGGCATATTCCTCGGCATTGAAAGTAGTCTTAACCGATAAGAAGTGAGCCAATTTGGTCATTCTATCAACAATTACCCAAATAGAGTCAAGTTGCTCCCGGGTACAGGGCAACCCATTCACAAAGTCCATATTTTATTCCAATTTCCATGTAGGAATTTCAATGTCTTGAGCCAGACCACCGGGCCTTTGGTGTTCCACCTTCACCTATTGACAATTGGAGCATTCGAATATGAACTTGGCTATGTCCTTCTTCATACCATGCTACCAATATACCTCCTTCAAATCCCGATACATCTTGGTGGATCCTGGTTGTATAGAATAAAGAGTGTTATGGACTTCACTCATAATCACCTCCTTAAGGACATCAACATCCGAAACACACAAATGATCTTGGTACTGAAGCACACCATCTCCCTCTTAGGAGAAAACCTTGGTCTTCTTTTCAGCAACCAACTTTTTCATTTTAACGAATGATGGATTCTGAGTCTTGCTTGGCGTTGACGTCAACAACCACTGACGACTCAACCCCAATCTGAACATGAATGCTACCATCATTAGAATTGGCCAACCTAACACCAATCTAGCCAAACGGTGCACATCCTTCACCAACTTTCTCTTCCCTTCATCAACATAGGTTACACTACCCATAGATAGCCTACTAAGTGCATCGACTACAACATTTGCATTGCCAAGATGATACTGAACACTCATATCATAATCTTTAGGAAGCTCCATTCTTTTCCTTTGCCTTAAATTAAGATCTCTTTGAATGAACACATATTGCAAGCTCTGGTGATCTGTGAATACATCAACATGAACCCCATATAGATAATGTCTCCAAATCTTCAAATCAAAAACCATAGCCGCTAAATTAAGATCATGAGTTAGATAATTGTGTTCATGCACTTTCAGCTGTCGAAATGCATAAGTTATCACCTTACCATGTTGTATAAGTACACAACCCAAAGCAATCTGAGAAGCATCACAATATACCACAAACTCATCCAAGCCATTTGGTAGTGTCAAAATAGGAGCCAACGTAAGCCAATCTTTCAACTCCACGCTCATCCAACCATATAAACTTGGCCTTCTTATAAGTTAACTTAGTCAAGGGTGAAGCAATTCATGAAAAACCTTCAACAAACCTTCGATAATAACCAGCTAATGTAACGAAACATTGAATATCTAAAGGAGTTAATTGTCTAGGCCAATCCTTCATAGCCTCGGTCTTCTTCGGATCAACTTTAATATCATCACTCAATATAATGTGACCAAAGAAGTCTACCTCTCCCAAAAAAAGTTCACATTTGTTAAACTTGGAAAATAAGTGCTTCTCCCTCAAGGCCTGAAGAACCAATCTCAAATGATCCATATGTTCTTGTTTACTCTGGGAATAAATCAAAATGTCTTCGATGAAGACCACCACAGATGTATCTAGAAATAATTTGAGCACCCGATTCATAAGATCCATAAACACCATCGGAGCGTTAGTTAAGCCAAATGATATTACCATAAACTCAAAGTGCACATATTTATTACAGAAAGCTATCTTGGGAATATTACATTGCCTTACCCTATACTGATGATAGTCAGAATGAAGGTCAATTTTTGAGAAATGAGTTGCCCTTTGCAATTGATCAAATAAGTCATTGATCCTAGGCAACAAATACTTATTTTTGTGGTTACTTTATTCAATTTCTGATGGTCAATACAGATTCAAAGTGATCCATCCTTCTTCCTTAAAAATAACATAGGAGCACCCCCAAGGCAATATACTTGGCCTGATAAAGCTCTTCTCCGACTGATCCTTCAACTCTTTCAATTCAAACGGTGCTATACGGTAAGGAGGTATGGAAATAGGTTAAGTACCAGGAAGAAGATCTGTGCCAAAGTCCACTTCTCTTTAGGGAGGAATGTCGGGCAAATCTTTGGGAAAAACATCAGGAAACTCATTAACTAGCGAAATTGATTTAAGAGTAGGTGACTCGGACTCCACATCTCTAACCCTCACAATATGATAGATACACCCTTTGAAAATCATATTTTAGGCTTTGAGGTAAGAGATAAATTGACCTTTAAAAAAGTGGAGTCACTACCCTCCAACTCAAGAATAGGATAATTAGGAAATTGAAACTCAACCTTGCAGGTTCTACAATCAATAGAGGCATAAGAAGCATGCAACCAATCTATCCCGAGAATGATTTCAAAATAAAAAATCTCAAGCTCTACAAGATCACATGGAAGGACTTTATGCAAGACAGAAACAAGACAAACCCGATAGACTAATAGACTCACCCATGGGATTGTAGACTAAAAAAGGCTCCCTCAATATTTCAGGACTCAAACCAAACTTAACAGCCAAAATAGGTGTCACAAAAGAGAAATTTGCACACGCATCAAGCAAAGCATATACATAAAAATCACAGACTTTTAACATACTGGTCACCACATCCGGAGTCTCCTCCATCTTCTGCCTAGCATGCAAAGCATGGAACCAGGTGTTGCAAAGAGAACCATCTTGTTGACCCTTTGGTTGTCCTTGATCACCTAGGACTAATTGATCTTTCGTTGGATCTTTGGGAAATTAGTAATCTTGTGGCCTATCTCCCCACAACTATAGCAAGCATCTGAACCCCTCAAACACTTTCTGGGGTGGCTCTTACCGTATTTGTAACATCAAGGATATACTAGCCCACCTCCAAGTTATGCCTTGGGAGGAGGCACTCTATCATTAGCGACCCTTGGGTTTGAACCTTGGATTTGTTTGAAGTGACCATTCCCACCACCATTCCCAGAGTGTGTGAACCCTACATCATAGGGGGCTCTCTTGGAATCCTTCATCCTCATTTCCTTCAGCTTTTCCCCTTCAATTTGTTCAGCACATGTCATAATTCTGAAAATGTCCATCTCCCGAATAAGAATAGCCATACAACATTCTTTCACAACCAAGTCAAAGATTCTCGAAATAAATTTGTGCATTTTTGCACAAGGGTCAGCATAAGAGCATACTTTGAGAGCTTTGTGAATTTGAGGGCATACTCCCTCATGCTCATCCCACCCTGTTTAAGGTTGATAAACACTGCCAGTTTCGCTTCCTAGAGCTCAAGGGGAAAGAAAGGGTCCAGCAAAGCAAACTTGAATTCTTCCCATCCAACTCCATCATCACCTATCTTCCCCATCAACCATTGGGTGTGCCACACTTGAGCCACATCTTTTAATTAATATGTAATCAACCCAGCTTTCTCGTTTGAAGTCACACCCATGATAGTCAACACCTTAGAGAATTCATCAATAAATACCTGGGCATCCTCACAAGATTTTAAGCCATAGAACTCTAGAGGATTCATCTGGGTGAAGTCTCTCACTTTGGCAGCCGGAGTGGGGACATGGGGAGAAGGAATGACCTACCTAGCCTGGCCGGTCACCAGTTGAGCTAGCATGGAAAAGGTAGTCCGGAACTCATCTTTAGGCTCTTAAGGGACTTGGTACTCATTAGCTGGGGCCTATCTTGGTAGAGGGGCTCTTATTGGAGGCATCATCTGTAAAGGAATCACTGACATATATATAGAAAACCTCAAAACATGTTCCATACCATGACATAAATAATGAAAAAGTCAGAGATTTCCTAAAACGCCTTATATCCTCCTACTCATAGATGTGGTGCACTTCACACCTATGAATAGGACTTTACTTGACGCGGCATGTTGGACTCTAAGGACCATTTTAAAATCTTAGTGCTGTGATACCAAGCTTGTCATGACCCAAGCCTAGGGCCTAGGAATGACATGGCGAATAGGGACCTGAAAGTCCCTAAACAAGCCTCATAATATCCATTTACACATCATTGGTTTGGAAGCGCGATAAAAACATTAATAATTGATACTAAGGGATAGGGTTATATGACTCAAGCTATGGTATAAGGGATATGGGAGTTATTAGCACACAATTTCAACACATAAGTCTAAGGGACGGGAATTTAGGACTTATACTATAGGGCTAAAGAACATAGGACTTGCCATCACACATTCAACATTAACAAGAAATTTCTAAGGGGTGGGATCATATGACACACACTATAGGAGTAGGGACTTGGGACTTGCATCATTATATCATAACATCAATGTATCATAGACATAAGCATATTCTGCATGAGAGACAAGCATCACAAATAACAAGCTCGTATATAGAGTTTACATAATGTCCAGCATTGCCTCTAAATCATAGATAGGGTGGAGGCCAAAACATGTCCCGAACTCACCCTCAAAGTAAATACATAAGAAAAATACTAGGGCATGTATATATAGAGAGAGAATGTCATAAAATATTCCTTAAATCATGATGAATGAATGTCATAATACTTTAAACATAGCAGGGATGAGATCTCAACTAAAATATAAGATCAATCGAGCTATTACTTAGAATCCCGATGTTGCCTCTACACTGGAGAAAGAGAGAACTGCCTGCCAGAGGTAGCCCATACCCTCACCTTACAGGTGATCACACCAAGTCTATACCTCCAATTCAAGGTATAAGCGGCATTGTCAAAATATAAAACCTAACAATGGTTGGGGTCGAAACCAAAGCGAATAAGGTCTAGACTTGGTATAACTATAAGTGATTTGAATGAATCAATCTACTTTTTTCCCGGGGGGAGGGGTTGTAAAATGCAATAATTAAACCTAATCAAATCATCAAGTGCCAGTGTTATGAAATCGATCAAAGAAGTAACTAGGGTATTGTGTTCCCCAAGAATTCCTGACTCAGTATAGCTAGATAGTCATAACCTTTTCTACTACTGTGTAGCATGTAGAACTTGTAAGTTATGTTTATGTAACCCTTTGATTTGGGCATTAAGCAAATTTCACCATGTGATTTCATCCATCCCCGCGGTGTTGCACTACTAACCCTTACCTTTGTCCTAGTACAATAATCCCTTGATCCGTCCAGGTTGACTAGATGAGAGTAATCATATAGAATCTTGTTAATATCCCTTATCCCATTCATTACCCCGTTGATCCAGTAAATATGAATTAGGAGAATTCTAATGTTGGCCACCGTTAAAAAGCATTCATATCAAAAAGATAATTAATAAACACATACACACTTTCCAAGGATTATAGATTATCGTGGTTTTACTTTGTTAATTCTTCGTGGTTCCCATAACCTTAGTTATGGATTTAGCTACTCATGTTCATTGTAGATGAAGAAATCATATTATAGAATAGCATAATTAAACACTTATAACGATAAATTGAAGAACGAAAAATCTGAAATCTTCATGATAGATCATGATGTTATAACTCCAATGTAAAATCAAAAGAAATCTCTGAGAACGAAATAATAATCACAAGTAATGAAGTCTCAACATTTTGACTGCCCTCTCTCGGAAAAACATAAAATACCTATTTATAATAAGTGGAGACTAAATCCTATATGAATTAGAAAAAACAGGAAGCGGGAAATCAGAAGATCAAGGTTACGGGACATAGATGAAATCACGACCTGTAACTGGCCTTTGTAGACTGTACTGTCCTAAAAACTATCCTCCTTATCTAAACTCCTCCTACAAGCCATCTTCTGACTTGGGTCTCGTTTGATAACTCTTCATCAATTTTTCAAAACTATGATCCTCTAGGCATGAACAAGCTTATGACCCGTCACCTGACTTACGACCCGTAGAAGTCTTCATCTGCTAATAGTTCAGATCTTGGCATATTTTCTGATCTTCAACATACAAACTCAAATACATGCCCGTTAAATTGTCTACGACTTGTCTGACAACATGTAACCTCAATATCTGAAAATCATTCTTTCACTAGATCTGACCCGCGAAACCTACCTATGGCTTATGGAATAAACCACAACTCATAGAAGGACTCATAAATCCTTCAAAATCTACAATCTGTGTAGCTTGGTGCAAAATCATTCTGAAATCCTGAAAAATAAATAAAAAAACACATCAAACCTACTAACATCACTTTGAGATCACACAAAATTCTAGGTTTTAAGTATCAAAAGTGCATATTTTGGCAGGACATCAATGGGCCTGCCTATTTTTGTGGGTAGTTCTCGTGGCATAATCATCCTTATAAGGAAACATGATCCTACAGTGGCAACGTAATTATGACAAAGGTAGGATTTATACAAGGACCTTTGGGAATAGTCTCCCTCCTCCAATCTCATTTGTTCCTAAGTCATCATCCCATTAGAATACGTTCGCATACACATGCTTGAAATAGGAGAATAAGTCTTTTCAAATCATCATCATGCATACATATGCTTAAAGGTCCAATCATACTTCATTTCATACTTTCATGCATAGGAATAGCTCATTCATACTTATACAAGATGGTGTATACATACCCATAAGTGCATAAAACCATATCATAGATATTTTTTGATCACATGTCGTATCATAACCATACTTGTTTTGAAATCATAGTCATAATAATGATTGGGCAATGACCCACATTATAAATTTCATGAAGATATTTGTTTATGCAAGCATATGTCATGATAAATGAATGAATAATATGTATACTTAGAATTCATAACTAAAACAACATAATAGGAAGAAATCATATGAAATCCATGTAGAAATAAATAATTAAAATATACTTGAATTTACTCATGCATATGTTCATAAGCTAAAGGACATGCATTTTTAAATTCTCATAAAATTCATGGAAATCATCATAACAAGGCTAAATTCATCATAAAATCAATAATTAAGTTTAGCCCATAGCTCAATCTCAATAAATTAAAACTAATTTAAGAGACTCATTTGCAAAATATACTTAGAATTCATGAAATTAAGAAAATAGGATTTTGGGGTCTTCATGATCGGAAGCGAATCATTAATCAATCCCACATACCTTGCTTGAATTAGAGAGATTAGGATGAATTAGATTTTAAGTTGAGATCACACTAGAGACCATAGCTTGATTCTCCAAGGATAGACTTGAATGAGGTTTTTTAAGAATTGGATCTTAGAGTGTAAGTGTCAAAATGAGAATGAATTAGTGAAAAAGACTAAGTATAAGCTTTAAGGTCTTAGAATAGGCCAAAAAGTCCAAAAAAATCCAAAGGTTTAAGCTAGAGTTCCCAAAATAGCCATAATGAAAAAGGGTAAAAAAAATTGACGTAATGCACCATATGGCCCCCTACATGGACCGTGGTATGTACCACAGACCGTGAGAGGTTTCATGGAGTGCACACTTGGCCAAAACTTGGGATTTCCAATGGAGGAAGCCCTCCACGAGCCCCTCTATGATCTATGTTGTGCACTACGGACTTTGGAGGGTTCTATGGTGGAACCCTTCATGTGAAAATCACAATGCAGCTTCCTTAGGAACCTGGGTCACCTCCATGGTATCCTACATGAACCGTGGAGAGCACCATGGGCCGTTAGGGGTTTCTTAAGAGGACCCTTGGCAAAACTTTCATTGGAAACACCTGAGAAGGTTGGAAACAGCCCCAAGGGAGCCTCCATGTAACATACCATGATCAGTGGTGTGTACCACGAGCCGTGATGTGCTCCTTGGTGAGCACCCCCAGCCAAAAAATCCTGAAATTTGATTTTTATGCAATGTTAAGGCTTCTCAAAGGTTGGGTCGTTACATAGTAGAACTCACCAAATCTGCACAAGTGGAGTCCAACAACTAGCCACAAAAGTAAGGAGTGATATTGTCGCCTGCCCCCACATGGTGATATCATGTAGGCAAGAGTATGTGTTAGTACATGGAATGTACTAAGTATGTAAGCATGCTATCATCCATGAACATCGTACATTATAGCATTAGAAGAAGAAAAAGATATGAATGATCAATGTGTATTAAAATCATGGATAAAAACATCATAAAATGTTCCATATCCTAGTAGACATACATATATGGGAATAGAATCATAACTGACAATAAGACCATGCGAACTATTATATGGAATCGTGATATTCCCTCTACACCAAGAAAAGATGAGTCCACTTTACCATGGTAGACCCATCCCTTATCCTATAGGCTCTATCCTATCATTGTAAGAATAACAAATGTGTGTAAAGACCCCAACCTTTAGGTTCAATCCTAGCACAATGAGTATCACATCATGAAGCTATACAGATCCATTAGCAAGCCTTATAGGCGCATGATCATAACTCTACAGTGGAGATAGGTGATATGTTGTTAAATTACGACATTTTTTATGCCTAAAACAATGAATAATTGTGAATCCCAAGCATGTTTTGTGTTTGTGTGTGCATCCTATGTTATTGTACAGTAAAACGGCGAAACATTAATTTTTTTGAAAGATTGAAAAAGATGAGCTGAAAAACTTTGAAGTCTCTTTATAAGGAGCCCACTATAGGCTGTGAAGCTCACCACGTGCCGTGTGGGATATTGGGGATCATGCACAAGATTGAGAAAAAAAAGAAAATTGAAGTGAGGTTCCATGAACCCCTTCATGAGTCGTGGTGATGTCGCCCAAGGTACACCTCCTTTTTTAAGGTTAAAGTGGTCGTTGTCAAGTTATATAACCTAACCGAGGTTAGGGTCGATCCCACAGGGAATGTGATAAACTTAGAGTAATTTCAAGCAATTTGAGTTAATGAACCTACTTATCTCCCGAAAAGGGGTGTTTTTGAATTTGCATAAAGAAATCCTAAACTAAAACAAGTGTTGTGAAACCAGTAAGAAGAGTAACTAGGGTTTGTGTTCCCTATGATTCCCTAACGTGTATTACCTGATAATTGCATTCTTTTTTAGTATGTTGCATGCAAAATGGTAAATTAAGTTTACCAAACCCTTTGATCTAGGTGAGAGGTAAATTAGACTACATGTTTTGATCCATCACCAGAGTGTGATATTACAAACCCTTACCTATTATCTCAGTACAACCTCCCCTTGACCCAATTTGGTTGATTAGACGAGAAAACATCAAATGAATCCTGTTAATTAATCTCTTTTCTCATCTATTACTACCTTGATCCAGTCAGTAACAACTAGGCAAGTTCTAACATTGGCTAGCATGAAAAAGCAATCAAAACAAAGAGAATCCATTAATACATGCCTGCACACCTTTCAAGAATCACAAATTATCCAGATTTACCTTGTTAGTTCTTCATGATTCCCACAACCCTAGTTGTGGATTTAGCTACATATTCTCATTGTAGATGCAAGAATCATGATATATAATAACATAATTGAGCACTTGCAAGAACACATTTAAGACTGAGAAATCCCAACTCTTTAATGGAAATCATAAAGAATGAATTGAAATAACAAAATAATGTTTCAAGTGTTTCTCTCAATGTTCCTCTCTCCTCTTACAAGTTCTCTCCTGAAAATAGCCTAAATAACATATTTATAGTGTGTAAAATAAAAATCTAAAACAAAATAGGAGAACTGGATTCGACAGGTAGTACGAGCAAGTCTACGGGCCATACTAAGTTGTGCGACCTGTATCAGGGCTTCGTAGACTACATTCTTCAATTCTGGATTTAGCTTTTACGAGACCTTTCTATGGGTCGTATTCAGATTTATAGCCCATATAGGGTTTTTTCTGATGACTTTTCAGAAAGTCCTAACTTTTAATCCTCAAGGTACGAAACCTCATCTACAACTCGTACTAATTTCCACAACTTATCTAATAGTTCGTAGATGCAACTTTAGAAAATTAACCCTTCACTAGATTTTACTACAAACCCAACTCTATGGATCGTGGAAACTTCCACGGTCCATAAAGGGTGTCGTAGAATAGCAAAAATAGCAGTAACTGCACACTTAGCCTAAATCATACCAAATCTTATAATCCTGAAAAACGAAAATAAAAACACATCAAAACCATTGACATCACTTTGAGAATGCACAAAATTTCAAGTTTTAAGCATAAAAAGAGTTTATTTTGGCAGCACATCAACACCCTCAACTTAAAATCATTGCTTGTCCTTCAGCGACAGACTTAATCGATATAAGCAGTACAGTAATATACAAACCTCAATCTAATGGAAAACATCATTCCAAAAAGCACAAATACCCACACCACTCATAAATGCATATCAGATAGCTATCAGGAAAACCAATATAAATCAATACATATGTTATTGCAACTATGACAAGCCAAATAACCACAAACAAGCAACAATCACTGCATTTGTTTAAGAATCAACATCGCAATGCAAGTGCCCTCACACAAAGAAGTCCTATATCCCACTCATGTTAATATTTTCAGATTCAATGCTTAGGACTAAACAAAATCACTCACTCTGACAACAGATATTCAAATACCATGCTCAATACCATATGCTTACCGCTATACTTATAAGTATGACCTTCGACTACTTGGACTAGGATCACTATAGGACTTTCTTGGCTTGTAATGTAGGCTCAGGGGGCTTTGGTATGATGTTTCGGGAACATTGTGACTAAAGGCTCTTTATGACATTGCGTTTTTTATTTGCCCTACCAAAACTATCATTTTTCAACTCATTCTCCGTTTCTCCTATTTCAAGCTTTTTTGGGTGCCTTATTCTCATTTTTATTTCATTGCCTTTTATTTTCACCTTATTTTTAATTTTTAGCTCATTGTTTAGGCATTGACTCATTTTTCTTGCACCCATTGCACATTTTCATTCCTTTTTTATGTCACTAGCTTCTATCCCATTTTATGTGTTTACTCTTACACCAGCTACCCTCAACCAAGACTTTTGGCCTGAGTTGAGGTGTACAATATCCACCCTCTGAACCAGAGCCACTTTTGGTTGCCACCCTCAACTTAAGCTTTTTGCCTTAGTCAAGGTGCCCAATATTCAAGGAAGGACCAAGGCCAATTTCAGGATTTTGCATTCAACAAGGCTAAGTAATTTAGGTTTCTACAAAGAAAGGGTATATGCAAAGCTCAAATATTGGGATGAAGGGATACTTTACACATTTGGTTGGTTATTTAGGCTAAGTGGACTAATATGAATAATGGCCTAAGATTCTTTCCTAACCAACTAACCTACAGTCTAAGTCAAAGTAATATGGCAAGTTCTGAATTCAAACACACTATAAGAATTTAGCAAAGAAAGCTCACACACACATGAAACTGATTACACTATTAACATAGACTCTCATATCATGTTTTTCATCACTATAGACCCCACTTATCAAAACAAGCACTGTCAAACAATCAAAAATGCACGGTTTCTATCAAGACTAACTCACATATTTTCTAATCAATATCAATTTTCACAAACAAACTAATGTATGTCATGGACTTCTGTACTACATGCTACTGATACTACCTACGGACTTCTATACTACATGATACTAATACTACCGACACATCTTAAAATGCCAGTTCAACAAAAGTAAATATACTTGGGGAAAAAGAACAAAGGCAAGAAAACCCCTCGGATTCAAAATTTTGGATAGTTATAGGCCAAGGTTACTCAGACTTCACTAAGCCTATAACTACCCATACCCTATAGAAAAAACTTTGCACTGTCCTCAATGCACAAAGTGTAATCATAAAGCAGAAGGGTAAAAAACCATACCTGAGAACCTAAGCACCAATTTTCGGTTGAGTCTGACCACCCTCAACCTGCCTGGAGGTCTCCTCAGTAGTGGGAGCATGTCCAAAAGGTCCAACATCCCTCACTCTCTCTATCTCATTTGCTCGTTGTGCCTCCTCATCCTGTATCAAGAGTAGCTTAGCTAGCTCAAACTATTGGTCCTCTGTCAACCCCGCCTCTAGTTTTGCTACCTCGGGGTCATCCATGCTGGGCCTCTTCCCGATGGAAGGGAGTGGTTTCTCATCAGGAGCAACTAAATCTACCACCACCTCAGTGAGATCAGGCCGTAGGAGCACAATCCGTGCTTCTAGTGCTGCTCTCATCTTGGACTGGAGCTGCTGGATCTCCATCTGAATTGTCGCCAAGTTTTCAGGATGTGCTGAGTTGAGGCTCTACTATACTCGCCTCACGAACGCATCAATGCGGCTATCCAAGAGGTGAGTCTCTCTTGAATAGTAGCTATAACATATTTCTGCATACGAGTCTCAGCATCTGATATGGCCTGGCGAACCTAAGGCCAACTCTACTGTAATATTTGAGTCAGCAAGGACTCAGTGCGAGCCTACCTCAGTGCCATATCATGAATAGATGTCGCTGACATATAAACCATGCCAACGAGTGTTGTCAATATGGGCACAACCTCCGGTGCAGTAGTAGTAATGGTGGGCCCCCTCTCTATATGAGTCTCTATCCTTTTGAGGTCCTCGGCAGTGGGAGCATCAGTGGTGGTAGAATATGGAGGCTCAGGCGGTGGCACTGCGGTGAACATCTCTAACATATGAATAGGAGGGAATGGTGCTCGCTGGAGTGCCATAAGGTTCTTATCAGCCTTTATCAGGATGGCATCTAAAGTCCTCTGAACCTCGATCAAGGAGTCCAAATGATAAATTATCTCCACCCCAGACTCTAAATGATAAATTATCTCCACCCAGACTCTAACAGAGTCAATATATCAAGAATAGGAAGGAGGTGAAGGTGTACCTCTTCAGGGCTACCTCATAAATCTACTTTGCAATCAAGCGGGCTTAGTCTCTATCATAACCATCCAAGATGCTCACAACCAGTACTGTGCGGTCTGGCATCAAGTTGTTAACTGCAAGTGTGGGCCACATCCGCGATCTCACTATAACCCACTAAAATTTACTAGTGAAGCTGAGGGATGCCTTCACGATAGGCTCCAATGAAGTAGATATCCACTCAAGGTCCTGGCCTTGCAGCAATGTGGTCAGCAACGCATCTCATAAAAGTGGCCCTATGGGCCGGGTCTCTCGTCAGGGCCTTCTCTTGAGTCTACCCCAGTATGTGATCGAATTCTGCTATAGTCCGTAGGGCTAGCTACTCAGAGCCAAATAGCATGCGGTGGACAGTGGCCTCTAAAAGATCAACCTGTACACCCCTCACCTCGTATGTGTCAGTCCGGGCTGAGTGAGGGGTCTCTTTGCCTTGGGGAGAGAATCAAGGACTGTGGCATCGTAAGATGCGAAAAATTCATGAACCATAGGCGAGGAGTACTTCCCTAACCATACTGCCAGCCATCAGAGCCTGTATCTGGCGATGGTGTCATGGAGGCTTGGGACACTATCCAACCCTGAAATGACAATCCAGGTTCCTCGAAAATGGAAGGGGCTAATTGACCTCGCTCGTTCTTCTGTATGTCATCCCGTTAGATAGCCTGCATACCCTGTATGTACCACTGACTAGATAGAGCATCCAAAAATAAGGGTGGTTCCAAAGGTGTTGCTTAAGACTCAAAATCTGACTTCTCTCCGAATCTAGACTTGAATTTCTCTCTGGAAGGAGTCATATATATCGAGTTGGTATCCTTGTCGCCTCCCTTGTCAAACTAGGGAGAGTGGACCACAACAGCCTAAGTCTGAGGTTGTCCTGCCTATCTAGTAGCAACCCATGTCTATGGTCGCTTGGCATTCGTATCAGGCTGAATACCGAGCTCCTCTATAGATCCACTGGCCTTGAAGGTGCCCTAATCCTTCAAGGGCTCATCTCGTAATTGTGGTTGTAAGGCCCGTATCTCATTCTTCCTTTCCTTTGGGGCTATTTACCTGAAATACATATATTTAGCATCACGATTAGTCCCATGAATAAAAGGAACAAAAAACAAGAACATATCAAAACTAGGTACAAATAAGTCTACGAAGGCTCGTTTATGGTCTATAGTGAAAACTACGAGCCGTAGAAAACCTTCATAAATGGCAGAGGACGGTTAACTTAGCTACTAGAACTGCATCTATGAGACCGAGTACGACCCGTAGAACATACTACGGGTCGTAGATTAAGTCATAGATGTGATTCCAAACTTGATTTTGTGCAGGCAAGGCCCTACAAGACCTGTCTACGAGTCGTAGATTAAATTACAACCCGTAGAAGGTCTCATCAAATAGAATCCCAGAAATTCCAAGTTACTGGTTTTTCATATGAGGGGCAACTACAACTCGTGGAATAATTCATGGTCCGTAAGAGACCCTCGTGGTGTGAGCTTTCTAGTGATCTTGGTTTTCTAAGCCTATTAAGCGGGTCCCAAAATGACATGTTCTGACGACGATTAATAAAATCTGCACTGGAGCAAAAATATTATGCGCCCATATGAGTTCAACAAATTACCCAACACCCCACATGTAACGATTCACACTACCCTATTTATTTCCATTTTCATGTTTATGGCACAAACTGACATCGTTAGAAAGTTAGAAATTAAGCATACATATGTAATCACACGTCATTTTTCAAGTGATGAATCTAGTTCAAATGACATGTGACGACATGGGTTTCTCGTACTAACATTCAAACAAAACATGACCACACCCACATATTCCAACATTTGACATTATTCAAAACAACGGCAAAACTCAATTAATATCAATATCACATATGAAGGAAACCATTAATTCAAATCCATCAAATTCGGACTACCATACCCATCAACAATTTCAACCTAGTGAAATAAATTTCGATATTATAAGGATTTTAGGGCCAAGAACTTATCAAAATTAGAGAACAAGGATGAAGAATTGAAAGAGGAATCCAAAGGGGGCAAAAACCCTAGGTCACCAGAGTGATGCTAGAAAATTTGCCGAAAATGTTTGACGGTGGCTTGATGGTGATCATAGTGCTAGGGTAGGAAAAGTGGTTGGGTACTTTTGGGAATTTTTGTGAACATGGGGGGTAAAATTTATTTGACCCTCTTTTTATACTTTGACTGAGTCATTTGAATAATTGGGCCCAAGCTCAATAAAACTCCGATTACGGGCCATAAAATTCTCTACGATCGTTGACCCTGGTCTCGTAGACTGCCAAAAGCCCTAGTTTTGAAAATTGGATTTACGAACCCATCCCTGGGCCATATGAAAAAAGTACAACTCGTAGAGTGGGTTGTACAATCCCCCAAAACTTAGTCAAATTTAGAAAACTTACCTAGAGTCCACGAGCCCCATTCATGGCTCGTATTTTTATCTACGAGCCATAAAGTTGACTTGTAGACTGGAGTGCACTTTATGTTACTCATTGGAAGTGTTCTACGAGGCAGTGTACGAGTCATGGTTTGAAACATGGTCCGCAGAACTGGTCATATAAGCACTTCTTGTTGTTTATTCAGCCCAAAGTGGCTGACTTTGTCTTGCACCTGCATTTCTTCACAAAACACACTGTTACCCTATACGCTACTAATCCAGAGTCCAAAAATTACAACCAAAATGCAAAAATTTGAACTACCTAGATGTCTAAAAGCTAAAAGCATCACAAAACTACTATTATTACATTAAATATCTTGGGTTGCCTCCGAAGCAGCGCTTGATTTATTATCACAGCACGACTTGGACAACTTGGTTACTTAGACTTCACCACGTGCCGAAACTTTCATATTCAAGTTATCTAGCCTTTTCATTAACTAACAGATGTTGAAGACGATTTCTTCATAATTCAATTGAATGTTGGCCTCATTCCGTATCCACTAATGTTTTCCCAGTGGCAAGGAAGTGCCTTCCCAAGATGATTATGTCACGTTCCGGACCTAGGGTCTAGGAGTGATATGGTGTATGGGAACCTGAGAGTCCCCAAACAAGCCTCGTAGCATCCATTCACACATCATCAGCTTGGAAGTGCATATGAAATAGTAAACAAATATTCTAAGGGATAAGGAAGTAGGATTCACGCTATTGGGACATTATAAAGATAAGGATTAACATGCAATCACATATTAAATAGAACATAAGAACTAAGGGGCGGGTAAGTATGACTCACTTTATAGGGGAAAACGGGACATAGGATCTTCTACATATCAATATCAAAATGACCATATCTGATACATAACCATAATCATAACCTTCGAATACAACACATAGCCATATATCCGTACTATAGTCTACAAGATATTCAACAATCACTCTAGTCATAAGATAGGGCAGCGGCCAAGACATGTTCCAGACTCACCCTCAAAGTAAAGATGATAAAAGAAAAAGAAACATAAGGTGGATAAATGGTGGCTTGTCCTTATAACATCGACTCACCACAATAAGTGTCTCAAATCTGGCCTAGCTGTCAAACGGTGGATGAAAGTAGTCTCCGGCTCCTACATGATTAGATCATGCTGGCAAAAAGTATGTGTTAGTATGTTTAAATATACTAAGTATGCGGGCATGCAATGCATATGACTTATAAAACCTGCATTCGATATTAGATTACAAGGGCACATACATAGAAAGAAACATATAACCAATGAATAGTAATATATCAATATGCCATGAATCGTATGATGCATGAATGTGAAAAATCCTTTATATATAAGGATATGGGACCTTAACCGACATAAGACCAAGTGAGCTATTTAGAACTATATCGTCTACCCCACAACGGATAAAGAGTTAACCTACTTGCAAAAGGTAGATCTATAATCATTCATCATCCACAAAAGGGCGTAAACATATACATAACCTATGTTAGGCACATAATTCAAGAGAAAGGAGTACCCGCCCTTGGGGATATCCCATCCTACCTTCAATCCTATCGGTGCTACATCATCATCCCACAAGAATACATATCTATATATGTGCTTGTAAAGGAGGTATTTGTCTTGTCAAAACATAACGATGCATACTTAGGCTTAAAAGCCAAATCACATTTCATAATCATGCATACTTGTCTAAAAAGCCAAAACGTACTTCATGTCATACTTTCATGAATAAGAATAGCTCCTTTGAGCAATTTCATGAGAAAGAAGTATGGACCCTTGGGGATAGCCCATCCTACCTCCAACCTCAATTGGTGCTCCATAAACATAGGTAAACACCCACAATTGCTCAAACAGCCATAATCATAGAAATTTATGTGATCACATTCTTGTCATACCCATACTTTCATTGAAAACATAATCATCATCATACTTGGGACTTAGCCCACATCATAAACTTCATAAAAACAATAGTCATGTATGCATATACCATGAATGTGATGAGAATAACATGGGAAATAGAGATTCAATGTTAAATCAACAATAGATTATTTAATTCAAGTAAATTTATAAATAAATCCACATTTAAATCACAATATCGATTACCCATGCCTAAATCAAGCTTTAAAGGGAACATGCACATTCAAATCTTTGTAATCTAAATTCAATTCATCATGTTAGGGCTCAAATCACTTTTAAATCAATAATAAAATATAGCCAATATCTCAATCGAATTAAATAAATAATAATCTTAAAAACTCACATTTAAAGTAAGCTAAGTTTCATGAAATTCAAGTAAAGAAGTTTGGGTCTTCTTGGTTGAAAGGGACCAAGGATCAATCCCACATACCTAAGTTCACCAAGAAGAAACAAGAAGAACTTGATAAACAATGGAGTCATTCCTTGATTCCCAAGCGAAATCTCCATTAGAGTCTTTGAGAGGATTTCTTAAGAAAGTTCAGATATAATTCTAAGTGTGAAAATGAATTTAAATGAGAGAAGAAGAGTATAGGTCATTTGAATATCTTTAGATAGTATATAAAGTCATAATAGACCCTTAGGAGAAACCATAATTACAAAAATGCCACTAATGAAACGAGTAGAAAAATATTGCCAGGGGTCCTGTAGGAGGGTATACGGTCCGTAACAAGTCATACGGTCCATGTGCCCTTCCATGATCCGACACTTGGAAAATTTTCCACTGACAAAGGTCCGAGACAATAATTCCATACAAAGAAAAATATTGCACCCCCACACCCATGCAGACTTGGAAAATTCTTTGTTGAAAAAGTTCCGAGACGGTGATCCCATACTTACAAAAATTCTCACACTAATGCCTATACGGAGGGCCTCAAGAACATGAGGGGCTATACGGTCCATGAGAGGTCCATGTGTAAAGTGCATTGGCCAAAATATGGATTTTCAAGGCCATGGCCCTCCACACGGTCCACCACACAGCTAGTGAAGCCTCACACGGACCGTGTGGGCTTCATATGGTGTGTTCTTTAGTATTAAACTCCACATTAATACAAGCACCCTACACATAAGGCCAAGGGCCACCTCAAGAAACCTCCACATGGCCCGTGTTTGTCACACAGCCTGTGTGTGCCACACAGCTCGTGAAGGCTTCTATGAAGTGTTACCTTGGTCAAAAACATTCCAGAACCAAATTTTAAGCACCATTAAGGTCATCCAAAGTCCAAGTCCTTACATCATCTCCCCGATGGTAACATTCTTCCTCGTATGTGCTAGAACAAGGCTTGAAAGGCTTGGCATAGAACATGAAACATCCAAACACAAGATATAATGCACATTGCATTGCTTGAAAATCATAAAGTCAGTTAAACTCGTATCAAAACATATTCAAATCATTCAAAACATCTAAAAAGCTTTTTTGTGCACATGTATGCATGTCATGTCATGAACACAAGAGTGAAAGAACTAGGACCACTTGGAATAGGAAGAACCTAATACCTTAAGCTTGAGTAGATTGAAAAAGATAGGGATATTGTTTCATCATGTCCAACTCCTTCTCCCATGTAGCACTCTCCATATGTTGATTTCTCCAAATCACCTTAACCAAAGCCACATCCTTGTTGTGAAGCTGCTTTACTTGCCCATCTAAGATCACAATTGGAACTTCTTTATAAGACAAGTTCTCCTCAATCTCAACATGGATCAGTAATCAATTTCCTCAACATGGATGCATGGTAAACCAGGCAAATAGAACTCAAATCCGAAGGCCAATCCAATATATAGACTACATTCCCAATCCGCTCAACAATCTCATAAGGACCTACATATCGGGGGCTCAACTTTCCCTTCTTACCCAAAAACATTATGGCCTTCATGGGTGAGACCTTCATATACGCCCAATCACCAACATGAAACTCAAGGTCCCTCTTTCGAACACCCCAATAAGACTTTTAGCGACTTTGAGTTGTTTTCAACCTCTCCCAAACATACTTCACCTTCTCCATATCCTCGAACACTAAATCCAAGACAATCAATGACATCTCTCCTAACTAAAACCACCCAACTGGAGATCTATATCTCTTACCATACAAAGCGTTAAACGGAGCCATACCAATGCTAGTATGAAAACTATGGTTATAAGTAAACTCAATGATAGGTAAAGATGATCATCCTAATTCTTGAACTCCAATACACAAGCCCTCAACATGTCCTCCAAAGTTTGAATTGTCCTTTCATCTTGTCCATCGGTTTGAGGGTGAAAAGTGGTACTTAGCTTCAATTTGGTACCAAGTCCTCTTTGAAATGATCTCCAAAAGTGAGAAGTAAAATTGGGTGCCATGATCTGATATGATAGACCTAGGGACACCATGCAACCTTACCAACTCTTGAATATAAAACTTTGCATAATCTTTGGCCCTAAAGATAGTCTTGACCGATATGAAATGAAGCAATTTAGTCATTCGATAACCAATAACCAAAATTGAATCAAATTGCCATTGGGCAAACCAACCACAAAATCCATGTTCACATCATCCCACTTCCAAGTAGGAATCTCAATATCTTGAGCCAAACCACCGGTCCTTTGATGCTCTACCTTCACTTGTTGACAATCAGGACATTCAGATACAAACTTGGCTATATTCATCTTCATACCATGACACCAATAAACTTCCCTCAAATCCTGATACATTTTAGTAGATCTCGGGTGAATAGAATAATAAGAGTTATGGGCTTCACTCATGATCACTCTCCTAAGATTATTAACTTTTGAAACACATAATTGATCTTTATACCGAAACACACCATCTCCCCCATGAGAGAAAACCTCTATCTTCCTTTTGGAAACCAAATTCTTCAACTCTACCAATGACGAGTCTAGGTCTTGGTTAGTCTTAACATCAACAACAACAGAAGATCCGGCCCCATTCTGAACATGAATACCACTATCATTAGAGTCAACTAACCTAACACTCAATCTAGCCAAACGGTGAACATCTTTTGCCAATTCCTTCTTTTCGTTATCAAAATGAGCGATGCTTCCCATAGATACCCTACTAAGAGCATCGGCTATAATAGTTTCCTTGCCGGGTTGATATTGCGTACTCATGTCATAGTCCTTAAGGAGTTCCAACCACCTCCTTTTCCTCAAGTAAAGATCCTTTGAGTGAACACATATTGCAAACTCTTGTGATTGGTGAAACATCAACATTCACCCTATACAAATAATGTCTCAAAATCTTCAAAGCAAACACCACAGCCGCTAGCTCAAGATCATGAGTCAGGTAATTACACTCATGAACCTTCAATTGCCTTGATGCATAAGTTATCACCTTACCATGTTGCATAAGTACACAACGCAACCCAATCCGAGAAGTATCATAATAAACACAACCCCATTTAAACCGTCCGGTACAGTCAAAACAGGAGCCAATGTAAGTCGGTTTCTTCAAAGTCTAAAAACTCTTCTCACATTAATCCGACCACACAAACTTAGCCTTCTTTTGAGTCAATTTGGTCAATGGAGATGCAATATATGAGAAACCTTCAACAAATCTCCTATAATAACCAGCCGACCCAAGAAAACTTTAAATATCTAAAGGAGTAAATGGTCTAGGCCAATTATTCAAGGCCTCGGTCTTCTTCGAGTCAACCTTAATACCATTAACGGATACCACATTACGAAAAAAAGATACTTCACCCAACTAAAACTCACATTTTCTAAACTTAGCATATAATTTCTTCTCTTTACTCTAAAGGTCTAAAGGACCAACCTCAAATGATCCATATGCTCCCGCTCACTTCGGGAATTAATAAGGATATCATCGATGAAGACAACCATAAAACCATCAAGGAATAACTTGAATACCCATTTCATACGATCCATAACACAGCCAGAGCATTAGTTAAACCAAACGACATCACCACAAATTCAAAGTGCCCATATCTGGTTCGAAAAGACATTTTAAGAATGTCACCCTCCCTAACCTTCAAATGATGATATCCAGAACGGAGGTAAATCTTTGAGATATGGGTGGCCCCTTGAAGTTGATAAAACAAGTCATCGATCCTTGGAAGTGGATATTTATTCTTGATTGTCACCGTATTCAATTGTCTATGATCAATGCACATCAGAAGAGACCCATTATCTTTATTTCTTATAAATAAAACCGGAGCACCCCATGGAGATATACTTAGCCTAATAAATCCTTTCTCCAAGAAGTCCTTCAACTAATCTTTCAACTCCTTTAACTCAGCTGGTGCCATATGATAAGAAGGAATAGAGATAGGTTGAGTATCCGGGAGACGATCGATGCCAACGTCTACTTCTCTTTTGGGAGGATTACCAGGAAAATTTTTGAGCAACATATCTGGAATCTCATTCACCACTGGAAATGATTCAAGAGTAAGTGACTCAGATTCCATACCTTTGACCCTTACAATATGATAAATACACCCCTTGGAAATCATTTTTGGGCCTTAAGTTAGGAAATAAACTGACCTTTAATACAGAGTTACTACCCTTCCATTCAAGAATGGGCTCGTTCAGAAATTTGAACTTGACATTTTGATATCTACAATCTATAGAGGCATATGAAGCATGCAACCAATCCATCCAAAGAATAACATCAAAAATCAAACATCTCAAGTTCCACAAGATCATATGGGAAAACTTTTGCAACACAGAAATAGGATAACCCCGATAGACTCTTCGGGCAAAAATAGATTTACTCACCAGAGTATAGATTAAAAAGGGCTCCCTCAAGATCTCAGGGCTCATACCAAACTTAACAGCCAAAAGAGGAGTCACCAAAGATAAATTTGCACCCCGATCAAACAAAGCATAAACATCAAAATCAAAGACTTTTGACATGCCAGTTACAACATCTAGAGCTTTCTCCACTTCCCGTCGAGCATGCAAAGCATAGAACTTGTTATTTTTAGGGGCACTACCTTCGGGAGCTCTTAGTTGGACTTGTTACCTTAAACCATTTTACCTTTCCTTGGTGCCTTTGGAAAATCAGCAAGCTTGTGGCCTGTCTCAATATACCCAAAGCAATCACCCAAACCCCATAAACACTTCCCGGAGTGAACCTTTCCACACTTGTCACATCGTGGCGGCAATAGTCTACCTTTAACATGTGCCTTGGGAGGAGCAACCCTAGCATTAACAAACCTTGGCCCTGTTTGAAGTGACCATAACCACCACCGCTCTTGAAGTTGGAGAACCCACCATTATAATGGGCCCTCATAGAATCATTCACCCTTTCCTCCTTGAACTTTTCTCTGTAGATTTGTTCAACATATGTCATGAGACTCAAGATGTCCATATCTCGAATAAGCATAGCCATACAACATTCTTTCACAACCAAATCAGAGATCCCAAAAATAAACTTGTGCATTCTTGCACAGGGATCAACCATAAGCATAGGAACATACTTGGAGAGCTTTGTGAACTTGAGGGCATAGTCCTTCAGATACATACCACCTTGCTTGAGGTTGATAAATTCTGTCATCTTAGCTTTCCTAAGTTCGAGAGGGAAGAAATGATCTAGAAATGCAAAATTGAACTCTTCCCAACTAACAACATTACCACAAACCCTCTTCATCAACCATTGAATGTACCACACTTGTACTACATCTTTCAACTGATAGGCAGCTAACCCAACCTTCTCCTCAAAAGTCACTATCATAATAGTCAATACCTTAGTGAGCTCATCAATGAACTTATGAGCATCCTCATCAACCTTTGATCCATAGAACTCCTGAGATTCATCCAGGTAAAATCTCTTACTCAAGTAGCTAGAGCGGGACACGGGGAGAAAGTTTAGCATGTCTAGTCTGGGTAATCACCACCTAGGAAAGCATAGAAATAGCAATACAAAATTCACCATTAGTGATAGCTCTTCCATAGGCCCTTGAGGGACTTGGTCCTTATTAGCCGTGGACAGTCTTGGTAGGGGAGCTGTTTATAGAGGTATTTTCTGCAATGTAGCAAGGACATCATCAAGATTAGGGGACCATAATATACTGTCCAAAGCACAATAAAAGACATGAAAAAAGGAGACAATTCCTAAATGCTATCATAACCTCCCACTTATAGTGTCACAGACTTGGTCGCAATTCAAACGAACCGGGCGGCCTAGCAAACTTCGTACCCTAAGTTGCTAGTCAGCCTTGTTCCTAACGCTTAGCAGAAGATAGAAATTATAAGTGAAAGTACTAAAGAACTTGAGACTCTTGAGGAACAAAGAAAGAACTTTGTATTGCTCACAAAGGCTTTACAATGCTTGATTGCTTATTTGCTTGCTTGATGCCAAATGAAAGGGTGGGAGGGGTATATGTACTACTCCACCTCCTCAATGGACGGCTAGGATCTATTTGATCCAATGGCTACACATGAGTGCCTAGAATCTTCTACCAAACTATCTAAGATATTTACAAGGAAAGACTTATGCAAGACTTATCTACAAGGTTCTTGAATCTTCTAGGTTGCTCTTCCAAGCTCCCCACATTTCTAGAGAATTCTAGAGCCTTTCGGATGACTATGGACTTCTCTGGACGATCCTAAACTGTCTCTTGGGTAGATTTTCGAGAAAAATTTGGCAGCGCGTCACAATCTCCCCAACTCAATGTGGCGACATCATAGGTACATCCCTCTTGTAGGCCTCGATCAAAGCCGTGTGGTTCCACAAAGCAAGTTCATGTTCCTAACTTGCTTCACTCTTAGGAGACCCTTTCCATCGAACAACGTACTCGGTATAGTCCCTCATCTCGGAATGACTCGGTGCGCAAGAATTTTTTCAACTTCTTGCTCTAGCACCGTAGTAATGGTTGTAGGTGCTCTTCTTGACTCGCCTCGACTTTACGACTTCAGCAGGTTCACATGAAAAACAAGTGAGAGGGTAAAGTCAAGCGATAAGCTAGCTTACTAATGCATTTCTCGATAGGAAATAGTCCTTCATAGCACCATACTAGCCCTTTATGTACCTTAGCAGACCTCCGGCTTTGATGAGGAAGGAGTTTCACCATGACTAAGTCGCCTTCCTCAAATTCCAGATGCCTCTGTTTAGCATCGGCCTACTTTTTCATCTTCTTCGTGGCCTTTGCTAAGTATGCCTTTGCCAAGTCATTCTTCTCATGCAATCCCCTGGCAAACTTATATGTTACGGGATTCGGCCCTTTGTAACCAATGGCCATAGTTTGTGGCGTCATTGGTTGTTGCCCAATTGCTAACTTGAATGGACTTGCCCTAGTTGATTCACTCTTCTGCAGGTTGTATGAAAACTGAGCGAGTCAAGAAGCTTGGCCCAATCCTTCTGGTTGGCATCAACATAGTGTCTCAAGTATAACTCGATCAAAGCGCTCACCCGTTCGGTTCGGCCATCAGTTTGCGGGTGAAATCTTGTTGAAAAGTTGAGCTCGGACCCCATGATCGTAAAGAGCTCCCACCAAAACCTCTCTGTGAAGCGAGTGTCCCAATTCGCTGACAATAATCTTCGGTATGCCCCAGTATTTCACCATATGTTTAAAGAATAATTTTGCAACATCCTCGGCATTGAACTTGGTCGGGATTGGTATGAAAACTCTGTATTTGTTGAATCTGTCTACCATGACAACAATGTTGCCGCATCCCTTGAACTTTGGCAGACATGTGATGAAATTATGGAGATGTTTTCCCAAGATCTTTCCAGGATCAGCAATGGCTCTAATAAACCAGGAGTGGGATGCTCCTCTACCTTATTTTGCTGGCACACAAGAAACGTCTTCACATAGAGCTCCATATCATCTCTCATTTGGGGCCAATAGTAAGCTCGCTCGATGAGTACTATCGTCCATCGAACTCCAGGGTGCCCACCTTGAATCATGGCACTCCTTGATGATCTCCTTCCGTAGGACCTTCCATCTCAGCATGTTTACTCGATTTCCCTTGGTTATGAGCACCCCATCTTCCAGCCAAAATTGGCGTGTCTTCCATTGACTTGCCAAATTCATCAAACTCTTGGCTTATGGGTCTTGCTCTAGTCCCTCCTTGATACAATCCACCAAAGGGAAACTTGGACTAGTGATGGAGGCAAGCTCGACCTTTCTGCTCGAAGCGTCAGCCATAACATTACCCTCGCCTAGCTTTTACTTCATCACAAAGTCGAATTTTGTCAAGAAAGCTTGCTACCTTACCTGCTTAGGTGTTAGCTTCTTTTGCTTAAGGAAGTAACTGGTGGTGACATTATTGGTTTTTACCACAAACTTTGTGCCCAATAGATATTGTCTCCACGTCCTCAGGCAGTGTACCACGACCGTCATCTCTTTTTCTTGGATAGTGTACTGTTTCTCAGCATCATTGAGCTTATGACTCTCGTAAGCCTCTAGGTGACCTTCTTACATTAAGACTCCTCCTTAGGCGAAGGCTGAGGCATCGGTCTACACCTCGTATGGTTTGGTGTGGTCGGGTAAGGCCAACACTGGCACTTGGATCATGGCTTATGGGAGCTTCTCAAAAGCTGCCTGGCATGTTTTGTCCCAATTCCATGGCCTATTCTTTTTCAGAAGGTCGCTGAGGGGAGTGGCTACTGTTGAATAGCCCTTGATGAATTTCCGATAGTAATTGTCTAATCCAAGGAAGGAACGGAGTTCTGGCACCTTCTTTGGCGGCTCTCATTCTTGTATAACCCAGACCTTGGACTCGTCCATTCGTAGTTTACCCCCTTCGGCAATGTGCCCCAAGAACATGACTTCTTACTGAGCGAAGGCATATTTCTCCTTCTTAACATACAACTCGTTCTCCCGAAGTACTTAGAAGACTTGTCTCAAATGATTGATATGATCCTCCAAGGTGTTTCTATATATGAAAATGTCGTCCAAGTACACCACCACGAATTTGTCCAGAATGGTTGTAGGACTCTATTCATGAGGGTGCAAAATGTCGCAGGCACATTTGTGAGTCCGAAAGGCATCACTAGAAATTTTTACGAACCATACCTTGTGACACAGGTGGTCTTTGGTTTGTCTCTCTCGGCGATTCTCACTTGATAGTATTCGGACCATAGATCCAACTTGGTGAACCACCGAGCTTGGCCAAGTTGATCGAAGAGATCAAAAATCAGTGGAATTGGGTACCTGTTCTTGACCGTGATCTTATTGAGCGCCTGGTAATCAATGCACAATCAAAGTGATCCATCATGCTTCTTCTGAAACAATACCGGGTCGCCATAATGTGCTTTTGATGGATGAATATACCCCATGTCCATCAACTCCTTCAGTTGCCTCCTTAATTCATTAAGCTCAGGAGGCACCATATGGTATGGGACAGCCGCAGGTGGGGTGGCACCAGGTACAAGCTCAATTTTTTGTTCCACCTCCCTCTTTGGTGGTAACTTCTTCAACAGCTCAAGTGGCATCACATCCTTGAATTCCTCCAAGACAGGAACAATTTCTCCGGGAAGGTCTTTAGTGGGAGGAAGTGGTGTTTCCTCCTTCAAGGTAACCAGGTAGGTTGGCTCCCTCTTCTTGACGCCTTTGGAAAGTAGCAGTGCTTAAATTGGCTTCTCTCACAATTGGGTTTCTCGTTCTAGCAGAACTAGATGAGTGTTACCTTCCTCCAAGATCCACATTGCATTTGCAAAGGGGACGGGGACAACCTTGACTTTGTCCATGAACTCAATACCCAAAACGGTTGGATAGTCATCCATGCTGACAATAGAGAAATCAATGAGGTTGTTCTAGTCGCCTAAGCAAACCCTTACATCTTAGGCAACTCCAAAGGTGGTCGTGGGTTCAGCATTGACCCCTTTGAGCTAACTGCATGTTTCTCGTACTGAATGCCCAATCTTTTGGCTTCTTACACTCGGAGGTAGTTGTGGTCAGCCCCCGTGTCAACAAGTGCCTTTAAAGTGTGTGTTCTTCGACCTTGGCTTCCACGTACAACCTCCACTTCTTCTCAGTTTTGGGAACTTCTACCTTAGCCTTGACTGCGTTGAAGAATTGTAGGGCTCCTACTTTTTCCTCTTCCCATTCTCATTCCTCGATCAATGCTGAAAGTTTGGCCCTCTTAGGGCATTCCCTTACTCTATGTGGTCCCTCAAAAAAGAAACATTTAAGCGGGGGTCTCTCGCCAGCCTTGGGTACCTTGGGTCCTTTTGCCTTGTCAGTTGTCTCCATGCCTCGATGTTGTTCTCCCCACTCTTTCCCTTGCCACCCTTATCCTTGGATTTAAGCTTCTCTAGTTTCTTGAACTCGATAAGGGATTCAGCAATGGAAATAGCGGCGGTCAAGTCTTGGGCTCCCCATCTTTGGATCTCGAGTCTATCCCACAATTATAGCTCATCTATGAAGGCAAAGAAAGCTTCTTATCAAGGTAATTAGGAATTTTGAGAAGTGCCTCCATGAATTTCTTTACATACTCCGTATGCTTCCCTTGTGTTGAAGACGCCTTAGTTTGCCCTGGGCTTCCTCTTCAACATTGCTTGGATAGAACTGCTTTTTGTGTTCACTCTTGGACTCCGCCCAAGTGCCTATCGAGCAGGTACCTCTTTCAACGTCCCCTTGTCTGCTCCTTCACCATACCATTGTGGTGTCCTCGAGGTAGAGGCAAGCCATATCTACCTTCGATGCTTCGTCAGTGATGGCGAGCACCTAAAAGTATTGTTCCATACTCCATGTGAAGTTTTCTAGTTCCTTTGCATTCCTAGACCCTTTGAAGGTCTTGGGGCGTGGAACGTCCATTCTAGCGGGGGCAGTCCTTACCTCGGACGTAGACGTAGTACCCTGGGCAAGATCCCTCTTGCACAAGCTGAGTTCTTCCTCAATGCTCTCCAGTTTGCGCAAGAGCATCCCTAGCTCTTCCCGGACCGACAAAATCTTTGCCTTGTGGGATTCCTCCATGGCCTTCATACTGTCGAGGCATTGGGCCAGGTCCTGGTTGATGGCGGACTGCATCTCCTCCCGCAACTCCTTCATGCTCTGTTTGACCTCCTCGAACTTCTCCTGCCCATCGGCCACCGCAAGCTCCACCCGAGCTAGCTATGCCTCAAAGTCTCCTATGGGTTCCCTCAATTGAGATCTGTGACCCTTGGCCTTCTTGTCAGCTACCTTTCTGACTTGGGTAATCTCTCTTCCGCCTTCCATTTACCCTAGATGTTTCGTCGGTCTTCAACTTTGTGCTCTGACACCAACTGTCATGGACTTGGTTGCAATTCCAATGAACTGTGCGGCCTAGCAAACTTCTTACTCTAAGTTGGTAGTCAGCCTTGTTCCTAACGCTTAGTAGAAGATAGAAATTATAAGCCAAAGGACTAAAGAAGGAACTTGAGACTCTTAAGGAACAAAGAAAGAACTTTGTGTTTCTCACAAAAGCTTTACAGTGATTGATTGCTTATTTGCTTGCTTGATGCCAAATGAAAGGATGGGAGGGGTATTTATACTACTCCACCTCCTCAATGGACGGCTAGGATCTATTTGATCCAATGGCTACAAATGAGTGCCTAGAATTATCTACCAAAATATCTAAGATATTTACAAGGCAAGATTTATCCAAGACTTATGTACAAGGTTCTTGAATCTTCCAGGTTGCTCTTCCAGGCTCCACACGTTTCTAGAGAATTCCGGAGCCTTCCAGATGACTGTGGACTTCTCTGGATGATTCTAAACTGTCTCTTGGGCAAATATTCGGGCAAAATTTGAGTGGCACATCACAATAGGCATGGTGCACTTTACACCCATGAATAGGACCCTAATCGATGCAGCATGTTGGATTCAGAGGGTTTTTTATAAATCTAGTGTTGTGATACCAAACTTGTCACGACCCAAACCTAGGGTCTAGGAGTGACATGACGAATGAGAACTCGTGAGTCCCCAAACAAGCCTTCTAGCATCCATTCGCACATTATTGGTTTGGAAGTGCATACAAAATAGTAAATACATAATTATAAGGGATGGAAAAGTAGGACTCACTCTATTGGGATATCATAAGGATAGGGGTTAACATAGAATCACATATCATATTAAAAGTAAGGGGCGGGTAAGTATGACTCACTCTATGGGGGGAAAACGAGACTTAGGATTTTCCACATTTCCATATCATAATATAAAGCCATATCATAATAGCCATATCCAATACATAACCATAATTATAACCTCCGAATACAACACATAGCATATATCCGTACAAGAGTCTACAAGATGTCCAACAATGTCTCTAGTCATAAGAAAGGACAGGGGACATGTACCGTGCTCACCGTCAAAGTAAAGAAACATAAGCAGAATAAACATAAGGTGGATAGATGGTGGCTTGTCCTTGGAATATAGGACTAACCACAACATGTGTCTTAAATCTAGCCTAGCCATCAAACGGTGGATGAAGGTAGTTTCCGGTCCCTACATGGTTAAATCATATAGGAAAAAAGTATGTATTAGTATGTTTAAATATACTAAGTATGCGGGCATGCAATGCATATGACTCATCAAACCTTCATTCGATGTTAGATGAAAAGGGCACAAACATAGAAAGAAGCATACGACCAAGAGAATAATAGTTTATCAATTTGCCATGAATTGTATGATCCATGAATGTGAAATACTTTACATATAAGGGGATGGGACCATAATCGACATAAGACAAAGTGAGATATAACTTGGAACTCCGTCGTCTACCCCACAACAGGTAAAGAGGTGACCTACTTGCAAAAGGTAGATCCATAATCATTCATCATCCACAAAAGGGCATAAATATATACATAACTTATGTTAGGCAACAGTTCAAAAGAAAGAAGTATGGACCCTTGGGGTAGCCCACCCTGCCTCTAATCCTATTGGTGCTAGGTCATCATCCTACAAGAATTCATATACAATTATGTGCTTGTGAAAGAGTCATAAGTCTTGTCAAAACATAACAATGCATACTTAGGCTTAAAGGCCAATGACATTTCAAAATTATGCATACATAGGCTAAAAATCCAAAAACATACTTCATATCATACTTTCATACATAATAGCTCCTTTGAGCACATTCATGAGAAATGCGTATGGACCCTTGGGGATAGCCCACCCTACCTCCAACCTTAATTGGTGCTCCAAAAACATAGTGGTGTAAACACCCATAATTGGTTAAAGAGCCATAATCATAGACACTTATGTGATCACATTCTTGTCATACCAATACTTTTATTGAAAACATAATCATCGTCATACTTAGGACTTATCCCACATCATAAACTTCACGAAAACCATAGTCATGTATGCATACTCCATAAATGAGATGAGAATAGTATGGGCAATAGAGATTCAATCATAAATCAACAATACATTATGGAATTCAAGTAAAATTATAAATAAATCCACTTTTCAATCTTAATATAGATTACCCAAGCCTAAATCAAGCTTTAAAGGGGACATGCACATTCAAATCTTTATAACCTCGATGCAGTTCATCATGTTAGGGATCAAATCACTTTAAAATAAATAATAAAACATAGTCCATATCTCAATCGAATTAAATAAATAACAATCTTAAAAATCCACATTTAAAGTAAGCTAAATTTTATGTAAATTCAAGTAAAAGAGTTTGGGTCTTCTTGGTTGAAAGGGACTAAAAATCAATCCCACATACCTAATTTCACCAAGAAGAAATAAGAGGAATTAGATGAAGAATGGAGCCCTTCCTTGATTCCAAGCTAAATCTCCATTAGAGTCTTTGAGAGGAGTTCTTAAGAGAGTTTGAATATAATTCTAAGTGTGAGAATGAATTTGAATGAGAGGAGAAGCATATAGGTCATTTGAATGTCATTACATAGCATAGAAAGTCACAAAAGATCCTTAGAAGAAACCATAATTATGAAAATATCTATAATGAAACGAGCAGAAATACATTGCCAGGGGTCACGTGGAGGGTATATGGTCGATATCGAGTTACCTTTCTGTGATCCAATACTTAAATAAATTTCCACTAACAAAGGTCCGAGATGGTAATTCCATACTTAGAAAAAATGCACGCAAACACCCATACAGAGGGCTTCACATTCTGTGAAAACCGTGTGGGCTCTCATGAAGCTACACTTACAACATTCTTTGCTTATAAACTTTCAAGACGATGATTACCATACTTAGAAAATTTTCAAACCATTGCCTATTCGAACGGCCTCATGGACCGTGAGGGGCTATACGATCCGTGAGAGGTCCATGTATGAAGTGCTTTAGCCAAAATGTGGATTTTCAAGGCCAAGGGCACCCACACGGTCTACAACATGGCTAGTGAAGCCTCACATGGACCATGTGGAATTCATGTGGTGTGTGCCTTGGTCTTAAACTCCACATTAATGCCAACACCCTACACACAAGGCCAAGGCCCAACTCAAGGCACTTCCACACGGCCTGTGGTGAGCCAGACGACTCGTGAAAGCTTCCATGAAGTGTCACCTTGGTCAAAAACTTTTCAAAACCAAATTTCAAGCACCATTAAAGTCATCCAAAGTCTAAGTCCGTACAAATTGAGACATTGAAGATGACTTCGCAATCAAGGATCACAAATTCTATGGGGAATATGAACGTCTCTACATTTACAAGGACGTCATATAGTATCCCCATAGGATTCTTCACCATTTAGTCGGTCATCAACAATTGCATGCTCGTGGGGTAGGGGATGCTAGTCTTAGCTTATTGAAGATGGCAAAAGGAATCAGATTTAAGTTGGCACCTAGATCATGTAATTCCCTTGCGAACTCAACATCTCTGATGGTGCAGGGTATGATGAATGCTTTATGATCTTCTCACTTCTGCACTAAGGACCTTGTAGCAATCGCACTACAATGTTAAAGCTCTTGGGAGAGCTCTTACCTCACAGTCCGCTTCTTCGTGACGAAGTCCTTCATGAATTTTTCATACCCAAGCATCTTCTCAAATGCCTCAGTGAGAGGGATATTGATGGAGAGTTGTTTCAGCATGGAGAGGAAGTACTTGAATTTACCTTCCTCCTCCTTCTTTTTGATACTTGGAGGGGAAGGAGGAGGAGGTCTAGGAATGGGCTTCAACTTCTGTGGCGTCAGTGTAGCCTCACTCAACCCATTCGTGGCATGATCATCACCAATCCCTACATCTTTTCTCTTAACTATCTCTTCATGAAAGTCATCATCCTCGACCAACATCGGAGGGTCAACGGTCTGTTTACCACCACGAGTAGTCACTGCCACAAACTACCCTTTATTCTATGGATTTTGAACTGTATTGATGGGCATTGTACATTTTTGTTGATAGTTCAATTGAGTTGATATTTGACCAAACTGTTGCTCCAGCTACTTGATAGTAACTGAATGAGACTTAATTTTCTGATTAATGCTTGAGATGCCAGACTTCATCCCCTTCAATTTCTCATCCTGAGCGTCAACCTTCTTTAATAAATGATTAAACGTCTCCCTAAATCTAAAGCTACCAATACCCAAATCTCAATTATATGGTGGCACATATGAACCATTCCTGTAGCTATCTCTATATCCCCAATTAGCATCTTTGTACTGGCCCCTGTTTCTATCATAGTAGCCTCCTTGATTGTTGTCTCTGAAGGCGTTATCCTTATTATAGGTTTGTCCTTAGTTTCCTTGACCTTGGCGCCAATAGTCCTGATTGGACCCTTGGGCATTGGTCTTGAAACCCACCATTTGATCCTTGATAAAGCAATTATCCTTCTCATCGTAAGGCTTCTTGTACATGGGTGCTCGCGAGGGCTGATGAGCTACTACATTCACACATTCTTGGTTCAGCTTCATCAACAACTCCACATTGGTGCTAATCCGCGAAAGCTCCTACATCATATCCTTATTTATTTTTGCTTGCGCAGAATTAGTAATAACTGCGAATGATCTCTTTGTTGTCAACTTATCTATCATCCCCCATGTAGGATTTCTCTTGACCATTTTTTTTAACCTCTCAGCAATCATAAGAAGTGGGTGATCTAGAAATGAGTCTCCCATGATAGTGTCAGAAATAGCTTGGCTATTCTAGTCCAGGGATCGATAAAAGGTCTCCACTAAGGTGTCATCCATCATCTTATGGTCAGGGATACCTCTCAAACACTTATGAACCTCTCCCATTTGGTATTGATCGAATCACCAAGAAGATGCTCGAAGTTACTCGAAGTTGTTGATTTGGTCTTTCAACTTCAGCTTCTTCAATCTCAAGAAGAATCTCTCCAGAAGGAATTCTACAGTTCAGCCCAGCTGGTGATCGAATTCTGTGAGAGCTCGGATAACCATAGCATTGCAAATGGGAAGACACAATGCCTGGCAACATCCATAGATATATTCTGTCATCCTATCATACTCTTGCAAATGAGGATAATGTTGTGTAGATGGTTATGTGGATCCTCTGATGGTAGGCTCGTGAACAACCCACAATTCTGCAGCATTTGAAGTAGTCCACTTAAAATAATGAACTTTGTGCCATCCGATAGTGGCAGTAACATAATAGCTCTATCAATCGCGATAGGATCAAGCCAATATTGATTCTATCTATGAGCTGCACAATGGGGATCCTGTGGTGGCGGGTCAATATCCTCAACTAGAGGTGGGTTATTTTGTTCTCATTCTGGTTCTAGTTCAGTGTTGCATTCATTGTATTATTTGCAGCGTTGTTCACATTATCCTAGGCCATTATTCTCAATGTCCTTTGGATCTCAGGGTCAAACAGAGTCAAGGGAATGCCTTGACTTTGAGTGTTGTGAATACACTACACCTGCACAGTGAAACAAAATAAAAACAAAAACAAACAATGAGAGAAATAAGGATTAATTCTCGAATTACTTAAATTAAACAAGTCTAGTTGTATTCCCCACAACGGCGCCAAAATCTTGATGTCACCAAAGTTATGCCTTCTTTTTGAAGGTTAAAGCGGTCGTTGTCAAGTTATATAACATAACCGAGGTTAGGGTCGATCTCACAAAGAACGAATATGATAGACTTAGAATAATTTCAAGCAATTCAAGTTAATTAACCTACTTATCTCCTAAAAGGGGGGATTGTAATTTGCAGACAAAAATCCTAAACTAAAACGAGTATTGTGAAACCAACAAGAAGAGTAACTAGGGTATTGTATTCCCTATCATTCCCTAAATAGGTATAATGAGATAATCGTATTCTTTTCTAGTGTATTGCATCCAGAATGATAAGTTAAGTTTACCAAACCCTTTCATCTAGCCGAGAGGTAAAATTTCACTATGTGATTTCATCCATCCCTGCAGGGTGACATTACTAACCCTTACCTATTGTCCCAGTACACCCTCCCTTTGACCCAGTTTGGTTGATTAGATGAGAAAACATCCATCGAATCCTGTTAATTAATCTTTTCCTATTCATTACTACTTTGATCCGGTCAGTAACAATTAGACGAGTTCTAATGTTAGCCACCGCTAAAAAGCAATTGATACGAGGAGAATCAATTATTACATGCATGCACACCTTTCAAGAATTATGAATTATCCGGGTTTACGTTATTAGTTCATCATGGTTCCCACAACCGTTGTTGTGGATTTAGCTACATATACTCATTATAGATGCAAGTATCATGATATAGAATGACATAATTGAACACTTACAAGAATAAATTTAACAACGATAAATCCCAACTCTTCAATGAAAATCACAAAGTGTGAATTAAAATCACAAAATAATGTTTTAACTGTTTCTCTCAATGTTCCTCTGTCCTCTTACACGTTCTCTCCTTTAAATAACCTAAAAACACCTATTTATAGTGTTTAAAAAATCAATCCAAAATAAAATAGGAGAACTAGATTCGACAAGTAGTACGAGCAATTCTACAAGTCGTACTAAGTTCTACGGCCCATAGCGGGGCTTTATAGAATTCATTCTTCAATTTTAGGTTTAGCTTCTACTAGACTTTTCTACATGTCGTATTCAGACTTACGAACAGTATAGAGTTTCGTCTAATGACTTCTCAGAAAATCCCAACTTCTGATCCTCAAGGTATGGAACCTCATTTACGACTCATACAAATTTACATGACTCATCTGATAGTTCATAGATTCAACTTCATAAAATCACCCCTTCACTAGATTTTACTACGAACCCAACTCTATGGCTCGTGGAAACTTTCACGGCCCGTATAGGGTGTCGTAGAATAGTAAAAATAGCAGCAACTGCACATTTAGCACAAAATTATGCAAAATCCTATAATCCTGAAAAACAAACATAAAAACACATTAAACCACTTACATTGCTTTGAGAACGTACAAAATTCCAAGTTTTAAGCATCAAAAGTGTTATATTTTGGTTGCACATCACGTGAAACCCATCATGATTCGTGAAATGGACTATGGAGGAGATACGTAAGTTGGAAATCATGTTGATCCAGTCAAAGTGTAGGTCAACAAAACTCTTCACAGGCTGTGGGGCCCACCATAGTCTGTGAAAGAGTCGGTGAAGTTTGTGAAAGACTTGAGCCGGAAATTTAAGAAAAAGGCAAAGGAAATGTCTACGAGACTCACCAGGTATCGTGCAATGTTCCATGCTCCATGGTGAGTGCCTGTGGTGGGATGGTTTGAAGTGGGAAATAAAAATGCAAAGTTACACATCACAGACCCGTTCATGGGCCATGAAACCCACCACGGCTCATCAAAGTGGTTTGTGATCCATGCAAAACTAGTTTTCCTATTTTTATTGGATTACGTTTCCCTTCTATATAAATAAGGTTTTTATTTATATTATGATTAGTATTGGCTACTGAATAAATTAAACGACAGAGAGACTTTACCTATTGCATGTTTGAATTTTGATATCACTATTTTCATTATCTCTTATAGATATTGGGCTTGTGATTCCTTACTTTCTTTGTTGTAAGTGCTTTAATTATGAATCCTTCATCTATTTGTAGATTGCTTACACTAAATATGCATACCTAAATCCACAACTAGGGTTGTGAGAACCATAGTAAAACAACGAAGTAGGCAAACATGTAAGACAAATTATTGATTATCTTCATCAAGATTATCTTCTTATTGAGTGCACACATTGAGAACTTTCCTATATTTGTTACTTGTCCAAGAGAAAAGTAGTACTTGGGAAAAGATAATTATAAATGGGATTCAAAGGAATAATCTTCATCTAATTTATTGGATCGTAAGAGGGAATAGTACCTAAAGATCGATAGTGAGGGTTAGCAAGAAATATATTCTAAGTTCGAGAGGGGAGGAATGAAATACTTCTAAGAAGGACAGAGAGGTGAATTAGAAGTTGCCCATATTACTAGATTTTACATGCATTAAAAGAAATGGTCATCTAGTACGTAACACCAAATTAATTATTGGTCATGAGGAACATAATTATAGCCTAAGCCTCAATCTTCTTACAATAAGTTTTCACTCTTTCTTACTCACTGATTACTGTTACTACTTCCACCAACTATCTACTTTACTTTATGCATTATTTTATTTTTTTTTTGGGGGGGGGGGGGGAGGGGGGAATAGCAACCTTAGTTGCAAAGTAATAGCTAATAGGCTTATTTCAATATATTCTCTATAGGATCGCTCCTAACTCTTAGTTGGGTAAAAAGATTGTTGACGATCGTCTATATTTATTTCGATAAGTATAATTGAACATTATCAAAAATGGTGTCGTTGTTGGGGAATACATCTTTGAAGTACATCTATTAGTTGTCTTTTAAATTATAGTTCTATTTCCTAATTTTACTTTTATTTTTGTGTTTTTGCTTTTGTAGGAAACTAGGTTTTGTATGCCAAAAAATTGAAGCAAAAGTGAATCACTCCTTCCTTATGACCCTGAACTACAAAGGTCAATCCGAAAAATGAACACACAGAAGCATGAAGCAAAATGATTGAGAAACCTAGATGAACAACATGATGGAAATAACAAGGGTCATGGTGAGAACCTAGATGATGATGATGTAGAGGATCCAGCCCTAGCGCTAGCTAGAAAATACATAGTTGTGGCCAATAACCATTGTGATTTGCTCATGACGATGATGATACTAATGTTGGAGGTTCTAAGGCCACATGGGTAGTAGTCCTTCCACCACTACCCCCAAGTGTCAAGTTCACCATTACTTGCACGTTGCTTCAGATGCTCATTTTGAAGGGATTATATAGTGTAGTTGCAGGGGATGTTGCAAACCAATATCTTATGAACTTTATTGCTACATGCCTTCTGAGATTCCAGGTGTTAGTTAGACAACTATCTGCTTGAGGCTTTTCCATTATCTCTGTATAGAAAGGCAATGAAGTTACTGAATAAGCTTCCTCATAACTCAAGTTGAACTTGAAGAGAGTTAAAGGATGCCTTTTTGGAAAGGTTCTTCCCATCATCTATGAAGCTGCAAATTAAGGATGAGATCAATGCACACAAGCAGCTACCGTCTTATGCCCTGCATGAGACTTAGGGATGATTCAGACAAAAGTTGAAGTAATGCCCCAACTATAACCTAACATATGAGCATCTTAAGGAGGTGTTTTACAGATCGTGCAATTTTTTGACCAAGTTAATCGTTGATGCAACATGTGGTGGTTCTTTCATGGATAGATCATTTCAGAAAGCCATTGCTATATTAGACCAAGTACTAAAGCACAATCGGGCATGATACATAAGAGATGTAGATTCTGCAGGGTTCATATTCGAGATGACGGTAGAACAAAGACGAAAAAAAAAGAAGAACGTGATCAGGATATCGCTCACATAAGGCTACAAATGGACTTGTTTACCAAACGCCATGTATCAGGTATGATGACACAGACTATGACTTTGTGAGGTGGCTAGGTTCTTAAAGAATTAGAAAGGTTTCATGAGAAACAACTTCGGGAACCAAGGTCAAAATTATTCATAAGATAATTGCAATGACCGGTCTAGAAATCGTGACTAGGGCAATTGGCAGAAAAAGCACTCCTTCAAAAATGATCTGACCTAAACATATGTGTCGTCCAGGAACAGAGACCACCCTAGTAATAGTGGAAGTGGCTGAAATTTGGAAGGAATTCTGGTTAAGGTTCTCCAAAAGGTAGAAGTTATGAAACCATAGTATGAGATATAAGAGGGGATATGACTAACATCAATCAATTAGTAGACTTGCATTCCACGTCTATTAAATAGTTTCAGCAACCGATGTGTCACGATCCAATTCCGATCATGATAGCGCCTGTTAGACACCGCCTACAGACAAGTCAATTACCTGACACCCAAGGTACCTGTCCTAGCTTCTAGTCAACTGTACAGAGCTACATTAGGTAGAAGTACACACTGATTTATACATATATAGAACAAACGATAGTATCATACAACCTAGAAGTGCTCCTACAAATACATAATACTACTGTACAAGGCCAAAGTTTGAAAGCCAAACATAACCCTCAAAAGAAGGATACTAAGGCAAAGCCAAAGCTGCTGGTGCTCACCCAAAACAAGTCTCGTGAGTGCGCTTGATCCCTCAAAATTAGTGCCCAAGGCTAGAACCTGGACAAGCACTATGGGAAGATGCAGAAAGTATGGGTGAGTATAAGAATAAGGCAGCCAGTAGGCATCATCAGTTGATTGAGTGATATAATAGGCATAAAGAAGCTCAAATGTAGCTAAAAGTAGCAGTCCAGTAAATCAACCACATAACCTCCAACTTGACTAACCAAGGCAAAGTGCAATTATGCCAATCAACAAAAAACCGTGTAAGCCTTACCATAATAGTCTCCAAACTGATACATGGTGTTGTATGTGGGTGAATGTCCTAATGTCTATGCATGTACGCCAACTGGACCTCCATAAGCCCAAAAGGTATACCCACTCACAATCTACCTACTAGAAGCACCGAAGAACTCAAAAGAATCACCACGAAACCAACTCTCAACATCACAGGATCAAGGTTGAGTTGTACATGGGTGTAAAACCCTAGTGTCTAAGCCTAAACGCCTTCTTAGTCCCCATAAGCCTAAAGTGTATACTCACGCACAATCAAGTGTGTATAGGTATATAGATCCATGGGTAATTAGTCAGGTCCTCATCCCCAAAGTGCCACATAAAAGTTGGTTCCCAACCCTCCACGATCTAGTACCACCTGGGGCCTCGAATGCTAACTCTTCCGGCCTGGAGTCTGATTAGGTTGTCAGCTAGGGTTAGATGGTTTGACAATAAATATAATGGTGGAACGTATCCTTCGTGGGAGAAAGAATCCCCCTAACTCCATCAATGGGGCCTCGAACCCCAAGTATAAGTTAATAGAGCCTCGAAACCCTAAGTATCAGCAAGTTCTCAAACCCCTTTAGAATCAGAACTGGGTCTCAGACACTCAGACGTGACAACCGTGGACTCGGATCATGGGGCCCGGCACCTAGGATCTCAGACATTCGGACATGGCCACTGAGGTTTGATCCACGGGGTGCGTTATGTAGGTCTCGGAGCGTAGAATTAGCCAATCTCCCCTAGCCTATCCGGATCCCCCAATAATATCATCACTCTTGACAAGAATCATCTCCATCAAACCATATAGTCCACCACCTTACTAAGATAATGATAGATAACCCATCCACAAGTATGTAAAGAACCCCTATGTAACAACTAGCAGTAGTATATCAGACCGTATTTCACAATAATCGGTGTAAAAACAGGTCTGATGCCAAAACATGCTATAATCTAGTCAATAGAAGGTGATGAGAGTAAAGCACGATAAAAAAAGTAATATCACATGTACCCACAATAGCCAGGCCTAATAGAATCATATTTGTGCCAGAAATCAAGTCCTAGTATGGCAAGGAGTCAACAACTAGTCTCGCAGTCATCATATCCCAACAACATCAGGTAACATACTCCCGCAGACAAAGGCTAGGTCAGAATACATACCTGCCCAATGACATCAGCTCGTACATAACCCTTATCAGGCCCCAATGTACTCAATAATACCAGCATATATCAAATTTGTGTCATTCACAGGTAACAATGCAGAATACAATCCCACAACTATATATATTACACATACCGAGCACAACTAGAATTTCAAATACATCTTAGTTTAGCATGCATATAGTGTAACTCAATATAAGGTTTAGGCCATTCACTCCTTCTTCACGACACATACGTTGCTTTGCAAATGCGAAGCTTTAAGGCTAGCCTCTCTAAATGTGCCAAAACCTCCATGAACGTGCAAGATTAGCCTTCCTGGAGTTGCACTAGCTATTTCCAAAACTTTCCCAGGCCATTCCCAATCCAATGTCCATTATTAGCAAATGAATAATGGACTCTCACAGATTTTGATGCTCTGGATCCAATGGTGCAGTCAGAATTCCTAACGGATAATCATATGTAAAAATGAGGGCCCCATTTCTTTCCGGTTAATTTTAGCTAAAACAATTAAAAGGGTCAAAATGCAATCGAATGTCCCTGCCAACTGGTAGAGGTCATTATAAACTGTTTTCGACATTCCAGAGTTGACTGTGCCATCAGAATTACAATTCAAGCATGTTTAGCTGGGTTTTACAAAATCACAATTTTTAACTCCCCGTTGAACTCAATTTGCAACTATTAGCTAAAATTCATACCAGGACCGTCCATCCTTGTGCCAACCACTCTCCAAGCCTAAATCGGCCATTCTAGAATGATGGAACCATTAAAATCCCATTCTAAGGTTGTTTGCTAGAGTTTTGTAAGAAATCTTATTTTTATAGCTTTAACTTCTTGTTAACTTGCAAACTTGCACAATTCACATCCAAAACAGCCTATAACCATCCCAACATCCCCAATAGGTTATATAATGTTTGAGGTTACTATACAGAAGCTCAAAATAATAGAAATAACATAGATACACAAAATTGACCCAGAGGGTCATTACAACATCCTCAACTTATATGATTGTTGTCTGCAAAAGTAAAGGCATACCTGATGGCTCAATTAGGCTAGGGTACTGCTCCCGCATCTGTGCCTCTATCCCCCAAGTACCATCCTCTACGGGATGGTGACGCCATTGCACCTTAACCATCGATATGACCCTAGAGTGCAATTGTCTGGTATGGTTTGCTAAAATATCCACCGGCACCTCAACAAAAGTTAGACGGTCATCCAAGTCAACCGAATCATACTGCAGTACATGTGACTCATTGAGAATTTATTGGCGCAACATTAAAACATGGAATACGGGATGGATGATAGAGAAAGCTGGGGGCAAGGCCAAATCATAAACACCTGGCCAAATAAGTCTCATGATCTCAAAAGGTCCAATATATCGGGGACTCAACTTACCCTGTCTCCCAAACCACATGACCCCTTTTAGGGGTAGTACTCTCAGGATACCTAGTCTCCAACCTCAAACTGCAAGAATCGACATCTACGGCAGGCATAACTTTAGTGCCGACTCTAAGCTCTTCTCAATCTATCCTATATAACCCAGACCCTAGCTATGACATCCTGCAACGAATTTGTACTGTACGGACTCGACTCTGTAAACTCAAACTAGCAGCAGAAACTGATCCCACTAGCCCTAAAACTCTAACACATATACCCACAACATGGTTTCCAGAACCTATATAGTACGCTCAAACTGGCCGTCAGTCTGGGGGTGGAAATTGTGCTCAAATCAACCCATGTGCCCAACTCTCACAGAAAAGCCCTCTGAAATCTAGAGGTAAACTATGACCCTCTGTTAGATATGATAAATATAGGTACGCCATACAACCGGACTATCTCCTGAATGTAGATACGGGCTAAGCACTCGACAATGAAGGTAGAACAGAAAGGAAGTGTGCAGACTTAGTCAACCGGTAAACTATCACCCATATGTTTTTGTAACCCCTGAAAGTACGACAAAGCCCTAGTATGAAGTCCAAGTCACACAGTCCCGCTTTCACTCGGGAATAGGTAACTGCTGAAGTGTCCCACTGGGTTGCTGGTGCTCAACCTTTAACTGCTGGCAACTACCACGATACATAACTTACAATCTTTCTCCTTATACCATCCCACCAGTAATGGTATCTCAGGTCTCGGTACATCTTAGCTTTACCTAGATGAATAGAATATCAAGAATCATGTGCCTCCTACAGGAATAGTTGTATCAAATCCCTCACTCTAGGAATGCACAACCGGCCGTCGAATCATAGGACCCCATCTGAATCAACTGTAGCCTGAATACCAACACCTTGTAACACTCCGTCTTGGAGACCAACTAATGACTCAGCCTCGAACTGGCAGGCTCGAATCTGATCAATCAATCAAGATCGAGCCCCAATCAAGGCCAATACTTGGCTGGAGTCTAAAATATTTAAATGAACCAACCTATTAGCCAGGAACTGAACGTATGAAGCTAATGGTAGCTCCTCCACTGCGAGGTGTGCTAGGCTTCGCATACTCACTGCCTTTCGACTTAAGGAATCCGCTACCATATTTGCCTTGCCCGAATGGTATAAAATAGAAATATCATAGTCATCCAATAACTCAATCCATCATTTTAGGTGGGAATTTAGGTACCGCTGAGGTCTATATAAATATCACAATGTATGCCATGCACATAATGCTTTTAAATGTTGAGCACAAACACCTTCGTCACCAACTCTATATTATGGGTGGGGTAGTTACGCTCGTAGGCATGTACCTGGCGAGAAGCATAAGCAATAACTCAACCTTGTTGTATCAATACACAACCCAACTTGATATGGGAGGCATCACAATATACCATAAAGATCTCTCCCTAAACAGGGAAGGTCAAAATAAGAGAAGTAGTCAGCAACTCCTTTAGCCTTAAAAAGCTGACCTCACACTCATCGGGCCAATAAATAGCATACCCTGGTGAGTCAATCGAGTCAACAAAGCAGGAATAGTGGAGAAACCCTCAATGAACCATCTATAATACCCTACCAACCAGACAAAACTCCGGATCTCTATCACTAAGGTAGTCATAGGCAGTCACGAACCACCATGAACTTAGTTGAATCCATACTAATACCCTTATCGGATACCACGCGACCCAATAAAGTCACAAACTCAAGCCATAACTCACACTTAGAGAATTTAGCAGACAACATGTTATCTCGAAGCGTCTATAGCACAATATGGAGGTATTGGGAATAGTGATGTCGACTCAGTAAATAAATCGAAATATCATTAATAAAAACCACTACAAAGGAGTCCAATTACGGTAGAAATACCCTGGTCATCAAGTCCATAAACATTGCAAGGGAATTAGTCATCCCAAAAGGCATGACTAAGAACTCATAATGCCTATAAGGAGTCCAAAAGGTAGTATTCAAAATGTTTTCTTCCCGTATCCTCAACTAGTGATACCCTGATCGCAAGTCAACCTTATTAAACATCATTGTCCTATGTAACTGATCAAATAAATCATCAATACGTGGTAGAGGATAATGGGTTTTCACTGTCACCTTATTCAGCTGTCGATAATCAATACACATCTCATCTTTCTTTGTCAAAAACAAGACAGGAGCTCCCTAGGGAGAAATGTTCGGCCAAATAAATCCCTGATCTTGCAAACTCTGAAGCTGTGTAATAAGCTTCTTAAGCTCTAAAGGAGCCATTCGGTATGGACTTAGTGCTCGGCTCGACCTTTATCACAAAATTAATCTCCCGCTTAGGCGGAAACTCGATCAAATCTACTAGAAATAAATCAAAAAAACTCACATACCATCACACAGACTCCACAGTAGGAGTTTCAACGGTCACATCACGCACACTGGCTAAATAAGCTGAACACCTTGCAAACATCAACCTTTGAGCCTTAATATATGATATAATACCTAAAAATATTTGACTCGTAGACCCCTGCCAAAAAACTAGAGACACCTCTAATATCGTCGAGGTAACAGTCTTAGCGTAACAATCTAATACAATATGATATGGAGACAACCAATCCATACATAAAATAAGGTCAAAATCCAGTATATTAAGAAATATCAAATCAATCTAGGTGTCACAACCTTGAAGAGTAAGCACACAACCTTTACAAACTCGATCTACCACAAGTGAATGCCCCATTGGGGTCGATGCTGAAACTAAGGATGATAGAGGATCGGGAGTCATACCTAGGCATGAAACAAAATACACAGACACATAAGACAATATGGAACCTAGATTGAATAGGGATAAAGCTTGTTGTGAGCATATAAAAATCATACCTGGGATGGCCTCGTCAGAAGCCTCAACCTCAACCTCAGCCTCCACTTCAACCCGTGCTGGCGTGGGATAAAAGTGGCCCTGACAGCCTCCCACTCGAGCATCACCGCTGCCCCTGGTGGACCATTTGGAACCCTACTAATAGCCCTACTTGTCCCTATAATCTCTATACTGATCATCCTGATGACTACAATCCTGACCCATGCCTCTGCCACCGAGTAAAGGAGCCGACCTGGTGTGCTATAGGGCGACATGAGCTGCTCTATGCTTTGGATAGTCCCTGTACCAATGATTTGGTGCCTCGTACCCAAAATAACTTGAAGCAGCCCTGTCTCTATGGTCACGATCATACTGCTCTGATCTTGCTATCTTGGAACCCTGACTACACGCAAAAGATGATCTAACTGAAGAGTAGTCACTCACCCTCTTTTTGCGCTCGACAGAACAAGAGGAATCGCCCCTACTGGGAGTACCTTGGCCTTGATGGTCACCCTTGGAACTCTGTAATGATGCCTAGTATGGTCGACTGATATGACCCTGCTAACCTCTCCTCGGAGGCCTATCTTTTTGTACTCTATTTGGATCCACTAAACTCTCTCTCATATCTAGCCCGCTTGTCGCCGCCCTCTTGAGCCTCGCAACAAATTTACTCTAGAGAGCGAGCATGATCAACAATATCCAAAAATGAGCAACTTGAGGTCACCAACGCAGAGGTGGACATTCTCAATTGAGGCCTCACACAAAATGATGAATTCATCCCTCCTCGAAAGGAAAAATAGCTGTAGCATTTTGGGAGAGCTCTTGGAACCTAATGTCATAGTGTGATAAGGACATCTATCCCTGCTCAAGTTGCACAAACTAGTCCCGGCGACGGTCTTTGAAATGCTTTGGCACAAATCTAGTCATAATTGCCTCTGTAAACTCTCACCAACTCAAGGGTATGACATCTGCTAGTCTAGTATCTTGAAAAGTCCACCACAACTATCTGGCGGTACCATCTAGCTGATAAGAAGTAAACTCCACCTTCGAGACTCTAACAATTGTAAATCCTACAATAACTCCATGCATTCTATCAAGAACTCTTGTGCATCCTCCCCTGAGACTCCCAAAAACCTCGGTGGAGCCAATCTCAGGAAGTACCCAAGTAGCCGCTAGCCTTGAAATGGTATAGCTCCCTCCGGCTAGGACAAAACTTCTAGGACAATAAGCTTAGCTAGTCCCTGAGCTGGTGGAGATGGAGCTAGCTTCACACTCTGTTGTAGGTCTCTCATTGCTACCAGGAACTATCCAAGTACCTCTTATACCTCTAGTATTACAACAAAATTCGCTAGGGGAGCTGGTGCTTCTGGCTGCAACAGAGTTGGGGCATCTAGTCTTTACTCCTCAGGCTTAGGGAACTGATCCCTATCGGGGACTGACGGTGTAGCCCTACCCCGGCCTCGGCCTCAACCTCGACCTTTTCCTCCATGTGCCATATTTACAAAAAAAGAACAGAGTCAGATTCTCAAAAATCGAATGATCATTGACAATATTACACAACAAGAATTAATGACATGGAAGGATTCCTAGACATCCCATAGCCTCTTGGGGATAAGCCACGGACGTCTCTGCACCCATCCACTAGACTCTACTATACAGTAGCTCTGTATAGCTAAGATGAGTGAACCTTAGGCTCTGATACCCACTTGTCATGACCCGGTCTCAATTATGGAGCCCGTTTGATCCCGCCTATAGGAAAGCCAATTATTGACCCTAGGGTACCTGTCCTAGCTTCTAGTCAAGACCATAACCAACACAATAATATAAATAATCGCAACTACACAGAACCTCTAAGTCAAATGTACAGAGCTACAATAGATAGAAGTACATATTAATATATATATATATATATATATATATATATATATATATAGCAAAAACTATCATATATTACAACACAAGGGTGCTCCTACAAATACATAATACTACTGTACACAGCCAGTCTGAAAGCAAAAGATGGACATCAAAAGAATGAGACTATGATTAAGCCAAAGTTGTCAGTGCTCACCTAAAATAAGTCTCTTGTGTGCTCTCGGATCCCTAAGAATCAGTGCCCATAGCTAGAACTAGGACATGTACCATGGGAAGATACAAAAAGCAGGGGTGAGTACGAAAATAAGGCACCCAATAGGCATTATTAGCTTTCTGAGTGAAATAATAGGCATAAAAAAGTTCAAATTTAGCTAAAACCAACAGTCCCCATAAATCAACCATATAACCCCCAACTGAACAAACCAAGGCATAGTGCAATCATACCAACCGAAAAAAACTGAGTAGGCCCATACCACAATATTCTTTGAACTAATACATGGTGTTGTACAGGGGTGCAAGGCCGTAATGCCTATGCATGTACGCCAACTGGACCCCCATGAGCCCAGAAGGTACACCCACACATTACCTAACTGCTAGAATCACCACAGAACTCAATAGAATTACCGCGGAACAAACTCTCAACATCACAAGATCAAGGTTAAGTTGTACGTGGGTGTAAGGCCCTAGTGTATAAGCCTAGATGACCCCTGAGCCTCCATAAGCACAGAGGGTACAATTATACACAATCAGGTGTGTATAGGTATATAGATCCATGGGTAATTAGTCGGGCCCTCGACCCTAAAAGGCCATATAAGAGTCGGTTCCCTGACCCATTTAGGAAAAAGTACCACCCAGGGCCTCGAACCCTGAGTCCTCCTACCTAGCCTCTGATCGGGTAGTCAGCCAAGGCTAGATAGTCTGACAATAAATATTACAGTGGGACATATTCTCTGTGGTAGAAACAACTCCCCCTAATACTATCAATAAGGCTTCAAACCCCTAAGTATTAATTAATAGGGCCTTGAACCCTTAAGTATCAATAGGTGCCCGAACCCCTTTAGAATCGGCACTTGGTCTCAAACACTTAAACACGATCATTGAGTATTCAGACCACAGGGCGCATCACCTGGGATCACAAAAACTCAGACGTGGCTATCGGGACTCGGACCACGGGGTGCGTCATCTAGGTCTTGGAGCATAGAATTAGTCGATCTCCCCCTATCTTATTCCGATCCAGATCCCCAATCATATCAACACTCTTGACAAGAATCATCCCTGTCGAACCCCAAAATCTATCACTTCACTCAGATAATGATAGATAACCCATCCCTAAGTATGTAAAAGAACCTACATGTAACAGCTAACGATATTATATCAGATCATGTCCCTCAATAATTGGTATAAAATTAGGTCTAAATGACCAAATACGTTATAATCTAGTCAATCACAGGTGATGAGAGTAAACCATGGTAATAGTAGTAAATCATATCTACCCACAACAACGAGTCCCAACTGAATTATATTTATGCTTGAAATTGAGTCATAGTACGGCAAGGAGTCAACAAGTAGTCTCACAGTCATAATATCCCAATAACAATAGTCAACATACTCTCGTAAACAAAGGATAGGTCAAAATATTTACCTTTCCCACGACATCAACCCATACACCGCTCTTATCAACTCCTCCAATAATACCACCATATATCAAATTTATAGCTTTCACAGCCAATAACACAAAATACAATCCCATAACTATATATATTTCCATATCGAACACAACTAGCATTTCAGATACATCTCAGTTCAGCATGCACATAGTGTAACTTAATCTAAGATTTAGGGAAAGCCTAGCCTACCTGGCAAGTAATGCCTCAAATTCCAATACAACCTAGTTGAGCTTTTCCCCTCTTCATAGTCTCCTGGCACAGCCAGCTATTAAAATGTAGTTAACAATGTTAATACAATCCAATCGGCTATAAAAACTTCAAGAACTGGTGAAATTAGACCAAATGGGCCTAAAATGGGGAAAATAGCGCACTGCCCAAAATCCTAGATAAAATCTCAAAAATAACCCCACAAAGACCAATGATGATATTTGTGATGTTGTGATTGTAGTCTAAATTGATGATGATGTTGATGAGAGTGATGTTCACGAGTCTTAAAACTTTAAACTAAATTCTAAAAGAATGTTTCGAGTCCATGATGTTGATGTTGATGAGTTAATGTTGATGATGATGTTGATGTTGATGAGTTGATGTTGATGATGATGTTGATGTTGATGTTGATGTACTAAGTCCCTATGGGACCGATAATGATGATATTGATGTTGATATACTATGTCCGTATGGGACTGATAATGATGATGTTTTATGAGCATGTCGAGTTCTGAGAGGAGTATTAAGCACCAAAATGGGTGAGAGTGAGTCTCACTCGAACTCATCAACTACGTGGCCCACGTAGGAGAGAGGATCGAACCGTAATGCGGATGATTCCTTGTCCCAAAAGAGGACTGATGTTATTTCTTGTGGATCCACTTATGGTGATGTCCTTTACCCCGGGCAGGGTACTGGATAGATATGGCAACGACATCGCTTCGTCGTATCATCACTGGCTCATAGGTGATGGTTGTCCATTAGAGAAACTCCTAGTTAGGTCCCATTTTGGTAGAAATCTGATGTTGATGTAATGGTATGAGTCTTGAGGATGTTGATGTTTTGTATCTACTCATTATCCTTGTCCTACATGGGCATGAGTCCATATATATGAGTTGAGTCGAGTATTCCTTGAGATGAGTCTGACGTATTGATGATGTATTGATGAGATGTTGATGAGCCATTTGTCTACTCTTTATTTTTGCTTTAGATAGACATTTGACATTCTGACGGAGTGTGATGTTGAGGTGATGTTATCCCTTTATTGTTCTATATGTATTCTTACATTCGGCCATCTTACATACCGTACATTCCACGTACTGATGCCAATTGAGCTGCATCATTTTATGATGCAGATACAAGAGGTAGAGGACTTCAGCAGACGCTACGTTAAGGTTTAGAGATTTTGAGTTCAGCTATTGGGAAGCCCTCCTTGCTATTCGGAGGGACCTTTTTCATTATCAGATATTTTGTTTTATTGAGTTGGGTAGCCATTGCCTGTCATGGTACCCTCCTAGACTATTTTGTTGAGTTGAGTTAGAGGCTTCATAGACATGAGTTGAGGTTTGATGTTGAGGTCTTTTTCTTTCTTTGAGTTGAGTTAGCATTTACATTTTCTTATTATTGATGTTAAGATTTAGTTTGCTTGGCCATTGGCCTTCTCATTGATGTAGAATGAATGGCATAGCTCACTGCCTTACTCTATTATTTTCTCTATGCCTTATGTTGACTGATTGTCTTGAGATTGAGTGGTTCGCTTGGGGACTAACAATAGTCTCTAGGTGCCAGCCACGCCTAGGGTACCTTCCCGGGGCATGACAAAATACTTCTAAGAAGGACCGAGAGGTGAATTAGAAGTTACCTGTATCACTAGATTTTGCATGCATTGACAGAAATGGTCATCCGAGTATGTAACGCCTAATTAGTTGCTGATCATGGGGAACAAAATTCTAACCTAAGTATCACTCTACTTACAATAAGTTTTCACACAGTCTTATTCATGGATTATTGTTATTAGTTCCAAAAACATCCCCATTTATTTTATGCATTATTGTTTTCAAGAAATAACAACCTCAGTTGAAAAGTAATAGCTAATAGACTTATTTCAACCTATTCCCTATGGGATCGACCTTGACTTTTAGTTGGGTAAATATACTGCTAATGATTGTCTAGATTTCTTTTGAAAAGTATAATCAAACATTATTAGTGGGCTTAAAATCCATTGATTGTAGCTTTTCTTACGTTGTGCCTTCTCTCTCTTCTTCTCAAGCCTAGATCAGCTTTTTTGAGAATTTTTAGGGTAACTCCTGTCTATTTTGGCATTTAAGAAAAATAAGAATTTGCATCTTTTAACTTTGTCTTGTCGATTTTATTATGGCCAATCCCATTCCATCACGACGGTACCATTGTGGCGGAAGTATTTTTGTTGTGGCAAAATGATGTCAGTCCAGATTAATTTAGATCAAAAGCTTTTTACCCTACCTAAATAATGACAGTTCAGGTCATTACAATCCAAGCACCAATTCATTCAAAAGTAACTCAAAATCTACATCATATCACCCAAAATTTTGTAGTTAGGCTCCTCGATATGTAAATGATATTTTTCAACTACTTACTCAATTAAAGCTTATTTGCAAAAAGTCAATTTTCAAATTTTAAAGGTTTAAGTTTTAGCATTCACTGGCTATTGCTTTAACTAAATGTTAATAGCATTTCATAGTAACTCTAATAATAGTGGTAAAACAATGACCTGATATGTATATTTCTCCAAATATAGTGGTCATTGCCAATTACTCTACTATATATACATAAAGGACCATTCCTTTCACTCTAAATCAACAAAAGAAATAAAACAACACCTTCATCAGGGAAACAACCAGAAACTTAGCTAATACTGAAATCATGTAATAATAAAATCACATTAAAAAATTTAAAAAATATGGGTAGAGAGTGAAATATGAAAAAGGAAAAAGAGAGGAAGGGTGTGTTTTGAATATGTAGGGTAGAGAGAGAAAAACAGATATCAACAGACTAGTGGCTAAATTTGTTAAAGTTTAAGAATCTTAGTCCATTTTTATAAGGAAAAATTATGCAATTAGTCAAGAATGCCAACTTATTTATCAAAATAGCTACTACTTAAAGAAATTATAAATTATAGCTACATTATAATTAAATGGCAAATTAAAAGTATCCTAATATAATTCCTTAATTCTCTTAACTTATTTATAGTATTTTTGTTTAAAATAAAAAATGATACACTTTCTCTATCCACTTTTTACATTATTCCACTTATCGCCTTCAATTTCATATACAACACTCTCTCTCTTCACTCTCATTTGTTCCTTTTCTTTTTTCAAAGTTCTGATTTCATTCCTAAAAGAAGTCAAATTGATTCAAGTAACAAATCTTCACCATATATTTAGTTTGTTTTTAGTTTTTTGGTATAATTTCTTATTTCTTTTTTTATTGATTTTGTTTACATTCTTGTTCTTATTTTCAATTTCTATATTTCACTTAGGGTTTGGGCAGGGGAGTTTGATTTTGCAATACAATGTCAGATTCAAAGAGGATTACTAGATTTACTCAAGGATTGATGGACAATGTAGGTTCTGTGGCTCGATTTGAAGAACAGAGGAGATCAAAGAGTGTACCAAATTCAATACGAATGTAGACTATTGATCAAGATCAGAAGACGAGGAAGAAAAAATGTGAAAGATATTGATGAAGATCGAAATGGGGAAGAACAAATGGATGATGAGGCACTTTATTTTATTTCTCAAGTAAAATGTTAATTTAAACTTATATGACTCTTTTTTTTTTATGTATATATGTGTTTTCATATGTATAATTTGTCCATTTCATAACTTAAGAGTGAATTTGTATTTTCATAATTGGTTCTTATTGTTTTTAGTTGATTGTACCCTAATTATCAGTTTGGTTCGTATCCCAATGTTATGAAGATATCTTTTTTTAAAATATTTTAATGTATTATCCCAATTACAAGATTAATTTTATCCTATGATTTGTATTAGAAGATTATTTAAAAGATTTTAATGTATTTTTATAAGGTTGGTATGTATCCCATTACAAGATTAGTTTGTATCCTTTCATTTGTATTCTAAGGTTATTTAAAAGTCTAACAAGATACTTGCCATTTGTATTCTAAGATTATTTTGTATTTTATATGTTGATATCTGTCAATTTATTGATAAGGTCGGTTTGTGTCCTATGTCTACTAAATGTTTGTATTATATATATACTTCTTTTTATCCTTTTTATATTTGTATTCTATTGGTTTGTATCCTTTTTTTATATTTTATATGCATGTATAAAATTCTAATGTATCCTTCTTTTTAAACTTTTTATATTTGTATTCTAATTTTTGTATCTTTTTTATATTTTAGATACATGTATATAAGATTCTACTGTATTCATTCTTCAACCTTCTTATATTTTGTATTCTGTTGTGTAGTATTCTTTTTAAATTTATATACATGTATAAATTTTGTTGTATTCTTTTTTTAACCATTTTATATTTATATTTCATTGCTTTATATGTTATTGTAAGACACTTACGGGTCATTTGGTGTGAAGGATATCTAAATATAATCCTGAAATAAAAATTTAGTGGCACCTAAATGGTTGTTCGCTTGGCAAAAGAGAGATCACTTATCCCGGGATTAACAAATAGTATCAGGATAAATTATGCCTCCTATAATTTGTTATGGGATAAACTTATAAATGACCAAGTTACCCTTTAAATCTTTTTATCACTTTTCACTTGTATATTTGGAAGAAAACATGCTTGGGTTATCTGGAGGCTCCTCTTTTCATTGCAGTAAGAAAAACCCATTTAATTTAGATACACTTCAGCCTTTCGTTGTTGATTGAAGCTACATATGGGTGATAGAAGAATATCTTTGTCAGAAGCCTTCAGTTTTATAGGATCCTGAGGAAAAGGATCATCTAGCAAGGTTAATTTTCTCTAATCAAAATCTACTTCTCGTTTTTTCCATTATTATTTATAGTTCTTTGATCTATTTTGTATAATTTGAATACGCTCATCTTTTCTACTTAACAATAGCAGAAACAACTCTTTTCTTAATATTATATTTTAGGGTTTTTATAAATTTTGTCTAGCATATAATTGGGGAATATGGCAGTGATTCAAGCTCCATTTGCTTGAATATGTAATCAAAATGAAATTTGTGAAATAGTACCAGCTTTATGTGAGAGATTTTAGTTCTAGCTTCTTCCCTAAATTTTTTTTTTTAATTTTGTCTTCTCTTTATATGCTTGAAATTATGAAGTTGTACTCATTTGTTCTTTCTAATTGATTTTTTTTTTTAGTATCAACTCTTTTCAATTTTTATGAAAAAAATTAGGTTTAATTATGGATCATCAACTACAGTCTGATTTGAATGCTTTATCATCCCTGAGGAGATATTGTGCCAATAATTTCTTGTTATGTGTATTTTTTTTTTATGGTTATTCATTGTCTTTCTATAAGAAGAAATAGGCATGTGGTTAGGTACCTCATGAGTAGTCGAGTTCCTAAAATTATATCTCATTTAAATTATATCATACATGACAGTGACACAAGTTGTATTGATAAGTTAAGGATGGATATAAATTCTTTTCACACTTTAGTTCTCTTAACTAAAGAAGTTGGAGGCTGGACTAATAAAAAATATATGTGAAGTAGTGAAAAGTCAGCAATGTTTTAAAATATTTTGGCTCATCATGAGAAGAATAGATTCATGAAGGTTTATTATGTTAGATCGGGTTGGAATGTAAGTCAAGCTTTCAACGAATGATTGAGAGTTATTCTCAAACTAGCTCCATTATTACTTGTTAATCCCAAATTGGTGCTTGAAGATGAGCTTGACGATCGATGGAGATGGTTTAAGGTATATACACTTTCAATTGAGCATCCATTAACTCATTTAAAAGTAAAATAAATCTAATCTTATCACAAAATTTAATAGTTTGAGATAAAGTTGTAATTTTAGGGATGTCTAGGTGCATTTGATGGTACTTACATTCAAATTAGAGTTCCATCAAAGGGAAAACCAAAATATAGGACAAGAAAAGGAGAAATACCAACTAATGTACTGGAAGTTTTTGATAAAAATTTCAATTTTGCTTATGCATTACTTGGTTGGGAAGGATCAACGGTTGATGACCGTGTACTGATAAATTTGTCCAAGGGTAATGCCATACATATGCTCACATTAATATTATCACAAAAATAATATTATATAAAAATAATTATTTTTTTATGTATATTATAGATAATTATTATTTGTGCGATGGAGGATATACAAATGAAAACGGTTTTCTTTCACCATATAGAGGATATAGATATTGGTTAAGGGATTGGCAAGGTGACAATCCACCACCACAATGTCAAGAAGAGCTTTTCAATATGAAGCATGCTAGAGCTCGTAATGTTATTGAAAGGACATTTGGTGTCTTGAAAGGACATTGGGCAATTCCGAGAAGCCCTTCATGGTACTCAGTTAAGATTCATAACGGGATCATAATTGCTTGTTGTGTGATACACAACTTTATTTGAAAAGAGATGGAAATTGACATTTTAGACATTGATATGGAAGAACAAGTGAGGGATGAGTTAGCTCAATCAATGTGGACTGCGAGCCAAATCAGTTGATCTTTGTTATTATTTTGTAGTGGTAATATGTTTTATGCTGCATTTGGAGTGTGTTTATCTTTAGCTTTTGTTTTTATTGTAAGGTGTATCAACTTTTTATGTCATATAAGAAATAATTACTTGTATTAATTTATTAAAGCTACTGTATGATTAATTTAATTTTTTTTTTTGTTATGTGTTAGTAGATCATGTTTTTAATCATTATTTGTAGAGTGTTTGAATATTTTTTTCATGATGCTAACTAATGGTTTGGAGATACTCTTTCTTTTTATGGTGATAATTAATGCTAATGATGATTTATTTCACACGATTATAGAGACAAAAAATGGATAGTCAAAAATCTTTAATGAATCCACCAAAAAGATCAAGACGATCAACACCTTCAACCCGAAGAACATGGACTCCTCCTGAAGAGAGCTCTCTTATAAACGAATTGAAAGAGTAATGTGTTAATGGTTGGAGAGTCAATAATGGAACCTTTAGGTCAGGATACTTAATGGAGTTGGAGCACTATTAGCGTGAACGTCATCCTGACAGTGGCTTAAAGGGTGAACCACATATTAATTCTAAATTAAAAGTGTGGAAGAAAAGTTATGCAAACATAAATTTACAAAGAGTCAAAGTGATTTGAAATTTCAATATAATGATGGAACCATACTATTTGATGATCCAAAGGAATGGGAAAATTTTATAAAGATAATTGATATTTTGCTTTAGTTATTAGAATATTACTACTTCACATAGTTTTATCTTAAATCTCCATAACTTATAGTTAATATATGTATATATATATATATATAACAACCGTCTTCCTTTCATTGTTTGTCTAGGATGATCATGGTACAAGAAATATGAATACCAAAAAAATGGCCAATGTTTGCTGATTGGGATAAAATTTTTGGTAAAGATAGGGCTACTGGAGAGTATGTAAAAGGGCCATTAGATGTTGTTGAGGATATCTTAAAGAATCAAACATCAGGAGTTTCTAGTGATATGAGTTTAGGATTTCTTATCGATGTTGATGAAGATAAATGTGAAAATGAAGCTAGTCATGGACCCAATGCATCTACACAAGAAGCTGAAAATGCTTATATGGGACCTAATTTTGCTGGAGAGTTTGAAAATAAATGTACTATAGGATCTCCTCATGAACATACTGAAACATCTGGAAAGAAAGGTGAATATTCTAACAGAACTTCTTCTAGTGCCAACGAAAAAGAGAAAAGCGAAAAAAAGATAAAGGGTTGTGGAGGATGTTAATGAAGCATTTCTCAAGACTATGACTGAAGTTACGGAAGAATTTATTGAAAGTCAAGACAAAAGAATTGGTTCCTTGACTGACAAAATTGGAAATCGTGATCACTCTAATATGCATGCTCAAAGTTATTCCATCATTGAATCTTCAACATTCGATTTGTATACCATAGAGCAACATACAACAACAACAACATACTCAGTGGTTCACACAAGTGGGGTCTGGGGAGGGTATAATGTACGCAGACCTTACCACTACCTCATGGAGGTAGAGAGGTTTCCTGGGAACCCTCGTCACAAAAACTCATATGCAGAATAAGCTAGATATGGAAACAGAAAGGAAAAGAAGGGGAAAGTGAACAGAATGACGCGATTAATAACGAAAATACATAATATCAAGTAAATATAAGACAATTACCATACTTGAGGCAGACTAAGGCAACACCGGACAACTACTACTACCCTACTATACCCCATGGTCAAACAACAACATACCAATCTATTAGTTTGCTACTCTAATTCGCGACCTCCATTCCTTCCTATCTAGGGTCATGTCCTCGGTAATACTTCTTTGGTTTACCTCTACCCCTCCGTGTACCTCCAAGATCCAGCCTTTCGCACCTCCTAACAGGAGCATCGGTACTCCTTCTCTGCACATATCCAAACCATCGCAGTTTCGCTTCATCTTGTGAGCTACAGGGGTCACCTCTAGCTTCTCCTGTTCAATAAGTTCAAGTGGTGGAATTTGGAACAAGATGTCTGCTCTCCTCTTCGATTGACGAAAGAAAAAGTCCTGGTCTTCCAGTTTAGTGCCAAACTACCTGCAATCAAAGCACGACTAAGATCAAATGTAGTGAACACAACAAAACAAAACAACATAGAGAATTAACCAGCTCAAACTTTAAACCCCCAACAACGGCGCCAAAAACTTGTTGGTTCCCTAGTACACGCAAGTGTACATGGTCTAAAAAAGTAATATAATGGCCCTGAGAAAGGGACCGGGATATCAAACCCAAAGGATTTAAAGAAAAGTGGCAACTATCCAAGTTATTATGCTTAGAGGGTGTTAAAGAGAAATAGAGAAGAAGTTTGTAAAATGTACTGAAACTACTTACTTAATGCACTATCCTGAGCTCGTTTATTGTAGCTATCAATTTAAAAGTGACTCGGGGATTGTAGCCTTGGTGACGCCATTACGACTTAATAGTCACTCATACGTTTAGGTTTGTAACTACTAGTTCACAGGGTTTAAATTACCTAAATAGGGTTGCATGCCTCTGTCGGCCTACCATTACTGACTGCCTAACTATATCATTGAGCGGGGATAGACATACCAATAAAAGTGTTTTAATGTTATCTTCCTGCATTATGAACCAAGCGAGGTATAAGGGTAGTTGTGAGAGGTCTCCCTTACACGAATCAATCTAGTTTCCTAGTCGAACAAGCTCCCTATACTTTTGTGTTCTATCCATTCCAACATCTCTCGAATCCAGAATGAAAAACTAATTTACCCCCTAGTTGATCAAGCTAAGAAGTATGGATAAAAGCATCATAGGAGTAGTCAGCAAACCCAATCATATGTATCGAAAATCAAGAGCTAAACATTATTTATGGCTACAATCATAGAATATGGGAGAATTAGTCACTCATAGTCGGTTCTAACACCAAAATTAAACTAATGATCATCAACATTCAAGAAGACAAATATGAAAGCTAACAAAACTTGCCCTAGAAAAAGTTCCTCACCTTTCTCCCCCGTTGTCGCCTAATAATTATTCTCTAAACCTAAAGCTTCAAAAACAAAAATAGGACTTAAAAATCCCTTAACTCACTTTCTTTCCATGTGTCTTGAAAGTCCGCGATGCGGACCAGTATGATCTGAACAAGATTCCACTTATTTGCTGACTGGACCAGTTTGCACTATATTTTTCCCTAGTTCGCGACACGGACTTTGCGGTATTTCCTGTTTTACGCCTTTTTCTTCTCATTTTCAGCTCCCTCACTTTTCCCCAAGTCCGCGACGTGCACTTGAGTACTTTTGTTGAGTAACTGCTTCTTTTCCTCCTTAAATCCAGGGTTGTGTTCGTTCTCCTGATCCGGGTCTAACTCCAGAAGGCACCATTTGATCAAAATCTGCAAAACACAACCCATCGGCACACTTGGACCCAGATTAGCAAAATAAACAAAATCACACTAAAATTACTTGTACTCTATAAGTTCACCCTCTGACTTAGCTCTATTTACGGGTATATTTGGCTAGTTCGGCGTTTAAATACACCTAAGATTAGTTGTGAGGGCACAAATGCTTGCTATAGGTGCGAACAGACTGGTCACTTCCAAAATGAGTGCCCAATGAGGAGGCGGGGTGATGGTGGTAATAAGGCTCAGTCTTCAGCAGTACCACAGAGAGGTGCCACAACTAATACGGGTGGGTGTACAAACCGTATGTATGTGATGGGAAATCAACAAGATTAGGAAGTTCCAATAGATGTTGTCACGGGTCTAGTTCGAGTCTTTTCCTATGATGTGTATGCCTTGCTTGACCCAGGTGCCACTTTATTATTTGTAACTCCATATGTGGCTAGTAAGCTTGAGATCCTTCCTGAATGTCTTCTTGAGCCCTTCAATGTTTCTACTCCTGATGGTGAGTCCATCATAGGTGAAAGGGTATATAGAGATTGCACGATGCCTATTATCATAGAGATACTTTGGCAGACTTAGTTGAGTTAGAGATGATTGACTTTGATGTGATTCTTAACATGGATCGGCTTCACGCCTGTTAAGCCATTGTCAATTCTAAGACCCAGACGGTCAAATTCCAATTTCCAAATAAGCATGTTATTGAGTGGAAGGGTAGCTCTGCAGTGCCCTAGGGTAAGTTTCTGTCCTACCTTGGGACCAAAAAATTAATTTCTAAAGGATATATCTATCACCTCGTGTGAGTTAAGGCTGGTTATGTAAAGTCTCAACCTTTGGAGTCAGTTCCAGTTGTCAATGAGTTCCCTGATGTCTTCCCTAATGATTTTCCTGGAGTCCCTCCCGACAGGGAGATTGACTTTGGGATCAATGTTCGCCCCGATACCCAACCTATCTCTATTTCTCCATATATAATGGCTCTCGCAGAGTTGAAACAACTGAAAGAGCAGTTGAAATCTTTTGGATAAGGGATTTATTAGGCCGAGGGTCACACCATAGGGTGCTCCGGTCCTGTTCGTGTGAAAGAAAGATGGTTCCCTCAGGATGTGTATAGATTATTGCCAATTGAATAAAGTGACTATTAAGAACAAATATCCCTTTCCGAGGATTGACGGCTTGTTTGGCCAACTTCAAGGTGCCACTGTTTTCTCCAAGATAGACCTCAGGTCAAGGTATCACCAGTTGAAAGTGAGAGAATGTGACATCCCAAAGATGTTTTTTCGAACCTAATATAGTCACTTTGAGTTTCTAGTAATGTCTTCCAAATTGACCAATGCTCTTGTCGTTTTCATGGACTTGATGAACAGAGTATTCAGACAATACTTTGATATGTTCGTGATTATGTTCATTGATGATATTTTGGTGTACTCCAGAGATGAGGAAGAGCATGTCGATCACCTTCGGATTGTTTTTCAGACCCTCAAGGATAAGGAGTTGTATGCCAAATTTTTAAAATGTGAGTTCTGGCTTAAATAAGTGTCATTTTTGGGTCATGTCTCGGGTGATGGTATTCGAGTGGATATGCAGAAGATTGTAGCAGTTAAGAAATGGCCTAGAACCACCTCTCCAACTAACATAAGGAATTTTCTAGGTTTGGCTGGTTACTACCGCATATTGTTGAGGGGATCTCTTCTATATCCTCGCCATTAGCTGAGCTGACTCAAAAGAAATCTAAGATTCAGTGGTTCGACGAGTGTGAGAAGAGTTTTTAGGAGGTAAAAACTAGATTAATGACTACACCAGACTGTACCTGAAGGGACTGACGATTTTGTGATCTATTCTGATGCTTCCAGAATGGGATTGGGATGTGTTCAGATGCAGAAAGGTAAGGTCATAGCCTATGCTTCCAGACAACCCAAGAACCATGAGAGAAACTATCCAACTCATGACTTAGAATTGGCTACGGTGGTGTTTGCACTCAAGATTTGGCGCCACTATATATATGGAGCACATGTTGATGTATTCACAGACCATAAGAGCCAGCAATATGTATTCACCCAAAAAGATCTTAACTTGAGATAGAGGAGATGGCTTAAGTTGTTGAAGGACTATGATATGAGCACTCTCTACCTTTCAGGTAAAGCTAATATGGTTGATGATGCTCTTAGCAGGTTGTCTATAGGAAGCACTGCTCCTGTGGAAGAAGAGAAGAAAGAGTTAGCTAAAGAGGTGCACAGACTAACGCGATTAGGAGTTCAACTAAATATATCTGGTGAAGGTGGAATACTTGTGCATAATGGGTATACATCATCTCTTGTAGTAGAGGTAAAGGAGAAGCAAGACCAGGATCCCATCTTACTCCAATTGAAGGAAGATGTACATAAGTAGAAAGTAATAGTGTTCATCACAGGGAGAGATAGGGTATTGAGATACCAAAGTAGGTTGTGTGTCCCAGATGTTGATGGTATTCGAGAAAGGATCAGGTCAGAAGCCCATAACTCTAGATATTCCATCCATCCAGGGTCTACCAAAATGTACCATGAGTTGAGAGAGGTTTATTGGTGGAGTAGGATGAACAGAGACATTGCAGACTTTATTTCTAAGTGCCCAAACTACCAATAAGTAAAGGTTGAGCACCAACAGCCATGTGGAGTAGCCCAGAATTTTGAAATTCTAGAACAGAAGTGGGAGATAATCAATATAGATTTCAGCATAGGCTTACCAGGTCTTGTAGACAACATGATTCGATCTGTGTGAGTGTTGACGGGATGACCAAATCAACCTATTTCTTAGCGATAAAGACTACTTAGACGACAGAGGACTATGCCCGATTATATAATTGAGATATTTTCATACTGCATGAAGTCCCCTTGTCTATCATCTCAGATAGAATTCTGGAAGTCCTTTCAAAAAGGGGAAGATTCAAAGGTAAACCTTAGCACTGCCTTTCACCCTCAGACTAATGGCCAGGGAGAGCGGACGATACAGACTTTGGAAGATATATTGAGGATCTGCGTCATTGACTTTAAAGGTAATTGGGATGATCAGTTGCCTTTGATTGAGTTTGCCTACAACAATAGCTTTTAGTTCGAGCATCCAAATGGCTCCTTATGAGGCTCTTTATGGTAGGAGATATAGATCACCGATCGGGTGGTTTGAGGTAGGTGAAGCAGGGTTGATCGGGACAAACTTGGTACACTAGGCTATAGAGAAGGTAAAGATTATCCAAGAGAGATTGAGAACTGCACAAAGTCGCCAGAAGTCCTATGTTGATGTTAGGAGAAGGGACCCAGAGTTTGAAGTGAATGATTGGGTATACTTAAAAGTGTCACTCATAAAGGGTATAATGAGATATGGGAAGAAGAGAAAGTTGAGTGTCAATACATTAGTCCTTAAAAAATTACGACAAGAGTGGGAAATATAGCTTATGAGTTGGAGCTACCATAAGAACTGGCAGCCATCCATCCGGTCTTTCACATTTCAATGCTTAAGAAGTGTTAGGGATATCCGTCTTGGTTGTGCCTGTTGAAAACATTGGAGTGAAGGATAGTTTGAGTTATGAAGAGATCCCAATCTTAATCTTTGATCGTCAAGTTCGCAAGTTGAGGACTAAAGAGGTTGCTTCTGTAAAGGTGTTGTAGAGAGGTCAATCCATTGAAGAGGCTATATGGGAAACTGAAGAGGATATGAAGGCTAGATATCCTCACCTATTTGTGCCTCCTAATGATGAAATTGATGGTAATGATTCGTTTCTATTCTTAGAATCCATTGTTGAGTTGAGTTCTTATCTCTGAGTTGATGCTCTTCTTGAATTTATGAGTATACATGTCTTTAATTGTATTCAAGCCTAATATGATGTTAGAAATAGCCTTCCAATTCTGAATCCGAGTTGAGGGTGATTTCTGTAGTATGAGTATTCGAGTATCCAAATATTTGAGTTACTTCTTGATAGGTCTCCTAGTCCCAAGGGGGAGATATTGTGACACCCCATAACTTTATCCTCACATGTCCCTATGTTTCAAGACTCATTCTTACGTATGGGAAGTGGATTAGGGTCATAAGGGACCTCTAGTACTTAGCCGAGTTCTTCCTATAAATTGAGTTTATAGAGTTAGATTATACAAGGTTCAACTTTAAACAATCATAACTCTTAGCACATAGAATTAGGTAGACTATTACCTACCAAATGAAAGGTATTTGAATTAGCTTTCCAACATAACTGATTTCACCTCATTTGGAGTTCGGAGTCAAACGTTATGGCCGTTTTACTGAAGACTGCTAAAGCAGAGAGAAAAGATGAAACCTAATACGGGCCGTGGAAAAAAGTATAGCTCATCTACTAACTCGTGAAAAAAGTTTTGAAAATCCACTTTTTGGGCCTCATATTCTACGGACCAATCTACGAGTCGTAGAAACTTCTATGGGTCGTAGATTAGGCTCATGAAAGTAATCCAGAGACCTCAAAATTTGGCCAAGAGTTTACGGAAGGGTCCTTAAGGGTCGTGGAAGTTTCTACGGGCTTTATATGGGCCCATAGACGACTTTTGACAGCTTTTTAAAAAAGGTTATTTTGGTCATTTTTCACTCTTTCAAAGCTAAAAACTGATGCTTTTACACTTAAATAAGGCCCTAACCATGTAAGTTCAACCTTTTTACGCTAAAACATTCTCTCAAACGTAGAGCAAGGGTTCAAAGGAGAAAAAGGCTAGGGTTTGAAGTAAAAACTTAAGAATTCTTCCAAGCTATTTCAAGGTTCAATATTTCCAGGTATGCAAGGCTAACCAAAATATGGATTATGTTCTTCCATGTGTTCCATTACCTGAATTGTTGGAGTTGTGAAATAATTGAGTCTTAATCTTGCATGAATTACTATTTTTATGAATTAAATACTTGAATTAGTTGATTTCGCTATTCTACATTAACCTAGCATAAATTCATATTATATTTACATATTTCATTTAAATGAACATGCATGAGTATAATTGAGCCTAAAGAGTCTATCGAATCCTTAAATGTTTTAACTCTATCTTTGTTTTCCTGGATGGTATGAGTTAGAATGATGCATGATAGAGTCCTTATGAGTCAAGAGTTGAACCTTAAAATGATGTAACCAAAGAGTTGATAATAGATGTGATGAGTTGAGTTGACAAATGTCCAATGAGACTAGATGACTGAGTTAACTATAGGATTGATGTCTTATGAGCATATTGGGTCTTGGGAGGAGTATTGAGCACCGAATTGAGTAAGAGTAAGTCCAACTCGAACTTAGCCAGCGTAGGAGAGGATTGGACCCTAAATTTGGGTGTTTCCTATTGTACCAAAATGAGGACTTAATGTTACTGTTTCTGGATCCACTGATGGGATATCCTATACCCTGGCAAGGTATTAGATGGATGTGGCAACGACATCGCTTTGTTGTCTCATCACCGGCTCATAGGTGATGGTTGTCAGTTAGAGAAACTCCCAAATAGGCCTTGATAGTACTCTGAGTGGATGGGATGTAGATGATAGATGAGTAGTCATTGTCTAAATTGCAGCATTCTTACTTTAGCATGTTGTCATGATGATGGAGTTTCCTACTTCTTGAGTTGAGCTATTTGAGTTGATGTTATTCTTTCATTACATGTTTCTTTCTTCCATTTTACATACTCGTACATTCCTCGTACTGATGTCTATTTGGGCCTACATCTTTTCATGATACAGGGACAGGTACTAACGGTCATCAACAGGTGCCCCATTGAGGACTTATTTGCATTCAACTGATTGGTGGGTCCTCCCCTGCTTTCGGAGGATATATCATACTTTTCCTTCTAGCTTTGAGTTTAGCTTTTTTATTTTATTTTGAGGTAGTCATGGGTCTGTCATTGACACCACTTAGTCAAATGTTTTAGAGGCTTCATAGACTAGACTGTTGAGTTGTGATTGGATGTTATTATTGACTAGTTTCTTTCATACGGGTCTTACTTAATTGATGGATAGACTATTTGGTCTTTGGCCTTTATTTATCATGTGTCATATCCTTTCTTCAAGTATTCCTATTTTATTAATGTGTTTCCCTATTAGAATGTGATTGAACGAATGTGATGAGATCGAGTGGTTCGCTCGCTCGGGGTCTAGCAATAGTCTCCGAGTGCCGGCCACGCCAAGAGTACCCTCCTGGGGCGTGACAAAATGTGGGCATATTAAATACTATTTAGTAGCTAATAAACATATTTCTAGGTAAAACTAGGGCAACTTTGAAGCATTTCTAATAAATCAAGGGCATTTTGTACCTAATAGGTGAAAGGACATTTTTGAACCATTTTTACACATTAATGACATTTTTGAACCATTTTTACACATTAATGATATTTTTGACCCAATAGGTGGAAGGAGGGAATTTTGAACCATTTCTAATGCGTTAAGAGCATTTTTTAACCTTTTTCAATTACATTTTCAGAAATTTAAAAAATATACAATTAGCTAACTTGTATTGCAAAAATACAACCCAAAACATAATCCGATATACAATAATATACAAACCTTCATATATATTTTGAAGCTTTGAGTTTCAACAACAGTTGCCTATGACTTTAATGAATATCAATAGTAATTCATAGAAGCTCCAATAATGAGAATAAATCAATGACTTAATATGTAAGTTTTCCTAAAATCAAAAGTTTTTATCAATCACTCAGCTAAATATATAATTCGTGTATGAAATCATTTATTTCAATTATGGGACGAGTAAACAAGTTGGTAATACCCGGGAGTGTGGCTTCCTGCCTATGTAAGATAATTCGTGAAGACGCCATAGCCTTGTGTTTCTATTATTCTTTCCTCCAGAAAGTTGAAACAGAAATAGTCTGCTGGTGGTTCTTGTAGTTTCACTTTAAACTTTTTTAGAATTTTTTTTTATTATATAAAACAAAGAAATGGCAGTTGGATCTATTTGATATTACACAGTGGAGGGTAGCAAATATAAGAAGAATATATTTGTGAAGGAAAAATTAAGAAGAATCTATTTTTAGTAATGATGGAGTTTCATTACAGATAGGAAGGCATGAATTGGACCAATTTTGATAAGCATTGAAAATCTTGACTAAATTATACAATATGTAATTTTATGAAACTGTACTACAATGTAATTATCGTTAATTTATATAATTTGTAAGTAATTCAATTAGTAAAATTTAATTATAAAATTGGCATGACATATTATTTGTCCTGTAAAAGAGATCATGAGTTGAGATTATTCAAGGACACTACAGAAACATTGAGAGAGTTTTCTTAGACAAAAGGGTCTAGTCATTGTGAAAAGAATACAAGATTTTATCGTGACAGAAGGGTCTAGTCATGATGATAACGTATCTGATAAAATTAGACAAATGTATTTCTACTTTAGCATAAATATTTGAGTTTAATTCTTTTAGATTTTCGTATGTAGGCTAATTAATTAATCAAACATTATGCTTCTTTGTCGTTAGATTTTATCGTTATTCAAGATTTGCAATGAGGTTCCTCATGAACCCCCTCCCTCCCCTCTCCCCATTATTTCGATAACAATAACACTATAGTTAATATCTATTCTTCATCACAATTAACACTGCTTTGAACTATCATCAATACATCGGCAATTATCACATATTTTTTAGTCATGATCAATATTATCAACTACTAATATCAACCAACTTCACCATTATAACCGCCATCACTATCACTACCAACCGTCATTTTCATGCCCGTCACTACAACACCAACCACCTCCACTATTACAATTATCACCATCATCATTAGCAGTCACTAACACTAATTATTATCACAATCGCTACAAACCAACCATCACTAGCAAACATAAATATTACATTTTTAACTCAAATAATAATTATTGTTTCTAATAGAAAATCTTACACAAATAACCATTTTGAGTGCAAAATTTACAACTCCCTTTATATTTACAAAAATGACAGCATATTTACATAAATGTTTTTTTTTTAATTTTTTGTCTGCACCGCATTAAATGCAGTGTATTAATTCTTTTTTTTATTCTCTCACCACGCCGTCAGCATTTAATGTGGCGTGATGCCACTTTTAGGTTCAATTAATGCCTTTTCTGACCAAGCATTAATTAGGGGAATAATTCCCCCAATATATTTAATTATCCGAATATATATATATATTTATAATTTTTTTTTTAAAATCGGAGAGGCGTGCATTAATTGCGAAGAGACGTTGTCAGTCTCGACTGACGCGCCGGTTAAATCAGCCGGCGCGTCCCCCCATATCTACAAATATACTATTCTGCATACCATAAGATTTCACTATTTCACTTTTAAATTTTTTGGCGATTATTTTCTCCTCCAGGCGGGAACTTTTGATCAGGTATGGTTTTTTTTTGGGTCTTCAGTATTACCAATTTATGTGTTGCAATGATTGTTTAGGATGTTTATTTTGTTTAGGTGTTTTTTTATTGTTTTGAATGTTAGTGGGTGAGGGGATTTTTTATGGTATAGGTGTCGTGTTTTTCTTATCTGATCCCCTTTGTTTTTTTGGTTGGTGTTTGTGGGTACAACGTTTTGTGGAATGTAATGGTGGGGGGACATAGCGGATTATTTTTGTTGTTGGGTTGATTTTGGGTTTGGATGTTATTTACAATTTTTTTATGGTTTCAGGACTGGTCCCAAGTTTGATTTTTTGCGGGGGTTTGGGTTCTGTGTCAGTCCCCGCGGGGGGGACTGATTTATGCTATTTTTCTTGTGTGTTGCATTTTTGTTGGTATGAACAAATGTTTTTCTTGTTCTATTGTGCTTTATGATTAGCAAGTATATATTGATCTTGTCACCTTGTTAATTGGGGGGGGGGGGTTCGTGTCTGGGGGGGTCCGGGTTGGTTGGATGTTCAGTTTTTTTCTTTTGGGATCTTATGTTTGAGTGTCCTCCCACACCCCGAATTACATAAAATCGTATTTTATGATATTTAGTTTTTTGTTGGTATGAACAAATATTTTTTCTTTTTTGTTCCATTTTTTGCGGTATGATCAAATGTTTCCTTTTTTTCTATTTTTGTGTTTTATGATTAGCAAGTGTATATTTGATGAATGTTAGTTATTGATTTCTTTTGTTGTGTGTTTTTTTTTCAAGTTCTCATGTAATGGCCTTGTGCCCCCTTACCCCCTCTTATCCATTTTTTAATCGATGGCTGCCAATTATATAAATTTTTGTTGTTTTTCAGTGTGGTTGGGGGTCCTTGTGGTTTTTTGTTTTTTATACAGTCGAATATATGATTTTTTTATGGTAATCTGTTCCCTTCCCAGTCCCACTTTGTAATTCCTTTTTGTTTGGGCTTTCATCTTTGGTGAACTTAATGTTGTCTCTGCACCCCCCCCCCCCACCCTCCCCATCCTTTTTGTTTTCAATTTTGGTGACATTCATGGGAGACAGTCTGCATGTTGCTAGTCCTATGTTTTATATGTATTGTTTTTTTTCTGTTTGAATTATTTGTAGTATTTATAAATTATTACAAGAGATATGGATGCTACAAACACGAGAAAAAGTTCAAGGCTTTCAGTCTTGCAAAGAGACGTGAAGGGGAAATTCCCGGCTGTTAATGTACCATATGACAGCGACTTTGAGGACGAAATTCCTCTGGCCAGGAGATCAGCATTTAAAAAGCGTGCGGACTCAATTCCTGACGTTGAGGTGGATGTAGTTTTTTTTTTTTTTATGATTTATGTTTCAGTGGATGTTGTAGGCTAAATTATAATGTTTCTTTTATTAATTAGGAATCCTCTTCTAAGAAAGATAAGGTTCACTTGGGGTCCCCGTCAAAGAATCCAGACAAAGTAACACGCAGGAACACCAAAATTGACACCAAGGTATGCTTCTCTATTTTTTTGCCTTTACATTTTTTTTTTGGGTTGGGGGGTGGGAAGTTTTCTTGTTCTTGGTGTTTGTAGATAAATGTTTTGATGTATATTTTTCTGTGGGATGTTTCAGGAGCACAGTAAAGCCACTAGATGGTGCTCCTACGTGAACGTTGATGCATTTGATGAAATATCTGCCTTTTTATCCCCTTATGGTATGTTAGAACAGTTTAAAAGCGGACCGTTTGGCTATCTTTTTGGTCTGCCACGTGTGAATGTGCATTCACAGCTCCTCCAGGCTATGGTTCACCGCATGACTAACAAGGATAATATTGGTAATTTCTTTATTTTTAATTTCAATGGCAAGGAGTTGAGGTTTGGGTTAAGGGAGTTTAGAGCCGTTACGGGTCTGAGGTGTGGTACTAATGATGACTTTATGCATGACTTGTCGGGGAATTCAAGGCTAATTGAGCGGTACTTCCTGGGGGCAAGTGCAAGGGGCGTTGAGAAACATGACGTGATCACTGCTTTTAAGGCTGGGTTGTTTGAGAGGGATGATGTTTTCGATATGGCGGTGATATATTTCATCAGTACATATATTTTGTCGTCCCCCCCCAAAAAATATTTTGTTCCGGTAGATCATTTTTTGCTAGTTGAATCTGGACGGTATGTTACATACCCATGGGGTAGACGTGCGTTTTTTGATTTTAGGGATTCGTTGGTGACCCAACTCGCGGGAAACTCGGAATATTTTAAGTTTTGCGGGTTTCCACTCGGGATGCAAGTGTGGATGTATGAGTGTTTGAACAAGGTTGAACCGGCTATTGATGTACGTGTGGAGCGTCGAACCCCTCGTATGTTCAATTGGAGGACATCTGAGTGCAGGATGTATTTCGACAAGTTGATGAGAGGATTGTTCAGGAAATATGGTAGTCAGGTATAAAAAAAACCACTCCATTGCAATCAGTAACCTTTGAATTTTTTTAATAGATTTTTACGTTCTTACAATTTTTTTTTTGAAGTATAAGTTTGAGGAGATTGCCTTCTCCCCGGAGGAAGTAGCTGCATTTGATGTTGAGCAATTACAGGAATGCGTTTTCGACCGGAATGATGCCCGGCGGAATAGTGATGAGCCCAATGACAATGCGCCGGATGACAATGTTAAAATGTTGGTGGAGGAGATTTTAATGGTTAGTATAATGTCTGCCATATTTTATTCGATAGTATGGACTATTTGCATAAAAAATACACAGCAGCAAGTTTATTATATTCTATGTTGTTATATAATTTTTTCAAGGTGCGCAAGGACTTCAAGAATTTAGAAGTCAAAGTTGAAGCTCAAATGCAAGAGTTGAAAGAATATATGTATGAATGCTTCAAGTCTTTGCTTGTTGAGCTTAAGCAATCATGGACCCATGGTTCAAAACATGATGGTGTTGTTGACGTGGAGGTACGTGTACCCTTTTTCAATGTATGATCATTAAGTAAATTTTTTTATTCATTGTGTGCACCTTTTTTTTTTTTTACTATTTTGTGCTATTCTTACTGTGATGGTCAGCTTTATGCGTAAGAAACATGTTTTTTACTATTGGTTAATGCAGTGTTTTTTATGTGCAGTTAATGGTTTTCATATTGGTATATTACGTGGGTCATGTTAATTTTGTATCATTCTTAGTCTGCTGGTATCTTTGTGAGTGAAATGGTCAACTTTCTTGACTTTTCTTCTGTGCTTTTTTTTTCTTGGTTTCTGCATTGGTATATGTGGCAGTAAATGGTATGCACATTTGGTATTTTTCCTGGTTTAAATGGTCAGATTATACATGTCTTTCGTGCTTGTTGAGTTCTATTCCTTTTTTGGGTTCTGCAATGGTGCATATGTAAGTCCACTGTTAGCCACATTGGTATATTTTAGTCGTGTTAATCGTTAGTTTTTATACATTTTGTATGTTGTTTTTGGGGTATTTTTTTGGGCTGTCATTGTTTGAATGTGCTCCCACACCCCTTCGCACCCCCTAATTCTGATATGTTATATGGTCCAGTCTTATGGTATGCACATTTGGTATATTTTGTGTGTTAAATAGTAGAAGTAAACCAATTGACCCACGAATATACCAATATGATTACTATTTACCTGGTACGTACACCATTGCAGTAACCAACAATACCCATCAGCTTACTGGTATGCACTTTGGGTATATCTGTGTATTACATGGTAAATTTTTGTACTTTATTTTTCTGTATGCTGAGTTCCCTTTTTTTTTTGGTGTCTGCATTGGTATACCCAATAGGGGGTACTGTTAGCGATGTTGGTATTTTTCTTCTGTGTTATTTTTTATGTTGCAGTATGGGTGACGTTATATCTGAAGCCGTACAATGCATTTTTACAATGTTTTTGTAGGTTGAGGACTGTCAGACAAGGGGGGCTGCCGATGTACCTATGGCTGACTGTGACAAACAAATCCCCGAATTGCCACGTGTCGTTGAAGTGCCAATTCAGGGTGCTCAACCAGACGCTACGACATCTGTTCGTAGGTCCCCCACATTGGATGATTTCGAGTTGCCTGACTTTCGAGAGTCACAAATTATGGCGTTGGAGAACAGAATTCCATATTTTACACCAAGGCAGCGTGAACGGATCCAGGCCACTGTTAATTTTGGGGACAGTAGTGCATCTGGTTCCAAACCCAGGCAGTCTCCGGCAATTTTTACTCTGAAGCACCCCTTTGTTGGTCACGAAGAATTGGGAGTTCATCCAGAGTTGGTCGATGCCTTTTCGAAGTGGATGGAGGGTAGATTATCCAAAAAAACGTGGCAGGTTTGTGTATTTTCTTCTCTATATAATTTTTTTAACATTTATTTTTTTTGTAATAATTAGTGTTTTAATTTATTTTTTATAGGAGACTTAGCGCGTTTACAGTCAATTCCAACAAGATAAACCCCCCGTATGATTTTGGTGTTGAATCGGTTGGGTTGATGGACTGGTTTCACATCATGGTCACTAGTGGAATGGCATGGACTGACTCGGTAACTTTTGTGTTTCATGTTTTGAATCTCCTTTATGTCACCATTAATGTATGTTTTTTGTTTCATATTTTTTAATGATTTTTTTTTCACAGCACGTGAATGTTATCATGTATTACTTGCGAAAGAAGTGCAAGTATGGGGATTCAACTCAGAACAGAGTAACGACTACGGATACCTTTTTCTCTAACTGGGTTGAACAAATACATGATACATGGGAAGCAAAAAGCAGGGACAGTACCATCATAACCCAAGACCATGATGTAGCACAGTACATTCGGGGTTATAAGATATTGGCCAACACACCTTGGGACAAAGTTGATTTTGTGTGCATCCCGCTCCACGTCCCACAGAAGTGTCACTGGGTGCTGGTGGTCTTTGCTATCCAAAGCAGGTGTCTATTTATTTATGATTCCCTTAGTGAAGTGGGTATGATACATAACAAGGCGGTTATTCAGTCGGTGAAAAAGTTGGCAGAGATCATACCATTATTTTTTGTTAGTACGGGGTTTTATGGCAAAAGGGACGACATTGATTGGAAAAACTCACTTGATTACGCTGAGTATGCATTTTCTGACAGCCTGTCCATTATTGTCTGTGATAACATTCCACAGCAACGTGGAGATTCCAAGTAAGTTTTTACTCATTTTTTTCCACTTTTTCATCCCGAGAGAACTTCTTCTTATTTCCTTTTTTTTTGGGTGTGGCAGCGATTGCGGTCTCTTTATCTCCGTGTTTGCTGAGCTTACATGCAATGGCTATGATTATTCTGAGATCTCAACCAAACCAATAGACCCTGTTTTCTGTCGTTTGAGATATGGCACCTTATTATGGGATTATGGAAACAAGAAAATAGAAGCTGGTGCCATCAGCGAAAGCGAGGTAACGGGTAAGGTTGTTAGTCGTTTTGGTGGCCCAATTAGACAAGCAGTTATCGTAGGCGAAAGTGACAGGGTGCCCGTCTCGAAGTATGTTCCCCGGAGGAAGTCGTAGTTGTAAAATGCAAAGTTGGACAAATTTTTTTCTTTTATGTACATCAGTGGCCTGGTGGTATTTATTTTGGTTTTTTCGGACATCTTTGTGTTATTGTTTTTAATGCATTTCTGGTTGCTATTCTCATGTCATTGTTTTTTCTTTTTTTTTATTGATGCACCCTTCTTTGGTGCCATATTTGGTAATGCCCGTATTTAACATTTAATTAACTCTCGTATTATGTTCAATTAAACATTAATCACTTAGAAGTACGATTTTATAAATCAATGATTTAAGTACAAAGTAATTTAAGTACGTAAAACCATTGCAAATTTTAAATAAACTTGATGATAGAGACATCCAAAAAAATAGTCTTACTTGCAGTTGAAATACCAACACACACACCAAAGAAACACCCAAAAAAACTGGGGGGGTGAACCAAACTTTCTGCAGTTCTGTATAGCATGATTTTGCTTTCTTAAAAAAAACACCACCAATCAACAGAGCAGGCACCATCACGCACACCATTTGTTATACCATTATACTTAATTTCATATAATACCAAGCCGAATACCAAAAACACCACCAAACAACTGCATACAGTAGATGATTTTAATTTTACTTAATAGACCCAACCACATTTTTAACTTGTAAAATAACTTGCATGTCATGGTAATAATTTTTTAAAAACAAAACACCACGCACATGATCAAACGCTGGTATACCATCATAATTAACATCATAATACCAAGCCGAATACCAAAAAAAACACCAAACAACTGCATACAGTCGATGACTTTAATTTTACTTAATAGAACCAAACACATTTTTAATTTGCAAAATAACATGCATGTCATGGTAATAATTCTTTAAAAACAAAATACCACGCACATGAGCAAAGGTTGGGATACCACATTAGATTCCATGTCACACAGACTACGTGTCATCTTATTACCTTTTTTTTTTTTGGAATATCACTCACACGTCATGTAACTTTTTTTTCATAAGCATATCTAACCCCGTAAGACACACCTTCAGTTAGATATACCAGGAATTTTGCCTCAGACAAAAACACATAAATAACCAATGGTTACACCAGGTACAGCCCCAAACAACTGCATAGAGTAGACCACATTAAAATGCCCCAAAAAGACACATTTACCAGCTACGTATACCATGTTTTTTCACAAAAGACAAAACAAACGTACAGAATCATTGGAACCAAAAAACAGGGTCTCGCACACACCAAAGAAACACCCAAAAAACTGGGGGGTGAACCAAACTCTCTGCAGTTCTGTATACCATGAATTTGTGTTTAAAAAAAAACACCACCAATCAACAGAGCAGGCACCATTACGCACACCATTTGTTATACCATTATACTTAATTTCATATAATACCAAGCCGAATACCAAAAACATCACCAAACAACTGTATACAGTAGATGACTTTAATTTTACTTAATAGAACCAACCACATTTTTAACTTGCAAAATAACTTGCATGTCATGGTAATAATTTTTTAACAACAAAATACCACGCACATGATCAAAGGCTGGTATACCATCATACTTAACTTCTCATAATACCAAGCAGAATACCAAAAAAACCACCAAACAACTGGATACAGTAGACGACTTTAATTTTACTTAATAGAACCAAACACATTTTTAATTTGCAAAATAACATGCATGTCATGGTAATAATTCTTTAACAACAAAATACCACGCACATGAGTAAAGGCTGGGATACCACATTAGATCCCATGTCACACAGACTACGTGTCATCTTATTACCTTTTTTTTTTTGGAGTACCACTCACACATCATGAAACTTTTTTTCATAAGCATATCTAACCCCGTAAGACACACCTTCAGTTAGGTATACCAGGAATTTTGCCTCAGACAAAAACACATAAATAACCAATGGTTACACCAAGTACAGCCCCAAACAACTGCATAGAGTATACCATGTTTTTTCACAAAAAACAAAACAAACGTACAGAATCATTGGAACCAGAAAACAGGGTCTCGCACATCTTTGGGCCAAAATCATTATGCATCAACTGCTACCACTTATGGGTTGGGAACCTTTTTCTTTTTTTTGGAATTCCTCTCAATGAATCCCTTCTTGCGGTCCTTGTTTGATGGTCTTCCTGGTCGCCTTCTAGTGGTGGGTGGCAGCACTAGGTCACCAACCACATGAATTGGAATTTCCCGTGATTTTTCAGAAGGCAGTGGCTCAATTGGTATTGCATAAGTATCTCTGAAGTTCTTGGTGCTATAGTAAACGGAGCAAAAGTCCTCTATGCGCTTATTCCTGTACTCTATAGCAGCTATTGCATGACTACACGGGATTTCGTCATGTTGAAACCTTCCACAGCTACACGTACGTGTGTTTAGACAGATTGTGAATCTCGTAGCACCATCGACGACCGTATGAAGATGTTCTGTTGAAGCCCGCACCTGCATCACAATTTTAGTACATTGTTAGTTTGTTACAATCGTTCTAACACATCATCAACCCTTTTTTTCGTTCAATGAACCAACCATCATAGCATTGGAGTGTTGCATGTTACGCAACAGTACTTTATTGTATCTTGTTGTCAAAATAGTGGTTGTTTTCCTGGCCTCCTCGTTGTGTTTGTCGTTCCAGCGCTGCATTGTTTCCCTCATGTACTCTAACATTGGTATCACCAGCAGCTTTCTCCCAGACACGATTGCGCTATTGATGGATTCAGCTATGTTGCTGGTCAAAGTCCATGTTCTTTTTACGGTTGTATGACAACGAGACCACCTCTCAAAATCAACCGAACCAGGTATGAACGAATCTTTGGATTGATTTCATCCATTTGACTCATCAGATGATCAAACTCCTCCACTGTATACGCCTTTGCCAATGCGAAAAACAACTTCCTAACTTCATCTGTTTTCTTGTGCGTTACCCTCAGTAAATTTGTCCATAAATGGTAGATACACGCATAATGCTTGACGCCAGGGTAAACTGATGCTGTAGCATTCCATATGCTTTTATTCCTGTCAAAAACAAAACACATGCCTTCTCTATCACCAAAAGCTAATTTGAAATTTTCGAAAAACCAACCCCAGGAGCTGTCATTTTCAGAATCTGCAATACCATACGCCAGTGGCAAAATATGTCCTACGAGTTCATGATTATACAAGCAAAGCAAATCATGTTATATTTGTAGAACAAATTTGAGCAAATATTGTAAGTCAGTTGCAATTAATGTTTGGTTAAAATAATTTATGGCAAATACCAACCTCCAGGATCCATTGTGCTAGCAATCAGCAGCGTCCCTTCGAATGTGGATCGTATGTGTGTTCCATCAACTACCACAATGGGACGACAATATTCCCACCCTTGTATGCTAGATGCAAGGGCTATAAATGAATACAGAAACCTATCTTCATCGGATTTTTTAAGGTTAACAATACTTCCCGGATAAGCTTCCTCTAACATATATAGATACACAGGTAATTTAGAGTATGACTCCTCTGGGTCCCCACGCAGTTTTTTCAGCGCATGTTGCCTACCCCTCCACGCTTGCATGTATGTCAATGAAATACCATGCTCTCTCCTCATGTCATTTTGTATGTCTTTTGGACTGTAATTTGTTTTTGCATCCGCATACTTAGGCAACAACATTGTACCTAGCACCGAACTGAATGCTTGTCGTTTCACGCACGCCCTGGAGTTGCTGCCGCACTGGTGCTCATCGTTAAAAAAGCGCACCTTGAACAATCCAGTTTTACCAAGCGATGACGACTTTAACATCCATCCACAATCATCAGATGCACATTTTGTAGAAAAACTACAAAATAAAAAGCAAACATCTGAGCCACATTGTTACCATGATAAACCAAGTAACAGTATGAATAATTTGGTAGTTTAACCTTTTTATAGACGACCTGACAACCTTGATTCTGAACTGCCTCAATACCGCATACCTTTGGACAGCTGCAACCAAAGTGTTTTTGTTTTCGTATATTTGGCCTACGTCAAGTATGTTGGTTAGCTGGTTGTTTATTATAATTTGTCCTTCATTTTCTTCAATTTCATTATCTGCAAAACTTGCATCCGCAGTTTGCATTGGTGTGCATAACACCACTTCATTATTTCTAAATTCAGTTGTCGGCTGGCCGACTCGATCAATGGATGTCACACACAATGGATATTTTGAAAAGAAGTCAGGGTTGCACTTTCTTTGATCCAAATAGACCTTTATGCCCATGTCATTGTGGATTCTCAATGGTGGTGAATGAGCATCTACAACATATTGTATCACCAGGTCGGCGCATGTTGTGTCAAACTGTATCTGCGAAGCAATCACTTCCACCAATCCATTGAAATTTGACGTACTATCATACAATATCCCTTCAACCATATAATCTATGTAGTTACCTGTTCACGCATGCAAACACACACCACAGTAACTAACATTAACCATCAATATTTACCACCATGCACCCAGCACAGATGGTACTCATGGAAACCATGGCAGTCAACAAAACATAGACAGAGCAGGCACCATTACGCACACCGTTTATTATACCATCACACATATATTTTTAGTAAAATGTTTTTTTTCAATCCAAGTGAAGATCATTACCAACTTCATAACCAATCAACAAACGTTTAACCAAAAAAACCACTACCTTTTTCCCATAAACTCCCCCCAAGGAAAATATAATTTCAACATTACCAACAAGGACCCCACACATACGAACCGTCTCTCAAACAATGCCAGTCGTCCAAATACGAACAGAGAAGATACCAATACACATTTTTTTTCATCTGCGCAAAAAATACAAAATATTAATTTAAGTTATACGTAATTAAATTTTTTGTTACCTCTTACGTCCCACCTTCCATTATATTTCACCAAAATTGATACAATATTATCACTAGCCATCCCTTTAAACCAGACGCACACCTTCCTAACGTCAAAAATTTTTTTCCTGCTTTCGTACGAACACAACACCAACCCTTTGCCTCACCAACCAAAATATTTTTCAGGGCTTAAGACCTTCTTATATACCAAAACAATTTCCCTCCAAAGTGGTACTATTTAATTTGTCCCAACTTTTTGCCATATGTTTATAAAGTACTATAGGGTAATAATTACCTAGGTCTTCTAGCTTGTTCAAAAGCCCCTTCCTATCAAATCACATAATTGCACAACTTTTGCAAGTCAAGAAAAGTCAATTTAAAAAAGAAGACATCATAAATCACCAAAAACTTTTTCTTCCAATCGTCCTTTTTTTGGGGGAACTCTTCTTTTATATCAAAATTTTAATGAATTGTATACTTACACATGAAGCTTTATATATATATATATATATATATATATATATATATATATATATATATATATATATATATATATATATATATATATATATTATATATATTTAAAATCGCATATATATATGGGCAAATGGGCAGTGAAGCAGACGTATATGGTGATAAAACTGGTCTTTCCGTTGGTCTGCCCACACATTACCCATTGGGTATTTTAATGTCTGCCCCTTTATCCCTTTTCCCATATTTTTACATTCCCCAACACCATCCTTTCAAATCAAACACATCACCAATCATTCCCTCACCAATACTCTCTTTGCTATTTATGTAATAAGTTTGTTAGTTTTTTTGTAATAAAAAAAAGGTTGCTAGGGGCATGTAAATACTATTAATTTTTTGTACATTTGTGCAAAAACCCCTATTATTAATTACTTTTTTAATTAAATGGTATGTTTAGAAATAAATATATTATGCACATTTAAATATTTAAAAGCAAACAATCCTTAATCATTCATTGTTCACATTTAGATACTAGATACAACATGATAATCATTCAGATTCAAACGATTTTATCTTAACAAAAATAAACGATGACAAGAAATGTGGTTTAATTAAGAAGCTAGCTAGGAGTATAGTAGGGAAGAAATTGAAGACCACTATTTATTTATTTTTCTTAACAATTAGGAGGAGAAGTGAGATTGCATTTAGTAGGAAGAGCCAAGGCTAGTTCGGGATCAATCCCAAGAGAGGGCAATAAGAATGAATTCCTATAAGAACACAAGCACTGCAAGTCTGCACCTGACAAGGCTTCACAGCAAGAAGCAGATGGCTCCACTGGGTTTGGCTGTGTTACTGATGGCTTACAAGCTGTCAAACCATGGTCATCCATGTTACAAATACTCAATCCACTCGCAAATTCTACTATAAGTAGTAGTCCTAGAACCACCATACCCAAAACTTTCACTTTGCTTCCTTTCATAGCCATGTTTTCTGGCTCAGCACCCAATTAGAGTGTGTGTGGAGTTTGCAAGTTAAATTCTTGAATTTATAAGCTGAGGACCCGAAGAGATTTTGATAGATTGAGGGGGCAAAACATAACCCAACAATAATAGCTGCCTAAACTATAATCACTTTAGAGTGGCCGATGTCATTAGAACTGCCAACAAAAATAAGCCACGAATATACTAAAGTGACATAAATAAATCATGAATTTAAAAGAGAAGAAAAGCTTAGTGTAAAAAAAAATTACACTTAACAAAATTTTTGGAGAAGCCGCTTACACTTTATAATATGTGAAAAATTTTACACTCTGTAATTTTTGCTGCCTTTTCATATTGATTTGATGCATCATAAAGTGAAAAAAAAAATTATACTTGATAGTTTTTGCATCCTTTTCTCACACAATTAAATGAGTATGTTATTATTCGTTATAGTATGAATATTTCTAAATAATTAAATTAATCACATGAAATATAATATAACCTTTAATCATATAACTCAATTTCTTTTTGCACAACTCAAGAAATTATTAAAGACTAGGTAGGGTGGAATGAGGAGAACCACGAGTTAGAAGCCCGTGAGCATAAAAGTTTGTCATTATTCAAATCAAATTCTTCCACTGCAGACTTCACGGGTGGTATTGTGTTGGGACCTATGCCATGGCAATTGAAGCTTGTTTTACCAAACATGATTTTCGATTAATTAAATTCATCATTTTGGTTTAGTTTCTTTTTAAAAAGTAATTTTAGGAAAGTTACGTTCCCATTTGTTTTTGTTAAAATATTCCAGAGAACAGTTTTTCTGTCCCTTTACATAAAAACCTATGTAAGGATTTGTAATGACCCGTTAGGTCATTTTGAGAATGAACCTTCACTTTTTCATAAAAGATCCTTTTCGTAAATATAAATTAAAAATTTTGGACTATTTGATAATTACGGTCATTTAGTTGACGGATAATTTTAGATTGGTGGATTAAAATAACTTTTTTAATTAATATTCTATACTATTTCTCCCATATTTATCAAAAATAGACTAATAGAATTTATCATTTTTAGTATATTAAAATAAGTAAATAAATAAATAAGTAAATAAGAAATAAAAAGGAGAAATAAATAAATAAATAAATAAAAAGGGAAAAGAATTCAAGATGAAGAGGGCTGCGCAGAACAAAGAAACGAGGAAAAAAAAAGAACGCAGAACGTAGAAGAAAAATTTCGGGAAGGAAAAAGAAAGGGAAAAAGATAGAGAAAAATTATGATTTTCATTCCGAAACATCAAGGTAATTATTCTCATCCTTTCTATGAAGTTTTCATGAGATTATGAATAAATTTTTAGGGTAGATCGTGTATAATTATGAAAATATAGCCCTAGGGTTCTTAGAATAAAATTTTGATTTGGGGATCGAATAACGATCCGTTTTAGCTGAAATTTGACGTATACGTTTAGTTATTATGGGTAGACATAATCTGAAAGAAATTTTCAGATTCGGATTTAAGGGCTCGGGGTGACTTTTTGACCCGATTTTTGAGACAAAAAAAATATGTAGCAATATGGGTGTCATTGGATTCGTATTCTTACGTAGATTTGTATTTGAACAGATTTTGATCATCTGAAAGCGTTACGAAAGACTCAAGGTTTGGAGTGTCATTCTATTAACTAAGGCAAGTGGGTTTCTAATCTTTTGTTAAATATGTTGAACCTTGTATGCTCTAATGTGTATAGAATTGAGTATTTTGGGGTAGAGATGGATTAATGTAGGCTTTGATCAAAATATTTTGAATTGAATAATTATTTCTATGGTGATATTTGACTTGTGAATTAATTGTGAAAGTGTATTTTAGGGGAAATAATGAATTATTCGATATTGATATCGAATTGGTACTTGTTTTGAGATGTAACTGTTGTTGAGGTTGTGATGGTATTGAGATATTAAGGATATTGCAACATTTTTGGTATTGGGTAACACCCATATTCTTGTAATTTCTTCTATGTGTGATTCATGAAATATTTTAATATTATAAAAAGAAATGAGGCAATTAAATATAAACGTGAGTTGGTGTGGTGTTGTGACACTTGAATTGAAAATGTGGCTAAGTGATGAGAATTCTATTTTTGAGATATATTGTTGTGGTTGGTGATTATGAGTTGATTTGTTGTGAACTTCATCTCATGTTCATTCATTCTATGTCACACATAATTTGCATTGATTCTGGATATTGATATGAGTGAGATGGTAAAGAAAAAAAAAATTGGGGCCGAGGTCTTTACCGGTTGAGATGTGATGCCGAGGTCTTTGCCGGCGATATTGTGATGCCGAGGTCTTTGCCGGCGATGTTGTGATGCCGAGGTCTTTGTCGGCGATGTTGTGATGCCGAGGTCTTTGCCGACGATATTGTGATGCTGAGGTCTTTGCCGGCGATGTTGTGATGCCGAGGTCTTTGCCGGCGATATTGTGATACTGAGATCTTTGCTATTGATATTGTGATGCCGAGGTCATTGCCGGCAGTTATTGCATAAGCATTGCATCTCATCCTTGCATATTGATATTGTGATGTCGAGGTCATTACCGACAGTTATTGCATAAGCATTGCATCTCATCCTTGCATACTATTATGTGGCATGGTGTTATGCATGTGATTGATTATGTTATCACTTGTGAGTTAAGACTTGTGATTTGATAATTGTGATATACTGAAAAACTATCTTTATTGTGTATTATGTGTTGCTGGACTGGGACTTTTCTGAGTGCAAGTTTGTAGTTCCGCGGTATGTGGTTGGGTGTGAAGGAGTTACTTGGTTCTTCATTGTTTTACTCTAGGTTAGTTCCATTTGCTGAGTACCGTGTTGTTTTTGGTACTCACCCCTTGCTACATTTTTGTAGGTTGCGAACCCGGTCCCTTTAGTTAGAATTTTCTCATTGCAAGACCGAGCTTTCGGATTATCCTTAAGGTAGCTGCTTATCTCATCGGTGGACCTTTAAGGAATCCATTATTATGTTACGTTCTATTTGAGGACTAAACATTTGAGACATTTATTTTATTCGAGTACTATGTATTTAGAGGCTTGTACATGTGACACCCGTTCTGGGATGGTTTTTTGACTTCCGATGATTATTTGTCATACTAGACTACTTTCTCTTTCGCAATTATTGTTATGTTTAGATCAGTAGGTAGTTGGCTGACTCACCTTGGTGGGTTAGGTGAGTGCCATCACGCTTGAATTTCGGGTCGTGACAATTGGTATCAGAGCTCCAGGTTCATAGGTCTCACGTGTGTATAAGCCGAGTCTAGTAGAGTCTCGAGGATCGGTGTGGAGACGTCTATACTTATCTTCGAGAGGCTATGAAGACTGTTAGGAAACTTCCTTTTGTTTATTCTTTCTCTATCGTGCGTCCGTGGTTCGGTGTGATTCTTACCATTTTATTTAATCTCTCTCATTTATAGAGATGCTTCGTGCTTGGTTCTTTAAATGAGTAGTTAGTGGGTTATATATGACTTGAATATTAGATCTAGTACTAAAGTGTAAGTGACATACTTGTAAAAAGGATATGTGGTTATATTTAAAAGATTCAATGATTAAAACAGGTTGAGTAAGGTGATGACTTGACGATACACTTTGAGGATGTTGGAGTGATAAGGTCAAACAGTGGATTGGGGGATTTTATGAATGTGTTATCCTTTTTGGGGTTGGTTATCCAGCAACACAAACATTATTAATGTGGTATATATATGATATCAAAAATGGTTTAACAATTTAAGGTGGAATGTTAAAAGGATAGGTAGAAGCATGCGGGCTAGTTTGGTGCTACCTTCTTGATAGGATGATGTGTTCTAGTGGTGGATCTAATGGACTTTCACAATGTAGTACTAGTGACATATGAAAATGGATGTGTCCATTGTCAAGCATGAATACAAACTATTTTAGAAATTTTTAGTGTATCATGGGCTCATTTAATAATGTTTAATGTTGTACTCATATTCGAGAAATCAACTAGTTTGCTACTCTAGATGCTTGGGTTAAGTATTATTTATAAGAAAAATTTTAGTGGTGGATCTTTGGTACAATTAATGTATTTAAGTTGTGAGGTGTATTCGGGGGATTCTAAATGAGGACTATTACTCCATAATAAGATCCAAGGGAGTTAGTTCTTTATATTTGACCGATATAGTTTTGGTGTCATATCAATGATGAGGGTAACCTTGAGATGATGGCAATGGCCATAGAGCATAATAGTAATAAAAGTTTGTGATGGATTATGATCAAGATGCAATCATATGATGAGAATTTTTTTATTGAGTGAATTCAGTATGGTAAACATAATCTGCAGGTATCAAAAGTTACGCTGCTACTATTTGATGAGTAACGTGATCATAAGAAAAATGTAAAATGTGTTGAGATACTTCTTCAATAGAATTGAAATGAGCTAGTCATAAATTAATAAATTAGTGAGATGTAGGGATATTAACTTGGACGGTAAAGATCAAAAATATATCTTTCGAGAGAGTAGAGAATTGAATTTAAAGCCACCCAGTTTTATTTATTTTGCTTTGTTTATGGTGATAGTATTAAGTATCATTGGTCTTGGCTAGAAGACTATTGGATAATATTTGAGGGAAAAAAAATCTACAATGTGGGGCTTGAATATGGTGATAATCTCTCTTTGTGGTTTTGAGTATGGTAATTAGTACATTGAAATTTTTATAAAGGATAAGGTAAATTCGATAAAGAGGTGATCAATATTAAGTTAAGATACATGAATTCATAAAGATCTCAAGCTATGAGCTAGTACCGATAAATAAAGGAATTGGGGTACAAGTTAAAATAAAGATTTAAGTTTTTTTTTAGTGTGGGCCTACATTTCGATAGTATATTTTGTCAAGATATGAATTGGTAAGCAAGGGAATAATTGATCCCGTTGAGTATTGAGCATTTGAAAGGACTTGTGTATACTTGTGATCATAGATTTAGTTATTTTGATCGTTGAAGGACGTAAAGAAAAGCTCCACTTAAAGTTTTAGCTTAGAACAGGAGGTAAAATGTCATGTGTTGTTGGTCAAAGAATAAAGTTGATAAGTGAGTTAGTGAAGGAATGGGAATCTGATATATTGAAGAGTTCAGGGTATGTGAAATTTGTGTCATAGGAAGAATTTAAGAAAGTGAAGGAATAAGACCTATTATATGGACCCTTGGTTCGGAACTAAAGGTCTTACTTATTTGCGTTTGAGCTCAAATATGATAATGCAATGCGTACTTGTTTAGTACAGATTTTCTAGGATTTACTCGTGACTTTTATGAAGACTGAGTTTTGATCCGAGTGACAAATAATGATGTTTGAAATATGCTATATTTTTATATTGGCCTAGATTGTCCAATTATGATAGATGACTTATGAGGATACTGCGATATAGATCTATAGCTCTACACACCTATTGATGATATTGAGGGGGGTTGAAATACTCTATTAATGGGATTACATAGATTATTGTGATGACTAGAGATTATGTGCTTATGGTATGCAGAATTATTAAGGTGACTGAATCTCTCTAAGTTTTGGCATGAGGTATATGATGTTTTGAATGGTAGTTGAAATTCGGTATGTGAAAGATTGCATGAAATTAACTTTAGGTACAATTAAATAACCTTACCTCGATGAGAAAAGTACTATCAAATTTAAAATTTACGCTATTAGCTTTGAGTGTGATTTATGTCTACAAAAAATACTTAATAAAAAGAGAGAAAACCATAGTACGAGATATTTGAAGGCGATAATGTGTAGCTAAGGAGACTTTAATACTAGTAACAATTTGAGAGAATGGTAAATAACAAGTATGGATATGGTATCCTGTTAGTATTAAGAGCGTTGTCTTTGATGCAGTACTGTAAAAAATATATGAAGTTTGATAAATTAAGTACGTGTACGATTGTATTGGGACCAGACAGGTTGATTATGTGCAGCTAAAAAGGAAAAAAAAAATAGGGTCAGATGAATGAAAATGTTTGATAGGGACACTAAGAAATGAGTATCTTGTATCATTCGGCCTCAATTCTGTGCATTCTTATGTGACTACCTACCTCATTAAGAGCATGTTTTAGAGTATTACTCCTTGCCTATTCCCACTAGTGTCTTCACCTTGGTAGACGGATCCTTAGTGGTGGATCGGGTGAACCGATCCTACAATTTTCTCTTAGTAAGATGGGATGGTTGTGCATACTTGATTATTTCAATTATGAAAGGTTTAGTATTATTTGGAACAGTTGAGGTATACAAGTGGTTCTACACACACAACTTTGTTTACGTGAATTAATAAAAGAGCTATCATAAATATTTATAGTTGTCCAGCAGTTTTAAGGCTCATCTTGTCGTTGAGGTTATATTCTGGCTATGTATGAATGAATGTGAGGCATATTGGGTCTAGCTCTACCACTCTTAAGGGTTGTTTATAATCACTGCTATCGATATAGTATTCCTGATAGTGTTGTTAGAGATTCTGTATGTTTGAATGAATCATTCGCTAAGTTGTTACTTGATCCTTTCCTTCGTTGGGTCAGAAAAGAATTTGATTCTCTATGATGAGTGTTCAATGTCTAAAGATCGCATTTTATAACTTAAGATCGTGGGAAGATTTGACTATGAGAATGTAATCTTAACAAAACCTATGAGGTTTTGTGCATTAGAAGTGTGAGATGGTTGATTTAGGTTTGCTTTTGATTATGGCTGGTATTGGTTTAGAATTTTATCATAATTATGTGAGAAAAGATTTATTGAGTTATGGATTAGTGGGTTGTTATTCATATCGAATTCATGAGTTAGTTTGTGGCTTGAAAATCACCACTGAATTGTAAATCTATCAAGGTTGGATTCGAAAAATTCAGTTCTTAATAGTGAATTTTGGTGGCATGGTCTTAAGGAGGAACTTACTTGGAGAGATAAATACAGACCTTGGAAGATCATAACTTAGGATTTTAGTATATCGATTATTCTTCTTCTCCTTCTTTATGTTCGAGGACGAACATAATTTTTAGTGGTGGATAATGTAATGACCCGTTAGGTCATTTTGAGAACGAACCCTCACTTTTTCATAAAAAATCCTTTTCGTAAATATAAATTAAAAATTTTGGACTATTCGATAATTACGGTCATTTAGTTGACGGATAATTTTAGATTGGTGGATTAAAATAACTTTTTTAATTAATATTCTATACTATTTCTCCCATATTTATCAAAAATAGACTAATAGAATTTATCATTTTTAGTATATTAAAATAAGTAAATAAATAAATAAGTAAATAAGAAATAAAAAGAACAAATAAATAAATAAATAAATAAATAAAAAGGGAAAAAAATTCAAGATGAAGAGGGCTGCGCAGAACAAAGAAACGAGGAAAAGAAAAGAACGCAGAACGTAGAAGAAAAATTTCGGGAAGGAAAAAGAAAGGGAAAAAGATAGAGAAAAATTATGATTTTCATTCCGAAACATCAAGGTAATTATTCTCATCCTTTCTATGAAGTTTTCATGAGATTATGAATAAATTTTTAGGGTAGATCGTGTATAATTAAGAAAATATAGCCCTAGGGTTCTTAGAATAAAATTTTGATTTGGGGATCGAATAACGATCCGTTTTAGCTGAAATTTGACGTATACGTTTAGTTATTATGGGTAGACATAATCTGAAAGAAATTTCCAGATTCAGATTTAAGGGCTCGGGGTGACTTTTTGACTCGATTTTTGAGCCAAAAAATATATGTAGCAATATGGGTGTCATTGGATTCGTATTCTTATGTAGATTACGTATTTGAACAGATTTTGATCATCTGAAAGCGTTACAAAAGACTCAAGGTTTGGAGTGTCATTCTATTAACTAAGGCAAGTGGGTTTCTAATCTTTTGTTAAATATGTTGAACCTTGTATGCTCTAATGTGTATAGAATTGAGTATTTTGGGGTAGAGATGGATTTATGTAGGCTTTGATCAAAATATTTTGAATTGAATAATTATTTCTATGGTGATATTTGACTTGTGAATTAATTGTGAAAGTGTATTTTAGGGGAAATAATGAATTATTCGATATTGATATCGAATTGGTACTTGTTTTGAGATGTGACTGTTGTTGAGGTTGTGATGGTATTGAGATATTAAGGATATTGCAACATTTTTGGTATTGGGTAACACCCATATTCTTGTAATTTCTTTTATGTGTGATTCATGAAATATTTTAATATTATAAAAAGAAATGAGACAATTAAATATAAACATGAGTTGGTGTGGTGTTGTGACACTTGAATTGAAAATGTGGCTAAGTGATGAGAATTCTATTTTTGAGATATATTGTTGTGGTTGGTGATTATGAGTTGATTTGTTTGTGAACTTTATCTCATGTTCATTCATTCTATGTCACACATAATTTGCATTGATTCTGGATATTGATATGAGTGAGATGGTAAAGAAAAAAAAAGAAATTGGGGCCGAGGTCTTTACCGCTCGATATGTGATGCCGAGGTCTTTGCCAGCGATATTGTGATGCCGAGGTCTTTGTCAGCGATGTTGTGATGCCGAGGTCTTTGCCAACGATATTGTGATGCAGAGGTCTTTGCCGGCGATGTTGTGATGCTGAGGTCTTTGCCGGCGATATTGTGATGCCGAGGTCTTTGCCGGCGATATTGTGATACTGAGATCTTTGCTATTGATATTGTGATGCCGAGGTCATTGCCGACAATTATTGCATAAGCATTGCATCTCATCCTTGCATATTGATACTGTGATGTCGAGGTCATTACCGACAGTTATTGCATAAGCATTACATCTCATCCTTGCATACTATTATGTGGCATGGTGTTATGCATGTGATTGATTATGTTATCACTTGTGAGTTAAGACTTGTGATTTGATAATTGTGATATACTGAAAAACTATCTTTATTGTGTATTATGTGTTGCTGGACTGGGACTTTTCTGAGTGCAAGTTTGTAGTTCGGCGGTATGTGGTTGGGTGTGAAGGAGTTACTTGGTTCTTTATTGTTTTACTCTAGGTTAGTTCCATTTGCTGAGTACCGTGTTGTTTTTTGGTACTCACCCCTTGCTACATTTTTGTAGGTTGCGAACCCGGTCCCTTTAGTTAGAATTTTCTCATTGCAAGACCGAGCTTTCGGATTATCCTTAAGGTAGCTGCTTATCTCATCGGTGGACCTTTATGGAATCCATTATTATGTTACGTTCTATTTGAGGACTAAACATTTGAGACATTTATTTTATTCGAGTACTATGTATTTAGAGGCTTGTACATGTGACACCCGTTCTGGGATAGTTTTTTGTCTTCCTATGATTATTTGTCATACTAGACTACTTTCTCTTTCGCAATTATTGTTATGTTTAGATCAGTAGGTAGTTGGCTGACTCACCTTGGTGGGTTAGGTGAGTGCCATCACGCTCGAATTTCAGGTCGTGACAGGATTACATTTTTTTATTTATAATTTTTTCTTTCAAATTAATATATTTGTTTGGTTTTTTTTAAAAAAAAAATTGTATTTGAGAAATAAATATGAGAAATACAAGTTTGCATGTGATTCAATTTTGTTTATTGGCCTTCATTGTGACTCAACTTTGAGTTATCTTTGAAAAGTAATTACTTTAGGTAATTAGCTTTCATAGTCATTCAATTTTTTTGTCTTTCAAAAGTCATTTAATTTTGCCAAGTCAATTTCCGTGGTCATTATTTTAGAATATATTGTTTTTTATCTCTGTTTAATAACATGGCGGATGTAAATTTTTAGAATTTATTTTTTTAAAACAAATTAATATTTAAATATTGAGCACTTGGTTAAAAATTTTATTCTTATATTTTCTTGTTATTCTTCAATAATTGTATTTAATATGTTGTCTTCTTGAGTACGAATATTTTAAATATGTTAAGAGATATATTCAAATAGTCAAATTCATATTTTTATAACTGATTGTATCATTTTATCTTAACAGTCATGAAATTTTTATTTTATTTTGCTTCGCATTATTCTTCATTAATTAAATTAATAAGGCATTGTTTTAAAGACGACTTTAGATATGTTAGCAGAATATGTTTATGTAACTGATTGAATCATCTTATCTTGGTAGTTTTTTTTTTTCCTCTTATCTCTTATTCTTCATAAATTTAATTAATAAAGTATTACTTTTATAAAACTACTTTAGATTTATTATCGGAGTATACTCAAATAATTAAATTTTGAACTTTATGTGATTGATTGATTATCTTATACCAGCATCTTCTAAAACTAGATTTCATAATTTTTTTTAAAGAAAAATTTAATTTTTTGGAGGATAAATATTTTGTAAAGACACTTTTTAAATACTGTAAGCATATAAAATTTATAAAAATATAAATTTTATAAAATGATTCAAAATATATTAGTCCAAACAAATATTATGGATTCATATAAGGAAAAATTACATAAATACACAATTTATCTTATCATAATTTTTAAAATTCCCTACCATTTGAAAAAATTACAAAATTTCTATTTTTTTACATTCTCTCTCCTCCCATAGATACTTTAGCATTAACTTTCCTAACTCAATTTTTACTAGCCTATTATTATGGCTATTTTCAATTTTAGAATCCAATTGATTCTAATTATTTCTATTATTAGCCAATTATCCATAATTAATTTCAAATTAAAGCTAATTCATAATTAATTTTAACACAATTATTTCTTTCCTTTTTAAATTTTCGCTCCTTTTCAAAATTATTTTCACACAATTATTTCCCTTTTCAAAATTTCTTTTTCATTCTTCGTTCAATTTAAGAGTTGAAAAAAAATGATGATATTTCCAGTTTCTTTGTTGTCTCCACCAAAAAAAAAATTAATCAATTATGAATGTCTCAATCTTGATCTGTCATAGAAAACTTTGTGCTTCAAAAAGAATGATATTTGATACTTGATTTATAATGCTTTATTATGATGTTATATTTGGTTTATAATGTGTGTTGATATTTGGTTTATAAGAACTTTATATGATTCAAAATCAACAAGGTATCATTTGTTTATTTTTTTCTTCTGATATTCGAATAAAATTTTAGATTATTACTCTTTTTATATTTGATACTTGAATTTATGTACTTAATTTAAGGTTTTGATACTTGAATCCGTCTATTTGATTCTTGGACAATAGTTTAGATTATTTGTGTTGTAGATACTTGATACTTGACTTAATGTACGTGAAAAGTATATTTGATACTTGAATTATGATTTTTCAGATTTGGAATCCCCCAACTGTATTTTCACAAATACCTGGTGTTCTTTCATGTATCAATATGTAAACAACATGAAATCTGTGTATCAATTCACAAAATTCATATAGAAAGACACACATAGCAACAAATAGTATAAATTTGATACCTGAAATAAAATGTAAAAGAACCCCCCACAAACAAGTAAAGAAAACGGTATCCTACCTTATTTCAACAATGAAGAAATTGTAAAAACTATGTTGAATAATCAAACTTTCGGTAACAAAAGGCAAGTGGTAATGAGCTTTTCCTTTTTCCCCTTTTTTACATGTCATTTTGGTACTTTGGGTTTTGAAGTAGAAGTTATATTCTTGATGACCTCCATCTCTTCTTGGGAATCCTCTTCAATGGACTCATCTTGATGGTGTTGGCATTGTCGATTATTGTTTAAGAATCAATTGAAAATTTTCGCTGGTCAAATGGACAAAATCAGTTTGGGGAAAACTTTGGAACAAAGAATGAAAAGGAGCGAAAATATGAAAAGGAAAGAAATAATTGTGTTAAAATTAAGGAATCACCTTTTAATTATCAAATTTTTTTCTCTTATTTAACGTAACAGATTTAAATTCATATTAAGGTATCAATCGTTAATTCCAGGTATCAGTCGATACTATAAAAATTGGGAGTTCTGGTAATTTTTAGAAGAGTCGGGAAAACTAGAAATTATGAATAAACAGTATGGTATTTATGAAACTTATACTTAATATAATTGGATTAATTAATTAAGTCCAATAAAGTATGGATTTAATAAAAAGCCCAAGTTTTCAATTATTTGGGCTACAAAAGATAATCCACTTTATTAGGCCCAATATCCTCTCACCCAAGAGGCTCATCTTGGTGCCACGTGTCAAATGACATGGCACGCTAAGTCAAATATAGAAGCTAATAGGATCATGTCATGTGTCAAAATGATAGGCTCATTTCATTAAAGTCCAATATGGCATGTCACTTAGATCTGATTGCCCGAGAGAAAGTCTGATTCTATCATGACTCCTCTATTCTACAACTATATATAGGGGCCCTCATGATTCAAAAGACACACCAAGAAATCTAACAAAAAGCTAGAGAAAGCTCGTGGATCAAACGCCACAAATTTCTCTACAAATTTAAGAATTCAAACATTCAAGTTTAAGAACAAGCTTAAAAGCTCTTGAACTCAAGAACAAGATTAAGATCAAGATCAAAATCAAGACTTAAGATCAAGATTCAAGATCAGACTTCACATTCAAGATCAAGCACAAGAGCCCTTGAATTTACACTTGAAAAGGTGAATCAAAGGATTCGTAGAGATTGTAACATTCACATATTGAAATCAAATACTATGATTGTTGTGATAGTTTCGTTCTTAATTATTATTTTCCTGACGTGAATTTTATCTTCTACAAATTCTGGCACGCCCAGTGGGACAACTTTTCAAGAATCAAAGAACATTGAAATAGCTTCCAAGAAGATCTCCCAATCAACGTCCTCTAAGACTACTGATTCCAAGTTCTCTGCTGAAGTAGAGGGAATCTTGGGTGTCACTTTTGGAAGCGTTGGAGTTGTTACAAGAAGCAAAGCTACTATGTTGGGACAACAAACACTGCGAGTGTCGTCCGCACCAACTCCTGGTTTTGGATCTTCAACCTCAAAGGGAGCGAGGTCCTCTGCAAATGCTTCAGAAGGAGGAAGCAGTGTTGTTGAGAAGATCAAACAGACTTTGGCTCTGGTTGAGGTCTCTGGTTCCAAGAACTCTACTGCAAAGAAAGACTAGGACTCATTCAATGAATCTTCTCCAAAAGCATCGTAAAATGTAAGCCCTCTGAAGATTAACTTTCACAATAATCCATGATACTCTTCAGTGCCTCCAATTGTCATGAAAGCGATGACAACTAATGCTTTATCCACGGAGGGATAACTTGCAAATCAAGTAAACATGATTGAAGGATTGACCAAGCATGCAATACCAAGAGACTTGCATCGACAAGTTGATAGACAGGGTAGACGGCTTACTAAATGCGAACTCTAGCCATGCACTTGGGGAGGGTATTGAGATTCAAAAGATTGAATCCTGTGAAGCAAGCACCGACTATCAAGGAGCTTCCAGTTTCTGCCGAGGGAATCATCCCACTTGATCAATTAATGGTTCATGAAAGGAACCATTAAAGACAAGTATGAAGTCTCCACAAGGTCTTCTCGTACGTATGCTAGGCCTTACACTGCAAGGATTGATAGACTCAAAATGCCTGCCGTTTATCAACCCCCTAAATTTCAGCAATTCGAAGGTAAAGGAAATCCAAAGCAGCATGTTGCACACTTTGTAGAGACATATAATAATGCTGGAACCTATGGAGACCATATCGTCAAACAATTCGTCCGCTCCTAGAAAGGAAATGCCTTTGACTAGTACATAGATCTTGAGCCTCATTCTATTGACAGTTGGGAGCAACTAGAGCATGAGTTTCTTAATCACTTCTATAGCACAAGGCGCACAGTGATCATGGTATACTTTCCAAAGAAAGGATGAACCTGTCATCGACTTCATAAATCGATGGAGGAACGCGAGCCTTAATTGCCAGGACAGACTTAGTGAAGTTTCTGCTATAGAAATATGTATCCAAGGGATGCATTGGGGGCTTCTGTACATCCTACAAGGGATGAAACCTAAGTCTTTTGAAGATCTAGCGACTCGTGCTCATAATATGGAGTTGAGCATGTATTCTGCCAGAAAAGATGGAATGCTTGTTGACAATCCTCGCAAAGGAAAGGACAAATAGGAACCAAGAAATTGAGAAACTTCATGCCCAGGATGACAACAAAGAATCCATGAATGGCAATATGTCGCCTTTGAAGTTTACTACGAAGGAGAGTAGGAAGCAAAGTGTAAAGACGACTTTTCAAGAGCGTTCAAATCGAAAGCTAACCTTGAGAGAGATGCAAGAAAAGAAATAACTTTTTCTTGATTCTAATGTTCCTGAAATTTTTGAGGAATTGGTTGAGCTAAAGCTTATTGAGTTGCCAGAGATGAAATGACCCGACGAAGCTGGGAAGACTGAGGACCCAAATTATTGCAAGTATCATAGACTCATACGTCACCCTCTTGAAAAATATTTTGTCTTCAAAGACAAAGTTATGCAATTGGTTAATGAAAAGAAGATTGTCCTTGATGATGGAAAGGCAAGCTCTAATCAAATCTCTATCATGGTCAGCTCGCTTGACCTAATCCAAATATGTACACCTGAAGAAGAAAGGCCATTAGAGAAAGAAAAATCCCAATTCAATAGAGATGATGATGAAGGTTGGATTCTCGTAACTAGGCAGAGACACAACAAGACAAATTCATGGAAAGAATCACTTGAACAACCGATTATACACATATATATAATACTGATAATAGACAAGGAGTATTGAAAGAGAAAGTTACAAATTTAAGGAGGAATAAAGTTACAGTGATCAACCTTATGTGAGCGCCGTCGTCGTACTCCGAGTATACTTTTTTGTCTTATTCTTTTCTCTTCTTTTTGTTGAAGGGTAGGGCGTTCAGCCCTTAATTCCCCCTTTTTATTATTTTTTGTCATTTTGTTTTTACTTATTTATTTACTTATTTTTAATTAACATGGAATTAATAGTATAAGATATTAACTAAATTATCACTTTAGTCCACAACTAAATTAATTATCTAAAATTATCCCTTAACTAAATAACGAAAATTATTGAATAGTCCAAAAAATCCTTTAAAACTTTACGAGATTTAATCTTTTATAACATAAGAAACTTTATATCTCAAATTGACTTAACAGGTCATTACAGCATATGCACAAGATGAGACTTTGAAGGGGATGAAAGCTGACATATTAGGTGTTAATCAGAAGATTGAGTCTCATGCTATGGCTATGAAACAGTTGGAGCAGCAATTTGGTCAAATGTCAACACAGTTGAATCAGTGCCAAACCGGTACATTGCCAAGTAACACAGTTCAGAATCCGAAGAATGACAGACAATGCATGGAAGTGAATACGCGAGGTGGTAAGCAGAAGATTGACCCACCGATGTCGATTATTGATGATGTGGTTCTTGAGGAGATAATAGAGAGCAAAGATGCAGAGACTAGGGATAACAAGGTAAAGGATGTTGTGGGTGACAATGTGGTGACACCAAAGAAGTTGAAGCCCATACCAAGGCCTCCACCACCTTTCCCTCAGAGGCTCAAGAAGAAGAATAAGGAGGGAAAGTTTCAAAATTTCATCTCTATGTTGAAGCAGTTGTCTATAAATCTCTCCTTTATTGATGCATTGGAGCAAATGCCCGGGTATGCTTAGTTCACGAAGGATCTAATGACTAAGAAGAGGATGGTGAGTCAAGAGCTTGCTCATGATCTTCACTATTTTGGAACTATAGTAACAAAGTCATTAGTGCAAAAGAAGGAGGATCCTGGAGCATTTACCATATCCCTCACCATAGAAGTCTTCAACTTTGCAAAGGCGTTATGTGATTTAGGAGCCAAAATCAACTTAATGTCTCTTGCAGTGTTCAAATAGTTGGGCTTAGGAGCCCCCACGTCGATTACAATTCGATTGTGGATGGCATACAGGACTATGAAGAAGCTGGTGGGGATACTTTATGATGTTCTAGTTAGAGTTGAGAATTTCATATTCCTACAGACTTCGTGATACTAGATTGTGAAGTTGATTTTGACGTCCCAATCATCTTGGGAAGGCCTTTCCTAGCCACTAGATGAGCACTAGTGGACATGGAGTTGGGCCAACTCAAGTTTAAATTGAACGACGAAGAGGTCATCTTCAATGTTTGCTAATTAATCCATGAAGAGGCATGATAATTTGAAAGTTGTCTCTATTATCGAAAGTGTTGATGAAGTGCAACCGGAGGTACCAATAAAGAAAACGTTAGACGTCGAAACTCTTGAGGCTGTATTAATGAATTCTGAGAGTGATGACATCCCAAGCTATGATGAGACAGTTAAGGGACTTAGAGCACATAGTTTTCATAGACACCAACTCAAGCTTGAGTTGGACTTGAAAAATTGTGAGTCACCACCTACTAGACTATCCATAGAAGAGCCACCGGTGTTGGAGTTGAAGGCTCTTCCAGCCCATCTGAGGTATGTGTTTTTGGGAACTCACAATACTTTGCATGTGATTGCTATTGCGGATCCTAATGACGAACAAGTGGAAGCATTGGTTTCAGTTCTAAAAAGATTCAAAAGGGCTATTGGATGGGCAATTGCAGACATCATTGGCATCTCACCTGGCATCTGCACTCAAAAGATTCAACTTGTCAAAGATTATAAGCCGAGTATTGAGCACCAGAGACGTCTCAACCTACCAATATAATGTAGAAGGTTGTGTGCAAAGAGATAATTCTATAGTTGGAAGTAGGTGTGAGATATTCGATTACTGACAGTGAAATAAACTATAAGTCATCCTATCTATCGTGGTTTAAGATTTAAAAATTTTGGCTTTCGGAACTTCAAACCACGAGCCCATTCTACGGCTTGTAAAATGAAGTACGATCTGTAAATGGATTCATACATGGGCCTCAGACTTAGAAAAAATTTCTAAGTCACGGGGATAAACATGAGCCCCATCTATGGACCGTAGATCGATTTACGGGCCATAAATGACCCTCGTAGTTACTACCAGTGATAATTTTCAAGTCGTTTTCTCAACCTTTCTAGGCATTTAACTTAGATTAGGTGTGATGAATTAGGGAGGGGGTGTTATAATTTTGCTTATATATTTATCGAAGGCGATTTATTTATTTTTCAATTTTTTTTTATGATTATATTATCATATATAATAGTTGGATTTATTATACATGATAGTTGATTTTTTTGATAGTTTGTGTAAGATATATTGTAGCTTCTATTTTTTAATTTGATTATGGAGTTTTTTTTATGTTATGTACTTTATAGCCGTTAGTATTGTGTTTGGTGAGATTATGGAGTATGATAGTTGATATTTGATTGGATTGATTATGATATATAGCTTTAGGTGTTTAATTTTTTGTATAGATGATTTTTTTTTTATTAGGGTATATAATGATTTATAGTAATTTGATTTTTTGGACTTGATTATGATATTATAGTTGGTTAGTACATGATATATTGTGCTTGATATTTCGATGACACAGGTATAGTGTATGACGTATGGTATTTGATTATGGCATGTAGCATTTGGTATTTCATGTTTTTTAATAAATGATTCTTTTTGGAGATTATATTATGATTTATAATAGTTGATTTTTTTTAAATTTTGATTATGGTGTCATTGATGGTTTGTATATGGTATATTACAATTGATATTAAGATTGTTGTGCTTATGGTGTTATTATGGTTGGTGCTTATGGTTTTAAAAGTTGATCTATTTCTGGTTTGATTATATTATAGTTTATATTTTTTAAATTTTTTAGGGTGTGAGGGTTGTCCCAATAAATTCGGGGGCCTTTGCCAAATTTTATAGAGAGATTTTACTATTATTTTTTAGTGTAATTTTTAGGGATCCCATTCAGGTTTTAAAAAATCCTCAAACATCCCAATTTTTTCCCTTATTACAAAAAATACCGACTTTTTCTGTGTTTTGATACCTGGAGGCGTCACCTTGATACTTACGAATCTGTAACCAAAATTACAGTTGTTGCGCTTAATAAGGAAAAAAAAATTCTGCCAACTATGTAGATCCCTTGATTGACGCCTTAACTGTTACAAATGTTTAAAATGGTAACTGTAAGAGAGAGAAAATATTAAAATAAAAAATAAATTTAAAAACGGCTCTAAAAATGGAAAAAATTATAATTTAAATAGTGATTGACATTAATTAGACTTCTACACCAAAAAAATTGTACTAATTATATCTTTTAATAAAAATACAGATTCTTTAAGTATAAAAAATAAATGGATAATGATTAAATGTTAGAATTTTTGTAATTTTTAAAAAGGTAGGGAATATTGAAGATTTGGATAAATAAAGTTGTGTTATTTGGTATTTTAATGTATCCGCTGTTAATTTATAACAATGTTAAGAGTGTTTATTTGAGGTATCAGTAATATGATATTTTGCTATTATTTCAAAAATAAAATATGCTTATGGAAAGATGACTATTTATCCCAAGTAAATTGTTAGATACAATATTCACTGTGCAATATGGTGTTTGGAAAAATGAGGTTTCAAGATGTATTGATTTATGTGTATCGGTGTGAAATTTATTGTGCAAATGATGTAGAATACGACTAAGTTTTAGATAATAATAATAAGGTATTTGTTTTGTAACATGATATATGATTTTATGAGTCCATACAATTATAAATTAGATATTGGAGTCTAATGATATAAAAAATAAATTAAATGTTTGCAGGAAAAAAAAATTATAATAATTCAGTTCATGGAGCAAAAAATGATGCCAAAACACTATTTTAATACAAAAAAAAACATATATTGTTGTCAGGTATCAAAAATAAACATATATTAAAACTTAATAGTGTTGACAGGTATTAACAAATAAAAAAGATAAAATATCCTAAAGCAACATAAGACATATTACAAAAAGCTAAGCCATCAAAGTGGCCAAAGAATGTCAAGAAAGTGGCCAAAGATAGTTTCCCAAAACTTGGCAACAGCATCGTCACCAATAGAGAACTTAATATCATCTGCGAAGTTGCAATTGTATGAAGATCCAAACTTTAAAGAGTGTTTTGGGATGCTTTTTATTACATAACTCATACCCTGAAAAACAAGTATCAATATGCAGATATCAGAATCAAAAAAAGAGTCTTCCTGAAACATAGGACCATCCTAAAAAATTAGAGGCAGTCATCTACAGTCAATTATTTTGTATCAAACAATAAATCAACATACAAAACAGGTTTCAATAAGCAGACATCAGCATCAAACAATGAGAACTTATGAAACATAGAACCATCCACCAAAATGGGAGGCAGCCATCCACAGACAATTATAGTGTATCAAACACTAAATCAATATAAAAAATCAAGTATCAATATAGTGTATCAAACATAAAAAGCATGTATCACTAGAAAGATATCAAACATCACAAGTCAAAATAAAACACTAAATCAAAATAAAAAACAAGTATCACAAGTCAGATATCAAAAAATCAAAAAGAAGTTTTTTTTGAAAAAATTGAACATCATAAAAATAGAGGAATAAGACATCTACCCACTATTATACTGTATCAAATAATTAATCAACATAAAATCAAGTATCTCAAGATATGTAACAATATCAAAAATGGATTCAGGCAGATACACATACATATGTTTGAAATGGTAACTGTAAGAATGTGCTTTACTGATCCGACTTGCATGTGGTTTTCGACCTGGGGATCTTGATGTGGACGCTACATCCTTGACTTTTTTACCTTTTGCAGTTGAAATATTGCCGGCCTCGTCGCCGGAATCGTTGTGGTGGTCGACCTTGGCAGTGTCGGCTTCTTCACCACTTTCAAACGCTTCTTGTTTAAGGCCAAGACTAAACGAAGGGATGGGTTCCATTGTTGATTGAAAGCAAAGATGATGAAGTTTATGCTAATGATGGTCGGGAAAAAGATGGTGGAAGAAGAGAGAAACGTTCAAAATAGAAAGAGAGAAGTTCAAAACTGAAAAAGGAAAAATTTAAATCCTTAGATGGTAACTGTAAAGAGAGAGAAAGTAATTAAAAATAAAAAAATAAAAAACTGCTTTAAAAATGAAAAAATTATAATTTGAAAACTAATTGACATTAATTAGACATCTACACCAAAAAAATTTTCCAATTATAACTCTTAATAAAAATATATATTCTTTAAGTATCAAAAATAAGTGGAAAATAATAAAAAGATGAGATTTATGTAGTTTTTAAAAAATGTTGGGATTATTTAAGATTTGGACAAAAAAAGTTGTGTAATTTTATAAATTTTACTATTTTTTAATTGTTATGTATAAATTGAATAGCTATAACATACTCTACAAGTGAAATCTCGAGAAGACAAGATACACACAAACTTTATGAAGTAAAAATGCAAACAATAAAAAATTTCAATGAAAAAATATATTATAAAGTTAAAATAATCAAATCCGACTCAAAACTTTAAAAGTTTATATAATGATATCGTAACGTTGCTCCGAATTTGATAAATCAATATAATAGTAAGTACTAAAATAGTGTTGATTTGTTACGGTGCTTGAAATTTAAGGAATACTCCAAAAATAGATTTGATTCTGCAAAAAGTTTTATCATTTGGTAAACTTTAGATATCCAATAGTAAGTAAGAATAGAAAGAGGAATAAAAAAGAAGTAAATGCATGTAAGAATAATAGTTTGGATTCATGATAATCACCAAGATATATAAATCAACAAAATAAGTTGTCATGTAAGAAAGAATATTATAATTAAGTAAACACTATTTTATTATTTAATTATTACAATGATCTCCATATTAAATAAAGTAAATAGTTATTATTATATTTTCAATCCAAAAAGTTCTTTTAAGATTTATAATAAATGATATATATATTTTTAGAGATAAAAAATTTGGGGCTTAAAAAATTTGGGGCCTAGACAGTTGCTTTAATGACTTTATATAGTCTATACACCCTTGGTGTGATTGTAGTATATAATTTCAAAGATAGTTTATTTTTTATTTGGTCGTATTATGATTTATGACCGTTGATTTTTTTATTTTTTTATTTTTTTTTATTATGGAATATGACAATTGATATTTTTATGGTTTGCATTGATATATGGTAGTTCATATTTTTTTTAATTTTTAACAGTTGTTTGATTTTTGGTTTCATTATGATTTAATTAATTTATATCATAAAGTAAACCTTCATCTAATTAAATTGATTATACAAATCGTTATGTTTATTTGCGTATATCTTGATGTAGGTCATATATTATTGATCATGTTGTACTGGACGTCATTATTTAATCATAATATGTACCATTTTGTATATGAATTTTTTGGTGATATAAAAAAGTTTAACCATCTAGTTTGAATTTGATTGTTAAAATTTGTGTCTAATTTGTTTTTAACTTGTTATTAAAATATGTCCTATGAAGGTATCTGAATTTCAAGATAGAAGGAGTCATTTATGAAAGCAATACCAATTATGACGACATAATCAAGATTGCGAAAAAAAATTAATTTAATATATTTTAGGCTTAACTCACGCTTAAACTTGTCCTTATTTTTCACTTAAACACCTAAACTAAAACAAGTTTTTAATAGACACCTCAACTGTGAAGATTTGATCTCATTAAACACTTTTATCCTACTTGGCACTCTCCACAGTCCTTTTTTTATGTTAATTGTACTATTTTTATTTTTATTTTCAACCAAAAATAAATAGTTGCAGTCAACAACAACAACATACCCAGTGAAATCCCACAAGTGGGGTCTGGGGAGGGTAAGATGTACGCAGACCTTACCACTATCACATAGTTGCAGTCAAAAAAAAAATTATTCATAAAAGTAGATTCTCAAAATTTATGTCAAATGTGTTAAGCTAATCAAGATTGATACTTTTAGCTCACCTCAGTCCTTTTGAAGCAAAGCAATTTTAAGTTGTCATACGTGGAGATGAAGAGTATTTCAATTAAATTGGGCCAGCCTTAATGTACATGTTTGACTCCCGTTTGTACAATATTGAAATGTTGGCTTATATAATAGAGAATCAAGTGTACCTTTCATATTGGCCTCATTGATAGTAACGGCTCAACATAAGCATTATTTCTCACTGAAAAAAAACGTTCTTCATAGCTCAACACATATTTGACATATAACCTCTATGAAGATTACTCCTTTTTTATGTGTATAAGTGAAATTCATATATGTTTTTAGTTTGCTAATTCTGTCTAGCTAGACTTGAGTCATTTGTAGAATGCAAAACACTAAATGTTCATATCAATTTCATATTATAGTTTGCTGTCCTTATGAATGTTCCCTTAATAATTTATGTGCTATCAGCGGTACAACTTTGCATTTTTTGAAAATTCTTTGATTAGAAATTTGTATGGGCATGATAATGAATAATTCCCATAGCTCTACACCTTTTGTCGATGTAAAAGAAAGATCATTTTTTCAGTGCTATTTGGTGTAAAACTTAAATTATATGTTCAACATGCTTTTGCAATGTCTGTGATTCCAGAATTTATCAAGTACTTCAAAGCATAAAATGTTGGGTCTCCTTCTAGTAATGACATAAATGAAAATGAAACATTAAATTGGAACTGAAAAAATTCTCACTAACTTAATTTTTCACATGTCCTTGAATAGATTAGATCTACAGTATTACCATTATCTCTAATCACATTTGAATAGTACATATTTCCAAGAAGTACTCCAAAAACAAAGTAAGAAAATTTCAATTTTATTTTTTTCATAGATACGCATTTAATTAGGGAAGGAAAATATTGAATTTAATATGGCATTTTTTTGTTTAATACTTAAAACAAGCAAGTATCCACTTGTCAAGAGCATTGATTATGTGACTCACGAAGTCAAATTTCCCCCTATTTTTGTCTTGGCAGTTTCGAAGATTGCATGAACTCCTCAGTTTGGTCATTCCTCTATCGACTAAAACAAAATAAAACAGGCCTGTAATTTATGTTGAGAGCAAAAAAAGAATCTAGGTTATATCCAATGCTGGCACATGGAGTCCATTTTCAAACCTCCAGTCCCACACAGAATCATAAAGATTTGACAGTGTTTACAGCTCAAGCATGTAAATATGTAGTTCAGATTTTTTCATCCTGAAGTAATAGCTTAGTGACTTTCGTGCAATAAATTAAATTAAATCTCATGAAATTCACTAGTCAAAAGTAAAATCCTTCAACTAACAGCTGGGAGGAAAAGAAGTCATTCACCAAACCTAGCTAATAAGAGAACACTTCTTAACTTATCACAAAATTTCCAACCGTATCTCATCGAAGAAGATGAAGTTCAGGGAAATGATGCACATAACGCACTTAGCCTACTTCTTGGTGTCTTTACCATTGTCCTTTGGCAAATCCTGAGCATGCTCTTCATTGTCATCAGGCTTGACATCATCAGCCACATTTGTTTCTTCTGAGACATCCTGAAGCTGTAGGTAGTTCAACAAACAAAAAATAAGAATTCCTTTGCAATTTAAAGTAAAACAACTGCTCTCTCTCTCCGTCCAATTTTGTTTGGTACTCATTACATTTAGGTCATCCCAGATGCTTGACACTCTTTTACTAGCAACTAGAATTTTCACAAGCTTTGATGAAAAATTTCTCTATGAAGCTAGAGTTTTCAACCATTACTTCAATATTTCTCTTACACTTCTACAAGTATTACACACAAGTCAACTTACTATGTTAAAATCTATGAATGGGCACTGACATATAAAATGGAAGGAAGAAGTATATTGTTAATGTGATCAGGACGGGAACTCAGTGGAAATCATAATATCCATAATTCAAAGAGTTACTCCCCCGGTTTCATAATACTTGGCCCCTGGAACCTGACACACCCCTCAAGATAACTTTAACTACAGCCATATTTAACAAAACTAACCTTATTAATGATGCTTTGGAACTTTAAATTTGACTACTACTTCATCTAGTTTTTAATACTCAGGTTAGTATGCAAAGAAAGTGCTCCTTCCGTCCCAATTTATATAAGTCACTTTGACTTGGCATGAAGTTTAAGAAAGAAACAAAGATAGACTTTTGAAACTTGTGGCCTAAGTCATAGATTTTTTTGTGACTAGAAATCATTTCATTAAGGGTAAAATGTTTAAAGTTAAATTGTTAGTAAATATAAAAATATGTTAATTCTTTTTGGGACTAACTAAAAAGAAAGTAAATCATATAAAGTGGAACAGAGGGAGCAATAAAACTCTCTTAATTTGCTAAAATGGACAACTATTTTTAATATAGAGGTCAAGTAAAATGAATCAGAAGGAGTAAAAAGCATAAGATAACTCACGCCTAAGTTTCTTAAGCTGGCAGTGACATCTTCCTGCTGTTGCTGAAGAGTTACTTTTAACTCTTGAAATTCCTGGTTCAAAAATGATTAATTCGTTAAATACTGAATTTCTCAAAAGATCATGAAAACATACTGAAAAGAGAATAGCTTACAGATCTAAGTTGCTCCACTTCAACATTCAGTGATTTCTTGAGCTCCGACAGTTCCTGGTAGAAGGAAGGAAAATACAAACTTCTGAGTAGCTGGATAAGATTAAGTACAAGGTTTCCAGGTATAAAAGCCAAATAGACCGAGAACAAATGTTATTTGAGAGGAGTCTTCTTCAATCTACCAACCAGATTTTTGTGCCTTGCTAAGTTGCTGCTAGCAGGGGGTGGGGCTGTTTTTGGGCTTCGCCTCTCTTTTATTGGTCAGACACACCTCCAATGAAGAATCAAAGAAAACTAATGTTCTCCCAACTCCAAGATTCCAATCAATTGAAACACTTGCAAAAGAAAAGGGTAAAGTTTTTGGTTTTACCACAAAGAAATTTCACACTTAAGAGTATCTTATTTCCTTGTTCTTCCGGTTACAATTGACCTTTCTCCTAGCCTGTGTTTTCTGCCTTTCACAAACTTTTTGTTAAACTCACATTGACATTCCTAAATGCAACTGCTGACCCAATCATCTCACATTTCCAGGAAATAGCTATCAGATTTTTTAGCAGTCCAATAATACAAAAATGTTGAACGCTGACTGAAATCCATCAGTTTTTTCAATTCCAAAATTATTTCTTCAACCAGAATTAAAAATGTCAAATGGAAAATTCTTGCTGACAACTACATCCTTCTACTGCATTTACCAAACAAATGAACTATCACTGCCAAGCAACTCCAAAGTCAGACAAAAGTATTAAATATGAATCATATGTATATAGTGAAGTTGATTTGCTTCACACCAAGTCTGTCAAATTCACTAACAGCTAATGGAAATGAAAGAAGGATGTACTTACATCGCGATAGACCTTTACTTGGCCATCCAACTTATATCTCCAGCTTTGAAGATCCTGGACATCATAAAAAGCCAAATAGTAAAATACGATAAGCAACAACAAAATAGACGTAGATTCTAGAGATGCTATTAACATGAGCTTACTGTTTTCAAGTTCTGAATCCTATTGAGCAGCTCTTGCCTTGATTCAGTCAATTCCTATAAGCAGATATTAATCCAAAATCCTCGGTTACCAAGTTTAAAAGAAATTAATAGCCAAATCCAAACTTTTACATTAAAGGAACAGGAAATATATACCGCAATTTTGGAGCTAGCCGGTATCACATTCTCTTTCTTCTACCAAACAGAACAAGAAAAAAAACATTAGGTAAATACCCAGTTCAGATTTCAAACAAACAAAGCAACCCCACGAACAAAGACATCATTTTGATGCAACTTCAACAAAATTTTCTCAAGGAAAAACAGCCCATTTTTGCCTATCAAACCATTAGGGTAAAGCAGACAGCAAATCAGAGAATACCCAGTCAAAATTTTAAACTAAAAAATTAATCCCTATAAATTGAGAAAAGAAGGAAGACCCATTTCATGTATGAAACTATAGGAGAGTTGAAGAACGTACTGTGGAGAGAGGGGTAGCAGAAGAAGAAGTAACAGGTAGAGTAGAATCGGAGTTTGCCATCAAGATTAGTTTCCCTAGGGTATGGTAGAGTTTAAAGAGCCTGAACCAGAGAGAGAGAAGTAAAAGAGGAGAAATTCGAAATTAGGAGATTGAGGAGCTGATTGTGGATGTGTTTGGGCGGGCGATTTTATGGATTCGACAAAATTTTGAAATTGGGGAAGGTGAGCGATCTCTCGTCTTTCCTGTTACTTTCACATTCATAAAAGCTGAGTTGAGGTTATGCTATTTTGCAAATCACACACAATCACAATTTTTTTAAATATATATATACGTGATTTGACATCATGATTTTAAATACCAAATTTTTAAAATTGTATGATTTGAAATTTAAATGACTATTTTATTAAAAAATAAGTTAAATTTCTTAAGTTGGATTATTTCCTTATAAACATGAAAATTTCTCAAGTTATAAAAATTATCAAATTTTTTCAATTCTTATAGAATTTTATCAAATGAGTAAATCGCATTTTATAAATAAGATATTAGAATTCTTAGGTGACATATAGATAAATCACATATTTCTTTGTTTCTTTTATAAATAAATATTTACAATTACAAACTTTCAAACACATAATTTTATGAAGATCAATTGGTCAATAATAGTAGTAGTTAGTTATTCCTTAATACAATCTTTCATATGGTATGATATTACTTCACACGGAGTATGAATTTTTTTATTTTTTTTTTGGTAAAACCATATTGTTAGGTCTTTTTCACAAAATATAAACTTATGGGTCAAGTTTTACTTTTTAAAAAATCTAAAATTTAAATCTCAAATTATATTTTTTTGGAGAATTCGAGATGTGAAATCATGATGTCAAATTGCATATTCAAACGCAAGCTAAATGTAAAATCATAATTTCATGTTGAATGTCCAAACGCAAGTGCTATAACATTTGCATTTAATTAATCGTTTTATTATCTTAAATTTATTGTAGATTTTTTTAAGGTCTGATTGAAGATTTGAAACCATGATGTCAAATCGTATGCCCAAATCATAATTTGTAAAAAAAGATCTATTCTCAGCGTGAGATTGTCCCCGTGTGAAAAGATTATATCTGTAAGGACCCGAAATTTTGTACGACCTCAAGGAAGCATGAAATTGATTTCGGGAAAGTTTTGGACCAAGGTGGACTTCATGGGAGCCATCACGGTCCGTGTGAGGTCACACGGCCCGTGTAGGGCCTCCACGGAGTGGCCTTTGGCCCATGGAGGATGTTTGGCCCTTAAACGTGGTGTTTTAAACTAAGGCACACCATACTTGGACCCCGCACGGCCCGTGTGACACTTCACGGACCGTGTGATGGGCCGCGTGATGGCCTTGGCTTGAAATCCTACAGCTTTGGGACCAAGTATGGTTACACAGCCAAGTGCACGGCCTGTGTGGGGTGGCATGGCTCGTGAGGTCATCCGTAAGGCTTTCGAAGTGAAAAATTTCTAAGTACGGGATCTTCATGCTTAAGCTAAGTTCACTTTCAAGCCTTCAATTCAAGCTTATTTATGTTGTTTAAGATCATCGGGGGTCTCCTATATCAAGTCAAGTTCAAAGGAATTCCCTTGGCTAAGTTCTTCTCAAGTACCGATAAGAGGGTCAACTTTGAGTGCGCATATCTCTTGGCAAAAAGTGAACTGGGTGTCCCACGACATATCAAATTGAAGCCCTTTGAATTATCTTTCCAATGCATCCAGTCTCACCTCATTCCGAGTTCAGAGCAAGACGTTATGCCCGTTTTCGTAAAACCTGTCTGGGCTAGACGGAAGGCCTTCACGGACCGTGAAGAGCTTCACGGGCCGTGAAGCCTACCCTGTGAACTGCGGAGTAAAATTTAAAAGGGTGTTTTATTAAGGTGTTTTTGATAGTTTGATTCATCCCCAAGGCTTTCTATGACCTATAACACCCTTTTTACATTCCTAAACTTCTCCGACACTAAACCCAAAAAAATTTCATATGATTCGGTAGAAGGGTCAATTTTAAATGGTCATAGATCTTAGCACAAAATGAACTAGGTGTCCTATAATATATTAAATTAAATCTCTTTGAATTAGCTTTCCAACGCACCTAATTTTACCTAATTCCGAGCTCGAACCAAGGAGTTATGCTTGTTTTCGTTAAGTCTGTTCGTGCAGGCAAGCCACACGGCCACCTACACGGACCGTGTGGCAGCAAACGGTCCGTGAGGCTGAAGTGACATATGATTTTCTTGCCAAATTGTGTTCTAAGTGTGTCTCCTTCCTTGGTACCTTCATATGGACCCTTATACGGCCCGTGAAGCATCATACGGTCCATACGACATTCCGTTGGAAGCCCTTGGCTTGAAACAATTTGCTGAAAATTCTAAGTATGGTCACACGGTTACTGTTCACTGACCATGTCACTGTTCACTGGCCGTGAACAGTGCCGTGAACAGTACTTAATATTATTACCCATTTTTTATTTTGGTTTTTATGTAAATATAAATTGGTTTGAGGGTGTTTTGGGTATTTTCCACCCCTCCTAAGTCCCTAAATTGACCAAACTCCCTTAGTTTTCAGCCATTCTCCATTTCACTCTCACTCTCTCTAAAATTCCTCCTACAAGATTCTCCAACTTCTCTCTAGGATCCTCAAGTCAAGGCTTTCAATTTGGAGTCCATTTTCTCCTCAAGTTCATCCTCAAGATATAGGTATGTGGGATTGATTCTTGGTCTCTTTCAACCAAGAAGACCCAAAACTCCTTTCAAGCCATTTTATGAAATTGTCTACTTAAATGTGAATTTTACTACTTGATTTTTTGGTGACTTTGAACAATGCATGTGATGTACATTATTCCGAATTTTAAGTTGTGTTAAGTTCTAGTACTTGAGCTATGCAATTATGAACATGCATGTCCTTTAAAAATGTTATTATGCATGGGTGATCTCTACTATGATTTTCATATGGATTTTATGGTGGGTTTTCTAGATTTCTTACTATGGTTTAGATATACTCTACATTGCCCATGTCACTCCTACCTCATGCATTACATTGCATCCATAGCATTGATACATGAAAATTTTGAATATGGATTAAGTCCAATTTCGTTTTTGAAAAGAATTATCATATGATTTTTGTAAGGCATTGGATATGACAAAAAAGTGATCACCGGTATGTCTATGATTATGGCTCTTGGAGCATCTTGGGTGTTTACACCATCTTGTATCTTGGCTCTTGGAGCATCTTGGGTGTTTACACCATCTTGTATCTTGGCTTTTGGAGCATCTTGGGTGTTTACACCATCTTGTATCTTGGCTCTTGGAGCATTTTGGATGCTTGCACCATCTTGTATATGTAGATGAGTTATTCCTTGCACAAATTATGTGATTTTGATCTTGTGATTTGGCCTTTGAGCCTACATGTGCATTTAACGTTTTGAAATGGATATATAACTCTCTTGAAAGCATATGTATATATATAAGTATTCTTGTGGAGTGTGTAAGACTTAGCACCGATGGATTGGGGACGTTAGGGATATCCCCAAGGTCCCTCTCCCTTTCCTTGAACTATGTGCCAATATAGGGACAAATGTTATTCATCTGTTTATGTTATGACATGTCTTGATATGATTCTGTAAACCCTTCCGAAAAGCGTGGTCGTAAGGAAGGTGACCACCGAAAAGCATGGTCGTAAGGTGTGATGCAGATTACCCTTGACAAGTAATCTTCTCCCTACCGGTGGGAGGTCCTAATCGGTCCAGTTCATGTAATAGCTCGCATGGATTTGGTTTATCGGTTATAGTCCATCCCCGTTATATAGGAGTATTATTGCATTGCACGCATCATGACCGGTAAGTCATATGCATTGCATGCCCGCATACTTAGTACATTCAAATGTACTAACGCATACTCTATGCCTACATGATTTTACCATGTAGGGACCGTGTGTTATGATCATCCACCACTTGGCGGGTAGCTCGAATTCGGAGAGTTGATATTGTGGTGAGTCCTATCTTCCAAGGACAAGCCACCTTCCTTCTACCTATGTTGTTTTCTATTTATCTTCTTAGTTGAGGGTGAGCTCGGGACATGTCTTGGCCCCCGTCCCATCTTATGACTAGAGGCATTGTTGGACATCTTGTAGACTCTCATCGATTCGAGAAGTTATGTGTTGTATGTGAAGCTTATGACTTTGTTATTTATTGGATATGGCTATCATGAATTGATTATGGGGATTATGATATGTATATGTGTTTGAGGTGGAGATGTGAAAGATCCTAAGTCCCGTATTGCCTCCATAGAGTGAGTCCTACTTTCCGCCCCTTAGTTCTTATGTGCTATGTGCTATGTGAATCCATGCAAATCTCTTTCCTTTTGATATCCCCATAGCGTGAGTCCTACTTTCTCCATCCTTTAGAACTATATGTTTGCTATTTGGATGCGCTTCCGAACCGATGATGTGGATTTGGATACTTTGAGGCTTGTTTGGGGACTCTCGGGTCTCCATTCGTCGTGTCACATCTAGGCCCTAACCACGGGTCGTGACAATATCAAAGAATAACTAGTTACTATTGTTATTGACTAGTGCATGTTTTATGAAATTATGTGAATTTAAACATTAATAATCGCAAATATTTATCTACAAAAGATACAAGAAGATATGTGATTTATAAATGATAGGCCTTGGGGTATTTCAATAGTAAATTTTTTAAGAATCACATAGTGTATAGTACTAATTACAATATATCCATACCTTTTTAATTGTACAAAAATTCCTTAAAATTTAGGCTGGTTGGATACATCCGTAGTTCTCGGATACAAAATTAGCGATATATTAATTTACTAATCAGTTGATCCAAAAAAGGAACTAAAGCGAAAAATTTAATTTTCAATTCCTAAAATCACGCTGATGTAATTGATGTCAATACTTTTCATTTTTAACAGCTTCTCATAATTCAAAATTAAAAAAAAATTGCTTCACAACATCTTTTCACGATTCAAAAAATCAAAAAATTTATTACAGATCAATTTCAAAATTTTCTATCATCTTCATCTTGTATTTGATGGATAATGAATGTGTCTATATTGTTGCAGCATTCAGGGATCTGAAAAAGCGAGGTTAGTTATCGACAATACAAAAGTGATGGAATAGTTGTTGGATAATCAATTTCTTATGTGAATCTTAAAATTGTCATTGCTGCTGAACTGGACATACATGAGAAGAAAAAAAAATTGGATAGACAGTTGTTCTCGCTATGTCTTCCTGTGTATTAAGATCATCTGAACTATAATAGTAACTTTCATGTGCATTGTTGATGTATGTCTTGAACAGGCGATTGGTTGTGGTGTACCTATATTGATTGGACATTCAAATTTTTAACTTCTTCTGGAGATAATAGAAAACTACATCAATGAACTTAAAAAAAAGGTTATAAAAGGAGTGTATCAATTCAATTGTGATTGGAAGTATATGTGGGAGTGTACCTGATACATTATTATATGTGTATTAGACCTATTAAATAATGTACCTAATACATCCAATTCATGAAAAAAATCAATGTACCTCGTTAGTCTAGCATTTTTAGGTTATGACATGGCATAGAATCAATTTTTATCCTTGGGAGATGCAATAACAAAGTCTATATGCTCAAAATCAAAAGATGAGGACTTTACTACATGGATAATCATTTTGAAAGTCCTGGTTGATCATTATTATTCAGTGAATTATAAATATATAGAGAGCTAGTCATTTTTATAAATATTAATATAATACTCACTTGTTGGCATGTGTTTTGAAGAACCTTTTTGTAATCCACTGACAACACTGATCAATTAATTTCGAGGGTGGTTGATAACAAATTTCAAATCCTTCTAATGCATAACTCTGACGAATCTTAGAATCGAATCTCTCTTTTTCCTTGTCACTAGACCCAAATAACTATCAAATATGGAGAACAAAACATCCTTGATGGCATCCTACTACATGGAGCAGGGTGTCACGCCCTGAATCTATACCTTAGATGTTGGTACTTAGAAACCATTTATGGTCCTGATGATCTTCCCCTAATAAGGATACGCGTCAATACATACTTTTCACAAAGTGTTCGTGGTCGTCAAAAGTATATTATCCAATTTGGAGTCGGGGTCGAACCACGGAGAAATGCTCAAGTTAAAATTCCATTCAAAAAGTTACAATAGCGCTTTAATCTCTTGTAGCATGAGCAAGCATTACATAGAAACTAACGATAATCTGAAAGTAAATTATGGAGGAAATTATCACTACAACTAAGCAATAACAACAAAGAACAAGAGAGACTTAACAACTTCTAGGGGAGATACATAGACATACAAGTAGTAATAGGCATGGGTGTTTTTAAATACTCAAAAGATGATGAATCTACATGGTAGAGTAGGTGAATCTAATATTTGATCAAGGTTCTCTCAAACTCAAGATCAACTTTCCATAATACTTTCTCAATCTACGGTGGGTTCAATACATAACACCTCAACCTTAGCAAAAACTCCCAAATTTCTAGGAGAATTTCATTAATTCAACACATTAATGGCTATTTATTATTTAACCTCAGCTCATGCAACCCTCTTAAGTATACATAAGGATCCTAAGCAAAGAATGAGTTTGCAACCTCAATCCATACATAAAAATATGATTAAATAATAAAACATATAAAAATTCATCAATAACTCAAGTAAAATCAAACATACAACAATCAAATACTACATAATAGTCTAAATTATTGCGCTAGGAGTATTGAGGTTTTAGCTAATCATCAAATAAAATATGAGTAATTTACCAAATATATTTCCTTCCATTGAAAATGTCTTCCAGTTCAAAAAATCAATACAAGTTCCTTGTAAAATCCTTTCTCTCTCTAAGAAAAAGGAAAAAAAATTCAAGTAAAAATTATACTTATCTATTCTAGAATAATATACTATCCTCTAAACTAGTGTTGGAACATCTGGTGCTCTCCCTCCTTCCTTTTTTCATTTGCCAGCCACTGAGTCTTTTATACTCTGTACAAAAAGTACAGAGTATCTTCGTCAAAATACATTACAACATTAGTCAACCTCATCGATCAAGTCGGTGATTCGCATAGTATGCCTTGTGCTTGTAGATTGCTCCTTTTGATTGGACTTGTAGTGGAAATTTAGCGAGCTCAGTCGAGCTTGCTAACCTCGTTGGTGATGCGCCATTTGGAGCTTGAATTCACTCTTTAGCTAGTGACTCCAAGTCAAATTAATGACCTATTATGCGAGCTAAATCGATATTGCCAACTGAGTTGGCGATTTGCCAAGTTACTTCTGTAGCTCGCCCTTTTTACAATTGGCTTGCTTCTTGCTGGGTGGTCATGTGGCTAGGTGTGGGGTACTTTGGCGACTCGCCAAGTACCCTTATGCGATGCTCAGTGTTTAATACTTCCTTGTTAGTTCATTTTCAACCTCTTTGCATGTTTGTGTTCCAAATGTTCCTAAATATTCACCTTGCTACAAAAACAACAATTTATGTCAGTTTATAGCACAAGTAAGGCATCAATGACACTTTTTAAGCACAATTCAAGCCTTAGATGAGTGCAAATTCACCATTCATCAACACCCCCAACTTAACTCTTTACTTGTCCTTAAGTAAATAAAATGTTAACTAGTTCAAAGATCATGTCTGGGAAATGTACTAAGTGACACTCAATTTGCCAATACGCAAAATTCATTCGCCATGCAACCACTCACATGTGCACTTCAAGCTTCAAGCAATGACTAGACTATACCTTCCGGAGGCTGGATGACTAGACTAGACAAACTTCATCTTTGGGGCATACTTGGACAGCTAGATGAACTTGAGGATGTATTCCTTAACAGTCAACCCCCCTACTTCAAGTACACAAACTCTTCTATCTTTGCCTCCCTCAACACCTGGGGAAAAAAGTGATCAAGGAAGGCACTCTCAATTTCACTCCACTCAGTAGGATCGGCATCCTCACATCTACTCTCTCCCCACTGATTATACCACATATTTTCCACATCCTTAAGTTGATAAGAGGCAAATTCAACTCCCCAATCTCAGTTGCATGCATAGCTTTCAACACTTTCCACATCTCATCAATAAAATTCTAGGGTCCTTTCTCAACCTTTAACCTTGTGAAGACTTACGGGTTCATCCTCAGAAAATCTCTAAGTCTTGTCGCAACAGTTGGCTCTTGGGAGCTAGAACTAGGAGCCAGTGAACTCCGATTCCCACTCTGGTTGACTACCAGTTGAGTGAGCATAGTGATAGCTCCTCTAAAGTCAACCTTTGTAGTAGGAACAGTAGGTATCTGTAGGACTTCAATAGCTCTAGCTGGTTGATCTCGACCTCGCGTCTCCAATTGAGTGGACACCTTTGAAGGGGGATTCTTAGTATTGTCAGCTGGGGTATCTCTACGGGTGGCGATACACTTAAGAGGCTTAATTTGTAAACGCGTAATGCACAAGTTAGAAGGGATCTTTATAGAGTTAAAACTCTATCACACGAACTCAGAATACAAAAGAAATGTGACTATTCCTAATGTCTCATAGCCTCCTGCTGGTAAAGTGTGGTGCACAACACACCCAAAAATAAGACTCTACTACACACGGCCTCATAGAATCCCTAGGACACTTGAACTCTGTGCTTTGATATTAAGTTTGCCACGCCCTGGGAGGTTACCCTTGGCGTAGGTAGCACTTAGAGACTATTGCTAGCCCCCAAGCGAACCACTCGGCTTCATCACATTTGTTCAATCACAATCTAATAGTAGAAAACATAAATGATTAAGAGTACTTAATGAAAAGCAATGACAAAACGACAACCAAAGGCCAAACAATCTATTCATCAACTAAGTAAGACCAGTGTAAAAGAAACTAGCAAAAAATAACATCCAATCACAACTCAACAGTCTAGGCTATGAAGCCTCTAATCATCACACTAAATGGTGCCAATGACAGGTCCATGGCTATCTCAAAATAAAAAAAAGACTAAACTCAAAGTTAGAAGAGAAAATATAATATCCTCCGAAAGCAGAGGTGGACTCACAATCAGCTGAATGTAATGAGTTTTTAATGAGACATCTGTTAATGATGCTAGTACCTGTCTCTATATCATGAAAAGATGCATACCCAAATTGTCGTCAGTACGTGAAATGTAAAATGGCAGAATAAAACATGTAAAGGTAGAACAACATCAACTCAAATAGCTCAACTCAAGAAGTAGGAAACTCAATCAGCAAGTCAAGAGTCTAAAGTAAGAATACAACTTAGACAGTGAACACTTATATACCATCTAATCCAATCCACTCAGAGTACTATCAAGGCCTATATGGGAGTTTCTATAATCGATAACCATTACTTATGAGCCGGGAATGATACAACGAAGTAATGTTGTTGCCACATCCATCCAATACCTTGTCAGGGTAAAGGACATATCATCAGTGGATCCATAATTAATAATATAAAGTCCTTTTTTGGGACAATAGAGAAACATTTGATTTTACGGTTCAATCCTCTCCTACGCTGGCTACGTAGTTATTGAGTTTGAGTTGGACTTACTCTTACTCAATTCGGTGCTCAATACTCCTCCCAAGACTCAACATGCTCATAAGACATCAACCCTATGGTTAACTCATTCACCTAGTCTCATTGGACATTTGTCAACTCAATTCATCACATCAACCATCAATTATTTGGTTAGGAACATTCTTTTAGGATTAGCTCATGACTCATAAAGACTCTCTATCATGCATCATTCCAACTCGTAGTGTTCAGGAAACAAAAGTTGAGTTAAAACATCTAGGAATTCTATAGACTCTTTAGGCTCAATTATACTCATGCATACTCATTTAAGTGCAATTTGTAAAAATAATAAGTATTCAGTCTAGATAGAAAAGTAAAATCATCTATTTTAAGTATTTAATTCATAAAAATTGTAATTCATGTAAGATTATATAGGGATACATTAGGATTTAAGAAAATCCCTTCAAGAAACATTTATGGAAGATGTGATTCATTTACAAGTCCATAAATTCAGGTTATAGGCACATGGAAGAACATAATCCATGTTCAAGTTAGCCTTACATACCTGGAATCAGGAGGAATGATCAACCCTCTTATAATCCTCAAGCTTGAACTCAAAACCCTCGCTTTTTCTCCCTACTTCGATGCTCTCAAGATTTTCTAAGTGTATAATAAGGAATAATCCACCTAGGGTACTGATAAGGGACCTAAATTGAGTGCAAAATGTTGTAGGTTTTAATTACAAAGGATAGGAAAAGTTAGGAATACCCCTCTTAAGACTGTCAATGGGAACCACAAAACCTTGTCTACTAGTCATGGTTCTACTTATGGGCCATAAGTGGCCTCTCGTAGGTGAGGGTGTCCAAAGTTTGGGTTACTGGAATTTGGACATAGGATTTTACGAACCCCTTCTACGGGGCGTACATCGAGTTACGAGCCGTCTGATAACTCGTGGTTCGAGGTATAAAAATTTTGGTTTCTGGGACTTCAACCTATGAAACCAATCATACGCTTCATAGCTAGGATGACGGGCCATCTGATAACTCATCATTCAATATCCAGAAAAGTTGATTTTTAGAATTATCAACTCATGAAACCTGATTTATGGGTCGTGGAACAATATACGGTCCATATAGTGTCTCGCACATGGACCTTAGACTTAGAAAAATTTTACTAAGTGACATGGGCATCTACGAAGCCTCTTCTATGGGCCGTAGATGACACTACGGGCCGTAGATGGCCTTTGTGATTTTTTTCCAGTGACTTTTTTGAATCATTTTTCTCTGGGCATCTCCTCAGACTAGGTAGGATGAGTTAGGGGGTGTTAGATACCTATTCTTTCTAAGTATTTTTTTTTTTACTATTTTTAACTTTATTTTCTAAAATTCAAAATAATTTCTATAAACCCATCTAAGCTAGATTCTCAATCAAAACCTTCTCTTCATGTTATGTTTCTTTGCTTGTCTTTTTAATCCTCTATTCATCACTCTTTAATGTGACAATTGCATTTTAAGATTTTGATGCAAATGTTTATGTAATGTTTGCATTTTAAATGTTTCTTCAAGTTCTTTTCTAAACAAAATAAGAAAAAACTTAATATCATTTGCAAAGTTTTCACAGATTATGAATTTTGATGCAAATATTTTTCTCTCAAGATTAACAAGTTGAAGCATGAAAGAACTATTTTTGGCAATTTTAATAGTATTTGAGGTGAAGAATTGTTTTATTAATTATAATAATTTTGTTGAGGGAGAAATATAAAAAAGTTAGATTTAGTTTATGTTGTAAAAGAAAATAGTAACTAATTTTGTCATTATGATGAAAAAATCAAATTATGATTTTTTGGGTTTTGAGTGCTTAATTATGTTTGTTATTATATATTTGTGTATTTTTTTGTTGTTAATTGTATTATATTGGGTTGAATTGAATTGAATTCTAATTGCAGGTGGCAGCAAAAGCTGCAGGTTTCTGCTGTAAAAAATGTTGCAGAAAAAATAATGGATAGGGTCCTTTAGTCTGTTATTTTTTTGCATTTAAAAAAAATGACGGACAGAAACCACAAATCCGTCGATTTTCTGGAAAATTTTCAAGAACACAAATAATAAAAGTGACGGATAGTGACCCAAAGTCCATCACCTTCTTAAAAAAATATACAAAAATAAAAACCAAATAATGGCGATCCATCGCATTATTTAAAAAAAAAATTAAACGATGCAGTCCGTCGGTAATTTTACTGATATATTTTTTAAATAAAAAAATTAGGTGACATGGTCTATCATTTTATGCAACGCAGTATGTCGCTTTTGAAAAAGCGTCGAACAAAAAAGCAATGAAACAGACTACATCACTTTTCCGTCGAGTTTGACAAAAAGAATTATGCAGTCCGTCACTTTTTACATCATTTTTCAACAAAGTTTTAGTAGTGTCAACCTCCATTAATGGAGTTATCATATATTATGTGAAGTACAAACATCATTTTCTCACTATTAATTACTTTTATGGATTACTTTAGTCAAGTTTCAATTTATTTTTCAAAAGTATAAGGGGATCGATTCTTCGTTCATCTAATGTTATGCATATTGATCCACTACTCCAACATGGTCAAAACTCATAATTATACTTGTATTATGACTTTATGACTTGAACGTGAAAAATTCTCTTCCGTGTACTCTTCATTGAAGGTTAGATCATGGATATTGGGAAGAAGTACACCTTTAAGTGCAAGAAACTTATAAATTAATGTATTTTTAGTCAAATACAACAATAAGGTTGTTTAGAAGAAAATGACCTAAAAAAAGTCTTTAGAAAAATTTCCAAAATCAATTATTGTAATATTATATCTTGGTAATGTCAATTCCATACCTCAGATCTGGGGATTAAAAAGGAACACAATAATCAAGAAACATTAGATTTGTATCTATGATCATAGTTATTTCAAACTAATGAGTTATCATTAAATTTAATAAATCTTGTTTCCTTTTTCTTTGTATCTATGATCATAGTTATTTTCAAAGTTATTACAATATCATGATACTTTTTTTTGAGTTTAAGTTTTTTGTACCGTAGTTACACTATCCGGTAAAGTTGACCTACTATTGCAAGTTACCTATTCTTTCTAAGTTTTTTTTTTCTATTTTTGACTTTATTTTCTAAAATTTAAAATAACTTCCATAAACTCATCTGAACTAGATTCTTAGCCAAAACCTTCTCTTCATGTTATCTTTATTTGCTTGTCTTTTAATTCTCTATTCATCTCTCTTTAATGTGATAATTGAATTTTAAGATTTTGATGTAGATTCTTATGTAATGTTTGCACTTTAAAAATTTCTTCAAGTTCTTTTCTAAGAAAAAATAAGAAAAAACTTAATATCATTTGAAAAGTTTTCATAAATCGTGAATTTTGATGCAAATATTTTTCTCTCAAGATTAACAAGTTGAAGCATGGAAGAACTATTTTTCGCAATATTAGTAATATTTGAGGTGAAGAATTATTTTATTAATTATGATGATTTTGCTGAAAGAGAAATATGAAAAAATTAGATTTGATTATTGTTGTAAAAGGAAATAATAACTAATTTAGTTAGTGCACAATTAGATTTCTGATTTTAATATTTTTTCCTAAATTTTAATTATATAAATCTGATGTAATTATTTGATTTACCTATGGTGTAAAATATTTCTAAATAATTTATATTCTTTTTTCTTAAGTTGTCATACACAAACTTATTTTAATAGTATGAGTTCAAATATGTACAATATTGGGCCGGTGTACCCTATCTCGTTAGTTACTAAGATATAGTTATGTGTTTTATCATATGTAACATTGGATGTTGTATAACTTTTATATTAAGTTATCATACACAAACTTATTTTTACACAAATACACAACTTGTCTTACCATAATTTCCAAAATTTCCTACCATTTAAAAAATAATAAAAAATCTCATTTTTTTTTGCATTCTCTATCCTCCCGTGTGATACTTAGCAATTAACCTTCTCGCTCAACATTTTAATAGCTATTATTACGTCCATTTTTTGCCAATAGTCAATGTCAATCACCAATTAATTATGTCACGCCCCGGACGGATACCCGGCACTTGAAGAACCATTGTCGATTCCTCAAGAGAACCACCTGGCCTCATCGTCACATCTTACTCAACAACAGAAGAAATACTCAATACCAGCATTAAGGGAAAGATAAAGATCTCATAAATAGTCTCCAAAACAGATCAAGTCTAAAAGATGAAATACTCAACAATACTTTGCTCAAGGTTTATGAAGCCTCTACTCTAAACGTCTAGATGGTACCATGACAAGCCATGGCTAGCCAACTTAAAAAAAATAGAAATACTAGTGAAATAAAGAGGCTCCTCCAAATGGCAAGGAGGGCTCACCAAATCTGGAACTCAAGAACTCTGAACCTCAACGGTGCACCTACTGAAGTCCTCTATCACCAATATCTGCATCGTGAAACGATGTAGCGTCGAGTGGCGTCAGTACGTGGAATGTACGGTATGTAAAATAGCTCAAGAAACAATTAAGGCTCAGACTTAGTTGAACAACTTGACTAGAGAATCAACTACTCATCTCCTAACTCAACTCAAGTAATTGATGCAAGTAAAAGTTTGAAATCATGCTTTAGGACTAGACTTAATATGTAAAGCAAATTAGTTCGAAAATCATGATAGGTTAACTCAAGTGTTGCTTGGAAGTTTCTCTAACTGACATACCTTTCCATCCCACCATGAGTTTTGGTGATGCACAATGAAACGACGTCGTTGCCACGCCTGCCCTAAACTTGCCAAAGAATAAGACGTCAACCCCTACCTCTCTCTCTTGGATCCAAAGAGAATGTCCACCTATTGGGACGTGAGCCGCTAGAGTTAACTATACGACTATCCTACGTGGGCAATGTAGTTCTGGGGTGCTCCTCAATTACCCAACTCGGTGCTTAATACTCCTTCCAAGACTAAAACGTTTCATGAAAATTTACTCAAACTCAACCCAATTCTCAATAACTCAACTCAATTTCTTAGCAACTCAATTACTTAGGACAATCATTCATGCAATGCAACTCAAGACTCTAACTTGCATCATGCAAGACTCTCACGAATTACAATCAAGTGACATCATACCATCCATGCTCAGCACATAAGACATAACAGATATTCATTACATGCATATATGAAACAAGAAAACATATTTCTCAGGTTCAACTTACTTGGTTTAGAAGGTTAGGTTCATAATTCCAATTTAGTAAGTAGAGAAAATACTAGGTTTAGGGTTAGGGTATCAAGCATTCAAAATACATTCATACTTCATGGTAATAATAATGCAACTCATAATTTAACTCAAATATATTGAAACTTAGACATGTACAAGAATTTGGGACTCAAGATTCGCAAGATTGAGAATACGCAATTAATACTCATAATCTTATCTCAAGTAGACGAAGGGGCGTGTGGATGAACATAATCCAACGCTTTGGGTAACCTTACATACCTGGGAGAAAAAGGAACAATCAAACTCCAGTGGATCCTTGCGCTTGAATTAGAACCCACGCTCTTCTTTCTCCTCTAGTGCTCTCTGTTTTAAGGCTTTATTCAAGCCTAAAATGACCAAGGATTTAATTAAATAGGGATTGGAATGGACAAAAATATCCCTCTTAAAAACTGTCATCTGAGTTTACGAGACCCCGTCTACGAGTCGTAAAGCATTTTACGGGCCGTAGATAACTTCTCGTGAATGAGGGGTCTGAAAATCTGAGTTACTGGAAATTGGCACGAGACCTCTTCTATGAGCCGTAAAATATTTTACGGCCGTAAACTAACTCTCGTAAATTAGGGGTTCTGAATTTTGAGTTACTGGAATTTATCACGAAACCTCCTTTACGAGCCGTAGAATATTTATGGGTCATATATCATCTCATATATAGACCTCAGACTTAGAAAATTTCACCAAGTCATCTGGGGGGTTTTATGAGACCCATTCTACGAGTCATAGACCTATCTACGAGTCGTAAGTGACTCTCGTGAACCTTCTCCTGTAGTTTTTCTCAGTCTTTTCTCAGCATCCTCTGTGCATCCACTCCAGGTTAGGTAGAAGGAATTAAGGGGTGTTACAAATTACTTCCCTTTCACGGTTTAATTTCAAATTTTTACCTTTTTGGAGTTGTCTTGGAAAACGAAGAGACTGTTAGTCTCCTTCTTCATTCCAACAAGAATCCATTTTCTTTTTTCTCTCTCTCCCATTTCTATATCAAGTAAAACATTTTTATGGATTCATTTTCTTCTTTTAGTCTTGGTTTAACTCAATCTATTGCTGATAATGATAACATTCCTTCACTTTTAGTAGTGCAACAAAAGAAGTAGATCCTAATAATGTGACTGATTCAGTTGACGAAGTTTTTCTAGAAGAGACGATAGTGATGAAAGACACAGGATCAAGTTCCAAATCTTTTCAATAAAAAAATGCATGCAAAGAAGAGGAAAAAAGTTAAACCCATTATTGTTCGTCCTTCTTTGTCAAAGGTTTGTTCTTCTAACCTGATTTCGTTCATTCATTGTGCTTATTTCTTCATTGTTGACTGTAAATTAATTTGTTAATTCCAAAAATTGGTAAATAAACATTACTCATTAACATGCATTTTGCTGATTTTAATGTATCTAAACGATTTGATACCAAATTTTCATCAATGGAGATGTTAATATTTAGTACAAAATTTTAGTACTACCATTGTTATTGCTTTTCTTATTGATACATACTTTTAAATAATTTGGGTATTCATACAAACCATTAGGGGGTTTTGCAGTGTTGTACTGGGTGTCAATTGTTACACATTCAATTAATATGAAGTATCAAATAAGATTTCTAATTTATTTAAAACTGGTACTGAAAACTAATACCTGTTAAGTTGATACACATTAAATAGATGTTTGCAATATAATATTGATACATACTTTGCAATAGAATATTGATGTCTGCAATAGAACATTGATACAACAGAGCGACAACGTGTAAATTTTTTCATTGTTCTGTTGTCATTTTAATATATTTTTTCTCTCATATTAATTTTTTTATCAAACTGCCACCCCAGGGATTGTGGGGTATTTATTGTCCTATCCCAACTCATGCGCTGGATGTTGAGTACCTTCGGAGGAGATACATTGTGCTGCTATAAACGGTAGTAACAAGGCTTGCGACGGCTACGTTAATGAAAATAATGATCCACCCAAGCCGAGGGATTATTTCATTACACCTGACAGTGATAGACTGATCGATATTTCTTAATTTTGGTGTCTTTAAATTTCAAAACTATTTCCAAAACTACTGATTAGACTTTTAAGGCAAAACTGTGTTTGCCTCTGTTTTTTTTTTAATGTTGAATAGCTAAGTTAATACTTTTTGGTTCTTTCCAGATGACATTGCAGTAAGCATATTTTTCAAACTATGTTTTACCATATGGCTTTTAGCATTTACACTTTTTTACATCATGATACCTACTTTTGCAAAATGTTAAGCAAATGTTTTGTTATATGATACTTGAACAATTCTATACTTTAGATACTTGATACTTGATTTAAACAAGATACCTGTCCAATAAATCACAATTTTGTGTTCTTTACTTGATACTCACATAAATATCAAGTATCAAATGGTACATGATCAATAATTTTATAATAATCGTTGAATAGCTAAATTACATACATGATAATTGAAATATTCTATAATTTAGATACTGGATATTTGTTTTGAACAAGGCACATGTCCACTAAGTGGCATTTTTGTATTTGTTACTAGATACTTACAAAAATATCAAGTTTCAAATGGCACATGTTCTATTATTTTTACAACAATTGTTGAATAGGCTAAGTTACATAACTGATACTTGAACTATTCTATACTTTAAATACTTGATACTTGTTTTAACCAAGATACCTATCCACTAAATCACATTTTTGTGTTCTTTATTGTATACTTACATAATATCAAGTATCAAATGGTACATGATCAATTATTTTTACAATTTAGTTATTTGATACCTTGTGTTAAACAGTAACTTTGTAAATTTAAGTTAAGATTTTTTAAAGAATCCGTTTCAATTTATGGATTAGTCAATAGCACTGAACCCGTGTCTTTTGAAAGAAGAAACAAATGGTTTGCAACATCAGTTTCTGGATTAGTCAAAGGCTTGCCCCGCAACATCTCCAATTCTCGTTCTTTTGCATGCCACACTTTATGATACATAATATCTACCCCATAAGCGGCCTTGAAATCCTTGACTATATCATTTGGTGTGTGACTTCTTTTATAATTAACCAACTTTGGTGTTGTCACACCACCAATAAATGATAATGTCGCTTCAACTTTGTTCAACATCCTTTCCCTCATGGGACATATATGAACATCATTGAAGTATCTAATCTTAAATACTTTTGTGTTTTTTCAGTATGACGCCTTCATTCTCCAACCAAAATCATCCGAGAAACATTTTAACACATCACTGCAAAATTTATTTACTTAAGTCATTAAAATTGAAAAAATATTTTTAAGTATCTAACAATGACTCTTTATAGTTCTTGATACTATTCTGTGATTCATCAACAATTAAAAATTACTAATTACACAAAATGGCGAAACTAATTCCTATAATGCCAGTTAACTACCAGAATACTCACACAACAACTTTTATTTTGATTGATACTTGCAATCCTTCTGACAAACATTATCTTTTTTCATCAATTTGTCCTACAAGTATCATAATATTTAGACTTATTAAAAATTGAAAAAACATTTTTAAGTATCTAACAATGACTCTTTATAGTTCTTGATACTATTCTGTGATTCATCAACAATTAAAAACTACTAATTATACAAAATAGAGAAACTAATTCCTAAAATGCCAGTTGAGCACCAAAATACTCACAACAACTTTTATTTTGATTGATACTTGGAATCCTTCCAGCAAACATTATCATTTTTTTTATCAATTTGTCCTACAAGTATCATAATGTTTAGACTTATTCGATACACAAAAATCATCAACCAAATTGTGTAGGTATCGAAATCAAATTTTTTTCAACGTACTGTATAAAAAAAATAAAAAACCAAACTATATATGTAATAAAAAATAAATAAAAAACCAAACTGCATATGTACCTTTTGTTGTCTGATCTTTTTACTTTGAAATCGCACCCACCTCTAAATCGCTTGTATCTATGCATAATGGATATATTTTGAAATCAAACCCTTTTTCTTAATTTCAATATACAACTTTACACCCATGTCGTTGCGAATTATAATTGGAGATGAATTGCCTTTCACGACGTATCAAAATACCATATTTTTCCTTCGTTCGGCCACCTCTAACTTTGCGACAATGGTTGCTCTGAGATTAGCGAACGATATATTCTCTCAAACGACTATTCCATCACTTTTGCATCTCTTATATTGCACCTCAGATTCTCAAATTCCAGAATGGCAAAGCAAGATTGTTATGTTTATATTCTAGTCATTCTGTTGTTTTGTTTTTTTGCCAAATAGCTATGCGTCCAATTGTACAAAAAGCTTCACAATTTTTTAAAACTTTGAAATTGACAATCTGTTACACAATTTTAGGGATCATTATACCTTCCAGAAGGTTATAGCGGAAATTATGGGATTAGATTAGACAATCAGTTTTTTTTTTTAACATAACAACATTAATTGTCCAGTACTCATTATCTAAGTATCAAGCGGTGACTTCATGTATCATGATTGCTTCAGAAAAGGGGATTTAGTGTAATTTTGGAAATAGGCGGGATAGATTGTAATTATCTATTAACAGTATGTTATTTATATAATTTTTACTTTTTTAAAATGTTCAATATTGTTTTAGTTATTAGGCCCAAGCACCCTTTTAGTTAGTTAATAAGATATAGTTATGTTCTTGCAATACATAACATTGAATGTTCTAGTTAGGGATGTTCACGGGTCGGTTTGGATCGATTATTGATTAAAATCAAATTAACTTAATTTGGTTTTCAAATTCTCTAAACCAACCCAACCTAACTATAATATATATTTATCGGTTTAGTTATTATCAGTTTTGGTTTGATTTGGTTCGGTTATTCGGTTATTAACCATACACAAAAATAAAAACAATGACACCTTTAAAATGGAGAAAAGGTGATAACAATCCATTAAAAATGAAAAATAGTTAGAATGATCGACATTATAAAACTTTCAAACATTTAATGTAGTGTGAAAAAAGTTTTAAAATTCAACATTTTGGCTTAGAAGGAAGAGTTAGTGACATTTCTAGTCCCACCAAGAATTGTCACAGACATTCATATACATGAAATTAATATGATAAATGTTTTCGTTTTAAGCATTTATGCTTTCATAAGTACATTAAAAATAAAAATTATTTTTATAAATAATGTATTATATATGTATAATTATCAAATATATGAATATAATTTATTGGTTCGGTTATTTCTTCGGTTTTTTCGAACAAATCCACATCCAAACCAAGCACTATCGGTTTTTGAAAAATCAAAACCAAACCAAACCCAAATAAAATTGGTTTATTTAATCGATTTGGTTCAGTTCTTCGGTTTGGATCGATTTTTATCCGAACTGTGAACACTCCTAGTTGTAATATAGCGTTTATTTTTAACTTATCATACACAAACTCTTTTTTTTTTTAAATGTTCAAGTAAAATTAAAACCATAAAATTTATCATTAAAATTTTCTAGAACTTAAAATGAAGTTTTACTAGCTTAACCCTTGGCTCATTCCTTATCAACTTTTATACATATTGGTCCAGTATATTTTCTGTTTTCATAATTCTTACTAACAAATATCAAAAAGTTTCAACCAAGAACATTCTGTTTTCATATTTGTTACTAACAAATATAAAAAAGTTTCAACCAAAAACATTCTTTTTTTCAATATTTTTTAGTCAAATACAACAATAAGGCTGTTTAGAAGAAAATGACCAAAAGAAGTCCTTAGAAGAATCTCCAAAATCAATTATAGTAATATTATATCTTGGTAATGTCAATTCCATACCCAGATCTGGGGATTGAGAAGGAGTACAGGGGTCAAGAAACATAGATAGATTTGTATTTGTGATCATAGTTATTTTCAAACTAATGAGTTATTATTATATTTAATAACTTTTGTTTCCTTTTGCTTTGTATCTATGATCATAGTTATTTTAAAAGTTATTACAATATCATGATATATTTTTTTGAGTTTAAGTTTTGTGCACCGCGTATAAAATATTCTACACCAACAGGTAAAGTTGACCTACTATTGCAGGTTACTTATTCTTTCTAAGTATTTCTTTTTTCTATTTTTAACTTTATTTTCTAAAATTTAAAACGACTTCTATAAACTCATCTAAGCTAGATTCTTAGTCAAAACCTTCTCTTCATGTTATGTTTCTTTGCTTGTCTTTTTAATCCTCTATTCATCTTTCTTCAATGCGATAATTGATCTAGATTTTGATGTACATTTTTATGTGCTGTTTGCACTTTAAATGTTTTTTCAAGTTCTTTTCTAAGAAAAATGAGAAAAAACTTAATATCATTTGCAAAGTTTTTACAAATTGTGAATTTTGATGCAAATATTTTTCTCTCAAGATTAACAAGTTGAAGCATGGAAGAACTATTTTTGGCAAATTTAATAGTAAAGAAATATGAAAAAGTTAAATTTGGTTTATGTTGTAAAAGGAAATAATAACTAATTTAGTTAGAGTACAAATAGGATTTTAGTTTTAATATTTTTTAAATTTTTTTTTAATCATATAAATCTGATGATAATTATTTGATTTACCCAATGGCGCGTTAATTTTAACATTGAATTTGTTGTATAACCTTTATTTTAAGTTATCATACTCAAATTATTTTTTAAAAACGTTCAATATTGTTTTAGTTATTGGGCCATGCACCTTTCTAGTTATATTGGTTTAGTAAAACTAAAATCGTAAAATTTATCATTAAAAAGTTTAAAATTTTGTAGAAGGTAAAGGGAAGTTTTACTAGCTTAACCCTTGAGTCATCCCTTACCAACTTTGATACATATTAATTGGTCTAGTATATTTTCTATAACAAATATCAAAAAGTTTCAACCAAAAACATTCTGTTTTCATGTTTCTTTACAAACAAATATCAAAAAGTTTCAACCAAAACATTCTTTTTTTTTTCATTCTTAATTAAACAAAGAGAAGTACTGTGTGATAAAATGTATGGTGAAGAGAAGAGTCCAATAACTATAGAGAAGAATGGATTGTAGAAAATTACAGAGACACACTAAACTTAAAAAACTAAAAAAAAAGAAGCCCTAGTTGTATAAGCATGTATAGTCAATATCTATGTGTATCATAATGTATATTTAATTTATAGCTCATATATAAGTAATATACATTGTATAGTAGTGTATACTTTCTATAACTTTTGACAAACTATATTGCATAATCATGTATAGTTTCGCTAATTTTAGGCTATTTTTATGTGAATAAAACATGAGCTACTTTTTTTTGTATAACTTTTACTTTTGTATATATATATATATATATATATATATATATATATATATATATATATATATATATATACTAGATTCACTGCATGTGCATTGCACGTGTTTGTATAGTCTTGAATTGCAATTAACGTTGAAACAATATCCATACTATATTTGCCATAATATAATCGTGAAATAGTCTCCATACTCTATTTGTCATTATTTTTGTGTGACATTTTGTGCATACTTTATTTCTTCAATCTATTGGGTCTACGATAAAGATAAATCTAAAAATCATTCCACGATGTTCTAAATGGATTGTTGGACCGTATGAATCTGTTCACTTTTATGCATCATTCTAAAATGTCTCATCGCAAGCTATTGTGGCTCCCTTGTTTAGCTGCATCGTTTGTGATACGTTTCCTTAACATACCTTATCCATAGTCCTCCAAACATCGCTATTCAAGCATTGCTATCAATTGTCACGTCCCTTTTAGAAACAATTCTTGCGATGTTCACATATACTCATCAAACTTCATATTCTCTTGAAATCTTGAGTTTTATTTCTCAAGGCTTCTTCAGAAAGCTATCATCTATGTATTTTAGAGTTTGAAATACTTGAAACATTATTAATATTTTAGTAGGACTATACTAATATCTTGACATGTTCAATTTCCGTTGGTCTATTAATGCTTCATCTCCAAATTAAAAAGAAATGTAATAAGCAAGGATGGTCCTTTAACTCATGAAGCAGTTAGAGTACAATTACGTTAAAAGCACTATGAAATTACAGATATATCTACTAAGTTAATTGATCATCAAAATAATTTTATTCTGTCAACTTTAAACAGATATAAAATAAGTTGTAGTAAAAGAGTTGTATGAAAAATGTTTTGACGTATGGTTAAGTCAATTAATTAGTCTGAAAATGTAAAAGATTCAACCCTATTACTTGCAAAAATAAGTGAATTTACTCATGTTTATAACTTCATGGGTAGAAATCAAATATACTGGGTCTTGTTAAAACAAAATATAGCAAAATGTACCCACATAAATTTAAGATAAGTACATTTCTTTTTTACTCATGAGATTTCTTTTCAAATCACCCACATAATAAATGCACAAAAGAAAACCTCTTCGCACCAATAATTTTTTCAACTTTACATAAACTCACTCCATATCCAAATTTTCTTGATTCCTTAATTTATCTTCGATTGTATCATTATATTTTTATTTAAGAGATAATTTTATTTGTGTTCAATTTAGTAAATTTTTATTCTCATTCAAATTGAGAATTTAACTATGTATATAAGTTGGAGGGAGAGAGGCTAATATTGTCGATATACTCTTATCAAGGAATAATCAATGTAAAATATTATAGAGAAAGAAATTACCCAACAATTTCTCTAGCAAAGGATAATTTCTCAAGATATGAAATCTCTCTCATTTTTTTTCTAAAACTATGAAATCTCATCTGCTTGCCTTCTTCCGTATATCTCATTTATGCAATTATTTTTCTTTCACCTAGAGTTAATTTGAAATGCGTAACCACCAAAATCAACTAATCTGAAAATATCCCATCTAGAGTACATAGGAAAACATGAAATTGAAAAGGCCAAAATATAAAGAGAAAAACATTTAGAAATGATGGCAAAGAGGAAATCTAAGGGCCAAATACGTTTTTTAAAAAGGGGAGTTTTCAAAAATACCAAGTTTTTGGATAAAAATTACATGCCCCTACCGAATCATTGAAAAATATCATATAAAATACCAACTTTATTTATAAATTTAGGAGAGAGAGTGTTTTGAGTGTGATTATTGTGGTGTGTGGTATGATATAATAGTGTTGGAAAATGAAAAAGAGTGTGTTTTTTTTTGGTATTTTGATAAATAAATTTTAAAGTATAATTTTGGGGGTGAAAGTTGTTATTTGTGTAAAAATTTCTTTTAAAAATACGCGCATGAAGGTTTTTTACATGAGGAATGTTAGAAACATTTGCATCGATTGATGCTAAGCATAGCAGCATCTTTGCCTATTTTTTGATTTGTGTTCGTGTCACAACACACAGTTCATAGTGTAAAGGAGGATAATGCCTAGTGGAGAGAAAATTGACATGATGCTTCTTAAATGAAATTTTTACACAAATAACAACTTTCACCCCCAAAATTACACTTTAAAATTTATTTATCAAAATACCAAAAAAACACACTCTTTTTCATTTTCCAACACTAATATATCATACCACACACCACAATAATCACACTCAAAACACTCTCTCTCCTAAATTTGTAAATAAAGTTGGTATTTTATATGGTATTTTTCAATGATTCGGTAGGGGCATGTAATTTTTATCCAAAAACTTGGTATTTTTGAAAACTCCCCTTCTTAAATTGCGTTTAATTTTTATTTTAATTAGTGTAACAGTATAGGGATAAAAAAATAATATAGTAATCAAGAAATCACAATTTCAACGACAAAGCCTTCTCTACTAGAAAAAATCTTTTATTTCTGTCAATTGATTTGGCCTGCCTTAGCCATAAATATCAGTGGCCACATAATTTATACTTTCCATTTGGGCCAAGCCAAATCCCAACGGTGATGTATTAGCGTAATAACCATCTTTCATTTCGATCTTCCATTATTAATTTAAGATTTTCTTTTAATATTATTTTTTAGATGAAAGAAAATGCTATTTAGCATATAATTGATAAATCAGTACGTAACTATGAAATAATTGCATTATTTCATAATATGATGGATGCCATAACATCAACCTAGTACAATCCTCCTTTTCCTAACTTGGGGGCATTATGATTTGGTAAACTTGCATAATAGTTTCTAATGTGGAAATGATCACTTATACAAGAAAATGATGTTGTTAGAGATCTTATGTATAAAAACAAAGATCTCTTAAGTTTAAAAATAAAAATCTTTTATAAAAAGATATCAAACAATTTTTTTTTATTTTTTTTAAAAAACTACTTAAACTCTATTTCTAATTGACTAAGTATACGTTAATTTCAAACTCTTTATTTTGAGATAGTTACACATAACAATGAGATGGATATTTAAGAAGAACTAAACTTACATTTTCAGGAGTTCCTTAAGCAAATAACTTTTATGTGAATAAGATTGTCCTTCTTGAACTCAGCTTTTCTTCAAGGTATTCTATACGGGTTACTATTCTCCCAATAATTAAAAAGAAATTTTATAAATGCCAAGAGTTCCATTTGGTGCTTTCAAACACAAGAGTAGCATTACAACTTTTGTAGTGTCGCCGTTTCGATAAATGCACTAACCGCTTGTATTGCAACCTTTGGTAAGCGTTAGTTTTTTTATTTGATTTAAGAGTATTTAAAATTTTAGATTAGAAGGGTATTTTAGTAATTTAACTTTTAAGTTTAGAAGTTGATACTTTTATAGTAACATATTTATATGTAATTTCCCATTAGTTAATAATTGAATGTTTACCAAAAAAACAAACCAAAAAGGGATTTTAGAAAAAGGAAGAGGAAAGTAAAGGTATAAATTCTTGTATAGAAGATTAGTGCATGCAATCTTAAAAGCATATAGTAAATGCAAAGGCACTAGTTCCAGAAGCATCTTATGTCACTTTCAACCTGCATTTTCTACGTGCTTATATTCTCTTCCATCAATACTACTTCCTAAAAGATCAAACAATCTCTCTATTTTCTATGGCCTCTTCTCCACCTGAACAAGAACAATCACCTCTGTTTCCCCCACTTCAATACAGGGTTAGTTTAATTTCTCTTTTTCCAACTTTAATTTCCTTGGCCTTCTCATAAACAAGTTTTACTTTATCTTTTTGCTTTTCTCATTTTTTTTCAGATATGGGTTTTGAAAGTTTCTATCCACTGTCCAGGCTGCAAGAGAAAAGTCAAGAAACTTTTGCAAAGCATCGAAGGTTCCTTCTCTCTTCCTTCTTCTAATCTAACAAACATGAACTCATCCTCCTCCACTGCTTTAATTTGTTTGTTTTGAATTTTTTTTATCAGCTCTTGAATTTCCTTTTGTCATATCTAGCTTATTCTGCTTATGGGTTTTTGAGATGAGGGTTCTAGGAAACAACCTGTCTACTTCTATGAAGTAGTGGTAGGGTCTGCGTACATTCTACCCTACCCAGACTCCACTTGTGAGATTTCACTGGGGTATATTGTTTATTTTATCCGCTCTTGAATTATAACTATAGACCTGACACTTTTAAGATTATAAAGTTAAATACATTTGGCGTATTTTAATTAGTTCAAGACACAAAAAAAAAAAAAATTCTTAAATTTCATGTCATACAACAAAATTAAAATGAAGCAAGTCTTGTTTTTTTATTTGCAGGAGTTTATACAACAGATATTGATCCGCAGCAGCAGAAAGTGATAGTGACTGGAAATGTTGAAGCTGAGACTTTGATAAAGAAGCTGATAAGGAATAGAAGGAGTGCTGAGCTGTGGCCAGAGCCCAAACCCATATTAAAAGAGAAAAAACCTAAGAAAAATGAAAATACGGATGATGATGATGATGAAGAAGAACAAGAAGTTGACGAACATAATAGTAATAGTGAAAAAACAACAGAACATGCTCCTGAAAAACATGGTGTCAGATTTGGTGGCGTCGAGACTTTTACTGTGGATGTCAAAGAAGTAAGGGCAGATGATAGGTTCCCTGCGCCGGAGCAAAAGGCTGGCGGAGGTGGAGGTGCTAAGAAGAAGAAGAAAAAGAAAAAAAAGAAGAGTAGTAGTAGCGGGAACAAGAACAATGCAAATGCGAGTGCAGGGAGTAATGGTGCACCGCCAAGCAGCGAACCAGAAGTCCCAAAAATGGATCAAAGCCATTCATTTCATCATCCTAATGCGAACCCGTACGATGAGAATGCACATACTAGTTATTATGTTCCTGAGCAGCATCAGAGGTGTGTTGTGAGTTACAATGCGGCACATCCTATGGTAAGCAGTGGGCCGGCATATTACTATCTTCCATCCTCACCCTACATGCAATCACATATTCATTGGAAGCAACAATGCACAACGTTGGATTGTCTTGAGATCTTGAGTGATGAGAATCCCCATGCTTGCTATATCATGTGATGAAGTAGGTGTACTATCTTGTCATGTTAGTTTCTGATGTAAACTTTAGAGGTCTAATAATGGTGAAATGAATGAGAAAAGGCCATGCATTTTATCACTTTGAAAAGTAACCTCACAATGGAGGGAATATAATATATTGTTTTGTTTCAAAGCCAAATGAACTTTAGAGGCAACCAAGAGGAATAATTTAGCCCCAGCACTCATCTTCTATTCTTTATTTCTTTTCATGTCGATCATTACTATCCAACATTAATTAGTACAGTCCTCACTAAAATAGGCATAAGGAATATTATTCCAATATTTACTGTTATTATTTCTTCAGGCATAAACGTATCAAGTGTTAAACTAAGAAAACCAATTCAGGGTTTTAAAAAACAAGATATAGCCAAAAAGATTTACATTGTGCAAAGATTATGTATTTGGGGAATTTAAAACAAAAACGAAACCAAATTGGGTAAACGGCTTTCAAAGTTTTCTAAATGAAAAAGAACCTTAACAGCTTGTTTGGATGGTGGTTTTTGATGGTATGGTATGGTATGGTTACTAAGAGAACGACGTTTGTTTTGATTGTTTCATTAATTATATGGTATGGTATGGTTTAGTTTCATGATTTTGTAACCATGAAAACCCTCACTTTTTGAAACCACCAATTTGGTGGTATCCCATGGTTTCCTTATTTTTTTTTTCCAATTATACCCTTATTTAAATCTAAATAGTTCTAATTTATCCTTTATTTTTTATTAAACTTTACCCTAATGTATGTATTGTTTTTGTATTACTTATTTTTCTCCGCATCAATTTTTGAAACTTTTTTTCGTCTCCCGTTTTTTCTTTCACTTTTTTTTGAGTTTTTTTTTAAGTTCTTACTTTTTTTATTTTCTTATGTTGTTTGTATGGTTTGGAGATATTTCCCTACTTGATTCTATGTATTTATTTTTTTTAAAAAAATATTAAAAAGATATTGATAAATTTAATATTTATACTAATTAAGGACATTTTTGTAAATTTATAAGTTACGATACAATACCATACAGTTAAATCAAACAACAAATTATCATTAAACAGTAACAACCATACAGTCTATCCAAACATTGTATGGTATTGTACTGTACGATACCATACCATACCATACAGTACCATACATTATGAAACCATGGCAAACCACCATCCAAACAAGCTGTAAGGAGAAATTGAAAATACTCAAAATGAATTGGAAAATAAAAAGAAGGAAAAACTAAGAATTGCTACACTTATTGGTGGGAATCAACGCCTTTTAGTTAAGTGGCTTTAAAAAAGTTGACCAATCTTCTAGTTCCTCTCTTAGGAACTTTTTCTTTTTCATCTTTTTGAGTGAATAATTATTTGTTGGTTTGCTAGTGTGGGATAAATAATAATAATAAAGATCAAACAATCTTGTTTGAGGATAATCGATTATGTCAATTCTATTTGACATTTTCAAGGCTAATTAGGCAGAATATGAGCATCAATTAATTTTTTTAAATACTTTTAAATTGAAATAGTTTTAAAATATTTTTAAGTGTTTAAATAAATTAAAAATCATACTTATAAAGATTTGATAAAATGATAAAAATAAATCAATGATTATAAATTATAAAATTTGAACTTCCGACATTTTTGACTTAAAATGTTTTAAAAAAATAATCAATCCAACTCGCTCTAACAGTAAATTGAGATTAAAAATGCACTACTATATATAAGAGACAGTTAAGCTGATCAAACAGACAACAGGTCGAAAAAATTCGCTTGAGCAGCTTAAGATAATTTTTCGATAGTTCTTCTATGTTAATTTATTTGTCTTATTTTTAGTGTTTAGAAGGAGTTTTAGTGGCTCAAGTAGGCAGACATGCTTGCTTGATCGGCTACTTAGTATATTTGTAATTTTTATGACTTTTTTATTTTTATTTGTTTGTCTTATTTTTAGTGTTTGATGTATTTAGAAATAACATAAACAATACTACTAATCATAATAATTAATAACTTAAAATAGTTTTAAAACTATGTAAAAGCATAAAAAATATCATCAACCATGATAATTGACAATTATAAATATTTCGAGAATAAATAAAAAAAAGTTCAATTTATTATTGAAATTAATCTATCGGCGTCACATAAAACGGGACAAAGAAAGTAACATGTATTATTTGATTAGGAAACTATGTAAAAAGTATTATGGATTTAGATAATTAACAATAGTAATATATCTACATATTAAATTAAAATAGTTTTTAAATTAGTTTTTTTAAGAATATTTAAATTAAAATAGTTGTTAAATATTTTAAAGTGTTTGAATAAATTAAAAAGAAAAACTTATAAAGATTTGATTTACGTTAAAATGATAAAAATAAATTAAAAATTGAAAAGTTTAACTTCCCTGCATTTTTGGCTTAAAATGTTTTTTATTTTTAAAAAATCAATCCAACTAGCTCTAAGAGTAAATTGAGAATAAAAAATTGCACGAAAAAGGGATATTTTATTTATAAAAAGAAAACCAATATTATTTGTGGTATTTACACTTCGCCAGCAGATTTTATTGACTCAATTGTAGAGACTAAAATTTGAAGTACTGCTATTTCTACTCAGCTTAATATTGGCAAAGATTACCCGGACAACAGATAGATTAAATTGATTTTACATTTACAATTATATATGTAAATTTAAGTTTAAAGTATGATACTTTATTCGTTTTAATTTTTTTTGGTTCAACTAAGAAAGAATGTCTTTTTTTTTTTGTAATTTCTAAAATTTAACTTTTCGCATGACATGTTGCCACAAAATCAAAAATTACTTTTGATATATTTGAGTCAAATAATTTGACATATCTTTAATTTAAGTTCACAAAATCTATAAATTTTTGTAATTTCCTTGCCAAATTAAATAGGAGCATAATTAAAATGGAGACAATATTTAGTTTAGTTAAAAAATTAATTGGCCCCAACATGATTTATTGTTTGTCTTGATTTACGCGACACCAATAGTTTTTTTAATCATATTTTTAAAAATTTTAAGCTATTAATTATTGCGACTTGTACTATATTTTATTTTAATTTTAAATATATATGTTAACTTATATTGTTTCAATTTATGTTGCGCATATAAAATTTTGAGGGTCAATCAAAATTTTATCTATTTTTAAAAAATATTTTAAATTATTAATTGTTGTAATTTATTGATTGTCCCAATTTATGCAACACAAATTGACAATTATTGTGATCTATAGTATTTTTATATCATTTTAAGTAATATACACAAGTTTTTTTTTTGATTTATTTATGTTATATTTCTTTAAGATGTACTTCCTTTTTTACACAAATATAATCACCGAAAGATATTAAAATAGTTATATTTAATTTTATTTATCTAGTTTAAGGAGGAATTTGTCTTATCCTAATTTAAGTATTTACATAACTTAAAATAACTGATCGGGGCGATACAGTAAAATTACAGTTGAAGGAATATCTGTATGGGCCCCATAAAATAAAGGAGAGGAAGCAGACAACTCAAACAAACACGTCGACAGAGAGCTGCATGCTTCACTTTAACTCTCACTTATATAATAAGATGATAATTATTAAATATAAAATACAACCAGTGTTTTTTTTTTAAAAAAAATCACGGGAAGTTCCGAGCGGGCGTACTAAAAATGCTCCGACACATAAATTGAAGGTGCAGATCCATAGGGCATAAGTCCTAGAATTTGGGACATAAGTCCTACGCATAAAAACGTGAATCCCAAGCGTAAAAAACCACTCTGAGAGTTATTTTTTATTTTTATTACTTTAAAAGTATTTTTTCTATAAATTATATTTTTCTTATCATGGGTGTAATGATATTTATACTTTATCGTATCATATTTTCAAATTGAGCAATATTTTCTAAAATATAGAGGAAAATAAAGCAACTCTCATAATTTTAGATAATCGTGCATTGAGCTAATGGGATAGAGATTTCATAGCATTATTCTCCTTAGGCAACTTTATTTATTTTCTCCCGGTGTTTTTACTCTTTTTATCCTTTTCTTGTTTGAAATATATAAACATTAATTAGTTGAAATATCAGTTGAGGATGGAAAAAATTGGTAAATGTGGAGATGGATGATGATTTTATATTAAAAATTATCTTGACTATTATTACTTTTTGTGTTGTTACCTTTCTCAAATAACAATTATAATATTGGTTAAACTGATCTTAGTTGTCACGCCCGGGAGGGTACCCTAGACGTGGCCGGCATTCAGAGACTATTGCTAGTCCCCGAGCGAATCACTTAGCCTCATCACATCATTCAACATCAACATAGCGAAAACATCATAAATAGAAAACCTCAGGTAAGGGCCAAATGGCCAAACATTAGTCTCAAGATCAACTAAGTAAGTAAAATACTACTTAGTTTATAAGAATAACATCAAACATCAACCTCGACATCATGTCTACGAAGCCTCTAACCTGACTCAACTGTCTAAGAATGGTGCCATGACATGCCATGGCTACCAGACTCAATGCAATAAAGAAAACATAAAATAGAAGGTCTCCTCCGGATAGCAAGGAGGCTCACCAAAGTCTGAACTCGAAATCTTTGACCTCAACGGTGCGCCTGTTGAAGTCCTCGAACTCCTATATCTGCATCATGAAACGATGCAACGCCAAATGGCGTCAGTACATGAAATGTATTGGCATGTAAAATAGCTGAATAACAGGGTAAGTTCACAGCATAAAGAAACATCAACTCGATATCATACTCCATCAGGATGTCACTAGTCTATCTAAGGCAAGAGATTAGATTAGACAATTGACTCATCAACCTCTCATCAATCATCGACATCACATCAAGCTCATCTCAAGGAACCTCAACATCAACTCACATCAAAGGAACATCACATCGACTCAAGGGAACATCACATCGACTCAAGGGAACATCACATCGACTCAAGGACTCGACACATCACATCAACATCAACATCAGAGTTCTATCAAATGGAACCTAATTGGGAGTTTCTCTAACCGTCAACCATCACCTATGAGCCGGTGATGATACAACGAAGCGATGCCGTTGCCACATCCATCCAATACCCTGTCCGGAGTAAAGGACATAACCTCAGTGGATCCACAAGAAAATTCTCAGTCCTCATTTGGGACAAGATAGGAGTCATCCACATTGCGGTTCAATCCTCTCTTCCTACAGGGCCACGTAGTTAATGGGTTTGAGTGGGACTCACTCTCTACCCATTTCGGTGCTCAATACTCCTCCCAGAACTCGACATGCTCATAAAACATCAACCTCATCAGTCTTATAGGGATATAATACCTCATCATCAGTCACATAAGGACATGATATAATACCTCAACATCAACATCGGTCCTAGAGGGACATAGTATAAAACCTCAACATCAACATCAGTCCCATAGAGACATAGTACCTCATATCATAACATCAACACCAACATCAGAACTCAAGAGACATCATTTAGCAATTAAATCTCAATGCTAAGACGTCATAAAACATCATTCTCATTAACATCATCATAACATCATCATCGTCAAGGCTCTGGACATATCCCCTAATTTCATTATGCATGCTCTTTCCAAAACACAATAATTATAGGATTTTAAAATGCACTCATGAAAATGAATTATAAAGTAAAACAAAATAGTGATGATCATCAATTCCTGTAGGAAAATTATTTATACATAAAATAACGTAGATTTTTACATGAATCAAACATCTTTACATTAACCTCATCATGTCAAGATACAATACTCAATACTCAGAAGGGCACATGGGAGAACATTCCCATGCTTTAGATTAGCCTTACATACCTGAAATGTTTTGCTGACACAATTATGCACCACCTCCTCTTGATCTCTTCAACCTCAACTCCCTTCAAGCCCTAACTTAGTGACCTTTCGGAAGAACACTTTAGAATTTGGATTTTTGAAACCCATTTCTTGAAAACCGACTTTAATTAGTCGTAGTGGTACGTTTAGGATAAATAGGAATGGACTAAAATGCCCTTCATAATTTAAAAGAATTTTTCCCCAACCTGAAATAACATAGTCCGCGACGCGGACCTGTCGCAGACAGTGTATTTTCAGAAAATTCAACTCCGTCGAAAAATCACAGAAAAACATAAGTGTGGCTCCGCGATGCGGTTCCATCGGGCAGGCACTCTGTTTTTCATTTTGGAACGAAAAATTATCTTTCGACTCGATCACTCTAAAAATCGACCGAGACCCTCCTCTCACTCCATTTTCAGTGCTGATCACGAATCCACTCTCGAATTTTTAATCTGAGCATCAGAAAAAGCGTTTTATGCACACCTCTTCCCTAGGGGTATTTTGGTAATTTACTGGGTGTTACATTAGTACAAAGGGTGGTACGAATTCGAGTGATCTTATATTCATTTTATTAATTAATACAAATTGGGAACTGAATTTTCTGTAAAGCACCATGGTGTTGTTCTTATTTCAATACTATTGCCTTTTTTATTTTGTTGACTAAGAACATTAAAGTCTTGGTCTTAATTGTTGCGGCCTAAATTCAAATTAAGGCCGAATTGCATAAAATTTTGTCCAGGTGTTGGACAAGCTTAAGTCAGCAAAGGTTTTGGCTTCTGCGTAGAAATAAACCTCTCGTACTTGTTAGAGTTTTCTTTACGTATATTAGTTGTAGTAGAATTCTGCATGTATATTAATTGTGGTAGGATTCTAATTCAGTAGTTGTAGTAGAATTCTAATTTAGATCATTTTGTATTATCTGTATGTACATGTGCTATTATACATATATAAATCCTTAGTGTGAGCAAACTTACGCTCACTAGTCAATTCTTCCTTTTCATCTTGGTATCAAGAGCCATAAACGATCCCTTTTTTTTCAAATGGCCACAAAAATCTCCTCCTACTCTTCTTCTCAACAAACCTTGAATCAATCTTCCTTTGGTCTTCCTGTTCCCCCTCCAACAGTTTCTAATATCAAAGGTCTTTTCCCTATTGAATTGACATATATTAATTACCTTACTTGGAAGAAGGTTTTGTCACAATTCTAAAAAGTCATAATCTTTTGTCCATTGTAGAGAAAAAAATATTGTGTCCCCCTACAGATCATGCTGAATACAAATTATGGATTCAGTATGATGCTATTGCATTGAGTTGGATTAATGCACACTTTCTGCGGCAGTTCTTGATACACTTTTAAATTATGCTTGTGAGACATCTCACCAAGCTTGGGACACTTTAGCCTCGCTATATTTGGATCAAGTTTCTTCCTCATCCATTCATTTTAAGTCAAAATTTTAAAATTTCAAGAAAGGTTCTCTTTCTATGAAAGAATATCTTCAACAACTTCACTCGATCGCCTGCTCTTTGAGGGCAATTGGCAAGCCGTTAACTGATGACGATCTGGTCACTCAGACTTTGCAAGGACCACCTTCATCTTATCGCACTTTCGTGTCTGGCCTAAATGCTACTGGCTCACTTCCTTCTTTTATTGCATTACGACCACTCCTCCTCACATGAGAAACCCATATTACTGCAATTTCTTCAGAAGAATCAAACTCCTAATTCTGCTTTGCTTGCGGCAACTCAAGGACAAACCAGTTTTGCTACATCATCTCCTCATGGACATCAACCTACAAAAGGACACTCACCTGGACGAGGTCGTGGCAGGAATAACAAAGGACAATGTGGTATGGGTCGAGGGTACAATCAATCTAACAATAACACTTCATGGTCGAATTTCTAAAATGATATTTGACATCCTTCATCCGCTAATGGTATTTTAGGGAGACCCCCTTTTACTCCAGCTAAACAGTGCCAAATATGTTTTCACTATAATCATACTGCCTTGGAGTGTAGAAATAAGTTCAATCAGTCCTTTGTGACTAGAAATATTCCTCAATCATTTGCTGCTATGAACTTACATGAGGTTTAACCAACGATTTGATATCCTTACTCTGGAGCATCAACACACATGACAAACGATCCATTTACCCTCACTTCTCCCGCTCCATACTCTGGTCCTTCCCAAGTTATGGCGGTGATGGTACTCTTCTCTCCATTGACTCTATTGGTTCCTCTATTCTTTCTACAACTTCTAAACCTCTTATTCTAAAGAATGTTTTATATGTTCCTTCTCTTGCTAAAAATCAACTTTCCATTCAACGTTTATGTGCTGATAATAATTGTTTCATTCAATTTACCGATTCTTTTTTGTCAAGGACAAGCAAAATAATAGAACATTGCTCCGCTGTAATGATACTGGGTCTCTTTATCCCCTCCGAGTCAGTTCCTCCGGATCCTCCAACTATGGTTTCTTCTATAGTGTTATGCCTGCTTCAATTTGGCATCAACGTTTGAGACTTCCTGGTCAACAATCTCCAAGCTCTTTAGTTTCTAGAAAATTGATTAGTAGTACTTCTTCTATTAGCAACAATTCTTGTAATGTTTGTCATTTAGGCAAGTAAACTAGATTGTCCTTCTCTTTATCTAGTAATAATATAAATTCTCTATTTTTTTAGTTCATTCTGATGTTTGGCATGATCCTATTGCCTCAAATTCTGGCTAGCGTTATTATATTTATTTCTTAATGATTAAACTAAAGCCTCTTGGATTTATTTGATGCGTGAAAAATTTGAATCCTTTGAAAAATTCAAAGAGTTTCATGCAATGGTTAAAAATATTTTTCATGCCTCTATTTTCTATTTCTAATTTTAAATCCTTCTTCCAGCAAAATGGCATCATACATCGTTTTTCTTGTCCTCTCACGTCTGCTCAAAAAGGTTAGGTTGAGAGAAAACATAGACCCATTGCTAATGTATTTTATTGTCTTATTTATCAAGCATCTATGTCTTTTCAATTTTGGGTTGATGCATGTTTATATGTTTTCCTTCTTATTAACATAACTCCTCTTTCAGTATTGCATTATAAATTGCCATTTGAACTACTCTATGGTCATGTTCCCGACTATAATTTAATTCTTGTGTTTGGATGTCTATGTTATCCCTTTGTGACATTTAATCAGTGCTTCAAGTTTCACGCTTGATCAAAATCATGTTTATTTCTTGGTTCATCAGATAAACATAAAGGATTCAAATGTTTGGATCCTTGCTCTAATAGAATTCTCATCTGTCGACAGGTTCATTTTGTTGAGGACACCTTTCCCTTTCAGCGCATGTTTCTTAATCTTACGCCAACCTCTTCACACAAACCTATCTCATTCCTACCTATCTTCAAAAATTTGGAACCTTTTACCTCTCTAGTCTATATCACCGGTTTTGGAGGAGTTTCAAAAGGGAGTAATAGTCCGATTTTACCTACTCAGGATCACACACTACTAAAAAACTGCCAAAAATGACGCAAAAAAGTGATGGACTGCGTCACTTTTTTGGTCAAAGCGACACAGTCAGTTCTGCCACTTTTTTGCTCGTCACTTTTTTGAAAGCGACGGACAACATCACAATTTTTTTTAAAATAAATAAAAAGTGATGGACGGCGACACATTATTTATTTATTTTTAATTATTTATTACTTGTGATGGATAACATAACAATTATTAAAAATATAAAAATAAGAAAAAGCCACGGACTAGTTGACCCTGTCCGTTGCTTTTTTGGGTCTTTTAAAAAACAAATTATCAAAAAGCGATGGACAAAGGGACCCCGTCTGTTTCTTTTTTATAACTTTTTTGACAACAAAAATGGCTTCTGCTGCCCACCTGCATCAATCAAATCCAATACATATCAATACAGCCCAATACAAGGCAATCAACAACAACTAAAACATCCAAAATACGTAATAATAAGCACAATTAAATATAAAATATAAAAATTCATAATTTACAAAGTTTTAAATTGTTTTGATTTTACCAAAAATTCTAAATTATCCACAACTTAAATGAAGGGAACTAGGAGCTATTTGCTACAAAATCATCGGTACTCGCATTAGAATCATCGGGGGAGGGTGTAGGCTGTTGGGCTAGGTTGATCACTTGTTCCCTGAGTTCATCATATTGCTGAGTCATTCTGTTTTTCAGTTGAGCCCTTCGTGCTTCAGAATCTACCAATGCATGTGTAAGTTCTTCAATTTTTTGAGATATGACAGCCATCTGAACCTCATCAATGGCCTTAGCTTGACGTAATGATCCAATGCCTTGTAAACCGGATTGGAGTCGTTGTATGTTATTATGGTAGCCCATATATTCCATAAAACCGGCCTTTATGGCTCTCGCCTGTAACCTTTTTAATCCAAATTTGATTGGACAACTCAGGAGTTAGCTCAATTAAGTCTCCAAGCTCTTGTATGTGTGGCTCATACTCACGCTGCATATTAAAAATTAATAGTTAAACTCAATATGTATATTAAAAGTAATAGTTAGAATTAAAATAAATTATACTTAAAAGTTATGTTAAATAACTTACATAGGCTTGTTCGGCCCTTTCCTCCACCCACTGATCTGGATCCGACTCATTCTTCTTTTTCTTCATATAATACCTCCTAAAAACTTCATCATGTATAGAAGGCCGCCCCAATTCTTTTTTCTATAAATTAAAATATAATTAATAAAAATATAATTTGTATAAACTAAATACTTTATTTAAGAATAATGTTACTTTAAACCTAAAATTTTAAAAATCTTACCAGCTCCCTCGTAATGGTAACAACATTCTTTGCACCTTCGGTGTGCAATGAGCCACCCTTTAGGATTCCTCTAGCTTTTTTAGCTTAATGGGACATAGCCTTGAATTTATCGGTAGCGGAGGCATCCAAGTATTGGCTTTTCCATTATCTCTTGCTTTCTTAATCCAATTGGATAGTCGGGAGCTCCCTTTTCTCTCAAGTGTGGTCGCAATGACCATATTGTATTTGGGCTCCCAAGTACATAAAGTTTTGGAAAAAATAAATAGTGTTAAAAATAAGTTAAGTAGAATATGGGTCATAGCTGATTGTCTTTCCATGGCAGTGAAGCCTCTTTTTCCACGTCTTTTAGATTCTTGGCCACTTTGATAAAAAATTGAAATTGGGGGAAACATAGGATCACTCTCACCTTCATCATTCTGATTTGGCCTATTTCTCCTGCATGGCACTTCATCACGAAAGTAATAAAAATAAAAATTGCTAGTTCCTCTTGCGATATGAGCACGAACAATTGATCCTTGTGCCCTTTGTTTAATTGTGTGTTTGCAATCTCCAATGTTTCTGTACATACCAATTCAAATGTGTTAATCATAAAGTTTATTGTTTATATTTTCACTATATATAATTAAGTAATTAAGTCATAAAAACATTACCTTTCAAATGGATACTTCCACCTTGTTTGAACTGGATCTCTAAGGCGGGCTTCTTGTACAAGATGAATCGGAAGATGCTCTATCACATCAAAGAAGCCAGGCGGAAAAATCTTCTCCAACTTTGTAGTAATAACATAAATATTTTCCTCCATCCTATCTAAACTACTTTCAAGCAATGTTCCAGAACATAAATCTCTAAAGAAAAGATTTATCTCTGTGATTGGCTTCCATATCCTCTCATGAAGGTGGCTAAAAGCGACAGGAGCAAACTTTTCATGAATACATGACAATCATGATTTTTTAGACCTATCAAACTTCCCTTCATTCAAGTCTACCCGCTTGCCCAAATTTGAAGCATATCCCTCCGGAATCTTTAAATTTTTAACCCACTTACATATTTCACGTTTCTCATCCATGGTGAATGAAAAACTGGCTTTAGGCTTAACAATTTTGCCATTTGGTAGTTCTTTCAGCCACAATTCTTTCCTCCTACAATATTCCTTTAAGTATATTCTAGCTCTTGTTTTGTCTTGTCTTGCCTTTAACATCCATCACTGTGTTGAATAAGTTGTTAAAATAATTTTTCTCAATGTACATCACATCAAGATTATGTCTTAGGAGATTATCCTTCCAATATGACAAATCCTGAATATGCTTTGTTTGGTCTAATTATGTTCAACACCGTATCAAGGAAGTCTAGAAGGTGGAGCCTCAATAACTATAGGCAGTTGAGAAACTCTCTCCCAAATTTGATGCCCTGTCAGTGATAGGGGTGGAGGATCAATGTCAACCTAGTTTTTTTCCAAATGCATGCTTCATTTGTCTGAACTTGTGGTCTATTGGCAAGAATTGATGATGACAACCAAACCATGAATTTTTCTCTGCCATGCTTTAGGGTGAAAGCCTTACTATGTTCCATGCAATAAGGATAAGCTAACTTTCCAGCAGTCATCCAACTAGACAACATACCATTGATGTGTTGTCAAAATATAATACTTTTGATGCTTAAAACTTGAATTTATGTGTGTTCTCAATGCGATGTTAGTTGGTTTTATGTGTTTTTGTGTTATATTTGTACAATTCCAAGATTGGCCTTGATTTTGGGAAGAAATGCATAAGTTACTGATTTTTGATGCAACACGAGACCCTTTACAGTCATAGGTTATTGTATGGGTCGTAGAGTTGTTTCGTGGACAACTCTAGTAAGGGGATGATTTTTTGAAGTTGGTTCTACGAACATGTAGATGAGTTGTGGAATGATTTACGAGTCGTAGAACATGGTTCGTACCCTGAGGATTTGAGATTGTGACTTTTTGAAGATTCACCAGACGAACCCCTACGGGTCGTAAACCACTTGACGGGTCGTAGAGTGTGTGTTGTAGACTTAAAAAGTTCAGAATTCCAGTAGCTTTGTATGAGATCCCGATTACGGGTCGTGAAATGCAATACAACCCAAAAACTAGTTCGTGAGGCTTGCCGACCCAACTATCCTATTTTATTTACGACATGTATTTTAAATATTATAAATATATTTTTAGGTTATTTTTCAGAAGTTTTTGGATAGTACACAAAAAACTCAGTAATTAGAGGGAGAAAATAGTGAGATTACATTGGAGAGTATTGAGAGCATTTGTATTTTGATTTTATCTTTAATCTTGTGATTCTCTTTGAAGTTGGATTTGTTTGTTCTTAATTCAATTGTGTAAGTGCTCTATTATGTTGTTCCTAGTCATAAGTCTTGCATCTACACAAAGTATGAGTAGGTAAATCCATAATTAGGGTTGTGGGAACCATGAAGAACTAACAAGGTAAAACCGGATAATCCATATGTATTAATTAACTCACTTCGTTTTGTATATTTTCTAGTGGTAAACAACATTAGAACCCGCCTACTGTTACTGACTGGACCAAGGTGGTAATGAATAGGAAATAGATTAATCATCATGATTCAATTGATGTATTCTCGTCTAATCAACCAAAATGGGACAATGGGAGGTTATACAGGGACTAATAGGTAAGGGTTAGTTATGCACACTATGGAGATAGCCCCAGTCACATAGTGAAATTCACCTCTCACCTTTAATAAAAGGGCTTGGTGAACTTAACTTACCATCCTGCATGCTACACACTAGAAGAGAATTAGGTTATCCGGTAATACTAAGTTAGGGAATCATGGGGAACACAATACCCTAGTTTCTCTCCATATTGATTTCATTCTTGTGTGTGTTAATTTTATTACTTCATTGATTATTGAAACCCCCCTTTTTTGAGGAAGTAATTTGGTTAACTACTCAAATTGCAGTCATTGAATTCTCTTGAGTCTAGTATTCCCTTGGGTTCGACCCTAAACTTAGTTTGGTTCTATTTCTTGTCAACGACAACTTTATCCTAAAAAAGAGGTGTAACTTGGGCGACATCAAGATTTTGGCGCCGTTACCATAGAATACAACTAGACTTGGTAAATTCAAATGATTTGGGCATGAATCCTTATTTCCCTCATTGTTTTTCTTTTGTCCTTTTCTCTTTGATATATGACACCTTTTGTTGAAGAAATATTGAATGATTAGAGTATTGATATGAGAGGGGTTGTAGATAAGTTTTTGAATCACAATGTGTAATTTTTGAAAATATTAGAAAATCTCAACTTAGACAACTATGTGCTTTTATCAGATGTTTTCTTCATTTTGGCTTGGATGTCCACAATTTAAGTGTTGAGTTGAGTGTAAAGGTTGATACATTTGACGCTCAACAAGCTAGTTATGAATTGTGTGAAGAAGAAAAAATGCTTATAGGACAACTTGAAGAGCTAAAATTGGAGGGTCAACTACTTGACCAGACTATTATTGATGTTGCCAGTGTTGAGAAAAATATACGAGAGTTATGTGAAAAAGTAGATGATATTATATTTGAAAACTCTAGTGTGTGTAAAGATGAGGATGTAAATATTAATATAATTCATGAATTAGGGTGTATTGGACCTCATTCTAATCATTTTTCTACATTATATTTAGATGATGAGCTACTAATTGAATCATCTTAGCATATAGAAGAATGTAAGGAGGAGAAAAAATATGTTTATATTCTAGAATTTGTTGGGCTCAATTGAAAAAATTACATTTTTCATTTAATTGCCAAAAGTACAACCTGCGATCTCTATTGTTTGTTCTTCTTATTTTTTTACCACCACCCTTTGAGAATAATAGAAAATTGGATATGAAATTAGGGGTACAGTACATAAGTTCAAGGTGGAAGAAAAAGTGAAAGCATAGACACTTGGTGAAGTCTGAGTAACAAAGTTGACTAAATCGTGCCACGACAATAAATCAAGCGTTTCTTGGGACGCAACCAAGGTACACACTGACGCTTAGGCGCCCAGGTATTTTTTTTGACCCCTTATACTTTATCTTACTTTGATTGTGGGCATTGGGGATGATGCACCCCTTTTTCGATGGGGTGTGGGTAGTTATGGGCCTGTGTGAAGTCTGAGTAGCTAAGGTCCATAACTACCCCAATTTGTGATCCTGGGGTTTTTTGCATGTGTTCCTTTTCCCTTTGGATATTTACTTTCTATTGAACCGGCACGTTTAGGATGTTTAGGTAATATTTGTAGCATATAGTACTAATAACTGTGGCATATATCATGTTTTTTTTGTTTTGTTTGTAAACTGATACCCACCAAAAAGTTTGATTGATAGTTTAGCTAATAACCATGCATGTTTAGATGTGTTGACAATGTTTATTCTGATAAGAGAGGAAAAATTGAGATAAAAATCATGATATGAGAGTCTTTTATTAATAATGCAGTCAATGCCATGTGAGTGTGACCTTTAAATTGCTAAATTCATGTGTTGTGCGCTAATTCAAAACTTGTCCTGTTACTCTAAGTGAGACTGTGGATTAATTAGATTAGGAAAGGATCTTAGGCCATTGTTCTTAAAAGCCCACTTAGCCTAAAATGACCAACCAAAATTGCAATATATCCCTTGTTCCTAATGTTTGAGCCTAACATGTACCTATTCTTTACAAACATTTGATTAACCTAGCCTTGTTAGTTGTAAAATCCTGAAATTGGCCCTGGTCCTTCCTTGAACATTGTGCACCTTGACTGAGGCAAAAATCCTAAGTTGAGGATGGCTATCAAAAGTGGCCTTGGTTCGGAGGATGGATATTGTGCACCTCAACTCAGGCCAAAAGCCTAAGTTGAGGGTGGCTGGTGTAAGGATGAAACACAAAAATGAGGGGGAGTGTTAGTGATATAGAGAAATAGGGAAAATCATGTACTAGGTGCAATATTGTGAGTTAAAAAAGAAAAATGAATTGCAAAATCAAGGCACTGAGCTGAAAGAATGACAAGAAAACACCCAGAAAAGCTTAAAATAGGATAAAGGGAGGATAAGATCAAAATAACAAAGTCAGTAGGGCGAAAGTGTAGGAAAACGCAGTGTCAAGGAGGGCCGTTAGTCGCTATGTTCCCAAAGTACCATACCAAAGCCCCCTGAGCCTACGCTACAAGCCTAGAAAGTCCTAAAGTGATCCTAGTTCGAGTAGTTAAAGGTCTTAGTCATGAGTATAGGGGAAATCCTTTGGTATTAGGCATGATACATGAATATGCTTTGTGAGAGTGAGCGATTTTGCATAGTCCCAAGGTTATATATGAAAACATAATTGAGTGATAAATATGGGACTTCTTTCTGTGAGGGCACTTGCATTGCATTGTAGCATTAGACTTATTCAGTGACTGTGGATTGTTAATAGTACCTCACTTGTCATAGTTGTGTTGTCACATGCATTAGTATGTACTGGTTTGCTAGATGGCTATCTGATTCTGTTTTGAAAAGGTAGTGTGGGTATCTAAGTTTGAGATTGATTTGATGTATGCCATTGGGTTGAAGTTTGTGTGTTATTTTATTACTTATATAGATTGAGTCTGTTGCTTCAGGATAAGCAACAATTTTAAATTAAGGGTGTTGATGTGCTGTCAAATACAACACTTTGATGTTTAAAACTTGAAATTTTGTGTGTTCTCAATGCGATGTTAGTTGATTTTATGTGTTTTTGTGTTATATTTGCAGAATTCTAGGGTTAGCCTTGATTTTGGGAAGAAATAAAAAAGTTTCTAGCTTTTGATACAGCACGAGACCCTTTATGGGTCGTAGGTCATTCTACGGGTCATAGAGTGGTTTCATGGACAATTCCAGTGAGGGACTGATTTTCTGAAGTTTGTTCTACAAACATGCAGATGAGTTGTTGAATGATTTACGAGTCGTAAAACATGGATCGTACCCTGAGGATCCAAGATTGGGACTTTCTGAAGATTTATCAGACGAAACCTCCTGCGGGTCGTAAACCACTTGACGGGTCATAGAGTGTGTGTCGTAGACTTGAAGTCCAGAATTCCAGCAGCTTTCTATGAGATCCCGATTACGGGTCGTGAAATGCAATACGACCCATAAACTAGTTCCTGAGTCTTGCTGACCCAACTATTCTATTTTATTTACGACATGTATTTTAAATATTATAAATAGGTTTTAGGTTATTTTTCAGAAGTTTTCGAGTAGTACATAGAAAACCCAATAACTAGAGGGAGAAAACAGTGAGATTACATTGGAGAGTATTGAGAACATTTGTACTTTGATTTCATCTTTAATTTTGTGATTCTCTTTGAAGTTGGATTTGCTTGTTCTTAATTCAGTTGTGTAAGTGCTCTATTATGTTGTTCCAGTTCATAAGTCTTGCATCTATGCAAAATATGAGTAGCTAAAGCTACAACTAGGGTTATGAGAATCATAAAAAACTAACAAGGTAAAACCGGATAATTTATAATTCTTGAAAAGTGTGCATGCATGTTTTGATTAACTGTCTTCGTTTTGCATGTTTTCTAGTGGTAGCCAACATTAGAAATCGCCTACTATTACCGAATGAACCAAGATAGTAATGAAGAGGAAAAAAGATCAATTAATAGGATTCGATTGATATATTTTCGTCTAATCAATCAAGTTGGCCAAGGAAAGGTTGTACTAGGACTAATATGTAAGGTTTAGTAATGCACACTATGGAGATGGCCCAAGTCACATAGTGATATTTGCCTCTCACCTTTTACCAAAGGGCTTGTTGAACTTAGCTTACCATCATGCATGCTACACACTAGAAGAGAATTAGGTTATCCGGTGATACTAAGTTAGGGAATCATGGGGAACACAATACCTTAGTTTCTCTCCATATTGATTTCACTCTCGTGTTAGTTAGTTTTATTTCTCCATTGATTATTGCAAACTCAAATTGCAGTCATTGAATTCTTTTGAGTCTACATATTCCCTTTAGTTTGACCCTAACCTTGGTTAGGTTCTATTTCTTGATAACGACCGCTTTATCCTCAAAAAAGGAGGTGTAACTTGGTCGACATCAACCATATGCAAGAAAATCATTAATAGTCCACATTAAACAGGCTAGCAAAAAAAATTTTGTTTAGTTGATATGTCATAAGTCAGTACACCTTCAAATCATAACTGCTTAAGCTCATCTATCAATGGTTGTAGATAGATATCAATCGAACTTTTTGAGTTACGGGGACCCAGAATAACACAGCTTAAAAATATGAATGCACTTGTCATGAACATTTCAGGTGGAAGATTATATGAGTGAGAAATACAGGCCAACAAGAATAAGGCGTGGAATAATTTGAGAATGATGTGAACCATCTACACACAACCCCAATCTGACATTTCTAGGATCTCTAGCAAAGTCAAATATACATTATCAAAATGCTTCCATGTTCTCCGTCAGATGGATGAGACAACACACCTGACGACCTTTGATATTCACGGTGCCATCTCATATATGGGGCAGACCTCTTCGATGCATACGACCTCTTCAGTCTAGGAATAAGAAGTAAATAATGCATCGCCTTAATTAGAACCATATTTCCAGCCGGAGTCCTTTTATAGCGATCATGACAGCAGAACTTACAATTTTCCAAGTCACTATCATTGTTGTAGTACAACATGCAACCATTAACACAACAATGAATTCTATCATGTGACAGTCCTAACTTGGAAACCAGTTTCTTTGCCTGATAGAAGTTCTTGGGTATGTTAAACTCTGGATTTACCATATCACCAAAAAGATCGACCATTGAGTCTATAGCCACATTAGGAACATTCTAATCCGATTTAATGTTCATTAATCTAATGGCAACAGACAAAGTAGAATGTGGACTCCCCTCACACAATGGTCGACTAGATACTTCTAATTCTTCATAGAAGCGTCTTGCTTCTTCATTAGGAGCTTCATTAAAAAATTGTTTAGGTTCCAAGCCCCCTTAAACTCCTAAAGCATCATTAATTATTTCATGAGCTCTATCATGCTCAAGCGTGTCATGTTGAATACTATCATGTTCAAATCTAATTTGACCTTGTGGTACAAGCATATCATTATCACTACCCGAAAATAGACGTGATGGCACTCGTCTTAACCCACCAAGACAAGTCAGCCTAAAATCCAATTAACATAATAAAGTGTGAAAAGATAATAAAGATAAAATTTTAACTGCAGATAATAAGTCAACTTAATTTAAAAAAACCCCCAAAACCTGGTTATCACACGCACAAGCCTCTAATATATTACAATAGATTTGAAAGAAAAGTATAAGTCTCAAATGATATTGTCTCTAAAGTAGAAAAAAATCATAAATAGGAGTGAGAAGTCAGCTGGGATGACAAACAACTACCTCACACAATCTCCACAGGAAGCCTCGGACAAGAAAGAATAGAGGGCATCACGAAGACCCGTGCTCGTGACCTACAAAAATTATAGTATCAAGGGGTGAGTACCAAACACACGGTACCCGACAGGTGAACTACTAAACACAAAATTAAGTAATATAGAAAGAAGTACTCCTAACACTCCAACTGAACCCCCACAACTACTACCTGCATAAAACCAGCCCAACCTAACAGTCCACAATTCACATATTGTATAGCTCAATGATGATATCACTTCAATAATTACAGTTCAATAACATAAGGATCAAGTTCATCAATCACAAGTTCCATAAAAAGACACTCGCAAGTTCATAAATAATAATGATATGCGATGCAATGCAACGTCAAGTATCATGATGCATGTCTGACCTAGTGATACACACCCGTTGTCTCCCAGTACAAAACCCATGGGGGACTTGTAGTCCATGCATCCATCGCGGCGTGCGACACAACCCTCGAATCATAGTATCCGTCGCAGCGTGTGACACCACCCTCGAAATATAGTATCCATCGCGGTGTGCGACACGATCCTCGAAATGTAGTATCCTCTTTAATTCTTATTCTTTTCCCAGTCCTCATAACACTTGTCACACAAGTCAGTGCAAATAGGCATGCTTACACAATAATGAAGAAATGATTAATTTTTAATATAATGCACAATTCATGACACATGGTTTTGGTAAATCAATACTAACTCAACATTTCAAAATCATCCTTAGTACCTCACACAAGGAAGCACGAGATTTTATATACTTAATAAAGGTTAAAAAATTCACTTGCCTTAGTCAAATCAGGATCAATCAAACACTTGAGTCTTCCTCTTTCGAATAGAATTCGTAGCACCACGATCTAATCAAATAAAAATTCACAATAAGATTTTCAAACTAAGGACACCCAAACTACTATATGTCTATGTTAGATGCAAAACTCATCTAAATTTATAATTAAGTTCCAAAATTTCAAGCCTAGGGTTAAGTCTTAATTCCTCTAAATACTATAAACCTAATAGTTATTCATACAATACAAACCCCGAATATTAATACAAAAACATATACATATATATACACATTCGAAACCACACAAGAAAATAATAAGTTGACTAAACAATGAACCAAAAGCATTGCCAGAAGTGCATCGACCCACCAACCAATTTCCAACTTGCCATGTTCTTTATGCATACACACACACACACACACACACACACACACACACACACACACACATATATATATATATATATATATATATATATATATATATTATAACTTTACTAACTAATCCAATCATCATTACCCTTAATAGCTATTTCATTCTCACATTTTTTTAAATTAAACATCACTGCACTTATGACTATAATGGAGACACGTCACGACATTAATTTATCACATACAATGGTTGTAGTAATCAACATATTGTTCCTATTATTACATATATCTTGTATCCATCCAACAACTAATTTAGTCCTTAAGAATTCAGATGAAACTCGCACCTGGTAACTACTTTTCATCGTTGTCCGTCGTCGTCCCTTGTCGAAGGTAATCGCTCAACCCTTTTCTTCTCTTCTTATTATTTTTTTAACCTATTTAAGTATTAAAAGTTTTGTAATTTACTTTAAAATATAAGCACCAAGTGGTAAATTCTTTTCACTAAATTAACATTTACCCCACCACTTATATTAATTATTCAAACGCACTCATAAATTAAATAGTCTTCATTATTGAATAGTCCAAACTACCCACCAAAATTTACGAGAAGGATATGTGTAGGAAAATAGGATGACTAATTCTCGAAATGACCTAACGGGTCATTACATTATCCACCACTAAATATCATGTTTGTCCTCGAACATAAGGTAGAAGGAAATACCTAAAGCTTAAAAAAGATGAGGATTATTTAGCACGCATGTCAGACTCCATCTCCCAAGTCGCCTCTCTAACTGGACGGTTCTTCCATTGCACCTTCACGGAAGCAATTTCTTTGTTTCTAAGCTTTCGAACCTGTCTATCCACAATAGCTATAGGCTCCTCCTCAAACGACAAGTCTAGACTCAACACCATCGAGTCAAATGAAAGTATATGAGACTCATTGGACACATACTTTCAGAGCATGGAGACATGAAACACAGGTTGCACGGATGACAAGATATGTGGCAGAGCTAGTCTATAGGCCACCTCTCCAACTCGCTCTAAAATCTCAAATGGGCCAATGATTCGAGGGCTAAGCTTTCCCTTCTTACCGAACCGTATAACACCCTTCATAGGTGACACTCTAAGCCAAACATGATCACCCTCCATAAACTCTAGCGCTCAAACCCTTCTATCTGCATAACTCTTCTGTCGACTTTGAGTAGTAAACAACCTACCCTGAATCATACGAACCTATTCCATATCATCTCTAAGAAAGTCTGCATCTAATGACTCCATCTCAGCGGAATCAAACCAACCAATTGAAGATCTACACCATCTACCATACAAAGCCTCAAATGGAGCCATCTGAATACTGGAGTGATAACTATTATTACATGCAAACTCTGGTAAAGGAAAATGCTGGTCCTAATGGGAACCAAAATTGATCATACACGCTCGAAGCATATCCTCAAGTACTTGAATTGTCCTCTCAGATTATTCGTCTGTCTTAGGATGAAAGGCTGAACTCATATCCAACTGAGTACATAGCCATGATGCAAGGCCCTCCAAAAATGTGAAGTGAAGAGTGAACCCCGATCCGAAATTATAGATACAAGCACACCATGCAATCTAACTATCTGACTGATATAAAGCTCAACCAACTTCTCCACGGTATACTTAACCTTGACAGAAATGAAATGGGCAGACTTAGTCAATCAATCCACAACTACCTAGAGTCATAACCACCCACAGTAGTCGACAAACTTACCACAAAATCCATAGTGATACGCTCCCACTTCTATGTAGGAATGAGCATCATCTGTAACTCACCTCCAGGCCGTTGGTGCTCATACTTAACCTGCTGACACGTTAAACACTTAGACACAAAATCTGTGATGTCCTTTTTCATGCCACACCACCAGTAATGCTGACTTAGGTCATGATACATCTTCGCTGCTCCTGGATGAATGGAATAACGAGTACAATGAGCCTCCTTAAGAATCAATCTAATCAAGTCACCCAGCTTAGGCACACAAACTCGACCTCCAATCCTCAAAACACCATCAGGATCAAGCATCGCTTCCTTAGCCTCTCCTCTGGTCACTTTGTCTCTGATAAGACACAAATTCTCATCCTCAAACTGGCGCTCTCAAATCTGGTCCATCAAGGAAAAACGAGGCTCAATGAAAGCAAGTACACCACCCTCATTGGAAAGCTGTAACCTGACTAGGCCATTAGCTAGACGCTGAACGTCCCTGGCCAAAGGTCGCTCCTCAACTCGAATGGCGACTAGACTCCCCATGCTAGAAGTATTTCTACTCAAGGCATCGACTACCACATTAGCCTTCCCTGGATGATATAAGATTGTCAAATCATAGTCTTTTAGCAACTCAATCCACCTACGCTGCCCCAAGTTCAGATCTTTTTGACTATAGATATACGAAGACTCCTATGATTAGTGAAGACCTCACAATGTACCCCATATAAGTAATGACACCACAACTTAAGCACACAAACCAAAACTGCTAGCTCTAAGTCATGGGTAGGATAGTTCTTCTCATGAACCTTCAACTATGTAGAAGCATAGACAATCACTTTCCCCTTTTGCATCAACACACCACCTAAACTAACTCCTAAAGTATCACAATACACTGTAAAGTGCACAACTGCCTCAGGTAGTGTCAAAATGGGAGTTGAAGTCAACAAAGTCTTGAGCTTTTGGAAGCTTGGCTACATTTTTCTGAGTTAATCTAGTCAATGGGGCTGCAATGGAAGAAAAACCTTGAATAAACCGTCGATAATGCCTAGCTAACCCCATAAAACTGCGAATCTTGGTAGCTGAAGTAGGTTGTGTCCAACCTTTAACTGCCTAACCTTCGCCGGATCCACTCTAATTCCCTCCTTAGACACCAAATGCCCTAAGAATACCACCGAATCAAGCCAGAACTCACACTTGGAGAATTTTGCATATAACGTTTCCTTTCTAAACCTCTGTAATTCTATCCTCAAGTGACGAACATGATCAACCTTAGTCTTGGAATATACCAAGATGTCATCAATGAATACTATCATAAAAGAATCCAAGTACGGACGAAACACTCTGTTCATCAGCTCCATGAACGCTGCAGGTGCATTTGTCAACCCAAAGGGCATCACCAAAAATTCATAGTGGCCATAATGAGTTCAAAAGGCTGTCTTAGAAATATCTGACGTCCTAATCCTCAACTGATGATAACTAGACCTCAAATCAATCTTAGAGAACAAAGCCGCTCCCTGAAGCTGATCAAACAAGTCATCAATGCGGGGAAGAGGATATTTGTTCTTAATAGTTGCTTTGTTCAGCTGCCTGTAATCAATACACATCCTCATAGTCCCATCTTTCTTTTTCACAAACAAGACTGGGGCACCCCATGGCGACACACTAGAACGAATAAACCCTTTGCTTAATAAATCTTGAAGTTGATGCTTTAATTCTTTCAACTCCGCTGGAGCCATTCGATATGGAGGGATGGAGATGGGCTTCGTGCCCAGCCTAGATCAATAGGAAAGTCAATATCTCTATCGGGAGGAACACCTGGAAGGTTAGTAGGGTACACATCGACAAACTCCTGAAACATAGGAATGGAATCCATGGAAGGTGGTTCAATGTTAGTATCCCAAATAAAAGCCAAGTAAGACAAATACCCCCTATCAATCAATTTCTGAGCAAGGACGTAGGAGATAACTTTGCTAGGATAAGAACCACTGCACCCTTCCACTCAAACTTCGGTACGCTGCGCATGGCTAAGGTTACAATCTTAGCATAACAGTCAAGAATGGCATGGTATGGAGAGAGCCAATCCATCCCTAAGATAACATCAAAATCTACCATCTCTAGAATAATCATATCTACCCAATTATTATACCCAGCGAGAGAAACAACGCAAGATCGATACACTCGATTTACCACTAAGGGCTCACCTACTGGTGTGGAAACATAGATGGGAACAGGCATACAATCACATAGCAAGTCAAATCCAAATGAAAAGTACGAGCACACATAAGAATAGGTAGATCCAGGATAAAACAATACAGATGCAGATCGATAACAAACCATGATAATACCTGTGATAACTGCATCAGAAGTCTCTGCCTCGGGCCTCCCCGAAAATGCATAACAATGTGATCCCCTACCACCACCTATTTGAGCAACGCCTCTACCCCTATCGTGCGGAACTATGGCACCACTCGCCTCTCTGCCTGAAGTATGACCACCTCTATCTGTCTAAGCTCTACCTTGCCCCCTGTATAGTGGTGGGGTCGGTGGTCTAGTCCGAACTGAAGAACTGGGATGGGTCCCTCCTTGTCCCCTTAATGAGGGACACTACCGTATCAAGTGATCAGGATCTCCACAACCATAACAAAATCTCTGACTCTCGGACGGATGTAATGATCCTGAAGAACTACTATAGATGTCTCGCCCTGTCAGTCATTGCTGCAAACCATACAAGTCATGACCCGTGCTATGAGATCCACGATGTTCCTGACCACCAATATGAGTAGGTAATGATGCATGAACTGGTCCTTGACGCTGGGATGAGTCACTCCCTCTATAGGGCCCTCTACCTCCAGATGAGGTACCAAAAAATTGAACGGACGCGCGAGCCCTCTTGGGGTCCCCGAACTCTTCTCTCTCCATCTGCTCTGCCTCCTTAGCCGCACTCACAACAGACTGGAAAGAGGCTCCATCCTAGATACTCTAAACACTGCCTGTCGGATAGGATAGGTCAGTCCTCTCACAAACCTACAGACTTTCTCTGTCTCATCTGGAATAATGGCTGCATCATGTCTAGATAACTGAAAGAAACGAGTCTCATACTCAGTGACTAATAAGCTGATAGCCTCAGACTCTCAAACCTCAAGCGGCTCTCCTCCCTCACGCTCCAAGGGACAAACCGATCATAGAAGGCACTAGAGAATATCTCCCAAGACATTGCGGGAGATCCCACTGGAAAAGATCCTGAATATGTCTTCCACCATTCTCTAGCTGGCCCACAAAGCTGAAGAGTAACATATCGAACCCGTGTGACTCAGCTAAGCTGACAGTATCCAACAGCTCTCTACAAGTAGTCAGAAACTCATAAGCATCTTCTGTCCTCCCACCTTGAAATTGAGGTGGGTTCATCTTCCTAAACATCTCATAGCAGTGTTCCTCATTCTCAGTCAATGTGGACACTGGTGCACCTCGAACCTCAACAACTGGTGCAGGATCAATGTTAACTCTAGGATCCAGTGATGACTGCTCTACCGGACCATGAACCATGGGAGCCTGATGTTGATCTGGAGTCTGAGCTCCTCCTCCAGTCTGAAAACCGCCGGACATGCCTATCGAGTTACCATCCGGAGCAAATCTCTCAAGTACATTTAGCACCCTCAATAAGGTATCCTGCAGCAAAGGTGAGGTTACGTGCTATGAAGGAACCTGCTCATTGCCAACCTCTATCTGTGGCTCTAGAGGATCCCTTCTAGCCTGCCCTCTACCCGTGTCGCTCCTCGGGCATGTCCTCTGGTTCGCCCCCTTCCCCTACCTATAACTGGGCCCTCAACAATTATCAAGGGAGGTGCCTTACCTCTACCACCGACAACAATAGCTCTAGTCCTTGCCATCTGTCAAATGAATATGGATATAACTCAGTACTTACAAACACAACCACACACGATAAGAGAGAATAAATAAAAAACTGAAGCTTCCTAACAATTTTCATAGCCTCTCAAAGATAAGTACAAACGTCTCCATACTGATCTTTGAGACTTTACTTAGACTCGGCTTGTATGCACGTAAGACCTATGAACCTGGGGCTCTGATACCATTTGTCACGACCCAAAAAGGGACATGATAGCACTCATCTTAACCCACCAAGACAAGCCAGCTTAAAACCCAATTAACATTATAAAGTGCGGAATGATAATAAAGATAAAAGTTTAACTGCGGATAATAAGTCAACTTAATTAAAAGAAAAAACCCCAAAACCTAGTTATCACATGCACAAACCTCTAATATATTACAATAGATTTGAAAGAAAAGTATAAATCTCAAATAATATTGTCTCTTAAGTAGAACAAAATCATAAATAGGAGTGAGAAGTCAGCTGGGATGGCAAACAACTACCTCACACAATCTCCACAGGAAGCCTCGAACAAGAAAGAATAGAGGGTATCACAAAGATCTGGGCTCATAACCTACAAAAATTGTAGTAGCAAGGGATAAGTACCAAACACACGGTACCCAACAAGTGAACTACCAAACACAAAATTAAGTAATATAGAATACAAGTACTCCTAACACTCCAACTGAACCCCCACAACTACTACCTGCATAAAACCAGCCCAACCTAACAGTCCATGATTCACATATTGTATAGCTCAATGATATCACTCTAATAATTACAGTTCAACAACATAAGGGTCATGTTCATCCATCACAAGTTTCATAAAAAGACACTCACAAGTTCATAAATAATAATGATATGCGATGCAATGTCAAGTATCATGATGCATGTCTGACCTAGTGATACACACCTGCTGTCTCCCAGTCTGGAACCCATGGGGGACTTGTAGTCCATGCATCCGTCGCGGCGTGCGACACGACCCTCGAATCATAGTATCCATCACGGCGTGTGACACGACCCTTGAAATATAGTATCTGTCGCAGTGTGCGACACGACCCTCGAAATATAGTATCGTCTTTAATGCTTATTCTTTTCCCAGTCCTCATAACACTTGTCACACAGGTCAGTGCAAATTGACATGCTTACACAATAATGATAAAATGACTAATTTTTAATACAATGCACAATTCACGACACATGGTTTTGGTACATCATCAATACTAACTCAATATTTCAAAATCATCCTCAGCACCTCACATAAGGAAGCACGAGATTCTATATACTTAATAAAGGTTAAGAAATTCACTTGCCTTAGTCAAATCAGGATCAATCAAACACTTGAGCCTTCCCCTTTTGAATAGAATCCGTAGCACCACGATCTAATCAAATAAGAATTCACAATACGATTTCAAAACTAAAGACACCCAAACTACTATACATCTAGGTTAGATCCAAAACTCATCTAAATTTATAATCAAGTTCCAAAATTCCAAGCCTAGGGTTAAGTCTTATTTCCTCCAAATACTATAAATCTAATAGTTAATCATACAATACAAACCCCGAATATTAATACAAAAACATATACATATATATACAAATTCGAAACCACACACGAAAATAATAAGTTGACTAAACAATGAACCAAAAGAACTGCCAGAAGTTCATCGACCCACCAACCAATTTCCAACTTGCCATGTTATATATATATATATATATATATATATATATATATATATATATATATATATATATATATATATATATATATATATATATATATATATATATATATATATAATAACTTTACTAACCAATCCAATCATCATTACCCTTAATAGCTATTTCATTTTCACATTTTTGTAAATTAAACATCTCTGCACTTATGACTATAATGGAGACACGTACACGACATTAATTTATCACATACAATGGCTGCAGTAATCAACATATTGTTCCTAGTATTACATATATCTTGCATCCATCCAACAACTAATTTAATCCTCAAAAATTCAGATGAAACTCTCACCTGGTAACTACCTTTCGTCGTTGTCCATCGTCGTCTCTCATCAAAGGTAAGCGCTCAACCCTTCTTATTATTTTTTAACCTAATTAAGTATTAAAAATTTTGTAATTTATTTTAAAATATAAGCACAAGTGGTATAAATTTTTTACTAAATTAACATTTACCCCACCACTTATATTAGTTATTCAAACTCACTCATAAATTAAATAGTCTTTGTTATCGAATAGTCCAAATTACCCACTAAAAGTTACAAGAAGGATATGTGTAGGAAAATAGGATGACTAATTCTCGAAATGACTTAACGGGTCATTACAATTATATTCATCCACGGGCATCAAATTATGAAATAAACCATTCAATCCATCTATTTCTTCATATCCACCCATACAAAATATCTGAGCTTAAATCGATTACGATACAAATGCACCATAACTTCATCTGGTCTAAAACATTTCAGGCACTTACATGCACTGCAAGGACACCTAACCAATTATTTAGTCTTAAAAATATCAAGTCTCATTGCATGATCCATGAAACTTCTAACACCATAAAAAATGTATATTTCAACCCACCACCATTTTCATAATATATGTCATACATCCACAAATGATTATCCATCTACAAAATATTCACAACCTTAATTATTTTCTTAAGTATCCTAATTAAAGTTCAAGTTCTAAATTATATTTTAAGTTTAAAATAATCCTAAAGTGTAACTTAAGAAATTTATTAAAGTATTAACAAGTTGTAAATACTAAAAAATAATCCTAAAGTTAAAGTTTCAAATTTCATGTATAATTAAAGTTCAAGTATTTGAAAGTTAAGAATTTGTACAAATTTGAATTAATTTGTAAGAACTTAATTTAGAAATTCTAAAGTTCAATTTAATTCTAACAACTTAACCAAATCAAAGCAAAATCACAAATTAATTTCAACAACTAAACCAAATCAAAGCTAAAGTGCAGATTAATTCTAACAACAAACATATGATGATAAAAAAAAAACTATAAGTGTCAACACTAGATGGACATAAATCGATTTTTAAGAAAATCAATTTTGTTATTAATAGGATCAATTAGTGTTGTCACTTATGCAAAAAAAACACATTATGATTAAAAAAGATATATATATATATATAAGTGTCAATACTAGATGACACAAATTGATTTTGCAAGAAAATCAATTTTATCATCAATAGGATCAACTAGTGTTGTCACTTATGCCAAACAAACATATTATGACAAAAAACAAGTGTCAACACTAGATGAACATAAATTGATTTTGCAAGAAAATTAATTTTGTCATCAATAGGATCAACTAGTGTTGTCATTTATGCCAAACAACTACATTATGATAAAAAAAAATATAAGTGTCAACCAGATGAACACAAATCGATTTTGCAAGAAAATCAATTTTGTCATCAATAGGATCAACTAGTGTTGTCACCTATGCTAAAAAAACTCATTATCACTAAAGCATACTCTAAAAATTATTCAAACATGTATATATACACAATAATTAAAATTTTTATCGAAAAAATATCTCGACTTTTTCATTATGCTCGGAGATGGAGGGGTAGTGGTACTTCCATTGGTGGCACCAGCAAATATTGAAAACCCAAAATTTCAAGTACAATTAAAGCACATTATATACAAGTTCAAAGTTCACAAATAAAATTCAAGCTCTAAAATCGTATAAATTCAAGTTCTAATGAAATTAAATCTAAGTTCTACTTAAATAAAAAATCGTAAACTTCAAATTTAAGAAATCCTAATTAAAGTTCAAATTTTATATTACATTCAACATCAAAGTTCACAACTTAATATATTCAAGTTAATTCCAAATTAAATCTAAGTTTAAGTTAAACACTACTAAAGTTCAACTTAGGTACAAATCCTATAATTCAAGTTTCAAATTATATCTAATCAAAATCCACAACTTGAAGTTCAAGCTATGTTCTAAAATCCCAAAGTTCAAGTTCAAAATTAAATCTAAGTTCAACTTTAAAAAAATCCCAAAGTTCAAATTTTATATTATATTCTTCGTGATCTTGGGGTTTTTCTTAATTCTCCGATATCTGCAAAATGTGACAATATTGGAGCCACTCATGTAGCTCACAATCCTGTTTTCCACTCCTGTTCCAAACATATTGCTCTGGATTATTATTTTGTTCATGAAAAGATTAATCATGGTGACTGATGTGCTGTTAAAATACAACACTTTTGATGCTTAAAACTTGGAATTTTTTATGTTGTCAATGCGATGTTAGTAGGTTTGATGTGTGTTTTGTGTTTGTTTTGTAGGATTTCAGGGTTGGCATTATTTTTGGGCAAAATATGCAGCAATTGCTGAATTTGAGGATCTACGAGACCCTTAACGGGCCATAGAGCATCTACGAGCCGTGAAGGTGGTTTCATGTGCAATTCAAGTGAGGCGTGTACTTCTTAAGTTGGGTTTATGAATATACAAACGAGTCGTAGACCTAGTCTTGTACCCTGAGGATCAGATGTCACGACGCGAGGCTAGGGCCTAGATGTGACAAGGTGAATGGGACCCGAGAGTCCCCAAACAAGCCTCAAGTATCTATATCCATATCATTGGTTCAAGAATAACATTCAAATAACAACACAAAATTATAAGGAATGGGAGAAATAGGACTCACGCTATGGGGCAAAATGGGGGATTGGGACTTTCCATGCTAACACCCTTAAACATATAATCAAAGTCCGAGATTTCCATAAATCCATTCATAGGGATGCGAAAACCAAATATTTTGAATAGCATAAAGACTTTAAGGAGTCTACATGATGTTCAACAGTGTCTCTAGTCAAAATGGAATGGGGGCCAGGACAAGTTCCGAGCTCACCCTCAAATAAGGAAGAACATTCTGAAATCACATAGGGAAAGACAGTTGGCTCGTCCTTGGAAGATGGGACTCACCACAATATACTTCTGGATCGGGCTATTCATCAAATAGTTGGTAATCAAAGTGCTCGGTCCCTACATGGTGAAATCATGTAGGCATAGAATATGCGTTAGTACGTTTGAATGTACTAAGAATGCGGGCATGCAATGCATATGACTTACCAAACTTGCATTTCAATGTTAGATGACAAGAGCACATAATATAGAAAGAATCATATAACTAATGGAAGTGTATACAAGATGCCATGAACTTTATGATGCATGAAATGCAACAATGCTCATATATAGTGGGGACGGACTATATCCGACAAATCAAATCCATGTGAGCTATTACATGAATTAGTCTGATAAAGACCTCCAATCGGTAGGAGAAGACCACTTGCCAAAGGTAATCTACATCATACCTTACGGAACTCACCATTTCGGTGGATGGTTACCTTCCTTACAGAACTCACCATTTCAGAAGGGTTTTTTCCAGAATCATACATAACATATCATAGTCATAAACGAATAACCATTCCTTATGACCCGATCATTTTGGTAATGGTTAACGTTCCTATGTTGTCACATAGTTCAAGGAAAGGGAGAGGGCCCTTAGGGATATCCCTAGCACCCCCAATCTATTGGTGCTAAGTCAATAACATCCCACATGAATACTTATACATATACGTGCTTTCAAGAGATACAATGCCCATTTCAAACCGTTTAATACACATTTAGGCTCAAATGCAAAATCATGAATCATGAATCATAATCATAATACTCATGCAAGGAATAACTCATATACATATACAGAATGGTGCAAGCACCCAGAATGCTCAAAGAGACATAATCATAGACATGTATGTGATCACATTCTTGTCATAACCAATGCCTTACCAAGATCATATCATAATCGTTTCATAAAACATAATTGGGCTTAACCCACTTCATAATTTCCATATAAACTCATGTTCATGAATGCCAATGCAATGCATGATGTGAGAATAACATGGGTAAAATAGATTCAAGTTAAAATCATTATAATAGTATAAAATTGAGTAAATTCATAATTAAATCCACATGTAAATCGTAATATAGATCACCCATGCATAAATCAACTTTAACGGGGACATGCATGTTCATAACTTCATAACTCAATGTAAATCATCATAATAGTGATCAAAGTGAATTGAAATCATAAGTAGAATACAACCCATACATCAATTAGATTTAGTTAAATCAAGTAATGAAAATTCATATTTAAAGTAGACTAAATTCATGAAATCAATTGAAAGATTTTTGGGTCTTCTTGGTTGAAAGGGACCAAGAATCAATTCCACATACCTTGATTGAGGAGCTGAATTTGAGGGAAGAACTTAGCTTGAATTGGACTTCAATTGAACCCTAGCCTTGAACCTATGAGAGGGAAGAGTAGAGAGGAATATGGAGGTGATCTTATGAGGGGTAGAAGGTTTTAGCAGAATGAATTAAGAGGGGAGTGATACCAGCTGAATTAGGGGTTTAGGACAGGTAAAAGGTCATAATTCATAATTAAAATAAACCAAAATTACATAAACTCCATTAATGAAATGGGCAGAAATTGGAACCGTCAAGTCCACACGGTCCACCACACGGTCCGTGAGATGTCACACGGACTGTGAAAGGCGACCGTGAACCATCACTTAGAAATTTTACAGAGGGAATTTACACGGAGCTAAGGGGTACCACATGGATGACTACACGGTCCGTGTGACTCCACATAGGCCTTGACATCAATCGTGTGATAGCACTTGAAATAATTTCGCACGACAAAGTTACGAGATGGTACTTTCATAGTTAGAAAAATTTTACGTAGAGAGTTACACGGAGGGCCACACGGTCCGTGACAAATTACACGGACCGTGTGAGTGGCCATGTGCCCTGACTTGGTCAAAAGTTTCCTACGTCTCAAAGTTGCTCCTACCGTGAACTAGACCAAGTGTCCTTTCACGAAAGGCCACACGGTCCGTGTGCCTTCACACGGCCCGTGTGGCCTTCTGTAGAGTGATGCCTGGCAGTTCACTTGGGATAATTTTAAGAGATTTGGTAATGCCACTCGAAAAATCCAGGTACTTACATCAGAGAATGAGGACTTTCTGAAAATTTCATCAGATGAAACCCCTTACGGGCCGTAGAACCTTCTATGGGCCGTAGAGGGGTGTTGTAGAATCCAAGTACAAAATTGAAGCAACAAATCACGAAAGGCTGAATACGGGCCGTAAATCACTATACGACCCATAAAACACATCGTGGAGCCTGCCGACCCAGTTGTCCTATTTTATTTTTGGATTTGTATTTTGAACACTATAAATAGGTTTTTAGGTTATTTTTCTTGGGGTGACAGTGAGAGCAAGCGAGAGGAGTAGAAGAACATTAGGGATATCGAGAAACACTTGTAAACTTTGATTTCATCTTGTAAATTCAATCTTGTGATTCTCTGTGAAGAGTTGGATTTTCTTGTGCTTAATACTATTGTATTAGTGCTCAATCTTGCATTTACACTGATCATGAGTAGCTAAATGCACAACTAGGATCCTGGGAACCATGAAGAACTAACAAGGCAAAATCGGATAATTCATAATTCTTGAAAAGTGTGCATGCATGTATTAATTAATTCCCTTTATTTTGAATGCTTTCTTATGGTGGACAACATTAGTACCCGCCTAGTGTTACTGACTGGACCAAGGTAGTAATGAAAAGAAAAAGGGATTAATTAATAGGACTCAATCCATTTTTCTCATCTAATTAACCGAACTGGGCCAAGGGGAGGTTGTACTAGGATAATAGGTAAGGGTTAGGGATGTCACACTGCGGAGATATACCCTCTCACCTGGGCCAAAGGGTTTGGTGAACTTAACTTACCGTTCTGCATGCTACACACTAGAAAAGAATTCGGTATCTGGCATTACTGAGTTAGGGAATCATGGGGAACACAATACCCTAGTTTCTCTTTATATTGGTTAAAAAGTTGTCTTAGCTTAGAATTACTTTTACTAGTTATTATACCCCCCCCTTTGGGAAGATAAGTTGGTTAATAAACCCAAATTATAATTGAATTCTTGTCAACCATATTCTCTTGGGTTCGACCCTAACCATGGTTAGGTTCTATATCTTGGCAATAATTGCTTTAGCCTAAAAAAAGGTGTAGGTTGGGCAATATCAAGATTTTGGCACCATTTTCGGGGAATACAACTAGGTTTGTCTAATTCAAGTAATTTGGAAATCAATTCTTATTTCTCTCATTTGACATTTTTTTGTTGTTTTTTTTCTTTTAGGGTATAAGAGTATACCACGCGAAGTCGAGGATACCTTTGACTCCATTTGACCCAGAGATCCAGAGAAGACTGAGAAGAATGACCTAAGATAATGCAAACAATATGGAAAATGCAACTCTGAATAGGATTGAGAATACAGAAAATGACAACCCAGCTCTGAAACCTATGGCTATGTAGGTGATTGGATCTATTATATTACCACCACTATCGGCTGACACAAAGTTCGTGGTTTCGAATGGGTTTCTTCGGATGCTGCAGAACTGTGGGTTGTTTGCTGGCCTACCATCAGAGGATCCGCATAGCCATCTACATAACATTGCATTCGTCTATAAGAGTGTGATGAGAACACAAAATCTGTTTATAGATGCTGTGGGACTTCGTATCTTCCCATTATCTCTAACAAGCAATGCATCACTATGGCTATCCGAGCTCTCACAAAGTTTGATCACCAGTTAGGCTGAGTTGCAGAAGGTTTTTTTGGAGAGGTACTTCCTGAGATCGAAGAAGCTTAAGTTGAGAGACTAAATCAACGACTTTCAGCAACTTCCTGGTGACTCGATCAGTACTACATGTGAGCGGTTCAAGAAGTGCTTGAAGTGTCCCAGACCAAAAATTGTTGACGATGCCTTGGAGGAGATCTTCTACCCCTAGATGAGAATAGCCAAGTCTGTGTTGATACTATTATGGGGGGCATCTTCTTAGATTAACCATTTGCAAGGACCTCTGAGAGAATAGAAAGGGTGGTCAAGACCAATCGTGCATGGGGGAAAAGAGACAGAGCATCTACCTAAAGTTCGTGCGCTGTCAATATTGGTTCGGAGTAAGCCAAAATAAATGAAGAGATTATGCAAGAGCTTGCTTGAATTCGTACAGGTATGGAGGTGATGATGAAACAGAATCAGGAAAAAGTTAATGTAGTTGTTCATCAACCTCTACGAGCTCCCATGTATGATGATCCCCACTATGAGGAGGACACTTACTTTATTTCTGATCAGACGGGGGTTTCCGAACCAACACCCTAGGGTCCAATCAGAACTATTGGCACCAAGGTCAAAAAAACCAAGGTCGGAACTATAATCAAGATGGATCTTTTAAAGACAACAATAGAGGGCTCTATGACAGGAATCAGGGCCAAGATAGAGATGCAGATTTGGGCTTTAGAGATGGCTACATAAATGGTCCTTATCTGCCAACACAAAACTGCGACACCGGTTTTAGTAGTTCCAGAGTTGAGGAGATGTTTGACCGCCTGTTGAAGAAAGCTGAGGCATAGGATGAGACTCTGAGGGGGATGAAATCAGAGATCTCCAGTATAAATCAGAAAATTGAGTCTCATTCTGTTGCTATCAAACAACTTGAGCAACAGTTTGGTCAAGTTTTGACTTAATTCAATCAACGTCAGAGAGGTACACTTCCTAGAAACACAGTTTAGAATCTAAAGAATGAAAGGCAGTGCATGGCGGTTACTACTCATGGTGGCAAGAGTACCATTGATTCTCCCATGCCTGTTGATGAGGATGATGTTCGAGAGGAGAAAATTGAGGTTAATGATGCGAATATCGAAGATAAATGTGGCAAGGATGGGGTGAGTGATGTTGCATAGGCGCCAGAAAAGATGAAACCCACTCCTAGGCCTCCTCCTCCCTTCTCTCAAAAAATTAAAAGAAGGAGAGGGAAAGTTCAAGCACTTTTTCTCCATGCTGAAACAACTCTCTATCAACATCCCTCTGATTTAGGCGTTAGAGATGATGTGAGGGTATGAAAAGTACATGAAGGATCTAATTACGAAGAAGCACATTATGAGTCAAGAGCTCTCCCAAGAGCTTCTATATTACAGTGCAATTGCTACGAGGTCCTTGGTTCAAAAGCGAGAAGATCCCAATGCTTTTACCATACCCTGTACCATTGGAGATGTAGAGTTCACAAGGACATTGTGTGATCTCGTAGCCATCATAAATCTGATGCCCCTTGCAGTTTTTAAGAAGCTAGGACTTGGAGCCCCTACTCCGACGAGCATACGGTTGATGATGGCTGATCGCATGGTGAAGAAGCTTGTGGGGATACTTTATAATGTGCTTGTTAAAGTGGAAAAATTCATATTCCCCGTAGAATTTGTGATCCTAGATTGCAAAGTCGACTTCGACGTCCCAATCATCTTAGAAAAGCCATTCCTAGCCACTGGTCGAGCACTACTGGATATGGAAGCTGGTCAACTTAGATTTAGATTAAATTGTGAAGAAGTTATATTCAATATCTGTCAGTTAATAAGAGGCCAAATGATCTAAAGAATGAAGTTTGGGCACTTGGTAAAGTCTGGGTAACCAAGTTGTCCAAGTCATGTCACGACAATAAATCAGGTGCTACTTGGGAGGCAACCCAAGGTTTTTGATGTAATAGTTATAGTTGTAGCTTTGCTTTTAGTGTTTTGACTTGTAGGTATTTTACTTTCTCGCATTTTGGTTGTAATATTGGACATTGGGCTGGTTGCATAGAGGGTAACAGTGTGTTATGTCAAGAATGTGCAGATACGTGGCAAAGTCAGCCATCCTTGGTTGAAAAGGCATCAAGAAGTGCCTCTACGACTGGTTCTACGGCTTGTACATCACTTTATTAAAAGTGCAAGGGGGGGGGGGGGGAGGTTGAATTGAATTTTCTTTCTTTTTCTTTTCACTTAAACTTATACTCAGCCAGTCAACTAGTATACCAGATAGTCGACTAAAGCAGTTAAATAAGTGTGTAGAAATTTAAAGTGCATAAAAGGAAAATTCAGCACCAGATGTTTTGATACTGGTTAAGATTCAATGTGAATCCTAAGTCCATTCCCCTTGGGTTTGCAAGGGATATCTCTTCAAGATTTTATTAGAAAGATGGTTACAAGAGTTTTAACTTAAACTACACTCAATTTTTTTTTCTTTTGATACAGTCCTCTCTTTCATTTTTTTCTTCTTTTCTCTTTCTTTTTTTCACAGTAAAACACTATAATTACAATGATATTTTAAAGATGAAGAGTCTTGAAGAATGGCTTGAATATAGTAGGCTTGTATGACTTGAGATATCCTGGATGCCTTTTTTTATGTAGAAGAGATAGCATCCCAAGGGAGTTGATCATTGGATTGAGGCAATGATGGATCCTCTTTCCAAGAATAAGAGTAAGGCTTTTAGGTAGGCAGTGAGATCAGATCTTCTTCCTTGTTTAGGTCCTAATCAGAATCTTCTTTTGATATAATTGTCTTTAATCTTAGATCTTTTCTTAGTAGTGATCTTCTGTCAAATCTCTGATTGATTTGCTGGATCTTCATCAAATACTCTTCTCTTTAATCTTGGATCTTTTCTTGGTAGTGATCTTCTGTCAAATCTCTGATTAATTTGCTAGATCTTTATCAAATAATCTTCTTTCTTTTGTGCCGAGATCCATTCTCCTGAAGATGCTCATTTCTTTTGTGATTGGAATCTTCCCTTATTTCCTTTTGCACTTGAGATTTCTCTTGAGTGATTGATTTTCAATGATCCAATCTGACAGGTCTTGATTGACTTTATTCCTTGTGAATATTTGTTTTCTTTTTGATGCATTACCTGTGAGCAATCATCAGTTAAAACAATATTAAAACTAACAATCTCCCCATTTTTTATGATGAAAATAATAGTATAGATGTAGTCAACTTCCCTGAAATTTAAGTCGACTAGAATTTCTTCCCCTGACTGGTTGCATAGTAGTAGTGCTCCCCCTGAATTCGTGTATATGGTATAGTAATAGTCGACTAGTGTTCGTGTCTTATTCAACTGTTTTGTTATTATATTCTCCCCCTTTGACATCAGTAAAAAGGAAACAACATAGAAGAAAAGAGACAAACAAGACACAATAGCTAACATAAAGCAAACATATTGATAGCATAGCAAAAACTTCAGTGTCTAGAGATCAGCATAAATTATTTACATTAGTCAAAAGCAAAAGCAGTAAAAATAAACTAAGGTTGTTATCCACGGGGACGACGGAAGTAGGTCAGGGTATTGACAGTCCCAATCTTCAAATTCTCAAAAAGATTAGTTAAGGAAGCAGACAAAGCATCAGAGTTGGTCTAGATCTTCTCAGCAACTTTAATAGCTTCCTTGATAACTTGATCAAGTTTTAAGTGAATCTTTGCAACATCCACTCCAGTTTCTTTAGTAATGGCCCGAATCTTCTCAATTGAGTCAGCAATAGTGTCAATCTTGTAGGGGTTGGAGAAAAGGAGATCCTGAAGAGCTTCACACTTTGCATCCATACCAAAGACTTTTGAGATCAATTCTTCTAACATCTCTGTATCAAAAGAAGAGGAGGGAACATGATTAGATGGAGAGGGATCTGGAGAATCATGAGTTGTAGTAGCAGATGCATCAGTTTTAAGGATCCAGGAGTCATTGGAGAGAATGTATCCCATACTTTTAAAAGCCCTAGAGTTATAGCATTGCTTCACAGAGATAGAAGGAACGTTGTCAAAACAAACCAAATTGGCTTCCAGAATCCGAGAGATAATCATTCCATAGGGTAGATTGAGAGGATCAATTGTAGAGTCACCATCTAGTTGAGAATGTAAAAAGAAAGTTTGAACCTCTTTTTTGAGAGGAGGCAGTAAGCAAAAAAAGTATCACACACAAACAGAGTGGAGAACGAAACAACCCTAGGTAGAAGAGTAGTTGCCACAATGTGAGCAAGTACTCTCACCTCAAAAGAGACATCTTTAGGCCCAAGGTTAGAAGGATAGGGTCCAGAAGGGTTGGAAGACAAAGTCTTTTTTTCTTCTTCAAAAGAGACTTCGAAATTAGAGGGCCACAAATTCTTAAAGGAATCATAGAACCTAGAGCAAGAAATACCAAAAATATGATCGAAAATATCAGGGTCGAGAAAGATTTGCTTACCCAAGACAAGAGACTCCACTTCACCAGGTTTTGAGGAACACAAATTTGCGTAGAAGAGACGAACCAAAGGTTCATAAACCACTTTGGGAGGTGATGAAAAGATTTTAATGCACCCTTGATACTAAAAAATTCTTTAATAGGGAAATGCAGAGAAAGAAGAAGGTCTAGGCCAACAATGAGCCCATGCACCACTATTTTCGATTTAAGAGTTTGAAACAAAGTTTCGTTGGAAGAGTACCAAAAATCTGTCTTAATATCCAGAGATTTTTCAAAATCAAGACGTCACGTTTTCTTGGATTCGCTAGACTGAAGAGGAAGTGCAGAATGTTTGATGGTGGAAGACAGAGGAGAGACAGATGAGGGAGGAGAAAACTGGGTGGAAGAGTTTTCAGAGTCAATGGGAATAGGAGAGAGGGCAATGCCCTTTCCCTTGATGCGAGAACTTTTATAGGGAGGCATAACGGCAAGGGTGAAGGAAAGATTGAAGGGATGAGAAAGAGAGGAGAGTTATTAAAGGAGAAGGAAAGATGAAGGAAAAAGGCATGAAGTGAAACGATGGGATGCGGAAGATGAATCGAAGAGACACTGACACACAAAAAGAAGGGTCATCAGTTAACCACCAAAGAAGAGAGAGAGAAAGAGTAATTAATGATAGAAAAATCTATGCGGATAAAGATTAAAAGGAAAGCAATCAATTTCAGCATTCAGAAAATTAATGCAAGTAATAATTACCAAAAATTTAGCAGTTAAAACAAGTATTAATTACTAAAATTAAACTAGTTTTGAAATAACATTAAGGGCTTTTCTGAGATTGCAAAATCTATCTTCAAGGAGAGGTATGTAAATATATCAGCAAATTGATTTTCAGAACTTACAAAAATAATTTCAACATTCCCATTTAAAATGTAATCTCTAATAAACTGGTGCTTGATATCAATGTGTTTTGCCTAGAATGATGCACAGGATTCTTAGTTAAACAAATGGCACTAGAATTGTCATAATGTAATTGAGTAGGCTTAACAAAAGACATCATAATCACTTAATTGATGAATTATCCATAAAACCTGAGCACATCACAGTCCAATGGTCACATACTCAGCTTCAATGATAGAGATTAATTTTCTTGCTATTCCAAGAGACTAGGGAGTTTCTAAGGAATTGGAAAGACCCATTAGTGCTTTTGCGATCCACTTTATCACCTGTATAATCTGCATCCACTTGACAAGTGTCATAGATGTGATCCTTCGTGTAGTCTAGTTTTGGCAATCCAATTATCGATTCTAGCCTTGCAAGCTTCTCAATCAATGTCATGTTGGCATGGCCTAATATTTTGTACCAAATCCATGAATCTTCAGAGATGGATGCTAGACAGATGTGATTTGTGGATCCTTTCACAGAGTCGAGAATGTAAACATTTTTGTCCCTGCTTCCAAGAAGTAATACATCCAATTTTCTTGAATCTTACTTCCAAATCTGAATCACAGAGTTGACTAATGCTTAGCAGATTCTACCTTGATCCCTTCAAAATATAAACATTAGCAATATCACAAGATTCATTAAAAGAAATGGTTCCAATACCATACAGTTCCGGTCAAATTATCTCCAAACTGGATTTTTCCACTATTAAAGTCAGCAATAGATTTAAATAGGCTTTTATTGCCTATCATGTGATTTGGACATCCGCTATCAAGATACCATTTGCCTTTTGATTTTGAATAGTGTTTCTGCAAAACAAGATTTTTATTTGCTTTTACGTACCCAAATTTGTTTTGGGTCCTTTTTGGTTAGAAGAGTTTTTGACTTTCCAAACCATGTTGGTTGGCTTGAAAAGGCAAAACCTGCATCTTGAATAAGAGTGACCAGGTTTACCACGATAATAACATGATCCTTTACTAGTTTCATCAGATTCAGACAGACTATAATATTCACTTTGAGAGCAAGTCGACTTGTTTGAGCAAGTTGACTTGACTCCTTTATGAAGACTTGGAAATTTACAAGCATTTCTTAAAAGATTTTTTAATTCAAAGTTTTCTTCATCTAAAAGATCTCTTTCGACAGCATAGACTTCGTGTTTGATTTCCAAAGTTCTTTTTTCGTCTTGAATAGTTATAAGATTCTCAAAGGATCTTTTTAGATTTGTGATGGACTGATCTAATAATGCTCTTAATTTATGGTAATTTCTACAAAAGTCAGTTTTTACCTGGCTGGATTCACCAATGACCATGAAACATATATTTTCGGATTCATTTTGATTGTTCAGATGTGTCTTTATCACTCCAGCTACTGAGTGCTTTGTTTCTTCCATATCCTTGAGGATGTCTTCTCTTAGCTTTGGGACACTCACTTACAATGTGTCCAAACTTTCCACAATCATAACACCTACCATTATTTCCATTGTAGTTAGTAATTTGTTTATTTCTAAGGTTATTTTGCTTACCTTTTCTTTGATTTCTGTTGCGTCAAAATGTTTCCATGACGGATCTTGTGATCAATGCAATTTCATCCTCATTGAATTCGTCTTCTTCTTCTTGAATTTCATCAGTTGCTTTGAAGGCAAAAATTTTCTTCTTCTCATCTTCTTTCCCCTTTTTTATTTAGATGAGTTTTCTCAAAAGCACTTAGATCTCCTCGAACTTCATCATAGGTTAGGTTCTTCAGATCTATGCTTTTCAATGCAATCACTTTGGCATACCATTGAGGAGGTAGACTTCTTAGAATCTTCTTTATGTGCTCTATGGGAGCATATTCTTTTCCAACAGCCTTAAGTTCTCAAATGATTTTTCTTAGTCGTTCAAACATTCTCTCAACAAATTCTCCTTCTTTCATTTGGAATAGTTTATATTCATATACAAGGAGACTGACAATGGTTTATTTTACTTTGTCAGTTCCTTCATAAGTAACCTCTAGTTTGTCCCACATTTGCTTAGCAGATTCACAGCTGGAGCCACTAATGGCATTGTAGAGAACATTCTTAGCCTTTGAATTTATCTGAATGATCTCCATTTGTTCGTCAGTGTAGTTTTCTAGACTAGGAACAACAAGAGCCTGACTTCTTTCAGAATTTTATTGACTTCCATTTGTTGGTTTAGTTGCAGGTATGGGAATGTCACTAAGTTTGATAACCCTCCAGAATTTTACGTCATAAGACTTAATGAAGGTCTCCATTCTGATTTTTTAGTGTGAAAAATACTTTCCATTGAAATAGGGAGATATGATTTGAGAAGTTCCTTCTTAAAAGAGTGCTCCAATGGTTTGATTTAGATTGGCGATGATCATTTTCTCACCTGTGCTTAAACAAAAAAATGTGGTGAGACCTGACTCTGATACCAATTGAAAGTGCAAGAGGGGGGATGGTGAATTGAATTTTCTTCCTTTTTCTTTTCACTTAAACCTGTACTCAGTTAGTCAACTAGTATACCAGATAGTCGACTAAAGTAGTTAAATAAGTGTGCAAGAATTTAAAGTGCATAAAAGAAGATTTAACACTAGATGTTTTTATACTGGTTTGGATTCAATGTGAATCCTAAGTCTAGACCCATTGGATTGCAAGGGATATTTCTTCAAGCCTTTAGCAGAATGGTGGTTTCAAGAGTTTGAACTTAAACTACACTAAGATTTTTTTTATTTTTATTTTTCTTTTGATACAGTCCTCTCTTTCAATTTTTTTCTTCTTTTCTCTCTATTTATTTCATAATAAAACACTAGAACTACAATGATTTTTTAAAGATGAAGAGTCTTGAAGAATGATTTGAATGTAGTAGGCTTATGTGAGTTGAGATATTCTGGATGCCTCCTTTTATGTATAAGACATTGCATTCCAAGGGAGTTGATCCTTGGATTAAGGCAATGATGGATCCTCTTTCCAAGAATAAGAGTAAGGCTTTTAGGTAGGCAGTGAGATTAGATCTTCTTCCTTGTTTAGCTCCTCATGCGGATCTTGCTTTGATATAATTGTCTTTAATGTGATCTTTTGTCAAATCTCTGATTGATTTGCTGGATCTTCATCAAATAATCTTCTCTTTAATCTTGGATCTTTTCTTGGTGGTGATCTTTCATCAAATATCTGATTGATTTGTTGGATCTTCATCAAATAATCTTCTTTTTTTTATGCCAAGATTCATTCTCCTGAAGATGCTCATTTCCTTTTGTGACTAGAATCTTCCCTTATTTCCTTTTGCACTTGAAATTTCTCTTGAGTGATTGATTTGTCAATGATCCAATCTGACAAGTCTTGACTGACTTTATTCCTTGTGAATATTTGTTTCCTTTTTTATGCATTACCTATGAGCAGTCATCAGTGAAAACAATTTTAACACTAAAAAAGTTATGCATTCCAGTCCATGAGCCAATTTTATGGCCCGTAGACAAAATTGTAGGTCGTGAATGGGGCTCGTGGAACCCAGGTATGTTTTTTGAGTTTTTAACTAAGTGTTGGGGATTCTATGACCAACTGTATGAGTCGTACTTTATTCTACGACTCGTTGATTGGTCCGTGAAACCTAGTCATCTAAACTAGGGTTTGGACCTTCTATAAAATCATGATTTCTTAGCCATGAAACACTCTATGGCCCATAACCAGAGTTCCGTAGAGTCTAGGACCATTAGTTTTGACTAACCCAGTCCAACTATAAATAACGGGGTCAAAACATTTTGACCCTATTTCTTGCCCTAAATTACAAACCAGACCCAACAACCCTACCCTAACTCTTTCCAACCACCGACGGCAACACCCCCACCATTTTCTGGTAACTTTTTCTGGCAAGCCTAGGGTTTCATTGTCCCATTACCTCCTTCAATTCCCATGATTTAATCATTCAAATTGGTAAGTTTTTTATGTTTAGAACATCCTTAATTTACCAATTGTCGTGTGGTGAGTTTTAATTTAAAATTGTTGGGTATGCTTAATTGAGACATAAACCCATGTGTGCAAATTGATAGATTTAAAAATTGAAATATGTGGCTACCTATGTATGAACATGTGTTTAGGCCGGAATCGGGTGTAGTTGCCTTGTCTTTACGCTTTAAATAATCTGTTTGACAACTATGTGATCATTCACCATTGGACATAAATTGATGATGTGTTTGAAATTCGGTGTGTAATGGCATATATTTGTGGTTTTGATTCTAATTCATTCAAATAGGGTCGGTAGAGTAGGGTAAGAATGCTTAATAATTTTTGATGGGGTATATGTGTAAATTATCATGCAGGGGTGTCGGGTGTTATGTTACAAATTGTGTTGGGTGCGTGTGTATTGCTTCGATGCTGATAGAGTAGGTTGAACAAGTTGTTTGGGGTTCGTGTTAATGGACTTTGAAACTCAAGTGACTGAGATTTCTGGCCTACGAGGGTCTTTTACGGCCCGTGGTACTTTTCACGAGCCATAATTGCCCCTCGTTTGATATTCCAGAAACCTGAATTTTTTGAGTACCCATGAAACGACAGCTTCTACTAGTCATAGACCATTTTACGGCTCATAAACAGGTCTCGTGGTTCCCTGCCTGCAAAAGTTTCAAACATTGGAATCATCTACGACTTAGTCTATGTCTCGTAGAACCTTTTAAGAGTCCTACCTGGTCTTGTAGAACCTTCTACGAGTCATACCTGGTCTTGTATATACCATTCCAGTAAACAAAAATTGTGGACACTGGTTTCTACGAAAGCCTTCTACGACTCATAGTTTTCACTACAACGCATATAGGTGCTTTAGTAGACCTCTCTGTAATCAAGTCTGATAAATTTTTGTTTCCGTTTCCTGACCTGTGGGGCTAACCATGTTGCGTAAATGTGTATGTTTCAGGTACTATGGCCCCAAAGCCAAGACGTGAGGAGATCAAAGCTGTTTAGAGGAGGCTTAGAGATGAGACCACGGGGAGGAGCAGACCCCTACCATTAGTGGATCACTATAGGAGCTCAGTGTCCGTTCGGACCCAGAGGCTGAGAGACTATATGTATAGGTTTCCGCCAAACTCGGGAAGACCTAGGCTATTGTCGTTCGCACTCCCCAGTCTGATGAGGGAGACAACGACAAGAGTAGCTCCATTCAGTTGACTTCTTCCAGAGATGAGTCATATTCAGGGTCAAGGTCCAGCGACGAGTCGGAGACAGAGTCCTCTATTGCACTGTAAATATCACCATCACCTCCAAATGCTCTTACCAGTCGGTGGTGTGTTGCAAGCATGCAAGATATCTATACAAAGGGTGTGCGGATTACTAAGCGGGGTAAAACCATCCTACTCCATTTATGAGGAGCTTTGGGTTATCTCATTCGATTTAGACAGTGTCCCCGGTCTCCAAGATACCATTCACAGATACAAGCTCCCGTGGCTAACCAAACCACTAGGGAGGTTCTCCCCGACCATGGTATGGGAGTTGTACGCTTCATATACAACTATAGTTTTGAGTAATCTTCCCAAGGGGAAGAAGCCCTTGCTCAGCGCAGATTGACACAGACCAGAGTGAGGGAATGACAAGTGGACATCTCAGAGACCACCATCCATCGCATGTTGTTTGGTCCTGAGTTCCCAGCCTCCAGATCCACAATAGAGTTCGACCGTAAAGTGGGACAGACTACAAACTTGGGTCTAAAGAGGGACCGTGCCCAGAGCTGGCTTGATGAGATAGGTGAGCGGTTTGATAGCTGAATAGGGTTTGGAGCTTGCATGGGTAGCCACTCACATGGAGCCTATTGTGAAGGTTTCTCTCAGTTTCCCTGCTAAATTTTGGTGGGCGGTTCCTACGCTAGAGATGTTCTCCCCAAAGCCACCTCATGAGGTTCCAGCCGACACCACCACTGCTACTACGACAGAGGAGAGGCCCCCACATGCTGAGACACATGTAGAGAGGGGGCACATGTATGTTTGTTTTGACCCAGGTACTTTATTTTCTACGTTTTGTGTGCACTGAGGATAATGCACCTCTTTTTTGATTGGGTGTGGATAGTTATAGGCCTCGGTGAAGTATGAGTAGCCTTGGTCTATACCTACCCCAATTTTTGAATCCTAAGGGTTTTCTTGCCTGTGTTCTTTTTGCCCATAGATATTTCATTTCTGTTGAACCAGCATGTTTAGGATGTTTAGGTAGTATTGGTAGCATATAGTACTGATATATGTGGCATATATTTGTTTTTGTGAAAAATGATGCCAACCAAATTTTTAATTAGTCTAGATACCAACCATGCATGTTTAATTGTGTTGACAATGCTTGTTCAAATAAGTGACGATAAAATTAAGATGAAAAGCATGATCTGAGAGTCTGTGTTGACAGTGCAATTAGTGTCATATGAGTGTGAGCTTAATTTGCTTATTCATGTATTGTGTTTCAATTCAGAACTTGCCCTGTTATTCTGATTTAGACTTTATGTTAGTCTATTAGGAAAGGATCTTAGGTCGTTGTTCATAGTAGTCCACTTAGCCTACATAACCGACCAAATGTGTGAAATATCCCTTGATCCTTATGTTTGATCCTAACATATACCTTTTCTTTGTAAAAATCTAAGTGACCTTGCCTTATTAAAATTCCAAAATTGGTCCTGGTCCTTCCTTGAACATTGTGCATCTTGAGTGAGGCAAAAAGCCTAAGTTGAGGGTGGCTGGTGTAAGGGTAAAACACAAAATAAGGGGAAAAGTTAGTAATACATGGAAAACAAAGAAATAATATGTACTGGGTGCAAGAAAAATGAGTGACACTTCAGTTATGAACTATAAAGAAAAATGAAATACAAAAACAAGGCAAAAAGATGAAAAATGAAAAGAAAGCACTCAGAAAAGATTGAAATAGGAGAAAGGGAGAATGGAATGAAAAGTAATAGTGTGGGTAGGGAAAAAGTGTTGAAAAACGCAGTGTCAAGGAGGGCCTTTAGTCACTATGTTCCAAAAACATCATACCAAAGCCCCCTGAGCCTACGCTACAAGCCTATGAAGTTCTAAAGTGATCCTAATCCAAGTAGTCAAAGGTCTGAGTTATGAGTATAGGGGCAAGCATATGGTAATGGGCATGATATATGAATATCTATTGTGAAAGTGAGTTATTTTCCATTGTCTCAAGGATATACATTAAAACTACATTGTGAGTGAGATATGAGACTTCTTTCTGTGAGGGAACTTGCATTTCATTGTTAACATTAGACTCATTCAGTGATTGTGGCTTGTTCATAGTACCTCATTTGTAATAGCTTAATTGTCATATGCATTGATCAATGTTTGATGGATAGCTATCTGACTGTGTTTTGAAAAGTGGTGTGTGGGTATCTGTGCTTAAGTTTGATGAGATGTATGCCATTAGATTGAGGTCTGTGTGTTATTGTGCTTCCTATATAGATTGAGTTCGTCGCTTGAGGACAAGCAACAATTTTAAGTTGAGGGTGTTGATGTGCTGTCAAAATACAACACTTTTGATGCTTAAAACATGAATTTTGTGTATTCTCAATGCGAGGTTAGTAGGTTCGATGTGTTTTTGTGTTTGTTTTGCAAGATTTCAGGGTTGACATTGTTTTTGGGCAAAATAGCAGTTGCTGAATTTGAGGATCCACGAGACCCTTTACTAGCCGTAGAGCATTCTACGAGCCATGAAGGTGGTTTGTGTGCAATTTTAATGAGGGGTACATTTCTGAAGTTGGGTCTATGAACATGCAGACGAGTCCTAGAAGACTTTATGAGTCGTAAACCTAATCTCGTATCATGAGGATCAGAAAATGAGGACTTTCTAAAATTTCATCAGACAAAACCGCTTACGAGCCATATAACTGTCACGCCCTGGGAGGGTACCCAAGGCTTGGCTGGCACCGAGAGACTATTGCTAGTCCCCAAGCGAACCACTCAGTCTCAGGATAGTCATCCAACATCAAACATAGGAGAAACAATATAATAAGGTAGTGAGCTACATCAATAAGAAGGGCCAATGGCCAATAAACTCTGTCTCAACATCGATGATAAGTAAATAGTATTACTAACTCAACTCTAAGAGGGAAAGACCTCACATCAAATCTTAACTCATGTCTATGAAGCCTCTAATTCAGCTAGACAGTCAAAGAGGGTACCATGACAAGCCATGGCTATCCAGCTCAATAAACAAGATAACAGATAAGAAAAAGGGCTCCTCCGGATAGAAAGGAGGGCTCATCAATGACTAAATTTAGAATCTCCGAACCTCAATGATGCGTCTGCTGAAGTCCTCTATCTCCTATATTTGCATCATAAATTGCAGCGCCGAGTGGCGTTAGTACATGGAATGTAAGGTATGTAAAATGGCTGAATGTAACAGTACAAGTATAACAAAATAGGGATAACATCAACTCAACATCATACTCCATCAAAATGTTAAATGTCTATCTAAAGCAAGAATATAGAGTAGACAAATGACTCATTAACGTCTCATCTCAACATCACCAATACATCAGACTCATCTCAAGAAATACTCGACTCAACTCATATCAATGGACTTATGCGCGTCTAGGACAAGGGTAATGAGTAGATAGTAAATCATCAACACTCATCAAGACTCATACCATCACATCAATAGCAAAGTTCTATCAAAATGGAACCTAGCTGGGAGTTTCTCTAACTGACAATATTTACCTATGAGTTGGTGACGATACAATGAAGCGATGTCGTTGACACATCCATCTAGTACCCTGCCCGGGGTAAAGGACATCACCATTAGTGGATCCAGAAGAAATAAAATCAGTCCTATTTTTGGACAAGGAAACATCCGCACTGTGGTTCGATCCTCACCCCTACGCGGACCATGTAGTTAATGAGTTCAAGTGAGACTCACTCTCACCCATTTTGGTGCTCAATACTCCTCCCAGAACTCGACATGCTCATATAACATCATCATCATCGGTCCCGTAGGGACGTAGTACATTAACATCATCATCGGTCCCACAGGGACATAGTACATCAACATCAATATCATCATCAACATCAACTCATCTCATCTACATCAACACCAATATCGTAGACTCGAAATATTCTTTTAGGATTTAGTTTCAAGTTTTAAAACTCATGAACATCACTCTCACTAACATCATCATCAAGACTCTCAACAATTTGGACTATAATAACAACATCACAAATATCATCATCGTCAAGGATCTAGACTCATCCCCTAAGTTCATTCTTTTATTCTTGAGTAAAATAGACATAAAATTTTGTAAAATCATTCATGAAAAGACTTTGCAGTAAATCAAGTTTATGATGATCATCAATTTAAGAAAAATACATGAATTAAGAAGAATCTCAGTAAAATACTCAAGGATTTTCACATATAACTCATCATCTTCAATCATAGACTCAATTTACTCAAAGGGGGAACATGGAAGAACAATCTCATGCTTTAGGTTAGCCTTACCTGCCTGAGATGATTGCTATCAAAATGATTCCCTTGGGACTTCCTTTTGATTCCTCAATCTTGACTCTCCTCTACTCAAGCCTTAGCGTATTAGCGTTTTTAGAAAGAGGATTTAGAATAGGGTTTTAGACCCTTTCTTCATGAAAACGATTTATGTCAATCTTACATGGGTTTTAGAAGATGCTAGGAATGGACTAGTAGCCCCTCAAAATTTTAGAAATTTTCCAGCCGCGAAATAACCCAGTCCGCGATGCAGACTTGTCGCGCATAGCTCATTTTTGGAAAATATCTTCCTGAATGAGTTTTCTCAACCCCGTCAAAAAATTTAAGAAAAACATAAGTCACCCTTCATGATGGGTCCGCGATGCGGCTCTATCTTGAAGTCTCACTGTTTCTCGTTTTGGAAAGAAAAATTATCTTTTGACTCAGTCATTTAAAAATCGACCGAGACCCTTCCTCCGCCCAATTTGTCATGCTGACCACGAATCCGGCTCAGACTTTCCATCCGAGCATCAAAAGACGCATTATGTGCATATCTCTCCTCTAGGGGTATTTTGGTAATTTTATTAGGCATTACATCATCTCCTCCTTGGGATCATTCGCCCCCGAATAATGAGTAGGAGTGGTCTTATAGCACGAATAGACTCAAGACTCATTTTGATACTCACTCAATAACTCAACTTCTCAACTCTTCATCGACCTCAATGCATCTACTCTGATATCAAAATATACATATCAACTCAGGATAGAAACATCAAGTTAAGGTAAGAATAGGAATATTACCCTCGATATTCTCTTCATCAAGCACGAATGAGTGCAGGTATTTAGTTTTCATCTTTTCCTCAGCTTCCCACGTGAATTCCTCAACAAATTGGTTCCTCCACAAAACTGTAACGAAGGCTATCTCTTTGATTCTCAGTCTATGAACCCGTCGATCAAGGACCTGGACTGGAATTTCCTCATAGGACAAGCTATCTTTGACTCCAGTTCTCTCAACAAGAATCACCAAGGAAGGATTTCCCATGCTCAACATAGAAACGTGGAACACTGGATGGATTCCGTCTAACTCAGAAAGTAACTCTAGCTCATAAGCAACCTTCTCGATTCTCCTCACAATCTGATAAGGGCCAATATAGCGAGGACTTAATTTCACCTTCTTCCCAAGCCTCATGGAACCTTTCATGGGCGATACCTTCAAGTATACCGAATCACTCACTTGGAACTCTAGATCTCTTCTCCTTACATCGGTATAAGATTTCTGATGGCTTTGTGCAGTCTTTAACCTCTCTCTAATAATCTTCACCTTCTCCATGGCCTGGTGGACAAGGTCAGGCCTAATTAACTCAACTTCTCCAACCTCAAACCACCCAATGGGTGATCTACACCTCCTCCCATACAAGGCCTCATAGGGGGCTATTTGAATGCTCGCATGATAACTATTGTTATATGCAAATTCAATAAGTGGTAGATGGTCATCCCAACTCCCTTTGAAGTCAAGGAGGCAAGCTCTCAACATATACTTTACCGCCTGAATAGTGCGCTTCGCCTGTCCATCTCTCTATGGATGAAAGGTTGTACTCAGATTTACCTTGGTACCCAATCACTTCTGGAAAGACCTCCAGAAGTGGGTAGTAAACTGGACTCCTCTCTCCGAAATGATGGACAAGGGAACTCCATGCAACCTCACAATCTCTTCGATGTATATCTTGGCATACTCCTCCGCAGTATTAGTTGACTTAACTGCCAAAATGTGTGCTGATTTAGTCATCCTGTCTACAATAATTTATATGGAATCATGCTGCTTCCGTGATCTCTGTAGGTCGGTGATAAAATCTATGTTAATCATCTCCCACTTCCACTCTAGAATCTCAAAGTTTTGAGCCAAGCCACTTTGCCTTTAATGCTCAACCTTCACTTGCTGGCAATTCGGGCACTTTAAAACAAACTCCGCAATGTCTCTCTTCATTCCACTCCACCAATAGACTTTTCTTAAGTCATGGTATATCTTAGTGGAGCCGGGATGAATGGAGTAACTAGTGTTGTGGGCTTCAACCATAATCCTCTCTCGGATACCATCAACATCAGAAACACATAGCCTACTCTGGTATCTCAACACCCCATCTCCCCCTTTGGAGAAGACCATCACTTTTGTTTGTGGACAGCCTCCTTCAATTGGAGTATGATAGGATCTCGATCCTTCTTCTCTTTTCCTTCTGCTACTAGGGATGATGCAGACCTACTCTGAACATTGATTCCTCCCTCATCATTCTCCTCGAGTTGGACTCCCAATCGAGCCAACTTATGCACTTTTTTCACTATCTCCTTCTTCTCTTCCTCAACATGGGTCGTGCTACCCATTGACAACCTGCTAAGAGCATCAACAACAATGTTAGCTTTACTTGGGTGGTACAGGATGCTCATATCATAATCCTTGAGCAACTCCAACCATCTCCTCTGTCGCAGTTGAGCTCTCTCTAACTGAAGACATATTGCAGGCTCTTGTAGTCAGTGAACACATCCACATGCACTCCATATAAGTAGTGGCGCCAGATCTTAAGTGCGAACACTACCGCCGCCAACTCAAGATCATGGGTCGGGTAGTTCCTCTCACGAATTTTAAGTTGCCTGGAAGCATAGGCTATCACCTTCCCTCTCTGCATCAATACACAACCCAAGCCAACTCTGGATGTTTCACAATATATCACAAAATCCTCTGTTCCATCGGGCAACATCAAAATAGGTGTGGTGGTCAATCTAGTCTTCAACTCTTGGAAGCTCTTCTCACACTCCTCAGAATTCTGAAACTTGACCTTTTTCTGAGTCAGCTTGGTCAATGGTGCGGATAGGGAAGAGAATCTGTCAACCAATCTGCGGTAGTAGCCTACCAACCCCAAGAAACTCCTTATGTCAGTTGGAGAGGTAGGTCTTGGCTATTTCTTAACCAGTTCGATGTTCTTGGCATCTACTCAAATTCCGTCACTCGAAACCACATGGCCTAATAAAGCCACTGACTTGAGACAAAACTCACACTTTGAGAACTCTGCATAGAACTCATGGTCCTTAAGAGTCTAAAGGACAATTCTAAGGTGTTTGGCATGCTCCTCCTCATCCTTCGAATACACCAAAATATCATCAATGAACACGATTACAAACATGTCAAGGTAGGGTCTGAACACCCTATTCATCAAGTCCATGAAAGCAGGGGCATTCGTCAACCCAAAGGACATGACCAAGAACTCAAAGTGGCCATATCTAGTCCTAAAAGCTGTCTTTGAAACGTCACATTCTCTCATTTTCAACTGGTGGTAACCCGATCCGAGGTCTATCTTTTAAAAGCATGAGACACCCTGATGTTGGTCAAACAGATCATCTATCCTGGGTGGGGGATATTTATTCTTGATCGTGACCTTGTTCAGTTACCTATAGTATATGCACATTCTGAGAGACCCATCCTTCTTCCTTACAAACAGAACGGGATCACCCCAAGGAGAAACATGTGGCCTAATAAATCCCTTCTCTAACAAATCCTTCAACTGCTCTGTCAACTCTTTCAACTTAGCGGGGGTCATCCTATATGGGGGAATTGAAATAGGTTGCGCCTCAGGAAGAACATCAATACCGAAGTCGATCTCCCTATCAGGAGGGACTCCAGGTAAATCCTCAGGAAACACCTTAGGAAACTCATTCACATTCGGAACTGACTTAAGAGTAGGGGACTCAATATCATCAGATTTAACTCGCACGAGGTGTAAATACACCCATTAGAAATTAACTTTGTAGCCCTCAGGTAGGAAATAAACTTACTCTTGGGTGCAACAGAACTTCCCTTCCACTCTAGGACTGGTTCATTCAGAAATTGGAATTTGACTACTCGGTTCCTACAATCTATGAAGGCGTAGCAGGCATGGAGCCAATCTATACCCATGATTACATCAAAGTCAACCATCTCCAACTCTACCAAATTAGCTAAAGTATCGCTATGATAGATGAATACTACACAATCTGTGTAGACTTTCTCAGCTAGAATAAACTCACCAGTAGGAGTAGAAACAATATAAGGCTCAAGTAAACACTCGGGAAAAAACTCAAATTTATTAGACACACAGGGCGTCACAAAAGATAACGTGGCACCCGAGTCAAGAAATGCATAACAATTACAAGAAAAGACTCTAAGCATACCCGTAACAACATCTGGTACAACCTCTTGATCCTGTCGATGCCCCATCGTATACAGACGGTTCGTCCTGCCTCCTGCACTCGCAGTAGTAGCCTTCTGATGACCACCCGCAAGGGGTGACGTAGAAGACTGAGCTTTGTTATGCCCATCACCTCATCTCCTCGTCGGACACTCACCTTGAAAATGGTCATGTTGTCCACACAAATAACAAGTATTTGTTCCCTCACGGCACGCACCAAGGTGAAGTTTGCCACATCTACCACAAGGTGGCTTTCCTCTTGGGCCTTGAGTCATGCTAGCTTGGGATTGAGGACCCTGAGCTCTAAAATTCTGGTGACCATAAGATTTTTGCTCGTACCTATTTTCTGAACAGGCGCACTTGCCACCGAGGGTGCATAGTTAGAAAATCTCTTCTGAAAATGGGTTCTACCACACTTATTCCGCTTCTATTGGCTAGGCTCATGCCTTGCCGATTTAGCCCTCTTACTCTGCTGCTCTTCCTGTCCTTCATCTTATCCTCCTCAGTTTTTTTGGAATAGACCATAAGTCTAGAAATGTCCATGCTTGGAATCAGCAATGCTGCCTTACAATCCCTCTTTACTTACCTGCCCAATTCAGACACGAACTTTCTCATTCTCGTTCTCATATCAAGAACCATCTCTGAGGCATATCAGGACAGCTGAATTAACTTGACGTTGTACTCTTTGACAGTCAACCCCTCTTGTTTCAGGTTCACGAACTCCTCAACCTTTGCCTCCCTCAACTCTTGAGGAAAGAAGTGGTCGAGGAAAGCACTCTCAAACTCCTCCCACTCAGCAGGTTCAACATCCTCACCTCTACTATCTTCCCACTGGTTATACCAGACATTAGCAACATCCTTAAGCTAATAAGAGACCAGCTCAACTCCCTCAACCTCAACCTTATTAGCATACATAGCTCTCAAAATCTTACACATCTCATCAATAAAATTTTGTGGGTCCTCCTCAACCTTCGACCCCGTGTAGACTGGCGGGTTCATCCTCAGGAAATCTCTGAGCCTGGTTGCAGCCGTAGGCTCTTTGGAGCTGGAGCTAGAGGCCTAGGGACCTCAGCTATTACTCTGGGAGGTCACCAACCGAGTGAGCATAGTAATGGCTCTCCTGAAGTCTGCTTTCGAAGTGGAGGCTGACTGAGCAGGTGGTGCCTGTGGAACCTCAGTATTTTAGGCAGGTCGGCCCAGTCTCCTTGTCTCAGGCTGGTTAGAGACCTCTGGTGGAGGATTCTCAACATTTGGGGCTGAGGCATCTTTCTGGGCAGCAGTGCATTCAGGAGGCATGATCTGCAAACGCGCAACGCATGAATTAGAAGAGAGTTTCATAGAGTCATACTCTATCGCACGAACTCAGAATATCAAAGAAGTGTAACCATTCCTAATGTCCTATAGCCTCTTGTTTATGAATTTTGGTGCACAACACACACATAAATAAGACTCTACTAGACACAGCTTCATAGACTCCCTAGGACTCTTAAACTCGGTGCTCTACTACCAAGTTTGTCACACCCCGGGAGGGTACCCTAGGCGTGGCGGGCACCCAGAGACTATTGCTAGTCCCCAAGTAAACCACTCAATCTCAGGACAGTCATCCAACATTAAACATAGTGGAAACAATATAATAAGGTAGTGAGCTACATCAATAAGAAGGGTCAATGGCCAATAAACACTGTCTCAACATCGATGATAAGTAAATATTATTACTAACTCAACTTTAAGAGGGAAAGACCTCACATCAAATCTCAACTCATGTCTATGAAGCCTCTAACTCAGCTAGATAGTCTAAGAGGGCACCCTGATAGGCCATGGCTACCCAGCTCAATAAACAAGATAACAGATAAGAAAAAGGGATCCTCCGGATAGCAAAGAAGGCTCACCAATGACTGAATTCAGAATCTCTGAACCTCAATGATGTGTTTACTGAAGTCCTCTAACTCTTGTATCTGCATCATGAAACAATGCAGCGCCAAGTGGCGTCATTAGTGGAATGTACGGTATGTAAAATGGCTGAATGTAACAGCACAAGTATAACAATATAGGGATAACATCAACTCAACATCATACTCCATCAAAATGTAAAATGTCAATCTAAAGCAAGAATATAGAGTAGACAAATGACTCATCAACGTCTCATCTCAACATCATCAATACATCAGGCTCATCTCATGGAATACGCGACTCAACTCACATCAAAGGACTCATGCCCATCTAGGACAAGGGTAATGAGTAGATAGTAAATCATCAACATCCACCAAGACTCATACCATCACATTAACATCAGAGTTCTATCAAAATAGAACCTAGATGGGAGTTTCTCTAATTGACAATCATCACCTATGAGCCGGTGATGATACAACGAAGCGATGAAATTGCCACATCCATCCAATACCCTGCCCGAGGTAAAGGACATCACCATCAGTGGATCCACAAATAATAACATCAATCCTTTTTTGAGACAAGGAAACGTCTATATTGTGGTTCGATCCTCACTCCTACGCTGACCACGTAGTTAATGAGTTCGAGTGAAATTCACTCTCACCCATTTTGGTGCTCAATACTCCTCCCAGAACTCGACATGCTCATAAAACGTCATCATCATCGGTCCCATAGGGACGTAGTTCATCAACATCATCATCTGTCCCATAGGGACATAGTACATCAACATTAACATCATCATCAACATCAACTCATCTCATCAACATCAACATCGTGGACTCGAAACATTCTTTTAGGATTTAGCTTTAAGTTTTAAGACTCATGAACGTCACTCTCATCGACATCATTATCAAGACTCTTGACAATTTGGACCACAATCACAACATCACAAATATCATCATTGTCAAGGATCTAGACTCATCCCCTAAGTTCAATCTTTTATTCTTGAGTAAAATAGACATAGAATTTTGTAAAATCATTCATGAAAACACTTTTGCAGTAAATCAAGTTTATGATGATCATCAATTTAAGAAAAATACATGAATTAAGAAGAATCTCAGTAAAATACTCAAGGATTTTCACATATAACTCATTATCTTCAATCATAGACTCAATTTACTCAAAGGGGGCACATGGAAGAACAATCTCATGCTTTAGGTTAGCCTTACATACCTGGGATGATTGCCATCAAAATAATTCCCTTGGGACTTCCTCGTAATTCCTCAATCTTGACTCTCCTCTACTCTCCTCAAGCCCTAGCGTATTAGCGTTGTTAGGATGAGGATTTAGAATGAAGTTTTAGATCCTTTCTTTGTGAAAATGACTTATATTAATCATACGTGGGTTTTAGAAGATGTTAGGAATGGACTAGAATGCCCCTCAAAATTTTAGAAAATTTTCAGCCGCGAAATATCCCATTTCGCAACGCTGACTGGTCGCATATAGCTCATTTTTGGAAAAACTCTTCTAGACAAGTTTTCTCAACCCCACCAAAAAATTTAAGAAAAATATAAGTCACCCTTCGCGATGGGTCCGCGACGCGGCTCTGTCGCGAACTCTCACTGGTTCTTGTTTTAGAACGAAAAATTATTTTTTGACTCGGTCGCTCTAAAAATCAACTGAGACCCTTCCCTCACTCAATTTTTTGTGCTGATCACAAATCCAGTCTCGAATTTTCCATCCGAGCATCAGAAGACGCATTATGCGCACATCTCTCCTCTAGGGGTATTTTGATAATTTTATCGGGCGTTACAATAAGCTTCTATGGGCCGTAGAGGGGTGTCGTAGAAGCCAAGTCCAAAATTGAAACAACAGATCACAAAAGGCCGACTACGGGCCATAAATCACTATACAACCCGTAGAGCACATCGTAGAGCCTACCGACCTAGTTGTCCTATTTTATTTTGGATTTGTATTTTAAACACTATAACTAGGTTTTTAGGTTATTTTTCTTGGGGAGTTAGCGAGAGCAAGCGAAGAGAGAGCAGAAGAACATTAGAGAGTTTGAGAAACAATTGTAAACTTTGATTTCATCTTCTAAATTCAATCTTATGATTCTCATTGAAGAGTTAGATTTTCTTATGCTTAATTCTATTGTGTAAGTGCTCAATTATGTTATTCAAATTCATAAGTCTTGCATTTACACTTATCATGAATAGCTAAATCCACAACTAGGGTTATGGGAACCATGAAGAACTAACAAGGTAAAATCGGATAATTCATAATTCTTGAAAAGTGTACATGCATGTATTAATTAATTCTCTTTGTTTTAAATGCTTTCTAATGGTGGAAAACATCAGAACTGGCCTCGTGTTACTGAATGGACCAAGGTAGTAATGAATAGGAAAAGAGGTTAATTAATAGGATTCGATCGATGTTTTGTCTAATCAATCGAACTGGGCCATGGGGAGGATGTACTGGGACAATAGGTAAGGGTTAGTAATGTCACACTGTGGGGATGCACCAAATCACGTGGTAAAATTCGTATCTTGCTTGGGCCAAAGGGTTTGGTGAACTTAACTTATCGCTCTGCATGCTATATACTAGAAAAGAATTTGATTATCTGGCAATACTGAGTTAGGGAATCATCGGGAACACAATACCCTAGTTTCTCTTCATATTTGTTAAACACTTGTCTTAGTTTAGAATTACTTTTACTAGTTATTATAACCCCCCTCCCCTTTTGGGGAGATAAGTTGGTTAATAAACTCGAATCGCAATTAAATCCTTTTAAGTCTACCATATTCTCTTAGGTTCAACCCTAACCTTGGTTAGGTTCCATATCTTTACAACGGCTGCTTTAGACTAAAAAAGAGGTGTAACTTGGGCGACATCAGTGACTTAGTGGTTTCCCATGTCCATCCATATGAGCAACTTGTTGATATTTTTACCAAAGTATTGGCTTCTTCACGTGTGAGTTAACTGTCAATCTCCACGTTCACTCTTCCCGTTCAAATTGAGGGAGGGTATTACAGTTTATCGTTATGTATAGGATTATTTATGTATATTAGTTGTAGTAGGATTCTAATTCAGTACTTGTAATAGGATTCTAATTCAGATCATTTTGCATTATCTGTATGCATATATGCTATTATAAATATAAATCCTAGGTGTGAGCAAACTCACGCTCACTGGTCAATTCTTCCCTTTCATCTGTACCGCCTAGTGTTTGAAAAATTATTTGTATTAGAAGTGATATATATACACACACAAAAGGGTGTTGGCTGTCGAGTAGGGATAAACCTCGCCTTGCCTAGTGTTTGGCATGGACAACGCTTAGAGACTATTGCTAGCCCCTAGGCGAACCACTTGACCTCATCACACTCTTTCGATCACAATTTAACAATGGAAGGCATCGACAGTCCAAATAAGTTCAATATTGTGAAAATAGTTTGAAAAGTACAAGTCTTAAAAATGAAAACATCAACTCTAATCCATGATTGTCTATGAAGCCTCTATCTTTAATCATCTAAAGGGTGACAATGATAGGTTTATGGCTACCTCAAATTAAAATAAAAGTACTAAACTTAAAAGTAAGAAAGGCATAAGTTATATCCTCCGAATGCAGGGGAGGTCTCACCAATCAGCTGAATGCGGATATGATGCCGCCCAAGTTCCACCTCTTTTTAGAGGATAAAGCAGTTGCTGTCAAGAATGGAACCTAACAAAGGTTAGGGTCAAACACATAGGGAATACGTAGACCCAAGAGAATTCAATGCTCGCAATTCCAATGGTTAACCGACTTACTTCCCTAAAGAGGGGGGGGGTGTTCTTGCAATAATCGATAAAAAATATAACTAAACTAACTAACACAATAGAGAAGTCAATATAGAGAGAAACTAGGGTATTGTGTTCCCATGATTCCCCAACTTAGTATCACCGGATAACCTAATTCTTTTCTAGTATATAGAATGCAGGACGATAAGTTATGTTCACCAAGCCCTTTGGTCAAAGGTGAGAGGTGAATTTCACTATGCGACTTGGCCCATCTTTATAGTGTGCATTACTAACCCTTACCTATTAGTCTTAGTACAACCTCCCCTTGGCCCAGTTTGGTTGATTAAATGAGAACACATCAAATGAATTTTGTTAATTAATCTATTTTCCTATTCTTTACTACCTTGGTCCAGTCAATAACACTAGGCGGGTTCTAATGTTGGCCACCATAAAAAAATATGCAACATAAAGAGAGTTAATTAATACATGCATATACACCTTTCAAGAATTATGAATTATCCGATTTTACTTTGTTAGCTTTTCATGGTTCCCATAACCCTAGTTGTGGATTTAGCTACTCATGCTTTGTGTAGATACAAGAATTATGGATTGAGAAAACATAATTGAACATTTACACAGTAGAATTAAAAACAAGAAAATCCAACTTCAATAGGATTCACAAGCTAAAAGATAAAATCCAAACACAAGTGTTTAGAAAAACTCTCCAATATGATCTCATAATTTTCTCTCTCTAATTACTGAGTTCTCTGAGCACTAGAAGAAAACTTTATCAAAACTTCTTCCCTCTCTAGAAAAATAACCTAAAAGACCTATTTATAATAAGTAAAATACAAGTCTCGACTGAAATAGGATAACTGGTTGGTATGCCATGGGATACAATCGTATTGCATTCCACGACCCGTAATTGGGGTCTCGTACTCCGCTGCTGGAAAATAGGACTTCAACTCTATAACACCCCTTTATGACTCGTAAAGTGGTTTGTGACCCATAAAGGGAGTTTCATCTGATGAACTTCAAAAGTACAAATCTCTAATCCTCAGGGCACGAACCAGCTTCTAAGACTCGTAAACCCTTCTACGGCTCATCTACATGTTCGTAGAATAAACTTCAGAAAACATCCCCTTACTGGAATTGTTCACAAATTCATTGTTCACAAATTCATGCTACGGTCCGTAGAATGATCTATATCCCGTAAAGGGTCTCGTATAGTAGCAAAAATCAGCAACTTCTGCACTTTTTCCCAAAATTAAGGCCAACCTATAATCCTACAAATATAAACACAAAAACACATAAAACCAACTAACATCACATTGAGAACACGCAAAATTTCAAGGTTTAAGCATCAAAAGTGTTGTATTTTGGTAGCACATCAACACCCTAAACTTAAAATTGTTGCTTGACATCAAGTGACAAACTTGATCTATATAGATAATATAGCAACAAACAGACCTCAACCCCATGGCATATATCACATAAATCTCAAACTCAATTACCCATACCAACTTTTCAAAAGAGGGTTAGATAGCAATCTAGCAAATCAATACAAACTGGTGCATGTGATACACAACTACGACAAGCAAGGTAGTATCGACAATCCACAATCACTAAACAAATCCAATGCTAAAATGCAATGCAAGTGCCCTTACAGAAAGAAGTCCCACATCTGACGCTCAATAATGTTTTCATGTATAACCTTGGGACTATGCAAAAATCACTCACTCATACAAAAGATCTTCATGCATCATGGCTAATACCATAGGCTTGCCCTTACTCATGATTAAGACTTTCAACTAACTTGACCAGGATCACTTTAGGACATTCTAGGCTTGTAATGTAGGCTCGGGGGGCTTTAGTATGACATTGTGGGAATATAGTGACTAAAGACCCTCCTTGACACTGCGGTTTTCTACACTTTTTCCCTACCAACTCTACTATTTTCACCTTATTCTCCCTTTTTCCTATTTTCAAGCTTTTCTGAGTGCTTTCTTTTCATTTTTTTTCCAGCTTTTTGCCTTATTTCTACACTTGATTTTGCTTTTTAGCTCACAACTAAGGCATCGCTTGTTTTTCTTGCAACCAGCACATGATTTCTCTATATCACTAATTTACCTCATTTTTATGTTTCACCCTCACACCAACCACCCTCAACTTAGGCTTTTAGCCTGTGTTGAGTTGCACAATATCTGTCCTCAGAACCGAATACACTTTTGGTAGTCATCCTCAACTTAGGCTTTTTACCTCAGTCAAGGTGCTTAATGTTCAAGGAAGGACCAGGGCCAATTTCAGGATTTTACAACTAACAAGGCTAGGTTAATCAGGTGTTTTCATATAATAGATACATGTAGGGCTCAAACATTAGGGATATATTACAATTTTGGTTGGTCATTTTAGGCTAGTGGACTATTAAGAACAACGGCTTAAGATATTTTCCTAATCCAATTAATCTACCATCTAATTTAGAGTAATAGGGCAAGTTCTGAATTATGACAAAATACATGAATCTAGCAAATTAAGCTCACACCCACATGGCAATGCATACATCATCAACAAAAGACTCTTAGATCATGTTTCTTATCTCAATTCATCCTCACTTATCAGAACAAACATTGTCACACACCTAAAATGCATGATTGCTATGTAACTACTAATCAAAATAAATTTTTAATGGGTATCATTTTTCAAATAAAACGCAACAAACATGTTATATTCCACAAGTATTGGTACTATATGCTACAAATTCTATCTAAACATCCTAAACATGATGATTCAACGGAAATTAAATGTTCATGGGAAAAAAGGACACAGGCAAAAAAACTCCAAGATAAAAAATTAGGGTAGTTTTGGACCCAAGCTACTTTGACTTCACTGAGGCCCATAACTACCCACACCCTATTGAAAAAGATGTTCATTGTCTCCAATGCACAAAATCAAATATAAATAACACATATAGGGGTCAAAACAACATACTTGGCGCCTAAGTACTAGTGTCCACCTTGGTTTGCCTCCCAAGCAGCGCCTAATTTATTGTCGCAGCACGACGTAGATGGCTTGAGTACTCAGACTTCCTCAACATTTTGTGCTCCCTTGTCACTATGTGTAGCATGTTCGGGGGTGCTCCCCTCACAACCATTTGTCTTTATAGTGTACCCATTAGTGTCTTTTGGATTTTGAGCTATGGTGTTGGCCATCATGTCTCTCTGAATCTAATTTAATTGGGCTGACATGTGTCCAAACTGACGATTAGGCCACTTGATTGCGATAGAGTGATGTTCAACTTTTTTATTTATACTGGCAATGTCGGACTTAATCTCCCTCAAGGTCTCATTTTGTGCGTCGTCCCTTTTTAACAACAGGCCCAGCATCTCCTCGACTCTGTGATTCCCAGTCCCCATATTATGATTGTGGTGGGGCTCGTAACGACTGCTCTTACTGCCTTTCTTGCGGTCCTCATGCTTGATATGGTGGCTTTCTTGTATATTTCTTGCCTTAGCTAGTTCTTGCGTCTACTTCATTAGCATCTCAATATTGGCGTTGTTTTGAGCCAGCATCCTGATGAACTCCGCATTTCTTTTTGCTTGCACAGGGCTTATGCCAGCAGCACCTATGCGATTGGTTGGATGTTTATTCATGGGACTCTACACATGTTTCAATTTATCCACCACGTCTAGCTTCTCAGCAATTTTTGTGAATGGTTGGTCTATAAACAAACCTCCAAAGAGGGTGTCAACGCATGCTTGACTATTTGCATCCAGAGCTCGATAGAAACTCTCCACCAGGACATTATCCACAATCTTATGGCTCAATGCACCCCTTAAGCATCCATTGAACCGCTCCCACATGGTATTAATTGAGTCATCAGGAAGTTGCTTAAAGTTGATGATTTGATCCTCCAACTTGAGCCTCTTCAATTTAAGAAAGTACCTTGCCATGAAGGCCCTCTACAATTCTACCCAACTGGTGATCGAACTATGCGGGAGCTCAGATAGCCATAATGTTGCATTGCCCGTAAAAGACATTGGGAAGACACAAAGTCCCACAACATTTATAGAAAGATTATGTGTTCCCATTACACTCTTGCAAACGAATGCCACCTTGTGTAGGTGGTTATGAGGATCCTCCGATGGTAAGCTCGCAAATAGCCTACAGTTTTGCAGCATCTGAAGTAACCCACTTAAGACTGTAAATTTTGTGTCTGTCGGTAGTGGTGGCAACATAATTGCTCCAGTCACCTCCATAGCCATAGGATTCAGCTTGTATTGATTCCACTAGTAAGCATTGGCGTTGAAATCCTGAGGCTATGGAGCAATGTCCTCCAGAGGAGGTGGGTTCTAATTCTCAGCATCCTCATTAATGTTCCTATTTAGAGCTGCATTGGCCGCGTTATTGGCATTATCTTGGGTCATCCTTCTCAACGATCTGTGGATTTCTGGGTCAAATGGAGTTAAGGGATTTCCTTGACTCCGAGTGTTGGGGATACACTACACTTACACCCTGAAAAAGAACAAAAACAACAAACAAAAGTAAAATAGGGGAACTAAGGATCAACACCCGCATTACTTATGAATTCACTAAGTTTAGTCATATTCTCCAACAACGGCGCCAAAATTTTGATGTCCCCCAAGTTACATCTCCTTTATAGAGGATAAAGCGATCGTTGTTAAGAAATAGAATCTAACAAAGGTTAGGATCGAACCTACAGGGAATATGTAGACTCAAGAGAATTTAATGATCGCAATTCGAATGGTTAACCGACATACTTCCCCAAAAGGGAGAATTTCTTGCAATAATCAATAAAAAATATAACTAAACTAACTAACACAAGAGAGAAGTCAATATGGAGAGAAACTAGGGCATTGTGTTCCCCATGACTCCTCAACTCAGTATTACCGGATAACCTAATTCTTTTCTTGTATATAGCATGCAGGATGGTAAGTTATGTTCACCAAGCCCTTTGGTCAAAGGTGAGAGGTGAATTTCACTATGTGACTTTGCCCATCTTCATAGTGTGCATTACTAAACCTTACCTATTAGTCCAAGTACAACCTCCCATTGGCCCAGTTTGGTTGATTAGATGAGAACACATCAATATGAATCCTGTTAATTAATCTTTTTTTCTATTCATTACTACCTTGGTCCAGTCAGTAACACAAGGCAGATTCTAATGTTGGCCACCATAAAAAAATATGCAACACGAAGAGAGTTAATTAATACATGCATATACACCTGTGAGAATTCTGAATTATTTGGTTTTACTTTGTCAGTTCTTCATGAATCCCACAACCCTAGTTGTGGATCTAGCTACTCATGATTTGTGTAGATGCAAGAATTATGGATTGAGAAAATCTAATTGAACACTTACACAATATATTTAAGAACAAGCAAATCCAACTTTAATAAGAACTACAAGCTAAAAGATGAAATCCTAACAAAAGTGTTCTCAAAGATTCTCTAATATGATCTCATAATTTTCTCTCTCTAATTACTGAGTTTTATGAGTACTAGATGAAAACTTTATCAAAACTTCTCCCCTCTCTCGAAAAATTACCTAAAAACCTATTTATAATAAGTATAATACAAGCCCTAACTGAAATAGCATAACTGGTCGGCATGCCATACGAAAGGGGTTTATGGGCCTTATTGCATTCCACAGCCCGTAATTAGGGTATCGTACTCCGCTGCTAGAAAATAAGACTTCAACTGTACGACACCCCTCTACGACTTATAAAGCGATTTACGACCCGTAAAGGGGGCTTCATCTGATGAACTTTAGAAAGTCCCAATCTCTGATCCTTAGGATGCGAACCATCTTCTACGACTCGTAAAACCTTCTACGGCTTGTCTGTATGTTCGTAGAATAAACTTCAGAAAATATCCCCACTGGAATTGTTCACAAAACCATGCTATGGTCCGTAGAATGATCTATGACCCGTAAAAGGTCTCATATAACAGCAAAAATCAGCAATTTCTGCACTTTTTCCCAAAATCAAGGCCAACCTGTGTAATCTTGCAAATATAAACACAAAAACACATTAAACCAACTAACATCGCATTGAGAACATCCGAAATTCCAAGCATCAAAAGTGTTGTATTTTGGTAGCACATCAGCATAGATGCTCGATGGTGCACCTGTTGATGATCTCTAATACTTGTCACTCCATCATAAAATGATGCAGGCCCAAATGGACGTTGATATGTGGAATGTACAAGTATGTAAAATAGATGGAAAGGAAAGAACACAATCAAGATGCTCAACTCAACAACTAACCCAACTCAACTTAGGAGACTCAACTCAACTCGGGAGACTTAACTCAACCATCAACTCAACTCAGGACACTCTACTCAACCATCAACTCAACTTAACCATCAACTTAACTCAGGAAGATAGGGGACTCAATCAGAATGTCAAAAGCCTAAAGTAAAAATACGATTTAGAGAGAGTCAAATCACATCCAATCCAATCCAGTCAGAGTATTATGATATCCTATTAGGAGTTTCTCTAATCGACAACCATCACCTATGAGTCATTGATGATACAACAAAGCGATGTCGTAGGCACATCCATCTAATACCATGCTAGGGTGAAGGACATCTGATTAGTGGATCCACAATCAATAACATCAAGTCCTCTTTTGGGGACAATAGGAAAGCATCCGATTTTACAGTTTAATCCTCTCCTACGCTGGCTACGTAGTTATTGAGTTCGAGTTGGACTTACTCTTACTCAATTCAATGCTCAATACTCCTCCCAAGACTCAACATGCTCATAAGACATCAATCTCATCTGTTAACTCATCCAATCAGTCTCATTGGACATTTTTCAAACTCAATTCATCACATTAATCATCAACTCTTTTTTTAGGAATATTTGTTTAGAAGTATTTCATGACTCATCAAGACTCTCTATCATCCATTCTTCAAACTCAAGATATTTAGGTGCAAAAATATAGTGAAACATTTATATATTTTGTAGATTCTTCTTGCTCAAATCATACTCATGTATACCCATTTAAGTACAATACATAAGAAATATAAGAATTCATTCTAGGGTTCATGTAGAAACGTAAAAATCACCTATTACAAGTGTTTAATTCATAAAAAACATCATTCATGTAAGATTACGTAGAAATACACTAGGAATTTAGAGCTTTCAAGAAACATCTATAAAGGTTCAATTCATATACAATTTAATCAATCCTATACATGACGCACATGGAAGAACAAAATACATACTTTAGTTAGCCTTACATACCCCGAAGAATAAAAATTCTTGAAGAAACCCTTGGCTTGGAACCTTATAGCTTGACCTTGAGAAACCTTTCTATGAAGTTTGAAAAAAATCTTGATTCGAAACTCTAGGTTCTTAAAGAAAATCTTGAACTTGGAGCCTTTAGATATGTAAATCGGAGAAATTCATTTTTTGAAGTTCTTAATCTTTAGGAGAAGAAAATTAGGGATTTTGGGAGTCACAATACGTATAATGATGTTATTAGGTTATAAGATGGACTTTGGGAAGTTATTTAAGGATAAAAGGTCAAAAAATATCCTTTTGGGAAAGTTAAATTATCATCAAAATTGAAAAAAAAAACTTTCGATGAGTTTCGACGATCAAAAAGGCGATTTTAGGGCCTCATCACCAAACCAATAGGCGGTACGCAGAATTGGGACCTTGAATCGTCCATTTTGACAGGTTCTAAGCTTTATCAAAACATTTTGACGTTCTAAATCGGTAGATTGCCAAATTTTGCAGATTCGGGAGGCTTCAGTAAAGTGGTCATAACTTTTTACACCAAACTCCGATTAAGGTGAAATTGAATGCATTGGAAAACTAATTCAAAGACCTACAATTTGATATATTATAGTCACCTGAATCATTATGTATTGAGAGATATGCCCATTTTAAGTTGACCCTTCTATGAACTCACACCGAAACTTGACCGATTGAAATGTTTTGAACTTGTCTTGACCTTGGGCGTCCCTTATGACCTCAAACCACATCCGACACACTTCAAATAATTAGAAAATTACCATAACATACATTCACAACTTTGAAGTTATTGTATTGCCTAATTTCATAGAATTTCATATCAAAACTCAATCGGTAAGGAAAGTTCCATCTCAAGTTTGTGTTAAAGCATTTTTTTTGTGACCTTAATTCATCTCAAATTTATCATCCCACTATACAATAGACTTTAATACCTATATTCAAGATTAAAATCACTCGGTATGATCCCATACACATAAGAGGAAAGTTTCGGATCTTAGTATAGGAATTTCCTAGGTGTTACATTTTTGAAGATAAATTTATTCATTTTTTATCATTATTTTTACATCTTTTATCCTTCTCTCTCTTTGAAATATATATATACACACATATATATATATATATATACACACACACACAACAATCAATGGAAAATATTAGTTAAGAATGTTAAGGACTAGTAGATACAGAGATGGATGATGATTTTATGTAAAGATTATCTTGGCTATTATATAATTATAATCATTTTTTTGTGTTATTAATTATTTATTTAAATTTATTGTAAAATTATTAAAATTTTTGCTTTTATTTATTTTCTTAGTGATAAAATTATAAAATTGAAGATGAAATATGTGCTCGTAGATTCATCTTGAGGCTTACACACCACCCCGTATTGTGTAAAACATCTCGCCGCATGCCCTTGTCTTCTAAAAAACTCTGAAAAGAATGTAGAGAAGATACATTAAACTACGAAGGTGTTTGAATTGGTTTTTCTTAAGTAGCTTAGAAGCTAACAGCTGAAAGCTAAAAGTCATAGATTATTTTGGCTTAAAAGCATTTGAAATAAGCCAATTCAAATAAGATTTTATTTTAAATGTTTTTTAGTTAAAATAGCTTTTAAGCTCTTTAATAGTATTTGAATAAAACAAAAAGTGCTTTTAAGTACTTATTTTTAAGCCAAAGGAAAAAAATAAGTTCTCAACTTATGAATTTTGACTTATTAATCAAAAGCTACAAGTACATCCAAACAGGCCCTTGAGAATACTTAACTTTTGGCTTTAACTTTATTTTGTACTTTTTCAACCTAAAAAAGTGATTAAATCCTTTTTTTTTTTTATCTTTTCCAAAATAAAAGAGCTTAAAAGTCAAAAATTACCTATAATAGGATTTCCTAATTATTAATGCTTAACCAATTTTATTATTTGTTAGTGCTAATTAATATGTATTCTTTGTGTCTCATTTGATGTGACTTTTTTTTTAATCCATCCCAAAAAGAATGTCACTTTGTTATATATAGAAAAAATTTGATTTTAAAATTTTTTATTTGACCCTCAATGAAATGATTGACAATTATACAAATATCTAACGATTGTTTTAGCCTATGAATTTTAAAAGTCTTTTTTTTTTAAAAAAAAATATCGTATTAAATCAAATAATGTCATATAAATTAGAAAGAAAGGAGTTTTATTTTTTTATTAATAAAAATGTAAAGCAACCTCAGAGTTGACCAAATGTTTTGATAAAACACTTTGCAATGCTCGAAAGGTCGAGAAACAGCAAAGCTAAGCCCAACAAAAAGAATCATTTCAAGAATAAAAAATAAAAAGGGCAAATATGATTCTTCATTTTACAAAGGGGAATCAAATAAAAACATATGTATTTTAGCTCCCTCTCATATTCGACTTTTTTGCTTTCATTTTTAAAATTCTCAAATCTCATATATTTATTTTGGTCGGGGCGAAACAGGAGAACCAATCATCTTCAAAAGATTTGTAGAAATAGTCTGTAGATAGCTAATGAACCAGGAAGAAGTCTTGGACAGAACAAATTTAACTAAAGCAAAAAATAATGACAAACAAAAACACTATTTTACTACAAATAAAATAACCTTCTACTATTCCACCACATTGTGGATTATAACTTCTAACTAACAAAGTCATAGGTATGTGGATGCTTTTGAGGTGCGTTTGTTCATTCCAAGAATTATTACAATAACTGTTACATCATCATGATATTTCCTTCTCCTACCAGCTGGAACGCTCATCAACTCTTCCATACTAAATCCTGCAAATTTTCATTTAATCAGCTCATCAAGAAAATGCATATGGGAAACACAACACCTTATATAATATTCTTCTGCTGATCTCACTTCAATAATAACTAGCTAATAAAGAATCTTAGTTTTGTATTTCCTCTCTGAGATTTCATTGACTTTATCATCCAAAAGGTGATGCAACTAATAGTGCTGACAGACGAAATAGACAAATAGTAGTCTAATGGATTTTACTATACGATTAAATTAATTCAGAGCCAGAAGAGAAAGTTAAAAGTGGTTGGATGGAGACAGAGAAGTGATGCAGCACATTGACATTGTACCTGCACAATCTGCTGCTCGCATCACCAGCTGCTCCACTAAATATTTGGCTGGATCACCAGAAGGGTGACATAAGATATACGAATGGACAAGCTTAACAACCTCATCATTGCTGAAGAAGTCAAATAAACCATCACTTCCAAGCACAACAAACTGGTCTGAACTTGAGATTTCGTGTACAGTCATATCAGGTTGTACAGAAACATATGGAGGACTGATCAGATTACGGACTCGAAGTATGCCCATCAAGACATCATTCATTGTTTTCTGCAACAACACAATGAATTATTAAACCATCATTTGATACGTGAGCAGTACCAAAAAAAGAATGTATCGACATAGACACCCAGGAAGTGCCACAACAGGATTTCTATGCCCTATTGATAGAATCATCTACGACATGTATAATTTACTACACAAACAAAATCTTTGAATCCTGTAGCAATCATAACCAGAAATGAATTTCGTTTGAGATAATTCAGCGTTCGTCTCAATAATCAGTGCCTATGTTAACACTTAAGATGGATAAAAGCTTCTAGTATTAAGAATAGCAAGGCAAGCGTAATCTGATTAAATGAAGTAAACAAAACAGAAGTTGCACCTTTTTCAGATATCCCACTCCAAGTGCACGAGTGACCTTAAGCTTTCCCTTGACTTTTCCAGCCACGATTGTTGAGGCATCATCAGGATGATCCTTTAATAGACAAGTTCTTTCATTTTCATCATCAACATTATGACTAACGGTTAGCTGCACAGCCTGCAATACTTCATCATTGCAAATACTGATGACATCAGACTGTGTTGCCAGTACAGCTCGACTATCACCTAGGTTGAGCACATACATGGTTTTTCCATGGAGAAACACAACTAAAACACAACATCCAATCGATACCAAGTCAGGGCGGTCATCCATTTCCTGTTCAACCATACGGAGGAAATCATTCTCAGCTTGAAAAAGAGCTTGTTCCAGGCTCTTGAGTACCTTCTGCTTAAAAGAGTCGCATGACTTCTCCACTTTCGCGAAGCAATCAACATAACATTCCTGATTTACATTTCCTGAAGTATCTTTAACCTTAACGCTAGATCTACCATCTTGAACGGCATCATGGAGGGATCTGCAGAAACCCAGATGATCAGAAAGTTTACAAGACTCCTGTTCTGTTTCCCAGTCTAATAAATTGAGGTAATTTCTGATTGTCTCATATAATGTTCCAGCCAGAAAGTCAGCTGCATCTCTTCCGTTGAATCCATCATATATGCCACAGAAAAGTGATCCATTCTCTTCTGAACAAACAGCCTGAACTCTGTCTTCACCAGCTGCACCGCCTGCGATTTTAACTTCTGTTGCATTCAGGAAACCTTCACTTCGAGGAGCACTCGTGGACCTCCATGAAAATGAATCGTCATCATGTAGAGCACTCGGGGAGGATGGACTACCACTCAAGATTGAGAGATTGCTTTGCAAAGAAGATGACAATAAATCCAACCTTGAGAAAGATTGGGAAGAGGGAATTCGGCGGAAAGAAGTAGGTGAATCCAACGCTGGAAGTATCTCAGCTCCAAACAAGCCATTGCAAATATTTGTGTTAGCTAGTGTGGCATTCGCACTTAAAGCTGCCCCAGATAGGCAAGAGAAGGAATTGTTGGCTCTTTGAAGTTTAATTCCATGGCAGTTGTCAATGCCATCTGATTCTTCACCTGAATCATCAGTGAAGTTATAGCCAAAACTTATTTTGATCTCGTCTCCTGCATCAATTATTGTTTGTTCATGCATCATTCGTACCTAAAAACAATTCACAATATCCAATTTAATGTACTATCTGTTTGGAACTTCCGCAGGACAAGAGAAACATGGATTTTTAATGTGTATAAAATCCTTAAGGAACTGTGTCATTCCATGACCATACTTTTGGGTATACAACTTTAAAAACCTCACAGAAGTACTGCAACTTGGGAAAACCTAGAAGCTAGTTTGATAACAAAATCCTAGAGTTTCTTTGATTTCTCCCGGGGGGAACTCCACATTGGCAATGACAGCAACAACAAAATACCCAATATAATCCCACAAAGTGAAGTCTGGGGAGGTTAGAGTGTGTACAGACCTCAGATGTAGCTGCAGAAACAAGTATTATTTTATGTAAAAGAATCACAGAATCCTTGGTTGCTGATGGAAAAGAACATCAATGTAAATAGCTATAAGATACTCCCCACCCCCCACCTCCCAACCCCAAAATCCCATCCCCCCCCCCCCCCCCCCCCCTTTTTTTTGTTCTTTTGCAATTTATGGTCCATTTGTTTTAGACAACATATTTTTTCAGAAGTATTACTGATAATACAATAATTGTATGTCTATTTATAACCCGACATTTGATCAAAGTCCTCTTGGAGATTCCTACAATAATTTCGTAGCAAATGCTAACTAGCAGAATGTCTGATATACTACCGTCTTAATGGACCAGAAATCAGAAAGCAACAAGCCATTGGATTTTACTAACAATAAACCTCAACTTTAAGCAAGTTGTTACGGGCTAGATGAATCCTCATCACCCCTATCACTCCATGTAAGCTCAGATATATTGAGTTTTACTAACCACATTTCCTATTCACCAGATCTAGACTAACTAGTAGAAAACATTACATCATATCTTAAGAAGAAGAAAGTTTAATTACTAAGAATAATATAAGGCAAAGACCATGAATAACATACGCATGGCCTAGTGAACCTACGGGTGTAGCCTAGTGTTGAGTGAAGTTGGTTGAGCACCCTGAGTTCTCAGGTTCAAGTTCCGACAGAGAGAAAACACTAGATGATTTCTTCTCATATGTTCTAGCCTTGGTGGGCAAAGATAACTGGAACTTGTTGCTGGTGGGAGGCGGAGAGTATCCTGCAGAATTAGACGAGGTATCTAACCCAGACACTACTTCAACAAAAGACCAAGAACACCATAGAACATAACAATAAAGAATTACTGACACATAGAAGGCAAAGACGAGGAAGAACAAGTTGTGGCCTGGTGGTGAATAAAGTTGCTTGACCACTGTGAGTTCTCATGCTCAATTTCTAGGTGAGACAAAACACTAGGTGATTTAGTCAAGGTGGATGCAAGACGATCCGGACACCAATGGTTATTCAAAAAAAACCAAGAACAACATAGAACATAATAATACTGATAAATTGTTGGCTTGTCCATGAATTTTATCCCAAATAGAGTTGAATGAGACCGACAGTAGACTCACATTAAATTAGATCAATTCACCTCAATAGATTCTAATTAGTCATTCTCGAACCCTTATTTTCTATTTTTCGCAAGAGACAGAGAAAATTTGAGTATCTTCAAAATAAGCAAATGTCAACTGTGTATTTAGCAAATCTGATCTCGGTTTCCGGAAAAAACAAAGCTTGAAGAATTTGGTAAAGAGGAAAAAAAGTAATAAGCAATTAAAAACTAACCTTTGAAGAGGGAAGATGAGAAGTGTATGATAAATTGAATTGTGAAGAGGAGAGTCCAATAAATATAGAAATTGTATGGCTGACGTTAATGGAGAAGGAGGTCAAAATAGTACCACCGGTAATTTCGTTACACAACGCACCCCTACTGTTCAACTGTAATGGCACAGGTTATAATAATCTCGAAATAAAATATAAAATTATTTTATTTATATTTAATTAGAAATATAAGGTAACTATTAAAATAAATATAATCTCGAAATAAAATATAAAATTATTTTATTTATATTTAATTAGAAATATAAGGTAACTATTAAATTATTTATTTCATCATTTTTATTTCAATAATGTATAATAAAATAATTTATTCCAAAATTAATTATCTTGAAATAAATATTACCAATCAAATGATCTAAGATGAATTTCAATAATTAATAATTTCTCCCTTTACATTTTAAAAATTCTAGGAATTAGGTACATATAATTAATTCTACACAGAAGGAAAGAAGGCAATTTAGGAGTTTTTGTCTCTTGCGTTTCTTTTCTCTATATAGTATATAGTAATAAGTATATACCCACACGCCACTTGGGTACTCCCCCACTTTATTTCTTGTCCATTATTTTTAGCTTTGGCTTTCTCACTCGGTGTTTTTTACTTTTGCTTTTTTTTTTTTCTCTTTTGAATTGTTATGATAAAGTTTTGCATAATTTAAATAAATTAAAAATATTATTTGATTAATATATATTTTATAAATAATTAAAATTTTAATTTATATATATGTCTCTTAATTCTAAAATAATTAATAATTAGGAAAAAATTTAAAAAAATAATCAATTCTCTATTGATTATCTAAATTGATAAATATTTTAGGACAAATATTTTTTAATATATTTGACAACTAAAGTAAGACAGAGAGAGCAATTTCTATGTCACTTAAAAAAAACTTATCAAAACATCTCCTTACATTATGAAGAATTTAATTACCCTCTTAAAGATGAATTTTTGAAACTCTTTATACAAACCCCCCCTACCCCCCCCCCCCCCCGGCCTAAATTATACTAGTAAAAGTCTCAGTTACTCCCCCTAAACATGAATTTTTGAACTATTTATCCCTCTTCCCTCCCTAATGAAATAATTTATAGTCGCACAAATTATATTACACACATATTTCTAAAATTTCGTGTCAGTTCAAACTACATCATATAAATAGGAATGGAGATTATATGATTTTTGTAACACCCCACATGTTGTAAAGTCTGAAAAATGAAAAAGTTGCAGAATTTTTGAATTGGACTCATGCTACGAGCCAATCTACGGCTCGTGGATTGAACCACGGGTCAGGCCTCGTGGTTAAGATTCAAAAGTTGGCAAAAAATTTCAGTCATTGGAAGTTGATGTAATCTAAGTTAAGTTATAAATATATGTATGCCTATAAATCACGTGTTATTAAGGAGGGTAATTAAGAAATCTCATAGATTAGGAGGTAAATAGTTCCAAAAATTCATAATTAAGAGGGTAATTAAGATTTCTCATAATTTAGATATGCATCAATATAGTGTATCGAGTTGAAGAGAGTTTTTTAACAATTAACTCCTTAAATGTGAAAATCAAACTAAATCAACAAAGTAGGTTTTTAGTAACTTTGAGTTTTTGATTAATTTGATTTTTCTCTTAAAATTAAATTAAATCAACAAGCATGTCTATTGTCACCATTATTGTTATCGTCACTGCCACCTTCAACCTTCAACCTTTACCATCACTATGGTCAATGCCTATTATCAACCAACCCCATCATCATAACTAACACATCACCAACACTTCGTCAACCATCGTTGCCAACTATCACCAACATATCGCCAATCATATGATCAACAATATCAACCACTAATATCAACTAACTTCATCATCACAATCATCACTATCAATCACCATTATCATGACAATCACAACAATGCCAACTATAAACTTCAACCAAGTTCATCATCACAACCATCTATTTTAATTGCCACCATCATGACAACCACTACAACACCATTACACCAAGTACCACCGTCATTAACACCATGCTATTACCAGCACTGCAAATCATCTTCTCTATTATTGGAGAGCATAAAAATTTTATTTTTAATTAAATAACAATTTTATACATGTTACTTACTTAACTGTTTTTTTTTACAATATTTAGTTAATTTTTATTTGCATTGTACACCTTTGTGTTTACAAGAAAAGAAATTATGCACATTAAAATATTGAAAAAATAAATAGTGTTAATCGTTTAGTGTTTAGATGTATAGATAACATCTTCATTTAGGTGTGCGTTCAAATAAAGATGTCTTAATATTATTGAAATCAAATGAGGCCTTAAGAAGAGGCCATAAGGTTTTGTTCTTATTTTCGAAATTCACAAATACGTGTGATCATAAAATTTCAGAATTCAATTTGAATTTGAATTTTGGAATTTTTAAGAATTTAAAAAATACCAAAAATTAGTTAACACTCTAAATTACTCCCAATAATTCAAACAACTCTAATTTATATTCATGGCCAAAACACAACTCTAATTTTCAAGTATTTATTTAACTTTAAAAAAAAACTACTTTTTTCAAATACTCACAATTTCCATAGCCAAACCCCCTTAGATTTTATGGGAGAAATAAATATCTTATTCTCAATGTGATTATAAAATTTATACATTTAAACTACAAAAAATTACTGCCAAACAGAGCTATTAATAGTTGATTATATTTAAATTATTTAAAACAAATGATCAAGTTATTTGATCCTATATTTTAGTAAAATAATTCTGAGTAGTAGTAGTATTTCAGAGGGAACATAATGTTTATACAAGACTTCAAGAGTGCACTTTCCTTGATTCCACGGAACAACTTTTTATCTTGGGGTTTAGCAGGCCAATTTTGAACCGTGGTTGGATCTTTCTCCTCTCCCCATTAATTACGTATAGAAAAATAATATAAGGGTAAGAGGAGGGAGTACTTTCATTAAATTATAACAAGTTTAGTTATGTTCGGATTAAGCTATACTGTATTAAAAGCACATAGTCTTTAGAATATTGTTTGAATTTTTTGTCCTTCATTAAAATAGATTTATTTTTGGATTAAAATTTCTTTATATTTAGAATTTACTTTTGATTTAGCACTATTTTATATAAATTGTCGAAGGAAATGCAAGAAAAACTATTATTATTATTATTCTAATATTCAAGAATTTGAAGTTAATTAAAATTTTGGTTATCAAATATATTGTTAATAAAAGTACGTAATATAATAATTTTAAAAAGAATTTTTTTTTACTGAAATTACATTGGAATACGGGTGTCAAACGGGCATGTAGAGTTGATATTGAGAATGTTAAAATGAGTTGAAATAGAAATTGGATCGGGTTATGACCCGCCCAAATTTACTTTGGCCTCAAACAGGTTGACTCAAATGAGCTAAAATTCAGGTTGGGTCATGACCAGGCCAATTTGACCCGCTCAATCTCAATAATTCTGACATATTATTATCATCATCATCATCATTATTATTATTATTATTATTATTATTATTATTATTATTATTATTATTATTATTATTATTATTATTATTATTATTATTATTATTATTATTATTATTATTTATTTATTTATTTATTTATTTATTATAATCACAATTTGAATTTCAACTCAATAAAGAAAAATAAAAAGTTACAAATTGAAAAATAATATAAAATAGATAGAAAACATACATTACAAGTAAAAAATCTTAGAACGGGTTGAAATTGGAGATTAAATTAGGTTCAATTGCGAATTCTTTTGATATGCGTTAAGACTTGAATGGATTGGGATTGAACCCAATCAAAATTATCTTCAGCCCAATCCATAAAATTTTGGATGAGTTGCCTACATTTCGGCTCGTTTTGACATACTTACGTTGGAAGCAGTAATCTACTCCTTTTACATGTAGGAGTCTTTTTTCACATTAAATTTTAATCAATTAATTATTTAACTTCTAATTATTCAACTCCATATTATTATTTTATGTATTCATAAACTATTAACATATCAATATTATAAGTAATTAAATTAATTTTTTTCATCCTTGTTGGTATACAATAGATTAAACTATTACATCAAACTAATAATATTTATATAATTTTATTTACATAAATATTGTATTTATTTTAGCAAATACTATTTCTATATAGTTTCTAACTGACACGGCATATACGTGCAAAATAGTACACTGAATTAGTTATAGATAAAATTTGTTATGTTGAAATAAGTTACGTTGGAATCAATTTTCGATGAATATTTAGTTTGTTATATAAAAATTATTAGTATTGCATAATTTCTAAAAATAAGTTTTTTTTTTTTAAGAAACCCTCCATAGTGTAAAGGATGTGAAGAATACTGTATAAAAAAGATTTGAGGGATATTTTTATTATTTCAACTATTTTATCATGAGATAAGTTTTTGAAGAATTATTATTCCGCCTAATGACAAATATAACTTATCCTAAAGCCAATTATTAATTATTAAAAGTTATTCCTATTTAATAACGAATAAGAGATTAAAGAATATGAAAAATCTATTCCAAAAATCATTTCCCTATATCCATCAGACCAGACGCTTCCACTGATGGAGTATAATTTGGCATTTCCTTTCTTATGTAGTTGTGATTTGAAAAGGAGGCACAAAGAGGGATTGACACCCATGTTGGATATCCAATTGGCCAATCAATTTAATATTTGGGACATTCTATAAAAAAGTCTATTTTGAACTTTGGCTATTTGTGATTTATCCATATGAGTAGATAACGGTGGCCCTAATCACTGATAATGGAACCAAACAACAACAGGACATCACAAACTATGCAAGGGACGTTTGTTTCTTTTTGTTCACCAAGGGCCGTTTTGTTTTAAAACATTTAACTGTCTGTCAGAGAGGCAAAGGAAGGAGAAAAACTCTGTGTTTTACATTGATGTTAGAGCCAAATTATACAAGTCGTTCTATTGGAAATAAAACATTACAAATTTTACTTTACATATACTCCCTGCGTCCCATTTTACTTATTAGATATACTAAAAATAGTTATTTCAAATTAGTTGTCAGTTTAAACAATCAAGACACAGTTAGTCGTTTTTTTCAACCCTACCTTTAGTAATGAACTCATTCTGAAATATGAAAAATTATATTTCAACAATTTTCAAAAAGTACCATCCATTTTAATAGGCTTATATTGTCAAACTGCACCCCTTACTAAATTTTTCTTAAGGATTTTGCCAAACTTATCCTGACAATTAAAATGGGACAAAAGGAGTATACGGTAACAATGGTCTTATTACATGGCTAAACTATACGGATGGAGATCTCAAAGGTCTAACTTGAGCAAGAAGTGATCAAATTGTGATTATCTCTGTGTCTTCGTGAACATATGTATCAGTTCATGTGAAGGAACAAAATTGGTATATCTGTTCTCAGTGATTATCTTGTCATGAATAAAATAACAGTCCACTTCAATACTCTTTCATCAAAATGAATTTTTGGCTATGTCCAATGTCATTTAACTATAACAATCGAATAATATGTTATCCCTGAACTCAACCCAGGACTTGAGTTGTAGCTGGGAATTGTAGGGTTTCACGTTAGGGTTAGACTAGGATCAGGTGAAGAATTCTACTGTGAGATGGGATCATGATCAAGTTGGGGGGTCAGATTGATATTGTGGTCAAATCAATTTTCTTTTACAAGAAAAAAGATTGATGTCCATTTGTCCATTTTACTTTAAAAATAATTTAAAAGTTTTTCTAAAAGAATAATGACACCGGATGATTTTGCTTTGCTTGGATCGATTCAGTTCGTTGGTTTCCTAGATCTAGGTTGTGGAAGATTCAAAACTAGGCAAGGGTGTTTCTCTTTGTTATTTCTCGCCTGGTCCCACCCCTCCTCCATTTAAATTTTCTAAAGCAAAGAGACAAGTGGTAACCACATTTGGAATATTAAAAAAAATTGATGTTTTCAAAAGGCATGAAGCAACAATAGTCATTTGTTTCACGACCAATTACTTTTGTGAGAGTGATGAACAACTTGATGAGTACTGCACTGCAGGCTGTCATTTTATTAGTTTATGTACACTAGTTTTTGGGTGGTCCATGTCCACTTGACCACATTTTAGGATCTGTACACATTGTACTGATTTTGACCAACTTCAAGCGTCAAAATCAGCCAAGGCCTAAGGGTCGTCTACATTGTTACTGGTTACGTGGTTCCCCCTTTTTTGTGTCCTCATTTTGTTTCCCAAATTTATCATTTTAGGACATGAATTAGTTAAATATCACTATTAATTGCTTCTTTTCTAATTTGAGTTATTCAATCATCTATCTATATCTATCTATTCTATATTAAAAGTGTGAAAACCCTTATAGTTTGAACTTTTTGCCTTTCACTAAAAGACTACGCTTCGTATGAAATCATCTTTTCACCAATTTTCTTTAAATTATTATTTAATCAAATTTATAATATTGACTTCTAAAATATACGGAAAGAAGTGATAAAATAAGGACTTCTAATCGTGAAAAGACTCCTAAATCTTTCTTATTTGATAGACTTCTACTTCTTCCTTATTTGAATCAAGAAACTCTACAGCCGCTAAGGAAAATCCTAATTTACCATGGGTTCTAATTAGTAATAGAATCTCTATATATATGACCTTTATAAATAAATAAATAATTGAATAGGATTATATTGTAATTTTACATTTAATTTGTAGTATTTTTCTTTTGAATTTTTTACCTTCATACATCTCACGTTGTTTAATTTTTTTTTTGTCGTATTTTGTATTTATCTATCTAGATCACTGTAACACCCCAGAAATTTTGAAACTGAAACAGGTCCTTAGACCTGGTTCTACGAGAGGGGTTACGAGCCGTATTCTGAAGTACGGCCCGTGGACCAGGTCGTAAGAGATGTTCTAAAGTTGATTTTTTTTGGCTAAGTATAGAAAGGAATCCACGAGATGGAACTCGACCCATAACCTGTTCCACGACCCATCTAATAATTCGTAGAATGAGATCCAAAAATCCATAAATTGGGTCTAATATCCACGAGATGGAACACGACCCGTAACCTATTCCACGGCCCATCTGGCAAATCGTAGAATGAGATCCAGAAATCCAAATTTTGAACTATTTTCCATGAGAGAAGACCATGACCCGTAACCTGTTTCACAGACCGTAAAAAGAGTTTCGTGTCCACTTTTGACAGTTTTGTCGAAAGGTAAATTTGTCTTTTCTGTTCTTTTTAATTAAAACCCATGACGTTATGGACTTGTTTTAGACCCCTTATCAGGACCCTAAGGGTATTACTCCTCAAAAACACTTAGAAATTCTAGAGAGCATCGAGGAATGGGAGAAAACTAGGGTTTCAAGAACATGAATAGAGGTTCTTTAAGAGTTGATTGTTCTTCGAAATTTCCAGGTATATAAGGTTAACTAGAACATGAATTTTGTTCTTCCATAGTCCCATAACCCAAATTGATGGAGTTGTGAATGTATTGAGTTTTCCATGGATGTTTCTTGAAGTTTTTTCTTAAAATCTTAATGTATTCCCTATACAATCTTGCATGAATTACAATTTTTATGAATTAAGTACTTGAAATAGATAAATTTTCTTTTCTACATGAATCCTAGAATGAATTCTTGTTGTTTTTACTTATTGCACCAAAATAAGTATGCATAGGTATAAATTAAGCCTTATGAGTCTAAAATTCCTAAATTCTTTAACTCTACTTTTGTTCTCGAGTATTATGAGTTGAAATGATGCATGATAAAGAGTCTTGATGAGTCATGTGCTAATCCTAAAATAAAGTTCCAATTCAAAGAGTTGATAGTTGATATGATGAATTGAGTCGACAATGTCCAATGAGACTAGTTGATTGAGAGTGATTGTCTTATGAGCATTGAGTTTTAGGAGTAGTATCGAGCACCAAATTGAGTAAGAGAAGTCCAACTCAAACTCGATAACTACATCGCCAAAGTAGGAGAGGATTGAAACCGTTAAGATGGATGTTTCCTCTTGATAGGTCCTTGAAAAAATAGAGGAATCATTTGATTTGATCCGATCATTATGGATCGATTCGCTCTTTACCCTGGAAATTACTAAGCGGTTGTGACAATATCAACGAGATTGTTGTACAATCACTGACTCATAAGTAATTGTTGTCGGATAAGAGAAACTCCTAGATAGATTCCATACTGATAATACTCTGATTAGATTGGATTGGTTTGGATTGTATTGATTGATCATTGTCTACTCTTTATTCTTTCTTTAGATAGATATTTGATATCCTGATTGAGTTTCTTATCTCTTGATTTGAGTTACCTGAGTTGATAGTATTTTACCTTGGTGCATGTTTCATTCAACCATTTTACATACTCATACATTTCATGTACAGACATCCATTTGAGTCTGCATCTTTTCATGATGAAGAGACAGGTACATAGATTATCAACAGGAGTTCAACTGAAGCTCTTCTCTTACTTCAGCTGATTGGCGAGTCCTCCTCGAGTTCGAGGGATGCATATTATTTCATCTAGCTTTAGAGTTAGACTTTTAGACATTTCTCTTTTGATTTGAGGTAGACATGGACCTTTCATTGGTACCGTTGAACAGCTAGTAGAGACTTCATACACTAGAGTCGATTTGCTGGATTGGTTATTATTTTGAGTTAGTTCCTTCCATACTAGCCTTATTGCTCTACTTTGATCATTTATATATCGACTTCATCCACCTTTTATTTCTCTTATCTTCTTCTAATGTCTTATTTATTGATTGAATGAACATGATGATGCCAAGTGGTTCGTTTGGGGACTAGCAATAGTCTCTGAGTGTCAGCCACGTCTAGGGTACCCTCTCGGGGCGTGACATTCATTTATTTTTTAATAACATGATTTTAGTTTATTTTGCAGTGTTCATGGCATAATTCATGAACTCTACCTTTTCAAAAAAATAGAAAAAAAGTTGACGGTGACAATTGATGGTTTGTCTTGTTGGTGAGTAATGCATTTCATTTTTTTACATCAAATTTGGATTAATGAATGGTATTTATTATTGCAATATCTACCTTACTACAAGTAATTATTTAATTTTTAAATAATTATACATACTTGAATTTTCTCTTAACAAATTAATTTCATATTTCTAATTCAAAGGTCGTAAAAAATTATCACACGAAGAAGGGAAGACAGTCGTTCGAAGTAACACTCATGCTTGGAGAGAATAAGCAACATCCAATATCAATTTATTGTTTTTAGTAAAAACAAACCTACTAATAGAAGCTGACTCTGACAATTCTTTGGAAAATTTTTATTCTTAATGTTAGACTTTTAGAAATAATAATACTCAAATATATATAATTGTATCACTTTTTTAGTTTTTGCACTATTCATTACAAATTTGTACTAGTTAGAATAGAAATATACTAAGAATATATTAAAATAGTCTATAATTTTCCTATATTAAGAAAAAGGCTATAGATCAATAACAATTTAAATTTTTTGTTATGTTTGTCAATAAGAAATTGTCATCTAAAGAGTTATATTATTTTTATCCTATATAGATAACATGTCAATAAAAAAAGGGTTAACTATATGAAAATTAAAAGTCAACTTTATCACATGAGTATTCGCCAAAAGCAAAAAAAAAAAAAAAAAAAAAGGCTTGAAAGTATTTTTATACAGTTAATTTTTTGAGTCTTATTAATGACAAAAGTGTCTTTAATAATTTATCCTTTTGTGGAGGAAAATGTTAAAGTAGAGATGGTGTGTGTATATATATATATATATATATATATATATATATATATATATATTTGTTAATAGACGCATGATACACATGCAATACACATATACTAAATTAATATTACTTTAAAAATATGAAGGTCCTTAGAAATATTGATTGAATTTTTTACTCTTCATTAAAATATTTTGTCATAAAAAAATTATTATTTACTATTTTTCTCAAATTATTATTTGATTATATTTAAATTAAGGAGTTTTAAAATATATGTTAAAAGAAAAATATATTTTTAAAAACTAAGTAGTCTCAAATATATGAGGAGAGGAAAATATAATGTAAGAGATATTACGAGAATTAATAATTGAAGAATTTTAAAATATATAGCACACTACTAAAAAATAGGCAAAAAGCGACAGACTGTGTTGCTTTTTTCGTCAAAATCGACGGAAAAATGACACAATCCATTCCTTCACTTTTTTGGTCGATGCTTTTAAAAAAAACGACAAACCTAGGGTTCCTATCCATCACTTTTCAAGAAAATTTATTTTAGAAAAATTCAGAAAAATGTCCGTCACTTTTTTGAAAAAATTATTTTAAAAAAATTCAAAAAAGCGACCAACATAGGTTCCCTGTCCGTCCCTTTTCTTGAAATTTTATTTAAAAAAAATTCAAAAAAGCGATGGACTTTGAGACCTTGTTCGGGACTTTTTCTGTAGTCTTTATACAACAGAAACCTGCAATCAAAGATGCAATTCAATTTCTTTCGGTACAAGCTATCCAACACAAACAACAACAATTACAACATACAAAATACGTAATACCAACCATACTTAAACATTCAAAATGAATAAAATCCATAATCTACAATATTTTAAATTCTTTCAAAGTTTATCAAAACATTTCAAATTGTCTAAAACTAAAATAAAAGAAAATGTAAGGACTATTTTCAACAAACTCATTACTCTCATCAGATTCATCGAGAGTGGAAGGCTGGGTGAAGGCCGAAGGGCGAAGTTGATGTAACGACCAGTAAAATTATCAAAATACCCCTAGAGGAGAGAGGTGCGCTTAGAACGTCTTCTGATGCTCGGATGGAAAATTCGAGATCGGATTTGTGATCAGCATAGAAAATTGAGGGGAGAGACGTCTCAGTCGATTTTTAGAGCGATCGAGTCAAAAAATAATTTTTTGTTCCAAAACAAGAAACAGTGAAAGTTCGCGATAGAGCTGCGTCGCGGACCCATTGCGAAGGGTGACTTATATTTTTCCTAAATTTTTCGATGGGGTTGAGCAAACTTGTTCAGGAAGATTTTTGCCAAAAATGATCCGTACGTGACTAGTACCGCATCGCGGACTGGGTTATTTCGTGGCTGGGAAATTTCTAAAATTTCGAGGGACATTCTAGTCCATTCCCAATATCTTCTAAAACCCATACACGACCAATATAGGACTTTTTCACAAAGAAAGAGTCTAAAACCCCATTCTAAATCATCTTCTTAACAACGCTTATACGCTAGGGCTTGAGGAGAGTCGAGGTTGAGGAATCAAGAGAAAGTTCCAAGGGAATTGTGTTGATAGCAATCATCCCAGGTATGTAAGGCTAGCATAAAGCATGAGATTGTTCTTCCATGTGCCCCTTTGAGTAAATTGAGTCTATGATTGAAGATGAAGAATTATATGTGAAATTCCCGGAGTATATTACTGAGATTCTTCTTAATGCATGTAATTTTCTTAAATTGATGATCATCATGAACTTGGTTTACTGCATAAGTTGTTTTCATGAATGTTTTTACAAAATTCTATATCTATTTTACCCATGAATAAAAGAATAAACTTAGGGGATGACTCTAGATCCTTGACGATAATGATGGTTGTGATGTTGTGATTGTGGACCGAATTGATGAGAGTCTTGATGATGATGTTGATGAGAGTGATGTTCATGAGTCTTAAAACTTAAAACTAAATTCTAAAAAGAATGTTTTGAGTCCACGATGTTGATGTTGATGTCGATGAGTTGATGTTGATGATGGTATTGAAGTTGATGTACTATGTCCCTATGGAACGGAGGATGATGATGTTGATGTAGTATGTCCCTATGGGACTGATGCGGATGAGGTTTTATGAGCATGTCGAGTTTTGAAAGGAGTATTGAGCACTGAAATAGGTAAGAGTGAGTCCCACTCGAACTTATAAACTATGTGGCCCACATAGGAGAGAGGATTGAACCGCAATGCGGATGGCTCCTTGTCCCGAAAAAGGACTGATGTTTCTTTTTGTGGATCCACTAAGGTTGATGTCCTTTACCCCGGGCAGGATACTGGATGGATATGGTAACAGTATCGCTTCGTTGTATCATCACTAGCTCATAGGTGATGGTTGTCGATTAGAGAAACTCCCAGTTAGGTTCCTTACTGATAGAAATCTGATGTTGATGTGATGGTATGAGTCTTGATGGATGTTGATGTTTTACTGTCTACTCTTTATCCCCGGCCTAAACGGGCATGACTCCTTTGAGTTGAGTCGAGTTTTCTTGAGATGAGTCTGATGTATTGATGATGTTGAGATGAGACGTTGATGAGTCATTGGTCTACTCTAATTTCTTGCCTTAGATAGACATTTAACATTCTGATGGAGTATGATGTTGACTTGATGTTATCCCTATACTGTTATACTTGTAATGTTACATTCAGCCATCTTACATACCGTACATTCCACGTACTGATGCCATTCGGTGCTGCATCATTTCATGATACAGAAACAAGAGTTAGAGGACTTCAGCAAACACATCGTTGAGGTCAAAGATTCTGAGTTCAGACATTGGTGAGCCTCCTTGCTATTCGGAGAAGTCATTTTTCTTTATCAGTTATTCTGTTTGTTGAGCTAGGTAGCCATGGCCTGTCATGGTACCCTCTTAGACTGTTTAGTTGAATTAGAGGCTTCATAGACATGAGTTGAGATTTGATGTGAGGTCTATCCCTCTTAGAGTTGAGCTAGTAATACTATTTACTTATCATTAATGTTGAGGCTGAGTTTAATGGCCATCGGCCTTTCTTATTGATGTAGCTCACTACCTATCTATATTGTTTCCGCTGTATTTGATGTTGGATGACTATCCTGAGATTGAGTGGTTCGCTTGGGGACTAGCAATAGTCTCTGGGTGCCAGCCATGCCTAGGGTACCCTCACGGGGCATGACAGTTGAGTACTTGTTCTTTGATTTGTGTAACATCTTTACTCATAGCCCTTTACTCCTCAGCCCTCCTTGCCTCAGATGCTGCTAATGCACTTGTAAGTAGTTCTATTTTTTGAGACATGGCAACCATCTGAATCCGATCAAGGGCCTCAGCCTGATTAGACGATCTAATATCTTCTAAACCTGATTGGAGTCGTCGTATGTCATTCCTAGAACCCATCCCGTAGATATGACCTTTGTAGCTGCCGCCAACAACCTTTTCAGTCCAAATATGAGTGGACATTAAAGCGTAAGTTGGACATCATCTCCAAGATCACGAACGTACGATTCGTAGTCTTGCTGCATATTACAAAAATAATTCAAAGTTAGAATCAGTACTTAATATATATATATATATATATATATATATATATATATATATATATATATATATATATATATATATATATATATAGAGAGAGAGAGAGAGAGAGAGAGAGAGAGAGAGAGAGAGAGAAATAAAAGTTAAGATAAAAAATGTTCTACATATATATAGACAAGTTGTGTTAAGAAGCTTACGTAGGCTCGTTCGGTTCTTTCTTTCACCCACACGTCTGGCTCTAACTCATCATCCTTCTTTCTAACACGAGTCTTCTTAAAAACCTCATGCCGAAATGGAACACATACCAATTCTTTCTCCTTTAAATAAATAATAATATAATTAATTAAATAATATTTGATCATATAATGTATTTAAGATTATGAATTTAAATTTTAAATGTAAAAATCTTACCATCTCCCTTGAAATAGTCCCAACAATCTTTGCACCTTTGTTGTGCAAAAGTCATCCTTCAGACTGGCTCTAGCCTTTTTGGCTTGCTCAGACAAAGCTTTGAATATGTTGGAGTCCCAACACCGACACAACTCTTCATATAAGTGAGGTTGCAACCAACCCGAAGGTTTTCCATTATCTCGAGCTTTCTTGAGTCAGCTAGATAGTCTGGTGCCGTCTTTCTCTCAAAAGTGATCGCAATTGCCATACTGTACTTTTCCTCCTTAGTACATAGAGTCTGAAAAAATAATATGAAAGGTGTTAGAGAATTAGTTAGATAAAGTATACCACAAATATTAAACTTAAAATAAATATGTAAAGATAGATACCTTAAACTCATTAAACATTGTCTGATGAATTTCATTTGGAATCTCTCCCCAAGAGTGATTGGGCTCATTAAATAGCCTCCTAGCACTCTCCTGTAGGGCCCTGCCAGCATCCTTTAATGGATGCCACCTACAAGACTTATAATAAATATATTAGTTCATGAATATTTTTGGAATTTGCAATAACTAAATAAATAAAAGAACAAACTTATGAGACTCCATCGGGCTCTATCGCAACTCTCCCAATTTTGTCTCGCTGGACAAGAGCTAACTGAGTGACATTTTGTGTTGCCTCGAGTAAGTAGAAGCAGGTACAACTGATGTTGAAGGATGCACATAATGCTGAGTCAGTGTAGGAGTGTCAGCCTCAACACTAGAATCTCTAAGTCTCAAGGATGATAGGTGAGGAGATTAAGATGATGAAGACTGAACATTGGGAGATGGAGTACCCAAAGCTGATTATCTGTGGGGTCGTGGAATAGTCACTGTGGGCAGCTAGGCGATATGATCATAAGAAGTGAACCTGGGCTGTGACGAAGAAGAAACACCGCGTGGTCTCCGAAATTTACTATGGAACATCAAATGATCCATAGTCCCAAATAGCACAACCTGAATGGTAGGAGTAGTAGCTTTGCAATGCTGGAAATTCGAGGCTGAGGGAATATGTCCAGGGACATCCTCAAGATCAATAGGTGTCCTACTAGAATTTTTCTTCCTGCTCCTACTAGAATTGCTTACCCCAAGATGATCTCAAGGTCTATCACCATCACCATCAGATGAAATCTGTATGTAAAGCAATAATACGATAACTAAGAATTTTAAATAAATTTAATGTTAGCACAATAAATAACATGCATACTAGTTATAATGTATCACTCTGTTCCTCCCCGCTTATTTGATTTCATCATCCTCCCATTCATCCTCTTCAGTTGTTTCATATTCATTGTCCTCCCATTCCTCTTCAATTAATTCATATTCTTCATTCAATTCTTGCTCAATGTTTGGCATTACAAGGCCATCATCAAAAACCTCTTCTAGTATGTGCTGAGGACGTCCTAGTGTGGTTTTCAACTCAACATCAACTTATTGTTGAACAAGTGCAACATCATTTTGGTATACCACATATAATGGATTCTCAATTTCAATTCTTCCCACAAGCTTTATTCATCAATCAACCTTATCTCTACGCAATGGATATGGATCATAATAGACTTTCTTAGCATTTTGGGCAATAACAAAAGGATCATAACTTGCATTGTCTGATATGCTTAACTTCAATTATGTTATGTTACTGGTCCACCCTTGTGCCTCTTTATGATGGATCAAACCACTAACACCGAAACAATACTATCTTTTCCTTAGGCCAACCCGAATATTTTAGTTCAACAATCTCTTGAATGACATCAAAATATTCAATAGTATGGCCATTATCATCGTCATCACCTTGAACACACACACTACTATTATTGGTTTTCTTGTACATAGAAACTTCCTCAGTTTGAAACTTAAAACCATTCACATTGTACTTATGGAGTGTATGAAGTTGGCAATAAGACTCGACTACGATCTCTCTCACAAATGGTGAATGTTCGACGTTTGAGTATTCATCATAAACCTACAGATTGTATTCATGATAATACAATTAGGTATAAAATGAATATATTATACTTATCGATTCAATAATTTTAAACTTTCACAATTACATAACTCTTTAACCATGTTGAAAATCTTGTATATATAGCTTCATTGCCCCATTTGTTTATAAACAAGCTGTTATTGACACATACAATTTTGTCAGCTACTATTCATATATTACTATGTAATTTGATAACATAATTTAACACTTTCTCAAGATATAACTGAATTTTGGGACAATTAAGCAAAATATGGGTCATAGATGATTGATATTCCATAATAGTGAGGCTTCGTCTTCCACACCTTTTAGATCCTCGTCCACTTTGATTAAAAAACAAAATTGGTGGAAACATAGGATCACTATCACCCTCATCGTTGCGAATTTGCCTATTAATCCTACATTGGACTTCATCCCCAAAGTAAAAGGAGTAAAATCACTTGTTTCTTTGTTAATACGAGCTTGCACAATTGATCTTTCAATCTATCCCCTCTGCTAATTTGATTATTTGCAGCCTCCAATTTTTCTGTATGTATGTAAGCATGCAAATATGTTAATGAATGATTAAATTATACAAAGAATTAATTACTTATATAAGAAAAATCATTAACTTTCAAATAGATACATCCACCAGTATGAATAGGACCTCCAAGTCAGGCTTCTTGTATAAGATGAATCAAAGATGCTCCATCACATTGAAGAAGCCACAAGGAAAGATTTTCTCCAACTTTGTAGTAATTACAGGAATATTTTCCTCCATACTATCTAAACTATTTTCCAACAACTGACTAGTACATAAATCTTTAAAGAGAAGACTTATCTTTGTAATTGGCTTCCATATCCTTTTAGATAAATTGCTAAAAGCGATAGGAATCAAAGTTTCTATGAATACATGACAATCATTACTTTTTCATACCTATCAACTTCTCTTCATTTAGATCAGTCCGCTTGCCTAAATTTGAAGCATATCTTTCTGAGATCCTCAAATTTTTCACCCACTCACATATTTCACGTTTCTCATCCATTGTGAACAAAACACAAGCTTAGGGGTTGACAATTTCGCCAATTTGTAGTTCCTGCAACCACAATTCCCTTCTTATACAATATTCCTTTAAGTCCAATCTAGCTCTTGGGTTGTATTTTGTCTTCCCCTTGACATCCATCACTTGTCAAAATAATTTTTCTCAATATGCATCACATAAAGATTGTGCCGCAGGAGATTATCCTTCCAATACGTCAACTCCCAAATTATGCTTTGTTTGGTCCAGTTATGTTCAACGCTATTTCCAGAAAGTCTAGAATGTGTGGGAGCCTCTGTAACTTTAGGCCGATGAGAAACTCTCTCCCAAATTGGTGCTCTGTTAATGATGGAGGTGGGGGACCATTCTCAACCCTGTTCTTTCTCAACGCATGTTTCACATTTCTAAACTCGTGATCCATTGGCAAGAATCAACGATGACAATCAAACCATAAAGTTTTCCTGCCATGCTTTAGGGTGAAAGCCTTACTATGTTCCATGCAATGAGGACAAGCAAGCTTTCCCGCAGTCATCCAACAAGACAACAAACCATATGTAGGAAAATCATTAATAGTCCATATTAAATAAGCACGCATAACTGTGACACTTGTAAAATTACCAAAATATCCCTGGATGAGAGACGCTCACATAACGCATCTTCCCAAACTTTGTTGGAAAATACGAGGCTGGAAATGCGATCAACACAAATTATTGTGTGGGAAAATGCTCTTGGTTGATTTTTAGAGTAACCAGATCGAAAGATAATTTTTTGATACAAAAATGCAATTTCAGATAAGTGCACGACATGTCCGCACCGCTGACTTGTCATGGATTTACATTTTGTTGTGATCCAAATATTTTCTATGGGATTAGAAGACTCAATTGGAAAATGTTTGATGAAAAACCTGAAAAATAACCAAGTCTGCGTCGGAAAAAATTTTAATTTTTCGCGAGGGGCATTTCAGACTCTTATCAATCCCTCCTAAACTTAAAACAAAATCAAAATAGGTCGTTTTGAGCTTAAAAAGAGTTTTAACACCCATTCTTAAGCCTTTTTAAACTTCTAACGAAGACTAGGACTACGGAGAAGAGAGGAAGAACGAGGGTTCAAGAGAATTGTGGACGAATTCTTGCAAGGTTGATTGTCAAACTCCATACTAGGTACGTAAGGCTAAACTAAAATATGGAATTGTCCTTACATGTGCCCCTATTGTTGGAAATAGAAAGATTGTGAACGTATTGAGTCGCCATGCATGTTTCTTGAATGTTTTGTTGTAAATCATATACATTCTACGTATCTTCATATGTTGATGATTGATGTGCTGGCAAAACACAACACTTTTGATGCTTAAAACTTGGAATTTTGTGTGTTCTCAATGCGGTGTTAGTAGATTTGATGTGTTTTTTTATATTTGTTTTGCATGATTATAGGGTTGGCACAATCTTTGGGCAAAGTGTGCAGAATTTGCTAAAGCAAAGGTTCCATGAGATCCTTTATGGGTCGTAGAGAATTCTACAAGCCGTAAAGTTGATTTCGTATACAACTTCAGCGAAGGGTGATTTTCTTAAGTTGAGTCTACAAACATGAAGATGAGCTGTAGACTTGGTGTCGTACCCTAAGGATCAGAAAGTGGGGAGTTGCTGAAAAGTCATCAGGAGAAACTCCTTACGGGCCATAGAACTTTATACAGGCCATAGAAGGGCATCGTGAAAGTCATCCCCAGATGTGAAGTAGCAATCCACGAAAGCCCGACTATAGGCCGTAATATGTTATACGACCCATAGAGCTAACCATCAAGTTTGCTGACCTAGTTATCCTATTCCATTTTGCTTTTGTATTTTAAACACTATAAATAGGGGTTTTATGTTATTTTTCATAGGAAACAATAAAGGGACGTGATAGAACATTCGAGAGCTTGAGAGAAACACTTGTAACATATTTAGTTTGTCTTTTAATTTCAATCTTGTGATTCTTGGTGAAGAGTTTGGATTCCTTGTGCTTAATTCTCTTGTGTAAGTGCTCAATTATGTTATTTAAATTCATAAATCTTGCATCTACACTGATCTGAGTAGCTAAATCCACAAATAGGGTTGTGGAAACCATGAAGAACTGACAAGGTAAAATAGGATAATTCATAATTCTTAAAAAGTGTGCATGCATGTATTAATTAATTCTCTTCAACTTGAATGCTTTCTAATGGTGGCCAACGTTAGAACTCGCCTAGTGTTACTAACTGGATCAATGCAGTAATAAATAGGAGAAGATGTTAATTAACAAGATTGAATTAATGTTTCTCGTCTAATCTACTGAATTGGTCCAAGGGGAGGTTGTTATGGAACAATAGGTAAGGGTTAGTAATGTCACACTGCGGGGATGAACCAAATCACGTAGTGAAATTTGCCTCTTACCTGTGCCAAAGGGTTTGGTGAACTTAACTTACCGTTCTGCATGCTACACACTGGAAAAGAATTCGATTATCTGGTAATACTGAGTTAAGGAATCATGGGGAAGATAATACCCTAGTTACTCTTCATACCAGTTTAACACTTGTTTTAGTTTAGAATCACTCTTCATAGTTGTCATAACAACCCCCCCCCCCCCCCCCCCCCGGGGGGAGATTCGACCCTAATCTTGGTCAGGTAATATACTTGGCATTGTAGCTTGGCGATATCAAGATTTTGTCATAGTTGTCGGGGAATACGACTAGATTTGTTTAATTCAAGTAATTTGGAAATTAATCCTTATTTCCCTAATTTTATTATTTTTGGTTGTTTGTATTCTATTGCAGGGTACATGTGTAGTGTATGCCTAATACACAAAGTCGAGACATTTCCTTGACTTCGTTTGACCTAGAGATATAGAGAAGACTAAGAAGGATGGCCTAGGATAATGAAAATAATGCGGTGAATGCAACTCTAAACTGAAATGAGAATGAGAATCAAATAATAACAACCCACCTCCTCTTGAGGATATTGATCCACAACCACAAGACTTCAATGCCGAAGCGTATCAGTGGAAACAATATCGGCTGAACCCTATGGCTATGGATGTTACTTGAGCCATTGTGTTACCGCCACTACCGCCTGACATAAAGTTCATGGTTTTGAGTGGGTTGCTTCAGATGCGGCAAAAACATGGGTTGTTCATGGTCCTACCATCAGAGGATCCTCATAGTCATCTATACAACATTGCGTTTTTCTGTAAGAGTGTAGTTGGAACACAAAATTTGTCCATGGATTTTGTGGGACATTGTGTCTTCCCATTATCTCAGACAGGAAATGCAGCACTATGGCTATCCGAGCTCCTACAGAGTTTTATCACCAGTTGGGCTGAGTTGCAGAAGGCCTTTTCGGAGAGGTATTTCCCGCTATCAAAGAAGCCCAAGTTGAAAGATCAGATCAACAACTTTGAGTAACTTCCTAGTGACTCGATCAGTACTACATGAGAGTGTTTCACAAAGTGCTTGAGGAGTGCCCCTGACCACAGAATTGTTGATGATGCCTTGTTGGAGATCTTCTACCATGCCCTAGATGAGAATAGTCAAGCATGCGCTGATACCATCATGGGGGGCATGTTTTTAGATCAACCATTTGAAAGGATTATTGAAATGCTAGAGAAGGTGGTCAAGATAAATCATGCATGGGGAAAAGAGACAAATCATCTACCAAAAGTTCATTCATTGTCAGTATTAGTTCAAAACAAGCTAAAACAAATGAGGAGATAATGCAAGAGCTTGCCTGAATCCATATCAATATGGAGGTGATGATGAAGCAGAATCAGGAACGAGTCAATGCAATGGTTCATCAACCTCCACGAGCACCCATGTACAAGGATCCCTACTATGAAGAGGACACTTGCTTTATTGCTTATCAGACGGGGGGTTTCTGAACCAACGCTCAAGGGTCCAATTAGGACCATTGGTGCCAAGGTGAAGGAAACCAAGGTAGGAACTATAATAGAGATGGCATGTTCAAAGACAACCGTGGAGGCTACTATGACATGAATAGGGGCCAGGACAGAGATGTAGATTGGGCTGGCAGATATGGCTACATAAATAGTCCTTATCTACCACCACACAATTGTGATACCAGTGCTAGTAATTCCAGAGTTGAGGAGATATTTGACCACCAGTTGAAGAAAGATGAGACATAGTATGAGACCTTGAGGGGGATGAAATCTGACATCTCCAGCATAAATCAGAAAATTGAGTCTCATACTGTTGCTCTCAAACAGCTGGCACAATAGTTTGGTCAAGTATCAACTCAACTCAACCAGCATCAGAGAGGTACACTGCCAAGCAACACAGTTTAAAACCTAAAGAATGAGGGGCATTGCATGGTAATTACTACTCGTAGTGACAAGAGTGCCATTGATTCTCCCTTGCTAGTAGATGATGATGATGTTCGAGAAGAGATAGTTGAGTTCAAGGAAACTGATAACGGAGATGGTCATGTTCGTGTCAAGGATAGGGTGGTTGATGTTGCAGAGGCGCCACAGAAGCTGAATTCCATTCTTACACCTCCCCCTCGCTTTCCTCAAAGAATCAAAAAGAAGGAGGAGGAGGGAAAGTTCAAGAACTTTCTCTCCATGCTGAAACAACTCTCCATCAACATCCCTGTCATTTAGGTATTAAAGAAGATTCCAGGGTATGCAAAGTTTATGAAAGACTTGGTTACAAAGAAGCATGTGTGAGTTAGGAGCTCTCCTAAGAGCTTCAACATTACAGTGCAATTGCTACAAGGTCCTTGGTACAAAAGCGAGAAGATCCCGATGCTTTTACCATACCCTAAACTATTGGAGATGTGGAGTTCGCAAGGGTATTTTATGATCTTGGTGCCAATATAAATCTAATGCACTTTCCGGTCTTCAAGAAGTTATGATTGGGAGCCCCTACCCAGAGGAGCATGCGGTTATTGATGGCCGACCGCACGATGAAGAAGCCTGTGGGGATACTTTATGATGTGCTTGTCAAAGTTGAGAAATTAATATTCCCTGTAGACTTGGTGATCCTAGATTGCGAAGTCGGCCTCAAAGTCCCAATCATCTTGGGAAAGCCCTTCTTAGCCACTGGTCGAGCACTAGTTGATATAGAAGCTGGCCAACTCAAGTTTAAATTGAATGAAGAAGAAGTTGTCTTCAATATCTATCAGTCAATGAAGAGGCCAAACGACCTAAAGAAGGATGTTTAGGCACTTGGTGAAATCTAAGTAACCAAGTTGTCCAAGTTGTGCCGCGACAATAAGTCAGGCGCTACTTGGAAGGCAACCCAAGATATTTGGTGTAATAGTTGTAGCTGTGTTTTGTTCTTAGCTTTTGGACTTGTAGATATTTAATTTTATTTTGGCTGTATTGTGGACATTGGACTGGTTGCATATAGGGTAATAGTGTGTTCTATGAAGAATGTGCAGGTACATGACTAAGTCAGCCAAAAAGGCATCAAGAAGTGCTTCTACGACTGGTTCTACGGGTTGTATGTCAATTTACAACCCATACACTATCTCAGAGAACACTTTCAGTGAGAAAACCATTGTGCACTCTAGTCCACGATCCAACTTTAAGGCCCGTAGATAAAACTACTGGCTGTGAATGGGGCTCGTGGAACCGAGGTAAGTTTTCTGATTAATTGACTAACTGTTGAGGTTTCTATGACCAACTCTATGAGTCGTATCCACTTCTATGACTCGTGGACTAGTTTGTGAAACCCAGTCCCCAAAACTAAGGTTTGGACATTCTACAAGACCATGATTTACAAGCCGTAAAATTCTCTACCACCCGTAATTGGGGTTTCGTAAAGTCATTAGTTTTGACCGACCTGATCAACATATAAATAATGGAATCAAATTATTCTGACCTTATTCTTCCCCAAAATTACAAATTCAACCCGGAGACCCCTTCCCTTGATCCTCCGACCACCAATGACTGACTATACTTCTTTTCCGGCCAACTTTCTAGTAGTTTTTTGGTAACCCTAGGATTCCTTTTCCTTGGATCCTCCCTCAATTTTTAGCGTCTGTTTCACTCAAAATTGGTAAGCTCCTGGTCCTAAAGACTTTTAAATACCAAAGTTGTTGTTATTAAGATGAAATTAATTGCTGGATATGGTACTTATACTAGTTAAGGGTGAACCCATGTTTGCCACATTTGTGCTTAGAATTGAATTTTGAATAAAATGTGCCAATGCTTGATTGAGGGTACGAATCTGGAAAATTGTGTATATGGCCTTGTCTATATGTTTGAATGATGTGCTTGAAATCCATGTAGTCATATACTGTTTAAGTTGAATTAACTATGTGCATGAAAATTTGATGTGTGATGACATGTGTGTATAATCTGATGTTAATTCATTCAAACGGGGCTGGTTGGCTTGGAAAACATGTAAAACAATATTCGGTGGGGTGTATGATAGGATTTGCATGTGGGGTGTTGGGTTTTTGATTTAAGTCATGTAGAGGTTTGTGTATTGCTTCGATGCTGAAACTGTTATTGAAAATGCCGTATGGGGTCCATGTTGATAGGATTAGAAACTCAGATCACTGGGTTTTTCAATCTACGAGGGTCTTTTATGACCCATGGAAACTTCCACAAGTCGTTGTTGCCCCTCGTATGAAGATCCAAAACTTGAAATTTCTGAGAATCTATCAGACGATACCTTCTACGAGTCGTAGAATATTCTATGACTCATAGAAAGGTCTCGTGGATCTTTACCTGTAAAAGTTAAACACTGGAATACTTCTATGACTTGTAGATTCTTTTATGAGTCGCACCTAGTCTCGTAGAAGCAATTCCAGTTAATGAAATTTGTGAACATTGTTTATACGAAGGCTTTCGATGGCTGGTGGTTTCTACCACGGCTCGTAGAAGTGCCTTCGTAGACCTTTCTATGACCAAGTTTGATTTGATTTTACTTTTCGTTTTCTGACTTGTGGGGCTAACCATATATGTTGAATGTCTATGTTTCAGGTACTATGGCCCCAAAGCCAAGGCGCGATAAAATCTGAGCCATGTATAGGAGTCTCACGGATGAGATCTCCGGGGAGAAGGAGGCCTCTGAGGCTAGTGGATCACTTGAGGAGCTCAGTGTTAGACCTGACCTGGATGTTGATAAACCATAGACATAGGTTGTCACGAGACTTGGGCAGGCCCATACCCAGGCTATTGTTGTTCGCATTCCCTAGTCTGACGAGGGAGGCAACAACCATAGCAACACCATTTAGATGACTCCATCCAGAGAGGAGTTAGATTCAAAGTCGGGATCCAACGACGAGTCAGAGATAGAGTCCTCTACCTCACCACCTCAGGCATCACTATCACCACTAGACTTTTTATCCAACTGGTGGTGCATTGAGGGCATGCAGGACATCTACACAGAGGGCATGTAGAGGAATAAGCGCGGCAAGCCAGCCCACTTTATTTTTTAGGAGCCCCGGATCATCACCCACGGACTAGATAGTGTCCCCGGTATCCAAGACACTATAAGCAGATATGGGCTCAAGTGGCTGACCAAAGCACTAAGGAAGTAATCCTCAACCATGGTTTGGGATTTCTACGCATCCTACGCCACCACAGTACTCAGCACTCTTCCTAAGGGGAAGAAGCCTCTCACTTAGCCCAGGCTGACGCGCACTAGAGTGGGGGGCTAGCAGGTGGACATTTTAGAGACTACCATCCGCTGCTGTTCGGGCCTGAGTTCCCAACCCCCAGATCAACAGGAGAGTACGACCATAGGTTGGGGGAAGACTAAGGACAAGGATCTGATGAAAGACCAGATCCACAGAGCCAGTTTGATGAGATGGGTGGCAGCACAAATTGTTGAGCAGGGCCCCGACCCTATACGGGTAGTCACTTCTTCTGAGGCTATTGTAAAGGCCTCCCTTAGCTTCCACACCAATGTTTGGTGGGCCGTTGTAAGGACACGGATCCGGACGACACTAGCTGATAGCCCCTTGATGCTGGACCATGCTATTCTTGTTGCCAGCATCTTGGCTGACTGTGAGATCGATTGGGCCAACCTCATCGCAGAGCAAAGAGGTCCACCTCCATCCCCTTTCCTTTCTTGATCTACAGACTCTGTCTAGAGTTAGGGGTAGAGAATCTACATCACCTGGACACATTGATTGAGGCCCAACACACTCTGGATGCCGGCCTAATCAAGGCTGAGGATAATCCGATGGCACTTCAGTGAGCACCACACCAGCCAACTCAGATGCCCGAGATGTTCGCGAAAGAGCCACCTTTTGAGACTCCACCCACCACCACTGTTGTTGTTATTACCGAGGAGAGGCCCTCACAAACTGAGACAGATATGGGGAGAAGGCCCATTACCACTACTCCTGCCCCACATGTCATATTTATATAGGCAGTACCCGCCATTATGGTCTATATGTCCGTGACATCCATTCAATCCGTGGCACAACGACTGGCCCACTCTGAGTCCCAATTGACTTAGCTACTTTAGCAGATCAGGCCTAGATCCACCAGGAAATTACAGAGTTCGAGGGACACATACAGGCATTCATGATCGCTATTGTTCAGGACCGACTTACAGCTATGGATGCCCGCATAGATGCTTTTGAGTTGCGGGTCTAGTAGAGCCTAAGTACAGCACAACCAACAGATATGACAGCCCTATATACGGAGATCTAGCAGCTCTGAGCTAACATGCAGCAACTTCGACCGCACTAGTGGCATTCCCACAGACTGCGCCTCCGGTGTCAGTGGTGGATTTGTTTCCTCCTGAGGAGCCTTCACAGCCTTCCCACGAGAAGAGGCCTAACACTGATGATGATCCAGATGCATTGAGGTTACATGCGAGGCTGACAGAGGAGCAAGAGTTAGAGCTTTCCATAATGCGGTCAAAGCAGAAGGCAGAGTTGAGGCAGGCTCGAGAGCTTGAGAGGGTGAGGAGTGTTGGCCCCTCCGGACATGCTTCTAACCTTGAAGTGGCCAGCAATAAGTTTAGGGTGTCTAGATCAGCCATACACCGATGCTTAGGCATCCAGGTATGTTCTTTTTTACCTTGTGCTTTATTTCGCATTTTTGGTGTGCTTTGAGGACAATACACCTCTTTTTCGATGGGGTGTGGGTTGTTATATGCCTCAGTGAAGTCTGAGTTTCCTTAGCCTATAATTATCCCAAAATTTGAATCCTAGGGGTTTTCTTGCCTGTGTTCTTTTTCCCCATGGATATTTAATTTCTGTTGAACTGGCATGTTTAGGATGTGTAGGTAGCTTTGGTAGCATATAGTACTAATATCTATGGCATATATGTGTTTTTGTGTGAAAAATGATACCTACCAAAATTTTTGTTAGTTAGTTTAGATAGCAACTGTGCATGTTTGATTGCATTGACAGTGCTTGTTCTCATAAGTGAGGATAAAATTGAGATGAAAAGCATGATTTGAGAGCCTGTGTTGATAGTATAACCAGTGTCATGTAAGTGTGAGCTTATTTTTCTAAATTCATATATCGTGCTACAATTCAGAACTTGCCCTGCTACTCTTACTTAGAGTGTAGGTTAGTTAGTTAAGAAAGGTTCTTAGGTTGTTGTTCATAATAGTCTAACCAATTGTGTGAAATATCCCTTGATGCTAATGTATGAGACTTACATATACCATTTCTTTGTAAACCTAATTTACCTAGCCTTATTAGATGTAAAATCCTGAAATTGGCCCTGGTCCTTCCTTGAACATTGTGCACCTTGATTGAGGCAAAAATCTTAAGTTGGGGGTGGCTACCAAAAGTGACCCTAGTTCCTAGGTTGGATATTGTGCACCTTGACCTAGGCCAAAAGCCTAAGTTGAGGGTGGCTGGTGTAAGGGCAAACACAAAATAAGGGGGAAAATTAGTGATACATGGAAGAGGGGATAAAAAATGTGTGTTGGGTGCAAGAAAAGTGAGTGATGCCTAAGCAATGAGCTAAAAAGAAAAATGATGTGAAAATACAAGGCAAAAAGCTGAAAAATAAGAATAAAACACTCATAAAAGCTTCAAATAGGAGAAAGGGAGAATGAGATGGAAATAACAGTGTTGGTAGGAAAAAAGTGTAGAAAACGCAGTGTCAATGAGGGACTTTAGTCACTATGTTCCCAGAACATCATACCAAATTCCCTTAAGCCTATGTTACAAGCCACTTAAGTCCTAAAGTGATCCTAGTCCAAGTAGTCAAAACTCCTAGTCATGAGTATAGGGGCAAGCATATAGTATTGAGCATGATATTTGAATGTCTCTTGAGAGAGTGGGTGATTTTGCATGGTCTCAAGCATTGAGTCTGAAAATATCATTATGAGAGAGTATGAGACTTCTTTATGTGAGGGAACTTGCATTGCATCGTTGACATTAGACTAACTCAGTGATTATGGCTTGTTGATAATTATCTTGTTTGTCATAGTTGCACTGTCATATGTGTTGATCTTTACTAGATTCCTGGATAGCTATCTAAAGTCTTTTAAAGTGGTGTAGGTGTTTGTGCTTGAGTTTGATGCGATGTATGCCATGAGATTGAGGTTTGTGTGTTATTGTGCTGCTTATGTAGATTTAGCCCGTCGCTTGAGGACAAACAACAATTTTGAGTTGAGGGTGTTGATGTGCTGTCAAAATACAACACTTTTCATGCTTAAAACTTGGAATTTTGTGTGTTCGCAATGCGAGGTTAGTCTTTTTTATCTGTTTTTATGTTTGTTTTGCAGGATTATAGGGTTGGCATAATTTTTGGTCAAAGTGTACAGAATTTGCTGAAGAAAAGGTTCCACGAGACCCTTTAAGGACCGTAGAGAATTCTACGAGATGTAAAGTTGGTTTCATATACAATTCCATTGAAGGGTGATTTTCTGAGTAAAGTCTATGAACATGCAGACGAGCCATACAATTTATATGAGCCGAGAGTTGGTGTCATATCCCAAGGATCAGAAAGTGGGGAGTTGCTGAAAAGTCATCAGGCAAAACCCCTTACGGTATATAGAACTTTATATGGGCCATAGAAGGGTGTCATAAAAGTCAGCTCCAAATGTGAAGTAACAATCCACGAAAGCTCGACTATAGGCCATAAAATGTTATACGGCCCGTAGAACTACCCGTAGAGTCTACCGACCCAGTTATTCTATTCGGTTTTGGTTTTGTATTTTGGCAGAACATTAGAGAGCTTGAGAGAAACACTTCTAACAACTTTATTTTTTTTAATTTTAATCTTGTGATTCCTGGTATAGAGTTTGGATTCCTTGTGCTTAATCCTCTGTTGTAAGTACTCAATTATGTTATTCAAATTTATAAGTCTTGCATCTACACTGATCATGAGTAGCTTGCATCTACTCAATTTGTTGGTTAATTAATCCAAATTACAGGGAATTCTTCTAAGTCTACCATATTCCATATGGGATTCAACCCTAACCTCGGTTAGATTATATATGTTAACAATGTCTGTTTTAGCCACAAAAAAGAGGTGTAGCTTAGGCGACATCAATGATCATCACAAACTTATTTTTTCTGATTAAATACTTTTCATGAGTTATTGCATAAACCCTATATGTTATTTTATAAAAGATTGCATGGCTGAACCTAGGGATTGAGCCTAGAGCCTTGACTTGAGAATGTTGATTGTGATTGTGATGTGAGCATGATGATAGGTTGATAGAACTCGATGATCCTATGAGTATTCACAATTGAACTCTAAAGATTGGTCTAATTGATGGTCCTCTTAATGAGTGGTCTACGTTCATTTGAAGGATATGATTGAGAATTGAGTTGATTAGATGATTTATAGGTCAAAAGGCCTGACTGTGATAGAATTGATGGATTGATGAGGATCCTTATGAGATTGATTGATTGAGGTGGATTGTCATATGAGTATTGAGTCTTGGGAGGAGTATCGAGCACCAAAATGAGTAAGAGTAAACCTAACTCAAATTTATTAACTATGTCGCCAAGGGTAGGTGAGTGTTGAACTGTTAAGTCGGATGTTCCCTCTTGATTGGAAGTCTCCAAAATAATAGTAGACTTGATTGACCAGATCCATTAAGGATCCAATTCGTTCTTTACCTAGCAAGTACGAAACAGCTGTGGAAATATCAGCAGGATTGTTATACAATCACTGCCTCATAAGATATTATTGTCGGATAAGAGAAACTCCCAAATAGGTTTTATACTGATAGTACTCTAATTGGATTTGATTCAGATTAGATGGGATTGGATTGGTACTGATTGGTCATTGTATACTCTTTATTCTTGCTTTAGATAGACAATTGATATTCTGATTGAGTATTTTCTGAGTTGATGTTATTCTACAGTATTCTACCTATATCTGTTTTATTCCACCATTTTACATACTCGTACATTCCACGTACTAAGATCCATTTGGACTGCATCATTTTATGATGCAGCGACAAGTACTAGAGATCATCAATCGACGTTTTGTTAAAGATCTATTTCACACCTTAGCTTATTGGTGAGTCCCTCTTTGCTTCAAAGGATGCACATGATTTGTTTTATCTAGTTTTTTAGAGTTAGACTTTAGATTATCTTTATTTTGATTTGAGGTTGCCTTGGGTCTGCCAGTGGCACCATTGAACAGTTGATAGAGGCTTCATAGACTAGAGTTTGATTTGTTGAGAGTTGAATATTTATTTTGTGCTAGTTCCTTTCTTACTAGTCTTGTTGAGTTGATTTGATCATTTACTTATTTAGATTTTCCATGCCCTTTATTGTCTTTAGTCTTCTGCTGATATATTAAATATTTATTGAATGAATGTGACAAGGCCAAGTGATTCGCTTGGGGACTAGCAATAGTCTCTAAGTGCCAGCTATGTCCAGGGTACCCTCTCGGGCCATGAAAAACTTGATATCAAAGCATAAAGTTCAAGTATCCTAGGGAGTCTATGAAGTCGTGTCTAGTAGTCTTATTTATGAGTATGTTGTGCACCATACTTTATAAGTAGGAAGCTATAAGACATTAGGAATTGTTACATGTCTTTCATATTCTGATTTGTGCGATAGAGTCAAACTCTATGGAAGCTTTCTTCTAATTCATGCGTTGCGCATTTGCAGAATTATGATCATGCCTCTAAAAAGAGATAGTAGAGGAAGAGGGCGTCCTGCCAGATAGAATGTTAACCAACCTGATCCCCAGGACCATGATGAACCCATAGGCCCCACTGACCATAAACAACCACCACAAGCTGAAATCTCGAATGCTAAGCTTCGCCAGGCTATCTAGACTTTAGCCTAGGCTGTGACAACACCTGCTACTAGGCGAGGAGCAGGTAGGATGGATGCACAAGACACATCCAGAGTCCGTAAGTTCTTGAGGATGAGCTCGCCTGAGTTCACAGGGTCTACACCTAATAAGGACCCAGTGAACTATATTGATGTACTTCAAAAAGTGTTTCAGGTGATGTATGTGGTTGATGAGTTGAGTTGGCTTCCTGATATTAGGCATATTTATACACCAAACTAGAAAAAATTACCCATATCTAGAGCTTAGTCATAGGATAAATCCATAGAGTTTAGGTATTTGTAGTGTAATTCAGCGCAGTTCGCTAATACTAAGTCAAGTGGCTTTTTGGTTGTGTTATTGCAGGTTCTAAAATAGATTATGTAAGTCTAAACTCACATCTGTAATTTGAGGAAGAACACAACTGCAGAAGTGAAGAAATCAGTCAACTCAGCAAAAGTGCAGACGTACGCATCGCGAACCTAGGGAAAAAGCTGTGCAAGCTGAAATCTTGGAGATAAAGGTGCGAAGCAAGAAAATGACTGAAGTATGCATCGCGTACTTGTAAAAAAAAAGGATAAATTGGTCCAATCAGCATTAAATGTGAAAATACACTCAAAACAGCCCAGGCCACGTTGTGGACTTTGAAGACGCGAGGGCAAAAATGAGGCATGGGATTTTCAGGATATATTTTTAGTAGAACATTAATTTTGACATCTAGTTTTTGACGGAGAACAAGGAAGATGACTGAGAACTTCATTCTAGGGTTACTTTTTTCATTTTTATCTTTGGTTTTCCATTGTGAATATTGATTAGCTTTTTATAGATGTTTAAGACAACTATTAGTGGTTAATCTTTCCATATTCTGGGCTTGTAGCCATAGACAATGTTCTAGTTCTTGATTTTTGCATATTATGAATGGGTTTCCACTAGATTATTCTTATATTGCTTTTATCTATACTTCATAGCATGATCAACCATGAGGTAAACTAGTTGTTCATTTCAGATTCGAGAGATGTTGGAATGAATAGAACACAGTAATATAGGGAGCTTGTTCAACTAGGAAACTAGATTGATTCGTGTAAGGGAGACCTGTGACAACTACCCTTACATCTAGCTTGTTTTAAATACAGAAAGATAACATTAAAGCATCCTTATTAATCATGTCTATCCCCGCTCAATGATATTGTTAGGATGTCCGTAAGGGTAGGCCGGTAGAGGCGTGCAATCCTGCTTAGGTATTTTCAACCCTGTGAATCAATAATCCAAAAACCTAGACATAAGTGCAAGCATTGAGTCTAGAATGTGTGTCGTAAAGGTTACAATCTCGGAATCGTACTTAATATGATAATTTACCACAAAACAATTGACCATAGTAGTTATAATTAGTTATTTTAATTCCAACTCAACCTTTTCATCATTTTATGTGAGAACATACTTAACAGAATAACTTTGGATTCATTATTGAACTTTAGTTTAAATTCCTTGGGTTTGACATCTGGCTCCCAATAAGGACCACTATATTACTTGTTAAGACCATGAATACTTGCGTGCGTTGGGTAGCAACAAGCTTTTGGCATCATTGCCAATGATTCAAATTTAGAAGTTAGTTAATTTTCTGAGTTGTTTTATTTTGTTGTGTTCACTGCGCTTGATCTTAGTCGTACTATATTTACAGGTATTCAGTTTGTTACACTAGAGGAACCAGACTCTTGCTTCTGCCAATCGAAAAGAAGGGCATGTGTATTGTACTCGATTCCTCTGATTAAACTTATTGAACAGGAAGACCAAGTAGGCAATAAAGAAGAGGTCAAAGTTGTTAGAGCAGAGATAATTGAATAGAATCCTGCACCAGCAGCAACACCTAGGCCGGTCAGGGATGTGGCAATTCCCCGCACCACTATTGTCACTAGCTATTTTTATAAACCAGAGCCTGGTGGTCGTTGGTAGCTCAAACAAAATATGGGTCAATTGCTACACTCCACCGAGCAATTCATTGGGTTGCCACATGAAGACCCTCAGGGTCATCTTCAGAACTTCTTAAATATTGCTAATACTTTCATCCCCATAGGGGTAAATAGAGACTATGTAAGGATGACCCTGTTTCCCTTTTCACTACTAGGGGAAGCATGAAGGTGGATACAAATTGAGCCAACCAACTCAATCACTTCATGGGAGGAGCTGGCTAGAAAGCACCTGACAAGATTCTTCTTATCTGGCAAAACAGCTAAGCTCAAGAGTGAGATTTTGAGCTTCAGGCAAAGGCCTGGGGAAAATTTATACCAAGCTTGGGACAGGTTTAAAACTCCCCTCATTAATTATCCCCATCATTGTTAGGCTAATGAGGTGTTGGTCCATACCTTCATCGAGGTTTAGAACCCAACACGAAGATTCTTTTTTATTCCGTTGCAGGTGGACAGGCATTAGAAAAGACATATGATGAGTTGTATACTCTTCTGAAATGCATTGCCCAAGGAAATCCTGAGTGGAATGGAGGATCTAGTAAACTGATAGTTCAGAAGCAAGCTGGCATGTTTGAGGTGGATGCACGGACTGCCTCGCAAGCCCAAGTGTCAGTAATGCAAAATATGATGACCACTCACTTCAACAACTAGTCTTTGGGCCAACAACCAATTCCAATGAATATGGTCCAACAAAAACACAGTAGTTGGTGCAATGTGTGTGGAGGAGGGGACCACACTACAAATATTTTTGGAGCAAATCCAGAGGTTGTGAACTTTTTGGGTAATGCCATTAGAGGTAGGAACCAAGGTTTTGGGAACACTTATAACCCAAACTGGAGAAACCACCCAAACTTCTTTTGAAGTGGAAATCAGCATAGCCAAAGACCCTCAACATAGGCCACAAAGAGGCAATTCATTCTATAATCAGCATATGCAATAGCCCATAAGCAAATCGATATGGGCAGCATGAGTGATAGTGAGGTGCTGAGACAGATTCTGGCAAATCAACAAAGGCAGGATGATGAAATCCATTAGAATAAGCAAAGCCTGCAAATTCTTGAAGAGTAGTTGGGACAGTTGTCAAGCACTGTAAATGATAGACCTCAAGGGGGCCTTCCAAGAAACAGAGACCCCAAACCCAAGCAGGTGAATGCGTTTAGCACTAGAAGTAGAAGACCACCCGGTGGATTTGGTCCCAAAATAGAGGGATGGGACTGATGTAACCAATGAAAAGAGTGATGAGGCTGGCAATCCCAGCCCATCTAACAAAGAAGCGACCCCTATACCGAAGCCTCCTCCTCATTTTCCACAAAAGTTGAAAAAGAAGAAAGAGGATGAGTGCTTTTAGAAGTTCATTGGGCTTCTGCAACAAGTACAGATTAACTTATCTCTCATTGATGTTTCGTAGGGGATCCTGAAGTATGCCAAGTACATAAAGGACATTATGGCCAACAAGAATAAGTTGGCTGAGTTTGAGACTATGGCAATCACTGAAGAGTGCAACTCCAGGATCTTAAACAAAGCTAAGTTGCCAACCAAGTTGAAGGATCCTAGGAGTTTCACTGTGCAAGGGGCAATTGAGAATTGTTTGAATGCCAGGGGGTTGTGTGATCTGGGTGTGAGTATTAATTTGATGCCCAATTCTATGTTTTTGAAGTTAGGGCTTGGAAATCCTAAGCCCACCACCATCTTATTATAATTGGCTAATCATTCGGTGGCAAGGCAGGATAGTATTACAGAGGATGTCGTAGTCCAAGTGGGATCCCTCATCTTCCCAGTGTGCTTTGTTATCCTAGACTTTGAACCTGATCTAGAGGTCCTATTTATTTTGGGACGCCCATTCCTAGCAATAGGAAGGGCACTGATAGATGTTGCAGTAGGGCAGTTCACCATGCGAGCCCATTATAAGGTGGATGTTTTTGATGTATACAAAGCTTTGAAGTTGCCTACTATATATGAGGACTTGGAAGCCATCACAGTGCTAGATACAACGGCTGCAGTAGGCCAAGTTGAGATTAAAGATCCTCTATCCAGGGTGTTTTTAAATCAAGGGCTAGTGGATGATTTAGAAGCAAGAGAAATTAAGAGTGTGTTGAATAACCATAATGTCAGCATGTTAAAGAATGTAACGGAGCCCCTAAACAGGGTATTAGGACCTCCACCCAAACCCTCATTCGAAGAAGCTCCTCAACTAAAGTTGAAGCCATTGCCCTCACATCTCAGGTATGTTTTTCTTGGTGAAAATAACACTTTACTTATAATCTTGTCTGCTTCATTGAATGCAACCCAGGTGGAAGCAGTTATAGTTGTGCTAAAAAGAAGGAAACAAGCAATGGGCTGGCTAATGTCAGACATCCATGGCATTAGCGCATCCTTGTATATGCGTTAGATTTTCATAGAGGAGAGTCACAAGCCAGTAGCCTAGCCATAACGGAGGTTGAATCCAATCATGAAAGAAGTGGTAAAGAAAGAGGTCATAAAGTGGTTAGATGCAGGTATGATCTTCCCAATCTCGGACAGCAAGTAGGTGAGCTCAGTACAGTGTGTCCCTAAGAAAAGGGGGATGACAGTTATCACAAATGATAAGAATGAGCTCATCCCAACCAGAACAGTGATAGGGTGGCGTATATGCATGGACTATAGGAAGATAAATGATGCCACCAAGAAAGACCATTATCCAGTCCTTTTCACTGATCAGATGCTACACAGGTTGGTAGTGCAGGAGTACTACTGTTTCTTGAATAGGTACTCAGGGTACAATCAGATCACAATAGCAGCTAAGCATCAAGAGAAGACCATATTCATCTGCCCATATGTATTCAGACACATGCCCTTTTGCTTGTGGAATGCACCAACCACTTTTCAAAGGTGCATGATGGCCATATTCCAGGAATTCCAACACATGGTGGAGGATTTTGTAGAGGTTTTCATGGATGATTTCTCAGTCTTTAGGGAGTCATTTAAGGCATGTTTATACAATCTGGACAGGGTTCTAGCTCAATGTGAGGAGACTAACCTCGTCCTAAACCGGGGAAAATGTCACTTGCTAGTAAGAGAAGGGATAGTCTAGGGGCACAAGGTGTCAAAGCATGGTTTGGAGGTGGATAGAGCAAAGATTGAGTTGATTGAAAAGCTACCCCTACCCGTGTCAGTCAAAGGAGTTCACAGTTTTCTTGGTCATGTGAGGTTCTACCGCGGTATCATCAAGGACTTCTCAAAGATTTAGAAGCCATTGTGCGCCCTACTGGATAAAGAGGTACCTTTTAACTTTGATGCTATATGTTTGCAAGCCTTTCAGATGCTGAAGAAGCAACTAGTAGAAGCACCCATCTTGACAGCCTGAATTAGGAGCTCCCTTTTGAATTAATATGTGATGCTAGCGACATTGTTATGGAAGCAGTGTTGCGACAACGCCAGGATAAAATGTTTCACTTCATATACTATGACAATAAGACCCTCGATTCAGCACAATACAACTACACAGTTATTGAAAAGAAATGCTGCCACTAGTGTATGCTTTTGATAAGTTCCAATCCTATTTGGTGGGCATGAAAGCATAGTGTTCACTAATTATACAGCTGTGAAATACTGGTTCAACAAAAACAATATCAAACCCCATTTAATCAAATGAATCCTTTTGCTTTAAGAGTTCAACATTGAGATCAAGGATCAAAAGAGGTGTGAGAACCAGATTGCTGATCATTTGTCTTACTTGGTGAATGATGCTAACATAGGTGGGAAAAAGAAGATTAACGAGGAATTCCCAGATGAGCAACTCTTGGTATTAAAAGTAGAGGTGTTGTCGTGGTATGCTGATATTGTCAACTACGTGGTAAGTGGGGTCTTTCCCCTAGATGCTAATTATTAGCAGAGAAAGCGATTGGCTTATGACGCAAAGGTTTATATCTAGGATGAGCCATATCTCTTTTAGCAAGGTGGTGACAAAATGGTCAGAAGGTGTGTCCCAGTGGTGGAAATGCACAAGGTACTTGAAAGATATCATGCTTGGCCCTATGGGGGCTATCATGGAGGAGAACGGATAGTGCACAAAGTGTTACAACTAGGTTTCTTTTGGCCAACCCTCTTCAAAGATGTTGTATAGTTTGTGAGAGAATGCGATGCATGTCAAAATACCGGCACTATCTCCAAAAGGCATGAGATGCCCCTAAACAACATTTTAGAGATGCAGATTTTTCATGTGTAGAGGATAGACTTCATGGGTCCATTTCCACCCTCTTTTGGTAATCACTACATCTTATTCGTGGTTGATTATGTGTCCAAGTGGGCTGAAGCAATAACTCTACCCACTTATGATTCTAATGTCGTGAGCAAGTTTGTGAGAAAGTAGATCTTCACAAGGTTTGGGACTCTGAGAGCCATTATCAGTGATGGAGATGCACATTTCATCAACTATATAGTGAAGAATTTGTTAGCTAGGTATGGGGTGAGGCACAAAATGGCCACAACATATCATCCACATAGATGAGCGGCCAGGTAGAGGTGTCAAATTGAGAAGTGAAGCAAATACTGCAAAAGACCATCAATGCCACAAGGAAAAATTGGTCCATCAAGCTTGATGAGGCTTTATGGGCCTACAGGGCGGCCTACAAAACCCCAATCGACACATCTCCATACAAATTGGTCTATGGTAAGGCATGTCACCACCCTGTCGCGCTTGAACACCAGGCATATTAGGCTATCAAAAAGCTCAATCATAATCCAAAGCTCACAAGTCGCAAGAGATTAGAACAACTGGAGGAGTTTGATTAATTTCGACTCCAGGCATATGAGAATGCCAAGATATATAAGGAGAAAATGAAGGAATGGCATGACATGCATATAATCAGGTGTACCTTTGAGCCTGGACAAAAGGTACTTCTCTTTAACTCTCGTCTTAAACTTTTTCTAAGTAACCTGAGGTGCAAGTAGAGTGGGTCCTACACTGTGGTGAGTGTAATGCCACATGGTGTGGTTGAACTGCGTGAAGAAGACACAAACCAAACTATTTTAGTTAATGGGCAGTGTGTCAAACACTACTACGGTGATAAAATGAATCGTGATGAGGAGGCCATTGAATTGGCCAATGATGAGTAGGTTATTACTGATCGTGCCGTAATGATAAATCAGGAGTTGCACGGGAGGAAACTCGTGGTAAGGTAACTGTAGTTTCTTTAATTTTTTGTTTATTTTTATTTTTTTAAGAAACCCATATGGAATAAAATTTTGCGTCAAAGTATTGGTCCGCGATAGGTCCACATCGCGGGCCTCCATTAATAAAGTGCAAAATTTTTGCGTCTTCAATTTTCGTCAATCCGTTAGGTACTTTTTAATTTTCTTGTCCAGATTAACTTATTTCACTAGTTTGTAGCACAATCAGGTGTTCGGGGATTTTTATAGGGTCCGGTGCTTTAAAAATAAAATTTTTCGGACCCCAAAAAACTCCTTATCCAGAAAGGTGCACGATAGGCCCATGACGCGGACCTACCACAAAGAAGAGTCCCAGGTAAGTTGGCCCAAAATGCAAAAAACTGGAAAAATGCAAAATACAAGTTGGCGACCTATATATGTCACTGACATGTCGCGAACAAGTACAATTTTGGGAGATTTTCAAGAAACTGACCCAACCTACTACCCCCTATTTAAACACCCCCCATGCAGTTTTTGTCATTTTACGTGTGAACAACCCCCAAAACCCACCCTTCTCTCATTTTTCTCTCATTTTTCATCCCCCAAACACCCAATTTGAACAAATCCGCTTCGCACTTCTAGTTCCCCAAGTTTTTTTTGTAGTTTTATTGCACTCTTCCCTCTTCACTCAAGGTATGTTCTCTTCACTCCCTTTTTCTCTATTATTGCTTGGGTATGAGTAATTTTTGATACTATGAAGATAACTATGTGTGGTGACTTGTTCTTTGTGATAGTTGTTGTAAAAATTGGGTTGGGTATTGTAATTTTGTGCTTAATTCCGTGAATGGGGTTCGTTTGGTCCTTATTGTCTACGGGTTCCAACCCTAAGCCAAATTTAAGGATGTAATTCGGGGAAATTTGGGGTTTTGTGTTCTTAGGTTCGATTTGTTCATATCTTGGCGTATTGTTCCTGGGTTTTGCAAGATCTAAGTGTGGGGTACTTTGTTAAGTGTAGTACCATGTTATTACCTCATATGGTTAACTTCATGTATATAATTCACTTGTTGGATGTGACTACTTCGTTGGTGATGGCTTGTAAATTGTTATGGGTGATAGTGGTGCTTGAATTGAAGTGTGGGGTATGTACTATTGGATGAATTGTCGGGGTAGTGCTGTCAATTTTGTTGGTGATTGCTCGAAGTGAGATGGGAAGTATGAGTACCTTTTTACCCTGTGGTTTGAATCTAAGTATGGGGTTAGGTGAAAACAATTGTCCTTGTGTCAAGGGGTTATGTATTGTGCATGCTTTAATGCTATTGAATTGTTGTTGCAGGATATCATGGCCTCTACACCCTGCAGAAATTGACAAACAGGAGCATCTAGCAGCAGAGTCGGTCAAGCAGGAGCTTCTCGCAATCGGAGACGTGCCCGGCTCATCCCTGAAGTGCCCAAAGCCCCAGATCCTCCCAAGGGCCAAAGACCTTGATTTGGGGTTAATGTGGTGCCGAGGCAGGGGAAGCACTGGTATAGGGCACATGATAGGACGAAGTACTTCCCTGACATGCCCATTGATGCAAACACATTGGCGAGGGACTACCCTCAAATCTACCAAAGATGCATGGACTACTGCCGGACCTTCCTACTTGAAGAGGCACTTCCTTGCAATCTCAGTATGGTCTAGGAAAACTACGCAAATATACTGAGGCGTGCTCCCAGGCTGTCACTGTTCGGGGAATATAGATAAATATCACCCCAGTTGCTATCAATGGAATCTTGGGCACTATGGATTTCTACACTGCCCCATTCACCGAGCTTCAGATTCACCCACTGTACCAAGCCATCTGCCACACGTTAGCTGGGGTGACCTCCACGGCCAAGTTGATTCATCATGGATACAAGTGGTACCACTAGTCCGTCTCGTTTTCTTATATGAACAGAGAGGCCAAAGTTTAGATCAAGATCATTTTGCTTTCCTTCTTCCCTGAGCAAAACTTCACGGATGTCACTTGGGATCCGGATATGCTTGGCATATGCATTGACGACAGAGGTTGAGTTAAACTTTAGATCTACCTTCAAATCCTCCACGAAGAAGGCTCGGGTTTATTGTGGAAGCAGGTATGCTTTTTGTGGTTTAATTACTGACTTATGTAGGTGTGTAGGTGTCCTCGAGGAGCTCCTTTACTACGTTCCATAAATTGAGGCCCCTTATTGTAATGTGACTAACATCAATGGCCCCGTTGTGTCCGAGGGACCTGTACTCACCACGCTGAGAGGGCCTACAAATACGAGCTCATCATGGGTCAAATTTACAGGCTAGAGATGTTGTGCCATAGGATAGATGGTAGACCTTCCACCTAGCAGGAGCTCGATGAGGTCGAGGCTCGTTACCCACTCAATGCCCATGCCAATACGATGTAGGGTATCGGTCCTTAGTTCTTTGAGCCAGTGGAGGATGATACGCCCACAGTCCCGAAGAATGCGAGGAAGGCCTCAAATATGGATGAGGATGAGATAGAGATGGATGAGCCACTGGTCAATGTATAGGGTGAGCCTATTTTGTCAGCTCTGATGGATGATGATTGAGCATCATGCCTCCATCCCACATGTTTATATGCTAAGTACTGAGGGCAGTGCTTATCCTATGTGTGGGGTGGAAGTATCTCTATGTTTATGCTTTCTTTCCTTTTGATTCGGCCATGTATAAAGACTAGGCTTTATTTTCTGTTTGTTGCTATGTTTACTTAAGTTTGGACCTCATTTTTACTTTTGCTTGGGTCTGTAACTAAATGTTGAATGCTCTTAGTATGTTTGAATGTGTGTGTTATTGCTCTAGTTGTGTTCTTTGTATGGTATAATATATGAATGTTTAGGGAGTTGTCATACTTGAGTGATGGGGACCTATGATGAATGGATGACGAATATTCTAAGGGTTTCGTCAATATGTGTTTTATGTAGAGTGTTGGCAGTAGTATAAAGGGCATTTTGCATAGGTTGTTTGAATCAGGGCCAACTAAATCAATTGAACTCTAAGTAGCTAATGCGTAAACCTTGAACTTCATGAATAATATAGGCTTGATTAAGAATTCATAGCGATGATGTAATGGTGATACTAGTGTTAGCCTTGTTATGAAAGTGCGTCGTGAGAGAGTGAGCGAACTTATTGGTCTATGTTGCAAGAGTTTCCAGAATTTTCACGGTATGTGGACCAAGCTAGATAGGAGTTGAACTTAGAGGGAATGATCTAGGCATTTCTTTGGTAGCCTTATTTTGTAACCAACTTTTGATTCACCTGAACTAATCATCCCTAACTAGCCCTGTTGAGCCTTAGCTTTTTCTTTGGATAGCCGCATTATAAGCCTTACCCCCTTTTTTTGTTCTTAATCCGTGTTTGATCCTAAATCCTAAGTGCTATAGCACGTTAAGACAAGGGGAGGAAAGCTTGAATAGGATACCCGAAGGACAAGTAATAATAGGAAAGAGAATAAAAATCAGAAAATTACCGACCCTTAAACAATGAGGGTCCACAACATGTCTGTGTCACCTATCGAAGATCGGGTTTGTCTAAAAAAATAAAGAATGAAAGAAAAAAATAGCTTATTACATTTTTCTTGTACGCACAATAAGGGGTGTCAAGTTAAGAAGGAAGAAAGGTAAAAGAAGAAGAAAATGAGTAGTCTAAGCTATGTGCACTTGAGAAGTGAGCCTTGATAGACATCCATAAATATACCCCACCCACCTTTAGCCTACATTACAACTAAATAAAAGGTCTATATGATCCTTTTAGTTAGATTCCAACTATGTTGAGTGTACACATTAAGGGCAAGCCTATAGGAACTAGAAACAACATGAGACATCTTTTAGGAGAGCGAGAGTTGATTTTGTACCCATTTCCAATCTCTTAGTTAGGTTATTGTGGTGTGCATATAGGTAGTTCTTCTGGTGAGGGCACATGATCATCCAAGGATGATATTAGAGGAGCTACTAACAGAAATTTTGCATGAGTCCACATTATATCATGAGTGCAAGGTGTGATGTAATGCTGCTAAGGGTCGTGAGAATTATTTGACCTAGTTCAGAGAACTCATTCATAGGATATATCTTTTACATGCTGCCTAGGGGTCACATGCTTGTGTCTTGATTTGTCCAAGGACGGACAAAACTCTAAATGTGGGGCAGTAATCTTAGGCGTATTTATACACCAAACTAGCCAAAATTACTCATATCTAGAGCTTAGTCAGAGGATAAATTCATAGAGTTTAGGTGTTTTTAGTGTAATTCAATGTATTTTCCTAATCCTGGTTCAAGTGCGCTTTTTGGTTGTGTTTTTGTAGGTTCTTAAACAGATTATATAAGTCCAAACTCACATATGGAGTTTGAGGAAGAACACAATTGCAAAACCAAGTGAAGAAATCAATCAGCTCAGGGAAAGTGCAAAAGTGCGCGTCGTGGACCTGGGGGAAAAGCTGTGCAAGATGAAATCTTGGAGAAAAAGACGTGAAGCAAGAGAATGAGTGAAGTTCGTGTTGCAAACTTGTATAGAAAAGGAGAAATTGGCCCAGACAACATTAAATGCGAAAATACACTCAAAACAGCCCAGTCCGCATCGCGGACTTTGAAGACGTGAGGGCAAAGTCGAGATACAAGATTTTTAGATTATATTCTATTTAGAAAATTAATTTCGACATCTGATTTTTTACGGAGAACAAGGAAGATGACTGAGAATTTCATTCTATGGTTACTTTGGTTCGTTTTTATCTTTGATTTTCCATTGTAAATGTTGATTAGCTTTTTGTTGATGTGTACGACAATTATGACTGGCTAATCTTCCCATGTTCTAGGATTGTAGCCATATAAATTGTTCTAGTTCTTGATTTTTGCATATTATGAATGGGTTTCCACTAGATTATTCTTATATTGCTTTTATCTATACTTCATAGCCTGATCAACAATGGAAAAAATTAGTTGTTCATTCTGGATTCGAGAGATGTTGGAATGAATAGACACGGTTGTAACATGCCCAAATTTCTTTCTACCTGATCTGGAGTGAATGGGCAGAGGTTGTTGAGAAAAGCTGCAGAAGAAGGTTACGAGAACCATTTGCGACTCATAGACATGTTTATGACTCGTAGAATGGGTCTCGCGAAACCCAAATGACTTGGTGAAATTTTCTAAGTCTGAGGCCTATATACGAAATGGTATACGACTTGTAGTGTATTTCACGACTCGTAGAGGAGGTTTGGTGACAGATTCCAGTAACTCAAGTTTCAGTACTCCCTATTTAAGAGAGGAGTTTACAACCCATAAAATGTTATATGAATCGTAGAGAGGGGTTTGGAGCCAACTTCCAATAACTCAGATTTTCAAGCACCTCGTTTATGAGGTATGGTCTACGACTCGTAGACGGGGTCTCGTGGACTCAGACGACAATTCTAATAAGGGGTATTTTTGTCTATTCCAACTTCTATTTAAATAAATCCTTGGTCGTTTTAGGCTTGAATAAAGCCTTAAAACAAATCCTGGGGTATATCACTCATCATTCTTCACACTTAGAATTTCTTAAGAGCACTAGAGAAGGGAGAAGAAGCTAGGGTTTCCAATTCAAGTGCGAACATCGACTGAGGTTCGATTGTTTCTTCTGATTCCAGGTATGTAAGGCTTACTAGATTATGGAACTATGTCCGTTTACACTCCCATTTCTTTACATGAGTCGATTTTGAGAAGCAATGAGTTGGGTTTTGTATTTTTCAAACAATTACCAAAATTTCCATAATTCTTATGAATCCTTTTGATATTGTATGAGATAATTGCTCTATTTTATGATTATTGATAGGAGATTTAAATATGTATTTCATACTTGACAACATGAACCCTAAATTGCATGATTTTATGAAATTCTATGCATGCCATTGGGTATTTGAGTTGAGTAATATGAGTATTTGAGTTGAGTAAATTGAGTATGATTGAGCATGAGAAGTATGTTGCATTGAGTCACGTACATAACCATGAATGATTATCTTGCTTACATTATATGATGAGCCAAATTGAGTGAGTCTAAATGATCGTTTGAGTCTAAGTTGAGTTCAATGGTTTGCATTGATTGGAATGAATCGATGAGTAACATGAGATGCGTTGAGATGTGATGACCCAAACAGGTCGAGATTTGAGTTGATTGATGAGCTGAGCATGTTTTAGTCTTGGTAGGAGTACCGAGCACCGAGCAAGGAGCGAGTAAACACCTACTTTAACCCACAAAACTATGTTGCCAGCACAGGATAGTCGTACAGCCCATTCTTGCGACTCTTGTCCCGCAAGTGGACATTTATTATGGATCCAAGAGAGAGGTTGATTGTCCTTTACCGTGGCAAGTTTACGATGGGCATGGAAACGACGTCGCCTTTGTTGTGCATTACAAAACTAAATGTGATAGGATTGGATGTTGGTTAAGAGAAACTCCTAAGCAACATTGATTGAGCATGACATTTTAAACTGAGTTTAATGTTTACTAAGCATACTTCTATAAGAGCATTAATTACTTTAAACTTTCATGTACTGAGTTGAGCATGAGTTGTTGAGTCGAGATGAGTGAGTTGAGTCGTATTTCTTGAGCTTTTTTACATACCAGTACATTTTATGTACTGACGTCTATTTGAACCTGCATCATTTTATGATGTAGATACAGGTGATAGATGACTTCAGACCGTGCATCATTGAGGTCCAGATTAGTACACTTCCAATGTATTTCTCGGAGGAGCTCTTTTATCTTATGAGTTTATTTAGGATATTATTTCTTTCTAGAATTCTTTGATTTGGGGTGTCCATATGGCACCATCAAGATTGTTGAGTAGAGCCTTTATAGACACTGAGTAGAGGATTTTACTGAGTGTTTTGTATTCCAAACTCATTTCTTTGGAACTTATAATACATTAGAGTTATAGTTTACTCATACGATGTCTTATATCTAAGTTATTCTTTCGTTGTTGAGGTGATGTGATGATGAGGCCAAGAGATTTGCTCTGAGACTAGCAATAGTTTCTGAGTGTCGGCCATACCAATGGTACCCCTCCAGGGCATGACAACAGGAATATAGAGAGATTATTCAACTCGGAAACTAGATTGATTCATGTAAAGGAGACCCGTGACAACAACCCTTACACCTAGCTTGGCTTAAATACAGAAAGATAACATTAAAAGCATCCATATCAATTATGTCTATTCCTGCTCAATGATGTAGTTAGGTTGTCAATAAGGGTAGACCAGTAGAGGCATTTAACCCTGTGAAGCAATAATCAGGAAACCCAGACATAAGTGCAAGCATTGAGTCTAGAATGTGTGTTCGAAAGGTTACAATCCCAGAATCGTACTTAATCTAATAATTCACTACAAACTAGTTGACCATAGTAGTTATAATTAGTTATTTTAATTCCAACTCAACCTTTTAATCATTTTATACGAGAACACACTTAATGTAATAACTTTGGATTTGTAATTGAACTATAGTTTAAATCCCTTGGGTTCGACATCCGACTCCTAATAAGGACCACTATATTACTTAATAAGACCATGTACACTTGTGTGCGCTGGGGAGAAATACTGCCTGCCAATCAAGGGTGTTGGCAGAATGTGGTTTGATCAGTGGAAGAAGGGTAGAGGAGAGGAAGCCCTAGTGCTGACTTAGGCAATGTTCGAGAAAGATTTCTTGGGATGTTTCTTTCTGAGAGAACTGAGAGAGGACAAGGTAAGAGAGTTCTTGAATCTGAAACAACCCTATGCAGGAGTATGGGCTCAAGTTTACCCAACTATCTCTCTATGCTCTGGATATGGTTGCAGATATGAGAGCGAGGATAGGGTTGTATCTTAACGGGCTGAACAAAGGGCTGAAGAAAGATGAGCTATGCTTGTGAGTGATATGGATATTGGGAGGTTGATGACTTATGTACAACAAGATGATGAGGAGAGGTAGCAATACATGAAAGAGTACAAAAATAAGAGGGCTAAGACATCTGGCCATGATGCTGGGAAGAGAGGGAATGGGAATGGTAGCAGGTTTCAATCAGGTCCAGTACCATCATCTGCTAGTGCACATGTGCCCAAAAACAGAAATGAACAGAGGTCTCAAAATTTTGGAGCCCATGGATCTCAATTACGGTCTAGTGCGGCGCAAGGTTCACGGGGTAAGCCACTATGTGGTAAGTATGGCAAGTTGCACTTGGGAAAATGCCGCAAAGGAAGTAATGCATATTACTAGTATGGCCAACTAGGTCACTTTCTGAAGGATTATCCGAGGTGGGCTAATAAGGCTTAGCCTTCTACACTAGCCCCACCAGCTAGAGGAAACCAGAAAGGTGCTATGTCAGGCACAAGTAGAGCTACAAACTGTTTGTATGTCATGGGTAGTCACCAAGATCAGGAGAACTCCCTAGATGTTGTGATGGATATTATTCGAGTCTTTACTCTTGATTGCAATTATTTTGATGGATCCGGGAGCCACATTGTTGTTTATGTCTCTTTATGTGGCTAGTAGATTTGATAGAACTCTTGAGTGTCTTCTTGAACCCTTTCACGTTTCTATTCCAGTTGGTGAGTCTATTCTAGTTGAAAGAACCTGTAGAAACTGTGTAGTGTCCATCTATCATAGAGATACTCTTGCTAATTTGATTGGATTAGAGATGGTTGATTTTGATGTGATCCTTGGCATGGATTGGCTTCACGCCTATTATGCCTCTATTGATTGTAGGACCCCGTTAAGTTCCAATTCCCAAATAAACCGATCCTAGAATGGAAGGAAAATTCTGTTGCACCTAAGGGAACGTTTATCTCCTATCTTAGGGCTAGAAAGTTAATATCTAAAGGTTGTATATATTGCCTCGTGGGAGTCAAGTCTGATGATGTTGAGCCCCCTACTCTAGAATCTGTCCTGATCGTGAATGAGTTTCTTAAAGCATTTCTTAGGGATTTGCCTGGAGTCCCTCCTGACAGGGAGATTGAATTCGGTATTGTTGTTCTCCCTAATACTCAACCAATCTCAATTCCACCTTATAGGATGGCCCCCACTAAGTTGAAAGAATTGAAAAAGCAATTGAGAGACTTTATAGAGAAGGGCTTTGAAAGAATTGAAAAAGCAATTGAGAGACTTTATAGAGAAGGGCTTTATTAGGCCGAGTGTTTCGCCTTAGGGTGCTCCTGTCTTATTCGTGCGAAAGAAGGATGGGTCTCTCAGGATGTGCATTGATTATAAGTAGCTGAACAAGGTCAAGATAAAGAATAAATAATCTCTCCCCAAGATAGATGATTTGTTTGACCAACTTAAGGGCGCCTCTTGCTTCTCAAAGATAGACCTTAGATCAAGTTACCATCAGTTGAAAGTAAGCGAATATGACATCCCAAAGATAGCCTTTAGGACTTGATATGGCCATTTTGTGTTCTTGGTCATGTCCTTTGGGTTGACTAATGCGCCTGCAGCCTTCATGGATTTGATGAGCAGAGTTTTCAGATAGTAACTTGATATGTTCATGATCGTGTTCATCGATAACATTTTGGTGTATTCGAGAGATGAGGAGAAGCATGCTACTTACTTTAGAATTGTCCTCCAGACTCAAAGACCATGAGTTGTATGTGAAATTTTTAAAGTATGAATTTGGCTCAAATTTTCCCAGGAAACAGCCTCTTCAGTTCTATGAGGTAGTGGTAAGGTCTGCATACATTCTACCCTCCCTAATCCCGACTTGTGAGATTCCACTGGGTATGTTGTTGTTATTGTTGAATTTGGCTCAAGTTTGTGGCTTTTCTAGGCTATATCGTCTCACGTGATGGTATTCAAGTAGATTCCCAAAAAATTAAAGCTTTAAGAACTGGCCCAGAACAAACTCTCTAATGAACACAAGAACTTTCTTAGGGTTAATAGGTTATTACCGCAGATTTGTTAAATGATTTTATTCCATATTCACCATTGGCTAGACTGACTCAAAAGAAGGTCAAGTTTCAATGGTCTGATGAATGTGAGAAGAGATTCCAAGAGGTAAAAGCAAGACTAACTATTGCACCAGTTTTGACCTTACCTGATGGAACAGAGGATTTCGTGATATATTGTGATGCATCAAGAGTGGGATTGGGTTGTGGGTTGATGCAGAGGGGAAAAGTGATAGCATATGCTTCTGGACAACTTAAGTTTCATGAGAGGAACTATCCAACCCATGATCTTGAATTAACAGCAGTGGTGTTTACACTTAAGATTTGGTGCTACTACTTATACGGAGTACATGTGGATGTGTTCATTGACCACAAGAGCCTATAGTATGTCTTCAGTCTAAAAGAGCTCACATGTAGCATAGGAGATGGTTGGAGTTCCTCAAGGACTATGACATAAGAATTCTCTAGCACCCAGGTAAAGCTAACATTGTTGTGGATGCTCTCAGCAGGTTGTCAATGGGTAGTATGGCCCATGTTGAGGAAGGGAAGAAAGAGTTGGCTAAGGAAGTGCATAGATTTGCCCCATCGGGAGTTCAACTCGAAGAGAATGATGAAGGAGGATCAAATGTCCAGAATGGGCCTGCTTCATCTTTAGTAGCAGAGGTGAAAGAAATGAAAGACCAAGATCCTGTTCTACTTTAGTTGGAGGAAGCTATCCATAAACAGAAGGTGATGATTTTCTCCAAAGGGGGAGATGGCGTGTTGAGATACCAGAGTAGATTGTGTGTACAAAATGTTGATGGTGTTCAAAATAAAATTATGGTTGAAGCCTACAACTCTAGATATTTCATTCATTCTGGCTCTGTAAAGATGCATTATGACTTGAAGGAAGTCTATTGCTGGAGTGGAATGAAAAGGAATATTGTTGCATTCGTGTCCAAGTGCCTGAATTGTCAACAGGTTAAAGTTGGGCATCAAAGGCCATGTGGATTAGCTAAAAACTTTGAAATTCCTGAATGGAAGTGGGAGATGATCAATATGAACTTCATTACTGGTCTATCGAGGTCTCAAAAACAACATGACTCGATATGGGTGATTGTGGATAGGACAACCAAATTATCTCACTTTTTAGTAGTCAAGACAACTGACACTATAGAAGAGTATGCCAACTTGTACATTCGCAAGATTGTGAGGTTGCATGGAGTTCCCTTGTCCATCATCGCGAACAAAGGAGCTCAATTCACCTCCCAATATTGGAGGTCTATTCAGAAATGATTTGGTTCTAAGGTGAATTTGAATATGACCTTTCATCCCCAAACAGATGGCCAAGCAGAACGTACATTTCAGACATCGGAGGACATGTTGAGCGATTGTGCCCTTGACTTTAAGGGCAATTGTGATGATCACCTACCCTTGATTGAGTTCGCATATAACAATAGTTACCATGAAAGTATTCAGATAGCTCCCTATGAGGCTTTGTATAGGAGAAGATATAGATCACAAATGGGTGGTTTGAGGTTGGAGAAGCCGAGTTGATTGGACCCGATCTTGTCCATTAATCGATGGAAAAGGTGAAGGTTATTAGAGAAAGGTTGAAGATTACACAAAGTCTCCAAAAATCTTATACTGACGTGGGAAGAAGAGACTTAGAGTTTGAGGTGAATGATTGGGTATACTTGAAAGTATCACATGAAGGGTGTCATGAGATGTGGGAAAAAGGGAAGCTAAGTCCCTATTATATTGGCCCCTACCAAATTGTGAAGAGAATTGGGAAGGTTGCTTATGAGTTAGAGTTACCTTCTGAGCTGACGTAATTCATCCAATTTTTCACGTCTCGATGTTGAAAAAATGCTTGGGAGATCCTTCATTGGTAGTCCTCATTGATAGTATTGAAGTGAAGGATAGCTTGTCCTATGAAGAGGTTCCAGTCCAAATCCTTGATCATCAGGATCAAAACTTGAGAACCAAAGAAATAGCCTCAGTAAAAGTCTTGTGGAGAAATCAATTTGTTGAGGAAGCCACGTGGGAAGCTGAGGAAGATATGAAATTCAAATACCCGCATCTACTCGTACCTGATGACGAAAATGTTGAAGGTAACACCCTCTCTCTTGATTTGAATTTAGTTGTCTATCTCTGAGTTGATTTGTCTATTCTTGAGTCTGAACAACGATTGTCTAGATTGTTGATTGATTGTCGAGAAGAGTCTTGATTGTTATTCGTGCCTTGATGTCCATCTTTACTCTTCATTTGAGGACGAATGATTCCAAGGGGGAGATAATGTAACACCTAGTAAAATTACCAAAATAATACCCCCTAGATGAGAGACACTCGCATAACAGGTCTTCCCAAACTCTGTTGGCAAATCCGAGGTTGGAAATGCGATCAATACAAAATATTATGTGAAAAAACGGTTTTGGTTGATTTTTAGAGTAACTGGACCGAAAGATAATTTTTTGATGCAAAAATGCAATTCTAGAGAAGTGCATGACGTGCCCGCATTGTGGACTTGTCATGAATTTACACTTGGTAGTGATCCTAATATTTTTTATGGGATTAGAAGACTCGATCAGAATATTTTCAATGAAAAACCCAAAAAATGACCAAGTCCCCGATGCGGACTTGGTATGTCGAAGGGAAAATTTTCAGTGTTTCGTAAGGGGCATTTCAGACTTTTCTCAACCCCTCCTAAACTTAAAACATGATAAAAAAAAGGATGTTCAAATCATGAAAAGGGTTTTAACACCCACTCTTAAGCTTTTCTAAACTTTTAACAAAGACTAGGACTACGGAGAAGAGAGGAAGAGTGAGAGTTCAAGAGAATTGAGGACGAATTCTCACAAGGTTGATTGTCAAACTTCATACTAGGTATGTAAGGCTAAATTATAACATGGAATTGTTCTTCCATGTGCCCCTATTGATGGAAATTGAAAGACTATGAACGTATGGAGTCCTAATGCATGTTTCTTTAATTTTTTCTTGTAAATTATATGCATTTTATGTATTTTCATATGTTGATGATCATCACAAACTTGATTTTTCTAATTAAATATTTTTCATGAGTTATTGCATAAACCCTATATGTTATTTTATAAGAGATTGCACGAATGAACCTAGGAATTTAAGCCTAGAGCCTTGACTTGAGAATGTTGATTGTGATTGTGATGTGAGCATGATGATAGGTTGATAGAACTTGATGGTCTTGTGAGTCATCACATGATGATAGGTTGATAGAACTTGATGGTCTTGTGAGTATTCATAATTGAACTCTAAAGATTGGTCTAATTGATAGTCTTCTTAATGAGTAGTCTAAGTTCCTTTGAAGGATATTATTGAGAATTGAGTTGATTAGATGATTTATAGGCCGAAAGGCCTGATTGTGATAAAATTGATGGATTGATGAGAGTCCTTATGAGACTAATTGATCTACTTGATTGAGGTGGAATGTCTTACGAGCGTTGAGTCTTGGGAGGAGTATCAAGCACCAAACTAAGTAAGAGTAAGACCAACTCGAACTCATCCACTACGTAGCCAAGCGTAGGTGAGGGTTGAACCATTAAGTCGAATGTTCCTTCTTGATTGGAAGTCCCTGAAATAATAGCGGACTTAATTTTCCAGATCCATTATGGATCCAATTTATTCTTTACCTAGCAAGTACGGAACGGCTGTGGCAACACCATTTGGATTGTTATACGATCATTGGCTCATAAGTGATTGTTGTCGGATTAGACAAACTCCCAAATCAGTTCAATACTGATAATACTCTGATTAGATTTGATTCAGATTGGATGGGATTGGATTAGTATTGATTGGTCATTGTCTACTCTTTATTCTTTCTTTAGATAGACATTTGACATCTAATTGAGTATTTTTTGAGTTGATGTTATTCTATATTATTCTACCTATATCTATTTTATTCAGCCATTTTACATACTCGTACATTCCATCAATCGGCGCTCCATTGAAGATCTATTTCAAAGCTCAGCTGGTTGTGAGTCCTCCTTGGCTTCGGGGGAAGTACAATTTGTTTCATCTAGCTTTTTAGAGTTAGACTTTAGATTAGCTTTATTTTGATCTGAGGTAGTCATGGGTCTGTCATTTGCACCATTGAACAGCTGATAGAGGCTTCATAGACTAGAGTTTGATTTGTTAAGAGTTGAATATTTATTTTGGGCTAGTTTCTTTCTTACTAGTCTTGTTGAGTTGATTTGATCATTTACTTATTGAGATTGTCCACCCCTTTTAATGTCTTTAGTCTTCCGCTAACACGTTAATATTGATTGAACGAATGTGACGAGGCCAAATGGTTCTCTTTGGGACTAGCAATAGTCTCTAAGTGTCGGCCACGCCCAGGGTACCCTCCCGGGGCGTGACAATAACAAAATTCTGCTTAGTTGATATTTCATACGTCACTACGCCATCAAACCATAGTTGTTTAAGCTCACCTATCAGTTGTTGTAGATAGATATCAATTAAACTTTTTGGATTACGGGTACCTAGAATAACACGACTTAAAATATGATGGACTTGTCATGCACATTTCAAGAGGAAGATTATATGGAGTAACAAACACGAGCCAGCAAAAATAACGTGAGGTAAAATTAGAGAATGGTGTGAAACTGTCACACCCCGGGAGGGTACCCTTGGTGTGGCCGGCACTCAGAGACTATTGCTAGTCCCCAAGCGAACTACTTAGCCTCATCACGTCATTCAATCAAATAACTCTACTGAACTGCGGGAAGTATAAGCAAGTAAATGGGCACATCTTATCTAAAGTATCAAAATGAATAGATAATAAATAAGGGCTAGTAGAAAGAACTAGCTCACAATCTCAACATCAACGCTCAAACATCGTCTATGAAACCTCTATCACTACTCATGTGGTGCCAATGACAGACCCATGGCTACCCAAAACAAAATAAAGGAAATAGTCTAATCTAACTCTAAAGCATGATGAAATAAATGTAGTGGATCCTCCAGAGTAGGGGAGGCTCACCAAATTAGTTGCGAGTCTCAGATCTTCAACAGAGCACCTATTGATGATCTCTAGTACCTGCCTCTGCATCATAACACGATGCAGTCCAAAAGGGACATCAGTACTTGGAATGTAATGGTATGTAAAATAGTTGAGTGAAACAGAAACAGGTAGAATAATATGGAAACAACATCAACTCAAAGTAATCATCAAATAACATCAACTCGTCAAATGTCTATCTATCCAAGAATAAAGAGTAGACAAGTGACCCATCAACAACTCAGACTCATCAATCATCTCAGACTCATCTTAAAGGAGCTCACCTCTTCTCTTCTCATCTCATCTCATCTCGACTCAAAGTACTCAAGATAAGAAATTTATGGGAGTTTCTCTGATCCGACAACAATCACATATGAGCCAGTGAATTATAACAATCTCACTGATGTTGCCACAACCGTTCCAAACTTGCCAGGTAGGGAACGCTCCAAAACCATATCAGCTCACCCAATATGGAGTCAATACTCAACAGGTCTGCTATTGCTCTCAGGGACTGTTACTCTCAAGGGAACCATAATATATGTGATGGTTTTATGCCTCACCTATGTTTGGCAATGTAGTTAATGAGTTCGAGTGGGACTCACACTTACCCATTTCAGTGCTTGATACTCCTCCCATGACTCAATGCTCATAAAACCTCCATCTCAACCAATCTCATAGGACTCAAACCCTGTCAATGACTGGTATCTCATAGGGACCCGAACTCCATCATCTCATCATTCAACTCATAGGGACTTTAACCCTCTCATCAATCAATCTCATCAATGACTCAAGATTTTAGAATAATCATTAGGAATTAACTAAATAGATATATCGGTAGAGTTTATTTATAGAGACTCGTAAGATAATCAAATTCTATCAACTTATCATCAATCTCTCATTACAATCAACAATCTCAACTCAAGGCTCTAGACTCAATTCTCAAGTTCATTATGAATGCTTTTCAAATTAGTCATGTAGAGTTATACAAATTTTAATGAAAAATGTTCAATTCAAGAAAACAAATAGTATGATGATCATCAACATAGGAAAACATGTAAATTAAATCAATTTTTCAAGAAAAACATCAAGTATTCATGTATATTGAACCATCAACTCATCTATGACAATCTATGGGGCACATGAGAGAATAATCTCATGCTTTTAGTTTAGCCTTACATACCTGGGATGCAGCTTTGAATCAAGCACGTCAAGGATTTCTTCTCAAATCTCTCAAACTCAAGCTCTTCTTCTCTTTCCTCAAGCCCTAGCCTTGGTAGAATATTGGAATAGGACTTAGAATGGGGGTTTTAGCCCCTTTATACGTCAAAACAACCTTATTAGATCGTGTGTAGAGTTTTGAAGGGGTGGGAAATTGACAGGAATGCCCCTCATAATGATTTTGGAATTTTCAACTCGGAGAAGACCCAGTCTGCGACGTAGACTGGGCGCGTACTCTGTATTTTTAGAAAAAACATTTTGAACTAGTTTTCTCAATCCCATCGAAAATTTTTAGAAAAATATAAGTGCTGGACCACAATTGAGGCGCAACGCGCTCCTGTCGCGCACCAACACTGTTTTACGATTAGGATAAAAAAATTATCTTTTGATCGGGTCTCTCTAAAAACCGACCGAGACCATTTTCCCACTCAATATTTCGTTCTAGTCACAAATCTAGCCTCGGCTTTTCCATACGAGCATTAGAAGATGTGTTACACGCATACCCTCACTCTAGAGTGTAACACCCTAACTTTTTATTTTCTAAATATTGAGCCATCTTTCATATGATATACGATCTTAATTGTGCATAGATGTTAAAGTTAACTCCTTGATGAGTCATGAAAATATGACTTTTACGACGCTTATGACATAGAATTATTATACGTTCTTAAGCGCTTTTGTTAGCTTAATGGGGTTGTTTTGATACTGTGCAGGAAAATAGCAAAGGCATGGATCAACTGAGGGAATTACAAGGAACAAGTGGAAAACAAGGCCAAGTGTAGGACCACGGAAGGCCCACACGGGCCATGTCAGACTACACGGTCCGTGTGACCGACCGTGGCACCACACTTGGTGCAACGAGCAAGAAAAGGTTAACGTCACTCGCACGAACAGTCACACGGGCCGTCTACCTTCAGACGGACCGTGCCACGCGCCGTGTGGTTGACGTAGCTCGGAGGGCCTTTCGTCGAAAATTAAGGAACTTGTGCAAGGAAACTCACACGGACTGGCAAACGGACCGTCTGACGCCAGACGGGCCGTGTTGTGTGAGTGACGTAACTCAAAGGTCCTTCATCGAAAATATCAGAATTTGTGCAAGTGGAGCCACACGAAAGGAGAGATGGCCCGTCTCACGCGATACGGGCTGTGTCACGGATCGTGCAGTAACAGTTGCTGAGTCAGACGGACCAGGCGATGGGCCGTCTGACGTCAGACGGTTCGTGTAACGAACCGTGTCCCTTGCCGTGTCTATTTTCCCTAAATTGTATCGGATTAGTTTTACTTAGTATAAAAGGTACATTATTTATTTTATGAGGACATCTATTTTTTACGGCAGAAACAATAGAGAAAAAGCAAAAAACACTAGGTTGACTTTGTAATACGTGAGATTCGTGTTTGTGATCATTGTTCGAAGCTTGTAAAACGGATTCTTGTTCTTTCAATTGTAAGTCAATCTTTATGTCTTCATCTAATTGTTGTAGGCAAGTTATCAATATTATGCTAGGCTAAACCCACAACTAGGGTTGTGGGAACCATGACGATTCAATAAGATAACGCAAAACTGGGGTAATTCGTGAGAATGATTATTGCATGTATTGTTAAAATCTTTGGTCTAAACTTCTCCTTAATGAGTCGACGCGTTAGGGTAAGCCTGTATTTGCTACATGCCCGAGAGGGATATAGTTATTGGGAAAAGAGTTTAACAACAGAAATTCGGGGTTATGAACCTAGTCTAAGTGCCTGAGACTGAAAGGTGAAGGTACTCTGAGATCAATAACAGCGTTTAGAATTGCATACGCTCTGAGACCGAAAGGAGATGAGTGAAATATAACTAGGAAGGACCGAAAGATGAACTAGATATTAGCTAAGTTGATGGATCTTACATGCACCGTTAAGCACGAGTTTACCAAACCAGTTTAATTGTCGTATTGGACGTCATGGGGAACACAACCCTAGCCTCTCTCTATCTGTTTGAAAATCAGAACAACGTTTTTGTTGGTTATATTACACAATCATTTAAATTAAACAACGCAACCCCCATTTACTTTATGCATGTTTATCTTGGGAATAACATTTACATCTGAAAGCCGGTACTAATAGAACAATTCTTACGTGTTCCCTGTGGGATCGACCTCACATCTGGTTGAGTTCTATATTTGACCAATGACCGCTTTACTCTTCTATTCGGAGTGTAATTTGGGCGTATCAAATATTGGCGTTGTTGCCGGGGAACGCGGCAAAGAACTAGTCTATTAGTTGCTACTTTCAGCTTGTAAGTCTAGTCCCTGATTTTACTTTGTTTCTTGTGTTTGTCCTCGTAGGGAATCAGCATTGCATGCCAAGCACCCAAAGTAAGGGTGAAACACTTATTCCCTATGATCCAGAGCTTACTAAATCAATTCGCAAAATGAACGCCAAGGACTGTGAAGCAGCAAGGCAGAGGGAGTTGGCAGTGAATCCTGCTGATAGAGGACAGGATAGGTTGGGTATGGATGATCTCGCTGGTAATGTGGTACCACCCGCAACACCACTTCGCCAGGTGCCACTCGTACCACCATAGCAACAACAAACCCCGTTGAGACCTCAAGGCCCTCAGTACCCACCAGCAGCGCATGATGATGATGATAGTGCTGGGACCACTGGGGCAATAGTACTACCACCTCTGCCTGTTAGGGTCAAATTCACTATCACCAGCACCATGCTGCAGATGTTGCAGTTGAAGGGGTTGTTCACTGGAGCTGCCACCGAGGATGCAAATCAACACTTGCTGAATTTCTTGGCTACCTGTCAGTCATCCGAAATTCCAGGAGTTAGTCAGCAAGCACTGAGGTTGAGACTATTTCCGTTGTCTCTGTCTGGGGAGGCAATAAGGTGGTTGAACGAGCTCCCCCACGATTCCATCCGTACATGGGGAGATCTAAAGGAAGCCTTTCTGGAAAGATTCTTCCCTGCTTCACGGCAACTGAAGCTCAAAGATGAGATCGGGTCTCACAAACAAATGCCGAATGAAGCACTGTATCAGTCTTGGGAGCGATTCAGACAAAAGCTCAAACAGTGCCTAAACCATCATCTCACTGACGAACACTTGAAGGCAGTCTTCTACAGGTCCTGTAACTTCGTTACCAAGCCAATCATTGATGCAGCTTGTGGAGGATCATATATGTCCAGGACTTTCCCGGACATAGTGGTCATCTTAGATCAGGTGGCAAAGAACAACAGGGCATGGTATACTAGAGAGGCAGACTGCTCCGGGATGGTATTTGAGATGAGTGAGGAGCAGCGCAAGAAGGAGGAAGAACGGGACCAGGACATGGCCCATATGCGGACACAAATAGATTTGCTGTCAAAGAGGTTCCTTGGTGGGGGCACTGAGAAAGTCAAAGCAATGGAAGCACTCCCCAGGTATGATGATCAAGGCAGCGACTATGATGAGGAAGCTTAGTTTCTTGGTAGTCAGGGGGGTTATCGGGGTTTCAACTCTGGTAACCAAGGTCGGAACTACAATCGGGACAATTACCAAGGGAATTGGCAGAATAGGGATGGCTACAGAAACCGTGATCGCCAAAACGAAGGTGGCGGCAACTCTAGGCTAGAGGACATGATGACAAAAGTCCTAAGCAAAGTAGAGGCCACTAAGGCAGGGGTGCGGGATGTAAAGAGCGAAATGTCCAATGTTAGGCAGCTGGTAGACTCGCACTCCACCTCGATCAAGCAGTTAGAGCAGCAGTTGGGGCAGCTTTCAGTGGCATTTAACCAGAGGAAAACTGGGTCACTCCCGAGTGATACAGTGCAAAACCCGAAGAACGATGGCCACTGCATGGCGATCACCACAAGAAGTGGTAAGGTACTCTCTAACCCAGTTGTTGCTAATGATGCAAGTCAGGTGAAAGCAGGTGACAAGATGCATATCCCCATGGAGGGTCAGGTTGACGATGGGAGTGATAGACCTGAGGCTGCGATAGTAGAGCCAGAGTCGACCAAGCAGGCAATTAAGACGAACACCTCCAATTACCCAAATCTTCCAGCCATCTCGAAACCGCAACCGCCATTCCCCCAAAGGCTGAAAAAGAAGGCAGAGGATGGCAAGTTCTAGAAGTTCCTGTCTATGTTAAAGGAGCTTTCTGTGATCATACCTTTAGTGGAAGCACTTGAACAGATGCCTGGCTACGATAAGTTCATGAAGGACTTAGTTACTAAGAAGAGGACAGCCACGATTGAACCAGCTGATAGTTTACACCACTGTAGCGCCATCGCTACAAGGTCCTTGGTCGAAAAGAAGGGAGATCCGGGGGCCTTTACCATCCGGTGCACCATTGGTGCATATGACTTTGCACGGGATCTTTGTGACCTTGGTGCCAGCATTAACTTGATGCCGTTGGCAGTATACCAGCAGTTGGGCTTGGGAGCCCCCACACCCACAACCATGCGGCTACTGATGGCAGATAGATCAGTGAAGAGGCCCATGGGAATCCTATATGATGTTCTAGTTCGAGTTGACAGGTTCATCTTCCCTGCCGATTTTGTTATCCTCGACTGTAAAGTGGACTTCGAGGTACCAATCATCCTCGGAAGGCCATTTTTGGCAACTGGCAAGGCACTGGTGGACGTAGAGCGCAGAGAACTCACCTTCCGGTTAAACACCGAAGAGGTGAAATTCAGTGTGTGCGCTGCCATGAAAAGGCCTAGGGAGTTAGCTGTGATGTCCGTCATGGATATTGATGACGACAACTCTTTTGAGGCCTCGTTGGAGGAAAAGATGACTGTCGACACACTGGCGGCAGTCCTGATGAACTTCCCAGGAGATGTTGTTGAGGGGTATAACGACGCCATCAATGCACTGCAGGGCATTGGTACCAGACCATTCGTACCTAGGAAGTTGGACTTGGATTTGAAAAATAGGCCAACACCACCGGCGAAACCCTCTATCGAGGAACCGCCTTCTCTGGAGCTCAAGGAGTTACCTCAACACCTCAGGTATGCATTTTTAGGTACTAATAACACTCTTTCTGTGATTCAGGAATACCAGGTGGAGGCGCTATTGGGGGTCCTCCAAAAGTTCAAGCGAGCTATTGGATGGACCATTGCAGACATAATTGGCATTCCTCCAGGCATCTGCACTCATAAAATCAAACTAGAGGATGTCTGTGTGCCCAGCATTGAGCATCAAAGAAGGCTGAATCCTCCCATGCAAGAGGTAGTGAAAAAGGAGATCATTAAGTGGCTGGATGCTGGGGTGGTATATCCCATCTCGGATAGGAAGTGGGTGAGCCCAGTGCAGTGTGTCCCGAAAAAGGGGGGCATGACGGTGGTGGCCAATGACAAAAACGAGCTCATCCCACTGAGACCTGTCACCGGATGGCGAGTGTGCATGGACTACAGGAAGTTGAATAGATGGACTCTAAAGGACCACTTCCCCATGCCGTTCATGGATCAGATGCTAGACAGGGTATCAGGGCGAGGATGGTATTGCTTCCTCGACGGATATTCGGGCTACAATCAGATATCAATAGCCCCAGAAGATCAGGAGAAGGCCACCTTCACGTGCCCCTATGGGACATTTACTTTCAAACGGATGCCATTTGGACTCTGCAATGCCCTAGCCATTTTCCAGCGTTGCATGATGTCCATCTTTTCAGACATGGTCGAAGACACCCTCGAGGTATTTATGGATGATTTTTCGGTAGTGGGTGATTCTTTTGATGATTGTCTGCAGAATTTAAGCAAGGCACTGCAGCACTGTGAAGAGGCCCAGTTGGTCTTAAATTGGGAGAAATGCCACTTCATGGTCAAGGAGGCATCGTCCTTGGCCATAAGGTGTCAGATAAGGGGATTGAGGTAGACAAGGCAAAGATTGAAGTCATTGAGAGATTGCCACCTCCTATCTCAGTAAAAGGGGTCCGGAGTTTCCTTGGGCATGCTGGGTTCTATCGCAGATTCATCAAGGACTTCTCCAAGATTGCACACCCATTATGCAAACTATTGGAGAAGGATGTCAAGTTCCAGTTTGATGAGGCGTGTCGGCAAGCCTTTGAGACCTTGAAGCAGAAGCTGATCTCTGCGCCCATCGTGGTTGCACCAGACTGGGGTGCCCTATTTGAGGTAATGTGTGACGCAAGTGGAGTTGCTGTGAGTGTTGTGCTGAGGCAGAAGTGCAACAAGATCTTCCATCCCATCTACTACGCCAATAAGACACTAAAAGAGGCTCAAAGAAATTATATTGTGATGGAGCAGGAGTTGTTGGCTGTGGTGTATGCATTCAACAAGTTTCGAGCATATCTCCTGGGCACTAAGGTGATCGTACACACTGACCACGCAGCACTCCGGTACCTCATGTCCAAAAAGGATGCTAAGCCTCGATTAATCAGATGGGTGCTCTTGCTAGAAGAGTTCGACTTCGAGGTCCAGGACCGTAAAGGCACGGAGAACCAAGTGGCAGACCATCTGTCAAGGTTGGAGGACGCGGCCCGCGCCAATGAGTGGTTGAGCATCGATGATTCATTTCCCGATGAACAGGTATTAGCCGCTTCTGCGGACTTAGTCCCTTGGTATGCTGATTTTGCTAACTTCCTGGTGAGTGATATTATGCCGGAAGGCCTTAACCCTCACCAGAGAAAAAAGTTTTTTCATGATGTGCGCAGTACTTTTGGGATGACCCATACTTATTCAGAACATGCGCAGATGGGGTCATCCGACGATGTGTCCCAAAAGAAGAAATGTTGAGCATCATGGAAGCCTGCCACTCCTCTCCAGTGGGGGGGCATCATGGTGGTGCCAGGACGGCCAAAAAGATCCTGCAGTGTGGGTACTACTGGCCCACCATCTATAAAGATGCCCATGACTTGGTGCGAGGGTGCGACCAGTGTCAGCGCCAAGGAAACATTTCAAGGCGCCAAGAGCTACCAATGACCCCTATTTTGGAAATTGAGCTATTTGAGGTATGGGGCATTGACTTCATGGGCCCGTTCATGAGCTCTTTTGGGATGAAGTATATCCTGGTGGCAGTGGACTACGTCTCCAAATGGGTGGAGGCAACAGCGTTGCCAAATAACGAGAGCAGAAGTGTGGTACAGTTCCTGAGGCGGAACATTTTTGCCAGATTTGGGACACCCAGGACTATCATTAGTGATGGGGGCTCCCACTTCTGCAACAAATCCTTTCGGGTTGTACTCGCTAAGGACGGGGTACGCCAACACAAGGTTGCCATGCCCTATCATCCGCAGACAAGTGGGCAGGTTGAGGTGTCCAACAGGGAAATCAAGGAGATCCTGACCAAGTCTGTGAACGCCACAAGAACGGACGGGCGCGGAAGTTAGAAGATGCATTTGAGACTATAGGACAGCTTACAAGACGCCCATTGGTATGTCCCCATATCAGTTGGTGTTTGGTAAGGCCTGTCATCTGCCAATTGAGTTGGAGCACAAGGCGCTCTGGGCTCTTAAGGCCTTGAATATGAATTGGAAGGAGGCAGCCAACATGAGGATGGACCAGTTGAATGAGCTGGATGAATATCGTCTCCAGGCCTATGAGAGTGCTGCTCTATACAAGGACAAGATGAAGGCTTATCATGACAAGCTAATTGCACCAAGGAGCTTTGAGGTTGGTGACAAAATGCTGCTCTACAACTCCAGATTGAGGCTGTTTCCAGGGAAGTTGAAATCAAGGTGGTCTGGCCCATACAAGATCGCACAAGTGTTTACTAATGGAGCAGTTGAGCTAGAGACGGATGACGGGCACCGCTTCAAGGTTAATGGGCAATGCGTGAAAAAGTACTGGGGAGCTGCAGATGAAACCTCTGTGATAGAGGTTCTCCATCTTGACGAAGTCTGAGTAGTCGAGAACACCACGTCGAGCCGTGACGTTAAACCAAGCGCTTAATGGGAGGCAACCCATCGGAAAAAAAAACAACAACAACACTGACTTATGCTTTATATTGGCTTGTATTTTTGTCTCAGGGAAGGATGCACATGGTGAAAGAAAGCCTAATCAGGCGTGCGGGCGAAGGAACAGAAAGAAATTCTACAAAGGGGCATCACACGGACCGTTCACACGGCCCGTCTGACGCGAGACGGATCATTTCATGGTCCGTTGGAGCGTGCCCCCAGGTAAGCGCAATGATCCGCCCAAGGCAAAGCACACGGTCCACTCACACGGTCCGTGTGACCTCGAATGGACCGTGTAGCGGACCGTTTGAGCATACGCTTTGGGAACGTCACGCGTGCCGACACACAGCACGCTACACGGTACATCCAACGTGAAACGGTCCATTTACCGGACCGTTTGGCGTGCGCCTCGGGAACAGATGTGTGCCGCCCACGGTACGCGACACGGACCATGCCACATGGCACGGCCCATTTCCCAAAGCGTCTTGGGCCGCGTATTCTTGGGTATTTATTTTGTTTCATTCACTCTCTCTGTCTAACTCACCCCACACGCCTTCTCCTCTCTTCCTCACACCACCAACTTTTCATCTCTTCTCACACGGTTTGTATAATCCGTTCACGATCCGTCACAATTTCCTTAGGCAAATTTTCGAGTCCAAAGTCCACTTTTCTCTCTCAAGTAAGTTTCTATTTTGGGTTAGTTGTTCTTTAAGTTGTTGCTTGAAATTTTTCTTCTAGTTTTGTTCCTTTGTGTGGTTTTATGTATATACTTGTTGATTGTGAAGTCTATGACTCTCTAGGGCACATGTTCTTAAGGATTTGGTAATGGGTTACCCTAAATCACCATTGTTGCTTTCTTGAACTTTTGAACATAGGGTGTTTGTGATTTTAGGGTCGTTAAAATAGGATTCATGTTGTCGAAAGTGTGGTACGCATAGTTTAATGGTCGATCTTGAGTTTTTGATGCAATGTTTTGTTTATGAACATGGATTCTAGGACATTGGGGCTGATTGGGGGACAAAGGCCGTGTCACGACACATTACACGGTCCGTGTGGCATCACACGGGCTCGTGGGCCGTCCGGACCGAGTTCCACAATTCGCGCCAAGGCACGCCACACGGTCTGTTCGCACGGACCGTCTGATCCTACACGGGCCGTGTGGCTGCCCATCCCATGTCACTTAAAGTCTACACTCCCACGGCCCTCACACGGGCCTCTCCACGACCTGTGTACCCTTACACGGCCCGTGTGGGGCCACCGTGTCAGCATACTGCAATTTTTACGGATTTAACTATATTTATCCTCATCGATTCCAATATGAATTCTAGTGCAAAATTCCCTATGATAGACCGGGTGACGCCACTCTTAAGGGTTTTTGTCACTTTATCAACAGAGGGGAAGTCTTAGTACCTGTTAGTGTGTCATCCTATCCATTATGCTGGGACTAACTATTTATTCTTTATAATGCTTGCAGGTTATCATGGGCCCCCGTCTAAGACCTCGCCAACCTAGGGACGAGCATGAGTCACGTCTCCGGGACTCAATCACTGAATCCTCTAGTCAACACCAGGGGAGTTACTCAGGTGATGACTCCGTAGGTGGGTAAGCTGTGCCGATCGCCGGCAATGTCTCCGCCCACCCCCCTCGCACTACACGTTCACGTGCAGTGAGACGCTATATAGCTTTCCAGTCTGAGGAGGAAGCTCCGGAGGTGGGGGTGGAGGGGGAAGATGCCCCAAAACAGGAAGACGAGGCCGGCACTCCCGATACCGCAGAGCACAATGCTGGGGGTGATGATGACATTCTGATCCTCCGTGACAGCGACGACGAGGCTATTCACCAGGCGGTGGCCCGGACTTCTGACCCAAAAACCGCCAAGTGGCTTCTGGTCTTCTTACGCAAACGGTGGACTGCCCCGGGCAAAAGAAATCTATGTAAATGGCATCACTAAAGGCTCCGGGGGCTATCAAGGGAGGCCGATCATTCCGGAGATGCGAGTCCTCGTTGACAAATTGGATTCCATCCCGGAGATACGCTATGCATTTGCAGCTTACCAGTTCGGGTGGATGGCCAGCCCTCCCGGATATTATGGGCCTGATATGATTGTCGAGTTCTACTCCAGCTACGCTGCCAGTCTACTTGCCTCCATCGAAGGCAACCTGCCCAAAAGAGCGAAGAAGCGGCTTGCTGCTAAGTTGTCCCACCGGGACTATGTTACCATCCGGGAAACTCAGGTAGATATCTCGGCGGAGACAATCAACAGGTTTTTATTTGGCCCAGACTACCGTGCCCCACCAGATGGGTTATTCATTGCCAGGTATGTGAACATTACTGATGAGGTTCACATGTCGGATCCGTCTGCACGGGCCAAGGAGTTGCAGTGGATTTCGGAGCAGATTGCGCTCCAAGGAGCGGAGGAAGCTTGGGTGACTAACCCCAAGATCCCTATTACCAAGGTCTCCCTCACATTTGTCACAAAGTTCTGGTGGTCGGTGGTGCGGGCCCGACTACGACCCACGGTGAATGACAACACGCTCCAACTCTCTCATGCTTCGTTGGTAGCGTGTTTGGTAGCCCGACTTGGTATTAATGTGGGTCGTGTCATTGCCATGGAGATCAAGGACAGCGCCCTATCCGAACGAGCAGGTATGTCCTTTCCATGCCTGAATCGGGCACTTTGCAGGCAGGCCCGTGTACCAACCACCCACTACTTAGATAGAAAGATAGCTCCAACGGGTGTGGTGAACATTGCCATGATCAAGGACATAGACAACCTGTTGTATCACAGCAAAGCTCGTAGGCTTGGGATTCCTACACAGCTTCCTCGGGCTCCTCCGCAGCAACCCTTGTCATTTGAGGAGCCCCCCACGGCCCCCCAGACCGGTACAGATACTGAGCAGCCCGGGGGTAGTGGCGCAGCACATCAGGCGCATCAGGAATACACTTATGTCCCCTATGACCTTCTCGCCCGCATGGTAACAGAACAGAGACAGACACGGGCGATTGTCGATCTAATGGTGGTCAGGGTGCCTCAAGTGGTGCAGGCTCATATGCAGCTGACTGAGGACCGTCTCCGCGCCGAACTAGTGGGCCAAATACAGAGTTTGCAGGAGCAGGTCAACACTTTGGAAGGTTACTTCCATCGCATGTTTGGAAGTATGTCCGATGATGAGAGGGCGCATTTGGTGCAAACGATGCAGGATATGAAAGAAAAAATTGCAGAGCTGTACACCCGGTATAACAGCTCGGTGCCAGCTCTTGCTCCACCACCAGATTTATTGATATCACTATTCAGTGCCCCGGTGGAGCCGAGCCTAACCGAGGGCTGTGGCGTACCACTCGTACCACCTACTGCCCAAGTACCTGCTCCAGCGACTTCCGGTCATAAGGATAAAGGTAAGCGCCGCAGCCAGCGCACTAGCCCTCCGGAAGACCCGCAGCGTGAGGAAGCGAGGAGGCTGCGAAAAGCGTTGAGGGCCCAGAGGCGAGAGGCTGCTGCCCAGGAGGAGCGGGAGTGCCTAGCTTATGAGGCTGCACTGACAGGTGCTTCTGGGAGTGCCATGGGACCAGATGCTGATGTTGCCGACCCGGACCCACCAATCGGATCAGGCCATGATGACCCGCCTGACGGCTAGGGCATCCCAGGTATGTTCCACTCCTATTTTTGCTTTAGTATGTATTATGGTGCAATGGGGACATTGCACTGTATTTTGCTGGGGGTGGGGCATCCTACCCTGACGAGTTTTTCTTGTCATGTTTCTTTTCTTTGAAGGTGTAGTATCTAGTAGAACTGGCATGTTTAGGTTTATTTTGTTTGTTTTGTTTGTGTAAAGACAAGTGTTCATAAGAGTCTATAGTAACCCCAACAATTTAAAGAATAAAAATCCACGAAACTTGTGTGTGCATGAATCCCATACTGACTGATTTTGTGATCCTCTTAAATCACGGTGTACATTTCTAGTTGGCATCTTGAATAATGAAGCTTGACATTGTTGTGTAGTGCTGAATAGTGGGGGATATGTGCCATGTGTGTGGGAGTGTACTTGCTTGAATTCAATTGACACACTTGTAAGCTAGAACTTGCCTGGTTGGTCCCCCTAAAATGATTGAATGAGCGGATTAGGATAGGATCTTAGGCCATTGTTGTTGAGAAGTCACTAAGCCTAAAACGAATTAACCAAATGAAGTTTCTCCCTTTGAACCAAATGATTGAGCCTTAATAGACCTTTTCTTTCTTATTACCCAATTCATGTTTCCAATCTATCTGTAGACCATACTCAGGCCCTGGTCCCTTTAAGGACATTGTGAACCTCAACCCAGGCCAAAGGCCTAAGTTGAGGGTGGCTTACGTTGGCCCTGGTCCTTGAAAAGACATTGTGAACCTCAACTCAGGCTAAAATCCTAAGTTGAGGGTGACTATTGTAAGAGAGGCAGAATAATATGGATGGAAAGGAGTCGAGTCATGAGAAGAAAAGCTGGACTGAAAAAAAAAAGGGAAGTCTGGGGCTTGTGAATGAATGAACGAAGAAGGTAACCACGCCCATCCGTAAAGTTAAGAGGTAAAACAGGGGAAACGAAGAGTTTGGGGGCTGAAAGTAGAGGCTGAGTCAAAGCAGGGTCTTGGAACGAAAAGTTAGTCACTTTGATCCTAAATATACCTCACCCAAGCCCGAGCCTACATTACAAGCCGCAAAAGTCCTAAAGTGATCCTAAAAAGGTCATTCAAGAGTCAAGGTGGTGAAAATAAAGGCAAGCATATGGTCTATACTTGTGTGTCGGTTGAAAATCTTTCTGAGTGGGAGTGTCTACATTCCAGTCTCTGTGCTACATTGTTACACTATGTGTGAGACTTCCTTGTAGTGAGGGGCACTATCACCGCACTATTTGGTGGCTATACTAACTGACTCATCTTTATTCTCGGACTTAAGTAGGGCCAACGGGATATAGTATAGTGCTTAGGTTGATCTAATAAGAGTCCGTTGGGGTATGAGCACATCGCAAGTGTACTTTTTGAGCATGAATTTGATGATAAAGGGGTCTCTATTTACTTCTTGTTAAGCGCTTGTCTTTGTGTGTCATTGTGTGTTTTTAGTCATTGCTTGAGGACAAGCAATGGTTCTAGGTTGAGGGTGTTGATGAGTCATGAAAATACGACTTTTACGATGCTTACGACAAAGAATTATTGTGCATTCTTAAGCGCTTTTGTTAGCTTAATGGGGTTGTTTTGATACTGTGCATGAAAATAGCAAAGGCATGGATCGACTGAGGGAATTACAAGGAACAAGTGGAAAACAAGGCCAAGTGTAGGACAACGAAAGGCCCACACGGGCCGTATCACACTACACGGTCCGTGTAACCGACCGTGGCACCACACTTGGTGCAACAAGCAAGAAAAGGTTAACATCACTCGCACGGACGGTCAAACGGGCCGTCTACCTTCAGACGGACCGTGCCACGCGCCGTGTGGTTGACGTAGTTCGGAGGGCCTTTCGTCGAAAATAAAGGAATTTGTGCAAGGAAAGTCACACGGACCGGCAAACGGACCGTCTGACGCAAGACGGGCCGTGTCGTGTGTCGTGTGAGTGACGTAAGTCAAAGGTCCTTCGTCGAAAATATCAGAATTTGTGCAAGTGGAGCCACACGGAAGGAGAGACGGCCCGTCTCACACGACACGGGCCGTGTCATGGATCATGCAGTAACAGTCGCTGAGTCAGATGGACCAGGTGACAGGCCGTCTGACGTCAGACGGTCCGTGTAACGGACCGTGTCCCTTGCCGACTCTATTTTTCCTAAATTGTATCGGATTAGTTTTACTTAGTATAAAAGGTACATTATTTTATTTTATGAGGACATCTGTTTTTTACGGCAGAAACAAGAGAGAAAAAGCAAAAAACACTAGGTTGACTTTGTAATACGTGAGATTCGTGTTTGTGATCATTGTTTGAAGCTTGTAACACTGATTCTTGTTCTTTCAATTGTAAGTCAATCTTTATGTCTTAATCTAATTGTTGTGGGCAAGTTATCAATATTATGCTAGGCTAAACCCACAACTAGGGTTGTGGGAACCATGACCATTCAATAAGATAACGCAAATTGGGGTAATTCGTGAGAATGATTATTGCATGTATTGTTAAAATCTTTGTTCTAAACTTCTCCTTAATGAGTCAACGCGTTAGGGTAAGCCTGTATTTGCTACATGCCCGAGAGGGATGTAGTGATTGGGAAAAGAGTTTAACAACAGAAATTCGGGGTTATGAACCTAGTCTAAGTGCCTGAGACTGAAAGGTGAAGGTACTCTGAGATCAATAACAGCGTTTAGAATTGCTGCATACGCTCTGAGACCGAAAGGAGATGAGTGAAATATAACTAGGAAGGACCGAAAAGTGAACTAGATATTAGCTAAGTTGTTGGATCTTACATGCACCGTTAAGCACGAGTTTACCAAACCAGTTTAGTTGTCGTATTGGACGTCATGGGGAACACAACCCTAGCCTCTCTCTATCTGTTTGAAAATCAGAACAACGTTTTTGTTGGTTATATTACACAATCATTTAAATTAAACAACGCAACCCCCCATTTACTTTATGCATATTTATCTTGGGAATAGTATTTACATCTGAAAGTCGGTACTAATAGAACAATTCTTACGTGCTCCCTGTGAGATCGACCTCAACTCTGGTTGAGTTCTATATTTGACCAACGACCACTTTACTCTTCTATTCGGAGTGTAATTTGGGTGTATCACTCCTTAGAGTGGGAATAGAATTTGAGATGATAAAATGATCTGTTACATCAAGTCAAGTCCAAAGCATTTCTACCGATGAAGTTTTCTTATGAGTTGATAGAAGGGTCAACTTCAAATGCCCATATCTCTTAAAGTACAATGAGTTAGGTGTCCCATAATATATCCAACTAAATATCTTTGAGTTAGCTTTCCAACGCATCTTATTTCACCTTCATCAGAGTTCGGAGTAGAATATTATGACCACTTTACTGGAGACCTACAGAGTTGTCTGCCACGCAGACCTATTGTGAACCCATTCTGGATAAGCTAAGCGACGTCCCTTTATTTTATTTTTAGGGTAATTTTATTCTAAAGCCTTTGGGGGTCTATTTAAGGTCCTAAAACGCATAAAATGTCAGTTTCATGAGTAAAAACCCTCTCCTTCACTCCTAAACATAAAATGCTCAAGCATCATCAAGAAAGTCATCAAGTTAGGATTAACTTTCAAGATTCATCATCAAGGTGAGTTATTATTCATAAGCTTTAAGCTAATTTCTCTATCTATTCATGAATCCCTAATAGAATCTTAAATTATAACCTAGGGTTTCAAGAAAGCGAATTCAAGAATCCCAAGAAAGGATTTCTTAATTCTTCTTTCCATGAAGTAGGGTTCTTAATCAAGAACTCTAAAGATTCTAAGTCAAGAATTCAAGAATAAAAAAGGAACTCTTCAAACAATGTCTTTCCAAGTTAATCCACTATAAAAGAACTACCGAGATCGAGGATTTTCTCCAAGAAAATAAGTATTCATCAAATTTTAATTGTGATATCAACTTTCCAGGTATGTAAGGCTAAACTAAAAACATGAGATTATTCTCTCATGTGCCCCATAAAGGTCATAGATGAGTTGATAATTGAAGAGCCTACATGCATGAATTCTTGAGAATTTTTCATTGAAAAATTGATTTGACATTACAGGTTTTCTATGTTGATGATTATCGTACTATTTGTTTTCTTGAAGTTGATATTTTTTCATGAGATTTTGCATAACCTTACATGATTATTTGAAAAGCATGCATAATGAACTTAGGGGGATGAGTCTAGAGCCTTGACGATGATGATGTCTGTGATGTTGTGATTATGTTCAAATTGATGAGAGTCTTGATGATGATGTTGATGAGAATGATGTTCATGAGTCTTAAAACTTGAAACTAAATTCTAAAAAGAGTGTTTCGAGTCCATGATGTTGATTTTGATGTTGATATTGATGAGACGAGTTGATGTTGATGTTGAGGTTGAGGTACTATGTCCCTATGGGACTGATGATGATGTATTATGTCCCTATGGGACTGATGAGGTTGATGTTTTATGAGCATGTCGAGTTCTGGGAGGAGTATTGAGCACCGAAATGGGTGAGAGTGAGTCTCACTTGAACCCATTAACTACCTGGCCCGCGTAGGAAGAGAGGATTGAACCACAATGCAAATGACTCCTTTCTTGTCCTAATAGAGGACTGAGGTTTTTTCTTGTGGATCCACTGAGGTGGATGTCCTTTACCCCAGGCAGGGTACTGGATGGATGTGGCAACGACATTGCTTCGTTGTATCATCACCGGCTCATAGGTGATGGTTGTCGGTTAGAGAAACTACCAGTGAGGTCTTACTTTGATAGTACTCTGATGTTGATGTTGATGTGATGGTATGAATCGAGTTTCCTTGAGTTGAGTCGAGTTTCCCTGAGTTGAGTTGAGTCGAGTTTCCTTGAGTCGAGTTGAGTCGAGTCGAGTTTTCTTGAGTTGAGTTGAGTTGAGTCGAGTCAAGTTTCCTTGAGGTGGGTCTGATGTATTGATGAGGTATTTGATGAGATGTTGATGGGTCATATTCCTACTCTTTATTCTTTCTTTAGATAGACATTTGACATTCTGATGGAGTATAATGTTGAGTTGATGTTATTCCTATATTATTCTACCTGTTTTTGTTTCACTCAGCTATTTTACATACCAGTACATTCCACGTACTGATGTCCTCTTCTGAGACTGCATCGTTTTATGATCCAGAGGCAAGTATCAGAGGTCATCGACAGGCACTTCATTGAGGATCTATCCGCATTCAGCTGATCGGTGAGACTTCCTTGTTTTCAGAGGATTTCCATATTATTATCATCTAGCTTGAGTAGTACTTTATTTTCCTTGAGTTTGCAATCCATGGTCTATCATGGTACCATCTAGATGTTTGAGTTAGAGGCTTCATAGACATTGAGTAGAGGATGTTATGTATTGTTGTTTTTCCAACTCCTTTTTGTTGGAAATTAACATTTTATATAAAGACTTGGTTACTTTAATTACATTAAAGTCTTTTCCTTGAGGATGTTTCTTTCGCTGTTGAGTATGAGGTAACGATAAGGCCAAGTGGTTCGCTCGGGGACTAGCAATAACCTCTGAGTGTCGGCCACGCCAAGGGTACTCTCCCAGGGCGTGACATAGAGGTATTTTTGTAATTTTACCGGGTATTACATCATCTCCCCCTTGTGATCATTCGCCCTCGAATGATGAGTAAATGTGGATATCAAGGCACGAATAGACTCAAGACTCATCTCATCACTCGACTCTTCCTCGACTTCAATCAATACTACTCAGAGCGGACAATAGTTCATAGTGTTGGGTCAGGTCATTACAGATGGTATCAGAGTCACTCTTGTGTCAGCCTTGTTGATATGGGGATAGAGTTCCCCTGAGTTTAGGCGAATCCCAGTGAGGCGGGGAAAACCTCAGTGTTGAGTCTATTAGAATCCCAATCGGTGGAGCAAACCTCAGTGAGGACGATGAGTCCATAGAAGGGGTATATGTAACAACCCATCCTGAGATGAGATGTCCGACATCAGCAAAACATAGGAGAGATGTTGGGTATATAAGTAAAGGACTAGGCTATATAATGTGAGGCGCCTTTGGGGGTGAGCCTAAAGGGACAAATCCATGATGGGCTAGGCCCAAGAGCGGACAATACTTCACAGTGTTGGGTCAGGTCGTTACAGAAACCATCTGCACTAGCAAAGTCGGGATATACATTATCAAAATGCTTCCAGACTTCTGCATCAAATGGATGAGACACTTATAACGAGCATGACTACAAAACTTACAATTTTCCAATTCACTATCATCCTTATAGTACAACATGCAACCATTAACACAACAATGAATTCTGTCATGTGACCATGCTAATTTAAAAACCAGTTTCTTTGTCTGATAGAAGTTTGTGGTATGTTAAACTCAGGATTAACCAACTCACCCAAGAGATCAACTCATAGCCTCATTAGGAATATTTCAATCCGATTTCATATTCATTAATCTAATGGCAACAGACAAAGCAGAACATGGACTCCCCTCACATAATGGATGACTAGCCTTTTCTAATTCTTCATAGAAGCATTTTGCTTCTTCATTAGGAGCTTCATTATAAAATTGTTCAGATTCCATCCCCCTTTGAACTCTGAAAGCATCATTAATCATTTCATGAACTCTATCATGTTGAAAATGTGTCATGTTGATTCCTATCATATTTAAATCTAATTTGACCATGTGGTACAAGCATATTATATTCATCCACGGGCATCGAATTATAAAATACACCATTTAGTCCATCTATTTCTCCATAATCTACCCATACGAATATCGGGGTTTAAATCCCTTATGATACAAATGTACCATAACTTGATCTGGACTAAAAATATATAGAGACGTACATGCACTGCAAGGACACCTAACCAATTGATTTCTCTTAAAAATATCAAGTGTCATTGCATGATCAATGAAACTTCTTACACTGTCAATAAATGTAGATTTCAACCCACCATCATTTTCATAATACATGTCATACATCCACATATGATGAGCCATCACAAAACATATTCAAGTATAATTAAAGTTTAACAATTTGATGTTGATAATGTATACATGTTAATTTTAAGTAATTCTAAGTACTTAAATTAAAAATCCTAAAGTTCAAGTTAATTCTAAAATCTACATTGAAGTTAAAAATTAAAGTCCTAAAGTTCAATTTAACAAGTATATAAAGTTTAAGTTCTAAATTATATTCAACTTAAAGTTCACAACTACTTAAAATTTAATTCATATCTTAAAATATAATAATTCAAGTTTCTAGAATGCAAAAGTTAATTTTTCTAAGTATATAAAGTCCTAGAGTTCAATTTAACAAGTATATAAAGTTTAAGTTCTAAATTATATTCAACTTAAAGTTCACAAATACTTAAAATTTAATTTACATTCTAAAACATAATAAATTCAAGTTCTAGAGTGCAAAAGTTGAATTTTTCTAAGTATATAAAGTCCTAGAGTTCAATTTAACAAGTATATAAAATCTAAGTTCTAAATTATATTCAAATTAAAATTCACAACTATTTAAAATTCAATTTATATCCTAAAATATAATAATTCAAGTTTCTAAAGTGCAAAAGTTGAATTTTTCTAAGTATATAAAGTCCTAAAGTTCAATTTAACAAGTATATAAAGTTCAAGCTCTAAATCATATTCAACTTAAAGTTCACAACTACTTATAATTTAATTTAAATCCTAAAATATAATTATTCAAGTTTCTAGAGTGCAAAAGTTGATTTTTTTTTCTAAGTATATAAAGTCCTAAACTTCAATTTAACAAGTATATAGAGTTTAAGTTCTAAATTATATTCAATATCAAATTAAACTTCACAACTAAAGTTTACTTATATCGATCCTACAATATTAATACTTCAAGTTTTCTAAAGTTCAAAAGTTAGATTTTTCTAAGTTAAATTGTAAACTTTCAAATTCCAAGTATAATTAAAGTTCAAGTATCTAAAGTGGAGGATTTATACAAATTTGAAGCAATTCGTCTAAGCACTTAATTTAAAATTCTCAACGTTCAAGTTAATTCTAAACTCTACATTCAAGTAAGCAATTAGTATGTAAAGTTCAAAAGTTCGATTTTCTAAATTAATTAAATTGCAAGTTCAAGTTGTAAATTAATACAAACAACTAAAACACATCAAAGCTAAAGTGAAAATTAATTACAACAACTAAACCAAGTCAAACTAATTAAATTGTAAATTAATCAAATTAGTAACTAACTCAAATCAAAATTAAAGTGCAACAATTGTACATTGCTAAAAATTCAAAATGGGAACTCTAAGCAAAATGCAAGTATTCTAAATTGAATAAATTAAAAAAATCTAATATATACAACAATTAAAATTTTGAAAGAAAAAATACCTTCACTTTTTTTCATAAGTTTGACGGGTCGATGGGCTTAGCTTGACAGGTCGAATATATCCTACAATGATGCAAAATTTCTAAAGTTCAAATTTTATACATGCAAGTTTGATTTTTCTAAGTTCAAGTACAAACTTTTTAATTTAAAGTACAATTAATGTACAAGCATCTAAAATAGAGAATTCAAATTTCCTAAGTTAAAGTTCACTATTTAAAGTTCTAATTCATGACATTCAACCTAGATTTTCCTAACTCAAAGTGCACAACTTAACATATAATTCAACCAAAAATTTTAAATTAAAGTTCAACTATTTAAACTTTCTATGTTAAAGTACAAACTTTACATATACACACCAAATGAAATTCTAAATTAAAGTTCAATACACTCAATTCATAACTAGAATCCAAACTCAATTGGAATTATAAGCAATATATATATTCTAAATATGTTAATATATTCTACCTTTCAACATTTCTTTACTTCTAAGTTCAACATTTCTAACTTCTACCTTTTAACAAAAAATTGGGGGTAGGGGGATTACTGTAACACCTCAACTTTTTTTCACTAAGATTGAGCCATCCTTAATATTATAGGATCAATTCATAAGTATTTCAAGTATATTATATGTGATTTAGAGTTATAAATATCTAGTCAAGTCCAAAGAATTTCTAGTGACTAAGTTTTCATATGAGTTAATGGAAGGGTCAACTTCAAATCCCCATATCTCCTAAAGTATAATGCGCTAGATGACCCATAATATATCAAATTAAAGATCTTTGAATTAGCTTACCAACACATCTTATTTCGCGTTAAACGGAGTTTGGAGTAGAGAGTTACGACTATTTTACTGGAGACCTGCAGAGCTGTCTGAATGACCGCGACGGCTCCGCGACGCGGACCTATCGCGAACCCTTTCTAGATAAGCTAACCGACATTCCTTTATTTTATTTTGAGGGTACTTTTGCCCTAAAGCCTTTGGGGGTCTATTTAAGGTCCCAAAATGCATAATACGTCAGTTTCATAAGTCAAAACCCTCTCTTTCACTCCTAAACATAAAACGCTCAAGAATCATCAAGAAAGTCATCAAGTTAGGATTAACTTTCAAGATTCTTCATCAAGGTGAGTTATTCTTCATAAGCTTTAAGCTAATTTCTCTATCTATTCATGAAATCCCTAATAGAATCTTAAATCCTAACCTAGGGTTTCAAGAAAGCAAATTCAAGAATCCCAAGAAAGGATTCCTTGATTCTTCTTTCCATGGATTAGGGTTCTTTATCAAGAAACTCTAAAGATTTTGAGTCAAGAAGTCAAGAATCAAAAAGAAGTTCTTCAACAATGTCTTTCCAAGTTCTTCCATTCTAAAAGAACTATCGAGGTTGAGGATTTTCTCCAAGAAACGATTATTCATCAAATTTTGATTGTGATATCAAATTTCCAGGTATGTAAGGCTACTCTGAAAACATAGGAATGTCCTCCCATGTGCCCCTGTGATGTAGGTATGGATGTCCTAATGTGATGAATAGGGTAACAAATTGAAGTATGAATTAGTTAATACGATGTAGAGAGTAACTGGCATTGTTGTATGCATATACATATATATATCCTGCATTGATGATGATCGTCATAATAATCCTCATGTGTTTTTAAACTATTTTCATGAAAAGTATTTAGTTGAAAACCTTATATCTATTGTATTCTAGAAAAGCATGCATGATGAACATGCGTGTGGGTGTAGAGTCTAGAGTAATGATAAAATAATGAATGATTAATGATGAGCATGAGAATGTGTAATTGTCGTTAGGTTGAGAGTTAAAGCTCCTAATCTAGTGTTCCTAGAGTCTATGATGATGATGATGCTAAGGTTATGAATGAGAGGATGTTGATGTTAATGTTAATAAGGTGAGATGATGACTGATGTTGATGTCTCTAAGTTGAGAGTCAAAGTTTCCAAACTAGTATTCCTAAAGTCTATGATGTTGAAGTAACTGCTAATGAGGTGATGATGATGATGTTAATGTTAATGCAATGAGATGACAATGATATCAATGTAAATGAGATGCTAATGATGATGTAATGTGTCCCTATGGGACTAATGATGATGTAATGTGTCCCTATGGGACTAATGATGTTAATGTTTTATGAGCATGTCGAGTTCTGGGAGGAGTATTGAGCACCGAAATGGATAAAAGTGAGTCTCACTTGAGTCCATTAACTACGTGGCCCGTGTAGGAAGAGAGGATTGAACCGCAATGCGGATGGCTCCTATCTTGTCCCAAATGAGGACTAATGTTATGTTTTGTGGATCCACTAATGTAATGTCCTTTACCCTGGGCAGGGTAATGGATGGATGTGCAACGGCATCGCTTCGTTGTATCATCACTGGCTCATAAGTGATGGTTGTCCGTTAAAGAAACTCCCAGTTAGGCCTCTCAGAAAAGGTTTCCCTAATATTACTCTAATGCAAAGGTCAATGTTAATGTAAAGGCCAATGTTAATGCAAAGGTCAATGTTAATGTAAAGGCCAATGTTAATGCAAAGGTCAACGTTAATGTAAAGGTCAATGTTAATGTACAGGTCAATGTTATTGTTTCCCTGATATAAACGTTAAAGTCTCATGATGATGTACGTTATGTTCGGATGATTCTAATGATGTGATTCAGCTATTTTACATGCCAGTACATTCCACGTACTGACGTCATTTGGCGCTGCATCATTTTATGATGCAGATATAGGAGCTAGAGGACTTCAGCAGCCGCCCCGTTGAAGCCAAGTGTTTGCAAGTTCTGACCGTGGTGAGCCTCCCTGTTTTCGGAGGAAACCTTTATTTGATGCTATCCTATTATTTCATTGAGTCGGGTAGCCATGGCATGTCATGGTCCCCTTCTTAGACGGTTTAGAAAATGTTAGAGGCTTCGTAGACATAATGATGTAGTCCAGGTGAATGTTTTGATAACTGAGCAATATTTCTTTGTTTGGTTTTGATGATCAGATTAATGTTTGGCCATTGGCCCACTATTTTAAGGTATTGTTTACTATTTTATTTTCTTCCGTGATGTCTATAATGAATGATGTGATGAGGCTAAGTGGTTCGCTTGGGGGCTAGCAATAGTCTCTGAGTGCCGGCCACGCCTAGGGTACCCTCCCGGGGCGTGACAATTACAATGTGGAGAATCAAACCCTCATCAACAAGGTGAGAGTTCAGGTAGTCAACCAATTGAGCTACTAAGATTCTCCAACTTTTACCTTCTTTACTTCCAAAACTAATTTTTAGCTTCACGAACAAATCAATTAAAACTAACAAACATTCAAATTTACAGTGTAATTCAAAAAACCCAATTCAAACTACAATTCAAAAATTCACATTGACAAATTCACACTTAAATTATAACACCCGGTAAATTACCAAAATACCCCTAGGAAAGAGGTGTGCATAAAATGCGTCTTTCGATGCTCGGTTTGAAAATCCGAGAGCGAATTCGTGATCAACATTGAAAATTGAGTGGGAGGATGGTGTCGGTCAATTTTTAGAGCGATCGAGTCGAAATATAATTTTTCATTCCAAGATGAAAAATAGTGTGCCTGCGCGATAGAACCGCGTCGTGGACCTATCGCGGAGCCACACTTATGTTTTTCTGTGATTTTTCGACAGAGTTGAATTTCCCAAAAATACACTGTCCACAAAAGGTCTGCGTCGCAGACTGTGTTATTTCAGGGTGGGAAAAATTCTTTTAAATTATGGAGGGCATTTTAATCTATTCCTACCTATCCTAAATGTACCCCTACGACCAATAAAGGTCGGTTTCTAAGAAAAGGATTTCAAAAAAACCCAATTCTGAAGTGTTCTTCCTAGAAGTCACCAAGTCAAGGCTTGAGGGAAATTAAGGTTGAGGAGATTAAGAGAAGAATTGTGCAAATTCGTGTTAGCAAATCTTTCCAGGTATGTAAGGCTAACCTAAAGCATGGGAATGTTCTCCCATGTGCCCTCTTGAGTATATTAAATTGTGTATTGCACATAATGATGTTGATGTGAAGAGTTTCAAGCATGTATTTTGTATTTTACTTTACGTATATACTTTCCTTAAACTGATGATCATCATAAAACTGAAGTTACATCCATAATTCATTTCACAAGTGTTTTCTTTAAAATCCTATGACTATTTTATTAAAAAGATGTAAGAATGAACTAACAGATGAGTCTAGAGCCTAAATGAGAATGATGTTATGATGTTGTGACTGTATTTCACATATGGATGAGAGTCTTGAGGATGATGTTGATGAGCATGATATATGATGTCTTAAATTTGAAAGTTTAATTTCTAAAATGAGTATTTTGAGTACATGATGTTAATGTTGAGGTTAATGAGGAGAGGTGATGCTGATGTTGAGGTATTCTATTTTGTCCCCACGGGACTGATACTGATGTTGAGGTATTATGTTATGTCCCTATGGGACTGATGATGAGGTATTATGTCCCTATGGGACTGATGAGGTTGAGGTTTTATGAGCATGTCGAGTCTGGGAGGAGTATTGAGCACTGAAATGGGTAAGAGTGAGTCCCACTTGAACCTATTAACTATGTGGCCCGCATAGGAAGAGGGGATTGAACCATAATGCGGATAGCTCCTTTCTTCTCCCAAATGAGGACTGAGGTTTTTCTTGTGGATCCACTGAGGTTGATGTCCTTTACCCCGGGCAGGGTACTGGATGGATGTGACAATGGCATCGCTTTGTTGTATCATCACCGGCTCATAGGTGATGGTTGTCGGTTAGAGAAACTCCTAGTTAGTTTTCTTTTGATAGGACTCTGATGTTGATGTTGATGTGATGTCCTGAGTCGATGTTTCCTGAGTTGAGTCAATGTTTTCTGAGTTGAGTCAATGTTTTTTTGACTTGAGTCGATGTTGACTAAGTTGAGTCTATATTGATGTTCCCTGAGTTGATGTTGACATTGAGGTTCCTTGAGTGAGTTGAGTCGAGTTTCCTTGAGATGAGTTTGATGTGATGATGATGTTGAGATGAGAGGTTGATGGGTCAATCGTCTATTCTAATCTCTTGCCTTAGATAGACGCTTGACGTTTTGATGGAGTATGATGTTTGAGTTGATGTTTCCTTTATGTTGTTGTACTTACATTACTATTCAGCTATTTTACATGCGAGTACATTCCACGTACTAACGTCATTCGGCGCTGCATCGTTTCATGATGCAGATACAGGAGTTAGAGGACTTCAGCAGATGCACTGTTGAGGTTAGAGATCGCGAGTTCCAACATTGGTGAGCCTTCTTATTATCCGGAGGAAACCCTTTACTTGATGCTTCCTTTATTTCTTTGAGTTCGATAGCCATGGCATGTCATGGCACCATTCTTAGACAGTTGAGTCAGGTTAGAGGCTTCGTAGACATGATGGCGAGGTTGATGTTGATGTTATTCTTATGAATTGAGTAGTACTTTTACTCACTTAGTTGATGTTGACACTGATGTTGGCCTTTGGCTCTTTTATTGAGGTAGTTCCCTATTTGCTTCCGCTATTATGGTGTTAAAGTGATTGTCCTGAGAACAAGTGGTTCGCTTAGGGGCTAGCAATAGTCTCTGAGTGTCGGCCACGTCTAGGGTACCCTCCCGGGGCGTGACAAACTTGGTATCAGAGCACAGAGTTCAAGAGTCCTAGGGATCTATGAAGCCATGTCTAGTAGAGTCTTGTTTATGCGTGTGTTTTGCACCACACTTCATAAACAGGATGCTACAAGGTATTAGGAAATGGTTACCCTTCTTTGATGGTCTGAGTTCGTGTGATAGAGCTTGACTCTATGAAACCCCCTTTCTAATTCGTGTGTTACGCGTTTGCAGATAATGCCTCCAAAATGCACTACTGTCCAAAGAGATGCCTCAGTCCCTAACACTGAGAATCCTTTACCAGAGGCTCCTAATCAGCATGGGACAAGGAGACAGGGGCGACCTGCCATAGCTACTGAGGCTCCACCAGCACCTCCTGCTCAGTCAGCCTCCACTTCGAAAGCAGACTTCAGGGGAGCTATTACTATGCTCACTCAGTTGGTGGCCTCTCAGAGTAGCAGTCGTGGTCCCCAGGCCCCTAGCTCCCAAGAGTCTACAGTTGCATCCAGGCTTAGAGATTTCCTGAGGATGAACCCGCCAGTCTATACGGGGTCCAAGGTTGAGGAGGATCCGCGAAACTTCATTGATGAGATGCGCAAGATCTTGAGGTCTATGCATGTAAACGAGGTTGAGGGAGTCGAGCTGGTCTCGTATCAGCTCAAGGATGTTGCCAATGTCTGGTATAACCAGTGGGAAGATGGTAGAGGTGAGGATGCTGAGCCTGCTGAGTGGGAAGAGTTTGAGAGTGCTTTTCTCGATCACTTCTTTCCCCCCGAGTTAAGGGAGGCAAAGGTCGAGGAGTTCGTGAATATGAAGCAAGAGGGGTTGACGGTCAAAGAGTATAGCTTGAAGTTCATCCACTTATCCAGGTATGCTCCAGAGATGGTCCCTGATGTGAGGGCAAGAATGAGGAAGTTTGTGTCTGGGTTGGGCAGGCATGTGAAGAGGGAGTGTAAGGCAGCATTGCTAATTCCAGACATGGATATTGCTAGACTTATGGTCTATGCCCAGCAGACTGAGGAGGATAAGAAGAGGGACAGGGAAGAGCAGCAGAGTAAGAAAGCCAAGTCGGCAGGGCATGAGCCTAACCAGCAGAAGCAGAATAAAGGTGACAGAACCTTCTTTCAGAGGAAGTCTGCTAGCCATGCACCCCCGATGGCGAGTGCACTTGTTCAGCAAAATAGGTATGATCAGAAATCTTATGGTCACCAGAACTTCAGAGCACAGGGACCTCAGTCCCAAGCTAGTGTTGCTCAAGGTCGGAAGGGAAGGCCACCTTGTGGCAGATATGGCAGGCTGCACCTTGGTGCGTGCCGTGAGGGCACAAACACTTGCTTTTCATGTGGATAGCCTGGCCATTTCCAGGGTGAGTGCCCTACGAGGAATCAGAGGTGGAGTGATAGAGGTAATAGGGCTCAGTCTTCTACAGCGCCCCCGGCGAGCAGTCATCAGAAGGTTGCTACTGCAAATGCAGGAGGCGGGACGAACCATTTGTATGCGACGGGAAATCGACAGGATCAAGAGGTTGCTCCAGATGTTGTTATGGATATGCTCCGAATCTTTTCTCATAATTGTTATGCATTGCTTGACCCGGGTGCCACTTTGTCTTTTGTGATGCCCTATGTGGCCAATAAGTTTGAGGTTCTTCCTGAGTGTTTGCTTGAACCTTACACTGTTTCGACTCCTACTGGTGAGTCAATCCTGCCTAAGAGGGTCTATGGAGACTATATAGTGTCCATCTGTCATAGGGATACTTTGGCCAATTTGGTAGAGTTGGAGATGGTCGACTTTGATGTGATTCTTGGTATGGATTGGCTCCATGCTTGCCATGCATCCATAGATTGTAGGACCCGAGTTGTTAAATTTCAATTTCCGAATGAACCGGTCTTAGAGTGGAAGGGAGGTTATGTTGCACTCAAGAGTAGATTTATTTCCTACCTGAGGACGAGGAGGTTAATCTTTAAGGGGTGTATTTATCACCTTGTACGAGTTAAATCTGATGATGTTGAGTCCCCTACTCTTGAGTCGGTCCCGATTGTAAATGAATTTCCTGAGGTGTTCCCTGAGGATTTACCCGGAGTCCCTCCTGATAGGGAGATCGACTTTGGTATTGATGTACTTCCTGACATGCAGCCCATTTCAATTCTACCATATAGGATGGCCCCTGCAGAGTTGAAAGAGTTGAAGGAGCAGTTGAAAGATCTGTTAGAGAAGGGCTTTATTAGACCTAGTGTTTCTCCTTGGGGTGCTCCCGTTCTGTTTGTACGAAATAAGGATGGGTCTCTGCGAATGTGCATAGACTATAGGCAACTGAACAAGGTCACGGTCAAGAATAAATATCCTCTTCCCAGGATAAATGACCTGTTTGACCAACTTCAGGGTGCCTCGTGCTTTTCAAAGATAGACCTCAGATCGGTTTACCACCAGTTAAAGGCGAAAGAATATGATATTCCAAAGACAGCTTTCTAGACAAGATATGGCCACTTTGAGTTCTTGGTCATGTCCTTTGGGTTGACAAATGCACCGGCAACTTTCATGGACTTAATGAATAGGGTGTTCAGGCCTTGCTTTGACATGTTTGTGATCGTGTTCATTGATGATATCTTGGTATATTCGAGGAATGAAGAGGAGCATGCCAAACACCTTCCTGTTGTCCTTTAAAACTCTTAAGGACCATGAGTTGTATGTGAAGTTCTCCAAATGTGAATTTTGGCTTAAGTCAGTGGCTTTCCTAGGCCATGTGGTTTCGGGTGATGGAATTCGAGTAGATGGTCAGAAGATTGAAGCGGTTGTAAGCTGGCCAAGACCAACCTTTCCAACAGACATAAGGAGTTTCTTGGGGTTGGCAGGCTACTACTACAAATTTGTTGAGGGATTTTCTTCCCTATCCACGCCATTGACCAAACTGACTTAGCAAAAGGTCAAGTTTCAGTAGTCTGAGGAATGTGAGAAGAGTTTCCAAGAGCTAAAGACTAGGTTGACCATCGCACCTGTCTTGACCTTGCCTGATGGGACAGAAGGCTTTGTAATATACTGTGATGCGTCAAGAGTTGGGTTGGGATGTGTATTAATGCAGAGAGGAAAAGTGGTGGCTTATGCTTCCAGGCAGCTTAAAGTTCCTGAGAAGAACTATCCGACCCATGATCTTGAGTTGGTGGCAGTTGTGTTCGCACTCAAAATCTGGCGCCACTATCTGTATGGAGTGCATGTGGACGTGTTCACGGATCACAAGAACTTACAGTATATCTTCAGTCAGAGAGAGCTCAACCTGCGACAGAGAAGATGGTTGGAATTGCTCAAAGATTATGACATGAGCATTATGTACCACCCAGGTAAAGCTAATGTGGTTGTTGATGCTCTTAGCAGGTTGTCTATGGGTAGCACAGCCCATGTTGAGGAAGAAGAGAAAGAGCTAGTGAAAGAAATGCATAGGTTGGCTCGACTGGGAGTCCAACTTGAGGAGAACGACGAGGGAGGAATTAATGTTCAGAGTGGGTCTTCATCGTCCCTAGTGACTGAGTTAAAAGAGAAGCACGATCGAGATCCTATTATACTCCAATTGAAGGAGGATGTTCAGAAGCAAAAAGTAATGGTCTTCTCCAAAGGGGGAGATGGGGTATTGAGGTACCAGAGTAGGCTATATGTCCCTGATGTTGATGGTGTTCAAGAAAGGATTCTGGCTGAGGCCCACAACACTAGATACTTCATTCATCTGGGCTCCACCAAGATATATTACGACTTGAGAGAGGTCTATTGGTGGAGTGGAATGAAGCGGGATATCTTGGAGTTTGTTTCAAGATGCCCAAACTGCCAACAAGTAAAAGTTGAGCACCAAAGGCCAATTGGCTTGGCCAAAAACTTTGAGATTCCAGAGTGGAAGTGGGAGATGATTAATATGGATTTCATCACTGGCCTACCGAGATCCCGGAGACAGCATGATTCCATATGGGTAATTGTGGACAGGATGACTAAGTCAGCACATTTCCTAGCAGTCAAGACGACCAACACTGCAGAGGATTATGCCAAGATGTATATCCAAGAGATTGTGAGATTGCATAGAGTTCCCTTGTCCATCATCTTGGACAGAGGAGCCCAATTTTCTTCTCATTTCTGGGAGTCTTTCCAGAAAGGATTGGGTACCAAAGTGAACTTGAGCACACCTTTTCATCCATAGACGGATGGTCAGTCAGAGCGCACTATCCAGACGGTAGAAGACATGTTGAGAGCATGCGTCCTTGACTTCAAAGGAAATTGGGACGATCATTTACCATTGATTGAATTCGCATATAACAATAGTTATCATGCGAGCATTCAAATGGCCCCTTATGAGGCCTTATATGGAAGGAGATGTAGATCACCCATTGGGTGGTTTAAAGTTGGAGAGGCTGAGTTGATTGGTCCTAACCTGGTCCACCAGTCCATGGAGAAGGTGAAGATTATTCGAGAAAGATTGAAGATTGCCCAAAGCCGTCAGAAATCTTACACAGATGTGAGGGAAAGAGACCTAGAGTTTGAGGTAAGCGATTGGGTTTACTTGAAAGTATCACCCATGAAGGGCGTCATGAGGTTTGGGAAAAGGGGGAAATTGAGTCCTCGCTACATTGGTCCTTATCAGATTGTGCGAAGAATTGGGAAGGTTACTTATGAGCTAGAATTACTTCCGAGTTAGATGGAATCCATGCGGTGTTTCATATTTCGATGTTGAAGAAATGTTTGGGGGATCCTGCCTTGGTAATTCCTGTGGAGAGCACGGGAGTCAGAGACAGTTTGTCCTATGAGGAAGTCCCAGTATAAATCCTGGATCGACAGGTTCGCAGACTGAGGAACAAAGAGATAGCCTCTATCAAAGTTCTGTGGAGAAATCAAATTGTTGAGGAAGCGACATGGGAAGCTGAGGAAAAGATGAAAGCAAAATACTCGCATCTGTTCGTGCTCGAGGTTGATGAAAGTGTTGAAGGTAACATTCTTACTTTTATGTAAATTGATGTTCCTACTATGAGTATATATGTGTAAATCCTGATGTATGAGTAGAGGTTATTGAGGTCGATGAGGAATTGAGGAGGTGAGTTTCTGAGTGAGTATCGAGGTGAGTCCTGAGTCTATTCGTGCCAAAGTACTATTCCTACTCATCATTCGAGGACGAATGATCCCAAGGGGGAGATAATGTAACACCCAATAAATTACCAAAATACACCTAGGGAAGAGGTGTGCGTAAAACGCGTCTTTCGATGTTCGGATTGAAAATTCGAGAGCGGATTCGTGATCAGCACTAAATATTGAGTGGGAGGAGGGTCTCAATCGATTTTTAGAGCGATCGAGTCGAAAGATAATTTTTCGTTCCAAAACAAAAAAAAGTGTGCCTGTGCGATAGAACCGCGTCGCGGAGCCACACTTATGTTTTTCTGTGATTTTTTGACGGAGTTGAATTTTTCAAAATTACACTGTCCGCGTCGCGGACTGTGTTATTTCAGGTTGTGGAAAAATTCTTTTAAATTACAGAGGGCATTTTAGTCCATTCCTACCTATCCTAAACATACCCCTACGACCAATAAAGGTCGATTTCTAAGAAAAGGGTTTAAAAAAATCCAATTCTGAAGCGTTCTTCCTAGAAGTCACTAAGTCAAGGCTTGAGGGAAATTGAGGTTGAGGAGATCAAGAGAAGGATTGTGCAAATTCGTGTTAGCAAATCTTTCCAGGTATGTAAGGCTAACCTAAAGCATGGAAATGTTCTCCCATGTGCCCTCTTGAGTATATTAAATTATGTATTCATAATGATGTTGATATGAAGAGTTTCAAGCATGTATTTTGTATTTTACTTTATGTATATACTTTCCTTAAGCAGATGATCATCATAAAACTGAAGTTACATCCATAATTCATTTCACAAGTGTTTTTTTTAAAACCCTATGACTATTTTATTAAAAAGATGTAAGAATGAACTAAGAGATGAGTCTAAAGCCTAAATAAGAATGATGTTATGATGTTGTGACTGTATTTCACATTTGGATGAGAGTCTTGATGATGATGTTGATGAGCATGATATTCTATGATGTCTTGAGTACATGATGTTGAGGTTAATAAGGAGAGGTGATGTTGATGTCGAGGTATTCTATTTTGTCCCCACGGGACTGATGATGATGTTGAGGTATTATGTTATGTCCCTATGGGACTGATGATGAGGTATTATGTCCCTATGGGACTGATGATGAGGTATTATGTCCCTATGGGACTGGTGAAGTTGAGTTTTATGAGCATGTCGAGTTTGGGAGGAGTATTGAGCACTGAAATGGGTAAGAGTGAGTCCCACTTGAAACCATTAACTACGTGGCCCGCATAGGAAGAGGGGATTGAACCGCAATGCGGATGGCTCCTTTCTTGTCCCAAATGAGGACTGAGGTTTTTCTTGTGGATCCACTGAGGTTGATGTCCTTTACCCCGGGCAGGGTATTGGATGGATGTGGCAATGGCATCGTTTTGTTTTATCATCACCGGCTCATAGGTGATGGTTGTCAGTTAGAAAAACTCCCAGCTAGTTTCCTTTTGATAGGACTCTGATGTTGATGTTGATGTGATGTCCTGAGTCGATGTTTCCTAGTTGATGTTGACGTTGAGGTTCCTTAAGTGAGTTGAGTCGAGTTTTCTTGAGATGAGTTTGACGTGATGATGATGTTGAGATGAGAGGTTGATGGGTCAATTGTCTATTCTAATCTCTTGCCTTAGATAGACGCTTGACATTCTGATGGAGTATGATGTTTGAGTTGATGTTTCCTTTATGTTGTTGTACTTACATTACTATTCAGCTATTTTACATGCCTGTACATTCTACGTACTGACGTCATTCGGCGCTGCATCGTTTCATGATGCAGATACAGGAGTTAGAGGACTTCAGCAGACGCACCGTTGAGGTCAGAGATCGCGAGTTCCAACATTGGTGAGCCTCCTTGCTATATTGAGGAAACCCTTTACTTGATGCTTCCTTTATTTCATTGAGTCTGGTAGCCATGGCATGTCATGGCACCATTCTTAGACAGTTGAGTCAGGTTAGAGGCTTCGTAGACATGATGTCGAGGTTGATGTTGATGTTATTCTTATGAATTGAGTAGTACTTTTACTCACTTAGTTGATGTTGAGACTGATGTTGGCCTTTGGCCCTTTTATTGAGGTAGTTCCCTATTTGCTTCTGCTATTATGGTGTTAAACTGATTGTCCTGAGAACAAGTGGTTCGCTTAGGGGCTAGCAATAGTCTCTGAGTGTTGGCCACATCTACGGTACCCTCCCGGGGCGTGACATAAATATTCAAACCAACAATGTTAATAACTTCAAATACACTTCAATTCCAACTAACAAAACCCAAATCACAAACTAATTCAAAACCCATTTCAAACTAGAATCCAAAAATCCTCATTCACAAATTCACACTCAAATATTCAAACCAACAATGTTAATCACTTCAAATACACTTTAATTCAAACTAATTCAAAATACCAAATTCAAACTAAACTCTAAAATCGAAACATAAATTTTCTTCACTAATTCACAATCAATATTACAATTTAACAATATCAAAAATATATGTAAACTACACTAACAAACAATTCAAGATTTTATAATCTGAAAAAATAAAAAACCCTAAATATTGGCTAAGAAATCAAAAAAGAGAAGAGAGAGAAGGGGTTGTACCGGACACCTCGGGTGGCTGCCGGCACAGGAGGGGTCTTGGTGGCGGAGGGCGGCGCACTGCAAGGAGGAGGGGTAGCAGAGAGTGGCTGGCACGGAGGAGGTGTGTGTGTGTGGGGGGGGGGGGGGGGGGGGGAGGAGAGTCTTGGTTAATTTTATAGAGAGTGAGAGAGGGAAAGTAGAATTAAAAAAATGGGATTGTGGGAGGGACATATTAATTTAGGGTCGACGAACAGTATCCCTGAGTCTGTCGCCCTTTTTAAATAATTTGTTATTTTTTAAAATTAAAATCTATTTTAATATTGGTTTTTTCAAAAAAAAAAAAGGGGGGGGGGGGGGGGGGGGGGGGGACACGAACATTGCCACGTTGTTCGTTGCAATATTATTTAATCTAATTTTGGTGATTAAATTATTTAAATTTTCATAAAAAAAAAAAGCGACGGACTCTATGAAGCTGTCCATCGCAAAATATAAAATAAAATAAACTTAAATAAAAATTAATTTTGCCGGAAAAATTCGTGAAAAAATGCAATGGACATACAGTTGTTTTCTGTCACTTTTTTAGTCACTAAAAATTTTATTTTACAAAGAAAGCAACGGACAACGTCCTTTAGTCCGTCGCTTTTAAAAATGACGTAGTCTGTCGCTTTCTTTTCCGTCATTTTTACCCCAGTTTTTAGTAGTGGCAAGTGAAAAATATATTTTAAAAATTAAGGAGTCGCAAAATATATGGTAAGAGAAAATTATTTATGGTAAGAGGTATTAGGATAATTAATAATCAACGAATCTTAAAATATATGGTAATAGGAAAAAATAGAAAATTAAGTAATCCTAAAATATATGATAAGAGAAAATAATATGGTAAAAGTTCTAAGGTTTTCTCTCTTCAAAGTGTATGAAGTTTTTTATATTCTTAAGTTATTTGTTATTAGACAAGATAAAAAAAATGATATTTTCTTATACATTCTATCATTTTTATTTGTAATTATTATAAGAAATTTTATTCTCCATTAGTATTTTATGTAACACTATTATTTATGAAAGTCAAGTTAGATGAAATAGTTAAATATGAGTTGAGTATATCAATGTTTATATATTAAGTACAATGTAAAGACTCTTGCCAGATGACTTTCACTTTTCTTTCAAGTACAACTTCAAGTTGTCATTTTTTGTTTTACTACAATCATTTTTGTTAATTTTAATTTTTACGTTTTATATTTAATAATATATTGTACACATCAATTTTCTAATTTTTTATATATACATATATATTTTTTATTAGTTAATTTGATATACACATAATACAACAAATCAAATTGTCATTTAGAATTTTCTTCTCAAACTATTATTTCATTTTCTTATAATATTTAAAAGTATAATTTACACAATCTCATTGTGTAAGGAGGAAATTTCAATTTATCCCTACCCTTTTCTATTTTACAAAAATTCTTTAAAATAAACTCTCATCCGGATACATTCCATGATAGCTATTGATACATTACTTTGGCTGTTAGTTGAGTTTTAAAATGAAACAAATTGTAAAATCGGTTTTCAATCCAATAAATCACAAAATTGAGTTTTATAAGGAAACAAACAATTTCCAGTTCGAAAAATCACACTGATGAAATTCTAATCAACCTCTCCCATTCCACAAATTGCGCTTATGAAATTTTAATCAATCTCTCTCATCCCATAAATCACGCTAATGAAATTCTAATCAACCTCTCCCAGAAAACTTACTAGATTCAGACGTTTCAAAATTCAAATTCAATTTCGTACAATCTATTCCAAAAACGAATGAGAATACGAGTCAAGAAAAAGGACCAATCAATTGCAATTTGAGCATGATACATAAACAAGCAAGCTACATAAGTTGTGGATCTTGTATCAAAATCTGAAAGTTTGCAACATAATACAATGCAACTTGAGAAAAAGAATCAAACTTGATACAAGAAAATTAGAAGTATAAAGTTGAACTGGATACAAGAAAATTTGAAAGTGTGCAACTTGATACAAAACAAAAACTTGATATAATGAATCAAACTCGATACAAGAAAATTAGAAGTATAAAGTTAAACTTGATACAAATAAATATGAAAAATTTGCAACTTAAATAAAAAAATTAGATATAAAGAACCAAACTTGATAAAAGAAAATTAGAAGTATAAAATTGAACTCGATACAAGAAAATTTGAAAGTTTTCAATCTGATACAACGAAACATGACTAAAAAAATTAATACGATTAATCAAACATGATACAAGAAAATTAGAAGTATAAAGCTGAACAGGATACAATAAATTCGAAAGTTTGCAACTCGATACAATGAAAATTGATTACAAAAATTGATATAAAGAATCAAACATGATATAAGTAAATAAAAAGTATAAAGTTGAACTTGATACAAGAAAATCTTAAATTTTGCAACTTGATACAAGAAACTTTGATTTTCCCCTTTTTGCGTAGCATGTTCTTTTACATGCGATTTTGAATTTTTTTTGTATCTATTTTTACGAAGCCCTTCCTTTGCCGAATTAACATCGCATCTCGGAGGGATCGAAGAACTTGAGGAACTTCTTCAACTTGAGGAAGACCTATATTTAAAAATGGATTAGAATTCACATGTAACACATAGAAACAACATAATCGAAGAAAAGAAGATGTCGACCTTCACAAAATCAAATAAAATGGATGTAATAGGGAAGAAACAAGAGGATAAAGTTATTCAATTTTCTTGGAGTACGAAAATAATGAGAAAATTCTTGAAAAAGAAAGTTGTAAAACTGGCGCGAGAATATAGCCTCTGATTTAGAAGTAAATTTAGTGCATCGGAAAGTTAATTGGAATGGGAAGAGTCATGTACCAACAATTTGAAGAGAAAAATAAAAAAGAAGAGATTTTTGAAATATTTTTAAATGGTAGGGACTTTTAGAGAATATGAAACTATAAGTTGTGTATTTTTGTAAAATTCCTATTTAAAATTAAGGAATCCAAAAGTATATGACAAGAGAAAAATATAGAGTATGAGATATTAGTAGAATTAATAATTAATGAGTTCGAACATATATAGTAAAATTTAAAATATTAAGGAGATTTTAGGCGTCTCAAAAAATACGTGGTTCGTAAAAAAGTTGCACTTGTTAGTTTTGTTGTCTTTTTTCTTTTACTTATGAAAATTATCTATATTTTTAATACTTCATGATTAATCGATTTTTATTTACAGATTTTTTCATCTAAGTTGATCGATGAAAAATCTAACTATTTGTTCATTTATGGAGGTGAACAATACTCTTCAAATAATGTAACACCCGATAAAATTACCAAAATACCCCTAGATGAGAGATGTGTGTGTAACACGTCTTCCCATGCTCAGATGGTAAATCCGAGACCGAATATACAATCAGCATGGAAAATTGAGTGGGAAAATGGTCTCGGTTGATTTTTAGAGCAACCAGACCAAAAGAAAAAAATTCGATGCGAACCCCTGAAACACTGTCAATGTGCGACAGAGGCGCGTCGTTCCTCTGTAGCGGACCCAGACTTAATTTTTTTCCAATTTTTTCAATAGGATTGGAAAAACTCGTTCAAAAAATTTTTGGAAAAACTTGCAGAGTGGCTATTCCAAAGTGAAATGTTTTTCTTTAATTCGTGAGGGGCATTCTAGACAATTTTCAACCCCTCCTAAACTCAAAATATGGTTAAAATAGGTCGTTTTTTAGCATGAAAAGGGTTCTAAAAAGCCCATTTTAAGTCCTTTCTAAGTCTAGGAAAAAAATTAGGGCTTGAGAGAAGAGAAGAGAAAAATGTGAGATTGAAGAATTCAAGGGAGAATTCTTGAAGGTTGATCGTTAAAGATTCACACGAGGCATGTAAGGCTAAACTAAAAGCATGAGATTGTTCTCTCATGTGCCCTATAGATGGTCATAGAAGAGTTGGAAGTCTGATGAGTCTACATACATGATTCATGATAGTTTTCTTGAAAATTATATTAATTACATGTATTTTCTTATGTTGATGATCATCATAAGCTTGTTTTCTTGAACTAAGTATTTTTCATGAGAAATTACATAACCCTGCATGTTAACATTTGAAAGCATGCATGAATGAACCTAGGGATTGAGTCTAGACCCTTGATTTGAGAATTTCGATTATGGTTGTGATGCGAGAATGATGATGAGTTGATAGAACTTGAATGTCTTGTGAGTACCCATAAATGAACTCCAATGATTTGTCTATTCAATTGTTCCCTAATGATTGATCTAAGACTTGAGCTATTGATTGAGAGTTGAATTGATGATGTGAGAGTCTATATGAGACTGGGTGAATGATGTGTGCCTTTACAAGGCTGATTTGAGATGATTTGATTGAGATGGATGAGTCTTATGAGCATTGAACCTTGGGAGGAGTATCGAGCATCAAAATGGGTAAAAGTAAAGGCAACTCGCACTCATTAACTACATTGGCAAGCGTAGGTAAGGATTAGAACTATTTCATTACATTGAGGTTCCATCTTGATAGAGTCCCTGAAACAATAGAGGACTTGTTGATCTGCTGGATCCCTAGTGGATTCGATTCGTTCTATACCTGGCAAGTACAGAACGGTCGTGGCAACACTGGCGGGATGTTGTACAATCACTGGATCATAAGTGATTGTTGTCAGATAAAAGAAACTCCCAGAAAGTTCCCTATTGAGTACTCTGAGTCGAGATGAGGTAAGATGAGATGAGTTGAGTTGAGTTCCTTTGAGATGAGTCTAATTTGATTGAAGAGGTTTGAATGGTTGATGGGTCACTTGTCTACTCTTTATTCTTGCTTTAGATAGATATTTGATATTCTAATTGGTTATTATTCTGAGTTGATGATTGTTCCATATTATTCTACATGTTTCAGTTTCATTCAGCTATTTTACATACCTTATATTCCACGTACTGAAACCATTCGATGTTGCATCATTTCATGATATAGATACAGGTGTTAGAGATCGTCAACAGGCGAATCGTTAAGGATCTGAGCAGTCTGGCTGATTTAGTGAGCCTGCCTTACTTTGGAGGATTCATTACACTTATTTCATTTTGCTTATAGAGTTAGACTTGATTAGCTTTATTTTTTATTTGAGGTAGCCATGGGTCTGTCATTAGTATCGCTTGATAGTGATAGAGGCTTCATAGACTAGAGTCGAATGTTGATGTCAAGACTTGTTGAGCTAGTTCTTTCTACTAACCCTTTTATTTATTGATATTATTTTGAGACTAGACGAGACGTGCCCATTACTTTCCTTAGTCTTCTGCGGATTGTCTTGAGTTATTTAATTGAATGAATGTGATGAGGCCAAATGGTTTGCTTGGGGACTAGCAATAGTCTCTAGGTGCCGGCCACGTCTAGGATACCCTCTCAGGGCGTGACAAATTATTTGTAATAATAAGAGAATCTAAATTTTTTTTAACTCAAGTACAATATGATGAATCGCTTCGAGATTTTTTCCTTATTATTTGAATCATAACTTATTAATTCAAAATATTATTACTCTCAAAGAAGTTGAAAGACTATTCTTTTTATTCTCATATTTCTAAAAAATCAAAGTGTCAATTTTTTAAATTATGTTATTTGACAATATTTCTTAAAGAATCGTGAAAAATATGTTTCAAAAAATATTTAATAAAATATAGTTTTTCAAATTTACCTTTTTTTAACAAAACATGACCATTTTGATTCTGCATAAAACAAATAGAACTATACAAATTATTCATGAAATATACCCTTTACATTATATTTGAATTAAATGTATGTTTAGGGTCATCCATTATGTTCCATTTACTTAGAATTGTGTAGGTTAGGTATGAAAAAAAAATTTGGCAGAGAGTATTATTCCCGAAAGAGGTCTATCAAGTCTAAATTTGAATTAGTTGGACCTCAATATGGATTCTGAACATCGGATGAATAATAAAAAAAAATGTATACTCTTATGAAAATATTAAGGATTTTCAAATATTTATAGTATTCAATTTGATAATATTGATGTGACACACACGTGCAACGCGCTACACTAAACTAGTTTCAGTAAATAATGCACAAGTGGTTGATTGAATTGTTCTAGGAGTTTTGTAGATTTTTTTTAGAGTCGATACAGAGCTATAAATAATAAGGTAAGAGAGATAATTACAATCTGATCCCAAACGTTGAATGAGCTACGGTTAAATTTTTTTCGGGAATAGTTTTATTACTTTATTTAAAAATAAAATTTGTTCATGAAAATGTCAAATTCAACTTGAAATTGTAATTCAAATTCGAAAAACAACTTATAACCTATTAACTAATTCACTTTTAAGGTTGTGTACAATTACATTCAAGAACATTATTTCAAAAATAAATGCAAAAAAATATAATAAAAAATTACTCTAATACTTGAAATCTATGGCCTACTTAAAACGTCACTTAGATTATTATTTTACTAAAATCACATAGAGGTTAGAACTTTTCTTGAACGTGTTGACATTATGAGCTAGTCAATGTTGGGCTTACAATTATGGATAAAGCTACGTATTGAGTGATTCGGGTTGGGTTTGAATATTATCGGTATTACTTATTGGTTCGTAGATATGCTAAACCATTAAGGAACTGTTAAGATATCTATCGGTTATTAACCTTTATCGGTTCGATTATCGGGTAAACCATTAACAGAAACTTGAAGTGAAATAGTGAAATAGTTTTAAGTGAAGCTGCTGGCTGCTGGCTGCTGGCTGCAGAACGTGAAAGTGAAATAGTTAAACAATGAGCAGGCAGCAACATGAAAACTTTCCAGCACGTTTAATAAACTTGCAAGCAGCAACATGAAAGCTTGCAGCAAGCCAACAGTCCTAGTGAAAGCTTGCAAGCAGGCAGCAACATGAAAACTTTCCAGCAACATGAAAGCTTGCAGCAAGTCAGCAACAACTGATCAGCAATCACTTCTGCACTACAACACTACAAGTTCTAGTGTTCTACAACAATGGTATCAGCAGTCAGCACTAGTACAGGCTATCAGCAAGCAGCAACAAGCCAACAAATGAACTCAGCAGTCAGTAATAGTGTGCACTACAGCACTGTAACATTTCAGCTGTTCAACAGTCACCAGCAGTCATCTTTACGACATTTCAGTACTATAACACTTCTAACAATTCAACAAATGAACAAACTAATCAATTCAATACTACAACACTTCCAACAATTCAACAAACTAATCAAGTAATCATTAATAATATTTCAACCACAACACAGCAAACTAATCATTAATAACAATTCAGCCATAACACAAAAATTCAGCAAACTATCTACTGACAAAAACCAGTGCACACGATTATAAGTTTTACCATTACAGTCTTAAACAAAATAAACAACAATTCAGCAGCCACAAAACAGTAATTAAGTCCAAACATAGTACTAAACTACTAATAGTTAAAGACTTCAAGTCAACAAAATAGTACTACTCAATCCTTGAGTTGAGACTGGATTTGAGAGTGGCTTGTTTTTGCTTCAAGTTTTCCAAACATCGCTTATTATGAGATCTTAACGAACCAGTCCCATTGAGCGAATGATAATGAAAAACACGACCACAATGAATGCATTTTTTTTACTTTTAATGATCCATCCTCATTCTCTTCAAGCTTCACATAGTGAAGCCAAATACGTGATTGAGCTTTAGCGCGACGAAGTCCAGACATGATGAAATCTGATTTACAGAGAAACAATAAAAGTATTAGATAGATAGTCATGGATAATAATCCACTAACTAATTGAGAAATAGAGAAAAGTATCATATTTTAGAAATGAAATGAATCAGATCATATGTTCAATAATATAATCGTTATAATGTGAAATGAAACAAATCAGATTATCAGAAATTCATTAATACAAAACTCAACTTTAATAGTAAGATATCTACCTTCCTCCTTCTTTAGTAGATTTAACAAAGGAATGCTCCAATTTTATAAGTCGTCAACAGAAGGTTCTTTTCCAAGTTTGGCAAAATTTAAAGAGAAATACAATAACAAGTCAAGGCTCAAGCAATAAAAATATTAAATAAACCATTCACAATTTTATATCAATGAAAGTTTCTTTTCTAACCTTCTTCAAGTTGCTCGGGAAAATCTAAACCTTCCTCAATACTTATAGGTTCTGATTCACTCCGAAGCCAATCGTGAAGGTACACTAGAGCTTGTACCAACTTAGGAGTTAATTAACTCCTAAATGAATCAAGAATGCATCCTCCCGTACTAAAAGCACATTCAGATGCCACACTAGAAATAGGAATGGCTAGCACATCTTGAGCCATCTCATAAAGAAAAGGAAATCTGGGTGAGTTAACTTTCCACCAAAGCAATATATCAAAGTCTGCTTTCCAATTTCAATATTTTCTTCAAGATATTTGTCCAATTCTGACTTAAAATTTGCACTTCCACTCCCAGATATATGCCTATGTAATTCCTCAAAGAAATTCCCAAAATCTCCTATAGATACAAAACTTGAACCGGAAGCTTCCACCTCTATGGAAGAAAGTTGACCTTCTTTATCATTTGAAGCAGCTTACACTCATTAAACAAATATTTCATGTATGTTCGCACATCACTTTCTATAATTGCCCCTTTGTCTGCAAACATCTTCTTAAGTGCAAAGCTAAGAGCACTAAATTTGTGACTAGGATCTAAAACACATGATGTGAAAAGCATTTTGTTCATTTTTTCCGGACCACCCCAATACTTCTCAAATTTATTCTGCATCTTTCTTGCCATTTCGACTAAGGTTGGCATCGGAACTGGATCCGGCACCACCGGATCGGTAAATTCCTCCCTTACCTTATCAGTCCATACCAATCGGACCGGTAAATCCAAAAATTAAAAAAAAAATTGATTAAATTATTAAAATTTCAAGTTTAATTTTTATATTTTAAATTAAATTTAATATTTAAAATTAAAATTGATGTTTAAAATGTTAAAGGTTAAATTACAATTTAAAAATAGTATTAATATTCATTATATAAATTCTTTAAAGTTTAAAATGAAGTTTAATTAAAGTAGTCATAAAATATAAATATAAAAGTTTTAAATTAACTAAGTACAACTAGTTTTGTAAGTAGTTATACTTATATAAAAAATTTAAAGTGTAAAATCAAATTTTTTTAACTTTTTACTTTAAAAGTTTAAATTTCTAATTTTTAAAATATAAAGTTTAAATGCAAAAGTTTAAATTTTGAATGTTTCTTTTTATATTTTAAACTTTAAAGTTAATAAAGATTTGAGAAATAAGGGGACAAATATATTTAAAAAGACTCAAACCTTAAATTAAAATTTAAATCAAGATAATAACATTAAAAAAAAGAAATAAGGTGAATAGCCTATAATTTTATTACGTTATTTTAAAATTTAAATTGTACAATGTACACTTGTACATATATTAGAAATCAACCTAATTTATGCAACCACCTTCTAGGAAGGGTTCTGTTTCAACTAGGTCTTATTTATTGTAAATTTGTAATACACTAAATCACTAATATCTTAAACCACTTTGAAATTCTTGCCTAAGTGTTTCTAACATTTCTAGTGTTACATTTTCTGGAATCGGCTCTTGAACTTGTTCCTCCAGAAAATCCATATCGTCTTCACTTGATTCCGATAAAATATTATCTATATCGGCTTAAAACTGAGAAGGCAAAGTTGGACGTCCTATATTCCTCCGCTCTGCTTTTATCCAATCTCAGAATAAGACTGAAACTTTCAAGCTATCTGCTGCTAGTGAATGCCTATGATCTCCAAATTGGAATCTAGCAGCACTAAAAGCGCCTTCTGAAGCCACCGACAATGCTTGAATCGCGAGAACATCACGAACCACCCGCTGAAGTCTTAGAAAAACTTTACCACGATTCTTCCACCATGCCAAAAGTTGTTGCTTCCCCTCTGTATCCTTTATGCTTTCTGTAGCCTGGTTAAGATATTCATCAAAATCATTGTTTTCGTTAGTAGTAAGTCCAAGATGAAATTCCATGTTATCAATATCATCCTCGTATCTAGGCCTAGATGGTTGTGGTTCTTAATATTGTACATTTTCTACTAAATTATACTCTTCTAAATCATACAGTTTCCTAGCTTTTGTTCTATTGCTACTTTTAACTACATCTAAATTATGTGATTGATTTTCTTCATCGTATTCAATTTCTAAGTTTGCATATATACTATCTACCATTCGAGATACTCCGACTTCTTTGTAAGCCGGGTTAAATAAACAAGCAGTTAAATAAATCTAAGGAATTGGGAAAAGTATTTCCTAAATTTTTCAAACTTTTTTTAACAGGTTCTTTAAATTTTGGATTATTCTAAACAAAGCAAATTTAGTACAAATAGCACAAATATTTGGCAAAACGAAATAAATAGTAGGATAATAAAGACCAGAGATTTATTTAGTGGCTAAATAACAAACTCTTAAAAATTTAATTAAATTCCTACTAGCATTCCAATCATTTTCATCTAGTCGTTAAGTCATATCTGCATTATGGGTATAACCCGAAGAAAATATCGAAAAAAGTGTGTAGATCCCAAACCATTGTAACCGGTCTCCTATATTCATAAGCTACTTTTAGCATTTCATACAATGAATTCCACCCAGTAGCTACGGTTTTGGGAATTTTCTTAACAGACAAATTACATTCAATGCACTGACTTTCAAATTCTTTACGCCTAGCCTTTACTTGACATTTAAAGATACAATGACATGCAATTTCTACTTTATTACAACCATTTTCAAATTATGACACACCATCTCTAACAATCAAATTGTAAATATGAGCAGCGCATTTTATATGAAAACCATCTTTGTGAATAGGACTAAGAACAGGTCTTAAATAATCAGCATCACATTTATTACTAGAAGTGTTATCTAAAGTTACACTAGTTATTTTACTAGAAACCAAAAAGTTGTACATCAAAAATACTTTGCGTAATATAAGAACCAGTTTTACGCATTTCACAATTTTTATATCCTAAAATTCTTTTCTGCATATTCTAATTTTCATCTATCCAATGGCCGGTAATTGTAAAATAATCATTATCGGCTATACTACGACCCATATTAGAAGTAATTGTCAGCCTAAATGTATTATAAGCAAATAAACATCGAAGATATTGTACATGTTGTGTCTGATAATCAAAAATAACTTTTTTATTGTATTTCTAGAAAAACCATTAAAAGATGGGTCTTTTTAATTGTATTTCTAGAAAAATCATTAAAAGATGGGTTATAAACAATTTGAATATAATGGATAAAACTAGGATTTTCGGCAAAACTAAAATGCAAACCAGTAACAACAATCATTTTGGCAAGTTCGTCTAAGTCACGTTGTTTATTATAAGGGCGATGTATACTAGGACCAAAAACATTAGTAGGGTTTAATTGCGACTGCACCATATTTGAACCTCCCACCGATTCTTCGGGAATGGGAGTTCCATATTTTTTGGCATTCACAATGGCTTGAGCATGTAAAAATTCTAATTTACAACAATGCATTAAGTGATTTTTCAAATGATCTGTCCCACCCCCTCTTTCCCGAAGTTTTATGGTTTATAACATGCTTACATTTATTATAAATCGCTTTTGTTTTATCTTCATTTTGTGTTAAAAATTGCCAAACAACAGATTTTTTAACACGTTCTGTCTTAGGCTTATTAGATGACGATGGTTGTACAGGAGGAGCGGGAGTGGTATAGGGGGAGTAGTAGCAATATATGGGGGTTGAGTTTCATCGTCATCAAAAATGTTGCCGTCCTCATTAATTTCAATATCATCTTCCGGTAAATCTTTATTAAAACCAAATCTACGTTCAAGAAAATCGTGATCTAATTCCGTATTAGAATCAATATTAAAACAAGTGTCATCTACGTGTGTAAAATCTTCGGTATTAAATTTAAGTGGTGGTTGTCTTGTAGATTTAGATGAACTACCACCGGATTTTTTACCGGTTAATGGTTATTCCACCGAAAAAAGTACATTTTCCCTTTCCTTTTCTACCTGAATCTATGTTAAATTAAATTAACAAGTAAAGATTATATGTAAAAATTTAAGTTATGAACTTATAATTTATGAACATAAAAAAATTAATTCAACTAGACAAGTACTCAAGTAGTAAAGATTAAAGAATAAAAACTAATTAGAAGAACAAATAAGTTGGAACGAAGGTACCGAACATCTGTGTAAAAACAGTCGTAGAAGCCAAAATTGATGAAAGTTGAAGCTTGAATATGCTCCAAATTGGTCCACCAAAATTTGCTCCAAATTGCAATTAACACACCAAACTAAATAGTAATTAATATTAGTTGAATAATTGAGAGAGTAAATAATTAATATTTATAATTAATTTGAGAGTAGTATGTATAATATAATTATAAATTTATAATGGTGGAGAGAATTGAGAAATGAGAGAGTTGAGAATATTGAGAGAATTTTAAGATGATTGAGAGAATTTGATTGAAAAAATATGAAAGATTTAGGGGTATTTATAGTTGAAAAATTATTGAATTTTTGAAAAAAAATAAATAAAAACTGGAAAAAAAAAGTCGTTCAACGGCTAAAAACGGCTAGGTTACTGTTGGTGGGCCCCACCCCAACGGTAACCTTTTATAAAAAAAATTTTAAAAAAATAGACTGTTAATACCGGTCCGGAACCGGTAAATTACCGAAAAAAATTCCCCTCCCGTCCCGATACCCCCTCCCATTACCCCTATTCCGGCAACTACCGGTAGAGTGCCGGAACCGGTACTGAATCGGTACGGAACCAGCACCTACCGGTTCCGTTGCCAGGTTTAATTTCGACCAAAGCATAATCTTCATTTGATATCAATTGTCTCAAGTCAACACCAACTTGACAAATTTCAAGAAAATGAAGATTTAATGTAACATACCTTGTACCTTCAAAGTAAGCTTAAAAAATATTTCAATAAACTTTGCAATTCTCTTTACGCTATCCCAATCACTACTCAAAAATGTACCTATAGAGTTTCTATCCACAATATCAACAAATTTAAGATGATGTGCCATGTCAATATCACGATCAGCATAATCTAAAATTGCACTCTTATATTCAATAGCTTTGTTCAACATTATATAGGTGGAATTCCACCTTGTGGGGACATCCAAGCATAGAGACTTTTTAGCAAGATTTTTTTTCTTCACAACATTCTTGAAACTTTAGCCACCTAGCAGGAGATTGTCTAATGTATTTCACCGCTTGCCTAACTCGTTAAATAGACTCATTTGCTTCTTTTATACCAGCTTGAACAATAAGATTTACAATATGAGTCATACACCTCATGTGAAGGTGACTACCACTCATAAGGTTGGTCCCCCATTTTGTTAGTTTCTAAGATAACTCAGATACCGCCACATTATTTGAACTAGCATTATCAACTATAACAGTAAAAATCCGATGCAATCCCCACTAATTCAAAGACTTACTAATTTCTTTTGCTTAATCTTCACCCCTATGACTTGAAATTGGACAAAATTTGGCAATTCTTTTATGCAAAATCCAATTTGTATCAATCCAATGAGCAGTAATGACCATATAATTGATTCTTTGCACCGAAGTCCAAGTATCAGTAGTTAAACACACTCTTTGTTGCTGTAACACCCCAACTTTTTTTTCTAAGAGTGAGCCATCCTTCATATGATATACGATTTTAATTAATAATTCTTAATTGAGCATAGATGTTAAAATTAATTTTCTAGTGCGGGAATAGAATTGGAGATGATAAAAGGTCGCATTTCTAATGTAAGATTTTCTAAAAGTAGATGGACCAATAACTTTTAGGTTGTATATACATGCTAGGATTAATTCCTAAGTATTTAAAATATATTAGATGTGATTTAGAGTTATAAAGGATTTTTTACATCAATGTAGGTCCAAGGAATTTCAACGACTAAGTTTTCATATGAGTTGATAGAAGGGTCAACTTCAAATGACTATATCTCCTAAAGTATAATGTGTTAGGTGACCCATAACATATCAAATTAAAGATCTTTGAATTAGCTTTCCAACCATCTTATTTCGCCCTAATCCGAGTTTGGAATAGAAAGTTATGACCATTTTACTGAATACCTGCAAAGCTGTCTGAAGAGCCGTGACAGCTCCGTGTCGCGGACCTTTTGCGAACCCTTTCTGGATAAGCTAAACGATGTCCTTTTATTTTATTTTGAGGGTACTTTTATACTAAAACCTTTGGGGGTCTATTCAAGGTCCCAAAATGCATAACAGTCAGTTTTCATAATTAAAACCCTCTCTTTCACTCCTAAATATAAACGCTCAAGAAACATCAAGAAAGTCATCAAGTTAGGATTAACTTTCAGGATTCATCATCAAGGTGAGTTATTCTTCATAAATTTTAAGCTACCCAACCTAAATTTCCTTATCTATTCATGAATCCCTAATAGAATCTTAAATCATAACCTAGGGTTTCAAGAAAACGAATTCAAGAATCCCAAGAAATGATTTCTTGATTCTTCCTTTCACGAACTAGGGTTTTTCATAAAGAACTCTAAAGATTCTAAGTCAAGAATTCAAGAATCAAAGAGAAACCCTTCAAATGATGTCCTTCCAAGTTCTTCCGCTCTAAAAGAACTACCGAGATCGAGGATCTTCTCCAAGAAATTGAGTATTCATCAAATTTCGATTGTAATGTCAACTTTTCAGGTATGTAAGGCTAACCTAAAGCATGAGAGTGTTCTTCCATGTACCACCTTCGAGTCAACTGAGTCTATGATTGAAGATGATGAGCTATGTGTGAAAATTCTTGAGTATTTTACTGAGATTCTTCTTAATTCATGTATTTTTCTTAAATTGATGATCATCATAAACCTGATCTACTGCATGAGTATTTTCATGAATGATTTTACAAAATTCTATGTCTATTTTACTCAAGAATAAAAGAATGAATTTAGGGGAAAAAGTCTAGAGCCTTGACGATAATGATATTTGTGATGTTGTGATTGTGGTCCAAATTGTTGAGAGTCTTGATGATGATGTTGATGGGAGTGATGGTCATGAGTCTTAAAACTTGAAACTAAATTCTGAAAGAATATTTCGAGTCATGATGTTGATGTTGATGAGTTGATGTTGATGATGATGTTGATGTTGATGCACTATGTCCCTATGGGACCGATGATGATGACGTTGATGTTGATGTACTATGTCCTTACAGGACCGATGATGATGATGTTTTATGAGCATGTTGAGATCTGGGAGGAGTATTGAGAACCGAAATGAGTAAGAGTGAGTCTCACTCGAACTCATTAACTACGTGGCTCGCGTAGGAGAAAGGATTGAACTGCAATGCGGATGGCTCCTTGTCCTAAAAGAGGACTGATGTTATTTTTCTTGTGGATCCACTGATGTTGATATCCTTTACCCTGAGCAGGGTAATGGATGGATGTGGCAACGACATCGCTTCGTTGTATCATCACCGGCTCATAGGTAATGGTTATCGGTTAGAGAAACTCCCAATTAGGTTCCTCACTGATAGAACTCTGATGTTGATGTAATGGTATGTCTTGATGGATGTTGATGATTTATTGTCTACTCTTTATCCTTGTCCAAGACGGGCATTGGTCCTTCGAATTGAGTTGAGTCGAGTTTCCTTGAGATGAGTTTGATGTATTGATGATGTTGAGATGAGATGTTGATGGGTCATTTGTCTACTCGTTATTCTTTCTTTAGATAGTCATTTTACATTTCGATGGAGTATGATGTTGAGTTGATGTTATCCCTATATTATTCTACCTGTTTCTGTTTCATTCAGCTATTTTACATACCAGTACATTCCACATACTGATGTCCCTTTCTGGGACTGCATCGTTTTATGATGCAGAGGCAGATATTAGAGACCATTGACAGGCGCTTCATTGAGGATCTATTCGCATTCAGCTGATCGGTGAGACCTCCTTGTTTTCGGAGGATTTCCATATTATTATCATCTAGCTTGAGTTAGTACTCTATTTTCCTTGAGTTGGGTAACCATGGCCTGTCGTGGTACCATCTAGATGTTAGAGGTAGAGGCTTCATAGACCTTGAGTAGAGAATGTTATGTATTATTTTTTTTTCAACTCCTCTTTATTGGAAATTAACTTTCTATATAAAGACTTGATTACTTTAATTACATTACAGTTTTTTCCTTGAGAATGTTCCTTCCGCTGTTGAGTTTGAGGTGACGATGAGGCCAAGTGGTTCGCTTGGGGACTAGCAATAGTCTCTGAGTGCCGGTCACGCCAAGGGTACCCTCCCGGAGCGTGACAGTTATGTTTCTTTGAAAAGAGTCATCATTTTGTGTTTTTCTTTATCAAAAAGATCAAAGCAATCACGAGTCATAGTGGTACGAGAAGGAATGTGGAAACAAGGTTGTGCTACTTTCATAAATTGTTTAAAACCTTCTTTTTCAACAAATCTGAAAGGAAGTTCTTTAATAATTATCATACGACACAAAGCCTTCCTACTCTCTTCTTGATCAAATTTCCATGAAACAATACTACATCACCGTTGTTACCCCCTATAACCGATTGAAATGCTACTTTTCTTTTTTAGTAACCATATTATAAGGCATCTTTTTGCATTTAGATAGATGACCAAACATTGATGTCGTACCATGTTCTTTTGTGTCGGCAAGATACTCTTTCTTACAATAGTTACAAACACCTTTAGCACTTCCATCTGAATCAGTTTTAGGAGTAAAATGATCTCATGCACGAGATCGTTTTTTCCTTTCTTTCCTTCCTTTGGACTCAACAGTTTGACTTTGATCTATTGCATTTGAAGTAGAAGCTTTACTTTCACCAACAACCTTATCAATTATGATATTTTCAGCCATAATACTTTCACCAAACACTGCGAAAAGATGTACAATAATTATTGATTGCACTATTTCACATAAGACGTCAATGAACTGCTGAAGAATCAAAATGAAGGCCAAACCGCCAAACAAAAATAATAACTATACAAAAACAGAATAGAGATGCAGCAACCCATCAATTATAATAGAAGTACAAAACAAATGGCTAACAGCACGCCAGGTAACAAGGAAGAAACTAATTGAAAAAATTAATTTAATTAATTTCTCTAAGACTCTAACAGGGAAGATCACAGACAGTTAGTGAGTTAGACACAAGAGTTGAACAACCAGCAGTTCACACACCACTAGGTGTCGCCGTTGCCAGAGTAACCTACGACGATCTGAGAGCTGAGGTTGACTCTTGACTCTTGAGAGACTGAGAAGTGAGAACGATGACTAAGGATTGAGGACTGAGATGGCCTCTTAAGACTTGAAGTCGGGAATCCTAAATTCCTAATTGTTGAAATTTGAAAATGAAAACTAAAAATAAAAGAGTATCGGGTCTGGGAAGTGATATAAAATTTATATTTATATTATATTAGTAGGAGAGGATGTAACCTCCCCATTAAGTCGTGTGTCATTTTATTACTTTATCATTTACAAATAGCTAGGTAATTAAAATTTAAATTTTAAATTTTGCATAATAATAATTTGGATAAAATGAAGGGATCAACTTCCTTTTCTAAAAAAAGGTAAAATTGATTTAAAAGGTGACTTTTTCAAATTAAATAACCAACTCCTACGTAATATGCTATAAAAAATAAACCCACCTAGTGCAATTAAAAATAATCTCATGTAATTCTACGAAAAATAACCTGCAACATAGTAGTTTTAAAAAAAAATTAGAAGTAGTTACTTATCATAAACTGCTCTATCCGTCATCTTTATATATACATAAACACATTCAATTAAAAAATTAATGAAACTCTTCTCCCTCAATTGTGTAATGTTATTTGTTGACTTATTTTTCATTATGCTTCTCATGTTTATTTTTGCGGGAATACGTAGAATGTTTTATAGTTATCCGAAGAAAATTTGAATATATTTGTAGAGAAAAAATGAAAAATATTTGAATAAAAGAAATTATTATATGTATAATAGAAATAAATAATAAAGTACTACTTTATTTAACATTTAAAATTATTTTAAAATAGTTTTTTATAAGAATGTGTGTGCTTTTTTGGGGGGGAAATTATCATATTTTATGTGAAACATTTTAACTACATAACTCCTTCTTATTTATAGAAAATAATAATAATCGTAATTCTCAAATTAATTTAAATTTTAAAATTTTCAAATCTTGCTATATATCTGATATTATTTAATTGGAGAGGGTAAAGCCTTCGTTAAGCTAAGTAGCACCCAAAGAATAATCCACTTATTATTTTAGGACAAAAGAATATTTAATACACATTTGTTACACTATTTTTACAATTTTTTCAAAAATAATAATTTTAAAATTGATCGTCAAAAAATAAAAAGCTAGATGTTTTTTTATTAAATATGAATTCTTCATAGGGAAAATCCATTTCTATATTTTAGTTATATATAATAGGAGTGGTAAAAAAATCACGTGTCGACACCATAAAAAAATAATATTTATTATTAACATTGAAAACAGTATAAGTATATATGCTATTTTAAAATATAAAATTAAAAAATATATATACCAAATAAAACTGTCAAGTATCAAAATGGCTAAATAAATTAATTTAAAATCTAAAATTTGAATTTAAAAAAGATAAGTAACTAATCTTATCCCTATAAAATAAGAAACAATTACTATATGAACTTTATGAAGACATGAAATGCTTAATTTTCTTTTGATGACAGGTATGTGTTCAAGTCTCTATCGACGAAATATTTAAAACAAAAGAAAATAATTAAAAAATGCCATAACAAAAAAAAAATTAATGAAGAAAAAGAAGAAGAAAAATATTAATTAAGTGATAGTTAAAAATGATAATGGAAAAAATTATTGACTGCATAATTCAAATATTAATTATTATTTTTTAATTAAAAGAATAAATAATTAGATAGGTTTAGATATTGTGTAGAAGTGGGTGTATATTGAGCAGTTTTAAATGGACAGTTTAGATTTGAATACTAATTAGTAAAATAAATATTATTTCTTAAAATAAATAAAGCAATATTATATTATAAATTCGCATGTTGCAAAATAGTGTCATGTTTTATCATTAAAATAATTCTCAAAATTTCGATTTGATTATTTTTTAAAGAACAATTATCTCCAAAATATTTTAATATGTTAAATAATTATGTATAAATCTATTACATAACACTGTCAAAAATAAAAAATAATAAAACAAGACTAAAAGATTATCACTACTCCCATTTTTCATATTTTTTTCTTCTTAAGGATGATTAAATTCTTACTCATAAAATCTTCTATCTCACCATAATTTTGATGTTCGAAGTGACGATAGCGATGAAAATTAATTAAATTACAAAAATGTCATGACAAAAATTATATAAATAAAATAATTATCAAAAAAAATAGAAAACATTAATAAAAAAAATCCTCAAAAATACATAGGTTAAATTAAAAAAAAATAGATAAAGATCCCGAAAAAAACAACAACAAACCCAAAATCGTCCCTAAAATTCCTCACCAACTTACAGTACTATCTTAATTTCTCAAACCTCAATTATATATTTTAATCTTCTACCTATAAAACTGAAAATGCAAAAGTGTCATATCAACATCACAAGAAAAATAATTAAATTTGAATTTTAAAAAAATAAATTTAAATATTTCAAATATGTATTTTGTAAAAATAAATGATAAAATGCCATCGACAAAAATATTTTCAAACTATCAATTTTTAAAAAGAATAAATTAGAATATTTTTTTGAGTACTCAACAAATTAGTGTAATATATGCAAACTTAGGATAAAAAACATTCCCCATTATATTTTTTAATTTTAATATATATGCAATTTTGCTATCATCTTATAAAATATGTGTATTGTAGGTCAATTTTAATGCATTTTCGCAGCAAATACTTCAATATGAATTTTAAAAAGTGTATTGTATTCTTTTTTAAAAAGTTTATGATCTTGATATTGTTTTATATCATTTATTTTAATTCAAAATATAGATGACAATTTGAACATAAAAATTGGTAAAATAAGGAGGTATTTTGAGGGATGTCATTCTTAAAAAAAGTATTCTTTGTAGTTCTAAATTACAACTATAAAAATATTAAATTTATTAAAACTAATTTACATGTAAAGATAAAAAAAAATTAAAAAATGAATTTGAAACATCTATTATATAGATTGTAACAATAAAAACATAAAGTTTATTTTTAAAAACTTTTTAGATAAGATTCAATTAGTTCAAAGTTAGACAATTAAATTAGTGTTAAGTTTTTTAATTTTGAATTTGAATTGGAAGTTACATATGTATCTTCTAAAAATTTATTAAAAATAACTCAAATTGAATTTTGACCCTTTCTTAGGGAGGTTACACATATGTTTAATTATGGTTATTTCAAATATGCTTAATTAATAAACTATAAAAGTTAATGTTAGCAATTTAATACTTTTAAAGAGTGAACAACGCAATGAAAAAATATGTAAAAGATAAAAAGTTATTTGACAATTACATGATTGGTTGTCACTATTCATATAGATTTGATTATGGCAGATGGGGATGAATATGTTTCCTTGAGAAACAATATGATATTTGATTTTTTTTATAACAGATAAAATACCCTTGAAGAAAGCACCAATCTAAACAATAAAAAAATACTTCAAGATTATCCACGCATCTTGCGGGCACATATATCGGTAACAATAAAAGAATAGCAGTAAAAATAAAAGAGTATCGAGTTGTGGCTTGTGGGAACTGGGAATTTAGGAAGTGCTGATGGGAATTGGGCTAATTGGCCCAATTGGCAATTGGGTCAGGGAATTATAGCAGTAAAAATTACTAAAAATTATAAAAATACACGACTTATTTTATCCAAATCTTCAATATGCCCTCCCTTTTAAATTAATTACAAAAATTCCACTTTTTCAGTTTTCTCAATTATTTATTGATACTTAAATAATTCTGATTTTTTTCTACTACCTTTATTTATGCCTTTTTTATTGCAATGAGTCCTATCAAAGTCAATCAGTTAATTAATTACTTTCCTTTCTAACTATGATTTTAATTTATTTTTGTTTTTTAATTTGCTTTGAAAAAAGCAAAGAAACGACAACTTGTATGTCTCCTTCTCCGCACAAACAAGAAACCATCCTTTCTTTCAATTTTCTCCAATTTTCTCTCAATCCATGGATTCATCTCCTTCTTTTAGTCTTGGGTTAACTCAATCCGTGACTGATAAGGACAATGTCCCTATCTTTTCAGCAGATGCGATGAACGAAGTTGATCCAAACATTTCGGCTGACTCTGTTGATGAAGTATTTCAAGAAGAAATGGTGGTGATGAAGGATACGGGTTCAAGTTCCAAACATTCAACCAAAAAAACACATGCAAGGAAGAAGAAAAAAGTCGAACCCCTTATTGTTTGTCCTTCATTGAAAATTGTTTGTTATTCTAACCCGATTTCGTTCATAGATCTTGTTTAATTCTTCTGTGTTAATCTAAATTAATTTGGTAATTTCATTAATCCACTGATAAGAAATGATTTCCAACATGCATTCCCCTATTTTGATATGTCTAAAAAGTTTAACATGCCTATTTTTTGTTTACTGTAAATTTTCCCATTTTCCCGTTTTCTGGAAATTTAACATGCATTTCCCTATTTTGATGTAAATAAAGGATTTTAACATGCTGGTTTCTCTGTGAATTTCCCTATTTCTTTGTTTACAGTAAAGTTGACATGATTTTTCCCTATTTTGATGTATATAAGAGATTTGATACTCACTGTAAATTTTCATATTTTCTGTTTTCTACAAATTTAACATGCATTTCCCTAGTTTGACATGCCTATTACTCTGTAAAATTCACTATTTCTTGGTCTACTATAAATTTGTCATGCATATTTGATACATGGTACATGCATATTTTGGTACATACCTGTGCACTGATAGTCATTGCATACTTGGAACATATCAACGATACATATTTGATACTTGGAACATATCAATAACACATTGTAACACAATTGTATCATTGATACCTACCTAATTGGTAACCAAATATGCAGTGATACATGCACATATCAATGATTTGTTTATAAATTTGTCACATATTAGTGATACCAGTGTATTTGTCACACATCAATGACAGTTACGTATAATTGGCACATACTAGTGATACCTGCATGTTGTACACATATCAGTGCTTCCTCCATATTTGGCACATATCAGTGATACCTGATAAACATTTATTATAAATGTTATTTAGATACCATTTATACCTTTTAATACCTGATACACACCTATTCTAAATGTTATTTAGATAACATATCAGTGCTTCATGCATTTTGGCACAAATAATTGCTACCTGCACATATCAGTGATACCTGATTCACATTTATTATCAATATTATTTGGATACCATTTATAGTTGTTAATACCTGATACACAGCTATTCTAAATGTTATTTGGATACCATTTTTCTTAGTGTTTTAATTATGTTATAAAAACTATTCCCAGAGGGTGGGTAAGATTTGGATCTTCATACAACTCAAATGTTATGGCTGATATAAAGTCGTCCATTGGTGACGATGGTGTAGCTATGTTTAAGGAAACAATTTTTGACCATTATCTAAACATTCTCAAGTGCAACTTACAAGGACAAAAACATCAAGTGTCTCATGCTGCTTGAACAGAAGCAACAGAAAACTAATGAGTTGCATATATGGCACATGAAGGGGAAGGTTCTCAGATTCTCCATCAGAGAATTTTGCTATAATTACTGGTCTTAAGTGCACTAGAAACGCTGATGATTTTACGTATTCAGATTTGACACCCAGTAGACTTATTGAAAAGTATTTTCCTGGTGCATTTCATGGAATTAGCAAAGGTCGGCTAGTGGAGCGTTTCTTGCTTGGCAATTGGGACACAGTTCAACATGTCGTTCAGATGGCAATTATTTATTTTATCCACATGTTCGTGTTTTCCCGAACGATTGAGTCTCCTATTTCAGCTGACCATTTTCGTATGGTTGAAGATGGGTAATATATAAACTTTCCATGGGGAAAAGCAGCATTTGCTAAATTGATACAATATTTTAGACAACACTCCAAAGAGGCAAAACAGTTGTATTGGCGATCGGGAATGCCATACATTCTCAATGTATGGATTTATGAGTGTGCATCAAGAGTCCCGAAAGATGTTGCAGTTAGAGTTGGGAATCATATTCCCAGGATCATGAATTGGAAAGTTGTTGGTCTTAGGCCAAAATACGAGTACTTCATGTCATCTATTTTTGGTGAGGTATTCTACTTACAGTGTTAAATATTAACTGATACAACTGTTTTTTTATTTTATCATTTATTGTTCAGTTATTTATTCCTCTATTTTTTTACTGATTGATTGCTCCAATATTGTTCCAACAGACGAAGAAATTGCTACACTTGCCTTACCAGTGGTGCCAGATCATATCTTAGCATCAGTTCCTTCTTTGTCAGCGGCCCCCAATTCATCTTCTGCTCGGCCAAGTAAAAATCGAATTCGAGAACAATCCGGCTTTGAAGACTTCACATCTGAACCACCAGAAACATTGCTTAGAAAGTCAAAGCATACTTGCGTTACTTCATCTCCGACCCCACCAAATAAATGCAGGGCAGTGATGCCAACCAAAGCCAGGCCAACTGGATCAACCATGCCTAAAAATAGTGCAGTCTCCAAAAAATACCGAAAACACACTGATATGTGCCAGTTCTAATGTTCCCCCGCCGATGCATCATTAGATGGAAAACACATATCAAACGAAGACATAAAAGGAGTCAAGAAATTTCTCATAGATTATGTAAGTTTCAGGTTATGTTTGTAAATTATTTTTTATAGGTTATGCTTGTATCTAATGATATTGAAACGCCATTCAATTTGCTTATAGGTTGACCATAGGTTCAATGCCCTTGAGCAGATGATGAAATCACATCATAATGACACATTGAAAGCTATAAAGTATGAGGTGAATTCTTTAAGAAAGGAGGCATCTGGCATTCACCTGGATGGTCAACCAGAGCAAAACATGGGTCAAGGAGTCAATATGGTGTGCTATTTTCCAAACTAATAGGTCCATTAGGACCATTATTCTTTCGTCTTTAACTTGTATCATCTTCTTCATTATATGCAGGCATCCCATGACTCATCCATTCCAGATGTTAGCAAAACAATTCCTACCAGCCAAAGTGATGTTAGCAAAGACGACGGCGCATATGTAGCAATTCATTGCACTAACGACCCAAATATTGACTTCAAATCAGCTGAGGTGTTAAGCAAGTAGTTATATTTTTTTTTCTTCACAAGGTTGTTTGTAACATAATTTTGTCAAACAACAGTCCTTATTTTCGTTTCGTTTGTCTATTCTCATCCTTGTGTAGGTCAATGCTGGTTCATTTTCTCATCAAGTTCCAGCCAAAGTTGATAAAATTGGCGATCATAATACATCTTCAATTGTGGATAATCGCATTGAAAATGAGTCTCAATTGGCCGACAAGGAAAACACAACACTCAAAAACCGTGATATCCATGTTTGTGATATTCAACAAGGAGATGTTGTGCACGAATCTATGCAGGTTGGTTGATATTAAAGAATCCCAATTTACCCAGTTTAGCTTGCCAAGGACACATATTTTTCAGTGCATGAATTTAACCAAATACTGCATACTTTCCAGGTTGATGCGGCCGGAAAAAACCACAATGTGATTGATCTTGTGACACCTGCAACAGAGAGACAACACATTCCAATTAATATAGGCAGCTCAACACCATTTAAGGTCGATACCATAACAATAAAATATTAACGGAATTTTATTTTTTTATGCTTTTTAACCTTTTTTTTTTAGATTGTTTCATTCGATGTCCAAGCTGCAGACCAACAGAAAGCGTCGTGCATCACTGCTCAACAAAATATTCAACAGAGAGGTTCTGAGGTAAACCATTAAATAATTTACAAATCTGAGGTTCTGAGGTAAACCATTAAATTCAAAAGTATCAGTACGATGTATCGTCTATTTGCTAATTTTAATATATTGCATGACCAAAGAACATCAAATAATTTTTATATTTTGTCTGCACAATATAAATCATATTTGTTTTAAAGTTAAAAAATTATTGACTTAATACCTTTTTTCCAGGATTCATCGGCATTCACTCCCATTTCAGAAGGAACGAACCAAGCAATAGAGGCTCTTTTGGCCCAACTGCAAGAACCAATAACAGCAACGCCGCTGAAGACATGCACCCAGCAAGAAGATGATTCTTTTCTACTACGCGACAGCCAACTACCAAACACTCTTCCATGCAAAGATATTGTATTGCATGCATCATCAATGACCCCTGCACAATGTCATAGGAACCCTTCAAAATTTTGCCAGTCACCATTTTTGGCAAATTTTAGTTCAAGTGAAAAAGACAAGGAGAAAATGACTAATGTGCTACGTCAAAAATTACCTTTTGACGGATATGGGATATTTTATGACCCTCCATCGTACTTACTCAATGATTTTGACATTTGGATCGAGGAAGGCCTCCTCAAAAGACACGACAAACAGTAAGTCACAGATTTTAGACTTTTAAAAAACTATTGTGATATTTACATACATCCTAATGTATTCCTAATTCATCCAGGAAATCAGGTGACACACATTATCGAAAAGGATTTGCATCACTTGGTGTTCCTATGTTTGAGTTTGTTGTCATTTCACCAACAGACAAGGATTGGTTCTATCTCATGTCTCAAGAAAATAGATGCTGGACGGATGAGGTTAGTGATGTTATACGTACCACATTATTTGTACATTTCTGACATCTTTAACGACACTGAACCGATCTTCATGCCCCTTTTTTTATGCTTATGCATAAGTTTACGTTCAAAAAAAATATAGTGATACCCGCTTATTTTTGGCACATTTTAGTGATACATTACATATACCTCGTATTTGCAGTGACCACTTAATATATTTTGCAGATATCAGTGATACGTTAAATATGCGTCAAATCTACATTCAAAAAACATATACCAGTGACAATTATCAGATCTTGTTGTTGTTGATACATTTTAATATTTTGATTTATTTTTGATAAATAATTTTTTTGCTTACGCAGCATTTAGATGTCATTTTCTACTATCTTCGAAAGAAATCAAAGAGTCTATTTGGCGATAATTATAAATATACTACAACCAATTGTCTCTTCAATGTCTTCATAAGGGCTACTCATTCAAGGTACTATGACACACGGGATGACGATGATATAAGTAGTCAGGAACACTTTCAACGTGTTGTTGTATCTAGGCATGAGAGATCTATCATGAACATGATTAAGGGATAATTTATTTTACTATGTTCAACTCTATGTATTCTTCTATTCCTGCTGGATATCCTTGGTACCTTGTAGACGAGGTCTATGTTCCAGTAAATTACAACAACGATTTTCACTGGGTACTTGTTGTAATTGTGCTGAAAGAAAGGATGATACGTGTCTACGACTCGTCCCACGGACCAAGGCGTACGAAACCATCAACTGGAATTCAAAAAATGGCTTTGATGTTGCCAACCTATCTACTTGACAGTGGTTTCTTCGAAATAACCGCTCGGACAGACTGAGCAAAGCTTGATGCGTACAAGGATGTTGCAACTGGGGAAATGATTGGTCAAGAAGTGTCTTTCATAGTTGAGTTTGTGGAAGGAATAGCTCAATAACGAAGCGATAGCGTGTAAGTTTTACAAAAACCTGTTTAGGATACAATTATATACACGCTTTCTTTTTTTGATTTTTTCATTTTTTTATACACTACGTGCAGTGACTGCAGTGTATATGTCATTGCATTTGCGGAATATCTCAGCGACGGGATTTATGTTTCATCCCAATCACCAGATCCTGTTTATCTTCGGAGGAGATATGTTGCGCTTCTATGGAAATACGGACTATACAAGGCAAAATGAAGGTTTTCAAAGTGAAAACGACGATCCTCTCAGGCCCAAAGAATCATTCTATCCCGTAAACTGTGACAAAGTTGTACTTCTATCTTAGCACAATTTGGTCATATGATTCCAACTAGGATTTTTTTTAAATTTTTCCATATCTGCAATTACTTTTTTGATACTTTAATGGCATCGTACTTATTGTATAATTGAACATTAACAACACTATTATTTTTGATGACCTATATATTTTTTAAAGCAATGCTTCAGTTTATTGAATTACACATGTCTATGATTATTTATTGTACATTTTTTCCCACCCAACTACATAAATGATTATACATGTTATCAAAAAACAAGTCCATCTTTATACTTAAATACACAGTTATTATCCAAGCATCATATTTTTATGTCAAACCATGCTACTCATGCAAAGTAACCTAATAACACGATACTTAAAAAATGAATCACTAATTTTTTAAAATATTTCAATCACTGCTAACATATTCTCGATACATCAAATAAGTATATTCAGTTTTATATCCTTAACAATTTAGGGAAATCAATACCTAAATAACATTCACTTATTTATAATGCATTACAATTTGATGAATAAACGCACAATTAAACGTTAACTAATTTTTCTCATACTTTACAGTATCCTTTTTCTTTTTTGGAATGTGCTAACAAATGTATCATCAACATCATTTAATGATTTATCATAAATGTGAGAAAGCATATATTTATTATTCATGAGAACATCATACAAACGGAATTTTTTCATTTTACTTTGGGGAAGAAACTACATGTTCACCTATTGTGCCCTTCATGACCACAACGACTACAACAATTTGTGCTTGTGCTGAAATTTTCACCTACGCTCTTCTTGGTCCCCTTCCTAGGCCTTCCTGACATCCTTTTGTACTTTGGTGGCAACACAATTTCCTTAAGAACTTTTGGTGGGACTTCCCAATCTGCTCCATCCGGCATAGGTATCATGGGGACTTTTCATGTGTTTGCTAACGTCGTTGGCTTATAATAATCTGAGCAGTACGAATGCATATCAATTACATTCTTACTCTTCAAAGCAGCAATTGCGTGTGGGCAAGGTACCTCGTCAATTTGGAAACTTCCGCAACTGCACCTCTTTCTTTCCAAACAAACTACGCATCTACGAGCTATGTCATAAACTGAATAAATGTATTCCGATGAAGGGACAACATGTATTCAAAGAAAATAAAATTACCCTTGATACTTACAACTACAGAAATCTTACAAATTCAGCACGTGCGTCCATATACTATAATATGTTTTTTTATATCGTTAAAATATATATCAGTCACGTACCTTCATTATGTTACATTTTGTAATATTATCAATCAACATTTCTTCAAATTTCCTACCCAACGTATCCTTCGTATATGACGCCTTTTCTCTATTTTTGCAGTTCCATGAACCAAATAGAATTCTCGCTTCTTCAACGAAGTCAATTATAGGCAGCTTTCTTGCCTCGACGAGGCATCCATTGATACATTCAGCAATGTTAGAAGTCATAATCTAACCACTATTTACTGGTGCGTGCACTCTGGATCACTTTTCATAACCAACATCTTCTAGGTAATCATTCACCCTGTGATCGATTTCAACTAATTTGGCCATTAATTTGTTGAAATCTTTAGCCCTGTAGCATTTTGCCATAGCATAAAACTTCTCACTCATCATATTTTTTACTTTTCTTGAAATTCTTGCACACATTTTTCTAAAGATGTCAAATGCAAGCATAATGTGGCACATTTGGAAAGATAAGACCCACACTCTTGATTATACTTTCATTACGATCTGATACAAAACACATTTTTCCCTCTCTCCAAAGGCATTCTTGAACTGTTGAAAGAACCAAGACCATGAAGAATTGTTCTCTGGATCAACAACTCCATACGCCAATGGCAGTATGCACCCTATATTTACACGAAGCTTAAAATTTTAAAATAAGAATTAAATATGAACTACAAAATCTACCTAACATAAACAATAATTAATAACAATTTAAAAATTATTTACTAATTACCTGCTCCATCCATTGTACTAGCCGATACAAATGTTCCCTTATAAGCTCCACCTAATTGGGCACCATCAACAACAACAACAGGCCGACAGAATTGGAATCCTCTCATAAGAGGTCTTAACGCAATAAACAGATACATAAACTCATTATCAGGTGACTTGTGCATTCTTATATATGAATTCGGATACACACTGTTTAACATGTGTATGTACATTGGCAACTATTTATAACCATCTGTTGGTTTACCCGGCAAAATATCCAATGCCCGTTCCTTAGCTCGCCATGCTTTTTGATACGTAATGTCAACGCTATATGCAGCCTTAACATCATCCTTTATGTCGTTTGGAGTGTGATTTCATTTGTGATTCACCAATTTTGGGGCAGTGACCCCATTGACAAATGATAGCGTTGCCTCCACTTTGTTAAAAATCCTATCTCTCATCATACAAGTATGTGTATCGTTAAAGTATCTCATTTTGAAGAATTCCGTATTTTTTCGGCATGACGACCTCATACTCCATGCACAATCATCAGAGAAACACTTTAACACATAACTGCAAATTTTTTGACACAATAAAATTCATCAATCGTACAAAATTAAACTAAAATAACTAAAAAAAAACATAATCCAGGTTTTGCATTATATTCGAAAATTAAATTTAATCAGCAAAAAACACTTGATACATGATTACCTTTTGGTATCGATCTTTTTACTCTGTAGTTAAATCCTTTCTCAATCTTATATTTGCTCATTACTTCAACTAATGTAGCTTTATCCTTGTACATCTGTTTAACCTTAACGTCGACATTCGACGAATCACTTATCACATTAGATACATCACAACCAGCCATATATTCAGAAATAGCCCATTGATTTTCAACCATTCCAAATGATGGGTCGAATAAATATTTGTCAATATGTTCCAGATCGCGTGTATCTACGCACAATGGGTACATCCCAAATCCAGGTTCTCTTTTCTTAATTTTGACATACAACTTCACACCCATGTCGTTGCGAATTGTTATTGGTGAAGAATTACCATCAACAATGTACCAAATCACCATCTCCTTCCTTTGCTCATCAATCCCCAACTCGGCAGCAATGGCGAAATGCAGATTACAAAAGGAAATGTTATCACCAACGATGATTCCATCACTTTTGTATCTATTGTACAACACATCAGAGTCCCAACTTCCTGAATGACGAATTAAAATTGAAATATTCATATTGGATCGATTTTTTCCTGTCGAAGATCGATTTACTGAAACTGATGTGTTTTGCCGTATGAATCAATATTTTTTTTTGAATTTTCCACAGCACCAATCCGTTGAGAATTTGTTGGGGCTCATTATACCCAACTGTTCGTTTATGCGGTAATTAAGGTGTCATTAATTAAAATTTCATGTTAATACGTATCATACGTTATATTTTAGGTATCAAACGAGTCAAAAAAGTGGTATTTTTAGTAATTTACATAAAAGTTGGGATTTTTAGAAATTTCTATCTTTAAGTTTGGTATTTGTAAAATTTATACTAAAAATTATCGGATTGTTATCGGGTTACGGGGACCCGATAACAATATCCTAAAACCCAACCGGATAACCCGTTAATATTTTTTAATAAACCGTTAACCGACCCAATAAGTCAATAACCCGACCCAATAGTTCAATAAATCGAAAAATTGATTCGGGTTATCGGTTTGACCCGAATTTTGCACATCCCTAATTATGGATGGCAGACGCCAAACAAAGAGTAAGAAGTTGGATTAAATTACGAAAAAATTAGATAAATATACCATATATTTTTTCATATTATCTAAAAAATTTTATCATTTAAAAACCTTTTAACAATCTCTATTTTTGTCTTTTTCTTTCCAATTTTGCAATACATAACTCTTCACATTTCTATTTCTTTTAACTATATAAAAACCATGTCTAAATTAAAGGTTCCATTTACAGAATTTGATTTACAACCACCTTTTTCTTAATTTCCTCATTAATTTTAAATTATAAAAAGATTAGGAAAAAATTATTTCTAATTTTGATTATTATTGTTACTTCGAATTTTTAGCTAAAATTAATGGCTCGATTAAAAATTGAAAAATAGCATATATTTTGAGTAAAAATGATCGTACAGACTTGAAAATATGTTCAGTTGTCTTTTGTAGAATGAAGCTAAATTATGAACTTGTACTAAAATTAATTATGGTAAAAATATGATAGTACTGAATATTTATTTGTTGATGATAAGAAAAAAATATTTGAATATAAATTCTAATTGAAAAGGATTTTTCTTTTTTACTTTTTGTAAATAAAATTTTACTTTATTTGAAATATTCTTGTGAACTCCCCTTGTATTATTTATGCTCTATATTTTAATATTGACAATGATACCATTAAAGGATGTGGTACAATGAATGATATAATTTTTTTCTTAATGTATCTAGTTTTTTTATTTTTAAAATTAATATATAATGCCTTCGTTTTAAAATTATGATACATTAAGTTTAATTTTGTTTAAATTAATAAGTATTGTATTTCTATTAGATATATTAAATAAGTAATTCTTGCCCATAAGAAGTTACATTTGAGATCGATACATTATTGTGTGGTAGTCATGATGTTACGTCCCGGGAGGGTACCCTTGGCGTGGCCGGCACTCAAAGACTATTGCTAGTCCCCAAGCGAACCACTTAGCTTCATCACATCATTCAATCAAACAAACTCTACTGAATAGCGGAAAATATAAGTAAGTAGTGGACACATATCATCTAAAGTCTCAAAAGAATATATATATGAAAATAAAGGCTAGTAGAAAGAACTAGCTCACAATCTCAACATCAATGCTCGACCATCATCTATGAAGCCTCTATCACTATTCATGTGGTGCCAATGACAGATCCATGGCTACCCCAAATAAAAATAGATGAAATAGTTCAATCTCTAACTCTAAAGCAAGATGAAATAAAAATAGCGGGTCCTCCGGAGTAGGGGAGGCTCACCAAATTAGCTTCGAATCTCAGATCTTCAACGGAGCGCCTGTTAATGACCTCTAGTACCTGCCTCTGCATCATAAAATGATGTAGTCCAGAGTGGACATCAATACTTGGAATGTACTGGTATGTAAAATAGTTGAATGAAACAGAAACCAGTAGAACAATATGGAAACAATATCAACTCAAAATAAACATCAAATCACATCATTAGTCAAATGTCTATCTATGCAAAAATAAAGAGTAGACAAGTGACCCATCAATAACTCAAAACTCATTAATCATCTCAAACTCATCTCAAAGGAGCTCACCTACTCTCATCTCATCACATCTCATTTCATCTGATCTCAGAGGAGCTCACCTTCTCTCATCTCATATCATCTCATCTCATCTCAGAGGAGCTCACTTCCTCTCATCTCATCTTGACTCGGAGTACTCAAGGTAGGAAATTTATGGGAGTTTCTCTTATCCGACAACAATCACTTATGAGCTAGTGAATGTACAACAGTCACGCTGATGTTGCCACAGTCGTTCCAAACTTGCCAGGTAGAGAACGAATCGAAACCATATCAACTCACCCAATATGGAGTCAGTCGTTAATAAGTCCTCTATTATTTCAGGGACTTCTAATCAAGAGGGAACCACAATATATGTGATGGTTCCAAGCCTCATCTACGTACGACGGCGTAGTTAATGAGTTCAAGTGGGACTCATTCTTACTCATTTCGGTGCTTGATACTCCTCCCATAACTCAATCCACATAAAACTATCAATCCAATCAGACCAATCTCATAGGGACTTTAACCTCGTCAACGATCGGTATTTCATAGAGACTTTAATCCTATCATCAATCAATCTCAGAGGGATTTTCACCCTCTCATCAATCAATTGTATAGGGACTTTAACCCTCTCAAAAAGACTAGGGCAGCGAATTAGAACAATCTCTTGAAATAGAGCTATCAGCACTAATGGATCAATCCTTATTGAACTGGTGATGCGCAATACATTCACCTATTGCCAATTATCCTAGATTTTACTCTACTAGACAATATTAGTTGTCTAACCCTAATAGATAGGGCCATATTTAAAGCTGCTAAAACCCTCTTCTATTTGAATCTTCTCCCGCGTGAGACAAGATTATGAAATAGCTTAGTGCTAGCTAAGGAAGAGTGTAACCGGATCGCATCCACTTCCTAATACCTACCACAGATTCCCCAGTTTATTTAGCTTCTTCCCCTTACTTATTTTATTAGTAATGACCGCCCTTAGATGTCGTTGCAAGTTTGTTCGCAGTAGTATTTATATTAGTAGTGCAGCCCTTCCTTCTTCCTCCTTCGCGTCAAATCTTTTTCTACAGGTCCCTTTTTCAAAAGATATGACGAATAAGCAAGTCGATCTTAGGTGCTTTGATTGGTCAATTGAAGATGGATTCAAGTCCCAACGGAGTTGCTGCAACTATGCCCTTTTCCGAAATACCTGACTTTGTTGAGCAGCTACTTTGCTTCCCCTGTTAGATAGGCTTTTCGCTTTCAACCGTTCTTTCTTTCTCTTGGACGAGCATAAGGCTCTAACCCCTTTGTTTACGACCTCCTAACAAGATAGCACCGCTACGATCTCCCGCTGTGAAGTAGGAGGTTTTCACCGACAGAGCGCAATTAGACCACAACTGAAAAAGAAGGACTTTCCATGGTACATTCTGTACAGATCTTTCGCCCTTAGCTATTAATCTCATAGGGACTTCAATCCTCTCATCAATCAATCTCATAGGGACTTTAACCCCTCTCATCAATCAATCTCATCAATTACTCAAGATTTAGAACAATCATTAGGAATCAAGTGAATAGACACATCGGTAGAGTTCATTTGTAGAGACTCATAAGACAATCAAACTCTATCAACTCATCATCATTCTCTCATCACAATCACAATCACAATCAACAATCACAATCTTAACTCAAGGCTCTAGACTCATCATTCTCTCATGTTCGTTATGCATGCTTTCCGAAACAGTCACGTAGGGTTATGCAAATTCTCATGAAAATATTCAATTTAAGAAAATAATTTTGTATGATGATCATCAACATAGGAAACATGTAATTTCGAATATAATTTTCAAGAAAAACCACCAACGTTAATCATGCATGTAGACTCTTCAATCATCAATTCATCTATGACCTTTATGGGGCACATGAGAGAACAATCTCATGTTTTAGTTTAGCCTTACATACCTCGGATGCAGCTATCAATCGAGTACGTCAAGGATCTCTTCTCGAATGTCTCAACTCAAGCCCTTCTCTTCTCTCCTCAAGCCTAGCCTTGTTAGATTATGGAATAGGACTTAGAATGGGGGTTTTAGACCTTTTTCACGTCGAAACGACCTTATTAGTTGTGTATTAGAGTTTAGGAGAGCTGGGGAATTGACCGGAATACCCCTCATAAGTATTTAGAAATTTTCAGCTCGAAAAAGACACGGTCCACGATGCGGACTGGTCGCGAACAGTGTATTTTCAGAAAAGAGTTTTTGAACGAGTTTTCTCCATCCCGTTGAAAATTTTGAAAAAGATACAAGTGTCTCTCCGCGAAAGGTGCACGACGCGCCTCTGTCGCGCACCGCCACTATTTTTCGTTTTGGATTGAAAAATTATCTTTTGATCGAGTCGCTCTAAAAATCGTCCGAGACTATTTTCCCACTCAATTTTTCATGTTAATCACAAATCCGGCCTCGAAATTGCCATATGAGCATCGAAAGATGTGTTACGCGCATACCCTCACTCTAGGGGTATTTTGATAATTTTATCGGGCGTTACACATGATGGATCAGACACATTTAATTAGTATAAATCTAAATTTATATATGGCGCCCAAAAAATTAGTTCATGATACATTACCATTTATGTATATTACTCTATTTGAGAAATATTGTATAATATAAAAGATACATTATACATGCAATTGCTTTTAATAACTTTTTTGTGCGTGTGTAATACATAACATAGTGGTGAGTTAATATGTATGTGATGCAAGTAATAAAATTTGAAAATCATTGATTTTGATTTATATTATGTATCACATACATATCAATTAATTTGACCCATAATGCTTTAACTTTAGAACATTAGAATTTAGGTATCAAGTGTATTTTTGAGTAATGTGCATAAACAAACAGTCGTCTAATCTGAATAAGTCTGAACAAAAATTAAAAACTGTAGATATATAATAGTAATTGATACATGATAGATTATACAATTTATAATAATTATGTATTAGATAAATAATTAAAGACATGAAACACATAGATATAGATATGAAAACTAATCAAAATTCATACGTATTAAAAAATGATTGATCACAAAAACTTACAAAGATCAACCAGTTGTTCTATCAATGTCGTGTCATATACATAATTATAAATATGATATAAATTAATACTGTTATAAAAATATTAGTGTTTGTGTATCAAATAATAGTATTCGACAATGTCTATAAATGCATTAGTTGAATAAGTGTGGGTATATATATCTGATAGTAAAAGATAACAGAATTTATAATAGTTATATATCAAATGCATAACTATTAACATAATACATACTAATTTGTGATTCAATAAATTAAGGTTATATATAAAAGTAATACTTAAATAGGATACATTGTGCATAATAAAATTATAATGTATCATAACGTTGAAAAGAAGAAATCATACATTAACTTAAGAAACAAAAATAGCTAGATACATTAAAAATAGAAAGCTGTAACTTCACAAAAAGATGAACAACAAAAAATTGAAAAACAAATCAACAATATGATATGTTGAAAGCAAAACAGAAAATAATGAAAAACAATCTTCTACACTTTTTCCTTTGCTCTATATCAACTCATATAGGTTTTTTTTTTCACTTTCAACAATGGCATCACCCGTGGATCTCGACCCGAAGTCCTTATCGGAGCCACCAACAATTAGATTTTTTTTAAAAAAAAAATTATTTTTATAGTCAATTTTGAAAGCGAAGATGCATGTTATATTGGAAAATGACTTTGGGTTTCGAAAATTCGATTTATTACTTAATTGATTTAAGTACAACCGAATCTTCAAAATTTTGAGAGTCGCCACTTAATTTTTTAAGGAAAAATCAAGAAAACCGATTAAAACAATTTATTTTAAAAAGACTTAAACAGACAATTTTTTTAAAAAAATCCGCGGGTTCATATTTCCACTTCGAGAAAGTTTTACGCACTCAAAATGGCCGCTAACATGCAATTATAAGGCGATTAAGTAATTTTGACTAACTTTAAAAATATTACTTTATATTATTAACTAGAAAAAGCTTAAGTGAAATATTCAAAGATTAGGAAGATAGAACATTTAAAATATTTATCATATTTTATTCAATTAATATTAACTATGTGAACTACTTTAAAAATAATCAAGAAAACACAATATTAAAATTTACCCGAATTTTATTAAATTAAAAGAGTTGGTGAATTAGGCTAAGTTGCTAAAATTTTAAGAATCCCCTAAAATGTCTAAGTGTTTAAAGAAAAGAGAAAGATATTCATAAATTATTTTAAAGAAAATACTTTAAGTCTTATTTAGGAAAACTCATAGAGTCTAATTTCCTAAAAATAATTTTCAACACCAAAAATTCAAAGACGTAAAAAATAACATAAATGGTTAAATTTTGGAAAAATTTAATTAGATTATAAAACAAAACAAATACTAGATTAATGTTAGAGTTAAGGCTAAAGCAATCACAAATAAATATCACAAACAAGAGAATAAGTATAAGGCAAAAAACAATTGGGCTTGGCAGGCCCAAATTATCAACCTGTCTTAAGTTCTAAAATTGGGCCTGCTAGCCCATCAGACCCAATAGCTACAGTGCTCAAAGGAAATGGGCCTTTGACTTTATTTCTGTTGTATACAATTGGTGTATACTAGTGTATATCAGTGTATATGCTTCGACTTTCCCTTTGCTTTCTATCGATATTTCCTGTGAACTCAATATATCGGCCTCCAACCACCTGTGACGACCCAAAGCTTTGCCGGAAATGCAGGGATAGAGTCCAAAGAGACTCGGGTTGACATAGTTCATGCAACAACAAACAAAAAGGGAAAAAAGGTAAGGAGCAACACATATGAAAATCTTTGGATATTTGAAATAAAATGAGACAGTGATCTTGGGTTATTTAAAGATAACCACAAAGAGGATGGAAGAGGCAACCAACACATAAAGTCTAGATTAATTTAAAATGTAGAGCTAATGATCTAAACTAAACATAAAATATTTTCGGAAGCAAAAGTCAACACTAGTAACAATTTGGAACTTTTCACTGAACTAGAAACATAGAGGGCATGTTGTTTAATCATGAATTTAACAAAATAACACCCCCATTTCATCCTCAACAATATACAATAGGAAATTAAAATAAGATAAACAAATTAACTATAGCATTCAAAAATTCAAAAGGGGCATTTCACCGAACACATGGAGGGCATGCCATTAAATCATGATTTTAACCAAAAAAAAAAAAAAAAAGAACATCCTCATTCTTCCCCAACATCATACAACAAGAAGTTAAAATATTCAGAGATAAACATATTAACCACAACATTCAAAATTCAAGGGGGACATTTCATCGAACACGTGGAGGGCATGTAGTTTGATCGTGATTTTAACAAAATACATTATATATATATAGATATATAGATACTACAATACAACAGTATAACCAAACGACCCTCAAGTTAAATAACCAAACGACCTCTGAAGTTAACTTGACATAGATACTGCAACATGTATATATATATATATATATATATATATATATATATATATATATATATATATATATATATATATAAAGATACATAACTCACGTCAATCATTTAACAAAATCAAAAGCATATAGATGTAGAAATGGAAAAAAGTAAAAATCAACCAACATGTGTACATACATACACAAGCTAATTAATTAACAAAAGTAAAAAAAATGTATGGTTGTAAGCATCAAAAAAGAGTAAAATCAATCAACATGTACACATACACAAGTTGGTTAATTAACAGAAGAAGCATATGGCTGGAAAATGCTTAACAGGAAGCAGAAAGTATAGATGGAAAATTGGAAAAAAGCTGAGAAGTATATATGTATATGTATATATATATATATATATATATATATATATATATATATATATATATATATATATATATATGCATGTCATCCATGTTCAATAATCCAATAAGTTCAATAATAGCAAATAAACATGGTAATGCAATCACCATGCCCAAATTCGATAAATAACAATACCAAAGCAACATAGTACAGCAGGATAGGTAACAAGTAAAATTGAGGAGGAGGTGCCTCTTAAGTTACAAAATTAAAAAAGGTGACAAGTTTGACTTTGATCGGTCAAACTTGTCATTAATTAAAAATTAAGTGGGATTAAGTTAATGAAGGGTTAAAGTGTATATTTTAAAAATTTTTGGAACCCATTTGTGACAAAAAAATTTATAATTTTTTTTTAAAAAAAATTGTTTTTTTAAAAAAATAAAAAAATTCCAGTCGCGACATGTCCGCATCGCGCGGAAACACTTAATGAACTGTTCTGGGTCCAAAAATGTATCATCTTTTTTTTTCCAAATCCGTGATTTGTTTTTGTCATTTGTTTGGTAACATACATTGTTGTTTTGAAGCGTAGTCCATTGTTCGGAGAATTTTTCGGAGCCTGTAGCTAAAAAATTTTAAAAATAATTTGCCCGAAACAGTGACCCTCCGCGACGTCTCCGTGTCGCGGGGGTGTCGCGTACAAGCAATTACCTGAGACCCCAGGAAATAAAATATTTAAGTGTTGGTACGCGATGTGTCCGCGTCGCACATTGGTCGCGCACCTGTGTAATTTGTTCCTCGATTTTTGCGTGACCCCACCACTATATAAAGCCCCTTCGTTATTTTTAGGGTTTTTTATATATCCCTCAGCCGTTTTTCGCCAATTTCCCTCTACTCTCTCAATTTTTTGCCTCTACTCTTCAAGTTTTCAAACTCCTACGCGACGCACACTCATCTAACCATCAAGTCAAGTAAGTATTTTCTTCTACATGTCGCATTTGTGTTACTTTTTGTTCTTAGATTTGGTTATTGCATTATTTCAAGTATGGATGTTGTTTTTGTTAGTAACTTGGAGAAATATGTTAGATTTGTTGATTGAGTTAGATTATTTCAAGAATTTGTGATCCTTGACATATAGAAGAATTTGTGAGTGCTTTGTTTGTTATTCTTTGTGCTTGGATTTGGTTATTGCATTATTTGAAGTATGGATGTTGTTGTTTTTGTAGTAATTTGGAGAAATATGTTAGATTTGTTGGTTGATTTAGATTATTTCAAGAATTTGTGATGCTTGACATATAAAAGAATTTGTTAGGGCTTTGTTTTTTACTCTTTGTTCTTGGATTTGGTTATTGTATTATTTCAAGTATGGGTGTTGTTGTTTTTGTAGTAATTTGGAGAAATATGTTAGATTTGTTGGTTGATTTAGTTTATTTCAAGAATTTGTGATGCTTGACATATAAAAGAATAATTTGTGATGCTTGACATATAAAAGAATTTGTGATGCTTGACATATAAAAGAATTTGTGATGCAATCAACAAGATTTTGATTTTGCTGAACTTGTTTTGATGCAGGTACTAATGGCTTCTAGGGCAAGACGTACAGGGCAAACAAGTGGAGTTGGCGCTTCGAGCAGCAGACGGCGTACCAGGGATGTCCTAGTGGTACCCCGAGCCCCTGAGCACAGAGGCCAATGACCCCTTTTTGGGCTCCGGGCAGTCTATAGAGAGGGACAGAGGTGGTACCGGGCTCATAATGAGACCAAGTACTTCCCCGATGTTTCTATTGATGCGGACTCCTTGGCACGCGAGTTCCCCCACATCTATCAAAGGTGCATGGAGTACCACCTGATGTTCCTCTTCAACGATCCCCTACCATGCAACCTTAGCATGGTTAGGGAATTCTACGCAAACATGAAGAAGGAACCTCGCTCACAGGTGGTTATTGTGCGAGGAGTGGAAGTAAACATAGGCCCCCTTGCCATAAATGGCATTCTGGGCACTCTAGATGTTCCTTCTGGGCTTTTCAATGATTTGCAAATGCATCCCCCGTACCGTCTCATCCGGCACACACTCGCGGGAATAAACTCCACGGAAAGATGGATAAGGCACGTTGGGCGAGGATACCACCAAAGCTTCCCCTTTGCCCACATGAATCGGGAAGCTCAGGTGTGGGTCAAAATTGTGATGCATTTCTTCTTTCCGGGGCAACACTTTACTGTCGTGACCCGAGACCAAACTTGCTTGGTATATGCCCTCATGACGGGCATGGAGCTCATCTTTGGGGCCATTCTCAAGTCCGCCATGAGAAAGGCTAGAGTCCATCGTGGTCGTAGGTATGCTTTCGGGGGCCTCATTATTGAATTGTGCACTCGTGCAGGTGTCCCCACCGAAGAGCTGGACTACTAGCCCTAGATCGAGGCCCCACCCTATAATGTCACCAACATTAAGGGGTTAGAGGAGGCTATGGGGCCAATCCTCATCACTGCTGAGCGCAACCATCGGGATGAGCTCATTATGGCACGCATGTACGGGCTCGAGATGCTGAGGCATAGGACGAGCGGTCGCGCATCTACGAAGCAGGAGTTGGAAGAAGTTGCCACCCGCTACCCTCTCAATGCCCTAACAAATGCTGTGCTGGGCATCGGGCCTACCTTTGTGGAGCCCGTTGAAGATGATATCCCCACGGACCCCGAGGCAGGACTGATGGGATCCGAAAGTGATGAGGATGATATTGAGGAAGGAGTGCCATTTTTCACAGGAGGGGACCCAATCTTGCCTAGCCCTGATGAGTAGTTCAGTAATTGGTTGTATAATTCAAACATTGCTCGTATAATTTCAGACATTGCTTGTACATTAAATCTTATTTAGACATATATCATTGCTTTTATTAATTTCATTGCTATTAATCTTGGATTCCAATTGCGATAGCTACTAACTACGTTGCAATAGTAAGTGTCGCGAACAATAGTATGCGTATTAGCATGTATCAATATTCTATAAATATTAGGCATCACGAAAAGTCCTCAAACTTGTGTATATAAATGTATATAAACTTGTATTAATATTGTATAAATAGTTATGTAATATATCAACATTGTATAAAACTGTGTATTAGCATGTATCATATTATATAAATATTGAGAAATGTTGGCCCTGTTTCCAGCGGGGGAAATGTTTCGTTGTTTTCGTTCGAAGGGTGAGTTTTTTTGAGAGTTTTTTGGGTGAACCAACATGTCTCAATGTTTTGAAGGATGTGCAGGTGGTCGGTGATTTTTTCGGGGCCCGTAGCTTAAAATCACTAAATTTTGGGACACGAAAGCAATGACCCTCCGCGACCTGTCCGCGTCGCGGAGGCGTTGCGCACCTGCCTATTTCCAGCGGGGGAAATATTTCGTCGTTTTTTGTTCGATCCGGGAGTTTTTTTAAGAGTTTTTTTTTTTTGCTAAACCAACATGTCTTAACATTTTGAAGGATGTGTAGGTGGTCAGTGAATATTTCGGGGCCCGTAGCTTAAAAATCCCAAAATTTTAGGACTCGAAAACAGTGACCCTCCGCGACATGTCTGTGTCGCGGAGGCGTCGCGTAACAGCACATGTTTAGCATTTGCTATGTGTTTACAGTAAATGCTGGGATTTGTCCCAGTAATTGCTGTGAATAATACAACAACTTAATAAGTTGCTGTGATATTTTATAGCAATTGCGACAACTAGTCTAGCAAGTAGCCAACTTGCTATAACAAATTAAAACAAAATATTTAGCATCGAATTATTTGTTGTGTTGAATTGGACTAAAACCACTAAACTCATCCATAACCATGTATCCACAGCAAATCTTAAGACTTTCCCATCAACTAGGTCACTTTGTTGAGTTATTTGACATAAAATAATTCTATAAACGGAGAAATTCTTATAAACGGAAATATTTCGATTATAGAAAATATCCATCATCAACATTCCAAAAAAAATTGAAAAATAAGAAAATAAATATGTTTATAAAACAATAATCCCTGATCAACATCACCAAAAAGTGTAGAAAATAACAAATATAAAAAAATACATATGTTCATAACATCAACTACTGCTCCTCCATAGATGCTGCTTGCTGCTCCTCCATCCCAGATGTTGCTGGCTGCTTGTCCTTCATCACAGCACTTTTTACCCTTTTCCTTGCACTCATGATTGCTTTTGAAACTTGCTTTTGCCTCCTTTGCTCTTGAATAGGAGTATAAGGTAACACCAACCTGGATGACTGGATGACACCACTTTTGGATAGGATGGTATTCAATGTTTCCTTAAATGACAGCATCATTTCCATCATTTTATCCATCTTCTACATTATGTGACGCTATCATTTCCATCATCCTATTCGTCCTGTCGTTGCAAGTTTCACAACCACAAGTACTACAAGCTACTGGCTTAGAAGTCCCAGCACCCAAGTCACGGGATCTACCAAGGGTGAATGGAGTTCCAAAATCACATCCACCACCAAGAGGAGAAAATTCGCCTATATTTTCTTCCCGGACAGCATTTGCACCTGGCTCGGTAGCATCACCTACCCCTACCCCAGCAGCAGCATCAGCACCAGCAACCCCAACCCCAACACCAACACCAACATCAACAAGAGAATCCCTTTTGATGGTCGTTACCCCAACCAAATCTTTCACCAACCTCACAATCCTCGGATCCTCTTATTTTTGCCTGAGTGGCATAAATCCCTTCCAAAAGTTCATCTCCTTCTCACTTTCAGTCGAGATTAGCCATGGATAAACGGCCTACAAATTTAATAAAATTATATTAGCAACAAAATACTCAAGTACGAGAAGAAAAGAAATTTTTAAAAATTACAACAATACTAACACTTACCTCATCCTCGGGTGGATCAAAGAGTTCGTGCGCCTCCACTTTTGTATTATTTGGCGCTGCCAACCATCGAAGAAGTCTCGGATAAGACACTTCCTCGTCGAACTCTTTGAATGTTTTCCGGATTTAAGGAATGGCCTCAAAAGCCCAAGCCTAAATTAATCAATGCCACGAAATGTTATTAATTAACATAATAAATCAATATAAAAAAACAAAAATACAACACATACAACTTACCATAAAAGCCCATGGAAAACCATATAGATTGGACGACTTTGTGGTCGATGTCGCCGCCTTCTTCAAATATTGTACTGTCAGTTCATAGCTATCCCGACCCCCCAAGGATATGCACAAAATGCATCTCGGTCGGCCGCTAGATTGAACCAAGAATCCTTTGCATTAGTCCCTCCATCTCTACCAATAAGAATCACATGGAAAAAGTAAACTAAACAGAGGGACTTCTTCACACTCCTCTTCACCTCATTTGACTGCAACAGGTCAAACATCTCCTTTGATTTGCAATGCGTCTTCCCCATTGCATCACAAATTCTTTTATATGTCTTTTTAGTCTTTTTAGAGTAGGAGGGAGGAGGAGATGGAACGTGACAGTTCAAGTCAGTCACAATGGCAAACTCTCTCAGGCCAAAACAAACTGGCATTCCATAAAAATTTACCCAAAAGTCATTCTGGCTACTAATCCACCATGAATAAGCTGATACATCAGCTTCATTTGAAATCGGGGGATGTTTCCCTCACCTATGTCTAGGTATAACTTACCAAATATCGTAGACTTAAAGTAGCCTTCCAAGTCTTCCTTCACTTAAATACTTTTAAAATCCGAAAATGATTTCCCAAGTTCAGATTTTATTCCTATATCCCCTCTCTCATGACGATTTAGAAACCCAGGCATGTCAAATCCATATTCATCATACCTGAAAGCCGCAACTGTGGCAGCGTCTGAAGCAGGAGATAGATCCTGACATCAATTGAGGGTGTTTCTGCAGCAGCTGATGTACTCTCGTCACAACTATGTCACTTGTTGCAGCATTAGAGGGGTTGTGTGCAGAAGCTGCTAGACTGTGTGCAGCATCTGAGGAAGTGTGTGCAGCAGCTGCTGGGCTCTGTGCAGCATCTGAGAAAGTGTGACCAACAGCTGCTGGGCTGTGTGGAGCCGCCACTGGATTGTCTGCAGCATCTGCTTGACTAGCACCAACACCAGCCTCAGCACAGACTACTTCAATGAGACGATCCAGATGTTGTTGTGATTGATCATCGTCTTGCTCGTCTTCCGATATAATCAGCCTCCTAGAACGTCTAGAAAGAGCACTGTGGGGTCCAAGATTTTTTCGTTTTGGTCTTGCCATTTTAGTATATATAGCCCTACCAAAAAAAATACCAATTTCAACAAGAAAGAAAGAAAGGAAGGAAGTCTTTTCATTGCAGTTCAAATTTACCGAATAGGGGTGATTCATCTTATAGCCGAATAAAAAAAATTAAGCAATAAACAATAACACCCAATAAAAATCAACCAACAAATCGAACATATTTCTCAAAATTACTACGAAAACAATAACACCCATACTCGAAAAGTACAACACCAAGATGAAATAACCCATAAGCCAAAGTGCAAGCATAATTACTAACAAACAAACCACTCACACTTACCAAATTCCTAAGAATAATGGTAGACTAACTCAAATGCAACACATAGAAGAAAACTTGCTGTAGAAGGATGGTGAGATGATTGAAAATTTGAAGAGTAGAGGGAAAATACTTATTTGAGTTGATGGTGAAATGAGTGTGTGTCGCGTAGGAGTTTGAAAACTTGAAGAGTGAGGGAAAAAAATTGAGATTGTAGTGGTAGAAGGGCAAATATCGGGTGGGGTTCTGATAAAAAAGCCCTGAAAAATCAAAGGGGGCTTTATATAGTGGTGGGGCCACGCGAAAATCGAGGCCCGAAATACACAGGTTCGCGACAAGTCAGCGTCGCAGACCCATCGCGGGAAGACACTTATACAAAAAATTTCCTCGGGCCTCAGGTAACCTGGTCCGCGATGCCTCCGCGACGCGGACATGTCACGGAGGGTCACTGTTTTTCAGGCCTAAATTTTTGGGATTTTAAGCTACGGGCCCCGAAAAAATCACCAAACAATGCCAATAGCTTAAAAACATCAACACCACTTATTGCAAACAAAAAATATTCAATATTGAACGACGAATTACTGGGAATCGGTGATTGCGGGGGAATATACAGCATTTGCTGGGAAATGTACAGCAGCTGCTGGGAAATGTACAATAGCTATATTTTTCCCAGCAGCTGTTGTACCCGACCTTTGATTTTTCGTTAGTACCTATAGGAAGATGACTATAAGGGGATGCTATCAGCCATATATAGTGATAAGTTGAGTTTTGTTACTCCGACTTCAAATAAAATGCTAAATTCATGAGTGATATTATACATTGCCTTCGCTTACTCACAAGTAATAAACAATCTATTGAGCAATTGCATATATAAGTGATGGTGACTAAGTAAATCACACTTATTTCTTGGTTGTGTCGATACGTTTTGTAATACATTACTAGTTATCTTATGCGTTGAGGTGGAATCAGCAGTGATCTTATACATTGAGATAGTACTTACAAAAATAAAAAGATGGCAGATCTAAATCATACTTATTTCGGTGGCTATTTCCATTAATTAGTCCATGTGCTCATCGTTACAGATGAATATAAGGAATTTAGTCCAATTCAACACTAGAAATAACTCGATGGTAAAAATTTTGTTAGAAGTTGTTGTAGCAAGTTGGCAAGTTGCTGGATTATTCTCAGCAACTGCTGAGAAATGTACAGCAGCTGCTGGGAATTGTACAGCATTTGCTGGGAAATGTTCAGCATCTGCTGGGAAATGTACAGCATCTGCTGTATTTTTCCCGGCAGCTGCTGGACCCGACCTTTGATTTTTCGATAGTACCTATAGGAAGATGACTATAAGGTGATGGTATCAGCCATATGTAGTGATAAGTTGAGTTTTGTTACTCCGACTTCAAATAAAATATACAATCAACTTAGGTAACTAATTGTACATGTAAGTGATGGTGACCATTGAGCAATCTCTTGAGCAATTGCATATGTAAGTGCTAGTGACTAAGTAAATTGAGTATTACTTGGTTGCGCCAATATGTTTTATAATGTACAATCCATATATTTTATAATATATTGCGTCAATATGGCGGTAGTAAACATTTTGTTAGAAGTTGTTGTAGCAAGTTGGCAAGTTGCTGGATTATTCTCAGCAGCTACTGGGAAATATACAGCAGCTGCTCGAAATTTCGTAACATGTGCGTGACACCTCCGCGACGCGGACAGGTCGCGGAGGGTCACTGTTTTCGTGTCCCAAAATTTTGAGATTTTTCGCTACGGGTCCCGAAAAGTTCATCGACCACCTACACATCCTTCAAAATGTTAAGACATGTTGGTTTAGCAAACAAAACTCTCAAAAAAACTCCTAGGTCGAACGAAAAATGATGAAAAATTTCCCCCGCTGGAAATAGGCTGCTCCGCGACGCGGACAGGTCGTGGTGGATCACTGTTTTCGTGCCCTAAAGTTTTGGGATTTTTTGCTACGGGCCCCGAAACATTCACCGACCATCTACACATCCTTCAAAATGTTAAGACATGTTGGTTTAGCAAAAAAAACTCCCAAAAAAAATCTCGGGTCAAACTAAAAACAACGAAACATTTCCCTCGCTGGAAATAGGCTGCTACGTGACGTGGATATGTCGCAAAGGGTCACTGTTTTCGTATTCCAAAATTTTGGGATTTTAAGCTACGGGCCCCGAAAATTCACCGACCACCTACACATCTTTCAAAATGTTAAGACATGTTGGTTTAGCAAAAAAACTCCCAAAAAAACTCCCGGGTCGAACAAAAAATGACGAAACATTTCCCCCGCTGGAAATACGCAGGTGCGCGACCCGGACAGGTCGCAGAGGGTCACTGTTTTCGTGTCCCAAAATTTTAGAATTTTAAGCTACAGGCCCCGAAAAACTCATTGACCACCTATACATCCTTCAACACATTGAGACATGTTAGTTCACCAAAAAAACCTCTCAAAAAAACTCCCGGGTCGAACGAAAAAAGACGAAACATTTCCCCCGCTGGAAATAGGCAGGTGTCAATTGCACAATTAATATACAATCTATTGAGCAATAATAAATTGAGTAAAAATGTATTCAAATAACAATAACTTGATAATATTAAATAACAATAAATGTTAATTGTTCCATACTTAACATGCAGAATGAAAGACGTTTACAAACACCAAATAAAAGCGAGTGTTCTTATGAAACATTTCGCTCCGAGCAAGTAGTTCTCTTGTGCCCAACCCTTTTGCATATGGAACATCTATTCTTCTTACTTGGCAATGATTGTCTGATACTTGGACGCCGCTTCTTTGCCCTTCTTCCCACCTTTCCCGGCGCAACATGTGGAGGAAGTATTTCCCTTTCTAAAATCTCCCTAGGAACTTCCCAAAATTCTTCAGACGGCACGGGATTAATTTCCTCCACGTATGCAAGAATGTGTGTCTCTACCTTATAATATTGAGAAGAATACTCATTAATATGCCTTCCATAATCATCACCATATTGACATCGGAGCGCAGCCATCGCATGTGGACAAGGAATTTTATCAAGATCAAACACTCTGCAAGTACAAGATTTGCAATGAAGATCAACAGTTGCCACTGCATCATGTCCGGAGACAGCATATCTATAATTGGCAATTGGATGAACCAATAGTTTATTCCCTATATTAATATTTTTGGAGATGACCTCCTCTATCGAAGGGACCAAGATGGTTGATGCATTGATGAACTCCATTCTTCTTTGGTGATTTTTTTCCCCAAACTTCTTGATTATTTCATCAAATAGAACAGGAATTGGAAATTCTCTTTCAACAACAAAAAGTGAATTAATCGGCTCAGCTATGTTTGATGTCATAATACCAAACCTATAAATGTTGCAGCAGATATTATAGAATTTAATAACTACCATTATTAAAAATAGAAAATTCTACAACAGATAATAAAGATGTTCCAGCAGTTGCTTCGACACAAATTTCATCAGCATCAGAAATGTAACAAATGCAGCAGTAAGTTACACATACCTATTTCCAGGAAAAAATGCCCTGCTCCATTTGTGAAATCCAATTTCTTCAAGATGTATGGCAGCTTGTGGAACAATATCTCTAATTTGATTGAAGTGGTCATTAAACTCACTTACATTGTATGGTTGTGAGGCCTTGTAAAAATGATAAATGATTCTTCCATTGTGAAAATGGGTTCGAATATTTTCATCAAGGTGCCATATGCAACAACCATAATGAGCAGAAGGGTAGACAATTGAAACCATTTTTTTAATGCTTGGATGCCTATCCGAAATTATGCACAATTTCAGAGTATCGTCTACAAAACTTCTCATTTGCTCAAAAAAATACCGATAAGAGGCGTCACATTCGAAGTCAACAACACAGAATGCAATAGGAAAAACATGTTTCTCAGCATCCTGTGCAACAGCAGACAACAAAAGGCCACCATACTTGCCTTTTAAAAATGTTCCATCGATAGCTATGACTTTTCTCATATGCCTAAAACCAAGAATCCAAGCTCCTATGGCCATAAAAAATACTTAAATTTACCATTTTCATCAACCTCCAATGCCGTTTTGGTCCCCAGATTTATAGTGCTAAGCATATAGCGATATGTGTCAAGCACCGCATATCCATGCTCGTGTGTTCCCCTTATCAAAGATTTTGCAATTTCACTTCCCTTCCAAAGTTTCCAATAACTTACCTTGCATCCCAATTCAACCCGAAGTGAGGTTTTCATATCTCTAGTGGACGGCCCTTTACCCTCGGGGAACTCATCTTTGAAGTATGCACCAATTACCTTGGTCGTAGCATGCGGATTGTGGCTCGTCAGATGCTGAGAACCACAAGTATGAAACTTTTCATACTTTCTAATGTAAAATCTGTCAGAACTATTGAGCTTCACCGCTCTCAGCCACCACTTGCACTCGGGATGTACACACTTGACACAATACACATGACGCGAGTTTATCACTTTTTTTAATCTAAAATCTTTCTTCAAACAAGCCATTTTCAATGTAATATCTAAATCTTCCTTATTCTTAAATGTCATACCATTACGAAAACCTGTTTTATCATCTTGAACATGATTCAACTGTGTCAATTGTGTATTCACTGGTGTGTTGCTCCCAACTTCTGGGGTCGACGTCAGCTCACCTCCACTTGCTCTATCTGGAATGTCCATAGCCATCACAGGACATTCATCATTCATAATTTCTAGATTTTGATATGAATTTTGGTTCTCCACCGCCCTTTCAACCATGTATACCCGTAGAATGGGTCTTCCTTCATCTTCCAAATAAATTCGTAAACTCACTTGATTTTTTATTCTAAAAGGAGTCACTCTCTGTTTTCCACCACAAGAATGCATATAAGTTATGACGATATCTTCCGGCTCACAATTTAATTCACAGCTAGAAATAATTTGATTTACAAAATCCTCATATGAGATATCTCGATTCACAATCATCGCTATCGTCTTGACCATTTCTTTGGCTTTCCAACGCCAAATAAAATGATTGTTCGACTCAACCCATTCCCCACAACAATCAACTCCTAATACTATTTTGTCTCCCCTGGATGATCTTCAAGGTACCTATATAAGTAACAGTTAAAAGCTCAACATGAGAAAAGTGTACAGAAATACAACAATTATTGCACTCAGTCCAGCAGCTGTTGCGTCTTCCCCAAAATGGCTCAACAGTGAAGAAATGGCAACAATAGCGGAAACATCAACAAAAACCCAAAATCCAAATAAATAGCACCACATACACTTTTATCAGTCATAATAATGATTAAAACTTACCTTTCAAGTAATTTCGAAGGCTACCCGAACAAATGCCCCAAAAAATTTGATTTCTTTTTACCCAAATTTGAAGCTCAAATCTTGTGTTGGGAAAATAGTAACAACAAGAACAACAAGAAGAAGAAGGAGGAGGAGAACAACAACAACAACAACAAGAAGAAGAAGAAGAACTACAACAACAAGAAGAAGTAAGAACCGATGAAATGGGGGAAAAAGTACGGGAAATGAGTGAGGTAACGATGGGGTCGTTGGGGATTTTGGGGGAAGGGGGGATTAGGGTATTTTCTTTTGGTGGGTTAAAGTGTATAAAAATAAACTTGGGGACCTTTTTGAAAATAGTTCAACATCATTAACTCTTAATTATAATTTTGTCACCTATACTCAATAATTAAAACTTGTGTCACTTTTTTTTAATTTTGAAACTTGTTTGTCACCCTTAATTAAATTGCCTAGTAACAACCATCGAAACAAATACTCGAACTCAGAAAAGATTAAAGTGTTACCTTTTTAAGGGCAGCGAACTAGAACGTCGATGAGCTTAAGCATTCACCACTGCCAGAGACGTTTTCACAGTGAGCAAAAATGGGGGATTTTGGGTTTTTTTTTTTCAGTCGCAAACAGTAGAAATAGAAATTTTGGATTTTTTCTTCTCAGCCGTCGTCGCAAACAGTGAAAAGAATGTGAATTTTTGGTTCTCTTTTTCCGGCCTCCCTCAAACAATGGAGAAAGGGGAGTATTTATAGGATGAAAATAGGGTTTGAAATGGAGAGAAAACGCAGGGTAAAATGGGAATTTGAGGGTCGATTTCAATTCGAATTTGAAATTCAAAATCAAAATCGGACAAGGAGAAGGGAAGAGAGTACGTGTACGAGTTTGACTTCGTACCGTTGGTGTGTCGTTTTGCCTGTTTTGGTCGCTGTTGGTCATCTGATTTTTTGCTGTTGTCTAGCTTTTTTCTTTTCTGGTTTTGGGGAAGAAGAAGAGGGAAGGGGAAATGTGGGCGTGGGGGAGGGAGTATATGTCGGGAGTGGGCCGGGTCGGTTGGGTATAGAGAGTTTTGGGTTGGGGTTTTAATTAAAGGGAGGATTGGGCTAGGGAGAAAAGGGATCTGGGCTGGGGAAATTGGGCCAGGGAAAGGGGATTGGGCCGGCAGGAGGGGGATGGGCTGGGGGAATTGGGCTAGATTAGGAATAGGATTTTGTTTTTTTAAAAAAAAAATAAATAAATAGGAATTGGGTTTAATAAAAATTTGGAAAAATGGGTTAAGGAAAAGAATTTTAAACCTAACCACTTCAATTAAAAAACATGACCAATTAAAAATCAATTGATTAATTTGACCACGAGATGAATTAACATAAATTAATTAAAAAGCTTTTAATATTAACAACTTAAAAAATAATTAGATTTACTATGGGGTAATTAATCCCAAAAATAATTAAAGTAAAGTGTTTAAAGATAAAATCTATTTGAGAATCTTTTGAAAAAATTAATGAAAATACTTAACTATTAATACTTGAAGTAAATATATATAATATGCAATACATAAACATAATTAAAATTAAAAGATTTAAGCCTAAAAATCACTCAAAAAATATTTTTTGCATTTTGAAAGCTAATTATTTCAAATTGTTAAAATTAAAAGCTCCATGATTAATTTGTACTGTGGAGGGTAAAAATTGAATGTCAACAATGCATCCTTTTTCAACTAGGTTATCATACTAAAAAATAGAGCATCATCCATATGTCTAAGAAATTTACATGAAAATGCTGTAAAATTTTAAAAAAAGATTGATAATTGAAAAGAAAAAATAAAAGAAGAATAAGACGAACAAGAATATTGGTTATGATTTGAAATAAACTGGGAGAAGAAATTTTGAAATTTGAATTGTTTGAATTTGTTACTATTTGGGGAGAGATTGTTATTGGCTTATTTTGCGTGATTTGTGAAACTGATATTTAATTTGATCTCTTTTCTCTTTTTAACACAAAAAACAATAAGGTAACATATTAACCAACCATGTATCAGACGATATAGTGATGTATTCAAAATTTATTTATTTTAAGAAATTTTTGTAATTTGAAAAAGAGTAGGGATAGAAAGTAATTAACTCTTAATAATATAAAATTTATGTAAGTTATACTCAAATTAATATTTTTGCGGCTCCTTGTGGGACTAGGTTGGATTCGATTTTAAACTAAAGTTATTTAAATCTGGATCTTTTTAAGGTTGACTTTGATTAAGCGATGAAATATAGACGTTGAAGTACAATATCTTGTTTTGATGATTTGACAAACTCTTTGAGGAATCAAATGTGTTGCCTAAAGAACCCAGTTCATTCCACAAAGCTAGTTGTATGGTTCTCAGTAAGAACCAGGTTGGAAGTTTGATTATCAAGAGGGATTTTTTTTATGTATTATTTATCATAAAAAAGAGGAAAAATATTTTACTTTGGAATTTAATGAGTTAACAAATTATAGAGCAAAGAGACCTGATTCATGAAGTTTTTGACCTGCAAACGAATCAATTTTGTACAACTATAAGTTATACCTTCTGCAAAATTGATGGACACAATAGCAGAGGCGGTGCAATGGTAGGTATCCTCGACCAATAATGTTGTTTCTATGCTTTTATTTTGTGTCTCTTAAAAAGAGAACTTATTGATAGAAAACACCAAGCTTTTGAAGATCAAGAATATCCAAAGCAAAAGGTATTCTCACAAGTATGAAAAACTTCAATACAATGAAGGGGCCTAATGGATTCGATCCAAGAAGAATTCCTAGTTTCTCTGTTTTGATGTTGCATCCTATGTTCTAAACATTGTAAGATCAATTCCTATGCTATAAGGGAATATTGATAATTTCTTGTTGTTTTTGAGTTGGTGATTTCTTGGCTAGAGTTAACCTTGAAGAAGATGTTAAAGGCTACATTAACTAGAGTTAGTTTGTGTAGTGGCCAATAGAGGCATTACTTAGGCTCAAGTATTGTAATAAGTTATTGCAAGGTTGAGGTGGAGAGTTTAAGTTATAGCTAGGTTACAAGAGTTTGTAATAAAATCTGTTGCTCTTTGTATTTAGTGAAGTTGGTTGAGAAACTTTGTAGGACAAGTCGTGATTTTTTCCTTCCTTGAGCAATGAGGTTTTCCATGGTCTTTACTAGTTCTTTCTATTCTTACATTGTTACTGTGTCGATGGACCTCATCTCTAACTGTAGTGGATACATACATTCTAACAATTGATATTAGAGCGGTGCTCTCTAAAAACTTAACACCTAAAGAGGTTCTTGTGGAAGAATAGTTGCTCCACTCAAGCTGGACAAAGAACAATCACCAATTAAACCCCTTTTGTTTCAATGATCAATTTTATATTTGATAAAAATCACATATGCATGATTTTATATAGTAGAGGACAATAAACTATGAGATATTATGCATGATGGTCCCTAAATTCCTACACTTGAAGTGAAGGAAGGAGAAGCCACCAAAGTTGTTTCCCAAGCTCGAAAACAGCACACGAGGCTGATAGAAAGAAAATTGAGAAAAATTACGAAGTGAAGAAATTGTTGGTGTGTAGTACAGGTGCAAAAGAATACAACAGAATCTCAACATGTAAGTCGGCTAAGTAGATTTGGAACTATCTAAGGACGCACATAAAGGAAATGAACAAGTCAAGGAATCAAAAATCAATATGTTGACTACTTAACATGGAAACTTTACTATGAAAGAAGGAGAAACTATTCATGACATGCATACTAGATTCTCTTTAACAACCAATGAACTCCGGTGTTTGGGAGAATCTATCCATCAAAGCAAGCAAGTCGAAAAAAATCCTAGAAATTCTTCCCAAGTCATGAAACAACAAAATGGATGTTAGCACTGAAGCAAAGGACTTGAAGACTCTTACCATGAATGGACTCATCCAAAATCTTCAAATCCATGAGCTGAACAAGCAGCAGAGTCTACTAAAAAAAATAAATTTTTGGCTCAAGGCAACTTAGAGTGATGATAAGAAAGATGAAAATATGACTTATTTGACTCGTAGATTTCGCAAAATTGTGATGAAGCATAGAGGGTTCATGAAAAAAGAAATGCAAGCGGGACAACAATTGATGCTGACTTATGCCACAAATATAAAAAATCTAGCATTTTATCAAAGATTGTCAATGCAAAGCTTGACCACAAAGAATATGTCAAGTCAGGTGGAGCCAGAGACAAACGAAGGGACTAGGCTCCTGAGATGTCTTAGAGGAAGGCAACAACTAATTATGTAGTGAAGAAGGCTTTGGCTTCTGGAAAAATTCTTCAAGTGAGTCAGAAGAGTTGAAACATTTTGAGGATACATCTATGCTGGTGATGAAAATGATGATGATGTCTCTAATACTATATTTGCTTTTATAGCAAAATTCATCAATAAAGTCAATGAAGAGGTAACACTACTAGCAAATGTATTGGTTGACTTATTATGTGAATTGACTGCTAAAAAAGATTCTCTAAATAATAGCATTGATATCTTTTAAAATGAGAAAATGGTTCTAGTCATCCAGATATCTTATCTGGAAAAAATCATGTACTAGAGAGTGAAAATCTTAATCTCAAAAAAACTTGAATGAAAATCCTAAAACTGACATGAAGCATAAGGTAAAGCTAGTGAAATTGAGTCAGAATTTGAAGAAAGCTTAAAAAATTCAGAACTGAAGTTAGTTGTGTTTTTTTAAAAGAAATCTCTAACTAGAGAGGGACCTGATTCAAATTAAGAAGAAGCTGAATAAGCCTTGCATATGACAATTTCTTCTAGCCAATCTAACCAGTCATAAAATCAATGATGAAAAACGTCCAGGGAACATGATAACAAACCCTTCCTTTCCTCATAGCAAGTATGTGTCAGTGTATTTGAAGAAAGATTATGAGATGTTTAAAAGTATAAAAAAGAACTTTTTAAGGTGCTCTAAATAGAAGAGATATTGAACAAAGGGCCTGGTAAGGGACCCGGTTTGAACATCAGAAATGGAAAGAAAAATTGACTCCCTTGGACCAAAAAAGCATTGATTATCCCCTTGTCTGCATTTTGAGAGCTGAAACTTAAATGGGTTCTCAAGGCTAACAAATAATCTCTTTGTGAAGGATAGAGTAAGAGAAAGTAGTTAATTTTGATTCATGAACTGTGGATGTTTCAAGAACATGACTAAATAAATGAAAAACTTCCTCTCGCTCAAGGCATTTCAAGGTGGATATGTTTGTTTTGAAAATAAAAAAAATGATAGTGAAACTGAATCAGATGTTGCAGCCATTATTGTGGCTAAAGTTGAACAAGAAGCATTGAACCAAGTTCATAAGATCTTAAGAGTTCAAGTTCTAGAACAAAAGAAAAGTTGAAAAGATTGTAAAAGTGTTGGCGTGTGGAACTGATGAAATGTGCATATGAAAGAAACATATTGGTGCAAGAGAAACTGTTTGAAGAAAAATTATTGGTATAAGGGGAAACCAGTGGAATATGTTTGAGAAAGCTAGATGTTGGTAAAAGCGGGAACTGAATTCAGTTTGTCTTCATCAAAAAGAGGAAAATTGATGAAGCATAGACATTGAAGTACTGCCTTATTTTGATGATTTGACAAACTCTTTGAGGAATCACATATGTTGCCTAAAGAACCTAGTACGTTCTGCAAAGTCAGTTGTACAGTTCTCAAGAGGAATCAGGTTGAAAATTTGATTATCAGTAGAAAATTTCTTTCTATGTCTATTATCATCAAAAAGGGAAAAATATTTTACTTTGGGTTTTGATAAGTTAACAAACTACAGAGAAAATGATCTGATCCTTGAAGTTTTTTATTTGCAGAAAAGTCAATTTTGTACAGCTATACTTTATGCAAAGTTGATGGACACATCAGCAGAGGCGCTACAATGGTAGGCATCCTCGATCAATGGCGTTGCTTTCAGGCTATTTTTTGTCCCTCTTATAAAGAGAACTTGTTGACAAAAAAAAATCAAGCTTTTGAAAATCAAGAATATCCAAAGCAAAAGTCATTCTCTCAAGGAAGAGCAACTTCAACACAATGAAAGGGCCTGATAGAGTCAATCCAAGAAAAAGAAAATCCTAGTTTCTGTTAGTTTTTTTAAAAGAATGAATGAGACAGCAAAAAACGGTTGAAAAAGTCTCTCATTGGATTGAAGCTTTCAATATGTTTCAATAATTTTATTAAGCATTGAGTGGCTTTAAATAGCCAACATAAAAATAAAAATCTGCATAATTTAAAATTTAAAATTTAAAATGGCCTAAATTATCTCAACAACTTAACTAAAATTCAAAATTTAAATTCATATTAAACTAAATAATTTATTTTGCTAAAAACTACTGCAGTAACTAAAAGCAAATTTTAACACTCCTCCTTTGTTTTAGTTACTGCAATTTAAAAGAGTTGTTCCTCCTCAATTTCTGTTTCTACTGCTCTTGCTTGAAGATTATTTTTATGTTTGCACACTTTTGTAACATGACCTGCTTGCTTGCGATTTCCACATATTGCATCAGATCTCCACCAACAAAATTTTTCCAAGTGTGTTTTTCTTTTGCAGTGTTTGCAAAGAGGATAATTATCTTTTTCTTTTCTGCTTTGTGCATAAAGAGCACCCTCAATAACACTGTCTTGTCTGAAAGCTCTTCTTTGCTCTTGTGCTTGAAGTGCACTTATTAATTCTTCAATAGATATAGTAGAGAGATCTTTAGACTCTTCAAAGATGAAATTTTAGACTCAAATATCTCTGGAATTGTCACAAGATTTTTTCTACTATTCTGACATCTTTGAAACCCTCACCAAGCAACCTCATTTTATTAACAATCAAAGATATCTTGTCAAAATAGTTAACAATAGTTTCATTCTCTTGCATCCTAAGAGATTTCAAAATCCCTTTTCAAATTCAAAATTTGCATTTGTCTGACTCGATCACATCCCTGGTATTCTTTTTTTAGTTTTTCTCAAGCTTTTTTTGCTGTCTCACAACCAATGGTTTTAGAAAAAATTGAATACGCAATTGAATTTTGAATTACAGTTTTTGCTTTCAACTTTTTGGTTTTTTCATCTGAATGAGCTCTAATCTTAGCAAGAGTAGGATTTGTAGGAAGAGGTTGTAAGGGTATATCTTCCATCACAACTTTCCACAAATCATAGGCTTCAAGATATGATTTTATTTTTACTGACCAAATTTGATAGTTTTCGCTAGTAAAAATTTTTGGGGCATTCAAGGAGAGATTGTTGCTTGCCATTATTTGGTTCAAAAAAGTCTGTGCGTTGAAAAAAACACGGGTTGAAAATAGTCCTGATGGGTTAAAATGGGTTAAACATAGCCCTTACGGGTTAAAAATAGCCCTCACGGGTTAAAAAGGTAGACCTTGCGTGTTGAAAATGATATGGTAGTTCTTGGAAGAACTCACAGATCCCGTAAGATCAATTAGACTCTTGATACTACTGTTGGTTTTTTTAAAAGGATGAATGGCAGCAAAAAAAAAAGGTTGAAAAAGTCTCACAATGGATTAAAATGCTTCAATAATTTTATTAAGCATTGAGTGCCTTTAAATAGCCAACAAAAAAATAAAAATCTGCATAATTGAAAATTTAAAATAACCTAAAATATCTCAACAACTTAACTAAAATTCAAAATTCAAATTCATCTTAAACTACATAATTTATTTTGCTAAAAACTACTGCAGTAACTAAAAGCAAATTTCAACAGTTTCTCTTATTGGATGTTGTATTTTATATTCTAAACATTGTAAGATCAATTCCTATGTTATAAAGAAATATTGATCATTTCTTGTTATTTCTGAGTTGATTTCTTGGCTAGAGTTAGCCTTCAAGAAGGTATTGAAGTCTTCATTAACTAGAGTTAGTTTGTGTAATGGACAATAGAGGTATTGCTTAGACTCAAGTCTTGTAATAGACTTGTTGCAAAGATGAGATAGATAGTTTAAGTTCTAATTTACAAGAGTTTGTAACTGAAAATCTTTGTTGTTTACATTTAGTGAAGTTAGTTGAGGAACCTTGTGGGATAGGCCATGATTTTTTTCTCCTTTAAGTAAGGAGGTTTTTCATGTTCTTTTGCTTGTTCTTTCTATTTGTACATCGCTATAGTACGAGGGACCTAATCCCTAATTGTAGTGGACACATATTCTAACAAGAAGCTAATCTTTTTATTTTTTAACAAATCACTAAACTAAAAACAAACAAACAATTGAAGTATGGGAAACAAGTTTTCTATATTTCTTTACCAGTATTATGTATGCACGACAAACTTAAGTTATATTGAAGCAGAGGCCTTATAGTGCTAGTTTGGAATCTGTGTGTGTTAAAAGAACCACTAAATAGATATAAATAATAAATTTCAAAGCAACTATACATCCCTTTCGAATGTAGGTCGTCACATGTTACAAAACTGCAGACTCTCAGTCCTTAAAAATATAAACAAAACTTGCTAAAGGGCAACGAGAATTAAGGGTGTGTTTGAGGAAAATATTTCCTTTTCTTTTTTGGATCTTTTCATTGGTCAAAATTTTTTAAAAATATTTTCTTTAAAAAAAACAATTTCTTTAAAATAGGGAAATGACTTGCATGATTTTACTCCACACCACCCCCATGGCCCCATCTCCATCATCCCACTCCCACCTCCTATATTATTTGTCTAGATCATATACAAGATCTATCAACACCAGAGGAAATAAATAATATTATTTTTCTAGAAAATATGTTCGTCGATACTCGATAGCAAACACTCCCTAAATTGGATTACCTTTTTGTCTTTTAGTCTTTTCCCAGCCATCTTGTTATGCTTAAAGATGTTATGCTTAAAGAAAAACTTGAAAGACACAGACAATAAACTGTAATCATGAAGATTATAAAACCCTTCGACAAGTAATGCTTTTCTTGATTTTCTATTTTGGGAATATTTGAATGAAAATTCTTGCATTGCTAAGTAGGCAAAGGCATTTTGGTTCTGTCCCTCAACTTTAATCAAACACAACTGTATTTTCCTCCTCTTTAAATCCCAAGCCAAATTTCATATTGCATTCATTAAATACAAAATTCTTATCAACTTTTTTCTTGTGGATCATGGCTGACTCAAATTTTGTTGATAGGGAGAAGCAAAAGCAAGCAGACAATGATATCAAGGACATGATCTCTTCTCTGACGAAACGCCTAGCAGGACTCCAACGCGTGCACAAGGCAGCATCAGCAGGAGGAGACTCAGGCCAGAATCTTCAAGGTGATGATGAAGATGATCATGGCACCAGAATCATCACTCTAGCTGGAACCAATGTGGGAGCCAGCATGCGCGGTGAGATGGATGAGAAAGCTGGACTCGAGGGTGTTTCACCAGGGGAACATGAGGCCTTAAAAACATATGTGAACAGCAATTTCCAGTCCATCAACAATTCCATCATGATGGGTGGTAGCTATTGTACTAATGACCCTGGTGTTCATTTGGACATCTCTGATTATGTGGATGAACAAGTGCCAACACCAAAAGGACATAAACACAAGAAAGGCAAGAAAAATAAACATCATTCTGAACAGTCAGAATAGGCTTATACCATAATCAAGAAAAGTTGAATGATCAAGAAGCTGCTAAAACATTCCAAACCAATACTCTCTCTATATGAATAAACAACCATAGCTTAGTTGAGTTCCTTTGTGTTTCGTTCTCTTTTCAACGTCTCTTTTCTCTTGGCATGGGATTCCTGACAGGAACAGTCGCGATTACAGCCATTCGACTAGGGACCTAGTATTGATGCTTATCATAATATATCAGAAAGGCAAATGTTACATTTGTATTACTTTAAATAATCATAACATCTTATCAGATCTTTCTGCTGCTTCTGCTTCTCACATAGTTTCCTTTGGTTGCAAATATCTTATCTGCAGACTGCAGTCAACTTGAGTACGCACTTGATTCTTTAAAATTGACAGTTTTGATAAGCTCTTTCCTTGTAGAACAAAAATGAACGATAAAGGTGCAGTTTATTTTATTACAAAATGCAAGGTTAACAAAGAAAACTCGGAATACATATTGAAATCCTTGTAGATAAAATTGACATCAAGGGATCCTGGATTCAGGATTGTTTTCTAGATCTTTGTAGGGTAACTCCTTTTTCTCTTCAGTTTCATGAACAACTTTTTGCATTTCTCTGTTCTTTCCCCAGAGCAGAGAGTATAAACCAGCAATTACAATAGCCGATCCAATTACACTGATCACGATTTGTTTATAAGGAAATTAGTCAGTGTTAAGATGATTATTTGGTTTAAAAGAATTTAGAAGCTTTAAGCTGTTGTAATCACCTTCCAAGATGGAGTTGTTCGTGCAGAATGGGAACGTCGAACAAGGCTGCCATAACTTGGACAAGAGGACTGAATGCTGCAGTGAAGACTGGACCCCTCTTCTTGACACACCATGACATTCCCACATAGCACATCCCTGAACCTATTAATCCCTGGCTTGGGAAAGTTCATTGTTGTCAAGTACAGACTAAAACAAGATAAAATTAATCAGTTGTAGACAGAACTCTTTCTAACTTAGAAATTGCAAACTAAGATAATAATGAGATAATATCCATTTTGTGTTTAGAAGTCATGCCACAACGATCTTCATGGTTATTCAACATAGAAGGGGCATCTCTACTTTTGGTCTCGTACATTCCCTTAACAAACCAAAAGAAAGGACATTTTTTGGTTCATAGAAGACTTGGCATTTCTTTTATCTGCACATAGGAACCAATAAAAGAAAAACTTGTATCTGTAGTCCAAGGAGCTCTAATTTTCTCAAGCATCCAAGGATTTTTGTTAGATTCCCAATTTGATGTCAATTGTCACAAGTCATTCAGAATTTCTAACCGAATCTATTGAAAATTGCCTTAAACTTCTTTTTCAAGCACATACACTAATGAATAACTCTATCTGTGGTGCATCATAACTTTGTAAATAAATTGGTTGAACTGCAAAGACTCAGAGAGACAAAGAAAAAGACAATGAGTGAGACAGTGCGATGGAAACCAAATTCCACACGAGGGACAGGAAAATATCTACTTAGGTAGATAAGAACCGGTATTAAGTGCACTTACAGCATAAATGATACTCAGCATATCTATCTTTTCCTTTGGAACCCAAATAGATAGTCTTCTGTCAATGGAGAAAGTCAAGACAGCCGATTGAATGGCACTAAAGAAGGTCATAATAACAGTGCTGGAGTACTTGCATGGATATTTCTTTCCAATAAACGATTGGAGAAGGAACCATGAAGACCACAGAAGTGTCCCAGCAAACAAGGCCAGAGAACCAACGATCCATTTCTCCTTTGTTTTTGAGGAACTAATGGCTCCTTCTGAGGATGAAAATACGGTTTGGTCTGGAAAATGAATCAAAGGGATGCCTTTGTAAAAAGTCAGTAAGAAGGCACCTCCAACACATATTAGTGTACCAATCGCTTTGGCTATTCCACTTCCGTGTTTGATGTTAATAGTCTCTAACCTGCATTAATTTCATTCATAATGGAGTTAAATTATCATTGGTAGAATAAGAAAATAGAACTGTTTAAGGCTATTTGTTAATTGAAATGAAAAAATCATAGCTTTCATACCCAAATGGTAATGCCATAAGGAATGTGATCACAGGAACCATGTTAACAAAGGCACATGAGAAAGTTGCAGATGTGTATTCCATGCCAAGGAGGAATAAGTATTGCGTAAGAGATGCCCTACATAAATGATGTAACATATGGTGAAAAACGTTTAACAAGAAAACATAGCCCAATAACTTAGAAGATTATAGAGATCATTCCGACTTACCCAACGATGGCACTCAGAAAAAGGTTACACAAGATTTGAGGGGTGAGTTTTGGCCTGGTGTTCCTGCAAGAAACAATAAGTTGCATGTTCAGAGGAGGCAAAAGTTTTCCATACGTAGGAAATGGAAATCTTTCTAGGGATTCACTCTCAGGATTTATAGAAAACAACAACTCTAGGAGACAATATTCATACTTTTCCAGAAAGAAGGCAGCTGGGGCCAAAAAAATGGTTGAAATGGACTGCCGATAAGTTATGAAGACCAAATGGTTCATTCCATCCAGTATAATCTTCTTGAGAAGTATGTTACTGATGGCAAAAGCAAAATCAATTGCCAACATAATAAAAATTGGGTACCATTCCGCATAGCTCTTCATCTGAGTATTTCCCTTTCAGTCAATACTTTTAACTTCCTTCTTCGAATCTGCCTCTTATTTGAATTTTGTCGTGTGTTTTTAAACATGAAGATGAGATAAGACATTTAAAGTTCCACATGAAGTTAATGGAGTTGAAAAGTGCACACGGAGGAGGGATTAATTCCTGCAATCACATCAATGCTTTTATTCTACCAGAAAAAGTTGACATTTTGTTTAACATCATATACTCCATCATTTTCCTTATCTTTGTTTGAAAGATTACAGTTTACACTATCTCCTTCCTTTCCATCATAATCCAAGTGATAGGTAACCAGATTAATAAATTCACTGGTCTGTAAATTGATTTATGTTTAGAACATTTAACATGTGCGTCAACCAAGAAAAATTTCCATTTTGGTATATAGAAAATAGTGTAGCAAGCATCTTGTGGGTGGGGGTCAAATAGAAATGATTCCCCTTCTTGCAGTATAGTATAACATGTCATGCATTTCTTATGTCTTGGTAGTCTAAGCATCTAATGCTCCTTTTTTAGAATTTATATCCAGGCATCTTCAGAGTACAACAAGGGGACACGGATCAATTCATCATATTCATATAAATAATATCTTAACTGTTTCACTATTTCAAAATTTTTTAGCTAGAAGAGAACACTACCCCATGGGACCAGGTATTTTCCTTACCACACAACCTCATACAGGGAGGAAAAGAAATAGCTTTTAAGCAACAAATTGACTCAAAATTGGCTGAACAAAAGCTCACGTACAGTTGCATGGCATTGTTGTCAACATTGTTAAAAAAATAAGCTAACTTGAGCATTACTCCCGATAATCTATTACAGAGTTGCTAAAACTAGTTTAGAAAGCAAATCAAAATCAAGGAGAGTGATTCAACAGTATAATTTCCATGTGTTACACATACACAAAAGTGAGTTGTATGATCCGGAAGGACTGGAACTATGTTAAACTTTTTACCTTCAAAAGGGTCCATTCACGTGGACCAAGAAAGCATTCCATATAAAATGCTTCAAGGATTTTTCCACATGAAAGAGCTAAAAGGGCGGATCAAAACTCTACTTTCCTCTACAGTTTAAAAGGGTCAAAGAAAAACATATCCCACTTTGTTTGCAAGATATGAGGGCCACAAACAGAGGAGAATAGCTACATTGGTTATAAGTCACACCAGTGCTTCTAACCAGTAACATCACTTTGATCTTTTCAATGGAAAGTAATTGACATGCTTTCGTGTCCGTTATCTTAATCCTTATTCTTTTATTCCATTTCTAAGGCATTGAGCTGGAATCCTTCATCTCCTTTAGCAACAGTAAGACACAATTATTTCCTAACAACTGTTCATGCATTAAGAGGCATGGAACCGGCAAAGAGAACCCTGCTAATTGCCTCTTTTGGCATACTGATGTTTTTGGTGATGAGATTCTCTACTTCCATTTTTGTTCCATATCCCAGATATCAGATTTTCTGGATGCTCATATTCCACAATGTAAGCATAACCTTTTATACAGAAATCAAATCTCATCGCTGCCCTTATTGGAAGCAGGTTCTTTCCCATCCACACAAATACTCACGCAACTTATTGTGTAAGCACAAAGCAAATCATCATAATAGAGATTCTTGTTTTATAGGTCCATTCTTTGGTAAGAGCCTAATGACCAAGAATATCTACGTCGTAATAGCTTAATGAGTAAGTGTTAAAATCAGATTATTGACTCTATGGAGTAACTCAAATGTTCCTGGCAATATATCATCCATAGATAATTGTGAAATTCCATCCAGATAAGTAGGTTAATTGATCAAACTTGAGTATAACCAAATGATCACAAGTAACCGTCTAATGCACAAGATATCTCAGCACTATCACACAAACCAAGCCAACCAGTGGAAAGAGAAGAAATAACAGCTGTGAGCCAACTATATGCTAAATACTATCTGCACAAGTTGATGTACTTTCCCTTCTTAAAAGCACGCACCAAAATACTGCAGCTGCAACCGCTGGTCTCACAGCTCTGTGCAATGTTCATTGAATTTTTTTCCTTCAACCATCAAGTATTTGTAGCCCAACGGCCTACTAGTCCAGATTCATTCTAGGTAGACACAGAAAACGGAGCAGTGTGGTTCCTACCAAAAGGTACTCCATTTCCACACTCAGAACCGAATAGGGAAATTCCAACAATAGTACCCACTCTTGCTTATGTACATTATGACTGCTTCTTGTTGAAACATGTTGATGGGTTTACGTGAATACGATCTCGTCAAGATTCACCAAGAGTCAAAAGATGTATCAATACACCATTTTTGGCTTTATTTGAATCAACAGTATTAGCCAAGTGTCCGGAAGTGGAGCACAATAAACTGTTATCTAGTGCTACTTATGCCACAGTGAACCCCAATATCTTTGATTACAGTTGTCTAGTGCTACCACTGCTTAGTGCTTAAATTTAATCATTCAATTCTTTTCCTTCTTTCTTTTTGGGTCTAGATTTGAGTAATTTGACCCTTCAGATATTTTCCAACAGAACCAGAGTAAAACCTAAGCTAATGCAGGAATATTGTCTCAAGGTTATCTACATTCTAACTGAACCAAATAATAAATAGTTCATGAGGATTGAGGTCCAATGCTTTTAGGTGCAGAACATGCTATATGAAGTTATCCTGATCTTCTCACTCATTGAAAACCCTGTAAATAATGAAAAAAACTTGTTATATCTCGACAAAAACTGAAACTCCAACAGCGTTTAGGATATCATCAAGAAAAAGTATTACTTGTTGCTTGGACAAAAACATGTTTTGACAAAAAATTTGGGACTAAGGAAGGTGATGAAACCATAAAATCAGTAGAAATCTGTCCCCATAAAAAGACTAGAGCAACATACTGCACCAGCTAAGGCCCATAGACACATAGTAATTAGTGCTCAGAAAGCTAGCTATGGTTTGAAGCCAGGCGCAGTGCTCAAGGAGTCCTGGTATTTCACCAAACTAGTTATAATAATTCAAATTGGAGATGAACACCCCGGAGAAAATGTAACTTTTCAGGGGGATTTAAATCATAAAATGTAGTCTCTGTTCTTAATTTTATTAGTTTCTTGTGATAAAGTCATATTTTTAGACTGCAAATGCACTGGGCTTTGCAAGGATTGTCAAATGCTATTTCAAGAAAATTGACAAGGGAAGTCCTCAGCGTTTCTCAGCAGTTCCCTTACCATCTTTGGCAAATTCAAATTGATGTACACTCCACACCAGTCAATTCATCCTCTTGCAAGGACTTGCACATCATTTTCAGTTTTTAAAAAAAACAAAGATGAGGTTACTCTGGCCCGCTTCCATACTTCAACTAGTATGAGAAAGAAGCTCAGGAAGCCTTTCGATGCAACACTCTCTGTGCATCTCATGAATATTTTTACATCTCACATTAGATTTTGGATCAACATTAACACTTAAACTCCTCAGTCCTGTTGGGAAATAAAATTCAGAAAAAAGCGCAAGGGAAAGTAGATGGTCAGAAAATGAGATCAAAATTATGACCAAAGACAAGTCAAATATCCAAAGATGAAGAAAGTTAAACCCAAATATAGCTAGGAGAACATTGTCTAATTCAACTGAAATTTAAATGTTATCCAGAATCCTTCATAAAGTAACATCAAAATAAATCTATTTTTCTACTCTTGTCTAGCTTCGACTTTCTTCTTCTGCCAGAGGCGGTCCAGGGCACTGTCAGCATCACCCTGCAAAGATGAAACAACAAGATTGGTCTTATTTTGACATCAGCTGAATGTCAAACGCATAAATGGCCTGTTCAAATACTAACAAGCTTGAATGCAGAAAGGGGAGATCAAAATTAGACATCCGAATCTATCTGGATTGATTAGGAAAAGCAAGAACCTAAACTTCCCCAGATACCTAGGTGATACTTCCATCAGATAGAGGAAACAGCAGCAAGATGTCTTCTTCATTATTTTCATGACACGCCAAAAGTTGAGGTTCTTACTTGAGTAGAATTATGCACCCGAGCTGCTTTGACTTTGATTTGGAAACTTTAACTCCTAAGCAGCTGAACTTTTTACCAAATTCTATGCTAGTGTTAAGAATAGTAACTTTGTCATTTCATTTTTGGCATGTCTCCCACATCTATTTCTTGGATCTTTGATAATAGAAGTGATGAACAAACATGCATTACAGACTACTCCTGGTTTTTTCGAGCAACTCCACATTCCCCAAGATGGTATCACTTACAAGACATTTTTACATCAAATCTCCCCAAAAAACTACCACCTTGCACATTATCTATTATATAAGTTTCCCAAAGAAATTACTAATACTGAAGAGGACATTGATAAATTAACAGGGAAAGAACCATCACTTTCAATGGCAAAAGTCAAACAGTACCTGAGCACGGATGAAACCACAGAGAGCAAACGTTGTGAAACTGCCTGTGTAGACGCCCCTATCATCCAAATGACCAACATTAAGCTGAACAGAAGCATGATCCTTTGAAGTGATCAGCCTATTCGTAGCTGAACTGCAATTGTGGGTATATGTTAGCTAAATCATAAGATGCAGTTACACAAACACTAAACCAAACAACTCAAGAACCAGGCATACCATTTCCTGGGGATGTAAAGATCCATGTTCTGTCCCTCTTCGTTCTGCATCTTGGTTGGTGGTTCTTAAGTACTAAAATCAAGCTTCAACAACCTATTTTCTCACCATAAAACTAAATCAGAATTAAAAAAAGAAAACTAACACCTTTCTAGATTCGAAATCAAACATTAGTCGGTAGTCTTCTTCGTTACATTATTCAACTGATAATACACATTCATCAAAAGTAAAAGCTCTCTCCTTCACCAAGAAGGACCCTTTTACAACAAGGGAAGTTAGGTTTAACAGAGATGCCAGAACATAGAATCCTTTCAGCTTTAATATATATATATATATATATATATATATATATATATATATATATATATATATATATATATATATATATATATATATATATATATATATATATATATATATATATATATATAGTTTGTCCATGAAAATTTCCGGAATTGAACTTGAATTTTCAAGAAATCTCATAAAAGTAAAAAACAATCCCATTTTGTATTCGTGGCCTATGAAATATGGCACCCACGAATGATTCCGCTTGTATAGAATATTCCCATTCATCAATAGCAAAGTTTTTCAAACATACAAGAATTCTGAAAAGTAAAATGGAGAGAATTTTCCATACACAAAGCAGAAAACAATCAACCGATAAGTGGCGTACCTGACTGAGATTAAGGGAGAGCTCTTCAATGAGGGCAAAGTGTGAAGAAGCGACGCAAAGTCTCCATTTAAACAGATGACAAATTTTATCCACCCTAGTTGCTCCTGAGTATGCCCTGTGGGCTTATTTAGTCTGCTAGGCCCAATAACATTTTCGAGTGGTCCAACCATTTTTAGAGGGTGAAAAAACTGGGTCCAAAACCTAAATGTTGGAAAATAAAAAGAGAATTTTTACCAAATTATACACTTTATTTTATTATATTCTCTATCATCACCAGATACATTCCTTTCCCATTACCACCTCTTTCTCAACAACCCTAGTATCACTCCCAAATTTAAGCTAGTCACTTCCTCTTTCTCTTCAACTTCAACCGGCATCATCTCCCTCTCTTCTTCAATTTCAAATTTCAAAAAAGATAGATTAACTTCATCTTCTTCACTCGAACTTTATACGATCTATTTCATTCAAGAAAATTGTTGGCTTTTTTTTTCTTCATATGGCTAATCCTCTATCATTTAGTATTGGGCTCACCAATTAGGGCAAGAAGAAACTATTCGAGACGGTGTTTATAGCACCTAATGATGAATCTTTTCATGAAAATAGATCCAAAAATATCCATAATTTACTAGCCATAAAGAAAAAGGAAGAAGTCAAATCGAAGAATGATGAAGCTATAAGTTCAAATCCTCTTGTTTCAAAAGCTTTCAAAAGGGGAGAAGAAACCTAATGCCGTAACTACCCGACTGTGTTTGCCTAAGATTCAATTTTTCAAACACAATAGTTATTCATCATTCTAAAATTCATTGGTTGATTCATAAACAAAATGTAGTAATTCATGAGTGCAATATGTTTCTAGTGTATTTTTTAATATATATATTTGACTCGTACACAAGACGTTCATTGTGTGTCTGATATATATATATATATATATATGTAATTTACACATTTTGGATGTTTATCATCTTTTCCTAATTGGTATGGGTTGATGAATCTATTATCATAAATATAGTCATTGTATCATAGTTAATGATACTTATACGATGCTTCCAACAATTGAATGTACCACACAATATGATTCACATTTTTTATTGCTACGAATCATGCCAAATTATTTTTTTTTTATAATTTTTTGGTACATAAATATTCTGGTTGATTCATAAATATTATATAATGAGTTGTAATATAGTGCGTATCTAGTGTGTTTTTTTGTGTGGAGTAGATTCATATTGAAAAGTATTAATTGGGATATATGATACATATGTATACTTTTTGCATTTTGATGTATATCAATTTATGTTGACTAATATGAGTTTGTTATTCTCTTTGCTTAAATATAGTCAATGTACCACATTTCATGATACATAATATGATCATGAAAAACTGTTGAATGTATTAAACAATATGATACACATTGTAATTAATCATGTAATAAATATTTTTAATTTATTCTATTTTTATTTTGAAAGTTTTATACATTGTATTTATAGGAACTGTGGATTGTATGTAATTATTTTTGCCGAGTATCTTAGTGATGGAATTCAAATTTCATCGCATGGTCTTGACTCAGGTTTTCTACGAACAAGATACACAACATTACTATGAGCATATAATTGTGAAAAAGCTATGGCAGGATATGTCAGCGAAAATGATGACCCACCAAAATCGAAGGATCAGTTTAAAGAACCACTTGCAGATGACTTAGTTAATACAAATTAATTATTTTTAGTAGTTAGAGAAACAAATCTTTTTTTAATGTATGTAAGATGATTTTAATTAAAAAAATTTATTGGTACTCATATGACACTTATATTTTGTTTTAAAATTTAATATAAATGTTTATGTTGCCCAAACTTGGTGTATCAGCTCCCAAACTCATCAGACTTGAACAAAGTTTGCTCAGACTAATGTATCATGTGTCATGATATGATGTTATATTTTGTAATATTCCTTGACAATGTATCACTTAAAAAAACATGATACTTGACAATTATAAAATACATGAGTTTACACTTTAACAAATTTGACTGGTGAATTGTACCAATTATGAAAAACTTTTCTTATTTGAGTGTATCATGTTATATGATACTTGAATAAAACTTGCTAAAATTTAGGGGATTGGAAGTTAAAATTACGCGACTTTCCATTTAAAACACAACTGAAATTCAACATGATGAATCATTAGCTATGAATCCGGCTTGCAGGCAATGTATCCAGACATGACTTATTTTAAGAGAATTTTGTGAAATTGAAAAGGGTAAGGATAAATTGAAGTTTGTCGCTTACACTATATGATTCCTAAAATTTTTACAATAAAAAGAGCAAACAATACATATCTCACTAGTGCAGGGGCTAATTACTTATCTTTTATAAGTTTTCAAAGTAATAATTTATGTCATGTTTTTATCCCAAGATATATGTATATGGAGCGTCAAGATACATGTATTTCGAATACATGCTATGCAGTAATTAGGAGCAAAACACACATATAATGACTCCAGAAATATATCATGTTATTAATCCAAAAAAATCAAAATTGTTCTCATTTTTTTAGCATCAATAAATTTTTTGATGTCTCTTCCCTGAATTTCTTCTCATGTTTCTATTAATTCGAATTATGAAATTTTTGGTACCAACAATGGCAAGTACTTGACAAGTCTAATTTTTTATCAATTCCATACTAATTATACAGAAAAAATAAGATAAGACACATTTTAATAATTTAGAGACATAAAGGAAACTGAACAAATACAATGAAGAAATAGTTCAGATACATAAAAGAAATCGAAAAAATACATCGAAGGAACAATAGGGGCAATATACTAACCACTTGAATAGTATCTTCTCTCATGATTTACACTAGATGATGCACTTTACAAAATCAAGATTCAGTTAGTTGAATTGGGACGAATAACTTAACTTTGTGACGAATTGAGTGAATATAAAATCAACGATCTTATCTTTATGCTATCTCAAGAAACTCTTCCATGTTAAGGTCATGTGATTGTCATTGGAGAAGCCAACGACTATCATGTGAGGGAGAAGGTGGAGGGAGAAATGTGACGAACTTGGTAGGAGAGAATTAGAAAAAAGAGTGGGTTGATTTGAAGTGAAGGCGTGACAAGGAGAGTGATAATGATTGAGTGGGTAGATACATAAGGGCTATTAGACTAATTTTAAGAAGTGATGTATCTCAATCTATACAAAATTATTAAATAAAGGAATACTGGATAATTATTTGAAAGTATAGGTTGAATTAGTAGATATGATATCGATGTATTTCTAATTAGGTAGTTTTTCCAAAATAAAGTAATCAAATGATTCAAATTAAAGTGTGAAAAAGTGTATTATTCAATCTTTAACGTATCTTTTGAATACATCATTTCTCTTACATTAGAAAAGATCTATTTAACATGCTTCTTACATTCGCTCTTTGAGGGTATATATGTCTTTCAATGCTTTGCTATAACTACGTGTCATCTCTATGTGTTCTTAGTGAACACATCAGCCTGTGCTCTCTATTATCAATCTTCCAACTTCTGATTTCACAGCTTTTTCTTACCGAAAAACTTGATCTTTCTTTATTCCAGGTAAGCCTTCTTAACATTGTATCTTCAATTTTTCGTATCATTTTTGTTTTGCTCAAAATTGAAGGTAGATCCAAAAGAGTTCTCTTCCGTTGATTCAGTTCATTTGGGGGTGTTTTTCTCAAAATTATTCCTTTGTGCTTTGGAAATCCTTGTAATCTATTGTGTATTTTCTCATTATGCTACCGATTTTTATTAGTCCTATTTTAGATTTTCCTTTCCTTATCGCGTGCAGTAATAATTTGATTAAGTTTCATCTGAGTGTCTTAATAGGGTTTGTTTTTCATGTTCAAATTTTTTAGAAGCCCCAATAATCTCTTACCCTAGATGCTGTCGGAGTAAAGGATCGTCAACAAGGGTGTTCTAGTGCGTTGTAGATTCTTATCCAAGACTTGTATCATTTGATAATGCGATGTGAATCACTAGAAACATGTGAAGTGTATGGCTAACCTAATAACGAAAGTTTCGTAAGAGGACTGGAGCAGGCTACCATGAGACAAAAGATCTTCTTTCTAAAGAGATTTGATTCGGAACTCCCTGTTCTTGGATTTTGATTAGCTCTATTTGAGATTTTCATTAATAGATCGAGTTGAAACATAATTTTTCAACTGCTTGAAATCCAAGAACTCTTATTTTGTGATAATAATACCATAACAACTGATGCGAAGTATGAAGGTTGATTTTTTCATATCTTATATTTGCTTTTTTACGAGCTATAATATGAAGTTTTCTTTATTTGATTTATTATAAATTTGAATGTTTTACTATCATAGAGTAGTTTATTGATTCAAATTTAATTAAGTTCTATGTTTTTTTAAGTCAAAACTAAGCTTCCCAATTGATTGGAGCCCAAGAGATAGGCCAAGTCACATAGTGAAATTTACCTCTCACCTGGACTAATGGTTTTAGTGAACTTAACTTACCGTCCTGCATGCTGCACACTAGAAAAGAATTAGCTTATCCGGTGATACGAAGTTAGGGATTCGTGGGGAACACGATGCCTTAGTTTCTCTCCATATTGATTTAACTCTTGTGTTAGTTAGGTTCACTTTTCTACTGATTATTGCAACCCCCCCCCCCCCCCGGAACGTAAGTTTTTTACTACTCAAGTTGTGTTAATTGAATTCTCTTGAGTCTATGTATTCCCTGTGGGTTCGACCCTAACCTTGGTTAGGTTCTATTTCTTGAAAATGACTGTTTTATCCTAAAAAAAGAGGAGTAACTTGGGCGATATAAGGCAGTTACCAGTTGGGTGAGCATAGTGATAGCTCCTCTGAAGTCAACCTCTGTGGTAGGAGCAGGTGGAGGAATAGGTGTCTGTGGAACGCCAGTGGCTTTGGCCGATCGACCTCGACCCCTTATCTCCATCTGAGTAGGCACCGCTGTTGGGTTCTCAGTATTGTCAATTGGGGTACTTCCTTAAGTGATGGTACAATTAGGAGGCATGATCTGCAAATACGTAATGTATGAGTTAGAAAGGAGCTTTAAGGAGTTTTGACTCTAGTGCACGAACTCAGAATACAAGAAAGTGTAACAATTCCTAATGTCCTATAGCCTCTTGCTAATAAATTGTGGTGCACAACACACCCATAAACAAGACTCTACTAGACCCGACTTCATGGACTTCCTAGGACTCTTGAACTTTATGTTCTAATACCATGTTTGTCACCCTAAAGAGGGTACCCTTGGCGTGGCCGGCACTTGAAGAACCATTGTTGATTCCCCAAGAGAACCACCTAATCTCATTGTCACATCAACTCAACAACGGAAGAAATACTCAAATAAAATAAAATATCATCTGAATAGACATAGCTCTACATAAAACATAGTTTCAATGAATAAGTTTAGAATTAAATAATACTCAACAAATCCTCTGCTCAATATCTATGAAGTATCTATCTAACAATCTAGATGGTGCCATACAGGTCATAGATACCCCAATTAAGAAATAAAAATACTCCATAAGAATTTAAAGGATAAAAGAGCTCCTCCAAAAAGCAAGAAGGGCTCACCAACTCTAAGATTGCACTAATCTAGACTTCAACGGTGTGCTGGCTGAAGTCCTCTATCACCTGTATCTACATCATGAAATGATGCACGTCTAAATGGACGTCAGTACATGAAATATAATGGTATGTAAAATAGATCAAAAAAGTAAAGTTTAACTCACTCAGCTCAACTCAAACAACTCACAACCCATCTCAATAAATATGCAAGTTAAAGTGAATCATGTTTTTTTTTAGAATGGACTCAGTAGTGTTTAACTCATGTTAAAAATATTGTGCTCAATCAGTGTATGCGTAGGAGTTTTTCTTAACCGACATCCAATCACACCACCTTTTAGTTTGGTGATGCACAAGGCGACGTCATTCCCATGCCTATCTTAGACTTGCCAAGGTAAGGGATGATCAACTCTCTCATGGATCCATAATAAATATCTATCCTTTGGGGCAAGATTCGTCAGAACTACTACACGACAATCCTACGCTGGCAACATAGTTCTGTGTGTTAAAGTAGTCATTTACTCGCTCCCAGCTCGATGCTCGATACTCCTCCCAAGACTAAAACATGTTCAACACGTCAGTCAACTCAAATCTCAACTTCTTTAGGTTATCTCAACTCAGTTCATCTCAACTCAGCTCATCTCAGTTTCTCATCAACTCAGTCAATCAATAAAATCAATCGGACTCAACTTGAACTCAAATGGTCATTTGGACTCACGCAATTGGACTCATCATGAAACGCAAGAAAAATGCATAAATGTATGTATCATTAAAATGCAACATGCTCCTCATACCCAATTATGCTCGAGTTACTCAACTTAGGAAAATCAAACTCAAACCTCATCTCAATCCATGTACAGAATTTCATAAAAGTCATATTGCTTAGGGTTCATGCTATCATGTATAGAATTATATCTCAACTTCATGTCAATAGTTGTGCAATGCAGCAAGTACCTCATACATCATCATAAGAATTCATAACAATTGTTGTAAATTCAGTATTAGAATGATAGGATTTTCAAAATCTCAACTCTTATTCACAATTTCGACTCAAGTAGGTGAAGAGACGTGTGAATGAATGTAGTTCAACACTTTAATAAGCCTTACATACATGAAAATAAGAGAACGAATCAAAATTCAGTTGATCTTCGCGTTTGAACTTGAAACCTTTGCTTTTTTCCCTCTTCTGGTGCTCTCAAGAATTTTTAAGCGTGAATGAAAGATGAAATTACGTTTAGGATTTTGTTTTAGGACTTTAATTAAGTCCAAAATGTCTGAGGATTTGATTCAAAAGGAATAGGAATGGATAAAAATACCCTTCTTAAAAACTACCGACAGGATCTGCAACACCACATCTATGGGTCGTGGATCTTTTTACGGGTCGTAGATGACCTCTTGTAGGTAAGGTGTCCAAAAGTTAGAGTTACTGGAATTTGGCATGGGATCTACGAAACCTCTTTTACGGGTCGCAATTACTTCTACGGGCCGTCTGATAACGCGTAATTCAATATAATAAAAACTTAATTTTTGGACCACCAACTCACAAAACCTAATCTACGAGCCATGAATTGTTATACGGGCTCTATGTTATTTCATACATGGACCTCAGACTTAGAAAATTTCACCAAGTTACCTGGGGATCTATGAGGCCTAATCTATGGGCCGTAGATTACTGTGCAGGCCGTAGATGCCCCTCGTGGTTTCTCTTCCAGTGATTTTTCTCGGTCATTTTTTCAATTTTCTCTGTGCATCTACTCAAACTAGGTGGAAAAAATTAGGGGGTGTTACATATGAGTTGTACTTGTATCATCAGAAAATACCACAATCATATGCAAGAATTTTTCAACATACCAATTGTTGCTTCCATAACTAAGAAGGCTTTATTGAAATATTTAAAAGAATGGGAGAAAAGGGATGCCTAAGCGTTGGATAATAAAAAGAAGATAGAATTGCTCGAAACCTAGTGATCGATTCTTTTTCTTTTATATAGGTAGGATTGGGTAGCGACTCTACTCCTTAAAGTGAAGAAGAGTGTCACCTTGATATGGTGGAAGTCATCAGTTTGAGCTTGATTATCTTTAAGCTCAATGTAAGTTTTTCTAGTTAGATTTCCTCTGATACATTTTTGTGTTGACATTAATTTATACTCAAATACTCTTGTTTAAGTTAGGACAGAAGAAAATGAAAGAGCCTTCAATGACCACTCGGACTACATTCAAATTCATATCTATTTTACTCTCATTGAAGACAGTCACACTTCATGCTTTTCAATTCAATCAATACATGTAGTTACCAATTTATATGTAATATTCAACTAGGGTTCATATGGAAGAAGATAAACAATTACCCTAGTTACTTAACTCATGAACATATCAAACTATACAATATCATGTAAAGATTTACTAGAATTTGGGATAATTTTCAAGAATTCGTTCATGGAAGACTTGAAAACTCAAACTCAACCTCAATTCACTAAACGGTAGGGCAAGTGGACAAACTCAATCTATATTTTACGTAGTCTTACATACCTAGAATGAAGATTTATCTCTCAAAAGTAGATAATTTGACCTGCTACTCTTGAACCTTAGCTTCTTCTTTTCTCTAAATTCACCATTTTCAAAGTCTTAGCATGTTAATGATAGGAAAATAACATTTAGGAACTGATATGGGGTCAATTTCAACCTCAAAATGACGTGGTTAGGTGTAGGAGAGGTGGAGAAAAGACCATAATGCCTCTCATTAATACTGCGATCAGACAAAAAAATTGACCTGTCATGAAATAAGTCTGAAAGGCGGATTTGCTCCGCCTCAATTTATTTTTTTTTTAGAAATTTTCAATGGTGATTTTTGAATCAAAATTGATTAGGTCCGCGACACGGATCTTTCGCGTACTCTTCTAGTTAAGTGATTTTGCCACGAAAATTGTCTTTCAAATCTCTTGGCCAAAAAATTCACCAAAATCATTTTTGTACTTATTTTTGAACTCTTTAGATTTTTCAGTTCGTTCTTAGATAAAGTAGCTTGGAATGTTACACTTTTGGTCCAATCTTAAGCTAGGCTACTTTCAGGTGTTACAACACATTGGGGGCAATCTTTTCTTCTCTAATGTATTAGGTAGTATTACACTGTTGAGCAATTTGCGACTTAAGTTAAAAATAATAATATATCATGTGTTATATATCCAGATTGCCAACACAAATCTAAAAAACTTTGGACATGATACATTCATAAAAATTATAAAGAATGAATTTCACATCTATAATAGCTATCACTCAATAATGTATCAACCTAAAATATCAAATACCATATATTTGATCAAGTTGTTTATTGACTTTCTGAACCTCCTCTCGTTGGGTAAGCAGTGTCGCACCATATATTAAGGTGAAAAGTTTAGCATTCTATTGACAATGCATAAAATTTGATTCAAAATTTAGTATCCCTCATTCAACATTGAAGCAAAAAATCTCAAATTGAGTCTAAATGAAATCTCAAATTAAATAAAAAAAAGATATAAGGAAAATACAACTCGATCAACGTTGGCGAAAATGGCATCATCGGATTTGGGAGCAACAACACCCATTATGGCACCACCTAATCTGTTGATTTTCTCGAATTTGGGATAATTTGATAGAGATATGAGAGAAAAAAAATTGAAATTTGAATTATTTGGAGTTGTTATGAATTAGAAGAGATTGAAATCAACTTAATTTGTGAGATTGCATATCAATGTTTATGTTTTGTTGCCTTTCTAATCGTGATAGAACAATTGATTAATGTATCAATTGTTATATATCACGCATATTGGGATGTATCCAGATAGCTCATATGTTAGGAGATTTTTCTAAATTAGAAAAAGGTAGAGATATAATGTAATTTGCTCCTTACACTATGAAATTTATGTAAGTTGTATATTTTTTTAAAATTTCAATGGCCCTATGATATATATTCACAATCTGGATTCTTCTTTTGGTGAGGATAACTAGGCTTCATACAAGATAGCCCAGTTGAAACATATGGTATATGGTGGTAGTTTGTTTTTCATATTAATTTTCAAGGCCACCGTTCCATTTTGTGTCCAACAACAAACATATCTATCATTTCCCTATTACCCCATTTTAGTCTATCTCTTGACTAAGAATTTTAATGTTGAGGAGTTGTTCATATTCCAGTCATGTATGTTTCTATTGAAAAGAAGAGAAAGAATAGATCAGTGTGAGTTATAGCAATAGAGATTGTGTATATGAAGTAAATTTGATAAGAAAATCAGATAAACCCAAAAACTGCATCCATAAATCTGCAAGAAAAACCTTATAATCCAAAGAAACTACATTAGGCATTGAACGATGACCCAAATTAGTATAAAAATTTGTCTCACTTTATATATATTATTATCTGTTATATTAATTTATAGGAAAGTTGACTTCCTTCTTTGAGCAGTTGACTAAGGAAGACTTTTTTAAATTCCACCTCCCTCCATTCTTAACTTTTAAGTAATACCCATACCTCTCACACTTCTTATTTATCTTTTGTATCCCTTGATCTTTTCACATTCTCAAAGATCATTGTCATATTAATAATCATTTTTTACATGTATATTGTAACACTTGAGATAAAGGTGTCCAAATTATATTTTATTATATACATTTGAACTTAGTTGAGAGAATGAGAAAATTCTCAAACATTTGTCTCTGCATTTCTATTGCACTCATAGTGTAATATTGTTACTTTTTAGTGTCACAAATATACATACCCCCCGAAAAATATTAAAACATTTATTTGAGTATATTTAATTTAATTATATAAATTAAATGATAATTGTAATATTGATTCTTATAAAACGTACTTTAGAACTGAAAAAATATAAAATCAAAAACAATAAAAACTTACCCATATTGATATGTATATCAACTTAATAAATGTATGATAAATGTATTCACATATGCTTTTATCAATAAATTAGTTATGATGCATTAATATTACATGAAATGAGTTTTCAAATGTAATAAAATTTTGAAATGTGTTTAGTTTGAATATTTTCTTCATTTTTTTTTCGGAACATATTACGAGTTTGTGTCTTGTTATGATGGAATATTGTATATAGCAACTTAATATATTTTCGTTTACCGTAGTTGTCACGCCCCGGGAGGGTACCCGAGACGTGGCCGGCACTCAGAGACTATTGCTAGTCCCCGAGCAAACCACTTAGCCTCATCACATCATTCAACATCAACATAGCGGAAACATCATAAGTGGAAGACCTCAGGTAAGGGCCAATTGGCCAAACATCAATCTCAACATCAACTAAGTAAGTAAAATATTACTCAGTTCATAAGGAAAACATCCACATCAATCCTCGACATCATGTCTACGAAACCTCTAACCTGACTCAACTGTCTAAGAATGGTACTATGACATGCCATGGCTACCAGGCTCAATGAAATAAGGGAAAACATATAATAGAAGGGTCTCCTTCGGGTAGTAAGGAGGCTCACCAAAGTCTGAACTCAAATCTCCGGCTTCAATGGTGCGCCTGCTGAAATCCTCTAACTCCTGTATCTGCATCATGAAACGATGCAGCGCCAAATTGTGTCAGTACGTGGAATGTACTGGCATGTAAAATAGCTGAAATAACAGAATAATTACACAGTATAAAGAATCTCAACTCAACATCATACTCTATCAGGATGTTAAAAGTCTATCTAAGGCAAGAGATTAGATTAGACAATCGACTCATCAACCTCTCATCAGTCATCAATATCACATCAAATTCATCTCAAGGAAACTCAACATCGACTCATATAAAAAGGACATCACATCGGCTCAAGGGAATGTCACATCGACTTAAGGACTTGACTCAACATCACATCAACATCAACATGAAAGTTCTATCGAATGGAACCTAACTGGGAGTTTCTCTAACCGAAAACCATCACTTATGAGCCAGTGATGATACAACGAAGCTATGTCGTTGCCACATCCATCCAATACCCTGCCCGGGGTAAAGGACATCAACATCAGTGGATCCACAAGAAAAAAACATCAGTCCTCTTTTGGGACAAGATAGGAGCCATCCGCATTGCGGTTCAATCCTCTCTTCCTATGCGAGCCACGTAGTTAATGGGTTTGAGTGGGACTCACTCTCTACCCATTTCGGTGCTCAATACTCCTCCAAGAACTCGACATGCTCATAAACATCAACCTCATCAGTCCCATAGGGACATAATACATCATCATCAGTCACATAAGGACACGGTATAATAATTAATACCTCAACATCAACATCGGTCCCAGAGGGACATAGTGTAATACTTCAACATCAACATCACCTCACCTCATAACATCAACATTAACATCAGAACTCAGGATACTCATTTAGCAATTAAAATTTAAATGCTAAGACATCATAGAACATCATGCTCATCAACCTCATCATAACATCATTGTAACATCATCATCGTCAAGGCTCTAAACATATCCCTAATTTCATTATGCATGCTCTTTCCAAAACACAATAATTATAGGGTTTTTAAATGCACTCATGAAAATGAATTAAAATGTAAAACAAAATAGTGATGATCATCAATTCATGTAGGAAAACTATTTATATATAAAATCTGTAAATTTTACATGCATCAACTCTTCACATTAACCTCTTTACATCAGGATACAATACTCAATACATCAGAAGGGCACATGGGAGAACAGTCCCATGTTTTAGGTTAGCCTTACATACCTGGCAAGTTTTGCTAACACGAAGTTGCACAACCTCCTCTTGATCTCCTCAACCTCACTTCCCTTCAAGTCCTAACTTTAGTGACCCTTAGGAAAAACGCTTTAGAATTTGGGTTTTGAAACCTTTTTTCTTGGAAACCGACCTTAATTAGTCGTAGGGAAACGTTTAAGATAATTAGAAATGGACCAAATTGCCCTCCGTAATTTAAAAGAATTTATCCCCGTCCTGAAATAACACAGTCCGCGATGCGGACCTGTCGCGGACAGTGTATTTTCAGAAATTCAACTCCGTCAAAATATTTACAAAAAACATAAGTGTGGCTCCGCGACCGGTCCGCGACGCGGTCTTGTCGCGCAGGCACACTATTTTTTGTTTTGGAACAAAAATTTATCTTTCGACTCGATCGCTCTAAAAATCGACTGAGACCCTCTTCCCACTCCATTTTCAGTGCTGATCACGAATCCACTCTCGAATTTTCAATCCGAGCATCGAAAGACGCATTTTATGCACACCTCTTCCCTAGGAGTTTTCTAGTAATTTGTCAGGTGTTACATTATCTCCCCCTTGGGATCATTCGTCCTCGAATGATGAGTAGGAATGGTAATTTGGCACAAATAGACTCAAGACTCACTTAGTAACATCCCCATCTTGACTTCTCATCGACCTCATTAACACATATACTCAGACATCAATACTATAAACAACACATCATGGTAGGAACATCAATTTATATAATAGTAAGAATGTTACCTTCAACACTTTCATCAACCTCGAGCACGAACAGGTGCGGGTATTTTGCCTTCATCTTTTCCTCAGCTTCCCATGTGGCTTCCTCAACGAATTGATTCCTCCACAAGACTTTGACAGAGGTTATCTCTTTGTTCATCAGTCTGCGAACCTGTCGATCAAGGATTTGGACTGGGATTTCCTCATAGGACAAACTGTCTCTGACTCCCATGCTCTCCACAGGAATTACCAAGGCAGGATCTCCCAAACATTTCTTTAACATCGAAATATAGAACACCTGATGGATTCCATCTAACTCGGAAGGTAATTCTAGCTCGTAGGCGACCTTTCCAATTCTCCGCACAATCTGGTACGGACCAATGTAACGAGGACTTAATTTCCCCTTTTTCCCAAACCTCATGAGACTCTTTATGGGTGATACCTTTAAGTAAACCCAATCGCTCACCTCAAACTCTAGGTCTCTTCTCCTCACATCTGAGTAAGATTTCTGACGGCTTTGGGCGGTCTTCAATCTTTCTCGAATAATCTTCACCTTCTCCATGGACTGGTGGACAAGGTCAGGACCAATCAACTCAGCCTCTCCAACCTCAAACCACCCTATGGGTGATCTACATCTCCTCCCATACAAGGCCTCATAAGGGGCCATTTGAATGCTTGCATGATAACTATTGTTATATGCGAATTCAATCAATGGTAAATGATCATCCCAATTTCCTTTGAAATCAAGGACGCATGCTCTCACCATGTCCTCCACCATTTGAATAGTGCGCTCTGCCTGACCATCTGTCTGTGGATGAAAAGTTGTGCTCAAATTCACTTTGGTACCCAATCCTTTCTGGAAAGACTTCCAGAAATGAGAGGTAAATTGGGCTCCTCTGTCCGAGATAATGGACAAGGGAACTCCATGCAACTTCACAATCTCTTGGATATATATCTTGGCATAATCCTCTGCAGTGTTGGTCGTCTTGACTGCCATAAAATGCGCTGACTTCGTCATTCTGTCCACAATCACCCATATGGAATCATGCTGCCTTCGGGACCTCGGTAGGCCAGTGATGAAATCCATGTTAATCATCTCCCACTTCCATTCTGGAATCTCAAAGTTGTGGGCCAAGCCAATTGGCCTTTGATGCTCAACTTTTACTTGTTGTCAATTTGGGCACCTCGAAACAAACTCTGCGATATCCTGCTTCATTCCACTCCACCAATAGACCTCTCTTAGGTCGTGATACATCTTGGTGGAGCCCGGATGAATGAAATATCTAGTGTTATGGGCCTCAGCCAGAATCCTCTCTCTGACACCATCAACATCAGGGACACATAGCCTATTCTGGTACCTTAATACCCTATCTCCCCCTTTGGAGAAGACCATCACTTTTTTTGCTTCTGAACATCCTCCTTCAATTAGAGTATAACAGGATCTCGGTCCTGCTTCTTTTTTACCTCAGTCACTAGGGACGATGCAGACCCATTCTGAATACTAATTCCTCCCTCGTCGTTCTCCTCAAGCTGGACTCCCAATCGAGCCAACCTATGCACTTCCTTTACTAACTCCTTCTTCTCTTCCTCAACATGGGTTGTGCTACCCATAGACAACCTGCTAAGAGCATCAACAACAACATTAGCTTTACCTGGGTGGTACATGATGCTCATGTCGTAGTCCTTGAGCAATTCCAACCACCTCCTCTATCGCAGGTTAAGCTTTCTCTGACTGAAGACATACTGTAAACTCTTGTGATCCGTAAATACGTCCACATGCACTCCATACAAGTAGTGGCGCCAGATTTTAAGTGCGAACACCACTACCGCCAACTCAAGGTCATGGGTCGGATAGTTCTTCTCATGAACTTTAAGCTGCCTGGAAGCATAAGCCACCACTTTACCTCTCTGCATTAACACACATCCCAATCCAACTCTTGACGCATCATATTATATTACAAAACCTTCCGTCCCGTCAGGCAAGGTCAATACAGGTGTAGTAGTCAACCTAGCCTTTAGCTTTTGGAAGCTCTTCTCATATTCCTCGGACCACTCAAACTTGACCTTTTTCTGGGTCAGTTTGGTCAATGGCGCGGATAGGGAAGAAAATCCCTCCACAAACTTATGGTAGTAGCCTGCCAACCCCAAGAAACTCCTTATGTCCGTTGGAGAGGTCGGCCTTGGCCAGCTGGCAACCGCTTCAATCTTCTGACCATCTACTCGAATCTCATCACCTAAAACTACATGGCCTAGGAAGGCCACTGACTTGAGCCAAAATGCACATTTGGAGAACTTCGCATACAACTCCTGGTCCTTAAGAGTTTGAAGAACAACTCTAAGATGTTTAGCATGTTCTTCCTCATTCCTCGAATATACCAAGATATCATCAATGAACATGATTACAAACATATCAAGGTAGGGCTTGAACACCCTATTCATCAAATCCATAAAAGCTGCAGGTGCATTCGTCAACCCAAAGGACATGACCAAGAACTCAAAGTGACCATATCTTGTCCAGAAAGCTGTCTTTGGAATATCACATTCTCTCACCTTCAACTGGTGGTAACCTGATCTGAGGCCTATCTTTGAAAAGCATGAGGCACCTTGAAGTTGGTCAAACAAGTCATCTATCCTGGGAAGAGGATAATTATTCTTGACTGTGACCTTGTTCAATTGCCTATAATCTATGCACATTCTCAGAGACCCATCCTTCTTGCGTACAAACAGAATGGGAGCACCCCAAGGAGAAACACTGGGTCTAATAAAACCCTTCTCTAACAGATCCTTCAACTGTTCCTTCAACTCTTTCAACTCAGCAGGGGCCATTCTATATGGTGGAATTGAAATAGGTTGTGTCTCAGGAAGTACATCAATACCGAAGTCGATCTCTTTAACAAGAGGGACTCCAGGTAAATCCTCAGGGAACACCTCAGGGAACTCATTTACAATCGGGACTGACTCAAGAATAGGGGACTCAACATCATCAGATTTAACTCGTACAAGGTGATAGATACACCACTTAGAGATTGACCTCCTCGCCCTCAGGTAAGAAATAAATTTACCCTTAGGTGCAACATAACCTCCCTTCCATTCTAGGACCGGTTCATTAGGAAATCGAAACTTAACAACTCGGGTTCTACAATCTATGGATGCATGGCACGCATGGAGCCAATCCATACCAAAAATCACATCAAAGTCAACCATCTCCAACTCCACCAAATTGGCCAGAGTATCCCTACATATGGACACTATACAGTCTCTATAGATTCTCTTAGCCATAATTGATTCCCCAGTAGGAGTCGAAACGGTGCAAGGCTCAAGCAAACACTCAGAAAGAATCTCAAACTTATTGGCCACATAGGGCGTTACAAAAGATAAGGTGGCACCCGAGTCAAGTAATGAATAAGAATCATAAGAAAAGATTCGGAGCATATGCCTCCTGCATTAGCAGTAGTTGTCTTCTACCAACTACCCTCGGGGGGTGCTGTAGAAGACTGAGCACTATTACCTCTATCACTCCACCTCTGATTCCTCATAGGGTACTCACTCTGGAAATGGCCAGGCCATCCACAGGTAAAGCAACTATTGGTTCCCTCACGGCACGCGCCAAGATGCAGTTTGCCACACCTGCCACAAGGTGGCATTCCCCTCGGACCTTGAGCAACACTGGCTTGGGACTGAGGTCCTTGTGCTCTGAAGTTCTGATGACCATAGGATCTCTGATCATACCTGTTTTGCTGAACAGGTGCACTCGCCATCGAAGGTGCATGGCTAGAAGACTTCTTTTGAAAGAAGGTTCTATCACCTTTATTCTGCTTCTGTTGATTGGGCTCATGCCCTGCTGATTTGGCTTTCTTCTTCTGCTGTTCTTCTCTGTCTCTCTTCTTGTCCTCCTCAGTCTGTTGGGCATAGACCATACGTCTAGCAATATCCATGTCTGGAATCAGCAATGCTGCTTTACGCTCCCTCTTCACATGCCTGCCCAACCCAGACACATACTTCCTCATTCTCTCCCTCATATCAAGAACCATCTCTAGAGCATATCTGGACAGCTGGATGAACTCCAAGCTGTACTCTTTGACCGTCAACTCCTCTTGCTTTAGATTCACAAACTCCTCGACCTTTGCCTCCCTCAACTCTTGGGGAAAGAAGTGATCGAGAAAGGCACTCTCAAACTCCTCCCACTCAGCAGGCTCTGCATCCTCACCTCTACCATCCTCCCACTGGTTATACCAGACATTGGCAACATCCTTAAGCTGATAAGAGACCAGCTCGACTCCCTCCACCTCATTTGCATGCATAGCCCTCAAGATCTTACGCATCTCATCAATGAAGTTTTGTGGGTCCTCCTCAACCTTTGACCCCGTATAAACTGGCGGGTTCATCCTTAGGAAATCTCTGAGCATAGTTGCAGCTGTAGGCTCTTGGGAGCTGGAGGTAGGGGCCTGGGGACCGCGACTGCTACTCTGAGAGGCCACTAACAGGGTGAGCATAGCAATAGCTCCCCTGAAGTCTGCTTCCAAAGTGGAGGCTGACTGAACATGAGGTGCTGGTGGAGCCTCAACAGCTCTAGCAGGTCGTCCCCGTCTCCTTGTCCCATGCTGATGAGGAGCCTCTGGTAAGGGATTCTCAGTGTTAGGGACTGAGGCATCTCTTTGGGCAGCTGTGCGTTTTGGAGGCATTATCTGCAAACGCGTAAAGCACGAATTAAAAAGGGGGTTTTATAGAGCCAAGCTCTATTGCACGAACTCAGAATCATCAAAGAAGGGTAACCATTTCCTAAATGCCCTGTGGCATCCTGTTTATGAAGTGTGGTGCACAACACACGCATAAACAAGGCTCTATTAGACACGACTTCATAGACTCCCTAGGACTCTTGAACTCTGTGCTCTGATACCAAGTTTGTCACGCCCCGAGAGGGTACCTGAGACGTGGCCGGCACTCAGAGACTATTGCTAGTCCCCGAGCAAACCACTTAGCCTCATCATATCATTCAACATCAACATAGAAGAAACATCATAAGTGGAAGACCTCAGGTAAGGGCCAATTGGCCAAACATCAATCTCAACATCAACTAAGTAAGTAAAATATTACTCAGTTCATAAGGGAAACATCCACATCAATCCTCGACATCATGTCTACGAAGCCTCTAACCTGACTCAACTGTCTATGAATGGTGCCATGACATGCCATAGCTACCAGACTCAATGAAATAAGGGAAAGCATATAATAGAAGGGTCTTCTCCGGGTAGTAAGGAGGCTCACCAAAGTCTGAACTCAAATCTCCGGCTTCAACGGTGCGCCTGCTGAAGTCCTCTAACTCTTGTATCTGCATCATGAAACGATGCAGCGCCAAATGGCGTCAGTACGTGGAATGTACTGGCATGTAAATAGCTGAAATAATAGAATAATTACACAGTATAAAGAATCTCAACTCAACATCATACTCCATTAGGATGTCAAAAGTCTATCTAAGGCAAGAGATTAGATTAGACAATCGACTCATCAACCTCTCATCACTCATCAACATCACATCAAATTCATCTCAAGGAACCTCAACATCGACTCACATAAAAAGGACATCACATCGGCTCAAGGGAACGTCACATCGACTCAAGGACTCGACTCAACATCAGAGTTCTATCGAATGGAACCTAACTGGGAGTTTCTCTAACCGAAAACCATCACTTATGAGCCAGTGATGATACAACGAAGCTATGTCGTTGCCACATCCATCCAATACCCTGCCCGGGGTAAAGGACATCAACATCAGTGGATCCACAAGAAAAAAACATCAGTCCTCTTTTGGGACAAGATAGGAGCCATCCGCATTGCGGTTCAATCCTCTCTTCCTATGCGAGCCACGTAGTTAATGGGTTTGAGTGGGACTCACTCTCTACCCATTTCGGTGCTCAATACTCCTCCAAGAACTCGACATGCTCATAAACATCAACCTCATCAGTCCCATAGGGACATAATACATCATCATCAGTCACATAAGGACATGGTATAATAATTAATACCTCAACATCAACATCGGTCCCAGAGGGACATAGTGTAATACTTCAACATCAACATCACCTCACCTCATAACATCAACATTAACATCAGAACTCAGGATACTCATTTAGCAATTAAAATTTAAATGCTAAGACATCATAGAACATCATGCTCATCAACCTCATCATAACATCATTGTAACATCATCATCGTCAAGGCTCTAAACATATCCCTAATTTCATTATGCATGCTCTTTCCAAAACACAATAATTATAGGGTTTTTAAATGCACTCATGAAAATGAATTAAAATGTAAAACAAAATAGTGATGATCATCAATTCATGTAGGAAAACTATTTATATATAAAATCTGTAAATTTTACATGCATCAACTCTTCACATTAACCTCTTTACATCAGGATATAATACTCAATACATCAGAAGGGCACATGGGAGAACAGTCCCATGCTTTAGGTTAGCCTTACATACCTGGCAAGTTTTGCTAACACGAAGTTGCACAACCTCCTCTTGATCTCCTCAACCTCACTTCCCTTCAAGTCCTAACTTTAGTGACCCTTAAGAAGAACGCTTTAGAATTTGGGTTTTGAAACCTTTTTTCTTGGAAACCGACCTTAATTAGTCGTAGGGAAACGTTTAAGATAATTAGAAATGGACCAAATTGCCCTCCGTAATTTAAAAGAATTTATCCCCGTCCTGAAATAACATAGTCCGCGACGCGGACCTGTCGCGGACAGTGTATTTTCGGAAATTCAACTTCGTCGAAAAATTTACAGAAAACATAAGTGTGGCTCCGCGATGCGGTCCTGTCGCGCAGGCACACTGTTTTTCGTTTTGGAACGAAAAATTATCTTTCGACTCGATCGCTCTAAAAATCGACTGAGACCCTCTTCCCACTCCATTTTCAGTGCTGATCACGAATCCACCCTCGGATTTTCAATCCGAGCATCGGAAGACGCATTTTACGCACACCTCTTCCCTAGGGGTATTCTAGTAATTTGCCGGGTGTTACATTAGTATCAAAAATTACTACGATACAAAATAATTTATAATCTTATCTTGTAAAATTTTCAATTCAAAAAAATTAAAATTGTAAAATCGTTAGTTATTTTTCTTGAGAAACAATTAGTGTTGAAATTGTTTCTAAAGAAGTGTTTATAAGAGTACTTCTCAAAAGCGATTTTTAAAAATAATTACTGTCTTTTGTCTTCTTAAAAATAACTTTTACGACTCAAAATAATTATTTTCTCTCAATAACTTGATCGAAACCTTTTTTTTAAAATAAGTATTTTTGAATTTTGACCTCCAGAAACTTGGCCAAACATGTTATGAATTTATAATATATTGTTTCTTAATGCAATATACCTAATAACCCAAAATTTTAAGAAATTAAGAAAGTATTAAGCTTATTGTAAATAACTTTATTTTTTTCCTTATTTTGCGTCATTACATTGTCCAAACTAAATATAATAGGGTTCATTGTTTCAAAAATGAAAAATCTTATCAAATGGTTAAAATGCAAAGTAGAGTGTTTTGTCATGATCGGATAGACAAACTGAAACCACATATAACAAAATTCAAGAGATTACATGAAACATATTAACACATCAACAAAGTTGAATTAGAGATCCACAGACGAAATTTTAGAAATGCAATTTTGTCTTATCAAACATTAAATACGTACTTCATTTCTTTGCTTTTTTTCAATAGATTACTGAACATCAATCAAGGTATATCACAATTTCAAATATGTTAAAATTTGTCTCATAATAATGATTAAATAACTTGTGTTAGATTCGATGAAAAGTATGTTAGTCTAATCTGTATTCAGTCAATAGTTCAGAATGAACATGAACCACAAAGAAAGAATGAATGCTTATCACAATTGAATCGACGATTATCGATATCTGTACATACATCATAAGCAACGGTAAATATTGAGATTGAGAAAAGAATAATCACAGAGAATTCTTTTTTATCTTATTTCTCTCATTCATTGTAAGGACCCGGACTTGGTATGGCCTTAATGGTACTTGGAAATTGATTTTGAAAAGTTTTTAACCAAGGTAACACCGTATGGGCACCTCCATGGGTTGTGTAGCTCACCACGAGCCATGTGGAGGAGCCTTAAGGTGACCCTTGACCTTGTGTATCAAGTGGTGGCCTTAACTTTGGAGTTTAAGACCAAGGTTGATACCATTTTGTCACGACCCAAAAATGGACCTGATGACACTCGTCTTATCCCACCAAGACAAGTCAGTCTAAAACCCGATTATAACCATAAAATATGGAAGGATAATACAAAGTGAAAATTTTAACTACCGATAATAAGTCAACTTAATTAAAATCCCCAAGACCTGGTTGCCACGTGCACAAGCCTCTAATGTGTTACAATGGATTTGAAAAAAAAATACAAGTCACAAATGATGTTGTCTCTAAAGTAGAACAAGATCATAAATAGGAGGATGAGGCTCGCTGAGATGACAAATAGCTACCTCACTAATCTTCAAAGAAAGCCTCGGATAAAAAGAAGAAAAGAGAATATCACAAAGATCCGAGTGCATAACCTACAAAAATGTAGAAGCAAGGGGTGAGTACCAACCACACGGTACTCAACAAGTCAACTAACAAAACAAAGCAAGTCCAACTGAATACACAAACTCCTTTCATCCCAACCGACCTCCATAACTATAACCTGCACAGAAAATCAGTCCAACCCAGCAACACATAATACATAATAAAGATAGTTTTCACAATGTCACAATTCAACATCGCCAACAACAGCTCACAAATGATAACACAATCAAACACAGGAATAACATCATGCCACACAAGAATATGCAAGGATGAAATGCAATGCTTATGCAATAATCGCCGGTAATGACCTCGGCATCATAATATCACTGAAAAATACCTCAACATCACAACATCGCCGGTAAAGACCTCCGCATATTATCATCGCCGGCAAAGACCTCGGCATCACAATATCACTAAAAATACCTCAACATCACAACATCGCCGGTAAAGACCTTGGCATATTATCATGGCCGGCAAAGACCTCGACATCATATCTCGACCGGTAAAGACGATGGCCCCAATTTTTACCATCTCACTCATATTTATATCTAGAACCTATGCAAAAATGTGTGACATAGAATGGATGAACATAAGATAAAGTCCACAAATAAATCCCTCATAATCACCAACCACAACCACATATCTCAATATAGAATTCACACCACTTAACCACATTTTCACCACACATAACCAACCACAACAATATATCTCAATAATAGAATTCACACCACTTAACCACATTTTCAATTTAAGTGTCACAACATCCTACCAATTCACATTTGCATTTAATCACCTCATCTTTATAATATTAAAATATTTCATGAATCACACATAGGAGAAAGGAAAATTTGAGATTTCTACGAGAATTACAAACTTTTGAAAGTTCACTTGCCTCAATTAATAAAATAACACTCCGAATCTTGAGTCTTTCGTAACGCTTTCAGATGATCAAAATCTGTTCAAATACATAATCTACATAAGCATACGAATCTAATGATACCCATATTGCTATATATATTTTTTGGCTCAAAAATCGGGTCAAAAAGTCACTCCGAACCCTTAAATTCGAATCTGAAAATTTCTTTCAGATTATGTTTTCCCATAATAAAATAAACTCATATGTTAAATTTCAGCTAAAACGGATCATTATTCGGCCCCCAAATCAAAATTTTATTCTAAGAACCCTAGGGTTATATTTTTTTAATTTATCATAAATTATACACGTTTCTACCCTTAAAATTTATTCATAATCTCATGAAAACTTAATAGAAAGGATGAGAATAATTACCTTGATGTTTCGGGATGAAAATCACAATTTTTCTCTATCTTTTTCCCTTTGTTTTTCCTTCCTGCAATTCTTTTCTTCTTCGTTTCTGCATTTTTCAACTTTTTTTTTTTTCTGTTTTGGGTTTCAACAATTGGGGCAACAGCAACCCCTTTTCAACCCCATTTTTTTTTAAATTTTAATTCCATTATTATTATTATTATTATTATTATTATTATTATTATTATTATTATTATTATTATTATTATTATTATTATTATTATTATTATTATTATTTTGTACTAAAAGTGATAAATCCTATTAACCTATTTTTTTAATAAATATGGAATAAATAGTATAGGGTATTAATTAAAATATTATTTTAATCCACCAACTACATTAATTATCTAAAATTATCCGTCAACTAAATGACCGTAACTATCGAAATAACTCCAAATTTTTAATTTGAATTTACGAAAAGAATCTTTTATGAAAGAGAGAATATTTATTTTTAAAATGACCTAACGGATTATTACACACATGAACCCCACACGGTTCGTGTGGCACTGTATGGACCGTGCGGTGGCTTGTGTCGGTGGCCTTAGCCTTGAAAACCACATTTTGGCCAAGGCATGTATCATATGGACCACTCACGGATCGTATAGCCTCTTCACGTCCGTATAGGCCTCCGTATGGGCGTTGGTGTGAAATTTTTTTAAGTATGGAATCCCCGTCTCGGAACTTTGTTAGTGGAATTTTGGTTAAATGAGGCTTCACGGAAGGGAACACAGTCTGTGTGCCTTGGTACGGATCGCGAGACTCTCCCACAGGACCCCGGCAATATTTTTATGTTTGTTTCATTAGTGGCATTCTTGTGATTATGGCTACTTCTAAGGGTCTTTTGTGACTTTCTATGCTATCCTAAGACATTCAAATGACCTACACTCTTCTTCTCTCATTGAAATTCATTCTCACACTTAGAATTATATGCAAGCTCACTCTTAAGAGCTCCTCTCAAGAACTCTAGTGAATGCTTAGCTAGGAAATTAAGGAAAGACTCTCTTCTTCATCAAATTTCTTCCTATTTCTTCTTGGTTAGCTAGGGTATGTGGGATTGATTCATGGTCTCTTTCAACCATGAAAACCCCAAACTCTTACACTTGATTTTCATTAAATTTAGCTTACTTTAAATATGAGTTTTTAATATTATTGTTTATTCGATTCAATTGAGATATGGGCTATATTTTATTATTGATTTTAAAGTGATTTAAGCCCTAATATGATGAATTGCATTGAGGTTATGAAGATTTGAATGTGCATGTCCCCTTTAAAGTTTGATTTGAGCATGTGCAATTTATATTGTCATTTAAATGTGGATTTAGTTATGATTTTACTTGAATTTCATAATGTATTGTTGATTTAAGATTGAATCTCTATTGCTCATGCTATTCTTATCTCATTCATGCATATGCATACATGACTATGGTTTTCATGAAGTTTATGATGTGGGCTAAGTCCCAATTATGACGATGATTATGTTTTCAAAGTAAAGTATGGATATGACAAGAATGTGTTAACATAATGTCTATGTTATGGATCTTTGCAATTATGGGTGCTTACACTGCTACGAATATGAAGCACTAATTGAGGATGGAGGCAGGACAGGCTATCCCCAAGGGTCTGTACTCCTTTCTCATGACTGTGCCTAAAAAAGTTATTCCTATGCATGAAAGTATGACATGAAGTATGATTCAGCTTTTTAGCCCAAGTATACATGACTATGAAATGTGATTTGGCCTTTAAGCCTAAGTATACATTGTTATATTTTGGCAAGACTTACGCCTCTTTACAAGCATGTATATGTATATCTATTCTCGTGGGATGATATCTTAACACCAATGGTTTGGAGGCAGGGTGGGCTATCCCCAAGGGTCCATGCTCCTTTCTCCTGAACAATGTGCCTAACATAAGTATGTTTATGTCCCTTTGTGGATGATGAATGTTAATGGATCTACCTTTGGCAAGTAGGTCACCTCTCCATCCATTGTGGTAGGCGACGGAGTTCCAAGTTATATCTCACTTGGTCTTATGTCGGTTAAGGTCTCATCCCCTTATATGCAAAGTATTTTCACATTTATGCATGTCAAACCCCTATTTTTCTCCTGCGTAGTATTTTGAAGAATAAAGTTTTTCCACTTAAAGTGACGTTTTGAAAAGGGATTATTTTATTTATTCAGAGTTGCCACTTGGAATTGAGTTTTGGTGTTTCAAGTCACCTAATTTTTTTTCATTTGAAATTGCGGCCTAAAATCAGTCCAATTTTTTACCCGATTGTACTATAAGTTGGGGGATTTGTTTAGAGCTGCCACTGTAGCTCTGTCGTCACGTGAGCAGAAAATCACCAATTGAAAGTAACATAGAAGTCACAGTGTAGAGTAAATGAGTGTTGGGATTTCTTAAAAAACAAAGTTGTATTTCTTGCTCCTATATATCTTTTGGTGATCCTTTTAAATATTTCATTATTGTTGTTAAATGACTCAAATATGCTTAATGCTAATTGTCCCTGAGACCTTTGTCCTTGTTCATGTACTTGTTCCTTACAATTAAGTGCTTTTGTTCATAATGTATCATTTTTCTCACATTGCACAAATTTACTGAAATAGAATGATATTGGTATTCTCAATTTGTTTTGTTTCTAAATTATTTTGATTTATTGTGTCAGTTACAGTATTCTATATTTTTTGAACCTTTATTTTCTTATTTTTATTTTTGTATCTTCTATATAGAGGTGTTTACTGATGATACATCACTTTATAGCTATACAACCTTTTTTTTTATTGGGAGGGGGGGGGGGGGGGATCAGAAGCCGCAAGGAGAAGGCTATAAATGAAGGAGAAAAAAGCATCATCGAGATACAATGCCTAAAAATATTATGACTTGTTGCTTGTTTTTCAATATTTGATGTATAAAATATATGTTTTTACTTTACCAATACGATGTAGTCGTTGATGTTAGCTTGTTTAACTGATTTGATATCATATGTACGTCTAGGCAGAAGTTTAGAAGCATAGTGTTGAGCACGGGCCTCACTTCCCTAATTTTAAAAAGAAACGAAGGATGTGATTTTTAATTTTTACATTTTTTAGTGATGTTAGGATTGTGAAAATATGGACTGTATTGAAAAAAAATTGTATTGTAATTATTTGATTCTATAGTGAATTTTCGGTGATTACACTTGACATCACATGAGGCTTTTGCCTCTCATATTATATATTATATTCAATATTAATATATTTTAAGTAATTTTGTAAGTTGAATTAGTTCTTTTATGAATATTAATTATTCAATAAATAATAAATCTATTAATTTATAAATATGTTAGGAAAACTCCCTCCATGTAATTTTATTTGTACAGTGTTGATATGACATTCATAAGTAAAACTAGACATCAATGTCCATGCTAGCACAAATTCAATATCTGTTATTTTTCTGTTTCAATTTATGTGATATAGATAGAATTTAAAAAATTAATTAAGTTTATTTTTATTTAATTTTTATTTATAGTTATATTCCTAATGTTAAATATCAAGATTTACAATACTTTTTATATAATTTTCTAATTAAATAATATATGTTACCTTTTTGTTTCATTTTATGTGTCATCGATAAATTAATTTCAATAATGAATTGAATTTTAGTTGCCTTCTTGAGCAGCTGAATTAAATAATACATGTTACTTCTTTTCTTTCATTTTATATGACGTCGACAGATTGATCTCAATAATCAATCAAATTTTTTTATTTATTTTAGAAATATTTTAAGTTATCAATTATCACGATTTATGATATCTTTTATACTCTTACGCAACATATTTTTTAAAACTATTTTTGGTCATTAATTAGCATGCTTAGTAATATTTTTACACCATTTTTAGATTTATAAAACACTAAAAATAAGATAAACAAATTAACACGGAAGAACAATAAAAGGTTACGAATATACCCTCAAGCAGGCATGTCGACGTACTACTTGCTTAAGCAGGTGAAACTCCCTATTAAAATATTTTAAGTTGTCAACTTTCACGATTTAAGCAGGCGAAACTCCACCTTAAAATATTTTAAGTTGTCAACTATTACGATTTATCATATCGTTTATGCTCTTACGCAACATGTTTTTTCAAACTATTTTAAGTCATTAATTATTATGATTAGTAGTGTTTTGTTACATGATTTTTAAATATATAAAATACTAAAAATAAGACAAACAAATTAAAACGGAAGAATCATAAAAAATTATGGATGTACCCTCAAGCTGCTCAAGCAGGCGTGTCGACCTTCCGCCTGCTTGAGTTGCTTAATTGCCTCTTATATATTCTATTTTGTTTCATTATATATGACATTGACAGATTGATCTCCACAATCAATCAAATTTTTTATTCATTTTTAAAATATTTTAAGTTGTCAGGTATCTTTTATACTCCTATGCAACATGTTTTTTTAGAACTATTTTAAGTCATTAATTAGCATGCTAGTAGTATTTTTTACACCGTTTTTAAATGTATAAAACACTAAAAATAAGACAAACAAATTAAAACGAAAGAACTATAAAAAATTACAAATATACCCTCAAGCAGACATATCAACCTGCTGCCTGCTTGAGTAGGTGAAACCCCACCTTAAAATATTTTAAGTTGTCAATTATTAGAATTTATGATATTTTTTATGCTCTTATGCAACATGTTATTTAGAACTACTTTTAGTCATTAATTATCATGATTAGTAGTATTTTTTACACAATTTTTAAATATATAAAACACTAAAAATAAGACAAACAAATTAATACGGAAGAACCACAAAAAATTATGAATATATCCTTAAGCTGCTCAGACAGACATGTCGACCTATTGCCTGCTTGAACAACTTAACTATCCCTACTTGAGCAAAAAATTATGGATATATCCTCAAGTCACTTCTATTTACTTGTATAGTATTTATATGACATTCATAAATAAAAAATAGAGTAAGAATTTTAAAAAACCACTCTTTAGAAATAATAAATTCATTATTTGTATAAATAAACTAAAAATAACTATAATTAATAGTATGAATAAAAAAGTTGATGATTCCCTTTCACCTAAATCGAATGCTTGAATTCTATAGAATCTAAACAACATGTTGAGTACATTTAAGCAAGCGTTATTATTATTATTCTTTGAATATATCGTTGTAAATAATATTATTATTATTTTATTAAATGATGACTTGAAATAAAAAATAAATTAAAAACATAAAAAACAGATAAACATCTAATTTGATTTTGACTTGTGAGATTTCACTGGGTATGTTGTTGTTATCTAATTTGATTTTGAATATACACAAAAACTTCTCTATATTTTAAGATTGAATTTTATTTCAATCATCATATCAAGGAGTAGCCTAAAAAGAAAAAATCAAAATCACGAAACTCAATTTACAATCATAAAGAAGATTAAAAAAACTTATTGTGCAGTATGCAATAATATTATTGAAAAAGAGATTAAAATGCATAAGCTTTGCTGTAATGATATATTATATTTATATATATAGTAATAAAAATTAGGATAATGAGCCATCAATATCTATGAGGCATGAACATGTTTGCATAATGGATTAGGATCAGTCACAAAAAAAATTTAACTTCGATTCAAATTTAAAAAGAATGTCTATGATGCATATATGTGGATTGTGTGTTTCTAGGTTTATTTCATTTAGTTTTTTTTTAATTGTTTATATCATTTTTTAAAAATTTCTAATACATCTAAATTCTGTTTATTGCTCAGTTTTTCAGAAAATTATTTTTATATTTGCATTTTTTTTATTTTTATTATATTAATTTTGTTAATTTAATATGAATTATGTTTTTTGAAAAACTTCATCGTCCATGGAGCATTTATTCAGCCACATTTTTATAATTAGTTAAGTAATACTTATTTTTTTCCTTTTATGATTTTATTTTCTTAATTTGTTTATTTTAAAATTAAAACGTATTCTTATCTTTTAACATATGTAAAAGAATTTTAATTTTTAAAATTGATAAATTGTAACACACACAATTCATAGGAGCCCGTGAGCACGAATCTGTCATATTATTTTTTTATCTTGATTTATGTAATATTGGTAAATATAATATATATATATTTAAAAAATTTAAGTTGTTAATTATTGCGATTTATAATATATTTTGTGTTATTTTTCAATAATATACATTACTTATTTAGTTTCAATTTATGTTGCATATATAAAATTTTAAAAGTTTTTATTTGTTTTTTTAATATTTTAAATTGTTAATAGTTGAAGGAGCCGAAAAAATAATTTATTATAGATCCATCAACCCTTTTAAAAAAATAATTTATTAGAAATAATATCATAAATTTATACTAAATAAATTAAAGAAATAATTAATAAATTAACCAAAATACAATATTAGCAATAATATTATAAATTTATAATTTAAAAAAATTAATTAAAAAAATAAAATTAAGTAATTAAAACAACAGTTAAATAAAATGATAAAAACAGCAAAATGGTTACTCCAATTCCCCGCAGCCGGGAAAGCCCCCGAAAACCTTGCTCCCCGCGATCTCCTGATAACCCTGCCCCTTCACATCCACCTTCTTCTTCACCTAAGTCCAAATTCAACATCATATGTCAATTTATTGAATTCGTTTTTGTCTTTTGGGGATTTCTCTCGCTTTTCCCTTTTCCATCTTTCTCAATTCAGCTATCCATGCACAGATGATTCACTGCGCTTGTCAATTTCCAGAAATACCTGGCAAATATCTACTCCAATGGGGGCCTTAACATGTAGTAACAGAAAACGCGGTGACGGTTTTTTCACCTCCAATTACAAAACCCCACTTTCAGTTTCCTCCAATGCTGACCACACATCCAAAAAACCTAGGCTTTCTCCTTCTATGAATCAAATCCAAGATCACCCTTTTCCCAGAAAATCAATAGCTGCAAGCATTTCCAGATACCCATCTTATATAACTCCCATAAAAAGAGAAATTCATGCTCCTTGTAGACGGTCAAGAATTGGGTCCAACGAAATGGGGAATTTTCTAACTCAACAGTATAATAGAGCTAAAAGAAGTGCATTTGGAACTTTGAGGTACGTTAAAAAAGATAAAGAAGTGATAAACATTGATGGTGAGCAAATTTGTGAAAAGGGTGTGTATGAGGATTCAAGTGTTAAGGAGTTGGGAACTGGGGCTGTCACAAAAAGGGATCTTGCTTGTGGGTCGGGTCAGAGATGGAAGGATAGTAATGGGGTTGTTGAAATCATGGATAATCCTGATGGTGTTAAGGATGTGGATAGGAACTTTCAGCTTTCGAGTTCTTCAGTTGTAACAGTGTCGGTTGATGTGGGTTTGAAGGTGGAGAATGCAGAAAAGATGCTGGATTCATTATCTTTGAGTAGCAAGTTTGATTCTTCTTCTTCATCTTCTGTTCCTCCGTATAAGAAATTGTTGGGTTCAGCTGAGAAAAGAAATGATCATTTAAGGAGACTGCAGTTTCACATAGAGCATACTGAGAAGCTTCGTGAGGCACATCATTTGTTGAGGCCTCATGATAAAGAAGAACATGTTAAGGAGGTAATAATCTGGCTGGAGCCTTTATTATAATGTCTTTTGCATGTACTTTTAAGGCTTGTTTGATTTGCAATTATATGAAAAATTAAGCCGGATATAAAATCATTAGCTTATGTCGTTATTTTGTGGTTTATTAATTTGCAGGATGGGATTACAGAACCCTTTGTGCTCTTTACTGAGGAGGAAGAGGCTGATATTTCACGTGCTTTATCTAATTCTAGCAGGTATAACCTATTCAAACCTTTTTTTCAGACTTACCCAGTTTTCAGTTTTGCAATTTTTCTTCCTATGTTTTTCACCGACTTTATTTTGCAGGAGGAAGGTTTTGGCAACACATCAAAACTCCAATATAGATATTACTGGAGAGATATTGCAGTGTTTGAGACCTGGGGCATGGTTGAACGATGAGGTAGTACTTTAAGTCAGTTACTGAACTGTAGTGGTTATAGAAAATGCAGGAATGGAGCAAGGGAATGAGGAAATTTTTGTCTTTTGCAGGTCATTAATCTGTATCTTGAGTTATTAAAAGAGAGAGAAAAAAGGGAACCCAAAAAGTTCTTGAAATGTCATTTCTTTAACACATTCTTTTACAAGAAGGTCAGTTCTATGCTTTTAAGCACAAAATTTGAGTTTCAAAGATATTCAGTTGCTTGGTAGGTTGTGGTTTATGCTGTGTATTCAAGGATAAAGTGTATCAGCCAGTCTAGGTTTATATCACTTATCTTCTGCATGAATTTTCATACATGAATGTTTTTCATGACGAGCGGTGATTTTTATTTCCTCCATCCTTTTCTTTGTTTCCTTCTCATTTCACATTTCTTTGTATTGGGCTTTGTTTGCCCAAGTTAAAAGCATCAGACTAGCTAGCGTGAACACCACAGTTATGAAAAAAGTTATGTATGGATTTACACAGCACACACATTCATAAAGTTACTAACCATGTTTCCCAGTCTGCCCTATTCTTTATACTCAGAGAAAAATGCACTTTTATCACATATAGGCATGCTAGATCATTAATCCCTTTTAGCCTTTATAACAAAATGTTTTTCTTTAATTTGATGAAGTAAAAAAGTTTAACTGTAGCCATTAAGAAGATGCAAAAAAAGTACTACATTCGAGATTATAGAAAATATTGAGTTGGATTCCCAAGTATAGATGGCTAATCCTAAGACCAGAGAACTAACAAAATGCAAAAATTGTCAGGGGATATATTGTTCCAGCTGCATAAATTCAAAAGACGTCTAGCCTTAATAGACTGGTTTGGAGTTGATAAACCATCAAAGCATCTCCTGTTCCTTTCTGCCCTTTAATTCTAGCAAATGCAAGGTGAAATCATCCTCCATATGCTTCTGATCCATTTACCAGCTTTCCAGCTACTCCAACATTCAAAAGCCTCTTTGGCGGTCAGTGGCATGACCTACCTGAGTCCAAAAATGGAGAGAAGCATACTCCACATATCAGTTGCAACTGTCCATGCAGGAAAGATGATTTTTGGTTTCTATGGCCTTATAACACATAATTCATCTATTCACAATCTGGATGCTTCTTTTGCTCTCCTGAGTTAGCTAGGCTTCATGCAGGACAGTGCAGCTGAAACATATGATATATGGTGGAAGTTTGTCCTCCATATTAACTTCCGAGGCCAGCAAGCCACCATGCCATTTTGTGCCCAAGAAGAAGCATATCCATCTTTGACAGAATTGTTCCCATTTCTGGTATTACCCCATTTTAGCCTGTTTCCTGACTGGGAATTTATAGTGTAGCCCTACAGTGGAGAGAGAATGTTGAGGAGTTCTTCATATTCCAGTCATGTATGTTTCTCTTGAAAAGAAGGTTCGAGGTGTTTCCTCTCTGCCTTGTGGGATGAAAGAGTTTGGATTCCTAGAGATCTGAAACAGGTTAGGGAAGTCACCCCTTAGCTTACATTTGCTTAGCCACTTGTCTGTCCAGAATTTGATGTGCATTCCATTGCCTGGAACAAAATGGGAGTTCTGTCAGAATTTCCCCATAGTTTGTGTATGCTCTTCCAGGGGCCAACCCCATATGGAGGTTTAGATGACTTAGTACACCAGTGATTCTGGACACCATGTTTAGCATTTACAGCCTCCTTCTAAAAGGCTTGCTCTTCCTGTGTGTACCTCCATAGCCTTCATTAGGAGATCTTTGTTGTGCATTTCAAGATTAGGAGAGCTTTGTTGTGCACTTCAAGATTTTTTATACTCTTCCTTCCTTGAGTTTTAGTCTTTGTGACTTTGGACCACTTCACTAAGTGAATTTTATGCCCTTGCTGTTACCTTGTTATAAGAAAGATCTTTTGATTTTGTCAATCTGTTTCAGGACCTTACTTGGCATAGAAAATAGGGACATGTAATATATAGGGATGCCGTCCAGGATATTTTTGGCTAGTGCAAGTCTTCCCCCCATTGAAAGAGATTGCATTTGCCGAGTTGCAAGCCTGTTCACACATTTCTCAATCACCCCATTCCAGATGTCAGTAGCATTGTATTTAGCACCTAATGGAGCCCTAGGTAAGTGGTAGGTACTGAACTAGTCTTGCTGCATAACATTCCAGCCAACTCCTCCAGATTTGGCACCTCACTTACAGGATGTATGAAACTCTTTAGCATGTTGATATGTAAGCTTGGCAAGACTTCAACTACAAGCAGTGTTATATTGAGATATAATATCTGGGACATATCTTCCGTTTAGCCTTTACTCTCCTGATGATCTTTGGATCATATTTAGCACCTTCTTGGTGCTGCTGCTGATACTTAGAGATGACGAAGATGCTGCTCGGAATGTACTATGTTTTTTATAACTGAGGATTTTCTGAGTGCCAGTGATGCAAAGTTCAAAACTCGGTGGATGATGCCTCCCTGCACGGGCGGGGACCCTTCTCCACTTAAATACCAGACTTTTGTTTGAACTCGGGACGTGCTATTGGAATGTACTAACTAGTGCCTGCTCTAAAATAAAATCTCATTTGTGTCTCAATAACCATGTTTCCCTTTTACCTTAGCCTCGAAGAGAAGAAAAGTTTTGCAGGGTTTTGTCTTCTTTATCACAGACTCCTTATCTGATCTGTAAGGATCATTATTGCCAATTATTTCATCACCAACTTTATAGTCACGATTTGTTAATGACTATCTGATAGTTGCTATGCTGATCTTTGTAAAGAGCCTTGTTTTTAGTGCTGTTTTGAGTTTCTTAGTAATGCATGATCTGATGGTTGACACTGTCTGGTTTTCTCAGTCAAGTTGGTCTTGTAATTTTCTTGTTAGTAGTCACTAGTCTTTATAAGATACCTAGAAAGTTTAAATAATCATTGTATCTTACTTACTGGATAAAGCTCTCTATATCAAATGGATTTATAATCTCCTAAGTGAAATCTGTGTAAAGTTCTTATAGAAAGTTTCTTACAATAAGAAGGTTATATCTGCTAATTGTTCTTGTGGACATTTTCTGCAATTTCAGTTAATCAGTGGCAAGGGATGCTATAACTATCAATCTGTGAAAAGATGGACATCCCAACGGAAGCTGGGGTACAGCCTCTTTGAATGTGATAAAGTAAGAATTTTCATCATTCATCTCTCTTTTCTTGCTTTGTTTTGTTGTCTATTGTATATTGATCGATATGTCCTAATTTACTTAGATTTTTGTCCCTATCCACAAACAAGTACATTGGTGCTTAGCTGTCATCAACAAGAAGGATGAAAAGTTCCAGTATCTGGATTCACTTGGAGGAAGAGATCAGCAAGTCTTGAAAATGCTGGTATGTTTTGCATCTGCTTTCCAGGAATTAGTGTTTTCAAAGAATGCATATGTGACATGTTTTTTGCAATTCTTATTCGATTTACTTCCTTTCCGACTTTACCGTGTCAATAATTCATAATATGTTCTATGCAGTCCGCTACATAGTATTATTTCTTAAATTGGAGCTTGAGTAGGCAGAAGAAAACATTATGACCTGCATTAAGCCTTTTAATTTGTTCGCAGTGATGATGATGGAATTTGCTGTTTATAGGTTAATAGTAGATGGAAATAGATGAGAGGCTTTAATTTTGTTTATGTTGCCTGCTAAGTAGATGGGGTTGCTCTGTGTTGAATTGCTGTTCATATCCATTTGAATCACATGATCCAATTGGTTAGGCTTTTTACAAGACTGATTTAGTGTAGATAAGGGCATCCTCTTCCCTTGTCACTGTTTAGTTTAATTTGCTGTTTTTGTTATACTGTTCTTATTTTTTGTATTTTCCTTTTGTTTCCTTCCTGTCTTAAATCTTCCCAGCTTGGATGTAATATACTGGTAGTTGTACTTTGGTCTGATCTTATACCTAATTTCTGTTGGAATTTGGTAGTGTCTAAAGAGTTCCTTGAAAAGAAAAAGGAAAGAGAGCAAAAAGGGTGACGGGGCCCCTTATCTTTGGGGTTTCAATGGTGCAGCACCATCTCTCGGGGATTTCTTGGTTATCAAAAAAATAATATAATATGCGTATATATAGAGGCCATTGTTCATTTCAGAATCCACATTTAGTCCCTACTATAGTCATACCATAGTATAGTGGACTAAAATGCCGAAAGATAATGTAATTTTCCTACCATGTAGCATGGTGTTATTCCCTGCTTAATCTGGTAGCAAAATGAATGAAAAAGAAAATATAAAAAACAAAAATTAATGGTTTTTTTAACACTGGTTGATGCAATTAGTATTCGGAATAAAAAAATCTCATGTTTGTTGAGTCTGCTTTAAGATTGAAGGAGCTCTCAATCTGCGGAAATTGGAAATACATGTGCAGGCTAGGTACTTCATTGACGAGGTGAAGGACAAGAATGGGAAATATATTGATGTTAGTTCATGGAAGCTAGAATTTGTTGAGGACCTCCCGGTGCAAGAGAATGGGTGCGTAGTACCTGAATCTCTATCTCGCTCTCTTTTTTAAAATGTTTATTGATTGATAAAGATGTAGTACTTTAATCTACCTGGTCTAACAAGTTCTTCTGACATGTTGAAGGCTAGTTAAGTGTACCTGCTTTCATGTGTATCACGTTGATTAATAATAAATGTATATAAAAAGAACAAATTGTTGTGTGTACATTATATTAGTAAGTATAAAACTTTAAGAATAATATAAAATTTTTAAGGTAAAAAGTGTACTTAGGAAGAAACATGATGTATATACATCAATAAAGATGTACAAACAAAGGTATGTATACTAATAGACCTCTGAAGATTAAAAGCAAAACCTCTTAACCTTTCTTTGCCTTTTGCAACATGAAGTAATACAATTTGTTGCTTGAATCGCTGTCATAAATCAACATATCTAGGGAAAAATAAGAAATAATTAGATCATTTATTGCACATCATGTGTAGCCTTATTATATAATTTAAAAAATAATAGAATTTGAAAAGAAAAAAGTACTATTGAGTATGGTATTAAGGAGATTTTTCCTTTTTTCCCTCATCGGTGAAATTTATTCTATAGACTTGCATTTTTATTTTAACCCTAATAGGATTTTGTTTGCCACCAAAATTCGAAGATAGTATTTAATATCAACTCTATTTTTAAAAAAATGAATAAAAGGAAATACTTAGATATTAGATATTTATATAAACCCTCAGGAGTTGGCTTGGTGGCAATTCACTTGAACCTTGGGGTTTGCTCCCTCTCAAGGTTTCAAGTTCGAAACCCACTGGGTGCAAACAATTTCTGAGGGCCATCGGACTGGGTAAAACCTAAATTGACCATGGTGCACTTGCGGGAAACTCCTTCCCGAGGGTCTGTACACCCCCGGGATTAGTCGGGGCTCAAAGAGACTCGGACACCCGGTGCAAATAAAAAAGGAAGATATTTATAACTTTTCATGTTAGTAGTACTGTTTATTTATGAAGCATCACTTTATATTATATTATATAATATATACTTAAGAAAATTGCCAATCAAATTATAGGAATAAGAGTCCTAACTTGGATGGAAAGTAATTGAAAAACCTATTTTTTGGTGGCTTTATATGATCGAAATTCTATTGCAAGTATGAGGGGAAATTGTGGTATTGATTTTAGATTCTTAAATGTTAGGACTTTAAATTTAGTTCAAATAAGGAAAGATTTAAGAAACGGTTATAAATGATAGTAATATCTATCTTAAAAGTCCTGGCTTTGGAACCAAGTCAATTTCCCTTATAAATGAAGTTGTTTTCTTCATTGTAAATCATCCGACGGGAGAAAGAAGAACTACTCTTCTCTCCCTTATTCTTCTTTTCTTCTCTAATGATGCTTGATAAAGCTCAATCAAGTGTGTGGGAGTATGACAATAACATGCATAGTGCCCTTTTTCACCATATCAGCGGCAACCACTTGCTCCTTTTGATGGTGATTTTTCTTCAATGAATAAATAACACTAGGCAACTAATTTTGTTCTTGATCATGATCACAACCAAGTCCACCTCCACGACTAGGGTTGCGACCTTTTCCACACCTAGTGTGGTGGGTGTACACCTAGGCATGGTGGGCATATACCTCATCCATTTTAGGGAATGGTTTAGATTTAGTGGGTTGATTCTCGTGATTTTTCATCAACAAATTATTGCTTTGTTCAACCACGAGAGGATGAGAAATTAGTTCAAGATATTTCTTGAAACCTCTCTCGATATTGCCGCTATCGAGCACATTCGAGGCATGAAAATATCTTTTCTAACATATCAACATCACTAATCGTTATCTCTACATAGTTTCAACCAAAAAGTAATTCTGAATATGTAGAAATTATATTCTATTTATGAATAGACTTAATGTCTTAGAGCGTTAATGCTTTTTTGGGTGTATGAGCATTTTTAGGTGATCATACCTTTCCTCCGGGCTATTCAACAAAGTTAGTGGATTCTTAATAATGAAATATTCTATTTTTAGAATTTCGTCAAGAATGGATGATGCAAGAATATCATCGCTTTAGCACAATTTTTTTTTATGCTTTATTTTCATTCTTAGTAGTGTCTTGAAGATCCATTAAATTTAAAATGGATTTCAACATCCAATACTCATGAAAGCGATTTCTTTCCCGAACTACTATTAAGGGAAACAAACTCAAGTTTCATAAGATTAGTCATATTAAAGAGGAGAAAAATAATACTTTAGTTTTTGAATTTTGAGACGGTATTGTCTCGTGCTAATACGATTGGATGTATTCAAGGATACAAGACTTTAAGTCTATTCATGAGTGCAATTTTGTTATGTTTAGAATTACTTCTCAGTTTAAATTACGTGGAGATAAGGTTAGTGATATTGATATGATTACTCGAATGTGCTCCCGTAACAACATTGTTAGAATAAGAATAGGTAAATGCAATCCTACTTAGAATAGGAATGGGAATTGCAATAATATATAAAATTCTATTTGGAAAAGGATTGTATTATAGTATCCTAGTTGCAAAAGGAGTCTAATATAGTATCTATAAATAGGGTCTCAATGTAATAATGTAGACAACAATTCAATAATATTCTCCCTCAATATTTATCACATGGTATCAGAGCTTCTACGGTCCTGGTAGAAAATCAAAGAGCTTCCGCTGCCGGCGGGCGGCTATGACCTACATATGCTGCCCGTCTGGCCATTAGTTATGTTAACAAAGTAGGGTTAGTGATATATATATATGATTTTCATATTCAAGGGAAGAAAATTCAATCAAACAAGTCGTCAATTTTCGGTGTCTTTCTAGGGTTGTTTTGTGTCAACCCCACATCTTTCAGTGTTTGTGTAGCACCGTACCATCATTTTGGTGACTACTTTTTTATATCTAATTTGTGTAGCACCGTATCATCTTTTCGGTGACTACTTTTTCATATTTATCATGTGTAGCACCGTACCATCTTTCTAGTGACTACTTTCTCACATTCGATTTGTGTAGCACCGTGCATCTCTCCGGACTACCATATTCAATTTGTGTAGTACCGTGAATTTTTCGAACTACTTTCTCATATCTGAGTTGCACAGCACTGTGTCTTTTTTGGTGACTCAGATTTGATTTGCGTAGTCCCATTCGTCTTTTCGGTGACTCATCAAATCTAGTTTGCGTAGGGTTGTGTCATCATTCCGACCCTATCCATACAATTTTTCTTTTACAGTAGGGTTATGTCGTCAAATATGATCCTAACTATATAATTTCTATTTTCCAGTAGGGTCGTGCCATCATTCCGACCCTACCCATATAATTTTATTTCTCAATTTATGACCATTTTCAACCATCAAATCTAACAATTTGGTGCATAAGCAGGTCTCGAGAAGTTTTAAAGTAACTTTCTTAGAGTAATTTCGAGATGATCCATATTGTCATTCTCTATTGACCTTTTAATCAGTTGAACATTAAGAGTGCCTTTCTCTATGATGATCTCGAGGAAGAAATCTATATGGAGCATCCACCTGATTTTGTTGCTCAGAGGAAGTCTGATAACCTTGTATGTCGATTGCGTTTCTATGGTCTAAAACAAACTTTTCAAGCTTGGTTTGGGAAGTTTAACAATGCAATCCCGGAATTGCATGAGAAGACTAAGACATTGAGGTTGACTGTTAATTTTGTGAAGCCGGAAGATCAACTTGTTGATATCTCAACATGCTCGTTGTCGATCCTCGTATTAGTTACATTTATAACAAGCTAGGTACATATGACATGTATGCACTAGCTTGAGGGGGAGTGTTAGAATAGGAATAGGTAAATACAATCCTACTTAGAATAGGAATAGGAATTACAATAGTATATAAAATCCTATTTGGAAAAGGATTGTATTATAGTATCCTAGTTGGAAAAGGAGTCTAATATATTATCTATAAATAGGGTCTCAATGTAATAATGTAGACAACAATTCAATAATATTCTCCCCCAATATTTCTCACAAACATTATTACGAGAAAGGGTTCAAGAAGTATTCTAAATTGATTTCTCACCTTCTCGTAGTTGAACCAAATAATGATTTATTAATGAAAAATCACGAGAATGATCCTACTAGATCTATACCATTCCCTGAAGTGAATGAGGTGTACGCCCTCCATTCTAGGCGTCGAAAAGGTTGCGTAGCCTTGGTCATGGTCATGATTATGATAAACAACAAACAACAACAACATACCCACTAGAATCCCACAAGTGGGGATGGTCGTGATTATGATAATGAAACAAAATTCTCTTTTGGTGTTAATTATTCATCAAAGAACAATCAATCACCGTCAAAAGGATGAGAAGCGTGAAGCAGTTAGAGCTAGTGGCTGCTTTCGATGTGGTAAAAAAATACAATGCACGTGACTGATGTATTTTGAAACACTTGATTGAGTTTTATCAAGCATCACTAGAGAAGAAAGAGAAAAATCTTAAAGCTAATTTTCTCTAAAAATTATGTTGAGATCACACAATTGGATGTAGCAGATTTCTTTGAGCACCCTGAAGGAAAAAATAGATCACTTGATTGGTTATGTGGCTGTGAAAGAGCGAACAATTTTTAATTTTTGCTAATGGTAATAGTTAGTGAATAATAAACAGAACCGATGCAAAAGTAATTCCTTACATGAGTACTAGTCTTTTAATTAGTTTAGTCTTTTCCATTAATTTGTTTGTTTGCTAGGAAAAAAAGACAAAAATGGCGCTAGTTTAATCTAATTATCTTATATTTGGTTTTTCAAATTTACATGGGTTGAATTCTTAAAGTAGAGTATTATTCTAATACTAAGTATTGTTTGAAACGATACGCATGAAATGCTTTTCTGGTAGTGAATCTCTCCACTTTTGCAAACTCTTTTAAATATTAGATAAACCTAAGTGTTTATCTTATACGTTTGGCGATGTCTTTGAGGTGTTGGTACAACATTTTGATGTCTTTTTTATTAAATTAATATTATGATTTTTCTAGTGCATCATAAAGGCATTTCTTTTTTTGAAAAGTGATGTGATTATATGCAAAGGTTGGCATGACATACAAGAATCTCTATTATATTATATTAATAGTAGTACGTACCTTTGGAAAAAAAGAAGCTAAAGGTCACGTGTCATCCTTATCATAATAGTCAAATAGTAAAGTGTGATTCTTATACCAAGTATTGTTTAAAATTAATAAAATATTAAGTGTACAATTTAATAAATATTGATTTGATTCTATTTGAAGATATTGATAATTCCCAAATATGAAGACATTTGCTTGCTTGTTTTGGTACAACACATAAATTATTTGAAAATGAGAAATGTTTTCTTATTTGAGTGTGGACAAGATGAATGTTACTACTAGTTTTGGTAGTACTAATTTGATCGAAGGCTACAAAATAGCCATTTATATGAGGTAGTGATAAGGTCTGCGTACACTTTACCCTCTTCAGACCTCACTTGTAGGATTACACTGGTATGTTGCTGCTGCTGCTGCTGCTGCTTCAAAATAGCCATTATAACATGAAGGTCGCAAGTTCATGACTTGCATGGGCCATTTCTTTTGGTAGTTGAGCAGACCACATTTTTTTTGCGAGCTACATCCTTAAAAGAAACCATGTTTTTTTCTTTTGGAAAAAGAAAAAAAAAAAACAGACCAAGACAATGGATGAAATAAATCTTGAATGTATTGGTATCTCCAAGAGTATCACTAGGCAAACATGTGTTATAGAAAAGTTTTCTACTTCATCTCTTGGTTTGTATTGGACAAAGATTCGTGCAATTGAAATGATGTGCGTTTAAGTAAAAATGATCCTCATACTGCTATTAGAATATCATATCCCACCCCATCCATTTCAATTTGTTTGTCTGGTTAATAGGCACAAAGTTTAAGAAAGTAAAAAAGTTTTTTGAATCATGTGGTCTTAATCATGCTGAAATCAAAGAGTTGCCAAAAAGGGAAAAATTAAAAAGGATAGTAAGCCAAACAAACTAAAATGGAACGAGTATTATTTATGGCAGATTGGTTTTATCTCTAATGCTGTTTAGTTGACTTCCTATTGGTAATCCTATTTGTGATGTCTCTTTTAAAGTCATGAATAGTTCTCATTCTATTAATGCATTGCGATCCCTTTATCTCAAGTAAGCATAGCAATGATGCGCATCTAAGTAAAGTTGGTTATTGCAATGCTATAGAATCACATGTTATTTAGGACAGGATGGTTGTATTTTAAATGCTTTAAGTTGGCTTATCCCTGCTTTAAGTGAAACTTAACATGTCGAAAAGTTTGAATAATTTGTGCTGTCCTGATCTTGGCATATCCTATTCTTTCAGATGTGTATATAAGCATTACACATTGATCTTCTCTGTAGCACTAGCTGTATTTTAGACTTCGACAATTGGATGTGAAATTTATCACGTCTTGTCTGGTATAAAAAACTCATAAGAAGTTCTATGCTATAACCCTAGTGGTTCTTCTGGCAAATTAGTTTTAATGCAATTTAGAGTGCATTACTTTGAATAAAATTTTCTTCATTTGCTTTTATCGTCCCTATGGATCAGATACGCCATTTTTCTGTGCCTATGGTATTGACTGTTCCTTAGTGAAATTATATGTTCCAGACTGTTCCCAATCAATAGTATACAGACCTTACCCAAGTGGTTCTTCCAGACTGTTCCCAATCAATAGTATACAGACCTTACCCAAGTGGTTCTTCATAATTAGTAGTCCCTCCATCCCAATTCATGCAACACATTTTCCTTTTTAGTCAGTCCCAAAAAAGAAATAGAGAATGACACCTTTCTATATTTAGTTACAATTAACTTTAAACTCCTGATTTTACCCTTCATGAGATGATATATAGACAAGGTAAGTTTTACAGAATGATGGTTAAACCATCTTTGTTATATGGGGTGGAGTGTTGGCCAATAAAAATTGCACATGTCCAGAAGATGCAGGTCGCAGAGATGAGGAAGTTAAGATGGATGTGTGGTCACACCAGGAGTGATAAAATTAGGAATGATACTATTCGGGAGAAGCTAGAGGTGGCCCCTGTAGCTGACAAGATAAGGTAAGCGAGACTGCGATGGTTCGGACATGTGCAGAGAAGGAGTACCGATGCTCCTGTTAGGAGGTGCGAGAGGCTGGATTTGGGAGTTACACGGAGGGTAGAGGTAGACCGAAGAAGTATTGGGGGAAGATGATCAGACAAGATATGGTGAAACTTGATCTTACTGAGGACATGACCTTAGATAGGAAGGAGTGGAGGTCGCGAATTAGAGTAGCAGACTAATAGGTTAGATAGGTAGGAGTTGTCTGGTGTCGTATTTATCTACCTTATATATGTTAATTGTCTCGTATAACTTGCTATCATGTGCTTTTCGTTATTAATCGCTCTTCCTGTTTTCCATATCTAGCTTATTCTGCTTATGGGTTTTTGTGTCGAGAGTTCCCAGGAAACAACCTCTCTACCTCTATGAGGTAGTGGTAAGGTCTGCGTACATTCTACCTTCCCCAGACCCCATTTGTGGGATTCCACGAGGTATGTTGTTGGTGTTGTTGAGATGATATATAGACACTACAAATATCTATTTTTTTTTTGTTAGACCACAAGCTTCAAAGGTCTTTCTTTCATTCTTGAACTTTATGCCCAGTTGAACACCTTCATATAAATTAGGACGGAGGGAGTAGTTCCTTTAATATTTTCCCTCTATGATGTGTGAGATGGTCACAATATCCTTGCTGCCAGTATGGATTCATGTTACTTCCCTGATCATGTTAATTAAAATTTCAGGGTCAATTACCTAGACATCTCATTTGATTTAACATCATTTGATGGGCCTCTCTTCCAGTAATTAAAGACCTTCCTTCTCAATGGTAAAAGTCGATGGTTTAAATTTTTTGGTAGCTTGACAAAATATCCTCCAAAAAAGATATTAAAATGAACCACCAAAAAGAAGGAAAAAGAAAGGGAAAATAAGGAGAGAACAGGCCTATAGGGCTTTAGCTTTACATAATCCATATCTCCAACTGCAAGTGTTCTTTCTGATGTGTGTTGATTGGCAAAGCTAAGGTAGGGAAAAACTAGATGGCATTACACTCAAAGGGAGTGAGGGGGTACGATGAACCTTCCCCTCTTTTTAAAAAATATCTGTAAGTTTATTTAGCTTTGTTTTTTTGGTGGAATACACTAACATTGGAGGGCAAATGGATGGGAACTTAAATCTTTGTGCTTATAGTTCTAATGAGTAATGACAGGCTGACAGCAAAGAGAAATTGATCAAATGAAACTTCAAACTAGAAGTGAAGGTATATTAAGTTTTGTTGAACTATTGGGAATGTCTAATTAGTTGACCCTAAATTTTGTTATAATAGCGTGCAGAATCTTATTTTTAGCTTGTTTGGGTTACAAGAAGTATGAATCAACTTTTGATCTTTATTGGCGCTTATTTTCTGTTGACTGACTTCAGTGGATGAAGTTTGTTGTCTGATCATACTGATAACAACGGGCACTATGAACAGGTTCGACTGTGGTATGTTCATGCTCAAGTATGCGGATTTCTACAGCAGAGATATAGGACTCTGTTTCAGTCAGGTAAAATAATGTACTGGAATACTCACTGCAGCTCTGGATGAAAATGAAACTGATGAGGCAGACTTTTCAAAACCGATTTTTGAGTAGGAAGGGGAACTAGTCTGCGTGTGTACATATATATATTGCATATGTACTCACACAACACACACTCAATATATATGTGTGTGTATATGTTTTTTTTTGGGGTTGGGGGAGAGGTTATTGTACTAAAATATAGGTTTTTTGATGCTAAAAATATGATTCTTGATCTTCCTCTGCTATGTTAGAATGCGAAAAACTCTTCAGGAGCTGTGTATAATTACTGCTTCTCTTTCTCTCACTCTCTCTGAAAACCTTCTCAGTTTGTTTCCATGTTCACCAATTTCTTGTCAACTCCTTTTCTGCCCATTCTTTCCTACATGTTAATACTTCTTTTGGGTTATAAAGAACTCCATCTCTACCATTGAGATGGAGGAGGTGGTAATTTTTTCCCAACTACTAAGCAGCTGGCTTGTCCTAATTTTTGGAAGCTTAGTTTTCCTATGTTTCTCCTTATTCTTTGTGATAGAAGTGCTTTCTTGTTTTCCCTTGTGGAAAATGATCTTTGTTTTTGCTAATATGTTTTTAAGATACTTAGGGATCTGGGTGGTGGCGGCTTGTATAGTAGTCCTTGTGACTCATTTTCTGCAAGAAAACATGCTTATTGAAACTATAGATAATGTTGCCCTTTCCTTGTAGGACAACATGCCATATTTTAGATTGAGGACTGTCAAGGAGATCTTAAGGTTGAAAGCTGAGTAAGAAGCCAGAACATGCTCTTTGCTGAAATTTTACATATCCTGTGTCAACAATGGCGTGGGCTATGTAGTTCGTTGATATGATAGATGCATTGCTAACAATTTCCTGAAGGCCTTGTCCAGTTTGTATATTTGGTGGTTTGACTGTCCGATGAAGGCATGATTTTGTAGGTTGAGGTTGTAAGTGCTTTAGTTTTTGTTCTTTACTATTTCCTTTTCAGGTAGGTCTTTACAATTTTCAAATATAGCATCCAAATGTGTTTTGGAGAAAGCTTAGAACAATTGAGGTTTCCGTAGTGACCACTAAACCCCTCTACTTGTGAAAATAGACTGGAAAGCAAGCTCAAAATTGTAACTGTATGAAATTGTATATTTTTACAGTAAAGAGAAAGTTCAAGATTTCTGTTGTATGATCTGTTTAGGTATGCATAGGCATGTGTTGAACACGTTGGGGTTACATTCTGTGTCACCAGGAAAGGTTTATTCAAAGCTCGAGATTTTTCTTTATTGAAATGCTTCAGTGTTTATGTTTTTTTACTTTACTTGAATCCGAAGTTTTTCAACTTTTGAGTTTGATCAATTAATATTGTTCCTTTTATGACGAATGATCACCGCGGACTTGTGAACATGCGTGATTGCTGGAACACAATTTGGATATAAAGAACAAACAGTAAACCCCAAGGTCGGGAACAGATATGTATTTTGGATATAAAACGCTAAGGTCAGAACAGACACTAACCACAACTGTTCTAAACACAAAAGTATATCAACTCCATTGATGATTTTAAGGCTTTTCTTTTCAGTTGGAACAATACATTAACTCTTAACCGCTCCTTCACCAAAGAGACGACTTAAACTGTAACAGGAGAAGCATGGTGAGCAATATTGAAACATCTTCTGCAAGAGCTCAGAAGAGGAGGAACTTCTGCTTGATGGTTTGTGTACACATTTGACACAAAAGGAATTAAGAACAGTCGACTGATGATCTTGTAATCATTAAGTCTTGAAATAATTACTAAAGAGAGAAGAAAAAAAGAAGACTCCCCTCTTTCTAAGTACTTGCTGATGCTGAAACCTGGCAAGGCGAGCCCGGAGGCTGACCAGACTTGCTGCTTTGCGTGATACCACAAAGCTCAGTTGTGTGACATAATTGTGTATGAGACTACCAGGTTGCAGTGGAAGGAAAAATATATTAATCATCTCAAACACACCACTGCTTCTCTGGTCAACATAATTTATCTATTTTCTAATTAATTGGTTTTGTCGATAGGATCTCACGAAAGTATAATGAAAGTAGACAGAGAGAGAAAAGAAGTAAAGATGGACAAAACTTTGAACATGTAACAGCATCACTGAATTTCTCTTTGTGACAAATAAAGCAAAACAAGTGATGAATTTTCGTACTGCCCTATAATTCAGATCCGATTTAAAGAATCTCAGCACATAAAAACATGGGAAGATTGTCGTAAGAAAAATGGTTGAGAAAAGGTTTTTACCAAAAAAGAGAGTCATGCTTTCAAGCAAGCATAAAAGTCTTATAGACATGGGATCACTCATGACTCGTGTTTGCTTCACAGATAAAAGCATTTTAACTCTTGGATAAATGGACATTGCATCTTTAAAAAAAAATATCAAAAGAGATTCAAAAATTAAGATGAGTAAGGGAAATAACACAGTTGACAACTACCATGCATGTCATAGAAATAGAGGAAATTTCCTGGCATGCACCAACAAATAGTCCTAGGTTTTGAAAGAAGGTAATTTTAGGAATGTTATTGGAGGTTTTGCTTGCTCCATGAACGATCTCCGTTGTATCTTCAATTTCTTTTCTATGGGCAGCTACCTGGGCCTCTTCTTCCTTCACACAGACACAAAGAAAATTAGCAGAAAAACAAAGCAAATGGTAATAAGCAAGGCAGTAAGCTAACCTCTAGTATATCATTGATATTGTCATCACAAGGGGGTGAAGTAAATTCATTTTGTCTTGTTCCAATACATTTTATGTTAGAGCTATACTTCGTTGTGTAACTTGTAGAAAATGAGTGTGAGCTTGAAACGTCAATCCTTGACCCGTTTTCTGGCCTTTCTGGCTTTTCAGTTTTCTCATCTCTAGAAACTTTCCTCCCAGGTGGAGACATTTTCTGCACCTGGTCTTCAGTATCAGCTGAACTGAGCATGTTTGGTGTTGAGTACGTTTTCTGACCAGCTGGAACATGACAGCTATTCTTCACATCAAACTTGTCCCTCCCCAGACCACCAAAATTTGTCCCACTTTCCTCCCACCCAGTGAATGTATGAGTTGAAGCAAAACAAGAGGTTGGTTTGCGCTCACTAGAGGGATTGTAACATGTACTTCCTCTCTCCATCCTTCTACTTCTGATACTTTTGATTCTTGATGTTGCTCACTAGCATCTTCTGCGTCAGTGGAAGCAACCATAGTTGGTGCAGAAGAAGGTTCCTTCATCATAGGGAGTGTTATGCGGCATTCTGATCCTTTTCTGGGTTTCCACTTCTAGATACACTTTTGAACCTGTTGATCAAATGTCAATAGGTTGGAATATGTAATAAACAAAAACAAACAATTAACTCGTACCGGAAAAAGTCTGCATATCTTAATGTATTGAGTGTGCGTTCATATGATCCAGCTTTAGGAGAAATGCAAGAAATCATAACAGCTCTTGAGTTGCCAATAAAGGAGTCACGAAGCACGTCAGTAAGTTTGCTCCCACGGAATGGAATATGAATCTGGTTCATTGTCAAGAGCATGGATACACTCTTTTAAGAGCCAACAAGCTCCTGTTAATTTCTGCTCCCTCAATCCTGGAAACAAATGAAAATGTAGGTTAATATAGTACTTCAGCATACTAGCATCAAGGCATATATAGAAGTGCAAGTGATTTGGCCCCTTTTCCCTTGTTTTGGAACAAACATTAGTAGGAAGGGTATTTTTGAGCCAAAAACATAACGTTAGGGTAACTTTGACCAATTTCAAATAGTTCAAGGATATCTTTGGCCTTTTTCCCTACAAATTATTTCTATATATACTATGTCATGAAATTTCAAACATAACTTTTAGGAAACAAATACTGTACTGTTTAAAGTCAATACTTAAAGCATCAAACTACATGGACATACTTGCTTTGCAGTAACAAAAAAACATAGACTTGGTCTTCAGGACATTAACTTGTGAAAATTGGGTGGAAGGTGACAAAAAGGTTTTAAAATTAGAATTGGTGACAAGTTTGACCAAGACCGGTCAAACTTGTCATTAGTTAATTTAATTATTTAATTAAGTTAATGATGGGTGTAAGTGTAAGGTTTTAAAACTTTTGGAACCCATATGAAAAAAAAACTTTTTTATTTTTTTAAAAAAAATAAAAATTATTTTTTTTAAAAAAAAAATTTAATTTTTTTTTTTAAAAAAAACAAAATTCCAAGCGGTTGATTTCGCATGTTCCGCGACTGGTCCGCGTCGCGGATCGGTCGCGTACAAGCGTATAATTGCGACTCGCAGGAGTTTTATTTTCTAAGTGTCGGTCCGCGATCGCACCGCGTCGCGAACTTGTCGCGCAGTAGTGTAATTTTTTCCTCGTTTTTCGCGTGACCCTAGGACTATATAAAGTCCCTTAGCCGTTTTTAGGGTTTTTTTTAATCTTCCCTTAGCCGTTTTCGCGTTTCCTCTCATCTCTCTCAATTTTTTTGCCCTATTGTTCAAGTTTTCAAACTCCTACGTGACGCACACCCATCTAATCTTCAAGTAAAGTAAGTATTTTCTTGTAAATGTCCAATTTTTGTTAGTTTTTGTTGTTGGATTTGGTTATTGCATAATTTGAAGTATAGGTGTTGTTTTTTTTATTAACTTGGAGAAATATGTTAGATTTGTTGTTTGAGTTATATTATTTCAAGAATTTGTGATGGTTTTCATATAAAAGAATTTGTTAGGGCTTTGTTTTTACTCTTTGCTTTTGTAGTAAAAATTGGGAGGAAGGTGACAAAAAAGATTGTAAATTATGGTTATTGTGATATTTCAAGTATGGCTGTTGTTGTGATATTTCAAATTTGTGTTAGTTTTGGTTCTTGGATTTGGTTATTGCATCATTTGAAGTATAGGTATTGTTGTTTTTGTTATTAACTTGGAGAGATATGTTAGATTTATTGTTTGGGCTATATTATTTCAAGAATTTGTGAAGGTTGACATATAAAAGAATTTGTTAGGGCTTTGTTTTTACTCTTTGCTTTTGTAAGTGGTTATTGTGACATTTCAAGTATGGTTGTTGTTTTAGATATTAGATTTGTTGGTTGATTTAGTCTATTTGAAGAAATTGTGTTGATGCTTTATGTTTAAAAGAATTTGTGATGCAATGAAGAAGATATTTATTGTGGTGAAATTGTTTTGTTGCAGTTATCAATGGCTTCTAGGGCAAGACGTACAGGGCAACCCGGTGGAGTTGGGTCCTCTAGCCGCAGGCGGCGTAACAGGGAAGTCCCAGAGGTCCCCCTAGCCCCGTCGCGCACTGGCCAACGCACTATATTTGGGCTCCGGGCAGTCGACCGAGAGGGACACAGGTGGTACCGGTCTCATGATGAGACGAAGTACTTCCCCGATGTGCCTATTGATGCGGACTCCCTGGCATGCGAGTTCCCGCACATTTATCAAAGGTGCATGGATTATCAATTATTGTTCCTCTTCAACGATCCTGTACCATGCAACCTCAGCATGGTTAGGGAGTTCTATGCCAATATGAAGAAGGAACCTCGCTCGCAGGTGATTATTGTGCGGGGAGTTGAAGTAAATATAGGCCCCGTTGCCATAAATGCCATTCTGGGCACTGCTGATGTTTCTTCTGAGCCTTTCAGTGATATCCAAGTGCAGCCCCCGTACCGTCTCATCCGGCACACACTTGCGGGAGTTAACTCCACGGCAAGATGGATAAGGCATGCTGGACGAGGACACCACCAAAGCTTCCCCTTTGCCCACATGAATCGGGAAGCTCGGGTGTGGCTCAAAATTGTTATGCATTCCTTCTTTCCTTGGCAACACTTTACTGTGGTGACCCGAGACCGAACTTGCTTGGTATATGCCCTCATGACGGGCATGGAGCTTAACTTTGGGGCAATTCTCAAGTCCTCCATGAGAAAGGCTAGAGTCCATCGTGGTCGGAGGTACGCTTTCGGGGGCTTCATTACTGAATTGTGCACTCGTGCAGGTGTCCCGAGCGAAGCGGCGGACTATTGGCCCGTGATCCAGGCCCCACCATACAATGTGACCAACATTAAGGGGGCAGAGGAGTCTACTGGGCCAATCCTCACCACTGCTGAGCGGAACCATCGGGACGAACTCATTATGGCTCGCATGTACGGGCTTGAGATGCTGAGGCATAGGGCGGGCGGTCGTGCATCTACGGAGCAGGAGTTGGCAGAAGTTGCGGCCCGCTACCCTCTCAACGACCTGGCAAATGCTGTGCTGGGCATCGGGCCTACCTTTGTGGAGCCCGTTGATGATGATATCCCCACGGACCCCGAGGCAGGACCAATGGGATCCGACAGTGATGAGGATGACGTTGAGGACAAGGCGCCATTAGCCACAGGAGGGGACCCAATCTTGCCCGATGATGATGAGTAGTTTAGTAGTTGCTTGTGTATATTTCAGACATTGGTTGTGTATATTTCAGACAGTGATTATGTTATTTAAATCGTATTTTTAAGACATATATCGTTGTTTTTTATTAATTTCATTGTCATCAATTAATCTTGGATACCAATTTCTTTTTGGACATATATCATTGGTACGTTGCAATAGTAGGTGTCGCGAACGATAGTATGCGTATTAGGATGTAACATATAATATAAATATTGAGAAATGTCATGTAAATTTGAGCCTTTTTTTTGGCGAACAAGAACGTCTTTACATTTCCGATCGACCCGGGAGTTTTTTTTGGGTGAACCAACATGTCTTAACATATTGAAGGATGTGTAGGTATTGGTTGAATTTTTCGAGGCCCGGAACGAAAAATCCCAAAAATTTGGGTCACGAAAACAGTGTGCCTCCGCGACATGTACGCGTCGCGGAGTAGTACATTTGCAGTGTTGAAAATGTTGCGTGGTTTTCCGATCGACCCGGGAGTTTCTTTGGGAGTTTTTTTGGGTGAACCAACATGTCTTAACATATTGAAGGATGTGTACGTGTTGGTTGAATTTTTCGAGGCCTGGAACGAAAAATTCCAAAAATTTGGGTCACGAAAACAGTGTGCCTCCGCGACATGTACGCGTCGCGGAGTAGTACATTTGCAGTGTTGAAAATGTTGCGTGGTTTTCCGATCGACCCGGGAGTTTTTTTGGGAGTTTTTTTTGGGTGAACCAACATGTCTTAACATATTGAAGGATGTGTAGGTGTTGGTTGAATTTTTCGAGGCCCAGAACGAAAAATTCCAAAAATTAAGGTCACGAAAACAGTGTGCCTCCGCGACATGTACGCGTCGCAGAGGCGTCGCGGAGTAGTACATTAGCAGTGTTGAAAACGTTGCGTGGTTTTCCGATCGACCCGGGAGTTTTTTTGGGTAAACCAACATGTCTTAACATATTGAAGCATGTGTAGGTGTTGGTTGAATTTTTCGAGGCCCGGAACGAAAAATCCCAAAAATTTGGGACACGAAAACAGTGTGCCTCCGCGACATGTACGCGTCGCGGAGGCGTCGCGGAGTAGTACATATTTTTTTTTTGTGGGAGTTATTTTAGGGAGTTTTTATGTCGCACCAATTGCTGTGAATAAAACAACTTAATAATTGGAGATATAACGTTTACTAAAAATATTCATCTTCGACATTTCATAAAAGTTTGAAAAATAACAAAATTCATACGTTTAACATCAAAACGTGTATATAATTACAAACATCAAAAAATATATGTTTTTGAGATCAACTACTGCTCCTCCGTAGACGTTGCTTGCTGCTCCTCCATCTCAGATGCTGCCGGCTGCTTGTCCTTCATCACGGCAAGGGATGCTATAACTATCAATCTGTGAAAAGATGGACATCCCAACGGAAGCTGGGGTACAACCTCTTTGAATGTGATAAAGTAAGAATTTTCATCATTCATCTCTCTTTTCTTGCTTTGTTTTGTTGTCTATTGTATATTGATCGATATGTCCTAATTTACTTAGATTTTTGTCCCTATCCACAAACAAGTACATTGGTGCTTAGCTGTCATCAACAAGAAGGATGAAAAGTTCCAGTATCTGGATTCACTTGGAGGAAGAGATCAACAAGTCTTGAAAATGCTGGTATGTTTTGCATCTGCTTTCCAGGAATTAGTGTTTTCAAAGAATGCATATGTGACATGTTTTTTGCAATTCTTATTCGATTTACTTCCTTTCCGACTTTACCGTGTCAATAATTCATAATATGTTCTATGCAGTCCGCTACATAGTATTATTTCTTAAATTGGAGCTTGAGTAGGCAGAAGAAAACATTATGACCTGCATTAAGCCTTTTAATTTGTTCGAAGTGATGATGATGGAATTTGCTGTTTATAGGTTAATAGTAGATGGAAATAGATGAGAGGCTTTAATTTTGTTTATGTTGCCTGCTAAGTAGATGGGGTTGCTCTGTGTTGAATTGCTGTTCATATCCATTTGAATCACATGATCCAATTGGTTAGGCTTTTTACAAGACTGATTTAGTGTAGATAAGGGCATCCTCTTCCCTTGTCACTGTTTAGTTTAATTTGCTGTTTTTGTTATACTGTTCTTATTTTTTGTATTTTCCTTTTGTTTCCTTCCTGTCTTAAATCTTCCCAGCTTGGATGTAATATACTGGTAGTTGTACTTTGGTCTGATCTTATACCTAATTTCTGTTGGAATTTGGTAGTGTCTAAAGAGTTCCTTGAAAAGAAAAAGGAAAGAGAGCAAAAAGGGTGACGGGGCCCCTTATCTTTGGGGTTTCAATGGTGCAGCACCATCTCTCGGGGATTTCTTGGTTATCAAAAAAATAATATAATATGCGTATATATAGAGGCCATTGTTCATTTCAGAATCCACATTTAGTCCCTACTATAGTCATACCATAGTATAGTGGACTAAAATGCCGAAAGATAATGTAATTTTCCTACCATGTAGCATGGTGTTATTCCCTGCTTAATCTGGTAGCAAAATGAATGAAAAAGAAAATATAAAAAACAAAAATTAATGGTTTTTTTAACACTGGTTGATGCAATTAGTATTCGGAATAAAAAAATCTCATGTTTGTTGAGTCTGCTTTAAGATTGAAGGAGCTCTCAATCTGCGGAAATTGGAAATACATGTGCAGGCTAGGTACTTCATTGACGAGGTGAAGGACAAGAATGGGAAAGATATTGATGTTAGTTCATGGAAGCTAGAATTTGTTGAGGACCTCCCGGTGCAAGAGAATGGGTGCGTAGTACCTGAATCTCTATCTCGCTCTCTTTTTTAAAATGTTTATTGATTGATAAAGATGTAGTACTTTAATCTACCTGGTCTAACAAGTTCTTCTGACATGTTGAAGGCTAGTTAAGTGTACCTGCTTTCATGTATATCACGTTGATTAATAATAAATGTGTTAACAGTGGATCAGCTGGAGAAGCATGAAGATGAAGAAGGAGAAGAGAAATAGTGCAGAGCAAATTCTGTTTTCATTGCCTCAACATAGAGAGAGAGTACATGTATTTATAGAGTAGTTAGGAGTTAATACAAAGTAGTTAACACCCTTAACTAATTCCTAACAACTTCTTACAACTAATTAACAACTTTGATTCCATTAGTTGTAGGATATTGTGTAAAGACTAAACTACCCTCTCATTAGCTTGAATTTGTATATCCTTCTCAACACCCCTCCTCAAGCTGATGGACTGAATATATCTCTTACACCAAGTTGATCAAGTAGATGCTCATGCTGAGTTCTTCCAAGTCCTTTTGTTAGAATATCAGCTAGTTGATTGTTGGTAGGAATGTGAGTAGTTCTGATGACACCTTGTGTTATCCTTTCTCTCACAAAATGACAATCTATGTCTATATGTTTTGTCCTTTCATGGAATATGGGATTTGCAGCAATCTGGATTGCTGCCTTGCTATCACAAAATAGTTGAACTGGAGTTTGAACTTCAACACTTAGTTCCTTTAGCAATCCAATTAACCAACTGATTTCTGCAGCTGTTGATGCCATGCTTCTAAACTCAGCTTCAGCTGAACTTCTGGAAACTGTTTCTTGTTTCTTTGATTTCCAGGATACAAGAGCATCACCAAGCTTAACAATGTAACCAGTGACTGACCTTCTAGTTTGTAAGCATGAACCCCAGTCTGAGTCACAATAGGCAGTGAGAGTATTGGTAGATTGTGCTGGCATGAGAAGTCCAAGTCCAGGTGATCTTTTAATGTACCTTACCACTCTTAGTGCAGCTTCCATATGTGAGTGCTTTGGACTATGCATGAATTGGCTTAGCATTTGCACTGTGAAAGATAGATCTGGTCTGGTCATGGTCAGGTATAATAGTCTTCCAACTAGTCTTTGATATGGGCTAGGATCTTTAAGTAATGGATCAGCTTCTTCTCTATTGAAGTGTTGATCATACTCATCTGATGTGAGTTTCTGATTGACTTCCAGTGGAGTACATGCTGGTTTAGATCCACTCAGGCCTGCCTCTGCTATGAGTTCAAGAGCATACTTCCTTTGGGACATAATTATCCCTTTCTCTGATCTGGCTACTTCTATTCCTAGAAAAAAACTTTAGTTCACCCAAGTCTTTCATTTTGAACTTGGTTTGTAGATCAGTTCTGGTCTGACTTAGAAGATGTTGACTGCTTCCTGTGATCAATATATCATCTACATATACTAATACTATTGTAGTATCACTTTCCACCTTCTTAGTGAATAGAGAATAATCAAAATGACTCTGCTTGAATCCCATATCTTCCAAAGCTTCTGTCAGTTTCTTGTTCCACTGTCTAGGTGCTTGTTTGAGGCCATATAAAGACTTCTGTAGTTTGCAGACTTTAGGACTGCCCCCCTGTCTGGCAAACCCATCAGGAAGTTTCATGTATACCTCCTCCATGAGATCCCCATTTAAGAAGGCATTGTGAACATCCATCTGGTGAATATGCCAGTTTCTGGATGCTGCCAATGCAATTACTGTCCTGACAGTAACCATCTTTGCTACAGGTGAGAATGTCTCTGTGTAATCTATACCTTCCTTTTGACTGAACCCTTTTGCAACAAGTCTTTCTTTGAATCTCTCCACTTCTCCTGAGGCTTTATACTTGATCTTGAAGATCCATTTGCAGCCTATAGGTGACTTATTTGGAGGTAAATCCACAACAGTCCATGTATTATTTTCTTCTAGTGCTGATATCTCCAATTGCATAGCTTCCACCCATCTAGGATCACTTGAAGCTTCTTTGAAGGACTTAGGTTCATGGTGGATAGAATATGAGGATAAGGCATGTGAGTAATTGGAGCTTATATTTTGGTAGTTTAGAACTGAGCTTATAGGATAGGGAAAAGCTGTATTAGATGAAGTAACATAATCTTGTAGCCAAATGGGAGGCTTATGATGTCTGGTAGATCTTCTGGACTGATGTGAAGTTTGGTTAGGATGAGGTGTCTCAATTGTTTCAGGTTGATATACTGTGACTGGATTGGTGTTTTGTGATTGTGAGTTTTGTGAGTTGGTGGTTTGTACATGGGATTTTGGGTCTAGAAGGTCTAAGACAGGATATATTGGACTAATGGAGCCTTTCATATGAGTGAAAGGAAATATGTCTTCCTTGAATACCACATTTCTACTCACAAACATAGATTTTTGTATCATATCAAATAGCTTGTATCCTTTCTGAGACTCTGAATAACCCATGAGAACTGCAGGAATAGCTCTTGGTGCAAACTTGTCAGTTTCTTTAGGTGTGGTTGCATAACACAGACACCCAAACACCCTGAGGTGAGATATATTTGGAGTGTGCATGTATAGCAACTCATAAGGAGATTTGTAGTTAAGAACTTTGGAAGGAATTCTGTTTAGAAGATATGCTGCTGTGATTACACATTCTCCCCAAAACCTCAAAGGAATTGATGCCTGAAACCTGAGTGACCTGGCCATCTCTAATATGGTTCTGTGTTTTCTCTCAGCAATACCATTTTGTTGAGGAGTGTATACACAGGTGGTTTGATGATGAATGCCAAGTTCAGTTAGGAAGTTTTGAAGAGTAGTTTTGAGAAATTCACATCCATTATCAGTTCTCAGTGTTTTGACTTTGGATGAGAAGATATTTTGAACTTTATTTATGAAATTTTTTAGGACTACAACAGTGTCAGACTTAGAATGAACCAGAAAGATCCAAGTGTATCTGGAGTAATCATCCACTATGGTTACAAAATATCTTTTGTCATCATAGGTAGGATATCTATAGGGACCCCATACATCACAATGAACCATATCAAATCTAGACATTGACCTTGAAGTACTAGTAGGAAAAGGAAGTTTAACTTGTTTAGCTAGTGGACAAACTGTACACAATGGACAGGAACCAGTACTTAAATGTTGTAGACCATTGACTTTCCTTATTATATCAACAGGAATGTGGCCTAGTCTTATATGCCATAGACCAGTATTATCAGGAACTTGAGAAATGACTGTATTAACACTTTCATACCCTTTTGCTTGATTTATATCTGAACTTGAACTTCCTTGCAGTATATAGAGGCCTTGATGTTCTCTACCAATCCCCTTGACCTGTCCAGTGAAGAGATCCTGTAATATGAAGAAGTCAGGGAAGAATGCTACTGAGCATTGTAACTCCTTAGTAAGTTGGGACACTGATAGGAGATTATATTTAAAGTCAGGTATACACAACACATTGTTGATTTCCTGATCCTTAAATATACTATATTTGCCTGTGTGTGAGACCTGGACAATACTTCCATTTGGTAGCTGGACCAATCCTCTTTGAGTAGGTGGAACTGGTTGATATTGCTTTAACAGTTTCAGATTTGATGTCATGTGGTTTGAAGCACCAGTGTCTACTATCCAATTATGATTAATATGATTGGATATTGATGAAATTAGGATACCTGCAGCAGCTGTAGATGATGAAGTTCCATCAATTTTGCTATTGTTCAGCATGTTAATCACCTGTTGATACTGGTCAGGTGTGAAGTAAGGTTTAGTTTGAAGATCAGCCTTGATTTGTTGTGTACCACCTGGTTGTGTTTGCACTTGACTTGTAGGAACTATGCTTCCTTGAACTGAGTTGTATTGTATGGGCATCTGTTGTCCTGTCTGATAAGGCCAGTAACTATGAGTAAGTCCACTGACTTCTGAGTTTGAGACAAATGCATCAGCATGATTGGCATAAGATCTGGTGGCATCTGTATAACCAGTGTTGTGCTGAGGTGTTATTCCCTTCCTTTTGCTTCTCCAATTCTTTGGATAACCTACAACTCTGTAGCAATTTTCTTTTGTATGTCCTTTGAAACCACACACTTCACAAGGACTTTGTTGTTTCTTCCCTTTAATGTGTTCACTTATTCCCTGAGTTACTCCTCTGCTACTACTGAACATAGCTGAAATACTACTCTCAATGCTTTCACCAACATTTGCAGATAAGTTCCTTTGACTTTCCTGATCAACAAGCATTGCATAAGCTTTGTTCAGGTTTGGAATTGGACTCATCATCATAATTTGGTTTCTAGCTTGAGAGTATGACTCATTCAGTCCCATTAGAAACTGAAGTAGTCATTGATACTCAATGTGCTGAGCATAGTTCCTGGATTCTGGACATGAACAACCTGGGCAAGGGATGATGGCATCAAACTCATCCCAAAGGTCCCTCATCCTCGAGAAATAGTCAGATATGGTTAGAGTGCCTTGACTGAGAGTATGAATCTCTCTGTGTAAGTACAAGGCCCTCGATCCATTGACTTTGTTGAACCTTTCCTTCAAGTCTTCCCAAACCTTGCATGCATCAGTCGCATACACCACACTACTCAATAAACCAGGTTTTACAGCATTCATGATCCATGACAACACCACTGCATTTACCTTTTCCCATTGATCATGATACACAGCCTCGAATTTCGATTTTGGAAATCTCCCATCTACAAACCCAAGCTTACTCTTCCCGATAAGCCCAATTCTCATCGATCTACTCCATAAGGAGTAGTTTTCAGATCCTAATAGCTGAAATGAGATAAGAGAGCTACCTGGAGTGTCGGTTGGTTGCAAATATAGTGGATGGTTATGATCTATGACTGGGAATGCTGAATTTGCAGCTTCTCTTCTTCGATTAAGCTGTTCTTCTTCACCCGCCATGGCTTCTTGTTGTCTGAGCTCACTGGCAGCTTCTACACTTGTCTAATTCTCTAATTTCCAGCTTGCATGAGCCGGCTCTGATACCATGTTAACAGTGGATCAGCTGGAGAAGCATGAAGATGAAGAAGGAGAAGAGAAATAGTGCAGAGCAAATTCTGTTTTCATTGCCTCAACATAGAGAGAGAGTACATGTATTTATAGAGTAGTTAGGAGTTAATACAAAGTAGTTAACACCCTTAACTAATTCCTAACAACTTCTTACAATTAATTAACAACTTTGATTCCATTAGTTGTAGGATATTGTGTAAAGACTAAACTACCCTCTCATTAGCTTGAATTTGTATATCCTTCTCAACAAAATGTATATAAAAAGAACAAATTGTTGTGTGTACGTTATATTAGTAAGTATAAAACTTTAAGAATAATATAAAATTTTTAAGGTAAAAAGTGTACTTAGGAAGAAACATGATGTATATACATCAATAAAGATGTACAAACAAAGGTATGTATACTAATAGACCTCTGAAGATTAAAAGCAAAACCTCTTAACCTTTCTTTGCCTTTTGCAACATGAAGTAATACAATTTGTTGCTTGAATCGCTGTCATAAATCAACATATCTAGGGAAAAATAAGAAATAATTAGATCATTTATTGCACATCATGTGTAGCCTTATTATATAATTTAAAAAATAATAGAATTTGAAAAGAAAAAAGTACTATTGAGTATGGTATTAAGGAGATTTTTCCTTTTTTCCCTCATCGGTGAAATTTATTCTATAGACTTGCATTTTTATTTTAACCCTAATAGGATTTTGTTTGCCACCAAAATTCGAAGATAGTATTTAATATCAACTCTATTTTTAAAAAAATGAATAAAAGGAAATACTTAGATATTAGATATTTATATAAACCCTCAGGAGTTGGCTTGGTGGCAATTCACTTGAACCTTGGGGTTTGCTCCCTCTCAAGGTTTCAAGTTCGAAACCCACTGGGTGCAAACAATTTCTGAGGGCCATCGGACTGGGTAAAACCTAAATTGACCATGGTGCACTTTCGGGAAACTCCTTCCCGAGGGTCTGTACACCCCCGGGATTAGTCAGGGCTCAAAGAGACTCGGACACCCGGTGCAAATAAAAAAGGAAGATATTTATAACTTTTCATGTTAGTAGTACTGTTTATTTATGAAGCATCACTTTATATTATATTATATAATATATACTTAAGAAAATTGCCAATCAAATTATAGGAATAAGAGTCCTAACTTGGATGGAAAGTAATTGAAAAACCTATTTTTTGGTGGCTTTATATGATCGAAATTCTATTGCAAGTATGAGGGGAAATTGTGGTATTGATTTTAGATTCTTAAATGTTAGGACTTTAAATTTAGTTCAAATAAGGAAAGATTTAAGAAACGGTTATAAATGATAGTAATATCTATCTTAAAAGTCCTGGCTTTGGAACCAAGTCAATTTCCCTTATAAATGAAGTTGTTTTCTTCATTGTAAATCATCCGACAGGAGAAAGAAGAACTACTCTTCTCTCCCTTATTCTTCTTTTCTTCTTTAATGATGCTTGATAAAGCTCAATCAAGTGTGTGGGAGTATGACAATAACATGCATAGTGCCCTTTTTCACCATATCAGCGGCAACCACTTGCTCCTTTTGATGGTGATTTTTCTTCAATGAATAAATAACACTAGGCAACTAATTTTGTTCTTGATCATGATCACAACCAAGTCCACCTCCACGACTAGGGTTGCGACCTTTTCCACACCTAGTGTGGTGGGTGTACACCTAGGCATGGTGGGCATATACCTCATCCATTTTAGGGAATGGTTTAGATTTAGTGGGTTGATTCTCGTGATTTTTCATCAACAAATTATTGCTTTGTTCAACCACGAGAGGATGAGAAATTAGTTCAAGATATTTCTTGAAACCTCTCTCGATATTGCCGCTATCGAGCACATTCGAGGCATGAAAATATCTTTTCTAACATATCAACATCACTAATCGTTATCTCTACATAGTTTCAACCAAAAAGTAATTCTGAATATGTAGAAATTATATTCTATTTATGAATAGACTTAATGTCTTAGAGCGTTAATGCTTTTTTGGGTGTATGAGCATTTTTAGGTGATCATACCTTTCCTCCGGGCTATTCAACAAAGTTAGTGGATTCTTAATAATGAAATATTCTATTTTTAGAATTTCGTCAAGAATGGATGATGCAAGAATATCATCGCTTTAGCACAATTTTTTTTTTATGCTTTATTTTCATTCTTAGTAGTGTCTTGAAGATCCATTAAATTTAAAATGGATTTCAACATCCAATACTCATGAAAGCGATTTCTTTTCCGAACTACTATTAAGGGAAACAAACTCAAGTTTCATAAGATTAGTCATATTAAAGAGGAGAAAAATAATACTTTAGTTTTTGAATTTTGAGACGGTATTGTCTCGTGCTAATACGATTGGATGTATTCAAGGATACAAGACTTTAAGTCTATTCTTGAGTGCAATTTTGTTATGTTCAGAATTACTTCTCAGTTTAAATTACGTGGAGATAAGGTTAGTGATATTGATATGATTACTCGAATGTGCTCCCGTAACAACATTGTTAGAATAGGAATAGGTAAATGCAATCCTACTTAGAATAGGAATGGGAATTACAATAATATATAAAATCCTATTTGGAAAAGGATTGTATTATAGTATCCTAGTTGCAAAAGGAGTCTAATATAGTATCTATAAATAGGGTCTCAATGTAATAATGTAGACAACAATTCAATAATATTCTCCCTCAATATTTATCACATGGTATCAGAGCTTCTACGGTCCTGGTAGAAAATCAAAGAGCTTCCGCTGCCGGCGGGCGGCTATGACCTACATATGCTGCCCGTCTGGCCATTAGTTATGTTAACAAAGTAGGGTTAGTGATATATATATATATGATTTTCATATTCAAGGGAAGAAAATTCAATCAAACAAGTCGCCAATTTTCGGTGTCTTTCTAGGGTTGTTTTGTGTCAACCCCACATCTTTCAGTGTTTGTGTAGCACCGTACCATCATTTTGGTGACTACTTTTTTATATCTAATTTGTGTAGCACCGTATCATCTTTTCGGTGACTACTTTTTCATATTTATCATGTGTAGCACCGTACCATCTTTCTAGTGACTACTTTCTCACATTCGATTTGTGTAGCACCGTGCATCTCTCCGGACTACCATATTCAATTTGTGTAGTACCATAAATTTTTCGAACTACTTTCTCATATCTGAGTTGCACAGCACTGTGTCTTTTTTGGTGACTCAGATTTGATTTGCGTAGTTCCATTCGTCTTTTCGGTGACTCATCAAATCTAGTTTGCGTAGGGTTGTGTCATCATTCCGACCCTATCCATACAATTTTTCTTTTACAGTAGGGTTATGTCGTCAAATATGATCCTAACTATATAATTTCTATTTTCCAGTAGGGTCGTGCCATCATTCTGACCCTACCCATATAATTTTATTTCTCAATTTATGACCATTTTCAACCATCAAATCTAACAATTTGGTGCATAAGCAGGTCTCGAGAAGTTTTAAAGTAACTTTCTTAGAGTAATTTCGAGATGATCCATATTGTCATTCTCTATTGACCTTTTAATCAGTTGAACATTAAGAGTGCCTTTCTCTATGATGATCTCAAGAAAGAAATCTATATGGAGCATCCACCTGATTTTGTTGCTCAGGGGAAGTCTGATAACCTTGTATGTCGATTGCGTTTCTATGGTCTAAAACAAACTTTTCAAGCTTGGTTTGGGAAGTTTAACAATGCAATCCCGGAATTGCATGAGAAGACTAAGACATTGAGGTTGACTGTTAATTTTGTGAAGCCGGAAGATCAACTTGTTGATATCTCAACATGCTCGTTGTCGATCCTCGTATTAGTTACATTTATAACAAGCTAGGTACATATGACATGTATGCACTAGCTTGAGGGGGAGTGTTAGAATAGGAATAGGTAAATACAATCCTACTTAGAATAGGAATAGGAATTACAATAGTATATAAAATCCTATTTGGAAAAGGATTGTATTATAGTATCCTAGTTGGAAAAGGAGTCTAATATAGTATCTATAAATTGGGTCTCAATGTAATAATGTAGACAACAATTCAATAATATTCTCCCCCAATATTTCTCACAAACATTATTACGAGAAAGGGTTCAAGAAGTATTCTAAATTGATTTCTCACCTTCTCGTAGTTGAACCAAATAATGATTTATTAATGAAAAATCACGAGAATGATCCTACTAGATCTATACCATTCCCTGAAGTGAATGAGGTGTACGCCCTCCATTCTAGGCGTCGAAAAGGTTGCGTAGCCTTGGTCATGGTCATGATTATGATAAACAACAAACAACAACAACATACCCACTAGAATCCCACAAGTGGGGATGGTCGTGATTATGATAATGAAACAAAATTCTCTTTTGGTGTTAATTATTCATCAAAGAACAATCAATCACCGTCAAAAGGATGAGAAGCGTGAAGCAGTTAGAGCTAGTGGCTGCTTTCGATGTGGTAAAAAAATACAATGCACGTGACTGATGTATTTTGAAACACTTGATTGAGTTTTATCAAGCATCACTAGAGAAGAAAGAGAAAAATCTTAAAGCTAATTTTCTCTAAAAATTATGTTGAGATCACACAATTGGATGTAGCAGATTTCTTTGAGCACCCTGAAGGAAAAAATAGATCACTTGATTGGTTATGTGGCTGTGAAAGAGCGAACAATTTTTAATTTTTGCTAATGGTAATAGTTAGTGAATAATAAACAGAACCGATGCAAAAGTAATTCCTTACATGAGTGCTAGTCTTTTAATTAGTTTAGTCTTTTCCATTAATTTGTTTGTTTGCTAGGAAAAAAAGACAAAAATGGCGCTAGTTTAATCTAATTATCTTATATTTATTATGTATGAATTGCTATAAAAGTCAACAAATTGGATTCCTTACTTGTTAAGTATGCTTGAGGAAAAGCCAACAAAAGTCAAAAAAGATGGCTTTGGTAGTCCACATTTTTGGGCTACCATTGCCTATATATATGTATGTCTTTGTTTCATAAAGGATATACAAGTTAGTGGTTATAAAATAAATACACTGCAATATATTATTCTCTCTTCTCCTCAGTTTTAAGCTTTTGATTCCCCTTACATATATTCTAGTTAATTCTAGATTTATTTTATAACACGTTATCAGCACGAAGCTCTGCCTATTTCAAGCCACTGTAAGCAGGTAAAAAGAGGTAAGAGTTCATTTTGTTAAAATGTCTAACATTCCAAAAGTTGAATTTACTGTACTTAATATTTCTGGATCTAATTATTCATCATGGGCACTAGATGCTGAACTGCATCTAGAATCAATGGGTCTGGCAGACACCATTAAAGATGAAAATAAGGCATCCAGTCAAAATCGTGCCAAAGCTTTAATTTTTCTCCGCCACCATCTTGACGAGGGACTAAAATTACAATATTTGACAATAAAAGATCCCCTGAAATTGTGGAAGAATCTAAAGGATAGATACGACCACCTGAAGTTGGTCGTCCTTCCACAAGCGCGTCATGATTGGTTAAATCTAAGATTATTAGATTTTAAAAATATAACTGAGCATAATTCAGCAATGTTTAGAATTATATCACAGTTAAATTTATGCGGAGAAGAAATAACTGAAGTTGACAAGCTTGAAAAGACATACTCCACATTTCCACCCGCGAATATGCTCCTGCAGCAGCAATATCGCAGTATGGGTTTTACAAAGTATTCTGAATTACTTTCACACCTTCTTATTGCTGAAAGACATAATGAATTATTGATGAAAAATCATGATAGTCGGCCCGTTGGTTCTTCGCCACTCCCTGAAGTGAATCAGGCAAATTATAACCAACGAGAAAGAAATTATGGCCCCAGAAGTGGTCGTGGTCGTGGCCGAGGTCAAAGAAGAAATCATGATAATCGTCTCGCACCGAGGCACGATCAACAATCTAAAAGGAAGGAAGAAAAGTCAGAAGCTTTTCCAAAGAAAAATTCAGAAAGTATATGTCACAGGTGTGGAGGCAAAGGGCACTGGTCAAGGACATGTCGGTCATCTAAACGCCTTGTTCAGCTATATCAGGCATCATTAAAAAGAGCCGAAAATCCAGAGACAAATTTTTTATGGAGCATATGTATCTGAATGTAGCGGACTACTTAAATTTTTCAGAAGAAAATTTAAATGTTAATGAAAATGTGAACGATGATGAGCATGATAATATATAAAATAATTTTCTTTATGTATATGTGCGCTTATGTTTTTATGTCCCATGAAAAAATATATATATATAAAAGCATGTTATACTATATTTGACTTGTGCAAGACTTTTTGTTAAATACACACGAGGTTCAAATAAATATTCACTTTATTATTTTTCTCTTTGAAGAATGGATATGCCTCAAATTTTGTTTGGATCAATAATCAATCGCGAAGATATTTGTGTTATTGACAGTGGAATGACTCATGCAATTTTTAAAGACGAGAAATATTTTTCTTCTTTACTTAAAAGAAAGGCAAATGTTACTACAATATCTGGTAATGCAAAAATAATTGAAGGCTCCGGAAGAGCTACTATATTTCTGCCTAAGGGGACAAAAATCGTTATAGAAGATGCATTGTTCTCTTCTAAATCCCCAAGAAATCTGCTAAGTTTTAAAGATATCCGCAGAAATGGATATCATGTTGAGACACTAAATGAAATGAATATTGAATACCTTGGTATAACCAAGAGTGTCTCAGGCCAGAAATATATTTTTGAAAAATTACCAACTTTATCATCTGGCCTATATTATGCAAAAATTAGTGCAATTGAAGCACATTCGATCGTAAACCAGAAGTTTACTGATCCAAAAACTTTTGTGCTATGGCATGATCGAGTAGGTCATCCTGGATCAATAATGATGAGACGAATTCTTGAAAATTCAATTGGTCATCCATTAAAGAACCTGAAGATTCTTATGAATGACGAATTTTCATGTGCTGCTTGTCATCAAGGCAAATTAATTGCCAGACCATCAACCTTGAAGGTTGGCATTGAATCCCCAAAATTTTTGGAACGTATACATGGGGACATATGTGGACCTATTCACCCACCTAGTGGAGTGTTTAGATATTTTATGGTCCTAATAGATGCATCATCAAGATGGTCTCACGTGTGCCTTTTATCATCCCGCAACCTGGCGTTTGTGAGGCTACTGGCACAAATAATAAGATTAAGGGCGCAATTCCCAGATTATCCAATTAAATCCATTCGTCTGGATAATGCTGGAGAATTTACATCCCAAGCTTTTGATGATTATTGCATATCAATTGGGATAAAAATTGAACATCCAGTAGCTCATGTTCATACTCAAAATGGCCTTGCAGAGTCATTTATTAAGCGCCTGCAATTGATAGCTAGACCACTGCTCATGAAATCAAAATTACCCATTAATGTATGGGGTCATGCTATCTTACATGCAGCAGCACTTGTACGCCTCAGACCGACTAATTATCATAAATATTCTCCATCACAATTAGTATTTGGTCATGAACCAAATATAGCTCATCTACGAATTTTTGGTTGTGCGGTATACGTGCCTGTAGCACCACCGCACCGCAACGCACTAAGATGGGCCCTCAACGGAGGTTAGGTATATATGTTGGGTTCGACTCACCCTCCATAATTCGCTACCTCGAACCGTTGACAGGAGATTTATTTACTGCAAGATTTGCAGATTGTCGGTTTGATGAAACAATTTTCCCGCAATTAGGGGGAGAGAAAAAGGAACCCCAGAGAGAAATTGGAGAAATTGCGTGGAAAGTTTCATCACTATCTCATTTTGATCCACGAACACGCACATGTGAACAGGAGGTCCAGAAGATCATCCATTTGCAGACAATAGCAAATCAAATGCCAGATGCATTTACTGATTTGAAACGGATAACTAAATCACAAATCCCTGCAGTGAATGTGCCTATTCGGATCGAAGTCCCAAAGGGACCAACTGCCAGTATCACAGCTTCTGAATCCCAGACACGCCTGAAGCGTGGTAGACCAGTGGATTCAAAGGATAAGAATCCTAGAAAGAGAAGCATAAGGAATAATAAAGATGATACTACAAAAGGACTTCCTGAAGAAGATCCAGACTTGAGAAATCCTGATATTCCTGAAGAAATCAGTGAACTCGAGACTCAAGCGAATGAAGAACTTCCAATAAGTTCTATTGGTGATGAGATAGATTTAGATCGATCAAAAATAACAGTGGATAATGTTTTTGCATATAATATTGCACTTAGCCTCATGCAAGATAGTGAAAGTCTTGAGCCTAAATCCGTCGAAGAATGTCGACACAGAGATGATTGGCCAAAATGGAGAGAAGCTATACAATCTGAACTGAATTCACTCTCTAAACGTGAGGTATTTGGACCTGTAGTCCAAACCCCTAATGGTGTAAGACCAGTTGGCTATAAATGGGTTTTTGTGCGAAAGCGTAATGAGAGAAATGATATTGTAAGATACAAGGCACGCCTTGTTGCACAAGGATTCTCTCAGAAGCCCGGTGTCAACTATGAGGAAACATATTCACCTGTTATGGATGGAATAACCTTTCGATACCTCATCAGTTTAGCTGTACATGAAAATCTTGAAATACATCTAATGGATGTAGTTACAGCTTACCTCTATGGTTCACTTGACAGTGAAATTTACATGAAAATCCCAGAAGGATTCAAATTGCCCGAAGCATGTACTAAGTCTCGGGAAATGTTCTCAGTCAAATTACAAAGATCATTATATGGTCTGAAACAATCAGGGCGTATGTGGTATAATCGCCTTAGTGAGTACTTGATAAATAAAGGATATATAAATGATGTCATTTGTCCATGTGTTTTCATTAAGAAAACAGGATCGGAGTTTGTAATACTCGCTGTTTATGTTGATGACATAAATCTCATTGGAACTCCTGAAGAGGTCCAAAAGGCAATTGAATATCTAAAGAAAGAATTTGAGATGAAAGATCTTGGAAAGACAAAACTTTGTCTGGGTCTACAAATTGAACATTTAACAGACGGGATTTTCGTTCATCAATCTGCCTATACTGAGAAAATCTCAAAGCGATTCTATATGGACAAAGAACATCCGTTAAGTACTCCAATGGTTGTTAGATCACTTGAAGTGAATAAAGATCCATTCCGTCCTCCAGAAGAGGATGAAGAACTTCTTGGTCCAGAAGTACCATACCTCAGTGCCATTGGTGCACTCATGTATCTTGCTAACTCAACCAGACCTGATATAACATTTTCTGTTAATGTGCTAGCAAGGTATAGTTCTTCCCCAACGCGAAGGCATTGGAACGGTATCAAGCATATTTTGCGATACCTGAAAGGTACAATTGATATGGGTTTGTTTTATACTAACAAAGGCTGTGCAGGCCTTGTTGGTTATGCAGATGCAGGTTATTTATCAGATCCACACAAAGCCCGATCTCAAACCGGCTATCTCTTTGCATATGGAGGAACTGCTATATTATGGCGATCTACAAAGCAGTCAGTTGTTGCTACTTCCTCAAATCATGCTGAAATAATTGCAATTCATGAAGCAAGTAGAGAATGTGTGTGGTTGAGATCAATGATACAATTCATCAAAGGAAAATGTGGACTGAAAAATGATGTCATAGTACCCACAATCATATTTGAAGATAATGCCGCGTGCATAGCTCAATTAAAGGGTGGCTTCATAAAAGGAGATAGAACGAAACACATTTCACCAAAATTATTCTTCACACATGATCTTCAGAAGAAAGGTGATATTGATGTACAACAAATTCGTTCAAGTGATAATCTTGCAGATTTATTCACTAAGGCATTGCCAACATCAACATTTGAAAAGCTAAGATATAAGATTGGAATGCACCGTCTCCAAAGTATCAAATGAAGTCTTCATTAGGGGGAGTAAAATACGCGCTGTACTCTTTTTTCCTTAACCAAGGTTTTATCCCACTGGGTTTTCCTGGTAAGGTTTTTAATGAGGCAGCTAATGATACGTATTAAGGTCACCTAAAACTTTCCTTTACATAGACAATTCAGGGGGAGTATTATGTATGAATTGCTATAAAAGTCAACAAATTGGATTCCTTACTTGTTAAGTATGCTTGAGGAAAAACCAACAAAAGTAAAAAAAGATGGCTTTGGTAGTCCACATTTTTGGGCTACCATTGCCTATATATATGTATGTCTTTGTTTCATAAAGGATATACAAGTTAGTGGTTATAAAATAAATACACTGCAATATATTATTCTCTCTTCTCCTCAGTTTTAAGCTTTTGATTCCCCTTACATATATTCTAGTTAATTCTAGATTTATTTTATAACAATATTTGGTTTTACAAATTTACATGGGTTGAATTCTTAAAGTAGAGTATTATTCTAATACTAAGTATTGTTTGAAAAGATACGCATGAAATGCTTTTCTGGTAGTGAATCTCTCCACTTTTGCAAACTCTTTAAATATTAGATAAACCTAAGTGTTTATCTTATACGTTTGGCGATGTCTTTGAGGTGTTGGTACAACATTTTGATGTCTTTTTTATTAAATTAATATTATGATTTTTCTAGTGCATCATAAAGGAATTTCTTTTTTTGAAAAGTGATGTGATTATATGCAAAGGTTGGCATGACATACAAGAATCTCTATTATATTATATTAATAGTAGTACGTACCTTTGGAAAAAAAGAAGCTAAAGGTCACGTGTCATCCTTATCATAATAGTCAAATAGTAAAGTGTGATTCTTATACTAAGTATTGTTTAAAATTAATAAAATATTAAGTGTACAATTTAATAAATATTGATTTGATTCTATTTGAAGATATTGATAATTCCCAAATATGAAGACATTTGCTTGCTTGTTTTGGTACAACACATAAATTATTTGAAAATGAGAAATGTTTTCTTATTTGAGTGTGGACAAGATGAATGTTACTACTAGTTTTGGTAGTACTAATTTGATCGAAGGCTACAAAATAGCCATTTATATGAGGTAGTGATAAGGTCTGCGTACACTTTACCCTCTTCAGACCTCACTTGTAGGATTACACTGGTATGTTGCTGCTGCTGCTGCTTCAAAATAGCCATTATAACATGAAGGTCGCAAGTTCATGACTTGCATGGGCCATTTCTTTTGGTAGTTGAGCAGACCACATTTTTTTTGCGAGCTACATCCTTAAAAGAAACCATGTTTTTTTCTTTTGGAAAAAGAAAAAAAAAAAACAGACCAAGACAATGGATGAAATAAATCTTGAATGTATTGGTATCTCCAAGAGTATCACTAGGCAAACATGTGTTATAGAAAAGTTTTCTACTTCATCTCTTGGTTTGTATTGGACAAAGATTCGTGCAATTGAAATGATGTGCGTTTAAGTAAAAATGATCCTCATACTGCTATTAGAATATCATATCCCACCCCATCCATTTCAATTTGTTTGTCTGGTTAATAGGCACAAAGTTTAAGAAAGTAAAAAAGTTTTTTGAATCATGTGGTCTTAATCATGCTGAAATCAAAGAGTTGCCAAAAAGGGAAAAATTAAAAAGGATAGTAAGCCAAACAAACTAAAATGGAACGAGTATTATTTATGGCAGATTGGTTTTATCTCTAATGCTGTTTAGTTGACTTCCTATTGGTAATCCTATTTGTGATGTCTCTTTTAAAGTCATGAATAGTTCTCATTCTATTAATGCATTGCGATCCCTTTATCTCAAGTAAGCATAGCAATGATGCGCATCTAAGTAAAGTTGGTTATTGCAATGCTATAGAATCACATGTTATTTAGGACAGGATGGTTGTATTTTAAATGCTTTAAGTTGGCTTATCCCTGCTTTAAGTGAAACTTAACATGTCGAAAAGTTTGAATAATTTGTGCTGTCCTGATCTTGGCATATCCTATTCTTTCAGATGTGTATATAAGCATTACACATTGATCTTCTCTGTAGCACTAGCTGTATTTTAGACTTCGACAATTGGATGTGAAATTTATCACGTCTTGTCTGGTATAAAAAACTCATAAGAAGTTCTATGCTATAACCCTAGTGGTTCTTCTGGCAAATTAGTTTTAATGCAATTTAGAGTGCATTACTTTGAATAAAATTTTCTTCATTTGCTTTTATCGTCCCTATGGATCAGATACGCCATTTTTCTGTGCCTATGGTATTGACTGTTCCTTAGTGAAATTATATGTTCCAGACTGTTCCCAATCAATAGTATACAGACCTTACCCAAGTGGTTCTTCCAGACTGTTCCCAATCAATAGTATACAGACCTTACCCAAGTGGTTCTTCATAATTAGTAGTCCCTCCATCCCAATTCATGCAACACATTTTCCTTTTTAGTCAGTCCCAAAAAAGAAATAGAGAATGACACCTTTCTATATTTAGTTACAATTAACTTTAAACTCCTGATTTTACCCTTCATGAGATGATATATAGACAAGGTAAGTTTTACAGAATGATGGTTAAACCATCTTTGTTATATGGGGTGGAGTGTTGGCCAATAAAAATTGCACATGTCCAGAAGATGCAGGTCGCAGAGATGAGGAAGTTAAGATGGATGTGTGGTCACACCAGGAGTGATAAAATTAGGAATGATACTATTCGGGAGAAGCTAGAGGTGGCCCCTGTAGCTGACAAGATAAGGTAAGCGAGACTGCGATGGTTCGGACATGTGCAGAGAAGGAGTACCGATGCTCCTGTTAGGAGGTGCGAGAGGCTGGATTTGGGAGTTACACGGAGGGTAGAGGTAGACCGAAGAAGTATTGGGGGAAGATGATCAGACAAGATATGGTGAAACTTGATCTTACTGAGGACATGACCTTAGATAGGAAGGAGTGGAGGTCGCGAATTAGAGTAGCAGACTAATAGGTTAGATAGGTAGGAGTTGTCTGGTGTCGTATTTATCTACCTTATATATGTTAATTGTCTCGTATAACTTGCTATCATGTGCTTTTCGTTATTAATCGCTCTTCCTGTTTTCCATATCTAGCTTATTCTGCTTATGGGTTTTTGTGTCGAGAGTTCCCAGGAAACAACCTCTCTACCTCTATGAGGTAGTGGTAAGGTCTGCGTACATTCTACCTTCCCCAGACCCCATTTGTGGGATTCCACGAGGTATGTTGTTGGTGTTGTTGAGATGATATATAGACACTACAAATATCTATTTTTTTTTTGTTAGACCACAAGCTTCAAAGGTCTTTCTTTCATTCTTGAACTTTATGCCCAGTTGAACACCTTCATATAAATTAGGACGGAGGGAGTAGTTCCTTTAATATTTTCCCTCTATGATGTGTGAGATGGTCACAATATCCTTGCTGCCAGTATGGATTCATGTTACTTCCCTGATCATGTTAATTAAAATTTCAGGGTCAATTACCTAGACATCTCATTTGATTTAACATCATTTGATGGGCCTCTCTTCCAGTAATTAAAGACCTTCCTTCTCAATGGTAAAAGTCGATGGTTTAAATTTTTTGGTAGCTTGACAAAATATCCTCCAAAAAAGATATTAAAATGAACCACCAAAAAGAAGGAAAAAGAAAGGGAAAATAAGGAGAGAACAGGCCTATAGGGCTTTAGCTTTACATAATCCATATCTCCAACTGCAAGTGTTCTTTCTGATGTGTGTTGATTGGCAAAGCTAAGGTAGGGAAAAACTAGATGGCATTACACTCAAAGGGAGTGAGGGGGTACGATGAACCTTCCCCTCTTTTTAAAAAATATCTGTAAGTTTATTTAGCTTTGTTTTTTTGGTGGAATACACTAACATTGGAGGGCAAATGGATGGGAACTTAAATCTTTGTGCTTATAGTTCTAATGAGTAATGACAGGCTGACAGCAAAGAGAAATTGATCAAATGAAACTTCAAACTAGAAGTGAAGGTATATTAAGTTTTGTTGAACTATTGGGAATGTCTAATTAGTTGACCCTAAATTTTGTTATAATAGCGTGCAGAATCTTATTTTTAGCTTGTTTGGGTTACAAGAAGTATGAATCAACTTTTGATCTTTATTGGCGCTTATTTTCTGTTGACTGACTTCAGTGGATGAAGTTTGTTGTCTGATCATACTGATAACAACGGGCACTATGAACAGGTTCGACTGTGGTATGTTCATGCTCAAGTATGCGGATTTCTACAGCAGAGATATAGGACTCTGTTTCAGTCAGGTAAAATAATGTACTGGAATACTCACTGCAGCTCTGGATGAAAATGAAACTGATGAGGCAGACTTTTCAAAACCGATTTTTGAGTAGGAAGGGGAACTAGTCTGCGTGTGTACATATATATATTGCATATGTACTCACACAACACACACTCAATATATATGTGTGTGTATATGTTTTTTTTTGGGGTTGGGGGAGAGGTTATTGTACTAAAATATAGGTTTTTTGATGCTAAAAATATGATTCTTGATCTTCCTCTGCTATGTTAGAATGCGAAAAACTCTTCAGGAGCTGTGTATAATTACTGCTTCTCTTTCTCTCACTCTCTCTGAAAACCTTCTCAGTTTGTTTCCATGTTCACCAATTTCTTGTCAACTCCTTTTCTGCCCATTCTTTCCTACATGTTAATACTTCTTTTGGGTTATAAAGAACTCCATCTCTACCATTGAGATGGAGGAGGTGGTAATTTTTTCCCAACTACTAAGCAGCTGGCTTGTCCTAATTTTTGGAAGCTTAGTTTTCCTATGTTTCTCCTTATTCTTTGTGATAGAAGTGCTTTCTTGTTTTCCCTTGTGGAAAATGATCTTTGTTTTTGCTAATATGTTTTTAAGATACTTAGGGATCTGGGTGGTGGCGGCTTGTATAGTAGTCCTTGTGACTCATTTTCTGCAAGAAAACATGCTTATTGAAACTATAGATAATGTTGCCCTTTCCTTGTAGGACAACATGCCATATTTTAGATTGAGGACTGTCAAGGAGATCTTAAGGTTGAAAGCTGAGTAAGAAGCCAGAACATGCTCTTTGCTGAAATTTTACATATCCTGTGTCAACAATGGCGTGGGCTATGTAGTTCGTTGATATGATAGATGCATTGCTAACAATTTCCTGAAGGCCTTGTCCAGTTTGTATATTTGGTGGTTTGACTGTCCGATGAAGGCATGATTTTGTAGGTTGAGGTTGTAAGTGCTTTAGTTTTTGTTCTTTACTATTTCCTTTTCAGGTAGGTCTTTACAATTTTCAAATATAGCATCCAAATGTGTTTTGGAGAAAGCTTAGAACAATTGAGGTTTCCGTAGTGACCACTAAACCCCTCTACTTGTGAAAATAGACTGGAAAGCAAGCTCAAAATTGTAACTGTATGAAATTGTATATTTTTACAGTAAAGAGAAAGTTCAAGATTTCTGTTGTATGATCTGTTTAGGTATGCATAGGCATGTGTTGAACACGTTGGGGTTACATTCTGTGTCACCAGGAAAGGTTTATTCAAAGCTCGAGATTTTTCTTTATTGAAATGCTTCAGTGTTTATGTTTTTTTACTTTACTTGAATCCGAAGTTTTTCAACTTTTGAGTTTGATCAATTAATATTGTTCCTTTTATGACGAATGATCACCGCGGACTTGTGAACATGCGTGATTGCTGGAACACAATTTGGATATAAAGAACAAACAGTAAACCCCAAGGTCGGGAACAGATATGTATTTTGGATATAAAACGCTAAGGTCAGAACAGACACTAACCACAACTGTTCTAAACACAAAAGTATATCAACTCCATTGATGATTTTAAGGCTTTTCTTTTCAGTTGGAACAATACATTAACTCTTAACCGCTCCTTCACCAAAGAGACGACTTAAACTGTAACAGGAGAAGCATGGTGAGCAATATTGAAACATCTTCTGCAAGAGCTCAGAAGAGGAGGAACTTCTGCTTGATGGTTTGTGTACACATTTGACACAAAAGGAATTAAGAACAGTCGACTGATGATCTTGTAATCATTAAGTCTTGAAATAATTACTAAAGAGAGAAGAAAAAAAGAAGACTCCCCTCTTTCTAAGTACTTGCTGATGCTGAAACCTGGCAAGGCGAGCCCGGAGGCTGACCAGACTTGCTGCTTTGCGTGATACCACAAAGCTCAGTTGTGTGACATAATTGTGTATGAGACTACCAGGTTGCAGTGGAAGGAAAAATATATTAATCATCTCAAACACACCACTGCTTCTCTGGTCAACATAATTTATCTATTTTCTAATTAATTGGTTTTGTCGATAGGATCTCACGAAAGTATAATGAAAGTAGACAGAGAGAGAAAAGAAGTAAAGATGGACAAAACTTTGAACATGTAACAGCATCACTGAATTTCTCTTTGTGACAAATAAAGCAAAACAAGTGATGAATTTTCGTACTGCCCTATAATTCAGATCCGATTTAAAGAATCTCAGCACATAAAAACATGGGAAGATTGTCGTAAGAAAAATGGTTGAGAAAAGGTTTTTACCAAAAAAGAGAGTCATGCTTTCAAGCAAGCATAAAAGTCTTATAGACATGGGATCACTCATGACTCGTGTTTGCTTCACAGATAAAAGCATTTTAACTCTTGGATAAATGGACATTGCATCTTTAAAAAAAAATATCAAAAGAGATTCAAAAATTAAGATGAGTAAGGGAAATAACACAGTTGACAACTACCATGCATGTCATAGAAATAGAGGAAATTTCCTGGCATGCACCAACAAATAGTCCTAGGTTTTGAAAGAAGGTAATTTTAGGAATGTTATTGGAGGTTTTGCTTGCTCCATGAACGATCTCCGTTGTATCTTCAATTTCTTTTCTATGGGCAGCTACCTGGGCCTCTTCTTCCTTCACACAGACACAAAGAAAATTAGCAGAAAAACAAAGCAAATGGTAATAAGCAAGGCAGTAAGCTAACCTCTAGTATATCATTGATATTGTCATCACAAGGGGGTGAAGTAAATTCATTTTGTCTTGTTCCAATACATTTTATGTTAGAGCTATACTTCGTTGTGTAACTTGTAGAAAATGAGTGTGAGCTTGAAACGTCAATCCTTGACCCGTTTTCTGGCCTTTCTGGCTTTTCAGTTTTCTCATCTCTAGAAACTTTCCTCCCAGGTGGAGACATTTTCTGCACCTGGTCTTCAGTATCAGCTGAACTGAGCATGTTTGGTGTTGAGTACGTTTTCTGACCAGCTGGAACATGACAGCTATTCTTCACATCAAACTTGTCCCTCCCCAGACCACCAAAATTTGTCCCACTTTCCTCCCACCCAGTGAATGTATGAGTTGAAGCAAAACAAGAGGTTGGTTTGCGCTCACTAGAGGGATTGTAACATGTACTTCCTCTCTCCATCCTTCTACTTCTGATACTTTTGATTCTTGATGTTGCTCACTAGCATCTTCTGCGTCAGTGGAAGCAACCATAGTTGGTGCAGAAGAAGGTTCCTTCATCATAGGGAGTGTTATGCGGCATTCTGATCCTTTTCTGGGTTTCCACTTCTAGATACACTTTTGAACCTGTTGATCAAATGTCAATAGGTTGGAATATGTAATAAACAAAAACAAACAATTAACTCGTACCGGAAAAAGTCTGCATATCTTAATGTATTGAGTGTGCGTTCATATGATCCAGCTTTAGGAGAAATGCAAGAAATCATAACAGCTCTTGAGTTGCCAATAAAGGAGTCACGAAGCACGTCAGTAAGTTTGCTCCCACGGAATGGAATATGAATCTGGTTCATTGTCAAGAGCATGGATACACTCTTTTAAGAGCCAACAAGCTCCTGTTAATTTCTGCTCCCTCAATCCTGGAAACAAATGAAAATGTAGGTTAATATAGTACTTCAGCATACTAGCATCAAGGCATATATAGAAGTGCAAGTGATTTGGCCCCTTTTCCCTTGTTTTGGAACAAACATTAGTAGGAAGGGTATTTTTGAGCCAAAAACATAACGTTAGGGTAACTTTGACCAATTTCAAATAGTTCAAGGATATCTTTGGCCTTTTTCCCTACAAATTATTTCTATATATACTATGTCATGAAATTTCAAACATAACTTTTAGGAAACAAATACTGTACTGTTTAAAGTCAATACTTAAAGCATCAAACTACATGGACATACTTGCTTTGCAGTAACAAAAAAACATAGACTTGGTCTTCAGGACATTAACTTGTGAAAATTGGGTGGAAGGTGACAAAAAGGTTTTAAAATTAGAATTGGTGACAAGTTTGACCAAGACCGGTCAAACTTGTCATTAGTTAATTTAATTATTTGATTAAGTTAATGATGGGTGTAAGTGTAAGGTTTTAAAACTTTTGGAACCCATATGAAAAAAAAACTTTTTTATTTTTTTAAAAAAAATAAAAATTATTTTTTTTTAAAAAAAAAATTAATTTTTTTTTAAAAAAAAACAAAATTCCAAGCGGTTGATTTCGCATGTTCCGCGACTGGTCCGCGTCGCGGATCGGTCGCGTACAAGCGTATAATTGCGACTCGCAGGAGTTTTATTTTCTAAGTGTCGGTCCGCGATCGCACCGCGTCGCGAACTTGTCGCGCAGTAGTGTAATTTTTTCCTCGTTTTTCGCGTGACCCTAGGACTATATAAAGTCCCTTAGCCGTTTTTAGGGTTTTTTTTAATCTTCCCTTAGCCGTTTTCGCGTTTCCTCTCATCTCTCTCAATTTTTTTGCCCTATTGTTCAAGTTTTCAAACTCCTACGTGACGCACACCCATCTAATCTTCAAGTAAAGTAAGTATTTTCTTGTAAATGTCCAATTTTTGTTAGTTTTTGTTGTTGGATTTGGTTATTGCATAATTTGAAGTATAGGTGTTGTTTTTTTTATTAACTTGGAGAAATATGTTAGATTTGTTGTTTGAGTTATATTATTTCAAGAATTTGTGATGGTTTTCATATAAAAGAATTTGTTAGGGCTTTGTTTTTACTCTTTGCTTTTGTAGTAAAAATTGGGAGGAAGGTGACAAAAAAGATTGTAAATTATGGTTATTGTGATATTTCAAGTATGGCTGTTGTTGTGATATTTCAAATTTGTGTTAGTTTTGGTTCTTGGATTTGGTTATTGCATCATTTGAAGTATAGGTATTGTTGTTTTTGTTATTAACTTGGAGAGATATGTTAGATTTATTGTTTGGGCTATATTATTTCAAGAATTTGTGAAGGTTGACATATAAAAGAATTTGTTAGGGCTTTGTTTTTACTCTTTGCTTTTGTAAGTGGTTATTGTGACATTTCAAGTATGGTTGTTGTTTTAGATATTAGATTTGTTGGTTGATTTAGTCTATTTGAAGAAATTGTGTTGATGCTTTATGTTTAAAAGAATTTGTGATGCAATGAAGAAGATATTTATTGTGGTGAAATTGTTTTGTTGCAGTTATCAATGGCTTCTAGGGCAAGACGTACAGGGCAACCCGGTGGAGTTGGGTCCTCTAGCCGCAGGCGGCGTAACAGGGAAGTCCCAGAGGTCCCCCTAGCCCCGTCGCGCACTGGCCAACGCACTATATTTGGGCTCCGGGCAGTCGACCGAGAGGGACACAGGTGGTACCGGTCTCATGATGAGACGAAGTACTTCCCCGATGTGCCTATTGATGCGGACTCCCTGGCATGTGAGTTCCCGCACATTTATCAAAGGTGCATGGATTATCAATTGTTGTTCCTCTTCAACGATCCTGTACCATGCAACCTCAGCATGGTTAGGGAGTTCTATGCCAATATGAAGAAGGAACCTCGCTCGCAGGTGATTATTGTGCGGGGAGTTGAAGTAAATATAGGCCCCGTTGCCATAAATGCCATTCTGGGCACTGCTGATGTTTCTTCTGAGCCTTTCAGTGATATCCAAGTGCAGCCCCCGTACCGTCTCATCCGGCACACACTTGCGGGAGTTAACTCCACGGCAAGATGGATAAGGCATGCTGGACGAGGACACCACCAAAGCTTCCCCTTTGCCCACATGAATCGGGAAGCTCGGGTGTGGCTCAAAATTGTTATGCATTCCTTCTTTCCTTGGCAACACTTTACTGTGGTGACCCGAGACCGAACTTGCTTGGTATATGCCCTCATGACGGGCATGGAGCTTAACTTTGGGGCAATTCTCAAGTCCTCCATGAGAAAGGCTAGAGTCCATCGTGGTCGGAGGTACGCTTTCGGGGGCTTCATTACTGAATTGTGCACTCGTGCAGGTGTCCCGAGCGAAGCGGACTATTGGCCCGTGATCCAGGCCCCACCATACAATGTGACCAACATTAAGGGGGCAGAGGAGTCTACTGGGCCAATCCTCACCACTGCTGAGCGGAACCATCGGGACGAGCTCATTATGGCTCGCATGTACGGGCTTGAGATGCTGAGGCATAGGGCGGGCGGTCGTGCATCTACGGAGCAGGAGTTGGCAGAAGTTGCGGCCCGCTACCCTCTCAACGACCTGGCAAATGCTGTGCTGGGCATCGGGCCTACCTTTGTGGAGCCCGTTGATGATGATATCCCCACGGACCCCGAGGCAGGACCAATGGGATCCGACAGTGATGAGGATGACGTTGAGGACAAGGCGCCATTAGCCACAGGAGGGGACCCAATCTTGCCCGATGATGATGAGTAGTTTAGTAGTTGCTTGTGTATATTTCAGACATTGGTTGTGTATATTTCAGACAGTGATTATGTTATTTAAATCGTATTTTTAAGACATATATCGTTGTTTTTTATTAATTTAATTGTCATCAATTAATCTTGGATACCAATTTCTTTTTGGACATATATCATTGGTACGTTGCAATAGTAGGTGTCGCGAACGATAGTATGTGTATTAGGATGTAACATATAATATAAATATTGAGAAATGTCATGTAAATTTGAGCCTTTTTTTTGGCGAACAAGAACGTCTTTACATTTCCGATCGACCCGGGAGTTTTTTTTGGGTGAACCAACATGTCTTAACATATTGAAGGATGTGTAGGTATTGGTTGAATTTTTCGAGGCCCGGAACGAAAAATCCCAAAAATTTGGGTCACGAAAACAGTGTGCCTCCGCGACATGTACGCGTCGCGGAGTAGTACATTTGCAGTGTTGAAAATGTTGCGTGGTTTTCCGATCGACCCGGGAGTTTCTTTGGGAGTTTTTTTGGGTGAACCAACATGTCTTAACATATTGAAGGATGTGTACGTGTTGGTTGAATTTTCGAGGCCTGGAACGAAAAATTCCAAAAATTTGGGTCACGAAAACAGTGTGCCTCCGCGACATGTACGCGTCGTGGAGGCGTCGCGGAGTAGTACATTTGCAGTGTTGAAAATGTTGCGTGGTTTTCCGATCGACCCGGGAGTTTTTTTGGGAGTTTTTTTTGGGTGAACCAACATGTCTTAACATATTGAAGGATGTGTAGGTGTTGGTTGAATTTTTCGAGGCCCAGAACGAAAAATTCCAAAAATTAAGGTCACGAAAACAGTGTGCCTCCGCGACATGTACGCGTCGCAGAGGCGTCGCGGAGTAGTACATTTGCAGTGTTGAAAACATTGCGTGGTTTTCCGATCGACCCGGGAGTTTTTTTGGGTGAACCAACATGTCTTAACATATTGAAGCATGTGTAGGTGTTGGTTGAATTTTTCGAGGCCCGGAACGAAAAATTCCAAAAATTTGGGACACGAAAACAGTGTGCCTCCGCGACATGTACGCGTCGCGGAGGCGTCGCGGAGTAGTACAATTTTTTTTTTTGTGGGAGTTATTTTAGGGAGTTTTTTTGTCGCACCAATTGCTGTGAATAAAACAACTTAATAATTGGAGATATAACATTTACTAAAAATATTCATCTTCGACATTTCATAAAAGTTTGAAAAATAACAAAATTCATACGTTTAACATCAAAACGTGTATATAATTACAAACATCAAAAAATATATGTTTTTGAGATCAACTACTGCTCCTCCGTAGACGTTGCTTGCTGCTCCTCCATCTCAGATGCTGCCGGCTGCTTGTCCTTCATCACGACACTTTTGGCTTTTTTCCTTGCAGTCATGATGGCTTTTGAAAGTTGCTTTCGCCTCCTGTGATGTCAAATTGGAGTATAAGGTGACACCAACCTAGACGACGGGATGACACCTCTTTTGGATTGGATGGTGTTCAACGATTCCTTAAATGATAGCATCATTTCCATCAGTTTATCCATCTTCTCATTATGTGACACTATCATTTCCATCATCCTGCTCATCCTCTCGTTGCAACTTTCGCAACCACAAGTTTGACAAGCTGCTACCTTAGAAGTCCCGGCACCCAAATCATGGGATCTACCAAGGGTGAATGGAGTTCCAAAACCACATTCACCACCAAGAGGAGAGAATCCACCTATATGTTCATCCCCGGCAGCATTTACACTAGGCATGGTAGCATCACCTACCCCTACCCCTACCCCAGCAGCATCAGCATCAGCACCAGCACCAGCAACCCCAACCCCAACCCCAACACCAACACCCACATGAATAGGAGCATTTCTTTTGATGGTCGTTACCCCGCGCAAATCTTTCACCATCCTCACAATCCTAGGATCCTCTTCTTTTTGCCTGAGTGGCATAAATCCCTTGCAGAAGTCCATATCCTTCTCACTTTCAGTCGGGATTAGCCACGGATAAACGACCTAGAAATTTAATAAAATCATATTAGCAACAAAATAGTAAAGTACGAGAATGAAAGCAGTTTTTAAGAAGTATAACAATAGTATGACTTACCTCGTCCTCGGGTGGATCAAAGAGTTCATGCGCCTCCACTCTTGCGTTATTTGGCGCTGCCAACCATCGAAGAAGTCTCGGATAGGACACTTCCTCGTCGAACTCTTTGAATGTTTTCCGAATATAAGGAATGGCCTCAAAAGCCCAAGCCTAAATAAATCAATGGCCCGAAATGTTATTAATTAACATAATAAATCAATATAAATAAAACAACGAAAATACAACACATACAACTTACCATAAAAGCCCATGGAAAACCATATAGATTGGACGACTGTTTGGTTGATGTCGCCGCCTTCTTCAAATATTGTACTGTTAGTTCATAACTATCCCGACCCCAAGGATATGCACAAAATGCATCTCTGTCGGCCGATAGCTTGAACCAAGAATCCTTTGCATTAGTCCCTCCATCTCTACCCATAAGAACCACATGGATAAAGTAAACTAGACAGAGGGACTTCTCACACTCCTCGTCACCTCACTTGACTGCAAAAGGTCAAGTATCTCCTTTGTTTTGCAATGCATCTTTCCCATTGCTTCACAAATTCTTTTATAGGTCTTTTTAGTTTTTTTGGAGAAGAAGGGAGGAGGAGGTGGGACGTGACAGTTCAAGCCAGTAACAATGCCAAACTCTCTCAGCCGAAAACAAACTGGCATACCACAAAAATTTACCCAGAAGTCATTCTGGCTACTAATCCACCGACGAATAAGTTGATACATCAGCTTCATTTGAAATCAGGGGATGTTTCCCTCACCTATGTCTAGGTATAATTTCCCAAATACTGTTGACCTAAAGTAGCCATCTAAGTCTTGCTTTACTAGAATACTTTTAAAATCCGAATATGGTTTCCCAAGTTCAGATTTAATCCCTATATCCCCTCCCTCATGACGATTTAGAAACCCTGGCATATCAAATCCATAATCGTCATACCTGAATGCCACAACTGTGGCAGCGTCTGAAGCGGGTGATGGACTCCCGACAGCAGTTGAGGTTGTTTCTGCAGCAGGTGAGGAAGAGCTGGCAGCAGCTGCTGGGCTCTGTGGAGCATCTGAGGAAGAGCTTGCAGCAGCTGCTGGGCTCTGTGGAGCATCTGCGGAAGAGCTTGCAGCAGCTGCTGGGCTCTGTGCAGCATCCGCTTGACTGGGACCAATACCAGCCTCAGCACACACTGCGTCGACGAGACGATCAAGTTGTTGTTGTTGTGTTTAATCATCGTCTTCTTCGTCTTCCAATATAATCACTCTTCTAGTACGTCTAGAAGGAGCAGCGTCGGGCCCAACATTTTTTCGCTTTGGTCTTGCCATTTAGTATAGCCCTACCAAAAATTAATAGCAACTTCAACAAGAGAGGGAAAAAGGAAGGAAGTCATATTTTTTCATTAGTTGTTGCAAATTTACACAAAATAACAATCAAGCAAAGAACAATAAGACCCAACAAAAATCAACAAACAAATCCAACATATTTGAAAAAAGTAAACTAGAAAACAATAACACTCATAAATCAAAGTGCAATGATAAGTACTAAACCAACAGAGCACTCACACTTACCAAAAACCTAAGAATAATGGATGGTGAGATGAGTCAGATAATGGATGGGAAAATACTTACTTGATATGAGTGTGCGTCGCGTAGGAGTTTGAAAACTTGAAGAATGAGGGAAAAAAATTGAGTTTGGAGGAGTTGAGGGTAAAAAATCGGGTGGGGTTTTGATAAAAAAGCCCTAAAAAAAGATGGGGCCTTTATATAGTGGTGGGTCCACGCGGAAATCGAGGCCCGAAATACACTACTCCGCGACAGGTCCGTGACGCGGACCTGTCGCGCACACACACTTGGACAAATAAATCGGGCCTCAACAAATAACCTTCTCCGCAACACACCCGCGACGCGCACGTGTCGCGGAGGTTCACTGTTTTCCAAGTATAATTTTTGGTGGTTTTAAGGTACGGGCCCCGAAAAAATCACCAAAGCATGCCAATAGCCTAACAACATCAACATCACTTATTGCTCACAAAAAAAAATCAACATTTATGGACGGACGTCACAGCAACTGCTGGGAATTACGCAACAGCTGCTGGGGATATCATAGCAGCTGCTGGGAATTGTACAGCAACTGCTGTATTTTTCCCAGCAGCTGCTGGCCCCAACCTTCGATTTTTCGTTAGTACCTATGGGAAGATGCCTATAATGGGATGCTATCATCCATGTGTAGCGGTAAGTTGAGTTTTGTTACTCCGACTACAACTAAAATGGTAAATTCAGCAATGATCTTATACATTGCCTTCACTTACTCAAAAGTAATAAACAATCAATTGATCAATTGCACATGTAAGTGATGGTGACAAAGTAAAGTAACTATTTCTTGGTTGCGTTGATACGTTTTGTAATACATTAGTAATTATCTTATGCGTGAGGTGGAATCAACAGTGATCTTATACATTGAGATAGTACTTACACAAATAAAATGTTGGTAGATCTACGTCACACTTATTTCGGTGGCTGTTTCGATTAATTGGTCGACGTGGTCATCGTTATACACGAATATAAGGAATTTCGTCCAATTCAACACTAGAAATAACTCGATCGAAAACATTTTGTTACAAGTTGTTGTGGCAACTTGGCAAGTTGCTGGGAAATTCTCAGCACCTGCTGGGAAATGTACAGCAGCTGCTGGGAAATCCTCAGCAGCTACTGGGAAGTATACAACAACTGCTGGGAATTATACAGCAGCTGCTGTATTTTTCCCAGCAGCTGTTGGACCTGACCTTCGATTTTTCGTTAGTGCGTATGGGAAGATGCCTATAAGGGGATGCTATCATCCATGTGTAGTGGTAAGTTGAGTTTTGTTACTCCGATTACAACAAAAATGGTAAATTCAGCAATGATCTTATATATTGCCTTCACTTACTCAAAAGTAATAAACAATCAATTGATCAATTGCACATGTAAGTCACAACTTATTTCGGTGGTTGTTTCTATTAATTAGTCGACATCGTCATCATTATACATGAATATAAGGAATTTAGTCCAATTTAACACTAGAAATAAGCCGATGGAAAACATTTTGTTATAAGTTGTTGTAGCAAGTTCACAAGTTGCTGGGAAATTCTCAGCAGCTGCTGGGAAATTCTAAGCAGATGCTGGGAATTACACAGCGTATCCGCGACGCCTCCGCGACGCGAAAAGGTCGCGGAGGCTCACTGTTTTTGTGTCCCAAAATTTTGGGATTTTTTGTTACGGGGCCCGAAAAATTCACCCAACACCTACACATCCTTCAATATGTTAAGACATGTTGGTTCACCAAGAAAAAGTCCCAAAAAAAACTCCCGGGTCGATCGCAAAACCACGCAACATTTCAGCACTGGAAATGTGCTTCTCCGCGACGCGTACACGTCGCGGAGGCACACTGTTTTCGTGTCCCAAATTTTTGGGATTTTTCGTTACGGGGCCCGAAAAATTCACCCAACACCTACACATCCTTCAATATGTTAGGACATGTTGGTTTACCACAAAAAGTCCCAAAAAAACTCCCGGGTCGATCGCAAAACCACGCAACATTTCAGCACTGGAAATGTGCTTCTCCGCGATGCCTCCGCGACGCATACATGTCGCCGAGGCACACTGTTTTCGTGTTTCAAATTTTTGGGATTTTTCGTTATGGGGCCTGAAAAATTCAGCCAACACCTACACATCCTTAAATATGTTAAGACATGTTGGTTCACCAAAAAAAAGTTCCAAAAAAACTCACGGGTCGATCGCAAAACCACGCAACATTTTCAGCACTGGAAATGTGCTTCTCCGCGATGCCTCCGCGACGCGTTCATGTCGCGGAGGCACACTATTTTCGTATCCCAAATTTTTGGAATTTTTTGCTACGCAAGTGCACAAGTAATATACAATGTATTGAGCAATAATAAATTGAGTAAAAATGTATTGAGCAATAATACAAGTAATATACAATGTACAATGTATTAAATAATAATAAATGTTAATTGTTCCATACTTAATATGCATAATGAAAAGACGTTTACAAACAGCAAATAAAATAGAGTGTCCTTATGAAACATTCCGCTCAGAGCAAGTAGTTCTCTTGTGCCCAACCTTTTTGCAGATGGAACATCTATTCTTCTTGCTTGGCAGTGATTGTCCGATACTTGGACGCCGCTTATTTGCCCTTCTTCCCACCTTTCCAGTCGCAACATGTGGAGGAAGTATTTCACTTTCTAAAATCTCCCTAGGAACCTCCCAAAATTCTTCAGACGGCACGGGATTGATTTCCTCCGCGTATGCAAGGATGTATGTCTCTACCTTATAGTATTCAGAAGAATACTCATAAATACACCTTCCATAATCTTCGCCATATTGACTCCTAAGCGCGGCCATCGCATGAGGACAAGGAATTTTATCAAGATCGAACACTCTACAACTGCAAGATTTGCAATGAAGATCAACAGTTGCCACTGCATCATGTCCGGAGACAGCATATCTATAGTTGGCAATTGGATGCACCAATAGCTTGTTCCCTATAATAGTATTTTTGGAGATCACCTCCTCTATCGAAGGGACCAAGATGGTTGATGCGTTGATGAACTCCATTCTTCTTTGGTGAAATTTTCCCCAAACTTCTTGATTATCGCATCAAATAGAGCAGGAATTGGAAATTCTCTTTCAACAACAAAAAGAGAATTAATCGACTCAGCTATGTTTGATGTCATAATACCGAACCTGTAAATGTTGCAACCGATATTATAGAATTTAATAACTACCATTATTAAGAATAGAGAATTCTACAACAGTAATTACACATACCTATTTCCAGGGAAAAAAACCCTGCTCCATCTATGAAATCCAATTTCTTGCAGATATGCGGCAGCCTGTGGAACCATATCTCTTATTTGATTGAAGTGATCATCAAACTCACTTACATTGTATGCTTGTGCAGCCTGGTAAAAATAATACATGATTCTTCCATTGTGAAATTGGGTTCGAATATTTTCACCAAGGTGCCACATGCAACAACCATAATGAGCTGAAGGGTAGACAATTGACACCATTTTTTTAATGCTTGGATGCCTATCCGGAATTATGCACAATTCCGGAGTATCGTCTACAAAACTTCTCATTTGGTCATAAAAATAACGATAAGCCGCATCACATTCAGAGTCAACAACACAGAATGCGACAGGAAAAATATGTTTCTCAGCATCCTGTGCAACAGCAGACAACAAGACGCCACCATACTTCCCTTTTAAAAATGTTCCATATACGGCTATGACTTTTCTCATATGCCTAAAACCAAGAATCCAGGCTCCTACGGCCACAAAAAAATACTTAAATTTACCAGTTTCATCTACCTCCAACGCCGTTTTGGTGCCCGGATTCACAGTGCTAAGCATATGGCGATATGCGTCAAGCACCGCATATCCATGCTCGTGTGTTCCCCTTATCAAAGATATTGCAATTTCACTGCCCTTCCAGAGTTTCCAGTAACTAACCTTGCATCCCAATTCAACCCGCAGTGAGGTTCGCATATCTCTGGTAGACGGCCCTTTACCCTTGGGGAACTTATCTTTGAAGTATGCGCCAATTACCTTGGCCGTAGTATGGGGATTGTGGCTAGTCAGATGCTGAGAACCACAAGTGTGAAACTTTTCATACTTTCTGATGTAAAACCTATCAGAACTTTCAAGCTTCACCGCTCTCAACCACCACTTGCACTCGGGATGCACACACTTGACGCAATACACATTTCGCGAGTTAATCACTTTTTTTATTCTAAAATCTTTCTTCAAACAGGCCATTTTCAATGAAATATCTAAATCTTCCTTATTCTTAAAGGTCATACCATTATGAAAACCTGTTTCATCATCTTGGAGGTGATTCGACTGTGTCGATTGTGTATTCGCTAGTGTGTTGCTCCCAACTTCTGGGGTCGGTGTCAACTCACCTCTACTTGCTCTATCTGGAATGTCCACAGCCATCAAAGGAGATTCATCATTCACAATTTCCAGATCTTGTTGACAATTTTGGCTCTCCAACGCCCTTTCAACCATGTATACCCGTAGAACGGGTCTTCCTTCATCTTCCAGATAAATCCGTAAACTCACTTGATTTTTTATTCGAAAAGGAGCCACTCTCTGTTTTTCACCACAAGAATGCATGTAAGTGATGACGATATCATCCGTCTCACAATTTAATTCACAACTACAAATAATTTGATTTACAAAATCATCGTACGATATATCTCGATTCACAATCATCGCTGTCGTCTCGGCCATTTCTTTGCCTTTCCAACGCCAAATAAAACGATTATTCGACTCGACCCATTCACCATGACAATCAACTCCTAATACTATTCTGTCTCCTATGGGTGATCTTCAAGCTACCTATATGAATAACAGTTAAAAGCGCAACACCAGAAAACTGTACAGAAATACAACAACTGCAGCTACTTCATCATATGAAACCAACTAATTCAGTCCAGCAGCTGCTGCACTCAGTCCAGCAGCTGCTGAACAGTGTGCAGCAGCTGCTGCGTCTTCCCCAAATCGCCCCCACTGTGCACAAATGGCAACAATGGCCAAAAATTCAACAAAACCACAAAACACAAAAAAATAGCACCAAATACACTTTTATCAGTCATAATGAGGATGGAAACTTACCTTTCAAGTAATTTCGAAGGCTACCCGAACAAATGCCCCAAATAAATTGATTTCTTTTCACTCTAATTTGAAGCACAAATATTGTGTTGGGAAAAATACTAACAACAACAACAACAACAAGAACAAGAAGGAGGAGAACAAGAAGAAGAAGAAGAAGAAGAACAACAACAACTAAACAACAACAAAACCAAATGAAACGATGCAAATGGGGAGAAAAAAGTCGGGTGTTTTGGGCTGTGCGTCGCGGGAGGGGGCTGAGAAAGAAGGGAGGGTTTGGGGGTATTTTAGATATTTTGTATTGATGGGTTAAAGTGTAAAAAATTGAAGTTGGGGACCTTTTTGCAAAATCAACTTAAATCATTAACCCTTAATTAATCTTTTGTCACCTACACCTAATACTTAAAACTAGAGTCACTTTTTTTAAATTTTCAAACTTTTTTGTCACCCTTAATTAAAACCCCCCATTAATTTTTATTTATTCCACACTAAAAAGAAATGGCGGAGCATCCAGATGTTCCCATGAGAACTTACCTTGTTTGTGGGTCATTATCGGTCGTGTCCGCACCCCTCTCACTTCCAGCAAGGTCAATATAAGAAATCTTCCCCATCACTTTGCCACCCTTAGAATCATTATTTCGCCTGAAATCCTTCACTGCATTGTGTTTTTTGACAACTAGCTGCGTGTGATCTTGATGATTCCTCATTTGCACCAGTGGAGCCTCTACTCCTAGCAGCATTCCCCTCTCAATATATTCCTTCACAATCTGCACATCTGAAATTTCAAATAACTAAAGATTTCATATTTATCTACAATTTGGATGGCCCAGAAAAAAAAAAGAGTGCAATATGTGCATACACCCTGCCGCATTGTGCTCTTAGGGTGTGTTTGGTATCAAAGAAAACATTTTCCAATTTTCTCATTGTTTAAATGTTTTAGAAAATATATTTCAAATCAACTTATTTTTCTTAAATCTAAGAAAAACGAGTTCCCTCCAAAAACTAAGAATGAATATCCACCAAATCACTCATTCACCTCAAATTACAATTTTTTTACCTCACTCATCCCTCCAAAAAAATTTAAATTATTTTTGAAAAATATTTTAAATATTTTAAATTTTTATTTTCCCCCCACCCCTTGCCCCAACCTCCCTACTAGCCCCTGCGACACACAAAAGAAAATTTAAAAAATTATTTTTGAAAAATATCTCAAGTTTTAAAATTTTCTTCCCTGACATCCCCACCCCCCCACCCCAACAAAAAAAAAAGAATATTAAATTATTTGAAAAATATTTCAAAATTTGAATTTTTTTTACTCCAGCCCCTCCCCCTCCCCCAACAAAAATTTTAAAAAATTATTAAAATATTTTATACTCTCTAGCAAAAATTAAATATTTTTTAAAAAATAACTCACCAACCAAACAATACAAAATATTTTCCGATAACCAAACCAAACAATAGAAAATATTTTCCACTCAACAACCAAACATGAGAAAATAAGTTAGAAACCAACTTGTTTTCTAAGAAAACATTTTGCATGGAAAACATGTTCTTTCGTACCGAGTGCAACCTTAGTTTTTGTAATTTCATACCGTATTGAAAAAAAGTAGAGATGCCAACATCTCATGAGTCATGACACCATGTTGTATAACAGAGACCTACTGAAATGCTCAAAAATAAACATATAAAATTAATCTAAATTAAAGTTTTAAAATTTATGTCTCAAGCATGATATCTACTGAGTAATCTCTCTCTTTGTCACGACCCTGGCTAGACTCCAGATGTAAGTGTGGAGAGATTAACATGGATTTTTAGTTGGGTTGCCAAAAACTAAGAAGCATTTTGACTTCATATGGTTGATAGTTTACCACATGACTGAGTCAACCTATTTCGTACCAGTGAAGACCATATTCAATGCTGAGGACTATGTCCACTTGTATATCCGGGAGTTGGTGAGGTTGCACCGAATTCCATTGTCCATCATATCGAACTGCAGAGTTCAGTTCACTTCTAACTTTTGGAGGCCCTTCCAAAGAGGACTTGGCACTAGAGTGTAATTGAGTACAACTTTTCATCCTCAGACCGATGGGCAAGCTGAAAGGACCATTCAGACCTTGGAAGATATGTTGAGTGATCGCCTATTGGAGTTCGAAGAAAGTTGGGACGAACATTTTCCACTTATCGAGTTTGCCTACAACAATAGCTTCCATGCAAGTATTGAGATGGCACCTTTTGAAGCCTTGTACGGTAGATGATGTAGATTCCCCATTGGGTGGTTTGAAGTCGCTGAGGTGGAATTAATGGGACCGGACTTGGTGATGAATGCCATGGGAAGAATTAAAAGCATTAGGAAAAAATTGTAAAAAACCCAAAGCCGATAAAGGTCCTACTCGGATGTAAGGAGAAGGAAGCTTGAGTTCCAAGATGGCGGTTGGATCTACTTGAATGTATCCCCAATGAAAGGTATTCTTCGGTTTGATAAGAAGGGAAAGTTGAGTCTTTAGATATATGGGATCATACAAGGTGTTGAAGAGAGTAGGAAAAGTAGCGTAGAGTTAGACCTACCTAGCGAATTGCATTTAATTCATCCGGTCTTCCATGTATCGATATTAAGGAAATTCATGGGTGATCCAAGTTCCATAATTCCCTTGCAATTAAAATCCTAAACTAGCAAGTGAAAAAGCTAAGGAACAAGAAATTCGCTTCCATCAAGGTGCTTTAGAGAAACCAACAAGTTGAGGGTGCTATATGGGAAGCAGAAACGGACATAATGAAGTGTTACCCATATCTATTCCACTCCACTCATCCCTAAGGTACTAAGAAGTTCTTCCAAAATTCCCAAACTCTATGCATTTCAGGTGCTCATGGTGCATGCATTTAAAATTTGATGTTTATGAACTGTTTTGAAGCATGTTTTAAGTGTAAAACTGAACCATTTGAGAGATGGTGATTGAATTGCATTTTTGCATGCATACAGGGTTATTAGCTGCTAGTTTACTCTTTAGATCCTACCTTAAGTATATTCGGGGACGAATGTTCCCAAGGGGGAGATATCGTAACGACTCCCAGTTAGAAGCCCTGGGTGCAGAGAAATTGGCCGGGAAATGATTGAATACCTATTTCACGAGGCAATCTACGACCCCTGGAATCTTCTATGACTCCTAGAGTGCTTCGTAAATGGAGTTCCAACTATGAGGAAATTTGAAGTTTTCAGTAAGACAATCCACGACTTATTAGACGGACCGTAAAATATTATACGACTCGTATAAGGCCTCATTAAAAGGGGTCAGATACAAGATGAAAATTTGGCTAAGTGCGAAAGGATTCTACGAGACCATCCACGGCTTGTAGAAATTAGTACGACCCATCCTTTTAGTCGTAGTCCCCAATTCAGAAAAGGCTATTTTTCAAGACTATCAGGTGAGCCATCAGACGAGAGGGTCTATGGCCCGTAAATGGGGTTTCATAGATTGCTTTTGATAGTTTTAAATAAGGGGTAGTTTAGTCATTTTCATAATTTTATTCCTAAACTACGTTGTTTGGGGGGACGAAAAGGGGGACCTATATAGTCTTCAAGCCTGAAGAGCACCCCCCATTCTCCCATTCTTAAAATCTCAAATTTCTAAGGCAAGACTCTCACGAACAAGGCTAGGATTTTACAAGTTCTTTCCTCAAGACTTCAACTCCAATTCTCTCTACTTTCTTAGGTATGTGAGTTGGTTTATTGGTATCCTTTCACTCATAAAGTTCCCTATTATGCATTTTTATCTTTTTTTTTTAAGTTCCTAAGTTTTAATGCATGCTGATGATGATTTTATGGTTCTCATGCTATTACATGATATTGATAAAGTTCAATGATGACTATTTTGTTCATTATGTGTACATATGTTTTGAAGTGTGATATTGATTCTAAGGTGGGTTTTGATATGGTTAAGGTTGGATGATTTCGATGTTCCTTTTTAAAGAAATTTTTCAAGACTTATACAATTTATGATTGTTTCATGCATCAATTAAGTCACCCTATTTTCACGAAAGCTTCTTATGAATTATGACTATGAATAGAGCATTTATGAAGAACTTCAAAGTTAAAGTTTATCAAAGCTATATGTAAGATGATTATTGCCCTAAATGATGCTTAAAAAAGACTCTCAAGTTTCGACCTACTCCTATTGATTGCTACTTATGATTCTAAGTTATGTTTAAAGATTTTATGGGATGACTTAGCACCGAGAGGACTTGAGTTTGAGACTCATCCTGTTTGTTGAGACATGATCCCTTGAAGCTAAATCTTAATGTACCTAACTATATGCCACCATAGAGGCCTTGTAGGCTACGATAGAGGATCTATGTAGCCCCCAAATTTAGGAAAGATACTAAGTTTTGGATATCTACCTTGGCAAGTAGATTCCTCTTTTCCCAATGGAAGGAGTTCATTGGCCTTTTCCCAATGGAAGGAGTTCATTGGATTCCATGTAGTAGCTCACATGGTCTTACTGTCGGTTATGGTCTATCTCTACAAGTTTATATGTTTCCCTGATATGTCTTAAATTCATGTTTTAAAGTTACATTATCTCATATATTGGTCTGAGTTGTATTCCTTGTACATGTTTAATCCTATTTCATTGTCTCATTATCCTTATGTATACTTATATGCTATGTTTGATTATGATGGCATTACAATTTCATCCATACATTGCATCTCACATACTTAGTACATTCAAACGTACTAACGCATATTTGCCTACATGATTTAACCATGTAGTGACAGGTATTCCTCCACCGATTCGTGGCTAGTATTCGACGCCCAAGACTAGTTCTACTGTTGTGGTGAGCCCTTAGATCGGGACTCTTCCACCTTTTCCTTTTAACTTGTATTTAGTTTGATTTTAAGATGACGTTTTGTAGCCCTTCTGAGGCACTTATTTTAGTATTGTATTGTCTAGACTTCTTTTTATTTATGGAAACTATTTGTTATCGGTCCCATCGACTTATGATGTAGTTGGTATGCATATGGACAAAGTAATGGTGTAGTTATTTTCATTATTTTTAATGTTGCTTCATTGCCATAAGCCCATAACCCCTTTCCCTTATGTTTTCTTTCCACATTATATCTTGTTTATTGTCTATGAATGCTTGAGATGCTTAGATGGCTTGGGTGAGGTGCCTTGGGGAACCTTATTCGCCATGTGATGATTAGGCCCTAGGTCGGGTCATTACACCTACATACTTAGGACTTAATTGTTCTTTTTTGCCAAATTGAAACACACCCTTCATAGGTTAAACTTTCAAGTACATCCTATCTCTCACATCAAACTTATGATCCCTCTTACTAACATTGGAGTATGAATTTTGGCGACTTTGTGCCGTCTTCAATCTTTTCTTTATAAGTTTCACCTTCTCTATAGCATCCACAACCAAGTCAGGATCAAACAATTCCATCTCTCCCACGTCGGACGAACTCATCAAAGATCTGCATCGTCTCCCATATAAAGCATCAAACAGTTCCATATTGATGCTTGAGTGATAGCTATTATTATAGACAAATTAGATGAGAGGTAGATGGTCATCCCAATTACCTTTGAATTCCAACACACAAGTTCTCAACATGTCCTCAAGAATTTGAATCGTCTTCTCGGCTTGCCCATCATTTTGAGGATGGAATTTTATGATTAGCTTCACCTTGGTACCAAGTATCCTTTGAAATGGTTTTCAAAAGTGAGAAGTAGATTGGGGACCTTGATCCGATATAATTGATAAAGGTACACCATGCAATCTTATCAATTCATGGATATGCAACTTGGCATAGCTTTTGATACTATAAGAAGTCTTGATTGGAGATAAAGGTACACCATGCAATCTTTCCAATTCATGAATATACAACTTGGCATAGTCTTCGATACTATATGAAGTCTTGATTGGTACAAAATGAGCATACTTTATCATACTATCCATAATCACCCAAATGGAGTCATGATGCTTCTGAGTATAGGGTAAACCTACTATGAAGTTCATATTTACATCTTCTTATTTCCAAGTATATATTTCAATATCTTGGGCTAAGCCACCTGACCTTTGATGTTCAACCTTCACTTGTTGGCAAATAGGGTAATTTTCCTACAAATCTTGTGTCATGATCCAAGCCTAGGGCCTAGAAGTGACACGACGAATGAGAAACTCAAAGGGATCCCAAACAAGTCTCTTAAGCATGCGTAGAACATCCTTAATGCGGAAGCATAAATAAACAACAACAAGTAACAAATAATTCTAGGAGAAATGAGACTTTGGACTCAAGCTATGGGATGTTATAGGGAGGAGGATTAGCATGGATGCATAGAAAATAATATCTAAGAGGAAGGTAAGTATGACTCACGCTATGGGGGTATTAAGGACTTAGGACTTCCATCTCATCAACAACATAAAACAAGAATAAGAAGGAATAAGGGACTAAGGGAGTCTTTCATAATACGTAAACATAATAGGAGTTGGCTCATAACATACAAATTCATATCCAACACCACCTCTAACAAAGAGTGGAATGGGGGCCAAGACATCTCACGGGCTCACCCTCAAAAGATAAATATCCATAATTAGACAAGTCTTGAATAAGCATGAAAGTAAGTGGATATTTTCCCCGAATGTGGATGACTCACCAATAGGAATCTTCAATTGACCCGCTTAGCCACGTGCAGGAGGAGGATGAATAGGAGCTCTGGTTCCTACATGGTTAGATCTTGTACGTAAAAAATATGTGTTAGTACTTGAAATATACTAAGTATGAGGGGTGCAATGCAACAAAGAAACCATAAGGCATAGTTAAACAATATGTATAATCGTAAACAACAAATATACCAAGGTTAAGGGATAATGGAATCTACCAAGGTTCTCTCGGTGCTAGGTCAGCATCCCATGGAATACCTAATATATACATATTCATGCTTGTCATAAAATCATCATAAGTCATTGTCAAATCATCTTCATGCATACTTAGGCTCAAAGGCCAAATTATAATTCAAAACATACTTGTATGCATAGGAATAACTCTTCATAACTTGTACATGCTAGTCTATTCACACCCTTGAATGGTTAATGCCATCTCATAATTATATTCATGTCAAATCAAGTTCATGTCCATAATCATATTTATGTTCATAGTCAAAATCTCTTGTAAACGTCTTGTGCATGCATGATCATATGATGAGAGATGAGAGTATAACATGGGTACATAAGCATTAAGTTCAAATCATGAAAAATGGAGTAAAATCATGCATAATCCTTGAATATAAAAGATTCTGAATCATAATTGTAGTTACTTGTGCATAATTTCATAACATAAAGCCATAATATAAGTAATCTCATGAAATTCCAAAATCCAAGAGAACTGAAATTAATTCATGCATATTTTATAGTTTGAACATAAGCCCATATCGTAATTGCATCATTTGAAAACCAAATCATGAAAACCCTAATTTGATCATACTTGAAAATAGATGAATTAGATGAAAAATAGGTCCCACGATTGAAGGAGATCATCAATGAATCCCACATACGTTAGGTTGAATTGAAGAATTTGAGATGAAATTCGCTTGAAACTCGAATGTCTTAAAGATTATTTGACTTGAACTAGAATGAGAGATTTGAGAGTATTTTTGGTGAATGAATTTGAGAGTCTAGGTGTTATTAGTGCATGGAAATATTTAGAATAGATTAGAAACACATTAGGAGGGTACAATAGTTCATGAACATCCAATAGAAGTTTAGGATCTTGGAAAAAGACCAACGTATCCTTATGAAAACACCCCTGGATGCTTGGGCATTGCATCACCATGACACACATATCATGGACCATGGTGGGGTCTATGGTATGCAATACCCTTAGCACAAACAAGGAGGGCCAAGTGAAGGAGCCCTTCATATGACACACCACGGCCAGGGGTGTACACCACAAGTCATGGTGCGCTCTGTGGTGAGCACACCTTCCCAAGGTAGCATGGAACCATTCCCAAGGGTCCTACGATCCCTCCAGTGACACACCACAACAGTGGTGCGCACCACGAGTCGTGGTATACTCCTTGGTGGGCATCTTGGGTCAAAATTCTTCAAAAATATGATTTTAAGCATCATTTAGGTCTTATGAAATTTTGGATCCTTACACTTCTTCAACTTCAAGATCATGATTTTAACACTCGAGTGAAGGAATGCTTCAAAGGAGCGAACGAGGAGATGAAGCATGAGATGAGAGAAGAGATCAAATAGGGAGTGTGTGAAGAAATAAGACATGAGATGCAGCAATAATTGCAAGAGCAAGTTGACGAGATTATCCCAGACAATTTGACAATCCTCATAGAAGGATTACCTGCACTGGTCACTAATACAACTATAGATATGGTTCACCATCAAGTAATGGTACGAGCCATATTTAGATTATTTAAACTATCTATTTTAGATATATTTTGTGATGTTTATTCCCTTAACTTAAATTTGTTTTAGACTCATTATTTTAGACTATTTTGGAGTTGTTTGTTCAAGTTATGATTTATAGAAAACCACTAGTTTTTTCTTCTATTTTCATTCTCTTTTAAATTTTGTAAAGCTATAAAGTAAGATAAATGTATAAAAAATCTTTACTATCGAATTACTATTCAATTGGTAATATGACCAACACATTACGTATCAATTACTAAATATTGAATATAAAATTATATTTTACCAATAAATGAACAACAATTAGTTCCTAAACTACCTAATGAAGTCATATTCTGTTGGTAATTTACCAATGAAACACCAACATATCTTTTTGTAATTAGAATTGTGAATCCATTGCTAATGCATTTTTGAGAATTTGCCATCTAACTTACCAATTAAGTTGTTATCCTTCTAACAATTGCTAATAAAATACCAATGTTATTTTAGTTTTGTTGCTATGATATTACTAACAAAATTTACAAATGAGAAATCTAATTTACTTTGTTTCTCTTCCTTAGTAAATATAACAAAGACATACCAATCGAAAAATTGGTTAGTGATTTACCAAACAAAAATTTCGGGGCCATGTTTCAATAAGTACTAACAGAATCTGTGTTTTTACTAATCAATATTTAGTTGGTAATTTTACCAACTAAAAGATTTGAGTTAGGTAAAATTTACCAATGAAGCTTTTCGCAACAAATTAAATACCGATTAGCAAAATTTACCAACTGACTTAATCATTTTATTAATGGATATATCTTTGTTGGTAATTTGAATTTGTGTTGTGGTGGTATATATAAGAATTGCTATATTTTGTTTCAGATTCTTGGTCAAAACTTTAGTTTGCGACACTCATGCAGTGAAGATCTTTTAATGGATGAGATTTTCATCATTTTGTGATCTCATCTTTATTAAATTTGAATTATTTTTATATATATTACACAACGTGCAATGACATAAGAATTATTTGTTATATATATATATATATATATAAATGAATTTTTTAACGTGATAGATAAATCAAAGCTCAAATTTTTTTATTATTTTAAGCGTTTTGAATTAAAAAAATTAAAAGATACTCAAGCTTGCATGTGGAGTTGATAATCTAGTTATCTAACAAAGAACAAAAAGGCAGTCGAAAAATGAAAAATGAACAGAGAGAATGAAATAGGCACAATAAAATGGCTAGAGATTGATAATAAATTACTTCCGCAATCTAATTGAGATACTTTGTGTAAACTGGTGCTAAAAAATACTTATTTATATTCTAGTAGTCACGTAATTTACTTTTTCCTTAAATTAAAGCACAAAATACGAAAATCTAATTTAAAGAAAAACTCTTTCACATTATTCCATCTGACAAAAAAAATTCAGACCAAGTATCTCCTATGAAAACCTCAACTTGGTTGTGAATTAAAAAAGTAACTGTCCATAAATTAATGGTCACATCAAAAAGTAAGTGCCAAATAATGTCCGCCAAAAATTAGTGGTCAAATCATTTTTAGCCGACCATAGTTAAAAAAATATAGCTATAAAATTATGACAATTGTTTCAATCCAAACACACAAAAGGTTTTGGTCATTTTGGCAAAAGCTTTGAATTGTTTGGATTGATTTCCAACAATTCAAATGTTTTGATCTTCTGAAAATAGCAATTCATGAAAAGAAAGAATGGCAGCAACTCAGAGCATGATTTTTGGCCTTGATGACACTGAACACAGCTTCTACGCCTTAGAATGGACACTTGATCATTTCTTTGCCGCTCCTCACTCCCTTTTCAATCTCATCATTGTTCACGTTAAAACTCTTCCAACTTCTGTTGTCGGTCTTGCTGGCCCAGGTACCTACCCCATCATGCCCATCCAACACTTTCATTTGATAAATTCATTTTAAAATTTTTTACTGGGGCTCAAATTGTGTCAGTTTTAAAATTTTAGTGGTTTTTTCATATCTATCTATATATACATAATTCATAAAGATGCCTTATAACTTGGGTTTCAGCTAGCATCTGTGCTCTCCAACTTTGGGTGTACACAAATAAATACCTAAACTTGTATAAAAATTGAATAAGTTGAGACATGCATCCTAAGGTCCTGTGTAGCGATTTGCATCTTATGTAATGTGCCAGGTTCTATTCCTTTAAAGTTAAATGTTTAAGAATATATCAGATAAAACCACATTAAAAGATACATTTGTGTATTATGTCATGTATATTAATTGTATGATTTTTCAGCAAAGAGGACTCCTTCACTAAACGTGATAATTTGCAGAGTAATTAATTAATGATAATATTGTGTAGGAACAAGTGAGGTGCTGTTAGTGGTTGAAAAAGATATTAAAAAGACAGCGGAAAGAGTTTGCGAGAAGGCAAAACAATTATGTGACTCTAAAGGGGTGAGTAGCGTAGAATTTAATGTTGTTGAAGGAGATGCTAGAAATGCGCTCTGTGATGCTGTTGACAAGCACCATGCCTCTATTTTGGTCTTGGGAAGCCATGGTTATGGAGCTTTCAAAAGGTAAAATTATATTATATTCCCTTCATTTTGTTTTGTTTATGGCATTCAAAAAACATAACAAGTTTATAATTGTAAACTATGTCGATGATAAATCAAATGATACATAAAATTATACTAAAGAAACATAATATTATTATATGATTTTACCAATTGGCCTATATATGTAAAAATTAATAATAAGCATAAAAATTATGGTGAGAATCTCCCATAAACAAAACTCTTTTAACGACTACATTGTGGATGTTATTTTGTTTTAATATGAGAAATGAGATTATCAATTTAAAAAGAAAAAATTAAAAAAACAAATTTAAAAAGAGGGAAAAAATAATACTGTACTATTGGATCTTAAAACCATTTCAAAAATTTTATAATATAGTTTTATTTTCTTTTGTAATGAGAATATTGATTGGATTTTTTTTTACTTAAATGTTCTATAGGGCTGTTTTGGGCAGCGTAAGTGACTACTGCTCTCACCATGCTCATTCCTCCGTCATGATTGTGAAGAAGCCAAAGGCAAAGAATTGAAAATATTCATTAATAAGAAAAAAAATGTTGGAGGGAGATTAATTGGACCAAAACCTTGGCAAGAAATAGTAATTCAGAGAAGGGGACATACATCCAATTCTCTCTCTTTATATATACTATAAATTTGTAATCAATAGAATATGTCGCTGGCATATAATTGGGAAGAAAACCATATCTTGCCGGCTTCATGAAATTAGTCAATAGGAATTTATAGGCATGCCCTCTTTTTCTTTTACTTGCACCAAATGCATGGTGTGTTTTTGTTGATCTTTTTGCATTTTAGAATCAATGGAAATGAAATATTCCATTCAAATTGATATGGATTTGCTTCTTAGCTTCCTACATTATATATACCTTTTGTTTCTTTAATTCTTCTAGTACTATCACTTGTTCATTCTTTAATCAAGTGATGTATCACATTAAAATTGAAGGAAAGTAAAAGAAAATAAGATGAGAGAGATATGTAGGGGGTGACATTCGTACTCGATAGGTGACATGTGGCAAATGAAATAGGTCAAATGTGAATTAGTAGAAGTGTCAAATTAAATGCTTACCTAAATCTCGAAACTAGTAGCTAGTTTGTTCGCGGAGAGTTTTTAATTATTGCTATTAGAAATAATACCCGCGAAAAAGGCCATCTAATGCAAAAATGTGAAATCGAGCATGAGATATTGATTAAACGAAATGAGTTAGAGGTTTTAGTCATTGAAGAAGAGTTTGAGATTGCCGTCAATCATTATTCAAGGAGAAGTGTCAAGAACAGAAAAATATACAAAATGTAGGCCTTAATGCCAGCCTAGAAAAGTAGTTACAACTAATTTTAGTTAGTTACAAATCAGTTAGAAGTTAGTTAGAATAACAGTTAGTGATGTAATTGTGTATATATATAGCTGAAAGTTGTACTGTACAGATTCAATTGAATCAGTTAACAATTGATTTCCTATCCAGTTCTTCTCTCCTTTAGTCCATTTCCTTTCACATAGATTCAAGCCAATCTGTCGACATGGTATCAGAGCCGGGAATGGCGATTGGATTCTGATTTCTGCTTCCTCTGTTGGCCAGCAGTGGTGATGGGTTTCTGGTTTGGATTCTGATCTCCTTTTCCTCTGTTAACACTTTCTTTTTCTTTTTTCTTCTTTCTTTTTCTGGTAACAGTCGTGTCATTACGAATATCATCAATGGTGAATGATACATCGGAAGCCAATGAAAGTAGGAGTGGAAACAATCGAAGTTCGAATTCGAATTTTGATTCTTTCGATCCACTGTATCTGCAAAATTCTGATATTCCAGGAGTGAATTTAGCTCACTGTGTGCTCACTGGAATGGAAAATTACACCTTATGGAGTAAATCGATGCGTATTGCATTGTTGGGAAAGAACAAGATTGGTTTTGTAGATGGAACTTGCAGGAAAGACATGTACGAAGGTCAAATGGCACATCAATGGGAGCGAGTGAATGCAGTTGTCTTATCCTGGATCATGAGCTCAGTGTCGAAGGACTTGGTTAATGGAATTGTGTATTCCTCAAATGATAAGGTGTGGACAGATCTCAAGGACCGATTCGACAAAGTGAATGCTACGAAGATCTATCATGCTCACAGAGAAATTACAACATTGACTCAAGGTACTTCAACTATCTCAGCCTATTTCTCAAAACTGAGTGAATTATGGGAAGAATATGAGTCACTGGTACCACCTCCGTCGTGTTTGTGTGAGAGATCACGTGATTTCATCATGAATTTGGATCAACAAAAGCTCATGCAGTTTTTGGGAGGATCGAATGAGAATTACAGCCAGTCGCGAAGTCAAATCTTGATGATGCCAAGCATACCTACTGTGAATCAAGCTTATTCGTTAATCATACATGAAGAGAGTCAAAGAGAACATCTGAACATGGCTATACAAATGTCACACACTAGACCACATTATGAAGAAGGGGAAGCATCAGCTCTTGCAGCAGCAGCAGTGATGAAACATGGTCATAATCTGAAGCAAAAATCAATGATGCCATCACATTATGAAGGGAGAGAAACTTCAGGTAACACTTTCTCAAGGAATAGCAATAGTATGAACAATAGGAAGAGTAATCTCCAATGTGATTTTCGTCACCTTAGAGGCCATACCAAAGCGCAATGCTACAAGTTAATTGGATATCCACCTGACTTCAAATTTACTAGAAATAAAGAAAGAGAACAAGGTGTTTACAGGAATGGGAACTCAGGATATAGGGACACCAGGACAAATGGATACAGGGCAAATAATGTTAGTGAGAGTTGTTCTGAAAGACCTGTTTCTGGAGAGCAGACGACTTTCACAGCAGAACAATTTAAGAAGCTTCTCAGCCTGATTGATGAACAAGGCTCACCTGAGAATGTTGCTAACATGGCAGGTAAAATTAATTGTTTTCTAGCTGGTTTTAAAACTAACTTCTGGATTGTTGACACTGGAGCTTCAAACCATATGATTTCATCCATGGACTTAATGTCATCTAGCACTGCCCTCACACCTTCTCTTCAAAACCAAGTTCATTTGCCAAATGGAGAAGTAGCACAGATCACACATAAAGGAATTTGTCAATTGGACAAGGATCAAACTCTTAAAGATGTCCTATTCATACCTATGTTCAGATACAACCTGCTATCAGTGTCTAAACTCACCAAAGACCTACAATGCTTTGCCTCTTTCTATCTTGATTTTTTCCTTTTTCAGGACCTTTACACTGGAAAGGTGAAGGGGATTGGTAAAGTCAAAGATGGACTCTACATTCTCTCCACCAAGTCATCACATGTTTCTTCTTCTTCTAGTTCACAAGCTGCAACATGTTGTTTGTCCACTTACGCCAAGAGTTCTGTATGGCATCAGAGGCTTGGCCATGCACCATTTTCAGTCCTTAATCAGATACACTCCATCAAACATACTCTAGATACTTCTCAAATTTGTAATTATCTAATTTGTCCAGATGCTAAACAAACTAGATTGCCATTTCCTATTCATACGACTGATTCAACACATGTTTTTCAGTTCGTACATATGGATGTATGGGGTCCTTTTAAAGAATGTACTTACAATAAAAATAAATACTTCCTTACTCTTGTGGATGACTTCAGTCGTATGACTTGGGTTTTTTGTTAAAGCTCAAAAGTGATTGCATTCTACATTTGAAAGTCTTTGTTCAATTGATTCGAAATTAGTTTGATACTTCTATCAAGACCATCAGATCAGATAATGGTCTTGAATTCATCAATTCACAATGTACTTCTTTTTTTCAATCTCTTGGTATTGTTCATCAAAGAACCTGTGTGTATAGCCCACAACAAAATGGGGTAGCTGAAAGAAAACACAGACACCTCCTAGAAGTGGCAAGAGCACTAAGGTTTCAAGGTCACATTCCTCTAAAATGCTGGGGTGATTGTGTGCTAACAGCAACCTATGTCATAAATAGACTACCTACCAAAATTTTAGGTGGCCTCTCACCATATGAAAAGTTCTACAAGACACCTCTTTTATTGAGTCACATGAGAACTTTAGGCTGTCTGTGTTATGCCACTGAACTTAATCCTGTTGATAAGTTTTCCCCAAGAGCTATTCCTGCTGTGTTTATGGGTTATTCCCCCATACAAAAAGGATACAGACTTTACAACTTACAATCTCACAGTTTCTTTATCAGTAGAGATGTTCATTTCAGAGAACATATCTTTCCTTTCAAACATGTATCCAGTAAACCTTCTGACCTCACTCTACATGATCTAACACCTTACTTTCTTGATCCAGATAATGGCTCTAGTAATCATCAAGTCTCTTCATCGCCACAATCAGTTGACTCCCATCTTTCACCTAATGCATCACCTTCATTATCTCCAGTTTCCTCTCATTCTTCACCTGATGCACCACCTTCAGTTTCTCCTACGCTCACAACACAAGAAAGTAATCCTCCTACACATCCCTCAAGCATTGATCCTACACCTATACACCCTCAACCTACCAGAATACTTACTAGAACAACTAAACCTCCAATTTGGTTGTCTGATTATGTGCATACACAACCATGCTCAAGGTCACATCCTCACTCAATCCATCATGTAGTCAACTACTCCCACCTCAATCCTAGCTATCAAGCATTTCTTTCTAAGTTCTCTAGCATTTCTGAACCTCAGTCCTACTCTGAGGCAATCCTAGATGACAGATGGGTCCTTGCAATGAAACAAGAGATTGAAGCTCTAGAAGAAAACAAAACTTGGGAGATAGTTGATCTTCCAGCTGGAAAACTGCCTATAGGATGTAGATGGGTGTATAAAATTAAGTATAATGCTGATGGAACCATAGAAAGGTTTAAGGCTAGGATAGTAGCCAAGGGATATACACAACAGGAAGGGGTGGACTTTCATGATACCTTTTCTCCTGTTGCAAAAATGGTTACTGTCAGGTGTGTTCTCTCTTTGGCTGCTATGCATAATTGAGTTGTATTTCAAATGGATGTGTTCAATGCATTCTTATAAGGTGATCTTAATGAGGAGGTTTTTATGGTACTGCCGCAAGGTTTTAGCAGTAAGGGGGAGAAAGTATGCAGATTGAAGAAGTCCCTGTATGGCCTCAAATAGGCATCCAGGCAATGGAACATAAAGCTCACAAATGCTTTGGTTAGATCTGGTTCTCAACAGAGCAAATATGATTACTCTTTATTCACCAAGAAAGCTGATCAAAAGATAGTAATGATACTCATTTATGTGGATGATCTACTGATTACTGGAAATGATGTTGGGCTGATTGAAGACTCAAAATATATTCTCAAGCAGAACTTCAAAATCAAGGACTTAGGTGAGTTAAGATACTTCCTAGGGATAGAGTTTTTAAGGTCAGATAAAGGCATCCTGATGACACAAAGGAAGTATACCATGGATCTGATTTCAGAATGGGGATTAGCAGGAGCTAAACCTGCTATGACACCTTTGGAACAACATATGAAGTTTACCACTGTTGAGTATGATAAACACTTACAAAGAGAGGGTAATGATCCACAACTGGTAGATAAAAATGCCGATCAAAGGCTAGTAGGGAAGTTACTCTATCTGGCAATGACAAGGCCAGATATTTCTTATGCAGTCCAGACATTAAGTCAGTTTATGCATAATCCAAAACAGATTCATCTAGAGGGAGCACTACATGTAGTGAGGTACCTTAAAGGAAGACCTGGTTTAGGAATTTTGTTGAGCAGTGATGAGGATACTACATTAAGAGCCTTTTGTGACTCTGACTGGGCATCTTGTGCTGTGACAAGGAAGTCAGTGACAGGCTACTGTGTTAAGTTGGGAAGTTCCTTGATCTCTTGGAAATCAAAGAAACAGGAAACCATATCCAGAAGTACAGCTGAAGCTGAATACAGGAGCATGGCATCAGCTGTCTCAGAAGTAGTTTGGCTTGTAGGACTGTTGGGAGAAATGAATGTGAGTGTGAAAATGCCAGTAAAGTTATTTTGTGACAACAAAGCTGCCATACAGATAGCAGGAAATCCAATTTTCCATGAGAGAACAAAGCACATTGAGATAGATTGTCACTTTGTGAGAGAGAAGATACAAAAGGGACTAATCAGGGCCACGCATGTCCCAGGAACTGATCAAGAAGCTGATATTTTGACCAAAGCATTGGGAAGCCAACAACATTACTACTTATTGAACAAGTTGAGGTTATTAGATGTTTTCAACCCTCAACTTGAGGGGGAGTGTCAAGAACAGAAAGATAAACAAAATGTAGGCTTTAATGCCAGCCTAGAAAAGTAGTTACAACTAATTTTAGTTAGTTACAAATCAGTTAGAAGTTAGTTAGAATAACAGTTAGTGATATAATTGTGTATATATATAGCTGAAAGTTGTACTGTACAGATTCAATTGAATCAGTTAACAATTGATTTCCTATCCAGTTCTTCTCTCCTTTAGTCCATTTCCTTTCACATAGATTCAAGCCAATCTGTCGACAAGAAGATATAACAATCAAATACCATCAGATTCATAGGGATGCCAAATGAGGGAGGGCCGGGCGGTTGTAGATTGAGTGTCCATAAATTCATGAAGATTTCAACTCACTCCGCCCCATCCCACCTAGCAAAAATTTCTATCTCGTTCATTATTTAGTTCTTATACCTTAATTTCTTCCATTCACTTTATTCTGAATTTTTTGTTATAATAAGCTTAATACGTTAGAAAAGATTAGCTGAAAACATTGTAATACAAAATCAACTACATTATAATAAATATGTAAGTTTTTAATTGCTTGCATTCTGCATTATCAATGGAATGTATACAAAGTCCTCTAAAATTTTCAATTCTCCATTCCAGATAAACTAAAAATTACGCGAGTTTCAGTAGATTACTATTTTCTTTCAAAAAATAAAAATGATGATAAAATCAGTCTAAATGACCAATATGAAGATCTCTGAAAATGATGACAATGTTTCACATTACAAGTTCATGTAAATCTGTAATCCGTCCTGTTCAACATTAATTTTTAAAGAATAACTTTTACTTGTCCCAGAATCACTTTGGCCTGTATAATTTTAATTCACCCTGTCCCACATAGCCTACAACCCGCACTACCCCATATTCCCACTGTCCTATTAGCATCCCTACAGTATCATGATGTAGTGCTCCACTTTTGTTTGGAGAAGAGTATAGAAACAACATTTATGTTAATGGTGAAGTATAATCAGAGCCAATTTCAACCTTCTGATTGAAAGAGAGTAGGATGAGTTTTAGTTTCAACAATAAGCTTTCAAAACTTGCTTTGCTGATATGTAAAAGATGGAAGCCCTTTCATCAACATTTGAGGTCACTGATAATAACCAATAATTTATGTTGGAATTCCTTCTCTCAGATTAGTAGATTGAGACTTCTTAAGGTCTTAAATTTTAGTTCAAATTAATTCTGTGATTGTATATTTAGTATCTTACACCTTCATTACATTCAAATCAATTCATGGTGTATAGAATGTAGTTTCAAAGTTATAATATATTCAGAAAAGTTTTGAGCCAGCTAAAACTGTGTTGAAGATAAAATTTATGTCATCCAATGTAAGATAAATCTCTAAACTATATGAAAAGGTTGCATATGTAGTGATTTGTTTGATAAGATTGAAGTTCTTTGAGAGTGAAAAGTTATTCTTACTTTATTACATATGAAGGAGACTTACTATAATCCTTGATATTGTTGGAAAATTATACGCGCAGCGGAAGCATATAAGGATCGTACTGCTTACATGAATAATAGATAACACATACGTTTATGCTAGAACACAAATATTCATGCTAGAACACATAAACTTTACGAAATATAATTAGATAAATACCTCTTGAAGCGTGAGCATATACCTTCAAGTAAATCCACGAGTTAGACTGCAGTTTTGCGGTTTTCTACAGTGATCCCAAGTTCACATCCGAACTCTCTCAATACTTGGGTGGGCAAGCATTGTATAGAAAACCTAATTCTCTTTCATCCCAATCCTCTTTTTCTCTAGAAAAACCCCTATTTACAGGGGACCTTCCAAATCCAAAAGGAAGAAGGAAACCTACTTTTCTTGAAAAACAAGAAACTAATATGTGTCCTTCTTTTATTAGAAATAGGATTCTGAGTTATACTTAAATTTGGGCACTGTAGGGACCACAGAATTAATTACTGAGGCTCCTTATTATGGAAATAATTCAAATAATTAATTTGAAATTATTCTTACCATAATAAATTATAAATCATTCCACTAAAGATTCATAATTGCACTCTTCTATTTATATTTCTTAATTCCCCATTAAACACTTATGTAATTCCCCATGTTAAGATTACAGATACTAATCAATTAATTAAATTACTGACAAATTTAATTTAAAGATTAATTTCCTTTAGAGGACTGCATAACTTATTTCATGTGCCGGATTCATAAATCCACTTGCAAGGTTTGACACGATGAAAACTCATAAGCTTCTCAAAAGGCATATCACCAATCTCTATATTGAGACATCGATTCCATCAACTAACTTATTATTTCACCAATATATATTATTATCATCTAATCTACCAGGCATATGACCCATCTCAGAATCTCACCTTTTAATAAATCAAAACAATAAATAATATATACAGATCATAATAGTTATATCAAGATTGAGAATATAAGTACATTTAACAGTTTAGAGAACATGTTATTATCAGTCAGTCCAAAACAACTATCTCTACTCGGTCCCGTTCAATACATGCAATATGCACTAGCACAAGAAGTTGGAACTGCATCGTTCCCATAATCAAGATAAATTACATATAGTCTTGTGCTACAATCGTACCGATGGCTTGTCCAATTTCCATCTTAGATTGTGAACGAAAAACTTTATACTTATAAGAACCGATGATTTAATCTTCTATGTATAAGCTCAAACTCTATACATTAAATCATCTACTATATAAGTAAATGGACATATAAACGATTATATGATCTATTAAAACTTTTATTAAAATTGGATGAATAATTGTTCTATAATAAATACTATATCTAAACTCATGGTTAATAGTATATATTCCTTGGTTAATAGTATATATCCCAACAATCTCCCACTTAGACTTTTAACCATCACAATTATTATAATATACTATATCTAAATGCATGGTTAATAGTATATACCCTAACAATCTCCCACTTAGATATACAATCTTGGAAATTGTTATAATACTATGTCTAGATCCATGATTAATAGTATTTACCCTAACATTCTCCCACTTAGACTTTTAACTATGCATTTACAACTTTCACAGGCATTCCTTTAATATGACTTATCAAAAGGATCTTACCAAGTTGTTTTCCTATGCAATTCCATTTAGTAGTGCTTAGTCGTAACAATCAATTTGGTAATAGATCTTGCGGGACCTTATCAAAAACTCTTCAAGGGTATACTTCTTTTTAGAGAGTTCTTTTAAAGAATATACAACAAAACAATATTCATTATGATTCTCCCACTACGACTAAGTACTACTACTATAGTCACACTATCATGTTCTTAAGTCTTAATATTTTCCTCAAAACCTTTTGGTATTGAAATATTAACAACTTATTCATGTAGTGTTATTTAATTTGCTCAGCATCACTCCCACTACTTGAGGTAGTTTATTTTCTTATGTCAAGTAACGTTTCTCCCACTATTTAAATATAATGAAACACCAGTTTCGACATACCGATTAGATGTTCTTGAGCATCTGAATTTATGATTGACTCATTTGTTATTTCTGTGTTCAATTTTTGTAAAACTAGTTTACTTCTAGAAACATGGTTTACTAAATAGTCCTTTTCTAGAAATCTGACAGTTGTGTCAAAAAGCCATATTTTCTTCAGGATAATAAGATAAATGTGACGCCCGGAAAATTTATCGAAATGCCCCTAGAGTGAGGGTATGCGCGTAATGCATCTTCCGGGGTTCGTATGGCAAATCCGAGATCGGATTCGTGATCAGCATGAAAAATGGAGTGAGAAAATGGTCCGGGTCGAATTTTAGGACGACCCGATCGAAAGATAAATTTTCGATCCAAGTCACAAAACAGTGATTGTCCGCGACAGAGACGCGACGCGCACCTGCCGCGGAGGGACACTTATATATTTTTCCAGCTTTTTGACGGGATGAAGAAAACTCGTTTAAGAATACTTTTTCCAAAAATACACAGTGCGCGATAGGTCCGCGTCGCGGAACGTGTAAATTCCGAACTGAAAATTTCTAATTGATTTCGAGGGGCATTCCAGTCAATCCCTAACCTCTCCTAAACACTAATACACGGCTAGTAAGGTCGTTTCTACACGAAAAGAGCCTAACAAAACCTATTCTAAGTCCTATTCTAAAATCTAACAAGGCTAGGGCTTGAGGAGAGGAGAGAAAGGCTTGGGGTGAGGAACACGAGAAGAGAATCCTCGACATCACCCGGTTGAAAAGTGCATCACAGGTATGTAAGGCTAAACTAAAACATGAGATTGTTCTTTCATGTGCCCCATAGAGGTCATAGACGAATTGATGATTGAAGAGTCTACATGCATGATTTCTTTGATGGATTTTCTTGAAAATTATATTTGAAATTACATGTTTCCTATGTTGATGATCATCATACTATTTGTTCTCTTAAATTGAACACTTTCATGGAATTTGCATAACCCTACATGACTATTTTGAAGAGCATGCATAATGAATTTAAGACTTGAACCTAGAGCCTTGCATTGGGATTGTTGACTGTGATGATGAGTTGATGAAATCTTGATTGTTGTATGAGTCTCTATAAATGAACTCTACCGGTGTGTTTATTCACTTGTTTCCTAATGACCGTTATATACTCTTGGGTCATTGAGAAGGTGTTGATGATAGGGTTAAAGTCCCTATGAGATATTGATGATAGGGTTTAAATCCCTATGAGATGTTTGATGATAGGGTGGAAGTCCCTATGAGATAATTGATGAAAAGGGGCCAAGGTCCCGGTGAAATATCAGTCGTGGACGGGGAGTGGGTCCCTATGAGACTGGCAGTCGTTGACGGGGAGTGGATCCCTATGAGACTGGTTGAGGTTGATTTTATGAGCATTGAGTCGGGAGGAGTATTGAGCACCGAAATGAGCAGGAGTGAGTCCCACTCGAACTCATTAACTACGTCGCCAAACGTAGGAGAGGCTTAAACCATCACATACATACATATGGTTTCCCTCGAGGTTTAACAGTCCCTGAAAGCAATAGAGGATCTGTTCAGTTTGATTCCATGTCGGGTATATTGATATGGGATCCAGTGTTCCTTACCTGGCAAGTTTGGGACTACTGTGGCAACATCAGGGTGATTGTTGTACATTCACTGGCTCATAAGTGAGTGTTGTCGGTTAAGAGAAACTCCCGGGGAAAAATTCGTACCTTATTCTGAGTCTAGATGAGATGTGATGAGAGAGGGGGGTGAACTCCTCTGATGATCCATGTGATGAGTTGAGACTTTGATGAGTCTGAGATAATGATGTGTCACTCGCCCACTCTGTACTTTTTTCGCAGACAGGCAAGCTGGCGGTTAATGTGATTATGATGTCTATTTTGACTTGATATTATTTTCCATATTTTCTACCGGTTTCTGTTTCATTCAGCTATTTTACATACCAGTACATTCCAAGTACTGACGTCCACTCTGGACTGCATCGTTTTATGATGTAGAGGCAGGTATTAGAGATCATCAACAGGCGCTCCGTTGAAGATCAGGGATCCGAAGTTGATTTGGTGAGCCTCCCCTACTCCGGAGGAACCATTATTTTATTTCATCATGCTTCAGAGTTAGGATTGGACTATTATCTTATTTTGTTTTTGGGTAGCCATGGGTCTGTCATTGGCACCACATGATTTAGTGATAGAGGCTTCATAGATCGGTGTCGAGCATTGATGTTGATATTGTGAGCTAGTTCTTTCTACTAGCCTTCGTTATTTTGCTTATATTATATTGAGAACTTTAGATGAACTGCGTCCACTGCTTGCATATACTTTCCGCTGATCAGTAGAAGTACGATCGAATGATGTGATGAGACTAGGTGGTTCGCTTGGGGGCTAGCAATAGTCTTCGAGTGCCGGCCACGCCAAGGGTACCCTCCCGGGGCGTGACAATAAACCTTCTTTTATTGTTTTTGAATATCCAGTTAACATGCATACACATTCATAATTAATTCCAACTTGTTTGTTTTCTCTTTCAACATATATGCTAGACAATTCTATATCTGAACATGACACAGACTAGACTTACGTCAAGTCCTTACTAGTTCTATAGTTGTCAAAGTTACAAACATGCAAGGAATTAAATTCTGAATGTGACATATAGTTCTTAGGATATATTCCAAAAGAAGTAAAAACAACTTCAAATAAGTCAATCATTAATCTTACCATTTCTATAAGAGTCTATTTTTCTTTCTTCTTTTACACCAATCTATTATAAAGTGTCTGGTGTAAATAATTGAAATGCAATTACTCTATCAAATAAGTGACTAATGAACTTTGCAAAGAGGTATATCCCACTACAATCAGATTGAAGGGGCTTTATATATTTTTCATGATGCTATCTTTATTTTTGTCTTAAATATCTTGAGTTTATCAAAAAAATTTAGACTCACATAGCATCAAAAAATATATATTCATATCATGAGTAATCTTTAATGAATATTCCACAATACTCAAAATCACCTCTTGCCTGAATGTTCATTTACCACACAAATTAAAATAGATCAATTCTAACTTATCACTTTCTCCATTTTCTTTCTAAGAGGAAAGGTCTCTAAGTCATTTTTCTTTCTAAATAGTACTCTCACATTGGTAGTGACTTCACTTTCAATGAACCATTATGTCCATCCTTTAACCAACGGTGAAGTTCTATTCAGAATAAATAACTTTAGACACTAGTGAACAGATAAGTTATATTCAATTTGAAAGATGTTTTCTCTTGTAAGATAGATTAATATTATTCGATTCATAAGAAATAATACTAATAGAAAATTCATACACCAATGTACTATAAGAGATCAAATATTTATCAAACTCAATAATAGGAGAGTTACTAAAAAATATATTAAGCATTTATCTCTTATTTAGTTAGAAACTGAAAATCAATTCTTTCTGACATAAAGTACACGCATAATGCATTCTTTAATATTAGTATCTTATCTAAAAAAATCCTTGAGTAGCACTAAATGGGTCTGTGAAGTCTTTTGAGAGTTTGAGATATAATAGATCATAATACATCGAATAATTCTGAATAATAACATTCAGAGCTCATTTATACATATATATCCATGCATCTTGAATAGCCAATCGTTGGGATTGGGGAACTATTCATACAATACACATGTATAATGACCGATTATTCACTCCATAAACTTATACAGACTTGACTCAGTTGGAGAGTCTACTGTTAGCCTAAGTCAAGTGAAAATCACTCTAGCTTCATTAATCCGGTCTTATATTACTCAGTTTAGAAGAATTAATACAGATTATCAAAACTAGCGATTAAATACATAGTGACTTGCATTAAATTCATACGTTATGGAGGAAGGTCTAAGTCCGCACATGAAATTAACACTTCACTATTATTTAATCTGGTAATCATTGGAAGGATCCGTATATATCAAATATGACCAAAACTCATATAACGATATGAATAGAAAAGAAATATTTCTTATCAAGTCGTTCTTATGAACCTATCAAATTCAGATCAATTAAAGTCCATTTTTTTTACTAAAACTATGATCAATTCGGTTGAAAATATTGTTTGGTCAAAATAGAATTTAAATTTTTCCGTTCGATAATTCCTATCACATGTCGTCATTTGTATAACAGACATACGGATCAAGAATAAAGAACAAAATCTTAAAATTATTTTCATTGTCTGAGAATTAATTTTTTTTAAAAAAAATTAACATGTTTATGTATTCATTGAATATTAAAATTCAAAAACACACCTCGTAAATGTTCATGAATCTTGAACAATAAATTTGCTGAAAAATAACTACTACAAAACATACATATGTGGTGTCAGATATTCACTCCATAAATTTAGAACAAGAGCTAACTCGTACGAAGAATATATTGATAATTTAAGCCAAGTGAATAACATTATCTCTAGATCCATTGATCCAATCATATACTACTCAGTTTAGGAGAGCTAATATATATTATCAAAAACTAGAGATCAGATTAAATCTAGTGACTTGTATAAATTTCATCTGTTGTGGAGGAAGGTCTAATGCCAGCACATGAAATTGATACTTCACTAAAATTTAGTCGTGAGAGTCATAGAGAACAATCTCTATCACCACTATATCATGATTGAGTTATTTTTCATTAAATTTAATTTTGAAGACACAACAGAACACCTAAAACCATCATTTAAAACGATCCAAAGTTGTCAAACCACTGCATAATAGTGATTATTTTTAATTTGATAGTTTCTTATGAACCTACCGAATTTCAGATCAATTAGAGTTCAAAATTTATATTTATCTCTAAATCTATGATCAAATTCAGATTCAAACGATTTAAGGAAAATATCAGATCTATATCCTTATCATATATCAATTCATGTTAAATAATCATATGTAATCATTACAATATCTAACATAAATAAAATTGATTTAAAGGATTATTTTCGTAGTAAATCACATTTTAATCTGAAAGAACAATTTGAAAATCATCTTAACGACCTCAAAAAATCATAACAACATAGCAATGAGTATTTCTAGTTAGGTCGTTTACAATGAAATTATCAAATTTTTAGTCAATTGGAAGTCAAAATTATATATATATTTTTTTTAATTTCCAAAGCTATGACCATATTCAAATTCACATGATTTAAGCATCTTTAGGAAAAAAAATTATGTGATTTACATTCTTATCACATATCAATTTATGTTAAATCATCATATGTAATCATGTCCTAGATTCAAAATAAATATGTCTGATATGAAGAATGTCCTTATCATATTCAAATCAAAATTTAATTTGACAAACAACCTAAAAATTCATCTAAAAGGATTTTCGATGGAACCATCAAATTTCGAGTCAATCTGAGATCATAAAGTTCATGACCATCTAAATTATGACCAAATCTGAAAAATATTTATTTTAGACATAATTGAAGATTAAATAACATGATTCAAATTTTTATTCTCTTGAATTATTATATCATGAGCACAAGACATACATTGTGTCCATCCTTTTACTAAGACATACAACACCTTCTTATATCAAATTGTCCTCTTAATTAATATACTTGAGAATCCAAGATATTATGTGTAACACCCCACATCATACATGTACTAGTCCAACACAAATGAAACATGATATGGCAAGGTCAAATCCGCACATATTTTTAAAAGTGCGCGACTTTTAGATTAAAGGGCCATATGTACGTCTAATACTTAAGATGACCGAGCGTATATAATTTTCAAGTCGAGTTAAGGAGAGTGTGACCTTAAATGAAGTAAAATAATTGAGGTGCTTGAGGGACTTAGCAAGCTAGTAGGTGAGTCACCTACGTGCTTAACAAGCTCGGTAAACGGAGACAAGGCCCAACGCCGAATTTGTTCAAGTCCGATAAAGAATAAACCCCGAGTTAAAGGTGCCATTTGGACCTATGGTTTAGCATCATTAAAGGACAACATTTGCAGCCTAATATAGATAAGAAAAAGGGCCAAATGACAATTACAATCCAATTCAAAATTTAAGCCCAAACTAAGTGGGCTTGGGGAGCAAATGTTTGCAACAAAGCCCATCCCATTTGAAGCCCAATAAGGCCCAAATGAAAGGGCCAAGCTGCTGCCCCATAACCTTACTAAAATAAGGCTAAAAGCCCAAAGAAAAGTCGGCCAAAAGTGGCCTATAAAAGGGAGCAACCAGCAGCAACTTTCAGCCATTTTCTTAAGCCTAAATTTCAGATTTCTCTTAAGTTTCCTTTTTGCTCTCTCTCCATTTTCTAAAGCAGCCAAGACTTACTCCTAGGGTTCTTGAGGAGGACCTAACACTTGAGAGTTAAGGTAAGTAAAAATACCCATGGTTTGGTGTAATTTTTCCATGAAAAACTTGAAGAGTATGTTGGTTGTATTGTGCAGGAATTTTGGGACAGCATGTGTTCCAATTTTGTGGTTCACTTTTCTTGTTAAATATGAGACTTTTATCTTGTTGGTTGGCTGATTTATGAAGTAATATGTATGTTTTTGAGAATTCTTTGGTCCATAATGATGTAAGAAGGCTGCTGGACCACTTGTACCTTCCGCAAAAACAAGTTCTTAAATGATGTCTTAATTCCGGTCATTTGTAAGAATTTGTGGACTGTTTTTGGGAATTGTTGTCCCACGTTTTTCATATACTTAGGGACTGTTCTTGGACTGGTTTAGGATTGTAATTATGTGTAAATATGTTGAGAACAGTTTGGGTAAGTTTGGAACGCATTTGGAATGGTCAACGTCGAAATGTAGCGGAAGGACGCAATATTGCGTTGTCTACTTACGTGTTGTGTAAAGTTGTGGTATGCTGTATTGTATGAGTTGTTATAATGCTGTTATGGGACTAAACATAGCTGGATATGACATGTATATGGGAATGTATGTTAGAAAATACGATTAGGAGTGGAAATGTTGAAAGAATACTCCTTGGTTGCTAATTCCGAGCTTGCTGCCCGGATGTTGTTTTTGGATGAAATTGGATTACTAAGACGTGTTTATTAGCTACTAACACTAGTTTTATCACCTAATATGTTGTAGATAAGTGTTTGGAGGAAAAGGATACTACCCCGAGGTAATAACGACATAGTACAGCGAGGTATGTAAGGCGACTTGATTTCCTATTACTTGGCATGAAATCTATAGTTTTCCTTAGCACCTAAAGGCACGTACAAACTCCGCCAGGGCTGCTAACCGTGTTTCCACTCTTTAACATGTCCATATGTCTCCATACATAGTCATTGTCAACCTGCATATGTACTTGGATACCGAATATGCATGAATTCCTTTTTACCAAACAAAGTCTATGTGTTGTTCAATCTTTGATACGATTCATTAGTTGTGTATCTCTCTTTTCATTGTGGTATTACCTTGTATGGTTGTTTATATGTCACATGTCTATTTCCCACAGTTCTAAAGGTTATGACCACCAAAAGAACCATCTCAAAGTAAATAAAAGATAACTTACAGTTGCTTATAAATGAGTGGTAGCCCAAGGGGTGGAAGAATCACCTAGCCAGGGTCGATCTCATTTGGGTGGTAGCCCGAGGGGTGAAGGAATCACCTAGCCAGGGTCGATCCCATTACAGATTTACCACTGATCAGCTGGTCATTTACATGATATATTGTGCACAGATTATACAGTAAAGAAAGATACAGTAATAAAAAGACATAAAGTACATGATTCCACAGTATGACTAAAGGTGGTCTTAGCTTTCATTTGAGTTCATATTGCATATACAGTATTTCCTGCCTTACATATTCAGTACATTACCTCGTACTGACGTCCCTTACGGGGGACCTGCATTTCATGCTGCAGGTACAGGAGCTACTAGATCTCCCCAGTAAGAGTACAGGACTTCCAGCTGCTATTACTAAGCTCCAGGTTGCTTCGGGGCTTATGTGTTTAGAACTTGCATTTTGTATTGTATAGTTGGCCATGAGGCGGGGCCTGTCCCGACCCATTTGGTTATTGTTCCTTACTTAGAGGCTTTGTAGACTATGTATATTAAAGTGTGGTCATATAGTGCATTCTAGACATCGTGGCTCCAACGGCCTAGTCCTATGTATTTACTTTTGGTTTGTTTGTACAGTTTACTTTCATTTGACAGCCTATTGAGTATGGAAACCTCTTAAATGTTCATAGCAGGTGTATAGTTATATGTTGGTTCTCCCGAGCCTTGTCGGCAACGGGTGCCAGTCCGCCTTAATGGGGCTTAGGGCGTGACATTATGTTTCTCCCTTTCAAAGGTGAGAACCTTTGATATCTCATCTCACTAATTAATTAAATGTTAACAACACCTTAAGGTACATCTCCAACCACGTAAATAAACCTTTATTGATAGAGTACACTAACGAGACAATTTATACATGAATCATCAAGTAATTCTAATGAATCAAATAAATAAATCACTTTTCGTGAATCCTATTTATTAACCATAATTCTCAATTCATGTATTACACTAATTTTTCATGTATAAAAATATAAGAATTTTCAATGATTTTGAATAAAATACCATAAGAAATAGACGTGCTCATATAATTATTCAAAACTAATTACTATTAAATCTCTTGGTAATTATAAGGAATAAACCCTTATTAACGTGATTTTTCTTTTCAAATTTATACTAAAATTTCCAAAAAAAAAAAAGTAACAAGGACTTTGGTTCATGCTATGCGCCACACCATGCATATACAAACAGTTACATGCATATATGGAATTATTATATTATAGTGAAAGATGGTCCAAATTGATTCCAAATATCAAGGATTGTTGGTTCATGTATACCAAAAGCACTTTCCCTTAAAATATTTTCAATTGGTTACTGCCATTATCATTTAAGGCTTCCACAATTTCTTTATCTTGAAAAATTAATAATCACAACGAGATTATTTTTATTGCCTTCAACCCATATATCTTTACTATTGTAAAAATAATATAAAGATAAGGGATCAACAATTATACTTTGGATTTAGAAAGCATTCACACAAATCCACATACAATTTTCATGTTATCTATAAAGATATAAGCGTGGCTCTGATGCCGATTGTTGGAAAATTATATGCGCAACGGAAGCATATAAGGATCGTACTGCTTACATGAATAATAGATAACACATACATTCATGCTAGAACATAAATATTCATGCTAGAACACATAAACTTTACGAAATATAATTAGATAAATACCTCTTGAAGCGTGAGCATATACCTTCAAGTAAATCCACGAGTTAGACTGCAGTTTTGCGGTCTTCTACGGTGATCCCAAGTTCACATCCGAACTCTCTCAATACTTGGGTGGGCAAGCATTGTATAGAAAACCTAATTCTCTTTCATCCCAATCCTCTTTTTCTCTAGAAAAACCCCTATTTATAGGGGACCTTCCAAATCCAAAAGGAAGAAGGAAACCTACTTTTCTTGAAAAACAAGAAACTAATATGTGTCCTTCTTTTATTAGAAATAAGATTCTGAGTTCAAGTTAAATTTGGGCACTGTAGGGACCACAGAATTAATTACTGAGGCTCCTTATTATGAAAATAATTCAAATAATTAATTTGAAATTATTCTTACCATAATAAATTATAAATCATTCCACTAAAGATTCATAATTGCACTCTTCTATTTATATTTCGAAATTTCCCATTAAACACTTATGTAATTCCCCATGTTAAGATTACAGATACTAATCAATAAATTAAATTACTGACAAATTTAATTTAAAGATTAATTTCCTTTAGAGGACTGCTTAACTTATTTCATGTGCCGGATTCATAAATCCACTTGCAAGGTTTGACACGATGAAAACTCATAAGCTTCTCAAAAGGCATATCATCAATCTCTATATTGAGACATCGATTCCATCAACTAACTTATTATTTCACCAATATATATTATTATCATCTAATCTACCAGGCATATTGACCCATCTCAGAATCTCACCTTTTAATAAATCAAAACGATAAATAATATATACAGATCATAATAGTTATATCAAGATTGAGAATATAAGTACATTTAACAGTTTAGAGAACATGTTATTATCAGTCAGTCCAAAACAACTATCTCTACTCGGTCCCGTTCAATACATACAATATGCACTAGCACAAGAAGTTGGAACTGCACCGTTCCCATAATCAAGATAAATTACATATAGTCTTGTGCTACAATCGTACCGATGACTTGTCCAATTTCCATCTTAGATTGTGAACGAAAAACTTTATACTTATAATAACCGATGATCTAATCCTCTGTGTATAAGCTCAAACTCTATACACTAAATCATCTACTATATAAGTAAATGGACATATAAATGATTATATGATCTATTAAAACTTGTATGAAAATTGGACGAATAATTGTTCTATAATAAATACTATATCTAAACTCATGGTTAATAGTATATATTCCATGGTTAATAGTATATATCCCAACAGATATCACGTGTAGCATTGCACATATATCTATCAAAGAAATTTAGGCTTTATCATATGTCCTGTAAGAAATAATTTTGTTCCTAATTAACAACATTAATTTTTGTAGAAATGATGCTTTGACCTGAAGATATTCAAATATGGTATAGTGACTTGATTGATAAATAATGCTTATTTATTAGGTCTTGATGAAACGTTGAATGCAGGTAAATCAATAAAGAAGTTAAGTGGAGCCACATTTGGACTAGAAGCTATAGGCCTTGCTCCTTTCTCTCTTTGTTCTTTTCAATATATTACTTCAGGGAGTCCTATTGTTCATATGATTTCATTTGTTGCAGTTGTTGTTTCTTCCTTCTTGCTATCAACAAAGTATTCGACTCTTTAATCGAAAGAACAGTGAGCTAGGCAACCTCTTCAAATAGCATAAGCAAGGAGTTTATGTAACACCCGGTAAAATTATCAAAATATCCCTAAAAGAGAGACATAAGCATAATGTATCTTTCCATGCTCGGATGGTGAATCCGAGGCCGGATTTGCGATCAGCACAAAAAATTGAGTGGGAAATTGGTTTCGGTCGATTTTTAGAGCGACCGGATCAAAAGATAACTTTTTCGATCCAAAGCGAAAAACAATGGCGGTGCGCAACAGAGGCGCGTCGCGCACCTGTCGTGGAGAGACACTTGGTTTTATCAAAAACTTTCGACGGGATTAAGAAAACTCGCTCAGAAAATTTTTGGAGAAAATGTACGGGTATGGGACCAGTCCGCGTTGCGGACTGGGTCATTCCGAGTCTGAAAAATTTCTAAAATTTTCGAGGGGCATTCCAGTCCATTCCTAACACTTCTTAAACTCAATACACGACCTATATAAGTCGTTTTAACGTGAAAAGGACCAAAAACCCTATTCTAAGTCCTTTTCTAACATATCATCAAGATTAGGGCTTGAGGAAGGTAGAGGAGAGCTTGACATTGAGGAGTTCAAGAGAAGATTTTCGAGGGAGATTGTTATTAGCATTATCCCAAATATTGAGGAGTTCAAGAGAAAATTATATACGGCCTATCCAAACATTGTACTGTATTATAGTACCATACAATGTCATACATATGAAACCATGGTAAACCACCATCCAAACAAAGGGTAAGAGGCTCGGATGGGGCACCTTCAAATTCCACATTCGTCATGTTACGACTAGGTCCCAGACTTGGATCGTGACATATTGGCTCCGCTACCATAAAGTTATATATGAGTTCATTCAATATGAACTAATCACAATAAAATACAACAAAATTGAAGAGAAGAAGAGAAAGTTTAGAGAGAGAAAATATCGGTTGAGTTCATTGAATTAATGAACAGTATCCAATGTCCTAGTTATTGGTAATTAGTTACTTAACTATCTAACTACTTAATTAATTAGTCTAATCTAGACTATATATTTAGCCACAGATCCTTCTAATACATTTTGTAGCCCAAACTCATTTATCCACTCTAGGATGTCTTAGGCCCAAATTGAGGGAAATAAGTACATCACCGATTGTCAATGACGATTTTGTAAATAGACAAAATAACACAACTAAACCAATATATACTATTTAGCTATTTATTATAACTATAGTTTTAAATAATTATCACTTATTACTAGTGTTCATTCCGAGTTGCTAGGATCACTTTAGAATTTGTATATTGACAGGAGAAATATACAAATAGATTTGTATATTAACCATGAATTATACAACCAGATTTGTATATTGACAGTAATTTAAGCGAATTGCACAAACTGATTTGTATATGACAGCGAATTAAACGAATTATACAAACAGATTTATATATTGGCAGTGAATTATACAAACAAAAATACCCATAACAACTAAACTATTTACCATATATGTATATTGGTAGTGAATTATACAAACGTTTTGTATATTGATAGAGAATCTTACAAATAGAAACATCCATAGCAAAGTTATGAAGCATAATTAAGTAAACTATAGCTAAGAAGCGTAATTAAGATACTTACTAGTAGCTATTTGTGAAAAATCTTCTTGTAAATAGAACAATACAATTTTAGAGAATCATAAAATAATATATTTAAAAACTTGTTGAGAATCAAACAAGCCTTAATAAGGAGAATGAAGTAATTGTGTGATTGATGACACTATCAACTTTAGTGATATACAACTCAATTTGTTAATTCATAAACGGATAATTTCTGGTTTTGACTTTAATTTGATGATCTTAAAAGACATCAGCATGCACTTCTGGACCATCCATGACTATAACTTCAAAGGGTGATGCTTGACATCCGAGGATGGTTTGATAGAATGTATAAGAACAAGTCTTCAAGGTAATGTATTAGTAATATTAAGCTTATTTTTTATTCATTATTTGATTTGAAGTATTAGGAATATTTTTTTTAATCGTACTTATTCATGTTTTACTAATATCATGATTTACTATTATTAATTATAAACCTTACAATACAAAAATAGGGTGTATAACTTATACATCTATCTATCTATATCTACACTATATTAAAAAGCTTGAAGATCCTTAGAAATGTTGTTTGAACTTTTTGCTCTTCATCTCTTTAGATAAAATTGTCTTTTTACCCTTTTCCAAACTCTTATTTAATTATATTTATATAATATTGACTTCTAAAATATATGGAAAGAAACAATAATCTTGATAATAAATTCAATATTTAGACACATAAATTTGAGGCGCATTATAATATCTATACATAGGACTTATATAAATAAACAATTTAAAATTATTTTTGTAGTGAATTATTTATCTTTTCATAAGTTTATAATTAAATTTAATTTTTCTTTGTAATATTCATTATCAAATGAGATACACACTTTGATCACACGCAAAACGCGTAAAAGAGTAAATTGGAAATCCTACCAAATAAAAACTAAAGAATACAACAACTAATATGTATATTAATTTTTCTAATAAGTACATCCTACTAGACCCCATAGTGGTCAATTCATACACACTAGTAAAACATTAAGTAGTTTTCCTTCATAAATAATATCGTTGTGACATTTCTGACTTGTTATCAAGTATCAACAGATGAATCTTGTATAATATGGGTATGTCCTCCTTAAAAATTGCAAGAAAATATATAAATGGCAAAACAGTTACATACTCCCTCCGTCTCATTTTAGTGGTTACAATTTTTATTTTTTAAGTTAAATTATGTAGATTTTGACTAATATTTAAAGATATATTTTTTCTTCATATTAAAACTGCAATCAATAATTTCTTAATATCTAAATTTTTATTTTAAAATATTAAATTAATTTGGTCTAATTTAACTTTAAAACTTAGTACTCAAAATTAACTTTCGAAAAGCAAAATATGATAACTAAAATGAAATGGAGGTAACATATGATACTAAAAGAAAATCCAGCTGTTATGAACTTTTATTAGACTAATATTCAATATTTGCTCTATAATTGAGCTTAGAATCTATACATAAAGATGTTGTTTTATTTGCAAAAGAAACATGTGAGTTTGAACCAAATTATTTTTAAAAAAGGTGCTGAAAATCAAAATCATCCCTCTCGAACAAAAATGCTACTAGTACTATAGATAGGAGTAGAGCTAGTAAGGATTCAAGAGATTCATCCAATCCAATTAATTTCCTTTGATGAAATATTATTTTCGTATAATTATTTATCATGTATATATAATGAATATTAAAATTTTTTATATGTTTATTTTTGTATATTTTAAATCTCTTATTAAAAATTCTAATTTTGATGCGAATTATAGGAACAATAGTATTTGTGCCCGTGACTGACAAATACTTCTGTTCTTTCCCTATTATATTGGGACCTTCCTCATATTTGATTCATCAATTTAATGTTTTCTCTTCTTTCTTTTATTTTTCCTATAATACAATATAGATTATTCATCATAAACGATTTTATTGCTTTTTATTAGTGAATAAGTTGTATGATTTAATTAGTTGACACTTTCTGATTAAATAAAGAGATATCTTGTTTATAAGTTCCTCAAAATTAACTTCCTCCACATTCTATTATGTCATTATATTCATCCTTTTCCATGATAAGATGAGTATATTTTTGTTAAAATAAAAAAGTTAAGAGCATCAAAGTCATTTTAAATGGGAAAATGTTTATCAACACTTTTTTCTTTTACCAAATATATCAATGGTTTATTACAGGTTTAAACACTTTTATTAACACTCCTAAAGACAAGGTTTTTCCCACTGCTAATCTGTGGAAATTTTTGTTATAGATCATGGTTTTTCCCACTTATTTCTAGCTCACTGAACCAGCTCGCTAACATAATGTATGGTGGAAAATAGATTCTTACTAAAATAATGAAAACTTTCTAACTTTTTCCATATGAAAATATTGGTATTATTTTTCTTTTATCACTGCTTCAATTAAAATATTTATAGGAATAACTACTAAATAATTCTTAGTGAAAAGTTTTGGTAGGAAAATATTATTTTTTTAGTAGAGCAGTTACGTAATTAATCATTTATAAAATCTACTTCCAATTTTCAAATGATTACGTTAATCAGTTACTTTCAACCAGTTAAATAAAGGGATTCTATACTTCACATATATTATGCCAACCAGAATGTCATTTTCTTTGGATTGGATGTGAACTATTATCTCCACCATATTAATATCTAAATTGTTTTAATTTTAATCCAAAATTCTAGTCCCACTACATGTCTAAAAGGTTAGAAGAGGGATTGTACCAAATTTTACAATTAATGACTCAACAAGACAATTATTGATCCATAATTTTTTGTTAATTAATTATTTTTATTTTTCAGTACTTAGATCAAAGCCCAACTATTTTATATTCACGCTCTATTCGAGGGGAAACACTCCCTATTCAATTTTTTTTCATTCTTAAGATTTCAAATAAAATTTTTGATTAAAAAAGAAACAATTCTATCCACTGCATCATATTATTTAATGATATTTATCATTAATTATTACTTTTACAATTGTTAAAATTAGAAGGAAATTAAGGAGAGTGAGTAGAAAATGTAACTCCCTTTTTTTTTGGTGGAGTGAAGTGGGTTACGAGGTTTATTATATTTATATTATTTGTAGAAGGGGATTAAAAGGGACGACTGAATGTAAGAGAGTGGAGTCTTTTTCATGACAGCCTTGGCTTCTCTATCATAATTGGAATTTTCCTATCAAACAAATTCACATAATGCATTCTTTCCCATTTTTCACACCAACATTTTGATTTTATGTCCCACAAGGATTTATTCCTACTTTTAAAAACAAGACACTTCTCTTTGTTATAAAAATAATGATCTAATTTAACTTCATATAAAATTTAAGAAAATAAAGAAAAAATTTTAGTTTTGTGGTCTTAAATCAAAGCTATATTAAATGTGCAAAAATGTGTTTTAATCTTGTGGCCTTAAATACGCCAGCTATATCAAATGTGCAAAAATGTGTTTTAATCTTGTGGCCTTAAATACGCCATGTAGAAATTTAAAAATAAAATTTTGTCGAAAAAAGAGAGAGGTCATTCTTTATTAAATAGACTATAAAATAAAGGAGATCATTCTTTTTTAAAATGAGGGAATAATAATATAAAATTTCTAGACTAGTTGAAATTCTGGTGGCAAATAAGTAGGTTTTGGATTGAATTTTGATGGATTAAAATAAGTTGTGCAAATAAATTAATCCATTCAAAAATTATTCGGGATAAAATGAATAAAAAATAATCATAATTCAACTCGTCTAATTTCTATAAAATTTTAATTTGTTTATTTGTTTTTTATAATTTATTTAACTACTTTATAACCTTTTTTTCTTTATTATATGACACGTGATCTCAAATAAAAAAAGACATTTTAAAAGTAATTTAATAAATTTTTTCATGAGTCAAATTTGAACCATATATATAGCTAAGATTTTAGATATGTTGAATTAGATAGGTCAAAATAGTTAAGCTAAGATTGACCCACTCAAATTTATATGAATTAAACACATTATATTTGCATGAACTAATTTTGCTGAGAGGAATCAACATAAAAAGAAGGAATATAAATGTTTGAGGAACTTTTAAAAATGACTATTTGAATTTAATTAGAATTCTATACCTATAGTTTGTATAAATATGACTTATAGCTACATGTTAGAAGAAGAAAAAAAAGGAATATTGGAAGAGGGGAAAGAGAGGCGAAGAAAATTTATGAGAGAGAGGATAAATGCATGTTGTATTCGTTGTATCGAATTGTATCATGAATATAATTGATATAATTACTTTGTATCAACGGGTGTACAATTATATCAAGTTGTATAAGGTTTTTAGAACAAATACAATTGTATTAAGTATATCAAAGAATAAAATTACAAGCAAATTGTACTAATGAATACAATTACATTAAATGTACCTGTTCTTTGTACATTCACTTTGTATCAATGTATTTGAGTGTACATGTAACTATAGTTGTTTCTTGTGTATTCAATCTGAATCAAGTGTATCAATAAATATAATTGTATCAAGTGTATTAATTAATATAATTATATCGATAAATACAATTATATTAAGTGCATTTGTCATGTGCATTTACTTCATATCAATATATTTGAGTGTATCTGCAAAAGGCTATAGATTTGTATCAATATATATATCCAGTTGTATTTTATTTTTGTTATACATTTATATCATGTATTGTATATTCTTTCAGTGTAACACCCCTCATGTTGAAAAGCCTGAAAAATGAAAAAGTGTGCAATTTTGAGACTGGTCTACTTTTACTAACCAGTCCGCGGCTCATGGATTGGACCATAAAAGCTTCATGGTTAGTTGTCCCAAAAGTTGGTGAAAAGTTTGGTTACTGAAAGTCATTCCATAAAGGATTTTACAAGTCGTGAATGAAACCACAGCTGGTGGACTGGATTGTGAAACGGTCCCTGTCGGATGAAAATTTTTCTAAGTCTGGGGAGGTTCCACGAAGGGTACTATGGTCCATAAATTAAACTACGGACCATACATGAGGTTTCATGGTCTCAAGGTGCAATTTTCAGTAGCTAAAGTTTTTAGGCAATGCCTTGTACAAGCCAAAGCACGACCTCTGGAAGAGTTTACAACCATTAAAGGGGTTTCATGGATGGGTCTGAGAGATTTTAAGTGAAGGACTTTTTGATCATTTTCAATCTGTTTAACTCCTAAACTACGTCGTTTTGACCCTCCTAACTAACTTAACTACCCTAACTCCTATAAAACTTATTTCTAATTCATTCGAACCCATTCACTCTCATAAAACTAACTTAGAATGCATGTAAATGATTTGGCTTAGAATACATGCCTTAATTAGAAGAGAGAGAGAGAGAGAGAGAGAGAGAGAGAGAGTATATATATATATTATCATGCTTGTAAAAGAGGCATAAGGCTTCCAAATCATTTACATGCATTCTAAGGCATGAAGGCCAAATTACATTCTTCATAATCATGCATATTGGGCTAAAAAGCCAATATGTGTGTGTGTGTGAGAGAGAGTATGTGTGTTTGTATGTATTCTAGTGAGATGATGATCAAGCACCAATGGGATTGGAGGCAGGGTGGGCTATCCCAAAGGTCCATACTCTTTTCTTTTGAATTATGTGCCTAACAAAGGTATGTTTATGCCCCTTTGGGAAAAGAAGGAGAAGAATGTTAAGGATCTACCTTTGGCAAGTAGGTCACCTCGTTATCCGTTGTGGGGAAGACGACGGAGTTCTAAGTTATAGCTCACTTGGTCTTACATCGATTACGGTCCCATCCTCATTATATATGAAGTATTTTTGCATCCATGCATCATGCATTTCATGTCATATTGATATACTATTCTCTTGTTATATGATTCTTTCTATATATGTGCCCTTGTCATCTAACATTGGAATGCAGGTTTAATAAGTTCATGTGCATAGCATGCTCGCATACTTAATGCATTCAAAAGTACTAACGCATATTTTTGCATACATAATCTAATCATGTAGGGACCGAAGACTACCTTCATCCACCGTACAACAGTTGGCTTGGATCTTGAGATTCGCTTGTTGTGGTGAGTCCTATCTTCCAAGTACAAGCCATCATTCCTCTACCTATGGTCTTTTTTTTTATTATGTTATTTACTTTGAGGGTGAGCCCAGGGAATGTGTTGGCCCCCATCCTATCCTATGACTAGAGACAATGTTGGACATCTTGTGTACTCCTTTATGTTTATATGTTAGGTGTTGTATTTAGAGGTTTTGCTTGTGGTGATGGCTACCTTTGACTTAGCACCGAGTGGACTTTGAGGTGGAGGCTCGACCTAGGGAGTCTCTTGTAGCAATCTCTAGTCCCATAACTACATAGGACCATAGGATTTTGTCTTAATTGACTTGCTAATGGATCCACATATAACTTATATTATGATCCGTTTACGGGATAAAGTCTACCTTAACAAGTAATCTCTCCTTTCTCCAATGTAGGTGCAACATCAAAATTCTATATTATAGCTCGCATGATTTTATTATTGGTTATGGTTGATATTCTACATATGATTATGATTTCTTGTAACTTGTATTTCTTTGATAGTTTTCATTATGACTCTCTATGTATTGATCATATTCATGTTTCAACTATGCATTAAATGAATTTCTTATCATGTTCCTTATTTTTGGTCAATTGTATATCATGGCTTATAGCATGTTGCATTCTCACATAGCATGTTGCATTCTCACATACTCATTACATTCAAATTTATTGATCGCATAGTTCTTTTGCCTATATAATTTTGTAATATAGCAACAGGCGCTTCATCCCAGTCTCACAACTAGCTTGGATATTGATGATCAACTTTTTGGTGGTGAGTCTTCATATTTTGAGGATGAGTTTTCTTATATTATCTTTCAAATTCAGTTTATTTTTAGATATCGAGTTAGCTAGGGCCTATCTTAGTAACTCATCTATGATTTAGAGACTTTCTAAATATATGTGTGGTTTTGAAGTCTGTGTTGTAATACATCTTTCTTCCTATTTCTATTCTTTATTGAGATTATTTGATTTCATTAGTTTCTTCTGCATTTTTATATGTCCTTGTGTACCTTATGTATGCGATGATTGCTAAGAGGCTTGATTGGGGTTCTTTTAGGATTCTAATAGTCGAGTCGCGTCTAGGACCTAACTTGGGTTATGACACTTAAAGAGATGCATTATATGATTATATGTATCACCATTGCATTATATGATATTTTGAATCTCTGTTCACACATTAATATTCAGATATTTTTTTAAAAAAACATAGTACTACTATATATGATTTCGAAAGGAGACTATGGATTCCTGTGGACCCGGTGATTCCCTCCTGCACACGCCCTTGAATATTGTATCTCTTCCTCATTTAGGCATACTAAGAGGCTGACTATGAAATCAAAAAGTAGAAGAGGAAGAAGAGAGGTCTCCACCATCTCTAGTTTGATTTATATTAGTAACATTTCACATGAAATGCAAGGTCCTTTATTGCTTATTGAATTTCAATTAAGGTAAGAGACAGAGACAAGGGGATGAGAAAGGAGAGGGAGAGCAAGCAAAGAGGGGAGAGAAAAGAGGAGATCGAGAGTTTCAGAGAGGAGAAGGATTTGCTAAATATTGCTATGTAATGTAATTCTTTTAAACTAACTATACATAAAATAATTATATATAGCACATATTTGCCTAACCATATAATTTTTCCTAAAATTTTTGTGATGTGATGTGATGCTTTAATAGCTATAACAAGATTTTAGTACTTATGGATAAACGAGAGTTGGATAACGTGTGAATATAGCTTGAAAGTTGAATAATATGTCGAAAAAAATATAATAACTTTATGTTATATTTTATGATACACCATTTGACTTGGGGTGTTTAGGAAAAAAGAAAGACTTTGAAATTTGTGGTCTAAAATTAACAATCATTTTATATTTATGTGGTTGTAAATCCTTTCATTAAGAGTAAAAGGAAAATTTTAATGTTGAATTATTTGTAATTATATTAAGGTGACATTCTTTTTGAGACGGATGAAAAAGAAAGGTGTGTCACAAAGAAATATTGTTTTTAGAGTATACGAAACTAGTCTGGCCCATTTCCGTACTTAAAAGTCAGTAGTTTATAAGAATTATTTGTGTATAACATGTTTGGAGAAACTAGTTCTGCTGCAATGACAAAATTGTAAATCTTGATTTTCTTCCTTTAAAGCAGTGCAGAAATTCGAAATCCTGAAAAATATGTAAGTCAAGGATTTATTAAGTACAACATTTTCTTCTTCTTTTTGAACGTAAAATAATTGAATATATATTAGTATTGTATAGTATGTTCTTGGGAGCTTTTCATGTTTAGATAAAACTCACTTACATGTTTGTGAAAGAGGTAAGAAAGTGAAGTAGGACAAAGTACATATATGATAGGTGAGAAGGTTCCAACAAGGTCACGTGAACAATTTTAATATGAATTCTGTGGAGTCAAAGATTCTAAAATCCAGTGTATAGTTTTCATGTGGCTCTTCTTTCATTACTATTCTCCGAATTTTATTAAATTACCTTTTGAATATAATAAATAATAAATTAGAAAAATGACTATAATTAATGATAAGAGCAAATTAGAAATTAATTATAAAATTATTTTTTAATTTTATAAAGTGAACAAGTATTGTTGAATATCGAGAGTATTATCATTATCATGTGACACCTTCTTACATCCTAACATTGGGAATAACACAACTTTGAGAAAGATCTCAAAGTTATTATTTTCTTGGTTATGAAGTTTTTGTTTCCCACTCAAAAATTTACAATATTCTTTTTCTTTTGTATTCATACTTTTGCTTTTAAGAAACATTTTCTAAAGCATATATGTGTTGAATGTCATGAAAAGAGTCCACAAAGGATTACATGACAATGTCACAAAAGCACTTTCTTCTTCCAATATCTTGTTTGTCTTCTGACCAGAAAAAAAAAAAGTTTTACTTTGTTGGCTGGACATAAAAAAACCATTCCTTAATTGAGAGAATTATGAAGAGCTTATTTTTCAAAGAAAATTTCTCATATAACCTTACAAATATTGCACACATTATTAATTGATAAATGATACTTTAGAGATGAGCTAAAGTGTAAATAAATTATTAAGGAGAAAATGACTTACCACAGGAAAACCTTCTTTGTTTTTATTGTTCATTTTTGTTCTATATAAAGCATTCTCAGAAAAGCATCTTCTTTGCTTCTCTCTTTTTTGATGCGTGGGGCAATAGACATGCGCCAATAAATTTAATAGCGAATATCTAAGGTCTGAATATATTTTACTTTCTCTGAACTCTATTTGTAGAATTCCACTGAATATGTTATTGTATTCTTTACCTTTAATTTTTTTAAATAATTAATAATTTAATTGATTGACCTTTTAATGAGATTTTGATTTTGATTTTCCACCTTATAATTTATTCCCTCATTTCCTTTTCCTCTGCCTGCAATTTTTATTTTCTCAAAGAAAATTAGGAATGGACGTAAGCGTCTAACAGCAAGTATTTAGAAGGTGACAAAGTTCACACTTGACAGAACCATTAATGTAAATAAGTACCTAACAATAACAAAAGGGGATAATATCTTATTAATTAGATGACTATACAACAAAAAAGTGAAGCTTTAAAATAATTAAATGACCATATCAACACCTTTTTCCACCAATAATTTTCCCACAAACTAAAGTTAAAGAACTCCACCGTCTTCTACAGTTTGCACCATGATAAAAAGCCAATAATAAAACAAAAGGATTATATCACTTAAAATTAAAAGAGACAATAACAGAACAAAGCACTCCTAAATATAGAATTAAATTATAATCACGCTTAGCAATGTTCAATTATTTTATCATAAGGGAATCTTGCCATCTGTTCAAGAAAATGAAATGCTTCATCGCAATCATTCAAGTAATTACAATCGAGAGTTTGGTGTAATAAATGAAATTTCTCTTATATCCATCATCAAGTTCTAGTCTCGAAAGAGGAAAAATCGCTAATTGAAAATACGGACCTTATTCAACACGAATCTAATTAGTCAAATCAAATAATAAATTAATTAACAATGTTTCGACTCCAAACTAGTTGGGCATTTACCCTGTTCATTATTACTCCGTAAAGACAATAACAAGCTCACATCTGTTCTTTATTTCTGTAATGTAAAACTTTCCCTCCATTAATGGGGGTAACGGCCATATATTTGTCTGTAGCATAGGGCCCCTAAAGACTCAGAATTTGGCAACATCACGAGCAAAGAATACAGAAAGAGCCACTCTACTACTTATCTGTAAACAGAATTTTGCTCCTTTATTCTTCTTCATGAGGCCAAAATGTCACATAATTCAATGGCTTCTGTATCTTCTTCCTCTCCTCCAGTATTTTCATATGATGATGATAAACTAGACCTTGAGTCAGTACGTGGAGTCATTGCTGTTATAAATCAGCACATAACTGCATTGCTAGCAGATACAAAATCTTGGAAATCCTTGAAATTGAAATGCAGTTCCAAGCTTGATGTTTGTAGTAATAGAGGGTATCTCGAGTTCTCTGAGCAATCGATATTATCAAATCTTTATTGGGGGATAGAGAGTATAGAAGCAGCACTTCAAGCAAAATGGAGCGAAGAGAGAACCTCAAGGCTGCAGAATTCAGAGAACATGCTTCAAGTGCCAGCCTCACTTGAGGAACAAGGAGAAACAGCAGGAATTCCAAACACTTATCTGACAGGCTACTCTTACTTTTACCTCTCCATTGTTAGAAAGCTCCAAGGGGATGAGTGGCAGGTTGCTATGCATTTTCTTCAAGCTCTCGTAGTTTCTCCTAGGCTTCTTCACACTGAAATTGCTACCGAACTCTGCAGACAGTTATCTGTCTTATGCTTTGAGCAGGAAACACAGCTTAAAGATGAGAATGAGGTCTATGATATGATGGTAAAGATGGCCAGGAGGTACAAAGCTTGGCTTATGTATTATCAAATTATGTCTCCTGGTGACGCTGGCTCTCTGAGGAATGGTGAAGTCAGCAGCATCCCTTCAACTCAACATGAATTACAACAGATAATGTAAGTTTCTCAAACTATTTTATTAATAAACAATCGATATATTAGAGTAGTAAAGTGCACACTACATTTAGCAATTTCAATTATAAACATTTCTTATAAGAACAAATCTTGGCGGAGCTTTAATATTGAGAAAATTTCTGTGGAAGTGAATGATATCTGGTTAAGACAATTGAAGACCAACAGGAATGGATTGGATGATTATGACCAACTGTGATTAGTCTTTAGCAGTTTCATGAGTCCAAGCTTTAAAACTGGCATTTCAAAAGCACTGGATTGGAACATTTCAGTAAGCTCATTCTCATCCAAATTATTTCTGTTTAACAGGAGTAAGAAGTCCATAAGCACAAGATCTTCAGATTTATATAAGCATGGAAACAAACAGTGCAGCTGTCCAAATGTAAGTATAACTGATCCTCTTTGATAATAGGAAATACAATCTAAGTCTGCGCACGATACCAAAAATTCTCCCTCAGACACATTACTGGAGCATTACTTGATGTGGTTATGCCATGTAGAGTAGGCTGTATGAAGGTTAACAAAATGGAAATAAAAAGGAATCCCTACAGGCCCTGCAGTAGTGGTCAAGATAAGGGTAACAACAACAAAAGTTCCCAAATTCAAAACTTGCATTGGCGTTTTCTCACCTTTTTCTATTTATAGTCAGCCGAATGTCCTAATTCTCCTGATTATTGTTTCAGTTTGTATCACTTTCAAATTAATAGAGCATGAATGCAGTTTGAGAAGGTGCATCCTTTTAATGCACAAAATGATGCAAAGGACAAGGAAGAAAAGATGATTATCACATCCAACGAGTACATAGAGCAAAAACAGGTAGCTGTTATTGAACTAAGGAGTGGCATAGCAGAAATACCCAAGAACTCAACCACCAAATGCGTCAAGGATATATTGTTTGATTCAGAGTCAGAGACACCAATCTACTTGGATTTCAGTGACAGCAGTTCTGCAAGTGAAAATTTTCATGAGGTAATATCTTGATAAAGACAACCACGAAAAGATAAGTCAAATTGAATAGCCATTTGAAAACTAAACAATGCACAAGCATACACCACTATGTTGTCCTTTCTACCCTTTTAGCACACAATCTCATCATCTTTTTGATTCAGGAATACACAAAAGACATGGAAATCACTTTAAACTGGAGCCAAGAAAGTCAGCAAACAGAGGCTTTGTATCAGTTCAGTCCCCACTCACCTGTTTTAAGCTTTAGCCTGATACCTGAGTAGGTCTGATATTCACACTGACTCAACTAACTCAATGAATACAGGAACCAGAAGTCTTCTCACTCCTCATTGTTTTTGCAAAGCTTGGTTTGTAAATCGCAAGTTTCTGTACCAAGACACAACGAAGGAAGCACAGCAGAAATCACTAACTTGCTCTCCAGAAGATTCTCCAGTTCATTTAGTCATACTGATTTATCAGCAGAAGGAATCAGAGACCTCAAAACACACATACATTTGAGTGGTAACAATGAAGCAGCAATAATGCAACAGGGCTTACAGATGATTGATAGTAGATCCGACAGATATCCAGTGTCCATGACTTTATGTGATTATCAGCTCTGCAAAACACAGCACCCAAGGATTTCTTCGCGGCAAAAGAACAGCTGCAAAAGGACCTTAACTGAAATATCTGAATACGCTGAAGAAAATTCTCAAGCAGAACAAGCAGCACTACTTGAGAAAATAATTTCAAAGTTATGTTTCTCAGAAGAGTTTGGGGATGATAAAGACTACACAGTTGACCTTACAACAATATATGAACTACTGAACAACAAAACAGGACTCAAGTATTCTTTGCTAAAAGACATAATTATTGATCAACTTCTGAGGGCTATATCAACATCCAGAGAAGAACATGTGATACGAGAATCGGTATCAGTCCTATCAATTATTATTTCAAGGAACAGATCACTTGTTGATGATGTGAAGAGGAAAGGGTTACAGTTGAATCATTTAGCAACTGCTCTTAAGAAAAATGTTCATGAAGCGGCTATACTAATTTACTTAATAAACCCATCTCCTGCAGAAATCAAGACATTAGAACTTTTACCATGTCTTGTGGATGTGGTGTGTGCTTCAAACAATTACAAATGTAGCCTAAGAACACTGCGGATAACACCTCCAGCGGCGTCATTGATGATTATGGAAGCACTAGTCACTGCATTCGACTATACATCAAGTGAAACACAATTAGCTGTGATCAGCTCACCCAAAGTACTCTCAGGGCTATTGGATGTCTCAAGAAACAACAACCTGGAAGAGATTATTGCTCTGGCAGCTGTTCTTATCAGATGTATGCAATTTGATGGTCAATGCAGAAAACACATATACCATTCTGCTCCACTGGCCCCATTTATCTCTCTTTTGAAAAGCAACCATGAGCGTGCAACATCAATTGCATTGGAGTTTTTTCATGAACTGCTGAGAATTCCAAGGTATGAAATATCTAGCTATTCACAATTTTCTTTATCCTCTGCTGGGGTAGGTAATGACCTTGAAATTGATGATTGATCACAATAATAATTCTCAAAGAATATGAAATCTGGATGGTAATCATCAGCATGGGATTGGCGAAAATGACACCGTAATATGTAAGCTAAGATTTGTTCTTAGAAGCAAATCAATGACAATTTTCTTGAGGTTTTAATCCACCATAATTTGTTATCTTGTCAATGAAGAAGACTGAAAGAATCCAACGAATCGAATTTTTATCTCACCTAAAAAATGTATGTGCCCTAATTGAACAAAATGACCATAAACAATATTTTCTTTCTTATACAGCATACTTCTCAGGAGTAACTTACTGTTTACTTTATACCTTAAAGATATGATCAAAAGATCTCAGAACATATTCAATCTCTTTCGCATCAGGTCATCAGCCATTGAGCTGCTGCAAAAAATTCAACAAGAGGGAAGCAACAACAATATGTGTGCATTATTGCTTCTCATCCAAAAGTCACAACCAGAGTACAAAATTTTGGCAGCAAATTTGTTGCTTCAATTAGACATGCTGGTAAGCATATTGAAGTGCTTTCTTTCGAAATATCTGGAAAAAATGTGTAAGAATAAAAGGACAAGCAGGTTTACGTAACTAAAACACCTCAATAGAACAGCATATGTTGAGCTCAGAATCTCCTAAACATAAAGGGATATCACGAAATTCATGATATTGGGCACTGAAGTACACAAGGAAAAACAAGAAGGAAAATTTTATTTATAGCTTAAGAAAATTACCACGAAACACTACACAGAAGAAATCCTGGAAATGTTTATTTTCTTTTGTTCTTTCTATAACCATATAATCACAATTTACCTATAGCTGGTTTCCATTCCCATGAAATATGGTTTACCAATCCATATATCTTCTATATTTAATTACAAAGCAAAAGGTGTCACCATGAACCTTTGACTATGATAAATTTTCAGGAAGAAACATCAAGTAAATTTGTATATTGTGAAGATGCTATGGAAGCCCTACTCGATTCAGTGGCATGTGAAGAGAATTCTGCAACACAGGCTCTATCAGCGTTCATCCTATCCAACCTTGGTGGAATCTGCTCTTGGTCAGGAGAACCCTACACAATACCATGGTTGCTTAAAAAGGCTGGTTTGACTTCAGTGCCACACAAGAACATGATAAAGAACGTCGACTTTGCAGATAAATGTCTACAGGTTATTTGTGCTTTCAAGATTCAATTTGACCTGATGCTGTGTAAGATCACATAGCTATTGATGATCTAGGGATGATTTAGCATTTAAGTTTTATCTCAACAATCCTGAGCAATGATTTTTGTGGAATTTGCATTATCTTTTTCAATTTTTCATATTGATGATCTAGGGATGATTTGACACTTAAGTTTTATCTCAACAGTCCTAAACAATGATTTTCGTGGAATTTACATTATCTTTACAATTTTTCATCCTTATTCTTTGAGATACAGATCTCCAGTCCTATTAGATATTTACCTATTCTGCTAGAGAGTTGCTGGGGTTCTTGTCTTTTCCAAACAAACTCATGGTGATAGTTGTTTCGCCTTTTAACGTATAAAGTAATCCTCTATCTCCTCTGCCATTTCCACAATATATATATATATATATATATATACATGGCCTCCACAATAACATCACCAACACTCGAATATTACCTATTAACCGACCCCCCACCCCCACCCCCCACCCCCTGTTTCAATTTGTTTAGGGTAATGTTTTACAAATCCTTGAGTCAAAGATCTATCAGAAATGGTCTCTATACCTCCCTTGGTATGGGTAAGGTCTGTGTACACTCTACTCTCCCTCGGCCCACTTGTTGGATTACACTGGAAACTTTGTTGTAATTTTTTACAATGTACACGCCCATGAGTTGTTTACTTGTTCTAAAGGCTCCATGAACTAACAGGACATTGGCATAGAAACATGGTGCAGCAAAGTAGCAAGGCGCTTCTTAAAGTTTGGAAGTCCTCTATTCCATGCTTTAGAGCAAGGACTTAAGAGCAAATCAAGGAGTACCTCCCGATATTGTCTTGCTGCTACTGCATGGCTGGGGTCTGAAATCACAAAAGCCCCTGATGACTTGAGATATGCAGCCTGTGAGATCTTACTTAGTAGAATTGAGCAATTTGTTCATCCAGGACTGGAGCTTGAAGAAAGGCTATTAGGATGTCTTTGTATCTATTATTATACTTCTGGAAGAGGTAAATGTCTAAATATGCATTGATTTTAAATTAGAAGATCAGAAACTAGTCTGAATCTTGAATCAAAATAAGGAAGCACTGTTAGCTTCTCAAAGCTTGTGAAGCATAAGTTGAGCCTCAACAGAGGAAAAGACATGAATGGCAACGAAACAATGATTTTGTTTCACCAATTCAATAGAACCTCCCTAGAGAGTACTTATGGCTGGAAATTGAAGAAACTTGTGATAGACGGTAGAATGAGTAGAGGGCATCAGCTGTGAATGCAATTATAATTTGACAAGACAGTCGCTGCTTGTCTCTAATAAATTTCAATAATAAACAAAATGAGGACATGTGTAAAGTCCAAATTAAACCTTTGTAAATCGTACACAGTTTCCTCTTTAATTCGTAGACCCAAAAATCACCAATTTTAACGTCGGTTAGACACAATTTTGTCTGCTTTCTGTGCCACCTGTGTAAAGTTAACTTAGCTTCACTTCAAACATGTACTTATTTCCACTCGGATGTCACCTCTGTGCTTAAGTTGACTTGCTTTCACTTCAAATGTGCCTGAAATGGAAAACTCTTACAGGGATGAAAAAGCTAGTCAACTTTTCAGAAGGAGTTAGAGAGTCACTAAGACGCCTTTCCAACATCAGTTGGATGGCAGAAGAATTACTTAAGGTTGCTGACTATATGCAGCCAAACAAATGGGTAAGTAGACATCAGTTTTCTTTCTTATATATTGTGGCTATATGTGATGTTAATATCACCATAATGCAACCATTTGTACCAGTCATATCTACCTGATCATCACATCTATACAAGTGAATGTATAGAAATTGCATCATAAACAAGTAAACTATCAAGTTGTTATATGTAACTACCCACATCCTTGGAAGAATTGTAACAAGGTTGGCAACTATATCAGTTAACAAGTTAAAATAAATTCCATAGTGTCAAATAGACTACTAGGACTTTTTCCTTCATAGGAACTGAAATTTGGCCTTTAACATTAAAATGTAGAACAAGGATTACAGAAAACTTCAAAGGCTGAGAGGCATTAAAAAATTAGAGATCCATTTAAAGATGAATGTGTACAATCAATCAATTTGACCTCAATCTCAAACTTGTTGGGGTTGGCTATATGAACCATTGCAGGGGCGGACCCACAGAGAGCACCCACAACTGTAAAGTCCTACATCTACCACTGACCATTGGATTCATGTAACAGGAGAAAGATTCCCCATTTGAAACCATTTCTCTCTTATTCGGGCCAATTTCATTTAATATCAAATGTTTGTCTTTTAAAGGCAAATTAAGGGTAATGTAAATCTAACAACAAGAAGAAACCTAGTGAATCCCACAAAGTAGGATTTGGGGAGGGTAGAGCATAGCAGACCTTACCACTACCTCATGGAGATAAAGAGGCTGTTTCCGAAAGTCCCTCAACTCAAATGTATCCGCCCCAAGTAAAAGAAGAAAACAATAGATATAGAATAACGGCTTAAACAAAGAGCAATGTCAATTCTAAAAAAAACAATGGAAGTAGCAAAATAATCGAAAAGAGCAATAACAACACAACCATAATAGTACGACTAATCCTATGACACACCTAAAAATTGTTACAAGGCAAGACGACATCCTACCCTACTAATTGTCTTACCCTACTAATCTTCTACTCTAATATACGACCTCCATTCCTTTCTATCTTAGATCATGTCCTCAATGATATGAAGTTGCACCATCCTGTCTAATCACCTCTCCCCAATACTTTTTCGATCAACCCCTACCCCTCTATGTAACCCCTAAATACAACCTGTCGCACCTCCTAACTGGGGTGTCAACACAACTCCTATGCACATGCCCAAACCATCTCAGTCTAACTTCTCTCATCTTGTCTACCACAGAGGCCACTCCCACCTTCTCCCCAATAATCTCATTCCTAGACTTGTCAATCCTAATATGTCTACACATTCATTTCAATATCCTCGTCTCAATATCTTGCATCTTCTAAACATATAAGTTTTTGACTGATCAGCACTCCACTCCATATAACAAAGACAATCTAATCACCATTTTATAGAATTTACCTTTGAGTTTAGGAGGTACTTATTATCACACCATACTCCAGAGCAAACCTCTATTTCATTTATGCTGCCCCAACACGATATGTGACATAATCATCGATTACTCTGGATGATGGACCCAAGACATTTAAAGCTCTCTCTTGTGAATAAGTTGAGTGGCAAGCCTCACGTCCATGACCATCATCCATCGGAACACTGAATTTGTACTTCAAGTATTTCATTTTGGTCCTACTCAATTTGAACCCTTTAGGCAATAAGTTGACTAAAAAAGACTCCTGGCAAGATATCAACATAAAACACAATGAAGAAACAAATGTTTGATAAATAAGAAGATGCAGGTTTGAAACTAAAGACACAAAGGAAACTAGTCTCTTAATATAATGTGATGGACTTCCAAGTTGCACCTGAGTGAAGAATTCCAAATGAAACATATATGTTTATAGGTCACCTGAGTCAACAGCAGTAATGGAGGTGTTATGTTGTCGTGATGCATGAATGAGAAATAAGTACTCCCTCCGTCCCATTTTGCGTGACACTGTTTGATTGTGCATGATGTTTAAGAAGAACGGAAGACTTTTGGAGCTTGTGGTCTAAAGTCTTAGACATCGTGTGGCTGTAAATCATCTCAGTAAGGATAAAGTGTGAGCTATTTGTTTCTAATATAGAAATGTGTCATTTTTCTGGGATAATCTAAAAAAGAAAGTGTGCCATATAAATTGGGATATAGGGAGTATATATCATTATACAATTATTCATTTCTAACTCAGTTTTTCTTCACTATGGTAAGAGCAGAGAATATCTTGTGTTCACACACAGATTCTCGAAATGAGTAGTAACTATAGTGGAGCAGTAACATCGCTCACCTATTACAACGGAGAACTTTACAGTGGACATGCAGATGGTTCAATCAAGGTAAGCCACTTTTATGTGCTTCATACTTCTTGCCTCTAATTTTATAGTTCACATTAACAATGAGGACAATGACCTCTTGATAAGTTGTATTCCGGGATGATAAGTTATACCTAGATATATATGTTTTTAAGGTGCTCACTTATATTAGATTTGTAATGTAATATATCTGATGGTTTTACATCATAGGCATGGGACATCAAAGGACAAGAAGCAATACTTGTTCGGGACATAAGGGAACATAAAAAGGCTGTGACATGCTTTTCAATTTCCGAATCAGGGAATCGCCTGTTGAGTGGTTCTGCTGACAAAACAATAAGGGTAACCAATAACCAATCAAACTTTATGTTAACTGTGACTTAAGGCCATGCTAAAATGCATTTATTGGATGAGTTTTTCTTTTTTGGCAGATCTGGCAAATGCTTGAAAGAAGACTTGAATGTATAGAGACTATACAGACGAAAGATCCAATTCACAATATTAATGCACATGGAGAACTGATTTTTGCAGTTACCCAGAGCCACAAAATGAAGGTAGATATAAACGGTCATTACATTCAGATGAAAGAACCTAGCAATTGGAAAGCAGACTCTTAGTCAAGTTCTGAAACAATTTTTAAGATGCTATATTCATTACCAAGACTTGCTTTGTTATAGGTGTTTGATGGATCACGGAAGCCCAGTAAATATTTAAAGAATAAATCCATAAGGTGTGGAACATTGACAAATGGAAAGTTGTATGTAGGCTGCACAGATTCAAGCATACAGGTCAGAATCAGATCTTGTTTCAGAGTCACGCTATTCAAATCATTCAGCAACTGATTGACAAATATATAATTACTCAATACAGGAGTTAGCTATAGCAAACAGCAGGCAGCAAGAGATCAAAGCACCATCAAAGAGCTGGAGCATGAAAAACAAGGCTGTGAACTCATTAGCTGTATATAAGGACTGGCTATACAGTGCAAGTTCAATGATTGAAGCTTCACATATAAAGGTAACAAATCCAACTTGTTAATGGGGAGAAAGTACCTTTTCATTGACACCATCCCTGATGCAGGACTGGAGAAAAAACAAGAAACCCCAAATATCAATATCACCAGAAAAGGGAGCCAATGTGTTGGCAATGGAAGTAGTCGAGGACTTTATTTATTTAATTTGCAGTACATCAATGAGCAATATCCAGGTACTGGCATATCTTACATAGAAATTGAGACTTAAGTTTGATAATTCTAGAAAGTCACATTCCAAACGGAAAATATGAAGCTCTATCCACTTGATGAAAATCACCTAGGGACAGTATATGATCCAATAATGTGTACTATATTCACGCTCATTACTCGACTCACTTACACAAAATTTACCATTTTAAGTACCACTTCATCTCTAAGCAACCTGCTGCGTACTAACCCAAGAATACATGATGCAACCAGATTTGGCTGAGAGGAACGCAGCATAAAGTTGGAAGATTATCAGCAGGCAACAAGATAACAAGCCTTCTGACAGCAAATGACATAATTATATGTGGTACAGAAACAGGAATGATTAAGGTTTGTCTATTCAACTAACTCAAAAACGAAGAATTATTAAAGGCAAATGGAACTTTTGACACTCCACATTACAGAACAAACATGTTTATCATGAAATCTGCACCCCTGAGAATAACAAATGCACATGTTCCTATATGGAGTGTCAAAACTTCCATAACCCTTTGTGGTATCTTCCCTTTAAAATTCTTTGATAAAGAAGAGCGCAATCATTGTTTGCTTTTTTCCAAACATAACGGTGTTAATTCCTTGCTTTGACTTCTCATCTTAAAAATGGCAGGGTTGGATCCCCCTGTAGTGGTATATTACAGATACAGAATAAGTCTAGCAAAAAATGATAGTTTTTCAAGTTAGTCATTTTCACCCTGTACAGAAGGAGGAAGCAGTATGATAGAGAACAACCATACAAATGAGTGCAGTGTAATTATTTTTTGATGATAACCATGCGTGCAGTGTAATTATATCATTTTACTTCAAATAATTCTTCATGCCATGTAAATCAACGTCAGATGAATGGTAAGCCTTTTTGCTTCTTTTCTACTTAAAAAGTACAGGATGAACCATTTCAAGTCCTAGATGTTATAAGCTCATATGCGTTAAGTATATCATACAAACACAAAAAAAAAAAAAACACACACACACACAAAAGTTGATAGAAGATACTTTGCATAGATAATCTTCTTTCCTTTGAAGAAATCATCAAAACCTGAAGAGAAATTTTGACAAACAGATAATGGGCAATCATACAAAATGTACAAATTAATTGTACAAACTGAAAATCAGATATCCATGTCAATCCTTGTAAATTAATCGCTGAAGAGAGAGTCCAAAAACTGAGATTCCAATAGCTTTTCTCTGGTCCTGTGCCTTCAACATTCAGGAGCCGTTTGGCGAGGATTAATCTATGGTTTATCTATGATATTAATTAATATCCAATTTGAATTCATGTATAACTAATCCTTATTAATACCCACAGATGATATTATACCTTGATGTTAACTAATACTTGGATTTAATATCATGGAATTTCTCAAATTCTTTTACAATTTCTTTTATTTTACATTTTACATTTGTACTAGTAAATTTATTTAAATAAATTATTTTATATTTGTTAAGAACAAATAAATTTAACATGTCAAATTTTTAAATTTTATTATTTATGGTTTTATATTTACATAATAGACAAAAGATATTTTGTCATGTCAATTTTTTTTATATAATTAATTTTAAATGAGTGGTTTTATTGATACAAAACATAGTCCAATGATGTTTGATATATTCTCAAAGTTGAGTAACCTTGTAAAATATAAACATTATATTAAAACTACAACTTTTAAATTTGTATGTGTAAATATAGATTATTTATTTTACAATTGTTTATCATCTTTTCGATTTTAATAACAGATGATCTATCTTTATTAAATTAAAATTGATGTTTTATTAGTGATGAATTTATTAAGATCATAATTATTTATTCTCAAATAATTCAAGTGAAAAAATAGTAAATATGAAGACAAAATTATTGTTCTCCTAACTAGTTAAAAGCCACAAAACAATAATATGCTTTGATTTAATTATATGAAATAGAAAATTTCATAATAATTCAAGAGTATAATTGCAAAGAAATTTTTGTAGAGTTTTATACTAAACACAAGATTAGATAGGAAGTAATGAACCAAATATTTGATTAAAAATAATCTCTATATTACTAATCTCTGCGTTATTCATTATTGTACCAAACGACCCCTTAGAGTTCATTTAGGTTATGACATGTTTCAACATTGAATTTTTTGAAAAATGTTGATATTAGTATATATATATATATATATATATATATATAGATAGATAGATAGATAGATAGATACATAGATACATAGATAGATATTAATAATGTGGGATTTATTTACACAAATTCAGTTATGTAAAGGTTAATTTTATTTTTTTTATTCTTGGTGTTAATTTAATATTAAAAATTAATAAATATTAAACTACATTTTTTAAAAATAAAAAAAATATTTTATAATTATATTCTTGGCCTTTCTTATTTTTGTATTTATTTTTTCTGCATTTTTGTTTAGGCAACAATTTGGTTAGGAATTTTAGGTGTTACATTCTTACTTTCTCAAATAGTTGAATCAACTAACGCGCGTTGTGTACATTTTCAGCATTTTTATGTTCCAATGTTATATATTTATTTTTGAATGGATTATAAGCATATGTATGAATATTGTTGTCAATAATTTGAGTGTACTATTATTTGCAAAATAATTATGGAATTACCTCAAATCAAACTTTCAGCTTCGTCACAATAGAGTAATTCATTCATTTCAATTTTCACATGTGTTATTCTTAAATCTAGAGCTTCTAGTGTCCAAACAATAAAATAGAAATTTTTAAAAAATATTATGTAGAATCAAACAAATCTAGCATACATTCAAATCGAAATTCTTCTATTTTTATGGTCTCAGTGAATTAAACTAGACTCATCTTTATTTAACGTGGAAAAAATTTACATAGTTCATCAATAAATTAACAAAACCAGAACATTACTTTACTACTTATATATAAACGACTAATTCAACAGCTTTCGGTCGTGTTGCTTGCGTAAGCAGAGCTTTCCGGTTGTTCTGCCTGCTTCACCTGTCTGCTTCTTTTCCTTTATTACGTGGCACCGCTAAAAAATATATATGTTTCGGATGCTTCCTTATATTGTTTTAGTTGCTTCAACTATTATTTTACAATATTATCCCCAGTAAATCATTTTTCCAATTGCTTCAACTGTGATTTTACTATATCATTCTAATAAATTATTTTAAGCATATAAACGTCAAAATTAGGACAAAACAAATATAAAATCAAAAAATGAGTCTTTTTTTTTAGGTTGGACAAATAATTAAATAATTATTTTAATAATTTTTAATGATTATATCTGTGTTAAAAAGAAAATATTTTAAAAAATATAATAGTATAATTAAACTAAGAATTTTATGTATATTAATAAAATAAATTTTTAACACACTCTCAAAATTTTACATGTGCAACATAAATTAGAAGAAAATAGGTAACAAATAAAATGTTTCATAGGTCTCAGTAATTAAGAACTTAAAGTTATTTAAGATATGTAAAAAAATCTATTAATATCACATAAATTAAAATTAAAAATATAATTTATATCGGATTCATGCTAGCAGAAGCTTTCGTAAAGATGGAAGAGCTAATTCAAGATATATTATATTTATATGATGCAACCTCTATGATGTTTTTAGGAGAATGAAAACAAAGAACATGCTTTAACCTCAAGCAACAATTATTCAATTGTATTTTTTTTTCAAAAAGATGTCTTTTATATTAACTCTGTTTTTTTATTCAAATAGTAAAGCACCAAGATTTAAAATTCGGGTATGGGCGTTAATAATATATAATCAATTGAAATAATAGTATCTGAGTAATTTTCATTTTCTTCTAACCTTTGGGATTACTTCAGCTTGAGAAGAGAAAAAATTAGAAATAGTTTAGGAAAGACGATTCTGAACTTATCATTAAGTCAATCATCTTGGTTACTTAAAAAAATACTAATGTGGAATTTGCATTTGTTATACAAAAACAACGATTCTGACTACTTTGGTTCTTATTCTCTTCTTTCAGATTCCAATAATATTCATTCAGAGAGGGCAAAAAATTATTTGGTAAAGAGCAATATTATAACACTTTAAATTTATTGATGATTCCAAAATTAATTAATATAATGAGTCGTCATCTAATTATTTTTAAGGAAAACTAGGATATTTATTTTGCTAAAGTAATGCTAAATTAACTCCGATCAATGGTTTACTACCTTTGTGATTCTAGGTAAGAATTTTAATTATCCTAAAGGGTAGATGTAAGACATTCTTTAAGATCCATTAAAAAATGATTTACCAATCAAACTTACTTTAGTTAAAAAATATAAGACACTTTTTCAATAAGTATAAAACACTTAAATGGTGCTATTTTTTAAGAAAAAGAAAAATAACAAATAGATAAATAAAATCTAAGTTTCAAAATTAAAATAATAAAATAAGTTGACTAAAAGAGTCTATACTACTAAGGATGGACTTTTAATTTATTATTTAACTTAAAATAAGTTACGAGAAAATTTTTAGAAAAAAAAAATTGAGTAAATATATCATAACTTAAGTAATAAGCTCAAAATATGTGAATGAAATGACCTAATTGATTTTTTTCCTAAAAAAAAGGAGATTTTATGCTTATCTTTCGTCGTCACGTAAAATATGACTAAAGAAGTAGCCTGTATATTTAATTAGGAAACTACATAAAAAGTGTTGTAAATCTAGATAATAAACAATAGTATATATTTATATATGAAAATTAAATTTAAAACTATAAATCACTGGAATTAACAACTTAAAATTTTAAAAGATATATAAAAAGTTCAATTAACACTCGAATCAATGTCGCATAAATACGGATAGATGGATAACATATATTATTTAAAAATGACATAAACGTGACATAGATCGCAATAATTGAAAAATCAAAATGAAAAGACATAAAAAATTTGACTTTCAAAATTTTTATTTGTGCCATTTAAACTGGGACAAGAGGAGTAATATATATTATTTAAAAATTATGTAAAAAAGTGTTATAATTCACAATATTAATAATTTAAAAATCATATTAAAATTTATTTAACTTTTTAAATTTTATCTCTATCACACAAATTGAGCTATAAAAATAACAGATATTGGATCTGCGGGGGTGCTAGTTATTAATATCATATTATTAATGTTAATAATTATAATTATAATATAATACACGTCCAGCTGGTAATAAGTTAGAAGGCCCATTGGAAGCAATTTGAAAGAAAAGAATTTGGGGAATCCTGTTGGCGGGCAGGCAAATTGGAGGCGGTATTAGTATATTTGACCAAGGCGTGTTGTCCGAAACCTCCACAGACGTGACGTGCTTCTATTCTACTCTCTTTTGGCAACTGCAAAAAGAAATTCATCACATATAGATATTCCTCTTCCCATACACAACAAAAATAAAGAAAATGGCAGAGAAGAACACTTTGGAATCTGTGAGGAAATGGGTTGTCGAACACAAACTCCGAACAGTTGGTAAAGCATCAATCTTGATTATTAATATGGGAACCAACTGATTCTCTCTTTCTTTCGTTTTGATGTTTGATTTTTGTTTTTGGTTGAAGGGTGTTTGTGGCTTAGCGGAATAGCGGGTTCAATTGCTTATAATTGGTCTCAGCCACACATGAAAACCAGCGTTAAGATCATTCATGCCAGGTAATTTTACTCTTTTTATTCCTAATTTCTGTTGCTAGGGAAAGGGATTGACGATTTCTACGATGGAGTGTATGTGTTACCCGATTCATTGAATGGCTGTACTTGTAATCAATTCACTTCTGAGCTAGGGTTCCTTAGCAGGACTTAAACCTAAGTTGCTCGATTAGTTCACTTTCTGTTTGAGTTAAAACTTAAACCTAAGTTGCTCGGATTTGGCAAAATTTAACTTTAAAGATTCAGGGCTCTATGGATACTTTTAAAATGCGCACACACATATCATGCTTCATGTTGTTCAGATCTTCATCTTCGTAAGCAGTTTTTGACTTTAGGGTTCAGGTTTGTTTATTGGAGAATGGGGCGTCTTCATCTTCATAGGCAGTTTTTTTGACTTAAATTGGAACCCGCACTTTCCTGAGAGGACATTTTGATTCCCTCTCCCATCATTCTCCCCCGCCTCTGATTCAGAAAGGGTATCTACTCTTTTATTTCAACTCACATGTTGTGCAAAAAGCATGCTGAGTATTTGGATTTCAAAGGCGGTGTTCATTCGGTTAAATATGCACAGAATTTATGAAGCCACCTTATTGGGAGACACTATCCTATATCCTCATAGGAGGTTGTCTTAAACTTATCCACCATCTTGGGAAAATTAATTTGTCTTAATCAGCAAAACTAGCTGAGGGGTAGCACTGGTGTTTGCTTCATGACAACTTTTCATCCATCAGCAAGAAATAAAGTAAATTCAATTTTCGCCAAAAAAAAAAAGAGTCTAGTCTTGGTGCTTAATTGGGGAATATTTCTTTTTCAAAAAGTTCAACTTTTTTGGTTGCTACTCTTCACATTTTTGAAGCTGACACCAATATCTCCCATTCACTTTGTGACAAGATTACCACGGAGTGAGGAGGAGGAGGAGTTGCTAGTATATATCTCTCTTTTTGTCCATGTTTTTACATTCTTCTAATTGGTCAAGCTCTTATTACATGATTCCATGAACCATGATGAGTACTTCCCTTATACTTCTTGTAAGTGCCTGTTCATTGTATTATGTTGGTATGGATGGCCTCCAATTTGTTATGTTTGAATGCCCCAACTGTTCCATTTTTCATTGTGTCATGTTAATATGGATGATCTCCTTATGTTATGCTCGCATGCCTTGGCTGTTCCACTTTTAGCTTTTTGTGATTGTCTAGTTTTGTGGTGCACAAGATGGATTCCTTGATGCTAATTAAAATGAGATATACAGTTATAATGTTGAATGCGAGGAACCTAGTAGGTTACTAGGATATGCATGTCTTCCAAGTTGAGAAAACATCCTACTTTGAGAAGTCTTGAATGCTCTGAGATTTTGACAATTTGCACATCTTGCCTTTTTACTCTCTTGTAAGAGTGGAAGTCTGTTGCACTCTGCAATGTGATGCCTTTGTTCTTGAAAAAGGGGGCATTTACATGCCCTGGGCTTTAATTAGGAGTGCCTTATTATTTGTTTTTGGTTTGCTTAATCATGGAACATGTTTTTGAGTGATCTTCATCATGAGTGACTGATGTTTTTTGGGGGTAATCAGGCTGCACGCACAGGCTCTCACACTTGCTGCATTAGCGGGGGCTGCAGTAGTCGAGTATTATGACCATAGCTCAGGAGCCAAAGCAGAACGTGTTGCCAAGTTCCTCCAACCGCAAGCCCATTCTCACAAAGAGTGAATTACTACTTCATCAATGAATAAAAATCAAACTGATTAGGCACAAGTTTCTATGGAAGAGTTGATACTAAATCAAATTTTTAGTACTGGGGTTTCCTCCTTAGGAATACGAGACGATTAATGTGGGCAAGCTGCTGCGCCAGCAGGGGTTCCTTTCCTCTTCTAAAGGGCTAATGAACTTTGTGACTATTGTTGTAACTTTGTTGAGACACCATTCCCTATTCATTTTGATTTTTGCGTGATTTATTTACGCTTGTGACTCGTGAGATGCTGATTCCTTGAAAGTGCCCTTCTTAGCAGTGTGTGCGTATTATATATATCTTCTATCCATCTATCTATACTATATTAAAAATACGAAGCTCTTAGAAACATTTAAACTTTTCGTTTTAGACAAAATTGTCTTTCACCTTTTTTTTCAATTATTATATTATTATTTTAATAACATAAATGTTAACTATGATAAATATAATAAAAATTAAATAGAAAATTTTTCCTATTATAATTATATTTATATATAGTAAGTGTTTTTCTAACTAAAATAAACTTGGTCAAAAGAAAAATAGTAAAAAACTTTTTATAGGCAAAACATGTTTGAAAAATGTCCCATAAACTTGGGGAAATTTTTTTTAAAAAAGAAATGTCCATACTAAAAAAGAATAAGGTCCAAAAAAATTCCATTCAAAAAAAATTTGATTAGCTTAAAGTAATTTAATTTTCCACTTAAGTTCAAAAATCTAGAATTTTTGGAGTAGAATTTGTGTGAAATTAAGGATAATTTAGTTTTCCTTTTTTGATTTTTATGTAGGTCATCTTCTTTAATCTTTCATATATTAGCATCATCGTTAATGTCTTTTTTTATTGCTTTTAGTTAATAAATTTGAAGATTATATTAGAATTCTACATAGTCAATAGTTGATATTGAATTAATCATATTTTTTACTAATTTCTTGTGTTTCTTTTTTAGTTGGGAACTTTTTATGGAAGAATTGAACAAAACAAGCATGTTGACGCCGAATGAAATAGTCAAATTTTTGTATAGTTTATCTAAATCTCCAAAAAAATCAAAAGTTTATTTCTTTCTTTTACAAACATGTTTACGGGAATAATCATTTTGATTGCCATAAATTTTGTTCTTTTTCATGATATTAAAAAAATAATTAATAAATAACATTCAATTAATTTTAAAGTTCTAAATATTAGGAAAACACTTAAAGTACTTTAAATATTAAAATAGTCAAATTTTAGTTAATTATTTACATAGAATAATTCTAAATCAAAAGTGAATTTTAAATATAAAGAAATTCTAATTCAAAAGTGAATCTTGACACTAATTAAATAAAAGATTAAATAATAAATTTTAAAAAAATAATGAAAATACGATTGTGAGATAATAAGATTGATACTTATTGACTTGTGTTATGATATTGAAAATCCTAGGTGACATGAGAATGTGAATTATGGATTGTGTTATGTTGGCTAATTGTTGGAGTTGGGAATATTATGATTCATTTTCACTTGTGGGTTAGAAGATTGATTATAGGCTTGAAATAGACTCTTCATTATGCCTTATTGTTGTGATATTTAACTTGAGATGATGTATTTATTATGAAGTGGACTCTTCCTTGCACCTATCATCATTGCATCACACACACACGCACACACACATTTTATGTGTATTGTGATTGAGTAATACTGATGAAACACTAATGAGAAATACGGGACGGGCCACGCGAGCCGTGGCATGTGACAGAAATGAGAAATAGGGTACAGGCCACACGAGTCGTGGCATGAAACACAAATGAGAAATAGGGGACAGGCCATACGAGCCGTGGTATGTGCCATTGATTATATATATTGTGGTCGGCCCTCACGAGTTGGGGCAGGTACATGGACAAATATGTCCTTCATGGGTTCTAGACTAATTATATCAGTGGATATGTATCGCAGGATAGACATGCATCATGATTACTTGACACTGCTGTAATGCCCGCGAAATTACCGAAATACCCCTCAAGGAGAGGTGTGCGAGAAACGTGCCTTCCGATGCTCGGATCGGAAATCCAAGAGCGGATTCATGATCAGCACTGAAAATGGAGTGGGGGAAAAGTCTCGGTCGAATTTTAGAGCAACCGAGTCAAAAGATAATTTTTCGTTCCAAAACGAAAAACAGTGAGCCTCCGCGACGGAACCGCGACGCGGACTGGTCGCAGAGACACACTTACCTTTTCCTGAAAATTTCGACGGAGTTGAGTTTTCGAAAATACACTGTCCGCAACCAGTCCGCGTCGCGGACTGTGTTATTTCAGGACGGGATTTAATTTCTTAAAATTTCCAAGGGCATTATGGTCCAATCCCACCTATCCTAAACGTACCCCTATGACCTATATAGGTCGATTTTCACGAAAAAGGGTTGAAAATCCCCATTGAAGAAGTCTTTCTAAGGTTCTTAAGGCTAGGGCTTGAAGGAGGTTGAAGAGAGCAAGAGGAAAGAAGGTGCTTTAGTGTGACTATCTTCTTTCAGGTATGTAAGGCTAAACTTAAAGCATGGGAATGTCCTCCCATGTGCCCCATGAGTAAGGTATTAAAGTCTAATGGTGAATGATGTTAGGGTTGTTGACACCCGATTTTGACCGACCCTTAACTTGTTGGTACGTTTTTAATTTAAATTGGTATTTTACTAAGTGCATTTTATTTTACGTCCAAAACATGTCCCTTAAATTGTCATTTTACATTTAAAAAAAAAAGTATTTCTTAATTTGCATCGCTATTACTACTCTCATTATTTCGATGCTAGTAGTAGGCGAGTCGAACTATCCTAATAAACGTCTTCTGAATCATGTTGCCCAAAACAACTTTTAAATACGTTTTCATAAGAATTTTGGTAATTACGTGATTTATTTATACTTTACATTGGTTCTATTCGTGTTTTTAAATAAAATTTTATGTTAATCTAAGCTAAATCCTTAAAATCCCATGAACTCGTTTTCAAATTTGGCCACTTATTTATAAGTTTTGCATTTTCAAACCTAAATTGAGCCAATTCATGGCTCAATTTCAAACTTTGGCTAGTTTTTAAATCCGAATTACTAATTTACGGCCCCAATTTTAATATTCTACAATCTGGTGGCTAGTTTTTAAATTAAAAGTACTAATTTTGTGGCTCAATGTGCAATTTTGGCTATTACTTAAATTCGGGTACCCATTTTCGACCCGGATTCGACCCGATAACCCGCTCCTCTCTTATTTAAACCCCAAACCCTAATATTTTGCCCCTTTCTTCACTCCTCACCGCCCAAGCAGCCGCCACCCTCCTCCTTTCTCCACCAGGTGGCGGCCGGCGCCGCACCACACCGGCAGCCATGGCTGCCGCCTTGTCTCTCCGTCTCTTCTCTCTTCTCTTCCCACCTCCTCCATCGCGGCTCCACCACCGAGCCCGACGCACCAGCCACTGCCAGCATACACAGCGGCGCCGCCTCTCCCCGTTGCTGCCGCCTCTCTCCTCTCCGCCACCATCACAGCCGCTAAACCCTTCTCTCTCTCCCCCTTCCTCTATTTTTTCTTCTTTCTTTCTCCGTCTCCATCGCCTTTCCGGCAAGGTGGCCTGCCGCCGCCATGCAACGCCACCAGCCGCCAGCCCCCCTCTGCCTCTCTCTGGCCCCTTTCTCCTTGCCGCCGCGACACCAGCCCCCTCTTCCGCCCTTCTTCCTCTCCTCTCAACCCCAAAACCGATCCCTGGTGGCCATCAAACACCCCATTCCCAAGCAAAGCAGGGTACCGACGTGTCGCCGGAAATCCCGTGCAACCGGAATACTTGCGAGGGACCAAACCAGCCGAAAATATTGAGGGAAGTATCTCGTTTGTTGTTTTCTTGCTTTGATTTTTTAGTTAGTTATGGGATTTCATGCTCCGTTTGTGATTAAAAATGTCAAACTGTGTGGTTGTTAATTCAGTCTCTTCTCTCCAAGTTTTCTTTTAAATTAACTAATTGATTAGGCTGATTAGCTGAAATTTGTGAAATATCTTGAGATTAAGTTTCCTTTTGGAGTATATGACTGTTATTGGGACTGATTACGGGACTGATTAGGATCCTGATTGGGTGGTTATCTTAAGTTTGGCAAGCTATCTTCAATTTTGGCATAATTGATCCAGAATTTCTTATTTACGGAAGCTGTTTGGACTGATTGATTCTGAAATTGATCCTTGATTTGATTCTGAAATTGATCCTTGATTGATTTTAAATTTTATTTTCTTCCTTAATAATCTTCCTTCGCTCTCCTATATAAATACTCCTCTTATGCCAAAGAAAAGAAAAAAAAAAAGAAAAAAAAGAAAAAAAAGAAAAAAAAAAGAGAAAAAAAGTTACAGCTACCTTCTTCTTTCATTGAAAAAGAAAAGTCTACTCTTTTGAATATCCAATCTTAAGCATCCCTTCGGACTGCATCTTCGAATTTGGCCTCTTTACTGTTGGATCCACTCAATACAAGTTCCTCTTGATACAAGCATTGCTCGGAATCCTTGAGATTCTTGTGAACTTGATGTATCAAGAGTGAAGGGTGATTGGAAATTTAAACTACTATTAGTATGCATTCTTCTTCTATTGTTGTGTTTAAATCTCATAATATTTTTGTAGTTTTGTCCGTATTTTAGCAGGATCTTTAGCCCATTTGAAATGTGAAGAGTCGCCTTGGGGAGGGGACGAACTTGGAGAACCCTTGGAGAATTTCTTTTTACTATTTTTTACTCTCGTTGTATTTTATCCTTTTTGCCTTGTAACAAAATATAGTGAAATCGGGGTTATTATCTGCTGGGGGAAAGGGAACTATACGCTAGCTATTCACATTATTTAGCAACGTTAGGCAAATTTTAGGCCTCGATCTTTAAACAAACAAGCATGCTAACCACTTGGATAGTGTTAATGGAATAATAACAATAAAATAAAAATAAAATAGAATAAGTATGTTAGTACATTTCTCTTAGCACGATTCAGACTTTCCTTTGTTTTCTTTTCTCAACTTGCCTTAAGATATCATAGGACTCTCAAAAAAATGCATATTTACTAGAAACCAGGCCTATAGATTCTTAACTTGTTTCCTGGAAATCATAGATTTAAAATTATGCCTTATGTTTTTTAGAAATTATGAATATAGGCTTTAATTATGTTGTTTAGAAATCATTGCTCATAGGTTCTTGACTATGTTTATGTTTTGTAGAAATCATGCCTATAGGTTTAATTATATTTTTTAGAAATCATGCCCATAGTGTGTTTATGTTTTTTTTTGATATATTTATGCTTCTAGAAATCACAAATATAGGGTTAATTATATTTATGTTTTTTTTCTCTCTTTTTAGAAACCACGATTATAGGTTCTAATTATGACTATAGAGAATTATCAAGTGTTAATTGAAGATATAACACCTTTCGTGACTAAAATAAAGCCTAGATTTTTACTTTGTAAAAGAGGCATACTTGACATATTACTTGCTACATGCTCATCTTGTTCATTTTGTTTGGCGCGAGTCTAATAGGAAGCCTGAGTTGTTCTTGAGTCTAGAACCACCAAATAGTAGTCCAATGCCTCTTGGACAATAGGAGGGGTGCTAGGCATCTTTAGGACACGTTAGTATTTTATTAGTCCGCTTTTAAGTTAATTAATAAAATCAACTTAGGAGGGGGTAGGGGTAATTAGGACCTCGGAAATGATGAGTTAAACTCGTGCTCAATGGGACAAACTCCGGTTTTGTCCTTTTGGCTCAATTAAGCCATATGAAGCCTTCTCCGAATAATAGCCGAGTAACTGATCCGAGAATTTAAATAACTCAATATGTTTAATTATTGTTCATTTATTATTTGTTTACTTGATCACTTAGAATCAATTCAGAGTATTAAAATATGCATTTTGATTTCCTTTTCTTTTATATTTGCTGATTTATTTTATCACTTAGAATAAATTTAGAACTGTTAAAAATATACGAGACCTCTATTTGTATTTGCAACCCCCACATAAATACGAGACACGGTTGGGACCCGCCTTTGCGGACCTCGAAGGGTGCTTAACACCTTCCCTTCGAGGTAACTTGAGCCCTTACCCTCTCTCTGGTTTGACCTTTGACCTTAGGCTAGAATGGTGTCCTAATGCACCCAATCATTAGGTGGCGACTCTCCAAATTTCAAAATCTCAAAAGAGTCGTCGCCACGACGTCGTCCAGGTTCCCGTTTCTCTGCGAGGAAAAATGGGGCGCGACAAGGGTAATGAAGTGAAACATGTTAACTCATGTAATGTAATGAACAAATGCCATTATTTTATGCATAAACCTACATATTTTCCTGCATTGATGATGACCCTCATAAAAACCCTCATGCATCCTTTTAAACTATTTTCTTGGAAAGCATTTAGTTGAAAACCTTATATCTATCGCATATGTATTCTAGAAAAGCATGCATGATGAATATGGGTGTGTGTGTAGAGTCTAGAGTAATGACAAAATTAATGAATGATGAATGTTGAGAATGTGAGTGTGGGATTGTCTCTAAGTTGAGAGTCCAAGTTCCTAAACTAGTGTCCCTAAAGTCAATGATGTTGATGTTAATGAGATGGAATGACAATGATGTTAATGTTGATGTAAAGGAGATGCTAATGACAACGTAATGTGTCCCTATGGGACAAATGAATGTTGATGCCAATGGTAATGTATTATGCCCCTATGGGGACTAATGATGATGAAATGCGTCCCTATGGGACTAATGAATGTTAATGTTTTATGAGCATGTCGAGTTCTGGGAGGAGTATCGAGCACCGAAATGGATAGAAAGGTGAGTCCCACCTGAATCCATTAACTACGTGACCCGCGTAGGAAGAGAGGATTGAACCGCAATGCGGATGGCACCTTTCTTGTCCCAATGAGGACTACTGTTTCTTTTCTAATGAATGTCCTTTACCCCGGGCAGGGTATTGGACGGATGTAGCAACGGCATCGCTTCGTTGTACCATCTCTGGCTCATAAGTGATGGTTGTCGGTTAAAGAAACTCCCAGTTAGGCTTATTAGAAAAGGTTTCCCTAATAGTACTTCAAAAGAAAAGGTCAATGCTAATGAAAAGGTCAATGCTAGTGAAAAGGTCAATGTTGATGTAAAGGCCGATGTCAATGTTTCCCGATGTAAACGTTAAGGTCTCATGATGATGTACGTTATGTTCGTATATTCCTAACAATGTGTTCCAGCTATTTTACATGCCAGTACATTCCACGTACTGACGCCATTTGGCGCTGCATCGTTTCATGATGCAGATACAGGAGCTAGAGGACTTCAGCAGCCGCCCCGTTGAGGTCAAGTGTTTCCAAGTTCTGACTGTGGTGAGCCTCCTTGTTTCCGGAGGAAACCTTTATTTATGAATGTTATCCTGTTCTTTTGAGTCGAGTAGCCATGGTTTGTCATGGTCCTCTTCTTAGACGTTTTAAGGAATGTTAGAGGCTTTGTAGACATAATGGTGTAGTCAAGGTGAATGTTATGATACCTGAGCAATACTCCTTTGCTTGGTGAAATGAACAGTTTTGATGTTTGGCCACTGGCCCACTTTGTTTAGGTATTATTTTCTATCTCCTTCCGCAATGTTTATAATGAATGATGTGATGAATGCTAAGTGGTTCGCTTGGGGGCTAGCAATAGCCTCTGAGTGCCGGCCACGCCTAGGGTACCCTCCCGGGGCGTGACAAACTTGGTATCAGAGCACAGAGTTCAAGAGTCCTAGGGAGTCTACAAAGCCGTGTCTAGTAGAGTCTCGTTTATGCGTGTGTTGTGCACCACACTTCATAAACAGGATGCTACAGGGCATTAGGAAATGGTTCCACTTCTTTGATGTTTTGAGTCGTGCGCTAGAGCTTGACTTTAAGCAAACCTCTTTAACTTGTGCGTTACGCGTTTGCATATAATGCCTCCAAAACGCACTGCTGCCCAAAGAGACGGTTCTGTCCCAAGTACTGAGAACCCCTTGCCAGAACATGAGGTAAGGAGACGGGGACGACCAGCTAGAGCTGCTGAGGCTCCACCAGCACCCCCAGCACAGTCAGCCCCCACTTCAGAGGCAGACTTCAGGAGAGCCATTGCCATGCTCACCCAGTTGGTGGCCTCGCAAAGTAGCAGTCGTGGTCCCCCGGTCCCAAGCTCCAGTTCCCAAGAGCCAACTGCTGCGTCCAGGCTCAGAGATTTTTTGAAGATGAATCCGCCAGTCTATACGGGTTCTAAGGTTGAGGAGGATCCGCAAAACTTTATTGATGAAATGCGCAAGATCCTAAGGGCAATGCATGCAAGTGAGAGTGAAGGAGTGGAGTTGGTCTCATATCAACTTAAGGATGTGGCCAACATTTGGTACAACCAATAGGAGGATGTCAGAGGTGAAAGTACTGAACCAGCCGAGTGGGAAGAGTTCGAGAGTGCTTTTCTCGATCATTTCTTTCCCCAAGAGTTAAGGGAAGCCAAGGTTGAAGAGTTTGTGAACTTAAAACAAGAGGGTATGACCGCCAAAGAGTATAGCCTAAAGTTCACCCAGCTGTCGAGGTATGCTCCGGAGATGGTTCTTGATATGAGGGCCAGGATGAGAAAATTTGTGTCTGGACTGGGCAGACATGTGAAGAGGGAGTGCAAGGCAGCACTGCTGATCCCAGATATGGATATTTCCAGGCTGATGGTTTACGCTCAACAGACCTAAGAGGACAAGAAGAGGGACAGGGAGGAACAGAAGAGCAAGAAAGCCAAGGCTGCGGGCCAGGAACAAAACCAGCAAAAAGGGGACAAGGAAAGCAAGAACTTCTTTCAGAGGAAACCTCCTCGCCATGCAACACCGATGGTGAATGCACCTGTTCAGCAGCACAGGTATGACCAAAGGACCCAGGGCCATCAGAATTTCAGAGCACAGGTATCTCAGTCCCAGGCCAGTGTCGCCCAAGGCCCCAGAGAAAAAGCAACTTGTGGCAGATGTGGCAAACAACATCTTGGTGCGTGCTGGGAAGGCACCAATTTATGCTATACGTGTGGACAGCCTGGCCATATCCAGATTGAATGTCCTATGAGGAGCCAGAGGGGAAACGACAGAGGTAATAGAGCCCAGTCATCTACAGCGCCCCCTGCGGGCAGTCAACAGAGGGCTACTGCTACGAATGCTGGAGGTGGAGCGAACCGCCTGTATGCTATGGGAAATCGGCAGGACCGAGAGGCTGCCCCAGATGTTGTAACGGGTATGCTTCAAATCTTCTCTTATAATCGTTACGCATTACTTGATCCGGGTGCCACCTTATCCTTTGTGACACCCTATGTGGCTAATAAGTTCGAAGTTGCCCCAAAATGTCTACGTGAGCCATATTCCGTTTCAACTCCTACTGGAGAGTCTATTCTGGCTAAAAGGGTTTATAGAAACTGTGTAGTATCCATTTATTATAGGGATACATTGGCTGATTTGGTAGAATTAGAGATGGTGGATTTTGATGTGATCCTTGGGATGGATTGGCTTCACGCTTGCCATGCATCCATAGACTGTAGAACCCGAGTGGTTAAGTTTCAATTCCCACTTGAACCGGTCTTAGAATGGAAGGGAGGTTATGTTGCACCCAAGGGTATAATTATTTCTTACCTGAGGGCAAGGAAGTTGATCTCTAAGGGGTGTATCTACCACCTAGTAAGAGTTAAAGCTGATAATGTTGAGACCCCTACTCTTGAGTCGGTCTCAGTTGTTAATGAGTTTCCTGAGGTGTTCCCGGAGGATTTACCTGGAGTCCCTCCTGATAGGGAGATTGACTTCGGTATTGATGTACTCCCCGATACGCAGCCTATTTCAATTCCGCCATATAGGATGGCCCCCGCTGAACTGAAGGAGCTGAAAGAACAGTTGAAAGACCTGTTAGAGAAGGGTTTTATTAGACCCAGTGTTTCTCCGTGGGGTGCTCCAGTTTTGTTTGTGCGAAAGAAAGATGGGACGCTTCGAATGTGTATAGATTATAGGCAACTGAACAAGGTCACAGTCAAGAACAAATATCCTCTTCCTAGGATTGACGACTTGTTCGACCAACTTCAGGGTGCCTCATGTTTTTCAAAAATAGACCTCAGATCGGGTTACCATCAGTTAAAGGTGAGGGAGTGTGATATCCCAAAGACAGCTTTCAGGACAAGATATGGTCATTTTGAATTTTTAGTGATGTCCTTTGGGTTGACCAATGCACCAGCAGCCTTTATGGACTTGATGAACAGGGTATTTAGACCCTACTTGGATATGTTTGTAATCGTCTTCATTGATGATATTTTGATATATTCGAAGGGTGAGGAAGAGCATACTAAACATCTCAGAGTTGTCCTTCAAACTCTTAAGGACCACGAGTTATATGCTAAGTTCTCCAAGTGTGAATTCTGGCTTAAGTTAGTGGCTTTCCTAGGCCATGTGGTTTCGGGTGATGGTATTCGAGTGGATAACCAGAAGATTGAGGCGGTGGCAAGCTGGCCAAGGCCAACCTCTCCAACTGACATAAGAAGCTTCTTGGGGTTGGCAGGCTACTACCGAAGGTTTGTGGAGGGGTTTTCTTCCCTATCTGCACCATTGACCAAACTGACCTAGAAAAGGGCTAAGTTCCAATGGTCTGACGAATGTGAGAAAGTTTCCAAGAGCTGAAGACCAGGTTAACCACTGCACCTGTTTTGACATTGCCTGACGGAACAGATGACTTCGTGGTATACTGTGACGCATCTAGAGTTGGGTTGGGGTGCGTGTTAATGCAAAGAGGAAAGGTGGTAGCCTATGCTTCCAGACAGCTTAAGGTTCATGAACGAAACTATCCTACCCATGATCTTGAGTTGGCAGCCGTTGTGTTCGCACTTAAAATCTGGCGCCACTACTTGTATGGAGTGCATGTGGATGTGTTCACAGACCATAAGAGCTTGCAGTATGTATTCAGCCAAAGGGAGCTCAATCTGCGACAGAGGAGATGGTTAGAGTTGCTCAAGGACTATGATATGAGCGTCATGTACCACCCAGGTAAAGCTAACGTTGTTGCTGATGCTCTTAGCAGGTTGTCTATGGGTAGCACGGCCCGTGTTGAGGAAGAAAATAAAGAACTGGTGAAAGAGGTGCACAGGTTGGCCCGATTGGGGGTCCAACTTGAAGAGAATGATGAAGGAGGAGTTAGTGTTCAAAATGAGTCTTCATCGTCCCACTGAGGTTAAAGAGAAGCAGGATCGAGATCCCATTATACTCCAACTAAAAGAAGATGTTCAGAAGCAAAAAGTGATGGTCTTCTCCAAAGGGGGAGATGGGGTACTGAGGTACCAGAACAGATTATATGTCCGTAATGTTGATGGTGTTCGAGAAAGGATTTTAGCTGAGGCCCATAATGCTAAGTACTCCATCCATCCAGGTTCCACCAAGATGTATCACGACTTGAGAAAAGTCTATAGGTGGAGTGGAATGAAGAGGGACATCGCAGAATTCGTTTCCAGATGCCCCAACTGCCAGCAAGTCAAGGTTGAGCACCAAAGGCCAAGTGGTCTGGCTCAGAATTTTGAAATTCAAGAATGGAAGTGGGAGATGGTGAACATGGACTTTGTCACGGGCTTACCGAAATCCCGGAGGCAACATGACTCCATATGGGTGATTGTAGACAGAATGACGAAATCAGCACATTTCTTAGCAGTCAAGACGACTAACACTGCCGAAGATTATGCCAAAATATATATTCAGGAGATAGTGAGATTGCACGGAGTTCCCTTGTCTATTATTTTAGACAGTGGAGCCCAATTTACCTCTCACTTCTGGAAGTCGTTCCAGAAAGGGCTGGGTACTAAGGCGAACTTGAGCACGGCCTTTCATCCACAGACGGATGGCCAGGCAGAACGCACTATCCAGACGTTGGAAGACATGTTGAGAGCATGCGTTCTTGACTTCAAAGGAAATTGGGACGACCATTTACCCTTGATTGAATTCGCATACAACAACAGTTATCATGCGAGTATCCAAATGGCCCCTTATGAGGCCTTGTATGGGAGAAGATGTAGATCGCCCATTGGGTGGTTCGAGGTTGGAGAGGCCAAGCTGATTGGGCCAGACCTTGTCCACCAGTCCATGGAAAAGGTGAAGACTATACGAGAAAGGTTAAAGGCATCCCAGAGCCGCCAAAAGTCGTACACAGATGTAAGGAGAAGGGATTTAGAGTTTGAGGTGAATGACTGGGTTTATCTGAAGGTATCACCTATGAAAGGTGTCATGAGGTTTGGGAAGAAAGGGAAGTTGGGTCCTCGCTACATTGGTCCCTACCAAATTGTGCGAAGGATTGGAAAGGTTGCTTATGAGCTGGAACTACCCTCTGAATTAGATGGGATTCATCCAGTGTTCCACGTCTCAATGTTGAAGAAATGTTTAGGGGATCCTGCCTTGGTAGTGCCTGTAGAGAGCACAGGAATCAAGGACAGCCTGTCCTATGAGGAAACCCCACTCCAAATCCTTGATCGGCAGGTTCGCAGACTAAGGAACAAGGAGATAGCTTCTGTTAAGGTACTGTGGAGAAATCAATTCGTTGAAGGATCCACATGGGAAGCTGAGGAGGAGATGAAAGCAAAGTACCCGCACTTGTTCGTGCCCGAGGTCGATGGAAGCATCGAAGGTAATGACCCTACTTAATGTAAATTAATGTATATTACATGAATTCCATGTGAAATTGTTAATGTTGAATAAATGAGCTTAAAGACCAATGAAAGATGAAGGTAGTAGGTTATCAAAGTAATATTGAGGTGAGTCGTGAGCCTATTCGTGCTAAAATACTTCCCTACTTATCATTCGAGGACGAATGATCCCAAGGGGGAGATAATGTAACGCCCGCGAAATTACCGAAATACCCCTCAAGTAGAGGTGTGCGAGAAACGTGCCTTCCGATGCTCGGATCGGAAATCCGAGAGCGGATTCATGATCAACACTGAAAATGGAGTGGGGGAAAGGTCTCGGTCAAATTTTAGAGCAACCGAGTCAAAAGATAATTTTTCGTTCCAAAACGAAAAACAGTGAGCCTCCGCGACGGAACCGCGACGCGGACTGGTCGCGGAGACACACTTACCTTTTCCTGAAAATTTCGACGAAGTTGAGTTTTTGAAAATACACTGTCCGCGATCAGTCCGCGTCGCGGACTGTGTTATTTCAGGACGGGATTTAATTTCTTAAAATTTCAAAGGGCATTATGGCCCACTTTGTTTAGGTATTATTTTCTATCTCCTTCCGCAATGTTTATAATGAATGATGTGATGAATGCTAAGTGGTTCGCTTGGGGGCTAGCAATAGCCTCTGAGTGCCGGCCACGCCTAGGGTACCCTCCCGGGGCGTGACAACTGCATTTACATCATTTCATTCCATTACATATCATGCCATATTACCTTGTATTTATGACTTGATTCAGTTATTGTGAATGGATTATGTGATGGTTAAAATTGGTTTATACTTGTTGAGTATTTGAAACTATCTAGAGATATTTGTTATGTGACCGAGCTGCATATTGATCTTAATTATAGGTTTTAGTATGTACGTACTTGAAAAATTGAAGGGTAATACGTATAATCATATGGATAAATAAAATTTTAAAATAGCATATTTGCACAAGTTATTATGCTAATAGACAAATTCAAAATAAGTATTTAGGTTGTAATGTATTACTTTTTTCAGACTTCTTTTTTTCATATTTATTGCTAATTATGATGTAAATTATGCAGCTTAATTGTAATTTTAGTTATAGATTTAGTGATAAAATTATCTCATATTAGCCTTTTGATAGATTGTCACAACCTGAAATCCGAGGATTATGACACTCACCTAGCCCACCAAAATGAGTCAGCCTAAAACTGAACAACCCAAAAACAATAATAGAGGCGGAAGATAACATAGTCTAATCTATCTATCTATCTACTTATTTATATATTTATCTATATTATATTAAAAGTGTGAAAGTCTTTAGAAATGTTGTTTCAACTATTTGCCCTTCATTAAAAAACTTCGTTTTAGATAAAATTATCTTTTCACCATTTTTCTTCAATTATTATATCATTATTTTAATGATATTAAATGTTGATTATAATAAACATAATAAAAGTTAAATTGAGAAAATTTTCTTATTATAGTTAAATTCCTATAAGAACTTTTTTTTCTCAGCTAAAATAGATTTGATCTAAAATAAATAGCCAAAAAGACTTTCAAAATAATAGGCAAAAAAAATTAGTAAAAGGTTGAAAAGGAAAAAAGACAAAACAATCCACAAAAATAAGAAAAAAAATTCAAAAATCATTTTTAAAAAAGGCCTAAAAAATAGGGAAGAAAAGTAAGGGAGAAAAAAAAATACTCTCAAAAAGCAAATTTATATATATATATATATATATATATATATATATATGTGTGTGTGTGCGCGCGTATGTGTGTGTGTGTTCATTATTGTGAATTTCTTTTCATATACTTTCACCCGAGTTGTTTGAAAATTTTCTACTACCTATTTATATTTTTTAATTAAAATTATTGTTCAACAGATTTTTGACTAGGTTTATGATATTTACTTTTGATCTCAGATATTTTTACTATGAAGAAAACAAGTTGATTCGTTTTTTATATTATGTGGTTCTATAGATGGATTCAAATTGAGCAGGACCAAAACAGAATACTTGGAGCGCAAATTTAGTGTTGCAAGCGATGTAGCAGACATTGATGTGAGGCTTGCCACTCAACCTATCCCCAAGAGGGAAAACTTTAAGTATCTGAGGTCCATCATCCAGAGTAGTGGCGATAGCGGCGATGATGTCACACATCGTATTGGGGCAGCATGGTCAAGATGGAGGCTTGCCTCTAGAGTATTGTGTAACAAAAAGAAACCACCTAAACTCAAAGTTAACTTTTACAGAATGGTGATTAGACCATCTTTGTTGTATGGGGTGGAGTGTTGGCTAATAAAAAATGCACATGTTCAGAAGATGTATGTCGCAGAGATGAGGATGTTGAGATGAATGTGTGGGCACACAAGGAGGGATAAGATTAGGAATGAGACCATTTGGGAGAAGCTAGAGGTAGCCCCGGTGGCTGATAAGATGAGGGAAGCGAGACTGTTATGGTTTGGACATGTGCAGAGAAGAGATACCAATGCTCCTGTAAGGAGGTGCGAGAGGTTGGATTTAGGAGTCACTAGGAGAAGTAGAGGTAGACCGAAGAAGTATTGGGGAGAGGTGATTAGACAAGATATGGCGAAATTTGATTTCACCGAGGATATGACCTTAGATAGGAAGGAGTGGACGTCGCGAATTAGAGTAGTAGGTTAATAGGCTATCAAGGTTAGGTTGATGTCTAGCCTTGGGGTATTGTAGGGTACTCGGTGTTGTCGAGTCTGTATAGCATGGGTATACATAATATGTGTTAAATTTATCATATTATATAATATCATGTGTTTTTCATTTAGTATTCACTCTTCCTATCCCTATCCCTTTCTTTTCCTTTCCTTTTTGTCATATCTAATGTATTTTATTTATGGATTGTTAAGATGAGGGTTCCCAGGAAATAGCCTCTCTACTTCTATGAGGTAGTGGTAAGGTCTGCATACATTCTACCCTCCCCAGACCCCACTTGTGAGATTTCATTGGGTATGTTGTTGTTGTTGTGGTTCTATAGATGGAGCAGGTAATTAACTCTATAATGATTTTTTTTTCTTTTTATCAACATTTATGAGATCTACTTCATGCTGCTTTAGCATGATTGTTTATGTTATTATTAATTTATACATGTTATATTACTATATTCATATATAACAATTAACGTAGTTCGTTTTTCATATATCTTACTATTTAGAAGATGTTATAGAATCAAATGTAGGATTATTTTTCTCTTTGATACACATAAAAGTAAAAATTTATCAAAACTATCTTTGTAGTGATTTTTTTACGTTCTTATAATAACTATTTTTTTTTATGATATAATAATTAATTATTTATAAAAATTAAATTTTTAAGATTATCTATAATAGGTCTAGAAAAATTGATACTTTAATACACTTAGGAGTCGTTTGGTGTGAATTATAAGTTATAATAATTTCGGGATAAAATGTAGGATTATTTTATCTCATTTTTGGTTGGAGATATAAGGTAATCCTTGGACTATTTATCCCACTATTTTTGCCTTAGTGATGGGATAAGTTATCCAATGTATATGGTGAGATAACTTATTCCAGACTAACTTATCCGGGGATTAATAATCCTGGGATAAGATGTTGCCAACCAAATGACCTCTAAGTAACAAAGAGTATTATATGAATATAGACAATATTCTTTCCATACAATTGATTATAATAATACGTTTATTTCTTGATTTGTTATTTAGAGATAGAAAGGTGCCAAAAAAAAAAATCTTACGCAAAGTATAAGGAAATGATTCATAAAAATAATATTTTTTTTCACTAATTAGCAATATTCTGTAACATTTTATTTTTTAAATTTATACTACTAAACTGAAAAACACATGCAACACATGTGTCGAGAAACTAGTTTTACCAAAGTACATAGAAGTATGTGCAAATTAAAGTTTTCAGAGTGCATATATACCATATAGAGATGATAAATAAGCTGGTGGAGTTGCAAAAGTGGTTTCTTGAAATGAATTAAATGATTTTCACTTATATTTTGAATGGATAAAAAGAGTTTGTCAATGAGTATCTAAATTATAAGAGGGGTTTTAATAAAATTCAGTGAATTCACAGTTAGCTTCAAGGATCAAAGTGATTCTTAAAAAATAATTTATTAAAATAATTAACTGATTTGGCTTTCTAAAAAGGCTTTCTAAAAAAAAAACTTTTTAAAAATATATAAAGTTAATGAAAAAAATAAGTTTTTAATTTATTCAAAGAGTAAGTTTTTATTTTTTTTCTAATGTTATATTAAAAATAACGAAAAACTATTCAAAATTGATTAATTAAAAGAATTAAAGAAAGCTAATCGGTTTAATAAATCGCTTTGTTTCGTAAAATATTAATTATTTTATCTACATAAAATACAAGTATGTGCAATTTTTTTTTAAATTCAAAATATATATTGTTGTAACTTTAGATTTTGTAAAGATTTTTTTCATAATTTATTAAATACAAAAAAATATACCTTCTTCATGGCGCTATTTTTTTTTTTTTTTAAAAAAAAAACTACAGTAAAACTACTAGTTTAGCTTTTTAATCACATTTTTCACATATTTTGTCCAAATCAAAACAATTTTTTCTTTATAACCCCAAAACAAGCTTCAAAAAATAAAAAAAAGTTATAAGATTTTTTTTATAAAAAAAAAATTGAGGATAGAGGTTTACATTATTCCATAAGAAAATGAAACATAATAAATATTTAAAATAGAAAAAAAAGGTTGTTATTTTCAAGGAAGCGAGAAAGGTAAATAAAGAGTATTTTTTGACCCAAAAAATAGATGATAAGAACATTTAGACCAATAGATAGATTGAGACATTTTTGTACCATTTTCGAAAATAAGAATTAGGGTGAATTTGATGGAGTCTGAAAAATAGTTGGGCTGCATAACATACTATTGCATTAATAATATAAAAAATCCACAATAAACTCTATACATTCAGAAGTGGAGAAATATGGAATAACTCTTTTCCAACACTCAATTACAACTTCTTAACATGCCCGGCTGCAATATATATAAGGAGAAACATAGGAGGTGATGTGACACATTTAGACTTCTTCTCTTATTTTAATTAAAATTTGTACTTGTGTACCGCGTTAATTTTAAAATTATATATAAAATATAGTTATTATTAAATAAATGCAATATTTATATAAATAAAACTAAATAAATATTATTAATTTAATATAATAGTTTAGTATATTGTGAAAAAATAATAATAAGAAAATTAATTCAATTGCTTATAATATAGATATGTTAATAATTTTTTAATACATAATGTAATAATTTAGAGTTGAATAGTAGAAGTTAAATAATTACATGATTAAAATTTGATGTAACAAAAGATTCATAAATATGAAAAGAGTAGTTTAATATCTCAAATATAATTTTACTCTTTTTTTTTTTTATAAATTTGTTATATTACATACTTTTGTTAACAAAATATTTGATGGTCAAAATCTTAATTAGTTATATATATAGTTCTGAATCAAAAATGCATTTTAAATTTTAAAAAGTTCTAATCTAAAAGTGAATTTTGAAACTAAATAAATAAAATATTAAATAATAAATTTTAAAAAATAGTGAAAAGATGAATTTGTCTAAAGAAGATTATTTTATTATAAATAAATATTTTATTAATGGAAGAACATTTACAACAAAGACTCTTTGCATGCCAATTTACAAGAAATAATTATCCATAACTCACACATCTTTGATCTTTATCCTTAATAAATTTTCTTTTTCTTTTTTCCTTTTCTTTCTTTCTTCTAATCATAAAATAGTAGTATTTTACTTATTTATTTACAAGGAATAATAATCCATAATTTAAATCTCTTAAATTTTTATTTTTGATAATATTTATAACGCTCATAATTTTCATGTTCATGACTTTCAAACTTTATACGTTTATGGTGTCTTATGGTATTCCTTTATTTGTCTATATAAATTCAAATTTAGTTTTATGAACATTTAAATTCAAGATTATCCTTTCTCCTCTTTGTCCTATTGGCTTGTGAATGAAATGTAATAAAAAGAGAGCAAAAAATTTAACTATACATTTTAAAAATCTAAATTACATGATCTTATCAACTTTTTTATATTTACACTAGCATATTGATATTTATTTTTACAAAAGAGGTAATATTAATTAGTATGAGCTTAATTAAGACAATTACACCATTGACGATCGGAAATCTTCATAAGAAAAATCACATTCTATCAAATTGATTAGAAGACAAAACTTAAAAATGTCATTTATGCACATTGTAAATTTCCAATTATTAAGGCAACATATATTTTTCTTACGTTTTTTTTTTGGTATTTCCAATAGATTTTTCAATTTTGGCAGAACTATTTTTTTTATAAGAAATGATATTGTTGTCTTTCCAGTTGAATGTTACGTTATAGATGTCACACTCCTATTTTTCCCCGCGTGTGGGTTTTGAACAATAGAGTTTTTCCAATTAAAGTGACATTTTGAAAAGAGATTATTTATTTATTTAGAGTCGCCACTTGGAATTGAGTTTTGGTGTTCCAAGTCACCCTTTTTTATCTCTAATCAAAAGGAAATATTTTTTATCTGCAAACCAGAAATTCGAGTAAGGAATTCTATTGACCGAGAGGAAGGTGTTAGGCACCCGTCGAGTCCCATGGTTCTAGCATGGTTGCTTTATTGATTTATGTATGACTTAATCTAATTTTGAAAACATTATATTTCTTGGTTTTGCAAAAATTTATTTACCTATCTTCTTCAATTTATCTGAAATTTATTTTAAAAAAAAACTATCATATTTTATTAGCTCGTGGTGTATTGATAGCAGCGCTTTCCAATCTTGCCACGAATTTAGTTATCTCTTTGTTTTTTACTCTTCCAGATTTAAATTACGTTACATTTTGATTTATATATATATTTTGGAATGACATGAGAAGAATTATAATTTTTGAATACTTACCTATAATTTCCAAGATTTAAAATTTAAGTTAGTCCAACCAATTCTTGCCGTAACTTATATTAGAATACGACAAACAAACAAACAAAACATAAAAGATCAATATAATTAAGTTCCACCATCAATATTCCAACTTAATTTCGTTTAATTGTATATTATTTTTGTCTTATCTATAAATTAAAGTAAGCTAATTTAAAGAAAGAAAAATAAAATTAAATACTCTTATTCAAACATATGCACACTCAAATAATATAAACACTCATTTGAATAACTTTATGCATATTTTGATTGACAATAAAAGTTAAGGAAAATAAATAAATAAAATTCAAGCAAGAACCTGTGTGATGAACTAGCTAAAGGAGAAACCGGAAAACTCGAACAAGAACCAAACTCAACCCTCCAAATTTGGAAAATTCTCTTCTTCCTTTTCTTTCTTACTTTTTCCTCTTACTTTTCTTTGCCTTTTTTTTACTTTTCTGCAGCTTTTCCTCACTTGTTTTTTTTTTAATTCTCTCTCCTTTTTCTCTTCTTTTGGTTGACCTCTCTTTTTCCTTTTTTACTCCTCTCTTTTTTCACCCCCTTTCTTGCTCGTGTGTGTGTGTATTTATAGCCAAAAAAATGAAAGTTGTAGTGTGTCATGTTGTGTAGAAGTGGGGTGATTTTGTGGGTTAGTTGGTAAAATATGGGGGAGTGGGGTTTTGTGGGTAGTTTTAAGAATTATTTTAGTTTTCCTTTTTATTTATTATTTTATATTTTTTTTTTGTTTTGTTTTTGGTTTTGAAAAGAAAAGAAAATGTTAGAAAATTACTATAAATAAAAATAAATAAGTAAATAAGAAAAATTAACTAGCTAAAACTAAAATATAGTTAACAAAGTACTAACAATGCTAGATTATATATTAAAACCAAAATTAAAAGAAAACATATATTTTTTAGAAATTTTCTTTTCTTTAAAATAAAATTTACATCAAAAAGTTATTATAGATAAAATAAAAATAGCAATATTTAATTTAGATTCAAAATATTTAAACACTAAAAAAATATATAATTTAAGTTTGGTTCAAAATTAGGTGTTAACAGGATGCCCCTCTTTTCTTGAGAACATGAAGAGTTTTCAAGCAAAGAAGTTAATGTGCCTAATTTTGGCCTAACCATTATTAAAAGGTAAGGAAAAAGAATGGGGGAAAAAGAGTAAGCAAGAGTGACCGAGCCCTGGTTTTGGGCAGCCTACATATCTCGGGTTGTAAGAGAATCAGGTCACGTGTAATTCAAATAGTTGCAAAGATGGATAGATGGATTAGAGAGTTGAGTCTAGTCCCATCGAGATTCCAGCTCGTGATTCCTATTATTACATTGAAGACAATAACACTAAAAGAAACGATACAAGATCTATTCAATTCTACGTGGCTCGACTCTCTTTTCTTTCATGTCTTCCCTTGCATCTTCAGTTATCACCTTGCCTTTTCCTGGCGGGTATCTTGATCTCAAAATCTAATCTTGAAGTTTGTGTTTGAGGCTTGAACTTGAAATCTCAATTGAGTTACCGATGCCTCTCCAGAAGAAAGTTAGTACACTATTCGTGTACACTTGTTTCCTGAAATGAAGTTCAGAAGCAGAATCTTGATATGTTGAGCTGCTACATGGGTCCGAATCGACTCTTAATGTTATTCTTCACTCCACCAATCGAACAAATGTCACTCCGATATTGATGTCCAAACTGGTGGTCGCAGAGGGACCTGCCTGCACTAAAAAAAAACAACAAAGCAAAATTTTTCTGCCCCAGTTTGTGCTAAGAAATATTTTGTAGGTTATTCTGCTTGACTTGAACATAATATTAAACAAAAATAATAAAATGATTAAAACAAAGAAAAAAAATGAATACTCCATTATTGAATGAAATTAGATTTTATGCGTTATGGAAAATAAGAATGGGGGCTATCATGCCCTATGATGATATGAACAAATATTATGAGGGTTCGTGCCCTGAGCGAATATTATGAGGGTTCGCGCCCTAAGCGAATATTATGAGGGTTTGCGCCCTAAGCGAATATTATGAGGGTTCGCGCCCTAAGCGAATATTATGAGGGTTCGCGCCCTAAGCGAATATTATGAGGGTTCGCTCCCTAAGCGAATATTATGAGGGTTCGCACCCTAAGCGAATATTACGAGGGTTCGCTCCCTAAGCGAATATTATGAGGGTTCGCTCCCTAAGCGAATATTATGAGGGTTCGCGCCCTAAGCGAATATTATGAGGGTTCGCGCCCTAAGCGAATATTATGAGGGTTCGCGCCCTAAGCGAATATTATGAGGGTTCGCTCCCTAAGGGAATATTATGAGGGTTCGCTCCCTAAGCGAATATTATGAGGGTTCGCTCCCTAAGCTCCCTAAGCGAATATTATGAGGGTTCGCTCCCTAAGCGAATGTTATGAGGGTTCGCGCCCTAAGCGAATGTTATGAGGGTTCGCTCCCTAAGCGAATATTATGAGGGTTCGCGCCCTAAACGAATGAATTATTTTTTTATTTTACTTTTTTTTTTATTTTAAAAAATAAGATGAAATAAAATATGCCCCAGTTTTGAAACTGAGAAATTTTGAAACCTTTTTTTTTTTTTTTTTTTTAATCGTGAATTATTATTTATTATTATTACTATTATTTTTTTTAATTTTTTTTTTTTATAAAAATAAAAATAAAAAAAGCCCCAGTTTCGACTAGGAAAACAAAGGTCCTTTTTACGGATTTCTGATATGAATTAACAACAATTTTACTATGTGCACATTGGATCGCACATAAAGATTTGAGAACTTACCTTTGGTGCTCGTCTCTCAAAACTATTTACAGTATTTGCTCGTACCTGTTTAATCAAAGAACAATTTGTTAGTTTTCCTAACTGGTGGTTGATTTGTGGCCTTGATCCCGTGGGGTTTGATTTGTCATGCAATCCACTCGGCTTGGAAGATTGACTTTATTGGTGATTGATCAAATTGCTTGAAAGCTCTTTAAAGTCAATCCCTATCTTTTCGGATGCGCGCTATGAATGCTTCGATCAAATATTGATTTGTGCATATTGCGTGGATCATCTTGTTTCAGCAAGCATTCCCTTGCCTTAGTGATCTTCCCCTATGGAGACTTGCCAAAATTTTTCTTTTTCTTTATCTTAGCTAGTCCACAAATGTGTTTCACCGGTTGTGTATGCCCCTCGCTCTTCAACTGAAAAACTGTTAGTGAATTTTGCAACTTTTCCTTTAACACTTGACACAAGATTTCGAGAGCAGAGACTCAACACAAGTACGATAGGGTGACACAATGGATCATAACTTTACGAGGGAAGGTTATCTCTTGCAGAGGGGACAAGGAAAAGAAAGAAATAAAAGAATCAAAGAATTTATATGAACGTACGTACCGATTTTAAGGAATCATGACATGCATTTCGGCTCATACGCTTCGATCCATCCAAACAGTCTAAATCTCATAAAACAATGTTGTGCCTTTCAATTTAGAGCTGACCTCTCTTTCATTTTCTTTTACCATCGTCTTCTGGTGTCGTAGGGCTCTCACCTATAAGACTCTCACCTTTGTAAAACAACACATCTGTGACACCGTGCTTTGAAGCTTCTTGAAGAATGATTGAGAAGTCTTTTTAAGGCATGTGAGAAAGGCTTTTAGAAAGATTTACAACTTTGGAACCATTAAAGTATGCCTCGGCTTTGAACACGCCAAAATATTTTTTTTTTTTTGGTCAGACCGAACCCCAAGATAGGGTTGCCTACGTATCCTTTTAGGAATCAGGTCGCACGTAGTTCGATGAAGGTTTTTTTTTTTTTTTTTGCTTCTTTTTTTTTCTCTTTTTTTTTTCGGTTCCAAAGAGGGAAAATTTTGAAGAGGTAGACGGTGTTCGAACAGAGGTCATCTTATCTTGGGAATACTAGTCACGCCGGTGTCGAACCAAAGGTATTAAACATAATATCTTTTGACCGAGTCGGCATTAACCATTATGTCGGCTACCTTTTCCTCCATATCTGCCAATTGCAAAACTCCTTTTGGTAATACTCGTTTAACGATATAAGGGCCTTGCCAATTTGGGGAAAATTTTCCTTTAGCTTCTTTTTGGTGGGGAAGGATGCGTTTTACAACAAGCTGACCGACCTCAAAATTTCGGGGGCGTACCTTCTTATTATAGGCTCGAGCCATCCTTTGCTGGTACAACTGGCCGAAACAGACTGCCGTCAATCGTTTTTCATCTATTAATACTAATTGCTCCAACCTTTTCTTCACCCATTCTGTATCATCAATTTCTGCTTCAACAATGATTCGAAGCGAAGGGATTTCAACTTCTGCAGGTATAACAGCCTCAGTTCCATAGACTAATAAGTAAGGAGTTGCACCGATTGATGTACGGGTGGTCGTGCGATATCCCAAAAGAGCAAAAGGTAATTTCTCATGCCACTGTCTGGATCCCTGGACCATTTTCCTAAGAATCTTCTTGATATTCTTATTTGCTGCTTCTACAGCTCCATTTGCTTTGGGTCGATAAGGGGTTGAATGGTGATGGGCAATTTTAAATTGCTCACAAACCTCCTTCATTTGGGGGCTATTAAGGTTTGCCGCATTGTCTGTGACAATGATCCTCGGCATACCAAAACGACATATGATATTGGAATGGATAAAGTTCACCACTGCTTTCTTGGTGACTGCTTTTAAAGTAACAGCTTCCACCCACTTGGTGAAATAGTCAATGGCGACCAGAATAAATCGATGTCCGTTAGAAGCTTTTGGCTCGATTGGCCCAATAACGTCTATGCCCCAAGCAACAAAAGGCCAAGGAGCAGACATAAAGTGTAACTCTGAAGGGGGTGAGTGAATCAAGTCACTATGGATTTGACACTGATGACACTTTCGAACAAAACGAAAGCAATCTCTTTCCATGGTCAACCAGTAAAATCCTGCCCGAATAATCTTCTTTGCTAAAACATAACCATTCATATGCGGGCCGCATACCCCCGAATGTACTTCATCCATGATCATTTCTGCTTCTTGAGAACTCACACATCTTAATAAATTCAAGTCTGGGGTTCTTTTATATAAAACCTCCTCGCTTAGAAGGAAACCACTGGCAAGTCGCCTAATAGTCTTCTTTTGATCTCTATTGGCATGCAGTGGATATTCTCTTTCTTTTAAGAACCGTTTGATGTCATGATACCATGGTTCACCATCTGGCTCCGCTTCAGTTATATTACAATAGCCATGCTCATCCCTGATTTGAATTTCTAGGGGATTGATATAGGTGTTGCCTGGGTATGGAAGCATTGAGGCTAAGGTGGCTAAAGCATCAGCCAACTCATTGTGGGACCTGGGGATATATCTGAACTCAATGGACTTGAACCTTTTGCTAAGGTTCTCTAAACAGTGCTTGTATGGGATGAGCTTAATATCCCGAGTTTCCCATTCGCCTTGAGCTTGTCGAACAAGCAAGTCGGAGTCCCCCAAAACCACTAGCTCGTGCACATCTAAATTTATTGCCATATTCAATCCCATAATGCAAGCTTCGTATTCTGCTGTATTATTGGTACAAAAGAACCGAAGGCGTGCGGTGGCAGGATAATGGTGTCCAGTTGGTGAAATAAGGACTGCTCCAATTCCCACTCCATTGACATTGACAGCTCCATCAAAATATAACTTCCATATCTGGCTATCCCTTACCCCTTCTTCCTCAGCAATGTTAACCTCTTCATCTGGGAAGTATGTGTCTAATGGCTGGTATTCATCATCAACTGGATTTTCTGCTAGATGATCAGCCAATGCTTGTGCTTTCATGGCAGTACGAGTAACGTACACTATGTCAAATTCCGTAAGTAAGATCTGCCACTTTGCCAGTCTACCCGTTGGCATAGGTTTTTGAAAAATATATTTCAAAGGGTCCATTCGAGATATGAGATAGGTTGTGTATGACAAAAGGTAGTGCTTCAATTTTTGAGCCACCCAAGTTAAGGCGCAACATGTCCTCTCTAAGAGAGTGTATTTCGCCTCATAGTTTGTGAACTTTTTGCTCAAATAATAAATTGCTTGCTCCCTTTTGCCGGTGGCATCATGTTGACCTAGAACACAACCGAAGGCACTATCCATCACTGAGAGATATAAGAATAAAGGTCTTCCGGGCTCCAGAGGGACTAATACTGGAGGGTGCATTAGATATTCTTTGATCTTGTCAAAAGCTTCTTGACACTCACTCGTCCATTTGACAGTGGCATCTTTTTTCAACAACTTGAAGATTGGCTCACATGTGATGGTAAGTTGCGCGATGAACCGACTGATATAATTCAGTCTCCCTAGAAGGCTCATGACTTCTGTCTTATTCCTCGGATGAGGTAATTCTTGAATAGACTTTATCTTGGCAGGATCTAGCTCAATGCCTCTTCGACTAACTATGAAACCCAGAAGCTTTCCTGAAGGTACTCCAAATGCGCATTTAGCTGGATTGAGCTTAAGGTTGTACTTTCGTAATCTTTCGAAGAATTTCCTTAAGTCACGTACATGATCTGCTTGTGTTCTAGATTTAATAATGACATCATCAACATATACTTCAACTTCCTTGTGCATCATATCATGGAATATGGCGGTCATAGCTCTCATATAAGTTGCCCCTGCATTTTTAAGACCAAATGGCATGACCCTATAACAGTAGGTCCCCCAGAGGGTAGTGAAAGCAGTCTTCTCTGCATCATTTTCATCCATGAGGATTTGGTGATATCCAGCATAATAGTCCACAAAAGATTGAATCTCATGTTTGGCACAATTATCAACTAGAATGTGAATGTTGGGTAATGGGAAGTTGTCCTTTGGACTCGCTTTGTTTAAATCCCTATAGTCGACGCAAACTCTGGTTTTCCCATCTTTCTTTGGCACTGGCACCACATTGGCCAACCACGTAGTGTATTGCACAACTCTAATCACATTTGCATCTAGTTGTTTCATAATTTCCTCTTTTATTTTGTCACTCACGTCTGTCTTGAACTTTCTTTGCTTTTGTTGGACAGGTGAGAAATCAGGATATGTGGGTAGTTTGTGAACTACCAGATCAACACTCAAACCTGGCATGTCATCGTAGGACCAAGCAAAGACATCTCTATATTCGAATGGAACTTGAATTAGTTCATCTCGGGTCTTTTGTTCGACGTGAATACTTATTTTTGTCTCTCGAGTTTCCTCTCGAGTTCCCAAATTGACTGTCTCAGTTTCGTTTAAATTGGGCTTAGGTTTATTCTCAAATTGGTCCAATCCCTTTTTAATTTCTTCATATGCTCCATCTTCATCATATTCTTCAAGATCTTGATTTATTGTTTTGAGATCAGACAATTTTTCAGGATCTAGACATAAACTCCGCATGCATGTCATGTTATTAAAGTCGGTATTAACGTAACTTAAATGAAAATAAAACAAAATCAGAAAAGCGAAAAGACATGATACGCTTTTACTAGGGAAATTGGAACTTCATTAAACTGGATTAAAATGATAAAGGACTAGCATGGAATAAGAACAACTAAGACATTTAGATTACAACCCTAAAAATAGTGCAAATGTAGGAAAAGCTGCAAAATAAACTACCAAAACTCCTTCCTGCTAGGGAGAGGAGTGACTTCCCAATTGTTGAGTTGGACATTGGGGCCGATGAATTGCACATCTGCATGACTGGGGCCCTCATCCATATGAGCCATGTTCACTTCATAAAACATCTCCTTAAGACCTTGACAGATTTCATCTGTATCATTTTGGACAGATGGGTTTGGACCCTCCTCACGTTGAGATTTAGTGAAAGACTCAAGAATATGAGGAATTGGCCTTGGCAAGCTCCAAGCCTTGTTTTTGTGCTCCTTTGCCCATTTTCTGTCAACTCTAGTTGGTTTAAAACCCAACCCAAATGTTTCTTGATTGCCCATTGGATCGATTGGATCTACCCTTCCTTGTAATGACAATCCCAGTCCCTTTCCAGGCTCATAACCATTATGTATCATTTGAGCTACCACCATGAACGAAGTAGGAGAGAGATGAGGATTTGGTATAGGCTTCCCTTCCATAAGCTGATTGACCGCTACTATCTCGAGGGCCTGATAATTGAGGAATTCATATTTTTTTTTGCCTCTATGCATGGTGTGGAAGGGTCTCGATACATCGGGAGGTCGTCTTCACCATGGACAATGATTTCTTGTTTGTCATGTTCAAATTTGACCATCTGATGCAAAGTAGATGGTACAGCCCTGGCCATGTGGATCCATGGCCTTCCCAAGAGCAAGTTGTAAGAGGTGTTCATGTCTATCACTTGAAAGGTAATTCCAAACTCCACCGGCCCAATTGTCATAATCAGGTAAATTTCACCAACTGTGTTTCGTTTTGCTCCATCAAATGCTCGTACACATACATTGTTAGTGCGAATTCTATCGGTGTTAATCTTCAAACTTTGTAATGTGGAAAGAGGACAAATGTCGACACCTGATCCCCCATCAACCAGGACCCTCTTCACATAATGTTCTTCACATTTCACGGTTAGATGTAGAGTCTTGTTGTGCCCGGACCCTTCCAAGGGCAATTCATCATCCGTGAATGCGATTCTATTTACCTCAAATATCCTGCTGGCTATTTTTTCCACGTGACTTACCGTGGTATTTTCGGAAACGTACGCCTCATTTAAAATTTTAATCAATACTTGACGATGCTCCTTGGAGTGTAGGAGCAATGATAGCAAGGAGATTTGGGCAGGGGTTTTTCTTAATTGATCGATAATAGAATAATCTTGAGCCTTTATCTTTTTCAAGAACTCTTCGGCTTCTTCTTCAGTGATAGGCTTTTTCATGGGCAGCTGGCTTTCTTTTGCGTGCTTGGCTCCTCTTAGTTCCTCTGGGACATAACACCGTCCAGAACGAGTCATACCGCCTGCTTCATTAATCTCTTCGGCGAGCTCTTTCCCTTTGTATGTCACAATGGTTTTGTTGTAGTTCCATGGGACAGTTTTCATGCTTGTGATCGGGAGTTGTTTTGCAAACTTTATTACAACTGGTTCCTCTGTCTTTCTTAAACCGTCTTGGGTTAAATAGGCACTTGAAAATCTTCCGGGAACATATAGTTTTGGCCCATTTAATGGTATTTCTCCTTTAATAGCCCCAGGGACATACAATACTGGTTTTCTTAAGCTCTCAGGAGTTGAATTTGCACCTTTCACAATCAATGGTCCCCTTTGCATAAATTCCAAGACCATGCTTGACTCTTCTTCTGGGGGCCTACCTTCAATGTTCTCTCTATCTGTTGGTTCACTTTTCATATGAGTGCTTATCATTCCAACGACACGCTCGTTGTTGTGAGCAGGAAGTGGATTGTTGGTGACATTCGGAGCTTCCTCATTACGTATCATAATTACTTTGTCATTGATTAGCTTCTCGATGACCCTCTTTAAGGTCCAACAATTTTCGGTGCTATGACCAGGGGCATTAGAGTGATACTCACACGTAACTATTGGATCAAAGCCTCTCATATTTGGGTTGACCTGATAAGGAACGATAGGTTCAACCAGTCTTAATTGCATTAATTTTCGCAATAGGCTAGCGTATGATTCTCCAATTGGGGTGAAAGTTTCCTTTTGACCTTGTTCCTTTGCATAATCCGCCCTTGGACGTGGATTATAAGGTGCCTGGAAGCTCTGTTGTTGGGGCCGAGAGCCTTGTGGGGCAGGTGCCCGCCATTGTCGGTGTTGAGAAGGTCGGGCATATGCTTGAGTGTTGAAAACTGCATATGGGGGTGGATAATAGTGTTGAGGTACAACAGGTTGTCCTTGTTGGACTTGCACATGAGGGTAGTTTGTCCTCCTTTGCGTACCTTTTGATCCTAACACCATCATGGACCCTTCTTCCTTCTTCTTTCGGTTCCCAAAACCACCTGATCCACTTTGTATTGCTTGTGTGGTGGCTTTGATAGCTGCTTGACTCACAATTTTTCCCGACTTTATGCCATTTTCCACTATTTCTCCAATCTTGATTGCTTCAGCGAAGGGCTTTTCCATTGCGGCAAGCAAGTAGTGAAAATAATCAGGTTCTTGGGCCTGGAGAAAAACATCAATCAACTCCTGATCTTTCATTGGTGGCTTGACTCTAGCTGCCTGTTCTCTCCATTTTATGGCATATTCCCTGAAACTTTCAGTTGATTTCTTTTTCAAGTTAGCGAGGGAATTGCGATCTGGGATGATGTCAATATTATACTGAAATTGTTGAACAAAATCTTGAGCCATGTCATCCCAAACATGCCAACGAGAAATATCTTGATCAATGAACCATTCTGAGGCCAACCCCGTTAGGCTCTCTCCAAAGTAGGCCATAAGGAGTTCTTCTCTTCCTCCTGCTCCCCTTAGTTGATTACAGTACTTCTTTAAGTGAGCCACGGGATCATCATGGCCACTATACTTGTCAAATTTTGGGAGCTTAAACCCATCAGGCAAGTGAACATCAGGGAACATACACAAGTCCTTGAACGAGACACTTTTATGTCCTCCTAATCCTTGCATGTTTTTTAAGTTCTGTTCCAGACTTCTCATCTTCTTAGCCATTTCTTCATGTTCCTCATTCTTGGTTGTTTTCTCAACTTCTATAGGGGAATTATACTGATGAGTTTGGTAGTAGGCATCTGGAATTTTAATAGTCATTTCAGGGGCATATCCTTGACTAGGATAGGCCTTGGACAAAGGATCATCATTGAATTTGGGGACCAATTTGGGCTGAGGAACTGTATTGGTTTGTGCAGCTGGCATGAAAAGTGGATTACTTATCATGGGCGTATTCAGAGGGCGCACAGTGGAAGTCTCACCAGCATTGGATGTGTTAACATATGGGCCAAACCCAGGAGGGTAGAGTGGATCACTCGTTGGGGGCGGCATAGCTGTATTTAGGTACTCTGGGATTGAAGGTGGCGGGGCTTGCCCGCTCATCCAAGCCTGGTACATTTCAGCCATTTGCTGCCTTAGCATCCTTACTTCCTCCACTGGCACTGATTCTTGTTGAACTATCGAGTTTTGGATATCCTCATTATCCGATTCTGTTCCGTCTTTGCGGGTCATCTTCTTTTTTCCCTTTGACCTTGTGTTGTATGGATGAGATGCCAGTTTAACCACAAATCAACCACCTTAAAGCTTTCTCTCTTTAACAAAACAACACATGTTAGGGTTTATAACTGTGCAGATATCAATCGCACATTGTATGTTATGCTCCCTAAATTATTTCTATAGTGGAGACGGCTTTCATGTTTCATCCCGGCTTTTAGGTGATTTTTTTTTTTAGAGATATTTTGATCGAACCCATTGAGGTTGCCTATGTATCATGTTAAACATGAATCAGATCCTTACGTAGTTCCTGAAAAAAATGCTTTTTTTTTTTAATAACATAAAGAAAAACACAATTTTAAGTAACTAGAAAAATAACTTTTCATTTGTGCCCAAAAGGTTCTGAATACAAATAACCCAAGATAAAACTAAGACTTGAAGTTATAACAGATTTGACAAAAATAAAATAAAAGAAAGGGAAATAACAATAATGAAAATGCTTTCTTGGAATGTCTTGGATTTCAGTCACTTCTCAGGTCTGAATAAATTTTGAACAGTGCTTTCGGCAGGTGTGGTGCCAATTCCCGTGCTTGTCGGCCCAAGGTCTCATCATCTCGATGAAGATAACTGCCATATACATCAATTAGGTCTTCAGCAAGCTGAACCACGTGTCCTTTGGCTTCCTCCATGTTTTCATGACAATTCTGCAGCCAATCTTGAGTGGTATAGATCTCACGGTTCAAATTGTCTTCTTGTGCCTGAAGCTCTTTTACTTGGTTAAGAAGTCCATTCCTCTCTGCAATCCATTGGTTCCTTTCACTCTCGACCTCTGCCTGGTAAACCGTGAAACGCCTTGCTATGTTTTTCTCCCGCTCCATAGAGGCTCTCAACTGAGCTTGCAACCTAGTCTGTGTCTGTACCATTAGGGCCTTTTCCCTTTTAAATTCTTCTTCTTGTTGCTCCATGGCGCCTGTGGTAATGCCCAGGTCCTCACGCAAAGACTGAATGGTGGCTTGGTGCTCTTTTTCTACCCTCTTTCAAATCAATCTCACTCGAGCCTCGACTGTTGCCTCGTGTTGTGCCAGTTCTTCTCGGACATTCTTCAAAGCATTACTTAAGCCATCAAGAGTGGACTGATAACTCCTCTCAACTTCGAGGCGGGCTTGCTTAACTTTGACCTCGGTTTCGGCTATATAATCTATGGGTCCTCTTGCCGATCTTCCGGGCATGGCCTTAAGCGGGGGCTGATCATAAAACCATACCAAGTATGACTGGTCCACCTCACCTTTGCTACGATCTGTCACTCTTTCCTGGGAGCTCGAGAGTATGCGCCCTCCCCAAATCTTGAATATCTCTGACTCTCTAAGAGGAATATCGGGATGAAACTCATACATAAACTCTCGCATGTCTTCACATCGGGGAAGACACTGTCGTCGACCCAGTTGCCTCATGACCCTGAGTGGTGCATAAGGTTGGACACCACGGAGACCCATTAGGACAATGAATGGTCGAAAGGAGGACATGTATATTATCTCTTCTGACGGGAACCAGTGATAATTCCATACAATCTTATCGGCAGTTAACTCGTTAAGATACCTTCTCCAAGCTTTGATGCCCTCAGGGAAAACCTGATCTTCAATCCTTTCTTTATGACCGCCGATGTAATCATTCCATTCTACTTTGAAGTCTATTGCATAGGGGTGATATCGGATGTGTTCGAGCATCCATATTTGTAACAAGATATTACATCCCTCAAAATAGTCTTCACCATTTTTGCACCTTGTCAAGGCGCGGTAGATGTCAGCTAGAACCATTGGTACAAGGGTAATATTAGGGCTCTTCTCAAAAGCTGGAAGGACAGCGGCCAAGTTTATGTCAATCTTTTGCCCCCTTCTTGGGAATACCATAGTTCCTAAGAAAGCCACTATAAATGCCTCGTAACTGTGCTTCTCCCAAGTCTGGCGGCACCCCTTGTTACAGAGTTGTTTTCCATAGACCTCAAATCCATCTTGTCGGCCATATCTTTTGTAGAGGAAATCTAAATGAACCCAACCCTGCTTTAAACAATCCATCTCCATTTGTTTAATGTGCATCAGTTCTAAGAATCTCCTTGCACCAATACGTTTGGGCATCATAGGGTCTCCTTTGTGAAGGTCCTTGCCCGTACCCATAAATGCTCCTATTTCTTCTAGAGTTGGAGTAAGTTCGAAATCAGCAAAACGGAAGACATTGTTCAACGGATCCCAAAAAGAGACTAAAGCTTCTATCACATCCCTTCGCGGCTCAACATACAAGAGACTTCGCAAGTATCCTAGGCGCTTAAATACCTCCCCTTTTCCATAATTTCCCATATTTTCGTACCATGCCTTCAAATACACCGGAGCCTTGTCTAACACCATAAACTGGGGTGGCTGGTCATCTCTAGGCCTCTTATCAGATCTCCCCATTGAGCTCATTTTGTCCCTATAGGGTGATGGCAAATTAGAAAAAAAATTGACACTGGTGACATCAAGAGGAATTATTGATGCGTTTTGAAACAGAGGGCAGACTCATCGAGAAAATGAGATGAACATGATTTTTTCAAGACATTATGTTTTTTTTTTTTAAAAAAAAAATGAATAAATAAAATCTTAAAGTCTATACTTTAGGAAAAATTGACGAATTTTTTACTATTTATTATTATTTATTTATTTATTTTTTTAAAAAAACTTAGGTCTGACGAACTTTATGACACCAAACTAGAAAAAAAAAATCTATTTTCACTTTAAACCCTATATATATAAAAAAATAATTTTTAGGTGAATTATGAAAATTAAAGCGTCTTTATTTTCTTAAAGGAAAGAAAGAGAGAAGAAGAAAAAAATCTTTTAGTTTTTTTTTTGTTTTTTTTTTTTTCGAAGAAAGAGTAACACAAAGTTATCTTATTTTCAATTCTTCTAAAAGCCGGTCAACATTTGATATAGCCCCTCTGATGATGCAACAAGTAGCATAGAGAATGTGCATGATAGTCTTAAAATTGGGTGCCTGTCCTAGACGGACTCGACCCCAGTGTCGAGCCCCACTAAGTCAAATTTCATGATGCAAACAAAGCGTACCCTAAGACTGGTTCAGCTAGGTTTTAAACCCTAATGTACTTGGTGTCTAGACCGGCTGTAAAACGAGTGGACAACTCGAGTTTGGGAAGTAACAGCTTACCGGTAGCAGGGCTTTCCGGCCTCACTGTCTGGAACTTCCCATCCTAAAACTTGTGTTAACTAAATTCCTTCCCAGGAGCGTAAACGCATCTCTGGTATCTCAAAGAAAGTTTCGGGAGCGTAAATCGCATCTCCGAATAAAATGGACTTTCAGAAGACTCAGATGGGTGTGTGCGAGAGAGGATAATTTATATATTTCAGATAATATTGAGGCAGTAAATAAAAAGACAAATAGCACATTAAACCAACAAAAATAATAAATAAATAAATAAAGTCATGCATAAATCAATATTTCTTTAAGCCTGAATTCTGGTTAGTTCCCCAGCAGAGTCGCCACCTGTCACACCCCTATTTTTCCCCGCGTGTGGGTTTTGAACAATAGAGTTTTTCCAATTAAAGTGACATTTTGAAAAGAGATTATTTATTTATTTAGAGTCGCCACTTGGAATTGAGTTTTGGTGTTCCAAGTCACCCTTTTTTATCTCTAATCAAAAGGAAATATTTTTTATCTGCAAACCAGAAATTCGAGTAAGGAATTCTATTGACCGAGAGGAAGGTGTTAGGCACCCCTCGAGTCCCATGGTTCTAGCATGGTTGCTTTATTGATTTATGTATGACTTAATCTAATTTTGAAAACATTATATTTCTTGGTTTTGCAAAAATTTATTTACCTATCTTCTTCAATTTATCTGAAATTTATTTAAAAAAAAACTATCATATTTTATTAGCTCGTGGTGTATTGATAGCAGCGCTTTCCAATCTTGCCACGAATTTAGTTATCTCTTTGTTTTTTACTCTTCCAGATTTAAATTACGTTACATTTTGATTTATATATATATTTTGGAATGACATGAGAAGAATTATAATTTTTGAATACTTACCTATAATTTCCAAGATTTAAAATTTAAGTTAGTCCAACCAATTCTTGCCGTAACTTATATTAGAATACGACAAACAAACAAACAAAACATGAAAGATCAATATAATTAAGTTCCACCATCAATATTCCAACTTAATTTCGTTTAATTGTATATTATTTTTGTCTTATCTATAAATTAAAGTAAGCTAATTTAAAGAAAGAAAAATAAAATTAAATACTCTTATTCAAACATATGCACACTCAAATAATATAAACACTCATTTGAATAACTTTATGCATATTTTGATTGACAATAAAAGTTAAGGAGAATAAATAAATAAAATTCAAGCAAGAACCTGTGTGATGAACTAGCTAAAGGAGAAACCGGAAAACTCGAACAAGAACCAAACTCAACCCTCCAAATTTGGAAAATTCTCTTCTTCCTTTTCTTTCTTACTTTTTCCTCTTACTTTCCTTTGCCTTTTTTTTACTTTTCTGCAGCTTTTCCTCACTTGTTTTTTTTTTAATTCTCTCTCCTTTTTCTCTTCTTTTGGTTGACCTCTCTTTTTCCTTTTTTACTCCTCTCTTTTTTCACCCCCTTTCTTGCTCGTGTGTGTGTGTATTTATAGCAAAAAAAATGGAAGTTGTAGTGTGTCATGTTGTGTAGAAGTGGGGTGATTTTGTGGGTTAGTTGGTAAAATATGGGGGAGTGGGGTTTTGTGGGTAGTTTTAAGAATTATTTTAGTTTTCCTTTTTATTTTATTATTTTATATTTTTTTTTGTTTTGTTTTTGGTTTTGAAAAGAAAAGAAAATGTTAGAAAATTACTATAAATAAAAATAAATAAGTAAATAAGAAAAATTAACTAGCTAAAACTAAAATATAGTTAACAAAGTACTAACAATGCTAGATTATATATTAAAACCAAAATTAAAAGAAAACATATATTTTTTAGAAATTTTCTTTTCTTTAAAATAAAATTTACATCAAAAAGTTATTATAGATAAAATAAAAATAGCAATATTTAATTTAGATTCAAAATATTTAAACACTAAAAAAATATATAATTTAAGTTTGGTCCAAAATTAGGTGTTAACAATGGATCGTTAACTTTCATGCTTTTTTTTAAAAATCTTAAAATGGAAGGATTTTATATATGTATCTTAAAATGAAAATACAGCTAAGATTAAACATCATCTCTGACATAATTTTTACCACCTTAATATTGTAATTATACTTTTCAACATTCAACATAATTCCTTTTACAACATTTAATACCAATGTATACTACACCAATTAAAATACTCTTATATTTTAACTGATACAAAGAATTAGTATTTCAAATTATCAATTATTATTGTTATTCAGAACCAATAATTATATAAAATAAATTCTCAACATTGCCCGACTTTTAAATAGTTTATATATACACTTCTATAGTAACATATATACCTTTTATATACAAAAATATTCAATAGGACTAATATAAAAAAAATCATAAATACCACCAAAATCAAGCCAAAAAACAAAATTGTACATTGACACTTTATTGATGCATTGAATCTTAAATAATACCAATTTAAAAATTTTGGACAAAAAAAGTATCAAGAAAATACCAAACTTCAAAAATAGACAACATCACATAATTAATTCTGCATATACTAAAACAAAAATAATTTCGAATACCATAAATTAGTTCAAGTCACACCAAACCACGATATGTTCATATAATTTATAACACCAAAAAAGGAAAAAAAAAAATATGCCCAAAAAGTACTGTTATGGTTTTTTAATACCATAAATCAGTTCAAGTCACAAAATGTTCATATAATTTATAACACTAAAAAAGGTTTAAAAAGAAAAATGCCTAAAATATACACTGCAATGAAACCATAAAAAATAGTCACTGTATTGATGTGATTTTGAACATGGGACTCTTCCTAACCGAAGTTCTTTCCATTATATATTATATACTGCAATATAATTTTGAAATATAGATTAAGAATTTTTTTTAACACTTTAAAACGAAAAATTGAAAAGAAAAGGTTGAATGAGTCTAGGAATCAATTTAAAACCATAACAATAACCTTTAAACAAACATTTTTTTTTAAGCAAAGCTTGAGAGAGTTAGTTGTAGGAAGAATAAGGGTCTTCTTTAGAAATGAAAGGATGAAACTTTTTTCAAAGAAAACAAAAGAAATCTTCACCATAAATGAGTATTTGACATTAAGTGCAGTACAGATTAAAAAAGAAAAATAGTATTTCAATAAATAACAAATTTCATGTTAATACAAGTCTTAAATTATATAATCTTGTAAAAAAAATTCCTAAAAAAGAAGCACATGAAGGTAAATAAATATTTTATTTTCAAGTCTTTCTTTTTCATTTCCTCTATATTTTACCAATATAAACTCATATTTCGTTTCAAATCTTTCTTTTTATTTCCTCTATACTTTGCCAATGTAAACTCATATTTCGTTCAATGAAGATTCACATAGATTATATTTTCTCTTATTCATTAGAGTGGTTCGTTATTTAACTAACATATAATAAATAAGAAGTACATAATAAGTAAATAGAAGTCTGAAGGATTCGTTAAAAAAGACTAGCTACTACCTCTCAAACTGTCTTAGAGCTTGGTCTAAAATAGGAGTAAAGAGATCAGGAAGTATCATACTCAATACCTACACAAGTGTAGAAGCAAGGGGTGAGTACCCAATAACATGGTATCCAACAAATAAATTCTAATCCCTTGGTAAAGCAGTGATGAACAAAGATACTCCTATCTATCCCAATCATATACTTTCACAACTACAACCCTACATACAGGACAACCAACATACACAATACACATATCCACCATACAAATATACCACAAGGCAATAGATAATCTTCAAATATTTATAAGTACAGAGTTAACCAATATATATGTACGTACATATACACACACACATATGTGTGTGTGTATCTCACACTTCACACAAATATCTACATAGATACAATGAGTGAAATGAGATGGAATATAATGAAGTGCAATTAACACAATGAAATGTCAAGTAATCCTGATACATGTCTGCCCTATGATACATATCCGCTAATCACCTCAGACAAGAACCCATGGGGGCATCACATGAATCATGTAATAGTCAGAATCATTTTCCTTTGACATTTATCTTTCATCTCTAGTTGAAATCATATTCCTTCAGCTTTTTATCAATAGTGGTACTCAATAAATATTTCAATGCAACAAATTAATCAAATTTTAAATGGGCATAAGAGTATGCAAAGAGACCACATAATCTATATATTCAATAATCATTTCAATTCAATTCCATCATACCTCCAAATGTAGAATCATCATTGATTGAATTATTCATAAAACTATCACATCATTTCTCAAGTTTTCAATAGCCCATTTATCATCATCACTCAAGCTTACTAATCAAAGAATCACTATTCTCTCTAGTATTCCTCAATTAAATTCTATCACATATATCAAGCTCATACAACATTCATTTCAACATCACACTCATAATATCACAATAATCACTTTCAACAATAGCACAATTCATTAATCAACATTTGAGTCAATTTAGGGAATATATAACTCTAAATCATGGGAATCACAAAATCAATCAATTATTTTAATCACAAGAGTTAACATCATCAACTATTATTACACAAATACTCGAGCAACACTAATACTTATACATCAAATCACAAATCAATTTTTCAAACATTATCATATAACTGTTTTATGACCCCCATCATCTTTATTAAATCAGTTCATGATCAATTTTTTAAACACCAAATCCCCATTACTCCCAACATTCAACCAGGAAATACAAAATTTTTTAATTTTTGAATTGATGAAGTTTCAAGTTCATTTTTTTAATACTTCTACTAGCTACTTCTAGAATATTTTGATAATTTGTTTAACAATTGATTCAATTGGAAAAAAAAATTCAAAACTATAATCAATAAGAACTTACCTAAAATATATACATCTATGGTGTAACTTATATATACCTATTCGTATGTTAAAAAAAAAATTAAAAAAAAAATGAGCATGTATTTAAGAATTTATATAAGCATAAGGTCTCCTTTTTAGAAATTTGGGCTTAGATTTCCGAGCCCCTACAAAAATAAAAATAAAAATAAAAATAGGAAACTTTATAATTTAAAGGAGAAAAAAACTGAAATACATTGTTAGACTTGGTCATAATACATTAGATATGCAGAACTATTTCTTAAAACTTAGTTTACATCGACTCTACAAAAGAAAAGGTTAGCTTAAATAGATAGAAAAGAAGATGAAGTCAACAGTTGAGTCACTCTCACACAAAGTAACAACTTTAGAACTATTCAAACATTTTTACGACTAACATTTCGGATCCATCTCTTCTTAAAAGTGAAAAATTCATTAAGAAACAAAATACATGATGGCCAAGAAAGGGTTATCTTCTTCCATTGTTAATTATGTATTTGGAGAGCAGCGACTCATCTGTTTATTCATCGGAATCGCAGCTACAGTTTTCGCATTCGCCGTGCTTCGTCTCTCCCCTCATAGCATCATCAGTGATTCTGTTTCCCTTCATGTGCCATCAACTCCGATTCCTCGAAGAATAACGTACGAGTTGGTTGATCATGATCAATCTAACCACAAAATTAATGCAGGCATGTAAATGATATATCTATATTTTTCAAATATGTATCTTGTGGAACAAACTTATATTCATAGTGGTGTCACATAATTTGCAGGTGGAAAGGTGCCATTAGGATTGAAGAGGAAGAATATGAGAGTACTGGTAACAGGTGGAGCAGGGTTCGTGGGGAGTCATCTAGTGGACAGGTTGATAGAGAGAGGGGACAGTGTGATTGTCCTTGATAATTTCTTTACCGGTCAGAAACAGAATTTGTTGCACCATCTCAACAACCCTAAGTTCGAGTTGGTTAGACATGATGTGGTGGAGCCCATATTGCTTGAAGTTGATCATATTTATCATTTGGCTTGCCCTGCTTCTCCCGTCCATTACAAGTATAATCCCATTAAGACTATTATATCCTTTCACTAGTAATAACTAAAGTTTAGCAAGATTCATCAAAGAAAATAAAGCTTAAAGTTTCTTAATTTGGTAATCAAAACAATGTATGTTTTTGTAAGATTCCTTAATTTAAGTAGAATGAGATCACAAGACAAATGTGATGGGAACATTGAACATGTTGGGGCTGGCAAAAAGAGTAGGAGCTCGATTTCTGATAACTAGCACAAGTGAAGTGTATGGTGATCCTTTGCAGCATCCTCAAGTCGAAACTTACTGGGGAAATGTGAACACCATTGGTTAGTCAATTATATTCCTCCATCCATTTTTGTAAATCATCGACATTTGAATCGAAGTAATTCAAAAAAAAATTGTCATTTTTTCATAATTTTTGGGGATTGGAGAAGGAAAAATGGGGACGGAATCAAATTTTCATTTGCTCTTATTTGACTGTTCCTGTAGCCATGGATAATCCATATTATCAGTCAGTTAACTCATTTCCTATGAGTAATCTAACATTAGTAGACTTGGTTTGATGATTGAGCAGGTGTCCGGAGTTGTTATGACGAAGGAAAGCGAACAGCTGAAACTTTGACCATGGATTACCATAGAGGACTTAACGTTGAGGTTCCTACTATTTCAACAGAGCAAACTTGTACATTTTGTTTTCAAAATGAATGTCAAATAATATATCAAAATCAAAACAATTAAGAGCATTATATTGTTGTTTTCCGCAGGTCAGGATTGCTAGGATTTTTAACACATATGGACCGCGTATGTGCATAGATGATGGTCGTGTTGTGAGCAATTTCGTTGCCCAGGTATGTCATATTCCTTGATTTGGATAAATGAACAAATTTTTCTCTTCACGTAAGAGAAATTTTTTGTTAATACTCTATTTCATCAAACTCTAGAAATCAACTTTTCAAACTCTGGTGTGAAGGATAGCAATCAAATTCACTTAATTTGTTGTTTGGTTGGTAAATTTAGGATAATTTATCCCAAGATTAATTATTACTTATTTCACCCTTGGCTGGTATAGTAGTACCTAAATAACTTATTCGGGAATAAAATAGATAACATGACAAATATATCATTTTAAATCCATTTATACCTCATTCTTCACATTCATATACATATATATATATTCATATTATTTTTAATACAGTGTATAATAACATTCACAACTTTCACTACTCCTTATTTTCATGATAATTCTTCATACTTTATTTTTAATTAAAATATTACACACTATATAAATATAATTTTTATTTATAAATTTATTTGACTAATTTTTATTTTTATTTTTTCTACTAATGAATTACATATTTTTAATTATATATACTTTTAGCCACTTGAAAGCTTGTATTTTATATATCACTTAAATTAAAAATAACTTTAATATTTTACAATTTAAGAGCGATGTGTGCTTAAATAAAGTGATATAAATAATAAATCTTTTTTTACTTTAACAAACTTAAGATAAAAGTTCTATTTTTAAGCTAAATAAGATGAAAGTTTTATATTAAATACATACAATACTATCATGAGAATGCACACAAAAATATTTAAATTAAATAAGATGAAACTTTTATTTTTTAACAATGAATAACTAAAGCTTGCAATAAATTTATAAAGAAACTGAATAAAGTGAAGCGTATTTTTGTAAACAAACAACTTCTTAAAATTTATGCAATGCATATTGTTTTTAGTATAATAAATCAAACAATCAATAAAAAATAATTCCAGCATGACTTCTCTATCATAACTAATTAGATCATAACTTGTATTCAAACCAGACAACCCTTTAATTAATTTGGTAAAGATTGATTTTTGATATGGGGAATTTTGTCATAGATTAAAAAAAAAAAATCAAAAACACTTACTTATGAGAGAAGCTTTTTAACTTTCTCTTTAAAAATTGAAAAATGATTGCTATTACTCAAAAATATGTTTTTTTTTCTTTTACCAAAAGCTTGATTAAGCATCTTTATTCTCTAAAACAAATTCCTTGACCAAATATAAACTCTTTTTAACCTTAGTTATAGGTTGATAATCGACCACAAGGTAGTATATATATACTACACTAAAAAGTTGTATCAATTATCCACAATACATAAGTTCACAACCGATCATAATCCAGGTTCATGAATGCAATTGATAGATCAATGGTAAATCATGAGCATAGGAATCGGTACCGGCATAGGGATCGTTATTGACACTATCGGACCGATAATTACTGAAATCGGATTGGTATCAAAAATAATTGTGGGAAAATTTTTAGACATCGGACCAGAACCGGTACCAGCAGTATCGGAAATTTCCCCCCTTACTTTACCGGTTCAGTGCATATTGGAAGGGAACCGGATCTAACCGGCAATTTCAAATTTTTTTCAATTAAATAATTGATTAATTTAATTAAATTATTAAACTTTGAAGTTTATTTTTTAAAGGTTAAATTGAAGTTTAATGATTAAAAGTTAAAATTGAAGTTTAAAATTTTAAAGGTTTAAATTAAATATAGAATTATTATATAAACCTTTTAAAGTTTAAATTGAAATTTAATTTTTAAAGGTTTTAAAAATTGAAACTTAAAAGTTTTAAAGTTATAAGTTATAACTTATATAAATTTTGAATTTTTTTTACTCTTTAAATTTCAATTTTTTTAAATATAGAATTTAAATTTTTGAATGTTTCATATTTTATATTTTATATTTTAAAGTTAATAAAGATTTGAAAAATAAGGGGGCAAATATATTTAAAAAAATTCAAAAATTAAAGTAAAAGTAAATTCAAGATAATAACATAAAAAAAAAAATAAGGCGAATAGCCTATAATTTTATTATGTTACTTCAAAATTGAAATTGTACAGATATTAGAAAAGAATCTAATTTACGCAGCTACTTTCTAGGAATTCTAACATTTCTATTGTTACATTTTCTAGAATTGGCTCTTGAGTTTGTTCCTCCATAAAATCCATGCCTTCTTCACTTGATTCCGATAAAATATTATCTACATCGGCTTGAACTTGAGACGACAAAGTTGGATTCCCTAATCTCTCCGCTCTGCACTTACCCAATCTCTGAATAAAACTGAAACTTCTAAGCTATCTGCTGCAAGTGGATGTTTATGGTATCTAAAATGGAATCTTGTCGCACTAAAAGCATCTTCCGAAGCCACCAACGATGCTTGAATAGCTAGGATATCACGAACCACTCGCTAAAGTCTTGAAAAAACTTTACCCCGATTCTTCCACCAATCCAAAAGTTGTTGCTTCCCTTCTGCATCCTTAATACTTTCTATAGCCTGGTTAATGTATTCATCAAAATCATTATTTTCGTTAGTCGTAAGTCCAAGATAATTTTCTAGCATGTCATCAATGTCTTCCTTGTATCTAGCCCTAGATGGTTGTGGTTCTTGATATTGTACATTTTCTACTGAATCATATTCTTCTAAATCATACAATTTCCTAGCTTCTGTTCTAATGTTACTTTTAACTACATCCAAATTATGTGATTGATTATCTTCATCGTATTCAATTTCTAAATTGGCATATATACTATCTACCATTCGAGATACACCAACTTCTTTGTAAGCTGGGTTAAATAAACAAGTAGTTAAATAAATTTGAGGAATTGGGAAAAAGTATTTTTAAAATTTTTCAATCACTTTTTTAACCGGTTCTCTAAGTTTTCGATTATTTTTAAACTGTGTAAATTTAGTAGAAATAACACAAATATTAGGTAAAACAGAACAAATAGTAGGATAATAAAGACCGAAAATTTGTTTGGTAGCTAAATAAAAAACTTTAAAAAAATTCAATTAAATCTCTAATATCATTCCAATCATTTTCATCTAGTCGCTAAGTCATATCAGCATTATGGGCATTTCAAACCATTGTAATGGGTCTCTTATATTCATAAGCTACTTTAAGCATTTCATATAACGAATTCTGGCTAGTAGCTACTGTTTTGAGAATTTTTGTAACAGGCAAATTGCATTCAATACATCAACTTTCAAATTCTTTATGCCTAGCCTTTACTTGACATTTAAAAATAAAAAGACATACAATTTCTACTTTATTACAACCATTTTCAAATAATGAAACACCATCTCTAACAATTAAATTATAAATATGAGCAACACATTTAATATGAAAATCATCTCCATAAATAGGAGTAAGAACAAGTTTTAAATAATCAACAACATGTTTATTATTAGAAGCGTTATCTAAAGTTATACTAATTATTTTACTAGAAATGCCAAAAAATTGTAAAACATCAAGAATTGTTTGTGCAATATAAGAACCAATTTTACGCATTTCACAACTTTTATTCCTAAAATTCTTTTTTGCATACTCCAATTTTCATTAATCCATTGCCTTGTATGTAAAATAATCATTACCGGTTATACTACGACTCATATCGGAAGTAATTGTTAATCTACAAGTATTATAAGCAAATAAACAACGAAGATATTGCACATATTGTGCTTGATAATAAAAAACAGTCTTTTTAATTATATTTCTTGTAAAATCATTGAAAGATGAGTTATAAACAATTTGAATATAATGAATAAAACCAGGATTTTCAGCAAAACTAAAAGGTAAACCTTCGTCTAAGTCTCGTTGTCTACTATAAGGGCGATGTGTACTAGGACTGGAGACATTAGAAGGGTTTAATTGCGACTGCACCATATTTGAACCTCCTACTCCTACGGATTCTTCGGAAAGGGGAGTTCCATATTTTTTATCATCCACAATGGTTTGAACATGCAAAAATTCTAATTTACAACAATGCATTAAATGATTTTTCAAATGACCCATCCCACCCCCCTTTCCCGAAGTTTTATGGTTTAAACACATGGTTGCATTTATTACAAATTGCTTTTATTTTATCTTCATTTTGTGTTAAAAATTGCCAAACAACGAATTTTTTTACACGTTCCCTCTTAGGCCTACTAGATGCCAATGGATGTATGGGGGAGCGGGAGGGGGGAGTAGTAGCAGTATATGGGGCTGCGTTTCATCATCATCAAAAATATCATCGTCTTTGTTAATTTCATTATCATCTTCTTATAACTTTTCATTAAAATCAAATCTTCGTTCAAGAAATTCGTGATCTAATTCGGTATTAGAATCAATATTAAAACAAGTTTCGTCAACATGTGTAAATCTTCCGTATTAAATCTAAGTGGTGGTTGTCTTGTAGATTTAGATGAACTACCACCAAATTTTTTACCATTTAAAGCTTTAGCAATTTCACCGAAAGAAGTACTTTTTTCCTTTCCTTTTCTACCAGAATCCGTGTTAAATTAAATAATGCAAGTAAAGATTATATGAAATTAATAAAGTTTGGAATATAAAAAAAATTCAAGTAGACAAGTAGTAAAGATTAAAGAATAAAAACTAATTAGAAGAAATTTATAAGTTGGAACGAATGTACCAAACGTCTGTGTAAAAACAGACGTAGAAGTCAAAGTTGATGAAAATTGAAGCTTGAATATGTTCTAAATTGATCCACCGAAATTTTCTCTATATTTCAATTAGCCTACCAGAATTGATAAAATAATTAACTAATTAATACTAATTGAGAGAGTAAATAATAAATATTTATAATTAATTCAAGAGTAGTATACTAGTATAATATTATTATAAATTTATAATAGTGGAGAGAATTGAGAAATGAGAGAGTTGAGAAAATTGAGAGATTTTAAGAATATTGAGATAATTTGATTGAAAAAATATGAAAGATTTGGGGATATTTATAGTTGAAAAATTGGAGGTATTTTTGAAAAAAAGTAAAAATTAAGGGGGAAAGAGCCGTTGAAAGGCTCTATTTTAAAGCTGGACCGTTTGGGTGGGGCCCACATGCAACGGTCCAATCATATATTTTTTTAAAATAAACCGATAATACCGATCCGGAACCGGTATTTACCGGCAACGGAACCCATTACCTTCCCGTTACCCTCTTAACCGGCACTTACCGGTATGGTACTGGAACCAGGACGGAACCAGACCGGAACCAGTACCTCCCGGTTCCGTTGCCACCCTTAATCATGAGGAAGTTTGATGAAATCCATTTGTTTCAATTTATTTGTCTCAATTTGATTTAATTTGGAGTTTAAAAAAATAAAGAAGATATTTAAATTGTGTGATTTAAATTAAAGTTAGCTAGGTAGAATATACCAAAAAGTCATTAAATGTTATCTATATCTATACTATATTAAAAGTATGAAGCCCCGTTATTTGAACATTTTGCCCTTCATTAAAAGATTTTGCTTTAGATAAAATCGTCTTTTCACCATTTTTCTTTAAATTATTATTTAATTACATTTATAATATTGACTTTTAAAATATATGAAAAAGGTGATAAACTTCTAGTTTTGGAAAGGTCACTTCAATGACGACAAGTGCATCATTCATGAGCAGACTTAACTAAAACAAGAAAAAGATTCCCTTTTGTTACCGACCTTCTTCCCAAGGCCTCTAGATCTTCCTTATTTGTTTTCTTCCTAATTTGAATCAAGAAAATACCCTGCTAAGGAACATTCTATTTTATTATGGGTTCTAATTAATGATAGAATTTCTATATATAAGAACTTTATAAATAAAAAATTATCAAAATTACTTTTGTAATAAATTATTTATCTTTTTATAAGTTCATAATTAAAATTAACTTCTCTCGATCAACAAGGCCATTAAAAGTTAAAATTTAATAGTTACAGAAAAAAAAACTATTTTAAAAATAAATTTAAAAAAAGCAAAACAAATAAATTTACAAAAAATACTAATATTCTCTAATATACTAGAAGATCATGTACCTTATTATATTAAAATTTTCCAATTGATGACATAAAAGGAGTCATTTAACCTGATGATCTAGAAATATATATTTGCAGGCGTTGAGAAAGCAACCATTAACTGTTTATGGAGATGGGAAGCAAACTCGGAGCTTCCAATATGTTTCTGATTTGGTAACTAATTCCACATATTTCCTTGTCAAATTAATTTTTGAAGCCTATAATTAATCTTTGGCTATATTTAATAAACAGGTTGAAGGATTGATGAGGTTGATGGAAGGGAACCATGTGGGTCCTTTCAATCTTGGCAACCCTGGTGAATTTACCATGCTTGAACTAGCTAAGGTATTCATTATTACACAATTCAATTATATATTACCTAATTACAGTAAGTATTCAACCTAGCAAACGTGGCTTAAAATATGCATCGTAATGTTTAAACATGTTATAAATGTTTGTGGAATAAAGTTGAAAAACGTTCAACAAGTCAATATACATTAAACAATTGAACGGTTCTAAAATAGATACGAAAATACTTTAGGGAAGTAATTAAGCAGGCATATTAGTTTACATATTGTGCTTAAGCTTAGAGACAACATACTCTAATAACATAATTATATTCAAAATACATTTCTTGTATCTTTTTCATTGCTAAGCACGTGTATATTCTTTTTATTTTTATAATCAATGGTGATGATATTCAGACTTGAGATTTTTGTCTGCTTTGATACATATCATGATTAAAAAAAAATGAATATTATTATGCCTAACTCAATCCCTAACTATTAGTTTGAAAAGGTGAGAATTGTCTAACACCAAACCAAGTCTCCATTCCACCATTGATGTGAGACTCAACATCCATGCATGTCCATTCCTATCAATTGGAGCATGAACAATATATAACATGTTCTTAACATGAGATGAATGAAGAAACTAATATCTGAAATCTTGAACAATTAGAGATAACACTCTTAACTAAATTGTAACTATATTCTCCCCAATAAAGTAGGTACTCTCAAATTTTAGCCCTACAATGTATGATGAAGTAATATTATAATTTGCAGGTAGTCCAAGAAACAATAGATCCCAAAGCAAAGATAGAGTTTAAGGCCAACACAGAAGATGATCCCCACAAGAGGAAGCCTGACATTTCAAAAGCAAAACAACTTTTAGGATGGGAACCAAGTGTCTCCCTTCGCCAAGGATTACCTCGCATGGTTGATGACTTTAGGCAACGTATATTTGGCGATGATCACCTACATTCCAGATTATAATTTGGTTATGGATGAAAAGAAAGACGACAAGTTGAAGGTGAATATGACAATTACTTATATACCTTATAATGATTTTATAAAATTAATAATTGGTTTCAAAATAAGGTTCTCCAGAGGATATATGTATTTTTTTTTGTGTATTAGTTAAATTAAGAATAATAGTTTTGAACTTTGATGAGCAATTGAGTGTGTGTGTATAGTACGGCTTTATGTATTGAATGAAAAGATTAAATTTGCACCATTGTGATCCTGAGGCATGATCCCTTCTACGATTAGTAGTTGTAACAATTCACACTTATGGAATAAGGATTGATTAACCCATTGTAAATGATGAGTGATACGATTTGAACTCAAAAATATATTTGTGGTTGAATAGGATGTATGATTGTGTCTAATTTTCAACCCTTTAAATCTTTCATAAATTCGAATGCAATACAAAAAAATTTAGATATATTTTACCAAAATCATGAAATATTAAGTATTTAATGGAGGAGAGCATGTGGTGCATTACCCATCATGCCCAAGTTGGACATGATGCATTCTCCATTTAAAGCGATACATCACATGACGTAGCAACCATTTCCTCCAAGGAGGTCGCAAAAATGCCCAAGTGTTGGACTGATAGGAGTCGCGCTGTAATGCCCATCGCAATGAAGTTCAATGAGATGGAGCTCGTGATGTCATGGAGCATGCGACACATCAAATGTTAGGCCCCATCCTCAACTTATAATAAGGTCCACCCTTATTCTTCATTTCTCCATGTTAGAAAGATATTTCTCTCCTCTCCTACGAATCTTTCACCATCTTGCAAATATAAATAAGCCTTTTCAACTTGACCTTTAAGGGAATGCTAAATTAAGAAGACAAGAGAGTTTTAAGAAAGAAGACTTGTACTGCACTTATGGAAGATTGCTTACAATTTATGGATGGTTGGTTAAGCAAATGACCCCCTTCTATTTATAGTATCTACTTGGGATCAAAGTATAAGTAATATTTATATTGCACGTCCCTAAGTATTTACGCTTTAGTCTCTAATTTAGAACACTCCACAAGTCTAGATAATTTTAAGGACTTTTAAGTCTTGTTTACAAGATTCTAGAGCCTTCTAAAATCCTCTCTAAGACTCTAGATTCTTCCCCTTTTAAGATAATTAAATGGCAGGTCGTCACACTCTCCCCCACCTGATGTTGCGGTATCCTCAACACAATTTTGCAATAGGAACTCCCGAACTCTCTTAGAACTCCCAGTCTCCACCTTCGAACTGCCATAAATCTTTACATTGTCCCGTTGGGATTTGCTCTTTTCAGCACCCGAGGAACACTATTGTGATTGGTTGTCCTTGTTTTCGCTTGGCCTCTTTCATTGACTTCTCCTTCGACGACCTTTCCTCGTGGGCGTGGAACACAACAATGGTTGTCTTTCCTTAATCTCTTCCACAAGCAAAGGCCGATAGTTGAGCTTGTCTCTCATCTTGACTAAGGGTACCATGCAGGAACCTCCTTCTTCCATGACCATAAATTGTTGGTGGTAAGGGTCGATCACCACGTGGCACCTTTGAAAGAACTCCTGTCCAAGAATTATGTCAAAGAGATCTATTGGTGCGAAATGAAACTTAATCTTACCATGCCACTTCCCAACGTTATGTCGACTCCTTGAGAAACTCCATACATAGGAATTGCTGGTGCATTGATAGTCCTAAGTTGTGCATTACTTGAGCTATGATTCAACCCTAACTTCATCGTCACAGACTTGGTCATGATATTGGCCTCTGCACCAGTGTCGACCATGTGATCGTGATGCCACCAACTGTGCACTGTACTCCTTTGGCATCTCAGGTTGCTGTGTGATAACTCCGCATAGCCCAATCACGCCTACCCGTGTTGTGTTCGATCCTTCCCCTGGTTTCTGTACTTGTTCCTTCTGCTCCTTTCGTTCCCACAGTATGGCACCAAGGCTCTTCAGTTCAGGCACTTCTTATAGTTATGCGGCCCACCACATATGTAGCACTTAAGCTCTTTTCCAAGTAGTGCCTTTCTCTCTTTGCTACTTTGTTGCCCGGACCTCCTGTTATCAGGCCTACAGATGTCATGATGTTTGGGATGTGGCTGCCAACCAATGTCTTTTCCACCATCTCCCCTACCTTGGTCATGACTACCTCTCGATTCCTCTTCCTAGTCTCTATATCATTTGTCGTGCTGAGAGTCTATCAAAGCCTCAGCCTGTATGATGGCCTCATCGATATTCCTAACTTTTTGGCATTCCAACTCTGTCCTGGCCCAAGTTTATAGCCCGTACATGAAGTGGAAAATCATTTTCTCATTCGTGAGGTTCGGGATCTAGAGCGTGAGAGTAGTGAACTCCTTCACGTTGGCCTTTATGCAATCCGTCTGCTTTAGCTCCATGAACTTTCGCTTCTCCTCATAGATGATATTGCTCGGGAAGAAGGCCTTCTTCAACTCACTCTTGAACTGCTTCCATGTGTGGATGGTGCATAGCCCTTCCCTATCTTTGACTCCTTTCGTTTCCACCATAACATAGCCACCTTTGTCAAATACAACACGGTTGTGTTAATCTTCATCCCATCACCCTTCACTTTGTTACACTTGAAGTAATTCTCTAAGTGCCATAAGAAGATCTCCTCCTCTTGTGCGTCATAGACGCCTTTGAACACCAATGGCTTGAAAGCCTTGATCTTGGCCTCTCTTTCTCTAATAATCATAACATATATCCCCTCTGATATGCCTTCCTCAAGTGCCTTCATCTTGGCACTCATGGCCTCCATGTTGGCACTCATGGTCTCCATGCTGGCACTCATGTTCTCCTTTCTACTAAATGCCTCCATGAGCCGACACTCTAAGGAAGTGATGGTCTCCTTCATTTTAAACTCTGCAGCCTGACGCTCGCCCATCTCCTTCCACATGTTGTCGTTCTCCTCAATGGTGAACTCCTTCAAGGTCTTAAACTTGGCATGTAATTGGTTCAAGTGTTTGCCTAAGATCTCCACCGCTTGTCTGGCAGCATCCACTCTTTCAATTTACTCCATGTTGGGCATGATAGTCACGAGTTCCTCACCTCGTTCATCGTCACTCACTTCAGTGGCCGAGAGGGAGTGGGATATTATGGCTTCCCTTAGTGTTAGCTCAATCAACAGCTCCTTTTTCCTCTTTGAGTTCTTCTTGCCCTTGCGTGATTTCTTGCCAGCATCCGACCTAACGTTGGTGGCTTCAAAGCCTCCTTCACTTGCCATGCTTCCCTTTGTAGAACCTGGCTCGGATACCATATTGTCATGGACTTAGAACTTCACTAAGACCTTTGTGCGGTATTTGTCAATTTGCTCACGAATCATTCACGATCTTGTAAATACAAGACTTTTCAACTTGACCGCTAAGGTAATGCTAGATTAAAAAGACAAGAGAGTTTTAAGGAGTAAGACTTGTATTGCACTTATGGAAGATTGCTTACAATTTGTGGATAGTTGGCTAAGCAAATGACCCTCTCTATTTATACTACCTACTTGGGGCCAAAGTGTAATTAATATTTACATCATAAGTTCCTAAATATTTACGCTTTAGTCCCAACTCTAGAACACTCCACAAGTCTAGAGAATTCTAAGGACTTTCAAGTCTTATCTACCAGATTCTAGACCCTTCTAAAACCCCTCTAAGACTTTAGATTCTTCCCCCTTTAAGATGATTAAATGGTGAGTCATCACACTAAGCGATGAAAACATTATGTATCGGTCATGTATAATATTATAAATGTCATGAACTCCTTGTGAATTTCTTAGATTTTTATTGTGTTCCTATTTTATAAATTACGTTGTTCTAGCCATGAAATGGTGATAAATTGTGAATTATGACTTTTCTTTATAAGTACGAATATTACGATTTTATGATAGGATGCACATGATGATGAAACACAAATTATGATTATCATGAGCTCTTGAGCAAACTTTTTATCACATATATTTTGAGAGAATTAGGGTGTGAGTTTTAAGACAAGAGTCGAAACCTACGTAGACAGGGATCATACCATTAATTTTAAATTTTAAATATGTTATTCCTAATGTTGGCATAATGTGAATCCAAATACTAGCTTATGGTATGTGCATTTAATTGCCGCAACAAGATAATTGAATGACTTAGCTAATTGAACCGAGATCTAACCCTTGTGCTCACGTGGTGAATATGTCAGATATCTAAGAAAATTTCATAAACGCCATAGATTTTATTCAAATGTTAGAGCTCCTTCATTCTCTTTGCATTTTATTCATGCTATGTGATACGGTGATTAAAGCTGGCAACGGAATCGGTAGTTACCGGTTCCGGTACCGGTACAGTGCCAGTCCGGTCCCGATACTATAACGGTTCCTACAGGTAAGGGGGGTACCGGTACCGGTTTACCGGTACCGGACCAGTAATACCGGTCCAATTTTTTTTTAATTATGTTACCGTTGGGGTGGGGCCCACCAACGGTAACAATTTTTTTCAACCATTTTTGTAGCCATTTTTGGTCATTTTTTATTTTTTTTCCAAAATTCAATAACTTCTCAACTATAAATACCCCTAAATCTTTCATAATTTTTCACTTCAATTCTCTCAATCTAATTCTCTCAATTCAATCCAATTCTCTCCACTTACTACTACAACTTTATAATTATATACATGTTACATACTACTCTCAAATATTATATATTATATATTAATTATCTACTCTCTCAATTATTATTTAAAAATATTATTTAGTTTGGTTATTCAATTCATAATTGCAATTTGGAGCAAATTTGGATCAATTTGGAGCATATTCAAGCTTCAACTTTCATCAATTTCGGCTTCTACGTCTGTTTTTATACAGATGTTTGGTACCTTCGTTCCTAAATCCTACTTATTTGTTCTTCTAATTACTTATTTGATTACTTTTACTTGTTGTCTCCTTGAATTAATTTTTTTACATTCATAAACTTTAATTTTTGCATATAATCGTTATTTGTTTAATTAAATTTAACATGGATTCCGGTGGAAAAGGAAAGGAAAAAAGTACATTTTTTGGTGGAATAAAAAAAGCTTTAACCAGTAAAAAATCCGGTGGTAGTTCGTCTAAATCTACAAGACAACCACCACTTAGATTAAATACCGAAGATTTTACTCACGTAGACAACACGTGTTTTAATATTAACTCTAACACGAAATTAGACCATGAATTTCTTGAACAAAGATTTGGTTTTAACGAAGATTTACCGGAAGATGATTTTGAAATTAATGAAAATGAAGATATTTTTTATGACGATGAAACTCAACCCCCATATACTGCTACTACTCCGCCCCCTCCCGCTCCTGCTCCAATCGTTCCCGCTCCCCCCATACAACCTTCGTCATCTAATAGGCCTAAGACGGAACGCGCAAAAAAATCTGTTGTTTGGCAATTTTTAACTCAAAATGAAGATAAAACAAAAACAATTTGTAACAAATGTAAACACGTTTTAAACCATAAAACTTCGGGAAAGGAGGGCGGAACGGGTCATTTGAAAAATCACCTTATGCATTGTTGTAAATTGAAATTTTTACATGCCCAAGCCGTTGCGGACGCCAAAAAATTTGGAACTCCCATTCCCGATGAATCGGTGGGAGGTTCAAATATGGTGCAATCGCAACTAAACCCTAGTAATATTTCCGGTCCTAGTACACATAGACCTTATAGTAGACAACATGACCTAGATGAGCTTTCTAAAATGATTGTTGTTACTGGCTTGCCTTTTATTTGCTTATAATAATTGTAGGATAACAATAACTTCTGATATGGGACGTAGTGTAACCGGTAACGATTATTTTACAATTACTGCCCACTGGATAGATGAAAACTGGAATATGCAAAAAAGAATTTTAGGATATAAAAGTTGTGAATTGTGCAAAACAAGTTCTTATATTTCGCAAACTATTCTTGATGTTTTACAATTTTTTGGTATAACTAGAAAAATAATTAGTGTAACTTTAGATAACGCTAGTAGTAATAAACATGCTGTAGATTTTTTAAAACCTGTTATTTGTCCAACTTATGAAGATGGTTTCCATATTAAATGTGCTGCTCATATTTATAATTTAATTGTTAGAGATGGTGTTTCTTTATTTGAAAACGGATGTAATAAAGTAGAAGCCGCATGCCACTTTATTTTTAAATATCAAGTAAGGGCTAGGTGTAAGGAATTTGAAAGTCGTTGCATTGAATGTAATTTGCCTGTTCGAAAAATTCCTAAACTCGTAGGAACTAGGTGGAATTCATTGTACGAAATGTTAAAAGTAGCTTACAAATATAGGAGACCGCTTACAATGGTCTGAAATGCACATAATCCAGATTCCACCTACCGGCTAGATGAAAATGACTGGATTGATATTAAAGATTTAATTGAATTTTTAAAAGTTTTTTATTTAGCAACTAAACAAATATCTGGTCTTTACTGTCCTACTATTTGTTCTATCAATATTTGTGCTATTTGTAATAAATTTGCTTTGTTTAAAAATAATACAAAATTTAGTGAACCTGTTAAAAAAATGATTGAAAAATTTAGGAAATACTTTTTCCCAATCCCTCAGATTTATTTAACTGCTTGTTTATTTAATCCTGCTTATAAAGAATTCGGTGTATCTAGAATGGTAGTTTGTATATATAGAGACTTAGAAATAGAATACGATGAACAAAATCAATCACATAATTTAGACGTAGTTGTAAGTAACATTAGATCAGAAGCTAGAAAACTATATGATTTAGAACAATATAATTTAGTAGAAAATGTACAATACTAACCACAACCTACTAGGCCTAGATACGATGATGATATTGACGCAATGTTAGAATTTCATCTTGGATTAAAAGCTAACAAAAACAATGATTTTGATGAATATCTTAACCAGGCACCAGAAAACATCAAGGATGCAGAGGGGAAGCCGCAGCTTTTCGCGTGGTGGAATAATCGTGAAAAAACGTTTCCAAGACTTCAGCGGGTGGTTCCTGATGTCCTGGCAATTCAAGCTTCTTTAGTGGCTTCGGAAGGCGCTTTTAGTGCTGCTAGGTTCCAATTAGGAGACCATAGGCATTCACTAGCAGCTGATAGCTTGGAAGTTTCAGTCTTATTTTGAGACTGGATAAATGCGGAGCGCAGGAATTTAGGGCGTCCGACATTGCCTTCTTAGTTTGAAGCCGATATCGATAATGTTATATCGGAATCAAGCGAAGACGGCATGAAATTTCTAGAAGAACAAGCTCAAGAGCCGATTCCAAAAAATGCCACACTTGAAATGTTAGAAACTCTTAGACAAGAATTTCAAAGTAGTTTAAGATATAGTGATTAAATTTTATTGTATTACAAATTTAGAATAAATAAGACCTAGTTGAAACAGAACCCTTCCTAGAAGGTGGCTGCGTAAATTAGGTTGATTTCTAATATCTTACCTCACTACATTGTACAATTTAAATTTTAAAATTACATAATAAAATTAGAGACTATTCGCCTTATTTCTTTTTTTAATTTTATTATCTTCACTTAATCTTAATTTAAGTTTTGACTTCTTTTTAATATATTTGCCCCCTTATTTCTCAAATCTTTATTAACTTTAAAGTTTAAAATATAAAAAGAAACATTCAAAATTTAATCGTTAAAAATTAAACTTTATAATTTTATATTTAAAAAATTAGAAATTTAAACTTTTATAGTAGAAAGATTGAAAATTTTGATTTTACACTTTAAATGTTTTAGTTATATACTTATATTATATAAAACTTTTATATTTATATTTTATAACAACTTTAAATTCAAACTTCATTTTAAATTTTAAAAAATTTATATAATGATTAATGAATAATAATACTACTATTTTAAAATTTTAATTTAACCTTTAACATTTTAAACTTGAATTTAAATTTTTAAATATTAATATTAATTTAACATATAAAAATTACACTTCAAATTGTAAATTTTTAATATATAATTTTTTTTTTAATTATTACCGAATTACCGGTCCGGTCCGGTACCAACCGGGTACCGGACCGGTAAGGTAAGGGGGTATTTTCCCGGTACCACCAGTACCGATTTCGGTCCGGTTCCGGGAAAGAATACCCCCACTTTACCGGTTTCGGTCCCGGTACCGATAAATGCCGGTCCGGTGGTCCCGGTACCGGTTCCATTGCCAGGCCTGACGGTGATTAGGATTTTTGAAGAAACTCCAATCAAGTCATTCTAGCTTATCAAACATACATAGCGCAAATAAATCAACAACAGAAAGCGACTTAATAGGTAAGTCTCAAAATAAAGTCTAAAAATAAAGGTAAAGCTTAGGCCTAATTAAACGGACTTACACATTTCTTTATTCTAGATATGTCTCTACTATACTATCATAGGTAAAGGTATAGAATAAGTCACTTGTTCATCCAAACAAGTAAAGAAATGAAATGAAATAGTCTCAACATAGCAGAACTAGAAATAACAAGAAAGGCCATGAAAGATGCCTTTGGATCATGAGGACTCACCAATCAATCTTCAAAGCAAGTGCAGGCTAACCACGGGCAGATGAAATATAGAGTGAACGCCCTCCTCTACATTATGAAACAAAGTAGGCAAAAGTATATGTTAGTACGTTCTAATTTATTAAGCATGTGAGCAATGCAATGCATGCAGGGCTGACCCAAGGGTAAAGCAAGTCAAACGATCGCGTTGGGACCAAATGTTTTTGGGCCCCAATTTTAGATAATAATGTAGTAAGTATAGTAAATAACTATTTTTTTTATTCAGAAGCTCTTGCTCCAATGTCCTACCCATGGAGTTTCGGATCATATGCTCTTGCAACATTTTTATGTGAGTCTTGATGCTGCAAACAAGGGAGTGGCTGATCAATTAGTGAGAGGAGGCCTAATGACTCAAACATTCACTGAAGCTTGCAACCTTTTGGATGGCATGACAAAGATTATTTGGGCATGGTATACAAGAGATGATATGGTACCTTCAAGTCATAGAGATCCAACCAAGGAGAAACTTGCTAAAAGACCAAGAAAGGGATAAGAACATGGCTAAGATGTTAACCAAGCTTGATCTTTTGAAAAAGCATGTCATGAATGGAAATCGTAAAAGTGTGAATGTTGTGGGATGCACCATTTGAAGACGGTTACAATGAAGAAGTGCATTATATAAGAAACCAAATGGTGGGTTCTCAGCCGGCTTTTCCAAGGCCACCCAGGAATCAAGGTTGAAACAAAAACTTCGGATGGTGATATCGTGCATGGGCTGACCAACCTCAAGTTGAGGATTGGAGAAACCATGATGGAGATAGGTATATTCCACCTCATGATAGGTAAGAGGCTGCTAAACCAGTGATTAATCAAAAGAATACTCGAACCGGGAATATGCCCTCCCGTATTTTGAGTAAGTTGAAGCTTCTGATAAAGTTCTAAAAAGGATGACATCTGATTTTTCTTAGCTGAGTCAAACTGTAACATCTCATTCAACATCCATTAAGCATTTGGAGACTCAACTTTGGAACATTTCATCTAATCTAAATCAACGTCCAAAAGAAGGTCTACCTAGTGACATGATAGTTAATCCAAAAGGAAATGATCAACAGTGTTTATCCATAACTACTCAGAGTGGAAAAGTGGTTGAAGGCACAAAACTATCACTTATTGTTGAAGAAGGCTTGAAATAGGTAGAAGAAAAAGAAGATACGATTGTTGTTGAAGATGATGAACATGAGGCTCAGGTTGAAGATGGTGAAGTTCTTGGCAATCCCGAGAGCAATAGGCAAGAAAAAAATGGGGATAATGCGACAATTGTCAAGAAAGCTCTCCCCAAAAAACTCAAGTCCAGCTGTGAAGCCAAAAACACCTCAAGTCAAAGTTGATCCTCCATTTCAAGAAAGGTTGAAGAAGAAAGAGGAGGATGCTAAGTTTCAAAAATTCTTTTTTATGTTCAATTCATTGTCAATAAGTGTTCCACTTGTGGAAGCATTGATTGAAATGTCAGGGTATGCTAAGTTCATGAAGGAATTGGTGACGAAGAAGAGGACTCTTGAACGTGAGACAATTGAAGTGTCTCACAACTGCAAATGTAATCTTGACACAAAAGTTGGTGGCAAAAAAAGAAAACCCAGGAGCGTTTACCATTTCATTCATAATAGGAGCCTCAAAATTCAGTAAAGCTCTATGTGATTTAGGGGCAAGTATAAACCTCATGCACCTATCCATATTTGAGGAATTGGGCTTGGAACCCCCTTCATCGACCACAATGGAGCTACTGATGGTTGATCGGTCTATCAAACGACCAGTGGGAATTTTACACGATGTGTTGGTGAAGGTGGATAAAATCAATTTTTAGACATTAGTTTTAGTATCTGATATTGCTGGGAGCGGGAGAAGAGACGAAGAACTTCCATCTGGGGTTAATTCTTTTATTTTTCCCCTTTTAAATCCATTATTGAATGTTTCTTAGAGTATTTATGTGTTTGAGACAAACAACGAGTGGCTAATTTCCCATATACTGGGATTGTAGTCATAGAATATGTTCTAGACTTTGATTTTTATGATTTATGAATGGGTTTTCACATAATCACTCTTATATTCCTTTTATCTATATTTCATAGTTTGGCCAACCGTGAAATACAATTGTTGTTTGTTCTGGATTCGTGAAATGTTGAAGTGGATAGAACACAGGGTATAGGGAGCTTGTTCGTTCTAGTAGACTAGGATGATTCGTGTATGGGAGACTTGTGACACCAACCCATCCACCTTATTTGGTTTAAACACAGGAAGATAGCTTTACTGCATTTTCAGTGATTATGCCTATTTCCGCTCAATGATGTAGTTAGAGTGTCAATGAGAAGAGGCCGATAGAAGCGTGCAACCCTGCTTGGTAAATTAAACCCTGTGAATAAGTAATTAGGAAACCCAAGAATAATCATAACAATTGAGGCTAGAACATATGTTGAAACGGTTACAGTCCTGAAATCTCGCTTAATTTGATAATCTCCTAGAAATCATTTGATCTTAGTCTTAGTTTAACTTTGATATTTTAGTAGTAATAATCAATAATCACTTTTCCTTGAATAATACGCATTGCATAGTCATCTTTTATTAATAATTGAGAACTAATTGAAGTCTTTTGGGTTTGATATCCCCGCTCTTTTAGAGCTACTATATTACTTGGTTGACCACGTACACTTGCATGTGCTAGGGGAGTAACAATTACAATGTGTAGAATCAAACAGTTCCAATAGAGATTGCATCATCGAGACTCCTTATAAGATATTATCCCGAAAATTATTGCATTAGGATCAACTGCTGATAAAAAATCATGTTATTTATAGTGGCTATATTGCTCGGACTCTCAAAAAATACATTGTATACATAGGAGGGGTATAGTGTATCCCTCTACTTAAGGGATCCTTAAAAACTGGACCAAAACCTGGACGCTTTAAAACTGCGATGTCAAAATGTTATATTTCTTTAAAAAGTATTAAGCGTACTCAAATTGTTCCTTGTATAAACTAGGCAGCCTTCCATTCTGTTTATACAAAGGAGCTTGCTGTATCTCATGTTGAACCCATGATTAACAAGTTATAAAAGAGCAACTCTACTGTTGCATCAGTGTCTATGTTATATAGCAATTATTGTTCTGTTAAAAGAGACGCACAATGTCGAAATAATTTTCCCACATATCTTAAACTTCAAGTTTATATTTTGTTTTGTGCATGTGATGTATTAGGTGTTATAGAGCTCCTAGGAATCACATGATTCCTATCGAGACTGATCTCAACACTTTGCCACTGCAGGTACTCCAATTTTCGAGCCTCTATTCTTAAATATTGTGTTTTTACTTTCTTTGAGTCAGAATTTTTTCAGAAAACAGGTTCTCTATCTGACAAGGTAAAGGTAAGGTTTTATTTAGTTGATTTTGATCAGAAAAACTACTGCTAATTCGACCTCAATATTGATATTAAGTGTTCTCCTTTTTTTAATTTTTGACAGAGTAGTCTTCTTACGACAAAAATCAAGAAAGTCCATCAAATTCGTATTCATCAAAAGTTTGAAGTCTTCTTAACTGATTACTGAAGTCCTATACTTGTGCACAAAATTAGATGGTAAGTTTGAAGGGTATTTGGAGAATATGATGTGTCAACATAACTATATACTCCAGTTAGTTTATATAGCTATTTACTTTTTATTAATCTATGATTGTTTTAGAGATTTATATCAATTTCATAATTTACTTTTGAGTTGGCTAAGTTTAAATGCTTTGATTTTACATATGTGGTCACATAATGGACACTTCCACATTGATTGCTCGTGTGAGTTTCTGACGAAAAATCAAATGAAGACAAAATTTTCCTGTAAATGAGGCTATCTCTTCTGCCAGAATTGTTAAATTAAGATACACTCATAATGTCTTTGAAGATATGAATATTTTTGAATGTATGTCTAAATCAAAAATAATGCTTGCATATAGTTTAAATGGACAACATAGTTAGTTGTAAAACTTATACTGTCATTGTCTTTATGCTCAATTAACTTTGTCATTGCCGATGGGAACATGAAGATGGTATAGAAAAACTTGTTGAAAGGCAATAAAGATGTATATTGATGATGTACTAGACGACTATTAGAATGGTGTGTGAATAGGACCTCTGAATTCCTCTGTTAAATTTGTGACTTGAAAATAGGGCAAAGTTTTGAACATTCTTCTACTACAATGGTGGAAAAGCATCTGTTTCGAAATTTTATTATTTACTTGTTTGTCTTTGATAAGAATTAATTGTTCACTTTTATGAGCCACGGACTGCTACATGTTCATAGCTTACTGCTGCTTGATAAGAATTAATTGTTCACTTTTATGAGCCACGGACTGCTACATGTTCATAGCTTACTGCTGCTCAAACCTATTTCCTACATTTTTTGTCAGATTTGATCCACTTGTTGTTATCTGTTGAGCTAGACTTTTGTTGCACTTTCAAGTCAACCAACTGATGCATTTTTTGAAAAATTACTACTAATATTTTATAATTACTACTAATAAAGATTTAATTACGACTCTTAACAAATTCATGTTAAATTATATTTATATTTTATTAATTATCAACATCAATTAAAATGTATAAGAAAAGATAGGAACATATTGTTGCTGAAAAATAATCTGTATATGTTTAAAACCAGTTTAAATACAATCTGCCAAACACGTAGTAAAACAGATTGCACAGTTTAAATACAAAAACTTTAAAAACCAGTCACGTATAGAATTAAAAGATGAACAGGGAAGAAAAACTTTCAGAATATAATCGAGCCCACTTAGTTCAAAGTGTATCCTTAAGGAAATTATTCCCCTCACAGTACTCGAGGTTGATGGAATATCGCCTCCCAGGATAGAACGATTATCTTACCAGAATAGTAGTACTCCAAATTCTGGTAGCGGCGAACCACTCAACAATTGTATATCACACAAAATAAAGAAAGAGAGAATTTTTGAGAGGAAGTTTGATTTCCGAAAAAATTCGTTTTGAATTCTGGAAACAAACTGGAATTTATAGAGTTGGAGGTACTGATTCTGAATGTTTGCAACATTCAGATCAGTCACCAGTTGTTGGAGGTACTGATTCTGAATGTTTGCAACCATTCAGATTAGTCACCAATTTTGGAGGGAAATTCGAAAAAGAAAAAATTCAGGAAACAGAAAACGGACCGGGTCGGTCATGCGAGTCACGCGCGGGTCAGAATCGATCCGTTGGATTTTCTATTTAATTAAATAATCAAAGAAAAGTTTGTCCAAAAAGATAATCAATCAATCGATCTTTGCCAAATCCAAATCCAAATCCAAATCCAAAGCCAAAGCCGAAGCCGAAGCCGAAGCCGAGCCGAGCGAGCGACGATGACGGCGCGAGGGGTCCCTTCCCCCTCAACCATTTTAGCAACTAGATAAGGTGTAATGTAATAAATACACCTTTCTTTTCCTCTCTTTTTCCTATGTGCGACAAATGCTTTAACCAAAGCAAAAGGACCTTTTATATTCCTTTCACTTTCCATCCCATCAATTCCCATTCACCAATATCAAAACCCAACAATCCCCCACATGAATGGGGAATGGCCATAAAATAAATGGATGCACGGACGAGTGTGATATACTGGCGAAGATTGACTGCATCTGGATAAGTAGGTTTCCCTTTGAACTTTTCGTAGAGAACTTATATCGGATATACTCGATCAATCGGTAGATTTGATATCTTTGAACCGTTGAACTTTGTTGTATATCTAGACAACATAAGTTACACAATCAATCCTCAATTGTTTATGGTTCTCACGGTTGTGTTCGTTTCAGCCATGAACACCGCCTGGTTTCATGAGAGCATAGAGAATGAGCCTTCACTGTCATTCCCCTTAAAAGCGGCTTACACTTAACCCTCACATAGGTGATTTCTAAACATGTGGTTCTTTCGTCACATTATCTGGTCATCCACTGCCAGATTTAGATAATCATTAAAAAACTTTAATGCTTTGTTGAGCCATAAAGTTTTATCCTTATTTCTGAACATTGTCTTCATCCGAGAATGGGTTGATTTATTTGACAATGTTGAACCGTCAGTCACAACTTTGTTTGATCTCTTTGAACCTAGCTCTTGGGATCTCCAGTCTACTAGGTAGAGTTACCGCCATGATGACTTGTCCTTAGCCTTAACCCCATTCCCATTGATGATCTACTAACTCCTTCTCTAGTTAAGCCTTTTGTAAGCGGATCCGCTACGTTATCTCTTGACTTTACATAGTCAATCGTGATAACGCCACTAGAGAGGAGTTGTCTAACGGTATTGTGTCTCCGTCGTATGTGACGAGATTTTCCGTTATACATTACGCTCCCTGTCCTACCTATTGCTGCTTGATTGTCACAATGTATACAAATAGGAGCCAAAGGTTTAGGCCAGAATGGAATATCTTCTAGGAAATTCCGGAGCCATTCAGCTTCTTCACTGGCCTTGTCTAAAGCTATAAATTCAGATTCTATAGTGGAACGAGCTATGCAAGTCTGTTTGGATGATTTCTAAGACACTGCTCCACTTCCAATTGTGAAAACATATCCACTTGTGGATTTAACTTCAGACGATCCAGTGATCCAGTTTGCATCACTATATCCCTCAATGACTTCGGAATATTTATTATAGTGCAAAGCATAGTCTTGAGTATGTTTCAGATACCCCAAAACTCGTTTCATTGCCATCCAATGCGTGTGGTCGGGATTACTTGTAAACCGACTCAGTTTGCTAATAGCACATGCTATATCTGGTCGTGTACAATTCATGATATACATCAGACTTCCCAACACTGTCGCATAGTCCCCTTGTGATTTACTTTCACCTTTATTCTTTTGAAGTGTGTAACTCACATCAATTGGAGTTCTGGCAATTTTGAAATCCAAGTACTTGAACTTGTCAAGTATTTTCTCTATGTAATGAGACTGTGATAATGCTAAACCTTGTGGAGTTCTCTGAATTCTGATTCCTAAGATTACATCAGCGACTCCTAAGTCTTTCATGTCAAATTTGCTTGCCATCATGCGCTTTGTAGCATTTATATCTGCCATATCTTTGCTCATTATCAGCATGTCATCAACATATAAACAAACAATGACTTCGTGGCCTGGAGTGTTTTTAATGTAAACACATTTGTCACACTCTTTGTTTTTAAATCCATTTGCTAACATGGTTTGGTCAAATTTAGCATGCCATTGTTTGGGTGCTTGTTTAAGTCAATAAAGTGACTTTATAAGTTTGCACACTTTCTTTTCTTTACCAGGAACAACAAATCCCTCGGGTTGTTCCATGTAAATTTCTTCCTCCAAATCACTATTTAAGAAAGCTGTTTTAACATCCATTTGGTGAATTTCAAGACCATACAAGGCTGCTAGAGCCACCAACACCCGAATAGACGTTATTCTTGTTACAGGCGAGTATGCGTCAAAATAATCAAGACCTTCCTTTTGTCTATAACCTTTGACCACAAGCCTTGCGTTATATTTGTCAACGGTGCCATCAACTTTCATTTTCCTTTTAAAAATCCATTTAGAACCTAAAGGCTTGTTTCCAGGAGGAAGATCAACCACTTCCCATGTGTGGTTATCTAAGATTGATTGAATCTCACTATTGACCGCCTCTTTCCAAAATGTTGAATCAGGAGATGACATAGCGGCCTTGAAAGTTTGAGGCTCGTCTTCAAGCAAGAATGTCACAAAATCTGGACCGAAGGAAGTAGACGTCCTTTGACGTTTGCTATGTCGTGGATAACCTTCGCTAGGGGCATTCTCCTTTGGTTCTTCCCGTGGTCGTTTAAATCTTTCATTCGACGACTCGCATTCAATTTTGTACGGATAGATGTTTTCAAAGAATTCAGCATTATCAGATTCAATTACCATATTATTATGAATTTCGGGATTGTCAGAATCATAAACCAAAATTCTACATGCTTTACTGTTTGTTGCATATCCAATGAAAACACAGTCCACAGTTTTTTATCCTATTTTCACCTTTTTGGGTTAAGGAACTTGTACCTTTGCTAGACACCCCCACACTTTAAAATATTTCAAGTTGGGTTTTCTTCTTTTCCATTTTTCATAAGGAATAGAGTGTGTTTTGTTGTGGGGTACTCTGTTGAGTATTCGTTTAGCTGTAAGGATAGCTTCCCCCCACAAATTCTGCGGTAAATCGGAACTGATTAGTAAAGCATTCATCATTTATTTCATTGTCCGATTTTTTCTTTCCGCAACTCCATTGGATTGTGGTGTGTAGGGGCAGTGGTTTGATGGATGATTCCATATTCTAAACATATTTCTGCAAAAGGAGATTCATATTCTCCACCCCTATCACTTCTAATCATTTTAATCCTTTTATTCAATTGATTTTCGACTTCATTCTTATATTGCTTAAATGCTTCTATTGCTTCATCCTTACTATTTAACAAATAAACATAGAAATATCGAGTGCAATCATCAATAAAAGTTATGAAATACTTTTTTCCACCGCGAGATGGTATTGACTTCATATCACAAATGTCAGTGTGGATTAAGTCTAAAGGATTCGAATTCTTTTGAACAGACTTATACGATTGCTTAACAAACTTTGATTCAACACATATTTGACATTTAGATATATTACACTCAAATTTAGGCAATATTTCAAGGTTAACCATTTTTCGCAAGGTTTTGTAATTGACATGTCCTAAACGAGCATGCCACAAAATATTTGACTCCAATAAGTAAGAAGAAGCAGATTTTCCATTAATACTGTCAACAACCATTATATTAAGTTTGAAAAGGCCCTCGGTGAGGTAGCCCTTTCCTACAAACATATTATTCTTACTGAGTACAAATTTATCACTAACTAGCACGCACTTAAACCCATTTTTCACTAGTAGTGCAGCTGAAACTAGATTCTTCCTAATTGTTGGAACATGCATGACGCTTTTGAGAGTCAGCACTTTTCCGGATGTTATCTTTAACAGAACTTTTCCATATCCTTCAACTTTGGCTGTTGCAGTATTTCCCATGTATAGCTCCTCTTCGGGTCCAGTGGGAGTGCAGATTGCAAATGCTTCCTTTGAGGCACATACATGTCGAGTGCAGCCAGAATCAAGCCACCACTCCTTTGGGTTACCAACCAGGTTACACTCAGACAACATTGCACACAGGTTATCAACATCTTCCACAATGTTTGCCTGGCCCTTGTTTTTCTTTTTGTTCTTCTTGGGGGCACGACAGTCGGGAGCTTTATGGCCTGCTTTACCACAATTATAACAGTTGCCCTTGAATTTTTTCTTGTTAGGATTTTTCTCCTTTGCAGAAGACCTATTCTTTTTCTTGTTCTTATTCGAAGCAGCATGTTCAATGATGTTTACCCCTTCAATCGGTAAACTCTTACGGTACTTCTTCTCAGCGATTTTGTTATCTTCCTCGATCTTAAGACGAATCACAAGATCTTCCAACTTCATTTCCTTTCTCTTGTGCTTAAGATAATTCTTGAAATCTTTCCATGAGGGTGGCAACTTTTCAATCATTGCAGCCACTTGGAATGCTTCATTAACCACCATACCTTCAGCAATAAGATCATGGAAGATAAGTTGAAGCTCTTGAACTTGGGTTCCAACAGTTTTTCCATCCACTATTTTGTAGTCTAGAAATTTGGAAACCACAAACTTCTTCAAGCAAGCATCTTCTGTTTTGTACTTCTTTTCAAGTGCACTCCATAGTTCTTTGGAGGTCTCTACTGCACTGTAGACGTTGTACAAGTCATCTTCTAAGGCACTCAAAATATAACCTTTGCACAAAAAATCAGCCTATTTCCATGCCTCAGCAACCATAAATTTTTCATTGGTCGGCATATCAGCAGCAGGCACAGGAGGGTCTTCGTTGGTGAACTTCTGCATGCTAAGGGTAGTAAGCCAAAAGAAAATTCTTTGCTACCATCCCTTAAAGTTGGTACCGGTAAACTTAGCAGGTTTCTCCGTCGGTGGCACAGCGGTACGGGTTGTAGGAGTAACCGGTGCTGCAACATTCACAGAAGGAGTTGCAGTCGCAGAAGGAGTAGCAGAGTCAATTGCCATTTCTTTTCACTGTCAAAAATTGACAAACTGTCTTAATAATCAGAAAAAGAAAAATCAACAACAATGAAGTTTTTATGTTCTTCAAATCGTTGTACAAGTATGAACTTTAATATTCCAACGAAGTTTTTATCTTGTTGTTCAGAATACAAAATTTCATACGGAGTAGAAAACCACACAGGTTTTAGTCTCGAAAACAGAATACAGATTATAATAATATATATGTAATTTCCTTAAGATTGTTGCTGAAAAATAATCAGTATATATTTAAAACCAGTTTAAATACAATCTGTCAAACACGTAGTAAAATAGATTGCACAGTTTAAATACAAAAAATTTTAAAAACCAGTAACGTATAGAATTAAAAGATGAACAGGGAAGATAAACTTTCAGAATATAATCGAGCCCACTTAGTTCAAAGTGTATCCTTAAGGAAATTATTCCCCTCACAGTACTCGAGGTTGATGGAATATCCCCTCCCAGGATAGAACGATTATCTTACCAGAATAGTAGTACTTCAAATTCTGGTAGCGGCGAACTACTCAACAATTGTATATCACACAAAATAAAGAAAGAGAGAATTTTTGAGAGGAAGTTTGATTTCCGAAAAAATTCGTTTTGAATTCTGGAAACAAACTGGAATTTATAGAGTTGGAGGTACTGATTCTGAATGTTTGCAACCATTCAGATCAGTCACCAGTTTTTGGAGGTACTGATTCTGAATGTTTGCAACCATTCAGATCAGTCACCAATTTTGGAGGGAAATTCGAAAAAGAAAAAAATCCGGGAAACAGAAAACGGACCGGGTCGGTCATGCGGGTCACGCGTGGGTCAGGATCGATCCGTTGGATTTTCTATTTAATTAAATAATTAATTGATTAATTAAATAATCAAAGAAAAGTTTGTCCAAAAAGATAATCAATCAATCGATCTTTGCCAAATCCAAATCCAAAGCCGAAGCCGAAGCCGAGCCGAGTGAGCGACAATGACGGCGCGAGGGGTGCCTGCCCCCTCAACCCTTTTAGCAACTAGATAAGGTGTAATGTAATAAATACACCTTTCTTTTCCTCTCTTTTTCCTATGTGGGACAAATGTTTTAACCAAAGCAAAAGGAACATTCCCAAAGCAAAAGGACCTTTTATATTCCTTTCACTTTCCATCCCATCATTTCCCATTCACCAATATCAAAACCCAACACATATATTTATTATTCAAATATATTACTATTACAATTTAGAAATTTGATTATATCTTAATTTAATTTTTTTCTCTCCATGTTCTTTTTTATAACCTCTCTCCATATTTTCAAGAAAATATCCTTTCATCCAATTTTCAAGCAATATTTTAACGTTCATAATATATATTTCAATATTAAAATTGATCACGAAAGTCGATGGAATTCAGTAGGTATTTTTTTAACGTTTTTATAGTACTTTTGTGGCGTTTGCTTATTATTTCTTTTGGTTTTGGTACTCATTTGAATATTTTATAATTTCTTTTGGTTGTTAAATTTTCTTTCTTTTGTAATGGATAGAGATGTTGATGAAATTGATTATTGAAAATGTATTTTTTTTATTTAAATATTTTCTGCAATTTAGATATAGATATGGATTTCTATTTATTTATAATGAATATTTCTTCTAAATTGATTGTTGTTGACGAATTTTTCTATGTATTGTTGATTTTCATTTTTGAACATATTTTTATGTCGTTAAATATAACTTTTTTTTCTTTTTTTTTATTGCACCATAGAAATGAAGTTATAGAATGATTGTATACCAAACTTGAATTTTGTGTGAACTTGTGAAGTACATTTACATACAGATTTTTGGTTGTAAATTGGTATAATTTTGATATCATACTGCAGTTTTACATCAATTAAAATATTAATTGTACCTTTTTTTTTTATACTTATTGTATACATAAGATGAATTTGTTTATATTGTTTATTGAACCATTGAAATCCATTTACACAGATTATATATTCAAACTATTAGTTATAAGTTGGTATGATTTTGGTATGAACATTGCAATTTTTGCATCTATATTTTAAAAGCGTGCAATATCAAAATAAAATAATAGAGCAATTAGTAAAAGCAAAGTGGGCGGCGTTAATGCAAGCAAATTTGGTGGACCAATTATTAAAAGAGACAATCAATGGAAAAAAAAATTCTTGAAACCTAAATTTATATCACTATTATAAAGTTGAATGAGGAACACTCCATATATCAATATCATACACTTGAATAAATTTTTCAAAAACACCCTATGTCATACCAAATTGATACAATAAACCGATCAATTTACAAATCAATTGTAAACACAAGTAAATGTAAAAAACAAATATTAATCTTATACAGTTTATGGACATTTGATTAAAATCACAAACTAAACAACATTCATACCGCAAATCCAAATTATATACTTTTTTTGAAACATCAGTATATATATCAAAATAATACATTTAAAAATTTTCATTTATAAACACCACATATTAGACCAAATTGATACAATAGATCAATTCAAAAATTTAAACAATAAAAATCAATTTAAGAAACAATTATATAGAGAAGTAGTTGAAGTATTAATATTAAATAATTTATAAACATTTGCTTGAAAGCACAATTCATACCAATATTATATGGTTGATTTGTCAAATTTTGAAATCATTAAATAAATCAAAATCATAAAATAAATTTATTTAAATTTGACATCATGAATTATACCTTGAACAATATAAATCAAAATTTATAACTTTTTCAAATTATATACTCATTACATATACTTCTTTTATTACAACAACAACATACCCAGTGAAATCCCACAAGTGGGGTCTGGGGAGGGTGAGATGTACCCAGACCTTACCACTACCACATAGGTAGAGAGGCTGTTTTCTGGGAACCTTCGTCACAAAAATCCATTCGCAGAATACGCTAGATACGATAAACATGCAAGAAAGAGAAGAACAAATGATAATACGTAGATTCAGGATAGTTAACATATAAAGACTGATAAATACATATAAAAGGCAGACAATTAACCATTCCTTCCTATCGACCCTATTAGCCTGCTACTCTAATTCTCGACCTCCACTCCTTCCTATCTAAGGTCATGTCCTTGGTGAGATCGAGTTCCACCATATCATGTCTAATCACCTCCCCCCAATACTTCTTTGGTCTACCTCTACCCCTCCGTGTAACTCCCAAATCTAGCCTCTCACACCTCCTCACAGGGGCATCGGTACTCCTTCTCTGCACATGTCCGAACCATCGCTGTCTCGCTTTCCTCATCTTGTCAGCTACAGGGGCCACCTCTAGATTCTCCCGAATGACCTCGCTCCTAATCTTATCACTCCTGGTGTGACCACACATCTATCTTAACATCCTCAATTCTGCGACCTGCATCTTCTGAACATATACATTTTTTATTGGCTAACACTCCACCCCATACAACAAAGATGGTCTAACCACCATTCTGTAGAACTTACCTTTGAGTTTAGGTAGTATCTTCTTATCACACAATACTCCAGAGGCCAACCTCCATTTTGTCCAAGTTGCCCCAATACGATGGGTGACATTATCGTCGATATCCCCACTACTCTGGATGATGGACCCCAAATACTTAAAGCTTTCCTTCTTGGGGATAGGGTGAGCCACAAGTCTCACATCAATGTCTGCTTCATCCCTCGCAACACTGAATTTGCACTCCAAGTATTCTGTTTTGGTCCTGCTCAGTTTGAATCCTTTGGACTCCAAAGCGTGTCTCCAAACCTCCAACCTATCATTAACTTTGGTCCGGGTCTCATCAATCAGTATTATGTCATCTGCAAACAACATACACCATGGGACTTCCTCCTGGATAGATCGCGTCAGCTCATCCATCACCAAGGATTCAGCACAGCTTTCCACGCTTAATTTGTATATTTACTTGGTTAAGGAGATGAATTAGCACAAAATTAAGTTCCAGAGCATCTGGCAGTTTGATGATAAAAGAGTAAGTGTTTTTGCCTCTCATTTGTTAATTATTCAAGCACATAATATAATGACCACTCATCAATTAGTTATCTCAGAATTAATCAAAACTTCCTCCTTTTTTTCAAGCAAATTATTTCGAATTAGCAAGGTGCTCTAGTACCGTCAAAGCCTCGTGCGCTATTATGCTGAACCAACAACGATCTGCCTGAGGGGCATATATACTCGAGAAGAAGTTCTATTCAACTTATTCCCCAGAAAAATCATCTACACTATACAATTATGATGTAAGATTCTGAACTTGATAATTTTATGATTATATGAATTCAAATAAAGTGAATTTTCATGTGCACAACTGATCGGCATTGAGATAATTGAACCTGCGAAGTCTGCATCCGTTCCAGGAGAGCTTCTAATGTAAAACCAGTAGGCTTATGACTTATGAAGTGTGTAATCTTCATATGACTTGCACCATAGTTGTAGACGAAGAGGAAAAACAGATGTCTTCCAAAGTCTGCATTTCAGTGGTGCAACGCAATTATAACGATACAAGATGGGGTTCAAATTCTGCCGCAAACTCAATATTTCCGACCGAACTCATTTTAACATCCGCCCCAACTAATGAATTACAACATCACTCAAACAAGGCAAAGAAAATCAGAACGAGAGAGAAAAATGCCACAAGCAAGGAAAGTAAAATAGTGCACATCATACTCCAAATAATGTTTTCTCCTCCACCTGACAAAAATTGTTCCCAGCAACTGCCTGCCTTCCCACATCTGATATCTTCTCATGCGGTTTCACTACTTAATCCCTCTTCTTTCAGTAACTCACTGATTAGATTTCACTTAGATGGGGCACGGTGGAACATCAAGAGTAATACCAGCTTGGATCTGACCCCAACCAATAAGACGCCAGTGCTTCTCGATTCTCCGGCTAAGAGCAATTTTTTCACCTTTGCTGGTACACACTGGGGACGTCAACTGCAGTTTCGCAAACACATTTTTAACAGCAACGACGCGAGCCCCAGTTGACATGGACCCTATATTTAACATAAGGATTTCTCCCTTTGCCAACTTTGAAACTTTACCCTGCTTTTCTGAGTCCTTTGTCCTCACACCCAAAAGACGACGGAGCAAAAAGAAATTCACCTGCATTACAAAGGAGTAATGCTAGATTCAGTGAAGGATATGCAAGCACATCGCTTTAGAAAATTAAATGGATCTAATAAGTGAGCCTACTTAGCTATAACAATAACAACAAACCCAGTGAAATCCAACACAAATTGGGATATGGGGAGGGGTCTACTTGACTATAAGTTAGCTCAAAAACAAATAAATTAGGAAAGGGAAATGACAATTCATTCCAAAAGACAACGGAGTACAAAACTTGTATAACATGACTTAGAAAAACAGTTAATACGAGATATCTAAGAGTCACATTTTAAACTGTCCTATTCTAAATTGTTTTGAACAAGTCATTTACCTCTAGTTCGACGAAAACTTCAGGAAGTGACCCAACCTCCCCGAGAACTTGTCCCACCAATCGATCTGCACGTGTCAGTGTTGGATCCATGGTTGTTCCAACTCCAATAAGGCCTCCAGGCACGGCAAATTGTAGTTCATTTTGCTCGGCGAACAATGACACGATTCTTGAATATATGGGGGTACATTTAATTTTTCCACTGTCATCCTTGACAACAATACCTGGACGAACCTCGATCAATTGATTTACCTTCAACACACCCTGCATAAAGAATTAAATTGCTTACATCAAGTATGTAAATGCTGCTATGAGATTCTCCTAAATGTCCACGTAAGAATAGGCACCCAACTAAGGTAAATGATGAAAAACAAGAATGGTCTATCAGGTCAATCACAAAGCTCTATGACCGCAGAGATGTTCTGAGCATCGCATACTAGTTAAAAGGAAATAAGAAACATACCTTTAAAATACTGCCACCAGCAACGCCACCTCTGATCTCATCAACTTCAAAACCAGGTTTATTAACATCAAATGACCGAATAACGATCATATTTGGTGGTGAAGTGAAATCCCTCACAGGAATCGGAATTCTTTTCACAATATATTCACAAACAACATCAATGTTGTACTTCAGTTGAGCAGAGATTGGTACAACTGGGGCACCATCCGCTACAGTTCCCTGAACATGGCGTTAGAGCACAGTATCATTCTATAGCTTCATGGACAAGCACAAAAACAGTGCAAGGCTAACCAATATCGTATACCACTAACCTGAATAAATTTCTGAATAGCTTCATGCTGATTGATGGCAACATTTTCCTGAACAAGATCAACCTTATTTTGAAGAATTATTATGTGTTGGAGCCGCATAATTTCAACTGCAGCTAAATGTTCAGAAGTCTGAGGCTGGGGACAGCTCTCATTGGCAGCAATTAGAAGTAATGCTCCATCCATAATGGCTGCTCCATTAAGCATGGTAGCCATGAGAATATCATGACCCTGCAGCAAAAGACACAGAATAAATGCATATTTGTTCCAAAAAATCAAATGGTTTATAGACAATTTTATCATCAATGAACCTAATGAGCTAACAGAATACCCGATGCAAGGGAAAGTTTTATGCCTGGATAATATTACTCAACTACTTACTTAAAAAAAATGCATGCTCACAAACTACCCATGAAGAAAGAAAGTAAATTACAGATAAAAAGAAGCAACATAAAGAGCACACAGAATAGATGCTCAGCCATCTTCAACGTAATTACTTGAAAGCATCCAATGGCAATTTAAAACATAAAAATTTGAAGAAAACGAAAGCAGCCAATGGGATTTTTTTTCTTTCCGTTTTTTGAAACTGGCAACTTTGTATTCCTCAGCATAAAGGGTATATTGGCAACCTCCAAAAACAAGGCTACAAAAGAACTAAACAATAAGTAAAAGGTACTTACAGCTCTCCTAGGAAATCTACTATCATTGCTTCATCATCTAAAATGTCTTCTTTACACCAAAAACAAAGAGACACAATACAATTCCATTTTAATTTAAACAGCCAATGGTAATTTAAAACATAAAAATAGATTCTCCTTCTATAAAAAAGTACCTTTTACTTGATGGTATAAATGCCATTCACTTGCACCCTTACACCTAAAGAGTACAGTATCTAAACATAGACAAGTGAGGATAACTGACAAATCACACAGGCTGAGATATTCGAGACCAAAACCATCAAATAGATGCAGGAATTTCAATCAATGATAGGGCTGCTTATTGGACGGATTGGGTGGATAATTATGCTTAACGGTTTGGCTTATCGCATATCGACTTTTAGATTTAGTAATCCACTAGCCAACCAATGCTTAGATGGGATTCACCAACACTTGAAATAAAATAAACCAAACAGAAACTTGCTCTTCTAAAAAAATTAAAAACAGGAAAAACCAAGGGAATTCTGTGGTTGCTTCAAAATGCAGGTCATAGAGAAGAGAAACTTCACAATGAAACTGTGGCGGAATGGATGAAGTTCTGTACAAACAAAACAGTAATGATACACAGAAAGGCTGTCTTCGACGAATCCATTTTGGTTTATTCCAGAATCTCTAATAGCTAAAATTAAGATATTCCACTTGTATACAACAAATGTTTGTGGCTTTGTATATCAACTTCATGCAAACAAGATTACACAGTGGGTTGGCATATGAAATACTTACAGGACAATCAACAAAGGACACATGTCTCAGCAATTTCATCTTGCAGCTCTCAAAACCAGGGACATCACACATGGGACTGTCTTCTTTTCCACTTCCGTATGCCCTGAAAAGAATTTTTGTTTACTTGCAACAAATCAGATGAAGCAAAAGTACACTTTTTTTTTATTTGCACCAGGTGTCCGATTCTCTTTGAGCCCCGACTAATCCCGGGGGTGCATAGGCCCTCGGCAAGGAGTTTCTCGCAAATGCACCATGGTTAATTCAGGTTTTACCCAGTCCGATGGCTCTCAGAAATTGTTTGCACTCAATGGGTTTTGAACTTGAGACCTTGAAAGGGAGCAAACCCCAAGGCTCAAATCAATTGCCACCAGGCCAACCCTTGAGGGTTTAAAGCAAAAGTACACTTACGTCTAAAATTCAAGAACTTACTTGTAGCACATGGGTCTAGGGCACCGCTCTTCTTCACATTTGTATATTTTGGCATTAGCATATCCAAGCTTGATGGTAATGTTACGCTCTAGCTCATTCTTAAAACGAACAGTCTGCAGATTTTAGGGGAATAATTGATGGTTAGTTTCAAGGATAATAGTGTAAAGCCACCCAAAGCAACATCTTCTCAGCTTTTCAATTATTGTGAAATATTATCCTTTTTGTAAATACTACTGTTACTTCTAGTCTACCTACAATTTATGCATAGACATAGTAATATACCAATATTAAGCCTGCACAAGGAAAAATAAATAGAACCAAAGACTTGTTGGGATCATGTGTGAGTTTTGAAGACTCAGAGAGAGGGGAGGGGGGGGATGCTTTCCTAGAACCCAGTCAAAAGACAACCATCCGGCAGCTTTTTATCTTTTGGCTGACACTTGGGTGCAATATTGATTTGTCCAATTCTATTTCCACTTTGGATGGTGTACCAGAGAGGTGTATAAGGAAATTCCCCAACTAGAAAAAGCAACTTCTCTCTATAGGTAGTAGACCGACTCTAATAACAGATTTCTGGACTCATTGCCTACATACATCGTCTCTATTTCCAATCAGGTTCTGTGATTGAAAGAATTGACAAGCTATGCAAAGATCTCTTATGGCAATGTAACAAGGAGATTAGTCAAACGAAACACGGATACAAAGAAACAGGGAGGTTATAGGATTTGAGATTTGAAGAGCTACAACAAGTAGAGTGCAAATAGTTGTTTTTTCTGAGGAGGTAACATGTATGTAAATTTGAATAAAAACAGAACGTTGGTTGTACCGGAACAATAACTACAAATGTGAAGAATAGAAGACTGTTATAAATGCTAGGTGGAACCTAAAACATCTAGAATTACAGCAATATTATCTGCAGAGAACTGATTACTCCATAAACAAAAAAGCAATATACAATTCAGCTTGATCTTTTGTAGCAAGTTGCCACTGTCCTCAAAACGTCTGGAATCCTTTCTTTCTGGATTGTTCACTATATGCATGCTGGGACAGTTCACCATCGATCTTTATCCCTTGTTTGAGCTCTTGCTTCGTTCCAACATAAAAGAACTTCAATAATCTTGCCACACATTATCTAAGAATGACTCTTAGATCACTAAAGACCTTCCACAGCTGATTCATCTAGCAATGTAGGCATAGATGGCTAACTATCTCTGCTTCTTCTCAACATAAATATCACCTTGAACAAAGTGATATTCTCTCTTTACAACATCATCATGAGTCAAAACAGCCTCCTTTGTTAGTAACCAAATAAAACACGCAACTCTATGGGAATCTTAAAGTTTTTCATATGTTTTTCATGGTCAATTAGCAATTCGGTGGGTTAGATAGATTCCTGTTTTTGTATGCTACACTCACTGTGTAAACACCACTTTTATGACCTTGCCACCACAATTTGTCACTTTCATTCTGTAGCCCTTTAAATATTTCCAACTGCTTGTAAAGTTCAGTCACTCTAGTCAACATCTTGAGGAGTCCATACTTCTGCTACTGTCTTCTGCAAATATTGTACTAGACAGAAGATATTAGCAAAAAGCACCCACAAAAGCTCATCCCCTAGCCAATTATCTTTCAGAAGAGTATATTGTGTCCATCAGATACGGATATTTAGTTTTTCGTTTCACACAAAAGTGTCCTCATGGATCTCCATAAACTGACCCCATAGGCTGCATTAACTTCCTTTGACGTCTACTTGACTTCCTCTCAACATTTTGCTTTAATCACACTCCCCCCTAATATTTTGAGGTTCTTGAGAATACCTCCTTTACCATATTATCTTGAATGTTTTGTTTTGCAACTTCAGATTCCAAATTCCTAGTCCACCATGAGGTTTACCAACTATCAGGGATTTTTGTTTGACCAAATGAAAACCTCACTTTTATTAACTTCCTTGCCGCAAAGAGGATCTTTTGCGTCTGTCAAATCCTTTGAATGATCCCCACTGGAATGGGAAATAAGGACATTATGTATGTCTGTGGGAAGTCTAGGACTGAGTTGACGAGGATGTCCTCCTCAACAACAACATACCCAATGGAATCCCACAAGTGGGGTTATGGGAGGGTAAAATGTACGCAGACCTTATCACTACCTCATAGAAATAGGAGGATGTCCTCCTCCCATAGATAAATATTAATATTTTCATCTAGACAACTTGTTTTCACACTTCTCACCAACATTTTTCCATATAGCCTTGGACTAGGATTTGCCACCCAATGCGGCCAAATAAACAGTAGGTAGATTACCTATTGCTCCTCCCATAATCAGTAGAAGTGGCAAATGGGCGGATTAGATTGGATTTGAGCAGATTGAAAATGAATTAAGCTAAAATGGATTGAATTGTAATCCACCCATATAATATGGGTAAAAATGAATTTGATCAAACATGAAATGGGATAAAATGGTCTTGACCCATTTTTACCCTCCTACATTCTTTTATTCACTTCTTTCCTTCTTCATTTGTTTTTCTTCATCACCACAAGATATGCTGGTCATTGTTTCATGTCAATTACCTGTACTGGTTGGAAAAGTGCAGAAATCAAGTCGAGCAATGTAGCTAATGACTGCAGGCCTGGGGGAAGGTTGCAGATATCTTTGGAGTATGTTGAGAAGAGAGTTTGATCATGTCACAAGTGATGGTGAGGTAGCAAGTTGGATAACTGATAGTTTCATTGCGCGGCCATTGCCGAATCGAATTCGCGTGGATTGTACCACTGCACCTTCTGTCGCAGAAGGTTGACCTTATATTACAAGACATGGTTTTTCTGAACAAGTTGTTATTGCCCAGCACAAGTCATCCCTTCATACCATGTAGAGCTCCCAAACCATCATGGTGGATTTCACTTGGGATTTGCATCTGCAGGTGGAAGTGCTTGAAAACAATTGGTAAAACCCATTTCGGTGATTGTACAATGAGCTTGCAATGTTGCCATACTGGAATGTGGATCAAGAATTGGACAATGCAGTATGCTGGTTTTCAATGGGTGGTGGGTTCTTGTGAGTATCTGAATTTGTTTCTGAATGCTTGATTTCATTGCTGCCTGTCTGCTTGCTAGTCTATCAATAGCTGTGAAGTTCCATTGATCTTTGATCAGATAACACTGCAATATGTGGGGCTTCTTCTCCTCCGTTCTTTCACGGTTTACTAATCGTCTTACTTCTATTTTCCTGTAAGTTCATACCTAGTGGCTAGAGTAAACAGTTCACCGTTTACTCTTATCAAAGACGGAAAAAAGGTTCACACTATAATCTCCATCAAGACGGAGGCAAGGGGTTAGATTTGGTAGGATGTTCTGTTTCCCTTTGCATTAAGCAACACAATGGGAGATGGATGAAGTAGACCAAAAGCATGTTGAGTTTGGTCACTTTTTTCCCGACTATGTTCAATTTTTTGGATTTTTGAGACAAGGGTTTCCAGGAAACAACCTCTCTACTTCTATGAGGTAGTGGTAAGGTCTGCGTACATTCTACCCTCCCCAGACCCCACTTGTGGGATTCCACTGGGTATGTTGTTGTTGTTGTATGTTCAATTTTTGTGCTAATGAACCATTATATTTGTGTTAACGACTTGTTATCTGTTTATCGGTCATCAAGAAGGTATATTGAAGGTAAAAATCTAGTCTTGTAGAACTTTGTTGTTCTGCACAAGCTCTATTGGGTTATAAAATTGGCCAGATTAGATCTGCATCAAAGTTTGGTAATTGTATAGCTCCTACCATATTACTTTGTGATCAATTTGAAAGTTACCCTACCAAATTTGGATATGGTTCTTTAAATCCCATTTAAAAATTGAAGTTAATTTCTCTTCACGCTATTTTCATCTTTACTTCCCTTTGTCTGAAAGGCATAATAATTTGTGGATTGTTTATATGGGATACCCTTCTATAGTCGTTTTTGTATATAGTATTTTCCGCTTTTGGAACTGATATATTTGAGTTGAGGGCCTTCGGCTAACAGTCTCGCTATCTCTATGAGGTAGTGCTAAGGTCTGCGTACATCTTACCCTCCCCAGACCCTACTTGTGGGATTTCACTGGGTATATTGTTATTATTTGTTATTACTTCTTCATATCTATTTCTTTTTCCATATTTTAAAATATATTTTAAAAGTATATTTATCAATTATGATATGATAGATAGATAGATAAGTAGAATTGCGCACTTAAATTGGTCAAATACAACCATTAAACTAAAAATCAAAAGAAAAGAACATTATTTTCACGAAACTCCATGAATGAAAAAGCATTACCATTCACGAAAAATATATCCATCACCATTTATGAGATTCATGAAAAATATCCATCACCATTTATGAGATTCAATTTCAGACATGCTAGGAGGTCACAAATTCAAGCTGTGAAAATAAGATTACGAGTTCAAGCTGGTAAATAGTCTTTTGTTGAAATATAGAGTAAGTTAGCGTACAACTCTACCCTTGTGGTGTGATCCTTGTATGATCTCGTGCACAATGCACTATTAAAAAAAGGTCAAAACCGACCTCAATTCATAATTCAAAAAAAATCTTGATCGAAAAATCAAACCGACCTTGGGAGGACGATTCTTTATGATTTTTTGATTTTTTTGGAATATTCCAACCTTTAAAGGTCGATTATATATTAAAATAAACTTGCAAGAACCGACCTACAGAGGTAGGCAAAAAAAATTTGTTTTCTCAAAATAAACTGATCGTTTTTAAAAAAAAAAAAATAAATGAAGACCTCGAGAAGTGAGTTCTGCAATTATTCTTATTTTAAAATAAGACTTTTATGTGGTCGATTTGCATTTAATTTTTTGCATTAACTTATTGAAAGAAAAATAATGGCAAAAGAAAGAAAAGGGAAAACAACATAAATAAAAACTAATCCGAAAGCAAAAGAAGAGAAAAAATTGATTTTTTAAAAAAAGTTGATAAGAGAATATCAATTTCAAGTAAATAACTCAACAAACTTGGCCTTCAATCAACTAAAATGTGTATTTTTGGTTCCTTCTTATAGAAATACTAGTTTTTCAGCATGCGCGTTGCGCGTGTAACCATGTAATAAGAAATAATCCAATTCAATTAGCTTGGTAAAGGAAGAAACCCTAGCTCATGAACGTTCCTTAAATTCTTTATTGAAATTTTAATTTTTGTCCGGGTGCTTTATTGTACAGTACTTTTTTAGCTTGCCTCTAACTAATGAAATTATTTAAGCATGTCCGTTTGTGGGTCAACAACCCAATATATATATATATGTATTATTATTATTATTATTATTATTATTATTATTATTATTATTATTATTATTATTATTATTATTATTATTATTATTATTATTATTATTATTATTATTATTATTATTATATAAGGTACACATGAGTGATTTTTATAAATCATTTTTCATATGTTAGGGACTCTTTTGGCCCCTTTTTTCATTATGAAAGTAGAAATTAAATGAGAGTTACAAGATCAATCAATTTTATGTAAGCATTTTGATCTCTGAATGAAATTTTTTTAGAAAATCTCGTCTATTCAATGTTATCATGAATATATAAAATGATCTTTGACCAAGTTGGCTCCTTGAAAAATCATAAGCATCTTATTACATAAAACAAAGTTAATGAGAAAGGGGGCTTTATTTTTGGCAATCAAATGTGAATATTTAAGGGTAAAAAGTTAGTAGGTAGCCGAGCTTTGTCTTCGTTTTAACGTATTCAAATATCTGTGATTTGGTGGTAGTCTAGATATATTTCATAGTATTAGCCTGTTTATGTAATCTTTAATTTGATGGTGGTATCCGTTATCATATATTGTTTATTATATTTATGTGATTTTACCTTATTGTTGACATTACGATTTCTTACATATATGTCCTACATTACTTTCTTATTAATTATGTTTTTCTTCGCTATTTTTTTCTTCTTATTAATTGATTTGCTTCACTTGTGCCAAGGGTCTTTATGAAATAGTCTCTCTACCTTCCAGAGGTGTAGGTAAGGTCAGCATATACTCTATTTTCCCTAGATTATACTTTGTGAAATTCCACTGAATATATTATTGTTTCTGTAAATTCAAGTACTATAAATTTATAACTTAGATCTGCAATAATCATATTATAACTAACTCATAAGAAATCCAGATAGAGAAAGTTTCACGGCAACACACCAAATAAACACTCAATATATATTAATACCAAAACTCATTATAAATATCAAAATTTTAACAACTTGCCTTAAATCCTCATTCTGATTTCCAGAATGCAAATGAAAAAGCAAATGAAAAAAATTAAAGCCTTTGCTGGAGAAGTAAGTGATACGGATAAAGCATAAAAATGCTATCACAATACCAAATGATTTTGCTAATGCAACTCATGTCATCAAATATACCATTCAGTTGAAATACTGTTTTTCATCTTTAATTGCTGAACATATTACAAAATAATTAAGAAGTTCCATAAGTATCATCAAATAATTAATCATAAAATAGGACATAAGACGCACCCTATAATTAATCATAAAACAGGATATATCAACTAAATTGTTAATATTTGTTTAAGATCTTACCCAGATAGATAAATATATTCAATTATCTTTCACTTACTGTATTTGAGTACACTCTATATATATAAAAGATAAAGCCTTTTTTTAGTAAAATCATGAAACTTGTAAGAACAAAATAGAGACAATAAACCTAGGTAAAAAAATAATCTGCTTGTAGATGAACAAGAATAGATCATGGTGAGGACTAAAGTGTACATGACTTGATAAGCTGCATTATTTTTTTCTTTGTAGACCATGATAATGTTCCACTAATAATATATGCACAAGTATTGTTAGTAATAAATAGAAAAAAGAATTTACACCAAAATGTAACATCTATGTATGTCAATTACTTGTATTTTAGCGAACACATTACAATCACTCCTATAACTTCCAAACATATATTTTTTTAATTAACTATGACATGTACATAAAACACAACATGGATTATGAGATCATCTGAAAAAAAAAATCTATGATAATATATTAGAGATCGACTTCATCATAATCACAGAAGGTCTCAAATTAACAAATTAAAAATTGATAAGAAGGGCGAACCAATTATTTCCTAGCATAAGTAGTGATAGCTATCGATAACTGGATCGCCACATTTTCCTTTTTAATTTATTGTTTTGATGTTGAATGTTTTGTCAATCAATTTGGAGGTTATATTGCCTCATGTTGAGAAGCAGTGAGGGATCTCCATAACATAAAGCTTATACTTTTCAATATGTATGTTACTGATCTATTCGTAAGCAACGTTCATAATGATATCCATCAAAATTAATTTGTGCATGATGATAAAATATCTATTTTAAAAAGAATTGAAGAACAAATATGAGTCCAATTAAACTGTCAACCTATATGACTGAGTGAAAATAAGTACTTACAAGACAAATGGACAAGTAATTTTGGCCAAAAGAATTAACTATTAAGTACTCAATATCGAATCAGCGAAGATCGGTCACATCCAAACAACTTTTGGCCAAAAGGAATGTATCTAGGAGCGACAACATTTAACCTTTTGAGGCAATTAATGAAACTTTAAAAAGACACTATCTTTTTCGAAGGAGCGCATCTATTCACAAGCATTGGTTTGTGATAATTTTAGTGATTTTCTTGTGCCAAGGATCACATCTGTTTGCAAGTGTTGGTTTATGGTATTTTCTGTCACAGCTTAATTTTAGTGATTTTCTTGTGCCAAGGATCACATCTGGTCGCAAGTGTTGGTTTATGGTATTTTCTGTCGCAGCTTTTAAAACAAAATTAATAGGTCATTTAGGTTTTTAGGTTTTCTTTTCAGAAGGATATTTTAGTAATTTAACTTTTAAGTTTAGGGGTTCATGCTTTTAAAGTAATATAGATATAGATGATAGATATTACATTTGAGTTGGCTTACCATGGTCAAGTATGGATACCCATATTTGTATAGGTTAACAATAGATCTAAAACCATATTTATTCATATTTCAATGAGTTGGATCACTTGTTTTTCGAGGTTCTTTTGCTTGATTCTAGAATCCACGGATTCATTAGTTATCAAAACAACAACCATTGCTTGTCTCCTTTTGGTAAAAGACATTTGTTGTGAGTCCACCATCTTAGCCATCACCCTCTTCAATCTTCCCGTCAACACCTTCAAAATCACCTTGTATATATTACAAATCAAACCAGCTAGCATAAAATCTCCCATTCCTTTGCTCTTGTTGTCATAGGAATAAGTGTTGCAAATGGACTTGGACTAGTAAAATGGCAGTCAGTGTGTCTGGACAGAAGCTCAGGGGGGCTAGGGATAAAGAACTTGGGACTACAAAATAAGTGCCTACTGACAAAATGGCTATGGAGGTATGGCAGAGAGGACCAGGCACTTTGGAAGGAAATCATTAAAAAGAAGTATGGCCAAAGCAACCCATGGTACTCCAACATGATGAATAATGCCCATGGAACATCTGTATGGAGAGCTATTAGGAGCTTCTGGACTCTTCTCCAGCAGAATGTCAGATATAAAGTAGGAGAAGGAACCAGGGTTCTATTCTGGGAAGACCACTAGATTAGTTCAGAAGCCCTGAGGTTCTCCTATCCAGACCTGTATGGCATCAGTTCACTACAAGAGGCCAAGGTGAGTGAGGCATGGTCTGAACAGGGATGGAATCTAAATTTCAGAAGGGCTCTAAATGATTGGGAGATAGGGAGAGTAGCTGAGATGCTACAAACCTTAAATGACTTCAAGGGTACAAATCAGGAATCAGATGCAATGATCTGGAAGCACACTATGGATGGATTGCTGAGAGTGAGTAGATTGTACAAAGAGAGGGTGAAAGAACTCCCCGGGGCAGCCACTGGACATGGAAAAAGATCTGGAAGAATATAGTGCCTACTAAGATCAGATGCTTTACATGGCTTGTGGTTAGAAGAGCATGTCTAACCCATGAGAAGCTGCAAAGCAGAGACTTCCACATAGTCTCCTGGTGCTCACTATGCAATGAGGCTTATGAAACCAACAATCACCTATTTCTTCACTGTAAATTCACTTAACAAATATGGATATCTTCCTGGAAAGGACCAGTACCAGCTGGACAATGCCAGAACATACAGCTGATCTGATTAAGTGTTGGGTGAGGATAGGGGGGAGCAAGAATCAGAAGACATGGGGTGGGATATGATACCTCCCTGCATATGGTGGACTGTTTGGAGGGAAATTGAACAAAAGATGTATGGAGAACACTGCAGAACCATTGCAGAAGACTAAGTGGACCTGTTTGAAGACTTCATTTTTTTGGTGTAAAGAGGGGGGTACAGATGATGTTAGACAGATTTTAGAATTTTTATCCTACCTTTAGGCCTAGCAACAGTAAGACTTTAGTTGGTCTTCTATGCTGAGCTATCTTGTAAATCTTTTTGATGGTGCCAGCATCCCTTTGTTACTGATGAATACAACTTTACTGTTTTCAAAAAATTGTGAGGAATTTTATTGTCTCTAAGTTTGACATGTCGAACCATTGAGTCACAAAACATACTCCCCCTCCTCTCTGATTGAGTATCTACAATCATATTACGGATTTATGGGAAGCGTCCTTGACAAATTCGTAGCTGGCAATTCACAATGGGAAAAATTAAATGCTGCCATTCACCTTTGAAAGATCTTTTCCCAGAGTTATTCATCTGCTCTTCTAATCAATTGGCTACTATAGCTAAATATTGAAAACTACATATTTTCCTCCATTCATTACAAATGCTTAACTTACTACCTCGACCAAACAATATACAAATCAATTTCAGTGGAAAGGCTCCTCCAAAGATATATTCACAGTAAAGAGTTGCTAATCTTTGCTCGCTAACCTGATTACCAACCCACGATGGCCCTGAAAATCCATTTGGAAGAACATAGCACCATACAAGGTTAATACTTCTCTTAGTTCAAATGAAGCCTGTCTTTCCCTAAATGATCTTCAGAGAAAGGTTTTTAATTCTGTAACAAATGTAGCCTTCGCAAAAAGAAGGAAGAAGATAACAATCATTTATTTCTTCACTGAAAGTTCAATGCCTAGCTATGGACCCTCTTATTCCACCTCAAATACCTTAAGTGGTGCATTTCTGGCTCCACCCTTCAGCTCCTTCAAGGATAGCATAGAGAGGGTTTACATAAAATTTCTAGCCCCCTTTGGAACACCATCCCACTTGCTATTTGGTGGGGTCATTTGGTAGGAAAACTCTATAGGGTTTCAGAGAAAGATGAAGATTTTGTACCTAACATCAAGAATAATCGCATATTCTTGCTTAGGCGGTATGTAACATGACTCCATTAGACGTATATGATGGTTTGTCCATTGTTGAGTGTTGACTTTATTAGTTGTTACATGACTTTGATTGTAACTCTTGAGGGTGATGCTACTTCTATAAATAAAAGTTATACTTTACTCATCAACAAAATAGAACTAAAGACGTGATAATCACCATGCCAAAGCAATCACTGAGAGCTACCTAGCCACGAAAACATGAAATACCATTAAGGGCCTCAAAGTTGATTACTCTAGCCAAATTTCTCCATTCTAATATAGGCTCCATATCATGCAGCAACTTAAGCTATATGGTATACTTCGAATGCTTAATAAGGGAAACACTGCATTGAGTTTATTTTTGTCACCACAAGAAAAACAAAAGGAGATGAGAAACCCTTGAAAAGAAGCTTCTTTCAAAGAATTGACCGACTAAGCAATTCAATTGTAGAAATGAAACACTAAGGGGACGTTTGGTACAAAAAATAATAACGCAGGAATTAGTAACACAAGGATTAGTAATGCAACGATTAGTAACGCAAGGATTAGTAATGCAGGGATTATTTTTTATCCAATGTTTGGTCTATTGCTTCCCATCTAATCTTGTGCTCGGTTTAAAACTCTACAAAAAAGCTTCTTTCCAATTATACCCTTGAATTATTATGGAATTTTTTATTTCATATAATTAGATCAAAGTAGATTATTTTTTTGTGGCTTTTAACTAGTTCGGAGAACAATAATTTTGTCACCATGTTTGTTATTTTCTCATTTGAATTATTTGAGAAAATAATTGTGATCTTAATAAGTTCACCGCTAATAAAACGTCAATTTTTAATTTAATAAAGACGGACCATCTATTATTAAAATCGAAAAGATGATAAACAATTGTAAAATAAACAATCTATATTTACACATAAAAATTTGGAAGTTGAAGTTTTATTATAGTATTTATATCTTACAAGGTCACTCAACTTTGAGAATATATCTAGCAACTTTGTTTTGTATCAATAAAACCACTCAACTAAATTAATTATTAAAAAAAATTGAAATGGCAAAATATTTTTTGTCTATTATGTACATATGAAACCACAAATAAATAAAATTTAAAAATTTGACATGGTAAATTTATTTGTTTTTATATTATGAAAAGGGATCGGTGTTGAGCCCTTTCCTGTTTGCCCTAGTGATGGATGAGTTGACGCGATCTATCCAAGAGGAGGTTCCATGGTGTATGCTATTTGCAAATGACATAGTATTGATTGATGAGACTCGGACTAAAGTTAATGATAGGTTGGAGGCGTGGAGACATGTCCTGGAGTCTAAAGGATTCAAACTGAGCAGGACCAAAACAGAGTACTTGGAGTACAAATTCAGTGTCGCAAGGGATAAAGCAGACATTGATGTGAGGCTAGACACCCAACCTATCCCCAAGAGGGAAAACTTTAAGTACCTGGGGTCCATCATCTAGAGTAGTGGCGATACCGACAATGATGTCACACATCGTATTGGGGCAGCATGGTTTAAATGGAGGCTTGCCTCTGGAATATTGTGTGACAAGAAGATACCACCTAAACTCAAAGGTAAGTTTTACAGAATGGTGGTTAGACCATCTTTGCTGTATGGGGTGGAGTGTTGGCCAATCAAAAATGCACATGTTCAGAAGATGCACGTCGCAGAGATGAGGATGCTGAGATGGATGTGTGGGCACACAAGGAGGGACAAGATTAGGAATGAGACCATTCGGGAGAAGCTAGATGTGGCTCAGGTGGCTGACAAGATGAGGGAAGCGAGACTGCGATGGTTTGGACATGTGCAGAGAAGAGGTTGGTTCGGAGTCACTAGGAGAAGTAGAGGTAGACCAAAGAAGTATTGGGGAGAGGTGATTAGACAGGATATGGCGAGACTTGATCTCATCGAAGACATGACCTTAGTTAGGAAGGAGTGGAGGGCGCGAATTAGAGTAGAAGGTTAATAGGTTAGCAGGGTAAGGCTGATGTCTAGTGGGTAGTAGGTAGTGTCGAGTCCATATATCGAGTGTTGTCTTTATCTGTATCATATGTGCTAAAATCTATTGTATTTACATATTATCATATGCTTTTTCATTAGTAGTTGTTCTTCCTATGCATTTCTTTTCTTTTCCATTTCGTCATATCTAGTATTCTGCTTATGGGTTGTTGAGACGAGGGTTCCCAGGAAACAGCCTCTCTATTTCTACGAGGTAGTGGTAAGGTCTGCGTACATTCTACCCTCCCCAGACCCCACTTGTGGGATTCCATTGGGTATGTTGTTGTTGTATATTATGAAAATATGAACCCGCAGATAAATAAAATTTGTAAACTAATTTATCTAAATAAATTTACTAGTACAAACTACAAATATAAAACATAAAATCAAGAAAATTAAAAAAAAAGTGTAAAAGAATTTGAGAGATATTTTTGTCTTTATATATTTATCCCATGGTATTAAATCCAAGGTATTAGTTAATGCCACCAAATGGGAGGTATTAGTTAATACCATGTATGGTTTATTAACTAATACATGGATTAGTTATACATGGGTCCAAAAATCCTACCAGACATAGTATTAACTAACACTGTATATAATACAGGGATTATTTCTCCTAATACCTCCTACTAAACGGCCCCTAATAGTTGGCAGTCAATGTATGGTTATACTCAAAATGGATTATCCACAAATAAGGTGCAATAAGAAACTGTGGTGACATTTTAGTAAGATCAAGGTATGACTTGTATCCAAGTAAGAAAACGTATATTAAAAGATGCACTGGCAGCCACCAGAAATCTTATGAACTAAAAGAACAAACCTTGTACACTTCAATTAAATGCCATTATAAGTCTGAAATAACAATGTACCTGCACTCCAGATATAGCTTTTACAACTGTTGACTTTCCGTGAGCCACATGGCCAATAGTACCTGGCAAATGAAAATTGATTCAGTACCAACCCCAGTAACGTGTAAAAGTGCTTGTCCAGAAAAAGAAGTTAGAAAGACAAAATAAGAATAATTTCACTCCAATATACAGAATACGGAAGCAGAAAGCGGCTTAAGGTCAAACAGACAGTTTACCAATGTTTATCGTAGCCTGACGAGAAATCACTTCTGGAGAAAGTGGATGCAGCTGTGCTACATCCAACTTGCTCAGGTCCTGCTCCATCAGTCCTTTTCGAGACATTTTGGCTGTTCTTCGATAATTCCGAGATCAGCAATTCCTGAGTCTGTAATTTGGAACAGAATATAGAGAATGTCATCAACATTGCAGGTGACTTATGAGAGAAACGCAAGCAATCTAATAAAAAACACAAGGCATCAAATCACAAACAAGAGGACTTCATTAGGAATAATTGTTTTGCTAGCCTAAGAAGAATATCATTCCTTTCTTGTTCATCATTTTAATCTCTTATAGATAGGTTTGTTTCTATATTTCACAGTAGAAATAGCAGAACGGAAGGTGTGGAGTTTTGGCACTAAGAGAATTGCCAATAAACAACAAAACCTACTGATGAAGTGGCATTGTTTGGAGGTACAAGAATGAAGAGGAAGCTTTATGGAGAAAGAAGATACTGGTGTACTAGTCTCAGTTCTTTTTCCCATGGTATAGGACCATAGAAATACATCAGTAGGCAGTATGAAAATTCAAATGCACGACTCATCAGAATAACAACAACAACAACAGCATACCCAGTAGAATCCCACAAGTGGGATCTGAGGAGGGTAGAATGTAGGCAGACCTTACCACTACCTCATAGAAGTAGAGAGGTTGTTTCCTAGGAACCCTCGTCTCAAAAACCCATAAGCAGAATGAACTAAATATGATAAAAGGAAAGGAAAGGGAACAAAAAGAGCATCCATTTACGAAAAGCACATGTCAAGACTTGATATAAAACACGCCTACTGCTACCTTACAATACCTCACGGTCAGACATCCACCTTACCCTACCAACCAATTAGCCTGCTACTCTAATTCGCGACCTCCACTCCTTTCTATCTAAGATCATGTCCTCGGTGAGATCCAGTTTCTCCATATCTTGCTTGATCACCTCCCCGCAATACTTCTTCGGTCTACCTCTAACCCTCCGTGTAACTCCCAAAACCAACCTCTCGCACCTTCTAATAGGAGCATCGGTACTCCGTCTCTGCACATGTCCAAACCAGCACGATGGATAAATGTGCTGGAAATAATAGCTTGAAGGAGGATTATCCGTCCTATTTCAAAATTGCAAGTGATACAGATGCTACTTCCGTCAAATGAGAGAAGGCAATTCCTGGAATGTTCATTTCAGAAGGAACTGCAAGGTTTGGAGATAAATGGTATGCAGTGATTTCTTGGAAAATTGTTGGCGCCCAGATTCAGATGTAGGTAAATGACAGATTGTATTGGGGGTGGGCAGGAGAAGGGATAATTTACAGTAAAGAAATGTTATGGGAGGAGGATATCTACAAGTAAATTGTGATTAAAATAATGACTCTAAACGAAACCAAGATCCATACAGAAGTAGCATGCCTCAATTAGATAGCTATCAGGAGGCTTCTCACACTCAAGACAATTGAGTAGAACTGGTATTGCATTGTGCAGTAGATATTTTATATATGCAACAGAAAGTGTATAACACTTATTTTGCAGCATCCAGTAATAAAATGTGTACGGGTTATGTGCTTGTGCTTGTGCTTGTGCTTGTTTGGAGAGGCTTGGGCAATGTCATGCAACCTCAAAAGAGGTATGAAGGCTATAGCTAATGATTCATGCCTGCATAATTAGGACCATTTTGTAAGCAGAGAAATAGTGTTGCACTGATGGGATCTCAACTCCCTACTGCATTTTGAAAGATAGATGTTTGCCTAATCTTTTTGCTTGGTTATTAACTGAATAGTGTAGATATCTTCGGATCTTCTAAGCTCCTTCAATTTTCGTTGGAGATGCAACTCATTTGCATCTTCTGGATGCTTACAGAATCAAACCTACTTACCTGATCCAAAAAGAACATGTATAGCAGAAATTTATTTATCAAAAGTTGTAGAACATAGAACCTTATCGACTAAATAGTAATCAAAGAAACACACTCCACTTGGAGAGGAATTGGTAATATTTTCCAATATCTCAAAGAAGTAATAGGAGGTATTTTAAGAGTTGATAGAGCTTGTTATAATTTTTGCCCAAATGACAGTGGACAGCATGGAAATGCAACAAACATAAATGCAGAACTGCATTGTTGCAGCATATTTTAGGGGAAATTTCTTTTTTCTTTCAGTCCAGATAAGAGAACAAAGAAACCACTCAAAATGAAAATTAGTTAAAAGTACATAAAACACTAGAAAATCCCCCCCCCCCCCCCTCTTCCCCCACTACATTTACTCTCTCATTTTGTTTGTGCCTGCACTGGGAATAGAATGGGCCAATAGGTGCAAGCAAGTGTAGCGAATCACAGAGATAAGCCACTACCTGTCAGTACATGGTGCATAAGGCGGGCACCTTTTTTCCATCATCCAATGCAACATTTCAAACAAAAGCAAATACTATTAGAAATTGTGAACACAAAAATATACTTTAAATAGCAATGCATTGTCATCACAAGATCAAAGCAAGGACTACCATTGATAATTCATCTATTAGAGCTTATTTGCTTCCTAATTCACACCCAAAAACAAAAATTGGTGGAAATCCGTATACATTCCAATTAGCATAGCAAGCCAGGACAAAGCAACTGACAAACAAACATAAATGATTTCAATAAGTAGAGAGCATAGACTTCCGATTATAACACTCGCAGAACCCTAATGGCAAAAATCTCACTTCACCAATTACTTTATATTTCCACAAAACTTGTCGCGTTAGACGTTTCATAATGAAAGAAAACTAGAATACAATTACAGCAGTAAATATAAGTAAATGAATACAAAAAACCACAGTGAAAATAAAGAATAAAAAATAAAAATCGATCTGAAAATAAAATCTCTGCAGGAGATGACAAGCTCAGCGGCAACGCCGTCGACGGAGGAAGGACGGCGGACTCACCCGGAGTAGAGTGGAAACTGTGCGGACAGCCGTCGGAATGCAAACGAGAGAGAGACTGCGTGAGGTGTAATTTTGGGCTGATAATATTTACTTTGAGGCCACCAGTTTCTTACAAATTAAATTACAAAAGAATCCATTACTTTCTAATATTTCGTAGATTATCAAATTCAACACCCAAAAAAATTAGTAGTAATAGTACTAGGTATTTATATCAAAAATGACTAGGGTAAGTTGATTAAAGGTCTGTTTGGAAAGGCAAGCATCGGTATAATTACTAGGGTAGTAATTACACAATTTATAATTACATATTTTGATAATTATATTGTGTGTTGTTTGATTGCACGGATGTAATTACAATGTTATATAAAATCTTAAAAATAAAATTTAATTATCTAAAATTAAAAATTACTGTAATTACAAGTGTGTTGTTTGGTTGCACACGAGTGTAATTACAAGTTTATATTAAAATTTAAAAATAAAATTTAATCATCTAAAATTAAAATTTTATATTAGACAAATATATGTATTTATAAATATATTAAATTAAACATTTAAGATATATTTTCTTTCAAGATATATTAATTAGTAAATATATATTATTAACTAATATTATAAAAATTAATTTATATTTTTAAAATTAGTATATTTTAAATAAATTAATTATAAAAACTAAACATATAAGTTGTATAAGAACAATATGAAATGTGTTTTTGATTAAAAATATTAAATATTATAAATATAATATCATAGTAAAATTGTTAAAATATTTGATTAAAAAAAAACTATCTAGCTAATCTAACTAAAAGAAAATAAATGGCTTGTAATGTGAAATATCAAGTCAATACTACAAAAGCAAATGAAACTAAAAACTATAACATAAGTTTTAAATTTAAAATAAAAAAACTAACATAATACTATTATGCCAAATTTCAATATGTATATTTATAACTTTATCCAATAATAAATTCAACTTTAATTTAAAAAATAGAATGCTAATAAAATCATGCTAGTGAAAAAAAATAAAACATAGAATAAATAAATAAAAACAGATAATATGAAAAATTGTATGGAATCACATGGCATATAAAAATTGAGAATAAGAAAGAAATTAAAAATAAATATTATAAAATAAAATATAGTTTTAGAAAAAATTAGGATAATAAAAATTAAAATAAATTAAAATAAAAATATAAAAATAAACGAAAGAAATTAAAAAGTAACCAGCATGTAATTACCTGCAATTCACATCTCCCCCTGTGAATTAAAAAGTGTAATTACACTCAATCAAATACATTCAATTACCTACTGACCACGTAATTATTTGTCCAACCAAACATGTCAGACAGTGTAATTACACATAATTCCACCAAATCCAATTAACAGGGTGTCCTTCCAAACATGCTCTAAATGACCTCTTTGAAGTCATATATATTGGGTCAAACACATATGTACACCTTAAATTTGTCCCTAAATTTTATTTTGGCATTCCAATTTAACCTTGTTCCATTTTTAACCCTTTAACTCTAATTTTCGTATTTCATTTTGACACTTCTATCTAAGGAACCAACAAAATGGGGAAAGTGTACTTCATATGTCATAACATGACACAAAAGCCAATTAAAAATACATACACAACCCCTCTAACTTATTCTTATTTTTTATTTTGACATTTTATCTTACCTTTGTTTCATTTTAACATTTCAACTCTATTTTTTATATATAATTTAAACACAATTACTAATTTTATAATTTTATATTTGTTTTTATTTTTATGTTTTATTTTATAATCTACGTTTGTCCGTAGTTTTACAAAAATTCTTTAAAAAATAATGGACAATTTATTTTTAAAAAAATAATATTATTTAGAGTTTTTCTGTAATTTTTTTAAAAAAATAACCAAGGAAAGTGTGTCATTTTTTCTTTAAATTTTAAAAAATAATCAATTAAATTAAATAACATCAGATATTTTTATTTTTTTCATATTCAAGTTCTATGGATTTAGCTCAAATACTATCTCATGTTTTCTTGTATCCATAAAGCTTTATGAGTTAAATCTACAAAGCTTGAATATAAGAAAAAAATAAAATATATAATGTTATTTAATTTAATTGATTATTTAAAAAGAAACCCGCCATACTTTCCTGGGTTATTTTTCAAAAAAAAAATAGAGAGAGAAACTCTAAAAAATATTTTTTCGAAAAAGAAATTGTTTGTTAATTCTTTAAGGATATTTTTGAAAACTAACGGACAAACGTCTATATTTAAAAAAAATAAAAGAACAAATATAAAAATTATAAAATTAGTAATTGTGTTTAAATAATACATAAAAAATATAGTTGAAAGGTAAAAATAGATCAAAGGTATCGTAGAGTGTCAAAATAAAAAATAAAAGCAAGTTAGAGGGATTGTGCATGTATTTTTAATTGATTTTTATGTCATATCATGGCATGTGAAGTACAATTTCCTCATTTTGTTGATTTGTTGGAAAAAAGTGGCAAAATGAAACATGGAAATTGGAGTTGAAGGGTTAAAGTGGAACAAGGTTGAGTTGGAGTGCCAAAATGAAATTTAGGGACAAGTTTGAGGGTCTACATATGTGTTTAGCCTATACATTGAATAAATTATCATTGAGTGGATTGTTCACTCATGTGAGATGAAATTATGATATGAAATTATTTGAAATAAAATTAAAGTATTGTTTGAACATAAAATCAAATTTTTAAGTGATGTTTTTTTTGTTTACAAACATAAAACTTCATAAGTTTCAAAAACTATCAAAATTACCAAAATTCTTTATACAATCTTATCAAATAAATAAAAGTATGATATACTATCACAAAATTATTCAAAAAAAATAATATTTGTTAATCGAATTTCAGTTCAATAATTGAACATAAATTGTAGTGTAACTATTTTTTTTTTATTTTGTATAATCCTCCCATACAGTATTGGCAATCTCCTTATATTGAGCATCCATTTCTTGATATAAATGATTTAAAAATTGGTAAGCCTAATAATATCAACTATAAATTTAGTTGATAAGTGTAATGGTTATATCTGATATAAATGATTTTAAGATTTGTAAAAGTAATAATATGAATTATAAATTTGATTGGTGAAAGTAATGGTTATATCTGATACAAACAATTTAAAAGTTGATAGAGTAATAATATCAACTATAGATTTTATTTGCATATGAAATAACTAGATATAAATTAGGGTGACAGTTTTACAAAATATAAACTTGTAGATCAATTTTTGTAATTGAAATATGTGAAGCCATGATATGAAATTTTTAAATCTAACTTTTTAGAGAATTTTGATTTTTCATCAAATGATTTGAAATAATTAAATAAAATCGCATGTCTAAACGTTGATTGCATCTTATGATTTCAAATCATGAGAGAAAATCACACATCCAAATGCCTACCTAGTATTAATATTAATATGTGATGAGTTAATGGTTTTGGAGAAGTTAACACCTCAGCTGAAAGTCTTAAATATTATACTTTGGTCATATAGTATCTCCTTCAATTTAAAAAAGAATAACATACATTCCTTTTTAGTATGTTTAAAAAAGAATGACTTTTTCTTTTTTGGCAAAACTTTAATTTTAACTTTTTACATAGCATGTTAAATGCTACAAGATTAAAGAACATTTTGGTACATTTGACATAATTTTAATTTAGGACCACATGACTGAAAAGTCTTCTTCATTTTTTTAAATATACGTCAAGTCAAACTAGACTATTCTTTCTAAAACTGAAGGAATCATAAAATTATTTTTTTCATATAGTATCTCCTTCAATTTAAAAAAGAATAACATACATTCCTTTTTAGTATGTTTAAAAAAGAATGACTTTTTCTTTTTTGGCAAAACTTTAATTTTAACTTTTTACATAGCATGTTAAATGCTACAAGATTAAAGACCATTTTGGTACATTTGACATAATTTTAATTTAGGACCACATGACTGAAAAGTCTTCTTCATTTTTTTAAATTTACGTCAAGTCAAACTAGACTATTCTTTCTAAAACTGAAGGAATCATAAAATTATTTTTTTCAATAGAATAAATCATCGGTCATCACAGGTGTTGCCAACAATACAACTGCTGAAGCTACTGCAATCTGCAAAGTTGTTCTTTTTGGTGCTTCACATGGTTTTCAAAATATTATATTGGAAATAGATTCCTTGAGTCTATGCAAAATTTTGAATAGGGAGTGGAAAGTTTCTTGGGAGATAGTGCAGATTATTGAGGAAGTTCGGAACATAATGTTATCCCTAAACATGCACATACAACATGTATATAGAAAGGCAAACCAATTGGTTGATTATGTAACAAATATGGCAATACATGTGGAAGAAAATCAGAAATTTTTGATCATTCAAAGATCTACCTAGTACATCAAGAAAGATAACATAGACAAGCATCAAGTTCCTTCTTTTAGGATAAGAACAGTTACAACATACACAAAAGTAAACAGGACTAGTGATAGTAAAGTATAGATTGCATTGTTTGCACAGAAAAATCTTTACATGAAGGACCTAAACAGGAATGAACAACACTGTGCAAATTTAAACTAGCCTATTCTATTTTCAGCCTTCAAAAAGTGATTCAGGACCAGCAAAAAGGAAGAAATAAAGAACCAGTCAGATGGCAACACATGCACGCACAGGCAGAATGTCATAGTAGCCATATGAGCAACCCCTTTTCTCATCTTGATTCTGAAGTGAGAAAGAAGTTAGGGAATCAGACAAAGAAACTATCATTTCTAAAGGAGTTTTACGATAACTAACATGGACTATTGCGGGAGGAGCTCTGGTTCCTTAGATCTTTAGTGCTACAACTTTCCACCGGAAAAGACACAGGAGATTATCAGACTTAGATGGCTATGGAAGACAATATGAGAGTTCACCTTTGCTTACTTTTGATAGTTGATGGAGATGCCATGATACACCAAGATGAAGAATGTTCACAACCCAGAAATGCAGGAGAAGGAAACATTTGGATGGAGCCAATGGGAACATCTCTACGCTGAAAAAAATGGGAGGATAAAAGAGCATAGATTAGGAAAACCTTGGTTAGGGTTGATTAATACACCGATATCGGTCCATTTTGGACTGGATCTCTTTGTTAAGTCTTCCTCGACTCAATTTTATATACTCAATGTGAGCCCATATTTTTTGTTTGCTTATCAATAAAATTAGGTTCATGACCCAAGTTTTTTTTAAAAAAATCACCACTCATCCAATTTTTGCCATCATTCAGACCACCAATGTCTTCTCCCTCCTTTCATGCGCCCAAATCTATCATTTCTCCTTATTTTTCTAATATTATCCTCCATTTCTCGCATGAATCATAATTTTCTCATCCTCCTCATTTTTCTCTCAAAGACATAATCTATAGGGATCCATCCCATGCCATAATTTTTTCTATGCTGCAAATTTTAAAAAATAATTAGAGAGACAAAAGTATGAATTTGACACTTGAAAAATTGCAACAACCAAAAGATCATCATTTTTGTCAAATTAGATCTCACCAATAAACCTACCAAAGTATGATATATTAATTTATCATGATGTCATTGATGAGATCAATAGGGATAAAAAAATTATAAATAGAGTACTCCTACTCATTTCTAAGTATGCACCCAGATTGGAGAGAAAAATACTAGAGAGTGCTTTCTATGAGGTATACCATAAACTATATAAGAAAAAAATAAAGTGTGAACAATATTTTAGGGAGATGTAAAATCAAAAGAGGGTTATTGTTTTGAGTATGTGGATCCACTAGGTAGGCTATATTGACAAATAATTCTATGGTGGTAACAGAGTTATGGGACTACATGTAACACCCAATAAAATTATCGAAATACCCCTAGAGGAGAGTTGTGCGCAAAACGTGTCTTTCGATGCTCGGATTGAAAATTTAAGAACGATTTGTGATCAGCACGAAAAATTGAGTGGGAGAAAGGTCTCGGTTGATTTTTAGAGCGACCGAGTCAAAAGATAATTTTTCATTCTAAAATAAAAAACAGTGTGAGTCCGCAACAGAGCCGCGTCGCGGACCTATCGCAGAGATACACTTATGTTTTTCTGTGATCTTTCGACGAAGTTGAATTTTTCCGAAATGCGCTGTCCGCGATAGGTCCGCGTCGCGGACTGTTTTACTTCAAGTCTGGAAAATTTTCTTTAAAATTTCGAGAGGCATTCTAGTCCATTCCTAATACCTTCTAAACTTCCTATACAACGAATATATGTCGTTTTCTCAGAGGAAGGGTTCCAAAACCCATTCAAAACCCTCATCCTAGCAAAATCACTAAGTCAGGGCTTGAGGAGAGTTGAGATTGAGGAATTCAAGAGGAGATTGTTCAAAGAATTGTTGTTAGCAATCATCCCAGGTATGTAAGCGTAACTTAAAGCATGGGATTGTTCTCCCATGTGCCCTTTGAGTAAATTGAGCCATTGATTGAAGATAATGAATTTGATGCGAAGATTATTGAGTATTATGCTGAGTTTTAGTTAATTCATATATTTTAATGAATTAATGATCATCATAAACTTGATTTACTGCATAATTTATTTTCCTGGGTGTCTTTCACAAAACTCTATGATTATTTTATTAAAGAATGCAAGAATGAACTTAGGGGGTGAGTCTAGAGCCTTAACGATGAAGACGTTTTGTGATGTTGTGATTGTGTTTCACATTTGATGAGAGTCTTGATGATGATGTTGATCAGAATGATGTTTTCATGAGTCTTAAAACCTGTAACTAAAATTCTAAAAAGAATATTTCGAGTCCATTATGTTGATATTAATGAGATGATGTTGATGAGACGAATTGATGTTGATGTCGAGGTACTATGTCCCTATGAGACTGATGATGATATATTATGTCCCTATGAGACTAATGACGATGTATTATGTCCCTATGGGACTGATGATGATGATGTTTTATGAGCATGTCGAGTTTTAGGAGGAGTATTGAGCACCGAAATGGGTGAAAGTGAGTCCCACTTGAACCCATTAACTACGTGGCCCGGCGCAGGAAGAGAGGATTGAACCGCAATACAGATGGCTCCTTTCTTGTCTCAAAAGAGGACTGAGGTTTTTTTCTTGTGGATCCACTAAGGTTGATGTCCTTTGCCTCAAGTAGGGTATTGGATGGATGTGGCAATGACATCATTTCGTTGTATCATCACCGGCTTATAGATGACGGTTGTCGTTTAGAGAAACTCCTAGTGAGGTCTTACTTTGATAATACTTTGATGTTGATGTTGATGTTGATATGATGGTATGAGTCGAGTTTCCTTTAGTTGAGTTGAGTTAAGGTTCCTTGAGATGAGACTGATCTATTGATGATGTGGAGATGAGATGTTGATGAGTCATTTGTCTACTTTAATTTCTTGCCTTAGATAGACATTTGATATTCTGATGGAGTATGATGTTGAGTTGATGTTATCCCCGTACTGTTATACTTGTACTGTTACATTAAGCCATTTTGCATACCGTACATTCCATGTACTGATGCCACTCAGCGCTGCATCGTTTCATGATGTAGATACAAGAGTTAGAGGACTTCTGCAGACGCATCGTTGAGGTCAGAGATTTCGAGTTCAGTCATTGGTGAGCCTCCTTGCTATCTGGAAGAGACCCTTTATTTGTTTGCTTTCTTTATTTATTGAGTTGGATAGCCATGGCCTGTCATGGTACCATCTTAGACAATTGAGTCAAGTTAGAGGCTTCATAGCCATGAGTCAAGGTTTGATGTTGAAGTTTTTCCCTTATGAGTTGAGTTAACATTTAAATTTGTTTATCCTGATGTTGAGACTGATGTTGGCCATTTGCCCTTCTTATTGAGGTAGCTCACTGCATTACTTCTACTATTCCGCTATATTGATGTTGAGTGACTGTCCTGAGAACAAGTGGTTCGCTTGGGGACTAGCAATAGTCTCTGGGTACCATCCACGCCTAGGGTACCCTCCCGGGACGTGACACTACAGGTGCTACTATGGACTCCTTAGGTCGAGTTCCTATCTCAAAGTCCACTCAAATCTAAGTCAAATCCCATGAAATATATGTCATAAAAAGTCATACTTATCATGACTTCATAAGCTTGTCATACATCATAGTTCGTAGTTTTTATAAACTTATCATGTAGGAAAGGTAAATTCATAAATATCGATCCAAATCATAGAAACTTGTTCACAGAATAGCTCAATTTCATGTGATTCATGTAATGTGGATGTAGCCCTTCCATCATTACGAATCCTACCTCCATACGAAGTGCCATTAGGATCTTTGGTCACCCGTATCACAAACTTACTTGAAGACTTAGAAATTTCATAATCACAATTTTGTAAGTAAAAATTAGGGCAAAGTATGAATTTACATAATTAACTTGAAATCATGAAATTTGATTAAAAACATATATAATCAAATCAAATAATATTAATTGAATTAATGTTGAAAGAACCCATATAGAATCTCATGAATCTTAGATAGTATGTAGTATAATTCACTTATAAACTATAAAAATCATGCAATTAATAATAATTCATGCATAATTAGGTAAGTAATCATAATATAAATCATAATTCATGCAATTGAAATTGAGATCTTATTAACTCATAAAATACATACTTGTAATTGAATGAGAAAGTGGGAAATTCTTTGGGATACACATGTGATGAAAGGGACCCATGGATGAATACTCACATTCCTTAATTAATTTGTTTGAAGAAAAATTGGAATTTGAATGGTGGAACTTGAAACTCTATCTTGATTGCTTCAATGGAGCTTGAGGGGGAAGAAGCTTAAGAAATTTGAGTAATCAAGAGGCTTGAGTGAGAATGAGCTGAGATTAGGAAGGCCGGGATGGTTGTTGGATAGTTATAGGACCAAAAAAACATAGTTTATTAAGAGTTAAGAGGGTAGAAAGTACCAAAAATATCCTTAATGAAAATTTGTTGGATTGGCTCTACGAGACCCTTTTACAAGTTGTATACCCATGTATGACTTATATATCGGGGATTTCATACTCCTTGTCAACTTTGATGGCTCAATATCCCAAACTACGAGACCTTTTTATGACCCATAAATGGTTCTATGGGCCCGTCCTATTGGTCTGTCAAATAAATTTCTAGAGCCTTGAATCTAGGTCCAAGATCACAAACAACTTATACGACTTGTGAACACCCCTCGTAGAAATTGTGCATCAAAACCTTGGCTAACGAAATTTGCACTTCAACTTGCAAACCTGATATACAACCCATATAACTTTCTATGGCTCGTAATTCAATACTTGGTCAAAATTTCAATTTCAAGACCCCATTTATGAACACATATTACAACCCGTCAAGACGTCCATATCTATAAGTGCTACTCATATTTTACCCAAAAAATTTAAGTCTAAGAGTCACCTACGAGACCCCATCTATGACCCATATAACACTGTACGAGTCGTAGCCTAGATTCATGGTCCTTGTACTAGTGCCAAATTTACACTTTTCTCCTTATTTCAACTTTCCAACTTGTGGGTTATTACACCCACTACCTATGTTAATCTTTACTTTGACCCTGGTCCCTCCTTGGACATTGTGCACCTCGACTTTGGCAAAATATCTAAGTTGAGGATGACTACCATAAGTAGTCCTAGTTCATCATAGGAAAATGTGTACCTTAACTCAGGCAAAGTACCTGAATTGAAGGTGGCTACTATAAAGAAAAAACAAAAATAATGAGGTATAAAAAGAGATGAGTAGCGCAAAGGAAAAAATAATTAAAAAAGTGCGTGATATGAGCATAACAACAAAAGCCAGAAAAAGTAAAAAAGAAGAAAAGAAACACGAAGGAACAAATTGGTATAAAAAAGATAGTGTCATACCCAAAGTCATAGGAAAGTATAGAAAAAGGGAAAACACAAATACGTCATGGTTAGAAAGGTTAGATAAGTGAAGTTAAAGTAGCACAGTGTCAAAGAGGGAGAAGTTCTCACTATTCTCAAAATATACCACTCATATCCTCGAGCCTACATTACAGTCTGAGAAATTCCTATAGTGATCTTAATCCAGTTGTTCAAAAGTCAAGGTATAGAAAATAAGCGCAAGCCTATGGTATTATGTATATAATAGTTGAACTTCTTTTGTGAGAGTATGTGTTTACTTAGTCCTTGTTCGCGAAAAGTTTATGAATTGCATGTGTGAATGGGATCTCTTTGTTAGTGAGAGAGCACACGTCACATTATTGATTCTAGATTGTCATGGTGATCATTGATTTTGTATGTGAGCCATGTCTGTTAAGATAGTTTTGCATCCGCATGTGTTTACTTAATATATATCCATGTTTGCATTGATGAAGAGGGTGTTGTGTATTGACTATAGACTGATCAAATATTGGATGATTGATGTAAGTCTGGGTATTGTTGCTACTTGTGTTTAGATTGAGTCTGTCGCTTGAAGATAAGCAACGATTTTATGTTGAGGGTGTTGATGAGCCGTTAAAATACAACACTTTTGATTCTTAAAACTAGAAATTTTTGTACGTTCTATGGTGCGTTTTAGTGATATTGATGTACGTTTTGCAGGAAAATAGGATTCGGGCATGAGTTGTCGAAGTTCAGTAGCGCAAATTTGATTTATAAGCTGTATGAGAATCTATGAGCCATGATGTGATCCATGATCCGTAGATGGTGTTCGTGGTTAAGATTTAGAGGCCAAGAAGAAATTCTAACTTTGATAACGAAAAATTACAAGTCGTGGATAATAAGGATCAAAAGACTAGGCCTGGATGAAATGTTGTAGCTAGGAAGTTCATCCTGACTTCTACAAGACCAATTCCACAAGCCATAATTGGATGAGTGTCAATTGAGATTTTATGGTTAAGATCCTATAAAGTCCCTCCAATTTTCACGAAGATAGGTTACGATCCATAAAAGGGTTCACGGATCGTAGACATGGTCCATGAAAAGTATTCTGATCCTACACAGTTGGGGAGGACAAATGAAGACACTACCAAAAAACTGTTAAATTGTGGTGGTTTATTTATGGGGGTCATAAAAAAACACCATTACACATTTGATTTGTGGCTTTTGTGTCAACTCTTGCAAAATATGTTCTTTTTGTGGCGGTTTAAGTGTGGAGGTAATAAAGACCCCCACTACATTCAATTTTTGAAGGGTCTTCAAACCACCTCAAAATCATTCTCGTTGTAGGGATTTTTTTGTGCAGGTTCACTATAAAAGAATATTGGAACAATCTCGATAATTTTTTTGAGGTATGATGGCGGTTTATAACCACCATAATGAGCTTAAAATGGTAGATCTTAATGTCGTTACAATCCCTCACTAATATTAATACTGTGAAATCACCATAAAATGTTACAAGCTGATAATGGCTTATATAAGTTGTATTACGGCGATTTCAAACTGTCACAAAATACATATTCTATATAATCTATTATAATTGTATAAAACAATGTTTTGGCAGTTTCACCTTAAATAACAACTTTGTATAATATCAAAGTTAGATCCTATTTGCACCTTTAATGAAACTAGTTTAGTGTACGCATTTTGCATGTATGTGTCATGCCAATCTAAAAACTATATATAAATAGTACTTGTCATTAAAATAAATATAATATTAATGTAAACAAAATTAAATAAATACTATTAATTTGATGTAATAGTTTAATCTATTATTAACGGACAAAGATGAGAAAATCAATTCGATTACTTATAATATAGATATGTTAATAGTTTATAAATACATAAAGTAATAATTTGAAGTTGAATAGTTCAAAGTTAAATAATTAATTGATTAAAATTTAATTTTAAAAAGACTCTTAAAAATAAAAGGAGTAGTTTAATTTTAACAAAATATTTGATAATCAAAGTTTTAGTTAATTTTAAAGTTTTAAATATTAGAAACATAATAATATTTTTCTTTTTATCTTTATAGCCTAGACAATTATTTACATAGAATAGTCCTAAATCAAGAGTGAATTCTAAATGTAAAGATGAAATGACCCAAAAAAAAAAAGGTGTTTCGGAAGTCACCGGAAACTTGTTTTAGCTATATCTAAAAATCCGTGTTTTATTTTGAAAATACGACTTCATATTCTTGTTCAGGGGGTCAAATGGAGTGGGAAATAGGTCTAACCCGAATTTTAGAGCAACCGTATCAAAATTCGAAATTTCCAAGTGAAGCCTTTTTGGAGGGTCTACTTTGGAGGGTCATATTTTTTAGCACACAAGGAATTGGGTGACCCATAATACATCCTTGAAAGCCCTGTGAGTTAGCTATCCAACGCACTTCGTTTCACCTCGTTCGGAGTTCGGACGAAGAAGTTATGCCCATTTCCGTAACCTCCGCCCGGGCAGAAAATGCAAATTCCAGTGAGCAGATATACTGTTCACCCGCCCCATTATTTTTTCTAAGTGTTGGAACCATTTTTCTAAACACAAATTTTATTTCCTATATAGCACTAAATAAGTTCCCATTCCTTAAAACATTTCCTAAAAGACATTTCCCACACTTAGAAATATTTCTCTCAAGAACTCAAGCCAAAACCCTCCAAAACCTTCATCAAGATTGAAGAGGTCCTTGCTCCAAGTTTCAAGCCTCCTTTGAAGACACTTCCAAGGCCTTCATAAGAACTCAAGGTATGTGGTGTTGAACTCATGGGTCCTTCCACCCATAGTGCCTAAACCCTAACTGACTCATTATTTCATGATTTTAAGTGAAGATTTACACATTGGTCTTGTTCATTGTATAAATTTTCTGCACAGTGAAATTCTAGCATGGGAAGGTGAATGTCTTGAACATGTTGTCACTCTAGAACTTGAATCTAAACTTAGGATTGATGTGGGGCTTTACATGTTGTCTTGGGAGTATGTCAAAGTGTTCATTGATGGTGGGTTCACTGATTTACTGCATGAGTCCTACTCCATTTTTACACATTCTTTGATCCCCACTGCATGCCCCCAAGGTATTTGATAAAATGTCCAATTATGGAATTAAGAGGAATTGATGTTTTAAAGCTTGAGATAAGATGTGAATGAGGTTACAATGACATTTTGATGATAAACTAAACTCATGTATATATTCATTTCTACATGAGAATTGCATTAGAGCCTATTGTAAATTCCTATATAAAGTGTTGCACAACCATGCCCGGTCCGGGGGAGAAGAGCCGGATATCCATGATATGGGGGATACGTACTCATATTCACCTAGGGTGGCAAGGTGAGATTGTCACTATCCATGATATGGGGGATAAGTACTCATATTCACCTAGGGTGGCAAGGTGGGATTGTCACTATCCATGATATGGGGGATAAGTACTCATATTCACCTAGGGTGGCAAGGTGGGATTGTCACTATCCATGATATGGGGGATAAGTACTCATATCCACCTAGTGTGGCAAGGTGGGATTGCCACTATCCAGAAATAAGGGATAATACTTATTTCACCCAGATGAGGGGTTTATGCGTCATCAATTTGCTTGGCTCAGCTTCAGATATGGTGCCTATTATGAAGATGGATTTACTTAAACATATTTGACTATACATTGATTATGCAAATGCATCTTGAATATATATTCTATGTCTAATGACCCATCTCTTGCATTTCGATTATGTATCTTATCTATTCTTGCATTGCACCCCACATACTTAGTACATTCCAAAGTACTAACGCATATTTTGCCTACATGATGTTACCATGTAGGGACCGGAGCTACTCTTGAACCTTCTCTCCATCCACGTGGCTAGTGCGGTGCTTATCCGGGATTGTTGGTGAGTCCTCAATAATTCGAGGACTATGTTATGTTTCCTACTCCTGTGTTTTGAGATCTTAGTTTGTATTTGTATTTGACTATGAGGGGAGCCGGTAGTATGTCATGGCCCCCGTTCTATCGATATATGTAGAGGTGTACGTTGGACAAGTATTTTGCAAATGAGCTTAACTCTTAATCTATGATATTATTTTGAAATGGATTGCCCTTAGTCCCTAATTCCCTTTATTTAATGTTGATTGTACTTCCGCGACCGATGAAGTGTGATGACAAGTTCGAGAGGCTTGTTTGGGGTTCCTTCGGGTTCCTCATTCGCCATGTCACGTTTAGGCCCTAGGCTTGGGTCGTGACAAGCTTGGTATCAGAGCACTAGGTTGTTTGATCCTCGGAGTCCAACACACCGCGTTGAGTAGATTCCTATTCATGGTTGTGAAGCGCGCCACGACTATGGGTGGGAGGCTATGAAACGTTTGTAGGAAAGGTTTCCCTTCTTCCCGTTCTATGTCGTGCTTAGAGTGTAATAAGTGATTCCTCCCTAACGCTTGTTCTTTGAAATGCTAGATTGTCATGCCAAATAGGAGAGGAAGACGAGCCCGATCACCGGAGGAACCACCCACAAATAGTGAGCTCCGCGATGCACTCACCATGCTTGCACAAGTGGTAGCCAACCAAGTGCAACAAAGAGCCCAAGCTCCCCAAGCTACCACCCCAGGGGCAAGGGTGAGAGATTTTATTAGGATGAACCCTCCGGTTTTTCATGGTTCAAAGGTGGATGAGGATCCACAAGAATTCATTGACGAGGTATGCAAAATCTTGACCATTATGGGTGTTGGGGCTATTGAGAAGGCGGAGTTGGCGGCTTACCAACTCAAGGGTGTTGCTCAAATTTGGTTTGATCAATGGAAGGGTGAAAAGGGAAGTGGCTATGTGGTGTTGTGGGAGGAATTTAAGCTTGCTTTTCTTAATAGGTTCTTCCCTCTGGAGCTTAGGGAGGCAAAGTTGGTGGAATTTATGAACTTGAAACAAGGGGCTATGAGTGTGAGGGAGTATGCCCTCAAATTTACCCAACTCTCTAAGTATGCACCTCACTTGGTGGCCGACTCTAGGTCGAGGATGAATAAATTTGTGATGGGTGTCTCCGATTTGGTTAGTGAGGAGTGCCGTTCCGCGATGCTCATTGGTGATATGGATTTTTCCCGGTTAATGACTTATGCCGAGCAAATGGAGGAGGAGAAATTGAGGAAGAGGAGGGGACATGAGGCTAAGAGGGCTCGTTTTGGTGGTGGGCCTTCTAGAGGAGGTCGGCCTTTCCAAGGCCAAGGGTCCTCTCATGTTGCTAGTAGGGGGTTTGTGAACAACTTTCCTAGGCCCCAGGGAGTGGGTGTGGGTGCTCCAAATGCACCATGTTCTAATTGCGGGAGGAAGCATTGGGGTTCTTGTATGAGGGGTATGGGTGCATGCTACGAATGTGGGGAAATTGGTCACAAGAAGATGGATTGTCCCAAGATTCGTGGCAAGGTTCGGAATGCTAATACTACTCCTTTGGGTAGAGGTGCTTCTCAAAGTGGTGCCCCAAGGCACAACCGATTTTATGCTTTGCACGGTAGACAAGGTGTTGAGGAGACCCCCGATGTGGTGACCGGTATGTTGCAAATCTTTGATCTTGATGTTTATACTTTGATTGATCCGGGTGCCACCCTTTCCTTTGTTACCCCCTTTATTGCTAGAAAATTTCATGTTGAGTCGGAGTTGTTGCATGAGTCATATGAAGTGTCTACTCCGATTGGTGTCTCTATTATTGCTAGAAAAGTGTATAGAAATTGTCCGGTTTGCATATTGAATAAAGTGTTGCCTTGTGATCTTGTTGAGTTGGACATGGTGGATTTTGATGTTATTCTTGGGATGGATTGGTTGCATGCATACTATGCTTCTATTGATTGTAGAACTCGTAGAGTCAAGTTTCAATTTCCTAATGAGCCCGTCCTTGAGTGGGAGAGTCGGGATGTTGTGGTGAAGGGGAAATTCATTTCTTGCATTAAAGCCCATAGGTTGGTTTCTAAAGGGTGTTTGTACCATCTTGTGAGGGTCAATGATGTGGAGTCCAAAGTCCCTCCTATTGAGTCAATTCCGGTTGTTAGTGAGTTTCTAGATGTCTTCCCAAAAGACCTTCCCGGTGTCCCTCCCGAAAGGGAGATAGATTTTGGTATAGACCTCCTTCCCGATACTCAACCTGTTTCCATTTCCCCTTACCGTATGGCCCCGGCGGAGTTGAAAGAGTTAAAAGAGCAATTGAAAGACTTGTTAGATAAGGGGTTCATTAGACCTAGTCATTCTCCATGGGGTGCTCCGGTTTTGTTTGTGAAAAAGAAAGATGGGACTCTAAGAATGTGTATTGATTACCGGCAACTCAATAAGGTCACCGTCAAGAATAGGTATCCTCTTCCAAGGATTGATGATTTATTTGACCAATTGCATGGGGCTAGTCACTTCTCTAAGATTGATCTTCGGTCCGGGTATCATCAAGTGAAGGTGAGGGAGTGTGATATTCCCAAGACGGCTTTTCGGACTAGGTATGGGCACTATGAGTTTGTGGTGATGTCTTTTGGATTAACTAATGCTCCGGCTATCTTTATGGATTTGATGAATAGGGTCTTCAAACCGTACCTTGATTCTTTTGTGGTGGTGTTTATAGATGACATCTTGATCTATTCCCGGGGTGAGGAAGAGCATATGGGCCACTTAAGGGTTGTACTCCAAAGATTGAGGGAAGAGAAGTTGTATGCTAAATATGAAAAGTGTGAGTTTTGGTTGAAGGAAGTTGCCTTCTTAGGCCATGTGGTGTCGGAGGATGGTATTAAGGTAGATCCTAAAAAGACCGACGTTATTAGGAATTGGCCTAGACCTTTGACCCCGTCAGACATAAGGAGTTTCTTGGGTTTAGCGGGTTATTATAGAAGATTTGTGGAAGGGTTTTCCTCTATTGCCTCCCCTATGACTAAGTTAACTCAAAAGAAGGCTAAATTCGTGTGGTCAGATGATTGTGAGAAAAGTTTCCAAACTTTGAAAGAAAGACTTGTGTCCGCTCCTATTTTGTCTCTTCCGGATGGGTTAAGAGGTTTTGTGGTTTATTGTGATGCTTCCCGTATTGGTTTGGGTTGTGTGTTGATGCAAAGTGGTAAGGTTATAGCCTATGCTTCTAGGCAACTTAAGGTTCATGAAAAGAATTACCCCACCCATGATCTTGAATTAGCCGCCGTGGTTTTTGCTTTAAAGATTTGGCGTCACTATTTGTATGGGGTGCATGTCGATATCTTCACCGATCATAAGAGTCTCCAATATGTGTTCACACAAAAAGATCTTAATTTGAGGCAAAGGAGGTGGTTAGAGTTCCTTAAGGATTATGATATGAGTATGCACTACCATCCGGGGAAAGCTAATGTGGTGGCGGATGCATTGAGTAGGGTGTCCATGGGTAGTTTGGCTCATGTGAAGGAAGGTAGTAAGGAGCTAGCTAGGGAGGTTCATCGGTTGGCTAGGTTGGGAGTTAGGTTGGATGAGGTGGATGGTGGAGGAGTGGTTGTTGTTGATGGTTCAACGTCTTCCTTGGTTGATGAGGTGATGGCCAAGCAAGATCTTGATTCTTCTTTGGTGGAATTGAAGGCCTTGGTGAGTAGTGGTAAGGTGGAGGTTTTCTCCCAAGGGGGAGATGGTGCCCTTAGGTACCAAGGTAGATTATGTGTTCCTTGTGTTGATGATGTGAGGGAAAGAATCCTTGATGAGGCTCACAATTCTTCTTATTCTATTCATCTGGGGTCAACAAAGATGTATAGAGACTTGAGGGATGTGTATTGGTGGGGTGGTATGAAGAAGGATATTGCAAAGTTCATTTCGGGTTGCCATAGTTGCCAACAAGTCAAGGCCGAACATCAAAGGCCGGGTGGCCTTACTCAAGACATTGAGATACCTACTTGGAAATGGGAGGAAATCAACATGGATTTTGTAGTGGGTTTGCCCAAGACTAGAAAAGGTTTTGATTCGGTTTGGGTAGTGGTTGACCGGATGACAAAGTCGGCTCATTTCTTACCAGTTAAAGCTACTTATGGAGCTGAAAAGTATGCCAAGTTGTACATTCATGAATTGGTAAGGTTACATGGAATTCCTTTGTCTATCATCTCGGATCGTGGTACTCAATTTACTTCTCACTTTTGGAAATCTTTTCAAAGGGGTCTTGGTACAAAGATAAAGCTTAGCACGGCCTTCCACCCTCAAACGGATGGCCAAGCCGAAAGAACAATTCAAACCTTGGAGGATATGCTTAGAGCTTGTGTCTTGGAGTTGAAGGGTAATTGGGATGATCATCTTTCTTTGATTGAATTTGCATACAACAATAGTTATCATTCTAGTATCGGTATGGCTCCTTTTGAAGCTCTTTATGGTAGACGGTGTAGGTCACCGGTTGGGTGGTTCGAAGTTGGAGAGGTGGCCTTGTTGGGTCCGGATCTGGTCATGGATGCTCTTGAGAATGTAAGGATGATTAGGGAAAGGTTGAAAACAGCCCAAAGTCGTCAAAAGTCTTATGCCGATGTGAGGAGAAGAGATCTTGAATTCAAAGTGGGTGATTGGGTTTATTTGAAAGTTTCTCCAATGAAAGGTGTGGTTCGTTTTGGCAAGAAGGGAAAGTTGAGCCCTAGGTATGTTGGTCCTTATGAGGTAATAAGGAGGGTTGGTAAAGTAGCCTATGAATTGGGGTTGCCAAAGGAAATAGAATTAGTTCATCCGGTGTTCCATGTCTCGATGTTGAGGAAATGTGTTGGTGATCCTAACGCTATTGTACCTCTTAAAGTTGTGGGTGTCGTGGAAGATAATTTGACATATGAAGAGGTCCCGGTTCAGATCTTGGATAGACAAGTAAAGAAGTTGAGGAGCAAAGAAGTGGCGTCCGTTAAGGTGCTTTGGAGGAATCAACAACTGGAGAGTGCAACTTGGGAGGCCGAAGTGGACATGCAAAGACGTTATCCTTATCTATTCAACTCCACTCAAGCCTAAGGTATTAAATCAAGTCCTTTTTACTCCATTGAGTCTTACATTTCAGCCCCTAAATCATTCATATGCATATATGTTTAAAATGATGAGTTATGGGTGTTTCACACTAAGTTTTGAAATTTTGAAGTGATGTTCTGAATGAAATCTTGCATTCACGTTGGGGCTGATATGTTCTTAATAAGTCTTGTCTTGTATGCCTCTTCCACATTCGGGGACGAATGTTCCCAAGGGGGAGATATTGAAATGACCCAAAAAAAAAAAGTGTTTCGGAAGTCACCGGAAACTTGTTTTAGCTATATCTAAAAATCCGTGTGTTATTTTGAAAATACGACTTCATATTCTTGTTCAGGGGGTCAAATGGAGTGGGAAATAGGTCTAACCCGAATTTTAGAGCAACCGTATCAAAATTCGAAATTTCCAAGTGAAGCCTTTTTGAAGGGTCTACTTTGGAGGGTCATATCTTTTAGCACACAAGGAATTGGGTGACCCATAATACATCCATGGAAAGCCCTGTGAGTTAGCTATCCAACGCACTTCGTTTCACCTCGTTCGGAGTTCGGACGAAGAAGTTATGCCCATTTCCGTAACCTCCGCCCGGGCAGAAAATGCAAATTCCAGTGAGCAGATTTACTGTTCACCCGCCCCATTATTTTTTCTAAGTGTTGGAACCATTTTTCTAAACACAAATTTTATTTCCTATATAGCACTAAATAAGTTCCCATTCCTTAAAACATTTCCTAAAAGACATTTCCCACACTTAGAAATATTTCTCTCAAGAACTCAAGCCAAAACCCTCCAAAACCTTCATCAAGATTGAAGAGGTCCTTGCTCCAAGTTTCAAGCCTCCTTTGAAGACACTTCCAAGGCCTTCATAAGAACTCAAGGTATGTGGTGTTGAACTCATGGGTCCTTCCACCCATAGTGCCTAAACCCTAACTTACTCATTATTTCATGATTTTAAGTGAAGATTTACACATTGGTCTTGTTCATTGTATAAATTTTCTGCACAGTGAAATTCTAGCATGGGAAGGTGAATGTCTTGAACATGTTGTCACTCTAGAACTTGAATCTAAACTTGGGATTGATGTGGGGCTTTACATGTTGTCTTGGGAGTATGTCAAAGTGTTCATTGATGGTGGGTTCACTGATTTACTGCATGAGTCCTACTATATTTTTACACATTCTTTGATCCCCACTGCATGCCCCCAAGGTATTTGATAAAATGTCCAATTATGGAATTAAGAGGAATTGATGTTTTAAAGCTTGAGATAAGATGTGAATGAGGTTACAATGACATTTTGATGATAAACTAAACTCGTGTATATATTCATTTCTACATGAGAATTGCATTAGAGCCTATTGTAAATTCCTATATAAAGTGTTGCACAACCATGCCCGGTCCGGGGGAGAAGAGCCGGATATCCATGATATGGGGGATACGTACTCATATTCACCTAGGGTGGCAAGGTGAGATTGTCACTATCCATGATATGGGGGATAAGTACTCATATTCACCTAGGGTGGCAAGGTGGGATTGTCACTATCCATGATATGGGGGATAAGTACTCATATCCACCTAGTGTGGCAAGGTGGGATTGCCACTATCCAGAAATAAGGGATAATACTTATTTCACCCAGATGAGGGGTTTATGCGTCATCAATTTGCTTGGCTCAGCTTCAGATATGGTGCCTATTATGAAGATGGATTTACTTAAACATATTTGACTATACATTGATTATGCAAATGCATCTTGAATATATATTCTATGTCTAATGACCCATCTCTTGCATTTCGATTATGTATCTTATCTATTCTTGCATTGCACCCCACATACTTAGTACATTCCAAAGTACTAACGCATATTTTGCCTACATGATGTTACCATGTAGGGACCGGAGCTACTCTTGAACCTTCTCTCCATCCACGTGGCTAGTGCGGTGCTTATCCGGGATTGTTGGTGAGTCCTCAATGATTCGAGGACTATGCTATGTTTCCTACTCCTGTGTTTTGAGATCTTAGCTTGTATTTGTATTTGACTATGAGGGGAGCCGGTAGTATGTCATGGCCCCCGTTCTATCGATATATGTAGAGGTGTACGTTGGACAAGTATTTTGCAAATGAGCTTAACTCTTAATCTATGATATTATTTTGAAATGGATTGCCCTTAGTCCCTAATTCCCTTTATTTAATGTTGATTGTACTTCCGCGACCGATGAAGTGTGATGACAAGTTCGAGAGGCTTGTTTGGGGTTCCTTCGGGTTCCTCATTCGCCATGTCACGTTTAGGCCCTAGGCTTGGGTCGTGACAAAAGAAATTCTAATTCAAAGTGAATCTTGAAACTAAATAAATAAAAGATAAAATAATAAAAATAGTGAAGACGATTTTTTCTAAAATTGAGTATTTTAATGGAGGGCAAAAAGTTTCAACAACATTTCTAAGAGTCTTCATGCTTTTAATATAGTATACTTTATAAATTGAATACTATAAATATTTGAAAATGTAACACCCCACAACTTTATTTTTAGGATCCAATTTTTTTTGTCATAAATACGTAGGCTTGAACCTAGTGATGTGTAACGCCCGATAAAATTACCAAAATACCCCTAGAGGAGAGGTATGCGCGTAACACATCTTTTGATGCTCGTATGGCAAATCCGAGGCCGGATTTGTGATCAACACAAAAAATTGAGTGGGAAAATGGTCTCGGTCAATTTTTAGAGCGACCCGATCAAAAGATAATTTTTCGATTTGAAAATCGAAACAATGTTAATGCGTGACAGAGGCGCGTCGCACCTCTGTAGTGGACCCAAACTTATATTTTATTTCAAATTTATCGACGGGATTGGAAAAACTCATTTAGAAACTTTTCAGAGAAAAATACACTATACGCGACCCGTCCGCATTAGGGACTGGGTTATTTCGAAGCTGAGAAACTTCTAAATTTTGTGAGGGGCATTCTGAACAATTCTCAACCCCTCCTAAACTCCATACATGATCTAATTAGGTCATTTTGACATAAGAAGGGTCTAAAACCTCATTCTAAGTCCTTTTCTAATAATCTAACAAGACTAAGGCTTGAGGAAAGAGGAGAAGAGCTTGAGATTGAGGAATTCAAGAGGAATCCTTGAAGCGATTATTGAAAGCTTCATCCCAGGTATGTAAGGCTATCTAAAACGTGGGATTATGTTCATCCACACACCCCTTCAGTTCTTGAGTTAAGATCATGAGCATAAATTGCTTGTTTTGAATCCTATGGTTCTTGAGTTCCTAAGGTTTTGCACATGTTGGAGTTTTCACGAATATACTTAAGTCAATTTATGAGTTGGATCGTCATTACCATGGAATACGAATGTTGTTGGAATGCTTGATACCTTTAGCCCTAAATTTAGTATTTTATTTGCTTACTGTCTAAATTGAAAATAATGAATTTAACCTTCTAAACCCAGTAACTTGAACCCAAGAAGTATGTTTTCTTGTTTCATATATATATGTAAAGGATATCTATTATGTCTTGTTGTTGAGCCTAGATGATATGATGTACTTGACCAAATCAGTGAGAGTCTCGCATTTGTATGAATGATGGTCTCAAGTGATTGAGTTGAATTAACGAGAACTGAGTCGACTTGTTGAGATGAGTTTGAGTTAATTTCTATAAGCACATTTTAGTCTTGAAAAGAGTATTGAGCACAGAGTTGGGTGATTGATGAGCACCCCAGAACTACGTTGCCAGCATAGGATGGTCTCACAGGATAATTCTGGTGGCCTATATCCCAATAGATGGACATTCTCTTTGGATCCAAGAGAGAGAGGTAGAGGTTGACGTCCTATTCCTTGGAAAGTTTAGCCCAGACATGGCAACAACATCTTTTTGTTGTACATCACCAAAGCTCATGGTACGGTGGAGAGTTGTCGATTAGAGAAACTTCTAAGCAAATACCTGAGTTGAGCATATCATGAGTCTTTTGAACTGAGTTGCATCAAATACTGAGTCTAATTATTACAAGCATGATTTCAAACCTTAAACTTGCATGATTTACCTAAGTTGAGTTACGAGATGAGGAGTTGAGTCTTGAGTCGAGTTGATTGATCGAGTTTGAGCTTTATCTTTTTCTTGAGCCATTTTTACATACTGTCATTCCACAACTGATGTCACTCGGCGCTGCATCATTTCATGATGCAGATACAGGAGATAGAGGACTTCAGCAGGTGCACCGTTGAGGTTCAGAGTTCCCTTGTTCCAGATATTGATGCGCCCTCCTTGCGATCCGGAAGAGCCTTTCTTTTATCTCTATCAATTACTTTATTTTCTTTGAGTTGGATAGCCATGGCCTGTCATGGTACCATCTTAGACTGTAGAGGTAGATGCTTCATAGACTAGAGATGAGGATTTGATTTTGGGATCTTTCCCTTTTTGAATTGATTTCCTTAAACCAACTATTATGTCATAGTTGTTGAGACTGATGTTGTTGGCCTATGGCCCTCTTTCATTAATGTAGAAGTAACTGAGTTGCCCACTATCTTATTTTCCTTACTCTAATACTTTCTGATAATTGAATGACTGTCTTGAGACCGAGTGGTTTGCTTGGGGACTAGCAATAGTCTTCGAGTGTCGGTCACGTCTAGGGTACCCTCCCGGGTCGTGACTGTCACACGCCCATTTTCGAACCGGTCGAAATAGGTCGCAACATCATGTGATCGCACTCTTTGGTTTTTGGAAAGATGTTTTAGAGTCGCCACCTAATTTTAAGGAAAATATTAGGAAACCAACTTAAGAAAATATAAATGTAGACTCTGTTTTGATTTGCGAAACCAGTAAAATTCTAGGTAAGGGTTTTGGTTACTCGAGGGGAAGGTGTTAAGCATCCCTTAGAGCCTATTCAAAAATAGTCCTTAAACTTAGCTTAGGAAAATAGTTTATTGATAAATTATTCATTTATATTATTATTATTATTATTATTATTATTATTATTATTATTATTATTTTTTTTTTTTTTGAATTTAGTGATGAAAAAATTTCATTAGGAACAAAATACAAGGTATGCCATATGTATATCTATAACATTAATAGGAAAAAGAAAAGAAAAAAATATATTCAATAATGACAAATTTAGTATACAACAAAACTAACGACTAGGTAAGCGAGTAATGAACAAATAAACTGGAGATGTAGAAAAGTTATATGTTGAAAATATTGATGTATGTTTAAAATTATAATTGAGCACATAAAACTTATCGTAAGCAATATATTAGAGTGTTGAGTATGACAACCCATTATTTTATTAAAAAAAAAAATGGATGAGATGCAGAATATAATAATATATGCAATTCGAGTAAAGTTAACTAAGAATAAATTTTAATAAGATAAACGAATAAAATAACATAACGTAAAGTAAAATAATATAAAGAGTGCAGAAACTTATGTAAAACTTATGATAAAATATGCCATCCAAATATATGAGAGTTCGTTATTTCATTTATGTATGGGCTAAAATAGCAACAATTTTATATATATAACAAGGTAATGTATATGCCGAGGTATAATAATTTATATTTATAAGGAAAATGAATAACGTTGGTGAAGAGGAGAAATAGCAAAGGGAATAATATAATTTATACAACAAAGGAATATATCAAGTACATAGAAAACTTGAATTATATATTTTATGTGCATATAAAGCACACATGTATATAATATTTATAAGAATCATGCAGTGAAATAAATGATCAAATAAATATATTTAAAGGGTGAGAAGATCTCGTGAAGATATATGTTTAACGCCATGTAGGAAAATAGGCTTATGTGAATTAGTTGTAGCTCGTATATATATCGGATATTTATCCCTTTAAAAATAAAGTATTATAATATTAATAATGATAATAGATGAAATGTGAATATGGTAATGTAAGACATGGAGTAAATTTAATTTGAGAAAAAACGTTCAAACAAATGTAATTCCAAAGAAAAAGGTAATAAAGAGCGTTAAACCGCTATGTAAAACTTATTGTTTTATATGTATTTGTTACGAAGTAAATATACTTATGAATGTCGTTCAAAATATATACGGGTTCATTGTTTTACTTATGGTGATAAGATAACAATAACTATACGTTGCAAAATGATAAGATGCAAAATTTTATGTTCCATTTAGGTAAATATCATTCGTAAAAGGCTAATAATATGATTTGTATAAAATAATAATATGACTTGCGTAAAATAATATTCCAAGTGTAGAGAAAAATAAAATATATACCTTATGTATGACGTATACACTTACATACCTTGTATATTTTGAACCTGTTAAGAAAAATCTAAAGTTTTGAAACATAATAAAAAAAAAAATATACTTGAGTCATATTTGATTTAAAATGATATGATAATATCTTATAAAGAAATTTACCAAACAAGACTAAGATAGACCAAATATATATTATGTCTTTTAAAATCAACTAAAGGAGTTTAAATTGACTCAAATGGTAACATTATATTGTACTTTGAGAAAATTAATTTTTAAAATCTCAAGGTAGCCTAATTATGGGATTCATTCTATAATTAATTTTATCAATTCTAAGGTCAAAGTTTGTTACGAGGAATAATCCACTCCTAAAGATGACTATCTAGGCCTTTGGTTTAAAAAAAAGAAAAATTTCTCTAAGGACTTTGGCCCATCTTAGAAGAACATTTTAAAATAATTATTATGAAAAATTGTCAAGACTATAACATCAACACTAGATTCGCTAGCAAGTAAACTAATCACAAAATAATCTTCAAACTAAAAGAAAGTTAGCTAAGGTATCAACATTCATATAAAAGAATATTAATCGATTTGTATCAAAAGAAATGTAATCAAATGGTGATAGGGAAGGCCAAGAGATGCCGACTCCTAATTTCAAGACTCCGAGCGCGGTGACGATTCTAATAGCTATTGGCCCAATATTTTGGGCCAAAACGAGTTCCAAAGTGGAACTCCAGCTCTCCGGTCGTACATGAAATAAAAGAGAGAAAACAAGGTTAGAGAAATTCGAATTCTTGGCAATTAAAGAACATCAAAATTATAGAAGGGCATGTGTAACCATAAAAGATTTCATCAAACCGTTTAGAATTCGGGCAAGCTATATTTTTTAAACTTATGAAAGGTGGACCCAATCCGAATGTTATCGAGGTATCCATGTGAATTGCCTATGCTCTAAATACTTACGCCAAGCGGCTTATGCATCCATAAAATAGTCTTTAGACAACAACATTTCCAACTTTTCTTAGCTAATGATTTAACAGAATGGAAGACTCTAACTACAAGAATAAACAAACTTTGCAATAATTTTCAATAGAACACTTAGCTGAGATGCTTGCAATCCAAATAAATCTGAGAATATAACCGCAAATTTACCACAAGTTGAAAACACATATATGAAACAAAGAGAGAAATTAAATATTTGTTGAAACATGGGAACATAAAAGAATAGTAAAAAAAAACTCTGCATCGGCTTTATTTTCCTTTAGGCAGATTGATAAGGCAATCACCCCTCATCAGTCTTGGAAAAAATGTTGCGTTTGACTCTTTTACCTATTTTTATTAGCAAATTTAGGCTCAGATCAGAGTCACAAAAGCCTCCTCGTTCTAGGACAATCAAGGTTGGGTAGGCTCGGATTCTTTTTTCTTCCAAACAAAATCCAAAGAGCTTTAGAAACTGTCAGGGCTGCAAACATCAGTTAGCCTCATGAGAGGGAAAGAAGAAACACCAAAACAGGATCTTCTTTTCCACGCCCACACATACCCATCTGAACTGCCATGCCAAAATATGATTATGATTTTTTCAATGTCAACCAAATATTATCCAACACCTGAACAGTATTTCTAGCTCAAGAGGAAAATGTTTTATTCATCTTTCACAAACTACAATCTTCATAGCCTTTAAAAAAAAAGCGAAAAGGTGGGAGTAATAAATCAATCAACTCAGGGTGGTTTTGCAATTAAAAACAAAACTTTCATTTGAGACATCATTGGTAGCGGAGAATGAAAAAGAGGAGCAAAATCACTCATAAAAAACTCCCCACAACTTTCTGTTTACACCGCAACCGTAGACTTATACAAAGAGAGTTCCCAGAAAGAAGAGTTCCCAAAAATGAGGCTCAGATTCGTGTTATGACAAGGCAAAAGAGAAGCCAACCGAGCCATGGCTGCAAAACATTGGTTGTGTGTGTGAGAGGACAAACTCAATCACAGGTAGCATAGTGCCAGGTAGACACTTTTAGCAATCACAACCATACTAGATTGCCACGCCAAGATACAGATCATATCATCCTCATACCTGATTTGTTTAAGCTAGATTCTAAAAGTTATCATCATTGCACGTTCTCAGGTGATCTGTGAAGATCAACATAGAAAGACCAGAGATCTTCACTGCCTTGTCAAACTTATTTGCTAAGGAGTGGTTACAAAAATAGGAAGTTAACTTCATCATGTTCCATCATGCCAAAGACAACATAAGAGTATACTACGGCTCAAATTTGCTGATAAGACAAGAAAAATGGAGGCATAGCCATGGCTGCAAACACCGGCTGCCTGAGAAAATCACTAGTCATCGGTGTTGCCTCGCCAAGATACAGTGCCTCTATTTTCTTACCCCATTAAGTTGCTAAAAAAAAAGAAGGGAGAAAATATCATCATAGCCCCTATCAACAACATTCACTGAAAAAAGCTAAATGCCTTTGGCATAACTGCAGACTTACAAGGTCTGTTATCTTAACTGTCAAACGCATCCACAATGAAATAAAATAAATCAGATTCTTGAAAAGAAAGTCAATTATATTGGCAATTCTTTTATGACTCTAAAGCTAAATTGAAACAATGAAATAGTATGTAATAGATATCCACCTATTCTACTCCTAGACACTAAACAATGTAACAGTGAACCACCAACAATTCTTCCAAAAATAAAACTAGAAACAGGGGAGGCACGATTGAAATTTTTTTAAATCCCTGCTAAACAAAACAAAGTAGGAGGATGAGATAAATTCACCATATATGAAGTTGAAGAAATAACAAAAAAATTCAAGAACAGATGAAAGGAAATAAGCCATCCGGCAACCATTTTGGGACTGAAAACAGAGAGAGAGCACGACAAGAAGCCGAAAAGTTAAAAAAATGTGGAAACTATTTGATGTAGATTCGAGAATAAGCAACTAACGAGTTGAATTTTTTTATAAAGCCAAACAGAGACCGATTTTGCAGCATGCATTCATAGATTCGACAACAATTTTGCATCTATTTAGACATGTTAAATAGAGTTTTGAATTGATGAAGTGATCAGCCAACAACTCATCTTCACGCCAAGATCAATAGATGGTTCATTGAAAGTAAACACAGTCAGAAGAAAACTAAAAGGAAATGCCAAACAACAGCTCAAGGCATTGATATGCTTAAAGAGATAGAGCCGGAGCAAAAGCTTGGGACGGGAACTGGAGAGAAATTTCAGACAGAAACGATGACAAAGAAGACCACAACATATTTATGAAAACACTTTAACATCTAATTTTAACACAATAGTCACCAAGCAAATGACAAGCTAATACTAAGATGAAAGAGATGGGTACATAGACTGAATAACAACACGGAGCAAACAACATCAGTTGTAAAACCAGAAGAGCAGAAAACATGTTTATGATAACCATAAGAAACTGAACCGCATAAGCCACAATAACCAACCTTGACTGATCTGGAATGAAGTAACGATTTCAACTAAACTTAAATGATGAGGTCATTGTTGAGACCCCCAAATACACAAGCATCCAATAATCATAATCGCACATAACGATTCAAATGCAACAAAATGAAACAGAATGCTACTTCACAATAAAATCGTGTTATAACACTGTAAAGACGCAGGACGATTATCAACCAAAAACCAGAAACGTGAAGCAGAAACAGGAAAAGATTTTACCTTTTATGGAGCAGCAAACTAAGGAACTCTTCGTCAAAGATTTTCGTTTTCCTTTCACCCAAATCAGACGAAACACAGAGAAAACAAAGAGATCGTCTTCCAGATTTTTTTTTTCAAACATAAACACTGGGCCTCCTTTTATAGCCGATTCAAGCTTGCAACGGACTCTTCCAAGGATTCAAAATTTGAATTCCTAGGAGGCTATCCCAAAGCAAGTGGAAGGACAAATAGGCTGTGAAGTGGTATTTTCAGATTGATTTGAGAGAAGAGGGGATAAGGTGGTGATAGAGATGGAGCGTCAAACGGCGATGGCAGTGGTGTCAGGCGGCGATGGCAGTGGTGTCAGGCGGCGATGGTGACCGGATGTCTAGAAAAGGGGGAGGAAACGCAGGCAAAAGGGGAGGAAAGAGGAGCGTTCCTGAGGAAGAAAAAGAGGCGGAAGAGTTGAGATAAAATTAGGGTGATTTAAGAAATAGCCAAAGTGTTGCAATTTTAGCCAAAATTGAGTGATTTATTACAAATCCGGCCAATTCGACTTGGAATGCAGTTGATTTGAGATCAATTGGCTAGATTTAAACAAACTCAATTTTTTAAGCTTCTTCGATTCAAACAAGATAAAAAATTACAAGCTACAAGTTAATTATTTAAATTAGGACTAATTTAAGCTAAAATTTTTTTTTCGAGGTCGTTTATGAATATTTACAAAGAGGATTAAAAATATATATATACAAACTATATGTAAATATATGCGTGCATAAGTATTTTAGAAGATTAAAAAAAAATCTATTTGAAAAAGACTTAAGATATTGCAAATTTCAAAGGTGATCACCTCAAAGTTGTTAGAAGTTGAAGAAGCTCTATAATTGATAACTATCGGGGAGGGTTGAGGTTAAGGTTGAAGAGACATAATCCATACGTTTGCATACGTGACACAAATGGAGTGACCAATATGAAGGGATTTGGGATTGTCACGTTTTGCTCAAATTAACCTATTTAAATTATGAACAATTTATTTGTTAATAGCCATAATCAAATAAATTAAAAATGATTATTTTGCAAGACTAAATATTTTGACAAAGTTTGGTTGTTCTTTAATATAAAATTAGCATGGGTTGACAATAAAATTTATTAATCAAGCTCTCTTTTCGAAAAATACTTATTTCAATAAAAAATTATTGTTTAATCAAAAATCGACTTGACATTTTAAAACGATAGTCATCTGTTATAAATTTCTCAAAAATGATGAAAGCAAATAGTAACATTCATATTTTGATTAGTTTTTATCAGAAATAATATCCGTAAAATAATTGGTCGAACCATAAAAATGAGAAGTTTTATCAATAATAAAAAAATCAACAACAATAAAATAATTATAATAGCATTCTTGAAAGTAAAATATTTCATACCTTATAAAAGTTTTATCATTCCTTAAAAAGAAAATTCTTTTCCTTTCTCTTGTTTTTTTTGTTCAAGTTCAACTAATTGAACATGGAGAGTCAAAATTAGAAATTTAAAATTTAAAATTATTAGAGAGCCAAAATCGGGAGAAGAAAAAAAATGAAAAGTACAAATAAAAAAATAAAAATCGATTACTTTGTAGGATTAAGTTATTTGACAAGAATTAAATAAAATTAGTATGGATTAATAATGAAATTAGATTAGTCAAACTTCTTCATTTGAATAACACAAGAAGATATCTACTCGTAAAAATGAGGAATCATGTTTGATAAAAAAAAATAGAAATAAAAATGAAATAAAAAAAATAAAAATAAAAAATGATTGAGTACTTAAAGTGATATTTGTATGACATAAAATTCTCAAGGATTCTAAAGAAAGTAGCAAATAATATATTTAAAAATATATATATGTATCTAATCTTTGTAGGAAATAATATCCATAAAAAAATATTTGTCGAACAAAAAGTGAGAAAATTTTATCAAAATACTAGCAACGATAATAATAGTAATAGTAATAATAATAACAAAATTTTATAATAATAACAATAGTAGTAGCAGTAGTGAAAAAAATATTTTGTAAAAGTTTTTTTTTATTATCTTTTTCTTTTCTCTTTTAAATTTTTTTTTAAAGAAATTAGACTAATTAAATATGGCGAGCCAAAATTGGGTGTCAATAGGGACAAACTTGGTATCAGAGCGCAGAGTTCAAGAGTTCTAGGGAGTCTATGAAGTCATGTCTAGTAGAGTCTTGTTTATGTGTGTGTTGTGCACCATACTTTATAAACAAGAGGTTATAGGACATTAGGAATGGTTACACTTCTTCTGTATTCTGAGTTCGTGCGATAGAGTTTGACTCTATAAAACTCTTTTTCTAATTCGTGTATTACGCGTTTGTAGATCATGCCTCCTATACGTACTGCTTTCCAAAGAGATGCCTCAGCCCCAAACACTGAGAATCCCCCACCTAAGGTCCCTACTCAGACTAGGACGAGTAGACGGGGTCGACCTGCCAGAGCTGCTGAGATTCCATAGGCACCTCCTGCTTAGTCAGCCTCCACCTCAGAGGTAGACTTCAGGGGAGCCATTGCTATGATCACCTAGCTAGTGGCCTCCCAGAGTAACATCCGAGGTCCCTAGACCCTTAGCTCTTGCTCCCAAAAGCCCACGACAGTAACCAGGCTCAGAGACTTCTTGAGGATGAAACCACCAGTCTATATAGGGTCAAAGGTTGAAGAGGACACATAGAACTTTATTGATGAGATGTGCATGGTCCTGAGGGCTATGCATGCTGATGAGGTTGAGGGAGTTGAACTTTCCTCCTATCAGCTTAAGGATGTTGCGAACGTTTAATATAACCAAGGGGAAGATAGTCGAGGTAAGGATGCTGAGCCTGCTGAGTGGGATGAGTTTGAGAGTGCTTTCCTTGATCACTTCTTTCCCCAAGAGATGAGGGAAGCAAAGGTTGAGGAGTTCGTGCACCTAAAGCAAAAGGGAATGACCATCAAAGAGTAGAACCTCAAGTTTATTAAGATGTCCAGGTACGCTCCAGAGATGGTCCAGGACATGAGGGAGAGGATGAGAAAGTTCATGTCCAAGTTGTATAAATAGGTGAAGAGGGAGTGCAAGGCAGCATTATTGATCCTGGGCATGGATATCTCCAAAATCATGGTATATGCCCAGCAAATTGAGGAGGAAAAGAAGAAAGACAGAGAAGAGAATTTGAGTAAGAAAGCCAAGTCTAGCGAGCATGATCCTAGCCAGCACAAACAGGATAAGAGAGATAGGTCCTACTTTCAGAAGTGGCATTCGGGGTACGTACCATCATCACCCAGTGCACCAACTCCAAACGTCAGGTATGATAAAGATCCCAAGGTCAGTCAAACTTTAGAGCACAGGGTTCGTAAGCCAGTGTGACCCTTGGCTCTAGAGGGAAACCACCTTGTGGGAAGTATGGTAGGATGCATTTGGGAGAGTGCAAGGATGAAGGAAATGCTTGCTATAAGTGTGGCCAGACAGGTCACTTCCTGAAGGAATGTCCACTTTGGGGTAATAAGGCACAGTTTTCTAGTATAATACCACCACCCAAGGGTAACCAAAGAGGTACTACACCGGGGACAAGCGGAGGGACGAACCGTCTTTATGCAATGGGGAGCCGATAAGATCGAGAGGTTGCACCAGGTGTCGTGATAGGTACGCTTCGATCTTTACTTTTGATTGCTATGCTTTGCTTGATCCAGAGGCAACAATGACCTTTGTGAGGCCATATATGGCTAGAAAATTTGAGATCCCCCCTGAGTGTTTACTTGAGCCTTTCCCTGTTTCTACTCCTGTTGGTGAGTCTATCATAGCCAAGAGAGTCTATAGAGATTGCATAGTGTCCGTCTATCATAGGGATACTCTTGCTGGTTTGGTTGAGTTAGAGATGATTGACTTTGATGTAATCCTTGGCATGGACTGCTCCACGCCTGCTCTCTCTTGACTGTAGAACCCGAACTATCAAGTTTCAGTTCCTAAATGAGCCTATTATAGAATGGAGGGGGATATTCCGTTGCACCTAAGGGCAAATTTATTTCTTACCTTAGAGCTAGAAGGTTAATCTCTAAAAGGTGCATCTACCATCTCGTGCGAGTCAAGTCTGATGATATTGAGCCTCCTACTCTTGAGTCAGTCCCGACTGTGAGTGAGTTTCTAGAAGTGTTTCCTGAGGATCTACCTGGAGTCCCTCCTGATAGAGAGATCGATTTTGAGATTGATATTCTTCCCGATACCTAGCCTATCTCAATTTCACCTTATAGGATGGCCCCCGCTGAGTTGAAAGAGTTAAAGGAGCAGTCAAGGGACTTGTTAGAGAAGGGCTTTATCAGGCCGAGTGTTTCTCCTTGGGGTGCTCCTGCCCTGTTCGTGCGAAAGAAAGATGGGTCTCTCAAAATGTGCATAGATTATAGGCAACTGAACAAGGTCACGATCAAGAATAAATATCCTATCCCCAAGATAGATGATCTGTTTGACCAACTTCAAGGTGCCTCATGCTTCTCAAAGATAGACCTCAGATCGGGCTACCATCAGTTGAAAGTGAGGGAGTGTGACATTCCAAAGACAACCTTTAGGAGTAGATATGTCCACTTTGAGTTCTTGGTCATGTCCTTTGTGTTGAGAACGCACCTGCAACCTTCATGGACTTGATGAATAGAGTGTTCAGACCCTATCTTCATATGTTTGTAATCATGTTCATCGACGACATTTTAGTGTATTCGAAGGATGAGGAGAAACATGCCAATCACCTCAGAATTGTCCTTCAGACTCTTAAGGACTATGAGTTGTCTGCAAAGTTTTAAAAATGTGAGTTTTGGCTCAAGTCAGTGGCTTTCCTAGGCCATGATATTTCAGGTGATAGTATTCGAGTCGATGCCTAGAAGATTAAAGCGGTTAAGAACTGGCCAAGATCGACCTCTCCAACCGACATAAGAAGTTTCTTGGGGTTGGCAGGCTACTACCGCAGGTTCGTTGATGGATTTTCCTCCCTATCCGTACCATTGACCAAAGTGACTCAGAAAAATGTCAAGTTTCAGTGGTTCAAGGAACGTGAGAAGAGCTTCCAAGAGTTAAAGACTAGATTGATTACTACACCTATTTTGACCTTGCCCAATGGGGCAGTGGATTTTGTAATATATTGTGATGCATCAAGAGTTGGGTTGGGTTGGGTGTTGATGCAGAGGGGGAAGGTGATAGCCTATGCTTCTAGGCAACTTAAAGTTCATGAGAGGAACTATCCGACCATGATCTTGAGTTGGCGGTGGTAATGTTTGCACTTAAAATCTGGTGCTATTACTTGTATGGAGTGCATGTAGATATGTTCATTAACCATAAGAGCTTGCAGTATGTCTTTAGTCAGCGAGAGCTCAACCTGTGACAGAGGATATGGTTGGAGTTGCTCAAGGATTATGATATGAGCATCCTCTACCACCCAGGTAAAGCTAACATTATTGTTGATGCTCTTAGCATGTTATCAATGGGCAGCACAACCCATGTTGAGAAAGGAAAGAAAGAGCTAGTGAAGGAAGTGCATAGATTGGCTCGTTTGGGAGTTAAACTTGAGGAGAATGATGAAGGAGGAGTTAATATTCAGAATGGGCCTGTTTCATCCTTAGCGGCAGAGGTGAAAGAAAAGCAAGACCAAGATCCTGTCATACTCCATCTGAAGGAGGTTGTCCACAAACAGAAAGTGATGGTTTTCTCCGAAGGGGGAGATGGAGTGTTGAGATACCAGAGTAGATTGTGTGTTCCGGATGTGGATGAAATTCGAGATAGAATCATGGCTGAAACCCATAACACTAGATATTTCATCCATCTTGGCTCCACCAAGATGTACCACGACTTGAGAGAAGTCTATTGGTGGAGTGGGATGAAGAGGGATATTGCTGAGTTCGTTTCAAAGTGCCCGAATTGCCAGCAAGTGAAAGTTGAGCATCAGAGGCCATGTGGATTGGCTCAGAACTATGAGATTCCTGAATGGAAGTGAGAGATAGTTAGTATGAACTTTATTATCGGTCTACCAAGGTCTCAAAAGCAACATAATTCGATATGGGTGATTGTAGACAAGATGACTAAATCAGCTCACTCCTTGGCAGTCAAGACGATTAATAATATGGAGGAGTACGCCAAGTTGTACATCCAGGAGATTGTGAGGTTGCATGAGGTTCCCTTATCCATCATCTCACACAGAGGAGCTCAATTCATCTCCCAATTTTGGAGATCGTTCCAGAAGGGATTGGGTACTAAGGCGAACCTGAGTACAACCTTTTATCCACAGACGGATTGCTAGGCGGAGCGGACAATTCAGACATTAGAAGATATGTTGAGAGCCCGTGTCCTTGACTTCAAAGGAAATTAGGATGATCATTACCATTGATTGAATTTGCATATAACAATAGTTATCATGCAAGCATTCAAATGGCCCCCTATGAAGCCTTGTATGAGAGGAGATGTAGATCACCAATTGGGTGGTTTGAAGTTGGAGAAGCAAAATTGATTGGGCCTGATCTTGTCCATCAATCGATGGAGAAGGTTAAGGTCATTAGAGAGAGATTGAACACTGCCTAGAGACACCAAAAATTTTAAACTGATGTGAGGAGAAGAGACTTAGAATTCGAGGTAAGTGATTGGGTGTATTTGAAGGTGTCACCTATAAAGGGTGTCATTAGATTTGGGAAGAAGAGAAAATTGAGTCCTTGCTATATTGGCCCTTATCAGGTCATGATAAAGATTGGGAAAGTTGCTTATGAGTTAGAGTTGCCTGCTGAGTTAGACGCAATTCATCCAGTGTTCCACGTCTCGATGTTAAAGAAGTGCTTGGGAGATCCTACCTTGGCGATCCCCGTTGAGAGTATTGGAGTAAAGGATAGCTTGTCCTATGAGAAGATTCCTGTCCAAATCCTTGATCGTCAAGTTCGTAAGTTGAGAACCAAAGAGATCGCCTCAATCAAAGTCCTGTGGAGAAATCAATTTGTTGTGGAAGCCACGTGGGAGGCTGAGGAGGATATGAGAGCCAAGTACCTGCACCTTTTCGTGCCCAATGAGGAAAATGTTGAAGGTAATATTCCTATACTTAACTTAATTGATGTTTCCATTCTTGAGTTGATGTGTCCATTGTTGAAATTTGAGTAGAGTTTATCGAGGTTGATAAAGAGTTGAGAGTTTAAGTTGTTGAGTGAGTATTGAGATGAGACTCGAGTCTATTCGTGCCATAATACCACTTTTGCTTATCATTCGAGGACGAATGGTCCCAAGGGGAAGATGATGTAACATCCGGTAAAATTAACAAAATACCCCTAGAGGAGAGGTATGCGTGTAACACATCTTCCAATGCTCGTATGGCAAATCCGAGGCCGGATTTGTGATCAGCACAAATAATTGAGTGGGAAAATTGTCTCAGTCGATTTTTAGAGTGACCCGATCAAAAGATAATAATTCGATCCGAAAACCAAAATAGTGTTGATGCGCGACAGAGGCGCGTCGCACCTCTATGGCGGACCCACACTTATATCTTTTTTCAACTTTTTCAACGGGATTGGAAAAACTCATTTAAAAACTTTTTAGAGAAAAATACACTATACGCGACCAGTCCACGTCGTGGACTAGGTTATTCCGAAGTTGAGAAACTTCTAAATTTTGTGAGGGGCATTCGAACAATTCCCAACTCCTACTAAACTCTATACATAACTAATTAGGCCGTTTTGACATAAGAAGGGTCTAAAACCTCATTCTAAGTCCTTTTCTAATAATCTAACAAGACTAGGGCTTGAGGAAAGAGGAGAAGAGCTTGAGATTGAGGAATTCAAGAGGAATCCTTGAAGCGATTGCTGAAAGCTTCATCTCAGGTATGTACGGCTACCTAAAGCGTGGGATTATGTTCATCAATACCCCTTCATTTCTTAAGTTAAGATCATGAGCATAAATTGCATGTTTTGAATCCTATGGTTCTTGAGTTCCCAAAGTTTTGCACATGTTGGAGTTTTCATGAATATACTTGAGTCAATTTATGAGTTGTGTCATCATTACCATGGAATATGAATGTTGTTCGAATGCTTGATACCTTAGTCCTAAATTTAGTATTTTCTTTGCTTACTGTCTACATTGAAAATCATGAATTTAACCTTCTAAACCTAGTAACTTGAACCCAGGAAGTATGTTTTCTTGTTTCATATATGTATGTAAAGGATATCTATTATGTCTTGTGTGTTGCGCCTAGATGATATGATGTACTTGACCGAAATCAGTGAGAGTCTTGTATTTGTATGAATGATTGTCTCAAGTTATTGAGTTGAGTTATTGAGAACTGAGTCGACTCGTTGAGATGAGTCAAAGAGATAGTTTGAGTTAATTTCCATGAGCACATTTTATTCTTGGAAGAAGTATTAAGCACCAAGTTAGGTGATTGAGGAGCACCCCAGAACTACGTTGCCAGGGTATGATGGTCACACCGGATAATTCTTGTGGTCCATGTCCCAATAGATGGACATTCTCTTTGGATCCAAGAGAGAGAGATAGAGGTTGACGTCCTATTCCTTGGCAAGTTTAGGGCGGACGTGGCAACAACGTCTTTTCATTGTACATCACCAAAGCTCACGGTGGGGTGGAGAGTTGTTGGTTAGAGAAACTTCCAAGAAAACACCTGAGTTGAGCATATCACGAGTCTTTCGAACTGAGTTGCATCAAATACTGAGTCTAATTCTTACAAGCATAATTTCAAACCTTAAACTTGCATGATTTACCTAAGTTGAGTTATGAGATGAGAAGTTGAGTCTTGAGTCGAATTAATTGATCAAGTTTGAGTTTTATCTGTTTCTTGAGCCATTTTTACATACCGTACATTCCACGTACTGATGTCACTCAGCACTGCATTATTTTATGATGCAAATACAGAAGATAGAGGACTTCAACAGGCGCACCGATGAGGCTCGGAGTTCCCTTGTTCCATATATTGATGAGCCCTCCTTGCAATCCGGATGAGCCTTTCTTTTATCTTTATGAGTTGCTTTATTTTCTTTGAGTTGTATAGCCATGGCCTGTCATGGTACCATCTTAGACTGCAGAGGTAGAGGCTTCATAGACTAGAGATGAGGATTTGATGTTGGGATCTTTCCCTCTTTGAATTGATTTCCTCAAACCAACTATTATGTCATAGATGTTGAGACTAATGTTGCTGGCCTATGACTCTCTTTCATTAATGTAGAAGTAACTGAGTTGCCCACTATCTTATTTTCCTCACTCTAATACTTTCTGTTGTATCTGATGATTGAATGACTATCTTAAGAGCGAGTGATTCGCTTAGGGGACTAGCAATAGTCTTCGAGTGCCGGCCACGTCTAGGGTATTCTCTCGGGGTATGACATGATGCCTTACATATACCTATGTTTAAGACTCATTCTTACATGTGAGAAGTGTATTAGGGTCATAAGAGACCTCCAATACTAAGTCGAGTTCAAAACCTTCCTATTGGTTGAGTTTTTGATATTAGATTATACAAGAATCAACTTCATATGACCATATAAAATATAATGATTTTGGTGGCTCATAATATATCAAATTAAAGATCTTTGAATTAGCTTTCCAATGCATCTAATTTCGCCTTAATCGGAGTTTGGAGTAAAAAGTTATAACCATTCCATTGAAGACATACAAAGCTGTCCGAAGTCCGCGACAGCTCCATGATGCGGAGTGGACGCGGACTCTTTTGGACAAGTTAATGACATATTTTTATTATTTTTAGGGTATTTTAATCTTATAACCTTTAGGGGTTTATTTTAGTGTCCCAAAACGCATAGAAGTCAACTTTTCATAAATAAAACCCTCTCCTTCACTCCTAAACATAAACACTCAAGAATCATCAATTAGCTTTCAAGATCCATCATTAAGGTAAGTTATTCTCCATAAATTTCAAGTTTCTCAACCCAATTTTCTTCATTTATTCATGAATCTCTATGAGAAATCTTAAATCATAACTTAGGGTTTCAAGAAAACGTATGGAAGAATTCCAATAAAGGATTTCTTGATCCTTCTTTTTCAAGAATTAGGGTTCTTCATCAAGAACTCTAAAGATTCCAATTCAAAAATTCAAGAATCAAAGAGAAGCCCTTCAACTAATTTTTTTTTCAAATTCTTTCACCCTAAAAGAATTACAAAGAAAATTTCTTTTTTTTTAGAACAACCATCAAGGTTCTAAAATCAAAGATTTTCTCCAAGAACATTAGTATTCATCAAATTTCGATTGTAATATCAACTTTCCAGGTATGTAAGGCTATCATAGCATTGTAGTGAGTTCATCTACGCGCCCCACGTCTAAATTTCTATTTTTAACGAGTATTGAATTGGGTAAAAACCTAGTTTTCAAATTCCAATTGAGTCAACTCTTCTTTTCTTGAATTTTATATAATTAAGTATTGAAGTTATTATTATTTTATTGTGTTAATGATCATGATTTTTCCCATTCATTATTAGATATTGAGATTCATAATTTTCATGCATTAAATAAAGTATTTGATTTAATCAAGGTTATGTATGTCTTTGAGCATGGATGTGATTTTTATGCATCAATGAAAAAGGTGATTTGAACTAATATATATATATATAGGAGTTTTCAAAGAGCATGAACATTAATTTAAAAGGAGTATGAGCATTAAGTTAAATGTTGTTTTGAGAAGAGAGTTTTGATGAAATATGTATGGCATTTGAAGCATATATTTTTTTTTATGAAAAAGCATATGGTTTGTAATTGAAAATATTGATGAATTGAGATGAAATTGAATTGATGAAAAGGTCCATTGAGACTTGATGAGATAATTTGAATTATTGATAGATGAGCACATCTTTTTTGGAAAAGTATTCGCACCGATTTAGGTAAGAGTTAAAAGAACTCAAGTCCCATAAACTATGTAGCCAGCGTAGGATAGAGGCCTAGCCTCTCTCGTCCCAAAAGAGGACTTAATTTGTGGATCCAATAATTTGAATCATCCCTTACTCTATCAAGGTATTGGACGGCTGTGGCAACGACAATGCAAAATATTGTATCATCATTCGCTCATATGATGATGGTTGTCGGTTAAAGAAACTCCATAATGATGAAAATTGAATTTCATTTGACAAAATTGCATATGATTGAGTTGATTTGAAAAGTATTGTTTATATTAATTTAATTTTTAAACTTGCATATCATATTGGATTGAGTACCGTACATTTCATGTATTGACATCACTTGACGCTGCATCATTTCATGGTGCAGATACATGTATTAGATATCCTGAGCAGACACTTCATTGAAGATCTATTCAGTCCCAGACAGTGGTGAGACCTCTTTGCTTTCAGAGGAACTCTTTTATTTTAGTTTTTTTTTTATTGTCTTAAGGTAGCCTTGAACATGTCTTGGCACCTTCTTATGAGTTGATAGAGGCTTCATAGACTGAGTCAAATAGAGTAAAGTAGCGTCTGTCTTACTTTCAGAGTCATTGAAAAACTATTATTATTTATTTGAACTGAAACATTGAGTTATTTTAATACGAGATATCTTGAAAATTATTTTACATGAAAATTTGAAGCCCACTTGAGTACTTTCTTTTGTTTCATTAAGTCTTCCGCTAATTGAATAAGTAAATTGAGCCAAGTGGTTCGCTTGGGAACCATCAATGGTTTCTGAGTGCAGGCCACGCCTAGGGTACCTATCGCGCCCCATTTTTTCTCGCGAAGAATTGAGAACCTGTACGACGTCGTGGCAACGACTCTTTTGGCATTTGAAAATTGAAGAGTCGCCACCTAATGAATTTAAAGGTGAATTAGGACACCATTCTAACCTACTAACTGATGTAAGGGTCAAGTCACCAGAGAACGGTAAGGGTTCAAGTTACCTCGAAGGGAAGGTGTTAGGCACCCTTCGAGGTCCACAAAGGCGGGTCCCGACCGTATCTCGCATTTATGTGGGAGTTTACAAATAGGGTCTCTTTTCATTATTATTCTAATTAATTCTAAGTGATCAAATAAGATAGGAAATAAATGAACAAGTTGAGCAATTAAATAACTATCTACCCCAAGCGTTTAATGAAATACATTAAAAGAAATATTAAAGACTAAGCAATTTTTCACTCGGATCAGTTTACTCAGCTTTATTTCAGAAGACAAAAGTATTATTTAGCTCGCATGGCTTAAATAAGCCTAAGGAAAAAAACCAAGGTTTTGTCCCATTTTAAGCTCGAGTGTGGATCATCATCTCCGAGGGTCCTATTTACCCCTACCCCTCCTAAGTTGATTTATTTATCATCCTTAAGCGTACTAAAAATGAAAAAAAAATCTAGCGCGCTCCTAAAGTGCCTAGCGTCCCTCCTACTGTCCAAGAGGCATCGAAATTCTATTTTATGGTGGTTCTAGACTCAAAGAAAATATAGTTTTACTATAGGACCTCGCGTCAAACAAAACGGTTAGGACAACATTTAGCACATAAAAGCTTAGGTAGCCTCCACACATATTATTTAACATGCTTGAAAACACAAACACTAGTACAAAACATATTCTGTGTGCATCACATTAAGAATTAAAAGAAGACTTCCTATAGGCGTGATTTTCTGAAAAGGGAAAAGTAGACAACTTAACTTTTTAAGAGAGAATAAGATGAGCATGACGTTTATTATTTAAAATCTATAGGCACGTTTTCTAATGAAAAATATTTAAACCTAAAGTATGATTTCTAAGCAATATCACAAAATATTAAATTCCTATAGGCACAATTCCTAAACATGTCATAAAAATTCCTATAGGCATAATTTCTAAACACATAGTATGTAGAAAACAACTTAGCGCATGATTTCTAACATTAAATGCCCGGGGGGTGGGGTGGGGGGAGGGGGGCAAGATTTCTAGCATGAATAACCTAAAAGCAATAAAATTAGCAAACCTAAAAATATAACTTGTAATATAGAAATAGAAAATAGCCTAAGACAAGATTTCTAATAGTGAATAACATAAACACATGATTTCTAGTAAATAGAGAATAGCCTAAAGCATGATTTCTAAAAAATTAAAAAAAATAGCCTAAAAGCATAATTTCTATTGCATACATAATATTTAGCATATATTTAGACAAGGTCATATGAACATGATTTCTAAAAAAACATCCTAAACATGATCTCTAAGCATAACATTTGAAAAGAAAAGAAAGATTTTTTTTTGTTTTAATACTATTCACCCTAAATCAATTAATGCACACACACCTTATTAAAAAGAGCCTAGATTAGAGTTTGCCTAAGATTAATGTCAAACAAAACAACACAGAAAAAATAAAAAAGAATGAATGAAAACAATTAACACGTAATTTTCCTTGCCCCTTTTAAACTACATCCCCAGTTTTTCACTATATTTCATTACAAGGCTTTACAGAAAAATAAATACAACAACAACATAAAGAAAATTAAAATCTTCAATGGCCCTCCGAGTACATTGCCCCCCTGCCCCCTCCCCCCCATAGGTGACTCTTCACATCCTTGACTTGAAATCCAAAACATGTTAAACACAAAAAGAAGAAGTAATATGTGTATAAAATACTAACCAGTTAAGAAAAATAATAACAACAAACCTAAGAGAGCCTTGAGAATGATCTTTGACAGCCTTCCTTGGAGTAAGAGAGCAGAAAATTAGAGGAGTAACAGTGAATATTGTCTTTCTTTTCCATATCAAGAGTGTCTGAATTGTAAAGTCTCTAAGTATTTTTGTGTGAAGTGATTAAGAACTCTGTAAAGTGTATCTGTTTATATAGTATAGAGGACAAGTATCAGAAAAAGTAACAAATAATACTAATAATCTGGTGTTACCATAAACTAAGTAATTTGAGTAAATGTTGGTCAAAAGAAAATCAATCCGATAAATTATTTCCATACATACTGCAGAGAATCTGTCTAACTACAATAATAAAGGTTTGATCGGAGTCAAATTAGGTCAAATTTCCATACCAGAACAAGTAAGAATATTTCAGGCCTTAAATAAAGCAAGTAATTCAGTCCAACCATAATTTGTAAATAAATAAATCAAAAGAATCACTGATTTTTGAATTAAACTAGAAACTAAATATATCAAACAACCAAAGTCTGCCAAGCACAATCAAACAATTGATATTGTCTTTCCAAAATTAAGATAGGCACGAAATCCTACTAATTTAGACAAACACAGATTTTAGAATTATGCATTAATCCTTAGAAAATTTCAAATATAATTTATTTAGAATGACAAACTAAAAAAAGTCAACCGTACTGTAAAATTCACAATGCATCAACAAATCACACAATAATCACATTGCTAAAGAATTTTAAGAGCAAGAATAGTAAACCATAACGAAATCAAACCAAATTTCGTTCGTTCTTGATTTTTCCGACTTGTCCTTCTTATTTCCCGTTCTTTGCCGGGGTTGAGAAATAGATTTTAGGACTAGAAGAGGAAGAAGGGGGTTGTTGGGTGTCGAGTTCCTTTTTCTGGCGAGTTTCAGTGACATGAAGAAGGGAGAAGAAGAGGCAAGGAGAAGGAGGAGGGGACGCCGGTGGAGTCTTGGTCACTGCATGGTGGTTTCGACTGTTTAGGGTCTGGTCGGTGGTTGGAGAGGAGAAGAGGGAGTGGGTGGCGGCGTGGTTGATTTTCGGCGAGACTCGCCGAAATTTTGGAGAGGAGGCGGTTGTTCTCTCTCTAGAGAGAGAGCGAGAGAGTGAGGAGAAATAATGAATGATTTAGGGTCTTGGGTGGGTTAGGGATTAAAAATAGAAATAATAATTTAAAATTAATTTGAATCACTGAATCATAATCGGATGGATGAGATTAAAATTTTAGAGATGGGCCGGATCCAAATTAAAGCGGATTATCTGAATTTAAATAAATGAAATTGAATTGGAGTTTAAGATTGAGCCACGAATCGACTCACTTTAGGCTAGAAATGAAAGAACTTGTAAAGAATTGACTAGAATTAAAATAGTTTTCAAAGAAACGACTAGAATTGAAATAAATTGATGGAAAAGGTCACAAATTAAATGAAATTGGGGTAAAATTGAATAGATTGCCCTCTAATTAATTATGATATGCACACAAACAATATTTTGAAAATAATAATCTTTACATAAAGAAAATACGTAATACATCATAACTGTATAAAATATTTGGATATATGAATATATATATTTCAAAAATTAAGAATTAATAAAATAAATTGGTAAACATTATTTTTAAACATGACATTAATGTAATGCCTGGTAAAATTACCATAATACCCCTAGAGGGACGGTATGCGCGTAACGCATCTTCCGATGCTCGTACGACAAATTTGAGGCCGGATTTGTGATCAGCACAAAGAATTGTGTGGGAAAATGGTCTCGGTCAATTTTTAGAGGGACCCGATCCAAAGATAATTTTTTGATCTGAAACACAAAACAGTGTTAGTACGCGACATGAGCACGTCACACACCCATCGCAGACCAACACTTGTATTCTTTTTAAAATTTTTGACGGGATTGAGAAAACTCATTCAAAAAACTTTTCAGAAAATACACAGTACGCGACCAATCCGCATCACGGACTGGGTCTTTTTCGAGTTAAAATTTTTTAAATTATTATGAGGGGCATTCCGGTCAATTTTCCACTCCTCCTAAACTCTATACACGATCTAATAAGGTCGTCTCGACGTAAAAGGGTCTAAAACCCCCATTCTAAATCCTATTTCAATATTCTATCAAGGCTAGGGCTTGAGGAGAGAAGAAAAAGCTTGAGTTTGAGAGAATTGAGAACAAATCCTTGACATGCTTGATTGATAGCTGCATCCCAAGCATGTAAGGCTAAACTAAAAACATGAGAGTGTGCTCTCATGTTCCCTATAGATGGTCATAGATGAGTTGATGGTTGAAGAGTCTGCATGCATGAATACTTGAGGATTTTTCTTGAAAAATTGATTTGAAATTACATGTTTTCTATGTTGATGATCATCATACTATTTGTTTTCTTAAATTGAACATTTTCATGAGAATTTGCATAACTTTACATGACTAATTTGAAAAGCATGCACAATGAACTTGAGAATTGAGTCAGAGAGCCTTGAGTTGAGATTGTTGATTGTGATGAGAGAATGATGATGAGTTGACGGAATTTGATTGTCTTATGAGTCCCTATAAATGAACTCTACCAATGTGTCTATTCAATTGATTCCTAGTGATTGTTCTAAATCTTGAGTCATTGATGAGATTGATAGATGAAAGGATTAAAGTCCCTATAAGTTGAATGATGATGGGGTTTGAGTCCCTATGAGATACCGATCGTTGACGGGGTTCGAGTCCCTATGAGATTGGTCGAGATAGATATTTTATGAGCATTGAGTCACGGGAGGAGTATCAAGCACCGAAATGGGTAAGAGTGAGTCCCACTCGAACTCATTAACTATGTCGCCAAACATAGGTGAGCATAAAACCATCACATATATTATGGTTACCTCGAGAGTAACAGTCCCTGAAAGCAATAGCGGATCTGTTGAGTATTGACTCCATATTGGGTGAGCTGATATGGTTTGGGAGCATTCCCTACCTGGTAAGTTTGGAATGGTTGTGGCAATATCAGTGTGATTGTTATACATTCATTGGCTCATAAGTGAGTGTTGTCATATAAGAGAAACTCTTATAAATTTCCAGTTTTGAGTACTTTGAGTCGAGATGAGAGGAGGTGGGCTCTTTTGTGATGAGATGAGATGAGATAAGAGGAGGTAAGCTCCTCCGAGATGAGATGATAGGAGGTGAGTTCTTTTGAGATGAGTTTGAGATGACTGATGAGTTTTAGTTGTTGATGTGTCGCTTGTCTACTCTTTATTCTTGCATAGATAGACATTTGATGATTTGATGTTATTCATGTTTATTTTGAGTCGATGTGGTTTCCATATTATTCTACCTATTTCTGTTTCACTCAGCTATTTTACATACCAGTACATTCCAAATACTGATGTCTACTCTGGACTGCATCATTTTATGATGCAGAGGCAGGTACTAGAGATCGTCAACAGGCGCTCCGTTGAAGATCTTAGACTCATAACCGATTTGGTGAGCCTCCCCTACTCCGGAGGATCCACTATATTTATTTCATCATGGTTTAGAGCTAGATTAGACTATTTCCTTTATTTTGTTATGGGTAGCCATGGGTCTATCATTGGCACCACATGAGTAGTGATAGAGGCTACATAGACGATGGTTGAGCATTGATGTTGAGACTGTGAGCTAGTTCTCTCTACTAGCCTTTATTATTATCTATTTACTTGAGACTTTAGACGAGACATGCCTATTCACTTACTTATACTTTCCATTGTTCAGTAGAGTTTATTGAATAAATGGTGTGATGAGGCTAAGTGGTTATCTTGGGGACTGACAATAGTCTCTGAGTGCCAGCCACGCCAAGGGAACCCTCTCGGGGTGTGACAAACTTGGTATCAGAGCACAGAGTTCAAGTGTCTTAGAGAGTTCATGAAGCTGTGTCTAGTTAAGTCTTGTTTATGGGTGTGTTGTCGACCATATTTCATAAGCAGGAGGCTATAGGACATTAGGAATGGTTACACTTCTTTCTTATTCCAATTTGTCCAATAGAGTTAAACTCTATGAAAACTCTCTTCTAGTTCGTGCTTTACGCATGCAGAATTGATAACATGCCTCCCAGAAGAGCTGTCAGAGGAAGGGGATATCCCGCCAGGCAAGCTGTTAATCCACCTAAGCCTCAAGTACTCGAGGAGCTTGTGGATCAAGCTGTCCCTGTTGAGTAACCCCCTCAAGATGAGGTCTCCTATGCTGAGCTACGCCGGGCTATTCAAGCTCTAGTCCAGGCTGTCGCAACACCTGCTGTGAGACAAGTAGCGGGTAGACTAGATTCTCATGACACCTCTAGAGTCTGAGAAATTTTTAGGATGAATCCGCCTGAGTTCACGAGGTCTGCATCCATTGAAGATCTTGAGAACTATGTGGAGGAACTTGAGAAGGTGTTCCAAGTGATGCATCTGGCTGATGCCGATAGGGTTAAACTGGCCGCTTACCAACTCAAGGGTATAGCCAGACTGTGGCTCGACCAGTGGAAGAAAGGTAGAAAGGTTGATGCTCCATATTTGACCTGGGCAGTGTTCGAGGAAGCCTTCTTGGGACGCTTCTTCCCAAGAGAGAAAAAAAGAAGCTAAGGTGAGGGAGTTCCTAAATCTGTAGCAGGGCTCTATGACCGTGCAAGAGTATGGTTTGAAGTTTACGCAACTATCTCGCTATGCTCCGGACATGGTTGCTGACATGAGGGAAATGATGGGGATGTATGTTGATGGGTTGAATAGAGGACCCAAAAGAGATGGGAGAGGATCCATGCTTGTGAGTGATATGGACATCAGGCGACTGATGATATTTGTGCAACAAGCTGATGAAGAGAGACAACATGACAAGGAAGAGTTCAAGCGTAAGTGAGCTAAGACATCCAGCCATGAGGTTGGAAGGAAATGCAATGGTAACCGATTTCCAGCACCATCATCTGCTAGTGCACCTGTGCTTAGAGGCAGGTATGATCAAAGATTTCAGAATGTTGGAACCCATGGATCGCAGTCACAGACTAGTGTGGCTCAAGGTTCGCAGGGTCAGCCACCGTGTGATAAGTGTGGCAAGTTGCACTTGGAGAGATGTCATGACGAGAATGATGTGTGCTATAGATGTTGATGAGTCATGAAAATACGACTTTTACGGCGCTTAAGACATAGAATTATTGTGCGTTCTTAAGCGCTTTTGTTAGTTTAATAGGTGTGTTTTGATACTGTGCAGGAAAATAGTGAAGGCATGGACAACTTTGGTGAATTGCAAGGAATGAGTGGAAAATAAGGCCAAGTGAAGGACCACGGAAGGTCTACACGGGCCGTGTCATGCTACACGGTCCGTGTGACCAACCGTGGCACCACACTTGGTGAAAAGAGCAAAAAACGAAAGACACACGTCACTCGCACGGACGGGTACACGGACCGTCTACCTTCAGACGGGCCGTGTCACGCGCCGTGTGATTGACGTGAACTCGGAGGGGCTTCATCGAAATTCAAGGAATTTGTGCAAGTGGAGTCACACGGACAGACAAACGGACCGTCTACCTTCAGACGGGCCGTGTCACGCGCCATGTGATTGACGTGAGCTCGGAGGGGCTTCGTCAAAAATCAAGGAATTTGTGCAAGTGGAGCCGCATGGATGGACAAACGGCTCGTCACACGCAACACGGGCCGTGTCACGGCTCGTGAAGACGCAACAGACAGAGGCAGACGGACCGTTTGACGGGCCGTGTCCGTGCGGAAAACTATTTTTCCTAAATTGTATCGGATTAGTTTTACCTGGTATAAATAGTATGTTATTTTATTTCATTAGAACCTTCTGGTTAAAGGCAGAAACAACAGAGTAAGAGCAAAAACAATAGTTTGACTTTGTAATACGTTTAATTCGTGATTGTGATCATCGTTCGAAGATTGTAACACGGATTCTTGTTCCTTCAATTGTAAGTTTATCATTATGCTTTATCCTATTGTTGTGAGCAATTTATCACTAATATGCTAGGCTAAACCCACACCTAGGGTTGTGGGAACCATGACGATTCAATAAGATAACGCAAACTGGGGTAAATTCATGAGAATGAGTATTGCATGCATTGTTAAATTCTTCGTTCTAATTTCTCCTTAATGAGTTGACGCATTAGGGTAAGCCTGTATTCGCTACATGCCCGAGAGGGATGTAATGATTGGGAAAAGAGTTTAACAATGGAAATTCGGGGTTATGAACCTAGTCTAAGTGCCTGAGACTGAAAGGTAAGGGTACTCTGAGATCAAAAAAAAGTTTAGAATCGCATACACTCTGAGACCGAAAGGAGATGAGTGAAATATAACTAGGAAGGACCGAAAGGTGAACTAGGGATTAACTACATTGTTGGATCTTGCATGCACCATTAAGAACGAGTTTACCTAGCCAGTTTAGTTGTCATATTAGATGTCATGGGGAACACAACCCTAGCTTCTCTCTATCTGTTTGAAAACAGAACAACGTCTTTATTAGTTACATTACACAATTATTTAAATTAAACAGACCTCCCATTTACTTTATGCATATTTATCTCGGGAATAGCATTTACATCTAAAAGACGGTACTAATAGATAAATTCTTACGTGTTCCCTGTGGGATCGACCTCAACTCTGGTTGAGTTCTATATTTGACTAATGACCGCTTTACTCTTCTATTCGGAGTGTAATTTGGGCGTATCAAATTTTGGTGCCATTGCCGGGGAACGCGGCAAAGAACTAGTCTATTAGTTGCTACTTTCAGTTTGTAAGTCTAGTCCCTAATTTTTTACTTTATTTCTTGTTTTTGTCTTCGTAGGGAATCAGCATTGCATGCCAAGCACCCGAAGTAAGGGTGAAGCACTTATTCCTTATAATCCCGAGCTTACTAAATCAATTCGCAGAATGAATGCCCAGGATCGCAAGGCAACAAGGCAGAAGGAGTTGGCAGTGAACCCTGCTGACAGAGGACAGGATGGGTTGGGTATGAATGATCTCGCTGGTAATGTGGTACCACCAGCGGCACCACTTCGCCAGGTATCACTCGTACCACCACAATAACACCAACCCCCGTTGAGACCTCAAGGACGTCAGTACCCACCAGCTGTACATGATGATGATGACGGTGCTGGGACCACTGGGGCAATAGTGCTGCCACCTCTGCCTGCTGGGGTCAAATTCACTATCACTAGCACCATGTTGCAGATGTTGCAGTTGAAGGGGTTGTTCACTGGAGCTGCCACAGAGGATTCGAATCAACACTTAATGAATTTTTGGCGACCTGTCAGTCATCCGAAATTCCAGGAGTTAGTCAACAAGCAGTGAGGTTGAGACTATTTCCACTGTCTCTATCTGGGGAGGCAATAAGGTGGCTGAACGAGCTCCCCCCCGACTCCATCCGTACATGGAGAGAACTAAAGGAAGCCTTTTTAGAAAGATTCTTCCCTGCTTCACGGCAACTGAAACTCAAAGATGAGATCGGGTCTCATAAACAAATGCCGAATAAAGCACTGTATCAGTCTTGGGAGAGATTCAGACAAAAGCTCAAACAGTGCCCAAACCATCATCTCACCGACGAACACTTGAAGGCAGTCTTCTACAGGTCCTGTAATTTTGTTACCAAGCCAATCATAGATGCAGCTTGTGGAGGGTCATATATGTCTAGGACTTTCCCGAACATAGTGGTCATCTTAGATCAGGTGGCAAAGAACAACAAGGCATGGTACACCAGAGAGGCGGACTGCTCTGGAATGGTTTTTGAAATGAGTGAGGAGCAGCGCAAGAAGGAGGAAGAACGGGACCAGGATATGACCCATATGCGGACACTAATAGATTTGCTTCCAAAGAGGTTCCTTGGTGGGGGCATTGAGAAGGTAAAAGCAATGGAAGCACTCCCCAGGTATGATGATCAAGGCAGCGACTATGATGAGGAATCTCAGTTTTTGGGTAGTCAGGGGGGTTACCGGGGTTTTAACTCTGGTAACCAAGGTCGGAACTACAGTCGGGACAATTACCAAGGGAACTGGCAGAATAGGGATGGCTATAGAAACCGAGACCGCCAAAATGAAGGTGGCGGCAACTCTAGGCTAGAGGACATGATGACAAAAGTCCTTAGCAAAGTGGAGGCCACAGAGGCAGGGGTGCGAGATGTAAAGGGCGAAATGTCCAATGTTAGGCAGCAAGAGGACTCGCACTCCACCTCGATCAAGCAGTTAGAGCAGCAGCTGGGGCAGCTTTTAGCGTCATTGAACCAGAGGAAAGCTGGGTCACTTCCAAGTGATACGGTGCAAAACTCGAAAAACGATGGCCACTGCATGGCGATCACAACGAGAAGTGGTAAGGTACTTTCTAACCCTGTTGTTGCTAATGATGCAGGTCAGGAGAAAGCAGGTGACAAGGTACATAGCCCCATGGGGGGTCATGTTGACGATGGGGGTGATGAACCTGAGGCAGCGCCAGCAGAGCCAGAGTTGACCAAGCAGACAATAGAGATGGACACCTCCAAACACCCGAGTCTGCCAGCCATCCCGAAACCGAAACCGCCATTCCCCTAAAGGTTGAAAGAGAAGGCGGAGGATGGCAAGTTTCAAAAGTTTCTGTCTATGTTGAAGGAGCTGTCTGTGAACATACCCTTGGTGGAGGCACTTGAACAGATGCCTGGCTATGCTAAGTTCATGAAGGACTTAGTTACTAAGAAGAGGACAGCCACGATTGAGCCAGCTAATAATTTGCACCACTGTAGCGCAATCGCTGCAAGATCCTTGGTCGAAAAGAAGGGAGATCGAGGAGCCTTCACCATCCCGTGCACCATTGGTGCATATGACTTTGCACGGGCCCTTTGTGACCTGGGTGCCAGCATTAACTTGATGCCGCTAGCAGTACATCAGCAGTTGGGCTTGGGAGCCCCCACACCCACGACCATGTGGCTACTGATGGCAGATAGATCAGTGAAGAGGCCCGTGGGAATCCTGTGCGATGTTTTAGTTCGGGTTGGCAGGTTCATCTTTGTCACGACCCGGGATCGGGGTCTAGGTGTGACACGGAGAATGGGGACCCCTAAGCCCCCAAACAAGCCTCAAATTTGCGGAAACTAAAGACAAGATAAAAGAGAACATTCTTAAAACCAAAAGGGAGAACATATTTCCATAGATAACAAAATGAGAAGAGTTTATACAAAGTCCAACAAGTGCCTTTAATCAAGGAACGGGGGCCGGGACAAGTTCCGGGCTCACCCTTAACAAAATACATACATAGATAAAGCGTACAAGAACAAAAGCATGCCCTCGAAAGACGGGGCTCGCCACAGAATATCCAGACAGGGGAAAAACTACTCGTCCAACGGATACTGCTCAAACTGCTCGGTCCCTGCATGGTAAAATCATGCAGGCATAGAGTATGCATTAGTACGTTGAATGTACTAAGTATGTGGGTATGCAATGCACGTGACTTACCGAACCTGCATAATCAAGTTAAGTGGCAAGGGCACATAATATACAAGGAATATATAAACAATGGAAATTTTTAATATACAAGATGCCATGAAATGCGTGATGCGTGCAATGCGGTAATGCTCCTATATATATATAAAGGGGATGGACTATAACCGACACACCCAAGTCCATGCGAGCTATTACATGAACCGGACCGAATTGGGACCTCCCATCGGCGGGGAGAAGATTACTTGCCAAAGGTAACCTACATCACACCTTACGAGCAACCCCTACTATCAGTGGATGGCCACCTTCCTTACGGGCAACCCCTACTTTCAGAAGAATTTTCATAACATCTAGCCATTCCTTACGGGCAACCCCTACTTTCGGTAATGGCTCCTATGCTGGCACATAGTTCAAGGAAAGGGAGAGGGACCTTGGGGCTATCCCAACACTCCAAATCCATCGGTGCTATGTACACATCCCACAAGAATACTTATAAATATATGCACATATGCTTATCAAGAGAGAGCTAACATCCATTTCAAAATGTGATTTATACAAATAGGCTCAATTACCAAATTCCAAACTATGACCATAATGCGTATGCAAGGAATAGCTCATCTACACATATATCATAATGGTGCAAGCACTCATATTGCTCAAAGAGCCATAATCATAGACATACCGGTGATCACCTTATTGTCATATCCCATGTCTTACCAAAATTCACATTATAATCTCCCTTTTCGGACCAAAATTGGGCTTAACCAATATCTCCAAGATTTCCATGTATAAATGCCATGAGTATGTTGTAATGCAAAAATGTAGGAATGGCATGGGTAATGTAGAATATATCCAAAATTAGAAATATAATGTAAAGACTAGGAATTTCATAATAAAATTCATATGAAAGTATAGTATAAATCACCCATGCAAAATAACATCATTAAAAGGGACATGCAAGCTTCATAGTTCCTAGCTCAAGTAACTCACCATAGTTCAAACTTAACATAACTCAAATTTCTGAATATTAACTAGCTCATGCATGGTTCAAATTATCAAGTTCAAGTAGTAAAATTCACATTTTAAGTAGACAAACTCATACATAGTTTAAGAAGGAATTTGGGTCTTCTTGGTTGGAAGAGACCAAGAATCAACCCACATACCTGGTTGTAGAAAAACTTGAGAAGGAAATTGACTCACAACCTTGGCCCCTAGCTTGAACAACCTTAGAGAGAGAATGGAGAGTTCTTGAGGAATGAATTTTAGAGAGAGAGAGTGAAGTGTGAAATGGCTGAAAAATGAGGGTGTTTACTTATATAGGGGGCTTAGGAAGGGTGGGAAAAGACCAAATTTTTGTTGGAATAAACCAATATTTCAAAAATGCCATTAATGAAACGGAGCAGGAAATGGTCCGTCTGAGGCATACGGACCGGTAAACGGTCCGTCTGGGCTCACACGGGCCGTTTACTGGCCCGTGGCCCTTCCCTTAAACTGTTCGGAGGCAACAATATTTTTGACTAAGTTGATCCACACTGTCCAGTAAATGGACCGTCTAGTGTCACACGGGCCATTTACTGGACCATCTCACCAAACTTAGAATTTTTCAGAGGCAAAAATTTTCTTTCGGACCAAGTGTCACCAAACGGTCTGGTAAACGGACCGTTTAAGGTCACGGACCGTGCAAGGGTCCGTATGAAGGCACCAAGGAAGTACACACACTTAGAACACAATTTTGGCAAGAAATTCGTGGGCCAAAGCAGCCTCACGGACCGTTTGATGCCACACGGTACGTGTGGCTGGCCGTGTGGCTTGTCTGCACGAACAGTCTGAACGAAAACGAGCATAACACCTTGGTCCGAGCTCGGAATTAGGTGAAACCAGGTGTGTTGGAAAGATAATATAAAGAGCTTTAATTCGATATGTCATAGGCCACCTAGTTCAATTTGAGCTAAGAGATATGCCCACTCAAAGTTGACCCTCTTATTGGTACTTGAGAAGAGTTTAGCCAGGGAATTCCTTTGAGGTCGTTAAACAAATTTCCGGGTCCTTACATCATCTCCCCCTTGGGAACATTTGTCCTCGAATGTGCAAGAACAAGGCTTGAAAAGTTAGAGTTTAGGCAAGATAGTTCCGACTCAAGACACAATGCACAACTCAACTCAACTCAAATTACAAGGTTCGTGCATAAAAGCTTTTGTCACAAATCAAATTATAGTTCAAAACCAATTCATGTCAAAATTGTATTCAACTCATTTGCCAAGAAGGACAATTCTTTAATGTACACATATGCATGTCATGCCATGAGACTCAAGAGGGCAAGAAAATGACACAATTTATGGGGAAACATTCCTAGTACCTTAGGCTTGAGTAGATTGGAAGAGATGGGGGTATCGTTTCATCATGTCCAACTCCGCCTCCCAAGTAGCACTCTCCACTAGTTGATTTCTCCAAAGTACCTTTACTGAAGCCACATCCTTATTGCGAAGCCACTTAACTTGCCTATCCAAAATTGCCACCGGCACCTCCTCATAAGTCAAATTTTCCTCGACCTCAATCCCTTCCAAAGGCACAATGGAAGTAGGATCGCCAACAAACTTTCTCAACATGGATACATGAAAGACCGGATGGATTGAACCCAAATCCGGAGGTAACTCCAACTTATATGCCACATCTCCAATACGCTCAACGATTTCATACGGGCCAACATACCGTGGGCTCAACTTGCCCTTCTTGCCGAAACGTATAACGCCCTTCATAGGAGAGACTTTCACATAAACTCAATCCCCTACATGAAATTCGAGGTCCCTCTTTCTACTATCCGCATAGGACTTTTGGCGACTTTGGGCCGTTTTCAATCTCTCCCTAATCACCTTTACCTTCTCCATAGCATCCATTACCAAATCCGGGCCAACCAAGGCCATTTCCCCCACTTCAAACCATCCCACCGGGGATCTACACCTTCTCGCATACAAGGCTTCAAACGGTGCCATGCCAATACTAGCATGGAAGCTATTATTATAAGCAAACTCGATGAGTGGAAGATGATCATCCCAATTCCCTTTAAACTCTAACACACATGCTCTCAACATGTCCTCCAAAGTTTGAATAGTCCGCTCCGCTTGGCCATCGGTTTGAGGATGGAATGCAGAACTCAACTTAATTTTGGCCCCAAGGCCCTTCATAGATTTCCAAAAGTGGGAAGTGAATTGAGTACCACGATCCGATATGATGGACCTAGGTACACCATGCAACCTCACCATCTCATGGATATACAACCTCGCATAATCCTCGGCACTGAAAGTAGCTTTGACTGGTAAAAAGTGGGCCGATTTCGTCATCCGATCCACAACAACCCAAATGGAGTCGAATTGTCTTCGGGTCCGAGGCAACCCAACCACGAAGTCCATATTCACATCCTCCCACTTCCAAGTTGGAATTTCAATGTCTTGGGCCAAACCACCAAGCCTCTAGTGTTCAACCTTTACCTGCTGACAACTCGGGCATTCAGACACGAATTTGGCAATATCCCTCTTCATACCATGCCACCAATAAATCTCTCTCAAGTCCCCGTATATCTTGGTAGACCCCGGGTGAATAGAGTAACGAGAGTTGTGGGCCTTGCTTATAATCACCTTCCTAAGGTCATTCACATCGGGAACACAAAGCCGGTTTTGGTACCGGAGTATACCATCTCCCCTCGGGAGAAAGCCTCAATCTCTTTTGCAGCAACCAACTTCTTCAACTCACACAATGACATATCTAGATCTTGTTTTGCTTTCACCTCATTCACCACTGACGATTCTGACCCGTTCTGAACCCGTATACCACCCGTGCTAGAATCAGTCAACCTGACACCCAACCTAGCCAACCGGTGAACATCCCTTGCGAGCTCCCTTTTCTCATTTTCAACATGCACCACACTCCCCATAGACAATCTGCTAAGAGCGTTGGCTACGACATTGGCCTTGCCCAGATGATACAACACGCTCATGTCGTAATCCTTTAAAAACTCCAACCACCTCCTTTTCTTGAGATTAAGATCCCTTTGGGTGAACACATACTGTAAACTTAAGTGAACGGTGAATACATCAACATGGACCCCGTACAAATAATGCCTCCAAATTTTCAAAGCAAACACCACCGCTGCTAATTCAAGGTTGTGAGTGGGATAGTTCCGTTCATGCACCTTCGACTGTCTTGATGCATACGCTATCACCTTACCATTCTGCATAAGCACACAACCCAAGCCGACCCTCAAGGCATCACAATACCCCACGAACCCTTCTGAACCACTTGGCAAGGTCAAAACGGGAGCTGATGTAAGCCGATCCTTCAAAGTTTGGAAACTTCTCTCACATTCATCCGACCATACAAACTTCGCCTGCTTCTAGGTCAACTTGGTCAATGGAGATGCAATAGAGGAGAAACCTTCTACAAACCTTCTGTAGTACCCGGCCAACCCAAGAAAACTGCGGATATCCGAAGGAGTCAATGGTCTAGGCCAATTTTTCACAGCCTCTTTCTTCCTCGGATCTACCTTGATACCATCCCCGGACACCACATGCCCGAGGAAAGACACTTCGCCCAACCAGAACTCGCACTTGCTAAATTTGGCATACAATTTCTTTTCCCTTAGAGTTTGGAGGGCCATCCTCAAATGATTCCTGTGCTCTTGTTCACTTCGGGAGTAAAAGAGGATATCATCAATAAATACCACCACAAAGCTATCTAGGAAAGGCTTAAACACCCTGTTCATTAAATCCATAAATGCGGCCGGAGCATTAGTTAGACCAAATGACATCACCACAAATTCAAAGTGCCCGTACCTTGTCCGAAAAGCTGTTTTGGGGATGTCACACTCTCTGACCTTCAATTGATGGTATCCGGAATGGAGATCAATTTTTAAGAAGTGAGTGGCACCTTGTAGCTGATCAAACAAATCATCAATCCTCGGCAACGGGTACTTGTTCTTAATTGTCACTTTATTCAACTGCCTATAATCAATACACATACGGAGAGACTCGTCCTTCTTCTTCACAAACAACACGGGAGCACCCCACGGTGATACACTAGGCCGAATAAAGCCCTTCTCTAATAAGTCCCTTAACTGCTCCTTCAACTCCTTTAATTCTGTCGGGGCCATCCGATACGGAGAGATAGAAATAGGCTGAGTATCTGGAAGAAGATCTATGCCGAAATCTATCTCTCTATCTGGAGGAATGCCCGGTAAGTCCTCGGGGAACACATCCGAAAATTCATTCACCACAAGGACTGACTCGAGAGTAGGCACCTCAGAATCTGCATCTCGGACCCTTACCATATGGTAGATACACCTCTTAGAAATCATCTTCTGCGCCTTGAGGTAGGAAATAAACCTACCTTTAATACAGGAATCACTACCCTTCCATTCAAGAACTGGCTCACCGGGAGGTTGGAACAGGACCTTCCGGGTTCTACAATCTATGGAAGCAAAAGATGCATGCAACCAATCCATTTCGAGAATCACATCAAAATCAAACATTTCAAGTTCCACAAGATCACATGGAAAGATTTTATGCAACACTATAACAGGACACCCATGATAGACTCTATGAGCAACAATAGATTCACCCACGGGGGTGTAGACCGAGAAAGGCTCTCTTAGAATCTAGGGTTTCAAACCGAACTTAATGGCCAATAGCGGAGTCACAAAAGACAAGTTTGCACCTGGGTCAAGCAAAACGTAAGCATCAAAATCAAAAACTTTTAACATACCCGTCACCACATCTGGAGCCTTCTCGACATCTAGGTGAGCGTGGAGAGCATAAAACCTGTTGTTCCTGGGGGCAACACCTTGGGGACCCTTTTTCTGAGCCTGCCCGCCTTGAGCTACTTGACCTCGATCCCCGGGCACAGTCCTAGGGCAATCAACAACCTTGTGGTCCGTACTCCCACACCCAAAGCAACGTTCCTTATACCTCCAGCAGACACCCATGTGGGGCTTCCCACACTGGTCACATTTGGCGCCCGTCTGTACCCCGGGAGGGGGTGCCCGAGCATTAGCTACCCGTGCTCCCGAGCCTTGGCCCTGCTGGAAGCGACCAAAACCCGCATTCTTCGCTCCGGAGAACCTACCATCAACCCGGGCTCTCTTGGGATCGTGTGCCCTCTTCTCCTTGAGTTTCTCCCCCTCAATCTGCTCATCATACACCATGAGTCTGGCAATATCCATGTCCCCAATCAGCATAGCAGTCCGACATTCTTTCACCAGCGAGTCAGAAATACCTGAAATAAATTTGTGCATTCTTGCACGGGGATCAGCCACCAGGGATGGAACATATTTGGACAGCTTGGTAAATTTGAGAGCATAATCCCTCACACTCATACTCCCCTGCTTGAGGTTAATAAACTCGGTCATTTTGGCCTCCCTCAGCTCAAGCGGGAAAAAGCGGTCCAGGAAGGCAGTTCTGAACTCTCCCCATTTAACAACACTATCATCAATCGCCTCCATAGCCCACTGCGTATACCATACCTAGGCCACATCTTTCAACTGGTAGGCAGCCAACCCAGCTTTTTCCTCAGAAGAGACGCCCATAATATTCAGTATCTTCGTGAGCTCATCAATGAACTCCTGAGCATCCTCGTCAGCCCTTGACCCGTAGAATTCCGGAGGATTCATCCGGATAAAATCCCTCACAATAGAAGCGGGTGTAGGGTCCCGTGGCAAGTTGGCCTGCCTTTCCTGAGCTGTCACCGCCTGCGCAAGCATGGCGAAAGCAGCACAAAATTCGCCATTTGATATAGGCTCCTCCATAGGCTCGGGAGGGGCCTGATCCTCGGCAACAGGAGCCGGCCTAGGGAGTGGAGGTCTTCCTCGAGGCATTATCTGAAATAGATTAACAACACTAAAACTCAGGGAATTCATAAGCTAGCCATAGCACGATATAAGACACAAAGAAGGGAGAATTTCCTAATACGTCTTCGTAGCCTCCCATTCATAGGTATGGTGCACTTCATACCCATGAATAGGACTCTACTTAACGCGGCACGTTGGGTTTCGAGGATCATTGAAAACCTAAGGCTCTGATACCACCTTTTATCACGACCCGGGGTCGGGGTCTAGGTGTGACACGGCAAATGGGGACCCCTAAGCCCCCAAACAAGCCTCAAATTTGCGGAAACTAAAGACAAGATAAAAGAGAACATTCTTAAAACTAAAAGGGAGAACATATTTCCATAGATAACAAAATGAGAAGAGTTTATACAAAGTCCAACAAGTGCCTCTAATCAAGGAATGGGGGCCGGGACAAGTTCCGAGCTCACCCTCAACAAAATACATACATAGATAAAGCGTACAAGAACAAAAACATGCCCTTGAAAGACGGGGCTCACCACAGAATATCCAGACAGGGGAAAAACTACTCGTCCGGCGGATACTGCTCAAACTGCTCGGTCCCTGCATGGTAAAATCATGCAGGCATAAAGTATGCATTAGTACGTTGAATGTACTAAGTATGTGGGTATGCTATGCACGTGACTTACCGAACCTGCATAATCAAGTTAAGTGGCAAGGGCACATAATATACAAGGAATATATAAACAATGGAAATTTTTAATATACAAGATGCCATGAAATGCATGATGCGTGCAATGCGGTAATGCTCCTATATATATATAAAGGGGATGGACTATAACCGACACACCCAAATCCATGCGAGCTATTACATGAACCGGACCAAATTGGGACCTCCCATCGGCGGGGAGAAGATTACTTGCCAAAGGTAACCTACATCACACCTTACGGGCAACCCCTACTTTCAGTGGATGGCCACCTTCCTTACGGGCAACCCCTACTTTCAGAAGGATTTTCATAACATCTAGCCATTCCTTACGGGCAACCCCTACTTTCGGTAATGGCTCCTATGCTTGCACATAGTTCAAGGAAAGGGAGAGGGACCTTGGGGCTATCCCAACACTCCAAATCCATCGGTGCTAAGTACACATCCCACAAGAATACTTATAAATATATGCACATATGCTTATCAAGAGAGAGCTAACATCCATTTCAAAATGTGATTTATACAAATAGGCTCAATTACCAAATTCCAAACTATGACCATAATGCGTATGCAAGGAATAGCTCATCTACACATATATCATAATGGTGCAAGCACCCATATTGCTCAAAGAGCCATAATCATAGACATACCGGTGATCACCTTATTGTCTATCCCATGTCTTACCAAAATTCACATTATAATCTCCCTTTTCGGACCAAAATTGGGCTTAACCTATATCTCCAAGATTTTCATGTATAAATGCCATGAGTATGTTGTAATGCAAAAATGTAGGAATGGCATGGGTAATGTAGAATGTATCCAAAATTAGAAATATAATGTAAAGACTAGGAATTCCATAATAAAATTCATATGAAAGTATAATATAAATCGCCCATGCAAAATAACATCTTTAAAAGGGACATGCAAGCTTCATCGTTCATAGCTCAAGTAACTCACCATAGTTCAAACTTAACATAACTCAAATTTCTGAATATTAACTAGCTCATGCATGGTTCAAATTATCAAGTTCAAGTAGTAAAATTCACATTTTAAGTAGACAAACTCATAAATAGTTTAAGAAAGAATTTGGGTCTTCTTGGTTGGAAGAGACCAAGAATCAACCCACATACCTGGTTGTAGACAAACTTGTGAAGGAAATTGACTCACAACCTTGACCCCTAGCTTGAACAACCCTAGAGAGAGGATGGAGAGTTCTTGAGGAATGAATTTTAGAGAGGGAGAGTGAAGTGTGAAATGGCTGAAAAATGAGGGTGTTTACTTATATAGGGGGCTTAGGAAGGGTGGGAAAAGACCAAATTTTCGTTGGAATAAACCAATATTTCAAAAATGCCATTAATGAAACGGAGCAGGAAATGGTCCGTCTGAGGCATACGGACCGGTAAATGGTCCGTCTGGGCTCACACGGGCCGTTTACTGGCCCGTGGCCCTTCCCTTAAACTTTTTGGAGGCAACAATTTTTTTGACTAAGTTGATCCACACTGTCCAGTAAATGCACCATCTAGTGCCACACGGGCCGTTTACTGGACCATCTCACCAGACTTAGAATTTTTCAGAGGCAAAAATTTTCTTTCGGACCAAGTGTCACCAAACGGTCTGGTAAACGGACCGTTTAGGGTCACACGGACCGTGAAAGGGTCCGTAAGAAGGCACCAAGGAAGTACACACATTTAGAAAACAATTTTGGCAAGAAATATGTGGGCCAAAGCAGCCTCATGGACCGTTTGATGCCAAATGGTCTGTGTGGCTGGCCGTGTGGCTTGCCTGCACGAATAGTCTGAACGAAAACGAGCATAACTCCTTGGTCCGAGCTCAGAATTAGGTGAAGCTAGGTGCGTTGCAAAGCTAAGTCAAATAACTTTAATTGTGTATGTCATAGGCCACCCAGTTCAATTTGAGCTAAGAGATATGCCCACTCAAAGTTGACCCTCTTATTGGTACTTGAGAAGAGTTTAGCCAAGGGAATTCCTTTGAGGTTGTTAAACAAATTTCCTGGTCCTTACAATCTTCCCTGCCGATTTCTTGATCCTCGACTTTAAAGTGGACTTCGAGGTACCAATCATCCTCGGAAGGCCATTTTTGGCAACTGGAAGGGCACTAGTGGACGTAGAGTGCGGAGAACTCACCTTCCGGTTAAACACCGAAGAGGTGAAATTCAGTGTGTGCGCTGCCAAGAAGAGGCCTAAGGAGTTGGCTGTGATGTCTGTCATGGATATTGATGGCGAAGGTTCCTCTGAAGTCTCGATGGAGGAAAAGATGACTGTAGACACACTGGCGACAGTGCTTATGAACTTCCCAGGAGATGGTGTTGATGGGTACAAAGACACCATCTATGCATTACAGGGCATGGGTACCAGACCATTTGTCCCTCGGAAGTTGGACTTGGATTTGAAAAATAGGCCAACACCACTGGCAAAACCCTCTATCAAGGAGCCACCTTCTCTAGAGCTCAAGGAGTTGCCTCAACACCTCAGGTATGCATTTTTGGGTACAAATAACACTCTTCCTGTAATTGTGGCTGCAGATCTTCAAGCAAATCAGGTGAAACCGCTATTGGGGGTCCTCCAAAAGTTCAAGCGAGCTATTGGGTGGACTATTGCAGACATAATTGGCATTCCTCCAGGCATTTGCACTCACAAAATCAAATTGGAGGATGACTGCGTGCCCAGCATCGAGCATCAGAGAAGGCTGAATCCACCCATGCAAGAGGTAGTGAAAAAGGAAATCATCAAGTGGCTGGATGCTGGGGTGGTATACCCCATCCCAGACAGCAAATGGGTAAGCCCAGTGCAGTGTGTCCCAAAAAAGAGGGGCATGACAGTGGTGGCCAATGACAAAAACGAGCTTGTCCCGCTGAGACCTGTCACCGGATGGTGAGTGTGCATGGACTACAGGAAATTGAACAGATGGACTCTAAAGGATCACTTCACCATGCCGTTCATGGATCAGATGTTAGACAGGCTAGCTGGGTGTGGTTGGTATTGCTTCCTCGACGGGTATTCCGGCTACAATCAGATATCTATCGCCCCAGAGGATCAGGAGAAGACTACCTTCACTTGCCCCTATGGCACATTTGCCTTCAGGCGGATGCCATTTGGACTATGCAATGCCCCAACCACTTTCCAGCGTTGCATGATGTACATCTTTTCAGACATGGTCGAAGACACCCTCGAGGTATTTATGGATGATTTTTTGATAGTGGGTGATTCTTTTGATGATTGTCTGCAGAATCTAAGCAAGGCACTGCAGCACTGTGAAGAGGCCCAGTTGGTCTTAAATTGGGAGAAATGCCATTTCATGGTCAAGTAGGGCATAGTCCTTGGCTATAAGGTGTCGGATAAGGGGATTGAGGTGGACAAGGCAAAGATTGAAGTCATTGAGAGGTTGCCACCTCCTATCTCAGTAAAGGGGGTCCGGAGTTTTCTTGGGCATGCTGGATTCTATCGCAGGTTTATCAAGGACTTCTCCAAGATTGCACACCCATTGTGCAAACTGTTGGAGAAGGATGTAAAGTTCCAGTTTGATGATGCGTTCCGGCATGCCTTCGAGACCTTGGAGCAGAAGTTGATCTCTGCGCCCGTAGTGGTTGCACCAGACTGGGGTGCCCCATTTGAGGTAATGTGTGACGTAAGCGGAGTTGCTGTGGGTGTTGTGCTAGGGCAGAAGCACAACAAGATCTTCCATCCCATTTACTATGCCAGCAAGACACTAAACGAGGCTCAAAGGAATTACACTGTGACTGAGTAGGAGTTGCTAGCTGTGGTGTATGCATTTGATAAGTTTCGAGCATATCTACTGGGCACTAAGGTGATTGTACAAACTGACCATGCAGCGCTCCGGTACCTCATGGCCAAGAAGGATGCTAAGCCTAGATTAATCAGATAGGTGCTTTTGCTACAAGAGTTCGATTTCAAGGTCCAGGACCGTAAAGGCACGGAGAACCAAGTGGCAGACCACCTGTCAAGGCTGGAAGACGCGGCCCAAGCCAATGAGTGGTTGAGCATCGATGATTCATTTCCCGATGAGCAGGTATTAGCCGCGTCTGCGGACTTAATCCCTTGGTATACTGATTTTGCTAATTTTCTGATGAGCGATATTATGCCGGAAGGCCTTAACCCTCACCAGAGAAAAAAGTTTTTTCATGATCTGCGCAGGTACTTTTGGGATGACCCATACTTGTTCAAAACATGTGCAGATGGGGTCATCCGAAGATGCGTCCCAGAGGCAGAAATGTTGAGCATCCTGGAAGCCTGCCACTCCTCCCCAGTGGGGGGTATCATGGTGGTGCCAGGACAACCAAAAAGATCCTGCAGTGTGGATACTACTATCCCACTATCTACAAAGATGCCCATGACTTGGTGCGAGGATGTGACCAGTGTCAGCGCCAAGGCAACATCTCGAGGCGACAAGAGCTGCCAATGACCCCCATTCTTGAAATTGAACTATTTGATATATGGGGCATTGATTTCATGGGACCGTTTGTGAGCTCTTTTAGGATGAAGTATATCCTGGTGGCAGTGGACTACGTCTCCAAATGGGAGGAGGCTACAGCTTTGCCGAACAATGAGAGCGAAAGCGTGGTACAGTTCCTGAGGCGGAACATTTTTGCCAGGTTTGGGACACCTAGAACTATCATTATTGATGGGGCTCCCACTTCTGCAACAAATCCTTTCGGGCTGTACTGGCTAAGTACGGGGTGCACCAACATAAGGTTGCCACGCCCTATCATCCGCAGACAAGTGGGCAGGTTGAAGTGTCCAACAGGGAAATCAAGGAGATCCTGACCAAGTCTTTGAACGCCACAAGAACGAACTGGGCGCGGAAGCTAGATGATGCATTATGGGCCTACAGGACAGCTTACAAGACACCCATCGGTATGTCCCCTTATCAGTTGGTGTTTGGTAAGGCTTGTCATCTGCCGATTGAATTGGAGCACAAGGTGCTCTAGGCTCTTAAGGCTTTGAATATGAATTGGAAGGAGGCAGCCAACATGAGGATGGACCAGCTAAATGAACTGGACGAATTTCGCCTCCAAGCCTACGAGAGTGCTGCCCTGTACAAGGACAAAATGAAGTCCTATCATGACAGGCGTATTGCACCAAGGAGCTTTAAGGTTGGTGTCAGAGTTCTGCTCTACAACTCCAGGTGGAGGCTATTCCCAGGAAAGCTAAAATCAAGGTGGTCTGGCCCATAAAAGATCGCACAAGTGTTTAATCATGGAGCAGTTGAGTTGGAGACGGATGACAGGCACCGGTTCAAGGTCAATGGGCAGCGCGTGAAAAAGTATTTGGGAGCTGCAGATGAAACCTCTGTGATTGAGGTTCTCCATCTTGATGAAGTCTGAGTAGTCAAAACAACCACGTCGAGCCGTGACGTTAAACCAAGCGCTTAATGGGAGGCAACCCATCAGAAAAAAAAGAATAGGAAATATCTATTTATGTTTGCCTTACACTTTACATTGGCTTGTATTTTTATCTCTGGGAAGATGTACATGGTGAAGGGAGGCATGATCAGGTGCGCAAGTGAAGGGAGTGAAAACATTGACCAAAATTCAAAAAAGGGGCGTCACACGGGCGTTTAAATGGCCCGTGCAGACTCAGACGGGCCGTGTGATGGTCCGTCTGGCGAGTCTCCCCAGGTAAGTGCACCCTAGCCGCCAAGGCAAATCACACGGTCCGTTCACACAGCCCGTGTGCATTTGAACGGACTGTTTATCAGATCGTTTGAGCGTGTGCCTCGGGAAGAATCACGTGTGCCGACACACGGCATGCTACACGATCCGTGCCAGGTGGAACAGCCCATTTGACGGGGCGTCTTGGGTCGCGTGTGAATGGGTATTTATACCCTCTTTCCCACTTTTACTTTCACACACTCTCTCTCTTACTCACCCCACACACCCCTCCTCTCTTCTTCACACCACAAAATTTTCATCTCTTCTTACACGATTTGTGCAACCCGCTCACGATCCGTAACACTTCCCTTAGGCAAATTTTCGAGTCAAAGTTCTACTCTCCTCTCTCAAGTAAGTTTTTGTTTTGGGTTAGTTTGTTCTTTAGTTGTAGCTTGAATTTTTCTTCTAGTTTTGGTCCAATGTGTGATTTTATGTGTGTATTTTGGTTGATTGCGAAGTCTAGGACGCTCTTGGGTACGATTTCTTAATGATTTGGTGATAGGTTACCCTAAATCACCATTGTTGCAATCTTGAACTCTTGAACATAGGGTCTTTGTGATTTTAGGGTCCTAAAAATTGGATTAATGTTGTAGGAGGTGTGGTAAGTATAGGATAATGGCCGATCTTGGGTGTGAATGCAATATCTTATGCATGAACATGGATTCTAGGACATTGGGGCTGACTGGGGGACGAAGGCCATGTCACGGCACCTTACACGGTCCGTGTGTCATAACACGGGCCGTGTCGTGGGCCGTCCGGACCAAGTCCCACATCCGCGCCAAGGCACGCCACACGGTCCGTTCGCACGGACCGTCTGACCCTACACGGGCCGTGTGGCTGTCCTTCCCAGCCCCTTTGACCTCTGCCACACCTATATTCCCTTACACGGCCCTTTTCACGGACCGTGTACTGTTACACGGCCCGTTTAAGGCCCTCCGTGTCACCATACTGTCCTTTTACGGGCTTGACGGTATTAATCCTCGTTGATGCCAATATGCATTCTAGTGCAAAATTCCCTATGATAGACCGGGTGACGCCACTCTTAAGGGTTTTTGTCACTTTACTAACACAGGGGAAGTCTGAGTACCCGTTTGTGTGTCGTCCTACGCATTCTAACGTGCCTAACTGTTTATTCCTTGTGGTGTCGCAGGTTAATATGGCCCCCATCTAAGATCCCGCCAGCCTAGGGACGAGCATGAGTCACGTCTCCGGGACTCGATCACTGAATCCTCAAGCCAACACCAGGGGAGTGACTCAGGTGATGACTCCTCAGGCGGGTCAGTTGTACAGATCACCGGCAATGTCTCCCCCCACTCCCCTCGCACTACTTGTTCACGTGCAGTGAGACACCATATAGCTCCCTAGTCTGAGGAGGGAGTTCCGGAGGTGGGAGTGGAGGGAGAAGATGCAGCCCCAGAACAGGAGGACGAGGCCGGCACTCCAGACACCACGGAGCACAATGCTGGGGGTGAGGATGACATCCTGATCCTCCGTGACAGCGACGACAAGGCTACTCACCAGGCGGTTGCTCGGACGTCTGACCCGAAAACCGCCAAGTGGCTTCTAATCTTCTTGTGCAGACGGTGGATAGTCCCCAGGGCGAAGGAAATCTATGTGAATGGTATCACTAAAGGCTCCGGGGGGTATCAGGGGAGGCCGATCATTCCGGAGATGCAAGTCCTCATCGACAAACTGGATGCCATCCCGGAGATACGCAATGCATTTGCGGCTTACCAGTTCGGGTGGATGGCCAGCCCTCCCGGATATTATGGGCCTGATATGATTGCAGAATTCTACTCCAGTTATGTTGCCAGTCTACTTGCCTCCATCGAAGGTAACCTGTCCAGAAGAGTGAAGAAGCGGCTCGCAACTAAGTTGTCCCACCAGGACTATGTTACCATTCGTGAAACTCAGGTGGATATTTCGGCAGACACAATCAACAGGTTCTTATTTGGCCCGGACTACCGTGCCCCACCAGATGGGTTATTCATTGCCAGGTATGCGGGCATCACTGATGAGGTCTGAATGTCTGACCCCTCTGAACGGGCCAATGAGTTGAAGTGGGTTGCAGAGCAGATTGCGCTCCAAGGAGCTGAGGCAGCTTGGGTGACAAACCCCAAAATTCCCATTACCAAGGCCTCACTTACATTTGTCGCCAAGTTCTGGTGGTCAGTGGTACGGGCCCGACTACGACCCACGGTGAATGACAACACGCTCCAACTCTCTCATGCTTCGTTGGTAGCATGCTTGGTAGCCCGATAGGTATTAATGTGGGTCGTATTATCGCCATGGAGATCAAGGACCGCACCCTATCGGAAAGAGCAGGTATGTCATTCCCATGCCTGATTCGGGCACTCTGCAAGCAGGCCCGTGTCCCTACCACCCACTTCCTGGATAGAAAGATGGCTCCAACGGGCGTGGTGAACATTGCTATGATCAAGGACACAGATAGCTCGTTGTACCATAGTAAAGCCCGTCGGCTTGGGCTTCCTACACAGCTTCCTCGAGCTCCTCCTCAGCAATCCTTATCATTTGAGGAGCACACCACGACCCCTCAGCCCGGCACGGAATCTGAGCAGCTCGGGGGTTGTGGCACAGCACCCCAGATGCATCAGGGGTACACTTACATCCCCTATGACTTTCTAGCCCGAATGGTAACATAACTGAGATAGACACGGGCGATTGTTGACCAAATGGTGGTCCGGGTGCCTCAAGTGGTGCAGGCTCATGTTCAGCAGGCTGAAGATCGCCTCCACGCAGACCTATTAGGCCAAATACAGAGTTTGCAGGAATAGGTCAACACTTTGGAGGGCTACTTCCAAAGCATGTTTGGAAGTATGTCCGGTGATGAGATGGCGCATTTGGTGCAGACTATGCAGGACATGAAAGATAAAATTACAGAGCTGAAAGCCCGGTATAACAGCATGGTGCCAGCTCCGGCTCCACCGCCAGATTCGTTGCTGTCACTGTTTAGTACCCCGGTGGAGCCGAGCCTCACCGAGGGTTGGGGCGTGCCACTTGTACCAGCTGCTGCCCAGGTACCTCCTCCAGAGGCTTCTGGTCATAAGGATAAAGGTAAGCGCCGCAGCCAGCGCACTAGCCCTCTGGAAGACCCGCAACGTGAGGAAGCACGGAGACTGCGAAAGGCATTGAGAGCCCAGCGTCGAGAAGCTGCAGCCCAGGAGGAGCGGGAGCGACTAGCTTATGAGGCTGCACGGACAGGTGTTTCTGGGAGTGCCGTCGGACCTGATGCGGATGTTGCCGACACGGACCCACCTGCCGGAGCGGGCCATGACGACCCGCCTGACGCCTAGGGCGTCTCAGGTATTTTCCACTCCCATTTTTGCTTTAGTATTTGTCATGGTGCAATGAGGACATTGCACTGTATTTTGCTGGGGGTGGGGCATCCTACCCTGACGAGTTTTTCTTGCCATGTTTTTTTTCTCTGAAGGTGTGGTATCTAGTAGAACTGGCATGTTTAGGTTTGTTTTGTTTGTTTTGTTTGTGTAAAGACAAGTGTTTATAAGAGTCTATAGTAACCTCATTTTTTAAAGAAAAATAATCCAAGAAACTTGTGTGTGCATGCAGCTCATACTGATTGATTTTGTGATCCTTTTAAAGCATAGCGTACATTGTCTAGTTGGCATCTTGAATAATGAAGCATTACTATGTTGGTTAGTGCCGAATAGTGGGGGATATGTGCCATGTGTGTAGGAGTTTACTTGCTTAATTTCAATTGACGCACTTGTAAGCTAGAACTTGCCTGGTTGGTCCCCCTAAAACAATTGAATGAGTGGATTAGGATAGGATCTTAGGCCATTTTTGTTGAGAAGTCACTAAGCCTGAAACGAATCAACCAAATGAAGTTTCTCCCTTTGAACCAAATGATTGAGCCTTAATAGACCTTTTCTTTCTTATTACCCAATTCACATGCCCAATCTATCTGCAGACCTGTACTCAGGCCCTGGTCCCTTTAAGGACATCGTGAACCTCAAACCAAGCCAAAGGCCTAAGTTGAGGGTGGCTTATACTGGCCCTGGTCCTTGAAAGGACATTGTGAACCTCAACTCAAGCCAAAATCCTAAGTTGAGGGTGGCTATTGTAAGAGAGGCAGAATAATAAGAATGGAAAGGAGTTGAGTAATGAGAAGAAAAGCTGGATTGTGAAAAAAAAGAGTTTGGGGCGTGTAAACGAATGAAGGAAAAGGTAACCACTTCCATCCGCAAAGAAAATTGGTAAAATGGGGGAAATAAAGAGTTTGGGGGCCGAAAGTAGAGGCTGAGTCAAAGCAGGGTCTTGGAACAAAAGGTTAGTCACTTTAATCCTAAATGTACCTCACCCAAGCCCGAGCCTACGTTACAAGCCACAAAAGCCCTAAAGTGATCCTAAAAAGGTCATTCAAGAGTCAAGGTGGTGAAAATAAAGGCAAGCATATGGTTTTACTAGTGTGTCAGTTGAAAATCATTTTGAGCGTAAGTGTCTACATCCAATCTCTGTACTACATTTATACACTGTGTGTGAGACTTCTTTGTAGTGAGGGGCACTATCACCGCGCTATTTGGTTGCTATACTAACTGGTTCATCTTTATTCTCGGACTTATTTCGGGCCAACGAGATATGGTGTAGTGGTTAGTTTGATCCGATGAGGGTCTGTTGGGGTGTGAACACATTGCAAGTATACTTTTTGAGCATGAATTTGATGATTAAGGGGTCGCTATTTACTTCTTGTTAAGCGCTTGTCTTTGTGTGTTATTATGTGTTATTTTTGGTCATCGCTTGAGGACAAGCAATGCTTCTAAGTTGAGGGTGTTGATGAGTCATGAAAATATGAATTTTACGACGCTTAAGACATAGAATTATTGTGCGTTCTTAAGCGCTTTTGTTAGTTTAATAGGTGTGTTTTGATACTGTGCAGGAAAATACCGAATGCATGGACAACTCTGGTGAATTGCAAGGAATAAGTGGAAAATAAGGCCAAATGAAGGACCACGGAAGGTCTACACGGGTCGTGTCACGCTACACGGTTCGTGTGACCAACCGTGGCACCACACTTGGTGAAAAGAGCAAAAAACAGAAGACACACGTCACTCGCACGGACGGGTACACGGACCGTCTACCTTCAGACGAGCCGTGTCACGCGCCGTGTGATTGACATGAACTCGGAGGGGCTTCATCGAAATTCAAGGAATTTGTGCAAGTGGAGTCACACAGACAGACAAACGGACCCTCTACCTTCAGACGAGCCGTGTCACGCGCCGTGTGATTGACGTGAACTTGGAGGGGCTTCGTAAAAAATCAACGAATTTGTGCAAGTGGAGCTGCACGGATGGACAAACGGCCCGTCACATGCAACACAGGCCGTGTCACGGCTCGTGAAGATGCAGAAGACAGAGGCAGACGGACCGTTTGACGGGCCGTGTCCGTGCCGAAAACTATTTTTCCTAAATTGTATCGGATTAGTTTTACCTGGTATAAATAGTATGTTATTTTATTTCATTAGAACCTTCTGGTTGACGACAGAAACAACAGAGTAAGAGCAAAAACGATAGTTTGACTTTGTAATACGTTTGATTCGTGATTGTGATCATCGTTCGAAGATTGTAACACGGATTCTTGTTCCTTCAATTGTAAGTTTATCATTATGCTTTCATCCTATTATTGTGGCAAATTTATCACTAATATGCTAGGCTAAACCCACACCTAGGGTTCTGGGAACCATGACGATTCAATAAGATAATGCAAACTGGGGTAAATTCATGAGAATGAGTATTGCATGCGTTGTTAAATTCTTCGTTCTAACTGCTCCTTAATGAGTCGACGCATTAGGGTAAGCCTGTATTCGCTACATGCCCGAGAGGGATGTAATGATTGGGAAAAGAGTTTAACAACGGAAATTCGGGGTTATGAACCTAGTCTAAGTGCCTGAGACTGAAAGGTGAGGTACTCTGAGATCAAAAACAAAGTTTAGAATTGCATACACTCTGAGACCGAAAGGAGATGAGTGAAATATAACTAGGAAGGACCGAAAGGTGAACTAGGGATTAACTACGTTGTTGGATCTTGCATGCACCATTAAGAATGAGTTTACCTAGCCAGTTTAGTTGTCATATTAGATGTCATGGGGAACACAACCCTAGCTTCTCTCTATCTGTTTGAAAATTAGAACAACGTCTTTATTAGTTACATTACACAATTATTTAAATTAAACAACGCAACCCCCCATTTACTTTATGCATATTTATCTCGGGAATAGCATTTACATCTGAAAGCTAGTACTAATAGATCAATTCTTACGTGTTCCCTGTGGGATCGACCTCAACTCTGGTTGAGTTCTATATTTGACTAACGATCGCTTTACTCTTCTATTCGGAGTGTAATCTGGGCGTATCAGATGTGGCCAAGTGGGTCACTACAAGAGGGATTGTGCAAAGTAGGATAACCAGGCTCAGTCTACTACACCAGCCTCACCAGTTAGAGGAAGCCAGAGGGCCACTACATCATGCACATGCGGGGCAACAAACCGCTTGTATGCCATGGATAGACGCCAAGATTAGGAGAACTCCCCAGATGTTGTGATGGGTATGATTTGAGTATTTACTTTTGATTGTTATGTTTTGATGGATCCGGCACATTGTCATTTGTTTCTCCTCATGTGGCCAGTAAATTTGATAGAACCTTTGAGAGTCTTCTTGAACCCTTTGATGTTTCTACTCCGGTGGGTGAGTCTATTCGAGCTGAGAGAGTCTATAGAGCTTGTGTAGTGTCCATCCATCATAGGGACACCATTGTTGATTTGATCGAGTTAAGGATGGTTGACTTTGATTTGATCCTTGGCATGGATTGGCTTCACGCCTGTTATGCCTCTGTTGATTGTAGATCCCGAACGGTTAAGTTCCAATTTCCAAATGAACCAGTTCTAGAGTGGAAGGGTGACTCAGTGACACCTAGAGGGAGGTTTATCTCGTATCTTAAAGCCCGGAAGTTAATTTCCAAAGGTTGTATTTATCACTTGGTGAGAGTGAAATCTGATGATGTTGAGTCCCCCACTCTTGAGTCAGTTCCGATTGTCAAAGAGTTTCTAGGAGTCTTTCCTGACGACTTGCCCGGAGTTCTCCTGATAGGGAGATTGACTTTGGGATTGATGTTCTTCCAGATACTCAGCCTATATTGATTCCACCTTACAGGATGGCCCCCGCTGAGTTGAAAGAATTGAAAGAGAAACTAAAAGACTTGCTAGAAAAGGGCTTCATTAGGCAAAGTGTTTCACCATGGGGTGCTCTTGTTTTATTCGTGCGGAAGAAAAATGGATCCCTGAGGATGTGTATCGATTATAGGCAACTGAACAAGGTCACGATAAAGAACAAATATCCTCTCCCAAGGATGGATGATTTGTTTGACCAACTTCAGGACGCCTCTTGCTTCTCTAAGATAGACCTCAGGTCTGACTACCATCAACTAAAGGTGAGGGAGTGCGACGTTCCAAAGACAGCCTTCAGGACTAGATATGGCCATTTTGAGTTCATGGTCATGTCATTTGGACTGACGAATGCACCTGCCGCCTTTACAGACTTGATGAACAGAGTGTTCAAGCCATATCTTGATTTGTTTGTGATTGTGTTCATCGACGACATCCTGGTGTACTCAAGGAGTAAGGAGGAGCATGCTAACCATCTCAGAGTGGTCCTCCAAACACTTAAGGATCATAATTTGTATGCGAAATTCTCCAAATGTGAGTTCTAGCTTAAGTCAGCGGCCTTCCTAGGCCACGTCGTTTTCGGCGATGGTATTCGGGTGGATGCCCAAAAGATTGAAGCGGTTAAGAACTGGCCCCGACCGACCACTCCGACTGACCAGGAGCTTCTTGGGGTTGGCAGGCTACTACCGTAGGTTTGTTGAGGGATTTTCTTCCCTATCAGCGCCATTGACCAAATTGACTCAGAAGAAGGTCAAGTTCCAGTGGTCCGAAAAATGTGAAAAGAGTTTCTAGGAATTGAAAACAAGGTGAACCACTGCACCAGTCCTAACCTTACCCGACGGGACCGAAGACTTTGTAATTTATTGTGATGCCTCAATGGTTGGATTGGGATGTGTATTAATGCAGAGGGGGAAGGTGATAGCTTATGCTTCCAGGCAACTCAAGGTTCATGAAAGGAATTACCCAACCTATGACCTCGAGTTGGCAGCAGTAGTGTTCGCACTTAAAATTTGGCGTCACTACTTGTACGGAGTGCATGTGGATGTGTTCACTGACCATAAGAGCTTGCAGTATGTTTTTAGTCAAAAGGAGCTCAACTTGGGACAGAGGAGATGGTTGGTATTGCTCAAGGATTATGACATGAGCATTCACTACCACCCAGGTAAAACTAACGTAGTTGCTGACGCTCTGAGCAGATTATCAATGGGTAGCACAACCCATGTAGAGGAAGGGAAGAGGGAGTTAGCCAAGGACGTGCACCGGTTGGCTCAATTAGGAGTCCGACTTGAGGAGAACAACGAAGGAGGAGTTAATGTTCAGGACGGGTCTGCTTCCTCGTTAGTGGTGGAGGTGAAGGAAAAGCAAGACCAAGACCCTGTAATACTCCAACTGAAGGAGGATGTCCACAATCAGAGGGTGATGGTCTTCTCCAAAGGGGGAGATGGAGTGTTAAGATATCAAAGTCGATTGTGTGTCCTAAATGTTGATGGCATACGAGACCGAATAATGACAGAAGCTCATAACACTAGATATTCCATTCATCCTGGCTCCACCAAAATGTACCACGACTTAAGGGTCTATTGGTGGAATGGGATGAAGAGGGACATCGCGGAGTTCGTTTCAAAATGCCCAAACTGCCAACAAGTGAAGGTTGAGCATCAAAGGCCATGTGAGTTGGCTCAGAACTTTGAAATTCCGGAATGGAAATGGGAGATGATTAACATGGACTTTATCACTGGCCTGCCGAGATCTCGGAAGCAACATGATTCGATATGGGTGATCGTGGATAGAATGACTAAGTCGGCCCACTTTTTGGCAGTGAAAACAACGAACACTACGGAGGAGTACGCCGGATTGTACATCCAGGAGATTGTGAGGCTGCATGGGGTCCCTTTGTCCATTATCTCGGATAGAGGAGCTCAATTTACCTCCCAGTTCTGGAGATCGTTTCAGAAAAGTTTGGGTACTAAGGTGAACCTGAGTACGGCCTTCCATCCACAGACGGATGGTCAGGCGGAGCATACAATTCAAACACTGGAGGACATGTTAAGAGCTTGTGTCCTTGACTTCAAAGGGAATTGGGATGATCATTTACCACAGGCTGAATTTGCATATAACAATAGTTATCATGCGAGCATTCAAATGCCTCCCTATGAAGCCTTGTATGGAAGGAGGTGTAGATCGCCTATTGGATGGTTTGAGGTTGGAGAAGCGGAGCTCATTGGACCCGATCTTGTTCACCATTCGATGGAGAAGATCAAGGTCATTAGAGAAAGGTTAAAGACTGCCCAGAGTCGCCAAAAATCTTACACTGACGTGAGGAGAAGAGATTTGGAGTTCGAAGTAGATGATTGGGTGTACCTGAAAGAATCACCTATGAAGGGTGTCCTAAGGTTTGGGAAGAAGGGAAAGTTGAGTCCACGTTATGTTGGACCCTATCAAATCGTAAGGAGGATTGGGAAGGTGGCTTACGAGTTAGAGTTGCCTCCTGAGTTAGATGGGGTGCACCCGGTGTTCCATGTGTCAATGCGAAAGAAATGCTTGGGAGATCCGGCCTTGGTGATCCCTGTTGATAGCATTGGGGTGAAGGATAACCTATCTTACGAAGAGGTCCCGGTTCAAATTCTTGATCGTCAGATTCGTAAACTAAGGAACAAAGAAATAGCCTCAGTCAAAGTCCTATGGAGGAATCAATTCATTGAAGAAGCCACATGGGAAGCTGAGGAGGAGATGAAGGCAAAGTATCCGCACCTGTTTGTGCCAACTGATGGTGAAAGTACTGAAGGTAAAAATCCTTACTCTTCACTAAGCTAAGTGTTGTATTCTTTTATGTGACTTACTATTGTTAAGTCGAGGATTGATTTATCAAATTGAGTGTGGGAATGAGTCTTGAGTCTATTCGTGCCTTAATCCCCATCTCTACTCCTCATTCGAGGACAAATGATCCCAAGGGGGAGATGATGTGACGCCCGATAAAATTACCAAAGTGCCCCCAGAGTAAGGGTATACACGTAACACATCTTCCGAGGCTCGTATGGCAAATTCGAGATCGGATTCAGGATCAGCATGAAAAATGGAGTGGGAAAATGGTCCGGGTCGAATTTTAGGACGACCCGATCGAAAGATAAATTTTCGATCCAAGTCACAAAACAGTGACTGCCCGCGACAGAGGCGCGACGTGCACCTGTCGCGTAAGTACACTTATATGTTTTTCCAGATTTTCGACGGGATGAAGGAAACTCGTTTAAAAATACTTTTCCAAAAATGCATAGTTCGCGATAGGTCCGCGTCGCGGACTGTGTATTTTCCAAATTGGAAATTTCTAATTTATTTCGAGGGGCATTCTGGTCAATTCCTAACCCCTCCTAAACACTAATACATGGCTAGTAAGGTCGTTTCTACACGAAAAGAACCTAAAAACCCCTATTCTAAGTCCTATTCCAAAATTCTAACAAGGCTAGGGCTTGAGAAGAGGAGAGAAGGGCTTGGGGTGAGACATTCGAGAGGAGACCCTCGACATCACCCGGTTGAACAGCTGCATCATAGGTATGTAAGGCTAAACGAAAACATGAGATTGTTCTCTCATATGCCCCATAGAGGTCATAGTTGAATTGATGATTGAAGAGTCTACATGCATGATTTCCTTTATGGATTTTCCTGAAAACCATATTTGAAGTTACGTGTTTGCTATGTTGATGATCATCATACTATTTGTTTTCTTAAATTGAATACTCTCATGGAATTTGCATAACCCTACATGACTAATTTGAAAAGCATGCATATTGAACTTGAGACTTGAGTCTAGAGCCTTGCATTGGGATTGTTGATTGTGATGATGAGTTGATGAAATGCTTTATGAGTCTCTATAAATGAACTCTACCGATGTGTTATTCACTTGTTTCCTAATGACGGTTATAAAATCTTGAGTCATTGAGGAGATGTTGATGATAGGGTTAAAATCCCTATGAGATGTCGATGATAGGGTAGAAGCCCCTATGAGATAATTGATGAAAGGACCAAAATCTTTGTGAAATATTAGTCATGGCCGGGGAGTGAGTCTCTATGAGACTGGCAGTCGTTGACGGGGATTGAATCCCTATGAGACTGGTTGAGGTTGGTTTTATGAGCATTGAGTCGGGAGGAGTATCGAGCACCGAAATGAGTAGGAGTGAGCCCCACTCGAACTCATTAACTACGTCGCCAAACGTAGGAGAGGCTTAAACCATCACATATATATATATGGTTTCCCTCGAGGTTTAACAGTCCTTGAAAGCAATAGAGGATCTGTTCGGTTTGATTCCATGTCGGGTGTATTGATATGGAATCTAGTGTTCCTTACCTGGCAAGTTTGGGACCACTGTGGCAACATCATGGTGATTGTTGTACATTCACTGGCTCATAAGTGAGTATTGTCGGATAAGAGAAACTCCTGGGAAAATTCGCACTTTACTCCGATTCTAGATGAGATGAGATGAGATGAGATGAGAGGGGGGTGAACTCCTCTGAGATAATCTATGTGATGAGTTGAGACTATTGATGAGTCTGAGGTAATGGTGTGCCACTTGTCTACTCTGTACTCTTTCATAGATGGACAGGCTAGCGGTTGATGTGATTATGATGTTTATTTTGACTTGATGTTACTTTTCGTATTTTCTACCGATTTCTATTTCCTTCAGCTATTTTACATACCAGTACATTCCAAGTACTGACATCCACTCTGGACTGCATCGTTTTATGATGCAGAGGCAGGTACTAGAGATCATCAACAGGCGCTTCGTTGAAGATCAGAAATTTAGAGCTGATTTGTGAGCCTCCCCTACTCCGGAGGAACCATTATTTTATTTCATCATGCTTTAGAGTTAGGAGTGGACTATTTCTTTGTTTTGCTTTGGGTAGCCATGGGTCTGTCATTGGCACCACATGATTAGTGATAGAGACTTCATAGACAAGGGTTGAGCATTGATGTTGAGATTGTGAGCTAGTTCTTTCTACTAGCCTTCATTATTTTATCTATGTTTCTTTGAGACTTTAGATGGGATACGTCCTTTATTTACATGTATTTTCCGCTGTCCATTAGAATTATGTGATTGAATGATGTGATGAGGCTAAGTGGTTCGTTTGGGGACTAACAATAGTCTCTGAGTGCCGGCTACGCCAAGGGTACCCTCCCGGGGCGTGACACTGCTTTACTTCCTCTATGTTGATGTTAATTGACTGTCCTGAGAACGAGTGGTTCGCTTAGGGGCTAGCAATAGTCTTTGAGTGCCAGCCATGTCTAGGGTACCCTCCCGGGGCGTGACATTATTGTACTTGAGAGTTGAAAAAATAAAACTTTAGATTCTTTTATTATTACAAATAATTTGAAGAGTATTGTTCACTTCCATAAATGAACAAATAGGTGGGTTTTTTATCGATCAACTTAGACAAACAAATCTGTAAATAAAGATCGATTAATCATGAAGTATTGAAAATATAGATAAATTTCATAAGTAAAAGAAAAAAGATGAACAAACTAACCAGTCCAATTTTTTACCAGCCATGTCTTTGTTGAGACGCCTAAAATCTCCTTAATATTATTAATTTTACTATATATTTTCGAACTCCTCAATTATTAATTCTACCTAATATATCATGTTTTATATTTTTCTCTTACCATATACCTTAGGATTCCTTAATTTTAAATATTATAAGAAAATGAAAAAATAAGTTGAGAAGAAAATTGTAAATGATAATTTTATGTGTTGTATTATGTGTGTATCACATTAATTAATAGCAAATATATATATATATATATATATATATATATATATATATATATATATATATATATATATATATATATATATATATATATATATATATATATATATATATATATATATATATATATATATATATATATATATATATATTATATTATATTATATTAAATTGGCGTGTACAATATACTATTAGATATAAAACTTTTAAAAATTAACATTAACAAATTTGAGTACTACTTCGAACGATTGTCTTCCCTTCATTGTGTGATACTTTTTTACGGCCTTTGAATTAGAAATATGAAATTAATTTGTTAAGATAAAATTCAAGTATGTATAGTTATTTAAAAATTAAATGATTACTTATAGTAAGGTAGATATTTCAATAATAAATACCATTAATCCAAGTTTGATGTAAAAAATGAATGCATTACTTACCAACAAGACAAATCATCAATTGTCACTGTCAACTGTTTTTCTATTTTTTTCAAAAAGGCAGAGTTCATGAATTATTCCATGAACGCTGCAAAATAAACTAAAATCACGTTATTATAAAATAAATTATCTATATAGATATGTACAAAATACGACAACATGAAAAAAATTAAACTATGTGAGATGTATAGAGGTAAAAATTTTAAAAGAGAAATACTGTAAATTACATGTAAAATAACAATATAATCCTATTCAACTTTTTATATATCTATTTATTTATTTATAAAGATATTATATATAGAGATTCAATCACTAATTAGAACCCATGGTAAATTAAGATTTTCATTAGCGGCGGCAGGGTTTATTGATTCAAATAAGGAAGATTTGAGAGTCTTTCCCTGTTAGAAGTCCTTAATTTAATCACTTCTTTTCATATATTTTAGAAGTTAATATTATATATATAATTTTTAAAAAAATTAGTGAAAAGACGATTTTATTTAAAGCATCGTCCTTTAATGAAGGGCAAAAAGTTTAATCAATATTTCTAAAGGTCTTTACACTTTTAATATAGTATAGATAGATAGATATAGATTAATCATCATTCATGATAACTTTAACACTTGAAAAGATTATTAAAAGGGCAAAATATTCAAGATCTAAAATATATGTATCCCAAAATTACATCTAGATTCAAATTAGGGTCTGTTTGGAAAGCCACATGATAATTGAAATTGGTAAATTATTAGGGTAACAATAATCAGCTCAGTAACGACACAACCTTGTATTTACTAAGACCTGTTAGTTTGCCACAATGTAATTACAACTATGTTGGGTTTGGTTGCACAAGTATAGTTACAAGGTTATATTAAACAAATAAGGATACTTATAAATAATATTAAATTAAATATTTAAGATATATATATATATATATATATATATATATATATATATATATATATATATATATATATTTAAAAAGTAATAGTTAGTAAACATATATTTTTAACTAATATTATAAAAATCGATTTATATATTTAAATTAGTATATTTTAATTAAATTAATCATAAAAAACTAAAAATACAAGATTTATGCGAATATCATGAAATGCATGTTCGATAAAACTATTAATATTATAAATATAATGTCATCGTAAAATTATTAAAATATTTAATAGAAAGATAATCTATCACATGAATTTTTACAACAAAGCATAAAAAGTAATTCTATGGCTATATCATTTAACTACTGTAACAAATTTTTGTAACTTGAACAAAACATATTTGTTTAGATACAATATTTTAATTCAAATAATTTATTGTAGCTAAAATATTACTATTACTATTACTATAATAAATCTTAACTCGTGGCAAAAATTAATAATTAGATATAAAAATTTATTATAATAAAGAAGGCGTGGCTATATCATTTAATCATTGCCATGATTTTTCATAATTTGAAGCAAAAATTATTTCTATTTTTTTAAATGTGCTTCTATTTAAATATTAGTAATAGTAATATTAAAGAGAGGAAAAAGTAAAAGAACTTTCATATTGTTTTTCTATTTCCCACGCTTTTAACTTCGTTATTCCCTTCATATTTCCACCTTCAGCCATATTTTCCACATTCTTTCCCTCCATATTTCCACCTTCAGCAATATGTTCCCCATATTCTTCCCCCTCCATATTGCCACTTTCCCCTGTTCTCTCCTTTTCTTTGTGATAAACTTACCTTTCCATAGCTATAAATTCCCTCACACCTGTTCTCCCCTTTTCTTGGTGATAAACTTACCTTCCATAGCTATAATCTCCTCACAGTTCCTACAGGAGAGATGGGATTTTAAATTATCAACATTAGGTCAGTTTTTTGTATTGAAATTCTTCTAAGTTTATATTTGTTTTCATCGATAGTTGCTGGACAAACATTGATTCTTCATAATTTGGATATAGATGTGTATTTTTTTATTCATTGCTAATTGTTATTTGTATAGTGACATCTTATGATTTTCAATTCTCTGGGAATTCGTTGTGTCATCTCATATTCCTTCCTATGGATTCATGACTTTTTCTTAATGAAATTCTTAGCCATGCCAAAGGTGAAACGTTTCAAGAATCCACTAAAGTTAGCTAATGGAGGTGCTTCATCATTAACTACTCCAACGGCACAAGCTTATGAAGTCCCACAAGAAGATCAAGCTCTGATTCTCCTACAAGAAGAACAAGCTCCAATCTCACTGCAACAAAAACAAGTTCCAATTCTGCCTAATCCAAGTGCAACACATACGAACCAACATATATATTCAAAAAATTGGAATGTACAGGCAAGAGGTATGCCTTATGTAACTTTGAGTTCAACTTATGGATATCTTAGTTTTTTCTTTTTGGTTGAGTAACTTGTTTTCTTGTTAAAGACTCAGCAAACGTTATCAAGAAAATTAATGTCAAGGTCAATGAAGTTAATAGCCGAACTATTGGAGAGCGCATTATTGTGAACTTAGATGACTATAATGCAGCATATGGTGAAGCACAAGGATTGCTCGCTGGATATTGTGGATCATTGACAATTGATTGTAACTTGTTCCCCATTAGTTTTGAGAGGTGGTCAAGGCCATTAAGCATGCCTAAGAAGTACATGGAAGACTGTTTTGAAACAATATTGAAGGTACAAGTGTTCTTATATATATATATCTTTACTTATTTCACCAAGATTTTAGTAGACGTGAGAAAACTAACTTCTATTTTTTTAAGCCTCGATCTCATTTTGAGGTAAGTAAGTCTACTGCATACAGATATTGTAATGCTAGTATTTCAAAAAAATAGGCTACACATAGGCAGAGGTTGTGGAATGAATACTATGACCCTGCCAAAAGCAGAAATGAGATTCTAAGTAACGTGCCATCTGGTATAAATAAAAATCAATGGGCTAGTTTTGTTGCTTATCGTCTGAAACCATCAACAATGGTATGATTCAGATCATGTTAATATGTTTTGTTTCATCATAGTTAAATAAAGATGAAAGTTTAAATTGTAATTGTTTTGTGATAGGAGCTTTGTGGAAGAAATAAAGAAATTCAGAAGATGCAAAAAAATGCCACACACTGATGGTTCAAAAGCTAACTCGAGAAGACGATATGAGTTGGTATATGCATTAATTTAACAGCTTCATCTTTTCTTAAATTAAACTGTTTTAGGATGACTTTTTATAACATTTCTTTATTAGTTTTTCAAAACTGGAAGAATTCCTAGTCATAGAGAAATGTTTATTGAACTCATGAGAGAAAGAATAGATCATTTATGAATGATGAAGTATGACCTATAGGGGTAAGTATAACATTGCTATATTTTTTATACATTAATTTCATTGTTATTGTCTATTATTCTGCATCTCAAGTCTTACTATTTTGTACTTATTGTTGATATCTATAAGCTCGTAGGAACAAATTGAACTGAATATGACTCAAGGAGACACCAATGAATGTGAAGTTTCCCCAAATGATGTTATTGGCAAGATATTAGGGGCAGAGCACTCTGGGAGAGTAAGATGTATGGGTACGGGTGCATCTCCTTCAAACACATTCTTGAATACCAAACGACAACTTAGTGGGCTGAGCATTTCTTCATCTAGCTATGGTGCATCATCCACAAACTCTACCTATTTACATCAGAAGGTTGCACATTTGGAGTCCCAATTAGAAGGAACCTTGGCTGCGTTCAAAGGTTACATGATATAAAAGGATGGTGGGGTTCCCGAAGAATTTGCCAGTCTATTTACTCCTCAACCATAGGTAAGAAGTAAATATAGTTTGCACTTCTTCTATTACAATCAATTGTAGTCTGTTTAATACAATTGTACCTATATTATTCAGCCTGCTGATGTGGAGAATGACCCTGTTTTGCTGATGAATGTAAGGGGATCATCGGTCGATAACAACGCAAATCACCAATCAAATGCTTAATGTTTTACTTGTAGACTACTTTCGCTTTTTATGAATTTGAATTTGTAATGGTTGTCTTTTTTTTAAAAAAAAAATATTGGGGGTAGGGGAAGGGGAAGGGGAAGGGGAAATGGGGAGGGGATTATAATGTGGGGAATTGAACCCTCACCAACAAGGTGAGAGTTGTGTTTACAGTACTTTAGTTTGACGTACAATACTTAAATTTGTGACTTTTCCTATTTTGAATATTTCAATGGTAATTTATTTATGTACTTATTAATTGTTCAATAGATTATTTATGCATATGATTGTACAGGCTGAAGATATAAAGTCTAAGTTGATATGTCATGTACTCCAAGTCGATGGGGTTGCTGCAATTTGCTCAAGCCAATACTCTGTTGCTGTCCAAAATTGAGTTCTTTATGCAGCTGTAATTTGTGGATTTTCAAAGCTATTTCAAGTAGGAGATATTGATGATCAGAGGGAGGTGTTCTGCTATGTAATCTTGTTAACGTTATGGGGCTTCTGCAATTTGCTCAAGCCAATATTCTGTTCCTGTCCAAAATTGAGTTCTTTGTGCAGCTGTAATTTGTGGATTTTCAAAGCTATTTCAAGTAGCAGATGTTGATGATTAGAGGGAGGTGTGTTGCTGTGTAATCTTGTTAGGTTGATGGGGTTGCTGCTATTTGCTCAAACCAATATTCTGTTGTCTAAAATTGAGTTCTTTATGCAGCTATAATTTGTGGATTTTAAAAGCTCAAGTAGCATATTATTTGAACTAGCAGATGATCATGGGAGGTTTCCTACTATGTAATCTTGTTACATCCCAGATGTTATCCATGGAGCTCAAGTGAGATAAAAGGCAATAGTCCATTCATATTTGTAGGGAACCTGCACATTTTTTCAGACATTACAGTTCAATATTGAAATTAAATGTATCAGCCGAGTGGTTCAATTGAAGAGATTTATGGCATAATCACATATCTAATCTTTGTCCTTTGTTTAGCTTGTTGCAATTTTTTAATTTCATACTAGATATTCAAATTGTAATGTCAAGTCAGAGCACTTTACTAGTTCTAATTAAATTGGAAATGAGATTTATTTATTTTGCAAGTTTAATGTTTTTCTTAACGGCTTGATCTCGCACACTCAATCTCTTCTTTGCTCCTTATTATGCCTTGTAAATTTAGAGTATATTGGAAGTTATTCAATAGAAATAAACAGAACTAAATACAAGAGCTATATACTTCTGATGATCAAAATCAATTAAGAGATTAAAAGCAACCCCTAGTCCATCAAATAATGAGCAGTACAAGAACTTTGAAATGACTAAACAGACACACCTGATCAAGAAATAGGCTTCATATTTATAGTATAGATTCAAGTTGCTTCAGATAAGGTCCAATCTCTCAGATACTACATCTTTCTTACTAGCAAAAAAATATGAATCAGCTACAAACTATCCCTTCTGAAGCACATGATCTGGACAATTTTAAGAAGGGGAGTAACAATTTGTTCCTTCATTGACTAAATTGAAGCCCTTGGATCCTTTCTCGATGCACACAAAAGCAACGAGTCTTTTTTTTAATCATAACATGGCATAGTTCTAGGACCACTCAACCTTATCAAAACTCCATGTCAAATCATTACCAAACAAAGAAATTGAAAGAGAGGGAGTATTTAATACAAATGATGATATAGCCGATCTCAACTTGCTTGAGACTCTCGTGTAGTTGTTGCAAAAGTCTTTAGTAGAATTGGCCATTTGGTCATTTTCACAAATGCTAGTTAGGTTGGCCAACTCAGATGTGGTCGGTCACGTTAATGGGTATACTACTCAAGTCTTTCATAAAACAGTAACTGGCTTTCAATCTTCTATAGCACAATGTTATAGGACATACATACACTTTTCTATTAACTTCCCACATTATCACGTTATACTTCCTTCCAAATAAACCAAAAGTAAAATGGAGCCCTGGAAAGACCTGCGAGGGAAAGTAGTGACGGTGACAGGGGCATCCTCGGGAATTGGGCAAGAGTTGTGTCTCGACTTGGCAAAAGCTGGTTGCAGTATCATTGCTGCTGCTTGTTGTATTGACATGCTGAAATCCCTCTGCAGCCACATTAACTCAGAGGGTATCTGGCGAGCATTTGCGCTCGAGCGTGATGTCACGTCCAATGGCGCTACCATTGAGGCTGTTGTACAAAGAGCTTAGGATGCCTTTGGACGTATCGATGCCTTGATTAACACTGTGGCCTTAGAGGTAATCTTTAAGATGAATCTCAGAGGAGCATTGTTGGTGCCCAAATATGTATGTAGACGCATGGGCTATGCTAAACATGGAGGAGGATCAGTTATTAATATCTCTTTAGCTGAATCGGATACTAGTACTGGGGTCTTGCTTACGCCTCTTCAAAGATGGCTCTTGACATGCTCACTAGGGTATGTACCAGCTTGTCTATTATAACCTGCAAGGAGTACCATTGATATATTATTTGAAATGTCCATTTATTTCTTCTATTATTCAAATAATGCCAGATGATGGCACTTGAATTGGGAGTATACAATATTAGAGTGAACTCAATAGCACCAGGAGTTTACAAATCTAAGATAACAGAAAGCCTTATACAAAAGGAAGGGTTCAAACATGTTATTTTGAGAACTATGCCTCTAAGAGATCTTGGAATGACAGATCCGGCTTTAACATCACTTATCAGGTATTTGATCCATGATTTTTCAGAATATGGATCTGGCAATATTTTCATTGTTGATGGTGGAGGTACCTTAACAGGTGTCCCAATTTTCTCATCACTCTAGAACAGAGGCAGATTCATGAGGCCATTGTATTTGGTGTCCGATGTTCTCGGACTCCAAATCTCTTATTTAGATGCAATGGTTCGTTGCTCTAAACCTCCAACTAAGCAACGAGTCAAAGTCCTTCCGACACCAACATCACTGAAAGTTGATTTACCGTTGTCACCGTTAGTTGCATATTATGCTACTGCTCAAATATTGACATGAAAAGGTGATGCAGGACCAGGCTACAATATATTCTGTCAATCTCAATATTCACATTACCTGATGATCCTTGTACTTTGAACCTATCTTATCTTGGTTTTCTCTTCATTTTCCTTTTAGTTTAGCAGCAAATTAGTTGGTATTGTAGGCTTAGGGAGGATTGGTTCAGCAATAGCCAAGAGAGCTGAAGCTTTTGGATGTTCAAAAGAATAAGAATCGAAGTACACTTATTATTAACATGTTATCGACTTGGCATCCAACTGTCAGATCCTCGTCGTTGCTTGTGCTTTAACCATTGAAACTCAACACATTATCAACTCTGAAGTTATAAATGCATTAGGTCCAAATGGAGTTGTTATCAACACTGCAAGGGGTTCTCATATTGATGAACCTGAGCTGGTATTTGCTTTTGCAGAAGGCAGATTAGGAGGAGCAGCGCTTGATGTTCTTGAACATGAACCAGATGTGCCTATGCAACTAGCCAGACTTGATAATGTTGTACTATCACCTCATACCGCAGCAGGCACTGTGTCTCTTCGTCCCTTTTTAGTTGATCTTACATAGACATTAAATGCCCTATTCTCACTTTGGAAAAACTGTAGTTGCTCCACAAACCTTGAGTAGCTTATTGAACCAAAACAGAGACCAAAATGTGGCAGGAGCTATATATACTATCAATGCAGAAAAAAGTTGTTCATGCATCAAAACAATCAGCAAGCTTGTGTTGGGATTTTAATTAGTTGCCCAAGCTTTGTCGCATCCTTCAAAACCTTGCCTTCATTTTTCTTCAACTTCAGATTTGGCTCCATTGGAGTAACACTTTTTGTTATAATGTGAATTTTCATCTTTTTCCATGCTTGTTGCTTCTTTTCTATTTTTATTTGACGTTGATGTGCTCTTGTTTTGTTTCCTTTTAGAATAGAATATAGAACAACGTCAAAGTCAAGATTCATAGCCATTTATTAAATCAAGTTCTATAATTCCTTAACAGATGGTTATTGCGGTCATCCTTGAATGGAAGTGACAAAAGTACCATACTTATTTTTCAATCCACGAATAAGATACCATCGTAGGTGCGACTTGCTAATAGTCTCTTCGAGATCAATCTCTGAAATTTCAGCACAAGTACTTATAACTCGCAAATACTAATCTCAAATTGATATACCTGTAAGGTCATTTTTAATGTTTTCAAGAAAATTACTATTTTATCCCTCTTGGTAGTTGTTCAGAGTCTTATTTGATTGGTTCAGAAAGTTAGTTTTTGAAAATTTTGTGAAAAGTTGAGATTTTGCTTAAGAGTTGAATTTTAAATGCTTAGTCACTTGATTTTGATTTTTGGGGTCATTTGGAGTTTCAAGTCTCGAAATAGAATTTTTTTGATTTTATTAGTTCCGTAATGTGAAAATTGGTCTACGAGAGTTGTCGGAATCAAATTTGGAGTTGTTATTAGAATTTGAGGTTTGAAGTTGGAAATTTAGCTGAAATTTGATAAAAGGTTGACTTTGGTCAATATTTTGAGTTTGGGGGCTTGAATTAAAATTCTGACGGTTTCGTTGGATTCGGGAGTGATTACTAGGACGAGCTTTGGTATAATTATTTGGTGTTTTGATAGCGTTTTTGTATTTTAGTGTCTTAAGTTAGATTCATTGCGACTAATTGGATTTCGGGTCAAGAAAATCTCGAATTTGAGTTTCGAAGATTCCATTGAATTCAAAACGTTGAATTTAGGGCGGCATATACAATTTGTGTGTATGGAGTTTCGAACGAATCACGAAGGTCCATTCCATCGATCCAGATGAGTCATTCTTCTAGTCTCTCTTGCTTCCCACCCTACGTGTTGATATTCAAATTGATTATGACATTTTTGCGAGACATGAAGGACGAAGTGATATGTTGATCAAAATCAAAGATAAATGTATGTGGTGTTTGGATCTTTGTTTTTCATCAATATATTATTGTAGAACTGTTATACTATTGATGTTTGCTTATATGTATAAGAATTTTTATATAACAATATTATTCTTTTCTTAATTGAGCTAAATAAGATCAAATCAAGCATTTTCAAGAACTTAATTATACATTATTTTTATTTTATAACTCAAACTTATTACATAACTAGATGGGTGGGCCCGTGCGTTGCATGGGCTTGGGGGGAAGACGTCCAACTATATTGGGGTGAGGGAGTGAATGATGGGACTACCGAAGCAGGAAACCGAATTAAATAGTGGAGTTGATATTAGAGAGACGTGTTTGCAGAATGACAGTATTGTATGGTACAACGCAAAATTAATGTACATGTTTTTTTGGGGGGGAGGCGGGGGAGGGGGGGGGTTGGCTGTGCGGGTCTAGTAGTTGTTGCATGGTAGCTGGCAGCAATGTGCAGGTTGCATGACGGCCTTGTGCTAGGTAAGGTGGCGCACTTGTGAGTTGATGGTGGGTGCCCTGTATTCTCTGCTGCATGGTTCTCCAAGCCGGTGGAAGTGATGCATCAATGCTGTTTCTTTTTTTGGGAAGGAGACCTGGTTGATGTAGAAGGTGATGTTAGCGCTATATATACCAGGATGATGTTGTCTGTTCATATGTAATCTTATTCTGTTGATGCATATATATGCCGTAGACAAGGAGGGGAAAAGCACAGGAACCATATGTGGATGAACAGAAGTCCTTTATAAGGGTCCTATGTTGGCAGAATCAAGCTTGTAAGAGAGGTGTCTTACCGCCATAACGTATAGGGGCAAAGGCCCAGGTAGTGAAGCAGCAGGTAGTGCTGATGTTGAAGACAAGTACCAACTTTCACGTATGCCGTAATTCCAAAAGAGAGGGGGGGGGGGGGGGGGGGGAGGAGCTGCACCTGAAGTTGTCTGTCCTTCTGGAGGCCTGTCAACAAGTTGCTGAAATGTTAGGGCCAAAAACAGTGGGGAATTAAGGAGTGGCAGCATGGGTGTACATGAGCAGTACCAAATGTTTTCCTAGGACAGTAACAGTTCTAAGTCGGGAATAGTGCGATCTTCTGTTGGTACATATAATATATTTTTTGGGTGTAGCGGGGGGGAACGTGGAATACTTTTGTTATACGGGGGGAAGGTTTGCAAATGCTACTACTTGTACATTCATTTGGTTCAATGAAGCTTAGGGGGAGCATGAATTGTGAAGAGTGTGAGGTTGGGTACTTTACCTTGGATTTAAACAGAGCAAAAACCGTTGCAAAAAGAAACTCCCAAACCTGCAGGCTTGTGGGCGATAAGACAGGCAAACAGTTAGTACCTTGGAGTATGCAAAAGTGAAAAGGATGTTAGCAGTAAGTGTAGTAGGAGATAGTATTAGCTGCTGGAACGTGGAACTGGCATTGATGTTAACCTCTATTGCTTTGTTGTTGGCGTTGGTGGTTCCATTTCCTCCTTCAGCTTCAGGATGCTGGTTGTTTTCTTTAAACTTTCATTTTTTTCCTGTGGAGAGATCAGGGCATGTTTTGACTTCTTGTTCTGGCTCGGGATGTTTGAGGTGATGCCAGGAGCGACCCATGGGGTTGTGTTCTCGTCTCTGTTGATGGTGACTATGAAAACCCTTGGTGAGCTCTGCCTGGAACCACGGGGGAAGGCCTTTTTAACTTGGATTCGGAAAGGTCTGTCTGGTATCTTAGGCTGTTCAGCATCTTCCCACTGTGATTGCGCCTGCAAGGGTGCATATGTTGTGTGTTATTGCAGGAAGTAAGTGCGAGGGATAATTATGGTATACAGTAACATTTTTAGTCCCAGCTGTTACCTTGTCGTATATCTCTTCTGCAGTCAGTGATAGTAGCTCGGCTGCCTGTTCATCCATAATTATTCCTTTTGTTGAGCCGGATGCGTCTACAAGAGTGGCCTCGAAGCGACACCTGTGGTTATGCATTTTACATACAATACGGGTGTGAAATGAGCAGCCGAAGAATTTGTTAAGGAAATGTTACTGGACGAATTGACGCAGCTGTAGGTGGCAGGCATGAAGAGATTCCAAATTTAATAACTTGGGTGTTAACTACATACCTGTGTATCGTGAGTGTATCTTAAGAACCATTCAGACAATAAAAGTTGTGCTTTAGTTCGTCATATTAATCCCAAATCATCCAAACAATACAATTATAAGACAATTAAAAATAGTATTAAGAATACCTGCGTCTCTTATATGGGTATGTTACATTTTACCGGAGCGACCTTATAACCACTTAAACGATACAAGTTGTAAGTAATTTCTATTTTAAATGCTTTCCTTTTTTACATTGTTATGTCATATTCCGCCAGTGTAACGTAATAGACAAGGGAACGATAAAAGTTGCAAGTAATTTTTCTATAGTACTCAGGAATCATGCAAACAATACAATTCTAAGACCGTTGTAAGAGGTAGTGAAGAAACCTTCATCTTTTATATCGTTATATTATCTTTCGCTAGTGTAACGTAACAACCACTAACACGATAAAAGTTGTAAGTAATATCTTCATATTAATCCAAGATCATCCAAACAATACAATTCTAAGATTATTGTAAATAGTGTGTGATGGATTATATAAGGCGTAGAATATATATTGAACAAATAGTAGTCGGATCCTACCTTTAATGGTAGGTTGGCCTTTTTTATTATGTATGATGATGTTGTCAGTCTTATGCATAGCCTACATCTACATCTAACCCTAAAACTTCTTCATATTAACATTTATTACTCTTGAAAACATCATGCATATATTTTTATTTTCCTTAATTTTTTCTATTAAAATGTTGTAGTTATTATTTTAGGGGTGTGGGGCACAGTGCTGTGCACAATGGGCAGCCTTAAGATTAAAATTATAACCTCAAGATGAGCGGTGTTTGCATTTTTACACCAACAAACCTGGTACCATAAGGCCATCTTCTCTTTTCTATTTTGTTTTTTAATGACTCTGTAATAATTTATTCCTGAGCTATAACTGTGTACTGTGCATTTGTGTTTTGTTGGTGATGGTTAATTAAAATTAACAAATGCTACTTCAGTTGCCTCGGCGAAGCAGATTTGTTCATACCAATCGCAGGTGTTTTTCTAACCTATTTCTTGTTTAGTGAAGCTTCCTTTAGGAGGAGATGCGAAGTTGTTCTTCCCCTGATTTTCCTTGGAATGTGTTACCCTTACCTATGTGTTGGTTTGTACGTGGAGTCAGTTACTCAGCTTCATCAATTCCCAGGTCAAATGTAAAATTTAACGGTGAAAGAGTGTGGAGGTAATAGCATTTTAATGAAAGGAGTGAGCACAGGGCATACTGAAATAGAAGAATACAATACAGTAACTATGAAGTGGTGTAGATGTACGTCAATGTCCAAATATACAGGCTTAGGCAGACAGAGCAAGTGCACAGATAATGTAGGTAGCTTCCAACCATTTTAACATATGGAACCTCGATTCAGTGGTTTTTTGGGATTGTGGAGTAACGTACCTGGGAATAAGCATATTTTCCTCGTTGCAGCTTGTGCAATGGAATGTCCTTTTCCTGAGATTCCTGACCTTCTGCTTGCAAGTTGGGCAGGCCAATACGTAACAGCAGCTGAAATTTGGGGGTGGAGTAATCCGTGCTTCGATTGTGAAAGTTTGACCCTGCAAAAAAATATTTTTTCAGTTGATTTGCTAGTCAGCTGTGCTGTATACAATGGAAGATTTCAGTGCCTGCTAAAAGGTCGTACATCTTGCTGTGTGTGGATGTTGGCAATCAGAATTGTATGTTCTTCCACGGGAGCTGAGATCAGAGATCCAGATGCTGACGTACTCCGCATTGCGAAGGATTGGAGCATTGCTGCGTTTGTTGTCACCCTGTTTGTTGGAGACACGATGAACTGTAAGAGGATGATAGCTTATTAGAGGAGGAAGTCGAACATAGTTCAGTAAATGGCTTACCATGATTGTAGTGCTGTACACTCGGCGTATGGGGGAGATATCTGTATTGTGGTGTTGAATTTGGTTGTCAATGTTGTCCCTGCGTTGGTGATAAGTGTAGTAGTGTTTAAGTTGAAATGGGGTAATACATGTGCAGGAACATGTAATGTAGGTCTGGGAATTGAAGATTTCCTTTAATAGCTTACCGTTGTATTTTGATACACCAACGCGGCGAGCAAATATAATGGGATGAGCTGCAAATTCTGCAAGGAGTCTGGTGCCTTCATCTTCGATAATAGCTTCCTCCCATAGTGTGAAGGTGAATGGTTGTTTGCTGCAATGGGAAAAGCAGTTGAAGGTAGAGTGTTAGTGGTGCATGTACAACGGTAAAATCATTTATAGTGATGAATAAAGTGTACAAGTGATGATGATGTGTTGCTTGGTTTGTACGATGTTGTTGGACATACCTGCTGTCCATTACAATGAGCTCTTGTAGGCGTTTTTGCATACTGGCTACGTACCTGGGGGGGGGGGGGTAGCAATTGACGACCACTGCGAGCACATCTAATAAGAGTATAATTGTGGAGGTCAGAGGTAATGAAGGAATGATTACCTGTATATCGAAGAAGTAGTTGGGGCTTACTGAATTCAGCGCTACGAAGCTGTTCCTTGGTGCTTCGGGATGCTTCGTCGTTGATCTCTTGGAAGGATACCACAGTGATGATTGTAGGTGGTGGGAGAGCATCTGGCTTTGCATCTGCTGGATTGGCAGTCAGGTCTGTACGTGTGCCAGAGCTGTTTTCATCAAGCGAGTCGACAATGGTCTTTTTGTCAATTACTCATTCATAAGTGTGCAGTGGCTTCTCATATCTGAGAGTTGGCTCTTGTACGCGGGCACTCGTGATGAGATATGTATGGAATAGTGTGAAGCGGCCCCGGTAAAGAGGGATATCGTCCCCGTAAATGATTGCCTTAACTTCAGATTTCTGGGAGTGGTTTGATGGGGTGTTTACGTGTGTAGCAGAGTGTAAAAATTTAAGGAAAAAAAGGAAGACATACCTGTTTATCCTGGAAGATCATGTTCATATACTTTATCTTGCGCTCTCTACCTTCCCCTGGCTTACCTATATCCACGAGGCGCACTTTGCATGTCCAGTCTGACATCGCAGGTGTGATAGCGTGTATGGGGAGATGATCTTCCATAGACGTTAGCCTGTGGAAGAAGAAAAATAGAGGTGCTGAAAGGCATACATACATATCCAAATACAAGATTCCAAAGTGAAGACAAAATTTCAGGAAGTAGAAATTACAAAGCATGCCAGCCGAATTACAGATTTATTCACTTAAATTACATGTATAAAAATTCCCTAATCCCGCAACCTTCAAGTAATCCACATTATTTCTTGGACAATATGCGAACGGCGCAGCCTTTACAAGAGAAATGAAGCAAACAAACTTAGGCGACAGTATCTTTCATCACGGACATAAATAGGAGGTTTATATTTCATTAAACGATCCTGTATTTCATCTGTAAATATGTACAGATTATTATCACAATTACATGCAACTTTAAAGATAATGAAGATAAAAACTTTGGTACATTCCCATCCCTCCATCTGTAGACCCCTTGAGTCAAATACAGTTTCAGCTAAACACTTGTCATATCAGAATAGGTAGAAGATCATGGAAGCCAACCAAAAAGGATGTCAACCAGACGCTAAAGCTACAAAGTTTGTCTACATATATACCTTTCCAATATCAAATATTGCATCCATCTGCATGACACTACTAAACTGTCAGTTGAGGATTATTCGACTTAAAATCCAAAAATTCCAATTTCTAAATCTTGGGGGACCAAAGAATTCACCTTTACCAAATTCAACAGCAGTACATTCATTGCAATCTCACAAAGTGATACAGGTGGGAACATAGAGCATTCCAAAAACCCTACCCCTAAACTTACAAACTTGATCAACATATGTACAGCTCCAATATCAATATTTTAGCCATATACATTGTACTATGAAGCTGTTACCTGAGGATTATTTTACCTTAAAATTCAGAGTTTCCAATACCTCAATTTTAAAAGATGAAAGAACTCACTGCTACCAAAGTCCACCAACCCCTCCATATCTCACACGAAGCATAATAATGAGGAACAAGTCAGCACCAAAGTACCAAATTTAAAATCAAAAACTGGAGAATCAACATAAAATTTTGGAAACCAAACCTTGGGTAATTATCACCAGAAGATTCAGATTCATCGTTAGAAGTAGAAGAACAAACAAGCTGAGTTCTTGGCATGTAGTGCAGGGAAAACAGGTTCTTTAGATTTGAGCTCAAAGAGGAGCTGAAGGAAACATGGGCCTTTGAGGAAACAAGCTTAAAAGTATGTAATTAGGATGAAAGCAAGAAAAGATAGAGCCTATCTTCATCCCTTTCAGAAAGAAACTACCGATTATATTTTTGTTTAGTACTGTCCGACAGAGGGCATGGAGATGGTTTTTTGGATAATCTCGCTGTACACTACATTCTGGGTAGAATGATCGTCATCACTCTCTATTGTTGGCGGCCGTATGAGAATTTTAACGCAGCTGGATTTTCTAGCTCGTGATAGAGCCACGTAAAGCTGACCATGGGAGAATACTGGTTCCCGAAGGTAAATTCCCACGATATCAAGTGTTTGGCCCTGAGCCTTATTAATAGTCATGGCGAAACACAGTCTTATGGGGAATTGTGTTCTTTTGAAAGGGACTGTGAGCTTTTCGTCGTTAGGAGACAGGAGTGGGATACGGGGAATAAAGACGCGCTTCCCTCTGAAATCTCTTGTAGCAATTGTCGCACTTACAATATGTTTTTGGATGTCGGCGCAAATTAAGCGCGTACCATTGCATAAACCTTCAGAAGGGTTTAAATTGCGCAGTAGCATAATAGGGCAGTTTTTTTTCAGAACTAATTTATAAGGAGGTAGAGAAGGAGGATTTTGCGTATGCAAGAAATATTCAAACTGGGATTGGTCCCTTGGCTCAATTGTTTGTCGATACCTGTAAAGGTAATACCCTCTGCGGGTAGCTGTTCTATAAACAGCGCGTTTATTTCGTCGACGAAATTATTTTTTGTCATTAAAATTACACGCAATGCAACGTTGCTGTTGCAAGGCTCAAGCATGTCTGCATTGGAGTAAGTATGGCGGAATAAAATGTGCAGTGATTCTCTTTCAGTTGTGAAAGGAATAAGAAGTGGAGGCGGAATTTCGATTTTGTTGAACTCATTTGTAGGTTCGATACCATCTCCAACTCTTAGTAGGTAATTGCAGAACGAAGGATCATCCTGTGCTCGCATATTTTGCACCAGCCGGATTTTTTCAAGCCTGTTCCAGATGTCGGAATTTAGTAATGATTCATTGATAAAATCATCTCTACTTCCTCCTTTGACAACAGGTAGTGTTTGGCGAAAATCACCGCCGAAAACTACGACCTTTCCACCGAAAGGGGTAGTTATGCCCATTAAATCCTGTAGAAGTAAGTCGAAAGTTTCTACAAGCTTTTTCTTTGCCATGGACTCTTCGTCCCATACTATTAGCTGCGCATCACAAATTAGTGAAGCAAGGGAGCTTTGCTTGCTTATATTGCAGCTGTAGTTGGCTCCTGCATCTATTGGGAGTTTAAAGCGTGAGTGGGCAGTGCGGCCACCGGGCAGGATGGAGGTGGCAACACCAGAAGTTGCTATGGCTAAAGCAATAAGACCTTTGGATCAAGTAGCTGCTAGCAAAGCACGATACAGGAATGTTTTCCCAGTTCCTTTGGGTCCATCTATGAAAAAAGCACCGGATTGGTGCGTGAATATTCTGTGGAGTATTTTGTTATATGCAATTTTTTGGTCGGGATTTAGCTTGGTGTGTAGCGCTAAATCGTCGCTAGTTACAGTTATATTTCTTTCCAGGAGAATATCTCTTGCTTCCTGGTTAGTTCGACTGGAGGAAATAGTGCAAGCATGTTTGTACATAGGAAGTTTAAACTCGTTTATGCTTCGTCCCATCGAATTTAATATGCAACTTATTTGTTGAAGAACCAGCGTCTGAATGTCCGTCTGTGGTACACTTTGTGTTTGCGCAAAGTCCTCTGACATTGATCCCTCGAAGCGACGCCATAGATCGCATGGTTCAGCGGGGTTGCAGTATACTAATAATGTTGCAAATAGGCGCCGCAAACTGCATGGCATTTGATATGTGCTAGCTTCTGCTAAGCATTCTATTAGGTTGTTATCAGAAGTTAGCAAGCCTCGTTTCTCTGCAGATTCTCTAAATGTGGCGCAAGTATTGTCAGCCACAGTTAGAAGATCCATGTACGAAGTAGGTGCTCGGACGTTCATTAGTAGAAGTCTAAGGTAATATCTTTCGCCCTCTGTGGGGTGGCAGGTAATAATGCGGCCTATAGCGTTACTTTGTTTTCTACGGCTCCATAGTTTATTAGTACTTGACCAGACAAAATGTTGCGGGAATTCTTTGTAAAGCAACTTCAAAACTTTAGCGTCTGCATTAAGTAGATTCATGGCGAAAACTTCAGTCAGCATGGTTTTTCTATTTCTGGCGTCTCTTAAGATGGAGGTCAGAGTTGTTGTTGCCCTAAAGGAAATAAATTGCTAGTCCTGAAGATGTAGTTGAAGGTGGTACACTGTGGGGTTCATCTCGTTAATTGGGAAAGCGAATAGTCACCACATGGCCTCGGGGGGGAGACCCATCTAGCAGACCAGTAATCCTGTATTTCATCCACATTGGTAGGACCCTCATCGCTTTGAATGGAGAAACTTATTTTGTCGTGGCCTTTACAGATATATTTATAAATGTATTTCACAACTTTTATATCGGCGCACACTTCAACATTCATGTGACAGTTGAACTTGCTTAGTAGATATGGGTTATATGGTACCACCCACGCATTGTCAAGAAATTGGTTTCTAATTTTTACGGATCTTCCATTGTTGCGTCTTCTGTAAACAGGGTATGAGTTCTCCCCTTTAGAAGTTTCAGCGGCGTATTTTTTGGGGTATCTAAACTTACACTGTCCTTTCTTTTGCATACAGATGTTGTTCGGGTTTAAGTTTCCACAGGGTCCATGCATCATATGTTTTGTTACTAAGGAATGTAAGTAGTCGTTAGTATCAAAATTAGGAATTTCCGCGGAGACAATTTTATCGTATGACTCCGGCGTGAGGAGTTTATGGTCGGCTGCAAGAACGATAAGGAAGTGAGCATGTGGTAAACCCCTTTTTTGGAATTCTATTGTGTACATGTATGCAGCTATTTTCCCAAATAGCTTTTTCTTGATCAGGTCAGATTTCAGTTCCTCTACTTTAGCCCGGAAGACCCGGCTTATTAAATCTGGTCGGTTTTGCGTTTCATCGGTAGGTAGTAACAAACTGGTTATTTCAGGCCACGAGGGATTGCAGGTCATCGTTAGGAAAATATCAGGCTTGCCAAAATGTTGTACTAACGCAATGGCATCCATGTAATGGCGTCGCATATCTCGTGGGCCCCAGTGAAGCTGGCTGGGAGGAAGGTTTTTCTACCAATGTTGGAAGCTTCCCTTTCTCCCATTCTTTGAAGGTCTACAAGCCCTGCATATACTTCAGTGCGGAATAAATCTTGGTTGAACAGTAAGTAGTCGAGGCGTTGTGTTTCAAGTTTTATGTACTGGTCCACTACATATTGCTGGAATAAGCGGCCCGAGTGCAAGGTCGCATTCTCAATGGTGTTGCGGATTTGAAGCTTATAACAGTAATATTCACGACAGGATACGTTGTTCTTTTTTGGCCTCGCCATGCGGAGAACGTCCTCCTCTATGGAGAGGAAACCATGAATAGAAGACATGCTCTGAACATTTGGAAGCAGATCGCAGGAAGAAGAGCTAAGATTTCCAAGGATGGAAGTTGTATCTAAGTTTTTCTTGATACCACAATGCCATCCATGTTCACCGTGCGGGAACAACAGAGGATATTGAAGCGGATCGTAGCAGCCATAGTAGTAATGAACCATTTGGATGTTACTATCATGTAGGTATATGCGAATGTGTGGCGTGGACATAATAGATGCGGAGTCATCATCAGTCCATAAAGCAGAGACCTCGGAAACATTTGGGAAATTATAGGTGCGTTGGTCTAGGGAAGAATCACACCTTAGAGCAACGTAAAAGCTGGATAAATCAGGAAGTTCTCTAAGGGATTTAAGAAAAGTGGAGTACGGATTAACTTTTAAAATATGTAGTAGCTGTGTAATAAGTGCTTTGTCAAGGTTTTCTGCAAATGCTATTTGGTTGACTGTTTCAACTTCATTGTCGTAGAAGTAAAGTTGCAGATTCTTCACTTTATGATTTGTTGCAGTCAAGCTAGGCAGGAAGTGGTGCATTTGCCCTTGAACTTTGAAAGTGTAGATACCCCTAGTCCTGCTGGCTAATTCCTTATCATACCTCACTCCCAGTGAAGAGAAGGCGAACATGTTATTGTATGTTCTAATGTAATTGCGGAAGTGGTTGGCAGCCTCTGTTCTACCGAAGTATAGCCTGTGTAATTCCGGAGGTAGGTGGTGTGATGCAAATTTTATAGAACCGGCACCAGAACAGAATCTTGGGGGCTCATACTGGAATCGTACCGCTGCACAATAAGTGCAGGCCGATGCGGCCCTCAGAATGCAGGAGTCCGAGGTAGTTGCTGCAAACCTTAGGAATTCGCCCGCGCTAGCCCTGGAGCTGCACGGAAGGGATGGTAAATTCGTTTAGTAAACGACATGAGGGAGATGTCGTACCACAGTAGGTAATAAACGAACCATTAACAGGAGCCACAGGCTGAGCAACAATGTGTACGCCATTTGGAACACCTACTGTGGCAGAACCCGAAGGGGGAACGCAACACTGAACCTGGCATGTCTTTGTAGTTGTGTCAGGATGAGCGTGCTTTCTAGCAGCGTACGCCGCTCGACGGCGTGCAAGAAGAGCTGCCTTTTGTTCAGGAAGCATGTCTTGGTAAGATGTACGACGCCGTAGGTTGCGTTGGAACTGGGGTCATTTTCGCTTCGTTCGTGAGGCAACATCTAATGATTGACCTTTGAACATAGGTAAGACAGGGGAGATAGTGATTGTCAGTGTGAATGCAGATGGCCTAGTACGCGTACTACACGTACGACTGGGAGACACGTATGTACAGTTGTAAATCCAAACTTGGGAACATAGTCCCAAGGGAAAATACAGATGGTCATAGTGAAGATGAGTATGTACAGTTGTAAATCCGAACTTGGGAACATAGTCCCAAGGGAAAATACAGATGGTCATAACACCAGGGCAGAATGATAAATTCAAAGCTCAGAAGACGGATTAGAAACAATAGGTCAATCAGATTCTCTTAGAGAGACCTAATAAGACATTAGGCATCCTAAGCATAAATCAGACCATCTATGTTTTCCTATGCATCCTCTATGGCCATTCCGAATGCAGTTGGTTGGTCAAATAGATGACTTTTGCATGCATAAACTCCTCAATAAAATTCTGGTCAGTCCTATATATCCATTCCACTGAGTTTGTAGGAAGAATAATTAATAAACTCTTGCTTCATCCTTCATTAAATTTTTTTCCACCAAGAACGTTTTCTAAAACTCTTTAAAGTAACACGGGCGTACCTTACAAGAGTAATGGATGGTGAGGCAGACCTTCCTTGTTGCCACAGCAAATTCGAGCACCCTTTGTACACCTGCGCAGAAGTCACTGTATGAGTAAGCCTGACTCATTTCAATGTTGTAAATGAAAGCCATTTTTAGAATTACACAGAAATGCTAGCAAGCAGTTAACAGAAAACACAGATGGCCAGTGCAAACGTCATGCGACATTTCAGAAGGGAAATGCAGCGCACATAAAGGAATTAGAAAGCATACATGTCTACGGTTGCAGTAAGTTACTGTTGCTATACACTGAAATACGCCCTGCTGTTTTAGAAGCACTCATTAATACGGTAATTTAAACGGAGAAACAAATGGCTCTATGTTATATGGCCTCAAATTTGGCGGCGCAGATGCAGGACGAAGGAATTCATACGAAACTCAACAAACTAAAAAGTACCCAATATCTCACATCAAATATAATCATTTCAAGAAAAAATCAGCGCCAAACAACAAACGTAAATGAAGGGAAAACTGGAAAAACAACCAAAAATTTGATAACCCGAAGAACTGATCTCTGCCAAACTCAACAAAGTAAAACTTACTCAATATCTCACGCCAAGCATACTCATAAAGGCAAAAGCAACACCGAAATACCAAACACAAAATGAAAGGAGAAAATTGGATACTCAACAAGAACCTGGAAAGCCAAAGCTTGGATAATTATCTCCTGACAGAGATAAAACCCAGCTTAACCATTTCGAGGGATTTTTTTTTAAAAAATACTGTGCAAAAACAAAAAGGACATGCGAAGTTAAAATCAAGGCTCCACCTCTCAGAAAAGGTAGAAGATCATGGAAGTTAAATCTCCAGTAAGAACCAAAAAGGATGTCAACCAGACGCTAAAGCTACAAACATTATCAACACATATGCAGTTCCAATATCAACTATTTCATCCATATACATGACACTATTGAGTTGACTCCATCTCCTTGACTTTGTTCACATTCAGTAGCAGCTTGCTGGTGTCCTTTCAGGTCAGGAACTCCTGCAATAGGCAGTTAGCCTATTGGAAAAAGACTACTCTCATAAAGAACCACCCATTAATGGCCTGACAACAGCAGACCTTGAGTTTTCAAAAGAGTAATAACAAAGTGCACACAGAAGAAGCAACATGCACTTCAGAATGTACGCGCCAAAAACCCCAAATATCTACTAACTTAAGGCCTTACACTTCTACAAACATTTAGTGTTGAGGTTCCAAGTGTACACTGACTAACCAACATGCACAGTAACAAACACCATGCAATCGGAATCCATGGGGGAAAAATTAAAATTAGAAAGTTAGGAAGAAACCTGTAACATTAAACCCCCCATTAATGGCCTCACAACAGCAAACATTCAGATTTCAAAATCCGTCAAAACAAAGTACACACTAAAAAAACCAAGTGCACTTCAGAATGTAGGAGCAAAAAACCCCAAACATACACTGACCAAAGGCCATGCATTTTGACAAACACTTTGTGGTCAGTAAGAAAGAAAGTAGACCTAAGTAAGAAATAGCCACCTACAGGGAGCAAAAACCCAAACACACAAGGAAAAACAACATGCAACATTACCTAGAGCCTTGACAAATAGAAAGTAGACCTAAGTAAGAAATAACCACCTACAGGAAGCAAAAACCCAAACACACAAGGAAAAAACAACATGCAACATTAGCTAGAGCCAAGGCGTGAAAATTCAGACGCACAGACCATTTAGCGGAGCAGTGGCCATGCATGTCAAAGTCCGAATTTAGATTGAAAACATAGCAACCCATTAATTGCCTAAAGAAAAATTTGCAGTCATAATTCACGGCCAAAACCCCCAAACAGACAACGACGGGCAAAACAAACCAACGAAATTTGGAATACATAGTAGGGCCAACAGGAAAAGGGAAGAGATACTTACCTAGAAAGAGCTGGAGAAAGAGCTGGAAGTCGAACAATGAAGAGAATCCTAGTTATCGTCGCCGGTGATCCACAGTAAACGCGGGAAGAGAGAAAACAAAGCAAAAGGGAGTATTTAGAGGTCCGGAATAGCAGCCAACATAATAGGCATGGAGAAGGCGGTAATTACCACTTTGCCATTAGTACGTATGCTTCGTAAAGACCCAGGGGCGACGCGTTATTTACCAGAATGCCCCTGGTCATCCTGGCAAAGTACCACTCATTAATGAAGAGAACTAGTTAAGTGTACCGCATCAAGTTAAAAATTGTAGAAAAATAGTAAAAGATAATTTTATCTAACGATGAGTATTTTAATAAATGGTAAAAAGTTCAAACAATATTTCTAAGGATCTTATGCTTTTAATATAATATCAATAATATTATTTGATTTTTAATTATATAATTAAATTCTAAAAAAAGAAAGAATTAAAATTGTCCTAAAATAAGTTTATAGGGGAAAAAGATATTTAATGATACAACTTTTACTCCTAAATTTCAAAACTAAGCAGAAACCTTGGGGATTTAGGAGATTACGCACATATCACATGGATTTAGGAGATTACGCACAAAATCAAAGCACAAGTCCCTCCTTCATTAGCACAACTGCCCTCTGTCAGTTTCTCCAATTTTTAATTTGATATGAATGAGCAATACAAAATTCTGGAAGTTGATTGCAAATACAACAAATCTGAAGGTAATGTGCACTTGGAGGATTTATGAGGTATGCTCTAAACGACCTTTTTTAATTTATTTGTTAACTTTTCAATGGATAAATCTTGGATTGGAAAGCCCCAAACCTCAAACGAATACTTGCTTGGTTTGGATAAGTTTTTTGATTTTGCATTTGAGAATGCGTGTCACGCCTTGGGAGGGTATCCTAGGCGTAACCGCACCCAGAGACTATTTCTAATCCCCAAGTGAACCACTTGGCCTCATCACATTCATTCAATCATAGTTAACAAATCAGCGGAAGATTAAAGATGAAAAATGGTGGACAATCTCAATATATAGAGGCCATAGGCCAATAATCAAACTTTTATTCTCTGACATATAATAGTTTTAAAGGAGATCAGTCAAGAGATAAAGATCACAACATCAACTCATTACTATCTTGTCTATGAAGACTTTAACTCTACTATGTAGATGGTGCCAATGATAGACCATGGCTACCTCAACTAAAAGAAGATAAAGTGCTAAACTCAAGCTAGATGATAGTAATATAGAAATCCTCTAAATGCAAGGAGGTCTTACCAATTAGCTGAATGTGAATAGATCATCAACGATGCGCCTGTTGATGATCCATAATACCTATCTCTGCATCATAAAATGATGCAATCCAAATGAACGTCAATATGTGGAATGTACGAGTATGTAAAATGATTGAATAAAACATATATAGGTAGAACAATAATCAATGCAGAAATACTCAAATCAACAAAATAAGGAACTCAATCAGGATGTCATAAGTCTAAAGAAAGAATAAAGACTAGACAAAGACCAATCATACACAATCCAACCACTCCAATCAGAGTACTATCATTATAGAGCTTTTATGAGAGTTTCTCTTCAGATAACAATCACTTATGAGTCGGTGATCGTACAAAAATCTCGTTGATGTTGTCACAACTATTCAATACTTACTAGGCAAAGAACAAATCAATCCACACTGGATTGGAAAAAAGTCCTATATTGTTTCAGGGACCTATCAAGAGGAAACATCTGACCTAACAGTTAATGAGTTCGAGTCAGACTTACTCTTACTTAATTCGATGCTCGATACTCCTCCCAAGACTCAATGCTTATAAAACAATCAAATCCAATTGACCAAATCCACGAGTCTCTTAATGGACTCTTTCAGTTCATCAGTTCTATCAAACCAATCTTTCAACAATTCGACAATTCATTCCCATCAACCTTTCAAGAGTGAACTAGACAATCACGTAGGAGGACTTTCAACCTAGACCTATCTTTAGAGTTCAATTATGCAAACTCATAGAACCATCAAGTTCTATCAGCCTATCATCATGCTCACATCCTAATCACAATCGATATTCCCAAATCAAGGCTCTAGACTCAATCCCTAGGTTCATTGATACAGTCTTTTATGAAAATAACATGCAGGGTTTTCTTAAATAACTTATGAAAAGTATTTAATCAGTAAAATCAAACTTATGATGATCATCAACATATGAAAATACATTGAAAATATATAATTTGCAAGAAAACATTCATGAAAAACACGTATAAAGGTCAACACTTTCACAATCTCTCTAATACCATCAATAGGGGCACATGGAAGAACATTCTCATATTTTAGTTTAGCCTTACATACCTTGGATGAAGATAGACAATCAAATTGGCCTTAATCCCTTGAACTCTAGCCTGCTCTTTTCTCCTTGGCCCTAGTTCTTAAGATGAATTAACATGAATGATTGAAAATTCATGCTTAGGGATTAATATTGGGTTAAAAATGACTTCGAAATGACAAGGTTTTAGTCTAGGATGGGTGGGAAAAGGACTAGAAGGCCCTTGCTTTTAAAGCTAATTGTCAAGTACCATAATAGGGCAAGTCTGCGACGCGGACTTGTCGCACTTCAGTTCATTTTTCAATGGAAAACTTAAAACACATTGATAAATTGTTTTTCTATAAAATGACACATAAATCGCATTTGTCAAATGCGTTTTATGTGTAATTTTACGTAAATCACCTTCCGATCAATTTTCTAATTCTGTAGAAAATAATAGGACCAAAATTAAGTGCAAGTCCTCAACAAGTCCGCGACGCGAACTTTTTCGGAATTGCATTTTCGCTTCAAAAAATTATCTTTTGATCCGGCTGCTTTAAAAATTGACCAGGACCATTTCTCCACATAATTTTTCATGCTGTCATGTTTCCGGCCTTAGATTTTTCAAAAGAGTTTGAGAAGATGCGTTATGAGGTTTTTATGATCAGATAAAGAATCAAACTTATTTGAATGTTCGTGCTATTTTATATTTCCTTGAAAAGGGGCTCAACCTACAGAAACTGTTCAGGATATTTTAAAGAAGGCAGAGGTTTTTAAAGAATTTCGTCTTACGAAATTCAATTAAGGAAATAAATTAAGGAAATACAAAAAAGGGGTAGTGATTTGTATATAACTTTGGATGACCTTTCTCTTTTATTTCGTCTAGGGCCATTTTGATAATTTTTACCGACTATAACATTATCTTTCCCTTGGGATCATTTGTTCTTGAATGATGGGTAACTAGGGTGGACTAGAGGCACGAATAACAATCAAGACTTAATCAGTCAACCAATCACTATCGTACCTATCAACTAATCTAGACAATCACAAGTTAGACTCAAAATGGACAAATCAGTTCAGATAAAGAGTAGAGATATTACCTTAGACATTCTCACCATCCTTGCATGAATGGAACATCGAAACCCAATCAATTCGAATCGTTTAATCATTTCGGCAATTAGTTATTCAAACTCAAGAAGGAAGTCAGCAACTCTAATCGAGGATGGGACTATCATGATATACAATACTCTATGGATACTCTCAAGCTCAGCACCTCATCTCAACTACGCTCCTTTTAATGGCACTACACTCCATCAATTTAAGCTTATAGTTCCTATTCAAATCTATGCCTAACCACAATACTCTATGGATACTCTCAAGCTCAGCACCTCATCATACTTACACCAATCTCACCCCTCGAAATCTATGTTTCATATCCCGACCTTTACTTAGAGAATATTGCTCGTTCTCATCACTTTAATACACTCACATAATAGCAACCAAACATTCAAGCCTATCACTCTAACCACTTTATGGCTTTTTTAATGTCAACATCACTTGAGAATCTTCTAGCCTACCATAGCACATCAACACCCTTAATCGCATGAACTCTTATCATGAGAGACATTAATATCTTTTACCTATATATTACACTCATCAAGATTTATTTAACTCCTCCTTCACATCTATAATCTTAAAAGGAAATGGTATGACATCATTATCAGAATCAAGAACACTCATTCTCTCTCATCAACCATCACTCTTCTACTATCATCAACATTTCTATCAAGACTGGAAAGTAGGATCATTGAAAGGGCTTAGAATGAAAGATCATTAGCATGATCCAATCGAGAAATATTATCTGAGAACATTCATAATGAAATATGATCTCCCTCGTCTATCAAGACTCATTCTGAGTTCATAAAACTATACATAATGTAAAACTCAAGTCACAACTCATTCAACATAGGACTGGAAACTCTTAGATCCATGAGGTAAGATCAAAATTGTTGGACGAAGTCATTGCTTCTCATCTTTGAAACTCAACATGAATGAGAATCAACAAGTGGAACATGGACTAGGCCATGGGCATGGCAGTCATACACCAGACATGAACTGAGTATCACCTCACTGAAGTATAAGGAACATATGAGATGGCAAGGAATTGATGTCGCATCTTGATCAACCCATCACTATCGAAAAATCAAGATATACTTTGGTTTATCACCTCATCATCTCCCCCCTTATCTCAAGGCCATCTCTCTAAATTTGTGAATCAATTTACTTTTCTAAGCTATAAGTACATATCTCTACACGATCAGAGAATCACTATCCACAAAAACATCTTAAACTCTTTTGTTATGCTATAGTTGCATATATATAATATCCACTAAGACCCTCTTTGAAGATACCACTCTTAGCTTCCTCCTGTCTCTATGGAAATCTTTCTATATTTGCTGCTCTTATTGGCGTACATAACCACTTTCCACAACTCTTACAATCTAACCTCTTTATTTTGCCTGCTAACACTCAACTTTTGTGCTCCCATAAATTTAATTGTATAAAACTTAGACAATAATGGGAAACTCATCATCATCTATCCGTAAGACCCAATTGACTTAATTACTAGGGATGACAAAGAATGCTTACATCAGCCTACTCCATGTTAACAACTCAAATATACTATCTAGATTCTTAGAGCAATCATAACTTAGAGCTTCACACAACTTTACCCTATCATGGATACATATCTCAAGCCTCTTCTTATCTAATGAGCGATCCACAATCCACTATTCCTACCTGAGGGGCACTTGTACCTTGTCCATAACATCACTTTCCTTACAAATCAACGTCTTCATCTTGAACATACACTATGACAAGCCTCTTAGAGAAAATCTCCAACTAAAACTATCATTGTCACAATGCTATCTCCTCTTTCACACTACTCCTCAAAATTCAAGCTTAGGGTCTAGTACTAACATGGGCATCACACACTTCTCTCATATCATACCAACTTATAACTACTAGGTAATATTTGAGAGCATAGACCCACTAAAATATCATAGCGAATACTTAATCAACACATCCCCTCCTTACAACTCAAGAGCTATCACCCATTGATTTTACCTTCTTATCTAGCTAAGCTTATAACTCTATAAATTTCACGGGGCTCTGCCTTCAGGATCATAAGCGTAGTCTAGATCTACCACCTTAAAATACTCTGATCCCTTATTCAACAACTATTTTTCACCCTCACTAATACAAATACTATAACACGTCAACATAAACCTTTTTCTAGATTTAACACACTCTAACTTCCTAGCAATAACTCTTTCTCGATATATACCTCATCATGAAAATCAAAGGGTACTTGCTACTTTTTCGTCAAAACTCACCTAATGGACATATATCTCTAGTCACAAGCCTCAATCAACTATTACTCTCACTGTCATGCCCCTTCCTTTCCATCGTCGTCATTCTGGCTCTGGGATGACAACTCTACTTATGGTTTACAAGACTTCAAGCCACACTCTTAGGTGGTAACAATAAACCTTTAGGGATATAAGGTTATATCTCATGGGCAACATCGAAAGCAAGTCTCAGATAAGAGAGCTTGGGGTGCATCTTGACTAGCTCATCTAAGTCAACCGTGGTATCTCTATGATAAATTTGCACAGAACAATCTCTATAGACCCTCTCAACTAGAATAGTATCACCAATAAGAGTAGATACACTGAAGGGTTCGGAAGGACAACCACAATCGATAGGGTGACACCATGATCTATCAAAATATAACAATCAAGAGTAAAGACTCAAATTATACCTGTCACAATATCTAGAGAGACATCGAGAGAGTCCTCTTGATCTTGGCGACTACCCATGGCATACAACTAGTCTGTTGCCCTGCTCGTGCCAAAAGTAGCACCTTTTTTATTTTCTTTAACTGGTGGTGCCAGTGTAGAAACTTGAGCTTTGTTGGCTCACATAGGACATTCCCTCTAAAGGTGACCCACTTGGCCCACTTGTAATATCCAGCGCTCCCTCCATGACATTCTCCCAAGTGAAATTTGCCACACTTGCCACATGGTGGCTTGCCTTAGGGACCTCGAGCCACACTAGTCTGTGACTGAGATCCCTGAGCTCTAAAGTTATGAGGCCCTATTTGAAAGTGAATCCCATTCCTATTCCTCCTTGGCCTCTTGAATTCAGGCGGGTTTATCCTCAGGAACTCACAAACCCTGGATGTATTTGGAGCACCCTGCCTGCCTGCTCCTTGTCTAGCAACCAGTATTGTCATAGCCTGAGCCAAAGTCTAGATGGCCTGACAAAGCTCAACATTGCTGATGTCAGCTTGTGGTGGCTGCACAATAGAGACGACTTGGCCTATGGGTTCATCCTTATTATGAGGCTCAGGTTGTTTAGCATTCTGTCTAGCCGAACGCTCTCTTTCTCTAACAACACTTCTTGGGTGCATGATCACAACTCTACAAACGCGTAGTGCAGGAATTAGAAAAAACCTTTCAAAGAGTTTAACTCTATCGTACAAATCAATATATGAAAGAAGTGTAATAATTCCTAATGTCCTATAGCCTCTTGCTTATAAAGTGTGGTGCATGACATACCCATAAACAAGATTCTACTAGACACGGCTTCATAGACTCCCTAGGGCACTTGAACTCTGTGTCTGATACCAAGTTTGTCACACCCCGAGAGGGTACCCTAGACGTGGCTGACACCCAGTGACTATTGCTAGTCCCCAAACGAACCACTTGGCCTCATCACATTCATTCAATCATAGTTTAATAAATCAGCGGAAGACTAGAAATACAAAATGATGGACAATCTCGATATATAGAGGCCATAGTGTCACAGACTTAGAATTGTTTTTAAGACTCCTATGCGGCACTTGTCGATTTGCTCACGACTCTTTCACGATCTTGCAAATACAAGCAAGCCTTTCAACTCTTGATCGCTAAGAGAACGCTAGATTAAGAAGACTAAGAGAGCTTTTGTAAAAAGAAGACTTATATTGCTTGGAGAATGCTTTACAATTTTTGGATGCCTAACAATACAAATGACCACCTTTATTTATACTTCCTTCTTTTGGTCAAAGTGCAATTAATGTTTACATTACAAGTCCCTAAGTATTTACACTTTAGTCCCTTTCTAGAATTCTCCACACAAGTCCAAAGAATTCTAGGAGCTACAAGACATCTCTACACAATTCTGGTGTCTTCCATAAACAACCTAACGACTCTAGATTCTTCCCCTTTTTACAAGATCAAGTGGCGTGCTGTCACAATAGGCCAACAATCAAAATTTTATTCTCTGAGATAGAAATAGTTTTAAAAGAAATCAATTAAGAGATAAAGATCTCAACATAAACTCATCATTATCTAGTCTATGAAGCCTCTAACTCTACTATCTAGATGGTGCCAATGACAATCCATGGCTACCTCAACCAAACAAAGATAAAGTGCTAAACTCAACTAGATGATAGTAATATGGAAATCCTCCGAAAGCAAGGAGGTCTCATGTCACGCCCCGGGAGGGTATCCTAGGCGTGGCCGGCACCCAGAGACTATTGCTAGTCCCCAAGCTGACCACTCGATCTCAGGACAGTCACTCAACATCAAGCATAGCGGAATTAATGAAATAAGGTCGTGAACGACATAAATCAGTCTACATCAAAAGGAAGGGCCAATGGCAAAGTAAACTCAATCTCAACATTGATGGTAAGCAAATGTAAATGCTAACTCAACTCAAAGGATTAAAAGACTTCATAGTCAAACCTCAACTCATATCTATGAAGCCTCTAACTCAACTAGAAAGTCTAGGAGTGTACCATGATAGGCCATGGCTACCCGACTCAATAAATAAAAATAACTGATAAAGAAGGGCTTCTCCGGATAGCTAGGAGGGCTCACCAATGGCTGAAATAGGAATCTTCGAACCTCAACAATGCGTCTGCTGAAGTCCTCTACCTCCTATACCTGCATCATGAAATGATGCAGCGCCGAATGGTGTCAGTACGTGGAATGTACGGTATGTAAGATGACTGATTATAACAATATAGATAGAACAATATAGGGATAACATCAACTCAACATCATACTCCATCAGAATGTCAAATGTCTATCTAAAGCAAAAACAAAGCGTAGACAAATGACCTGTCAACATCTCAGCAATACATCATCAATACGTCAGACTCATCTCAAGAAATACTCGACTTAACTCACATCAATAGACTTATGCCCGTCTAGGACAAGGATAATGAGGAGATAATAAAACATCAACATCCATCAAGACCCATACCATCATATCAACATCAAAGTTCTATCAAAATGGAACCTAGCTGGGAGTTTCTCTAACCGACAACTATCACCTATGAGCCAGTGATAATATAATGAAGCGATATCGTTGTCACATCCATCCAGTACCCCGCCCGGGATAAAGGACATCACAATCAGTGGATCCATAAGAAATAACATCAGTCCTCTTTTGGGACAAAGGAAATATCTGTATTACGGTTCGATCCTCAATCCTACGCGGGCCATGTAGTTAATGAGTTTGAGTGAGACTCACCCTCACCCATTTCGGTGCTCAATAGTCTTTCCAGAACTCAACATGCTCATAAAACATCATCATCATTGGTTCCATAGGGACGTAATACATCAGCATCATTATCATCAGTCCCATTGGGACATAGTACATCAACATCAACTCATCTAATCAATATCAACATCAATATCATGGGCTCGAACCATTCTTTTAGAATTTAGTTTCAAGGTTTAAGACTCATGAACATCACTCTCATCAACATCATCATCAAGACTCTCATCAATTTGGACCACAATCATAACATCACAAACATCATCATCGTTAAGGCTTTAGACTCTTTCCCCCTAAGCTCATTCTTGTATTCTTTAGTATAATAGACATAGAATTTTGTAAAAACATTCATGAAAAGAAGTTATGCAGTAAAATAATTTATGATGATCATCAATTCATATAAAATATATGAATTAAGTAAAAACTCAGTGAAATACTCAAGGATCCTCACATCAAACTCATTATCTTCAATCATAGACTCAATTTACTCAAAGGGGACACATGGGAGAACAATACCATGCTTTAGGTTAGCCTTACATACCCGGGATGATTGCTAACAACAATTCCTCATAGAATCTCCTCTTGACTATTCAACCTCAACTCTCCTAAAGCCCTAACTTGGTAAGTTTTGCTAGGAAGAGGATTTTAGAATGGGTTTTTGATACCTTTCTTCACGAATACGACCTATATTAATCGTATATGGGTTTTAAAAAATATTAGGAATAGACTAGAATGCCCCTCGAAATTTAAAAAAATTTCCAGCCGTAAAATAACACAGTCCGCGATGCGGACTGATCACAGACAATTCATTTTTGGCAAAAATTTTCCTGAATGAGTTTTCTCAATCCCGTCGAAAAATTAAGGAAAAACATAAGTGCGCCTCCGTGATGGGTCCGGATGTGGCTCTGTCGCAAAGTCTCACTGTTCTCGTTTTGGAATGAAAAATTATCTTTTGACTCGGTCGCTCTAAAAATTGACCGAGACCCTTCCCCTCTCAATTTTTCATGTTGATCATGAATTTGACCTTGAATTTTCCATCCAAGCATCCAAAGACACGTTATGATCACATCTCTCCTCTAAGAGTATTTTGGTAATTTTACCGGGCGCTACATCATCTCCCCCTTGGGATCATTCGTCCTTGAATGATGAGTAGGAGCAGTATTATGGTACGAATAGAGTCAAGACTCACCTCGATACTCACTCAACAACTCAACTTCTCAACTCTTCATCGACCTCAATAATATCTACTCAGAACATCAAAATGTACACATCAACTCAGGATAGAAACATCAAATTAAGGTAAGAATAGAAATTTTACCTTCGATATTCTCATCGTCAGACACGAATAGGTGCAGGTATTTAGTTCTCATCTCTTCCTTAGTTTCCACATGGCTTCCTCAACAAATTGGTTCCTCCACAAAACTTTAATGAAGGCTATATCTTTGTTCCTCGTCTGCGAACCTGTCGATCCGGGATTTGGATGGGAATTCCTCATAGGATAAGCTATCTTTGACTTCAATGCTCACAATAGGGATTACCAAGGCAGGGTCTCCCAAACATTTCTTCAGCATAGAGATGTGGAACACTAGATGGATTCTGTCTAACTCAGAAGGTAACTCTAGCTCATAAGCAACCTTCCCAATTCTCTTCACAATCTGATAAGGGCCGATATAGCGAGGGCTTAATTCTCCTTCTTCCCAAACGTCATGAAACCCTTCATGGGCGATACCCTCAAGTACAACCAATCATTCACCTCGAACTCTAGGTCTCTTCTCCTCACATCGGTGTAAGATTTCTGATGACTTTGTGCAGTCTTTAACCTCTCTCTAATAATCTTCACCTTCTTCATGGACTGATGGACAAGGTCAGACCTAATCAACTCAGCTTCTCCAACCTCAAACTACCCAATAGGTGACCTACACCTCCTCCCATACAAGGCCTCATAGGGGGCTATTTGAATGCTTCCATGATAACCATTGTTATATGCAAATTCAATCAATGGTATATGGTCATCCCAATTTCCTTTGAAGTCAAGGACACAGGCTCTCAACATATCTTCAACCGTTTGAATAGTATGCTCTGCCTAACCATCCGTTTGTGGATGAAAGACTGTACTCAAATTAACTTTGGTACCCAATCTTTTCTGGAAAGACTTCTAGAAGTGAGAGGTAAATTGGGCTCCTTTGTCTGAGATGATGGACAAGGGATCTCCATGCAACCTCACAATCTCTTGGATATACACCTTGGCATACTCCTCCGCAGTATTAGCTGTCTTAACTTCCAAGAAGTGTGCTAATTTAGTCATTCTGTTTACAATCACCCATATGGAATAATGCTGCCTCCGGGATCTTGGTAGGCCGGTGACAAAATCCATGTTAATCATCTCCCACTTCCACTTTGGAATCTTAAAGTTTTGAGCCAAGCCACTTGGCCTTTGATGCTTAACCTTCACTTGCTAGCAATTCGGGCACTTTGAAACAAACTCAACAATGTCCCTCTTCATTTCACTCCACCAATAGACTTCTCTCAGGTCACGGTACATCTTGTTGGAGCCCGAATAAATGGAGTATCTAGTGTTGTGGGCTTCAGCCATGATCCTCTCGAGGACACTATCAACATCAGGAACACATATCTTACTTTGGTATCTCAACACTCCATCGCCCCCTTTGGAGAAGACCATCACTTTTTGTTTGTGGACAACCTCCTTTAATTGGAGTATGATAGGATCTAGATCTTGCTTCTCTTTTACCTCTGTGACTAGGGATGATATAGACCCATTCTGAACATTAACTCCTCCCTCGTCATTCTCCTCGAGTTGGACTCCCAGCCGAGCCAACCTATGCACTTCCTTCACTAGCTATTTCTTCTCTTCCTCAAAATGTGATGTAATACCCATTGACAACCTGCTAAGGGCATCGGCAACAATGTTAGCTTTACCTTGGTGGTATAGGATGCTCATGTCATAATCCTTGAGCAACTCCAACCATCTCCTCTGTCACAGGTTGAGCTCTCTCTAACCGAAGACATACTGCAGGCTCTTGTGGTCAGTAAACACGTCGACATGCACTCCATACAAGTGGTGGCACCAAATAAGTGCGAACACTACCGCTGCCAACTCAAGATCATAGGTCGGATAGTTCCTCTCATGAACTTTAAGTTGCCTGGAAGAATAGGCTATCACCTTCCCTCTCTGCATCAATACACATCCCAACCCAACTCTTGATGCGTCACAATATATCACAAAATCCTCCGTCCCATCGGGAAAAGTCAAAACAGGTGTGGTGGTCAATCTAGTCTTCAACTCTTGGAAGCTCTTCTCACATTCTTCAGACCATCGAAACTTGACTTTTTTCTGGGTCAGCTTGGTCAATGGTGCAAATAGGGAAGAAAATCCCTCAACAAATCTGGGGTGGTAGTTATGTCAGTTGGAGATGTCGGTCTTGGCCAGTTCTTAACCGCTTCAATCTTCTGGGCATCTACTCGAATTCCATCACCTGAAATAACATGGCCTAGGAAAGCCACTGACTTGAGACAAAACTCACACTTTGAGAATTTCGCATACAATTCATGGTCCTTAAGAGTCTGAAGGACAACTCTATGGTGTTTGGCATGCTCCTCCTCATCCCTCGAATACACCAAAATATCATCAATGAACACGATTACAAACATGTCAAGGTAGGGCCGAAACACCCTATTCATCAAATCCATGAAAGTTGCAGGTGTGTTCGTCAACCCAAAGGACATGGCCAAGAACTCAAAGTGCCATATCTAGTCCTGAAGGTTGTCTTTGGAACATAACATTCTCTCACTTTCAACTAATGGTAACCCGATCAGAGGTCCATCTTTTAATAGCACGAGGCACCCTAAAGTTGGTCAAACATATCATCTATCCTGGGGAGAGGATATTTATTCTTGATCTGACCTTGTTCAGTTGCCTATAGTCTATGCACATCCTAAGAGACCCATTCTTCTTTCGTACAAACAGAACGGGAGCACCCCAAGGAGAAACACTTGGCCTAATAAAGCCCTTATTTAACAAATCCTTCAACTGCTCTTTCAACTCCTTCAACTCAGCGGGGGCCATCCTATATGGGGGAATTGAACTAGGATGCATCTCGGGATGAACATCGATACCGAAGTCGATCTCCTTATCAGGAGGGACACCAGGTAAATCCTTAGGGAACACCTCAGGAAACTCATTCATAATCGGAACTGACTCAAGAGTAGGAGACTCAGTATCATCATATTTAACTCACACGAGGTGGAAAATACAACCTTTAGAAATTAACTTTCTAGCCCTCAGGTAGGAAATGAACTTACCCTTGGGTGCAACAGAAATTCCCCTCCACTCTAGGACCAGTTCATTCAGAAATTGGAATTTGACAACTCGGATCCTATAATCTATTGAGGCATACCATGCATGAAGCCAATCCATACCAAGGATTACATCAAAGTCAACCATCTCCAACTCTACCGAGTCAGTCAAAGTATCCCTATGATAGATGGATACTACAGAATCTCTATAGACCCTCTCAACTAGGATAGAATCTATAGTGGGAGTAGAAACAATATAAGGCTCAAACAAACACTCTGGAAACATCTCAAATTTATTGGCCACATAGGGAGTCAAAAGATAAGGTGGCACCCGGATCAAGCAGTGCATAATAATTATAAGAAAAGACTCGGAGCATACCCGTAACAACATCTGGTGCAACCTCTTGGTCCTGTCGATGACCCATCGCATGACGGTTCGTCCCGCCTCCTGCACCCGCAGTAGTAGCCTTCTGATGATCACCCGTAGGGGGCGCTGTAGAAGACTGAGCATTGTTACTTCCATCACCCCATCTCCTCGTAGGACACTCACCTTGAAAATGGCCCAGGTGTCTGCATAAATAACAAGCATTTGTGCCCTCACAACACGCACCAAGGTGAAGTTTGCCACATCTTCCACAAGGTGGCTTCCCTCTCGGGCCTTGGGTTACACTAGCTTGGGACTGAGGACCTTGAGCTCTGAAATTCTGGTGACCATAAAATTTCTAATCATATTTGTTTTGCTAAATAGGCGAACTTGCCATTGGAGGTGCATGGCTAGAAGACCTTTTCTGAAAATAGGTTCCACCACCTTTATTCTGCTTCTGTTGGCTAGGCTCGTGCCCTGCCAATTCAGCCTTCTTACTCTGCTGCTCTTCCCTGTCCTTCTTCTTGTCCTCCTCAGTTTGCTGGGCATAGACCATAAGTCTAGATATGTCCATACCTGGAATCAGCAATGCTGCCTTATACTCCCTCTTTACATGTTTGTCCAATCCAGACACGAACTTTCTCATTCTCGCCCTCATATCCTGGAGAACATCTCTAGGGCACACCGGGACAGCTGAATCAACTTGAGGTTGTACTCCTTGACAGTAAACCCCTCTTGCTTCAGGTTCACGAACTCCTCCACCTTCGCCTCCCTCAACTCTTGGGGAAAGAAGTGGTCGAGGAAAGCACTCTCAAACTCCTCCCACTCAGCAGGTTCAACATCCTCACCTCTACCATCTTCCCATTGATTATACCAGACGTTGGCAACATCCTTAAGCTGATAAGAGACCAGCTATACTCTCTCAATCTCATTGGCATGCATAGCCTTCAAAATTTTGCACATCTCATCAATATATTTTTGTGCGTCCTCCTCAACCTTCGACCCCGTATAGACTGGCGGGTTCATCCTCAGGAAATATCTAAGCCTGGTTGCAGCCGTAGGGGCCTGGGGACCTCAGCTATTACTCTTGGAGGCTAACAACTGAGTGAGCATAGCAATGACTCCCTGAAGTCTGCTTTTGAAGTAGAGGATGATTGAGCAGGTGGTGTGGGATCTCAGTAGCTTTGGCAGATCGACCCCATCTCCTCGTCTCAGGCTTGGTAGGGACCTCTGGTAGGGGATTCTCAACGTTTGGGGCCGAGGCATCTCTTTGGGCAACAGTGTGTTTAGGAGGCATGATCTGCAACGCGTAGCACACGAATTAGGAAAGAGTTTCATAGAGTCAAACTCTATCGGACGAACTCAGAATATCAAAGAAATGTAACCATTCCTAATGTCCTATAGTCTCCTTTTTATGAAGTGTGGTGCACAACACACACATAAACAAGACTCTACTAGACACGGCTTCATCGACTCCCTTGGACTCTTGAACTTTGTGCTCTAATACCAAGTTTGTCACGCCCCGAGAGGGTACCTTAGCCGTGGCCGGCACCCAGAGACTATTGCTAGTCCCCAAGCGGACCATTCAATCTCAGGATATAGTCACTCAACATCAAACATAGCAGAATTAATGGAATAAGGTAGTGCACGACCTAAATCAGTCTACATCAAAAGGAAGGGCCAATGGCCAAGCACATTCAATCTCAACATCGATAGTAAGCAAATGTAAATGCTAACTCAACTCAAAGGATTAAAAGACTTCAACATCAAACCTATGAAGCCTCTAAGTCAACTAGAATGTCTAGGAGGGTACCATGACATGCCATGGCTATCCGACTCAATAAACAAAAATAACTGATAAAGAAGGGCTCCTCTGGATAGCAAGGAGCGCTCACCAATGGCGGAAATAGGAATCTTCGAACCTCAACAATGCGTCTACTGAAGTCCTCTACCTCCTATATTTGCATCATGAAACGATGCAGCGCCGAGTAGCGTCAGCACGTGGAATGTACGGTATGTAAGATGACTGATTATAACAATATAGATAGAACAGTATAGGGATAACATCAACTCAACATCATGCTCCACCAGAATGTCAAATGTCTATCTAAAACAAGAATAAAGAGTAGACAAATGACCTGTCAACATCTCATCAATTCATCATCAATACGTCAGACTCATCTCAAGGGATACTCGACTCAACTCACATCAATGGACTCATGCCCGTCTAGGACAAGGATAATGAGTAGATAATAAAACATCAACATTCATCAAGACCCATACCATCACATCAACATCAGAGTTCTATCAAAATGGAACCTAGCTGGGAGTTTCTCTAACTGACAACCATCACCTATGAGCTGATGATATTACAATGAAGTAATGTCGTTGCCACATCCATCCAGTACCCCGCCCGGGGTAAAGGACATCACCATCAGTGGATCCACAAGAAATAACATCAGTCCCCTTTTGGGACAAAGGAAACATCCATATTAAGGTTCGATCCTCACTCCTACGCGGGCCACGTAGTTAATGAGTTCGAGTGGGACTCACTCTCACCCATTTCGGTGCTCAATACTCCTCGCAGAATTAGGCACACTCATAAAACATCATCATCATCGGTCCCATAGGGACGTAGTACATCAACATCAACATCATTATCATTGGTCCCATAGGGACGTAGTACATCAACATCAATATCATCATCATCGGTCCCATTGGATTAACATCAACTCATCTTATCAACATCAACATCAACATCAACATCGTGGACTCGGAACATTCTTTTAGAATTTCATTTCAAGGTTTAAGACTCATGAACGTGAATCACTCTCATCAACATCATCATCAAGACTCATCAATTTGGACCACAATCACAACATCATCATCATTAAGGCTCTATACTCTTTCCCCCTAAGTTTATTCTTGTATTCTTTAGTTCAATAGACATAGAATTTTGTAAAAACATTCATGAAAACAAGTTATGCAGTTAAAAATAGTTTGTGATGATCATCAATTCATGTAAAATATATGAATTAAGTAAAAACTCAGTGAAATACTCAAGGATCGTCACATCAAACTCATTATCTTCAATCATATACTCAATTTACTCAAATGGGACACATAGGAGAACAATCCCATACTTTAGGTTAGCCTTACATACCTGGAATGATTGCTAACAACAATTCCTCGTAGAATCTCCTCTTGACTCTTGAACCTCAACTCTCCTCAAGTCCTAACTTGGTAAGTTTTGCTAGGAAGAGGATTTTAGAATGGGTTTTTTTTAACCCTTTCTTCACGAATACGGTCAATATTAATCGTATATGAGTTTTAAAAGATGTTAGGAATGGACTAGAATGCCCCTCAAAATTTAAGAAATTTTTCAACCGTAAAATAACAAAGTCCGCAACGCAGACTGGTCGCGAACAATTCATTTTTGTAAAAATTTCCCTGGACAAGTTTTCTCAATCCCGTCAAAAAATTCAGGAAAAACATAAGTGCGCCTCCGCGATGGGCTCGCGACGCGGCTCTGTCGTGAACTCTCACTATTTCTCACTTTGGAATAAAAAGTTATCTTTTGACTCGATCACTCTAAATATCGTTCGAGACTCTTCCCCCACTCAATTTTTTGTGCTGATCATGAATCCGACCTTGGATTTTCCATCCGAGTATCCGAAGACACGTTATGCACACATCTCTCCTCTAAGGGTATTTTGATAATTTTACCGAGTGTTACATCTCCCCAATTAGCTGAATGCAAATAGATCCTCAACGATGCACCTATTGATGATCCCTAATACTTGTCTCTGCATCATAAAACGATGCAGTCCAAATGGACGTCAATACGTGAAATGTACGAGTATGTAAAATGACTAAATGAAACTGATATAGATAGAACAATAATCAATGCAGAATTACTCAAATCAAGAAGATAAGGAACTCAATCTGGATGTCATAAGTCTAAAGAAAGAATAAAGACTAGACAAAGACCAATCATACATAATCCAACCACTCCAATCAATCTAATCCAATCTGAGTACTATTAGTATAGAACCTTTTTGGGAGTTTCTTGTATCCGACAAGAATCATTTATGAGACAGTGATCGTATAACAATCCCATTGATGTTGCCACAATCATTCAATACTTGCCAGGTAAAGAACAAATTGATCCACACTAGATCGGAAAAAGAGTCCTCTATTGTTTCAGGGACCTATCAAATGGAAACATCCGACCTAACGGTTCAATTCTCACCTACGCTTGAACCACGTAGTTAATGAGTTTGAGTCGGACTTACTCTCACTCAATTCGGTGCTCGATACTCCTCCCTAGACTCAATGATCATAAAACAATCAAATCCAATTGACCAAATTATTGAGTCTCTTAATGGACTCTTTCAACTCATCAGTTCTATCAAACTAATTTTTCAACAATTCAACAATTCACCCCATCAACCTTTCAAGAGTGAACTAGACAATCACGTAGGAGGACTTTCAACCTAGACCTATCTTTAGAGTTCAATTACGCAGACTCATAGGACCATCAAGTTCTATCATCCTATCATTATGCTCACATCCCAATCACAATCAGCATCCCCAAATCAAGGCTCTAGACTCAATCCCTAGGTTCATTCATGTAATATTTTATGAAAATAACATGTAGGATTTTATGAAATAACTCATAAAGAGTATTTAATTAGTAAAATCAAGTTTATGATGATCATCAACGTATGCAAATACATAAAATATCTATAATTTACAAGAAAACATTCGTGAAAAACATATATAGAGGTCAACACTTTCACAATCTCTCTATTACCATCAATAGGAGCACATGGAAGAACATTTCCATGTTTTTGTTTAGACTTACATACTTGGGATAAAGATAGAAAATCAAATTGCCAAGAAATTAACCCAATCCTCATGAACTCTAGCCTCCCCTTTTCTCCTTGGCCCTAGCTCTTAAGATAAATTAGCATAAATGATTGAAAATTCATGCTTAGGAATTGATATAGGGTTAAAAATGTCTTCAAAATAACAAGGTTTTAGTCTAGGATGGGTAGGGAAAGGACTCGATTTCCCTTGTTTTTAAAACTGATCATCAAGTACTGTAAATGGGGCAAGTTCGCGAAGTGGAGTTGTCGCACTTTAGTTCATTTTTCGACAAAAAACTTAATACGCATTGAAAAATTATTTTTCTATAAAATAACACATAAATCTCATTTGTCAAATGCGTTTTATGTGTAATTTTACGTAAATCGCTTTTTGATCGATCTTCTAATCCGGCATAAAATAATAGGATCAAAATTAAGTGCATTATCTTTTGAGTCGGTTACTCTAAAAATCAAGCAAGATCATTTTCCCACACAAATTTTGTGTTGATCGCGTTTCCAGCCTCGGATTATGCAAGCGTCTCTCATCTAGGGGCATTTTTGTAATTTTTACCGGCTGTAACAATGCGGTTGTGGAAGGTACAATAAGATGTCCATGTCCTATATGTCGCTTTGGTAAGCGAAAAACTAGAGGGAAGTGCTGGATCATTTGATTTACAAGCCATTCCCTTGTAATTATGTTACTTGGAATATTCATGGTGAGAAAAAGGTATTAGAGTCTTCTGGAGATGGAGGTGTTATGCAAGAGATATTTCATCCGGAAAATTCGATAGAAACAATGATTAATGATGCATTTGGGCATTATAGGCAGCAAGCAACTGATGTAGGGACATCTCAACCATTGGGTTCAAGTGGAACATCAAATCAGGGGTATAGGGAGGGTTTTGGTGACTTTCATGATTTTCTTAAAAATGGAAGTGAAACACTGTATGAAGGAAGTAAATGCACAAAGCTAGAGTTTTTAATAAAATTGTACCATATAAAGGTCTGTTGTCAATTAAGTGACAAGGCAATGACCATGCTACTGGATTTGTTGAGAGATGCATTTGAAGATGCAAAGTTTACCTCCTTTTTATGAGGCAAAAAAAAGACTATTGTCAACCTGGCCTTGACTACACTAATAAGATTCCAGCATGTCCAAACAATTGTATGTTATTCTGGGAAGGTGATTCAGAATTGGAAGCATGTAAACATTGTGGCACATCTAAATGGTGTCCGAACAAGAAAAAGAAGCAACCTGCAAAGGTTTTGCGTTACTTTCCATTGAAGTCAAGGTTGAAAAGATCATTTATGTGTTGTAAGACTGCTGAGCATATGAGATGTCACGCTTCAGAAAGTAACTCAGAGGGGTTAATGAGGCATCCAAGGGATGGTGAGGCATGGAAGACATTTGATCGGACTCACTCTGGATTTGCTTCTGATGCTTGAAATGTTCGCTTTGGGCCTTACTAGCGATGGTTTCGATCCTTTTGGAACAATGAGTTCTACCTACAGTATTTGGTCAGTCTTCTTGATTTCGTACAATCTTCCACCTTGGATGTGTGTGAAACACACCTCCTTTATCTTATCAATGATCATTCCCAGCAAGCAAATGCCCAAAAATAATATAGATGTGTACTTACAATCGCTTGTGAAGGAATTGCGTGAGTTAAGGAATGATGGTGTTGAAACATTTGACTCATCATTAAATGAAACTTTTAGAATGCATGCAACTCTTATGTGGACAATTAGTGACTTTTCTGGATTAGGTATCTTATCTGGCTGGAACAGACATAATGGTTTTGCCTGTCCAACTTGTAACTTTGACACAGAACCTTATCGTCTTCGTCATAGTAAAAAGTGGTGTTTTATGGGTCATCGACATTTTTTGAGAAGAAACCACAGGTTCAGATTCAATCGAGTGTGCTTTAATGGAAGTACAAAGGAGTGGAATCCACCATTAAAATTATCAGGATATGATATTTTGAGACAAATTGCTGAAGGGAGAGGAGCCAAGTTGAATGGTAGAAGGAAAAGATTTAGACGAGCAACTAAACAATGTAACAAGAGAAGTATATTCTTTGAACTTCCTTATTGGGAGTCTAACTTGTTGCATCATAATTTAGATTTTATGCATATTGAAAAGAATATATGTAATATCATATATACACTGCTCGATGATAAATTAAAATAAAAAAATAATGCTAATGCCCGAAAGGATTTAAGAGAAATGGGAATAAGGCATGATCTTTGGCTGAAGGATAATGGATCATATAACCTTGCTGTGTTTTCACTTATGACTGATGTCAAAAGGAAGGTGGACACAAAAAGTTATTTCTTACAACTTTGAAGAATATTAAAGTACCAGATAATGCTAAAAGTTATTTCTGGATGTGTTGATTTGGTACAAACAAAAAAAATTCTGGGTTGAAAAGTCATGATAGTCATATTCTTTTAGAATAGTTACTAGCATTGGCAATTCGTAATGTGTTGCCAGACCATGTAGTTACGGTTGTGGTGGAATTTTGCTCCTTTTTTAAAGCCCTATCTAGCATAACTTTTGAATCTTTCGGAGCTTAATATTCTCCGGGAGTACATTATAATCACACTTTGCCACCTAGAGATGCTATTTCCTCCATCATTCTTTACGATTATGGTTCATTTATCTGTTCATCTAGTAGAGGAAGCAAAACTTGGAGGTCCAGTGCAGTACAGAAACATGTATTCTGCGCAGAGGTAAAACACTAACATTTCTAATTTAAAGTTATGTGTTTTTGGAAACATTAGCATTTTTAATTTATAGATATTTATATTCTGGTTCTTTTAATAGTTCTTACACTTACTGCATGTTAATTCTCTAGGGAATTAGGTCACTGTTAGCCCTATGTACGGAATAAATCACAAGCAGAGGGTTGTATAGCTGAGGGTCATATGGCTGAAGACACTCCTACCTTTTGTTCTCGGTATATCAAGGATATTGACATAAGGTTCAAAGACCTAGGCGTGTCCGTGATGAACCAAATGATATTGAACCTTCTGGAACGTCGTCTCTCTTTCCTCAATTGGGTAAGCCTGCACAGCTCGGGAAAGCTTCTTTTAAATTCTATGCAGAAACTACAAGCTCATCGATATGTGCTTATGAATTGTGCAATAGTCATGCCATTTGTGGAGTGAGTATTACAAACTTTATACTCTTTGTCTTTGTAACTTTTGAAGTAGGCTAATCATACTCTTTTACATGAACTTATTGTTTCATATTGCGAATTTAGAGACCACATAAAGAGGAGTTCAAGAGGAAGAAGACCATCACCTACAGAGATAGAGAGGAGAGTTAATAAAGAGTTTGTTGATTGGTTTCAAAAGCGGGTGAGTAAGCAATCATTATTTATTGTTTATATTTGATTTTAGTGAACAACTTTGACGAAGTTAATTTTTATTTTGATTTAGATTATGAATCAAGACACAATAGATACAATGTCTATCAACCTAAAGTTTTTAGCACGAGGTCCATCTGTAAATGCAAGAAGATTTACTGCATATAACACCAATGGGTCCAATTTCAAATTTTGGCTCGAGAAGAAGGTTTGAAAATACAGAATAGTGGAGTTTTCTTAACCTCCAAAACATCATGTGTTGCAAGTAGTGTGGACGAAAATTTAAGGCAAGCAGAGTTACCATATTATGGGAAGTTAGAAGATATTATTGAGATTAATTATAATGGATAGTTCAAGGTTGTTCTTTTCAAATGTAAATGGGTTAATACTGCTCGAGATACAGGGTATAAAAAGGATCATTGGAATTTTAACTGTGTTAATTTTGATAGATTGATTCATACGACTGAACATGAAGAACATAAGCCTTACATCGAAGCATCTCAAGCACAAATGGTGTACTATGTGGATGATATTGTCAATAAAGGGTGGAGTGTTTCTGTGCATCTAAAGCCAAGAGATTTGTGCGATATGGGTGAAGTAATGGAAGATAAATTTGAAAATGAACCATACCAAGAGCAAGAACTCGATCAATTTTTTACTTATGGTGATGAGTATGTACAAATAGCTAAAGATGATATAATTGATGATATGGTAGAGGCAAATGTTTCTACTAATCTGGCAATAGATGCAATGTCTAACTGAGTTTTATGATTTATGTTAATACTAGTTGTTCTTTTTGAAGTATGTTTTGGTGCTATGTGTGATTTTTGAGCCGATTTGGAGTGAATTTGTTCAGATTTATCATGTTTTTGGTAACTATTCATTTAGTACGGAAGTGGAAATGTACTCCTCAAAAAAGAAAATAATAACTTGCTGCATAATATCCCCTTTGATGCTAGGAAGTTGTTAGCTGCTGATCCTAGGAGTTGCTTATAGAAACCATTTACCGCTACCTGGACGTCCTTTTCCGTATGCAGTAGTGTAGCTTCTTCTGTTGTTAAATTTCTGATATGATTTTGTGCTATTCTATTCTTCAAGAAAGCAAGAAAAAAAGATGTATCGGAGTCCCCAAGTTTTAGCCAGTCAATTCTGGCTCTCTGTTTCATAGTACTCTCCTCAACTCTATGCCATTTTTCAAGTTCTAGTTCGAGTGTTTTCTCTTCTTTACATAACCTTTGATGATCATTACGCTATCCCATTTGTCTCTAGAGCACCTTCAGCTTACCCCTCAGTTCTGTGATCTTGTTATTTATGCCTAAAAACTCTTTGATGTTAAGTTGTTTTAGCTTCATCTTCAGAGAATTCAATTTCCTCCATACCAAGGGCAAGGTGTTAGTAGTAATACCACTATTACATAAACTTTTGAACTCGGGATGTTGTGTCAAGCAATTGAATAATTTGAAGGGTTTGGCACCCTTATTTTGCTAATCATCTAGTGATACGCTCAGAGGAGAATGGTCTGAGAATTCACCGTCTCAAAACATGACCACATTTGCACCCAAACAACATTCACCAAATCTTTATCTATTTGGCTATATACATGGTTATTTCTCCAAGTAAAATTTCTACCCACTGCCTTTAGCTCCATCATGCAAGCTTCACTCATAAAATCTACAAAGTCACTTATTTCATTAGTCTGAACAGGAGAGCCTGCCACATTGTCTTCGATATGTAAGATAACATTAAAGTCCCCTGTGATTAGCCAAGGGGTAGTTATCGTATTTTTTATGCCTTGCAAGTCACACCACAATTCTTTCCTATCTTGAATGATATGCAACCCATAAACTACCGTGAATTAAAAATTCTTGTTAGAACTATAGATAGTCACCAAGCCATAAATGTACTGCTCTGTTATATGAACTCCTGAGAAATTACAAACAGTAGGATTCCACAATAGCCATCCTCTTCCTTTTTCACTTTGATAATTGAACATTGCTTCCCAACAAGGCACTACCTTCTAAACTATTTTTTGAGCGCCTTTTCCTTAGTATTTTGTTTTCTAGTATACATATCATGTTCCCAGTAGTGGTAAGGTCTGCGTACATCTTACCGTCCCCAGACCCCACTTGTGGGATTTCACTGGGTATGTTGTTGTGGTTGAGTATACCTATCATGTTGACTTTATTTACTCGTGAAAACTTTATTAGCTCTTTGTTCTTATAGACTTTGTTGAAACCCCTGATATTCCATGTAACCACTTTCATCTGGATAGAGTAAGAAATTTAGATGAAGTTGTACCGCCCTTTCTAGTTTGCCCGATTTAGCTACATTTGCTATGGTCATCTGCTACATGTAGATTATCGTAACCAAAGGGCTAAGAACATTAGCCATTTCTACTGCATTATCCTTCTACACCTAAGATTGCTTGCCAGAGGATGATATTTTGCTATCTGCCAGCATGCTTCTTGATTTCCATCAGCTATTTGAATAGAGATTTCACCAGGTTTCTTTATCCTGAAGTGGAGAAGCTGTCTTTATTGGTAACATCTCTACCTCTATCGTATTGCTCGAGGAAGCACCCTGATTTGGATGTTGCTGAACAGGTTCCTTTGGGTTTGAGAGATTGCTGAACAGGCACCTTTTACGTTTGGTTTTGTACTCTTTCCTCTATCATCTTGTTGTGTTTGTTTCATCTCAGCTAGTTTCTTGCAAGTATGTCCTATTTTCAAGCATTTAGTACAATAGCTAGGTTCCAATCATATTCTACCTCTTGATCAAATAACTTCCCCTCGGGGTCCCGAACTTTTATATATTAGGTAAGGGGCTCTGGTAACATCCATTTCCACAAGAATTAGGGCATGCAATATTCTTTCTATACTCGTAGTGCACTCGCCCGTATATATTGGACATACCAATACACAACCAGCTCCACTCAGTGTTATATTTCCCCAACAATTCATCAGTAGATTAGGTAATCATACTCACAGTGGAATCATACGAAGAACTTCCTCCCCAAAGTTGAAATCAACATACCAAGCATGAATTTTTACTAGTTTACTATTACTGGTGAATGGACCTGAGCAAATAACAGTGTCTTTATCTTCAATACTATTGAATAACACCACAAAGTATGCATTGTAATTATAATAATAAATCGTAGGCTTAGAAGCAAAATTCCAGTTTGCTGCTATGAATATGTCAATAGTTCCAACAGAAGGAGATGTAGCTGCCACATATAAAATGATGGCTCGTTTCCACTTTAGAGTTTCCTCTGCTCCTGTTGAATTTGACCTACTTTTTCCCCTTCAATGATAATCCGAATTGCAGGTTCATCCCTCTCGCAGCCATTCTGCTACCAGAAAATAGTTTGACCCAGTTCATTCCTTCTCTTCGCCCACCGATTGCTATTTTCCGAAGTCATTTACCCCCCTAATTGCAGGGCCAGAGCCTGTTAATGAAGCATCAGATAACTCTGGCAAGCTAGATGTACCACTAACTATATTGGCAAGCTAGATGTATCACTAACTATACTAGTTAGAGGCCCCTTTTGTGTTACCCTTCCAGATATGGTCACTGTCGGAGAACGGAGATTGGGACAGTGTTGGGGTTTGATAAAGGAGTGCTCGCGCTAGCCTTGGTGACCTGGATACTTTCTGCTTTCTCTTTACAGCTTGTTTGGACGGTGGTTTTTCATGGTATGGTATGGTATGGTTACTAAGAGAACGACGTTTGTTTTGATTGTTTTATTAATTATATGGTATGGTATGGTTTAGTTTCATGGTTCTGTAACCATGAAAACCCTCACTTTTTGAAACCACCAATTTGGTGGTATCCCATGGTTTCCTTATTTTTATTTCCAATTATACCCTTATTTAAATCTAAATAGTTCTAATTTATCCTTTATTCTTTATTAAACTTTACCCTAATATATATATATATATATATATATATATATATATATATATATATATATTGTTTTTGTATTACTTATTTTTCTCCGCATCAACTTTTGAAACTTTTTTTTCGCCTCCCGTTTTTTCTTTCACGTTTTAATCTATTTTTTGAGGGTTTTTTTTTTGAAGTTCTTACTTTTTTGATTTTCTTACGTTGTTTGTATGGTTTGGAGATATATTAGCTTGTATGTTTCCCTACTTGATTCTGTGTATTTTTTTTTAAATATTGATAAATTTAATATTTATACTAATTAAGGACATTTTTGTAAATTTATAAGTTACGATACAATACCATACAATCAAATCAAACAACAAATTATCATTAAACAGTAGCAACCCATACAGTTTATCCAAACATTGTATGATATTGTACTGTACGATACCATACCATACCATACAGTACCATACATTATGAAACCATGACAAACCACCATCCAAACAAGTTGTTAAGGATCTCCTTGCTGGTTGGGAGTAAAGCCCTCTCCCCCACCACTTGATAGTTTGTATCTTTCCACGGCCTCCTCTTGCCATCTCCGGCAAAGGCGTAGGATAGTAAACCTTATTGTTGTTAGAATATATATTATACAATTAACCATGAATTTAGATATAGTATTTATTATAGAGCAATTATTCATCCAATTTTAAAAAAAATTTTAATAGATCATATAATTGTTTATGTGTCCATTTACTTAGATGATTTAGTGTACAAAATTTTGAGCTTATACACAAAGGATTAAATCATCGGTTCTTATAAGTATAAAGTTTTTCATTCACAATCTAAGATGGAAATTGGACAAGCCATCGGTATGATTGTAGCACAAGATTATGTAAAATTTATCTTGATTATGGGAACGGTGCAGTTCCAACTTCTTGTGCTAGTGCATAACGGGACCGAGTAGAGATAGTTGTTTTGGACTGACTGATAAAAACATGTTCTCTAAACTGTTAAAGGTACTTATATTCTCAATCCTGATATAACTATTATGATCTGTATATATTATTTATTATTTTGATTTATTAAAATGTGAGATTCTGAGATGAGTCAATATGCGTGGTAGATTGGATGATAATAATATATATTGGTGAAATAATAAGTTAGTTGATGGAATCCATGTCTCAATATAGAGATTGATGATATGCCTAAACTTATAAGTTTTCATCGTGTCAAACCTTGCAAGTGGATTTATGAATCCGGCACATGAAATAAGTTAAGCAGTACTCTAAAGGAAATTAATCTTTAAATTAAATTTGTCAGTAATTTAATTTATTGATTAGTATCTGTAATCTTAACATGGGAATTACATAAGTGTTTAATGGGGAATTTCGAAATATAAATAGAGGATTGCATGAATCTTTAGTGGAATGATTTGTAATTTATTATGGTAAGAATAATTTTAAATTAATTATTTGAATTATTTTCATAATAGTGAGCCTCATTAATTAATTCGGTGGAAAGTGGGTTTCCTTTCTTCTTTTTGGATTTGGAAAGGTAGAAAAAGGGATTTGGATGAAAGGGAATTAGGTTTCTCAATACAATGCTTGCCTACCCAAGTATTGAGAGAGTTTGGATGTGAGAAGACCGCATAACTGCAGTCTAACTCGTGAATTCGCTTGAAGGTATATGCTCAAGCTTTAAGAGGTATTTATCTAATTAAATTTCATAAAAGTTTATGTATTCTACCATGATTATTTGTGTTATAACATAAACGTATGCGTTATCTATTATTTATGTAAGCAGTATGATCGTGCTGCGCATCTAATTTTCCAACAATTCTGCGACGGGAGAACAAGAGGAATTAATTTCCAAACACATTTGGGTTTATCATTTGATGGGGCTTTGATTTGACTAACTTAGTTGAAATAAAAATAATCTTTTCTCCCCAATTTCGAATCCTTATCTGTTTAATGAATGGTATAACTCATGTCTAATTTCTCACTATAGCTTCTGATATTTTTACCAACATGGTGAGATATATGAGATGAATGGTGAGCAGGTCGATGTAATTTTTACGTTAGCGAAAGCAAAACATAGAAGAAGAGAAAGACGAGAAATCAAAGCTCGGGATGTGAAACCATCAATACACTAGATTCCTGGTATGTATTATTCATCTGTGTTGCAGTGAAATTGATGACAGAATCACCTTCTTACTCAACCAAAAAATAAGGTAAAATTATGTGGTTTTGTTACTAACTTGTCAACTGCTGATTGCGAGTTCACATTGAATGATCTAAAAACTATCATTTTTAATAGACGACAAACAATCAACATATTAATAAGTTGGGAGAGACTTTACTTAACCTATTTTTTCTCTTTCAGATAAGCCAGTCAACATTAAACTTATTTGTCATAAAAAGATTACTTGTATTTAGTTTTCAAGTTTCAACCCTTAGTTTATAGATTGAGTAGATACAATGATATTTTATGTTTGCACGTATATTAAAGTAAAAAAAATAACTTTTTTTAACTCTCTACTCTGTTTACTGCTAATTATGTGTCTACTCGGAGTACCTAGCTACTACTCTCGGGTCAAAGGAGCAGCTGGCTATTGCACAATTTGCTGAATCCTTACTTGTCATATCAAAGGTCCTTGCTAGTTGTATAAAACAAAAACAGATGATGCTCTTGCACCATTTAAATGTTCTATGATCAATTTTGGTGAATTTCTTCTGGTGCAGGTTCTTGCAAATAATGCTACTAAAGATTTCAGTGACTTGGTATCTAAATTACATTCATGCCACCACCTTGCCCAAACCAAAGCTGATAAGAAACATTTGTCAAGGTACTCTTTGGAATCCGTATATCTCTGTGTCATTTGGTCAAGCCTTCTAGCAAAAGCTGATGCACTACTTTTCAAGTGTATACTTTATATGTTACTGGGGTTTCGAGTTTTTAGTTATGTAAGAATCTGTTTAGTTGGGTTCATTTGGCAATCCTTGTGGGTTACAGTTTCTTCAACATTCCCAAGGTGTCCTTTTGGTGAAGGTATTGATGATTGCCTCGAGTAGGATTCATTGATGATTACTTCTATGAGATGTATTCTTTTCTTACTACACAAGGCGTGCTGGCTGGTCCTGGCCATCTCTTTCTCGTACTTCCTCAGACCCCATCACTGGTTTACACATTTACAGTTTCTCAAGGCTGATATACAGAGTGAAAGAAGACTGCTATATTGCCATGGAGCTACTATGTGAGGTATGATACTTATTTGATCAATAGAATTTATGTTATTTACCTCATTGATTTAAAAGTGGAGTTTTTTCATCTTTTTTCAAGAGACTTTATTATATTCTATACAGTGTTGAAGTCTGCACAATCTATTATGTGTACTTTTCAGATTCTTCTTTATGGTTGTCTAGAATTGTTTCTAATCTTTGTGCCTTTTTCCGTTAAAGTCCATGTTTTTCTTATACTTTGCGCTTAAAGCCCCAATAGATCTTATAACTTTTGCTCCTTTTACATTTTAATAACATTAGGCTTGACTGATGAATAATACCAAGTGAAGCTGATGTATATCCAAATTCAAGTAGTTGCTTCCTATTGAGTAAAAGCGTGTTGAATAGAGTCTATAACAAGATTAGCTCAATAATAGAAGTTAGCAAAAGAGTGGATCCTAAATCTTGATATTGCTCATTGAAAGAGAGCTTCATGCAATGAAGTCTCCAGGCTAGGAAAGAGATATTGATAGGAACTGATTAATGCCATAACTTGTTTAGAAACTTATCCCTATATTGAGTATTCTTGATAAGATACCAAGCTGTTTTATTTCCAAATAGCCTCATACTCTTGTTCAGCTGGTATAATGTTAATGTTCATCACTTCTTTAGGTCTGTTGCAAATGTGAATCAACCTTAATGTACTACTATAGAGTGTGGTAACAAGAATGTAAACAATGTATTATTGCCAGGCAAAAGGCTTTTTGTACTTTATTTAGTTAATATTGTGAACAACGTTTACTACAATGTTCTGCGATATTGTCATCTGATTTGCTAAGTGTGTCTTAAGGAACTTTAAAACCTTCTAAACTTTGACTTTTTCTATGCTCTTTACTTATGTTGTAGTGTTTCTGTTGAGTGGTCTGCTTTCGATGTTTGGTACACTATGTTTGTCTAGATTAGTGGTCCTTTTTCTGGAAGATGAAATTCCTTGAAAACTGTCCATATGGAATGTACCAGCAAAATTAAAAGCTAGATTAGCAAAATAATCTGCTAGAGTGTTCTTGTTCCTTTGGATGTGCTGAATTTGAACAATTTTACTTCTCTTATCATTTTTATCCAGTTGACCTCCATTGTCACACTCCACGGGATATCTCAATATCCTGTATGTGAGCTTCCTATCCAAGCGGTAAATAAATCCTCTCCAATAGCAATGGCTCCTGTAAGTAGTCCTCATTCCTTTGACATATGCCTAACTTCTCAATCCCAAAACAAAATGTAGAAGAGCTTAAGCAAAGGATTTTCTTTAGAATCCCAAAGAATCACAATCACTATTTTAGGCAGCAAAAACGGTGTTCCGCAAAATATATGACTGAATTCACAAGTCCAATGCCAATGTCTTGGTCCCCCCTTATTTTAATTCTTTTTTTTTTTAAAAGAGATGAGATGTCTCATTTTGGTTCGATATATATGAAAGTCGTGTTAAGTTACAGTAGAGATGCTCCATATTTCTTAAGGTGATAGTAATTATTTGTGCTAGCTTAGTGAAACATTTTGGTAAGTTAGTCATGGTAGAGATGTATCAATGCTGCATGTTCCCTGCAAATCTTTTGCAGATATAGATGATTTGCATACCACGTCTCAATCATCATTATTAAACAAACTATGGTCAGCTTTCTTACAAAAGGCGTTAAATTTGTATAAAATATCAATACCTATGATATGACAACTGCTTTGATTAACTGGTGATTGTCAAGCTTGGATCTGATACTTGATAGCAATTTTCTATGTTTAAAGTTGAAGGCACAATTATATAGATATATTGCAGTCTGATTTCGAAAGGGCTAAAAGTGTGTTTTTATTATTTATGTTTTGTTGCACTTGCAAATTAGACCTCCATTCTCACGGAGACACTATTTTCAGAAGACATATTGTCACATCTTTATGGTTGACAGAAACGACAATGACCATGTTGGTTAGGCAAGGGGCGATATTCACAGAGTGTTAAATGAGGTAATTTTGATATTACTATATTTTTTTTGGTATTAAGGATGATATATATTAAACAACCTAACTATTATATCCAACGGCGTGTGTCCAAAGACCCAAAGGACAAATTGAAAGATAGTGATACTAGTAGGAGCAGTAGAAGCTGTAGTAGCAATAATATTTACTAGAATGAAATAGCAGGCACCATACTGACTATTTCTTGACCTATTTGATAAACTACGCAGATAATTACTTTCCGGTTTATCAGAGTGCCTCAAGCGTGCATTCTAGATCATGATCAAAATCTTCAAATGATAATACAGGAGAGTAGGTGGTGAGGATTGGCTACTCATACATGGTAACTTGTCGGCCCATATATATACATGGTAAACTGGTGAATTATATGCTGTGAAGTTACAAGCACCTGCAATCATTAATAAGATGTGAGTATAGCTCTTTTGGTGTTGTAAGCATTTCTATAACATGTAAGAGTCTGTTTCAATTTGTAATGGTCATAGGCAGTAAGACTACGTCAAAATAAGTCCTTGCAGAAGAGAATGCATTTCAACAATAGCTATGGGTTCTTTTGGGAATGTTCCAAAAACACCAAGAATCCAATCATTCAAATCTAAATATTTGTTCAGTCTATTTTGTTGGCCCAATCAATCAATATGTAAATAATTCTAGTCCTTTCTTAGATTTGTAAACTCAAGCTTAGAGTAGGTAGAAGTGAAGCTTAACCTTCAGCCAGTGTTTTGGACGGCGAAAGGCGACAAAAGGCGACAAGGCTCTGCCTCGCCTTGCGGCGAGGCGAGCGGCGAGGCGCTCGCCTTTTTGAATTGAGGCGCAAATTTATACCAAAATCTTAAAATATTTAAGTGCATTTATAAATAACCAAAATCTCAATAGCAATAACATATATTAGCAAATATTTCAATTCAAAAAGGCAAAAACTAATAATAGATAGCAAGATCTATTTCAACATATTACATTTTACAACATATTATATTAATAAAGAATTATACATCTTTTTTAAAAAAAATTAGGCAAACTCACTGCCAAGTATAGTGAATGAGTCTGTCTGTCTCTAAAAGACTGAAACAGAGTGCCAAGAAAAACATGCAAAAAAAACAGAGCACTCCAAGAGAACTACTGAAGAACAGAAGAAGAACTGAAGAAGGAAGAAAAAAATAAAGAAACTACGGTCTCGCCTCTCGCGCAACGCAAGACTGGAGAAGAAGTGAAGAAGAGGAGAAGAAGAAGAAGAAAGAAGAAAAAAGAAACGAAGAAACTCAGAAAGAAACATACCTGGAGATGTCGCGCAAGTGGAAGTCGCGTGGTAGGTGGAAGACGTCTGGAGTCTGGACTCTGAAGAAGAGAAATAGTTCGCGGGCAAGTTTTTTTCCAAATAAACCCCAGCAGATCTTTTTTATTTTTAAAATAAGCATATTGTTTAATTAAAATAGAAAAGGCGACACCATAGGCGCCTCGCCTCGCCCCGTCGCCTCTCGCCTTTTTGGCGCCTTTCCTCGCCTTTGCAAGGAGCGTCTCGCCTTGGCATGAAAAGGCGACACTGCCTCGCCTCGCCTCGCCTCATCGCCTTTGGCGAGAGGCGCTCGCCTTTCAAAACACTGCCTTCAGCTACAATGGATCTCTCCATGGATTTAGGCTGGAAAAGTAAATGTTTACAGAGAGAGAAAGAGAGCACAAAATGTGAGAAAGAGGGAGAAGAATTTTATTGTATTGTAATCACTTTACATCACTGTATTCCACTTATATATAGACTAGATAGTTGGTGCCCGTGCGCTGCACGGGTGCTGCATTATAGAGGAGTTAAATGCGTAAGTAATCCGTGAAGGGGGATGCAAGAACAGCAGGCATAATTCATAACAATAAACATGTTACATGACTACATTTTTAAGGCCCGTGGGGAATGTCGGAGGAATAGGGGGATGGCAGAACGTAGTACATAATTCATACAAAATAACATGCTACATGAGTACAACCTTAAGGTTTTAGGGGAATGGGCAAGAGTCGTGTGTTCTACGGTAGCGCGAGCTGTCGTTGTTACGGTGATGGAGGGCAGTAACCTCAGGTGCTGGATTTCTTCCCCCATGTACCTGTGGCAGAGGGGTTGAATTTGCGAGAGGGAGAGAAGGCGTGCACTTGTCGTTGAAATTGTTACATACCTGTATATTTAATGGCAAAGTAGTTTGTTTAATTACCTTCGTTTTCCTGTTATCTATGTGCACGCAAGATACAACCGCAAAAGTACAGGGCACAAGTGTGGGACTTTGGAAATACTCCGCAAGTGTAATCAGATGCTAATGTCATCGCATACTGTGCATGATGGCTTGCCTTCCATGCTCTCCTACGCTGCAAGGGCAAAGGAAAGTGCAGTAATCAGTAGGGAGTTCATTAGTCTGAGGTGAGTGTAACGATCGCACTGCAATGTCTTGTATATTGTGCAATGTATGAGTTGAGTACCTTTGTCTTGTAGTGCCCAGAACAGTATGAAAATCCAATATGCACGATAACTGCATGAAGATCATACTTCGTGTCAACCTGTGCACAAGAAGAAAAATTAAAACTCATTTCCTGTTTCAAAGATTAAGCGAACAGAAGAAAGATCTTAAATAGAAATTAAGAGAAATTCTGTATACAAAACAAACCCTGCTTAGACCTCATATCCTAGCTTATATAAATAAAGCAGAAAAATTTACACCATTCCACAAAAATAAGTCTCTAGAGCTGTCAGCTAATTCTTTACCAAAATTGTGTTGCAAGAATGCTGGACCTTGCAACTACTAAAACTTGGAGCTACATGAATTTGAGATATGTGGAAGCCAAAAGAAGATATAACCTAACAGAATTTTAAATGCATACCTATGGTTGCCCAAATGAAAACAAAATAGTATATCAAATGGAAGAAATACCGAACTGTTATGGTATCCAATTTGTAAGCAAGATAATAAAACCTTGTATCTTAGCTTCAATCTTCATCTTCATCACTTGCTCTGCGTTGAATCTCCTGAAGAAAGGGAAAAGCTTTTGAATGATATACATATTTCTATCACTCTTGTATGGTTATGTATTCTCAGGTGTTTTTTGTGTACAATGTATATACAAAGAACAGAATGTTTATGTCTTATGGAGAAGTCATCATGTGTTTGTAGCTGTTTTTCCTTTTTCTTGACTTTGAAATGGATCAACCCAACATTGATCTTGTTTGATGGCTTTGCGCCACCTATGTTGAAAAATCTTCATTTCGATATACGATTGTCTCCTAACCTGCATATCGTTATTCAATATAGAGTTCAAGTGTTGCACACTGACTGTGTATAACAACATAACAATATAGAGTAGAAGATTAAATTACACTGATAGCGTAAAATAGAGTTTGAACTTACCAACGACCGATTATTGAATTTCTCAACTGGAGCAGCCTGCAATTTCGAAAGGATTTTCATTTTAAATGAAATACAAAACAAATAATTTATGCAATTAAGTATGTAAGATTTGAACATCACACCAATGGAGCCGAATCTGGTAAGTTCTTCCCTTGCAGTGAATGATCTAGTTCTTTGATCACCTAAACAAGACAAGTCAAACACTTAATTCTATTGATCTTTAGAGTTTTTCATCAAAATTTGCAGAGAAAGGATTGATGATCGATCAAGGGAAGAACTACTTGCCGTTTCCACATCTGAATTAGCCCCCAGAGAAGGGACAGCCAAATGAGTTATGTACTCTGCAGCAACCACACCAACTTTCCTAGTACGATCACCCTGAGAACTAATTACACGTAAACGGCTCCGAAACAAACAAAAAGGTGTGTGCCGCACTCACGAAGGACTGCCAGTGATATACTGGCGGACATCACTGTGTACTTCGGGAAAACACATTTTCAGCGCTCGAGAGTGATATATGGCGCGAGAAGAAAGTAACCAAAGAATTCAACAGCTCAAAAGCCTTTGCTCCTGTGTTGTCGTAGTGTTGCCATCATTGTCGATCTTGCAGCCTCTTTCTTCATCTCAGCACGATGATACGGTATTAATCACATCATCATGCTGATGAGTGAGGAGATAGATCAATTACATGATGCCAATTGCTGTTAGAAATGGAAGTCAGCGTGATAATTTGGTTGCCTTACCTGACGATCCACCGTATCCTGCATAGTCATAGCTGCAATCCAGCATACAAATATGATATCAGTGCCAAAGGCAAAGGAGATTATGACAAAATAACATAACTTTCAAGAATTATGATTGCACGATGTTACAGTATTAATGCGGCTACAAAATCTTTGTAAGTTTAGGAAAGACGATTAACAATTTCAGAAGAATTCTTTGTCCTACTTCCCTTTTTAATCCGTTTAAAAAAGAATGTCCTTTTTCTTTTTTTGACAACTCTTAAATTTCAATTTTCCACGTGACATGTTTAAGACCATAAGATTAAAAGACAATTTTTGGTAATCTTAAATTCCATACCAAGTCAAAAATAGACAAACAAATTGAAGCAGGAGGACTATGATTCTTTGCCGAAAAAGATGAATTAGACCAAAACAAAAACGAACCTTCTTTTCACCCATTACCCACAAGAAAATACAGAGTATCATATACAGAATCCCCAACAAAAATGCAGCAAATAAGTAACCAAAAATTTAGAAATACCTAGAAATGGAAATTCCTAACTCCAAACCATGGACGGAGAACACCAGCTACCTGTGGAAATGGCTCCTTCAAGGCCAGAGCAAATACATGTGAGAGCCGAATAACACTGCAGAGGGGACACGTGGGTAAGGGAAGGGGTGATTGGCCCTTATAATGGTGGTAAGTATTCCGTCCAGATTTAATTGATAAATCTTTGTAACAGAAACTTGTATATAAATCATATTGACATACAAAATAAGTTTGGAATAAAAACTATTGCAACAATCGAAAGGATATATGTGTATTAGTATATTTTGCTAAACGTAAAGCTTATGAAGTGTAATTTTTCAAAACCTTCAACAGTATCCAATAAAAGGACTCTCTTTATTTCTCATGTATAGATATTTATTTGTTTATGTGTCCACCATATATTAATTATAATATCGTTCTTGTAGAATCTCTTAACCTATTTCAAGAGTTAAATGAGACTAACAAGCTCAAAATAAACCCTTTAAACATGTATACATATTAAGAGTGTCAACACATAAAATTCTCATATGTTGCCACCTTTTCCATGTCGGTAGATATTTTGACAAAGTAGAAGATATGTGAAGGCCATAAAATTAGCATAATGAAAAATAGATCATAGGTTTAAAGAAGAAAATAGAAAAAATGCATCAATTTGAACCAACCATTCTCCATTTTTGACATAAGACTTCTTTATTGACAGAAGGAACAGAGTTGAAAATTTCCATCCTATGTGGTTTGTTGTCTTAACAAAAATTAGTAGGACAAATAAAAAACACTTTCCTGCGGTCACGACAACATAGATGTTGTCTGTTAGTATGTGTGTATGTGAGTTAGCATGCCCATTAGGCGGAATAAAAACAAACTAACAAACAGGGAGCTTAGACAGAGCACATACGTGGTAGTAGCATTTTGCAAGGTGGGGGAGAAGGCACATTTCAGAATACAACGGCATAATTGCCGAGGAAGAAAGAATTGTGCCCAGTCGCAAGATAATAGGGTTGCACCAGGAAGCAGTAAAATAAGGCAGCGCGCCCTTTAATGCAGGAAAATTAGCAACCACTTGTATACTAATGCAGAGGCTGCTGCGTACGTACTAAGCACACTATCGAATGCTCCTCGTAAACCCTGTCTTTGGGAGTACGCAGAATATCGAAGAGCAAGCAAACCAAATACAGATGGTTATTCATACGTTCAGAAGCTATATTTCCAGGTGGACGCAATGTCCAGAAGGAGTTAGAAAGGATTTACTCTATGGAACTGCCTTCAAATGGATAACAACCTACAACCTATTCTACGCGCGGCAATTCCATAGAGCAGATGTACGACTTTCTCTGGTTCATGGCCTTTCATAAAGGGGACAATTTTGCAACAGACTATGGACGTATGTTATTCGTTAGCACACCCGACTCATGTTATTTGGTCACCAACTATGGCTGTAGATACCATATCCTGAAACTCTTAAGACGGAGGACCATAATTTCTTATGTCTGTAACTGTAATACGAAGAATATAATGATGGAGGGTATATAGGCAGCTCAGACCTCTGGCCACACAGGTGAGGCGCAATCATAAAGTAGGATGTCGAAGCAGTAAATTGGTAAGCAGTCACAGTAGCCGTGGGTACAAATGAGGCGAAGTAATGACGTACCTGCGGATATAAGCTGTGGGGCTGTGTCTTTTCTTTCTGCGGAAGAAAAAATAACAACTTCTTCTACACCTGCATAGAGGGCAGCATATTTCACATTACACACAGTACGCAGATGTAGTTAAAAATAAACACGGGTGATTATTAGTACTAAGATGACAGGGAATTTTTAAAAGTATGCAAGAAATCAAGCAATGAATATTTGGTTTCCATGAATGCTCTGATTAATCTTGCCTTTGTCTCTAAGTGAGGTTTGCAGCACATGGATCCAAAAGACGTGCAACAAGTAGATGTCAGTGTTGAATACAGATATTATGAATCAACTGATAACATTAAACTTACATATTACAATATTTTCCGGCCGATGTGAATGACGGAACATATACGTTGATGTGAGTCAAATGTACACACAGAAGTATAAAAAAACACGTTTTATGGAGTACACAACAATGCCATTGTTTGGCATTTAATATTGGCGTTTGATCCGCCTTTATCTGTGTTCAAATATGTTCTCCTAAAATCCTGTAGCAATGAAGACTCAATGGTGCAATTCATTGAACAATTTAATTAACAAACAAAGAAATACGGCGAAGTTCTCTTTCAGAGAATGTGTAAGCATACAATTGAGCTACATCCCAAACAACTTGCATAACATAAAATTACAATTTGATAATATTTCTGCTTGACCTACGCATGGAAATGAAAGAATGCTGATGTAAGATAAAGAGAAAAGAGTGTACGAAATAAATAATCTATCAACCTCAGTTTAAGAGAATAGAAAGGTCATTTGGTATATAGAAACCGGAGGGAACTTATAAAAGGATATATCTCATCAGAAAAAGATTTCGGCAACACTAAAAGTACGCTACACACTCGCAAGAGGAAAATCGAACGCAGCGAGAATCAAAGAACATATGTTCCAACCGCAGACATGAATGCTAAATTTTTTGCCAAGGATCAAAGACCTACCACCTATTAACGAAAGCACGCAGGAACGATTCATGGAACAATTTACGCAAATAACAAAGAAATACAGCAAAGATCTCATTCCTAGTTTATTTTTTAATTGTACATTTGAGCTATATCCCAAACAAATTGCATAACCTACATTTACAATTTCATAATATTTCTGCTTCACTTACCAATGGAAATGAAAGAATACTGACGTAAAATAAAGGGAGAGGAGTGTACTTAACAAAAAATCTATCAACCTAACTTTAAAGGAATAGAAAGGCCATTGGTATATAGAACCAATAGAAACAGGAGGAAACTTGAAAAAAAATGTATCTCCTCAGAAAAAGATTACAGTAACATTAAAAGTCAGTTGTCCACTCGCAGGAGGAAAATCGAACTTAGCGAGCAGCAAACAACATAGGTTCCAAAAGCGGACATGCATGCTAAATTTTTTGCGGAGGATCAAATATCTACCACCTATTAACGCAGTAGGAACACCTTCCACCCAGAATTCATGGTAAACAAACCCCGACTACACATTGAGGAAGCAAAATGCAACACTAACAGGAACAAAATTGAGGAAGCAACATGCAACACTAACAGGAACAAAATTGAAATCAGTCAGAAATGAATGACCCATGACGAAAGTACACACATGTATGGTAAAATCGCTGTTCAGAATGAAGCCCGTACCACGTATTAACGCTTTCACAAAGTCGCGCACACAAAATTCAGCGGGAAAAAGCCAAAACCAGCCTTTAAGACCAAAATCGAAGACAGCAAAAATGTTGACATGCATGCTAACCTCTTCGCCTACTGTAAAATAAGCACCACCTATTAATGGTTTCTAATTCCAATTCCCAAAAGCCCGCACTAAGAATTCGCAGGGAAGAACCCTCAACAGGAACGCAAAGTACCTCAAAGAGGTGCGGCGTTGCGGAACAGAGCAACAAATTCAGAAGAAGAAGGAAGGTGTACTTAACTTGGAAAGCTGTGAGGTGGGAACGACGGCACAGGGCGGTGGTTCTCCGGCGGACAAACGATGAAGCAGAAAGAGGAAAACCAGGGAATGGGTTCTCTTTTAAAGGGAGGAAATATGGCCTGACTTAATAGGCACGAACCACCCGTTAATTACAGCAATACCCTTGGAAATCCCCTTTTGGAAAAGGCCAAGCGAGAGGTGATAATTACGAAATTGCCACTTTGGTCGGACGACCAAAGTGACACTTATTATTGCTTTGAATGTGCAATTACTCTACTAATTAACTAACTAACCAATTATGTAACTAACTAACCAACTAATAATCACATGTTAGTTATAACTCTCTAACTAACTTCCTTATCATTAATACTCCCCCTCAAGCTGGATGGTAAAAATACATTCTTCATCCCAAGCTTGTCAAGTAAATGATAGTGTTGAGCCTTTCCTAGACCTTTGGTGAACAAATCAGCAGGTTGTTCTTTTGTCCCTATGTGATAGGTCTTGATTAGACCTTGTTGTAGTTTTTCCCTCACGAAATGGCAATCGATATATATGTGCTTAGTACGTTCATGGAATATTGGATTGGTTGCAATCTGTATAGCAGCTTTGCTGTCACAATGTAAACTACTGGCTGATCAATGTGAATGCCTAACTCCTTGAATATTCCTGTTAACCAACATAGTTCTGCTACTGTTGATGCCATGCTTCTGAATTCAGCTTCAACTTCTGCTGAACTTCTAGATATTGTTTCCTGTTTCTTTGACTTCCATTATATCAAGGATGATCCAAACTTTACCATATATCCAGTAATTGACTTCCTAGTCTGAGGACAAGTGGCCCAATCTGAGTCACAATAAGCAAACAAGTGCTGACTTGCAGTTGAAGACATAATAAGTCCAAGTCCAGGTGCATTTTTAATATATCTGATAACTCTGATAACTGCCTGCATGTGAGATTCTTTAGGTTGACCATTGATGCATGAACTGGCTCAAAACTTGAACAACATATGCAATATCTGGTCTGGTCATAGTGAGATATAAGAGTCTCCCAATTAATCTTTGATAGCTGCCAGGATCAGGTAATAGTCTGTCATCAACTATGTTTCCTGCAGCCTTGTCATATTCATAGGATGTGAGCTTCTGGTAAAATTCCAGTAGTGTAGAGATGGGCTTAGCTCCCCCTTGCCCTGAATCTGAGATCAGTTCAAGGGCATACTTCCTTTGGTTCATGAGGATACCAGCAGCCCCCCTTGAGAATTCAATACCAAGAAAAAATTTGAGAGGGCCAAGGTCCTTCATTTTAAAAATCTGCTGTAGCTTGAGCCTAGTGGAATCAATAAGAGCAGGACTAGAACCAGTAATCAACAAATCATCCACATATACAAGAATGATAGTCACATCAGTATTACAAGTGAGAGTGAATAGAGAATAATCAAAGTCAAAAATGACTTTGAGTGAATCCTAAATCCTGTAATGCAGTTGTAAGTTTCAGGTTCCATTTCCTGGAAGCCTGTTTGAGGCCATAAAGTGATTTCTTGAGCTTGCAAACTTTGTTGGGAGCCTAGTGAAATCCAGGGGGAACTTGCATGTACACATCTTCAACTAAGTCTCCCCGCAGGAAGGCATTATAGACATCCATTTGAAAAACGGACCATTGTTTAGATGCTGCAATGGCCAGGACAGATCTAACAGTCACCATTTTGGCAACTAGTGAGAAGGTTTCTTTCTAATCAAGACCTTCTAGCTGACTAAATCCTTTTGCAACTAGTCTAGCTTTAAACCTTTCAGCTTGACCATCTGCTTTATACTTGATCTTAAACACCCACTTACAGCCTATAGTGTGCTTGTAATATGGTAAATCAACCACTTCCCAAGTGTCATTTTCTTCAAGAGCCTGAATTTCCTGTTGCATAGCTTGTATCCACCTAGGGTCTTTGGTAGCCTCATGATATGATTGAGGTTCAGCTTCAGAAGTGAAAGAAGCTAGACAATGAGTATATGCAGGAGATATGAGGTCATAACTCACATAATTTGTCATAGGGTAAGTACAAGTACTAACCACATAATCATTTAACCATCTTGGAGGAGCTTTAGGCCTAGTAGATTGTCTTAGAGTAGGGGTATCACTTGAAATGGGTTGATTAAAATCAACATGAATGAGATACTGAGTGTTAGGAATAATGGTGTTCTCAAGTACTGTAATGTCAGGAGTATTATCTAAAACAGGAAAGATAGGATCATTACTAGCAATCATGTGTTTGAAGGGAAACACAGATTCATGGAAAACCACATCTCTACTGAAAAAGAATTGTTTAGAGTGCATGTCATAAAGTTTATAACCCTTTTTTGTGGCTGAGTAACCCATAAACACAGTGGGCAATGCTCTAGGTGCAAATTTATCTTTTCTATGGACATTGACTGCATAGGGCAAGCAACCAAGGACCCTGAGGTGATTAAGATTGAGTTTACTTTGAAAAAACATCTCAAAAGGAGATTTGTATTTCAACACTGAAGAGGGAATCCTGTTGATTATATGTACAACAGTAAGTACACAATCACCCCAGAAAGATATAGGTATAGAAGCTTCAAATCTCAGTGCTCTGGCTATCTCTAGTATATGCCTATGTCTTCTCTCCACTACTCCATTTTGTTGGGGAGTATAGACACATGTGGTTTGATGGATAGTGCCTTTGGTGAGGAGCAATTCATGTACATCAGAATTAATGAATTCTGAACCATTATCAATCTTAAATGTCTTAACAGTAGATCCATACTGTGTTTGTATCATAGAGAAAAAATTATTTAACATCCAATATGTTTCATCTTTAGATTGCATCAAGAATATCCAAGTAAGTCTTGAGAAATTATCTACTATAGTAAGGAAGAATCTCTTGTCATCTATGGTAGGTACTCTCTATGGTCCCCATACATCAGCATGCAGAAGATAAAAAATAGCAGAGGAATGAGAAGTACTTGTTGACACCCGACTTTGACCGACCTTTAACTTATTTTACGTTTTATTTCTTAAAAAATTGATGTTCTAATGGGCTAAATAAATGATTTTATATATTTTTTATATTGTCATTTTATATTATGGTCTACAAAAAATAAACAACAAATAATCGTTATTTTAAATGCGTATCGTGTTATTTAGTAACGTCTTTCAAATTATGATATTTCAACATATTTCCGTAATGATTTTGGTATCGAATTTACGTGATTTTCTTTTAATTTTTGCGTCAATTTAAAACCCTCGAACTTTAGGCACTTATATAATTTTTGCATAAATTGAGCTAACTTGTGGCATAATTTTTAAACTTTTGGCTAACTTTAAAATCGAATCACTGATTTATTGCTTAATTTTTAATATTTTACAAGGTGTGGATAATGGTTAAAGTCGAATTATCAATTTGCGGTTAACTTTTAAATTCGTGGCTAGCTTTTAAATTCAGTTTGTCAATTTTGCGGCTCAATTCTTAATTTATGGCTAACTTTTAAAGCTGAATTACTAATTTACGGCCCTAATTTTAATATTCTACAATCTGGTGGCTAGTTTTTAAATTAGAATTACCAATTTTGCGGCTCAATGTGCAATTTTTGGCTATCACTCAAATTAGGGTACCCACTTTCAACCCGGATCCGACCCGAGACCCATTTTCCCTCTATTTACCCCCCCCCCCAAAGCAAACCCTAATTTTCTTTTCATTTTTTTAACCCCAACAGCCGCCCCCGCCTCTTTTCTCCACCAGGCGGCGGCCGGCGCCGCACCACACCGGCAGCCATGGCTGCCGCCTTGCCTTTCTCCCCGCAGCCACAGCGGCGCAGCCCCTCGCCGGCACCCCTGTCTCCTCCATCCCCTCTCTTCTCCTTTCTCGCTGCACCCATGGCAGCGGCGCCACCCCTTCTCCTCTCGCTGCCGCGCGTCGCCGCCACCCCCCACGCGACGCCGGCAGCCCCTCTTTTCTCCTCTCCCTCCGTCCCTCAACCACCCCAACCCACTATCCCCTCTCCTCCGTCCAAACCGCCACTGCCGCCTCCCCCTCTCCCTTAAAATTCGACACCAAAAATCAACCCAAACCAAAAACCCACCTCCTACAGCCCGAAACAGCTGCAGCAACCATCCAGACCCGCAATTCCGGTCAAAAGGTTAAATCGATCAAAGTATTTCGGAAATGTTCGAATCCGGTTTGATTTCATTTACTTGTTTATCTTTGATTCTTTTTATGTGTTCGTATGTTATTGATGCTGTTTTGCTAAAAAGAGCATGTTTCTGGGATCTAGCTGTTATTGGCGTGTATGTTTTGGTGGGTAATTGATAGAAGACATTGTTTTATGGTAGAATGTAATTTTGATTTATTGAAAGTGCTGATTTTTGGAAAAGTTACTAACGTTATTAAATTAGACATATTAAGGGGTTATTCTGATTGCAAAAAGTGTGGTGTATTTTTAGTATATGGCAAATTCCCAATTAAATTAGGACTGCCAAATTTTTAAATTTGGAAAACTTTGATTATAATACAAATTAATTGATTCCCCTTCCTATTATGCTGAAATTAATTGAAGTAATTGATTTTCATTACCTTTATTTGTTGTACTCTCCCTGCTATATAAACCCACTCTCTCTTCAATATTCATAGACAATTTCTCTCAACTAGTTTTCTGCAACAAGAAAAGATACTGCTGCTAGAACAAAAGAAAAAAAAATCTCTCTCATAGAGAACGAAAAGCTCCTACAGACTAAAAATATTGTCTTTTATTTCAAATTCTTGCTTTTCTGTGCAATATCATTTTCTTCAAAGGCTGGTCAAATTTTATCCATCAGGTTTGTAAGTTTATTCCTTTCTTTCTTACTTGTTTGAATTTATTATTTTTTTCTGGTGCTGCTAGTATTGTCTTCACAGTATTGCAGGATTTTTTTTCATGGTATAAAGAGTTGCTCGGGGAACGGATTGGATCCGATGGACTTATTTCAATTTGTTTCATTATTGTATTTTTTATTATGATGTAATAGAGATAGTGAAGCGGGGATATAGTAAAAAGGGGGGAGGGGAATACTTGCTATGTGTGATTATTTGATTTTTTATGATATTCACATAGGCAAACTCTCAATTAGGATTGAAAGATATATGTAAAAATAAATAAATAGATAAAGTCGAATTAGGCCTAGGCAATCTCAAATTAGTAACGTTTGAATTAAAACGTTTCTTTTATTAGATATCATGTCAATAGGATTAAAACGTTATTTGATATCATTTTGTGAAATGTTTTTTTACTTCATTAGAAATCATGTCTAGGAGTTATTTGATTAAAATCATGTTCAAACCTATTTGAAATTACGTTTAGATTTTGCTTGATTTAAAATCAACCTTATTTAATATACTTAAAAATCATGTTTTAGGATCTTTCTTATTAGATATTCGAAAAATGAATCTTATTTTGCATGATAATATAGAAGTCATGTCCATAGGAATATTAAATGCTTGCTTATATTATGCCATATGACATTAAAATAGTATCTATAGAATATTTTCCTTGAACTTAAAATCAAGAATGCATGAAAATCTTTTTGTTTCATTTAGAAATCATGCTCTTTTAGGTTTTCTTGCCTTTATACATGAAAATCTTTTTTTGTTTCATTTAGAAACCATGCTCTTTTAGGTTTTATGTAGAAAAAAATAAAATAAAATAAAAAAAAATTTGTGCATGAAAATCTTTGTTTCATTTAGAAATCATGCTCTTTAGGTTTTATTTAGAAAAAATTGTGTTGCCTTTATGCATGAAATCATTGTTTGTTTGCTTTTGAATAATCGATTACTTTAAAATTTATTTACTACATCTAGAAATCATGTTTAGGATTAAAAGTTTTTTAAGCATGACTATAATTTAATTCTTAAATTGACTTACTCATCTTCCTTAGAATTCATGTCTTAAATTTGAATTTAAGAGTTAAAACTTCACTTGAAATATCTTCTTTTATTTTTCTAAGTATGGTTTGTTAAGAGGCTATTTGAGAACCTATGTGCTAATGTTTGTAAATGTTTTATTTGACGCGATTTGTCCTATAGGTAACCTAAGTTTCATTTGAGTCTAGGACCTCACCTAAATAGAAGTCCAATGCCTCTTGGACAATAGGAGGGACGCTAGGCATCTTTAGGACACGCTAGTATTTTATTCTTCTAGTTCGCTTTTAAGTTAGCTAATAAAATCAACTTAGGAGGGGGGGGTAGGGGTAGTTAGGACCTCGGAAAGGATGATTAAACTCGTGCTAAATAGGACAAACTCCGGTTTTGTCCTTTGGCTTAATTAAGCCATATGAAGCCTTCTCCGAAAAGGCCGAGTAACTGATTCGAGAATTTAAATAACTCAACTAGTTTAATTCATTTATTATTTGTGTTTGTTCAAACTTTGCCACTTAGAATCAATTTAGAAATGTTAAAATATACGAGACCTTACTTATGTTTTCACCCCCACATAAAAATATGAGACACGGTCGGGACCCGCCTTTGCGGACCTCGAAGGGTGCTTAACACCTTCCCTTTGAGGTAACTTGAGCCCGAATCCTTATCTCTTGTTGACCCTTTGCCCTTAGGTTAGAATGGTGTCCTAATGCACCCAAACATTAGGTGGCGACTCTTCTAATTTAAAAAATCCCAAACGAGTCATTGCCACAATGTCGTCCAGGTTCCCGTTTCTCCGCGAGGAAAAAATGGGGCGCGACAGAATGGCGACTCTGCTAGGGACTAAGGCTCTTACCACTACGTGTTTATTTTTTATGTGGGTTACTTATTATTAACAATTGCTATTAATGCTTTTCTTTTTCTTTCCCTTTAATTGTATCCCCTAATCATGCTTCCCTCTTTTTATATTACCCCCTTTTCTTATCCCCACTAACATCCCCCCTATCCCTCTAACTTCTCTTTCCCTTATCCCCCTAATTTCCCTTTCCCTATCCCGCTAACTCCCCTTCCCTTATCCCCTCTAATTTCCCTTTTCCTATCCCGCTAACTCCCCTTCCCTTATCCCCTCTGATTTCCCTTCCCCTATCCTGCTAACTCCCTTTCCTTACCCCCCCAACACCCCATTATTCCCCCTTCCCTTTTTATTTATTCCTTTCTCTTTCCCCTTTTATTTTATTTACTTGTCGTTTTAACTTCTTGCTTAAAATGCTATAACTGCTAATTGTTTATGCTTAAATCTTAACTGGCATTCCGTTCATACTTCCTCCCACTTGGGACCCTCATTTTTTCTTTTATCGTGATGTTGTGCCTTTGCGCTTCTCACAATCTCTTTTCAAACCAGTGTCTAGAGAGATGGCATAAGCGTGGTGTAAGCGGATAGTTTTGCTACCGTTGGACCACGCGCCTTCTCACATAGGATATCAAGTCTGTGTCTAACCCCACTCTTATAGAAAACTTAGGATATAGCTTTATCCACCCCTAAAACTAAGTCATGCATGCATTAGCCTTAGGTAGTTTGACCCCTGGGGTCAACCTACGTTAGTAGCCACCCTATCTAAGTCTAAAGGGTCCAATCACCCTATAGACGAAAATCTCATATTATGTGTCTACGTGAAACGCGATAAATTAATTCAAGCCTAAATGTGTAAAATGGAGTTTAGAGCATTTTTCTTTGTTTTTGTGTGCAGATCTCCCATGGCTTGCCCAAATTTCGCCAATACTTGCATGGTAGTATGCGTAAGTCACAAACTCCGAGGATGGTGGAATAGTATCAAACAGGAACGTGCTATGGAGGTCCGTCAGTTATTAGGCGGTTTGACTTTCCTCCTCTTCATCATCCCAAATAGATACCTGATCATGGCCTTATTGAGGTTCTGGGACCCTGCCAGGGTAGTCTTCAAATTCAAGGACTTTGAGTTAACCCCCACCATAGAGGAAATTGGTGTCACTGAACTAAGCTACCGCAGACGACGTATGATTGTTCCCCACAAAATATCAGCCAGGAAATTTCTCAGATCTCTGGGATTAAGATATAATCCAAAGTTGACCTCCCTTGACTTTGACTGGATCTCTCTGGACTTTCTGTACTCCCGTTTCGATCATAAGGATGGGCATAAGAACTTCAATGAAGAATTCGCCTGCTCTGCTGAGAAATGGGAAAAGTATCGCATCAACGCCTTCGTCCTCGCTTTGTTGGGCACAGTGGTGTTCCCTAGGGAGGGAGGCAAGATTGATACTGCTTTGAGTTCTGTGGTCCGAACATTAGCCAGAGGGATAGATCATGCCAATGTAACTCTGGTGCCAATGATTGTCGCAGAAATGACGAAGGCACTGTCTGCATGTGCTAGGGGGAAAAGGTTCTTCGAAGGGTGCAATCTACTGTTACAAATATGGGCGATCGAACACTTCTACAAACGACCGGCCTTATTCGACAGTCTAGATGGGATGGGGAACAAGATTCAGACTCATGTAAGGAGAACCGATAGATTCAATGCTCCACGAGAAGTAGGGGAATGGTACGCCTTTCTGAAGGAACTCTCCGGGTATCAGATTCAATGGAAATACAGTTGGCTGCGCATCTAACGTGCCAAGGTAAGGGGTGATGAACTCTACTATATCGAACTCATCGGTCTCAAAGGGGTGCAACCATATGCTCCACTACGGGTTCTTCGTCAGTTCAGATTGATCCAAATGATTCCACTCCGCTCTACATGATCTTATCGGAGTCCGACTTTGGAGAAGGAATTCCACAAGTCCAAGACATAATGGGAAAGTGGGAAAGGACCATAGATGTCGAAGTCCAAGACCCCCTCCCCTATTGCACACCAGAGTATTATGTTTGGATCTTGGAAGATGCTGAAAGGTTGGACCTTGATTATGGTGGGCGTCCGGGCTTCGAAGATTTGGAAGAGAGAGCTTGGGCTCACAACCTACTCAACAGAGACTATGGCATCACTCCGGAGATGAGACAGCAAATCGTCCCTACTTATGGAGAGCTCCGTGACTGAAGACTTTAGTTCTGTTCTAGTTATTTCCCTATGTTACCCTTGCACCCCTTAGGCTTTTACTTAATGCAAATTCCTTATGATGTATTAGTTTAATTTTTCTGAATAAATAAAATAAATTTTATCATTTTTATCTATGCGAACTCTAAACTCCAATTCACAAATTATGGCTTGAGTTAATTATCGCGAATCACTTGCTTGTCGTATTAGGCCTACCTCTGGCTCAATGAGGTCCCTTGCATTTTAGGACGATTATTTTGTTGAATTACATGTTTACTATTATTATTACCCTAACCTCTAACAAGACTTCGCTGGTTTTGTTGTTTGTTTTTCCCCTTCCCAGGGTTGATCTGTCCGTGCATTCTGGCCTACTACACCAGATCCAAAGGGGCTCCTCCTCCTCTTCCGCCACTCCAAAACCTGAACAAGAAGAAGGGTAAGATGGCCGATGACAACAGCAGCAACGAGAACTCCGACAAGGGGGCTCACTCCACTAACTTGGTCCTAAGGTTAGAGAGAAAGATCTTGGAACTTGAAGAGGAAATGGCTAGCATGCGAAGCTTGGCTAGGCTGTCAATTTCTCTCGGCACCCCTTTTGGGGATAACATGGAGGAACAAATCAATACTACTCAAACCACATTACCAATTACACAACCTACCCCTCAGATACAACCTAACCCCACTAGCTTGCCACCCAAAAATGCCCAACGCCCAAATTACCACTTCCAAAACCCGCACCATGCAGGCCCTTCCGAGCCAACCCTGCACCCTTTAAATACTAGCCCCATCTCAAATATGCCTCCCAAACTTACCGTTAATACCACATATACCCATGCTCCAGGAAATTACTACCAAAATCCGATATTCGTGGAAACCACTCCCTATACCCACGAATACCATGAATCAGAATCCTCCCAAAAGGATGTGCTGATTAAGTCCATGGCCGAGAAATTGGACAGCCTCACCAATCGCTTACAGCAAGTCGAGTCCAGGAAACAGGTGGTTGGTCTGAGTTATGAAGACTTATGCATACACCCCAACGTGGAGCTGCCAGAGGGATATAAACCTCCAAAATTTGAATTATTCAACGGCATCAGAGATCCTAAAGCCCACCTACGCATGTATTGCGACAAGCTCGCTGGGGTGGGAAGAGATGAAAGGATCAGGATGAAACTGTTCATGAGAAGTCTTACCGGGGAAGCTCTTACATGGTACATCGACCAAGATGCCCGAAAATGGTCGAATTGGGTGGATATGGCCTCTGACTTCATGGATCGATTTGGGTTCAACACAGAGAATGCACCCGATTGGTTCTACATTCAGAACTTGAAGAAGAAACCCAGTGAGACCTTCAGAGATTATGCAGTAAGATGGAGGTCTGAGGCTGCCCGAGCCAGGCCTCCCATGGACGAAGCCCAGATGAAGGACTATTTTATTAGGGCGCAGGAGCCGCAATATTATGACAGGATGATGCTAGTTGCGGAAAAGAGTTTTGCTGACATCATCAAACTTGGAGAGAGAATTGAAGAAGGTATCAAGAATGGTACCATTATCAACTTGGAGGCTTTACAGGCTACCAACAAGGCACTACAGTCGGGAAACTTGCCCGAAAATCGGAAGAAAAAGGAAGTGGGTGTGGTCATGTTAGCGCACAAAAGCCCTATTAAACCGCCAACCCCAATCTCACCCCTCCCTCACTATCCCACATCACCTTATCCTATGCCCTACCCTCCTTACCCAGCATATACCTCTTACCAAGCTCCACCTCCACAATACCAACAACCGGCATACCCCGTTTACCACACCCAACCAACTTACTACCAAACTCCTTCACCACCACCGCTATCCCCTCGACAACCAAATTACAGAAACCGTCCCAATTTCGAAAGAAGACCTACAAAATCCTATACTCCCCTAGCCGAACCTATAGCCCAGCTCTACGAGAGACTAAAAGCAGCCGGTTACATAACGCCCATCCCTGTCTTACCCGTTGATACCCAAGCCAAATGGTACGACCCCAACAAGGTATTCGCCTACCATTCTGGAATGAAAGGACATACCACAGAGGTCTGCCGATCCCTACGAGATAAAATCCAGAAACTCATAGACACCAAAACCATCCAACTTAAAGAACCCGCGCCCAACGTGTCCAATAACCCACTTCCAAATCATCAGGTGAATATGTTGGAAGTAGAAGAATCAAAAGGTGTACCGGGGCCCATATGGTTGGTAGGGCAAAATGAGTTAGTTGCAGGGATAACTTGGACGCCTTTCGTGGTACAAGGGCGCCGACCGTTTGAAGTAGAAGTCGCTGCCCCAAGCTCCCTTTTGTGGTCGCAATAGCCCCTCAGAACAACTTTGACACACATGTTGTTCCCTGGAGCTATGACAAGGGGAAAGCAGCGGTAGAAGAGAACGATGTTGCCCAAGGGGCAATTCACTCCGAACAGACAGACACATCCAAGCGCATGACCCAAGGCAGTTCAAGCGGAACCAAGCCCCCTATCATAGAAGTGGAAGAAGGTGGGGAGTGGAAAAGGATACAAGCCCAGGAGCACCCCGTCACAGGCCAATTGAGCAAGGGATCCTCTCAGGTCTCCATCTTGTCCCTCTTGCAGACTTCAGAGCCTCATCAGAAGGCGTTGATAAGAGTGCTAAGTGAGGCTTATGTTCCGTCCAACATCACTGAAGGAGAGATGGCCCATATGGTGGGACAGGTATTTGAAGCTTATAAGATATCCTTCCACGAAGACGAACTCCCGATTGAAGGGACCACTCACAACCGAGCTCTTTACATCACCACCAGATACCATGACAGAATGATCACCAAAGCCTTGGTCGATCCGAGTTTTGGATTAAATATCTATCCACTTAGCACTATCACAAGGCTAGGCGTGGATTTGGCAAGGATTCAGAATTACCAGATGAACGTGAAAGCCTTTGATGGATCCCAAAGGGACACGATAGGGGAGATCACTTTGGACATGACCATTGGTCCGGCCACCTTCCCCATTGCATTCCAGGTATTGGACATCCCAGCTTCCTACAACTTATTGCTGGGGCGCCCGTGGATTCACATGGCCGGGGCAGTGCCGTCTACCCAACATCAGTGCCTAAAGTTCGAATGGGAACATGAAGAAGTGGTAGTGCATGGGGAGAAGGGACACCCCGTCTATGCTGTTGAAGGACCGGGCTGTATGGATGGAGGAATGTTCCACACCGTAGAGTTGGTGGGAGGCATCGAACCAACGCCATGGTACAATCAGAAGGTCCTGAGCATGATGTTATGGCTAGGCTATGAGCCAGGCAAGGGATTGGGAGCCAAACTCCAAGGCATTCCCGACCCAATCTCTCTTTCTTTCAAAAATGATACTATGGGTTTGGGGTATGAAGGAGAAATACCCATGAAGAGAGAAAGGTTGGAACGTCCTATCCCATCATTACATCTGAACTTCCAATCCGCTGGTTTTCTCAAGAGCGACCTAGAGAGAGAAGAAGAGGAACTGCTAGAAAGTATGAGAAACTTGTTCATCACGGAAGACTTTCTTTCTGGGGCAAAAGGAGAGACACTAGAAGCAGACACAGAAGAAGAAGAGGTGGGGGTGATGGATGTGATGAACGTGATGCGGAGCTCAGGTTATGAACTAGGAAGGGGCTTAGGAGCCAGACTGCAAGGGATCATCGAGCCTATAAAGCCTTCACATCACTCAACCACATTTGGCCTGGGATATGCTTACACTATAGAAGAGTATCTGGATTGGGAACCACTCCCAGAAGGGTGTTATTATCCTTTGCCAAGCCCCTTGCCACTGTTGAGCCAGACTTTCCAATCCGCCGGATTCCTGGAGATGGTATTGACGACTTGTTGAATGGATTGCAAGGTTGTCTCTTTCAGAAGCTGAGGAAGGAAGCTGCAGTGTCGTAATCAACGAGGAGGAGGAGAAAGCCACAGTGCAGGAGGAGATCACAGGGATCGTCATCAGCAGCTGGACCACTACACCATCCAGACCACGTCGGGCACTTGGGTAGAAACAGAAATTGTCACCAACTCATTATGTTTTCAAATAAAGACTCTTAATTAAGATTTTAATGTTTTACTTATGCCATTATTATGACAAGTTTTGATTATGAATAAAACTTTCACTCATTTCACGATGATGTCATTTTATGTTTATTTTGTTGTCTTCTTTCAGAAAAATTACTTTTAATAATGTTGAAACTGAGATTGTGACACATAATGAGACTATCCAACATGACATAGCTGAGACAGAGGCAACAGATGAAAATTGTGAAGAAGTTACTAGAAAGGTCAAAGAGTTTGAGGAAAAGCCGAAAGCAAATTTAGAAGAAACAGAAACAGTGAATCTGGGTGATGATGAAACAATCCAAGAGACAAGAATCAGTGTTCACATGACAGAGGAAAAGAAAAGGGAATACGTCCAATTCTTGAAAAAGAACAAGGATGTCTTTGCTTGGTCCTATGCAGATATGACAGGGTTGAGCACTTCCATAGTGGCCCATCGATTTCCTACCGATCCGTCTTGCCCGCCAGTGAAGCAGAAGCTCAGAAAATACAAGCCTGACTTGAGTCTAAAAATCAAAGAAGAGGTGTCAAAACAGTTGAAAGCCGGAATTCTGGAAGTAACCAAGTATCCGGCCTGGCTTGCCAACATCGTGCCCGTACCTAAGAAAGATGGTAAGGTCAGGGTTTGCGTGGATTACCGGGATCTCAACAAGGCTAGCCCTAAGGATGACTTTCCACTCCCAAACATCCACATTCTGATAGACAATTGTGCCAAGCATGAAACACAGTCATTTGTGGATTGCTTTGCTGGGTATCATCAAATTAAGATGCATGAGGATGACACAGAGAAAACGGCTTTCATCACACCTTGGGGTGTTTACAACTACAAAGTAATGCCGTTCGGACTAAAGAATGCTGGGGCCACCTACATGAGAGCCATGAACACTTTGTTCCATGACATGATCCACAAAGAAATTGAGGTTTACGTGGACGATGTCATCATCAAGTCGAAGAAAGGGTGTGACCATTTAATTGATCTTCAGAAATTCTTTGACAGGCTACGAAGGTACAACTTGAAATTAAATCCTGCAAAGTGTGCTTTTGGGGTCCCCGCAGGGAAATTATTAGGTTTCATTGTCAGTCGCCGGGGTATAGAGCTGAATCCAACAAAAATCAAGGCTATTTGGGAACTTCCCCCTCCAAAGAGTAAGAAAGAGGTGATGAGCTTCTTGGGTAGACTCAACTATATCAGTCGCTTCATAGCCCAATCTACCGTCATTTGTGAACCAATCCTCAAGCTACTAAAGAAGGACGCTGCTATCAAATGGACTCCAGAATGTCAAGAAGCATTTGATAAAATCAAGGACTATTTATCCAATCCTCCAGTGCTGGTTCCCCCTGAGGCAGGTCGACCTTTGCTGCTATACTTATCGGTCATGGATCAGGCATTCGGGTGTGTTTTGGGACAACATGACGAAACAGGAAGGAAGGAGCAGGCGATCTACTACATGAGTAAGAAGTTTACGCCATATGAGGCTCGGTATTCTTTGCTTGAGCGTACTTGTTGTGCTTTGACTTGGGTGGCCCAGAAGTTGCGACACTATCTCTCAGCACACATGACGTATCTGATCTCGCGGATGGATCCTCTAAAGTACATCTTTCAGAAACTTATGCCCACGGGTAAGCTGGCTAAATGGCAGATATTGCTGAGTGAATTTGACATAGTCTACATCACACAAAAGGCGGTGAAGGCACAAGCACTGGCCGATCATCTAGCTGAAAACCCCGTAGACGAAGAGTACAAGCCTTTGAAGACTTATTTTCATGATGAAGAAGTAGCTTTCGTAGGAGAAGATATCTTTGAAGAATATGATGGGTGGAGGATGTTCTTCGATGGGGCTAAGAACTTTAACGGAGCAAGCATTGGGGCTGTATTGATCTCACCTACGGGCCAACACTACCCGGTATCGGCAAAGCTCAGGTTTCATTGTTCCAACAACATGGCTGAATATGAGGCTTGCATCTTAGGCCTCCGACTAGCAGTTGATTTGGACGTGCAGGAGATTTTGGCAATTGGGGATTCAGATTTAGTGATCCGTCAGGCACAGGGTGAATGGGCGGTGAAAAATCGAAAGCTTTTACCATATTTGGACTGTGTGCAAAAGCTCTGCAAAAGATTCACTAAGGTGGAATTCAAGCATATTCCACGACTTCAGAATGAGTTTGCAGATGCTTTGGCCACCCTATCTTCCATGATTCGGCACCCAGATCAGAATTACATTGATCCCATCCACATTCATCTACATGAACAACCGGCATATTGCTGTCACGTGGAGGAAGAGCCAGATCAGAAACCATGGTATGATGACATCCAGGGGTACTTGAAAAGTGGAAACTATCCGGAAGATGCAACAAAAGTCCAAAAACGCACGATCAGGAGGCTAGCAAATCAATTCTTCTTAAACGGAGAAATCCTATATAGGAGGACTCCTGATTTGGGTTTGCTAAGGTGCGTTGGAACTAAAGAGGCATCCAGACTTGTGGAGGAGATTCATGCAGGAACATGCGGGCCACATATGAATGGTTTTACCCTTGCAAAGAAAATCCTCAGAGCGGGCTACTTTTGGTTAACGACGGAAACAGATTGCATCCGCTATGTTCAGAAATGTCACCAGTGCCAAACTCATGCGGACATGATCCGAGTTCCTCCCAACGAACTCCATGTCACTAGTTCGCCCTGGCCATTCGCAGCTTGGGGCATGGATGTCATTGGTCCTATCGAGCCAGCAGCCTCGAATGGACACCGGTTTATCCTTGTGGCAATTGATTACTTCACTAAATGGGTCGAATCTACATCGCACAAATCTATTACTAAGAAAGTTGTCGATGACTTCATCAAAAACAACATCAGTTGCCAGTTCGGGGTCCCTGAGACGATCATCACCGACAACGGAGCCAATCTCAATAGCAATCTGATGAGGGAAACTTATGAGCGATTCAAAATCAATCATCGAAACTCTACAGCATACAGGCCACAGATGAATGGAGCAGTAGAAGCCGCGAACAAGAACATCAAAAGGATATTGCGGAAAATGATCGACAATCACAGACAATGGCACGAGAAGCTACCATTTGCATTATTGGGGAACCGCACCACCATTCGGACCTCCACTGGGGCAACACCGTACTTTTTGGTCTATGGGAACGAAGCGGTAATTCCTGCAGAAGTTGAGATACCATCTCTGAGGATCATTCAAGAAGCAGAGTTGAGTGACGCCGAATGGGTACAAAGCAGGTATGAGCAACTAGCACTGATCGATGGAAGAAGGATCAATGCCATATGTCACGGGCAACTTTACCAGAATAGGATGGCCCGAGCATTCAACAAAAAGGTCAGACCGAGATACTTCTCGCCTGGGCAATTAGTCTTGAAGCGGATCTTCCCAAATCAAGGTGAGGCCAAAGGAAAGTTCGCACCAAACTGGCAAGGTCCGCACATGGTTCACCGTGTCTTGACTGGAGGAGCACTCATACTCGCAGAAATGGACGGCGAAATCTGGCCCAAACCTATCAACGCAGATGCTGTGAAAAGATACTACGTCTAGGCTTTATCTTTTGCTTTTTGTATTTGGAACTACGTCAGACCCGATTCCCGTTTAAGAGGGATACGTAGGCGCTCCTGTGGAGCTCGATCTTACCATAATAAAATTTTTATTTCCCCACTGGACCATAGACTGGGGCAGAATTTTTGAGAGGATCTCAAAAATTCTTTCGCAAAAGAGCAAAAGCAGGCAAGATAACTGGGGCAGAATTTTTTAGGCCAGCTCAAAAATTCATGACGGATAGAACAAGGAAGTTGTAACTCTACATCAGGCAGCTCGAAGATCCCTACTCAGCTGAACGTTGGATTTGTCTCAAAATGTGCCACTATCAAAGAATTCATTAATAAGCTATCAGTTGTTTTTCAAACGTTTCAAATATATATAAAGTATATACACATGTATACATTATATATATACACCTCTTTTTAAAAAACTTTTTTGAAATGCTACGCCATCCCATCCCAAGAGAAAAGCCCGACAAAGGTCTGGATTTCAGCAATCGATGAGAACACCGGGCCACGACAAAGGACAGATCGACCTCCCCCCCTTTTTATAATCTGACTATTTTTCTTTGAACGCAGATGTGACAGGCATACATCCCCTGCATTGTCCGAGCAGATGACAATCTAGTAAGATAAAATATTACTTTATGCTTTGCATCGCATCGGCCCCAAATTCACACTGCATATGTTTGATAGGTCCCAACATTTGCATTACAAAGGCCCGAGATTTGCATTCGCATCATAAGTGCATTCGCATCCGCATCGTGCCCGATACTTGCATCATAAATGCCCGACATCGGCATCGCATGTGCCCCCAAATCTGCATTGCATCGTGCCCGCAAATCATGCCTTGCATAATATTGGCCCGAGAACTGCATATACTTTAAAATTTGCATTGCATCGTGCCCGCAAATTCATGCCTTGTATAATTTTGGCCCGAGAATTGCATTGCATCGTGCCCGCAAATCATGCCTTGCATAATATTGGCCCGAGAATTGCACACACTTTAAAATTTGCATTGCATCGTGCCCGAAAATCATGCTTTACATAATATTGGCCCGAGAATGGCATATACTTTAAACCGGCATTGTATCGTGCCCGAAAATCATGTCTTGCATGATTAGCATAATTTGGTCCAAGAAATTGCATATAATTCGCATTGCATTATGCTCGAAGATTGCATTTTTTTTGACACGACACCGGCCCGAGATTCCTTATATGCACCGCATTGTGCCAAAGTTATCATTGCTTCGGCTTGAGAACAGCATAACATGTCGCACCCCTAAGGCGTCATAGTCCAAAGGCAGCATTTTCATGGCCCGCGGACGTCATTTCATGGCCTAGGGATTTAATTTCCGCCCATCATGCCCTTAAGGCGTCATGGTCCAAAGGCATCATCTTCATGGCCTAAGGACACCATTTCATGGCCTAGGGATTTAATTATATTCATCATGATCCGAAGGTACCATCGTCCAAAGGCATCATCCTTCATGGCCCACGGACATCATTTCATGACCCGAGGATACAATTTATGATTAGCATAGCCCTAGACGCCATAGCCTAAGACGTCATCCTTACCGTCTTATGGCAAAACTCATAGTCTAACAGGGAACTTGCATCACGTTTTTGATTATTCCGCTATTTAACATATATGCTCTAATCATTTTCATTTACGTAGCATTTCTTTTAACTATAAAACCCGCGGATGTCCGAATCTCGCCATCGCTCCGTTATCGAAGGCATCGAACCTCCTGTTCCTCCGACATCATAAGCATTTCCTATGTCGCGAGCACTTCAATTCAAGTTTCGAAATTCGCACGGTGGTTCATTTTCGGGAATTTCAGTCGTTCCTAAATCCGGAACTACACACGGCCTGATTCTTGTATAACCAGAGATATGTAGCCGACTTCTAAACCAAAGTCTCGGCCGTAAACCTTTGAATAATCCGGTCCCTGCGATAAAACTCCATTGGTCGGACAAAATCGGCTACTGCGTCAACTTTCTTTTCTCAACAATTCATCCTTCATTCCCGAGCAAAGAAGGGGCAGCTGTTGACACCCGATTTTGACCGACCTTTAACTTATTTTACGTTTTATTTCTTAAAAAATTGATGTTCTAATGGGCTAAATAAATGATTTTATATATTTTTTATATTGTCATTTTATATTATGGTCTACAAAAAATAAACAACAAATAATCGTTATTTTAAATGCGTATCGTATTATTTTAGTAACGTCTTTTGAATCATGATATTTCAACATATTCCCATAATGATTTTGGTATCGAATTTACGTGATTTTCTTTTAATTTTTGCGTCAATTTAAAACCCTCGAACTTTAGGCACTTATATAATTTTTGCATAAATTGAGCTAACTTGTGGCATAATTTTTAAACTTTTGGCTAACTTTAAAATCGAATCACTGATTTATTGCTTAATTTTTAATATTTTACAAGGTGTGGATAATGGTTAAAGTCGAATTATCAATTTGCGGTTAACTTTTAAATTCGTGGCTAGCTTTTAAATTCAGTTTGTCAATTTTGCGGCTCAATTCTTAATTTATGGCTAACTTTTAAAGCTGAATTACTAATTTACGGCCCCAATTTTAATATTCTACAATCTGGTGGCTAGTTTTTAAATTAGAATTACCAATTTTGTGGCTCAATGTGCAATTTTTGGCTATCACTCAAATTCGGGTACCCACTTTCAACCCGGATCCGACCCGAGACCCATTTTCCCTCTATTTAACCCCCCCCCCCAAAGCAAACCCTAATTTTCTTTCCATTTTTTAAACCCCAACAGCCGCCCCCCGCCTCTTTTCTCCACCAGGCGGCGGCCGGCGCCGCACCACACTGGCAGCCATGGCTGCCGCCTTGCCTTTCTCCCCGCAGCCACAGCGGCGCAGCCCCTCGCCGGCACCCCTGTCTCCTCCATCCCCTCTCTTCTCCTTTCTCGCTGCACCCATGGCAGCGGCGCCACCCCTTCTCCTCTCGCTGCCGCGCGTCGCCGCCACCCCCCACGCGACGCCGGCATCCCCTCTTTTCTCCTCTCCCTCCGTCCCTCAACCACCCCAACCCACTGTCCCCTCTCCTCCGTCCAAACCGCCACTGCCGCCTCCCCCTCTCCCTTAAAATTCGACACCAAAAATCAACCCAAACCAAAAACCCACCTCCTACAGCCCGAAACAGCTGCAGCAACCATCCGCACCCGCAATTCCGGTCAAAAGGTTAAATCGATCAAAGTATTTCGAAAATGTTCGAATCCGGTTTGATTTCATTTACTTGTTTATCTTTGATTCTTTTTATGTGTTCGTATGTTATTGATGCTGTTTTGCTAAAAAGAGCATGTTTCTGGGACCTAGCTGTTATTGGCGTGTATGTTTTGGTGGGTAATTGATAGAAGACATTGTTTTATGGTAGAATGTAATTTTGATTTTTTGAAAGTGCTGATTTTTGGAAAAGTTACTAACGTTATTAAATTAGACAGATTAAGGGGTTATTCTGATTGCAAAAAGTGTGGTGTATTTTTAGTATATGGCAAATTCCCAATTAAATCAGGACTGCCAAATTTTTAAATTTGGAAAACTTTGATTATAATACAAATTAATTGATTCCCCTTCCTATTATGCTGAAATTAATTGAAGTAATTGATTTTCATTACCTTTATTTGTTGTACTCTCCCTGCTATATAAACCCACTCTCTCTTCACAATTCATAGACAATTTCTCTCGACTAGTTTTCTGCAACAAGAAAAGATACTGCTGCTAGAACAAAAGAAAAAAAAAATCTCTCTCATAGAGAACGAAAAGCTCCTACAGACTAAAAATATTGTCTTTTATTTCAAATTCTTGCTTTTCTGTGCAATATCATTTTCCTCAAAGGCTGGTCAAATTTTATCCATCAGGTTTGTAAGTTTATTCCTTTCTTTCTTACTTGTTTGAATTTATTATTTTTTTCTGGTGCTGCTAGTATTGTCTTCACAGTATTGCAGGATTTTTTTTTCATGGCATAAAGAGTTGCTCGGGGAACGGATTGGATCCGATGGACTTATTTCAATTTGTTTCATTATTGTATTTTTTATTATGATGTAATAGAGACAGTGAAGCGGGGATATAGTAAAAAGGGGGGAGGGAAATACTTGCTATGTGTGATTATTTGATTTTTTATGATATTCACATAGGCAAACTCTCGATTAGGATTGAAAGATATATGTAAAAATAAATAAATAGATAAAGTCGAATTAGGCCTAGGCAATCTCAAATTAGTAACGTTTGAATTAAAACGTTTCTTTTATTAGATATCATGTCAATAGAATTAAAACGTTATTTGATATCATTTTGTGAAATGTTTTTTTACTTCATTAGAAATCATGTCTAGGAGTTATTTGATTAAAATCATGTTCAAACCTATTTGAAATTACGTTTAGATTTTGCTTGATTTAAAATCAAGCTTATTTAATATACTTAAAAATCATGTTTTAGGATCTTTCTTATTAGATATTCGAAAAATGAATCTTATTTTGCATGATAATATAGAAGTCATGTCCATAGGAATATTAAATGCTTGCTTATATTATGCCATATGACATTAAAATAGTATCTATAGAATATTTTCCTTGAACTTAAAATCAAGAATGCATGAAAATCTTTTTGTTTCATTTAGAAATCATGCTCTTTTAGGTTTTATTGCCTTTATACATGAAAATCTTTTTTTGTTTCATTTAGAAACCATGCTCTTTTAGGTTTTATGTAGAAAAAAAATAAAAAAAAATAAAAAAAAATTTGTGCATGAAAATCTTTGTTTCATTTAGAAATCATGCTCTTTAGGTTTTATTTAGAAAAAATTGTGTTGCCTTTATGCATGAAATCATTGTTTGTTTGCTTTTGAATAATCGATTACTTTAAAATTTATTTACTACATCTAGAACTCATGTTTAGGATTAAAAGTTTTTTAAGCATGACTATAATTTAATTCTTAAATTGACTTACTCATCTTCCTTAGAATTCATGTCTTAAATTTGAGTTTAAGAGTTAAAACTTCACTTGAAATATCTTCTTTTATTTTTCTAAGTATGGTTTGTTAAGAGGCTATTTGAGAACCTATGTGCTAATGTTTGTAAATGTTTTTCATTTGAGTCTAGGACCTTACCTAAATAGAAGTCCAATGCCTCTTGGACAATAGGAGGGACGCTAGGCATCTTTAGGACACGCTAGTATTTTATTCTTCTAGTTCGCTTTTAAGTTAACTAATAGAATCAACTTAGGAGGGGGGGTAGGGGTAGTTAGGACCTCAGAAAGGATGATTAAACTCGTGCTAAATAGGACAAACTCCGGTTTTGTCCTTTGGCTTAATTAAGCCATATGAAGCCTTCTCCGAAAAAGTCGAGTAACTGATTCGAGAATTTAAATAACTCAACTAGTTTAATTCATTTATTATTTGTGTTTGTTCAAACTTTGCCACTTAGAATCAATTTAGAAATGTTAAAATATACGAGACCTTACTTATGTTTTCACCCCCACATAAAAATATGAGACACGGTCGGGACCCGCCTTTGCGGACCTCGAAGGGTGCTTAACACCTTCCCTTTGAGGTAACTTGAGCCCGAACCCTTATCTCTGGTTGACCCTTTGCCCTTAGGTTAGAATAGTGTCCTAATGCACCCAAACATTAGGTGGCGACTCTTCTAATTTAAAAAATCCCAAACGAGTCATTGCCACAATGTCGTCCAGGTTCCCGTTTCTCCGCGAGAAAAAAATGGGGCGCGACAGTACTAATAGGAAAAGGTAATTTGGTTTGTTTAGCTAATGGACGCACATGACATAGATTGTGTGACTTATCTATCTTGTGATGTAAGAACTCCTTCATTTTCTGTAGGGCTGCAACAGGCATATGTCCCATTCTTTTGTGCCATGTACTAATTGAAACCTTATTGTCAATAACTGCTGAAGCTATATGAGTACAACTTGTTGAATTAGATATATCACCAAACAAGTAGAGGCCACCAGACTCCCTACCAATCCCCAACACCTTGCCATTGTAGAGGTCCTGAAACACACATATGTCAGGGAAAAAACTCACCATGCATTGTAATTCCTTAGTGAGCTTGGAGACAGATAACAAGTTAAACTTGAACGCAGGAATATATAAAACATCATTCAGTTGCCTTGAACCCAAAATCTTTATTGATCCTTTATGTGTGATCTCAGACTTTTCTCCATTTGGCAAATGCACATGCTCATTCTTATGCAATACTTGGTAGTCATCTAGCATTCCTAGTTTTGCTATCATGTGGTTAGTTGCTCCTGTGTCTATCACCCAGTATACTTGCTCCAAGTTAGACAATAGGGATAAAGCTATACCTGAATATGAATAATTTGAATTAGAGGAGCTTGCAGTGTTTTTTGAGACTGTATTAGCAATCATTTCTGCATCTTGTACTTTCCTGATCATTTGTTGGATTTGTTGGTATTGTTCAAGTGAAAACACTGGTGCTACTTGCTCACTTTGTGTTTGTTTTAGTGGTTCATCAGCTGCATAGTTCACTGCAGGCTTCTGATAATACTGTGGCTTGAACTTTGGCCTGTTGTCCTGTGGATTTCTGTCTGGTTGGTATTCCTTCTTATCATGCCCCTTATTGTTTTGAAAATTTCTATCACCAGATTGGCCTAATAATTTTCTGCAAACCGACCTAGTATGACCTGGCCTTCTACAATAATCACAATACAAGTCTGGCCTCCTAGTTCTGTAACTTTGTGTTGGTTTATTTGCTATTAGTACAGTGGAGTCATTAATCTCTAGGTTTGGCATTGTATTTGTAAGTGACCTTTGACTCTCCTCCTGCATGACAAGTGCATAGATTTGATTCAAACTAGGCAATGGCTGTATCATTAGGATCTGACTTTTTGCCCTAGAGTTGGAGTCATTCAATCCTATAAGGAATTGAAACACTCTGTGCTTCTGAATGTGGTCATTGTATATTTTCGAGGTGTTATAGTTACACATTGGAAGAGGAATTAGAGCATCGAATTCATCCCATATATCACTGAGCTTTGAAAAGTAACTTGATACCGTACTAGTTCCCTGTGTGAGAAATGCTATTTCCTTGTGTAGATGAAATGTTCTTACACTATTCTCCTTGTCAAATTTCTCCTTGAGATTGTCCCAAACCTTTTTTGAATCTGAAGCATATGCTATTCCAGTCATCAATTTCTTCAATACCACGTTCATGATCCACGAGAGGAGGATAACTTTGCACCTTTCCCACCTCTTCAGCAGGGCCCCTGTATAGGAGGATCTAACGCAACTTCCATCAACAAATCCAAGCTTGTTCTTGCCCAGTAATGCAATCTTCATGTACCTACTCCACAAAGCATAATTCTCAGTTTCTGCTAGCTGTATTGCAATCAAAGTGATCCCAGGAGTGTCCGTAGGTTACAGAAATAGCGGATCATTGTGATCAATTGCTGAATCACTTCGATTTCCTAGAGTCTCATTCATCTTGTCAATTACCTTCAGAATTTAGCTCAATTGCAGATCTAGAACAAATTCAGAAGCAGATTCAGAGAAATCAGATGCAGAATTTGAAAAAGAACTTGAACCTCGAATCTGCCGCAACCATGGATTTTGCGGAATGCATGTTAGAGATCAGGCTCTGATACCATGTAAACTCAAGCTTAGAGTAGGTAGAAGTGAAGCTTAACCTTCAGCTACCATGGATCTCTCCATGGATTTAGGCTGGAAAAGTAAATGTTTACAGAGAGAGAAAGAGAGCACAGAATGTGAGAAAGAGGGAGAAGAATTTTATTGTATTGTAATCACTTTACATCACTGTATTCCACTTATATATAGATGTGCAATTACTCTACTAATTAACTAACTAACTAACCAATTATGTAACTGACTAACCAACTAATAATCACATGTTAGTTATAACTCCCTAACTAACTTCCTTATCATTAATAAGATTTTGTTAACTTTTTAATTCTAGACCATCCATAGTCATGTTTAAGTCTCCTCTAGATTATTTGATTTTGTGACTGAATTCAGGGTCTTTTTATCGTATAATGGAGGTGCATATCTACTTTTGTACTCTTTGCATCTTCTTGATTCTTGTAATAAACCAACCCACTTCATCAAAATATACAATAAAATTTCAAATATAAAGTAATTTTCAATAGCACCAATATTGTGGCGTATATCAGCTGCCACTAATTACTTATTTTGATTTATTTGTTCTTGTAATTAAATTTTAAATAGAACGTAATTAATTTTCAGCAGTAGAAATATTGTGGCAAAATAAAACTGCCACTAATTTTTTTTTAAAACATTAAGATCATATCGTAGCGGTTGAAAACTCCGACATGATTTTTTTTGAAAGAACTGAAATTATATTGTGTAGTTTTATAGACCCCCACATTTTTTTTTTTTTTTTGCAACATTGTTATCATATTGCAGTGGTTTATAAACTCCCAAATATTTTTGGAAGTGTTAATATCATATTGGCAATGATTCGAAACTGCCACTCTTTATTTTTATAAACCCCCACAAATTCAAAATTCATTTTGTGGTGTGCGTCACGGAGGTTGAAAAAACCGCCATTATATGCCCTTGGCAAGGCTAATTGTGGCATTTTTAGGAACCGCCACAATTCTTTTTGTTGCCGTCAAAAACCGTTACAACTTGACAAAAAACCCACCGCAATTTTGCAGTTTTTTGGTAGTGAGATCACGAGTTGTGGATGCATCTGCGATCCATTTATTGACTCGTAAAAGGTGTCGAATTCAATTTTTTTAAAATTTCTTTTCAGATTGTATTTTGATGTATATAAATAGTCCTTTTAGATTTTTATTTATTTTTTATGCTGTGTTTTGGATTAAACAGACAAGGACATACGTGTATTTCATACTTTTGGTGATTATTCATAGATTCTTGTGGTCAAATACATTGTGTTCTTGACAATTTAAATTTTAATTACCAATTGACGATTTCGAATTTCATTTATTCTAATTGTGAGTACTTGATTATTCTTAATTCATCAACTATTGATCATTATTTTACAAACATGGACAACTAAATCCACAACTAGGGTTGTGAGAATCATGAAAAATTAATAAAGTAAACCTAATAATTAATAATCCTTGCATAGTGTGCATGCATGTAATGTTTATCCCTTCATTTTGACTGCTTTTTAACGGTTGCAAACGTTAGAACTCACTATATTCTTACTTGTCGGACCAAGGGGGGTAATGAATGAGAAAAATTATAAACAATAAGAGATTTGATGTGATTACACTCATCTAATTAGCTTGAACAGACTAAGTGATAGCTAAATCTGGGACCATGGCAAGGGTTAGTAAAACATACATCTACAGAGGACCAAGTTGCATGGTGATATTCATCTATTTGCCGGACCAAAGACTTAGGTGAACATAACTTAGTAGTTGTGCATGTTATACGCTAGAAAAAGTTACTATTACAAGGTTATATTGCGTTATGAATTCACAGGGAACACAATACACTACTTTCATCTCTCATTGATTTTCAAACACATGTAATAAACTCAGTCTTAGTTTTAGTAGTTATTTACAATTATTTCTTTAGCTACCTCACCCCCTCCGTTCAGTAAGTAAGTCGACTAATAGTTCGAATTCACATAAATTAGCTAAGTCTGAACCATATTTTTTATGAATTCGACCCTAACCTTGGTTGGGTTCTACATTTGACAATGATCGCTTTATACTTCTTCAGTGAGGTATAATTTGAATAAATCATCTTCCTAAATATAATTTATTCTAGACATGTATTAATGTCATAGTGTCATCCAATAGAGAATAGTATTGCTTTTTTTTAGAAAAAAATAAAAAAATACTTTTGTAACACTCGCTAAAATTACCAAAATACCCCGAGATGAGAGATGAGCGCATAACGCGTCTTTTCATACTCTGATGAAAATTTTGAGGCTGGATTTGCGATTAGCATGAAAAATTGAGTGGGAAAGTGGTCTCGGTTGATTTATAGTGAAACCAGATAAAAAAGTAATTTTTCGATACGAAAATAAATTCCAGTGAGGGTGCGCGACAGGTGTGCGACGCGCACCTGTCGTGGACATGCACTTAGTTTTGGTCAAAAAAAATTTCTACGGGATTACAAAACTCATTCGAAAAATTTTCGACGAAAAACATCAAAAATAGACAAGCTCTGTGTCGCGGGCCCCATGTCCCGAGGCGAGCTTCTTTTTTAGTTATTTCGTGAAGGGCATTCTAGACCTTCCCTAAACCCTCCTAAACTTAAAATATGATCAAATAGGTCATTTTTAGTCGAAGAGGGTTCTCTAAACTCATTCTAAAGCCTCTTACGCACAACTTGAGGTTAGAATTCTTGAGAGAAGAAGAGAAGAAGCTATGGGGTTCCTAAGGTCGGGGTCGAATTCTTGTGGAGAATTGTGTCATCCTTCATCCCAAGTATGTAAGGCTACTCATAACATTGGACTGAGTTCATTCACGCACTCCACATATTAATTCTCCATAGTTGTGTTTTAGTAGTGTTTTACCCAACTTCTTGAATTCTAAATGGGTAAAGTTCCTCTTCTTTTGAGTTAGAAATATTTATGCAATTGAGATTATTGTTATTCCTAGTTCTTATATTATTGGAGTCGTCATTCGTGGATACTTTCACATGAACCCTAATGAAGTTGATGATCATGACTATTTTATATATTGTTTGATGTTGAGATTGATGGGTTTTCAAGTATTATTTTAAAAATCAAAGTTTTGCATATTGAGAATAAAGATGATGACTTTTCAATGCATTTATGAAAAAGTGATTTGAACTAATATTATGTATGTATTTTATTGAGTCCAAAGAGTTATATTTTTTGGGAAAATATTTTGATGAGATGATGCGTGTTTTGATGAGCTTGAGTAAGTAGAGGATGAGGAGTACATGTTCTTGTATATATATGAGATGAGCATTTATTGTGTCATATGTGCTAAGTATGATTTCTATGTGATTTAAGTGACCGCATGAGTTGGATTTTTGCATGGAGTTAGTTTGACTCTTGAGTTGCGTTGGATGAATGATGGTCCTGAGTTATTGAGTAATTGATTTGATCTATTAAGAATTGAGTTTACTTGATTCACATGAGTCAAAGAGATGAGTTTGAGTTAATTTTTATGAGCATGTTTTAGTCTTGGAAGTAGTATTGAGCTCCGAGTTGGGTAAGAGGAAATACCCCAGAATTACGTTGCCCGCATAGGATAGTCGTGCAGTTAACTCTGGCAGGTCATGTCCCAATAGGTGGGCATTCTCTTTGGATCTAAGAGAGAGGGAGAGGTTGACGTCCTTTACCTTGGAAAATTTAGGACGGGCGTGGCAACGATGTTTGTTCGTTGTGCATCCCTGAATTCATGGTGGTGAGGAGAGTTATGCCGGTTAGAGAAACTTCCAAGCCAACTATGACTGCGCATACCGCAATTTCAAACTGAGTTGCATAAAAACCTTGAGTCTAATTTTAAAGCATGATTTCAAACCTTAAACTTTCATCTTCACTGAGTTGAGTCATGAGTTGAATAAGTCGAATTTTGAATCGAGTCGTGAGTTTGATGAGTCTAGTTCTAAGTCGAGTTTACTGAGTTGAGTCGACCCCTTTGTGTTTACTTTAGCCATTTTACATACTAATATATTCCATGTACTGACATCCATTTGGACTGCATCATTTTATGATGCAGAGGCAGGTGTTAGAGGATTTCAGCAGACACATCGTTGAAGTTCAGATCCCTCCTTACCTTCGGAGGAGCCCTTTTTCTTTCATTAAGTATTTTATTTCCCTTGAGTTGGGTAGTCATGACCTGTCATGATTCCATCTAGATGTTAGAGGTAGAGGCTTCATGGACATTGAGTAGAGGATGTTGAGTATTGTTCTTTACCAACTCTTGTTTATTGGAAATTAACTTTTTATATCAGGACTTGGTTATTCCATTCTATTACAGTCTTTTCTTTGAGTATTATTCTTCCGTTGTTGAGTATGATGTGATGATGAGGCCAAATGGTTTCGCTCAGGGGCTAGCAATAGTCTTTGAGTGCCGACCATGCCAAGGGTACTCTCTTGGGGCGTGACAAACTTGGTATCAGAGCGCAGAGTTCAAGTTTCTTAAGGAGTCCATGAAGACGTGTCTAGTAGAGTCTTGTTTATGGGTATGTTATGCACCACACTTTATAAGTAGGAGGCTATAGGATATTAGGAATAGTTACACTTCTTTCTTATTCTGATTCGTGCTACAAAGTTAAACACTAGAAAATCTCTCTTCCAAATCGTGATTACACGTTTGCGGACCATGCTTTCTAAGCCCATTGTGAACCTGAGAAATGCTATCAACACCGAGGAGCTTGAGCCTGCTACTCAGCCTGTTGCACATGCTCGATGGGTAGAAAAGGACAAGGAGAATGAGGTGGAGGGACCTTGGAGCGAACAAGTTGAGTCAATAGGACATGAGCATAGTAAACTTATGCAAGGAAATAGGAATAAGTCCCTTTTTCTACAGAGACCTTCGAGTTATGTGTCATTACAGGTGGATGCACCCATATCTAATAACAGATACAATCTGAGGCCACAGAGAAATAAACCCTTCAAGGTTCGGAGCCTTTTATCCCAAAGAAGTGTGGCTCGAGGTCGTAAAGGAAAGCCACCATGTAGAGAGTGTGGAAAACTTCATTTTGGGAGGCCTGGTGGGTCACTTCCAAAGATGGCAAACAGAGCTCAACCCATTACATCGACATTACCTATTAAAAGAAATCAGAGAGGTGCTACTTCTGGCACGAGTGAGGCCATAGACTAGTTGTGTGTCGCGGTAGTTGCCCAGATCAGCAAAACAATCCAGGATGTTGTGATGGGTATGATTTGAGTCCTTACTCTTGATTGTTTTGTGTTGGTAGATCCTGGTGCTATCCCATCAGTTGTGTCCCCTTATGTGGCTAGTAATTTGATTGAACTCCTGAGTGTCTTCCTAAACCTTCCAGTGTATCTACTCCAATTGGTGATATTATTCTAGTTGTGAGGGTCTATAGAGATCAATTTGTGAAAATCTATCATAGAGATACCATGGATGACTTGGTTGAGCTAATTGAGATGTACCCCAGGCTCTTCTGTCCAAAACGTGATGTTTGATATTATCCACGAGAGAGAAGCTTACGTTTCTAAAAGTTTAATGTTACCACCTAAGAGTGTGAGTTGAGGTCTTGTAAACCATAAGTAGAATTATCATCCCAGAACTAGAAGGACGACGATGGAAAGGAGAAGACCCAATAGCGAGAGCGGTGGTTGATTTAGGCTTGTAACTAGAGTTATATGTCCATTAGGTAAGTAATGTGGTGATGATTTGATTCCCATCAGTTTTGACAAAGGAGTAGTAAGTGCGGTTTGATTTTCATGATGAGATATTGAGAAAGAGTTATTGTAAGAATGCGTTCAAGCGTGCTAAAAAATAGAAGGAGATTTATGTTGATGTGTTATAGTATCCATACCATTAAGGGTGAAACATAGATGTTGAATAGGGGAGCAAAGTATTTTGAGGTAATAGATCTGAATTAGGCTTATGATTAGGATGTGAGAGCCCTATGAGATTCATCGAGTTATGAGCTTAGTCAAATAAGGAGGTATAATGAATAGGTGAGTGAGTGGTACTAAGTTGTGATGTGTTGATTAAAGACTCACTATGAGATTTAAGTGGGCTTATATTCCCAAATTTTTACCTAGTAGTTGTAAGTTGGTGTGATATTAGAGAGGTGTATGGTGGATGCACATGTTAGTACTAGACCCTAAGTTTGAACTTTAAGGAGTAGTGTGAAAGAGGAGATAAAATTGAGACAGTGATAGTCTTAGCTTGAGAATTTCTGTAAGAGGCTTGCCATAGTGTATGTTCGAGATTTAGATGTTGACTTGCAAGGAATGTGATGTTATGAGTATGGTATATGTGCTCTTAGATGGAAATAGTGAATCGAGGATGAAATGTTTGATAGGAGAGGCTTAATATGTACGTTTGTGGTAGTGTAAGATTATGTGAAGCTCTAAGTTATAACTTGCTATGAGAAACTAGATAGTATATTTGAGTTGACAGTGTGGAGTAGGTTGATGTAAACTTTCCTAATCATTACGAGTAACTAAGTTGATTGGGGCTTATGGATAGATGATGATGAGTTTTCCATTATAATTTAAGTCTTATACAAATGAATTTATGGGAGCTCCGAAGTTGAGTGTTAGCAGATAAGAAGATGAGGTTAGATTGTAAGAGTTGTGGAAAGGGGTTATGTACGCCAATAAGAGAAACAAGTATAGGAAGAATTCTCATAGAGACAGGAGGAAGCTAAGAGTTGTATCTTCGAAGAAAGTCTTAGTGGTTATTTTATATATGTGACTATAGCATAATAAGAGAGTTTAAGATGTTCTTTTGGATAATGATGCCCCAAATCGTGTGGAGAGCTATACTTATAGCTTGATGAAGAGAACTGGTTCATAGACTTAGGGAGTGGACTTTTGAGCTAAGGGAGAGAAGAGGAGTTAATAAATTAAAGTGAGTCCCAAGTTTTGATAGTGATGAGTTGATCAGGATGAGACATCGATGCTTTTCTATATCTTATATTCCTTATAGCTTAGTTAAGGTGATGCTTTATTTCTGTTTTGTGTACGAGCACCATGCCTATGACCTAGACCCATGCACCTGGCGTTGATTCACGTTCATGTTGAGTTCTGAGGATGAGGAGTGACGGTTGTGCTTTTATCTCATGAATCTCAGTGCTCCCAACCTTATGTCTTACGAGACATGACTTGAGTTTCACAACATGTTCAATTCGATAAACCCATGATAGGTCCTAAAAGGTGAATGATATTGTATCACATTATGAATGCTCTCAGATCAAATTCCTCGAATATATTGTGCTTAGGATCTTTCACTCTAAGCCTTTCTAATGATCCTTCTTTCAAGTCTTGATGGTGATATTGATGATAATAGATGAGTTATTATTGATAAGTGAGGGTGGATGTTCTTTGATATGATAATTAGGATATCCTCCTTTCATTAAGGTTATATATGTGGAGGAAGAGAGAGATGAAACTTTATGATGTGCGATAGATGGGTGAGAGTAGGTTAGAGTGTCTCTAGCCAGGAGTATGTTGGTGTATCTCTAAGTGAGAGCTCATTTAATGATGGAGGTAGAAATGTTAAGTAAGCTTAATAATTCTCAGATATAGTTGAAATGGTTTAGAGTGATAGGCTTGAATGTGTGGATGTCATTATATGAGTGATTGGAGAAGGCTATAAATGACTTTTGGGTGAGTATTTCAGATAGATGCATTAAGAGTAGTGAGAAGGAGTAGTATTTTCTAAAGGAAAACCCTCGAGAAGGTATAGAGCTTGAGTTTTGAGGATTAGCTTAGTAGGAGTATGATCATCTTAGGAATAGCTTTTTGAGGCTTAGAATTAGGCTTGAATAAAATAAAAGGATGTCGTTAGGCAGAGATTTGAATAGGAGCTATAAGCTTTAGTTGATGGAGTGTAGTGCCATGAAGAGGAGCGAAGTCGATATTTGGTGCTAAGATTGAGAGTTATCTACGGAGCCTTATGTATCTCGAGGGTCCCATTCCCGATTAGAGTTAATGACATCCTTCTTGAGTTCAAGTAACTGATGGTCGAGGTGTTTGAATGATTCAAGTTGTTTGAGTTCCGATGTTCCATTCGTGCCTGATGGTGAGGATGTTGAAGGTCATGTCCTTATACTTAACTTAAATTGATTTGCTTATTCCCGAGTTGATATATCCGTTCTTGAGTCTGAGTAGAGATTGTTTAAGATTGATGAGGAGTCGAGAGTTTGATTGATTAAGTGAGTATTAAGAGGAGTCTTGATTGTTATTTGTGCCTTGATGTCCATCCTTACTCTTCATTCAAGGACGAATGATCCCAAGGGGGAGATAATGTAACGCCCGGTAAAATTACCAAAATACTCTAAGATGAGATATGTGCTCATAGCGTCTTCCTATGCTCCCATGGCAACTCTGAGGCCGGATCTGCGATCAACATAAAAGTCGATTGGGAAAGTGGTCTCAGTTAATTTTTAGAGCAATTGAATCAAAAGATAATTTTTTGATGCGAAAACGAATTCCAGTGAGGGTGTTCGACAAGTGTGTGATATGCACCTACCGTGGATATACACTTAGTTTTGGTCCAAAATTTTTTTATGGGATTAGGAAACTCATTCAGAGAATTTTTGACAAAAAACACCGAAAATAGACAAGCTCCGCGTCGTGGACTCCATGTCCCAAAGGCGAACGTCTTTTTAGTTATTTAGCGAGGGGCATTCTAGACCTTTCCCAACTACTCCTAAACTTAAAACATGATCAAATAGGCCGTTTTTAGTCGAAGAGGGTTTTCTAAAATCATTCTAAAGCCTCTTAGCACAACTTGAGGTTAGAGTTCTTGAGAGAAGAAGAGAAAAGGCTAGGGTTACTGAGATCGGGGTTGAATTCTTGTGGAGAATTGTGTCATCCTTCATCCCAGGTATGTAAGGCTACTCATAGCGTTGAACTGAGTTCATCCACACACCCCACATGTTAATTCTCCATAGTTGTGTTCGAGTAGTGTTTTACCTAACTTCTTGAATTCTAAGCGGGTAAATTTCCTCTTCTATTGAGTTAGAAATATTTATGCAATTGAGATTACTGTTATTCCTAGTTCTTATATTATTGGAGTCGTCATTCGTGGATACTTTCCCATGAACCGTAATGAAGTTGATGATCATGGCTTTGCATATTGAGAATAAAGATAATGACTTTTTTTATGCATTTATGAAAAAGTGATTTGAACTAATATTATATATGTATTTATTGAGTCCGAAGAGCTATATTTTTTAGGAAAATATTTTGATGAGATGATACGTGTTTTGATGAGCTTGAGTAAGTTGAGGATGAGGAGTACATGTTCTTATATATGCTTGAGATGAGCATTTACTGTGTCATATGTGCTAAGTATGATTTCTATGTGATTTAAGTGATCGTAAGAGTTTGAGTCTTGCATGGAGTTAGTTTGAATCTTGGGTTAGATTGTATGAATGATGGTCCTAAGTTATTGAGTAATTGAGTTGAGCTATTGAGTAATTGAGTTGAGCTATTGAGAATTGAGTTAACTTGATTGAAATAGCCTTGGAAGGAGTATTAAGCAACGAGTTGGGTAAAAACCTCAGAACCTCGTTGCCCGCGTAAGATAGTCATGCAGTTAACTCTGGTGGCTCATGTCTCAATAGATGGACATTCTCTTTGGATCCAAGAGAGAGGGAGAGGTTGACATCCTTTAGCTTTGCATGTTTAGGACGGGCATGGCAACGACGTCTGTTTCATTGTGCATCATCTAATTCGTGGTGGTGGGGAGAGTTATGTCAGTTAGAGAAACTTTCAAGCAAATTATGACTGAGCATACCGTAATTTCAAACTGAATTGCATAAAAACCTTGAGTCTAAAATTTAAAGCATGATTTCAAACCTTAAACTTGCATCTTCACTGAGTCGAGTCATGAGTTGAATGAGTCGAGTTCTGAATCGAGTCATGAGTTGAATGAGTCGAGTTCTGAGTTGAGTTTCCTGAGTTGAGTCGAGCCCTGTGTTTTTACTTTAGCCATTTTATATACCAATATATTCTATGTATTGACGTTCATTTGGACTATATCGTTTTATGATGCAGAGACATGTGTTAGAGGATTTCAGCAGACGTATCGTTGAAGTTCAAATTGGTGATTCCACATATAGTGAACCCTCCTTACCTTCCGAGGAGCCCTTTTTCTTTCATTGAGTATTTTATTTTCCTGGAGTTGGATAGCCATGTCCTGTCATGGTACCATCTAGATGTTAGAGGCAGAGGCTTCATAGACATTAAATAGAGGATGTTGAGTATTATTCTTTACCAACTCTTGTTTATTGGAAATTAACTTTTTATATGAGGACTTGGTTATTCCATTTTATTATAGTCTTTTCTTTGAGTATTATTCTTCTGCTGTTGAGTATGATGGGACGATGAAGCCAAGTGGTAATAGTCTCTGAGTGCCGGCTACGCCAAGGGTACCCTCCTAGGGCGTGACAACTTTAATCAAGTTGAATAAATTGGCCACCAAATATGTTAGATACAAACTTCATCTATGTAGGCACAATACATAAATTAACCCCTTAACTTGGAGTCAAATCATAAGTTGGAATTTGCACTTTCAAAATGCACAAACAAGCACTCCAACTTGCCTGTTTTTTTTTTTTCATTTAAGTACATCTGTCTAGCAGCCCAAGTGCGTGACATACAACCACTATGACGTGTATTTTATGTCCAATCCCGCGATGCCATGTCATTAACATTATTCCACCTATTTATAACTTAAAAAATGCCATGTTATCAACACTATTCCACCTATTTATAGTTTAAAAAAAGTAAAAGAAACATTTGTGATTGACCAAAATAAATTTATTTTACAAAAAATTCAAATATTGTAAATTTAAATTTTACTCCAGTTTAGACCCTCATGCCCTAGCCCCCCTCCCCCTCCCCCTCGCCCCTACCCCCACCCCATACAATAAAATTAAAAAATTATTTTATGAAAAATTCAAATTTTGTAAATTTTTATTTTTTTTACTCCACTTCGAACCCTCATTCTCCCCCAGCCCCAGCCCCAGCCCCCGCCCCCACTCCCACCCCATACAAAAAAAATTCAAAAATATTTTATAAAATATTCAAATTTTGTAAATTTTAATTTTTTTACTCCACCTCGAATCCTCATCCCCACCCCCACCCCCACCCCACTCCCACCCCATACAAAAAAAATCAAAAATTTAATTTATGAAAAAATTAAATTTTGTAAATTTTAATTTTTTACTCTATCTCAGGACCCCAGCCCTAAACCCCCAGCCCCTCCACCCCCATACAAACAAAATTAAAAATCTATTTTTTAAAAAAAATCAAATATTAAAAACTTTAATTTTACAAACAAATTAAATTTTTAAATTTTTATTTTTTACTCCATCTTGGGCCTTATTCCCCCCACCTCACCCAGGCCCCCGGCCCCCAAACCCACCTCCCATTCCCATACAAAAAAAAATTAAAAAATTATTGTTTACATAAAATTTCAAATTTTGAAAATTTTAATTTTTTACTTCACCCCACCCCTAACCCCCCCCCCCCCCCCAACCTCCGAAAAAATGAATTTAAATATTTATTTTTTTTAAAAAAAAATTCAAATTATGAAATATTTTCATGTCAAAAACTAGGAAAAAAATTCTTGAAGATTAGTATTAGAAAGAAGAAAAAATTTGTATTTTGGTTTGAAAAATAATGATATATATAAAGGAATGTTATTAGGGGTAAAATAGACAATTCAGCCCCCTTTTTACCGTTGTGGACTTTGGAAAAAGAGCAATCACACGCTCCATTTTCGTGTGCAAAACACGTTTTGCCAGCTCAGATGTTTGTGTTTAAATGATTAAAAAAAGGGCAAGTTGGAGTGCCTGTTTGTGCATTTTGAAAGTTGATGTTCCATTTTATAATTTGACTCCAAGTTAAGAGGTTAATTTATGTATTGTGTCATCTATGTATGACTACTTTCAAAAAACATCTCTACATTAAAGTATCTAGCGAATTAAAGTCTTTGCTGCCTCACCCAACATCTCACCAAATACTAGTAGTCCCTTAAGAACTTCATAAGAAGATCATACTTCTGAATGCAAAAATTCATTCCCCTCAAAAATAATAATTGTCTATCTTTAAATTAAGGGGATTTTTCATAAATGGCAAACTTAAAAAACATAAAGGCCTAAAATAGCTAATGTTTATGAAATTATCTTTTCTAACTTTGGCTATAGCAAATCCATTGTATAAGTCGGAATTTATGGTAATGTATAAAACGAAAATGCCAAAAGTTTGTTCCTTTAATAGGAGACTTTTTAGGTATTTTATATGGAAAACGGTTCCATAATTAAAGGTAGTAAAATACAAATATAATTCCTTTTCCTAATTGAACTCTTCTTCTAAAAATAAGATGGTATTTCCATTCTAAATAAAAAATAGATTTTCTATCCTAGTGTGACTATTTTGTCCAAAAAAGAAAATCCATGCCCACAACAAAATTTATATACAATATTGAATAATTTCATAAAAAACAACATAAATAGATAATAAGGTGCTTCATATATACATAATATACATTTACACAAATTTGCTTAAAAGCGGTTTATACATATACAACTGAACTTGAAGATCTACACACATATCAACTTGCGTATAACATGTATCTTTTACCCGAAAACCATATAGACAAATTACATGATTTATATACAAAATTGAATAATTTCACAAAAACAACATAAGAACATAATAAGCTGCTTCATATATACACAATATACATTACTCAAATTTGCTTAAAATCGGTTTATACATATACAACCGAAAGTGAAGATCTAAACACATATCAACTTGCGTATAACATGTATATTTTTCCCGAAAACCAAATAGACAAATTGCATGACATATGAGCAGGTTATACAACCAATACAAACAGTACGGAATCCCTCCCTCTCTTGTCATTGCGATTTGGCATCTTAACGCAATACACAATCAACAAAAAACAAGTCTCAATCATGTATATAACGGAAATTGATCTTTTATACTGTAGGCATAATATAAAGTTTTTATACAAATTTAATCCATAATATACAAAATCAATGTCATTGTTTAGAACACCAATATCATTTGAATGTTCGCTATAAATTTTTTTTTTACCTTCCAATACGCATCACACTTACAGAGCCAAAAAACAAAATTAAAAAAAAGGAAACCAAAACAAATCTCACCAGTAGTTTTCTCCCAAAAACACAGCAAAAAAGTAATCCTTATTTGAAGGCGAAAATAATAGATTATCTGCGTGAGGCTGTAAAGCCTAAGCAGATACATAATTTTTTCTGTTTTGCAATTTGTCAGCAAGAAACTAGGATGGATCTTTTTTTTTTTAGGACAAAATAGTCACACTAGGAAAGAAAATCTATTTTTTATTTAGAATGGAAATACCATCTTATTTTTAGAAGAAGAGTTCAATTAGGAAAAAGAATTATATTTGTATTTTACTTCCTTTATTTATGGAACTGTTTGTGTATATTAGAGAGATAGTGAGGGAGGAAAATTTTTAGGTTTTATACATGGAGAGTTGTGGGGTCCACAACTTTTATATCAAAAAAAATTACGGAATTGCCATAAATATAATAATATTAAAATGTAGCTAAGATATGGTATTTATAGTTATATGTTTGCTTAATTGTGTAATATTTCCTTAAATTAAAGACAATAACAAAATGGGCTTAACTGAATTACAAGTTACATGTGGGTATCACATGGTCCGTGGTTATTATTAAACCAATTCTGTTAAGAAAATAAAAAAAGTGCTCCAATTTAGCTAAGTTAAAGGATTAATAATGCTCAAATAATATTTGAATGACCACAGAAATAAGAGGTAATTTTAGCACAAAAGTCTTAAGGCATAGTGAAGTGCATAGAACAATTTTTGAGCATGTTAGAGCCTAGATGTGCCTTGTTGGAATAAGTTGTTACTTGTGAAAATTGAAGGGAAGGTGTCAATTGAGTTTTAAAATTAAAAAGGTGACAAGTTTGATTAATTAAAAGTTAAGTGTGATTAACTTAGTGAAGGGTTAAAGTGTATATTTTAAAAGCTTCAGGAACCATTTTTTTTTAAAAAAAAATTAAAAGTTAAAAAAAAAATACCATCCGCGACAGTTTGGACCCTCCGCGACTTGTCCGTGTCGCAGACACGTCGCGCAGAAACACTTGTTAGCCTGTTCTAGGTCAAAAAAATGCATCATCGATTTATTTTCAAATTCGTGATTTGTTTTTGTCATTTGTTTGGTTGAACTAACATATATTACTGTTTTGAAGCATAGTGCATTGTTCGGGGAATTTTTCGGGGCCCGTAGCTCAAAATTAAAAACAATCCCCAAAACAGTGTCCGTCCACGACAGTATCGCATCGCGGAGGCATCGCGTACCAGCTACCTCGTGACAAAGTAGCTGGTACGCGACGCCTCCGCGACGCAGTACTATCACAGACGGACACTGTTTCGGGCAATTGTTTTTTAATTTTGAGCTACGGGCCCCAAAATATTTCCCGAACAATGCACTACGCTTCAAAATGGTAATATATGTTAATTCAACCAAACAAATGACAAAAACAACTTACAAATTTGGAAAAAAAATCGATGATGCATTTTTGACCTCGCAAAGGCGAACAAGTGTGTGTTCGCGACGCGGACATGTCGCGGAGGGTCACTGTTTTCGGGGCCAATTTTTTTTTGGAATTTAATCTACGGCCCCAAAAAATAATCCAAACAATGCCAATAGCTGAAAAACATCAACACCACTTAGTCCCAACATAAAAATTTCAACATTGAATGACGAATTACCGGGAATTGGTGATGCATGAGAATTGTGCAGCAGCTGCTGTAAAGGTCGTAGCAGTTGCTGGAAATTGTGCAGCAATTGCTGTATTATTCTCAACAATTGCTGGACACTACTTTTGATTTTTCGTTAGTAGCTATAGCAAGTTGACTATAAGTTGATGGTATCAGCATATGTAGTAATAAATTGAGTTTTTTTTACTGCAATTTCAAATAAAACGCTAAATTCATGAGTGATCTTATACATTGACGTGGCGATTGCACAAGTAATATACAATCTATTGAGCAATTGCATATGTAAGTGATAGTGACTAAGTAAATTGAGTATTAGTTGGTTGCGTCAATATGTTTTATAATATATTAGTAGTGATCTTATGCGTTGAGGTGGAATCAGTAGTGATCTTATACATTGAGATAGTACTTACACAAGTAATACAATCGTAGTTCTAAATCACACTTATTTCAGTGGCTTTTTTCATTAATTAGTCAATTTGATCATGGTTATGGATGAATATAGCGATTTTAGTCCAATTCAATACTAGAAATAACTCGATGGTAAATATTTTGTTTGAATTTGTTGAAGCAAGTAAGCAAGTTGCTGAATTATTCTCAGCAATTGCTGGAAATTGTGCAGCAGCTGCTGTAAAGGTCGTAGCAATTGCTGGGAATTGTGCAGCAGTTGTTGTATTATTATCAGCAATTGTTGGACCCTACTTTTGATTTTTCGTTAGTAGCTATAGCAAGTTGACTATAAGTTGATGGTATTAGCCATATGTAGTGATAAATTGAGTTTTGTTACTCCAATTTCAAATAAAACTCTAAATTCAAGAGTGATCTTATACATTGACGTGGCGATTGCACAAGTAATATACAATCTATTGAGCAATCGCATATGTAAGTGATGGTGACTAAGTAAATTGAGTATTAGTTGGTTGCGTCAATATGTTTTATAATATATTAGTAGTGATCTTATGCTTTGAGGTGGAATCAGTAGTGATCTTACACATTGAGATAGTACTTACAAAAGTAATACAATCGTGGTTCTAAATCACACTTATTTCAGTGACTATTTTCATTAATTAGTCCATTTAATTATGGTTATGGATGAATATAACGATTTTAGTCCAATTCAACACTACAAATAACTCGATGGTAAACATTTTGTTTGAATTTGTTGAAGCAAGGTGGCAAGTTGCTGGATTATTCTCAGCAGTTGCTGGGAATTGTGCAGCAGCTGCTGTAAAGGTCGTAGCAGTTGCTGGGAATTGTGCAGCAGTTGCTGTATTATTCTCTGCAATTGCTGGACTCTACTTTGATTTTTTGTTAGTTGCTATAGCAAGTTGACTATAAGTTGATGGTATCAGCCATATGTTGTGATAAATTGAGTTTTGTTACTCCAATTTCAAATAAAACGCTAAATTCAAGAGTGATCTTATACATTGACGTGACGATTGCACAAGTAATATACAATCTATTGAGCAATTGCATATGTAAGTGATGGTGACTAAGTAAATTGAGTATTAGTTGGTTGCGTCAATATGTTTTATAATATATTAGTAGTGATCTTATGCGTTGAGGTGGAATTAGTTGTGATCTTATACATTGAGATAGTACTTACACAAGTAATACGATCGCAGTTCTAAATCACACTTATTTCAGTGGCTTTTTCATTAATTAGTCCATTTGATCATGGTTATGGATGAATATAGCGATTTTAGTCCAATTCAACACTAGAAAATACTCGATGGTAAACATTTTGTTCGAATTTGTTTTAGCAAGTTGGCAAGTTGCTGGATTATTCTTAGCAGTTGCTTGGAATTGTGCAGCAGCTGCTGTAAAGGTCGTTGTAGTTGCTGGGAATCATGCAGCAGTTGTTGTATTATTCTTAGCAATTGCTGGACCCTACTTTTGATTTTTCATTAGTAGCTATAGCAAGTTGACCATAAGTTGATGGTATTAGCCATATGTAGTGAAAAATTGAGTTTTGTTACTCCAATTTCAAATAAAACGCTAAATTCAAGAGTGATCTTATACATTGACATGGCAATTGCACAAATAATATACAATCTATTGAGCAATTGCATATGTAAGTGATGGTGACTAAGTAAATTGAGTATTAGTTGGTTGCGTCAATATGTTTTATAATATATTAGTAGTGATCTTATACGTTGAGGTGGAATCAGTAGAGATCTTATACATTGAGATAGTACTTACAGAATTAATATGATCGCAATTCTAAATCACACTTATTTCAATGGCTGTTTTCATTAATTAGTCCATTTAATTATGGTTATGGATGAATATAACGATTTTAGTCCAATTCAACACTACAAATAACTCGATGGTAAACATTTTGTTTGAATTTGTTGAAGCAAGTTGGCAAGTTGCTGGATTATTCTCAGCAGTTGCTGGGAATTGTGCAGCAGCTGCTGTAAAATTCTTAGCAGTTGCTGGGAATTGTGCAGCAGTTGTTGTATTATTCTCAGCAATTGCTGGACCCTACTTTGATTTTTTGTTAGTTGCTATAGCAAGTTGACTATAAGTTGATGATATCAGCCATATGTAGTGATAAATTGAGTTTTGTTACTCCAATTTCGAATAAAACGCTAAATTCAAGAGTGATCTTATACATTGACGTGACGATTGCACAAGTAATATACAATCTATTGAGCAATTGCATATGTAAGTGATGGTGACTAAGTAAATTGACTATTAGTTGGTTGCGTCAATATGTTTTATAATATATTAGTGGTGAACTTATGCATTGAGGTGGAATCAGTAGTGATCTTATACATTGAGATAGTACTTACACAAGTAATACAATCGTAGTTCTAAATCACACTTATTTCAGTGGCTTTTTCATTAATTAGTCCATTTGATCATGGTTATGGATGAATATAGCGATTTTAGTCCAATTCAACACTAGAAAATACTCGTTGGTAAACATTTTGTTTGTATTTGTTGAAGCAAGTTGGCAAGTTGCTGGATTATTCTCAGCAGTTGCTGGGAATTGTGCAGCAGCTGCTGTAAAAGTCGTAGTAGTTGCTGGGAATCGTGCAGCAGTTGTTTTATTATTCTTAGCAATTGCTGGACCCTACTTTTGATTTTTCATTAGTAGCTATAGCAAGTTGATATAAGTTGATGGTATTAGCCATATGTAGTGATAAATTGAGTTTTGTTACTCCAATTTCAAATAAAATGCTAAATTCAAGAGTGATCTTATACATTGACGTGGCGGTTGCACAAGTAATATACAATCTATTGAGCAATTGCATATGTAAGTGATGGTGACTAAGTAAATTGAGTATTAGTTGGTTGCGTCAATATGTTTTATAATATATTAGTAGTGATCTTATACGTTGAGGTGGAATCAGTAATGATCTTATACATTGAGATAGTACTTACAGAAGTTATACAATCGTGGTTCTAAATCACACTTATTTCAGTGGCTATTTTCATTAATTAGTCCATTTAATTATGGTTATGGATGAATATAACGATTTTGGTCCAATTCAATACTACAAATAACTCGATGGTATACATTTTGTTTGAATTTGTTGAAGCAAGTTGGCAAGTTGCTGGATTATTCTCAGCAATTGTTGGGAATTGTGCAGCAGCTGCTGTAAAGGTCGTAGCAATTGCTGGGAATTGTGCAGCAGTTGTTGTATTATTCTCAGCAATTGCTGGACCCTACTTTCATTTTTTGTTAGTTGCTATAGCAAGTTGACTATAAGTTGATGATATCAGCCATATGTAGTGATAAATTGAGTTTTGTCACTCCAATTTCAAATAAAACGCTAAATTCAAGAGTGATCTTATACATTGACGTGACGATTGCACAAGTAATATACAATCTATTGAGCAATTGCATATGTAAGTGATGGTGACTAAGTAAATTGAGTATTAGTTGGTTGCGTCAATATGTTTTATAATATATTAGTAGTGATCTTATGCGTTGAGGTGGAATCAGTTGTGATCTTATACATTGAGATAGTACTTAAACAAGTAGTACGATCGCAGTTCTAAATCACACTTATTTCAGTGGCTTTTTCATTAATTAGTTCATTTGATCATGGTTAGGGATGAATATAGCGATTTTAGTCCAATTCAACACTAGAAAATACTCGATGGTAAACATTTTTTTTTGAATTTGTTTTAGCAAGTTGGCAAGTTGCTGGATTATTCTTAGCAGTTGCTTGGAATTGTGCAGCAGCTGCTGTAAAGGTCGTAGTAGTTGCTGGGAATCGTGCAGCAGTTGTTGTATTATTCTTAGCAATTGCTGGACCCTACTTTTGATTTTTCATTAGTAGCTATAGCAAGTTGACTATAAGTTGATTGTATTAGCCATATGTAGTGATAAATTGAGTTTTGTTACGCCAATTTCAAATAAAACGCTAAATTCAAGAGTGATCTTATACATTGACGTGGCGATTGCACAAGTAATATACAATCTATTGAGCAATTGCATATGTAAGTGATGGTGACTAAGTAAATTCAGTATTAGTTGGTTGCGTCAATATGTTTTATAATATATTAGTAGTGATCTTATACGTTGAGGTGGAATCAGTAGTGATCTTATACATTGAGATAGTACTTACAGAAGTAATATGATCACAATTCTAAATCACACTTATTTCAGTGGCTGTTTTCATTAATTAGTCCATTTAATTATGGTTATGGATGAATATAACGATTTTAGTCCAATTCAACACTACAAATAACTCGATGGTAAACATTTTGTTTGAATTTGTTGAAGCAAGTTGGCAAGTTGCTGGATTATTCTCAGCAGTTGCTGGGAATTGTGCAGCAGTTGCTGTATTATTCTCAGCAATTGCTGGACCCTACTTTGATTTTTTATTAGTTGCTATAGCAAGTTGACTATAAGTTGATGATATCAGTCATATGTAGTGATAAATTGAGTTTTGTTACTCCAATTTCAAATAAAACGCTAAATTCAAGAGTGATCTTATACATTGACGTGACGATTGCACAAGTAATATACAATCTATTGAGCAATTGCATATGTAAGTGATGGTGACTAAGTAAATTGACTATTAGTTGGTTGCGTCAATATGTTTTATAATATATTAGTACTGATCTTATGCGTTGAGGTGGAATCAGTAGTGATCTTATACATTGAGATAGTACTTACACAAGTAATACAATCGTAGTTCTAAATCACACTTATTTCAGTGGCTTTTTCATTAATTAGTCCATTTGATCATGGTTATGGATGAATATAGCGATTTTAGTCCAATTCAACACTAGAAAATACTCGATGGCAAACATTTTGTTTGAATTTGTTGTAGCAAGTTGGCAAGTTGCTGGATTATTCTTAGCAGTTGCTTGGAATTGCTGCACTTAGTCCAGCAGCTGCTACATCGTCCCTGAAATGGCTCAGTAGTGAAGAAATGCAACAATGGCAGAAACATCAATAAAAACACAAAACCCAAATAAATAGCACCACATACACTTTTATCAGTCATAATAATGATTAAAACTTACCTTTCAAGTAATTTCGAAGGCTACACAAACAAATGCTCCAAAAAAATTGATTTTTTCCTCCCAAATTTGAAGCTTGAATATTCTGTTGGGAAAACAGTGACAACAACAACAAGAAGAAGAAGAAGAAGAAGAACAAGAAGAAGAAGAAGAGGAAGAAGAACAACAACAACAAGAAGAAGAAGAACAAGAACAAGAAGAACAAGAAGAAGTAGAAGGAGCGATGAAAAAGGGAGAAAAATTAGCGCGGGAGAACGTTGGGGATTTTTGGGGATTTAGGGTATTTTTTTGGGTTAAAGTGTATAAAAACAAAGTTGGGGACCTTTTTAAAAATAGTCAAACATTATTAATTCTTAATTATAATTTTGTCACCTACACCCAATTCTTGTAACTTGTGTCATTTTTTTTTTAATTTTGAAAGCTTTTTGTTACCTATAACTAAAAGGCCCTTGTTATTTAACATTTAACACATTGGACCATATTCACGTACGCATGCTCTAGCCAATGAAAAACGTCAAAAAAGCATGTTATTGAAGATTAGAGCAAATTGTAGTTATATAACTATGTAGGGTGACCACCTCCCAAAAAATGGCACCTAATATAGCAATGAACTATACGCAAAGTCATATTTGATCAGCCAAAAACAATCAAATTGCCTCATCTGACTTCAATTTACTTCATTCATACATGCAAAAGAAATATAAGCCACTCTCACAACAAGTGGATTAGGGTATTGAAATTTCAGCCACTAAATTTACCATTACTTTTCCTATAAATTGGTCATAATTCACTCACCAAAATTGTACAACACAACTTCTCACAGCAACAACATAATTAATTAGCTATATCACACAGAAGAAATTTTCATGGCCTCATCAAAAATTTTGTTGATTTTCCTTTTGGCTGCATTAATTGCAACTCCCGTTGCAGTTGCGCAATTAGGAGGACTTGTGAATGGCCTTCTTGGCATAATACGTATAGATGGGGTTCTATTTTGCAGCCTTAACGGCAATATAGATGTCATCAGTGGAACCACTACCCCAGTTTTCCCTAGTAAGTTTCCTTATTTTGTACATACAAGTAAGCCTATGAATATACATGTAACAAGTTGTTAGTGGTCGTGAACTAGTAGCCAGTAAGTTTATATTATTATTATAACATACATAGAAAGATTTCAGGACGCTGCACTCATTTTTCATTTCGTAATAATGAAATAAGTTTGAAATAATGAAATAAGTTTGACAGTCTTGAAAAATACTCCTGTACTTGATTAACAAAATTAAAATACACCCCCGATCTATCACAAACTTGGCAAGAATTTAGGGGCACTCTTGTTACGAAATTAGGGGTAAATTTAGGTCTACTTAGTCAAGTAGAAGAGTGTTTTTGACACTATCAACAGTTCAGAGATGAAACTAATAATTTGTGTCAAGTTGAAATGTGTTTTTAATATTTTTCTCTTTGCCTTTTGCTAAGTGTACATACACACGACATTACAAATGTTTGTTTTATTGTTCAGGTTAGCCTAGAAATGCCAAAAGAAATGCTTTAGAAAATATCCAGAGGGTCATAAGAGCGTCAAAAAGTAAGAATGTGCTAAGTAAGTTGAGCGGAATGATTAATCCGAGAGTCTGTCAATAAGTACGCAACAGTATCCCCATGACCATGATATGATTAGCTTTCTACCCATTATATAAGATGCTTCCACATGCATGTGTAATTGCGTTTAAACTGTTAGAGATGAGTTATATGCTAACGAGCCAAATAAATTTTAGTGACATGGTTAAACATTACAGATGCATCGGTGCAATTGCGTGCAGTGTGGAGCAGGAAACGTTGTATCGAGTACAACAACAAATGGATCGGGAGTGTTTTCACTCGCGTTGGATCCGCTTCAAAATATATTGTCATCGGTGCTGTCTAACTGCAGTGTTGTGGTTATGACTCCGCTCTCAACATGTAACGCTAGCTTACCATCCACCGGGTTCTTGCAGTCAGCCCTGCAGCTTGTTGGGAACACATCTGTTGGCCTTCTTCGTATTGTCAATTTAGGTGCTACGAATTTTCAACTTCTTCCCAACCTCAATTAACTAATGAATTAACGAGTAACCAAAAATGGTACTCGTTTATGTGTTGTTTAATTAATTAAGTAGTGTTTCGTAGTGATAGATGAGGGCTCTCAGGAAACAGCCTCTCTACTTCTATGAGGTAGTGGTAAGGTCTGCGTATATTCTACCCTCCCCAGACCCCACTTGTGGGATTCCACTGGGTATGTTATTGTTGTTTGTAGTGTTTCGCAGTGATGCATCAGCTAGTTAATTAACCTTGTTGCTGATTGCATAAATAAGGATTAATCTTTTGTCCACTCGTGGTGTTGTACTTGTTTGAATGTGTTCGACTGTGTGTCACAATTATCCTAGTGCAAACAATTGAAATGTTATATTGGAGCCATCTATTAGTATTTTCTTGTTTTTCCTCCTCCTTTATTATTTTCTTTTATGTATAACGCATATCTTCTGTGTAAAGTTGTGCTGTAATCTTTTAGTAATACACTCCTTTTAAGATGCATGGGAAGAAAAATATTTGAGATCACAAAATTCATGAAGTGTCCTTTAGGAAATTTAATCTCATCACTATATTTGAGGTTGTTGATAATTTTCTCCCTAGATAAGACGGATATACATACTAAAGAAGCAGTTGCACCTCAAACTTCAGTAACTTCAAAGAACTCGAAGTCAGCAATGAAATCACACAAATATTCAACTATGTTCATACGAAAATTAAACACATGCAGAAGAAGAAGAAAAATTGATGCAGAAACTAAGGAAAAACTCCACCATTTATAGCCAATGATTTGTTGAATAGGTGCAGACTCATATCTATTTAGAACAGACTCAACTATTTTGCAACAAATATGGTATCTGTTGGGAAGAATGTGTAATTGCTCTGGAAGTTGAAATAAGAAAAAAAATGCCAAAAAAATTAATTTCTGGTGCAAGTCCACGAAACCCATCTACGGACCGTAGATTGGTCAATGATAGCTAGGGGTCATAGATAGCTGCTAGAGATTTGGAAAAAAGTTGGACTTTTCGATCAAGTTATATGGCTTATGAGACTGTTTATGGGTCGTATATGGCCCTCATGGATTAGATACCGAAACTGAAATTTCGGGGTACAGCAAGACGAACCAAGTTCACGGACTGTGGTTGGTTCTTGTCACAATTCGAACCTAGGATCAATTCGTGACACAACGATTATGGAATCCAAAGGTGCCCCATCCGAGCCTCTTATTCATATCGTAATCATGCATAAGGTAAATGTCACGCCCGGCCGAGAGGGTACCCTTGGCGTGGCCGGCACTCAGAAATTATTGCTATTCCCCAAGCGAATCACTTGTCTCAATCACTCATTCATCAACAACGAAAGACTTAGTTCATGTACAAGAGATATTCTAGTGTGCTCATCAGTTAATGACACAAGTAATAGTTAAAACTGACAATCCACATTGAATATTGCATAAGTAGTTTGAAAAGTACAAGTTTTAAAAAATAAAACATCTACTCTAATCCATCTTTGTCTATGAAGCCTCTATCTCTAAACATCTAGATGGCGCCAAATGACATGTTCATGGCTATCTCGAAGCAAAAATAAAAGTGCTAAACTCAAGGCAAGAAAGATAAGTGAGGTATTCTACGAATGTAAGGGAGGATTCACCAATCAGCTGAACGCGATAAGATCCTCAGTGAAGCGCCTTTTGATGCCCTCTAATACCCGCCTCTACATCATTAAATGATATAATCCAGATGGATGCCAGCACATTGAATATACTAGTATGTAAAATGGCTGGAAAGGAAAGGACATGATTAAAGGTACTCAACTCAAATAACTCAACCCAACTCAGTAGAAACATACAAGTTTAAGAACATAGTCATGCTTTTAAAAAAATAAATTCAGTAATAGGTAACTCATGCCAAATCATCTAAATTTTTACAGTAAAACAATGCTACTAAAATAAACTCTAGCATACGACTTAGTCAAATCAGTTATGCAAAATTAGGGAGTTTCTCTAAGCGACAACATTCCACCATCCTCATTGGTGATGCATAACGATCGTGACGTCGTTGCTTGCTCATCCAATACTTGCCAAGATAAGGACGTCAACTCTACCTCATGGATCCATCATCCCTGTCCATCTATTTTGGACAGGAGTTTCCAGAGTTAACTGCACAACAATCCTATGTTGGCAACGTAGTTATGGAGTTTGAGTCACTCTTACTCTACCCAACTAGGGGCTCAATACTACTTCCAAAATATACTCTTTAAAAATCTCATTCAAACTCATCTCAAACATCATCATCATCATCTTCCATCAATAAATATATTTTGAAAATTCATTTACATCATCATCAAAAAATATTTACTCAAAAGATCATTTAAACTCAATGCTCAATTTCATCAAAGCTCATCAAAACATGCATCATCTCATCAAAATATTTTTCTCAAAATATAACTCTTTGGACTCAATAAAATATATGTGTAATATTAGTTTAAATCACTTTTTCATCAATGCATATAAAAGTCATCATCTTTATTCTCAATATGAAAAACTTTGATTTTTAAGATAATACTTTTCTTTAATTCTTGAAAACCCATCAATCTTAATATCAAACAATGTATAGAAAAGCCATGATCAGCAATTTCATTAGGGTTCATGGGAAAGTATCCATGAACGGTAACTCCAACAATATAAGAGATAAAAATAACAATAATCTCAATGCATAAATATATCTAACTTAATGAAAGAAGAATTAACCCATTAAAACATTCAAGAATTAGGGTAAAACTATATTCAAACTCAATTAGGGAGAGAATTAACCTGTGGGAAGCGTGGATGAACTCAGTCCAATGCTATGTGTAGCCTTACATACCTGAAAGAGAAAAAGTTTTTGAAGAAACCTTTGGTTTGCCCTTGAAGATGAAAAACCCTAGCCTCTTCTTTGGGAGAACTTTGAATGCAAGATTTTGATTTTTTTAGGATTTATGCATTAATGAGAGTTTATTAGACTATATGATAGGCTTAGGAAAGTTAATTAGGGGTAAAAGGTCGAGATTAACGTTATGGGAAAGTCAAATAATCATCAAAATTTTAAAAAATGACCTTTTGATGAATTTCGACGGCTAAAATGGTGGTCTAGGAGGTCCCATACCCGAACCATTTGGTGGTAAACCGAATGGGGACCTTGGGTCTCCCTTTTTGACATATTCTAAGCTTTCTCTGACCGTTTCAGCCGTCTCAATCAGTGGATCGCCAAACTTCACATATTCGGCAGGCTTCAGTAAAATGGTCGTAAATTTTTATTCCAAACTCTGATTAAGGCGAAATTGAATGCGTTGAAAATTTAATTCCAAGATCTTTGATTTGATATATTATGGGTAACCTAAATCATTATGTGCTGAGAGATATGACCATTTGAATTTGACTCTTTTATGAATTCATTTTGAAACACAGTCAATTGAAATGTTTTGAACTTGGCTTGACTTTGGGTGTCCCTTATGACCTCAAACCACATCTAACATACTTCAAATACTTAGGAAAATACCGTAACATCCATTCACAATCTTGAATTTATTAGATCACCCAATTTCATATCGAAATTCAATTGGTAAGGAACTCAACTTTGTGCTAAAGGATATATATTGTTTCCTCTTTAATTCACATAGATTGAGCATATACTATAAATATAATCTCACAATTACACACATGGACAAAAAGAAAAAAAATCTTCCATTTTCTCATATTCTTTAATCCCAACACACAAAAATCATAGACACACAATTAGAGAAAAACAAAAGTTGAGTTCGAAGTTTGCTTTCGTAGTTTTGAATTCGTGGTTCTGAATTGTGGTCTTTTCTTATCGTGAATTAGCTTTTACAAAAGGTAAATTTATTTTTATCCTAAGTGTATAGTTTGATATCATAATTACATAAAACGTGATTTTAATATATATCCTAAAGCTATTCAAATTCTATGTGTATTTTAATTTTGATATTATAATATTGAAATATAATTCAACATTTGTATTGTAAAATTTAGAGTAAAATGTGGAATAACATATAGTTGTTTCTTACTCACTTATCCAATATTTTTCTTAATTCATTCTACTCTGTCAAGCCGAGAGATGACTCGTGAATTACTGTGAATTATGAATTAAAGTGTACAATTGACATAGGTTTGAGCTATTTATTATGAGTGTAATTTAAAAATAATTTAAATAAATCATTTTTCATTTGTCAAATACATTTCTTGATACAATTTATATGCTGGCGTCTAAAGCATTTAAGGTTCTTGATATTCCATATGACATGTATCTTATGTTAGTTTCAAATTTGGTATAATTAAAGATTGTATTTTTTTCTATAAAAAAAAAAACTTAAAAAGAAGGGCCTTTTGTGAGGTCATTAATTATGTCATGAGATTTTTCATTTAATAACTTCGAAAATAATAAAAATTATCTTTTACTTAAGCAAATTTTTATTAAATAAGATAGACCACACGTGTCATTGTTTATTAGCTAAAGTAAGTTGTTAAGTTATTTATTTATTTTATTATACTTCATCGAAAATTAATGTCTTGAGTTGAAATAGTTTTGGATTATTAAATTTAGTGCTTGAAGTTAGAATTTTTTATTTTATTTTAACAATGTTTGTATTTTCTTGGGGCGTGACAACTTTAATCAAGTTGAATAAATTGGCCACCAGATATGTTAGATCCAAACTTCATCTATGTAGGCACAAACATAAATTAACCCCTTAACTTGGAGTCAAATCATAAGTTGGAACTTCCACTTTCAAAATGCACAAACAAGCACTCCAACTTGCCTGTTTTTTTTTTCATTTAAGCACATCTGTCCAGCAGCCCAAGTGCGTGACATACAACAGCTATGGCGTATATTTTATGTCCAATCCCGCGATGCCATGTCATTAACATTATTCCACCTATTTATAACTTAAAAAATGCCACGTTATCAACACAATTCCACCTATTTATAGTTTAAAAAAAAGTAAACGAAACATTGGTGATTGACCAAAATAAATTTATTTTACAAAAAATTCAAATATTGTAAATTTAAATTTTACTCCACTTTAGACCCTCATGCCCTAGCCCCCCTCCCCCTCGCCCCTACCCTCACCCCATACAAAAAAATTAAAAATTATTTTATGAAAAATTCAAATTTTATAAATTCTTATTTTTTTTACTCCACCTCGAACCCTCATTCTCCCCCAGCCCCACCCCCCGCCCCCACTCCCACCCCATACAAAAAAGAATTAAAATTATTTTATGAAATATTCAAATTTTGTAAATTTTAATTTTTTTATTCCACCTCGAATCCTCATCCCCCACCCCCACCCCATACAAAAAAAATCAAAAATTTAATTTACGAAAAAATTAAATTTTGTAAATTTTTAATTTTTTACTCTACCTCGGGACCCCAGCCCTCAACCCCCAGCCCCTCCACCCCAGTACAAACAAAATTAAAAATCTATTTTTACAAAAAAATCAAATACTAAAAACTTTAATTTTACAAAAAAAAATTAAATTTTTAAATTTTTATTTTTTTACTCCATGTTGGGCCTTATTCCCCCCACCTCACCCAGGCCCCCGGCCCCCAAACCCACCTCCCATACCCATACACAAAAAAAAATTAAAAAATTATTGTTTACATAAAATTTCAAATTTTGAAAATTTTAATTTTTTACTCCACCCCACCCCTGACTCCCTACCTGTACCCTCCCCCCCCCCCCAACCTCCCAAAAATGAATTTAAATATTTATTTTCAAAAAAAAATTCAAATTATGAAATATTTTCATGTCAAAAACTAGGAAAAAAATTCTTGAAGATTAGTATTAGAAAGAAGAAAAAATTTGTATTTTGGTTTGAAAAATAATGATATATATAAAGGAATGTTATTAAGGGTAAAATAGACAATTCAGCCCCTTTTTACCGTTGTGGGCTTCGGAAAAAGAGCAATCACGCGCTCCATTTTCGTGTGCAAAACACGTTTTGCCAGCTCAGATGTTTGTGTTTAAATGATTAAAAAAAGGGCAAGTTGGAGTGCATGTTTGTGCATTTTGAAAGTTGATGTTCCACTTTATAATTTGACTCCAAGTTAAGAGGTTAATTTATGTATTGTGTCATCTATGTATGACTACTTTCAAAAAACATCTCTACATTAAAGTATCTAGCGAATTAAAGTCTTTGCTGCCTCACCCAACATCTCACCAAATACTAGTAGTCCCTTAAGAACTTCATAAGAAGATCATACTTCTGAATGCAAAAATTCATTCCCCTCAAAAATAATAATTGTCTATCTTTAAATTAAGGGGATTTTTCATAAATGGCAAACTTAACAAACATAAAGGCCTAAAATAGCTAATGTTTATGAAATTACCTTTTCTAACTTTGGCTATAGCAAATCCATTGTATAAGTCGGAATTTATGGTAATGTATAAAATGAAAATGCCAAAAGTTTGTTCCTTTAATAGGAGACTTTTTAGGTATTTTATATGGAAAACGGTTCCATAATTAAAGGTAGTAAAATACAAATATAATTCCTTTTCCTAATTGAACTCTTCTTCTAAAAATAAGATGGTATTTCCATTCTAAATAAAAAATAGATTTTCTTTCCTAGTGTGACTATTTTGTCCAAAAAAGAAAATCCATGCCCACAACAAAATTTATATACAATATTGAATAATTTCATAAAAAACAACATAACAAGATAATAAGGTGCTTCATATATACATAATATACATTTACACAAATTTGCTTAAAAGCGGTTTATACATATACAACTGAACTTGAAGATCTACACACATATCAACTTGCGTATAACATGTATCTTTTACCCGAAAACCATATAGACAAATTGCATGATTTATATACAAAATTGAATAATTTCACAAAAACAACATAAGAACATAATAAGCTGCTTCATATATACACAATATACATTACTCAAATTTGCTTAAAATCGGTTTATACATATACAACCGAAAGTGAAGATCTAAACACATATCAACTTGCGTATAACATGTATATTTTTCCCGAAAATCAAATAGACAAATTGCATGACATGTGAGCAGGTTATACAACCAATACAAATAGTACGGAATCCCTCCCTCTCTTGTCATTGCAATTTGGCATCTTAACGCAATACACAATCAACAAAAAACAAGTCTCAATCATGTATATAACGGAAATTGATCTTTTATACTGTAGGCATAATATAAAGTTTTTATACAAATTTAATCCATAATATACAAAATCAACACCATTGTTTAGAACACCAATATCATTTGAATGTTCGCTATAAATATTTTTTTTACCTTCCAATACGCATCACACTTACAGAGCAAAAAAAAAAAAAAAAAAAACTAAAACAAATCTCACCAGTAATTTTCTCCCAAAAACACAGCAAAAAAGTAATCCTTATTTGAAGGCGAAAATTATAGATTATCTGCGTGAGGCTGTAAAGCCTAAGCAGATACATAATTTTTTCCGTTTTGCAATATGTCAGCAAGAAACTAGGATGAATCTTTTTTTTTTTTTTTTGAGGACAAAATAGTCACACTAGGAAAGAAAATCTATTTTTTATTTAGAATGGAAATACCATCTTATTTTTAGAAGAAGAGTTCAATTAGGAAAAAGAATTATATTTGTATTTTACTTCCTTTATTTATGGAACTGTTTGTGTATATTAGAGAGATAGTGAGGGAGGGAAATTTTTAGGTTTTATACATGGGGAGTTGTGGGGTCCACAACTTTTATAGCAAAAAAAATTACGGAATTGTCATAAATGTAATAATATTAAAATGTAGCTAAGATATGGTATTTATAGTTATATGTTTGCTTAATTGTGTAATATTTCCTTAAATTAAAGACAGTAACAAAATGGGCTTAACTGAATTACAAGTTACACGTGGGTATCACATGGGCCGTGGTTATTTTTAAACGAATTCTGTTAAGAAAATAAAAAAAGTGCTCCAATTTAGCTAAGTTAAAGAATTAATAATGCTCAAATAATATTTGAATGACCACAGAGATAAGAGGTAATTTTAGCACAAAAGTCTTAAGGCATAGTGAAGTGCATAGAACAATTTTTGAGCATGTTAGAGCCTAGATGTGCCTTGTTGGAATAAGTTGTTACTTGTGAAAATTGAAGGGAAGGTGTCAATTGAGTTTTAAAATTAAAAAGGTGACAAGTTTGATTAATTAAAAATTAAGTGTGATTAACTTAATGAAGGGTTAAAGTGTATATTTTAAAAGCTTCAGGAACCATTTTTTTTTGAAAAAAATTAAAAGTTAAAAAAAAAATACCATCCGCGACAGTTCGGACCCTCCGCGACTTGTCCGTGTCGCGGACACGTCGCACAGAAACACTTGTTCGCCTGTTCTAGGTCAAAAAATGCATCATCGATTTATTTCCAAATTCGTGATTTGTTTTTGTCATTTGTTTGGTTGAACTAACATATATTACTGTTTTGAAGCGTAGTGTATTGTTCGGGGAATTTTTCGGGGCCCGAAGCTCAAAATTAAAAAAGATCCCCAAAACAGTGTCCGTCCACGACAGTATCGCGTCGCGGAGGCATCACGTACCAGCTACCTCATGACAAAGTAGCTGGTACGCGACGCCTCCGCGACGCGGTACTGTCGCGGACGGACACTGTTTCGGGCAATTGTTTTTTAATTTTGAGCTACGGGCTCCAAAAAATTTCCCGAACAATGCACTACGCTTCAAAATGGTAATATATATTAATTCAACCAAACAAATGACAAAAACAACTTACAAATTCAGAAAAAAAAATCGATGATGCATTTTTGACCTCGCAAAGGCGAACAAGTGTGTGTTCGCGACGCGGACATGTCGCGGAGGGTCACTGTTTTCGGGGCCAATTTTTTTTTTTAAAATTTGATCTACGGGCCCCAAAAAATTATCCAAACAATGCCAATAGCTGAAAAACATCAACACCACTTAGTCCCAACATAAAAATTTCAATATTGAATGACGAATTACCGGGAATTGGTGATGCACGAGAATTGTGCAGCAGCTGCTGTAAAGGTCGTAGCAGTTGCTGGGAATTGTGCAGCAATTGCTATATTATTCTCAACAATTGCTGGACACTACTTTTGATTTTTCGTTAGTAGCTATAGCAAGTTGACTATAAGCTGATGGTATCAGCATATGTAGTGATAAATTGAGTTTTTTTACTGCAATTTCAAATAAAACGCTAAATTCATGAGTGATCTTATACATTGACGTGGCGATTGCACAAGTAATATACAATCTATTGAGCAATTGCATATGTAAGTGATGGTGACTAAGTAAATTGAGTATTAGTTGGTTGCGTCAATATGTTTTATAATATATTAGTAGTGATCTTATGCGTTGAGGTGGAATCAGTAGTGATCTTATACATTGAGATAGTACTTACACAGGTAATACAATCGTAGTTCTAAATCACACTTATTTCAGTGGCTTTTTTCATTAATTAGTCAATTTGATCATGGTTATGGATGAATATAGCGATTTTAGTCCATTTCAATACTAGAAATAACTCGATGGTAAATATTTTGTTTGAATTTTTTGAAGCAAGTTGGCAAGTTGCTGAATTATTCTCAGCCGTTGTTGGGAATTGTGCAGCAGCTGCTGTAAAGGTCGTAGTAGTTGCTGGGAATCGTGCAGCAGTTGTTGTATTATTATCAGCAATTGTTGGACCCTACTTTTGATTTTTTGTTAGTAGCTGTTGACACCCAATTTTGACCAACTTATATCCTTTTTAGATTGTCACTTTATTAAAATAGGTAGATTTGAAACCTTGTAAATAAATGTGTCTATTTTCAATCTTATTCAAATAATTGTGCTTTTTTATTTATTTTATTCTAGATTTTCAAAAATTGTTCGTAAATTATTTTGTCATTTTTTTACTACCTTTATTATTATTATTATTATTATTATTATTATTATTATTATTATTATTATTATTATTATTATTATTATTATTATTATTATTATTATTATTATTATTATTATTATTATTATTATTATTATTATTATTATTATTATTATTATTCTCAAAAATAAAAATTTAGTGGTAATAGTAGTAATACTATTTGATTATTTTTTATTATGTTACTTAGTATTATTTTAGTAGCATGTTTAGTCTGAATTTGTTTGAAATAAGAATAATTTAACTGTCACTGCCTATGTTTAGGATAGAATTTACGTTTATGGTAAATTTTGATGTGATTGAGTTACCTTTTTTCTTTAACTGACTGCCTTTTTTAATCTTTACGTATCTAAATTACCTAATTTAAAGATGTTGAATTACTAGATTATGGTATATTTTTTTTTGTACATGGTAAGGATATTTCTTACTAAAACTAATCTTGGAAGGACTTTGATTGAGTCCCAAACTTATTGATTCATTTTCCTATTATGACGAATTTAAATATGTTAATTGATTTTATTACCTTTTCTTGATTGTACTCCCACTATTATATAAACAAACCCCTTTCCCACAACTGATACAGACTGCTCCCCACAAGTCTCTGCAAAAGAAAAGAAAACTCTCCTCCTCGCATTCTCCTATTTTTCTTTTGCTTATACTTTGTATTATTCCCCTCTCTTTTCTAAAAAATATAACAAGAAAAATAGAGGAAATTTTGGTTTATTTCTCAACATACAAGATTCTCTTGACTGGTAAGCAAACTTATATACATATTTTTGGATATATATTACTTTTTGTTGTTTGTATACAGCAGGATCGCGAAGAGTCGCCAGGACCGGTGGAGGACAGGCCAAGAAGAAATTTTTTCTTTTAATATGTTTATTGTATTTTATTTTATTTTTTCCGCAAAACTTGTAATAAAAGCAATGAAATGGGGGATGTAGTGAAAAGGGGGAGGGGATTACATGTTATTCTTCTTATATTTTGTCTCACCTAGGCAATTTTAACGTAGGGTTCAAAAAGGAATTATGTGAGCAACTTTCTTAACTAATAAAATTGAATTAGATAAAGTTGTAGATATCACGCGCGATAATATATTTTAGAAACCATGCTTCTAGGATATTATTTCACATTGTAAATTTATGCCTTTTTTCATGATTTTTGATATCCTCACATGCTAGAAAACATGTTCATAGGACTTAATACATATATTTTGTAGAAACCATGCTTCTAGGATATTATTTCACATTGCAAATTTATGTCTTTTTTCATGATTGTTGATACCCTAACATGCTAGAAAACATGTTCATAGGACTTAATACATATCCTATTTCCCATCTCAAATCTATGTCATTTTTCATGATTTTTGACGTCATCACATGCTAGAAAACATATATATATTTTGTAGACATCATGCTTTTAGGGTTGTTTTCACATTCTAAAATTAGGTTAGGAATCATGGTTTTGATTTTATCGCATATAGGACCTTATCTAATTCTAGCATGTCATATTTGCCTTTAACAAAAACCTTTAGAAATTCTTTCCATTTTAAACTGGTTAAAAAGAAAAAATACTAATGTTTTCTTAAGAATCAAATCTTTTCTAAAATAACTAATATTTTGAATTATCTCATATAATGGTGATAGGCGACTTATTTTGTTTAAGAGGCTATTTGAGACCTTTTTGCTAAATTGTTGTCTTGTTTGTTTTGTTAGACGCGAGTCTAATAGGAAACCTAGATTTTCTTTTAAGTCTAGAACCACCAAAATAGAAGTCCAACGCCTCATGGACTATAGGATGGGACGACAGGCATTCCAGGACCCGTTAGTCTTTAATATTTTTTCTAGTTCGCTATTAAGTTAATTAATAAAATGAACTTAGGAGGGGTAGGGGTAGTTAGGACCTCGGAAGGGATGATATACGCTTGACCCCAATAGGATGGAACCTTGGTTTTCATCCTGGGGCTTGGTAATAAACCAAGTGCGTCTGATCCGAGAATTTAATAACCCAACCTGTTTAAACATTTATTATTTGTGTTTGATCAAACTCTTGTCACTTAGAATTAATTTAGAATTGTTAAAATATATGAGACCTGTATTTGTGTTTTCACCCCCACATAAATATGAGACACGGTCGGGACCCGCCTTTGCGGACCTTGAAGGGTGCTTAACACCTTCCCTTCGAGGTAATTTGAGCCCTTACCCTCTCTCTGGTTAGGTTAATTTTTGTTAGGCTTAGAATGGTGTCCTAATGCACCTTAATTCATTAGGTGACGACTCTCTTTTTCAAACTCCCAAAAGAGTCGTTGCCACGACGTCGTCCAGGTTCCCGTTTCTCCGCGAGGAAAAATGGGGCGCGACAGAATGGCGAATCCGCTGGGGAGGTAGGCTCTTACCATTACGTGTCTTGCTCTTATGTGGATTTTATTTTGATGATCCCTTCCCTTTTTCCCTTTTACTTCACTTGTTTATTATTATTATCCCTTACTAACTTGTCTCTTTTTTTTCCTTTCCCTTATTCCCTCCAACACCCTCTCCCTTATCCCCTTTTAACTTCCCCTATCCTTTCTAACTCTCTTTCCCCTATCCCTGTTACACCCCATCCCTTTTATTTACTTATCGTCTTAAATTATCTGTTTAAATATTGCTTTACTTGCTAACTGTTACTCCTTTCATATAAATTGGCATTCCGTTCATACACTCCCCCACTTGGGACCCTCTTTATTTTCTTTTAAGGTGATGTTGTGCCTTTGCACTTCTCCCGACTTCTTTCAAACCCAATATTTAGAGAGTAAGCGCATGCGTGGTGAATGACGGATAGTCTTACTGCCGTTGGACCACGTGCTTCTCGCATAGGAATACCCAGTCCGTGTCTAAACCCACTCTTTAGAAACTTAGCATAGAGTTATCCACTCCAAAATTAAGGCCATGCATACATAAGCCCTAAGTAGTTTGGCCCCAATGGGGTCAATCTACATATTAGTGGCCACTTTTAAGTCTAAAGGGTCCAATCACCCTCTAGGCGAAATGTTGCATACCTAAGTGACCATGATAATTTAATCCAAGCCAAGTTATATTAATTAGAGTTTAGAAAATCCTTTGTTATCTTTGTTTTGCCAATTTATGGGGTTCAATCAATGCTATCGGGGAAATGCAAGATTATAATTATCACAATCCCTTTTACGTCACATTTATGTCATTCAAAATTGTAATGGTTATAATCGTTATAATAAAATGGATCTTTAAACTATCTGTTTTTAACTCTAAACTCCAAATAATACCAATACGGCTTGGATTTATTGTTGTGGTCGCTTTTTGTCGTCTTAGGCTTACCGCTGGCTTGACGAGGCCATATGCATTTAGGACACTTATTTGTTTATTTAACTATGAATGTTTATTTTTACTCTTCTTGATTTATACGCATCATACCTTTTTATTAAAATTTATTGTCATTTCCATTTATTTAAACAGGCAGATTCATATTTTAGCGTTAATAATTTTTTTTTCTTTTCTCAAAACGTAATTTTTACAGTTGTTATTGATGTTTTATTTATTCGTGTCATATACTAAATTTTGTATGTAATTTATGTCCTTTTGTTAAAGGTTGTCTAATATTTGAACGTCGGCTTGATTAAGAAACTGCAACATGTCCAACATGCTCAACGTCCGTAAAAATGTCACTCGTCCTTCTTCCCATCCAATTTAAAACACATTTTGACTCTCTCTCCTCACTCCATTCTTACTCGCACACTTCCTCGATCAATGCCTAAGACAGATATTCATTTTGATGACTTGCCAAATGTAGAAGTACTCGATGAATCCTGAACTACGTTTGACCTGATTTCCTTATTGGATACGTAGGCAGCCCATTATTGGGTCCGGTCTCAATCAATAAAATATTTCTTTCATTCCTCAATTCAACCAAATCCTTCAAATGAATCCAGAGCTAATCCATCCAACTTCTAGACATTAATGACACGCAGATTCAAAATCAAGCCTTAACGTTCAAATGTGAGACAATCACTTTCTTTTGATTGACAAGCTTCTTTGAGTGATTCAGGAAAGTAAAGATCTTATATGTCAAACTGGGGCAGAATTTTTGGGATCCCTCAAAATTCATGAGTACACAACATTTCAACACACGAGTGAAAATATTTTAAATTGGGGCAGAAATTTTTGAGGATCCTCAAAAATTTCATTACGGTGGAATGCGACTTTGGGCTCCATGAAATCAAAGACAACAAAGGTATGATCCCACCTTGTCTTTCAAAACTCACAATTTTTCTTTAAATGCAGGAACCGACAATACCTGGGCCTACTGTTAGATTCGACTGAAAGAGTTACTATCTGGATCAAATTACTATTTGGGCCTACTGCAAATCAAGTAATCATTTTAATTAGTCAAACTCTGCTATCATTTGGGCCTACTATTAATCATGTTATTTCATTAAGGGTCATCTGCCTTATAATAGGATATTTAGGCTCGTCCGCCTTATAATAGGATATTTAGGCTCGTCCACCTTATAATAGGACATCTAGGTGAGTCCCCCTTATAATAGGACATTCAGGCTCGTCCGCCTTACAATAGGACATTCAGGCTCGTCCGCCTTACAATAGGACATTTAGGCTCGTCCGCCTTACAATAGGACATCTAGGTTCGTCCACCTTACAATAGGACCTTTAGGTTCATCTGCCTTACAATAAGATATTTAAGTTGTCAATTTATTTTTTATCATTTGCTTTCACATTATCATATTTCTGCCTACTAACGAATCTATTCAAGGTCAAGCTTTGTTTTTCGAAAGTCAGCTGGATCAGTATCCTCCCAAGAAAAGCCAAATGTTTATCGAGGCTAAGGGTTATTTTCCTCAAAAACTAATACAATTTCTCATCTACTTTTGTCATTTTCTTTATAGCATTAATCGCATTTTTATATTTATGAATTAACCATTTCATTTAGTCATATCAGAAGCTGCAGGGATCGAAGGCTTCTCATTTCTTAAATGTGATTCTTTAATCTACATAATTGCTGTGACACAAGCTATTTTCGTACTTTGTCTTGCCACATCATTCGTGCCGCCTCATGCTCTAATCCTTCCAAACTCAAGCTACTATCATTCCCACTTTGAGTCCCGCATAGTTATTTTCATTTTTAGGAATTTCAATCGTTCCTAATCCGGAACTACACACGGCTTGATTCTCGTATAACCAGAGATATGTAGACGACTTGAAAACCGAAGTCTCGGCCGTAATATTTTTTTTTCAACCCCTTTTTTGCTCTATTTGGTCCCTCCGATAATATTTCACCGGTCGGACAAAATCGGCTACTCCGTCAACTTTCTTTGCTCGACAATTCATCCTTTATTCCCGAGCAAAGAAGGGGCAGCTGTTGACACCCAATTTTGACCGACCTATACCCTTTTTAGATTGTCACTTTATTAAAATAGGTAGATTTGAAACCTTGTAAATAAACGTGTCTATTTTCAATCTTATTCAAATAATTGTGCTTTTTTATTTATTTTATTCTAGATTTCCAAAAATTGTTCGTAAATTATTTTGTCATTTTTTTTACTACCTTTATTATTATTATTATTATTATTATTATTATTATTATTATTATTATTATTATTATTATTATTATTATTATTATTCTCAAAAATAAAAATTTAGTGGTAATAGTAGTAATACTATTTGATTATTTTTTATTATGTTACTTAGTATTATTTTAGTAGCATGTTTAGTCTGAATTTGTTTGAAATAAGAATAATTTAACTGTCACTGCCTATGTTTAGGATAGAATTTACGTTTATGGTAAATTTTGATGTGATTGAGTTACCTTTTTTCTTTAACTGACTGCCTTTTTTAATCTTTACGTATCTAAATTACCTAATTTAAAGATGTTGAATTACTAGATTATGGTATATTTTTTTTTGTACATGGTAAGGATATTTCTTACTAAAACTAATCTTGGAAGGACTTTGATTGAGTCCCAAACTTATTGATTCATTTTCCTATTATGACGAATTTAAATATGTTAATTGATTTTATTACCTTTTCTTGATTGTACTCCCACTACTATATAAACAAACCCCCTTTCCCACAACTGATACAGACTGCTCCCCACAAGTCTCTGCAAAAGAAAAGAAAACTCTTCTCCTCACATTCTCCTATTTTTCTTTTGCTTATACTTTGTATTATTCCCCTCTCTTTTCTAAAAAATATAACAAGAAAAATAGAGGAAATTTTGGTTTATTTCTCAAAATACAAGATTCTCTTGACTGGTAAGCAAACTTATATACATATTTTTGGATATATATTACTTTTTGTTGTTTGTATACAGCAGGATCGCGAAGAGTCGCCAGGACCGGTGGAGGACAGGCCAAGAAGAAATTTTTTCTTTTAATATGTTTATTGTATTTTATTTTATTTTTTCCGCAAAACTTGTAATAAAAGCAATGAAATGGGGGATGTAGTGAAAAGGGGGAGGGGATTACATGTTATTCTTCTTATATTTTGTCTCACCTAGGCAATTTTAACGTAGGGTTCAAAAAGGAATTATGTGAGCAACTTTCTTAACTAATAAAATTGAATTAGATAAAGTTGTAGATATCACGCGCGATAATATATTTTAGAAACCATGCTTCTAGGATATTATTTCACATTGCAAATTTATGCCTTTTTTCATGATTTTTGATATCCTCACATGCTAGAAAACATGTTTATAGGACTTAATACATATATTTTGTAGAAACCATGCTTCTAGGATATTATTTCACATTGCAAATTTATGTCTTTTTTCATGATTGTTGATACCCTAACATGCTAGAAAACATGTTCATAGGACTTAATACATATCTTTTGTAGAAGCCATGCTTCTAGGACATTATTTCCCATCTCAAATCTATGTCATTCTTCATGATTTTTGACGTCATCACATGCTAGAAAACATATATATATTTTGTAGACATCATGCTTTTAGGGTTGTTTTCACATTCTAAAATTAGGTTAGGAATCATGGTTTTGATTTTATCGCATATAGGACCTTATTTAATTCTAGCATGTCATATTTGCCTTTAACAAAAACCTTTAGAAATTCTTTCCATTTTAAACTGGTTAAAAAGAAAAAATACTAATGTTTTCTTAAGAATCAAATCTTTTCTAAAATAACTAATATTTTGAATTATCTCATATAATGGTGATAGGCGACTTATTTTGTTTAAGAGGCTATTTGAGACCTTTTTGCTAAATTGTTGTCTTGTTTGTTTTGTTAGACGCGAGTCTAATAGGAAACCTAGATTTTCTTTTAAGTCTAGAACCACCAAAATAGAAGTCCAACGCCTCATGGACTATAGGATGGGACGACAGGCATTCCAGGACCCGTTAGTCTTTAATATTTTTTCTAGTTCGCTATTAAGTTAATTAATAAAATGAACTTAGGAGGGGTAGGGGTAGTTAGGACCTCGGAAGGGATGATATACGCTTGACCCCAATAGGATGGAACCTTGGTTTTCATCCTGGGGCTTGGTAATAAACCAAGTGCGTCTGATCCGAAAATTTAATAACCCAACCTGTTTAAACATTTATTATTTGTCTTTGATCAAACTCTTGTCACTTAGAATTAATTTAGAATTGTTAAAATATATGAGACCTGTATTTGTGTTTTCACCCCCACATAAATATGAGACACGGTCGGGACCCGCCTTTGCGGACCTTGAAGGGTGCTTAACACCTTCCCTTCGAGGTAATTTGAGCCCTTACCCTCTCTCTGGTTAGGTTAATTTTTGTTAGGCTTAGAATGGTGTCCTAATGCACCTTAATTCATTAGGTGGCGACTCTCTTTTTCAAAATCCCAAAAGAGTCGTTGCTACGACGTCGTCCAGGTTCCCGTTTCTCCGCGAGGAAAAATGGGGCGCGATAGTAGCTATAGCAAGTTGACTATAAGTTGATGGTATTAGCCATATGTTGTGATAAATTGAGTTTTGTTACTCCAATTTCAAATAAAATGCTAAATTCAAGAGTGATCTTATACATTGACGTGGCGATTGCACAAGTAATATACAATCTATTTAGCAATCGCATATGTAAGTGATGGTGACTAAGTAAATTGAGTATTAGTTGGTTGCGTCAATATGTTTTATAATATATTAGTAGTGATCTTATGCGTTGAGGTGGAATCAGTAGTGATCTTATACATTGAGATAGTACTTACACAAGTAATACAATCGTGGTTCTAAATCACACTTATTTCAGTGGCTATTTTCATTAATTAGTCCATTTAATTATGGTTATGGATGAATATAACGATTTTAGTCCAATTCAACACTACAAATAACTCGATGGTAAACATTTTGTTTGAATTTGTTGAAGCAAGTTGGCAAGTTGCTGGATTATTCTCAGCAGTTGCTGGGAATTGTGCAGCAGCTGCTGTAAAGGTCGTAGCAGTTGCTGGGAATTGTGCAGCAGTTGCTGTATTATTCTCAGCAATTGCTGGACTCTACTTTGATTTTTTGTTAGTTGCTATAGCAAGTTGACTATAAGTTGATGGTATCAGCCATATTTTGTGATAAATTGAGTTTTGTTACTCCAATTTCAAATAAAACGCTAAATTCAAGAGTGATCTTATACATTGATGTGACGATTGCACAAGTAATATACAATCTATTGAGCAATTGCATATGTAAGTGATGGTGACTAAGTAAATTGACTATTAGTTGGTTGCGTCAATATGTTTTATAATATATTAGTAGTGATCTTATGCGTTGAGGTGGAATCAGTTGTGATCTTATACATTGAGATAGTAGTTACACAAGTAATACGATCGCAGTTCTAAATCACACTTATTTTAGTTGCTTTTTCATTAATTAGTTCATTTGATCATGGTTATGGATGAATATAGCGATTTTAGTCCAATTCAACACTACAAATAACTCGATGGTAAATATTTTGTTTGAATTTGTTGAAGCAAGTTGGCAAGTTGCTGGATTATTCTTAACAGTTGCTGGGAATTGTGCAGCAGCTGCTGTAAAGGTCGTAGCAGTTGCTGGGAATTGTGCAGCAGTTGCTGTATTATTCTCAGCAATTGCTGGACCCTACTTTGATTTTTTGTTAGTTGCTATAGCAAGTTGACTATAAGTTGATGATATCAGTCATATGTAGTGATAAATTGAGTTTTGTTACTCCAATTTCAAATAAAACGCTAAATTCAAGAGTGATCTTATACATTGACGTGACGATTGCACAAGTAATATACAATCTATTGAGCAATTGCATATGTAAGTGATGGTGACTAAGTAAATTGACTATTAGTTGGTTGCGTCAATATGTTTTATAATATATTAGTACTGATCTTATGCGTTGAGGTGGAATCAGTAGTGATCTTATACATTGAGATAGTACTTACACAAGTAATACAATCGTAGTTCTAAATCACACTTATTTCAGTGGCTTTTTCATTAATTAGTCCATTTGATCATGGTTATGGATGAATATAGCGATTTTAGTCCAATTCAACACTAGAAAATACTCGATGGCAAACATTTTGTTTGAATTTGTTGTAGCAAGTTGGCAAGTTGCTGGATTATTCTTAGCAGTTGCTTGGAATTGCTGCACTTAGTCCAGCAGCTGCTACATCATCCCTGAAATGGCTCAGTAGTGAAGAAATGCAACAATGGCAGAAACATCAATAAAAATACAAAACCCAAATAAATAGCACCACATACACTTTTATCAGTCATAATAATGATTAAAACTTAACTTTCAAGTAATTTCGAAGGCTACACGAACAAATGCTCCAAAAAAATTAATTTATTTCCTCCCAAATTTGAAGCTTGAATGTTGTGTTGGGAAAACAGTGACAACAACAACAACAACAAGAAGAAGAAGAAGAACAAGAAGAACAAGAAGAAGAAGAGGAAGAAGAAGAGCAACAACAAGAAGAAGAAGAACAAGAACAAGAAGAACAAGAAGAAGTAGAAGAAGCGATGAAAAAGGGAGAAAAATTAGCGCGGGAGAACGTTGGGGATTTTTGGGGATTTAGGGTATTTTTTTGGGTTAAAGTGTATAAAAAAAAAGTTGGGGACCTTTTTAAAAATAGTCAAACATTATTAATTCTTAATTATAATTTTGTCACCTACACCCAATTCTTGTAACTTGTGTCATTTTTTTTAATTTTGAAAGCTTTTTGTTACCTATAATTAAAAGGCCCTTGTCATTTAACATTTAACACATTGGACCATATTCACGTACGCATGCTCTAGCCAATGAAAAACGTCAAAAAAAGCATGTTATTGAAGATTAGAGCAAATTGTAGTTATATAGCTATGTAGGGTGACCACCTCCCAAAAAATGGCACCTAATATAGCAATGAACTATACGCAAAGTCATATTTGATCAGCCAAAAACAATCAAATTGCCTCATCTGACTTCAATTTACTTCATTCATACATGCAAAAGAAATATAAGCCACTCTCACAACAAGTGGATTAGGGTATTGAAATTTCAGCCACTAAATTTACCATTACTTTTCCTATAAATTGGTCATAATTCACTCACCAAAATTGTACAACACAACTTCTCACAGCAACAACTTAATTAATTAGCTATATCACACAGAAGAAATTTTCATGGCCTCATCAAAAATTTTGTTGATTTTCCTTTTGGCTGCATTAATTGCAACTCCCGTTGCAGTTGCGCAATTAGGAGGACTTGTGAATGGCCTTCTTGGCATAATACGTATAGATGGGGTTCTATTTTGCAGCCTTAACGGCAATATAGATGTCATCAGTGGAACCACTACCCCAGTTTTCCCTAGTAAGTTTCCTTATTTTGTACATACAAGTAAGCCTATGAATATACATGTAACAAGTTGTTAGTGGTCGTGAACTAGTAGCCAGTAAGTTTATATTATTATTATAACATACATAGAAAGATTTCAGGACGCTGCACTCATTTTTCATTTCGTAATAATGAAATAAGTTTGAAATAATGAAATAAGTTTGACAGTCTTGAAAAATACTCCTGTATTTGATTAACAAAATTAAAATACACCCCCGATCTATCACAAACTTGGCAAGAATTTAGGGGCACTCTTGTTACGAAATTAGGGGTAAATTTAGGTCTACTTAGTCAAGTAGAAGAGTGTTTTTGACACTATCAACAGTTCAGAGATGAAACTAATAATTTGTGTCAAGTTTAAATGTGTTTTTAATATTTTTCTCTTTGCCTTTTGCTAAGTGTACATACACACGACATTACAAATGTTTGTTTTATTGTTCAGGTTAGCCTAGAAATGCCAAAAGAAATGCTTTAGAAAATATCCAGAGGGTCATAAGAGCGTCAAAAAGTAAGAATGTGCTAAGTAAGTTGAGCGGAATGATTAATCCGAGAGTCTGTCAATAAGTACGCAACAGTATCCCCATGACCATGATATGATTAGCTTTCTACCCATTATATAAGATGCTTCCACATGCATGTGTAATTGCGTTTAAACTGTTAGAGATGAGTTATATGCTAACGAGCCAAATAAATTTTAGTGACATGGTTAAACATTACAGATGCATCGGTGCAATTGCAGTGTGGAGCAGGAAACGTTGTATCGAGTACAACAACAAATGGATCGGGAGTGTTTTCACTCGCGTTGGATCCGCTTCAAAATATATTGTCATCGGTGCTGTCTAACTGCAGTGTTGTGGTTATGACTCCGCTCTCAACATGTAACGCTAGCTTACCATCCACCGGGTTCTTGCAGTCAGCCCTGCAGCTTGTTGGGAACACATCTGTTGGCCTTCTTCGTATTGTCAATTTAGGTGCTACGAATTTTCAACTTCTTCCCAACCTCAATTAACTAATGAATTAACGAGTAACAAAAAATGGTACTCGTTTATGTGTTGTTTAATTAATTAAGTAGTGTTTCGTAGTGATAGATGAGGGCTCTCAGGAAACAGCCTCTCTACTTCTATGAGGTAGTGGTAAGGTCTGCGTATATTCTACCCTCCCCAGACCCCACTTATGGGATTCCACTGGGTATGTTATTGTTGTTTGTAGTGTTTCGCAGTGATGCATCAGCTAGTTAATTAACCTTGTTGCTGATTGCATAAATAAGGATTAATCTTTTGTCCACTCGTGGTGTTGTACTTGTTTGAATGTGTTCGACTGTGTGTCACAATTATCCTAGTGCAAACAATTGAAATGTTATATTGGAGCCATCTATTAGTATTTTCTTGTTTTTCCTCCTCCTTTATTATTTTCTTTTATGTATAACGCATATCTTCTGTGTAAAGTTGTGCTGTAATCTTTTAGTAATACACTCCTTTTAAGATGCATGGGAAGAAAAATATTTGAGATCACAAAATTCATTAAGTGTCCTTTAGGAAATTTAATCTCATCACTATATTTGAGGTTGTTGATAATTTTCTCCCTAGATAAGACGGATATACATACTAAAGAAGCAGTTGCACCTCAAACTTCAGTAACTTCAGAGAACTCGAAGTCAGCAATGAAATCACACAAATATTCAACTATGTTCATACGAAAATTAAACACATGCAGAAGATCCACTACAAGAAATGTGATATTCAGCTACGAAATTATTAAGTACGAATCAAAATTCGTCACTAATTATTCACTTTTTGTGACAAAAATAACATTTCGTGTTTAAATACATGAGAAAAATTCTTTTAGTGACAAAACATATAATTTCGTAGCTAAGTTTTGTCCATTAAAATTTCCCACCAAAAAATAATTTGGCGCCATTTATTAAGTACCATTAGTGACGAATTTTAAATTATCAATGACACATTATTATGTCTGTAATAATGCATACAATTTTTGACAAACTATTATTTGTCTTAAATTAGGTATAATTTCAGGCACGAAGAAATTTCGTCACTAAAAATAAGTTACTGCAATAGCGACAAATTACAGTTCGTATTTAAATGTTGTAAGTTTTAGCCACAAAATTTTATATTTAATTGTGACCTTAATATTTTGTCACTAATGATGTTCCCAGTCAGTGACAAAAAAAATTTCGTCCCTAATTTAGTTAAATTTTGGATACAAAAATTTTTGTCGCAAAACGTATATTGATATATTAGTGACAAATCATTTTTTGTCCTTAAATTAATTAACTTTTTGTATACGAAAATTTTTTGTCACAAAAAATAATTGATACATTAATGACAACAAGTTTGAATTAAAATAGTTTGAATACTTAAACATCATTAAAATAGTTTGAATTAAAAAAAAAAACTTCTAATATAAAACTATCAATAGTCTCAACAAGTTTTCAAATATTCTATAATCACGTGTCCATTCAAACTATTATAGTTAATAAAAGTCATATGTATATTTCTAAGTTGTATTACAATAAATAAGATGAAAACGAAATTTTTTACAATAAATTAAAAAGTTATTAATTAGCGATGAATAGTAACACGCACAACTTATTATCACAACACCACAATTAGCATAACCACAATTAATTTGTTGCTTTTGTTTAGCAACTGCTATAATTAACATGTAAATCTCACAATCAAATTAAAAAAGCACATTGACTATAAAAATATCAACATATTTTAACAATATAAATATATCATCATAAACCAATATCTAATCTTACAAACTAAATTCAAACATAATAATCACTCTAATCATTCTATCTTTTTTAACCATGCAATCACATTGTGATAATATCTAATCCACAAGAAATTTTAATAATTTCAGAAAGATTACCATCAACAAGTGACCTTTGTATCCATAGATGATATACATGAATTCATTACCTACATTATTTGTGTTACAATTCAATTTAGGACTAGGACTAAAAGTGGGATCCCAAAGGCAAGCTTTAATGAAAGTTTACAAAAAATTGGGCAGAGTTTCCTCTGTTTTTGGGCCTATCAAAAAATTTCCTGTTTCAAAAAACAATAACATATCCAACCAACATTGCTAAAACAAGTCATAATATTCATCAACAATCCATTAGACATATTATAATACTAAATTCATCTCCAAATACGAAAAAAAGTCTAAAACTATCACAAATCACTAATAACGAAAGAATACTCACGACACTAGTGAAATGACTAACAAGGCAACTCTAGGTTTAAAAGAATAGGACGATAGTAAATAAGTGACTTCTTGTTCACCCAAAGAAATGTGTGCTCACTAGAAATTTGTCAAATCATGCACTCTAGCTATGAAAGCCTCATCAATGTCACCTGTGATCTCTGTAAAAAAAAATATAATATAGTGAAAAGGTAGTCACTAGCTCAATAAATATTAATATACAGATGATTAATAAAAAAAGGTAATTACCTAAAAAGAAGTATGAAAAAATGATGAAAAAAGACACTTGCCTAAAGTGAAAGAGTTTGGGTAACATAAAAAGTGTTTAAAAACAATTTTTTAAAAGTAAAAGAAAAGGAATCAAAAGCCAAAAGCCAAAAATTGGGGGTTCCAACTTATATTTTATGACTTTTAACTTATGAGTCACTTAATAAAAGCCAATCCAATCGCTCCTTAAATGAGTTATTTAATTTTCACGAAAATGATTTTCATGGTAGTAATAAGGACACTTCATTTTGCAGTGTTCAAATAAGATATACATAATTTAGAAGAACTTTTAACAAGTAATTGACCTTACTCTTATGAGGTTACATCACAAGCCAATGTCATCGTCATCACCTAGGCCATCAGCTTCATCATCATTGCCATTATTATTACCTTCATTCTCTTCATGATCACTGATGTACTCTAGCATAGTGTCATCCTCTTTATCAGAATCTTCGCTATAATCAATTTCAACTTCATTTTCTGTTTGAGCCTCCATTTCAATTACATTTTCATTTAAGGTAATTGAATCTACATCATCTCTATGTAGTTGACTCAGTATATACACCGAATCATTGACAATTGAATTATTTTTAATTGAAGTATCCTGGTACACTTCATCATTTGTAATATGCAACTCATCACTTTCTGCCTCTGAGTTTTCCTTCTCTGGCACATCATATAAGTGTCTATCTTGAAATTTGAGCACAATTCGCCAATTTTCTCCCAATTTTGGGTCATCAATATAAAACACTTGTTTTGCTTGAGTAGCAAGTACAAAAGGATCACGTTCGTACCAAAATCTTTTAACACAAATGCTTGTAAAATTATTATCTTTTTGCATTCCTATTTTCTTGCGAAGGTCAAACCACTTGCATTTAAATAGGAGAACTCGATTTTCTTCAACATACTCTAACTCAAGGATGTCAACTATAATACCATAAAAGTCAATCAACTCATTTTCATGATAGCCTGCAACAACTATACCACAATTTTGACTTTTACGTAATTCATCGCGTCGTTGAGCATGATACCTGATGCCATTTACAATACAACCCGTATATGTTCTTCCACGCACATCAGGTCCAATTGCCAAAGGATATAATTTATGGATAGACATTGACTTTTCCTTATTATATAATTGCATAATCTACAACAAAAAAATTATTGCATTCAATTAGTAAAGGAAAATGATAATTTAAACATAATAACATGCTTATGTTATCTTAAAATTACTTACTTTATTTTTGAACCATAAAGGAAACTGTTCTCGATGTTTATCATCTATATTCACAACAGCTTGTTTTGACAACTCTTCTTTATGCTCTCTGCATGAAAAAGAAATTATTTAAAAATAATTCAAAATAATAAGATATCAACCTAGATATATTAAAAGAAATTACTTACTGAAGAAAAGGCTCTGCTTCTTCGCAATTATTAAACACGTACCATCGAGCCATATCAAAATCTCTCTTTGGTATGGCATCATATATTCCATCTCTATATGGTCTACAACTCTTTGAAAATATGTCAAGAACATATTCATCTTTTCTGCTAAATCCATCATCATTTCGATGTTCACGATTAAATCTAGTCTCAATATTAGTAAGATACATAGAGCAAAATGTCAAACATTCATCAATAATATAGCCTTCTGCAATAGAACCTTCTGGGTATGCCTTGTTTCGTACATAACGCTTAAGCTTGCACAAGAACCGCTCAATTTTGTACATCCAACGATATTGTACTGGTCCCCCATACATAGCCTCTCGAGGTAAATGCACAGCCAAATGTACCATAACATCAAAAAAAGCTGGTGGAAAGATCATCTCTAGCTTACATAATATAATAATTATATCCCTTTCAAGCTGTTCTAAGTCATCTCTTCTCAATGTCTTACAACATAATCGTTGGAAGAAATGACCTAACTCAATTAATGCTAAAGAGACATCTTTATTTACAAATCCACGAAGAGCAATAGGCAGAACTCGTTGTAACAAAACATGATAGTCATGACTTTTGAGTCTTGTTATCTTACCATCATCCACACTTACACACCCTGAGATATTTGAAGCATAACCATCAGGAAATTTAACAGATTTTAAAAATTTCCAAAACTCTTTTTTCTCTTTTTTTGACATAACATAACAAGCAGCTGGCATTATATAATTGGAACCATCATGTTGCAACCATAGCTCTTTTCTTATGTTCATATCCTTAAGATCTTGTCTTGCTTTATATGTGTCCTTAGTTTTCCCATCAATATCTAATAATGTCCCCAAAATACTCTCACAAATATTTTTTTCTATGTGCATGACATCTAAATTATGCCGCAACTTCAAGCTCTTCCAGTATGGTAACTCAAATAAAATACTTCTCCTCACCCAATTTAACTCTTCAGGACGACGTTTCTTTCTCTTATAATTTGAGTGTTTTCCTACACTATAAGTACTTAGTAAATCCAACTGTTTTAAGACTTCATCCCCCGAGAGCTCTTTTGGCTTTGATCTGTTTTCTTTCTTTCCATCAAATTTCTTGCTTCTTCTCCATGAGTGATTAGGTTCAAGATACCGGCGGTGACCCATGTAACAAATTTTACTTCGTACCTTTTGTGAAGACGCATCCTTATTGCATGTAGGACATGCCATGTATCCCTTTGTGCTCCATCCAGATAAATTACCTAATTCATAGAAAAACAATATATGTTCAGTAGTAGATTATAGCATATACTATAACAAACAACATGCAGAACAAGATTCTCTATAGTATAGATTAAATATTGAGATTATGTCCTAAAAAGCAATAATTCTAAAGTGAACATCTATAGTAGTGTCCTCGGTTTAATATTAATAAGAGGTGCTCAATTCGGAGCAGCGCCCTCAGTCGAATGTTAATAAGATCAAATTAGTCGAATTACTAAAAACAAGGATGAACAAACACAAATCTATGAAAATCAAGCAACACACTTTGCCATGGTGGTAGATGCTCCGGAATTATCAACATGCCACTAACAGAAGAGTATGGATTATATGGAAAACAGTTGGAGCAGCACATTCACTGGAAAATCAATTCTGGTACTTGTTTCTTTGGTGGGACAACTGGTTAGGTGTGGGCCCTCTTGCTCAGTTCCGAGAGGCTAGTAGCATACTTGACAACACAAGAGTTGCTGCATTTATTCACAATGGACAGTGGGATGTGGAGAAGATTAATGACATTGCCCCTTCTCAATATGTTGATGCTATCCTTAACACTCAATTACAGATCCAACAGGGAGTTCCTGATAAACCTATATGGAGTTTGAATGCTGAAGGTACTTTCACTGCTGCTTCTGCATGGAATATTATCAGAACTCAAAGACCTAAGACTAAACTTAACAGACTCACATGGCAGAAGAACATTCCTTTCAAATGCTCCTTTGTTTTGTGGAGAGCTTTGAGAGGTAAGTTACCCACAAACGAGAAGATCACTGGTTTTGGTCATGACCCCAAAGTTTGTTGTTGTTGTTACACTCCTGGCTGGGATACTTCTCTCATGCTTGTCTTGTTTAATCTCACCTAAGACAAAACATCCTAGCAAGCTATCTGAGTACAGACCCATCAGCTTGAGCAACTTTGTGAACAAAGTGATCTCCAAGCTTCTATGCCTTAGATTGGCTCCTATCCTTCCAAACCTGATCTCCCCTAATCAGTCAGGCTTTGTTAAAGGACGGAGTATATCTGAGAATATTATGCTTGCTCAGGAGATAATTCATCATATTAAGAAGCCAAACATTGGAGGTAATACGATTCTTAAGATGGATATGGCAAAAGCTTATGATAGGGTCTCCTGGTCTTATATTTGTATGGTGATGAGGAAAATGGGCTTTGCTGAGGGCTTCATTGATATGGCATGGAGGATCATGTCTAATAATTGGTACTCCGTCATACTCAATGGAACAAGATATGGTTTCTTTCACTCTACCAGGGAGCTGAAACAAGGTGATCCCCTGTCTCCAGCATTGTTCATTATTGGAGCTGAGGTGCTGTCTAGACTTCTCAATCAACTATACCAATCTACTCAATTTCATGGTTTGTACATGGAGAAAAAGGGTCCCCAAATCAACCTTCTGAGTTTTGCAGATGACACCATCATCTTTACTTCTGGTAGGAGCAGATCTTTAAACCTTGTTATGAAGATACTAGCTAATTATGAGGGTGTTTCTGGTCAGCTGATTAACAAAAACAAGAGCCACTTTATTGTATATCCTCACATGTTTAAAAGGTCTGTGGATAGGATCAAGCATATTACTGGTCTTGTACAGAAAAAGGCTCCATTTACCTATTTGGGATGTCCTTTGTACATTGGGAGACAAAGGATTATTTATTTCTCTGAGATGGTGTCTAAGGTGGTGGCAAGAATTGCTGGATGGCAATCCAAGATTCTCAGTTATGGTGGGAGAGCCACTCTCATCAAGCATGTCCTTCATTCCCTTCCCATCCACATCTTATCTTCTGCTTCACCTCCAAGAACTACCTTAAAGCAAATTCTTGGCATATTTGCTGACTTCTTCTGGGGTTGGTTGGATGAGAAGAGAAAATACCACTGGTCCTCTTGGAAGAACTTAAGCTTTCCATTTGAAGAAGGTGGCATTGGAGTGAGAATGATTGAAGATGTGTGCAAAGCTTTCCAATTTAAACAGTGGTGGATTTTCAGATCCAAAAAGACCCTTTGGGGTGATTTCCTTAAATCCAAATACTGCCAGAGGTCCAATCCAGTGAGCAAAAAGTGGGATTCTGGGCAATCTCTTGTTTGGAAGCACATGATGCAAAACAAGCACAAAATGGAACCTCATATCATGTGGAAGATCAATTCAGGAAGTTGTTCTTTCTGGTGGGATAACTGGTTGGGGGTAGGGCCTCTTGCCCATTTCGGAGAAGCCAGCAGCAGGTTGGATAACACTAAACTGGAGTCTTTTATGCAGGATGGGCAATGGGATAGGGAATTGGTCCTCAGTGTTGCCCCTCCTCAGCACACTAAAGCTATTTTAGCCACTAAGTTACAGATTCAATGTATTGCTTATTTTGTTGATTTAGTCATCATTTCATATCCTTAATATCACACGAATATAGCCCAATGGAAGAAAAAGATCTATGTAGGGTGATTCCAATCTAGTTGAGATTAAGTGTAGTCATTTTAACACGTTTATTTTAGGTCCAATGTTTTCTACGAGTCTCTCATCCTACCCCTGAGATTTATATTTCAGTAGAAGATGTGACAAACTTCTGTTACTTGTTATTTTTTCACAACTGCCCTTTATTCAGTGCATTAAAATGTAGTAGATGATGCTCCATATCCATGAAAGTCACGTTTGACTTCTATTTTTTAATCTTTTTTAATTGGTATCCATGCCAACTTGTGTGACTAAAATGAGCTTAAATGGAGTGAGATACACAGAGAGTAAGAATTCATATAGCCAACTCTAACTTGCTCACTGAGACTTGAGGCATAGCTATTGTTATATTACAAATCAAAGGATTTCAAAATTTTTCTATATCTGTTGACATAAAGCATATTTATGTAGTGAAACTGCAAGCTTTAGTTCCTGTTAAGGATTTGAGATTACACAATGCAGATATATTAGTCTGAGCTAAAAGAAAACCTTTGGAGCACTTACACACTTTTCACATTATGCCCACTTGAATAAGAACAACCTTGAGATTTGTCCATCATAGAACTAGGACCATCAGGAAGAGACAGTTGTGCTTCACCGGTGACAAATGGATGCTGTAATAACTCACTAGCTGATGGTCTTAACTCTGGCTCCTTCTGCTAAGTATGTGTGGAAATGTTTTGCTGCATCTTTTGGTATCAGTAATGATCACCTTCCCCTACATCACTTTATAATGAGATGGTGGCAGTCTAAGTGTAGGAATGATGCTCATAAATTGTTCCTACAAGCTACTCCTATATTCATTTGCTGGAATTTATGGAAGAATAGGTGCTCTGGGAGGTATGGTGGGAAGAAGTCCAACATTGCCAGAGTTAAATTCCTGGTCTTTCGAGACACCTTTTTTCTAATGCATTCTGCCTATCCCTACATTTCCTGGCCTGCAAACTGGAATGATCTTGTGAAGTGTGTTGAATCTTGTTATCATGACTTAAGGATCACCCCAGTTCTTTGGAAAAGACCTCCTGCTCACTGGTGTAAATTAATTCTAATGGGAGTGCTTTGGTTGGTAAATTGGGAGCTGGGGGTATCATCAGGAACTCACATGGAAATATGTTGATGGCTTATTCCATTCCTTTTGGACAGAGGGTCCCATAACAAAGCTGAAGTCCTTGCTGCTGTTTGGGGAATTAATTTGTGTATCCAACAGGGCTTGATGAGAGTCCTGTTGGAAGTGGATTCTCAGCTGCTATGTAGATGGATCAACAAAGAATCACCTCCACCTTGGCATATAGATCAGTCCCTCACTAGCTTGATGCAGAGTGTTGCTCAGTTGGATGAGTTTAAATGCATCCACACGTATAGAGAAGCTAATGGAGTTGCTAACAGTCTGGCCAAATTTAGTCACCATCTGATAGCTCCTAAGTACTACTTCCATGCCCAATAGATGCCTAAGGTTGCTCAAGCTCGTTACCAAGTGGAATTGATAGATTCGGATTCCAGAGCTGATGGAATTAACAGAAACGAATTCCGACTCTTAGAACTCAAAACAGCTAGAAAAACCAAATTTTCAACTTTGTAGAACTAAAAATGAAACTTTTAACCTAAAGTCTCCATTTTTACTAAAAACCCAATTCTGCAAGTTCTCCTAGACCAGATTCGGTATTCTAGAGCTGATGGAATTGACAGAATCGAATTCCGACTCTCAGAACTCAAAACGGCTAGAAAAACCAAATTTTCAACTTTATAGAACCAAAAATGAAACTTTTAACCTAAAGTCTCCATTTTTACTAAAAACCCGATTCTGCAAGTTCTCCTAGACCAGATTCAGTATTCCAGAGCTGATGGAATTGACAGAATCGAATTCCGACTATCAGAACTCAAAACGGCTAGAAAAACCAAATTTTCAACTTTATAGAACTAAAAATGAAACTTTTAACCTAAAGTCAACATTTTTACTCATAACTCGGTTCTGCAAGTTCTCCTAGACCAGATTCGGTATTCCAGAGCAGATGGAATTGACAAAATCGAATTCTGACTCTCAGAACTCAAATTGGATAGAAAAAACAAATTTCCAACTTTAAAAAACTAAAAATGCAACTTTTAACCTAAAATCTCCATTTTAACTCCAAATTCGGTTGTACAAGTTCTCCTAGGACCTCATGGTGCGCAATTAAGAAGTTCTCTTGAGTGCTTTTACAATATTATATTAGTAGTTCAACACACAAATAGTATAAATTATCAAACAATTAAAAAAGTAAGTAATTTAAGAACTTACCATAGGCTGGAAAGTCATTTATGGTCCACAAAACAGCAGCATGCATCTTGAAGTTCTTCCTAGTTGATGCATCAAATGTCTCTACACCATCACTCCATAACTCTTTCAGCTCATCAATCAAAGGGCGTAAATAAACATCAATATCCTTTCCTGGTGCTTGAGGACCAGGAATAAGCAATGACATTATCATAAATGGGTCCTTAAAACATTTCCAAGGAGGAAGATTATAAGGAGTGAGAATGACAGGCCACATACTATACGATGTGCTCATGTTGCCAAATGGGTTAAAACCATCTGTTGTAAGACCGAGTCTAATATTACGTGGTTCTTGTGCAAACCACTGGTGATTCTTGTCAAACTCTTTCCATGCTTCAGAATCTGCCGGATGCCTTAACACATTTGACTCATCAAGATGTTTTTCCTTATGCCACCTCATGTCTCCACTTGTTTTACTAGACATAAACAACCTTTGAAGTCTCGGCTTCAATGGAAAATATCGCAACACTTTATGAGGAATTTTTTTGTTCTTTCCATTATTAATTTTCCACCTTGAAGTACCACAATGTGGACAATCTTGTCTATTTTTGTGTTCAGCCCAGTATAACACACAATCATTTTTGCAAGCATGAATCGAAATGTATCCTAATCCCAAACCTTGCAACATGTTTTTAGCATCATAATATGACTTAGGAAGTGTCTCGCCAGTAGGAAATGCCTCTTTTAGTAACTCTAGCAACATATCAAATGATTTATTACTCCATTGATTGTACACTTTCAGGTGTAGCAACTTCACTAGAAATGAAAGCTTTGAGAATTTCTTACATCCCGGATATAATTGATGTTCAGCTTCTTCTAGCAATTTGTCAAACTTTTTAGCTTCTTTCTCACTCATATTACCGCACACATTGTTATCAGTTATTGTTTCCTCTGAAAAATTGGCAAACGATCTTTTACTAACCTCTTCTAACATAGTCTGAATTCCATCATCATTGTCAAGCTCTTCATTTTCATCTTCATTGTTAATCGCTTCATTGTTACATCTCATTTGTGATTGTTCTCCATGGAATATCCATTGCACGTAACTTTCCATAATTCCCTTGATCAATAGGTGGTCATACACAATTTCTTGTGTTTGAAAATATACATTTAAACAATCTTGACATGGGCATCGAATTTTAGAATTTTGATCAAAGTGAGACCGAACAAGTCGCATAAAAGATTGGACACCCTCAACGTATCTTTTAGAGAATTTTGCTTCATGCATCCAACTTTTATCCATGATCAACTGCAAAACATAACACTTATAAAAATAAATATTATAGAAGAAATACATGCAAGCGTCTTTGAAAATTTTGAGTTTTCTAGTCGTTTTGAGTTCTGAGCGTCGAAATTCGATTCTGTCGAATCCATCAGCTCTGAAATGCTGAATCTAGGCTAGGAGAAATTGCAGAACTGAATTTGGCATTAAATTGGAGACTTTAGGTCCATAAGTTCATTTTTAGTCTTTAAAGTTGAAAATTTTGAGTTTTCTAGTCGTTTTGAGTTCTGAGCGTCGGAATTCGATTCCGTCGAATCCATCAGCTCCAACATGCTGAATCTAGGCTAGGAGAACTTGCAGAACTGAATTTGGCATTAAATTGGAGAGTTTAGGTCCATAAGTTCATTTTTAGTCTTTAAAGTTGAAAATTTTGAGTTTTCTAGTCATTTTGAGTTCTGAGCGGCGGAATTCGATTCCGTCGAATCCATCAGCTCTGAAATGCTGAATCTAGGCTAGGAGAACTTGCAGAACTGAATTTGGCATTAAATTGGAGAGTTTAGGTCCATAAGTTCATTTTTAGTCTTTAAAATTGAAAATTTTGAGTTTTCTAGTCGTTTTGAGTTCTGAGCGTCGGAATTCGATTCCGTCGAATCCATCAGCTCCAAAATGCTGAATCTAGGCTAGGAGAACTTGCAGAACTGAATTTGGCATTAAATTGGAGAGTTTAGGTCCATAAGTTCATTTTTAGTCTTTAAAGTTGAAAATTTTGAGTTTTCTAGTCGTTTTGAGTTCTGAGCGTCAGAATTCGATTCCGTCGAATCCATCAGCTCCGAAATGCTGAATCTAGGCTAGGAGAACTTGCAGAACTGAATTTGGTATTAAATTGGAGAGTTTAGGTCCATAAGTTCATTTTTAGTCTTTAAAGTTGAAAATTTTGAGTTTTCTAGTCGTTTTGAGTTCTGAGCGTCGGAATTCGATTCCGTCGAATCCGTCAGCTCCAAAATGCTGAATCTAGGCTAGGAGGATTTGCAGAACTGAATTTGGCATTAAATTGGAGAGTTTAGGTCCATAAGCTCATTTTTAGTCTTTAAAGTTGAAAATTTTGAATTTTCTAGTCGCTTTGAGTTCTGAGCGTCGGAATTCGATTCCGTTGAATCCATCAGCTCCGAAATGCTGAATCTAGGCTAGGAGAACTTGCAGAACTGAATTTGGTATTAAATTGGAGACTTTAGGTCCATAAGTTCATTTTTAGTCTTTAAAATTGAAAATTTTGAGTTTTCTAGTCGTTTTGAGTTCTGAGCGTCGGAATTCGATTCCGTCGAATCCATCAGCTCCAAAATGCTGAATCTAGGCTAGGAGAACTTGCAGAACTGAATTTGGCATTAAATTGGAGAGTTTAGGTCCATAAGTTCATTTTTAGTCTTTAAAGTTGAAAATTTTGAGTTTTCTAGTCGTTTTGAGTTCTGAGCGTCGGAATTCGAACAATATAGTATAAGGTTCTGCAATGGAACAACAAACTCTAGTGGAGACTCAAGTGTTATAATAAGTCTCTAAACAAACTCCATTGTACGTGAATAAGCATCTTGAAAACCATTAAATTTATCTGCCCTGCTAGTGCAAAAGTGTGAAGAGGGTTCCATTTTGCCTGGATTAGACACACATTCACAAGTATCAGGAATTAACTAGTATATCCATGGATTTCTTTTGAATAATGTGGTTTGGTCTCTAAAGTCTGTTGGTGGTATCTAATACAGTACGAATAGCAAGTCCCATCATTGCTTACTAATCTACTTATCAGATAAGAATGTAGGTATGAAAGAGGAAGTTGAATCTCCTTAGAACACTTACAGTTGATATCTTATCCAGCTCTGGAGTTTGATTACGATACAAAATTTCCCTTTCCTCTGGGCTCAAAAGTTGTTCAACCTCTGGAAAACCAAAAGAGAAAATGCAAGTTTCAGATACTTGAGATTCAAAAGATATCAGATAACTCTACTGAATCAATGTGAGACTACTAGAACAGATGCTAGCGAAGTAGTCTAAAAGACACCAGACACTGCACCACCAGAAAAAGATTAAATAAACCAGGTTTTCAAAAGATAAGTTGAATTGAATGGACTAGAGTTCCAGCTGACTGAAGCTTGTTTATACGAAATTATGCAACAAAACTTATTAGCATCATTCATTGGAACCGTCCATTCTTCAATTTCTACTCTAGTTCTCCAAACAAAATATCTCTAAGATTCAGTTTCCTCGATTTATAACAATATAGAAAACAAGGGTGGGCAGCTAAATGAACCTGCAGAAGCAGAGATGGATTTGGGATTTCAATTTTATGGGTGTGAGTATGGAATTCTAACACAGCTCATCTAATTAATTACTTGGTTCAGAATTAATCATCTGTACTTTTAGTGCATCTTTTAACACATATACAACATCTGAAGTTTGAACCAAAACTACTAGTATTGGATAAACCTATAACATAAAAACTTGAATTTACTTTTCATTGAATCACTAATTTATGTGTTGATTAAAGAAATACCTGTAAATTGTAGTGACCCTATTTTAGATTTGGGGCAAAAGAATTATGATGAAACTTGAAGCAACCATTTAGGGCAAGAACAGAGAGCAAAGATAGCAGATTCTCTTCTGAATACCTGTACAGAGAGCGAAGAAATACCTGTACAGAGAGCGAAGATTGAGTAGTATGAATTTTCGTTCTTAGCAGAGAGACATACAGCGAAGATAAAATCTTCGTTCTTAGCAGAGAGACGTACAGCGAAGATGAATATTCGTTCAGCAGAGAGACGTACAGTGGCGAAGATGAATCTTCGTTCTTAGCAGAGAGACGTACAACAAAGAGCACGCAGTATGAATCTTGTTCTTCGTTTCTTAACAAAGAGCGTACAGAGAGGGCTTCTTAGAGAGAGAGAGAGGGGTTTTGTTAATTAGCGTATTTTTGTGTTCTAATTAGAGAGAGAGAGCACGCAGTATGAATTTGTTAACAAAAATACTGTTTTGTTACACTATTTTTAATAATAGGGAAAAGGGTCAAAATTACCCTTACACTATTTAAAATGGCTCATATTTACCCTTTAACTATTTTTGGGCTCAAAATTACCCTTACCGTCAAACTATTGGTCCACTTCTACCCTCCACATCCAAAATTCCGTTTGGCCTCAATGTGGCGTCTGGTGTGTCATATATTTTGACACATGGATGTCCACGTCAGCAATAATTTATTTTCCCTAAATTAAAATGCCCGACCCGTTGAAACCCGACCCGACCCATCTAATCTGATAGGTTAAAAGGGATGACCCCTTTTTCGTTCCTGTGTTTAATCAATCCCGTCCATTTTTTCCCTTTGTTCTTTAATGTCCACTTTCCAGTTCCCACACTACAACACAAAGCATTCATCTATTTGTGTTATTTGTATTCTTTTTACATTTCTTCAAGAAGCTTTCTTCACTTGTAAGATTTCAAAGCAATGTCTCAATCCTCTAGCAATTCACTTGAACCACCGTATGCAAGAAGATGTCATTGTGGACTCAATGCGTTAAATTTGACAGCTTGGACCGATTTGAATGCGGGTAGAAGGTTCTACAAATGTCCAAGACGCAAAGTAAGTTTTTAAATTAATTTTCTTGAGTTTTGAATGTTTATATACAAAATTTTATTGGTTAGATTAGTAGTAACTCTTTCTGTAATATATTTCAAAATTGTGATGATCGAATTTATACACTAAATGTAGGTCACTTCATGTGGATATTGGGAATGGCAAGACAAACAAGAATTTCCCCGAAGAGCAGTAGCTGTCATAATGGACCTAAAGGGTAAATTGGATGTTATGAAGGTTGAAAGAAACAGATTGAAAATGATTGTCGATGGAATTGAAGTGGCTGAAAAGGACAATTTGAGAAAAAAAATTGAAGAGATGAATTTTGTTTCAGCACAAGAGACTGGAAAAGTTATGATTTTAGAGAAGAAAATCAAAAAGTTGAAAATGATCATTTTCATTTTGATTCTTTTGTTCATTGTGTTTGTTGTAGGGATCATAAAGTGAAAGTACGTCCTATTTTTTGTTTAGGGGAACTTAATGTATGAAGTGAACGTTTGTTCTCGTTGTAGTACTTACGTTGAAGTTTGTATTTGTTAGTGAAGTTGTAGTACTTGTGTTAAAGTTTGTATTTGTTAGTGAAGTTGTAGTACTTGTGTTGAAGTTTGTATTTGTCAATGAAGTTGTAGTACTTGTGTTGAAGTTTGTATTTGTTAATGAAGTTGTGGTACGTATGTTCAAGTTTGTATTAGTACTTGTACTGAAGTTTGAATTTGTTAATAAAGTTGTAGTACAAGGTTGAAGTTGGTATTTGTTAATGAAGTTGTAGTACGTATGTTGAAGTTCGTATTTGATAATGAAGTTATCGTACTTGTATAAGTCTACAATATTGGGTGAATGAAGAATCACTACTACAAAAGGGTACTTTAGCAATGATTATTTTGTGGCAATAAGCTAATTGCCACTAATGTACACACATGAGGAAAAATATTAACGACTAATTTGTAATAGCCAGTATTAAGTATATCTTTAGTAGCAATCCAAAAGAATAGCCACCTTCATAAGCTAATTATTAACCTAAAATCTTTCCCACCTTCATAAGGAGAATCTCTCACGCATATACAGAACGACGCTAACCTAGTTTGCTAGAACAGCACGTTGACGAGCAAAACAGGTGCAGCAATACGGAATTAGCTCCGGAATGCCGAATCTGGCCTAGGAGAACTAGCAGAACTCAATTTCGAGTTGAAATGGAGAGTTTAGGTCCAAAGTTGCTTTTTTTAGTTCTTTAAGTTGAAAATTTCAACTTTTCTATCCGTTTTGAGTTCAGAGCGTCAGAATTCGATTCTGTCGAATCCTTTAGCTCCGGAATGCCGAATCTGGCCTAGCAGAACATGCAGAACATAATTTCGACTTGAAATGGAGAGTTTAGGTCCAAAGTTGCCTTTTTAGTCCTTTAAGTTGAAACATTTGACTTTTGTAGCCGTTTTGAGTTCTGAGCGTCGGAATTCGATTCTGTCGAATCCATTAGCTCCGGAATGTCGAATCTGGCCTAGGAGAACTTGTAGAACTTAATTTCGACTTGAAATGGAGAGTTTAGGTCCAAAGTTGCCTTTTTAGTCCTTTAAGTTGAAAATTTCAACTTTTCTAGCCGTTTTGAGTTCTGAGCGTCGGAATTCGATTCTGTTGAATCCATTAGCTCCGGAATGCGGAATCTGCGCTAGGAGAACTTGCAGAACATAATTTCGACTTGAAATGGAGAGTTTAGGTCCAAAGTTGCCTTTTTAGTCCTTTAAGTTGAAACATTTGACTTTTGTAGCCGTTTTGAGTTCTGAGCGTCGGAATTCGATTCTGTCAAATCCATTAGCTCCGGAATGCCGAATCTGGCCTAGGAGAACTTGCAGGACTTAATTTCGGCTTGAAATGGAGAGTGTAGGTCCAAAGTTGCCTTTTTAGTTCTTTAAAGTTGAAACATTTGACTTTTGTAGCCGTTTTGAGTTCTGAGCGTCGGAATTCGATTCTGTCGAATCCATTAGCTCCGGAATGCCGAATCTGGCCTAGGAGATCTTGCAGAACTTAATTTCGACTTGAAATGGAGAGTTTAGGTCCAAAGTTGCCTTTTTAGTTCTTTAAGTTGAAACATTTGACTTTTGTAGCCGTTTTGAGTTCTGAGCGTCGGAATTCGATTCTGTCGAATCCATTAGCTCCGGAATGTCGAATCTGGCCTAGGAGAACTTGCAGAACTTAATTTCGACTTGAAATGGAGAGTTTAGGTCCAAAGTTGCCTTTTTAGTCCTTTAAGTTGAAAATTTCAACTTTTCTAGCCGTTTTGAGTTCTGAGCGTCGGAATTCGATTCTGTTGAATCCATTAGCTCCGGAATGCGGAATCTGCCCTAGGAGAACTTGCAGAACATAATTTCGACTTGAAATGGAGAGTTTAGGTCCAAAGTTGCCTTTTTAGTCCTTTAAGTTGAAACATTTGACTTTTGTAGCCGTTTTGAGTTCTGAGCGTCGGAATTCGATTCTGTCGAATCCATTAGCTCCGGAATGTCGAATCTGGCCTAGGAGAACTTGCAGAACTTAATTTCGACGTGAAATGGAGAGTTTAGGTCCAAAGTTGCCTTTTTAGTCCTTTAAGTTGAAAATTTCAACTTTTCTAGCCGTTTTGAGTTCTGAGCGTCGGAATTCGATTCTGTTGAATCCATTAGCTCCGGAATGCAGAATCTGCCCTAGGAGAACTTGCAGAACATAATTTCGACTTGAAATGGAGAGTTTAGGTCCAAAGTTGCCTTTTTAGTCCTTTAAGTTGAAACATTTGACTTTTGTAGCCGTTTTGAGTTCTGAGCGTCGGAATTCGATTCTGTCGAATCCATTAGCTCCGGAATGCTGAATCTGCCCTAGGAGAACTTGCAGAACATAATTTCGACTTGAAATGGAGAGTTTAGGTCCAAAGTTGCCTTTTTAGTCCTTTAAGTTGAAACATTTGACTTTTGTAGCCGTTTTGAGTTCTGAGCGTCGGAATTCAATTCTGTCGAATCCATTAGCTCCGGAATGCTGAATCTGCCCTAGGAGAACTTGCAGAACATAATTTCGACTTGAAATGGAGAGTTTAGGTCCAAAGTTGCCTTTTTAGTCCTTTAAGTTGAAACATTTGACTTTTGTAGCCGTTTTGAGTTCTGAGCGTCGGAATTCGATTCTGTCGAATCCATTAGCTCCGGAATGTCGAATCTGGCCTAGGAGAACTTGCAGAACTTAATTTCGACTTGAAATGGAGAATTTAGGTCCAAAGTTGCCTTTTTAGTCCTTTAAGTTGAAAATTTCAACTTTTCTAGCCGTGTTGAGTTCTGAGCGTCGGAATTCGATTCTGTTGAATCCATTAGCTCCGGAATGCGGAATCTGCCCTAGGAGAACTTGCAGAACATAATTTCGACTAGAAATGGAGAGTTTAGGTCCAAAGTTGCCTTTTTAGTCCTTTAAGTTGAAACATTTGACTTTTGTAGCCGTTTTGAGTTCTGAGCGTCGAAATTCGATTCTGTTGAATCCATTAGCTCCGGAATGCGGAATCTGCCCTAGGAGAACTTGCAGAACATAATTTCGACTTGAAATGGAGAGTTTAGGTCCAAAGTTGCCTTTTTAGTCCTTTAAGTTGAAACATTTGACTTTTGTAGCCATTTTGAGTTCTGAGCGTCGGAATTCGATTCTGTCGAATCCATTAGCTCCGGAATGCCGAATCTGGCCTAGGAGAACTTGCAGGACTTAATTTCGGCTTGAAATGGAGAGTTTAGGTCCAAAGTTGCCTTTTTAGTTCTTTAAAGTTGAAACATTTGACTTTTGTAGCCGTTTTGAGTTCTGAGAGTCGGAATTCGATTTTGTCGAATCCATTAGCTCCGGAATGCCGAATCTTGCCTAGGATATCTTGCAGAACATAATTTCGACTTGAAATGGAGAGTTTAGGTCCAAAGTTGCCTTTTTAGTTCTTTAAGTTGAAACATTTGACTTTTGTAGCCGTTTTGAGTTCTGAGCGTCGGAATTCGATTCTGTCGAATCCATTAGCTCCGGAATGTCGAATCTGGCCTAGGAGAACTTGCAGAACTTAATTTCGACTTGAAATGGAGAGTTTAGGTCCAAAGTTGCCTTTTTAGTTCTTTAAAGTTGAAACATTTGACTTTTGTAGCCGTTTTGAGTTCTGAGCGTCGGAATTTGATTCTGTCGAATCCATTAGCTCCGGAATGCCGAATCTGGCCTAGGAGAACTTGCAGAACTTAATTTCGACTTGAAATGGAGAGTGTAGGTCCAAAGTTGCCTTTTTAGTTCTTTAAGTTGAAACATTTGACTTTTGTAGCCGTTTTGAGTTCTGAGCGTCGGAATTCGATTCTGTCGAATCCATTAGCTCCGAAATGTCGAATCTGGCCTAGGAGAACTTGCAGAACTTAATTTCGACTTGAAATGCAGAGTTTAGGTCAAAAGTTGCCTTTTTAGTCCTTTAAGTTGAAAATTTCAACTTTTCTAGCCGTTTTGAGTTCTGAGCGTCGGAATTCGATTCTGTTGAATCCATTAGCTCCGGAATGCGGAATCTGCCCTAGGAGAACTTGCAGAACATAATTTCGACTTGAAATGGAGAGTTTAGGTCCAAAGTTGCCTTTTTAGTCCTTTAAGTTGAAACATTTGACTTTTGTATCCATTTTGAGTTCTGAGCGTCGGAATTCGATTCTGTCGAATCCATTAGCTTCGGAATGCCGAATCTGGCCTAGGAGAACTTGCAGAACTTAATTTCGACTTGAAATGGAGAGTTTAGGTCCAAAGTTGCCTTTTTAGTTCTTTAAAGTTGAAACATTTGACTTTTGTAGCCGTTTTGAGTTCTGAGCGTCGGAATTTGATTCTGTCGAATCCATTAGCTCCGGAATGTCGAATCTGGCCTAGGAGAACTTGCAGAACTTAATTTCGACTTGAAATGGAGAGTGTAGGTCCAAAGTTGCCTTTTTAGTTCTTTAAGTTGAAACATTTGACTTTTGTAGCCGTTTTGAGTTCTGAGCGTCGGAATTCGATTCTGTCGAATCCATTAGCTTCGAAATGTCGAATCTGGCCTAGGAGAACTTGCAGAACTTAATTTCGACTTGAAATGCAGAGTTTAGGTCAAAAGTTGCCTTTTTAGTCCTTTAAGTTGAAAATTTCAACTTTTCTAGCCGTTTTGAGTTCTGAGCGTCGGAATTCGATTCTGTTGAATCCATTAGCTCCGGAATGCGGAATCTGCCCTAGGAGAACTTGCAGAACATAATTTCGACTTGAAATGGAGAGTTTAGGTCCAAAGTTGCCTTTTTAGTCCTTTAAGTTGAAACATTTGACTTTTGTATCCATTTTGAGTTCTGAGCGTCGGAATTCGATTCTGTCGAATCCATTAGCTCCGGAATGCCGAATCTGGCCTAGGAGAACTTGCAGGACTTAATTTCGGCTTGAAATGGAGAGTTTAGTTCCAAAGTTGCCTTTTTAGTTCTTTAAAGTTGAAACATTTGACTTTTGTAGCCGTTTTGAGTTCTGAGCGTCGGAATTCGATTCTGTCGAATCCATTAGCTCCGGAATGCCGAATCTGGCCTAGGAGATCTTGCAGAACTTAATTTCGACTTGAAATGGAGAGTTTAGGTCCAAAGTTGCCTTTTTAGTTCTTTAAGTTGAAACATTTGACTTTTGTAGCCGTTTTGAGTTCTGAGCGTCGGAATTCGATTCTGTCGAATCCATTAGCTCCGGAATGTCGAATCTGGCCTAGGAGAACTTGCAGAACTTAATTTCGACTTGAAATGGAGAGTTTAGGTTCAAAGTTGCCTTTTTAGTTCTTTAAGTTGAAACATTTGACTTTTGTTGCCGTTTTGAGTTCTGAGCGTCGGAATTCGATTCTGTCGAATCCATTAGCTCCGGAATGTCGAATCTGGCCTAGGAGGACTTGCAGAATATAATTTCGACTTGAAATGGAGAGTTTAGGTCCAAAGTTGCCTTTTTAGTCCTTTAAGTTGAAAATTTCAACTTTTCTAGCCGTTTTGAGTTCTGAGCGTCGGAATTCGATTCTGTCGAATCCATTAGCTCTGGAATGTCGAATCTGGCCTAGGAGAACTTGCAGAACATAATTTCGACTTGAAATGGAGAGTTTAGGTCCAAAGTTGCCTTTTTAGTCCTTTAAGTTGAAAATTTCAACTTTTGTAGCCGTTTTGAGTTCTGAGCGTCGGAATTCGATTCTGTCGAATCCATTAGCTCCGGAATGCGGAATCTGCCCTAGGAGAACTTGCAGGACTTAATTTCGGCTTGAAATGGAGAGTTTAGGTCCACAGTTGCCTTTTTAGTCCTTTAAGTTGAAACATTTGACTTTTGTAGCCGTTTTGAGTTCTGAGCGTCGGAATTCGATTCTGTCGAATCCATTAGCTCCGGAATGTCGAATCTGGCCTAGGAGGACTTGCAGAACATAATTTCGACTTGAAATGGAGAGTTTAGGTCCAAAGTTGCCTTTTTAGTCCTTTAAGTTGAAAATTTCAACTTTTCTAGCCGTTTTGAGTTCTGAGCATCGGAATTCGATTCTGTCGAATCCATTAGCTCTGGAATGTCGAATCTGGCCTAGGAGAACTTGCAGAACATAATTTCGACTTGAAATGGAGAGTTTAGGTCCAAAGTTGCCTTTTTAGTCCTTTAAGTTGAAAATTTCAACTTTTGTAGCCGTTTTGAGTTCTGAGCGTCGGAATTCGATTCTGTCGAATCCATTAGCTCCGGAATGCGGAATCTGCCCTAGGAGAACTTGCAGGACTTAATTTCGGCTTGAAATGGAGAGTTTAGGTCCACAGTTGCCTTTTTAGTCCTTTAAGTTGAAACATTTGACTTTTGTAGCCGTTTTGAGTTTTGAGCGTCGGAATTCGATTCTGTCGAATCCATTAGCTCCGGAATGCCGAATCTGGCCTAGGAGAACTTGCAGAACTTAATTTCGACTTGAAATGGAGAGTTTAGGTCCAAAGTTGCCTTTTTAGTTCTTTAAAGTTGAAACATTTGACTTTTGTAGCCGTTTTGAGTTCTGAGCGTCGGAATTTGATTCTGTCAAATCCATTAGCTCCGGAATGCCGAATCTGGCCTAGGAGAACTTGCAGAACTTAATTTCGACTTGAAATGGAGAGTTTAGGTCCAAAGTTGCCTTTTTAGTTCTTTAAGTTGAAACATTTGACTTTTGTAGCCGTTTTGAGTTCTGAGCGTCGGAATTCGATTCTGTCGAATCCATTAGATCCGGAATGTCGAATCTGGCCTAGGAGAACTTGCAGAACTTAATTTCGACTTGAAATGGAGAGTTTAGGTCCAAAGTTGCCTTTTTAGTTCTTTAAGTTGAAACATTTGACTTTTGTAGCCGTTTTGAGTTCTGAGCGTCGGAATTCGATTCTGTCGAATCCATTAGCTCCGGAATGTCGAATCTAGCCTAGGAGAACTTGCAGAACTTAATTTCGACTTGAAATGGAGAGTTTAGGTCCAAAGTTGCCTTTTTAGTCCTTTAAGTTGAAAATTTCAACTTTTTTAGCCGTTTTGAGTTCTGAGCGTCGGAATTCGATTCTGTTGAATCCATTAGCTCCGGAATGCGGAATCTGCCCTAGGAGAACTTGCAGAACATAATTTCGACTTGAAATGGAGTGTTTAGGTCCAAAGTTGCCTTTTTAGTCCTTTAAGTTGAAACATTTGACTTTTGTAGCCGTTTTGAGTTCTGAGCGTCGGAATTCGATTCTGTCGAATCCATTAGCTCCGGAATGCCGAATCTTGCCTAGGAGAACTTGCAGGACTTAATTTCGGCTTGAAATGGAGAGTTTAGGTCCAAAGTTGCCTTTTTAGTTCTTTAAAGTTGAAACATTTGACTTTTGTAGCCGTTTTGAGTTCTGAGCGTCGGAATTCGATTCTGTCGAATCCATTAGCTCCGGAATGCCGAATCTGGCCTAGGAGAACTTGCAGAACTTAATTTCGACTTGAAATGGAGAGTTTAGGTCCAAAGTTGCCTTTTTAGTTCTTTAGTGTACGTGCGTTGCACGTATGAGTCACGTCAATATTACTAAATTGAATACTACAAATATTTAAAAATCCTTAATATTGTCATAAGAATATACAGTTTTTTAATAATTCATCCGAGATTCAGAATCCATATTGAAGTCCAATTAATTCAAATTCATAATTGACGGACCTCATTTTATTTTATTTTTTAAAAAATAAAATAAATATTGGTATGGATTTTTTAAATTAATTTGTCTGTCAATTTTTTTTTTAATCATTAGCCGCATGTCCTCCACGTTGCAGATATAAAATTTATACATTTTCCACTTATATTATTTTATTATACCAGATCCTTTAATTTCCAGCTGCTTCTTCATCTTCTCTAGCCTTCAGCTTCTTCATCTTCATCTCTTCATCTTCAAATTCTGAAGTTCTTCATCTGTCGCTTCTTTATCTGTTTCTTCATATTCTCTTAGCTTCTTCATCTTCTCTTATAGCTTCATCTATTTCTTCTCTATTTGGGGAAGAAGAGAAGTCTGATATATGAGGGAAAGAGGAAATGGGTTTGTGCGATTTAGATTATATTGTTCGATTGAGGGTGCTTTCGTGAAAAATGTTAAAGTTCGGGTTTGATTCCAGGGGATTAGATCTAGGCTGCTTTATGTGTATGAAGTACACAATTTGACCAACCCCATTCAAAAATTTCTCTATTGTTGAAGTAGAGCTTCTCTTCAGATCCCAATTTCAGATATCTTTTGCTACGGTCAGTTTGTTTGACAACAAAATTGCATCTGACTGAAGATGAAAAATGGTCCAATGTGTTTCTCGTGGCTGAATTCGTTGATTTTCGGAATGGGTTGTGTTGCGGTTCAATTATTTTGGACTATCAACGAGAAATACAAGACCCAGGGTTTTGAGTTTCAGCTAAGTATTTTGATTTTTAATTTTTTTTGTTATTTCTTGATTTTTCTTTCTAGTTCAAAAATACTCGATTTTTCTTTCTGGTTGTAAATATAAAAAATTGCCTTCATTATTTGTTTTGCTAAATAAAATTGCTGGACATTTATGTCTTTTGTGGGTGCATGTAAATTTATTTCCTAAACTATTAAGAAAGTTGATCATGTACTCTCCACTTCCTATGTTTGTGGGTTATGGAGACAAACTGTATTTTGGCGCTTCTTATTACTTTTTTAGGTTTTTGGCTCCAAAAATATTTCAGGATGAACCACCGTATATATATATATATATGAGAAAACAAACAAAAAAGTTTCATTTGCAATGTGAAGCAAAATTTCTGAATCTGAACAAGAAGGCCAGGTATGTAGCAGTTCATACTTTATATTTAAACAAAATTAATAGATAGTTATATGCCCTAATCCTATATTAAATGATTGTTGATTGATTATTTTGACAAATCCATTCTGATCCATATTTTGTTTCATATAATCAATTAGAAGATAGGAAAATAAATTATAAATTTTTGAAGTAGGAACACTACCTTTAAGAAATGTTATGTTGCAGGAGCTCTCCCAAAATGTTGTTTCCCTTGTATTGGATCCTCGAGAAAATGCACTACTTTTGGAGGATCCAACACGGACCTTGCAACATATTTGAAGAGTTAGAGAAACATAGCAAAAATAAGTAGGTTGGTAAGCAAATACAATTGGCTTGTTGGTCTGGCTGTCAAAAAAAATGCATTATGCAATATATACATTAAATAAGGGACATAATGTTCAATGTGGTGGTGTAAGGAAGGTGGATAATGGACCACCATGTAAGATCTCCGATTAGAAGACACGGGGGTAGGGCTGTAGGATTGATAAAGAGAACAATTACAGTTTACAGAAAGTTGTTTCAGGATAGGAGATACCTTTGACTTTTACTTTCGTCTTCTTCTGAGGATTGTTGTGTCATTATGGCATCTAAGAGAACAATTCGGCATATACATAATGGTATATACTTACCTTATATCCTGGTAAACTTGTGCTCCCACTAAATTTGGGTATTCCAGATGCATATCACCTCAAGTTGAGTTATGTATAACTTTAGTTGCCTTCCCTATTAAACACTCTTTAGAAAGATCAATTAGAGAAAATAATTGGTGGGCAATGCCAAACGTTTATTGTGGAATGCTTGGTTGGAGAGAACATATGCATGTTGCTTGGGGAAGATGACTTTGAACAGGCTACTGTTTTGTTCAAACATTAAACAGAATCAGCTAGATTATATTGCCACTTCTTATGAAGATAATCATAGTCACTGGCCTTTTTGTTCATATTTTAATACCTAAATTTGTTTGGCATCTTCAGTTTGACATCAGTGTAACTAATACTTTCAGTTATCCATACGAAAAATCAATAATAGGCATTCTTCACGAGGCTTTGTATTTATCAGATCTACAACTCCTTATTAACACCTTAACTTATATAAGTTTCTAGAAAAGTTATTGTGCCTTCATATTTGGACATTTTTTACGTGCATATATCTTTGATATGCTATACTAGTTCTTTAATCTTCTAGTGATGCTTCAACAGTTCGATTATAATATCAAAATTAAAAGATAAAGAACTCTTATAATAAATGGTATGTGTGAGATTTTCTAAACTGATTGTTTATGTTCTTTTTAGTTTTTGCTTTAGTTGACTATGGCTGGTACCTTTATATGACAATTTTTGTTAACCAATGAATTGTACATCTTATGAACATTCTAACATTACATTTTGTGTTTTGGTAGAATTCTGCAAAACAATGGCACCGGGTGGACGTGTCTTTAAGCAAACTATACTTACAGGGGAAACTATTCAAGATACTCAATCATTGGATGGATCAAATAACCTTACTCCTACGGTGAATACAGGTAATACGTTATTATATTGATTAGGATTAGATTATTTAGTTAAGGGCTAAGTTGGAATCCCAAACATTAACCATTGAAACATTCATTTATGTTGAACATGTAATGAAAAAATATAGACTATAGTGCAGTATCTGATGATCTAAGGAAGCTGAGAATGATGTTAGGCAAACGATGTAGTAGGATAAATGAAGTTGAATCTGTCACTGTAACTAAACTTGATTTATGTTTGAATCAACTCTCCTTTGCTCATCATGGCATAAAAATAAGGTATATAAAGGTACCTACTCTATCCATATGCACAATTTGAACCTTTTTTCCGAATGAATAGGTGTTGTAATCTACTAATTTGGAATCCAACGATATTTATATAATATGTGGAACTTATAATCAGTGGACATGATAGAAATGATCAAAAGGGTTGTTGTTAGCTCTCATATATTCTATTTGTTTCGTTGATGAATTTTTTCTACTTAATATACAACAAAAAACAAAGGAAAGTTTTCAGTTGTTTTAGTCTTCATCCTGTGTCAAACTGTCATATATGTCATTTTTAAGATTATATGTGGTATGTTAAGCTAACTTTTTTGGTCAGGTGAGGCTACTAGAATAAGAAAAGGACGTGGTAAGACTAGAGGGAAAGGTCTTGAGAAAATGACGAAGGCTCTGGGATGCAAGATGAAAATAGAGATCCCAATTGGTAAAGGAAGACCAACTAAACCAGTTCAATCAGCTAAGCTATCCAATGAACTAGGGATAATTGCTCGAAATTTTCTTTTGCTTCCAAACAAGTGGAAAGAACTCACAAGGGAGGACAAAGATGCAGCACTAGTCAGATGCCAGGTAAGGATTCTGATAGTGATTATATTAAGTTCTTATTTTGAGTATTGCTATATTTGATCCATCTATTTTTTTTTGGGAGAAGTACTTGGCGATATCTATCTCTATCGATACTAGTAGTAAGTTTACTAATGGTCTTTTTTTCTTTGTTCGCTGTTTTCTTTTGAAAAAAATAATGAGAATTTATCACCAACAACTAACAAACAACTAGTACATCAGATCAACTACGTGATACTAAAATAACAACTAGTGGCATATATTCATTCATTCATGCATGCTTCCATCCTAAAATCTTTCTCAGGGATCATCTAAAGAAGATAAGAACTAGTAGTTCAGTATTTTTAACTTGGTTGGCAATTTAATTCCTCTCAATTCAAATATTGTAAACTTATGTTGCAAAGACCATTCTATAAATTGTAGCAGTGGAGGTTTTTCAGATATACCTTATTGTTGTTGTTTCAAAGGAGTAGCATTTTTTTTGTTCTGTGCATCAGTAGCCTTATTAGGATGATTTACAGCTTCAACAGATACTTCTTCTTCCGGATCATCATTTGGTTGATCCTGCACTTCCAGATCAATGTAAGAATTTGGAGAAATAAAAGCTAGGTTACCCTTCTGCAGAACATTGGTTTGATGGATTGCAGACTCCTTTTAACTTTGGTTAAAGAAATTATGTTTCCCCTGCCTCCTTCTCTGAGTTTGACACTGTGGTTGTTGATGTTGTTTGTCATTTCTTTGTTCTTGTTCCTTATTAATAACACTTGTAGAGCCCTTTTCCATTTTCTGATCCCAAACCTGCTTCTTTATTCCTAGATTCATCACTCAACCCACCTTGCCTTTCCAGTTCAAGTTATTTCCTTCTCTTTAGTTCATCATCTCTCCTTTTGATGGTGCAATCCTGAACTAGATGCCCCATGTGCTTGCAGTATTGGTAATAAGATGGCACCCCTAGTAGTTCAGTACTTTTAACTTGGTTGGCAATTATTCTGCATGATCTGATCCTCAGCAACCTTGACTTTAGCTTCGAAAACTCTCACAGTAGCAAATATATCCCCATATTCTCTCTTGGACCAATCACTAAGTGTAGCAACTGCTCTTTTCATTTTTTGATGAAATCTCCACAGAGGGTTACCCCCAGCTTCTCCATTCCAGCAAGTTTTCACAGTATCTAAATAAATACTCATTCTCCACTCTACAATGAAGGAATTTGAAGTACTTGATATGAGTCTCTTGTCTATTAACCCTTTCCATCAACAGAGGTGTATGATCAGAACTCACATAAGGCAAATGCTCAATAGTGGTTTGAGGCATCATAGCTAACCATTTGTCATTTACCATAGCCTGGTCCAATCTTTTCCAAATTCTAGCATCAACAGAACTTTGATTACACCAAGTAAAAGAGTCACCATTAAAACCAAGATCAGTAAGCCCACAAGCTTCAATCACACTGATGAATTCAAAACTTTGTTGTATTGTACATCAAGCCCCCTCTTTTTTCCTCAGGTGAAGTGATCACATTAAAATAGTGCACCAGGGAACATTCTCAGTAGCAAAATAAAGAAGTTTATCCCACAAAGGCCTCCTCAAGTGATCCCTACACTTAGCATATGTAAAGGAAATCCTGAAATTGTCAATCAATTCTTCATTCTGAATTTTACAAGTGATGTGCTGCTCACCTGTTTTTATGATATTACAGGTGTAGTCACTGTTCCACAACAATCAAATCTTACCATTCTGATTACTAGTAGCATTATCGATCCCCAACTGGATTCTAGTACTATTATGATAAGAGTTATCAGCAAAAAGGTTCAAGAATAGCAATCAAACCAAGATTGTACATTTTCTTGAGATTCTGTAGCCTCTCTAGAGAGCCTCTGGTGTTAATACCCCTTGTATTCCAACAAAGTGATCTGATCATCATAAACATCTTGATCTGATCATCATAAACATCTACTCATGGATTTGGTATTTGCCCTGCTAGAATTAGCAGATGTACTCCTCACAGGTGGTTTCTTGCTTTGCCTCTTATCTTTCCTACCCCTTGGTGACAAACAACGCTTCTCAGTTTCTTCCAGAATTTCTTGCTGAAACTCATCATGAGAATTGGGATCAGGCACTCCATAATTTTCATCCATGGACTTATCATCTTGTCCAACCTCATCCTCAGAATTGACTATCTCATACTCATCATTAATATTAGGGACTGTTTTGAGTATGCAGTCACTTTTATAACCAGAAGAGACAAGTTTATTTTGACTTGAAGGGCATTCTGCAACCTGTTGCCCAGTATCTCTTTGGAGTCTTTTCTTAATGGCATCTCTTTTCTTCTTGCTTAGCCTTTCCTGACACTTATTTTTGAGGTTTTGATTTGGACTAACACTGCTTTCAGGAACCCAATCACCCACATGTTGATTATCTGCTATCATTGTTTATTGTTTTAATATGAAAGAAATTATGAATGTTTTGTGTGTTTCTTCAAAATTTGTATGTCTTTTTAGGAGAGGTTTGAAATTAATTTGGATGAGCATTATGTGAAAGATAGCTGTGAGGATATTCTGAAAAATAGAAGCCGACAATGGCGCTATAAGTTAAAACAACTTTTTGAAAGTGCACGCTCAGAGGAAGAAGCTCGTAAAATTGAAGTGCCAGAGTTGACCCAAGAAAATTGGAATAGACTTTGTGACATGTGGATAAATCCATAGCACAAGGTAATTTATATTCAGGTTATTCTTCTTGTTATTAAAGTTAGGAATTATGATATTTTGTATTTAATTTGTAGAGACGATGCGACATAAACAAGGTTAATCGAACTAAGCTCAAATCTAATCATTTCATGGGGTCAAAAGCATTTGTAGCAGCTCGTGCTGAAATGGTAAGTTAGTCCAATTTTATTCTTTTTACTAATGAAACTTTAGTATTATTCAATTATTTTCTTATTTCACAGGGTGAAAGTAAACCTGAAGGAGTTGAGCCTGACCGAATTGAGTTCTATAAGCATACTCATTACACAAGTGAGAAAGGATGGTCATCTTTAGAGGCTGAGACTCATTATGTAAGAAAATCAATTTGTCCTTTAACAAAATACTCATTACATTTTTTTGATCAATATTTTTTAGAAGTTGTGTATTCTCTTTTAAATAATATTAATATTTTTATGCAGAACAACATGATAGATTTAAAAGATCTATATGCTTCGGGAGAGTCTTCCATGAACATTGATGAAATTGTGGACACTGTACTTGGTACAAAGTCTGGGTACATAAAAGGACTCGGTTATGGTCCAAAACCTAATACTATAAGATCTACACAAAGGAGAACGGCAGAGTTAGAAGACTCGCTCAAAAAGGCAAAACAGGAAGCTGCTAGTGCTCAACATGAGTTGCAGAGTAGATTAAATGCAGCTGAAACTGTGGTAGAAAATCAACAGTCCAGAATAGAAGATCAGCAGTGTCAAATAAAAGAGCAACAATCTCAAATACAAGCATTAAATTCTCAATTGGACACTGTAATGGCACGCCAAGAAGAACTGTTCAGGAAAATGCAACTTTTTTCTCGCCCATCACCGTCAAGGTTAGAAGTAACACAAATTTATATGACAAGTTTTATTTAATTTCATTTTACAAAATATATAAATATGTAGCATTTAGTGTCTTACTTTGAATGCTTTTTTCGTATGACGCAGCGGAGTCTGAACTCCACTAGAATACCAACTTCAGGTACTTTCTTATTTTTATTTAGTCGACTTAAAGTCCATGTTTATACTTTATTGTTGGACAAGCTCCCCTTCACAATTAGTAGTTCTAGTTGGAATAAAATATGCGCCAATTGAGTGAAATGGATGGAGATTACTGGAAAAATTGGTTCAATATTTAATGAGTTTCTATTTGCTGACCTATCGAGTTGGACCTCTAAAATTCATTACAGAATAATTTTGTTATCCTGTTAAGAAATATGTAGCATTAGAGGATAAAATTGTGAATCAAAAGCATTAAGGACTCTTGTTCCCTATAATTTCATTCAAATAGGATTGGGAAGATGGTGGCAGTGAAAGGTTATGTACCCTTTATTTTTAGTTCTTAACCGTTACCTTTTAATCAAGTAAAGAAGATGTCTCGGACATAGTTTAGGTCCAATATATTCTTGAAGTGGTAATGGCTATCTCGCCTTTGATAAATTCAGCTGCACCTTAGTAAACTAATTCTTGATCTGAGTGCTGTCCTAAAACACATGTTTAACATAGAGGCTAGAATGCAAGTCTTGTTTCTGACCAAAATTGTTTTGATTTTCTGATATTGCAATGATAGATCTTGTTCTTTTCCTTGTTCTATTGTGACAGAATTTTGGTGATATCTTCATGAATATGTCCATTTGAATTTTGGACAAGTTTGTACATCTTGAATATTGCACCAGAAAGCCAAAACAATAGATATCTTAACTTTAACAGTTGTACAGGGCTCTCTTTTCCTTAAATCATCCCGAGTTATAGATAAACTTGTCTCCAAAACGCATTGTGCTATTTCATGAGTACATTCCTTAGAGGAAGACAAACAGTAGCCATTGCACACCAAGGCATGTCTCCTTTAATATTGGATTTCCAATTAGAGGGAAGTTTAAAGATGTAGATCTTTACAGTCATTCTATTGAACTACTAGAGAAAAGAAAAAAAAACCAATCTTTTGTCTTTGCAATACTTGTACAATTTGGCATTTCAACATTACAAAAAATATCGTGTTACAAATTTTAGCTTAAATTAAATCTTATAAATTTCTTTCTCTTTTTTCACAGGTATGAAAGGTGAGAATTGAATCAAGATAAATGCAAGCTCTTATGTTATCATATAATTGCTACTTTATTGGAAGAAACTTCTACTTATCTTAGTTTAGGAGTACTATTTCATCTAATTTAGTTAGATTTTTTTTGGTTATTGGACATACTTTACTTTAATGCAAGGACATTGTAATGGATATTACCTTAGTACTTTAGTTATTTTTAATTGTATGATCATAGATTTATTATTATCTAGCATGTTTTATTATTTAATTTTTGATTTATGAAACTCTAATTTTAAAAAATAATATTAATATAAACTAATTAAATGTCATCAATTGTTTTGTCACTAAAAGTAACTTTTAGCAACAATTAAATTTAACTTTTCAAGACAAATGTTTTTGTCACAAAATAAATAAGTTTGCCATAAGTTGATTACATTTAGTGACAAAACATATATTTGTCTCAATAAATTCTTTTTATTAAATACGAAATACTTTTTTATTTTGTGACAATTTTAATTGTCACTAACCATGATAAGTTATAGTGACAATTACAAGTTGTTGGTAAAATCAATACTTTTAGTGACGAAGGATAGATTCAACTACTAAATTATTAAACTTTTTATAACAATAAATTTGTCCCTAATTCTTTCATTTAATGACGAATTTTTTTCTCGTATCTAAAAGGCAGCAGTTTGTGACAAAATTATGTTGTTTAACTACGAAATGCATATAATTTTAGAGACGATTAGTGTTGTCACTAATTAAACTAAATAATTAGTGACAACATAGTTTTGTCGGTGGTAACTACTTTTTTAGTGACAAAATCATACCATTAACTACAAAAAAAATACACTTTTTATGACAAACGAATTTGTCACAAATGTTCATGTATTTGGGGACGATTTTTCTTTTTGTAGTTAATGTAGCCTTTTTAGCGACGAAGCACTAAGTCGTCTTTATATACTTTTAGCCACCCACATTTAGGGACGATGGTGTGACAAATTTTTTTTCGTCACACAAGATTTTTAGTGACGAAATATTGTTTATAAGTGACAAAATTATTTGTCTTTGATAATTGAATTTGTTGTAGTGAAGAAGAAAAATTGATGCAGAAACTAAGGAAAAACTACACCATTTATAGCCAATGATTTGTTGAATAGGTGCAGACTCATATCTATTTAGAACAGACTCAACTATTTTGCAACAGATATGGTATCTGTTGGGAAGAATGTGTAATTGCTCTGGAAGTTGAAATAAGAAAAAAAATGCCAAAAAAATTAATTTCTGGTGCAAGTCCACGAAACCCATCTACGGACCGTAGATTGGTCAATGATAGCTAGGGGTCATAGATAGCTGCTAGAGATTTGGAAAAAAGTTGGACTTTTCGATCAAGTTATATGGCTTATGAGACTGTTTATGGGTCGTATATGGCCCTCATGGATTAGATACCGAAACTGAAATTTCGGGTACAGCAAGACGAACCAAGTTCACGGACTGTGGTTGGTTCTTGTCACAATTCGAACCTAGGATCAATTCGTGACACAACGATTATGGAATCCAAAGGTGCCCCGGCCCATCCGAGCCTCTTATTCATATCGCAATCATGCATAAGGTAAATGTCACGCCCGGCCGAGAGGGTACCCTTGGCGTGGCCGGCACTCAGAAATTATTGCTATTCCCCAAGCGAATCACTTGTCTCAATCACTCATTCATCAACAACGAAAGACTTAGTTCATGTACAAGAGATATTCTAGTGTGCTCATCAGTTAATGACTCAAATAATAGTTAAAACTGACAATCCACATTGAATATTGCATAAGTAGTTTGAAAAGTACAAGTTTTAAAAAATAAAACATCTACTCTAATCCATCTTTGTCTATGAAGCCTCTATCTCTAAACATCTAGATGGTGCCAAATGACATGTTCATGGCTATCTCGAAGCAAAAATAAAAGTGCTAAACTCAAGGCAAGAAAGATAAGTGAGGTATTCTACGAATGTTAGGGAGGATTCACCAATCAGCTGAACGCGATAAGATCCTCAGTGAAGCGCCTTTTGATGACCTCTAATATCCGCCTCTACATCATTAAATGATATAATCTAGATGGATGCCAGCACATTGAATATACTAGTATGTAAAATGGCTGGAAAGGAAAGGACATGATTAAAGGTACTCAACTCAAATAACTCAACCCAACTCAGTAGAAACATACAAGTTTAAGAACATAGTCATGCTTTTAAAAAAATAAATTCAGTAATAGGTAACTCATGCCAAATCATCTAAATTTTTACAGTAAAACAATGCTACTAAAATAAACTTTAGCATACGACTCAGTCAAATCAGTTATGCAAAATTAGGGAGTTTCTCTAAGCGACAACATTCCACCATCCTCATTGGTGATGCATAACGATCGTGACGTCGTTGCTTGCTCATCCAATACTTGCCAAGATGAGGACGTCAACTCTACCTCATGGATCCATCATCCCTGTCCATCTTTTTTGGACAGGAGTTTCCAGAGTTAACTGCACAACAATCCTATGTTGGCGACGTAGTTATGGAGTTTGAGTCACTCTTACTCTACCCAAAAGGCGCTCAATACTACTTCCAAAATATACTCTTTAAAAATCTCATTCAAACTCATCTCAAACATCATCATCATCATCTTCCATCAATAAATATATTTTGAAAATTCATTTACATCATCATCAAAAAATATTTACTCAAAAGATCATTTAAACTCAATGCTCAATTTCATCAAAGCTCATCAAAACATGCATCATCTCATCAAAATATTTTTCTCAAAATATAACTCTTTGGACTCAATAAAATATATGTATAATATTAGTTTAAATCACTTATTCATCAATGCATATAAAAGTCATCATCTTTATTCTCAATATGAAAAACTTTGATTTTTAAGATAATACTTTTCTTTAATTCTTGAAAACCCATCAATCTTAATATCAAACAATGTATAGAAAAGCCATGATCATCAATTTCATTAGGGTTCATGGGAAAGTATCCATGAACGGTAACTCCAATAATATAAGAGATAAAAATAACAATAATCTCAATGCATAAATATATCTAACTTAATGAAAGAAGAATTAACCCATTAAAACATTCAAGAATCAGGGTAAAACTATATTCAAACTCAATTAGGGAGAGAATTAACCTGTGGGAAGCGTGGATGAACTCAGTCCAATGCTATGTGTAGCCTTACATACCTGAAAGAGAAAAAGTTTTTGAAGAAACCTTTGGTTTGCCCTTGAAGATGAAGAACCCTAGCCTCTTCTTTGGGAGAACTTTGAACGCAAGATTTTGATTTTTTTAGGATTTATGCATTAATGAGAGTTTATTAGACTATATGATAGGCTTAGGAAAGTTAATTAGGGGTAAAAGGTCGAGATTAACGTTATGGGAAAGTCAAATAATCATCAAAATTTTAAAAAATGACCTTTTGATGAATTTCGACGGCTAAAATGGTGGTCTAGGAGGTCCCATAGCCGAACTATTTGGTCGTAAACCGAATGGGGACCTTGGGTCTCCCTTTTTGACATATTCTAAGCTTTCTCTGACCGTTTCAACCGTCTCAATCAGTGGATCGCCAAACTTCACATATTCGGCAGGCTTCAGTAAAATGGTCGTAAATTTTTATTCCAAACTCTGATTAAGGCGAAATTGAATGCGTTGAAAATTTAATTCCAAGAGCTTTGATTTGATATATTATGGGTAACCTAAATCATTATGTGCTGAGAGATATGGCCATTTGAATTTGACTCTTTTATGAATTCATTTTGAAACACAGTCAATTGAAATGTTTTGAACTTGGCTTGACTTTGGGTGTCCCTTATGACCTCAAACCACATCTAACATACTTCAAATACTTAGGAAAATACCTTAACATCCATTCACAATCTTGAATTTATTAGATCACCCAATTTCATATCGAAACTCAATTGGTAAGGAACTCAACTTTGTGCTAAAGGATATATATTGCTTCCTCTTTAATTCACATAGATTGAGCATATACTATAAATATAATCTCACAATTACACACATGGACAAAAAGAAAAAAAATCTTCCATTTTCTCATATTCTTTAATCCCAACACACAAAAATCATAGACACATAATTAGAGAAAAACAAAAGTTGAGTTCGAAGTTTGCTTTCGTAGTTTTGAATTCGTGGTTCTGAATTGTGGTCTTTTCTTATCGTGAATTAGCTTTCACAAAAGGTAAATTTATTTTTATCCTCAGTGTATAGTTTGATATCATAATTACATAAAACGTGATTTTAATATATATCCTAAAGCTATTCAAATTCTATGTGTATTTTAATTTTGATATTATAATATTGAAATATAATTCAACATTTGTATTGTAAAATTTAGAGTAAAATGTGGAATAACATATAGTTGTTTCTTACTGTGACGCCCGGTAAAATTACCAAAATACCCCTGGAGTGCGGGTATGCGCGTAACGCATCTTCCGATGCTCGTATGGCGAATCCGAGGCCGGATTCGTGATCAGCATGGAAAATGGAGTGAGGAAATGGTCTCGGTCGAATTTTAGAGCGACCCGATCGAAAGATAAATTTTCGGATCAAGTCACAAAACAGTGGCTGTCCGCGACGGAGGCGCGTCGCGGACCTGACGCGGAGTGACACTTGGATGTTTTCCAAAATTTTCGACGGGATGGAGAGAACTCGTACAAAAGCACTTTTTCCAAAATTACACAGTACGCGATAGGTCCGCGTCGCGGACCGTGTGTTTTCCGAACTGGAAATTTCTAATTTATTTTGAGGGGCATTCCGGTCAATCCCTAACCCCTCCTAAACACTAATACACGGCTAGTGAGGTCGTTCCTATACGAAAAGAGCCTAACAAGACCTATTCTAAGTCCTATTCTAAATTCTAACAAGGCTAGGGCTTGAGGAGAGGAGAGAAAGGCTTGGGTGAGGAATACGAGAAGAGAATCCTCGACATCACCCGGTTGAACAGTGCATCACAGGTATGTAAGGCTAAACTAAAACATGGGATTGTTCTCTCATGTGCCCCATAGAGGTCATAGTTGAATTGATGATTGAAGAGTCTACATGCATGATTTCTTTGATGGATTTTCTTAAAAATTATATTTGAAACTACATGTTCTCTATGTTGATGATCATCATACTATTTGTTTTCTTAAATTGAATACTTTCATGGAATTTGCATAACCCTTCATGACTAATTTGCAAAGCATGCACATTGCACTTGAGACTTGAGTCTAGAGCCTTGAATTGAGATTGTTGGTTGTAATGATGAGTTGATGGAATCTTGATTGTTGTATGAGTCTCTATAAATGAACTCTACCGGTGTGTTTATTCACTTGCTTCCTAATGACTGTTATATAATTTTGGGTCATTGAGAAGGTGTTAATGATAGGGTTAAGGTCCCTATGAGATATTGATGATAGGGTGAAAGTCCCTATGAGATAATTGATGAAAGGGGCCAAGGTCCCGGTGAATTATCAGTCGTGGACGGGGAGTGGGTCCCCATGAGACTGGCAGTCGTGGACGGGGAGTGAATCCCTATGAGACTGGTTGAGGTTGATTTTATGAGCACTGAGTCGGGAGGAGTATCGAGCACCGAAATGAGCAGGAGTGAGTCCCACTCGAACTCATTAACTACGTCGCCAAACGTAGGAGAGGCTTAAACCATCACATACATACATATGGTTTCCCTCGAGGTTTAACAGTCCCTGAAAGCAATAGAGGATCTGTTCAGTTTGATTCCATGTCGGGTATATTGATATGGGATCCAGTGTTCCTTACCTGGCAAGTTTGGGACCACTGTGGCAACATCAGGGTGATTGTTGTACATTCACTGGCTCATAGGTGAGTGTTGTCGGTTAAGAGAAACTCCCGGGAAAATTCGTACTTTACTCTGAGTCTAGATGAGATGTGATGAGAGGGGGTGAACTCCTCTGAGATGATCCCTGAGATGAGCTGAGACTAATGATGAGTCTGAGATATTGATGTGTCACTTGTCTACGCTTTACTCTTTCATAGATAGACAAGCTGACGGTTTGATGTGATTATGATGTTTACCTTGACTTGATGTTGTTTTCCATATTTTCTACCGGTTTCTGTTTCATTCAGCTATTTTACATACCAGTACATTCCAAGTACTGACGTCCACTCTGGACTGCATCGTTTTATGATGTAGAGGCAGGTACTAGAGATCATCAACAGGCGCTCCGTTGAAGATCAGAGAATCCGAAGTTGATTTGGTGAGCCTCCCGTACTCCGGAGGAACCATTATATTATTTCATCATGCTTTAGAGTTAGGATTGGAATATTATCTTATTTTGTTTTTGGGTAGCCATGGGTCTGTCATTGGCACCACATGATTTAGTGATAGAGGCTTCATAGATTGGTGTCGAGCATTGATATTGAATTTTGTGAGCTAGTTTTTTTTTACTAGCCTTCGTTATTTTACTTTAGATGAACTGCGTCCACTGCTTGCATATACTTTCCGCTGATCCGTAGAGTTTATTTGATTGAATGATGTGATGAGGTTAAGTGGTTCGCTTGGGGACTAGCAATAGTCTCTGAGTGCCGGCCACGCCAAGGGTACCCTCCCGGGGCGTGACAAACTTGGTATCAGAGCACAGAGTTCAAGTGTCCTAGGGAGTCTATGAAGCCGTGTCTAGTAGAGTCTTGTTTATGGGTGTGTTGTCGACCACACTTCATAAACAGGAGGCTATGGGACATTAGGAATGGTTACACTTCTTTCTTACTCTAAATCGTGCGATGGAGTTGAACTCTATGAAAACTATCCTCTAACTCGTGCGTTACACGTGCAGAATCGATAACATGTCTCCCAGAAGAGCTGTCAGAGGAAGGGGACGTCCTGCCAGGCGAGCTGTTAACCCACCTGAGCCTCAAGTACCCGAGGGGCCCGTGGATCCAGCTGTCCCTGTTGGGCAACCTCCTCAAGCTGAGATCTCGAATGCTGAGCTACGCCAAGCTATTCAAACTTTGGCCCAGGCTGTTGCAGCACCTGCTGTGAGGCAAGGTGCGGGTGGGACAGACTCTCATGGCACCTCTAGAGTCCGAGAATTTCTGAGGATGAACCCGCCCGAGTTCACGGGGTCGACATCTACTGAAGACCCCGAGAACTATATAGAGGAACTTGTTAAGGTGTTCCAAGTGATGCACGTGGCTGATGTTGATAAAGTTGAGTTGGCTGCCTATCAACTCAAAGGGGTGGCCAGGCTGTGGTTCGACCAATGGAAGAGGGGCCGAGTGGATGATGATTCATGTGTGACCTGGGCAGTGTTTGAGGATGCCTTCTTGGGACGCTTCTTCCCAAGGGAGAAAAGAGAGGCCAAGGTGAGGGAGTTTCTGAATCTAAAACAGGGCTCCATGACCGTGCAGGAGTATGGCCTGAAGTTCACACAGCTATCTCGCTATGCTCCAGATATGATTGCCGACATGAGGGGGAGAATGGGAATGTATGTCGATGGGTTGAATAGAGGGCCCAAAAGGGATGGCAGAGGGGCAATGCTGGTGAGTGATATGGACATTGGGCGATTGATGACATTTGTGCAGCAAGCTGACGAAGAAAGACAACAGGACAGGGAAGAGTTCAAGCGCAAGAGAGCTAAGACATCCAGCCACGAAGGTGGAAGGAGGGGTAATGGGAATCGATTTCCAGCACCCTCAGCTGCTAGCGCACCTGTGCCTAAAGGCACGTATGATCAGAGGTTCCGGAATACGGGGAACCATGGACCTCAGTCCCAAGCTAGTGTGGCTCAAGGTTCCCAGAGTAGACCACAGTGTGATAACTGTGGGAAGGCGCATTGGGGGAGATGTCGTGATAAGAATGACGCATGCTTCGGGTGTGGCCAAGTAGGCCACTACAAGAAGGATTGTCCAAAACGGGCTAGCCAGGCTCAGTCCGCGGCGTCGGCCCCACCGGTTAGAGGGAACCCAAGGGCCACTACGTCAGGTGCAGGCGGGGCCACAAACCGCTTGTATAATATGGGGAGTCGCCAAGATCAGGAGAATTCTCCAGATGTCGTGATGGGTATGATCCGAGTCTTTACTCTTGATTGTTATGTTTTGATGGACCCTGGTGCCACACTGTCATTTGTAACTCCTTATGTGGCCAGTAAATTTGATAAAACCCCCGAGAGTCTTCTCGAACCCTTTGATGTTTCTACCCCAGTGGGTGAGTCGATTCGAGCTGAAAGAGTGTATAGAGCTTGTGTAGTGTCTATCCATCATAGGGACACCATTGTTGATTTGATCGAGTTAAAAATGGTTGACTTTGATTTGATCCTCGGCATGGATTGGCTTCACGCCTGTTATGCCTCTGTGGATTGTAGATCCCGAACGGTTCAGTTCCAATTTCCAAATGAACCAGTTCTAGAGTGGAAGGGTGACTCAGTGACACCTAGGGGGAGGTTTATCTCATATCTTAAAGCTCGGAAGTTAATTTCCAAAGGCTGTATCTATCACTTGGTGAGAGTGAAATCTGATGATGTTGAGTCCCCAACTCTTGAGTCAGTTCCGATTGTCAACGAGTTTCCAGAAGTCTTTCCTGATGATCTGCCCGGAGTCCCTCCTGATAGGGAGATTGACTTCGAGATTGACATTCTTCCTGATACCCACTCCATTTCGATTCCACCTTACAGGATGGCCCCCGCTGAGTTGAAAGAATTGAAAGAGCAACTAAAAGATTTGCTAGAGAAGGGCTTCATTAGGCCAAGTGTTTCACCATGGGGTGCTCCTGTCCTATTCGTGCGAAAGAAAGATGGGTCTCTCAGAATGTGTGTTGATTATAGGCAACTGAACAAGGTCACGGTGAAGAACAAATATCCTCTCCCAAGGATAGATGATTTGTTTGACCAACTTCAGGGCGCCTCTTGTTTCTCTAAGATAGACCTAAGATCTGGCTACCATCAGCTGAAGGTGAGAGAGTGCGACATTCCAAAGACAGCCTTTAGGACTAGATATGGCCATTTTGAATTCCTGGTCATGTCCTTTGGGTTGACGAATGCACCTGCCGCCTTTATGGACTTGATGAACAGGGTGTTCAAACCGTATCTTGACTTGTTTGTGATTGTATTCATCGATGATATTCTGATATATTCAAGGAGTGAGGAGGAGCATGCTGATCACCTCAGAGTTGTCCTCCAAACTCTTAGGGACCATAAGTTGTATGCAAAATTTTCAAAGTGTGAGTTCTGGCTTAAGTCAGCAGCCTTTCTGGGCCATGTTGTTTCCGGTGATGGTATTCAGGTGGACGCCCAGAAGATTGAAGCGGTTAAGAACTGGCCACGACCGACCACCCCGACCGATATTAGAAGTTTCTTGGGGTTGGCGGGCTACTACCGCAGGTTTGTAGAAGGATTTTCTTCCTTATCCGCACCATTGACCAAGTTGACCCAGAAAAAGGTCAAGTTTCAGTGGTCCGAGGAATGTGAGAAGAGTTTCCAGGAATTGAAAACGAGATTGACTACTGCACCAGTCTTAACTTTACCCGAGGGAAACGAGGACTTTGTGATTTATTGTGATGCCTCAAGGGTCGGACTGGGATGTGTACTAATGCAAAGGGGGAAGGTGATAGCCTATGCCTCCAGGCAACTCAAGGTCCATGAAAGGAATTACCCAACCCATGACCTCGAGTTGGCAGCGGTAGTGTTCGCACTTAAGATCTGGCGTCACTACTTGTATGGGGTGCACGTGGATGTATTCACAGACCACAAGAGCTTGCAGTATGTTTTCAGTCAGAAGGAGCTTAACTTGCGACAGAGGAGATGGTTGGAATTGCTTAAGGATTACGACATGAGCATTCACTATCATCCAGGTAAAGCTAACGTTGTTGCTGATGCTCTTAGCAGGTTATCAATGGGTAGCACAGCCCATGTGGAGGAAGGAAAGAGGGAATTAGCCAAGGACGTACACCGGTTGGCTCGATTAGGGGTTCGACTTGGGGAGAACAATGAAGGAGGAGTTAATGTGGAGAACGGGTCTGCTTCCTCGCTAGTGATAGAAGTGAAAGAAAAGCAAGACCAAGACCCAGTTATACTCCAATTGAAGGAGGATGTCCACAATCAGAAGGTGACGGTCTTCTCCAAAGGGGGAGATGGTGTACTGAGATATCAAAGTCGATTGTGTGTTCCAAATGTTGATGGCATACGGGACAGAATTATGGCAGAAGCTCATAACACTAAATATTCCATTCACCCTGGCTCCACCAAAATGTACCACGACTTAAGGGAAATCTATTGGTGGAATGGGATGAAGAGGGATGTTGCAGAGTTTGTCTCAAAATGCCCAAATTGCCAACAAGTGAAGGTTGAGCATCAAAGGCCATGTGGATTGGCTCAGAACTTTGAAATTCCGGAGTGGAAATGGGAGATGATCAACATGGACTTTATCACTGGCCTGCCGAAATCTCGAAAGCAACATGATTCGATATGGGTGATCGTGGATAGGATGACAAAGTCGGCTCACTTCTTGGCAGTAAAGACAACAAATACTGCGGAAGAGTATGCCAGATTGTACGTCCAGGAAATTGTGAGGTTGCATGGGGTTCCTTTGGCTATTATATCAGACAGAGGGGCTCAATTTACCTCCCAGTTCTGGAGATCGTTTCAGAAAGGTTTGGGTACTAAGGTGAATCTGAGTACAGCTTTTCACCCGCAGACGGATGGTCAGGCAGAGCGTACGATTCAAACACTCGAGGATATGTTGAGAGCTTGTGTACTTGGCTTCAAAGGAAATTGGGATGATCATCTACCCTTGATCGAATTCGCATATAACAATAGTTATCATGCGAGCATTCAAATGGCTCCTTATGAGGCCCTGTACGGAAGAAGATGTAGATCGCCGATTGGGTGGTTTGAGGTTGGAGAAGCAGGGCTGATTGGACCTGACCTTGTTCACCAGTCGATGGAAAAAGTCAAGATCATTAGAGAGAGGCTAAAGACTGCCCAGAGTCGCCAAAAATCCTACACCGACGTAAGGAGAAGGGACTTAGAGTTTGAGATAAATGATTGGGTGTATTTGAAGGTATCACCTATGAAGGGTGTCCTAAGGTTTGGGAAGAAGGGGAAGTTGAGTCCACGTTATGTTGGACCCTATCAAATCGTAAGGAGAATTGGGAAGGTGGCCTACGAGCTAGAGTTGCCTTCCGAGCTAGATGGGGTACACCCGGTGTTCCATGTGTCTATGCTAAAGAAATGCTTGGGAAACCCGGCATTGGTGATCCCTGTTGATAGAATTGAGGTGAAGGATAACCTATCTTACGAAGAGGTTCCGGTTCAAATTCTTGATCGTCAGATTCGTAAACTAAGGAACAAAGAAATAGCCTCAGTCAAAGTCCTGTGGAGGAATCAATTCGTTGAAGAAGCCACATGGGAAGCTGAGGAGGAGATAAAAGCAAAGTATCCGCACCTATTCGTGCCAATTGATGGTGAAAGCACTGAAGGTAACTCCTTGCTCTTCACTAAGCTAAGTGTCCTATTCTTGTACCTGACTTGCTATTATTGAATTGAGTGTGGGAATGAGTCGTAAGTCTATTCGTGCCTTAAAGCCCACCTCCACTCCTCATTCGGGGACGAATGATCCCAAGGGGGAGATGATGTGACGCCCGGTAAAATTACCAAAATACCCCTGGAGTGCGGGTATGCGCGTAACGCATCTTCCGATGCTCGTATGGCGAATCCGAGGCCGGATTCGTGATCAGCATGGAAAATGGAGTGAGGAAATGGTCTCGGTCGAATTTTAGAGCGACCCGATCGAAAGATAAATTTTCGGATCAAGTCACAAAACAGTGGCTGTCCGCGACGGAGGCGCGTCGCGGACCTGACGCGGAGTGACACTTGGATGTTTTCCAAAATTTTCGACGGGATGGAGAGAACTCGTACAAAAGCACTTTTTCCAAAATTACACAGTACGCGATAGGTCCGCGTCGCGGACCGTGTGTTTTCCGAACTGGAAATTTCTAATTTATTTTGAGGGGCATTCCGGTCAATCCCTAACCCCTCCTAAACACTAATACACGGCTAGTGAGGTCGTTCCTATACGAAAAGAGCCTAACAAGACCTATTCTAAGTCCTATTCTAAATTCTAACAAGGCTAGGGCTTGAGGAGAGGAGAGAAAGGCTTGGGTGAGGAATACGAGAAGAGAATCCTCGACATCACCCGGTTGAACAGTGCATCACAGGTATGTAAGGCTAAACTAAAACATGGGATTGTTCTCTCATGTGCCCCATAGAGGTCATAGTTGAATTGATGATTGAAGAGTCTACATGCATGATTTCTTTGATGGATTTTCTTAAAAATTATATTTGAAACTACATGTTCTCTATGTTGATGATCATCATACTATTTGTTTTCTTAAATTGAATACTTTCATGGAATTTGCATAACCCTTCATGACTAATTTGCAAAGCATGCACATTGCACTTGAGACTTGAGTCTAGAGCCTTGAATTGAGATTGTTGGTTGTAATGATGAGTTGATGGAATCTTGATTGTTGTATGAGTCTCTATAAATGAACTCTACCGGTGTGTTTATTCACTTGCTTCCTAATGACTGTTATATAATTTTGGGTCATTGAGAAGGTGTTAATGATAGGGTTAAGGTCCCTATGAGATATTGATGATAGGGTGAAAGTCCCTATGAGATAATTGATGAAAGGGGCCAAGGTCCCGGTGAATTATCAGTCGTGGACGGGGAGTGGGTCCCCATGAGACTGGCAGTCGTGGACGGGGAGTGAATCCCTATGAGACTGGTTGAGGTTGATTTTATGAGCACTGAGTCGGGAGGAGTATCGAGCACCGAAATAAGCAGGAGTGAGTCCCACTCGAACTCATTAACTACGTCGCCAAACGTAGGAGAGGCTTAAACCATCACATACATACATATGGTTTCCCTCGAGGTTTAACAGTCCCTGAAAGCAATAGAGGATCTGTTCAGTTTGATTCCATGTCGGGTATATTGATATGGGATCCAGTGTTCCTTACCTGGCAAGTTTGGGACCACTGTGGCAACATCAGGGTGATTGTTGTACATTCACTGGCTCATAGGTGAGTGTTGTCGGTTAAGAGAAACTCCCGGGAAAATTCGTACTTTACTCTGAGTCTAGATGAGATGTGATGAGAGGGGGTGAACTCCTCTGAGATGATCCCTGAGATGAGCTGAGACTAATGATGAGTCTGAGATATTGATGTGTCACTTGTCTACGCTTTACTCTTTCATAGATAGACAAGCTGACGGTTTGATGTGATTATGATGTTTACCTTGACTTGATGTTGTTTTCCATATTTTCTACCGGTTTCTGTTTCATTCAGCTATTTTACATACCAGTACATTCCAAGTACTGACGTCCACTCTGGACTGCATCGTTTTATGATGTAGAGGCAGGTACTAGAGATCATCAACAGGCGCTCCGTTGAAGATCAGAGAATCCGAAGTTGATTTGGTGAGCCTCCCGTACTCCGGAGGAACCATTATATTATTTCATCATGCTTTAGAGTTAGGATTGGAATATTATCTTATTTTGTTTTTGGGTAGCCATGGGTCTGTCATTGGCACCACATGATTTAGTGATAGAGGCTTCATAGATTGGTGTCGAGCATTGATATTGAATTTTGTGAGCTAGTTTTTTTTTACTAGCCTTCGTTATTTTACTTTAGATGAACTGCGTCCACTGCTTGCATATACTTTCCGCTGATCCGTAGAGTTTATTTGATTGAATGATGTGATGAGGTTAAGTGGTTCGCTTGGGGACTAGCAATAGTCTCTGAGTGCCGGCCACGCCAAGGGTACCCTCCCGGGGCGTGACACTTACTCACTTATCCAATATTTTTTTTAATTCATTCTACTCTGTCAAGCCGAGAGATGACTCGTGAATTACTGTGAATTATGAATTAAAGTGTACAATTGACATAGGTTTGAGCTATTTATTATGAGTGTAATTTAAAAATAATTTAAATAAATCATTTTTCATTTGTCAAATATATTTCTTGATACAATTTATATGATGGCGTCTAAATCATTTAAGGTTCTTGATATTCCATATGACATGTATCTTATGTTAGTTTCAAATTTGGTATAGTTAAAGATTGTATTTTTTTTTATAAAAAGAAAAAGAACCTTAAAAAGAAGGGCCTTTTGTGAGGTCATTAATTATGGCATGAGATTTTTCATTTAATAACTTCGAAAATAATAAAAATTATCTTTTACTTAAGCAAAATCTTTATTAAATAAGATAGACCACACGTGTCATTGTTTATTAGCTAAAGTAAGTTGTTAAGTTATTTATTTATTTTATTATACTTCATCGAAAATTAATGTCTTGAGTTGAAATAGTTTTGGATTACTAAATTTAGTGCTTGAAGTTAGAATTTTTTATTTTATTTTAACAATGTTTGTATTCTCTTGGGGCGTAACAACTTTAATCAAGTTGAATAAATTGGCCACCAGATATGTTAGATCCAAACTTCATCTATGTAGGCACAACACATAAATTAACCCCTTAACTTGGAGTCAAATCATAAGTTGGAACAGTTCCAATTTCAAAATGTACAAACAAGCACTCCAACTTGCTTGTTTTTTTTTTTTTTCATTTAAGCACATCTGTCCAGCAGCCCAAGTGCGTGACATACAACCGCTATGATGTGTATTTTATGTCCAATCCCGCGATGCCATGTCATTAACATTATTCCACCTATTTATAACTTAAAAAATGCCACGTTATCAACACAACTCCACCTCGAACCCTCATTCTCCCCCAGCCTCACCCCCCGCCCCCACTCCCACCCCATACAAAAAAGAATTAAAATTATTTTATGAAATATTCAAATTTTGTAAATTTTAATTTTTTTACTCCACCTCGAATCCTTATCCCCCATCCCCACCCCATACAAAAAAAATCAAAAATTTAATTTACGAAAAAATTAAATTTTGTAAATTTTTAATTTTTTTACTCTACCTCGGGACCCCAGCCCTCAACCCCCAGCCCCTCCTCCCCCGTACAAACAAAATTAAAAATCTATTTTTACAAAAAAAAAATCAAATATTAAAAACTTTAATTTTACAAAAAAAATAAATTTTTAAATTTTTATTTTTTTACTCCATGTTGGGCCTTATTCCCCCCACCTCACCCAGGCCCCCGGCCCCCAAACCCACCTCCCATTCCCATACACAAAAAAAATTAAAAAATTATTGTTTACATAAAATTTCAAATTTTGAAAATTTTAATTTTTTACTCCACCCCACCCCACCCCTGACTCCCTACCTGTACCCCCCACCCCCCACCTCCCAAAAATGAATGTAAATATTTATTTTCAAAAAAAAATTTCAAATTATGAAATATTTTCATGTCAAAAACTAGGAAAAGAATTTTTGAAGATTAGTATTAGAAAGAAGAAAAAATTTGTATTTTGGTTTGAAAAATAATGATATATATAAAGGAATGTTATTAAGGGTAAAATAGACAATTCAGCCCCTTTTTACCATTGTGGGCTTCGGAAAAAGAGCAATCACGCGCTCCATTTTCGTGTGCAAAACACGTTTTGCCAGCTCAGATGTTTGTGTTTAAATGATTAAAAAAAGGGCAAGTTGGAGTGCCTGTTTGTGCATTTTGAAAGTTGATGTTCCATTTATAATTTGACTCCAAGTTAAGAGGTTAATTTATGTATTGTGTCATCTATGTATGACTACTTTCAAAAAACATCTCTACATTAAAGTATCTAGCGAATTAAAGTCTTTGCTGCCTCACCCAACATCTCACCAAATACTAGTAGTCCCTTAAGAACTTCATAAGAAGATCATACTTCTGAATGCAAAAATTCATTCCCCTCAAAAATAATAATTGTCTATCTTTAAATTAAGGGGATTTTTCATAAATGGCAAACTTAAAAAACATAAAGGCCTAAAATAGCTAATGTTTATGAAATTATCTTTTCTAACTTTGGCTATAGCAAATCCATTGTATAAGTCGGAATTTATGGTAATGTATAAAACGAAAATGCCAAAAGTTTGTTCCTTTAATAGGAGACTTTTTAGGTATTTTATATGGAAAACGGTTCCATAATTAAAGGTAGTAAAATACAAATATAATTCCTTTTCCTAATTGAACTCTTTTTCTAAAAATAAGATGGTATTTCCATTCTAAATAAAAAATAGATTTTCTATCCTAGTGTGACTATTTTGTCCAAAAAAGAAAATCCATGCCCACAACAAAATTTATATACAATATTGAATAATTTCATAAAAAACAACATAAATAGATAATAAGGTGCTTCATATATACATAATATACATTTACACAAATTTGCTTAAAAGCGGTTTATACATATACAACTGAACTTGAAGATCTACACACATATCAACTTGCGTATAACATGTATCTTTTACCCGAAAACCATATAGACAAATTGCATGATTTATATACAAAATTGAATAATTTCACAAAAACAACATAAGAACATAATAAGCTGCTTCATATATACACAATATACATTACTCAAATTTGCTTAAAATCGGTTTATACATATACAACCGAAAGTGAAGATCTAAACACATATCAACTTGCGTATAACATGTATATTTTTCCCGAAAACCAAATAGACAAATTGCATGACATATGAGCAGGTTATACAACCAATACAAACAGTACGGAATCCCTCCCTCTCTTGTCATTGCGATTTGGCATCTTAACGCAATACACAATCAACAAAAAACAAGTCTCAATCATGTATATAACGGAAATTGATCTTTTATACTGTAGGCATAATATAAAGTTTTTATACAAATTTAATCCATAATATACAAAATCAATGTCATTGTTTAGAACACCAATATCATTTGAATGTTCGCTATAAATTTTTTTTTTACCTTCCAATACGCATCACACTTACAGAGCCAAAAAACAAAATTAAAAAAAAGGAAACCAAAACAAATCTCACCAGTAGTTTTCTCCCAAAAACACAGCAAAAAAGTAATCCTTATTTGAAGGCGAAAATAATAGATTATCTGCGTGAGGCTGTAAAGCCTAAGCAGATACATAATTTTTTCCGTTTTGCAATTTGTCAGCAAGAAACTAGGATGGATCTTTTTTTTTTGAGGACAAAATAGTCACACTAGGAAAGAAAATCTATTTTTTATTTAGAATGGAAATACCATCTTATTTTTAGAAGAAGAGTTCAATTAGGAAAAAGAATTATATTTGTATTTTACTTCCTTTATTTATGGAACTGTTTGTGTATATTAGAGAGATAGTGAGGGAGGAAAATTTTTAGGTTTTATACATGGAGAGTTGTGGGGTCCACAACTTTTATAGCAAAAAAAAATTACGGAATTGCCATAAATGTAATAATATTAAAATGTAGCTAAGATATGGTATTTATAGTTATATGTTTGCTTAATTGTGTAATATTTCCTTAAATTAAAGACAATAACAAAATGGGCTTAACTGAATTACAAGTTACACGTGGGTATCACATGGGCCGTGGTTATTTTTAAACGAATTCTGTTAAGAAAATAAAAAAAGTGCTCCAATTTAGCTAAGTTAAAGGATTAATAATGCTCAAATAATATTTGAATGACCACAGAGATAAGAGGTAATTTTAGCACAAAAGTCTTAAGGCATAGTGAAGTGCATAGAACAATTTTTGAGCATGTTAGAGCCTAGATGTGCCTTGTTGGAATAAGTTGTTACTTGTGAAAATTGAAGGGAAGGTGTCAATTGAGTTTTAAAATTAAAAAGGTGACAAGTTTGATTAATTAAAAATTAAGTGTGATTAACTTAATGAAGGGTTAAAATGTATATTTTAAAAGCTTCAGGAACCATTTTTTTTTTAAAAAAAATTAAAAGTTATAAAAAAAATACCATCCGCGACAGTTTGGACCCTCCGCGACTTGTCCGTGTCGCAGACACGTCGCACAGAAATACTTGTCAGCCTGTTCTAGGTCAAAAAAATGCATCATCGATTTATTTTCAAATTCGTGATTTGTTTTTGTCATTTGTTTGGTTGAACTAACATATATTACTGTTTTGAAGCGTAGTGCATTGTTCGGGGAATTTTTCGGGGCCCGTAGCTCAAAATTAAAAACAATCCCCAAAACAGTGTCCGTCCACGACAGTATCGCATCGCGGAGGCATCGCGTACCAGCTACCTCGTGACAAAGTAGCTGGTACGCGACGCCTCCGCCACGCAGTACTGTCGCAGACGGACACTGTTTCGGGCAATTGTTTTTTAATTTTGAGCTACGGGCCCCAAAATATTTCCCGAACAATGCACTACGCTTCAAAATGGTAATATATGTTAATTCAACCAAACAAATGACAAAAACAACTTACAAATTTGGAAAAAAAATCGATGATGCATTTTTGACCTCGCAAAGGCGAACAAGTGTGTGTTCGCGACGCGGACATGTCGCGGAGGGTCACTGTTTTCGGGGCCAATTTTTTTTTTGGAATTTAATCTACGGGCCCCAAAAAATAATCCAAACAATGCCAATAGCTGAAAAACATCAACACCACTTAGTCCCAACATAAAAATTTCAACATTGAATGACGAATTACCGGGAATTGGTGATGCATGAGAATTGTGCAGCAGCTGTTGTAAAGGTCGTAGCAGTTGCTGGAAATTGTGCAGCAATTACTGTATTATTCTCAACAATTGCTGGACACTACTTTTGATTTTTCGTTAGTAGCTATAGCAAGTTGACTATAAGTTGATGGTATCAACATATGTAGTAATAAATTGAGTTTTTTTTACTGCAATTTCAAATAAAACGCTAAATTCATGAGTGATCTTATACATTGACGTGGCGATTGCACAAGTAATATACAATCTATTGAGCAATTGCATATGTAAGTGATGGTGACTAAGTAAATTGAGTATTAGTTGGTTGCGTCAATATGTTTTATAATATATTAGTAGTGATCTTATGCGTTGAGGTGGAATCAGTAGTGATCTTATACATTGAGATAGTACTTACACAAGTAATACAATCGTAGTTCTAAATCACACTTATTTCAGTGGCTTTTTTCATTAATTAGTCAATTTGATCATGGTTATGGATGAATATAGCGATTTTAGTCCAATTCAATACTAGAAATAACTCGATGGTAAATATTTTGTTTGAATTTGTTGAAGCAAGTAAGCAAGTTGCTGAATTATTCTCAGCAGTTGCTGGAAATTGTGCAGCAGCTGCTGTAAAGGTCGTAGCAATTGCTGGGAATTGTGCAGCAGTTGTTGTATTATTATCAGCAATTGTTGGACCCTACTTTTGATTTTTCGTTAGTAGCTATAGCAAGTTGACTATAAGTTGATGATATTAGCCATATGTAGTGATAAATTGAGTTTTGTTACTCCAATTTCAAATAAAACGCTAAATTCAAGAGTGATCTTATACATTGACGTGGCGATTGCACAAGTAATATACAATCTATTGAGCAATCGCATATGTAAGTGATGGTGACTAAGTAAATTGAGTATTAGTTGGTTGCGTCAATATGTTTTATAATATATTAGTAGTGATCTTATGCGTTGAGGTGGAATCAGTAGTGATCTTATACATTGAGATAGTACTTACACAAGTAATACAATCGTGGTTCTAAATCACACTTATTTCAGTGGCTATTTTCATTAATTAGTCCATTTAATTATGGTTATGGATGAATATAACGATTTTAGTCCAATTCAACACTACAAATAACTCGATGGTAAACATTTTGTTTGAATTTGTTGAAGCAAGTTGGCAAGTTGCTGGATTATTCTCAGCAGTTGCTGGGAATTGTGCAGCAGCTGGTTTAAAGGTCGTAGCAGTTGCTGGGAATTGTGCAGCAGTTGCTGTATTATTCTCAGCAAATGCTAGACTGTACTTTGATTTTTTGTTAGTTGCTATAGCAAGTTGACTATAAGTTGATGGTATCAGCCATATGTTGTGATAAATTGAGTTTTGTTACTCCAATTTCAAATAAAACGCTAAATTCAAGAGTGATCTTATACATTGACGTGACGATTGCACAAGTAATATACAATCTATTGAGCAATTGCATATGTAAGTGATGGTGACTAAGTAAATTTAGTATTAGTTGGTTGCGTCAATATGTTTTATAATATATTACTAGTGATCTTATGCGTTGAGGTGGAATCAGTTGTGATCTTATACATTGAGGTAGTACTTACACAAGTAATATGATCGCAGTTCTAAATCACACTTATTTCAGTGGCTTTTTCATTAATTAGTTCATTTGATCATGGTTATGGATGAATATAGCGATTTTAGTCCAATTCAACACTAGAAAATACTCGATGGTAAACATTTTGTTTGAATTTGTTTTAGCAAGTTGGCAAGTTGCTGGATTATTCTTAGCAGTTGCTTGGAATTGTGCAGCAGCTGCTGTAAAGGTCGTAGTAGTTGCTTGGAATTATGCAGCAGTTGTTGTATTATTCTTAGCAATTGCTGGACCCTACTTTTGATTTTTCATTAGTAGCTATAGCAAGTTGACTATAAGTTGATGGTATTAGCCATATGTAGTGATAAATTGAGTTTTGTTACTCCAATTTCAAAAAAAACGCTAAATTCAACAGTGATCTTATACATTGACGCGATTGCACAAGTAATATACAATCTATTGAGCAATTGCATATGTAAGTGATGGTGACTAAGTAAATTGAGTATTAGTTGGTTGCGTCAATATGTTTTATAATATATTAGTAGTGATCTTATACGTTGAGGTGGAATCAGTAGTGATCTTATACTTTGAGATTGTACTTACAGAAGTAATATGATCGCAATTCTAAATCACACTTATTTCAGTGGCTGTTTTCATTAATTAGTCCATTTAATTATGGTTATGGATGAATATAACGATTTTAGTCCAATTCAACACTACAAATAACTCGATGGTAAACATTTTGTTTGAATTTGTTGAAGCAAGTTGACAAGTTGCTAGATTATTCTCAACAGTTGCTGGGAATTGTGCAGCAGTTGCTGTAAAGGTCGTAGCAGTTGCTGGAAATTGTGCAGCAGTTGCTGTATTATTCTCAGCAATTGCTGGACCCTACTTTGATTTTTTTAATTTTGAAAGCTTTTTGTTACCTATAATTAAAAGGCCCTTGTTATTTAACATTTAACACATTGGACCATATTCACGTACGCATGCTCTAGCCAATGAAAAACGTCAAAAAAAGCATGTTATTGAAGATTAGAGCAAATTGTAGTTATATAGCTATGTAGGGTGACCACCTCCCAAAAAATGGCACCTAATATAGCAATGAACTATACGCAAAGTCATATTTGATCAGCCAAAAACAATCAAATTGCCTCATCTGACTTCAATTTACTTCATTCATACATGCAAAAGAAATATAAGCCACTCTCACAACAAGTGGATTAGGGTATTGAAATTTCAGCCACTAAATTTACCATTACTTTTCCTATAAATTGGTCATAATTCACTCACCAAAATTGTACAACACAACTTCTCACAGCAACAACATAATTAATTAGCTATATCACACAGAAGAAATTTTCATGGCCTCATCAAAAATTTTGTTGATTTTCCTTTTGGCTGCATTAATTGCAACTCCCGTTGCAGTTGCGCAATTAGGAGGACTTGTGAATGGCCTTCTTGGCATAATACGTATAGATGGGGTTCTATTTTGCAGCCTTAACGGCAATATAGATGTCATCAGTGGAACCACTACCCCAGTTTTCCCTAGTAAGTTTCCTTATTTTGTACATACAAGTAAGCCTATGAATATACATGTAACAAGTTGTTAGTGGTCGTGAACTAGTAGCCAGTAAGTTTATATTATTATTATAACATACATAGAAAGATTTCAGGACGCTGCACTCATTTTTCATTTCGTAATAATGAAATAAGTTTGAAATAATGAAATAAGTTTGACAGTCTTGAAAAATACTCCTGTATTTGATTAACAAAATTAAAATACACCCCCGATCTATCACAAACTTGGCAAGAATTTAGGGGCACTCTTGTTACGAAATTAGGGGTAAATTTAGGTCTACTTAGTCAAGTAGAAGAGTGTTTTTGACACTATCAACAGTTCAGAGATGAAACTAATAATTTGTGTCAAGTTGAAATGTGTTTTTAATATTTTTCTCTTTGCCTTTTGCTAAGTGTACATACACACGACATTACAAATGTTTGTTTTATTGTTCAGGTTAGCCTAGAAATGCCAAAAGAAATGCTTTAGAAAATATCCAGAGGGTCATAAGAGCGTCAAAAAGTAAGAATGTGCTAAGTAAGTTGAGCGGAATGATTAATCCCCATGACCATGATATGATTAGCTTTCTACCCATTATATAAGATGCTTCCACATGCATGTGTAATTGCGTTTAAACTGTTAGAGATGAGTTATATGCTAACGAGCCAAATAAATTTTAGTGACATGGTTAAACATTACAGATGCATCGGTGCAATTGCAGTGTGGAGCAGGAAACGTTGTATCGAGTACAACAACAAATGGATCGGGAGTGTTTTCACTCGCGTTGGATCCGCTTCAAAATATATTGTCATCGGTGCTGTCTAACTGCAGTGTTGTGGTTATGACTCCGCTCTCAACATGTAACGCTAGCTTACCATCCACCGGGTTCTTGCAGTCAGCCCTGCAGCTTGTTGGGAACACATCTGTTGGCCTTCTTCGTATTGTCAATTTAGGTGCTACGAATTTTCAACTTCTTCCCAACCTCAATTAACTAATGAATTAACGAGTAACCAAAAATGGTACTCGTTTATGTGTTGTTTAATTAATTAAGTAGTGTTTCGTAGTGATAGATGAGGGCTCTCAGGAAACAGCCTCTCTACTTCTATGAGGTAGTGGTAAGGTCTGCGTATATTCTACCCTCCCCAGACCCCACTTGTGGGATTCCACTGGGTATGTTATTGTTGTTTGTAGTGTTTCGCAGTGATGCATCAGCTAGTTAATTAACCTTGTTGCTGATTGCATAAATAAGGATTAATCTTTTGTCCACTCGTGGTGTTGTACTTGTTTGAATGTGTTCGACTGTGTGTCACAATTATCCTAGTGCAAACAATTGAAATGTTATATTGGAGCCATCTATTAGTATTTTCTTGTTTTTCCTCCTCCTTTATTATTTTCTTTTATGTATAACGCATATCTTCTGTGTAAAGTTGTGCTGTAATCTTTTAGTAATACACTCCTTTTAAGATGCATGGGAAGAAAAATATTTGAGATCACAAAATTCATTAAGTGTCCTTTAGGAAATTTAATCTCATCACTATATTTGAGGTTGTTGATAATTAGAAGTAGTTGCACCTCAAACTTCAGTAACTTCAAAGAACTCGAAGTCAGCAATGAAATCACACAAATATTCAACTATGTTCATACGAAAATTAAACACATGCAGAAGAAGAAGAAAAATTGATGCAGAAACTAAGGAAAAACTCCACCATTTATAGCCAATGATTTGTTGAATAGGTGCAGACTCATATCTATTTAGAACAGACTCAACTATTGCAACAGATATGGTATCTGTTGGGAAGAATGTGTAATTGCTCTGGAAGTTGAAATAAGAAAAAAAATTAATTTCTGGTGCAAGTCCACGAAACCCATCTACGGACCGTAGATTGGTCAATGATAGCTAGGGGTCATAGATAGCTGCTAGAGATTTGGAAAAAAGCTGGACTTTTCGATCAAGTTATATGGCTTATGAGACTGTTTATGGGTCGTATATGGCCCTCATGGATTATATACCGAAACTGAAATTTCGGGTACAGCAAGACGAACCAAGTTCACGAACTGTGGTTGGTTCGTGTCACAATTCGAACCTAGGATCAATTCGTGACACAACGATTATGGAATCCAAAGGTGCCCCATCCGAGCCTCTTATTCATATCGTAATCATGCATAAGGTAAATGTCACGCCCGCCGAGAGGGTACCCTTGGCGTGGCCGGCACTAAGTAATTATTGCTATTCCCCAAGCGAATCACTTGTCTCAATCACTCATTCATCAACAACGAAAGACTTAGTTCATGTACAAGAGATATTCTAGTGTGCTCATCAGTTAATGACTCAATAAAATAATAGTTAAAACTGACAATCCACATTGAATATTGCATAAGTAGTTTGAAAAGTACAAGTTTTAAAAAATAAAACATCTACTCTAATCCATCTTTGTCTATGAAGCCTCTATCTCTAAACATCTAGATGGTGTCAAATGACATGTTCATGGCTATCTCGAATAAAAAATAAAAGTGCTAAACTCAAGGCAAGAAAGATAAGTGAGGTATTCTACGAATGTAAGGGAGGACGTCAACGCTACCTCATGGATCCATCATCCCTGTCCATCTTTTTTGGACAGGAGTTGCCAGAGTTAACTGCACAACAATCCTATGTTGGCGACGTAGTTATGGAGTTTGAGTCACTCTTACTCTACCCAACTAGGCGCTCAATACTACTTCCAAAATATACTCTTTAAAAATCTCATTCAAACTCATCTCAAACATCATCATCATCATCTTCCATCAATAAATATATTTTGAAAATTCATTTACATCATCATCAAATATTTACTCAAAAGATCATTTAAACTCAATGCTCAATTTCATCAAAGCTCATCAAAACATGCATCATCTCATCAAAATATTTTTCTCAAAATATAACTCTTTGGACTCAATAAAATATATGTATAATATTAGTTTAAATCACTTTTTCATCAATGCATATAAAAGTCATCATCTTTATTCTCAATATGAAAAACTTTGATTTTTAAGATAATACTTTTCTTTAATTCTTGAAAACCCATCAATCTTAATATCAAACAATGTATAGAAAAGCCATGATCATCAATTTCATTAGGGTTCATGGGAAAGTATCCATGAACGGTAACTCCAATAATATAAGAGATAAAAATAACAATAATCTCAATGCATAAATATATCTAACTTAATGAAAGAAGAATTAACCCATTAAAACATTCAAGAATCAGGGTAAAACTATATTCAAACTCAATTAGGGAGAGAATTAACCTGTGGGAAGCGTGGATGAACTCAGTCCAATGCTATGAGTAGCCTTACATACCTGAAAGAGAAAAAGTTTTTGAAGAAACCTTTGGTTTGCCCTTGAAGATGAAGAACCCTAGCCTCTTCTTTGGGAGAACTTTGAACGCAAGATTTTGATTTTTTTAGGATTTATGCATTAATGAGAGTTTATTAGACTATATGATAGGCTTAGGAAAGTTAATTAGGGGTAAAAGGTCGAGATTAACGTTATGGGAAAGTCAAATAATCATCAAAATTTTAAAAAATGACCTTTTGATGAATTTCGACGGCTAAAATGGTGGTCTAGGAGGTCCCATAGCCGAACCATTTGGTGGTAAACCGAATGGGGACCTTGGGTCTCCCTTTTTGACATATTCTAAGCTTTCTCTGACCGTTTCAACCGTCTCAATCAGTGGATCGCCAAACTTCACATATTCGGCAGGCTTCAGTAAAATGGTCGTAAATTTTTATTCCAAACTCTGATTAAGGCGAAATTGAATGCGTTGAAAATTTAATTCCAAGAGCTTTGATTTGATATATTATGGGTAACCTAAATCATTATGTGCTGAGAGATATGGCCATTTGAATTTGACTCTTTTATGAATTCATTCTGAAACACAGTCAATTGAAATGTTTTGAACTTGGCTTGACTTTGGGTGTCCCTTATGACCTCAAACCACATCTAACATACTTCAAATACTTAGGAAAATACCTTAACATCCATTCACAATCTTGAATTTATTAGATCACCCAATTTCATATCGAAACTCAATTGGTAAGGAACTCAACTTTGTGCTAAAGGATATATATTGCTTCCTCTTTAATTCACATAGATTGAGCATATACTATAAATATAATCTCACAATTACACACATGGACAAAAAGAAAAAAATCTTCCATTTTCTCATATTCTTTAATCCCAACACATAAAAATCATAGACACACAATTAGAGAAAAACAAAAGTTGAGTTCGAAGTTTGCTTTCGTAGTTTTGAATTCGTGGTTCTGAATTGTGGTCTTTTCTTATCGTGAATTAGCTTTCACAAAAGGTAAATTTATTTTTATCCTCAGTGTATAGTTTGATATCATAATTACATAAAACGTGATTCTAATATATATCCTAAAGCTATTCAAATTCTATGTGTATTTTAATTTTGATATTATAATATTGAAATATAATTCAACATTTGTATTGTAAAATTTAGAGTAAAATGTGGAATAACATATAGTTGTTTCTTACTCACTTATCCAATATCTTTTTTAATTCATTCTACTCTGTCAAGCCGAGAGATAACTCGTGAATTACTGTGAATTATGAATTAAAGTGTACAATTGACATAGGTTTGAGCTATTTATTATGAGTGTAATTTAAAAATAATTTAAATAAATCATTTTTCATTTGTCAAATACATTTCTTGATACAATTTATATGCTGGCGTCTAAAGCATTTAAGGTTCTTGATATTCCATATGACATGTATCTTATGTTAGTTACAAATTTGGTATAATTAAAGATTGTATTTTTTTTTATAAGAAAAAAAAACCTTAAAAAGAAGGGCCTTTTGTGAGGTCATTAATTATGACATGAGATTTTTCATTTAATAACTTCGAAAATAATAAAAATTATCTTTTACTTAAGCAAAATCTTTATTAAATAAGATAGACCACACGTGTCATTGTTTATTAGCTAAAGTAAGTTGTTAAGTTATTTATTTATTTTATTATACTTCATCGAAAATTAATATCTTGAGTTGAAATAGTTTTGGATTACTAAATTTAGTGCTTGAAGTTAGAATTTTTTATTTTATTTTAACAATGTTTGTATTATCTTGGGGCGTGACAACTTTAATCAAGTTGAATAAATTGGCCACCAGATATGTTAGATCCAAACTTCATCTATGTAGGCACAACACATAAATTAACCCCTTAACTTGGAGTCAAATCATAAGTTGGAACTTCCACTTTCAAAATGCACAAACAAGCACTCCAACTTGCCTGTTTTTTTTTTTTTTCCATTTAAGCACATCTGTCCAGTAGCCCAAGTGCGTGACATACAACCGCTATGACGTGTATTTTATGTCCAATCCCGTGATGCCATGTCATTAACATTATTCCACCTATTTATAACTTAAAAAATGTCACGTTATCAACACAATTCCACCTATTTATAGTTTAAAAAAAAGTAAAAGAAACATTTGTGATTGACCAAAATAAATTTATTTTACAAAAAATTCAAATATTGTAAATTTAAATTTTACTCCATTTTAGACCCTCATGCCCTAGCCCCCCTCCCCCTCGCCCCTACCCTCACCCCATACAAAAAAATTAAAAAATTATTTTATGAAAAATTCAAATTTTATAAATTCTTATTTTTTTTACTCCACCTCGAACCCTCATTCTCCCCCAGCCCCACCCCCCGCCCCCACTCCCACCCCATACAAAAAAGAATTAAAATTATTTTATGAAATATTCAAATTTTGTAAATTTTAATTTTTTTACTCCACCTCGAATCCTCATCCCCCACCCCCACCCCATACCAAAAAAATCAAAAATTTAATTTACGAAAAAATTAAATTTTGTAGATTTTTAATTTTTTACTCTACCTCGGGACCCCAGCCCTCAACCCCCAGCCCCTCCACCCCCGTACAAACAAAATTAAAAATCTATTTTTACAAAAAAATCAAATATTAAAAACTTTAATTTTACAAAAAAAATTAAATTTTTAAATTTTTATTTTTTTACTCCATGTTGGGCCTTATTCCCCCCACCTCACCCAGGCCCCCGGCCCCCAAACCCACCTCCCATTCCCATACACAAAAAAAAATTAAAAAATTATTGTTTACATAATTTCAAATTTTGAAAATTTTAACTTTTTACTCCACCCCACCCCTGACTCCCTACTTGTAACCCCCCCCCCAACCTCCCAAAAATGAATTTAAATATTTATTTTCAAAAAAAATTTCAAATTATGAAATATTTTCATGTCAAAAACTAGGAAAACAATTCTTGAAGATTAGTATTAGAAAGAAGAAAAAATTTGTATTTTGGTTTGAAAAATAATGATATATATAAAGGAATGTTATTAAGGGTAAAATAGACAATTCAGCCCCTTTTTACCGTTGTGGGCTTCGGAAAAAGAGCAATCACGTGCTCCATTTTCGTGTGCAAAACACGTTTTGCCAGCTCAGATGTTTGTGTTTAAATGATTAAAAAAAGGGCAAGTTGGAGTGCCTGTTTGTGCATTTTGAAAGTTGATGTTCCACTTTATAATTTGACTCCAAGTTAAGAGGTTAATTTATGTATTGTGTCATCTATGTATGACTACTTTCAAAAAAACATCTCTACATTAAAGTATCTAGCGAATTAAAGTCTTTGCTGCCTCACCCAACATCTCACCAAATACTAGTAGTCCCTCAAGAACTTCATAAGAAGATCATACTTCTGAACGCAAAAATTCATTCCCCTCAAAAATAATAATTGTCTATCTTTAAATTAAGGGGATTTTTCATAAATGGCAAACTTAAAAAACATAAAGGCCTAAAATAGCTAATGTTTATGAAATTACCTTTTCTAACTTTGGCTATAGCAAATCCATTGTATAAGTTGGAATTTATGGTAATGTATAAAACGAAAATGCCAAAAGTTTGTTCCTTTAATAGGAGACTTTTTAGGTATTTTATATGGAAAACGGTTCCATAATTAAAGGTAGTAAAATACAAATATAATTCATTTTCCTAATTGAACTCTTCTTCTAAAAATAAGATGGTATTTTTATTCTAAATAAAAAATAGATTTTCTTTCCTAGTGTGACTATTTTGTCCAGAAAAGAAAATCCATGCCCACAACAAAATTTATATACAATATTGAATAATTTCATAAAAAACAACATAACTAGATAATAAGGTGCTTCATATATACATAATATACATTTACACAAATTTGCTTAAAAGCGGTTTATACATATACAACTGAACTTGAAGATCTACACACATATCAACTTACGTATAACATGTATCTTTTACCCGAAAACCATATAGACAAATTGCATGATTTATATACAAAATTGAATAATTTCACAAAAACAACATAAGAACATAATAAGCTGCTTCATATATACACAATATACATTACTCAAATTTGCTTAAAATCGGTTTATACATATACAACCGAAAGTGAAGATCTAAACACATATCAACTTGCGTATAACATGTATATTTTTCCCGAAAACCAAATAGACAAATTGCATGACATGTGAGCAGGTTATACAACCAATACAAACAGTACGGAATCCCTCCCTCTCTTGTCATTGCGATTTGGCATCTTAACGCAATACACAATCAACAAAAAACAAGTCTCAATCATGTATATAACGAAAATTGATCTTTTATACTGTAGGCATAATATAAAGTTTTTATACAAATTTAATCCATAATATACAAAATCAACGCCATTGTTTAGAACACCAATATCATTTGAATGTTCGCTATAAATTTTTTTTTACCTTCCAATACGCATCACACTTACAGAGCCAAAAAACAAAATTAAAAAAAAAGGAAACCAAAACAAATCTCACCAGTAATTTTCTCCCAAAAACACAGCAAAAAAGTAATCCTTATTTGAAGGCGAAAATAATAGATTATCTGCGTGAGGCTGTAAAGCCTAAGCAGATACATAATTTTTTCCGTTTTGCAATTTGTCAGCAAGAAACTAGGATGGATCTTTTTTTTTTTTTGAGGACAAAATGGTCACACTAGGAAAGAAAATCTATTTTTTATTTAGAATGGAAATACCATCTTATTTTTAGAAGAAGAGTTCAATTAGGAAAAAGAATTATATTTGTATTTTACTTCCTTTATTTATGGAACTGTTTGTGTATATTAGAGAGATAGTGAAGGAGGGAAATTTTTAGGTTTTATACATGGGGAGTTGTGGGGTCCACAACTTTTATAGCAAAAAAAAAAAAATTACAGAATTGCCATAAATATAATAATATTAAAATGTAGCTAAGATATGGTATTTATAGTTATATGTTTGCTTAATTGTGTAATATTTCCTTAAATTAAAGACAGTAACAAAATGGGCTTAACTGAATTACAAGTTACACGTGGGTATCACATGGGCCGTGGTTATTTTTAAACGAATTTTGTTAAGAAAATAAAAAAAGTGCTCCAATTTAGCTAAGTTAAAGAATTTATAATGCTCAAATAATATTTGAATGACCACAGAGATAAGAGGTAATTTTAGCACAAAAGTCTTAAGGCATAGTGAAGTGCATAGAACAATTTTTGAGCATGTTAGAGCCTAGATGTGCCTTGTTGGAATAAGTTGTTACTTGTGAAAATTGAAGGGAAGGTGTCAATTGAGTTTTAAAATTAAAAAGGTGACAAGTTTGATTAAATAAAAATTAAGTGTGATTTACTTAATGAAGGGTTAAAGTGTATATTTTAAAAGCTTCAGGAACCATTTTTTTTTAAAAAAAAATTAAAATTAAAAAAAAAATACCATCCGCGACAGTTCGGACCCTCCGCGACTTGTCCGTGTCGCGGACACGTCGCACAGAAACACTTGTTCGCCTGTTCTAGGTCAAAAAATGCATCATCGATTTATTTCCAAATTCGTGATTTGTTTTTGTCATTTGTTTGGTTGAACTAACATATATTACTGTTTTGAAGCGTAGTGCATTGTTCGGGGAATTTTTCGAGGCCCGTAGCTCAAAATTAAAAATAATCCCCAAAACAGTGTCCGTCCACGACAGTATCGCGTCGCGGAGGCATCGCGTACCAGCTACCTCGTGACAAAGTAGCTGGTACGCGACGCCTCCGCGACGCGGTACTGTCGCGGACGAACACTGTTTCGGGAAATTATTTTTTAATTTTGAGCTACGGGCCCCAAAAAATTTCCCGAACAATGCACTATGCTTCAAAATGGTAACATATGTTAATTCAACCAAACAAATGACAAAAACAACTTACAAATTTGGAAAAAAAATCGATGATGCATTTTTGACCTCGCAAAGGCGAACAAGTGTATGTTCGCGACGCGGACATGTCGCGGAGGGTCACTTTTTTCGGGGCCAATTTTTTTTTTGGAATTTAATCTACGGGACCCAAAAAATTATCCAAACAATGCCAATAGCTGAAAAACATCAACACCACTTAGTCTCAACATAAAAATTTCAATATTGAATGATGAATTACCGGGAATTGGTGATGCACGAGAATTGTGCAGCAGCTGTTGTAAAGGTCGTAGCAGTTGCTGGGAATTGTGCAGCAATTGCTGTATTATTCTCAACAATTGCTGGACACTACTTTTGGTTTTTCGTTAGTAGCTATAGCAAGTTGACTATAAGTTGATGGTATCAACATATGCAGTGATAAATTGAGTTTTTTTACTGCAATTTCAAATAAAACGCTAAATTCATGAGTGATCTTATACATTGACGTGGCGATTGCACAAGTAATATACAATCTATTGAGCAATTGCATATGTAAGTGATGGTGACTAAGTAAATTGAGTATTAGTTGGTTGCGTCAATATGTTTTATAATATATTAGTAGTGATCTTATGCGTTGAGGTGGAATCAGTAGTGATCTTATACATTGAGATAGTACTTACACAAGTAATACAATCGTAGTTCTAAATCACACTTATTTCAGTGGCTTTTTTCATTAATTAGTCAATTTGAATTATTCTCAGCAGTTGCTGGAAATTGTGCAGCAGCTGCTGTAAAGGTCGTAGTTGTTGCTGGGAATCGTGCAGCAGTTTTTGTATTATTATCAGCAATTGCTGGACCATACTTTTGATTTTTCGTTAGTAGCTATAGCAAGTTGACTATAAGTTGATGATATTAGCCATATGTAGTGATAAATTGAGTTTTGTTACTCCAATTTCAAATAAAACGCTAAATTCAAGAGTGATCTTATACATTGACGTGGCGATTGCACAAGTAATATACAATCTATTGAGCAATCGCATATGTAAGTGATGGTGACTAAGTAAATTGAGTATTAGTTGGTTGCGTCAATATGTTTTATAATATATTAGTAGTGATCTTATGCGTTGAGGTGGAATCAGTAGTGATCTTATACATTGAGATAGTACTTACACAAGTAATACAATCGTGGTTCTAAATCACGCTTATTTCAATGGCTATTTTCATTAATTAGTCCATTTAATTATGGTTATGGATGAATATAACGATTTTAGTCCAATTCAACACTACAAATAACTCGATGGTAAACATTTTGTTTGAATTTGTTGAAGCAAGTTGGCAAGTTGCTGGATTATTCTCAGCAGTTGCTGGGAATTGTGCAGCAGCTGCTGTAAAGGTCGTAGCAGTTGCTGGGAATTGTGCAGCAGTTGCTGTATTATTCTCAGCAATTGCTGGACTCTACTTTGATTTTTTGTTAGTTGCTATAGCAAGTTGACTATAAGTTGATGGTATCAGCCATATGTTGTGATAAATTGAGTTTTGTTACTCCAATTTCAAATAAAACGCTGAATCAAGAGTGATCTTATACATTGACGTGACGATTTCACAAGTAATATACAATCTATTGAGCAATTGCATATGTAAGTGATGGTGACTAAGTAAATTGAGTATTAGTTGGTTGCGTCAATATGTTTTATAATATATTAGTAGTGATCTTATGCGTTGAGGTGGAATCAGTTGTGATATTATACATTGAGATAGTACTTACACAAGTAATACGATCGCAGTTCTAAATCACACTTATTTCAGTGGCTTTTTCATTAATTAGTTCATTTGATCATGGTTATGGATGAATATAGCGATTTTAGTCCAATTCAACACTAGAAAATACTCGATGGTAAACATTTTGTTTGAATTTGTTTTAGCAAGTTGGCAAGTTGCTGGATTATTCTTAGCAGTTGCTTGGAATTGTGCAGCAGCTGCTGTAAAGGTCGTAGTAGTTGCTGGGAATCGCGCAGTAGTTGTTGTATTATTCTTTGCAATCGCTGGACCCTACTTTTGATTTTTCATTAGTAGCTATAGCAAGTTGACTATAAGTTGATGGTATTAGCCATATGTAGTGATAAATTGAGTTTTGTTACTCCAATTTCAAATAAAACGCTAAATTCAAGAGTGATCTTATACATTGACGTGGCGATTGCACAAGTAATATACAATCTATTGAGCAATTGCATATGTAAGTGATGGTGACTAAGTAAATTGAGTATTAGTTGGTTGCGTCAATATGTTTTATAATATATTAGTAGTGATCTTATACGTTGAGGTGGAATCAGTAGTGATCTTATACATTGAGATAGTACTTACAGAAGTAATATGATCGCAATTCTAAATCATACTTATTTCAGTGGCTGTTTTCATTAATTAATCCATTTAATTATGGTTATGGATGAATATAACGATTTTAGTCCAATTCAACACTACAAATAACTCGATGGTAAACATTTTGCTTGAATTTGTTGAAGCAAGTTGGCAAGTTGCTGGATTATTCTCAGCAGTTGCTGGGAATTGTGCAGCAACTACTGTAAAGGTCGTAGCAGTTGCTGGGAATTGTGCAGCGGTTGCTGTATTATTCTCAGCAATTGCTGGACCCTACTTTGATTTTTTGTTAGTTGCTATAGCAAGTTGACTATAAGTTGATGATATCAGTCATATGTAGTGATAAATTGAGTTTTGTTACTCCAATTTCAAATAAAACGCTAAATTCATGAGTGATCTTATACATTGACGTGACGATTACACAAGTAATATGCAATCTATTGAGCAATTGCATATGTAAGTGATGGTGACTAAGTAAATTGACTATTAGTTGGTTGCGTCAATATGTTTTATAATATATTAGTAGTGATCTTATGCGTTGAGGTCGAATCAGTAGTGATCTTATACATTGAGATAGTACTTACACAAGTAATACAATCGTAGTTCTAAATCTCACTTATTTCAGTGGCTTTTTCATTAATTAGTCCATTTGATCATGGTTATGGATGAATATAGCGATTTTAGTCCAATTCAACACTAGAAAATACTCGATGGTAAACATTTTGTTTGAATTTGTTGTAGCAAGTTGGTAAGTTGCTGGATTATTCTTAGCAGTTGCTTGGAATTGCTGCACATAGTCCAGCAGCTGCTACATCGTCCCTGAAATGGCTCAGTAGTGAAGAAATGCAACAATGGCAGAAACATCAATAAAAACACAAAACCCAAATAAATAGCACCACATACACTTTTATCAGTCATAATAATGGTTAAAACTTACCTTTCAAGTAATTTCGAAGGCTACACGAACAAATGCTCCAAAAAAATTGATTTTTTTCCTCCCAAATTTGAAGCTTGAATGTTGTGTTGGGAAAACAGTGACAATAACAACATGAAGAAGAAGAAGAAGAAGAAGAAGAAGAACAAGAAGAAGAAGAAGAGGAAGAAGAAGAACAACAACAACAACAAGAAGAACAAGAACAAGAAGAACAAGAAGAAGTAGAAGAAGCGACGAAAAGGGAGAAAAATTAGCGCGGGAGAACATTGGGGATTTTTGGGGATTTAGGGTATTTTTTTGGGTTAAAGTGTATAAAAAAAAAGTTGGGGACCTTTTTAAAAATAGTCAAACATTATTAATTCTTAATTATAATTTTGTCACCTACACCCAATTCTTGTAACTTGTGTCATTTTTTTTTTAATTTTGAAAGCTTTTTGTTACCTATAATTAAAAGGCCCTTGTTATTTAACATTTAACACATTGGACCATATTCACGTACGCATGCTCTAGCCAATGAAAAACGTCAAAAAAAGCATGTTATTGAAGATTAGAGCAAATTGTAGTTATATAGCTATGTAGGGTGACCACCTCCCAAAAAATGGCACCTAATATAGCAATGAACTATACGCAAAGTCATATTTGATCAGCCAAAAACAATCAAATTGCCTCATCTGACTTCAATTTACTTCATTCATACATGCAAAAGAAATATAAGCCACTCTCACAACAAGTGGATTAGGGTATTGAAATTTCAGCCACTAAATTTACCATTACTTTTCCTATAAATTGGTCATAATTCACTCACCAAAATTGTACAACACAACTTCTCACAGCAACAACTTAATTAATTAGCTATATCACACAGAAGAAATTTTCATGGCCTCATCAAAAATTTTGTTGATTTTCCTTTTGGCTGCATTAATTGCAACTCCCGTTGCAGTTGCGCAATTAGGAGGACTTGTGAATGGCCTTCTTGGCATAATACGTATAGATGGGGTTCTATTTTGCAGCCTCAACGGCAATATAGATGTCATCAGTGGAACCACTACCCCAGTTTTCCCTAGTAAGTTTCCTTATTTTGTACATACAAGTAAGCCTATGAATATACATGTAACAAGTTGTTAGTGGTCGTGAACTAGTAGCCAGTAAGTTTATATTATTATTATTATTATAATATACATAGGAAGATTTCAGGACGCTGCACTCATTTTTCATCTCGTAATAATGAAATAAGTTTGAAATAATGAAATAAGTTTGACAGTCTTGAAAAATACTCCTGTACTTGATTAACTAAATTAAAATACACCCCCGATCTATCACAAACTTGGCAAGAATTTAGGGGCACTCTTATTACAAAATTAGGGGTAAATTTAGGTCTACTTAGTCAAGTAGAAGAGTGTTTTTGACACTATCAACAGTTCAGAGATGAAACTAATAATTTGTGTCAAGTTGAAATGTGTTTTTAATATTTTTCTCTTTGCCTTTTGCTAAGTGTACATACACACGACATTACAAATGTTTGTTTTATTGTTCAGGTTAGCCTAGAAATGCCAAAAGAAATGCTTTAGAAAATATCCAGAGGGTCATAAGAGCGTCAAAAAGTAAGAATGTGCTAAGTAAGTTGAGCGGAATGATTAATCCCCATGACCATGATATGATTAGCTTTCTACCCATTATATAAGATGCTTCCACATGCATGTGTAATTGCGTTTAAACTGTTAGAGATGAGTTATATGCTAACGAGCCAAATAAATTTTAGTGACATGGTTAAACATTACAGATGCATCGGTGCAATTGCAGTGTGGAGCAGGAAACGTTGTATCGAGTACAACAACAAATGGATCGGGAGTGTTTTCACTCGCGTTGGATCCGCTTCAAAATATATTATCATCGGTGCTGTCTAACTGCAGTGTTTTGGTTATGACTCCGCTCTCAACATGTAACGCTAGCTTACCATCCACCGGGTTCTTGCAGTCAGCCCTGCAGCTTGTTGGGAACACATCTGTTGGCCTTCTTCGTATTGTCAATTTAGGTGCTACGAATTTTCAACTTCTTCCCAACCTCAATTAACTAATGAATTAACGAGTAACCAAAAATGGTACTCGTTTATGTGTTGTTTAATTAATTAAGTAGTGTTTCGTAGTGATAGATGAGGGCTCTCAGGAAACAGCCTCTCTACTTCTATGAGGTAGTGGTAAGGTCTGCGTATATTCTACCCTCCCCAGACCCCACTTGTGGGATTCCACTGGGTATGTTATTGTTGTTTGTAGTGTTTCGCAGTGATGCATCAGCTAGTTAATTAACCTTGTTGCTGATTGCATAAATAAGGATTAATCTTTTGTCCACTCGTGGTGTTGTACTTGTTTGAATGTGTTCGACTGTGTGTCACAATTATCCTAGTGCAAACAATTGAAATGTTATATTGGAGCCATCTATTAGTATTTTCTTGTTTTTCCTCCTCCTTATTATTTTCTTTTATGTATAACGCATATCTTCTGTGTAAAGTTGTGCTGTAATCTTTTAGTAATACACTCCTTTTAAGATGCATGGGAAGAAAAATATTTGAGATCACAAAATTCATTAAGTGTCCTTTAGGAAATTTAATCTCATCACTATATTTGAGGTTGTTGATAATTTTCTCCCTAGATAAGACGGATATACATACTAAAGAAGTAGTTGCACCTCAAACTTCAGTAACTTCAAAGAACTCGAAGTCAGCAATAAAATCACACAAATATTCAACTATGTTCATACGAAAATTAAACACATGCAGAAGAAGAAGAAAAATTGATGCAAAAACTAAGGAAAAACTCCACCATTTATAGCCAATGATTTGTTGAATAGGTGCAGACTCATATCTATTTAGAACGACAGACTCAACTATTGCAACAGATATGGTATCTGTTGGGAAGAATGTGTAATTGCTCTGGAAGTTGAAATAAGAAAAAAAATGCCAAAAAAATTAATTTCTGGTGCAAGTCCATGAAACCCATCTACGGACCGTAGATTGGTCAATGATAGCTAGGGGTCATAGATAGCTGCTAGAGATTTGGAAAAAAGCCGGACTTTTCGATCAAGTTATATGGCTTATGAGACTGTTTATGGGTCGTATATGGCCCTCATGGATTATATACCGAAACTGAAATTTCGGGTACAGCAAGACGAACCAAGTTCACGGACTGTGGTTGGTTCTTGTCATAATTCGAACCTAGGATCAATTCGTGACACAACGATTATGGAATCCAAAGGTGCCCCATCCGAGCCTCTTATTCATATCGTAATCATGCATAAGGTAAATTTCACGCCCGGCCGAGAGGGTACCCTTGGCGTGGCCGGCACTCAGTAATTATTGCTATTCCCCAAGCGAATCACTTGTCTCAATCACTCATTCATCAACAACGAAAGACTTAGTTCATGTACAAGAGATATTCTAGTGTGCTCATCAGTTAATGACTCAATAAAATAATAGTTAAAACTGACAATCCACATTGAATATTGCATAAGTAGTTTGAAAAGTACAAGTTTTAAAAAATAAAACATCTACTCTAATCCATCTTTGTCTATGAAGCCTCTATCTCTAAACATCTAGATGGTGCCAAATGACATGTTCATGGCTATCTCGAATAAAAAATAAAAGTGCTAAACTCAAGGCAAGAAAGATAAGTGAGGTATTCTACGAATGTAAGGGAGGATTCACCAATCAGCTGAACGCGATAAGATCCTCAATGAAGCGCATTTTGATGACCTCTAATACCCGCCTCTGCATCATTAAATGATATAATCCAAATGGATGCCAGCACATTGAATATACTAGTATGTAAAATGGCTGGAAAGGAAAGGACATGGTTAAAGGTACTCAACTCAAATAACTCAACCCAACTCAGTAAAAACATACAAGTTTAAGAACATAGTCATGCTTTTAAAAAAATAAATCAGTAATAGGTAACTCATGCCAAATCATCTAAATTTTTACAGTAAAACAATGCTACTAAAATAAACTCTAGCATACAACTCAGTCAAATCAGTTATGCAAAATTAGGGAGTTTCTCTAAGCGACAACATTCCACCATCCTCATTAGTGATGCATAATGATCGTGACGTCGTTGCTTGCTCATCCAATACTTGCCAAGATGGAGTTTGAGTCACTCTTACTCTACCCAACTAGGCGCTCAATACTACTTCCAAAATATACTCTTTAAAAATCTCATTCAAACTCATATCAAACATCATCATCATCATCTTCCATCAATAAATATATTTTGAAAATTCATTTACATCATCATCAAATATTTACTCAAAAGATCATTTAAACTCAATGCTCAATTTCATCAAAGCTCATCAAAACATGCATCATCTCATCAAAATATTTTTCTCAAAATATAACTCTTTGGACTCAATAAAATATATGTATAATATTAGTTTAAATCACTTTTTCATCAATGCATATAAAAGTCATCATCTTTATTCTCAATATGAAAAACTTTGATTTTTAAGATAATACTTTTCTTTAATTCTTGAAAACCCATCAATCTTAATATCAAACAATGTATAGAAAAGCCATGATCAGCAATTTCATTAGAGTTCATGGGAAAGTATCCATGAACGGTAACTCCAATAATATAAGAGATAAAAATAACAATAATCTCAATGCATAAATATATCTAACTTAATGAAAGAAGAATTAACCCATTAAAACATTCAAGAATCAGGGTAAAACTATATTCAAACTCAATTAGGGAGAGAATTAACCTGTGGGAAGCATGGATGAACTCAGTCCAATGCTATGAGTAGCCTTACATACCTGAAAGAGAAAATTTTTTTGAAGAAACCTTTGGTTTGCCCTTGAAGATGAAGAACCCTAGCCTCTTCTTTGGGAGAACTTTGAGCGCAAGATTTTGATTTTTTTTAGGATTTATGCATTAATGAGAGTTTATTAGACTATATGATAGGCTTAGGAAAGTTAATTAGGGGTAAAAGGTCGAGATTAACGTTATGGGAAAGTCAAATAATCATCAAAATTTTAAAAAATGACCTTTTGATGAATTTCGACGGCTAAAATGGTGGTCTAGGAGGTCCCATAGCCGAACCATTTGGTGGTAAACCGAATGGGGACCTTGGGTCTCCCTTTTTGACATATTCTAAGCTTTCTCTGACCGTTTCAGCCGTCTCAATCAGTGGATCGCCAAACTTCACATATTCGGCAGGCTTCAGTAAAATGGTCGTAAATTTTTATTCCAAACTCTGATTAAGGCGAAATTGAATGCGTTGAAAATTTAATTCCAAGATCTTTGGTTTGGTATATTATGGGTAACCTAAATCATTATGTGCTGAGAGATATGACCATTTGAATTTGACTCTTTTATGAATTCATTCTGAAACACAGTCAATTGAAATGTTTTGAACTTGGCTTGACTTTGGGTGTCCCTTATGACCTCAAACCACATCTAACATACTTCAAATACTTAGGAAAATACCTTAACATCCATTCACAATCTTGAATTTATTAGATCACCCAATTTCATATCGAAACTCAATTGGTAAGGAACTCAACTTTGTGCTAAAGGATATATATTGCTTCCTCTTTAATTCACATAGATTGAGCATATACTATAAATATAATCTCACAATTACACACATGGACAAAAAGAAAAAAAATCTTCCATTTTCTCATATTCTTTAATCCCAACACACAAAAATCATAGACACACAATTAGAGAAAAACAAAAGTTGAGTTCGAAGTTTGCTTTCGTAGTTTTGAATTCGTGGTTCTGAATTGTGGTCTTTTCTTATCGTGAATTAGCTTTCACAAAAGGTAAATTTATTTTTATCCTCAGTGTATAGTTTGATATCATAATTACATAAAACGTGATTTTAATATATATCCTAAAGCTATTCAAATTCTATGTGTATTTTAATTTTGATATTATAATATTGAAATATAATTCAACATTTGTATTGTAAAATTTAGAGTAAAATGTGGAATAACATATAGTTGTTTCTTACTCACTTATCCAATATTTTTTTTAATTCATTCTACTCTGTCAAGCCGAGAGATGACTCGTGAATTACTGTGAATTATGAATTAAAGTGTACAATTGACATAGGTTTGAGCTATTTATTATGAGTGTAATTTAAAAATAATTTAAATAAATCATTTTTCATTTGTCAAATACATTTCTTGATACAATTTATATGCTGGCGTCTAAAGCATTTAAGGTTCTTGATATTCCATATGACATGTATCTTATGTTAGTTTCAAATTTGGTATAATTAAAGATTGTATTTTTTTTATATAAAAAAAAAAACCTTAAAAAGAAGGGCCTTTTGTGAGGTCATTAATTATGACATGAGATTTTTCATTTAATAACTTCGAAAATAATAAAAATTATCTTTTACTTAAGCAAAATCTTTATTAAATAAGATAGACCACACGTGTCATTGTTTATTAGCTAAAGTAAGTTGTTAAGTTATTTATTTATTTTATTATACTTCATCGAAAATTAATGTCTTGAGTTGAAATAGTTTTGGATTACTAAATTTAGTGCTTGAAGTTAGAATTTTTTTATTTTATTTTAACAATGTTTGTATTCTCTTGGGGCGTGACAACTTTAATCAAGTTGAATAAATTGGCCACCAGATATGTTAGATCCAAACTTCATCTATGTAGGCACAACATATAAATTAACCCCTTAACTTGGAGTCAAATCATAAGTTGGAACTTCCACTTTCAAAATGCACAAACAAGCACTCCAACTTGCCTGTTTTTTTTTTCATTTAAGCACATCTGTCCAGCAGCCCAAGTGCGTGACATACAACCGCTATGATGTGTATTTTATGTCCAATCCCGCGATGCCATGTCATTAACATTATTCCACCTATTTGTAACTTAAAAAATGCCACGTTATCAACACAATTCCACCTATTTATAGTTTAAAAAAAGTAAAAGAAACATTTGTGATTGACCAAAATAAATTTATTTTACAAAAAATTCAAATATTGTAAATTTAAATTTTACTCCACTTTAGACCCTCATGCCCTAGCCCCCTTCCCCCTCGCCCCTACCCTCACCCCATACAAAAAAATTAAAAAAATATTTTAAGAAAAATTCAAATTTTATAAATTCTTATTTTTTTTACTCCACCTCGAACCCTCATTCTCCCCCAGCCCCACCCCCGCCTCCACTCCCACCCCATACAAAAAAGAATTAAAATTATTTTATGAAATATTCAAATTTTGTAAATTTTAATTTTTGTACTCCACCTCGAATCCTCATCCCCCACCCCCACCCCATACAAAAAAAATCAAAAATTTTATTTACGAAAAAATGAAATTTTGTAAATTTTTAATTTTTTACTCTACCTCGGGATCCCAGCCCTCAAACCCCAGCCCCTCCACCCCCGTACAAACAAAATTAAAAATCTATTTTTACAAAAAAATCAAATATTAAAAACTTTAATTTTACAAAAACAATTAAATTTTTAAATTTTTATTTTTTTACTCCATGTTGGGCCTTATTCCCCCCACCTCACCCAGGCCCCCGGCCCCCAAACCCACCTCCCATTCCCATACACCAAAAAAAATTAAAAAATTATTGTTTACATAAAATTTTAAATTTTCACAGATTAGTATTAGAAAGAAGAAAAAATTTGTATTTTGGTTTGAAAAATAATGATATATATAAAGGAATGTTATTAAGGGTAAAATAGACAATTCAGCCCCTTTTTACCGTTGTGGGCTTCGGAAAAAGAGCAATTACGCGCTCCATTTTCGTGTGCAAAACACGTTTTGCCAGCTCAAATTTTTGTGTTTAAATGATTAAAAAAAGGGCAAGTTGGAGTGCCTGTTTATGCATTTTGAAAGTTGATGTTCCACTTTATAATTTGACTCCAAGTTAAGAGGTTAATTTATGTATTGTGTCATCTATGTATGACTACTTTCAAAAAAACATCTCTACATTAAAGTATCTAGCGAATTAAAGTCTTTGCTGCCTCACCCAACATCTCACCAGATACTAGTAATCCCTCAAGAACTTCATAAGAAGATCATACTTCTGAACGCAAAAATTCATTCCCCTCAAAAATAATAATTGTCTATCTTTAAATTAAGGGGATTTTTCATAAATGGCAAACTTAAAAAACATAAAGGCCTAAAATAGCTAATGTTTATGAAATTACTTTTTCTAACTTTGGCTATAGCAAATCCATTGTATAAGTTGGAATTTATGGTAATGTATAAAACGAAAATGCCAAAAGTTTGTTCCTTTAATAGGAGACTTTTTAGGTATTTTATATGGAAAACGGTTCCATAATTAAAGGTAGTAAAATACAAATATAATTCCTTTTCCTAATTGAACTCTTCTTCTAAAAATAAGATGGTATTTTCATTCTAAAGAAAAAATAGATTTTCTTTCCTAGTGTGACTATTTTGACCAAAAAAGAAAATACATGCCCACAACAAAATTTATATACAATATTGAATAATTTCATAAAAAACAACATAACTAGATAATGAGGTGCTTCATATATACATAATATACATTTACACAAATTTGCTTAAAAGCGGTTTATACATATACAACTGAACTTGAAGATCTACACACATATCAACTTGCGTATAACATGTATCTTTTACCCGAAAACCATATAGACAAATTGCATGATTTATATACAAAATTGAATAATTTCACAAAAACAACATAAGAACATAATAAGCTGCTTCATATATACACAATATACATTACTCAAATTTGCTTAAAATCGGTTTATACATATACAACCGAAAGTGAAGATCTAAACACATATCAACTTGCGTATAACATGTATATTTTTCCCGAAAACCAAATAGACAAATAGCATGATATGTGAGCAGGTTATACAACCAATACAAACAGTACGGAATCCCTCCCTCTCTTGTCATTGCGATTTGGCATCTTAACGCAATACACAATCAACAAAAAACAAGTCTCAATCATGTATATAACGGAAATTGATCTTTTATACTGTAGGCATAATATAAAGTTTTTATACAAATTTAATCCACAATATACAAAATCAACGTCATTGTTTAGAACACCAATATCATTTGAATGTTCGCTATAAATTTTTTTTTTACCTTCCAATACGCATCACACTTACAGAGCCAAAAAATAAAATTAAAAAAAAAGGAAACCAAAACAAATCTCACCAGTAATTTTCTCCCAAAAATACAGCAAAAAAGTAATCCTTATTTGAAGGCGAAAATAATAGATTATCTGCGTGAGGCTGTAAAGCCTAAGCAGATACATAATTATTTCCGTTTTGCAATTTGTCAGCAAGAAACTAGGATGAATCTTTTTTTTTGAGGACAAAATAGTCACACTAGGAAAGAAAATCTATTTTTTATTTAGAATGGAAATACCATCTTATTTTTAGAAGAAGAGTTCAATTAGGAAAAAGAATTATATTTGTATTTTACTTCCTTTATTTATGGAACTGTTTGTGTATATTAGAGAGATAGTGAGGGAGGGAAATTTTTAGGTTTTATACATGGGGAGTTGTGGGGTCCACAACTTTTATAGCAAAAAAAAATTACGGAATTGCCATAAATGTAATAATATTAAAATGTAGCTAAGATATGGTATTTATAGTTATATGTTTGCTTAATTGTGTAATATTTCCTTAAATTAAAGACAGTAACAAAATGGGCTTAACTGAATTACAAGTTACACGTGGGTATCACATGGGCCGTGGTTATTTTTAAACGAATTCTGTTAAGAAAATAAAAAAAGTGCTCCAATTTAGCTAAGTTAAAGAATTAATAATGCTCAAATAATATTTGAATGACCACAGAGATAAGAGGTAATTTTAGCACAAAAGTCTTAAGGCATAGTGAAGTGCATAGAACAATTTTTGAGCATGTTAGAGCCTAGATGTGCCTTGTTGGAATAAGTTGTTACTTGTGAAAATTGAAGGGAAGGTGTCAATTGAGTTTTAAAATTAAAAAGGTGACAAGTTTGATTAATTAAAAATTAAGTGTGATTAACTTAATGAAGGGTTAAAGTGTATATTTTAAAAGCTTCAGGAACCATTTTTTTTTGAAAAAAATTAAAAGTTAAAAAAAAAATACCATCCGCGACAGTTCGGACCCTCCGCGACTTGTCCGTGTCGCGGACACGTCGCACAGAAACACTTGTTCGCCTGTTCTAGGTCAAAAAATGCATCATCGATTTATTTCCAAATTCGTGATTTGTTTTTGTCATTTGTTTGGTTGAACTAACATATATTACTGTTTTGAAGCGTAGTGTATTGTTCGGGGAATTTTTCGGGGCCCGAAGCTCAAAATTAAAAAAGATCCCCAAAACAGTGTCCGTCCACGACAGTATCGCGTCGCGGACGCATCGCGTACCAGCTACCTCGTGACAAAGTAGCTGGTACGCGACGCCTCCGCGACGCGGTACTGTCGCTGACGGACACTGTTTCGGGCAATTGTTTTTTAATTTTGAGCTACGGGCTCCAAAAAATTTCCCGAACAATGCACTACGCTTCAAAATGGTAATATATGTTAATTCAACCAAACAAATGACAAAAACAACTTACAAATTCGGAAAAAAAATCGATGATGCATTTTTGACCTCGCAAAGGCGAACAAGTGTGTGTTCGCGACACGGACATGTCGCGGAGGGTCACTGTTTTCGGGGCCAATTTATTTTTTTGAAATTTGATCTACGGGCCCCAAAAAATTATCCAAACAATGCCAATAGCTGAAAAACATCAACACCACTTAGTCCCAACATAAAAATTTCAATATTGAATGACGAATTACCGGGAATTGGTGATGCACGAGAATTGTGCAGCAGCTGCTGTAAAGGTCGTAGCAGTTGCTGGGAATTGTGCAGCAATTGCTATATTATTCTCAACAATTGCTGGACACTACTTTTGATTTTTCGTTAGTAGCTATAGCAAGTTGACTATAAGTTGATGGTATCAGCATATGTAGTGATAAATTGAGTTTCTTTTACTGCAATTTCAAATAAAACGCTAAATTCATGAGTGATCTTATACATTGACGTGGCGATTGCACAAGTAATATACAATCTATTGAGCAATTGCATATGTAAGTGATGGTGACTAAGTAAATTGAGTATTAGTTGGTTGCGTCAATATGTTTTATAATATATTAGTAGTGATCTTATGCGTTGAGGTGGAATCAGTAGTGATCTTATACATTGAGATAGTACTTACACAGGTAATACAATCGTAGTTCTAAATCACACTTATTTCAGTGGCTTTTTTCATTAATTAGTCAATTTGATCATGGTTATGGATGAATATAGCGATTTTAGTCCAATTCAATACTAGAAATAACTCGATGGTAAATATTTTGTTTGAATTTTTTGAAGCAAGTTGGCAAGTTGCTGAATTATTCTCAGCAGTTGCTGGGAATTGTGCAGCAGCTGCTGTAAAGGTCGTAGTAGTTGCTGGGAATCGTGCAGCAGTTGTTGTATTATTATCAGCAATTGTTGGACCCTACTTTTGATTTTTTGTTAGTAGCTGTTGACACCCAATTTTGACCGACCTATATCCTTTTTAGATTGTCACTTTATTAAAATAGGTAGATTTGAAACCTTGTGAATAAACGTGTCTATTTTCAATCTTATTCAAATAATTGTGCTTTTTTATTTATTTTATTCTAGATTTTCAAAAATTGTTCGTAAATTATTTTGTCATTTTTTTACTACCTTTATTATTATTATTATTATTATTATTATTATTATTATTATTATTATTATTATTATTATTATTATTATTATTATTATTATTATTATTATTATTATTATTATTATTATTATTATTATTATTATTATTATTATTATTCTCAAAAATAAAAATTTAGTGGTAATAGTAGTAATACTATTTGATTATTTTTTATTATGTTACTTAGTATTATTTTAGTAGCATGTTTAGTCTGAATTTGTTTGAAATAAGAATAATTTAACTGTCACTGCCTATGTTTAGGATAGAATTTACGTTTATGGTAAATTTTGATGTGATTGAGTTACCTTTTTTCTTTAACTGACTGCCTTTTTTAATCTTTACGTATCTAAATTACCTAATTTAAAGATGCTGAATTACTAGATTATGGTATATTTTTTTTTGTACATGGTAAGGATATTTCTTACTAAAACTAATCTTAGAAGGACTTTGATTGAGTCCCAAACTTATTGATTCATTTTCCTATTATGACGAATTTAAATATGTTAATTGATTTTATTACCTTTTCTTGATTGTACTCCCACTATTATATAAACAAACCCCCTTTCCCACAACTGATACAGACTGCTCCCCACAAGTCTCTGCAAAAGAAAAGAAAACTCTCCTCCTCACATTCTCCTATTTTTCTTTTGCTTATACTTTGTATTATTCCCCTCTCTTTTCTAAAAAATATAACAAAAAAAATAGAGGAAATTTTGGTTTATTTCTCAACATACAAGATTCTCTTGACTGGTAAGCAAACTTATATACATATTTTTGGATATATATTACTTTTTGTTGTTTGTATACAGCAGGATCGCGAAGAGTCGCCAAGACCGGTGGAGGACAGGCCAAGAAGAAATTTTTTCTTTTAATATGTTTATTGTATTTTATTTTATTTTTTCCGCAAAACTTGTAATAAAAACAATGAAATGGGGGATGTAGTGAAAAGGGGGAGGGGATTACATGTTATTCTTCTTATATTTTGTCTCACCTAGGCAATTTTAACGTAGGGTTCAAAAAGGAATTATATGAGCAACTTTCTTAACTAATAAAATTGAATTAGATAAAGTTGTAGATATCACGCGCGATAATATATTTTAGAAACCATGCTTCTAGGATATTATTTCACATTGTAAATTTATGCCTTTTTTCATGATTTTTGATATCCTCACATGCTAGAAAACATGTTCATAGGACTTAATACATATATTTTGTAGAAACCATGCTTCTAGGATATTATTTCACATTGCAAATTTATGTCTTTTTTCATGATTGTTGATACCCTAACATGCTAGAAAACATGTTCATAGGACTTAATACATATCTTTTGTAGAAGCCATGCTTCTAGGACATTATTTCCCATCTCAAATCTATGTCATTCTTCATGATTTTTGACGTCATCACATGCTAGAAAACATATATATATTTTGTAGACATCATGCTTTTAGGGTTGTTTTCACATTCTAAAATTAGGTTAGGAATCATGGTTTTGATTTTATCGCATGTAGGACCTTATCTAATTCTAGCATGTCATATTTGCCTTTAACAAAAACCTTTAGAAATTCTTTCCATTTTAAACTGGTTAAAAAGAAAAAATACTAATGTTTTCATAAGAATCAAATCTTTTCTAAAATAACTAATATTTTGAATTATCTCATATAATGGTGATAGGCGACTTATTTTGTTTAAGAGGCTATTTGAGACCTTTTTGCTAAATTGTTGTCTTGTTTGTTTTGTTAGACGCGAGTCTAATAGGAAACCTAGATTTTCTTTTAAGTCTAGAACCACCAAAATAGAAGTCCAACGCCTCATGGACTATAGGATGGGACGACAGGCATTCCAGGACCCGTTAGTCTTTAATATTTTTTCTAGTTCGCTATTAAGTTAATTAATAAAATGAACTTAGGAAGGGTTGGGGTAGTTAGGACCTCGGAAGGGATGATATACGCTTGACCCCAATAGGATGGAACCTTGGTTTTCATCCTGGGGCTTGGTAATAAACCAAGTGCGTCTGATCCGAGAATTTAATAACCCAACCTGTTTAAACATTTATTATTTGTGTTTGATCAAACTCTTGTCACTTAGAATTAATTTAGAATTGTTAAAATATATGAGACCTGTATTTGTGTTTTCACCCCCACATAAATATGAGACACGGTCGGGACCCGCCTTTGCGGACCTTGAAGGGTGCTTAACACCTTCCCTTTGAGGTAATTTGAGCCCTTACCCTCTCTCTGGTTAGGTTAATCTTTGTTAGGCTTAGAATGGTGTCCTAATGCACCTTAATTCATTAGGTGACGACTCTCTTTTTCAAACTCCCAAAAGAGTCGTTGCCACGACGTCGTCCAGGTTCCCGTTTCTCCGCGAGGAAAAATGGTGCGCGACAGAATGGCGACTCCGCTGGGGAGGTAGGCTCTTACCATTACGTGTCTTGCTCTTATGTGGATTTTATTTTGATGATCCCTTCCCTTTTTCCCTTTTACTTCACTTGTTTATTATTATTATCCCTTACTAACTTGTCTCTTTTTTTTCCTTTCCCTTATTCCCTCCAACACCCTCTCCCTTATCCCATTTTAACTTCCCCTATCCTTTCTAACTCTCTTTCCCCTATCCCTGTTACACCCCATCCCTTTTATTTACTTATCGTCTTAAATTATCTGTTTAAATATTGCTTTACTTGCTAACTGTTACTCCTTTCATATAAATTGGCATTCCGTTCATACACTCCCCCACTTGGGACCCTCTTTATTTTCTTTTAAGGTGATGTTGTGCCTTTGCACTTCTCTCGACTTTTTTCAAAACCAATATTTAGAGAGTAAGCGCATGCGTGGTGAATGACGGATAGTCTTACTACCGTTGGACCACGTGCTTCTCGCATAGGAATACCCAGTCCGTGTCTAAACCCACTCTTTAGAAACTTAGCATAGAGCTATCCACTCCAAAATTAAGGCCATGCATACATAAGCCCTAAGTAGTTTGGCCCCAATGGGGTCAATCTACATATTAGTGGCCACTTTTAAGTCTAAAGGGTCCAATCACCCTCTAGGCGAAATGTTGCATACCTAAGTGACCATGATAATTTAATCCAAGCCAAGTTATATTAATTAGAGTTTAGAAAATCCTTTGTTATCTTTGTTTTGCCAATTTATGGGGTTCAATCAATGCTATCGGGGAAATGCAAGATTATAATTATCACAACCCCTTTTACGTCACATTTATGTCATTCAAAATTGTAATGGTTATAATCGTTATAATAAAATGGATCTTTAAACTATCTGTTTTTAACTCTAAACTCCAAATAATACCAATACGGCTTGAATTTATTGTTGTGGTCGCTTTTTGTCGTCTTAGGCTTACCGCTGGCTTGACGAGGCCATATGCATTTAGGACACTTATTTGTTTATTTAACTATGAATGTTTATTTTTACTCTTCTTGATTTATACGCATCATACCTTTTTATTAAATTTATTGTCATTTCCATTTATTTAAACAGGCAGATTCATATTTTAGCGTTAATAATTTTTTTTCTTTTCTCAAAACGTAATTTTTACAGTTGTTATTGATGTTTTATTTATTCGTGTCATATACTAAATTTTGTATGTAATTTATGTCCTTTTGTTAAAGGTTGTCTAATATTTGAACGTCGGCTTGATTAAGAAACTGCAACATGTCCAACATGCTCAACGTCCGTAAAAATGTCACTCGTCCTTCTTCCCATCCAATTTAAAACACATTTTGACTCTCTCTCCTCACTCCATTCTTACTCGCACACTTCCTCGATCAATGCCTAAGACAGATATTCACTTTGATGACTTGCCAAATGTAGAAGTACTCGATGAATCCTGAACTACGTTTGACCTGATTTCCTTATTGGATACGTAGGCAGCCCATTATTGGGTCTGGTCTCAATCAATAAAATATTCCTTTCATTCCTCAATTCAACCAAATCCTTCAAATAAATCCAGAGCTAATCCATCCAACTTCTAGACATTAATGACACGCAGATTCAAAATCAAGCCTTAACGTTCAAATGTGAGACAATCACTTTCTTTTGATTGACAAGCTTCTTTGAGTGATTCAGGAAAGTAAAGATCTTATATGTCAAACTGGGGCAGAATTTTTGGGATCCCTCAAAATTCATGAGTACACAACATTTAAACACACGAGTGAAAATATTTTAAACTGGGGCAGAAATTTTTGAGGATCCTCAAAAATTTCATTACGGTGGAATGCGACTTTGGGCTCCATGAAATCAAAGACAACAAAGGTATGATCCCACCTTGTCTTTCAAAATCACAATTTTTCTTTAAATGCAGGAACCGACAATACCTGGGCCTACTGTTAGATTCGACTGAAAGAGTTACTATCTGGATCAAATTACTATTTGGGCCTACTGCAAATCAAGTAATCATTTTAATTAGTCAAACTCTGCTATCATTTGGGCCTACTATTAATCATGTTATTTCATTAAGGGTCATCTGCCTTATAATAGGATATTTAGGCTCGTCCGCCTTATAATAGGATATTTAGGCTCGTCCACCTTATAATAAGACATCTAGGTGAGTCCCCCTTACAATAGGACATTCAGGCTCGTCCGCCTTACAATAGGACATTCAGGCTCGTCCGCCTTACAATAGGACATTTAGGCTCGTCCGCCTTACAATAGGACATCTAGGTTCGTCCACCTTACAATAGGACCTTTAGGTTCATCTGCCTTACAATAAGATATTTAAGTTGTCAATTTATTTTTTATCATTTGCTTTCACATTATCATATTTCTGCCTACTAACGAATCTATTCAAGGTCAAGCTTTGTTTTTCGAAAGTCAGCTGGATCAGTATTCTCCCAAGAAAAGCCAAATGTTTATCGAGGCTAAGGGTTATTTTCCTCAAAAACTAATACAATTTCTCATCTACTTTTGTCATTTTCTTTATAGCATTAATCGCATTTTTATATTTATGAATTAACCATTTCATTTAGTCATATCAGAAGCTGCAGGGATCGAAGGCTTCTCATTTCTTAAATGTGATTCTTTAATCTACATAATTGCTGTGACACAAGCTATTTTCGTACTTTGTCTTGCCACATCATTCGTGCCGCCTCATGCTCTAATCCTTCCAAACTCAAGCTACTATCATTCCCACTTTGAGTCCTGCACAGTTATTTTCATTTTTAGGAATTTCAATCGTTCCTAATCCGGAACTACACACGGCTTGATTCTCGTATAACCAGAGATATGTGGGCGACTTGAAAACCGAAGTCTCGGCCGTAATATTTTTTTTTTCAACCCCTTTTTTGCTCTATTTGGTCCCTCCGATAATATTTCACCGGTCGGACAAAATCGGCTACTCCGTCAACTTTCTTTGCTCGACAATTCATCCTTTATTCCCGAGCAAAGAAGGGGCAGCTGTTGACACCCAATTTTGACCGACCTATACCCTTTTTAGATTGTCACTTTATTAAAATAGGTAGATTTGAAACCTTGTAAATAAACGTGTCTATTTTCAATCTTATTCAAATAATTGTGCTTTTTTATTTATTTTATTCTAGATTTTCAAAAATTGTTCGTAAATTATTTTGTCATTTTTTTTACTACCTTTATTATTATTATTATTATTATTATTATTATTATTATTATTATTATTATTATTATTATTATTATTATTATTATTATTATTATTATTATTATTATTATTATTCTCAAAAATAAAAATTTAGTGGTAATAGTAGTAATACTATTTGATTATTTTTTATTATGTTACTTAGTATTATTTTAGTAGCATGTTTAGTCTGAATTTGTTTGAAATAAGAATAATTTAACTGTCACTGCCTATGTTTAGGATAGAATTTACGTTTATGGTAAATTTTGATGTGATTGAGTTACCTTTTTTCTTTAACTGACTGCCTTTTTTAATCTTTACGTATCTAAATTACCTAATTTAAAGATGCTGAATTACTAGATTATGGTATTTTTTTTTTGTACATGGTAAGGATATTTCTTACTAAAACTAATCTTGGAAGGACTTTGATTGAGTCCCAAACTTATTGATTCATTTTCCTATTATGACGAATTTAAATATGTTAATTGATTTTATTACCTTTTCTTGATTGTACTCCCACTACTATATAAACAAACCCCCTTTCCCACAACTGATACAGACTGCTCCCCACAAGTCTCTGCAAAAGAAAAGAAAACTCTCCTCCTCACATTCTCCTATTTTTCTTTTGCTTATACTTTGTATTATTCCCCTCTCTTTTCTAAAAAATATAACAAGAAAACTAGAGAAAATTTTGGTTTATTTCTCAACATACAAGATTCTCTTGACTGGTAAGCAAACTTATATACATATTTTTGGATATATATTACTTTTTGTTGTTTGTATACAGCAGGATCGCGAAGAGTCGCCAGGACCGGTGGAGGACAGGCCAAGAAGAAATTTTTTCTTTTAATATGTTTATTGTATTTTATTTTATTTTTTCCGCAAAACTTGTAATAAAAGCAATGAAATGGGGGATGTAGTGAAAAGGGGGAGGGGATTACATGTTATTCTTCTTATATTTTGTCTCACCTAGGCAATTTTAACGTAGGGTTCAAAAAGGAATTATGTGAGCAACTTTCTTAACTAATAAAATTGAATTAGATAAAGTTGTAGATATCACGCGCGATAATATATTTTAGAAACCATGCTTCTAGGATATTATTTCACATTGCAAATTTATGTCTTTTTTCATGATTTTTGATATCCTCACATGCTAGAAAACATGTTCATAGGACTTAATACATATATTTTGTAGAAACCATGCTTCTAGGATATTATTTCACATTGCAAATTTATGTCTTTTTTCATGATTGTTGATACCCTAACATGCTAGAAAACATGTTCATAGGACTTAATACATATCTTTTGTAGAAGCCATGCTTCTAGGACATTATTTCCCATCTCAAATCTATGTCATTCTTCATGATTTTTGACGTCATCACATGCTAGAAAACATATATATATATTTTGTAGACATCATGCTTTTAGGGTTGTTTTCACATTCTAAAATTAGGTTAGGAATCATGGTTTTGATTTTATCGCATATAGGACCTTATCTAATTCTAGCATGTCATATTTGCCTTTAACAAAAACCTTTAGAAATTCTTTCCATTTTAAACTGGTTAAAAAGAAAAAATACTAATGTTTTCTTAAGAATCAAATCTTTTCTAAAATAACTAATATTTTGAATTATCTCGTATAATGGTGATAGGCGACTTATTTTGTTTAAGAGGCTATTTGAGACCTTTTTGCTAAATTGTTGTCTTGTTTGTTTTGTTAGACGCGAGTCTAATAGGAAACCTAGATTTTCTTTTAAGTCTAGAACCACCAAAATAGAAGTCCAACGCCTCATGGACTATAGGATGGGACGACAGGCATTCCAGGACCCGTTAGTCTTTAATATTTTTTCTAGTTCGCTATTAAGTTAATTAATAAAATGAACTTAGGAGGGGTAGGGGTAGTTAGGACCTCGGAAGGGATGATATACGCTTGACCCCAATAGGATGGAACCTTGGTTTTCATCCTGGGGCTTGGTAATAAACCAAGTGCGTCTGATCCAAAAATTTAATAACCCAACCTGTTTAAACATTTATTATTTGTGTTTGATCAAACTCTTGTCACTTAGAATTAATTTAGAATTGTTAAAATATATGAGACCTGTATTTGTGTTTTCACTCCCACATAAATATGAGACACGGTCGGGACCCGCCTTTGCGGACCTTGAAGGGTGCTTAACACCTTCCCTTCGAAGTAATTTGAGCCTTTACCCTCTCTCTGGTTAGGTTAATTTTTATTAGGCTTAGAATGGTGTCCTAATGCACCTTAATTCATTAGGTGGCGACTCTCTTTTTCAAAATCCCAAAAGAGTCGTTGCCACGACGTCGTCCAGGTTCCCGTTTCTCCGCGAGGAAAAATGGGGCGCGACAGTAGCTATAGCAAGTTGACTATAAGTTGATGGTATTAGCCATATGTTGTGATAAATTGAGTTTTGTTACTCCAATTTCAAATAAAACGCTAAATTCAAGAGTGATCTTATACATTGACGTGGCGATTGCACAAGTAATATACAATCTATTTAGCAATCGCATATGTAAGTGATGGTGACTAAGTAAATTGAGTATTAGTTGGTTGCGTCAATATGTTTTATAATATATTAGTAGTGATCTTATGCGTTGAGGTGGAATCAGTAGTGATCTTATACATTGAGATAGTACTTACACAAGTAATACAATCGTGGTTCTAAATCACACTTATTTCAGTGGCTATTTTCATTAATTAGTCCATTTAATTATGGTTATGGATGAATATAACGATTTTAGTCCAATTCAACACTACAAATAACTCGATGGTAAACATTTTGTTTGAATTTGTTGAAGCAAGTTGGCAAGTTGCTGGATTATTCTCAGCAGTTGCTGGGAATTGTGCAGCAGCTGCTGTAAAGGTCGTAGCAGTTGTTGGGAATTGTGCAGCAGTTGCTGTATTATTCTCAGCAATTGCTGGACTCTACTTTTATTTTTTGTTAGTTGCTATAGCAAGTTGACTATAAGTTGATGGTATCAGCCATATGTTGTGATAAATTGAGTTTTGTTACTCCAATTTCAAATAAAACGCTAAATTCAAGAGTGATCTTATACATTGACGTGACGATTGCACAAGTAATATACAATCTATTGAGCAATTGCATATGTAAGTGATGGTGACTAAGTAAATTGACTATTAGTTGGTTGCGTCAATATGTTTTATAATATATTAGTAGTGATCTTATGCGTTGAGGTGGAATCAGTTGTGATCTTATACATTGAGATAGTACTTACACAAGTAATACGATCGCAGTTCTAAATCACACTTATTTCAGTGGCTTTTTCATTAATTAGTTCATTTGATCATGGTTATGGATGAATATAGCGATTTTAGTCCAATTCAACACTACAAATAACTCGATGGTAAACATTTTGTTTGAATTTGTTGAAGCAAGTTGGCAAGTTGCTGGATTATTCTTAGCAGTTGCTGGGAATTGTGCAGCAGCTGCTGTAAAGGTCGTAGCAGTTGCTGGGAATTGTGCAGCAGTTGCTGTATTATTCTCAGCAATTGCTGGACCCTACTTTGATTTTTTGTTAGTTGCTATAGCAAGTTGAATATAAGTTGATGATATCAGTCATATGTAGTGATAAATTGAGTTTTGTTACTCCAATTTCAAATAAAATGCTAAATTCAAGAGTGATCTTATACATTGACGTGACGATTGCACAAGTAATATACAATCTATTGAGCAATTGCATATGTAAGTGATGGTGACTAAGTAAATTGACTATTAGTTGGTTGCGTCAATATGTTTTATAATATATTAGTAGTGATCTTATGCGTTGAGGTGGAATCAGTAGTGATCTTATACATTGAGATAGTACTTACACAAGTAATACAATCGTAGTTCTATATCACACTTATTTCAGTGGCTTTTTCATTAATTAGTCCATTTGATCATGTTTATGGATGAATATAGCGATTTTAGTCCAATTCAACACTAGAAAATACTCGATGGCAAACATTTTGTTTGAATTTGTTGTAGCAAGTTGGCAAGTTGCTGGATTATTCTTAGCAGTTGCTTGGAATTGCTGCACTTAGTCCAGCAGCTGCTACATCGTCCCTGAAATGGCTCAGTAGTGAAGAAATGCAACAATGGCAGAAACATCAATAAAAACACAAAACCCAAATAAATAGCACCACATACACTTTTATCAGTCATAATAATGATTAAAACTTACCTTTCAAGTAATTTCGAAGGCTACACGAACAAATGCTCCAAAAAAATTAATTTATTTCCTCCCAAATTTGAAGCTTGAATGTTGTGTTGGGAAAACAGTGACAACAACAACAACAACAACAACAACAAGAAGAAGAACAAGAAGAAGAAGAAGAGGAAGAAGAACAACAACAAGAAGAAGAAGAAAAAGAACAAGAAGAACAAGAAGAAGTAGAAGAAGCGATGAAAAAGGGAGAAAAATTAGTGCGGGAGAACGTTGGGGATTTTTGGGGATTTAGGGTATTTTTTTGGGTTAAAGTGTATAAAAAAAAGTTGGGGACCTTTTTAAAAATAGTCAAACATTATTAATTCTTAATTATAATTTTGTCACCTACACCCAATTCTTGTAACTTGTGTCATTTTTTTTTTAATTTTGAAAGCTTTTTGTTACCTATAATTAAAAGGCCCTTGTTATTTAACATTTAACACATTGGACCATATTCACGTACGCATGCTCTAGCCAATGAAAAATGTCAAAAAAAGCATGTTATTGAAGATTAGAGCAAATTGTAGTTATATAGCTATGTAGGGTGACCACCTCCCAAAAAATGGCACCTAATATAGCAATTAACTATACGCAAAGTCATATTTGATCAGCCAAAAACAATCAAATTGCCTCATCTGACTTCAATTTACTTCATTCATACATGCAAAAGAAATATAAGCCACTCTCACAACAAGTGGATTAGGGTATTGAAATTTCAGCCACTAAATTTACCATTACTTTTCCTATAAATTGGTCATAATTCACTCACCAAAATTGTACAACACAACTTCTCACAGCAACAACTTAATTAATTAGCTATATCACACAGAAGAAATTTTCATGGCCTCATCAAAAATTTTGTTGATTTTCCTTTTGGCTGCATTAATTGCAACTCCCGTTGCAGTTGCGCAATTAGGAGGACTTGTGAATGGCCTTCTTGGCATAATACGTATAGATGGGGTTCTATTTTGCAGCCTTAACGGCAATATAGATGTCATCAGTGGAACCACTACCCCAGTTTTCCCTAGTAAGTTTCCTTATTTTGTACATACAAGTAAGCCTATGAATATACATGTAACAAGTTGTTAGTGGTCGTGAACTAGTAGCCAGTAAGTTTATATTATTATTATTATTATAACATACATAGAAAGATTTCAGGACGCTGCACTCATTTTTCATTTCGTAATAATGAAATAAGTTTGAAATAATGAAATAAGTTTGACAGTCTTGAAAAATACTCCTGTACTTGATTAACAAAATTAAAATACACCCCCGATCTATCACAAACTTGGCAAGAATTTAGGGGCACTCTTGTTACGAAATTAGGGGTAAATTTAGGTCTACTTAGTCAAGTAGAAGAGTGTTTTTGACACTATCAACAGTTCAGAGATGAAACTAATAATTTGTGTCAAGTTGAAATGTGTTTTTAATATTTTTCTCTTTGCCTTTTGCTAAGTGTACATACACACGACATTACAAATGTTTGTTTTATTGTTCAGGTTAGCCTAAGAATTTTCAACTTCTTCCCAACCTCAATTAACTAATGAATTAACGAGTAACCAAAAATGGTACTCGTTTATGTGTTGTTTAATTAATTAAGTAGTGTTTCGTAGTGATAGATGAGGGCTCTTAGGAAACAGCCTCTCTACTTCTATGAGGTAGTGGTAAGGTCTGCGTATATTCTACCATCCCAAGACCCCACTTGTGGGATTCCACTGGGTATATTGTTGTTTGTAGTGTTTCGCAGTGATGCATCAGCTAGTTAATTAACCTTGTTGCTGATTGCATAAATAAGGATTAATCTTTTGTCCACTCGTGGTGTTGTACTTGTTTGAATGTGTTCGACTGTGTGTCACAATTATCCTAGTGCAAACAATTGAAATGTTATATTGGAGCCATCTATTAGTATTTTCTTGTTTTTCCTCCTCCTTTATTATTTTCTTTTATGTATAACGCATATCTTCTGTGTAAAGTTGTGCTGTAATCTTTTAGTAATACACTCCTTTTAAGATGCATGGGAAGAAAAATATTTGAGATCACAAAATTCATTAAGTGTCCTTTAGGAAATTTAATCTCATCACTATATTTGAGGTTGTTGATAATTTTCTCCCTAGATAAGACGGATATACATACTAAAGAAGCTGTTGCACCTCAAACTTCAGTAACTTCAAAAAACTCGAAGTCAGCAATGAAATCACACAAATATTCAACTATGTTCATACGAAAATTAAACACATGCAGAAGAAGAAGAAAAATTGATGCAGAAACTAAGGAAAAACTCCACCATTTATAGCCAATGATTTGTTGAATAGGTGCAGACTCATATCTATTTAGAACAGACTCAACTATTTTGCAACAGATATGGTATCTGTTGGGAAGAATGTGTAATTGCTCTGGAAGTTGAAATAAGAAAAAAAATGCCAAAAAAATTAATTTCTGGTGCAAGTCCACGAAACCCATCTACGGACCGTAGATTGGTCAATGATAGCTAGGGGTCATAGATAGCTGCTAGAGATTTGGAAAAAAGTTGGACTTTTCGATCAAGTTATATGGCTTATGAGACTGTTTATGGGTCGTATATGGCCCTCATGGATTAGATACCGAAACTGAAATTTCGGGTACAGCAAGACGAACCAAGTTCACGGACTGTGGTTGGTTCTTGTCACAATTCGAACCTAGGATCAATTCGTGACACAACGATTATGGAATTCAAAGGTGCCCCATCCGAACCTCTTATTCATATCGTAATCATGCATAAGGTAAATGTCACGCCCGGCCGAGAGGGTACCCTTGGCGTGGCCGGCACTCAGAAATTATTGCTATTCCCCAAGCGAATCACTTGTCTCAATCACTCATTCATCAACAACGAAAGACTTAGTTCATGTACAAGAGATATTCTAGTGTGCTCATCAGTTAATGACTCAAATAATAGTTAAAACTGACAATCCACATTGAATATTGCATAAGTAGTTTGAAAAGTACAAGTTTTAAAAAATAAAACATCTACTCTAATCCATCTTTGTCTATGAAGCCTCTATCTCTAAACATCTAGATGGTGCCAAATGACATGTTCATGTCTATCTCGAAGCAAAAATAAAAGTGCTAAACTCAAGGCAAGAAAGATAAGTGAGGTATTTTACGAATGTAAGGGAGGATTCACCAATCAGCTGAACACGATAAGATCCTCAGTGAAGCGCCTTTTGATGACCTCTAATACCCACCTCTACATCATTAAATGATATAATCCAGATGGATGCCAGCACATTGAATATACTAGTATGTAAAATGGCTGGAAAGGAAAGGACATGATTAAAGGTACTCAACTCAAATAACTCAACCCAACTCAGTAGAAACATACAAGTTTAAGAACATAGTCATGCTTTTAAAAAAATAAATTCAGTAATAGGTAACTCATGCCAAATCATCTAAATTTTTACAGTAAAACAATGCTACTAAAATAAACTCTAGCATACGACTTAGTCAAATCAGTTATGCAAAATTAGGGAGTTTCTCTAAGCGACAACATTCCACCATCCTCATTGGTGATGCATAACGATCGTGACGTCGTTGCTTGCTCATCCAATACTTGCCAAGATAAGGACGTCAACTCTACCTCATGGATCCATCATCCCTATCCATCTTTTTTGGACAGGAGTTTCCAGAGTTAACTGCACAACAATCCTATGTTGGCGACGTAGTTATGGAGTTTGAGTCACTCTTACTCTACCCAACTAGGCGCTCAATACTACTTCCAAAATATACTCTTTAAAAATCTCATTCAAACTCATCTCAAACATCATCATCATCATCTTCCATCAATAAATATATTTTGAAAATTCATTTACATCATCATCAAAAAATATTTACTCAAAAGATCATTTAAACTCAATGCTCAATTTCATCAAAGCTCATCAAGACATGCATCATCTCATCAAAATATTTTTCTCAAAATATAACTCTTTGGACTCAATAAAATATATGTATAATATTAGTTTAAATCACTTTTTCATCAATGCATATAAAAGTCATCATCTTTATTCTCAATATGAAAAACTTTGATTTTTAAGATAATACTTTTCTTTAATTCTTGAAAACCCATCAATCTTAATATCAAACAATGTATAGAAAAGCCATGATCATCAATTTCATTAGGGTTCATGGGAAAGTATCCATGAACGGTAACTCCAATAATATAAGAGATAAAAATAACAATAATCTCAATGCATAAATATATCTAACTTAATGAAAGAAGAATTAACCCATTAAAACATTCAAGAATCAGGGTAAAACTATATTCAAACTCAATTAGGGAGAGAATTAACCTGTGGGAAGCGTGGATGAACTCAGTCCAATGCTATGTGTAGCCTTACATACCTGAAAGAGAAATTTTTTTTGAAGAAACCTTTGGTTTGCCCTTGAAGATGAAGAACCCTAGCCTCTTCTTTGGGAGAACTTTGAACGCAAGATTTTGATTTTTTTAGGATTTATGCATTAATGAGAGTTTATTAGACTATATGATAGGCTTAGGAAAGTTAATTAGGGGTAAAAGGTCGAGATTAACGTTATGGGAAAGTCAGATAATCATCAAAATTTTAAAAAATGACCTTTTGATGAATTTCGACGGCTAAAATGGTGGTCTAGGAGGTCCCATAGCCGAACCATTTGGTGGTAAACCGAATGGGGACCTTGGGTCTCCCTTTTTGACATATTCTAAGCTTTCTCTGACCGTTTCAACCGTCTCAATCAGTGGATCGCCAAACTTCACATATTCGGCAGGCTTCAGTAAAATGGTCGTAAATTTTTATTCCAAACTCTGATTAAGGCAAAATTGAATGCGTTGAAAATTTAATTCCAAGATCTTTGATTTGATATATTATGGGTAACCTAAATCATTATGTGCTGAGAGATATGGCCATTTGAATTTGACTCTTTTATGAATTCATTCTGAAACACAGTCAATTGAAATGTTTTGAACTTGGCTTGACTTTGGGTGTCCCTTATGACCTCAAACCACATCTAACATACTTCAAATACTTAGGAAAATACCTTAACATCCATTCACAATCTTGAATTTATTAGATCACCCAATTTCATATCGAAACTCAATTGGTAAGGAACTCAACTTTGTGCTAAAGGATATATATTGCTTCCTCTTTAATTCACATAGATTGAGCATATACTATAAATATAATCTCACAATTACACACATGGACAAAAAGAAAAAAAATCTTCCATTTTCTCATATTCTTTAATCCCAACACACAAAAATCATAGACACATAATTAGAGAAAAACAAAAGTTGAGTTCGAAGTTTGCTTTCGTAGTTTTGAATTCGTGGTTCTGAATTGTGGTCTTTTCTTATCGTGAATTAGCTTTCACAAAAGGTAAATTTATTTTTATCCTCAGTGTATAGTTTGATATCATAATTACATAAAACGTGAATTTAATATATATCCTAAAGCTATTCAAATTCTATGTGTATTTTAATTTTGATATTATAATATTGAAATATAATTCAACATTTGTATTGTAAAATTTAGAGTAAAATGTGGAATAACATATAGTTGTTTCTTACTCACTTATCCAATATTTTTTTTAATTCATTTTACTTTGTCAAGCCGAGAGATGACTCGTGAATTACTGTGAATTATGAATTAAAGTGTACAATTGACATAGGTTTGAGCTATTTATTATGAGTGTAATTTAAAAATAATTTAAATAAATCATTTTTCATTTGTCAAATACATTTCTTGATACAATTTATATGCTGGCGTCTAAATCATTTAAGGTTCTTGATATTCCATATGACATGTATCTTATGTTAGTTTCAAATTTGGTATAGTTAAAGATTGTATTTTTTTTTATAAAAAGAAAAAAAACCTTAAAAAGAAGGGCCTTTTGTGAGGACATTAATTATGGCATGAGATTTTTCATTTAATAACTTCGAAAATAATAAAAATTATCTTTTACTTAAGCAAAATCTTTATTAAATAAGATAGACCACACGTGTCATTGTTTATTAGCTAAAGTAAGTTGTTAAGTTATTTATTTATTTTATTATACTTCATCGAAAATTAATGTCTTGAGTTGAAATAGTTTTGGATTACTAAATTTAGTGCTTGAAGTTAGAATTTTTTATTTTATTTTAACAATGTTTGTATTCTCTTGGGGCGTGACAACTTTAATCAAGTTGAATAAATTGGCCACCAGATATGTTAGATCCAAACTTCATCTATGTAGGCACAACACATAAATTAACCCCTTAACTTGGAGTCAAATCATAAGTTGGAACAGTTCCAATTTCAAAATGTACAAACAAGCACTCCAACTTGCCTTTTTTTTTTTTTTCATTTAAGCACATCTGTCCAGCAGCCCAAGTGCGTGACATACAACCGCTATGATGTGTATTTTATGTCCAATCCCGCGATGCCATGTCATTAACATTATTCCACCTATTTATAACTTAAAAAATGCCACGTTATCAACACAACTCCACCTCGAACCCTCATTCTCCCCCAGCCCCACCCCCCGCCCCCACTCCCACCCCATACAAAAAAAATCAAAAATTTAATTTACGAAAAAATTAAATTTTGTAAATTTTTAATTTTTTTACTCTACCTCGGGACCCCAGCCCTCAACCCCCAGCCCCTCCACCCCCGTACAAACAAAATTAAAAATCTATTTTTACAAAAAAAAATCAAATATTAAAAACTTTAATTTTACAAAAAAAATAAATTTTTAAATTTTTATTTTTTTACTCCATGTTGGGCCTTATTCCCCCCACCTCACCCAGGCCCCCGGCCCCCAAACCCACCTCCCATTCCCATACACAAAAAAAATTAAAAAATTATTGTTTACATAAAATTTCAAATTTTGAAAATTTTAATTTTTTACTCCACCCCACCCCACCCCTGACTCCCTACCTGTACCCCCCACCCCCCACCTCCCAAAAATGAATGTAAATATTTATTTTCAAAAAAAATTTTCAAATTATGAAATATTTTCATGTCAAAAACTAGGAAAAGAATTTTTGAAGATTAGTATTAGAAAGAAGAAAAAATTTGTATTTTGGTTTGAAAAATAATGATATATATAAAGGAATGTTATTAAGGGTAAAATAGACAATTCAGCCCCTTTTTACCATTGTGGGCTTCGGAAAAAGAGCAATCACGGGCTCCATTTTCGTGTGCAAAACACGTTTTGCCAGCTCAGATGTTTGTGTTTAAATGATTAAAAAAAGGGCAAGTTGGAGTACCTGTTTGTGCATTTTGAAAGTTGATGTTCCATTTTATAATTTGACTCCAAGTTAAGAGGTTAATTTATGTATTGTGTCATCTATGTATGACTACTTTCAAAAAACATCTCTACATTAAAGTATCTAGCGAATTAAAGTCTTTGCTGCCTCACCCAACATCTCACCAAATACTAGTAGTCCCTTAAGAACATACTTCTGAATGCAAAAATTCATTCCCCTCAAAAATAATAATTGTCTATCTTTAAATTAAGGGGATTTTTCATAAATGGCAAACTTAAAAAACATAAAGGCCTAAAATAGCTAATGTTTATGAAATTATCTTTTCTAACTTTGGCTATAGCAAATCCATTGTATAAGTCGGAATTTATGGTAATGTATAAAACGAAAATGCCAAAAGTTTGTTCCTTTAATAGGAGACTTTTTAGGTATTTTATATGGAAAACGGTTCCATAATTAAAGGTAGTAAAATACAAATATAATTCCTTTTCCTAATTGAACTCTTCTTCTAAAAATAAGATGGTATTTCCATTCTAAATAAAAAATAGATTTTCTTTCCTAGTGTGACTATTTTGTCCAAAAAAGAAAATCCATGCCCACAACAAAATTTATATACAATATTGAATAATTTCATAAAAAACAACATAACTAGATAATAAGGTGCTTCATATATACATAATATACATTTACACAAATTTGCTTAAAAGCGGTTTATACATATACAACTGAACTTGAAGATCTACACACATATCAACTTGCGTATAACATGTATCTTTTACCCGAAAACCATATAGACAAATTGCATGATTTATATACAAAATTGAATAATTTCACAAAAACAACATAAGAACATAATAAGCTGCTTCATATATACACAATATACATTACTCAAATTTGCTTAAAATCGGTTTATACATATACAACCGAAAGTGAAGATCTAAACACATATCAACTTGCGTATAACATGTATATTTTTCCCGAAAACCAAATAGACAAATTGCATGACATATGAGCAGGTTATACAACCAATACAAACAGTACGGAATCCCTCCCTCTCTTGTCATTGCGATTTGGCATCTTAACGCAATACACAATCAACAAAAAACAAGTCTCAATCATGTATATAACGGAAATTGATCTTTTATACTGTAGGCATAATATAAAGTTTTTATACAAATTTAATCCATAATATACAAAATCAATGTCATTGTTTAGAACACCAATATCATTTGAATGTTCGCTATAAATGTTTTTTTTTACCTTCCAATACGCATCACACTTACAGAGCCAAAAAACAAAATTAAAAAAAAGAAAACCAAAACAAATCTCACCAGTAGTTTTCCCCAAAAAACACAGCAAAAAAGTAATCCTTATTTGAAGGCGAAAATAATAGATTATCTGCGTGAGGCTGTAAAGCCTAAGCAGATACATAATTTTTTCCGTTTTGCAATTTGTCAGCAAGAAACTAGGATGGATCTTTTTTTTTTGAGGACAAAATAATCACACTAGGAAAGAAAATCTATTTTTTATTTAGAATGGAAATACCATCTTATTTTTAGAAGAAGAGTTCAATTAGGAAAAAGAATTATATTTGTATTTTACTTCCTTTATTTATGGAACTGTTTGTGTATATTAGAGAGATAGTGAGGGAGGAAAATTTTTAGGTTTTATACATGGAGAGTTGTGGGGTCCACAACTTTTATAGCAAAAAAAAAATTACGGAATTGCCATAAATGTAATAATATTAAAATGTAGCTAAGATATGGTATTTATAGTTATATGTTTGCTTAATTGTGTAATATTTCCTTAAATTAAAGACAATAACAAAATGGGCTTAACTGAATTACAAGTTACACGTGGGTATCACATGGGCCGTGGTTATTTTTAAACGAATTCTGTTAAGAAAATAAAAAAAGTGCTCCAATTTAGCTAAGTTAAAGGATTAATAATGCTCAAATAATATTTGAATGACCACAGAGATAAGAGGTAATTTTAGCACAAAAGTCTTAAGGCATAGTGAAGTGCATAGAACAATTTTTGAGCATGTTAGAGCCTAGATGTGCCTTGTTGGAATAAGTTGTTACTTGTGAAAATTGAAGGAAAAGTGTCAATTGAGTTTTAAAATTAAAAAGGTGACAAGTTTGATTAATTAAAAATTAAGTGTGATTAACTTAATGAAGGGTTAAAGTGTATATTTTAAAAGCTTCAGGAACCATTTTTTTTTTTAAAAAAATTAAAAGTTAAAAAAAAATACCATCCGCGACAGTTTGGACGCTCCGCGACTTGTCCGTGTCGCAGACACGTCGCACAGAAACACTTGTTAGCCTGTTCTAGGTCAAAAAAATGCATCATCGATTTATTTTCAAATTCGTGATTTGTTTTTGTCATTTGTTTGGTTGAACTAACATATATTACTGTTTTGAAGCGTAGTGCATTGTTCGGGGAATTTTTTGGGGCCCGTAGCTCAAAATTAAAAACAATCCCCAAAACAGTGTCCGTCCACGACAGTATCGCATCGCGGAGGCATCGCGTACCAGCTACCTCGTGACAAAGTAGCTGGTACGCGACGCCTCCGCGACGCAGTACTGTCGCAGACGGACACTGTTTCGGGCAATTGTTTTTTAATTTTGAGCTACGGGCCCCAAAATATTTTCCGAACAATGCACTACGCTTCAAAATGGTAATATATGTTAATTCAACCAAACAAATGACAAAAACAACTTACAAATTTGGAAAAAAAATCGATGATGCATTTTTGACCTCGCAAAGGCGAACAAGTGTGTGTTCGCGACGCGGACATGTCGCGGAGGGTCACTGTTTTCGGGGCCAATTTTTTTTTTTGGAAATTAATCTACGGGCCCCAAAAAATAATCCAAACAATGCCAATAGCTGAAAAACATCAACACCACTTAGTCCCAACATAAAAATTTCAACATTGAATGACGAATTACCGGGAATTGGTGATGCATGAGAATTGTGCAGCAGCTGCTGTAAAGGTCGTAGCAGTTGCTGGAAATTGTGCAGCAATTACTGTATTATTCTCAACAATTGTTGGACACTACTTTTGATTTTTCGTTAGTAGCTATAGCAAGTTGACTATAAGTTGATGGTATCAGCATATGTAGTAATAAATTGAGTTTTTTTTACTGCAATTTCAAATAAAACGCTAAATTCATGAGTGATCTTATACATTGACGTGGCGATTGCACAAGTATTATACAATCTATTGAGCAATTGCATATGTAAGTGATGGTGACTAAGTAAATTGAGTATTAGTTGGTTGCGTCAATATGTTTTATAATATATTAGTAGTGATCTTATGCATTGAGGTGGAATCAGTAGTGATCTTATACATTGAGATAGTACTTACACAAGTAATACAATCGTAGTTCTAAATCACACTTATTTCAGTGGCTTTTTTCATTAATTAGTCAATTTGATCATGGTTATGGATGAATATAGCGATTTTAGTCCAATTCAATACTAGAAATAACTCGATGGTAAATATTTTGTTTGAATTTGTTGAAGCAAGTAAGCAAGTTGCTGAATTATTCTCAGCAGTTGCTGGAAATTGTGCAGCAGCTGCTGTAAAGGTCGTAGCAATTGCTGGGAATTGTGCAGCAGTTGTTGTATTATTATCAGCAATTGTTGGACCCTACTTTTGATTTTTCGTTAGTAGCTATAGCAAGTTGACTATAAGTTGATGGTATTAGCCATATGTAGTGATAAATTGAGTTTTGTTACTCCAATTTCAAATAAAACTCTAAATTCAAGAGTGATCTTATACATTGACGTGGCGATTGCACAAGTAATATACAATCTATTGAGCAATCGCATATGTAAGTGATGGTGACTAAGTAAATTGAGTATTAGTTGGTTGCGTCAATATGTTTTATAATATATTAGTAGTGATCTTATGCGTTGAGGTGGAATCAGTAGTGATCTTACACATTGAGATAGTACTTACACAAGTAATACAATCGTGGTTCTAAATCACACTTATTTCAGTGACTATTTTCATTAATTAGTCCATTTAATTATGGTTATGGATGAATATAACGATTTTAGTCCAATTCAACACTACAAATAACTCGATGGTAAACATTTTGTTTGAATTTGTTGAAGCAAGTTGGCAAGTTGCTGGATTATTCTCAGCAGTTGCTGGGAATTGTGCAGCAGCTGCTGTAAAGGTCGTAGCAGTTGCTGGGAATTGTGCAGCAGTTGCTGTATTATTCTCTGCAATTGCTGGACTCTACTTTGATTTTTTGCTAGTTGCTATAGCAAGTTGACTATAAGTTGATGGTATCAGCCATATGTTGTGATAAATTGAGTTTTGTTACTCCAATTTCAAATAAAACGCTAAATTCAAGAGTGATCTTATACATTGACGTGACGATTGCACAAGTAATATACAATCTATTGAGCAATTGCATATGTAAGTGATGGTGACTAACACTACAAGAAAATAGGTCTTTAACGAGGGAAAATTCGATCGTTAAAAGTATAAATCCGGTCGTTATTAGTCAATAATGACCGATAAAAATCCCGTCGTCACCGGTTGTTAGTAGCTCCGACGTTAAAAGTTAATGACCGGATTAAATTCCGTCGTTAAAAGTTAACGACCGAATTAAATTTGGCCGTTAAAAAAGCTTTAACGACGACAAAAATCCGGTCGTTATACCTTTTTCGTAGCAACCAAATTTTTCCTTCACTAATTGATTTTCTAGTTATTAAAAAAAAAGGCAAGCCCGGTGCACTTCCGAGGAGGGGTCTAACCACAAGAATCTATTGTGGAGTAGTCTTACCTTACAATTCTGCCAGATGATGTTACTAAGGTTTGAACCAGTGACCTTCTGGTCACATGACAACATCTTTACCAATTACTCCAAGGCTCTCTTCAGTTCTAGTTATTAAAACCTTAATTATAACCACAAATCAAATCAGCAAAAGTGCAAACTACATATGGATTTACGCACAGAAACATACAAATACATGCACATATGAAAACATACAAATTTATTATCTTTATATAAAATTTCATAGTTCACTACAAAGAATGATTTTGCGTAAAGTTACAAAAATATAGACATACAAATTTATATAATATTATATTTTTTAACTCTTAATAAAATAAAAACTAGAATATTTTTAAACAATTTATGAAATAAGAAATGCATTCTTCCTGTGCTTCAAAATTTTCTGTTGCTTATACTTCTTTACACTTTTTCTGAGGATGAGTTCTTCAAACTGCATGACCTTTCAAAAAACAAGTATAAAAACTTCATGTAAAGTTAGTAATAATACTCCTAATAACTATTATCTTCCTTTTTCTTTTTTGCAAAATCAAAGATTAACCACAATGAAATATAAAATTTGTTTCTGTTCTCGCAACCATATAAAAAAGAAAGTTCGGCTTCCTAGTTCTAGAATTAAAATTGTTTGTTTTGTATTTTGCACCTTAAGATATTGACTTTTTGCACATTGCTTCATGGATAAAACACCCAACTTCTTTTAGTTTCACTTTTTATACTAATGATATTCACCTAATATAAATAATTCAATATCATTAAAATTATTATGAGATACAAATCAATTATATCATCTTAAATTATAAATAATAAAAAAAATCATGATTTCTTAATTAATTAGTTGTTGATTATATGTCATGTAAAGTTTTTAATTTTCTGTTTGTAAAATTTCACGTTATACTTTTCTAACTTAAACAAATGATTTTTCTTTGTATACACCTGTTGGTTTTACAACCAATAATGGAAAAACAAATCAGCACAATATATATTTTTTTATTAGAAGAAACATTATTACTGGATACTGATTCTTAAGTCTATTAATCGAGGTAATTTGCAAGTGGAGAAACATCTTTCCTATTGAGAAAATTACTTACGACCAAATTTATTTAACTTTTCTACCTTAAATTAATCTCATAAGCTCAATTATATATTTAATATTATTACTTTTATTGTTAATTTTTTATTTCATTACAATTTTTTGTTTTGACCTACTTCATCTTGCATCTTTAAAAATGTCAAGTAAAGATGAATAAATTGTCTCTCAAAATAAAAACATATATAAAAACTATATCAAGAAAATATTTAAGTTAAAAAAATTATGTCAAAAAGATTGTGACTAAATATTTTTATAATATTTCAAAATTTTATTATAATTGACTATAATACAAATGATGGATAGAGTTATTAGAAAATAATAAATTAATATTTTTTTCTTTTTATTAAATTCTTTTTTTATAAAATAAGCAAAATTATAAAAGATGGAGGATTTTTATCAGAATGATTAACAAAACACGACTTGTTATACTTATAATATGATTTGGTCTGATCTCTTTATTCTCATATTAGTTAAACATATTTTTACACTAACTAATATGTTTTAACAATGATATGTTATGCTTTTTAAAAATCAAATTTGTCCCCTCGTTAATGTTAGATTAAAATTTATTTTTAATGATCGGAAAAAGATTTGGTCGCTATAAGTGTATTTATAATCGAAAAAAATTGGTCACTATAAGTGTATTTGTAACGACCGTAAAATAATTTGGTCGCTATAAGTATATTTATAACGACCGGAAAAAAATTTGGTCACTATAGGTATATTTATAACGACCGGAAAACATTTGGTCACTATAAGTATATTTATAACGACCAAAAAAGAATTTGGTCACTATAAGTGTATTTATAACGACCGAATTCATTTCTCGTCGTTAAGAAATGGTCAAAGTCTCATTTCTTGTAGTGTAAGTAAATTGAGTATTAGTTGGTTGCGTCAATATGTTTTATAATATATTAGTAGTGATCTTATGCGTTGAGGTGGAATTAGTTGTGATCTTATACATTGAGATAGTACTTACACAAGTAATACGATCGCAGTTCTAAATCACACTTATTTCAGTGGCTTTTTCATTAATTAGTTCATTTGATCATGGTTATGGATGAATATAGCGATTTTAGTCCAATTCAACACTAGAAAATACTCGATGGTAAACATTTTGTTCGAATTTGTTTTAGCAAGTTGGCAAGTTGCTGGATTATTCTTAGCAGTTGCTTGGAATTGTGCAGCAGCTGCTGTAAAGGTCGTTGTAGTTGCTGGGAATCATGCAGCAGTTGTTGTATTATTCTTAGCAATTGCTGGACCCTACTTTTGATTTTTCATTAGTAGCTATAGCAAGTTGACCATAAGTTGATGGTATTAGCCATATGTAGTGAAAAATTGAGTTTTGTTACTCCAATTTCAAATAAAACGCTAAATTCAAGAGTGATCTTATACATTGACATGGCAATTGCACAAATAATATACAATCTATTGAGCAATTGCATATGTAAGTGATGGTGACTAAGTAAATTGAGTATTAGTTGGTTGCGTCAATATGTTTTATAATATATTAGTAGTGATCTTATACGTTGAGGTGGAATCAGTAGAGATCTTATACATTGAGATAGTACTTACAGAATTAATATGATCGCAATTCTAAATCACACTTATTTCAGTGGCTGTTTTCATTAATTAGTCCATTTAATTATGGTTATGAATGAATATAACGATTTTAGTCCAATTCAACACTACAAATAACTCGATGGTAAACATTTTGTTTGAATTTGTTGAAGCAAGTTGGCAAGTTGCTGGATTATTCTCAGCAGTTGCTGGGAATTGTGCAGCAGCTGCTGTAAAAGTCTTAGCAGTTGCTGGGAATTGTGCAGCAGTTGTTGTATTATTCTCAGCAATTGCTGGACCCTACTTTGATTTTTTGTTAGTTGCTATAGCAAGTTGACTATAAGTTGATGATATCAGCCATATGTAGTGATAAATTGAGTTTTGTTACTCCAATTTCAAATAAAACGCAAAATTCAAGAGTGATCTTATACATTGACGTGACGATTGCACAAGTAATATACAATCTATTGAGCAATTGCATATGTAAGTGATGGTGACTAAGTAAATTGACTATTAGTTGGTTGCGTCAATATGTTTTATAATGTATTAGTGGTGATCTTATGCGTTGAGGTGGAATCAGTAGTGATCTTATACATTGAGATAGTACTTACACAAGTAATACAATCGTAGTTCTAAATCACACTTATTTCAGTGGCTTTTTCATTAATTAGTCCATTTGATCATGGTTATGGATGAATATAGCGATTTTAGTCCAATTCAACACTAGAAAATACTCGTTGGTAAACATTTTGTTTGTATTTGTTGAAGCAAGTTGGCAAGTTGCTGGATTATTCTCAGCAGTTGCTGGGAATTGTGCAGCAGCTGCTGTAAAGGTCGTAGTAGTTGCTGGGAATCGTGCAGCAGTTGTTTTATTATCCTTAGCAATTGCTGGACCCTACTTTTGATTTTTCATTAGTAGCTATAGCAAGTTGACTATAAGTTGATGGTATTAGCCATATGTAGTGATAAATTGAGTTTTGTTACTCCAATTTCAAATAAAACGCTAAATTCAAGAGTGATCTTATACATTGACGTGGCGGTTGCACAAGTAATATACAATCTATTGAGCAATTGCATATGTAAGTGATGGTGACTAAGTAAATTGAGTATTAGTTGGTTGCGTCAATATGTTTTTATAATATATTAGTAGTGATCTTATACGTTGAGGTGGAATCAGTAGTGATCTTATACATTGAGATAGTACTTATAGAAGTAATACAATCGTGGTTCTAAATCACACTTATTTCAGTGGCTATTTTCATTAATTAGTCCATTTAATTATGGTTATGGATGAATATAACGATTTTAGTCCAATTCAATACTACAAATAACTCGATGGTAAACATTTTGTTTGAATTTGTTGAAGCAAGTTGGCAAGTTGCTGGATTATTCTCAGCAGTTGTTGGGAATTGTGCAGCAGCTGCTGTAAAGGTCGTAGCAATTGCTGGGAATTGTGCAGCAGTTGTTGTATTATTCTCAGCAATTGCTGGACCCTACTTTGATTTTTTGTTAGTTGCTATAGCAAGTTGACTATAAGTTGATGATATCAGCCATATGTAGTGATAAATTGAGTTTTGTTACTCCAATTTCAAATAAAACGCTAAATTCAAGAGTGATCTTATACATTGACGTGACGATTGCACAAGTAATATACAATCTATTGAGCAATTGCATATGTAAGTGATGGTGACTAAGTAAATTGAGTATTAGTTGGTTGCGTCAATATGTTTTATAATATATTAGTAGTGATCTTATGCGTTGAGGTGGAATCAGTTGTGATCTTATACATTGAGATAGTACTTAAACAAGTGATACGATCGCAGTTCTAAATCACACTTATTTCAGTGGCTTTTTCATTAATTAGTTCATTTGATCATGGTTAGGGATGAATATAGCGATTTTAGTCCAATTCAACACTAGAAAATACTCGATGGTAAACATTTTTTTTTGAATTTGTTTTAGCAAGTTGGCAAGTTGCTGGATTATTCTTAGCAGTTGCTTGGAATTGTGCAGCAGCTGCTGTAAAGGTCGTAGTAGTTGCTGGGAATCGTGCAGCAGTTGTTGTATTATTCTTAGCAATTGCTGGACCCTATTTTTGATTTTTCATTAGTAGCTATAGCAAGTTGACTATAAGTTGATGGTATTAGCCATATGTAGTGATAAATTGAGTTTTGTTACGCCAATTTCAAATAAAACGCTAAATTCAAGAGTGATCTTATACATTGACGTGGCGATTGCACAAGTAATATACAATCTATTGAGCAATTGCATATGTAAGTGATGGTGACTAAGTAAATTGAGTATTAGTTGGTTGCGTCAATATGTTTTATAATATATTAGTAGTGATCTTATACGTTGAGGTGGAATCAGTAGTGATCTTATACATTGAGATAGTACTTACAGAAGTAATATGATCACAATTCTAAATCACACTTATTTCAGTGGCTGTTTTCATTAATTAGTCCATTTAATTATGGTTATGGATGAATATAACGATTTTAGTCCAATTCAACACTACAAATAACTCGATGGTAAACATTTTGTTTGAATTTGTTGAAGCAAGTTGGCAAGTTGCTGGATTATTCTCAGCAGTTGCTGGGAATTGTGCAGCAGTTGCTGTATTATTCTCAGCAATTGCTGGACCCTACTTTGATTTTTTGTTAGTTGCTATAGCAAGTTGACTATAAGTTGATGATATCAGTCATATGTAGTGATAAATTGAGTTTTGTTACTCCAATTTCAAATAAAACGCTAAATTCAAGAGTGATATTATACATTGACGTGACGATTGCACAAGTAATATACAATCTATTGAGCAATTGCATATGTAAGTGATGGTGACTAAGTAAATTGACTATTAGTTGGTTGCGTCAATATGTTTTATAATATATTAATAGTGATCTTATGCGTTGAGGTGGAATCAGTAGTGATCTTATACATTGAGATAGTACTTACACAAGTAATACAATCGTAGTTCTAAATCACACTTATTTCAGTGGCTTTTTCATTAATTAGTCCATTTGATCATGGTTATGGATGAATATAGCGATTTTAGTCCAATTCAACACTAGAAAATACTCGATGGTAAACATTTTGTTTGAATTTGTTGTAGCAAGTTGGCAAGTTGCTGGATTATTCTTAGCAGTTGCTTGGAATTGCTGCACTTAGTCCAGCAGCTGCTACATCGTCCCTGAAATGGCTCAGTAGTGAAGAAATGCAACAATGGCAGAAACATCAATAAAAACACAAAACCCAAATAAATAGCACCACATACACTTTTATCAGTCATAATAATGATTAAAACTTACCTTTCAAGTAATTTCGAAGGCTACACAAACAAATGCTCCAAAAAAATTGATTTTTTCCTCCCAAATTTGAAGCTTGAATATTCTGTTGGGAAAACAGTGACAACAACAAGAAGAAGAAGAAGAAGAAGAACAAGAAGAAGAATAAGAGGAAGAAGAACAACAACAACAAGAAGAAGAAGAACAAGAACAAGAAGAACAAGAAGAAGTAGAAGAAGCGATGAAAAAGGGAGAAAAATTAGCGCGGGAGAACGTTGGGGTTTTTGGGGATTTAGGGTATTTTTTTGGGTTAAAGTGTATAAAAACAAAGTTGGGGACCTTTTTAAAAATAGTCAAACATTATTAATTCTTAATTATAATTTTGTCACCTACACCCAATTCTTGTAACTTGTGTCATTTTTTTTTTAATTTTGAAAGCTTTTTGTTACCTATAACTAAAAGGCCCTTGTTATTTAACATTTAACACATTGGACCATATTCACGTACGCATGCTCTAGCCAATGAAAAACGTCAAAAAAGCATGTTATTGAAGATTAGAGCAAATTGTAGTTATATAACTATGTAGGGTGACCACCTCCCAAAAAATGGCACCTAATATAGCAATGAACTATACGCAAAGTCATATTTGATCAGCCAAAAACAATCAAATTGCCTCATCTGACTTCAATTTACTTCATTCATACATGCAAAAGAAATATAAGCCACTCTGACAACAAGTGGATTAGGGTATTGAAATTTCAGCCACTAAATTTACCATTACTTTTCCTATAAATTGGTCATAATTCACTCACCAAAATTGTACAACACAACTTCTCACAGCAACAACTTAATTAATTAGCTATATCACACAGAAGAAATTTTCATGGCCTCATCAAAAATTTTGTTGATTTTCCTTTTGGCTGCATTAATTGCAACTCCCGTTGCAGTTGCGCAATTAGGAGGACTTGTGAATGGCCTTCTTGGCATAATACGTATAGATGGGGTTCTATTTTGCAGCCTTAACGGCAATATAGATGTCATCAGTGGAACCACTACCCCAGTTTTCCCTAGTAAGTTTCCTTATTTTGTACATACAAGTAAGCCTATGAATATACATGTAACAAGTTGTTAGTGGTCGTGAACTAGTAGCCAGTAAGTTTATATTATTATTATTATTATAACATACATAGAAAGATTTCAGGACGCTGCACTCATTTTTCATTTCGTAATAATGAAATAAGTTTGAAATAATGAAATAAGTTTGACAGTCTTGAAAAATACTCCTGTATTTGATTAACAAAATTAAAATACACCCCCGATCTATCACAAACTTGGCAAGAATTTAGGGGCACTCTTGTTACGAAATTAGGGGTAAATTTAGGTCTACTTAGTCAAGTAGAAGAGTGTTTTTGACACTATCAACAGTTCAGAGATGAAACTAATAATTTGTGTCAAGTTGAAATGTGTTTTTAATATTTTTCTCTTTGCCTTTTGCTAAGTGTACATACACACGACATTACAAATGTTTGTTTTATTGTTCAGGTTAGCCTAGAAATGCCAAAAGAAATGCTTTAGAAAATATCCAGAGGGTCATAAGAGCGTCAAAAAGTAAGAATGTGCTAAGTAAGTTGAGCGGAATGATTAATCCCCATGACCATGATATGATTAGCTTTCTACCCATTATATAAGATGCTTCCACATGCATGTGTAATTGCGTTTAAACTGTTAGAGATGAGTTATATGCTAACGAGCCAAATAAATTTTAGTGACATGGTTAAACATTACAGATGCATCGGTGCAATTGCAGTGTGGAGCAGGAAACGTTGTATCGAGTACAACAACAAATGGATCGGGAGTGTTTTCACTCGCGTTGGATCCGCTTCAAAATATATTGTCATCGGTGCTGTCTAACTGCAGTGTTGTGGTTATGACTCCGCTCTCAACATGTAACGCTAGCTTACCATCCACCGGGTTCTTGCAGTCAGCCCTGCAGCTTGTTGGGAACACATCTGTTGGCCTTCTTCGTATTGTCAATTTAGGTGCTACGAATTTTCAACTTCTTCCCAACCTCAATTAACTAATGAATTAACGAGTAACCAAAAATGGTACTCGTTTATGTGTTGTTTAATTAATTAAGTAGTGTTTCGTAGTGATAGATGAGGGCTCTCAGGAAACAGCCTCTCTACTTCTATGAGGTAGTGGTAAGGTCTGCGTATATTCTACCCTCCCCAGACCCCACTTGTGGGATTCCACTGGGTATGTTATTGTTGTTTGTAGTGTTTCGCAGTGATGCATCAGCTAGTTAATTAACCTTGTTGCTGATTGCATAAATAAGGATTAATCTTTTGTCCACTCGTGGTGTTGTACTTGTTTGAATGTTTTCTCTTCTTGTTCGACTGTGTGTCACAATTATCCTAGTGCAAACAATTGAAATGTTATATTGGAGCCATCTATTAGTATTTTCTTGTTTTTCCTCCTCCTTTTTTATTTTCTTTTATGTATAACGCATATCTTCTGTGTAAAGTTGTGCTGTAATCTTTTAGTAATACACTCCTTTTAAGATGCATGGGAAGAAAAATATTTGAGATCACAAAATTCATTAAGTGTCCTTTAGGAAATTTAATCTCATCACTATATTTGAGGTTGTTGATAATTTTCTCCCTAGATAAGACGGATATACATACTAAAGAAGCAGTTGCACCTCAAACTTCAGTAACTTCAAAAAACTCGAAGTCAGCAATGAAATCACACAAATATTCAACTATGTTCATATGAAAATTAAACACATGCAGAAGAAGAAGAAAAATTGATGCAGAAACTAAGGAAAAACTCCACCATTTATAGCCAATGATTTGTTGAATAGGTGCAGACTCATATCTATTTAGAACAGACTCAACTATTTTGCAACATATATGGTATCTGTTGGGAAGAATGTGTAATTGCTCTGGAAGTTGAAATAAGAAAAAAAATGCCAAAAAAATTAATTTCTGGTGCAAGTCCACGAAACCCATCTACGGACCGTAGATTGGTCAATGATAGCTAGGGGTCATAGATAGCTGCTAGAGATTTGGAAAAAAGTTGGACTTTTCGATCAAGTTATATGGCTTATGAGACTGTTTATGGGTCGTATATGGCCCTCATGGATTAGATACCGAAACTGAAATTTCGGGTACAACAAGACGAACCAAGTTCACGTACTGTGGTTGGTTCTTGTCACAATTCGAACCTAGGATCAATTCGTGACACAACGATTATGGAATCCAAAGGTGCCCCATCCGAGCCTCTTATTCATATCGTAATCATGCATAAGGTAAATGTCACGCCCGGCCGAGAGGGTACCCTTGGCGTGGCCGGCACTCAGAAATTATTGCTATTCCCCAAGCGAATCACTTGTCTCAATCACTCATTCATCAACAACGAAAGACTTAGTTCATGTACAAGAGATATTCTAGTGTGCTCATCAGTTAATGACTCAATAAAATAATAGTTAAAACTGACAATCCACATTGAATATTGCATAAGTAGTTTGAAAAGTACAAGTTTTAAAAAATAAAACATCTACTCTAATCCAACTTTGTCTATGAAGCCTCTATCTCTAAACATCTAGATGGTGCCAAATGACATGTTCATGGCTATCTCGAATCAAAAATAAAAGTGCTAAACTCAAGGCAAGAAAGATAAGTGAGGTATTCTACGAATGTAAGGGAGGATTCACCAATCAGCTGAACACGATAAGATCCTCAATAAAGCGCCTTTTGATGACCTCTAATACCCGCCTCTGCATCATTAAATGATATAATCCAAATGGATGCCATCACATTGAATATACTAGTATGTAAAATGGCTGGAAAGGAAAGGACATGATTAAAGGTACTCAACTCAAATAACTCAACCCAACTCAGTAAAAACATACAAGTTTAAGAACATAGTCATGCTTTTAAAAAAATAAATTCAGTAATAGGTAACTCATGCCAAATCATCTAAATTTTTACAGTAAAACAATGCTACTAAAATAAACTCTAGCATACGACTCAGTCAAATCAGTTATGCAAAATTAGGGAGTTTCTCTAAGCGACTACATTCCACCATCCTCATTGGTGATGCATAACGATCGTGACGTCGTTGCTTGCTCATCCAATACTTGCCAAGATAAGGACGTCAACTCTACCTCATGGATCCATCATCCCTGTCCATCTTTTTTGGACAGGAGTTGCCAGAGTTAACTGCACAACAATCCTATGTTGGCGACGTAGTTATGGAGTTTGAGTCACTCTTACTCTACCCAACTAGGCGCTCAATACTACTTCCAAAATATACTCTTTAAAAATCTCATTCAAACTCATCTCAAACATCATCATCATCATCTTCCATCAATAAATATATTTTGAAAATTCATTTACATCATCATCAAATATTTACTCAAAAGATCATTTAAACTCAATGCTCAATTTCATCAAAGCTCATCAAAATATGCATCATCTCATCAAAATATTTTTCTCAAAATATAACTCTTTGGACTCAATAAAATATATGTATAATATTAGTTTAAATCACTTTTTCATCAATGCATATAAAAGTCATCATCTTTATTCTCAATATGAAAAACTTTGATTTTTAAGATAATACTTTTCTTTAATTCTTGAAAACCCATCAATCTTAATATCAAACAATATATAGAAAAGCCATGATCATCAATTTCATTAGGGTTCATGGGAAAGTATCCATGAACGGTAACTCCAATAATATAAGAGATAAAAATAACAATAATCTCAATGCATAAATATATCTAACTTAATGAAAGAAGAATTAACCCATTAAAACATTCAAGAATCAGGGTAAAACTATATTCAAACTCAATTAGGGAGAGAATTAACCTGTGGGAAGCGTGGATGAACTCAGTCCAATGCTATGAGTAGCCTTACATACCTGAAAGAGAAAAAGTTTTTGAAGAAACCTTTGGTTTGCCCTTGAAGATGAAGAACCCTAGCCTCTTCTTTGGGAGAACTTTGAACGCAAGATTTTGATTTTTTTAGGATTTATGCATTAATGAGAGTTTATTAGACTATATGATAGGCTTAGGAAAGTTAATTAGGGGTAAAAGGTCGAGATTAACGTTATGGGAAAGTCAAATAATCATCAAAATTTTAAAAAATGACCTTTTGATGAATTTCGACGGCTAAAATGGTGGTCTAGGAGGTCCCATAGCCGAACCATTTGGTGGTAAACCGAATGGGGACCTTGGGTCTCCCTTTTTGACATATTCTAAGCTTTCTCTGACCGTTTCAACCGTCTCAATCAGTGGATCGCCAAACTTCACATATCAGTGGTCGTAAATTTTTATTCCAAACTCTGATTAAGGCGAAATTGAATGCGTTGAAAATTTAATTCCAAGATCTTTGATTTGATATATTATGGGTAACCTAAATCATTATGTGCTGAGAGATATGACCATTTGAATTTGACTCTTTTATGAATTCATTCTGAAACACAGTCAATTGAAATGTTTTGAACTTGGCTTGACTTTGGGTGTCCCTTATGACCTCAAACCACATCTAACATACTTCAAATACTTAGAAAAATACCTTAACATCCATTCACAATCTTGAATTTATTAGATCACCCAATTTCATATCGAAACTCAATTTGTAAGGAACTCAACTTTGTGCTAAAGGATATATATTGCTTCCTCTTTAATTCACATAGATTGAGCATATACTATAAATATAATCTCACAATTACACACATGGACAAAAAGAAAAAAAATCTTCCATTTTCTCATATTCTTTAATCCCAACACACAAAAATCATAGACACACAATTAGAGAAAAACAAAAGTTGAGTTCGAAGTTTGCTTTCGAAGTTTTGAATTCGTGGTTCTGAATTGTGGTCTTTTCTTATCGTGAATTAGCTTTCACAAAAGGTAAATTTATTTTTATCCTCAGTGTATAGTTTGATATCATAATTACATAAAACGTGATTTTAATATATATCCTAAAGCTATTCAAATTCTATGTGTATTTTAATTTTGATATTATAATATTGAAATATAATTCAACATTTGTATTGTAAAATTTAGAGTAAAATGTGGAATAACATATAGTTGTTTCTTACTCACTTATCCAATATTTTTCTTAATTCATTCTACTCTGTCAAGCCGAGAGATGACTCGTGAATTACTGTGAATTAAAGTGTACAATTGACATAAGTTTGAGCTATTTATTTTATGAGTGTAATTTAAAAATAATTTAAATAAATCATTTTTCATTTGTCAAATACATTTCTTGATACAATTTATATGCTGGCGTCTAAAGCATTTAAGGTTCTTGATATTCCATATGACATGTATCTTATGTTGGTTTCAAATTTGGTATAATTAAAGATTGTATTTTTTTTTTTAAAAAAAAAACTTAAAAAGAAGGGCCTTTTGTGAGGTCATTAATTATGACATGAGATTTTTCATTTAATAACTTTGAAAATAATAAAAATTATCTTTTACTTAAGCAAAGTCTTTATTAAATAAGATACACCACACGTGCCATTGTTTATTAGCTAAAGTAAGTTGTTAAGTTATTTATTTATTTTATTATACTTCATCGAAAATTAATGTCTTCAGTTGAAATAGTTTTGGATTACTAAATTTAGTGTTTGAAGTTAGAATTTTTTATTTTATTTTAACAATGTTTGTATTCTCTTCTTTTTGCTTAACTAGTTTAGTGTACGTATTTTGCACATATGTGTCATGTTAATCTAAAAATTATATATATAGTACTTGCCATTAAAATAAATATAATATTCATATAATCAAAATTAAATAAATATTATAAATTTGATGCAATAGTTTAGTTTATTATGAACAGTCAAAGATGAGAACACCAGTTCAAATAGTTTATGAATACATAAAGTAATAATTTGGATTTGAATAGTTAGGAGTTAAATAAGTAATTAAAATTTAATTTTAAAAAAGATTCCTAAATATAAAAGGAGTAGTTTAATGTTTCCATGTACTTTTAATTACTCTTTTTCTTTTTAAATTTTCTATGTTATATACTTTTATTAATAAAATGTTTGATAATCAAAATTTTAGTTAATTTCAAAGTCTTAAATATTAATAAAAATGTTATTTCTCCTTTGTCTAAACAATTATTTATATAGAATAGTCCTAAATCAAGAGTGAATCCTGAACATAAAGAAATTCTAATTCAAAAGTGTATCTTGAAACTAAATAAATAAAATTAAAAATTAAAAAAATATTAAAAAGATGATTTTGGCTAAAGTAAAGTATTTTAATGAAGGGAAAAAGTTCAAATAACATTTGTAAGGGCCTTCACGCTTTTAATATAGTACATATGAATTTTCTAAAGACGTGTTAATTTCATGAATGAAAATAGGCAAACATTAGGATTTAAATAGTAATATTTATAAAATTACACAACTTTATTTATTCAAATCTTTACTATTCCCTACCTTTTTTATAAATTACAAAAATCCCAACTTTTTATCATTATCCATTTATTTTTTATACTTAAAGAATCTATATTTGGTGTAGAAGTCTAATTAATGTCAATCACTATTTAAATTATAATATTTTTTATTTTTAAAGACGTTTCTTAATTTATTTATTTTTAGTATTTTCTCTCTCTTACAGTTACCATGTTTAACATTTAATTTTTTTTTTTCAGATTAGAACTTCCTTTTCTCTCTTTCTAAGAACTGTTTCTCAGTCCCTCTCCATCCTGACCTCCATTATCAGAAACTTCCTTTCATTGTCTTTCAATCAACAATGGAACCCCTCCCTTCTTTTAGTCTGGGCCTTACACAAGACGAGTTTGAAAGTGGCAAATTCGTCTCTTTTTTTGTCAATCAACAACGGAACCACTGCCTTCTTTTTGGGCCTATGGTATTGTTTGTTGATACCTAACAAATAATGTACTGTTGATAGTTAAGTAAAAGTAACTTATGGAACTAAGTGTTGATATCTATTTGTTAGAGTAATTTCTGATACCTAATACGGGTTATGGATCTAACTGGAGATACTTATTTTTTCTATTGATTTAATGTTTGATACTCTATAGTTGTGTGTATCTGACTGATTCCCTTTTTTGATATTGATACCTGATTGGTTATACTTGTATTCTCACCTACAACAATTCTTCCCTTTTTTGATATTGATACCTGATTGGTTATACTTGTATTCTCACCTACAATAATTCCATCACTTTTATAACCACCGTACACTACATCAGATTCCCATAGTCCACTGTGACATATCAAAATTGATATATTCATGCTTTGATGACTCTGTTTTTTCTTTTTTTTCTTTCGCAAATCAGCTTCAATGGCGGCCTTGCGTTTTGTTTTCTGTTTGTTGAATGATCCATTTTTTTGAATTTCAAATTACACTGGCTATAACATTTTTGATGGGTTGATTGCATCATTTGTAACGTTTTAGGCGTCAATCAAGGGATCTGCAGAATCTTAGGAAATTTTTTTCCTTATTGAGCGCAACTGCAATAAATTCTGTTATAAATTAGAAGGTATCAACGTGACGTCTGCAAGTATCAATAAAATAGAAAAAGTCGGGATTTTTTGTAATTTGGGAAAGAGTCGGAATTTTTGAAAATTATGAAAATTCAGTATGGGATCCCTAAAAATTGTACATTTAAATAACATTAAACAAGTGTATTGAAAAATACAAACTAATAAATAATTTGTAGTAAGGTGGAAAATGTTGCTACCAATGCATCACAAGCCAATAAATATGACAATTTTAAACAAATTTCAAATAAATCAAAGAAGGTGGGTAAATGAGCATTTTTGCAAAACTAATATGCATTAAATATTCAAAATTCGCTTAACCCATTTATAAATCAATAAAGCGACCATGCTAAAACCGTAGAACTCGAGGAATACCTGGTACCTTTCCCTCGAGTAACAGAATTCCTTACCCAATCTTTGCTTTTGCAGACCAAAAAATAAAGAGTCATTTTCTTTTTATTAGGGATCCAAAAAAGGTGACTTTAACACCAAAATTCAATTCCAAGTGACGACTCTGAACAAATAAAATAATTCCTTTTTCAAAATATAACTTAAAGTGAAAAAACTCTTTTTTCTCAAAAAATCTCGTTCTCATTTAAGAGCGGTAGATGGGTGAAAACAATAAGGGTGTGAAACCTCTACATAGCTACATTTTGGCAGGGTCTAGAACACGCTACTAGCTCATCCTCAATAGAAGAAAGAAAATAAAAGAGTCTCAACCAAAAAATGACATAAAGCATGATATAGAGGCTTGTCCTCGAAGCATGGAACTCACCAAGTCTTCGAAGTGTAGTGTCCAACTCTAGCCACGATAGTAAGAAGTAGGAGTGTCATCGTCTGTCCCTGCATAGTTAGATCATGTAGGCAACATAATCATAATAAAAATATGCATAATTATATCAATAAAATTAAGGACAAGAGATGCTACATGAACAATGCAACTTTAAAATCATGAATGGAAGTATTCAATAATATTTCATAATCGTCCTAAACATACATACATGGGAATAGGAGCATAACCAACAATAAGACCATGCGGACTATTACATAGTATTTTGATGTTGCCTTTACACTAGAGAAAGAGTAGTCTGCTTACCAGGGTAGACTATATCCCACCTTATGGGTTCTACCCTACCTCAGTGAGTGTCATATGTAGATCCACTAACTTAATACCATATAAGCGCAAAAATTCAATGGTACACGTAGTTATGAGACAAGAAAATTTATATAAGGACCCATGGGGATAGTCCCCTTCACTCAAACCTTATTTGGTGTTAACTCATATCCTACAGAATACATAACATGAAAACGATATATAGTCATCAACATATTTCATAGCTCATAAAATCATACAAATCCTACAGAATACATAACATGAAAACAATATAGAATCATCAACATGTTTCATAGCTCATAAAATCATACTTTCATAGCCTGTAAGATAGCTATAAAACCAAGTAGATATATTCATATCATAAGAATAGTCCATCTACATACTTGCATAAAGTATGGGTATAGGCCCTATTTGTAAATATTTCATAACATTAGGGTCTTATGTCACACTCTAATCATGATCATAAGCATACTTTCATACTTGGAATCATATTCATGAATCATAGCTTAACGTAGAAATTAGGGTAAAATATGAGTTTATGGACAATTGAGTATAAAATCATGAAATTGAATGAAATTCATGTGAGAGTGATGCAATTGAAATTAATTTGAATCACAAGTAAGGAGACCCATATCAATTTCATAAGTCCTCTTCAACTTGTAATTGAAAACCCTTGAAAATCATGCAATTCGTATAAATCACCATAATTCATATGTATTGAAGTAAAATACTCATGTAATAATCATAATTCTAGCATTTTAATAGAAACCATGAAAACCATAAATTCATGCTTGAACTTGGAAGAAATAGAGAGTTTGATTTAGGCTTAATGTATGAAATAGGTCTATGGATGAAGCTATACATACCTAATTAAAGAAACCTTAGAAGAATTGAAAGAATTAACCTTGATCTTCCTTGGAAATCCCGGAACCTTTATGCTTCAATTGTGAATCCCCTTGAGAGAAAAAACTTAAAGTTTTGATAGAGATTTGGGAGTGAATGAGTTTGAGAGTGTTTGAGGGTAGTTTTCTTAGAGTTTAGGCAGTTAGCGTAGTTATTGAGGTTCAAAACAACATAGTTTAGGAGTCACACAGACAAGAAATGACCAAGAAGCCTTTCATTAAAAATTTATCGCACCCATCCATAACTCTTGGACCCCATGTTTCATCCTAGTTACATTTTTTGTATTTGAAGGTGCCTCTGATTCTGCATCTAAAAAACTACCTTTATGATCCGTAGGTCCTTTTATGGATCGTAGTCAGTGCTCGTGATTAGCTCCCAGACTTAGAAAAATTTCATTCCTCAGAACTGAACCACAAAGCTAACTATGATCTGTGAAATAGACTATGATCTATGTGACAACTCTCGTAATTATCTCAACACTTAGGCAAGTTTCATCCTTCTAGACCCCATCTATGACCCCATTGTATGAGTCGTGGTCTGAAGGATGACTTATAAACTCCCTTCTTTGTTCAACTTCCCAAGTTTTAGAATTTCATTAAGGAAAACACCCAACCACGAGACCTATTCTACCATCGTGGTTTAGACCACGACTCGTAGATGGGCTCGTGCTTCTCTTCTAATTTCAACTTTCCAGCAACTTTTTAGTTTTCTAACTTTTCAACATATGGGGTGTTACGATATCTCTCCCTTGAGATCATTCATCCTCAAATGAGATAAAAACAAGCTTGAATAGAGTAAAAACATAACCAACAATCTAACATCAATGCAAAATGCAACGTAAAACTTCAATTTTATAAAATCACCAAACTTATGCATCAAATGTCATTCAAAAATAGTCTCATGATCATGAATGCATGAAATTATAAAGACCCGTAAGTTAGGAAATCGAGAAGCACAGAAGAAGTGAAATTGGTAATGTGTAGGATCAAAGCATGAGCCTTATTTATGACGCATGGTTCAAACCACGGGTCATAAATAGAGATCATGGATGGATCAGTCTAGATGAAAATTTGGTTAAGTATAAAAAAAATATATAAGGGGTGTTTACGACCCATAAATGGAACTACGAATCATAAATAGGATTCGTGGTTTGAGACCTTGGTATGATGGAAAATTTGGTTTATGAAAATTTAACTAGGAACAACAGGATGACCATAGTTCTATTTACAAGTTGTAGAATGGCCTCATAGACGGGATACTGAGTCTAGAAAATTCTTTGAGTGTTGGGGTGTTTTACGGGAGGGTCTACGAACATAAACCAATTTAAGAGTGATGGATTAGTTTCGCAGATTAAGCATCAGAGACCACTTTCAGAGGTTCAAAGATTCAATAGGATGAAACCCTCTAAGTATGACCCATAAACCATTGTACGACCCATACTCTAGGGTCTTGGGCTGGTTCCAACAGTTTAATGAAGAGAAATTTCAACCTTTTCCCTTGCCCTAAGCCTAAAACTATGTCATTTTGGAACTTATATAAACCCGTTATTAGCCTCGAACCTCTCATTCACTCTTATTCTCCTCATTCCAAATTTCTTCAAAATTTTTCTAAGGCAAGAACTCTCCAAAGACAAGGCAAGTAAGCTATGATTTTCAAGGTTTTCTTCTCCTAATCATTAAGTTAAGGTCTTCAATAAGATATATGAGTTGATTTGTGGGTTATTTTCACCCACAAAATCCAACAATCTTCCCTTTTATCTTTTCTTTTAAGTTCTTAAAAATTTATGAGTTTCATGATCATGATTCATATGATATTTTAGTGATATGCTTTCAGTTATTTTGTCCTTAATGATACAATGGGATGATGTATTATGAGTTCTTATAGTTTCAAGATTGAATTTCATGATTTTCATTATCTAGGGTTTTGAATGATGATGTGGGCTGTTACATATGATTTTAAATTGAGGAGTTTTATCATTATATTGCTTTACGCTATAAAATTATATATTTTAAAGTTCATTGCATAAGCCCACTAAGTTTTAAGATGAGATTCCTATGTGATGTTAATAATAGGGGACTTCAAGTATGTTATCAAAGTTATAAATGCCATGATGTTATAAACATGTTATGAAGCGCTTAATAATGTTTTAGATGAACCCTCAACATGAAAGGCTAATCCTCACTAAGTGGATTCCAAGTTATGAGCTATAATTATATGATGCTACTTATGATTGTAAGTTACTATTACATGACTATACTAATGTTTTAAGTATTTTGTTGGACTGACTTAGCACTGAATGGGTCTTCGGGTAGGGTTCAATAAAGGAACCTTAGTAGCAACCTCTTAACCTATTACTATGTGATACCATAGAAGCTCTTGTAGAGTGACACTAGCAGATCCAAAATAGCAACATTAAACTATGATATGCATGCAAAAGTTGACAGACTCCCACCCACCAAGTGTACTCCCCATGCCAATGTAGGAGGTTATGTTAGATTTCATGTAGTATCTTGTATGGTCTTAAATGTCAGTTACATACTTCTTCCACAAAGTTGAGAAATATAATATTTATGTTACTTTGAGTTTGTTGCACATGGTGTATTGGTCTTTATTCCGTATTGAGCTTTACTCTTTATTTATGATTATGCATATTTTGAATGATGACATTACAATTTCATGTTTCATTTCATCTCCTATGTTTAGTATATTCAAATGTACTAATATATATTTTACCTAGATAATTTCACCATGTAGTGACCGACGCTCCTCCTCCTCCACCGGCACATGGCTAGCTCTTGACGTTCGAGACTAGTAGCCTTGGTGAGCCCTTTTGTTCGAGGACTCTAACCCCTTTTTCATGCTAGTTGTATTTGATACATTTATTTATTTTGAGTTTTCTATATTATTTTCCATGACTTTTATACTTGAGGGTGGGTATGTCTTAGCCCTCGCTATATATTTTATGTAGATTGTTCCATGATTTCAATGATTGAATGTTTCCCTTAGTCGCATCCCCCACTTTTAAAATTTTACTTTGATCATTGTTAAATACCTATGAATGCTAAGAGTCTAGAGTAAGGTGCCTTCAGATCCTCATTCACTATGTTATGACAAGAACCTATGCTCGGATCGTGATAAATTTGGTATCAGAGTATGAGGTTTTAAATTATTTCTCGGATGTCCAACATATGGCGTCAAAGTCATGTTCATGGTTCTGAAGTTCGCCATAATCATGAATGAGAGGTTATGAGATGTTTAGGAATCTTTCCCTACTTCGTGATTCATGTCATGCCTTTAGAGTTTCCTAAGGAATTTCCTATCTAATGATGCTCTCTTTTCCATTTCTAGATCATGTCGCTGAGAATAGCTCCTCTACAAAGGGATGCGAATAAAGACCAAACCCCTTCCATTCCACAAGAGGAGGAGTCACAAATGCGGAGTTTTGAGCCGACTTTACTATGTTTACCCAATTCTTGGCAAACCAAGCCAACCAGAAGGTTTCTCTTCCTCCCAAAGCACCTACCCTGGAAACTAGAGTTTGGGATTTTATGAGGAAGAACCCACTAGAGTATCATGGTTCTAAAGTTGAAGAGGACCCGATAGAATTCATTAATGAAACATATAATATTGTGGCCGTCATGGGGGTGCCATCGGTAGAAAATGCCAAATTTGTTGACTATAAACTCAAAGTTGTGGCCAAGAGTTGAGTAAAATGGTAAGGAAGCAGAGAAAATTGATTGGGAAGGGTTCAAAGGTGCATTCACAGATCGGTTCTTTTGATTGGAGATGGGGGAGGCTAAGGTGCTAGAGTTAATCAATTTGAAGCATGACCATATGAGTCTGAGGGAATACTCCCTCAAATTCACAAAGCTCTCCAAATATGCACTATTCATGGTTGTTGACTCGAGGGCTAGATTGAGAAAATTTGATCTCTGGGGTGTCAAAGTTGGTGTCCAAAGAGTGCAAGACCACCATGCTTGTAAAGGAGATGGAAATTTTCCATCTAATGACTTATTTAGAACAAAGTGAGGATAAAAAATTGAGAGAGCATGCCAGGAAGTTTAAGAGGACTTGAATTGAAAGTGGTGTATTCTCCCACCAAAGAGTTGGTGTCTACGGGAAGAATCAAGGTGGACAAAACGCAAATGGGCCAAGGCTCCACCAACGCCCCTCCTACTTGGTTCAATAAAGACAAAAGGTCCAATCCCAAGCCACAAGGAGGTTCGAGTGCACAAACTCCTCTAAATTGTGTCAAGTGTGGAAGGCTCCACAAAAGGGAATGTCTAGCCAACTCTTATGCATGCTTCAAATATGACAAGCCTGGTCATCATTTCAAGGAGTGTAGAAGTGGAGGTGCTAGGTCCCAAGGCCAAGGTTTTCAAGTTCAAGGTGCTCCAAGGGCCAATAGATTTTACGCTTTGCGTGCCCGCCACGAGGTAGAAGAAACTCCAAATGTGGTTACTGGTATGTTAAAAGTATATGATTTTAACATATATGCATTGTTAGATTCGAGAGCCAATTTATTCTATATAACTCCATTTATTGCAAATAGATTCCATGTACACCTTGAAGTCCTAAGTGAGCCTTTTAAAGTTTAAACTCCTGTAGGAGAATCGATTGTTGCAGAAAAGGTCTATAGAAGTTGTCCCATGTCTATTTTGCATAAATTTATCCCTTGAGATCTTGTAGAAATCTCCATGTTAGATTTTGATGCTATTCTTGGGATGGATTGGTTGCACGCGTCCTATGCTTTTATAGATTCTCAAACTTGTAGAGTCAAATTCCCATTCTTCAGTGAGAGGGTAGTAGTTCTACATGTAGGGGTCAATTTATCTCCTATCTGAAAGCCCGTAAAATAATCTCCAAGGGTGTATTTACCACCTAGTAAAGGTTAGATATGCCTCTTCCAATATTATATCTCTTAATTTAGTCCCCATGGCCAAGGCATTTCCTGATGTCTTTCTCGAAGAGTTGCACGGTGTCCCTCCCGAAAGGGAGATGGAATTTGGCATCGAACTCTTACCCAATACTCAACCTATCTCAATCCCTCCTTATTGAATAGCCCCGGTGGAGTTAAAGAAACTAAAGGATCCATTGAAGGATTTATTAGAGAAGGATTTTATTAGATCAAGTATGTCTCCATGGGTTGCTCTGGTGTTGTTTTAAAGAAGAAAGATGGGACGCTTCAAATATGCATAGACTACCAAACAACTCAACAAGGTTATCATCAAGAATAAGTATCCACTTTCAAGAATAACTTATTTGATCAATTGCAAGGAGCTAAATACTTCTCTAAGATTGAATGACGGTCTAGGTATCATCAATTAAGGGTGAGGGAGTATGACATTTCCAAGATGGATTTTTGAATAAGGTATGAGCATTTTGAATTTGTGTTGATTTCTTTCAATTTTACTAATTCACCGATAATTTTTATGGATCTCATGAATAAGATGTTCAAACCCTATATTGAAATATTTGTTGTGGTGTTTATCGATGACATTTTGTTATACTCTCGAAGTGAAGAAGAGCACATGAAGCACTTGAGGTTGGTGTTGCAAACTTTGAGGGTGGAAAGGTTGTTTGCTAAGTTTGAAAAATTTGAGTTTTTGTTGAATGAAGTTGAATTCATTAGGCATGTAGTTTTGAGTGATGGGATCAAAGTTGATCCCTAAAAAACAGAGGTGGTGAAGAATTGGGTTAGGCTATTGACTCCTTCGAACATTAGGAGTTTTTTGGGTCTAACCGGGTACTATATGAGGGTTGTTTGAGGTTTCTCCTCCATCTTGTCACTATCACTAGGTTGACTCAAAAGAAAGTAAAGTTCATATAGATGGATGAATGTGAGAAGGGCTTCCTGCTTAGGGCCTAGGAGTGACATGGTGAATGGGGGACTCGAAGGTTCCTCAAACAAGCCTCATATCATACTTAAGCATAATATCGGTTACAAAACATAATTAAAGCAATCATCAAGTATTTCTAGGGGATTAGGGGCTTAGGACGCACTCCATGGGACAAAAGGATAAGGAATCTCCACCATTTGATCACATCAAACAATTTTAAGGAAAAGGGGGCATGGGACGCACTTTATAGGGATAAGGGCTTAGGAACTTCACTACCGAGCTAATAACATCATAAGCAACAATATGTATGGAATTGGGACTAAGGGAAAGTCATCATAGATATGATATTTCTATATAATCATACGTAGTATATCATCCAATAATACCTCTAAGTCATAGATGAAGCGGGGGCCAAGACATATCTCGAGCTCACCCTCAAAAGTAAAGTAATAAGAGTATCAATGTATTAATATACACAAACTATATAGAAGATGGATATTTCCCTCGAACTAGAGGACTCACCACAAGCAAGGTTTTCTATGATCTATATCTAGCCACGTAGAGGATACACCGATCCCTATATGGTCAAATCATGTAGGCATAAGTATGCATTAGTACTATAGAATGTTCTAAGTATGCGGACATGTAATGCAATGGAGTGTAACTCATAAACTAGTGAACAACACAATCATTTAAAACATTACTTAAGCCATGGAACATAAGATAATGCATGTAGAAAGCAAAAAACACAAGATAATACATGTAGAAAGCAAAACACAAGATAATGCATTAAATGATTTCATGATAAAACACTTAAACTTGGAATAATAAGAAAAGTAGGCCATTATGCATAAGTATAATTGTATACCTTTAGGAAGACAATACATTACTTTTTAAGGGAAGGACTATCTCACCACGAATGAGACATTAGTGATCATAATAAAGAACACCATGCATATTAGAAGAGAATGTCATATACCTTTATGAGAAATACCATAAGTAGTAACAAAGGACCATAAACATACGTGAGGAAATTATTTGGAATTATAAAAGAATGAGTTATACCTACCATAGTAGCAAACATATTTGGCCATAATAAGAAGGAACTATCATAAATATCATAAGAGGACCTTAGGGTTACGGGGAGAACATGAACATATGTGAGAGCAATCTTTAACTGATAAAAACTATGTGAGCTAAAACATGGAATCCCGATGTTTCCCCTACACTGGAAGAAGGGGGAAGTCACTTACCAAGGTGACTTCCTAAGGTGCCTAAGTAGATCCATTAAAGCTGTCTAGTAAGCAAATCTCTACTAATGGGTGGTCTAGAAATCAATCTCTACTAAAAGGTGGTCTAGAAATCAACCTCTACTAGCGGGTGACCCCTATTTCCTACGGTGGCACGTAATTATAGGACAATAATATTCTATTAATAGTCTTTTTCCCTAGCTATGGAGAGTTTTTGCATTTATCCCAAAGTCCACTTGATGCTAAGTATGGCTCTCACAGAGTAATCATAAGCATGAATCATAGAGTAATCTAGTATGGAAAAGGTATTCTATTAACCTATCCATAAGCATTTAGATCATTAATCACCATCATAAGAATAACTCCTAGGTCTTGTCTATGCCTCTACTATTGGCCTATCATCATCTCATAATCTTAAATAGGTGGAGGACTCATGTCTCAATCATTCATTCATTCTTAACTACAATAAGTCTAGTTCCACGGAACATACAAACATAAGTATAATCATGACATGCATAAGCTTGTATACCATGACATTATAAAGAGGGTTTTACAATAATGCATAGCTTTTATAGGATTTCAACAAGTTTCATAACATACTTGATAGTCCCTTATCAACCATAATATTCATGATTTTGCATACATATAGTAAAATCTTTTCATCATACATGATATACTTCATCATATGAGCTTAGTTCCTAGAACTTAGTGAGTTCCTGCACAAAGACTTAAAATCATGAAATCCAAGGGTAACATGCATGAAAGGGGATAAAATATAATCACTTGAAATCATTTCAAAACAACTCACCATAACCATTGGAAAATCCTAGTTAGAGCATCAGGAAAATCATCCCATAAATCATAATTTAAACAACCAATAGTGAGATTCAAAGACCCATAATAGTTTAAGGTAGTACATTTTTTAAAATCCATCAACTCATTCAACTAGATGGGAATTATTTCAACATACTATTCATAATTTAAATAAAAATATAGCATTAGGTAAAGATTTAATGAGACTCATTTAAGAAATCATCAACCTAATGTAGTAATATAAATGGTTTCATAAATACGAACTCGTGTCATGCATGTCAAATCAATAAATGATAATTTCTAATATGAATCATGCATATACTTAGAAATAGGAAGTACTCGTAATGAAATAAACCTTGAAATTAAACGGCTGTGTTGGAAAGGGTTTTGGACTCCATAGGTAGAAAGACCCATGGATGAAGAAACTCATATACCTCAATGGTCTTAAAAAGATAAGAGGAATCTCGATGAATCTCTAGAATCTCTTTGAAGCTTGGACTTTAATAGAGGAGTCTTGAAACCTTATAAATTTGGGAGGAATTTGGAAGAGAAATATCGAATTGGCACCGTTTAAGGTCGAATATGGTAGAAGGTGTAGAGCTTCATTTGGGTGGTTTAAAGTTGGTGAAATGACTTTGATAGGACCAGACTTGGTCATTTATGCAATGAAAAAAGTAAGACACATAAGGGAGAAATTAAAAATGGCTCAAAGTCGACAAAAGTCATACTCCAATGATAGGAGAAGAGACCTTGAGTTTAATGTCAATGATTAAGTCTATTTGAAAGTGTCGCCCATGAAGGGTGTAGTTCGTTTTGGCAAAAAGGGAAAATTGATCCCTAGGTATGTATGACCTTACGTAAGTGTTAGAAAAGTTGGCCAGGTGTCTAATGAATTGGAGTTGCCATTGGAGATGAACATGATTTACCCGGTGTTCCATGTGTCAATGTTGAGGAAATTCTTGGGTGATCCAAACTCCATTATTCCATTAGGGGATGTGAATGTTAAACAGGGCTTGACCTATAAAGAGATTCTGGATGAGATCCTAGACCAGTAAGTGAAGAGGTAGAGAAATAAAGAGGTTCCATCTATTAAAGAACTTTGGAGGAACTAATAAGTTGAAAGGGCAACGTCGGAAGCGAAAGTCGATATGATGAGGCGATACCCTTATTTTTTCCATTTTACTCTAGCCTAAATTACTAAGTTCTTTTGCCTTAAGACCTAAAATTTCTTGCATTTCAGTTTTCATGCCATTTGAAGAATAGTTGAAACATGAATTCGAAGATTTTATGAAAGGATGTTTAAATTTGTATTTTTGCATTTATGTTGGGTTGTCTAGCTGCTTCTTTAATTCCTTAGAGCCTATCTTAGCACATTTGAGTAAAAATGTTCCCAAGGGGATATATTGTAAGGACATGTAGGTTAGGAAATCAGGAAGCACAGAAGAAGCAGAAGTGGAAATGTGCAGGGTCTAAGTATGGCCCTTATTTATGACTCGTGGTTCAAACTACAGGCTATAAACATGGATCATGGATGGGGTCAGTATAGATGAAAATTTGATTAAGTGTAAAGGGGATGTGTGAGGGGTTTTTATGGTTTGTAAATGTAACTACAAACCGCAACTAGGGTTTGTTGTTTAAGGCCTTGGTTGATAGAAAATTTGATTTTTGAAGATTTAACAATGAATAACAAGTTGACTCATAGTTCTATTTACGAGCCATAGAATGGACTTGTAGATACGATCCTGAGTTTAGAAAATTTTTTAAGTGTTGGAGTGTTTTATGGGAGGGTCTATGACCCATAAACTAATCTATGAGTCGTGGATTGATCTCGTAGATTGAGCTTTAGAGACCACTTTTAGAGGTTCAAAAATTCAATAGGAAACCCCCTAAGCATGAGCCAAAATCCATTTTATGATCGGTAATCGAGGGTCGTGGTTTGGGTCTAGCTATTTTAATGAAGGATAATTTTGACCGTTTCCCACACCCTTAGCCTAAAGCTACGTCATTTTGGGATCTAAATCTATCTATTATTATCCCCTAACCTCTCATTCTATTCCATAAAAAATTTTCTAAGGCAAGAACTCTCCGAAGACAAGGCGAGAAGGTTAGGGTTTTCTAAAGGTTTTCTTCTCAAACCTTTAAGCCTTTTCTTAAGGTCTTCAATTATGTATGTGAGTTGATCTGTGGGTTCCTTTTAACCACAAAGTCCAAAAACTTTCCCTTTTACCTTTTCCTTAGTTCTTTAAAATTATGAGCTCCATGAGTATGATTTAAATGATGTTTTAATGATATACTTTCAGTTATTTTTATGATGTACTATGAGTTCCTATAGTTTCAAGATTGAATTACATGATTTTCATTATCTAGGGTTTTGAGTGAATGATGTGGACTGTTAGACATGGTTTTAAATTGAGGAGTTTTATCATGATATTGCATTATGCTCTTGACTTATACGTTTTAAAGTTTATTGGATAAGTCCACTAAGTTTTAAGATGAGATTATTACACGATGTTAATGATAAGGGCCTTCAAGTGTGTTGTCAAAGTTTTGATTGTCGTGATGTTATAAGAATGTTTAGAATCCCTTAGTGATGTTTAAGATAGACCCCCAATGTGAAAGACCAATCCTCACTTGAGTAGATTTGAAGTTAATCAACTACTCCTACATGATGCTACTTATGATTCTAAGTTATGATTACCTGACTATACTAATGTTTAAGTATTTCATGGGATTGACTTAGTACCGAATGTGGCATTATAGAGGGGTTCGGTAAGGAAACCTTAGTAGAAACCTCTTGACCCATTAACAATGTGCCACCAAATATTCCCTAGTAGGATAAGGCTAGTGTATCCACAATAGTGAAAATAAACTAAGATATGCATGCATAAGTTGATGGAGTTCCACCTAGCAAGTGGACTTCCCGTGCCAATATAGGGGGTTATGCCGGATTTCATGTAGTAACTCACATGGTCTTAAATGTTGGTTACAATCTTCTCTCACAAAGCTAAGAATATGATGTTTATTTTACTTTAAGTTTGTTTCACATAGTTCATTGGTTTTTATTTCATATAGAGTTTTACTTTTTGGCTATGGTTATGCTTATTTTGAATTATGATATTATAATTTCATATTGTAATACATCTCACATACTTTGGCTAAGGTTATGCTTATTTTGAATTATGATATTATAATTTCATATTGCAATACATCTCACATACTTAGTACACTCAAACATACTAGTTCATATTTTTCCTACATGATGTCACCATGTAAGGATCGGCACTCCTCCTCCTCCACTAGCACGGGGCTAGCTTCTGATGTTCGAGATTAGTAGCCCTGATGAGCCCTTTTGTTTAGGGACTCTAGGAAATTCTTCATTTTGAGTTGTATAATGGAGATTGTTACTTTCTATGTTATTTTCCATGACTTTTATACTTGAGGGGAGCTTTGGGTATGCCTTAGACCCCGCTAGATCTTTTATGTAGATGATATGTTTGGGCGGTATGATTTAAAGTTTGAGTTGTCATCCTTCCATGATTACAATGATTGGATGTTTTCCTTAGTTCCGTCCCCCACTTTCAAAATTCCACTTTTATCATTGTTAAATACCTATGAATATTTGATGAATTCTAAGAGGCTTGGGTAAGGTGCCTTCAGATCTCTCATTCGTCATGTTATGACTAGACTCTAGGCTCAGGTCGTAAAAGAAATGTGACAAGGAAAAATAGACACATAAGAATTTGGAGGAATAGACCATATTTGGGTACTTTAGGCTTGAACCGAAGGAAGGAGATATGGATATTGCTTCATCATGTTTGCGTCCGTTTTTCAAGTTTCGATCTCAACTTGTTGGTTCTTCCATAACACCATGATGGATTCAACTTCCTTGTTTCTTAATCTCTTCACTTGTTGGTCTAAAATCTCAACTGGTATTTCTTAATATTTCAACGTTTCCTCAATACTTACATCCTTTAATGGAACAATGGAATTTGAATCACTCATGAATTTTCTCAACACCGACATATGAAACATCGGATGAATCATAGCTAATTCCATTGACAAATCTAGTTCATAAGTCACCTTCCCAATTCATTTCAAGATCTCGTAAGGTCCCATATATCTTGGAATAAATTTACCCTTTTTCCAAAATGCATTACACCCTTCATAGGTGAAACCTTAAAATAGACTCAATCACCTTCATCAAACTCAAGGTCTCTTCTTCTAATGTCAGAGTATGACTATTAGTGACTTTGAGAAGCCTTCAACCTTTCCCTTATAAATATCACCTTCTTCATGGCATCAAGGACCAAATACGGTCCAATTAGTGACATTTTCCAAGTTTAAACATCCCACCAGTGACCTACATCGTCTAACATATAAAGCCTCGAACAATGTCATCTCAATACTTGAGTGAAACTATTGTTGTAAGCAAATTCAATAAGAGGTAGGTGATCATCTCAACCACCCTTGAAATAAATCACACATGACCTTACCATATTTTTCAATGTTTGGATTGTTCTTTTGGCTTGCCCATCGGTTTGAGGATAAAATGTGGTACTTAGCTTCACCTTGGTACCGAGACCCTTTTGAAATGATTTCCAAAAATGAGAAGTGAATTGAGTACCATGGTCCAATATGATAGACAATGGAACCCCATGCAATCTCACCAACTTTTGTATGTAAACCTTAGCATAATCCTCGGCACTATATGAAGTCTTCACTGGCAAAAAGTGAGATGATTTTGTAATTTTATCCACAACCACCCAAAATAAATCTTGTTGTTTTAAAGTCCTTGGGAAACCCGTAATGAAGTTCATATTCACCTCCTTCCATTTCAAAGTAGGGATACAAATATTTTGGGATAAACCATCCGGCCTTTGGTGTTCAACTTTCATTTGTTGGCAATTTGCACATCTTACCACGCACCTTGATATATCTTTCTTCATGCCATTCCACGAATACAACTCTCTCAAATCCCTATATATTTTGTGGATTCTTGATGAATAGAATAATGTTGAGTTATGAGCTTCATCTAGTATCTTCTCCTTCAAACCATCAATATTAGGAATACATAACCATCCTTGGTAATGAAGTACTCCATCTCCCCCCATGAGAAAGCCTCAATATTCTTATCAAGCACCAACTTCTTCAACTCAACCAAAGTAGGATCCATATCTTGTTTTGCTTTAACCTCCACCATAGAAGACGATTATGCCCCATTTTGTACATGTATACCATCGTTAGACCTACTTAGCCTCACATCCAACCATGCCAAATAGTGCACTTTTTTGACCAACTCTTTCTTCCCATCCTCAACATTTACAACACTGCCATAGATATTCTACTAAGTACATCAGCCATGATATTTGCCTTTTCAGGGTAATACATCACGCTCATTTCATATCTTTAAGAAGCTCCAGGCACCTCTTTTTTCTTAGGTTAATACCTTTGTCCAAACACATATTGCAAACATTTGTGGTCAGTAAACATGTCAGCATGCACCTCATAAAGACAATGACACCAAATCTTTAATGCAAATACAACGGCCGCTAACTCAAGGTCATATATTAGGTAGTTTTGCTCATGTACTTTCAATTTCCTTGAGGAATAGGCAATAACATTCCTATGTTGCATCAAAACATATCCCAAACATACATATGAGGCATCACAATAAACAACAAACCCAGCCAATCTTTCGAGCAATGTCAAAACAAGGTCTGAGGTAAGACGATCCTTCAATGTTTAAAAACTTTTCTCACATTTATTGAACCATTGAAATTTCACGTTCTTTTGGGTCAATTTATGAAAGGATAAGTAATGGAAGAGAATTCTTCAACAAACCTTTTATAATATCAGGCCACACTAAAAGAGATCCTAATGCCAAAAGGAGACAATGGTTTAGGCAAATTCTTTACCGCCTCTGTCTTCTTTAGATCCACCCTAATACCATCATCCAAAACAATGTGGCCAGGGAAAGCCACCTTCTTTAACCAAAATTCACATTTACTAAACTTGGCAAAAACTTGCCTATCTTACAAAGTTTGCAACATAATCTGCAAGTGATCCTCACGATCCTTCACATTCCGCGAATAGACCAAGATACCATCTATAAATACAACCATAAACATGTTTAAATATGGTTTGAAGACCCTGTTCATCAATTCCATGAAGGTTGCAGGATCATTTGTTAGTTCAAATTACATAATAAAGAATTTAAAATGGCTATACCAAGTTCTAAATGTCATCTTTCGAATGTCACACTCCTTGACCCTCATATTGGTGATACCCAGACCGAAGATCAATTTCGGAGAAGTATCTTGCACCTTGAAGTTGATCAAGTAGATCATCAATCCTCGAAATTGGATACTTATTTCTTATGGTGACTTTATTCAATTGTCAATAATTCATACATATCCAAAGTGAACCATCCTTATTTCTAACAAATAATACGAGAGCACCCCATGAAGACATACTAGGCCTTATGAACCACTTATCAAGCAAATTCCTCAATTGTTCCTTCAATTCGTTCAACTCCATTGGGCCATTCGATAAGGAGGTGCAGAAATAGGTTAAATATCTGGTAGGAGGTCAATGCCAAAGTCAATTTCCCTTTTGGGAGGATACCATGCATTATCAAAGAATTCATTAACAATTAGGAACCGAATCAAGAGTAGGAACCTTGGACTCAACATCCCTAACCCAGAAAACATGATATATGCACTACTTAGAAATCATTTTCCCAGCTTTAACATATGAAATATACTTACCCTTGAATATTGAGTTTGTCTCTTTCCACTCAAGAATATATTTATTAGGGACTTAGAATTTGACTCTATGGGTTCTACAAACAATAGAGGCTTATGACGTATGCAACAAATCTCTATCAAGAATAACATCAAAATTGGTCATGTCAAGTTCCACAAGATCACAAGGAAAGACGCTATGCAAGACCAACATGGGATGATTTCCAAAACTTTCTTGGTCAGAACTGCCTCACCAACTGAAGTATAGACCGAATAGGGTTCTAACATAACTTTGGGAGACACATCAAACTTTATGGCAAGTTAAGGAGTAACAAAGATCATATTTGCACCGAGGTCAAGCATAGCATACACGTCAATATCAAAGACTCTTAACATATGTCACGATGTGGACCTAGGGTCTAGGAGTGACATGGCGAATGGGGACCCGAGAGTTCCTAAACAAGCCTCAAAGTATCCCAATTCACATCATCAGTTCGGAAGCATACTCAAATGATAAACACATAATTCTAAGGGACAAGAAAATAGGACTCATGCTATGGGGATATCATAGGGAAAGGGGATTAACATGGATTCACATAGCACGTAACACATAAAGACTAAGGGGCAAGTAAGTATGACTCATGCTATGGGGGCAATTCGGGACTTAGGATCTTTCGCATCATATCATACATCGAGTCATAAGACTCACAACCAAAACACAATAATAATATTCAATGAGTAATCAAGCCATAACATAATCTCCAACAAAGCACTCAACACTTAAATGTAATGGAATTTACAAGATGTCCAGCAATACCTCTAGTCATAAGATAGGACGGGGGCCACGACATACCCCAGGCTCACCAACAAATATGAATATACTAAACAAAAGCACCATGGGTAGAGGATAGGTGGCTTGTCCTTGGAAGATTGGACTCACCACAACAAGCAAAACTTGAGACCCAAGCTAAACGTCGTGCGAGGAATAGATGTACTCCTCGGTCTCTACATAATGAGATCATATAGGCAAAACTATGCATTAGTACATTTGAATGTACTAAGTATGCGGGCATGCAATGCATATGACTTATCAAACCTGCATTTCAATGTTAGATGACAAGTGCACATAATATATAAGAAGCTAATATCCAAAGAAGAATAGTATAATGATATGCAATGAAATTCAAGATGCATGGAACGCAATAATGCTCAAATATAGTGGGGATGTGACCTTAACCGACATGAGTAAGACCAAGTGAGCTATTATTTGGAATCCTGATGAAATCCCCTCACTGGTAAAGAGATGGTCTACTTGCCAAAGCTAAACCATACTTCACCCTACGGGCATCCCCATTTCGTATGAAGTAACCTTCCTTACGGGTATCCCCATTTTGGATAGGATTTTCACATATATCATATCATATCATATCATGCTTCACCTTACGAGCATCCCTATTTCGTATGAAGTAACCTTCCTTACGGGCATCCCCATTTCAGATAGGCTTTAACATAACTTATGCTAGGCACATAGTTCAAGGAGATAGAGAGAACCATCAATCCATCGGTGCTAAGTCCACATCCCACAAGAATACATATGTGCATATATATATATATATATATATATATATATATACATGCTTTCAAAGAGGCAATAGTCATTTCAAATCCGTTCAATGCACATTTAGGCTCAAATACTAACTGTCACACCCCTATTTTTCCCCCGCGTGGTGTTTTAAAAAATAGAGTTTCTCCAATTAAAGTGACATTTTGAAAAATGGATTATTTTATTTATTCAGAGTCGCCACTTGGAATTGAATTTTGGTGTTCCAAGTCACCTAATTTAAATTCCTAATCAAAAGGAAATGACTCTTTATTTTTTAGTCTGCGAAAACAAAGATTGGGTAAGGAATTCTGTTGACCGAGAGGAAGGTGTTAGGCACCCCTCGAGTCCCGTGGTTCTAGCACGGTCGCTTTATTGACTTATTTATGGCTTAACTCAATTTGAATATATTATCTTGATAAGTTTTACAAAAACAATATGTTATTCACCCACCTTCTTTGAATTATTTAAAACTAATTGAAAACTATCTTATTTTATTAGTGTGGTATATTGGTAGCAGCAGTTTCCAACCTTGCCACAAATTATTTACTTATTATGTCGCACCTAAAACTTGCATAATACTCATTAAATCGCAAAATTTGCCTATTATTACTGTCGGACTAATAATGTTTCTAGCGATTTAATTTAAGGAAGTTTAATTACAAAAAAATCGTTATACATACCACATTAGTATATGTTAGGAATTATGAATACCTATAATCTTTTCTTTTCTTTATTTTAGTCATTAAAATGAAAAGAAAAACATATACCAGCAGAAACCAATATTTTACATAATGAACCAGTGTGCTTGATTATTTTCGACATCTAAGTTTATTAAGTCATAAACACGTATCATCATAAAAAACGAATATGAATAAGAATAGAAATTTAGACAATGAATTTACTTAAACATGAAATAAACTATGTGTTGTTTAAACATGAAATAAACACATAAATAGAAATAATCAAATAATATGTCAATTTTACTCAAAGCTTAACAATTCTAACATACTTTAATAATATAGTGTTAAAATTAAATAGATATAAAATTGAGCAATTTTGTAGCATTAGAACATGTCTTATACAATTGTGACTTCAAATCATATAATAAAAATTAAATATTACCTTTGGTGAATATTAATTCACGAGAAGAAAAGGACCACGACTATGAGCCACGAATCCGGAATCACGGAAACAAACCTTGAACTTAACTTTTGTTTTTCTCTAGTGGTGTTTTTGATTTTTTTTTTTTTTTGGTTTTGGTGTGTTTCTTGTGCAATTTTTTTTGCTAAGGTTTTTTCTAAAAGTGTTTAAGATGTGTGTGTAAAAGAAGAAAGTAGTAGATGATTTTTGTTTTTTTGTGTCTTTTTGTAGAATGGGAAGAAAGAAAGAAAAAAGATGAATGTAATTGTCCTCCCTCTTCTTGTGTGTGCCGTGTATGTTTTTAAAATGTGAGGGAGTAGTAGTTTTTTGTGTGGAAGAATTATGGGGTAGTTTAGGTGAGTGGGGGAGGAGTTGAAATTAATGGGTAGTTTTTAGGATTATTTTATTTTCCTTTTTATTTCATTTTTGTTTTGAAAAGAAAAGAAAGAAAGAAAAACTAAAAATGTTAGAAAACTGTTTCAAATTAAAAAATAAATAGAAAAGTTAACTAGCTAAAACTAAGATATAATCAAGAAAATACTAACAATACTAGATTATTTATTAGAATCAAAATTAAAAGAAAAAACATATATTTTTATAAATTTTCTTTAAAACAAAACCTACATTAAAATATGACTCTGTTTTTGTTGTTTTTAAGTTATTCTTAATAAGATAAAAGTAAAAATATCTAATTTAGATTCAAAAAAAATATTTAAATACTAAAAAGTACATAACTTAAGTTTGGTAAAAAATTAGGTGCTAACACAAACCATAATTCATAATCATGATACTCATGCATAAGAATAGCTCATTCAATTATACAAAATGGTGCAAGCACCCAAAATGCTCAAAGATCCATAACCATAGAAATTTATGTGATCACATTCTTGTCATAACCAATACCTTATAAAAATCATATCATAAAATATAATTGGGCTTAACCCACTTCATAATTTCCATACAATTCAATATTCATGAATGCATATGCCATGAATGATGTGGGAATAGCATGGGTAATTGAGATCCAATCTAAAATCAATAATATAATATGAAATTGAAGTAAATCCATAATTAAATCCACATTCAAATCATAATATAAATCACTCATGCATAAATCAAGCGTTAAAGGGGAAATGCATGTTCATAACTTCAATGTAAATCATCATGATAGGGCTTAAAGTAACTTAAAATCATAAATAAAGTACAACCCATACATCAACTGAATTTATTAAACAATTATTCTCAAAACCCATATTTAAAGCAAGCTAAATTCCATAACAATCAATGGAAAAGCGTTTGGGTATTCTTGGTTGAAAGGAACCAAGAATAAATCCCACATACCTTCATTAGGAATAAGAATTTGACAAGAATTTAGCTTGAAGTTGAAACCCCAATTGAATCCTAGCTTGAATCTTGAAGGATAGACTTGGAGAGAATTTTGAGAATTTAATTCTAGAGACTAAGGTTGATCTTGAATGAGGGTTTAGAATTAGTGTAGGAGAAGTTTAGGAATGTAAAGGGGGGTTTAAAGGTCTTAAAAAGCCTTGGGGATGAGTGAAAATATCAAAACTACCTTAATAAAATGGCCCTTTAAATTTTATCCAGAACTTGACACGGTTGGCTTCACGGGTCGTGAGGCTCTTCACGGTCCGTGAAGGCTCCCCGTCTAGCCCAGAAAGATTCTATGGAAAAGGGCATAACGTCTTTCTATAAACTTGGAATGAGGTGAAACTAGATGCGTTGGAAAGATAATTCAAAGATCTTTAATTTGGTAGATTGTGGGCCACCCAGTTCATTTTGTGCTAAGAGATAGGACAATTTAAAGTTGACCCCTTCTATCGGCACTTGTGAAAAACTTAGCCAATGGAATTTCTTTGAACTTGACTTGATGTGGGAGACCCATGAAGGAATTAAACAACATAAATAAGCTTGAATTTAAGTCTTGAAAGTGAACTTATCTTGATCTTGAAGATCCCATACTTACAGTTTTTCAATGAAGTCACTTTCACGGGAAGCCACATGGATCATGTAGTGTCACACGGGCCGTGACACTGCCCGTACCCCTCTCCTTAGAAAAATTCCACGATCACGTTACGAGACGATGATTCCATACTTAGAAACATTTCAATCCAGGAGCCTTACAGATGGCCACACGGACCGTGACACCCTACACGAGCCATAAACTTGGTCGTGTGACCATACTTGGTCCCAAAACTATGGGATTTCAAGCCAAGGCCACAACACGATCTGTGAAGTGTCACGCGGATTGTGAGGGGTCCAAGTTTGGTGTGCCTAAGTTTAAAACACCATGTTTAAGGGACAAACATCCTCCAAAGGCCAAGGGCCACTCCATGGAGGCTCCACACGGGCCGTGTGACCTCACATGGACCATGATGGCACCTATGAAGTGTCACTTTGGTCTAAAACTTTTTCGAAACCAAATTCCCATGCTACATTGAGGTCATAAAAATTACAAGTCCTACATCATCTCCCCCTTGGGAGCATTCATCCTCGAATATGGTAGAACAAGGCTTGACTTAGAATATGAAACATCCGAACACAAGGTACAATGCATAATTGATCATTTGAAAATCATAAAGTCTTTAAAACTCATATCAAAATGTATTTAAATCATTCAAAACATCTTAAAAGTCATTTTCATGCACATGTATGCATATCATGTCATGAAACTCAAGAGTGAAAGAATTAGGACCATTGAGAATAGGAAGAACCTAATATCATAGGCTTGAGTAGATTGGAAAGGATAAAGGTATCGTCATATCATACTTGATTCCACTCCCCACGAAGAACTTTCCACATGTTGATTCCTCTAAAGTACCTTAACCGAAGCCACATCCTTGTTACGAAGCCGCTTCTCTAGCCCATCCAAAATCTCAATCAGAACTTCTTCAAAAAACAAGTCTTTCTCAACCTCAACACCTTCCAAAGGAACAATAGTACAAGGATCACCAACCAACTTCCTCAACATAGACACATGAAAAAACTGGGTGAATAGAACTCAAATTCGGAGGTAAATCCAACCTATAGGCCATATTCCCAATCCACTCAACAATCTTATAAGGATTTACATACCAGGGACTTAGCTTTTCCTCCTTTCTAAAATGCACCACACCTTCATAAGTGAGACCTTCACATACACCCAATTACCAACACGAAACTTAAGATTCCTCTTTCTAACATCCAAATAAGACTTTTGATGACTTCAAACCATCTTCAACCTTTCATTAATCAATTTCACTCTTTTTTAGCCTTCAACAATCCATGCCTATAGAATTCATTTCATCTTAACTCAAACCACTCCATCGGAGATCTACACTTTTACTCTATAAAGCCCCAAATGGTGTTATACCAATACTAGCATGAGAGAAATTGTAGTAAGCAAACTCAAGAAGTGGTAGATGCTCACCCTAATTATCTTTGAATTCCAACACACAAGCCCTCAATATTCCTCCAAAGTTTGAACTGTTCTCTTGGTTTGTCCATCGGTTTAAGGATGAAAGGTGGTGCTCAACTTTAGCTTAGTACCAAGTCCTCCTTTTGAAATGACCTCCAAAATGAGAAGTGAATTGGGTACCGCAATCCTATATGATAGACCTAGACACATCATGCAACCTCACCAACTCTTGGATGTACAACATTGCATAATCTTCGGTGCTAAAAGTAGTCTTGATACGTAGGAAATAAGACTTAAGGGAAGGATATTGGTGACATGGTACAAAGAAAGGCATAGCCAAATTTATACCCAAATGCTCTAATTGTCAACAAGTGAAGTAGAGCACCAAAGGCTCGGTGGCTTGACTCAATACATTGAGATTCCTACTCGGAAGTGGGAAGGTGTGAATATGGATTTTGTGGTTGGTTTGGCCCGAACAGAAATCAATTTGACTCCATTTGGATTATCGTTACCGAATGAACACATTGGAACTCTTGTAGTCGGTGAAAACATTGACATGCAACTCATACAAATAGTATCTCCCAATCTTCAAGGCAAACACCACCGCCACTAACTTTAAATCATGAGTCGAGTAATTACACTTGTGCACCTTCAATTGCCTTGGCATATAAGCTATCACCTTAACATGTTTGATAAGTACACAACCCAACCCAAACCGAGAAGCATCACAATACACCACCATCTATCTAAGCCATCCGGTAAAGTCAAAATAGAAGCCCATGTAAGCCGACCTCTCAAAGTCTGAGAACTCACCTCACACTCATCCGACCATACAAACTTGGACCTTATTTAAAGTCAACTTGATCAATGGAGATGCTATAGATAAGAAACCTTCAACAAACCTTTCGTCATAACCAGCCAACCCAAAGGAGCAACCATGTCAAACAATGCACATACTTCACACACTCCCTCTTTTACTTCATTTATAAGATTGCTACAACACCTCCTTCCCCTGGATTGCATTACGAGCCCAAGGTAACTCTCCCTATGAGATAGAGAGGGATGGAGATAGGAAATCTCAAGACACGTTCCATGGCACAATAAGAATCATGAAAAAGTGAAACATTTCCTAAAACACCTTGTAGCCTCCTACCCAAAGATGTGGCACGCTTCACACCATGAATAAGACTCTACTTGACGCGGCATGTTGGACTCCCAGCACCATTTATAAACCTGGCTCTGATACCATCTTTTTCACGACCTGGACCCATGGTCTCGGAGTGACATGGCGAATGGGGACCCGAGAGTCCCCAAACAAGCCTTAAAGTACCCAATTCACATCATCGGTTCGGAAGCGTACTCAAATGATAAACACATAATTCTAAAGGATGGGAAAATAGGACTCAAGCTATGGGAATATCATAAGGAAAGGGGATTAACATGGATTCACATAGCACATAAACACTAAGGGGCGGATAAGTATGACTCACGCTCTGGGGCAATTCGGGACTTAGGATATTTCACATCATATCAAACCATCGAGTCATAAGACTCACAACCAAAACACAATAACAATATTCAATGAGTAATCAAGCCATAACATAATCTACAGCAAAGCACTTAGCACTTAGCACTTAAACATAATAGAGTTTACTAGATGTCCAACAATGCCTCTAGTTATAAGATAGGACAGGGGCCACGACATACTCGGGGATCACCATCAAATATGAATATCCTAAACAAAAGCACCATAGGTAGAGGATAGGTGGCTTGTCCTTAGAAGATTGGACTCACTACAACAAGCAAAACTTAAGACCCAAGCTAAATGTCGTGCGATGGATAGATGTACTCCTCGATCCCTACATGGTGAGATCATGTAGGCAAAAGTACGCATTAGTACATTTAAATGTACTAAGTATGGGGGCATGCAATGCATACGACTTATCAAACCTGCATTTCAATGCTAGATGACAAGGGCACATAATATAGGAGAAGCATATATCCAAATAAGAATAGTATAACGATATGCCGTAAATTCATGATGCGTGGAACGCAATAATGCTCATATATAGTGGGGATGTGACCTCAACCGACATGAGTAAGAGCAAGCAAGCTATTACTTGAAATCCCGATGAAATCCCCTCACTGGTAAAGAGGTGGTCTACTTACAAAAGGTAAACCATACTTCACCGTACGGGCATCCCCATTTCTTATGAAGTAACCTTCCTTACGGGTATCCCCATTTAGGATAGGATTTTCACATATATCATATCATATCATACTTCACCTTACGAGCATCCCCATTTCGTATGAAGCAACCTTCCTTACGGGCATCCCCATTTTAGATAGGATTTTCACATAACCTATGCTAGGCACATAGTTTAAGGAGATAGAGAGAACCCTCAATCCATCGGTGCTAAGTTCGCATCTCACAAGAATATATATATGTATATATATACATGCTTTCAAAGAGGCAATAGTCATTTCAAATCCGTTCAATGCACATTTAGGCTCAAATGCGAAACGATAATTCATAATCATGATACTCATGCATAAGAATAGCTCATTCAATTATACAAGATGGTGAAAGCACCCAAAATGCTCAAAGAGCCATAACTATAGAAATTTATGTGATCAATTCTTGTCAAAACCAATACCTTATCAAAATTATATCATAAAACATAATTGGGCTTAACCCACTTCATAATTTCCATAAAATTCATTATTTATAAATGTATATGCCATGAATGATGTGGGAATAACATGGATAATTGAGATTCAATCTAAAATCAATAATATAATATGAAATTAAAGTAAATCCATAATTAAATCTACATTTAAATCATAATATAAATCACCCATGCATAAACCAAGCTTTAAAAGGGGACATGCATGTTCATAACTTCATAGCTTCAATGTAAATCATCACAACAGGGCTTAAAGTAACTTAAAATCATAAATAAAGTACAGCCCATACATTAACTGAATTTATTAAACAATAATTCAAATCCCATATTTAAAGTAAGCGAAATTCCATGAAAATCAATTGAAAAGCATTTGGGTCTTCTTAGTTGAAAGGGACCAAGAATAAATCCCACATACCTTCGTTAGGAAAAAGAATTTGAGAAGAATTTAGCTTGAAGTTAAAACCCCAATTGAATCTAGCTTGAATCTTGAAGGAGAGACTTGGAGAGAATTTTGAGAATTTAATTCTAGAGACTAAGGGTTAATCTTGAATGAGGGTTTAGAATTAGTGTAGGAGAAGTATAGGAATGTAAGGGGGGGGGGGTTTAAAGGTCTTAAATAGCCTTGGGGATGAGTCAACATATCAAAAACACCTTAATAAACTTGACCTTTAAATTTTATCTGGAACTTGACATGGCTGGCTTCACGGGTCGTGAGGCTCTTCACGGTCCGTGAAGGCTCCCCGTCTAGTCCAGACAGATTCTACGAAAAAGATTGTAACTTCTTGATCCAAACTTGGAATGGGGTGAAACAAGATCCGTTGGAAAGATAATCCAAAGAGCTTAAGTTTGATAGGTTTTGGGCCACCCAATTCATTTTGTGCTAAGAGATATAATCATTTAAAGTTGCCCCCTTCTATCGCTACTTGTGAAAACTTAGCCAACGGAATTCCTGTGAACTTGATTTGATGTGGGAGACTCATGATGGCCTTAAACAACATAAATAAGCTTGAATTGAAGGCTTGAAAGTAAACTAAGTTTGAGCTTGGCGATCCCATACTTAGAATTTTTCAACGAAGTCATATTCACAAGGGGCCACACGGGCTGTGTAGTGTCACACAAGCCGTGACACTGCGCGTACCCCTCTCCTTAGTAAAATTCCACGATCAAGTTACAAGACGGTGATTCCATACTTAGAAAAATTTAACTCCAGAAGCCTTACGGATGGCCACACGGACTGTGACACCCCACACGAGCCGTGAACTTGGTCGTGTGACCATACTTGGTCCCAAAACTGTGGAATTTCAAGCCAAGGCCACCACACGGCCCATCACATGGTCCATGAAGTGTCACAGGCACCGTGAAGGGACTAAGTGTGGTGTGCCTTGGTTAAAAACACCACGTTTAAGGGCCAAACATCCTCCAAAGGCCAAGGGCCACTCCATGGAGCCTCCACCCAGGCCGTGTGACCCCACACAGACTGTGATGGCTCCCATGAAGTGTTTCCTTGGTCTAAAACTTTTTCAAAACCAAATTTTCATGCTACATTGAGGTCGTACAATGTCCGGGTCCTTAGAACATACCTGTAACCACAACGGGACACTCCTCCACCTCTTTGATATAGGAACGGATAGGGGAGAAGACCTTGAACATCCCTTACCAAACTCTCGAAGGATTGGTTGCCGCAATGACCACCTCCTTATTGAGCTTGCGCACCTTGTTGAACTTTCCCTCTTTGAGCTACTTGACATTGAGGATACCATTCTATTCCATTGTTAGCAATACTAGGACACTTGAAAATCTTATGACATATCTTTCCATAACAACAAACACTTGTACCTCTCAAGCAATCACCAACATGATTTCTCCACACTTTGGACACTTGGAAAAGTTAACACCACTAGTGTTAGCAACATCACCTTGGACCTGAGGGGTAGGTATCGTATCCCTATCAAAACTATGAGGAGAACCCTTGGATGATCCTTGGCCTTGTTGGAAATGGCCACCACCATCGGACTAAGCACTTGAGATTCTGCCTTCAAATTGAGCCCTCATGGACTCCCTCATCCTCATCTTTTGAACCTTTTCACTTCTATTTGCTCTACATGAGTCATAAGCTGAGAAATATCCATCTCTTTTATAAGAATTGTAATTTTTCCCTCCATCTTCACTAAGTTGGACACACCAAAAATGAACTCGTTTATGTAGGCTCTACAATCGCCCACCAAAGAAGGAGCATACTTGTACAACTTTGTGAACTTAATGGCGTACTCCCTCACGCTCATGCCACCTTGCTTAAGATTCATGAATTTCATCACTTTATCTTTCCTTAGTTCAAGTTGGAAGAAATGATCAAGAAATACAGCCTTGAACACCTCCCAACCAATAGGTCTATCATCGACTCTTTCGATCTTCCATTGTGTAAATCAAATTTGAGCAACTCTCTTGAGTTTGGAAGTCGCCAAATTTGCCTTCTCCTCGAATTTCACACCCATAATATCCACCATTTTATAGACCTCATCGATGAACCCTTATGGATCTTTGTCCACCTTAGAACCATAGAAATCTGGAGAATTCACTCTTGCAAAGTCTCTCACCCTAGAGTCCAGAGTAGGAGCATTTGGAGAAACAATCGCTTTGTTAGCTTGAGTAGCCGCGACTTGGGCCAATATAGTGGTAGCAGCCCTAAACTCCTCATTAGTCACTTGGATGGCTAGAGGGTCTTGAGGAATTCGGGGAGCTGAAAGAGCTTGGTCCTCATTAGCATCAACTCTTCTTTCAAATGGAGCATATCGTGGAGGCATGACAAACGTAGAGAAAAAGAGTCTTAAGTCACAACTTAGGGAACAACATAGATTATGAAGAAGTGAAGATTTCCTAAATGTCTCATAGTTTCTAATTCATGGATCGCACGCTTAACATCTATGAACAAGACTCTACTAGATGCAACATGTTTGAATCCCTAAGATGCTTTAAAACCTTGTGCTCCGATACAAAATATGTCATGACCCAAACTTAGGGCCTAGTTGTTACACAGTGAAAGTGAAACCCCAAGGCGCCCCATCCAAGTCTCTTTTCATATCATAAACGTGCATAAGGAATATAAGCATACTGATAAGTAAAGCAAGAAAAAATGAAGTCTCAATAAGTAAAGTCAAGAACTTCAGAATAAAGAGATTACTTCCCAATAAAGATACCCACATATGAACATAGAGGTAAGAAACAAGTCGACAAAGTGACATATAGATGTTGAATATGCTATTCAACCGAACGAGTGGAATATCAACATAATAGCATCGTGAAAACACTTAATCTATGATCTCAAGGACTATCACAGAAGGTCTTTCTAGAAATAAAATAGTTAAATGTCACATTTGATGTTTTAGGAATTTCCTAACTTTTATGCTAAAAGGAGAGACAGAACTTAGCATGAACATACCTCTTCAATGAACGTCCCAATGCCCAAAGTTTCTTCATAAAATTATTTCTAACATCCTAAGCTTCACAACAACTATATATACGTAGATTATATGCATCTATAAATAGTTTATAATTGACATGAAGCGATAGATTTTCCATATAACCTTAACTTGATGAAAAGTCCATAGAACTTCGTAAAAATCATCATAAAAGAGCCCAAGATTATTATCTTGGAAAACTAGTTGCAAATCTTGAAGAACCATCAAGAACAACAAATTACTATCTTCCATAAGTAGCTCCAAACACAAATAATAATAGGAAAAAAAGATTGCAAAGTGTAAAGAACTCATTTCTAGGCATGGGGTGAACGTTAATGGTCGAAATTGCTAAAAATGCACCTTAATGACTCAAGACCCCTTTGAAACCCTCTCTTAAGATTCTTCACTGGTTTGAGATAGAAAATAAATGTTTTAAGATGTTAAAAGGTCGAAATTTTTACTTATAGCTTTTCTTGACCCAACCCGATTCGAGACCCAGTTTCAGCTCGGACAGTCCACGATAAAACAATCATAATGTTTTATTACAAAGTTTGTTTGATGTGAGATTTTATGTGTTACAAGCTAGGCTCGTGGAACTGTGATTTGATAGGTCATGGACCCTTTAAATATTTATATTTTAGGAGAAATGGTTTGAGACATTTGACCCAATGTTAAGAAAAATTCATAGAGAAGCTTACAATAATTTTTGTCATCCTTTGTCTCGCAACTTTCTTGGATCCAAAACATAAAATATGATCATTGTGCTATTAAAATACCTCTTAAAACTCTATTATTATCAAATTAGACACTCTTAGTCCCATCCGAAAGGTAAAGCTTAATTTAAACCTTTTTGAAAGGTGGGGTGCTTCCTGAGTCATTTCTTTAACCCCGAACATTTGCTTAAGGGATTCCTTTTAAATAAAACCTTAGCTCCTTGTTATTACTACCAATTTGTAGGCTTATTCTCCTTATGTACTTAACAAAATCATATTCACCTTATATAATATACTTCACTATTTATATAATGGAAGACAAGAAACATGGGGTTTCACATTCTCCCCTTCTTAAGAACATTCGTCCATGAATTGGTCAAGACAGACCCTTGGTTGCATTTCTTTCTATCAAAATATTATTTTTAAGTATATACTTGTTACCCTTGCAAAACGTTAAATCAACTTCTGAAAATTTCAACTACTAAGTTTTGTATAGCTATCCAGCAATTAGACATACAAATTACACTTTCAAATCATTTAAAATCTGATTAAGTTATTGTAAGAAGATAACTGCCAACTTTCGAGATGCAACTAACTTTAAGTTGTAAATATCATAGAGGGGGGATACTTCTTCATCATTTACTCTTCAGCTTCCCAAGTTACTTCCTCAATATTGTTCTTTTGCCATAACAATTTCACAGAGTACACTTCTTTAGTTCGAGCTTTATTAATTGTCAATCGAAAATAACCACTAGTACCTCATCGTAAAATAAGTCTTCAGTAATGTGAATATGCTTAATGTGATTAATATGCAAAAGAAATTCTAATGCACTTCCGCAACATAGATACATGAAACACTGGATGGACTGCTCCCAATTCTGAAGGCAAATCAAGCTTGTATGTCACCTTGTCAATTTTTTAAATAATCTTGTATGGTCCAACATACCTAGGATTAAGCTTCCCTTTCTTTCCAAGTCGCATGATACCCTTCATAGATTATACTTTCAAGAAAATTCAATCTTCTATATCAAACTTTAAGTCTCATCGTCAAACATCTGCATAAGACTTCTACTGACTCTAGGCTATTTGAAATCAATCTCTGATAAACTTTACCTTTTTCATCCTTGCTGGACTAGATTAAGACCTAGCAACTTTGCCTTCCCGGTCTTAAACTAACCGATCGACAACCTACACATTTGCCCATATAATCTTTTGTAAGGAGTCATTTGAATACTAGCTTGGAAGCTATTATTATAAGCAAACTCATAAGAGGTAGATGATCATACCAACTTTCTTTAAAATCTACCACACAAGAATGTAACTTATCATTAATGGTCTGAATAGACTTTCTGCCTGTCCATAAGTTTATGGATGAAAAGTCGTGCAAAGATTTACTTGAGTGCCCAGATGCTTCTTAAAAGACCTCTAAAAATATGTTATAAATTGAGCCCCTCGATTAGAGATGATAGGTTCCAAAAATAATGTTACCTAAAATTTTCTTTTTACTCTAAGATGAAATGAAGTAATTTCCTGTCTTCTCCGAAGTCCACTCTCAGATCAGCAGCTTCCCCGGAGATTAACTAAATCGGTAAATCGGTCCAAATATTATTTGATTTTCGATAAACAATATTGTACTTCAGAACGCCAGCGAAGAACATCAAAGCCAGAAAAAGGAGTATCAAATCGGGTCATCTCTTTTTATCATAGATTCCTAACCGGAGCTCCGGTGACCTTACGGACTTGGTTCTCTTCGACAACAGAAAATTTCCAGATCTGAACTTTGTTATCCCTACCGGCGAATTCAGCTTTCCTTTCTACAGATCTTCTCGTTTTTCTGGGTCCTCAGCTTTCTCTTTTCTCTTTTCTCTTTCTCCCTCAACCCCAGCGAAATCGTCCTTGGAGGCATCTCAGCGGCGACAAATTTGCAGATTCCAGGATTTCGGCAGGTTTGCTCCGGCGACGATAGACAACTTTACAAGATTCCGGCAGGTTTCAAGATTTTAAGATTCGGTCAGGCAACCTCACTGTTCACTGTTCAACCATTAATTTTTGGGTCAGAGTATTTAGGTGATATCCTCTATTATCCCCCTCTCTTTATTGTTCAAGCTCTCCTTTTGGGCATTGCTTCCGGTTTGTTTCTTTGTTGCTTGATATCTTATATTTCGTGCTTAATGTCTCTTGCATGCTTGAACATTAATTTGATATACTTCTGACTTTATTGGACTATTCCTTGACCTGTTTATATAAGTATAGAAGTTATTTTCTAGGGAGTCTTGACTTTATTTGACTATTTTCCTGCCTGTTTTTATATAGTTGGTTAATAGTATACCTTATTTGTATTGTTTATATCTTTGGGTGGCCGTTATTCTTACTTAGCATACTTTAAGTTGGTAGTTTATTACTTTAAGTTTAGTGGCGTCAAGATTGAATGATAGACTAGGGTCATGTCGTCGGTTGGGGGTCGGGGCAGGGTTAAGGGTTAGGGGTGGTGATAGGGTTACAGGCCTATGCAAGTTAAGGATAGCGTCGTGGAATATAGGATCACTAACAGGGAAATCCATGGAGATAATAAAATGTCTTAAGAGGAGACATGTTAATATAGCATGTGTTCAGGAGACCAGATGGGTAGGTACCAAAGCGCGGGAAGTGGATGGGTTTAAGTTGTGGTATTCAGGAGGTTCTAGGGATAGAAATGGTGTAGGTATCTTAGTAGGCGAGGACCTTAGGGAGTATGTGGTTGAGGTTAGGAGGGTTAATGATAGGATGATATTCATCAAACTCATGGTTGGTAGGCACGTAGTGAATGTAGTAAGTGTTTATGCGCCCCAACTAGGCCTAGATGAAGAATTCAAAAGGCTCTTTTGGGAAGATTTGGATGAGGTTGTGCGAGGCATACCGGAGTCGGAAAAAATCTTCATTGGGGGCAACTTCAATGGGCATGTCGGGGCAAACACTAGCGGGTTTAAAGATGTACATGGAGGCTTTAGTTTTGGGGATAGGAATGGAGGCGGAACGTCTCTCTTGGATTTTGCTAAAGCCTTCGAGTTAGTTATTGCTAACTCGTGTTTTCCGAAAAGGGAAAACCACTTGATCACCTTTCGTAGTACGGTAGCAAGGACGTAGATAGACTACCTACTTCTCCGGAAGGGCGATAGAAGTCTATGTAAGGATTGCAAGGTTATTCCGAGTGAAAACATCTCCACTCAACATAGGCTTCTAGTGATGGATTTGGAGATTAATAGAGGAAATAAAAAGAAGGTTATTTATGCCCAACCGAGAATTAGATGGGGATGCCTAAATCCTTCCCTTTCCCGAGAGATGGAAGAAAAGTTGAGAGACCTAAAGGCTTGGAGTAGCGGCAGAAATGTGAACAATATGTGGGACACCACTGTTGACTGGATTAGAAAGGTAGCTACGGAGGTACTAGGAGTTTCGAGAGGGGTCTTTGGTTGACGGCAAGGTGACTGGTAGTGGAATGAGGAAGTTCAGGCTAAAGTGAAAGATAAGAAGGTTGCCTACATGAAGTGGTTGGAGTGTAGGGATGAAGATGAAAAGCGAACGCTTAAGGAGGCTTATAAGACAGCTAAGTAGAAGCAAAGATAGCGGTGACAAGTGCTAAGACTGCAGTACTTGAGCGCCTGTATGAGGAGCTAAGTGATAAAGGGGGGGACAAGAGATTGTGTAGGCTCGCTAAAGTGAGAGAAAGAAAAGCTCGCGACTTGGACCAAGTGAAGTACATCAAGGATGAGGGGGATGAGGTGTTGGTGGATGACACCTCCATTAAATTAAGGTGGCAAGCTTACTTTCATAAACTCTTAAATGAGAAAAGAGATAGAAGTATTGAGTTGGGGGAGTTGGCACGCTCTGATAGTCATCATGACTTGGGTCATTGTAGGCGGTTTAGAGTTGAGGAGGTTAGAAGGGCTATTAGTAGGATGAAGACAGGGAGGGCGATTGGTCCAGATGAGATCCCGGTAGATTTTTGGAAGAACATGGACAAGGATGGCATAGAGTGGTTAACTAGACTATTCAATGTTATTATGAAGACTGCCAAGATGCCAGATGAATGGAGGAGGAGTACAATGGTGCCTTTGTACAAGAACAAAGGGGATATTCAAAACTGTAACAACTACAGGGGTATCAAGCTGTTAAGTCACACTATGAAGGTTTGGGAAAGAGTGATGGAGATGAGGGTGAGATGCGTAGTGTCTATTTCGGAAAATCAATTTGGATTCATGCCAGGGCGGTCGACTACTGAAGCGATCCATCTTGTCTGGAGGTTAGTGGAAAAGTATAGGGAAAGAAAGAAAGACCTTCATATGGTGTTCATTGATCTGGAGAAGGCCTATGACAAAGTTCCAAGGGATGTCTTATGGAGGTGTCTAGAGGTGAAAGGTGTCCCAATGGCATATATTAGGGCAATTAAGGATATGTACGACGGAGCCAAGACTCGGGTAAGGACGGTGGGAGGAGACTCAGAGTATTTTCCTGTTGAGATGGGACTACATCAAGGATCGGTATTAAGCCCTTTCCTGTTTGCCCTAGTGATGGATGAGATGATGCGGTCTATCTAGGAGGAGGTTCCATGGTGTATGCTATCTGCAGATGACATAATACTGATTGATGAGACTCGGACTAGAGTTAACGATAGATTGGAGGTCTGGAGACACGCATTGGAGTCCAAATTCAAACTAAGCAGGACCAAAACAGAATACATGGAGTGCAAATTCAGTGTTGCGAGGGAGGAGATAGACACTGATGTGAAGCTGGCCACTCAACCTATCCCCAAGAGGGAAAACTTTATATATCTGGGGTCTATTATCCAGAGTAGTAGTGATATCGACGATGATGTAACACATCGTATCGGGGCAGCTTGGGCTAAATGGAGGCTTGCCTCGGGAGTGGTGTGTGACAAGAAGATACCACTTAAACTCAAAGGTAAATTTTATAGAATAGTGGTTAGACAGTCTTTGTTGTATGGGGTGGAGTGTTGGCCAATAAAGAATGCACATGTTTAGAAAATGCATGTCGCAGAGATGAGGATGTTGAGATGGATGTGTGGTCACACAAAGAGGGATAAGATTAAAAATGAGATCATCCGGGAGGAGTTGGAGGTGGCACCGGTGGCTGATAAGATGAGGAAAGCGAGACTGCAATAGTTTAGACATGTGCAGAGATGGAGTACCTGTAACACCCCACATCATATATGTACTAGTCCAACACAAATGAAACATGATATGGCAAGGTCAAACCTGCACATATTTTTAAAAGTGCGTGACTTTTAGATTAAAGGGCTATATGTACGTCTAATACTTAAGATGACCGAGCGTATATAATTTTTAAGTCGAGTTAAGGAGAGTGTGACCTTACATGAAGTAAAATAATTGAGGTGCTTGAGAGACTTAGCAAGCTAGTAGGTGAGTCACCTACGTGCTTAACAAGCTCGGTAGACGGAGACAAGGACCAACGCCGAATTTGTTCAAGTCCGATAAAGAATAAACCCCGAGTTAAAGGTGCCATTTGGACCTATGGTTTAGCATCATTAAAGGACAACATTTGCAGCCTAATATGGATAAGAAAAAGGGCCAAATTACAATTACAATCCAATTCAAAATTTAAGCCCAAACTAAGTGGGCTTGGGGAGTAAATGTTTGCAACAAAGCCCATCCCATTTGAAGCCCAATAAGGCCCAAATGAAAGGGCCAAGCTGCTGCCCCATAACCTTACTAAAATAAGGCTAAAAGCCCAAAAGAAAGTCGGCCAAAAGTGGCCTATAAAAGGGAGCAACCAGCAGCAACTTTCAGCCATTTTCTTAAGCCTAATTTTCAGATTTCTCTTAAGTTTCCTTTTTGCTCTCTCTCCATTTTCTAAAGCAGCCAAGACTTACTTCTAGGGTTCTTGAGGAGGACCTAATACTTGAGAGTTAAGGTAAGTAAAAATACCCATGGTTTGGTGTAATTTTTCCATGAAAAACATGAAGAGTATGTTGGTTGTATTGTGCAGGAATTTTGGGACAGCATGTGTTCCAATTTTGTGGTTCACTTTTCTTGTTAAATATGAGACTTTTATCTTGTTGGTTGGCTGATTTATGAAGTAATATGTATGGTTTTGAGAAGTCTTGGGTCCATAATGATGTAAGAAGGCTGCTGGACCACTTGTACCTTCCGCAAAAACAAGTTCTTAAATGATGTCTTAATTCCGGTCATTTGTAAGAATTTGTGGACTGTTTTTGGGAATTGTTGTCCCACGTTTTTCATATACTTAGGGACTGTTTTTGTACTGGTTTAGGACTGTAATTATGTGTAAAAATGTTGAGGGCAGTTCGGTTAAGGTTGGAACGCATTTGGAATGGTTAACGTCGAAATGTAGCGGAAGGACGCAATATTGCGTTGTCTACTTACGTGTTGTGTAAAGTTGTTGTATGCTGTATTGTATGAGTTGTTATAATGCTGTTATGGGACTAAACATAGCTGGATATGACATGTATATGGGAATGTATGTTAGAAAATACGATTAGGAGTGGAAATGTTGAAAGAATACACCCTGGTTGCTAATTCCGAGCTTGCTGCCCGGATGTTGTTTTTGGGTGAAATTGGATTACTAAGACGTGTTTATTAGTTACTAACACTAGTTTTATCACCTAATATGTTGTAGATAAGTGTTTGGAGGAAAAGGATACTACCCCGAGGTAATAACGACATAGTACAGCGAGGTATGTAAGGCAACTTGATCTCCTATTACTTGGCATGAAATCTATAGTTTTCCTTAGCCAATAAAGGCACGTACAAACTCCGACATGGCTGCTAACCGTGTTCCCACTCTTTAACATGTCCATATGTCTCCATACATAGTCATTGTCAACCTGCATATGTACTTGAATACCGAATATGCATGAATTCCTTTTTACCAAACAAAGTCTATGTGTTGTTCAATCTTTGATACGATTCATTAGTTGTGTATCTCTCTTCCCATCGTGGTATTACCTTACATGGTTTTTCATATGTCACATGTCTATATTCCTACAGTTCTAAAGGTTATGACCACCAAAAGAACCATCTCAAAGTAAATAAAAGATAACTTACAGTTGCTTATAAATGAGTGGTAGCCCGAGGGGTGGAAGAATCACCTAGCCAGGGACGATCTCATTTGGGTGGTAGCCCGAGGGGTGAAGGAAGCACCTAGCCAGGGTCGATCCCATTACAGATTTACCACTGATCAGCTGGTCATTTACATGATATTGTGCACAGATTATACAGTAAAGATACAGTAATTAAAAAAAATACATAAAGTACATGATTCCACAGTATGACTAAAGGTGGTCTTATCATACTTATACACCAGCATGTGATTTCATTTGAGTTCATATTGCATATACAGTATTTCCTGCCTTACATATTCAGTACATTATCTCGTACTGACGTCCCTTACGGGGGACCTGCATTTCATGCTGCAGGTACAGGAGCTACTAGATCTTCCCAGTAAGAGTACAGGACTTCCAGCTGTTATACAAAGCTCCAGGTTGCTTCGGGGCTTATGTGTTTAGAACTTGCATTTTGTATTGTATAGTTGGCCATGAGGCGGGGCCTGTCCCGACCCATATGGATATTGCTCCTTATTTAGAGGCTTTGTAGACTATGTAAATTAAAGTGTGGTCAAATAGCGTATTATAGACATCGTGGCTCCAACGGCCTAGTCGTATGCATTTACTTTTGGTTGGTTAGTATAGTTTACTTTCATTTGACAGCCTATTGAGTGTGGGAATCTCTTAAATGTTCATAGCAGGTGTATAGTTATATGTTGGTTCTCCCGAGCCTTGTCGGCAACGGGTGCCAGTCCGCCCTAATGGGGCTTAGGGCGTGACAGTACCCATGCGCCAGTTAGGAGGTGCGAGAGGCTGGTTTTGGGAGATACATGGAGAGGTAGAGGTAGACCGAAGAAGTACTGGGGGGAGGTGATTAGACAAGATATGGAGAATCTGGATCTAACCGGGGACATGACCTTAGATAGGAAAGAGTGGAGGTCGCGAATTAGAGTAGTAGGATGATTGGTTGGTAAGGTTAGGTGGATGGGTGATCTAGAGGTTTAGCGAGGTAGCAAGGGTAGGAGGGATTGATGTTTATCGAAGGTGTGTTGATTTATCGTATTTACATATTTTGATGTGCTTTTCATAGATAGTTGCTCCTTTTTTTTTTATTTTTTTTAGTTTTATTTTCCTCTTTTGTTCCCTTTGCAATATTTAGTTATTCTACTTATGGGTTGTTGAGTCAAGGGTCACAGGAAACAGCCTCTCTACTTCTTACGAGGTAGTGGGAAGATTTGCGTACATTTCTACCCTTCCTAGACCCCACTTGTGGGATTCAAGTGGGTATGTTGTTGTTGTTGTTGATTAGAGATGATAAATAATGGAACACTGTGAAGACAAACAACCTCTCAAATGTAAAGTCTAGCATAATTCTCAGCTGAATATGTCATTCTTACTTGCAAAAAATGAGCAGATTTTGTTAGCCTATCAATGATTACCCAAATAGGATCATACATGCATAGAGTACAAGGAAAACCAATTATGAAGTCCATATTTATCATGTCTCATTCTCATAATGGAAGCTTAATATACTGAGCTATGCCTCTAGGTCTCTGATGTTCTGCCTCAACTTGCTGGTAGTTGGGGCATTGGGCTACCCTCTCTGCAATATCTTTTTCATGTCATTCCACTAATAGAAATGTCAAAGGTTTCGGTACATTTTTACATGTCCAGGGTGAGTTGAATATCTAGAATAGTGAGCCTCAAAAAAAACCTTGGCATGGAGCCCTCCAATGTTTGACACACATAAGTGGCCTTGGTACTTGAGGACTCCATCTCCAGTTAGCTCAAATAAAGAATATTGCTATTGTGGAATATTTTCCTTCAGTGTCATAAACTCAAGATCCTCGCATTGTCGCTCTTTTGCTTCAGTAACAAAGGAGGATTTTGTTGTATTTTGAATGATGACACCTCCACCCTCTGCATCTACAAGTCACACATGCAAACTAGATGGCTGACATAGATGTTTTGTCATTTTAACTTTATTAGCTTCAATATAGATTAGACTGCCCATGGACTTCCGGCTAAGCGTATCAGCAACAACATTAGCTTTGTTAGGATGGTATAAAATATCAACATCATAGTTCTTTAGTAATTCTATCCATCTTCTTTGTAGTAGGTTCATCTTCTTCTGCTTAAATAAATATTGCAGGCTTTGGTGGTCGGTAAAAAATTAATATGAACTCTATACAGATAATTCCACTAAATCTTTAGGGCAAAGACATCTATGACCAACTCAAGATCAAGAGTAGGGTAATTTTGTTCATATTTTTAGAATTTTCTGGAATTGAATATGATAACCCTACTATGTTACATAAGAACACAACCTAGGCTTATTCTCAAGGCATTGATACGCCCAAATTACACTCCAAATAGAAGAGTAAAGCGGTCGTTGGTCAAATATAGAACTCAACCAGAGTTGAGGTCGATCCCACAGGGAACACGTAAGAATTATTCTATTAGTATCGGCTTTCAGTTGTAAATGCTATTCCCAAGATAAACGTACATAAAGTAAATGGGGGTTGCGTTATTTAATTTAACTAATTTCGTAAAGTAATTAATAAAGATGTTCTGATTTTTAGACAGATAGAAAGAGGCTAGGGTTGTGTTCCCCATGACATACAATTACGCCAACTAAACTGGATTTGTAAATTCGTTCTTAATGATGCATGCAAAATCTACAACTTAACTAATATCTAGGTCACCTTTCGGTCCTTCCTAGGTATATCTCACTCCTCTCCTTTCGGTCTCCGAGTGTATGCGATTCTAACCGTTGTTTCTGATCTCATAATACCCTCACCTTTCGGTCTCAGGCACTTAGACTAGGTTCATGACCCCGAATCTGTGTTGTTAGACTCTTTTCCCAACCACTACATCCCTCTCGGGCATGTAACAAATACAGGCTTACCCTAATGCGTCGACTCATTAAGGAGAAGTTAAAACGAAGAATTTAACAATACATGCGCTGTTTATTTGAACGAATTACCCCCAGTTTGTGTTATCTTAATTGGGTCGTCATGGTTCCCACAACCCTAGTTGTGGGTTTAGCCTAGCATACTATTGATAATTTGCCCACAACAATTAGAAGAAAACATGAAGATTGGCTTACAATTGAAGAACAAGAATCCGTGTTACAAGCTTCGAACAATAATCACAAACGCGATTCTCACGAATTACAAAAGCCAAACTAATGTTTTTCTCCTTGTTCTCTCTAGTTTTTGCCGTAAAAACGAAGTCCCTAATGAAATAAAATAATGTACTATTTATACTAAATAAAACTAAGTCGATACAATTTAGGAAAAATAGACTCGGCACGGGACACGGTCCGTTACACGGACCGTCTGAGGCCAGACGGCTCATCTAACGGACCGTCTGGTTCAACTGCTGCATTGGAACGGGCCGTGACACGGCCCGTGTGGCGTGAGACGGGCCGTGTGCTCCTCCGTGTAGCTCCACTTGTACGAATTCTGATATTTTCGACGAAGGCCCTCCGAGCTACGTCAGTTACACGGCCCGTGACACGGTCTGTCTGGCGTCAGATGGTCCGTGTGATGGTCCGTGTGATTCTCCTTGCACGATTTCCTTAATTTTCGACGAGTTGCCTTCCGAGCTACGTCAGTTACACGGTCCGTCTGGCATCAGACGGGCCGTGTGAACTGACCGTGTGACACGACAGCGCGAATGGCACCAAGTGTCGTGCCACGGTCGGGTCACACGGACCGTCTAGCGTGAGACGGCCCGTGTAGGCCTGCCGTGGTCCAACACTTGGCCTCGTTTTTCACTTGTTCCTTGTGCTTTCCTCAATTTCCCATGCCTTTGCTATTTTCCTGCACAATATCAAAACATACCTATTAAACCAACAACAACGCTCAAGAACGCACAATAATTCTTTGTCGTAAGCGTCGTAAAAGTCGTATTTTCATGACTCATCAACACCCTCAACTTAGAACCATTGCTTGTCCTCAAGCGATGACCAAAAACACATACGACACACAAAGACAGACACTTCAACAAGAAGTAAATAGAGACCCCTTTATCATCAAATTTGTGTTCAAAAAGTGCACTTGTGATGTGCTCACACCCCAATGGACTGTTATTAGATCAACCTAAGCACTATACTATATCCCGTTAGCCCTACTTAAGTCCGAGAATAAAGATGAGCTGGTTAACATAGCCACTGAATAGTGTGGTGATAGTGCCCCTCACGACAAAGAAGTCTCACACACAATGTAACAATGTAGCACAGAGACTGGAATGTAGACACTCACACTCAAAAAGAATTTTCAACCGACACACGAGTATAGACCATATGCTTGCCTTTATTTTCACCACCTTGACTCTTGAATGACCTTTTTAGGATCACTTTAGGACTTTTAAGGCTCGTAACGTAGGCTCGGGCTCGGGTAAGATATATTTAGGGTCAAAGTGACTAGCTTTTCGTTCCAAGACCCTGCTTTGACTCAGCCACTACTTTCGGCTCCCCAAAATCTTTGTTTTCCCTAGATTTCCACTTTGCTTTGCAGATGGGCGTGGTTACCTTCTTCGTTCATTTTTTCACACGCCCCAGATTTCTTTTATCACTATTTTTTTTTCAGTCCAACTTTTCTTCTCATCACTCGACTCCTTTCCATCCATATTCTTCTGCTTTTCTTACAATAGCCACCCTCAACTTAGGATTTTAGCCTGAGTTGAGGTTCACAATGTCTTTTCAAGGACCAGGGCCAATATAAGCCGCCCCCAACTCAAGCCTTTGGCCTGGGTTGAGGTTCACAATGTCCTTAAAGGAACCAGGGCCTAAGTACAGTCTGCAGATAGATTGGAAACATAAATTGGGTAATAAGAAAGAAAAGGTCTATTTAGGCTCAATTATTTGGTTCAAAGGGATAAACTTCATTTGGTTAAATTCATTTTAGGCTTAGTGACTTCTCAACAACAATGGCCTAAGATCCTATCCTCATCCACTCATTCAATCGTTTTAGGGGGACCAACCAGGCAAGTTCTAGTTTACAAGTGCGTCAATTGAATTTAAGCAAGTCTACTCCCACACATATGGCACATATCCCCCACTATTCAGCGCTACACAACACAGTCAAACTTTCATTCTTCAAGATGCCAACTAGACAATGTACAACGTGCTTTACGAGGATCACAACATCAGTCAGTATGGGATGTATGCTTACACAAGTTTCGTGGATTTTTATTTTTAAATTGTTGGGGTTACTATAAACTCTTCTGAACACTTGTCTTTACACATACAAAACAAACAAAGTAAACCTAAACATGCCAGTTCTACTAGATACTACACCTTCAGAGAAAAGAAACATAGCAAGAAAAACTCGTCAGGGTAGGATGCCCCACCCCCAACTAAAGACAGTGCAATGTCCCCAGTGCACCAGAACGCATATTAAAGCAAAAATAAGAGTGGGACATACCTAGGACGCCCTAGGCGTCGGGTGGGTCATCATGGCCCGAACCAGCTGGTAGGTCCGGGCAGGCAACATCATCGTCCGGCCCCACGACACTTCCATACGCACCTGTCCGGGCAGCCTCATATGCTAGGCGTGCCTGCTCCTCCTGGGCAGCTGCCTCTCGTCGCTGAGCCCTCAACGCTTTTCGCAGCCTCCTCGCTTCCTCACGCTGTGGATCCTCCGGGGGGCTCGTGCGCTGGCTGCGGCATGTACCCTTGTCCTTATGACCGGAAGCCGTAGGAGCAGGTACTTGGGCCGTAGGAGACACGACCGGGACACCCCAGCCCTCAGTCAGGCTCGGTTCCACCGGGGCACTGAACAATGAGATCAACGAATCTGGCAGCGGAACCGGGGCTGGCGCCGTGGTGTGATACCGGGCGTACAACTCTGTGATCTTCTCTCTCATATCCTGCATCGTCTGTACCAAGTGTGCCCGCTCATCATCAGACAAACATCCAAACATACGATGGAAGTAGCCCTCCAACGTGTTGACCTGCTCCTGTAGACTCTGTATCTGACCCACGAGCTCTGCTCGGAGACGGTCCTCAGCCAGTTGCACATGAGCCTGCACCACCTGAGGCACCCTGACCACCATTTGGTCAACAAGTGCCCGTGTCTGTCGCTGTTCGGTGACCATGCGGGCGAGAAGGTCATAAGGGACATAAGTGTATCCTGGATGCGTCTGAGGGTCCGTGCCACTGCCCCTGGGCTGCTCAGAATCTGGATCGGGCGGGGGGCCCATGGGGGGCTCCTCAAATGACAAGGGCTGCTGTGGAGGAGCCCGAGGAAGCTGCATCGGAATCCCAAGACGACGGGATCTGCTGTGATACAACGGGTTGTCGATATCTTTGATCATGGCAATGTTTATTACACCCGTTGGCAATATCTTCCTGTCCAAAAAGTGGGTGGTAGGGACACGGGCCTGCCTGCATAGTGCCCGAATCAGACAAGGAAATGACATACCTGCTCGTTCTGAAAGGGCACGATCTTTTATCTCCATGGCAATAACGCGACCCACATTAATACCCAGGCGGGCCACCAAACTCGCTACCAACGAAGCATGAGAGAGTTGGAGCATGTTGTCGTTTACTGTGGGACGAAGCCGGGCCCGCACCACCGACCACCAGAACTTTGCGACAAACGTAAGGGAGGCCTTTGTAATAGGAATCTTGGGGTTAGTCACCCAAGGTGCCTCCACCCCCTGGAGCGCAATCTGCTCCGCAATCCACTGCAACTCCTTGGCCCGGATAGACGGGTCTGAGATACGAACCTCATCAGTGATATTCACATAATGTGCAATGAATATCCCATCCAGCGAGGCACGGTAGTCTGGGCCAAATAAAAAACTGTTGATCGTTTCTGCCGAGATATCTACCTGAGTGTCCCGGATGGTGACAAAGTCCCGATGGGACAATTTGGCAGCGAGCCGCTTCTTCGATCTCCGGGGCAGGTTGCATCTATGGAGGCAAGTAGACTGGCGGCATAGCTAGAATAGAACTCTGCGATCATGTCCGGGCCATAATATCCAGGAGGGTTGGCCATCCATCCAAACTGGTACGCTGCAAAGGCGTTGTGTATCTCCGGGATGGAGTCCAATTTGTCCACGAGGACTCGTACCTCCGGGATAATTGGCCTCCCCTGATAGCCCCCGGTACCTTTGGTGATGCTATTCACATAAATCTCCTTTGCCCCGGGGACTGACCACCTCCTGCGTAAGAAAACCAGAAGCCACTTGGCGGTTTCCGGGTCAGAAGTCCGGGCAAGCGCCTGCTTAGTGGCCTCATCATCACTGTCGCGGAGAAGCAGAATATCCTCCTCACCTCTAACATCGTGCTCTGCAGTGACTGGAGTGCCAGCCTCCTCCTCCTGCTCTGGGGCTACAGCTTCCCCCTCCACCCCCGCCTCTGGAGCTTCCTCCTCAGAATCTGAAGCTATGTAGCATCTCACTGGCCGGGAATGGGCAGTACGAGGTGGGTGGGAGGGCACAGCTGACCCGCCGTCGGAGTCATTGCCTGAGTCACCCCCCGGATTTTGACTGGAGGAATCGGTGATCGAATCCCAGAGACGTGACTCATGCTCGTCACGGTGTTGGCGAGGTCTTAAACGTGGGGCCATAGTAATCCTGCAAATATCACAAAAAAATAAAGAAAATATTAGTTATGCCAGGATGCTTGGGACGACACACTAATGGGTACTCAGACTTCCCCTGTGGAAATGTAGTGACAAAAACCCTTAAGAGTGGCGTCACCCGGTCTATCATAGGGAATTTCGCACTAAAAATGCATATGAGAATCATTGAAAGTAAATACAATGAAGTCTAGAAAAAATAAAGTGCCATAGTACGGTGGCCCTACACGGACCGTGTAAGGGTACACGGGTCGTGTAGAGGCTCGTGGGGGGGCCTGGGAGGTGGGCAGCCGCCAAGTGGTGTGGGACGGGCCGCCACACGGCCCGTGTAGGGTCAGACGGTCCGTGCAAACGGACCGTGTGGCATGCCTTGGCGTGAAATTGGGAACGCGAGCCGGACGGTCCAAGACACGGCCCGTGTGATGCCACATGGACCGTGTAACGAACCGTTACACGGTCTTCGTCCCCAATCAACCCAATAATCATAAAATCGAAGTTCACACGCACAACAAGTCATCAAAAACTCCAGATCGGGCATTTAAACTACGCGCACCCACTTTATTCAACACAAATCCTATTTTAACCATCCTAAAATCACAAATACCCCATGTTTCAAGAGTTCAAGGAAGCAACAATGGTTGTTAGGACTACCCATGAGCAAATCTTTAAGGAATCGTGCCCTAGAGAGTTATAGACTTCAAAATCAACAAAGATATGCATAAAATTATACAAAAGAACAAAACTAGAAGCAAAATTTCAAGGAACATACTAAAGAACAACTAACCCAACATAACAATAAAAAAATTAAAAAAACTTACTTGAAAGAGAGGAGTAGACTTGAAACTCGAAAATTTGCCTAATGAAAGTGTGACGGATCATGAGTGGAGTGCACAAACCGTGTGAGAGAAGATGAAGATTTGGTGGTGTGAGGGAGAGAGTATTTGCGTGTGGGGGAAGTAGAGAGAGAAAGAATGAATGTAAGGAAAAAATAAAATTTGGAAAGAGGGTATAAATACTCATAAATCCGTGGCCCAAGACATGTGGGGAAACGGACCGTGCCACGTGGCACGTTCCGTGTCGCGTGCCGTGTGCGGCAGTAGCGGGTTCCCGAGGCGCACGCCCAAACGGTCCGTTACACGTGGAACGACCCGTGTGGCGTACCGTGCGGCGTACCAAGGCGAGCTCAAACGATCCATTACACGGACCATTCAAACTCACACGGACCGTGTGAACGGACCGTGTACCTTGCCTTAGCGACGTGAAAATACTTACCTGGGGCACACCCACCAAACGGTCTGCCGAACGGTCCGTTTGATATCACACGGCCCGTGTAAAAGGGCCATGTGGGTGGCCTTGGGCTCCCTTTTTGCACGTATTGGGGCGCACTTCAACGGACCGTGACACGGTCCGTCTAACTTCAGACGGACCGTGTAAACGGTCCGTGGGAGGCCCCTTTGTGGCATTTTGTCCCTTCTTTTGCCCGCACGCTTTATTGGCCTTCCTGTCACCATGTGCATCCTTTCCTGAGACAAAATATAAACCAATAGAAAGCATAAGCCAGTGTTTTTCTCTCTCTTTTTTTTTTGATTGATGGGTTGTCTCCCATTCAGCGCTTGGTTTAACGTCACGGCTCGACGTGGTGGTCCTGACTACTCAGACTTCGTCAAGAGGGAGAACCTCTATCACCGAGGTTTCCTCTGCAGCTCCCACGTACTTTTTCACGCGCTGCCCATTAACTTTGAACTGGTGTCCGTCATTCGTCTCTAACTCAACTGCTCCATTAGTCAATACTTGTGTGATCTTGTATGGGCCAGACCACCTTGACTTCAACTTCCCTAGGAACAACCGTAATCTGGAGTTGTAGAGCAGCACTCTGTCACCAACCTCAAAGCTTCGTGGGGCAATGAGCTTATCATGATAAGCCTTCATCTTATTCTTGTACAGAGTAGCACTCTCGTAAGCCTGTAGCCGAAACTCATCCAGCTCATTCAACTGGTCCATCCTCATGTTGGCTGCCTCCTTCCAATTCATATTCAGGGCCTTGAGAGCCCATAGTGCCTTGTGCTCCAACTCAATTGGCAGATGGCAGGCCTTACCAAACACAACTGATATGGAGACATACCAATGGGTGTCTTATAAGCTGTCCTATAGGCCCACAATGCATCATCTAATTTCCTAGCCCAGTCCGTTCTTGTGGCATTCACAGACTTAGTCAGGATCTCCTTGATTTCCCTGTTGGATACCTCGACCTGCCCACTTGTCTGCGGATGATAGGGCGTGGCCACCTTGTGTTGGCGTACCCCATATTTCGCCAGTACAGCCCGAAAGGACTTATTGCAGAAGTGGGAGCCCCCATCACTAATGATAGTTCGGGGTGTCCCAAATCTAGCAAAGATGTTCCGCCTCAGGAACTGTACCACACTCTTACTCTCGTTGTTAGGTAGCGCTGTTGCCTCCACCCATTTGGAGACGTAGTCCACAGCCACAAAGATATACTTCATCCCATAAGAGCTCACGAACGGGCCCATGAAGTCAATGCCCCACACATCAAACAGCTCCACCTCCAAAATGGGGGTCATAGGTAACTCTTGACGCCTTGAAATGTTCCCTTGGCGCTGGCACTGGTCGCACCCCTGCACCAAGTCATGGGCATCTTTATAGATGGTGGGCCAGTAGTACCCACACTGCAGGATCTTCTTGGCAGTTCTGGCACCACCATGATGCCCCCCCACTGGAGAGGAGTGGCAGGCTTCCAGGATGCTCAACATTTCTGCCTCTGGGACACATCGTCGGATGACCCCATCTGCGCATGTTCGGAATAGATATGGATCATCCCAAAAGTACCTGCGCACATCATGAAAAAACTTTTTTCTCTGGTGAGGGTTAAGGCCTTCCGGCATAATATCGCTCACCAGGAAGTTAGCAAAATCAGCATACCAAGGGACTAGGTCCGCAGAAGCGGCTAATACCTGCTCATCGGGAAACGAGTCATCGATGTCCAACCATTCATTGGCCCGGGCTGCGTCCTCTAACCTGGATAGATGGTCGGCCACTTGGTTCTCCGTGCCTTTACGATCCTGGACCTCGAAGTCGAACTCCTGTAGCAAGAGCACCCATCTGATTAAGCGAGGCTTAGCATCCTTCTTGGACATGAGGTACCGGAGTGCGGCATGGTCAGTGTGTACGATCACCCTCGTGCCCAGTAAATATGCTCGAAACTTGTCAAAGGCATACACCACGGCTAGCAACTCCTGCTCTGTGACAGTGTAATTCCTTTGAGCCTCATTCAGCGTCTTGCTGGCGTAGTAGATAGGATGGAAGATTTTGTTCCGCTTCTGCCCCAGCACAACACCCACAGCAACTTCGCTTGCGTCACACATAACCTCAAACGGAGCGTCCCAATCAGGTGCAACCACGACAGGCGCTGAGATGAGCTTCAGTTTTAAGGTCTCAAACGCTTGTCGACACGCATCGTCAAAGTGGAACTTGACATCCTTCTCCAACAGTTTGCACAATGGGTGTACAATCTTGGAGAAGTCTTTGATAAATCGGCGATAGAATCCAGCATGCCCAAGGAAACTCCGGACCCCTTTGACCGAGATAGGAGGCGGCAATCTCTCAATGACCTCGATCTTTGCCCTGTCCACCTCTATCCCCTTTTCTGACACCTTATGACCAAGGACTATGCCCTCCTTGACCATGAAATGACACTTCTCCCAATTTAGGACCAACTGGGCCTCTTCACAGCGCTGTAGTGCCTTGCTTAGATTCTGCAAACAATCATCAAAAGAATCACCCACTACTGAAAAATCGTCCATAAATACCTCAAGGTATCTTCGACCATGTCTGAAAAGATAGACATCATGCAGCGCTGAAAAGTGGCTGGGGCATCGCAAAGCCCAAACGACATCCTTCTGAAAGCAAATGTCCCATACGGACACGTGAAGGTGGTCTTCTCCTGATTTTCTGGGGCTATTGAGATCTGGTTGTATCCCGAGTATCCGTCGAGGAAGCAATACCATCCTCGCCCTGCTAGCCTGTCTAGCATCTGATCCATGAACGGCATGGGGAAGTGGTCCTTTAGAGTCCATTTATTCAACTTCCGGTAGTCCATGCACACTCGCCATCTGGTGACAGGTCTCAGTGGGACAAGCTCGTTCTTATCATTGGCGACCACCGTCATGCCCCCCTTTTTGGGGACGCACTGCACTGGGCTCACCCACTTGCTGTCCGAGATTGGATACACCACCCCAGCATCCAGCCACTTAATGATCTCCTTCTTCACCACCTCCTGCATGGGTGGGTTAAGCCTTCGCTGATGCTCAATACAGGGCACACAGTCATCCTCAAGCTTGATTTTATGAGTGCAGATGCCTGGAGGGATGCCAATTATGTCAGCAATGGTCCATCCAATGGCTCGTTTGAACTTTTGTAGGACCCCCAATAATGCCTCCACCTGATGTTCCTGAAGATCTGCAGCCACAATCATAGGAAGAGTGTTGTTAGTACCTAAAAATGCATACCTGAGGTGTTGCGGCAACTCCTTGAGCTCCAGAACGGGCGGTTCCTCGATAGAGGGTTTCGCCGGAGGTGTTGGCCTATTTTGCAAATCCAAGTCCAACTTCCTTGGCACGAACGGTCTGGTCCCCATGCCCTGCAAGGCATAGATGGTGTCGTTGTACCCCTCAACACCATCTTTTGGGAAGTTCATCAGCACTGCTGCCAGTGTGTCGATAGTCATCTTTTCCTCCAACGAGGCCTCAGAAACGTTGTCGTCATCAATATCCAGGATGGACATCACAGCTAACTCCTTAGGCCTTTTCATGGCAGCACACACACTGAATTTCGCCTCTTCGGTGTTCAACCGGAATGTGAGTTCACCTCGCTCGACGTCCACCAGTGCCCTGCCGGTTGCCAAAAATGGCCTTCCAAGGATGATTGGTACCTCGAAGTCCACTTTACAGTCAAGGATGACAAAGTCGGCAGGGAAGATGAACCTTCCAACTCGAACAAGAACATCATATAGGATTCCCACGGGCCTCTTTACTGATCTATCTGCCATCAACAGCCGCATGGTCGTGGGTGTGGGGGCTCCCAAGCCCAACTGCTGGTAAACTGCCAACGGCATCAAATTAATTCTGGCACCAAGGTCACAAAGAGCCAGCAAAGTCATATGCACCAATGGTGCATGGGATGGTGAAAGCCCCCGGATCTCCCTTCTTTTCTACCAAAGATCTCGTAGCGATGGCGCTACAGTGGTGTAAATTATCGACTGACTCAATCGTGGCTGTCCTCTTCTTAGTAACTAAGTCCTTCATGAACTTAGCATAGCCAGACATTTGTTCAAGTGCTTCCACCAGAGGTATGTTCACAGACAGCTCCTTCAACATGGACAGGAACTTCTGGAATTTGCCATCCTCCGCCTTCTTTTGTAGCCTTTGGGGAAATGGCGGCCTCGGTTTTGGGATGGCTAGCAGATTTGGGCCACTGGGGGTGTCTGTCACTACTGCCTTCTTGGTCGACTCGGGCTCTGCTGCCACCGCCTCAGGTTCATCACTCCCAATGTCAACCTGACCCTCCATACGGCCAGGCATGTTGTCATCGACTTTCACTTGACCTGCATTAGGAACAACAACTGGGTTAGCAAGTACCTGACCACTTCTCGTGGTGATCGCCATGCAGTGGCCATCGTTCTTCGGGTTTTGCACTGTATCACTCGGGAGTGACCCAGCTTTCCTCTGATTAAATGCCGGCGAAAGCTGCCCCATCTGCTGCTCTAACTGCTTGATTGAGGTGGAGTGCGAATCTACCAGCTGCCTGACATTAGAGATTTTGCTCTTGACATCTCGCACCCCTGCCACAGTGGCCTCCACTTTGCTTAGGACTTTTGTCATCATATCCTCTAGCTTGGAGTTGCTGCCACCCTCGTTCTGGCGATCACGGTTTTTGTAGCCATCCCTATTCTGCCAGTTCCCTTGGTAATTCTCCCGATTGAAGTTCCGACCTTGGTTACCGGAGTTGAAACCTCGGTAACCCCCCTGACTACCAAGAAACTGAGCTTCCTCATCGTAGTCGCTGCCTTGATCGTCATACCTGGGTAGTGCTTCTATTGCTTTTACTTTCTCAGTGCCCCATCCAAGGAACCTCTTCGACAGCAAATCAATTTGTGTCCGCATATGGGCCATGTCCTGGTCCTGTTCTTCCTCCTTCTTGCGCTGCTCCTCACTCATCTCAAATACCATCCCTGAGCAGTCTGCCTCTCTAGTATACCATGCCCTGTTGTTCTTTGCCACTTGATCTAAGATGACCACTATGTCCGGGAAAGTCCTGGACATATATGACCCTCCACAAGCTGCATCAATGATGGGCTTGGTAACGAAGTTGCAGGACCTGTAGAAGACTGCCTTCAAGTGTTCATCGGTAAGATGATGGTTTGGGCACTGTTTGAGCGTTTGCCTGAATCTCTCCCAAGACTGATACAGCGCTTCATTCGGCATTTGTTTATGGGATCCGATCTCATCTTTGAGTTTCAGTTGCGGTGAAGCAGGGAAGAATCATTCCAGAAAGGCCTCCTTTAGTTCTCCCCATGTGCGGATGGAATCATGGGGGAGCTCGTTCAGCCACCTTATTGCCTCCCTAGACAGAGACAATGGAAATAACCTCAACTTCAATGCTTGCTGGCTAACTCCTGGAATTTCGGACGACTGGCATGTAGCTAAGAAATTCAGCAAGTGTTGATTTGCATCCTCTGTGGCCGCTCCAGTGAACAACCCCTTCAACTGCAACATTTGCAGCATGGTGCTGGTGATCGTGAATTAGATCCCAGCATGCAGAGGTGGTAGTACTATTGCCCCAGTAGTCCCAGCACCATCATCATCATCTTGCACTGCTGGTGGGTACTGAGGGCCTTGAGGTCTCACCGGAGGTTGGTGTTGCTGTGGTGGTACGAGTGGTACCTGGCGAAGTGGTGCCGCTGGTGGTACCACATTACCAGCGACATCATCCATTCCCAACCCATCCTGACCTCTATTCGTCGGATTCACTGCCAACTCCCTCTGCCTTGCTGCTTCACGGTCCTGGGCGTTCATTCTGCGAATTGACTTAGTAAGCTCTGGATCGTAGGGAATAAGTGTTGCACCCTTGCTTCGGGTACTTGGCATACAATGCTGAACCCCTACGAGGACAAAAACAAGAAACAAAGTAAAATTAGGGACTAGACTTACAAGCTGAAAGTAGCAACTAATAGACTAGTCCTTTGCCGCGTTCCCTGGCAACGGCGCCAAAATTTGATACGCCAAATTACACTCCAAATAGAAGAGTAAAGCGGTCGTTGGTCAAATATAGAACTCAACCAGAGTTGAGGTCGATCCCACAGGGAACACGTAAGAATTATTCTATTAGTATCGGCTTTCAGTTGTAAATGCTATTCCCAAGATAAACGTACATAAAGTAAATGGGGGTTGCGTTATTTAATTTAACTAATTTCGTAAAGTAATTAATAAAGACGTTCCGATTTTTACACAGATAGAAAGAGGCTAGGGTTGTGTTCCCCATGACATACAATTACGACAACTAAAGTGGATTTGTAAATTACCAGCGAGATCATCCATTCCCAACCCATCCTGACCTCTATCCGTCGGATTCACTGCCAACTCCCTCTGCCTTGCTGCTTCACGGTCCTGGGCGTTCATTCTGCGAATTGACTTAGTAAGCTCTGGATCATAGGGAATAAGTGTTGCACCCTTGCTTCGGGTACTTGGCATACAATGCTGAACCCCTACGAGGACAAAAACAAGAAACAAAGTAAAATTAGGGACTAGACTTACAAGCTGAAAGTAGCAACTAATAGACTAGTCCTTTGCCGCGTTCCCCGGCAACGGCGCCAAAATTTGATACGCCAAATTACACTCCAAATAGAAGAGTAAAGCGGTCGTTGGTCAAATATAGAACTCAACCAGAGTTGAGGTCGATCCCACAGGGAACACGTAAGAATTATTCTATTAGTATCGGCTTTCAGTTGTAAATGCTATTCCCAAGATAAACGTACATAAAGTAAATGGGGGTTGCGTTATTTAATTTAACTAATTTCATAAAGTAATTAATAAAGACGTTCCGATTTTTACACAGATAGAAAGAGGCTAGGGTTGTGTTCCCCATGACATACAATTACGACAACTAAACTGGATTTGTAAATTCGTTCTTAATGATGCATGCAAAATCTACAACTTAACTAATACCTAGGTCACCTTTCGGTCCTTCTTAGGTATATCTCACTCCTCTCCTTTCGGTCTCCGAGTGTATGCGATTCTAACCGTTGTTTCTGATCTCAGAATACCCTCACCTTTCGGTCTCAGGCACTTAGACTAGGTTCATGACCCCGAATCTCTGTTGTTAGACTCTTTTCCCAACCACTACATCCCTCTCGGGCATGTAACGAATACAGGCTTACCCTAGTGCGTCGACTCATTAAGGAGAAGTTAAAACGAAGAATTTAACAATACATGCGCTGTTTATTTGAACGAATTACCCCCAGTTTGCGTTATCTTAATTGGGTCGTCATGGTTCCCACAACCCTAGTTGTGGGTTTAGCCTAGCATACTATTGATAATTTGCCCACAACAATTAGAAGAAAACATGAAGATTGACTTACAATTGAAGAACAAGAATCCGTGTTACAAGCTTCGAACAATAATCACAAACGCGATTCTCACGAATTACAAAAGCCAAACTAATGTTTTTCTCCTTGTTCTCTCTAGTTTTTGCCGTAAAAACGAAGTCCCTAATGAAATAAAATAATGTACTATTTATACTAAATAAAACTAAGTCGATACAATTTAGGAAAAATAGACTCGGCACGGGACACGGACGGCTCGTCTAACGGACCGTCTGGTTCAACTGCTGCATTGGAACGGGCCGTGACACGGCCCGTGTGGCGTGAGACGGGCCGTGTGCTCCTCCGTGTAGCTCCACTTGTATGAATTCTGATATTTTCGACGAAGGCCCTCCGAGCTACGTCAGTTACACGGCCCGTGACACGGTCCGTCTGGCGTCAGATGGTCCGTGTGATGGTCCGTGTGATTCTCCTTGCACGATTTCCTTAATTTTCGACGAGTTGCCTTCCGAGCTACGTTAGTTACACGGTCCGTCTGGCGTCAGACGGGCCGTGTGGACTGACCGTGTGACACGACAGCGCGAATGGCACCAAGTGTCGTGCCACGGTCGGGTCACACGGACCGTCTAGCGTAAGACGGCCCGTGTAGGCCTGCCGTGGTCCAACACTTGGCCTCGTTTTTCACTTGTTCCTTGTGCTTTCCTCAATTTCCCATGCCTTTGCTATTTTCCTGCACAATATCAAAACATACCTATTAAACCAACAACAACGCTCAAGAACGCACAATAATTCTCTGTCGTAAGGGTCGTAAAAGTCGTATTTTCATGACTCATCAGGCATCACAATATACAACATAACCCTTGGTACCATCCGGAAGAGCCAAGATAGGTGCTTTGTAAGCCTTCTCTTTAACTCCTGAAAACTATATTCACATGCTTCAATCTACTAAAACATAGCTATTTTATGTGTTAGTTTCGTTAGTGGTGCAGAGATAGAGGAGAATCCCTTAACAAACATTCTATAATATCTTGCCAAGCCTAAAAAGCTATAGACTTATGTCAGATCCAAGGGTCTCAGCCAAGCCACTACTACTTCAATTTTTTGGCCATCAACCTTGATACCATCGCCAGTAATAACATGACTAAGAAAATCTACAGAAGTTAATCAAAATTCACTTTTAGAGAATTTAGCATATAATTTATTGTTCTAGAGAGTTTATAATATAGCCCGTGAGTGGTCTGCATGCTCAGCTTCTGATCAAGAATATATCAAGATGTCGCCAATAAACAAAATCACAAATTCATTCAAGAATCGTGTAAAAGCTCAAGTTCGTAGATCCATAAAATTGTTGGGGCATATGTAAGCCCGAAAGACATGACAAGGAATTAAAAATGGGCATACCTCATCCTAAATGTTGTCTTTTGGAATATTAACATCTCTGACACATAGCTGGTGGTGACCGAATCACAAGTCGATCTTTGAAAAGTATTTAGCAACTTGTAACTGGTCGAAAAAGACATCAATCTGTGGAAAAGGATACTTACACTTAATAGTGACTTTACTTAGTTATCTGTATTTAATACACATCTGTAAGGAGCTAATTTTCTTTCAAACAACGAGCACCCCATGTAGATATACTTGGCCTAATAAAACCTTTATCACGTACGTCCTTTAGTTGTTCCTTCAATTTCCTTAGCTTTGTATAAGCCATTCTATAGGGAGGAATGGATGTCGGTTGCATATCGAGAAGCAAATCTGTAGTGAAATCTATTTCCTTTTCGAGGGGAATTCTGGGAAGCTCATTAGGAAATAGCATCGAGAATTCAGTCATAATAGAAATTAACTAAAGGGTCGCTAGCTCCTTATCAATATCCATGGCATGAACTAGATGGTATATACAACCTTTAGCAATTAGCATCCGAGTCCTAAGGTATGAAATAAACTTACTGTTGGACATGGCAGTATTACCTTTCCATTCAAGGACAGGCTTACCTAAAAAATGAAAATGGACCAGCTTTACATGACAATCAATATTAGTATAACAAGCTGCTAATCAATCTATACACATAATAACGTTAAAACCTAGCATAATCAATTCTACCAAATCAGCAAAGGTTGGACATTAATTTATTAACATCATACAACCTCAATAGGCATGACTGGCTATAGTTAAGTCACCAACCAGCATAGATACATCAACTGACTAAAGTAATAACTCTGGTCTCATGTCAAGCATACTAGTAATAAATGAAGTAATATACGAAAATGTAGAAACAGGATCTAATAGTACATAAATAGCATGAGAATGTGTCGTCAATATACTTGTGTTAACATCTAGAGATGCCTCTGAATCCTGTCGGCCTGTGAGTGCACAAAAGCGATTCTAGCCAGTAATAGAATATGAAGTGTCTCCTCTGTATCTTCCTCTACCACGGCCTTGAGCCAACTATGGACCTAGTCGAGGAGCACATACCAAGGATGATTAGGTTGTTGCGGATCCTAAAGGCTGCGCTAGCACACCTCTGCCAAACCCCAGGCATTACCTAATACAATGTCTTGTCTTCCCACAATGATAACATGCACCTGAACCCTTTCTGCACTTACCAATGGGAAGCTTACCCCACTATGTACATGGAAAAGTAGTTGTCTCATTTTTCTAAAATGCTCTTGTTGACAACTCTCAGGTTGGCCTAAGTTCTGCCCTGGTCTTAGCTGAATATAACGATCAAACCATTGGCCCTGCATTTATGGTGGAAAACTACCTACTAACCAAGGTGGATACACCCTGTGGTTCCCTATAAGACCCTATAGTACGATCCCTCTTACTCTGCTCTTTGTCCCTGCGGGAATCACGAATCCAATAAGAAAGGTCCTCTGTGATATGAGCAAAATCTTGTATATAGGAAATATCTACATCATCGTGTAAAGATGTTATCCTACCATCTCTGATCAAATGATCCCCTAAACCCTCCATATAACGATGAACTCTGGCGCTCATGGTATGTATAATATATAGTGTATAGCCAAAGAATTAAACCTAAGACTATACTCACTCACTCTCATATTCCCCTATCTCAAACTGATAAACTGGTCAAGACGGGCCTCCTGAACCTCCCATGGCAAGTAATGGTCTAAAAATGCCCTCGAGAAATTCTCCCACTCTGTTTGTGGAGCATCAGGACCTCTAGATCTCTCCCACATCTCATACCACAAGATGGATACATCATATAATCAAACAAATCCAACTCCACACCCTCAATGATAGAGGCATGCATCACCCTCAAAGCTCGATACATATGGTCTATAAAGTCTTAGGGATCCTCAGTGAAGCTGGATCCTGTAAATATGGGAGAGGCCAAGTGAAGAAACTCTTGTAACTTCGAGCTTTCTGTCCGATCTCTTTTGGTGTCTGCTCTTGATTCTAGTTGTCTCTCATGAATAGAAATCATCCTAGTCAGCATCTAAATTGCCCCTCTCATCCCCTGCTCCCCAATATCTAAGGGGAGAACAACATGTGCGGAGGCTTGCGTCTTACCTGCCTCAACTACCAATGAAACTGGCGAGGATGGGGGTGTTGCAGCTACTCGGGCCTCAACAAGTGCTGGGAAAGCTGGTACTATAGGTACTCGAGACTCACTATATGCCTCCATGGAAAATGTATCCCCCCGACCCAACAGGGACTAAATGGTATCTTCACTCGAATTTGTTCCTATCTCATGTTGTGTCATTGCTTAAGCATAGGTAGCCTGTTAAATAAAAACCACAAAGCACGATTTAAATTACATATATTCTTATAGCTTGCTTTATAGAATGATCTCTTAAGTGAAAGAAACATAACCATTCCTAAATGTCTCATAGCCTCCTAATTATAAGTGTGGTGCTCAACACACCCATAAGCAAGACTCTACTACTCACGACATTGTGCACTCCTTAGGATACGACCTACTTTGATAGCATGTTTGTCATGCCCAAAAGAAGGGGAGGCGCAACTGGTGCTCGTTATCATTATTGATCGAATAAGCCACTGAACATGCTAGCTAACTAGACTAGGGGTCCAAAAGATCAGGCAGCATAACATCTAAAAAACTAAGCGTGGCCAATTAGGTCATGACCTGGTTAACAATAAGCCATATATACCAAGGTTGATAAGCCAAAATGATAAAGTACTTGCTAGCCAACAAGGTTGCAAGCAATGAGATACACGCACACATATATATACATGCTAAGCTTATGACTAGAGACTAAAAATTAAAAAAGCAAAATACCATGTACACAATAGCCTCTTAGAGTGTCACTAATACTTTCAGAACAGAGTCCCGACTATACCTAACTGTAAAACAAAAGTAGACATCCTGTGGAGGCTCTTGGAAGAGGTGAAGCTTACCAACTCACAATTGAAATCAAATCCTAGCAGAGGAGTTGATGAAAATCCCTACCTGTACTTGTACATATGAAACAAAAATGCAGCGTCCCCCAGGCAATAGGATGTCAGTATGAATAAAATGTACTAATATGTAAGAGAGAAAGTAAAATCATAAATAGATGTAGTAAAAAAGATAATAGAGATACCACCTAAAATTAAAATTCAAATAACCTTTATGACCCGACCTTCTAGTGATCAAATATGCATGGTATGCTCGAGTAATCACATGTTGTAAATATATATATATATATATATATATATATATATATATATATATATATATATATATATATATATATATATATATATATATATATATATATATATATATATATATATATATATATATATATATATATATGCAAATGCATGACATACCCAACCAAATGCTTGCAATAGTGGTCCTTTCCGATAGTTAACGGACATTATATTTGCTATCTTGCAGCCATCTGTATAATATACATATATATAATCATCTAGGCAAATAGGCCCTTTACCTATGATTATTAGCTCGGAGTCCATGTATATCGTGCTATGTATGATATGAACTTTTAATGCACATAGTAGCGCATTACAAGAACCTAGCCAATCTTGTCTCTTTCGTACTCTTGTTCTCATAATCTTGAAACCACTTTTGTGTAACATGTAACATCTCGTAGAACTTCATACGCTTGTAGCATAAACTGGAGCACTTAACTTAACCTTAGAACTATAATTTAAATTTGAAGATGTTCATAAAAAGCTTAAGGTGCTTGACTTAGTTACTATACTTGATTCCTTGATAACTAGTAAAAGGAAGTTTTTTCAAAAATCGAGTATTTTAGTAGTTTAGACGTGAAAATTATATTTGATATTATTTTGGAAATTGATGTGTTACCTTAAGTATATAAAATATACTTTAGTGATGAACAGGGGCTGCTTATAATTACTAGATGTCTTTCATAGTCTTTTTAGGTTACACCATCAACAAAAGAATAAGGATACACACATATGAACATATAGTTGAGAAAAATCGACAAAATGACATATAGATGTTGAATATGTTATTTAACCGAACGAGTGGAATATCAACATAATATCATCATGAAAATACTTTAGCTATAATCCCAAGGACTTTCAAGGGAGATCTTTCTAGCAATAGAATAGTAAAATATTGCATTTGTCGTTTTTAGAATTTTCTAAATTTCATGCTAAAAGGAGGGACAGAACTTTACCTTAACATGTCTCTTCAACGAACATCCAAACGCCTGAAATTTCTTCATAAAAATTATTCCTTACATCCTAAGCTTCACAACCTCTATATATACAAAGCTTATAAGTACCTATACATAGTTCATAATTGAACATGAAGCGACGGATTTGCCATATAACCTTAACTTGATGAAACATCTGTAGAACTTCATAAAAACGATCATAAAACAACCCCAATATTATTACCTTGGAAAACCAATTGTAAATCTAGAAGAACCATCAAAAATAACAAATTACTATCTTCCACAAACAGCTCCAAACCACAGCTAGCAAGAGAGTAAAATGGTTGCAAAGTGTAAACAATGCATTTCTAGGCTCGGGGAAAAACTTGAACGACAAAAATTGCTAAAAGTACACCTTAATCACTCAAAACCCCTTTGGAACCTTCTCTTAAGCTTCTTCACAGTTTGGGATAGAAAAGAAATGTTTTAAGATACTAAAAGGTCGAATTGCCGGCATATACCTTTTCTTGACCCGACCGGATTTGCAATCCACTTTCAGCTCGGACAGTCCATGATAAAATAATTATAACTTTTTTACTCTGAAGTCTTTGTGATGTAAGATTTTATGCATTACAAACTAGACTCGTAGACCTTCGATTTGATAGGCCATGACCCCTTTAACTCCCTATATTTTAGGAGAAATGGTCTGAGATATTTGACCCAATATTAAGAAAATTTCTTAGAGAAACTTATGGTAACTTTTGTCAACCTTTGTCTCGCAACTTTCTTGGCTCAAAAATGTAAAATATGCTATTAAAATACCTCTTAACACTCTATTATTAGCAAATTAGACACTCTTAGTCCCATCCAAAAGGTGAAACTTAATTTAAATCTTCCGCAAGGGGGAATGATTCCTGAGCCATTTTTTTAACCTTGAACTTTTACTTGAGGGATTCCTTTGACCTAAAACCTTAGCTCCTTATTATTACCACCAATTTGTAGGCTTATTCTCCTTATGTACTATACAAAATCATATATATTTTATATAATACGCCACACTATGTATATAATGCAAGACAAAAGATATGGGGTCTCACAATCTGACTACTGATTCGAAGCCTAACATTCAAACTGTACCCAAATTGATTTCAACCCCAATACTAAATTTGATATCTGACCTGAACATCCAATTCGGGGCCCCATATTCGAATTGAGATCTGATCTTGTCACTCAAACTGGTAGAGGGTTAGGAGTAGGGATGGGACAAAAAAATAATTTTTTAAAATTAAAAAAAAAATTAAAAAAATAAGTTTTTGAATTTTTTCGAGGTGGAGAGGGGACTAGTAAGGGAAGGGATAGAGAAGGATGTAAAAAATAAAAATTTTAAAATTTGAAATATTTTTCAAAAAATAAATTTTTATTTTTTTCAAAGGAGTAATATTGGGTAGGGATAGTCAAGATAGGGTTAAGTTAAAAAAAAATTAAAAGTAAAGTATTTTTTAAAAATAAATTTTTAAAATTTTATATTTTTGGTGTGGGTGGTTCTGGAGGAGGGGGAGGAGGGCTGGGGCTGGTTTGGATGTACAGGATCAGGGTAGGCTAAAAAAATGTGAATTTTTTTTCAATTTTATTTTGGGATGGAGTGGGGGCTGGTGAGGGGGATCGGAGTACGAGATGGGGTAAAAAAAGATTATTTTTAAGTTGGAAGAGAGTTTTGAAAAATATTTTTCCTACTTTTTAAAGGTAAATTGTTTTTTTTTTTAAATTTGAGGAAAATAAAATTATTTAAAAAATATTTTCTAAAATATTTAAGCCAAATAAACATGAACAAATTAAAAAATATAATGAATTTTGAGTGAATAAAGTTTGAAATTATTAACCCATTTAATTAATTCATAGTTAATTTATATTTTATTCATAAATACTCATATTGCTATAGACTAAATATAGATTTAAACTCATATTGTACTCTTGTAAAAAATCACACATCCAATCTATTAAATTATGAAATGATTAAACTAGTTACCAAAATATGAATTTATTTTGCTGACACTAGTTGTGATGGATTTTGAAATCAGATCTTAAGATACTAATTCATATGGGAGTAATGGATAGGCTGAAACAATCAAGTTCACATAAATTTGTACTCAAAATAATTAAGTATGATGGGTGCACATCCTAAAGTAGTATGTATAGAAGCTCATCAGTACTCACAGATTTTGGATTGTGACATTTGAGATAACAATTAAATATTATGATCATTAAGAATAAAATAAAATAATAAAAAATATTTTTTTTCTAACAGCATAACTTTTTAGATGAGATGATCACATACTTCAACATGATATCAGAACAAGTAATAACAAGTGTGATCTCTGTAACAACTTAAACTTTTAGATGAGATGGTCACACAATTCAACATTCATAATTTATCAGTATGCAATTCAAGGTTGCACAATACACTGTTAGCATGCAAATAGTATGAAATTGAAAGAATATTAAGCATATTAAGGCTTTCTTTTTTCATAAAAATAAAACTTCCACTTGAAAAAAGTTTTACTTCTACTTTTAGATAAGAGAAAAAAGAAGAAAGGTCACAACTTCATATCTCAAATTGAAAATCTGTGGAATTCTATGTCATGAGATGTCTAATGATTACAAGAATTAAATTGTTTGCTCTTATAAAAAAATGATTCATAAATAAAATAACAATGCTAAATTATTTTGAGATAACTCTAAATAATGCATAAAAATAAAAGCTGTTTTGATTCACAGCTTGGTGTGACTTAATTATTATTAAGTAATAAATGTGGTGTGTAGTGGATTTGGAGGTTTATTAGCCAAGTTTATTATAATTAAGCTTTTTTCTTTTTTTTGCAGAATATTAACGCATGGTCTCATCATTATACTTCCATGATATAATGGTAACAACTTTGCTGTCTGAGAGTCACTGAGACTTCAAAAATTCAAATTTTGTGATAGCAGTAAGTGAATTATAGTAAAATGAATGAACTTGCAAATAAAAAAAAAGATAATGAAGAAATAGTGAAAATCTTGTTGCTTGGTAGAAACCAAAAGAGGAGGATTAATAATAAATAAACAAGAATAAGGGTGTGTTTCCGTGTTTGGTACGGAGAAAAATATTTTTCATACAAAATATTTTTTTAAAAAATGAGTTGATTTCTAACTTATTTTTTCATATTTGGTGGTAATTATTTCTATAATTTGGTTGATGAATAAAAAACATTATAAAAAATATTTTATTTTTAGCTAGAGAATAGAAAATAATTTTTGACATGAAAATATTTTCATTATTTGAAATATTTTTAAAATAAATATTTAAATTTCTTTTTTGGAGCCAGGTGGAGTAAAAAATTAAAATATCCAAAATTTAAATATTTTTATAAAAATAATTTTTTAACTTTTTTTTGTGGGGGGGGGGGGGGGGGAGCGTGGTGTGGAGTAAAATATTAAAATTTTTAAAATCAGAAATTTTTTTAATGTTTTTGTAAAAGGGTAGGGGCACAGTGAGGAGGAAAAATTGAAATTTTCAAAATTTAATTTTTTTAAAATAAAATAATTATTTTTTTTTGGGTGGGAGAAATTGAGTAGGTCAGAATAGGAATGAGGAAAAAATAAAATCTTAAAAATGTGAAATATTTTTCAAAACATAATTTTTATTCTTATTTTATTTTATTTTATAAAATAAAATTTTTTTGGAGAGAGGGGGATCATAGTAGGGATGGGATTGAAAAAATCAATTTGCAATTGGATAAGAATTTTTGAAAATATTTTTCTTAATTTTGTGAAGGAAATTATTTTTCTTAAATTGAAAGCAAATGAATTAATTTAAAAAATATATAAGTGAATCAAACATAAAAAAGAAATTAGAAAAGGCAGAATTTTGAAGGTGAGTCCTGGTGTAAAGAGTGAGTGTTGGTCAAGATTGAAATGATGGATTAAAGGAAGGCAGGGAAAATGATGTGCTACATAAGCCAATGAAAGGACATCTATCATCATGTTGTCTCTACTGCATATATTTTTACTTCACTTAGTATTGAGTGCTTGAATATTGGTAACTTATGGGAAAATTTTGTGTTTGATCACATATTTTCACTTACATTTTATTAAAATTTTAGTGTTCTTTTTTAAGTATGACATGCCTTTTGATAATTGTGGGATGAAAGGGTGATAGTAAAAATGAATTCTTTAGCCTATCAAATTTAAATTGATATGATAATATTTGATTGATTAGCATAGGATATTTGAATACACAATACATCTTTACTAGTCTTTGATTTGACTAGGCATATTGCGTCATTTTTGTATGTGACATGATTCTAATAATTCTTTTACTTGACTTAATATGCCACGATATGTGACACGGATACCAAATTGAATTTGACATTTTAAAAAGAATAAATTTTTAAAATGAAAAATATTAGATATGTTATCACGGGTCTTAGCATTATATAATGAGCTGCAAATTTTAGCAATAGATTTATTGCAACTTGTAACATTTTAACAAAAATAAAATAAAATATTTGAATTTAAAAAAAAAACTGAGAAAATATATTTGAAATATTTTTTAAAATTAATATTTGAAGTTAGTTTCCCATTAAATTGGGATTTTGTAACTTTCCATATATTTGAATCCGTAATGAATTATCCAATTAGATATAAATCGTTGCATATAATATCATTTAGTTCTTTTTTAGCTCCTTATTTTACCCCCATTATTTTTAAGTTTGTTATTTATATATACTGAAATTAATACAATTTTTTCCATTAATTTGTTGCTTTCTCCTTTTACTTTTTTTTTCAAAAAAAAAAATTCTGCATATTTTATTTTTTAAAATTAATTTTATTTAGTGTTCAATTAATTTTATCTTTTTTAATTAATGATTGGATTTAGTTTTCATTAAATTTGGATTGTGTAACTTACCATTTATTTGAATCCTGTAATTAATTATCCAATCACTTATAATCCATGGGCGATGGCATATAAGATCATTTAGTTCCTTTTTTCCTCCTTATTTTACTCCCATGATCTTTCAAGTTTTTTATTTATATATATTGAAATTAAATCAATTTTTTCATTAATCCGCTTCTCCTTTTGCCTTTTTTGTGTCTTGATTTGTTTCTTCTGAATGATAGCTCTTTATACTTATGATTTCAGCATTTTTCTATCTATATGCACTAAATTACTTTTTTATATACACGATATATATGTGTGTGTGATATCCTTAAATAAATTGTTAACAATGTGAATTCCTAGAACACATTGTACATACCTTAGGCATACACTACAAAATATACCAAATGAATACACAAATTATCCAATTAAATTAACACATTCAAACTATATACAAATATTGAATATAATTTATATACATAATAAATAACCACGACTCCAATTATATACTAAATACCCACACACCCTAATTATATACTAAATATATTTAGTTCATATGTAATTGGATATACCACCATTATATACAATCACTATATGCATACCTAATTGTATACCCCCAATCTATATCAATTTCATACAATAGAAAAAATAAATCACGCACCCTGATTACATTCCAAAAGCACACCAAATTATATAATCATTATATATCAATTGCATACGATCTGGTTAGACTGCAATTATATACACCATATATACTACACGTTATTATAAACTTAATGACACACATACCCTAATTATTTACCACACGCATACTCAAATATAGTCCAATTCTATACCATATGCATCTTAATTATATTGCATATGCATATCCAATTAACAACTTCAGTTCAATACACTTATTCAAAAATAACCATGAACCATACTCATATACCTAATGCATACCCAATTACATACACATTCTATACCAATTGCATACAATCTGGTTAGACTTCAATTATATATAAAATATATACTATAAGTCATTATAATCTTAATAACAAATAAATACAGCATATATATGCATGAACAACATTAATTGAAGATATTTATATCATTATATATATATAAGACACACACATATATGCATACAATACTCAAATAGTAACATTTTAAATCAATCCCAAATCAAGGTTTACTCTATTCAAATAATAAAACATAAATATAAAATTTATTGGAAAATATAGAAAAACAAACATCTCTTTGCAATGTCTGAACCAAAAAAAAAAAAAAATGAAAAAAACTAATTTTACAAAGAGGTACTTCAAGCACGACTTTCTATTGTGACCTTCTTGATTACACCTGGTTTTCTTACTTTTTTCGTTAATGGTGGATTGCACAAGGAACAAAGGGAAAATGGAGAGACTCCTTGCATTGAAAGACTTGCACGGAATAATGTGATAATTATGATGAATGAGAAAATTATGATTGACAATGGAAGGAAATAATATATCCAATAATAACAAATCTCCTTAATTGTAGTAAAATATTATTATGGAAGATGTAATTAAATTCATTTTTGTATAATATATATATATATATATATATATATATATATATATATATATATATATATATATATATATATATATATATATATATATATATATATATATATATTATTTAAAAATAGAAGTAAATCTTTTAATCTAATGTTTATATGTTATTAACCTGAAATTTAAATGTTAAAAGTCATAATTATACAATTTTATATTTAAATTGTGTAATAATTATCTTTAAAGTGATGTGTGGAGAAATTTTTACTTCAAAAAACTCATTATTTGTGGCCCAATATAATGAACCCACCCAACAAAATTGGACTATAATTTAATCCATTTTTGTTGGAATTAAATAACTAATATTTATTCGAACTAATACATATTAAATTAATCCTCCAATTTTTTTACGAATTTAAAATTCAACAAAATTACATTTGTAAAATTATGCTCCCAACGTTAGTTTTATCTCAAATATATCTGTGAACAGTTAAAAGAACAAATATTATGTAGCTTCTATGAGTCAATGAAATATTTGTAGGAGTGTTGATGATCCTCGGTTCTATTTTGACCATTTGTTTTAACTCTTTTTTCTTTCTTGTGATCAAACCTACCCAACCTCCAAACAAAGCTTGCTATGGCTATTGAATTTAACAAAGGTGAAGGTGAAACTGATGATTGCTAAAATAACAAAAAGTATATTCACTACATTGCTGCATCACTTTCTCCGCAAAATTCAAATAGTTAGTCATAGTCCCTAAAACTAAAATATCTAAAAAGAATGTTACACATTTTGAATGACCAAAGTTATCAGACAAAATTCAGAATGGGAGAAAAACTAACTCACATGTTAATGTCTATATCAAATCAAAATAATCAAATTTTAATATTTAAAAATTTAAAATATTTAAATTAACTAAGTAAGGTATGTTTGGAGAGCCATCGTGTCATTGAATTTGATGTAATTATTAATACAGTAATTACACGCTATGGTAATGTCACAATCGGACCTTTCAAGTCGTGATGACACCTACTACAACTTATTAGTAGGTAAGCCTAACCCAAAGCCCCAAACCATAGGTAACAAACAAGCCCGCTGAAGACAACCATAAGAAGTAAAAAGTTGTCTTATAAGGAGAAGAAACAGAAGACCAAAGAAATAGTACACAAAAATCCATCAAAAGACTTGGCATTAGTCATTAATCAAGCATCTAAACATAAAACAACAATACAAAGTTTCCACAAATACAAATTCAGTATAGGTTATCTCTGAATACAAAATAAAGACAATTCTAAACAAAAGTAGATGGAAATTGGTAGCTTCGGACGCTAGGAGCTCACCCTGATCTCTGAGATCCATGACAGCTCTATACGAAAGTCAATCAATAACAAGGACTCGCACTATGATCTGCAGGGTGCATAAGTGTAGTCTGAGTATCAAACAAATGACAATCAATAGGCATAAGCCGACTGAGCTCCACAAATAAAGCAAGTACACATAATATATAAATAAGGTAAGTATAACACAAATAACTACAGACAAAATTACATTAGAATAGGTAATGAAAATGAAGAAATCGAATACACAAAGTGAAGAAGAAAAATCAAGAAGTGTACCTAGAAGAGAAAGTCTAAAAATCTGCTAACATGAAGAACAAGTTGCAGATTTCCACACGACCCTTAAGTATAGGTAACCTAACTGTCTAAGGAATAACCTAACTCGACCTAATGGGGAGTATCACATTAAATCAAAAGCAAGTCTCACAAGTCAATAGCTAGCAGTACAACACATGTAAGTACAAATATAATATAACAATAACCAACCAGTATCCCATATTATAGAGGGTGCTAAACAACAACCAATATACTGGTGATGGGTAATGCATATGAATGCAAGATATGCAATAGGACCATCAGAACACTTATCGTTGATAAACAAATGTATACACCTACTCCAACCCAACTAGCAAGATAAGATCCATGTGATACTCCCATCCAATACAATGGTACTCACGGCCTGAGTGTTCCATGGATGATACGAGTAGCTCATATACAGTACTGCTTAGGTCCAAACCAGACCCTGTAATCATCTTCTTCAGTGATACTAGAGGAATAATAGTAGCCATATTAGGGCAGAAAAAACATCAACTTGTTGGCTAGTCAATTTATAAAACTAAGGTCATCTTGGATGCCTCCATCATCTCAAATAAAAAGGAATGCATCCTCGACGCTTCGTAAGTATCAAAATATAATAACTAAGTGATCCAGGTGATACGACTCCCGTAAAAATTAATTTAAATACAAAAGCATGAAAATCATCCTTTCTATGCATGATGATGATAAACCAGTGCATGATTCGGGATCGCATCACTAAAATGAGTGAGAGTGAACAATCAATCCAGTGTGTGTCATCACCAGTATCTAAACAAGGCATACGAGTTCAGAAATCATACCACTATTTATATGCTACAAAGACGAAAGAACTGACCCAGGATCTAATTGCTCTTCAAATAAAGCCTCGAGCCCAAGAATATAATATAATAAAAGCCAATAAAATATCACCGACTTAATGCTAAACATAAAGTTAAGGAACCAAGATACGGGTCAAGAACAAGCAGGGAAAGAAATATCTCTAAGATCTCTATTTTACCCCAAAATCCTAAACTCCAATCTACGACCAAGCACAGCTAAGACAAACCTATGGATATAACAAGCCACTAAGGTCTTAGGCATCAGCACAATGTACACTATCATAAAACAAGCACTATGAGGAGCCACACCTAGCTAAGAAGGTAGTAAAACTCATACCAAAGCATCTAAGGCTCTAATCTGGCCGAAGGTTACCCACGCAGGTTATTCACATTAAATCATAACAAGAATGAGGCCTCCAAGCCTAAACCAAGATCTCGAAAGATCACACTAGTCTAATGATCAATCGAGGGTCAAGAAAACAGGCACTACTGGAAATTAGGTCTATGGTAACGGTATTTATGGCGACGGTTAAAAAACCGTTGCTATAGAACCCCTATGGCAACGGTTATAAGCGTTGCATAAAGTATATTGGTTTGTACCAAACAACCGTTGCAATTATTCAGATAACCGTTGCCATAGGGTTTCTATAGCAACGGGTTTGTAGAACCGTTGCCATAAATATTTATGGCAACGGTTCTCTTTCTATGGCAACGGCTATTTAATTCCCTCCACAATTTTCATTATTCCGCCAATTAATTTACACTCTCTCCACTAATTAATATACACTCCCTTTATTATATTTCTTTTTTAATTAAAAAAAAGAAACAAATTTCCAGGAAACAAAGTTCCAGAAACACTCTCTTTCACTACTTCTTCTCCCTCACGATTTCCGCCCCTGCTTCCAGTGCGCTCCAGTGCTCCTTCTCCGATCAAAACACTCAATCGAAGCTGCTCCTTCTCGATCGAAGCTGCTCCAGTGCAAAACATTTTCACTTTTCTTCTTCTTCTCCAGTGCGAAAGCTCACTTCCGTTCTTCACTGCGCATGCATTGAGGTTTCTTCTTCAAAATTGGTCGAAGCTACTACTAAATCGTGTTCTTCTTCAAAGAAATTGCCAGAAGTTGGTAGAAGGTACTCTTAAATCATTTTCTTCTTCAAAGTAGCTGTCCGCTTACTCAAAATAGTTGTGAAATCACTTAGACATTGCACTTTTTGAATGTGAAATTAGTTTTTTTTTAATGTGAAATCAGTCTCAGTGATAGACTGGAAGAACTCTAGTGGGTTCTTTTGGGGTGGGGTGGGGGTATATGAGCTGCTCCTTAGGTTAAATTGCTTCTAATAATGAAATTTTTTAGAAGACTTTTGGCATTGGTGTAAGTATTATGTTGTTCTGTCTACATGGTTGAAACCACAGGTGTTTATTGTTGTTGCTGGATGAAGATGTATGTCCACAGTAAGGTGTAGTCGTGGAAAATAACTAATGACTACTTATTTTGTCTATTTTATTGCAAGTTTTTAGCATGAGGAAGATATGTATTACTCTGTAAATACACCTGTTCCTTAGTTCCAGTCAAGAGGAACTTTGATGTATAATTCGACTTAATTTAAAAGGAAAATGAAAAATTTGGTTGAATGCATAAAATAGCAACTTATAAAAGTTTTTCTGTGTTCAGGACCCCTGAATTTCTGCCTCTTTTTTTGCAGGCTCATGAGAAAAGGATGTTTTCAATATCCCCACTTTTCTTGCTTTGTCCCCACCCTCCCCTTCACCTTTAGTTTATGCTAGTCCTACTTCCCATGCCCAAAAAATTATGAACTTTACTGTGGTCACACACTATTTGATCTCACTACTAAAACATATACTAAAAGGCAAAGAAGTGACAACACTTTCTTGTTAACAGTTTATGCAAAGTGGAGTTTTTATCCTTTTGATATTTCAGTGTACATGAAATTAGTCGAGGTATGTGAAAGTTGGCCCAACTCCAAGATTATAGATTTTTTTCTTCAATGATTTTGCCCAATCTGCTATCCGAAAGAAAAGGGAATGACTCGGCTACCCCACCTAGCCAAAACTCCAAGGTTATTAGAATAAAATGATGATGTTTGAAGTTTTTGTAGCTTCAATCTGTTTGAAATACCATGCTCTTTTGCTTCTTTAAATTGTCTTAGCATATCTATTTTCTTTTAATCAATCAATAAACTATAACTCAATCTCAACATAATTAAAGTCGGCTATTTGAATCTTCTGTATCTATTTCACTGTATCCAGCATTGTTTCACTCCAATACTCGATATAATCTCCTGCATTGACGTTCAAGTGTATAACATGCCTAAGAAGAATGTCTTAACAAATAAGAATCTAATACAAGTGTAAGAATAAATAAGCCTTGATTTCCACTAGTTGGTATCTTCAATTTAGATCTTTAGGTGGGTTGTTCTTCCCTGTTTTTTGTTAGATCTGCAGTTCCTCCAAAAGACGGGGTTTTTTTTTTTGCTTATATACTTTACTCATATTAAAGTTTATGTGAAAGGACTAGTTATCTAGATATGCCTGTTCTAATTTTTTTTGTTTCTTGAAATCATGGACATGTCCATAACAATTTAGTAATGTCAAAACGATATCTCAGTTGTGGTGTCATTTACATGAACTGTCCGTATCAATCCAGTAATGTCAGAACAGTATCTTAGTTGTGCTGCTTGTGGTGTCATTTTTGCAAATCTAGAACTGGTTTTGTTGCGTGTTAAGTGGCTTCACTTATTTACCTACCAAGAGATGCTAAAGAATAAATCACTGTTTGGATAATTACTTCAAGATACACTTTTTATAACCTCAATTACTTGATTTATTTCAAGTTTCACCCTTATTAGATCCGCATTTTCGCAAAAGTTTGAGCAACATAGGTTTCAACTTGAAGAAGTTGCAAAAAGTCTAGATTTTTGTTCACAAAATGAACTTTTTCTTCACCAAGAATCAGGATTTGAATTGCATTGTTAGGTTGTGAGAATGAGATAGTTGTTGAATGTGCTTGGTTTGCAAATCACATGTTTCGTCGTAACTCGTTAAGTTACATGCTATGTGCAGTGAGCTGCCTTCTAAGCCACATGCCACTACGTTTATCTTTGGTGAAGATTTATGTTTGTTATTATTTGATGGATTCAAAATCTCTTTGACGAGCTTTAAAACTCTTAGAGATCTTTATCTGTATCATTTTCAGTCTCAAATCTATTCCGTCCATGCATTTATCTTCTTAAATTGTTTTCAGTTTGATGGTTTCTCATCCTACTGTGGTTTTTGCAGGAGAAAGATCTTCTTAAGACATTTCATATCTTTGAGTCTCGCTTATTTCTGTGTTACTACTCTCCAGGTGTGTGTAGCATATTAGTATTAAAAAATGTGTTGGAGTTATAAACTAGTGATGAATGTTAATCCTATTTAGTTAAGGAAGAAACCACATTCAAATTCACCACCATCTACCCTTTGCTGCAGCAAGATCAGGGAGCAAAAGCCTTGCCTCTGAAATTATCGGAAGCACCCAAATTTTAGGAACTATCTCTACTCTCCTGGTGTTCCCTATCCCAGGTATTAAATACTATCTTTGAAGAATTATTACATGTCTTTCTAGGTGTTGTATGTGGAAAGTGAAAATAATATGTCTGCTGCACTCTATATCTTGAGAGTCACTATGTGTAGTGTGTTGTGGTCTACACTAGTTGTTTTAGTTATTATGTGTCTTTCCATAACCTACTTTAGATTTTATTCGAGAATTTTGAATTAATTGACTCAAAAAGGAAAACTCTATCTTATATGGTACCTTATTTTTATTATGTGTAATCTGCTTGATGATGTGGTTGTTCTATATAGGAATTTAATGGATAACGAGGATAAAAATTGGATGAATTGTCTAAGATGGACCGATGAGTATATTCATGGAGTGAACAATTTCCTCGATAAGGCATTTGAACGAGCTTCTCAAGGAAATGAGATATTATGCCCTTGCAAAAATTGCATGAATCGCTATTGGCATTATAGAAATGTGGTCGAGGATCACTTAGTTGCTGATGGATTTGTTGCTGGTTACACTAAATGGGTTTTTCACGGTGAAGGGTCTTCATCGAGAAATACACCTCAGCAGATCGATAATGATGAAGGTTCTAATTTGCATGATGATATTGATGGACTACTTCATGATACATTTATAAATGTAGAGGCAGAATTAGGGGATGCGGAAGGAGTAAGAGAGGGACTATCAGAAGATGCAAAGAATTTTTTTAAATTGTTGGAGGAAGGAAAACAACAACTATATCCGGGTTGTGAAAATTTCAGTAAATTGAGTTTCACCATTCGGTTATACTTGTTTAAATCCTTGCATGGGTTGAGCAATGTAGCATTTTCAGATTTGCTAGTGTTGATAAAAGAGGCATTTCCCTTTGCGCAGATACCAGAGTCTTTCAATAAGGCTAGAAATATGATTAAAAAATTGGGTCTTCATTATGAAAAAATACATGCATGCCCTAATGATTGCATGCTATTCTGGAAGGATAATGAAAAAGTTGATAATTGCTCTATTTGTGGGTGTTCCAGATGGAAGAGTGTTGATGGTGCCTTAACAAATAAAAGCTCTAAAATTCCTGCAAAGGTTTTAAGGTACTTCCCTTTAAAGCCTAGGCTTCAGAGATTATTCATGTGTCGCGAAACTGCTGTTGCAATGAGATGGCATGCTAATGAACGACCCAATGATGGAAATTTAAGGCATCCTGCTGATGGGGAAGCATGGAAGAGTTTTGATTGTTTATACCCACTCTTCTCCAACGATCCTCGTAATGTTCGGTTGGGACTCTCAAGTGACGGTTTCAATCCATTTCGAACCATGAGTATTTCTCACAGCACGTGGCCTGTTATGTTGATGAATTATAATTTATCTCCATGGATTTGCATGAAGCCAGAGTATATCATGTTGTCTATGATTATTCCAGGTCCAACATCTCCGGGAAATGATATAGATGTGTACCTACAACCACTGATTGAAGAATTGAAGGAATTATGGGAACCTGGAGTAGAAACATATGATGCTGTGACCAAGCAAACATTCCAAATGCGGGCAGCCTTAATGTGGACTGTTAGTGACTTTCCTGCACTAGCAATGCTTTCGGGATGGAGCACTAAGGGAAAATTGGCATGTCCTAGTTGTAATTATGACACATGCTCTCAGTATCTCAAACATAGTCGTAAAATGTGTTACTTGGGTCATCGAAGATTTTTGCCTTATGATCATCCATTGCGAAAAGATAAGAAGTCATTTGATGGTAAAGAGGAACATAGACCCGCACCTACTACTTTGTCAGGTATCGAAGTGCTTGAAGAGCTTAGTGGATTCAATAATTCTTTTGGAAAGGGTCAAAAAAAAAGGCCTCGAGATAATAATGGTCCGTGGAAGAAAAGGTCTATCTTTTTTGAATTGCCATACTGGGTACATAACAAATTGAGGCATAATCTTGATGTGATGCACATAGAGAAGAACATATGTGATAGTTTGCTTGGAACTTTATTGGAGATAGATGGAAAGTCAAAGGACCATATTTCTTCTCGATATGACTTACAAGAAATGGGAATACGTACGGAGCTACATCCAATAGAAGATGATGATGGAAATGTAAGTTTTGGTCAATCTTCTTTCTTTATGAATTCGAAAAAGAAAAAGTTATTTTGTAGCGTCTTCAAAAAGGCTAAATTACCTAAAGGATGTGCCTCAAATATTTCAAATCGTGTGCATGTGAAGGAGATGAAGATATGTGGGTACAAGAGTCATGATGCTCATTTTATGATGCATCACCTACTTCAGATTGCTGTTAGGAAAGTCCTGCCTAAAAATGTTGCATTGACATTAATTAGGTTAGGAAATTTCTATAAAGCCATATGTAGTAAGGTAATAAGGCAAAGAGATCTTGTAAAACTTGAGTCTGAAATTGGTGAAATATTATCCAACCTTGAGATGATTTTTCATCCATCTTTTTTTGATATAATGGTACATTTAAGTGTTCATTTGGTGAATGAGATTAGGCTTGGGGGCCCGACTCATCTTCGTGGTATGTATTCCATTGAGAGAGAGCTATGCGACTTGAAGGGGCTTGTTCGTAATCGGTATTGTCCAGAAGCATCAATGGTAGAAGGTTTTGTAAGTGGAGAGCAGTTGACTTTTTCTTCGAGATACTTACATGATGGTGTGAAGACAAGATTTAGTAGATATCAAACTGAGGATGAGGAATCTGATCAAAATCATTCACCTATATTTCCTAGGATAGGTCATCCAATTGGACGTGAGAAGAGAAAGGATTGTACCTTTTTGATGGATTCACAATTACGTTATGAGGCACATCGATATGCTCTTTTCAATACGGGAGATGCCCAAGTGGAAAAATTTATTGAGTAAGATAAATTATACAATAATTATATATATTTTAAGCATTATTCATTTATAAATGTCTAATAATTAAATTTTGTCACATGCGTCATTGTAGGGAACATAAGACTTTGGTGGGTAATCATATTCGATCTAATGCATGGGCAAGAGCAAGGAGCCACAGTCGTGAATTCAGCAATTGGTTTGAAGAGAAAGTTCAAAATGTTGAAGTACCTCGTCATATAAGATGGTTATCTAAAGGGCCTAATGTGGTAGCCAAGAGATATACTGCATACTTTATTAATGGATATCGTTTTCATACAAAAAGTCGCGATGCTCCACTTAAGACTCAAAATAGTGGAGTGACTTTATCAGCGACAACTGATAGTTTTGCGAGTGTTAGGGACCAAAATCCCATCGATGGAGAGGTTGTTTATTATGGAGTTATTCAAGATATCATAGAGATTGATTATTATGGTTGTTTTAGTGTTGTATTATTTAGATGTGATTGGTTTAAGAATGAAGTTGATGAGTATGGGTTGACTCGGGTATACCTCAAAAAGTTATGTAGTAAAGATGATCCTTTTGTGTTGGCATCACAAGTTTATCAAGTGTTTTATCTCGCGGATCCTATTGAGGAAGATGTGTATTATGCAAGAAATAAAGTGCCAGTTGATTTGTATGATCTTGAGGAAGAGAATTGTCCTAATATAAGAGAAACATTTTGGAGGGAGTCTAATGATGACATTGGTCCTTCAACTAGATTTAATGAGGGTGACTTTAGATGCTCAAGAGAAGATGTGGCCATTGATGTTGATGATCTTCCGTATAATGAACAACATTCAGAAGACATAGTTGTAGAAACATCGGAAGAGGAGGATCCGCTTGATGGTACTGATTGGGATTGGATGGAGGAAGACGATTAGTCAAGGATGTCCTGAAGTTCTTTTAAATATATGCACATTGTCGTTTTGAGTTTCAATTTTGTGAGTGAGGATAGCCTGTTACAACATATTTTATACTCATGCTTGTTCATATCTTATCAATCATTTCATTTATATTTTTAATCTCAAATTCCACATTTTTTTTCCAGGAATTTTAAAATATAATTGAAGAATTGGTGCTCTCGGTAGAGATTTCAAAGGCGAGATAAGTTGTATTTCAGGTAATACTAAGCATTGGTGCTCTCGGTATATCTATATTCAGTTATTTAAATGTTTGGTTAGAAATAAAGGAAGCTGAAGTATTTTTCTAATCTAAGTGTTCTGGTTCTCTACAGAGAAGAAATGGCATTTAACTAGTCCAGATTTTCAAGTGAAGAGAGGAAACACTATCATTATTTTTCTAATCTAAATGTTGTGATTCTCTACAGAGAAAAACTGGCATTTGACTATTCCAGGCTTTTCAAGTGAAGAGAGGAAATAGCATCCAGAAAATGTATGTACCTTCCTCTCTTTCTTATCTTTTTCATGGTGTTATATTCCTTTTTTGTATCTGCACTACTGTATAATAATGGAGTGACATAATTATGACTACTTAAAGAGCACCAAGGGTATGTTGTTGTTGTTGTTGGAGATAGATTGTTAATGCATCTTAATGCATTGTTGATATTTGTAACATGGTGCACTTGATATCAACTGAGCTTTCAGGCACTCTGCCCTGGAGATTTCTCATGGTTGTTACCTGGCTGGGATTGTGTTGTCCAAACTATTGCCTATGCTTGTAAGTGGGAATGTGGATCATTCTGCCACATTGCTTAGCTTTTCATTCTGCCACATTGTATTGTCCAAACTCTTGCCTAGTATTTGGGTTATGGTTTTGTAGTGTTAGTTGCATTGCTTAGCTTTTCATGATGATGAAGTTTTGGTGTGGAATTAAGAAGTTGTTACTTTTTAAATAGATGCTAAAAAGATGTAGAATAAGCAAGAATCAGCAAGATGTTATAATGCTGGTAACAAAACACTTTTTATCTGAAAATGGTTTTCTACCAGTTCTTCTAGCTCGATGAAGATAACTGACTGCATCTTTTGGGATATCAAAATTGTATACATGTGTTGTCTCTGGTAGATCAACTCCTCTAGCTGCTATATCTGTTGCCACCAATAAATAATCTCCTCCTCCTCGAAAATGTGTTGTATAGATGCTATATGTGTTGTATCCCATGTTTCATTAGTGAAAATGTTCTGGAAAATATTTTGGTGCTCAAGCACATGAACATGGATTTTTGCTCTTATTGTGTGTCAAAATTTTCATTAAACTTGAAATACAGTTGAAATGTATGTATGACAATGTGGACTGTAGAAACTTAAGCCAATGGGAGGATTTCTGCATTGTATTTGTACAAATATATGCTGTCTTTCTGCTCTGCTCCTTATATGAACAACTGGAAGCACTGAATTACTATACTATACTATAATTGGAAGCACTGAATTACTATACTATACTATACAACTGGAAGCACTATACTATACTATAATTGAAGCTAACTATCATGATAAATATTGTATTACTCCATTTCCTGGCCGCATGATCAATTGAATGATCAAGCAAATAGTTTGGTTACCTTCTTTGTTCAATGAATATAATTCTGCTGCACAGTAAATTAACAACTTTTGGAAGCCTTTACCCTCCAATAGGAGTGTCACTTAGAATCTTTCCTTTAATTTTAGAATCAAATACAGCCCAAAACCCCCAAAGACAGAAAAAAGTGAGATGCTTATGCAATGCTAGATCCAACATAACATATTACAATAACATAGGCTTAGAAAACATACCCAGCAGTGGACTGATATACACAGCCAGAACCAGTGGCTGATTAATAAAAACAAAACAAAACAAAAGAAATGTTAAAAATTAAACCTTTGAACTGAGAATGAAAATAAGTGAATAAATAAGGGAACTTACTGAGAATGAAAATAAGTGAATACATGAGGGAACAGCTAGCACCAGATGCACCTTTTCTCTGATGATAGCTATTTACAGCATAGTTACAATGGGCTTCTGCCTATATTATAATAGTTTACTTGCTACGAACTATTTTTACATACTTATAGTTTCATATGAGGTTTAATTCTTATTTCATTTCTATAGACAGTGAGTTAGTCATTATGAGTCAAGAAGAGTGTTCAAGAAGACACATGAGAATTAGCAACAAAAAGTATGTTCTACCAGGATCACTTGTATCTTTGCGAAACAAAAAGATATCAAGTCACCAGCAAAAGCATACCTCAAACAGCGTTCCCGATGTTCAAGATACCTCAAACATTCGGGTTGGATCTCAAATACAGCACATGTCTATGAATTCTACTTCTTCTGAGGCACAAACAATCTCCACTATTCCCCCATCACAAACAGTACATGAACCAGTGCAACAAGAGTCGGTACATCCCACCACTCCTGCATCGCAAGCAATTCAGGAACAAATACAACAAGATCATGTACAGAATTCTACCAATCTTGATGAAAATGGCCAATCCGAGGAGCAAGGCAAGTGTATTTATAATTAAGTTCTTATTATTACAGAAATTTTCTATGTAACTATAAAATATATTATTGTAGGTCATTCCACAAATAAAAAAAAAAGAGGTGGTACAATAATGGCAGCTGTACATGGACGTAGCGAGCACAAACTGATCATTCTAAATGAGTTGCACCAGCCTATTGGTCCTACTAAAGCGGTGGTAAAGGAGTTGGGTAGCTTCCTTGGCACATTGGCAAGGAATGGGACATTTTGTCCTCTTAATATACTTAGCTGGAAAAACTTAAAGACGCACGATGATATGTGGAACTATATCAAGGTTAGAAATTCTCAATGTTTTTAATGTTAGTTAAAACTATTTCTTATTTTTTGCACTAACCCAATTGAACAATTTGTAGGAGAAATATGACATTCCTGATGTTGGGAAGGAATGGGCTTTGAATGCAATTGATCTTGCTTGGAGAGGGTATAAGAGTAGGATTAAGAAAAAATACTTTTATCCCTATGACAATGACGAAATTCGAATGGCTTATAGACCTAAAAATGTTCCAGAATCTGTATTTAAGGATCTCCTCCAATATTGGAATTCTGATGAAGCTGAGGTAAGACAATTTTGTATATCTGATCTTGTTAATATCTCTCAGCATATACATTTTATTCTCTATATAATTACTTTAAGTGACAGTTATTTATTTTTTTGTGAGTATGGTTGAAACATCAACTTTATTTTTTTACAGAATATGTCAAAAAATAACAAGGAGAATCGCAAAAAGCTGAAGTATCCGCACACTGTTGGCAAAACAAGTTTTGCCATAATCCGTGAGGTTTGATATTTTTTCGTAATCTAACTATGAACTTATACTTTAATGTGAAGATATTGATGTCTACTTTTGTATAACCAGGAAAAAAAGAAGGAAAGTCCGGATGGTGTTTCCAGTAAAGATTTTTTTGTGGCTACTAGAAGAAGAACACCTGGCCGAGTATACAAGGACTCATATGAGGATACGACCAACATAATAGTATGAAATTTTCTTGTTCAAAGTTGCTCTTGATCATTTATTTGTTTTTAAATATTACATCAGTTTTTATATACTTTAACTATTTTTCTTTTCTCTTAAATCTTATTTGTAGGCTGAGATGGAAATGATAGAAACTCAAGAAAGTGAAGATGGTAGCCAATCAGTTGATGCATATTCAAAAATTATGCCACCTGAACATCCTGGTCGAGTCAGGTTGTATGGACGTGGAGTTACCAAGACTCTTTTGAAACGCAAAGCAGCTGATTTTGAAACTTTGTCGAGTACTGCTGCCAATGATGAAATGATGCAGAAAAAAATGGAGGAGCTAGAGGAGAGGATTCAACAAAAAATGCAAGAAAAGTTCGAAGCACAAAAAGACAACATGGAACGAGATATTACAATGAACATTATTGCTCAACTTCAGAATCTTAACCCAGGATTAACAATTGATCCGAATATGTTAAGATTTAATGTTCATTCATCGAGAGAAGAGGCTGGTAATCAACTTATCAATCGTCCATCTGCTGGCAGTAATGATAAAGGTCATATTTAATCTAATCTCCTTTTTATTCTTCATCTTCTGCTTCTTCTACCTTTATTTTTTTCTCTCTACATATGACTTAGCTTTTGAGATGATAATCTGAACCTTCAGTTATAATTCTAAAACATAGTTGATTTAATTGGATTGTGTGATTGGAGTAGCTGAGCTAATTTTGGAATTCTCTTGCCCCCCTGTTGTTACTGTAGTACTCTGTTTGCTATGTAGTACTCTTGCCCCCTGTTGTTGGTGTCATGCTGATGAGGTGCAAATAACTCAACATCATCATTTAGATGGAAAAAAACTCACACAGAGATGCAAATAAGTTAAATTCCAACTTATTGGAAATCTACCTAATAAGGTTATTGAATTCTGTGATTTAATGGTTATGGAAGTGATGTTGAGTTTGAACTGTAATCATGTGATGTTGCTGATATTCTCTCTTCTGTACTTCACTATTAAATGGCTTTACGAGTTGTTATGGTTCATTATTACTCTTCCCAATTTGTTAAAAGTTTTGAGGTTAACTTAGCAATGAGTTTCCTGCTATCATCCTTAATATTAATCTCCGGGTCTTTGCTGTTGTTAAAAAATTGTTCGCTTTGCCTTTACATGTGAAACAGGTTTCATTTTGGGACTATCTTCAACTAGAAATAGGTCTTTCTTATTGTTTTATGAGCCTATCTACCTTACCCTTGTGAGTTTGCTATAGCAAAACAGCATCCTTTGTTATCAACCTTGAATCTTGATTTTGCTGTACTGTCATTGTTGAGAAAGAGTTCATTTTTAGTTTACATTGGTTTCATTTTTAAGATTTACACCTAATTATTTGTCATATTTCTGGCTCTTGATTTGAAGTCAGTTTTCTGCATGAAGTTGTGGCAATGAAGCTCTAGGTGAAAGATGACAACACCTCAATGCTTATTGAATAACCTTTACACAAGTTAATAATTTCAAAATTGCAGGTTAATAATGGGATCTGAAGTGATAGCATCGCTCTTAAGTACTTACTCTTTTATAAGATTAGCATTGTGTAGGTATGGATAGAAAGCTAATGTCTTAAGTTCTTCCTCATTGAAAAACAAAGAAATGATGATATATATTTGTAATTCTTTGAAGTTAGGTATTATGTGTTGAGGCCATTGTGCTTTGCTGCTTCTATCTGTTGGGAACTTGTTGGCGCAATTTTTATTATTTGCGAAGAACTAATGCATTTGTTCAACTGATACTTATGCGGAACTGTTTGCATTTGTTCAACTGACCAGCAAACTTATGCGGTTCTAATGCATTTGTTTAACTTATGCGGTTCTAATGCATTCTAATGCATTTGTTCAACTGATACTAATGCATTTGTTCAACTGACCAGCAAACTGTTACATCTTGATGTCTCGAGGAATTCCCTCTTCATTTTTTTTGAAAAGAAATTGTGCCCACCTATAATGGATGGGTTTCATGGGTATGCCAATGTATAGTGTTTGAAAGACGGATCAACTCTTATTTGCTAAAGCTTATCTGTTCTCATATGATTTTAGTTTGAAATATGAAACATTTGATATACTGAACTCCAAAAAGAAAGAATTATGTGAAATTGAAATTGTGTTTCTTCCAACTTAAAGTGGCTTTATTTTGCAGCTTTATGTTCATGTGGGATTTCACTGGTTATGTTGTTGTTGTTGAGATGATGAATGACATTATTAATTTATTCTTTGTAGGTCATGTCGAAAATGAAGAAAGGGATGAAAGCAGTGACGATGATGATCTTGATCTTACTTAAGATCATTTTTCACTTTTTGATGAAATTCTAATTTTTTCTATGAAATACTTTGATACTTATTGAAGCATGTAAAACTACTTGTCTTTTGGGTTTTAACATTTTGCTATATGTATATACATATTAAAAATGTATCGGTGTATATATTTTAAGTAGTTAATTGTTAAGTGTATATGCATATTGTTGTGTACATGTTGGATATATATATAAATTTGTGTTGTCGTTAATTTTTAGAAGAGAAATGGATCAGTATTACAAATGTAATTTCCTTTTATAATACAAAGGCTAATTGTGCTTAGATAAAGACATATGGCAACGTTTAAGAAGCGTTGCCATAGACTCAATGTCTATGACAACGCTGTCTATGGCAACGGCTATGAAGCGTTGTCATAGACATTGTGTCTATGGCAACAGCTATGAGCGTTGCCATAGACTCCAGTCGATGACAACGGCTATGAAGCGTTGCCATAGACATTGAGTCTATGGCAACGGCTAAGGAACGTTGCCATTGCCACCCCATTTAAGTCGTCGCCATAGGGTTTCCTATTACAATGCTTTTTGACAACCGTTGCACAAAACGTTGCCATAGATCTATAGCCACGAGAGCTGATGCAACGCTTGACTAACCGTTGCCATATGTCTATGGCAACGGTTGTCGGATCTATTGCAACGGTTTTGCCTGCGTTGCCATAGACCTAATTTCTAGTAGTGAGGATAAAACAGAAGACAAAAAAATAACAACCAAATATACTCATGAAATATAATTTATACTAAATAGCATCTAGTAAAGCTTAGTGAAGAAAGGAGACCATTGCCTACCTCGAAGTCGATCACACACACATTATTCAGAGTTTGGACCTAACATCAAGTCTAAATAGAATTATGGGACTCTCAACAGGAATCTCAAAATTGACTTTGTAAAAATGGTCTCATTTAGTTGTAATACCCCAACGTTAAAAGGTCAAATTATGAAAAATAAGTGCAAGTTTGATTTCTGGTATAATGAGATATGTGCACCATCTACGATCTGTAGTTAGGTTGACGGATCATATATAGGCCTCGTGGATAGAACAAGACTTAGTGAAAATTTGAGGAGTTGGGATTGGATGTACAAAGAGTCTTTACGGACCGTATATGTATTGACAAGTTGTGAATTGAGGTCATGGATGAGGTTCAGAGAAGGATGCATTTAAGTCCAACAAGACAAGATCATTTACATGTCATGGTTTGATTGATGGGCCACAAAGAGGGTCCGTGGTTTGAGTCTTGAGAATGTAAAATTCTCCTAAGTGTTGGATAAACCTATGAAGAATATCTACGAGTCGTAAAAGGAACTATGAGCCATAGAAAAGGGTTCATAGATTGAGGTCTAGGTTTCATGTTTTTGAAGTTTTGGGTGTAATTAAGATGAAACTCCCTTTTTATGATCCATAGATTGATCTACAATTCATAGATTACACTTGTGGTTTTCCCCGACAATTTTTAATGAAGGGTATTTCTGACTTATTCTCACATCTTGAGTCCTAAACTATATCACTTTGACTCCTAAAACCATATTACCCCTATACCATTCATTCCAAATCGTCCTCCAAAATATTTTAATTCTAAACTCCCTAAGTTCTCTAATGATCTTTATTGAAGGCAAGAACTAGGGTTTCAAAAATTCCTTCTCAAAGCCCAAACTTTCTTCCATATATTCCATTCAAGCTATGTGGATTTCATCCATGGGTACTCTCTACCCATGAAGCCCAATTATTTTTAACCTATTACTTTAGTTTCAAGCGATACAATTTCTTAGGTTTCATGGTATTACCTTAAATACATATATTATGATTTATCTACAGCCATATAATGTATTTTTCTATTTATTGATATCTCTTTATGAGAATTTGATGATTTATAAGATATTTTATGATAAGCTACCTAGAGTTTCGAAAGTTCATGGTAGGTTGTTTATGAACCATTCTAATTGATGAATTTCATAATGTTTATGCATGATTTCTTCGCATTGCATATTTTAAAATGCAAATACATTGAACCAATAGTGTTTTCTTTTATAGTTCAATGAAATAAGACTTGAATGATAAGGGTTTCAACTAAATATTTATAAAAGTTATAATTTTGATTATGGAAGCTCTTTTTTACTAAATGACTGATTGGTGAAAGTTTTCTTACCAAAGCGATTGATTCCTCGTGTGCAAAGGACAATTTTCATATTTGAAATCTCTGAGGTTCATGAACTACTCTATGAATCTTCATTAATGTTATTGAATTTAAAGTCTATGAATGATTACTTTAATGTATTACTATTTTGTGGGACTTGACTTAGTACCGAACGAGGCTTTGGGTAGGAACTCGACCAAACAGGTCCCTAGTAGAAGCTCCTAATCTTATAACTATATTGACACCATCGGTTGCCTTTTTAGGATAGGTTGGTGAATCCATATATGTCCCTAATGTTAATTTTAAATAATGAATTATGATGGAGTTCTACCTGGAAAGTAGTCTTCTCTTCCAATGTAAGGGGTGACATTTGATTCCATATTATAGCTCGTATGGTCTTATTGTCGGTTATAATCCTTTCACATATGTGTGATTCTTTGAGATGTTTATATTGCTTCAATCATGGTTTTAAATGCATTGATCATTCATCTCTACATGTGATCTTATTTTTCCATATGATATGCACATTACTTATTATGATACCTATAGCTTTCTTCCAATCCATTGCATCCCCCATACATCGTACATTCCAAGTATAATGCATACTCTATGCTTACATTATCTCACAATATAGGGACAGATAACATCCCTCCTCCTTACACTTGTGGTTAATTTGAGTTATTGTTGAAGACTTATTGGTGAGTCCTCATACTTCGGCGACAAGCCTATTTCCTTTCTATCTTGTTATATTTCATATTTATGGACTCTATTTAGTATTTACTTTGAGGGTGAGCTAGGAACATGTCTTAGCCTCCATATAATCTGATATTAAAGGTAATGTTGGACTATGTATGGATGTATGTTTCTACATTATCTCCTTTACAAAGTTGCCTTATGTTTTTCTTAGCCCCTTCCCCTTGGTTTCCACTTATTAATTATGTTTACTAATGCTTGAATGAATTATAAGAGGCTTGTTTGAGGTCTTGATGTCCTCACTCGTTGTTACACCAAGGGCCTAGCTTGGGTCATGACAAACTTGATATCTAGGTTTTAAAGTATCCTAGGAAGTCCAACATACTGCATCAAGTAGAGTCTTGTTCATAGTGTGAAGCACACTACATCTATGATTATATATGAGGCTACAAGGTATTTTAGGAACTTTTCCTTATTTCATGATTTCATGTCGCGCCTTAGAGTTTTCTTAAGACTTTCTCCATCTAATGAATCATTAGTTTGTGTTTTTCAGACAATGCCTCTAAGAAGGGCACACGTGCAAAAAGAGTTTGATCCAAATGAGGTCCAAGCTCTTTTGGTCCCTCAATCTCCCCTTTAGGAGGTGGTCTCGCATGTGGAGTTTTGAAATGTTATCACTATGTTGGCTCAAGTCGTGGCCAACTAAGTTGTTGCTCCTCCTCAAGTACCTACACCCACAACAAGAATTCAGGACTTTATAGGGATAAATACACTTGAATTTCATGGCTCCAAGGTGAATGAATACCCTCAAGAATTCATTGATGAAGCCTACAAGATTATGGCAATCATGGGGGTGTCTTAAAATGAGAAGGCCAAGCTTGTGGCCTATCAACTTAAAGGCATGTCCAAGGTGTGGTATGACAAATAGGTGATGAAGAGAGGTGAATATATGGGTCTTATTGAGCGGGAGAAATTTAAGAGTGCTATCCTAGATTGGTTCTTTCCATTAAATCTAAGGGAGGAGAAGATCCAAGAGTTCATCAACCTTCTCCAAGGGGATATGAGTGTGAGGGAGTATACCCTCAATTTACCAAGTTGTCTAGATATGCACCTTTCATGGTCACCGATCCAAGGATAAGAATGAGGAAGTTCATCTTCAGTATAAATTTGGTGTCCAAGGAGTGCGAAACGGCTATGCTAGTCAAGGAGATGGACATCTCTAGACTTATGACCTATGCGGTACAAATAGAAGATGAGAAGATGAGGAAGAGATATGGGGAGTTCAAGAAAGCCCGAGTTGATAGTGGTGGCTACTTCACCCAAAGGCTCTAAAGTAATGGTAGTGGAAGGCCCAAGGTGGGAAAAGATAAGTCGCTCAAGGTCCAACCAACACTCAAAGATTCAATAGGGACAAGGAGAAAATTCCCAAGGTTCAAAGAGGTATTTTGGGTGATCAAGCTTATCCCACTTGCAAGAAGTGTTAGAGGTCTCATAAAGGGGAATGCTTGCCATAGAAGTGGGGATGGTGCTACGCCCCAATGCTAAAGGGTACAATGTGGACAAGCTCAAGGTGGTGGTCAATACACATATCAATTTTATGCTCTCCATGCAAGGCAAGAAGTGGAAGAGACTCCTGATGTTGTTACCAGTATGTTAAAAGTCTTTAATTTTGATGTGTATGCATTCTTGGATTCGGGTGCCAATTTATCTTTTGTCACATCTTTTCATGCAAATAGGTTTAGTAAATGTCTTGAGGTCTTATTAGAAATGTTTTAGTTTTTACCCCTATTGGAGAGTCAATTATAGCAAAAAGAGTCTATTGAAGTTGTCCCATGTCAATTTTACGTAACATTATTCCTTGTGATCTTGTTGACTTGCCATGGTCGACTTCGATGTCATTCTCATAATAGATTGGTTGCATGCCTTATATGCTTTTATTGATTGTAGAGACCGTAGGGTCAAATTCCAATTCCTTAATAAGCCTATTCTTGAGTAAGAAGGTAGCAATTTGGTATGTAAGGGTCGTTTATTTCTTATCTTAAGGATCGTAAGATGATTGCTAAAAGGTGTGTCTATCATATTATGAGGGTTAGGGATATGATTTTTGAGGTCCCTTCTCTTGAGTCGATTCTTATTATCAATAAGTTCCTCGATGTTTTCCCATTGACCTACCTAGTGTTCCTCTCAAAAGGAAAACAGACGTTGGCATAGACCTTCTTCCTAATACCCAACCTATTTCTATCCCTCCAAACCATATGGCCCCGATGGAGTTGAAGGAACAATTAAAGGCCTTATTGGAAAAGCGGTTTTATTAAGCCAAGTAGATCCCCATGGAGTGTTCCCCTATTGTTTGTAAAGAAGAACGATGAGTCACTTCAGATGTGTATCGACTATTGGCAATTGAACAAGGTTACCATAAAGAATGAATACCAGTTCCAAGGATAGATGAATTGTTTGATAAATTGCAAGAAGCTAGTCATTTCTCCAAAATTGATATCTGATCCAGTTATCATCCATAGAGAGTAAGAGAGTGTAGCATTCCAAAGACGACCTTTCGCATAAGGTATGGTCACTTTGAATTCCTAGTCATTTTTTTTGGGTTGACAAATGCTCCAGTGGTGTTCATGGATTTGATGAATAAGGTTTTAAAGCCTTATCTTGACATGTTCATAGTGGTGTTTATTGACGATATTTTGGTCTACTCTCGGAGTGAGGAAGAACAAAAGGATCACTTGAGGGTAGTACTTCAAACTTTAAAGTATAACGAATTGTATGCAAAGTTTAGCAAGTGTGAATTTTTGTTGAAGGATGTGGCCTTTCTTGGACATATGGTGTCTAGTAATGGAATTATAGTTAATCCAAAGAAAATGGAAGTGGTGAGAAATTGGACTAAATCGTTGACTCCATCGAATATTAGAAGCTTCTTGGTTTTGGCTAGATATTATAGAAGATTCATTGAGGAGTTCTCATCAATTGCTTCCCCCTTGATGAAATTGACTCAAAAGAAGGCCAAATTCCAATAGTCGGATGTATGCGAGAGAAGTTTCCAAACTTTAAAGGACTCACTTACTTCGACCTATATCTTGACATTGGCAAAAGGATTGGATGGGTTTGTTGTGTATTGTGATGCTTCACATGCCGGTTTAGGTTGTGTCCTAATGCAAAATGGTAAGGTCATAGCCTATGCCTCTAGGCAATTGAAGGTGCATGAGCGGAATTATCCGACTTAGGATCTTGAGTTGGCGGCAATTATCTTTGTTTTAAATATATGGAATCACTATTTCATGAGGTACATGTTGATGTGTTCACTGATCACAAGAGTTTACAATACGTGTTTAGCAAAAATGACATAAATCTAAGGCAAAGGAGATGGCTCGAACTCCTAAAAACTATGACATAAGTGTGTTATATTATCCGGGCAAGGAAAATATTATGGACAACACACTAAATAAAGTATTCATGAGAAGTCTGGCTCATGTTGAGGATAATAAGAGGAGTTATTAAAGGATGAAGGATGCTCATTGGTTAGCCTATTTGGAGGTAAGAGTGAGTGGTTCCAAATACAAGTGCAAAATGGGTCTTAATCATCTTAGTAGTGGATGTCAAGGAAAAGCAAGATTTACATTCAACATTGGTTGAATTAAAGAAGTTGGTGGCTAAAAAGAAGGTAGAGGTTTTCTCACAAGGGAGAGATGGTATGCTCCATTATCAAGGCCGATTGTGTGTCCCGGATGTTGATGGTCTAAGGGACTTAATTTTAAGTGAAGCCTATATTTTCCAATATTATATTCATTAATGATCCACCAATATTTATAGAGATTTGAGGGAGGTATATTAGTGGAATGGCATGAAGAAGAACATAGTAAGGTTTGTGGCAGAATGCCCTAGTTGCTAACAATTGAAGGTCGAACATGAAAGACCAGGTAGACTTTCCCAAGATATTGGAAGTCTTACTTGAAAGTGGGAAGATATAAATATGAACTTCGTAGTGGGTTTCCCTATACTCGAAAGCATCATGACTCTATTTGGAGGTTCATTTTTAGAATGACAAAGTCGGCTCATTTTCTACCAATCAAAATTTCCTATAGTATCGAGGACTATGCCAAGTTGTACATTTGTGAATTAGTAAGGTTGCATAGTGTACCCTTGTATATTATGTCGAATCGTGATCCCCGATTTATTTCTCACTTTTGAAAGTCATTTCAAAGGGAACTTAGTACCAACATAAAGCTAAGTATCGCATTTCATCCTTAAATTGATGGGCAAGTTGAGAGGACAATTAAAACTCTTGAAGAATATGTTAAGGGCATCTGTGTTAGAATTCAAGGGTAATTGGAATTGACATCTATCGTTCATCAAATTTGCCTACAATAATAGTTATTACTTAAGCATCAAGATGGCATCGTTTGAAACTTTATATAGGAGCCGATGTAGATCTCTAGTGGGTTGGGTCAAGTAGGAGATATGGCATTGATTGGTCCCGACTTGGTCTGGGATTCTATGGAGAAGGTGGGGCTCATAAGATAAAGATTGAAGATGGTCCAAAGTTGTCAAAAGTCATACTCCGATGTTAGAAAAAGATATCTTGAGTTTGATGTGAAAGATTGGGTATACTTGAAGGTTTTTATTCCATAAAGGATGTGGTTTAGTATAGCAAAAAGGTAAATTTGAGTCCTAGTTATGTAGGACCTTACAAGATCATGAAGTAGGTTGGCGAAGTTGCATATGAGTTAGCATGCCATTGGAGATGGCATAGTTCATCCAATATTCCATGTGTCTATGTTGAGGAAGTTCGTGGGTGTCCAAGTTCCACTGTGTCATTGGAAGAAATGGGGATTAAAGAAAACTTGACCTATGAAGAGGTTTCAATTAAGATTTTAGACCAGCAAGTAAAGTGATTAAAGAACAAAGAAGTTGCATCCGTGAAAGTTCTTTAAAGGAATCAACAAATTGAAAGTGATACATTGGAAGCAGACACAAACATGATGAGACAATATCTGTATCTTTTCCACTCAACTCAGGCCTAAAGTATTATGTTAATCCAATCCCAAAAATCCCAAATTCTTGCATCCAGTATTTCATGTTATATCAAATGTGTGCATACTCATGAGACTGTTTTTGAATGGTAATGATGCATAGACTTAAAGATTTTATGAAAATGACATTTTAAGTTACACTTTGCATTCATACTGGGTTGTTGGTATTCATTTATCCCTATTCAGGCTAGTTTTTATCTTACGAGGACGAACATTCTCAAAGGGAAGATGTTGTAATACCCCATAAGTTAAAAGGTCAAATTATGAAAAATAAATGTAAATCTGGTTATTGGTATGGTGAGGTACAAGCACCATCTATGATCTGTGGTTGGGTTTACGAGTTGTAGATAAGCCTCTTGGACAGAACAAGACTTACTAAAAATTTAAGGAATTGGATTGGATATATAAAGGGTCTTTACAAACTATAATAATATCGACGAGTCTTGAATGAGGTTCAAAGAAGGGTACATTTAAGTCCAACAAGATGAGACCATTTACATGTTGTGGTTTGGTTGATGAGCTGTAAAGAGGGCCCATGGTTTAAGTCCTGTGAATGTAAAATTTTACTAAGTGTTGGGCGAACCTACGAAGGGTATCTATGACCCATAAAAGAAACTACGAGCCAAAGATAAGGGCTCGTAGATTGAGGTCCAAGTTTTAGTTTTTTAAAGTTTTGGGGAGTAACCAAGATAAAACCCTATTTCTATGAGCTGCAAATTAATCTATGCCCCGTAGATCAGGCTCGTGATTTCTCGCAACATTTTTTAATGAAGGGTATTTCTAACTTTTTCTCATATCCTAAGTCCTAAACTACGTCATTTTGACTCCTAAAACTACCCATATCAGCCTTATACTACCCCAATCCCTTTCTTTCCAAATCATTCTTCAAAATATTTTGAGTCTAAACTCTCAAAGGGCTCTCAAGGTCTCCATTAAAGGCAAGAACTAGGGTTTCAAGTGTCCTTCTCTAAGCTTGGACTTTCTTACATAGATTTTGTTCAAGGTATATGGATTTTATCCATGGGTACCTTCCACCAATGGAGCCCAAGTATATTAATCTATCACTTTAGTTTCAAGATATGGAATTTCTTACATTTTATGGTATTGCCTTAGATGCATGTATTATGATTTATCTACAGTCATATGATGTATTTTCCTTATGAATTTGATATCTCATTATGAGAAGTTGATGATTTATTGGGTATTTTATGACAAGCTACCTGGGATTTTAGAAGTTCATGGTGGATTGTTTATGAACCATTCTAATTGTTGAATTTTATAATGTTTATGCATGATTTCCTCGGAGTGTATGTTTTAAAATGCAAATACATCAAACCCATATATTTTTCCTATATGCTTCGATGAAATGTGACTTGAATGGTAAGGGTTTTAATTAAATATTAATGAAAGTAATAAGTTTGATTATGGAAGCCCGTTTTTACTAAATAGATGATTGGTGAAATGTTTTCACACCCAAATGAAGAATTCCGCATGTGAAAAAGGATAATTCTCACATTTGAAATCCCTAAGGTTCATGAGCTACTCTATGGATTTTCATTAATGTTATTGAATTAAAGTTAATGAATGATTACTTTAATGTATACTATTCCGTGAGACTTTGACTTAGCACCGAATGAGGCTTTGGGTAGGGACTCAATCTAAGGGGTCCCTAGTAGAAGCTCCTAGTCTCGTATCTATGTTGCCATCATAAGTTGTCTTTTAGGCTAGGCTAGTGGATCCACATATGGCCCTAATGTTAGTATTAAAGAATGTATTTTGACGGAGTTCTACCTGGAATATAGTCTCCCCTTTCAATGTAAAAGGTTATGTTGGATTTCATGTAATAACTCCCATAGTCTCTTTATCGGTTATAGTACTTTCCCATATATGTATGATTCCTTTAGATTTTTCTATTGCTTCAATCATAATTTTAAATGCATTGATCATTCATCTCTTTATATGATCTTATTCTTCCTATGATATGCATATTGCTTATTATGGTACCTATAGCTTCCCTCCATCCCATTGCATCCCGCATACTTAGTACATTTCAAGTATTAACGCATACTATATGCCTATATCATTTCACAATGTAGGGACATGTGACACTTCTCCTCCTCCTCCTCATACTCGCGGTTGATTTGAGTTGCTATTGAAGACTTATTGGTGAATCCTCATGTTTTGGAGATAAGCTTATTTCCTTTCTAGCTTGTTATGTTTTAGATTTATAGATTTTGTTTAGTATTTACTTTGAGGTGAGACAGAAACATGTCTTAGCCCCCATCTAATCTAAGACTAGAGGTATTGTTGGACTCTGTATAGATGTATGTTTTTACACTATCTTCTTTACAGAGTTGTCTTATATTACGTTTTTCTTAGCCCCTTTTCCCTTAGTTTCCGTTTATTAATTATTTTCATTACCTATAAATTCTTGAATGCATTAAGAGGATTATTTGAGGGTCTCTCTTGAGATCCTCATTCATCGTGTTACGGTAGGACCTATTCTGGGCCATGACATTAGTTCTACGAATTTGTGTCCAAAAATAGAATACAATTTGGTGCTTGAGATAGTCTATAATTAGAGCATGAATTTAATTTGATAATTAAGCAAAGAACAAGGGCCGGAAGCCACTTCAAGCTCAAAATTACCTCAAACAAACAATCTTTTATGCTCTCCAAACACCCCAACACGTACCCGTAAAGAATTCAAACATCCCGAGCCTTGAATCACCCAATTTGAACTTAAAATGAGAAAGAAGTCGAAGTTGAAATATTTTCCAAAGCTAGTTCTCCTCTGATCTTAAATTAAAAGACCAACCCTAAATAACTACTGCGAACGCAGCCTCACTGGTTAGCGATCACAGAGTGCAAATGTTAGGACCCTTCACGAATGCGATAGGCAACTGTCTATACCTCCACGAACGCGGCCCAAGCTAGCAATTGTGGAGGGCAAACACTCAAGGCACTATGAACGTGGCCAAGATGCCCATAAATGTGGAGAGCGAATTGCCCTTCACTAGCAAATGCTAAATTATCAAATTGTAGCATTGTCTAAGTCCCCAACAAGGTACTCGAGATTCGGCCAAAACCTCATGTGCACTAACAAACTATGCTACCTTATCAAATTTGATATTTCAAACTCAATGGCATAGTTGAAATTTTTAACAGAGATCATCTCGATAAAAAGTGCCACACCCAAGCATCATTTTAATCCAAAATTCATAAAAGGCCCAAAATGAGATCGGAAGCCTCAAGACATGCAAAAAAGATCATTTTAGACCAAAGTCAATGTTTCAGAGCTAACCATGCTGGTGAAATTCTCATCCAGGCACAATTTTCAAGAATATTGACTAAAGTCAAACTTAGGCCAAAGATTAAAGGCTGAAACGCCTAATGGCACAATAGCTTAAAATGACCCCTCCGAAGCTGATGAAATTGTCAGGATTTCATTCTGAAACTATCTACCTGGACTTTTGTCTAAAGTCAACTATCAAGGTTCTAGAATATTCAAAATACTAAAACTTGCACAAAATCTAAATAAACAACCCGGCGATCAAACTGTCAGTACCAATAAGTCGTAAATGACTTGAGAATGCTACAAAAAAGTTCTAAAAACTAAAAAGATCAGAAAACGATAAAAAGACTTAAAGAGATAGTTATAGAGATAACAAAACCCTATACTTTTCATTACAAAACAAATAAATTGGAAAAAGATGGTATTATTTTGTGAAAGAATAGTTGGTCCTCTAAAAAGTGAAATTTGTTCCTATGGAAATTATCGAGAAATCGAAGATAAAATAGAAGACCCAAAATTTTGTGAACAATGTAGAGTCGAATTTATTGATTCTCGAATATGAAGGTATCAAATTGGTTATATCAGACTCGCATGCCCAGTAATTCGTATTTAAAACTTCTTTCTAGTTGTATTGCAAATCTTTTAGATAAACTGGAGAAACTACTTAACTACACAAACATTCCTATTATACATACTAATTCACTCTATAATTTGAAATAATTGTGTCTTTTCTCACTAATTAATAAGTTGGAAAAGAGCCTAAAATATCCTTGAACTACTGAAAATGGTACAAAAATACATTTTATCCACCTATTAGGTCTAAAATGCATTTATCATCCATCTTTGGGTCCAAAAATATCCTTCACTAACTTTTTGACTCACTTATACCCTTGAAACTTACCACCCTCTCTTTTTTCTTTTTCTTTTTTAAATATTTATTATGTTTATTTTCTTATGGAATAAAATAAATCTCCATTTCTATTAGATTTCTTTCCATAATTTATCCAAACTGAAATAATGTATCTTTTTAAGGATCAAAGTGATTTTTTTAAAAAAGTGATCAAAGTGATTTATTAAATTAATTAATCAATTTATTTCTAAAAAGATAAATTTTAAAAATACATAAAGTTAATACAAAAGTAAGTTTTTTTAATAACTATATTTTATTACTAGATTTTCAAAATGGGTACAGATTTGACTCAGGATATGAACAAGGTCCCATTCTCCGAGTCTTTCTATGGTTTCCTTTCCAATCTAAGAGTCTAATTTAAGGGTAAAAATTAAGCTTGTACATAGTATCTGCCAATTTATGGAACTTACTTGCGCTACTATGGACCTCTTATATAACTAATCTTCTGATCATCTCTATAGTTCTTTCCTTGTGCTGAAAAATCTTGTAATTCCTTTCTTGCCATATGTAATACAAAGCTGTTGCCATGGTGATTCTATATACTTCTACATGAGGTGACTTGTTTGTTGCATGATCCATTGCCCACTGCAGTTTATCCTTCCATCCCTTGCTACTGTTATTGCTTGTTAGCCATGTTAGTAGTGCTTTCTATATTTTCCCAAAAAAAAGAGCATGCAAAGAAGAGGTGTTGATGAGATTATGCATCAGCATTACACAGACTGCAATTTATATCATTGAGTATTCCCCAGTTACCTAGTCTATATTTTGTATGTAGCCTCTCTTGTGTTGCCTGATATAATATGAACTTCCATTTAGGACTGCGCAGATTGTTACATGTTAATCTCCTCCATTGGACTTTAGGAAATTCCCCTGTTAAGTTCTTGTACATTGCCTTGATGTTGAATTCTGTTGCCACCATTGTATCAGTTATTGATATGTCTTTCTCCTCCAACCAGTGTCCTTCTTGCATGATCTTCCTTACTATCCAGGATGGTTGTTTACTTCTCACCTCCTATTGTTTTCTTCCTTTGATATAAAATGTATATATCCATATAATCCACAATTTATCATTTTTCTTATGCAAATTCCACAAATGTTTGAGGATAGCAGCCTTATTCCATACATATAGGTTAGTGATGTTCATTCCTCCTGCTACTTTTGGCCAGCAGAGTGTGTTCCATGCTACCAGTGCTTTCCCTTTTGTTTGCACCTCCCTATTCCAAAGAAATCTTTTACATAGAGTTTCCACTGTTTGAATGATCTTCTTTGGCATGACAAAGACTTGGGCCCAGAATGTTTTCATAGCTTCCAAGACACTTTGAACTAGTTGTAATCTTCCTGCATATGATAGGAATTATGTTTTCCATGTTGTGATCCTACCCAACATCTTATCTATTAATGGTTGGCATTGTCCTACTGATAACTTTTTAGAACTCAAAGGTACTCCCAGATATCTGAAAGGAATTGAACCTTTTATGAAACCTGTATGGTGCAATCTCTTTTGTTGAACGCTTTCTGAGACATCCCCAAAGTATATACAACTTTTTTTCTGGTTTGCTATAAGTCCTAAAACATTTGGGAATTTTTGGAATCATTCATAGATCATTTTTACTGATGTCAATTCCCCTCTGCTAAACAATAAAAGATCATCTGCAAAACTTAGTTGTATAATGTGTTGCTTGTGGCATCTGGGATGGTATTTGAAGTTTTCTTTTGTCCCCAGAGTTATTAGAAGCCTAGTTAGGTAGTCTATGACCAGTATAAATAGGTAAGGGGATAGGGGATCCCCTTGAATGACTCATCTTTTGGCTTTAAATGTTGAACTAGGGAACCCATTTATCATGTTGGAGTAAGTTATTGTCCTGACACAACACATAATCCAGCCTATAAACTTTTGTGGGAACTATAGACCAGCTAATACCTCTTCTAAAAAATGCCATTCCACAGAGTCATATGCTTTTTGCATGTCTATCTTGAACATAAACCTAAGTGGAGATCCCTTTTCTGCCATATCCCTTAATCAATTCATGACTCGGTATCACATTATCAGTCAACATTCTTCCAGGAACAAAGCTGTTTGACTTGGATCCACTAGATAATTCATAACACATTGCAACCTACTTATTAGAATTTTTGAGATAATCTTATATATATTAGTGCAGGAGGAAATTGGTCTGTAATCTTTGATGGTTATAGGATTTTCCACTTTAAGGATAAGTGTGACTAAGCTTCTGTTGATTGGTGCATACATGTTTCCTGTCTGAAAGAACTAAAGTACTGATGTTGTTACTTGGTTCCCAATTACTGACCAGGCTTGTTTGAAGAAGTAAGCATTAAAACCATCTTGTCCTGGGGCCTTTGTATCTCCAATACTCTTTAAAGCTTTCTTTACCTCTTCAGTAGTGAAAGGCTTTATCAGATTGAGTTGTGATCTAGCATGGATTGGACTTGCTTTGAGTATTTCTAGCTTTGCAACTGCATATGCTTGTTGTTTTTTCCTAGTAATCTCTTGTAAAACTGCACAATTTTCCTTGTGATTGCCTCTGGTTCTCTAACAATAGTACCATTTTCTTGCACTAGCATGGTAATTTGGTTTTGCAATCTTCTACCCTTCATGCTTGCAAAGAAAAAGGAAGTATTTGCATCATTTTGTTTCAGCCATTGTACTTTAGATTTTTGTTTGTAGATACTCTCCTCAATTAGGCTTCATTTATTTAGCTCCTTTCTCAGATTCTTTTCCTCCTCCAGTACTGCTTGTGGGATTGGGGCTATTCTCATTTGATTTTGTTTCTTCATAATATCACTCCTTATTTGCTTCAATTTCTCTGATACGGCCATGAAATACTTTTTATTCAGTTTTTGCATCTCATATCTTACCATTTTCAAGTTTCTCAATATAGTCGTCATGCTCTCACCCTGAATTTGCCAACTCCCTTGAACTTTTTCTTTAAATTCTGGATGTTGTGCTAGACAGTTATAAACCTGAATGCTTTTTTCTTTATATCTTCTTGAACCTCTGTTTTCAGACTTAGGGGAGAGTGGTCTGAAAAAAAAAGGATCCATAGCGAGGACCTGTAGTGATGGCATTCTGATTGCCCATTCTGCATTGACTATAGCTTTGTCAATTCTACTATAGACATGACCATTATTCCCTGTGAAATTCCTCCCTCCAGTGTGCAATTCTGTCATATTATAGTCAATAATCATTTTATTGAAATCTCTTGTTTACTGCTTGAACTAGGCTACCAATAGATCTATCATCTTGTGACAAAATGGCAATAAAATCACCCATAATTAGCCATAGTTCTTGGATATTATTATTCAATTGTTTTAGACCTATCCATAAGGATGTTATTGCACTGATTGTATGTAAACCATATACTGCTGTAAACTGGAACGTTACGCCACTATGTCTCATTATTGTTTCCCCATGAATATACTGATCAGCCTCTTCTGACTTCTTGAAATCTACTTCATTTGGGTTTCTTGCTAACCAGATTCTATTTCTGATATTTGTACTAGAATTTGAGCATCATTTCCATCCTGGCATGATTTTATTCATGAAGTAATTTGCTTTTTTTGAGCTCACTCTATGTTCTCGTCAAGCTAAAATTTGGACTTTATTCTTTCTCATAAACAACTTCAACTCTTTTTGTTTCTCTTCTTGGTTAAGGCCTCTAACATTTCATGTGACTATCATTTATTTGAAGGGGGTTTTGGTGGTATTTCTATGTTGTCCCCACTTGTTTCCCCACTTCTCTGGCCTTCCTCCATGTCTGTTTGTGACCAATCCTTTGTGGTTGTCTCTTGTCTGGTGTGAAGCCCAACTTGATTCTCTTTTCTCTATGTGTTTTTGTACCTAACTGTTTGCCATGTCCCTTGATCTCCTAGTTCAGTTCCATCCTCTATCTATTTATTTACTTGTTGAGTTTTATTTACTTCTTCACACCCTGCATCTTTGGTCTGTTCCATTGCCTTGATTGTGGTAGGTTCCGTTCCATCTTGTTTTCCAGTATCTGTATTTTCCTGTTAGCTTGTAATGGTGGTTTCTCCACACGTGTTCCCAACTAAAAGACATTTCTGGAAATACAATGGCTTCCAATCATACCATATCTGCTGCTCCATCATCCTTCCCTTATGATCATGAATTTTGATTGTCTTCCGCAGAGGTCTAGTAACATCAACTTCAACCAAGATTCTGGCAAAGGAGATTCTATTCACCTGTTGTACATTCATCTGCATATAAAGGCTTTCCCAAACTATTACCAATTTTACTCAAAAATTACAGGGTTCCAGCAAATTAAAGGCAAAGTTAGTAGTTTCACCCACAAGGGAATGATGGTTAAAATTTCCTCTTCAAAGTTATGTTCTAGGGTCCAAGGCTTCATAATAACTGGTCTCCTCATCATATAGTGGGGTCCTGAGCATAACATCTTATCCCTCTCTTCCTTACTCCCAAATCTCACCACAAAATAGCCATCAGAATGATATAATATCACTAGTTTGGTGGTGTAATTCCCCTACCCTGCAATGAACATATCCATAGCCCCTATGGTTGGTGAGCTGCCCACAACATATATTACCATGGAAGGTGCCCATTTAGCACCATCCTGGGCCACATCGTTAGCTAATATTTCAACTACTATTTGTCCTTCAATAACTACCGGAGGTATATAGCTTAGTTTCATACCTTTTGCAGCCAAGCTGTTTGATGCAAAGAGGTTTACCCATGGTTTTCTTGTGGTCTTCGTAGGTAGATTCGATTTTCTCTGTGTGCTTCCTTCTGTTGCATCTACTGTTCCATTGGTTCCTAGCATATTCCTTTGCTCTTCTCCTCCAAATCTGTGTCGAGTTTTAAGTTTAGGCCATTGCTCACTACATTTCATTTTGCCTTAGTCAACATATTCAAACACCAAGGTGTTTGTTGCTCCCTTTGGTGTTTGCAGGAGCTTTCTTCAGTGCTAATTCTAATTTCTTCCTCATGCTAGTTTTGTGTGTTCTTCAGTGATCTCCCTCTCCCCATTTTCGGTGAGGTGCAAGTTAATGCACACTAACTTGCGCGAAAGAAACCTTTTTTTCTACAAAATTAAGTTTTTGATTTGTCCAAAGGTAAGTTTTTATTTTTCTAATGTTATAATAAAAATAACGAAAAGTTATTCAAATTTGATTAAACAAAAAAATAAAGAAAGCTAAATCAATTTTAATAAATTGTTTTGATCCTTAAAAGGCTAATTATTTTATCTAAATAGAATACACGTATGTGTAGATTTTTTTAAAATTTTCAAAATATATATTATTGTAACTTTATATTTTTTTAAAGAATTTTTTCCCATAATTTATTAAATAAAACAAATATACCTTCTTCATGGCCCTAAAAAAAATTTAAGAAACTATAGTAAAACTACTAGTTTGTTTTTTCTTTGATCAGATTTTTCACATATTTTGTCCAAACCAAAGTAATATTTTAATTTATAACCCAAAAAAAACTTTAAAAAATAAAAAAAATAGAAGATTTCTTTTTTAAAAAAAATAAAGAATTGAGGATGGGAGTTTACTTTATTCTATAAGAAATTAGAACATAATACATATTTTTTAAAAAAGAGAAGGTTGTTAGTTTCGAGGGTATAAGTGAACCAAAAAGGTGAAGTAAGAGTATTTTTTTACCCAAAGGTAGATGCAGGGGCATTTTAGGTCCAATAGGTGGATGAAGGGCATTTTTGTATCATTTTCAATAGTTTGAGGACATTTTAGGCTCTTTTCCATTAATAATTTCATACTAGATCTCACTCCCCCACCCCCTCCTCTCTCCTTCTTTCTCTCACTCAACGCTCACTTTCTTCTCTCTCTTCCTCACTCTCCCTCTCTTTTTTCTCTCTCCCCTCACTCCCCCAACCCACTCTTTATGCACGGATACACTTGAATGTACTTTTTTTGAAATAGATAATGTTTTTTTAATATTAGATCTAGAGAGAGAGAAGGAGAGAAGTAAATAAGATTAGGGGAAAGGCGAGCAACAGAGTCAATATGTATTTTTAATACTAGATACATATATCTTTAGTGTTAGATACATGCTAAAATACGAATATATAGTAAAAAGGGTGAGAGAGTCAATGTGTCCCAGATACATGTTAATCACGCTTAGTTTGAATATAGTATATTCAAAACAATTTATACCTAGTTTGATCTACATGTATTCGAGATAAATACATCTAGAGAAAAGTAATACGAAAGATAATTTCCTGAACCCTAACAAATTCTTAAACCAAAAAGAAATGTTGGAAGTACTTTTAAAACAAAAAGTGGAAGAATGATATTTTTGAATCATTTTTCATGCTTAGAGATATTTTTTTACTAAAAATTACAGAACTACACAACATATTTTATCAAAATTTTAAATATTCCCTACTATATAAAAAAATTACAAAAATCTCACATGTTTGTATTCTCCGCCTTAACTTCATATACTAAGAATAAAACAATTAAATTCTCCAGCTCACATTTTTCCTTTACTATTTTTACGCTTAATGAAAGGCCCCGGATCATGACGTCGCTTTGAGGCCCACAGTTTTGCCCGAAAACCTGCCAGGTACCATCCCACAGAAGGACCTACATGGTCCGTGTGAAGCCACACGGCCCGTGTGGCCTCCCGTGGGGTGACACCTGGGAGGTGTAGGGAAAAACGGGCCACCACACGGTCCGTGTGAAGCCACACGGCCCGTGTGGCAAGTAAACGGGCGGGGTCACGATCCGTGTGACCCCAGACGGTTGTGATACTTGGTCCAGAAAATTTGTAGGAGGAAAAATTTAAGTCTAGGGCCACGGCACAGCAGACGGTCCATGTGGCCCTAGACAGACCGTCTACCGGTCCGTATGCCTCAGACGGACCAATTTCTGCTCCGTTTCATTAATAGCATTTTTGTAATATTAGCTCATTCCAATGAAAATTTAGTCTTTTCCCACCCTTCCTAAGCCCCCTATATAAGGAAACCCCCTCAATTTTTTCAGCATTTACTCTCTCTCTCTCTCTCTCTCTAAAGTATATCTCTCAAGGCTCTCCATCCTCTCTCTAAGATTATTCAAGCTAAGGGACAAGGTTGTGAGCCTATTTTCTTCTCAAATTTGTCTACAATCAAGTATGTGGGTGTTGATTCTTGGTCTCTTCCAACCAAGAAGACCCAAATTCCTTCTTAAACTACTCTATGAACTTGGTTACATGAAATATGAATTTCTTACTTGATCTTGATACCTTGAATCATGCATATGCTATATTATATTCTAAAACTTGAGTTATGATGAGTTTAAGTATGATGAACTATGTGGATTATGAAAATGTGAACATGCAAGTCCCTTTTAAGCTTTTACCATACATGGGTGGTCTACACTACATTTTATATGAATTTTATTATGAATTTTTGGTCTTTTCATTATATTGCTATTTTGATATACTTTACATTACCCATGCCACTCTCCCACCATGCATTGCATCACATTCATGATATTTATACATGGAAATTCCGAAAATATGGGGTTAAGCTAGATTTTGTCCTAAACAGGAAGTATAATGTGAATTTTTGGCTCTTTGAGCAATATGGGTGCTTACACCATTTTGGTATATGTGTAGAAGAGTTAACCTTGAATGAGAATTATGATAATAAATTTTGTAATTGGCCTTTGAGCCTACTCGTATAATCACGTTTTGAAATGCATATTTGATCCTCTTGAAAGCATATGTATATGTATAAGTATTCTAGTGGGATGTGTACTTAGCACCGATGGATTGGGGGCGTTAGGGATATCCCCAAGGTCCCTCTCTCTTTCCTTGAACTATGTGCCAGCATAAGAGCCCTTCTGAAATAGGAATTGCCCGTAAGGAAGGAGGTCATCACCGAAATAGGGGTTGCCCGTAAAGGATGGCTATTCGTATGTACATTATGATGTAATTATGAAAACTCTTCTGAAATAGGGGTTGCCCGTAAGGAAGGTGGCCATCCACCGAAATAGGGGTTGCCCGTAAGGTGTGATGTAGATTACCTTTGGCAAGTAATCTTTTCTCTGCCGATGGGAGGTCCAAATCGGTCCGGTTCATGTAATAGCTCGCATGGATTGGGTTTGTCGGTTATAGTCCATCCCCGTTATATATATATATATATATATATATATATATATATATAGGAGCATTATCGCATTGCACATATCACACATCCGATGGCATCTTGTATATTAAAATTTCTGTTGCTTATATGCTCCTTGTATATTACGTGCCCTTGCCACTTAATATGATTATGCAGGTTTGGTAAGTCACGTGCATTGCATACTCGCATACTTAGTACATTCAACGTACTAACGCATACTTTATGCCTGCATGATTTTACCATGCAGGAACCGAGCAATTTGAGCAGTATCCGCCGGACGAGTAGCTTCCCCTTTCTAGATACTCTGTGGTGAGCCCCGTCTTTCGAGGGCATGCTTTTGTTCTTGTCCGCTTTATCTATGTATGTATTTTGTCGAGGGTGAGCCCGGAACTTGTTTCGGCCCCCATTCCTTGATTAGTAGCACATGTCGAACATTGTATAAACTCTTCTCATTTTGTTATCTATAAAATATATTCTCCCATTTGGGTTTAGAATGTTCCCTTTTTACACTTGAATCTAAGTTCTGAAAAGTTTGAGGCTTGTTTGGGGGCTTTCGGGTCCCCATTCACCATGTCACATCTAGGCCCCGACCCCGGGTCGTGACAAAAGGTGGTATCAGAGCCTTAGGTTTTCAATGGTCCTCGGATCCCAACATGCCGCGTTAAGTAGAGTACTATTCATGGGTGTGAAGTGCACCATACCTACGAGTGGGAGGCTACGAAGATGCCTTAGGAAATTCCTCCCTTCTTTCTGTCTTGTATCATGCTACGACTAGTATATGAAATTTCCTTACTTATTGGTGTCATTAATCTATTTCAGTAAATGCCTCGAGGAAGACCTCCACTACCTAGGCCGGCTCTGGCTACTGAAGACTAGGTAGGCCTCTCCTGAGCCTATGGAGGAGCCTATTTCTAACGGTGAATTCCGTACCGCCTTTGCCATGCTTGCACAGGTGGTGACTGCTCATGCAAGGCAGGCCAATTTGCCACGGGATCCCACACCCGCTTCCATTGTAAGGGATTTCACCCGGATGAATCCTCCAGAGTTCTATGGGTCAAGGGTTGATGAAGATGCTCAGGAGTTCATTGATGAACTCTCAAAAATACTGAACATTATGGGCGTCTCTTCTGAGGAAAAAGCTGGACTGGCTGCCTACCAGCTGAAGGATGTAGCCCAGGTATGGTATACTCAGTGGACCATGGAGAGGGTTTGTGATGGTAATGTGAAATGGGGAGAGTTCAAAACTGCCTTCCTCGACCACTTTTTCCCAATTGAGCTGAGGTAGGCCAAAATGATCGAGTTTATTAACCTCAAGCAGGGGAGTATGAGTGTGAGGGATTATGCCCTCAAATTTACCAAGCTTTCTAAATATGCTCCGTCCCTAGTGGTCGATCCCCGTGCAAGGATGCACAAATTTGTTTCAGGTATTTTTGATTTGCTGGTGAAGAATGTCGGACTGCTATGCTGATTGGGGACATGGATATTGCCAGACTCATGGTGTATGCTGAGCAGATTGAGGGGGAGAAACTCAAGAAGAAGAGGGCATATGATCCCAAGAGAGCCCGCATTGATGGTAGGTTCTCGGGTGCTAGGAATGTTGGTTTTGGTCGCTTCCAGCAGGGCCAAGGCTCGGGAGCTCGGGTGGCTAATGCTCGGGCACCCCCTCCTGGGGTTCAGGTGGGTGGCGGACCCGGATATTTGATGTGTGACAAGTGTCGGAAGCCCCACACATGTGCTTGTTGGAGAGATAGGGGACTTTGCTTCGGGTGCGGAAGTAAGGACCACAAGGTTGCTGATTGCCCTAGAAATGTACGCGGAGGCCGAGGTCAGGTAGCCCAAGGTGGGCAGGGTCAGCCAAGGGGTCCTCCAGGTGCTGCCCCAAGAAACAACAGGTTCTATGCACTCCATGCTCGCCAGGATATCGAGGAGACTCCAGATGTTGTGACTGATATGTTAAGAGTTTTTTATTTTGATGCTTACGTTTTGCTTGACCCAGGTGCAAACTTGTCTTTTTTGACCCCGTTGTTGGCTGTTAAGTTCGGTTTGAAACCCTAGATTCTAATAGAGCCTTTCTCGGTCTACACCCCCGTGGGTGAATCTATTATTGCTCATAGGGTCTATTATGGGTGTCATGTTACTGTGTTGCATAAAATCTTTCCATGCAATCTTGTGGAACTTGAAATGTTTGATTTTGATGTGATTCTTGGAATGGATTGGTTGCATGCATCTTATGCTTCCATAGACTATAGAACCCGAAAAGTCCAGTTCTAACTTTCCGGTGAGCCAGTTCTTGAATGGAAGGGTAGTGATTCCTCTATTAAAGGCAGGTTTATTTCCTACCTCAAGGCACAGAAAATGATTTCTAAGGGGTGTATCTACCATATGGTAAGGGTCCGAGACGCAGATTCTGAGGTGCCTACTCTCGAGTCAGTCCCTGTGGTGAATGAATTTTCGAATGTGTTCCCCGAGGACTTACCGGGCATTCCTCCGGATAGAGAGATAGATTTCGGCATAGATCTTCTTCTAGATACTCAGCCTATTTCTATCCCACCGTATCGGATGGCCTCGACAGAATTGAAAGAGTTGAAGGAGCAGTTAAGGGACTTATTAGAGAAGGGCTTTATTCGGCCTAGTACGTCACCGTGGGGTGCTCCCGTGTTGTTTGTGAGGAAGAAGGACAGGTCTCTCCGTATGTGTATTGATTACAGACAGCTAAATAAAGTGACAGTTAAGAACAAGTACCCGTTGCCGAGGATTGATGATTTGTTTGATCAGCTACAAGGTGCCACTCACTTCTCAAAAATTGATCTCCGTTCCGGATACCATCAGTTGAAGCTTAGAGAGTGTGATATCCCCAAAATAGCTTTTCGGACAAGGTATGGGCATTTCGAATTTATGGTGATGTCGTTTGGTCTAACTAATGCTCCGGCCGCCTTTATGGATTTGATGAACAGAGTGTTTAAGCCTTTCTTGGACAGCTTTGTGGTAGTGTTTATCGATGATATCCTTGTTTACTCCCGAAGTGAACAAAAGCACGGGAATCATTTGAGGATGGCCCTCCAAACTCTAAGGGAAAAGAAATTGTATGCCAAATTTAGCAAGTGCGGGTTCTGGTTGGGGGAAGTGGCTTTCCTCAGGCATGTGGTGTCTGGGGTGGTATTAAGGTAGATCCGAGAAAGACCGAGGCTGTGAAAAATTGGCCTAGGCCGTTGACTCCTTCGGATATCTGCAGTTTTCTTGGGTTTGGCCGGGTACTACAGAAGGTTTATAGAAGGTTTCTCCTCTATTGCATCTCCGTTGACCAAGTTGACCCAGAAGCAGGCTAAGTTTTTATGGTCGGATGAATGCGAGAGGAGTTTCTAAACTTTGAAGGATCGGCTTACATCGGCTCTCGTCTTGACCTTGCCAAGTGGTTCAGAAGGGTTCGTGGTGTATTGTGATGCCTCGAGGGTCGGATTGGGTTGTGTGCTTATGCAGAATGGTAAGGTGATAGCGTACGCATCAAAACAGTTGAAGGTGCATGAACGAAACTATCCCACTCATGACCTTGAATTGGCGGTGGTAGTGTTTGCCTTGAAAATTTGGAGGCATTATTTGTACGGGGTCCATGTTGATGTATTCACCAATCAAAAAAGTTTGCAATATGTGTTCACCTAGAGGGATCTTAATCTCAGGCAGAGGAGGTGGTTGGAGTTCTAAAAGATTATGACATAAGTGTGTTGTATCATCCGGGCAAGGCCAATGTCGTAGCCGACGCTCTTAGCAGGTTGTCTATGGGGAGTGTGGCGCATGTTGAAAATGAGAAAAAGGAATTGGCAAGGGATATTCACCGGTTGGCTAGGTTGGGTGTCAGGTTGACTGATTCTAGCACAGGCGATATTCGGGTTCAGAACGGGTCAGAATCTTCTGTGGTGAATGAAGTGAAAGCTAAGCAAGATCTAGATTCGTCGTTATGTGAGTTGAAGAAGTTGGTTGTTGCAAAAGAGATTGAGGCTTTCTCCCAAGGGGGAGATGGTGTACTTCGGTACCAAAACCGGCTTTGTGTTCCCGACGTGAATGACCTTAGGAAGGTGATTATGAGTGAGGCCCACAACTCTCACTACTCTATCCACCCAGGGTATACTAAGACGTACCAGGATCTGAGAGAGATTTATTGGTGTCATGGTATGAAGAGGGATATTACCAAGTTCGTGTCTGAATTCCCGAGTTGTCAGCAGGTGAAGGTTGAGCATCATAGGCCCGGTGGTTTGGCCTAGGATATTGTAATTCCCACCTGGAAGTGGGAGGATGTGAATAAGGACTTTGTGATTGGATTGCCTTGGACCCAAAGACAATTTGACTCCATTTGGGTTGTTGTGGACCGGATGACGAAATCGGCTCACTTTCTATCAGTCAAGACCACCTACAGTGCCGAGGATTATGCGAGGTTGTATATTCAAGAGTTGGTGAGGTTGCATGGCGTACCTAGATCTATCATATCGGATCGTGGTACCCAATTCACTTCCCACTTTTGGAAATATTTTATGAAGGGCCTTGGGACCAAAATTAAGTTGAGTTCTGCTTTCCATCTCAAACTGATGGCCAAGCGGATCGGACTATTCAAACTTTGGAGGACATGTTGAGAGCATGTGTGTTGGAGTTTAAAGGGAATTGGGAAGATCATCTTCCACTCATCAAGTTTGCTTATAATAATAGCTTCCATGCTAGTATTGGCATGGCGCCATTTGAGGCCTTATATGGGAAAAGGTGTAGATCCCCCATGGGGTGGTTTGAAGTGGGCGAAATGGCCTTGGTTGGCCTGGATTCGGTGATGGATGCTATGGAGAAGGTAAAGGTGATTAGGGAGGGATTAAAAGCGGCCCAAAGTCGCCAAAAGTCCTATGCAGATAGTAGGAGGAGGGACCTCGAATTTCATGTCGGAGATTGGGTTTATGTGAAAGTCTCTCCTATGAAGGGCATTATGCGTTTCGGCAAGAGAGGCAAGTTGAGCCCCCGGTATATTGGCCCTTATGAAGTTGTTGAGCGGATTGGAGATGTGGCCTATAAGTTAGAGTTACCTCCGGATTTAGTTTCCATCCATCCGATCTTTCATGTAGCTATGTTGAGAAAGTTTGTTGGCGATCCTAGCTCCATTGTGCCTTTGGAGGGGATTGAGGTTGAGGAAAATCTGACTTATGAGGAGGTGCCGGTGGCAATCTTGGATAGGCAAGTGAAACGTCTTCGCAACAAGGATGTGGCTTCGGTAAAGGTACTTTGGAGAAATCAACTAGTGGAGAGTGCTACTTGGGAGGCAGAGCTGGACATGATGAAACGATACCCCCATCTTTTCCAATCTATTCAAGACTAAGGTACTAGGAATCTTTTCTTATCAATTGTGTTATCTTCTTGTCCTCTTGAGTATCATGACATGACACGCATATGTGTATACTAAAGGATTTTCCATTTTGGCAAATAAATTGAATACAATTTTGATATGAGTTGGTTTTGAACTATAATATGATTTGTGGCAAAAAAATCTTTTATTTACAAACCTTGCAAATTGAGTTGAGTTGTGCATTGTGTCTTGTGTCGGATGTATCTTGTCTTGACTTTAACTTTTCCAGCCTTGTTCTTGCACATTTGAGGAAGAATGTTCCCAGGGGGAGATGATGAAAGGCCCCGGATCATGACGTCGCTTTGAGGCCCACAGCTTTGCCCGGAAACCTGCCAGGTACCATCCCACAGAAAGACCTACACGGTCCGTGTGAAGCCACAGGCCCATGTGGCCTCCCGTGGGGTGACACCTCGGAGGTGTAGGGGAAAACGGGCCACCACACGGTCCGTGTGGCAGGTAAACGGGTGGGTTCACGGTCCATGTGACCCCAGACGGTCTGTTTATCGGACCGTGTTGTGATACTTGGTTCGGAATATTTGGAGGAAAAATTTAAGTCTAGGGCCACGGCACGGCAGACGGTCCATGTGGCCCCAGACGGACCGTCTACCGGTCCGTATGCCTCAGATGGACCAATTTCTGCTCCGTTTCATTATGGCATTTTTGTAATATTAGCTCATTCCAATGAAAATTTAGTCTTTTCCCACCCTTCCTAAGCCCCCTATATAAGGAAACCCCCTCAATTTTTCAGCATTTACACACACACACACACACTCTCTAAAGTATATCTCTCAAGACTCTCCATCCTCTCTCTAAGATTATTCAAGCTAAGGGCCAAGGTTGTGAGCCTATTTTCTTCTCAAATTTGTCTACAATCAGGTATGTGGGTGTTGATTCTTGGTCTTTTCCAACTAAGAAGACCAAAATTCCTTCTTAAACTACTCTATGAACTTGGTTACATGAAATATGAATTTCCTACTTGATCTTGATACCTTGAACCATGCATGTGCTATGTTATGTTCTAAAACTTGAGTTATGATGAGTTTAAGTATGATGAACTATGTGGATTATGAAAATGTGAACATGCAAGTCCCTTTTAAGCTTTTACCATACATGGGTGATCTACACTACATTTTATATGAATTTTATTATGGATTTTTGGTCTTTTCATTATATTGCTATTTCGATATACTTTACATTACCCATGCCACTCTCCCACCATGCATTGCATCACATTCATGATATTTATACATGAAAACTCTGGAAATGTGGGGTTAAGCCCGATTTTGTCCTAAAAAGGAAGTATAATGTGAATTTTGGTAAGACATGGGATACGACAAGGAGGTGATCACCGATATGTCTATGATTTTGGCTCTTTGAGCAATATGGGTACTTGCACCATTTTGGTATATGTGTAGATAAGCTATCCTTGCATGAGAATTATGATCATAAATTTTGTAATTGGCCTTTGAGCCTACTCGTATAATCACATTTTGAAATGCATATTTGATCCTCTTGAAAGCATATGTATATGTATAAGTATTCTAGTGGCATGAGTACTTAGCATCGATGGATTGAGGGCGTTAGGGATATCCTCAAGTTCCCTCTCCCTTTCCTTGAACTATGTGCCAGCATAGGAGCCCTTCCAAAATAGGGGTTGCCCGTAAGGAAGGGGGTCATCACCAAAATAGGGGTTGCCCGTAAGGGATGGCTATTCGTATGTACATTATGATGTGATTATTGAAAACCCTTCCGAAATAGGGGTTTCCCGTAAGGAGGTGGCCATCCACCGAAATAGGGATTGCCCGTAAGGTGTGATGTAGATTACCTTTGGCAAGTAATCTTCTCCCTGCCGATGGGAGGTCCAAATCGGTCCGGTTCATGTAATAGCTCGCATAGATTGATTTTGTCGGTTATAGTCCATCCCCGTTATATATATATGAGCATTATCGCATTGCACGCATCACGCATCCCATGGAATCTTGTATATTAAAATTTCTGTTGCTTATATGCTCCTTGTATATTACGTGCCCTTGCCACTTAACATGATTTTGCAGGTTCGGTAAGTTATGTGCATTGCATACCCACATACTTAGTACATTCAACGTACTAACGCATACTCTATGCCTGCATAATTTTACCATGCAGGGACCGAGCAGTTTGAGCAGTATCCGTCGGACGAGTAGCTTCCCCTTTCTAAATACTCTGTGGTGAGCCCCGTCTTTCGAGGGCATGCTTTTGTTCTTGTACGCTTTATCTATGTATGTATTTTGTCGAGGGTGAGCCCGGAACTTGTCCCGGCCCCCGTTCCTTGATTAGTGGCACATGTCGAACATTGTATAAACTCTTCTCATTTTGTTATCTATAAAATATGTTCTCCCATTTGGGTTTAGAATGTTCCCTTTTTACACTTTAATCTAAGTTCTGAAAAGTTTGAGGCTTGTTTGAGGGCTTTCGGGTTCCCATTCGCCATGTCACATCTAGGCCCCTACCCTGGGTTGTGACACCTAATTTCTAGCAAAAGTTGTTTAATTAGTGTCAATCACTGATTTGTTACCATTTCATCACAATTAAATTGCAAATTCAAAGTTTAGCATTTCTTTTGTACTTTTTTATATATCGAAGAAGTTGTCTTCTTCACCCTTCATTGTTTGAACGATTCCCTTTTTTTATTTTTTATTAGTATCAATGCTCTCATAGATGCTCAACCATCATTGAGTGTTGTTTTACACAGGAAGTCTATGACAGTGACAACCCTCGCCAACGTATGTAGACCCAACAATCGAGGCTCAAGAAGACACCATTGAATATGATTTAGCAGCTGAGACTGAGGTCATAAAGGAGACGGCTCAACTTCAAAATCTCCAATCACTAAATCACATGTAAAAAAAAAAAAGAAAAAAAGTTGAACCCATTACCCATCCCCCTTCTATACGAAAGGTGTGTTTTTTAACCTAAATTGGTATGTTTGATTTATTTTCCAAAATTAATCGTTAATAGGTTGATTTTTGCGGGAATATGTTGAATCGATACATAAATCTATGTTAATGTAGTTGATAATCATGAAAATTAGGCGTATCAACATTTTGTGAACGCGTTCTTGATACATGTAAATCATAAGTCCACTGTTGATACTTTTCATACGGTTAGGCATTTTGCGGTTTTCTAATTTTCAAGTATCAAAATTTTGTTATGCTCGTTAACTAAAGTTTACTGACAACTCATAGAAAAACCTTGTAAATGAAGTACCAAATATATTTTTTCTGAAGCACACGCAATCAAGTATCAATTAACAACAGAAAGTACCTAATTTTAAGTATCTAGTCTATGCAAGTATAAATCTTTACACTATACATAAATCAGGTATCATTTATATACCTGAACTACAATACTTCAAAGATCAAGTACAACCAACTAAAATCAATTAAATTCAAGTATCAAATACATACATGAAGTACATTAAATCAAGTATCAGATGTCGTCAATTAAAAGTAAATTTTCTCATTCAAGTATCAGACTCATACAAGTATCATTTCAATTATAACATAACTGATACTTTCTACCGTGACAGAAAAATAGTTTACATTGAATGTTCATCATATAAATGTTAGATTACTTATTAACATAATAGTATCATTTTTGTTTTATTGTATCAACTTTTATTATATCTACTGTAAAATTAGTTAATATTAATATTTTTTTACTCAACATCGCAGGGACTCAACTATGTAGTAAAACAGCCTCCCAAACACAATTTAAAGTTTGGTGCAACATACAATCCAATATTTGTCACTGTTATTACGTTGCTAACCGAGGATGAAGGGTTAGAACGATTTCGTGAGACTATCTCTGGTCAGTACTTGAGGACACTATAGTGTAATTATCAAGATTGGATTGTTAAATGTTTGATGTTGCTTGAGCTGAAGCATAAAAACACCGACGAATTTTTGATCCACCATGTCAAGGGTAACACCCTTTGCTTTACCATCAGAGATTTTGCAATTATTATCGGTTTAAAATGTACTAGCAATATCAACGAGTTTTGGTATTCAAATCCAACCCCCAGTAGTCTGATTGTGAAATACTTTTCTGGTGCACGATCAGGTGTACCTAAGGGGCATCTGGTTCAGCCTTTCTTAATGGGTGGATGGGATAATACTGAAGAGGCAATCCAGATGGTCATTTTCTATTTTCTACACTCATTTATTTTTTCACAAACATCTGAAACACCTATTCTAGCTGAAGATTTTCGAAGGATTAAAGATGCCAGCTATGTACAATTTTCGTAGGGACAAGTTGTCTTTACCAAATTGATTAACAGTTTTAGACAGGCGGTTACATCATCCAAATAGCTTTATAGATTGTCTGGCATGTCATACACGTTGAATGCATGGATCTACAAGTGTACTTCTAAAGTACCAACCAACATAGTCATTAGTGCTGGAAAACACATTTCTAGAATACTAAATTGGCATGTAGTTGGTGTAAGGCCAAAATATGAATATTCCATGTCTACAATTTTTAACTAGGTATTAATTATTTTTTGATACATATTTTTATAATGTTTGGTAGTTTACGTAAAATCTGATAATTTTTATTTTTCTAGGTAGATTTCTCCAATTTAGTCCCAATTGACGAAGAACTGGCAACATTGGATTTGCCAGCCATCACTGATCTACCAGCAAATGAACTCTCTTTGTCTGGTATACGAAGTGCATCGTGCCGTCACTACAGTAATGTGCATATTGGAGAGCCAACTAGATTTGAGGATTTCCCCTCTAAACCACTTGTCCATTTGTTGCGAAAGTCCAAGCAGCTTGAGTCTACAACATCTCCGCCTCCACTTCAAAAGTGAAACGTAGTGCATATTCAGAATAGCATCCAGCTTCATCTTCAAAGCCAAAGAAATCTGTGCACTTTTCTCAAAGTCCAAAAAAACATCGTCACAATCCAAGCCATCTGAGGCTACTCAATCTTCATCAACTCGTTCCCAAGGCAGTTCTGCTGAAGACATAAAGCAAGTGAAGAAATTTGTCAAGAAATATGTAAGTATCAATTGTGTTATTTTTCATTAATTCTTGATATGTAATCATGCAACTATATTATTGATGTCAAATTGATACTTAATTATGTTTTTAATTTACAAAGTGGGTAGAAGGTTTAATGCCCTAGAGTCTTTGATAAAGTCAAAGATCAATGAGATTTTGAAAGCTATCAGGGTGTCACCCTATAATGATTATGCTGGTGTTTACAATCAAGAAAACATCCATGAGCAAACCAATAAAGTATCAATTCTTTCCTTGTAAAATACGTGATACATGTAGTTTTAAATAAAATTCCTCACATCACAAACATGTCAATTGATAAGGTATCAGTCAATATCAAATAAGTATCATGAACTTGATTCAACTACATATAGGTGATACTTCACCGAAATTTTATATTTATGATAGTCATGCATCAGTAAAGTATCAAATCTAAAATAAACATGTATCAGTTAACATATTCACTGCAATATAGTATCAATTGTACATCTGGTTATTCATCAATATTTTTTTTTATTTTATTATTTTCTCAATATCCCCCAAAAAAATTATTTTCTATGTAGGATGTTGATGGACCATCTATTCTGGACATTCATAATCAACCTGACCAAGGATGTCATAATTCCTCATTTATTAACGATGATCGCACATCTGGGAATCAAAATACACTAAATATCCTGGAAGTCACCACTAAAGATACTAAAATTGTTGAGCAGGCAAGCGATGACCCTGTGAACCATACAATTGAGGATGCACCTCCTTCAAATGTCAATGAAAACACAATAGATGACATCCCTGTTACAGTTGTTGCCAGAGTTGGGGAAGAAAATATCCCTTGTCCATTTACTGAGGTATATTTAAATAATAATTATATATCTTAATCCAAGTATCGTCTTAAAAAAATTCATGCACCCATTTTACTTTCAAGCATCTGGATCAAAATTAAACCTTTCTGAATCTAATAATGGCACAAATGCTCCGGTGGATAAAAATCTTTCTCTCCAGGGAGACATTCATAGTTCAAACAAGGTGGTGAATTAACAAATTCTCCAACAAGTTGTGCCCAAACCTAAATCTGTCTAAATAGATATTTTTTTGTTTTAAAGGTTGGCACATCTGTTGAATCAATAAAAGACCCAAAACGTTAGTCGGATAATCAAGGTGTTCCTGGTTCGGCACATTCGGAAAATATGTGGAAGGATAATCCCTTATTAAAGAATGTCTCATCGGTAAGCTGACCTAATATACACTTTACTAAATTATATTTAGCAGGGAATAAACGTTTATTTGTCATACTACACCGGACTCATCGGCTAATACGTTAGTTTTAGAAGGAATGAATGAAGAGATCGAAACAATATTGAACCAACTACATGAACCCATAATAGCAGCACTATTGAAAACGGCCACTTAGGAAGAACTTCTCAGTGATCCATCTCTTCTTCAGGACAGTTAGCTACCTACCACTCTTCCATGCAAAGAAATTATTTTGCATGATTCATCACAGACCCCGGCAAACGCAACAGGATGCCTTTAAAGTTTTATCAGTCATCATTCTTATCAAATTTTAGTTCAAGTGAAAATGGGAAGGAGAAAATGGCCTACATTTTCAGAAGTTCCCATTCGACGAATATGGCATTTGCTATGACCCTCCACTGGACCTAATCTCTGACTTTTGCAATTGAATTGAAAAAAGATTACTGAAAACACATGCCAAGAAAAAAGCCCTACTAAACTCCACATTAGAAAATTATGTCATGTTTGATCATAGTTGTAAATTTTTTTCATATTGTTTAAGAAAACCGAAGGAGGATCAGTATAGATCTCGATGTTCATCGATTGAACCTTTAAAGATGGATTTTGTGGTTGCATGCCCTAAAGACAAGAATTGATTCTATAACATGTCACAAAAAAATAATAGTTGGACTAATGAGGTCAGTTTTTCAGTTAATTTGATACATGTCTGTCTGACTTGATACCTATCCAATAAAATGCATATGTGTACTGATACTTGAAATATGTTGACTTGATACCTGCCCACTATAGCTTATCCATAGTTGATAGTTGAATCCTTTTTAAATTATAAGTATTGTCTATAGTCCAATTATGCTTGATATCTGAAATTTCATAACAAGATATGTGTTAGCTGCTCTATATATCACATGAACTATAATTTTGATACCTGATGTAATACAATATGATAAGAATAACTAGTTGTAATCAAAATAATACCTCTTTCTATCTTTACATCTTTCATATGCAGTTCTGCAATAATTGATACTTGAATCCTTGACTTTATAAGTATAAGCTGGAAAGTAGTTATAATTGATACCTGAAATGTCATAGGCTGATATGTGTCAGATCTAGTACATCCAATTAACTATGTTTGATATCTGAATCATCACAACTTGATAGGTATCACCAAGTGCAAATAACATTACACTTTTAAGTCTCTATACCTTCCACACATTGCAATTTAATCCTTTTTATTTTTTAAAAGTTATGTAGCATTTGTAATGCGAACATTGAAGATACATCACTATTTTTTTTATATTAAACTTCCCATCCTTTTCATCCTGCAGCATCTAGATATAATTTTCTACTACATTTGAAAGGAGTCGAAGAATCAATTCAGCAATCAATACAGATACATCACAACAAATTGCATATCTCAGAAGTACATTATGGCAGCTCACACAAGGTATTATGACACTTACGATGATGATAATTTAAGCATTCGGGAATACCTTGCACATGGAGCTGATGTATCTAAGTTGGAGAGGTCGGTCACAAACATTTTAAAAGGATATTGCATTCCTGTCGGGTCTCCTTGGTATCTAGTAGATAAAGTCTATATACTAGTTAATTGCGATGAAGATTCACTGGGTTTTGGTTGTAGTTGCTTTAAAGGAAAGAGTGATACGCATCTATAATTCTACAATGAGTTCAAGGCATAAAAGTTCTTCTGTTGAAATTAAAAAAATGGTCCTCATATTGCCAACGTATCTACAAAATAGTGATTTTTTCAAAACAAAAAAAAACAATAGGACTGACTGGTCCACACTTGAGGCATACAAGGACAAGGCAACCGGGGAGATGATTGGTCAAAACAAGTTCCTTTTAAAGTTGAATTTTTTCAAGGAATTGCTCAACAACAAAGCGACAGCCTGTAAGTTTTTTCATTGGCCCATAGTCCTTTAATATATTTTTTTATCTCATATCACTTTTTTTCAAACTGCCATTCCAAGAATTGTGGGGTATTGGTTGTTGCATACGCTGAGTACATTAGTTATAGGATCCCCGTCCCAACGCATACGCTGGATGTTGAGTACCTTCGGAAGAGATACGCCGCGCTGTTATGGAAATATGATAATGACAAGGCTTGTGAAGGCTATGTTAGTGAAAATGGCAATCCACCCAAGCCTAGAGATCTTTTCATTACACCGGACAGTGATAGACTGATCGATATTTTTTTATTTCGATATCTGTAAATTTCAATCTTATTTCCAGAAACAACAGCATAGACTATTAAGGCAAATTGTGTTGCAATTGTGTTTTTTATGTTGAATAGCTAAGTTTTTATTTTTGGTACTTTCCAGATGGTATTGTAGTAAGCATATAAATTTCAATCTATATTTTGCCCTATGATTTTTAGCACTTACATTGTTTACTTCATGATATCTTTATTCAAATGATAGGTAAATGTTACATAAATGATACTTGAACTATTTTGCACTTTAGATACTTGATACTTTGTTTTAAACAGGATGATTGTCCTTTATATGGCATTTCGTGTTTGTTACTTGATACCTCCATAAATATCAAGTATCAAATGGTTTATTATCAACTATTTTACATTTAATATACTTGATACTTTGTTTAAAATAGGAAGTTTGTGGATTTAAGTTCTGATTTTTAAAGAATTCATTTCAGTTTCAGGATTATTCAATAGCACTGAACCTATGTGTTTGTATGAACAAACAAATGGTATATAATCAAGTATCAACAATATATATCCACATTTATGCATCAATTTAACATCCAAATTCTTAGCATATATCTAAAAAAATTTATCTGAGTATTATTTTGTTATTCATCTGAGTATTTATATTTTTTCATCTAAGTATTTATATTTGTTATTCATTAAACCTACAAAAGTATTATTTTGTCCTGATATATTAAGAATCATAAAATAAAATAACATATAAGAACTAATTCAAACCTAATCAACATGAAAAATTATTTTTCCAATGAAATGTTCATCCACACTTGTAGCTCGTACTCTCACAAATAAATTCGTAACTACATATCAATCTATCACTTTTCCTTCGGATAGAAAGTACAGGTTCTTCTATTGTGGCCTTCATGACCACAACGCCCATAACAGTTTGTGTTTGTGCTTATCTTTTCACCTACACTTTCTTTCCTCCCTTTTCTCGGTCTTCCAGGCATCCTTTTGTACTTTGGTGAAAGGACAACTTCAGCTACAACATCTTTTGGCGCACACCGATCCCCCTTATCGGGCATTAAAACCATTGGAACCTTATTCGCACTTGTCAATGCTTCCGGTTTGTAATAATTAGAGAAATACGGATGCATATTGGTTACATTTTTGCTCTTCAAAATAGCAACTGCATGCTCATCAACTTGAAACCTCCCATAATTGTATGTTTTTCTTTCAAGGCAAACAACATATCTTTTATCGAAATCATAAACTGGATATATATACTCAAAGGAAGGAACAACCTGTCAACACCAAATAATTAGTAAATTTATTGATATATTTTATTTTTCTCATTGTTAAATAGTAACCGGGCATTACTTATTATTAACCTTCTTATTTTTTAAATTTATTTTTTTAATAGATAGATACTTTAAAACAATAAAAAAGACAAGTATTGATATGTACCTTCATCCTCGAACATTTAATTGTATTTTCAACCAGAATATTCTCAAATTTCTTACCCAAAGTTTCTCTAGTATATGATGCTTTTTCCCTGTTTTTGCAATTCCAAGACTCAAAGAGAATTATAGCCTCATCCAAGAAATCTATTATTGATAGTTGTCTTGCATTTACCAGACATCCATTTATACATTCAGAAATGTTAGAAGTCATCATCCTCCCCCTATTAATAGTTGTGTGTACTTGGGCCCACTTCTCATACCAAATATTTTGCAGATACTCTTTCACTATGTGATCAATTTTTTTGACTTTTGCCATTATCTTATCAAAATCTTCTAGTCGGTAACACTTGGCCATTGAGTAGTACAAGTCACTTAATGTATTTTTGCTTTTCCTACAATTTGTGTAAACATTTTTTCAAACATGCCATATGCATGCATAATGAGGGACCTTGGGGATAACAATACTTACACTCTTGATGATACTCTCATTCCAATTTGATACCACACACATCTTTTCCCTTTCACTAAAAGCATTTTTTAACTGCTGAAAGAACCACGACCATGAAGCATCATTCTCTGTGTCAATCACACCATATTCTGATGGCAATACGCAATCTAATTTGAGATTTCAAAGAAGAACAATCAAAACTGATATATCAAAAAAAAATACTTTATTTTTTAAATCAAACCAAAAAAAAAACACAATACTTGCCCCGTCTAATGTGCTAGGTGATACGAACGTCCCTTTATAAGACCCACTGAGACGCGCACCATCAACAACCACAACCGGCCTGCAGAACTGATAGCCCCGCATAAGTGGTTTTAATGCGAGAAAAAGATACATGAACTCATTCTCATTCAACTTGTGCATCCTTATCTAGGAATTTGGATACATTGTATTTAGCATATGTATATACATTGGCATTTGCCTATAACCCTCTGTAGGTTTGCCCCTCAATATCTCTAATGCTCGTTCTTTTGCACGCCACGCTTTCTGATACGTAATATCTACCCCATAAGCGGCTTTGACATCCTCGACTTTATCATTTGGTGTGTGACTTCTTTTATAATTAATCAACTTTGGTGCAGTCACACCGCTAACAAATGATAATGTCGCTTCAACTTTGTTTAACATTCTTTCCCTCATAGGACATGTATGAACATCGTTGAAGTATCTAATCTTAAATACTTCTATATTTTTTCTGCATGATGCCTTCATTCTCCAAGCACAATCCTCCGAGAAGTATTTTAACATATAGCTGCAAATTAATTTACTTAAGTCACTAAAATTGAAAAAAAAAAAATTTGTGCAACTAACAATGATTCTTTACCGTTCTTGATACTATTTTATGAATCATCAACAATTAAAAACTACTGAATTTACAAAATAGAGAAACTAAACCGATAATGCCAGTTGAGCACCAAACTACTCACAACAACATTTATTTGTTTGATACGTGCAATACTTCTAGCAAACATTATTTTTTTTATTAATTTATCCAACAAGTATCATAATAATGTTTAAACTTATTTGTTATTACTAACTTTTCATTTATTTTTTTGATTTTTATATAGATCACAAACCAACAACCAAATTGTGTAGGTATAGGAATCAAGTTTTTCTTTTCACGCTCTATGTATAAAAAAATTCAAATTGCAAATGTACCTTTTGTTGTCTAATCTTTTAACTCTAAAATTGCACCCTCTATCAACATTATATTTTTCCCATTATAGCTACCAGGGTCACTTTATCCTTACTTACTTCTCCTTGACTTCGAAATTTCTTGACATACTAAAAAGATTTGATACTTCTATTCCATTCAAAATACGAATCACCATTTTCAAACTCTACAAACCAAATCACATATGTATCGTTTTGTGATACTTCAGCACAGACAAGCATCTTTTCTGGCTTTATTAGGATGAATCCTACAATCGGTGAAATCCTAAGTAACGAGAGAGATTCTCCACATGAACAAACAATCTGTCAAGTTCGAATCGACTCATTGATACCATCAAACATTTGTGTATCAAGAACATCTAAATAGGCAGTATCCACGCATATTGGATACTTTCCAAAGTCAAGTTCCCTCTTTTTAATCTCGATATACAGCTTCGCATCCATGTCGTTAGTAATAGTTATATGAGAAGAATTACCTTCTACTACGTATCAAATAATTATTCTTTTTCTTCTTTTCTCGATATCTGGTTCAGCCGCGACTGCTTCGCTCAAATTAACGAACGAAATATTTTCTCCAACAACTATTCCATCACTTTTGTATCCTTGGTAATCAACATCAAATTTCCATTTTCCAGAATGAGCAGCAAAATTGATACATTCATACCTTCTCCACCTCGATTTTCTTGAAAATGGATCTAATCTGAAACTTGCAAATTGTTTAACGTAATTTGCAGAAAATTTTTGAATTTTTGAATTTAGATTTTGTTGCACATACATAGCGACTAAATTTGCTGTCAACAACGTTTCAGCGTAATTAATGGGTAAATTAATTAAATTTTTCAGTTTACGCCCGTTTTATATGTAACTAACTGACCTATTTCCTATTGTTTTGACAAGTATGAAACACCCACTAAGGTATCACGCGTGACTTGAATTTTAAAGGATTTTAGATAATTTAGAAAATAGTTGGTATAAAAAGGAATTATCACTTTATAATATGGTATAAATTTAACTATTTTTTATCCTTTTTTCCTTAGTAAAAAAGATAGTAGGAAAATCAGGAGGGAACAAATGGAAAAGTTGTTGCGAAATCCTCTTTTATATCCCCACTACTTCGCCATGTCTTCATACAATCAAATTCTCCCCCATTTTTAGGGCACTAGCGCTCATTTGTTCCTTAGAAGCATAATATTATGATATAATTTAATGAATTAATCTACATATAGTGATATTAATACAAAAAAAGAAGTATAAAGGTTATTGGAAGGAAAAAAAAACCTCTAAACAAGATTCTTGTAATAATTACATTGCGGATAACTGAATATTATTATATTTTTGTGGGAAGAACCCATTTTATTTTATAAAAAAAATAAGGGTAGGGAATAGAAAAATAAGGAGTAGATTATTATTTGTGATATTGAATCTTCGTCAACAAGGTGAAAATTAGCGAACTAATCAAACTACTAAGATTTCCTACTCAATTTACTTTTTCCAATTTGTAGAAGTCCATTATTTTTCCTAATCAAATATGAAAAAATCTTTTCCACCAAGAAACTTTTTCCAGGAAAATGACTATTTCTGGCTATGGTGTAAAATAAGGTAAACTCTACCATTATTCTTCAATCAAAAGAGAAAAGGATTGAAAACATTTTTAAGCTTAACGCAAATTATTCGTCTCATTTCTAAACTTTTGATAATTTTAACTAAACTTAATTACAGCCTTAATCTTACAATATGATTGAAAATACACTCCTAAATTCTTGCCAAGTTTGGTGTTTTTAACACTTGTCTCGTCTTTTTATTAAGATTTCATGTTTCTTGAGGAGTTGGAGACCAGTTGCTATGTCATGTGGCAGATCATGGATATATTTAAGTTCAATTAGTTAAGTAATGGTATTTTTTTTTCCGAAGCAATAAAGTCATAGGTGGTGTGAAATCCTCTACTATAAAGAAACAGTAACAGACATGATAGCAGGGTCTTGTGAGTTATCCTGAACTGATAAGTTGGGCATGAATGGTTGCTTTCCATTATTTGTCTATTTTGAATGTACGTAAGCTCTAACGAATGTGAAATAGACATAACAAGCAGAACAACCTACCCCTTCTCCATTAACTCTGTGGGGCATTCAAAATATTTTATTTCCTGGAGTACTCTTCTCATTTCCACATGCATTTACAAGTAGGGTATATATTTAACTACAATTATTTTGTTCTCTTCTCTTTCTATTTTTTCCATTATATACCATTGATTCATCAACGAATTAATTAAAACATAGAAAAGTAAATATATTGGGGAAACAATCAATAATAGACATGTGGAGTTTGCATTTAGGCGATTAAAAGCTTTTGGGTTTAAGCATGCATAAAGGACTAATCAATTCATGATAGCGCAACTTGTCCAACCCCAATTAATCAATATAATATGTAAAACTTTTTTACTATACCATAATTATATATAACATATGAAACAAAAAAAAAGTTACTTCAAAAATTATTTTGATAAAATTTCTCATAGATTAATTTGGACTATCTATTTGCAAATTAGGGCGTTCAAATAGAAGTGAGTTAATAAATGAGTAGGTAATATTTTCATGTAACAAACAATATGTGTGTATATATTATTAGTTGTAATGTAATTTTCCAATGACTTCATAGCATAATGCAAATAGAATATGAACCTCATAAGCTTTAGCACTTGATTAAGGAATATTTAAGGGAAAATACAATCTGATGTGGTTGTTGGGGCATAAGGCTTAAAATCTGTCCCATGTCCTGCAGCTAAGATAGATCTTTTGATCTTAGCATTCAATGTTTGTTGAGAAAATTTTGGCTATCTCTTATCACTACCAAACACTTTAACCAAGTGATGTGCTGTCTCTTTATGTACAGTTTTGGTGGGTGCTTAAAAGTACAGTTCCTTTTTTAAAATTTTGGAGTGAAGTTGATTAGATGATCATATCATGTCCAACATTTTCCCCAACAGCCTTTTTTGCACTTGGGTCCCTCCTTTGCACTCCATCATATGCCTCTATCTATCATAACTTCATTATCTCTTGTTCTATTAAATATATTACTACTTCAATAATCCATGTCCAAATAATATCCACCATTATTCATATCTTGACATGTATCAGTATAGCAAAAGGCTAAAGAAACTGTCCTTTTACATAAATAATATTTTAGACATCAATTAATTTGATGAAACTTCATTTGTTATTAATTTACCTTACAAAATTATGTTCTTCAGTATCTCCATCAAAATCTTTATTATTTGAAGTCACCTTGAATCTGCCTTCAACCTTGCCGCACCATATCAAAATAATCACAAGACAAGGAAATTGGTATGATTTGGGTAATTGACCTACAAAGCATGAAACCATTGAGAGAAAATCCCCTCCTAAAACCATTATGGATGTTATTATATTACTGCCTGGAAAAAGTATCCAAAACTTCTCCCCAAGAGAAGGATAGGAGTGTCATTTTCCACCAAAACATGATTGTATAAGAGCCAAATAACGTAGGAAATTCAACCCAAACCCTAACAAAGCCAAATCCACTTCTCTTAATGGTTATAATTGCAATTTAAGTATCCAACTTCTCATGTAGTGATATGATGGATCTAAAATGCAGGAAAAAGTTCTTTTCTTAAACAAAAAATGATCTTCCAAAACTAGTGACAAAGAGAATAAAGAGAGAGACTTAAAAGTGAATACGCACACACTAATGCTAGATAAGTAGACAAACTTATATTGGGTGTCTAGTTCATTTGTTTCTTTGATTTAGACCTTTTGGCATGTATCCTATACATCTACCAAGCATGTGCTTACATTTTGACCCAGAGCTTGAGTCTTTGATCCTTTAAACCCTTGGCTTTTTAATAATTCTCAACACCCTTTTATTTTAACAATGATATGATGTGTCTTTGAACCCTTGCACATGAGTTAGTGACATGATACTTAGCAACTCATTATTTATGGATTTTTTGACTTTTGGCCAGCTAAAAGGGTGGCACATAAGCTAGTGAGACTCCCAGATGGAGACAACTTGGGGGGGTAAAGGGTTCCACAATACACCATCCAAATATCTATAGATTATGATTTTGAATAAAAATTTCTACTACAAAAGCCATGCATTAAAGTAAGGGATCAATCCAACTATCTCCGTCAAGATCCTAAACTTGCTCTTTGCACACATGCAGTCACAATCATTTTTTTTTATTTGCACCGCTGAGTCTTTTTGAGACCCAACTAATCTCGAGAGTGTACAGGCTCTCGACAATGAGTTTCCCACAAGTGCACCACGATTAATTCAGGTTTTACCAGCCAATCCAATGTCCCTCAAAAATTGTTTGCACCCAATGAGTTTCGAACTTAAAACCTTAAAAGAGAGCAAACCCCAAGGCTCAAGTCAAATGTTACCATGCCAACCCCTGAGGTCACAATCATTTCTCTCTTTCTCCTTCTCTCTTAACTTACAAGATATAATCAAAATTTTGTACATAACCCTCAAATGCTTAGGAAATAAACATATAGAATTTTTTTAATTCAAATATAGAAAGTTGTGCAGATTACATGTTGACATAAATTAGGAGGGATACCCCATATTTGATCCCAAATGTGTTTTAAAGTAAGATAACTTTTTCTCTAGAGGTCTTTTTCTTAATCCCAAACATGCATATGAATCAAAAAAGCCTACAACAATCAGAATTCCAACCAAATATCTTTTGCTAAACTTTGGCATGCTACCACAATGTCACCAACAGAAAATCAATAAAAACAAAGACTAGTTTTGAGCATAACATCACCACCTTTGAGGCTAAAATAGCACCAGCAAAAATAACAATTTCTTTCCATTCAGAGAGTTTTACCTTGAGGCTAACATAGCAACAACAAAAATAGCAACTCTTTCCAATCATAAAGAGCCCTATAAGCAACTTGCCTTGAAGAACAAACATGCTTAGATTGAATTGGATCACTGCTAGAAAATTTCCCAATAATAGAACAAATAAAGTACACATTCATCATCTGTGAATTACCACCCCTCCACCCTCCTGAAAAAACTACATGCACTTCAATTCAACCAATTATTTCAATTTTACAATAGACATAAAGAAAGAAGTGGTATCTTATTTACTCCACTGCCCATAAAAGCTTCAACAAAATAAACATCAACCTCAATAGCAGGAGAAAAGAGGTAGTTAGCAAAAAGAGATAAGCACAGATCACATTTGACAAAATAAACAGAGTTTTCAAACAGGAACAAAGTAAATTTCTATAGCAGTATCAGTAGAGCTAATTAGGCTTGGTGAATAAAAGTAGTAGAATATAGGAAAAGAGAGCCCTTTGATTAGCCTCTGGCAGTGAGCAAAGAAGGAATAGCTGCCAAATTAGGAGTAGCATTCTTATTTGAGGCAGCTCTTTTCCCACTTGATGTCTTACTGAAAGCTCTCATTGGACTTGCAAACGCCCATCCCCAAGAACTCTTGTTCCTTCCATGTACAAGCTGCTGTTGTCCCACAGGAGCTATGCTGGATTTGCCATTCATATTTTCCTCAGATGAAACCCAATGAGATGAAGATGATGATGAAGATGAAGAAGAAGTTATCATAAAGCCACTGAATAGTCCACCACATCTCACTCTTTCCTTAATGCAATCTTGCCCTGCTCCACTGTTTCTGTGATGAATTTTAGACTTGTTGTTACCTTCTCTCTGAGACTCCACTCTTCTCAAAGTACAATCCCCAAAGCCAGTTGAGATTCTTTCAAAGAAATCACCTGAAAAGCTTCTACTTCCACAGCCAACAGATCTGGATCTAGACACCTTTCTATCAAATGCAGGACTCTCATTTTCATTCTCCTCCACAACTACAGACTCTTCTTCTTTCTTCTTTGACCTCATAGAAGAACCATTCACAGAAGACCCAAAGCTCATGTTTTTTACAGTTTTCTTGGAATGCTGCTTAGAGGACGAGGATGAGTAGTGGAGAAATGACCAGAACCTTCTCCTGTGTGGAGTGTTATAGTCTTCTTCTTCATCCAACAAGTGCATAGGATTTCTAGGGGTTGTTGTGGACTTGCTTCTCTTCATACTAGCAATGACATTGCCATTGTTGTTACCCTCTTTTTTCTTCTTGCTGTAATGACTGCTCAACAGAAAAGGCATTCTTGATTTCCTCATTTTCCCATAGTGATTGTTACAAACATTTGTTTGGGTGTTGGTGTTGGTTTGGTTGATTTGGAGTGATGGTAGAGTTGAGGAAGTAGAGGAAGTGGTGGGTGCACCAAAATCAGATCTAAAAGAAGGGGTAGAAGAAGAGGAAGAAGAAGGGAAAATGGCAGAAGGAAATGAGGAAGAAACAAGTTTTCCAAGCTTTTCTTGAAGGCAAAAAGCACAGATCCCACCTGGGGTATTGTTCTTGTAAGGATGGTTTGTGCATATCATGTTACCATCACCCATGTCTTCTTCAATACCTTCCATCACCATTGCAGCTAACGCACTCTGTTTCTGCCCTCTTATCTACGACTCATTACTTTTCTCTTGTTCTTGATGGATACAACTTTGGACCACCACTATTAGAGCTTGCTTAGCTTGTAGGAAGGATTAAAAACTGAAAGAAAATGGAGGAGGAAGCAAAAATGGTCAAAGGTGGTGTAAATGAAAGCATTTTACAGAAAATGGAGAAATTTATGGCATTGAAGGAAGGGAGGAATGGTAGTCCCCAGGAGCACGTGCCAACCTGACTAATGATATAATTAAAACTGATGAAACAAGACAAGGGAACCCCCTACGAGCTAGTACTGCTGATGCATGTACGTGTAAAAATATTTTTAAAAAATTAATTATATATATATCAGGCATTATACAATTCAGACATTTAATTACTAAAGTCATTCATCTCGTAAAAAGATCGATGAAAAAATAAGAAAAGGAGAAATAAATTTATTGATAATATTTATGATCTTGAGAAAATCGGGATTAAATATCGAGAGAAGTCTTTTGAAGAATGCTTGGAGTCCACAGGTGAATCAATGACTTACGAATAGAATGATATTAAAATTTGGGTAAGAACAGTGAAGGAAAATTCGAAGCACATTTCATCGAAATGGGGTTGCATCAAGGATTAACGCTTAGCCAATTTGATGAATGAGGTGTCTTGATGTATATTATTTTTAAATAAAATGATTCTTGTATTAACAACAGATTAAGGTGTGGAAAAAGACTTTGTAGTACAAAATGTTCAACTTGAGCAGGATTGAAATGGAGTATTTAAATTGTAAAATTTAATAATGGTATGCATGAGATAAACATGGAAGTGAGACTTGATATGCAAATTATTCCCAAGGAAGAAATATTTTAAGTATTTTGAGTCTCTAATCCAAGAAAATAGAATGAGTGATGATGATGTATGGTGAAACATGTTATTTCATAAATTCGAATCTTACTTAACATGTAATATTATTTGCTCGTTTGATGCTTGCATCCAGAATCTTATGCGATAAGAAGTTATCATTAATATTTAAGCTAAGTTTCTATAGAATAGTGGTTAGATCGTATTTGTTGTATGGATTGGAGTGTTGGTCAATAAAGATCTCCCATATTTAGAAAATGCAAATGCGAAAATAAAAATATTGAAATGAATATGTAGACATACTCGAAGTAATATGACTAGAAACGAGCTTAACCGGAATAAAATGAAAATGACATTTGTGGTGGACAAGATAAGAAAAGGGAGACTAAAGTGATTCGTACATGCAACAAGGGGATGTGCACGTTCCCCAATGAGGAGATGTGAGTAGTTGGACATAGTGGAGACAAGGAGAAGAAAAAGGTAGACCAAAGAAGTATTCGAAAAAAGTGATTACATCAGACATCACATAACTTCAACTCACAATAGAGATGACCTTAAATAGGAAGGTGTGGATATTGCAGAGAAGGATAGAATGTTAGTATTTAATTGAGTGTTATCTTAGCATTAGTTTATTCATGTAATTTGGACTTAGTGGCAGTCTATATTGAAAATGGTTAACTAACATAAAATTATGCAGTCAAAAATAATATAAATAAGATTAAAAAAATAATGATATCAAGAATTTACATAAAAATCTTTTTAAATAAGAAAACAGATCATGACTCTAAAAGAGCAACTGATATCATTATAGCAAAATTTTTTACATTGAATAGTCACGAGCACAATACTCAAAATGACTATTACATATTTAAAAGAAACTATTTTCTTTTGTAGTTTAAGGTATACCTTACTTTTACTCTGTAACATTCTCTCTCTCTCTATTTTATTGTATGTACAAATGAGCAAAAGCTTTCCATTTATAGAGAAAAATTGTTTCTGTTGATTAGTGACATCAACGAAAAATAATATTTCAAACTTGATAGGTTTGTTGTTAAAAAGCTGTGAGATTTGATTGTTGAGATTTGTCAACTACCAAATCCACATTTTTGACTCTCTAATCTTTTAACCTTGAAACAATAATCTTTTTAACATTTTTTGCAATTCAACTTTTCTTGTATTTATTTTCATTCAATGACTATGGATCCTACAAATCTCCCCCTCCAGACCCATTCATCAAAAGGAGATAACACCAAGCTTCTAGTTTGAGTGCATATCAACAAGTTCTTTGTACAGTTGGAACTTGTCTCTTATGATCATTATATCTGCAAGTCCTATATAGATTCATTTTTAATCTTTTCTCAAATTCGATGACATTTCACGTCTATGTATTTTATTGTTGCATAGTATAAAAGTCCTTACTCAAGTCTATTACACTTTGATTGTTACAATAATGACATACCCCATCTGTTGCAGGTCAATCTCTTGAAGAAATTACTTGAGATATATCTCTTCTTTTCTGCGTCAGTAGCCGCAATATACTCTTTAGTTGTAGATAGTGCAAGACACTTCTGCAATTTTAACTGTCATATAGCCTGTCATATTAATATCCATAAACCTTCAAGGTTAGACTTCATCTTCCAAAATAAAAGCACTCATTTAAGTGCATAAACACCTGAATATCCACATTATAACTTTTCAATGTTTTTTTTTTTTTAGATTGTCAAGAAATCTACTAACAATACAATTGTGTGAGCAATATCAGGGTTAGTGTATATCATTGCATAAATTAAACTTTTGAAGATGAAGAAATATAAACTTTGATCATGCTCTCTTTTTTCTTCCTAGTAGTAGGATGCATCATATGACCAACAAAAGATAAAAAAATAAATATATTTCTTCAATGTACATTTAATGTATTCTTTCAATATACATTCAATGTGCTTCTTTTGTGACAAATGAAGGTAATAAATAAATGTATTTCTTTAAATTTTTGTACGAATACATACTGATTTGAAGAAGTCTTCTTATAGTTTTGCTCCTCCATAACAGATTCAACATTTGTGTAACACTGTCTAGGAGTTTGTTTTAGGTCGTAAAGACTCTTTTTGAATTTGCACATAATTTTTTTTGTAATTTACTTTAAAATCCTTAGATTGTTCCATATAAATAGATTGTTCCATATAAATCTCTTTTTTTAGATCACCATGAAGAAAAGTCGTCTTCACATTTATTTTCTCATTCTCTAAATTAAGATTAGCAACTAAATCCAAGATTATACAAATAGAAAATATTTTTGTGACAGAAAAAATATTTCGTCAAAGTCAATATCCTTTATTTCAGTAAATCCCTTAACATCTAATCAACTTTGTACATGGACTTCAAGTAGTGTTCTTCAACCTTCACTTTGAACACCTACTTATTCTTCAAAGCTCTCATTTCATCAGACAATTTTACCAACTTGTAAGTATGATTCAAATGCAGAGATTTCATCTAATCTTTCATGAATTCAATCTGTTGATCTTTGTGCTCATATTTCATGGCTTTTTCACAATATTCAAGTTATCTTCGGTCAGTAACACATACTCATTAGGTGAATAACAAGAGGAAAGAATATATTGTCTTGTGAATCTTCTAAGAGGAATATTTGGTTGATTCCCAATTTCATGAGCAGGAGAATCATCAATTACAACATCATTGTTATTATCAATATTAATAAGTTAATCCAAAACATGATTCTAGGTATCATCATGATCATATCCATCTACACCATACACACTTGTATGAAAAAAGTAATCAAGATGAACTATGCTACCAGAATTGAAAGATTTTCGCTTCTCTGCTTTTTTCATAAAGACGATATCATGACTTCTCACAAATTTCTTCTCGATTGGATCATCAGCCTGTAATTAAATTCATCAAGGAAGATGCATTACTTTGCCTTGCCATCTAATTATAATCTCTTATCTTTTAGTACATGTATAAAAGATTTGCAATCAAATACTTTCAAATGGTCATAAAAAATATTTTTATCATACCAAACTCTGTTTGGCATATCACTATGCAAGACACAATAGAATAGAGGTTAATAACATGTGCAGCGGTCAATAAAGTCTCACCTAAAAAAGTCTGATAAATTTACTTTAAAAAGTAAATATCTAACTCTTTCCATCAAGGTTCTGTTCATCCTTTCTACTAAGTCATTAAGTTGAGAAGTTGTAGAAGAAGTCTTCTAGTTTGTAATACATTCATGCTTAAAATATTTGTCAATCAATCCACAATATTAATCATCTTATTAGTATGAATACATTTTAATTTTTTCACTGAACTGAAATTCGAAACTTCGTAAAGACACCTAACATTTGATTTTTAATATCCAATTTTTTCTTGAACATCCATTAATAAAAGTAACAAAGTAAAGTGCATCATACGAAGTCCTTATCTTCATCGTACCACATAAATTAGAATGCATCAACTCAAGAAATCAAGTAGATGTGGGAGCGTATCATGATATATTTTGTTACAGGTTTGCCCATGGCCTTGGGTAAGTTTGATTTAGTTTTTGTGATTATTGATTAGTTGATTAAGTTGGCTCACTTCCTACCGTGAAGACTAGCTACAGTGTGGAGCAGTTGGTTAGATTGTATATCCAGGATATTGTTAGATTGTACAGGGTACCATACCGTCACTTCCTACCGGTGAAGACTAACTTTCTTCGTTTTGCATGTTTTCAGATGGTGGCCAATATTAGAATCCCCCTAGTGTTACTGACTGGACCAAGGTAGTAATGAATAGGAAAAGAGATTAATTAACAAGATTCGATTGATGTGTTCTCGTCTAATCAACCAAATTGGGCCAAGGGGAGGTTGTACTGGGACTTATAGGTAATGGTTAGTAATGCACACTATGGATATGGGCCAAGTCGCATAGTGAAATTCACCTCTCACCTTTGGCCAAAGGGCTTGGTGAATTTAAATTGTCGTCATGCATGCTACACACTAGACAATTAGGTTATCCAGTGATACTAAGTTGCGGAATCATGGGGAACACAATATCCTAATTGCTCTCCTTTATTGATCTTTCTCTCGTGATAGTTAGTTAATTTATTTTTCTCATTGATTTTTGCAAAAAAAAAAATTGGGGGAATTGAGTTGATTAACTACTCGGATTGCATGTTGGTGAATTTGTCTTGAGTGTATGTATTCCCTGTGAGTTCGGCCCTAACCTTGGTTAGGTTCTATTTTTTTGGCCACGACCACCTTATCCTCCAAAAAAGAGTTATAACTTGGGCGACATCATTAGGCCGATGCATATCTTTGTCAATAATTTATCATATTTCAGACCATGAAGCTTTGTTCTCATAAGCAATGCTTGATTATTTATCTGATGCATTTAGTGTCATTCGGCTTGGATATTTATCAATATTATCTAGATGAATATATATTCTGAAAGTTGTGCACATAACTTACTTATCTGTCACAAACAATTTTATGAATGACAAACTTTAGGTTGACAATAAATACAAATGTGATTATCTTATAGATGCGTCAATTTTACAAATAACATGATCGTGAACGATCCCGTTTTCACCTTTTATACTTTCAGAATTTAGGGGATTAATCCCTAACATTATTTGATCCCATCAACTTATCATGAGAACAAGCAATATGAAGAATTCTTGAAGAATCTTTAATCTCTTCATGAGGTTCTTTTATAGTGTCATCTTTATCATTTCTCATACTTCTTTTTCTAGAATTTTTATCCTTTGAACCCAATGGTCTGCCATGTTTCATGCATGTTTAGGATTCAGAAGCTATGACACTAGTAGATGATCCTTTTGGGACATCAATCCGATAGACACGTTCACTGTAGGGATATGTGATTTTGTTATCCGTTTCAAATCAGTAAATGCATCCGACATTTGATTTGCTATCTTTTGTAAGTGGATGATCTTCTAGACATCCTACTCACATATACGAGTACGTGGATCAAAATGAGATAGTGATGAAACTTTCCATGCAATTTCCCTTTTGGGGTCCTTTTTCTCTCCCCCTAATTGTGGGAAACTTGTTTCATCAAATCGACAATCTTTGTTGAAGGACCATCTTATTACGTTAGTGGTGGTGCCACATGCACTTATACTGCACAATCAAGGATTCATACATTAGCTCTATTTGGCTCATGGCCAAATACTCATCGTGACGAAGAGTATTTATTATAATTAGTCAGTCTAATGCGAACAAGTGTTGCCGCATGCAAGAAAGCATGACCCCAAACAGTAGTGGGCATTTTTATTGTTATAAGCAATGATTTTGCTATCAATTATAGGCACTCAATGAATGACTCTACAGAGCCATTTTGAGTATGAACATGAGCAACATGGTGTTTAATTTTTATCCCAATTGATAAACAATAATCATCAAAAGTTTGGGATGTAAATTCTCCAGCATTATCGAGGCGAATAGCCTTAATAGGATAATCTGGGAATTGCGCCCTTAAACTTATTATTTCTGCCAATAACTTCACAAACTCCAGATTGCGAGATAATAATAGACACACATGAGACCATCTTCAGGATGCATCTATTAGGATCATAAAACATCTAAACAATCCACTAGGTGGATGAATCGGCCCACATAAATCCCTGTATATATGTTCTAAAACGTTATGGGATTTGGTATCAACCTTCAGGGTTGATGGCTTGATAATTAATTTGCCTCGATAACAAGCAGCTTATGAAAATTCACCATTAGTAAGAATCTTCACGTTTTTTAATAGATGTCCAAATGAATTTTCAAGAATTCACCTCATCATTATTGATCCAGGATGATCTATTTGATCATGCCATAGCCCAAAAATATTTAAATTAGTAAACTTCTAATTTACGATTGAATGTGCTTCGGTTGTAATTAGTTCTGCATAATATAGGCTAGAAGATAAGTTTGGTAACTTCTCCAAAATATGTTTTTGGCCTGAGACACTCTTGGTTATACCAAAATATTTAATATTCATTTCATTTAGTGTCTCAGCATGATATTCATTTCGGTGGATATCTTTGAAACTTAACAAGTTTCTCGGGGATTTAGAAGAGAAAAGTGCATCTTCTACAATAAGTTTTGTCCCTTTAGGTAGAAATATAGTAGCTCTTCTGAAGCCCTCAATTAATTTTGAGGTATATTCATATTTTCTTCAAAAACAAAATAAAATAAACATTACTTTTTAACATGGCCATTATATAAACTTTTTTTTTTAGAAAAATTAGAGAAATTTAAACATACCAACTAGCACAAACAAATAAAAAGAAAATTATCTAAATTATAGGCTCATCACTAGCCCTTTTTCCTTCTGGGAAATAAAAGAAATCAGCAATATCCAGATGCATAGGCTCAACATTATCTTCAGAGATTAAGTTTGTCTTTGGATTATTATGGCTCCCTTTCAAGGATGCGTGATAGAGCTGAATCAGACGCTTTGATGATCGACAGGTACGTGACCAGTACCACATTCCTCCACATCTATGCATATACTTTCTGAATTCTTCTTTTGCACAGGTTTGTGTTTTTCACCATTCTTTTTATATTGCTGGTCATTTTTCGGTGCAAGACGACCATCATGATTATAATTTCTCTTTCAACCATGGTCATGACCACGACTGGGCCACGACCTTTTTCTCGTTGGGAATAATTTGCCTAATTTACTTCAGGAGTGGCATAGAACCAACATGCTAACTTTCATGATTTTTCATTAATAGGTCATTATGTTGTTCAACAATAAGAAGGTATGAAAGTAATTCATAAAATTTTTTTTAGAAGCCCATTTCCCGATATTGCTGCTGCAGGAGCATATTTGTAGGAGAGAATGTGGAATATGTTTTCTCAAGCTTATCATGTTTTGTAATATTTTCTCCGCATAAGTTTAACTGTTATATAATTCTATACATGGCAAAATTATATTCAGTTATTTTTTTAAAGTCCATCAACCATAGCTTAAGCCAAGCATGACGTGCCTGTGGAAGGACGACCAACTTCAAGTTGTCATATCCATCTTTTAAATTGTTCCACAGTATAAAGGGATCTTTCAGAGTAAGATATTGCATTCTTAATCCCTCGTCAAGATGATGGCGGAGAAATATCATAGCCTTGGCACGGTCTTGGTTGGATGCCTGGTTATTTTCTTTGATAGTGTCTACCAAACCCATCGCATCCAGATGGATTTCGGCGTCTAGTGTCATGATGAATAGCCTTTGCCCGATATATCCAGGGCAACAAATTCAAGTTTAGAAATATTAAACATTTTTAGAAAATAAAATTCTTACCTCTTTTTACTTGTTTAGAGTATTTTGAAATTAGCAGAGTTTCGTGCTGATAATGTGTTGTGAAACTAAAAAACTAATAACCAATATAAAGACTAAACGAAAAGAGGAAATGGTAAGAGAGAAAAACTTTTTTTTCTTCCTTTCATTCAACATATCTTTTACAAAGGACTAAGGCTATATATATATAGTCTAAGAAAGAGCTTCCTCTGTAAGCTAGGGGAAGAGCTTCCTCTATAAGCTACTTCATCTGTAAGCTAAGTGAAGAGCTTCCTCTATAAGCTAAGGTAAGAGATTCCTCTATAAACTACTTCATCTGTGAGGTAAAGGAAGAGCTTCCTCTATAGGCTACATGAATTTCTAATACATATATTATTATTATTTACAACAAAATGGATCAATATTTATTTTATCCATTCCTAAATTTTAGACTCATATGTGTAGTATGCATTTTATTAGTCTATCTATTTTGATTTTCTTGTTTTTTTTTTAAGAAAAGATTTGTTTCAATTTTTTTCTTTTCTCACATTTTTTTAATTTTAGTTTTTCACATAATATGTCTAAGACAACAATATTAAAAAGTACTTTCATAAAATTTTCAAATACTTATTTAAAATCATAAGATTTATAAAAAAATTATTTATTAAATTTTGTGTGAAATCATTCTCAGATAGATAAATTGAAATAGATAAAGTATTAGAATCATCAAACCATAATTTTAAGTCAATTGGATTTTGTGGGGGTTAACTTCAACTAGTATCTTCTTATGCATTTTTGTAGTGAGTCTCGGAGCTAAGCGTATCAAATACGTTTTGAGGCTTTCATAGTAAGCCTTCAAATTTTGGGTGTAAAAGTATACGTCGTGGACGTAAAAACTTACACTTTGGGATTTAAATATGATATTTATTAATTTAAAAATATTTCTACTATAAATCATATTTTTTTAAATTATTGATAAAATGATATTTTTATTTTATAGTATCATATTTTCATAGCTTTTTCTAAAATATATAAATAAAAAATGCAACTCTCATATTACAAATCTATAAATAACTATGTGTGAAATTAGTAGGATAACGACAAATTTAATATGATAATCCAAAAAATTGATTAACAGCTTTCTATAGACATCGATTTTAAGAAAAAAGATTATTCATTTAAATCAAAGGAAATCATGTATTTAATTTAAAAAAGAGAGAGAGAAGCACATACATTTATTTATTGGACTTTGATGTATCTCTTTTTATTGGTGATGCGAGACGGAAGGATGGATCTTGCTATTTGAATAATATAAGGATATGTTTTGCAATACAAGAATGTTTAGCTTTATAATATAATTGTATAGGATGTCATTGGAGGCAAAAAATATTTCTAATTTTTTTAAATAATCAGTAAATTTTTTACATTTGCTAAGTAAATAAAATATATTAGAGATAAGTGTCAAAAGACACATCTAAATTATTCATTTTTTTGAGTTTCATACCTAAAGTATTGAGCGTGTAATTTCATACCTAAACTATCATTTATTAATTTGAGAAACAGTGTGTAATACACTCTCTCTTTTAAAAAAATTTTGCCACATGAATAAAATATTCCACGACGAAAATTAAATAAGCTATTAATATTAGTTAAAAATTAAAAGGTAAAGTATTTATATTCTCCCCAAAAAATTATTTTTTAAAATAACTAATTTTTAAAAAGTTTAAAAATATTTTTCTCACCTTCTCTGCTCCTATGCCGCATAGCCCCACCCCCACCCCACCCCCAATAATCCCTACTCTTTTTTTTTTAAATCTCTGTATGAAATATGTTTTTTTTAAGAAAAAAAATCAAACTTCACCCTCTCCACCACTCCTTCCTAAAAAAATTAATATTTTTTTATTTTTTAAAAATAAATAAAATCATATCCCACCCCCATTGAACCCTCCCCTCCAAATTTATTTTTATCATTTTTTTATAGATGTGTGCACATACTTTTAAGAATTTTTTTCACTTTGTACCAAATAAAAAAATTATTTATTTAAAAAAAACCCGGCATCAAATAAAAAATAATTTTCTAAAAATGAGAAAAAAAAATGAAAATATAGGATTAGGTGGGTAGAATAGAATTATTTAAAAAATATATATAAAATAATATCTAATTTTTTTGGGAGGGGGGAGGGGGAGGGGGTGGTGATGAAGCAAGAATTTCTTTTAAATATGATAAAGGTTTTCTCTTTGAAAAAATAAAACATTGGGGGGGGGGGGGGGATGGTGAGAGATAGTGGTGGAGTGGGGTAAGAAAAATATTTTATACTTTATTTTATAATATTTTTAGAAATAATAAAAATTTTAATATTTAACTTTAATTAATACCATAATTTATTTATTTTTTATCAAGGTGGAATGTTTTATCTATGTGGAGTGTGACGTGATATGTTTTTCTAAATAAAATAGAGAGTGTAGTAATCATGGTGAGAGTGTAATAAAAGATAGATGTGTGTTTGTCAAACTAATAAATAATAGTTTATCTCACAATCCCGATAGTTTAGATATGAAATTCAAAAAAAAAATAAAAATTCAGATGTATTTTTGACATTCGTCTGAAAATATTATATAAAATATTTATAATTATGTGTAATTTAATACTAAAACAGCATGGGGACGTGAAGTTGGAGTTTGAGGCAGGAAGGGATGGGATGGAGAAAGAAAAGAAATTTCTAATAAGGAGAAAATTAGACCAAGAAAGTAGATAGAATTTAGTTACTTGAACAAATAAGAGGAAAAAAAGGAGTAGTACTATTTAAGTATTTTATTTACACACAAATTAAATAGAGAATTGCAACATTTTATTTATGCAGCTACTGATCACTGACAAGGGACAAAAATCAAGAAAAGAGGTCAAGGCAAATAATAATGGTACTAGTATATACCGTGAAAGGATGTCTATACGTTACTCCATCTTTTAAGTTATCTCGTCTTTTTTAAATCAATTAACGAATTATATTAATTTAATATTTTCAAATAATATCAAATTTCTCTGTATATAGATATTCAAAGCAATAATAAGTGCCACTTTGATCGTCCGACCAGTGGCACTTTTATAAATTTAATGTCCGCCTTGGGCCTTTTCAAAAGGGAACTGATGAGGGCAATCCTGTAATTGCTCCTTAATCCCTGCCCACTGCGTTGGTCCCTACTCTCTCCCTTTAAAAGGGACCGGCTCCCGTGCTTCTCCGCTTTACGCCTCTTCGTTAACCCGCCGGAGACAAGCTTCACTCTGTCCTTGTTCCCAGCTCAAACTTTTCCCAGTTAAGTACATCTTCCCTCTTCCTCTGAATTTGCTGCTCCATTCCGTGCTGCCGCACCTTTGGGCGGTATTTCCTTGCCTTCGACTTGGGCCTTATTGTGTGGTTTGGGATTTTAGTCCTTGATTGTTTCATTCTGAACAGAGATTTTAGCATGCATGTCGACATTTCCGTCATGGGTCATTTGTTTATGAGTTATTTCGATCTTGTTCCTGTTAGTGTTGCCTATTGCTTCCTCTGTCTGTACTTTGGGTTGGTTTGGCCTGAATTCTGGGTGCAAGGTTTTTCCGATGTATTAACAGGTGGTATTTTTTGATTCTATGCAAAAAATTTAGCATGCATGTCTGATGTTCGACCGTATGTTTTCCGCTTCTCAATTATTGCCTTTTTTCTCTTGTGTGTGTTGCTTCTGCCTTCTAAATCATTAGGACTTGAGGTTCTCTACTTTGAAGACCTCTTCCTCTGAATTTGTTGCCCCATTCCGTGGTGCCGCACCTCTGGGTGGTATTTCGTTGCCTTCGATTTGGGCCTTATTGTGTGGTTTGGGGTTTTGGTCCCTGCTTGGTTCATTCTGAACAGAGATTTTTAGCATGCATGTCCACATTTCCGTCATCGGTCATTCGTTTATGAGTTATTTCGATTTTGTTCCTGTTAGTATTGCATATTGCTTCCTCTGTCTGTACTTTGGGTTGGTTTGCCCTGAATTCTGGGTGCAAGGTTTTTCCGATGTATTAACAGGCGGTAATTTTTTGATTCTACGCAAAAAATTTAGCATGCATGTCTGATGTTCGACCGTATCTTTTCTGCTTCTCAATTATTGCCTTTTTTCTCTTGTGCGTGTTGCTTCTGCCTTCTAAATCATTAGGACTTGAGGTTCTCTACTTTGAAGAGGACGAAGATTGTTTACATATGAATGATGATACTTCCATCAGTATATGATACTGTTCAATTATATACTGCCATGTTGCAATATGTCAAGAAATGAGGATTAGTTCAGCCCAGAAGGAATAATGAGGCCAACAGAGAGTGAAGAAAAAAATGGATTTCATGGAGGGTGGTTGCCCTCTCTGATTGGCCTATGATTTCTCCGTCAGACCAAACCAACAACCCTCCTTGTCAAATTTCCAGAGAAAGAAAAAACAAATATTGCTTCCTTGGTTCCATTTTTTCCTTCGTTTTGAAAACTGTCCAGAAATTGCTGTAGGAAAGATGGAAAGAGGCAATGATGATTCCGGGCTAAAATTTGGGGCATGGAGAAAACCCAATTCGTATCTTGGTGGGGCAAAATCCGAATCATGCAAAACCTGTTCATTGTTGCAGCCGTGGCGTTATCGTCTTCTTCTCCTCTTTGCCCCCATTTTATACAGATCTGAGCCTCAATTTCAATTCCAGATCTGATGTAAAACAGTTCATTTTAGCTCAGAAGCTGATTTAATTGGAGAAAAATGGGAATTTTTTTCGTCTCCGGTATGTCAATGATTTCTTCTTTTCTCTTTTAGCTTATGGTATTACTTCCTGGATATGAAGTGGGTGTATAAAATTGCTTTTTTGGGGGGGACATAAATCCTTTTACAAGCTGAAACTATACGAAAATATGAACTTATGTCTCGCGAAAAGTTGTTTGTACGCGAGCTATGTTAAAGACCAACACAAAATCGGGGCAAAAGTGGGAATAATGAAAGCTCAGCCCAGTATGAAAAATGAGGCCAACAGAGAGATAAAAACGAATTTCTTTGAAGAGTGCATGGATAAGTGCAAATGACACTCTGAACTAAGGTCAGGTATGCTTTAAAGCCACTTAAAATAAGTCCAATCCAAACAGGCCCTTGTTAAATTTTTCTTGTGAAGGCTGTTCAAACATTCTCTTATGGTAAGGTTAGACAGTGATGATATTTGCTAATTTGGGTAGTATTTGGGGCATGGAGATGATTGGACCCGTATCTTGGCATGGCAAACCAAGATGCCTTGTGATTGAGTCTTCTCTTTCATATGCAACTGGTTCTTTTGCAGCCCTGTTGGTTGTTGCCTTCTCTTTGCGCCAATTTTTTGCAGATCTGAGCCTTAATTTCCATCTACCTAGACTGACTGGATGTTTCTAAGAGGTCTGAACCTAAATGACAACAAAAACCCTACGTATGCGCACACATACATAAACACACATCATGAGAAAATGTAAAAAATGGTCCCTTATCATGGCAGTGATGATCTTTCAATCTATCCTGGAGGTAGTAATTTAGCATTGAGAGTACCTCATAGAGGAATTCCATATATTTTCACATCTAGGATTTACATGTACAACATATACCACTGTCAAGGGGGAAGTTCTTATTATTTAGGAATAGTCTTATTACTTCAAAGAAGCCCGGTTACTCTTTTTCAAAAAAAAATCAAAGATTCTTCTTCTTCTTATATAATTCTTATGCATATGAATGCGAATCTATTGCCCCCATTTTATAAAGATCTGACCTCAATTTCAATTCCAGATCTGCTGTAAAACAGTTCATTTTAGCTCAGAAGCTGAGGTAATTGGAGAAAAATGGGGATTTTTTCATCTCCGGTATGTCAATGATTTCTTCTTTGCTCTTTTAGCTTATGGTATTACTTCCTGGATATGAAATGGGTGTATAAAATTGCATTTTCTGGGGACATAAATCCTTTTAGAAACTGAAACTATACGAAAATATGAACTTATGTCTCTCGAAAAGTTATTTTTACGTGAGCTATGTTAAAGACCAACACAAAATCAGGGAAAAAGTGGGAATAATGAAAGCTCAGCAGTCTTCTCTTTCACATGCAACTGGTTCTTTTGCAGCCGTGTTGGTTGTTGCCTTCTCTTTGCCCCAATTTTTGGCAGATCTGAGCCTTAATTTCCATCTCATTAGGACTTTAGGTTCTTTAATTTGAAGAGGAGGCAGATTGTATACATATAAATGATGATACTTCCATTTGTATATCATCCTACGCAATTATATACGACCACGCTGCAATACCTTTAGAGTTTTCAAATCAACATGCAATTTACGTAAATGATATTGTCTTCCTTCGTCTGTTATAACAAAATTTTAATCTAAATCTTTATTCACTGCTTCCTGGTTTTTCGTGCTGCTTGATGTTTGAAAAGTAGTGTAGTTATTGGAGTCAACTTTTCCTTATAATGCAGAATTGACATCTTTTATGCTGTCTTTAGTCCTGCTGTTTCTTATCTCCTATTTATGTCTTATTTTGCAGGCATCTTGAGGAGCTCATTGGCAGGTTAGTTCTCAGCTTCATTTAGCGCATGAAAAACCATAAATCCAACTCTAGCCAGTGAGTTCTCTAGATTGTTTTGAATAAACATCACTCTTTTATGCATTGTTAATGAAATGGGTGTTTAAATCTTTTCCTTATATGTTGTTTTACTTACATTTTTCCTTTCTGATTTGATATGTGCACTTTTCTTGGATATTGGTTTTTGTTGGTGTTTGTTGGAAATGGTTCAAAGGGTGTTTAGATAAATAGGCTGCTATTACCACGTTATGTCATTGGTTAAAACCTTGGAATGCGTAGATAAATCCTTATGGTCGATTCCTTCTCGGACTTTGTGCATTGCGAGAGCTTTAGTGCATCACCCTCTTCCCTAAACAGCCTCTCTATCTGTTCCTGCGTTATTGGTAAGCTTTGCTTACATTTATGCTCCTGGATCCTACTTTCGGGTTTCACTGGCTAGGTTGTTATTGTTACCGTGGTATGTCACATGTTTGTATTCCGTTTTATCTTTGTTACTTTGTTAGTGTCTTCTCTGTTTGTTTGGTTCAGTAATAACGTGGATAGCAAATTAATGGAGTCAGCTTACTATTTATGTGTTTGCTTTTCATAAAAAACTTTTACACCTTCTTATGAAATGGATGATCTTATGTTCTTTTACTTACATACTCATGTTTAGATTTTCTTATTTGATACGTGTACTTTTCTTGGATATTGGTTTTTTTTGGGATTGTGTGTTTTTTTGAAATGGTACAAAGTGTGGTACATAAATAGGCTGCTTTGGCCCTGGTATGTAACCTGGTTGTTCTCTGTTTCATCTTTGTTACTTTTTGGTGTCTTCACGTTTGTTTGGTTCACCGATAATGTAGATAACAAATCAATGGAATCAGCTATGCTTCTTATGAAATGGGGTTTTCCATGGGAGATAAGTCCGTGATTGTACGTTCTTTTACTTACATATAGTGTTTTTTCCCCTTTCTGATTTGGCGTATGTGCTCTTAGATTGTTGTGTCGCTTTGAAACAGTACAAAGGACTTTGTCACCTGTCTGTCATTTCCTCAGGATTGTTTTGAATTTTTCCTTCGTTTCTTTGTTGTTGTCTTTATGTTAGTTTGGTCTGATGTTAACGTCGATGATAAATAATGGTGCAAGTTGACTATTTCTACTCTTGTTTTCGTAAAGATCACTCTTTATGCACTTTTTGAAATGAATTTTCCTATGAGGTATGAAATCTTTGATTATATGTGCTGAACTAGCAAACGTTGTTCTATTTTTCTTTTTTGATTCCTTTTCGTTTCTTGGATTGTAGGCTCTCTATGTGTTCCTTCCAAGTGTGTAGATAAAATAAGTGGCTTTATGCATGATCACCTGGTTGCCATTTTCCTGGAGAGTATGCTGTTTAACTGGTATTACTTTGTTGATGTCTTTAGTTTTGTTTGGTCTGATGTTAATGTAGAGAAAAAAACTTAAACATAACTGACCTTACTCAGACTTCCATGGTTTCTCCTCTTAGCGGATGAATTTCTCCGATACTAGAGCCTCAAACATATCTTCTTTCGTCCTTATTCAGTGACGCATAAATGCCTACTCATGGGTCTACACTTAGGATCAACCTTGACAACTCCAACCTAATGTGGCAATGAAGATTACGAAAACTTTACTTATTCTGACTTACGTGGTTTCTTCTCTTGACGGATGAATTTGTCTGAAACTAAAGCCTCAGACATATCTTCATTCACCCACCGTCAGTGATGCGTAAAAGGTTAATCACTACTCTACACTTGAGATCGAGCTTGAAAAGTCCAAACTACTGAGGCAGTGAAGCTTACCGAAACGTCACTCTTTCCACCACCTGCTGAATCTTTGTAAAACCAGTGACTCACTCCTCCGTTTGACACATTCGTATTCACTCCTATCAGGCGATGAAGATTACCCACGCTGAAATGGAAACTGAAAACAGTTTAAAGAAGAGTCCTATCAAAGCCTTCTTCCTCAGGTTACTCCTCCAAAGTATTTCCTTGCTGAAAGTTTCTACGTTTCCTTAATGGTAAAAAGTGCAAATTCCATTTCCACTTACTAGCCCTTCCCATATATCCTCCCTCAGCAATTGGTTTATCATTCCGCTGACAATACAAGCTCGCACTTCTCATTTATTGATGCTTATGAATTACTACCTAATGCACTCTTGTCTTCATGTCTTCCCTGTTTCCATCGTTGCCATTTGGCTCCTTTTTAGGGCGCCCTTCCGCAGGTCAAAATAACACAAATTCAGGTCTGCGCGTCTCCTAATAAAGTCCGCTTGCATCCCACGTTCACCACACCGCAGCTAAGTCCGTATGCTTCTTGAGGGTTACTGCTTAGTATGTTCTTCCTATCTCCCTCTCCTCTCCTCATGTTCCGACTTCGTTCCATTTCTTCCACATTCACCCTTCCCTTCCACAGAGCATACTAGGTTGCACCAGAGATGTTTAACCCAGCTGCCACCACTTCGTAGTCAACTCGGGGGATGGATTGACAACTTCATACCCGAGGCACTATTCAAGGTCCAATCTTCCCTTTCTTTGCTTAACACGGGAAAAATTTGAGCCTTCTTTTTGCGTATATTCATATGCTTCCCCCTTCTCCGTTACGTAAACGTACTGTGTATTGCCAAGCCCTTGAACGATAGAGAATACGCGTCCAACCGGCTGGACAAACTCCTCTCCGTTCATTGCATACTGACTTCATGATTTCTTCCTGCCTCAGTTGCTACTATTTAATTCGCGCCTTCAAGAACATCCAATTTTTCGAGTTATAACTGCATTAGCGATATACACCCCGAGTGTTTGCGTGCCCTCTTCAGCACTATGGCATCTCGGTAAATTAGAAAGTCCAAACCTTTGAGTAATTACACTTGAACTACATTCTTCTTCAACCTACAGTTCCAGAAAACAGAACATCTTCTATTGCTTTGACGAGTACTTTGATGTTGAACTAGGACTTTTAGGCTTCCCAACTCTTGCTTCTACATCCACGTTGGCTGGCTGCTTCTCTAGCAAATATTAGGGATGTCTAACCTTAAGAAAACAGGAACCGATGATTTTAGAAAGCTTGTCTCCGCAAGATACCATCAACGGGTGAGCGCTCCAGGAGCATCCTGCTTTGTTAGCCCCTTTTTTTTTTTGGGGGGGGGGGGGGGAGGGGGTGGAATGGTGAGCCGTTCCCGGCTCATCGATTCTGTAAAAGCTCCTGTAACTTCATCGATCATCTAACTTGACAAGTAAATACGCACAACTTTCCACCGTGATTGTTGTTTATGCAAATTGGAGCTTCGCAGCAGCTAAGGGAATTGGTTGGGGTTACGCTAGCCTGAAAAATATACAGTGAAATATTACAAACTAATCCAACATCAACTGATCATGCCAGTAAGAAATAGTGACGCAAACACGGGATTAGGCCTGCACAACGACGGGTTCCACAAACCACGTAAATACTTATCACCTGAGTCCCCCTACCATCCTTTAAGGATAATAAATTCCAAAGTGGCTGAGATGTTGTTCTTATGGAAACCCCTAGAAGCTCCTTTTATAAGTTAACTTCCATCCCTGATTTCAGAGTTGCACCTTCCCTTCATACATCTTTCTGAATTGTCAGAGATAAAAGGACAAGCTGAAGAACTTCCACTTCAATTATTGTGAAACCTCCACGATAAAGAAATTGCAAAGGTTTGTGTAATTTCGTTAGTACTCTGTCTTGTCTTTACCTGAAAGCACGGTTGACAGGTTCAACAATCCCAGCCGATACTTTCGATGATGAGCTTTCTTCCAGGCCTCTGTACAATGAGCATGAAAGGAGAAGTCAGAAATTTAGTGCTACTTCCTGAACTGCCGGCCTAACAAGAATGCAGTCTGAACGTCATTCCGCTGAAATTTTTGGTTTCCGCGTTACTGCACTGACTTCAGGAAACAGTATTGAATTCCACACTTCCCTTCCCACACTCAATGTACAAACACATGGAATAAAGTTCATCACCGAAAGTATCGGCTGAAATTATTGAGCCTGTCAACCTTGGTTCGGTTTAACTACAAGACAGAGTATGCACAAAACTACACAAACCTTTCCTACTCCTTCACGTCCTTCTGATTAGCCAGTTTCCAAGAGAGAGAAAATCTTATGGCAATCTCAGGCATACTACTAATTGGTTATTTGGACTGATCAAGCATCCTATGAAGGGTTGTCAAAACTTCGAAATGCGGGCGCAAGATTCATATTGCAAATGGAACTTCCGGGAGTTTCCATGGGAACAACATTTGCACCACATTGGAATTTATTATCCGCATACGATGGCCAGGGGACTCGGGTGATATTTCTTTAGGTGGGTCATAGAGGGTCGCACTCTGCACGCCTAACCCTCTTGGTACGTACTAAGTTCCAACGGGCACGATCAACTGACACAGGATTACTACGTACCATTTCAATCTATATTTCTCGTGACATAGGTTACGCACCATCCTTGGGTTCAGCTGTTCACTCCTACGCAGAGCGCGAACATAAACTCCACCTTCACATCTTCCCAGCATTTCCGTTTCACAATGACCCACTAAGCCGTGCTCGCCAGGGCGTCTACGCACAACAAGAAATTAACACCTCGACCACTCAAAAGTTATGATGAGCCACAATTTCCCAGGTAAGCGGATCCCAAGAGGACCCTTTCAAATTTTCAGTCTACCTAACCAATTAATTTCACGCTTCGATGCTTCGTTTGTTCGTGCAGGCTCCAGCCATTCGGCTGGGAGAGTGTTGCTGTTGTTGGTCTATGTGCTGGTGGACTGAAGGTTAGTCATTCCTCCTTTAACATCTGCTCATATTTGCAGCTGCGTACACTTTATATTTAACTTTCCCTGACTGATTTTAACGTATTTGTTTGTTGAGGTTCTGCTCCCTGCGCCCATGGAGCCAATGTTGTTTCAATATTTAGAGAATTTTTAACCTAAGATAACATTCCAACGTACGGTAATTCTTGTATGTGGTAATAACGTTTTTGGCTCTCCTGGTTCCTCAGATTTTGAAGTGCCGACAGTGGTTACGATTAAAGCAAACTCAACTACCGTTTGTAACCTGTAGAAAGGTCATATGGAAAAGCAGCTTCTGATCGATGGGGATCCCATAAATTCCTGTCTGCTGCGAGTACTGCCTGTAGAAATAACTCCGCTGCCTCTTTCTCAAAGACCATACGCTTCTAGCAATAGGCTGGCAGAATTACCAACGGAGCTTGCTGAATTAAACGGACCAAAAGTTTGCCCCGCCGACTACAACCGGTCAGTCTCTGCCCTGGTAAGATTTAAACTTGCACTAACAAACTGACGTAGCACGACAGACAGGGTTGTAAATAGTACATTTGTTGGAATTTTGTTTAATCGATTCATCCGGAGTAGTACCACAAATAACAGTGATTCTGTCCTACTCATTTCCTACTTTGGGAGCTATCTAATCATTTCTCCGCTTCTCCTCACAGATGTGGTGTAGAAAATCTAAGGGGGCAAACGACTTATCAACATGATCGAAAGACATTGTTCAAAACATCAAATGGGGTTAACCAACACCGGCAACAACCCAGCTTGCCTTTGCTACGCCCGCACACATGAACAAAGGTCCAGCAGCACAGCAAGACTCTCCTAGATCTTCCACGTATATCCTGCAGACCCAGCAGCGACAGAAACATCTGCCACTACCATCTTTGGCTTTTCTTCAAATGCGACATTCCTCTTGCGCAGGCTGTTATGCACAGTGCAGTTCAAAAGGAGCTTCAGTAGTGCATTCACATGGAAGACTGTATTACCTTATTTCGAACCTCTTTGGACGTGCACCAAAGGCACGAGCACATTCTCTCTAGTATTAAAATAATTGAAAATCACATTAGTTGGCTATTAAAAGAGAAATTATGACAATAAAAAAAAAGAAAGAAGTATCACTCAAAGAAAGTACTTTCTTTATTTCATATTAATTGAATTTTATGAAGCGATACATAACATTAAGAAAAATGATTAATGATATAATTTGAATTATAATTTTCAATTGTGAGATTCCACTGGGTATGTTATTATTGTTTGTTTTTTGTGAAATCATAAATATGACTTTATAAAATGTATCTTTTAAAAAAATATAAAAGTACAATAAATAAAAGAATATATATATGTGCATTCATTTTGAACTTTGAACAATCCAATTATTTGAACGATGAGAAAATTTCATAAATTTAGGATCTATTTGGAAACCACCTGATTATTGAAATTGATGTAATTACTAGGATAATAATTATCAGCCTAGTAATTATGATGTTTTGTTTGTTTGCAATAAAGCAATTACAGTGTAATTACAAATGTCTTATTTGATTGCATAAGTGTAATCATAAGATTATGTTAAATTTTAAAAATAAAAATTAATTATCTAAAATTAAGCATTTATACTAGCCAAATAAGGAATTTTATAAATAATATTAAATTTAATAGTTATAATATAATTATTTGTTGAGAACTTTTTAATAAATAAATGTATATTCTTAACTAATATTATAAAAAATAATTGATTATATTTTTTTAAATTAGTATTTTTAATTAAATTTATCATAAAAATTAAAAGTACAAATTCTATGAACTTCACGAAATAAATGCATTTTTGACAAAATGATTAATATTACAATTAATATAAAAAAAATTATTATAACATTAGATAAAAAGACATCTTTTCTATCTAAGTAAAAAAAAATGGCTTACAATGTAAAATATCGAGTCAATACTCCTAAAATAAATTAAATTGAAAATATAATATAAGTTCTAAATTCAAAACAAAAATTTTAACATTATACTTCTATGTCAAATTTCAACATAAATATAATTTAAAAGAAAAAAATGTAATTCTATAGCCTTATTTATCAATAAAAATCAACTTAAATTTAAAAATTAAAATACCAATAAAATTATACTAATGAAAACATAAACATAAAATAAATAAATAAATAAATAATAAATAATAAGAAAAATTACATGAAACCACGTGAAGTGAAGGTTGAGAATAAAAATATAAATAATATAAAAATACATTTTTAAAAAATATTAGAAATAATAAAAAAAGAATTTAAAAAGATAAAAAATAAAAAATAATTAGTTTGTAATTACACCATCCTCCCCTCACCCCCCCCCCCCCCCCCCCCGGCGTTTGAAGAGTGCAATTACTCCCTACTAATTATACTCAACTATCTGCTGATCAGATAATTACATAACCAACTAACTAGATCATAGGATATCCAACTACACCAAATTTATATCAAGATCATCTCCAATCCAACATCAAATTTTACATCAAATTCTATTTTTGTTGTAAAATTTGATTTTTGGATGCTCCAACTCAACTCCAATATTACACTAAATTTGATGTAACACTATTCATTAGACCAATTCACTTTTGAATGTTTTAACATTATTTTACTATACAATACTTTTAATTATATATTATATAAATTGTATGTTTTAATTCAACTTTTTTATTTTTTATGTAATATTTCTGTAATATTACTTTTAGGTAAAAAATGTATTTTCTTATAAATTATTTTTCTATGCATGACTTTTTTAAAATTAAATTTATGGTAGTTCTATTATAAATTTTAATTGAATATAACTATAATTAATCTTCACAAAAATTAAATATGCAAAATGTAAATTATTAGACAAATAATACAATGTACTCTAGAATTATTGAAAATAATAAATATTTAACAAACTAGTAATAGACATACATTAACATTGAAATATAAAAATACACAATAATTCTAAAAAGTATGATAAAAAATAATAATTTAAAAAATTACAACAATAATTTGATATGATATAATATTTCACTTTTATTTGTATTATCTATTATCCTTTGCAAAAGTATAAAATTTTATTTTATTTGTATTATTCATTATTATGTATAATATATAAGATTTGCTTGAAATTTGTATTATTTAAGAAATTATGATATAAAATAATTTTATATCAAACGACTGTAACAGAAAATAATATGAAAATTATATATAGTTATTTTTTAGAAAGAATTTTATTTTATAAAATAAAAATATAAATAAAATTACAAAAAATATATAATAATAAAGAGAAAGATAAATTTTTTTAGTAATATAAAATTTGATGAACAATTAATTAAAATTTATCTATATTAAAAATAATAATGATATCAAATTTTGATATTTGGGTTATATTGAATAAGGGGAGTGGAGTATATTTTAACCAACATAAATTGTGATGGAGTGGTAAGACTGCTTCATTCTTAATAAAAAATTTCAGATTCAAACTCTGAGTATGAAAAAAATTCTATTCCGAATAAGATCCTCAGTATGCTATCTAAATTTAGGGTGAAAGCATAATTAATTTGTGTGTGCACACACAGTGATTACAAATTTATGTGCAGGCCTACATATGCATGTGGAACAAGGACAGACTTTAACAGAAAAAGGAAAAAGAATCTCAGACCTGCCTAATTGTTTGTTCAAAGTCCCAAGAAATACTAATGCATGCAGCTCTACCTCTAGCTCTAACTCTAAAAGGAATATTTTTAAATATGTTTTCTTCCTATTCCGTAAGTTTGGACGTTGCAATATGTAATTGATCGGATAAATAATTTTTTTAAATTAATCATGCCTGAAATTGAAGGCAGAAAGGACTAATATTAGATATAGAGATAGATGAAGATTTTATTTTAAAGATTCTCTTGTTATTATTTATTTTTACACTAGGTTTTTCTTCACGTATGTCCCTAATAAATATTATATTTAAAAAATAAAAAATTAAAATTTTGAACTGGAAAAATACAAGTTGGAGTTGGTGAACAATCAATCGTTGCATATAATTTTTTTGTTGGATGACGAATGATTATATTTGAACCCTTATCAATAAAGTGTAAGTTCAAATAATCAAATCAATTGAGCTATTATAATTTTTCATAATAATAATAATAGTTATATATACACACTTTGTTCTTGCAAATGTTTTTTTTTTTCAATTTGTGGCAAAAGAATGGACCAGGCAAAATATTTTACCTTGTTAATTATGTCTATCAACCAATCGATTGGTCAAGTGAAGAGCCTTTTCAATATTCAGTAAATAATAACTTGAAAAAGAAGATTGTGTGATGTGTTGATTGGAATCTTCTTTTTACATTCTGCGAGGTTTTTGACCCATATTTACAAATACATGTCTCCCTCTAATTTGACTCATCAATGCATAACACAATTGTTGAAGCGCAAACCATTTTTTGCTTATTAATTTGACACACTTCATGTGATCAGGAGGTCACGAGTTTAAGCCACGAAAATAGTCTTTGGTAGAAATATAAGGTAAGATTGCATACAATAGATTCTTGTAGTTGAACCCTTCTGCGAACCCTATGCATAGTGAGAGCTTTCGTACACCAAAATACTCTTTTATTAATATGACACACTCAATTAAAAAGTAAATATTAATCAAACATGACACACTGCACCCGCGCCATGTTCATATCCAAAATCTGTGGCAAGCACAATTCACACACACATAAAAAAATGAAATACTTAACCAAAAATACTATTACCTTCTTCAGGCCGCAAAATCAATCAATACGATGCTGTATTTTCTTTTCTGACGCATCTAACTACTGTTTAAATTTCACCCTGACTATCTACTAATAATATAGTGTAGCATTTATCAAATCACAAAATAAGTTATACATAGAGGGACAATAGATTTTATGAGTTAGAAACTATATCCTATGACTCACACGTTACAATCTTTTGGTATAGCAAAAATAATGAAGGGAGAAATTAGTGGGACACGGTTAGGGGTTATTTAATACGAAGGATAATACTAATATTCTTGGGATTAAATTATAGTGCTAATTAATTTTTTGTTTGGCTGACAAGTCTGAGATAACTTATCTCGAGATTGATAATTAGTAACTGGGTAAGTTTTTCCTCTCTTTAGGTGGTATAATAATCTTGGGACAATTTATTTCGAGATAAAAAAATAGATAAATAACAAAGATCTCCCTTTAAATCTTTTTTATGCATCACTTTTTACATTCATAAAAGGTATATTCATAGATAAATAATTTACTATCAAAATTTATGCAATGGATGATATTTTGAATGTAACAAATCAAACATTTTATAAAAAATAATTTTATCATAACTTATCCATCATAACTAATCTCAATACAACATATCTCAATGTAACTTATCTCATCAAAATTTGTATTCATACCAAATGACGCATTTTCTTTAATGGAAAACGAAGATGAAAATGCCCAAAAAAGACACAAGAGAGAATTTGTACATTGAGATTTTGCTTGGGGTAAAACTGTAAATTACAAAGGTGTCGTGATTAAACTGAGGCATTTGCTGTGTTTTCCGCATTATGCGTCCATCAGCAACAGTTTCCCATCGAACTATTACATTTTCTTTGTTGTTACGCTTTGAATTTTGATGAAGCTGTACAAGTCTTGGACGGAGGCCAAGAATTACTATTCAAAATAGTGACCACATTACTGATTAAAAAATAAACTTGCTTTTGTTTTTCCAAAGCGTTGCTCTAATTTTGCTGCTTTGCTGTTCTCTCCTAAATTCTAATTAGTTTTAAAAAGGGTAAATATGTAGTCTGACTTTTAAATTTTGAGAGATTATTATTTTTTTCAAATAATATTTTTTTATATTATATATGATTTATTTGTAAGATTATTGAAGATTTTAATTTTTTTCTTATTTTTTAATTAATGAAATTATAAATTGAAAATATATTTTTGTTAGATTTATAAGATTTACACTTGAGGTTACGCCTCATAATACATAAAGTATCTCATCTCATTGACTTCAACATTACTCCAATCCAGAAAATTAGCCCCCCTTCTTAGAAATATGTGCTTGTCTTGTTTTCATATTTATATCTTCAGTCGTGTGTGTTTTCAGTAGGCTATATTTCTTCATTTATTATTGCTACTCAAGATTCCCAACTCACACTTAACAGGTTCTATAATAATCAAGCGTGTTAACTTCAACAATATTACTCCAATATTTAATGTGTTTAGTAGGAAGAAAAATATACATAATGAAGGAGTTATTGTACAACACATAGCGTTTCGTACATGGATTATCTAGTTTAAAGACATTATACATTGGATTATTGAATTAGTAGGTGTGTATATTGTTGAAAAAACATGGACTTATCACAAGTTTTAAAATGATTTAAAAAAGAGCCAAGTAATGAAGAAGTGCAGCTACCAATGGCTTGCCAAAAGTTTCAACCCCTCCGTGAATTGTTTTGTGGCTACTAGGTCACTTTGCATTCTTCTCTTGACTTCCAATTAATTCTTCCGGATCCCACATTATTATTTTAGACTTCAACTTAATATATTTGAGATTCCATTTAGAAATACACAATTTATGTTTATATAATTTCATATAATCTCGACTTTTTAAAAAAATTACAAAAATCTCTCAAAAGATACAAAATTGCAACACCTATTGATACAAATTGTTATTCCTACTTCTCTATATATCATAGTTAAAATCTCTTAATGCTCCTACCTTTTCGACATGTATTCCTAGTTTTGTTTTTTGTATAAAAAAGAAAAGATTTTTAATAATTTTAAAAAAATTGATATTAATTAAAATTAGCTCCAAAAGTATGAAATTTGTGTAAGTTATACTAAATACTTTAGGTCATGATTCATACTGGGCATCATGTGGTGATTCACCATGTCATCACGTCACTTAGATGCCACATAACATAAAATTATCTGTGTGAAAGTTTATATAGGAACAAAGACTAATTCTAAATGAATGATTCTAAAGAAATGTGAGGATTTATCTTAGAATAATATAGATTTACGTAGAATGTACTTGAAATGTTTTAGGCTTGTACAATATTCTAGAGAAGAAATTTATGTGTAAATATATAGAGATATGTATAATAATTATTATTTGCATATAAGCTTATAAATGAGTAGTGTAAATAGATGACAGTCATTTGTAAAATCATCAACCAAAAATTAATTAAAGTTCTCTATGAAATAATTCTTCCTAACAATTCTATTGTATTCTCTATGTTATCCTCTTAGCGATTCCTAGGGTTTTAGGCTGACTTGACATCACAAAGTCATGCACAAGTGGTGCAAGAACGTGAGTAAGCTGTCAAAGTTTGCATGTGTGCTTAATAAAAGACTAAAGACATGACAACGTGGTATCAAAGCAATGTCACAACTAAAGAAATTACTAACAACAGAGAAATCAACGTTGCTAACAGTCAAACCAACATTACTAGGATGCCGTTATGCCGTTGATAAGAAAGGTTATAGCAAAAAGAGGAATGTCACCAACAAGAACCAAGAGGTATCGCTTGAGGTTGACTCTGTCACGTTCCAAGCCTAGGGACTAGTCGTAACATGACGAATGTGAAATTTGAAAGAACCCCATCTAAGCCTCTTAATATATTAAAGCATACTTAAGGTACTTAAGCATTAACATAACTAAAGCAAACAGAATAAGATTTAAAGTCAAAGCTAAGAATAGAAGTCAAGAACTTTCTCCATTTAAAGGGTTACATCAACTTTGTCCAAGATATGCTTCTACTTGTCTAGATTTTGGCGGGGACTAGAATATGTCACTAGCTCATCCTCAACTAAAAGAAATACAGAAGTGTCTCAACATAGCAACATAGGGGCATGAATGAAAAAGGTCTTGTTCTCAAAGCATGGGAACTCACCAAATGTCTTCAAATGTGGTGTCCAAATCTAGCTGTGGTAAGCAGGAGTAGAATCGTTGCCCGTCCCTACATTGTGATATAATGTAGGCAAAAAGAATGCATTAGTACATTGGAATGTGCTAAGTATGTGGGATGCAACGCAACAAAAAATTGTCATATTATAGTAAGCAATATGCATAACTATATCAATGAAATAAAACACAAGAAATGATGAATGATCAATGCACCTTTAACACATGATTTAGAGCATCATAAAATATTTCAAATCATCATATACATATTCACCTGGAAATAGGACCATACCGACAATAAGACCATGTGTGCTATTATAGGACCATCATATACGTGATTTGGCTCATATTATTGCTACTACTCTGGTGCCTTGGAAAGGCCCACTTAGTAGTACCTCCAACAGGAATGTGTTTGTACTTTACCACCTCTTAAAGAAATATCCCATAAATTGGACAGTCTTGATACGTGAGTATATGCTTGAGAGTGTAAAATATTCCAACCCTTATGCTAGTTTGCCCTATGGACTTCTCATTTCCACGATCATTATCGAGTCACTAGTCGACCTCTCAAGGTTTCAAGCAACTGAAATTTATGCCACCTATAATTTCAGGACCTTTGCTATTATGAGATACATTCTGATCGATAAAAAGTGGCACAAGAGGGGACAAAGCTCATGCGCCTAAGACAACTAAAGTTTCTACTAACTTAACTATACTGCTCTTCAAAGAAGCAGAAGAAATAAAATTCCACCTTATTACTATTGACACTAATATGCAGGGTTTGTAGGACACTCTTGGAAAGATACTTTAGCACAAAAAGGATACTAATATGGAGATCGGAAGCTCCGTCTTGATATGGATGGATTGAAGAAGGAAGAAGGAAGAAGTTCACACTGTGAACAATCTCATCAAGTAAGTTGACTCTATGAAAAGGGGAGTCGACTCCTCAAATAGTGAACTTGTTGTCTTTGTCCAAAATCCAACTTATTCTAACTTCTTCAAGAATGTTAAGCACTACTATATTTTTTCTGTAGAAATGTCTTCAACACTCTAAAATACTTCTTAGGCCTTCATTGAAGTTCTTTTCTGTTCAAACAATTTTTGTTGGGGGATTTATCCAATTTTATCTTGGCATGTAATATTGGGGTTTGTTCACCTCGTATTATGTTCTCTCTGGCTTAGGCACCATTCTTAACTATTTGTTTTGCTTGATATATGTATATATTTGTCACGACTTGGACCTAAGGCCTAGCCGTGACACGACGATTGTTACACGCGAAGGCATCCCATCCAACCCTCGTACTCATATCATAAGCATACATAAGGTAAAAACAAACATAACATAAGAGAATATGCAAGCGGAACATATCATGTAGAAATCATAGTTTCCCTTAGGGGAAAATTACATCAATTTATAACGTCCAAAATATGCCTCCACATCATATGATCTTGGTGGGGACTAGAATATAGCTTACTAGCTCACCCTCAAGATATATATCAAAGAAAAGTCATAAAGTAAAACATCATAAAAGGGCTTGTTCTCAAAGCATGAGAACTCACCAACAAGTCTTCAAAGCTCAACTACAAATCTAACCATGAAATGGAAGTGTAGTCTCGTCGTCCATCCCTACATGGTTATATCATGTAGGCAAAGAAGTATGCGATAGTATGTGAAATGTACTAAGTATGTAGGTATGCCATACATCAAGGAACATCACATCATAATATCAATATGCATAATCATAATTGTTGACATCCAATATTTACCATCCCCATTACAAATTAATTATGGAGCTTCTTTAATTTTTTAACAAATTGAAATAATTATTTTTGAAAAATTTGAAATTTCTACAAGTCATTTTTAGTGACAATCTTTTAATTTTCAAAATTATACACACACACACACACATATAAACATGTATTTGTATACATATTTTCATAACCCTGCTCGTATTACCTGCCGAATCTTATTTTTCTATTTTATTATGGACTTTGTAATTTTAAGTACTATAAATAGATTTTTAGGCTATTTTCAAGGGAGAACAGAAGAGAACAACTAGAAACCTTGAGAGAAGTGCTTAGAAACACTTGGAGCATAACTTTATGATTTCTTGTGAAGAGTTGGGATTTTTTGTTCTTAAATTCATCCTTGTAAGTGCTCAATTATGTTATTCTATATCATGATTCTACATCTACAATGATTATGCATAGTTAAATCCATAACTAGGGTTGTGGGAACCATGAAGAACTAGCAAGGTAAAATCAGATAATTCGTAATTCTTGGAAAGTGTGCATGTGTGTATTAATTAATTGTCTTATATTTTGATTGCTTTTTAACGGTGACCAACGTTAGAACTCTCCTAATTGTTATTGACTGGATCAAGATAGTAATAAATGGAAAAAAAGATTAATTATTCGATCAATTTTTTCTTGTCTAATCAACCAAACTGGATCAACGGGGGGTTATACTGGGACAATAGGTAAGAGTTAGTAATGCCATACTGTGGGGATGGATCAAATCACGTAGTGAAATTTACCTCTCGCCTGGATCAAAGGGTTTGGTAAACTTAACTTACCGTTCTACATGCGACACACTAGAAAAGATTATGGGTATCTGGTAATATCAAGTTAGGGAATCATAGGAACACAATACCCTAGTTACTTTTCTCACCGGTTTCACAACACTTGTTCTAACACAATACCCTAGTTGCTCTTCTCACTGATTTCACAACACTTGTTCTACTTTAGGATTCCTTTCTGCAAATTACAAATCCCCCATTTCGGGAGATAAGTATGTTAGTTAACTCGAATTATTTGAAATTACTCTAAGACTGCTATATTCCCAGTGGGTTCGACCCTAACCTTGGTTAAATTATATATCTTGACAATAACTGCTTTAACCTTCAAAACAGAGGTGTAGCTTGGGCGACATCATTGCCGGGTAAACAACCAGACTTGTTTAATCTGAGTAATTCAGGAATTAATCCTTATTTCCATCATTTTACGTTTTTTATTGTTTTTGTTTATTTTAGCATACAGGTGTAGCGTATGCACATCACTCAAAGTCAAGGCATTCCCTTGACTCTATTTGACCCTCAAATCCAAAAAATGCTTGAGAAGAATAGTCCAGAACAACACGAACAACGTTGCAACTGATGGAGTGAATGTGGCATTGAACCAAAAGAATGAGAACAATAATAACCCACCTCCGCTTGAGGATATTGGCCCACCGCCATAGGATCTTCACACAACATCTCACACATGGAATCAATATCGACTTGACCCTATGGCGATGTATGTCACTGAAGCTATTCTGTTACTTCCACTACCAGATGAAACAAGGTTTGTTGTTTCAAGTGGGTTACTCCAAATGCTGTAGAATCACGAGTTGTTTGCGGACCTACCATTAGAGGATTCGTATAACCATCTACATAACGTTGTCTTCGTTTGTAAGAGCATGATGGGAAGCTAGAATCTGTCTATGGATGTCATTGGACTCCGTGTCTTCCCATTTTTTCTAACATGTGATGCAACGGTATGATTATCCAGCTCCCACATATTTTGAACTACATATTTTTGTGCAATTCTAAATGTGAAGTAAGTCTCTGGGCTGAACTACAGAAGGACTGTTTGGAGAGGTTCTTTTCAAGGTCAAAGAAGCTAAAGTTGAAGGACAAGATCAACAACTTCGAGCAACTACCTGGTGATTCGATCAACACTATGTGAGAGAGGTTCACAAAGTTTCTGAAGAGTGTTCCTGACCACAAGATCATGGATGGCGCCTTAGTGAAGATCATTTATCAAACCCTGGACGAGAACAACCAAGTTGTGGCAGACACTATTATAGAAGGCTTATTTTAGATCGTCCATTTTTTGTGATTGCTGAAAGGTTGGAAAAAGTGGTCAAGACAAATTGTACATGAGGGACGAAAGATAAGTCAACAACAAATAGCTCCTTTGCATTCAGTACTAATTTGGCACTAGCAAAAATAAATGAGGATATGATGCAAGAGCTTGCTCAGATTTGTACCAATGTGGAGTTGATGATGAAACAGAACTAAGAATGTGTAAATATCGTAGCTCATTAGCCTTCATGAGTACCCATGTACGAGGAGCCTTACTATGAAGGACACTTGCTTTATCACTAATCAGATGGTTGGTTTCTGGACCAACACCCAAAGGTCCAACCAGGACTACTGGTACCAAGGTCAAAGGAACCAAGGTTGGAATTATAACAGGGATGATGCCTTTAGAGACAATAATCGAGGAGGCTACTATAACAGGAACAGGGGCCAATACAGAGATGTTGATTGGGGACGTAGAGATGATTATAGAAATGGTCCATATGTTTCACCACATAATTAAGATTCGAGTGTTGGTAGCTCTAGAGTTGAAGAGATATTTGATCTGCTGTTGAAGAAGGCTAATGCTCAGGAAGAGACCTTAAAAGGGATGAAATCTGACATCTCCAGTATTAATAAAAAATCGAGTCTCATTCTATTGTTATCAAGAAACTGAAGCAACATCCAGTCATATGCAAACTCAATTGAGCCAACACCAAAAAGGCACATTGCCCAGCAACAAAGTTTAAAATCCAAAGAATAAGGGGCAGTGTATGGCGATGACTACTCATGGTGGCAAATATACTATTGACCCTCCTATGTCGGATGATGATGATGATGTTCGTGAGGAAATAGTTGAGAATAAAGATGCAGAGACCAGAGATGTCCATGCCAAGGATGAGGTGAGTGATGCTGTAGCAACGCCACTGAAATTGAAACCCATTCCTAGGTCTCCCCCTCCTTACCCTTAGAGAATCAAAAAGAAGGAGGAGGAAGGTAAATTCCAACACTTCCTCTCCATGCTAAAACAACTATCCATCAACATCCCTATCATTGAGGCATTGGAGAAGATGACTGGGTATGCAAAGTTCATGAAGGACTTGGTCACAAAGAAGCGAACTGTAAGCTGGGAGCTCTCCCAAGAGCTTCAACATTGTAATGCGATAACTATAAGGTCCTTGGTACAGAAGTGAGAAGATCTCGAGGCATTCACCATACCCTGCACTACCAGAGATGTCGAGTTCACAAAGGCTTAATGTGATCTAGGTGCCAACATAAATCTGATTCACAAAGGCTTAATGTGATCTAGGTGCCAACATAAATTTGATACCCTTTGCGGTCTTTAAGAAGCTAGGATTAGGAGCTCCTACTCCTACGAGGATGTAATTGTTGATGGTTGACCAAATAGTTTAAAAGCTTGTGGGGATACTATATGATATCCTTGTCAAAGTAGAGAAATTCTTATTCCCTGCAGACTTTATGATCCTTGATTATGAAGTCGACTTCAAAGTCCCAATCATCTTGGGAAGGCCTTTCCTAGCCACTGGGCGAGCACTAGTGGATATGGAATCTGGCCAACTCAAGTTTCGATTGAATGATGAGGAATTTATCTTCAACATCTGTCAGTCGATGAAGAGGCCCGACAACTTAAAGATGAAAGTTTGGGTACTTGACGAAGTTTGAGTAACCAAGTTATCTAAGTCATGCTGCGATAATAAATTAGGCGCTGCTTGGGAGGCAATCCAAGGTAGAGATCAGAGCTTAGGCGCCTAGATATGTTTTTTGACCCCTATGCTTCATTATTGTAATATTTTGTATATTAAGGACAATGCAAATTTTTTTTGATAGTGTGTGGTAGTTATAGGCCTCAGTGAAATCCGAGTAACTATGGCTTATAACTATCCCAAATTTTGAGTCCATGGGGTTCTTGCATGTGTTCTTTTTCCTCATGGACATTTATCTTCTGTTGAATTGGTATGTTTAGGATCTGGGTAGTATTAGTAGCATGTAATACTGAAGCGTATGGCATATATTAGTTTTTGTGTGAAAAATGATACCCATAAAAAATTTTGATTAGTTAGTTTTGATAGCAACCATGCATGATTGATGTATTGATAATGCTTATTCTGATAAGTAAGGCTTAATTGTGATAAAAAAAAGCATGAGCTGAGAGTCTATATTGATAGTGTAATCAGTTCCATGTGTGTGTGAGCTTTCTTTACTTAATTCTTATACTGTGTTTCAGTTCATAGACTGTAGGTTAGTTGGTTAGGAGAGGATCTTAGGACATTGTTCATAATTAGTCCACTTAGCCTAGATAACCAACCAAATGTGTAATGTATCCCTTGATCCCAATGTTTGAGCCTTGCATATACCCTTTTATTTGTAAAAACCTAAGTAATCTAGCCTTATTGAATGTAAAATCCTGAAATTGGCCCTGGTCCTTCCTCAGATATTATGCACCTTGATTGAGGGGCAAAAAGCTTAAGTTGAGGGTGGCTACCAAAAGTGGCCCTGGTTCATAGATTGAATATTGTGCACCTCGACTCAGGTCAAAAGCCTAAGCTGAGGGTGGCTTGTGTAAGGTTAATCTCATGAAATGGGGTGGAAACTAGTGATACATGGAAAAAGGGAGAAAGGTGTGCTATGGGTGCAAGAAAAATGAATAGATGCCTAAACAATGAGCTAAAAGAAAAATGATGCAAAAATAGAAGGCAATGAGCTAAAGATAAGAGTAAGGCACCTAGAAAATTTAAAATAGGAGAAAGGGAGAATGAGATGAAAAATGGCATTGTTGGTCGGGCAAAAGTGTAGAATAACGCAGTGTCAAGGAGGGCCATTAGTCATTATGTTCCTAAAACATCACACCAAAGCCCTCTGAGCCTACGTTACAAGCTAAGAAAGTCCTATAGTGATCCTAGTCCAAGAAGCTGAAGGCCGTAGTTGTGAGTACAGGGGCAAACATATGGTATTGAGCATGGTATTTGAATATCTGTTGTGAGAGTTAGTAGTTTTGTTTAGTCCCAAGCAATGAATCAGAAAAGACTCTCATGAGTGAGATATGAGACTTATTTTTGTGAGGGCACTTGCATTGCACTATTGATTTTAGACTAATTCAGTGATTATTACTTATCTCTGGTTACTTGCTTGTCATAGGTGCACTGTCACATGTATTGATTTGCGTTGGTTTGTCTGATAGCTAGTTGATATGCATTGATGAGTAGTGTGGGTATCTGTGCTTGATTTTGAGGTGACGTGAGCCATTAGATTGAGGTCTATGTGTTACTGTACTGCTTATGTACATTGAGTCTATGTTTGAGGGCAAGCAACAATTTTAAGTTGAGGATGTTGATGTGATGTTAAAATACAACACTTTCGATGCTTAAAACTTGGAATTTTGTGTGTTCTCAAAGCAATGTTAGTGAGTTTGATGTGTTTTTATGCTTATTTTTCAGGATTACAGGATTTGACAAGATTTTGGGCTATGTGTGCAATTGCTGCAGTTTTTCTGATCTATGACACTCTTTGTGGGCCGTGGAAGTTTCCACGAGCCGTAGAGTGGGTTCATAAGTGAGATCTAGTGAAGGGTTGATTTTCTGAAGTTGCATTCACGAGTTGTTAGACGAGCCGTAGAAACTTATATGAGTCATGGATTTTCTAAAGACTCATTAGACAAAACCCTATACGGGTCATAAGTCTGAATACAACCCATATATAGGCCTCATAGAAGTTGTGCCCAGATTTGAAGAATGAAGTTCACAAAGCCCAGATACGGGCCGTAAAACTTAGTACGACTCGTAACCCTGCTCGTATTACCTGCCGAATTCAGTTTTTTAATTTATTTTGGACTTGTATTTTAGGTACTATAAATAGATTTTTTAGGTCATTTTTCAGGGAAAACAAAAGAGAACAACCAGAAACCTTGAGCGAAAGGCTTAGAAATACTTGGAACATAACTTTGTGATTTTAACTCTTACTTTGTGATTTCTCGTAAAGAGTTGGGATTTTTTGTTCTTAAATTCATTCGTGTAAGTACTCAATTATGTTCTTCTATATCATGATTCTTGCATACCTAAATCCACAACTAGGGTTGTGGGAACCATGGAAAACTAACAAGGTAAAACTGGATAATTTATAATTCTTAGAAAGTGTGCATGTATGTATTCATTAAAACTCTTCATTTTGATTTTTTAACAGTGACCAATGTTAGAACTCGCCTAGTTGTTATTGACTTGATCAAGGTAGTAATAAATGGAAAATAGAGTAATTAGCAGAATTCGATTTTTCCCATTTAATCAACCACACTGGATCAAGGGAAGGTTATACTAGGACAATAGGTAAGGCTAGTAATGTCATACTGCGGAGATGGATCATATGGTGAAATTTACCTCTCGCCTAGATCAAAAAGTTTGGTAAACTTAACTTACCATTCTACATGCAACGCACTAGAAAAGATGATGAGAATCTGGTAATACCAAGTTAGGGAATCATGGGAACACAATACCCTAGTTACTTTTCTCACTGATTTCACAACACTTATTCTAGTTTAGGATTACCTTTTGCAAATTACAACCCCCCCTTTGAGAGATAAGTAGGTTAATTAACTGGAATTGCTTGAAATTACTCTAAGTCTGTGATATTCCCTGTAGGTTCGACCTTAACCTTGGTTAGGTTATATATCTTGACAACGACCGCTTTAACCTTAAAAAAGGAGGTGTAGCTTAGGCAACATCCGCTGGGCTGTGATATGATTTTGGGTGGGTGACATATTTCTAATTGTCTGTCCTCTTAGGCCTTAGCTTAGGTTAAATCGACGCGCCCCTAGAGTTGCTATAAATTGAGCCACATTGATACATTATATGATCGGGTGTCATAGCCTGGCATGGGTTGCATTCTAGGATCGAGTGTCACAACCTGACACGATATACACTCTAGGATCCGGTTTCATGACCTAACATGATTAGGGGGATTCTTTCTCTTATGGGGGATTCGACCCATCATCGTGTATTTAGGCGCCTGGATCGAGTGTCATGTCTGGCATGATTTTTACTAGGGATTGGATGTCACGCCTGACATGGTTGGCACTAGGGATTTGGTGTCACACCTGGCACGTTATGAGACTTGGGAACAGGCGACCATTCGGTCACATAGTTTTCATAGTCATATGTGAGTTTCATCCAAGCACCCTTTGACACCTTGATTGTGCGTGGGAATAACCTCTGGGCTTATGCGGACTCATGGGGCATACAAGCATAGATATTAGGGCCTTACACCCTCATACAGTTCGACAGCTGACCTATGTGATATTGAGAGTTAGATTCTGTTGTGTTTTATCAGTTGGATTATGATACGTTACGGGATTCTGGCCATGTGTTCTGTTAGTTGTGCTGTGATACATTATTGGGTTCTAACCATGGGGATATGAGGATGTTACTGATACACTTGTTATTAGCCTGGTTTTGGTTTGCTATCATTACTTCCGCTTTCTATATTGTAGCATTTTGTACATTTACAGTATTTCACTCAGTCGACGGATGATGTCTACTAGTTGCCTATTACTGGTACTGACCCCTACATTTCTGCATCTTCCCATTGTGCAAGTTTAACTACTAGTTGCATTCGCTGAGTTAGGGGTTTGTGAGCATTCGAGAGACACTTTGTGAGCACTAGCACAAGCTACTTACCATCTCCTTCATTTTGAAGACTGTCTTTTGTATCTAGACATTGGCCTTATACAATATAGTGGCTTGTATTGTATATGTATTTTATTGTTATATATATGGGCGAGTGCTTGTGTCTATTGTAGCTCTGTATAGTTGACTTCCATGTTCTGGGTAGGTTGTGTTGTTTCATGTTGTTGTATCTATTATATTTGTTACTAGTGATTTTGGGCATCTACCTTGGGATGGGGTAATTGGCTTACTTGTAAGTAGGATCTAACAGGCGCCATCATTATCGGAATTGGGTTGTGACAATATCCTGATACCAAACAAGAAAACCAGTAAAGAAATGAAGGATGTGCTTTATCTTGTGCAAGCACATTTGTTGGGCACTCCAAACATCCCTCTCATGAAGTTCTTTGAACGTTGGGGACACGGAAGCTACTTCAGGAGGTTTCCTAATGAGTTTCACGATTACTCAACTTGGGTTAGCATCAAGCCTTGGCATTTTCTATTTGTCTCTTGAAAATGATAGTACTTCCTCGAGACAAGATGAATGAAATTGATTTGAGGGTCGTCATGGTTACACATGCCATTTTCTACATCATCGGTAAAAGTAGTCAAAAGAAGTATTTTAATTTGGCACCAGTCATCTTAGCCGACATCTTTCGATCCCTCAATCAGTGTCAGAACAGACCTCAATTCTTCCAAGGATGTAGCGTGTTGCTTTAATAGTAGATGTCCCTACATCTGGCTACGAAGGTCAAAAAATAGAAACAAAGTTTAGGAAAGCAAGATGGAGGGAACATCTTGGCCCATCACGAACTTCTTTTGACTATTTGAAATTTCAAAACTAAAAGGTCGAAAAAAGGGTGGACACAAGTTCTTTATGATTGGAAAGAAGACAATATTTCCTAGATGTTCGATCATTTCATGTCCAAAAAGATTGCAATACAAGGAAAATGGCTCTCTTTTTTGGTCCTTATGTGTATTTGAGGTATGGGGCCTTACTCTCCTAATTGAGTAATGAGACAGTTCAAAAGAAAACAAGTTATACCTAAGCTAAGAAACACTAGTCAGTATGTTATTGATTATGATGATTGTGAAAAGGTGACTTACGCTGATGAGATTCGCAAAGAATGGTCCGCCTATATTTTCTTAGAAAAAGAAAACATTGCTAAAGACAGATATGATATGGGTTATGATGAGGCATGTAAGGAGTGACTGAAGATGGACTTGCTTAAGACACTCACCCAGGGCCTCACCTTAACCAACAATTAGAAGATGTGGAACCAAAGGTTTAATTTCAAAATCGACTTTTTCAACAACAATGGGATGAAAAGAGAACAAGAATTTCTACGCAGGGAGCAAGAATTCCAGCAAAGGGAACAAGAGTATCTACAAAGAGAGCAAGAGTTTTGACAAAGGGAGTATGAAAGTCATGGATCCTTAGCCTTTATGACACAATAATTAACCAATACAAGAGCGTGTTTGGTTCAACTAGATCAAAATATGGAAAGGCAAATCACTACTCTCCAGCATATGCCGATACCTGATCGAGCTTGGTTAGCATATCCTTTCTAATACTCCATAGGCACCATGTTAAAGAAGAGGTGGAGAAAGCAAAAAACAGTGTGGGACCACCTCTTTTAGTTAGCTTTGTCCCCCGCGCGGGATTGTTTTTCTTGTATTTGCATTTTCTCTTCCCTAAAAAAAATATATCCCCTTATTTATTTTGCTTTGTAATGTTTTTTTGATAACAATTCCATAGGCCAACCCTTAAAACCAAGGGGTCACATATTTTAGGACGCCCAATAACTAATTCTGTGCTCTCTGTTATAACTATTTATGTGATTATGTTGTTTTATTTGGAGAAATTCTAGCCCACTCGTTTTCAAATTGTAGAACCCTTAAGCATAAATATCTGACACTATAAAAGTCCAACCAAACACTTTTCGAGTCTTGAGTTTCTCAACAAAGTCCAGATTCCTTAACAAACTCCTAAAAGTGCTATTTTCCATCGCAGGAAAGGTTGAACTTGCCGTCAAGATGGACACAAATTAGAGTGTTGGAACTGAGGAAATTAAAGAGACACTTATGAGGATATTGCGTCAAGTTACTTAGGGAATCCTTGAAGTGAAGAGTAAGGCTAGAGAGGTTGATGACGCCATGAAAGTCATGTTGGCAAAGTCTAAGGTTGAAGCGGAGATTGAAGCTGCTAAAGGAAAAAGAAATAAGTTGAATAGGACGAGCCAATTACTTCAAGAGTATTTATCCGCTCTCAATAAAGCCCTAGAGGTGGTTCTTGTCTGGACTGCTGAAGTGGATAAGGAACTTGAAGTTACTAAAGAAGAAATAGCTAATATAAAGAGATAAGGTGTCGAGATTGAGAAGTCTAAAGTTGACATGACACTGATCGAGGAGTTTAGAATTGAGAACGAAGAAAAAGAGTACAGAGTTTAGAAGAAGAAGTCTCAGGAAAAGGCATAGCTATGTTCCTAGAAGTTTCCTTATTTCTTACTTTTTTCAATTTCCTTGTAACGAAGTATGAATGAAGTACTAAGAATCATTTTGTATCATTCAAACAACGTAGGTTCTGATTTCTCCTTTGTGAGATAAGTAGGCAGCCTTTCAAGGCCTGACCCCTATCATTAAAAAAACTTATTTTCCCCCCAAGGAATCAAGAATTTCAAACAGATACATTGGCGAGAATATCTTGACTCAATGAAAGTCAACCTTCCTGCTACACTAAAATCCAAATCAAATAGACAAATTTCTGTCTATTTAAGTCATATCTTTATATCCGTGGGCTAGTTTATCTTTGAATAAAACAACAATTGTGTATTTATTGTCGTATAAGTGTTAATTGATTATTTGAATGAACTAACATATTTGTCTTTTGAGTTATTTTCTACAGCAAGTAATTAGAATTGATCTATGTTGACTAAACTGGTTAGGCATCCATATTTCACACGATCTAAAGCTTCCAAAGATCCTTTCCCGACCAAGATCCATTAAAAGGAAAGGCGAAATTGGCTGAGAATAATGAAAATGTTGGTCTGATTAAGATTGCTATCCTGGATCCTATTGTCTTAGAACTGAACGAGTTGATTGCTCAGTTAGTGCATCAAGTTGCTGAGATGAGAGAAGAATTGCAGAAAAATTGAGAGTTGTCAAACTTTGTTACTGCTGCTAATACACCAGCTAACAGAAAGCCTCCTCTCTATTGTCCTTCTCTGAACACAAACCTTGAGCGTGATCCAAATAAACCACCTGCTATTTCTACCCAAAAGACTCCCACCATCGATCTAACTACCCCTAACCCACGTCATGCTAGCTCCTCATATCAAGCTCCAGCTCCTCCTCAAAGCTTAAGTGCCGACAATCCCCAAACATTTCCACCCATGTATCAAAACCTTGATCCAAATGCACAGAAACATTCCAGTCTACCCAGAACCACCACGTCCATACATCACCTATCCTGAATTAAACTATTATGAGGAGAAAGAGAAAGAGTGGAACTTTAGTGAAGAGATAACTAGGCAGAACATAAAAGAGGAAATTGCAAAGGCCATGAAACAATTTCACATTACTTCAGATGTTGTTGGTCTAAACTATGACGATCTGTGCATTCATCCAAGTCTAGATTTTCCAGAAGGGTTCAAGGTACCCAAATTTAACTACGATAGAACAGGAACTCCTATGTCTCATCTCATAGCCTATTGTGACTAGCTCGTTGGTGTTGGGGGAAATGAAGCTTTGTTAATGTAACGTTTTAGTCGAACTTTGAGTGAAGAGGCTTTGGAATGGTTCATCTCACAAGAAGTAAAGGACTAGTCCAGCTGGAATGCCCTGGCTAAGGATTTCGTTGAGAGATTTGCTTACAGTGTATAGATTATCCTCTATTTTATTATTTGGAAAAAATAAAACAAAAATCTACTGAGAATTACTAGGAATATCATATAGATGGAGGAAGGAGGCTACCAAAGTCCGACCTCCTATATCTGAGAAAGAAGTTACTGAAGTATTTGTAGACATTCAAGAGCCAGAGTTCTATGATAGAATGATGTTACTCATTGGAGCGAAGTTTGCAGAAATAGTCAAAGTAGGTGAGACTATTGAAGATGGACTTAAAATAGGAAGGATTGCCTATGCGACTACTTCAGTTGGGTCTTTAGGATTCTTGAAGAAGAAGAAGGAAGATATGTCTGTTGATTCTTGTACACATGATGGTAAGAAACCTGCTAATAGTATTCTCAGGAGATCCATGTCTTTAAAAACTTACCCTCGAACTCCATAAAATCTATTCCCAGTTTACTAGACCCTACCTCTAAATCCATCCCCAATTACCAGAATCCACAAAACCCATCCCCAATTTATCAAACTCTTCCTCCAAATTACTCATTTTGCTCGAACGTCCAACCAATGTACCAAGCTCCTCCCCCCAACTATACAACTCCAATTTACCAAAAACCTCTCCAAATTACCAAGCTCCACAACCAAGCTTCCAAACTCCATCTTATCCAAGATTCCAAAAATTGGCACCTTCTTCGAACACTCTAAACTACCATCAAGTACCTCCCCTTCCACAAAATAACTATTACCCTTCCACAAAATAACTATTACCCTTCCCGTCCAAATATAGAAAGAAAATCCTTCGGAGTCTTTACCCCACTTGTTGAAAGTCAGACAAAGTTGTTTGAAAGATTGATGACTGCAGGCATAACTCATCTTGTCCCATCTAAACCTGTTGACACTAGCGCTAGGTTCTTCAAAGCTGATTGACCATGCGTGTATCATTCTAACAGCATCAGACACAATAATGAGGATTACATAAACTTGAAGCATAAGGTTCAAGATTTAATTAATCAAGAGATGGTTACTCTGCACATTGTTGCTTCCAATGTTAATAGTAATTCTTTGTGAAATCATGAGGAAGACACTGTTAATATGATCGAGATTGAGGAAGATTGGTGTGTGGCTAAGGAAATAGTCCTAGTTAGATCTAACAGTCTTGAGAAGGCTATAGAATCTTTGTGCATAGATGAGAAACCGAAGTTTGTGGTTCTGATACCTCAAAAAGTTTGTTGCTTTGCTACCTAAAAGGACTCTTTCTCAGAGGAAGTTTGTGAGTGAAGCCATCATTTTGCACGGTATGACCGAATTCAATAGATGATATGCTCTAGAAGAATCAATTCAAGGATGGAACAAAAAAAGACCAACAAAAGAGATTGATAAGAGAGACTAAGGCTGAAGAATTCTGGTGGATGATGCAGCCAAAAAAGTATTCTATCATGAAACACCTAGAGAAAACACCAGCTCAAATCCTTGTGTGAGCCTTGTTGATGAGCTGATAACAACACAAGCATGCTTTGATGAAAGCACTGGATGATACTTATATACCTGTGGAGACCAATAGCGATGATCTTACAACTAGGATAAGCCAAGTTATTCGGGGACATCGATATCGATTTCAATGATGAAGAGTTACCATTTGACTAAGCAATGAATAATAAAGCTCTTCATGTTACAATCAAGTGACCAAATATGATTCTGAATCGTGTCTTGATAGGCGATGGATCTAGTTTTAACATTTTCCACTGTCGACTCTCAAACAACTAAATTTTGATGTGGGAAAGATTCATCAAAGTCAAATCAATGTGAGAGCCTTTGTTGGAAGTCAAAAGGACACCCTAGGAACTGTGAATCTGGGAATTCAAGTGGGACCCATTAAATTTTTTGCTAAATTTCAGGTGAAGGATATCAACACCAGTTACAACTTGTTGTTGGGAAGGCTATGGATTCATATGGCCGGAGTTGTCTCTCTACACTTCACCAAATAATGAAGTGTGTGTGGAATGACCACGAGGTGGTTGTTTACGATAAAGAAATCTATTCTAATATATATGTGCCGGTTGTCAATGAGGTTGTTAGAGGTTTTGATTTCTACACCGTAGAATTGGTGAATGCCATGGGTAATGATTTGGATCCCCAGACTTTGATGCCTGTTGTTCATAAATGATAGCCACTTTCATGCTTAAAGGTGGCTTTGAGCCTGATGTTGGATTAGTAAAGGACTTATAAGCCATCAATGAGCCTATCCTGGTGACAATAAGGCAGTCAGAATTTGGCTTGGGTTATGTTGCAATGGAAGCTGATGATTCAGAGGAGCTGAACAGATCGATAAGATATTACCTAGGCTGATACCTCATTTAAACCAGTCATTTCCTGTCCGAGAGTATGTTGGTGATGAGGATAGGGGAAAGGACGGGGAGTATTTTTGAAGAAGCCGATACTGTGATTGAAGAAATGGTCGAGTCTTCAGGAGTGCAAGACGATGGACCAGAAGAGCATGTGCTTAATTGGACGTCTACCCCACTCTTGGTTTCACATTTGTCTTGCTAGATGAGGATTTACTTAGTTGTTTATTTTCTTAAATTTGGTGGTAGATGAAGATTTACTTGGTTGTTTACTTTGTCTAGTTATGCTTTTAAATTTCTACATAATATTTCAAGCGACATATTGACCCTTGGTCATGGCCAAAGTTCACATCTTTTTTAATTTGAATGAAAGCCCCTGTTTATTTCAAATTCTACTTATATTTGTTTATTTATTTTGGTTGACTGCGTTTATGTGTGATTGCAGTAAAAATAGCTTCAAATCTATCAATGTCATGTCATGTCACAAGCTAAATGAACAAAATAAAGTAGATGATGGTGAGATCGAGCACTATGATGAGAAAGACATGATACCCGAACACCTCACTAAAGAATTGAAAAAGTTTGGGAATTAAGATAAGCCTAGTCTGGAGGAGACTGAAACAGTGAATTCGGGAGACGAGAAATGTGCCAAAGAAACCAAAATTAGTGTCAATTTGAAAAATGCTCCGAAAGAAGAACTTATCAGCTTGCTCAAAGAATACATGGATGTATTCTGTTGGTCCTATGACGACGTGCTAGGTTTGAGTAAAGATATCGTTTCCCATAAATTGCCAATCAATCCAGAATTCAGTCTAGTAAAGCAAAAGACTCGAAAATTCAAATCATATCTAAGTCTAAAGATTACGGAAGAAGTTACTAAGCAAATACAATCTAAGGTGGTAGAGATGATACAATATTCCACTTGGTTGGCCAATATTGTTCCAGTGCCCAAAAAGGATGGAAAGATTAGAATCTGTGTTGATTATAGAGATCTCAAAAAAGACAGTGCCAAAGATGATTTTCCGTTACCAAACATCCATATTCTTATTGACAATTTTGCCAAGTACGAGATACGGCCATTCATGGATTGTTTTGCAGGTTATCACCAGATGTTAATAGATGAAAAAAATGCAGAAAAGGCAATATTTATCACACCCTGGGGTGTGTATAACTATCGGGTGATGCCATTTGGTCTAAAAAATGATGGAGTTACTTATATGAAGGCTATGACAACCTTTTTTATGATATGAGTCACAAAGAAATGGGGTGTATGTGGATGATGTCATTGTCAAGTCTCACCAGAGTTTGGATCATCTGACTCACTTAAGGAAGTTCCTCGATCGTCTACGTCGATACAACCTGAAGCTAAATCTAGCTAAGTGTGCTTTTGGGGTGCCCGTGGTAAATTATTTAGATTCATACCTTCTAAAATTGAATAAATCTAGGAGTTTCCCCTCCAAAGACGAAGAAAGAAATTCTGAGTTTGCTAGGAAGATTGAATTACATCAGTCGATTCATAGCTCAATCCATGGTGATCGGTGAGCCCATCTTCAAGTTGTTGTAAAGGGATGTATTGGACAGAATGGACTATAAAATGTCAAATTGCTTTCGATGCCATCAAAAGTTACTTATCTAATGCACCTGTATTGGTCCATCCATGAGACGGAAGACCACTATTGTTGTACTTTTCTATCTCGGATAATGCATTTTGGTGTGTGCTAGGCGAACGTGATGAAACTGGGAAGAAAGAGCAAGTAATCTACTATCTAAGCAAGAAGTTCACTCTATACGAGGCCCGATGTACTTATTCGGAGAAGACTTGTTGTGCTATGACTTGGGTTGGTCAAAACTGAGGCATTATCTATCCTCGCACACTACATACCTCATTTCGAAGATGGATCCATTGAGGTATATCTTTCAGATGGTAATGCCAACCATCTGACTATATTGCGGCAAATGCTTCTGAATGCGTTCGATATCGTGTACGTGACTCAGAATGTGATCAAGGCACAGGCCTTACCTGACTATATTGCGGAAAATCCAACTGATGATGAATACAATCCGCTTAGAACTTACTTTCGAGATGGGGAGATACCATTTGTAGGAGAAAACATTTTTAAGGTGTATCTTGGGTGTCAAATGTTCTTTAATGGAGCAGTGAATTGCTGAGGAAGTGGAATTGGAGCGATCTTGGTATCAGAATATGGCCAACGTTATCCCATGGCTGTAAAATTTTGATTCTGTTGCACCATGATGTGCTGTCAAAATACAACACTTTTGATGGTTAAAACGTAGAATTTTATATGTTCTCAATGCAATGTTAGTAGGTTTGATGTATTTTTGTGTTTATTTTGCAGGATTTCAGGGTTGGCACAATGTTTGGGCAAAAATGCAGAAGTTGTTAATTTTGAGGATCCACGAGACCCTTTACGGGTCGCAGAGTATTCTACAGCCGAAGTAGGTTTTGTGTTTAATTCCAGTGAAGGGTGGATTTCTAAAGTTTGGTCTACGTACATGAAGACGAGTCGTGGAACACTCTACGAGTCGTAGATCAAGTCTCATATCCTAAGGTTCAGAGAAGGAGGACTTTTTGAAATTTTATCAGACAAAACCCCATACGGGCCATAGAATCTTTTATGATCCATAGATGGGAGTCATAGAAGCCAAGTCTAGAATCACAACAATAGATTACAAAAGCTCGACTATAAGCTGTAAATCACTATACGACCCATAGAATACTTCATGGAGCTTACCGACCCAGTTATCCTGTTTTATTTTGAATTTGTATTTTAAACACTATAAATAGGTTTTTTTAAGTTATTTTTCTAAAAGAGAGAGGGGAGAACAACATAAAATCAGTAGAGAGAGTTTAAGAAACACTTGTAAACTTTAATTTCGTCTTCTAATTACAATATTGTGATTCTCATTGAAGCTTTGGATTTTCTTGCGCTTAATTCAGTTGTGTAAGTGCTCTATTATGTAATTCAAATTCATAAGTCTTGCATCTACACAAATCATGAGTAGCTAAATCCAAAATTAGGGTTGTGGGAACCATGAAGAACTAACAAAGTAAAACCAAATAATTCGTAATTCTTGAAAAGTGTGCATGCATGTATTAATTAATTCTCTTTGTTTTGAATGTTTTATAATGGTGGCTAACATTAAAACCCGCCTAGTGTTACTGACTGGACCAAGGTAATAATGAATAGAAAAAGAGATACATTAACAGGATTTCGATCGATGTTTCTCGTCTAATCAACCAAACTGGGCCAAGAGGAGGTTTATTGGGACAATAGGTAAGGGTTAGTAATGTCACACGGCGGAGATGGACCAAATCACGTCGTGTTTGCCTCTCGCTTGGGCCAATGGGTTTGGTGAACTTAACTTACCGTTGTGCATACTACACACTAAAAAAGAATTTGGTTATCTGGTGATATTTACCCTAGTTTCTCTCCGTATTGGTTTAAACACTTGTTTTAGTTTAGCATTAATTTCATTAGTTATTATCAAACCCACCCACCCCCCTCCTTTGGGGAGATAAGTTGGTTAATAAATTTAAATTGCAACATTGAAAGTCTACCATATTCCCTTGGGTTCGACCCTAACCTTGGTTAGGTTCTATTTCTTGCAACGACTGCTTTAGCCTAAAAAATGAGGTCTAGCTTGGGCGACATCACACCAACAACATGGCTGAATACGAAGCTTGCATTCTTGGCAAGAAGATGGCTATCAACATGAATATCCAAAAGTTATTAGTTATTGGGAATTCTGATCTACTGATTCATCAGGTTTAAGGAGAATGACCTATGATGAATCCTAAGATAGTTTCATATGTGTAGTTAATGCAAAGATTGTGCACAGGATTTTGAAAGATTGAATTTAAGCATACTCTAAGGTTACAGAATGAGTTTGTTGATGCCCTTGCCACCATTTCCTCAATGATCCAGCATCCGAATATGATGTATATTAATTCCTTAGAGATAGATTTAAAAGAGCAACCTGCCCACTTTTTGTATATTGAAGCAGAAAATCCTTGGTATTTCAACATAAAAAATATTTAGAGATTGAAACTTATCTCGAAAATGCTATTTCCAATCAGATGAAGGCCATACGCCGAATGGCTAATAACTTCTTTCCTAGGAAGGAAATCCTTTATCGGAGGACTCTAGATTTGGGTCTCCTTGGATGTTTTGAAGCCACAGAAGTGACGAAACTTCTTGAACATGAGCATGCCGGAGTTTGTAGTACTTATATGAATGGGTTTACCTTTGCGAAGAAGATCCTTTGATCTGGATATTTTTGGATGACTATGTTTGCAAGCTCGTGCAGGAATGCCATTAATGCCAGATTCATGGTAATTTAATTCGAGCGCCTCCCAAAAACTCAAAGCTATGAAGTCTCCCTGGCCGTTCGTGGCATGGGGCATGGATGTTATTGATCCAATAGAGCCAGCTGCCTTTAATGCACATAGATTCATTCTGGTTGCCATCAATTACTTTACCAAGCGGGTGAAGGAAGGCTTTTACAAATTCATAACGAAGAAGGTGGTAGCTGATTTGTTCGCAACAACTTGATATGTCGATTAAGGATATCAGATTCTATTATTACAAATAATGGGGGCAAATCTTAACAATCATTTGATGAAAGAAATATGTGAGCATTTCAAGATTATTTATAGAAACTCGATAGCATATCTTCCTCAAATAAATGGAGCTATGGAAGCTGCCAATAAGAGAATCAAGAAGATTTTGAGGAAGCTGATTGACAAACATAGAAGGTGGCACAAGATGTTGTTGTATGCCCTACTAGTTTACCACATAATCATTAGAACATCGATTGGAGCAACTCCATACTTTTAGTATATGGAACAAAAGCAGTGATACCTGCCGAGATTGAGATTCCATCATTTAGAATCATTCAAGAAGCTGAGTTGAGAAATGTTGATTGGTTTTGCAATCAAATTGAACATTTAGCCTTAATCGATGAAAAAAGGATGATTGTTGTTTCCCATGGTCAACTATACCAACAAAGAATGATTCGTGATTTCAACAAGAGAGTGAGATCTCGAATGTTTGAAATTGGTCAATCGGTTCTCAAATGCTTCATTCCCAATCAAGATAAATACAAGGAAAAATTTGTACCAAATTGGCAAGGACTGTACATGGTTTGCAAAGTTCTATTAGGAGGTGCCCTAATCTTTTCAGAAATGGATGGTCAAGAATGGCCAAAACCAATTAACTCATACGCTGTCAAGAGACACTATGTTTGAAGATTCAGAATTTTCTTTATTTTTGTCCCTATAATCACTTTATTTTACTTGTAATTGTTCCTTTGTTTGTTTTAAAGTTAATTCCCCTTGTAATGAACTACATTTGACCTGAATTCTCAAGAATAAGATATAGGCGTCCTATGTCGGCTTTAGTCATCCCCATAAAATTTTTTAATATCCCCATTGCCTTGAACTATGTTTAACCTGATTTTTCAACAATGAGATATGTAGGCAGCATATGTCGGCTTTAGTCATTTTCATATTTAATTTTTCTATTTTCTTTATCTCCTTAGGGAAATCATATTTGACCTGATTCCTGTCTCAATGAGATACGTAGGCGCCACAACAGTATGGTCATACTTCCAAAAAGAAAATTGGGAGAGAATTTTTGAGACAATGAGAAGATTATACCCAACAATTCGAGACCGGAGATTATACTAGTATATGCAACTAGGACAAATTTTTTTAGAGGAACTCAAAAATTCTCCAAAAAAGGTGCATCCTCCATAAATCAGAATTGAGATGTATCAGAAATCCCAACTGGGACAGAATTTTGAGAAAATATCATAAATTCCTTAATGTCCTTCTAATAAGTTGATGATTCATCACGACATTTAACTAGGACAGAAATTTTTTAGGACAACCTAAAAAATTTCATCAAGTGTTGCTATGAGTCTGAAAATAATTTTGAAAATCCCCAACATGATCAGAAGTTTGAAGCTAACTTCAAGTGATCCCTAACCTGGTGAGAAGTTCAAAATGGACCTTCATATATCTTTGTTGCACAGTTGAAATTCAGAGTCAACTGCAATGCGTATGGAAAGCTATATCAGATTTTCCAAGTTTAATGAAGATTTTAAATTTTCAATCTAGCTATCAGATATGCCGAAGCTTCCAGCCGAATACGTTTATCTGAGCTTTATGTGACATGACATTTGGCAGTGACGTTTCTCAAAATTGCTTTTCTAAACTTATTTTCCCAAAAGTTTTTGTACATATCAAATACTTGGTCAATATGCTTTTGTTTTGTATCTACCAAAAAACATCTTATGTCTACCAAGAAGTGGGAGATCAAAGCAATCAACTTGAGGACAAGACCAGAAGCAAACAACTGAAGGATCAACACAGATCAATTTGCTTGAAAACTTACAAATTTTTTGTGGACGCAGGAAAAATCTTTGAAGTCTTAGAGAACCACCGGGATATAGGTGATATTGTCTTACTCAAATCTCTATCAAGTCATTTCATATTTAATTTGCCGAGAGGGTCATTCCATGTCTATTTTTGAGAAGGTCATTTCATATTTAATTTTCAATGAGGGCCGTTTCATTTTCAATTGCCAAAAGGACCATTTCACATTTGATTTTCCAAGAGGGTCATTTCGTGTTTGATTATCAAGAGGGTCATTTCATGTTTAATTCGCCAAGAGAGCCATTTCACATTTAATTTGCCAAGAAGGCCATTTCATGTTCAATTTCCATGAAGACTATTTCACATTTAATTTGCCAAGAGGGTCATTTCATGTTCAATTGCCGAGAAGGCCATTTTATGTTTAATTTGCCGAGAGGGTCATTTCATATTCAATTGCCAAAAGGGACAATTCATGTTTAATGCCATTTCATGTTCATTTGCCGAGAGGGCCATTTCATATTCAATTTACCGAGAAGGACATGTCATTTTCAATTGTCGAGAGGGCCACTTCATATTCAATTTGCGGAGAGGGCCATTGCATATCTAAATTGCCAAGACGTCCATTCCATATTCAATTTGCCGAGAGGGTCATTTTAGATTCAATTTGTCGAGACGGCCATTTTATGTTTAATTTGCATAAAGGGGCATGTCATATTCAATTTGGAGGGCCATTGCATATTTAATTTTTCAAGAGGGCGGTGTTGTATTCAGATTCCCGAGAAAAACATCACATAGTCGATTTGCCGAGAGGGTCATCCTATTCATATTATTGCCAATTAAGATATTGTGCTAATAACCAGTTCAGAAGAATATAACACTCATGACGAAGCCAAAGGAGTTGCCACCATCATATTATTACCAAAATAGCCATCACTATATTATATAATATTGACTTATCATTGATTACATCAAAACTATAGGAAGCTGACGTCAAATGCTCAAAGGGACGAATATGTGTCGATGGAATAAAAGACACTATCTCCCTATTTGAATTGCAATATATACTAATGCGTTTATGCCAATCTTTGTCGAGAGCATCCAAAAGGATGAATTCTCAAGTAAACTACAGGTGTAGATGTCATTAAATAGGACGCAACATAATGGAAAAGTTTTTCTTAGCAGCGAACTGGGACATAGTCTGAAGAGGAATGTCAAACTCTTTGGACGTGAGCTGAGAAATGACTTCCACCATAATCAAACCACACCTCTGTCAGAAGGCGCGTGGGCATTTCTTTGGATATGCTAGTTTTAGTTTCACATCTGGGTGATCTCATCTCTTGTCGGGAGCAATCTTCCTAATTCGAGTGACAATGTACCAATAGATTTGAAAATTATGTCCGTGTAACTTCTTAATTATGGGTGTGAAGCGCGCCCCATTCACAGTTAAGAGGTTGCAAGCTTCTTTTTCATAATTCAACTTATTTGTCACTCTTCTTGAACCAAAGGTCATCTTAGCATAAGAGAATTCCTTTTCAGCCAATTGAGTTGAACTACAAACATCTTGATTTCTAAGTCCAAGAATATGTAAGCGGGCTCAATGTTGAGACCTTGGTTGTATTCTAATGATTGTTCTTAATCTCATTCACAAGCGTTTCAATCTCTCCATAATCGATAATGCGATAGCTTTTGAATTCTTTTAAAGTCATGCATAAAATCAAACATCTTGAACTATAAGTAGCCTAAATTATCATGTAACCTGAGATATGTAGAAAATCCAAATCTAGGGTTCGACCATAATTTTCCAAAGTCCGTACCTAATACTTTTCAAAAGATGAATATGTGGTCGGTTAAAATTGGATGCATTAATTTTCTTTGTCCATGATCTCTTTCATCGATCATATCCAAAAAAAAGGACAATTGTTCACATTCAATTTTACCATCCCCATTATAAATTAATTATCGAAATTCTTCAATTTTTTAACAAATTGAAATAATTATTTTTGGAGAACTCAAATTTTTTTAAGTCATTTCTAGTGACAATCTTTTAAATTTTCAAAATTATATATATATATATATATATATATATATATATATATATATATATATATATATATATATATATATATATAAGGTAAAAGGAACTCATTTTACCCATATATATTTAAATGGATCACTCATATTTTCTAAATGGGTAAATATGAGTTGATTTATTTTAAGAGCTCACACAAATATGGTCAAATGGGTAAAATATGGGTACCCATATAGATCCATAGATCTTCCACTTATAATAAAAAAAAATTATGTAGGTGATTTCTTTTATTTTTCTTAAGAAAATTTGGAGGCAGGAGGGGGGGGGGGGGGGAGGGGGGGCGAGAAAACCTAACTTTTTTTTTCATTGGGGTGGGCATAAATACTGAAAAATCAAAAAATTGAACCAAACCAATCTGATTCGATTTTTTGATTCGGTGTTCTTTTTTCAAAAGTTCAGTTCTTCGGCTCGATGTTCGGTGTAGAGATCTCAAAACTTCGGTACACCGAAGAACCTAACTTCTATTAACTTATATTTGTATATATAGAATCAAATGTGGCGAAAAAATCTAACTTTTTTCATAGGGGTGGGCAAAAATACCGAAAAATTGAAAAACTGAACCAAACCAAACTAATTCGATTTTTTCGATTCGGTGTTCTTTTTTCAAAAGTGCAATTCTTCGGCTCGGTATGCGGTGTAAGGGTCTCAAAACTTCGATACACCGAAGAACCAAACTTCTATTAACTTTTATATATATATATAACCAAATGCCACCCCTAGGTGGTGGTAGCGAGTCTGCAGGGGGGGGGGGGGGGGAGGTATGGTGGAAATGGAGGGTGGGGTGATGAAAAAATCTAACTTTTCATAATTCTTTTCTTAAAAAGTATTTGGGGGTAGGGGGTCCGGTGGGGCATGGAGATGATTTGTTTTTTAAATGGTGATAGGGTGGGGTGTAGGGGATGGGTGAGGGGTAAGTAGAATGGGCGAGTTTTTCTTGATATTTTCTATTTTAAAAATTGGGGGTGATAGAGGTGGGGGTAGGGTGGGGATGAGGGTTAGGGTGGGGTGGGAGTGAGTGGGTGATAGAGTATGAAAATAGAAAAAATTGAAAAAAAAAATATGAAAAAAATCCAAAATAATTATTTGGGAGTAGGATTAGGGTAATAGGGATTGAACATTAACAATTTAGCTTTGATTTAATCTTTTTTTACTTCAAGAGAATAAAGTGGGTTGGAGCTATTTTTACCCCAACCATATTTGACCAGATCCATGTTTATCCATATTTTATATGGATGGATTGTGATCCAATCCATTTTGACTCAATCCATCTAAATCCGATCTAATCCACCCATTTGCCATATATATATAATACATATTTTCACATATTGTTATATAATCTTTTGATTTTCAAAATTACACACATACGCACGCGCGCGCTCACATATATACATGTGTATATGTGTACGTATATGTGTATTGTATACATATTTTCACATGTTTATATACGTATATATAATTACGTATTTAATTATTACTCTTTCATAATTTTTCAAAAAATCATTTCAAAAAGATTTTATTTATGTCACTTATCTTAGTTTAATGATGAATTATTTTAGATTTAATTAGTTAATAGTTAAATTAATTATTTCACTTCATTAATTTCAAGAACCTCTTTAATTAATTTATATTAATTCATTCTGTGGCCAAGTTAATCATTTAGCTCAATTTAGCCAGATTTTTTAATCCTAAATGGTCATGGTTGTGATTTTAAAATGGCTAAGTTCTCAATTTAATTTTTCACTCCAACCCCTATTTTGGATCCAATTAGTCTTTTTTTCGGACCAAAGAACCCGAAATTGGACCCGATTTCTTAAACCCAATTTTAGATTAATTTTCGGTCCAAAAAGCCCCTGACCCGGCCCAATTCTTCTATTTTCAGTAACTTACATTATTTGTACCCTCACACGCCCCCTTTTCCAAATTGTTTTTTCTTCACGTGTCCTCCCCTTATCTTCCTCTTTAACACCAGCGAGCAGAAAGCTGCGTACATCAGTGAACCAGCAACAGAAGCAGCCCTTTGACCAGGCACAAACGACGACCCGTACCCCCTCTCTCGTCCTTGAATAGGCCACACATCTCCATCTTGTTACTCGTCCGTCCTTGCCCTTGAATCGGACGGATGAGATTGAGTCAACCGTATCCAGATTTATTTAATTTGTAGCTATTTGTAAGTAATTGAATGAGAATTGATTCGAAATTTGGGATATTTCCTCACAAATTCCATCCAATTTTCCCCCTAATTATTCCCTATATAAACGTCGTTCTAGCGACTGAAAGAGGGATTTTTTTTTTTGGGTTTCGGGGTCGGCTCCTGTTATTCATATATTCATATGCTTCCCTGAAATTCCTAAGTTCGGAGAACACTAGAGCTTGCGGTTGTAATCTTGCTCGTTACTGCCTTTCGGTGTAGGATAAGTGGTGTAGAATTTTTCCGGTCGAGCTTGTCGTCGCTGCTCCCAGAAAGGTAACATCCTTATTCTTATCTCCCATTTTCCTTTTCAAATGATGCTTGTTCTATTTTGATTTTGTCAGAGCAACCATTATTTTAGATTTTCGTTTGTTGTTGGAGTGTTACACCTTTTAATATAGCTTGAATGTGAGATATTCCTAATCTCATCGTGTCTTTTAAGCTACTGCTATATCATGGCTCAAATATGCCTTTATTCGGTTTATTTCTTTATTAACATTGTTGTCTTCTTGATGAATATTGAATTGATTTGAAGTTTAACTTTAACTGTTGGTTGTTGTTGCTGATTTCCGGTCAATCACGTTAAAATCTTTTCTTTGAGTTTATTTTGGTTTTGGCTTCCTTATTCAACTGCCTATCTAAACTCACGAGCTGTTCATGTCCCCTTTTTGGGTCTCTTTGAATGCCAACTTTTTATCATACTCGCCTTGTTTTAATTGTCCTACTTAGTTCGTTCTTTCATTTAGCTATTTAGGTTGCCAAATAGATCAATGTATATATGACAACACTCTGCTTGTTGGAGTCTTTTTAGTGAAATATGACATATATGTCAAGTGCACCTCTATATGATTTTTTTTGTTTTTAAGTGAAATCAAGTTTGGTTTGATCAAAAGTGTTACCAGAGGGTTCATGTTCGAGTTGTTCCAGTAAGTATCTTGATTACAACTAATGGCACAGAGTGAGTTTCTTTTCTTCTTTTGATAAAGATAAGTATCTAATGATTCTAAATATCTCTTGTTTAGTTGGAACTTTAGCTGTGTAGCATTTTAGTCTATCCATTGACTAGTTCAAGTCTTTTTTTTTTTTTGACAATGTTATTGCTAAGTTCCATAGTTCCAGTTTCCATGTAGCTTTGAAAATTGTTTGTTTTAATTACAAGATTACTTAGTTATGTGGTCAAGTAGCTTGAGGTAATGTTTAATCTTTTTTTTTTTGGTCTATTCCATGCCAAACTGTCAATCATATAGAAGGAAATATTTTGCTCCTTTCTTTATTAAATTTTGTTTCACGTCTTAAATATGCAATTGCTAAGATCATTACATGGTTGGTTTCCTTAATTGTTTGCACGTCTCTGAAATGATTCCAATTTTCCATCATAAGATAAATACTAATCCTTCCTATATTTTCTTTCTTTGAACTGCTTCCGCGTCCATTATAGCTGCCCTCTCCTCTCTCACACTTTGGATTGAGCCATGAAGGCTCAAACTTCCTCTTCCTCAATTCCATCGGGCAGTGAAAAATCAGTTTACAGGTCTTGAAAAGTATTTGCACATGATAAGGAAGCTGATATGCAGGAGTTTTGGAGCCGGAATGTCACGTATACACTGGTATACAACGTATATACAGTGGCGTGATACAAAAAAAAATGGGCCAGAGCCAAATTAGTGGCAGGGGAAGTCTAGTAAGGTTACATGATAGCCTTACAGGTGTGAAGCAGGTGAAAGGTGGGAGATGGGCTAAAAGCCCCAATTTTGACAGCAGCAGGAAATGGGTTGAATAGACCCAAATAATTTCTCTTCTCTTGCTAGAATAGGACAGGCTGAATATGGGTATGTTTAGCCCAAAAATTCAAAATTTATTTCCTATTATGATTTGTTGTGTTTACTTGAATTATTTAATGTTGGTTCTAACTCTAATATTTATTTATTAGTTTAACTTAATTAAATCTCCCTAATGCTAATCTATTTTTATGTTAATTCATCGTTAATGATTGCGTGCCTTATTTATTTAATTATTTTTCAGAATTTCAAATTCTTTAAAAAATGGTCAAGTTATCAATTTCTGTCTAAAGGTTTATTTTAAGTTTCAACTCACCTTAAGTCTTAATAAATGTTGTTGCTTTTTTTTTTTTAATCATTAGGCTATTTATTATACTTTCAAAAAATTTAAAGATTCTTTTTCAAGTCTTTGTTTTTAGTTAGTGTTTCCACAAATTTCACCCTTTTAAAAATATTTTAAGTATTTTTCTTAAAAAAACTCAAAATTTCACACTTCATCAATTTTGGTAGAATTTAGAAAACTTAGAGATATAAACCATCTTTTATTTTTAAGTTAATTTTTCAAAGTTAGGATTTTGATTAATCACTTTCTAAAATTATTAAATTACTTAAATAGGCTTTCACTTGAATTATTTTATATTTTTAGTTTTAAAATTAATTTTTGAATAGTTAGGCAACTTGAGTTTAATCGTCGGTCAATCGCACGTTAGCGGCCATGTCTGAGTGTTAATTAACTTCTCAAAATAAAAATAGAGTTCTTACCCTTTTTTTCTGAAAATTTTAAGATTTTTCTATTAAGTCTTAAGATTAAGTTTTCTTAATTTCTTGAAAAAATTAAGTGACGACTCTCTTATTTTTCGAAAAATTGATTTTTCTTACATTAATTAAGTTTTACATCGAATTTTCCTAAAATAGTCTTTTTCCATTAATAATAATCAATAGGATAATAACACAATATGAATGAACAATGCAAGTTTAAAACCATGAATGGAATCATCATCAAAATCTTTCATAATCTTAACATACATATGGGAATAAGACTGTAACCGACAATAAGACCATGTGGATCATTACATGGAATTTCTATGTTCCCTTTACACCGAGTGAAAGAGCAGTTCACTTTGCCAAGGTAGACTTGACCCCAACCTTTAGGCTTATCCCTAGTACAGTGAGTATCACATGAACATAAAAGATCCACTTATAGGCTTAACCTCAGCACAGTGAATATCACATGAACATAAAGCTAAATGGATCCAATAGATAGCCTTATTGACACATAATCATCGACCTATGGTGGCACATAAATATGAGACTTGAGGATTTATATAGGGATCCTTAGGGTAGTTCCCTTAACACAAGCTCATTCGGTGCTAAGTCATATCCAACAAAATACATAACTCATGCATATACATAACTTTCTACATAATTTATACTTCATTAAAATCATGCTTTCATAACTTATAAATTAGTCATCTACATAATTTATACTTCATTAAAGTCATGCTTTCATAACTTATAAATTAGTTATCATAGCTCAAAACATCTCATATCATAAGAATAATCCATCTACATAGCTTTTCATAAAGTGTGGATAAACTCTCCATCTTATCATCATCATCATTGCATAAACATTAGGGTCTTAATCACCCTTGTCATCATCATACCATCATTATCATCACAACCTCACCATTGTGATCATCATTTGAAACATGCTTTTCCATACTTGAAATCATATTCATAAAAGTCATAGCTTCATCATAGGAAACTAGGGCTATGTGTGTGTCCATGAACAATTGAGTCAAAATTATGCAATTTAATGAAATTCATAGAGGAATTATGCAATTGAAATTAATTTAAATCATTAGTAAAGGAACCCATATCAATTCAACAAGCCCTAATCATCATATACTTGCAATCATATGTTTTCACTTTGAAAATCACAGAAATCATGTAATTCTTCATAATCCATGCATAAATAAGTATAATCAACATGTAGAAATCATAATCCGTGTTTTTGGAATCATATCATCAAAGCCCATAAGAATTCATCATGAAACTTTGATAAATTTGTATTGGGCTTCATGGGTGAATCTAGTCCATGAATGAAGCCCTGCATATCTCAAATAAGATTTTCTAGACTTGAAGATGAAATTCTGAAAATCCTTAAGTCAAACCTTCAAACCCTAGTTTCAAAGGAGTCCTTGCCTAGAGAGAGAAATATTTGAGAGCCTTTGAAAGAATTATGAGAGTGAATGAGATAGAATGAATTAGGAATAGGATTTATAGGAGTTAGGTTGATTAAGCTAGTTAGGAGGGCCAAAACGACGTAGCTTAGGAGTTAAATGAATTGGAAATGTCCAAAAAGCCTTTCAGTAAAGTTTGCCCGGGCCATGCACAACACTACAAGAAAAGAGACTTTTAACGACCATTTCTTAACGACGAGAAATGAATCCGGTCGTTATAAATATACTTAGAGTGACCAAATTCTTTTTCGGTCGTTGTAAATTTACTTATAGTGACCAAATGTTTTTCCGGTCATTATAAATATACCTATAGTAACCAAATTTTTTCCCGATCGTTATAAATATACTTAATGCGACCAAATTATTTTACGGTCGTTACAAATACACTTATAGTGACCAATTTTTTTCCGATTATTATAAATACGCTTATAGCGACCAAATCTTTTTTCGGTCATTAAAAATAAATTTTAATCTAACATTAACGAGGGGAAAAATTTGATTTTTAAAAAGCATAACATGCCATTGTTAAAACATATTAGTTAGTGTAAAAATATGTTTAACTAATATGAGAATAAAGAGATCAGACCAAATCATGTTATAATATAACAAGTGGTGTTTTGTTAATTATTCTGATAAAAATCCTCCATCTTTTATAATTTTGCTTATTCCATAAAAAAAAAGTTTAATAAAAAGAAAAAAATATTAATTTATTATTTTCTAATAACTCTATCCATCATTTGTATTATATTCAATTATATAAAATTTTGAAATATTATAAAAATATTTAGTTACAACCTTTTTGACATAATTTTTTTAACTTAAATATTTTCTTGATATAGTTTTTATATATATTTTTATTTTGAGAGACAATTTATTCATCTTTACTTGACATTTTTAAAGATGCAAGATAAGGTAGGTCAAAACAAAAAATTATAATGGAACAAAAAATTAACAATAAAAGTAATAATATTAAATATATAATTATGAGCTTATGAGATTAATTTAAGGTAGAAAAGTTAAATAAATTTGGTCGTAAGTAATTTTCTCAAGAGGAAAGATGTTTTTCCACTTGCAAATTACCTCGATCAATAGACTTAAAAATCAGTATCCAGTAATAATGTTTCTTCTAATAAAAAAAATATATATTGTGCTGATTTTTTTTTCCATTATTGGTTGTGAAACCAATAAGTGTATACAAAGAAAAATCATTTGTTTAAGTTAGAAAAGTATAACGTGAAATTTTACAAACAGAAAATTTAAAAACTTTACATGACATATAATCAACAACTAATTAATTAAGAAATCGTGATTTTTTTATTATTTAAAAATTAAGATGATATAATTAATTTGTATCTTCATAATAATTTTAATGATAATGAATTATTTATATTAGGTGAATACCATTAGTATAAAAAGTGAAACTAAAAGAAGTTGGGGGTTTTATCCATGAAGCAATGTGCAAAAAGTCAATATCTTAAGCTGCAAAATACAAAACAAACAATTTTAAGTCTAGAACTAGGAAGCCCAACTTTCTTTTAGGGGTGGGTCCGTAAAACCAAAAACCGAAAACCGAACCGAAACCGATCGAAAAATACCAAAAAAAAACCGCACCGTAAAAAACCGAAACCGAACCGATTCTGTGCGGTTCGGTTTCGGTTTTAGTCTTAAAAAACCGAACCGAGTCAATAAAAAACCGAACCCACTTATATATAAACAAAAAAAAAACCCTAGCCCCTAAATTATCCCATTTCGATTTTCAGCATTTCTGATTTCCCCCAATTCCCAAATCAGAATCAGATTGACTGAGAAAATTCCCACCGCGGCAGTACCGACTACCGTCACCCAGTCGCCCACGAGTCACCACCCTCACACAGCCCGCCACTCCGCCACCGCCAGCCCCTACCCCTAAACCTCGCAAGCCCGCCGCAGTTGTTCAGCAGCCAACAAAGTTCTCTCGAGCCTCGACAGTCGACCCTCGGTCCCTCCCGCCAGGCGCCAGCAGCCAACAGGTTTAATGACTTAATCTTTCAGTTTTATACTATCTGCTCCTTTAGCTCTTTACTCTTTTACAAGTTTATTTAATCGACATCATGCTACTGGATATTGTTGAGCAATGGGATCCTTGTTTGTGCCCTAGTCATGGGTTATTAGCACTGATTATGGAGTTGGATAAAGCTTGCATTGATTAGTGCTATATGAATAAGTTTCATCTCATGATAGGACCTTTCGTGGTAAACTTTCAATTGCAGTGCTTGCACAAATGCTTTTAGAATCTATGACACAGAGTTGGATGTTGATAGAGGTGAAGAATTGAAGTGTTACCGCTGGACTGTTAATCTTTGTTTAACATGCCATGCTCGAGAAAATGACACTATGTCCAGTACTTTTTAAGGACATTAGCTACAGGTCTTGATGCTCGATATAATGCTTCGTTTATTGCTATAGATCCTATCTGAGATTAGCTGAAAATTTTCTAGATTTTGATTTGAAAGAAAGAATTTTCTCAGTATTAATATTACTAGCTATAGATGAATGTTGATAGCAACATATTGGAAGTTGATGAATGTACTACTGCCTGCCTCACTCTTGAGTCTTGTGAAGAATCATGTTGCTGACTCTTTATTGTGTGTCCATATTTGTTTCTTTTGTAATAGATTAAATTTGTTTGCTACCGACACTGAACTAGTTGAGTTATGGGTAAAAATTTGTATGCATTTATATAGCTCAATCATGAAATAATAAAAATATAAGAGAAGCCAAGTAAACTATATTATGAACTGTCAACTAATGTATTAGTTTATAATGTTAAAGGTGAAGTTTTCAAAATTTCAATCCGAAAGATTATGAAAATGCACTGATGACTGAACTGAATGAACATCTTTCTTCTTTTTTTATCCAAGTATGTGAACAAAAAAAAAACAAAGAAAGAAATAGAATGACAATTTCCTTTTCCTTTTAGTAAATCTCTTGGAAAGGTTTCTTGCTTAATTTTTCTTTGGCTTGAATGGTTTTGTTATATGAATAGGAATCATGAAGAGGCATTTATCTTCAACATCATCAGCGAAGCCTAAAGTCCCCAAAGCTGCTTCTTCTCATTGTCAGGTTATTATCTATTTAATTTAATTTATTTTCTCTTAAGATTGTAATGTCCTAAATTGCTAACAAAATTTCATCTACCTTGCATATTATTCTTGCAGATGCAGACAGAATCACTAAACACAAGTGAAATACCATCTTTTCAAGCATCAACGACAAGTGATAGTAATGTGGAATGTACAGCGGGTAGTGAAAATTCAGATGACACAACAAAGTTGGGTGGAATGACAGAAGAAGAGTACTTGGCAGCTTTGAAAGCTAAAGAAAGAGCCGATATTTGGGAGCATTTTACTCGAAAGTTTGTGTCAGGTAAACTTAGAGCGTTTTGTAATTATTGCAAGCATAAAAATTTTGCTGCTCACCCCAAACTGAATGGTACAACTGCTTTGAAAACTCATATTGACAAATATAGAGAGTACCCACCGAATAAAGATTTGTGGAATCAAAAACAAAAAATATTGACTTCTGAAAAATCAAAAGATTTGGTGGTAAGGGGAAGTACTCAAGATGAAATCACTAAAGCTTGTGTCCAAATGATAATTCTAGATGAGTTACCTTTTAGTTTTGTGGAAGGAGAAGGTTTTCGATATTTTTGCAAAGTTGCATCCCCCCATTGGAGAGTGCCAAGTCGTAAGACTATGGCGAAAGATGTGCTTAACTTATTTTACGTTGAGAAAAGTAAACTGAAGAATGATTTGAATGGATATAGGGTGTCTCTTACAACTGATACATGGACGTCTATTCAAAATATCAATTACATGGTTATTACTGCACACTTCATTGATAAGAATTGGATTTTGCATAAAAGAATTTTAAACTTTTGTGTGATTCCTAACCACAGCGGGGACTCAATTGCAAGACTTTTAGAAGAGTGTTTGTTAGAATGGGGAATTGAAAAAATTTTGACTGTTACTGTTGATAATGCTTCTTCAAATGATTCTGGCATAAAAGAACTCATTAAAAAAATAAGTTCTTGGAAAATTAACAATGCACTTTTGCATAATGGTAAGAATTTGCATATGAGATGTGTGGCACATATTTTGAATCTGATTGTGAATGATGGCTTGGGGTTATTGAATAAGTCAATTCAAAGCATTCGTAATGCTGTTAGATACACAAGATCATCACCTCAAAGATTAGAGATGTTTAAAGTTTGTGTGGAGAAAGTTAAAGTTGAGAGCAAGGGACTTGTGATAATGGATGTTCCAACTAGGTGGAACTCTACATTTTTAATGCTACAATCTTCTTTGAAGTTTCGTAAAGCTTTTGACAGATTGAAAGAGGATGATGGTTACTACATGGGATATTTTAAAAGTGACAATCAAGACAAGGCAAGGGAAGGACCACCTTCTACTGATGATTGGGAAAAAGCTGAGGTATTTGCACATTATTTAAGACCTTTTTATGATGTTACATTAAGAGTGTGTTGTTCAAATACTCCAACAATTCAAAACCTCTTGGGTGATTTGGTTAAAATTGGAGGTGTCATGAAAGAACCTGAAAGCACACTTTTATCTTTTATTGCAATACCCATGCAAGCTAAATATGACAAGTATTGGGGGGATATCACCAAGGTGAATGACTATATTTTGGTTGGAATGGTTCTTGACCCACGTTATAAATTTGAGAAACTTAGTGATTATTTAGAGTTGATTTATGGGGAGTTTGATAAAAGGGTTGAAGACACCATTTTTGAGGTGAAAGAGTTTTTGCTTTCTTTACATAATATATATGCATCAAGTGGATCTTTCTCTTCCGACACGACTCAAATGAATACTTGTAGTGGTGTTGACAAGTCTCCAATACAACATGAGGTAACTTCTATTTTATCAATGACACAAGTTGAGAGGAAGTTAATGGAAAAGGAGCAAAAAAGGAGAGCACAAAAAGCTAGTGTTGTAAGCAATGATGTGGATAGATATATTTTAGATGCAATTGAAGGGGATGATAACTCAAGCTTTGACATTCTGAATTGGTGGAGAGTGAACGGGGTCTCTAAATACCCAATTTTGGCATGCATTGCAAGAGATATTTTAGCGTTCCTGTATCCACAATTGCTTCTGAATCATGTTTTAGCACTAGTGGACGGGTGATTGATCCGTTTCGTAGCTCATTGAGTCCTAAAATGGTGGAGGCCTTAATTTGCACACAAAATTGGCTTCGAAGTACTAACGTTGCTTTACATCATGAGCCAACAATTGAAGAAATGAAATTTTATGAAGAACTTGAGAAAGGTGAGAAGTATTAATCTTTTTAAGTTAATTTCTTTGTTCTATTGTTTATTCTTTTATTTTTTTATTCGTTAATTTGCTAATAGATTTTGATTCGTTCTAAATCTTTTTCTTTAGAAATTGCAAATGGTGGTGGAGTTGAAGGGTCTAAATTGCCTCCAAGAGTTCCAAGATGAAGAAAAAGTTTGCTGATTCGGGTTGGTTTCATCAATTGGAGGTTGCTTACTTGCTTCTGATTTGTTGAAGTTGCTGATTTTGTCATTTTGATTCCACCTTTCTTCTCTTGATGCATTGCATATCGTATTGCCTCTGAACTATTGATATCTTGATCTATGGCAGGTGGTTTTTAGGATACACTTGTTGTGATGCTTTATGTGAAGAACAGGGGAGGGGAACACAGAGTTTGCTGATGGCTTTGGGTCTCTTTTGTTTCGTTTTGGGCTGTAAAGAGGCTGATTCACTTAAATAATTGGAAGATTGGCTATGGTGTTCATGCCTACAGCCTATTGGCCTTCACGCTGGAATCTGGATCACTGGATGTGATAGTAAATTAGTAATGTAGTTTGTCAGGCTGTTTATGTTACTCTCTTATTATCAGTCATTTTCACAAGAAATTTGCACACTGTTTTTGTTGAGCTAAATGTGATCACTGCAGCTGCTAATGCAGTGGAAACTATGGCTTTCCACTTCTTTATTTCTCTATTCGAATTTGAATTTTTCACTATCTTGGATGATGATGAGGAGGAGATGTTAATGGATTTTATGTGAAGTAATGAGATGGAATTAAGTGCCATTTTTTCTTAAATGTATTTTGTGATTTGTTTGTGTCAAGAACAAAAGGATTGAGAGTGGGAAAATGAGGAAAGTCACTGGATAATTTTTTTTTCTTTTGTCCAGTGTCCACTGTCCTAGTCCACTTCTTTCAACCACAATTCTTGGTAGCTTTATGCTGCTGATGATTTTTTGAGAGCTGATTGTTGAAGATAACACTAGCTAGTCACTACTATTTAATAATGCTTGAAGTTTGCTGTTTTTCCTTTTAATTACAAAAACCGAAAAACCAAAAAAAACCGAAGATTGAACCGAAAAAAACCGAACCGAAAATCGATTGGTTTACTTTTTTGGGGGGCAAAACCGAACCGAACCGAACCGCCAAATGACCTTCCGTTCCGTCTTTGGTTTTAGGGAAAAACCGAACCGCAAAAACTGAACCCACCCCTACTTTCTTTTTATATGGTTGTGAGAACAGAAACAAAATTTATATTTTATTGTGGTTAATCTTTGATTTTGCGAAAAAGAAAAAGGAAGATAATAGTTATTAGGAGTATTATTAATAACTTTACATGAAGTTTTTATACTTGTTTTTTGAAAGGTCATGTAGTTTGAAGAACTCATCCTCAAAAAAAGTGTAAAGAAGTATAAGCACTAGAAAATTTTGAAGCATAGAAAGAATGCATTTCATATTTCAAAAATTATTTTAAATTATTCTAGTTTAATTTTTATTTTATTAAGACTTAAAAAAATATAATATTATATAAATAAATTGTATGTCTTTGTAGTGAACTATGAAATTTTATATGAATATAATAAATTTGTATGTTTTCATATGTGCATGTTTTTGTATGTTTCTGTGTGTAAATCCATACGGAGTTTGCACTTTTGCTAATTTGATTTGTGGTTATAATTAAGGTTTTAATAACTAGAACTGAAGAGAGCCTTGGGGTAACTGGTAAAGATGTTGTCATGTGACTAGAAGGTCATGGGTTCAAACTTTTAGTAACATCAACTGGCAGAATTGCAAGGTAAGACTACTCTACAATAGATTCTTGTGGTTAGACCCCTCCTCGGAAGTGCACCGGGCTTGCCTTTTTTTTTTTTTTAATTACTAGAAAATCAATTAGTGAAGGAAAAATTTGGTTGCTACAAAAAAGATATAACAACCGGATTTTTGTTGTCGTTAAAGCTTTTGTAACGACCAAATTTAATTCGGTCATTAACTTTTAACGACGGAATTTAATCCGGTCATTAACTTTTAACGTCGGAGCTACTAACGACCGGTGACGACGGGATTTGTATCGGTCGTTATTGACTAATAACGACCAGATTTATACTTTAATGACCGAATTTCTCCTCGTTAAAGACCTATTTTCTTGTAGTGCAAGACCCTGTCCACGGACCGTGGTTCCACCTGCGACTCTTGCTTTGACTTCGTAGAACTCGTATCATAAAAGTTGAGCTACCGAATTTTGCACTTTCCATACCACAAACAAACAGTATTGTCTGTGGTTCTTTACACAGACCGTGAGTCTCTTCGTGCATCCTCCTCAGACTTATAAAATTTTCAAGTTCTTCAAGGCTCCTTTCACGACCCTTTGGACGGGTTGTGGTTCCATCTACTGTTTGTCCTATCAATCGTGGAACCACTTCTAGAAACCCAAGAAATTCTAATTTTTTTGGACTTGGTCATACGAGCCAATCCACCGCTCGTGGATGAGTTAACTCCTTCAATAGGGAAGTCTCATAAAACTTGTTTTGTTACTTTGTTAAATGTTATTATCAAAAAGGGGGAGATTGTTAGCACTTGATAATTTTGATCAACGAATTTGCAGGATTACTATAAGGAGTGCAAGGACAACACTCTTACTCAAAAAGGAAAAAGAAGACAATCAACAAAGGTTATAAAAAAGACACGATGACTAAGAGATCTTGACACAAAAGGAAGAGCGGACATCAGCTAATGGCTCAGAATCTCAGCTCAAGAAGGAAAGAAGATGTTCTTAAATCAAGACTAAAAGGAAAATAGCAAGAGGCATTTATAAAGGAAGACACAGGAAATTCAAGCTGAGTAAGGAGATGAAAAGAGATCGCCCCAAAATCAAGAAGAAAATATCAGTCAACATTCTATACAAGGCAGAGCATCAAATCAGCATTGGAAAGATATTGATATGGACATGTAATCCTCAATCAAGGAATCCTACAAATCCTTGATTGAAAGAAACTCCCTTAGGTTCTCCTAAAAGAGCTGTAATAGCTATTCCTCACAGTCGTTATAAATAAACATCCTCACCCTAATTGCAGTAAACACACTTTTATTGAAATTAGCCTTTGATATTATCTTTCTACTTACAAAAATTGTACTCCCTGAGTGAATAATTGTACGTAAAAGAGAAGACAAAGAGAATATTTTGGATTAATTTATACAGGTAGAGGTGTGTCAAAGTGTAATCTGATCTGCGAATCAATTAGATTTGAAAGAAGTTCAAAGTCTAAACAACAAGCCTCATCAAAGCTCTAGCAAAAACCCTCGTAACCCAAGCTGGACTGGACTAGGCACCACACCAATAAGTCAAATTAGTTCTATAAAAATTCTCTGTCTCATTTTTATTTTATGTTGTTTTTATTATTATTGTTATCTTTGAACTAACTTGCAAGTGAGTGCCAGGGAAACAACCCCCTCCCCCCTCCCCCCCTCCCCCCTCCCCAATGACACGCTAAATTCACATCTCTTATGTTATTTGAGTCTAAAACCAAGATTTAAGTTGTTTGAAGTTGATTGGAAGATTCTACAATTTTTGGATTTGAAGAACTCGTAGATGAGCCTTGAAGATTGAGCTTCATAGTTATTGGGCATTGTTTGCCTGGTTATAAGGAGCAAGAATTTGAAAATTTAAGCAAATCCTGAGGAAGTTTGAAGAATGCTGAAAATTGGCATGTACAACAAACTTTTGACATTTTTACTTATTGGCAAGAAAAAATTAGATGCATAAACTTCAATTATACAAACTTCCGACATAAATATTTGATAATAGCCAACTTAAGACTCTGTGTACGTAGTATCCAATATTTCATAATAATATTATTCAATCAGCTCGAAAATGACCGAAAGAAGATTTAAGAATGTAAATGTTAATCTATTTTTCATTATGAAAATAAAGATGCTTGGGATTAAATTACATAATTCTCTCTTTACTTATTTTAACTTGTCTACTTTTAAGTTTGCACAACCCTTAATCATAATTATTGATATGAATGTTTTACTCTAATATCGAATTAATATTAGATCTTGAAAAACGATTTGACTAATAAATAATTAATGCATAGGATAAAACATGAAAAAAAATTAACTGTCCATGTTAAAAGGTAAATAGAGTAAGAATTTATTTTTTTGAATAGTGAACTAAGGGAAGAGGGAGTAATCTATATTCATTCATTCTTCATTAATACATTATTATTGTAAAACCATCAAAAACATATTTCTAAAATGAAAAAATTGCTCAAAAACTAGTTGATCTTTATAGGCGCGACTTTGCAGGATCTATCGTTCCACTCTGCAATGACCAAGAATGAAATCAACATCCTCATAATATAATAACAACAATGTGTGTGACTTTAACCTATGCACACTGATGACAATCATGAATGTGTAGTTATTTTTTGGATGGCTTGATTGTATAAAATATTGTAGAGTAATCATTTAGGATAGATAATCCAGCTATATATGCATGATGTACTCAATTTAGAAAACAAAACATGATGAATACATATACTCACCAGAGGAACCCCCCTAGCAGCTTTTTCAGCAAGGTAGTCGCAAGGCTTGAAAAAGTTTCCATAAATTCTTGTCCACTCATCTAATCTTGAACAAATGTATTTGGATCCAAGAGTATCTGCCCAGTATATGATCCCTCCCCTGTCCAACAAGTATCCAATCACGTCTTTATAACTGATAACATTTATATATTTTTCTCATTACTATACATGATCATAGTTTTCCTGCAAGAAGAAAACGCCTACTCTCATTTGCGCCTAACTCACATCTTAAAAGCTATATCAAAGGGAGGAGATTGTCGAAACCTTATAAAGAGACTATCAATCTCATTAAGTATCAAGGGTGAGTTTTTTTTCATTCTTTAACAATTTAATGTGATGAAAACACAGACCTGTAAGGGGGAAAGCCCATGCCCATGACAGAAGCAATGTCAAGATCAGAAGCTTTGGCAGCAATGCCTTCAGCAAGTAATCTACATGCTTCATTAAGTAGAGGGAAAAGAATCATTTCAATGATATCATTGTCCGAGAGTTTTGCCAGCTGAATCATGTACAAAAAGCAATTTAAGAGGAGTTAACAGCATGATAGAGCAACACAGCATGATTCCAATTACTAGTATTTTAGTGTCACATAGAAGGAGAGGATCAGAAAGAGAAACCTTAGGATCAATGCTGACACCAGAAATTTCTCTTGCCTTCTCAATATATTTCGTAATTTCTGGATCACACTTGGCTTTGCGTCTTTCATCATATAAGTAGAAACCTTTTCGAGTCATTTCACCTGCAACAAACGTGTCAATTTCCATTTAAAATATCATTTACAATACTCCTAACACCTCAAAATAGGGAACTATACCTAATCTTTTATCTTGTTGCATGAGTGGAATAAGCATTGACTTGTAAATTCTGTCGGGCATACTCGATACAAATTGAACTTCACTAGCCATTGCAACATTGAAACCAACAAGATCAAACAACCTACATGTAGGAAATCAAATAAATCCTATCATTGTTAGTTATGCAAACAAATTCTAAATTGAAAAAATTGATAAGGAAAAGAAGCTACAATATAAGTTGTATATGTCTACTCTTAGTGGTCCTAAAAAAGGACAGTACATCGCACATCATGTTCGAGTATATATGTCTTTGGACTGGTTTAGCCGAAAAACCATTCTAACATAGGCACATTTATAAAATCAATGAAGCTGCTAGACACTTTACCTGAAAGGGCCCATAGCTATTCCAAATTTAGTGAAGGCTCTATCTATGCAGTATATATCTGCTCCATGTTCAACAAGCAAAAGAGCAGCTTGGGTGTAAGGAAAGAACATCCTATTGACAGCAAAACCAGTGCAGTTCCTTACTACTACGGAGGTTTTCTTTATCTTCTTGCCAACATCAAGCAAGTCTACAATTACTTGTGGAGATGTCTTTTGGGTGCGAACAATTTCCAGAAGTGGCATCACATGAGCAGGACTGCACCAAATTACAAGAATCAAAAACAGAACAAATGAGGAAAGTACAAAATTCCAACAGTCACCACCTGAAAAAATGAGCTCCAATAATACGATCCGGAGATTTGCTCTTCTCCCCAATCAAATTCAAGTCAATTGTAGAGGTATTACTAGCAAGTATACATTGTGGAGGGCAGTACTTCTCTAGATTCGTAAAGATTTGCTTCTTTAAAGATAAGTCCTCTGTGGCAGCCTATTATAAATTAATAGCAAGGCATTATAAGATAATCAATCAGTCGGCCAAAAAGAGTATCTATACAAGAATATAGATGATACCTCAATGACAATGTCAACATCTCTGAAGCTCTCATAATCAAGAGTACCAATGAGCAGGGATAGAGCTTTTTCAAACTTCTCTTGACTCAATTTTCCTTTATTGACACGGCTTTGCAAATTTTCTATGTTATTAATGCATTAGTCGTATTGTTGAGTAGTAAGTTAAAGTAATAACAGCAAAACAATGATCTTACCTTTAATTCTCTCAATCCCAGCCTCTAGGACTTTGTCATTAACTTCTCTCAGGATCACGGGATAGTTGCTAAGGAGCAAAGCAGTTGCAATGCCAGAACCCATTAATCCACCTCCAAGAATAGCCACCTTTTTAACCTCTCGTGGCACTAACCCCAAATCAGTCACCCCTGGAATCTGATTGTGTTTTTAAAAAAAACAAAGAGTCAACGTCTTTATCACTTTTCTACAAAATCATGTAAATCTATGCCTAAAATAATTTAACTCACCCTCATGGTTCCACGTTGGGCAAAGAAAATGTGGACTAAGGCCTTGCAAGTGGCTGAACGTACAAGGACTTCGAATGTTTCATACTCCTGAAACATAAGAGCATATGATCATTACATTTGTGAGAATGGATTTATTTCATAGGACAAAAAAGTAATGGAAAAGATCCAAAATTGAACCTTTATAAGTCCAGCACGTGGACCGGACATTATACCCTCTTCAACAACATCAATGTACGCTAACGGATGATAGAGATTTGGGGCAATTCTAATGGCTTGAGCTCTAGCAAGCTTTAATATTTCCCTTGCCTCACCAAGAGACTCCATCTTGTCAGTTCTGTAAAGACTGGCAATATTCCAAGGTCTTTTGTGCTCCCAAATATCAAGTGCCCATTTACGAGCAGTATCCAATAATTGGTTCGATGAAACTATAGCATCAACAAGACCAAGATCAAGAGCTTCATCCCCTTTAACAGGTTTTGCTGTCTACATAAGCAACGTGAACGAAAAAGGGTGTAAGAGACTAAATATTTCCATGATGTGATCAACGCCAACACTGAAATATAAAGGTGGCTTGCATCTTACTAGCATCATTTCTAGGGACTTAGCAAGTCCCACGAGGCGTGGAAGCCTCTGAGTACCTGAAATATAACATTACAAGTTCAATTACCACAAAATCAGATTAATCAAAAAAAGAGTTTTAACTTCTTTTACGCTTTTCATGCTCGTTCATTATTAACTTATTATTAACACATTCAGTAGCTTGTCCTTGTACATATGAACAACCTGCAGCTCCAATCCGAACACATTCAGAAAATGGAAGAGCAGAAATTAGATTTTATGCTTCAGCAGATTGCCCTTTATTTGGCAATTGAAACCTGGAATTCGATCAAATCAAATGTGATATCCATAGCACAAATGCCACCGTTTCCGGATTTAAAATGGTCCATTAGTTTATATTTTTGGCTAGTGTTGGACATTTACATTCCATAGTACATATATTCTTTCACAAAATTCAAATACAACATAGATTTAATATGGAGTATTTGTTAGTACAACAGAAGTTTTAAGTGAAACAAGTGGAGTTTATTTTATTTTGGCATTTATTTTACTTAAGAGTTGGTGATAGATTAAGAGTGGAGCAGTAAACAAAAAGCTTGCATACCTCCAAATCCAGGAATTATACCAAGGTGAAGTTCTGGCAATCCAAGTTTCGCATTTGGAGTGGAAATCCGTACATGACAACACTTACGATTCAAGCAATATAAATAATTAGCAAAATGGATTCATGTCAACAGCAGAAAAATTAGAATAGTTTAACACCTACCATTGCAATTTCAAGTCCTCCACCCAAAGCATGACCATTGATAGCTGCTACTATAGGTTTTTTTGAAACTAACATCAATGAAAAGTAAGATCACTTTAGCATAGAAGGACCAAAAATAGCCTACAAGTACAAAAGGGGCGGGATTACGCTGTGTTTATGTATATTTAATCCCCTAAACAACATGCAAAAGGTTAGATCAGTGGTACAGTACATTCAAATGTTTAGTGTTGGATGCCAACCATACCCTCAAACTGCTTCTGTATCGAGTTTGAAGGTGAAAGATAAAAAAAGCAAAGGCATACCTTCCACAGTATCAGTGAGCATATCCAGCGATATATAACCAGGTTTTGGTTGTGCCACTGTGATACATAATAATTGGCACACACAAATTTAATTAGCCCACTAGAACTAGTATACAAAATGTAAATGTTAAAATGTTTACCTTTTCCTTGTTGTAGGTCAGCAAACGAAGAGATATTAAAACCACCAGAGAACTTGCCATCACAACCTGTCAAGAATTTGATTGATATGTTATTAATAAAAATTAATATTGCGATTCCATCAAATTTAATTACCTGTTATAACAACTGCCTTCACATCATCTCTCCTACAGGCTTCCTCAAATGCCTCTTTCAAGCTGTACAAAACTAATAAAAGAAACTACACTTACATTGAAAATCAGAGAGTCCAGAAAGACGAAGCTTTAACCAAAAAAAAATATATGTACCATCAGATTTGCTATTGCAAGAATTTACGAAGCCCCCATCTTTTCTTCTTTTTGCCAAAACCGAAACAAAATTATTTATGTACTTAATGTAAAATATTTAGTTTCAAGATTTTGTAATAATATTTGAAGATCATTTAAGATAAGTGTTTCTTAATCAAACTTGTCCATTGTTTCAAAATATCTGACGTTTGAAATTTGAAAAACAGTTTTAGTAGTTTTCACTAACAACACCATAAATGTACTATTTTCTTGTCCAAACACAACTTTAACTTATGCAGAACCTTTTCAATTTAACTTCAAACACTGCTTCTTCTTTTTTTATATATAACCACTCGATCATGTTCAAACGCCTACAAGCCATGACGACAAAGTTCATATTTTTGTAAGCGTAAAATCATCCCACATCATGGAGAAACAATCTTTACAACTATATAAAAATATCTAAAATTTTTGGAAATCTTCATAAAATCTTGAAAGGATGGATTGGTGTTAATTAACGCACCATCTAATGAAAGAGAATTGACAGGAGGGTTAATAATGGTGATGACAGCAACTCCATCAACTCCAACCTCAATGGTAGCTCTACCCTTCGACGTCATTTTGCTATCAACAGATGGGAGTGTTACGAGTGCTTTAACAAAAAGTTGCTTATTGCATGCACTATAAGTAGTCCAGATAAACAATGTTTAAAAATAAGTGATACATAAAATAAATATTTTAAAGTTAAATTATTATCAAATATAAAAATATTTTCAACCGAGTTTAACTTGGCACGGAGTTTAAGAGAATTAAAAAAAACTTTTTAATTTTGTAAGTTGTATCAAATGTACCAAATGCTCTTTAATATTGTGTTCTGAATATGTCATATGAAAAATTAAAATTAAAGTTTTGCCAAAAAAAATTATTCTTTTTTAAATAAATCAAAAAAGAAATTTTTTTTTTAAACGAGGATAGCATCATTTCTTGGGACTAATGAAAAGTAAAAAGGGCAGTCTTATCTATTAAAGTTTCCATTATGTGTAAAGTCTAGGAAGAGATTTGATCATAAGAACATATTGTACAGTTTTACTTTACATTTCTACTAGAGACTATATCCAAAACTTAACTCCATGGCCTCCTAAGTCCTATGTGATAATAATTTTACCGGACAGATAAAAAGTGGAACAGTAAGAGTAACAAACAGTGAACTATAAGGAAAATCACATGCAATTCATGTTAAAATTTATTTGTTGTGTTTGTTATGACGTTCTCAATATTAGTTGCTCAATTTCCTATCACTTTCTGTGTTCAATAAAAAAGTCTACCTTACTAATGCGGGAATTGGGGATCATTTGGTTCGCATGCTAGTCACTAGAGGATTTTGGTAATGAACTAGTATATGTACTCGTGTGAATGGATAATAGTAAATTATTATTTATAAATATTTTATATTATTGTTTATGATGTCTTATCGAACATAATGAAAGATATTACATTTTAAAATGTTAACTATCATATTATTTCTCATTAATGAAATATATCTCGTCTTTCCTTACGCTCCACCCCACCAACACCCTCAATTTCTCATAATCAAGTATTTATATATAAAGATAATGTAACATGTTTTAAATTGTTAGTATTGACTTTTAGTTGTTGATCACTTAGCATAATATAAGGAAAATTTACATAAATAGACAACTTTTGTCCAATATTTACACATTCCATTTTATTTACAAAACTAGCAACATAATTACCAAACTATGCATTAACTTTTTCTGTCAACGCATTAAATGAAGTCATTTTTTTTAAAAAAAATTTGGCACGTCCGTCATCAGCATTAAATGCTGAGGTGATGTCACCAACTTTTTTATTTGTTGTGTCTAGGATGCATTAATTAGTTGATTTCTCCCCCCCCCCCCCCCCCCCATTTTTTTAATAATCCGGTCAACATATATATAGAGTTTATTTTTTTAAAAAAAAAGCAAATGAAGGGGCGGCATTAAATGGATGGGAAGGCATGTCAGCCTCTACTGACGTGCCGGTTAAATCAGCCGGCGCGTCCCCCCACGTGTTCAAATATACTCTTCCAAACACCATTTCATGTCATTTTCATTTTGTTCTTCAGGTGTTTTTGCTTCCATTTCTTCTCCTATGATCTATCAGGTATGTTCTTCTATTTTTGTTATTTTTTTTTAATCTTTATGCTTTGTAATGGTTACATGGTATACATATTTGTTAAGTGGATTATCAACCTTTTTTTTTTTTGGGGGGGGGGGTTGTATGTTGGTGTGCGGTTTGGGATCCGAAATGGTTAGGTCACATTTTCTTTTTGTGATTTTAATGTTAATTGTTTGAAATGTTGAAATCTTATACTCTATTGGTAGCCCGTATGTTCTTTTTTTATTTTTGATGTTGTTTTTAGGGTTTTGGGGGTACCAATGTGTGAATGTCTATCCTTATGCCAACATTTTTTAAATGCTTTTTTTTGGCATTTTTGTCTCGGATATAACTGTAATTTGTTTTTTTTAATCTTTTATGCTTTATAATGGTTATATGATATGCATATTGTCATGTGGATTATCAACTATGTTTTGTTGGGTTTCTATAATGTTGATGTTTTTTGGGTCCGAAATGGGATCGGTTCCCTTTTTTTGTGATTTTTAATGTTTCTTGTTTTAAATTGGGGGATTTCATAATTATTGGTAGGCCATGTGCCCTTTTTTTGTTTGGGTCTGTTTTTACTTTTCTTTTGGGGTGTGCCAATGTGTGAATCTCTACCCCTGTGCCAATGATTTGAAATATTTTTTTTTTGCAATTTTTTGCTCGTAATTACTGAAATTTTACCATTACATATACCGAAAGGAATGTTATTTCTTTCCCGGCCCCCCCCCCCCCCCAAATCCCTTTTTGTTTGTTCCAATGTTTGTATCTTGTTGATACCCATGGTAGATGGTCCCTTTGTTTTAGCCATATTTTATATTCATTTTGGTCTTATCATTTTCAAATAATTGTAGTGTATACCATTAAATCATGGACGTTACACCCACGAGGAAAAGCCCAAGGCTTTCATCTTTGCAACGGGTATGGGAAGCGAGAATCATATGTTGTTAATGTACACCATGACAACGATTTTGAGGATGATATTCCTCTTTCGAAGCGAGTAAAGCAAAAACAACCAAATCAGTTATCTGCTGACGCGGAAGTGGAGGTTCGTTTGTTTGTATATTTTTTTTTATTTTTCAGCGTTCTTTGCGAGCCTATTTTTCTAATTCCCCTTTTCAATTAGAAGTGCCTTTCCAAGAAAGGGAAGGCTCATTTGGGGTCCCCTTCCAAGAAACAAGACATCAGAAGCAAGAACACAAAAGATAACACAAAGGTATGTCGAACGTTTTTTTTTACTGTTATTTTTTCTGTTTTTATTTCAAATTTTTTTTTGGGGGGAATGTCATCACATTGTTTTTTTTCTGTATACTTTATGTGGGCTGTTTCAGGAAGTTAGTAAAGTCACCAGATGGTGTTCGTACGTGAATGTCGATGTGTTTGAAGAAATTATCGGATTTTTATCACGGTATGGTATGATAGATCAATTCAAAAGTGGGCCATTTGGTTATCTTTTTGGTCTGTCTACAGTGAATGTACAATCACAGGTCATAAGAGCCATGGTTCACCACATGACGAACAAGAATAAAATCGGTGATGTTTTTATTTTTAACTTCAATGGGAAAGAGTTGAGGTTTGGTCTAAAGGAATTTAAAGCTGTAATAGGGCTCAAATGTGGTACATTGGACGACTTTACGCATGATTTGTCCGGGACTTCAAAGCTAATAGAGAGGTACTTCCCGATGGCAAGCGTAAAGAGCGTCAAGAAGCAGGACTTGATCAGTGCCTTCAAGGCAGGACTGTTTGACAGGGACGATGTTTTTAACATAGCAGTGATCTACTTTATTAGTACATACTTGCTTTTGTCCCCCCCAAAAAAATTCTTTGTTCTGGTAGAATATTTTTTGCTTGTTGAATCTGGTCGCTACGTCACCTATCCATGGGTAGACGTGCTTTTTTTTATTTTAGAGATTCGTTGGTCCGCCAACTTGCAGGAGACCCCGACTATTTTAAATTTGTGGGTTTCCATTGGCCATGCAAGTATAGCTGTATGAGTGTTGTAACAAGGTGGACCCTGCCATTGCTTTACAAGTGGATAATCGGATTCCTCGTATCTTCAATTGGAGAACATCCAATGGCAGACTCTATTATGACAAGTTGATGCAAGGATTGTTTCGGAGATATGGTAGCTAGGTAAAACACCATTCTACGTCACGTTATAATGTTCTTATTACATTTTATTATTAAAAATTTATTGTGTTTTTATTTATTATTTTTGAAGTACAAGTTTCAAGGGATTACCTTCGCTGCGGAAGAATTGGCTGCATTCGATGTTGAGCAGCTTCAAGATTTCAATTCCGCCACAAATGATGTCCACCATGTCAGCGATGAGCCCAATGTCAACGTGGATGCGTGCAACTTAAAAAAGTTGGTGGAGGACATTTTGTTGGTTAGTATGTTGTTAATTCCAAAGATTCACACTATGAAGTCAGTGGTTCTTTTTAATGATTTATCTCATTTATTTCAAGGTGCGCAAGGACTTCAAGGATTTAAAAGTCAAAGTTGAAGCGCAAATCCAAGACTTGAAAGGATATATGCAAGAATGCTTTAAGGTTCTTCTTAATGAGATTAAGAATTCAAGGAGCCAAGTTTCGAAAGATGAAGGTGTTGGTGAGGAGCAGGCATATTAGTGTTTTGTCATGTACGCGTTGGTTGAACGTTAAGAAAATTTTGTTTTTGTGTCTTTGCCCTTGTGTTTGCTTTCTGTGATTTCATTGTGATCCTCAATATATAAGTATGTTGTCATTTTCAAAAAAATTTGTTGCGAGATGGTGTTTTTTTTTTCTTTTAATGGTATATCTGCCTGGGCTGGGGGGGGTGGTAATGGTGTATGATGTTGCCCGTTGTTGGGTTTGTATTCTTTTGTGTTTTTTTTTGTTGGTTGACATGGCGGTTCCTTGTGAATGATTTTCTTAATAGTAAATGGACAATGGTAACGTTCAATGGCATTCCACCTATGTACAGTATTGGGACTTTTTCAGTTTTAACCATGTTTTTTTAAAAGGTTTGTCCATGGTATGCACAGGCGGGGTATCTTTGATGGTGTGTATAATAGCAGGGGGGTTGGGGGGGAGGGGGTGGTTAATCAATTTAGAATATGCACACACGTTGGTATGCGAACTGGTATATAAGTCAGAACAACAAGTCGATAAAAGGTTTGGTATCAGCGATGTTCATTAGATTTTTGGTACGCGGGATGGTATGCATGCATGGGGAATGGGGGATTTATATTTATACAACAAAGAAGCTGGCAATAATTTTGGTATATCTGAAGGTGCAAAACCAATTTATATCATGTATAGGTTATTGCAGGTTCCAAGGGGGTTGATGCGGATGAACACTTGGCTGATTGCGACAATCAAAATTCTGATTTGCCACCTGTACATCAAGCGGCAAATCAGTGTTCTAAATTAGAAGCCACGACGTTCGTGCACCGGACCCCCACGTTGGATGATTTTGAGTTGCCTGATTTTTGAGAGTCCCAGATGATGGCGTTGGAGAACAAAATCCCATATGTTACACCAACGCAACGTGAAAGGGTAAAAGCTACTGTGAATTTTGGCGCCAGTCCAGTTACTGATTCAAGTAGCTCAGGCTGCAAATTAACGCGATCGCCAGTGATTTTTGACATGAAGCACCCTTTTGTTGGTCACGACGAAATGGGAGTTCATCCAGGGTTGGTAGACGCTTTTAAGAAGTGGATGAACGACAGATTATCCAAAAAACGGGGCAGGTATGTGTTTTTTTTATTCATTTGACTTTACGTTTGTTAAGTAATTAATGCTATTAACTTACCTTTTTAGGAGACTTAGCGCCTTTACGGCTCAGTCAAACAAGATAAACCCCCCGTTTGATTTTGGCGTTGAATCTGTTGGCATGATGGACTGGTTTCACACCATGGTTACCACTGGAATGGCCTGGACCAATTCGGTAATTTTTCTTTTTCAGGCTTTTTTTTGCCATTTTTCTGTGTATGCATTTGTTTTTCGTCCCCTCATTTTTTTTTTGGTTTTGCATGATGCATATCTTTTATGTTAAAAGCATGGTTCATTTTTTTTTTCCTTAATGTATGTTTTTTCATCCCTTTTATTGCAAAATTACAGCATGTGAATGTTGTCATGTATTACTTGTGAAAGAAATGCAAGTATGGTGATGTAACCCAGAATAGAGTGATGACGACCGATACCTTTTTCGTTAACTGGGTTGAATAGATACCCGACACTTGGAATGCTAACAATAGGGATAATATCATTATAACCCAAAACCATGACGTAGCACAATATATCCAGGGTTTCAAGATTCTGGAAAGTACCCCCCTGGAATAAAGTGGACTACGTGTGCATCCCTCTTCATGTTCCACAGCAATGTCACTGGGTCTTAGTAGTTTTTTCAATCCCAGGTGTCTGTTCGTTTATTATTCACTTAGCGAAATTGGTTCGATTCACAACATGGTGGTGATCCAGTTGGTGAAGAAATTGGCTGACACTATTCCCCTCTTCCTGGTTAGTACTGGTTTCTATGGCAAAAGGAATGACATTGATTGGAAAAACTCACGGGACTACGCGGACTATGCATCATCGGATAGCTTGTCGATTATTATTTTGGATAATGTTCCACAGCAGCGTGGTGATTCCAAGTAAGTTTTTTTTCTGTATTCATTCTGTAAAGGCTTTCTTTAATTTATTTTTTATTTATTTCGGCAGCGATTGCGGTCTCTTTATCAGTGTCTTTGCCGAGCTTATATGTCATGGGTACGATTATAGTGAGATTGCGTTGAAACCAGTTGATCCTGAATTCTGTCGCCTGAGATATGCTACTTTTACTATGGCACTATGGTAACAAGAAAATCGAGTCTGGTGCTATTAGTGAAAGTAAGGTCACCGGGAAGGTTGTCAGCAGGTCTGGTGGCCCGATCAGGCAAGTTGTTCATGTAGGTGAAACCAGCAGGATTCCGGTGTCTAAATATGTCCCCAGGAGGAAGTCATAGTTTATTGTGTAAAGTTGAACAATTTTTTTTCTTGGTACACCAGTCTGTTTCTGGTGGTGTAAGTATTTTTCAGACAGTTTTTGTTAAATTTTTTTATTCACTTTCAAGTGTTTTCTTTTCAAATTTCCTTACTTTTTAAAAAGTTACATAAACATCAAGTAAAATGTTGGGTTCCGGATTCCCTTATCTTTTTTAAAAAATATATTCCAAGTAAAAAACCATGAATTTAACAAGTTATACAACTGTCACTAAAACAATGAAAATACAGTGTACAGTAACACTAGATCAGACACCAACATTCACTACAACCATGCGTAACACCAATCAAGGCACCAAACAACTGGGCGGAGTTGACCACTTCAAAAACCCAGAAAACAAAGCAACATTATGGTATACCATGAATATTCCCAAAAACAAAACACGCATACACAACATTGAAACCCAATACCATGAATTTTGTATAAAACATCTTCACAAGCAAACGTACAGCCAAACATTTACACAACCAAACCTATAACCAGTCGAATTTTTCACCAAATGTACAACCAAACAACTGGCCGACTTAACCACTTCAAAATACCAAAAACCATAGTACCAACATGGTATTTCATGAAATTTCCACAAAACAAAAGTCACATACAGCCACTTTCCGTTTACCAAGTGCAGTTTACAATTATTTTGTCTAACCCCCACCATTTCTCGGGCCACAATGCTTCTTTGCATCACCCTCCACACCATACGGACTGGCTTTTTCTTTTTTGAATACCTCTCAGTGAATCCCTTTTTTCGATCCTTGTTTGATGGCCTTCCTGGTCTCCTTTTTGTGGTGGGTGGCAGCAACAGCTCATCCCACACATGACTTGGTATCTCCCGTGCGCTTTCGCAGGGTAGTGGCTCAATTGGTATTGCGTAAGCATCTTTGAAGTTCTTTGTACTATAGTAAGCTGAGCAGAAGTCCTCTACGCGCCTCTTCCTGTATTCAATAGTTGCTATTGTATGACTACACGTGATTTCATCGTGTTGTAACCTCCCACAGCTACACATACGTGTGTTTAGACAAACAAAGAATCTTTTAGGACCATCGACCACGGTATGAAGATGTTCAGTCGAAGCTCATACCTGTACCAAAATATAGTTTTTAGTAACATTTTTTTCAACAATTATAAGCTAAGATTAACAATTTTCCAATGCACCTACCATCATACTATTTGACTGTTGCATATTATCAACTAGCACTTTATTGTATCTCTTTGTCAAAACAGTTGTTATTTTCCTACCCTCCTCGTTGTGTTTTTCGTTCCAGCGCTGCATTGTTTCCCTTACATACTCTAACATTGGTATCACTGGCAGCTTTCTCCCAGACACGATTGCGCTATTGATGGACTCAGCTATGTTGCTGGTCAAAGTCCATGTCCTTTTAACTGCCGTATGACAGCGAGACCACCTCTCATAATAACCTTTAATCAGGTAGGCACGAATCTTTGCATTGATTTCATCCATTCGACCCATCAGCTCATCAAACTCTTGGACTGTATATGCTTTAGCCAACGCGAAAAACAACTTTCTAATTTCATCAGTATTCTTGTGTGTCATCTTTAACAAATTAAAATGGTAGATACAAGCATAATGTTTGATGCCGGGGTAAACTGATGTCGTAGCATTCCATATGTTTTTATTTCGGTCTGAAACAAAACACATGCCCTCCCTATCACCAAATGCTACTTTGAAATTTTCGAAAAACCAACCCCATGCGCTGTCATTCTCAGAATCCGCAATTCCATATGCTAGTGGCAAAATATGCCCTACGAGATAAAGAAAATTACAATGAAATTAAACATGTAATTTGCAGCACAGTCGATTAAATATTGCAGTGCACATGCAATACGTGCTGGTGAAAATATTTTACTTCAAATACGAACCTCCATGATCCATTGTGCTAGCTATCAACAACGTCCCTTCGAATGCGGAACATATGTGTGTCCCATCGACTACAACAATGGGACGACAATATTCCCACCCCTGTATGCTTGCAGCAAGCGCTATAAATGAATACATAAACCTATCTTCTTCGGTTTTTTTAAGGTTAACAATACTCCCAGGATAAGCTTCTTCCAACATATACAGATACATCGGTAATTTAGAGTATGACTCTTCTGGGTCCCCAAGCAAAATCTTCAGTGCATTTTGCCTACCCCTCCATGCCTACATGTACGTCAATGAAATACCATGTTTCCTCCTCAGGTCAGTTCGTATGTCGGTGGGATTGTAAACTGTTTTGACATCCGCATACTTTGGCAATAACATTGCACCTAGCACAGAACTCAACGACTGTCGTTTTAAGTACGTCCTGGAATTGCTTCCGCATTGGTGTTCATCGTTGAAAACCCGCACCTTGAATAAACCAGACTTACCAAACGATGGCGACTTTAACACCCACGAACAATTATCACATGCACATTTCAACGAAAAACTACAAAATAAGAACCAAACATCTGAGCATTCACTTTTTAGAATTGCATGTTAAACACCGTAACAGTAAGAATTACTTGTTCATTTCACCTTGTTGTAGATGATCTGATAACCTTGAATCTAAACTTCCTCAATAGCGCATACCTCTGCATAACGGCAACCAAAGTGTGCTTGTTTTCGTAGATTTGGCCTGCAGCGACTACATCGGTCAATGGGTTGTTTATTATAAATTGCTCTTCCTTTTCTTCACACAAGTCCACTGACACAGTGTCATTGTCCGCAAACCCAGTGTTTGAAATTGGTATAGGGTTGTGCATAACTATTTCAGTATTTCGTATTTCACTTGTTGCCTCACCATCTCGATTAATGTATATAATGGATATTTTGAAAAGAAATCAGGGTTACACCTTCTCTGATCCAAATAGACTTTTACCCCCATGTCATTGTGGATCCTCAACGGTGGTGAATGCACATCTACAACATATTGTATCACCATCTCGGAGCATGTTGTGTCCAACCGTATTTGCGAAGCAATTACTCTCAACAAACCATTGTAATTTGATAAAGTGTCATATAATACTCCTTCCAGCATATAATCTACGTATTCACCTGTTCACGTCCGCAAATATACACCATAGGAATTACCATTATCAGTCAATATTATCATCACGCAAACTTACATATTACCGTCACTCACACCATTTTCAATGAACAAAACATCAATCATAATACCATCACGCAAACCATAAATACTACCAAGGCACCTACCGCCAGTGAGCACATTATTCAGCACAACACAACATAAACAAGGTGCAGTTTCTAATCAATGAACCACAAAACACGCGCACCATCCGGAATATCATCACCTTTTATAACCAACAAACAAAGTTTTCAAATAACCATAACATCAACATACTACCACTAATTTCCCACATTTTTTTAAGTTTACTAGTATTTATGAAATAGAGTTTTCAATAATTTTCACCATTTCAAAAAAAATTTATCAATTTTTTTACTTGTTAAGTCCCACTTCCCATTATATTTCACCAACAATATTATCGTTACCCATGCCTTTACTCGTATCGAACACCTTTGCCTCAGCCACAAAAATTTCTTCTTCACAACAATCGGCCAACCCCTTAAGGTCACCAACAAGAAATTTTACATGGCCAAAAACTTATTATATACAAAAGTTTCCCTCCAAATAGTACTAACTCACCATCATGACACCTTTCCACATGTGTATAAAGTACACTAACCTAATAATAACTTAGGAAAACTAGGTCCTTCAAATGAATCTCAATCACATCACATTAATTGATCTACATTTTGAGGTCAACAAAAGTTAATTTAAAAATGGACACAATTGATAACATTTTTGACACACTACCAAACATTATTATTTTTCATTACATTTTTGTGGACTTCGTGTATATATAATATCAAATGCCTCGAATTATTTTTTAACTTCTATTTTCACACCAAATTATCTTACATACGTTTTAACACCATAAATTGCATTTTCATATTCACGAATAATCTATAACATATGAAAAAAATACGTTTTTATACTCTGGCGGGTTTGTTTTTTCAATGGTAGCCGCATCATATTATACATAAATATATATTTATGTATATATATATATATATATATATATATTTATTATATGTGTATACGGGGGCGAGAAACACAGTTTTTATGGTGTTCTACATGGTTTTTACGGCAAAAACCACGAATACTACCAAGGCACCTACAGCCAGTGAGCACATTACTTAGCACAACACAACATAAACAAAGTGCAGTTTCTAATCAATGAACCACAAAACACGCGCACCATCCTGAATATCATCATCTTTTATAACCAACCAACAAAGTTTTCAAATAACCATAACATCGAGATACTACCACTAATTTCCCTCAATTTTTTAAGTTTACTAGTATTTATGAAACCGAGTTTGTCAATAATTTTCACCATTCCAAAAAAAAATTATCAACTTTTTTGCCTGTTAAGTCCCACTTCCCATTATATTTCACCAAAATTGATACAATATTATCGTTACCCATGTCTTTATTCATATCGAACACCTTTGCGTTAGCCACAAAATTTTCTTCTTCATAGCAGTCGGCCTACCCCTTAAGGTCACCAACAACAAATTTTACATGGCCAAAATCTTATTATATACAAAAGCTTCCCTCAAAATAGTACTAACTCACCATCATGACACCTTTCCACATGTGTATAAAGTACACTAACCTAATAATAACCTAGGAAAACTAGGTCCTTCAAATCAATCCCAATCACATCACATTAATTGATCTACATTTTGAGGTCAAGAAAAGTTAATTTAAAAATGGACACAATTGATAACATTTTTGACACACTACCAAACATTATTATTTTTCATTACATTTTTGTGGACTTCGTATATATATAATATCATATGCCTCGAATTATTTTTGAAATTCTATTTTCACACCAAATTATCTTACATACGTTTTAACACCATAAATTGCATTTTCTTACAAACACCATTCAGTTTTTTTCACACTACATTGTATTACATACTTCAATACCATAAATTTAATATTTATGAATAATCTATAACATATAAAAAAATAAAATACATTTTTATACTCTTTCGGGGTTTTTTTTTCCAATGGTAGTCGCATCATATTATATATATATATATTATATGTGCACATGGAGGCGAGAACCACAGTTTTTATGGTGTTCTACATGATTTTCACGGCAAATTAACATGTATTGCACAGTAGACTGACATGTATTTTATTTCCTTATATTTCCATTTCCCAACACTATTATATCACATCAAACACCACTAATTTTCATTCCCTTTTTTTTCATTTCCCAACACTATTATATCACATCAAACACTACAATAATCACACTCAAAACACTCTCTTTCCTACTATTGTAAATAAAGTTGCTATTTTACATGTAATTTTCAAAAGTTTGCTAGGGCCATGTAAATATAATTTTTTTTGTATATTTGTGAAAAATCCCCTAATATAATTACCAAGTTCTATTCTTATTAATATAATAAAACAAATCTATTTTATTGTTCACATCTCCTTAATCAAAATTTATACACAATAATACGTGTATCTACTTCGAATACTCTTTCTATTATATTTCAATTATTTTTTTCCTGGCCTGTCAGTATTCAATTTTTTTTATTATGTGTGTTACACATAATAAGGAAATAACTTTTCTTATTTTTTATTTTAATATATAAAATGTTGAGTTTAAATTTAAGTTACTTAATATTAAATTGAGTTTTTTATTTATATAAAAGTAAAATTTATAGAGAATAATATGTGTATAATCTATTGTTTATTTAACTAATTTCTTTGTTCTTTTATTTTGTCATTTTGTCTTTTTAAAAAAGAAAAGATGATCATATTTAATTTCTTTGATCATTAGTGCTATTAATTTATTTTACTTTTTTACCTTTATCTCATAATTAATGTTATTTATATGATTTTTCTAAATCAATTTTTTTCTTTTATTTATGTCAATAAATAGTTATTATAAAATTATAAGAATTGCATATATATTTTTACAAAATTTGATTTGTCATTTTTTTTCTTAAGTTTTGGATCATTTCTTCTACTAAAGATTTATATTTATATGTAAAATTAAATTAAAATAGAAAATGTGATGTGAAATCCTCCTTGATATTTATGTTTTTTTTTTCAATTTTAAAAAATGTTCTTCTTATATACACGGTAATATCATGTATAAACATGGTTATATTTAATTTGAAATTATATTTCGATTTTTACCATTTATACACACAGTAGTTTAAATAACATTCCTCTATTTCTCATTTTCTTTTTTCTACTTTTATTTTTATAAGTCTAATATATTTGCTAATTCAATTATTTTTAATATCTTAATTAAAATATTTTATTACCATATTTATTAATTTTATTGTCCTAAAATTGCCAAGTGTGGCTTAACTACATTGCAAACCGCTTTCCTTTAATATATATATATATATATATATATATATATATATATATATATATATATATATATATATATATATATATATATATAGATAATGAGGAATTGTGATACAGTGAATAATCAATACTATATTAAAAAGCACAAAGATCGTTAGAATTGTTGATTGAATTTTTATCCTTAATTTAAAGTTTTCACTTTGGATAAAATCATTTTTTCACTACTTTTTTCAATTATTATATTTTTATTTTAATCATATTAAATATAATAAAAATGATAGTTGGAGAAGATTTTCGTATTATGATTAAATTCCTATGAGCCAGAATCCTTTTCCAATTAAAATCGACTTGACCCAGAAAGAAAATAATTAAAAAAATTTTAAAAATTTCAACAAAGAAAAGGTTTAAAGAGCTTAAAAAAAAGACAAAACTTTCCAAAAATAAATTTGATCCAAAAAAAATAGTAAAAAAAAACTTTCAAAATGATAATAAAAAGAGTTTAAATTTTTTCTTTTTTTAAAAGAAACTTCCCAAAACAAAAACAAATAAAAAGTAAGAAAAAGTTATAAAAATTGTCCCAAAAAACAAGCAAAAGACAAATCAAAAAAACATGAAAAAAAAAATCAAAATTTTCTACTAACAATTTACCTACTTCCTCCGTTTAAAAAAGAATGACCTATTTTTTTTTTTGTTTGCTTCAAAACGAGTGATCCATTTTTTATTTTTAGCAAATATTTAAGTTCAACATTCCATATGACATGTTTCAGGCTACAAGATTAAAAAAATATTAACACAATTTTGATTTAGAACCACAAGATTGAAAATTCTTCTTTATTTTCTTAAATTTTGTGTCAAATCAAACTAGATCATTCTTTTTAAAAAGGGCGGGAATGATATTTAGGATTGAAACAAACTAACACAAAAAATAAAAAGTTTTGCAATTCAATACTAATTCTAATTAGACAATAACACTAAAACACATATTTTTTATATAAGGTGTAATTTTATATTCACATCAAAACAACACTCTTTCATAATATTATATAATCCCATAATTTTTCTCTCTTTCATAGTATTATATTATTCTATAATTTATATACATGTTGATGAATAATTTGTCTACATTTTTATTGGCTTCAATTTTAATTTGTAATATATGTATGCTTGGAAAGAATATAGGCATTTATTTTAAATTGAAAGAGCTTTCAGAATATGACTCTACAATCTCTATCCAAAAGGAACTATAAATTGATATCCAAAGTAAACATTTTATTATTTGATTATATTGTGATAGAAAATATGAGTGTATTAATTATAGTTCATAAACGGTGTTTTCAAAAATATCAACCATTAAGTCTATAAGCTGGTTAGTGTCACGCCCCGGGAGGGTACCCTTGGCGTGGCCGGCACTCAGAGACTATTGCTAGTCCCCAAGCGAACCACTTACAGCTTGTTTGGATGGTGGTTTGCCATGGTTTCATAATGTATGGTACTGTATGGTATGGTATGGTATCGTACAGTACCCTACCATACAATGTTTGGATAGACTGTACGGGTTGCTATTGTTTAATAACAATTTGTTGTTTGATTTGACTGTATGGTACTGTATTGTAACTTTTAAATTTACAAATATATCCTTAATTATTATAAATATAAAATTTATCAATAGCTATTTTTTATAACTTTTTAAAAAAAATAAATACATAGAATCGAGTGGAGAAACATATAAGCTAATAAATCTTCATTTTATACAAACAATATAAGAAAATAAAAAAGTAAGAACTTATAAATAAAAGAAGCTCAAAAAATACACTAAAACGTGAAAGAAAAGATGGAAGGTGGAAAAGTAGTTTCAAAAATTGATATGGAGGAAGTAATAAAAAAATAATACATATATTAACTTAAAGTTTAATAAAGAATAAAGGATAAATTATAATTATTTAAATTTAAATAAGGGTATAATTGGAAAAAAAATAAGAGAACCATGGGATACCACCAAATTGGTGGTTTAAAAAAGTGGGGGTTTTCATGGTTACAGAACCATGAAACAAAACCATACCATACCATATAATTAATGAAACAATCAAAACAAACATGGTTCTCTTAATAACCATACCATACCATACCACCGGAAACCACCATCCAAACAAGCTGTTAGCCTCATCACATCATTCAATCACGTAATGCTAATGAACAACGGAAAATACATGTAAATGAAGGACGTATCCTATCTAAAATCTCAAAGAAAACATAGATAAAATAATGAAGGCTAGTAGAAAGAACTAGCTCGCAATCTCAACATCAACGCTCAACCCTTGTCTATGAAACCTCTATCACTAATCATGTGGTGCCAGACCCATGGCTACCCAAAGCAAAATAAAGAAATTGTCCAATCCTAACTCCAAAGCATGATGAAATAAAATAATGGTTCCTCCGGAGTAGGGGAGGCTCACCAAAGCAGCTCTGAATTTCTGATCTTCAACGAAGCGCCTTTGATGATCTCTAGTACCTGCCTCTGCATCATAAAACGATGCAGTCCAGAGTGAACGTCAGTACTTGAAATGTACTGGCATGTAAAATAGCTGAATAAAACAGAAACAAGTAGAAAATACAAAAAGTAACATCAAGTCAAAATAAACATCATAATCACATCAACCGCTAGCTTGTCCATCTACGAATGAGTACAGAGTGGACAAGTGACACACCATTACCTCAGACTCATCAATAGTCTCAACTCATCACATAGATTATCTCAGAGGAGTTCACCCCCCCCTCTCTCATCTCATCTCATCTAGATTCGGAGTAAGGTACGAATTTCTCCGGGAGTTTCTCTTATCCGACAACACTCACTTATGAGCCAGTGAATGTACAACAATCACTCTGATGTTGCCATAGTGGTTCCAAACTTGCCAGGTAAGGAACACTGGATTCCATATAAATACACCTAACATGGAATCAAACCGAACAGATCCTCTATTGCTTTCAGGAACTGTTAAACCTCGAGGGAAACCATATATATATATATACATGTGATGGTTTAAGCCTCTCCTATGTTTGGCGACGTAGTTAATGAGTTCGAGTGGGACTCACTCCTACTCATTTCGGTGCTCGATACTCCTACCGACTCAATGCTCATAAAATCAACCTCAACCAGTCTCATAGTGATTCACTCCTCGTTAACGACTGCCAGTCTCATAGGGACTCACTCCCCGTCCAGGATTGATATTTCACAGGGACCTTTGGCCCTTTCATCAATTATCTCATAGGGACTTCCACCCTATCATCAACATCTCATAGGGGTTTTAACCCTATCATCAACATCTCCTCTGTCACGCCCCGGGAGGGTACCCTAGGCGTGGCCGGCACTCAGAGACTATTGCTAGCCCCCAAGCGAACCACTTAGCTTCATCACATCATTCAATCAAATAGTTCTACTGAACAGCGGAAAATATAAGTATGTAATGGACACATCTCATCTAAAGTCTCAAAAGAGTATATATAATAATAAGGGCTAGTGGAAAGAACTAGCTCACAATCTCATCATCAACACTCGAGCATCATCTATGAAGCCTCTATCGCTATCATGTGGTGCCAATGACAAATCCATGGCTACCCAAAATAAAAGAAATAGTCTAACCTAACTCTAAAGCATGATGAAATAAAAGAGTGAATCCTCCGGAGTAGGGGAGGCTCACCAATCAGCTGCAATCCCGAATCCTCAACGAAGCGCCTGTTGACGATCTCTAGTACCTGCCTCTGCATCATAAAACGATGCAGTCCCAGAAGGGGACATCAGTACTTGGAATGTACTGGTATGTAAAATAGCTGAGTGGAACAGAAACAAGTAGAATAATATAGGAATAACATCAACTCAACATCATACTCCATCAAAATGCCAAATGTCTACCTAAGGAAAGAATAAAGAGTAGACAGTTGACCCATCAATGCATCATCAATACATCATACTCACCTCAAGGAAACTCAACCCAGAGAGCTCGACTCAAAACATCACATCAATCATCAACATCAGAGTTCTATCAAAATGGAACCTAACTGGGAGTTTCTTTAACCGACAACCATCACTTATGAGCCAGTGATGATACAACGAAGCGATGCTGTTGCTACATCCATCCAATACCCTGCCCGGGGCAAAGGACATTCATTAGAAAATATTAGTCCTCATTGGGACAAGAAAGGTGCCATCCGCGTTGCGGTTCAATCCTCTCTTCCTACGCGGGCCACGTAGTTAATGGATTCAGGTGGGACTCACCTTTCTATCCATTTCGGTGCTCGATACTCCTCCCAGAACTCGACATGCTCATAAAACATTAATATTCATTAGTCCCATAGGGACGCATTTCATCATCATTAGTCCCCATAGGGGCATAATACATTATTATTGGCATCAGCATTCATTTGTCCCATAGGGACACATTACATTGCCATTAGCATCTCCTTTGCATTAACATCATTGTCATTCCATCTCATTAACATCACCATCAAGACTCTCATCAAATGTGAAACACAGTCACAACATCATCATTATCAAGGCTCTAGACTAATCCCCTAAGTTCATTATGCATGCTTTTCAAATAATCGTGTAAGGTTATGCAAAATCTCATGAAAAAGTGTTTACTTTAAGAAAACAAGTGGTATGATGATCATCAACTTAGAAAACATGAAATTTTAAATCAATTTTTCAATGAAAAACTCTCAAGTATTCATGCACAAAGACTCTTCAACCATCAACTCATCTTTGACCTCTATGGGGCACATGAGAGAACAAACTCATGCTTTTAGTTTAGCCTTACATACCTGGAAATTTGATATCACAATCAAAATTTGATGAATAATCGTTTTCTTGGAGAAAATCCTCGACCTCGATAGTTCCTTTATAGTGGAAGAACTTGGAAAGACATTATTTGAAGAACTTCTTTTTGATTCTTGACTTCTTGACTTAGAATCTTTAGAGTTTCTTGATGAAGAATCCTAATTCATGGAAAGAAGAATCAAGGAATCCTTTCTTGGGATTCTTGAATTTGTTTCTTGAAACCCTAGGTTAGGATTTAAGATTCTATTAGGGATTTCATGAATAGATAGATAAATTAGCTTAAAGATTATGAAGAATAACTCACCTTCATGAAGAATCTTGAAAGTTAATCCTAACTTGATGACTTTCTTGATGATTCTTGAGCGTTTTATATTTAGGAGTGAAAGAGAGGGTTTTGACTTATGAAACTGATGTATTATGCGTTTTGGGACCTTAAATAGACCCCCAAAGGCTTTAGGGTAAATGTACCCTCAAAATAAAATAAAGGAATGTCGGTTAGCTTATCCAGAAAGGGTTCGCGATAGGTCCGCGTCGCGGAGCCGTCGCGGACCTTTAGACAGCTCTGCAGTTCTCCAGTAAAATGGTCATAACTCTCTACTCCGAACTCCATTTAACGCGAAATAAGATGCGTTGGAAAGATAATTCAAAGATCTTTAATTTGATATATTATGGGTCACCTAACTCATTATACTTTAGGAGATATGGTCATTTGAAGTTGACCCTTCCATCAACTCATATGAAAACTTAGTCACTAGAAATTCTTTGGACTTGGCTTGATGTAAAAGATCAATTATAACTCTAAATCACATCTAATATACTTTAAATACTTATGAATTGATCCTATAATATGAAGGATGACTCAACCTTAGTAAAAAAAAAAAAAAGTTGGGGTGTTACATTATCTCCCCCTTGGGATCATTCGTCCTCGAATGATGAGTAAGGTAGACATCAAGGCACGAATAAGAATCAGAACTCTTCTCAAAACTCATTCAATCAATCAAACTCTTACTTCTCATCAATTTCAAACCATCTCCATTCAGACTCAAGAATGGACACATCAACTCAGAAATAGAGAACTCAATTTAAATCGAGAGTAAGGAAATTACATCTTACATTCTCTTCATCAAGCACGAATGGAATATCGAAACTCAATCAATTTGAATCATTTAGACACCTCGTCAATCAGTCTTTCGAACTCAGGAGGAAGCCATCAACTCAAACCGAGAATAGAACATCGTATAAATAAGACTCTGAGGACATTCTCATGCTCAAGTCCCCACCTCAACTGTTCTCCTTTTTCATGGCACTTTACCCCATCAATGCAAACTCATAGCTCTTATTCAAACCTCTACTTGACCATCTCTTCTTCTTTCATTCAGGCCCAGTTTCTAAGCCTCAAGGTGTCATTCTTAAGGTGATCATATTCATACAAAGCTAATCCTCAATACTCATCTCTATACTCGAAATATTTATTATAAAGTCTTCAATAGTCTATCATTCATACTCGCACAATAACAACCTCTTTAACTATGTCTTTAACTTTTTTTTTTTTTAAACCTACTTGTCACTTCTACCTCCATCATTCAATGAACTCTCATTCAAAGTCACATCAACATACTCTTACCTACCTATTGCGCATCACATGATCTCATCTCTTTCCTCATCCCTATCTCTATCCCTTCATGACACAAGTTTAATACCAATATCACAATGAGGATACATTTACTCCTTCTCATTTACCCTCACTCTCAGTCTACTATTATCAACATCACTATTTGGACGTGGAGGAACTCGTCATCTCCCCCTTTGACGAAACCCCCAAACTACTACCTCTCCATGCAAAATAAGCATGATTATACCTCTAAAGCTTGATACTCTACATCATACCATCAAAGTGGCATAACAAGCCGAAGGTTAGTACACATGTAAGATGACATTAGAATCAAGAACTCTCACTCCATAGTAACTCGTACTTAGAGAATACTTCTCGTCCTCATCACTCTATTACATTTGCATAATAACATCCACATATTGAAGCCTATCATAGCAGCTTACACCCTCGATCGCATGAACTCTCACCTCGGGAGATACTAATATAGTTTTTTTTTTATACCTATCTATCATACTCCTCACGACTTCATTAACTCTTCTTCCTCATCTGTAACCTTTAAAAGGAAATGACATCAAATCATCATCAGAGTTATGAACTCTCATTCTTTCTTGAATTCTTCCACCTCAAGATTTTTAACATCTTCTCTCAAGCCCTAATCTTGTTTAATTGTTAGAAAAGGTCTCAGAAAGGGATTTTAGACCCTTTTCACGTTAAAACGACTTATATTAGTCGGATAGGGAGTTTATAAGGTGTTAGGGATGGACCAGAATGCCCTCAATAATTTTATAAATTTCCAGCCCCAAAGTGATTCAGTCCGCGACGCGGACTGGTCGCGAACAGTACATTTTCAACAAAAATTTTCTGAACGAGTTTTCTCAATCCCGTCGAAAAGTTTGAAAAAACATAAGTGTCACTCCGCTACAGGTGCGCGACGCGCCTCTGTCGCGCACCGACACTGTTTTGGTGTTCGGATCGAAAAATTATCTTTTCACTCGGTCGTTCTAAAAATCGACTGAAGCCCTTCCCCCACTCAAATTTTTGTGCTGATCACAAATCCGGCCTCGGATTCGCCATCCGAGCATCGAAAGACGTGTTATGCGCACATCTCTCCTCTAGGGGTACTTTGGTAATTTCACTAGGCCTTACATCAACTCTTCCTTAGCTCTCAAGGTCCTCTTTTTAGATTCATAAATCAATTTCCTCTACTAGGTTATAAGTATATACCTCCACATGGTCAAGGAATCACTATCCACAAGAATATCCTAAACTCTTCTATTATGCTATAGTCGCATGCATATAGCTAGCCACTCAGACTCTTTTCAACGGTATTACTCTTAGCTCATTCCAGTCTCTATGTAAATCGTTATATTTGCTATTCTTATGGCATACATAACCACTTCCCGTAACTCTCACAATCTAACCCCTTCTTTTGCCTGCTGGCGCTCAACTTCTCTGCTCCCATAAATTTAATTGCATAAGAATTAGTCTATCATGGAAACTCGTCATCATCTATTGACAAGCCTCAAATCAACTTAGTTACTCATCATGATTAAGATTACTTACATTAGCCTACTCCACATCGAGAACTCAAATATACTATCTGGATTCTTATAGTAGTCATAAATTAGAGCTTCATACATCTTTACATAATCATGGATACATATCTCAAGCCTCTTCTTATCTGTCTAACCTCAGAACTCGATGAGTCTCGTGAACTCACAATTAAAAAAAAATCATAAGCCTAGTTTAGATCTATCACATTGAAAGCACTCTTTTCCTCTATTCAACATCTACACTTCACCCTCAATAGTATGAATACTACAAGACATCTACATAACTTCTTTTCTAGTTTGAGCACACTCTTTCACATTCTAACAACTCTTCCTCTATACTCCATCATGAAAATCACTAGAGTACTTATGACTCTTTCATCAAACTTACGGCATTCAACTCAGCACATCATTACTTACCTAATAAATATGTAACTCGAACTACGAGCCTTAATTAGCCATCACTCTTGTCACCTCGTCCCTTTCTTTCCATCATCATCCTTCTAACTCTGGGATGATTCGATTCTACTCAGGATTTATAAGACCTCATATCTCACTCTTAGGTTGTAACATCAAACTCTTTAAAGACATAAGTTTCTCTCTCATGGGTCACCTCGGAAGGTAGTTTTGAAAAACAAATGGGTCTAGGTACATCTAGAGCTAACTCAAATGCACGATTCATATGATTAATAGTGCACCCTTCTTAGTCAATTGACTTTGCACCTCATTTGGCTTTTCACAAGCCTAGACAGTCTTTCGACCATTCCAATTACTTTATCTCAAGGGATCTCATCTGTAAGAGTTCGAAAATTACTGTCTCTATTGCCTCGTGGATGAGGCATAGTCGAACGGCTTAGAGCAACGCACGAATCATCGCAGATTTCTTAGGAAAGAGCTCTATCGCACGATCAGAATCAGAAAGAAGGGAAACATTTCCTAAATGTCCTATAGCCTCCCCATTATGGATGTGGCGCGCTTCACACCAATAATAAGGACTCTACTAGACACGGCTTCATAGACTCCCTAGGACACTTGAACTCTGTGCTCTGATACCAAGTTTGTCACGCCCCGGGAGGGTACCCTAGGCGTGGCCGGCACTCAGAGACTATTGCTAGCCCCCAAGCGAACCACTTAGCTTCATCACATCATTCAATCAAATAGTTCTACTGAACAGCGGAAAATATAAGTATGTAATGGACACATCTCATCTAAAGTCTCAAAAGAGTATATATAATAATAAGGGCTAGTGGAAAGAACTAGCTCACAATCTCATCATCAACACTCGAGCATCGTCTATGAAGCCTCTATCGCTATCATATGGTGCCAATGACAAATCCATGGCTACCCAAAATAAAAGAAATAGTCTAACCTAACTCTAAAGCATGATGAAATAAAAGAGTGAATCCTCCGGAGTAGGGGAGGCTCACCAATCAGCTGCAATCCCGAATCCTCAACGAAGCGCCTGTTGACGATCTCTAGTACCTGCCTCTGCATCATAAAACGATGCAGTCCCAGAAGGGGACATCAGTACTTGGAATGTACTGGTATGTAAAATAGCTGAGTGGAACAGAAACAAGTAGAATAATATAGGAATAACATCAACTCAACATCATACTCCATCAAAATGCCAAATGTCTACCTAAGGAAAGAATAAAGAGTAGACAGTTGACCCATCAATGCATCATCAATACATCATACTCACCTCAAGGAAACTCAACCCAGAGAGCTCGACTCAAAACATCACATCAATCATCAACATCAGAGTTCTATCAAAATGGAACCTAACTGGGAGTTTCTTTAACCGACAACCATCACTTATGAGCCAGTGATGATACAACGAAGCGATGCTGTTGCTACATCCATCCAATACCCTGCCCGGGGCAAAGGACATTCATTAGAAAATATTAGTCCTCATTGGGACAAGAAAGGTGCCATCCGCATTGCGGTTCAATCCTCTCTTCCTACGCGGGCCACGTAGTTAATGGATTCAGGTGGGACTCACCTTTCTATCCATTTCGGTGCTCGATACTCCTCCCAGAACTCGACATGCTCATAAAACATTAACATTCATTAGTCCCATAGGGACGCATTTCATCATCATTAGTCCCCATAGGGGCATAATACATTATTATTGGCATCAGCATTCATTTGTCCCATAGGGACACATTACATTGCCATTAGCATCTCCTTTGCATTAACATTAACATCATTGTCATTCCATCTCATTAACATCACCATCAAGACTCTCATCAAATGTGAAACACAGTCACAACATCATCATTATCAAGGCTCTAGACTAATCCCCTAAGTTCATTATGCATGCTTTTCAAATAATCGTGTAAGGTTATGCAAAATCTCATGAAAAAGTGTTTACTTTAAGAAAACAAGTGGTATGATGATCATCAACTTAGAAAACATAAAATTTTAAATCAATTTTTCAATGAAAAACTCTCAAGTATTCATGCACAAAGACTCTTCAACCATCAACTCATCTTTGACCTCTATGGGGCACATGAGAGAACAAACTCATGCTTTTAGTTTAGCCTTACATACCTGGAAATTTGATATCACAATCAAAATTTGATGAATAATCGTTTTCTTGGAGAAAATCCTCGACCTCGATAGTTCCTTTATAGTGGAAGAACTTGGAAAGACATTATTTGAAGAACTTCTTTTTGATTCTTGACTTCTTGACTTAGAATCTTTAGAGTTTCTTGATGAAGAATCCTAATTCATGGAAAGAAGAATCAAGGAATCCTTTCTTGGGATTCTTGAATTTGTTTCTTGAAACCCTAGGTTAGGATTTAAGATTCTATTAGGGATTTCATGAATAGATAGATAAATTAGCTTAAAGATTATGAAGAATAACTCACCTTCATGAAGAATCTTGAAAGTTAATCCTAACTTGATGACTTTCTTGATGATTCTTGAGCGTTTTATATTTAGGAGTGAAAGAGAGGGTTTTGACTTATGAAACTGATGTATTATGCGTTTTGGGACCTTAAATAGACCCCCAAAGGCTTTAGGGTAAATGTACCCTCAAAATAAAATAAAGGAATGTCGGTTAGCTTATCCAGAAAGGGTTCGCGATAGGTCCGCGTCGCGGAGCCGTCGCGGACCTTTAGACAGCTCTGCAGTTCTCCAGTAAAATGGTCATAACTCTCTACTCCGAACTCCATTTAACGCGAAATAAGATGCGTTGGAAAGATAATTCAAAGATCTTTAATTTGATATATTATGGGTCACCTAACTCATTATACTTTAGGAGATATGGTCATTTGAAGTTGACCCTTCCATCAACTCATATGAAAACTTAGTCACTAGAAATTCTTTGGACTTGGCTTGATGTAAAAGATCAATTATAACTCTAAATCACATCTAATATACTTTAAATACTTATGAATTGATCCTATAATATGAAGGATGACTCAACCTTAGTAAAAAAAAAAAGTTGGGGTGTTACATTATCTCCCCCTTGGGATCATTCGTCCTCGAATGATGAGTAAGGTAGACATCAAGGCACGAATAAGAATCAGAACTCTTCTCAAAACTCATTCAATCAATCAAACTCTTACTTCTCATCAATTTCAAACCATCTCCATTCAGACTCAAGAATGGACACATCAACTCAGAAATAGAGAACTCAATTTAAATCGAGAGTAAGGAAATTACATCTTACATTCTCTTCATCAAGCACGAATGGAATATCGAAACTCAATCAATTTGAATCATTTAGACACCTCGTCAATCAGTCTTTCGAACTCAGGAGGAAGCCATCAACTCAAACCGAGAATGGAACATCGTATAAATAAGACTCTGAGGACATTCTCATGCTCAAGTCCCCACCTCAACTGTTCTCCTTTTTCATGGCACTTTACCCCATCAATGCAAACTCATAGCTCTTATTCAAACCTCTACTTGACCATCTCTTCTTCTTTCATTCAGGCCCAGTTTCTAAGCCTCAAGGTGTCATTCTTAAGGTGATCATATTCATACAAAGCTAATCCTCAATACTCATCTCTATACTCGAAATATTTATTATAAAGTCTTCAATAGTCTATCATTCATACTCGCACAATAACAACCTCTTTAACTATGTCTTTAACTTTTTTTTTTTTTTTTAAACCTACTTGTCACTTCTACCTCCATCATTCAATGAACTCTCATTCAAAGTCACATCAACATACTCTTACCTACCTATTGCGCATCACATGATCTCATCTCTTTCCTCATCCCTATCTCTATCCCTTCATGACACAAGTTTAATACCAATATCACAATGAGGATACATTTACTCCTTCTCATTTACCCTCACTCTCAGTCTACTATTATCAACATCACTATTTGGACGTGGAGGAACTCGTCATCTCCCCCTTTGACGAAACCCCCAAACTACTACCTCTCCATGCAAAATAAGCATGATTATACCTCTAAAGCTTGATACTCTACATCATACCATCAAAGTGGCATAACAAGCCGAAGGTTAGTACACATGTAAGATGACATTAGAATCAAGAACTCTCACTCCATAGTAACTCGTACTTAGAGAATACTTCTCGTCCTCATCACTCTATTACATTTGCATAATAACATCCACATATTGAAGCCTATCATAGCAGCTTACACCCTCGATCGCATGAACTCTCACCTCGGGAGATACTAATATAGTTTTTTTTTTTATACCTATCTATCAGACTCCTCACGACTTCATTAACTCTTCTTCCTCATCTGTAACCTTTAAAAGGAAATGACATCAAATCATCATCAGAGTTATGAACTCTCATTCTTTCTTGAATTCTTCCACCTCAAGATTTTTAACATCTTCTCTCAAGCCCTAATCTTGTTTAATTGTTAGAAAAGGTCTCAGAAAGGGATTTTAGACCCTTTTCACGTTAAAACGACTTATATTAGTCGGATAGGGAGTTTATAAGGTGTTAGGGATGGACCAGAATGCCCTCAATAATTTTATAAATTTCCAGCCCCAAAGTGATTCAGTCCGCGACGCGGACTGGTCGCGAACAGTACATTTTCAACAAAAATTTTCTGAACGAGTTTTCTCAATCCCGTCGAAAAGTTTGAAAAAACATAAGTGTCACTCCGCTACAGGTGCGCGACGCGCCTCTGTCGCGCACCGACACTGTTTTGGTGTTCGGATCGAAAAATTATCTTTTCACTCGGTCGTTCTAAAAATCGACTGAAGCCCTTCCCCCACTCAAATTTTTGTGCTGATCACAAATCCGGCCTCGGATTCGCCATCCGAGCATCGAAAGACGTGTTATGCGCACATCTCTCCTCTAGGGGTACTTTGGTAATTTCACTAGGCGTTACATCAACTCTTCCTTAGCTCTCAAGGTCCTCTTTTTAGATTCATAAATCAATTTCCTCTACTAGGTTATAAGTATATACCTCCACATGGTCAAGGAATCACTATCCACAAGAATATCCTAAACTCTTCTATTATGCTATAGTCGCATGCATATAGCTAGCCACTCAGACTCTTTTCAACGGTATTACTCTTAGCTCATTCCAGTCTCTATGTAAATCGTTATATTTGCTATTCTTATGGCATACATAACCACTTCCCGTAACTCTCACAATCTAACCCCTTCTTTTGCCTGCTGGCGCTCAACTTCTCTGCTCCCATAAATTTAATTGCATAAGAATTAGTCTATCATGGAAACTCGTCATCATCTATTGACAAGCCTCAAATCAACTTAGTTACTCATCATGATTAAGATTACTTACATTAGCCTACTCCACATCGAGAACTCAAATATACTATCTGGATTCTTATAGTAGTCATAAATTAGAGCTTCATACATCTTTACATAATCATGGATACATATCTCAAGCCTCTTCTTATCTGTCTAACCTCAGAACTCGATGAGTCTCGTGAACTCACAATTAAAAAAAAATCATAAGCCTAGTTTAGATCTATCACATTGAAAGCACTCTTTTCCTCTATTCAACATCTACACTTCACCCTCAATAGTATGAATACTACAAGACATCTACATAACTTCTTTTCTAGTTTGAGCACACTCTTTCACATTCTAACAACTCTTCCTCTATACTCCATCATGAAAATCACTAGAGTACTTATGACTCTTTCATCAAACTTACGGCATTCAACTCAGCACATCATTACTTACCTAATAAATATGTAACTCGAACTACGAGCCTTAATTAGCCATCACTCTTGTCACCTCGTCCCTTTCTTTCCATCATCATCCTTCTAACTCTGGGATGATTCGATTCTACTCAGGATTTATAAGACCTCATATCTCACTCTTAGGTTGTAACATCAAACTCTTTAAAGACATAAGTTTCTCTCTCATGGGTCACCTCGGAAGGTAGTTTTGAAAAACAAATGGGTCTAGGTACATCTAGAGCTAACTCAAATGCACGATTCATATGATTAATAGTGCACCCTTCTTAGTCAATTGACTTTGCACCTCATTTGGCTTTTCACAAGCCTAGACAGTCTTTCGACCATTCCAATTACTTTATCTCAAGGGATCTCATCTGTAAGAGTTCGAAAATTACTGTCTCTATTGCCTCGTGGATGAGGCATAGTCGAACGGCTTAGAGCAACGCACGAATCATCGCAGATTTCTTAGGAAAGAGCTCTATCGCACGATCAGAATCAGAAAGAAGGGAAACATTTCCTAAATGTCCTATAGCCTCCCCATTATGGATGTGGCGCGCTTCACACCAATAATAAGGACTCTACTAGACACGGCTTCATAGACTCCCTAGGACACTTGAACTCTGTGCTCTGATACCAAGTTTGTCACGCCCCGGGAGGGTACCCTAGGCGTGGCCGGCACTCAGAGACTATTGCTAGCCCCCAAGCGAACCACTTAGCTTCATCACATCATTCAATCAAATAGTTCTACTGAACAGCGGAAAATATAAGTATGTAATGGACACATCTCATCTAAAGTCTCAAAAGAGTATATATAATAATAAGGGCTAGTGGAAAGAACTAGCTCACAATCTCATCATCAACACTCGAGCATCGTCTATGAAGCCTCTATCGCTATCATGTGGTGCCAATGACAAATCCATGGCTACCCAAAATAAAAGAAATAGTCTAACCTAACTCTAAAGCATGATGAAATAAAAGAGTGAATCCTCCGGAGTAGGGGAGGCTCACCAATCAGCTGCAATCCCGAATCCTCAACGAAGCGCCTGTTGACGATCTCTAGTACCTGCCTCTGCATCATAAAACGATGCAGTCCCAGAAGGGGACATCAGTACTTGGAATGTACTGGTATGTAAAATAGCTGAGTGGAACAGAAACAAGTAGAATAATATAGGAATAACATCAACTCAACATCATACTCCATCAAAATGCCAAATGTCTACCTAAGGAAAGAATAAAGAGTAGACAGTTGACCCATCAATGCATCATCAATACATCATACTCACCTCAAGGAAACTCAACCCAGAGAGCTCGACTCAAAACATCACATCAATCATCAACATCAGAGTTCTATCAAAATGGAACCTAACTGGGAGTTTCTTTAACCGACAACCATCACTTATGAGCCAGTGATGATACAACGAAGCGATGCCGTTGCTACATCCATCCAATACCCTGCCCGGGGCAAAGGACATTCATTAGAAAATATTAGTCCTCATTGGGACAAGAAAGGTGCCATCCGCGTTGCGGTTCAATCCTCTCTTCCTACGCGGGCCACGTAGTTAATGGATTCAGGTGGGACTCACCTTTCTATCCATTTCGGTGCTCGATACTCCTCCCAGAACTCGACATGCTTATAAAACATTAACATTCATTAGTCCCATAGGGACGCATTTCATCATCATTAGTCCCCATAGGGGCATAATACATTATTATTGGCATCAGCATTCATTTGTCCCATAGGGACACATTACATTGCCATTAGCATCTCCTTTGCATTAACATTAACATCATTGTCATTCCATCTCATTAACATCACCATCAAGACTCTCATCAAATGTGAAACACAGTCACAACATCATCATTATCAAGGCTCTAGACTAATCCCCTAAGTTCATTATGCATGCTTTTCAAATACTCGTGTAAGGTTATGCAAAATCTCATGAAAAAGTGTTTACTTTAAGAAAACAAGTGGTATGATGATCATCAACTTAGAAAACATGAAATTTTAAATCAATTTTTCAATGAAAAACTCTCAAGTATTCATGCACAAAGACTCTTCAACCATCAACTCATCTTTGACCTCTATGGGGCACATGAGAGAACAAACTCATGCTTTTAGTTTAGCCTTACATACCTGGAAATTTGATATCACAATCAAAATTTGATGAATAATCGTTTTCTTGGAGAAAATCCTCGACCTCGATAGTTCCTTTATAGTGGAAGAACTTGGAAAGACATTATTTGAAGAACTTCTTTTTGATTCTTGACTTCTTGACTTAGAATCTTTAGAGTTTCTTGATGAAGAATCCTAATTCATGGAAAGAAGAATCAAGGAATCCTTTCTTGGGATTCTTGAATTTGTTTCTTGAAACCCTAGGTTAGGATTTAAGATTCTATTAGGGATTTCATGAATAGATAGATAATTAGCTTAAAGATTATGAAGAATAACTCACCTTCATGAAGAATCTTGAAAGTTAATCCTAACTTGATGACTTTCTTGATGATTCTTGAGCGTTTTATATTTAGGAGTGAAAGAGAGGGTTTTGACTTATGAAACTGATGTATTATGCGTTTTGGGACCTTAAATAGACCCCCAAAGGCTTTAGGGTAAATGTACCCTCAAAATAAAATAAAGGAATGTCGGTTAGCTTATCCAGAAAGGGTTCGCGATAGGTCCGCGTCGCGGAGCCGTCGCGGACCTTTAGACAACTCTGCAGTTCTCCAGTAAAATGGTCATAACTCTCTACTCCGAACTCCATTTAACGCGAAATAAGATGCGTTGGAAAGATAATTCAAAGATCTTTAATTTGATATATTATGGGTCACCTAACTCATTATACTTTAGGAGATATGGTCATTTGAAGTTGACCCTTCCATCAACTCATATGAAAACTTAGTCACTAGAAATTCTTTGGACTTGGCTTGATGTAAAAGATCAATTATAACTCTAAATCACATCTAATATACTTTAAATACTTATGAATTGATCCTATAATATGAAGGATGACTCAACCTTAGTAAAAAAAAAAAGTTGGGGTGTTACATCCTCAATGACCCAAGATTTTATAACCGTCATTAGAAAACAAATGAATAACACGTCGGTAGAGTTCGTTTACAGAGACTCATAAGGCAATCAAGATTTCATCAACTCATCATCACAACAACAATCCCACTGCAAGGCTCTAGACTCAAGTCTCAAATGCATTATGCATGCTTTTCAAATTAGCCATGTAGGGTTGCAAATTTCCATGAGAGTATTCAATTTAAGAAAAACAAATAGTATGATAATCATCAACATAGAAAACACGTAGTTTCAAATATAATTTTCAGGAAAATCCATAAAAGAAATCATGCATGTAGACTCTTCAATCATCAATTCAACTATGACCTCTATGGGGCACATAAGAGAACAATCTCATGCTTTCGTTTAGCCTTACATACCTGTGATGCAGCTGTTCAACCAGGTGATGTCGAGGATCTCCTCTCGAATGTCTCACCCCAAGCCCTTCTCTCCTCTTCTCAAGCCCTAGCCTTGTTAGATTTTTGGAATAGGACTTAGAATAGGGGTTTTAGGTTCTTTTAGTGTAGAAATGACCTTACTAGTCGTGTATTAGTATTTAGGAGGGGTTAGGGATTGACCGGAATGCCCCTCGAAATAAATTAGAAATTTCCAGTTCAGAAAATACACGGTCCGCGACGCGGACCTATCGCGAACTGTGCATTTTTGGAAAAGTATTTTTAAATGAGTTTTCTCCATCCCGTCGAAAATCTGGAAAAATATGCAAGTGTCCCTCCGCGACAGATGCGCGTCGCGCCTCTGTCGCGGACAGTCACTGTTTTGTGACTTGGATCGAAAATTTATCTTTCGATCGGGTCGTCCTAAAATTTGACCCGGACCATTTTCCCACTCCATTTTTCATGCTGATCCCTAATCTGGTCTCGGATTTGCCATACGGGCTCTGGAAGATGCGTTACGTGCATACCCTCACTCTAGGGGCATTTTGGTAATTTTACCGAGCGTCACATCATCTCCCCCTTGGGATCATTCGTCCTTGAATGAGGAGTATAGATGGGGATTAAGGCACGAATAGACTCAAGACTCATTCCCACACTCAATTTGATAAATCAATCCTCGACTTAACAATAGTAAGTCACATGAAAGAATAGAACACTTAGCTTAGTGAAGAGTAAGTATTTTTACCTTCAGTACTTTCACCATCAGTTGGCACGAACAGGTGCGGATACTTTGCCTTCATCTCCTCCTCAGCTTCCCATGTGGCTTCTTCAATGAATTGATTCCTCCACAGGACTTTGACTGAGGCTATTTCTTTGTTCCTTAGTTTACGAATCTGACGATCAAGAATTTGAACCGGGACCTCTTCGTAAGATAGGTTATCCTTCACCCCAATGCTATCAACAGGGATCACCAAGGCTGGATTTCCCAAGCATTTCTTTAGCATTGACACATGGAACACCGGGTGCACCCCATCTAACTCAGGAGGCAACTCTAACTCGTAAGCCACCTTCCCAACTCTCCTTACGATTTGATAGGGTCCAACATAACGTGGACTCAACTTTCCCTTCTTCCCAAACCTTAGGACACCCTTCATAGGTTATACTTTCAGGTACACCCGATCATCTACTTCGAACTCCAAATCTCTTCTCCTCACGTCAGTGTAGGATTTTTGGCGACTCTGGGCAGTCTTTAACCTTTCTCTAATGACCTTGACCTTCTCCATCGACTGGTGAACAAGATCGGGTCCACTGAGCTCCGCTTCTCCAAACTCAAACCATCCAATAGGCGATCTATACCTCCTTCCATACAAGGCTTCATAGGGAGCCATTTGAATGCTCGCATTATAACTATTTTTATATGCGAATTTAGCCAGTGGTAAATGATCATCCCAATTCCCTTTGTAGTCAAGGACACAAGCTCTTAACATGTCCTCCAGTGTTTGAATTGTACGCTCCGCTTGACCATCCGTCTGTGGATGGAAGGCCGTACTCAGGTTCACCTTGAAACGATCTCCAGAACTGGGAGGTAAATTGAGCTCCTCTGTCCGAGATAATGGACAGAGGGACCCCATGCAACCTCACAATCTCCTGGACATACAATCTGGCGTACTCTTCCGCAGTGTTCGTTGTTTTCACTGCCAAAAAGTGGGCCGACTTAGTCATTCTATCCACGATCACCCATATCGAATCATGTTGCTTCCGAGATCTCGACAGGCCAGTGATGAAATCCATGTTAATCATCTCCCATTTCCATTCCGAAATTTCAAAGTTCTGAGCCAATCCACATGGCCTTTGATGCTCAACCTTCACTTGTTAGCAGTTTGGGCATTTTGAAATGAACTCCACAATGTCCCTCTTCATCCCATTCCACCAATAGACTTTCCTTAAGTTGTGATACATTTTAGTGGAGCCAGGATGAATGGAATATCTAGTGTTATGAGCTTCTGTCATTATTCGGTCTCGTATGTCATCAACATTTGGGACACACAATCGACTTTGATATCTTAACACTCCATCTCCCCCTTTGGAGAAGACCATCACCCTCTGATTATGGACATCCTCCTTCAGTTGGAGTATTACAGGGTCTTGGTCTTGCTTTTCCTTCACCTCCACCACTAACAAGGAAGCAGACTCGTCCTAAACATTAACTCCTCCTTCGTTGTTCTCCTCAAGTCAGACTCCTAATCGAGCCAACCGGTGCACGTCCTTGGCTAACTCCCTCTTCCCTTCCTCTACATGGGTTGTGTTACCCATTGATAATCTGCTAAGAGCGTCAGCAACAACGTTAGCTTTACCTAGGTGGTAGTGAATGCTCATGTCATAATCCTTGAGCAATTCCAACCATCTCCTCTGTCGCAAGTTGAGCTCCTTTTGACTAAAAACGTACTGCAAGCTCTTATAGTCAGTGAACACATCCACATGCACTCCGTACATGTAGTGACGCCAAATTTTAAGCGCGAACACTACTGCTGCCAACTCGAGGTCATGGGTTGGGTAATTCCTTTCATGAACCTTGAGTTGCTTGGAAGCACAAGCTATCACCTTCCCCCACTGCATTAATACACATCCCAATCCAACCATTGAGGCATCACAGTAAATTACAAAGTCTTTGGTCCCGTCGGGTAAGGTTAGGACTAGTGCAGTAGTTAACCTTGTTTTCAATTCCTGGAAACTCTTTTCACATTTTTCGGACCACTGGAACTTGACCTTCTTCTGAGTCAATTTGGTCAATGGCGCGGATAGGGAAGGAAATCCCTCAACAAACCTGCGGTAGTAGCCCGCCAACCCCAAGAAGCTCCTGATGTCAGTCGGAGTGGTCGGTCGGGGCCAGTTCTTAACCGCTTCAATCTTTTGGACATCCACCCGAATACCATCGCCGAAAACAACGTGGCCTAGGAAGGCCGCTGACTTAAGCCGGAACTCACATTTGGAGAATTTCGCATACAACTTATGATCCTTAAGAGTTTGGAGGACCACTCTGAAATGGTTAGCATGCTCCTCCTTACTCCTTGAGTACACCAGGATGTCATCGATGAACACAATCACAAACAAATCAAGATATGGCTTGAACACTCTGTTCATTCATCAAGTCCATAAAGACGGCAGGTGAATTTGTCAGTCCAAAGGACATGACCAAGAACTCAAAATGGCCATATCTAGTCCTGAAGGTTGTCTTTGGAACGCCGCACTCCCTCACCTTTAGTTGATAGTAGCCAGACCTGAGGTCTATCTTATAGAAGTAAGAGGCGCCCTGAAGTTGGTCAAACAAATCATCCATCCTTGGGAGAGGATATTTGTTCTTTATCGTGACCTTGTTCAGTTGCCTATAATCGATACACATCCTGAGGGATCCATCTTTCTTCTGCACGAATAAAATAGGGGCACCCCATGGTGAAACATTTGGCCTAATGAAGCCCTTTTCTAGCAAATCTTTTAGTTGCTCTTTCAATTCTTTCAACTCAGCGGGGGCCATCCTATAAGGTGGAATCGAAATAGGCTGGGTATCTGGAAGAACATCAATCCCAAAGTCAATCTCCCTATCAGGAGGGACTCTGGGTAAGTCGTCAGGAAAGACTTCTGGAAACTCGTTGACAATCGGAACTGACTCAAGAGTTGGGGACTCAGCATCATCAGATTTCACTCTCACCAAGTGATAAATACAACCTTTGGAAATTAACTTCCGGGCTTTAAGATATGAGATAAACCTCCCTCTAGGTGTCACCGAGTCACCCTTCCACTCAAGAACTGATTTACTTGGAAATTGGAACTTAACCGTTCGGGATCTACAATCAATAGAGGCATAACAGGCGTGAAGCCAATCCATGTCGAGGATCAAATCAAAATCAACCATCCTTAACTCGATCAAATCAACAATGGTGTCCCTATGATGGATGGACACTACACAAGCTCTATAGACTCTCTCAGCCCGAATAGGCTCACCCATCAGAGTAGAAACATCAAAGGGTTCAAGAAGACTCTCGGGGGTTTTATCAAATTTACTGGCCACGTAAGGAGTCACAAACGCCAATGTAGCACCAGGATCCATCAAAACATAACAATCAAAAGTAAAGACTCGGATCATACCCGTCACAATGTCTGGGAATTTTCCTGATCCTGGCGACTCCCCATAGCATATAAGCGGTTTGTGGCCTCACCGGTACCTGACGTAGTGGCCCTCTGGTTCCCTCTATCTGGTGGAGCCGATGCAGCAGACTGAGCCCGGCCAGCCCGCTTTGGACAATCCTTCTTGTAGTGGCCTACTTGACCACACCCGAAACACGCATCATTTTTGTCGCGGCATCTCCCCCAGTGCATCTTTCCACAGTTATCGCACGGTGGCCTACTCTGAGAACCTTGAGCCACACTGGCTTGGGACTGGGGTCTGTGGTTTCCAGTGTTCCGAAATCTTTGATCATACGTGCCTCTCGGCACAGGTGCGCTGGCAGCTGAGGGTGCTGGAAATCAATTCCCATTACCTCTCCTTCCACCCTCGTGGCTGGATGTTTTAGTCCTCTTACGCTTGAACTCTTCCTTGTCATGTTGCCTTTCTTCGTCAACTTGCTGTACGAATGTCATCAGTCGCCCGATGTCCATGTCACTCACAAGCATAGCTCCTCTCCCATCTCTCTTGGGTCCTCTGTTCAACCTATCTACATACATTCCCATCCTTCCTCTCATATCGGCAACCATGTCTGGAGCATAGCGGGATAGTTGCGTAAATTTCAACCCATAATCCTGCACAGTCATGGAGCCCTGCTTTAGATTCAGGAACTCTTTCACCTTGGCTTCTCTTTTCTCTCTTAGGAAGAAGCATCCCAAGAAGGCCTCCTCAAACATTTCCCAAGTCAAACAGGGGGCATCATCCCTTCTGCCTTTCTTCCACTGGTCGAACCACAGTCTCGCCACTCCCTTTAGTTGGTAAGCGGCCAGCTCCACTCGATCAGCATCAGCTAAATGCATTACTTGGAACACCTTCTCAAGTTCCTCCACATATTCCTCAGGATCTTCAGTGGACGCAGACCCTGCAAACTTAGGCGGATTCATCCTCAGAAATTCTTGAACTTTAGAGGTGCCATGAGAGTCTGTCCCACCTGCACCTTGCCTCACAACAGGTGCTGCGACAGCCTGGGCCAAAGTTTGAATGGCTTGGCGTAGCTCAGCATTCGAGACCTCACATTGAGGGGGTTGCTCAACCAGGACAGCTGGGTCCACGGGCCCCTCGGGTACTTGAGGCTCAGTTAGGTTAACAGTTCACCTAGCAGGACGTCCCCTTCCTCTGACAGCTCTCCTGGGAGGCATATTATCGATTTTGCACGTGTAGCGCACGAATTAGAAGATAGTTTTCATAGAGTTCAACTCTATCGCACGAATTGGAATAAGAAAGAAGTGTGACCATTCCTAATGTCCCATAGCCTCCTGCTTATGAAGTGTGGTCGACAACACACCCATAAACAAGACTCTATTAGACATGGCTTCATAGACTCCCTAGAACACTTGAACTCTGTGCTCTGATATAAATTTTGTCACGCCCCGGGAGGGTACCCTTGGCGTGGCTGGCACTCAGAGACTATTGCTAGTCCCCAAGCGAACCACTTAGCCTCATCACATCATTCAATCACATAATCCTAATGAACAACGGAAAATACATGTAAATGAAGGACGTATCCCATCTAAAATCTCAAAGAAAACATAGATAAAATAATGAAGGCTAGTAGAAAGAACTAGCTCACAATCTCAACATCAACGCTCAACCCTTGTCTATGAAACCTCTATCACTAATCATGTGGTGCCAATGACAGACCCATGGCTACCCAAAGCAAAATAAAGAAATTGTCCAGTCCTAACTCTAAAGCATGATGAAATAAAATAATGGTTCCTCCGGAGTAGGGGAGGCTCACTAAAGCAGCTCTGAATTTCTGATCTTCAACGAAGCGCCTGTTGATGATCTCTAGTACCTGCCTCTGCATCATAAAACGATGCAGTCCAGTGTGGACGTCAGTACTTGGAATGTACTGGTATGTAAAATAGCTGAATGAAACAGAAACCGGTAGAAAATACAGAAACTAACATCAAGTCAAAATAAACATCATAATCACATCAACCGCCAGCTTGTCCATTTACGAAAGAGTACAGAGTGGACAAGTGACACACCATTACCTCGGACTCATCAATAATCTCAACTCATCACATAGATTATCTCAGAGGACTTCACTCCCCCCCTCTCATCTCATCTCATCTAGACTCGGAGTAAGGTACGAATTTCCCCGGGAGTTTCTCTTATCCGACAACACTCACTTATGAGCCAGTTAATGTACAACAATCACCCTGATGTTGCCACAGTGGTTCCAAACTTTCCAGGTAAGGAACATTGGATTTCATATCAATACACCCGACATGGAATCAAAACGAACAAATCCTTTATTGCTTTCAGGAACTGTTAAACCTCGAGGGAAACCATATATATATACATGTGATGATTTAAGCCTCTCCTACGTTTGGCAACGTAGTTAATGAGTTCGAGCCGGACCCACTCCTACTCATTTCGGGGCTCGATACTCCTCCCGATCCAATGCTCATAAAATTAACCTTGACCAGTCTCATAGGGATTCACTCCCCGTCAACGACTGCCAGTCTCATAGGGACTCACTCCCCATCCACGATTGATATTTCATAGGGACCTTTGGCCCTTTCATCAATTATCTCATAGGGACTTCCACCCTATCATCAACATCTCATAGGGGTTTTAACCCTATCATTAACATCTCCTCAATGACCCAAGATTTTATAACCGTCATTAGGAAACAAATGAATAACACATCGGTAGAGTTCGTTTACAGAGACTCATAAGGCAATCAAGATTTCATCAACTTATCATCACAACAACAATCCCACTGCAAGGCTCTAGAATCAAGTCTCAAATGCATTATGCATGCTTTTCAAATTAGTCATGTAGGGTTATGCAATTTTTCATGAGAGTATTCAATTTAAGAAAAACAAATAGTATGATAATCATCAACATAGAAAACACGTAGTTTCAAATATAATTTTCAGGAAAATCCATAAAAGAAATCATGCATGTAGACTCTTCAATCATCAATTCAACTATGACCTTTATGGGGAACATGAGAGAACAATCTCATGCTTTCGTTTAGCCTTACATACCTGTGATGCAGCTGTTCAACCGGGTGATGTCGAGGATCTCCTCTCGAATGTCTCACCCCAAGCCCTTCTCTCCTCTTCTCAAGCCCTAGCCTTGTTAGATTTTTGGAATAGGACTTAGAATAGGGGTTTTTAGGTTCTTTTCGTGTAGAAACGACCTTACTAGCTGTGTATTAGTATTTAGGAGGGGTTAAGGACTGACCGGAATGCCCCTCGAAATAAATTAGAAATTTCCAGTTCAGAAAATACACGGTCCGCGACGCGGACCTATCGCGAACTGTGCATTTTTGGAAAAGTATTTTTAAACGAGTTTTCTCCATCCCGTCGAAAATCTGGAAAAACATGCAAGTGTCCGCGTCGCGCCTCTGTCGCGGACAGTTACTGTTTTGTGACTTGGATCGAAAATTTATCTTTCGATCGGGTCGTCCTAAAATTCGACCCGGACCATTTTCCCACTCCATTTTTCATGCTAATCCCGAATCTGGTCTCGGATTTGCAATACGGGCCCTGGAAGATGCGTTGCGCGCATACCCTCACTCTAGGGGCATGTGGTAATTTTAAGGGGCGTCACAGTTAGCTTCTTAGAAACAAGTTTGTTAGAATTATCTTAGTGTGATCAAAATAATACCACAAGTATTCTTGGAATTTTACCAAAGTACACAACTTATGTTTTTATATTCTCCAAAAATAACAACCGTTTCAAAATATTAAAAAATCCCACCTTTTTATATTTCTCTATCTAAATTATGATACATGACTCTTCATATTCTTTTCTATGTGACACACTAATTATACCTTTATTTTGATGTCTATTCTCCTGTCTTCACTTACACGCCTAATTTAGTAGAAATTGCCCTCATGAATTATCAATTCTAGGAAATCATTATTCATTAAATATTTGTCGTTCTTTGAATCATTTAGATAAATGCTTCTTTACTTGTTTTATTTTGCTTTTCTTCATCTTAATTCCTTTGTTTTTACTTTTCTTCTATATTTGAAAATTATTTAGGGTTTGTCTAATTTAACTACTTACAAGTTGTTAAACTCAGAGATCAGCTTTATGCAGTCTATGGATTATTAAGAAGTTTAAATGTTATTTTAGATGCCATGAAATTGCCGCTGTCTCAAGGTGGTTGATGGATAAAATTAAGAAGTTTTTAATTACTTTGTTTATGTTTCCTTTTAATCCCCATTAGTCCGCATACAATTGATTGCATTTGTTTTTATGATTCGGATGGAACTGGTGGATGCTTATTATGTATCATTCTTCATAATTTATGATTTATTGAGTGATTTGACACTATTAAAGAAACAAATGCAATTAATTGTATGATATATATTAACTTGACACTACTAATTTCCTTGTATCAAGTTTGATTCTTTACCCTAAATATTGTCATTTATCAAATGCATAATAATACTTATACAGAATATGAAATAGTTGGATGTAGTGATTCATGGGGTAGTATATATCTAGTGTAGTTCTTGTATATTTGATTCGTACGCATACAATTACTTGTGTAACTGATACATATACATAATTTATGTTTTCTTACTTTGTTATTAAATCAATTAACATAAATATAGTTATTGTATCATGGTTAATAATGCTTGCAACAATTGGATGCACCACACAATACGATTCCATTTTTATCAATATGAATCATGCTAATCATTTCTTTTGTAAAGTTATGGTACGTAATTATTCTGGTTGATTCATAAGTATTATGTAATGAGTTGTAATATAACATGCATCTAGTGTTTTTTTTTAAATAACATTGTATCATGACACATGATAAAACCTCTGTGAGCAAGTTCTTATTCAACTATCTTGTAATATGGTACACTCAAATAAGTAAATTTTTTCATGACTTTTATAATTTATTAGTTAAATTTGCTAAAGTGTAAACTCATGTATATTATAATTGTCAAGTATCATGTTGAGTAATACATTGTCAAGAAATATTACAAAATAACACTGTATCATAACACATGATACATAGATTGAGCAAACTTTGTTCGAGTCTGATGGGTTTGAAAGTTGATACACCAAGCTTGGGCAACATAGACATTTATATTAAATTTTTAAAACAAAAAATATAGAAGGCATATGAGTACTAATAAAAAAATTAATTAAAACAATCTTACATACATTTAAAAAGTTTTGTTTCTCTAACTATTGAAACATAACTAATTGTTGCTTCCTTAGCACACGCAAGTGTACGTGGTCAACCCAAGTAATATAGTGGCTCTTTTCAGAAGCCGAATGTCGAACCCAAAGGACTTGTCGATTAATTATTTACTAAATTATATTAATTCTAATTATTTATTCAAGCGGTGAATAATTAACCAAAAGAGATATTTTTACATCATCAATGAATGAATCAATCTAAGATTGTGGTTTAGCTAATAATCATGTTTAGCCTCAATTTCATCAAATTATTTAATTATCTAGTTGCTGATTCACAGGGTTTAAATTGCCTAAACAGGGTTGCACGCCTCTGTTGGCCTACCTTTATTGATTGCCTAACTACATCGTTGAGCGGGGATAGACACATCAATAAAAATGCTTTAATGTTATCTTCCTGTATTTTGAACCAAGTGAGGTGTAAGGGTAGTTGCCACGGGTCTCCCTTACACGAATCAATCTAGTTTCCTAGTTGAACAAGCTCCCTATACTACTGTGTTCTATTCATTCCAACATCTCTCGAATCCAGAATGAACAACTAATTTACCCCCTAGTTGATTAGGCTATGAAGTATAAATAAAAGCAATATAGGAACAACTAATATAATAAACAAATATTTTGAATTAATAATGACTAAACAATCATCTTATTAGCTACCATAATCTTAGAACGGGAATTTAGCTCCACATTGACATGAAGAAATTATCACAAATCATTCAAAGATAAAATATAAAAATCAATGTTAATGGAGAAGAAAAGATTAAACCAAAATTCTCCGGCCTCCACGGCGGCCGTATCTGTTTTGGTACATGAATCTTGTATCATATATAGGATACATGATACATAATAATTGATACAAAAATTGACTTTGTTACACAATAAAAAATGCATATGATGTCATATTTGTAGATTTTTTTAAATTATTATTGAAACTGTAAAAGGTTGAAAGTATTAATTTATGCATGAATGCATATTTGTGTGAAATATGTAATTGTGGAGTGTTTGCATACATAAACCTTTTTCAATATATATGATAAATGATACATGATATATCAGTCCATGGACCATGGCCATAGTATCACATCCGATACAATTCATCAATCAGATGTTATCAAAGACAAAACTAATGTTCAAGTTTAATTGAAGCATCATGTTGTATAATTCATCATAAATGACTTTTTAGTGCAAGCCTGGTATAATGAATCAATCAAAATTACTAAAGTATACAATTGTATCATGTATGATCATGTGTCGTGTTATGAGATATGCTATAATTACCACATTTCTTCACATTGATACAATGCATCAAATCAATATTGTTAAATCCAAAAACTATTGTAAGCAAGTTTTATTCAAGTATCATGTAATATGATACACTCAAAATTCCTGTAAGCAAGTTTTATTCAAGTATCATGTAATATTATACATTGAAACAAGGAAATTTTTTCATAGCTGGTACAATTGATCAGTCAAATTTGCTAAAGTGTAAACTCATGTATATTATAATTGTCAAGTATCATGTTAAGTGATACATTGTCAAGTAATATTACAAATAACACTGTATCATAAGTATTATGTAATGAGTTGTAGTTAACATGTATTTAGTATTTTTTTTCTGTTGAATAAAAAGTTGCTTACAGGGACCCTGCGCATAGCAGGAGCTTTAGTGCACCGGGCTTGCGCTTTTTTTTTTTATGATACAATTTTTTTTTTTATACATGTTATATTACTACTCATTACATAATACTTATGAATCAACCAAAATATTTATGTACTATAACTTTAAAAAAGAAATGATTTGGCATGATTCATAATGATTAAAGTGTGAATCATATTGTGTGGTACATCCAATTATTGCATGAATCACTACATCCAACTATTTCATACTTTGTATAAGTATCATTATGTACTTGATAAATGACTATATTTAGAATAATAGATTCATCTACCCAAATCAATTAGCAAAAGACGATAAACATTAAAAAACATTAAAAATGGACAAATTATTTGTTACAGCTTTACCACATCATAGTCGAACAGAGGACACACAAAAGATTTCAAAGATGGGAAGAAATCAGAATCTTGAGAAGAGAAAAGAATTGAGAGTATTTGACTTATTATTTGATCACGAAAGCAATAGAAAAAATCAGAAAAAACCACTTCTATTTCTTCTTCTTCGTCATCTTCCTCCTCCTCTTCGTCTTTTTCAGTTTCTTCAATGATTTTACCTTGCTTAATATCTTATCTCTATTGAGATTGCAAATATTCTCAAATATTCTCTTTCCTTATTTTACAGATTGCAAATATTCCCTTCCCTTATTTTACTCCCAACCAAATATTCTATTCCATTTTTACAGCTTAGGATATTCTATTCCATTTTTACAGCTCTTGTATTGCCTATTTAAGCTTGTACATCTTCTTGTTCATAGCATCCAAGAAAAGGATACACAGTGAATAAAATAAAACCTTTGGGTCAGATTCTTCATGGTATCAGAGCGGTGATCATTACGCTCGATCCAAACCCGAATCCTAAAGTCTTTTTCACCACCTCACCGATATGGCAGAAGGTGCAAACAAGGATCTTGCCAAGACTGATGTTAACGCCTCAGACCACAACTCGCCATACTATCTCCACCCCTCCGATTACCCGAGGCAGATGCATGTCAACGACGCCTTGACCGACAACAACTACCTTGATTGGGTCCAAGAGATGGAGAATTTCTTGTTCGCCAAGAACAAGATCGGCTTCATCGATGGAACCATCAAAAGGCCGGAAGCGGACGATGCTAGTTATATGGCATGGATGCGATGCGATGCAATGATTAAAGGGTGGCTTACTACAGCCATGGAAAAAGAAATTCGAGGAAGCGTGAAATACGCCAATTCGGCATCGGAAATCTGGAAGGATCTTAAAGAACGATTCGGTAAAGAAAGCGCACCGCGTGCGTATGAATTGAAGCAAGCTATCTCGAACACTAGACAAGAAGGGATGACCGTTTCAGCCTATTACACAAAACTGCGTGGATTATGGGATGAAATGCAGTCCTTCTTACCTGCTCCAGTTTGCAAATGCAATGGATGTACCTGTGGCATTGGAAAATCTCTTAGGGAACTCAAGGAAAAGGAGCAACTTTATGAGTTTCTTATGGGTCTAGGTGGTGAGTTCTCCATCATTAGAACCCAGATACTTGCCACTAAGCCAATCCCATCTTTGGGAAATGCATATCACCTCGTTGCCGAGGATGAGCAACAAAGATCTATAGCCGGCGGGAAGAAACCTGTGAGTGAAACGATGGCCTTCCAAGCCTCCACGAAACGCCGCGGGACACCAAATTGGGTCGGCCAGAAAGAAAACAAAGGCCACTGTGATCACTGTGGCAGAGACGGACATACACGAGACGGGTGTTTCAAGATAATTGGCTACCCGGAATGGTGGAATGTGAAGAACAAACGAGAAAAGGTGAAGCCAAAGGCGGCCTGCGCGGAAACGGAACCAGATTTGACAAAAGAACAATATGAGCAGTTCCAAAAGCATTTTGCGGCTGAAGGTAAACCGGCACATAATGAACCTCCACGCACCGCAAATATGGCTGGTAAGTTTAGACACAATGATAAATGGATAGTCGATTCTGGATGTACGGAACATATAACACACAGGTCCGATGCTCTCGAAAATCGAATCGAATCGAGAGACGAACCACCCATAATTATACCGAATGGAGAAAGCATACCAGTCGAAGGAAGGGGCAGCCATACTTTGCAAAACGGGACAAAAGTGCAAGATGTGTTGCATGTTCCACAATTTACTTTTAATCTCTTGTCAGTAAGCAAACTCACAAAGGATCTAAGTTGTGCCATAACCTTCTTTCCAAATTTCTTTGTTATGCAGGGACTACGTTCGAGGAAATTGATTGGAGCGGGTAGGTGCGAAGATGGTCTATATCAAATGGGGATGCTTGGTGCTAGGAGGAAGGCAATGATGGTGACCGGTGACTTATGGCATAAACGGCTCGGACATGCGGGTGATGAGAAGTTATCCCAAATAAAGTTTCTTAGCAATTTTTCTTTTAAGAACAGCAACAACATTTGTGATTCTTGTATGAGGTCAAAATTTACTAGATTACCTTTTCCCACTAGCATGACCAAAACAAATGCTTGTTTCGAACTCATTCATTGTGATATATGGGGTAAGTACCGCACGCCTTCGCTTACAAAGGCCAACTATTTTCTAACAATAGTTGATGACTACAGCAGAACCGTATGGGTCTACCTTCTCAGGCATAAGCATGAAGCGAGCACGTGCATAATTCATTTTTACGAAATGGTCAAAACACAGTTTGAGAAGAAAATAAAAAGGATAAGGTGCGACAATGGTGGGGAATTCATTTCCAACCGAATGATGAACTTCTATGAAGAACGAGGAATCATGTTGGAAACAACGTGTCCACATACTCCGCAACAAAATGGAATCGTGGAAAGAAAACATAGGCACTTGCTTGATACGGCGCGTGCACTCATGTTCGAAGCAAGTCTTCCAAAAAAATTTTGGGGTGAATGCATCTTGACCGCAACATACATCATAAATAGGTTACCCTCGAAGGTCATTGAAGGCAAAACTCCATACGAGTTGCTACACGGTGAAAAACCGAACTACGACCACATGAGGGTCCTAGGTTGCTTGGCGTACTATCGAAGCATTGAAACAAATGGAGACAAATTTGAGATAAGAGGGAGACCGGGTGTATTCATGGGGTATCCTAATGGAACAAAAGGATACAAAATTTATGACCCAAAAGGTGGGAAAATTATTACTTCAAGAGATGTTCGATTTGCTGAAAAGATTTTTCCATTTGCCACAAAAATCGAGCAGACTAAAGAGGAGAATGTGTTTACCACATTCATGGATGATGAAGATGGGCCCAGCAGGCCCAACGAAGCAAGCATCGAAAATTTGGGTTCAGGCAATCCAGAAGACCAACATGATGAAGAGGAAGAACTAGAAGTACCAAACCAATTCAGCCTAAGTGATGTTGGGCCGATTCTTGATGGGCCGAGTAATACCACTCCTCAAACAGAAACAACAAATGAGCCTTCTGTTGGTGAAACCCAAAATGAAAATGGTGAAAATGTCGCACAAGGAAGGGAGAGACGAGCTCGAACTAGACCCGCAAGACTTAAAGACTATGATGTGAAGCTTCCGCCATCTATAGACCATCCGCCCCCCGCCTCCGATCAAGAACCCTCAACGGTATGTCCCATTGTCAACTTTGTTTCTTATGAAAAATTTTCGAAATCTCACAAAGCATTCCTAGCGGCCATCACCAAAAATGATGAGCCCAAAAGTTTTAGGCAAGCCGTACAGGACCAACATTGGAGGGATGCCATGCAAAGTGAGATAAAGGCCCTTGAAGAAAATGGTACTTGGACCATCGAAGACCTGCCTGACGGCAAACGAGTTATAGACTCGAAGTGGGTGTACAAAACGAAATTTAAACCGAATGGTGAAGTCGAAAGATACAAGGCAAGACTTGTCGCCAAAGGCTATACACAAATGGAAGGTGTCGATTACCATGACACGTTTGCCCCCGTAGCAAAGTTGGTGACCGTAAGAAGCCTCGTTGCCGTCGCCATCAAAAGGGATTGGAGTATTCATCAACTTGACGTGAACAATGCATTCTTGCACGGTGACTTACATGAAGAGGTATACATGCGCATACCACAAGGTTACGATAAAGGGGGAGGAACAAAGGTGTGTAGGCTGAAGAAATCACTATACGGGTTGAAGCAAGCCTCGAGAAATTGGTATCAAAAGTTTACGTCGGCCCTTTTGGAACTCAATTACAAGCAATCTGCTGCGGACCACTCGCTTTTCATATACAAGGAAGGAAGTATCTTTGTCACCGCCCTCATATACGTAGACGACGTCATTATGGCAGGAAATGATGAACACAAAGTCAAAGAAACAAAGAAGTTCCTGAATGACAAGTTTAGCATCAAAGATCTCGGGCCGCTAAAGTATTTTCTCGGGATAGAAGTCGCTCGAACCAAAGATGGGATAGTGCTAAGTCAACGAAAATACACCCTTGACATCCTTGAAGATAGTGGAATGCTAGGATGTAGACCATGCACCTTCCCCATGGAACAGAACGCAAAGCTGGATAAAGGAGAAGAGGACGTTCGGGTCGATGCTAGCAAATATCGAAGACTAGTTGGCCGATTGCTCTACCTCCAAGCCACGAGACCGGATCTTGCCTACTCGGTAAACGTCCTAAGCCAGTTCGTCTCAGACCCTCGACAGAAACACATGGACGCAGCCATGAGAGTTCTTCGCTACCTAAAAGCAACTTCGGGACAAGGCATTTTCTTTCCGAAAGAAGGAGGGATGGATTTGGTAGCATACTGTGATGCAGACTGGATGGGATGCTCACTCACTCGGAGGTCTAGGACAGGATATGTTCTTCTTTTGGGGGGAGCTCCTATCTCGTGGAAATCAAAGAAGCAATCAGTTGTTTCGCGTTCCTCAGCTGAAGCGGAATATCGCGCCATGGCTAACGCCACTAGTGAAATACTGTGGATGCGTTGGTTGTTAGAAGGACTAGAAACAAGACAACATAGCTCTACACCTCTCTTCTGTGATAACAATGCGGCACGACATATTGCTAATAATCCGGTCTTTCACGAACGAACAAAGCACGTGGAAATGGATTGTTACTTTGTCAGGGAACGAGTCGAGTCACAGGAAATCAAGCCGTTTTACGTAGACACGAAGACTCAGATAGCCGATCTCCTCACAAAGGCTTTGGGGGCTAAACAACTCGAGTTCCTTCTAGTCAAGATGGGCATGCGGAATCTACATGCTCCACCTTGAGGGGGAGTATTGAGATTGCAAATATTCTCAAATATTCTCTTTCCTTATTTTACAGATTGCAAATATTCCCTTCCCTTATTTTACTCCCAACCAAATATTCTATTCCATTTTTACAGCTTAGGATATTCTATTCCATTTTTACAGCTCTTGTATTGCCTATTTAAGCTTGTACATCTTCTTGTTCATAGCATCCAAGAAAAGGATACACAGTGAATAAAATAAAACCTTTGGGTCAGATTCTTCAATCTCTTACTGGACATGAATGCCGACCATTGAAGTACCTAGTCTTGAATACATCAAATATTTTCATACAAAATACCTTCATAGTTCACTCACAAACATCTGACAAACACGTCAAAACATAATTGCCAGATGTGTTTACAAATAAATCCATTACAAACTGCCGATTGGAATATGTCAAACACTATATTAAAAACATTTTAACATGTATCAAAAATAAATAACTTATTTTCTGTCATACCATTATATGTTACCAGTAACCCAACACAAAATTATAATACTAGGTAATACATACTCTCTAATAATTTGATGTATCATCATTAAAAACTTCATGTATCACCATGACAAATAAAAAAAATTCACGACAAAATAGTTACATACCTTTTAGCATCACATCTCTTTACAAACATTCATCGCTCTTTTCCTGCGACTAATTAATTTTTTTATCTGCAACTAGTTAAAAATCGCTCTTTTGATTTTTAAATTTTTTTCCCTTAAGGAATCCTTTAAGGTTTTTTAAAGGAAATGTGTGGATTTGTATTAATAACTAGCCTGATTTATGATAAAAGAATTAATCCCTCTTTTTCATAGTAATACAATAGTTTTTTTTTTTTTATAGAAAATAGGCAAATTCACATTAATTAACTTTATTTACGAAAGACAACTACAACTTTTATAGTGTATCAACACTTGCTTTCAAAGTATAAAAAATGACGATTTCCAAGTGATTTTGGTAATTTTTAAAAAAATAGGGATAAATAAAATTTATTCATTACACAGTGAGATTTGTGTAACTTATACAATTTTTTTTACCCTTATGATAGATATCAAGTTATTTAACCTAAAAAAATACCATTAAATTTATATGTGTTTAAAGGCTAAGAAAATATGTTATTTGATAGAAGTAAATAATCAAAACTAATAGCAAAATAAATATATTAAATAAATAAAAAATTAGAATAGACTAAGTGGGGTTGATTTCAATTATATGAACATTGAGGATTTCACTTGCAGAATGGACTTTATAACAACTAATGTATTCTGAAGGTTGATCCAATTTAATCTTATCATTTGTCTATGGGAATGGCTATTTTCACTTGTTCTTAATTAATCCCATCCTACTTTTTCTCTATCGTATTTCATGTGTCATGTTTAACTAAATCACATATTTTAATTATTTTTATCCCTTATAATTTTTGCAAGTGGTTGAGTAGTTTCATTATTTGTAAAAAAAAGAATCGAGAAAAAAAGGTATTAGAAAGAAGAGAAGAAAAAGGAGCTCAATTTCCCGCGCAAAACGAACCAGTAAAACTTCATTTTCTTCTAATTCCACCAACTTCCGACGCACATATGCCATCACCATGACCTCCACCGCAACCCAAATCCCCTCCGCCGTACGCCACCATCAACAACCACCGCCGTTGTCTGACATCGACATAGTTCAATTAGCTCAGCTATATCACCCGGAATCCTCCACTCCTCTACCCGCTTTTCTTCTCTCCCAGGACTCTCACCAGACCCTTGTATCCTATCTCCACTCACGGGCCTCTTCTCCTAACCCCTCACTTGCCGTCTCCGAATACCTCTCAGCTCTTCTCTCCCTTACCCAACTCCACTCTTCACTTTCCCCCCTCATCCCCCTTCTTCTTTCTTCCTACATTTCCCTTTTCACATCCCATAAAATCCCCCACGACAAATACTCTCTCTCCATTTTCCAACTCTTCGTGACCCATATTCAAACAGTCCAGGTTCAACATTTGCCAGCAATAGTTGATTCGATTATATCTTATTTACCTCGGATTGTTGATTCTGAGGATACCCATATTTTAGCTATATTTGCTAAATGTATTGAACTCATCAGATTTTCAAATGAGATCTGTAAGCCTTTGGAATATGTTGATAAGGCTTTTGATAAAGTGCTGAACTGTGATTGGAGTAAGGTTTTGTTGTTGAAATTGGTAGAAATTGTTAAGGATTTGAATTTTATTGGGAAGGGGAAAAGGAAGGAATTCTTGGAGAGTGTATTTAGTGGAATGGGGAATGTGGACTTGCAGGATTTGCCTGGCTTGGTGTATCAATTGTTGGTATTGGGATCAAAAGGTTTTGGTAAGAAGGAAGTAATCGAAGGGATTGTGATGTATTTTGGTGGGGTGAAGTCGGGGGGTTCAATAATGAGGCAAGTTGAAGGGACTGTGTTACTTCATGTGAATTTTGCTGTGAAGCAAAATCCTTCTCTGGGACAAGTGGTGTTAGGGCTAGTGAGGTCTGATTATCGGGTGTTTAATCATTTTACTGTTGCTATATTGTTGTCAGTTGCTAGAGTGAAGAGGCTAACTGAGAGCTCTATTGGGGTTTTGAAAACATCACTTTTTGCTGCTTATAAAGACTTAAAGTTTGCCAGGTACATTTTGCTGGGTCTCTCTTGGTCATTACTCCTATTCATCCATTATCTTTGTTGGAGTAGCACTGGGGACTAAGTAGAACTAAAACTGTTTTTCTTTTTCATTTAAATAATTTTCTTACCATATAATAAGCTATGTCTTCAACAGTAAGTTTTTCAAACAGTCTTTTAAATATTTGTAGTAAGAATTTGCGATTTATTCTAAATATGTTTAGTATGTTTGATAAACATTATGGACACAGTTTCCATTGATACCATAAAGATATAGTTTTACCTTGTATTTCATATGTTGTCATTATTTTTTCATGACGTATTATTAGTTTGTACAAGTTTAAGCCTGATTCAGCTCCAACTCCTAGAGTTTATGAGAACCCATTCCATTAAAGTGCAAGCTGTCGCTGAACTTTAAGATTTTTTTCCGTAGTCATCAATATTGTATTTGCTGAAAGAATAGTACACTAACACCATCATTAATTTTCTAAATTGTTGTGCTTGACACTACTGCCGCGTTCCATTGTAATGTTATTGCATTTCAGGAGCTGTAAATGGCTATCATGTGACTTGAAGAAACACTATTTACATACTTACAAAGACATGGCGAATGCTCTGCTAAGAGCTGTAAGTTCCTTTTGCCTTCTTACCTCATGCATGTAATTACATAATTACTCCTCTACATGCCTTTGTGATTTGTGAGAGGAGAATGCTCTTAGGTTCTTCCTTTATGTGTTAAGCATTCATCCATAACTCCATATCTTCCTGATCAGAATAAAATATGAGAGCCAAGACTGCATGATTTTTTTCATGTACAAGAAGATGATAAGAACTTTAAATATGCCATATTGTCAACTTTATAAACTTGGAAACCTTCTTTTAGAAAGTTGATCGATATCTATTTGCTGGAGTTTATAGCTGCAAATAGACTGTTCTATAGAGGATTGACTGGCGTTTGTGTGGGTTTATTATGTCTTTATTCTTTATCCATAGGTTGGTGAGAGCAACTGTGGAAGGGAACATGTGGTTCCGAGTATCGTACAACTTGGATTTGCGTTTCTTGAAGGATTTGAAGAAGGAAGTAAATTTTTTGACAAGTCTGATGATGTGATGGGTCCTGAGGAGCTAGGTACTCAGGTTCTTAAGTGTTTATTTGAGGTTCATGATATGGCAAGAAATGAGGTTAGCATGAGGTCTATGTTCATCCAGCCTTTTATTTTCCAAAAAGTCTTGGCTGTAATATGTTTTAGTAGATCTTCCTGTATCTAAAGTACAAGGACATGACACTGCAAGTTATAACTAGACTTGCTGATTCTTGCAGATAATAGAGCAATGCAAATTACGTATCCTCTCTTTAAAGCCTGAACAAGGCTTTCCTGTAATAAGGTGATTGCAAGTGTTATCAAGAGATTGGCCCATGCTTTTTGATGTTGTTTGCCAATAATCAATTTATTTTTACTTAACAGACTGCTTGGTTGTCTTGTCCATACTTATACATACCCAATGTTGGACCACATTTCACATCTGAAGGAACTATTGGATTATTTCATATTCATGAATGACAAGCTCTCATCTCATCTTGTTGCTGCCCTTTTGCCTCTAAGCAGAATAAGCCGTGATCTTCAGGTACTCATTGATGTCTTACAGTTTCTTCATATTATTAAATATGTCACTCTTCTCAGATTGAAAAACCTAAATAGTGTACCAGACCTCGAGGATTTAGAGAAAAACTACGCTAATTGTGCCTGTTGAGCAGGATTCAAAATCAATTAAGAAGCTTAATGAAGCTGTTTGCGATTCTCTTTCGATGAACTCTGAAACTAAGCATATCAAAAGTTGCTTCCTAATTCATCAGTACTTCCTCTCTTCTCTTCCCGTAGTGAATAGTTATCTCCATATTCTTCATTAGCATCAATACTTTGAGGTTAATGTCTTCATCCTTTTCTATTTCTTCTTTGTTCCGTCTTTATTTATCCTATCCTGTTAATGGTGAAGGACTATACCATCTTGGTCTTGCGTAAAGCGATGTTTCGACAAGAAGACTCAATTCGTCTTGCTGCAACAAGTTCAATTGTCAATTTGATATTGGCTGAAAAACAATCAACGAAAGATGGGCCATTTTCTTGTCAAGACTCGAGCAGTCAAGCTAGTTGCAGCCAGCAAGCTGAAGTTTTCAGTGCACTTGGTTCCAGTCTTTTCCAGGAGCTAAATGGTTTGTTACAGAGGTGCCTCTTTCAACAGGTAGCATTTTACATATTTTCTCCTTCTCTCTTTTCTTTGTTTTGTCCAATGAACTTCTTGAGCCATGAGCTTCTGTGTAAGTATCGAAAATAGTACTCATGGAACTGTTTCTTTCTTAGGCAAAGGTTAGAGAGATTCTATATCGTGGACTTCTTAAGCTTATTTTGGTCGATCCTTCAACTTCTGGGGCTATTTTTGATTTTCTCTTGCCTCATTTCTTGCGGTTTTACAGAGAGGTATGGATATTTTTCTAACTATTAATCTGACTTTTGTACAATATTACTCTGAGGAAGAACCTTCTAATTTTTTCATACGTAAGTAAGTTGTTATTGCCTTAAATCTCGTGCTGGTCATTTATTTCAGGATGCAGATGTTCTACTGGATGTTGACCGATGTACTAGATCAGAGAGTGGGAAAGTGTATATTCAAGAGCCACTAGACTGCCTTATCTCCTGTATCTCCTGGATGCTGCTTCTTCAGCCACATGGGAAAAGTGACTATCCTTCAGATTCATGGACTTGTTTTGGCTTCTCTATGACACAAGAGAATGAGGTACTCTAGTTAAACATGCAAGATATCTCCACTGATTCAAAGCTTGTTACATACTATTTTGGCATTTGATTAAATTGCAGCAGGCTGGAAAAGCATGGTCCAAAGTGTCACTGTCCAATGCGCTATCAAAGATTCGAAACTACCTAAGAAATGCAGATATGGAAGGTATGTGAGATTGTTGATTAAGGTTGAATAACTGAATAACTTTTAATGTGATACAATCAACATTGCTATTGTTAATATTTCTTGATCTAAAGCCTGTTTGGATTGGCTTATTTTAGGTGCTTTTAAGCCAAAATAGCTTTTAAGCACTTTTAGAGTGTTTGGGTAAGATCAAATCAAATTGTGCTTTAAGCACTTATTTTTAAGCCAAAATAACATAAATAAGCCAAAATCTGTAAAACCCATCCAAACGGGCTCTTAAGCAACTTATGTTGAACACTACACAGTACTAGTTGACCAATTTTTTATCTCCACATCAAATTGGGTGTTGTTGACTCTTGTCGCAACTCGAATTCAGGTATGATAACACTTGCTTTAACCCATCAAAACAAGTTAGCCCAAATGATGATATAATACAATAAAGTGGAAGTAGCACTCTATAAAAAGATAAGCAACATGAAAAGAATATTACAAGTCTAAAATCGTCCTAAGACTGGTGTCACGTGTACAAGCCTCCATTACAAGTGAAGATTGAAAGAAATTACAAGTCTCAGTTATCCTTGATTCTCAAATAGCACAAAAATAACACAAGTAAAAGTCTTGAGGGTCAGCTGAAGAAACTAGCCACTACCTCTCAAGCAACTCTGAGGCTCGAATATCCAGCAAGCAAATACTAAACAGAAGATAAAGAGTAAAGAACACGTGTACTCCAACCATACCATCCGAATCTCCAAAACTACTATCTGTACTCGGAAAAGTCAACATACACAGTATATATAGTTCAAGTAGCACATTATTATAATTAAGTCACAATCAACAAGTCACAATTATAGAGTTTAATGATCACTGTTTATTTGCAAAGAAGGTGCCCGCAACTATAACATGTACATGAAGTGCAAGATGATGCAATATTATGTCAAGTAGTCATGATGCATGTCTGTCCTATTATATACATTTGTAGATCAACTCAGATCAGAATCCACAGGGGACATAATTGTCCATGTACCTACCACAGAGCGTGTAGCTCGACCCCTCATATATATATATATATATATATATATATATATAATGTCACTTGCCACAGAGTGTGTGGCTTGACCCTTCATAATAAGATATCTCTTGCCACAGAGCGTGTGGCCCAACCCCTATATCTTATCAAAGTGTCTCAAATCTGTCATGGAACATGTGGCTCGACCCTAGTATCTAGCCGAAACCAAATTTTCATTGGCTTTTATCAAATAGTGGAACTCAATCAATCTTTCAAATCTAGGCAATTAGGCACTTCCAAGTAGTTCATGAGTGTATGCAATGAGTCTACACAATACATATAAACATCATTCAAGCCTATCAATCATATCACTATTCTAATAGTAGGATCATCATCATCAATCAAACCATCCAATGATAAGCTCAACATCATTATTCAAATTTGTTGATAACCAATTTAATCATTATTCAAGGTTTCTCAGCACAGGATGTCAACGTTTTCATTCAAGATTCTTCAACAATTGAACCAATATTACCACCGGAGATTCTTCAACAATGGGGATAACAATAATAATCAAATTCCTCGATAATCGAGTTAGTATCATCAATCAATGTTTCTCAATAATCAAACCAACATTAATGATCATGTTTCTCAAAGATCAAATCAACATTACCAATCAAGTTTCTGAAGGATCAAATCAACATAACCAATCAAGTTTCTTGAGGATCAAATCAACGTTTTCTATCATGTTTCTCAAGAATCAAATCAACATCATCAATCAACTTTCTCAATTTAAGAATACATTGAGTCACACAATCACGTTGCCATTTTTATCATCCCATCTCTAATTATTAGGTCATTTTTACGAATAATTCAACTCACCTCCAAATTTCCATTACTCCCCAACACATAGAAGAAAATATAAGGTTCAATAACCTCAACTAAGGTTTAGAATTCACTTGCCTCAAACAATTCAAGCAATCACTCCGACACTTGAGCTTTTTCTTTTCGTCGGGTATTCAGTTCAATGAAATCTATTCAAATATGGACTCACCGTAAGGTTACAAGAACAACACCAATTTCATTAACTTGGAAAATCGAATTCAAAATGGGTCAAAGATTCCTTCCCAAAATTTAGGGGTAAAATAGGGAGTTAATAGAAAATCACAATACTCAAAGCATTTGGAGATCACCGGTGAAAATTATTTAAGAATGGGGTTGAAATCAATTCACAATTCTCAATTCATCAAAAGTTCATGTTCTTCAAAGTTTGAAGTTCAAAATTGGCAATTAGAATTTGGAATTATGAAATAATCAATTGGTGGTGAAGATTCAAAGTAAAATTACTTATCTGATGAATTATACTTGAAAAACCACTACCCATGAGTTTCCAAAGCTCAAAAGCGTCAAATGAGATTTAAAACCCGAAATCAGTCCATAAATCAAGTCTCTGATGCTGCACAAGTGGCCAAGGGTCGCTTAAGCGATACTTCACCAATAAGGAAGCGTGATTCGTTCGGAACCCCATCTACACAAATCATAGTAAACAACCCTACTAAATTCAACGTTCTGGATTTAATGGAATCATTAAAAATCAAATTTAAGGTCTCCTTTGTCAAGAACAGAGAAAACACGAGAGAAACTAGGGAATGATTGTCTCAATTCATTGATTTGAATACATAAGAATACATTAGTATTTATACTCAAGAGAAAAATATTCTATCCTTAATGGAAATCTTACAAATTAATAGGCATAATATTCTATAAATAATGCTATACACTATTTTATACTAAATGTAGCATTTGGAATCTCTCTTACATATGCTCTACAACTATTGCTACACAATATTCTATACTAAATGTAGCATCTAGAATATCTCGTGTATATTCTACAATTATTGCTGCACAATATTCTACACTAAATGTAGATCATACAGGATATTCGATCATCTTTCCATTATGCTAACATCCTTGATTCAGAATCTGATTAGTCGCAACTAGAACACTTTAAGGTCCTAAAAATACCAAAATGCTATCGAGGCTTCCAAAAATTATATCAAAGTTCATTGTAGATCTAAATCACCCCCTTGGATCCAAGGGAATTGGCAAAAATCCAATTCAAATATCCGAACTCAATGTTGACCAAAGTCAAACATGAATTCACTTTAACTCAAACTTCCAACTTAAGACTTCTAATCCACCAAACAACTCTAGATCTGATTCTGACAACTCTCCTAGACCAATTTCCATATTTCGGGACTGATGAAATCGACGAAATTCCATTTCGATACTCGAAACTCCAAAGGACTCCAAAAATCAAAATTAGGCAACTTAAGCCTTTAAAATTCAAAACTTTCCAAAAATCTCAATTTTTCGACAAAATTTCTAAAGCCTAGAAACTGACCCAACATGACTCTGGATGACTATCGGAGGGATAGAACAGTACTTTTTCTAAAAAATAACAAAAATGACCTTCAGGATCATTACAACTTTGATCACCTTTTTCGCTCTGGAGATACAAGATATTTCCACCTTCCTTGCACAGTTGTTTAATGAAGCTAATGTTTGTTTGATGTTGTATTATTGTTTATTTTCACACTAGATCAGGCTTACTCAGTAAAACTCACGATAGAGACTCCAGTCCCTTGGAAGAGGAAAAATGGAGATGTTGTTCTTCAATTTTATCAGGAATAATTGAGGTAATGCTGAATATAGTTGGGACTGAATTTGGGAAAACAACTGATGAGAAAAAGTTGGAGTTGGAAAAAGAGCTGTTTGACTTTATTGGTATTTTTGAATCTCTGGACCAAAATATATGTAGGCGGGGTGGTGTTTCAACTCAAAGAGGTTCAACTCTGCCCACTGCAAGCAACGCTTCAGAGGAGCTTGAACTTAGTGGCAGTAAATTATGTCCGGAAAGAGTTCCTCTGTTAGCAACTTCAATAATCTACCAGCTATTGCAAAGCACTGTAAAATCATGGAAATGTGATGGTTTTAACAACAATGTGGCCTCTCAAAAGCATAGCCAATTACCATCTGGAAAGGCACTTACTCAATATTATAAAATTCTTTCTTTTACTCTAAACATTTGCCTTCGTCAGCTAAAAGCATCCTCTGTTATGCGACAGCAAGATCCCTTAAAAATCTTGATCTATGGGGAGATCAAGCAGTTGGGCTCCCCTTTGCTGAAAATGATTTGGTGCCTCCTCTCTGAACCAAAATCTATGACTGGTAGTAGGAAAAAAGATGCTAATATGAAAAAAGATCTTGATGACAGGAAGGAATATATCCATTTGGGACTTCTATCCTTGAAAGAATTGCTGGCAGTAATGTTGCATGAGTTGGATTATTCTGTTCTTATGGATGAACTGGCTGCAGTTGCTGGCCCTGGGGATGAAGGCAGCAATGCTATGGATGGCCAACTCGATAACCAATGTAAAAAAGCTGATGACATTCCTTACAAATATGTCAGTGAAGAATTATTCATCAAAAATAGTGTAAGGCCGCTGATCTCTATGCTGCTTGCACATTCTTTTTTCCGTGAAGTTGAGGTAATGCATACAATTAGGAATCCTTGATTTGTTCATGAATTGTTTTTCATGATGTATTGCGTTTGTTCTTTTTACTGAATACCATCTATATGTTTGCTGTCAGGTTCTTTGTGATATTATCATGTTAATTAGCAATAAACTGCCAGAGGAACGAAGGAATCTTGTTGGTAATTGGGCTAAATGCATCTGCAAGACTAGTAAAGCATCAAATCCCAAGGCTGCTAAAAGTATTGTATCTATTGCTATATTGTTGACTTCAGCACCAAACGACTTAATTATTGCCGAAGAAATGGCTGCAGAGCTTTTAAAAGTGGCGGGATCAGATTCAGAAAGGGGAGATTCACAAGTGACACTGGATGCGTATTCAATTATAAACAAATCAACTAGTGCCCCACTAGCTTCACTAATTCTGGACTTGGTCGAATCAGTTATTCATGACACCGAATGGTTCATAATGAAATTGAAGATATACTCTCTTCCAAATACAAGAGCGGTTGTGGTTAATCAGAATGGTGAAAAGAATACACGATTGGCACTTGAAGAGACTGTTTATTCAAGAGCGGAAGCTGTTGTAAAAGTGTTATCTTCTTTTGTAAAGATGGACCTTAAGGGTATGTTAAAAAGAATCTAATATTCTCGTGATTAATTAATCTATACTATATGTTAATCATTTAACTCCAAGATGAATAGCAGATCCTCAGGCTGAGCAGTTGGTGAAGTTAGCTGCAAGGTTTTACAAGAACTTAGCCGGAATGTCAAAGCTTCTAATTGCTTCCAAAGGTGTGCAACAACCTTTACCAAGCATCAAGTACCAAAAGCTTGTGGAAATAACTTGCAGGCAGCTAACAGCTCCTCTCTACAATTTTGTGCCATTGATGCAAATGGTAAAAGCTCTGACTCTTGTTTAAGCTAGAGTTTTACCTCTTTTGTTCAAGTAATTTTCTTAATTCTACCTGCTTGACTTGTAGAAACAAGTAGACAGCACGAAATCGAAAGCACTCGTCAGCAAAATCAAAAGGGAGAACAGATGCATCCCCGACTTGATATACCAAATAGAAGACTGCGAGAAATATCTCATACAAATTAGCAAGGCAACAAAAATAAATTTGCTGAGGCATGCAAAAAGAAGCACCTCCAGGGACTTCAAGATAATAGAACCACAAAGTTTTCCTGAAGAAGATGCTGGAATCCAAGATGCAGACAATAATGGTGCAGCAAGAGGTGAGAGAGAATCATCAGAAGACCCTCATGATGAGGAAGGAGATGGAGTAGAAGATGATTCAGTGGGCGGTGCTCATGATGATGATGAAGTAAATGAAGTGGAAGAGGCGTACAATAGTCCACATGGAGTAGAAGATGATTCAGTGGCCGGTCCTGCTGATGAAGATGAAGAAAATGAAGTGGAGAAGGCATACAATAGTCCACATGGAGTAGAAGATGAGTCAGTGGTCAGTGCTGCTGATGATAATGAAGGAAATGAAGTGGAAGAGGCACACAATAATCCACCAGCAGTAGTGGCTTCGGAGTCTGACACTGATGCTGATCTTCCTAAGGCAAAAAGAGCAAAAATGAGGAGAGTTGTTGAGGACTCGGATGAAGGAGCATAAAAAAGACATGTTAATATGAAGAAAACGTTTGAAGTTTAGTTGTTGAGGACTCGGATGAAGGAGCATAAAAAAGACATGTTAATATGAAGAAAACGTTTGAAGTTTTAGGTTAACACTATTTAAATTTCTGTCTTTTGGAAATTTCTTGTGTATTTGATTTGTGTATAGTTTTACTTCTTTTTCTTTTCGGTTAGAGTTTTAAAAGATGAAAGAAACAGATTCCATTTTATTACTGTTGGGATATATGTAACAAATACATGCTAGTTGTTTCAACAAACATTCACATTTATTTTGTTTCTTTTAATTCCTAATATTTGAAGTTATGTATTATACTAAGAAATTAGACCGCACTGTGCTATCATGATAAAATCTATTAAATTTACGTGATTGTTTTTATTAATATCAAAATAAGAAAAACGATAATTTGGTAAGATTCAAATATCACTAAAAATATTTTAACCTTAATTAAATAAAACGACATTATATGGGAAAAAAATAAAGAACTATTAAAAGAAATATAAAGCTACAAAGTGTTATAAAATAAATCTAGGATTTACCAGGATAAATGCAAGGAGAATTAAAAGCTTAGAAACTAAGAAGAAGAGAGAAATCAGGAAATTTTTTTATTTATGTATTTATATATGTATTCTGCGAAAAACCATGGCTATTTATAGCCAAAGAAGAGGAAGAAAACGTGTGGGAATCCCACATGCCTACAATTGTTGACATTTCTTTTCCTCTTTAAAAGAGGACAATTCACGCGTAACACTCCCCCTGAATTGTCCTTGTAAAAAGGAAGGTTCTAGGTGACCTTAGTACGAATCATTAGCTGTCTCATTAAAAACCTTACCAGGAAAACTCAGTGGGATAAAACCTTTGTTAAGAAAAAAAGAGTATAACGCATATTTTACTCCCCCTGATGAAGGCTTCATCTGATACTTTGGAGACGGTGCATTTCCAATCTTATATCTTAGCTTTTCAAATGTTGATGTTGACAATGCCTTAGTGAATAAATCTGCAAGATATCACTCGAACGAATTTGTTGTACATCAGTATCACCTTTCTTCTGAAGATCATGTGTGAAGAATGATTTCGGTGAAATGTGTATCGTTTTGTCTCCTTTTATGAAGCCTCCCTTTAATTGAGCTATGCACGCAAAATTGACTTCAAATATGACCGTAAGTACTATGACATCATTTTTCAGTCCACATTTTCCTTCGATGGAATGTATCATTGATCTCAACCACACACATTCTCTACTTGCTTCATGCATTGTTATTATTTCAGCATGATTTGAAGAAGTAGCAACAACTGACTGGTTTGTGGATCGCCATGTTATAGTAGTTCTTCCGTATGTAAACAGATAGCCTGTTTGAGATAGGGCTTTATGTGGATCTGATAAATAACTTGCATCTGCATAACCAACAAGGTCTGCATAGCCTTTGTTAGTATAAAACAAACCCATATCAATTGTACCTTTCAGGTATTGCAAAATATGCTTGATATCGTTCCAATGCCTTTGCGTTGGGAAGAACTATACCTTGCTAGCAAATTAACAGAAATGTTATATCAGGTCTGGTTGAGTTAGCAAGATACATGAGTGCTCCAATGGCACTGAGGTATGGTACTTCTGGACCAAGAAGTTTTTCATCCTCTTCTGGGGGACAGAATGGATCTTTATTCACTTCAAGTAATCTAACAACCATTGGAGTACTTAACAGATGTGCTTTGTCCATATAGAATCGCTTTAAGATTTTCTTAGTATAGGCAGATTGATGAATAAAGATACTCTCTGCTAAATGTTCAATTTGTAGACCAAGACAAAGTTTTGTCCTTCCAAGATCTTTCATCTCAAATTCTTTCTTTTAATATTCAATTGCCTTTTGGACCTCTTTAGGAATTCCAATGAGATTTATATCATCAACATACACAACAAATATTACAAACTCTGATCCTGTTTTCTTAATGAAAACACATGGACAAATGACATCATTTATATACCCTTTATTTATCAAGTACTCACTAAGGCGATTATACTACATACGCCCTGATTATTTCAGACCATATAATGATCTTTGCAATTTGACTAAGAATATTTCCTGTGACTTCGTACATGCTTCAGGCAATTTAAATCCTTCTGGGATTTTCATGTAACTTTCACTGTCAAGTGAACCATAAAGGTAAGCTGTAACTACATTCATTAGATGTATTTCAAGATTTTCATGTACATTCTTTCCATTTTGGCCAATTATCTCCGCGTCAACATTCTTCGATGGATTTAGGCTCAAGACTTTCACTATCTTGCATGAGGCTAAGTGCAACATTATATGCAAAAACATTATCCACTGTAATTTTTGCTCGCTCTAAATCTATCTCATCACCGACAAAACTTATTGGAAGTTCTTTATTCACTTGAGTCTCGAGTTCACTAATTTCTTTAGGAATATCAGGATTTCTCAAGTCTGGATCTTCTTTAGGAAGTTCTTTTGTAGTATCATCTTTATTATTCCTTATGCTTCTTTTTTTAGGATTTTTATCCTTTAAACCCACTGGTCTACCACGCTTTAGGCGTGGTTGGGATTCAGAAGCTGTGATACTAGCAGATGGTCCCTTTGGGACTTCTATCCGGATAGACACATTTACTACAGGGATATGTGACTTAGTTATCCGTTTCAAATCAGTAAATGCATCTGGCATTGGATTTGCTATTGTCTGCAAATGGATGATCTTCTGGACCTCCTGTTCACATGTGTGTATTCGTGGATCAACATGAGATAGTGATGAAACTTTCCACGCAATTTCTCCAATTTCTCTCTGGGGTTCCTTTTTCTCTCCCTCTAATTGCGGGAAAATTATTTCATCAAACCGATAATCTGCAAATCTGGCAGTAAATAAATATCCTATCAATGGTTCGAGGTAGAGAATTATGAAGGGCGAGTCAAATCCAACATATATACCTAACCTCCGTTGAGGGCCCATCTTAGTGCATTGCGGTGATGCTACAGGAACGAATACCACACAATATAAAATTAGTAGATGAGCTATATTTGGTTCATGACCAAATACCAATTGTGATGGAGATTATTTATGATAATTAGTCGGTCTGAGACGTACAAGTGCTGCTGTATATAAGATAGCATGACCCCACACGTCAATGGGTAATTTTGATTTCATGAGCAGTGGTCTAGCTATCAATTGCAGGCGCTTAATAAATGACTCTGCAAGACCATTTTGAGTATGAACATGAGCTACCAGATGTTCAATGTTTATCCCAATTGATATGCAATAATCATCAAAAGCTTGGGATGTAAATTCTCTAGTATTATCCAGACGAATGGATTTAATTGGATAATCTGGAAATTGCGCCCTTAATCTTATTATTTGTGCCAGTAGCCTCGCAAACGCCAGGTTGCGGGATGATAAAAGGCACACGTGGGACCATCTTGATGTTGCATCTATTAGGACCATAAAATATCTAAACATTCCACTAGGTGGGTAAAAAGGTCCACATATGTCCCCATATATGCGTTCAAAAAATCTCGGGGATTCGATGCCAACATTCAGGGTCGATGGTCTAGAAATTAATTTGCCTTGATAACAAGCAGCACATGAAAATTCGTCATTCATAAGAATCTCCAGGTTCTTTAATGGATGACCAATTGAATTTTCAAGAATTCGTCTCATCATTATTGATCCAGGATGACCTACTCGGTCATGCCATAACACAAAAGTTTTTGGATCAGTAAACTTTTGGTTTACGATCGAATGTGCTTCAATTGCACTAATTTCTGCATATTATAGGCCAGACGATAAAGTTGATAATTTTTTCAAAATATATTTCTGGCCCAAGACACTTTTGGTTATACCAAGGTATTCAATATTCATTTCGTTTAGTGTCTCAACATGATATCCATTTCTGCGGATATCTTTAAAACTTAGCAGTTTTCCTGGGGATTTAGAAGAAAACAATGCATCTTCTATAATAATTTTTGTCCCATTCGGTAGAAATATAGTTGCTCTTCTGGTGCCTTCAATTATTTTGCATTGCCAGATATTGTAGTAACATTTGCTTTTCTTTTAAGTAAAGAAGAAAAATATTTCTCGTCTTTAAAAATTGCATGAGTCGTTCCACTGTCAATAATACAAATATCTTCGCGATTGATTATTGATCCAAACAAAATTTGAGGGATATCCATTCTTCAAAGAGAAAAATAATAAAATAAATATTTATTTGGACCTCATGCGTATTAATGAAAAGTCTTGCACAAGTCAAATATAGAAGAATAAGGAAGACAAGATACAAATTATTATTGTTTTTTTTTCATTTTCATGGGATATAAAAACATAAGCACACATATAAATAAAGAAAATTATTTTATATATTATCAGGCTTATCATCATTCACATTTTCATTAATATTTAAATTTCCTTCTGGGAAATTTAAGTAGTCCGCTACTTTCAGATACATATGTTCCATATCATCTTCAGACAAAAAATTGTCTCTGGATTTTTGGCTCTTTTTAATGATGCCTGATATAGCTTAACAAGGCGTTCAGATGACCGACATGTCCTTAACCAGTGCCCTTTGCCTCCACAACTGTGACATATTTCTGAATTTTTCTTTGGAAAAGCTTCTAGCTTTTCTTCCTCCTTTTTAAATTGCTGGTCGTGCCTTGGTGCGAGATGACTATCATGATTTCTTCTTTGACCTAGACCACGGCCACGACCACTTCTAGGACCATATGGTTATAATTCGCCTGATTCGCTTCAGGGAGCAGCGAAGAACCAATGAGTCGACTATCATGATTTTTCATCAATAATTAATTATGCCTTTCAACAATAAGAAAGTGGGAAACTAATTCAGAATATTTTGTAAAATCCACACTGCGATATTACTGCTGCAGGAGCATATTCGCGGGTGGAAATGTGGAGTATGTCTTTTTAAGCTTATCTTATTCAGTTATTTCTTCTCCGCATAAATTTAGCTGAGATATAAATCTAAACATTGCTGAATTATACTTAGTTATATTTTAAAATCTAATAATCTTAGATTTAACCAATCATGACGTGCTTGTGGAAGGACGACCAACTTCAGATGGTCGTATCTTTCGTTTAGATTCTTCCACAATTTCAGGGGATCTTTTATTGTCAGATATTGTAATTTTAGTCCCTCGTCAAGATGGTGGCGGAGAAAAATCAAAGTTTTGGCACAGTTTTGAGTGGATGTCCTATTGTCATCTTTAATTGTGTCTGCCAGACCCATTGATTCTAAATGCAGTTCAACATCTAGTGCCCATGATGAATAATTAGATCCAGAAATATTAAGTATAGTAAATTCAACTTTTGAAATGTTAGACATTTTGATAAAATGAATTCTTACCTTTTTTACCTGTTTACAATAGCTTGAAATGGGCAGAGTCTCGTGTTGACAACGTGTTATAAAATAAATCTAGGATTTACCAGGATAAATGCAAGGAGAATTAAAAGCTTAGAAACTGAGAAGAAGAGAGAAATCAGGGAAAAATTTAATCTTTGTATCTATATATGTATTCTGCGAAAACCATGGCTATTTATAGCCAAAGGAGAGGAAGAAAACGTGTGGGAATCCCACGTGCTTACAATTGTTGACATTCCTTTTCCTCTTTAAAAGAGGACAATTCACGCGTAACATAAAGGATATTTATTTTTCTTCATTAAATAATAAAGAATAGGAGAAATTTAATAGTAATCCAACTGTTAGAGTAATGCAAAATTCTTTCTAAAGTGAAATTTAATATTATCTTTTGATAAAAGACTTTATGATAGGATACTTTTGCCACTTTCTTATTTCATGTTTGGATATATATATATATATATATTGATAATAGAGTACATTTTTTCTTCTACGTCACAAATGTTGATAACAGGGTACATTTTTTTTAACATCAGATATATTAATATACCTGCCTGTACTTCGCCCGGTTATAAACAGAATTAAAATAAAGTTGAATGCTAATATCATTAAAATTACTTTTTATCATCAACATAGTTTCTTAAATTCTTGAAAGAGAACCTATAAAAGAATATAGACTATATATGAAAAAGCTCAATTAATCACACTTTGTTATTAATATTGGTAGGGAATTAAATTTTCTAATTAATATTTTGGGGGTTATTTTTCTTTTTCATCACACCTCAATTCTATTTATTTTCTCTCATATTCCAATCATAATAATTTCAAACTTTATTTTAAATTTGCATGACATTTATTTTTCTTTTGTTTTTCGTCTATATGCATTGCTTTTTATTATTCAACCAAATCTTCATGACTTTTAGCATTATACATAGAAAACAAATCATATAAATAATTTGTAAGGAAAAAAAAACAATTACACATGAGAAAGAAAATATAGAAAAGAAAGTAAATGTAAAAACAAAATTTTAGAAAGCATATACGATGCACCACTAGACGAATGCAAATATGAGATGTCTATCGTTTATTAGTTTAACTATTTTATTGTCAAACATTTTTCCTATTCTTAAATGTTTTTTGAAAAAAATTAAAAAATAGAATGTTCTTTGAAATCCAATTGAAGATTTCGCACTTTTTTTTTTAATCTTCAATCATATTAATATATTAAATTTGTACTCCAATTTAATATATTTTATATTCTTCATGAAGAAAATGAAAGATTGGATTGCTAAATATTTAGACTTTTGAATTTATAATAATGAATAGGAGTAATTGGAATAGTAAATTTTGAGACGTTTAAGTTTTTATAATAAAGAATAGAAGTGAATATATGGAGTAGTAATCGATACATTATTTTTGTATAACAATAATAAATAAATAAAAATATAGTAAATATTATTTATTAATAACTAATTAATAGGATTATTGACCGAAGAAAAGTGTCACACCTCTTTTATAACTGGGGGGGGGGGGGGGGGGGGCGTGCGCTGCACGGCGTGGGGACGCTGGTGTTTTAATTGTCGCCATATCTTGGGGGTTGCAGGGAGAGGGGTTGAAGAAATTGAACAACAGATAGCTTAGTATTTGTAACTTTGCATTGCGTCATGACAGTAAAGCGTTGTACAACGTTAGTTTAATATACATATGGGTCTGTAGGGTCACTTAGGCCGGATTGGGCAATCTTCGGTTTCAGCTGGTAGTTGTCGCTCCTTCGTCTGTCAGAGCGGGGTTCGAGTATGGTCGGCTGAGGTGGCTAGATTGGTGGTGAGCCTTGTTGTGCGTTGTAGTTGTCTGCTGTCCTTCCTTTTGTCGTCCTGCAAGTTACATCAGGAGGAAGAAGTTGTTTGTTAGATGTATAGTAAAAGGAGCAGTTTTGATTTTGTCTAAGTAAAGAAGTACAATCTGATCAAGCATTTGTTGAAGCATCAGAAAAGCAGGCGCAAAACCAAGCGCATGACATGAAATTCCTTGACAAAAGTTGGCAAAATTTCAATCCTAAATTAAGCCAGAAAATTTCTACAACAGAGGCCAATCTATATAAATTTCTTCCAGAGTTCTCTGGAGCATATATACCAGATAGAGAGCAACTCGACATAAAGTAGGCAGTGACATGAAAGAACATTCAAAAGAGAAGTAGTGGAGAGGTTGTTTATGATAGACCACTGGCTTAGGGAAAGCAGATCAAAGTTTTGCAACTTTGGAAACGGTAAATATGTAATGGTTAAAGGGCAACCATTGGTGATCAAGTTCTTCAAGAGTCACATATTTGGCTACAACACAAAGCGGAAATGCGAAGGTTTAACCCCACAATAAACCGAAATCTTAACATCAGATTGAAACGGAAATGATTTTCTCAATCAGGCGACATAACAAACCTAAACTTAAGCGCAAACCAGAGAAACCCCAACAAAGAAGGGACTGCACACAGATAAATTTCTTCGACAATCATATATTTGCCTACAACATAGGTTTACGGCGGAGTGTGTACCCGTTGTACAGTTGAAGAATAGTTAAACGCAGCATTTCCTAGGTAGAAACAGTGGGGAGATGATGCAAGGTAGGAAGGGTAATCAACCGGTAATGTAAGAACAATATGCCATTTTCAGGCCGCGGATTATGCAAAGAGCTCCTAGGTGTATGCCAGAATGTAGAGAGATAAATGTTTGATGTTTACAGGATGCAAGAGGCTTCCGTTGATTTTGAGGGATGGAGAGTACAAACCTGGTTACATAACGGTGTTGCTTTTGTGGCGGGTGAAAGTGGTTCCCAGTCCTCTGGCCTGAGCATATAAGAGGATACCAAAAAGGGCAAAAATGTACTTGATGCCGGCTGTCTTTCCGTATGCCTGCGTACAGAGGCATGAGACATAAGTATTTGGTGATCTGACTAATTAGATCATGCGTTACAAAATTATACTTGCGAAGAGCAGAAGAGTATTTCAGATACTACGGAAGATGAATTAAGGCCCAACTAATACGTCAATGAAGATGTTGGGGCGGAGCATGTTTGTCCAGTGGTAGCAAAGGTTTTCTTAGCTAATTTATGCGTAGTAGGTGATATCATTCAGTGGGTGGGAAGAAATTGCTGAAGTAATCTCAGCAGCAGGAACTATTGATTCATGTTGCATCAAGAGGTAAGACTTTACCTTGGATTGGCGACAGCCAAAAGGCATGGCAAAAGAGATCTTGCAAACCTGCAGGTAGGTGGAACATTAAATAGACATTTGGTTAGTGAATGGGTTACGTTAGTGAACGTCGTAGGGGAAAAAGTTAGCGGGGAATAATCTAAGCCATTTCTTTTTTCTAATTTATGCATGAAGAGTATCAGCTGAACCACCTCACCTTTGATTTAGCATGAACAAAAGCCAGGGCAAAAGAGGTTTCCAAACCTGCGGGTAGGTGGAGTGTTGAACATTGCATTGGTTACGAAAGGTAGTTGCTATAATGCAGCAAATGTCACTCCCTATATAAGTTAGTACAGCCCCCAAAATGATGCCTCTTTTGAACTACGAAGAAGTTAGGGAGAAGTACTTTACCTTTGAATTTAAGGGGCAAAAGTCAGGGCAAAAAAAGGCTTCCAAACCTGCATGTAGCCACAACAGTGAGCAGTCATTTGGTTAGTTGATGAGAAGAAGGGAAAATTAGTAGCTCATGTAACGTAGTAGTGTCGTTGTTGTTAACCTCTACTGCTGTTTTGTAGGTGTCGGTGGTTCCAGTTTCCCCTTCAGCTTTAGGATGCTGCTTGCTTTCTTTGGATCTTCTGTTTCTTCTTTGGCAGGGATAATGTCATGCTTTGCTTTCTTGTTTTTTCCCTCGCTATCTGTGGCGATGTCTGCATTGGTTTGGGTGGTTGTCTTTTCGCCTTTGTTAATGCCAATAATGAATACCCTTGGTGAGATGGGTCGTGAACCTCGTGGGAAGGCTTTTTTGACTTGGATCCGGAACCATGTCCCCGGGATTTTTGGCTGGTCATCTTCGTCCCAGTGTGAGTGGGCTTGCAAGGGTATATAGGTTAGTAGGTTCAATAGTAGCCAAGGGGAAGCAGTAATTGTATTCTAGAATAATGGGTTTTCTCTTCGTTGTTGCCTTGTTGTAGATCTGCTCAGCGGTGAGGGACAGTAGATCAGTGGCTTGCTCGTCCATAATTGTTCCTTTTATCGAGCCTGATGCATCTGTAAGAGTGGCGTCAAACCGGCACCTGTGGTTACGTGGTGTGCGCAAAGTGTGGTGGCTTAGTGTTTGTCAGGAGAAATGCTGAATTAAATGACAGGAATTAAAGTGGCAGCACGGTAGGTGTTAGTTGTAAAGAAGAAAGATGTTTGATGATTAAGTAAGGAGTAAATGGGCAAGAGCGTTTTGATTTTCCAACGGAACTGTAGGTTCATAGCTGCCATCGGCATTCAACATTTTATTTGCGGTCCGAATCTGTAGAACGATCGTGGAATGGTGTACCTGGGGATGAGCATATTTTCTTCGTTGCAGCTTGTGCAGTGGAACGTCCTTTTTCTGAGGTTCCTGACTTCTTGCTTGCATGTTGGGCAGGCCAACACGTAACAGCAGCTGAAATTGGAAGGGGGCGTGATGCATGCTTCAACTGTGAATGTTTGGCCCTGCATAAAGAAGTTTAAGCATTTTAGTTTGCTGCTGCCTGTATTTTAGCAAAATGAATATTGGAATTGTAGCGAAAAGGCCATACATCTTGCTGCGCGTGGATCATAGCAATCGGTATTATTTGCTCTTCAACGGGAGCTGAGATTAAAGATCCAGATGATGATGTACTTCGCGTTGCGAAGGACCTGAGCATTCCCGTGTTTGCTGCTACCCTGTTCGGTGGGGAGATGGTGAACTGTCAGAGGATGATAATATGTTGAAGGAGGAAGCGAAGCACGTTTCAGTAGTTACCCTACCATGATTCCAGGGCTGTACATTCAGCATATGGGGGAGCAATTTGTATCGTCGTGTTGAATCTTGTTGTCAGCGACGTTCCTGTAGAGGGAAGAGATATTGTTGCGTTAGATCCAAAGTAGGGCACTACATGTGAAGGACGATGTTATGTAGGTGTGAGTGATGAAGATTTCATGTAGTAGCTTACCGTTGTACTTCGACACACCAACACGTCGAGCAAATATAATGGGATGATCTGGAAATTCAGCGAGGAGTCGCCTTCCTTCATCTTCGATAATAGCTTTCTCCCATAGTGTGAATGTGAAAGCCTGTTTGCTGCAAACGAAGAAGCAAGAGAGGTGTGAGTGTGACGGGTGTGTGCATAACAGTTAATGCATGTAATAAAGTCCGGAGAATATGCAGGTAATCATGCTATAAGACACTGTGAAGAGGATAGTAGACGACTGACTTGGCTTCAATGATGATAACCTCTTGTAGGCGTTTTTGCATGCTCGTTACGTACCGGGGAGGATAGCAATTTACAACTACTGCAAGCACATCTATTAAGAGTACATGAACGAAGGTCAGAAGTAAGCTACAGCTGTACATATCTGGATTGACCGAGGGAGTAAGTAGTGCTTACTGAATTCAGCGTTCCGAAGCTGTTCCTTGCTGGTGCGAGATGCTTCGTCGCTGATTTCCCGGAAGGATGCCATTCTGACGATGGTAGGCGGTGGGAAGATATTGTGCTGCATGCTCGCTGGATCGGCAGTAAGATCTATATCTTTTGTTGAGTTGCCCTCATCCAATGACTCGACAATGGTCTTTTTGTCAATGATCCATTTGTAACTGTGCAGTGGCTTCTCGTATCTCAATGTCGGTTCTTGTACACGGGCGCTCGCGATGAGGTAGGTGTGGAACAGTGTGAAGCGTGCTCGGTAAAGGGGGATATCATCATCGTAAACAATTGCTTTTACCTCAGCTTTCTGGGGGGTGGGGGTCAGGGGAGGGGTGGTGGTGGGAGCCCATAGTGTTTATGCATGATTCAAAATGTAAACATTCAGAAAAATGAGTAGGGACGTACCTGTTCGTCCTAGAAGATCATTTTCATGTACTTAATTTTGCGTTCTCTACCTTCGCCCGGTTTGCCTATGTCCACCAGCCTGACTTTGCATGTCCATTCTGGTAGCGTAGGCGTGATAGCAGCTATGGGAAGATGTTCTTCCATGGTGCCAATGCTGCAGAAGAAGTAGAGGAAGCTGTAGTTAGATAAGCTATAGGTTAATGTAAGAATGTGCGAGTGATAATAGAAGTGCGTGCAAGACTACATGAAGTCAGTATACCTCTAGAAAGCACACAGTAATGGAATACTCAGAAGTTTGAGGAGGTGGTTTTTTGGGTAATCTCATAATACACTACATTCTGGGTGGAGTGATCATCACAACTATCTATTGTTGTTGGTCGTATGAGTATCTTTACGCATTTTGAATTTTTGGCTCGTGATAGAGCAACGTAAAGTTGGCCATGTGAAAACACTGGTTCGCGAAGGTAAATTCCGGCGAAGTCAAGTGTCTGGCCTTGCGCCTTGTTAATAGTCATGGCGAAGCATAGCCGTATGGGAAATTGTGTTCGTTTGAAAGCAACTGTTTGTTTTTCGTCGTTGGGGGACAGTAGTGGGATACGGGGAATGAAAACGTGTTTCTCCTTGAAATCGCCGGTGGCTAGTTGCACTGACTATATGGTTTTTCATATCGGCACAGATTAAGCGGGTGTCGTTGCACAACCCCTCCGACGGATTTAAATTGCGAAGCAGCATAATAGGGCAGTTTCTTTTGAGAACTAATTTGTGGGGAGGTAAAGAAGGAGGATTCAATGTGTGGAGGAAATCTTCAAAGTGGGATTGATCTCGCGGCTCAATAGTTTCGTCAATACTTGTGAAAGTTATCCCTTCTGTGGGGAATTGTGCTATGAACATTGCATTTATTTCATCGACAAAGTCATTTTTAGTTGTTAAAATGGCACGGGCTGTCACGTTGCAGTTCGTAGGGCCAAGCATTTCTAGATTGGGGTAGGTATGTTGGAATAGAATATTGAGTGATTCCCTTTCGGATGCGAAGCGAATAAGAAGTGCAGGTGGGATTTCAATTTTCCCGAACTCATTAGTAGGTTCGTCACCATTTCCCACTCTCATTAGGTAGTTGCAGAACGAAGGATCGTCTTGTGCTCGCATGTTTTGTACCAGGTGGATTTTTTCTAGGCTATTCCAAATGTCTGATTTCAGCAAAGATTCGTTAATAAAATCAGCTTTATTTCCTCCTCTGACAACAGGTAATGTTTGGCGAAAGTCGCCTCCAAAAACCACAACCTTTCCACCAAAAAGTTTAGGGACGCCCATAAGATCTTGGAGGAACAAGTCAAGAGTTTCTACCAACCTCTTCTTTGCCATAGATACTTCATCCCACACTATTAGCTGGGCATCGCAAATTAAGGAAGCGAGGGAACTTTGTTTACTTATAGTATAGCCGTAGTTTGTTCCAACGTCTACTGGAAGCTTAAAGCGTGAGTGGGCGGTGCGTCCACCTGGGAGGACGGACGCAGCCACGCCGGAAGTTGCCGTGGCTAAGGCAATAAGGCCTTTGGATCGGACAGTTGCTAGCAACGCACGATATAGAAAGGTTTTCCCCGTTCCTGCTGGGCCATCTATGAAGAAAGCTCCGGATTTATGGGAGAATATTCTATCAAGGATTCTGGTGTACGCATCTTGTTGGTTACTATTTAGTTTGGTGTGTAGCAGCAGGTCTTCGGTACTTACAATTATATTCCATTCTAGCAGAATATCTCTTGCTTCTTGCATAAGCCTGGCGGAGGAAACAGTGGAAGCATGTTTATCCGAGCCAATGTTGAACTCGTTTATGTTCCTGCCCATTGAGTTTAATATGTAATTTATGTGTTGTAGAACAAGGTGTTGAATATCCGGATGTCCTGGCGTTTCTGTATGTGCGAAGTCCTCTGACATAGACGCCTCGAAGCGGCGCCATAAGTCATAAGGTTCAGTGGGGTTGCAGTATGCTAATAATGTTGCAAATAGGCGGCGCAAACGGCATGGCATTTGGTATGTACTGGCTTTCATTAGGCATTCAATGAGGTTGTTATTAGAGGTTAGCAAGCCTCTTTTTTCGGCAGATTCTCTAAAAGTGGCGCAAATCTTTCCGTCCACAGTTAGAAGATCAGTGTATGAAGTAGGTGATCGCAAATTCATTAGTAGGAGTCGAAGGTAATATCTTTCCCCTTCCGTTGGGTGGCAGGTAACAATGCGGCCTATAGTGTTACTCTGTTTTCTACGGGTCCACATTTTATTAGCAAATGACCAGACAAAATGTTGGGGGAATTCTTTATATAGCAGCTGCGACATTTTAGCATCCTCGTTAAGCAGATTCATTGCAAAAAACTCAGTTAACATGGTTTTTCTATTTCTAGCGTTTGTTAATATGGAGGTTAAAGTCGTTGTTGTTCAAAAGGAAACCAGCTGCTGGTCCGGAAGATGGAGCTGGAGGTGGTAGACCGTTGGATTTATTTCATTAATTGGGAAAGCAAACAGTCGCCACATGGCCTCAGGGGGCGACACCCACCTAGCTGAACGAAATTCTTGTATTTCATCCACGTTTGTGTGGGTTTCATCGTTTTGAATGGAAAAACTTATTTTGTCGTGGCCTTTACAGATATATTTATAGATATATTTGACAACTTTTATATCGGCGCAAACTTCCACATTTATGTGGCAGTTATACTTACTCAGTAAGTATGGTTGTATGGCACGACCCACGCGTTGTCAAGATTTTGATTCCTAATTTTTACGCATCTCCGTCATTGCGTCGCCTGTAAATGGGGTAGGAGTTTTCACCCTTGGAAGTTTCGGAGGCATACTTCTTGGGATATCTAAACTTACATTGTCCTTTCTTTTGCATGCAGGTGTTGCTGGGATTTAAGTTGCCACAGGGCCCGTGCATCATATGCTTTGTTACCAATGAATGTAGGTACTCGTTAATTTTGGGATTTGGTAGCTCCGCAGAGACAATTCTATCGTACGACTCAGGTGTGAGGAGTTTATGGTCAGGGGTAAGCACGATGAGGAAGTGAGTATGGGGTAAACCCCTTTTTTGGAATTCTATAGTGTACATGTATGCAGCGATTTTCCCGAACAGTTTTTTCTTGATCAGATCGGATTTTAGTTCTTCTACTTTAGCTCTGAATACCCGGCTTATTAAGTCTGGCCGATTTTGCATTTCATCAGTAGGCAGTAGCAAAGCAGTTATTTCAGGCCAGGAAGGATTGCAAGTCATTGTTAGGAAAATATCAGGTTTGCCAAAATGCTGTACTAACGCAATGGCATCCATGTATCGGCGGCGCATGTCTCGTGGACCGCCAGTAAAGCTTGCTGGTAAGAATGTTTTTCTACCAATGTTGGAAGCTTCCCTTTCTCCCATCCTTTGAAGGTCCATTAGTCCCGCGTAAACTTCAGTGCGGAATAGATCTTGGTTGAAAAGCAGGAAGTCAAGGCGTTGTGTTTCTAGTTTTATGTATTGGTCTACCGAGTATTGTTGGAATAATCGGCCCGAGTGCAAGATAGGATTTTCAGCAGCGCGTCGGATTTGAAGTTTGTAAAAGTAATATTCTCGACAGGAGACGTTGTTCTTTTTGGGCCTTTCCCTGCGAAGAACGTCTTCCTCTATGGCAAGGAAACCATGAATAGAGGAGACGCTCTGAATGGCTAGGAGTGGATCTGAGGAAGAGGAAGTATCAGTTCCATTGGGGGAAGTTGTGTTTGATGTTTTCTTGATACCACAATGCCATCCATGTTTCCCGCGAGGGAACAACAAAGGATACTGAAGTGGATCATAGCAGCCATAATAGTAGTGCACTGGCTGGCTGTTACCACCATGTGGGTATATTCGAATATGCGGTGTCGAAGTAATGAACGCTGAATCATCATCCGTCCATAAAGCGGACACCTCAGAAACGTTTGGTAAATTGTATGTGCGCTGATCTAGGGATGAGTCACACCTAAGAGCGACGTAGAAGCTGGATAAATTAGGAAGTTGTCTGAGGGATTTAGGAAAAGCAGAGTAGGGATTAATGTTTAAAATATGTAATAATCGAGTAATAAGCGGCTTTTCAAGATTCTCAGCGAATGCCATTTGGTTGACTGTTTCAGCCTCATTGTCGTAGAAGTAAAGTTGGATATTCTTCGCTTTATTCTCTGTTGCAGTTAGGCTGGGCAAGAAGTGATGCATTTGCCCCTGAACTTTGAAGGTGTAAATACCCTTGGTCCTGGTTGCTAACTCTTTGTCGTACCTTACTCCTAGGGAAGTGAAGGCGAACATGTTATTGTATGTTCTGATGTAAGTGCGAAAGTGGGTAGCACTTTCAGTCTGGCCGAAGTATAGATCGGTCAGTTCGGGAGGTAGCGCGTGCGACGCTAGTCGGGTAGCACCCCCGTTACAGCAGAACCTTGGGGGCTCATACTGGAATCTTATTGCTGCACACAATGTGCAGGCCGCCACCTCCTTTAAGAGAGCAGGAGTGCAAGGTAGCTGGCTCATACTCCACTGTTGAGCTGTTGCTAACCCTGGGCATGCATGGAATGTAGGTTACATGGCTGTACTCGACAGACTGAACCGAAGGGAATATGAAAGTAGGTATTACACGAACCATGTACAGTGGAAGTAGGCTCAGGAAGAGAGTGAGCACTATTTTCTACAGTGCCCATATCTAAAACGGGCGGAGGAGCGCACGACTGACTGTGGCAATGGTTTTCAGAGATGCCAGACTGAATGTGCTTTCTAGCAGCGTATTCCGCGCGGCGTCGTTCAAGAAGGACTGCCTTTTGTTCAGGTGGCATGTCTCTGTAAGCTGTACGACGCCGTAGGTTCCGATGAAAGCGGGGGTAGCTTTCGTTTCGTTTCTGGGACAACATCTAATGCTTGCCTTTTCAAGGCAACCAAAACAGAGGAGATATTGTTTGTTAGTGTGAATGTACATGGATTACGATGGCTGCTACGCAGGCGACAGAGAAACATGTACACACTGTTATAAATCCACATTCAGAAGCATAGTCCCACAGAGAAATACAGCTGGTTATTTTGAAGAGCACATGCCGATTTAAGAGTTAAATGCAGCATGCAAGAAAGATATGAGGTGAAATATGTCCGCCCTTCCCGTGAGTCAGAAGTGAAAGTGTGTAGAGGCATACTCCTGCTGAAGCACCAGCATGCCTCTATTAGGCAGAGTGTTAACGTCGCAGCACTAACGACCTCAGCATGATATAGTTGAAAGTACGCAATCAAGAAGTATAGTTGTGTGATGCTTGAATACCTGGAAAGTCTAAAAGACAGCACAACAGCGTCTACGCGGGGCAGGAGTGAGATCAATGTTCCCTTGTATAGCTGCGCACAGGTTAGCAAGAAGTTACAAAAACTGTTGAGAATGCTTAAACAGAGACAAAATTAGTGTTAGCAAGCACAATCCAGAGCAGAGGGTATCAGGTGTTCTAAAAGTCAGTAAACAAAGAGCAGCAGTAATGTAACCTTGTACACATGGGCACAAGTCGGTAATAGGTTAAAAAAAGGCAACAAATACGCAAACACAAGCAAAATTACTCTTACAAAGCACAAGCCAGGCCAACGAATATGAAATTGCCCAAAAGAACAGGAATGCCTTGGGATTTTTAAGATACAATGTCAGTGTGACTTACTACCCACTGTTAATAATATTCTGAATTACTGAGTGATTTTGATGATGCATGCTGTTTTTCCAATATGTACGATGATGTAGGATCTCAGAATACTAAGGATTGTTCATCTGAGTAACATCAATTACTGCTTCCACTGGTTAAGAGGAAAAAAGGGCCGGCCTTACAGCGTCTGCCAAGTAGTAGAGTAACGAAATTTACAGAAGCATATATTTGCTAAGCCAGATATGGATGATGTTCATCATAGACAGTTCTAGGTAATGACTTGCTTTGCCGCTCCAACGATTTTACCTAGTACCTAACCTGTACATGTTGTGACCTGACATACACACCAACGAAACAACATGCAAGACTAACAAAGTAAAAAACAACCCGTATTATGACGCAGCATAATCAGAGATGAGGAGAAAGCTATTGTTGGAGCGCAAGTTATGATCCAACATAGAGACGGGGAAACAACATGCAACACTAACAAAGGCAAAAGTGACCCAAGTGAAACAACTTCTGACTTTACATTTCGAAGCAACATGAGGCTCAATACCCCCTCCATAAACTACATACAACAGCGGCAACAACAAAGTTAAAAGAACGCAGAAAGAGGAAAAAATCATTCTAACAACACACATGCAGATAGAAAACGCTGTGTAGAAGCAACACACAGGCGGCCAGTATGGCCGTGAAAGCAATTTTCAGTCAAAGACCAAAGAAACAACATGCAACATTGAACCCCCAACCTGCACAGTAACGGCCCGAACCAAGTAACCCAAATTTGACGACGGGGAGAAAGTTAGAAGAAGAGGGACTCTGTAATTACCTCGAAAGACCCAAACGTCGGAATTCTACGGAAGCGATTCTCTTCTCCGGCACGGCGACACCCAGAGGGGAAAAGAGAAAGCTGGAAAAATGGTTTTATTAATACCACCTCAAGCAGAGGAAGTAACGTAATAGCCCCGACTTTCAACGTAATTACAACCATGCCATTAGTGGGTCCGCTTGGAAATTGCCCAGGGCCGAAACAATAATCACAAGAATGCCCTTCGTCGTCCGACGAAGGGCACCACTTATTAATAGAAGAAATATCTAGCTTTATATGAAAAATAAAAAGACAATAAAATAAAAAATCAATAAAAGGAGGAAAAGATAAATATGATTCATGATCAAAGAAGCATAATGTCACATCACTTTTCTAATATTTAGCTTTACATAAAATAAAAAGAATAATTAAATAAAAAGAAAAATATAACTATGATTCTTGATCGAAGAGGCATGTCACATCAACTCTTCTATACCTAACTTTATTATGTTTTTATTTTCATTTTTATTATAAATAATTACCAACAAGAATTTGATTTATTTGATATTAATAAAATCTACACAAAACAAATGAAAAATGAATGCAAAAAATAAAAATAAATTAAAACCATTATAAATTAAAAATTTCAGTACAAAGTTGAAAGTTAGATGTTCATTTTCATTTCTTTTCTTCTCTTTTTTTAATTAGTATAGTGTACTTTTCTCTTTATAATCAAACAAAAAGGAGAAAAAAAGATAAATATAATTCTTGATCAAAAGGCATGCCATATCATCCTTTCCATATCTTTTATATTCAATAAAGTTTTTGCAAAACAAATAAAAATGAATGCAAAAAATTAAAACTATCAAAAATAGAAAAAAGTCTGCATATATATAATAGGTCATGTAGGCTTCTTGTGCTTGAACTGGTCTTCGACTTTTGCCCGCTATTTGCTGAAAGTTGTTTTCATGTTGAATTCAACCCTTGACTAATATATTAATAAAAAAGAAGGAGGAAGTGAAAATGAACATCCAACAACTCTATAGATGATTATAATATATAGACATGATATTTAGGTGGTGAACAAAATGATGGAATGAAACATAATTAGATGTAATATTATTTTAATTACTAAATAGTTGATTACTCAATGAAAATAATAAAGTAAAGGATAAAAAAAGAAGAAGATAAAGATAAATAGGTTTCTATGTCATAGAGAAGCACCACATCACATTGTTTTACATCTTGCTTTATTTTATACATATTAGTCAAGTGTACATACTTTATACGTGTGTATTGAGTTTATTGATAATAACTATATCTACGTTACATTGTTAAGTACAAATCTTTAATCACGTTGCCTCATAAAAGTCTCATTATTAGAATATTACGAAATGTATATGTATTATATAAAATAGAAACTGACTACCATCTTCCAACATTTCATCAGAAGTCAATATCGCAGAAGAAATATCAAGTCCAATTATGACTCTCATTTTCATGTTTTCTGTCAAGCTTCTCAATTTCAATCATTATCATCCATAAGAAAGAATAATTTATTGTATTGATGTTATATTATTAAGTACAAATTTTTTATCATATTATCTTATAAATAGAATATTACAGAATGTACATATGTCATATATAAAATTAAGTCATCATTTGTATAAAAGAGAAACTAACTTAATACCAGGTTTCAATATTTCATTAGAAGTCAATATTGTGGAAGAAATATCAAGCTCAATTATGACTCTCATTGTCATATTTTCTATCAAACTTCTCGATTTCAATCATTATCATTGATGTGCCCGAACTATTCTCCTATCTTTAAAAGAGTAAGTGGTCGCTGTCAATATATACCCAACTAAAAAGAGTCAGGATCGATCCCACGGGGTTTGGAGTTTCAATTCAAACTTTGAAGTTATTACTTGAACTAGCTGATTGTGATTGTTTTGTAAATAGATTTGAATTAAACTAAAGTATTACTAATTGCAGATTCAAAAGTTTAAATTGTAATTAACGGATGAAAATATATCGAGGATGTGAGCAATTGAATATAATTCCAACTAATTGGTCTTAACTATTGAATTTAATGACTAATTTGCTTGTGGGTAGGCTAGAAAGCTGGTAACCACAACTACGGTTAAGTAAATTGTAGTATATCGATGTGAATCGATTAAGATTTCACACGCAATTCGCATAAGAGTTAGAGGAACCAATGCAAATTAATAGCTAAACGATCCAAAACCTTAGTCGATTGAATCCTTTTATGACATTCAATCCCAAAACGCGATACCCATGACTATTACACAATCCTTCCACTTCGAATACTTATTTTCATGCAATATTCAAAAATCTAAATATGAATATGAGTTTGCAACCATAGATTGACAATTATATCAAAAGAAAAATGTAAATCCATATCAAATTAACACATAATATTCAATTAAATCAAAGACCTATAACATGGAATTAGTATCCAACTACATAGCACATCCCCAACATAAGGGTTTTTAGCTAATTATGCTCTAATAAAATTATAGTTACCAAAAGGGTTGTCCATAACTATGAAATTCAAAATCTAGAAGAAATTTGGTGTAGAATCCTCTTTTCTTCCTTCAGTTCTTCTTCTCAAAGCCAAGTGCAAGACTCCCTTTCTCTAAGCCATGGATTCTCTGATTATGCTCTGAAAAGTGTACTCTCAATGTGTAATTGTGTCAAGGTGTACTCTAGGAAATCACCCCTTTATCCTTTTATACCTCAGACAAAAATACCCTTCAATTTATCACGATGCACCATTAAGTAGTCTAAATTGGGACTTCTAAACACATTCGGCGATCTGTCGAATGTGTACAAGACTGCCTTTTTAAACCAACTTTAAGCCTCCTTCAATTTGTAACTGTAGGCGATGACACTGTACATTGCCGAACAACTTCAAAGATCCGTCGAGTTGTCACGAGCATCACCGAATTGAACATTAAATTTTAATTTCTGTCTTGCCAGGTGCTGTAAAATTAGTCAACGCTACTGTAGATCGCTGAACCATTTTGGTAATCTGCTAAATTTCACATTTTGTCACCTTTTTTAACGTCACACTTGGGGTTTGAACTCTATAGCTTTAGGCTATCATCAAGCCTATTTGACTGCCAAACATGTCGACGACAGTCAAGCTTGACCGCCTTTTGGTCATTTTTGCTCCTTTTAACTTGATTTTCTATGATTTGTCCCTTCATGCATCTTTTACCGCATTCCTAATATCAAACACACATTTAGGTCAATACTTGAGGTAAACTAATGATGAGTCCGTATCTTGGACTCCTTTGGGGCTTAGAATGTTAAGAAATATTGTCCTCAATGTACTATTATGCTTCATAATTTGATTAAAATGTGCGTTATATGTCAGGAATGAGGATAAAAGTGCATATATGGACAATACTCAACAAAACAAGGAAAAAAAGCAAAAATGCCAAAAGGACGGTCAAAAGCAACGTCACCGACACATTTGGTGGATCGCCGAAGGGTAACAGAGACCGCCTAATATTGTAGTGTTCAAGCTCCCAAGTTTGTGACAGAAAGGCGACGCAGGGGGAGGTTTCACGAACCATCCAACATGATTGGCGATGGTCAATGGCGTCACAATAATTGCAAAGGCTTGAGCCTTCAGGAGATGTAGGAGAAGTTGTCAAGTGCACATTCGATGCATTACCGAAGTACTCGAAGATGACCGACCTTGATCGCCAAATGATCAAATAGTGCACAGTCTTTGTGTAGATTGTATGGACTATAAAAGGATTTTGCAAAGGACATTATACGTATCATTTCATATCATATATCTACAACACACCATATATGTATATATAGAGTACATATGAGCTTCTTACTGAACAAGTAGAAGGGTTTGGTGATTTTCAAGCTCTGGGAGGAGAGATTTGAGAGATTAGTAGAAGAAATTAATTTTTTCTCTTGTAATTCATATTACCCACATGCACAGCTACTGATGGTGGTATTATTTTCTTATTTTAGCATAAGTGGTGTATATGATATGGGTTCTTGAATTATTAGTTGGGCCTATGATATTTTGATTGTTTTGATGTTAATCCAAATGAGTTTATACTTGTTTCCATTTTTAATTATAATTCAGAGGTTGCAAACTTGGGGTTTACTTTAGATCTCTGATTATTGCATTAATTTGAGTAATTAGAGTGGATGATAAGTGTGTTATCTAGAAATCTTTCGAAATTTCAGTTGAATGCCACAAAATTGGGTTCAATAGCTAAAGTGTTAGGAGATTTGCTTATTATTTCTCAAGCCAAGCGTGTCCTTGAGTGATTTGCATGTGAATTCATAATAGGTTCATGTGAAACACCATTGATGTCATAAATAAAGTGGTGGCCAATAACCTAGCTTACTTACATATTTTTAACTCACATAATCAAGTATTTAGACCCGGTCAACTAGCTCTTGTCCCATATCCGCATACCCCCGACATCTCACTTATTTGGTTGTTTAATTTGCATTTTGGGACCGTTGTTAGCTGAATCCTAGTTTTAATTTATTTGCAACCCCTTATTTTAACACTACAACTGCCCAGTTTAACTCATTACTTCATCTCTCGTGTAACACTCGGTAAAACTACCAAAATACCCCTAGAGTAAGGGTATGCACGTAATACACCTTTCGATGCTCACATGGAAAATTCGAGGCCAGATTTGTGATCAGCAAGAAAAATTGAGTGAGAAAATGGCCTCCGTCGATTTTTAGAGCGACCCAGTCAAAAGATAATTTTTTGATATGAAGCATAAAATAGTGTTAGTACGCGACAGGGGCGCGTCGCGCACCCATCGCGGACCAGTACTTATATTCTTTTGAAAATTTTTGATGGGATGGAGAAAACTCGTTCAAAAACTCTACATTGTTTGCTACTAGTCCGCGTCGCGGACTGTGTCTTTTTCGAGTTGAAAACTTCTAAATCATTATGAGGGGCATTCCGGTCAATTCCCACCCCTCCTAAACTCTATACCCGATCTAATAAGATTATTTCGACATGAAAAGGGTCTATAACACCCATTCTAAGTCCTATTCCAATACATTACTAAGGCTAGGGCTTGAGGAGAGAAGAGAAGAGCTTGGATTGAGAGATTTGAGAAGAAGTCCTTGACGTGCTTGGTTGATACCTGCATTCCAGGTATGTAAGGCTAAACTAAAACATGTGATTGTTCTCTCATGTGCCCCATAGATGTCATAGATAAGCTGATGGTTGAAGAGTCTACATGCATAATTTCTTGATGGTGTTTCTTGAAAAATTGATTTGAAATTACATGTTTTCTATGTTGATGATCATCATACTATTTGTTTTCTTAAATTGAATATTTTAATGAGAATTTGCATAACCCTACATGACTATTTTGAAAAGCATGCATAACGAACTTGAGAATTGAGTCTAGAGTCTTGACTTAAGATTGTGATTGTTGATTGTGATTGTGATTGTGATGAGAGAATGATGAGTCTAGAGCCTTGAGTTAAGACTGTGATTGTTGATTGTGATTGTGATTGTTATGAGAGAATGATGATGAGTTGATAGAGTTTGATTGTCTTAAGAGTCTCTATAAATGAACTTTACCGATGTGTCTATTCACTTGATTCCTAATGATTGTTCTAAATCTTTAGTCATTGATGAGATTGATTGGTGAGAGGGTTAAAGTCCCTATGAGATTGATTGATGAGAGGGTTAAAGTCCCTATGAGCTTGATTGATGATAGGGTTAGAGTCCCTATGAGATACCGATCCTTGATGGGATTAAAGTCCCTATGAGATTGGTTGAGATAGAGGTTTTATAAACATTGAGTTGAAAAGAGTATCGAGCACCGAAATGGGTAAGAGTGAGTCCCATCGAACTCATCAACTACGTCGCCAAACATAGGTGAGGCTTAGAACCATCACATATATTGTGGTTCCCTCTTGATTAGAAGTCCCCGAAACAATAGTGGACTTATTGACGACTGACTCCATATTGGGCGAGATGATATGGTTTCGATTCGTTCCCTACCTGGCATATTTGGAACGACTGTGGCAACATCAGCGTGATTGTTGTACATTCATTGGCTCATAAATGATTGTTGTCAAATAAGATAAACTCCCATAAATTTCCTACCTTGAGTATTCCGAGTCTAGATGAGATGAGAGGGGGTGAGCTCCTCTGAGATGAGATCAGATGAAATGAGATGAGAGGAGGTGAGCTCCTTTGAGATGAGTCTGAGACGATTGATTTGTTTGAGTTATTGATGGGTCACTTGTCTACTCTTTATTCTTGCATAGATAGACATTTGACTAATGATGTGATTTGATGTTTACTTTGAGTCGATGTTGTTTCCATATTATTCTACCTCTTTCCGTTGCACTAAGTTATTTTACATACCAATTAATTCCAAGTACTGATGTCCACTTTGGATTGCATCATTTTAAGATGTAGGGATAGGTACTAGAGATCGTCAACAAGTGCTCCGTTGAAGATCTGGGATTCGAAGCTAACTTGGTGAGCCTCCCCTACTCCGGAGTTCACACTACATTTATTCATCTTGCTTTAGCGTTAGAGATTGGACTATTTCTTTATTTTGATTTGGGTAGCCATGGGTTTGTCATTGGCACCACTGAGTAGTAATAGAGGCTTCATAGATGATGGTTGAGCGTGATGTTGAGACTTGTGTGCTAGTTCTTTATACTAGTCCCTATTTTTCTATATAATTATTTTGACACTTTAGAGGAGATGAGCCCATTTACTTTCTTATACTTTCCGCTGTTCATTAGAGTGTATTGATTGAATGACGTGATGAGGCTAAGTGGTTCACTTGGGGACTAGAAATAGTCTCTGTGTGCTGGCCACACCAAGGGTACCCTCCCGGGGCATGACATCTTGAATGCCCATCCTGTGTGGGATTTAACCCAACTCCTTGTTTGGTTATTATGCTGATAACGATCGTCCACATCTTCCAAACACGAAATGTTCTTGAACATCATAAAAATGGTGTCGTTGCCAGGGAATGGTGCTTGTTCTTAATTGAAGTTTTTTTGAATTTAGCTCTTGTAGTTAAAACTTTCTTATTACTTTTTCTTGTTGTTTTTGTTGTTTTTAATTAGGTGAAAATATGAATGATTCTAGAGGTATACATGGTGACAACGTGGGATACATAAATGACTTCCACAACGTCGATTGGGATCAGGTGGGCAGTATAGAAGCGATTCAGTTGCCTTTCTTAGTTGGAAATGCTATGTTTCATTTCACGAGCACGATGCTTCAGTTTCTCCAGCTAAAGGGACTGGTAGGAGGTCAAGCCCACGAAGATTCATACTAGCATCTACATAACTTTGTGGATATATATTTGTTGTTCAGCTTTCGGAGCGTAACACAAGAGGTCATTCAGTTAAGGCTCTTTCATTTTTCCATAATTGGAGAGGCCGTAAGCTCGGGATTCAATTGCATCGTGTAAGGAATTGCAAGATGCATTCCCTCAAAGATGGTCAAACTCTTGAGAAGCATTGAAAATTTTAAAAGAATTGAAGGAGAGCCACAACACAAAATAGGGCTATGGCTTTGGAAACTGCTACTCCGATGCCCAAATCATGGAGTTTTGAACTATCTTCTCTTGTAATACTTTTATGTAAGTTTGGATGTTGTCAACAAGGGTGTAATTAATTAGTTGGTAAGAGGAGGAATCATGAAACAAACAGTTGTTGCTTCTTGTGAGCTATTAGATGATATGACCAAGATAAATAGAGCTTGGTTTATAAGAGACGACCTCGTTTCCTCTACTCATAGGGGCCATCCAAAGAACAATTAGCTAAAGATCAAGAGAAGGATGAAAATATAACCAATATGCTTACTTAGTTGGATCTCTTGACAAAACACGTAATGGGTGGTGGCTGGAAGAGTGTAAACACTATTGGTGCTGCTGTTGATGTGACCTATGATAGTGTACCCTATGATGACAACAATAGTAAAGATTGCACTATATGGGGAACCATGCCATGGGTTTTCAGTCAGAGAACCAGGTCATGGGTTCTCAGCTGCCTTTCCAAGGACACTTGAGAATCAAGGTTGAAATAACAGTGTTGGTTGGAGAGATAGAAATCGGTCGGATCAAATTAGAGATTGGAGAGATAAGGATGGTGCAAAAGATAAGTAAATTCTACCCTATGATAGGGTCAATCCTGTTGAGCCGGTTGTGAATCCAAAAAGCTTCTGGACTGAAGATATGTTGACTCAGATTTTGAACAAAGTTGAGGCTTTTGATAAGGTTTTGAAGGAGATAAAGTCAGACTTTTTGCAGTTGAGACAAATTGTGACCTTGCATTCAACATCTATCAAATATTTGGAGGCACAACTTGGGAACATCTTGTCTTATCTGAACCAAAGGACAAAGGGGGATCTACCTAGCGATACGGTTTTCAACCCAAAGAATGTTGATCAACAGTGCTTGGCCATCATGACTCATAGTAGCAAAGTTGTTGAAGGTGATATACCTAAACCTAATATTGAGTTAGGTGATAAAGAGTTAGAAGTAGATGAAGGTGTAGTGAATGTGAATAAAAATGATGATGTAGTTGTGCATGAAGGAAATGAGTCTCTCAGTAATCCCGAGAGTAATTAAAATGAGAAAGTTGGGGGTGGTGCTAATAATGCTAAAACCGTACCCCCAAAGAATTCAAACTCAGGCTTGAAGTTGAAGGCTCCTCAAGTCAAGATCAATCCTCAGTTCACTCAAAGGTTGAAAAAGAAGGAGGAGGATACCAAGTTTCAGAAATTTCTCTCTATGTTTAATTCCCTATGTATCAATATCCTACTGGTATAAGCTCTAACTAAAATGTCGGGGTATGCGAAGTTTATGAAGGAATTGGTGACCAAGAAGATAACCTTAAAATATGAAACGATTGAAGTATCGCACAACTGCGGTGCGATTTTAACAAAACCCTTGGTTGCTAAAATGGATGACCCCAGTGCATTCATAATTTCGTGTACAATCAGAGCTTGTAAGTTAGGCAAGGTGTTGTGCGATTCAGGTTCAAGCATAAATCTCATGTCCTTGGCCATATTTAAAGAATTGGGGTTGGTTATCCCTTTATCTATGACAATGCGGTTTCTCATGGCATATCGGTCTATAAAAAGGTCGATTAGGATTCTACATGATGTCTTGGTGAAGGTGGATAAATTTATACTACCAACTGACTTTGTGATTTTGGATTTCGAAGTGGACGTTGATGTGTCCTTCATCCTAGGTAGGCCATTCTTGGCTACCAAAAGGGCTTTAGTAGATATTGAAAGATGAGATTTGAGAGATATTGAAAGAGGAGATTTGAGATTTTGGATGAACTAAGAGGAGGTTGTGTTCAATATTTGCAAAACCATGAAACAAGCAAAGGAACTCCAAGTGGTGTCAGTGATTGATCAATCTTGGGTGACTTGAAGTTTGAAGAACTACGTCGTGCCACGACATTAACTATAGGAGGTAACCCAAGGATGATTGATAAGTTTTTCTTTTGAATAAAGGGTGTTACTTGTGTAGGTGTTTGAAAATGAAGAGTTTGGAGTGAAAGCAAAAAGGGTGACATGAGGAGCCAAATCAGCAAATCACCGAGTTGAGACGATGATCGTCAATTTAACCGCCTTTTGAGTCATTTGATGACTCTTAAGGTACTATAAAATTAGGCGGTCAAAGTTACAATTTGGCGGATCACCGAATTGGAGGGGCAATGTCAAATTTCACCGCCTTTTGAGGCATAAGAAAAGGTTTGGTTACTGACAAAAAAGACAGTCACAAATGCATTTGGCGCATTGCCAAAACCTCACGCCTGACCGACCTACTTAAAGTTTTTCAAATTTCTCAACCTTTTACTCTTCATTTTCCCTCTTCATATTTCTAAGCAAGCCAAACTTCCCTATAGCTTTTCTTTTTACATTTTTCTTTGGATTGAGCGCATTTCATCAACAAAATTCTCATTTGGATGCTCTCATTGTTAGTGCATCATCATTGAGGTATATTTTTAGCCCTTTATTTTTAATATTTGAGAATGATATTGATTGATAAGGGCATGATTAGGTTTGTGGGGTCGATAATCATAGTATGTTATTGAAATCTTGTTGGAAATCATGTGGGTAATGTGTTTTGATGATTGTAGAGCCTTATACTTTGATTGTACTTGATTTGTTTGGGTTCTTGATTCTATTAAGAAATTGTGAAATTATGTATGTGTTATGGGCTATGACTAGATTTGATGAAAATGTTGCCCAGTCATTGAGAGATGGTATATTGTCCCAATTTTGATAATAACGCTATATTAAGTAGTCTTTTTGTTGGGATATTGCCATGAATGTTTGAATGGTTTAATTGAATTTGCATGCTTATTGAGTTGATTGCTTTTTTGGGCTAGGGGTGAAGTCTGAGTAACCCCTGAACTTGATTGAGCGACTTGAGCTTGCCCATTGATAGATAGGTGACTTTATTCTTAAGGGTAAGTCATCGTTTGATTGAATTTGTAGCCATGGTGGTAGCGTGAGGGTAGCAATAGACCTTTGAGCATGTGTTGGTATTTAGATGGCGGGGTAGTATATGACACTTCCCTCATTTTATGCAATTTGATCAAATTTTGACTTAGAGGGGTGTTAGCCTTGCCAGTCAATTTTGGTGATGGTAATTTGACCATCGAAAGTGACTCGGTGATGCGCCGAGTTGTCACACACACCATCTTTTAACTAATTTTCAATACTGAGTTTTGTAACTTTTGGCGATGGTATATTCTACCACTGAATCAATTTGGCGGATCGCCAAATTTGTGCACCTATCACTGAAAGTGATAGTGTTTGAAGCAAAAAATCTGAGAAAAAAGGCGATAGTCTATTTGACCGCCAAATCAGTTCAACGATACGCCGAACCTGTTAGGCGGTCAAATTGACCTGTCCACCCTACATATTTTCTAATGCTGAATTTTGAATCTTTCTTTCATACAATTGATTTTCATATACATATTTGAGCTTGCTTTGCAGAGATGACCAAACAGAAGCACATTGCATCTAAGGCCTCTTCACATGAGCCTCCACCTTCAAAGACTAGTCCCAAATGACACCGAAGTGAGGCTCGATCCAATTCTCTTCATGACCATCTCCTTCAGACATCCAAATAATCCAAGAGACCATAGCCCCAAGCCAGTTGAATAGACTTAAAGCAGCAGGGCTCAGGACAATCCTGGAGGAAAGGATACTGTCAACTGATGGGGTCATTGATCAGTAACCAGGGGTATGGGAAGCTCTAAAATTCCTAATTTCTAGTACTTTGACGTACTTGAGGACCTATACATTCCATGTTGGTTTAGAGAGTTCTATGAGGCCTATTCCAAGGCCATTCCTAAGAGCAAAAGTCAGGTGAAGATCATTCTCAAGCCTCTTGATGCTTTGGAGGTTCGTGGTATGCGAGTCCGATGCAGTGAAACTAATATCATGATATTTTGGGATGCACATACCGATATCGAACGATCTGGATGATGTGATGCAATGAAGACTTTTGATGATATCAAAGCTTGGTGGTCCAAATGATTGGAATCTCAGCTCCTTCATGGTTAGAAGATGGAGCTATCAAAGAAAAGAAGGAAGTGAATAAAAATCTAGCGAGGTTATGGTTTGGATTTAAATGAGTCAATTCTTCGATATACAAAGACGACATTGGTTGGATACATCATGGACTACCAGAAGCTCAATCTTGGTTCCATTATTGCCCCAGAAATCCTCAATAGAGCAAAGCAGCTGCAAACCTCACTTCCATTCCCTAGCCTCATCACAGCCTTATGTAGGTGGGCCAGAGTTTCATTCAAAATAAAGACCAATGTGGAGATTACTCTATCAGCCTCCACTGATATCCGACAAATAGAGGCTGAATTACAAAGGGATAAAGAGGACCAGGCCAAGAAGAAGTCGGTCGATAAAATACCGGTGGTTGACGTCAACGCCCTTGGGTCCGATGCTGCAGAGCCGGCACTTGAGGCAAGTGTATTTTCTTCCTCTCTTCCATTGCCTTCCATTTCTACTCTAGTCTCTTCTGTTGATGCATAGGCTAAGCCTCAGGCTACGAAAGACAAACACCCAATCATCAAAGCCACTATTATTAGCATTGGCCGGTTAGCCAAAGTGGCTGATGGTCTATGGAACTCGTGTTGAACCTTCCTTGACTAAGTTGATTAAGAGGGCCATAGCCACTGCATTGGCCCCACATATTGAGGGTGAAAATAAGAAAAAGGAGTTTGAGGCTCCGAAATTGAGGATGGATAGGTTAGAGGTAGTTCTGGCAGATCATGGGAAAGAGTTGGTGAATTTGTCTGAACGTGTAACTGTTGTGGAAAAGAAGAGTGCTAATAGTGATGGCTCGTCGACCATAAAAGGCAACATTGATTGGTTGAAAAATGAGGTGTCATCATTGAAGTCCGTGGACATTAATTCTTTTTGGGATGTGTTGGAGGTGCCACCTAAAGTTGATATAAATGTAGGTCACGAGGGCTCGATAGGGGTTGATATTTCGTGTCTCACTCTGGGAGGGTACCCTAGACGTGGCGGACACCCAGACACTATTCCTAGTCCCCAAGCAAACCACTTGGCCTCATCACATTCATCCTATCAATAATCTCTACAAATCATCGGAAGACATAAGGAAGTAAATGGGCACACCATCATTTAGTCTCAAAAGGATAAAATAAGTAAAAAGACTAGTAGAATGAACTAGCTCAACAATCTTAAAATCAACATTCAACTCTATTCTATGAAGCCTCTATCACTATCAAGCGGTGCCAATGACAGACCCATGGCTACCTCAAATCGAAACTAACACTAATCAAATTTAACTCTATTAACAAGATAAAATAAAGAAAATAAATCCTCAAAGTAGGGGAGGCTCACCAATCTGCTAAATGTCTCATATTCTCAATAATGTGACTGTTGATAATCTCTAAGCCCTGTATCTGCATTATAAAATGATACGGCGTCGAATTACATCAGTACGTAGAATGTACGCTATGTAAAATAGTTGAATGTATCAGAAATATGTAGAATAGTATAGAACAACATCGACTCAGAACAATCATCAAATCAGAATGTCAAATGTCTATCTAAAGCAAAAATAAAGAGCAGACAAGTTACCCATCAACCAATCAAACCTCATCAATCAAAGCAGACTCAACTCAATGGAACGAAATCCAGCTCATCTTATCTCATCTTGACTTAGAGTACTTAATGTGGAAACTTTTTGGGAGTTTCTCTTATCCGACAACAATCACTTATGAGTCAGTGATTGTACAACAAGCCATCATTGTTGCCACAACCGTTCTGTACTTTCTAGGTAGAGAACGAATTTTATACACTAGGAAAACTACAATCAACAAGTCCTCTATTATTTCAGGGGCTCTCTCAAGGGAGAACCACAATGTAATATGATGGTTCTAATCCTCACTACGCTTGACCACGTAGTTTGATGAGTGCGAGTTGGATTAACTCGTAGCCTTTCGGTGCTTGATACTCCTCCCAAGACTCAATGCTCATAAGACAATCAATCCAATCAAATCATCTTAAATTAGCCTTATGGAGAGACTCATCATTCAATCAGTCTCATAGGGACTCCAATCATCTCATAAATTCAACTCTCAATCAATAGATCAAGTCTTAGATCAATCATTAGGAAAAATCGAATAGACAATTCATTATAGTTCATTTATTGATACTCACATGACTATCAAGTTCAACCAACCCATCATCATTCTCACATCACAATCACATTCGACATTCTCGAATCAAGGCTTTAGACTCAATCCCTAGTTTTATTCATGCATGCTTTCAAAAGTTAATATATAGGGTTTGTATAATATCTCATGAAACGTATTCAATTCACAAAAACAAGTTTATGATGATCATCAACATATAAAAATACATGTAAGTAATATAGTTTTCAAGAAATCAATCAAGATAATACTTCAAAAAAACATGTATGAAGACTCATGAACTTTCAACTCTTCTATTACCATCTATGGGGCACATGGGAGAACAATCCCATGCTTTTGTTTAACCTTACGCACTAGGGATGAAGCTATCAATAATCAACCTTCAAGAATTGTCCCTTGAATCTAATTCAATATTATGCTCTTCTCTTCTTCTCTCAAGCCCTAGTCTTGTTCAAGTACTTAGAAAGGACTTAGAATGGGGTTTAAGACACTTTTTACACTCAAAATGACCTAATTTGATCATGTATTGAGTTTAAGAGCGGTTGGAAAATGTCTAAAATGCCCCTACAAATTAAAAGAAAGTTTTCACCTCGGGATAGCCTAGTCCGCGACGCGGATTGGGCACATACATGTCTATTTTCCTCCAAAAATATTTTGAACGAGTTTTTCCAATACCGTAAAAAGAAAGTCTAACTCTGCTATAGAGGCACGATGCACCTCTATCGCATAACAACACTATTTTTTATTTTTAGACGAAAAATATATCGTTTGATTCAGTCTCTCTAAAAATCGATCGAGGCCATTTCCCCCCTCAATCTTTCATGCTGATCGCATATCCAGTCTCGGATTTTCCATCTGAGCGTGGGAAGATGCATTACGCACATACCTATCCTCTAGGGGTATTTTGGTAATTTTACTAGGTGTGACATTATCTCCCCCTCGGGATCATTCGCCCTCGTATGATGAGTAAGGTGGATATCAAGACACGAATAGACTCATGACCCATCTCAACACTTACATCGGCCAATCAAACTCTTGACTCCCCATCAATCTCAATAAACTCTATTCAGACTCCAGAATAGACAATCAACTTAAGAATAGATCAATCAATTTAGTGAAGGGTAAGGAATTTACCTTCAACATTCTCAATAATGGGCACCAGTAAGTGTGGATATTTGGATCTCATCTCTTCCTCAGCTTCCCATGTGGCTTCCTCAATGAATTGATTTCTCCACAGGACTTTTCTTGAGGCGATCTCTTTGGTTCTCAACTTGTGAACCTAACGATCAAGGATTTGGACCAGAATCTCTTCGTTGGAAAAGATATGCTTCACTCCAATACTCTCAACAAGGATTAACAAGGTAGGATATCCAAAGCACTTTTTCAACATCGAAACGTGGAATACATGGTGAATCATGTCTAACTCGAAAGGCAACTCCAACTCGTAACCAACCTTTCCAATCCTTTTCATAATCTGATAAGGACCAATATAGTGAGGACTTAATTTTCCCTTCTTCCCAAATCTCATGACACCCTTTATAGGTGACACCTTCAAGTACACCCAATCGTGTACCTTAAACTCTAAGTCTCTTCTCCTCATGTTGGTATAAGATTTCTGGCAGTGTAGTCTTTAACCTCTCTTTAATGACCTTAACCTTCTCCCTTGATTGATGGACAAGTTCAGGTCCAATCAACTCCGCTTCTCCCACCTTGAACTACCCAATCAGTGATCTGCATCTACTCCCATACAAAGATTCATAGGGAGCCATTTGAATGCTCGCATGATAACTATTTTTATATGCAAATTCAATCAATGGTAGATTATCATTCTAATTTCCTTTGAAATCAAGAACACAGGCTCTCAACATATCCTCTAGCTTCTGATTATACCCTCTGCCTCACCATCTGTCTGTGGATGAAACACGGTACTCAGATTCACTTTAGTACCCAGTCTTTTATGGAAAGATCTCCAAAATTGAGAGGTGATTTGAGCTTCTCTGTCCGAGACGATGGACAAGGGAACTCTATGCAACCTCACAATCTCCTGGATGTACAACTTGGCGTACTCCTTCACAATGTTGGTTATCATAACTGTTAAGAAGTGAGCCAATTTGGTCATCCTATCTATAATCACCCATATCTCCCACTTCCATTCAGGAATCTCAAAGTTCCGAGCCAATCCACATGGCCTTTGATGCTCAACTTTCACTTGCTAACAATTCGAGCACTTTGAAAAGAATTCAACAATATCCCTCTTCATTCCACTCCACTAATAGATTTCTCTCAAGTCGTGGTACATCTTGGTAGATCCAGGATGAATGGAATAACTATTGCTATAGGCTTCAACCATGATTCTACCTCGAATACCATCAATATTTGGAACTCACAATCTACTCTGGTATCTCAACACTCCATCTCCCCCTTTGGAAAAACCATCACTTTCTGCTTGTGGACAGTCTCCAATTGAAGTATGATGAGATCTTGGTCTTGCTTTTCTTTTACCTCTGCCACCAAAGATGAAGCCAATTGAAGTATGATGAGATCTTGGTCTTGCTTTTCTTTTACCTCTGCCACCAAAGATGAAGCCAACCCGTTCTGAACATTTACTCCCCCTCATCATTATCCTCAAGTTGAATTCCCAATCAAGCCAATTGATGCACTTATTTAGCCAATTCCTTCTTTCCCTCCTCAACATGGATGTGCTACCCATTGAAAACCTACTAAGAGCGTTAACAACAATGTTAGCTTTACCTGGATGGTTGAGAATGCTCATGTCATAATCCTTGAGCAACTCCAACCATCTCCTCTATCCCAGGTTGAGCTCTTTCTGATTGAAGACATACTTCAAGCTCTTGTGGTCAGTGAACACATCCATATGTACTCCATACAAGTGGTGGCGCTAGATTTTAAGTGCAAACACCACCGCTGCCACCTCAAGATCATGGGTTGAATAGTTCCTCTCATGAACCTTAAGTTGTTTGGAAGCATAGGCTATCACTTTTCCCTTTTGCATCAACACACATCTCAATCCAACTCCCGAAGCATCACAATAGATTATAAAGTCCTCTGTCCCATCGAGCAAGTTTAATACTAGTGTAGTAGTCAATCTCGTCTTCAACTTTTGGAAGCTCTTCTCACATTTGTTGGACCACTAAAACTTGGCCTTTTCAATGGTGCGAATAAGGAAGAAAATCCATCAACAAATCTATGGTAGTAGCCTGCCAACCCCAAGAAGCTTCTTATGTGAGTCAGAGAGGTCGTTTTCAGCCAGTTCTTAACTGATTCAATCTTTTGGGCATTTATTCGAATACCATCACCGGAGACAACATGGCATAGGAAAGCCACTAACTTAAGCCAAAATTCACATTTCGAGATTTTCGTATACAACTCATTGTCCTTAAGTGTCTGGAGGACAACTCTGAGGTGATTGGCATGCTCCTCCTCATCTCACGAATACACCAAAATGTTGTCGATGAACATAATCACGAACATATAAAGATATTGCCTGAATACCCTATTCATCAAATCCATGAAGGCTACAGGTGCATTCGTCAACCCAAAGGACATGTCCAAGGACTCAAAATGGCTATATCTAGTCCTAAAGGCTGTCATTGGAACATCACATTCCCTCACTTTCAACTGATGGTAGCCAGATCTGAGGTGTAACACCCCAACTTCTTTTAACTAAGATTGAGTCATCCTTCATATTATAGGATCGATTCCTAAGTATTTAAAGTATATTAGATGTAATTTAGAGTGATAAAGGATCTTTTACATCAAGTCAAGTCCAAAGAATTTCTACCGACTAAGTTTTCATATGAGTTGATAGAAGGGTCAAATTCAAATGACCATATCTCCTAAAGTATACTGATTTAGGTGACCCATAATATATCAAATTAAAGATCTTTGAATTAGCTTTCCAACTCGTCTTATTTCGTCTTAATCAGAGTCCGGAGTAGAAATTTATGACCATTTTATTGAACACTTACAGAGCTGTCTGAAGAGCCGCAATAGCTCTGCATCGCAAACCTATCACGAACCCTTTATGGATAAGCCAAATGACGTCCTTTTATTTTATTTTGAGGGTACCTTTATCCTAAAACCTTTGGGGGTCTATTTAAGGTCCCAAAGCACATAGAACGTCAATTTTCATAAGTAAAACCCTCTCATTCACTCCTAAACATAAACGCTCAAGAATCATCAAGAAAGTCATCAAGTTAGGATTAACTTTCAAGATTCATCATCATTCTTCATAAACTTTAAGCTACCCAACCTTAATTTCTTTATCTGTTCATGAATCCCTAATAGAATCTTAAATCATAACCTAGGGCTTCAAGAAAACGAAATCAAGATTCCCAAGAAAGGATTCCTTGATTCTTCTTTTTTAAGAATTAGGGTTCTTCATCAAGAACTCTAAAGATTCTTAGTCAAGAATCAAAAATAAAAAGGAAGACCTTCAAACAATGTCTTCCCAAGTTCTTCCACTCTAAAAAAACAACCAAGATCGAGGATTTTTTCCAAGAAAGAAGTATTCATCAAATTTTGATTGTAATATCAAATTTACAAGTATGTAAGGCTAAACTAAAATCATGAGATTGTTCTCTCGTGTACCCCATATAGGTTATAGATGAGTTGATGGTTGAAGAGTCTATGACATATTTTCTATGTTAATGATCATCATACTACTTGTTTTCTTGAAGTTAACATTTTTCATGAGATTTTGCACAACTTTACATGATTATTTGAAAAACATGCATAATGAACTTAGGGGGATGAGTCTAGAGCCTTGACGATGATGATGTTTGTGATGTTGTGATTGTGTTTCATATTGAGGAAAGTTTTGATGATGATGTTGATGAGAATGATGTTCATGAGTCTTAAAACTTGAAATTAAATTCTAAAAAAGAATGTTTCGAGTCCATGATATTGATGTTGATGTTGATGTTGAGATACTGTGTCCCTATGGGACGGATGATGTATTATGTCCCTATGGGACTGATGATGATGATGTTTTATGAGCATGTCAAGTTCTGGGAGGAGTATTGAGCACTAAAACGGATAAGAGTGAGTCCTACTTGAACCATTAACTATGTGGCCCGCGTAGGAGAGGATTGAACCACTTTGCGGATGTTTGCTATGTCCCAAAAGAGGACTGATGTTTTTCTTATGGATCTACTGAGGTTAATGTCCTTTACCCCGGGCAGGGTACTGGATGGATGTGGCAACGACATCACTTTGTGTGTATCATCATTGGCTCATACGTGATGGTTGTTGGTTAGAGAAACTCTCAGTGAGGTCTTACTTGCTAGTACTCTGATGTTGATGTTGATGTGATGGTATGAGTCGAGTTCCCTCGAGTTGAGTCGAGTTCCATTGAGTTGAGTCGAGTTTCCTTGAGTTGCGTTGAGCCGAGTTTCCTTGAGATGAGTCTGATGTAATGATGATGTATTGATGAGATGTTGATAGTCATTTGTCTACTCTTTATTCTTTCTTTAGATAGACATTTGACATTCAGATGGAGTATGATATTGAGTTGATGTTATTCTAATATTATTCTACCTGTTTCGTTTTCACTTAGCTATTTTACATACTAGTACTTTCCACGTACTTATGTCCCTTTCTAGGACTGCATAATTTATGATGCAGAGGCAGGTATTAGAGATCATCGATAGGCGCTTCGTTGAGGAGCTATTCACATTCCGCTGATCGGTGAGACCTCCTTGTTTTCGAAGGATTTCCATATTATTATTATCTAGCTTAAGTAGTACTTTATTTTCCTTGAGTTGGGTAACCATGGCCTGCCATGGTACCATCTAGATGTTTGAGTTAAAGGCTTCATAGACATTGAGTAGAGGATGTTATGTATTATTTTTTTTATTTATTGGAAATTAACTTTTTATACAAAGACTTGATTACTTTAATTACACTATAGTCTTTTTCTGAGAATGTTTCTTCCACTGTTGAGTATGAGGTGACAATTAGGCCAAATGGTTCGCACGGGGACTAGAAATAGTTTCTGAGTGCCGGCCACACCAAGGGTACCCTCCCGAGGTGTGACAATCTTGGTATCAAAGCACATAGTTCAATTGTCCTAGGGAGTCTATGAAGCCGTGTCTAGTAGAGTCCTTATTATTGGTGTGAAGCGTGCCACATCCATAATAGGGAGGCTATTGGACATTAGGAAAAGTTTCCTTTCTTTCTGATTCTGATTGTGCGATAGAGCTATTTCCTAAGAAATCTATGATGATTCGTGCGTTGCTCTAAGCCTTTTGACTATGACTCATCGATGTGATAGAGACAATAATGTTCAAACTTTTACAGATGAGATCTTTTGCGATAAAGCAATCAGAATGGTAGAGAGACTGCATCGGGCTTGAGAGAAGCCAACTAGTGTGCGAAGCTGATTGACTAGAAAGAGTGCACTATTACTCATATAAATCGTGCATTTGAGTTAGCTTTAGATGTACCTAGACCCATTTTTTTTCAAAACTATCTTCTGAGGTGACCCATGAAAGAACTTATGTCTCTAAAGAGTTTAATATTACCACCTAAGAGTGAGATGTGAGGTCTTATAAACCCTGAGTGGAATCAAATCATCCCAGAGTTAGAAGGTTAATGATGGAAAGAAAGGGACGAGATAACAAGAGTGATGGATGATTGAGGCTTGCAGTTAGAGTTGCATATTTTTTAGGTAAGTAATGATGTGCTGGGTAGATTGCCATAAGTTTGATGAAAGAGTCGTAAGTACCCTGTGATTTTCATGATAAGGTATAGAGGGAGAGTTATTGTCAGTATGTTGTAGAGCATGCTCAAACTAGAAGGAAGTTATGTTGATGTGTTGTAGTATTCATACTATTGATGGTGAAGTGTAGATGTTAAATATGGAAAAAGAGTGTTTTCAATGTGATAGATCTAAATTAGGCTTATGATTTTTTATTTTGAGTCCATGAGACTCCTCGAGTTATGAACTTAGTCAGATAAGGAGATATGATTGAATAAGTGAGTGGTACTGGTTATGAGGAAATGATATGTTGATTGAATACTTGTTATGAGATATTAGTGGGCTTATGTTCACTAAAATTTTACCGAGTAGTTGTAAGTTAGCATTAGAGAAGTGTGTGATGTACATGCTAGTGCCAGACCTAAGCTTGAATTTTGAGGAGTAGTGTTAAAGAGGAGACAACATCGTGAGAATGATAGTCTTAGTTGAAGATTCTCTAAGAGGCTTTCCATAGTGTATGTTCGAGAAGAAGGTGTTGACTTGTGATGAAGTAATGCTATGGCAAGGTAAAATGCCCTAAGACGAGTGAGACGAGGATAGATCAATAGATAAGAAGAGGCTTGAGATATGTATCCATAATTGTGTAAAGATGTGTTAAGCTCTAAGTTATGACTGCTATAAGAATCTAGATAGTATATTTGAGTTGTCGATATGGAGTAGGTTGATGTAAGTAATATTAATCATCACAAGTAGCTAAATTGATTTGGGGCTTATTGATAGATGATGACGAGTTTTCCATAATAAACTAATTCTTATGCAATTAAATTTATGGGAGCACAAAAGTTGAGCTGCAGCAGGCAAAAGAAGAGGTTAGACTGTAAGAGTTGTGGGAAGTGGTTATATACGCAATAAGAATAACAAATATAGAGAGATTTCCATAGAGACTGGAAGGATCTAAGAGTGATAGCATTGAAAAGAGTCTAAGTGGCTAGTTATACGTATGTGATTATAGCATAACAAAAGAGTTAAAGATATTCTTGTGGATAGTGATTCCTTGACCGTGTTGAGGTATATGCGTATAGCCTAGTAGAGGAAATCGATTTACAAACTTAGAGTAATGACCTTGAGAGCTAAGGGAGAGATGAAGTAACGCCCAGTAAAATTACCAAAATACCCCTAGAGGAGGGGTATGCGCGTAACATATCTTTCAATGCTCGTATGGCATATTCGAGGCCGAATTTGTGACCAGCATAAAATATTGAGTGAGAAAATGGTCTCGATCAATTTTAAGAGCGACCAGATCAAAAGATAATTTTTTGATCCGAACACCAAAACTGTGTCAGTGCACGATAGAGGTGAGTCGCGCACCTGTAGCGGAGTGACACTTATGTTTTTTTTCAAAATTTTCGACGGGATTGGAAAAACTCGTTCAGAAAATTCTTGGAGAAAAATACACTAGTGCACAATCAGTCCGCGTCGCGGACTGGGTTATTCCTAACCTGGAAAATTTTTAAACTTTATGAGGGGCATTTTGGTCGATTCCCAACCCCCTCCTAAACTCAATACACGATCCAATTGGGTCGTTTGAATGTAAAAAGGGTCTAAAACCCCATTCTAAGTCATTTTCTAACAATTGAATAAAACTAGGGCTTGAGAGAAGAGGAGAAGAGCTTGAGATGGAAGAATTCAAGAGAGAATGAGAGTTCTTAATTCTGATGATGATGTGATGCCATTTCCTTTTAAAGTTATAGATGATGAGGAGGAGTTAGATAAATCGTGAAGAGCTAATAGATAGGTAAAACCATAGTAGTATCTCCAGTGTTAAGAGTTCATGCAATCGAGGCTGTAAGCTGCTATGGTAGGCTTAAATGTGTGGCTGCTATTATGCAAGTATATTAGAGTGTATAGGACGAGAAGTATTCTCTAAGTACAGGTTACTAGGGAGCAAAATTTCTTGATTCTGATGTCATCTTACGTGTGTACGAACCTTTGGCTTGTTATGCCATTGTTGATGGTATGATGTAGAGTGTCAAGCTTTAGAGGTATAGTCGTGTTTATTTTGCATGGAGAGGTAGTTGTTTGGGGGTTTCTTCAAAGGGGGAGATGATGAGTTCCTCCACATCCAAATAGTGATGCTAATAATAGTAGAGTGAGAGTGAGGGTAGATGGGAAGGAGTGAATATATCCTCATTGTAATATCGGTGTTAAACTTGTGTCATGAAGGGATAGAGATAGGGATGAGGAAAGATATGAGACCGTATGATGCGCAATAATTATAGGTAAGAGTATGTTGATGTGACTTTGAGTTAAAGTTCATTGAATGGTGGAGGTTAAAGTGACAAGTAGGCTTGAAAAATTCTGAGACATAGTTAAAGTGGTTGTTATTGTGCAAGTATGGATGATAGACTATTGAAGACTTCATAATAAGTGTTTCGAGTACAGATCTGAGTATTAAGGATTAGATTTGTATGAACATGATCGTCTTAGGAATACACCTTGAGGCTTAGAGCTGGGCTTGAATGGATGAAGAAGAGGTGGTTAGGTGGAGGTTTGCATAAGAGTTATGAGCTTGCATTGCTAGAGTAGAGTGCCATGAAAAGGAGCACAATTGAGGTGGGGACATGAGCATGAGAGTGTCCTCAGAGTCTTGTCCATACGATGTTCCTATTCTCGATTAGAGTTGATGGCTTCCTTCCTGAGTTTGAAAGATTGATTATCGAGGTATTCGAATGATTCAAATTAATTGAATTTCGACGTTCCATTCGTGTCTGATGGTGAGAATGTCTAAGATAATATCTCTACTCTTGATCCGAACTGATTTATCTATTTGAGTTGATGTGTCCATTCTTGAGTCTAAATAGATATGGTTTAAGAGTGATGAGGATTCAAGAGTTTGATTAATTGAGTGAGTTTTGAGAAGAGTTCTAACCCTTATTCATGCCTTGATGTCTACCTTTACTCATCATTTGAGGACGAATGATCCTAAGAGGGAGATAATATAAAACCCAACTTTTTTTAACTAAGATTGAATCATCATTCATATGATAGGATCAATTCCTAAGTATTTAAAGTATATTAGATGTGATTTAGAGTGATAAAAGATATTTTACATCAAGTAAAGTCCAAAGAATTTCTACCGACTAAGTTTTCGTATGAGTTGATAGAAGGGTCAAATTCAAATGACCATATCTCCTAAAGTGTACTGATTTAGGTGACCCATAATATATCAAGTTAAAGATCTTTGAATTAGCTTTCCCACGCATCTTATTTCGCCTTAATCAGAGTTCGGCGTAGAAAGTTATGACCATTTTACTGGAGACCTCCAGATCTGTCTGAAGAGCCGAGACAGATCCGCGTCACAGACCTATAGCAAACCCTTTCTGGATAAGCCAAAGGACGTCCTTTTATTTTATTTTGAGGGTACTTTTATCCTAAAACCTTTGGGGGGTCTATTTAAGGTCCCAAAACGCATAGAACATCAGTTTTCATAAGTAAAATCCTCTTATTCACTCCTAAACATAAACGCTCAAGAATCATCAAGAAAGTCATCAAGTTAGGATTAACTTTCAAGATTCATCATCAAGGTGAGTTATTCTTTATAAACTTTAAGCTACCCAACCTAAATTCTTTATCTATTCATGAATTCCTAATAGAATCTTAAATCATAACCTAGGGTTTCAAGAAAACGAATTCAATAATCCCAAGAAATGATTCCTTGATTCTTCTTTTTCAAAAATTAGGGTTCGTCATCAAGAACTCTAAAGATTCTAAGTCAAGAATTCAAGAATAAAAGAGGAGACCTTCAAACAATGTCTTCCCAAGTTCTTCCACTCTAAAAGAACAACTGAGATCGAGGATTTCTCTAAGAAAGGAGTATTCCTCAAATTTTGATTGTAATATCAACTTTCCAGGTATGTAAAGCTAAACTAAAAGCATGTGATTGTTCTCTCGTATGCCCCATAGAGGTCATAGATGAGTTGATGATTGAAGAGTCTATATGCATGATTACTTGAGGGTTTTCATTGTATAATTGATTTTAAATTACATGTTTTCGATGTTGATGATCATCATACTACTTGTTTTCTTGAAGTTAACATTTTTCATGAGATTTTGTACAACCCTACATGATTATTTGAAAAGCATGCATAATGAACTTAGGGGGATGAGTCTAGAGCCTTGACGATGATGATGTCTGTGATGTTGTGTTTGTGTTTCAAATTGAGGAGAGTCTTGATGATAATGTTGATGAGAATGATGTTCATGAGTCTTAAAACTTGAAACTAAATTCTAAAAAAGAGTGTTTCGAGTCCATGATGTTGATGTTGATATTGAGGTACTATGTCCCTATGGGACTGATGATGATGTATTATGTCCCTATGGGACTGATGATGATGATGTTTTATGAGCATTTGGAGTTCTTGGAGGAGTACTGAGCACCGAAATGGATGAGAGTGAGTCCCATTTGAACCATTAACTACGTGGCCTGCGTAGGAGAGGATCGAACCACCGTGCGGATGTTTCTTTTGTCCCAAAAGAGGACTGATGTTTTCCTCGTGGATTCGCGAGGTTGACGTTCTTTACCCCGGGCTGGGTACTAGATGGATGCGGCAACGACATCACTTTGTTGTATCATCACTGGCTCATAGGTGATGGATGTCGGTTAGAGAAACTCTCAGTGAGGTCTTACTTGCTATTACTCTGATGTTGATGTTGATATGATGGTATGAGTTGAGTTCCCTTGAGTTGAGTTGTGTTCCCTTTAGTTGAGTTGAGTTTCCTTGAGTTGAGTTGAGTTGAGTCGAGTTTCCTTGAGATGTGTCTGATGTATTGATGAGATGTTGATGGGTCATTTGTTTACTCTTTATTCTTTCTTTAGATTGACATTTGACATTCGGATGGAGTATGATGTTGAGTTGATGTTATTCCTATATTATTCTACTTGTTTCTGTTTCATCAGCTATTTTACATTCCAGTACATTCCATGTACTGATGTCCCCTTCTGGGACTGCATCGTTTTATGATGCAGAGGTAGGTATTAGACATCATCGACAGGCGCTTCGTTGAGGATCTATTCGCATTCAACTGATCAGTGAGACCTCCTTGTTTTCGGAGGATTTCCATATTATTATCATCTAGCTTGAGCAGTACTTTATTTTCCTTGAGTTGGGTAACCATGGCCTATCATAGTACCATCTAGACGTTTGAGTTAGTGGCTTCATAGACATTGAGTAGAGGATGTTATGTATTATTTTTGTTTTATTGGAAATTAACTTTTTATACAAAGACTTGATTACTTTAATTACATTACAGTCTTTTCCTTGAGGATGTTTCTTCCTCTATTAAGTATGAGGTGACGATGAGGCCAAGTGGTTCGCTCGGGGACTAGAAATAGTCTCTGAGTGCCGGCTACGCCAAGGGTACCCTCTGGGGCGTGACATGAGGTCTATATTTGAGAAACAAGAGGCACCCTGAAGTTGGTCAAACAGATCATCTATCTTTGGGAGAGGATATTTATTCTTTATTATGACCTTGTTCAGTTGCTTCTAGTCAATACACATTCTTAGAGACTCATATTTCTTTTGCACAAATAGGATAGGGGCACCCTAAGGAGAAACACTCAGCCTTATAAAGCCCTTCTCTAACAGATCTTTCAATTGTTCTTTCAACTCTTTCAACTCAGCAGGAGATATCCTATAAGGTGGAATTGAGATAGGCTAGGTATTAGAAAGAACATCAATCCCAAAGTCAATCTCCCTATCTGGAGGGACTCTTGAGAAATTCTTAGGAAACACTTCAGGAAAGTCATTCACAATCTAGACAAACTCAAGAGTAGGAGACTCAACATTGTCAGATTTAACTCTCACATGGTGGTAGATACAACCTTTGGAAATCAGCTTTTTGGCCCTAAGGTATGAGATGAACTTTCCCTTAGGTGCAACAGAATCACCATTCTACTCTAGAACCAGTTCATTTGAGAATTGGAACTTAATGGTTCAGACTCTACAATCAACGGAGGCATAACAAGTATGATTCCAAGGATCACATCAAAATCAGTCATCTCTAACTCAACCAAATAATAATAGTATCCCTATAATGGATGGACACTACACAAGCTTTATAGACTCTCTCAGCTCGAATAGACTCACCCACTAGAGTAGAAACATCAAAGGGTTCAAGAAGAGTCTCAGGGGTTCTATCAAATCTACTGGCCACATAAGGAGTTACAAATGATAATGTGGCACCAGGATCTATTAAAACATAACAATTAAGAGTAAAGACTTGAATCATACCTGTTACAACATATGGGGAGTTCTCCTGATCTTGTCGACTACCCATGACATGTAGCTCCATTTGCGCCTTACGTAGTACCTCTTCGGGTTTCTCTAGCTGGTAGGGCTAGTGTAGAAGATTGAGCCCAGTTAGCCCACTTTGGACATTCTCTCTGGTAGTGATCCACTCGGACACACTTGTAGCTTACATCATTCCCTTCACGACATCTCCCCAAGTGCATTTCGCCACACTTACCACAGGGTGGTTTACCCTGTGAACCTTGAGCCACACTAACTTGTGACTAAGATCCATGGGCTCTAACATTCTAGGACCTCTGATCATTCCTGCCTCTATTTACAGGTGCACTAGCAGATGATGGTGCTGGAAATCGGCTACCATTTCCTTTCTTTCCAACCTCATAGCTGGATGTCTTAGCTTTCTTACTTCTGAACTCCCCTCTATCATGTTGTCTCTCCTCATCTGCTTGTTGCACAAATGTTATCAATCTCCCAATGTCCATATCACTCACAAGCATTGCTCCCCCCATCTTTCCTGGGCCCTCTATTTAACCCATCAACATACATCCCCATTCTCCCCCTCTTATCAGCAACCATATCCGGGGCATAGAAAGATAGTTGAGTGAACTTCAACCAATACTCTTGCACTGTCATAGAGCCCTGTTTCAGATTTAAGAACTCTCTTACCTTGGCCTCTCTTTGTTATCTTTGTTATCTTGAAAAGAAATGCCCCAAGAAGTCTTCCTCGAATATTGCCCAAGTCAACAATGGGGCATCCTATCCTCTACCCTTCTCCCATTGGTCGAAACATAGTCTGGCCACACCCTTGAGTTGGTAAGCAACCAGTTCAACCCTGTCAGCATCAGCCACATGCATCACTTAGAACACTTTTTGAAGCTCCTCCACATAGTTCTCAGGATCCTCAATGGATGTAGACCCTTTGAACTCAGGTGGATTCATCCTCAAGAATTCTCGAACTCTAGATGTGTCTTAGGCATCCTGTCTACCCACTCTCTGTATCACAGTAGGTGCTGTGACAGCCTGGGCTAGAGTTTGAATAGCCTGGCATAGCTCAGAATTGGAGACCTCATCTTGCGGGGGCTGCTCAATAGGGACAACTTCGTCCGCAGGCTCCTCGTGTCCTTGAGGCTCAAGTGGGTTAAAATTTTGCATGGCGGGACGTCCCTTACCTCTAATGGCTCTTCTAGGAGGCATATCACAACTCTGCAACACGCAAAGCATGAATTAGAAGAGAACCTTTCATATAGCATAACTCTATAACACGATTTATGACATGCAAGAAGTGAAACAATTCCTAAATGTCCTATACCCTCCATATTATGGATGTGGAGCTTTTCACACCAGTAATAAAGACTCTACTAGACACGACTTCATTGACTCCCTAAGACACTTGAACTTTATGCTTTGGTACTAAGTTTGTCACACCCCGGGAGGGTACCCTAGACGTGGCCAACACCCGGAGACTATTGCTAGTCCCCAAGCGAATCACATTCATTCAATCAATAATCTCTACAAATTAGCGGAAGGAAATAAATGGGCACACCATCACCTAGTCTCAAAAGGATATAATAAGTAAAAAAGGCTAGTAGAAAGAACTAGCTCAACAATCTTAACATCAACATTCAAATCTAGTCTATGAACCCTCTATCACTATCAAGAGGTGGCAATGACAGACCCATGGATACCTCAAATCAAAAGTAATGCTAATCAAATCTAACTCTATAAGCAAGATGAAATAAAGATAATGAATCTTCTGAAGTAGGGGAGGCTCACCAATCCACTGAATGTCTTAGATCCTCAATGATGCGTCTGTTGATGTTCTCTAATCTATGCATTTACATTATAAAATGATGCAACGCCAAATGACATCAGTACGTGGAATGTACGGTATGTAAAATAGCTGAATAAAATAGAAACATGTAGAATATTATGGAACAACATCAACTCAGAACAATCATCAAATCAGAATATCGAATGTCTATCTAAAGCAAGAATAAAGAGTAGATAAGTGACCCATCAACCAATCAAACCTCATCAATCAAATCATGCTCAATTCAATGGAACTCAACTCAACCCATCTTATCTCATCTCATCTCATCTCGACGTAGAGTACTCAATGTGGGAACTTTTTGAGAGTTTCTCTTATCCGACAACAATCACTTCTGAGCCAATTATTAAACAACAAGCCACCGTTGTTGCCACAACCGTGCCGTACTTTCCCGATAGAGAATGAATCGAATCCACTACAGAAACTGCAATCAACAAGTCCTCTATTATTTCAGGGACTCTCTCAAGAGGGAACCACAATGTAATGTGATGGTTCTAATCCTCACCTACGCTTGGCCATGTAGTTTGACGAGTACGAGTTGTATTAACTCTTACTCTTTCAGTGCTCGATACTCCTCCCAAGTCTCAATGCTCATAAAATAATCAATCCAATCAAATCATCTCAAATCAGCCTCATGGAGGAACCCATCATTCAATCACTCTCATAGAGACTCCAATCATCTCATCACTTCAACTCTCAATCAATAGTTCAAGGCTTAGATAAATTATTAGGGAACAATTGAATAGACAATTCATTAGAGTTCATTTATGGATACTCACAGGACTATCAAGTTCTATCAACCCATCATCTTTCTCACATCACAATCACCTTCAACATTCTCAAATCAAGGTTTTAGACTCAATCCCTAGTTTCATTCATACATGTTTTCAAAAGTTAACACATAGGGTTTGTACAATATCTCATGAAACGTATTCAATTCATGAAAACAAAGTTTATGATGATCGTCAATATATGAACAAACATGTAAGTAATATAGTTTTCAAGAAATTAATCAAGATAATACTTCAAGAAAATATGTATGGAGACTCATGCTCTTTCAACTTTTCTATTACCATCTATGGGGAACATGGGAGAACAATCCTATGCTTTCGTTTAGCCTTACATACTTGGGATGAAGCTATCAACAATTAACCTTCAAGAATTTTCCCTTTTATTCTTCAATCTTACATTTTTCTCCTCTTCTCTCAAGCCCTTGTCTTGTTCAAGTACTTAGAAAGGACTTAAAATAGGGTTTAAGACCCCTTTTTACGCTCAAAATGACCTAATTTGACCGTTAATAAGTTTAGGAGGGGTTCGGAAAAGCCTAAAAATACCCCTCATTAATTAAAGGAAAAATCATCACGAATTGGAAGCGCACATGTGTATTTTCCTTCAAAATATTTTCGAACAAGTTTTTCCAATCCTGTTGAAAAAATTGAAAAAAATTAGTCTAACTCCGTTATAGAGGCACGACGCGCCTCTTTAGCATACCAACACTGTTTTTTGTTTTCGGATTGAAAAATTATCGTTTGATCTACTCTCTAAAAATTGATTGGGACTATTTTTCCCACTCAATTTTTCATGCTGATTGCATATCCAGTCTCGGATTTTCCATCTAAGCATGGAAAGACACGTTATGCGCATACCTCTCCTCTAGGGGTATTTTGACCATTTTACCGGTCCTTACATTTCGGGTGGAGGAGACAACAAAAAAGATGATATACCATCCGCATCAGAGATCAATAAGGATGCCTTGGGAGATTAGCCACATCAGGTAGAGCTTGATGAATTGAGGTGGTTAGAGGATGAGATTGTAACCACAGTCACTAAAGAGTCCATCCAGTTCATATCCATGGTTGGCACTCCTAGTGTACATGAGTTAGAGCCCGTAAGGCTGATGATTGACTTGGAGAGTGAACCACAATATCTGGTTGTTGATGCCCCCATGACCACTTTTTCAACTCCACCATAGCAGGATTGATCATACTTAGGGGTATTCTAATTCTCACTCCTTCCTTATTATGCTTAAATTGATGTTGTTCTTGCACATTGAGGATAATGTTCTCTTTTTAGTAGGGGGTGAGCTATTAGATTCCCAATATTCCTTGATGTTGATGATGACTAACTATTTTTCTTGATTGTGATGGTTTGGATAAGAAAGTACTTATTTTACTTTATGTTGATGGAAATTTGAGACAACAACAACAACAACATACCCAGTGGAATCCCACAAGTGGGATTTGGGGAAGGTAGAATGTACGCAAACCTTACCACTACCTCATAGAAGTAGAGAGGCTATTTCTCGGGAACCCTCATCTCAACAACCCATAATCAGAATAAACTAGATATGACAAAAATGAAAGGAAAAGAAAGGAATAGGAAGAGGTACTAATGAAAAACACATATTATGTAAATACGATAAATTTAACACACATAATACAGATAAAGACAACTCCCTACAATACCCCCACGGCTAGATATCAACCTAATCTTGTTAATCTATTAGCCTTCTACTCTAATTCGCGACCTCCACTCCTTCCTATGTAAGGTCATGTCCTCAGTGAGATCAAGTCTCGCCATATCTTGTCTAATCACCTCTCCCCATTACTTCTTCGGTCTACCTCTACTTCTCCTAGTGCCTCCTAAGTCCAATCTCTCACACCTCCTTACAGGAGCATTGGTACCTCTTTTCTACACATGTCCAAACCATCACAGTCTTGCTTCCCTTATCTTATCAGCCACCGGGGCCACCTCTAGCTTCTCCCAAATGGTCTCATTCCTAATCTTATCCCTCCTTGTGTTCCCACACATCCATCTCAGCATCCTCATCCCATCTCAGCATCCTCATCTCTGCGACCTGCATCTTCTGGATATTGTATTTTTTTTGCCAACACTCCACCCCATACAGCAAAGATGGTCTAACCACCATTCTATAAAACTTACCTTTAAGTTTAGGTGGTATCTTCTTGTGACACAATACTCCAGAGGCAAGCCTTCATTTAGACCATGCTGCCCCAATACAATGTGTGACATCATCATCGATATCGCCACTACTCTGGATGATGGACCCTATATACTTAAAGTTTTCCCTCTTGGGGATAGGTTTAGTGGAAAGCCTCACATCCATGTCTACTTCATCCCTCGCAACACTAAATTTGCACTCCAAGTATTCTATTTTGGTCCTGCTCAGTTTGAATCCTTTGGACTCTACGGCGTGTCTCCACACCTCCAACCTATCCTTTACTTTAGTCCAAGTCTCATCAATCAACACTATGTCATTTTCAAATAGCATATACCATATAACCTCCTCCTGGCTAGATCGCATCAGCTCATCCATAACCAGGGAAAACAGGAAAGGGCTCAACACAGACCCTTGGTGGAGTCCCATCTCAACAGGAAAATATTCTGAGTCTCTTCCCACCATTCTTACCCGAGTTTTGGCTCCATCCTACATGTCCTTAATCACCCTAATATATGCCATTGGGATACCTTTCACCTCAAGGCACCTGATGGAAATTTGACACACTTTTTAATTTTGGTTTGTAAATATTCTTTATTTTGGGTTGTAACAGATAAGTAGATCTTTTAATTTTATTTTTTTGTTGTTGTTGAGGGATGAATGATTGTGAATGATTCCCTTGATATTTGTGGCAAACTCCATGCATATGTGAAAAACTGTTCAAATGCATTTATTGTGTCTCTAGTCCTTAGGAATCTGAGTATCGATAGTTCATATCTTTGATTCAAAGTAGTGGACGAGGAGCATGTACTAACTCGCCAATTTGTTTTTCTCTTGAAGGATCAATCCATGAATGGATTTGGTGCATCTTGAGTTGACTATATGAGTATTGAGCTTGGATATGTGATGATCATAAATTGTGGGTGTGTGTTGCCATTGATTGAATACGAATCCATTTTGCCAATGTGAGTTTGGAATTAGTTGAAAGGCATGTTTTGTAACACCTTGAACTTTCCCAGCTTGTTTAGAGGAATGATTTGGTTGATTTCAAATTAGGAAAGGACTTTAGGCCTCTGTTGGTTTCCATTGAGTCCACCTTGACCATATAAGCCTCACATGACATTGAATTGATCCTCTAGTGAGCCCTTTTTGAGCCTTGATCCTTTCTTTGGAATCCATATAGCCTTAACCTTTATTTTGAAAGATAATCCCTTCTTGTTTCTCACCATTCCCTCTTTGATCGTAAGTGAGCAAAGTAGTGGACAAAGGCCAAAGTTGGGGGAGTTGGTAGAAGAGGGGTATCTCCCATGTAAAAGTTAAGGATAAAAAAAAGAAACATAATGAACGAAGAGGAGTCCTTAAATGATGAGAAAAAAATAAAGAGGTAAAGTGTTAGTAAAATTATGAAAAGAAACATAATTTGTTGAAAAAGAGGACCCTCCAAAATGTTGAAGAATTGTTGCAAAAAGGGGAAACCTAGGATTGAAAATCAAAATCAAAAAGATGTCAATTGGAGAAGAAAAAGAATGAGGATTGAAGGAATCTTGAGTGTGTGTGTAGAGTTTAAGGGGGGATTATCCACTATTTTCCATATGTTATCCTGTCTATCATTAGCCCTACATTACAGTCCGAAATAAATCCTTTGGGATCCTAGTCCAGATGAAATCGAGTGAACTCTAATTGAGAATAAGAGCAAGCTTATGGGTTGAAGCTTATATGCTATTTCTCATTTGGGAGAGTGAGTGTTGAAGATATCCTTGGAAATTATGTCCAAACCTTGTGTGTATGGGATCTTCTTTGGTATGAGGGAAAATGGTGATGCTTTTAGGCAGTGATTAGAAGCCATATGATCAATTGTGAGCATAGCCATGTCTTGAGCACTCTTTTGTCACCTCTTGAGGCTTTAAAATCACGTAAATAGTTTGTGGAAGCTTCGAAGATGGACGAAAAAGGTAGAATTGTATGTGTTGCTGCATGTAGCCCTATTTGTAAGCATTGAGTTGGAATGGTTGGTATTTGATTTGCTTAAGGGAAAGCAAAAGCTTAAGTTGGGGGTGTTGATGAGTCCAAATCTTGGACTCATTTGGGACTTAGAATATAACGAAATATTGTCCTTGATGTGCTATTATGTTTTATAAATTGATTAATATGTGTGTTTTATGGAAGAAATGAGTATAAAAGTACATAGACGGACAATACTCAACAAAACAAGGAAAAGAAGAAAAAATTCCAAAAAGGTGATCAAAGGTGATGTCGCTGACCCATTCGCTGGATCGCTAAAGGGCAACTGATACCGCCTAATATGGTAGTATTCAAGCCCCTAAGTTGGTGACAGAAAGATGACGCAAGTGGAGGTTCAACAGATTGCCAAACATGATCAATAATGGTTAATGGCGTTGCCAGTAGTTTCAAAGACTTGAGCCTTGAGGTGATGTAGGAGAAGATGGTCAAGTACACATTCGGCGCATCACCGAAGTGCTCGGTGATGGTTGAACGGTCAAATGGTGCACAATCTTTGAGTAAATTGCATGGACTATAAAAGGATTTTTGAAAGGACATTGTACATATCATTCTATATCATATTTCTACAGCATATGATATATGTATGTATATATATATACACATATGGAGTGCACAAGAGCTTCATGCTGAACAAGTAGAACGGTTTGGTGATTTTCAAGCTTTGGGAGGAGAGATTTGAGAGATTAGTAGAAGAAATTCATATATTCTCTTGTAATTCATTTTACCCACATCCATAACTACTGATGGTGGCATTATTTTCTTATTTTTGAGCATGAGTGGTTAAAACCCCAATGTTGGGGGTGTGTATATGATATAGGTTCTTGAATTATTAGCTGGGTGTATGATATTTTGATGTTAATTCAAGTGAGTTTACACTTGTTGTCATGTTTAATTTATAATTCTGAGGTTACAAATTTGGGTTTTACATTAGATCTTTAATTATTGCATTAACTTGAGTAATTGGAGTAGGCGATAAGTGTATAATCTGGAAAATCTTTCGAGATTTCAATTGAATGCCACAAAATCAAATTCCACGACTAATGTATAAGGAGATTTGCTTATAGTTGCTCAAGCCAAGCATGTCTTTGAGTGATTTGCATGTGAAGTCATAAAAGGTTTATATGAAACACCGTTGTTGTCATAATGAAGTGGTGGTTACCAGCAACCTAGCTTACTCACATACTTTTAACTCGAATAATCAAGTATTTAGACTCGGTTAGTTAGGTCTTGTCCCATATCTGCACACCCTCGACATCTCTCTCTTTTGGTTGTTTAATTTGTATTTAGAATGGTTGTTAGCTGAATCCTAGTTTTAATTTACTTGCAACCCCCCATTTAAATACCACAAATTCCTAGTTCAACTCATTGCTTCATCTCTTGAACACTCATTCCCTATGAGATTCGATGCCAACTTTTCATTGGTTATTACGCTGATAATGATCATCCACATATTCCAAATATGAGGTGTGCTTGAATGTCATCAAATAATACATTGAGGACAATATCTTAGGCATTCTAAGCTCAATATGAGTCCAACTTATGGACTCATCAATACCCCAACTAAAACATTTGCTTTCCCTCAAGAAAGTCAAATATTAATCAACTAAAGCACATTGCTTGCAAATAGGTCCATAAAGAGCAACACATATATGCCTTTCTTTGTCGTTGATCCTCAAAGCTTCTATACACCACTTACGCAATTTTGAAGCTTCAAAAGATAATTGAGGAGTTCTCAAGACAAAACTATGCTCCAATTGCAAATGCAGTTGCTATGCTTAAAGGATGTCGCCACTTTCTCTCATAATAAAGTAGATCCTAATACACATGATATCATAAAATTTAGCTCAAAACCTTCAAAGATCAAACAATGCTCACACTCTCAAAGAGAAACGACACGTAAGTTTCCACTCATAGGCTCACCCTTACTCCTAATTAACGTTGACCCAATCTCATCCAGATAAGAATCTCAAAGGACTTTGTTAGGCTTGTAATGTAGGCTTTAGGATGGGTAGGATAGTATTTGGGTACAAGTGACTAATCTCTCCTTGTACTCTACATACAATTCTCATGGTTCCTTGTCCTTCATTCACTTTCTTTTTCCCAATGACATTATTTTGTTCCTCACTTCAAAATCGTGCCCCACTTGTAACCATTTCTACAATTTTGGAGGATCTCATTCTAGATTAAATTCTCTTCTTCTTTTTCTTTTCTTTCCCTTTTTCATCATGGATTAACCCCTCCAATTCTTTGTTTCTTTCCTCGAGCTTTCAAATGGAAGACACCCTTTTCTTTTCACACCCCCAACTTTGGCCTTTAGCCACAACTTTCACATTTTGAAGTTAAAGGAGGGAATGATGTTCAACAAAAGGGTACTCTTTTCAATCAAAGGTTGAGGCTTGAAACATGGTTGCAAACAAAAAGAATTTAAGCTTAACGGGGACCACTAGGATATAATCAATGTCAAGGGAGGCTATTTTTAGGAAAGGTGGACTTAAGAGAAAATCAAAGAATGCCTAAGGTAATCTTCTTAATCCGAACTTAACCAAGCCAACACTTCAAGACAAACCGGCAAGTTAAAGGTATCAATAAGTATGCCTTTCAACGAATGCCTCACCAATGTGTTTCAAATTCAAACATCAACTACACAAAACACATTTACAATTATATTATCGATAATAGCATATCCAAGCTCAATACTACTTAGTCAACTTAAGATACTTCCAATCTACGTATGGATCATGTTCACATGAGATAAACCAATCGGTGAGTCAATATATGCTCCTCATCCATGGTAGTATTTGAATCAAAGATATTGACGATCAATATTTAGATTGCTAAGGGATTTGATACATGACAATAATTTGCAATATGACTTTTCATATATGCTCGGATATTTGACAAATCACAAGGGATAGAAAAATTTGGCACACACATAATCTAAAAAGACGTCAACCACAACTTAAAAGAAAAACTTACTATCTATCACAAATCAAAAGAATATTTACATACCAAAATAAAAGATTGTCTCAACTTTACATCACCAACTAAAAACAGAAACATCCAACCCATTATCTCAACTATCAGACATAACAACATAAACATCATAATTAGGACTACAACATACTCACCCCCTCCTAAAAACATTGTCCTCAATGTGAAGAAAAATATCATAAAAAAGCTCATTCCAGGAAATTCATATGCTTCGCGGACGGAGCAAAAAGTGGAGTCCTGGACAGAGCAAGCCACCCTATTCTATTACCAAACATAATTGGGAGAATCTCATCCAAAACTAGAGCTAGAAATGCTTTATTTCATTTTGTTCCCATTCTTCATTTCTTAATTCTCGAATCTAAGGGGGACTTTTCATATTTAGAATCTTTTTGTGGTATGTTCAGTTTACTATTCTTTCGTACTTTTTTCTTTTTACCACGCGATAGGTTAGTGAGCTATGGGTTTGAACTTTTTGGTCTTTTTTGTTTCTTCAAATGATATGATGGGTGAATCATTTGCTTCATTAGTTCCAACGGAGTCCGAGAGCGATATATCTCGTGACACGCTCCGTGTGACATTTGTTTTTAGAAAGTCCATCTAACTTCAAGAGAAACATTCTTTATGAATCATGTACCATTCAAATAAAGGGTGTATTGCCTCTTTGAGTGAAGAAGAGAGGGGCTTTGTACAGACACTCTTGAGCCATGTTTGTTGCCAAGTTAGCGAACCACTGTAGTAGCATCGAAGCCCTATGTGCTATAATGCTGAGTAGGAGCTTTCTATTTTAGCTGTTGCGGTAGAGAGCAAGAGGGATAAACAGTAGGCTGAAGCCGCAATAGGTAGTAAGTTTGGATACAATGCCAAACATGCAAGAACTGAAAAAAGAAAACCTCCTAATCACTGGCTTTCCCTGGATCTCCCTTCACCACCCCCATGGGGATGGTCTACAAGGTTCATAACTACTCCTCTTACTACAGGACGCTTACCTAGCAATTGCGTAGATCCATTGCTGAAGTCCAGCATCAGGAATAGCCTCAAACATGTTCAATCGACCTTCGGCGTAAACAACTTCATACTGTTGTAAGCTCTAGTTAGGACTTAGATATGAATGCAGAGATTGACGATATTCCAAAGGTAAGACAATGACAAGATTCCTTTGAGAATTAGGTACAAGAATGTGTTATTGGCATAGTTAATGGAAGAGTCCCCGAAGATGAAGAAAATGAAAAGGCCATCTCTCACCTAAGTAAGGAGTAAGTTAAAGAGTTCCCCTAGTCAATCTATTTGTGATGGTGGCTGAGGTGTGGAAGAAGTGGTAGCAGGGACATCAATGCCTAGATCTTGAGGTGTTGTCTTCAAAGTAGGCACCGGAACGGTGGAATCAGGTGCAAATACTTGTTGTTGTGGCTATGCAAGCTCTGGCTCTACTGCATGAGAAGATCCACTCGTCCTAATCATAGACTTGCCCCGGAGTGACGCTCTAGTAACGACAACAACAATAGCCTCCTCCATCTCCATCAACTCAACATTCTCCTCAAGAAGGACATCGACCCCTAGTGCATCTTTGTCAGTCTCCCGGGAAGAGATAATGTACTTGCTCTCAACCCTATCCCCGGAGTGACACCTATAGCATCCTTGGGAGGGACATCCACCAAACCCTATAAGGAAGTGACATTAATAGATTTCAACTCCGCCACCTCTTTCTTCATTGTATTAATATTGGCCTTCATGACTATCAAATCAACACCAACACTACCATTTGCTTCTAATGCCTCCACCGGGTAGTCAAAGAATCCAACCTAGCCCCATGACCCTCTACGCTCACCGTCAGCCTGTCCAACCCAAAGTATTTCTCCTCAAGGATCTCTCTCTGCTTCTTCTCCTATCTAATATCCGAACCAATACAACCACAGTGGCCCTTTCAATCAAGGCTGGGATGGAGGACTTGACCCATGCAGCTCGAGTGTCGACCAACTTAGCCTACGAGGCCCAACGATATATAATGGCCAGAGTGATCGGAGGTCGAGATATGAAAGCCTAAAGCCAAGGCTGGGTAGAAGATGAAGGGGCCAGAGTAGGAGAGGATGGGGCTAGAGTAAGGGAACAGGGCATATATGTCTCGTGAAGAGCTCAAATATTTCAGTCTTTAACATCTCAACATCAACAACTGGTGTACTATCCACCACTTTCTTCCTTGATATGTCCTCCTTATCCCTCTGAAACTCCACCTCAATACGTTTGACATTGAGGGAAATCAATGGAGTGATCTCGATATCTATTTTCCTCATAAATGGGACTCTAGCTCTCCTTCATAGGCTATGATAAGGCTGGGGAATGGTAGAGAAGTCTTCTGCTATTTAGCCCTCATAAGAATCTTCGAGGCTATAATCAACCCAAGGCTCACTTTTTGACTATCAGTGATGCATCCAACCAACACTGCTTTGTGATGATGAAGAATAGACTCATTCTGCAATGACATAAGGTTGCTACAAATAAAAGCGAACAAATATCAGGTTGGGACATTCAACTCCTTCTTCTCAATAACCACTCCCTCCTCTATCCATGTCAGGGCTGTAATGCTTATAAATGGGGCTAACCAAGCTTTGAGGTCATCCAAGGTGTTCTTCTTGATCATATTTGCCAAATCATAGTGGGTCCAAAATATACAACCCAATAATTCATTAATTTCTATTTCACTGCATGGGACAAGCACACCCCGAACCTCCACCACATCGAGTGGTTTAGTAATAACCTTTAATTTGCCCTTACTTTTAGGTATAATCCTGGCATATGATTCATAGAACTCACGTACCCAACTGGGGATAAGGTTCCCGAGGGGTCGTGAAACATTAGAATCCATGAAATCTTATAGTTTCCACACCTTAAGGCACCTATCAATCACCCCATTCATAGTGAGTCTCCATTCCTTCAAAATAGTTCTCAATCAGACAGCTTTCAAATGGTTGAGATGACGTGGTGTAATAGTTTTCCAAACAACTCAAAAAATTTGGAGAAGTGGATCATGGTCCGCCTTTGACCTCTCTTCAACGCGGTGACATTTTGAGGTAGTCTTTTGTCAATGATAAACAAAGGTTTGACTTCCTTTGGGAACTGCTGGACAGTAGAGTAAAGTTGAGGAGTTGTAGTGATTGACTGTTCTTTGCAAGACTGCCTGCTATAAATTCGCCTCCTTGTAAACATGTGTGCATCTGAAAAACTAAAATTAGTTTGTTAGATTGTAAATCTTGGTAAGGAGCTAACTAGTAATCCAAGGAGGTTGGAGTTGTTGCTTGATCCATCTCACTACAAGACCAAAATCCATCTCCAGTATCACCTTATTGTAGCCTAGTTGTATGTACCAGGTTAAGCCTAAAAGAACATCTTCTAGCTCAGCCTGATTATTTGTACCCACTCCAACAGGTGCTGAGTAAGCAAAGATTAATTCACCCTTATGGTTCTACAAATCCCAGCAGCACCAAGGTTCCCTAAGTTGCCCTTAGCACTTCTATATGTATTCAATTTGACTGTATCTGTTGAGGGAGTCTGCCAACACACTTTGGATATCCTCATGTCATGAACACACCTTTCAATCATTTTGAATAAATCTTTCCAATTGGATGACCAGTTGATGTAAGGATAAGCAGCATAGAAGAGGTTGTATATGTCTTTGAAAATAACATACTTTTACCCTAGTGATATTAGAAACCTTCCCACCATATTTGCTTCCACATTTATTTTTCCACAAGTTCCAGCAAATAAAGATAGGCATAGCTTGAAGAATTGTTTTATGGACAACGTTATTGTTTTTGATAGACCACCACCTCATGACTAGGCTCTTCAAATTTTTATAGCTCTTATCTATTCCCATTTAATTAGAAAAGGTGGCCCAAACATTTTTTGCAAATTGCCCTTCCACAAATATGTGGTCAATTGTATCTTGCCCTGAATCAGTACAACGGGAGCAGTTTGTAGGTTTATGACCAAATGTGGTGATCTTCTCATTGGTTGGGAGTTACCTTTCAAAGCTCTCCATAACGGGAAGGAGCATTTGAAAGGAATAAACTTATTCCAGGTATGAGAGTCGATAGGAACTTTAACTCTCTTCATCCTGATGATGTCCCAAGATGAAGAACAAGAGAAACAACCATTATTGTTAGGCTCCCAGATTGCCTTATCTGGAGTGCTAGCATTGTACTGGCACTGATATGCTAGTATATGAGAAGCCACCTAAGCAGGGAGCATTCGGTTGATCATTTCCACATTCCATTGTCCCTGATTCAGGAAGGTTGATACTTTGATATTATTTGGCCTTGTATTATCCATTCTTAATTTAGCCAGAGGACCACATCCCAACTAGTTATCCCACCAAAAATAAGCAGAACTAGAGGCAAGGTGCTATTGGATGTGCTTTTCAATCTCCAGCTTGTGTTTCATCAAGTATTTCCAAACAATTGATTGTCTATTACCCCATTTTCTGGATATGGTATTAGCTCTTTGGTAGTACTTTGCCATCAAAAAGTCACCCCACAAGGTTCTCTTGGTCCTGAAGATCCACCAGTGTTTGTATTGAAAGCATGTAACTGCATCAGTCATTTGTCTAACTCCAATGCCACCTTTCTCATAAGGGTAACTCAAGTTCTTCCATAATGCCTAGTGAAATTTCTTCCTAGCATTATTCCAACCCCAGAAGAAGTCAGCTATGAGCTTTTGTATCTATTTAAGAGTTGTTTTGGGAGAACATACAACAGATAGGAGATGGATAAGCAGGGATTGCAGTACATATTTCACTAACACAACCCTTCCACCATATGATAGCATCCTGGTTTGCCACCCAGTGATCTTGTTCAAAAACTTAGCCACCAGCCCCGAGTAGTATATAATTTTTTGTCTCCCACTACATATAGGACACCCAAGGTATATCATAGGACTATCTTTTTTATTAAAACTAGTCACTTTTAACCCTTATAACAGTAGACATCAAGGTATAGGAAGAGACCATGAAATTTCTTTTATTTTTATTGATCAATTGTCCCAATGCATCTTCATAGGTGGTAAGAGTTTGCATAACCAACTTGAGAGATTTTCTTTCTAGAGGTGAAAATGATTACGTCATCTACAAAACTAAGGTGATTGATCTAAGGGCCTTTTGGATGCATGAAGAAACCATGATAATTGGGATTAGAATTAAGCTTATTAAGCAACTTGGACAACACTTCTGCCCCAAGGATAAAAAAATCAGGTGAGAGGGGATCGCCTTGCTTAAGGCCTCATGAAGATTGAAAAAAACTATGCCTAGAGCCATTAATTAAGACAAAATACCAATTGTTAAACATAATTCTCCACACCATATCAATAAATACTTCACTAAAACCCATTCTTTTGAGAGCAAAACAAGTGTATGACCAAGAGACCCTATCATAGGCCTTGACCATATCAAGCTTAACGACAACATTTCTACCATCATTAGGCTTCTTAATATGATGAATGATTTCTTGGGCCAACATAATATTCTCGAAAATGCTCCTATTCTGTACAAAATTAGACTGGTTGAGAGAAATCAGCTTGGGCAGAATAGGATCTAATCTAAGGTAGAGGATCATGAAGATAATTTAGTTAGTGAAATTATTGAGGCTAATAGGTCTGAACTCAGTCATTTTAGTAGGGTGTTATACTTTGGGAGTAAGATGAAGCATGCATGAGAGAAATATTTAGGAATGGTCTGCCCATATGAAAAAGCTTGGATAATATTGAAAAGATCCTGTTTGATAATCTCCAAATTAACTTTGAAAAATTTTCCATTCAAACCATTTAGACCAGTTGTAGTGTTTAGATTCATGGAGAATACTACCTTTTTTACCTCCTCCAAAGTAGGCATACTCCGAATAGAAGAATTTTGATCATCAATCACCATCTTAGGAATGCATTGGAGGGCCTACTCTTGGATTTGCTCTCTTTTTTATTTATTGCTTGTGGCTATAAGGGCTGCCCCAGCGGCTTTAGATCCTCCTCGAGAAATCAGGTGCTTTCTATATGGCATATTTGCAAAACATAGTGAAAACATACGTAATAATTCAGAATAAGAGAATAAATGTAAAAACAACCCTCATAAAAACACAGACAGGCTAAGGCCAATTTACCCACCGAACGTATTAGCCGATCAAATTGACCATCGCTGAATGTTACAGAACATAAGTTTCATAAGATTGTCAACTTCGACGATAAGTGTAATCATTCGACGGACCGTCGAATTGATTTAGTGATTAGAGTGACCGTTGCCAAATTTGACAGCAACATAGGGGTTCAAGGCTAACAAAAATGGGGATGCTTGTCGCTATTCAACGAATTGCCGAATCAACTCAGAAGTCAAAATGATCCTCGCTGAAGTTGACTGACAACCCAAATTTCATTAAAATTTTCAACATGAAACCAACAATATAGCGGGAATCTTGATAACATTCAAACTATAATGGCCTAACCTAGGGGCCTAGTCATCACACTGTGAGTGAGATACCCGAAGGCACCTCTCTCAAGCCATCTCTAGCATCTTAAGCATTCATAGGAATTAAGTAAAACTTTTGCGAAAAAAGGGACAAAGGGCTAATTTGATAATAAAGCAACATTATAAACCAGTGGAAATTTTTCAATCAACTTGTTTGTCTATATGCATACCATCTACATCATAAATGGATGGGATCAGTATCGGTCGATCTCCATCAAATAGAAAGAAGTCTAAAATAATGCAACATAAAACGTAAAAGCCTCAGAAGTGCTACAAATACATTATCTTAAACAAAGCAAAGAGCTAAGATAGAAGAAAAAAGTGGAGGCGTCCCAAACTAAGGGATCACCACGAACAATAAAGCTAGTCTTGAACTCCAAGTACTAGCCAATAACTGATAGAGGAGTAATTATCCCTATATGGTTAAATCATGCAAGTAAAATATGTATTAGTGCATTTGAATGTACTATGTATGTGAGATGTAATGTATGGATGAAATTATAACACCATCATTATTAAACATAACATATAAGGATATATATGATAAAAGATATATAAGTGAGTTTAAACATGCTCAAGGAATATGGTTCGAGATAAATATGAGAGAATGCATAAGAAAGCACACAAAGTGAAAACATAGCATAGGATCATAAACTTGTGGGAATGGACCTTAACACACATATGAGACCATGTGAGCTACTACATGGAATCCAACATAACCCCCCTACTTTGGCATGGGAGACCACTTGAAAGGTGGAGCTCTATCAACCTTAGCATGCATCATAATAACATAAATGGCCTACATGGATCCACTAGCCTAGCCTAGAAGCGCTCTTATAGTGGCACATAGTTAATGTGACAAAGGGTTGCTTCTAAGGTTTCCTTACCGAGCGTCACCACAAGCTCATATTCAGTGCTAAATCATCCCACGGAATCTTTAAAGTTCAACTTAGAACCATAGCAATTATAGGAGTAGCTCAAACTTACGAACCACCAATTGAGAATTGTCCTTTCATCTTTGGGGTTTTTCTTAAACATCTCTTATGGCAATTAATATCAAACTCATATCTTTGATAAACTTAACTTTGAAACGCTTCACTAAAGCCCTAATCATAATCATAAATTATAGAAAGCTTTACTTGAAAACTAGGTGGGCTTAGTTTGATCCTGGAACAATCATAAATCACATAAGTCAGAGGAAATTTCTCTTTAAAAGAAACATCGAAAATGCCCAACCTTAATCATATCAAAAATCATCATGGAATCAACATCATTCTTCCAATATGCATATGTTTATTTAACAAAATAACTACTAACTTCATAAGTATCATATAATAACATGAATGTCATGAAATGATCATAAGCGTGCACATTAACTTGAAGAACTTAAAGAAAAAGTACAATAGTTCATAGGGAACTTTATGGGTGAAAGGATACCCATAACTCTTTTTTGACCTATATTTATTTTCCAAGTCTTTTCGGCAATTGCAATGGCTTCTTACTCGACATTGTAATCATTGTTGATCAGTAATCAACTCACATATCTTGGGGTATCCGGAGAGTAACAAACTTGTATGGTTGAGGAAGAATTTATAAAATCTAGTTCTTGTCGTGCCTTGCCTTGATGAGAGCCTTTCTTGCCTTAGAATTTTTTTTAGGGTAAAGAATAGGGGAAAGAATAAAGGGATTAGGGCTCAGAGACTGATATAGGGCCCCTTTTTTGTCCTCTAAATGACATAGTTAGGAATAGAAAGGACGGAAATGAAAAAATTACACCTCATTAAAACTGCCGAAATCGACCTACAAGACCTCAATTACGGGTCGTAAGTCCCTTTGTTACACACACACACACACACACACACACACACACACACACACACATATATATATATATATATATATATGATAACACATCTAAAATTTCCTGAAAACTAACTTTGATGGACTCAAACCCATGGACACATGTTACGGGCCATATAATCATTCAGGGGCCGTGGTTGGACTCATTGAGTCCTTCCACTCTAGTCATTTTTCACCTTATTCTTGGCCTCATCCCACGAAGAACCTTTACGGGCCATCTGATAACTCATAGGCAATCCTTCAAAAATCTCACAATTTCCTTCATGTCTGGGTCCCACTCACAGAATTATGTATCGTAAGGTATCCTACGGGCAGTCACTTGGTCCGTGCATTACCCCATACTTGGAAACTTCTCCCATTCCTGAAGTTTTTATGTTTAAGAACGGAACCTACAGACTGTATGTCAACTTACAGGCCGTAAGTCACCCCCATAAACCAGTCTTCAGGTCATTTTTCAGGCCAACTTTTCTGTACTGAAGGCTCCTAAACTAGGGGTCGTTACAATATCTCCCTCGTAGGAAATATTCATCCACAAATGTAATTAAAGGCATGCTCTAAAGAGTAAACTAGCAGCTAATAACCCAGTATACATGCAAAATGCAAGTCAAACATCATTTCTCAAAAAATTTAGATTTCATACTTTAAACATGTCTCAAAACAGTTCATAAGCATCAAAATAAATAAATACATCATGAGAAACTTAAATACATAGAATTTGAGGTTTCTAGAAGAAATTCTTAATACCTTAGGCTTGAGTATAGTGGAATAGATGTGGATAGCATTTCATCATATCCGCATCCGCTTCCCATGTAGCACCCTCAACTTGGTTTCTCCAAAGCATCTTGACAGATGCGACTTACTTCTCCCTTAGATTCTTCACTTGCCGGTTTAGAATTCGAACCGGTGCCTCTTCATAACTCAACTCCTCTTCAATGTTCACATCATACAAAGGAACTATGGAACTTGGGTCACCTACTAATTTCCTCAACATCGACACGCGGAAGACCGGATGAATCAAATGCAACTCGTGGGGTAGGTCCAACTCATATGCCACTTTCCCCGCTCCTCTCACCTCCTTGTAGGGTCCCACGTATCTAGGACTCAATTTTTCTTTCTTACCAAATTGGAGTACACCTTTCATTGGAGACACCTTCAAATAGACCCAATCACCAACTTGGAACTCAAGTTTCCTTCTTCTCACATTAGAGTAGGACTTTTGTCGACTTTGGTATGCTTGCCATTTCTCCCTTATGCTTTTAATTTACTACAAAACATTCATCATATCTGGTCCTATTAATGCCGACTCACCAACTAAACCACTTGATGGGCGATCTATACCGTCTACCATACAAGCATCAAATGGTGCCATCCCAATACTTGCATGAAAGCTATTGTTGTAGGCAAACTCGATAAGTGGAAAGTGGTCATACCAACTCCCCTTAAATTCCAAACTAGAAATTCTCAATATATCTTCTAATGTTTGAATAATCCTCTCAGCTTGTCCGTCGGTTTAGGGATGAAAAGTCGTACTCAACTTCACCTTAGTGCTAAGTCCTCTTTGAAAAGATTTTCAAATGTGAGAAGTGAATTGAACTCCACGATCTAATATGATGGACAATAGAATTCCATGTAACCTCACCAACTCATGGATATACAAGGGGTTTAGTCCTCGACGCTGAATGTAGTCTTGACCGACAAGAAATGAGCCGACTTCGTCATACGGTCAACTCTCACCTATATAGATTCAAAATGCTTTTTGGTCTTTAGAAACCCAACTATGAAGTCCATGTTGATATCTTTCTACTTCCAAGTAGGAATGTCAATATCTTGTGCTAAGTCACCCAACCTTTGGTGTTCAACTTTAACCTTTTGGCAATTGGCACACTCCAACATAAATTGAGTAGTGTCCTTCTTCATTCCATTCCACCAATAAATCTCCCTCGAATATCTATACATTTTTGTAGCACCAGGATGAATGGAATATGAAGAGTTATGGGCCTCTTGCATGATCAACTTCTTCAACTCACTATCATTGGGAACACACAACCTCCCCTGATACCGAAGTACACCATATCCCCCTTGGGAGAAGACTTCTACCTTTCCATCCTTTACTAAGGTTTTCAACTCAACCAAAGCTAGGATCAAGATCTTGGTTGTAACCTCATCAATCAAAGAAGATGCGGACCCATGAAGAACCATTGCACCACCACTTCCGGACTCACTCAATTTCACTCCCAGTCTAGCCACCTATGGATATATTTGGCTAACTTTCTTTTTCCATCATCTTCAATATGGGACACATTATCCATGGAGATTCTACTAACGGTATCAGCTGCTACATTAGCTTTTCTAGGCTAGTACTTCATACTCATATCATAATCTTTGAGTAGCTCTAACAACCTCTGTTGTCTCAAGTTGAGATCCCTTTGGGTGAACATTTGTTGGACACTCTTGTGGTCGATGAAACATCCATATGAACTTCGTACAAGTAATGTTGCCAAATCTTTAAGGGAAACCATTATCGCAAGCTCAAGATCATGAGTCGGGTAATTCTTCTCATGCACTTTCAACTACCTTGAAGCATAGGAAATCACTTGACCATTTTGCATTAACACATAATCCAACCCAATCCTTGATGCATTAGAATACATTACAAACCCGTCATTCCCTTCTAGTAATGTCAATATGTGTCTGAAGTCAACCGATCCTTTAAAGTCTGGAAATTCCTCTAACACTCATCTGTCCATACAAACTTCACCTTTTGTTGAGTTAGCTTGGTAAGTTGGGATGAAATAGTGGAGAAGTCTTGCACAAATCGTCTATAGTAACCGACTAGACCCAAGAAACTCCTATATCAATAGAATTCAATGGCCTTAACCAGTTTGTCACCGCCTCTGTCTTCTTAGGATCATCTTTGATGCCCTCTCTAGATACTACATGCCCAAGGAAAACAACCTTATTTAGCGAAAACTTACATTTATCAAACTTTGCATAGAGCTTCTATTCCCTCAGGGTTTGAAATACTACTCTCAAGTACTCTATGTGCTCTTGCTCACCTCGAGAGTAGATAAGAATGTCATCAATAAACACCATAACGAACATGTCGAGGTAACCTTATTCATGAGGTCCATAAATTTTTCAGTGCATTAGTGAGGCCAAATGATATCACCACAAACTCAAAATGACCATACCTAGTCCGAAAAGCCATCTTAGGGATGTCACTTCTCTCACCCTCAATTAGTGATAATTGGATCTCAAATCAATTTTGGAGAAATGAATAGCCCCTTGTAGTTAATCAAATCAATCATCTATCCTTAGGAAGGGATACTTATTCTTGATGGTGACTTTATTGAGTTACCAGTAATCAATGCACATACGGAGCAACATGTCCTTCTTTCTTACAAATAGCACTAGGGCAGCCTATGGAGACCGGCTAGGTCTAATGAAGGCATTCTCTAATAAATCCTTTAGCTTCTGCGTTAACTCCTCCAATCTTGCGGAGCCATTCTATAAGGAGAGATTGAGATAGGCTGAGTATTGAGTAAGAGGTCTATAGCAAAGTCTATCTCCCTTTTGAGGGGAACACCTGGTAACTCATTTGGGAAGACATCAGGGAATCCACATACAATGGGGACTGACTGTAGAGAAGGAACTTTGGAAGAGACATCTTTGACCCTCATCAAGTGTAGATGCATCCCTTGGAAATCATTTTGTAGGAATTTACAAAAGAAATGAATCGACCCCTACATAAAGAGTTTCTACCCTCCCATTCAAGAACTGGCTTATTAAGGAATTGAAATTTAACCCTATGGATTCTATAGTCAATGAAAGAATAAGAAGCATGGAACCAATCCATTCCTAAAATCATATCGAAGTCTACCATGGAAAGCTCGACTAAGTCACATGGAATCACTCTATGTAAGATAGAAATAGGACAACTTCTATAGACTCTTCGGGCTATGATAAAATCACCTATGGGGTTACTCACCTCATAGGGCTTATGGAGGACTTTGAGACAGACATGAAAGGTTATACATAAAGAATGGGGCTAAAAAAGACAAATTTGCTTTTGGATCTAAAAGTGTATATGCATCATAATAAAAAACTCTTAACATGCCGATAACCACATCCGAAGCTTCTTCGACCTCGTGGTGACCATGAAGAGCATAAAATCGATTGGTCCTTTCAGTGCCTTGGACCGAACCTCTTTTTCCTAAAGGCCTTGTGCCTTCGCTCCTGAAATCCTTAACATGGTGGTTGGGCATCCCATAAGTGAAGCAAGCATTTGACTTGGCTAGGCATTCTCCTCTGTGAGGTTTCCCCACTTAGGGCAATTTGGATTTTGGGTCTTGGAAGCCACCTCCTTTTCCTTCTAGGGAGGAAGATTGGTGGTGGATCTTTACTCACTTTGCTTTTAGCCACCTAGAAACTTGTGACTACTATCCCCTTGGTGGGAGTAGTTTCCACCTTCAACTCAAGCCCTCTTGGACTCTCTTACCCTTTCACGAAGCTTCTCTTCTTCAATTTTTTCCATGTATTTCATCAAGCGGGAAATGTCCATCTCCTTGACCAACGTGGTCTTCCTGCATTTCTTCGAGACCTACTCAGAGACCCCTGAAATAAACTTGCTCATGTGAGCCCTCAGATCCGCGACCATAAATGAGCATACTTTGACAATTTGGTGAACTTGAGGGCATACTTCCTCACGCTCATGCTCTCCTATTTCAAGTTGATGAATTCCTAGACCTTTTCCTCCCTAAGCTCGATGGGAGAAAACCAATCCAAAAAGGCACATTTGAATTCCTCCCAGCCAATAGGACCTGCTCCTTATCCTCTCTCATCGGCCTATTGCTCATACCAAATCTTGGCGATTCCTTTAAGCTGATAAGCCACTAACTCAACCTTTTCTTATGATGGAATGCCCATCAACGCAACCACCCAATAGGCCTCCTCTATGAAGTCAATTGGTTCCTCATCCGTCTTTAACCCATGGAACTCTAGCAGGTTCATCCACATAAAATCTTGTACTCTGGCAGCCGGAGTAGGCACTTGAAGAGGTATCACTGTCTCCCTGTTAGCCTGATTGGCCAATGCTTGTGCCAATAGGGTGAACGCAGCTCTGAACTCCGCATAGACACTCCATCATCCTGTTGGAGTAGAAAGGCTTGCTGTTCCAGAGTGCCTCGTTGATGGGGAGCTCTTTGTGATAGCTTGATCTTGAAATAAGAAAAAGCCCATCGTTAGTTAGTAAAACCCTTTTTCAACTCTAAGGAACGACATGAATAAGAAAGAAGGAAAGAATTTTCTGGACTGCCTCATAGCCTCTCACTCAAAATGGTGACACACTTTACAACTTTGAATGAGACTCTATGCCAGTGGCAGAGCCAGCATTTTCGTCAAGAATTTTCATACTTTTCAAGCATAAGCGGGTGATTTTTATATCAAGGGTGTTCAACAATTGATATATGTCAACATATCCATATTTAACCTATATACTCTAAAAATATTTGATGAAGGGTGTTTATCTGACCACCATTGAATGAATGTAGCTACGCCTCTGCTCTACGCTAGGGGGTATCCATGGACATCCGAGGAACATTTTAAACCTCATGCTCTGATGCCAAGTTTATAATAACCCGACCTAGGGGCCTACTCGTCACACAACGAGTGAGATACCCAAAGTCACCTCACCCAATCCATCTCTAGCCTCTTAAGCATTCATAGGCATTGAGTAAAACTTTTGCATTAAAAGTAAGGGAAAAGGGACTAAGGGACAATTTGACAATGAAGCAACATTAAAAAGCAGTGGAAATACTACAATCAACTTACTTGTTCATATGCATACCATCTACATCATAAATGGATGGGACCGATATCGGTCGATCTCTATCAAAAGAATAAAGTCTATAACTAGTACAACATAGAATGTAACAGCCTCGGAAGGGCTACAAATTCATTATCTTACACAAAGCGAAGATACAAAAATGAAGGAAAAAGTGGAGAAGTCCCAAACTAAGGGCTCACCACGAAAAATGAAGCTAGTTTTGAACATCGAGTACTAGCCAAGAGTCGGTGGAGGAGTGCTTGTCCCAACATGTTTAAATCATACAAGCACAATATGCATTAGTAAGTTTGAATGTATTATGTATGTGAGAAGCAATGCATGGATGAAATAGTAATGCCATCATTATTAAATGTAACATATAAAGATATATATATATATATATATATATATATATGATAATACATACGTGAGCTTAAACATGTACAAGGAATATGGCTCAAGATCAATATGAGACAATGTATAAGAAAGCACATAAAGTGAAAACATAGCATAAGATCATAAGCTTGTGGAAATGAACCTTAACCGACATATGAGACCATGTGAGCTACTATATGCAATCCAACATAACCCCCCTATGTTGGCATGGAGATAACACTTGTTGGGTGGAGCTTCGTCAACCTTAGCATGCATCATAATATCATAAATGGCCTATGTGGATCCATTAACCTAGCCTACAAGGGCTTCTATGGTGGCACATAGTTAATGTGACAAAGGGTTGCTTCTAAGGTTTCCTGACCAAACCTCACCACAAAGTCACGTTCGGCGCTAAGTCATCCTATGAAATCTTTAAAGTTCAACTTAGAATCATAAGTACCAATCATAGAAGTAGCTCGAACTTAGGAACCACCAAGTGAGAATTGTCCTTTAATCTTGGTGACCTTTCTTAAATATCTTTTCGGGAAATTAACATCAAACTTATATCTTTGATAAAATTAACTTTGAAACGCTTCATTAATGCCCTAATCATAAATCATAGAAAGCTTTACTTGAAAACTAGGTGGTCTTAGTTTGATCATGGAACAATCATAAATTACAAAAGTCATAGGAAATTTCTCTTTAAAAGGAACATCAAAATCGCCCAACCTTAATCATATCGAAAATCATCATGGGATCAACATCATTCTTCTAATATGCATATATTTACTTAACAAAATAATTTCTACCTTCATAAGTATCATATAATAACATGAATATCATGAAATCATCATAAGCATGCACATTAACTTGAGGAACTTAAATAAAGGTAAAATACTTAATAGAGAACTTTATGGGTGAACGGATACCCAAAAATTAACTCATATACCTTGGGGTAATCAGAGAGAAACAAACTTGTGGGATTGAGGAAGAATTTGGAAACCCTAGTTCTTGCCTTGCCTTGCCTTGAGAACCTCTTTCTTGCGTTAGAATTTTTTTTGAGTAAAGAATGGGGGAATGAATGAAGAGATTATGGCTTTGAGACTGATATAGGGCTCCTTTTTCATCCCTAAAACGCCATAGTTTGGGAATAGAAAGGACGACAATAATAAACTACCCCTCATTAAAACTATCAAAATCAACTTATGAGACCCTAATTACGGCCGTAAGTTGATCCACAATCCTAGGTCCCTTCGTTTGGTAACACATATGAAATTTCCTGAAAACTAACTTTGCTGGACTCAAAACCACAGACACATGTTACGGGCCATATAATCATCCACGGGTCGTGGTTGGACTCATAGAGTCCTTCCACACTTAGCCATTTTTCACTTTATTCTTGGCCTCATTCTGCAAAGAACCTCTATGGGTCGTGTCTTATTTTATGGGCCATCTGATAACTCGTAGGTCATCCTTTAAAAATCTCCAAATTTCCTTCATATCTAGGGTCCCACTCAAAAAACCATGTATAGGCTGTAAGGAATCTTGCGGGTCGTCACTTGGTCCGTGGGTTACCCCACACTTGGAAACTTTTTCCCTTCCTAAAGTTCTATGTTTAAGAACGGAACCTACGAGTCGTATGTCAACTTACGGGTCGTAAGTCACTCCGTAAACCAGACTTCAGGTCATTTTTCAGGCCAACTTTTCTGTACTCAAGGCTCTTTAACTAGGGGTCCTTACAAATACATACTTCCTTATAGAAATATGAACGATCATTAGCAATATATCTACCTATCTACGATGAGTCGGGATCGATTCCACAAGGATCGGGAGTTGCTCAATTTGAACCTTGAAGTAATTAATTGAACCAATTGATGGTAATCGTTTTAAAATTGAGTCAAGTTACTTAAAATAACTAATTTCACCTTGTAACAATTTAATTAAACTAGATGGATAAGAGATGTCGAGGATATACGTTATTGAAAGTAATTTCAACACATAGTCTCTGATATTGAATCCAATAGCTAATTTACTTGTGTAGGCTAGAATGTTTGTAACCATAACTATGATTAAGTCAATTATGGTGTATCGATATGAATCAGTTAAGACTTCATACGTAATTCACACACGAGCCAAAAAACTTATGCAAATTTGTAGCTAAACGGTCTAAAAGCTTAGTCAATTGAATTCTATTACGGAATTCAATCCCAACACATGATATCCATGACTGTTGCACAATCCTTCCACTCCAAATATTCACTTTCATGCAATATTCAAAGATCTAAACATGACTCTAAGTTTGCAACCATAGATTTACAATGCCAGCTAAAGGAAAACGTAATCCTACATCAACTTAGCACATAAAACTCGATTAAATCATGAACCCATAGTAAGAAATTAACATTCAGCTACTAAGCCCATCCCCATCATGAGGGTTTCTAGCCACTCATGTTCAAAATGAAAATGAAGTTACCAAAGGGATTATCCATGACAATGGGATTGAGAATTTGAAGGAAAAATTGATGTCAAATCCTCTTCTCCTCTTTAATTCTTCACCTTTAAGCCAAGTACAAAACCTTTCTTCCAAAGCCAAAAAGTATTTTCTGATAAATGTACCTTTTTTCTCTCTAGAATGTGTAAGTACAATATAAAAGATCTCAGTGTGTACCTTTCAAAAAGTCTTCATCCTTCCCTTTAATACCTCATATGAAAATAACCTTAATTTTTTCATGATTCACCATTCGGCAGTCAAAAGTCAACTGTCACTGAACATGTTCGGGAATCTATCGAATATGAATGAGACTGCCTTTTTGAGCCTTCCTTAAGATTTTGGAATTTGTAACATTAGGCGATGAGTTGTTCATTGTTGAATCACTTTGGCGATCCGCCGAAGTGTGACATGCATTGCCTTTTTGTACCTCAAATTTTTCACATCTTTATTGCCAATTTTTATAATATTTGGTGATGACACTGTGGGTGGTCGAATTGGTTTGACAATCCACCAAAGTAAACTATATGTTGTCCTTTTTCACCTTGTACTTGGGGTTGGCGGCAAGTGCAATATTTGGCGTACCGTCGAAGTGTTCAGTGATGACCGATTTCCATTGCCTTTTTGGCATTTTTCTCTTCTAGTCCTATTTTGCTAAGATTTCTCCTTTCATGCATCTTCTTCCTTATTTCTAGCATCGAACACACATTTTGGTTAATATATGAGGCACAAGAACACATTGAGGACAATATTTTATGCAATTTAATCTCTGTATGAGTCCAACATGCAGACTCATCAACACCCCAACTTAATTTCTTGCTTGCTTTCAAGTAAGTCAAATACCAATCAAGCTGAAGCATAATGCTTGCAAATAGGGCCATAAAGAGCAGTACATACATTTCTCCCTTTGTTGTCAAACCTCAAGTCTCCTACAAACCACTTACGTGATTTTGAAGCTTCAAAAGAAAACTAAGGAGTTCTCAAGACAAAGCTATGTTCACAGTTGTCAATGCGGTTGCTGATTAATGCCCAAGAAATGTTACCACTTGCCCTCACAACAAAAAAGATCTTTCTACACAGAATATCACAACATTTAGCTCTATACATCAAGGATCAAGTAACTTTTGCACTCCCAAAAGAGAAATGACATGCAAGTTTTTCCCATAGACTTGCCCTTATTCACAATCAACGTTTACTCAATTTCATCTGGACTAGAATCTAAAAGGACTTAATTTGTTAGGGCTGTAATGCAGGCTTGAGGATGGGTAAAATAGCACTTTGGCACAAGTGACTAGCCCCTCCTTGAACTCTACAAACAACTCCTATGATTCTTTTATTCCTCATTTGTTTCCTTTTTCCCAGTGATATCATATTATCTTTCATCTCAACTTTTGGTATCCCACATGCAACTATTTCTCAATTTTTTTAAGGGTTTGATTTGAAATCAATTATTTTCCTCATTTCATTGTTCAAATATCTTTCTTTAATTCTTTTTCATCACACATTGATTCTTCCATTTTTTTTCCTTCAAACTTTCGAATGGGAGACACCTTTTTCTTGTTACACCCCCAACTTTGGACTTTGATCACTACTTTCACAATTTCAAGCTCAAGGAGGGAAAGGTGTTCAACAAAATGAATAATATTTTCAATTGAAGGTTACGGGTTTGTAACATCCTACCAACTAAAAGACTTTAAGCTCAACAAAGATCACTAAGGATAAAATCTATGTCAAGGGAGGCTATTTGGGTAAAGTGGACTTAAGAGGAAACCAAAGAAGGCCTAAGGTCATCTTCTTAATATGGATTCAATTAATCTAACACTTCAACACAAGCTGGAAAAGTTCTAGGTGTCAACAAGCATGCCTTTCAAGGAATGCCTTACCTTTCATGGCAAAATGGCTCCCGAATTCAAACATCAACTAGACAACACCCATTCATAACTTATCGATCATTACATATTCAAGTTCAACGCTCACTTAGTCAACTCAAGATGATTTTATCCATGCATGGATCATTTTCACGTAAGATGAATTAATATGTGACTCAATACATGCTCCTCGACCATGGCACTATCCGAATAAAAGATATTGGTGATCAATACTTGAATTACTAAGGACTTTGAGTCATGACAAATCATTCGTGAAATGACTTTTCATATACACATGGGTATTTTTCCAAATCACAAGGGATAAATAAAAAATATTCAGCACATATAATCCAAAAAGACATCCATCACAATAAAAGCAAAAAGAACTGACTATCTATCACAACCCAAAATTATATTTACAAACCATCAAACCAAACGAATATTACAAACAGAAGGTAAGGATTATCTCACTTATACATCACCAAAAATAAAAACACAACCCATTGTCTCAAATACTCAAACCATAACATAACCAAATTAAACATCATAAACTAGGATTCTTATATTCACCCCTTTCTAAAAGTTGTCCTCAACGTGCAAGAACAATATTATCAAAGCATGAAAGGAAGGAATGAGATAAAGAATCCTCTTGATCACTCTATAGGCGGTGGTGATTAGGATGTTGAAGAGGTAGTAGAGAGGGCATCAATGCTCGGGTCCTGAGGTGTAGTCTCTGAAGTAGGTATCGGAGTAGTGGACTCTGTCGCACCCATCTATGGCCCCTCAAGCTCTGGCTCAATTGCATCGGATGAACCACTCATCCCAATCATGGACCAGTCCCAGAGTGACTCTCTAGTGATGGCAGTAATAATCGCCTCCTCCGTCGCTCTCAACTCACCATGCTCCTACGTAATGACATCAAATCCCAATGCATCCTCATAGATCTCCGAGGAAGATGCAAGACTCGCTCTTAGTCCCCAATCGCGGAGTCACACCTGTAGCTGCCTCAGGAGGTACATCCATCGAACTCCAAAGGGAAGTGATATTGGTGGACTTCAACTTTGTCACCTCATTTTTCAACACAACAATATCGGCCTTCACGGCCATCACATCCGCACTCACACTATCTTTGGACACCAAAGTTGCCACCCTAGTCATCAAAGCATCAAGCCTAGCCCCATGGCCCTCCACAGTCACATTCAACCGATCCAACCTAATATTTTGCTCCTCTATCATCTCTCTTTGCTTCTTTCCATCATCAAGCATCAGGACCACAACTGTTGCGATAGACCTCTAAATTAAAGCAGGCAAATAGGACTCAACCCGTGTAGCCCAAGTGTCAACCGATTTGGCCAATCAGGCCAAATGATAAATAGTAGACTAGGTGATCGGGGGTCGAGCTGTAGAAGCCTGTGGCTCAGGCTAGGTAGAGGATGAAGGGGCTGGAGTAGGCAAGGATGGGGTCAGAGTAGGAAGGAAGAAGGTATTCTTGAATCGGGCACCAACTCAGATGTGTCGGTCTCAAACATCTCCATATTAATGCCCGGCATAGTATCCAATGGCTTCTTCCTAGTCTTGTCCTCCTCATCCCATGGGAATTCTTCCTTAATACATCAGATATCTATGGAAAGATGGAGTGATCTCAACATCAGTTTTTCTGATAAACAATACACCGAATCTCCTACACAAGGTTGTGATGAGACTCGAGAATCAGAGAGAAGTTTGCAGTTTCTTAGCTCATGTAAGAATCTCTAGGGCTATGATTAAACCAAGGTTTAACTTCCTGCAATCCATGATACAATCCACCAACACCACATTGGGGTGCTGAAGAATAGAATCATCTTGTGACAACATTAGGTTGCTACTAACAAAACTAAACCAAAAATGCACAGAAATGTTCAGCTCCTTCTTCTCTATGACCACCCTTTCCTCTAACTACGATGAGGTTGCAATATTAATCAATGGGGCAAGCTAAGATTTGAGGTCATCCGGTGTATTCTTTTCAATCATGTCAGCCAAGTCATAACGAGTCTAGAATGTGTCTCCCAATAAATCATTGATTTCTATTTCACTGCATGGGACAAGCATACCTCAAACTTCCACTACATCAATTGGCTTCGAAGTAATCTTCACACAACCTTTACTTTTGGGAATCAACCTGACACAGGCTTCGTAGAATTCCCAAACCCAATTGGGGACATATGGCTCTCTAGGTATGGTGAAATGCTATAACCCTTTAAATCTCAAGGTATCCCACACCTCGGGGTATATATCAACCACCCTATCAATAGATAATCAACGCTCCTCCAATATGGTTCTCAACCCTATATCCTTCAGAAGATTGAGATGACGCGATGCAATAGTTTCTCGGATGATTTGAGAATTTTGGAGAAGTGGATCATGTGCCACCTTCAATCTTTCTTCTATATGGCGGCATATACAAGCCTACTCTGCAGCCGTAGGTTCATCAACTAGAGTTTGGACCCTATTTCTTCCTCCTCAAAGTCCGTCTATTCGACCTCAAGAGATGCCTCCTCATCACTATTGGTGTCTTTATGCTTAGCCACTTTACATTTTCCTTTGCCTCATTCATCTCTACAAGGCCGTTGTGCTCTTTGTTCTTAGCCCCCGGCAGCTACGAGGGCTGTCTGGGATGCTAATCAGATATTTTTGGCAAGGCATAGCTGCAAAACAAAGCAAACATATGTGTAATAATCAATGGTGTAAAATAAAATTGCAAAAAGAACCCTTAGAAAAATAAGTACAAAAGGTGGTCAGTTTGCCCACTGAACATGTTTGGTGGATCTCTGAACCGATTCGGCGGTCGAATTGACCATCTTCTTTTGTTACAAAAACTAGGCCTCCAAAAACTATCACATTCAGAGGTGATTGTCACTATCCGGCAGACCAATGAATCGACTCGGCAGACAAATAGACCATTAGTGAATCTGACAGAACATTAATTGCTATTAAAAAGGGCGATGCATGTGGCCTTTCAGCAGATCACTGAATCAACTCGGCAGTCAAATGACCGTCGCTGAATTTGATTAGCAACCCAAACTTCCCCGTGATTCAAATTTTAAGCACAAAATCAATAAGACAAGGGGAATTTCATAATGCATGCCTCACAAACACATACCCAAACATAAAAACATGTTAAATAATTCCCAAATTTCACACCTTGATCACGAATTCAACCATACGATGACTTTATCCTTAACTTTTTTCTTGCCAGGTTTTATAAAATTAGGCGACACCACTATAGACTGCCGAACCACTTCGGGGATCCGTCGAATTTCACATTTCGTCGCCTTTTTGAACGTCACACTTGGGGTTTGAACTCTATAACTTTAGGCGGACATCAAGCCTATTTGGTGTACCGCCAAACATGTTGGTGACAGTCGATCTTGACCCCCTTTTGATCATTTTTGCTCCTTTTAACTTGATTTGCTATGGTTTGTTCCTTCATACATCTTATTCCTCATTGCTAGCATCAAACCCATATTTAGGTCAATATTTGAGGTAAACTTAACACATTAAGGATAATATCTTAGGCAATTTAAGCTCAAATATGAGTCTAACTTATGGACTCATCAATCATCCATAAGAAAGGATTCTTAATGACTTCAAATCGATGTAGAGAAGCAATTTTCTAGGATTAAAAAAGTAACAAAGATCACATACCTAATATTTAAAATAAATCCTTGATATATTAAATATAGTTAATTTAAAGTATGCATACCTTTATGAGAGAATATTTTAACATAGCTTAGAGCAAAAGATAAATATAAAGACTCCTAAAATTGAATAATTACCTGTTAAAATTTAAAATAAAAAATAAAAAAGGCTCCTAAAGATAAGGAGTCCTCAATTCCTCACATCAACTTTTATTTTCCTATTAGAAGACTCCTTAAGATAAAAAAAAAAAAGTGCTTCAATATTTATCATTATTGAATTTTTTATTTTTTTATTATATATTTTAGTGCTCCTTTTTTACATACACAAGGAAAAAGAAAATCAGTTAACATTATTTTATCATATAATTTTCTCTTATCATATATTTTAAAACTTCTTAACTTTTCAAGATATAATCAATATTATAAAGCTAAATTAACTAATAATTTTAGGAGAAAGGTGAAATGACGATTTTGTCTACAAAGAAAACTTTTAACGAGGGGCAAAAAGTTCAGAAAACATTTCTAAGGGTCTTCATACATTTAATATAATATAGATAGTTCAAACAATATTTCTAAGAATCTTCGCACTTTTAATATAATAAAGATAAAAGAAAAGAATACTTAAAATACTTACAAAATATTATCATCTGATTATTAAAATAAGATTAAAAGAAGAGATTTTTTTTATTAAGAATAAAAATTCGAGAGGTGTGCGAAGAATAATTATTCATTGTAGAGAAAAAGCCAAATAAGCCCCTAAGTTATTGTCATTTTCTTAACTGCACACTTTATCTTCACAGGGGTCCTATCACTCCCCTAAACTATTTTAAAATTATAAGTAACTTCACCTTAATATGTCATAACCAGTTATGAATCTTGTGGTGTAATATACACGTGCGCCACATCAATGCCACAACATTGCCACGTAATAAATTTATAATTATTTTTACTCTGTCTTTTTTCTCTTTTCTTTTATTTTAATTGTAGCTATTACAAAACCTCCATTAAAATGGTGGAATCTCCATCTCCAAATCCAGCCCATAAACTCGCGAAGTCGAGGGATGATGCATCCGTTGTAGCTACACATAACACGAATCTTTCCCTTACTTCTGCTACTACCGACGGAATTGGTGGTTGTTGCCGTTAGTCATCCCTTGGTGTTGTCATGACTTTGGATAGGAATTACTGCATTGACATATTTGATATGTGATGTCATCGGTGGTAGTGGTTGTATCATAGTCTTGGCAACCAATACTGCCGTCGTGAAAATGGTGAAAATGGATGGTCAGAGTAGAAATAGATGTGAATCTGAAAAACGAAGAAAGGAGTAAGAGAAAGAAACTAAAAAGTTAGCTTTTTTTTAATGCTTCTAAAGATACTTAATTTATGATTAAGAAATTTTTTCTAGTGCATAATCACAAGTTGAATTTTAAAATTAGAAGTGTAGATGAATGTGAAGAAAAGTACAGGTAAAATGTGAAGAAGAAAAAGATGATGCGTAAGTTTGGATTTGGGAAGGAGGGGGGGGGGGGGGGGGGGGGGGCGCAGATTTAACTAAAGAGATTTTAAAAAAGTAAAAAGAAGAAGAGGAGAGAGATTATTTAAAATAAAGTTTTAATATTTATTTTTTATGTTCACTCTCTTAAAGATAGTGAAATTCACTCACTTTGCCACATAAGTATTTAGAGTGAATTTAATTATAATTTTAAATAGTTTAGGGAAATGATATGACACTCGTGAAGTTAAAATGTGTAATTAAGAATTCGACAATAGGTGGAGAGCTATATGGCTATTTCCTCATTCATTGTATATTGACATGTGAAGAGGGTTTATTTAAAGTATACCTCCATTAATAAAATTTTTATAGTAAATTATATAATTATTTTTACAATAAAATAATTAATTAAAAAAATAAGGAAAGAAAAAAATACTAATGAAGGCCAAGGAAAAGTGCATGTCACATTGTCTATATTTCTCATACACTAGTTACAAGAGCCCGTGCTAGCTGAGATTCAATATATGTTATTTTTTAATCTTGATTTATGTGATACTGATTGATTTTTTTAATATATATTTTAAAATTCTTAAGTTGTTAAATATTGTGAATTGTAGTACATTTTATGTTAATTTTAAATAATATATGTTACTTATTTTGTTCCAATTCATATTGGAGGTATAAAAAATTGAGATTTAATCAAAATAATATTATATTTTTCTAAAAAGTATATATTTTAAAGTATTAACTATTGTAATTTTGTAATATATTTTACATAAATTTTATATAATGTATGTTACTCTCTTCATCCTAATTTATGCAGGACAAATAAAATTTTAAATTGACAATTATTGTGACCCATAATACTTTTTATATCATTTCAAATAATACATACAAATTTTGATTTATTTATATTATATTTTTTAAAAAAATACTTCTTTTTGACCCAAATATAATTATTGAAAAACATTAAAATAGTTATTTAATTTCATTTGTCCAGTTTACAAAGAAACACATAATTTATAATTTTATATTTTTTTTGTCCTAATTCTAATATTTACATGACTAAAAATAATTGATTAGGGTGATATAGTAAAATCATAATTAAAGCAACTGGAAAAATTATATATTAGTGGTAATATTGTACAATTATAATTGAAGCAGCTGAAGGAATTTAACGAAATTGTTAAAGTAGACACCTTAATAAATGACTGCCTTAAAAAGACTAAATTTAAAAACTTGCACTATATTTTTATATATAAGCTCTATATAATAAATGTAAAATAGCAAACATATTGAAAGAGAATTGCCTGCTTTCACATTTCTTATATATAAATTCTCAAACAGTAATGAGTTAATTGAATCAAATCTAGGGAACTCATCTAAAGACCACCTTTTCATTCCAACAAAATCATGACCCCTTTGTATTCAAGTTTTGAAAATGCAATCATAGATAATTTATGGAATGGGAAGATCTAAAAAGATTTGTGTTTTCCGCGTCAATTTATTTACTACTTTCTCTGTTCTATTTTATATGAGTTAGTTTAATTGAATACTATTTTTTTAAAAAAAAAATTTATGGTCTAAAATAAGTAATAGTTAAAGGTAAAATGAATATTTTAAAATTAAGTTGTTACTAAATATAAAAATATATCATTTTTTAATGGAATAAAAAAAAAGCGAGTATATAAACTGGGAAAATGGAGTGTGTACTTTTTGAAATTTAAATTATATAAATTTTAAGTAGTATTTTAAATTCTATTTGTTTATCATATTAGAAAGTGAACTATTATAATTTAAAATACTTGTGTATAGTTTTTTGAATATTTCAATTAAAAATTTAAAATATTAAATTAATCTTATTTATAGCTTTGAACATTAATTAAATTGAGATGAGGAAGAAATAGTGTTTTAAAGAGTCCTCTATTTTTACTTTGATTTCTCCAAAAATTATGAAAAATTTGATTTGTTATATTTCCTGAACATATAAAATGGAAATTAGATAGTTAAAAATCATTGTTTAGGAATAATATATATTTTCTAAAGAAATAAAGCGAAGGTCTGACAGTAGCAAAGTTAAATTGGTACTGTCAAACAAGCTCCGCTTTCACCAACTCGTAGCAATTTTTCCCTTTCGCGTAAAGCAAAATAAAAGAAACTTGCCCCCAAAGGACAATCTCTTGGAAATCAGAAAGACCACACACATCACCCCCACCTCTCTCAACTCTCTCTCTTACTCATTTCACACCACCAACCGCCCGCCGGACGGGGCTATTCTACGGTACCGGCGAAGGAAGGATTTTGACGGCTCAAAACAGATATAGAGCTGAAAACATGAGCGAAGACGCGAAAAGAACCGGAGGAGCTCCGGCGGCCAAGCCCACCTCCGATGATCGGAGAATCTCCTCAGGTTCCGCTCCTTTTCCCACCGGTACTAAAGTAACCATAAAGAGCGCCGATATGAAACCTGATGTCCAAAAGGAGGCCGTCGACATTGCTATTGCTGTATATATTCTCTCCGATTACAACTATCGTGTTTGTTTATTTGCTTATGTGTTCTTCTCCGACTTATACTGTTATAATTTGTGATTTTCTGTGTATGCGATTAGGCATTTGAGAAGCATAATGTAGAAAAGGATGTTGCTGAACTGATTAAGAAGGAGTTTGATAAGAAGTACGGTCCTACCTGGCATTGCATCGTGGGAAAGAACTTCGGTAAGTCAAGCAATTTTGCATGAGTTACTTAATGCAACGTTTATAGAGGATATCGATCTTTCAGCCGTACTAGTATTAGTTGACAGCTTTAAAATTTATATGTTAAGCGAAATTTAATTTGTTGCATCTACGTGATCTGATGTGATGATATACAATCCATATTCAGAATGGTGTGGATCTAGCACTTCATAAAACCTTGTCTTGAGTTTCCTGACAGATTAATACTTATGCATGTTGGATGATTTGTGAATGAATCAAAGAGGTAGCCTCAGGTGAGTTTTAGGCCTTGTTCACAGAGTTCTCTGATACCTACACTAGTACTAGTACCAATTACCAGGTGAATTAGTATGAGGTTTTGCACAAACTGGCCCAGATGGATACTGTTATTAAAAACGTACCTGTGGATGGATCTGATCTTCCTCTATTAGGTGATCTTCTCAAGGTGTATGAAAAGGTTATCTAGGGAGTAAGAATAGAGGCGGACATTGTCTTCTCTTCGATATTAATTCTAACTAGAAAGTGTCATAATTCTAGTCTATGATATTATCAATTTGCTTAGGAAAACAATGAGCTCCCTATGGTTCAAATTTAGGTGATTTCTTCTCATTTGCCTAAATCTTGGTGGTAGAGTTACTAGTACTCATGTTGGTGTGAGGTTATAGGTACTAGGTGCAATAATCAAGGCCACTGTAAAGTGAGAAACCACATCATGGATTTTATTGGCTTAACCAAGTAAATGCCTAAATTTCTATTAGAAATGTGATTGTAGACTAGGTGGGAGTGACTTTGGCAAAAGACAAGATGAGGGAAATAACGTTGAGATGGTTTGGGCATGTGATGAGGAGATGCACAGACTCCTCACTGCGGCGGTGTGAGATTTTGGTCATGTCCTTTCTATTACTTCTCTCCAAGACTTTTTTGATTTACCTCTACCACAGATTCCCCAGTGCGGAGGTGTGAGATTTTGGTTATGGATGAATCCAAGAGCGGTAGAGGTAAATCAAAGAAGTATTAGAGAGAGGTGATTAGAAAGGACATGACGCAATTGCGGCTCACTATGGGCATGGCCTTAGATAGGAAGGTGTGAAGTAGGACAACGTATCGCTTGGTTTGGTTTTGAAGTTTTTGGTTTTGACTTATTGATTATCAATTTGTAGACATAGAATCAATAAGATATTGACTTATCAGTTATTAGTTTATCGATTATTGATCGTTATTGACTTCACTGTTAAGATTTGACACAATTCTTTTTAATTGAAAATAACCTAGAAATAAGGTGACAAATTAAATGAACCATGCACATTAGTTGATAGATTGCATCTTTGCTTAAAAGCAAACACTAGCACCCGTAGAATAATTGAGGGTTGGAGACCATAAAAATTAGAAGTATGAAATGAAATCCTAAGTCAAAGACGTCATATACCGAATTCTATAAATATAGTTTATTAATTATTATCGAATTATTGGTTAACCCGTTAAGAAAAAACTTTAAACTGTTAAGAATCGATAATTCAATAATAAAAAAAATTAAAACGGTTATCAAGACCACTAAACCAATAACTTATTACCAATTAACCAATAATTTTTCCCCGATTTGGGTTATTGGTTTCGGTATAGTTTTGAATAACCATAGTGTGGAGGACATGAACTAGGGTAGAAAGTTAGCAAGTAGGAATATGTCCCTATTAGTAGGTTGGAGTGCTTTGTCTTATTTTGCCCTCGTACTTTCTTCTTGTTTAATTTTTGTTTCTATCTATTATTTTGGCTATGTTGCTCATATCTTCAAAAATATTGACGGGTGCATGTCGGATCCTCCAAAAATAGTGCATTTTTGGATAATTCAACATGAGTGCAACAATATTTTGAAGAGTCCGAGCAACATAGATTTCATATAGTTCGTTTGTCGTATTATTTTGTTTACTGTTCTGTGTCTATTTGTTATTCTTGTTACTATTTTGTCTCTTGTACTTTCTATTATTTCTTTTTCTAGATTGTGGGGGGGGGGGGGGGGGCTATTAGCAAGAGTCTCTCTAGCTAAGAGGTGAGGTAGAGGTAGGGTATGTGCACACTCTATTCTTCCTAGACCCTGCTGTGTAGGCCTTTACTGAGTACACATTTGAAGGCCTTCTTCATGAATTTGTACTAGTGCTTATTTGAACGCCCTGTGATTAGAAATGGTCTTGCATGAACAAGTGTTAATGATAATTGTAGGTACTATGTGAGCCATGTACCTTTTTTTAGCTTTTGAAAGAAACACAAACAATGTTCATCTATCTATCTATATATACTATCTTAAAAGCATGAACTCCCTAACTTGAATGTTAAATTACTGTAATATTCCTAACTTAAGACATCCAATTTAGTGTATTTTTTATATTTTTTATATTTTTATATTATATCATATTTATTTATTTATATTTAAAAGTAGACACCTTTTTTTAATGACAAGGGGAACCCACAACCGCTATCCTTTGGGTGCGTATAGGGCAAACCCCCTCTCCTATGCAATAACTCGCAAATCACATAGGAGAGGTAACCGCACGAGCTTGACTAAAGAGACATGGCTTTTTTGGAGGGTTGTAACTTTTCTAAAAAGTTCTGATTTTTTTTAAGGGCTATGACTTTTTCGATGAGTTATGACCTTTCCAAAGAGTTGTGACTGTTTCGAAGGGTTGTGACTTTATAAATAAGTCACAATAAACACCTATTCATACTAACTTTTGTTGCCTATAAATAGAGGAGTTCCCTTGCATTTTTAAACTTACAAATTTTCTTAAGTTTTTTATTCTTCTTAAGACACTCAATTTAGTCTATCTTCATATATTATATTTATGTTTTTATTATATTAAAAGTAGGAACTCTAACAATACAACAACATTTAAACAATAAATTAGAGGGGTGGGAGGAGAAGATATATTTAAGAGATGTAATTAAGAGATTTAAGAGTGATATTTAATGTTTACACATCATAGTTGATTTAAAAATGATAGAAAAGTCAAATAAAACAGAATAACTTACATAAATTTCATAATGTCAAGAGCCAATTACATTGTTTTTCTAATCTTTTCTAAATTACAAAAATCCCTTAAAACTTATGAATTTTGAATACATCATTGGTCTTTCGGATACATTACTGGAATTTTCGAATTCATGAGCAGACATTTAGATACTTTTTTTGTGCACAAAAGCTCCTGCTATGTGCAGGGTCGGGGAAGGGTCCAACCATAAGAGTCTATTGTACGCAGTCTAACCTTGTATTTCTGTTCGAGGCTGTTTGCAAAGCTGGAACCCGTGACCTCCTAGTCACATGGCAACAACTTTACCAGTTACTCGAAGGCTCCCCTTTGATTATGGAACTTATACTTTATTATCCATTTGTAACCGTTTACTTAAATTTTTTATTTAATAATATTGACATTATTTTAAATAAGGGAAAAGGGTAAACAATACCCCTGAACTATTTGAAATGGAGCAGAAATACCCTTCCATTATGTTTTGGTTCAAAAATACCCCTCCCTTATATTTTTGGCTCCAATATTCTCCTCTGTTAGATTTCTGGCTCAAACATACCCCTCGTCCCAACAGAAATGAAAAAGGGCCAAAAATACCCCTTAACTATTAAAAATGAAGCAAAAATATCCTTCGTTAGTTTTCGGTTTCAACCCCCCCCCCCCCCCAACCCCCAACATCCATTATAATTTTAAAGTTATTATTTAAAATATTCCTCTTCCATTAAAAATTTAACCCCAACGCATTTTCAAATTAATTTTGTCAGGCTGTGAGTAGTTTAGATTCTTACTATATGAAAAAAAAGCTTTTATATATAGTTGCAACTGAATCATCTATTGAAAATGATAACTTATATTAATTGTATTACATTGCTAACATGAGCACAACAATTTCTATACAAGCTCCATAGGTTCGGAAAATTTGAAGAATTGGATCCTATTGAACTAAAAAAAACTGATTGAAGGAGGAGACAACGATTATAACGAGGGTGAATCAATGTTATCATTCAGAGATCGACTTTTTGAAACGTTTGCAAGTGAAATAACAGTCTCTTTGGACATGAAAAGGCTAGTCTCAGACCTAATATCCGAGGAGAAAACCTCTTGGGTCCCTAAATAAGGTTTCACGTGGACCAATCATGTGACATTTTTTGTTCATAGAACATGCATGGTATCGTTTTCATTAGGGAGGGTTTTTTTTTTCTTGCAAAATTTTATGGGAGGAATATTTTTGAACCAAATCTAACTAAGAGGTATTTTTGCTCCATTTATGATAGTTCAGGGTATTTTTAACCTTTTTTTGTTTCCATTAGGTGGGTATTTTTGAGCCAAAAGTGTAATTGAGGGGTATTTTTGAGCCAAAACGTAACGAAGGGGTATCTTTGTTCTATATCAAATAGTTCAGGGTTATTTTTTACCCTTTTCCCCTTAAATGATAATCTATTACATGGTTTGACATCACCCCTTGAAGAGAGGTCCTTTCTGGACCCTACTTGAGCGCGAAATGCTTTATGCATTGGGAATTTTTCTTTAAAGAAGCACAAACGTGGATGATGCAGTGACGATTAGTTGGATGTCTAAACAAGTAATCCCTCTGTTTCATTTTATGTGACACAACCCTTTCCTCTTTAGTTCATTCCCAAAAGAATATCACCTTACTCTAATTAGAAACAATTTAATTTTAAAATTTTCTTTTTACCCTTACTGAAATAATTCTCAGCCATACAAATATCTAAGTATTGTTTTAGACCACATGCTTCAAAAGCCCTCCTTTTTTCTTAAACACCATGCCCAGTCATTTGTTGAAATGCTCTGAGATGTAGAAAGTAGAAATTTGATATAACTTTTCATGGAAGTTGATATTAGCTGGAGTGACCAAAAATAGAAGTTACCATTCATTTGCTTAAGCAAGAATACTATATTTGTTTTCTCAATGTTGGAGTATACCGAAGTTACGAGGGTTTTCCGGAAACAGCCTCTCTATCTCGATGAGGTCGTGGTAACTCTGCATACATTTTACCCTCTCCAGACTCCACTTGTGAGATTCCACTGGGTATGTTTTTTTTTTTTTTGGAGTATACCGAAGTTAAACTATGATCAGTAACTGATTTTACAAATTTAAGTAAGGTGCTGTTAGTATGTGAAAGCAATTTCAACCTATCTGATACCTTCTATATCTCACGCTTGTTGGATTCCATAAAGCAATACCTCTGTAATGTTTGTCGCACCTCTCTTGATACCGTTTAAGGTTTAGTGGTTTAGCTGGTCCATGCTTAGTTTCTGTGCGCTAGCGCTAGACCGTTTAACCTTCTTTCAGGTGAAGTTCAGGGAAGATGAACTTTAGGAATGTTTATGACCTATTATTTTGGAGTTTGATGGTGATAAAAAAGTTCTGCTAAGTATCGGGTGTTCTACAGTGAAATTATGCAATAGTAAAACCAATCTGTTTTGCAGATTTCTTTGGTCTGATCTAGCTTTTATTTTGAATTGATTAACCTCCATTTTTCCATTTGGTGTTATGATTGGGTGGAGGATGATAAATTTGGCTGTCTGGAAGATTCGTCAAAATCATTTCAATGTGAAGATGGAAAGATAGTCCCTAGTCCCTGATTTGCTGCTTCACCGTATCATGTTTTATGGTATGCTGACAGGTTATAGTGGTATACTGACGGGTTATAGAGTTTGAGTGGATCAAACTTGTGCTGCTCATTATTCTTGCCAAGAATATATTTGCTTAGAGGATTAATAACAATTGACTAGCTTAATTTACAACTCATTTGCAATTTCTGTGGTGATATTTGTGTGCTGTCTCTTGTAGGCTCTTATGTGACTCATGAAACAAACCACTTTGTCTACTTCTATTTGGATTCAAAAGCTGTACTTCTGTTCAAATCTGGGTGAACTTGGTGGTAACTTTGATGGAGACACTAATGAGAATTAACTCGGATGATGATGCTATATTTTGTGGTTCGTATTCAATTGAAAATTCCAAGCTGCAACGATTTGGTGGAAAATTCAGTTGGCCTGTATATTTCTGCTTTTACATTGTGTAAACTATTCTAAACTAGAGATGCTTTGATAATCTGAGGCAAAACAGAAACAATGGCTTTATTGAGTGGCGAGGACATTACTTGCCCATTCCAAAAAAATAAACAAAAATGTTGTCAGGAACAGCCCAGAGTAGCGTTTGATCATATGATTGTGATTACTTTTATAAAGCATTTGGAAACCTCGTGTGCTAATATGCGGGGAAGCCTTACTGAGGATCTGGAAAGAGATATTTTTGTCAGCCACATAAGCCCAAGATTATGAAATTGTTGATCTTAGGGTTGGTCAAATCGTCAATTTCATTTGTATCTGGCACTGCTTTATGTCAACTTAAATGAAGACAATTCCAATAGAAGAATAGGTTCGGATTGGGGATTCTCTTAAGAATAAAGAATTCGAATAGAATCTAATTCATGACGTATTTATATAGCATTATTTGATTTAACACTAAATTTAAGAAAAAACAAGATTTTATTAAACTTATGATCTAAAATAAATGTTAGATATTTGAGTGACTATTAATTATTTCAGAATAAAATAAAATTTTAAAATTTAGTTATAGAAAGATGACTTTTTTTTTAACAGGTTGACATAAAAGGGTGTTACATGAATCAGAACATAGTTTTTTTGGTACGTGAGTGACGTGTTTGTTGCATAACAACAACAACATATCCAGTGAAATCCCACAAGTGGGGTCTGGGGAGGTTAAGATGTACGCAGACCTTACCACTACAACGTAGGTAGAGAGGTTGTTTCCTGGGAACCCTCATCACAAAAATCCATCAGCAGAATAGGCTAGATATGATAAACAGGCAAGAAAGAGAAGAACACATGATAATACGTAGATACAGGATAGTTAACATATAAAGACAGATAAATAACATATAACAGGCAGACAATTGACCACTCCTTCCTATCTATCCTATTAGCCTGCTACTCTAATTCTCGACCCCCACTCCTTCCTATCTAAGGTCATGTCCTTGGTGAGATCAAGTTTCACCATATCATGTCTAATCACTTCCCCTTAATACTTCTTTGGTCTACCTCTACCCCTCCGTGTAGCTCCCAAATCTAGCCTCTCACACCTCCTAACAGGGGCATCGATACTCCTCTGCACATGTCGAAACCATCGCAATCTCGCTTCCCTCATCTTGTCAATTACAGGGGCCACCTCTAGATTCTCCCGAATGACCTCGTTCCTAATCTTATCACTCCTGGTGTGACCACACATCCATCTTAACATCCTTATTTCTGCGACCTGCATCTTCTGAACATGTACATTTTTTATTGGCCAACACTCCACTCCATACAACAAAGATGGTCTAACCACCATTCTGTAGAACTTACCTTTGAGTTTAGGTGATATCTTCTTATCACACGATACTCCAGAGGCCAACCTCCATTCTGTCCAAGCCACCCCAATATGATGTGTGACATCATCGTCGATATCCCCACTACTCTGGATGATGGACCCTAGATACTTAAAGTTTTCCTTCTTGGGGATAGGGTGAGCCGCAAGTCTCACATCAATGTCTGCTTCATCCCTCGCAACACTAAATTTGCACTCCAAGTATTCTATTTTGGTCCTGCTCAGTTTGAATCCTTTGGTCTCCAAAACGTGTCTCCAAACCTCGAACCTATCATTAACTTTGGTTCGGGTCTCATCAATCAGTACTATGTCATCTACAAACAACATACACCATGGGACTTCCTCCTGGATAGATCGCGTCAGCTCATCCATCACCAAGGCAAATAAAAAAGGGCTCAGCACAGATCCTTGATGAAGTCCCATCTGAACAGGAAAATAGTCAGAGTCTTCTCCCACCGTTCTTACCCGAGTTTTGGCCCCGTCGTACATATCCTTTATGACTTTAATATATGCCATTGGGACGCCTTTCATCTCCAAACACCTCCATAGGACATCCCTTGGGACTTTGTCATAGGCCTTCATAGGTGGATCGCTTCAGTAGTCGACCGTCCTGGCATGAATCCAAATTGGTTTTCTGAAATAGAAACTACTTTTCTCACCCTCATCTCCACCACTCTCTCCCATGCCTTCATAGTATGACTCAACAACTTGATACCCCTATAATTATTACAGTTTTGAATATCACCCTTGTTCTTATACAGTGGAACCATTGTACTCCTCCTCCATTCATCCGGCATCTTGGCCGTCTTCATAATAGTATTAAACAGTCTAGTCAGCCACTCTATGCCATCCTTGACCATGCTCTTCCAAAAATCTATCGGAATCTCATCCGGTCCAAGCGCCCTCCCTCTCTTCATCCTACTAATAATCCTTCTAACCTCCTCAACTTTGAACCGCCTGCAATAACCAAAATCTCGGTGGCTTTTGGAATTTGCCAGCTTGCCCAGCTCAATATCACTATCTCCTTTTTCGTTTAAAAGTTTATAAAAGTAAGCTTGCCACCTTTGTTTAATAGAAGTCACATCCACTAACACCTCACCCTCCTCATCCTTGATGCGCTTCACTTGATCCAAGTCGCGAGCTTTCCTTTCCCTCTCCTTAGCAAGCCTGTACATTCGCTTGTCTGCGCCTTTATCACTTAGCTCCTCATATAGGTGGTCAAACGCTGCTGTCTTAGCACTCGTCACCGCCATCTTTGCTTCTGACTTAGCCGTCTTATAAATCTCCTTAAGCCTTTGTTTTTCATCCTTATCTCTACACTCCAACCACTTTGTATAGGCCACCTTCTTAGCTTTTACTTTGTCTTGAACTTCTTCATTCCACCACCAATCACCTTGACGTCCCCCGAAGGTTCCTCTCGAAACCCCTAGAACCTCAGAAGCTACCTTTCTAATGCAACCAGCAGTATTGTCCCACATATTATTCACATCTCCACCACTACTCCAAGCCTCTAAGTTTCTCAGCTTTTCTTCCATCTCATGAGAGAGGGTAGGAGTTAGGCCCCCCCATCTAATCCTCGGTTGGGCATAGACAATCTTCCTCTTCTTTTCTCTCTTAATCTCTAAGTCCATCACAGAAGCATATGTTGAGTGGAAATACTCTCAGTCGGAATAACTTTGCAATTCTTACAAAGGCTTCTATCACCTTTCCGTAGAAGTAAGTAATCAATTTGAGTTTTAGCTACCGCATTCTGAAAGGTTATCAAGTGACTTTCCCTCTTCTGGAAATATGAGTTAGCAATAACTAACTCAAAGGCTTTTGCAAAATCCAAGAGAGACGTCCCCCCTCCATTTCATTCCGCAAAACCAAAGCCTCCATGGACATCTTCAAACCCACTACTGGTAGCCCCAATGTGTCCATTAAAGTCTCCCACAATGAAAAGCTTTTCCGTCACTGGTATGCCCCTCACCACCTCATCCAATTCTTCCCAAAAGAGCCTCTTGACTTCCTCATCTAGACCCGTTTGAGGCGCATAGGCACTAACTACAGTCACTACGTGCTTACCCGCCACCAGTTTAATAGACATCGTCCTATCGTTAAACCTCCTAACCTCCACCACATATTCCTTAAGGTCCTCATCTACTAGCATACCTATACCATTTCTGTCCCTAGAACCCCCCGAGTACCATAGCTTGAACCCGTCTACATCCCGAGCTTTTGTCCCTACCCATCTAGTCTCCTGAATACACGCTATATTAATTTGTCTCCTCTCAAGACACTTTACTAGCTCTATGGATTTCCCTGTAAGTGTACCTATATTCCACGATCCTACCCTTAATTTAGATAAGCATGTGCCCTTCCTACCACCCCTACCTCTTACCCCCGACCTCAACCAACGACATGACCCTACTCCACCATCAGATCCGGACTCCACCAACTACGAATACTCTCACTAATCACTCACAATTAGTCAGATAAACAAACTCCAATAAAATATCAAACTAATACAACAACAACAGTAAATGTAACAGCAATAATGTAAAGCAGTAATGTAACCAAACGTATAAGAATGTAACAACAGTAATGTAACTAATCCAGTAATATAAGGTATACTACTGGAATAACCAAATGTATAAAAAATCAAAGTAAAAAATCAAAGTAACAAAGGATTCAAAAGCTACAGCAGTAAAGGGGAGGAACGATAGAACCTGGGTTGTTTTTTTGAAACAGATGTCGCCAGAAAATGGTTGCCGGATTTTCTGGAATCTGTTTTTGACCGAAAATATACCGCCGGAATTTGACTGACGGATGTTGGTCGGAAGCGTCGCCAGAAACTCTACACTGTGCCTGCTTCGTTGACAGATGTTGATCTTGTTTCTTGACAAACCCACCGCAACAGATTTGGTTGTGAAAGCTAAATTTTTGCTGGAAAACCACAGAGAGAACGACCGAAAAACAGATCTGGTAACGCGCAAAGTCGCCGTTGAAGGAGAACGACGACAGTCAACAATTGACCGACTGGAAAATTGATGGTACCAGCGTTAGTCAAGAACCAAGAACAAGGCAATCAAATTGTTCGGCGTTGGAATTAATGTGAAGAATGTTTGTTCCTCTGGAGAAGAATCAACAAGAATACCCACACCGAGGAACAATTATGCATGCAAAAATAAAGTAGAATTCTTTTGGGATCGGAGGTTGACAAACAAGCTTCTGCCTATGCAACGGTTTGGAGCTTTGAATTGTCATGGTAATTCATTTGCTGAGGTTCAAAATAACTGGATACTTGTCTCTTCTTTTAAAAATGTATACCTTGAAATTCTTAGATAAATCTTACATGCATTTGGAATACAGGGTGACAGTCGGTGTAAATTGATGGCAAATGAAATAAGGGTAAAGCAAGATATATTAGACAACAGATGTAGAAAGGAAAGAAAAACTTCCTTCTTTTGTCTTTTCGTGAGCCAAAAGTGCTCTCTTTATAGTTACAAAATGTACATCCACAAAAGACAATGAAGCTACGTATTAAATAAACACATATGTAAGTGATTGATGTATAAGTACTAAATACACAACCACTTCTATTCGTTGTATTCATAACATTTTGCATAATGTGTTATGTTAAAACGTTACTTTAAAAACCCAATGAAAAAGATTAGTGAAAGAAAAAGTACATATATCTTGTAATATGTGTTGAATGTTATCTTATTAAAAATCTTATAAAAGAATCCAGTTGGGACAAAATCCCAATTAAAGAAAAAATAGTACAACACGTATTATGCTCCTATGATAAAAATTTACTAGATATCTCAAAGAAGATGTATTACAACTTTGTATCTCAGCTTCTCAAATATGATGTTGACAATATATACATAAATAAATTTGCAATATTAACACTCGAATAGAATTGTTGAATATCTCTCACCATTTTGATGAAGATCATGTGTGAAAAAGAACTTTGGTGAAATATACTTTATTCTATCTTCTTTGACGTATCCTTTCTTCAATTGAGCTTTGAAAATAATAATATTCTTATATAATATTGTTGGAATCTCCATTTTTAAATAAAGACCACATAATAAAACATGTTGTGTTGTCGATTTCAATCATACATATTCTTGACTGACTTCATGAATGACTATTATCTCAACATGATTTGAAATTGTAGCAGCTAGTCTAATATTTACATAACAAGAACAAAGTTATGTACCTGTTAACAACAATGAAAAGTTAATCGAGTTTTGTTAAATAATTACTCCAAGTTTGATTTTGAATCTCAAGGAATCAAAATTCTGTTTTCACAAACTAAATGCTGCTTTTGTTTTGTTGATGTAGTAAGAAAGATAGAATTTTTATTTTTTGTTTCTCCCTCTGATTTTCTATTCTTTCTCTTGTTGTTTCCAACTAAAGAAGAAGACCCCTTTTCAAAATGAGAGGTTGAACAATTATTTATTAAATGTTCCTCTTCCTTTCAAAATCAGAATTATTCTCATTAATACTCTTTTCAGAAAGAAATAATATATTGGATCAGATAAAATCTGATTGGGTTGGTTCATTCCATGATTATTTTCATCTCAAATAATTCATGATGGACATGATGGACATGATGGACAAGGCACAAGCCAATATGACTTTAACTAGACAAATAATTCATATTACAAATAGTTCGTGCAACCTATGAGCATCAAGACTGACCTTTAGGATTTTACAAGCCCTACGTAGAAATCCAATTACATGTGGGAGGAGTTCACTACTTATATGAGAGTATTAGTACTTACAATATCCCAAACTCCATTCACTACTTCAGTAAACTTATTCGATCCCTCATCTTCTTAAAGAAATAACTCAAGTTTATGTGTAGTTGTTTGATTGTTGCAATATAAAATCATAATTCTTAGATTTTTTTGCAATATTCAAATACTCAAAGAATCTCTTTAACTAAACAACTTCTTGTACTACAGGTGCACAAGCTCTGTGCAAATTTATTTCTTACTTTTTCATGAGATAGCACTATCATCAAGTAAGAAAGCATTATTGAAAGTTAATTTTCTATCACACCGATCACTGACCCAATCAACACTTGTATGATCTTTTATGAATACATCATATTCACTATAACACAATGAATGATTTGTAGTTTTCTTTAGGTATTCTTGACTGCTTTTCAATGATCTCTTCTAGGATTGTATTGATACCTGCCAAGCAGACCTACGACATGGCAAATGTCTGGGATACACATCATAGCATACATCAAACTTCTAACAATACTAGGATATGAAATTTGAGACATGTCTTCCTTTTTTTTTATAGTCTTTGGACAAATTTCAAAGCTAAAGTTTCATTTCTTGCTACAGAAGTATCCATGTATTTACAACTATTCATTTGAAAGCCTTTCAATATTTTTATTATGCATATTTTTTAGATAAATTCAAAAAATTCTTGCAATTATCTCTTTTGATCTTAATATCCAATATATAGTTTGCTTCACCTATATTTTTCATATCAAATGATTTTGAAATTCATGACTTGATAGTTTTTACATAATCTAAATTATTTTCAGCTAATAAAATATCATCCATATAAAGGGAAAAAATTAGAAACTTTGCATTAAATCCTTTCACATAGATGGAATGGTCTTCATCGATCATAGTGAAATCAAATGAAACCTCCTCCTCATAAAATCTCACATATTACTGAAGATTGCTTCAAGCTATAAATTGATTTTTTTTTCAAATTACAAACTTTTCTTTCTTGGCCTTTAACAACAAAAATTATAGGTTGTTCCATGTAGATTTCCTCATTTAGTTCTTCATTGAGAAAAACAGTCTTCATATTTTTTTTAGTATAATTCTTGATCTAAATGTGCAACAACAGCCAAAAGCAATCGTATAGAGGTAAATTTCAAAACTGATGAAAAAGTTTTTTCATAATCTATTCCAGCATCTTGAATAAAATATTTTACCACTTATCATGCTTTATGTCTTTCTATTGATTCATCCGATTTGAGTTTAACTTTAAAACTTCATCTATTCCCAATTGCTCTACGTCCTTGGAGAAGGTCAACTAGATCTCAGACTTTATTGATTTTTTTAGACTCTAGTTCTTCTTTCATCGCTTCTATCCTTTTTTTGGAGCTTGATAAAGTCTCAACCATAAAATTTGATTCATCCAATTCTGTGGGAGATATCGAAAAAATATAATTCTCAATCTTATATCTCATAAGATCATGTGGGTACACGTTCTCTTGTACTCTTTACATAATTGAAGTTCGTATTCTTCTATAAAATTTTAGGATTCTAAACTTCCACTTGGACCACGAATTATTTCTTGATCTATTGGTTTATCAAGTATGTCCCGTACATTATTTGATCTCCTGAATTCAACATTTCGTACAGAGGCTCACTTTTTCATTTATATCACATTTTTTAGGCAAATTACTTTTTAAAAATTTGATATCTCATGATACAATTTTAATAATGCCCTTTTCAGTACATAATCTTTTAAATTATTTTGATAAACATTCACAACCTCTATCTATTCTTAAAGCCTTTATAGTTTTATCTAGTTGATTTTTAAGTTCATTCATATATCTTTAAAGAACACAAGTGTTTAATATTTATGAGAAATCAAACAGACATAACTAAAGCGCGTGACATCATCAATAAGAGTAATAAAGTATGTAGCACCAAACCTTTCCTTCAGTTTCATTAGGCCACAAATACTAGAATGGATGAATTTAAGTGGAAACTTAACTTTGCTAGCCTTTTCAAATGTAATGACCCTAAAAACCATTCTTGATTTTTTTAAAAAACTTATCATTCTTTCCTCTCGATAGTTTCTTTGAGTCATTTTTGTCGGTTTGTAGGTTTGATCTAGAGGTTTTATTAAAAATTTGAGAAATTTTTAGATTTTTGAGTTTTGAAGGCTTAAGCTGTTCAAAAGTCGTTTTTAATATCGATTGGAGCTATGAATCTCAAAATAGAATTTTATTAATTTCATCAATTCCAAAATGTAAAATTTGGTCTAGAAGTATCGTAGATTTCAGATTCAGAGTTATTTCGTGAATTTGAGGTCTTAAGTTGAAAATTTAAATTATTTTCAATCAAAAATTGATTTTGGTCAATATTCAAAATTTGGATGCTCAAAATAATTTTTTGATAATTTTATTGGATTCAATATAGAAAGAATAGGTTGGCTTAATACATGATTTGAACCACTAACATCTACCATTCAGAGGAGCAAGTTATGGAAGAGGTGATTTAGGCCTAGGAAGAGTTTTGGTTTATTTTTTGAAAATTCCAAGGGCATTTTGATTTTTTTTAGTCTTGAGTTAGTTTAATTGTACTTTCACCTGCTAACATATTGGATTAATATATGGGAAACTTCTCGAGAAGTCTAAGCCAGCTATCAACTACCCTAGCGAACAAAAATTAGTCTGCTTATTAAGATGAGCACGAGTGTTCAAGCCCTACAATGAGATCATGCGTCCTAACCTAAGCCTAGACTATTGTTGAGTGTTCTGATCCTTCTAGTGAGAACTTATGACCATCACAGTGACCGCAAGCTCGCAACAATGAAAGAATGATTAAGAGCATCTAAAATCGCTTTTAGCATAAGCAAGAGCCTAGCTCCCCATAGGTATTGGGTTAAGGAGACCTTAAATCCATTTTCTGATAATTCTATTGAGCCTGAGATGTCAAATTTAGTAGGATAGCATTTATAATATATGTTTACAGAATTCTGAACAAACTCTGCTTGAACCTTGTAATATTGTTGAGTTATGGTGCCTATAGGTCCTGCAAACGTGACGAATTAGTTGCGAAAGTGACTGTTGCATTAGCAATACCCGATCACAAAAGTGATGGGTCTCTCTTTTGCGAGGTTTGCTTAAGTAACCATAGATTGCAATGATCGTGAAAGTGGCCTTGAGTCACAAAGCAAGGGCCACCCTTTTTTTCGACAGTTGTGAAAGCTATCAGGTATTGCTTAAGTGGTTGTTGCAAAAGTGCCCTTGAGCCTCTTTTACGAGATTGAGTGTTTTTGGTCTAAATTTTGAGATTTCTTTTTCATTTTTTTTTAAGGTTTGAGAACTCTTAGTTGATAATTTTAAAGAGCTTTTCCAAGATAAATCTATTGTGTAAGTGATTCTAATTTAGAATCTTCATATTTCACTAATTATTTCTTGATTTTAACCCATAATTTTTTATTTTGAATTTCAACTTTTATGAGTTTTCTCAATAGGAGATGATTTTAGCTATGTTTTTTAAATGGTTTTCATCATTGATTTTTAAATGCATTGGATCACGTAATTATATGTTGATTTTCAAATTTATCCCTACTTTCTTGAGGATGAATTTTTAGGTCATTTTGGGCTTGGTCTTCAAAACTAATGAATTGGATCGATATTTTTGTCCTCTTGTGGTGATTTCATACTGGATAGACTTTATTTATTTGTAGGCCCATAAAAAAAAGGCTCAAGTTTTAGAGTAATTTCTTGATTAAGCTGAGAGAAGTAAATTTGTAAATCTTAATTGAGTATGTAGAATCTTGTATTTCCTTATTATATATGTTGAAGAGTAATGAGGATATGGTTATAGAGTGAATTATTTTATTAATTGATCTAACAAGATAAGAGGGGTAATAAAAAGACAACTTAATGACATATATTAATGTACATCATGATGTAGATGATTTGATTTATGATATTGACTCATTAGTGAAAATTACCAGGATGGTTTGAATAAATCACTTATTATTATGAACATCACCATACTCTCATGAATTACTTGAATTTGTCTATTTGCATTGATTCTCAAATATTTGTAATACCTTGTAGGTTGAAGAGTCAAAAAATGAGGCCTAAAGAGAGACTTTCTAGGGAAGACAGTGAAGGCTTCCTTCACATGACCTCTCACAAGCCATGGAAGGCACCATGTGTCGTGAAGGGGCCACATTGTAGAGCCTAGAAATTTGGGGGCTAGGGGTAAGGACTACAGAGCCCACACTAGCTTTGGTGGCTCACGTGGAAGGCATCCCTCCCTAGGCTCGTTACCTATTGACAATGAACCCCTTAACAGGCCGTGGTGGGCTCTTTCGGCCAAGGGTTCATCCATTTGAATTTTTATCCTAAGTAGTGAATATGAATCTTTTGTTTTTCTAATGTTCATTAATATATTTGGATGGTTTTTTTTAGAAAAAGTACTAATCTATTAACTACCCTAGGCTCTCAAAAGTCTCTCATCCTTATCCAATTCTCAAATCACAAATCTTGTCTCTAAATATTCTCCCAAGGTCTTTTTCTTCTCCAAACAGAGGTTCTGTTGAAGATCAAACAAATTTCTCCTAGTTTCAATACAAATTTCCTCTAAATTCTCTTGGGTTCTTCAACAAGGTATATGTGCATTCATTCCTGGGTATTGTCCACCAATGAAACCCAAAAGATCTTCAACTTTGCAATCAATTTGAATTATGAATTCCATGATATTTCTATCAATTCTTCTTCAATTGCATGAGTAAAGTTTCAATCAAAGTCTATCTTCGCAATTATATATGGATTACTATTAAGTTTCATGACTTGATGATTTTCAAGTTAATTTTCTATAAACCTATTAAGGTTGATGAATGTGTATTGTAGGTTCCCTTGTTTATGATTCAAATTGATATAATTTTTTATGATTATGCATGATTTTAATGAATGCATGTTTTAAAGTTGCTTTGACATTGAACCCACATAATTACTCTAGTTTTTAATGATTTGTGATCATGAATGATAAACACTTCTCTTCAAGTTTAAGAAAGCTACTCAACTATGTTCTATGAAGTTCCTTCAATGAGAGAAAGAAAGAATGAATAGGTATGGGTGAAAGGTCTTCTCACCTAATCATGGATTCTACTTGTGACAAGGACAACTTTCACATGAATGAATCAGCAAGGGTTTAATGAGATAATCTATATCTTATGATGAGTTATTGCTTTTCAAGATCAGAATGTTCAATGTTTATGATTATGATTATGATTATTTTTATTCCGTTGGAATTCGTCTTAGCACCGAGAAGACTTGAGGTGCGGTTCGATCTGGAGGACATTAAGATTATCCTTCCAAAAAGCAATCTTAGTAGCAACCTTTTGTCTAAAGATATGTTTCACTGTAGGTTACCTTATTGGCTAGGCTTGTGGATCCATATTTAGCCCTCATTGTTGATTGTTGTACCATTAAAGAGTCTACCTTAGCAAGGTAGCCTCTCTCTTGTTAATGTGGGAGAATATCAAATTCCATCTTATAGCTCGTATGTTCTTATTGTCGATCAAGGTTGTTATCCCATAAAATGGCTAAGTTACTTTAGAATTGTTACATACGAATTGATGCATTGACCACATATTTACTTAAGCATTTATTTCATGTTTTACTCTACCATGGGTCTTGCATCTTGATTACTTTATTATGCCTTGTATTATTTCATATTCATCATTGCATATTTCTCACATAGTTAGTACATTCCAATGTACTAATTCATAATCTTTTGTGCCCACACTATATCAAAATATAGGTTCGGACGATCATTCCATCCTCTAGTCACATGGTTAGCTTTGGAGTTCTTCTAGAGATTTGGTGGTAAGTCATCAAGATTTGAGGGAGATTCCATCATGTCATGCTCTTATCTTTTTTCGTCGTCACTTTGAGACTATGTCCCTTTCGTTCTTTTCATTGAGGGTGAGGTAGGGGCCTATTCTAGCCCCCACCTATTGACTAGTAGAGGCATGATTGGACAAAGACTATGATGTAATCATTTTTAATAGGGAAATGATTTAGTTCTTCTATCCTAGACTTTACTTTTGAGACTTATCTTCCACTTTATCTTGTCTATTGATTGATGCTTTATTTACCTTATGTATACTTATGATATGCTAAGATGGCTTGGTTAGGATCCTTTGGGGTTTCAATCTTCATGACACACTTAGGTCCTAGCTTGAGTTGTGAAAAACTTGGTGTCAAAGCACAAGGTTGTAAAGTGTTCTAGGGAGTCCAACATGTCACATCAAGTAGTGTCTTATTCATTGGTGTGAAGCACGCCACATCTATGAGTAGGAGGCAATGAGATATTTTAGAAAATCTTCACTTCTTTCATGATCTATGTTGTTCCTTAGAGTGTACCTTAAGACTCTTTTCTCTAATGCTTGTTTTTTGCGATTCTCAAAAAATGCCTCTATGAAGAGTATTAGTGCAAAGGGGAGTCATTGCTAATGAGGACCAAGCTCCCCCAATTCCTTAAGCTTCTTATGATCCCGTGCAAGTTGGTCACATTGCAGAGTTCTAGATCGCCATCCAAACACTAGAACAAGTTGTTATGGCACAAGACAATCAAGGTGCAGTTGTTCAAAACATGAGCACACTGGTTACTAAAGTCTAAGATTTTATGAGAATGAACCCGCCCAAATTTCATCACTCTAAAGTGGATGGAGATCCACAAGAATTTATTGATGAGGTGCATGTAATTAGGGGTATCATAGTTGTATCTCTGGATGAGAAGGCTGAGCTAGTGGCCTGCCAACTAAAAGGCATTGCTAGGGTGTGGTATGACCAATGGAAGAGCGAGAGAGTTGAAGGTTTGGGTCCTATTGTAATGGCCCAGCCTACTAGTGAGGTTGTCTACTTTAGGCATAGACTTGCATGATTTTAAAATGCGTCACTAGTTCGTAAGATATGCTTACTTATATACTGAACATCTCTCCGGTGTTTTACTAATGTGGGATTTTTTATCTTAAGAAGGGTTGTTACATACACCCCCTCTATGGATTCAACATCCTCGCTAAGGTTTACCCTACTACATAGGAATCACCTAGACTTAGCACTGAGGTTTACCTCGCCTTACCGGGATTTGCCTAAATGATGATTCCATATCTTGGAGATATTTTGGGCTTTGAATGTGAAGAAATATTATCCTTTCTTGTGCTATTATGCTTTAATTTCTAACTAATATACCTGTGTTATGACATGAATGTAGCTAAACGTTTGCAAGTGGACAATACTCAACAAATCTTGAAAAAGGAGCAAAAGCATCCAAAAGACAACCAAAAGCGGCTTTGTTGACATATTTGGTGAAACACCGAAGATTTAATGAGACCGCCTAACGTTGCAGCAACCAAGCCTCCAAGTCCATGCCAGATGGAGATTAGAATCCACGTCGCCGACACATTCGGTGTATCGCAGAATGGCTAAGGAGACCACCTAATGTTGCAGTACTCAGGACCCTAAGTTCATGATAAAAAGGCGTCGCAGAGAGCAGTTTGGCAGATTGATAAACCTGATCGGTGGAGTATAGAGTCGTCGCCCAATATTGCAGAGACTCAAGCATTCAGAGGATGTAGAGGAAGACGATCAAGTGCACATTCCACGCATGTGCTCGGCAATGGTCGACCTTGATTATCGAATGGTAACTAGGTGCACAAACTCTCAATAATTTTCATGGAGTATATAAGCTTTTTGGCAAGGACATTGTACAAAGCATTCCATATCAAGTTTTACAGATACAGAGAAAAGAGAGAATAGAGTACATAGAAGCTTCATGCTCAATAGTACAAGGGTTTGGTGATTTCAAGCTCTAGGAAGAAGAAATTGTGGAGATTATCTGGTGTAATTCAACTTTTCTCTTTCTATTCATCTTATCCATGTACTCAACTATTAACTTTGGTATTGATTCTTTACTTTTGAGCATGAGTGGCTAAAATCCCAATGTTGGGGTGTGTAAATGATATGGATCTTTGATTTCTATGTCGAGTCTATGAAATTTTGATTATATGGTTGTTAATCTGAGTGACTTTACATCTACTGCTAAGTTTTCCTAAGGTTGGAAACCTAGAGTTTACTTTAGATCTCTGATTATTGCCTTGATTTGAGTATTTAGTGTGTGTGATTGATGTATTAGCTAAAAATCTCTCGGGGTTTCAGTTGAATGCCATAACCTTGGATTCAATGGCTAAGGTATTATGAGGTTTGCTATGATTTCTCAGATCAGGCTTGTCCTTGAGTGATCTGCATATGATGTCTTAATAGATTCATGTGAAATACCTTCATTGTCTTAATTGAAGTGTTTGTCACTAGCAACTTAGCCTACACATATTTTAACTCAATTAATCAAGTGTTTATACTCGACTTGGTAGATCTAATCTAATATTTGCACATCTTCAACATCTCTCTTAATTTGTTGTTGTGCAATTCAGAAGTTATCATTAGCTGAATCTTGATTTTATTTACTGTAATCCCCTAGTTAGAACCTACAATTGCCTAGTTCAATGCATCACTTCACCTCTTGAACCACCATTCCTTATGGGTTCGACCTCGACTTTTTTGTTGGGTTAATTCTGATAACCATCATCCCTGCTTCCATTTCAGTAGTAGGTTTGAACGTCATAAGAAATGACATCGTTGCCGGTGAATGGTGTTAGTTCTTAATTGAAGTTTTTGTTGAACTTAGTTTTTGTAGTTAGAGTTATTTAATTACTTTTCTTGTTGTTTTTACTACTGTTAATCAGGTGTTAATATGGAGGATGGTGGAATTGTCCATGGTGACAACGTGGGAGATGTGAATGACTTCTAAGACTTCAACTGGGATCAAGTAAGGAGTACAGGAGCAATCTAATTGCCCTTATTGGCTAGTAGTGTTGTGTTTCATGTCACAAGCATCATGTTACAGTTTCTTCAGCTGAAGAGGCTGTTCAAAGGACAAGCCCTTGAGGATCCCCATGAGCATCTTTGAAATTTTATAGACGTCTTTTTTCTATTCAACTTCCGGGGTGTCACTCAAGAAGGTATCAGATTGAGGCTCTTTCCTTTCCTCAATCATTGGAGAAGTTGTGAGGTGGTTGGCTGAGCTTTCTCGATATTCAATTACTTCATGGGAGGAACTTTAAGATGCGTTCCTCGAAAGGTTTTTCCCTCCCTCAAAGATGGTTGAGCTACGAAGAAGTATTGAGGACTTCAAAAGAATTGATGGTGAGCCATTGCATGACACATGGCTATGGTTCTAGAAACTTTTGGTTCAATGCCTGAACCATAGAGTTCTGGAACACCTGTTGTTGCAATACTTCTACGTGAGCCTAGATGTTGTTAAAAAAATTGTGGCTGACCAGTTGTTATGAGGAAGAACTATGAAACAAACTTTTGCTACTACTTGCAAACTTTTGGATGACATAACCAAGATTAATCAGGCTTGGTATATAAGGGATGACCTTATATCTTCTACTCAAAGGGGTCCATCCAAAGAACAACTTGCCAAAAATCAAGAGAGGGATGAAAACATCGCTAAAATGTTGACTCAGTTGGATCTCTTGACTAAGCACGTAATGGAAGGAAATCGAAAGAGTGTTAATGTTATAGGTGTTTCTGGTGATGTGGTTATGATAATGTACCGTATGAAGGAGGATATAGCCAATAGGTACATTATATATGGCTAATCAGGCGGTGGTTTCTCTGCTGGCTTTTCCCAGGCCACCCGGGAATCAAGGTTGGAATAACAGAGCAAGATGGTGAGATAGAAATTGGTCGGATCAACTTCAACTCGGTGGTTGGAGAGATCGCGATGGAGCAAGATATAGATACATACAACCCCATGATAGGGTAAAAGTTGTTGATCCGATTGTGAATTTGGAAATTTTTCAGACTGAAGACGTGTTAACTCGAATCTTAAACAAAGTTGAGGCCCTTGATAAAGTTTTGAAGGTGATGAAATCTGATTTCTCATAGTTGATGTGCTATCAAAATACAAAACTTTCGATGCTTAAAACTTGGAATTGTGTATGTTCTCAATGCGATGTTAGTTGGTTTTATGTGTTTTTGTGTTATATTTGCAGGATTCTAGGGTTGAACTTGATTTTGTGAAGAAATACAGGAAGTTGCTGATTTTTTATGCAGCATGAGACCCTTTACGGTCGGTAGGTCATTATACGGGTAGTAGAGTGGTTTCACAGACAATTCCAGTGAGGGGTTGATTTTCTAAAGTTAGTTCTATGAACATGCAGATGAGCTGTGGAATGATTTATGAGTTGTAGAACATGGTTTGTACCCTGAGAATCAGAGATTGGGACTTTCTGAAGACTCATCAGACGAAACCCACCTAGGGTCATAAAACGGGTTGTAGAAGGTGTGTCGTAGACTTAAAGTCTAGAATTCCATCAGCTTTATACGAGACGCCGATTATGGGCCGTGGAATGCAATATGGCCCTTAAATCAGTTCGTGAGGCGTGCCGACCCAACTATCCTATTTTTCTTAGGACATGTATTTTAAATATTATAAATAGGATTTTATAGAAGTTTTCAGACAGTACACAAAAAACTCAGTAATTAGAGAGAGAAAATAGTGAGATTATATTGGAGAGTATTGAGAACACTTGTACTTTGATTTTATTAATCTTGTGATTCTCTTTGAAGTTGGATTTGTTTGTTCTTAATTCAATTGTGTAAGTGCTCTATTATGTTGTTCCAATTCATGAGTCTTGCATCTACACAAAGTATGAGTAGCTAAATCCACAACTAGGGTTGTGGGAACTATGAAGAACTAACAAGATAAAATCGAATAATTCATAATTCTTGAAAAGTGTGCATGCATATATTAATTAACTCTCTTCGCTTTGCATGTATTCTAGTGGTAGCCAACATTAGAACCTACCTAGTGTTATTGATTAGATCAAGGTAGTAATGAATAGGAAAGAGATAAATTAACAGGATTCGATTGATGTGTTCTCATCTAATCAATCAAACTGGGCCAAGGGGAGGTTGTACTAGGACTAATAGGTAAGGGTTAGTAGTGCACACTATGGAGATGAGCCAAGTCACACAGTGAAATTCGCCTCTCACCTTTGACCAAAGGGTTTGGTGAACTTAACTTACCGTCCTGCATGCTACACACTAGAAGAGAATTAGGTTATCTGGTGATACTAAATTAGGGAATCACAGGGAACAAAATCCCTTAGTTTCTCTCCATATTGATTTCACTCTTGTGTTAGTTTTATTTCTCCATTAATTATTGAAAAAAAAACCCTTTTGGGGGAAGTAAGTCGGTTAACTACTCAAATTGCAGTCATTGAAATTTCTTCAGTCTACATATTTCTTTGGATTCGAACTTAACCTTGGTTAGGTTCTATTTCTTGTCAACGACCGCTTTATCCTCAAAAAGAAGGTGTTACTTGGACGACATCAATAGCTGAGTCAAATTGTAACTTCATACTTAGCTTCCATTAACAATTTGGTGACTCAAATTGGCAATATCTCATCCCATCTCAACCAAAGGACAAAGGGAGGATTGCCCAACGATACGATTGCTAACCCAAAGAGTGCCGACCAATAATGTTTGGCTATCATGACTCATAGTACAAAAGTTATGGAAGGTGATGTTCCTACACCTGTTGTTGAGGAAGTAAAAAAAGAAGTAGAAGAGGATGAAGGTATAGAGAATGTTAATGAATGATGATGTGGTTGTTATCGAAGAAAGTGAAACTCTTGGCAATCCCGAGAGTGTTGAAGAAGAAAAAATTACGAGTGATGCGAAGAATGCTAAAAGAGCATTTCCCAAGAATGCAAATTCAGTTGTGATAATGAAGGCTCCTCAACTCCAAATCGATGCTCCATTTCCTCAAAGATTGAAGAAGAAAGAGAAGGATACGAAATTTCAAAAATTCCTCTCTATATTAAATTCTCTGTCTATCAATATCCTATTAGTTGAGGCAATGATTGAAATGCTCGGGTATGTAATGTTTATGAAGGAGTTGGCAACCAAGAAAAGAACCTTGGAGTGTGAGACGATCGAAGGGTCTCATAATTGTACCGTAATCTTGACGAAACACTTGGTTGCTAAGAAAAAGGACTCTAGTGCATTCACAATTCCTTGTACCATAGGAGCTTGCAAGTTTAGCAAGGCGTTATGTGATTTACGTGTAAGCATATATCTCATGCCCTTAGCTATCTTTGAAGAATTGGGGTTGAATACTCCTATACTAATGATGATGCGTTTGCTTATGGCCGACTGGTCTATCAAAGGGCCAGTTGGAATTCTACACGATGTCTTGGTGAAGGTAGACAAAATCATATTACCAGATGACTTTGTAATACTGGATTGTGAGGTAGATGCTAATGCGCCCATTATCTTTGGTAGGCCGTTCTTGGCTACCGGAAAGGCCCTGGTGGATGTTGAAATGGGAGACTTCAACGTGAATGAAGAAGTGGTAGTTTTCAATATTTGCAAGACTATGAAACATGCAAAAGACCTCTGAGTGGTTTCGATGATTGACCGATCATTGACTTGAAGAGTGGATGGACTACATCGTGCCACGACGTTAACTACTACCCTACTTAGGAGGCAACCTAAGGTAGTTTGCTTTTCTTTTTGAATAATGGGTGTTGATTTGTGCAGGTCTGAGAAATAGAGAAATGTTAGTGGAAAAACAAAAAGGGCTGCATGAGGAACCAAATTAGTGGATCGCCGATTTGAGACAATAATCACCAATTTGACCGCCTTTTGAGTTATCTAATAACTCTTGAGTTACTGTCAAATTAGGTGGTCGAAGTTGCAACTTGGTGGATCCCTGAATCAGTTAGGCGATGGTCAATTTCACTGCACTTTGAGGTTAAAGAAAAGGTTTGGTTGCTGTTAAGAAAGGCGGTCACTAATATAATTGGCGTACCACCGAATATTTTTGGAGTGAATTGGCATCGTCGAATCATTGCACCCAACCGACTTATTAAAGGCTTTTCAAATGCCTTGACATTTCACTCTTCATATTCCCTCTTTTTCACTTCCATTACAAACCAAACTTTCCTGTAGTTCCTTTCTACCATTTTTCTTTGGATTTAATGCATTCCATCAATAAGACTATCTTTTGGAAATTCTCATTGCTAGTGTATCATCATAGAGGTATGTTTTTTCCCTTTGATTTTCTTTCTTTTTGAGGAGTGATATTGGGTGATAAGGGTTTTGTGAGCTTGATAATCATAGTATGTGATTGAAATCATGGTGGAAATCATGTGGGTGATGTGTTTTAATAATTCTAGAACCCTATGCTTCATTTGTGCTTGGGTCTGTTTGGGTTTTTGATTTATTTGAAAAGTCATGAAATTAAGTGCGCATAGGATGTGGGCTAGGGCTAGATTTGATAAATATGCTGCCCAAATGTTGAGTGATAGTGTGCATTGTCTTAATTTTGATCTTGATGCCTTGTTGGATAACCTTAAGTCGGGATAATGTCATGAATATATGAATGCTTTGATTGAGTATGCATGCTTATGGTGTTGGTTTCTTTTGTGGGCTATGGTGAAGTCTGAGTAACCCCAAATTCTTTTGAGCGATTTGAACTTGTCCTATGATAGACTGTGTGATGTTATTCTTAAGGGTAAGTCATCGTTTGATTAAGTTTATATCCATGGTGACAATGTGAGGGTAACGAATCCTCGAACAAGTATTGATGTTTTATTAGGGGGTTAGTTTGTGAAATTTTTCCCTTGTTCTTGTGCAACTTGATCAAATTTTGAATGAGAGGGTGTTGACCTTGCCAGTCAAATTTGGCTATGGTTGTTTTAACCACCAAAGTGGACTTGGTGATGCGTCGAAATGTCATACTCACCACTTTTTTTTATTGATGTCCTAAGCTGAGTTCTATAACTATCAACGATGGTAATTTCCACTATCGAATCAATTCAATGGATTATCAAATTTGTACTACCATCGTTGAAAGTAGCAGTGTTTGAAAGAATGAAATCTGTGCAAAAAGGCGATGATCTATTTGACCGCCGAATAAGTTTGGCAGATCGCCATACATGTTTGGCGCAACTAGACCTGTTCACTCAATATTATTTTCTTATGCCTAATTATGTATCTTCTCTTCTATGATTGATTCTCACACAAGGTTTTGAGCTTGTTTTATAGAAATGGGCAAACAAAAGGAACCAGTCACTAGAGGGGGATCCCGGGCAGATCAGGGAGTCACTATATCCCCCGATCGGGCAGAGCAAAAAAAGATCTCATAGGAAAGTGCAAGGCAAAGGCAAAGGCAAAAAGAAAGTGACTAAGCACAAGAGATTTGATGGTGATGATGAAGGGTCACGAAACGTTACCTAGACAATTTCAGAGGATGAGCAAGAGGAGTTTGAAACCTCAAAACATGAGACTACTTCAGAGCCTAGTCCTAAAGTACAACTAAGTTAGGCTAGGTCCAAATCTCTTCATAATTCTCTCCTCCAAACATCCTAGTAGATCGAGGAGACAATAGCCCTAAGGCACTTAAATAAGCTTAAAGCACCGGGGCTAAGGACAATCTCAGAGGAGAGGAGACTGTTAATTGGTGGAGTCATTGATCGGTACCCTGGGGTGTGGAACACGCTAAGATCTATGATTTAGAGGCATGTTTTGGATAATATGTTGATGTAATTCCCTTTAATGGGAAAGGTTGACTCTTATGATGTCATGTTTCCGCTTGCTTAAATCTGTCATGCATGCTTGTTTACCTTATGTATGCTTATGATATGAACAAGAGACTTGGATGGGGTGCCTTCGGGTGTCATATTCACCATATCACGATTAGGCCCTAAGTTCAAGTCATGACAGTTACATTCCTAAAACTTCAAGGATCATTTACATGTAAAAAAATTTAGATTTTCGATTCATCTTTCGAAATTGAAATTTTGGACCGTTTTGCCATTTTTTCCAAATTACTTAATTGCAGTATCATTAACTTCGAATTGTGATTGTGAATTCATTTTCAAATTGATTGTGCTGCTTTAGAGCATTATCCAAATGAGAAAGCTCTAGTTTTAGATTGATCTTCACTATGTTGGCTAAGACAAGTGTAATTCTAACCTATGTTAAGTTTGTTGAACCTTGTATCTCCTAATTGATTGCTTGAAATAAAATGTGAGTTTATTAAAATATGAAATTACATGAAATATATTTGGAAATAATATGAAATATTGATAGTGAAGTATTACTTAATGTATTGAGTTTGAAATTGTTCATGTAACATGATGTACATGTTATGAGTTGAGTAGTGATGGGTGAAGATGACTTTGTTGAGTTATAATGGACAACATCTTGTTGATATATATTGTGGCCTCATGTGATTTCATATCTCATTCATGTACCCTTCATTTATGTGCTTATTTGCATTTGGACTGTGGCATGAGATAAAAGAGAGACATTTACTTTTGGGACCAAGGTCTCTACTGGTCGAGATTATTGAGAGAGACATTGATATTTGGGACCAAGGTCTCTACCAGTCGTGCTGAGGTAATATTCTGATATGTGATAGTGTTAAGGTCATTTTCGACAACCAAGGAATATTTCGATTTAATTATTTTGCCGAGGCCATTTTTGGTGGATACATGGTCTAAGTGAGACCCCCATGATTTCTAGCCTGAGTTGATCAATTGATATGTATAGTAGGACAGACATGCATCATGATTATCTAACATTGTATATGCATCATATTGCACCTTATTGATTGTTACATTGTAAATGAATCATTGAGTTTCTTGTTGATGCCTATATGTTATGGATAGATGCTCTCTGTTGATCCTATTTCCTTGAGATCATGATTCTGATTGAGTTGTGTACTTTAGATGAATATGATTGAATGTGAATAAATATTATATATATTGTGTCTGCTGGGTTTTCCTGTTTACAGGTTTGTAGTTTCGAGGTATGTAGTTGGGATAGAAGGAGTACTATTATACTTCTATAAGGACCTGGAGTTTGTGAGGCCTTAATGACGCTTAAAAATGAGATTTTAAGAGTTTTTGGCTAGGGTGCCACTCTAGGGACTCCTTTGTGGCTCGTGAATCCCTTCACTGGCCACAAAGGTGGTCGTGGAGATGGCCTTCGGAAATTTTCCAAGTTGCCTTAGTGAGTTTCCAAGTTTTCCGTGAAGTGTGCTACCATAGGCATACATCACGGCTCGTGGACCTCACCACGGACCATGGGGTGGTTCGTGAAGGGGCCACAAGCGTTGGCAGCACCGTCTCGTCACCTGGACCACTTTCACGAGGCAGGTTCACAGATCTTGAAGAGGTTCACGGGCTGTGAACCCTTCCCTGAAGGTGTCTAGTTCATTTTTCAAGTGTTGTTTAAGTGATGTATTTTTAGTATTTTTTCCCTAAACTCTAAGAACTTTTGGGACGTAAATTGACTATATTTTCCACCTAAATCAACCTTAATATATTTTCTAACACTCCATGAAGTCTAACACTTAGTTTCTAGAATCAAACTCCAAAAAACACTCTCAAATCTTACACTAAAGGATTCAGTCTAAGAACTCAATTAGGGCTTCAAGTTCAAGTTGATTTCTTCTCAAACCCTTCTTCCTAAGCTAAGTATGTGGGATTCATTTATGATTCCCTTCCAATTATGAAGTCCAAAATCTCTTTCATCTATTTTCATTATTTGAACATATGATTCGAGTATAATTTTCATGATTCAACTTCAAATTGATGAAAACTTGTGATACAGGTTGTATTCAAATGATGATTTAAACATGAATTATGCCTTATCCTATTGGAATATATGGTTTCCATGAGATTTGAACTTACATGACTTGATGAACTAGAAATTCATGCATGGGTAACCTCAATTTTGATTCAAATACTTTTCTATTCATGGATTATGTTTGTTTCTATCTAATTATTATATTTCGATCTTGAACTTTATGTACCCATGTTTTACTCTTACTTCTAAATATATGATCATGCATGTACAATGCTTCTTTATGAGGTTTTGGTTATGAACATGGTTACGACTATTGTTATGAACATGATTTCAACACAAATATGATTATGATTACTATGATGATTATGATATGGCTTTAAGAATTCAAGGGTGTGACTCCATCATCATGTACAGGTTATGAATGAGCTATTCTTATGTTTGCAACCATGTTTGAATTATGATTTGGCCTTTAGCCCAAGTATGCATGATGATGACTTTATAATGACCTATGAGGATCTTCTGATAGGCATGACTATGTATATATTATGTATTTCGTGGGATCTTGACTTAGCACCGAATGAGATTTGAGAAGGGGGACTATCCCTAAGGGTTCTTATTCAAAGCCTATCTATCTCATAACTACGTGCCACCGTAGATTCATGTTTTATGCTTAATATGGATGATTATGTTTCATGACACATTAGGTGGGATATAGTCTACCTTGGCAAGTAGGCTACTCTTTCTCCAGTGTAGAGGTAACATCGGGATTTCATGTAATAGCTCGCATGGTCTTACATGTCCGTTGAGATCACATCTCCACATATGTTTATGTAATATAGCGTTCATGCATCATGGTATTTATGGCATCTTGATATGGCAATCTTTTTAATATATGTATGCACTTGTTCATGTAACATTTCAATGCAAGTTATTATTATGTCTTTATTATGCTGCATGCTCGTATACTTAGTACATTCAAACGTACTAACTCATATACTATATGTGTCAATAAACTCATTAATTTATTAGTTCATCCTTATTTGACCCGACCAAACTCAACTTGATACATTCAGTGGACATTTCTACCATAATGCTAGTGAAGTATGACAAAGTGTTTATCATAAGGGATCATTTGGTACGAAGATGAATAACATAGAGATTAGTAACTGTAAAGATTATTTTTTATCAAGTATTTTGCTCATTATTCTTATCTAATCTTGTTTTTGGCTTAAATCTCAAAAAAAAAAGAACTTTTCAATTATACTCCTTATTATGGAATTATCTATTTTATGTAATTGGATCAAGATAGATAATTGACAAATAACTTTTTTGTGGCTTTTTAACTAATTAGAGGAAGAATAATTTTGTCGTCATGTTTGTTATTTTTCACTTGGATTATTTGAAGTTGAACAATTGTCATCATAATAAATTGGTCAGTCACAAAACATCAATCTTCAATTAAATAAAGATTGATAGTCTAGTTTTAAACTCAAAAATACAGTAAACAACAGTAAAATCGAACAAACCATTTACTTTACACATAAAAATTGGAGGCTGTAATTTCATATGGAGTCAATATATTATAAGACCACTCAACTTTGAGAACTTATTTAGCAAGGTCATTTAGCTTTGTTTTGTATCAATAAAATCTATCAATTAGACTTTTGTATCAACACAATCACTCAACTGAATTAATTATCTAAAAAAATTGATATAACAAAATATTTTTTATATTATATAAATATAAGTCCACAAATAAATAAAAATTAGAAATTTGACATAAAAAAATATATTTTATATATTATGTGAATTACATATAATTTATAAGCTAATTTATTTAAATATTTTTACTAAACAAATATAAAAACTAAAATCAAGAAAATAAAAGAATGATTAGAAGGATTTGAGGGATATTTTTATCTGTACATATTTAATTCTATAATATTAATTTTGATGTATTACTAATATCATTATTTAAAAAGTATTAATTATACCTCCTATGATTAATTTAAAATTCTTATCAAATATAATATTAAATAATATATAGATCATTTGTCCAAATACACTCAGCTATCAAACGACTCCTTTAAAGTGTGTACTCTTATCCTAATTAATACCTTAATTAAAACAAATGAATTCATTGATGGTGAAAGTTTATCTTAAAAGTCATGATGAAAACGATTTATGCTTATCATTCAGCAAGTCTCGACAAAAACTTTTTTTCCTTTTCTTTGAATGGGTTAAGATGAACTGTCATTTCTTATAGTTTTTAAGCTCCATCACACTTTGGGATATTAATGGTTTCTTTTTCTATTTCTATGTTAATAAAATGGGTCACTGAAAAAATAATATTTTTTTTTCTTATGAAAAAAGAAGTATAAAGTTCTTTGGGTACGGTCTCGAACCTAATTCGAACCTATGAAAACAGAAATATATAGTGCTCCATCTTCTATCAGTGTTCAACTGTATTTAGGAAAAAAAGGCACTTGCCAGTTGCCAAACACAATACATGCACTATATCATCATACTCTCTTCATTTTATTTTGATGGAATGGTATACTGAGTCCTTATACTTATACTCAATTGTATTTTGAATCCTCCTATTTAATCATTTGCCCATTTAAATTCTTTAATTCATATTAAACTCTAACTTTTAAACATAATTTTTAACATAGCATCCTATGCTTGCAAATGCAAGCAAGTAGCGTATGAAACACGCACCTTTGAAGCTGAAACACGGTCAAAATTAGGTTTTAAGACCTATTTTCTTCTTCTCCATATTCTCTTCAAAACGCCATTTTTTGGATAAATCTCTTCTTCTCCTTCTTCACGAGCTTTTCTGCTCTCTTAAAATTTTATATTTTTTTCCCGTTGATTCTATTCTTCTCTTCTCTTTTCCAGTCGTGCATTTTCATTTCTTTCACTTTGTTGGTTTTCACGATGATAGTTAGAATACATTTCGGCATTTTTCAATCGCCACATTACATGCATTCCAAAAACAGTAATTTTGTGTGGAATCTGGCGTTTTAACCCGCCGTTTGTATTTTTTAAGCTTTTTAATGTAATTTAATTAGGGCATTTTTTATAACTTAAAGGGCATCTCAAATGGCTAATCCAATACCGCTCTCGATCTCTTTTCACTCTCAGGGGACTTCTCTCCACGCCGTCACCGCCTCAACGAATGGAGATACACCGCCGACAACGGGAGGGAGATACACCTCTGAGAAGTGTGACCACCTCCCTTCACACGGATGCGCATATCGACTCCGGCGAAGCGGTGACGGCGTGAAAGGAGGATTGGTTCAAAGGTCTTGTAGCGGAGGATCTCCGGCTGAACAAGCTCGATTGGGACACCGTTGATCTTGATTAGACCACCTCCACGCTTGCAGTGGGTCACGGCCACTGCCTCTTCTTCCTCCCGAAGCATTGGACGGTTTCCGCCGTAGCTGCGGCTGCTTCTTGCTTCCGTCCTGATTGTGAGAGTAAAAATGGGGAAGTAAAATTTTGGGTCTTCATTTTTACTTTCTAATAACATGAAGAAAAATAAATAAAATAATCAGAGAATAGAAAATTATGACTTGAAATCTCCTTAAGCCCTTTTTTGTTTTAATTTCCTACGTGGCTGCATAGTCATTAGTTGTAATGACTTGGACTTGTTTGTGCAACACACATAATAATTATATCAAAAATTATATTTAAAAGGTAAAGTTTAATATAGAGGTTTAGATGACAAAGGGCTAAGTAGGAGGGTTTAGAATACAATTGAGCATAAGTATAAGGTTTCATTAGACCATTTCGCCTTTCATTTTATATGACATACTTTAATTTAACACAATATTTTATAAAAATAACTTTTAAATATTATGATATAAAATAATTCTTAAATATTTATATGATTGAACATCATTTCATTAAGAATAACAGAGAAATTCTAAAATTAAATTATTATAAATTATAATAATATGTTATTTTTTTCAAACGAATTAAAAAATAATATCATATAAAATGGGACTAATAAAGTAATAGATTCTGTAAAATATGTTATTCAATCCTTGGTTAGATGATATATCTCCGAGTAATTAACATATATCATGCGCATAGCAGTTTGTTGAATGAATTCATCCTACCGAATAAATTGATTGACTTAAATTTTATATTTGTATTAAAAAAATTAATAAATATAAATAATATTTTTTATTTAATAATAATTGTTCATTAGTGACTTGATATAAGAATTAAGAAGTAGCAAATGATCATGATAATTTTATTAAATTACCATTATTAAATATAAGTCATATAAATATTAAAAAATAAATATTCTCTAATATAATAAGCCGCTTATTTGAGCAACTCATGGTCGTCGTGCCTGCTTCAGCATGCTAATTGAAGCAGATAGGTGACTATTAACTAATCTGCTTAATTTTATGATAACTATTAACATGTCTGTTTAATTTTACTATGTCATTTCTATGAATTATTTCTTCAATTATTGTAGCTAAGAATTTACAACACTGCCCCTGATTAATTATTTTTCCCTAAAGCAGTTGATGATTTACCTATTAAATTATCTCTCTTCATCTTGAATTATTTCCCTTAAAGGCAGTTGCCGATTTATTGCTTGCTTTGACAATATTACCTCTAATAAATATTTTTCTAGTTGCTTCAGCTATGAATAGTTTAAATATTTTTAAAAATAAATATAAATTTTGATTGACTCTCAAAATTTTATATGTGCAACAAAAATTGGGACAAAATAAGTTATTTAAAAATAACATAAAAAGTGCTATAAGTCGCAATTAATAACAACTTAAAAATAAAAAAAACACGTCTTATGACTATAATAATTGATAATTTTAAATACTTAAAAGATATATAAAAAGTTCGATCAATTCTCAAAATTCTATTAAGGCTACATAAATACGGGCGAAGGGAGTAATCTGTATTATTTAAAAACTATTAAAAAATATTAGAAATTCAAATAATTAATAAATTATAAAAAAAATAATATATTAAAATTATTGATTCTCCAAATTTTATCTAAATCACATAAATTAAGAAAGAAAAATAATATATATTGGGCCCGTGTAACGCAACGCTCACCACTAGTTACTTTAATAAAAAGGATAAAGTAAACACAAAATAATAAATTATTTATTAATTTTATAAATTAAAAAAATATTATTAAATATCCAAAACAATAGAAACGACAAGTGAAAATACACCAGAAGGAGTAGATTTGGAGCTCAATAATAAGCTTTGGTAAAATTTTAAATTTGAATCATAAAATTCAAATCTTGAATTTGGCTCTTTATTTAAGGGTGGTAGTTTATCTCTTCTATATAGGTAGGGTGACAAAATGAGTAAGTTATTTGTGTATCTATCTAGATTTATCAATTTTAAATGAGTTGGGTGCCCAATCCATTTAAGATAGATAAACAAAATGAGTAAAACTCATATTATTTATTTAAAAATAAATAATTTAATGAACAATATGGATAAAAGAGACTCATTCATAAGTAAATAATATTTTATTGAGAGAGGTGGGTGGAGGTAAACAATTTTTTTTTAAAATTTTCTAGAAAGTGAATTAATTTTTTATTGGGAGGAGCTGAAATCAAATTTTTTTTTATTTTTTTTGATAGGGATGGGGGTGGGGGTAGTGGTAAAAGAATTAGAATTTTATTTTGAATAGAACAAATTGTTACTTTTTTGGGGTTGGTTTTGGGGGGGGGGGGGGGGAATTGGATAGGGGCGCTCGGGGGTGGGTGTTTGTGGCACGGGGCCTAGGAGGCTCGAGGCGAACGGGTAATAGGTGAGGATTGATTAAAATGATTTGTTTTTAAAAATTTTAATATGATTATTATTATAATATGAGTATTCATATTTACTTGTTTTATCCATTCGGTAACACATTTTTACTCATTTGAAATATGAGTCATATTGAGTATCTTATCTATTTTTACGTAATTCATATTTGGCCAACTCATATTCGACTCAACCTGCTAGCAGTACTCTTTCTTTTCTTTTTTAATTGCCATGTTATATTTTTTGAAAATTAATTTGGCTAATTTTTAAAGATAAATTAAATACTCTATTAATATTTTAAAATAAAAATTTTAATATTTACATTATATAAAAATAATATAAAATATAATTTTTTATAATATCAATATAGTAAAAAATAAATCTTAAAGTATTAATAAAATTTTGATATCATTTAACTTTTTACAATTTTAAGTTTGAGTACTTACATATGCAAATTAAATGCGCAATACAGAAATTAGAGAAGGGGCACAGAATCCATTTTGTTAAAAATAGATATAAATTTGTGAATTGCACCTCTTTTGAGAGGAATAGTAGATGAACAATTAGGAAAGACGAGAAGCAAGGGTAAAAAGAGTTTTTTAAAAAAATAGGAAAATCTAAAATAGGAGGTTAGAGTTTAAGATAAAGAGTCCAAAATAGGGTGTAAACGTGGCACTCAACTAAGCATTACATGTTTAGATCATTGGCTACGCTACTCGTCCTTTGTTACTGCCCATTTTTCTCTGCTGTATGTGTTAGGGGTACCCCCACCTCCTTTTTACCCAGCCAGCCCCATGCCCCTCCAAACATCTTCACTCTTTGCTTCTCTCTTCCTCTTCCTCTTCCTATTCCTATTTAGCGACAAGGGTTTTTTTACTTAAACCTACACCAAAATCTCTTTCCCCATTCATCGATGAGATGGTGGGACTCAGTGTAGTACTCGAAGGTTACACTAATAATACTAATACTAATAATAAAGATATTACTACCATAACTAGCGGTTCTACTTCTAGTAATTGGCAGATTCTTAACAAAGCTAGTATGTTCATCAAACCCACTTCTCCATCCACCACTGCATCTTCTCCTTTTTCCAAGCGAAAACCTCCGGCGCCTTCTGGGTTTCTCGATTCATGTTTCCTTTGTAAGCAGAAACTCTTACCTGACAAAGACATCTATATGTACAAGTAAGCTGCTGATCTCACTCTATTTCCTTAAATTCATGTTGAATTCAAACTTCTATTGGTAGCTTCGGACTGAGTAATTTTATACCCTGAATCTGGTTCTATTTTCTGGGAAAAAAGCGTTCTGATGATGATGTTCTGAAACAGGGGAGAATGGGCATTTTGTAGCGTGGAGTGCAGGGGTAAGCAGATTTTTACGGATGAACAAGAGAGTATAAAGACGAGGAAAAATATGAAATCTCAAGCTTTAACTTCTTCTAATGATAAATGCTGTACTTCTTCGTCGTCGTCGTCGTCTTCACGAAGTAGGAAAACGGCGGCGAGAAACCGACCCAATGGATTTGCATACTGAGAAAGGAGTTTAGTCCCACCAAAACTTTGCTGCTTTCCACTTTTGGCCTCGATGCATTTTGTAATGACTATCGTATCCCTTTCATTTTATTTTTTGGATTTTTAAATTATTAACCGCAGTAGTTCTTTTTTTTTTTCTATTATTATGAAATTAATATTAGTAGTACGAAAATTTTGGAACCCAACAAAACTGCTGCTAGTTTTCATTTTCCAGCCCCTGGGTTTTGGTTTCCCTTGCCAATTTAACCAAATTGCGAAGAATGGTATTGAGAATCTTTCTTTTGCTAGAGCAGGAGTTGTAGGGACTGTCGGGATATTCTGGCTAATCAAATGAACAAGTGCCAATTTTCCAATTATATCCCTCAAGGGAGTGATGACTCACTCAATTGTTATTTTATTGCATCTAATGTCATTAAATTATATAGTGAAATGACTTCTTTTCTTTCCTGCAGATAAGAATGGAATGAAATGAAATTGTATATCGAATCGTAATCTTTGGTTGCTATTTTTTGTTCCCATTAATTAAACCCAAAAAGGTGACAATTTGACTAGTTAAATAATAGTTTAAGTTTTGTGCCATACCATTAAATAATTTTAAACGAATACAGTAACGTAATAAAATAATTAATAATATATTTTTTTAAATATAATTATGCTTGAGATGATGTATTGTTAAAGAAAGTCGAGTCCCATTCGTGTCTACCAGAAATTAATTCATAGTTATTTTCTTAACCAATTCTATTTCCTTTTTTAACTCTGAATTTTAATTGTTATTAATTGCGTTGAATAAGTTTTTCATTGCCTTTGCTTTTCCTTCTGAAATCATGGCAAGTCACAATCGCGACAAACAATCAGAAGAGCTAAAAAAATGATAATTTATTATCATAATTCATAATATTGGTATATTTTAAATATTTAGAAGATCAGAATGATAACAATATAATTATTCATGTAAATGCAACTATTATTTCTGAAAAAATTCACAAATAATTTGATTTAACTGAAAAAATCAGTACAATCAAAGAAACGTAAAAATTAAAAAAAAAAAAATAGAACAAAAATAATAATATTGATACAGGGGATGTGTAGCTAATTGACTTCAACTTTATTGATAAAATCAAATCATTTGGCTATTCATTGTTTGAGAATTTTAGAAATGAACTAAAAGTTAAGAGATTGAGGAAGATGGAGAACTTTGAAGAGAAGGAGGAGGAAAAAAAAATAATTTTCTAAATTAAAGAATTAATTGAAATAAGTTGGTAATTTTTAATAAATTAAAATTATTTGGTGATGTAAAAAAAATATATTAATGATGCATAAAATTTAAATTCATTAAATAATTAAGTAATCAAAGTTAAAAGAATATTTTGAGATCCTCGTAGGATATGGTTAATACTTTTATATAGGGTTTGTTCATAGGCGCACGTGTGAAGGCACCATGCACTAGATAACAATGAGATGCTCATTCTTTTGTTGCTTTGCAAGTTTTAATGGGTATTTCAGTATGTGCAATTGAACATTTCTTCCGATTTCTCCATCAAGTTTTAATTTTTTTACAAATTTATCATCTAAAATATAGCATATTATTTGTATGGTGTATAACTTTTAAGTTTTATGGACGCAATCATATTCTAAGATTTGTTTGATTATAAAAGCTTCATTAAGGGCTTGATTAGACATAATATGACGCAAATTTATATTATTTGAGAATATGACTTTATAGAAAAAAAGTAGAGGTCGTGTATTAGTGTAGAAGACAAGTAGAGATAGAATATCGTCTTGTCGTGTGGAGGTTTGGTATCTGTCATAGGACTAGCCATGCTCTTATAATTCATGCCATATGTTGTTTATTGCATTTCAATTATCACATTATTTTGCTATTATTATTGTTTTTCTTCTTATGCTTTCTTCATCGTCTTATTCTTCTTTTATCCGAGTTTAATATATTTGAGTATAAGGTCTTTTGAAAACATGAATCTTTCTATTTAGTGATAAAGTGTATGTACATTCTATCTTTTTCATCCATAATTTTATGAAATTTCACTAAGTATATTACGATTGTTATTTGAATTAAGGGTTCAATTATGTTCATAATATATCAGACTTTTTTTATTATCATGCAATCCAGGCAAGGATCATATAGCGCCTCCTCGCAGACCTATGGTAAAGTGGATTAAAAAAATAACACATGCATTATTTTTGTATATTACTAGTACCTTATTTGATATTCTTTTCTAACTTATATATAACTGATGCACTTTATTATGTATTAAGGTTTATATTATTAATACCATAAATTTTTAGGTATTAGTAATGCAATGTTTTTAATGCGTGCATACCCAATTGCCCCTCAAAACTTTTTTTTTTTACATCTTTTCTTGGAGGGTGTCTTTGTAAATAAATTTTTTAATGCAATAAGTGCTATTTTTAATGCATCAAATCAAACACCTTATAAAAATATCCTATATATAATTAATATAAACATAACTAATACATGCATTACTAATACACTTTATTTTGCATTATTTTTATACCGTCGACCAAACGAGCCCTAAATTGGTTATGTACCCAGAATAATTTCAAGCATATTTTGCAGAATTTGTGCTAAAAGCATATCAAAATACTTTGTCCTGATTAAGGATAGGAATATTATGTATGGTTATAGTAATTAGGAAAGACTTAACGATGATGTATATAGCAATAAATAGTTAGCAAGAGGTTACAGATATTAGAATTTCATTTGGATTTAATTGTGATATTAATTACATTGTGTAGATGGAATCCAAGGTCGATATTTTCATAGCGTAGGTACTCAAAATAGTAAACTGCAATCAGTTGGTTCTCTTTGGGCAATGCATGCATGTAGCCCTTATTTATAGTGCTTTTTCACTTTTTATTCCTTCCTTCAATTATGGGTCTATGTGTGGATCATGATTGGTTTTCCAAACCAATTGGAAACCTCCCTCCATTTCATTTTACTTCATCTTATATCTTAAAAATAAAGTTCTTTTTTTAAAAAATTATTTATTTTATCAAATGAAAAAAAAAATTACTTTTTCTGTCCTAATTTATATGGTACTTTTCGTTATTCGAGAGTTAGTATAAGTTTGATTGAAAATTTTCTTATAGAATCTTTACATAATTTGAAATGACATTTATATATTTGTAGACTATTTAAAAAGTACAATAAGTCACAATGATTGATAATTCAAAATATTTAAAAGATGTATGAAATTATGATCAAAGATAAACTTGTTTAAATTTCAAAATTTGAAAAGTACCACATAAATTTAGATGAATAGAGTATTATTTTGATAAAACATACCGCAAATAAAAACTTTTTACATGTTATATCAAATTAATATGAGCGAAGTAAAATGAAATAGAGGTAATTGAAACCAAGAACTCAATGATCTTTCTTTTACTTAGTTTCCTTTTTTTGTGAATGATGATTTTTTGTTTACTTGTAAATTATATAATATCTTTCGTTTCCCATTAAATTGTCGAATAAAAATTGCAAATCCCTCCCATTCTGTTAGTCTACATCTAAATGTTGAATCAGATTTTTCACCCAGAGGAGAATTCAGTTTTTAGAGTTTATGAATTCCATATAATGAACTCAAATTAATGTAAAGTAATAATTGAATTTATAATAATGATTTATAAATATTTTATATTTATTTTATTGCTAATATAAAGTATGAACAGAAGTCATTGTGTTTAACGAACCCATAACTTAGGGCTGGATCCGGCCCTGTTTCTACGTAGATATTTGTATGGACTTTTTACTGCTAGCTGACTTTTAATTACTTGCCTTGAAAAACTTAAAGAGGATAAAATATAAAGAATATTTTTTTTTTTAATTTTAAAAAAAACAGGCTTGGACAACGAAAGATACCAATTTCATAGAAAATGACATTCCTTCATCTATAAAATTCAAGAGCGAGAGGTCAAATGCTTAAAATTTTTTAATAATAAATTTAATACTTTGAAAATACATTAAATCTATATAAAAAGTAATTTAGAAACTAAGGTGATAGAGTAAATATAAAAAATAATATTTTAAATATAACGAATAAGTAAAAATAAATGAAAAAATATATAAATTGATGCTTTTTCTCCTAAAATTTACAAAGCGCCAAATTAAATCTCTCTCAAATTAGCGTAACAAAATACGAGGAAGAGCACAAAGAAAAATACATCAGCTGTCAATTATAGTCGAGTCAGATAAATGCTGATGAGTTGACTAAAGAATGTTGGATGAAGCAAAGCCAAACATTAGTAACTCATCATCCTTTTAAATAGAAAGCAAAAGCTTTCTTCACCTTTTACTTTTCCACTACTCACAAGCTTACTGTCACTCACAAAATTAAAAAGGTAGGACCAGCTCATTTATATGATACGATAGAAGAATTAAATAATTGAAAATTGTTATTATCTGACTTACGAGTATATAATGTTAATTTGTTATAGGATGTCATGCTTGTTCCTAAAAAAATCATCAGATAAAACGAATGGTGGCAGTGGGAAGCAAAGGAGCAGAGGGTATCAGAGACACAGGCACCGACGAAAGAGGGTTTGAGAAAATTTAGTACGTTTGTTTGGAATCATTTGGGCCTGGAACTTGTTGCCAGTTAAGAGTCCTTTTGCTTTGCCATTTTGGTCCGCACACCTCTTCCCTCAGAAAGGGACACTTTGCCCCATCTTTGTCTTTTCAGATTCCAATACTCAAAAATATTCATAAATAACTAAATATAATTATAATTATAATTATAATTTATTTATTTACCATTAGTAGCTATTGTTTTGGTTTAATTATTCTCACTTTGCGTATAGGTTGTAACATTTCCCTTATAGGCATTATCAGTTTACTAATAACATGTATTTGTTAGCTCTGTATCAGTAATACGACTTTTTATAAAAAATGACTTGTATCAGTTATTAACACCTTCTATTGATCTCACACATCTGCAACCTAACTACAACTTCAAAATTCACTTTTAATGGATGATTTCAACCATATCCCTTGTATCAAAACTTCGTGTTTTCTATTATCACTACTTAAATGGATCTCCCTCAAAATAAAAAATTTGACAACTAAATTGTAACGACCCGACCTAGGGGCCAAGTCGTCACACAGCGAATGAGACACCCGAAGGTACCTCACCCAAGCCATCTTAAATATCATAAGCATTCATTGGCATAAAACGTTAAGATGAAATAGAAAACTAGGGAAAACGGGGCTAAGGGACACAACTTAAAAATCATAAAGGAGTATAAGAACCGAATACCATCATAACATTTGTCTAATAATACCTCTAACATAAACTTGGCGGGGGAATAAGACATTTTCAAGCTCACCCTCAAATACATTCATAGAAAAAGAAATATACAACTGGAAAATAGATTGTCTTATACATCAATCTAGAAAGAAAATTAGGTTATTGTCCCCCAACTAGAGGACTCACCAACTCTTGTCTTCAATAATCCAAAGCTAGCCACGTGGAGGATATCGAGGAGCGCCGGTCCCTACATGGTTGAATCATGTAGGCATAGATGTATGCGTCAATACTTTGAATGTACTAATATGTAGGTATGCAATGCATGTCATGGAAATAAATAATGAGACGATTCATGCTAAGTCCCATGTTGAGAATCATATATTTATAAGGGCATTAGTAAATTATAATCAAGCCAACATTATTTAAAGGCGAAATGACCTAATAGGCCCTTATACTTGGTCCCGTTTGTCACCTGGGACCTTATACTTAGAACTTTGTCAACTAAACCCTTGTACCCACTCAAAAGGTACATTTTAAACATTTTTTTCTGACCTGACATCCTAAGTGGCATACCAGGTCATGTGCGTGAGCTTCACTCCATTTTGGATCGTGAAGGGTTTGTAAAAACCCCTTTAACGGTCATCTTCTTCCCCAAATGCCTAAATATTATAAATCCCCATTTCTGCTTCTCAAAATTATTCAATTTTCTTCTTGTTTTTGTCTCTCCAAATTTCTTCTCTTGAAATTTCTTCTTGTTGGCCATAATTTCTTCTTTAAAAATATTTTTTCTGCTAAAGTGGGTTTTGCTCTTTCTCTTGTTTCGATTCTCATTTTCTTCAAAGAACCCATACCCTATAGTAGTAGCCACTCCATTTGGGCGATTCTTACCATTGTTGTCGTCGTCTTCTTCTCAAAATTCTTCAATTTTCTTCTTGTTTTTGTCTCTCCAAATTTCTTCTTGAAATTTCTTCTTCTTGGCCATACTTGAAATTTTTTTTATTCATTAAAGTTTCTTCTTCTTCACAATGATAGTTCATTTTTATTATTGTGGACTTCACGCTGAACTTAAGATGTCAAAGATATCAACCAATCACGAAAGAATGTTTTGGGGTTGTCAAAAATATGCAAATGATAATGGATGTGGATTTTTTTGATAGGCTGACGAAGTTGATCGTATATACCAAGTCGTCCTATATATGAAGAACAATACTACATGATAACCCATCAAGAAATGCTGACCATGGAAGACATGAAAGGCGTGAAAGCATTCCGCCTATTGATATTACTGTTATTGTGATTGTTATCATTTGGTTTTTATGTTTTGTTCTAAAAATGGGGTTGTGACAGATTGTTCATTTGAGTATTATGATGATAAAATATAATGTAATAAAAAAATTCAGTAGACTTATAATTACTGTGATCAACCCACAATTTCATTAACCAAAATTAACTTGTTTGTCATGTCAAGCAAACAGAACATTGCTGCAAATTAAGCTAAAACCAAGCTACACAAAATATAAGTTAACTGTGTTAGCCCATCAACATTAAACAAATTCAAGCTACACAAAAATCAAGCTAAAATCAATACACAAAAACTATGTGTCTTGAGTGCTTGGTGTGGACTGAATGGTTGGTGTGGCATGAGTTGTTCCAGACTGGGTGCATGTAGTGGCGTGAGTACTTGTAGAAGAGTTGACTCTTTTGTAACTTCTTTCTCGTAGCAGTCTTTGAGTAACTGCAGCTCCACCTTTCCACCTAAGTCCATTGGTTTTGTAGCCAAGGTCAATATTGGTAGGTACTGAACTTTTTAATGCAGTACCATGTAACACTCGATCAACAGTTCCATACTGATAAAAGACAATAATTTTATCAGTTAAAGACAATAATACTATCAGTTAATACTATCAAATGAAAGTCCTTAAATGATAATACTTACCCTCTCTATCACACTTTTATTTTCTCCAAATATAATACCAAAACCAGATGTTCTTGGCCTTTTATATCCAGTATTCGCTCCACCTCTTTTACCTGTGTTACTCTTCCTTTTTAAGCCACCAACAACAATAGTAGATTGTTGGCTATTGAATTGAGTTATTTATTGAGAAACATTTTCAACATTTGCAGCACATTCATATGTTGTTGCACTTCCAGCATTTCCTACACCAGCAGTGGGGTGCATTTCAACAGTTGCACCAGCAATTCCTGCAGTTGAAGTTCCAATTGTGGAACTATTTTTCTGCATACACAATATTGAAAACTGAATTAACAAGTATTGGCAAAATAAATTTCAGCAATAATGCTGAAGAAGTGAAAGAAAAACTTACAATAATTGGACATCTTTTCTTGTTATGTCCAAAATTCTTGCAGAAAGAATATTTCATTTTCCTTCCCTTTCTTGTAGCCTTTCCAAACTTCTTTTTAGTAGGATCATCCTTATCTTTTCTCCTATTTTTCCTTGGTCTTTCTGGCATAACAGTGATTTCAGGTGGCTCAATGGCTGGTTTTGAAATCTTTGGCCACATCTTCATTTTTGTCATAGGTTGAATAAAGTTAGAGTAGGCTTTCAGATTTGTCTCCTTCTTGTAACATTGGTAAACAAATGACTCAACATCTAAATTCTTGTAATGCATTGTAGTAATTGCATGTGCACAAGGAATTCCCTTCAGTTGCCAAGACCTACAACTATACACCTTCTTTTTCAGATTAACAACATACTTACTTGTGAATCCATACTCTTATAGCCAGTATCTCCATTGAATTTAACGTCACAACTAGCTGTATGTTCTGCATTTTCTCTAAGAACTTCCATAGCCATAGGTGACACATCAATTACCCATTTTTCAGAAAACTCTCTCATTTGAGTCATTCTTTTCATGACTTTGACTCTAATTTCTTCTAACATAGTAATGATTGATTTGAATCTAGATGCCAAGATCCAACTATTGAATGTCTCACACATATTATTCTCACCTATGTCACACTTGCTATGTTCCTTGAAAAATGCCCTACACCATGCCTCTTTGTTGTACTTTAACAAAGATTGAACAATTCTTTTTCCCAGTAGACTTATTTCATCAAGTTTATCTTGTAAATGAACTTCTAATGGAGCCCTAGCAACTTGCCAGAATTTTCTTCTTCTCTCTTCACCCCTCCACTCCTTCGTTCAGTTGGCCCAGATATGTTTGGCACACCATCTATGCTCAGCATTTGGCAATAAATCAGTAAGTGCTATGTGAAATCCTATTAAAACAAATAAAAAAGAAGGAGAACAATCAGTATAACACAACTGCTGTTATAGCAAATAAAAAAGAAGGAGAAATCAATTCCAATGTGTTATCATACCTTCTGCATATCAGACATGATTGTGAGTCATTCACCTTCAGTTTGTGTCAACTCTAGATCATATTTGATGCATTAAATAAACCAAGACCATGTATCCTTGGATTCTTCATCAACTACTGCCCATGCTACAAGATACGTTTGATTATTTCCATCCTTGGAAATGCAAGCCAATGGTTCACCTTTACAAATGCCTTTTAAAAAGGCACCATCAAAATCAGTTATTCTTCTACACCCCTCCCTCCCTCCATTTTCCAGTGCTTCAAGACAAATATAAATGCCCATAAATACCTCTTTTCCAGGAAATGTATTCTTGGATGTAATAACAACTATAGTACTTCCAGGATTTGTAGCCTTCAACTCCTCAGCATAATCATACAATCTAGAAAATTCCTCCTTGAAATCACCCATATGATCATGTAGAACTTTTACTTTTGCCCTTATATAAGTTGTTTCGATAACATATAGCCCATATTCCTTTCTTATCAGCTCTTGAATTTGATAGAGTTTGATGCTAGGCTCACTCATGATTCTAGCTTATTAAGTCTTACTAATCCACTTTGAAGTACATAGCTTGTTTCCTGTTCTTTTACAACACTTATGGATAGGATAATATGTCTTCACAATGAAATTTCCACTATTTCCCTCAATACTTCCAAGAATATGCCAAGGACAACCATTCTTACACTTTGCCCTGATTCTGTCCTTTTCATTAGGTTTCAGCTTAAGGTTTACACCCTTTTGAATGGAGTAAGTTTGAAGTGCTTCCCTAAAACTAAATATTATTCACAAAAACCATATACAGCTGAAATAAAATTTTTTTGGCAGTTGGGTCAAAATAAACCTTGGTATTGGTATTCCTAGCTGGTGGATCTACAACTTCATCAGATTCAACAGATACCCTTTCATCTTCACTAATTTCATTGCTAGGATCTAAGCTATCAAAATACAATTCATCCCCACCCAATTTTCCTTCATATCTTCCCCTCTTACCCTTATTAAGATACTGAAAACCACTATCTATACCTACAGGACCAGAGGGTATCTCCTCTACATTTACCCTAGCAACCTTATCTTGTTTTTTTTTTAATATTTGACTTTCTAGCTTCAACAAACTCCTCATCCAAGTTACTTAAATCATGAATATTTTCATCAACATCAAAAAGTGATTCAGAATCAGATTGTATATCACTTTCATCAGAAGTTTGAAGATGGTAAGAAGAAAAGACATTACCTTCACCTTTATTTAAGTCCTCAACACTCTCCTGGTTTCTTTCTTTGTCTGCCCTAGGCTGCTACTGTTCATTTATATTCACATCAACAACATCATTAGATGGTTGATGGTAAGACACATCAACCGTATCAATTTGATGAGGCGGCTGAAAAGATGACACCTCAACTGCTAGATCATTTTGATCAGGTGGCTGAGGAGAAGACACATCAGCCCAAATATTTTGATCAGGTGGTTGAGGAGAAGACACATCAGCCCTAATATTTTGATCAAGTGGTTGAGGAGAAGACACATCAGCCCTAATATTTTGATCAGGTGGTTAAGGAGAAGACACATCAACCATATCATTTTCATCACATGGTTGAGGAGAAGACACATCAGCCCTATCAGTAACAGCAGGTAGGGAGAGCTGACCTTTTTTGGGAGTTAACAATGTGGCCAGTTCCACCTCATTTTCACCCTCAACAATTAAAGGTGTACTAATTTGATGTACCACATAAACATCAACAAAGTCCCCACCTTTCAATCTGTTAGTAAATCTTAAGAAATCCATATCACTATTTAACATGTGAAAACAACCTCTTTTATTAATTTTGCATCCAAATGTTTCAACTTTTTCAACTCCCAATTCATTAGCTAATTTATGGAACAACATGATATGGAGCTCCTCTACATCTACATTTATTTTTTCAGGATCAGTAATTCCATTTATATACCTGATTCGAGGATCTGATAAAAAACAGCCTCCAAAATGCATTTGAAGTGTTATAATTATTGAAGCCATATTGTTACCATGCCTGCAAAATCACAATCAGTAATTACTAACTAAATACAACAAAAAGTCCCAATTTTTTACTTTAAACAAAAAGCCCTAATTTTTAAGTAATTTCTTACGAATAACAATAAAAACCTATACAATAATACAATTGGACCACTAACAAGAACAAAATTTAAAGCAATTGATAAATTTATACTTATTCATAAGATGTTTATTTGGAAAACAAATCCTAAAATCTGACCATATTTACAGCAAATGCCATTGAAGGCAGAACCCTCTATAAAATGCCATTACGCTCTGAAAGAAAGCAAACTCTTCCAAGAGAGCAAAATATCAACCAAGAGAACACTGCATGCAATTTTCTTTTCAAGAATCTAAGTTTAAAAACACACACATACTAATTCCAATGCGAAGTTAAAGCTTCTCAAATAAGCAGACAACAAAAGGAGAAATCGATGTGGAATAAACTGTTGGAAGAGAGATAGGTTCTTCTTTGTATGTGGAAAAAGGTACCGGAAGGAAGAGCATCGACTGTGCCTTCTCCGTATATGGAAGAAGGTGCGGGAAGAGAGAAAGGTTTTCACACATCATTCCATACGTGGAATTATTATATGACCTGGAAATTACGTGTCATCGTTTGAAACTCACTCACCAGGCCTAGGCAGAAAAAAGTGTTTAAAATGTACCTTTTGAATGGGTACAAGGGTTTAGTTGGCAAAGTTCTAAGTATAAGGTCCTAGGTGATAAAGGGGACCAAGTACAGGGGCCTATTAGGTCATTCTTCCTAAAATAAATGTATTAGAATTAGCAGATAACATTAAAAATAAGCTATATTCATTTCTTGTGGAAAGTGAAAATACCTTCTCTTCCAAAAAAAAGTCCTAGTTAGTGACCGATACATCATATAGTCAAAAAATGGTGATTCAAGCAATTGTGAGTGTGGTGGTGGTACAATTTATACATGTAATAACTACTCTATTAATGTCATTACTAATAATAATATAGAAGCTTTCTTAGATATGATTGATCACATCGAAGATCCAGATTATAAGATAAAATATTTAATAGCACTAAATGATATAGTGCTTAACCAACAATCCGGTAATTATATTGTTAAACCTTTTAACACGGAAAACATATTAAAAATATCTAAAGAATAAAATTTTGAAATAACACTACAAGATCTTCAAACAGAACTAATATACGTAAAAAGAGAAGTTAAGAAATTAAACAAAGAGTTAATAATCTTAGGGCAGATAAAACACTAACTAATTTAATACATAATTAATAATTAAAATCACAATTCGAATTCGGAGAAACAAAAAAAAAATAGAATTTCAAGAAACACCTTCACAAGCGAAATCGAGAATTAATGCTATAGTTAAGGCACAAAGTTATCATATATCTATTACTTTAGTTATAAGCAAAACCTATACCATCCATAAAATTGCATTATCAACTATTGATGCAGACCAAAATTTTATCATTGAAGAGCTCATCCCTACTAAATATCTTAAAGAAGCACTACACAGTTATTCTTCGCAACATGAGATCGACATAAATAAACTATAAGCTCCACAAAGGACACACATATGGAATGCTAGAATTTATTTCATCAATGATTTTGTAATAACAAAAGACATCAATGAAGAAATAATATTAGGTATTCCTTTTATAACCTAAATAAAATCATATACTGTAGAATAGATGATATCTATACGATTATATTAGTAAAAATGGGGTTTCCCCTTTTCTAAATGGCATATCAAAAGAACAAAGTCACCACATAAAAAATAAAGATTTTTTTTGAATAGATTTACTCTCCCAACAAATAAATTATTTTAAAAAAGACAAAAATTAAACGAATTGAATTCACACTAGGGGCAAAATCTCTTCCCCACTAAGACGTACCTTTTGAAAAAATCTTTGAGACTCAGATTCTTATTTCATTTTCCAAGGAGGGATTCGATGACTCGTCTAATGCTTTACAGCCATAAAGGGCATCCATAGATCTGTCGCCGGTTAAATTTTCAAGGTTATTTTGGTATTCATTTTTTAGTACTAAAGCTATGACATTTTGAGATTATTCTAATACCTATAACTATTTAAATCATCTAAAGTTTTCCCATTCTCTCAAAATTCATCTATTTCAAAAAATTTCTCTCTAAAACTACTCTCAAGTCAATTCAAGGATTTCAAGGATGCAAGTCTTCTTTTAATGTTTCAAAACTAGATTCTATACACGGTATGTGGGTATTCATTTATGGATTCCTTTCTTCCATGAATCTCAAAAAATTTCTCCACTGTTCCATGATTTATTTTTCAATATAGGAACCTAAGATTTGATGCTCTAGCATGGGGTTTACTCAATTGTGCATTTACTCATTATTAATGGTTTATTATGCATGAATTGGCATAATTTTATGATTTTCAAGATTTTTCTTCAAGTTCTTCTAAATTTTATCTAAGATTCGTGAGATTCTTTATGGTTCTTTCAATTATAATTCAATTGTTATTACTTTGTACGACTATGCATAGATTCATCAAAACATTATAATTTAAAGTTGACCTATGAACCCATTCAAATTACAATAGTTTTCATTATGAATTATAATCATAAATTAACAAGTACTTCATGCAGGTTTTATGAAAAATGATAAATTTATGATTAACAAAGTCTCTCAAGAAAGAGCAAATGATGATGAGAAGTTTGTTCATTGATTTAAGATGTGAATGGATAATTCTCACATTGATTGGATCTAAGAGTTAAAGATTTTTTCATCTACTCATAGATTTGAGATATTGAAAGGAAATTCTCACATGGATCGAATAAAAGATTTAATGAACTACTCTATAATGATGATTTGATGAATTTGGTTTGGCAATTAGATATTGCCTTTTTCCATGATTAATTTAATTATTTATGATTTCTATTCCATTGGAACTTGACTCAGCACCAAGAAAATTTTGAGGTGGGGCTCGGTGTGGAAGCTTAAAAGAATGATCTAAGTGAGTCCTTCTATCAACCTCTAGTATTAAACTACGTGCATCCTTAGGTTGTTTATTTGTAATTAATGTCACGATCCGGACCTAAGGCCTAGATGTGACACGGCAAATGGGAACCCGAGAGTCCCCAAACAAGCCTAAAGTATTCAAATCCACATCATCGGTTCGAAAGCACATTCAAATAGTAAACACATAGTTCTAAGGGATGGGAAAGTAGGACTCACTCTAATGGGGATATCGAAGGGAAAGAGATTTACATGGATTAACATAGCACATAAGAACTAAGGGGCGGGTAAGTATGACTCACTTTATGGGGGGAATACGGGGCTTAAGATCTTCCACATTTCCACATTAAACATACATACATATCATAATTCCCATAATCAATCCATGCTAGCCATATCCAATAGATAACTGAAATCATAAACTTCAAATACAACACATAGCATACAAAATCTACGAGAGTATACAAGATTTCCAACAATGCCTCTAATCATAAGATGGGATAGGGGCCAAGACATGTCTCGGGCTCACCCTTAGTTAAAAAGATAATCAGAAAACAACATAGGAAGAAGGAAGGTGGCTTGTCCATGGGAGATAGGACACACCATAATATCAACTCTCTGAATTTCGAACTACCCGTCAAGCGGTGGATGGTCATAACACACATTTCCTATATGGTAAAATCATGTAGGTATAGAGTATGCGTTAGTATGTTTGAATGTACTAAGTATGCGAGCATGCAATGCATATGACTTACCAAACCTGCATTTCAATATTAGATGACAAGGGCACATAATATAGAAATAATCATATATCCAAGGAAGAAATATACAAGATGCCATGACATTTATAATGCATGAAATGCAACAATGCTCATATATAGTGGGGATGGACTATAACCAACAAATCAAACCCATACGAGCTATTACATGAATTAGTCCGATAAAGACCTCCCATTGGTAGGAGAAGATTACTTGCCAAAGATAATCTACATCACACCTTACGACCACGCTTTTCAGAAGGATTTTCCATAGTCATATCATATCATATCATATCATATCATAAATATAATAAATGAATAACCATTCCTAATGACCCGGTCTTTTCAATAATGGCTAAAGTTCCTATGTTGACACATAGTTCAAGGAAAGGGAGAGGGCCTTTGGGGATAGCCCTGACACCCCCAATCCATCGTTGCTAAGTCAAACCATCATACATGAATACATATATATATATATATATGTGCTTTTAAGAGATACAATATTCATTTCAAAACCATTCAATCCACATATGGGCTCAAAAGCCAAACCATAAATCATAATCATAATGCTCATGCAAGGAATAACTCATCTACCTATACAAAATGGTGCAAGCACCCATAATGCTCAAATATTCATAATCATAACAAATGTATGTGATCATATCCTTGTCATAACCAATGCCCTACCAAAATCATATCATAATCGTTTCATAAAATATAATTGGGCTTAATCCACTTCATAATTTTCATATACCAATGCTTATGAATGCAATGCAATGCATAATGTGAGGATAACATGGGCAACATAGATTCAAGTTAAAATCAACATCATAATATGAAATTGAATAAATTCATAATTAAATCAACATCTAAATCATAGTATAAGTCACCCATGCATAAATCAACTTTAAAGGGGACATGCGTATTCATAACTTCATAACTCAATGTAAATCATCATAATAGTGTTCAAAGTAATTTAAAATCATAGGTAGAGTGCAGCCCATACATCAATTATATTTAATAAAATCAAATAATGAAAACCCACATTTAAAGTAAACTAAAATTCATGAAATCAATTGAAAAGATTTTTGGGTCTTCTTGCTTGAAAGGGACCAAGAATCAATCCCACATACATTGATTAGGAAGATGAATTTGAGAAGAATTTAGCTTGAATTTGAAACCTCAATTAAATCCTGGCCTGAATCTTGAAGATGAGACTTTGGAGAGAATTTTGAGAGACTAATTCTAGAAACTAAGTGTTAGTCTTGAATGAAGGTTTAGAATTGGTGTAAGAGAAGTTTAGGAATATAAAGAGGGATTAAAAAGGTCTTAAAAGCCTTGAGGATGGGTCAAAATATCAAAAATGCCTCAATAAAATGCCCCTTTAAATTTTTAACTGAACTTGACACGATCGACTTCACGGTCTGTGAAGGCCTCCCGTCTAGCCCAGACAGATTCTACGAAACAGGGCATAACCTCTTGCTCCAAACTCGGAATGAGGTGAGACAGATGCATTGGAAAGATAATTCGAAGAGCTTCAATTTGATAGGTTTTGAGCCACCCAGTTCCTTTTGGCTAAGAGATATTACCATTTAAAGTCGACCTTTCTATCTGTACTAGTGAAAAACTTAGCCAATGGAATTCCTTTGAACTTGACTTGATGTAAGAGACCTATGATGGCCTTAATCAACATAAATAAGCTTGAATTGAAGGCTTGAAAGTGAACTTAGCTTGAGCTTGAAGATCCCATACTTAGAATTTTTCAATGAAGTCACCTTCACGTGAGCTTACACGGGCCGTGTAGTGTCACATGGGTCGTGACACTGCCCATACCCCTCTCCTTAGAAAATTCCTCGATCACGTTACAAGACGACGATTCCATACTTAGAAAAATTTCACTCCAGAAGCTTTACTTATGGCCACACGGGCCGTGACGCCCCACACGAGCCGTTAACTTGGCCGTGTAACCATACTTGGTCCCAAACTGTGGGATTTCAAGCCAAGGCTACCACACGATCCGTGAAGTGTCACACGGGCCATGAGGGGTCCAAGTGTGGTGTGCCTTAGTTTAAAACACCACTTTTAGGGCCAAACATCCTCCAAATGCCAAGGGCCACTCCATGGAGGCTCCACATGGGTCGTGTGGCCTCACACGAACCGTGAGGGCTCCTATGAAACGTCACCTTCGTCTAAAACTTTTCTGGAACCAAATTTCCATGCTCAATTGAGGTCGTACAAAATTCAAGGTCATTACCTCATGTCCCCCTTGGGAACATTCGTCTTTGAATGTGCAAGAACAAGGCTTGAAAGGCTTGACTTAGAACATGAAACATCCGAACACGAGGTACAATACATAACCCATCATTTGAAAATCATAAAGCCTTTAAAACCCATATTAAAATGTATTCAAATCATTCAAAACATCATAAAAAAATCATTTTCGTGCACATGTATGCATGTCATGTCATGAAACTCAAGAGTGAAAGAATAAGGACTACTGAGAATAGGAAGAACCTAACATCATTGGCTTTAGTAGATTGGAAAGGATAAAGGTATCGTCGCATCATACTTGATTCTAGTCCCCACGTAGCACTTTCCACATGTTGATTTCTCCGAAGTACGTTAATCGAAGCAACATCCATGTTATGAAGCCGCTTCACTTGTCGTATCAAAAATCTCAACCGGAGTTTCCTCCATAAGACAAGTTCTCCTCAACCTCAATCTCAACACCTTCTAAAGGCAAAATAACACTAGTATCACCAATAATTTCCTCAACATAGATATGCAAAATCGAGTGACTAGAGCTCAATTTCGGAGGCTAATCCAACTCATAAACTATGTTCCCAATCTGCTTCAACAATCTCATAAGGACCTACATACCCGGGATTTAGCTTTTCCTCCTTTCCGAAATGCACCAGACCCTTCATAAGTGAGACCTTCACATACACCCAATCACCAATACGAAGCTTAAGATCCCTCTGTCTAACATCCAAATAAGACTTTTGATGACTTCGAACCATCTTCAACCTTTCCTTAATCAATTTCACTCTTTTGTAGCCTCCAACATTAAATCCACACCTATAGAATTCATTTCATCTTAACTCAACCACTTCCAAGTAGAGATCTCAATGTCTTGAGCCACACCACCGAACCTTTGGTGCTTTACCTTCACTTGTTGACAACTCGAGCACTCCGGTACAAACTCAACTATTTCCTCCTTCATACCATGCCATTCCTCCTTCAAATCCCAACACATCTTAGTAGATTCAAGGTGAATCAAATAATGAGAGTTATGGGCTCAACTCATGATCGTTTTCCCTAAGATAACCCACATTCGGAACACATAACAGACTTTGAAACGCACCATCTCCCCCTTGGGAGGAAGCCTCTATCTCATTAATTTTGTACCAACCTCTTCAATCCAACCAATGACAGATCTAGATCTTATTTAGCCTTAACATCAACAACCGCAAAAGATTCGGCCCCATTTTGAACATGAACACCAACATTATTAGAGTAGGTCGACCTAACAACCAATCTAGCCAAACGATGAACATATTTTGTTGACACTTTGTAATGACCCGTTAGATTATTTTAAAAATTAGTCCTCTTACTTTCATAAAAATGTCCTCTCGTAAATTTTAAGTGAGTATTTTGGACTATTCCATAAGAGGGTTATTTAATGGAGGGGTAATTTTAGATAACTAGTGTAAGTGGTGGACTAAAGTGAAAATTTATGTAGTACTTTATATCTTATTTATCAAGAATAACTTAGTAAATTCTATCACTTTTATCACATAATTAAAATAAGGAGAAGGAGAGCAAGGGTTTGGGGAGACAACGGACGCCGAAGAACAACGCTGTAAGTCACCGACTTATCCCTCAATTTTGAATTGATCATACCAGCAGGTGTATAATCATGATATATATTACGTGTAATAGTCCATAAGAATCAATTCTAAGGTGAGGCAGAAAGTATGTCGGCGTGCAGAATGTAGAAGACGCAGCAAAACTTATGCATTTAGTAATCTTTATACGAATTCACTGTAGCAATAGGAATGATTATGAATAATTGATGGGACAGTTGTAGATGGGTCCAAAAACAATATGCATTTTTAGCATATAAATGGCACTTGTACTTATTTATAAGATAAAGAAATTGGGTCCTTCATCGGCGCACTTCTGCTCAGTGCTTTTGGCTCTTCGTTTAGGCAAATAAAATGATTACGTTGTGGGTTTTGGATGTGTATATATATGTATATAATTTGTACTAATATTAGGGGTTTGTATTATATGAGTAACCATTAGAATTATATTATTTGGAGGACTTAAGATTTAACCCTAAGCTTGAAATCTTGGGGAATTGATTATAGAATTAAACGAGTTTCGGGTCTGGGTTAGACATATAGTAATATGGGTGTCATTGGAATCCTTGTGACGTGTACGTTTTGTTCTTGATAGAGAATTTTTATTGTGGGAGTTGATTTCAAGATTTTGGTCCATTCGGTAGAAGTATTCGAGTGCGGTTTCGACATCGAGGTAGGTTTGGCTATCCTTCTTTGAGATTGGGATTGAGTTATTGAATATCCTTATGTTGTAATCTATGAGATGAGATCATATCGTGTGTTGGGTTGATAATTCTTATTGTGTTGCTTCGAGAGCATGTGAATCCTAAATTGAGAATAGTGCGAATGTGACATGTTGAGAAAAGGAGAAAATTTGTGCTTATTGAGAGGAATGTTGTTTCCATAATTGTGTTTTGCTTGCATTTATCCTCATACTACATGTCATGACATTTTGGAAAGTTGTGAAGGGTGATTTTTATCATGAGTCCTTGACCACGGCACTTGGGTGGCAAGGTAGTTGATATATTGTGATTGAGGTATATGGCCTGCGAGATCCCCATGGGTCCCCTTAGTCTGGGAGCCTTAGCTCGACGGGGGTGTATACGACAGGCTGTGCGACGGTCTTGATATCACCTTGCATTGCATTGCACTGCACGACATTGCATACCATTTTGTTTTACTACTTGTGGTTGTTTTGGGTTGGCTTATGTGAGATTATACGTTTACTTAGCTTGCGCTATCCTATATAAGTTGGCGGCACCGATGCCGGACTAGTTTTGCTGTTGCAGGTGGAAGCGTTCCTAGGTTATTTCATAGCTTATTCAATTTCTAATTCCCAGTCGGTTAAACCTACTGGGTACATATTATGTGTACTCACCCCTACTCCTTTCTCCCCCGCAGATTCTCATCAGGATTATCCACGTGGTAGTTGAATTGCTCATGCACTTGGTTCATACCAGATCTAGTGGTGATACTCAGGGCTTCGAGTTTCTATTGGATTCTATCTTAGTTGTTTAGTCTTTATTTCTATTCAAATACTGAAATGCACTTGTTTTGCTAGTTAAGTATTAGATGCTCTTTATACTCGTGACACCAGGTTTTGGGATATTAATCTTATGTGGTGCTTATTTATTTATCAGATATTTCTCCTTCTAGGGTACATTTATTGTTGGGATTGAAATTAAGTGGTCCTTTAGTTATGACCCCATTTTGGGTCGTGACACTCTTTCTGCCCTTCATCAATACGAGCCACACTTCCCATAGATAGCCTACTCAGAGCATCGGCTATAACATTTGCCTTGCTGAAATTACATTGTACACTCATGTCATAGCCCCTAAGGAGTTCCAACCTCTTCTTAGTCCCAAGTTAATATCCTTTTGAGTGAACACATATTGCAAACTCCCTTGGTCAGTGAAGACATCGACATGCACCTTATACAAATAGTATCTCCCAATCTTCAAGGCAAACACTACCGCCGCTAACTCAAGATTATGAGTCGGGTAGTTACGCTCATGCACCTCTAATTGCCTTGATGTATAAGCTATCATCCTAATATGTTTCATAAGTACACAATCCAAACCAAACCGAGAAGCATCACTATACACCACCAACCTATCTAAGCCATCCGGTAAAGTCAAAACAACAGCCGATGTAAGTTGACCTTTAAAATTCTGAGAACTCACCTCACACTCATCCAACCATACCAACCTGGACATCTTTCAAGTCAACCTAATCAATGGAGATGCAATAGATGAGAAACCTTCAAAAAACCTTCCATCAAAACCAACCAACCCAAGACAACTTCGAATATCCAAAGGAGCAAACATGTAAAACAATGCACATCCTTCACCAACTCCCTTCTTGACCTCATCTATAAAATTGCTACAACATCTTCCTTCCTTGGTTTGCATTACGTGCTCAAGGTAACTCTCCTATTTGATAGGGAGGGATGGAGATAAGAAATCTTATGATATGCACCATGGTAAGCTTAGAATCATGAAAGGTGAAACATTTCCTAAAATGCCTTGTAGCCTCTTGCCCATAGATGTGGTGCACTTCACACCCATAAATAAGACTGTACTTGACGTGGCATGTTTGACTCCAAGGACCATTTATAAACCTAGTGCTCTGATACCATTGTTGTCATGACCCGAACCTAGGGCCTAGATGTGACACGATGAATAGGAACTTGAGAGTCCCCAAACAAGCCTCAAACTATCGAAATAGTAAACACATAGTTCTAAGGGATGGGAAATAGGACTCACGCTATGGGGGATATCGAAGGGAAAGGGATTTACATGGATTCACATAGCACATAGGAACAAAGGGCGGGTAAGTATGACTCACTCTATGGGGGCAATACGGGGCTTTGGATCTTCCACATTTCCACATCAAACATACATACATATAAGAATTCCCATAACCAATCTATGCTAGCCATATCCAATAGATAACCGAAATCATAAACTTCAAATATAACACATAGTATATAGAATCTACGAGAGTATACAAGATGTCCAACAATGCCTCTAGTCATAAGATGGGACGACGGCCAAGACATCTCTCGGGCGCACCCTCAATTAAGACGATAAAAAGAAAACAACATAGGAAGAAGGAAGGTGGCTTGTCCTTGGAAGATAAGCAAATTTGAACTACCCATCAAGCGGTGGATGGACGTCACACACCTTCCCTACATGGTAAAATCATGTAGGCATAGAGTATGCGTTAGTACGTTTGAATGTACTAAGTATGTGGGTATGAAATGCATATGATTTACCAAACCTACATTTCAATGTTAGATGACAAGGGCACTTAATATTGAAAGAATCATATATCCAAGGAAGAAATATACAAGATGCCATGAAATTTATGATGCATGAAATGCAAAAATGCTCATAAATAGTGGGGATGGACTATAATCGACAAATCAAACCCATGCGAGCTATTACATGAATTATTCCGATGAAGACCTCCCATCGGTAGGAGAAGATTACTTCCAAAAGTAATCTACATCACACCTTACAACCACGCTTTTGGGTGGATGGTCATCTTCCTTACGACCACGCTTTTCAGAAGGATTTTCCATAATCATATCATATCATATCATAAACATAATAAACGAATAACCTTTCCTTAAGACTAGGTCTTTTTGTTAATGGCTAACGTTCTTATGTTGGCACATAGTTCAAGGAATGGGAGAGGGCCATGGGGATAGCCCTGATACCCCCAATCCATCGGTGCTAAGTCAAAATATCCCATATGAATACTTATACATATACGTGCTTTCAAGAGATACAATATTCATTTAAAAATCGTTCAATGCACATTTGGGCTCAAAAGCCAAACCATAAATCATAATCATAATGCTCATGCAAGGAATAACTCATCTACCTATACAAAATGGTGCAAGCACCCATAATGCTCAAAGAGTCATGATCATAAGACATGTATGTGATCACATCCTTTTCATAACCAATGCCTTACCAAAATCATATCATCATCGTTTTATAAAACATATTTCGGCTTAACCCACTTCATAATTTCCATATACCAATGCTCATGAATGCAATGGAATGCATGATGTGAGGATAGCACGGGTAACATAGATTCAAGTTTAATTTCAACATCATAATATGAAATTGAATAAATCCATAAATAAATCAACATCTAAATCATAGTATAAGTCACCCATGCATAAATCAACTTTAAAGGGGACTTGCATATTCATAACTTCATAACTCAATGTAAATCATCATAATAGTGTTCAAAGTAATTTAAAATCATAGGTAGAGTGCAGCCCATACATCAATTGGATTTAATAAAATCAAATAACGAAAATCCACTGTTAAAGTAAACTAAAACTCATGAAATCAATTTAAAAGATTTTTGGGTCTTCGTGGTTGAAAGGGACCAAGAATCAATCCCACATACCTTGATTAGGAAGATGAATTTTAGAAGAATTTAGCTTGAATTTGAAACTCCAACTGAATCCTAGCTTGAATCTTGAAGATGAGACTTGGAGAGAATTTTGAAAGTCTAATTCTAGAAACTATGTGTTAGTCTTGAACGAGGGTTTAGAATTAGTGTAGGAGAAGTTTAAAAATATAGGGGGGGGGGGGGGTTAAAAAGGTCTTAAAAGCCTTGGGGATGGGTGAAAATATAAAAAATACCCCTTTTAATTTTTAACTAAACTTGACACGGTTGGCTTCACGGTCCGTGAAGCTCTTCACGGTCCGTGAAGCTCTTCACGGTCTGTGAAGGCCTCTCGTCTAGCCTAGACAGATCCTACAGAAAAAGGGCATAACTTCTTATTCTGAACTCGGAATGTGTGAGACCAGATGCATTGGAAAGATAATTCCAAGAGCTTCAATTTGATAAGTTGTGGGCCACCAAGTTCCTTTTGTGCTAAGAGATATCACCATTTAAAGTCGACCCTTCTATCGATACTTGTGAAAAACTTAGCCAATGGAATTCCTTTGAACTTGACTTGATGTAAGAGACCTATGATGGCCTTAATCAACATAAATAAGTTTGAATTGAAGGCTTAAAAGTGAACTTAGCTTGAAGATCCCATACTTAGAATTTTCAATGAAGTCACCTTCACGGGAGGTTACACGGGCCGTGACACTGCCCATACCCCTCTCCTTAGAGAATTCCGCGATTCACGTTATCAGATGATGATTCTGTACTTAGAAAAAATTCACTCCGAAAGCTTTACTGATGGCCACACAGGCCGTGACACCCAACACGGACCGTTAACTTGGCCGTGTAACCATACTTGGTCCCAAAACTATGGGATTTCAAGCCAAGGCTACCACACAGCCTACCACATGGCCCGTGAAGTGTCACACGGACCGTGGGGGGTCCAAGTGTGGTGTACCTTAGTTTAAAACACCACGTTTAAGGGCCAAATATCCTCTAAATGCCAAGGGCCACTCAATGGAGTCTCCACATGGGCCGTGTGACCTCACACAGACCGTGAGGGCTCCTACGAAGTGTCACTTTCGTCCAATACTTTTCCGGAACCAAATTCCCATGCTCCATTGAGGTTGTACAAAATTCTGGGCCATTAGAATTAATTAGTGGATCCACATGTAGCTCATGATATTATGATGTTCTCAAATATCCTGCCTTAGCAAGTAGTCTCTCCTTTCTCAGATGTAGGGTAAATATCATGATATCATGTTATAGCTTGCATGTTTTAATTGTTGGTTATATTTTATATCTTTCACATGAGTATGGTTTCTATTTTCTTACGCTCTTTTAAAGTTTTATCATGATTTATTGAATTTCGTTGACCTTGTTCACATTTTACTCTAATGCATTAATTGAATTTCATATCATAGCTTTATCTTGGTCTATCACACAACATGATATAAAACTACTAAGTACCTTCATGCACTAATTCATACTTTCTGGTTACATTGTGTTATAATATAGAGTCTGGCGATCATCACCTCACCCAACTCGTGGTAAGTTTTGATCTCGATTGAAGTTGATATTTGTTAGGCCTCATGATTAGAGGGTGAATATGTTATGTTATTTTTTTTTCATGTTTTAGGCTATTTTACTTTCTTATGTCTTGGGTGAGTAAAGGCTTACTTTATGACTCCGTCCATAGTACAAGGGGCATGTTAGACCATGATGATATAGTTTTATTTATTTGAACATGTTACCTTGAGCTTTCTTATTTTGAGATTGATCATCTACTTCTTGATTTTTTAAATATCTTTTATTATCTCATATACGCAATAAATGCTAAGAGTCTTGGTTAGAGTTCCTCAGGAACCTAATCACCGTGTCACATTTAGGGCCTAGCTTAGGTTTTGACTGAAAGTGTCACAATCCAAAATCTAGGTGTGATGGCACTCACCTAACCTACCAAGGTAAGTCAGCCTAAAATTGAAACAACCCAATATGATAATAGAAGAAGAAGATAAAATAGTCGAATATAATAGATAAGCATAAGGAAACCAAAATTACAACCATCCTAGAACTGGTGTCACATTTACAAGCCTCTAATAATAACAATACTCAATGATAGTACAAGTATCAATGTGTAGTCCTTCGATAGAACATAACATAAAATATAATCCACGAAGGCTTGCTTAAGAGACAAGTATCTATCTCTCAAAAGATCCAAAAGCTTGATCTTGAAGCTGGGAAGTCTAATAAGAGGGATCGAGCTCATAACCTATAAAAATGCAACAAGGGGTGATGTAACACCTTTTATGTTTATAGGTTTGGAAAATTGAAAGACAGAAAATTTACTGATGGTTGGACCCTACAAGACAGTCTACGGTCCAAAGAATCAACCACATGTCGTAGGTGGTCTCATGGAAAGTGCCCAAAGAAAATATAAAATTGAGGAATTTCTAGGAGTTGACTTACGTGATACCAGACGGACTGTATAAGGAACCATGACCCCTCAACAGGTCTCTTAGGAAGAGTTCACCAGGAATCTAAATTTTATCTAAGTATGGAATCACCCAATGAAAGAAAGTATGGCCCGTAAGTGGAACAACGGATCGTGCTGCATGTTCATGGCTTAGAAGCTGCAGTTCCAATAACTCAAATTTTGTGACAATCAGTTCCACGAGCCAAAGTACATACTATAGGTGCATCCACGACCCGTAGGAGGTGTTTCATGGACGACTTCGACACTTTTAAATTAAAGGTGTTTTTGACATTTTTTATTTATCTAAGTCCTAAACTATGTAATTTGGCTACCCTATCTGACTTGACCAACCTAGACTTTATAAATCTCATTCCTAATTCATTCAAAGCCTTTAATCCTCAAATTTCTCTAAGGGTTCTCAATATTTATCTCTCTCTAAGTCAAGGGTTCTCAATATTTCTCTCTCTCTAAGTCAAGGGTTCTAACGAAGCTGAAGCTTGAAAGTTTGATTAAGGATTTCCAAATTTTCTTCCTCAATTATGAGGATCCTATTTAAGGTATATAGGTCTTTATTCATAGATTAGTTTCATCCATGAAGCCTAATCCAAAACCTTCTTTGTACCAAGACTTTATGATGAATTCGTATGGGCTTTTAAGATATAATTTCTAATGCATAGATTGTGATTTTTATATGATGATTATGACTAATTATGCATAAATTATGACGAATTACATGATCTATATGATTTTCAAGCAAAGGTATGTGATTTCAAAGTATGCATGATTAGGGTTTAATGACTTGATGTGGGTTCCTTTATCAATGATCCAATTTAATTTTTAATTACATGTTTTCTCTATGAATTCTATTCAATAGCACAGTTTTGACTCAATTGTTCATGAACCACACTTACCACTAGTATCTTATGATAAAGTTATGGATTTTTATGACTATGATCTGAAGTATGTAAAAGCATGCCTTAATGACAAGATGGTTAGAAATGGTGATACTATGATGATGTTATGATAATGATAATGAAGATTCTATGTTAAAGAGGGTGATGAAAATCTTAATGTTTGTGATGATGTTAAGGTTGGAATGTTTAACCACACTATGATGAAAGCAAAGTAGATGAACTATTCTTATGACATGATGTCTGATGTTGCCCAACTTACACCTTCTTTTAGAGGATAAAGTGCTCGTTGTCAAGAAATAGAACCTAACAAAATTTACGGTCAAACCCAAGGGTATACGTAGACTCAAGAGAATTCAATGACTGCAATTTGAGTAGTTAACTAACTTACTTCCCTAGGGGGGAGGGGGGGTTTGCAATAATTAATGGAGAAATAAAATTAACTGACACAAGAGTGAAGTCAATATGGAGAGAATGGAGAGAAACTAGGGTATTGTGTTCCCCATGATTTCCTAACTTATTATTACCGGATAACGTAATTCTCTTCTAGTGTGTAACATGTAGGACAGTAAGTTAAGCTTACCAAACCCTTTGGTCAAAGGTGAGAGGTGAATTTCACTATGCGAATTGGCCATCTCCATAGTATGTATTACTAACCTTTACCTATTAGTCCCAGTACAACCTCCCCTTGGCCTAGTTCGGATGATTAGATGAGAACACATCAATCGAATCCTGTTAATTAATCTCTTTTCCTATTCATTACTATCTTGGTCCAGTTAGTAACACTAGGCTAGTTCTAATGTTGGCCACCACTAGAAAACATGCAAAACAAAGAGAGTTAATTAATACATGCCTGCACACATTTAAAGAATTATGAATTATCTGATTTTACTTCGTTAGTTCTTCATGGTTTCCACGACCCCAGTTGTGGATTTAGCTACTCATGATTCATGTAGAAGTAAAATTTATGAATTGGAATAACATAATAGAGCACTTACACAATTGAATTAAGAACAAGCAATTCCAACTTCAAAGAGATTCACAAAATTAAAGATGAAATCAAAGTAGTGTTCTAAAAAATTCTCCAATCTTATCGCACACTTTTCTCTCTCTAATTACTGCGTTTTCTGAGTACTATGCAAAAACTTTTGAAAAATAACCTATAAAACTTTTATAATATTTAAAAGACAACTCCTAAACACATTAGGGTAATAGGGTCAGCACGCCTCATGAAAGACTTTATGGGTCATATTGCATTCCACAGTCCGTAATCGGGGTCTCATATAGAGCTGTTGCAAAATGGGGCATCAAGTCTACTACACCCCTTATATGACACGTAAAGTTATTTATGACCCGTAGGGAGGTTTCATCGAATGAATCTTCAGAAAGTCCCAATCTTTGATCCTCAGGGCATGTATAAAGGTCTACGACTTGTAAATCAATCTAGGCTCCGTCTGCACCAACTACAGAAAATCAGCCCCTCACTGGAATCTTCCATGAAACCCCCTTCTCGACCCGTAAAGTATTCTACCACCCGTAAAAGGTCTCGTACTACACACAAAATTAGCAACTTCTGCATTTCTTCCTAGAATCAAGGTCAACCGTGGAATCCTGCAAATTATAACACAAAAACACATAAAACCAACTAACATCACATTTAGAACACACAAAACTCCATATTTTAAGCATCAAAAGTGTTGTATTTTGACAACACATCAACACCCTCAACTTAAAATTGTGCTTGTCCTCAAGCGATGGACTCAATCTATATAGATAATATAGTAACACACAAACCTCAACCCAATGTCATACAATACATCAATCTCAATCTTAGTTACCCACACCACCTTCTCAAAAACGAATCAGATAGCCATCTAGCAGACCAATACAGACTAGTGTATGTGACAACACAATTATGACAAGTGAGGTACTATCAATAATCCACAATCACTGATAAGTCTAATGCTAACAATGCAATGCAAGTGCCCTCGTTGAAAAGAAGTCCTATATCTAACACTCAATGATATTCTCATATATAACCTTGGGACTATGTAAAATCACTCACTCTCACAAAAGATATTCACGCATCATGCCTAATACCATAGGCTTTCCCCTATACTCATGACTAAGACTTTAAACTATTTGGACTAGGATCACTTTAGGACTTTATACGCTCACAACCTAGGCTCAGAGAAAGTTCTGAATTAGCACACAACACATAAATTTAGCAATTTCAAGCTCACACTCACATGGCAATAACTATATTATCAACAAAAGACTCTCATATCATAATTTTATCTCAATTTATCTTCACTTATTAGAACAACATTGTCAACACACCTAAACATGCATGATTGCTACTAACAAACTAATCATAATTTTTTGTGGGTATCGTTATTCAAAACAAAACACAAAAATGTGTTATATGCTATAAGTATTTGTACTATATGCTACAAATATTACCTAAACATCCTAAATATGCCAATTCAACAGAAAGTAAATATCCATGGGGAAAAAGAACACAAGCAACACCACAAGCAAGAAAACCCCATGATGAAAAATTGGGGTAGTTATAGACCCAAGATACTCAGACTTCACTAAGGTACATAACTAGCAACACCACATTGAAAAAGATATGCCTTGCCCCCAATGTATGCAATCACCACAAAACAAACTATAAAGGGTCAAAAATCATACCTAGGTGCCTAAGCGCAAGAATCTACCTTGTGTTGCCTCCCAAGCAGCGCCTAATTTATTATCATGACACAATATAGATGTCTTGAGTACTCAGACTTCACAAATTGCCCAGACTTCATTCTTTAAATCGTCTAGCCTCTTCATGTGTTTACAGATTTTGAAGGCAACCTCTTTGTCGTTCAATCTGCACTTGAGTTGACCAACCTCCATATCCACTAGTGCTCGCCTAGTGTCCAGGAACAGTCTTCCCAAGATAATTGAGATGTCGAAGTCGACTTCATAATCTAGGATCACAAAGTCTGCGAGGAATATAAACTTTTCAACTTTGACAAGCACGTCATATATTATCCCCACATGCATTTTCACCGTGCGATCTGGCATTTATAACCGCATGCTCGTCAGAGTAGGGGCTCCCAATTCTAGCTTCTTAAAGACCACATGGGGCATTATATTAATGCTGGCACCTAGATCACATAGTGACCTTGTGAACTCCACTTCTCCAACAATACAGGGTATGGTGAAAGAACCAAGATCTTGTTGCTTCTGTACTAAGGACCTCATAGCAATATAACTGCAATGATGAAGCTCTTGGGAGAGCTCCTGACTCATAGTGCACTTCTTAGTAACCAAGTCATGTACTTTGCATACCCTGGCATCTTTTCCGATGCTTCAATGAGAGGGATGTTGATAGAGAGTTGTTTTTGCATCGAGAGAAAGTGCTTAAACTTGCCTTCCTCCTCACTCTTTTTGATTCTTTGAGGGAAAGGAGGAGGAGGCCTGGGAATGGGCTTCAACTTCTGTGACGCGTCAGCAGCTTCACTCACCCCATCCTTGCCATAATCATCTCCTACATCTGCATTCTTGGCTAAAACTTTCTCCTCTCGCACATCATCCTCATCAACTGGCATGGGAGGATCAATGGTGCTCTTTCCACCCTGAGTAGTAACCACCATACACAACCCTTCATTCTTAGGGTTCTTTACTGTGTTGCTAGGCAGTGCACCCTTTTGATACTGATTGAGTTGAGTCGAGACTTGACCAAACTATTGCTCAATCTCTTTGATAGCCATAGAATGAGACTCAATTTTTGGGTTGATCTTGGAAATCTCAGATTTCATTCCCCTTAGAGTGTTATCCTGGGTCTCATCTTTGTTCAACAGGCATCAAACATCTCCTCAAACCTCGAATTACTTGCACCGGACTCACAGTTATGTTGTGGCATATAAAGACCATTTCCTAAACTGTCTTTGTGACCCCAATCTACATCTCTTGCCGGCCCCTGTTCTGATCATAATATCCTCCACGGTTGTCCCTAAAAGCTCCATCTCTATTGAAGTTCTGACCTTGTATCCTTGACCTTGGCGCCAATAGTCCTGATTGGACCCTTGGGTGTTGGTCTAGAAACCCCCCGTCTAATCAGCAACAAAATGGCTGTCCTCCTCATAATAGGGCTTACATGGGTGTATGTGGAGGTTGATGAACCACTGCATTGACTCACTCCTGGTTTCGCTTCATCATTACCTCCATACCGGTATGGATTCAGGTAAGCTCTTGCATAATTTTTCTTCATTGATCTTTGCTTTCTCCAAACCAATACTGACAGCATAAGAACTTTTGGTAGATGCTCTATCTCTCTGCTCCTAGGCATGATTAGTCTTGACCACTCTCTCAATCTGTTCTGCTATCCTTGCGAATGGCTGATCTAAGAACATGTCCCCATGATAGTGTCAGCACAAGCATGACTGTTCTCATCAAGGGCATGGTAGAAGATCTCCACCAAGGCATCATCAAATATCTTTTGGTCTAGGGCACTCATCAAGCATTTGGTGAACTTCTCCCAAGAAGTACTGATCGAATCACCAGGAAGTTGCTCAAAGTTATTGATCTGGTCCTTCAACTTGAGCTTCTTAGATCTAGGGAAGTACATCTCCAAAAAGGCCCTCTGCAATTCAGCCAACTAGTGATCGAATTCTGCGGGAGCTCAAATAGACATAACACTGCATTAATCGTAAGAGATAGTGAGAAGACAAAATCATACAGTATCCATAAGCAGATATGGTGTTCCTATCAGACTCATGCAGACAAATGCAATATTGTGTAGATGACTATGTGGATCCTCCAATGGTAAGCCCGCAAATAGCCCATCATTCTGCAGCATCTGAAGCAACCCACTCGAGACTATGAACTTTGTGTCAGCCGGTAATGGTGGCAACATGATAGCTCCAGTCACCTCTATAGCCATAAGATTAAGCCTATATTGATTCCACTGATAGGTGTTGAAATTAAAGTCATGAGCTTGTGGGGCAATGTCCTCAAGAGGAGGTGGGTTCTCATGATCAGCATTCTCATTCTCATTTATGTTCAGAGCTGCATTGGCAGCGGTGTTGGCGTTATCATAGGCCATTCTCCTCAATGCCTTATGGATCTCTAGGTCAAATGGAGTCAAAGGGTTGCCTCGACTTCGTTTGTCGGGCATACGCTACACTTACATCCTAAAAAACAAAAATAATAAAACAAATATAAAATATAGGAAATAAGGATTAACACCCAAATCACTTATGAATTAACTAAGTCTAACCATATTCCTCGGCAACCGCGCCAAAATCTTGATGTTGCCCAAGTTACATCTCTTTTGAGAGGATAAAACGATCATTGACAAGAAATAGAACCTAACCAAGGTCAGGGTCAAACACAAGGGAATATGTAGACTCAAAAGAATTTAATAACTACAATTTGAGTAGTTAACTGACTTACTTTCCCCCTCGGGGAGGGGGGTTGCAATAATCAATGGAGAAATAAAACTAACACACACAAGAGTGAAATAAATATGGAGAGAAACTAGGGTATTGTGTTCCCCATGATTCCCTAGCTTAGTATCACCGGATAACCTAATTCTCTTCTAGTGTGTAGCATGCAGGATGGTAAGTTAAGTTCACCAAGCCCTTTGGTCAAAGGTGAGACACGAATTTCACTATGAAACTTGGCCTATCTCCATAGTGTGCATTACTAATTTTTACCTATTAGTCCCAGTACAACCTCCCCTTGGCCCAGTTCGGTTGACTAGATGGGGACACATCAATCGAATCTTGTTAATTAATCTCTTTTTTATTCATTACTACCTTGTTCCAGTTAGTAACACAATGTAGATTCTAATGTTGGCCACCACTAGAAAACATGCAAAGTGAAGAGAGCTAATTAATACATGCATGCACACTTTTCACGAATTATGAATTATTCGATTTTACTTCATTAGTTCTTCATGGTTTCCACAACCCTAGTTGTGGATTTAGCTACTCATGATCTGTGTAAATGAAAAACTTATGAATTGGAATAACATAATAGAGTACTTACACAATTCAATTATAAACAAGCAAATCCAACTTCAAAGAGAATCACAAGATTAAAGATGAAATCAAAGTACAAGTGTTCTAAAAAACTCTCAAATGTTACCTCACACTTTTCTCTCCCTAATTATTGAGTTTTCTGAGTACTATGCAAAATCTTCTTAAAAATAACCTAAAAACCTACTTATAATATGTTTTTTTAAAAAAACAAGTCCTAAACACATTAGGATAATTGGGTCAACATACCTCACGAAGGGGTTTACGGATTGTATTGCATTCCACGGCCCGTAACTGAGGTCCCATATAGAGTTGCTGCAAAATTGGGCTTCAAGTCTTTGACACGCCATCTACGACCCATAAAGTGGTTTATGACCCGTAGGGGGTTTCGTTTGATGAATCTTCAAAAAGTCCCAATCTCTGATCCTCAGGGTATGAACCACGGTCTACGACTCATAAATCAATGTACGCCCCATATGCATGTTCTTAGAACCAACTTCAGAAAGTCAAACTCTCATAGGAATCTTCTACAAAACCCCATTCACGGCCCATAGAGTGTCCTACGGCTCGTAAAGGGTCTCATACTACACATAAAACCTGTAACTTCTGCATTTCTTTCAAAAATCAAGGCCAACACTGGAATCCTGCAAATTACAATACAAAAACATGTAAAACCAACTACATCGCATTGAGAACACACAAAATTGCAAGTTTTAATCATCAAAACTGTTGTACTTTGACAGCACATCAATGTCTTCATGAAAGTTATGATGACTATTGATATATTATAAAAGCAAGATGTTAACGAGTATGAACTATATTGAAAGTTATGTGTATGCAATATTTATATATTCTATGAGATATGACTTAGCACTAAGAGGACTCGTGTGAGAGGGACTATCTCCAAGGACCCTTATATGAATCCTTAAGTCCCATAACTATGTGCCACCATAGGAATGATGTTCATATTTTATGTCTTAAAGGTGTGCGATTGGATCCAATTATCTTTTATGATGGACACTCACCTTGCTAGGATAGAGCCTAAATGGTGGTGTTAAATGATGGTTCTCACCGTGCTAGGATAAAGCCTATAGGGTGAGGATCGAGTCTACCTTGGCAAAGTAGGCTCCTCTTTGCTTGATATAGAGGGAACATCAAGATTCCATGTAATAGTCTGCATGATCGTAGATATTGGTAATGTTCTTATTACCACATATGTAATATCAAGGTTATGAATGGATTTGATAATGCTTCTTCTCATGATTTTATTCTTTCATGTTCATACATATTGTATCCTTATTCTATTGATTATTATTATGCATATTGATATTATTATGATGTCTTTTGATTCATGCATACCTACATACTTAGTACATTCCACGTACTAAAGCATACTTCTTTTCCTATATGATCTAACTTTGTAGGGACAAATGATGAGATGACTATTCCATTTCAAGGCTAGATTCGGATTTTGAGCTTGAAGACTTGTTAGTGAGTTCCCATGCTTCAGGAACAAACCTTATGATGTTTTTCCCTTATGTTGAGACTTTGGCATTTTTATCGTTTGATGTATATCTTGAGGGTGAGCTACGTGCTAGTCCCCGCCAAGATGCATTACGTAGAGGCATGATTTGTACTTTAAGGATTGATGTACATTCCCTTGTGGGAACTATGATTTTTACTTTGATAAATTTCTACTTACTTATTCTGTTATGTATGCTAATTCTACCTTATATTATGAATGCTTATGATATGAATACGAGACTTGGATGAGATGCCTTTTCGGTTGTCATATTTGTTGTATCACAGCTAGGCCTTAGGTCCAAGTCATGACAAAAGTGGTATCAGAGCCCAAGGTTCAAAAACATCCTAGGGACTTTAACATGCCACGTCGAGTAGAGTCTTATTCATTGGTGTGAAGCATGCCACATCTATAAATATGAGTCTTTGAGATTTTTTACCAAAATTTTGCTTCTTTTATATTTTATGTCATGCATTCAAAGCTTTTGTATCCTAACGCTTATTCATTGGTATTTTAAAAAATGGCTCCACTACGTACTGTATTGCCAAGGGGAAAAATGATGCTAATGCGAACCAAACTCCTCTGGCTCCCCAAGTTCCTCAAGTATCATAAGCGAACCAAGTTTCTAGTGATAAGTTTAGATTCACAACCACCATGTTGACTCAAGCCGTTTCTTCTCCAAAGATTCCTACTCTGGCTTCGAGGATAAAGGATTTTGCAAGGATGAATCCCCTAAAGATTCATGGTTCAAAGGTGGATGAGAATCCATAAGAGTTCATTGGTGAGATGTATAAGGTAGTAGAGATTATGGGGGTGTCTTCCGAAGAGACGGCCAAATTGGTGGCTTATCAACTAAAGGGAGTGGCTCAAGTGTAGTTCACGTAATGGAAGTCCGAGAGGGTTGATAAAGGTGCTATTGATTAAGAGATGTTTAAGGTTGCTTTTCTTGATTTTTTTTCTTCATACTTGAGCTAAGGGAATCTTACGTGATGGAATTCATGAACTTAAAGCAAGGTAGTATGACTCAAGGGCCTATACGAACAAATTCACTTTGGGTGTATCTGACTTGGTAAAGATGGAATGCAATGCTACCATGCTCATTAAAGGAAATTGATATTTCTAGACTCATGATGTATGTCGAAGAAGTGGAGAGTGAAAAGTTGCAATAGATTAGAACAAGAGAGTCCATAAAGGCTCGTTATAATGGTGGGTTCTCTCATAGTAAATCTAGTGGGTGCCGATTCCAACAAGGCCAAGGGTCTTCTAAAGGTTCTCCTCAAAGGATTGACAAAGATAAAGGGGTCAATCCTAAGACTCAAGGGAAGGTTGTGAAAGATACTACTATTCCTCCTAGATGTCCCAAGTGTGGGAGGATAAACGTTGGTGTATGCTTGAGAGGGTTCGATGCATGTCTTGGTTGTGGGAAGATGGGACATAAAATTGTCGAATGTCCTAATGTTGCTAACAAAGGTAAGGAAGGGTGTCCACAAGGTCAAGTAGTCCAATAGGGGCAAGTGCAACAAGGTGCCTAAGCTCAAGGTGGTGGTCTACGTGTTAATCGATTCTATGCTCTACATGCTAGGCAAGAAATTGATGAGACTCCCATGTGGTTAACGATATTTTAAAAGTCCTTGATCATGATATATGTGCTTTGCTCGACCTTGGTGCCAATACGTCTTTTGTTATTCCTTATATTGCTATAAAGTTTGATGTGTCTCCAGAAATCTTGTAAGAACTTTATTCAGTCTATACTTCGTATTGGCAAGTCAATCCTAGCAAAGAAAGTCTATAGAAAATTGTTCCATGTTGGTTTTACATAAGTCTTCTCATGTGATCTAGTTGAGCTTGATATGATCTCTTTTAATGTTATTCATGGTATGAATTGGTTGTATGCATCCTATGTTTATATTGATTATAGGTTCCGTAAGGTCGCATTCCAAGTCCCTAATAACTCTATCTTAGAATGGAAGGGAACCAATTTTGTGTTTAAGGAAAATTCATCTCTTATATGAAAGCCATGAAAATAATCTCTAAATGTTGTCTATATCATGTTGTCTGATTCATGGATGTTGAGTCTCATGTCCCTACTTTCACTTCAGTCCCTATAATAAATGAGTTCCCCTATGCCTTCCTAAGGACTTACCTAGTATTACTCCTGTAATGGAAATCAGTTTTGGGATTGATCTCTTGCTCGACACCCAACCTATTTCTATACCTCCATATCAAATGGCCCAAGCGGAATTGAAAAAATTAAAAGAAAAATTAAAGGATTTGCTTGATAAGGTGTTCATGAGGCCTAGTGTGTCATCATAGGGTGATCTTGTATTGTTTATAAGAAAGAAAGATGGTTAACTTCGGATGTGTGTACATTATAGTCAATTAAATAAAGTAACCATAAAAAATAAGTATCCATTTCTAAGGATCAATGACCTATTTGATCAACTACAAGGTGCAAGATATTTTTCTTAGATTAGTCTCCTGTGTGGTTATCACCAATTGAGGGTGAAAGAGGATGATATCCCAAAGACGGCATTTGGAAAGCGATATGGTCATTTTGAATTTTTGGTTATGTCGTTTGGGCTAACAAATGCTCAAGCCGCTTTTATAGACTTGATGAACAGGATCTTCAAACCGTACTTGGACATGTTTCTGGTGGTGTTCATAGATGATATATTGGTATACTCACAGAATGTAAAGGACCATGAAGACCATTTTAGGATTGTGTTGCAGATATTGAGGGATAGACAACTCTTTTCCAAGTTTAGCAAGTGTGAATTTTTGTTAAGAGAGGTGGCCCTTCTTGGTCACATTATTTTGGGTGATGGTATTCGAGTTGATCCAAAGAAAATGGAGACTGTGAAGAATTGGCCTAGACTATTGTCTCCATCCGATATTAGAAGTTTTTTGGGTTTGGCCAAATATTTTAGAAGGTTTGTTGAGGGATTATTCTCCCTTTTTTCTCGTTTGACAAGGTTGACCCAAAAAAAGGTAAATTTTCAATGGTTCGATGAATGTGAGAAGAGTTTGTAGATGTTGAAGGATCGTCTTACTTTTGCTCCTATTTTGACATTGCCCCAAGGTTGTATTGTGAAAGCTCACATACAGGTTTAAGTTGTGTCTTGATGCAACATAAAAGGTCATTGCCAATGCTTCAACGCGATTGAAAGTGCATGGAGATAACTATACAACACATGATCTTGAGTTGTTGATGGTTGTGTTTGCACTAAAGATTTGGTGACACTACCTCTATGGGGTACATATTGACATATTCACCGACCACAAGTGTTTGCAATACGTGTTTAGCCAAAGGGATTTGAATCTAAGGCAAAGAAGATGGTTGGAACTTTCAGAGGATTATGACATAAGTGTGATGTACCACCCCGGTAAGGTTAATCTTGTGGACGATGCATTGAGTAGAGTATCTATAGGTAGCATGGCACATGTTGAGAGTGGAAACATAGAGTTGGTCAAAGAATTGCGTTGTTTGGATTATTTGGATGTGAAGCGAAATAGCTTGGGTAATGGTAGTGTGTTGATATCAAATAGCGCGTAATCATCTTTTATGGAAGAAGTTAAAGAAACGAAAGACATGGATCCTACTTTGGTTGATTTAAAAAAATTGGTGGTTGATAAGAAGGTAGACATATATTCACCATTGGATATAGAGTGTTGCACTACCAAGGGCGATTATGTTTTCCTGGTGTTGATAGACTAAGGGAGAAGATAGTTGATGAATCTCACAATTCCAAGTACTCTATTCATCCGGGATCCACCAAGATGTATAGGGATTTGAGAGAAGTATATTGGTGGAATGGTATGAAGAAAGACATAGAGAGGTGTGTGATCGAATGTTCAAATAGTGAAGGTAGAACATCAAAGACCCGGTGGTTTGACTCAAGATATTGACATACCAACTTGGAAATGGGAGATAGTGAATATGTATTTCATCATAATTTTACCAAATACTAGAAAGCAATTTGACTCAATATGGGTGGTTGTGGATAGAATGATGAAAATAGGCCACTTTTTACCGGTGAAGACTTCTTATAGTGCCGAAGATTATAATAGGGATTATATCATAAAATTGGTAAAGTTACACAAGGTACCATTGTCCATTATATCGGACAGAGGTGCTCATATTACTTCTTATTTTTGGAAGTCATTCCAAAAAGGCCTTGGCACGAAGGTGAAGCTAGGTACCGCATTACATCTACAAACAGATGAACAAGCTAAAAGGACAATACAAACGTTGGAGGATATATTAAGGGCTTGTGTGCTTGAATTCAAAGGAATATGGGATGATCACTTACCTTGTAACGACCCCTAGTCCCCCCCAGTTTAAGAGTCTTTAGTACAGAAAAGTTGGCCTGAAAAATGACCTAAACACTGGTTCACGAGGGGGACTTACGGCCCCCAAGTTGACATACGGCCCGTAGGTTCTGTTCTTAAACATAGAACTTTAGAAAGGGGAAAAGTTTCCAAGTGTGGGGTAACTCACAGACTAAGTGACGACCCATATATGATTTCATGAGTGGGGCCTAGGACATAATAGAAATTTGGAGATTTCTGAAGGATGACCTACGAGTTATCAGACGACCTGTAAAATAGGATACAACCATAAACATTCTTTGTGGAATGAGGCCAAGAATAAGGTTAAAAATGGCTAAGTGTGGAAGGACTCTACAAGTCTAACAAACAACAACAACAACAACATACCCAGTAAAACCCCACAAGTGGGGTCTGGGGAGGGTAAGATGTACGCAAACCTTACCACTACCACTTAGGTAAAGAGGCTGTTTCCTGGGAACCCTCGTCGCAAAAATCCATTAGCAGAATAAGCTAGATATGATAAACAGGCAAGAAAGAGAAGAACACATGATAATATGTAGATACAAGATAGTTAACATATAAAGGCAGATAAATAACATATAAAAGGCAGATAATTAACCATTCCTTCCTATCTACCCTATTAGCTGCTACTCTAATTCTCGACCTCCACTCCTTCCTATCTAAGGTCATGTCCTTGGTGAGATTGAGTTTCACCATATCATGTCTAATCACCTCCTCCCAATACTTCTTTAGTCTAACTCCACCCCTCCGTGTAGCTCCCAAATCTAGCCTCTCACACCTCCTAACGGGGGTATCGGTACTCCTTCTTTGCACATGTCCAAACCATCGTAGTCTCGCATCTCTCATCTTGTCAGCTATAGGGGCCACCTCTAGCTTCTCCGAATGACCTCGTTCCTAATCTTATCACTCCTGGTGTGACCACACATCCATCTTAACATCCTCATTTCTGCGACCTGCATCTTCTGAACATGTACATTCTTATTGGCCAACACTCCATCCCATACAACAAAGATGGTCTAACCACCATTCTGTATAACTTACCTTTGAGTTTAGGTGGTATCTTCTTGTCACACAATACTCTAGAGACCAACCTTCATTTTGTCCAAGCCGCCCCAATATGATGTGTGACATCATCGATATCCCTACTACTCTGGACGATGGACCCCATATACTTAAAGCTTTCCTTCTTGGGGATAGGGTGAGTCGCAAGTCTCACATCAATGTCTGCTTCATCCCTTGCGACACTGAATTTGCACTCCAAGTATTCTGTTTTGGTCCTGCTCAGTTTGAATCCATTGGTCTCCAAAGCGTGTCTCCAAATCTCCAACCTTTCATTAACTTTGGTCCGGGTCTCATCAATCAGTACTATGTCATCTGAAAACATCATACACCATGGGACTTCCTCCTGGATAGATCGCGTCAGCTCGTCCATCACCAAGGCAAATAAAAAAGGGCTTAGCACAGATCCTTAATGAAGTCCCATCTAAACAGGAAAATATTCAGAGTCTCCTCTTGCCATTCTTACCCGAGTTCTAGCCCCGTCGTACATATCCATTATCACTCTAATATATGCCATTGGGACGCCTTTCATCTCCAAACACCTCCATAGGACATCCCTCGGGACTTTATCATAGGCCTTCTCAAGATCAATGAACACCATATGAAGGTCCTTCTTACTTTCCCTGTATTTCTCCACTAATCTCCGAACAAGGTGGATCGCTTCAGTAGTCGACCATCCTGGCATGAATCCAAACTGGTTTTCTGAAATAGAAACTACTTTTCTCACCCTCATCTCCACCACTCTCTCCCATGCCTTCATAGTATGACTCAACAACTTGATACCCCTGTAATTATTACAGTTTTGAATATCACCCTTGTTCTTATACAGTGGAACCATTGTACTCCTCCTCCATTCATCCGGCATCTTGGCCGTCTTCATGATAGTATTGAATAGTCTAGTCAGCCACTCTATGCCATCCTTGACCATGTTCTTCCAAAAATCTATCGGAATCTCATCCGGTCCGAGTGCCCTCCCCCTCTTCATCCTACTAATAGCCCTTCTAACCTCCTCAACTCTGAACCGCCTGCAATAACCAAAATCTCGGTGGCTTTCAGAATGTGCCAATTTGCCCAGTTCAATATCACTATCTCCTTTTTCGTTTAAAAGTTTATGAAAGTAAGCTTGCCACCTTTGTTTAATAGCAGTCGCATCCACTAGCACCTCACCCTCCTCATCCTTGATGCACTTCACTTGATCCAAGTCGCGACCTTTTCTTTCTCTCTCTTTAGCAAGCCTGTACATTCGCTTGTCCGCGCCTTTATCACTTAGCTCCTCATATAGGTGCTCAAACACTGCTGTCTTAGGACTCGTCACCCCCATCTTTTCTTCTGACTTAACTGTCTTATAAATCTCCTTAAGCCTTAGTTTTTCATCCTCATCCCTACACTCCAACCACTTAGTAAAGGCTCCCTTCTTAGCTTTTACTTTGTCTTGAACTTCTTCATTCCACCACCAATCACCTCGACGTCCCCTGAAGGTTCCCCTCGAAACCCCCAGTACCTCAGAAGTTACCTTTCTAATGCACCCAGCAATATTGTCCCACATATTATTCACATCTCCACCACTACTCCAAGCCTCTAAGTTTCTCAGTTTTTCTTCCATCTCAAGGGAGAGGGCAGGAGTCAGGCCCCCCCCATCTAATCCTCGGTTGGGCATAGACAATCTTCCTCTTCTTTTCTCTCTTAATCTCTAAGTCCATCACTGGAAGCCTATGCTGAGTGGAAATGCTCTCACTCGAAATAACTTTGCAATTCTTACAAAGGCTTCTATCACCTTTCCGTAGAAGTAGGTAATCAATTTGAGTTTTAGCTACCACACTCTGAATGGTTATCAAGTGAGTTTCCCTCTTCTGAAAACATGAGTTAGCAATAACTAACTCAAATGCTTTGGCAAAATCCAAGAGAGACGTCCCCCCTCCATTCCTTTCCCCAAAACCAAAGCCTCCATGGACATCTTCAAACCCACTACTGGTAGCCCCAATATGTCCATTAAAGTCTCCCCTAATAAAAAGCTTTTCCGTCACTGGTATGCCCCTCACTACCTCATCCAATTCTTCCCAAAAGAGCATCTTGACTTCCTCATCTAAACCCGCTTGAGGCGCATATGCACTAACTACAGTCACTACGTGCTTACCCACCACTAGTTTAATAGACATCATCCTATCGTTAAACCTCCTAACCTCCACCACATATTCCCTGAGGTCCTCATCTACAAGTATACCTACACCATTTCTGTCCCTAGAACCCCCCGAATACCACAGCTTGAACCTGTCTACATCCCGGGCTTTAGTCCCTACCCATCTAGTCTCCTGAACACACGCTATATTAATTTGTCTCCTCTTAAGACACTTTACTAGCTCTATGGATTTCCCTGTAAGTGTACCTATATTCCACGATCCAACCCTTAATTTAGATAGGCCTGTGCCCTTCCTACCACCCCTACCTATTACTCCCGACCCCAACCAACGATATGACCCTACTCCACCATCAGATCCGTACGCCACCAACTACTAATTACTCTCACTAACCACTTACAATTAGTTAGATAAGCAAACTCCAATAAAATATCAAACTAATACAACAACAATGATAAATTTCAGCACTGAACAAGTATGAGATAAACTAATATCAAACTAATCGAGAAATTGCAAGAAAGAAATATTGTCAGAGACTGATCAGTAGAAAAAGAAAAGGAAAAGGACTCACGAAAAGAGATAGTGTAGCCAAGAAGTAAAGAATAAGTAGGAACGATAGAACCTGGGTTGATTTTTGCCGGAAATGGTCGCCGGATTTCTGCCTCTGGCCGGAAACTGTACGCCGGAGTCGCCGGAATTGACTGATGTTGGTCGAAAACTCTTGTATCCAGAGATTCGCCGCGTGAAGACCTGCAATAATTGCCGCTTGGATCGTGTCTTCTCTGAAGCATAGTGGAGAAAAAGTAAAGAATAATTGCCGGAATTTGACAGATCTGGAAGAAGATCGCAGTTGAAGATGCCGGCGAGAGAGAGAGAAGACACCGAAGATAGAGAGAAGACGCCGGGAAAGTGGTGTGTTTGTAGAGAGAAAAGATGCCGAGAAATTTTCCTGTTTTCGCCGGTTAAGCAGTTCGCCGATGCGTTCGCCGGAGAGAATTGGAAGATCGAAAAGTTCCAAGATTCAGTTCAAAAAATTCTGACGGCTTTGCCGATCCATTTTCCATCAAGTGGATAGGAGAGGAAGAAGAAGAGCCGCCGTCGATGAGCGCAACGATGGAGATGACCGCAACGACGGAGAGATGACCGCCCAAGGAAAAAAGCCATATATCTAAAGCACAAGGCTATTTTTCAAGTCAAAAATCATTTTTCAAGAAATGATTTTGAGTCTAACCACGTCCCCTAAATTATTATAAGGCCCATAACATGTATCTATGATTTTGAGTCGAGCAAAGTCATTTTTCAAGAAATTTCAGATGTGCTATCAGACAAAGGGACTTATGATATGTGAATTGACTTACGGCCTGTAATCAAGGTCTCATAGATCGATCCCAGTTTTTTTAATGAGGGATAATTTTGTCATTTCCATCATTTCTAGAATCACCCCTCATTCTCCCATTCTTTCAATTCCACATTCCTAAGGCAAGAAGATCTAATGAACAAGGCTAGGTTTTCCAAGGTTTCTTCCTCAAAGGCTTCAATTTCATTCTCTCTAGTTCCTCAAGGTATGTGAGTTGATTTATGGGCATCCTTTTTCCATAGAGTTCCCTTGTAAGTATTTTACCTTTTCTTTAAGTTCCTCAAGTAAATGTGCATGCTTATGATGATTGACGTACTGCAAAAATACAACACTTTTGGTACATAAACTTAGGATTTTGTGTGTTCTCAATGCGACTTTGGTTGTTTTTATATGTTTTTGTGTCTATGTTTGCAGGATTATAGGTTGGCAATAATTTTGGGGAAAGTTACAAAGTTGCTACAGATTTGTTGTTATACGAGACACCTTACGAGCCGTAGACCATTTTACAAGCCGTAAGGTGGGCTTGTGAGCAATCCAGTGAGGGGCCAAGTCTCTAAAGTTACTTTTATGAATATGCAGATGAGCCATAAATTAATATATGAGTCGTAGATGAGGTTTCCTGCCCTGAGGGTCAGAGAGTGAAGAATTTCTAAAGGTCATCAAATGAAACCCCCTTTATAGATCGTAAACTATTTTACGAGCCGTAAAGGAGAAGTTTAGTTTTTCAACAACTATGTATGAGACCCCGATTACGGGTCGTGATCTTCAATACGGGTCGTAAAGTGCTGTCATAGAGTGTGCAAACTAGTTCTCCTAAGTTGTTTAGGATTTGAATTTTAATTATTATAAATAGGTCTTTCAGGTTATTTTTCAGAAGTTCTCACCAGTTCACGTAAGATTAGGTTATTTTTAGGTTAGTTCTCAGAGAACTGAATATTCTTAGAGAGAAAATTGTGAGAGAGTCTTTGAAAACACTTGTGATTTAATTCAATCTTCAAGCTTGTGATTTTCATTGACATTGGATTTGCTTGTTCTTAATTTAGTTGTGTAAGTGTTAAATTATGTCTTCCAAATTCATAATCTCTTCATCTACACAAAGCATAGGTAGTCAAATCTACAAATAGGGTTGTGGGAATCATGAAGAACTAACAAAGTAAAACTAGATAATTCACTATTCTTGGAAGCTGTATATGCATATATTAATTAACCCTCTTCATTTTACATATTTTCTGATGGTGTGCAACATTAGAACCCACCTACTTTTACTAACTGGACCAAGGTAGTAATGAATAGGGAATGAGATTAATTAACTGAATTTGATTGATGCGTTCTCGTCTAATTAACCAAACTGGGCCAAGGGGAGGTTGTACTGGGACAATTAGGTAATGGTTAGTAATGCACACTATGAAGATGGGCCACATTGCAAAGTGAAATTCACCTCTCACCTTTGACCAAAGGGCTTGGTGAACTTAAATTACCGTCCTGCATACTATACACTAGATAAGAATTAGGTTATCTGATGATAATGAGTTGGGGAATCATGGGGAACATAATACCCTAGTTGCTCTCCATTATTGATCTTTCTCACGTGATAGTTTATTTTTCTCATTATTTTTTGCAACCCCCCCTCCTTTGGGGAATTGAGTTCATTAACTACTCGAATTGCATGTTGGTTAATTTGTCTTGAGTGTACATATTATCTGTGGGTTCGACCCTAACCTTGGTTCATTCCTATTTCTTGATAGCGTCCATGTTATCGTCCCAAAAAAAGGTGTAACTTGGCGACATCAATGATTTCATGATATTTATGTTATTATATGCTACTTATGAAGTTTAGCAACTATTTTTATAAGTACATACATGTATATTTGAAGAATGATGTTGATCCTATGATGGCGTTTGATGTGATAGAGGTTGGGCATTTTGGATGTTCCTTTTAAAGAGAAATTTCCTTATGACATATGTGATTTATGATTGTTCCAAAATAAAGCTAAGCCCACCTAGTTTTAAAGTAAAGTATGCTATGATTTATGATGATGATTAAGGCATCAATGAAGAGCTTCAAATTTAAGTTTATTAAAGATATAAGTATTATGTTAATTGCCCTAAAAGATGTTGAAGAAAGATTCTTGAGTTTTGAGCTACTCTTATTGAATGCTACTGATGATTATAAGAATATGCTTTAATTATTCCGTGGGACAACTTAGCACTGAGAGGACTAGTGATTGGGACTCATTCCATTAGTTGAGGCATGATCCCTTGAAGCTAAATCTCAATGTCGCTAACTATGTGCCACCATTGGAGCCTTATAGGCTAGGCTAGTGGATTCGTAGGCCCCAAATATTATGAAAGATGCAACTTAAAAGTTATTAAGTTTTGAACGTCTACCTTGGAAAGTAGATTCCTCGTTTTCCAATGGAAGGAGTGCATTGGCCTTTTCCTAATGGAAGGAGTTCATTGGATTCCATGTTATAGCTCATGTGGTCATATTGTTGGTTATGGTCCATTCCTACAAGCCTATGATCTCATGTTATGTTTTTGTTGTATGTGCTCTCTTATGCATTATCACATATTGACCTTGAGCCATATTCCTTATGTATGCTCAAGCTTACTTTATGTTATTTTATCAAATGGGTACTTATATGTTATGTTTAATAATAACAACATTACAATTTCATCCATTCATTGCATCTCACATACTTTCTACATTTCAATGTACTAATGCATATTTTTCTTGCATGATTTAACCATGTAAGGACAGGCTCCTCCATTGGCTCGTGGCTAGTACTCAGCATTCAAGGCTAGCTTTACTATTCACGGTGAGTCCTTAGTTCAGGACTCCTCCACATTTTCATCTATCTTGTATCTTTGCTTTATTTTAAGACAATGTATTTGTATCCCGTTTGAGGCTTTTACTTTCTATGTTCCCTTATTATGGATTCCTTTCTAGTTGATGGAAACCGACCATATCGGTTCCGTTCATTATGTATTAGTTGGTATGTTAGGGGACAAGAATGAATGATAGTTATTACCATTGCTTTTAATGTTGTATCATTATCAAATTGTCCCTTAGTCCCTTTTCCCTTACTAGTTCCACAAAAAGTTTTACTTAATGCCTATGAATGCTTAAGATGCTTGAGAAGGCTTGGGTGAGGTGCCTTCACCTATATCATTCGCGGTATGACGACTAGGCCCCTAGGTTTAGATCATTACAAAATTGGTATCAGAGCATGAGGTTTTAAAATATTCCTTGGATGTCCATGCATAACCCATAGCATAGAGTCTCATTAAAGGTTGTGAACCGTGTCATTATCTTGAGCGAGAGGCTATGAGATGGTCTACAAAAGTCCTCCCTTATTTCTTATTCATGTCATGTGTTAGAGTTGAATAAGGTTTTCCTCTAACTAACAATGGGCTTTTGCTTGTTATTAGATCGGCCGCCATGAAGAGCTCCCCATCGACAAGGCACTCTAGAATAACAAGTCCCTCCTATCCAACAGGATGATAAAGTGTCTCATGTGGAGTTTAGAGTCGTGTTCACCCTATTGGCCCAAGCATTAGCCAATCAGGCTAACTAGGATATAGTGGTACCTCCTCAAGTGCCTAGTCCGGTTGCTAAAGTATGAGATTTTATGCGGATGAACCCGTCGGAGTTCCACGAATCAAGGAAAGATGAGGACCTAATGGACTTCATAGAGGAGGCCTACTAGGTGGTTGCAGTGATGGGAATTCCCTAGGAAGAAAAGGCCTGTTTGGTGGATTACAAATTCAAAGGAGTCGCCAAGATTTGGTATGAGCAATGGGCCGATGAGAGAGGCCAAAAAGCCGGTCCTATTGGTTGGGAGGAATTTAAATGTGCCTTTTTGGACCGATTCTTCCCCATCAAGCTTAGGGAGGAAAAGGTACAAGAATTTATCAATTTCAAGTAAGGGACCATTAGTGTGAGGGAGTATGCCTGCAAATACACCAAATTATCAAAGTATGCTCCATTTATGATCGCGGATACGAGGCTAACGATAGAAAGTTTATTTTAGGTGTATCTGAGTTGGTCTTCAAGGAGTGCAAGATGGCCATGTTGGTCAAGGAGATGGACATTTCTAACTTGATGAGGTACACAGAGCAAATTAAAGAAGAAAAGCTTTGTGAAAGGGCAAGGGAGTCCAAGAGGGCTCGAGTTGAAGGTGGGAGTTACTCTCAGCAAAGGGGCGGTGCTCACAAATTCCAAGGTGTCCCAAAGCAAAGTGGCAAAGATCCACCAATACTCCTCCTCCCCAAAAGGACAAAGAGGTTTCTCCCAAGCCCGAAAGTCCAAATTGCCCTAAGAGAGCGAAGCCTCACAATTGAGAATTCCTAGCTGGGTCAAACACTTGCTTCACTTGTGGGAAGCCCGACCACCATGCTAAGAATTAGAGGGGCAGAGGTACAAGGCCTCAAGGCCAAAGGGGTCAAGTGCAAGGAACAAAAAGGACTAAGCAGTTCTATGCTCTCCATGGTCGCCAAGAGGTCAAAGAGGCTCACGATGTGGTTATCAATATGTTAAGATTTTTTTATTATGATGCACATGCACTTTTAGATCGGGGGAAAATTCATCTTTTGTAACCCCATTCTTTGTATATAAGTTTCATACAAGTCCCGAAATCCTCCATGAGCCATATGAGGTGAGTAACCCCATAGTGAGTCTATCATAGCCCGAAGAGTCTATAGAAGTTGTCCATTTATTATCTTGCATAAAGTGATTCCATGTGCGCGAAAGTGATTCCATGGTAGACTTCGATGTGATTCTAGGGATGGATTGGTTGCATGCTTCTTATGCTTCCATTGACTTCAAAACCCATAGGGTTAAATCTCCATTCCCTATTAAGGCAATTCTTGAATGGGAGGGTAGAAACTTTTCATGTAGGGGATGATTCATTTCTTTTGTAAAGGCCTGCAAAATTATTTCCAAGAGGTACATCTACCACTTGGTGAGGGTCAAAGAGTTTTCTCCAAAAGTCCCTTTTCTTGAGCCGGTCCCTGTTTTGAGTGAGTTTCCTCATGTCTTCCTTGATGAGTTGCAGGGTGTTCTTCCCAAAAGGGCGATAGACTTCGGTATAGACCTCTTACTCGATATTGAACCTATCTTAATCCCTACTTATAGAATGGCTCCCACGAAATGAAGGATTTAAAAGGGAAACTAAAGGATTTGTTGGAAAAGGGTTTCATTAGACCTAGTTGGTCCCCATGGGGATCCTAGGTGTTATTTATAAGGAAAAAGGATGGGTCACTTCGCATGTGCATTGACTATCAGCAACTGAATAAGGTTACCATTACGAATAAGTATCCCCTTTCGAGGATAGATGATTTGTTTGATTAACTACAAGGGGCTACTCATTTTTTTAGAATTGATTTGAGATCCGGTTGTCATCAGTTGAGGGTGAGGGAAAGTGACATCCCTAAGATTGCTTTTCAAACTAGTTATGGTCATTTTGAGTTTGTGGTGATGTCATTTGGCCTAACTATTACACCGTCGATATTCATGGACCTCATGAATAAGGTGTTCAAGCCTTACTTTGAGATTCTCATTATGGTGTTTATTGATGACATCCTTATCTACTTCCGAGGTGAGCAAGATTACAGGGAAAACTTGAGGTAGTATTGCAAACCCTGAGGGAATAGAAGCTCTATGCAAAGTTTGATGAATGCGAGTTTTGGCTATATGAGGTTGCTTCCTTAGGCATGTGTTATCTAGGGAAGGCATCAAAGTTGATCCTAAGAAGACAAAATTAGTGAGAAACTAGCCAAGGCCATTGACTCCTACCGACATAAAGGGTTTTTTGGGTCTAGCCAGTTACTATGGATGGCTTGTGTAAGACTTCTCCACTATTTCATTTCCACTCACCAAGCTAACTCAAATGAAGGCTAAGTTTGTGTGGATGGATGAATGTTATAGGCGCTTCCAAACTTTAAAAGATCGATTGACTTCAACCCTTATATTGCCATTGCCAGAAGGGAATTTGGGCTCGTGGTGTATTGTGATGCATCAAGAATTGGGTAGGGTTGTGTGCTAATGAAAAATAATAAAGTGATTACCTATGCTTCAAGGCAGTTTAAAGTGCATGAGAAGAATTACCCGACTCATTATCTTGAGCTTATAACAGAGTGGTGTTTGCCTTAAATATTTGGCGACTTTACTTGTATGGAGTTTATATGGATGTTTTCACCGATCACAAGAGTCTCCAACACATGTTCACTGATGTTTCCCAAGTTACACCTCTTTATTTAGGATAAAGCGGTTATTGTCAAGAAATAGAACCTAACCAAGGTTAGGGTCGAACCCAAGGGAATATTTTAGACTTACAAGAATTGAATTGATGCAATTTGAGTTATTAACCAACTTGTTTCCCCAAAATGGGGGATTTTGTAATAACAAGTAAAAATTAATCCTAACTAATACAATTGTTTAACCAATTTGGAGAGAAACCAGGATATTGTGTTCCCTATGATTCCTTAACTCAGTATCACCGGATAACCTAATTCTTTTCTAGTGTGTAGCATGCAGGTTAGTAAGTTAAGTTCACCGAACTCTTTGGCCCAAGTGAGAGGCGAATTTCACTACGTGACTTGGTCGATCTCCGCAGTGTGCATTACTAACCCTTATCTATTGTCCAAGTACAACCTCCCCTTGGCCTAGTTCGGTGGATTAGACTAGCACACATCAATCGAAGCCTTTAAATTAATCTCTTTTCCTATTCATTATTACCTTGGTCAAGTCAGTAACACTAGGCAGATTATAATGTTGGCCACCATAAAAAATGCAAAACGAAGAGAGTAATACATAATGCACACTTTTCTAGAATTATGAATTATCCAATTTTACCTTGTTAGTTCGTCATGGTTCCCACAACCCTAATTATGGATTTAGCTACACATGATTTTGGTAGATGTAAGACTTATGAATTTGAATAACATAATAGAGCACTTACACAATCGAATTAAGCACAAGTAAATTCAAGCTTCAATGAGAATTACAAGATTGTAATTAGAAGGAATCAAAGTGTACAAGTATTTCTCAAAACTCTCCAATGCTTTTCTCTACTCTATCTCACTATTTTCTGTCAATTGTTCGAACTCTCTAAGGAAATAACCTAAAAACCTATTAGTGTTTAAAATACAAGTCCTAAACATAATATGATAAATGGTTCGGCACGTCTCACGAGCTGCTTTACGGGGCTTATTGTGTTCCACAACCCATAATCAGAGTTTTGTACATCGTTGTTGTAAAATTGGACTTGTGTTCTACGATACCCCTCTATGGCGTGTAAAGTGTTCTATGGCCCAGAGGGGGTTTCATCTGATGAAACTTTAGAAAGTCCTTGTTCTTTGATCATCAGAGCACGAGACCTGCTCTATGACTCGTACACTCTTTCACAACCCGCTTGCATGTTCATAGGACAGACTTCAGCAAATCTGCCCCCTATTGGAATTGCACACGAAACCTCTTTCACTGCCCATAAAGGGTCTCGTAACTCCTCAAACTCAGCAACTTTTGCATATTCTTCCCAAAATCAATGACAACCCTGAACTCTGGCAAACCAAACACAAAAACACATACAACCAACTAAAATCGCATTGAGAACACAAAAAGTCTCAAGTTTCAAGCATTAAAAATGTTGTATTTTAACACAACACATCAACACCCTCAACTTAAACTTATTACTTTTCCTCAAGCAACATACTCAATCTATATATGCAGTACAATAACACACAGACCTCAATCTAATAGCATACATCATATTAAATTTAAGCACAAATACCCACACCACTTTTCAAAACCAAATCAGATAGCTATCCAGCAAACCAACACAATCTAATGCATGCGACAATACAACTATGACAAGTGAGGTACTATAAAAAAAGCACAATCACTGAATAAGTCTAATGTTAACAATGCAATGCAAGTAGCCTTACAGAAAGAAGTCATATATCTCACTCTCAATGATGTTTTCCATGCATAACCTTGGGACTATACAAAATCACTCTCTCACAAAAGATATTAATGTTTTATGCCCAGTACCATATTTTTTTTACCATATACTCATGACTTAAACCTTTGACTACTTGGACTAGGATCACTATAGGACTTTTTAGGCTTGTAACATAGGATCAGGGGGCTTTGGTATGATAATTTGGGAACATATTGACTAAAGGCCCTCCTTGACACTGTGTTTTCCTATACAATTTGCCTACCAACACTGTTACTTTCATTCCATTCTCCATTTTCTCCTATTTCAAGCTTTACTGGGTGCTTTCTTTTCACTTTCAGCCTTTTGCCTTGCTCTTATACTTCATTTTTATTTTTATCTCACAACTAAGGCTTCATTTATTTTTCTTGCACCCAGTATATGATATTTCTCCTTTTCTCGGTATCACTAACTTCCCCTCTCATTCTGTGTTTCACCGTTACACCAGCCCCCCTCAACTTAGACTTTTGGCCTGAGTTGAGGTGCACATTATCCATCCTCGAAACTTGGGCCCCTTTTGGTAGCCACACTCAACTTAGGATTTTTACCTCAGTCAAGGTGCACAATGTTCAAGGAAGGACCAAGGCCAATTTCAGGATTTTACAACTAATAAGGCTAGGTCACTTAGGTTGTTTACAAAAAATAGGTATATGCCAGGCTCAAACATTAGGATTAAGTGATATTCTGCATTTGGTTGGTTATATAGGCTAAGTAGACTTCTAAGAACAATGGCCTAAGATCCTTTCCTAATCTAACTAATCTACAGTCTAATTTAGAGTAACAGGACAAGTTCTGAATCGAATTACGACACATGAATTTAGCAAATTAAGCTCACACTCACATGGCACTGACTACATTATCAACAAAAGACTCTTAGATCATGCTATCTCAAATCTATCCTCACATATCAGAACAGTACCATCAACACACTTAAACATGCATGGTTGCTATCTAGACTAACTAATCAAAATTTGGTAGATATCATTTTTTCACAAAAACACTAAAACATGCATACACTGATATCAGTACTTTATGCTATAAATACTACCTAAACATCCTAAACATGTTGGTTCAACACAAAATAAATATCCATGGGCAATACGAACATGGGCAAGAAAGCCCCTAGGATCAAATATTGGGGTAGTTATGGACCAAGGATACTCAGACATCACTGAGGCCCATAACTACCCACACCTCATAGAAAAAGAGGTGCATTGTCCTTAATGGAGACAACCAAAACAAAATAAAGTATAGGGATCAAAACAATATACCTAGGCTCCTAAGCACTGGTGTGTGCCTGAGTCTGACCACCCTTAACCAGTGTAGTGGCCTCCTCAATAGTAGCACCATGTCTGGACGGGCTAGCACCCCTCATCCTCTCAAGCTCTCGAGCCTATCGTATCTCCTCCTCTTGTCTCAACTGCCTCAAGAAAAGCTCAAGCTCCTCCAGCTCAGTCAGCCCGCATGCAAGCGTACTGCATCTGGAACATCCTTAGTGCAGGGCCTCTTTCTGCAGGAAGGCTATGTGTGCTCTTCGAGAGCAAATAGATCTACTACTAGCACTAGGAGTGTAGTCTTTTATAGTGTCACCGGTGCTGCCAGTGCTACTGTCACGTCGACCCAAAATCACTAGATCTCTGTCTGTAAGGTCATCATATATATGGGCTTGGACATGCTCAGGCTTAGCTGTACCCTCGTCTCGAAGGCATCAATGCAGGCACCCACAGTGAAAAGATGGTCCTAAATTGAAGCGACCATAAATGCCCACATGCGGCCCTCTGACTCTATGATGACCTGGAAGATCCAAGGCCTAATTGTTTGAACTAGCTGAGTCAACTGCGATTGAGCATGTGATAATCTGTATGCCATGGACTGAATAGATATTGTGGACACATAAACCATACTCACGGGTGTAGTCTTTAATGAAGTAGCCTATGGTGCAGGAGTAGTAGTTGTGGGCCCCTTCTCCTCATATGCCTCGATCTATAGGGGCCTCTTCACTGTGGCACCAACAGTGGCGTTGGGTGTAACCTTCGGCGGTGGCACAGTTGCAAATGTCTCTGGCATATGAGCGGGCTGGTGAAGTGCTCGCCGAAGTGCTACTGGGTTCTCCTCATCCTTGATCAAGCTGTCATCCAATGTACACTGGACCGCAAGTAGTGAGTCCAACTAGTGTAGACTCTCCACCCCAACTCTAGACAGCGTTTATAGATTAAGCATGGAAAGGGGATGGAGGTCGACCTTTTCAAGGCTGCCTCGTGTATCTGCTTGACGATGAGGTAGGCCCAATCCATCTCATAGATAGCCAAGATGCTGGAAACTAGCACTGCGTGCTCCAGCGTCAAGGTATTATCAGAAAATGTCGGGCGGATACGCGATTTGACAACCGCCCACCAAAATTTGGCGAGGAAACTGAGAGAAGCCTTGACATTAGGCTTTGAGCTGGATCTCTCATCACTATCAAGTTCCTTGTCTACCCCACTTTGTGGCCGAACTCAGCTGTGGATGTGAAGGCAGGGAACTTTGGCCCAAATAACATATGGCAGATGGTGGTCTTCGAGGTATTCCCCTGCCGGTCCCTCACTTTAGTCATTGTAAGTCTGGGCTGAGCGAGAAGTTTATTCCCCTTGGGAAGAGTACTGTGAATAGTGGTTGCATAAGATGAATAAAACTCCCTTACCATGATCGGGGGTACCTCCCAAGTGATTTGATTAGCCACTGGAGCTTGTATCCGATCATAGTGTCCTGGAGACTAGGGACACTGTCTAGTCTGTCTGGGATGACCTTGGGCTTCTCAGAGATGGAGCGAGCTGGCTTGCCCCACTTTGTAGTATACATATCCTTTACATAGATATCCCACATGCCCACGATGCACCACCGACTAGTTAGAGCATCAGGTGGAGATGTTAATGCATCTGGTGCGGCAAAGGACTCTGTCTCTGACTCGTTACCAAAGCCTGTCTCTGAGCTAGACTCCTCTCTGGAAGGAGTCATCTGAATGGAGCTGCTTGTATCGTAGTCTCCCTCATCAGACAGGGGAGTATGAATAACAAGAGCCTGGGTCTTCCCAGCTCTGGCGGCAGCCCAAGTATCTAGTCTCTCGGACTTTGAATCAGGTTGGAAACCAAGCTCCTCGAGTGATCCACTTAGTGTGGGGTTTTGCTCCTAATCTCTTGAAGCCTCATCCCTTCGCCTCCGCAGCATGGCTTTGATTTGCTCACGTCTTCCTTTCGGGGCCATAGTACCTGAAACATAAACATTGGCATACTTTGGTTAGCCCCACTGATCAGAAAATAAAATGCAAAAACAACTAAGACTTAGTTGCAGAAGGGTTTACAAAAGATCCTCCACAGGCCGTAATGGAAACTACGAGCTGTTGAAGGATTTCATAAAATAATGTTCACAAATTTTTGTTTACTAAAAAGGCATCTATGAGACCAGGTACGACTTGTAGAAGATTCTATGAGTCGTAGGCTGAGTGGTAGATGATTCCTATGTCTGAATTAATTTTAGGCAGGGATTCATGAGACATTTCTACGACCCGTAAAGTGTTCAATGACTCGTATATGGTCTTTTCTGATAGGTACTCAAAAACTTCAAGTTTTTGGAATCTTATATGGGGGACAATTGCGGCTCGTGTAATATTTCATGGGTCGTAAAAGCCACTCGTATACCAGAAAACTAAGTCACCTGAGTTTCTAAGTTCATCAACACGGACCTCATATAGTTTTTCAACCTATTCTACCAGCATCGAAGCAATACACATACCCACATGATTTTCAACACAACAACCAACATCTTAGCATGATGATTAGCACATATACCCTATCGAAAATGATTAAACATGCTTTCCCAACCCTTCCAACCCCATTTGAATTAGTTAACAATAGACGCATTAACCCATGTCATCACGCAGCGAATGTCAAGCATATAATCAATTCAATTCACTTGGTGGGTGGTTACAAGGGTGTCAAAACACATCATTCAAACCTAGACAAGGGCAATCACACAAAATTCCAATCTTAAACATATGTATCATGAATAGGTAACCCTAATTTAAACAACAATTATATAAATTTGCACACATGGTTTCATGACTAGATCAACCATACGCATCAAACATATACAACCCAACCATACAATTTTTGGTAAATTAGTGGTATTGGAAGGAACTAAAGCTTACCAAATTGAGTGATTAGATTGTAAAAATGAAGGAGGTGAGGAGACATTGAAAACCCTAGGTTGCCGAAAAAGTTCGCCAGAAAGTGGTGGTGATGTTTTCCATTAGTGATCGAAGAGTTCAGGAGTGGGTGTTGACCGGGTAAAATTCGTAAATTAGGGCTCAAAATGGGTTCAAAATATTTTGACCCCAATATTTATAGTTTGACCGGGTCAGTCAAAAACTGATGGGCCTGGACTCTACCAAACCTCAATTACGGGCTGTAGAGTGTTTTACGAGTCATGAATTGTGGTTTCATAGAACATCCAAACCCTAGTTTTAAGGACTGGGTTTCATGGAAAAGTCTATGGTTTTTAAAATGAACTACGACTCAAGGAATTGGTCGTAGAAACCCCAACACTTAGTCAAAAGCTCAGAAAAATAACCTAGGGTGCACGAGCCCCATTCACGACCTGTAGTTTTATATATGGATCGTAAAGTTGGCTCGTGGACTGTAGCGCATAATGTTTTTCTCAATGGAAATGTCTACGAGATGGTGTACGGGTCGTAGAGTGATGTACGGCCCATAGACCTAATCGTAGAGGTACTTCCTGATGCCTTTTCAGCCATGAATGGCTAACTTAGCCATATATTTGCCTGTTCTTTACAAAACATATTGTTACCCTATATGCAACCAGACCAATGTCCAAAATGACAACCAAAATATAGGAAAATGAACTACCTATAAGTCCAAAACTAAAAACAAAGCTATAACTACAACTATTACATCAAAAACCTTGGGTTGCCTCCTAAGTAGCGTCTGATTTATTATCGCGACATGACTTGGACAACTTGGTTACTCAGACTTCACCAATTTCCCAAACCTCATTCTTTAAATCATTTGGCTTCTTCATATACTGGCAGATATTGAAGACAACTTCTTCCTCATTCAATATAAACATGAGTGGACCAGCTTCCAAATCCACCAGTGCTCAAGTGGCTAGGAATGGCCTTACCAAGATGATTGGGATGTCAAAGTCCACTTCACAATCTAGAATCACAACGTCTGTGGCGAAAATGAACTTTGCAACTTTAATAAGCACATCATAGAGTATCCTAACAGGCTTCTTCACTGTGCGGTCAACCATCAACAACAACATACTCATCGGAGCAGAGGCTCCCAAGCCTAGCTTCTTGAAGACCGCAAAGTGAATTGGATTAATGTTTGCACCTAGATCATATAATGCCCTTGCGAACTCCGCATGTCCTATGGTGTAGGGTATGGTAAAAGCATCGGGATCTTCTCGCTTTTGGACCAAGGACCTCGTAGTAATTACATTACAATGTTGAAGCTCTGGGGAGAGCTCCTAACTCATAGTACATTTCTTTGTGTCTAGGTCCTTCATGTACTTTTCATACCCTGGCATCTTCTTCAACGCCTCGATGAGAGAGATGTTGATGGAGAGTTGTTTTAGCAAGCAGAGAAAGTGTTTTAACTTGCCTTTATCCTCCTTCTTTTTAATTGTTTGAGGTAAGGGTAGAGAAGGCCTAGGAATGGGCTTCAAAATCTATGGCGCATCAGCACCTTCACTCACCCCATCCTTGCCATGCTCATCTCTATTATCGGCATCCTAGACCGCACCTATCTCCTCTCGCACCTCATCTTCATCAATTGGTATAGATGGATCAATGATGCTCTTTCTACCATGAGTAGTAACCGACATACACTTCCCTTCATTCTTAGGATTCTGCACTGTGTTGCTAGGTAGTGTACCCCTCTGACATTGATTAAGTTGAGTCAACACTTGATTAAACTGTTGCTCAAGCTATTTAATGGCAACATAATGAGACTCAATTTTTTGACTTATATTGGAGATCTCATATTTCATCCCCCTCAGCGTCTCATCCTATGTCTTAGCTTTCTTCAACAAGCGGTCAAACATCTCCTCAACTATAGAGCTTCTAACACCTATGTCGCAGTTTTGTGGTGGCACATAGGGACCATTTCTGTAACTATCTCTGTGGCCCCAATCTACATCTGTATTTTAGCCCTGATTTCTTTCATAGTATCCTCCGCGGTTTTCTCTGAAAGCTCCAGCTCGATTGAAGTTCTGACCTTTGTTTCCTTGACCTTGGTGCCAATAGTCCGGATTGGACCCTTGGGCTAGGTCCAAAAACCCCCTATCTGATCAACAATAAAACAAGTTTCCTCCACATAGTAAAGCTTATCATACATGGGTGCACGCGGTGGCTGATGAGCAATTGCATTGACTCATTCCTAATTCTGATTCATTATCACCTCTATGCCTGTATGAATTCGGGCAAGCTCTTGCATTATCTCTTCATTTATCTTAGCTTGCTCCAAACTGGTACTGACATCGCATGAACTTTTGGTAGATGATCTGTCTCATTGTCCCCATACACAATTAGTCTTGACCACTCTTTCCATCCTTTCAGCAATCCTTGCAAATGGCTGATCTAATAACATGCCTCCCATTACGGTAGCAACACAGGCATAACTATTTTCATCAAAGGCATGATTGAAGATCTCCAGCAAGGCATCATCAACAATTTTGTTGTTTGGGACACTCCTCAAGCACTTAGTAAACCACTCCCATGTAGTACTGATCAAGTCACCAGGACCTTTCTCATAGTTGTTGATCTGATCTTTCAACTTGAGCTTTTCTGATCTCGGGAAGTACCTCTCCAAAAAGGCGTTCTACAGTTCAGCCCAACTGGTGATCGAACTCTGTGGGAGCTCAGATAGCCATAGTGTTGCATTACTTGTAAGAGACAATGGGAAGACATGAAGTCCCACAACATCCATAGACAGATTCTATTTTCCCATTAGACTTTTGCTAACAAATGTAATGTTGTGCAGATGTCTATGAGGATCCTTCAATGGTAAGCCCACAAACAGCCCATGGTTCTACTGCATTTGAAACAATCCACTAGAAACCATGAACCTTGTGTCAGCCAATAGTGGTGGCAACACAATAGCTCCAGTCACCTCCATAGCAATAAGATTCAACCCGTATTGATTCCACTGATAAGTGTTGGCTTTGAAGTCCTGTGGGTGTGGAGCAGTATCCTTAAGAGGGAGTGGGTTTTATTATTGGCATTCTCATTCTCATTCCTGTTCAAAGCTTCATTTACCGCGTTATTGGCGTTATCTTTGACCATTCTTCCGAATCTTCTCTAGATCTTTGGGTCAAATGGAGTCAAGGCTATGGCTTGACTTTGTATGTTGGGCATACACTACACTTAAACCTTGAAAAGAAACAAAAACAACAAAAATGTAAAATAAGGGAAATAAGGATTGATTCCCCAAATCACTTGAATAAAACAAGTCTAGTCGTATTCCCCGGCAACGATGCCAAAATCGTGATGTCGCCCAAGTTACACCTCTTTGGTCATTGTCAAGAAATAGAACCTAACCAAGGTTAGGGTCGAACCCAAGGGAATAATGTAGACTTAGAAGAATTTAATTGATGCAATTTGAGTTATTAACCAACTTATTTCCCCAAAAGGGGGGGGTTGTAATAACAAATAAAAATTAATCCTAACTAACCCAATTGTTTGACAAATATGGAGAGAAACTAGGGTATTATGTTCCCCATGATTCCCTAACTCAGTATCATCGGATAACCTAAGTTTTCTCTAGTGTGTAGCATGAATGACGGTAATTTAAGTTCATCAAACTCTTTGGCCCAGACGAGAGGTGAATTTCACTAGTGACTTGGTCCATCTCCATAGTGTGCATTACTAACCCTTACCTATTATCCCAGTACAACCTCCCATTGGCCCAGTTTAGTTGATTAGATGAGAACACATCAATTGAATCTTGTAAATTAATCTCTTTTCCTACTTGGTCCAGTCAGTTTCACTAGGCGGGTTCTATCTTTGGCCACCATCAGAAAACATACAAAATGAAGAGAGTTAATTAATACATGTATGCACACTTTTCATGAATTATGAATTATCTGATTTTACCTTATTAGTTCTTCATGGTTTCCACAATCCTAGTTGCAGATTTAGCTACTCATAATTTGTGTAGATGTAGGACTTATGAATTTGAATAGTGTCATAAAGCACTTACACAATTGAATTAAGCGCAAGTGAATCCAAGCTTCAATGAGAATCATAAGATTGTAATTTGAAGAAATCAAAGTTTACAAGTGTTTCTCAAAACTCTCCAATGTTTTTTTCTACTCTATCTCACTATTTTTCTATTAACTATTCGAACTCTCTAAGGAAAATAACCTAAAAACCTATTTATAATGTTTAAAATACAAGTCCTAAACAAAATAGGATAACTAGGTCGGCGTGCCTCACGAGCTACTCTACCGGTCGTATTGTGTTCCACGACCTATAATCGGGCTTTCGTACATTATTGCTGTAAAATTGGACTTATGTTCTACAACAATCCTCTACAGTCTGTAAAGTGTTCTACGGCCAGTAAGAGGTTTCCTCTGATGAAACTTCAGAAAATCCTTGTTCTCTGATCCTCAAGGCACGGGACCTGCTCTATGACTCGTAAACTTTCACGACCCATCTACATGTTCATAGAACAAACATAAAAAAAATCTTCCCCTCACTAGAATTGCACACGAAACCTCTTTCACACCTCGTAGAATGCTCTACGGCCTGTAAAGGGTCTCGTAACTCCTCAAACTCAGCAACTTCAACATATTCTGCCCAAAATCAATCCCAACCCTGAACTTCATCTAACCAAACATAAAAACACATAAAACCAACTAACATCGCATTGAGAACACACAGAATCTTCAACTTTAAGCATCAAACGTGTTGTATTTTGATATCATATCATTCACACCAAAGGATCTCAACTTAAGGCAATGGAGGTGGTTAAAGCTACTCAAGGATTATGATATGAGAGTGAAGTACCACCCTATAAAGGCCAATGTGGTAGCTGACACTCTTAGTAAAATTTCCATGGGAAGTGTGTCCCATATTGAAGATGATGGAAAAATGGAGTTAGCCAAAGATGTTCATAGGTTGGCTAGAATGGGAATCAATTTGAGCGAGTCCGTAAGTAGTCATGTAATGGTTCTTCATGGGTCCACTTCTTCTTTTATTTCTAAGGCTAAGGCCAAGCAAGATCTTGATTTCACCTTGGTTGAGTTGAAAACCTTAATAAAAGATGGAAAGGTAGAAGCCTTCTCATAAGGGGGAGATGGTGAACTTTGGTATCAAGGAAGGTTGTGTGTGCCCAATGATAGTGAATTGAAAAAGTTTTTCATTTAAGAATCCCATAACTCTTCATATTCCATTCATCCCGGTACTACGAAGATGTATAGAGAATTGAGGGAAATTTATTGGTAGAATAAAATGAAAGACTTTGCTTAATTTGAGTCTGAGTGTGCAAATTGCCAACAAGTCAAAGTTGAACACTAAAGGTGGGGTGGACTAGCACAGGACATTGATATTCCTACTTAGAAGTGGGAAGATCAACATGGACTTTGTGGTTGGGTTACCAAAGACTAAAAAACATTTTGACTCTATATGGGTGATAGTCGATCGCATCCCAAAGTGCTCATTTCCTACCAGTCAAGACTACATTCAGTGTTAAGGATTATGCCCGCTTATATATCCGAGAGTTAGTGAGGTTACATGGATTCTATTGTCCATCATATCAGATCGTGGAGTTCAATTCACTGCTCACTTTTGGAAAGCTTTTCAACGAGGACTTGGCATTAGGGTGAAGTTGAATATGGCTTTTCATCCCCAAAATGACAAGCAAGCCAAAACGAATATTCAAATGTTGAAAGACATGTTGAGAGCTTGTGTGTTGGAATTCAAGCGGAGTTGGGATGAACATTTTTCACTTATTGAGTTTGCCTACAACATTAGCTTCCATGCAAATATTGGGATGGAACCATTAGAAGTGTTGTATGGTAGGTGATGTAGATCTCCCATTGGGTAGTTCAAAGTTGGTGAGGTGGCATTAATAGGACCAAACTTGGTAATAAATGCTATGGGTAAAATTAGAAGCATAAGGGAGATACTTTAAACAACCCAAAGCCGATAAAAGTCCTACTCTAATGTGAGAAGAAAGGAACTTGAGTTCCAAGTTGGTGACTAGATCTACTTGAAGGTGTCTCCTATGAAAGGTGTGCTCTTGTTCGGTAAGAAAGGGAAATTAAGTCCTTGATATGTGGGATCCTATAATATGGTGAGAAGAGTGGGGAAAGTGGCATACAAGTTGGATCTACCGAATGAGTCGCATTTGACTCATCCAGTCTTCCATGTGGCAATGTTGAGGGAATTCATAGGTGACCCAAATTCCATAGTTCCTTTGCATGATGTAAATTTTGAAGAGGGTTTGAGCTATGAAGATGTACCGATTGAAATTCTAGACTAGCAGGTGAAAAAGCTAAGGAACAAAGAAGTTGCATCCGTCAAGGTTCTTTGTAGAAAACAACAAGTTGAGGGTGCTACATGGAAAGCGGAAGAAGATATGCTAAAGCGTTACCTATATTTGTTCCACTCTACTCAAGCTTAAGGTATTATTAAATTCTCCCAAAGACCTCCAATTCCATGCATTTAAGTTTTTCAAGATGTGTGCATTTATTTAGATGTTTATGAACTGTTTTGAGACATTTAAGTATAAAATTTGAAATTTTTGAGAAATGATGTTTAACTAGAATTTTCGCATGCATATTGGTTATTGGCTACTAGTTTAATCTTTAGAGTTTTCCTTTAAGTACATTCGAGGACGAAAGCTCCCAAAGGGGAGTATTGTAACGACCCTAATTTAGGAGCCTTGAGTACAAAATTTTGGCCTGAAAAATGACCTGAAGTCTGGTTCATGGGGCTGACTTACGGCCCGTAAGTTCACATACGACGCATAGGTTCCGTTCTTAAATATTGAACTTCAAGAAGGGGAAAAGTTTCCAAGTGTAGGGTAACCCATGGACCAAGTGACAGCCTACAGGATACCTTACGACACGTATATGGTTCCGTGAGTATGGCACCAAACATGAAGAAAACTGGGAGATTCTTGAAGGATGACCTACGAGTTATCAGACAGCCCGTAAAATAGGATACAACCCATAAATAGTTTTAGTAGAATATGGCTAAGTGTGGAAGGACTATACAAATCCAACCACGGCCTGTGAATGATTATATGGCCCATAACATGTGTCTCTAGTTTTGAGTCCAACAGAGTTGATTTTAAGGAGATTTCAGATGTGCTATTAGACGAAGTGACTTACGCCCCGTGGATTGACTTTCGGCCTATAATTGGGGTCTCATAAGTCAATCGTAGCAGTTTTCATAGGGGGAAGTTTTATCATTTCCATCCTTTTTATTCTTAAACTACATTGTTTTGGGGACGAGAAAAGGAACCTATTAGCCTTCAAAACCTAGAATCATCCTGATTCTGTCATTCTTTCAATTCCACATTCTTAAGGCAAGAATATCTCAAAAACAAGGCTAGGGTTTCTAAGGTTTCTTCATAGAGTTTCATTATAAGTGTTTTACCTTTTCTTTGAGTTCCTCAAGTAAATGTTCATGCTTATGATGATTTCATGGTATTTATGTTATTATATGATACTTATGAAGTTTAGCAACTATTTTGCTAAGTAAATGTATGCATATTTGAATAATGATGTTGATCCCAATGATGGCTTTCAATGTGATAAAGGTTGGGCGTCTTTGAAGTTCCTCTTAAAGAGAAATTTCCTTATGAATAATGTGATTTATGATTGTTACATAATAAAGCTAAGCTGACCTAGATTTTAAGTAAAGTTTTCTATGATGATTAGGGCATTAATGAAGAGCTTCAAAGTTAAGTTTATTCAAGATATAAGTATGATGTTAATTTCCCTAAAAGATGTTTAAGAAAGATTATTGAGTTTCGAGCTACTCTTATTAATTGCTATTTATGATTATAAGAATATGTTTTAAAGATTCCGTGGGATGACTTAGCACCGAGAGGACTAAAGATTGGGACTCATTCCATTAGTTGAGACATGATCCCTTGAAGTTAAATCTCAATGTCCCTAACTATGTGCCACCATAGGAGCCTTATAGGCTAGGCTAGTGGATCCGCGTAGGCCCAAAATATTATGAAAGATACAATTGCAAAGTTACTAAGTTTTGGACGTCTGCCTTGGCAAGTAGAGTATTTTTTTTTCCAATTGAAGGATGCATTGGCTTTTGCCCATTGGAAGGAGTTCATCAAATTCCATGTTGTAACTCACAGGTCTTACTATCGGTTTGGTCCATTCCTACAAGCATATGATCTCATGTTATGTTTTTGTTAAATGTGCTCTCTTATGCATTATCACATATTGATCTTGAGCCATAATCCTTGTGCATGCTTAAGCTTACTTTTTGTATCTTTTGTCAAATGTATACTTACATGGTATTTTTAATAATGATGGCATGTCACGACCTGGGCCTAGGGCCTAGGAATGACATGGTGAATGGGAACCCGAGAGTCCCCAAGCAAGCTTCATAGCATCCATATACACATCATCAATTTTGAAGCGCATAATTAAACAATAAACACATAATTCTAAAGGGAGGGTAAGTATGGCTCACGCTATGGGGATTTCATAGGGATAGGGATTTGCATAAATTCCCATAGCACATAGCACATAGCACATAAAACCTAAGGGGTGGGTAAGTATGGCTCACACTATGAGGATATGAGGGACTTAGGACTTTCTACATCTCCACATCTCATCATGAATATATCATCTTAACATCAACAACATGAGATAGATATAATCATAGTCCTTATTAGCAAATAACATAATCCATAGCAACCCGTACATAGAATTTACTTGATATCCAACATTGCCACTAGTCCATAGAATAGGACGGGGGCCAAGACATGTCCCGAGCTCTCCCTCAAATTAAAGACACAAGACAATCATAACATAGTATAGATAGATAGAAGGTGTATTTTCTCCTTCGAACAAAGGACTCACCCCAAGAAAACATATACAAGATGAATCTGGTTGTGAAGAGCTGGATGAGAAAAGTCTTCAGTCCCTACATGGTTAGATCATTTATGTAAAAATTATGCATTTATCATGACCCCAACCTAGCGTCTAGGAGTGGCATGGCGAATGGGAACTCATAAGTCACCAAACAAGCCACATCATCGATTCGAAAGCGTATAACAAAGTAATAAACATATAATTCTAATGGACAGTAAAGTATGACTCATGCTATGGGGATGTCATAGGGATAGGAATTTGTGTGGATTCACATAGCACATTACATATAAGAACTAAGGGGCGAACTAGCTGCTGCCATTGAAAGAGAAGAGAGCTCCGTGACTTCCGGGCTTAGCTCTTTTCTGGTGCAATCAAGTATGACTCACTCTATGGGGGTGAATGGAACTTAGGACTTTCCACATTTCCACATTTCCACAACTCATCACAATTATATCATCATCATACAAATATTCAATAGATAGCCATAATAATAATCTCCATAAACAAGTAACAAGTCACAACCCAAATTCGTACTAGAGTGTACATGTTGTCCAACATTACTTCTAAGTAATAGAACAGGACAGGGGCCAAGATATATGCCGGACTCACCCTCAAAAGTATATAAAACATATGTGAATGCAACATAGTAGGTAGATAAATGGTGGATTGCCTTGGATGATAGGACTTACCATAACAACTTTCACAAACCCGAACTAGCCATCAAAGGGTGGATGAATATAGTCCCCGGTTCCTACATGGTTAGATCATGTAGGCAAAAAGTATGTGTTAGTACATCTGAATGTACTAAGTATGCGGGTATGCGATGCATATGAATACATTAAACTTGATTTCAGTGTTAATTGAGAAGGGCACATATATAGAAATAAGTATATAAGCAAGAAGAGTATTATACCAATATGCCATGAAATACATGATGCAAGAATGTAAAAAATACTTTGCACATAATAGGGATGGGACCTTAACCGACATAAGACCAAGTGACATATAACTTGGAACTCCGTCGGCTTCCCCACAATGGATATAGGTGACCTACTTGCCAAATGTAGATCCATAACATAATCATCCCCTAAAAGGGGCATAAACATAAACCTATATTTAGCACATAGTTATGGGACTTGAGGATTTATGTAAAGGACCTTGGGGATGTCCCTCCGCAAAAAAGCCCACTCGGTGCTAATATAACACCCCACATCTTACATGTACAAGTCCTATGCATATGAAACATGATATGGCGGGGTCAAATCAACACACATTTTTAAAAGTGCTTGAATTTCATATTAGAGGGCTCTATGTACGTCTAACGCTCAAGAACCGAGTGTATATAAGTTGTAAGTCAAATTGAGGAGATCACCGCCTCAAATGAAGTGACAGAAGTGAGTTGCTTGTGGGACTTAGGAAGCTAGCAGGTGACTCACCTACGTGCTTAGCTTAAATAGGCCAGTTAGACAGAGACTAGGCCGAACACCGAATTTGTTCAAGTCCAAGTTAAGGATGTCATTTTAGCCCATGGTTTGGAATTATAAAGGGGCGATATAGGCAGCCCAAGAAGAATAGGAAAAGGGCCAAAGTACATTTACTACACAATTCACAAATAGGGCCCAAACTAAGTAGATGTAAAAGAGATACATTTGCAACAAAGTCCATCCAATTAAAACCCAATAAGGCCCAAGTGAAAGGGCCAAGTAGGTGCATCACCACCTTGAAAAAATGTGGCTGAAAACACAAGAGAAAGTTGGTTAAAAGTGAACCTTTAAAAGGAATTTAAAACCAGCAAATTTAAGTCATTTTAACAAAGACAAAAATCATATTTTTTTCAAAGTTTCTCCTTGCTCTTTCTTTCCATTACAAAGCAGCCAGAACAAAACCTTTGGGTTCTTAGAGTAGCCCTATATATTCGAGGTTAAGGTAAGTAAGAATACCTATGTATTTAGTGCAATATGTCCATGAAAAACATGAGGAGTATGTTGGTTATACTTGTGCAGGAATTTTGGACAACATGTGTTCCAAGGATTGTTATAAACCTTTCTTGTCTATTAAGAGGCTTTTCTCTTCTTGGTTGGTTGGATTATGAAGTAATATTTATTTTTTAACAAGGTTTGGTTCTGTAGTGATGAAAGAAGGTTGCTGCACCATTTTTATCTTCCGCAAAAATGAGTTCTTATATGATATCATAATTGTGCTCATAGTAAGAATTTGTGGACTCATTATTGGGAATTGTTGTTGCACGTCCTCCATCTACTTGGGGACTGTTTTAGGACTGTTTTTGTGTGCAAATATGTTGGAGACAGTTTGGTCGAAGTTGAAACGGAATTTGGATTGTTGGCTTCGAAATGTAGCGAGAAGATGTAATGTTATGCCGCCTACTTGTGTGTCGTGTAGAATTGTTATGTGTTGTGCTTTGTGAGCTCTTGTAAAACTGTTATGGGACTAAACAAAGCTAGATATGACATGTATATGAGAATGTGTATTAGAAAATACGATTAGGAGTTGAAAGGTTGAAAGAATACTCTTTGATTGATAATTATGAGCTTGCTGCCTGGATATTATTTTTGGGTGGAATTGGACTACCAAGATGTGTTTATTAGCTGCTAACACTAGTTTTATCACCTACTTTATTATAGATAAATATCTGGGGGGAAAGAAGGTTACTTCGAGATAATAATGAGGTCGTCCAACGAGGTATGTAAGGCTACTCATTTTCGTATTATTTGGCATGAATCTAGGTTATTCCTTGGCACATAAAGGCACTTACAAACTCTGACATGGCTAATAACAGTGTCTCCACTCTTTAACATGTTCATATGCTCCCATACATGTTCATTGTCAATTCTACATATATACTTTGGATGCAAATATACATGAGTTCCTTTTGTTGCTAATAAAATCCACGTTTATTTCATCTCCTACGTAATTTATTAGTTGTGTAACTTAATTTTTTCGTTATAGTACTGTCTTGTATGATTGTTACATGTCACATGTTATGTCTATAGTCTTACAACTTTAAATGTTATAGCAACAAAAATAATCATCTCAAAAGTAAATAAAAGATTAATTAAAGTTGCTTATTGATGGGTGGTATCCCAGGGGTGGAAGAATCACCTAGCATTGGTCGATCCCATATTACGGGGAATATCCCAAAGGTGAAAGGAAAGCTTAACATGGATCGATCCCGATATCAATTTAACACTGATCAGCTGGTCATTTACATGATATATTGTGCACAGATTATACAGTAAAGAAAGGTGAAGTAATAAAAAGGACATAAAGTACATGATTCCACAGTATGACTATAGGTGGTCTCTTATCCGTACACACTAGTTTATGATTTCATTTGAGTTCACATTTCATATACAAGACTTCCTGCCTTACATATTCAGTACATTATTTCGTACTGACGTCCCTTATGGGGACCTGCATTTTATGTTGCAGGTACAGGAGCAAGTAGATCTCCCCAATAGGAGTACAGGATATCGAGCTGATGTTACTGAGCTTCAGGTTGCTTCAGTGCTTTCTGTCTAGAGCTTATATTTTCGTGTTGTATGGTTGGTCATGAGGCGGGGCCTATCCCGATCCTTAATAGATATTCTTCCTTATCCAGAGGCTTTGTAGACTAGGTAAAGTAAAGTGTGATCAAGTATCATACTTTAGACATCGTGGCTGCAACGGCCTAGTCATATGCATTTCCTTTTAGCTTGTTAATACTGTCTACTTCTTTTTCTGAAAGCATTGGAAACCTCTTATAATGTTCATAGCAAGTGCATAGTTATATGTTGGTTCTCCCGATCCTTGTTGGTAATAGGTGCCAATCCGCCTTAATGAAACTTTGGTCATGCCAGCTAAGTCATTATCCCACGAAAATATATATACATATATGTGCTTGTAAAAGAGGTATAAGTCTTGTAAAATCATAACAATGCATACTTAGGCTTAAAGGCTAAACATACTTCATAATCATGCATAGTTGGGATAAAAAGTCAAATCATACTTTATGTCATAATTTCATGCATAGGAATAGCTCCTTCATACTTATAAATTTGGTGTAAACACCCATAATTGCTGAAAGAGCCATACCATAGAAATCTATGTGATCGCATTCTTGTCATACCCATAATTTACTTGAAAACATGATCATCATCATAATTAGGGCTTAGACCATATCATAAACTTCATGAAAACCAATGCTCATGTATGCAAGTGTCATGATGATACAAGAATAGAATGGCCAATAGAGATTCAAACTTAACTCAAAAGTATGATATGAAATTCAAGTAAATTAATAGGTAAATTAACATTTTAATCACAATTCAGATTACTCATGCTTAAATCAATCTTTAAAGGGAAAATGCATATTCAAATCTTCATAATATTCATGCAATTCAACATATTAGGGCTGAAATCACTTTAAAAACAAGAATTAAACATAGCTCATATCTCAATTGAATCAAATTGAGATATTTTTAAAGTAAGACCCATGTTTAAAGTAAGCTCAATTTCATAAAATTAAGTATAAAAGAGCTTGGGGCCTTCACGGTTGAAAGGGACCATGAATCAATCCCACATACCTTAACTAATAAGAAGAATAAAGAAGAAATTGATTGAAGAAGATGACTCTTCCTTAAGCTCTAAGCTAATCCTCCAATGGTTCACTTGAGAAGAGTTCTTTTGATAAGAGTTTGAATATTCTAAGTGTATGAATTGAATTTCAATGAGAATAGAATAGTATATGTCTTTTTAGAGGTTTAGGATGGGTTAGAAAGTCATAAATGACCAAAATTACTAGAGAGCCATTAATGAAACAACTGGCAAAATGTTGTCAGGGGTCTCGTAAGGAAACCTCACGGATCTTCTGGAGTCACACAGACCGTATGGCAGTTCATATGACCTCACTTAGAGAAACTATTCACTGGACAAGGTCCAAGATGATGATTCCATACTTAGAAAATTTTTGGATCAACACCCATATAGGCCACCACACGACTCGTGTAGGGGTTCATGTGTAAGGTGCCTTAGCCAAAAATGTGGCTTTCAAACTCAAGGCTCCTCTCATGAGCCACCACACAGCCAATGTGGTGTCACACGAGCTAGGAAGGGGTCATTGAGAGATGCCTTGGTCTTGAACTCAAAGCTAAGCCCAAGCACCCTACACACAAGGCCAAAGGCCACCTCAAGGCTCCTCCACATGGCCAGTGAAGGGTCACACGACCTGTGGGGGTGCCTTTGTGGTGTCACCTTAGTTAAAACAAATTCTGAAACTAGACTTTCTATGCACCATTAAGGCCTTGCAACGTCTGGATCCTTACATCATCTTCACTTTGGGAACATTCGACCTAGAATGAGCTAGAACAAGGCTTGACTTGAAGATGAAACATCCAAACACAAAGACATAATGCATATTTTATCACTTGAAAATCATAAAGTCGATAAAATATATGTCAAAACATCCTTTAGATCATTTTCGTGCATATGTATGTATGCCATGTCATGAAACACACGGGTGAAAGAATTAGAACCATTTGGAATAGGAAGAACCGAATACCTTAGCCTTGAGTGGGTTGGAAAAGATAGGGATAACGCTTCATCATGTCCAACTCAACCTCCCATGTAGCGCTGTCCACATGTTGAGTTCTCTGAAGCACTTTAACTAAAGTCAATCCTTGTTACGAAGCCGCTTCATTTGCTTATCCAAGATCTCAATCGAAACTTCGCCATAAGAAAATTTTTCCTCTATCTCAACACCTTCCAAAGGCACAATTGAACTAGGATCACTAATCAATTTCCTAAACCTGGACACATGGAAAATCGGGTGGATAGAACTCAAATCCGGAGGCAAATCCAATCTATAGGCAACATTCCTAATCCACTCCACAATCTCATAAGGATTTATCTACGCAGGACTCAATTTTCCCTTCTTATCAAAATGCAAAATTTCACACTTCATGGGTAAAACCTTCACATACACCCAATCACCAACAAGAAACTCAAGATCTGTCTTCATAACATCCAAATAAGACTTTTTGTAACTTTGATCCATCTTCAACCTCTCTCGAATCAACTTCGCCTTCTCCATGGCCTCCGATACAAAATTTGGGCCAATCAATGTCATCACACCTAACTCAAACCATCCCACGGGGGACCTACACCTCCTACCATACAAGGCCTCAAATAGTGCCATATCAGTGCTAGCATGGAAGCTATTGTTCTAAGCAAACTCGATACGTGGTAGATGATCATCCCAATTACCCTTGAATTCCACCACACAAGCCCTCAACATGTCTTACAAAGTTTGAATCGTCCTCTCGGCTTATCCATCGGTCTGAGGATGGAAAGCGATAACTTCACCGTAGTGCCTAGCCCTCTTTGAAATGATTTCCAAAAGTGATAGACCTAGGAAAACTATGCAACCTCGCCAACCCTTGGATATATAACCTCGCATAACCTTTGCACTAAAGGTAATCGTGAGCAGTAGAAAATAAGCCAATTTAGTCATCCTACCAATGATAAACCAAATCGAATCAAATTGCTTTCGACTTCAGAAAAAACTAACCACAAAATCCATGTTCACATATTCCTACTTCCAAATGAAAATCTTAATATCTTGAGTCAAATCACTGGGCTTTTGATACTCTACCTTCACTTGTTGACAGTTAGAACACTCGGATACAAACTTGGCTATGTCTTTCTTCATAGCATGCCACCAATACACTTCCCTCAAATCCCGATACATTTTGATAGATCTTAGATGTATAGAATAATGAGAGTTATGGGCTTCACTCAGGATTACCTCCCTAAGACCAACAATATCCAGAACACACAACTGATCTTGATACCGAAGCACACCATCTCCCCCTTGGGATAAAACCTCTATCTTCTTTTCGGTAACCAACTTCTTCAACTCTACTGAGGACAGATCTAAATCTTGTTTGGTCTTGACATCAACAACCACGGAAGATTCGGCCCATTATGAACATGAATACCACCATTATTAGAGTCGGCCAACCATACACCCAACCTAGAAAAACGGTGAACATCTTTTGCCAACTCTTTCTTTCCCTCATCAATATGAGCTATACTTCCCATAGATAGCCTACTAAGAGCGTCCGCTGCAATATTTGTCTTGCCGAAATGATATTGAACACTCATGTCATAGTCCTTAAGGAGTTCTAACCACCTTCTTTGCCTCAAGTTAAGATCCATTTGGGTGAACACTATTGCAAACTCTTGTGATCAGTGAAAATATCAACTTGAAACCCATACAAATGATGTCTCTAAATCTTCAGAGCAAACACCACATTCGCTAGCTCAAGGTCATGATTCACGTAATTCAGTTCATGCACCTTCAATATCCTAGATGCACAGGCCATCACCTTACCATATTTCATAAGCACACAACCCAGCTCGATCCGAGAAACATCAAAATACACCAAAAACCCATCTCAGCCATCCGATTGGGCCAAAACAGGAGCCGAGATAAGCCGATCCTTAAAAGTTGGAAAACTCTTCTCACATTCATCCGACCATGCAAACTTGGCCTTCTTTTGAGTCAACTTAGTCAATGAAGATGCAATTAATGAGAAGCCTTCAACAAATCTCACATAATAATCAGTCAACCCAAGAAAACTCTAAATATCTGAAGAAGTCAAAGGTCTAGGCCGACTCTTCATGGCTTTGATCTTCTTCGAGTCAACCATCACCGAATACCACATGACCAAGAAAAGCTACTTCACCCAACCAAAACTCAAATTTTCTGAATTTAGCATATAATTACTTCTCCCGCAAAGTCTAAAGAACCAAATTCAAATGATCCATATGCTCCCGCTCACTTCAGGAGTAAATTAGGATATCGTCGATGAAGACAACCACAAAAGTATTAAGAAATGGCTTGAAAACCTGATTCATAAGATCTATAAACATGGCTGGAGCATTAGTCAAACCAAACGACATCACCACAAATTCAAAGTGCCCATATATAGTTCGGAAAACCATTTTAAGAATGTCACATTCCCTAACCTTCAATTGATGATAACCGGAACATAGGTCAATCTTTGATAAATGAGTGACCCCTTAATGTTGATAAAACAATTTTCGATCCTTGGAATAGGTTTTTGTTCTTGATAGTTACCTTATTCAATTTCCTATAATCAATGCACATCCGAAGGAACCTATATTTCTTCCCAAAAATAACACCGGAGCACCCCATGGCGATATACTTGGTCTAACAAAGCCTTTCTCCAACAAGTCTTTCAATTGAGTTTTCAACTCCTTCAACTCAGTCAGTGTCATACGATAAAGAGGAATAGAGATAAGTTGAGTATCCGAGAGGAGATCTATGCCAAAGTCTACTTCCCTTTCGGGAGGAATGCCAGGAAAATCTTCAGGAAACACATCCAGAAACTTATTAACCACCGAAATCGATTCAAGATTAGGTGACTCAGACTCCACATCTTTAACCCTCAAAATATGATAGATACACCCTTTAGAAATTATCTTTCGGGCCTTGAGGTAGGAAATAAACCAACCTTTAGTAGGGAGTCACTATTCTTCCATTAAAAAAGAGGTTCATCTGGAAATCAGAATTTGACTTTCCGGGTTCTACAATCTATAGAGGCATATGAAGCGTGCAACCAATACATCTTGGGAATAATATCAAAATCAAACATCTCAAGTTCCACAAGATCACGCAAAAGTATTTTATGCTAAACAGAGATAGGACAACCCCGATAGACTCTTTGGGCAATAATAGACTCACCCGTGGGAGTATAAACTGAAACGGGCTCCCTCAAGATTTCAGGTCTCAAACCAAACTTAACAGCTAACAGAGGAGTCACAAAAGATAAATTTGCACCTGGATCAAGCAAAGCATAAGCATCAAAATTTAGGACTTTTTAACATACGAGCCATAACATCCAAAGTCTCCTCTACTTCTTGATGAGCATGAAAAGCATAGAATCTATTGTTTCTGGGTTACCACCCTGTTGGTCCCTTTGTTGACCTTGATTAACCAGAGCACTTGAATTTTCTTAGGTGCCTTTAGGCAATCATTTTGTTTGTGGCTTGCTTCACCACACCCGAAGCAAGCACTGAAACCCTACAAGCACCTTCCTAGGTAATTCTTCCCGCACCTATCACACTTGGGATAAATAGGTCCACCTCCAATAGGTGCCTTAGGAGGAGGCATCATATTGTTGTTAGCCCTATCATTTTAACCTTGGGATTTTTGAAAGCGACCATATCCACCACCACTCTTAGAGTTGGAGAACCCGCCATCAAAATGGGCTCTCTTGGAATTATTCACCCTTTTCTCCTTGAGCTTTTCCCTTTTGATCTATTCAGCATATGTCATAAGTCTGTATATGTCCACGTCCCAAATAAGCATAGCTGTACGAAATTCTTTCACAACCAAATTAGAGATCCTAGAGATAAACTTGAGAATTCTTGCATGGGGGTCAGCCACTAGCATAGGAGCATACTTTGAGAGCTTTGTGAACTTGAGGGCATATTCACTCACACTCATTCCACCTTGATTAAGGTTGATAAATTCTATCATCTTAGCTTCCCTAATCTCAAGAGGAAAGAAGCGATCCAGAATGGAAAATTTGAAGTCTTCTTAATTAACCCCATCACCACAGACCCTCTCCACCAACCATTGGGTCCACCACAGTTGAGCCACATCCTTCAACTGATAAGCATCTAGATCATCTTTCTCCTCTGAAGTCAGCCCAATAGGAGTTAATACCTTAGGGAGTTCATTAATGAAGTCTCGAGCATCCTCATCAGTCCTTGACCCATAAAACTCCAGAGGATTTATCCTAGTAAATCTCTCACTCTAACAACCAGAGTCGGAGCATGAGGAAGACGATTAGCCTATCTAGCCTGGATGGTCACCACTTGGGGAAGCATGGAAATAGAAGTAAGAAATTCACCATGAGTGACTGGCTCTCCCATAGGCTCTTGAGGAACTTCGTCTTTATTAACCGGGCATGCCTTGGTAGAGGAGCTCTTCATGGAGGCATCTTCTATTATGTAGCAAGGATGTCATCAGAGTTAGGAAGCCTTATTACATAGTCCAGATCATGACATATGACATGAAGAAATGAGACGATTGTTAGAATGCCAGTATAGCCTCCTACTCATAAGTATAATGCACTTCACACCCATGAATAGGACTCTAATCTACGCGGCGTGTTGGACTCCGAGGATCATTTATAAACCTAGTGCTCTGATACCAAATTTTTTATGACCCAAACCTAGGGTCTAGGAATGACATGGCGAATGGAAACCCGATAGTGTCCAAACAAGCCTCAAAGTATCCATTTTCACATCATCAGTTCAGAAGCATATAATATAGTAATAAACACATAATTTTAAGGGGCGGGGGAGTATGACTCTCTCTATGGGAATGTCGTAGATATAGGGATTTGCATGGATTCACATAACACATAACATATAAGAACTAAGGGGGTAGGTAAGTATGACTCACGCTATGCGGATAGAATAGGACTTATGACTTTCCACATTTCCACATCTCATCAAAATTCTATCATCATCATAATAACATTCAATAGATAGCCATAATCATAAACCTCATACACAAGTAGCAAGTGATAACCCAAATTCGTACAAGAGTCTACATGTTGTCCAACAATGCCTCTAAGTCATAGAATAGGACGGGGGCCAAGACATGTCCCGAGCTCAGCCTCAAAAGTATATAAAACATAAGCGAAAGCAACATAATAGGTAGATGAATGGTGGCTTGTCCTAGTTAGATAGGACTCACCATAATAACTTTCAAAAACCCGAACTAGTCATCAAAAGGTGGATGAATATAGTCCGCTGACCCTATATGGTTAGATCATGTAGGCAAGACGTATGTGTTAGTACATTTGAATATACTAAGTATGCATGTATGCAACACATATGAACCCATTAAACCTGCATTCAATGTTAGATGACAAGGGTACATATATAAAAAGAAGTATATAAGCAAGATGAATATTATATCAATATGCCATGAAATACACGATGCATGAATGTCAAAAAACTTTATTCATAATGGGGATGGGACCTCAACCGACATAAGACCAAGTGAGCTGTAACTTGGAACTTTATCGTTTTTCCACAACGGATAAAGAGGTGACCTACTTGCCAAATTTAGATCCATAGCATAATTATCCCTTTAAAGGGGAATAAACATGAACCTATGTTTGGGACATAACTTTGGGAATTGAGGATTTATATAAGGTACCTTGGGGATACCCCCCTCCCCAACACGCGCCCAGTAGGTGCAAAGAAATCATTCCACGAGAACATATATACATATATGTGCTTGTAAAAGAGGCATAAGTCTTGTTAAATCAAAACAATGCATACTTAGGTTTAAAGGCCAAACATACTTCATAATCATGCATACATGGGCTAAAAATCCAATCATACTTCATGTCATACTTTCATGCATAGGAATAGCTCCTTCATACTTATACATTTGGTATAAACATCCATAATTGCTCAAAGAGCCATATCATACATATTTATATGATCACATTCTTGTCATACCCATAATTTATTTGAAAACATAATCATCATCATAATTGGGACTTAGCATATATCATAAACTTCATAAAAACCAATGCTCATGTATTCAAATGTCATGAATGATGCAAGAATAGCATGGGCAATGGAAATTCAAACTTAAATCAATAGCATGATATGAAATTCAAGTAAATCCATAAGTAAATTCACAATTAAATCACAATTTAGATTGACCATGCTTAAATCAATCTTTAAAGGGATAATACGTTTTCAAATCTCCATAATATTCATGCAATTCAACATATTAGGGCTTAAATCACTTTCAAAACAACAATTAAACATATCTCATATCTCAATTGAATCAAATAAACGATAGTCTGAAAGATCTATGTTTAAAGTAAGCTCAATTTCATAAAATCAAGCGTAAAAGAGTTTAGGGTCTTCATGGTTGAAAGGTACCATGAATAAATCTCATATACCTTAGTTAATGAGGAGAATAAAGAAGAAATTGATTGAAGAAAATGACCCTTCCTTAAGCTCCAAGCTAATCCTCTAATGATTCACTTGAGAAGTGTTCTTTTGATAAGAGTTGTAATATTCAAAGTGTATAAATTGAATTTGAATGAGAATTGAAGAGTATGGGTCTTTTGAGAGGTTTTGGATGGGTTAGAAAGTCATAAATTACCCTTTAGAATAGCCAAAATAACGAGAAAGCCAATAATGAAACGAGTGCCAAAAAGTTGTCAGAGATCCTATAAAGGAGCCTTATGGATAGTGTAGAGTCACACCGACTGTATGGCTGTCTGTGTGATCTCACTTAGAGAAAATCTTCATTGTTCAAGTTCTGAGATGGTAATTCCATACTTAGAAAATTTCTGGATCAACACCCATATGAGCGGCCACACAACTCGTGTGGTGTCACATGACCCATGTATGGGGTTTATGTGTGAGGTGCCTTAGCAACAAAATATGGCTTTCAAGGCCAAGACACCTCTCACAATCCACCAGACGGCCAATGCGGTGTCACACAAGTTGTGATGGGCTCAGTGAGGGATGTCTTAGTCTTAAACACCAACTTAAACCCAAGCACTCTACACACAAGGCAAAGGCTACCTCAAGGCTCCTCCACATGGCCAGTGAAGGGTCACACTACCCGTGAAGGTGCCCTTATGATATCACCTTGGCAAAAACTTCTCAAAACTAAATCTTCCTTGCAATATTAACGCCCTACAACGTCTGGGTCCTTACATCGTTAGTACGTTTGAATGTACTAAATATGCGGGCGTTCAACATGAGAGAAATATAATGTTAACCTACACAAAATGTTACATGAAAACCATATTGTAGCCATAACGCACATATTCTTGCACTCAATATGTCACTCCTTGCTTGATTATGTAAAGGGGGGGTTATACCCATCCTTATCAATACACATATAGCTCATGATATGACTCTATATAGGGAAGGTTGTATCTGTCTTCATCTATTCATTGTGAAGACATACATGTGCATAGGAAGGTTGTACCTATCCTCATCTATGCATCGTGTAAAGGGAGGGTTGTGTCTATCCTCATTGATACATACTTAGCTCATATATACATATACATAGGGAAGGTTGTACCTATCCTCATCGATGCATTGTGTATAGAGAGGGTTGTGCCCTTCATCATCGATACACACTTAGCTCATACATACATGAGATTACATACTCATGCTAGACATCATATATATGCACACCCATGTAATTCATGTTCATGTAGATGTCAAGTTCATATCACCCTCAAATTATGTCATAATAGTATTCAAACTCATATCATACTCATGTTCATAGATTCAAGCTCAATTCATGTTCATATACGACAATTCAAGACTAATCCAAACTTTCAATCATAGACGCACACTCAATACACACCCACATTCTAGGTATATTCATGTTCATAACTAAATTCTCATGAATAAGACTAGTACATGCATTATCATGGCATGGGGGAGAGAGAGTAAAGCATGGGAAATTAGAGTTCATAATCAAAATAACATAACTAGAAGAAATCATATGAAATCCATAGATTAATCAACAATTGAAGCTTAATCGATATTAGTCATGCATAAATTTAACATTTAAAGGGACATGCACATTTAACTCTTCATAAAACCCATTTAAATCATAATAATCAGATTCAAATCATCATAAAATCAATATATAAGTTCATTGTATAGCTCAATTTTAACAAATTAAAACTAATTTAAAAGACAAATTTGCAAAATAAACTTAGTATTCATTTTTTTTTAGGGAACAGACCTATGCCAAAGGGTCCCCAATCCTTTGGACGGTCAGGGGTTGAGCATCACCCCCAAGCTTTATCATAAATATAAAAAAAGGGGATAAGTACAAAAAGGAGGGGGACATAAACCTTACCTCCACGAGCTTATTGTGGGTAATGAGTCAGCCAACATGCCAGCTCATCCCAATACTAGCAAGAAAGACTACTTAGAAATACCTATGAGAGGACTCCTCTCAATACATATATACTAAGAAGCAATAAACTAGGGAGACTCTCCCCTTACACCAAAAGGACTACCAAAAGAGAAAATAGGCTACGGGTGCTTCTTGATAACCTTCAACTTTTTCCTTCTGAAATTGGGCATGTCAAGTTTGTCTAGCTGGTACTTCGCCTGAGCATCTTTGGGCATCTGTTGGACTTCAAAATAATACTGGGGATCAACCAAGTGATGACTGTTTTTAGCCAAAGAGTCCGCAACACCATTTGCTTCCCTATAAGTATGGATGCATCTAAAATCATCTAATTGAGCAAGAGCTTGCATCAAGCTAATGATGGACTGTTCGATGTGCCAAGGAGGGGCAGACATCTTGTTGACCCAATTACACAGAAGTTGAGAATCAACTTCCAAAATAACTCTCTTTAAGCCATGTTGGATGCACAATTTAACACCCCAAACAGCAGCCAAGACTTCAGCATGGTTATGGGATCCCTGATTAAGCGGTATTGAGTAGGCCATCAACATGTTTCCATCAGGAATCCTGATAATGCCCCCAACCCCCAATTCTACCACTATTCGTGGCACTACCATCAGAGTTTAATTTACACCAAGAAGTAGGAGGCCTTTCCCACAAAACTGGGGTGATTTTGATGTCATGATAACATGATTCCACACACAAAACCAACTCATTCCAGTTAGAAGGCCAAGATACATAAGGATAAACAGACTTCATCAATAAATAAGTGTCACGAAAGATTAAGAATTTAACCCTTGCCACATTGGACCTTTTACCATCGAATCTCCCAGAATACCTATTCTTCCATAAATTCCAGCAGATGAAAATTGGAGCAGCTTGCAATAACAACTTGTGGGCTTCATTTTTATAAGCAGCCTTCCACCATCTCATAATAAAATGGGGGTAAGGGGAGGGGGGCATTACTGATACCACAGGAAGCACCAAAGCATTTCCAAACGTATTTAGCAAAATGGCCAGTCAAGAATATATTATCAATAGTATCCATACCTGGGTTGTGGCAACAAAAACACCTCTGCAAATCATATCCACACTGGCTCAACCTTTCATTCGTGGGAAGTTTCCTTCTCAGAACTCTCCACAATAAAAAGGAGCATTTGAAAGAGATATTTTTGTGCCATGTGAATTTGTTGATGCAAGTCTTGGTCTTTTCTTGTCTAATCAGATTCCAAGCAGAAGACACAGTAAAAGCACCATCCCCAGTCAACTTCCACAGTGCTTTGTCATCCACTCCTTGATGCACCTGCAATTTAGTAGCAAGAATGGCCTCTATGTATTGGGCTGGAGCAACACTATAGATAAGCTCCCTATCCCATTGACCATCTTGAAGAAAATGGTCCACCTTAGTGTTGTCCAACCTGCAGCTAACCCCTCTAAACTGAGCTAGGGGTTCCACTCCCAACCAATTGTCCCACCAAAAGGAGCTACTACCAGAATTAATCTTCCAAGTAATATGAGGCTCCATTATGTGCTTGTTGTGCATCATGTGTTTCCAGAAAAGGGACTGTCCAGTATCCCATTTTTTACTCACTGGATTTGATCTCTGGCAATATTTGGCCCTCAGAAAATCACCCCAAAGGGTCTTCTTGGATCTAAATACCCACCATTGTTTGAATTGAAAAGCTTTACAAACATCAGCTATCATTTTCACTCCAATGCCTCCTTCATATGGCAGGCTCAAATTTTTCCAAGAAGACCAGTGGTACTTCCTCTTCTCATCCAACCATCCCCAGAAGAAATCAGCAAATAAACTTTGGATCTGCTTTAGGGTGGTTACAGGGGGAGAAACAGCTGCTAATATATGAATTGGAAGGGACTGGAGCACATGTTTAATGAGAGTGGCTCTTCCACCATAGCTAAGAATTTTGGATTGCCAACCAGCAATTCTAGCTACCACCTTAGACACCATCTCAGAAAAAATATATGATCCTTTGCCTTCCTATATATAAAGGGCATCCCAAATAGCTGAAAGGGGCTTTTTTCTGAATGAAACCAGTAGCATGTTTGATCCTATCCACCGACCTTTTAAACATGTGAGGAGAGACTATGAAATGGCTCTTATGCTTGTTAATCAGCTGGCCTGAAACATTTTCATAAAGAGTTAAACTTTTCATAACCAAGTCCAGAGATTTGCTCCTGCCAGAGGTGAAAATTATGGTATCATCTGCAAAACTCAAGTGCTTAATTTGGGGACCCCTTTTCTCCATATAAAAGCCATGAAAGTGAGGAGAGTGATGCAATTGATTAAGCAACCTGGACAAAACTTCAGCTCCTATATGAACAATGCTGGTGAAAGAGGATCACCTTGCTTTAAGCCCCTGGTAGAGAGAAAGAAACCATACCTTGTTCCATTGAGAATGATAGAGTACCAGTTATTGGACATGATCCTCCATACCATATCAATGACCCCTTCAGCAAAACCCATCTTCCTTATCACCATACAAATGTAGGACCAAGACACCCTATCATATGCTTTTGCCATATCCAATTTTAGGACCACATTACCACCAATGTTGGGCTTCTTAATTTGATGGATGATCTCTTGAGCTAACATGATGTTATCAGAGATACTCCTACCCTTAACAAAGCCTGACTGATTAGGAGAGATCAGGTTTGGAAGGATAGGAGCAAGTCTCAGACATAACAGCTTAGAGATGACTTTATTAACAAAGTTGCTCAGGCTAATAGGTCTATACTCAGACAATTTACTGGGGTGCTTTGTCTTGGCAGGAGGACCAAACAAGCATGAGAAAAATACTTGGGCATAACATGTCCGCAGAAGAAAGCATGAACAACCTGCAGCAGGTCATGTTTAATCACATCCCAACAGGCTTGGTAAAATCTTCCATTCATCCCATCTGGCCCAGCAGCTGAATAGAGGTTCATGGAGAATACAATCTGTTTCAATTCCTGGATATCTGGTAAGGTCTGCAACATTTGGTTCTGATCCTGAGTGGCCACATTGGGTAGGCAATTGAGAACTTCTTCATCAATACACTTCTCTTCACCAGTAAAGATCTCCTGAAAGTGATGGCAAGCAGCATCAGCAATTTCATCCTCCCCCTGGTACCATTCACCATCATCATCCTTCACCTTGTGAATGAAGAGTCTTCTCCTTCTCCCCCTAAGTAGAGCATGAAAGTATCCAGTGTTGGCATCACCTTCCTTAAACCAATGCAATTGGGATTTATGTCTCATTATAGACTCTTCCAGCTTTAAGAATCTAATATACTGAGCATTCATCTGGTGTAGAGTACTTCTGGCACTGTCTGAATTTTGTTGAAGGAGATCTTCTTCAGCAGCTTTAATTTTCTCCTCATAATTCTTCACCTTGGCATGGATATCCCCAAACTTGGTTCTAGACTAACTACTAAGAGTTGCAGACACTCTTTTAATCTTCTGATGAAACACCCACATAGGATCCCCCTGAATGGCCCTATTCCAACACCCTGCCACAGTCTCTAAAAAGTCAGATTGATCAATCCAACAATTTAAAAATTTAAAGTACCTGATGACATTATCAGACTTAGTGCTCATTTCCAGAAGGAGGGGGCAATGGTCAGAGCCCACAGTAGGCAAGTGAGTATTAGTGGTTTGAGGCATCAAATCCAACCACTTATCATTCACCAAAGCCCTATCCAATCTTTTCCAGATTCTGAACATCACACCCCTATTATTTGACCAAGTGTACTTTTGCCCCACATAACCAATGTCCAGCAAACCACACCCTTCAATCACAAATATGAATTCCAGACTCTTGTTCATGTTATATGGAATGCCCCCTAACTTTTCATCAGTTGCAGTAATCACATTGAAATCACCTACTACACACCATGGACAGTCATCATACTTGTTGGATAGTTGTAACATCCTTTCCCAAAGTGGCCTTCTTAAATAATCCCTGCATTTAGCATACACAAAGGTGAATATAAACTTGTGAGGAATCTAGACATGATGCATTTCAAGAGTGATCTGTTGTTCATCATTATACAATACACAACAGTCCACATCCTGACTCCAAAGCACCCAAATTTTTCCATTACTGTTGGACTCAGCTTTCTCCATACCCAGCTGAGACCTGCAATGGTGTAATTGAGTGTTAGTAGCAAAAGGTTCCAGTATAACAATCACAGAAAGCTGATGACAAATTTTAAGAGATTTCATTCTTTCCAAGGCACCCTGGGTCTTAATACCCTTAGCATTCCAAATGATTGTATTAATCATTGGGATGATCTAGAGGTAAAGAGCCTAGTGTTGGGCCTGCCTGAAGTAACAGGGTGTTTGCTGGTGAGATCAGCAAGTTTGTTGTTGTGATTGGGACCCCTGGGAGACAATCCATGCTCTTGACTGAGTTGTTGGATTTCATCCTGAATAGCACCATCATTTGAAGGACTAAAAGCCCTAGTTAGCTGATCATTGGTAGTATCTTCCTCCTCACCTGTATTAATGGGGTAAGTATCATCATCAGCCTCATCCTCTGAGTGAATCACCCCATACTCATCATTGTCCATACTAGACAGAGTTGGTTCAGTGTTAAATTGACAGACATCCACAATTGCATCAGTAGGATCCTCCCTTGGAGGAGAATTGATCTGAACATTAAGTGGAGTGATTGTCATCCCCTGATATTCATCCACCAAAATAAATCTTTTACAAGGATCATCTATGGTCTTATCCACACCAGGGGTGGAAACCACAGTTTCATTGGGAGTATGCCCAGTTTCAGCCTGCTTCTTCTTCAAAGCATCTCTCCTTTTCTTGCTTGGCTTGTTTTTACTCTTAGTACCACTGGAGCTGGCAAGAGATCCAAGGTCCTTGGCCATTCCACCCAGAGTGTGGCCCTGAGCTACATTTCCTCCATTGGGACTTGGACTGACTCTGGTCCTATCAGTTTGAGTTCTAGGAGACTGAGTATGGAGAATACCCCTCCCAGTTACCTCAACATGCACCTGGGGTTCTTGGTTGCCCCTCCTACCCTCAGAATTCACTCCCAACAGACCTCCATCAGAGGGATCTGTAGGAAGGAGTGCTTCAGTATCTTCTACCATATCAACAAAATGAGATTTGGAATTTTGCTCTCCCAACTTTGGATCAATCTGACCATTTTGAACTTGTTGCATTACTGTGCTTGTGCCTTGACTAGCAACTTGATGGGTTGGTGTTGCTTTCTCCTGTGGATCAGTAGCCTGAAAATGAGTCTGTGTCTATCTTTTCTTACTATTCTTCTTCTTTTGGGTCTGCCATTGCTCATCTTTTTTATTGATCTTCTTAGACTCCTTACCTTGATTATCCCCTTTATCACTTGGTTGTTTCACTTGCTGCCTTTCCTTCAGATGAGTAGCTTCCCTCTGGCAATTTGGTTGCAGCATTACCTCCTGGTCTTTAGTAGGTTTGTTCTCATCCTCCCTTCTCTTAACCAAGCAGTTGGAGATAAGATGACCTTGGTGCTTGCAATGAGTACAATAATCAGGGATGTCCTCATACTGGATTAATTGCCATTTCCCAATAGAGATATCATTTTCATCAAACCCAGGCCAAACATGTTGAGGCCTTTCCTTGGTAATGTCTATCTGTACTTTCACCTTTGCCACACTTCCTCTGGTTTTCTGTATGGAAGCAGAATCAAGATAGAGAGCTTTGCCAATGGGGGCTAGCAAAGCTGAGATGACCTCCATATAATAACAATGCCAAGGAAGCTCAGGGAGAGTAACCCACACTGGAACAATGTATGTCTCTTCCTCAGGCCTGAAAGTAGGGGTCCACAGCTGGAGCCTCATCAAGTGCCCTTCTATAAACATTCTTTGCTTAGTCCAAACTGTAATGTGGTCAGCCTCATTGTCAAGATCAATATAAATGTGCCTCGAATTAAAGTGAGCTATTTTCACTCCACCACTCAGTAGAGTTTGAGCAATAAAACTCCTTCTAATAACTTCCATGCGAGGCATAGTACTGGAAAATTTACCAATCAATGTAAACCTACATCTATCAGCCAATTTGCCTAAGAACTCATCTTTCTTGAAAATAACTGCAGGGTGGCCCTGTTTGGTGGTAAATTTGGGGGGTGATATAGAGATGGGGGTTTCATTTTTAGCTTGGTTCATGCGAAGTTTGGTTGCAAAGGATTGGATAACAGTGGGTGGGGCAGGCTCATGTGGGAGTTGGACATTTCTGGAATTGGGAAGGGGATTAGCAAAGTTTCTGTTTTTTGGTGGTTTCAGGTGGTTTTACTGGTTGATCTTTAGGTCTTTGGGAGTAGTGGGGATCAAAGTTTGAGGAAATTTTGGGATCATGATGATTCCTAGGCAAATTTAACTGGGAAGACATAGGCACATTGGTTTTCTTCCTGTTGGGATCCAGTACAACTCCACCAATGTTTTGATCCAACACAACTCCACCAGTAACACTAATTTCCTTTGCCTTAGATTGGTCAGTGATTTGCAATTTAGTAGCACCACTCCTATGGTTGGTCACAGAATCAAGAAACTTACCTGAGTTCATGGACGAGTCTCTAGGATCCTTCTTGCCTTCCTTGATGCTCTTGTCCACCCCCAGGATGATTCCTTGAGTCTGATTTACCTCAGTCAACATAGTCAACCAATTGCCTTCTTCTTCGTGTGTCATGGAATGACTTCCATCATTCCTTTGCTGTTCAGTGTGGTTCGTGATCTATCCATGGTCCCCAAGAGCAGTGGGCATACTCAATTGGCCATGGTCCCCTTGTACAGTAAGTAGCCTGAACCGGAATTGGAGTTTGCGAAACCCTAATTCCCAAATTAATCCCATTTGACACATTAACATTTGGGGCTTTTACAATTGTAGGCATCTCCTTGGTCCCAGGAACAATTTGGTATACATCATGTTGCACGAATTTCGTCGGAGAGCCATGCTGGCGTCGTTAGGCACTGTTCCGGCGATCCCTCCATTGGAATTATCCCCAATTCCTCCCATGGGCTCCTCACAGCTAGGAGAGACATCTCCCATAGGTCGCTTGCCACGAATTTCATTCAAACTTGGTCTACCTTCGATACGGATCTCCTTCAATTTCGCACCCAAATTCGCCTGATCAGTTCTCCCATCTGGCAAGATGGAATGTCGAGAATTTTCAACCATAGCTGGATCCAGACCTGTAGAGTCATCTCTAACCCTTGGCATGATACGAATTTGTCCCACACTCACTAGGGAAATGATTTGCTGAGCCCGCAACAGTTCTTCTTCAGAAATCGTCCCAGCGATCACTAAACTGAGGTGCGATTCGCTTGAACTGGAGGGGATAAGGGGGTGCGTGGTAGTGATAGGGTGATGCGCCATGTCTGAGCGCCACTGATGAGCTTTGTCCGGCGGCATGTCGCCGTCTTCCGGCGCCTCACGCGCCATGCCGGCGTGACTGGCAGTGAAAATGGCTAGAGAGCGTTTTAGAGAGAGACTGTAGAGAGAGAAAAAATGCGGAAAAATGAGGAAGCGATCAACTTAGTATTCATGAAATTAAGAAATAGGGGGTTTGGGTCATCATGATTGGAAGGGAATCATGAACCAATCCTACCTTGCTGAAATTAGAAGAATTAAGATGAATTTGACTTGGGTTGATTCCCTCTTAAATTGAATCTCTAACACTAGACTTAGAGAGAATCTTAGGAATTGAATTCTAGAGCTTGCGTGTTTTTTTATGAGGATGAACTGTGATGAAAGAGTATAAGTTGATTTAGGGGTATCAGATAGGTGACAAGATCATAAAAGACCCTTAGAATAACCTAAAATTATGTAGGGACCATTAATGACATGAAATTAAAAATTCGCATAGACCCTTGCGTGAATGGGCTTTACAAAAAAGAGCATAACTTCTTGATCAAAACTCAAAATTAGGTGACACCAGATGCGTTGGAAAGATAATTAAAATATATTATACTATTTAGGTTTTAGGACACCCAACTATGTTTTTTAAAAGGAAATATGACCATTTAAAATTGACCCTTGAATTGGTTTATGCGAAAAACTTAACCAACTAGATGTAAGAGCTTTATAAAGATCTTATACTGCATACATAAGCTTCGATTGAAGACTTGAAGATGAATTTATATTGGGCTTGAGGGTTCTATGGAGATCCTCTGATTAGAGCTTAAATAAAGGATTCGGGAAGCGTTTGAGCGAGTGAATGAGGAACTAAGTATTATGGAGTGATGTGAGGTGACATGAAAAGCTTAGAACTAATTGGAAGTTAAAGGACTAGAATCATTTAAACATAGCTTGGAAAGACCATGTCCAACCTTGGTTCATCTTTATGAAGCTCGACTACTTGCAAAATTTCTCCTAGAAACAAACTTTCTCACCTTTATCTTATCTTACAACTTGCGGGGTTTTACATGGCATTACAATTTCATCTATGAATTGCATATCACATACTTAGTGCATTCTAACACGTAATCCATATGTTGCCTGAATGATTTAACCATGTAGGGATAAGCACTCCCCCACAGGCTCATAGCTAGTACTCAACATTTAAGACTAGCTTTACTGTCTGTGGTGAGACCTTTGTTTGGGACTCTTCCACTTTTTCATATATCTTCTATCCTTTATTTTTCTAAGACAATTTCTTTGTAGCCCTTTTGAGGCTTTCACTTTCTATGTTCCCGTATTATGGATTCTTTTATTGTTAATAGAAACCGATCATACCAGTTCCATTCATTATGTATTAGTTGGTATGTTCATGGACAAGAATGAATGTTAGTTATTACCACTGCTTTTAATGTTGTTTCATTGTCAAATTGGTCATTAGTCCATTTTCTTTACTTGTTCCGCAAAAAGTTTTACTTAATGCCTATGAATTCTTGAGATAGCTTGGGTGAGGTGCCTTGGGGTATCTTGTTCACCGTGTGACGACTAGACCCCTAGGTCGGGTCATTATATACCTCTTATCAAATTTACTTATAATAATAGATTTTTATTCAAGTACAAGCATGGCTCTATTTGAAGTATTGTATAGTAGACGGAGTAGATCATCGGTGGATGTTTTGAAGTTAGAGAAATGTCATTGATTAGGCCAGATTTGGTACTTGATGCTATGGAGAAGGTAAAAGTCATAAGGGAAAGGTGGAAGGCTGCCTAAAGTCGTCAAAAGTCATATGCTAGTGTTAGGAGAAGAGAACTAATGTTTGATGAAGATGAGTGGGTGTATTTGAAGGTTTCTCCTATGAAAGGAGTGATGCATTTTTGTAAGAAAGGCAAAGTAAGTCCTAGATATGTAGGACATTATGAGATAGTGCAGGGAATTGGGAAAGTAGCTTATGAATCAAATTTGTCGATGGAATTAACTATGGTTCATCTGGTGTTTCATGTTTCCATGGTAAGAAAATGCTTGGGTCACCCTAATTCCATTGTTCCACTGAAAGATGTGACAATTAAGGAAGATTTGACTTATGAAGAAGTACCAATTGAAATTTTGAACTGGTAAGTAAAAAGTTGAGAAATAAAGAGGTTGCATCCATCAAAGTGTTATGGGGGAATCAACAGGTTGAAAGTGCTACTTGGGAGGCTTAGGCGGACATGATGAAATGATACCCTTACCTCTTTCGTTCTATTCAAGCCTAAGGTACTTAATGTGATCCATTCCTTCGAAACTCTTGCAAATGTGTATCGCTTGTTAAGTTACATGCATGCATGATCAAGAAGCTATTTTTAAATGATATTTGAAGCATAAGTTTGATGATTTCATGAAAATGGTGATTAAGTTGCATTTTTGCATGTATACTATGATGATGGTTGTATTCCTACTATATTCAAGCGTAATTCTATCTCATTTGAGGATGAATGATCCCAAGGGAGAGGTATTGTAATACCCCTCATTCTTTTTGACCTCACAAATTGAAAGATAGGAAAATTTGCTAATGGTTGGACCCTACAAGCTAGTCTACGGCCTGTAGAGCAACCACGGGTCGTAAGTGATCTCATGGAAAGTGCCCAAGGAAAAGGAAAATTGAGGAATTTTTAGATGTTGACTTACATGATACCAGAAGAACCATCCAATGAACAACAGCCTATTAACAGGTCTCGTAGAAAGAGGCTATGAGGAATTAAAAATTTATCTAAAGTCTAGAATCACCCTACGGAACGAAATACAGTCCGTAAGTAGAACGATGTGTCCTGTTGCATGTTCGTACCTTAAAAGCTGCAATTTTAGTAGCTCACATTTTGTGAAACCAAGTTCCACAAGCCATGGCATAGACCTAGGTGCATCCATGGCCCGTAGGAGGGGTTTCATTGATGGCTTTGATGGTTTTTAATGTATCGTGTTTTTGACATTTCTAATTCGTCTAAGTCCTAAACTATGTCAAGTTTGATATCCTAACTGACTTAACTAATTTAGCCTTTATAAATCTCATCTCTAATTCATTCAAAGCCTTTAGTCCTCATATTTCGCTCAAAGGTTCTCAATATTTCTTTCTCTAAGTCAAGGGCTCCGTTGAAGCTAAAGCTTGAAGTTTTAATTAAGGATTTCTAGATTTTCTTCTTCAATTCTAAGGATCCTATTTGAGGTATGTAGGGCTTCGTTCATAGATTAGTTTCATCAATGAAGCCCAATCCAAAACCTTCTTTTTACCTGAAATTTTATGATGAATTCTTATGGGCTTTTAAGCTATGATTCCTAATGCACAAATTATGATTCCTATATGATGATTATGACTAATTATGCATATATTATGATAAATTATATGAACTATATGATTTTTAATCAAAAGTATATGATTTTAAAGTATGCATGATTAAGGCTTAATGTCTTGATGTGGTTTCCTTTATCAATGATCCAATTTGATTTTCAATTATATGTTTTCTCTATGAATCCTATTCAATTACATGGTTTTGACTCAATTGTTCATCAACCCATACTTATCCCTAGTCTTTTATGATAAAGCTATGAATTTTTATGACTATGATCTTAAATATATAAAAGCATGTCTTAATGACAAGATGGTCATAATGGTGATACTATGATGATGTTATAATAATGATAATGATGATGTTATGTTAAAGAGGGTGATAAAAACCCTAATGTTTGTAATGATTTTAAGGTGGGAATGTCTACCCACACTATGATGGAAGCAAAGTAGATAGACTATTCGTATGAGATGATGTCTTCAGAAAGTTATGATGACTATTCATAAATTATGAAACCATGATTTTAATAAAGTATGAACTATGCTGAAAGCTATATATATGCATGATTTATGTATTCTGTGGGATACAACTTAGCACCAAGTAAACCTGTCTAAGGGGGACTATCTCCAAGGGTCCTGATATAACTCCTCAGTTCTCATAACTATGTTCCACCATAGGAATGATGTTCATGTTTTATGCCTTAAAGGTATGCTATTGGATCCAATTATCTTTAATGATGGACACTCACTGTGCTAGGATAGAGCCTAAAGGGTGAGGTCAAATGATGGTTATCACTGTGCTAGCATAGAGCCTATAGGGTGAGGATCAAGTCTACTTTGGCAAAGTAAGCTCCTCTTTGCATGATGTAGAGGGAACATTGAGATTCAATGTAATAGTCCACATAGTCTTATATGTCGGTTATACTATTTTTCACTGTTAAGGTTATGAAAGAATTTGATGATGCTTCTTCTCGTGATTTTAAACTTGAATGTTTATACATATTGTGTCCTTATCCTATTGATTATTATTATGCATATTGATATTATCGTGATGTCCTTTGATTCATGGCATACATACATACTTAGTGCATTTCATGTACTAATGCAAACTTCTTTGCTTACATAATCTAACCATGTAAGGATGGATGACAAAACCACTATTCGGTTTCATGGCTAGATTCGGATTATAAGCTTGAAGACTTATTGATGCGTTCCCAAGCTTCGGGAACAAAACTTATGATGTTTTTCCTTTATGTTGTGACTTTATCATGTTCGTTCTTTGATGTATGTCTTGAGGGTGAGCTAGTGAGCTATATGCCAGTCCTCGTCAAGATTCATGATGTAGAGGCATGATTTGGACTTTAAGGATTGATGTACATTCCCTTATGGAAACTATGACTTATACTTTGATAAACTTTTGCTTTTTTTTCTATTATGTATGCTTATTTTACCTTATGAATTCTTATGATATGAACATGAGGCTTAGATGGGATGCCTGCGGGTGTCACATTCATTGTGTCACAGCTAGGCCTTAGGTCTGGGTTGTGACAAGTGAGCATGAAACAACACGGTACTTAGTAAATGAAAACTAACTTAAAGTAAAGCAATGAAGAAAAGAACTACTCTTGTCCTCCCAACCACATACTGCTGAACTACACAACTGCACTCAGGAAAGTTCCAACACGATACAATACACAAGAACACATAAATATGTATAGACGCATCACATAGGATCATATCCTAAAATATCCAACTGATACTCAAAGTCAAATGGTATAGTCAATCATCAATGTCATAAACAGATCAGATTAGTCATAATTCACACGCAATACATATAATAATATCAAAGAAAGAATGATGTGAGATGGGGTTAATGCCATGAGATATAAATAATGTGATGCAATATGAAATAATCATGATGCATGTATGTCCGGCGATACACATTTATTGATCGTGTCAGAACAAAACTCATGGAGGCCACACAAGGACCATGTATCCATGAACATTGCCAGCAATAACCTCGGCCAATGCTCACCCGACCAGAAGCAACCTCGGTAACATCATCAGTCGACAGTATCCTTAGCTAATCATTGACCAGTAGAGACCTCAACTACTAATCCACATGTTATCTTACTCATCGCCCGGTCGTAGCCATCTCAAGTATCAATGCACAAATAACAGTGACAATATGCACAATATAAATCTCATCACAGTTTCAATATCATCACAGTTTTAATTTCCTTCACATCTCAATATAGGTACCATCTCGGTATCAATATCAAATAATTTACAAGATCACATGTATCACGAATCCACAATTGACTCATAAGTCTAGATTTCATAACATGAAGAATATCTCAAATCAAAATCTCGTGATCAAAGCCTATGATGATAAATTTCTATCTCAAAACACTCAATTTCCTACACATAGGAGCATACAAGGTTCAATTGTACTTAACAAAAGCTTAGAAATCCATTTGCCTTAGAATAAACCCCAAATAAAGTCAAATCCACGACTTCACCCCTTCCACGATAATCCAAATCATCACAATCTATTTAAATATAGCATTGCAATCAAATAATGAAGCTAATGACAGGTAAAATCAATCATTTCGGGAGAAAAGAGCAAAATAGTAAAAAATTTCATGCCAAAAAAGTGCCTAGAATCTGAAATTAATACATGAAAATGTTCCACAAGTAATAAGGACTTCAATGGTGAAAATTATTTTTAAAATTGAGTTAAAATGAGGTCAAAACCATTAATTTAGCATTAGGAATTAAAGTCCAAACAATTCCCAATTTCTACACTTAAAAACCCCAAATTCTAAGTCAAAAAATACAATTTAATAAATAAAAATTAAGAAAATAGATTAGAAAATAGTTACCCAATAAATTTGCCTTGAAAAACCTTGAAGATTCTCTCAAAAATGATTTTTGGAATATTAAAAATTGTGGGCAAATGTTAAAACCTGTCATTTAAAATAGCTCATTGTTTCAGGCAATTTTTATGCTTCGTGAATATGGGAGACTGCCCAAAAATCAACACTCCACGAATGTGAAGTGTAAACTGACTTCACTCCTTGAACTGGCGTCCCACCTCTACGAATGCGGAGTTTAACCAAACATACACTCCGCGAACGCGGAGGGAACCCTGTGAACATGGAGTACTACAATGACCCTCTAGGTCATTTTTATGATTTCGTAGTTATCTTATTGATTTGAGCATATGTATAGTGACCTTGGGTCATTTGTTGGGACTATTGGGATGGTTATCGGTTGGGTTATTTAGGAGTTATGTGGATTTTTGAGTTAATCGAGAAGTTATACCTATAAAATGAGCTTTCAGATAAATTCCTAGTAAGCAGTCTCAGAGTGGAATTCTGAAGATTCCATTAGCTCTGCAATGGTAGAATGAGGCTAGGAGTAAGTCTAGTATAGTTATACCGTGGGTTGCAAATTTAGGCACCAAAACCGGTTAATAGTTGACTTAGTCAACAACCTCAGGAACCATACCTGGATGAGAATTTTGATAGTGCAATTAGCTCTGAGACGTCGAGTTTGATCTATAACGACCCTTCATTTGATACCGAGGACTCTTGGATTCGATTTGACCTCGGGGTGTTTTTCATTAAAAGTTGCGTATAAGAATGTTGGACTCACATCAGATCATATAAAGCTCCACTGGAAATTCTGACCACACCGTTGGATAAAAAACATAGAAATTCATATGGTTACATAGTTCGTTTATGAAAATCAAAGTCCAAACGAGCTCAAAACATCAAAAAAAAGGGATTGAATGGTGGCTGAGTTGAAGAGGCGATGTGGCCATCCCCAGCATTGACACATGGTGCGATCCAGACCTGCCAAGTGTTAGAGGCGTGTCACTAGGACCATGTGCATATATAAGGGTGCTTCTAGGTCAATGTATACATATATACGTATTAACTTTGCACCACGATTTTAAGCTCATTTTTCATCCAAATTGAGTGAATCAAAATGTTATGTTGTAAGGATTTCTGCAAGGAACATCATGGATGTGTCAGATTCCAATTTTGGTGTGTATTTTGAGCTAAGCAACATTGGAGATGACAAGGAAAAGAAAAGCATGGATGGATTAATCAAGAGCGCGAGGAACCGCCTTCCAGGTAGGCTAGGCTTTCCTTATCTCTAGACTGAGTTGAAATGTGTAGTGAGAGCCTATTTGTTGTTGGAGGTCCCTGAATAAAGTATATATATTATTCTAAGACAATGATTATTGTTTGGACTCTATGATACCTGCATCTATTGTGTCAGCTGGTTTTAACACTATTTGGGGCTATGTATGCTTCTGATAAGGAATGTAAGGGTGAGTTAGCGCACAACATAGGTAAATTAAGCAATAATGCTAATTGTGTACATATATATATTTTTATGGGTTGACTTGCTGGGATCTATGACACAGAATCCTATATTATCTCATCATGATTCTGATTATCCGTTATCTATATATTTTGATTAAATCTGTTAAAAGCTATACTTGACCGTTGGAGATTGTGATCACTGTTTGGGCTCTATAATAGTTATATGCTAATAATAGCTGGTTGTTAGTACTGTTAAGCTGTGAGTTGACTTATTAGGAGTTAAATGTATTTTACGACATGTGATTGGCACAAATAACTATCTTGACCCTTGTTTACCTATGTGAGTAGTTTAGTGTTGATGCTATAAAGTAGTTGAGAGACTAGGTGGCTAAGTATGTATTATATGTGGTTGGTGGTACTAAATATATATTGTATATGATGAGGTGAGATGGTAATCATTGTATTGATGATTGTACTAGCTGTAACACTATAGTAGCTGCGTTCCGGCACTGTTGAACTACGAAAAGGCTTAATATGGGCTAATGCTCTGTGACAGGTATGTATTCTGGCTTAACTCATATCTATATGAATGTGTAGCCTGATGCTACTGAGATATGCTGGTTGTGAGGTTGTTTCTTGATTATACATCGTACTATGGACTGAGTCTGGTATAGATAGGATTCAGATGGGCCGATTCGTTATGGATACCTATGATACAACCGTACTATGAACAGATTTTGGTATAGATATGACTCTACTAGGCTTGGTTGTTCTGGATACTTGTGACACACTAGTGATTGTCCATGTTTATTCTGAGTACTTTTGATTCACTAGTTTGTGATGTATTTGTCCTTAAGTGGGGATGACCTTACATTAGTCTGTGCAATATATACTTTTGTATACATCGATTAGTCTTTGTGCACTTGTTCTACTTACCTGATGATGTGAGTACCTGCTCTAAATTGAGAGAGGGGATAGTTATGCTTGGTTGGCCTATATAATTTGTACCTTGAGATATGATGTTGCTGGATCTTTGGATAGGCCAGTGAGTGGATGACTATTTATATATCTCGAGTCCTAAATGATGCTCCCCATGTTCTAAGCTCCGGTGGCCACATCCAAGTGTTTGAAACTCGGGTGATGCACCCCATGGTCTCAGTTCCTGGTGGCCACGACTGTAATGCCTAGTTACGGATGTCGATTCCAAGGACTGAGCACCTGTTGATATTCTGGGTCGGGGATCCCGTTGTCTATATTCTGGGTTTGCGACACTATCACTTATTTAGAGGGATTCATCATAGTGATTGTTCTAGGTCCGAGACCTTATGCTAGGGGGATTCTTTCTCCCACGGGGGATTCATCTCATTGTTACATGTATATTGAGGTGTCAGGGTCGAGCGTCATGTCCTGACATGATACGATACTTTGGATCGAGGACCCGATTAATGTACAATACTTTGGGTCAAGGACCCGATTAATGTACAATACTTTGGGTCGACGACTCGATTGATTACCCGTGGATCCACAAACCTATACACATTCAGATTGTACCTGGGTGTAGTTTTTGGGCTTATGGGGGCTCAGAGGCATATAAGCATAGATACTAGGGCCTTATACCCACGTACAACTCGACCCCTCGATCATGTGATATTGAAAATTGGGTTCCATGGTGATTTTGTTGGACTCCATGGGGATTCTGTGGGTTTTGTGGTGATTCTATTAGTTAGATTGTGCTTAGAGGTACCTTATGAGATTATGGGGCCCAATTGGAATATAGGCATAGATACTAGGGCCTTACACCCCACGTACAACATTATACCTCAATCCGAAGATGGATGTGATATAGGTCTACTCAAGGTGCATGATGTGCTGTCAAAATACATCACTTTTGATGCTTAAAACTTTGTATTATGTGTGTTCTCAAAGTGATGTTAGTAGGTTTGATGTGTTTTTGTGTTTGTTTTTTAGGATTAAATATTTGGCATGATTTTAGGCTAAGCGTGCAGATGCTGAAGTTTTTGCTGTTCCACGACACCCTTTACGAGCCCTGGAAGTTTCCACGAGCTATAGAGTTGGTTTTGTAGCAAAACCCAGTGAAGGGCTGATTTTCTGAAGTTGAATCTATGAACTATCAAATGAGCCGTAGAATTAAGTACGAGTCACAAAGGAGGTTTCGTACCCTGAGGATCAAAAAGTGAGAAGTTGCTAAAAAATTATCAGATGAAAGCCTATATGGGTCATAAGTCTAAATACGGCCCGTAGAAAGGTCTCGTAGAAGCTTAACCCGGAATTGAAGATAAAGTCCACGTTTCCCTGATTACGAGCCATAGAACTTTATACGATCCGTAGACATGCTCGTAGTGCCTGCCAAACCCAGTTCTCCTATTTTGATTTGGTTTTGTATTTTAAATACTATAAATAGGTTGTTTAGGTTAATATTTAGAGAGAGAACACGTAAGGAACTTAGGAGAAAAATAAGGAACATAGGAGGGAAGTGGGGAACATTGAGAAAAACACTTGAAACAATATTTTGTGATTTTAATTCATACTTTGTGATTTCCATGGTAGAGCTTGGATTTCTTGTTATTATTTTCATCCTTGTAAGTTCTTAATTATGTTATTCTATATCATGATGCTTGCATCTACACTGAATACGAGTAGTTAAATCCACAACTAGGGTTGTGGGAACCATGAAGACTAACAAGGTAAAATAGGATAGTTCGTGATTCTTGGAAGTGTGCATGCATATATTAATTAACTCTCTTTGTTTTGATAGCTTTTTAATGGTGGCGACGTTAGAACTCGCCTAGTGTTATAGACCTGATCAAGGTAGTAATGAATAGGAAAAGAGATTAATTAACAGGATTCGATTGATATTTTCTCGTCTAATCAACTAAAATGGATCAAGGGGAGGTTGTATAAGGAAAATAAGTAGGGTTAGTAATGTCACACTACGGAGATAGATCAAATACATAGTAAAATTTACCTCTCTCCTAGTTCAATGGGTTTGGTAAACTTAATTTACCGTTTTGCATACAACGCACTAAAAAAGATTGTGATTATCTAGTAATACCAAGTTAGGGAATCATGGGGAATACATGACCCTAGTTACTCTTCTTACTGGTTTCACACAATTGTGTTAGTTTAGGAATTACATTTTGCAATCTTACAACCCCCTCCCTGTTTTGGGAGATAAATAGGTTAATCAATTCGAGTTGCTTAAAATTACTCTAAGTCTACCATATTCCCTATGGGATTGACTTTAACCTCGGTTAGATTATATAGCTTGACAATGACAACTTTAACCTTCAAAAAGGAGGTGTAGCTTAGCAACATCAAGATTTTAGCGCTATTGCCGAGGAATAGGGGAATATGACTAGACTTGTTTAATTTGAGTAATTTGGGAAATAATCCTTAGTTCCTTCATTTTACGTTTTTATTGTTTTTTTAGAGTGTAGGTGTAGTGTATTCATAACACTCGAAGTCGAGGCATTTTCTTACTTTGTTTGATCCTGAGATCCAAAAGACGCTCATATTAATGGCCTAAGACAATGCGAACAACACTGCAAATAATATAGTGAATACAACACTAAACCAGAACTAGAATGAGAAGAATAATAACCTACCTCCACTTGAGGATATTGACCCACAACCATAGGATCTTAACGCCTAGGATCATACATGGAATCAATATCGGCTTGATCTTATGGCAACGGATGTCACTTGAGTTATTATGTTACTGCTACTACTAGGTGACACAAAGTTCGTTCTTTCGTATGGGTTACTTCAAGTGCTACAGAATCGGGGGGCTTACCATCAGAGGATCCGCACAGCCATCTACACAACATTGTCTATGTCTAAGAGCGTGATGGGAAACCAGAATCTATCTATAGATGTTGTTGGGATCAGTGTCTTCCCATTGTCTCTAACAGGTGATGCAACGCTATGGTTATCCAATCTCCCACAGAGTTCAATCACCAGTTGGGCTGAATTGCAAAAGGCCTTTTTTGAGATGTTTTTCCCGAGGTCGAAGAAGTTGAAGTTGAAGGACCAAATCAACAACTTTGAGCAATTTCCTGGTGATTCGATTAATACCACATGGGAGAGGTTACAAAGTGTTTGAGGAGTGTCCCTAACCACAAAATCGTTGATGATGCCTTAGTGGAATCTTTTGTGGAGCCCTAGATGAGATTAGCCAAGTTGTTATTGATACTATCATGGGAGGCACATTTTTAGATCGTCCATTTTTTATGATTGTTGAGAAGCTGGAAAAGGTGGTCAAAACAAATCATGCCTAGGGAATAAGGGATAAGTTGACTACAAAGAGCTCATTCGCAGTCAGTAGTAATTTCGCGCAAGAAAAAAAATGAAGATATGATGTAAGAGCTTCCCTAGATTAGTACCAATGTGGCATTATTAATGAAGCATAACCAAGAACATATGAATGCAGTTGCTCATCAGCCTTCACGGGCACCCATGTGTGAGGATCCTTACTATGAGGAGGATAGTAGCTTCGTCACTGATCAGATGGCAGGTTTTCGGATCAACGCCCAAGGGTCCACTTAGGACTATTGGCACCAAGGTCAAGGAAATCAAGGTTGGAACTATAATAGGGATGGTGACTTTAGAAACAACAATCGAGGAGATTACTACGACAGAAATAGGGGACAGGATAGAGATGATGATTAGGGACGCAGAGATTGTTATAGGAATGGTCTGTACATGCCACCACATAATTGAGATTTGGATGTTAGTAGCTCTAGGGTTTAGGAGATGTTCGACAGTCTATTGAAGAAGGTGACACGCAGGATGAGACATTGAAGGGGATGAAGTCTAAAATCTCCAGCTAATCAAAAAATCAAGTCTCATTATGTTGCTATAATGCAACTGGAGCAAAAGTTTGGTCAAATATCAACTCAATTGAACTAGCAACAGGAAGGTACATTGTCCAGTAATACAGTTCAAAATCCAAATAATGAGGGGCAATGTATGGCAGTTACTACTTATAGTGGCAAATAGACCATTGACTCTTGATGCCGGTTGATGATGATGAGGTTCATGAGGAGATAGTTGAGAGCAAAGATGTACAGACCAGAGATAATCGTGGTCAAGATAGGGTGAGTAATGTTGCAGTGATGCCACAAAAGTTGCAGCCCATTCCTAGACCTCCTCCTCCTTTCCCTCAAAGAATCAAAAAGAAGGAGAAGGAAGGAAAATTCAAACACTTTCTCTCCATACTAAAACAACTCTCCATCAAAATCTCTCTTATTGAAGCATTGGAGAAGATGCCTAGGTATGTTGAGTTCATGAAGGACTTAGTCACAAGAAGCATACAATGATCCAAGAGCTCTCCCAAGAGCTTCAACATTGCATTGTGATTGCTACAAGGTCCTTAGTGTATAAATGAGAAGATCCTGAAGCATTCACATTACCCTACACCATCGGAGATATTCAGTTCGCAAGGGTATTGTGTGATATTGGTGCTAGTATAAATCTAATGCCACTTTCGGTATTTAAGAAGCTAGGACTGGGAACCCCTACCGCTAGACTATATGATCCTTGATTGCGAAGTCAACTTCGACGTCCCAATCATCTTGGTAAGGCCCTTCCTAGCCACTGGGCGAGCAGTAGTGGATATGGAAGACAGGCAACTCAAGTTTTGATTAAATGATAAAGAAGTCATCTTTAATATCTGTCAGTCAATGAAGAGGTCAGATGACTTAGAGATGGAAGTTTGGGCACTTGGTGAATTCTGAGTAACCAAGTTGTCCAAGTTGTGATGCGACACTAAATCTGGTGCTACTTGGGATGCAACCCAAGATATTTGATGTAATAGTGGTAGTTTTATTTTGTTTTTAGGTTTAGGACTTGTAGGTTGTTCAATTTTTAGTATTTTCATTGTAATATTTGGACATTGGACTGGTGGCATATAAGGTAACAGTGTGTTTCATGAAGAAGGTTCAAGTACAAGACCTAGTCAGTCATCTTAGGCTGAAAAAGCAACAAGAGGTGCTTCTACGACTAGTTCTACGGGCCATGTTCCAAACTATGACCCATACACCGACTCTTAGAACACTTTCTAAGCAGAATAATGTTCACTCTAGTCAACGAGCAAACTTTATGGCCCATAGATAAAACTATGGGTTGTAATGAGGCTCATGGACTCTAGGTAAGTTTTCTACTTTTGACTAAGTGTTGGGGGTTTCCACGACCTACTTTGCAAGTCATATTTTGTTATATGGCTCGTAGATGGGTCCGTGAAACCATCTCCCAAATTAGGGTTTGGGTAGCCTATGGAACCAGGATCTACGGGTCGTAGAAATTTCTATGACTTGTAATTGGGGTTTTATAGAGCCTAGGCCCCGTCAATTGAACCGACCTGTCAAAGTATAAAAAGGGGGTCAAATAATTTTGACCCCCACTTTCATAAAAATTTCCCGAATACTCGACCCCTTTCTCCTAACCTAAGCACTCCGACCACCGCCCGACCACCGTCCTTATTTTCCAGTACATTTTTCGGTGCCACTCCGGCGACCTAGGGTTTGCCCACTTTGTATTCCTCCTTCAATATCCCATTATTTTGCTTAATTTTTAGTAAGCTCTTGGCCCTAAAATTCTTATATTATCGAAATTGATGTGATTTGGTTGTAGTTAATTGATGGGTATGGTAGTCCAACTTTAATAGGTTCGAATGAATGGTTGCCTTCGTATGTGCTTTGTGTTTAATCTTGATTTAGTGTTGCCATTGTTTTGAATAGTGTTGAATGCCGGAAAATGTATATGTGGTCATGTTTGTTTAAATGTTATTATGAGAAAATCATGTTGTCACACGTCGTTCGAATTGGATGGAACTTATTGCTTGAAAAATGACGTGTGATTGCATGTATGTGCTTAATTCTAAACTTTCAAATGGTGTCAGTTTCTGATATGAACATGTAAAATGGAAATCGATGGGGGTAGTGTGTAAACATGACATGTGGGGTATCGGGAAATTGGTTGAAATCGTATGGTTGCATAGAATCCTTGCTTCAGTGCTAATTTAATTAATAATGGTCCAAACATGTCATTTTAGGACCTATTTGATAGACTTGGAAAACCAAGTTTTTGGGAATTTCACACCACGAGGGTCTTCAACGACCCATGCAATATTGCACGAGCTGTAGTCACCCCTCGTGTGAAAATCCAAAAACTTGAAGGTCTTGAGATTCTATCAGACAAGACCTCCTAGGAGTTGTAGTTTAATCTACGACTCGTAGATAAGTCTCATAGGGCCTTGCCTACACAAACTCAGGATTGGAGTCAAATCTACGACTCAGTCTACGACAAATAGAATGCTCTACGAGTCATACCTATTCTCATTGATGCAATTCCAGTCGCTAAATTAAATGCACTTCGTCATCTACGAGGGCTTTTTACGGCTCTTATTCACTATAACCTATAAAAGAGCCTTTGTAGACTCATTTGTACCCAGTTCAGAGACATTCCTTTTTTCATCCCTAGACTTATAGGGCTAATCGTGTTACCAAATGTGTGCATTTCAAATACCATGGCCCCAAAGGCTAGGAAGAATGAAATACGGGCCCTACAGCGGTGGTTACGAGATAAGCCCTCGGAGACAGTGGATCTCTAAAGGAGCTCAATGTTTAGCCTGATTCAGACGCCAAAAGATGACAGACACGGGCTGCCACTATACAGGAAGGTTGCCCTAGACTCAGGCTATTATAGTCTACTCTCCCTAGTCTGAAAAGGGAGGCACCAAGGATAGCAGTTCCATCCAGATGACTTCCTTAGGAGAGGGATCCGAGTCCGAATCCAGAGGGGAGTCTGAGTCTGAGCCTTCAATATAACCCTAAGCACCACACTCGCCTCCAGACACTCTATCTAGCTAGTGGTGCATAGAGGGCATGTAGGATATCTAGCGGGAGGGCATACAAAAGAACGAGCGAGGCAGACTAGCTCGTTCTATATTCGAGGAGCTATGGATCATCAATTTAGGGTTGGATAGTGTCCCAGGCCTCAAGGAAAACATCACCAGATACAGGCTCTAGTGGCTGGCAGGACCGTCAGGGAAGTACTCCCCACCCACGGTTTGAGAATTCTTCACATCCTACGTTGTCACAGTTCTTGGTTCTTTTCCCAAGGGAAAGGAACCCCTCACTCAGCACCAGTTGACATAAACGAGGGTGTGGGGTGTACAGGTTGATATATTAGAGGCCGCTATCTGTCGCATGCTATTTGGCCTAGAGTTCTCAGCCCCCATGACTACAGCAGAGTTCAATCGGAGATTTGGGCAGACTCAGTATAAAGCCTTGATGAGAGACTAGGTCCACCTGGCCTCTTTGATGAGATGGGTTGTTGTCCATACTGTTGAGCAGTCCTAGGACCCTGAGTGGATATCTACGTCGATAGTTCCTGTAGTGAAGGCCTCCCTCAACTTCATCGGCAAATTTTGGTGAGGTGTGGTGAGATCACCGATCTGGCCCACACTTGCAGATAATACATTGACGTTGGACAGTATAATACAAGTTACCATCATCTTGGATGGTTATGAGATAGATTGCATATACCTGATCGCGGAGAAGATACATGAGGCGGGCTTGAAGAGGTCCACCTCCATCCCCTTGCCATGCCTGATATATAGAGTCTGTATAGAGTTAGGGGTGGAGAAACTTCACCATTTGGACTCCTTGATTGAGGTTTAGCAGATATTAGATGCTAGCTTGATAAAGGCTGATGAGAATCCAGTGGCCCTCCAGCGAGCACCGCGTCCCTTGTTCAGACACCAGAGATATGGTACAACCTCCTGAGCCTCTTTCTTCTACCACCACAGTTACTCCCACTGCTGAAGGGCCCCCACAAACAAAGACTTATATGGAGAGGGGGCCCACTACTACTACTACTGCCCTAGAGGTCTTATCCACACCGACAGCACCTGTTGGCATGGTTTATGTGTCACCAGTATCTATTCAAGCCATGGAACAAAGGTATGCTCGTACTGACTCCCAAGTGACTTAGTTATTTCAACAGATGTGGCATTGGGTCCACCAAGCCATCTTAGAGGTTGAGGCTCGTAAGCAGGAATTTGCGGTGGCTACTATTTAGGAGTGACTCATACCCGTGGACAGCCTCATTGATGCATTGGAGATGCAAGCACAGCAAAGCCTCAGCTCAGTACATCCTGTAGACATGACGGCCATTCAGACGAAGATCCAACAGCTCCGGTCCAAGATGAGAGCTACACTGGTAGCACCAATTGTGCTTTCACAGGACGATCCCACCGAGGTGGTAGTAGATTTATTTGCTTCTGATGAGGCACCACTCTCTTCCATCGAGAAGAGGCCACGCATTGATGGTCCTAATGTAGCTAGACTAGAGGCGAGGTAGGCAGAGACGCGGCAATTCGAGCTCGCTTGGATACACTCGATGCAGGATGAGGATCATCGGCGAGCATATGAGGTAGAGAGAGTGAGGGGTGCTAGACCCTTCAGACATGCTCTTGCTCCTAAGAAGACCACCAGGCAAGTTGATAGTGGTCAAACTCAGCTAGAGACCGGCGCTTAGTGCTCTGGTATGTTTTTTGACCTCTGTGCTTTATTATTATATTTTGTGCATTGAGACAATGTAAAGTTTTTTGACGGGGTGTGGGTAGTTATAGGCTTCAGTGAAGTATGAGTAACCTTGGTCTATAACTATCCTAAATTTTAAATTCGAGGGGCTTTCTTGCCTATGTTCTTTTTCTCCAAGGATATTTACTTTCGGTTGAATCAGTATATTTAGGATGTGTATGTAGTATTAGTAGCATGTAGCACTGAAGTCTATGGCATATGTTAGTTTTTGTGTGAAAATGATACCCACCAGAAATTTCGTTAGTTAGTCTTGATAGCAACCATGCATGTTTGATTGTTTGACAGTGCTTGTTTGGATAAAGTTGAATTGTGAAGAAAAATATGATTTGAGAGTCTTTGTTAATAGTGCAATCAGTTCCATGTGTGTGTGAGCTTTCTTTGTTAAATTCTGATACTGTGTTTCAATTCAGAACTTGCCCTGTTACTCTGACTTAGACTATAGGTTAGTTGGTTTGGAAAGGATCTTATGCCATTGTTCATATTAATCCACTTAGCCTAAGCAGCCAATAAAATTTGCAGATTAATTTGATTAAGAAAGGATCGTAGGTCATTGTTCTTAAAACTCCACTTAGCATAAATGACAAACCAAATTTGTAGAACATCCCTTAATCCTAATGTTTGAGCCTGACATGTACCTATTCTTCAAACACATAATTAACCTATCCTTGTAGTTGTAAAATCCTGAAATTGGCTCACGTCCTTCCTTGAACATTATGCACCTTAACTGAGGCAAAAAGCCTAAGTTGAGGTACGCTACCAAAAGTGGCCCTGGTTCTGAGGATGCATAATGTGCACTTCAACTCAGGCCAAAAACCTAAGTTAAGGGTGGTTGGTGTAAGGATGAAACACAAAATGAGAGGGAAGTTAGTGATATAGAGAAAAAGAGAAAAATTGTGTACTGGGTGCAAGAAAAATAAGTGATGCCTTAGTAGTGACCTAAAAGGAAAAATGAAGTATAAAACAAGGCCAAAAGCTAAAAAATAAAAAGAAAGCACCCAGAAAAGCTTGCAGTAGGATAAATGGAAAATGAAATAAAAACAACAGTGTTGGTAGGGCAGATTGTAGAAAAATGCAGTGTCAAGGAGGGTCTTTAGTCACTATGTCCGCAGAATATCATACCAAAGCCCCCTAAGCCTACGTTACGAGCCCATAGAGTCCTAAAGTGATCCTAGTCCAATGGTATTATGCATGATGCATGAATATCTTTTGTAAGAGTGAGTGATTTTGCATAGTCCCAAGATTATACATGAAAACATCATCTAGGGTGATATATGGAACTTCTTTCTGTGAGGGAACTTGAGTTGCATTGTTAGCACTAGGCTTATTCATTGATTGTAGCTTGTTGATAGTATCTCACTTGTCATAGTTGTGTTGTCACATGCGTTAGTCTGTGTTGGTTTGCTAGATGGCTATCTATTTCTATTTTGAAAAGTCATGTGGGCATCTATGCTTAAGTTTGTTGTGATGTATGCCATAGGTGGATGTCTGTGTGTTACTATACTACTACTTATTTAGATTGAGTCCATCTCTTCAGGACAAACAATAATTTTAAGTTGAGGGTGATGATGTACTTTGAAAATATAGCACTTTTGATGCTTAACACTTGCAATTATATGTTCTCAATGTGATATTAGTGGGTTTTACGTGTTTTTGTGTTTTATTTGTAGGATTCTGGGGATGGATTTGATTTTGGGAAGAAAATGCAGAAGTTGATGTTTTTGATGATATCTGAGACCCTTTACGGGCCATAGTTCATTCTACGGGCGGTGAAGAAGGTTTTATGGACAATTCTAGTGAGGGGTTGACTTTTTGAAGTTTGTTCTATGAACACGGAGATGGGTCGTGGATTACATTACGAGTCGTAAATCATGTTACGTGCCTTGAGGATCAAAGAAGATGGACTTTCTGAATGTTCATCAGACGAAACCCCCTATGAGCCATAGAACACTTTACGGGCCATATAGGGATGTCATAGATCACAGGTCTAGTTTTGCAGCAATAATGTACGAGAGCCCAATTATGGGCCGTGAAACACAATACAGCTCGTCAAGCTATTTGTGAGGCATGCCGACCTAGTTATCCTATTTTGTTTAGGAATTGTATTTTAAATATTATAAATAGGTCTTTAGGTTATTTTTCATTAAGTTTTTAGGGAGTTGAAAAGTTTGAGAGAAAAATAGTGAGATTGAGTAGAGAAAACATTAAAGAGTTTTGAGAAACATTTGTACTTTCATCTAATCTTGTGTTTCTCATTGAAGCTTGGATTTACTTGTGCTTAATTCAATTGTGTAAGTGCTCTATTCCAATCCATAAGTCTTGCATCTACATAAATCATAAGTAGCCAAATCTACAACAAGGGTTGTAGGAACCATGAAGAACTAACAAGGTAAAATTGGATAAATCATAATTCTTGGAAAGTGTGCATGCATGTATTGATTAACTCTCTTTGTTTTGCATATTTTCTAGTGGTGGACAACATTAGAACCTGCCTAGTGTTTCTGACTGGACAAAGGTAGTAATGAATAGGAAAGGAGGTTAATTAACAGGATTCGATTGATGTGTTCTCATCTAATCAACCAAACTCGGCCAAGGGGAGGTTGTACTGAGACTAATAGGTAAGGGTTAGTAATGCACACTATGGAGATGGGCCAAGTCACGTACTGAAATTCGCCTCTCGCCTGGACCAAAAGGTTTGGTGAACTTAATACAATCCTTCATGCCACGTACTAGAAAAGGGTTAGATTATCTGGTGTTATTAAGTTAGGGAATTATGGGGAACACAATACCCTAGCTTCACTCCATATTGATTAAACTCTTGTGTTAGATTTACTTTTCCTTGTTACTACAAACCCCACCTTTGGGGAAGTAAGTTGGTTAATCACTCAAATTGTGTTACTTGAATTATTCTACATCTACGTATTCCCTATAAGTTCGACACTAACCTTAGTTAGGTTATATTTCTTGACAACGATCGCTTTATCCTCAAAAGAGAGGTGTAACTTAGGCGACATCAAGATTTTAGCACCGTTGCCGATGAATACAGCTAGACTTGGTTAATTCAAAGTGATTTGGGTATTAACCCTTATTTCTTTCATTTTATGTTTTTTCTTGTTTTTTTCCTTTGCAAGGTGTAAGTGTAGTGTATGCCCAACACGCAAGTCGAGGCATCCCCTTGACTCCATTTAACCTAGAGATGCAGAGAACATTGAGAAGAATGGCCCAAGATAATACCAACAACGCGGCTAATATGAAAATGCTGACCATGAGAATCCACCTCCTCTTGAGGATATTGCTCCAAAACAGCAGGATTTCAATGCCAACGCTTATTAGTGGAATCAATACAAGCTGAATCCTATGGCTATGGAGGTGATTGGAGCTATTATGTTGCCACCACTACTGGCTGACATAAAGTTTGTGGTTTTGAGTGGGTTGCTATAGATGTTGCAAAATCATGGGTTGTTTGCGGGCTTACCATCAAAGGATCCTCATAGACATCTACACAATGTTGCACTTGTCTACAAGAGTGTGATGGGAACACAAAATCTGTCTATGGATGTTGTGGGACTTCGTGTCTTCCTATTGTCTCTTACAGCCAATGCAACACTGTGGCTATCTAAGCTCCTGTAGAGTTTGATCACCAGTTGCGCTAAATTATAAAGGTCCTTTTGGAGAGGTACTTCCCGAGGTCGAAGAAGCTCAAGTTGAAACATCAAATCAACAACTTTGAGCAACTTCCTGGTGACTTGATCACTACTCATGGGAGCAGTTTACTAAGTGTTTGAGAAGTATCCTGGAACACAAGATTATTGATGATGCCTTGGTGGAGATCTTCAATCGTGCACTTGATTAAAACAGTCAGGCTTATGTTAATACCATTATAGGGGCATGTTCTTAGATCAGCCATTCGCAATGATTACAAAGAGGGTGGAGAGAGTGGTCAAGACCAATTGTGTATGAGGGAAAAGAGACAGAGCATCTACCAAAAGCTTGTGCATTGTCAGTATTTGTTCAAAGCAATATAAGATCAATGAAGAGATTATGCAAGAGCTTACCCTAATCCGTACCGGCATGGAGGTGATGATGAAGCGGAATCAAGAGCGAGTTAATGCAGTTGTTCACTAGCCCCCACGTGCACCCATGTATGATGATCACTACAATGAGGAGGACACTTGTTTTATTTCTGATCAGATGGTGGGTTTCTAGACCAAGGCTAAGGGTCCAATCAGGACTATTGGCACCAAGGTCAAGGAAACCACGGTTGAAACTTTAATCGAGATAGAGCTTTTAGAGACAACCACAGAAGATACTATGATCAGAATTAGGGCCGAGATAAGGATGTAGATTGGTCGTAGAGATGTTTAAAGAAATGGTCCCTATGTACCATCACACAACCGAGACATAGGTGCAAGTAGCTTAAGAGTTAAGGAGAGATTTGATCATCTCCTAAAGAAAGCTGAGACACACGATAAGACTCTAAGGGGGATGAAATCTGAGATCTCCAGTGTAAATTAGAAAATCGAATCTCATTCTGTTTCTATCAAACATCTTGAGCAATATTTTGGTCAAGTCTCGACTCAACTAAATCAGCATCAGAGAGGTACTTTGCCTAGCAACACAATTCAGAATCCTACAACACAATTCAAAATCCTAAAATGAAGGGCAATGCATGGTGGTCACTACTCTTGGTGGCAAGAGCACCATTGATCCTCCCATGCCAATTGATGAGGATGACGTTTGAGAGGAGGTAGTTAAGGTGCAGAATGCGGATACAGGAGATGATCGTGTCAATGATGGGGTGAGTTAAGTTGTTGATGCACCACCGAAGTTGAAACCCATTCCTAAGCATCCTCCTCCCTTCTCTCAAAGAATCAAGAGTAGGAAGGCGAGTTCAAGCACTTCCTCTCCATGCTGAAACAACTCTCCATCAACATCCCTCTCAGTGAGGCGTTGGAGAAGATGCCAGGATATGCCAAGTACAAAAATGACCTAATTACAAAGAAGTACATCATGAGTCAGGAGCTCTCCCAAGAGCTTCAACATTACAGCATAATTTCAACAAGGTCTTTGATCCAAAAGTAAAGAGATCCTGGCGCTTTCACCATACCCTGTATCATTGGAGATGTGGTGTTCGCAAGGGCATTATGTGATCTAGGTGTCAGCATTAATCTGATGCCCCTTGCGGTCTTCAAGAAGCTAGGCTTGGGAGCCCCTACTCTGATGAGCATGAAGTTGTTCATGGCTAACTGCACCGTTAACAAGCCTCTAGGGATACTGTATGATGTGCTTATGAAAGTTGAAAAGTTCATATTCCATACATACTTTGTGATCCTAGATTGTGAGGTTGACTTCCAGGTCCCAATCATCTTGGGAAGACCATTCCTTGCCACTGGTCTAGCATGGTGGATATAGAAGCTGGTCAACTCAGGTTTAGACTAAATGACGAAGAAGTTGTCATTAATATCTGTCACTCCATAAAGAGGCCAGATGATTTGAAGAATGAAATTTGGGCGCTTAGTGAAGTCTAAGTAACCAAGTTGTCCAACTCATGCCGCGATAATAAATCAGGCGTTTCTTGGGAGGCAACCAAAGGTGGAGATTGGCGCTTAGATTCCCAGGTATGCTTCTTGACCCCTATACTTTATATTACTTTGATTGTGTGCATTAGGTACAATACACCTCTTTTTCAATAGGGGGTGGGTAGTTCTGGGCCTTAGAAAAGTCTGAGTAGCTTAGGTCCATAACTACCCTAATTTTTTATCCTGGGATTTTCTTGCTTGTGTTCTTTTTCCCATTGATATTTACTTTCTGTTGAACCATCATGTTTAGGATGTTTTAGGTAGTATTTATAGCATATAGTACTGATATCGGTGGCATTTACATGTCTTTTGCGTTTAGTGTGAAAAATGATACCCACCAAATTTTGATTAGTTAGTCTAGATAGCAACCATGCATGTTGAAATGTGTTGACAATGCTTGTTCTGGTAAGTGAGGTTAAATTGAGATAAAAAGCATGATCTAAGAGTCTTTTGTTTATGATATAATCAGTGCCATGTGAGTGTGAGCGTGATTTGCTAAATTCATGTATGGTGTGCTAATTTAGAACTTGCCCTATTACTCTAAGTTAGACTAGATTAATTGGATTAGGAAAGGATATTAGGCCATTTTTCTTAAACGTCCACTTAGCCTAAATGACCAATGAAATTTGTAGAACATCCCTTGATCCTAATTTTTGAGCCTGACAAGTATCTATTCATTGCAAACACCTAATTAACCTAGCCTCGTAGTTGTAGAATCCTAAAATTGATTCTGGTCCTTCCTTGAACATTATGCACCTTGACTGAGGCAAAAAGCCTAAGTTGAGGGTGGCTACCAAAAGTGGCCCTAGTTTTGCCGATGGATAATATGCACCTCAACTCAGACTAAAAGCCTATGTTGATGGTGGCTGGTGTAAGGGTGAAACGTAAAATGAGAGGGAAAGTTAGTGATACAAAGAAAAGGAGAAAATCATGTACTGGGTGCAAAAAAAATAAGTGATGCCTTAGTAGTGAGATAAAAAGAAAATGAGGTGTAAAACAAGGCCAAAAGCTGAAAAATAAAAAGAAAGCACCCAGAAAAGCTTGAAGTAGGAGAAAAGGGAGAATGGAATAAAAACAATAGTGTTAGTCGGGCAAGAGTGTAGAAAAATGAAGTGTCAAGGAGGGTCCTTAGTTATTATGTTCCTTGAATATCATACCAAAAACCCCTGAGCCTATATTACAAGCCCATAAAGTCCTGAAGTGATCCTAGTCCAAGTAGTTGAAGGTCTTAATCAATGAGTATAGGGGAAAGCCTATGGTATTGGGCATAATGCATAAATATCTTTTGTGAGAGTGAGTGATTTTGCATATTCCCAAGATTATACATGAAAACATAATCTAGAGAGATATATGGGACTTCTTTCTGTGAGGGCACTTGAATTGCATTGTTAACACTAGGTTTCTTCAATGATTGTAGCTTATTGATAGTATCTCACTTGTCACAATTGTGTTGTCATGTGTATTAGTCTATTTTGGTTTGTAAGATGGCTATTTGATTCTGTTTTGAAAAGTGGTGTGGGTATTTGTACTTAAGTTTGATATGATGTATGTCATAGGTGGATATATGTGTGTTACTATACTACTTATGTAGGTTGAGTCCGTCGCTTGAAGACAAGCAATAATTTTAAGTTGAGAGTGTTGATGTGTTGTCAAAATATAGCACTATTGATGCTTAAAAATTGGAATTTTATGTGTTCTTAATACGATGTTAGTGGGTTTTATGTGTTTTTGTGTTTTATTTACAGGATTCTAGGGTTGGCTTTGATTTGGGAAGAAAATGCAGAAGTTGACGTTTTTGATGATATACGAGACCCTTTATGGGACGTAGTTCATTCTAAGGGCCGTGAAGAAAGTTTCGTGGATAATTCCAGTGAGGGGTTGATTTTCTAAAGTTTATTCTACAAACATGCAGATGAGTCATGGATTACATTATAAGTCATAGATCATGTTTCGTGCCCTGAGGATCAGAGGACTTTTTGAATATTCATCAGACGAAACCCCTTACAGGCTGTAGAGGTGTTGTAGATCATAGGTCCTGCTTTGCAGCAATACTGTACGAGAGCCCAATTATGGGCCCTGAAACATAATACGACTCGTAAAGTTTTTCGTGAGGCGTGTCGACCCAGTTATCCTATTTTGTTTAGGACTTGTACTTTAAATATTATAGATAGGTTTTTATTTTATATTTCATTAAGTTTTCAAGGAGTTGAACAGTTTGAGAGAAAGATAGTGAGATTGAGTTGAGAAAACATTGGAGAGTTTTGAGAAACACTTGTACTTTGATTTGATCTTCTAATCTTGTGATTTTGATTGAAGCTTGGATTTACTGGTGCTTAATTCAATTGTGTAAGTACTCTATTATATTATTCCAATCCATAAGTCTTACATCTACACAAATCATGAGTAGTTAAGTCCACAACTAGGGTTGTGGAACCATGAAGAACTAGTAAAGTAAAACTGGATAAATCATAATTCTTGAAAAGTGTGCATGCATGTATTAATTAACTCTCTTCATTTTGCATTTTTTCTAATGGAGGCCAACATTAGAACTCTCCTAGTGTTCCTGACTTGACCAAGGTAGTAAAGAATAGAAAAAGAGGTTAATTAACAGGATTTGGTTACCTTTCGTAGTACAGTAGCTAAGACCAAAATTAACTACTTACTCCTCTGAAAGAATGATAGAAGCCTTTGTATGAATCGCAAGGTAATTTCAAGTGAAAATATTTTCACTAAACATAGGCTTCTAGTGATAGACTTGGAGATTAAGAGGGGTAAGATGAAGAAGGTTACTCATGCCCTACCGAGGATTAGATGGGGTGTCCTGACTCCTGCTCTTTCTCGAGAGATGGGGGAAAAGTTGAGTAATTTGGGGGCTTGGAGTAGTAGTGGAGATGTGAACACTATGTGGGATACCACGGCTGGTTACACTAAGAGGGTTGCCACCGAGGTGCTAGGGGTTTCGATAGGAACCTTTGCTGGATGTCAAGGTGATTGGTGGTGGAGTGGAGAATTCAAGGCAAAGTGAAAGCCAAGATGTTTTCCTACACGAAGTGGTTGGAACTTTGGAATGAGGATGAGAAAATAAGGCTTAAGGATAGTTATAAGACGGCGAAGACAGAAGCAAAGATGGTAGCCATGAGTGCTAAGACAACAGGATTTGAGCAGTTGTATGTTGAGTTAGGGAAAAAAGTGGGGACAAGAGATTGTATAGGCTTGTGAAGGTTAGAGAGAGAAACGTTCGTGACTGGGTCTAAGTGAAGTGCATTAAGGATGAAAACGGTGAGGTATTTGTGGATGAGAATTCCATTAAGATAAGGTGGCAAGCTTACTTTCATAAACTCTTAAATGAAAAAAGAGACAGACATATTGAGCTGGGTGATTTAGCGCACTCCGGTAGTTATCGAGCTTTTGGTTACTGTAGGAGTTTTAGAGTTGAGGAAGTTAGATGTGTTGTTAGTAGGATGAACAGAGGGAGAACAATCGGAACCGATGAAATTCCAATGGATTTATAGAAGAGCGTAATCAAGGAGGGTATTGAGTGGTTGGCTAGGTTGTTTAATGCTATTATGAAGGCCGCTAAGATGCTCGATAAATGGAGGAGGAGTACAATGGTTCCATTGTACAATAAAAAGGGTGATATTTGAAGTTGTAACAATTATAAGGGTATCAAGTTGTTAAGCCACACTATGTAGGTTTGGGAGAGAGTGGTGGAGGACAGGGTGAGTAAAATAGTGTCTATTTCTGAGAACCATTTCGAATTTATGCCGGGACGATCAACTATTGAAGCAATCCATCTTGTTCAGAGGTTAGTGGAGAAATATAGGTGAGAAGGAGGGACCTTCATATGGTTTTCATTGACTTGGAAAAGGCCTATGACAAAATTTTGAGGGGTGTTTTATTGAGATGCCTAGAGGCGAAAGGTGTTCCAATGGTGTATATTAGGGTAATAAAGGATATGTATGATGGAGCAAGAACTTGGTTAAGAACGGTAGGAGGAGACTTAGAGTATTTTCCATTTGAGATGGGACTCCATCAAAGATATGTGGAGCCCATCAAAGATATGTGGAGCCCTTTTCTTTTTTCTTTGGTAATGGATGAGCTGACACGATCTATCTAGGAGGGGGTGCCATAGTGTATGCTATTTGCAGATGACATAGTACTGATTAATGAGAATTGGGACAAAGTTAATGAAGGGATCAAATTGAGCAGAACCAAAACAGAATACTTGGAGTGTAAATTAAGTGCTGCTAGAGATAAAGTGGACACTGAAGTGAAGCTTGCCACTCAACCTATTCTTAAGAGAGAAAGCTTTAAGTGTCTTGGATCCATCATCCAGAGTAGTAGCATATCAACGATGATGTTACATATCGTACTAGGGCATCTAGACGAAATCGAGGCTTGCCTCAGGAGTATTGTATGATAAAAAGATACCACCTAAGCTTAAAGGCATGTTTTACACAATGGTGGTTAGACCATCTTTGTTATCTGAGGTAGAGTGCTGGCCAATTAAAAGTTCACATGTTCAGAAGATGCAAATTGCAGATATGAGGATATTGAGATGGATGTGTGGATATATCAGGAATGATAGGATTAGGAATGAGATCATCTGGGAGAAGCTAGAGATAGCCCTTATGGCTGACAAGATGAGAGAAGTGAGACTACATTGGTTTGGACATGTGCAGAGAAGGAGTATCTATGCTCATATTAGGAGGTGCGAGAGGTTGGATTTAGGTGATATGCAACGGGGAAGAGGTAGACTGAACAAGTATTTTGGGGAGGTGATCAGACAAGATATGACAAAACTTCATCTCACCGAGGACATGACCTTACATAGAAAAGAGTGGAGGTTGCGTATTAGAGTAGAGGGCTAATAGGTTAGTAGGAGTAGGTTGATAAATGACTTTGTGATATAGTAGGTTAGATGGAGTAGTGATGTCATTATTAGTCCTATATTTGTTTACTTTTAGCATATTTACATTGTCTTTATATCTTGTGTTGCCGTTTCTCATCTTGACATGTTAATTTTATCGTATTTATATACTATTATGTGTTTTTCCTTAGTAGTAACTCTTTCTATTCCCTTTCTTTCCCTTTTTTTCCTATATTTAGTTTATTCTGCTTATGGGTTTTTGAGATGAGGGTTCCCAGAAAATAGCCTATCTGCCTCTATGAGGTAGTGGTAAGGTCTGCATACATTCTACCCTCCCTAGACCCCACTTATGAGATTCCACTGGGTATGTTGTTGTTGTTGTCGATTGATATGTTCTTCTCTAATCAACTGAACTGGGCGAAGGGGAGGTTGTACTTGGACTACTAGGTAAGGGTTAGTAATACACATTGTGGAGGTGGGCCAAGTCAAATAGTGAAATTCTCTTTTCACCTGGACTAAAGGGTTTTAAGTGAACTTAACTTACCGTCCTGCATGCCACGCATTATAAAAAAGTTAGATTATTCGGTGATACTAAGATAGGGAATCATGGAGAACACAGTACCCTAGTTTCTCTCCATATTGGTTAAACTCTTGTGTTAGTTAGGTTTACTTTTTACTTGTTACAACAACCCCCCCCCTTTCGGGAAGTAAGTTGGTTAATCACTCAAATAGTGTTACTTGAATTCTCCTAAGTCTAAATATTCCCTGTAGGTTCGACCCTAACCTTGGTTAGGTTCTATTTCTTGACAAGATTGCTTTATCCTAGAAAAAGAGGCATAACTTGGGAGACATCATATTGGTAGGGAAAAAGTGTAGAATAACGCAATGTCAAGGAGCGCCTTTGGCCACTATGTTCTCAAAACATCATATCAAAGCCCCCTGAGCCTACGTTACAAGCCAAGAAAGTCCTATAGTGATCCTAGTCCAAATAGTCAATGGTCATAGATGAGTATAAGGGCAAGCATATGGTATTGAGCATAGTATTTGAACATTTGTTGTGAGAGTGAGCTATTTGTTTTAGTCCCAAGCATTGAATCTAAAAAATATCATCGTGAGTGGGATATGGGACTTCTTTCTGTGAGGGCACGTGTATTGCATTATTGATCTTGGACAAATTCAGTGATTGTTGCTTATCTTTGGTTACCTTGCTTGTCATAGTTGCACTGTCACATATATTGATCTACATTGGTTTGTTTGATAGCTATCTAATATGTATTTATGAGTGGTATGGGTATCTGTGCTTTATTTTAGAATGATATGTGTCATTAGATTAAGGTTTGTGTGTAACTGTACTGTTTATGTAGATAGAGGTTTTTTTTAACTGTTCTGCTTATGTAGATTGAGTTCGTCACTTGAGGTCAAGCAACAATTTTAAGTTGAGGGTATTGATGTGTTGTCAAAATATAACACTTTTGATGCTTAAAACTTGAAATTATGTGTGTTCTCGAAGCAATGTTAATAAGTTTGATGTGTTTTTGTGTTTGTTTTTCAAGATTATCGGATTTAGCATGATTTTGGGCTAAGTGTGCAGATGATGAAGTTTTTGTTGTTCTACGACACCCTTTACGGATCGTGGAAGTTTCCACGAGTCGCAGAGTTGGTTTTGTAGCAAAATCCAGTGAAGAGGTAATTTTCTGAAGTTGAATCTATGAACTATCAGACGAGCCGTAGAATAAAGTATGAGTCATAAATGAGGTTCCGCACCCTGAGGATCAGAAAGTGGAAAGTTGTTGAAAAGTCATCAAACGAAACCCTATACAAGTCGTAAGTCTGAATATGGCCCGTAGAAAGGTCTCGTAGAAGCTAAACTCGAAATTGAAGATGAAGTCCACAAAGCCCTGATTACGGGCCATAGAACTTTGTACGGCCCGTAGACATGCTTGTAGTGCCTGTCGAATCCATTTCTCCTATTTTGATTTTATTTTGTATTTTAAACACTATAAATAGGTTTTTAGGTTATTTTCAGAGAGAAAACAAGTAAGGTATGTAGGAGAGAAGTAAGGAACATTGAGAAAAACACTTGAAACAATATTCTGTGATTTTAATTCATACTTTGTGATTTTCATTGAAGAGCTTGGATTTCTAGTTCTTAATTTCATCCTTGTAAGTGCTTAATTAAGTTAGTCTATATCATGATTATTGCACCTACACTGAATATAAGTAGCTAAATTCACAACTAGGGTTGTGCGAACCATAAAAAACTAACAAGGTATAATTTTGAGCTGTTTATATTAAAAGATTCTCTAATTAATTTGTATTAATTCATCTTGTGGTCAATTTAATCAACTGATTCAAATTTGATCATATTTTAATTGGTCATATTTGTAGTCCAAATGGCTAATTTCTCAATTTAAGTCCCTACCCCTTGAACCCATTTTTCAGCTTCAAATGGACCAATTTCCAGCCCAATTACACCTCAAGACCCGGCCCAACCTTTCATTTATATTCCAACGTATATAAAACATATACACTCACCACGACCCCACGAGCCCCTCTTTCTTCTTTCTCTTTTCATTTACGTGACACACACACGCATGCTCTTTCTTCTTCGTCGCATCAAATGAACAAAACGATGAAACCCATCAACAAACTCCTCCAACATTCTCCTCCCAACCGCTCCGTACATACGTGTCCCCTCTCCCCTTCCCTCTTATCCTCTTCTACTCATGATCGATTGAGGGAATCTTCAACGTGGAGCATCCCCTGGCCATCGATTCAAATCGATGGCTGAGATATGAGACTCCAAGACTTCTCATTACTCATTCCCAGTTCTTTCGAAACTTTTCGATGCGGGAAGGCCTGTTCGCAAAATATTTCCAGTTGTTTGGGAGTTTGAATTTTGAATTGGGAATGAAGAATAGCCCTAAATCCAGCCCCAATTTCCTGATTGGGACCCTAGTTTTTCCCTTAGAACTTTGCCTTAGTTTTGGGGCTATATATACCTCTTTTCATCACCATCTTGGGGGGGCGGGCGTCTCTCATCTCCAACAATACATGAAAAACATCTTTTAAAATAAGAATTTTCTGGAAGTTTAGTCAATTTAAGGAGTTCCGAGTTCAAGAAATTTTCGAGTCTTGGAATATATTTGCAAGCCAAATTCCATTTTGGTGTCGAAATATTGCTCGAGCTTGTTGTCCCAAGTTTCACTGCCCAGTAAAAGGTAACGTTTTGGCCTCTCATGTTCTTCACAGTTGAATGTGTTTCCGCTGAGAATTTTGACTTAATTTGTGGTATTGGTTATTGATTGAAATTTTCGTGTTTCTTGACTGTTGTTGTTGCTGCCTCACTGTATTATCTCTTGCGCTTCCAATTGGTTTGTTGTTTTAGATAATGTAGTTACTTCCTTAATGGATCTCGGATTGATTTGGAACTCTCTCTTTGAACTGCTATAATGCTATTTTGATAATGTTAAGAAATCTAGTCTTCAAATCAAGCATTTCAGCCTCCTTTTTTGTTCTAATCTCATGTCAAACTGATTTTATCTTGTCTAACTCATGTAGTTTCAATTTGGTTTATCTCTACGTGTTCTGATTTTGAGGTTTAGATTGTAGGCGTTTGACTCCATCTAATTGTCCCTATGGTTTGTTGGATTGTATTTGTAATGTTGTTGTCTGTCTTGGTATCTCTTTATCATATTAGAAAAATTTATTTTTATTGTAGCTCTTATGCATTCGATAGTAAATATTGTTTGGTGTGCTTGTTTGAGCTTCATTATGTTTTAACAAAAAATGAAGTGATATTGTTGGTCCATTGTAATGCATATGACTTTATTTGAAGTTTTTCTTTTTCATAATTGCATACTAGTTTTAAAATTTAAAACTAGGGTGTTATTTGTTGTTCTATTCCTAATCTCTTTACTCTATAGCCCATCCTTAGGTTAATGTGATTTTCTTTTAAAGATAAATTAAATCTTTCTTGTTTCTTCTTACTTTTAATAAAAGGAGCGAACATTGGCCCTGATTTATGGTCGTATTTGACTTACTGATAATTGGGTATTTCATGGAGATGTGGTTTTTTAATTTGACATTCTCTGCTTTTCTTTGAATTTTGTTCTAGAGTAGTTCTGTCATGAGCTTTAGTTTCATGGAGAACATCTCTATGGTTTGATGTTTTTCCAAGTTATCACTTTGGTGCGCATTGGATTTCCTATTTAATTGGTTGAAATCTCTAGTTTGGGGTCCTCACTGTTGGCGCATATGTGATTTTCCTATCAATTTAGTCTTCCCTTCTTATTCAAACTTTGTTTAATATGATGAACGATGCTTTAGTTTTGTTTAAATATATATCAACAACCCCTTAGTTCCATTTATTGCTTGTTGGGTTTAAGAATCTTGGTAAAGCTCTGAACTTGGATGTGTTTTTGTTGATTTTTGAGGCTCAAATCACTCATTTTTTCCCTATCTATCCATGGCTATATCATTTTCTCAAGTGGCAGTGCTCTCTTTTTATTTTAGTATGATGTCTTTCCAGACCTCTTGTCTTTCAATGGTTTATACAGACATTTGTCATTTTAATATTCAAGAATATATGAGTATTGCCTGCTCTTCTACTGTGAACCTACATATGACACTATTGAATTTATGACTTTTGGTAGACATGTCATTTTAAGTCCTCCACTACACATATTTAATTCATCAGGAGTTAGCTTATGTGTATAAATTGTTTGTCTTTAGCATAAATAATGACTATGTGATTCCTGGATGCTTGTTGGTCACTGCATCATACATTTTTAGACAAGATGAAGGGGACATCCAGCCAGACAAGATGTTAACCCGCCTGAGCCTCAAGTATACGAGGAGCTTGTGGACCAAGTTATCCCTGTTAAGCAACCCCCTCAAGATGAGGTCTCCAATGCTGAGTTACGTCGGGCCATTCAAACTTTAGCCCAGGCTGTCGCAACACCTTCCACGAGACAAGAAGCAGGTAGACAAGATGCTTGTGACACCTCTAGTGCCCGGGAATTCCTGAGGATGAATCCGCCTAAGTTCACAAGGTCTACATCAACTGAAGATCTTGAGAGCTACGTGGAGGCACTTGGGAAGGTGTTCCAAGTGATGCATGTCGCTGATGCTGATAGGGTTGAACTGGCTGCCTACCAACTCAAGGGTGTGGCCAGGTTGTGGTTCGACAAATGGAAGAAAGGAAGAGGGAGTGATGCTCCATGTTTTACTTGGGCAGTGTTTGAGGAAGCCTTCTTGGGATGCTTCTTCCTAAGAGAGAGAAGAGAAGCCAAGGTGAGAGAGTTTCTGAATCTGAAACTAGGCAGTTTTTTATACCTTGTTAGAGAAGCGTTATCTAACATTACACTAATTATTTTACTAGAAATACAAAAAATATTGTAAAACATCAAGAATAGGATGTGCAATATAAGAACCAGTTTTACGCATTTCACAATTTTTATATCCCAAAATTCTTTTTTTTATATTCCAATTTTCATCAATTCAATACTCGGTAATTGTAAAATAATCATTACCAATTATACTACGACCCATATCAGAAGTAATTGCTAAACTACAAGTATTATAAGCAAATAAACATCGAAGATATTGTACATGTTGTTCTTGATAATCAAAAACAACTTTTTTATTGTATTTTTTGGAAAAACATTAAAAGATGGGTTACAAGCAATTTGAATATAGTGAATAAAACCAAGATTTTCAGCAAAACTAAAAGGCAAACCGGTAACAACAATCATGATTGCCAGTTCGTCTAAGTCCTATTGTCTATTATAAGGGTGACGTGTACTAGGACTGGAAACATTAGAAGGGTTTAATTGCGACTGTACCATATTTGAACCTCCTACGGATTCTTCGGGAATGGGAGTTCCATAATTTTTAGCATCCGCAATGGCTTGAGTATGCAAAAATTCTAATTTACAACAATGCATTAAATGATTTTTCAAATGATCCATCTCACCCCCCTTTCCCGAAGTTTTATGGTTTAAAACATGCTTGTATTTATTACAAATTTCTTTGGTTTTATCTTTGTTTTGTATTAAAAATTATCAAACAATAGATTTTTTTACACGTTCCATCTTAGGCCTATTAGATGTCGATGGTTGTAGGGGGAGCGGGAGCGGGAACAGGAGGGGGGAGTAGTAGCAGTATATGGGGGTTGCATTTCATCATCATAAAAAATATTGTCGTCCTCATTATTTTCATAATTATCTTCTAGTAAATCTTCATTAAAACCAAATCTTCATTCAAGAAATTCGTGATCTAATTCCCTATTAGAATCAATATTAAAATAAGTTTCGTTAACATGTGTAAAATCTTCCGTATTAAATCTAAGTGGTGGTTGTCTTGTAGATTTAGACGAACTACCACCGGATTGTTTACCGATTAAAGCTTTAGTAATTCCACCGAAAAAAACACCTTTTCCATTTCCTTTTTTACCGGAATCCATGTTAAATTGAATTATACAAGTAAAGATTATGTAAAATTAATCAAGTTATGAATATAAAAAAAATTAATTCAAGTAGTAAAGATTAAAGAATAAAAACTAACTAGAAGAACAAATAAGTTGGAACGAATGTACCAAACGTCAGCGTAAAAACAGACATTGAAGCCGAAGTTGATGAAACTTGAAGCTTGAATATGCTCCAAATTGATCCACCAAAATTTGCTCCAAATTGTAATTACCCCACCAAAATTGAAAAACTAATTAATACTAATTGAGAGAGTAAATAAAAAATATTTATAATTAATTTGAGAGTAGTATGTATAATATAATTATAAATTTATAATAGTAGAGAGAATTGAGAAATGAAAGAGTTAAAAAAGTTGAGAGATTTTCAGAATATTGAGAGAATTTGATTGAAAAAATATGAAAGACTTAGGGGTATTTATTGTTGAAAAAATGGAGGAATTTTTGAAAAAAAATTAAAAATACAATTTAAAAAAAAAGAGCCGTTCAACGGCTCTTTTCAAAACTATCGGGCGTTGGCACGTTACCGTTGGTGGGCCCCACCCCAATGGTAACCTATTAAATAATTAAAAAAATAAAAAAAAAACCCTAAACCGATAATACCGGTCCGGTCCCGGATCAGAACCGATCGACCGAAACCGGTATTAAATGGTAAAGAATCCACTTACCGACCCGTTACCCCTTTTACCGGTCACTACCGGTACTGTGCCGGTACAATATCGGAATCGGGCAGAAATCGAGCTGGAACCAGACAAGAACCGACACCTCTCGGCTCCGTTGCCAGGTTTACTCCTGTCTCATATCATCAAGCAAGCTCCCCTTGCATGCAATTGTAACGCCCGGTAAAATTACCAAAATACCCTAGAGGGAGGGTATGCGCGTAATGCATCTTCAAATGCTCGTATGGCAAATCCAAGCCGAATTTGTGATCAGCACGAAACATTGAGTGGAAAAATGGCCTCGATCGATTTTTAGAGCGACCCAATCAAAAGAAAATTTTTCAATCCAAATCGCAAAATAGTGTTGGTGTGTGACAAGAGTGCGTCGTGCCTCCATCGCGGACCAACACTTATATTTTTTTGAGAATTTTTGACCGGATTGAGAAAACTCGTTCAAAAACTTTTTCTAAAAATACATAGTGCGCAACCAGTCCACATCATAGACTGGGTCTTTTTCGATTTGAAAATTTCTAAATTTTTACGAGGGGCATTCTGGTCAATTCTCCACACCTCCTAAACTTTATACATGATCTAATAAGGTCGTTTAGATGTAAAAAGAGTCTAACCCCCCCCCCCCCCCCCTCCATTCTAAGTCCTATTCCAATAATCTAACAAGGCTAGGGCTTGAGGAAAAAGGAGAAGAGCTTGAGTTGAGAGAATTGAGGAGAAATCTTTGACGTGATGGATTTATAGTTGCTTCCCAGGTATGTAAAGCTAAACTAAAAGCATGAGATTGTTCTCTCATGTGCCCCATAGATGGTCATAGATGAGTTGATGGTCCAAGAGTCTCCATGCATGAATCCTTGATGGTGTTTCTTAAGATCTTATTTGAATTCAGATGTTTTTCTATGTTGATGATCATCATAAACTTGTTTTCTTGAATTGAACATTTTCATGAGAATTTGCATAAACCTACATGACTATTTGAAAGCATACTTAATGAACTTGAGAATAGAGTCTAGATCCTTGAGTTGAGATTGTTGATTGTGATGAGAGAGTGATGAAGAGTTGATAGAATTTGATTGTCTTATGAGTCTCTATAAATGAACTCTACCAATGTGTCTATTTGATTGATTCCTAATGATTGTTCAAATCTTGAGTCATTAACATGATTGATTGATGAGAGGGTTATAGAGTCCCTATGAGATTGAAGAAAGGGTTAGAGTCCCTGTGAGTTGAGATGATAATAGGGTTCGAGTCCCTATCAAATACCAATTGATGACGGGGTTTGAGTCCTTGTGATATTGGTTGAGATAAAGGTTTTATGAGCATTGAGTCATGGGAGGAGTATCGAGCACCGAAAGAGAGAGAGTTAGTCCGACTCGAACTCGTCAAACTACATAGCCAAACATAGGTGAGGCTTAGGACCATCACATATATTATGGTTCCCTCATGAGTAACTGTCCCTAAAACAATAACGGACTTATTGACGATTGACTCCATATTGGTGAGCTGATATGGTTTCGGAGCGTACCCTACCTGGAATGTTTGGAATGGCTGTGGCAACATCAGCGAGATTGTTGTACATTCACTGGCTCATAAGTGATTGTTGTTGGATAAGAGAAACTCCCATAAATTTCCTACCTAGAGTACTCTGAGTTGAGATAAGATGAGATGAGATGAGGTGAGCTCCTTTGAGATGAGTTTGAGATGGTTGATGAGTTTGAGTTGTTGACAGGTCACTTGTCTACTCTTTATTCTTGCATAGATAGACATTTGACCATTTGATGTTATTTGATGATTACTTTGAGTTGATGTTGCTTCCATATTATTCTACATGTTTCTGTTTCACTCAGCTATTTTACAAACCTATACATTCCAAGTAATGGTGTCCTTTTTGAACTGCATCGTTTTATCATATAGAGGCAGGTACTAGAAATCGTCAACAGACGCTCCATTGAAGATCTGAGATTCGCAGCCGTTTGGTGAGCCTCCCTTACTCCGGAAGATCCACTATGATTATTTCATCTTGCTTTAGAGTTAGATTTGGACTATTCTTTCATTTGATTTGGGTAGACATGGGTCTGTCATTGGCACCACATGACTAGTGATGGAAGCTTCATAGACGATGGTTGAAAGTTAATGTTGAGATTGTGAGCTAATTCTTTCTATTAGCCTTCATTATTTTATATATTCTTTGAGACTTTAGATGAGATGTGTCCATTACTTACTTACATTTTCTGTCGTTCACTAGAGTTTATTTGATTGAATAATGTGATGAGGCTAAGTGGTTCGCTTGGAGACTAGCAATAGTCTCTAGGTGCCAGCCACGCAAAGGTTACCCTCCTGGGGGGTGACAAATTTGGTATCAGAGAACAAAGTTCAAGTGTCTTAGGGAGTCTATGAAGCCGTGTCTAGTAGAGTCTTGTTTATGGGTGTGTTGTCAACTACATTTCATAAGCAGGAGGCTATAAGACATTAGGAATGGTTGCACTTTTCTTCTTATCCCAATTCATGCGATAGAGTTAAACTCTATGAAAACCCTTTTTTAATTCGTGCTCTATGCGTGCAGAATTGATAACATGCCTCCCAAAAGAGCCGTCAGAGGAAGGGGATGTCCTGCCAACAAGGTTGTTAATCTACCTGAGCCTCAAGTACTCGAGGAGCTTGTGGATCAAGCTTTCCCTGTTGAACAATCCTTTCAAGCTGAGGTCTCCAATGCTGAGCTATGTCGGGCTATTCAAGCTCTAGCCCAGGCTATCGCAGCACCTGCTGTGAGATAAAGAGTGGGTAGACTTGATTCTCATGACACCTCTAGAGTCCGAGAATTTTTTAGGATGAATCCGCCTGAGTTCACGGGGTCTGCATCCACTGAAGATCCTGAGAACTATGTGGAGGAACTTGAGAAGGTGTTCCAAGTGATGCATGTGGCTGATGCTGACAGGGTTGAACTGGCTGCTTAACAACTTAAGGGTGTGGCCAAACTGTGGTTCGACCAGTGGAAGAAGAGTAGAAGGGATGATGCTCCATGTTTCACTTGGGTAGTGTTCGAGAAGCCTTCTTGGGGTGCTTCTTCCCAAGAGAGAAAAGAGAAGCTAAGGTGAGAGAGTTCTTGAATCTGAAATAGGGCTCTATGACTGTGCAATGCAAGAGTATAGTTTGAAGTTCATGCAACTATCTCGCTATGCTCCGGACATGGTTGCTAACATGAGGGGAAGGATGGGGATGTATGTTAATGGGTTGAATAGAGGACCCAAGAGAGATAGCAGGGGAGAAATGATTGTGAGTTATATGGACATCGGGTGGCTGAAGACGTTTGTGCAACAAGCTAATGAGGAGACACCGCATGACAGAGAAGAGTTCAAGTGTAAGAAAGCTAAGACATTCAACCATGAGATTGGGAGGAAAGGTAATGGTAACCGAACTCCAGCACCATCATCTACTAGTGCACTTGTGCCTAGAGGCAGGTATGATTAAAGATCTCAGAATGTTGGAACCTATGGATCCCAGTCATAAGCTAACGTGGCTCAAGGTTCGCAGGGTAAGCCACCGTGTGATAAGTGTAGCAAAATGCACTTGGGGAGATGTTATGACGGGAATGATGTGTGCTATAGATGTGGCCAAGAGGGTCATTACAAGAGAGATTGTCTAAAGCGGGCTAACCAGGCTTAGTCTGCCACACCTGTAATGACCTCGCCCAACACTGTGAAGTATTGTCTGCTCTTGGGCCGAGCTCATCATGGATTTGTACCTTTGGACTCACCCCAAAAGGTTCCTTACAGTATTAAGTCCAATCCTTTACTTAAAAGAAACGATGAAAAAAGTTTTAAAAGGGTAATATTCAGCCTTGGGCTAATTTGAGCAAAAAGGATATAATGGTGGTCTTGGGCTGTGATTTGAGCTCATGACCTTGATGGACTACTTTTTGTAATAAAAAAAAAACATGGGCTACTTTTTTTATAAACATTACTTTTATATATATATATATATATATATATATATATATGAAATTTCCTCTTTAAATATTTCAATTCAACCCCCATTAACTCATAATTAAAATATTACCATAAAAAAAAATCCCTTTTTATTCAATTAACTCTTGTCCCTTTAAGCTCATTTTCCCTTCTTTCCTTTTTGAACTTCGGCTTTGTTCATTTCCCTAACCTTTTGTTTACTTAAACTTGCAGAGTAAACAATAGTCAGATCTGTGGTTCAACTCAGGCAAAAGTAGAGTCCAGCAATGCCATGGCCGCCAAAACCACCAGAAAATTTGGTGGGCATGCTCCACCAAGATACAGGTCAGATCACCTCAAATGCTCAGTTAATCAGCTCAGAAGGGAAAAAAGGGGGTAAAAATCATCATCGCCTATATTTATAATTAAATTTTTATAATATTGAATATTTTTAGCCGAATCCCCCGTGCCCGTATCCATACTCGGATTTGTACCCCAAATCTTAAAATTTGGATTTTGTCGAATCTGACTCTTGGATTCACATCCGTCTTGGACACACACAATCGAGTCCAAGCAACTTAGCATGAGAGATATGGAGTAGAGGTGAAAACGACAAAATCAATGGTATGAGCTAAATATATGTCGTAGTAAACCTTTACATCTGCAGAAAAGTATATCACTTGTGTAATTGAGTTCTCCGAGAGAAGTATAGTTTTCTTTCCATTTTAAGTGTGTTCCCAAATGATGAATAGTTTTTTAGTATAATTTCAAATATATATATTAAACTAATTAATTTACAACAAATATAGTCATATTTTATTTACATGAAAAATAGCCAAAAATCTTAGGAAATACATAGTTATTATACAAATAACTTGCCAAAGTCATAGAGACTATACACTAATTATACAAATAGGATACTTATACATGAACTATAAATTGAATATACATTATGAATTTATGATATACTCAAAAACTAAATAGCTTAACTATACATGAAATATACAAACTAAATATATGCCTATACAGGAAGGACCATTTCCTGGGTAATTACTTTGGCCTGATGGTCATTTACTGTAATTATCCCTATTTTTTTCTCCTTAAATATCTTTAAAATACTCAAATAATATTTGATAATCCAAAGTTGAAGTTCGTAAGGCTTTTGCATCTACTCTTAGAGCATATGCCCCACAAATGCAGAGATAAAATGCGTCCGTTTCTGTCTTCATATTTTAAGAAGGGAGGGAGAGAGGGTCCATTGAATTTGAGGCATGTTGTGATGGTTAGTCTGATAACTATAAAATAGAAACTAGAAGCTCGTGCAAATGTTCATGTCATAGCTACTAAAATAACATATATTGACATCTAGAAAATGCCAACCAAAAGCCGCTTGCATTCACACATCTGGGCTATAGAACACACTTTTGCTGGCCTATACTTATGTTATTATTCCATGAACAATCCTGTTAGATATGAACTAGTTGCTTTAACGTCAAAAGTCCAAGATACATGTTGCATATTCTATGACTCGAAATACTTAGAGAATGTAACGTTCATCTTCTCTGTGCCATCTCTTTCCTTTTCCTTTTCCTTTCCATCCATTGCATCCTTACATTTCCTTCCTTTCAGAAGCTAAATCCTTTAAGAAATCCATTACCCTCCTCAAAGTTTATCTGTTGATCTTCATATTGGAGTTCATTAGTTCTTCCCACTAGTTCTTTTGCCTTTAAGGATGCTCCTTCCCAATCGGTACTATAAGTGACTATTAACATTGAGATTACACATGCCACTTGAGCTGCTAGAAGCCCATAACAAAGACCCAAAAATCCTAGCTTCCAAACAAAGGCCAAAAGTATGGCCACTGGTGTTCCCATCAAATAGAATGAGTAAAAGTTAATACCTGCACCAACACCTGGCCTAGCACTTCCCCTAAGAACCCCACAACATGTTGTTTGTGGACAATTGGCTAGTTCACAAAGTCCAATAATGGGAAGAACGGTTGCTGTTAGCTCCAGAACTTCTCTATCTTTTGTAAAGACTCTTCCCCATGCTTCTCTTCCTATGGTGGTCAGTATGAATCCAATTGTTGAACTCAGAAAAGCCAGTCCTATGGCTATTCCTGTCGCCAAGCGGGCTTTAGCTGGCCTCCCCGCTCCAAGTTCATTCCCTACCCTGCTTGAGACTGAAGCACTTAGGGCCGAAGGCAATGTATACATGAGAGATGTGGTTTGTATTACGATAGCAGATGCAGCAAGTGGAACTTCAGGTCTTTCAAGGTAGCCAGCTAGAACTGTCATGAATTCATACCACCACCACTCTAAGCAAACTGCTAAACAGCTAGGTATAGCAAGTTGAAGAAGCATTACCCATTGCTCTCCCATAGAAATGGAAGGAAGAAATTTTAGATTTTCTGCTAGGGGTTTTGACAGAGATCCGTTTTGGTCACAAGTAAAGAATATATAGCCTAAAAGGAAGAATAAGGTGACAAAGTTGAAGACAAAGGTTGAAATTGCAATTCCTTGGATCCCGAGACAGAGAGTAAAAGTCAGGTAAACTGTGATAGGGAAATGCAGCATTGTTGCTAGTGAAGTACACCATAATAAAGGCCATGTTGTACCTTTGCACCGTAAGTAGATGCGCAAAGGGTGAAGAAAGCTGTTAGCAATAAGATCTGGGACAGCAAATCTGCAAAATACACTTGCTACATGTATTATTTGTGAGTCTTGGCGTAGCTTTAGCATGAGAGACTCAAAATTAAACCATAAAAAGGCAATAGGTATAGATGCAGTTAATAGCATAAAGATTGTCCTTTGGAGGGCAAGATACACCAAAGTTAAGTTTCTTGATCCAAAAGCCTGGCTAGAAAGTGGTTCCATCCCCAAGGCTAGGCCAGACAACACGGAGTAACCAGTAATATTGGTGAAGCCAATGGCCAGTGCACCCCCTGCCAGCTCCAAGCTTCCTAGCCTTCCCAGGCACACAACTAAAATCATGTTTTTCAAATAGGTTGCCAAGCCCATAGCAAGTATAGGAAAACCTCTGTCCATTATTTTCTTCAATTCCTCCTTGACCTAGAAATTAGGGGGGGAAATTGTGTTTGTCAGGGTGATTCATACACATATTTCCTGTGATTTCAAATGTTTTAAAAGGATTCTGTAGTTTATACCTCTGGTAATGTCGGTAGCTTTTTGGTCTGTTCTGCTGCCATCTCCTTTAAGCTTCTTCCTCTTTCCTCTTTTTTGCTTGTTTTGGAGTGTTATAGATAGAGCTTAACTGTGTATAAATCCTCTTTCTGCATGCACTTTTGTATCCATGCACTAATAGTACCCACTCACGTGCATTTATGAAAGATGTATGTGTGTATATATATATATAGAGAGAGAGAGAGAGAGAAATGAAAGAGAGAGAGTGAGTGAGAGAGAGGGGGGGGGGGGGGGGGAAGAGAGGGAGGAGATACTGAGAGACACTTACTTGAGTGTCCAGGAGCAAGGACATTTATAGGGGCTGGAGGTGGTGGTGGATTTCTGAGTTACTGGTTGTTTAAAGCTTAGAAGGGGAATTGAGCTATGTAATGGAGCACGGTGAATATTATTTACATGAGTAATAAGGTGGGCTCTCCTGGTCCAACTGTTGTGGCTACAGGTTGTCCTTTTACCAAGTATGTAAGAACATATCCACTTCACAGCAAATGTAATAACAATATAATATATCCACTTCTCCTAGAGCATGCCGGATTCTCCAAAAGTAGTGAACTTTTTAGAGGATCGAACATGAGTATAGTAACATCTTTGGAGAGTCCAAGCAACCTAGGTTACTGATATATTCTGGCTGAAAATGTTTTAGTATTGAACTGCAAATATGGTTCACGTATGTTTTGTTAATTGCAGGTTCTTTCTTGTTATCCTTTTACCTTTGTGTTTTATGTATTACTACTTTTGCATTGTATGTTGAACTACTCAAGGGGCTCAAACTGTACCTTGGGTGGGGGCCTTTCGTCATATGCATTCAAGGTCTGTATTTTCATTATTACTTTGGGAGGAAGCCACTACGGAAACATGTAAATTGACTTCTCTAAACCACTTAGGATCAATCTGAGTCAAATCATGGGAATTTTCTATTTCTAATGCACAGAAATAATTACTTTTCTATTTGTATAGGATGTCTTATTTAAAGCAAATCTGAAGTGAAGGGGTATAATCATAGTATTCTAATTTTCTTATTGTGAGTTGCTACCTTTAGCACATTGGAGTACAAAGTGGCCTAACTATTATTGTTCCTTTTGATAATTAAAATTAGGTAATGCCTTTTTCTCATGCTAATGATGGAATCTAAAACTATGTTAGTGGTGGTGGTCCCATGATTGAGCCCTTCTCACATGCTAGTTGGTGTTTTTAGGTTAAGCAAAAACCTTCCAGCGATGTTTACATCTATGGTTATTCTGGTGTATCCAAAAAATCCCAAGGCCAAACACCATTTTAAATTGTAGCACACCCTTTGTGCTGAAAAGTTATTAAAACTGTCTTCTTTTAATTTTCATATCTTTATTTTGACATGCTTTCAGTATCCCTCCCCACTTGATTTCCACATCTCCTGCGTATAACGAATTGTTAAAACCTACCTCCCCTTTGATCAATTAGTTATTTTTGGACTCTTGTTGTGTAAGGTTGTTTTCCTCTTACTCTTTGGTGTCTTTAGTAGGGGGTGCATGTGCATACTTGCTTTTGTTATTGTACCTGCCTTATGCCTTGCTACAACTTTGCCCTGTACAAAGGTTACAGGAGTGACATTTCACCTCTATCTTTTTCAAGTCTCATCATGTAGTAAGGGACATGCATTTGAATTAAGGAAAAAGAACAATTTACAACATTATCTTTCAGGTCACAAAGCTCACCATTTCCTTTTCACTCAGGTTATTCTACTCAGATCATATAGTAGGTATTCTAGAAGAAACCTCCTTTGTGTCCATGTCTGTGTGGTGATATTGACTAAAAGTAATTTAAGTCATTTGAATTGAAGGAATTGATAAGTAATTAAGTCATTTTAATTGAAGGTACTATTGTCACATTGTGATGAAATCATCCATGTGCAATTTAGTTACACCTCTGGCAAATGACTACTTATCAATATTGAATCATTGCACCTTTCTTAATAGTGTCATCAAATTGCATTTCACGCACCTAGGGATGGCAATGAGACGAGGCGAGGGCGATTTGCTTTTTGAAAAATTAATGTGGGGCGGGTTATGGGTTTGTTGTCTTCTTTTATTTATTTTTACTATTTTCCTCTCGTATTTCCTCATTATTTTAATGTAATGCTTCCCTGTTAATAATTAGTAAGTACTGTTGCGTGTTATTTTCTGTTAATGCCCTAATTTTTCTACCTTCTTACTTTGATATTTTCCCTTTATTAGGCTAATAGTTGTTGGTATGGATACTTTGAAAACCCAGTTCATGAATTTTTGTGTTTGATCATTTTCTACGAGTACATATACGTCAATAAATCTAAATTGAGCTTTGCGTCATGCAGTTGAAGTTTCTAAATCTATTGGATTACAGCTAATTAATTAATTTCTGTTAGAATTTTTTTTTCTTTATATCTCATGCTTCAGTTCAATTTGCTAAAATTGTGTCATCAGTGAGGTTAGTTGTTACAATAAATAATGATGTCAACCAACTGAAGTATTTTGAATGAAAACATATATATTTATGTAACAATTAAATTAGGCCTCTTTGCAGGTTTATATATAACAATTAAATTATGTAGGACAGGGCAAGTTGAACCCTACATATATATATAAAATAATTAAATCATGCAAGACAGGACGAGTTGAACTCTTTGCAGGTTCAACGGGTTTGCCATGCCTCGCCCCATTTGTCATCCCTGCAGTCACCATTTCCCTCCTAAGATAAGAAGATAATACGCTTAATATTTCCAAACAATGAGTCATGAATTTATGCTGCTAAAATGTTGCACATGTCCCTAAGTTTCAAGCATTGTACCATAGTAGTCAAGAAAATGACAATGCTTTTCATCTGTCCCTCACCTCGGCACGCACACACAACTGGTAGATAAGGTATTTCATCGATTTTCATTTGTCTGTGACGTGGAATAAGTTGGAGATGATGTTCAGCAGAAAACCACCAAATTGGGCCCTATGTTGCTTGTGTCTGAAAGTTTAAGCAACTGACTCTACTGTGGGAAAACGTTTTGACATTCGACCAATGCTTTTGTTCCTTGTCCCCACAAGCTGCTAATTCTTTTCCCTCTTTTGACCAGCAAAAACACAAGTTGTTTATTGTTATCTAATCATAATTATTAAACAATAACCTATAGTTTGTGAACGAACTGTACATAATTAAAGTCAAAATTAACAGCCAAAAGAGATTTTGTGAATCTTAATGTCATAATCCTCCCCTAGGGCCCATTGAGCATGATTTTTTTCTTACTAGATATAGCACTAATCTCCAACCGATTTAGTCATAATCTCTCTTATTACAGTTTTCAAGCCGCAAGTATTGAGTGTTATTTACAGCAAGCAGCATCTTTAGAATAGGAAAATCTGTTAGTGGGAAGAATCTCCTATTACTAGATTGCCCACATCATTTGGTCTCTTCACATCATGAAATTGCTCTCAATCTTGAAAGGAATATCGTTATCGTCAAGCTTAAAAAGATAAATAAATTGACCATTTCTTTCCCTATACCAGATTCTTGCACATGAAAGGAATATCCGAACGTCTTATAATTTTTTTTTTTTTGAACGTCTTATAATCATCTCCAACAAAAATGCACTAGATTATTTTATCTAATTAAACAGGTTTGACTTAAATCGTTGAAACTTTTCCATTGATAGTGGCAAAATTATTTGATATTGTTAGTGGGGTATCCTGAAATTATAGACTACTTTTACGAGATTTTAAATTTGAACTGTGAATTTCCCACTTGATGTTCCAATCAGATTTTGTCCTTGTTGTGATGTAAACGGGAGCCCCATAAATCAGCATTTCTTGTGTAGTAACAAATTGCTCTCCAATAATATATCAGGATTCGTAACACAGTTGCAACTAAGGCTTAACGCTAAAAAATATGAAGAATGTGGAATCTTTACAAATTACGAAACCCAAAAGTTCGCAATGGGGTATGTGGAGTTGCATTTATCTCTAGGGACCGAATTTGAAATGTTTCTCTTCTGATGCACTTGCCTTTAATCAATGAGACAAGTTAGTCTAATAGAATATATCACAAAATGCAGAAGATAAAGTTAAAGTAGTGATATATTTATCTATCTATACGATATTAAAAGTGTGAAGCTTTTAGAAATGTCGAATGAACTTTTTGTCATTCGTTAAAAAGATTTCGCTTTAGATAAAATTATTTTTGCATAATTTTTCTTTAATTATTTTAGCATTAATTTAAATAATATTAAATATTAACTATAACAAACATAAAACAAATTAAATTAAGAAGATTCTCTTATTATTATAGTTGAATTCCTTTCTTTCAATATAATAGATTTGATCCAAAAAAAAAAAAGTCAAAAAACTTACAAAAAAATCCCCCCCCCCCCCCCCCCCCCCCCCCCCCCCCCCCCCCCCAAAAAAAAAAAAAACAGTCCACAAGAATAGGAATTTTTTTCCAAAAATCGTCCAAAAAAAAGAAAAGCCTAAAAAGTAGGGACAAAAATATAAGAAAAATAAAAACTATTCCCAAAAAATCAAAAATTCCACAAAAATAGGGGAAAAAAAATTTAAAACACGCCCACAAAAGTAACCCAATAAAAAATGTAAGGAAAAAAAAACTCTACCCCCAATTATTTTATAAAATAGGTCTTTTTAACAAGATTCTTATTCATATCAAGGAAATAAATAATATTCCATTTAAAATAGAAAAGCACATATATTCATTTACAAATTTAGTTTTAGATAAAATCATCTTTTAACCATTTTTTTTCAATTATTATAGCACTAATTTAAATAATATTAAAATATTAACTATAATAAATATAAGACAAATTAAATTGAGAAGATTTTTCTTATTGTTGTTAAATTACCGGAGAATCTTCTTTCAACTAAAATAGATTTGATCCAAAAAAATAAATAGAAAAACTTATATAAAATAATAAGCAAAAGAGGTTTGGTAAAAGGTAAAAAAAAAAAAAAAAAAAAAAAAAAAAACCCACAAAACAGACTATAAAAATAGGGGAATTTTATTTTCAAAAATCCTCCCAATAAGAAAAGCCTAAAAAGTAGGGGGAAAACATAAGAAAAATAAATACTACTCTGACTAAAACAAAAATAAAAAAACTTATCTATATATAAAATGAAGGTCATGTTGATTGAACTTTGTACCATTTATTAAAATACTCTTCCTTAGAGAAAATTATTTTTTTACTATTTTTCTTAATTTATTATTTCTTTAGTTTTAGGATTCATTTTTATAATTAAAATTTCTTTATATTTAGAATTCAGTTTTGATTTAGGACGTAAATAATTATCTAAAATTTTGACTATCATATATTTTGTTAATAAAAGTATATAATATAACAAATTTAAAAAGAAAAAAATTAGTAAAATTTAAACTACTCCTTTTATATTTAGGAATTTTTTTGTTACATTAAATTTTAATGATTTAATTATTTAACTTCTAATTATTCAACTCTAAATTATTACTTAATCTATTCAAAAGCTATTAACATAAGTATATTATAAGCAATTGAATTGATTATTTCATCTTTGTCGTATCACAAAAGATTAAATTATTACATCAAACTAATAGTAGTTATTTGATTTTTATATGAATATTATATTTATTTAATGATAAGTACTATTTATATATAATTTTTAAATTGACGTGGTACATACGTACAAAGCACAAAGAAAGGATATCCATAGTTTAAAAATCAACCTAAGACTTGTGTCATATGTAGAAGCTTCTACTACAACTGAATTTGAATGAAAAATATACAAGTCTCAATGTCTTTAATTCTCGAGTTGAACAAAAACAGTATATAAGTAGAAGTGTGAAGAGTTTGCCAAAATGAACAAGCTGCTACCTTTCAAACTATCTTAAGTTCGCTCCAAAATGAGAAAAGAAGCATTAACTAGAATCGAGCTCAGGGTGAGTACCAAACAATGTGGTACTCGACAAGAAGATCTAAACACAAGTAGAGAATAAGGAACATAGGTACTCCTTCCATCCTAATCGAACCTCCAAAACTACAACCTGCACTTAGAAAAATGATCATACACAACACACATATCCACAATACTAGTATATAACATAACAATAGATAATTTTCAACAATGACAAGTACAGAATTGATTATCATATCACACTTCATACATATATTCACATTAAAGCAACAAGTGAAATGAAATGAGATGTAATGTAGTGCAAATGATACAATGCAATGTCAAGTAATCGTGATGCATGTATGTTCTATGATACATATCTACTGATATAATCAGACCAGAATCCATGAGGGATATATGTGTCTATGTACCTATCCCTGAGCGTGAGGCCTGACCCCTCAAATTAGTCTCATCACATACCACGAAATGTGTGTCCAAACCCCTCATAATCAAGTATCTTTTGCCACGGAGCGTGTGACCCGATCTCTTATAATCAAACATCTCTTACTACGGACTGGGTGGCCTGACTCCTATATTATCATCAAGGTATCAAACCTACCATGGAGCATGTGGTTTGACCCTAATATCTAGTCGAAATCAATTTCCTTGGGCTTTAATCACAATGTGGAACTGAATCAATTTTTTTTCCAATTCAAACCCTTGGTTTGCACTTGAATATGAAGAACCTTAGCCTCTTCTTTAGGAGAACTTTAAATGGAAAAATTTTATGTTTTAGGGGTTTATGCGTTAATGGGAGGTTATTAGGCTTAGGGAGGTTAGTTAAGGGTAAAAGGTCAAAAATAACCTTTTGGTTGGGGAAGTCAAATAATCATCAAAGTTAAAAAAAATGACCTTTTTATGAGTTTTGTTGGCCAGAACGGCGGTATAGGGGCCCCATAACCGAACTACTCAGCGATATGCCGAATAGGGACATTTGCTCTGTCACGACCGGGGTTAAGGCCTAGATGTGACACGGCGAATGGGGACTCGAGAGTCCCCAAACAAGCCTCAATTATCAGAATCCACATTATTGGTTCAAATAGCATCTAAGCACATATAATTAAATGACGAAAATCAAATCTCAGGAATCCATTTATTTATAGATAAGCAAAACAAGAAAGTTTTACAAAGTGCCCAACATTTGCCTCTAGTCAAGGAACAGGGGCCAGGACAAGTTCCGGGCTCATCCTCAACAAAAGAGCATACATGGTAAAGCTGAGAAAAATAACTAGCTTGCCCTCGGAAGACGAGGCTCACCGCAAAAGATCTTCAAGGACGGACTATTCGTCCTGTGGCTGGTACCCAAACTGCTCGGTCCCTACATGGTAAAATCATATAGGCATAAAATATGCGTTAGTACCTTTGAATGTACTAAGTATGCAGACATGCAATGCATGTGACTTACCGAACCTTCATACCAATGTTAGATGACAAGGGCACATAATATACAAAGATCATATAAGCAATGGAATTTAGTATACAAGATGCCATGGGATTCATGATGCGTGCAAGGCGATAATGCTCCTATATAACGGGGATGGACTATAACCGACAAACCAAATCCATGTGAGCTATTACATGAATTGGACCGATTGGGACCTCCCACCGGTAGGGAGAAGATTACTTGCCAAGGGTAATCTACATCACACCTTACGGAATACACCATTTCGGGTATGGTCACTTTCCTTACGGGAATCACTTTTTTGGAAGGATTTTTCATAATCATATCACAAACATAATAAACGAATAACCATTCCTTACGACTTGGTCATTTCGGTAATGGCAACGTTCCTATGATGACACATAGTTCAAGGAAAGGGAGAGGGACCTTAGGGATATCCGTAACGCCCCTGATCTATCAGTGCTAAGTCAATAACATCCCATATGAATACTTATACATATATGTGCTTCCAAGAGAGTCAATATCCATTTCAAAAGTCAAATACACATTTAAGCTCAAATGCCAAATCATAAGGTCATAATCATAATGCTCATGCAAGGAATAACTCATCTACACATATACAAAATGGTGCAAGCACCCATAATCCTCAAAGAGCCATAATCATAGACATACCGGTGATCACCTTCTAGTCAAAACTAATGCCTTATCAAAATCATTTCATTTAACAAAATTGGGTTTAACCCACCCTATGATTTCCATGTAAAGTGCAATGCATGATGTAGGGATGGCATGGGTAATGTAGAGTAAATGTAAAACCAACAACGAAATAGGAAATCTAGAAATCCACAATAAAAATCATATGAAAATCATAGTACAGTTCACCCATGCATAACACCATCTTTAAGGGACCATGTGTCACGCCCCGGGAGGGTACCCTAGGCGTGGCCGGCACTTAGAGGCTATTGCTAGCCCCCAGGCGAACCACTTAGCATTCATCACATCATTCATTATAAACATTGCGGAAGGAGATAGAAGATAATACCTAAACAAAGTGGGCCAATGGCCAAACATCAAAACTGTTCATTACACCAAGCAAAGGAATATTGCTCAGGTATCATAACATTCACCTTGACTACACCATTATGTCTACAAAGCCTCTAACATTCCTTAAAACGTCTAAGAAGAGGACCATGACAAACCATGGCTACTCGACTCAAAAGAACAGGATAACATTCATAAATAAAGGTTTCCTCCGGAAACAAGGAGGCTCACCACAGTCAGAACTTGGAAACACTTGACCTCAACGGGGCGGCTGCTGAAGTCCTCTAGCTCCTGTATCTGCATCATGAAACGATGCAGCGCCAAATGGCGTCAGTACGTGGAATGTACTGGCATGTAAAATAGCTGAAAACACATTGTTAGGAATATACAAACATAACGCACATCATCACGAGACCTTAACATTTACATCAGGGAAACCTTAACATTGACCTTTTCATTAACATTGACCATTTCATTGGAGTACCCTTAGAAAACCCTTTTCAAGAAGGCCTAACTGGGAGTTTCTTTAACCGACAACCATCACTTATGAGCCAGTGATGATACAACGAAGCGATGCAGTTGCTACATCCGTCCAATACCCTGCCCGGGGCAAAGGACATTCATTAGAAAATATTAGTCCTCATTTGGGACAAGAAAGGTGCCATCCGCGTTGCGGTTCAATCCTCTCTTCCTACGCGGGCCACGTAGTTAATGGATTCAGGTGGTACTCACCTTTCTATCCATTTCGGTGCTCAATACTCCTCCCAGGACTCGACATTGCTCATAAAACATTAACATTCATTAGTCTCATAGGGACGCATTTCATCATCATTAGTCCCCATAGGGGCCAAATACATTATCATTGGCATCAACATTCATTTGTCCCATAGGGACACATTACATTATCATTAGCATCTCCTTTACATCAACATTTACATCATTGTCATTCCATCTCATTAACATCAACATCATTGACTTTAGGGACACTCGTTTAGGAACTTTGACTCTCAACTTAGAGACAGTCCCACACTCACATTCTCAACATTCATCATTCATTAATTTATCATTACTCTAGACTCTACACACACACCCATGTTCATCATGCATGCTTTTCTAGGATACATATACAATAGGTATGGGGTTTTTAACTAAATGCTTTTCAAGAAAATAGTTTAAAAAGGATGCATGAGGGTTTTTATGAGGGTCATCATCAATGCAGGAAAATATGTAGGTTTATGCATAAAATAATGGCATTTATTCATTACATTACATGAATTAACATGTTTCACTTCATTACCCTAACATCATTCACCATTAAACTTTAATACATTACTCATGGGGCACATGGGAGGACATTCCCATGTTTTAAGTTTAGCCTTACATACCTGAAAGAAGATAGTTACACTAAAGCACCTTCTTTCCTCTTGCTCTCCTCAACCTCCTTCAAGCCCTAGCCTTAAGAACCTTAGGAAGACTTCTTCAATGGGGATTTTCAACCATTTTTCGTGAAAACCGACCTATATAGGTCATAGGGTACGTTTAGGATAGGTGGGATTGGACCATAATGCCCTTGGAAATTTTAAGAAATTAAATCCCGTCCTGAAATAACACAGTCCGCGACGCGGACTGGTCGCGGACAGTGTATTTTCGGAAATTCAACTCCGTCGAAATTTTCAGGAAAAGATAAGTGTGTCTTCGCGACCAGTCCGCGTCGCGGAGGCTCACTGTTTTTCGTTTTGGAACAAAAAATTATCTTTTGACTCGGTTGCTCTAAAATTCGACCGAGACCTTTCCCCCACTCCATTTTCAGTGCTGATCATGAATCCGCTCTCGGATTTCTGATCCGAGCATTGGAAGGCACGTCTCTCGCACACCTCTCCTTGAGGGGTAGTTTGGTAATTTCACGGGCGTTGCATTATCTCCCCCTTGGGATCATTCGTCCTCGAATGATAAGTAGGGAAGTATTTTAGCACGAATAGGCTCACGACTCACCTCAATATTACTTTGATAACCTACTACCTTCATCTTTCATTGGTCTTTAAGCTCATTTATTCAACATTAACAATTTCACATGGAATTCATGTAATATACATTAATTTACATTAAGTAGGGTCATTATCTTCGATGCTTCCATCGACCTCGGGCACGAACAAGTGCGGGTACTTTGCTTTCATCTCCTCCTCAGCTTCCCATGTGGATCCTTCAACGAATTGATTTCTCCACAGTACCTTAACAGAAGCTATCTCCTTGTTCCTTAGTCTGCGAACCTGCCGATCAAGGATTTGGACTGGGGTTTCCTCACAGGACAGGCTGTCCTTGATTCCTGTGCTCTCTACAGGCACTACCAAGGCAGGATCCCTAAACATTTCTTCAACATTGAGACGTGGAACACTGAATGAATCCCATCTAATTCAGAGGGTAGTTCCAGCTCATAAGCAACCTTTCCAACCCTTCGCACAATTTGGTAGGGACCAATATAGCGAGGACCCAACTTCCCTTTCTTCCCAAACCTCGCGACGCCTTTCATAGGTGATACTTTCAGATAAACCCAGTCATTCACCTCAAACTCTAAATCCCTTCTCCTTACATCTGTGTACGACTTTTGGCGGCTCTGGGCTGCCTTTAACCTTTCTCGTATAGTCTTCACCTTTTCCATGGACTGGTGGACAAGGTCTGGCCCAATCAGCCCGGCCTCTCCCACCTCGAACCACCCAATGGGCGATCTACATCTTCTCCCATACAAGGCCTCATAAGGGGCCATTTGGATACTCGCATGATAACTGTTGTTGTATGCGAATTCAATCAAGGGTAAATGGTCGTCCCAATTTCCTTTGAAGTCAAGAACGCATGCTCTCAACATGTCTTCCAACGTCTGGATAGTGCGTTCTGCCTGGCCATCCGTCTGTGGATGAAAGGTCGTGCTCAAGTTCACCTTAGTACCCAGCCCTTTCTGGAACGACTTCCAGAAGTGAGAGGTAAATTGGGCTCCTCTGTCTGAAATAATAGACAAGGGAACTCCGTGCAATCTCACTATCTCCTGAATATATATTTTGGCATAATCTTCGGCAGTGTTAGTCGTCTTGACTGCTAAGAAATGTGCTGATTTTGTCATTCTGTCTACAATCACCCATATGGAGTCATGTTGCCTCCGGGATTTCGGTAAACCCGTGACGAAGTCCATGTTCACCATCTCCCACTTCCATTCTGGAATTTCAAAATTCTGAGCCAGAGCACTTGGCCTTTGGTGCTCAACCTTGACTTGCTGGCAGTTGGGGCATCTGGAAACGAATTCTGCGACGTCCCTCTTCATTCCACTCCACCAATAGACTTCTCTCAAGTCGTGATACATCCTGGTGGAACCTGGATGGATGGAGTACTTAGCATTATGGGCCTCAGCTAAAATCCTTTCTCGAACACCATCAACATTAGGGACACATAATCTGTTCTGGTACCTCAGTACCCCATCTCCCCCTTTGGAGAAGGCCATCACTTTTTGCTTCTGAACATCTTCTTTTAGTTGGAGTATAATGGGATCTCGATCCTGCTTCTCTTTAACTTCAGTCACCAGGGATGATGAAGACCCATTTTGAACACTAACTCCTCCTTCATCATTCTCTTTAAGTTGGACCCCCAATCGGGCCAACCTGTGCACCTCTCTCACCAGTTCTTTCTTTTCTTCATCAACATGGGCCGTGCTACCCATAGACAACCTGCTAAGAGCATCAGCAACAACGTTAGCTTTACCTGGGTGGTACATGACGCTCATATCATAGTCCTTGAGCAACTCTAACCATCTCCTCTGTCGCAGATTGAGCTCCCTTTGGCTGAATACATACTGCAAGCTCTTATGGTCTGTGAACACATCCACATGCACTCCATACAAGTAGTGGCGCCAGATTTTAAGTGCGAACACAACGGCTGCCAACTCAAGATCATGGGTAGGATAGTTTCGTTCATGAACCTTAAGCTGTCTGAAAGCATAGGCTACCACCTTTCCTCTTTGCATTAACACGCACCCCAACCCAACTCTAGATGCGTCACAGTATACCACGAAGTTATCTGTTTCGTCAGGCAAGGTCAAAACAGGTGCAGTGGTTAACCTGGTCTTCAGCTCTTGGAAACTTTTCTCACATTCGTCAGACCATTGGAACTTAGCCCTTTTTTGGGTCAGTTTGGTCAATGGTGCAGATAGGGAAGAAAACCCCTCCACAAACCTCCGGTAGTAGCCTGCCAACCCCAAGAAGCTTCTTATGTCAGTCGGAGAGGTTGGCCTTGGCCAGCTTGCCACCGCCTCAATCTTCTGGTGATCCACTCGAATACCATCACCCGAAACCACATGGCCTAGGAAAGCCACTGACTTAAGCCAGAATTCACACTTGGAGAACTTAGCATATAACTCGTGGTCCTTAAGAGTTTGAAGGACAACTCTGAGATGTTTAGTATGCTCTTCCTCATCCTTCGAATATATCAAAATATCATCAATGAAGACGATTACAAACATATCCAAGTAGGGTCTAAATACCCTGTTCATCAAGTCCATAAAGGCTGCTGGTGCATTGGTCAACCCAAAGGACATCACTAAAAATTCAAAATGACCATATCTTGTCCTGAAAACTGTCTTTGGGATATCACACTCCCTCACCTTTAACTGATGGTAACCCGATCTGAGGTCTATTTTTGAAAAACATGAGGCACCCTGAAGTTGGTCGAACAAGTCGTCAATCCTAGGAAGAGGATATTTGTTCTTGACTGTGACCTTGTTCAGTTGCCTATAATCTATACACATTCGAAGCGTCCCATCTTTCTTTCGCACAAACAAAACTAGAGCACCCCATGGGGAAACACTGGGTCTAATAAAACCCTTCTCTAACAGGTCTTTTAACTGTTCTTTCAGCTCCTTCAGTTCAGCGGGGGCCATCCTATATGGCGGAATTGAAATAGGCTGCGTATCGGGGAGTACATCAATACCGAAGTCAATCTCCCTATCAGGAGGGACTCCAGGTAAATCCTCCGGGAACACCTCAGGAAACTCATTAACAACTGAGACCGACTCAAGAGTAGGGGTCTCAACATTATCAGCTTTAACTCTTACTAGGTGGTAGATACACCCCTTAGAGATCAACTTCCTTGCCCTTAGGTAAGAAATAATTATACCCTTGGGTGCAACATAACCTCCCTTCAATTCTAAGACCGGTTCAAGTGGGAATTGAAACTTAACCACTCGGGTTCTACAGTCTATGGATGCATGACAAGCGTGAAGCCAATCCATCCCAAGGATCACATCAAAATCCACCATCTCTAATTCTACCAAATCAGCCAATGTATCCCTATAATAAATGGATACTACACAGTTTCTATAGACCCTTTTTGTCAGAATAGACTCTCCAATAGGAGTTGAAACGGAATATGGCTCACGTAGACATTCTGGGGCAACTTCGAACTTATTAGCCACATAGGGAGTCACAAAGGATAAGGTGGCACCCGGATCAAGTAATGCGTAACAGTTATAAGAGAAGATTTGAAGCATACCCGTTACAACATTTGGGGCAGCCTCTCGGTCCTGCCGATTTCCCATAGCATACAGGCGGTTCGCTCCGCCTCCAGCATTCGTAGCAGTAGCCCTCTGTTGACTGCCCGCAGGGGGCGCTGTAGATGACTGGGCTCTATTACCTCTGTCGTTTCCCCTCTGGCTCCTCATAGGACATTCAATCTGGATATGGCCAGGCTGTCCACACGTATAGCATAAATTGGTGCCTTCCCAGCACGCGCCAAGATGTTGTTTGCCACATCTGCCATAAGTTGCTTTTTCTCTGGGGCCCTGGGCGACACTGGCCTGGGACTGAGATACCTGTGCTCTGAAATTCTGATGGCCCTGGGTCCTTTGGTCATACCTGTGCTGCTGAACAGGTGCATTCGCCATCGGTGTTGCATGGCGAGGAGGTTTCCTCTGAAAGAAGTTCTTGCTGCCCTTGTCCCCCTTTTGCTGGTTTTGTTCCTGGCCCGCAGCCTTGGCTTTCTTGCTCTGCTGTTCCTCCCTGTCCCTCTTCTTGTCCTCTTCGGTCTGTTGATCGTAAACCATCAGCCTGGAAATATCCATGTCTAGGATCAGCAATGCTGCCTTGCACTCCCTCTTCACATGTCTGCCCAGTCCAGACACAAATTTTCTCATCCTGGCCCTCATATCAAGAACCATCTCCGGAGCATACCTCGACAGCTGGGTGAACTTTAGGCTATACTCTTTGGCGGTCATACCCTCCTGTTTTAAGTTCACAAACTCTTCAACCTTGGCTTCCCTTAACTCTTGGGGAAAGAAATGATCGAGAAAAGCACTCTCGAACTCTTCCCACTCGGCTGGTTCAGCACTTTCACCTCTGACATCCTCCCATTGGTTGTACCAAATGTTGGCCACATCCTTAAGTTGATATGAGACCAACTCCACTCCTTCAATCTCACTTGCATGCATTGCCCTTAGGATCTTGCGCATTTCATCAATAAAGTTTTGCGGATCCTCCTCAACCTTAGAACCCGTATAGACTGGCGGATTCATCCTCAAAAAATCTCTGAGCCTGGAAGCAGTAGTTGGCTCTTGGGAACTGGAGCTTGGGGCCTGGGGACCACGACTGCCACTTTGCGAGGCCACCAACTGGGTGAGCATGGCAATGGCTCCCCTGAATTCTGCCTCTGAAGTGGGGGCTGACTGTGCTGGGGGTGCTGGTGGAGCCTCAGCAGCTCTAGCTGGTCGTCCCCGTCTCCTTACCTCACGTTCTGGCAAGGGGTTCTCAGTATTTGGGACAGAACCATCTCTTTGGGCAGCAGTGCGTTTTGGAGGCATTATCTGCAAACGCGTAACGCACGAGTTAAAGAGATTTGCTTAAAGTCAAGCTCTAGTGCACGACTCAGAACATCAAAGAAGTGGAACCATTTCCTAATGCCCTGTAGCATCCTGTTTATGAAGTGTGGTGCACAACACACGCATAAACGAGACTCTACTAGACACGGCTTCGTAGACTCCCTAGAACTCTTGAACTCTGTGCTCTGATACCAAGTTTGTCACGCCCCGGGAGGGTACCCTAGGCGTGGCCGGCACTTAGAGGCTATTGCTAGCCCCCAGGCGAACCACTTAGCATTCATCACATCATTCATTATAAACATTGCGGAAGGAGATAGAAGATAATACCTAAACAAAGTGGGCCAATGGCCAAACATCAAAACTGTTCATTACACCAAGCAAAGGAATATTGCTCAGGTATCATAACATTCACCTTGACTACACCATTATGTCTACAAAGCCTCTAACATTCCTTAAAACGTCTAAGAAGAGGACCATGACAAACCATGGCTACTCGACTCAAAAGAACAGGATAACATTCATAAATAAAGGTTTCCTCCGGAAACAAGGAGGCTCACCACAGTCAGAACTTGGAAACACTTGACCTCAACGGGGCGGCTGCTGAAGTCCTCTAGCTCCTGTATCTGCATCATGAAACGATGCAGCGCCAAATGGCGTCAGTACGTGGAATGTACTGGCATGTAAAATAGCTGAAAACACATTGTTAGGAATATACAAACATAACACACATCATCACGAGACCTTAACATTTACATCAGGGAAACCTTAACATTGACCTTTTCATTAACATTGACCATTTCATTGGAGTACCCTTAGAAAACCCTTTTCAAGAAGGCCGAACTGGGAGTTTCTTTAACCGACAACCATCACTTATGAGCCAGTGATGATACAACGAAGCGATGCAGTTGCTACATCCGTCCAATACCCTGCCTGGGGCAAAGGACATTCATTAGAAAATATTAGTCCTCATTTGGGACAAGAAAGGTGCCATCCGCGTTGCGGTTCAATCCTCTCTTCCTACGCGGGCCACGTAGTTAATGGATTCAGGTGGTACTCACCTTTCTATCCATTTCGGTGCTCAATACTCCTCCCAGGACTCGACATTGCTCATAAAACATTAACATTCATTAGTCTCATAGGGACGCATTTCATCATCATTAGTCCCCATAGGGGCCAAATACATTATCATTGGCATCAACATTCATTTGTCCCATAGGGACACATTACATTATCATTAGCATCTCCTTTACATCAACATTTACATCATTGTCATTCCATCTCATTAACATCAATATCATTGACTTTAGGGACACTCGTTTAGGAACTTTGACTCTCAACTTAGAGACAATCCCACACTCACATTCTCAACATTCATCATTCATTAATTTATCATTACTCTAGACTCTACACACACCCATGTTCATCATGCATGCTTTTCTAGGATACATATACAATAGGTATGGGGTTTTTAACTAAATGCTTTTCAAGAAAATAGTTTAAAAAGGATGCATGAGGGTTTTTATGAGGGTCATCATCAATGCAGGAAAATATGTAGGTTTATGCATAAAATAATGGCATTTATTCATTACATTACATGAATTAACATGTTTCACTTCATTACCCTAACATCATTCACCATTAAACTTTAATACATTACTCATGGGGCACATGGGAGGACATTCCCATGTTTTAAGTTTAGCCTTACATACCTGAAAGAAGATAGTTACACTAAAGCACCTTCTTTCCTCTTGCTCTCCTCAACCTCCTTTAAACCCTAGCCTTAAGAACCTTAGGAAGACTTCTTCAATGGGGTTTTTCAACCCTTTTTCGTGAAAACCGACCTATATAGGTCATAGGGATACGTTTAGGATAGGTGGGATTGGACCATAATGCCCTTGGAAATTTTAAGAAATTAAATCCCGTCCTGAAATAACACAGTCCGCGACGCGGACTGGTCGCGGACAGTGTATTTTCGGAAATTCAACTCCGTCGAAATTTTCAGGAAAAGATAAGTGTGTCTCCGCAACCAGTCCGCGTCGCGGTTCCGTCGCGGAGGCTCACTGTTTTTCGTTTTGGAACGAAAAATTATCTTTTGACTCGGTTGCTCTAAAATTCGACCGAGACCTTTCCCCCACTCCATTTTCAGTGTTGATCATGAATCCGCTCTCGGATTTCCGATCCGAGCATTGGAAGGCACGTCTCTCGCACACCTCTCCCTGAGGGGTAGTTTGGTAATTTCACGGGCGTTACACCATGCATGTCCATAATTGCATAATTCATGATGATTCTTCATAATAGAGCTTAACATAACTAAAAATCTGGAATAATGTACCGTCCATGCATTGATCAAAGTTAACAAGATCAAATAGTAAAATTCACCTTTAAAGTAACTAAAATTCATGAGGTAGCTTGAAAAGAATTTTGGGTCGTCTTGGTTGAAAGAAATCAAGAATCAATCCTACATACCTATATCTTGAGAATGAACTTGAGGACAAAATGGACTCCAAATTAAAAGCCTTGACTTGAGGATCCTAGAGAGAAGTTGGAGAATCTTGTAGGAGGAATTTTAGAGAGAGTGAGAGTGAAATGGAGAATGGCTGAAAACTGAGGGAGTTTGGTTAATTTAAGTACTTAGGAGGGGTGGAAAATACCCAAAACACCCTCAAACCAATTTATATTTACATAAAAACCAAAATCAAAATGGGTGAAAATATTAAGTAGGGTCTCATGACACTGTTCACGGCAATATTCACGGCCAGTGAACAGTGACATGGTCAGTGAACAATAACCGTGTGACTATACTTGGAATTTTCAGCAAATTGTTTCAAGCCAAGGGCTTCCAACTGAAGGTCGTACAGACTGTGTGATGCTTCACGGGTCGTACAAGGGTCCGTATGAAGGTACCAAGGAAGGAGACACACTTAGAACACAATTTGGCAAACAAAATCGTATGTGACTTCAGCCTCACAGACCGTTCATTTTGTGCTAAGAGATATGTTCATTTAAAGTCAGCCCTTCTATCGGTACTTGTGAAGAACTTAGCCAATGGAATTCCTTTGAACTTGACTTGATGTAGGAGACCCCTGGTGGTCTTAAACAACATAAATAAGCTTAAATTGAAGGCTTGAAAGTGAAATTAGCTTAAGCACGAAGATTCCATACTTAGAACTTTTCACTCCGGAAGTTTTACGGATGACCTCACAGGCCATGCCACCCCACACGGGTCGTGCACTTGGTCCATGTAAAGGTGACTTTTTCACACAGTAAACCAAACGCAAGGCCACACGGACCGTGTGAAGGTTCGTGTACCCTTACTTGATAAATTTCCCAACGAAGAGCTGATCAAGTGTCACTCCACGGGAGGCTATACAGACCGTGTGGCGTCACACGGGTCGTGTGGGCTCCTCCATGAAGTGATTCCTGGCATCTTTCATGGGAAAAATTTCCAGGCCTCAAGACGATGCCGGTGAGAGAAATTTGGGGCTTTACATGCTCGCTTTATAGTGTTTTGAGCTTTCTCGGGACATTTCGGCGATCAGAATCGACGGATCGCAAATTTTTCAGTTTCGACAGGCTTCAGTAAAATTGTCATAACTTCTTACTCCTAAATTCGATTAAGGCAGAATTAGATGCAATGCAAAGCTAATTCAAAGGTATTTAATATATTATGGAACACCTAAATTATTATGTGCTGAGATATATGACCATTTGAAGTTGACCCTTCTATGAACTTATAACAAAACTTAGCCAATGGAAATGTTTGAACTTGGCTTGACCTTGGGTGTCCCTTATGATCTCAAACTGCATCTGACTCACTTCAAATACTTAGGAAAGGACCTTAACATACATTCATAACTTTGAAGTTATTGGATCACCCAATTTCATAGAATTTCATATCAAAGCTCATTCAGTAAGGAATATTTCACCTCAACTTTGTTTTAAAGGATTTTTATGACTTTTATTCATCTCAAATGTATTACCCCTCTATAGAATAGGTTTTAATACCTATATTGAAGGTTAGAATCACTTGGTATGATCTCATATGTAATAGAGGAAAATTCAAATCTTAGCTTAAAAGTTTCCAAGGTGTTAACAAAAATTCTTTCAAATCTTTACTACCAAGTACAAATATGATAAATCTAAAATGAAAAGATGGAAATATTTTATTCTTTCACAGTGGATGAAAGCAAAAAGTAAAGTAAAAGTAAAATTATAGTTATTTCTCTACCCCAAAATCTATTTAATCAATAATACCTTCGCTTGATATGATGTGGCCTAGGAAAGCCATTGATTAAAGTTAAAATTAACACTTTGAGAACTTAGCATATATCTCTATATCTTTGAGAGTCTGGAGAACAATTCTGAGATGGTTGATATGTTCATCCTCATTTCTGGAGTAGACCAATATATCGTTGATAACCACAATCATAAACATGTCCAAATATGGATTAAATACCTGAATCGGGAGATTCATAAAAGCTATAGGCGCATTAGTCAAATCAAGCCATCTTTAGAATGTCACATCCTCTCACTTTCAACTGGTGATAAATATATCTAAGGTCTATCCTAGAGAAACAAGTGACACCCTGAAATTGGACAAACATATCATCTATTTTGGGGAGAGGATAATTAATTTTAAATGGTGACCTTGTTATTGATAATAATCAATGAACATACTAAGGGATCCATGTTTCTTTTGCATGAATAGGATTTAAGTGCCCCAAGGTGAGACAGTCGACCTAATGAATTTTTTCCTAGCAAATTCTTGGCATGCTCTTTCAACTTGGCGGGAGCCATCCTATATTGCGAAATAGAAATAGTCTGCATATTAGGAAGCACATCAATCCCAAAGTCTACTTCCCTAAGTAGATATTTAGGAAAGACCTCAAGAAATTCATTCACAATCGAGACTTACTGAAGGGATGGGGTCTCGTCATTATTATTTGTGACTCAAATTATATGATAGATACACCCTTTGGAGATAAATTTTCTGGCCTTAAGGTAAGAAATAAAGTGATCCTTAGGCATTGTGAGACTACCTTTCAACTCTAAGTTAGGCTTGTTGGAAAATTGAAACTTGACGACTTGAGTCTTACAATCAGTTGTGGCGTAACAAGCATAAAGTCAATGTATATCTAAGATAACATCAAAATCAATCATATCTAATTTAACTAGGTCTATCTCTATGATTGATGAAAAATACATGATCTTTATAGACTCTCTCAGTAAGGATAGACTCACCAACTGAAGTCGAAGCACTGAAGGGCTCAAGAAGACGCATATGAAGAATCTCAAAATTTCTAGCCACATAGAGAGTCACAAGGACAACATCGCACCTTGAACAAGTAAAGCATAAACACCAAAGGAAAAAACTTGAAGCATCCCAATAACAATATTCAGTGAATATTTTAGGTCTTGGTGACTAGCCATAACGTATAGGTGGTGGCCATAACGTATAGGTGGTGTGTACCCCAACCTGCCCTAAAGTCGTACCTTTGTGCACCAATGACAATTTTACCTCAAACAGAGGCTCTAATTCAAATTCCGATCTCACCACTGCTTTCTTCGCAAAAAAATCCTTTCAAGATTGACTTTTGAATCATCCAATTTTGCCATGTAAAAGCTAAGAAATCATTTCTTGATATGCCCTAAATGAACTAATTCATGATTAAAGACAACCACTTATAACCCACTAAAATGACCTTCACGCGGAGGCCCGAAAACCCCTACATTGCGATCGCGGCACGAGGACCGCTATTGCAGAGGCCTGGCATCATTGTCCTTGGCAAATGCGATGAACCCATCAGCGATCGCGAGGCACAATCAGCGTCCCCTTGGCAAACCTGGCCAAAGGGCCCGTAATCGTGAAGAGTGGCCTGCACCAGGTATCAACTGAAATACTGATTTATCCCAACTTTAAAATTTTCGACGGGGTACTAGAAATTCATCTGCAACTCTGTGCATGCAAACGAACTATGCTACCCCATCAAAATTGACATTTTAGACTCAATGACGCAGTCAAAATTTCCATACAAGGTCGACTGAATGTGGATCCCACTTTCAAGCCATTTTTAACCAAAATCCACTAGGAGGGGCTCGAAATGAGTCCAGGAAGCTTCAGGAGTCAAACGAAAGGTTGTCCTAGACCAAATTCGACATTGCAGAGCTAACTGCACTGTCATAATTTTCATCCGCACGTGTTTTCCAAGAATGTTGACCAAAGTCAACTCTGGCCAAATTTCAATGGCCAAAATGCTAAATGGTATAAATTCACACCAAAGTCTCAGTACTCGAGCTGACCATGCTTCTAGCCTAATTTGACCGTTCCGAAGTTGATGGAACTGACAAAATTTCGTTTTGAGGTCCTTTTCCTGCACTTTAGCCTGAAAATCACTTTTCAAGTTATAAAGGCTTTCCAACACGAAAAACTGCACCAAATCCAAATGAATGACCAGGTGATCGTGCTACTAGTGCCAGCAGATCATAATTGATCTGGGGTCACTTCAGGAAAATTCTAAACGCTGAAAAGAATGAAGGAGCAGATAAAATGACCTGGAAGATCATTACATAATTTAACAAAAAGTAATCAATGTCATGACTAAGACATGAATAAAATCTATATAAGGGAATAAGCACTCACGAATCCATCAATGTATGTGCTTCCCTGTAATTAATATTGAACTGAGGGCTATTTTTATCATTTAATTATTCTCTTTTTGTGCTTCTTCCATTTATTTTTGGCTCTATTTATTATTAGTATTTACTCTTTTATCTTTTTTTCTATTTTAAATTTTACATATCTCTCGCATTTGTGATTAAGATGAATGTTTTATCATAATTTTTATATTAATTTATATATAATTTTAAGTTTGAAAAATAATTTAACTAATAAGTAATTATTGTCATGAGTAAGAAATGAGCAAAATTTATCTTGATATGCAGCGAGCGAAAAATTAAGTAACTACATATTTTTTATTTATTGGATAAATAATGCGAATGGATGGAATATTTAATAACTTTCTACTATTTTTCAATGATAAAATTTATTCAAAAACTCAATGGACAAAATAAATTTTGTTATAATAATTTTGTGTTGTTTTTGTTAACTGGAAAAGACAAAAAATTATTTGTGTGGTCGTTCATTACTTTTTGTTTCTAAGCTATCCATTTGATTATAAAAATACGATTCACATTTTTTATTTTATTTGAATATCAAACTTTGGCCATTAAAAATTTAAAATTATGTTTCAAACTTAAAAGATAACTAATTATAATTATATTCGTACTCACTTTTAAAATAATAATACATTCAAACATAAATATTATTTCACGTATTATAAAAAATATAATTAATTAGTACAAAAATTAATATTATTGAATCCGTGCTATAATAACTAGTATATCAACGAATGTTGATCCAATGTCATTTTAATTCTTAGAAAATTATAGTGAGAAGTGTAAGGGAAACAAAAAAAGTTTAGGCATATTATCTTTTAAGTTTAATGGACAAGAATGGTTCCTTAATTAATCATAAGTAGTCCACTTGAAGAGTGTTTGGAGATATGGGACCCATTGTTTCAAATGGGAAAAGAAAAGAGCATAAAGTAAACTCTTTGCCAACCCTATCAGTTTGCCTTCTGCCCAACCACTCACATATTTCACTTCTTCTCGAATAAAATAGGAAGAGATAAAAATGTGTTTTCCTTTGAAATCAAGTTGATTAGTAGTTGAAATTTCAATTTTTTATTTACGTTTTCCTTATAAACATGAAAGCTCCATAATTGGTTAGAATTATTCAAACTTCTTTGACTCTTATATAATCTTATAAAATTAAAAAAAATTATGATTTAAATATAAAGTATTGAAATATTCTATTTTTTCCTTATAAACACCAAACCAAATTATTAAAATTTTTCTGACTCTTATATAATTTTATCAAATAAGAAAAATTATAGTTTACAAGAATAAAGAATTGAAATATTATTTTTCTTTCTTATAAACACGAAAACTCTATAATTAGCTAGAATTATCAAAATTTCTCTGATTCTTATACAATCGTATCAAATAAAAAAAATTATAGTTTAAAAATAAAGTGTAGAAATATTCTAAGGTGCCAAATTAATCAATCGCATATGTTCGTGTTTCTTCAATTAATATTTTTTTTTCGATTACATGTTATTACAAATTTTTAATTACACATAATTATAAAAATTTACTAGTCCAATAAATCAACAACAGAATTAACTAGTTTTTTTTTTTTTTTTGATAAATCTCTCACATGATACGAGCAATCTTTTCACATTGAACATGGGTATGTATGTGTATGTATATATATATTTTGTAAAATATAAACTTGTCGGACAAGTTTTATATTTTTTAAAAAATAAAATCACAATTTGAAATTTCAAATCCTACTTTTTGAAGAATTTGAGATTTGGTATCATGATTTGAAGTTAAAAATTGAAATTTTTTATAAATCTTTTATAAACAAAGAAAACTTTTTGAAACTCATGATATAAAATAAGTCAAAATTATTTGTGCTACTATAAATTATTTCATCAAGAGTAACATAAATATTTTTAAATTAAATTTTTTGAGATCGACCAAAAAGGAAATTGACTCATACTTGTTAGCTTGTGATAGGAGTTTAAGGATTTTTTTTCACTTGTTCAGTTTACCCTTATTTATTCTTGAACCGAACATTATGGATGTTTAAGTCTTGTTGTGCATGTTAATTTACTTCAAATGTTAGGCAAAAGATGATTGATGAGCACATTACAATCTGAAATGAAATCTTAAGGTGTTGGTCCTGGCATGTTAGGTGGAATTCAGAAAAAGAAAAAGAAGAGGAACATGCTGCAGAATCAACATGTGAAAAAGAGCAAGTGACAAGACATTGACCAAATTTACCACCACCTTACCATAGAGAATATTTTCCATGGGAAAGAGGCACGCATTTTTCACTTGTAACATGAGTTGGGATAAACTTTAGAAAAGGAGACTTAGCTACTCCTACTTTTTACTTAAAATGGAGGAGTATTTGAACTTGGTGCAAAATGGAAACAACACTATATTAAAACGTTTTCTTCTTGTTATTGTAATTTGGAAAATATGAGGTCCCAAATCATGTGAGGTAGTTACTAGTCAAGTCCCCTGTTCCACGTTACTAAACTCCATCATACAATTCCAGCAAGTTACGATCCTTTCTTCGCCATTTCTATTTTTATTCCTTCCTTTTCCCTTTAAGAATTCCAAATTATTGGAACAAAAATGGATTTTGAACGGAAATATAACTACTTGGATTTATGCAGTCCTCCAAATATATATAACAATCTCCATGATGCTTGAGTTGGTCAACAATTTCAATAATTGATTCTTGCCTTACAAAAGTATTTGGTGTTGACTCAAAAATATTACAAAAGATGGTTGGCTTCATATGTCTCTCAGAAACAATCTCTCTACCTCAATGATATAGTGCAATATTTGTTTATATTCTACCCTTTCCGGACCTTGAGATTTCACTGACTATCTCTTGGTTGTACTTGACTTCATTTTAGGTCGTGTTATTTTTTATTATTTTGAAATTGTCGATCCTAATTATTTGTCATCAAAACTAATTGGTACCACTACAAAAGATGGCCATCCTATCCACTATGAAGGAGCTATGACGACAACAACAATAACATATCCAGTGGAATCCCACAAGTGGGATCTGGGAAGGGTAGAATATACACGCAAATCTTACCACTACCTCATAAAAATAGAGAGACCGTTTCTTGGGAACCGTCGTCTCAAAAACCTATAAGCAGAAACTTTGAAGGAGACATGAATTAGGAGATATCAACATCCAAATTTGAAAATTATTGTTAGGAATCCCATGAGTTATAAGTTGGAAAACGTATTTGTCAAGCTGATCTCACGTATTATTGGTCACTATTAGTCCGAATTGAGCATTAAATCCCCCATTATTGAACTACTGAAGAATATGAGTTCCAATTTGAGATAAAAATTAGTGAAGATCATATATTGAATATTGTGTACCATTTTGTCTATATTATAGATCAATTTAATATATAATAATTAATTAAATAGTATACAATTTATTGCGATAGTATTTTAAAATTCGAAGCTGACATATACATGAATGATTTGAGTGAATAATATGTCAAAAGCTTCAAAACATCGAGAGAAAGATGAATTGTAGTAATAAATCAATATTATATAACAACATATATAAATGTACGTATATCTTTAACATATAGTTATACATCACATATACATAACTATACTTTATTTATACAAGGCAGAAACATTACATTTACTTGCCCTCGTTTGGCTGATAGAGGCATCGAGCATTTACGCAAGAAGCTAAAAAATAATTGGAGAAAAGAATGAACAGAAAGAGAAAGAAAGAAAAAAGAAAAGGTGGAAAAATATTAATATAATAATCACATGGTATTGACTTGAAAATATCGGAGATATTTAATAATCACATGATATTGACATGGAAATATCGGAGTTGGACATAAAAATGGCCAAATAGGTATGAGGATAAATGGATAATTATTTTTGTAATTACAATTATTAGTGGGCATTTTGATTGATAAAAAGTTTGGACTGTCCAAAACTTTTACCAAAATATGATTTAATTCACCAATTGAGAAACAATAACCCAACTGGGGTGTTCATGGAGCGGGTTGGTTCAGATTTTTTAAATATCAAATTAAATTATTTGTATCGAATTTTTTAATATATAAATCAAACCAAACCAATAAAACTCGAAATTTGCAACCTTGGATTTTTTTTCGGATTTCTCAGGTTTTCGAATTTTTTTTTCGAATTTCTTGAATTTTTGAGTTTTTTTTTTTATATTTTGATAACGTATTTATAATAATATATAATTAACTTATGATTCATTTATTTCTTTAGTCCTACCAAAATACAAAAATCTAGGATTTTTTTTAAGAAAAACACAAACTATGATATTAGTGAAGACACAAAAATATTCAACAAAATATAATAATGAGATCGCATAAATAAATATTGCCAATAAATAAGTCACAATGAAGATGATTTTAATTTTAAATTACTAAATCATGCTAAAATAAGTCATAATAAAATTATCATAAATTTACAGTGCTAAATCATATTTAAATAAGTGTGATAAGTACTTATTAATTATATGAGTAAACATTAAATCTCGGGTTGGATTTTTAAAGTTAAAATCAAACCAAACCAAAAATAGTCGGATTTTTTTTTTCCAATACACCAAGTCAAACTAAATCATTAGTCAATTTTTTTCTCTCGGGTTGACTAAGTTTGTGGTATGGTTCGATTTCCGTTTGGCTTTGTTTAACCCTAAACCCAACTTCAAGCTATTAGCCCAATTCATATTTTTTAGAATAACTTGGAGAATTTTCATGAATAGCCTAGGCTTGAAATTTAATATGATCAAATAGCTATATTTTACATAATTACACGACATAACTTTTGCTATGTGACTTGGAGCGGAGGAGAGAGACGGCGAGAGAGGACAGAGAGCGGAGAGAGACGAATTATATATATATATATATATATATATATATATATATATATATATATATATATATATATATATATATTTGTCAAATTGTATGTGTATATTTGTCAAATAATTGTATATGTGTAATTAATATACATATGTATTTCTATATCTGGCACGTGAGATTGGAGAGGGAGGAGAGAGGTGACCAAGATCGAGAAAGGAGAGAGAGAGAGAGAGATGATAGAGAAAATAACAACAAAACCCTATCTATAGCAACAAAATCCTAATTATAGCTATAAATTGTAATTTTTTCAAACTATAGTGGTATATAAATACATGTCATATGTTTGATTACTTACATAATTTTTCCTAACTTAGATCACATAGTGTTAAGAGCTGATTATATTATTCCTTAATCTTTATTAGATTTTAAAAATCTCTTAAAATCTATAAATTTCGAGATACATCACAGGGCTTTCGGATACATCATTAGATATCTGGAAGATAGGAGAGAGATGTATTAGAGATGATATGACAATGGGATACATAGGAGAGGGATGTATCCGAGATGGAAGGGGATGTATCCGAGTGGGAAGAGATGTATGTGAGAGGGGGATAAGGATGTATTAGCGAGATGAAAGTGATGTATCTGAGAGGGAATTTTTTGGATTCTTTTTAAATGGTTGAGAATTTTAGAAATTATTATAAAATAAGATGTATATTTAGATAATTGTTCCTATTTTTTAAGGGAAAATTATATCAGGTGACAACTGAAATATTTGTTTATCATTTTTCTTGGCTAATTTTCTAAAATTACTCAAAATGGTCCAATTTAGATAAAAGGATCATATTTGATGTATTAATATATTATCCACAATTTATCGCTATTTAACCACAATTTATCAGAAAAACTTTTGTTGTTGTTTACATTTTTTTTGTTACACTTTTTTTTTAAAAAAAAACTTTTCTAATTGTTTGATTTTTTTTTATAGAAAAATAAAAATTTATATTATTTTATTATTTTTCATTTTTTTTAATTTACTAAGATGATAATGGATGATAGTCGATAAATATCAATACATTATAAAATTGTTTATATAATTCGATATACGATTATACACATTATACAATATCCATATATTATACATACACCACATAATTATTTGTATATTATATGTACTTATTTATATACTATTTATATGAAATTGATACATGTATATGCACTTCATATAATGTTGATACATTACATATGCACTGCATAACTATTTATATAGATATTGATACATTACATACACCACATAACTATTTATACAAATATTGATATATTACATATATGTCACATAATTATTTATACACCATATATACATGTTCATACACCATTTATACAATAACCATAAATGTCCATACACTATCTCTACAACGTTGATCCATTACATATACACTACTTAATTATTAGTTATTAGAAAATAAAAGAAGTTAATTATTTAGCCACGACCAAAATATAGCTAATACAAAATAAAAGTAAATTGTGGCTGATACAAAGTAAAAATAATGTTGTTTAGCCACAATTAACATGTAACTAAATAGAGATAAATCCATGGTTAAATGGTGAATTTGTCTATATTTCATTTTTTATTTTCTTGGCTATGTTTTTTTTGTAAACTAACAACTTTTTGGTTTGAACTTATTCCTATTTTTAATGAAAAATATTTGAGCAAAATAACACCAATCCCACTAGATAAGAGCAAATTACTTCCCTTCAAGCAAGTTTTCAATATTATAAATCTTATCCGAATTCAATTTGAAAACATGTATCTAGCGCATCAAAATACATGTGTGTATAATACATAGGATAATATGAAGTGTAATTTATTCTAGAAACACTATATTCAAATGGATTCATATTTACATCTCTCTCTCTCCTTTCTCCTTTACTCTCTCATCTCTCTCCTTTTGTATCTATTCAAAATATAACTGAAATGTATTTGTTCTCTGGTTACATGTATCTAGTGTGATTCAACATAGCAAATTTCTCACGCCTCGGGAGGGTACCCTGGGCGTGGCCGGCACTCAAAGACTATTTCTAGCCCCTGAGCGAACCACTTAGCCTCCTCACACCACTCAACATCAAGATAGCGGAAGTAACATCAAAGGAATATCTTGAATAAGGGCCCAATGGACAACATCAATCTCAACATCAACTAAGTAAGGGAAATATTACTCAGTCCAAAAGAAATCATCTGCATCAATCCTCGACATCATGTCTACGAAGCCTCTAATCTAACTCGACTGTCTAAGAGTGGTGCCGTGACATGCCATGGCTACCAGACTCAATGAATAAAGGAAAACATAAAGTAGAAGGGTTTCCTCCGGAAAGCAAGGAGGCTCACCAACTCAGAACTCGAACTCTGCGGCTTCAACGGTGCGTCTGCTGAAGTCCTCTAACTCCTGTATCTGCATCATAAAACGATGCAGCGCCAAATGGCGTCAATACGTGGAATGTACTGGCATGTAAAATAGCTGAATAACAGGGTAAATACACAGCATAAAGAAACATCAACCCAACATCATATTCCATCAAAATGTCAATGTCTATCTAAGGCAAGAGATTAGAATAGACAGTTGACTCATCAACCTCTCATCTCCACATCGTCATCACATCAAAGGGACATCACATCGACTCAAGGGACATCAACACCGACTCAAGGGAACATCACATCGACTCAACATCACATCAACATCAGAGTTCTATCAAAGGAACCTAACTGGGAGATTCTCTAACTGACAACCATCACTTATGAGCCAGTGATGATACAACGAAGCGATGCCGTTGCCACATCCATCCAATACCCTGCCCGGGGTAAAGGACATCACATCAGTGGATCCACAAGAAAACATCAAAACATCAGTCCACTTTTGGGACAAGATAGGAGCCATCCGCATTGCGGTTCAATCCTCTCTTCCTACGCGGGCCACGTAGTTAATGGGTTCGAGTGGGACTCACTCTCTACCCATTTCGGTGCTCAGTACTCCTCCCAGAACTCGACATGCTCATAAACATCATCATCATCATCATCATCAGTCCCAGAGGGACATAGTACATCATCACCAGTCACATAAGGACATGGTATAATAATTAATACCTCAACATCAACATCGGTCCCAGAGGGACATAGGATAAGACATCAACATCAACATCAGTCCCGTAGAGACATTGTACCTCAACATCAACATCACCTCACCTCATCACATCAACATCAACATCATAGACTCAAGATTAACTTTTAGAAATTAAACCTCGAATTTTAAGACATCATATTACATCATTCTCATCAACATCATCATCAAGACTCTCATCAAATGTGAAACACAATCACAACATCCCCACGTCATCATCGTCAAGGCTCTAGACTCATCCCCTAAGTTCATTCTGCATGCTTTTCAATTAGCAATACTTATAGGATTTTTAAATGCACTCATAAAAATGAATCAAGTATAAAACAAAGTAATGATGATCATCAATTCCTGTAAGAAAATCATTTATACATAAAATACGTAGAGTTTTAATATGCATCAACTCTTTACATCAACCTCAACATCAATGACTCTAATCATTAGTTCTCAGAAGGGCACATGGGAGAACATTCCCACGCTTTAAGTTAGCCTTACATACCTGGAAAGTTTGGCTAACACAAGGAAGCACACCCTCCTCTAGATCTCCTCAATCCTCACCTTCTTTCAAGCCCTACCTTAGGTGACTCTTGGGAAGAACGCTTAGAATTTGGGTTTTGAAACCCTTTTCTTCGAAAACTGACCTTAATTAGGCGTAGGGGGACGTTTAGAATAATTAGGAATGGACTAAATTGCCCTCCATAATTTAAAAGAATTACTCCCCCGTCTGAAATAACACAGTCCGCGACGCGGACCTGTCGCGGACAGTGTATTTTCGGAAACTCAACTCCGTCGAAAATTTTACAGGAAACATAAGTGTTGCTCCGGGACTGGTCCGCGTCGCGGTCCTGTCGCACAGACACACTGTTTTTCGTTTTTGAACGAAAATTTATCTTTCGACTCGGTCGCTCTAAAAATCGACCGAGACCCTCTTCCCACTCCATTTTCAGTGTTGATCACGAATCCACTCTTGGATTTTCAATCCGAGCATTGGAAGACGCGTTTTACGCGCACCTCTCCTCTAGGGGTATTTTAGTAATTAGCCGGGCGTTACATTATCTCCCCCTTGGGATCATTCGTCCTCGAATGATGAGTAGGAACGACATTAAGCACGAATAAACTCAAGACTCACCTCGATACTCACTCAATAACATCATTACCTCGACTTCTCATCGACCTCATTAATCATATATTCAGACATCAATTTTTTTTAAACATCACATCATGGTATTAACATCAATTTTCATAAAGGTAAGAATGTTACCTTCAACACTTTCATCAACCTCAAGCACGAACAGGTGCGGGTATTTTGCCTTCATCTTTTCCTCAGCTTCCCATGTGGCTTCCTCAACGAATTGATTCCTCCACAGGACTTTGACAGAAGCTATCTCCTTGTTCCTCAGTCTGCGAACCTGTCGATCAAGGATCTGGACTGGGATTTCCTCATAGGATAAACTATCTCTAACTCCCGTGCTCTCCACAGGTTTTACCAAGGCTGGATCTCCCAAACACTTCTTCAACATTGAAACATGGAACACCGGATGGATTCCATCTAACTCGGAAGGTAACTCTAGCTCGTAGGCGACCTTCCCAATTCTTCGCACAATCTGGTATGGGCCAATATAACGAGGACTTAATTTCCCCTTTTTCCCAAACCTCATGACACCCTTCATGGGTGATACCTTCAAGTAAACCCAATCGCTCACCTCAAACTCTAGGTCTCTCCTCCTCACATCTGTGTAAGATTTCTGACGGCTTTGGGCAGTCTTTAATCTTTCCCGAATAATTTTCACCTTCTCTAAGGACTGGTGAACAAGGTCAGGACCAATCAACTCAGCCTCTCCAATTTCAAACCACCCAATGGGTGATCTACATCTCCTCCCATACAATGCCTCATAAGGGGCCATTTGGATGCTCGCATGATAACTGTTGTTATATGCGAATTCAATCAATGGCAAGTGATCATCCCAATTTCCTTTGAAATCAAGGACGCAAGCCCTCAACATGTCCTCCACCATCTGAATAGTGCGCTCTGCCTGACCATTCGTCTGTGGATGAAAGGCTGTGCTCAAACTCACTTTGGTACCCAATCCTTTCTGGAAGGACTTCCAGAACTGAGAAGTAAATTGGGCTCCTCGGTCCGAGATAATGGACAAGGGAACTCCATGCAACCTCACAATCTCTTTGATATACATCTTGGCATACTCCTCTGCCGTGTTGGTCGTCTTGACCGCAAGAAAGTGCGCTGACTTCGTCATTCTATCCACACTCACCCATATTGAATCATGCTGTCTCCTCGATCTCGGTAGGCCAGTGATAAAATCCATGTTAATCATCTCCCACTTCCATTCTGGAATCTCAAAGTTCTGGGCCAAGCCAATTGGCCTTTGATGCTCAACCTTTACTTGTTGACAATTTGGGCATCTCGAAACAAACTCCGCAATATCCCGCTTCATTCCACTCCACCAATAGACCTCTCTCAAGTCGTGATACATCTTGGTGGAGCCTGGATGAATGGAGTATCTAGTGCTATGGGCCTCAGCCAGAATCCTCTCTCGGACATCATCAACATCGGGGACACATAGTCTATTCTGGTATCTTAATACCCCATCTCCCCCTTTGGAGAAGACCATCACCTTTTGCTTTTGAACATCCTCCTTCAGTTGAAGTATAATAGGATCTCGATCCTGCTTCTCTTTTACCTCAGTCACTAGGGACGATGCAGACCCATTCTGAACATTAATTCCTCCCTCGTCGTTCTCCTCAAGCTGGACTCCCAATCAAGCCAACCTATGCACTTCCTTCACTAACTCCTTCTTTTCTCCTTCAACATGGGCTGTGCTACCCATAGACAACCTGCTAAGAGCATCAGCAACAACATTAGCTTTACCTGGGTGGTACATGATGCTCATGTCATAGTCCTTGAGCAATTCCAACCACCTCCTTTGTCGCAGGTTGAGCTCTCTCTAACTGAAGACATACTGTAAGCTCTTGTGGTCCGTGAACACTTCCACATGCACTCCATACAAGTAGTGACGCCAAATTTTGAGTGCGAACACCACTGCCGCCAACTCAAGATCATGGGTCGGATAGTTCTTCTCATGAACTTTGAGCTGCCTGGAAGCATAAGCCACCACTTTACCTCTTTGCATTAACACACACCCCAATCCAACTCTTGACGCATCACAGTATATTACAAAACCTTCCGTCCCGTCGGGCAAGGTTAAGACAGGTGCAGTAGTCAACCTTGTCTTTCGTGCCTGGAAACTCTTCTCGCATTCTTCAGACCACTCAAACTTGACCTTTTTCTGGGTCAGTTTGGTTAATGGGGCGGATAGAGAAGAAAAACCCTCAGGGGCCTCTTGCTTCTCAAAGATAGACCTCAGATCTGGCTACCATCAGTTGAAAGTGGGGGAATGTGATATTCTAAAGACGGCCTTTGGGAATAGATATGTCATTTTGAGTTCTTGGTCATGTCCTTTGGGTTGACGAACGCACCTGGAGCCTTTATGGACTTGATGAATAGAGTATTCAGACAATATCTTGATATGTTTGTGATTGTTTTCATCGATGACATTTTGGTGTAATTGAGAAGTGAGGAGGAGCATGCTAATCACTTCAAAGTTGTCCTCCAAACTCTTAAGGACCATGAGTTGTATGCAAAATTCTCAAAGTGTGAGTTCTGGCTTATGTCAGCGGCCTTCCTAGGCCATGTTATTTTCGGCGATGGTATTCGGGTTGATGCTTAAAAGATTGAAACGATTAAGAACTGGCCCAGATCGACCACTCTGACTTACAAAAAAAGTATCTTGGGGTCGGCAGGCTACTACCGCAGGTCTGTTGAGGGATTGTTTTCCCTATCCGCACCATTAACTAAATTGACTAAGGAAAAGGTCAAGTTTGAGTGGCCCGATAATTGTTAGAAGAGTTTCCAAGAGTTGAAGATGAGGTTGACTACTGCACTGGTCCTTACCCTACCCGATAGGACAGAGGACTTTGTAATTTATTGTGATGCTTTAAGGGTTGGATTGGGATGCATACTAATGCAGAGAGGGAAGGTGATAGCCTATGCTTCCAGACAACTCAAGGTTCATGAGAGGAACAATCCAACCCATTATCTTGAGTTGGCAGCAGTGGTGTTTGTACTTAAAATCTGGCGCTACTACTTGTAAGGAGTGCATGTGGATGTGTTCACTGACCACAAGAGCTTGCCGTATTTCTTCAGTTAGAAAGAGCTCAACCTGCGACATAGGAGATGGTTGGAGTTTCTCAAGGATTATGATATGAGCATTCCCTAGGTAAAGTTAATGTTGTTGCTTATGCTCCTAGCAGGTTGTCAATGGGTAGCACAACCCATGTTGAGAAAGGAAAGAAGGAGTTGGCCAAAGAAGTGCATCGATTGGCTCGATTGGAGTTCAACTTGAAGAGAATAATGAAGGAGTAGTTAATGTTCAGAATGGGTCTACTTTATCCTTAGTGGCAGAGGTGAAGGAAAAGCAAGACCAAGATCTTGTCATACTCTAATTGAAGGAGGCTGTCCACAAAGAGAAATTGATGGTCTTCTCCAAAGGAGGAGATGGAGTGTTGTGATACTAGAGTAGATTGTGTGTTCCAGATGGTATTCAAGAAAGAATCATGGCTGAAGCCCATAACACTAGATATTACATTTATCCTGGCTCTACCAAGATGTACCACGACTTAAGATAAGTCTATTGGTGGAGTGGAATGATAAGAGATATTGGTGAGTTCATTTCAAATTGCCGAATTACCAGCAAGTGAAAGTTGAGCATCAAAGGCCATGTGGATTGGCTCAGAACTTTGAAATTCCAAAATGGAAGTGTGAGATGATTAATATGGACTTCATTACTGATTTACCAAGGTCTCAAAAACAACATGATTCGATATGGTTAATTGTGGATAGGATGACTAAATCAGCTCACTTCTTGAAAGTTAAGACAACTAACACTGTAGAGAAGTATGCCAAGTTGTACATCAAGGAGATTGTGAGGTTGCATGGAGTTCTCTTGTACATCATCTCGGACAGAGGAGCTTAGTTTACCTCCCCAATTTTGGAGATCGTTCAAAAAAGGATTAGGTACTAAGGTGAACTTGAGCACAACTTTTCATCCACAGACAGATGGTCAGGCAGGGCGTATAATCAACACACTAGAAGATATGTTGAGAGCCCGTGTTCTTGATTTCAAGGGGAATTGGGATGATCACCTACCATTGATTGAATTTGCATATCACAATAGTTATCATGCAAGCATTCAAATGGCTCCTTACGAAGCCTTGTATGGGAGGAGATGTAGATCACCGACTGGGTTGTTTGAGGTAGGAGAAACGGAGTTGATTGGGCCTGATCTTGTCCACCAATCGATGAAGAAGGTCAAGTTCATTAGAGAGAGATTAAAGACTGCCCAAAGTCTCCAGAAATCTTATACCGATATGAGAAGAAGAGACTTAGAATTCGAGGTAGATGATTGGGTTTATTTGAAAGTGTCACCTATAAAGGGTGTACTAAGATTTGGGAAGAAGGGGAAGTTGAGTCCATACTATGTTGGACCATATCAATTTGTAAAGAGGATTGGGAAGGCCGCTTATGAGTTGGAATTGCCTTCCGAGTTAGATGGGGTCCATCCAGTATTCCTTGTGTCGATGCGGAAGAAATGCTTGGGAGACCATGCCTTGGTGATCCCTGTCAATAGCATTGGAGTGAAAGATAGCCTATCTTACGAAGAGGTTCCAGTTTAAATCCTTGATCGTCAGATTCGTAAGTTGAGGAACAAAGAGATAGCCTCAGTCAAAGTCCTATGGAGGAATCAATTCATTGAGAAAGCCACATAGGAAGTTGAGGAAAAGATGAAGGCCAAATATCCACACCTATTTATGCCAAATGATGAGATTGTTGAAGGTAAATTTCTTACCCTTCACTAAATTGATTTATCTATTCATAATGTAACTTTCTATTCTTAAGTCTAAGTAGTATTGATTGAGGTCCAGGAAGAATTGATTGATTGAGTTGAGTACTGAGATGAGTTTTCAGTCTATTCGGGCCTTGATATCCACCTATACTCATTATTCGAGGAAAAATGATCCCAAGGGGTTGATGATGTAACGCTCGGTAAAATTACCAAAATACCCCTAGAGTGAGAGTATACACGTACCACATCTTCCAATGCTCATATGGTACATTTGAGTCCAGATTTGTGATCAGCAGGAAAAATTAAGTGGGAAATTGGTCTTGGTCGATTTTTAGATCGACCCAATAAAAAGATAACTTTGCAATCCTAAGCGCAAAACAGCGAAGGTGCGCAATCGCGCCTCTGTAGCGGAGTCATACTTAGGTTTTTCCAAAATTTTTTGACGGGATTGAGAAACTCATTTAGAATTTTTTTCTGAAAATGCACAGTACGCGACGAGTTCGCATCGCGGACTGTGTCTTTTTTGAGCTGAAAATTTCTAATTTTTACAAAGGGCATTCTGGTCAATTTCCAACCCCTCCTAAGCTCTTTACATGATCTAATATGGTCTTTTTGATGTAAAAAGAGTGTAAAACCCCCATTCTAAGTCCTATTCCATAATCTAACAAGGCTAAGACTTAAGGAAAGAGAGGAAAGCTTGAGGGTGAGCAAATTCAGAAGAAATCCTTGACATGATTGATTGATATCTTCATCCCAGGTATGTAAGGCTAAACTAAAAGCATGGGATTGTTCTCTCATGTGCCCCGTAGATGGTCATAGATGGGTTGATTGTTCAAGAGTCTACATACATGAACCCTTGATGTTTTTTCTTAAAATGTTATTTGAAATTACATGTTTTTCTATGTTGATGATCATCATACTATTTGTTTTCTTGAATTGAACATCTTTCATGAGAATTTGCATAAACCTACATGACTAATTTGAAAAGCATGCATAATAAACTTGAGAATTGAGTCTAGAGCTTTGAGTTGAGATTGTTGATTGTGATGAGAGAATGATGATGAGTTGATAAAATTTGATTGCCCTATGAGCCTCTATAAACACACTCTACCAATGTGTCTATTCGATTGTTTCCTAATGATTTTTCTAAATCTTGAGTCATTGTTGAGATTGATTGGTGAAAGGGTTAGATTCCCTATGAGCTTGATTGATAAAAGGGTTAGACTCCCTATGAGCTTTATTGATGAAAGGGTTAGAGTCCCTATGAGTTGAATGATGATAGGGTTTGAGTCTCTATCAGATACCGATCGATGACGGAGTTCGAGTCCCTATGAGATTGGTTGAGATGGAGGTTTTATGAGCACTGCGTCATGGGAGGAGTATCGAGTACCGAGAGAGTTAGAGCTAGTCCGACTTGAACTCGTCAAACTATATCGCCAAACGTAGGTAAGCTTAGAACCATCACATATATATTATGGTTCCCTCGTGAGTAACAGTTCTTGAAAGCAATAGCGGACCTGTTGATTATTGACTCCATATTGGGTGAGCCAATATCGTTTCGATCATTCCATAGTTGGCAAGTTTGGAATGGTTGTGGAAGCATCAGTGAGATTATTGTACCATCACTGGCTCATAAGTGATTATTGTTAGATAAGAGAAACTCCCATAAAATTCCTACCTTAAGTATTCTAAGTTGAGATGAGAGGAGGTGAGCTCCTTTGAGATGAGTCTGAGATGATTGAGGAGTCTGAGTTGTTGACGGGTCACTTGTCTACTCTTTTTTCTTGCATAGATAGACATTTGATGATTTGATGTTATTTGATGATTATTTTGAGTTGATGTTGTTTCCATATTATTCTACCCATTTCTGTTACACTCAACTATTTTAGATACCAGTATATTCCAAGTATTGATGTCCTCTTTGGACTGCATCATTTTATGATGTTGAGGCAGTTACTAGAGATCAACAGGCGCTCCGTTTAAGATCCAAGATTTGTAGCTAATTAGTGAGCCTCCCCTATTTCGGAGGATCCACTACTTTTATTTCATCATGCTTTAGAGTTAGATTTTGGACTATTCCTTATTTTGATTTGGGTAGCAATGGGTCTGTCATTGGCACCATATGATTAGTGATAGAGGCTTCATAGACGATGGTTGAACATTGATGTTGAGATTGAGAGCTAGTTTCTTTCTACTAGCCATTATTATTATCTATGATTTTGAGACTTTAGATGAGATGTGCCCATTTACTTACTTTTAATTCTGCTACTCAGTAGAATTATATGATTGAGTGAATGTGATGATGCTAAGTGGTTCATTCGATGACAAGCAATAGTCTCTAGGTTCCGGCCACGCCAAGGATACCCTCCCAGGTTGTGATACCAGGCCTACATAGCCTCTTTGATGTGATGGGTTGCTTACCACATTGCAGAGCAGGGGCCAGACCTTGAGTGGATATCTATTTCAACAGAGCCCATAGTGAAGGCCTCACTCAGCTTCATCGGCAAATTTCGGTAGGTTGTAGTAACATCACAGATCCGGCCCACACTTGCTGATAATGCATTGACACTAGACTGTGCAATACTGGTTGCCAGCATCTTGGCTGGCTATGTGATTGATTAGGCCGGCCTGATCATAGAGCAGATACATGAGGCGACCCTGAACACGTCTACCTCCATTCCCTTCGCATACCTGATATATAGAATTTGTATAGTGTTGGGGTGGAGATATTTCATCATTTGGACTCCTTGATTGAGGTTCAATGGATGCTTGATGCCAGCCTAATAAATGTTGATGATAATCTGGTGGCCCTCCACTGAGTACCGCGCCCCCTTATTCAGATGTTGGAGATGTTCGTTGCGATGCCCCTGCCTGAGACTCCATCTACTACAACCACTGCTACTCATACAGCTAAGAGGCTTCCACAAACAAAGACTGATATAGAGAGGGGACCTACTACTAATACTACTTCCTAGAGGTCGTGCTCACACTGAAAGCACCAACTAGCATGGTTTATGTGTCAGCAGTAACTATTCAAGCCATGGCACAGAGGCAAGCGCACACTGAGTCCCAGCGGACTCAGTTATTATAGTAGATTTGGCCTTGGGTCTGCCAGGCCATTTTAGAGGTTGAGGGTTGCATACGGGCATTCACGGTGACCGCTATTCAGGAGAGACTTACACCCGTGGACAACCGTATTGATGCATTTGAGTGATGAGTATAGCAGAGCCTCAGCTTAGCACGACTTATAGACATGACGACCATTTAGATGGAGATCCAGCAGCTCCAGGTCGAGATGATAGCATCACTAGCAGCACAGGTTGTGTTCCCACCGGTCGATCTCACAGAAGTGGTAGTAGATTTATTTATGCCCGATAAGGCACCACTCCCTTTCCTCGATAAGAGGCCCAGCATTGGTGATCCTGATACAGCGAGACTAAAGGCGGGGTTGACAGAGGAGCAACAATATGAGCTCGCCAAGGTACGCTTGATGCAGGATGAGAAGATGTGGCAAGCTCATGAGCTAGAGAGAGTGAGGGGTGTTGGACCCTCCAGCCAAACACTGGTGCTTAGGCACCCAGGTATGTTTTTTGACCCCTGCACTTTACTATTATATTGTGTGCATTGAGGACAATCCAATGTTTTTTTATTGGGTGTGGGTAGTTATAGGCCTCAGTGAAGTCTGAGTAACGTGGCCTAGAACTATCTCAAATTTTGCATCCGAGGGGTTTTCTTACCCGTGTTCCTTTTCCCAAAGGATATTTACTTTCTATTGAACCAGCATGTTTAGGATATGTAGGTAGTATTAGTATCATGTAGTACTAAAGTCTATGGCATATGTCAGTTTTTGTGTGAAAAATGATACCCACCAGAATTTTCGGTTAGTTAGTCTTGATAGTAACTATGCGTGTTTGATTGTTTTGACAGTGCTTGGTCTGATAAGTAGGGTTGAATTGTGATGAAAAACATGATATGAGAGTCTTTGTTGATACTGTAATCAGTGCCATGTAAGTGTGAGATTTCTTTGCTAGATTCTTACATTGTATTTTAATTCAAAACTTACCCTGTTACCCTGACTTAGACTGTAGGTTAGTTGGTTAGAAAGGATCTTAGGCCATTGTTCATATTAGTCCACTTAGTTTAAATGACCAACAAAATATTTAAAGTATCCCCTAGTCCCAACGTTTGAGCCTTGCATGTACCCTTTTCTTTGTAAAAACCTAAGTTACCTAGCCTTGTTAGATCCTGAAATTGACCCTAGTCCTTCCTTGAATATTATGTACCTTGACTGAGGCGAAAAGCTTAAGTTGAGGGTGGCTACCAAAAGTGACGTTGGTTCATGGGTTGGATATTGTGCACCTCGCCTCAGGCCAAAAGCCTAAGTTAAGGGTAATCACATAAAATGGGGTGGAAGCTAGTGCTACATGGAAAAAGGGATAAAAATGTACTTTGGGTGCCAAAAAAAGTAGTAGATGCCTAAGCAATGAGCTAAAACAAATAATGTGAAATCAAAAGGCAAAGAGCTAAAACAATGAGAGCAAGGCACCTAGAAAAGCTTGAAATAGGAGAAGGGGAGAAAAAGTTGAAAAATGACAGTGTTGGTAGGATAAAAGTCTAGAAAAATCCAGTGTCAAGGAGGGCCTTAGTCACTATGTTCCCAAAACTTCATAATAAAGCCCCCTGAGCCTACATTACAAGCCAAGAAAGTCCTATAGTGATCCTAGTCCAAGTAGTCAAAGGTCATAATAATGAATATAGGGGCAAGTATATGGTATTGAACATGGTATCTCAATATCTTTTGTGAGTATGAGTGATTTTGTGTAGTCCCAAGCATTGAATTTGAAAATATCATCATTAGTGGGATATGAGTCTTCTTTCTGTGAGGAAACTTGCACTGCATCGTTGATATTGGACTAATTTAGTGATTGCTGCTTATCGTTGATTACCTTGCTTGTCATAGTTCCATTGTCACATGTATTTATCTTTATTGGTTTGCTTGATAGCTATCTGATATGCATTCATGAGTGGTATGGGTATTTGTGCTTGAGTTTGAGATGATGTGTGCAATTAAATTGAGGTCAGCGTGTTACTATACTGCATATGTAGATTGAGTCTCTTGCTTGAGGACAAGCAATTATTTTAAGTTGAGGGTGTTGATGTGTTGTCATAATACAACACTTTTTATACTTAAAACTTGGAATTTTGTGTGTTCTCAAAGCGATGTAAATAGATTTGATGTGTTTTATGTTTGTTTGGCAGGATTACAGGGTTTGGCACAATTTTGGGCTATGTGTACAAAAGTTGAAGTTTTACTGTTCTACGACATCCTTTATGGGCCATGGAAGTTTCCACGAGCCATAGAGTTGGTTTCATAGCTAAATCTAGTGAAGGAGTGATTTTCTGAAGTTGAATCGGCGAACATGCAGACGAGTTGTAAAACTAAGTACGAGTCATAGATATAGTTTCATACCTTGAGAATCAAAAAGTGGGAATTACTGAAAAAGTCATCAGAGAAAACCCTATACGGGTCGTAAGTCTGAATATGGCCTGTAGATAGGTCTCGTAGTAGTCAAACCCAGAAGTGAAAGTAAAGTCTACGAAGTCCTGATTACGGGCCGTAAAACTTTATATGGCCCGTAGAGATGCTTGTAGTGCCTGCCGAACCCAGATCTCCTATTTTAATTTGGTTTTGTATTTTAAATACTATAGATAGGTTTTTAGATTATTTTTCAGAGGGAACCACAAGAGAATTATTGTGCAATTAGTAGAGAACGTGAGAAACGCTTGGGAAAAATAATATTTTGTGATCTTAATTCATACTTTGTGATTTCCATTGAAGAGCTTAGATTTATTGTTCTACATTTCATTCATGTAAGTGCTTAATTATGCCATTCTATATCATGGTTCTTGCATCTACAATGAATATGAGTAGTTAAATCCACAATTAGGATTTTGGGAACTATGAAGAATTAACAAGGTAAAATCGAATGATTCATAATTCTTGAAAAGTGTGCATTCATGTAGTAATTAATTCTCTTTGTTTTGATTGATTTTTAATGGTGCACAACATTAGAACTCGCCTAGTGTTACTGACTGGATCAAGATAGTAATGAATAGGAAAAGAGATTAATAGGATTCGATTGATGTTTTTTGTCTAATCAACCAAACTGGATCAAGGGGAGGTTGTACTAGAACAATAGGTATCGGTAAGTAATACTTTGGGGATGGATCAAATCAAGGGGAGGTTGTACTGGAACAATAGGTAAGGGTTATTACTAGAAAAATAAGTAAGGGTTAGTAATGTCTCACCGCTTTGCTCGCTCCTCGATCACAAATCCTATCTACCTTCCATGTTTCAAACTTGATTCTCGGGTATCCACTAAAGGGGAAATCGAGAACCCAATACTTGATTCCCAATGAAATACACTTCTTCCATTTGATCACTCTTACTTGAGTCATGCTCATGGGACAATATATTCACGGCTCGAACAACGTTGGGCCGCTGTACTTGGGTCACATATTGTTCTATAACATCTAACTATCTCACCATCTGTGACATGAGTTTATCACGCTCTTTCTCTTTAATCAGCTGTTCTTTAGATATTCAACCCCTTTCGATTGAAGCATAGTCCTTATGAGTGTACCATGCTTTGCTTATCTTTGTCACCTCATCTAGTAATTCTGCGGCTGCTGTGAATGTTTGCTTCATAAGCCCACCACGGACCAACCGATCTGCCGTTCTTTGACCACTACTAAAAATTAGGGTGAAAACGAAGGAAAAGAAAGCGACAGACTGTGTCGCTTTTGAAAGCGACGGACTAAGGGACGTTGTCCGTCGCTTTCTTCATAAAATAATATTTTTAATTACTAAAAGCGTCGGACAACAACTATATGTTCGTCGCATTTTTCACGGAATTTTCCGGCAAACTTAAATTTTTTACTTTTATTTTATTTTATAAATTGCGACGGACAGCAGGGCGAAGTCCATCACTTATTTTTTTAAAAAATTAAAAATTTAAATAATTTAATCAATAAATAGATTAAATATTAATATATATTTTTTAAATCTTGCGATGGACAGTGTGGCAATAACCATCGCTTATTTTTTTTAAAAAAAATTAGAAATTTAAATAATTTAATCACCAAAATTAGATTAATTATTAAGTTTTTTTTTTAAATTTTGTAACGGACTGAGTGTCAATGTCCGTCATTTTTTCTAAAAAAAATTCAATTTTGATTTAGATTTTAATATTAAAAAATAATAAATTATTTAAAAGGGGCGACGGACTCAGGAACGTTGTCCGTCGCCCCTAAATTAATCTACCCCCAACACCCCATTTTAAGTTGACACTAAGTTATTTTCCCTAAGGGAAAACGTAAAGCACCTCGATCCGCAGCGCCCTAGCTCCTCCTCTAGCCACTCTACCGCCGCCGCTGGTCCTTGTAGCTACGTCACCTCCACCGCCCACACCACCTGCACTGGCCGACCTTGGCAGGTACGCCTCTCTCTCTCTCTCTCTCTCTCTCTCCCTCTCTCTCTCTTCTCTTCTCTTCTCTTCTCTTCTCTTTTTCTCTTTTTAATTCCTTAGCCATTATTTAGGATATTTTTAGTTTTTAAAATTATAAAATCTTGAATTATTTGTTAGTTTACATATGTTTTTGACATTGTTAAATTGTATTATTGATTATGAATTAGTGAAGTATGTTTTGATTTTAGGGTTTAGTTTAAATTTGATATTTTGAATAACTTTGTGATTTGGGGTTTTGTTAGTTTGAATTAATGTGTATTTGAAGTAATTCGTATTGTTGGAAAGTATATTTAAGTGTGAATTTGTGAATGAGTATTTTTGGATTCTAGTTTGAAATGGGTTCTGAATTAGCTTGCGATTTGGATTTTGTTAGTTGGAATTAAAGTGTATTTGAAGTTATTGACATTGTTGGTTTGAATATTCAAGTGTGAGTTCATGAATGCGGATTTTTGGATTTGGTTTTTTAAGTTAGACTATAAATTTGAGTGTTTGATAATTTTAATTGATTTGTTGTTGAAGTTATAAGTTAGTTTTAGAAGTAAAGAAGGTAGAAGTTAGAAATGTTGACATTAGAATTATTTGCACTTAAAAGTAAATAAACGTTGAACGGTAGAATATATTAACATAATTAGAATTCATATCGAGCTATTGTAATTCCAATTAAGTTTGGATTCTTGTTCTGAATTGGATGTATTCAACTTTAATTTAGAATTTCATTTGGTGTGTATATATAAAATTTGTACTTTATCATAGAAAGTTTAACTAGTTGAACTTTAGTTTAGAAATTTTGGTTGAATATATGTGAAGTTGTGCACTTTGAGTTAGGACAATGTAGGTTGATCAATGTCATGTAATAGAACTTTAAATAGTGAACTTTAAGCTAGGAAATTTGAATTATCTATTTTAAGATGCTTGTACATTAATTGTACTTTAAATTTAAAAGTTTGTAGTTGAACTTAGAAAAATCAAACTTGCATGTATAAGTTTTAAACTTTAGAATTTTTGCATCATTGTAGGGTATAGTCGACCCATCAAGCTAAGCCCATCGATCCGTCAAGCTAATTGGAAAAGGTGTAGGTACTTTTTTCTTTCAAAATTTTAATTGTTGTATATATTAGTTTTTTAAAATTTATTCAATGTAAAATACTGTAATACCCCGCAAGTTGTACGCTCAGAATAGAACCTTCAAGCTCAAGCTAAGTTTACTTTCAAGCCTTCAGCTCAAACTTATTTATGTGTTTTGGGGTCATCATGAGTCTACTACATTAAGCCAAGTTCAAATTTGTTTCATTTCTAAGTTTTTCATATGATTTGGTGGAAGGGTGAACTTTAAAAGGTCATATCTCTTAGCACAAGATGAACTCAGTGGCCTACGACCTACCAAAGTGAAGCTCTTTGAATTAGCTTTCCAACGCACCTGGTTTCACCTAATTCTAAGTTTGGATTAAGAAGTTATGCCCGTGTTTGTAAAGCCCTCCCGTGTTGTGTTCTTTACCAGTGATTTTAATCTACTTTGATCACTATTATGACGATTTATATTGAGATATGAAGTTATAAACATGTATGTCTCCTTTTAAAGTTGATTTATGCATGGGTGATTTATATTATTAATTAGATGTTCATTTAATTATGGATTTATTCAATTTCATATTATGATGTTGATTTTATCTTGAATTTATGTTACCCATGCTATCCTAACATAATGCATTGCATTTGCATTCATGAACAACAGTTTATATGGAAATTATGAAGTGGGTTAAAACCCAAACATGTTTATGTATACGATTACGATGAAAATTATGGTTATGAACTAGGATTGAGTAAGAATCTATGAACATAAGCATGATAGTTGAACACCATTATGATATGAATTGATAGTATTATGAACTTGACTTCTATATGAATACGAGTTATATGGGTGCGCATATGATATGACATCTTACATGGGTACATAATCACATGGGTGTATTGATGAGGACGGGCACAACCCTCCCTTTACACAATGTATAGATGAGGATAGGTACAACCTTCCCTATGCACATGTATGTATGAGCTAAGTGTGTATTGATGAGGATGGGCACAACCGTCCCTTTACACAAGGCATAGATGAGGATAAGTACAACCTTCCCTATGCACATGGTTATATGAGCTAAGCGTGTATTGATGAGGATGGGTACAACCCTCCCTTTACACAATTTATAGATGAGGAAAGGTACAACCTTCCCTATACAAAATCACGTCAAGAGCTACATGTGTATTGATGAGGATGGGTACAACCCTCCCTTTACACAATTCAAGCAAAGAGTGACTCTTTGAGTGCTAGTATATGTAGGTTATGGCTACTCTATGGTTTTCATATGGAATATTGTGCAGGTTAACATCATCTTCCTTTCATGTTGCATGCCCGCGAACTAGTACATTCAAACGTACTAACACATACTCTATGCCTACATGATTTTATCATGTAGGGACCGTGTGTTACGATCATCCACCGCTTGACGGGTAGCTTGAATTCGGAGAGTTGATGTTGAACTGAGTCCTATCTTCCAAGGACAAACCACCTTCCTTCTACCTATGTTGTTTTCTGTTTATCTTTTTAATTGAGGGTGAGCCTGGGATATGTCTTAGCCCCCGTTCCATCATATGACTAGAGGCATTATTAGATATCTTGTAGACTCTCATAGATTCTATATGTTATGTGTTGTGTTTGAAGTTTATGATTTTGGTTATGTAATGCTCGGTAAATTACTAAAATACCCCTAGAGAAAAGGTGTGTGAAAACATGTCTTCTGATGCTCGGATTAAAAATTCGAGAGTGGATCCGTGATCAACACGGAATATTGAGTCGGAGAAGGGTCTCGGTCAATTTTTAGAGCGACCGAGTCAAAAGATAATTTTTCGTTCCAAAGCGAAAAATAGTGTGCCTTCGTGATAGGGCCGCGTCGCGGACTTATCGCAGACCCACACTTACCTTTTTCTATAATATTTCGACGGAGTTGTGTTTTTCGAAATTACAATGTCCGCGACAGGTCCGCGTCGCAGACTGTGTTATTTCAAGTCATGGAAATATTCTCTTAAAATTTTGAGGGGCATTCTAGTCCATTCCTATACTTTTAAAACCTCCCATACGACGAATAAACGTCATTTTCTGAGAAAAGGGTTCCAAAAACCCATCCAAAAACATTTTCTTTAGAAAAGTCATTAAGCTAGGGCTTGAAGGGAGTGGAGATTAAGGATTTCAAGGGGAGTTCGTGCAAGAAAGTGTGTTAGCAATCATCCCAGGTATGTAAGGCTAACTTAAAGCATGGGATTGTTCTCCCATGTGCCCTTTTGAGTAAATTGAGTTGTGTATTGAATGTAATGAGGTTGAACTGAAGATTGTTGAGCATCAAACTGAGTTTTACGTAATGCACATATGTTACACAAATTGATGATCATCATAAACTTGATTTATTGCAGAATTCATTTCATGAGTGTGTTCACAAAACCCTATGATTAATTTATTTAAAAGTGTAAGAATGAACTAGGGGATGAGTCCAGAGCCTTAATGAGAATGATGTTTGTGATGTTGTGATTGTGTTTCACATTTGATAAGAGTCTCGATGATGATGCTGATGAAAAGGATGTTTCATGATGTCTTAGAACCGGAAGTTTAATCTCAAAAAGAGTATCTTGAGTCCATGATGTTGATGTTGATGTTGATGAGGTGAGGTGATGTTGATGTTGAGGTTTTATGCCCCTACGGGACTGATGTTGATGTTGAGGTATTATATTCTTTCCCTATGGGATTGGTGATGATGTACTATGTCCCTATAGGACTGATGAGGTTGATGTTTTATGAGCATGTCGAGTTCTAGGAGGAGTATTGAGCACCAAAATGGGTGAGAGTGAGTCCCACTCGAACCTATTAACTACGTGGCCCGCGTAGGAAGAGAGGATTGAACTGCAATGAGGATGGCTCCTTTCTTGTCCCAACAGAGGATTGAGGTTTTTCTTGTGGATCCACTGAGGTTGATGTCCTTCACCCCGGGCAGGCAATTGGATGGATGTGGCAACGACATCGCATCGTTGTATCATCACTAGCTCATAAGTGATGGTTGTCGGTTAGAGAAACTCTCAGTTAGGTTCCCAGTGAGGTCTTACTTCGATACTACTCTGATGTTGATGTTGATGTGATGTTTGAGTCGAGTTCCTTGAGTTGAGTTGATATCAAGTTCCTTGAGATTGAGTTGATGCCAAGTTCCTTGAGTTCAGTTGAGTCGAGTTTCCTGAGTTGAGTTGAGTTTAGTCGAGTTTCCTTGAGGTGAGTCCGATGTATTGATGATGTTGAGATGAGAGGCTGAGGAGTCATTTGTCTACTCTAATTCTCTTGCCTTAGATAGACGTTTGATATTTTGATGGAATATGATGTTGAGTTGATGTTTTCCCTTTGCTGTTGTACTTATATTATTATATTCAGCTATTTTACATGCCTGTACATTCCATGTACTGACGCCATTCGGCGCTGCATCATTTCATGATGTAGATACGGGAGTTAGAGGACTTCAGCAGATGCATCATTGAGGTTAGAGATTTCGAGTTCAGCCATTGGTGAGCCTCCTTGCTATCCGGAGGAGACCCTTCTATTTGTTGTTTTCTGTTATTTATTAAATTAGCTAGCCATGATCTGTCATGGTACTATCCTAGAGAGTTGAGTCAGGGTAGAGGCTTCATAGACATGAGTAGAGGTTTGATGTTGATGGTTTTCCCTTATGAATTGAGTAGTACTTATTATTTATTTATTATGATGATCAGGCTGATGTTGGCCATTTGGCCCTTTATTTGAAGCAGCTCACTACTCTATTTCCGCTGTGTTGATGTTGAATAACTGTCCTAAGAACGAGTGGTTCGCTTAGGGACTAGCAATAGTCTCTGGGTGCCGGCCATACCTAGGGTACTCTCTCGGGACGTGATAAAATTGGTATTAGAGCACAAAGTTCAACAGTCCTAGGGAGTCCTTGAAGTCATGTCTAGTAGAGTCTTGTTTATGTGTGTGTTGTGAATCCCACTTCATAAACAGGAGGCTATAGGACATTAGGAGTGGTTACACTTCTTTAATATTCTGAGTTCGTGCGATAGAGTTTGACTCTGTAAAACCCACTTTTGATTCGTGTGTTACACGTTTGCAAATCATGCCTCCAAAACACACTGCTGCCCAAAGAGATGCCTCAGTTCCTAACACTGAGAACCCCATACCAGAGGCCCCTACCCAGAATGAGACAAGGAGACGAGGTCGACCTGCCAGAGCTACTGAGGCTTCACCGGCACCTTCTGCCCAGCCAGCCTCCATTTCGGAAGCGGACTTCAGGGGAGCCATCACTATGCTCACTAAATTGGTGGCCTCCTAGAGCGGTCCCCAGGCCCCTAGCTCCAACTCCCAAGAGCCTACAACTACAGCCAGGCTTAGAGATTTCCTGAGGATGAACCCGCTAGTCTATACGGGGTCCAAGGTTGAGGAAGACCCGCGAAATTTTATTGATGAGATGCGTAAGATCCTGATGGCTATGCATGCAAATGGGGTTGAGGGAGTTGAGCTGGTCTCGTATCAGCTTAAAGATGTTGCCAACTTCTGGTATAACCATTGGGAAGATGGTAGAGGTGAGAATGCTGAGTCTACTGAGTAGGGAGGAGTTTGAGAGTGCTTTTCTCGATCACTTCGTTCCCCAAGAGTTGAGGGAGGCGAAGGTTGAGGAGTTCGTGAACCTGAGGCAAGAGAGGTTGACTGTCAAAGAGTATAGCCTAAAGTTCATCCAACTATCTTGATATGCACCCGAGATGGTCCTTGATATGAGGGCGAGGATGAGGAAGTTCTTGTCTAGATTGAGCAGGCATGTAAAGAGGGAGTGTAAGGCAGCATTGCTGATTCCAGGTATGGATATCTCTTGACTTATGGTCTATGCCCAGCAAACTGAAGAAGACAAGAGGAAGGACAGAGAAGAGCAATAGAGTAAGAAGGCCAAATTGGCAGGGCATGAGCCTAACCAACAGAAGCAAAATAAGGGTGATAGAACTTTCTTTCTGAAGATGTCTTCTAGCCATGCACCCCCTATGGTGAATGCGTCTATTCAGAAAAACAGGTATGATCAGAACTCCTTTGGGCACCAAAATTTTAGAGCTCAGGGACCTCAGTCCCAAGCTAGTGTTGCCCAAGGTCCAAGAGGAAAGCCACCTTGTGGCAGATGTGGTTGGCTGCATCTTGGTACGTGTTGTGAAGGCACAAATACTTGCTTTTCATGCGGACAACCTGGTCATTTTTAGGGTGAGTGCCCTTTGAGGAGATAGGGTGATAAAGGTAATAGAGCTCACTCTTCTACAGCGGCCCCTGCGGGCAGTCATCAGAAGACTACTACTGCGAATGCAGGAGGCGGGACGAACCGTCTGTATGCGATGGGTAATCGACAGGACCAGGAGGTTGCTCCAGATGTTGTCACGGGTATGCTTTGAATCTTTTCTTATGATTGTTATGCATTGCTTGACCCGGGTGCCACTTTATCCTTTGTGACGCCCTATGTGGCCAATAAGTTTGAGATTCTTCCAGAGTGTTTGCCTGAGCCTTATACTGTTTCTACTCTTGCTGGTGAGTCTATCCTGGCTAAGAGGGTCTGTAGAGACTGTGTAGTGTCCATCTATCATAGGGATACTTTGGCCAATTTGGTAGAGTTAGAGATGGTCGATTTTGATGCAATTCTTGGTATGGATTGGCTCCATGCTTGCCATGCATCCATAGATTGTAGGACCCGAGTTGTTAAATTCTGATTTCCAAATGAATTGGTCCTAGAGTGGAAGGGAAGTAATGTTTCACCCAAGGATAGATTTATTTCCTACCTGAGGGTGAGAAAGTTAAGCTCTAAGGGGTGCATCTATCACCTTGTACGAGTTAAATCTGATGATATTGAGCCCCCTACTCCTGAGTCGGTCCCGATTGTAAATGAGTTCCCTGAGGTGTTCCCTGAGGATTTACCTGGAGTCCCTCCTAATAGGGAGATCGACTTCGGTATTGATGTACTTCTCGACACGCAGCCTATTTCAATTCCACCATATAGAATGGACCCCGCAGAGCTGAAAGAGTTGAAGGAGCAGTTGAAGGATCTACTAGAGAAGGGTTTTATTAGACCAAGTGTTTCTCCTTGGGGTGCTTTCATTCTGTTTGTACGAAAGAAGGATGGGTCTCTCAGAATGTGCATAGACTATAGGCAACTAAATAAGGTCACGATCAAGAATAAATATCCTCTCCCAAGGATAGATAACTTATTTGACCAGCTTCAGGGTGCCTCATACTTTTCAAAGATACACCTCAGATCGGGCTACCACCACTTGAAAGTGAGAGAATGTGACGTTCCAAAGACAGCCTTCAGGACAAGATATGGCCACTTTGAGTTCTTGGTTATGTCCTTTGGGTTGACGAACGCGCCGACAACTTTTATGGATTTGATGAATAGGGTGTTCAGGCCCTTCCTTGATATGTTTGTAATCGTATTCATTGATGATATCTTGGTGTATTCGAGGAATGAGGAGGAGCATGCTAAACACCTTAGAGTTGTTCTTCAGACTCTTAAGGACCATGAATTATATGCGAAGTTCTCCAAGTGTGAGTTTTGGCTTAAGTTAGTGGCTTTCCTAGGCCATGTGGTTTCGGGTGATGTAACTCGAGTAGATGGCCAGAAGATTGAAGCGGTCACAAATTGGCCAAGACCGACCTCTCCAACTGACATAAGGAGTTTCTTGGGGTTGGCAGGCTACTACCGCAGATTTGTTGAGGGATTTTCTTCCCTATCCTCACCATTGACTAAACTGACTCAGAAAAAGGTCAAGTTTCAGTAGTCTGAGGAATGTGAGAAGAGTTTCCAAGAGTTAAAGACTAGATTGACCACCACACCTGTCTTGACTTTGCCCGATAGGATGGAAGATTTTGTGATATACTGCGATGCTTTTAGAGTTGGGTTGGGATGTGTATTAATGCAGAGAGGAAAAGTGATAGCCTATGCTTCCAGGCAACTTAAAGTTCATGAGAGGAACTATCTGACCCATGATCTCGAGTTGGCGGCGGTAGTGTTCGCACTTAAAATCTAGCGCCACTACTTGTATGGAGTGAATGTGGACGTGTTCACTGACCACAAGAGTTTACAGTATGTCTTCGGTCAGAGAGAGCTCAACCTGCGATAGAGGAGATGGTTGGAATTGCTCAAAGATTATGATATGAGCATCATGTACCACCAAGGTAAAGCTAACATTGTTACTGATGCTCTTAGCAGGTTGTCTATTGGTAGCACATCCCATGTTGAGGAAGAGAAGAAAGAGCTAGTGAAGGAAGTGCATAGGTTGGCTAAATTGGGAGTCCAACTTGAGGTAAATGACGAGGGAGGAATTATTATACAGAGTGGGTCTTCATCGTCCCTAGTGACTGAGGTAAAAGAGAAGCAAGATCGAGATCCTATTATACTCCAATTGAATAAGGATGTCCACAAGCAAAAAGTGATGGTCTTCTCCAAAGAGGGAGATGGGGTATTGAGATACCAGAGTAGGCTATGTGTCCCTGATGTTGATGGTGTTCGAGAGAGGATTATGGCTGAGGCCCACAACACTAGATACTCCATACATCCGGGCTCCACCAAGATGTATCATGACTTCAGAGATGTCTATTGGTGTAGTGGAATGAAGAGAGACATCGCTGAGTTTGTTTCAAGATGCCCAAATTGCCAGCAGGTGAAGGTTGAGCATCAAAGGCCAAGTGGCTTAGCTCAAAATTTTGAGATTCCGGAATGGAAGTGAGAGATGGATAATATGGATTTCATCACTGGCCTACCGAGATCCCGGAGGTAGTATGATTCCATATGGGTGATTGTAGACAGAATGACGAAGTCAGCGCATTTCCTGGCAGTCAAGACGACTAACACTGTAGAGGAGTATGCCAAGATGTATATCCAAGAGATTGTGAGGTTGCATGGAGTTCCCTTGTCCATCATCTCGGACAGAGGAGCCCAATTTACCTCTCATTTCTAGAAGTCTTTCCAAAATGGATTGGGTACCAAAGTGAACTTGAGCACGACCTTTCATCCATAGACGGATGGTCAGGTAGAACGTACTATTCAGATAGTAGAAGATATGTTGAGAGCATGCGTCCTTGACTTCAAAGGAAATTGGGATGACCATTTACCATTGATTGAATTTGCATATAACAATAGTTATCATGCAAGCATTCAACTGGCCCCCTATGAGGCCTTGTATGGGAGGAGGTGTAGATCACCCATTGGGTGGTTTGAAGTTGGAGAAGCTGAGTTGATTGGGCCTGACCTTGTCCACCAGTCCATGGAGAAGGTGAAGATTATTAGAGAAAGATTGAGGACTGCCCAAAGCCGTAAGAAATCTTACACAGATGTGAGGAGAAGAGACCTAGAGTTCGAGATGAGCGATTGGGTATACCTGAAGGTATCACCCATGAAGGGTGCCATGAGGTTCGGGAAAAAGGGGAAATTAAGTCCTCGCTATATTGGCCCTTATCAGATTTTGTGAAGAATTAGGAAGGTTGCTTATGAGCTAGAGTTATCTTTTGAGTTAGATGGAATCCATCCGGTGTTCTATATTTCAATGTTGAAGAAGTGTTTGGGAGATCCTGCCTTGGTGATCCCTGTTAAGAGCACAGGAGTTAGAGATAGTTTGTCCTATGAGAAAATTTCAGTCCAAATCCTGGATCGGCAGGTTCGCAGACTGAGAAACAAAGAGATAGCCTCCGTCAAAGTACTATAGAGGAACCAATTTGTTGAGGAAGCCACATGGGAAGCTGAGGAAGAGATGAGAACAAAATACCCGCACCTGTTTGTGCTTGAGGTTGATGAGAGTGTCGGAGGTAATACTCTTACTTTTATGTAAATTGATGTTCCCACCATGAGTTGGTGTGTATATTCCTGATGTATGAGTAGATGTTATTGAGGTTGATGAAGAGTTGAGGAGTTGAGTCATTGAGTGAGTGTCGAGGTGAGTCTTGAGTCTATTCGTGCCAAAATACCATTCCTACTCATCATTTGAGGACGAATGATCCCAAGAGGGAGATAATGTAACGCCCGATAAATTACCAAAATACCCCTAGGGAAGAGGTGTGCGCAAAACGCGTCTTCCGATGCTTGGATTAAAAATTTGAGAGCGGATTCATGCTCAGCAAGGAAAATTGAGTGGGAGAAGGGTCTCGGTCGATTTTTAGAGCGACCGAATCAAAAGATAATTTTTCGTTCCCAAACGAAAAACAGTGTGCCTTCGCTACAGGGCGGCGTCGCAGACGTATCACAGACCCACACTTCTTTTTTTCTGTGATTTTTCGACGGAGTTGAGTTTTTCGAAATTACACTGTCCGCGACAGGTCCGCGTCGCGGACTGTGTTATTTCAAGTCCGGGAAACATTCCCTTAAAATTTCGAGGGGCATTCTAGTCCATTCCTATACTTTCTAAACCTCCCATACGATGAATAAATGTCGTTTTCTGAGAAAAGGGTTCCAAAAACCCATCCAAAAACATTCTCTCTAGAAAAGTCATTAAGCCAGGGCTTGATGGGAGTGGAGATTAAGGAATTCAAGAGGAGTTCGTGCAAGAAAGTGTGTTAGCAATCATCCCAGATATGTAAGGCTAACTTAAAGCATGAGATTGTTCTCCCATGTGCCCTTTTGAGTAAATTGAGTTATGTATTGAATGTAATGAGGTTGAAGTGAAGAATGATGAGCATCACACTGAGTTTTACTTAATGCATATATGTTACACGAATTGATGATCTTCATAAACTTGATTTATTGCATAATTCATTTCATGAGTGTTTTCACAAAACCCTATGATTAATTTATTTAAAAGATGACGAATGAACTGGGGGATGAGTCTAGAGCCTTAATGAGAATGATGTTTGTGATGTTGTGATTACGTTTCACATTTGATGAGAGTCTCGATGATGATGCTGATGAGAATGATGTTTCATGATGTATTAAAACCGAAAGTTTAATCTCAAAAAGAGTATCTTGAGTCCATGATGTTGATGAGGTGAGGTAATGTTGATGTTGAGGTATTATGCCCTTATGGGACTGATGTTGATGTTAAGGTATGATATTATGTCCCTATGGGATTGATGATGATGTACTATGTCCCTATATGACTGATGAGGTTGATGTTTTATGAGCATGTCGAGTTCTAGGAGGAGTATTGAGCATCGAAATGGGTGAGAGTGAGTCCCACTCGAACCCATTAACTACGTGCCCCGCGTAGGAAGAGAGGATTGAACCGCAATGCGGATGGCTCCTTTCTTATCCCAACAGGGGACTGAGGTTTTTCTTTTGGATCTACTTAAGCTGGATGTCCTTTACCCCGGGCAGGGTATTGGATGGATGTGGCAACGACATCGCTTCGTTGTATCATCACTAGCTCATAAGTGATGGTTGTCGGTTAGAGAAACTCTCAGTTAGGTTCCCAGTGAGGTCTTACTTCGATACTACTATGATGTTGATGTTGATATGATGTTTGAGTCGAGTTCCTTGAGTTGAGTTGATGTCGAGTTCCTTGAGATTGAGTTGATGCTGAGTTCCTTTAGTTGCGTTGAGTCGAGTTCCCTGAGTTGAGTTGAGTTGAGTCGAGTTTCCTTGAGGTGAGTCCGATGTATTGATGATATTGAGATGAGAGGCTGAGGAGTCAGTTGTCTACTCTAATTCTCTTGCCTTAGATAGACGTTTGACATTCTGATGGAGTATGATATTGAGTTGATGTTTTCCCTATGCTGTTGTACTTATATTGTTATATTCAGCTATTTTACATGCCATTACATTTCACATACTAACGCCATTCGGCACTGCATCATTTCATGATACAGATACAGGAGTTAGAGGACTTCAGCAGACACATCGTTGAGGTCAGAGACTTCGAGTTCAGCCATTGGTGAGCCTCCTTGCTATCCGGAGGAGACCATTCTATTGGTTGTTTTCCGTTATTTATTGAATTGGGTAGCCATGGTCTGTCATGGTACCATCCTAGACAGTTGAGTCAGGTTAGAGGCTTCATATATATGAGTAGAGGTTTGATGTCGATGGTTTTCCCTTATGAATTGAGTAGTACTTATTATTTACTTATTATGATGATCAGGCTGATGTTGGCCATTTGGCCTTCTATTTGAAGTAGCTCACTACTCTATTTCCGTTGTGTTGATGTTGAATGACTGTACTAAAAACGAGTTGTTCGCTTAGGGACTAGCAATAGTCTCTGAGTGTCGGCCACGCCTATGGTACTCTCCCGGGGCATGACAAGTTATCTATTAGATATGGCTATCATGGATTTACTATGGGAATTATGATATGTATGTATGTTTGAAGTTGAAATGTGAAAGATTCTAAGCCCCGTATTGCCGCCATAGAGTGAGTCATACTTACCTGCTCCTTAGTTCTTATGTGCTATGTGAATCCATGTAAATCCCTTTCGCTTCGATATCCCCATAGCGTGAGTCCTGCTTTTCGATCCCTTAGAACTATGTATTTACTATTTGAATACACTTCCGAACCGATGATGTGGATTTGGATACTTTGAGGCTTGTTTGGGGACTCTCTGATTTCCATTCGCCGTGTCACTTCTAGGCCCTAGGTCCGGGTCATGACAAATACTTGCATCTTGCTTAGACTTCCCATTTTGTATTTTTAGCAATCTATAATTATATTTGAAATTTGAAGTAAACTTTAAGTAGTTGTGAACTTTAAATCGAATATAATTTAGAACTTGAGGTTTATATACTTGTTAAATTGAAGTTTAAGACTTTATATACTTAAAAAATTCAACTTATACACTTTAGAAACTTGAATTATTATATTTTAGGATATAAATTAAATTTTAAGTAGTTGTGAACTTTAAGTTGAATATAATTTAGAACTTGAAGTTTATATACTTGTTAAATTGAAGTTTAGGACTTTATATACTTAGAATTCAACTTATTGAAACTTGAATTATTATATTTTAAGATATAAATTAAATATTAAGTAGTTGTGAACTTTAAGTTGAATATAATTTAGAACTTAGAGTTTATATACTTGTTAAATTGAAGTTTAGGACTTTATATACTTAGAAAAATTCAACTTATGCACTTTTAAAACTTGAATTATTATATTTTAGAATATTAATTAAATTTTAAGTAGTTGTAAACTTTAAGTTGAATATAATTTAGACTTGGAGTTTACATACTTGTTAAATTGAAGTTTAGGACTTATATACTAAGAAAAATTCAACTTAAATTTTAAGTAGTTGTGAACTTTAAATTGAATATAATTTAGAACTCGGAGTTTATATACTTGTTAAATTGAAGTTTAGGACTTTATATACTTAGAAAAATTCAACTTATGTACTTTTGAAACTTGAATTATTATATTTTAGGATATAAATTAAATTTTAAGTAGTTGTGAACTTTAAGTTGACTTGAAGTTTATATACTTGTTAAATTGAAGTTTAGGACTTTATATACTTAGAAATTATCAAACATCAAACTGTTGAACCTTAATTATACTGGAATATTTTTGGTAGATGGATACTTATTTGTGGATGTATGATATGTATTATGAAAATGATGGTGGGCTAAAATTTATTGACAGTGTCAGAAGTTTCATCGATCATGTAATGACACTTGATAGTTTTAAGAGAAATCAATTAGTTAGGTGTCCTTACAGTGCATGTAGGTGCCTAAAATTCTTTAGTCCAGATGAAGTTATTATGCATCTGTATCATAAGGGATTTAAGCCTAGATACTTCGTGTGGGTAGATCATGAAGAAGTAGATGGACAAAATGGTGTATTTTATGATTTGATGCAATGATGAATACAATATACTTGTACCATATGGTCAAATTAGATTTGAACATGATAGGAATCAACATGACACGTTTCAACATGATAGAGTTCATAAAATGATCAAGGATGCTTTCGGAGTTCAAGGGGGAATGGAACCTGACCAATTTTTTAATGAAGCTCCTAATGAAGAAGCTAGATGCTTCTATGAAGAATTAGAAAAGGCTAGTCATCCATTATGTGAGGGGAGTCCGCATTTTGCTTTGTTTATAGTTGTTAGATTAATGAATATTAACTCGGATTGGAATGTTCCTAATGTGGCTATGGACTCAATGGTTTATCTCTTGGTCGAGTTGGTTAATCCTAAGTTTAACATACCCAGAAACGTTTATCAAGCAGAGAAACCTGTTTCTAAATTAGGACTGTCACATCGTAGAATACATTGTTGTGTTAATGGTTGCATGTTATACTACAACGATGATAGTGAATTGAAAAATTGTAAGTTTTGCGGGCATGCTCGTTATAAGAGGAGTCCAGCTAGAAAGATGGTTCAAATTAAGGCGATGCATTATTTACCTTTTATTCCTAGACTGAAGATGTTGTATGCATCAATGAGGTCTGTCCCACATATGAGATGGCATTGTGAATATAGAGGCCGCCGGGTGTCTTATCTTATCCATCTGATGGGGAAGCATGGAAGCATTTGTATAATGTATATCCCAACTTTGCTAGAGAGCCTAGAAATGTTAGATTAGGGCTGTGTGAAAATGGTTCCATACTTTAATTCTACCACGCCTTATTCTTGCTGGCCGGTGTTTCTTACTCCATATAATCTTCCGCCTGAAATGTGCATGACAAGTCCATTCATATCTTTAAGTTGTGTTATTATGGGTCCCACCATCCAAAAAGTGTAATTGATATCTATCTACAACCATTGATAGATGAGCTTAAACAACTATAGTTTGAAGGTTTAGTAACGTATGATATATCAACTAAGCATAACTTTGTTATGCGTGCTTGTTTAATATGGACTATTAATGATTTTCCTACATATGGTATGTTGTCTGGTTAGATGACTACTGGAAAGCTTGTTTGTCCTCATTGCATAGAACATAGTAAGGTTTTTACCCTAAAGCAAGGCAGAAAAATTCATGGTTTTATTGTTATTTTTAATTCTTGCTAATAGATCACGAGTTTAGAAATATGACATAGGCGTCCAGAAAAAATAGGGTTAAGAATGATCCCCTCCTCCATCATTGAAAGGCCATCAAATTTGAGAGAGTGTTTCTCATCTGCCTAAAGTTACAAAGTGTCCCACACATTCTAGACTTCTTGGATATGGCATTGAACATAACTAGACCAAATAAAGCATATTTTTGGAGTTGCCATATTGGAAGTATAATCTTTTATGACACAATCTTGATGCAATGCATATTGAAAAAAATTATTTTGGCAATTTGTTCAACACAGTGATCGATGTCAAGGGGAAGACAAAAGACAACCCAAGAGATACATTGTACTTAAAGGAATATTGCAGGAAGAGAGAATTGTGGTTACAAGAACTACCAAATGGTAAAATTGTAAAGCCCAAAGCTAGTTTTTCATTCACAATGGATGAGAAACGTGGAATATGTGCGTGTGTGAAAACTTTGAGGATCCCAAAAGGATATGATTCAAATTTAGACAAGCGGGCAGATCTAAATGAAGGAAATTTGATAGGTATGAAAAGTCATGACTGTTATGTATTCATGGAGACTTTGATTCCTATCGCTTTTAGCAATTTACCTGAAAGGATATGGAAGCTCATTGCAGAGATAAGTCTTTTTTTCTAAGATTTATGTTCTGGTCAGTTGTTGGAAAGTAGTTTAGACAAGATAGAGAAAAATATTCTTGTTATTATTACAAAATCGGAGAAAGTCTTTCCATGTGGCTTCTTCGATGTGATGGAGCATCTTTCGGTCCATCTTGTGAAAGAAGCCCGACTTGGTGTTCCTGTTCATACATGGTGGATGTATCCATTTGAAAGGTAATGAATATACTTATATGAGTAATTAAATCTTTGTATAATCTGATCATTCGTTAACATATTTGCATTATTACAGACATACAGAAAAATTGGAGGTTGCAAACAATCAATTAAGTAGAGGGGACAGATTGAAGGATCAATTGTGCAAGCTCAGCTGGTAGAGAACTGGTGATTTTTACTCGTTTTACCTTGGAGATGAGTCCCATGTAGGAGTAATAGGCCAAATCGCAATGATGAGAGTGATAGTGATCCTATGTTTCCACCTATTTTGATTTTTAATCAAAGTGGACGAGGATCTAAAAGGTGTGGAAGATGAAGTCTCACTAGTATGGAATATCAATCATCTACGGCCCATATTTTTCTTAATTGTCCGAAAATCCAGCCACATCTTGAGTAAGTGTTAAATTATGTTATCACATTATAAAGTTAAAATTGAGAACTAACTCACAAAAATTTATTTGTCAATAACAGCTTGTTTGTAAACACATGGGACAATGAAGCTATATATACAAGATTTTCAATATGGTTAAAGAGTTATGTAAGTGTGAAAGTTTAAACTTATTGAATCGATAAGTATTCATATTACACCTAATTGTATTATCTTGAATACAATCTGTAGGTTTATGAATACTCAAACCTCCAACATTCATTATTTGTGAGAGAGATCACACTCAGGCCTAATTCGCAAATTCATATGCTCCATAAGTACTGTGTGAATGGTTCGCATTATTTTGGTGTAAGTGGTTTGATCCATCACAAAGAGGCAGAAGGGTGGACCAACAACATAACATTATTGAAGTTAAACACACTAGACAATACGCAAGTTATGACCTTTTCATCATTGCCCAAAATATTAAGCAAGTCTATTATGCTCCATATCCATTACGTAGAGATAAGGCCGATTGGTGGGTTGTTATTAAGGCAAAACCTATGGAAAGGATAGAAATTGTTTTTTTGAGAATGTGTTAGATGTGGCATACCAAAATGATATTATACCTGTTCAACAACAAGTTGATGTTGAGTTAGAAACCGCATTAGAACATTCTCATCACATACTAGAAGAGGTTTCTGATGATGACCTTGTAATGCCAAATATTGAGGAAGAAGTAAATGGGGTTGTGGATCTCCATAGCCGCGCAACTACTTCTCCTACCATTGAGGTTGTGTCATTTGGGACTATGGATCCTAACAGCCCAAGTTCACTTCATATGACCAAACCATCCATCTGCCCACAGTGATTGTTCTACGACCTCACAAATTATCATCTTCGGGTATTCCATCTCCTAGTATTCAATCTCCCTCATCTCAGTCTTCTCACCTATCATCCCTCAGACTTAGAGATTCTAGTGCTGAGGCTGTCACTCCTCCATTGACTCAGCATTATGTGCATCCTTCAGCATAAGCTTCACTTGCTTCTGTTGCTATTCCTGAGGAAACACCGGATGTTACTCAATTAGCTCTTGACAAGTGAGATAGGATTGGAAAAGTTTTGATAGTGCCTGATCGAGCCTCGTAAGTTTGTTCTCCTATTTATTGCTTTTTTGCTACATTACTAAAATATTCATGAACTAATATGTTTATTATATGTCTTGCAGGTGGAATCCATCGAAGGATGCTACCAAAGACCTACAAGAGAGTGTTAGGAGGCTGTTTAATGAGCCCTATCACTCTTGGGGAGAAATTCCAAACAGAATTCGTTAGACGATGTTTAATGAATTAAGGTATATAAGTTTACATATTTATTTTAAGTTAAGTTTATTATTTATAGTATACTTTATCTAACTATTTCTCTAATACTTTTCTTCTTATTTTTCCAGACTATGTGTACTTAGGAAGAAAAGTAAATATGGTCATTGCGACCACATTTGAGAGAAAAGCAAGCTCCAGACTATTTAGCTGGATCAAGAAAGCGCGGGATGATAGAAAACATTTGGGTTGGTTGCAACCACACGTATATTAAGAGTTGCGTCGGTATTAGGACACCGACAAATTCAAAACTTTGCCTTACCAAGCCAAAAAGGCTAGAGGGAGTCTGAAGGGTGGCTTGTTAAACACCGGAGGTGCAAAGAGTGTTGTGACTATTTCGAGGGAGATGGTAAGATTTTTAAATTTAAAGTTTAAATTCATAATCTTAAATACATTATTTTATTAAATATTATTTTATTAATTATGTTATTAATTATTTATAGGAGCAAGAAATGGGACGTGTTCCATTTCGGCATGAGGGTTTTAAGAAGACCCGTGTCCAAAAGAAGGATGATGAGTTAGAGTCAGACGTTTGGGTCAAAGAAAGGGCCGAACAAGCCTACGTAAGCTTCTTAACACAACTTCTTTATATATGTAGAATGTTTTTTGTTCTAACCTTTATTTTTCATATATATATATATATATATATATCTGTGTGTGTGTGTGTGCGCGCATTCTAATAATTCTAACTCTGAATTATTTTTGTAATATGCAGCAAGACTACGAGCGATACAGTCGTGGGCTTGGAGATGATGTCCAACTGACGCCTGAATTGTCCAATCAAATTTGGACTGAGAAGGTAGTTGGCGAGAGCAAGTCTATGGCTGGAAATGTAACCGGGACCGGTACTACCGGACCGGCATTAACCGGTACCAGGGTCGAAACCGGTTAGGGGGCGGTAATTTTTCCCGGAACCGGTGGTACCGGAAAAATGTACCCTTACCTTACTGGTATGGTACCAACCGGGACCGGACCGGACCGGACCGGTAAACCAGGATTTAATAAAAAAATTATAGATTAAATTAATATGTTAAATTAATTGTTAATATTTAAAAATTAAAATTCAAGTTTAAAATGTCAAAGGTTGAATTAAAATTTTAAAATGGCATTATTATTATTCATTAATCATTATATAAATTTTTTAAAATTTAAAATGAAGTTTGAAAGTTTGAATTTAAAGTTGTTATAAGTTTGAAAGTTTGAATTTAAAGTTTTATATAATATAAGTATATAACTAAAACATTTAAAGTGTAAAATCAAATTTTTCAATCTTTCTACTATAAAAGTTTAAATTTCTAATTTTTTAAATATAAAATTATAAAGTTTAATTTTTAAAGATTAAATTTTGAATATTTCTTTTTATATTTTAAAATTTAAAGTTAATAAAGATTTGAGAAACAAAGGGGCAAATATATTAAAAAGAAGTCAAAACTTAAATTAAGATTAAGTGAAGATAATAAAATTAAAAAAAGAAATAAGTCGAATAGCCTCTAATTTTATTATGTAATTTTAAAATTTAAATTGTACAATGTAGTGAGGTAAGATATTAGAAATCAACCTAATTTACGCAGCCACCTTCTAGGAAGGGTTCTGTTTCAACTAGGTATTATTTATTGTAAATTTGTAATACAATAAAATTTAATCACTAATATCTTAAACTACTTTGAAACTCTTGTCTAAGAGTTTCTAACATTCCAAGTGTCACATTTTCTGGAATCGGCTCTTGAGCTTGTTCTTCTAGAAATTCCATGCCGTCTTCGCTTGATTCCGATATAACATTATCGATATCGGCTTCAAACTGAGAAGGCAATGTCGGACGCCCTAAATTCCTCCGCTCCACATTTATCCAGTCTCGAAATAAGACTGAAACTTCCAAGCTCTCGCCTGCTAGTGAATGCCTATAGTCTCCTAATTGGAACCTAGCAGCACTAAAAGCGCCTTCCAAAGCCACTGAAGAAGCTTGAATTGCCAGGACATCACAAACCACCCGTTGAAGTCTTGGAAATTTTTTTCCACGATTATTCCACCACGCCAAAAGCTGCGGGTTCCCCTCTGCATCCTTGATGCTTTCTGGTGCCTGGTTAAGATATTCATCAAAATCATTATTTTCGTTAGCTTGTAGTCCAAGTTGTAATTCTAACATTGCGTCAGTATCATCATCATATCTAGGCCTAGTAGGTTGTGGTTGGTATTGTACATTTTGTACTAAATTATATTGTTCTAAATCATATAATTTCCTAGCTTCTGGTCTAATTTTACTTAGAATTACGTCTAAATTAAGTGATTGATTTTGTCCGTCGTATTCTACTTCTAAGTCTCTATATATACTAATTACCATTTTAGATACACCGAATTCTTTATAAGCAGGATTAAATAAACAAACAGTTAAATAAATCTGAGGGATTGGGAAAATGTATTTCCTAAATTTTTCAATCATTTTTTAACAGGTTCACTTAATCTTGTATTATTTTCAAACAAAGCAAATTTATTACAAATAGCACAATTATCAGGCAACACATAACAAATAGTAGGATAGTAAAGACCGGATATTTGTTTAGTTGCTAAATAAAATTTTTTTAAAAAATTAACTAAATCTTTAATATCAACCCAATCATTTTGATCTAGCCGGTAGGTGGAATCTGAATTATGTGCATTCCAGACCATTGTAAGCGGTCTCCTATATTCGTAAGCAACTCTTAACATTTCGTATAATGAATTCCACCTAGTTACTACGGTTTTAGGAATTTTTCGAACAGGCAAATTACATTCAATGCAACGCTGCTGAAATTCCTTAGGCGTAGCCCTTACTTGACATTTAAGAATAAAGTGGCATGCGGCTTCTACTTTATTACATCCGTTTTCAAATAAAGAAACACCATCTCTAATAATTAAATTATAAATATGAGCAGCACATTTAATATGAAAACCATCTTCATAAGTTGGACAAATAACAGGTTTTAAAAAATCTACAGCACGTTTATTATTAGTAGCGTTATCTAAAGTTACACTAAATATTTTTCTACTTATACCAAAAAATTGTAAAAAATTAAGAATAGTTTGCGAAATATAAGAACCTGTTTTTCGCAATTCACAACTTTTATATCCTAAAATTCTTTTTTGCATATTCCAGTTATCATCTATCCAGTGGGCAGTAATTGTAAAGTAATCGTTACCGGTTACACTACGTCCCATATCAGAAGTTATTGATAGCCTACAATTATTATAAGCAAATAAACATCTAAGATATTGTACATGACATACTTGAAAGTCAAAAACAGCTTTTTTTATTATATTTCTAGAAAAATCATTAAAAGACGGCTTATAAACAATTTGAATATAATGGACAAATACGGGATTTTCAGCAAAACTAAAAGGCAAACCAGTAACAACAATCATTTTAGAAAGCTCATCCAGGTCACGTTGTCTACTATAAGGTCTATGTGTACTAGGACCGAAAATATTAGTAGGATTTAGTTGCGATTGCACCATATTTGAACCTCCCACGATTCATCGGGAATGGGAGTTCCAAATTTTTTGGCGTCCACAACTGTTTGGGCATGCAAAAATTCCAATTTACAACAATGCATAAGGAGATTTTTCAAATGACCCATCCCGTCCCCCTTTCCCAAAGTTTTATGGTTTAAAACGTGTTTACATTTGTTACAAATTGCTTTTGTTTTATCTTCATTTTGCGTTAAAAATTGCCAAACAACAGATTTTTTTGCGCGTTCCGTCTTAGGCCTATTAGATGATGAAGGTTGTACGGGGGGGAGCGGGAGCCGTGGGAGCGGGAGCGGGAGGGGGGGGGGAGTAGTAGCACTATATGGGGGTTGAGTTTCATCGTCATAAAAAATATCTTCGTTTTCATTAATTTCAAAATCATCTTCCGGTAAATCTTCATTAAAACAAAATGTTGTTCAAGAAATTCATGGTCTAATTCCGTGTTAGAGTCAATATTAAAACACGTGTTGTCTACGTAAGTAGAATCTTCGGTATTTAATCTAAGTGGTGGTTGTCTTGTAGATGAACTACCACCGGAATTTTTTACCGGTTAAAGCTTTTTTTATTCCACTAGAAAATGTACTTTTTTCCTTTCCTTTTCCACCAAAATCCATGTTAAATTTAATTAAACAAATTACGATTATATGCAAAAATTTAAGTTTATGAATTTAAAAAAATTAATTCAAGGAGACAACAAGTAAAAGTAATCAAATAAGTAAAATTAGAAGAACAAATAAGTAGGATTTAGGAACAAAGGTACCAAATGTCTGTGTAAAAACAGATGTAGAAGCCGAAATTGATGAAAGTTGAAGCTTGAATATGCTCCAAATTGATCCACCAAAATTTGCTCCAAATTGCAATTAACCAAACTAAATAATATTTTTAAATAATAATTGAGAGAGTAGATAATTAATATATAATATTTGAGAGTAGTATGTAATATGTATATAATTATAAATTTGTAAGTGGAGAGAATTGGATTGAGAGAATTGGATTGAATTGAAAGAATTAGATTGAGAGAATTGAAGTGAAAAATTATGAAAGATTTAGGGGTATTTATAGTTGAGAAATTATTGAATTTTGGGAAAAACAAATTAAAAATTAACCAAAAAGGGTCAAAAACGGCTCTATAACGGCTTGAAAATAATTGTTCCTATTGGTGGGCCCCACCCCAATGGTAACAACATTTAAAAAAAAATTAACCGGTACTACCGGTACCGGACCAGAACCGGTAAACCGGTATCGGTAATTATCGGTAAAAATTCTCCTCCCTTCCCGGTACCCCTACCGGTACCCCCTCCCCCCCCCCCCCCCCCCCCCCGATATGAATCGGTATAGTACCGGAACCGGACTGGTACTGAACCGGTACCGAAATCGGACCGGAACTGGTACTTCCCAGTTCTGTTGCCATCCATAGGATCCACAAAGGTTGTATCTATGGGATGGGTTCTAGGAATGACATACGATGACTTCAATCAGGTTTAGAAGGCATTGGATAGTCGAGTTAGGCCCGGTCTAAGCGGGTTGTCATGTCTCAGAAAATAGAACAACTTATCAAGTGCTTCGCAACTTCTGAAGTAAGGAGGGTTGAGCAACAAAAGGAAGTTACACAAATCAAAGAACAAATGCTCAACCTCGCCTGTCGGCCTTCACCGTGTCCTTCCACTCTCGATGAATCTGATGAGAGTGGTTTGTTGAGAATAGTCCTTAGGTTCTTTTTAGTTCTATTTTGGACAATGTAGTTATGTTTTGGACAATTTAGACTACTTTGATGAACTTTGTGTTGGTTTAAAACATTAAAATTTTTGGATTTTATTCGTTTTGAATGTTTAATTTTTGTTGGTGTTATGTATTTTGTAGGTTGAAGTTGGTGTTGTTGTTTTTGGATTGCTTGATTTGAAATGAATTGAATTATTTTGTATATTACAAGTGGGCAACAGAAATTGCAAGTTTATGCTGTCAAAAGAATTGCAAAAAAAGCAACAGACAGGGTCCCTAAGTCCGTCGCTATTTTGCAATTTGTTTTAAATTTTTCAGAAAAGCAATGGACAGGGACCTTATGTTCGTTGCTTTTCTAAATTTTTTCTTAAAATAAAATTTCAAAAAAGTGACGGACAAGGACCCTATGTCCATCGCTTTTGTGAATTTTTTCAAATAAAATTTTCGGAAAAGTGAGACAAAATTCCTATATCCGTCGCTTTTCTTAATTTTTTTAAAAGAGCGACGGACTAGGACCCTATGTCCGTCGCTCATTTTAATTTTATCAAAATAAGTTTTTTTGAAAAACGACGAATAGGGACCCTACGTCCGTTGCTTTTTTTAAAAATAATTAAAAAAAAATAACGAGATACAGAAAGCAACATTATTCGTCGTTTTAAAAGCGATGCAGTCCGTCACTTTCATAAAAGCGTCAAGCAAAAAAATAATAGAATGGACTGTGTCGCTTTTCCATTGATTTTAATGATAATGTGGTCCATCGATTTTTGCCTATTTCTTAGTAGTGACAACACTTAGGCTAACATAGGAATATTGCAACAGCAAATGACCAGGAATACCATGGATCAGACACTGAAAAAGAAGCTTGTGAAACCGCTGCCAAGCCTCATGTAAGGGTTCATCATCTATCCTATTAAAGTTCTCTATATTCCTCCTTAGCTTGATCATTCTTGAAGGCGGGAAGAATCGCTCGAGAAACTCATTTTGCAATTATTCCCATAATGCAATTGATCCATGGGGAAGTTCGGCTAACCACTTGACAACCTCTCCCATTATCGAAAAAGAGAAATGACTGTATAATAGCCTCTTGTGTGATGCAGCAATACTTGAATGGTGAACACACATCAATGAAATTTGGAGGTGTTCATAGGGTTCTTCCTACTCTTGGCCTCGGAAAAATCCCTTGAGCTGAAACAGTTGCAGCATTGTATCAGTAATTTTGAATTCGGTATGTGCAGCTATTGTAAGGACCCAGATTTTTCCTAAGGGCATTGCCTTGATGTCCTGAGATTTTCCCCCAGGAAAAACTGCCAAACATCACTCCACGAAGGGGCCTACACAGCCCGTGTGAAGTCACATGGCCCGTGTGGCTGCCCGTAAAGTGACACCTTGGCCAGTTCTCGGTTGGGAAAACTTAGGACACGGAGTAAATTTTCCAAGTGAAGGCACACGAGCACTAATATGGTCCTTGTGACCCCACATGGTCCGTGTGGCCTTCCTATGGCTTACTATGTGGATAATTTTTCTAAGTACAAAAGTACCGTCTCGTGATTTTGCCGTGCAAAATTTATTTCAAGTATCTTTACACGAACGATGGAACGGTCCATGTGGAATCAGATGGTCCGTGAATCCGTCCGTGTGGTACCACTTAGTTCTGTGGAATTTCCCTTCTGCAAATTCTAAGTCTTGGGCCACGATACCTTTCACGGTCCGTGTGATAGTACACGGACCATATAGTGGATTGTGTGACTTAGACGAACCAAATTCAGGTCCGTTTCATTAATGGTATTTATGAAATTTTGTTTTGTTTTAAACGTGAATTATGACTTTTTGCCTATCCTAAACCTTTAATCTACCTGGAAACCCCTCCCCTCTTCACTCCTTCACCTAAATCACTCTACCCCTCTTAAGATCACTTCCCCATTACTTCCATATTTCCTCTCTCAAGGATTCAAGCTAGAGTTCCAATTGGGGGTCAATTCAAGTCTGAATTCTACTCCTCAAGTCAGGTATGTGGGATTGATTCTTGGTCCCTTCTAACCAAGAAGACCCAAAATTTCTTTCAAGCTATTTTATGAATTTTTTCTACTTTAATGTGGGTTTTACTATTTGATCTTATTAACTTCGAACAATGCATAGGATGTACATTACTCATGATTTCAAGTTATTTTAAGCTCTACTATGATAAATCATATTGAGTTATGCAATTATGAACATGCATGTCCCCTTAAAGATTGATTTATGCATGAGTGATCTACACTATGATTTTCATATGGATTTTAATTGTGGATTTTCTAGATTTCATATTATAATGCTAATTTTAGATTTACTCTAAATTACCCATGCATTCCTACATCATGCATTGCATTGCATTCAAGAGCATTGGTTTTCAGGAAATTATGAAGTGGGTTAAGCCCAATTATGTTTTATGAAGTGATATTGATAAGGTACTGGTTATGACAAGAATGTGATCACATATATGTCTTCTGTTTTTGGCTCTTTGAGCATATTGGGTGCTTGCACTAAATTGTATTGGTAGATGGGTTATTCCTTGCATGAGTACCATGATTATGATTTATGCTTTGGCTTTTGAGCCTAAATGTGGATCGAACGGATTTGAAATGAATATTGTATCTATTGAAAGCACGTATATGTATAATTATTCTCGTGGGATGTTTTGACTTAGCACCGGTGGATTGGGGGGGTCAGGGTTATCCCCAAGGGGCCTCTCCCTTTTCTCGAACTATGTGCCAACATAGGAATGGATGCCATTACCGAAATGACTGGGTCGTAAGGAACAGTGTTTGTTTATTGATATTATATGATATTGTTATTGAAAAATCCTTCTGAAATGGTGATTCCCATAAGGAAAGTGACCATCCTTCGAAATGGTGTGTTCCGTAAGGTGTGATAAAGATTACCTTTGGCAAGTAATCTTCTCCCTACCGGTGGGAGGTCCCAATCGGTCTAATTCATGTAGTAGCTTGCATGGATTTGATTTGTCGGTTATAGTCCATCCCTAGTATATATGAGCATTATTGCATTTCATGCATCATAATTTCATGGCATCTTGCATATAAATTTCCATTGAATATACAAATTCTTCTATATTATGTGACTTTTTCATCTAACGTTGGAATGAAGGTTTGGTAAGGCATTGAATGCCTGCATATTTAGTACATCCAAACGTACTAACGCATACTCTATGCCTACATGATTTTACCATGTAGGGACCGAGCACTTTGAATATCAACCATTTGAAGAATAGTTCACTCTTGGAATCTTTGTGGTGAGTCCCGTCTTCCGAGGTGAGCCGGCTATGTTCTTCCTATTATTGTTTGGATGTTCTCTTTATTGAGGGTGAGCTCGGAACTTGTCTAGGACCCCATTCCTTGGATTAGAGGCATTGTTGGGCACTATTATGACTATGTATCGATTGCGCATTCTCTCTCTCTATATATATGACTCCTGAACTTGGACTTGGCTAAAATCATATGTGTTGTATGCTAATCTTGAACCGATGATGTGGTTATAGATACTTGAGACTTGTTTGGGGGCCATTGGGTCCCCAATTGCTGAGTCATGTCTAGGACCCTCCCCCGGGTCGTGACAGCTACTGAGGGTAACAAAATTGCCCTGACACTGCTCACTCGGTCCCATTTGATATTCTGAAGGTCATTTATGTCTCCCATGATTTTCCCCTTTATAATCCTCTCATTATCCATGTTCACACCAATTGTTCAACAGTAAAAATAACAAGAGAACTTATAAAAAGAATTCTAACTACAAGAACAAAGCTCAACAAACGCTTCCAATATGAACATGCCAATTCCTCGACAACAACACAAATTTTTGATGTCGCTCAACCCGACTACTCAAAGGCAGAAGGGACGGTCGTCATCAGCTTAAGAACCCAACTTTAGAGGTTGGGGTCGATCCCATAGAAAATTGTTGTTCAAGGTGAAAGTGAGTCGTTAGACCAAGTAATTGTATAATCTGGGGGATTGCAATAATTAGAATAAAGTTCAGCTAATAATTTCTAATTGTCGAATTAAGCAACTATTAAGGGAAGATGTTGGGAATGTGAAAATATGGGCAAAAATCTAATAAATGGGTCTAGATGCTTGACTACATGAGTTGATGTTGAGTGAATCGGCTAAGTTGGTTGTAACCCAAATCACTTATGATATATGGGGTTTTGCATGAATCAGCTATGATACACACGCGGACCGCTGAAGACATGCTTGGCCTAAAAGGTCGAGCAAAACACCTACTACCTTGGCTATTGAATCCATAAATGTGGATATCAACTGAAACCCCATAAGGTTTCTGTCCACTATATCCATTCCATACTCAAATAGTCCCAGCTACGGAACAATCAAAGATCTAAAACAAAACCCCAAATTTGCAGCCCTGAAATTCATACATTAAACTTAGGAACAAATATAAATCAACCCAAATCAACTACAGACAAGTCAATATATCACAAACCCAACAAGTAAATTAAAGACTCATGTCAAAAGCACAACCCCAACATGGGGGTTTTAGCCATACATGCTAAAAATTAAAGATAGATTACCATACATAATAGTAGAAGTCATGGGTAACAAGATTGAGTACAAAGTGGTTGTTATTACCAGCTAATCCTCTCCAATTTGAAGCCCAAAAGCTTCGAAACCCTAGCCTCTCTTATACACTAAGAAGAAGGTTCTATGTACTATTACTATAGTGTAATTGTTCTGATATCTAATGAACGGATGATGTACAACGTCCTTTCTAGAATTACTTATATATTCCATGCAAATAGTGTGAAAGTTTGTGCTTTGAAATGCCATTTGGCAGTCAAGGCTGACTATCACTGAGCACTCCGGTGATGCGCCGAATGTACACTTGACTGCTTTCTTGTGCATTCTTATGAGGCTTTTTCCACTGCAACATTAGCTGATGACTCTTTGCTCCTCCTATTCAATTCGGCGATGTGCCAAAATATTTTTCATATCGCTTTTCTATCTGTGTTTTGGGGCATTGGATGCTGCAACTTTAGGATATCACTTGTGCACTTTGGCGTATCGCCAAGTACGCTTTGCGATATTAATCTAGACCGCACTCTTGACTTGACCTAGAACCTTAGTTTCTGCATAGTAGGGAAATCTCTTTGAGCATTTCTTGGATTGCCGAGGATGTCGGCGACACCACTTTTCACAGCCTTTCACTCACTTTCCAAGATTCCACCAAGACTAGCCCTTTTGTGCTTTTAACTCTGTTTCCTGTCATAACATATGCATATTTGTTAGCGATTGGAATTATTATCACACCAAGGGTAATATTTCTTTGAAATTTAACCTTAAAATGAGTCCAAAATATGGACTCATCAGAGCCAATACCTCTATGTGTAGTGAACCGCTCTAGAGGAGCTCCATCATGCAACTTATCTACCAACCACTGAGTACCCAACTCTCAATATCTCTCCTTGTACACTCTGTTGTCAGCATACAACAACCCATAGATAACATTAATAATTGTCGGGCTGAAATCAACTCTCGCTCCCCTAATTATGGTAGTCGTCTCCTCTCCATGGTTTGTTTCTATGCTACTATGGTGTGGTTGGCTTTGATTGGCTCCTCAGCAAATCACCTCCAACCTGAAGCTTGTAGTCGACCGAAGAATTCCGGCATCTTGTCCTCTAATCACAGACAAGTTCAGATTCTCATCATATTTTTGGCACATTTGGCTGAGAGGAATCGGCTTTGATCAAAGTAGGCTTCTTCCTCTACCTCTGGAAATATATCATGCTTATTGAGTGCTTTCTCAGGATCCATTTTCAAGCAATTAGACCTGTAATTAGAACAAACATAACAAAAACATCTTCTAGACATTTTAAATTGTGCATTAGGGAATATTTGGATCAAGAAAGTCAGTTGGAAATAATCCGGATCAAACAGTGAAGCATGTTGTTTTTGCAAAGTGACTTATTATTCTCTCTCGTGGCCACATTGGTGCAATCGCGCATTTTCATACTCTAGGCTTCCATATTTGCGGGGGTTTATCCGCGATTATGGAGGGCCAAGAATTACTAGAGTATCGAGTTCGCGGCACTGTGTTCGCGTTTGTGGGGGATAACAATCACCAGCATCAAATTAACAAGGGCATAATGTCAAACACATGGTGGGCATATAATCACAACGTCAATTTGACAACATAACACCCCCAAATCCAACCCCAACATCATACAGACACTACCTAAGCAACACTCAACCATTTGACACTTTAATTCATATCAAATTTCAACATCTAAGCACAAGAATTTGTATCTTAAAATGCACAGACATAGGACACCACAGTAACAATTATTCATGTCCAGAACACAAAGAATGGAGAAAGAGATCATAATATTGACAGGCTAGCAACATGATAGGAGAATTTAAACACTTAACATTCACCACTTTCAAGCTAATTCCATGGTTGCATAATTTCTGTCAATGAAGAGGAATGGAGAAGGAATAGGAGGAACATATCTTAGAGTGAAGAATCAAAAGGATGAAGAAGAAGAAACTTGGACTTTTCTCGAAGATTTTGTGAGACCACAAATTATAAAACATGTTTACCTCGCTCTATATTTTTGTTCAGGACCATGTTCTTATTTTTCTGAAAATAGAAGACAAAGTCACAAGTGACACTTATTTTCATTTAACTGCACCCATTAGTTTTCCACCTTCACGAAACTTTAGGCGCGATCTCGCGCCATCGCCAAGTTCATACCCCGCATTTGCAGAACTAACAGCCTTCGTGGAGCTTTGCTAAGTGCCAGACTTGGGCCAAGTTTCTGCAACTTTGGGCGGTCCCATTCGGGCGATACGCCCTTCACTGATGGGCAATGCCTAGGCCCCAAAGTGCAGTCAAAATGGCCCAGGTTCATCCTTTTGCAATTTTTGTTGGTGTTTCCATCCATTTCCTCAACTCCAATCATCTTGATACTTCAAACCTATGCAAAACCACTATCAAAACCTTAAAAATTGTGAATTTTAGCTAAAAATAAAAAATCAAAATTAAGAAGTTATTCTAAAAAATCCAAAATGCAAGAATTTATTACAATATGAACAAAGCTTGATTCACCACCCTTTTGAATTTCCACTTTGAGGCGGTGATTCTTCTCCCCAATTTCAAGATGACTTGCCATTTGAGCTCATGAGGAGGGTGATGAGAAGCATCGACACTTTCCACCGATCTCTCCACTTTGAGGACTTGAATTGTCTACCCAACTTAACATCAACTTTCCTTTTTGGCTCTTTGGTAGACATGGGAGTGTCAAGAGGCCTTCTAAAAATTGAACTTCACATTTTGTGACATCTAAGTAGGCAACACTCCAACTTCAGATGAACTAAAGTTGTCATTTAAGATTTCCATGGCTTGTCCTTGCAACATTAAAATCATCTCCTCAATTTTGGCCTCTTGAATGATTATTGGACTTGATAACATGCATTGGCCCCATATCTCTTCCACATCAAGAACCATTCCTTCTTCTTGAGACTCTAACTCATGGTTGATCACCATTGAGCTGGGAGCCTCACATACTTCGTTTCTTTATTTCAAGTTGACCTCCAAAACATCAACTTCCCATTCCAAACGGTCCAACTCATAACCTCTAGAAACAAGCAAGCTCTTGAGATCATCCATTATGTTGAGCAATTGGTGTCTTTGAGCCACTTCTTTGGAAAGTATTAGACTCAAGTCCATGAGCCAATCTTGACTCACAACACTCTCATCCCTATTTACATTCTCAACACCATTTCGCTCACAATAAAGTGCCATACCCCCAAGGAGATAGAAAAAAGGCTTACATTCATCAAGCAAGTTTTCATCACAATTAGCCATGTAACAAAGAGAAGCACTCACTAATCAAATCAAAAAGAGTAAACTGCAAGTCCTAAATCAGCTCATATGCATGTTGTTCTTCGGTAACAACACCATTTTTGATGTCGCTCATCCGACTACTCTAAGGAAGCAGAGGCGGTCGTCATTAGCATAATAACCCAACTTTAGAGGTCGAGGTCGAATCCCACAGGAAACAATGTGTCGGCAATTGAGTAGAGCAAGGACCTATGGCTACTAGATTTTAACTCGACAAGTGAATACCAAGCAAGAGTTCTAACTAAATGGGGGGAAAACTAAGGTAACAACTACTCCTAAGGGATAATTGGGTAAGGATTGATCAAGCAAGAAAGCAAGGATAGGGGATATGAGAGTCAATCAAAACTCAATCGATCTATCACACTTAGCATCAAATCAACTCTATTGGTAGGCTAGGTTGCTTGTAATCGCCCCTCGGCTAGGTGGACAGTGATATTTCACAAGAGCCAACTACGACCTCCTACGCGAGCCACTTAAAGACACGTTTGGTTTGAGCACCTCAAAGCAAAACTCCCAAGACCTTAGCCATTGAGTCCCTTTTAAGGCTCTCAAAACATAAACCCATGACTGTCATACAACCATCCACTTAAACTACATTTGCTAAAGCAATAATTAAAGATCTAAGCTAGATTCAAGTTCGCGACCTCAAATCTAAAGTTATACATAAAGGTATACATGAACCCATAAATCAATTCAAATAATCAAAGCAATTTGAGAGGAACCCACTTGATTTTGCAAGTAAATCATAAACTAAGCATGAAACCAAGAGAAATAATCAACACTCATAAACAAATTATAATCCAAGCTCAACTAAATCTACATTTGCATTCAAGATCAAAGAAACAAAGAGCGAGTGAAAGATAAATACAAGTGAAGCCCGTACTCTTCAATCCACTCAGAATTAGTAGAATACTTTCTCTAAATCCTCACCCTAAACTAAAATCTACATTAAGGTATGTTTTCTCTCTTCAAGAATGTATGAATTCTTTTCAGGAATTATGATTCTTTTAATGAAGGCTGAGTGTGTGTATATCAGAATTGGGGTTGAAATGGTGCATTTATGCATATGCCCTAATGTTGGTCACCGAATTACTCTGCGTTCATGGAGGGCAACTGTCTCTAACCTTCCGCGTTTGCACTTACGTATTATGTGGTCCCAGACAATGATCACCTTTTGTTCTGCCTACGCGCTAGTGCTGAGCGCGTTCATGCCCTTTCCATATCCGCTGTTCCACATTCGCACCCTGAAGATTGTGTTCGCGGAGAGTAATGTTGCCGGGTAGTATTTTGCACAGTTTCAGCTCCTATTGGTTCCAATTTAGCTTCAACTTCAATTCTCTTCAACAAAGGCAATTCCAAACTATATGTAACTGACGCATACACCATTCAAAGCATAATTACCCTCAAGTTATGAATTTAACAATACAAAATAATAAGAATAGAGAAAGAAATGAGTGTAAGTGATACACTTATCAATGTGGTTACATCTTATCTTTATGGATCACTTGATAATGAGATATACATGAAAATCCCCGAAGGATTTAAGATGCCCAAAGCATATAGTCCAAAATCTCAGAAAATGTAATCAATTAGATTGCATAGATCATTATATGATTTAAAACAATTTAGATGTATGTGGTATAATCGCCTTAGTGATTATTTATCTAAACAAGGCTATACAAATGATGTGATTTGCCCATGTATATTTATAAAGAAAACAACATCATAATTTGTTGTACTTGCAGTTTATGTTGATGACATAAATCTTACTGGAACTCCAATAGAGCTTCAAAAGGCAATTGATTATTTGAAGAACGAATTTGAGATGAAAGATCTTGAAAAGACATAATTATGTCTTGGTTTGCAAATTGAGCATTTGACAAATAGTATTTTCGTTCATCAATCACCTATACTGAAAAAGTGTTGAAAAGATTTTATATGGATGGAGCACATCCATTGAGTGCTCTGATAGTTGTTCGATCACTTGATGTGAATAATGATCCATTCTGACCTTAAGAAAAGAATGATGAAATCCTTAGTCCTGAAATACCATATCTTACTATAATTGGTGTACTAATGTATCTTGCTAACACTACAAGGCCTGATATTGCCTTTTCATTTAATTTTTTGGCAAGGTATAGTTTAGGAGACATTGGAATGGGATCAAACACATATTGAGATATTTGAAAGGAACTATCGATATGGGCTTATTTTATTCTAATAATTGCAATTCCGATCTTATTGGTTATGCTGATGTAGGGTATTTATCTGACCTACACAAAGCTCAATCTCAAGCAGGCTATCTATTCCTATGTGGGGGTACTGCAATATCTTGGATATCTACAAAATAGCCTATTATGGCCACTTCATCAAATCATGTTGAGATCATAGTTATTCATGAAGCAAGTCGATAATGTGTGGGGTTGAGGTTCATGTATATCTCATTGAGAAAAATGTGGCTTGAAATGCGATAAAGTACCCACAATTTTATATGAAGATAGTGATGCATACATAACACAATTAAAGGGATGGTGCATAAAAGGAAATAGAACAAAGCACATTTCGCCAAAACTTTTCTACACACATGAGCTCCAAAAGAATGGTGATATAAATATCTAACAAATCCATTCGAGTGATAATGTGGCTGATTTGTTCACCAAGTCTCTGCCAACTGCAACTTTCAAGATGATGATACACAAGATTGGGATGCATAGTTTCAATTCTTTGTATTGATATAATCATTAGGGGGAGCAATATGCAATGTACTCTTTTCCTCATAAGATTTTGTCTCATTGGGTTTTTCTTGTAAGGTTTTTAATGAGACATCCAAAAAGTATATTATTAGATTTGTGTACTCTTTTTCCTTCACTAGAATTTTTTTCCCCGGAATTTTATCTAGTATGGTTTTAACGAGGCACATAATCTAGCAAATAAACATTCAAGGGGGAGTGATATAAGAATTTTTAATTGTAGTGAATGTCTATTATATAGATTCCTTTAAAAGTTAGGACTCCTACTTGGAGAGCAAGTCAGTTTCTTACTTGGAGACCAAGTCAGTTTTTTTTCCTATAAATATAAGGGTCTCCTTCATTGTAACATAGATTTGAATATTCTTCAAGAGGAATAAGAAGTCTTCTCTCTTCTCTCTACTTCTTTCTTCTTACTTTAATATATTTCATAATATATACAAAGTTATAAAATTTAATTATTATTGCGATAGAATTCCAGAGTCATAAAGTGAACATTATGGCGATTTAAATTGTTGTAATTTAAAAATGATTTCTCAATTTCTTACAATTATGATGGTTTAAATCAACATAAAAATGATTTCTCAATTTTTTATACTTACGATGGTTTAAACTACCATTCTGTACAACCAGGGGCGAACCCATATGTTGCGTATCGGGTGTTCGAGCACCCATTAACTTTGTATATGTATATAGAAAATATTAAAAAATTGATATAATCTTTCGTGAGCACCCATTGACCAAAAGCTCTAGTAGATGTGTTGGTTCTCAACCTAAAGTTAAAGTAGTGCATGATGAGGTTGTGGTTGAGGGTTTCAAATCTTGATTAAAAAAAACCCCATTTTTACTCTTCCTTTTTATACCTTTTCACTACTACTAGAAGTATTTGTTTACTTTTTTTTCAATTTATTATTTCTCCACTTTTTTATTTTTAGTATTTTGTTAATTCATTTACTAACCTCTAAAAATATTAAACTTTTAGAAGGAAACCATTCTTGGCAAGTAATTTTATATTAAAGGAAGTGAGCACCCATGACCTTCTAATATTGGATCTGCCATTGTGTACAACAAAAATATTGCATTAGCTTGGGGGGGGGGGGGGGGGTTTGCAATAATATACGTAGCAAAATTCCACAAAGTAGGGTCTGAGAAGGGTAGAATGTGCGCAGACCTTACCACTACCTCGAGAGAGACTATTTTTGAAAGACATTGTTATAGTGTATTTATGACGACTTTGAATCACCATATTACGTATGAAAACTCACTGCAATAACTTTCATTTTTTTATGTAGTGGCATTCTCTTTCTCTTATTATATAAGAGGGAGTTTGAAGATGAAGCAGACACTCTCCGTTGATTTTTTTGCTTTAGCAAGAATATTTTTAAAATTAAATTTAAAAACTTATTTTGTTTGTTTTTTTTTAAATTTAATTAATTTATAAATTTTTAAAAATTATAGGACCCGCTTTAAATATAACCATTAGTTTCAAGTTTACATCCTTCAAATTATTGTTTTGTCATTTTGAATGTCGTTAATATTTGTGCATATTTTGTACTATTTTGATTAAAATATCAATGATTGATAATTGAAAAAAACTTTAATTATGTACATCTCAATGGATCTCCTTACATTAGTTTATGCAAAAAAATGACATAATATGCACAAATATATATCATAATTTATTTCAGAGTAAAAATATAAAATAGTTTACTCATACCACTTAAAATTTATCAATATTAATATAATAATATTAAATTTATTTTGGAGTAAACATTTAAAATCGTTTAATTATTATCACTTAAAATTTATCAATTTTATTATAATAATATTTATTAGGTATTTATTGTAACTTAATAAGACGATTTACTATCATTTAAAAAAGAGAAAATAGTCAAAAATATCCCAAAACTATTTGAAATAAAACAAAAACACCCATTCATCACATTTGGGCTTAAGAATATCCTTCGATTAAATTTTTGGCTCAAAAATGCCCCTCTCTTTGATGGAAATAAAAAAGGGTTAAAAATATCTCCGAACTATCAGAAATAGAGAAAAAATACTCCTTGGTTAGATTTTAGTTACAAAAATACACCTCCCTTATAATTTTGCAAAAAGAAAAAAAAATCCTCCCTCTAATGGAAATGACACCATGCATGCTACATGGACAAAAAGAGGCTACATGATTAGTACGCGAGGAACCCCATTTAGGGAGCCAAGAGGTTTTCTCTTTGAATATTAGGTCTAAGACTAACCTTTTCATATCAAAAGGGAATGTTATTTCAATTGCAAACATATCAAAAAGTTGATTTCTAAATGATAACATTGACTCATCCTCGTTATAATCATTGCTCCTCCTTCAGTCAGTTTCTCGAGTTCAATAAGATCAAGTTCTTCAAATTTTTTAAACCTACAAAGCTTGTATAGAAATTGTTCTGCTCATGCTAGCAATATAACACAATAATATAAGTTATTATTTTCAAGAGATAATTCAGTTGCAACAAGAAATAAAAGCTTTTTTTAATATAGTAAGAGTCTAGATTATTCAAAGCCTGACAAAAATTGATTTGAGGATGTGTGGGGGTTTTGTTTTTAATGTAAGAGTAATATTTTAAATAATAACTTTAAAATTTTAACGAAAGGGTATTTTTTTAGTTGAAAACTAACAAAGAGTGTTTTTGCTCCATTTCTAATAGTTAAGGGGTATTTTGGGCCTTTTTTGTTTCTGTTAGGGCGAGGGGTATTTCTGACCTAAAAATTTAACGGATGGGTATTTTTGAGCTAAAAATATAATGGAGGGGTATTTTTTAACTAAAACATAACATAGGGATATTTTTGCTCCATTTCAAATAGTTCAGAGGTATTTTGACCCTTTCCCTTAAAAAATAAATTTATGAATACATATTTAACCAGTGCATCTCACGAAATTTCGATAACTAATCTATACTATATTAAAAGTGTGAAGGCCCTTAGAAATGTTGTTTGAACTTTTTGCTCTTAATTAAAATATTCCTTTTTAGATAAAATTGTCTTTTCACCATTTTTCATTTATTGTATTATTATTTTAACAATATGAAATATAATAAAAATTAAATGGAGAAAATTTTCTTATCATAGTTAAATATCTACCCAAAGAATTCTTTTTCAACTAACATTTTGATCCAGAAAGAAAATATTTTAAAAAATCAAATAATAATAATTAAAAGTTCAAAAAACACCAGAAATGTGCAAAAAAAAAAAAAAAGTTTAGAAATAGACAAAACCTTCAAGAAACAAACTTGATCCAACAAAAATAAAAAAAACTTCCAAAATAATAATAAAAAAGGTCTTTTCTGAAAAAAAAAAGTCTCAAAATAAATAAAAAGTCCTAAAATAAGGTTTTAAAACTATTAAAAAAAAGGCAAAAAAAGAAAACCTTCAAAAATTATTTAAAAAAGGCCAAATTAAATTATAATGTACAGTAGAATCAATAATTTCACATACTAAAATATTATTCTTTATGTATTAAAGTGAATTATATATGTATTAAAATTATATTGATATAAATAGTTTCTATCGTTAATAATTTCACGTAGTAAAATATTATTTTTAATGTATTAAAAGTGAATTATGTATGTATTTAAAATTATATTGGTATAGATGATAAATATTCTTTCACTAATTAATGTTACTTATGTTAATTTTTAAATTTTTTAAAATCAGAAGTATTTAGATTAATAAACAAGTCATCATTCCACATTCTTTAACATGAAATTTTGATAATCTTAAAATTTTCATTTATGATTTTCATCAAATAATTATTATTTAAACATTTTAGGATTTTAAATCACATACTATTTCTCTCAAATAATAATTATTTAATTTTTTTTAACATTTAAAACTTAAAAATTAGTTAAAGTTTTAAAAGTTACATCTTTACTTATTTGTAATTTGTAAGAACACCTAATATAGTCTTGAATTTATATGAGACTATTTGAAGTTAAAATAAATATAAATTTGACCTTATATATATTATTTGCTTAACTATGTAACATGACAAGAATACCTTCTATGTTAATTTTTATAAATATTTATTACTTTGAAATCAAATTTTTACCAAAAGAAAAAGAAAGAAAGATATATATATATATATATTGTATCTGAAGTTATTGGGGTAAAGTGTAGGTGTGCTAAACTCTGAGAGACAATTATGTAGATTTTTGTCTCATGTTCTCCTATTTCACCGCAGTGACTTTTACTTTTATGAATAATGTTTTTATGGCAGTTTTTCTTCAATTCTGATATTGCTTGTTTTGCTTGTAGCCACAAAAAATATATATAAAAGTAAGTCAATATTTTCTTCTCTTTTTGGATCTATGGTAGCTGCATCAAACATTAGTTTTATGTTGTTAATTTATTGATAGATGATTTTATGATTATCTTTTTTGTTATTTTCAATTTATTATAAGTTTGGTATTATATTATTGTACTCATATATAATAATAATTTATTCTTTCTTTACTCTATTGTTAGAATGTGTTTTTGTGTATCAATACTGCACAATTTTGACTTTCGATGTTAATAATAAAATTTTGTTCGTGTTATGGTAAATTTCATGTTCATATTTAAATATATTTTTTTATTTTTAAAAAATCGGTATAAGGTGGAAACACACTGTCCGCTAAATAATTATTGAAAATTTAAGATAAATTCAATGCAACAGAAAATAATAGGAAAACATAGTGTATGTTAAATTTAATGAAAGGATAGATGATATAAAAAATACATTTGATATTGCATGACGGTATTTTGATGAGAATTAAGAAGCATAAAGGAGAGTTCTTGAGAATCATATTTCATCACTAATCGATAGAGAACTATTTATACAAGTCAATGGAGTGTGTATCAATTTTTGAATTTATGTGGAGAGAAGTTAACAAAATTTTATTCTTATTTTTTAAATCCTTTATTTCATTTTGTGTATGTGATTGATAGAATTTCAACTTTAATTAAATGTACTTAAAAAATTTAAAGCATAACTAAATATAGTTGGTCAGTGATTATGGTTCAAATCTATTAATTAATGAATTATAAAATAGGTACTACTGATTTATTTATGGGGTTATCATGTTTTTTTTTTATAAATCAATCAAATATCGATTATTATTTGTAATTTGTTACGTTGACACGTGTACATTTAATTAGTTTTCATCTAAACGTTAAAATTATAAAAGATCTTTAAAATAATGTTTGAATTTATTGTTACTAACCTTATAAAAAAAAACTATAATGGATAAAACTATTATTTATTATTTTTCTTAAATTATTATTTAATTTTTTCCTTGTGTACAAGGAAAAAAATCTAAAATATATGTTAAGAAAAAAAATCTTAAAATATATGATAAGTGAAAAAAATTGGGGGGGGGGGGGGGTGGCGGTTGGAGGTTTCCAGAATTAATGTTGTGTTAATTTTTTTATTTGTAGATATGAAAAGTGTGAGTATGAATTGTCAATGAAAGAAGTCCACAATAGTGGTAGTATGCAACTTTCAAGGCTTTGGTAGTCCACATTGGTGGCTACCATTGCTATATATATATGTCTCAACATTCAGAATGTTGGTAGACATCAATGAAAAAAATACACTGCAATATATTATTCTCTCTTCTCCTCAGTTTTAAGCTTTTGATTCTCCTTACATTTATTCTAGTTAATCCTAGATTTATTTTATAACACGTTATCAGCACGAAACTCTGCCCATTTCAAGCTATTGTAAACAGGTAAAGGGGGTAAGAATTCATTTTATAAAAATGTCTAACTTTTCAAAAGTAAAATTTACTGTATTTAATATTTCTGGATCTAATTATTCATCATGGGCACTAGATGCTGAACTGCATTTAAAATCAATGGGTCTGGCAGACACCATTAAAGATGACAATAAGGTATCCAGTCAAAACCGTGCCAAAACTTTAATTTTTCTCCGCCACCATCTTGACGAGGGACTAAAATTACAATATTTGACAATAAAAGATCCCCCTAAATTGTGGAAGAATCTAAAAGATAGATACGACCACCTGAAGTTGGTCGTCCTTCCACAAGCGTGTCATGATTGGTTAAATCTAAGATTATTAGATTTAAAAAATATAACTGAGTATAATTCAACAATGTTTAGAATTATATCACAGTTAAATTTATATGGAGAAGAAATAACTAAAGCTGACAAGCTTGAAAAAATATATACTCCACATTTCCACCCGCGAATATGCTCCTGCAGCAGCAATATCGCAATATGGGTTTTACAAAATATTCTGAATTACTTTCACACCTTCTTATTGCTGAAAGATATAATGAATTATTGATGAAAAATCATGATAGTCGGCCCGTTGGTTCTTCGCCACTCCCTGAAGTAAATCAGGCGAATTATAACTAACGAGAAAGAAATTATGGCCCCAAAAGTGGTCGTGGCCGTGGCCATGGCCGAGGTCAAAGAAGAAATCATGATAGTCGTCTCGCACCGAGGCACGATCAGCAATATAAAAAGAAGGAAGGAAAGCCAGAAGCTTATCCAAAGAAAAAGTCAAAAAGTATATGTCACAGATGTGGAGGCAAAGGGCATTGGTCAAGGACATGCCGGTAATCTAAACGTCTAGTTCAGCTATATCAGGCATCATTAAAAAGAGCCGAAAATCCAGAGACAAATTTTTTGTCTGAAGTTAATATGGAACATATGTATCTGAATGTAGCGGACTACCTAAATTTCTCAGAAGGAAATTTAAATATTAATGAAAATGTGAACGATGATGAGCATGATAATATATAAAATAATTTTCTTTATTTATATGTGCGCTTATATTTTTATATCCCATGAAAATGAAAAAATAAATAAATAATAACACATTATACTTATTATTATATATTTAACTTATGCAAGACTTTTCATTAAATACACATGAGGTCCAAATAAATATTACTTTATTATTTTTCTCTTTGAAGAATGGATATGCCTCAAATTTTGTTTGGATCAATAATCAATCTCAAAGATATTTGTGTTATTGACAATGGAACGACTCATGCAATTTTTAAAGACGAGAAACATTTTTCTTCTTTACTTAAAAGAAAGGCAAACATTACTACAATAACTGGTAGTGCAAAAATAATTGAAGGCTCCGGAAGAGCTACTATATTTCTGCCTAAGGGGACAAAAATCATTATAGAAGATGCATTGTTCTCTTCTAAATCCCCAAGAAATCTGCTAAGTTTTAAAGATATCCGCAGAAATGAAATAAATATTGAATACCTTGGTATAACCAAGAGTGTCTCAGGCCAGAAATATATTTTAGAAAAACTACCAACTTTATCGTCTGGCCTATATTATGCAAAAATTAGTGCAATTGAAGCACATTCGATCGTAAATCAGAAGTTTACTGATCCAAAAACTTTTGTGATATCGCATGATCGAGTAGGTCATCCTGGATCAATAATGATGAGACGAATTCTTGAAAATTCAACCGGTCATCCATTAAATAACCTGAAGATTCTTATGAATGACGAATTTTCATGCGCTGCTTGTCATCAAGGCAAATTAATTGCCAGACAATCGACCTTGAAGGGTGGCATTGAGTCCCCAAAATTTTTGGAACGTATACATGGGGACATATGTGGACCTATTCACCCACCTAGTAAAGTGTTTAGATATTTTATGGTCCTAATAGATGCATGCATCATCAAGATGGTCTCACGTGTGCCTTTTATCATCCCGCAACCTGGCGTTTGCGAGGCTACTGGCACAAATAATAAGATTAAGGGTGCAATTCCCAGATTATCCAATTAAATTTATTCGTCTGGATAATGCTGGAGAATTTACATCACAGGCTTTTGATGATTATTGCATATCAATTGGGATAAAAATTGAACATCAGGTAGCTCATGTTCAAACTCAAAATGGCCTTGTAGAGTCATTTATTAAGCGACTGCAATTGATAGCTAGACCACTGCTCATGAAATCAAGATTACCCATTGATGTGTGGGGTCATGATATCTTACATGAAGCAGCACTTGTACGTCTCAGACCGACTAATTATCATAAATATTCTCCATCACAATTGGTATTTGGTCATGAACCAAATATAGCTCATCTACGAATTTTGGTTGTGCGGTATACGTGCCTGTAGCACCACCACAACGCACTAAGATAGACCCTCAACGGAGGTTAGATATATATGTTGGGTTCGACTCACCCTCCATAATTCGTTATCTCAATCCGTTGACAGGAGATTTATTTACTGCCAGATTTGCAAATTATCGATTTGATGAAATAATTTTCCCGCAATTAGGGGGAGAGAAAAAGGAACCCCAGAGAGAAATTGGAGAACTTGCATGGAAAGTTTCATCACTATCTCATTTTGATCCACGAACACGCACATGTGAACAGGAGGTCCAAAAGATCATCCTTTTGCAGACAATAGCAAATCAAATGCCAGATGCATTTACTGATTTGAAACGGATAACTAAGTCACATATCCCTGCAGTGAATGTGCCTGTAACACCCCACATCATACATGTACTAGTCCAACATAGATGAAATATGATATGGCAGGGTCAAATCCGCACATATTTTTAAAGGTGCGTGAATTTTAGATTAAAGGGCTATATGCACGTCTAACGCTTAAGATGACCGAGCGTATATAATTTTTAAGTCAAGTTAAGGAGAGTGTGACCTTAAATGAAGTAAAATAATTGAGGTGCTTGAGGGACTTAGCAAGCTAGTAGGTGAGTCACCTACGCGCTTAGCTTAAATAAGCTTGGTAAACGGAGACAAGGCCCAACACCGAATTTGTTCAAGTCCGATAAAGAATAAGCCCCGAGTTAAGGATGTCATTTGGGCCCATGGTTTGGCATCATAAAAGGACAATATTTGCAGCCCAAGATGGATAAGAAAAGAGCTAAATTACAATTACAATCCAATTCAAAACTAAAGCCCAAACTAAGTGGGCTTAGGGAGTAAATGTTTGCAACAAAGCCCATCCCATTTGAAGCCCAATAAGGCCCAAATGAAAGGGCCAAGTTGCTGCCCCATAACCTTATTAAAATAAGGCTAAAAGCCCAAAAGAAAGTCGGCCAAAAGAGGCCTATAAAAGGGAGCAACCAGCAGCAACTTTTAGCCATTCTCTTAAGCCAAATTTCAGATTTTCTCTCTAAGTTCTTCTTGCACTCTTCTCATTTTCTAAAGCAGCCAAGACACACTTCTAGGGTTCTTGAAGAGAACCTAATACTTGAGAGTTAAGGTAAGTAAAAATACCCATGGTTTGGTGTAATATTTCCATGAAAAACATGAAGAATATGTTGGTTGTATTGTGCAGGAATTTTGGGACAGCATGTGTTCCAATTTTGTGGTTCACTTTTCTTGTTAAATAAGAGACTTTTAACTTGTTGGTTGGCTGAGTTATGAAGTATATGTATGTTTTTAACAAGTCTTGGGTCTGTAATGATGTAAGAAGGCTGCTGGACCACTTGTATCTTCCGCAAAAACAAGTTCTTAAATGATGTCTTAATTCCGGTCATTAGTAAGAATTTGTGGACTGTTTTTTGGGAATTGTTGTCCCACGTTTTTTCATCTACTTAGGGACTGTTTTTGGACTGATTTAGGATTGTAATTGTGTGTAAATATGTTGAGGACAGTTTGGTTAAGGTTGAAACGGATTTGGAATGGTTGACGTCGAAATGTAGCGGAAGAACGCAATGTTGCGTTGTCTACTTACGTGTTGTGTAAAGTTGTTGTATGCTGTATTGTATGAGTTGTTGTAATGCTGTTATGGGACTAAACATAGCTGGATATGACATGTATATGGGAATGTGTGTTAGAAAATACGATTAGGAGTGGAAATGTTGAAAGAATACTCCTTGGTTGCTAATTCCGAGCTTGCTGCCCGGATGTTGTTTTTGGGTATAATTGGATTACTAAGACGTGTTTATTAGCTACTAACACTAGTTTTATCACCTAATATGTTGTAGATAAGTGTTTGGAGGAAAATGATACTACCCCGAGGTAATAACGACATAGTACAGCGAGGTATGTAAGGCAACTTGATTTCCTATTACTTGGCATGAAATCTATAATCTTCCTTAGCATATAAAGGCACGTACAAACTCCGACATGGCTGCTAACCGTGTCCCCACTCTTTACCATGTTCATATGTACCCATACATAGTCATTGTCAACCTGCATATGTACTTGGATACAAAATATACTTGAGTTCCTTCTTACCCAACAAAGTCTATGTGTCGTTTAATCTCCGATACGGTTCATTAGTTTTGTATCTCTCTTTTCATTGTAGTATTACCTTGTATGGTTGCTCATATATCACATGTCTATATTCCTATAGTTCTAAAGGTTATGACCACCAAAAGAACCATCTCAAAGTAAATAAAAGATAACTTACAGTTGCTTATAAATGAGTGGTAGCCCGAGGGGTGGAAAAATCACCTAGCCAGGGTCGATCTCATTTGGGTGGTAGCCCGAGGGGTGAAGGAATCACCTAGCCAGGGTCGATCCCATTACAGATTTACCACTGATCAGCTGGTCATTTACATGATATATTGTGCACAGATTATACAGTAAAGATACAGAAATAAAAAGACATAAAGTACATGATTCCACAGTATGACTAAAGGTGGTCTTTTCATCCTTACACACCAGCATGTGATTTCATCTGAGTTCTTATTTCATGTACAGTATTTCCTGCCTTACATATTCAGTACATTATCTCGTACTGACGTCCCTTACGGGGGACCTGCATTTCATGCTGCAAGTACAGGAGCTACTAGATCTCCCTAGTAAGAGTACAGGACTTCCAGCTGCTATTACTAAGCTCCAGGTTGCTTCGGGGCTTATGTGTTTAGAACTTATATTTTGTATTATATAGTTGGTCATGAGGCGGGGCCTGTCCCGACCCATTTGGATATTGTTCCTTACTTAGAGGCTTTGTAGACTATGTAAATTAAAGTGTGGTCAAATAGCGTATTGTCGACATCGTGGCTCCAACGGCCTAGTCTTATGCATTTACTTCTGGTTTGTTAGTACAGTGTACCTTCTTTTGACAGCATGTTAAGTATGGAAACCTCTTAAATGTTCATAGCAGGTGTATAGTTATATGCTGGTTCTCCCGAGCCTTGTCAGCAACGGGTGCCAGTCCGCCTTAATGGGGCTTAGGGCGTGACAGAAGTGGTATCAGAGCGGGTCGTCCTAGGGAGTCTACAAAGTCGTGTCTATGTAGAGTCTTGCTTATGGATGTGTTGTGCACCACATTTATAAGCGGGAGGCTACGTGGCATTTAGGAATTGTCACTTTTTTTTCATTCTTTAAATCGTGCCATAGAGCCAAGTGTTGTAGGTTGATTATTTCTGACCTCTAAATTATTTTGTACAGTAAGCATGCCTGAAACAAGGAAAAGCAAAGGCAAGGGGAAGGAGGTGGAAGTGGTAATTGGTATGCCCAGTCGGGTGAGACGACGGGATGAGGCCCAAGATGAGTCTCTGTCCCAAACATCTCCAACTCCTCCAGCTCCTGATGAACCAGGTCGTAGTGAAACTCCCTCAGAACCACCTGCCGATGCTGCTGTGCAGGATCTGAGAAATGCGGTCCAATTATTGACACACATAGTTGCTAGCCACAGCCAAAGACAAGAAGGCCCAGTTGTAGGTGTAGATGGTGCGAATAGGGCAGCTAGCACGAGGATGCGTGACTTCCTTAATTTGGACCCTCCAACTTTCACCGGGTCAGATCCTAATGAAGATTCGCAAGACTTCATCGACCAGATCCAGAGCACTTTAGATGTTATGCATGTAAGTGGTACAGAAGCTGTAGAACTGGCAGCATATAGATTGAAAGGTGTGGCTATATTGTGGTATGAATCTTGGAAGCAATCCAAGGGTATAGATGCACCTCCAACTACCTGGAAGGAGTTCAAAGAGGCCTTTCTTGACCACTACTTGCCATATGAGATCCGAGAGGCCTGTGTAGATCGATTTCTGAATCTCCATCAAGGGGGTATGAACGTGAGGGAGTATAGCCTCCAGTTTAACTCCTTGGCCAGGTATGCTCCCAATGTAGTTGCTACTATGGTATGTGGATAGGTTGGATACATATCTGGTAAGAGACTGTACTATTGCTTCATTGAATAAGGACATGGATATAGCAAGAATGCAAGCATTTGCGCAGAAACTAGAGGATCAGAGGAAAAGGAGAAGGACACAAGAGATAGAAAGGGGCCAGTCCAAGAGGGCCAGATCTACAGGGCAGTTTGTACCGTCTCAAGGTGATGTTAGGCCCCGATTTCCTAGTAAACCACCTAGACCATCATCCTCTTATTCTGCAGTCAAAGCTCCACCGCAACTTCAAGGGCCTAGAGGTAATCAGTTTAATCAAAGAAGTGAGGGACAAGGTGCACGGACTGCAGGATATTCGGCCAGCCAGCAGATTCCTCCTAGGCAGTCTTGCCAACAATGTGGGAGGAGTCATTCAGGTATATGCCGTGTTGGGACAGATGCCTGTTATTGGTGTGGTGTACCAGGGCATATGATAAGAGATTGCCCAAGAAGACGTATGGGTGATATGGCACAACCTGCTGGGTCAGCTGTTGCATCATCATCGTCAGTTCCTCCCTTCAGTAGGGGTCAGCAAATGCCTACAGGCCGTGGTAGAGGTGGTAGAGGAGCAGCTAGCTCCAGCGGAGCCTAGAATCGCACTTATGCTCTGGGGAGTCGGCAGAATTTAGAAGCTTCACCCGATGTGGTCACAGGTACATTGTCCATCTTTTCACATAATGTGTATGTATTAATTGACCCTGGTTCTACATTATCATATATTACACCACTAGTGGCTGGGAAGTTTAAAAGAACACCTAAATTATTGAATGAGCCATTTGAAGTATCTACGCCAACCGGTCAATCTATTATAGCTAGAAGGGTCTATTATGATTGTGTTGTAACTGTTTGCGACCGTGATACGTGGGCGGACCTTGTTGAGTTAGATATGGTGGAATTCGATGTTATAATGGGCATGGATTGGTTAGCTTCTTGCTATGCTACTGTGGATTGCCGATCTAAGAGAGTGTATTTCCACTTTCCAAATGAGGCAGCCCTTGAATGGGAAGGTAATGTTGGGGCACCAAAGGGGAAGTTTATTTCCTATTTTAAGGCAAGGAAGATGATGTCAAAGGGGTGTATATGTCATCTAGTTAGAGTAAGGGATATGGAGGCTGAATCACCAACTCTTCAATCGGTTCCGGTAGTGAATGAATTTGCTGATGTGTTTCCCGAAGAGCTTCCAGGTTTGCCTCTAGAACGAGAGATAGATTTTGGCATTGATTTACTCCCAGGCACTCAACCTATTTCTATCCCTCCATATAGAATGGCCCCGGCAGAGCTACGTGAATTAAAGGAGCAATTGAAAGATTTGCTAGAGAAGGGCTTTATAAGACCTAGTGTGTTCCCTTGGGGTGCACCAGTGTTATTTGTACGTAAAAAGGATGGCACCTTAAGAATGTGTATTGATTACCGACAATTGAATAAGGTGACAATTAAAAACAAATACCCCCTCCCCAGGACTGATGATTTATTTGATCAGTTACAGGGTGCCAAATGTTTTTCAAAAATTGATTTGAGGTCAGGTTATCACCAAGTGAGGGTGAGGGAAAAATATATACCCAAGACAGCCTTTAGGACACGCTATGGCCACTTTGAATTTCTTGTTATGTCATTTGGGCTGACAAATGCACAAGCAGTTTTCATGGACTTAATGAACAAGGTATTCAAGCCGTTCTTGGATGTCTTTGTGATAGTATTTATAGATGATATTTTGGTGTATTCAAGATCAAAAGACGACCATGTAAATCACTTACGGCAGGTATTACAAGTTCTTCGTGATTGGCAATTGTATGCCAAGTTTTCCAAATGTGAATTTTGGTTGAAATCAGTGGCATTCTTGGGTCATATTGTATCCGATGAAGGGATAAGGGTTGATTCACAAAAGATAGAGGCGGTGAAAGATTGGCCAAGGCCAACAACACCCACCGAAGTTCGAAGCTTCTTAGGGTTGGAAAGTTATTATAGAAGATTTGTCGAAGGTTTTTCTTCTATTTCTGCACCTCTAACAAAGTTGACACATAAGGCGACCAAATTTCAATGGAATGATGCATGTGAAAGGATCTTTCAAGAGTTGAAAAGCAGGCTAACTTCTGCACCTGTATTAGTGCTTCCAGAAGGCTCAGAAGGGTATGCGGTATATTGTGATGCTTCGGGGGTTGGCTTAGGGTGTGTACTGACACAACATGGTAGGGTAATTGCTTATGCCTCGAGACAACTGCGGCCACATGAGAAAAACTACCCGACACATGACCTTGAACTAGCAGTTGTTGTGTTTGCCTTGAAAATATGGCGCCATTATTTGTATGGGGTTCATGTTGACATATATACTGATCATAAGAGCTTACAGTATATATTTAAACAGAAAGACCTAAATTTAAGGCAGCGGAGGTGGCTGGAGCTAATAAAGGATTACGATGTTGATATACTATACCATCCAGGGAAAGCAAATGTGGTAACCGATGCTTTGAGCCGCAAGGCAATTGTGAATATTGATGATCAGACCGTGGTAAGGCAAGGAGTCGCTAAGGATCTACGTCAACTAGCCAATTTGGGAGTGCGCCTCATTGAAACTCCAAAGGAAGGGGTTGTTGTGCATAATGCTGCAGAGTCTTCATTGATAACAGAGGTAAGGGAAAAACAGTTCAAAGATCCTATTCTACGGCGACTTAAGGAGAAGGTGAGTCAAGGCATAATGAAGGACTTTGAACTTACCCAAAATGGAGTACTTTACTGTCAAAACAGATTGTGCGTTCCTAATATAAATGGACTAAGAAGGAGAATTACGGAAGAAGCCCATCATTCAAGATATACTATCCATCCAGGATCAACTAAGATGTATCATAACCTGAAGGAAGTGTTTTGGTGGGAAGGCATGAAAAAGGACCTTGCAGAATTTGTGGCTCAATGTCCAAATTGCCAACAATTAAGGTAGAGCACCAAAAGCCGGGAGGTTATATGCAATGTATAGAGCTTCCAACATGGAAGTGGGATATGATTAATATGGATTTTGTTACTGGGTTGCCTCGCTCATTTCAGAAGTTTGACTCCATATGGGTAATAGTTGATAGACTTACAAAGTCAGCACACTTCTTGCCAGTTAAGAGTGACTATACGGCTGAAGAGTATGCAAAGCTATACCTTAAGGAGATAGTTAGACTACATAGGGTCCCAATCTCCATTATATCTGATTGGGGAGCTCAATTCACCGCAAAGTTTTGGAAATCCTTCCAGAGGAGCTTACGGACACAAGTAAATTTAAGTACAGCTTTCCACCCGCAGACAGATGGTCAAGCAGAACGCACCATTCAAACACTTGAAGATATGCAAGTTACGGAAGATCTCACCTATGAAGAGGTACCTATTGCTATCCTAGATCGCCAAGTTAGAAAGCTAAGGAATAAGGAAATACCTTCAGTAAAAGTGATTTGGAGGAACCAACAGGTAGAAGAGATAACATGGGAGGCTGAGGAAGCAATGAGGTCTAAATATCCTTATTTATTTGAAGCTAAAGAGGAAGTCCAAGATACAGAGTTGAGGGATTAGTAGGTACGTGAAATATGAATTCTTATTATGTTTTCAAAAGTCTGTTTACACATGAGTTCGTTTAACCTATTCAATTATGCTTACATTCGGGGACGAATGTTCCTAAGGGGGCGAGGATGTAACACCCCACATCATAAATGTACTAGTCCAACATAGATGAAATATGATATGGCAGGGTCAAATCCGCACATATTTTTAAAGGTGCGTGAATTTTAGATTAAAGGGCTATATGCACGTCTAACGCTTAAGATGACCGAGCGTATATAATTTTTAAGTCAAGTTAAGGAGAGTGTGACCTTAAATGAAGTAAAATAATTGAGGTGCTTGAGGGACTTAGCAAGCTAGTAGGTGAGTCACCTACGCACTTAGCTTAAATAAGCTCGGTAAACGGAGACAAGGCCCAACACCGAATTTGTTCAAGTCCGATAAAGAATAAACCCCGAGTTAAAGATGTCATTTGGGCCCATGGTTTGGCATCATAAAAGGACAATATTTGCAGCCCAAGATGGATAAGAAAAGGGCTAAATTACAATTACAATCCAATTCAAAACTAAAGCCCAAACTAAGTGGGCTTAGGGAGTAAATGTTTGCAACAAAGCCCATCCCATTTGAAGCCCAATAAGGCCCAAATGAAAGGGCCAAGCTGCTGCCCCATAACCTTATTAAAATAAGGCTAAAAGCCCAAAAGAAAGTCGGCTAAAAGAGGCCTATAAAAGGGAGCAACCAGCAGCAACTTTTAGCCATTCTCTTAAGCCAAATTTCAGATTTTCTCTCTAAGTTCTTCTTGCACTCTTCTCATTTTCTAAAGCAGCCAAGACACACTTCTAGGGTTCTCGAAGAGAACCTAATACTTGAGAGTTAAGGTTAGTAAAAATACCCATGGTTTGGTGTAATTTTTCCATGAAAAACATGAAGAATATGTTGGTTGTATTGTGCAGGAATTTTGGGACAGCATGTGTTCCAATTTTATGGTTCACTTTTCTTGTTAAATAAAAGACTTTTAACTTGTTGGTTGGCTGAGTTATGAAGTATATGTATGTTTTTAACAAGTCTTGGGTCTGTAATGATGTAAGAAGGCTGCTGGACCACTTGTATCTTCCACAAAAACAAGTTCTTAAATGATGTCTTAATTCCGGTCATTAGTAAGAATTTGTGGACTGTTTTTTGGGAATTGTTGTCCCACGTTTTTTCATCTACTTAGGGACTGTTTTTGGACTGATTTAGGATTGTAATTGTGTGTAAATATGTTGAGGACAGTTTGGTTAAGGTTGGAACGGATTTGGAATGGTTGACGTCGAAATGTAGCGGAAGGACGCAATGTTGCGTTGTCTACTTACGTGTTGTGTAAAGTTGTTGTATGCTGTATTGTATGAGTTGTTGTAATGCTGTTATGGGACTAAACATAGCTGGATATGACATGTATATGGGAATGTGTGTTAGAAAATACGATTAGGAGTGGAAATGTTGAAAGAATACTCCTTGGTTGCTAATTCCGAGCTTGCTGCCCGGATGTTGTTTTTGGGTGAAATTGGATTACTAAGACGTGTTTATTAGCTACTAACACTAGTTTTATCACCTAATATGTTGTAGATAAGTGTTTGGAGGAAAAGGATACTACCCCGAGGTAATAACGACATAGTACAGCGAGGTATGTAAGGCAACTTGATTTCCTATTACTTGGCATGAAATCTATAATCTTCCTTAGCATATAAAGGCACGAACAAACTCCGACATGGCTGCTAACCGTGTCCCCACTCTTTACCATGTTCATATGTACCCATACATAGTCATTGTCAACCTGCATATGTACTTGGATACAAAACATACTTGAGTTCCTTCTTACCCAACAAAGTCTATGTGTCGTTTAATCTCCGATACGGTTCATTAGTTGTATATCTCTCTTTTCATTGTAGTATTACCTTGTATGGTTGCTCATATGTCACATGTCTATATTCCTACAGTTCTAAAGGTTATGACCACCAAAATAACCATCTCAAAGTAAATAAAAGATAACTTACAGTTGCTTATAAATGAGTGGTAGCCCGAAGGGTGGAAGAATCACCTAGCCAGGGTCGATCCCATTACAGATTTACCACTGATCAGCTGGTCATTTACATGATATATTGTGCACAGATTATACAGTAAAGATACTAAATAAAAAGACATAAAGTACATGATTCCACAGTATGACTAAAGGTGGTCTTTTCATCCTTACACACCAGCATGTGATTTCATCTGAGTTCTTATTTCATGTACAGTATTTCCTGCCTTACATATTCAGTACATTATCTTGTACTGACGTCCCTTACGGGGGACCTGCATTTCATGCTGCAGGTACAGGAGCTACTAGATCTCCCCAGTAAGAGTACAGGACTTCCAGCTGCTATTACTAAGCTCCAGGTTGCTTCGGGGCTTATGTGTTTAGAACTTATATTTTGTATTGTATAGTTGGTCATGAGGCGGGGCCTGTCCCGACCCATTTGGATATTGTTCCTTACTTAGAGGCTTTGTAGACTATGTAAATTAAAGTGTGGTCAAATAGCGTATTGTCGACATCGTGGCTCCAACGGCCTAGTCTTATGCATTTACTTCTGGTTTGTTAGTACAGTGTACCTTCTTTTGACAGCATGTTAAGTATGGAAACCTCTTAAATGTTCATAGCAGGTGTATAGTCATATGTTGGTTCTCCCGAGCCTTGTCGGCAACGGGTGCCAGTCCGCCTTAATGGGGCTTAGGACGTGACAGTGCCTATCCGGATTGAAGTCCAAAAGGGACCAACTGCCGGTATCACAGCTTCCGAATCCCAAACACGCCTGAAGAGTGGTAGACCAGTGGGCTCAAAGGATAAAAATCCTAGAAAGAGAAGCATAAGGAATAATAAAAATGATACTACAAAAGGATTTCCTGAAGAAGAACCAGACTTGAGAAATCTTGATATTCCTGAAGAAATCAGTGAACCCGAGACTCAAGTGAATAAAGAACTTCCAATAAGTTCTATTGGTGATGAGATAAGTTTAGATCGATCAAAAATTACAGTGGATAATGTTTTTGCATATAATGTTGCACTTAGCCTCATGCAAGATATTGAAAGTCTTGAGCCTAAATCCGTGAAAGAATGTCGACACAGAGATACAACAACAACAACATACCCAGTGAAATCCCACAAGTGGGGTCTGGGGAGGGTAAGATGTACGCAGACCTTACCACTACCACACAGGCAGAGAGGCTGTTTCCTGGAAACCCTCATCACAAAAACCCATCAGCAGAATAAGCTAGATATGATAAACAGGCAAGAAAAAGAAGAACACATGATAATACGTAGATACAGAATAGTAACATATAAAGACATATAAATAACATATAAAGGCAGACAATTACCACTCCTTCCTATCTACCCTATTATCCTGCTACTCTAATTCTCGACCTCCACTCCTTCCTGTCTAAGGTCATGTCCTTGGTGAGATCAAGTTTCACCATATCATATCTAATCACCTCCCCCCAATACTTTTTTGGTCTACCTCTACCCCTCCTAGTAGCTCCCAAATCTAGCCTCTCACACCTTCTAACAGGGGCATCGGTACTCCTTCTCTGTACATGTCCAAACCATCGCAGTCTCGCTTCCCTCATCTTGTCAGCTACAGGGGCCACCTCTAGCTTCTCCCGAATGTCGACACAAAGATGATTAGCCAAAATGGAGAGAAGCTATTCAATCTAAATTGAATTCACTCTCTAATCGTGAGGTATTTGGACCTATAGTCCAAACCCCTGATGGTGTAAGATCAGTTGGCTATAAATGAGTTTTTGAGCGAAAGCGAAATGAGAGAAATGATATTGTAAGATACAAGGCACGACTTGTTGCACAAGGATTCTCTCAGAAGCCCGGTGTCAACTATGAGGAAACATATTCACCTATTATGGATGGAATAACCTTTCGATACCTCATCAGTTTAGCTGTACATGAAAATCTTGAAATACATCTAATGGATATAGTTACAGCTTGGCTCTATGGTTCACTTGATAGTGAAATTTACATGAAAATCCCAGAAGGATTCGAATTGCCCGAAGCATGTACTAAGTCTCGAGAAATGTTCTCAGTCAAATTACAAAGACCATTATATGGTCTGAAACAATTAGCGCGTATGTGGTATAATCGCCTTAGTGAGTACTTGATAAATAAAGGATATGTAAATAATGTTATTTGTCCATGTGTTTTTATTAAGAAAATAGGATCGGAGTTTGTAATACTTGTTGTTTATGTTGATGATATAAATCTCATTGGAACTCCTGAAGAGGTCGAAAAGGCAATTGAATATTTAAAGAAATAATTTGAGATGAAAGATCTTGGAAGGACAAAACTTTGTCTAGGTCTACAAATTGAACATTTAACAGACGAGATCTTTGTTCATCAATCTGCCTATACTGAGAAAATCTTAAAGCGATTCTATATGGACAGTGCATCTGTTAAGTACTCCAATGGTTGTTAGATCACTTGAAGTGAATAAAGATCCATTCCGTCCCCCAGAAAAGGATAAAGAACTTCTTGGTCCAAAAGTACCATACCTCAGTGCCATTGGTGCACTCATGTATCTTGCTAACTCAACCAGACCTGATATAACATTTTCTGTTAATCTGCTAGCAAGGTATAATTCTTCCCCAACGCGAAGGCACTGGAACGGTATCAAGCATATTTTGCGATACCTGAAAAGTACAATTGATATGGGTTTGTTTCGTACTAACAAAGTTTGTGCAGACCTTCTTGGTTATGCATATGCAAGTTATTTATCAAATCCACATAAAGCCCGATCTCAAACAGGCTACCTGTTAGCATATGGAGGAACTGCTATATCATGGTGATCTACAAACCAGTCAGTTGTTGCTACTTCTTCAAATCATGCTGAAATAATTGCAATTCATGAAGCAAGTAGAGAATGTGTGTGGTTGAGATCAATGATACATTTCATCGAAGGAAAATGTGGACTGAAAAATGATGTCATAGTACCCACAGTCATATTTGAAGACAATGCTACGTACATAGCTCAATTAAAGGGTGGCTTCATAAAAGGAGATAGAACGAAACACATTTCACCGAAATTATTCTTCACACATGATCTTCAGAAGAAAGGTGATATTGATGTACAACAAATTCATTCGACTGATAATCTTGCAGATTTATTCACCAAGGCATTGCGAACATCAACATTTGAAAAGCTAAGATATAAGATTGGAATGCATCGTCTCCAAAGTATCAAATGAAGTCTTCAATAGGGGGAGTAAAATACATTGTACTCTTTTTTTCTTAACCAAGGTTTTATCCCACTGGGTTTTCCTTGTAAGGTTTTTAATGAGGCAGCTAATGATGTGTATTAAGGTTACCTAGAACTTCCCTTTACATGGACAATTCAGGGGGAATGTTGAGTGTGAATTGTCAATGAAAGAAATCCACAATAGTGGTAGCATGCAACTTTCAAGGCTTTGGTAGTCCACATTGGTGGCTACCATTGCTATATATATATGCCTCAACATTCAGAATGTTGGTAGACATCAGCAAAAAAAATACACTGCAATATATTATTCTTTCTTCTTCTCAGTTTTAAGCTTTTGATTCTCCTTACATTTATTTTAGTTAATCCTAGATTTATTTTATAACAAAAAGAAAGTTCTAACAATTGTGGTAAGAGAAAAGAAGAAAATATTGAGTTTTTTTTTTTAATTGTTGTTTTTGAAATCTCAACACCTTGTGCTGACAACATGAACCATTTATATTCGTGTTCTCGAAGGCACTCCAGAGTCCTTAAAATATGGGAAGGAAATTCATTTTTATTATTTAGTCTGTCCTATTTTATGCGGCATTTTCTTTTGTCTGTCCATCTAAAAATTTCACCTCACTATAAATAGCAAAAATTTAACTTTAAAATCTCATTTTACCCTTGATGAACTGAATCTGAACCACACTAATATCTAAAGATTATTTTAGATCACAAGTTTCAAAAAAAAATTTAAATACCGTGGCAAGTGAAATGAAGTTACATAAAATGAGAAAGAGGGGATACAAGTTAGATAAATATTCTTTAAGTATTAAGTTATACTTTATATTAAAATATCAATACTAATAGTTAAATAATATGTGCAAAGTACGTACGCTAAATTAATTTAGATAAAAATATGATAAATAAAATGATGGAGAAGTTTTGACATTGCTGGTTCTCTTGTGTTTGAGAGATTTGAAGAAATCCTGATTGGGAAAGAGGGCTAATTAACTAAAGAAATTTGGACCGTTTATTTGGTAATGGGGACACATTAATAATGCACGTGTAATAATGTTGGATCATAAAGGGGATTCCTAGCTGTATTGCTATACAAAATTTAATTTATGCTCTCCTTGCCATCTCCATTCCTCCGCACAACATAAAGTTCGTTTCCCTCATAAATTCTCAAATATTTTTTAAAGTTATCAAGTAAAATTTAGATTCAAATTTCAAAATATGTTTGCTCATAATATTAAAAGTATATTTTATTTTAAAAAACATAAAATTTACCTAGAAATTTAGTATAGAATTATTATTTTTGTAATGAGTTAGATAAATGTTATTGAAATTTTAATTAAAAATTATAATTATTACAATATTCATCGGTGAAAAAAATACAAAATAACAATGATAGTAACTAACTATTTTTTAATATAATTTTTTATATTCTACGAACAAATCTTTTTTCGACGAACATGTATTTGTAGATCATGTAACTGAAACGATGGACTTACTTCTTTTTCTTTTTTCTACATAATATAAAAAATGAATAAGTTTTTAAAATTTTAAAAGAAACCAGTAGGCATATTTTGGCAAAAAGAAAAAAGGTTTTTAGTAGCTTTTGGGGTTTGATTTTAAAAATTTCTCAAAAGTATTTTGTCAAAATTGTTTTAAAAAAAGTATTTCTAAAATCTATGATCAAATGGGGTCCCTAAATTCAATTTTTTGAATTTAATACAACCCCCTCTTCGTTTCAATTCAATTTGTTTGCATGATTTTAATTAGACATAGATTTTAAATAAGTTAAAAAAAATTGAATTTTGTAATTTCAAATTAAAAATATGTAGAACATATTAAAATTTCCTTTAAGTTTATGGTCTTAAATATATTATGTGAAAATTAGAATTAAGGAGTCATCAAAAGCAAAGAGATAATCTTTTTTTAACTTATCTATACATTTGATAAATATTAAAAGTGCTTTTTCAAGTTATAATCAACCAAAATTATAAATTGATCATTTCCAACTAATAAGTTTTTCGATTTGATCATTTTTTCACAATATTATTCTGGCCGTCTATTTTCTACTTCTTAAAATTGAATTGAAAAAACTCGTGAGGTGTACATTTTTATTTTCAAATACTTGAAGTGATTGGAGTAACATGTTTAGCACTTCTATTTATAAAATGAAATTAATGTATTTGAAAGATTTGCTTCCGGTAGAAACGCGTTAGCTGCTGCATTTATTTATTTTCATTAAAAACATTGATGGCGTTTGGCAAATAATTAGTGTGGCCTAAGCCTAAGAATAGGGTGCTTCTTCAATATCCACCGTTAAGTTTGTGAATATTTATTGATGTATTAGTAAGAATTTAACTAACATCATTATAACTTAACAATCACTATATATCTTTTTATAAAGTTCAACTTATAGCCAAATAAAGCGTTGTTGAAATCAAAATTTTGGCATGATGTTTTCAAAATTGATACTTTTAAGTATTTTATCTATACTATATTGAAAACGTAAAGGTTGTTTCAACTTTTTGCCTTTCATTTAAAGACTCATCGTTAGATAAAATTGTCTTTTCACTATTTTTCTTAATTTATTATTTGATCTTTTATTTATTCAGTTTTAGAATTCACTTTTGGATTAGAATTTTTTTATATTTAGGATTCACTTTAGGACTATTTTATGTAAATAATTACCTAAAATTTTGACTATCAAATATTTTATTAAGAAAAGTATATAATGTAACAAATTTAAAAAGAAATAAAATTAGTAAAATTATGTTGGAAACATTAAACTACTCCTTTTATATTTAGAAATTTTTTGTTACATTAAATTTTAGTCAATAAATTATTTAACTTCTAACTATTCAACTCTAAGTTATTATTTTATGCATTTAAAAACTATTAACATATCTATATTATAAATAATTGGATTGATTTTTCTCATCTTTGTTGTACTACGATAGACTAAACTATTGTATCAAATTAATAATATTTATTTAATTTTATTTACATAAATATTATATTTATTTAATGACAAGTGTTATTTATATCTTAATTTTAAATTGTTATGGCTCATACGTGCAAAACACGTACACTAAACTAGTTTGTTAAATGATTTAGAAATGTCTTTCTTTTTTTGAAATTTTAATTTGATTTGTCGATAATTATCCTTATTTTTTGAAAATACTAAGATTTTTATCAATTAATTTTGATTTTCATTATTTTTATCACAATCTGTTGAATATAAACAAAAGAGTTGTTACATTTGTTTATATTTGCTTTTTGCATTCTTAACACAGTCTAGAAATATACAGATAAAGAATTGCATACAAAGATATTTAATTCGCACAGTCAATTCTCCACCTGAAAGCAAACAAACTAAGTAACATGTGGATCATGATATTCAAAGTAAGCACAAGAACATTAAACTTGTCATTGTTCATAAAAAAAAAAAAAACCAACTTCATAAATAACTAAGCATTGTAATTGTTTTATCTTACCAGTAAGAATCTTTCTTTTTTCCTTTTTTCTAGTACTTGGCAAAAGATAAAACAAAACAATATTTCATATTGTTTAACTTGAGAGATTGATGTAGTAGATCACAGTGAAAAGTGGATACATTATTCTGAGCAAGAGAATAGAGTAGGTATTAATAGCCTATTACAAGTGAAGTAGAGAGATCTGTACAGAAAGAGTAGAGAAAGAAGAGGTCTTATAGCATGAAAATATCTCTTATAGATGTCGCATGATCCAAGCTACGCTCTAAATGTGACACTGTGATTAGAATTTCGAAGGACTCCAATCAAACTTTTTAGTATATCAAGCATACATAAGATAAGTATATACAAAAACAAAAGAATGCACAAGTAAACTAGTGAAAAGTCTAACATTTTCATCATAGAGTAGCAAGAACTTGAAAATAACATAGACTTTTTTTACACTTACGTCTGAAAAACCTCTAAATCATAGATGAGTTGCTGGAACAGGTCCACTAACCCGAAGTTTGAAATAAAATGAAATCAAGTAAACAAGCAATCTTCTAGAATCATAAGCACATCCCCGAATCATGAGGATTCACCAACTATGAACTCTCAAAATAGCACTAGCCACATGAAAGATGGGAACGCTCGTCGGATCCTATAACATAATAGAATATAGGCAAAAGAATGTATATGTTAGTATTTTGGATATACTAATTTATAAATAATGCAACATGATATAAATCATGACATGCAATTGATCAAAATAAGGAATCATCATGAACTGTTCATTTAAAGCACAAGTGAAGCATAAGAATGGCCAATGCATGACAAAAATTATAATGAAAATCATTAAGGAACATGAGTCATAGTTAGTCATACCATGTGTGGGATAACATTCATAACCGTCAATAAGATCATGCGGGCTATTTTATGATGTCTTCGCATACACAGAAAAAAAGAGAGACTACTCCAAGGTAGACTCTACCTTATTAAACAAATGTCATCACGTTCACAAGCTATATGTGTATCAACTAGCAAGTCTAAATAAATATAATCCTTTGTGGTATACATACAGTTATAGGACTAGAGGCTGCTACTAAAAACCCTTTAGGTCGAGTTCCCACCTCAAAGTTCACTCAGTGCTAAGCCAAAATCCCATGGAATACTTATATCATGATCATAAGTCATAACGCTTAACATGTGGAAAGACAATAAAAAACTACAAATCCATTTTAATAAACTTGACCACAGAATAGATCATTTCACCTTGATGCATGTAATATGAGTGTAGGTCTTTGATCATTACATAGACGTGATTAGGTAAGAAAACTCACAATAATCATTCATACTTGTCTTGAATAACATCTTAAAGCTTAATTCATACTTTTTATGAAACTTGCTTGAGAGTCTTCTCTATTCATGTTTGTAACTTGTAGCAAAAACTAGAGTAAAAGAACGAGTTCACATGTAATCAATTTAAAATCATACAATTTGAATGAAATCATGCATAATTGTGCAGAGTAAGATAAACAGAATCATAATTGGGAGAACCTATATTTAATTTCATAAATCCTAAATGAAATTTGGAGTAAATTACATGTAAAACTTTGAAATCATTAATTTAATATCAATTTATGTATAACTCAATCCAAAATCATGAATAAAGCATAATTATAAAATTTCATGAAAAATCATAAAAATCTCAATTTTAACCTTTCAAAGTATTTATAGAGACATGCCTCTATAAGGAATGTTATAGAGATCGAACCCCCACTTCCTCTCTCTCTCTCTCTCTCTCTCTCTCTCTATATATATATATATATGTTATCGACCGTAATTAAAACTCACATTTACTAATTGACAAATAATTGATGATCCCTCAAAGTTTGCAACACAATTCTCAAGTGACCTACTTCTTTATCATTTCGGGAGTAGATTAATATGTCATCAATGAAGACCATCAAAATCATATCCAAGTATCATACGAATACTTGGTTTATCAAGTCCATGGAGGCCACAAGAGCATTTATTAATCAGAACAACATAGTAAAAAACTCATAATAATTGTTCTTAACAAAAGATGAGAATTCTTTTGGTTAATGGATGAAGAGTGTCCATCAATGAATGCCTAATACCTTGAGTGCAATCTTTGAAGAAAAATTGAAAATTAACTTGACCTCTAATGGAGCCTTGAAAAGGAAGAACCTTGGAGAGAATTGGTGAATTGGGTGAACTATTTGAGAATGGGGTGGATTTCATGGGTAAAAATAGTTATTGGATGGTTTATCGGAACAAAACGACCTAGTTTAGAAGTTAATAGAGTAGAAAAGGTCCAAAATACTCCTCATTAAAAGTGATCGGACAATATCCACGAGCACAAACTACGGACCATATGAACTTCTACGGTCCGTAAAAAGTGTTCGTAGAAGATGTATGAAATTTTGGATCTCAGGACTTTATTTTCATGAGGCATGACCATGACCCGTAAAAGATCGGACGGTCCATAGATCCTGTTGTAGAATCTATACCTTGAGAATGCCTAAATACTCATGGACCTGTTCTACGGACTCTATTATGGTCTGTGAAAACTTATACAGGTTGTACACCTCCTCGTGAAACCTGTACTTTAACTTAAACCTCAAGTTCCTGAATCTAATACTCCAAGCCTTTTCAAAACCTGACAAACTTTTCACAAGACGTCATGGTGGCTCGTATAAAAAGTATTGAGGCTTATAATTTGAAAGACTTTTCTGGAAACCTCTTAATGGTTCATAAAGAAGTCCACGGGGTGTAATGCCTCATGTACAATGGCCACTTTTTTCAGATATTTCACATCTGATTTCATGAGCAGCTTCTATGACCCATGGAACCTTATACAGGCCGTAAAAATGGCTCATACATTCCTACACCAACAACTTTTCTGTATTTTTTTTATTTCTTTCAACTTTTTAATTTTTGGGGTATTATAATATCTCCCCCTCCCCCCGAGAATATTCATCATTGAATAAGAAAAAAGCTAGCATAAGTAGAGTAGAAGAAAGACTTAATCCCCCAACATGAATGCAACAATGCAATTTAAATGTCAAAATCATGAAATTTTCAAAACTTGCATCAAGAGTAACATAAAAACATTTTCATGAACATACATGCATATGAAATGACATAGAAAATTTGAAATATACGAATTCGTAGGAGTAGATCATGGAGGACTAAGTACCTTAGGCTAAAGTTGGAGGGAAAAAATAAGGATAATGCTTCATCGTATCCACTTAAGTCTCCCAAGTGGCACTTTCAACTTCTTGGTTTCTCCATAGCACTTTAATGAATGCCACTTTCTTCTTTCTCAACATTTGGACTTGTCAGTCTAGAATTTCCATCAGAACCTCTTCATAAAGTCATTTTTTTTAAACGCAAATTTTTTTAACGCCCACACTCTCCAAAGAAACAATAGAGATAAGATCACCCATAAATTTTCTTAACAAACACACATGGAACACCAAATGCACCGACTCCAACTCCGAGGATAAATCAACTCATAGGATACTTTATCAACATGCCTTAAAATCTGGTATAGACCCAGACAATCGGAACTAATCTTTCCCTTCTTACCAAAATGCATTATAACATTCCTACGTGAAAAATCTTCAAGTAAACCCATCAACATCAAATTTAAGCTCCCTTCTCCACACGTTCAAATATGACTTTTGTCAACTTTGAGTAGCCTTTAACCTTTCTCAAATAAGTCTAACTTTTTCATAACTTCAATCACCAACTCAAGCACTATTAAAGTGACCTCATGCACTTCAAACCACTCAACGCAAGACCCACACCTCTGATCATATAAAGCCTCGAAGGGGGTCATTTAGATGCTAGAATACTAACATAATTGTAAGAAAAATTAATCAACGGTCCCGATTACCCTTAAAATCAAGTACATATACCCTCAACTCCAAAGTTTGAATTGTTCTTTCATTTTGTCCATTGATTTGAGGGTGAAAAGTGGTACTTAGCGTAACTTTTATACTAAGACCCCTTTAAAAAAATTAGAAAAATGTGACGTGAATCGAGTAACATGATCCACGTTAATGGACAAAGGAACACCATGAAGCTTCACTATTTCTCAAATATGCATCCTTGCATAATCCTTAGTGGAGTAAGAAGTCTTAACTTGTAGAAAATGGACTGATTTGGTCATTCAGTCTACCACAACTTAAATCAAATCATGTTGCCAAGGTCGGAGGCAATCCTATTATGAAGTCCCTATTTACATCCTCCCACTTTCAAGTGTCAATTTTTTATGTTCAATTTTTATTTATTGATAAATGAGACATTTCGCCACACATCTTGCTATATATTTCTTTATCTCATTCTAACAATACACTTTTCTTAAATCTCTATTTATATTGGTGGATCCTAGGTTAATCGAATACGAAGAATTATTGACTTCAGATAACATCATATCCCTTAATCCATCAATAGTAAGAACACATAGGTGGCCTTAGTAACGAAGTGCTCTATCTTTGCTTTGAAAGAAAACCTCAATGTGTTTTTCAAAAACTTATTTCTTCAATTCAACCAAAATCAGATCTGTATCTTGTTTTACTTTCACATCTGCCATAAAGGACAATTCTAAATGACTGTGAACAAGTAACCACTCATCAGAGTTGATCAAGAGAGCACCCAAATGGGAAAATCTATGCTTATCCCTAACCAACTCCTTTTCTCATTGTTAACATGGAAAACACTATTCATGGACAATCAACTAAGAGTATCGACAATCGCACTTTAATTGGATGATATAACACACTCATGTCATAAACTTTCAATAGTACAAGTTCTCCTTTTTCAAAGGTTCAAATCTTTTTGGTTGAATACGTATAGTAAGGTCTTATGATTGGTGAAAATGTTTATATGCACACCATATAGATAATGCCTCCAAATTTCAAAGGCAACCACAATCGCCGCCAATTTAAGATCGTGAGTTGGGTAACTCCTTCTATGTACTTTAAGTCATCTCGAGGCATACACTATAACCCTGCCATGTTGTATTAACATAACAGAAGTCTAATGTGAGCTATCACAATATACTATAAATCCATCTGATCCTTCTAGCAATGTTAAGATAGGGGTTGAAATAAGACGATCCTTCAGTTTTTGGAAACTTCTTTCATAAGTCTAACAATTGAAATTTATCTTCTTTTGAGTTAACTTGGTCAAAGGTGATGCAATAGCTAAAACCCCTCTATAAACCTTATATAATAGCCAACTAAACCTAATATACTCTAAATATCCAAAGGAGATAAAGATCTAGGTCAATTCTTTACCACCTCAATTTTCTTGGGATCAACCATATACCTTCAACAGAAACAATATGGCCAAGAAATGCCACTGATCTCAACCAAAACTCACAATTACTAAAATTGGTGAATAATTGACAATCGCTCAAGGTTTACAACATACTTCTCAAGTGATCCATATGCTCCTCTTTACCTCAAGAATAAACCAGTGGACATCGATGAAGACCACCACAAACATATCCATATATTATCTGAATAGCCAATTCATCAAGTTCATAAAAGTTGTGGGGGCATTTGTTAACTTGATTGACATAGCTAAAAATTCATAGTGACCATGTTGAGTTCTAAAATCCATCTTTAAAATATCACACTCCCTTACTCTCAATTGATGGTAACTAAATCGAGTATCAATCTTTAAAATGTATCTTATACCTTGGAGTTGATCAAATAAATCATCGATTCTCAAAATAGGATACTTGTTCTTAATGATAACCTTATTCAATTATCGATAGTGAATACACATGCGAACTTGAACTATCTTTCTTCTGAACAAATAATAGGAGAGCATCCCATGGAGAAATGTTTGACCTTATGAAGTCCTTATCCAAAAAATCTTTCCATTGATCTTTTAACTCATTAGATTCTGTCGGAGTCATATGATAAGGAAGAACGGAGATAGGTTGGGTATCAAAAGGAGATCTATGCAAAATTAATTTCTCTTTAGGGAGAAATATAGGATAAATTATTGAGGAATATATCAAGAACTTTATTAACTACTAGGAGTGACTCAAGAGTAGGGACTTCGAAACTAGTGTCTCTAACCTACACAAGATGATAGATGCAAATCTTGAAAATCATTTTTTGAGCTTTTGGAACAAGATGAATTAATCTTTAAACATGAAATTACTACTCTTCCATTTTAGAACTAGCTCATTAGAAAATTGAAATTTAACCACTCGTTGTAACGACTCGACCCAGGGGCCTAGTCGTCACAAAGCGAATGAGATATCCGAAGGTACCTCACCTAAGCCATCATAGGCATTTTAAGCATTCATAGGCATTTAACCAAAACAAGTTGCGAAAAACTAAGGGAAAGGGGGTATGGTCCATTTCAACAATGAATCAATATTAAAAAGCATTGAAAATAACTAACAGTCATTTTGTCCATAAGCATACCAGCTACATTATCGACAGATGGGACCAGTGACGGTCAATCTCCATTAAATAGAAAGAAATCCATAATAGTACAACATAGAAAGTAAATGCTCAAGAAGGCTACAAATACATCGTCTCAAAATAAAACTTAGATACATGATAAAATGAAAAATGGAGGAGTCCGAACTAAGGGCTCACCACAAATAATAAAGCTAGTCTTGAACGTTGAGTACTAACCATGAACTAGTGGAGGAGTGTCTGCCCCTACATGGTTAAACCATGCAGACAAAATATGTATTAGTATGTTGGTATGTACTAAGTATGTGAGATGCAATGCATGTACGAAATTGTAATGTCATCATTCATAAAAATAATAAATAAGTACATATAAAGTGAAAGATACATAAAGTGAGCCTTAAGCATGCACAAGGAATATGACTCAATATGAATAAGAGTCCATGCATCAGAAATAAAATATAAGGGAAAGATATCATGGAATCATAACTTATGGGAGTAGACCTTAACCGACATTTAAGACCATGTGAGCTACTACATAGAATCCAACATAATGTCCTACGTTGGTATGGGGAAACCACTTGTCGAGTGGAACTCCGTCAACTTTACATGCATTATATTGATATAAATGGCCTATGTGAATCCACTAGCCTAGCCTACAAGGGCTCCTATGGTGGCACATAGTTAGGGACATTGATATATAACTTTAGTGGGTCATGCCTCAACTAACGGGATGAAATCTAACCTCAAGTCCACTCGGTGCTAAGTCATCCCACGAAATTCCTTAAAATACAACTTAGAATAATAAGTAGCAAGCATAGGAGTAGCTAGAACATCAGGAACCACCAAGTAAGAATTTGGGGCCTTTCTAAAACATGTCAAGGCAATTGTCAATCTACTTATATCTTTGACGAATCATTACTTAAGAGTTAACTTTAATACCCTAACAGTTATCATATATCTTAAAGCTTTACTTAAAAACTATGTGGGCTAGGCTTTTTAGATGGAATAGTCATAAATCGCATAAGTCATAAGGAAATTTCTCTTTTTAAGAAACACTGAAAATGCCCAACCTTTATTGACATAGAGACCCATCATCGAGTCATCATCAATAGTTCAAACATGCATATATACTTAGTAAAATAGGTGTAGGATATCATGAGTAGCATTTAACAACATAAATATCATGAAATCATCATAAGCATGCACATTGACTTAAGGAGCTTAAAGAAAAGGTAAAATACTTAAGAAGGAACTTTATGGCTAGAAGGATACCCATAAATCAACTCACATAGACGAAACCTTGGAACCCTAGCCTTTGCCCTAGCTTGTTCTTGAGAGCTTTTTTCCTTAGGAATTTTTTAGAGTGAATAATGAGGGATGGAATGAGGGAATTAGGGCTAAAAGGTTGATATAGGGTCCCTTTCCTGTTCCCAAAATGACACAGTCTAGGAATAGAAAGGATAGAAATGACAAAATCACCCCTCATTAAAACTGCCGGATTCAACCTATGAAACCCTGCTTACAGGTCATATATCAATCCACGAAATGTAGGTACATTTCATCCGGTATCACATCTGAAATTTCTAAAAACTAACTTTGCTGGACCCTAAACCACGAACACTTGTTATAGGCCATGTAACTATCTACAGGTTGTGGTTGGACTCGTAGAGTTCCTTCATACTTAGCCATTTTTCTTACATTTTTTGTCTTATTTCATGCGACTCCTTACGGGCCGTATCTTGTTTCATGGGCCGTATGGCAACACATAGGTCAGCTTCTAGCAAACTCAAAAATTCATTTATGTCTGATAGTCTTACTCAGGACCTTACCTACGGGTCGTAGGGCTTTTTACGGGCTATCACTTGGTCCGTGGGTTACTCCAAACTTGGAAACTTTTCCCCTTCTTGAAGTCTCATATTTAAGGGTCGATCATACGGGCAGTGAGTACACCTACAGGCCATAAGTTGCCCTCATATACCAAACTTCAGGTCATATTTTAGGCCAACATTCCTGCACTCAAGGCTCCTAAACTGGGTGTTGTTACAAAATCTCTCCCCTTGGGAACATTTGTCTGCAAATGTACTTAAAGGCAGGCTCTAAGGAGTAAACTAGTAGCTAATGACCCAACATGTTTGCAAAAATGCAAGTGAAACATCATTTCTCAACATTTTCAGATTTCACTTGTAAAACATGTCTCAAAATAGTCCATAAATATCAAAATAAATGCATATATCATGAAAAACTAAAATGCATAGAATTGGAGGTTTTAGGAAGAAATTCGTAATACCTTAGGCTTGAGTAGAGTGGAATAGATGTGAATAGCGCGTCACCATATCCGTTCCACTTCTCCAAAGCACTTTCATGGATACAACCTCTTTTTTCCTTAGCTTTTCCACTTGCCAGTCTAGGATTTCAACTGGTACCTCTTCATAACTCAAATCCTCTTTAATGTTCACATCATGCAAAGGAACTATGAAACTTGGGTTACCTATGAATTTCCTCAACATCAATACATGGAAGACGGATGAATCAAATACAACTCCTTGGGTAGATCCAACTTATATGCCACCTATCTCACTGTTCTGACCACCTTATAGGGTCCCATTTCATTTCTTACTGCACTGGGTCACACCTTTCATGGCAAATACCTTCAAGTAGACCCAATCACCAACTTGGAACTCAAGTTCTCTTCTCACATTAGAGCAGGACTTTTATTGGCTTTGGATTGTTTGCAATTTTTCTCTTATGATTTTGATTTTCTCCATTGCATTCATCACCAATTTTGGTCCTATTAATTCCACCGCATCGACTTTGAACCACTCGAGGTCGATTTACACCGTATACCATACAACGCCTCAAATGGTGTCATCCCAATACTTGAATGAAAGTTATTGTTGTAGGAAAACTCGATAAGTAGCAAATGTTCATCCCAAATCCCCTTAAACTCTAACACGCAAGCTCTCAACATGTCTTTCAATGTCTGAATAGTCCTTTGGCTTGATCGTTGATTTGGGGATGAAAAATAGTACTCATCATCACCCTAGTGCCAAGTCCTATTTGAAAAAACTTTCAAAAGTGAGAAGTAAATTGAACTCCACGATCCGATATGATGGACAATGGAATTCCATGAAATCTCACCAACTCTCGGATATACAAGTGGGCATAGTCCATAACATTGAATGTACTCTTGACCGGTAAGAAATGAGTCGACTTTGTCATGCAGTCAACTATCACCCATATAGGGTAAAAATATTTTTTGATCTTTGGAAACTCAAATACAAAGTCCATGTTGATCTCTTCCTACTTCTACGTAGGAATATTGATATCTTGTGCTAGGCCCCGCGGTCTTTGGTGTTCAACTTTGACTTATTGACAATTTGCACACTTGGACACAAATTGAGCAATATCCTTCTTCATTCCATTCTATCAATAAATCTCCCTTAAGTCTCTATACATATTTGTAGTGCTGGGATTAATAGAATATGAAGAGTTATGGGCTTTTTGCATAATCAACTTTTTCAACTCACTATGATTGGGCACACACAACCTCCCTTGATATCGGAGTACACTATCTCCCCCTTGTGAGAATAATTCTATCTTTCCACCATTTACTAAGGTTTTCAACTCAACCAAGGCGGGATCTAGGTCTTGATTAGCCTTAACCTCATCAACTAAAGAAGATACGGACCTATGAAGAACCATTGCACCACCACTTCCGGACTCATTCAATTTCACTCCCAGTCTAGCCAACCTATGAACATCTTTGGCTAACTCCCTTTTCCCATTATCTTTAAGATGAGACACACTATCCATGGAAATTCTACAAAGGGCATCTTTTACCACATTGGACTTTAGGGGGTGATACTTCACACTCATATCATAATCTTTGAGTAGCTCTAACCACATTTGTTGCCTCAAATTGAGATCCTTTTGGGTAAACACGTGTTAGAGACTCTTATGGTCGGTGAAGACATCCACATGAACTCCAAACAAGTAATGTCACCAAATCTTTAAGGCAAACACCACCGCCGCAAGCTCGAGATTATGAGTCGAGTAATTCTTCTTATGCACTTTCAATTGCCTTGAAGCATAGGCAATCACTTTACCATTATGCGTTAACCCATAACCTAACACAATCATTGATAGATCACAATATAGGATGAAGCCATCATTACCTTCTGACAATGTCAATATTGGGGTTGGAAACTTCTCCCACATTCATCTATCCACAGAAACTTGGCTTTCTTTTGAGTCAACTTGGTAATCGGAGATGAATAGTAAAGAAGTCTTGCACAAACCTTCTATAGTAACCAGCTATGCACAAGAAACTCCTTATGTCGGCAAGGGCCAATGGCCTTGGCCAGTTTCTCACTACTTCGGTATTCTAAAGATCGACCTTGATTCCCTTGTTAGATACCATATGCCCAAGAAAGGCGACCTCATCTAGCCAAAACTCGCATTTTTCAAACTTTGCATAAAGCTTTTGCTCCCTCAGGTTTTGCAATAATACCCTCAAGTGTTCCACATACTCTTGCTCACCTCGGGAGTACTAAGCATATCATCAATAAATACCACGATGAACATATCGAGGTACATCTTGAACACCCTATTCATGAGGTCCATAAATATCACCCGTGCATTAGTGAGGCCAAACGACATCACCACAAACTCGAAGTGACCATACCTAGTCCAGAATGTCATCTTAGGAATGTCACTTTCTCTTATTCTTTATTTGTAATAACTATATCTCGAATCAACTTTAGAAAATGAGTAGTGATGTCTCCCGAGCTACACCTTCTTTTTTAGGTTAAAGCAGTCATTGTCAAGATATATAATCTAACCAAGATTAGATCGAACCAATAAGGAATATGGTCTAGACTTAGAGTAATTTCAAGCAAGTTGAATGACTTAACCTACTTATCTCACAAAAGGGGGTTTTGTAATTGAAGAAAGTAAGCCTAAATTAGAAGCAAGTGTTGTGAAACCAGTGAGAGAAATAACTAGTGTATTGTGTCCCCATGAATTCCTAACTTAGTATCACCAGATAATTATAATCTTTTCTAGTGTGTAGCATGCAGAATGGTAAGTTTACCAAACCCTTTGATCAGGCGAGAGGTAAATTTCACTATGTGATTTGATCCATACCCGTAGTCTGACATTATTAACCCTTAACAATTGTTCCATTATAACCTCCCCTTGATCCAGTTTAATTGATTAGATGAGAGGAATCACATCGAATCCTATTATTTTATTCCTTTTCTATTCATTACTATCTTTATCCAGTCAATAAGAATTTGGCAGGTTCTAGCATTGGTCACTGTTAAAAAGCAATCAAAATAAAGAGAATTAATGAATACATGTATGCACACTTTCCAAGAAATATAAATTATCTGGTTTTACCTTTTTAGTTCTTCATGGTTCCCACAACCCTAGTTCGAGATTTATCTATGCATAATTATGGTAGACGAAAGAATCATGATATTGAATAACATAATTGAATACTTACAATGATGAAATTAAGAATAAGAAATCCCAAATTTTTCAATAGAAATCAAAAAGTATTGTTTTTGATGTAAAAATCACAAAGTATGAAGTCACAAAGGTGTTTTTTAGTTCTCTCGTGTGTCTATCTATCAAAAAAACCTAAAACCCCTATTTGTAATAAGTAAAATACAAATCCAAAATGAAATAGGAAAACTGGATCCGGCAGCTGCTACAGACTGGTTTACGGGCCTTACAAAGTTCTACAGCATGTACCTGGGCTTTGTACTCTACATTCTTCAAAATGGTGTCACTTCTACGAGACCTTACTATGGGTCGAATTCAGACTTACATCCCGTATAGGGTTTCGTCTGACAACTTTTCAGAAACTCTTCAAATTCTGATCCTCAAGGCACAAAACTAATCCACAACTTGTACAAAATTTCTACGGCTTGTCTAATAGTTCGTGGATGCAACTTCCAAAAAAAGTCCCTTCACTGGATCTCACTCATGAAACCTTTCTACGGCTCTTGGAATCCACGACCCGTAGAGTGTGTCGTTGTTCCTCAAAAACTTAGCATTTGCAGCACTTTGCCCAAACTTATGCCAAATCTTGTTCTTGAAAAACAAACATAAAAACATATCACACCCACTAACATCGCCAAAAACATATAAAATTCTAAGTTTTAAGTATCAAAAGTGTTGTATTTTTATAGCACATCAATACCCGCAACTTAAAATTATTGCTTGTCCTCAAGCGTTAGAATCAATCTACATAAGTAGTATAGTAACACACAAACCTCAATCTAATTAGAATCAATCTACATAAGTAGTATAGTAACACACATACCTCAATCTAATGTCATACATCATCTCTAAATCAAGCACAGATACCCATTCTAACTTATCAATGCATATCAGATGGCCATCAAACAAATCAATGCAGATTATACATGTGACAGTGTAACTATGACAAACAAGATAACCACAGATAAGCAACAATCATTGAAATAGCCTAGAATCAACAGTGTAATGTTAGTGCCCTCACAAAAGAAGTCTCATATCCCACTCATGATAGTATTTTCAGATATGATGCTTGAGACTAAATAAAACCCTGCACACTCACAATAGATATTCAAATATTTTGCTTAATACCATATGCTTGTCCCAATATTCACAACTATGACCTTTGATTACTTGGACTAGGATCACTATAGGACTTTCTTGACTTGTAGCGTAGGCTTAGGGGGCTTTGGTATGATGTTTTAGGATCATAGTTACTGATGGCCCTCCTTGACACTATATTATTCTACACTTTTGCCCTACAAACATTGTTATTTTCAACTCATTCTCCTCTTCTCCTATTTCAAACCTTTATGGGTGCCTTGCTCTCATTTTTAGCTCATTGCCTCTTATTTTCACATTCTTTTTCTTTTGGCTCACTGTTTAGGTATCTATATATTTTTCCTTGCACCCACAACACATTTCTTCCCTATTTCATGTATCACTAGCTTCCACTTCATTTAGTGTGATTTTTCTTACACCAACAACTCTTAACTTAGGCTTTTGGCCTAAGAAAAGCCTAAGTTGAGGTGCACAATATCCAACCTATGAACCAAGGCCACTTGTGGTAGCCACCATTAACTTAAATGTTTTGCCTCAGTCAAGGTGCATAATATTCAAGGAAAGACAAGGGCCAAATTTAGGATTTCACATTCAATAAGGCTAGGTTACTTAGGTGTTTACAAAGAAAAAGGTACATGCAAAGCTCAAACATTGGATCAAGGGATACATCAAGCATTTGGATGGTTATTTAGGCTAAGTGAACTAATATGAACAACGACATAAGTTCCTTTCCTAACCAACTAACCTACAGTCTTAGTCAGAGTAATAGGGAAAGTTATAAATTGAAACACAATATAAGAATCAAGCAAAAAACCTCACACATACTTGGTTTTGATTACACTATCAATACAGACTCTCAGATCATGCTTTTCATCAAAATTATACCTCACTTATCAAAACAAGTACTGTCAATCATTGATATCAGATGGTTGTTATCAAAACTACCTAACACAAAAATTTGATAGGTATATTTTTTTCACAAAACCAACATATGCCATAGAATTTAATATTATGTGCTACTAATACTACTTACACATCCTAAATATGCTGGTTCAACAAAAAATAAATGTTCATAGGGAAAGAATATAGGCAAGAAAGCTAGACTCAAAATTTGGGATAGTTATAGGTCGTGGTTACTTAGATTTTATCGAGGCCTATAACTACCCACATCCTATAAAAAAAGTTTGCATTATCCTCAATGCACAAAATATAACAATATCAAAGCAAAAGGGTCAAAAAGAACATACCTGACACCTAAGTGCTAGACTCTGGTTGTGACTAACCATCCTCAACCTACCTAGTGGTCTCCTTAGTAGCACAACATGTTCGGAGGTTCCAACATCCCTCATCCTCTCTAGCTCACGTGTTTATTGATCCCTCTTATCTACCATTGAGTGAAGTCTCATAACCTCGAGCTGCTCTGCATTTGTCAACTTCCTCTCTAACCTTGCCGCATCTGGATCATTACTCTCTAGGCGAGGCTTCTTTCCGAGGGCGGGGGGTGGTACCTTTTCAGGTCCAAACAGATCAACAACCACCTCAGTGGGATTAGACAGAGGAAGCATAAGCGGTGCTGATGCTACTGCCCTCATCTCTGATTGGATCTGTTGGATCTCTGCCTGAATAGATGTTAAGTCAGCAGGCTAGACTGAACTAAGGCTCCTCTCCAGTCGCCTCTCAAATACATAAATACGCCTATGTATTGGTTGAAGCCTCTTTGTAAGTGTAGCCACAAAGTGTGACTCTACTCGAGAGCCACAACCTTTGAAATAGTCTGGCGAACCCAAGGCCTAATATTTTGTAGAAATTGAGTCAACTCGGACTCAATGCATACCTATCTCTGCGCCAGGGTTTGAATAAATGTCACTGACACGTATACCATGCCAACGAGAAAAGATTATGTGGCCATGGCCTCTAGTGCAATAGTAGTAGCAGTAATAGGCCCCCTCTCTATTAGCCTCTATCTATGGGGGCCCCTCAGTAGTGGGAGTAGCAGTAGTGGAAGAAGATGGAGGCTCAAATGGTGGCGTTGCGCGAAAATCTCTGCCATGTGGACTAGAGGCTGTGGTGCTAGCCGGAGGACCACTAGATTCTCATCAACCTTTATCATCTAAACCTCTATCAATGTGTTCAGATGGTGAAGAATCTCTACTCCTGCCGCTATACATTGATGATATATCAAGCACGAGAAGGGGATGGAGGTGGACCTCTTCAAGGCCGCCTTAAGAATCTACTCTGCTGTTAGGCGGTCCCAATCAATATCATAGCCAGCTAAGATGTTGGCAACCAGTGTGATACGACCCGGTGTTAGAGTATTATTAGCATGTGTTGGCCGAATCCGCGATCTAACCACAACCTACCAAAACTTGCCAATGAAGCCGAAGGATTCCTTCGCTACGGATGCTGATGATGTAGAAATCCACTCAGGGTCCTGGCCTTGCTCTAATGTGATCGGTGATCCATCTCATCAGTGCGGCCTTGCAGGTGGGATCTCTCATTAATACCTTATCCCGAGTCTTGTCCCAATCTGTGGTCATACTCAGCAGTGGTCATGGGGGCCTAATAATTGGGATAAAAAAGAACATGCTGGATGGCGACCTCTAATAGATCGACCTGGACTCCCCTCTCCCTCATGTGTGTCAAACGGGGTTGAGCAAGGGGTCTCTTCCCTTAGGGGTCAACTCCAAGACGATGGCAACGTAAGAAACATAGAACTCTTTGAATATCGCTAGGAGTACTTCCATGATGGTGCTGCTAACCACTGCAAGCTATAATGAACTATGGTGTCCTAGAGTTCGAGGCCACTGTCAAGCCTGGAAGTGATGATTTGAGGCTCTTAAAATATAGTACGATCCTGTCAGTCCCGCTCGTCATGCTGAAGGTCATCCGGGTATATCTGTTGCATGCCTCGCACACACCACCAGTTAGACAATACATCTGGAGGTGAGGATGGTGGTGGGGGCACTGAAGAAGACTCAGACTTGGACTCCTCTCCAGATCTAGACTCATATCCCTCTCTAGAGGAAGTCATCTATATTGAGTTGTTGTCCCTACCACCTCTCTCGTCAAACTAGGGAGGGTAGATCACTATAGCCTAACTCTGAGGCTACCCTGTTTGTCTGGCATCCGCCCGTGTTTTTGGTCACTCGATGCCTAAATCTGTCTAGACACTGAGGTCCTCGAGGGACCCTCCAGCCTTAGAAGTAGTCGGGGCATCTTAGGGCTCATCTCTCAATCTCCGTTGCATGGCACGAATTTTACTCTTCCTAGGTTTGGGTTCCATCATATTTGAAATCCACACAATTAATTACACTAATTAGCCCCACAAGTATAAGAAAGAGAAGAAAACAATTGCAAGAAAAGGTGATAGAAGAACCTACACATGCACATCTACAAGCCATAGGAGAAACTATGGGCCGTGGAAGGCCTTCGTAGGTGGCAAGGTACAGTAAAACCACTTATTGGAACTACACCTACGAGACCAGGTTCGAATCATAGAACAAACTACAGGCCGTGGACTGAGTCGTAGATATAGTTCTAGAATTAACATTTACAGGCTTGAACCCTATGAAAACTGTTTACAAGCCGTAGTCTAAACTGTGGCATGTAAAAGTTTCATCTAATGGAATTTCAAAAATTTCCAAGCTACTAGTTTTACTCACGAGAGGCAACCACGGTTCGTGGATTAATCCATAGGCTATAGAAGACCCTCGTGTTGTAAAAAATACAATAGCTTAGGTTTTCTAAGTCCATCAGGCTGGTCCCAAAATGAATTCAACAACAAGGAAACAAAAACATAAACTGCATTGAAGCATCAAATTTGCGCATTCACATAATTCTAACAAGTTACTCAATACCCCACATGTGTCAATTATGAAACTACCCCGTTAAACATCAATTTGCACATTCACAACACATTCCAACCACCATTGGACAACTAAAATTCGTACTATCATTCACACACACACAAAATCATATGCCATTTTTCAACCAAATATTTCAATTTACTTCCAATGACATGCGACTACGTGCTTTCAAGCAACACAAACAAACACGTCATGGCCAACTTTATCAAACATATTAGACACACTTTCTGGCATTATATGGTTCAAATCAAAGGCAACTACTCAATCAATTTCAAGAAAGTATTATTTCACATGCATGGGCAACACCTATTTTGGGCACATAAGCCTTGGAATACCATTCCCAACAATATTCCAACTTAATGATACCAATTCTAGTGATATATGAAAATGAAAGTTAGGAACATAGCGGATTTTGATCAAAGAGTTGAGAAATTGAAGGAGGAAGTCGACATAGGTGAAGCCTTAGGTGGTCAAAGTTTGTCGAAAATTTGACAGAAAGTATGGGGTTGGTCGGTCGATGGCCGGAGACGCAGGGGAGAAGAAGGGTTTTGGGTATTTTGGAAATTTTAGGCAAGATTGAAGGGTAAATTATTTTACCCCTCTTTTATAACATTGACCAGGTCAGATGAAAATTGGGTTCAAGCCCTATAAAATTTCGACTATGATCTGTGGAACATAGTTTCGTAGTGTGCATAAACCCTAATTTTGGGATTGGCCTCATGGATCCATCTATGAGTCGTACATTGACATACGCTCGTAGATTAGGTCATAGAATCCCCCAACACTTAGACAGTTTTAGAAATCTTACCTGGGGTCCATGAGACCCATTCATGACCTGTAGATTATCTATGGCCACAAAGTTGGCTCATGGACTAGAGTACACAACAATTTTCTTACTGAAAGTGTTCTACGAGTTAGTGTGTGAGTCGTGAAACCACAACTCGTAGAACTAGTCATAGAACCACTTTTTGTATCTTTTTAGCCCTAGTTAGCCGACTTAACCTTGTTCCTATGTATCCTTCACAGAATAAATTGTTACCCTATATGCCACCAGTCCTCAAGTCCAAAAGTTACAATTAAAATGATAAAGCTAAACTACCTACAAGTCCAAAAATCTGAAAATAAAACAAAAACACAACTGTTACATCATATATCTTGGTTGCCTCCCAAGTAGCACATGATTTATTGTCACGGCACGACTTGGACAACTTTGTTACTCAGACTTCACCAAATGCCCAAAGTTCCATCTTCAAAACATCGTGCCTCTTCATAGATGACAGATATTGAATATGACTTTTTTATCATTCAATCAGAACTTGAGTTAGCCTGATTCCATCTCTACCGGTGCTCGTCGAGTGGCTAGGAAAGGCCTTTTGTAAGACGATTGGGACTTTGAAGTCAACTTCGCAATCCAGGATCACAAAGTCTGCAGGAAATACGATTTTTTCTACTTTAATAAGGACGTCATGCAATATTCCCACAGGCTTCTTCACCGTCCTGTCAGCCATCAGTAACCATATATTTGTTGTAGTAGGGGATCCCAAGCTCAACTTCTCAAACACTGCAAGAGGCATTAGATTGATGCTAGTGCCTAAATCACATAATACCTTTGGGAATTCAACATCTCCAATGGCTAAGGGTATAGTGAATGCTCCGGGATCTTCTCTCTTTTGCACTAAGGACCTTGTTGCTATCCCACTGTAATGCTGAAGCTCTTGAGAGAGCTCTTGGCTCATAGTCCTCTTCTTCGTCACCAAGCCCTTCATGAACTTTGCATACTCGAGCATCTCCCCAATACCTTAATAAGAGGAATATTGATGGAGAGTTGCTTCAGCATGGAGATGAAGTGCTGGAATTTATCTTCTTCTTCCTTCTTTTTGATCATCTATGGGAAAGAAGGGGGAGGTCTAGGATTGGGTTTCAACTTCTGTGGAGTCACTACTGCATCACTAACCCCACCATCCTTGGTGCTAGCATCTCCGCTCTCTGCACCCTTGCTCTCAACCATCTCCTCACGAACCTCATCATCATCAACTGGCATCAGTGGGTCAATGGTCTATTTTCCACCATATGTCGTCACTATCATACACTGCCCCTCATTCTTTGGATTTTGACTGTGTTGCTGCACAATGTACCTTTCTAGCGCTGGTTTATTTGAGTCGACAACTAACCATGTGTTGTTGCGCAATGTACCTTTCTAACGCTGGTTCATTTGAGTTGACAACTAACCAAACTGTTGCTCCAACTGCTTGATAGCAACATAATGAGACTCGATTTTCTAATTAACACAAGAGATGTCAGATGTCATCCCCTTCAAGGTCTCATCCTAAGCGTCAGCCTTCTTTAACAATTGGTCGAACATCTCTTCAATTCGAGAGCTACCAACACCAGAGTCTCGAATATGTGGTGGCACATATGGACCATTTCTGTAACAATCTTTGCGTCCCCTATCAGCATCTCTATCTTGGCCCATATTCCTATCACAGTAGCCTCCTCGATTGTTGTCTTTGAAATTGCCATCCCTGTTAAAGTTTCAACCTTGGTTTCCTTGACCTTGGTGCCAATAGTACTGATTGGACCCTTGGGTGTTGGTTAGAAAACCTGCCATTTGATCAATGGAAAAGCAAATGCCCTCCTCATAGTAAGGATCCTCGTACATGGGTGCTTGTGAAGGCTAATGAGCTAGTGCATTCGCACATTCCTAGCTCTGCTTTATCAACAACCCCATATTTGTGCTAATTTGAGCAAGCTCTTGCATCATCTCTTCATTTATCTTTGCCTGCTGAATTAGTACTGACTGAGAACGAGCTTTTAGTTGTTGACTTTCTCTCGTCCCCCAAGCACTGTTCATCTTGACCACTCTCTCTAATCTTTCAGCAATTGTCGAAAATGGAAAATCCAAAAACGGGCCTCCCATGATAGTGTCAGCAACAGCTTGGCTATTTTCATCCAGGGATAGATAAAAGATTTCCACTAAGGCATCATCAATGATCTTATGGTCAGGACACTTCTCAAGCACTTTGTGAATCTCTCCTACATAGTGTTGATCGAGTCACCAGGTAATTTCTCAAAGTTATTAATTTGATCCCTAGACTTCAGCTTCTTTTGCCTAGGAAACGAACTTGTCAAAAAGGCCTTTGGCATTTCTGCCCAGCTAGTGATCGAATATATGCGAGCTCAGATAACCATAGCGTTGCTTCGCCCACTAGAGACAAGAGGAAGACACGGAGCCCAACGACATCCATGGACAGATTCTGACTTCTCATCATGTTTTTGCAGACGAAGACAATGTTGTGTAGATTTTTATGTAGATCCTCTGATGGTAAGCCCGCGAACAACCCTTAGTTTTGCAGCATTTGAAGTAACCCACTCGAAATGACGAACTTTGTGTCATATGATAATGGAGGTAACACAATAGCTCTAGTGACATCCATTACCATAGGATCAAGCTTGTATTGATTCCATGTGTTACCGCGGCTTGAAGATCCTGTGGTGGTAGATTAGCATCGTCCTCAAGTGGAGGTAGGTTATTATAATTATTGTTTTGATTCAGTGATGCATTTACTGTATCTTTTGCAGCGTTGCTCGCATTGTTCTGGGCTACTCTTCTTAGTGTCTCCTGGATCTCAGCGTCAAACAGAGTCAAGGGTCTACCTTGACAATGAGTGTTGTGCATACACTACACCTGCATGTTGTAACAAAACAAAAATAGCAAGAAATGTAACGAGGGAAATAAGGATTAATTCCCAAATTACTCAAATTAAACTAGTTTAAATTCATACTCCCGACAACTGCGCCAAAGTCTTGATATCGCCCAAGCTACACCTTATTTTTGAAGGTTTAAGCGGTTGTTTTTAGATATATAACCTAAAAGTTTAGGGTCAAACCCACAGGGAATATGGTCTACACTTAGAGTAATTGCAAGCAAGTGGAATGAATTAACCTACTTATCTCCCGAAAAGGGATTTGTAATTGAAAGAAAGTAAACCTAAACTAGAAGCAAGTGTTGTGAAACCAATAAGAGAAGTAACTAAGATATTGTGTCCCCCATGAAGACCTAACTTAGTATCACCAGATAATCATAATATTTTATAGTGTGTATCATGCAGAAGGTAAGTTAAAGTTTACCAAACCCTTTGATCTAGGCGAGAGGTAAATTTCACTACATGATTTGATACACCTCTGAAGTGTGACATTGCTAACCCTTACCTATTGTTCCAGCACAACCTCCCCTTCATCTAGTTCGGTTGATTAGACGAGAGGGATCACATTGAATCCTGTTAATTAATCTCTTTTCCTATTCATTACTACCTTGATCCATTCAGTAAGCATTAGACAGTATCTAATGTTGGTCACCATTAAAAAGCAATAAAAACAAAGAGATTAATTAATATATGCATGCATACTTTTCAAGAATTATGAATTATCCTATTTTACCTTGTTAGTTCTTCATGGTTCCCACAGTTTTAGTTGTGGATTTAACTATGCATAATCATTGTAGATGAAATAATCATGATGTAGAAGAACATAATTGAACACTTATAATGATGAAATTAAGAACAAGATATCCCAAATTCTTCACTAGAAATCATAAAGTATTGTTTTTAATGTAAATATCACAAAGTATGAAGTCACAAAGGTGTTTCTTAGTTCTCTAGTGCGTTTCTCTGCCAAAGAGATCTAAAAACCTATTTATAGTAAGTAAAATACAAATCTAAAATAAAATAGGAAAACTGAATTTGGCAGCTTCTACGGGCTGGGTTATAGGCCGTACAAAGTTCCGCAACCCGTACCTGGACTTCGTACTCTGTAATCTTCAAAAACTAGTGTCACTTCTATGAGACCTTTCTACGAGACGTGTTCAAACTTACGGCCTGTATAGAGTTTCGTCTAACAACTCTTTTGAAACTCTTCAAACTCTGATCCTCAAGGCATGAAACCATTCTACGACTCATACAAATTTCTATGGCACGTCTAATAGCTCGTGGATGCAACTTCAAAAAATAGGCCCTTCACTGGATCTTACTCACAAAACCTTTCTACGACTCGTGGAATTATCCACAGTCCGTAAGTGTCTCATAGTTCCTCAAAAACTTAGCATCTATGACACTTTGCCGAAAATCATGCCAAATCCTAAAAAATAAATATAAAACACATCAAATCCACTAGCATCAATTTGAGAACACACAAAATTCCAAGTTTTAAGCATCAAAAGTGTTGTATTTTGACAGCACATCAGGTAGCCCCTTGCAATTGATAAAACAAATCATCTATTTTCAGATGGGGATACTTATTCTTGATGGTGACCTTATTGTTTTGTCAGTAGTCAATGCATATGCAGAGCGGCTCATCCTTCTTCCTTACAAATAAAATTAGAGCAACCCACAGAGACCGTGTAGGTCTAATAAAACCCCTCTCCGGCAAATCCCTCAATTACTTTTTTAACTCCTTCAACTCTGCAGGAGCCATTCTATAAAGAAGGATTGAGATAGGCTAGGTATTGGGTAAGAGGTCTATACAAAAACCTATTTCCCTTTCAGGAGGAACACCCGGTAACTCATCCAGAAAGACATTAGGAAACTCATTTACAATGGGGACCGACTCAAGAGAAGGAACTTTGGAAAAGACATCTTTAACCCTCACTAAACGACAGATGCACCCCTTGGAAATCATTTTGTGGGCCTTTATGAAAGAAATGAACCGAACCCTACATGAAGAGTTACTATCCTCTTATTCAAGAATTGGCTCATTAGGGAATTAGAATTTCACCCTATGGGTTCTATAGTCAATGGAAGTATAGGAAGCATGCAACCAACCCATCCCAAGAATCACACCAAAGTCTACCATGGAAAGCTCAACTAAGTCACACGGAATCACTTTATGCAAGATGGAAATAGGACAACTTTTATAGACTATTTGGGCTATGATGGACTCACCTACGGGGTTACTCACCTCATAGGTCTTATGGAGGACTTTGGGACATGCATGAAACTTACAAGCAAGGAATCAGGTTATAAAAGATAAATTTTCTCCAAGATCTAAAAGTGCATATGCATCATAATTAAAAACACTCAACATACTGGTAACCACGTCCGGAGCTTCTTCGACGTCTTGGCAACCATAAAGAGCATAAAATTGGTTGGTCCCTTTGGGCGCCTCAGACTTGACCCCTTAGGCTTTGGGGCCTTGTGCCTGTCCTCCTACAATCCTTAGCGTGGTGGCTGGGCTTCCCACAAGTGAAGCAAGCATTGGACCCGGCTAGACATTTCCCTTTATAAGGCCTCCCACACTTGGGGAAACTTTGGGTCTTGGTAGCCACCCATTTGTCCTTTGTAGTCCGGGGAGGAGAAATGTTGGTGGATCCTTGTCCAATTTACTTTTGGTCACCTTGAAATTTATGAACGCCACCCTTTTGGTAAGAGTAACTCCCACCTTCAACTCGAGCCCTCTTGGATCCCTGGCGCTCTCACGAAGCTTCTCCTCTTTAATTTGTTCTGCATATGTCATTAAACAGGAAATGTCTATCTCCTTGACCAACATGGTCGTCTTGCATTCCTTGGAGACTAACTTAGAGATGCCAGAAATAAACTTGCTCATTTGAGTCCTCGGATCCGAGACCATAAAGGGAGAATACTTTGACAATTTGGTGAATTTGAGGGCATACTCCCTCATACTCATAGTATCTTTCTTCAAGTTGATAAACTATTGAACCTTTGCCTCCCCAAGATCAATTGGGAAGAACCGGTCCATAAAAGTAGATTTGAATTCCTCCCAACCAATAGGACCTACTCCTTGGCCCCCTCTCATCGGCCCATTGTTCATACCAAATCTTGGTGAGTCCTTTGAGTTGGTAGGCCACCAACTCGAATTTTTCTTCAGACGAAATGCCCATCATCGGAACTACCGATAAGCCTCTACAATGAAGTCAATAGGGTCCTTATCCATCTTTAACCCATGAAATTCTGGCAAATTCATCTGCACAAAGTAACGTACTCTGGCGGCTGGGATAGCCACTTGGGAAGGTATGACTATCACCTGATTGGCCTTATTGGCCAAGGCTTAAGCTAATAGGGTAAATGTGGCTAGAAACTCCGCATGAGATACTCCATCATCCTGTTGAAGTGGCGGAACTTGTTATTTCAGAGTGCATCATTGATGGGGAGATCTACATGGCGGCATGATCTAGAAACAAGCAAAAGCCCATCGTTAAATAATGGAAAACCTTGTTCAACTCTAAGGCATGACATAGATAAGAAAGAAAGAGAGACTTTCCTCAACCGTCTCATAGCCTCTCACGTAAGATAGTGGCACACTTCACAACCTTGAATGAGACTCTATGCTGCGGGGTATGCATGAACATCAAAGGAATATTTTAAAACCTTGTGCTTTAATACCAAGTTTGTACTTGATCTAGGGGCCTAGTCGTCACACGGCGAATGAGATATCCAAAGGAACCTCACCTAAGCCATCTTAAGCATTCATAGGCATTTAATGAAAATAATTTGCGAGAATCTAAGGGAAGGGTGATATTAGCTATTTTAGCAATAAAGCAACATTAAAAAGTAGTGGAAATAACTAACATTCATTTTTTATATAAGCATACCAACTACATGATCGACAGACGAGACCAGTAACGGTCGATCTCCATCAAATAGAAAGAAATCTAACATAGTGCAACATAGAAAGTGAACCCCTCAAGAAGGCTACAAGTACATCGTCTCAAAATAAAACTAAGATACATGATAAAATAAAAAGTAGAGGAGTCTCGAACTAAGGGCTTACCACAAATAATAAAGCTAGTCTTGAACATTGAGTACTTACCACGAGCCGGTGGAGGAGTGTTTGTCCCTACATGGTTAAATCATGCAGACAAAATATGTGTTAGTACGTTGGAATGTACTAAGTATGTGAGATGCAATGTTTGTATGATATTGCAATGCCATCATTCATAAACATAACATATAAGTACATATAAAGTAAAAGATACCTAAAGTGAGCTTAAGCATGCACAAGGAATATGGCTCAATATGAATAAGGGTCTATGCATAAGAAATAACATGTAAGGGAACCATATCATGGAAGCATAACGTGTGGGAGTATACCTTTAACAAACATTTAAGACCATGTGAGCTACTATATGGAATCCAACATAACTCTCTACATTGGCACAGGGAGACCACTTGTCGAGTGGAACACCATCAACTTTTCATGTATCATATTAACATAAATGGCCTATGTGGATCCACTAGCCTATCCTACAAGGGCTCTAATGGTGGCACATAGTTAGGGACATTGAGATTTGACTTTAAGGGATCATGCCTCAACTAACGGGATGAAACCCAACCTCAATTCCACTCGGTACTAAGTCATCCCATGGAATTCTTTAAAATACAATTTAGAATCATAAGTAGCAATCATAGGAGTACCTAGAATATTAGGAACCACCAATTGAGAATTGTCCTTTCCTCTTAGGGGCTTTTCTAAAACATCTTTTAGGGAAATTGTCAATATGCTTATATCTTTGACAAACCATTAATTAAAACTCAAGGTTCATGCCCTAATCATCATCATTTGTCATAAACCTTTACTTGAAAAATAGGTAGGCTAGGCTTTTTAAATAAAACAATCATAAATCGCATAAGTCATAAGGAAATTTCTTTTTTTAAGGAACATGAAAAGCGCCCAACCTTTATCAACATCGAGACCCATCACGGAGTCATCATCAATAGTTCAAACATGCATATATACTTAGTAAAATAGGTGTAGGATATCATGAGTAGCATTTAACAACATAAATAACATAAAATCATCATAAGCATGCACATTAACTAAAGGAACTTAAAGAAAAGGTAAAATACTTAATAAGGAACTCTATAAGTGGAAGGATACACATAAATCAACTCACATACCTTGGGTAAACTTGGTGGAAACAAACTTGAAGTTTTGAAGAAGAAAACTTAGAACCCTAGCCTTTGCCCTAGCTTGTTCTTGAGATTTTCTTGCCTTAGGATTTTTTTAGAGTGAAGAATGAGGGATGGAATAAGGGAATTAGGGCTTAAAGGCTGATGTAGGGTCCATTTCCCATTCCTAAAATGACATAATTTAGGAAAAGAAAGGATGAAAATGACAAAACTACCCCTCATTAAAACTGTTGGATTCGACCTACGAAACCCCACTTATGGGTCGTATGTCAATACATGGATCGTAGGTACCTTTTGTGTGGTAAAACATTTGAAATTCATGAAAACTAACTTTCTTGGACCCTAAACCAGGAACACTTGTTATGGGCCATGTAACTATCTACGGGTCGTGGTTGGACTCGTAGAGTCCTTCCATACTTGACTATTTTTCTTACTTCACGAGACTCCTTATGGGTCATATCCTGTTTTACAGGCCATCTGGTAACACGTAGGTCACCTTCCAGCAAATTTTAAATTCCCTTCATATCTGATAGTCTCACTCAGGACCCTACCTACAGGCGTCACTTGGTCCGTGGGTTACCCCACACTTGGAAACTTTTTCCCTTCCTGAAGTCTCATGTTTAAGGGTCAACCATACGGGCCATAAGTTGCCCTCATAAACCATTTTTCAAGTCATTTTTAAGGACTCAAGCCTCCTAAACTGGGGATCGTTACACTTGTGTTCTACAATCAATAGAGGCATAACATGCGTGAAGCTAATTCATACCAAGGATAATATCAAAATCAGTCATATCAAGCTCTATAAGATCATATGAAGTAACTTTATGAAGCATCGAGACTGGACAATTTCTGTAGACTCTTTTAGTCAAAACTGATTCACCAATGAGAGTATAAACTAAAAAAGGCTCTAGAAAAATCTAGGGACTAACATCAGATCTCATAGCCACATAAAAGGACACAAAAGAAAGATTACCACCAGTGTCCAACAATGCATACACTTTAAACTAAAAGACTTGCAACATACCCCTAACCACATCCGGTGAATCCTTATAGTTCTATCAAGTTTGAAGAACGCAAAATCTATTTCGGCATTGATCGCCACCCAAACTAGAAGGAGCATTATTTGAACCTATCACATTGAAATAGAGTAACCTAATGGATGACCATCTCCACCTTTGTTAGAACTACTAGGACTACGACTATCTTATGACTCATCACCTTTTTACATCCAAAACAAACATCAGCAACCATTAAACCTTTGCCCCACATGGTTTCTACCACACTCTTTACAACAAAGAAAGGTGGATCTACTAGCACCACCTCCTTCGGGTTTAAGGTTGGCTACCCTATTCTTGTTGTACCTTTGGCCCAAAATATGAGAAGAGACATGATTTGAGAACCTTTGGCCTTGTTGGAGAAGACTATTTCCACCATCGGATCTTTGATACAAAAACCCTCCACCATTAATTAGAGTCCTCTTGGACTTTATAGCCTTCCTTTTTTTGAGTTTCTCCTCCTCAATTTGTTCAATTTATGTCATTAACCTAGAAATATTCATTTCTTTAGTAAGCATGATATTCTTGCATTCCTTCACAATCAAATCTAACACTCCAAAAAAGAACTTGCTCCTACGAGGTTGAGTGTCAACAACCAATGCCAGGCATGCTTGAACAACTTTATGAACTTGAGGGCCTACTACCTCACACTCAAATATCCTTACTGTTAATAAATTTCAACACCTTTGCGTCCCTTAACTTAGTGGAAAGAAATGATTAGGAAAAGAAACCTTGGATATCTCCCAATCTATGGGACCTTCATCGATTCTCTCTATCTTACATTGATTAAGCCAATAAGGTCACAAACTTCTATACCTCATCAATAAATTCATATCGATCCTCATCCACTAGGACCCATGAAGGTTGAATGAATGTGTCCTTTAGAAATCCCTAACTTGCCATCAAGCCTACATTAGGGTAAGCTACCTCTCCTTGATTCACTTGACTAGTCATGGATAGGGAAAGCATTGAAATAGTGGCTCAAAATTCAGCATTTGTGGCTTATTTGGCCAATGAGTCAGTAAGGGCTTGTCCCTCGTTAGAATTCACCCTTCTTTGGATCAAAGCTTTTTTAGAGGCATTTCTTGAAATTGCAAAGAGTAAGCATTAGAGGAGGAAACCGTAGAATACACTATATTGCACACGTCAGAGATCATGAAAGAAATGAAATATTTTCTAAATATCTCGCAGCATCCTATCATAGATCCACACTTTACACCCATGAATGAGACTCCACTTGATGCGGTTTTCAGGTCGCCTTAATCTTGTGCTCTGATACCAGGATTGTCATGACCTAAATTAGGCCTTAGATATGACATGGTGATCAGAACCCCGAAGGACTCTAACCAAGCCTCTTAGCATATCAAACATACTTAAGGTAAGTGCAAAAACATAAGAATGCAGAAGTAAACTAGTAAAAAGTCTAACAATTTTATCATAGAGTAGCAAGAAGTGGAAGACAACATAGAATCTTTTACACTTGTATCTGAAAAAGCCTTTAAATCATAGATGAGTTGCTAGGACAGACCCTAGCTAACTCATAGTTCAAATGAAATGAAAATCAAGTAAACAAGCAATCTTCTAAAATCATAAATATGTCCCCAAATCATCAAGATTCACCAACTATGAACTCCAGAAATAGTATACCCATGTGAAGGATGGGAATGCTCATTGAACTCTACATTATAATACAATGTAGACAAAAGAGAGTACGCATTAGTACTTTGAATGTATCAAGTATGTGAGCAGTGCAACATCTTATAAATCATGACATGCAATTGATCAAAACAATAAATCATCATAAATAATTCATTTAAAGTATGATATTGCATAAGAATGGCCAATGCATGATATATGGCATATAAGTCATAGATATTCACATCATGTGTGAGATAGAAATCATAACCAATCATAAGATCATTACATGGAATTCGACGTTTTTTCATACACCAAAAAAAAGTAGAGACTACATTGGTAAACTTTATCTCATTAAATGGGTGTCATAAACATTGGCTATGTGTGAATCTATTAGCAAATCTAAATAGACAAAATCCTATGGTGGCACGTAGTTTTGAGACTAGAGATTGCTACTAGGAACCCCTTAGGTCAAGTCCTATCACGACCCGACCTTGTAAGTTATGATGACGCCTACCTTACCCCTGATAGGCAAGCCAAACTTTGTCCTAGAGTAGCTAGTAATAGGTATAACAGAACAGGTTAACCAAAATCAACACAAGAACATGTTGGCACTAGGCATGCATAAGCATAACAATGGTAACATATCCCCTCCCAGGACCCTGGAAGCCACTTGTACAGATCTATTATAGACACGATAAAACACACTAACCCTAATACATATTCATATACAGTGCAGAACCAAAATAATATACAAAGTAAGTCTTGAGTCACAAAAGATAGCCACAAATACAGAAGGAGACCGAAAGAATGCACAGACGTCCAATGCTCATCACTAGTCTCCAGATATAGCTATCACAGAAAAAATCGTTGATACTGGTTCATACTAGGACCTGCACCATGAAACAAATGCAGAAATATAAGGGTGAGTACCAGTGATATGGTACCCAATAGGCATCATAGGCCAATTGAGTAAGAACAATAAATAAAGCATGGATATAACATATATAAATCCATAAGTATCTAATCATAAAAACTCGGTACATATGCTGACGAACATGGTCGGTGACTGAGGACTGGATGGCTGGGTAGTGTTTTTAATAGATATAAGGCCCTGATGTCTATGCCTGCACGCTAATCGGGCCCCCATAAATCTAGCCAATACATCTACGCACAATAAAAGGGAGAACTGGTGTAAGGTTTGGATGTCAAGTCTGGATGGAGCTTGGAGAACCAACAATATACATCCAACCACATCTTTGATAGAACCTCAACCAAAAACTCAATCTTACTCTGCAACCTGCTTTGTATACCCCGTACCCATCCCAAAATCAAACAAAAACCTAGTCAGACTCAAACTAACCCCTCTTAGACTCGTACTGAGCACTCATATCTTAGATATATTCATAGGATAAGGTTAGACATCGCCAGTGAGACACCTTGTCCCATAGGCTTGGACTAGTCCAAAATATCCATTGGGACTCGAACCCAACTCTACTGGTACTCTAACCTAGCATTTTCCAATCCATTAGGACTCGAACCCAATACTTTCTAATCTATTGGGACTCCAACCCAACAATATTGAGACTCAAACCCAACACTGTAAAAACTCAAACTATATCTGTTAACTAGAGGTATACAGAGAGCAACATATCCTCGCCTACACACAGTTCCACTTAAAAGACATGCAATTACATAAGGGAAAAACCCTGGACTGGACCTCAAGCAATACCTTGGATTGGATATCAGGGCGTTGCAAACTCAGGCAATACCCTAGCTTGGACATCAGGGCATGGCGAGCTCAGGCAATACCCTAGACTAGATATCAAGGCATGGCGAACTCAAGCAATACCCTAGAATGGACGTAGGGGCGTGTCTAACCCAGGCTATACCTTGGACTGGAAATTAGGACTGGACATTAGGGCGTGGTGCACTCAAGCAATAGCCTAGACTGGATATCAGGCATGGCGAACTCAGGCAATACCCTGAACTAAAAATCATGGCATTGCGAACTCAAGCAATACCCTGGATGGACATTAAGGCATGGCGAACTTAGGCAATGCCCTGGATTGGACATTAGGGTGTGCTGAACTCAAGTAATATCTTGGACTACAGTTATTAGACTATGTCCTGAATTCCAACACAAACTACGAAGCTGACATGAGCTCACACCAGTGGTACACAGGATGTAACCAAGACTGTACCCTACTAGACCCAAGTCTGCTAATTCGATCTACAGGGATCTATATCTCTCAAGTCACACTAAACATCAATATAACTGTCTATTGATCCTGACCAGCATGGGTCTAAGGCATCACTAGGCTAATCCTAGACTAAAGCCCAAAAATAACAATAACCAGGCATAAATACAGCAGTCACAAATGCACTCAGCATGTCAAACAATAACTCTATCAGTTCCCAGTAAATAGAAGTATAACAAACAGTCGATGCACAATAGAAATCACATTTCAGTTCCCCTAGGGGATCTTCAACAAGTCTAATCATCACTCTATCACCCCAAACAACCAACAATACAATAGGAATTCAATAGATTAACCACATGTGGCCTCACATGCCAACAGATGCCAAAACAGTTATAGATAATAGCTAATATAATCATACTCAACATGTAGGGACTTTAAACCATTTCCCTACTTTCCTGTCAGTCAATCACAAACAAAATTCACATATTTCACTTAGTTTAAGTGAAATATGTGATCACACACATCTCTGATCACTTTACCAACGTCTTTTCGCTCCGAGCAATCTCAAAATAGTGTCTAACTGTCAAAAATAGAATCATGGCATCAATACGATTATTTTATCATTAAAATTATAGAAAATGGGCTAAGCCAATTTTCACGTCAAAAAGTAGGCCCACAACAAAATTCCAAAACAAAGCTGATATAATAATTTTCATACTTCCCTAAGATTGTACCTCAAATTTGGCCTTAATTCGAAGTCTAAAATGATATAAAACAACCCAAATGGAAAATATTTTTTTACGAGCAACCAATAATAAGGCAGTAGATTTACAAGCATTTTCATGCCAAATGGAGCTTAATTAATCAACTCTGACATTACCACAGTGTGTGTCTCATGAAAACACACAAAATAGATCCAAAGTTCCGCAAAATGTGAGTCAAAATGAATAAGAAATCACATGTCAAATTTTTCGAACATATTCATTATACAACAACAAAACATCAAATTTTACCTCAAACAGCATGCCAAAAGCAATGTTTGGTGTCCCACAACGTTCCTCTCAGAAAAATATGCAGCTTACCCTTTTGAATCACTAAAATTAGGTAAGATTTTATCGAAATATCGCTAGCCACAATTGAGGGAACTTGAGAACAAGTTCTGGAAAAGAGGTTCTGGAATATATATGCTTTTTCTTTTTTCCTTTATTTTCGCCGCCTGACACGTGGTGGCTTCCCATTAGGACATGTCACCAGCCACCTCAAACTTTTAACAATCACTCAAACTTTATTTTGATGCTTCGGCCTCATTCAAAGTCAAAAGAACATAACCCATATATAAAATCTGACTGAAAATGACATTCCAAACTCAATAGTGTAGTCGAAATTCCCATTCGAGGTCGTTATGATCAGATGTGGGTCTCATTTCCCAATATCGAGATCTATAAAGGCGGTCAAAATGCACCCAGAAGTCTCAGAAATCAAATGAAAGGTCGTTTTAGATCAAACTCGATGTTGGAGCTAATCGCGTCATCATAATTTCCATTTAGACACGTTTACCAAGAATGTTGATTAAAGTCAACTATTGACCTATTCTGGAGGCTAAATTACAAATATCAGTATAAACTAACATTGAACATGCTTCTAGGCTAATTTGGTACTTTCAAAGCTGATGGAACTGTCAAAATTCTATTCCGAGGTTGTTTACCCAGACTTATGACTAAAATCATTTTTCTACTTTAAACTAACCTATATTACAAAAAATGACACACCTTTTAAATGAGAAACCAAGCAACCGTATTGATAGTGCCAACGAGTCACAAATGACTTGGGGTCATTATAAGCAAGCTCTAGCAAATACAAAATACTCAGAAAAGCATAAAAAACCCTGGAAGATCATTACAAGTCCCCACATCAAAGTTTACTCAGTGCTGAGTCAAAATCTTATGAAATACTTATATCATAATCATAAGTAATGAAGCTCAACATGTATAAAGGCAATAAACAACTACCAATTCATTTTCGTAAACTTGGTCATGGAATAACTCTATTTATCTTGATGCATGTAATGTGAGTATAGGCCTTTCATCATTACATATCCATGCTTAGGTTAGAAACTCACAATCATTCATACTTATATTGAATGGAATTATAAAGCTTAATTCATATTTTTATGAAACTTATTTGAGAGTTTTACCAATTCATGATCATAATTTGTAGCAAAACTTATGGTAAAAGTATAGGTTCACACGTATTCAACTTAAAATCATATAATTTGAATTAAATCATACATAATCATGTAGAATAAGATAAACTAAATCATAATTGAGAGAATCCATATTGAATTTCATGAATCCCCAGATGGAAACATTGCATGTAAAACGTTAAAATTATCAATTTAACATCAATTCATGCATAACTGGATCCAAAATTATGAATTAGTATAATTTATAAAATTCCAAGGTAAATCATAAAAATCTCATTTTTTCATGATTGAATTTAATATAAAAATGAGAATTCTTTGGGATTCATGGATAAAGGGAGTCCAAGAATGAATACCCACATACCTTGAGCGCAATCCTCGAAGAAAACTTGAAAATTGATGGATGAAATTGAATAATCTTAGTTTAACCTTCAATGAAGCCTTGGAGAGAAAGAACCTTTGTCATGCCCTGGGAGGGTACCCTAGATATGGCCGGCATTCAAAGGCTATTGCTAGTCCCCAAGCGAATCACTTGGCCTCATCACATCCATTCATTCAATGTATAACTCTAGAAAACTCAGCTGAAGACTAAAGATAAGAATGGACAATCTATAACTCAAAGATCATATTAAATAAATAAGCTAGTATGAAAGAAACTAGCTCAACAAGTCTCAACACCAATAACTCTAGTCTATGAAGCCTTTATCATTATCAAGTAGTGTCAATGACTGCCTCATGACTACCTCAAAACAATATAAAGCTAACTCAAGTCTAACTCTAGTAAGCAAGATGAAAATAAATGCAATGATCCTCCAAAGTAAGGGAGGCTCACCAACTCAGCTGAAATGCTCAAATCCTCAATGATGCGCCTGTTGATGATTCTAGACCTACCTCTATATCATAAAATGATGCAGTCCAAAAGGGGACATCAGTACATGGAATGTACTAGTATGCAAAATGGCCGAATTAAACAAAAATAGGTAGAGTGATATAAAAACAACATCAACTCATAATATACTCAATCAAAATATCAAATGTCTATCTAAAGCAAGAATAAAGAATAGACAAGTGACCTATTAACCAATCAAACCTCATCAATCAACTCAATGGAACTCAACTCAACTCAACTCAACTCAGAGTACTCAAGGTGGGAACTTTCTGGGAGTTTCTCTTATCCGACAATAATCACTTATGAGCCAGTGATTGTACAACAATCCGGCTGATGTTTCCACTGTCTTTTCGTACTTTCTAGGTAAGGAACACCTATGATTCACAAGAGATCTAACCTCTAAGTCCTTTATTGCTTTCAGAGACTATACCTCAAGAGGGGACCATCTGCAGTAATGGTTCAATCCTCACCTATGCTTGGCCACGTAGATAACGAGTGCTAGTGGGACTCACTCTTACCCATTTCGGTGCTCGATACTCCTCTTAAGACTCAATGCTCATAAAATTCCTCCTCATTTCAATTAGCCTCACGGAGGCACTTATCAACTCAATTAGTCTCATGGAAACTCTCATGAACTCAAACTCTACAGTCCTCTATTATTTTCAGGGACTTTAACTCGTCTCAATTAACTCAATTCTCAGTTAAGAACTCAAGGACTCAGATCATCATTAAGAAGAAGTCATTTAGACAGAACTCAAGAACTCAATTATGAAAACTCATAGGATCATCAAGCTCAATTAACTCAACCTCATACTCCCATCAAGATCAATCAACATACTCAAGTTAAGGCTCTAAACTCCATCCCTAAGTTTATTCATGCATGCTTTCAGAAATATTACATAGGATTTATACGATGTCTCATAAAAAATATTCAATTCAAGAAAACAAGTTTACGATGATCATCAACACATGAAAATGCATGTAATAGATATAATTTTCAAGAAAATATTCAAGAAAGTATTTCAAGAAACATGCATGGGGACTCATGAACTCTTAACTCCTCTATTACCATCAATGGGGCACATAGGAGAACAATCTCATGCTTTGGTTTAGCCTTACATACCTGGTGTGAAGCTTATGACAATTGATCCTTGAAGAACTCTCCTCAAACTCCTCAAGTTTACGCTCCTCTTCTCTTCTCTTTAGCCTAGTCTTTTCAAGAACTTGGAATGGGACTTAGAATGGGGTTTAAAACCCTTTATATGCTCAAAACGATCCATTTAGATCGTGTTTTGAGTTAGGAAGGGTTGGAAAAGGTCTAGAATGCCCCTCACAAAATTAAAGAAAAAATTCACCTTAGAAACATGGGGTCTGCGACGCAGACCTTGTCAACTTTTAGTATTTTTCATTGAAAATTCTCCAAACGAGTTTTCTAATCCCATAGAAAATTTTTGGACAAAAGTTGAGTTGGTCTGCGGCAGGTGCGCATCGCACACCTGTCACGCACTTATTCTTGAATTCATTTTCGCATCGAAAAATTATTTTTTGATCCGGTTGCTCTAAAAATCAACCGAGACCACTCTCCCACTCAATTTTTCATGTTGATCACATATCTGGCCTCGAATTTGTCATCGGGGCATGGGAAGACGCGTTATGCGCACCTCTCTCCTCTAGGAGTATTTTTTATAATTTTACCGGGCGTTACAACCTTGTAGCAGATTGGTGAATTGGGTGAAATATTTAGAAATGAAGTGGATTCTATTGGTAAAAACGGTTATTGGGTTATTTGTAGGAACAAAAAGACATAGTTTAGGAGTTAGGAAAATAGAACGGTCAAAAATACTCCTCATGAAAATCGATCAGACATTATTCAAGAGCACTAACCATGGACCATATAAACTTTTACGGTTCGTCAAAAGTGTCCATAGAAGACCTATAAAATTTTGAATCTCAAAACTTTGTTTTCACGAGCATGACTATGACCCGTAAAAGACAGGATGGTCCATTGACCCTATTATAGAACTCATATCTTGAGAAGGCCTAAATACCCAAAGACCATCCCACGGATCCTACTATAGCCTGCGAAAATTTATATGGGTCGTACATCCTTCATAAACCTTGTACGTCAACTTAAACCCCGAGTCCCTAAATTCAATACTAAGAGTCTTTCCATGATCGGTCAAACTTTTCGTAAAAAATACTGAAGCTCATAATTTGGAAGGATTTTCAAAGAGACCTCTTGATCATATGTAAAGAAGCCCAGGGGATGTAATCCCTAATCTTTCCCAAATATTTCACACCAGGCTTTACGAGCAACTTTCATGTACAAGACCGTGAAAGTGGCTTATATAACCTGCATCAATAATTTTTATGCACTTTTTTCATTTATTTCAACTTTTAAATTTTCTATTACAAAACCTGTGTAGAGTAGATCGTTCAACACCTGCGGCACAAACCCATTTTGAACCTATTGGTCCTAGTATTATAGGCGACCGAACGGCCGCCCCCTAATTACTAGACCAACCTGCTATAATAATTCCATAAACACCTAGCGAAGATATGGCAAACAAATAAAATAGCCCTATGTTCGGATCTGACTACCATAATCAAAAGGTACAACGGCCCGAGCGACCAGACTTAACATAAATGTAGCCACGGGAGCCATTCTAAAAAGATGTCATTATCCATGTATGGTAGATAGATATTGTACGTATGAGAGTGGTAAATTAAAGTCACTCGTCAAGATCAGCAGTACTAGTTGCTCCAGATTTAAGACAATTTGTATTAAATATGACCAATAATTTATAAACTTCACATAAATCATAAAAATAATAAATTATTAAAAGATGTTATAACCTTGTTCAATTTTCTTAAGTAGTATCCAGTGATTCATGCAAATTAATAGGAGTAGAAGGCAATCAATTTTAAGCAGAAATAAGAGCCTCCACTATTTTTGGAGTAAACAAATTCGTAAATGAATGAATTACATGATGGTTTATACGAAAAGCTTGGTCACTAGAAATGGCTAAGACATTCGTTTAGATTCATTTCCTTTTCACCACATCAAAATTATTTTTCTTTTCTATGCTTCATCCACACAAAATAGTTAGAACCCAAAGAAAAATATTTCTTCAAAATGCTCAGTATTTCTATTACCCAAATACTGAGCATAGCCATAACAATACATGTACACCATTTGAGAGTGCTCCAACTTGAGAGTGTCTTAATATGTTTTCCAATTTGAGAGTGCAAGACACGTGTATGAACAGCAACATTTTATTAGTTTGATGAGACTGAATGACTAAAATACCTTGCCTTTTAATTTAAAGACACATAGCACATGTTGAAATCATTCCGTCTATTACTAGTTTTTAAAGACCGTGTATTGCACGGGCTCAATAGATGTTATTTTTTTTTTTAATAGGAATTAATAGAAATGATATAGTAAAATTAGATAGACACTTTAATAGCCACCGTAAAATTAAACAGATATGTTATTGTAATTTCATATTTGAAGTAGATGAAAAAATAATTAAATAATAATTAGCAAAAATGACACATAAGCATACACTTTAATAGTCACCGTAATATTAAGCAGACACATTGTATTCATCTGCCTGCTTCAAGCAGCAGCTGCAGCAGGCAGCTGAAATGCTCAGCTGTAAATAATAATTCAAATAATAATTAATAAAAATGACATAGTAAAGTTAAGTAGTCACTTTAATAGCTACCATTAATTTAATTATAGACACGTTATTGTAATTTTATAGTTAAAGTTGATGAAGAAATAATCAAACAGTAATTAATAGAAATGACATAAAAATTTTGGTATTGTCGAGGTTCGATCTCAAAACGTTGGATTTAAGATGTCGGGCTTCAACCATCAAGTCAAGTAGCTCAATAGTCACTTGTCTGCTTCAGCTACGTGCTTGAAGCGACTGAAGCAGGCACGAATATATATATATATATATATATATATAGATACACACACACATACATACATACATACAAGACGTTCGCGGGCGCAGCCCGCGCCAGCGCGAGCCCAATATTTGATTTCTTTGCGTCTCAATTTATATGGTATAGATAGAATTTAGAAAGTCAACTAAATTTTGATATGATTTTTCAATATTTCAAATTATTAATTATTGTGAATTATAGTGTTATGTTATTCCTCTTGTCCTAATTTATGTAGTACTGGCAAAATTTCAAAAATAATTTTTTTATGTCTTTTACTTTTTTTTTTTTTAATTATTAAGATCTATATCATGTTTACGCCATTTTTACATAACATATGTTATCCATCTATCCTTATTTGTGTGACACTGATTCGAGTGTTGATTAAACTTTTTGCATGTCTTTTAAATATTTTAAATTAAATAATACATGCTATTTCTTTTGTTTCATTTTATGTGATGTCGACAGATTAAAAATTGTAGTTGTCAAATATCATAATTTGAATTATTTTTTATACTTATTTAGATTCATGGTAATTTTTACATAGTTATCTAATTAAATAATACATGTTATTTCTTCTATCCCCATTTATGTGACGTCGATTGATTAATTTTAATAATCAATTGAATTTTTTATTTGTTTTTAAAAAATTTGAAGTTGTCAAATATCATGATTTATAGTATTTTTATACTTATCTAGATTCATGACAATTTGTACATAGTTTCTTAAGTAGATAATACATATTATTTCTTCGGTCCCCTTTTATGCGACGTTGATAGATTAATTTCAATAATCAATCGAACTTTTTATTTGCTTTTAAAAAGTTTTACAATTAAGCAGATGAAGCAAGTGCGTTAATGAGGAGACGCCTGCTTGAGCAAGCAGCTGAAGCAGACATGTCGTCTAACAGCTGCCTGCTTCAGTAACTTCTTAGCTACTTATATATAGCAGAATATATATAAAATATGTATTATAATTATGTCATTAGATAGATATAGAAAATAACCCCAATCTACTAATATCTTTTTCATCACCTTTTCCACATGGTAAAATTAAAGATAAATTTTTTATTTTTTCTCTTCTATGAAGATACAACTTGCATCGATCAAGATGATTTCACATACCTGAAGTGCAGTTTTACATTGGAGCAGAAAGTTCTTTCTTACAATAATTTTATGTGGCTATATTTGGATCAACTTTTTATCTTTAGTAAAGTATTCTGAATAGGGGTGGGTCCGTAAAATCAAAAATCGAAAACCGAATCGAAACCGACCGAAAAAAACCAAAAAAAAAAAACCGCACCGTAAAAAACCGAAACCGAACACGAAGAACCGAACCGAACCGATTCTGTGCGGTTCGGTTTCGGTTTTAGTCTTAAAAAACCGAACCGCGCCAATAAAAAACCGAACCCAGTATATATAAACCAAAAAAAACCCTAGCCCCTAAATTATCCCATTTTGGCATTTCCCCCAAATCAGAATCAGATTGATTCAATGTTCCTACCGCCGCAGCCTGCCACTCCGCCACCCAGTCGCCCCCTCGCACAGCCCGCCACCGCTAGCCCCTACCCCTAAACCCCGCAAGCCCGTCGCCCACACTCCCCTGTCCGCCAGACCGCCACTCCCGCAGCAGCACTGCTGTTGTTCAGCAGCCTGCAACCAGCACTTCCGCAACACTCCCGCAGGTTTAACACCCGCAACACTCCCGCAGCACTCCCGCAACAGGTACTTAATCTTTCAGGTTTAACTATAGATGAATGTTGATAGCAATATATTGGAAGTAACCAAAAATGGTTTTGTTATATGAATAGGAGTTATGGTAGTTTACAGCTTAAATGTGTCGATATATGTACTTCGGATTACCTGATACTCCATCTTCTTATGACGCATTTTGTTTTGATCGCCAAACTTACAAGCTGTCCACTGTTTCCAGATTTCCCAACTAATAAATATGGGAGCAATTGCTGAGTTTGACTGTTTGAGTATCACTGCAGCTTTATTGCTGAGTTTGACTGTTTGAGTATCACTGCAGCTGGCCAGCTGCTAATGTAGTGGAAACTATGGCTTTCCACTTCTTTATTTCTCTATTCATATTCAAATTTGAATTTTCCAGTGGAAACTATGGCTTTCCACTTTCCACTTCTGATTTATTTCTCTATGCAGTGCAGCAGTGGAAACTAATGCAGTGAAAAATTATATAGGTGTGAAACTTCATCTATGCAGTGGAAACTTCTCTATGCAGGAGATGTTAATGAGATGGAATTAAGAGATGTTATGTGAAGTAATGAGATGGAATTAAGTGCCATTTTTTCTTAAATGTATTTTGTGATTTGTTTGTGTCACTACTATTTAATAATGCTTGAAGTTTGCTGTTTTTCCTTTTAATTAAAAAACTGAAAAACCGAAAAAAACCGAAGATTGAACCGAAAAAAATCGAACCGAAAAATGATTGGTTTACTTTTTTTTGGGCAAAACCGAACCGAACCGAACTGCTAAATGACCTTCCGTTCCGTCTTTGGTTTTAGGGAAAAATCGAACCGCAAAAATCGAACCCACCCCTAATTCTGAACTTGTGAAACTTAATCACTATTTATTTATTTATTCAAAAAGTTTTTAATTGGTCCTTTTCTATTTTTGAGACGGTCCAGAAAATATACATATTTTTGAATTAGTTATATATTATCTGTTTTTGTCAAGACCAGATAAAATATCTTGAAAACTCTATTTTTGTTTTACCGTTAGATAGCTATGAAAATTGAGCTAATGGTGTTCCTCAAGTGCTAAAATTAAAAAAGGTGACAAATTTGACCATCCAAAGTCAAATTTATTCTTAATTAGGGATTAAGAAGATTTTAGTTAATTGGGGACTAAAGTGAATATTTAAAAAACTTTAGCAACTACTTTGTTTTTCTTCAAAAATTTCTATAAGCTTTTTAAAAAAAAATTAAAAAAACATAACACCCATCTTTTCAAAATCTATTCTTCAACTTCCTTTTTCTCTCTTATGATCAAGCACCAAATCAAAGAAAAAAAGGGTTTTCTTCTTCAGTTCTTCTTTTTCTCCTTTCTCTCTTCGCTGCTTTTGCCATCTTCATCGTTGTCGCCATTCCATCGTCATCAACTGTGTCGCATCGTCATCTTCCTTGTGAAGATAAGATTTTATTTATTTTTTCTCAGTTATGGTTTTGATATTTGTTGTAAAAATGAGTATTTAGGTTTAAGAAGATGAAAAAGTATATGTATTCCTATTTGGGTAGGGTTGTTCTTGTTGGTGTTCTTTGATTTGTTGTCCTCTTTGAAGATGAAATTCTTTGGTATGGATGTTGTTGTTGTTGTTTGATTTTTGTTGTTGTACTCTTTGTGAGAGAAATGTTTGGTTGCCTGATTGATTTCAGATATGGTTGGTTGCTCGATTTAAAGTATTGACAGCAATTGTTGAAGTACTTACAACAGCTACCATGTGTGTTGTTTTTCTTTGATTTCTGTCAGAAAAATGTATTGTGTGCCCTAATTTCTACTTGGGTAGGGTTGTTCTTGTTAGTGTTATTTGATTTGTTGTTGTACTCTTTGAAGATGAATTTTTTGGATATTGTATTGTTGTTGTTGTTTGATTTTTGTTGTTGTACTCATTGTGAGAAAATGTTTAGTTGGTTGGTTTATTTCGGGTATGGTTGGTTACTCGATTTTAAAGTATTGACATCAATTTTTGAAGTACTTACAACAACTGCTGTGATTTTTTTTTTTTTGCTTATTCTTTTTGTGAGAAATATGTATTGCATGCCCTAATTTCTAATTGGGTAGGGTTGTTCTTATTGGTGTTCTTTGATTTGTTGTTGTATTCTTTGAAAATAAATTTTCGAGTATGTGGGTGTTGTTGTTATTTGATTTTTGTTGTTGTACCCTTTGTGAGAAAAATGTTTGGTTGGTTGAGAGATTTTAAAGTATTTACATCATTTGTTAAAGTACTGACAACAACTGCTATGAGTGTTGTTGTTGTACTCTTTGTGAGAAAAATATTAGTGTTGAGACAAATATTGTTGTTGTTGGGATTGCTAAATTTTTTAAAACAGTCAGTGAAGCAGTTATTGAAGTTTCTATAGCAGCTCCTTTGAAAGTCTTTCGTTCATGTAGTAATGTGCTCTTAAGTAAGTTGTTATTGATTGTTATTGTACTTTTTTGTGAGAAAAGAACACATGTTCTTCATCTCGGGATGTTCTTGATTTGTTATTTCTGTATAAAGCTTGAAAAATGTGTATCTGCTGAAAATCTCAGGATTTGATGTAAATAGATGAAATAGTTACTGAAGTTTTGTATCTGCTGATAATCTCAAGATCTGCTGAAAAAAACTTATATATTATCTCTATTTTGTGACAGAACTTTTTACATCAATGGCTCGATCTAAATGAAAAAATCCTAGACCTGATGTTCCTACGAGCACTTGGAGAAGGAGGCTAGTTATATTTGAAGAAGAGGATGAATCACAATAAAAATTAGCAAATCTTATTGAACGTGTCACTGCTGAAGCTGGTGTTGGTGCCAGTCCCTTAGTTGCTGGTGTCAGTCTCACAGCAAAAGAGGAGGAGACAAATTTCAAAAAGAACTCACGAGCGCCAAGAAGAAAGCACCATCTGCTACGGAGGAGTAGCAACTAGCAACTGCTATGGAGGAACAACAACCAACAGATGGTACGGAAGAGCAGCAATCATCGGATGCTACAACGGAGCAGCAACCAGTAGATGACGCAACGAAAATGGATCAAGTGTTATATGTGTGTTATTTTAGGATGATGATGTTGATTTAAAGGTTAAATGATGTTCATTTAATGTTTGGATGATGAGTATATTTAATGTTCGGATGATAGGTGTCGCGCCCCATTTTTTCTCGGGAAGAGACAGGAACTTGTACGACGTCGTGGCAACGACTCTTTTGGGATTTGAAAAAAGGAAGAGTTGCTACCTAATGATTTGAGGTGCATTAAGGACAAAACCAAAGTTTGTCCTACTAAGCACGAGTTTAGAGTTATCATTTCTGAGGGTCCTATTTACCCCTACCCCTCCTAAGTTGTTTTATTATTAGCCTTAAAAGTATATTAAAAGAAATGAGAAATACTAACGAGTCCTAGAGTGCCTATCGTCCCTTCCTATGGTCCAAGAGGCATTGAGTTTCTAACATTGGAGGTTCTAGACTTAAAGATTATCTAGGGCTTCCTATTAAACTCGCATCAAACAAATCATAGAGGACTAGCACTTAGCAAGTAGAATCTTAAGTATGCCTCCAAATGATTATCTAGCATTTTTGAGAACACACAAATAGAGCAAAGTGGCATGCTAAGTGTGTGTCACAAATCAACATTAAGCGAAACATCTCAAAGCTTAATTAAGTAAAGACTTTGAAAATATTAACATTTTAAAGACAAGTTCATGTAATTAAACAAAATTTTTAAAAATCATTAAAAGGATTTATCAAAGACAAATATGTTATATGATATGTTAAAATTAAATTAAATCCTATAGGCATAATTTCTAACATATGAATATATTAATACCTAAAACATGATTTCTATATTAATTCCTAAAGGACATAATTTCTAAAATATTGAATTCCAAAGCATAATTTCTAAAAGTAAAACACCCTTTTTCAGAATAATTAGAAAATATGACTCAACTTTTAAGAGAAGACAATATTAGTAAAAAGATCAAAAACTCTCATGAGCATAATGTTTATCGTTTTAAATTCCTCTAGATATGGTTTCTGATGATTTTAAAAATATAGAGACCTATTTAAAACCTCTTGTTAAATCCTAGATACATGGCTTCTATGGTGTTCAAACAAATAAAAATAAGATTTTGTTAAAATTCGATAGGCATGACATCTAGAATATAAAATTTAAGACTAAAAATAAAATTTATTAGAAGCCTATTGGCATGTTATGTACAATAATATTTTAAAACAAAAAAAAAGAATTTTTTTAAAAAAAAAAGAAATTTTTTTTAAAAAAAACAACATGTGATTCACATAACTTATTATTATTTTATATTAAATCCTACGTTAAGATTGTCAATGTAAAAAAATTATCACACAAATTAGTTCAGCACATAAGAAAAAATAAAAGAAATAATTAGCACGTAATTTTTTCTCCCCCCCATTTAAACTAGATCCCCGTTTTCACTATATTTCATTACATCATTTTGCAAAAATAAAAGAAAATACAACGTAAAAAGAAAAATAAAAAGCTTCAAAGTCCTCCAAATCCATCCCAACCCAAGCGAGCTCTTCATATCTTTGAATTTTGAAGTTCAATCCCCGCTAAAAGTACTTTTAATAACACATAAGAATAGTTAGTAAATAAGTTAGTTAATAAACCAAATTTAACCTTAACTTTTACTTGATACAAGAACTTCTGGAAGCAGTATGTCAAACTTTAAAAGTTTCGTTATGGGAATATATGTTAGTGAGGGAAAGAGATGTTTGAGAACAAGGAAGAAAAAAAAGTTCAATGTTCTCTTGTTTTAGAGTGTTCAGCCTTTCATTTTGATGTCCTTTTAGTGGTCGGTCTTCAGTTCTGAATTCGAAATTTTTTAAGAGGTACTAAAAAATTTTTGCCCCAGTTTGTAGAAAATGATTTGAAAGAATTTTTGAGATCCAGTTTGTGCGAATTGCTCTAAAAGAATTTTTGAGACCCCTCTCAAAAATTCTGCTCCAGTCCATGATCAAAGGGGGAAATACAGATTTTTATCATGATAAGACCAAACTCCATAGGAGCGCCTATGTATCCCTCTCAAACGGGAATCAGGTCTGACGTTGTTCCAAATACAGGATGAAAGAGCATTAAATAGAAAGTACTTGAAATAAAAGAAGGCCGAATCTCCTTGTTTATTCTGCTAATGCAGATGTTTCTCCCATAGGACTCAAGCAAGGCAACCCTTTCCTTAGACGACACAATTTTAGAGAGAACTTCAATATCCTCATTGATGATTTGGTAGTGGATTGTTGAATGTACTTGGCGTAGAATCCTTTAAATGTATAACTTTATTATCGATCATATCTTGAACTTTATCCTTCAAAGCGTGACATAGATCAGTTGTGTGTCTTTTCATTCTTGAGTGATATGCACAAACTTTATCTGGATCATATCATTTGGATTAAGTGTCTGGATTCAAAGCAAGAATAGGAGTGATATAGCCAGCCTCTTTCAATCTCTCGTAGAGTTGGGCTATGGGTTCAGCCAGAGGAATATAGCTTTTGGTGGGTTTTCTTTCAAAGTTGGGACGATTTCTATAATTTGGTCATTGAGGAGATGGAGGTGGACGTGGGTCTATTTGAAAGTATCCTAGTTGGGTATGATAAACGGGGTATATATGCTATTGATATAGAGTGGGAGGAGTTTGATAGGGGGTAAGTGGTGGATAAAAGGGAGGAGGTGCAGAGTATGGTGATGTAGGATAGTGGGGGAGTGGCGGAGTCCAGATTTGATGTCTTGTGGGAGCTTTATATACCATCATTACCGAACCCACTTCTTTCTTCTTTCGATTTTCAGGCATACCTCTAGACTGTAAGGCTTTGTTAGTAGCTTGTAAGGTCTCTAGGTTGATATTTGTGCCATTTTTATGCCTTTTTCAATTCTTTCACCCAACTTGATGATGTCAGTGAAGCTCATTCATAAGCATCTATCTATCATAATATTGAGGTTCTTGGTGTGAATAAAATAATCCTTCATTGGAGATTCCTCCATGGGAGGTTTAGCTCTAGCAGCTTCGGACCTTCATCTTATAGCATAATATCGAAATGATTCACTTGGCTTCTTTTTTAGGTTTTGAATATTGAACCAATCTGGTGCATTTTCAATGTTGAAACCAAACTTATCAATGAAATCAGAAGCAAAATCCTCCCATCTTGTCCACTTTCGTGAATCTTGTTCAATATACCATGTCAGGGCTTCCCCTGTGAGGCTTCTTATGAACAACTTCATTCTAATCTTCTCATCCTTTCCAACCCCTACCAACTTATTACAATACATGCGTAAATGAGCCTCCGGATCTCCAATACCACTTTATAGTTCAAATTTTGAAGGCTTGTATCCTTCAGGTAACTCAACATTTGGGTGCATGCACAGATCTTTACAGCTCAAACCAATTACCCCTTTACTTTCCTCTACGTGTCGCATTCGATTGAACAAACTATCCTATCTGTCGGTCAGAGATTTAATCAACATATCCTTTTAAGAGGATTCTGATTCATGATAGTTATGGTTAAAAGGAGAGGTCTCGAGATATATAGGGTTATGGGTATGAGTTCCAGAGGCATGGGATTTTAAGATATTGGCGGTGGGCTTAGGATGCATATCTTGGATATGGGCAGAATTTTATGGGTGTAATGTTGGTTCATAAGTTCTTAGTTGATATGGGTTTGGATGACTGCAATTTGAAAATTGGGTGCTTAAAGGTGGTATATAAGTTGGGTTGGACTAGATTTGGGAGGTCAAATGAATTAGTGGAAGATTATTTGAGAGGGTGGCTTGAGTTGTAGTAATTGGGTCATCCATATGTTCCCGAAAAGGGGCGTCGAGAGAAATGGATAGTCTTGCCAAGTTGCTCATGTTGGTCATTGATAACGTTCAAACATACTCCTTTTACAGAATATGGATGATCGTTAGCAATATATTTACCCAACTAAGAGTCGGGGTCAATCCCACAGGGAATAGGTTGAAACAACTTTACTAGTTATCCTACTTCGATCGTTGGTTCTATTTCCAGAAAATAAACAATGCGAAAAAGTAAAAATAAGGGGTTTTGAACTAATATCCTAACTATGAGTACGAATGCAGATAAAATAAACTAAGGCTTAGACAGTTTAATGATGACTTAGGGTTGCGGTCCCCATGACATATAACTATTAAGCATTTAACATCTGGTTTATTGTTCATTCTATTGCATGCAAAATCTAACGAGTTGGGTAACCTCTAGTTCACCTCCCGATCCTCCCTAGAAGTATGTCATTCATCTCCTTCCGGTCTCAGAATGTTTTCGATACTAAGCCTCGCTTTGGATTTCAGAAAACTATCACCTCTCGATCTCAAGTTCTTTAGATACAAGCGAATTCCCAAGCCTAAGTATATCATCCCCTCTCGGGCTCAAGTGACTTAAACATAGGTCGATTGCCTCTATCTACTATTGTAATTTCCTTTTCCTAATCATTAATTTCCTTCCGGACAACTAACGAATACAGGCAAGTTCTCAATGCGTGCACTTATCAAGAAAGACTTTTAAGCAAAGGAAATCACAATACCTACAATACAAGTCTCAATAAAACCTTACGTTTTGCCTATTTCATTAAGACGTCATGATTCCCACAACCCTAGTTGTAGGTCTAGATTATTGAACTTGTAAGGTTTAGAACAAGAATCATTATATAATCCATGTTAAAATCACTTACAAGGGAGAATAAATCAATTATTAATTCACACGCCAAAACTCAAAGCAGACAAGAATTAAAGACTCAAAACGATAATCAAAGACTCACAACTAACATTGTTGGCTTTGTGCTGACTGTCCAGCCTTGTTTTTGAAGAGAAAATCTGGAAAAAATTTCATTTAATGGTGTGTCTAGCAGCCCAAATTGTGGGGTGCAAGATGTCTTAAAATAAAACCTAAGTTCTATTTATAATGCTAAAACTCTCCTAAAACGAGTAGGAAAAAGTAAGCCTAATTGGACTAGGAAAGGAATCCTAATTGGACTTGGATTGCCAGTCGCATGATGCTTCACGGACTGGACCATGCTCCGTGGTCTTTTTCACGATCGGTATAGCCTGTCGTGTTTCTCTCCTTGGTGTGAAAACTATTAAAAACCACCCCCTTCTTCACGAACACCTTCACGACTCGTGAAGGTTCATACGAGTCGTGAAAGGTTGTCTTGAGCCTTGCCTTTGGGCGCTGGGCTTCTTTACTGCTTAGGTGCTTTCCACGAGCACCTTCACGGCTCATGGAGTGCACCACAAGTCATGCAAGGTCTCGTGTTGAAGTATTTCAATGTCATTCCTGGAAGCTTCAACTGGACGGCTAGGTTCACGACTCGTAAGCATCACCATGGGTCGTGAACATGCCTGTGGTGTGTTCCCTTTCCCTTTTTGGATCTATCTTGTCTCATACACTCCTAGATCCTTTAATTACTGCCTTAGCACAATCTTAAACCCCATCATATTTTCATGTAACTGATCATGGGCAGCATACACTCCACACGCAACATTATCAACGCATCTTGATTATTTCTCCGAGATAGCTTGTGACATTAGCATTTTTAGTCTTTTTTGCTGCTTTGCGTTGATTTTCAAGTCACACACATGAATGATTTGGTGTTTCCAGGTAATCCACCATCAACTCCCTTCACGCTTAAGCAAATTCCAGCTTCAATCACCTCAAATCAGTCCAACGCCCATAATTCCATGAAATCCTCCATTTACAACAAAACAAACATAAAATGCATATTAAACTAACAATTGAGCTTAAGAACTCACAATAATTCTATGTATTAAGCGTCATAAAATTCGTATTTTCATGACTTATCAGTCATTTCATCCTCCAGTTCTTGAATTTTTCTTTCTAACCTTAGAGTCAGGTGATCAAATTGGAGTCTCTTTTCAGAAGTCTCAACTCTTTCGGTAGCATTATTGTCAGTCATTTTGTCTTTTCTTTGACGATTCAGACTTGGGGGAGTAGGCAGAGATCCTTCCGATCGTGTATGGTAGGCTAGAGCGTACACACAGATCAACTAGTCAAGAGAAGAAGTAACAAAATCCGGATAACGAATTTCGTAGCCGGAGAATTTTAGATCACTAGTCTTTTTCCTTTTTTTTTCAGAAAGAGAGAGGACAATATAATTTTTTTCAAGTCTGAACCATGTATAGTATTCTCTTGAGTGCTCTGTTGAATATTGTGTGTGTGTTCTCTTCTTTTTTTTTTTTTTTTTATAAGAAAAAGTGTTTTATTTGTAGAGATTTTTTTTTTGGAATGAGGAAGACGAGCTCTTTTATAGTGGAAGAAAACACTCATAAAGGGAGAAAAATGCAGGCAAGAGGAAAGTCAATCAATCAATTTACACTTACCATAAAAAATGAAATAAAAAATAAATCAATTTGATTCTATCACACACTTACCATAAACCAATTAACTCAATAGTTTTACCAAAAATAATAGACGGAAGACCAAAATCTTTGCCAAACACAGACAAAATAAGAATAAGTCATCAAGATTCAACCATATTCAGTCATGACAAAGACAAAATAGTAATTAATATTTTTTAAATAAAAAGAACAATAGAGAAGGAAAACAATCATATAAAAGAATTCTTGCCATACTAGGAGTAAGTAAAAAATCCGATCAATTTAAAAGAAGAAAAATAATCATATAAAAGAATTCTTGCCATACTAGGAGTAAGTAAAAAAATTTGGTCGATTAAAAAGAAGAAAAATAATCATATAAAAGAATTTTTTTAGGGGGAGAAAATATATTCTTCCATCTAAAGGAAATACATATTTAGGAGGATTTTTTTAAATATGAAAAGATTTGACTAAGTTTGAAATTTAAAATTAATGAAGTTAAAGCAAAATTCTATCAAAATATATAAGATAAGTAACTACTAAATTATTAAGTAAACATATATTACTAAATTACTAATTATATTTCATCGTCAAAGACAATCCAACATTATTTACGATAAAATAATAATAACTTATAAAATTTCTCGTTCAAACATTTATAAGATAAAATGCCATAAGTGAGTAAATAATAATAATAATAATAATAATAATAATAATAATAATAATAATAATAATTTTATAAATTATGAATGCAAAAATATACAAATTTTCGGGTAAAAATTAAAATATAAACTTATACAAAAATATTTTTTTAAATACTCAAATAATCGAATAACATAGAAAAAGGGTTAATGTGGGTCAAAATTGGGTGTCAACAATAGATATTTTATTATTTTCTAAATTTTTTGGGGATGTTGATGATGGATAGTCTTTTTATGAACATAAGTATTTTCTGACTTTTTTGGGATGTTAATGATGGATATTTTATGTTATAGACATATCTCTTTTTATGTTGAAATGTTAGATGTTGTGTTAATTATTAAAGTCTAATAGTCGTAAAATTTGCTATGAATATACTCAGCAAGTCAGCATCTTGTTAGGACTATCCTTATATCTTCTGCAAAATGACACAACAAGTTATCTACTTGTTGGGATAGTCTTAACATTTGTTGTGAATATACTCAAAAAGTTTGCATCTTGTTGGGGATATCCTTATATCTGCTATGAAATGACTCAGCAAGTCATCTACTTATTAGGATAGTCTTAACATTTGTTATGAATATACTTAGCAAGTCTGCATCTTGCTGGGGCTATCCTTATATCTGCTGTGAAACGACTCAGCAAGTCTTCTACTTACTGGGATAGTCTTAAAATCTGTTGTGAATATACTTAGCGAGTCAGCATCTTGGTGGAGTTATCCTTATATCTGTTGTGAAATGACTCAGCAAGTCATCTACTTGCTGAGACAATCGTACCATTTGCTGTGAATTTACTTAGCAAGTCAGCTATTGAATAATTTCCTATGTAAATGCCATACATAGTCGATACATAACTATAAATTGATGAAATCAATCATATCTAGTGATAAATTGAGTTGTGATAGTTTAATTTAAGATTAAAAGCTAGATTCATTAGTGATCTTATACATTGAGGTAGTAATTAGACAAGTAATATACAATCTATTGAGTAATTGTATATGTAAGTGATAGTAATTAAATAACTTGATCATTAGTTGGTTGTGTCAATATATCTTATAATATATGAGGTGATGTTAGTCTAATCTTGAATTAAATGTTATAATCAATAATAATTTTATATATTGAGATAGTAATTACAAAGTAACAAGATCATAGTTATTTTAGTTGGTTTCTTCATTAATTAATTCACTTGATCATACTTTTGGATGAATATAGTGAGTTTAGTCCAATTTAATACTAGAAATAAGTCAATGGTAAAGATTTTATTTGAATTTGTTATAGCAAGTTGGCTAGTTGTTGAATGTGTTCCAGCAATTTCTATAAAATATCTCAGCAAGTTAGATAGTTGTTGAATTTCTCTTAGCAATTATTGGATTTGTCATAGCAAGTCATTGGATTGTTTAGCATTTGTTGAACTCTTCTACAGCAAGGTAGTTAGTTGCTATAGCAAATTGACTATAGGCTGATGGTATCAATCATATCTAGTGATAAATTAAATTGTTTTAGTCCAATTTAAGATTAAAAGTTAGATTCAATAGTGATCTTATACATTGAGATAGTAATTAGATAAGTAATATACAATCTATTGAGTAATCGCATATGTAAGTGATGGTAATTAAGTAAAATTGATTATTAGTTAGTTGTGTCGATATATCTTATAATATATGAGGTGGTGTTAGACCAATCTTGGGTTAAATACACATTGGGATAGTAATTACACAAGTAGTAGGATCATAGTTATTGATCATAGTTATTTTAGTTGGTTTCTTCATTAATTCATTCATTTGATCATAGTTATGGATGAATATAGTGAATTTGTTATAGCAAGTTTGCTAATTGTTGAACGTGTTCTAGCAATTACTGTAAAACATCTCAGCAAGTTGGACAATTGTTGGATTTATCTTAGCATTTGCTGAATTTATCTAGCATTTGTTAAACTGTTATATAGCAGGGGAGTTAGTTGCTATAGAAAATTGACTATTAGTTGTTATGAGTTGATCAACAGTTGTTGTGATATGACAAAATTTGTCGTAAAATTCATAGCAATTGCCGATACACTCTGTAGCAATTACTGTAAATGGTGTAGCTATTGTTGTAAATGCAGTAATAATTGTTGTGAATTATGTAGCAATTTATGTAAACGCAGTAATAATTGTTGTGAATTATGTAGCAATTTCTGTAAACGCAGTAATAATTGTTGTAAATTATGTAGCAATTGTTGTAAACGCAGTAACATTGTTGTAAACTGTTGTAGTTAGCTTAATATGCCATTTGTTAATACTTGAAGCATTCAATGAAAAATGTATTCAAACAATAATAATACTAATAATATTAAATGATAATATTTATTAATTGTACAAATAAAAACATGACAATTAAAATGTAAAATGAAACAAGTTCACAAACACCCAATAAAAGTGAGTGTTCTTATGAAACATTTCGCTCCGAGCGTGTAGTTTTCTTGTTCCTAACCCTTTTGCATATGGAATATTTGTACTTTTTGCCTTTCTAATGCCAAATAAAACGGTTGTTGAACTCAACCCATTCACCATGACAATTAACTCCTAATAATTTTTTTCCTTTCATTGATGATGTTGAAGATACCTAAATAAATTATAATTTAAAGTACAACATGAGAAAATTGTATAGAAATAAAACAACTATTGTATTTTATTCAGCAACTACTTCATCAGTTGAAACATTAGATACAAAAAGTATTGCAGTACATTCAGCAGTTACTGAAAACTGCTGCAGGAAGTGGTGAACAAGTTGCTAAAAAATATTTCGACTATTATTGTATATTTTTCAGCAACTGCTCCATCTATTTCAGCATCTGTTGCAACGTTGCTGATATTAGTTCAATAGTGAAGAATTGCAACAATGGCAAAAACAACAATAAAAACACAAAACTCAAATGAACAATATCACATTCACTTTTATTAGTCATAATAATAATTAAAAGTTATCTTTCAAGTAATTTCCAAAGCTATAGGAACAAATGCCCCCAAAATTAATTTTTTTCCTCCCAAATTTGAAGCTCCAATATTGAGAAAACATAAAGTTGAAGAAGGAGAAGGAGCAGGAGGAGGAGGAAGGATCGGTTGGGAGATTTCCCAAATTAGAAGAATTAGGATTTTTTATTTGAGGGCTGAAGTGTAAAAACAAAAAGTTGAGGACTTATTTGAAAATGGTCAAATATCATTATCTCTTCACATAAACTTATCACCTACACCCAATTCTTAAAACTTGAATCACTTTTTTTAAATTTTAAAATCTTTTGTCACCCTTAATTTAATCTTTATAGATTGCTCTATAGATGAACCCGTTAAAACATATGGAAACTAAAACGAAAACTAATAAAATCCAACATTCAACTTTACAGTTTACCAAAAAAAAAAAAACTACCATGAAACTATATTTAATTTTAGCTTTTGATATTTTTATTTTACGAATCAATTAAAATGATTGTTTAAAGCTTATTTGGCATACATAACTTTATAATATTAGAGCAATTATTGAAGTGCTAAAGAATTATACACTTATAGTTCAAAACATATAGGATTAAAAAAAAATACGATATGAAATTATTATTATTAAACTTCTTCAAAAAAAATTATATGATTTGACTTAAAAATAAAAGGGAGAATAAGGAATATAAAAGTATACACTTGAGCGTTTGAGAGAGGATGCGTAACTGCAGAAATGTGCAAGAATCCTTGAAATTTGTTAGTGATAAATACTTTGAATAGAACTAGTATGTGGTGTGTTAGGTTTTACCGTTTTGGTATTTAGCAGTAAACTAAGATTGTCCCATGTGTAGTATCAGTCCACTAATTGTATTTGTATGATTGTACTATTTAATAAATTAAAGAGATAAAATGTCAAAATATACCTAAATTATTTTTTATTTTTTTTTAGTTTCATACCTAAACTATTCAAAATGAGTTTCATACCTAAATTATCATTTATTAGTTTGAGAAACACACCTTTCTCTTTTATTCCACTCTCACCATGGTGTGTGTATTACGCTCTCTCTTTTTACTTTAATATTTTAAAGTTAAATATTAAAGTATTATTATTTTTAAAAAATTATAAAATAAAATTTTTTACCTCACTCCACCACTTCCTCTCCCGTACCCCCACCTAAAACCAACCAATATTTTAATGTTTTTTTTTTAAAAAAAAACTTTCTAAAGATTTTTTAAAATAAAAAACCACTTATTTCATCTCCCCCTCCTTCTTAAAAATAATAAATTTAAATATTATTTTAATTTTTTAGGACAAATAATTTTATCCTATCCACCTTATTCTCTGCTTTCTTTTTTTCATTTTTAGAAAATTATTTTTTACTTGCCGTAAGATTTTTTAAAATAATTTTTATTTTTTTGTTATATTTGGTACACAAGTAGAAAAATATTTTTCTAAAAATATATGTACATATCTATAAAAAATATATATATAAATAAAGATAAAAATAAATTAGGAGCGGAGGGTAAGAGGGTGTATATAATTTTATTTATTTTAAAAAATAAAAATAATATCAATTTTTTTAAGGAATGCAGGAGAGAGTGAAATTTGATTTTTTTTAAGAAAATATTTTATAAAAGAGATTTTAAAAAATAAAATGGCAGGGATTGTTGGAGGCGGGGGAAGAGGGGGCACGCGAGGTGGGGTGGGTTGGAGTAGGTGAAAAAATATTTTAAATTTTATTTTTTAAATAATTATTTTTAAAAAATAATTTTTTTTTTGGGGGGGGGGGGGGGGGGAGTATTAATATTTTAATCTTCAACTTTTAATTAATATTAATAGTTTATTTAATTTTTGTCAAGTTAAATATTTTATCCATTTGGCATGCCATGTGACAAGTTTTTCCCCATAAAAGAGAGAGTATAGTACACATACCACTGAAGTGTTTTCTCAAACTAACAAATAATAATTAAGGTATGAAACTCAAAAAAAAAAAAGAATAGTTTAGGTGTATTTTTTATACTTATCTCTAAATTGAAACTGATCAATTAACTAAGGCCCAAAGTCCAGTAGCCTATTATATATATATATTTGCATATGAAATTTTACATATTTGGTATACTAGTAGACGAGGACTTTAGGGAATATGTGGTGGAGGTTAGGAGGTTTAATAATAGAATGATGTCTCTTAAACTAGTGGTTGGTAGGCATGTAATGAATGTAGTTAGTGCCTATGCGCCTGAAGTGGGCCTGGATGAGGAAGTCAAAAGGCTCTTTTGGGAAGATTTGGATGAGGTTATGAGAGGCATACCAAAGACGGAAAAACTCTTCATTGGGGGAGACTCTAATGGACATATTGGGGTAACCACTAACGGGTTCGAAGATATCCATGGAGCCTTTGGTTTTGGGGAAAGGAATGGAGGCGGGACGTCTCTCTTTGATTTTGCCAAAGCCTTTGGGTTAGTTATTGCTAACTCATGTTTCCCAAAGAGGAAAACTCACTTGACCACGTTTCGTTGTACAGTAGCTAAGACTCAGATTGATTACTTACTTCTTCAGAAGGGCGATAGAAACCTTTGTAAGAATTGCAAGGTTATTCCGAGTGAAAATATTTCCAATCAACAAATACTTCTAGTGATGGATTTAGAGATTAAGAGAGAAAAGAAGAAGAAGGTTATTAATTCCCAACTAAGGATAAGATGGGGAAACCTAACTCCTGCCCTTTCACGAGAGATGGAAGAAAAGTTGAGCAATTTAGAGGCTTGGAGTAAAGGCGGAAATATGAACAACATATGGGACACTAGTACTGGTTGCATTAGAAAAGTAGCTACCGAGGTACTAGGGGTTTCGAGAGGGACCTTTGGTGGACGTCAGGGCGATTGGTGGTGGAATGACGAAGTCCAAGACAAAGTGAAAGCTAAGAAGATTTCTTATATGAAGTAGTTGGAGTGTAGGGATAAGGATGAAAAGTGAAAGCTTAAAGAGTCTATAAGATGGTTGTAACACCCCAACTTTTTTTTTAACTAAGATTGAGTCATCCTTCATATTATAGGATCAATGCATAAGTATTTAAAGTATATTAGATGTGATTTAGAGTTATAAATGATCTTTTATATCAAGCCAAGTCCAAAGAATTTCTAGCGACTAAGTTTTCACATGAGTTGATGGAAGGGTCAACTTAAAATGACCATATCTCCTAAAGTATAAAGAGTTAGGTGCCCTATAATATATCAAATTAAGGATCTTTGAATTGGCTTTCCAACACATCTTATTTCGCGTTAAACAGAGTTCGGAGTAGAAAGTTATGACCATTTTACTGGAGACCTGTAGAGCCGTCTGAAGGTCCGCGATGGCTCCGCGATGCGGACCTATCATGAACCCTTTCTGGATAAGCTAACCGACGTTCCTTTATTTTATTTTGAGAGTACTTTTATCCTAAAGCCTTTGGGGGTCTATTAAGGTCTCAAAACGCATAAAACATCAGTTTCATGAGTCAAAACCCTCTCTTTCACTCCTAAACATAAAACGCTCAAGAAAGTCATCAAGTTAGGATTAACTTTCAAGATTCTTCATCAACGTGAGTTATTCTTAATAAGCTTTAAGCTAATTTCTCTATCTATTCATGAATCCCTAATAGAATCTTAAATTATAACCTAGGGTTTCAAGAAAGCAAAATTCAAGAATCCCAAGAAAGGATTCCTTGATTCTTCTTTCCATGAATTAGGGTTCTTCATCAAGAACTCTAAAGATTCAAAGTCAAGAATTCAAGAATCAAAAAGAAGTTCTTCAAACAATGTCTTTCCAAGTTCTTCCACGATAAAAGTACTACCGAGATCGAGGATTTTCTCCAAGAAACGAGTATTCATCAAATTTTGATTATAATATCAAATTTCCATGTATGTAAGGCTAAACTAAAAGCATGAGTTTGTTCTCTCATGTGCCCCATAGAGGCCAAAGATGAGTTGATGGTTGAAGAGTATGTGTGCATAAATACGTGAGAGTTTTGCATTGAAAAATTAATTTAAAATTACATGTTTTATATGTTGATGATCATTATACTATTTGTTTTCTTGAAATTAACATTTTTCATGAGATTTTGCATAACCTTACATGATTATTTGAAAAGCATGCATAATGAACTTAGGGGATGAGTCTAGAGCCTTGACGATGATGATATTGTGATGTTGTGATTGTGTTTCACATTTGATGAGAGTCTTGATGATGATGTTGATGATAATAATGTTTATGATGTCTTAGCATTGAGATTTAATTGCTAAATGAGTATCTTGAGTTCGGATGTTGATGTTGATGTTATGAGGTGAGGTACTATGTCCCTACGGGACAAATGTTGATGTTGAGTTATCTACTATGTCCCTCTGGGACCGATGTTGATGTTGAGGTATTATATCATGTCCTTATGTGACTGATGATGAGGTATTATGTCCCTATGGGACTGATGAGGTTGATGTTTTATGAGCATGTCGAGTTCTGGGAGGAGTATTGAGCACCAAAATGGGTAAAGAGTAAGTCCCACTCGAACCCATTAACTACGTGGCCCGCGTAGGTAGAGAGGATTGAACCACAATGCGGATGGCTCCTGTCTTGTCCCAAATGAGGACCGAGGTTTTTCTTGTGGATCTACTGAGGTTGATGTCCTTTACCCCGGACAGGGTATTGGATGGATGTGGCAACGGCATCGCTTAATTGTATCATCACTAGCTCATAAGTGATGGTTGTCGGTTAGAGAAACTCCCAGTTAGGTTCCATTTTGATAGAACTCTAAGGTTGATGTTGATGTGATGTTTTAAGTCGAGTTCCCTAAGTTGAGTTGATGTTGATGTTCCCTGAGCTGAGTTGATGTTGATGTTCCTTGAGTTGAGTCGATGTTGATGTTCCCTGAGTTGAGTCGATGTTGATGTTCCCTGAGTTGAGTCGATGTTGATGTTCCCTGAGTTGAGTCGGTGTTGATGTTCCTTGAGTTGAGTCGGGTTTCCTTGAGTTGAGTTGAGTTGAGTTGAGTTGAGTTGAGTTTCCTTGAGGTGAGTATGATGTATTGATGATGCATTGATGAGATATTGATGGGTCATTTGTCTACTCTTTATTCTTTCTTTAGATAGACATTTGACATTCTGATGGAGTATGATATTGAGTTGATGTTATTCCTATATTATTCTACTTGTTTCTGTTTCACTCAGCTATTTTACATACCAGTACATTCCAAGTACTGATGTCCCCTTTTGGGACTGAATCATTTTATGATGCAGAGGCAGGTATTAAAGATCATCGACAGGCACTTCGTTGAGGATCTATTCGGATTCAGCTGATCAGTGAGACCTCCTTGTTTCAGAGGATTTCCATATTATTATCATCTAGCTTGAGTAGTACTTTATTTTCCTTGAGTTGGGTAACCATGGCTTGTCATGGTACCATCAAGATGTTTGAGTTAGAGGCTTCATAGACACTGAGTAGAGGATGTGATGTATTGTTTATTTCAACTATTCTTTGTTGGAAATTAACATTTTGTATAAAGACTTGATTACTTTAATTATATTGAAGTCTTTTCCTTGAGGATGTTTCTTCCACTGTTGAGTATGAGGTGATGATGAGGCCAAGTGATTCGCTCGGGGACTAGCAATAGCCTTTGAGTGTCGGCCACGCCAAGGATACCCTCCTGGGGCGTGACAAACTTGGTATCAGAGCACAGAGTTCACGTGTACTAGGGAGTCTATGAAGCCGTGTCTAGTATAGTCCTTATTATTGGTGTGAAGCGCGCCACATCCATAATACGAAGGCTATAAGACTTTAGGATAAGTTTCCCTTCTTTCAGATTCTGATCGTGCGATAGAGCTATTTCCTAAGAAATCTACGATGATTCGTGCGTTGCTCTAAAACCTTTCGACTATGCCTCGTCCACGAAATGATAGAGACAGTAATGCTCAAACTCTTACAGATGAGATCCACTGAGATATAGTAATAAATATGGTAGAGAGACTACACCTGGCTTGAGAGAAGCCAATTAGTGTGTGAAGTTGATTAACTAGAAAGAGTGCACTATTACTCATATGAATCATGCATTTGAGTTAACTCTAGATGTACCCAGACCTTTTTTTTCAAAACTTGCTTCCGACGTGATCCATGAGAGAGGAACTTATGTCTCTAAAGATCTTGATGTTACCACCTAAGAGTGAGATGTGAGTTCTTATGAACCCAGAGTAGAATCAAATCATCCTAGAGTTAGAAGGATGATGATGGAAAGAAAGGGATGAGATAGCAAGAGTAATGGTTGATTAAGACTTATAGTCAAAGTTACATATTTAATAGGTAAGTAATGATATGCCGAGTAGATTGCCACAAGTTTTATGAAAGAGTCATAAGTACCCTATGATTATCATGATGAGGTATAGAGAAAGAGTTGTTGTCAAAATATGGTAGAGCATGCTCAAACTAAAAGGAAGTTATGTTGATGTATTGTAGTATTCATACTATTGAGGGTGAAGTGTAGATGTTGAATATAGGAAAAGAGTGTTTTCAATGTGATAGATCTAAATTAGGCTTATGATTTTTAAATTGTGAGTTCATGAGACTCATCGAGTTATGAGCTTAGTCAGATAAGAAGATATGATTGAATAGGTGAGTGGTACTGAGTTGTGAGAAAAGGGATGTGTTGATTGAATACTCGTTATGAGATATTAGTGGGCTTATCAATAGATGATGACGAGTTTTCATGATAGACTAATTCTTATGCAATTAAAATTATGGGAGCACAGAAGTTGAGCTTAGCAGGCAAAAAAAGAGGTTAGATTGTGAGAGTTGTGGGAAGTGGTTATGTACGCCATTGGAATAGAAAATATAGAGAGATTTCCATAAACACTGGAAGGACCTAAGAGTGAGAACGTTGAAAAGAGTCTGACTGGCTAGTTATATGTATGCAACTATAGCATAACAGAAGAGTTCAAGATATTCTTGTGGATAATGATTCCTTGACTGTGTGGAGGTATATGCTTATAGCTTGGTAGAGGAAATTGATTTACAAACTTAAAGTAATGACCTTGAGAGCTAAGGGAGAGTTGATGTAAAGCCCGGTAAAATTACCAAAGTACCCCTAGAGGAGAGATGTGCATAACACGTCTTCTGATGCTTGGATGGCAAATTTGAGGCCGGATTTGTGATCAACACAAAAATTTGAGTGGGGAAAAGGCTTTAGTCGATTTTTAGAGCGACCGAGTGAAAAGATAATTTTTTGTTCCGAAATGAAAAATAGTTAAGGTTTGTGACAGAGCCGCGTCGCGGACTTATCGAGGAGAGGGACTTGCATTTTTTTCAAAACTTTTCGACGGGATTGGGAAAACTCGTTCAGAAAATTTTTGCAGAAAATGTAATGTTCGCGACCAGTTCGCATCGCAGACTGAGTCACTTCGAGGCTAGAAATTTCTAAAAAAATAAAAATTTGAGGGGCATTTTGGTCCATTACTAACACCTTATAAACTCCCTATACGACTAATATAAGTCATTTTAATATGAAAAGGGTCTAAAACCCCATTCTAAGTCATTTTCTAACAATTGAATAAGACTAGGGCTTGAGAGAAGAGGTTAAGAGCTTAAGATGAAAGAATTCAAGAGAGGATGAGAGTTCTTAATTCTGATGATGATGTGATGCCATTTCCTTTTAAGGTTACAGATGAGGAGGAGGAGTTAGAGAAGTCATGAGGAGTCTAATAGATAGGTAAAACCATATTAGTATCCCCCGTGGTAAGAGTTCATGAGATTGAGGATGTTAGCTGATATGGTAGGATTAAATGTATGGATGCTATTATGCGAGTGTATTAGAGTGATGAGGACGAGCAGTATTCTCTAAGTACAGGTTACTATGGAGTGAGAGTTCTTGATTCTAATGTCATCTTACGCGTGTACTAGCCTTCGGCTTGTTATGCCATTGTTGATGGTATGATGTAGAGTATCGAGCTTTAGAGGTATAATCATGCTTATTTTGCATGGAGAGGTAGTAGTTTGGGGATTTCGTCAAAGGAGGAGATGATGAGTTCCTCCACATCCAAATAGTGATGTTGATGGTAGTAGACTGAGAGTGAGAGTAGACGAGAAGGAGTGAATGTATCCTTATTGTGATATCGATGTTAAACTTATGTCATAAAGGGATAGAGATAGGGATAAGGAAAGAGATGAGATAGAGATGAGATCATATAATGTGTAATAGATAAGTAAAGGTATGTTGATGTGACTTTGAGTGAGAGTTCATTGAATGGTAGAGGTAGAAGTGACAAGTAGGCTTGAAAAATTATGAGACATAGTTAAAGTGGTTGTTATTGTGCGAGTATGGATGATAGACAGTTGAAGACTTCATAATAGGTGTTTCGAGTATAGAGTTGAGTATTGAGGATTAGCTTTTTATGAATATGATCACCTTAATAATAGCGCCTTGAGGCTTAGAACTGGGCCTGAATGGAAGAAGAAGAAGTGGTTAGGTAGAGGTTTGAATAAGAGCTATGAGTTTGCATTGATGGGGTAAAGTGCCATGACAAAAAAAGGAGCACAATTGAGGTGGGGACTTGAACATGAGAGTGTCCTCAGAGTCTTGTTTATACGATATTTCTATTCTCGATTTGAGTTGATGGCTTCCTTCTTGAGTTCGAAAGATTGATTGATGAGGTGTCTAAATGATTCAAATTTGATTGAGTTTCGACGTTCCATTCGTGTCTGATGAAGAGAATGTAAGATGTAAGATGTAATTTCCTTACTATTGATTTAAATTGAGTTGCCTATTTCTGAGTTGAGGTGTCCATTCCTGAGTCTGAATGGAGATGGTTTAAGATTGATGAGAATTCAAGAGTTTGATTGATTGAATGAGTTTTGAGAAGAGTTCTGATTCTTATTCGTGCCTTGATGTCTACCTTTACTCATCATTCGAGGACAAATGATCCCAAGGGGGAGATAATGTAACACCCCAACTTTTTTTAACTAAGATTGAGTCATCCTTCATATTATAGGATCAATTCATAAGTATTTAAAGTATATTAGATGTGATTTAGAGTTATAAATGATCTTTTACATCAAGCCAAGTCCAAAGAATTTCTAGCGACTATGTTTTCACATGAGTTGATGGAAGGGTCAACTTCAAATGACCATATATCCTAAAGTATAAAGAGTTAAGTGACCTATAATATATCAAATTAAAGATCTTTGAGTTGGCTTTCCAACGCATCTTATTTCGCGTTAAACAGAGTTCAGAGTAGAAAGTTATGACCATTTTACTGGAGACCTGCAGAGCCATCTGAAGGTCCGCGATGGCTCCGCGACGCGGACCTATTGCGAACCCTTTCTGGATAAGCTAACCGACGTTCCTTTATTTTATTTTGAGAGTACTTTTATCCTAATGCCTTTGGGGGTCTATTTAAGGTCTCAAAACGCATAAAACGTCAGTTTCACGAGTCAAAACCCTCTCTTTCACTCCTAAACATAAAACGCTCAAGAAAGTCATCAAGTTAGGATTAACTTTCAAGATTCTTCATCAACGTGAGTTATTCTTAATAAGCTTTGAGCTAATTTCTCTATCTATTCATGAATCCCTAATAGAATCTTAAATTACCTAGGGTTTCAAGAAAGCAAAATTCAAGAATCCCAAGAAAGGATTCCTTGATTCTTCTTTCCATGAATTAGGGTTCTTCATCAAGAACTCTAAAGATTCTAAGTCAAGAATTCAAGAATCAAAAAGAAGTTCTTCAAACAATGTCTTTCCAAGTTCTTCCACTATAAAAGTACTACCGAGATCGAGGATTTTCTCCAAGAAACGAGTATTCATCAAATTTAGATTATATATCAAATTTTCAGGTATGTAAGGCTAAACTAAAAGCATGAGTTTGTTCTCTCATGTGCCCCATAGAGTTCAAAGATGAGTTGATGGTTGAAGAGTATGTGTGCATGAATACTTGAGAGTATTGCATTGAAAAATTGATTTAAAATTACATGTTTTCTATGTTGATGATCATCATACTATTTGTTTTCTTGAAATTAACATTTTTCATAAGATTTTGCATAACCTTACATGGCTATTTGAAAAGCATGCATAATGAACTTAGGGGATGAGTCTAGAGCCTTGACGATGATGATGTTGTGATGTTGTGATTGTGTTTCAATTTTGATGAGAGTCTTGATGATGATGTTGATGAGAATGATGTTTTACGATGTCTTAGCATTGAGATTTTTAATTGCTAAATGAGTATCTTGAGTTCGGATATTGATGTTGATGTTATGAGATGAGGTACTATGTCCCTACGGGACAAATGTTGATGTTGAGGTTTTCTACTATGTCCCTCTGGGACCGATGTTGATGTTGAGGTATTATATCATGTCCTTATGTGACTGATGATGAGGTATTATGTCCCTATGAGACTAATGAGGTTGATGTTTTATGAGCATGTCGAGTTCTGAGAGGAGTATTGAACATCGAAATGGGTAAAGAGTGAGTCTCACTCGAACCCATTAACTACGTGGCCCGCGTAGGAAGAGAGGTGTAACACCCAACTTTTTTTTCACTAGATTGAGCCATCCTTCATATGATAGGATCAATTCATAAGTATTTAAAGTATATTAGATGTGATTTAGAGTTATAAAGGATCTTTTACATCAAGTCAAGTCCAAAGAATTTCTAGCGACTAAGTTTTCATATGAGTTTATGGAAGGGTCAACTCCAAATAACTCATATCTCCTAAAGTATAATGATCTAGGTGACCCATAATATATCATATTAAAGATCTTTGGGTTAGCTTTCCAACGCATCTTATTTCGCATTAAGCAGAGTTTGGAGTAGAAAGTTATGACCATTTTACTGGAGACCTACAGAGCTGTCTGAAGGTCCGCGATGGCTCCGCGACGCGGACCTATCGCGAACCCTTTTTGGGATAAGCTAAGCGACGTTTCTTTATTTTATTTTGAGGGTACTTTTATCCTAAAGCCTTTGGGGGTCTATTTAAGGTTCCAAAACGCATAAAACGTCAGTTTCATGAGTCAAAACCCTCTCCTTCACTCTTAAACATAAAACGCTCAAGAATCATAAAAAAAGTCATCAAGTTAGGATTAACTTTCAAGATTCTTCATCAAGGTGAGTTATTCTTCATACGCTTTGAGCTAATTTCTCTATCTATTCTTTAAATCCCTAATAGAATCTTAAATTATAACCTAGGGTTTCAAGAGAGCGAATTCAAGAATCCCAAGAAAGGATTTCTTGATTATTCTTTTCATGAATTAGGGTTCTTCATCAAGAACTCTAAAGATTCTAAGTCAAGAATTCAAGAATAAAAAAGTTCTTCAAACAATGTCTTTTCAAGTTCTTCCACTATAAAAGAACTACCGAGATCGAGGATTTTCTCCAAGAAATGAGTATTCATCAAATTTTGATTGTAATATCGAATTTCCAGGTCTGTAAGGCTAAACTAAAAGCATGAGATTGTTCTCTCATGTGCCCCAAAGAGGTCAAAGATGAGTTGATGGTTGAAGAATATGTGTGCATGAATACTTGAGAGTTTTTCATTGAAAAATTGATTTGAAATTACATGTTTTCTATGTTGATGATCATCATACTATTTGTTTTCTTGAAGTTAACATTTTTCATGAGATTTTGCATAACCTTACATGATTATTTGAAAAGCATGCATAATGAACTTAAGGGATGAGTCTAGAGCCTTGACGATGATGATGTTGTGATGTTGTGATTGTGTTTCACATTTGATGAGAGTCTTGGTGATGATGTTGATGAGAATGATGTTTTATGATGTCTTAGCATTGAGATTTAATTGCTAAATGAGTATCTTGAGTTCAGATGTTGATGTTGATGTTGATGTTGATGTTATGAGGTGAGGTACCATGACCCTATGGGACAGATGTTGATGTTGAGGTTTTTTGCTATGTCCCTCTGGGACCGATGTTGATGTTGAGTTATAATATCATGTCCTTATGTGACTGATGATGATATATTATGTCCCTATGGGACTGATGAAGTTGATGTTTTATGAGCATGTCGAGTTCTGAGAGGAGTATTGAGCACCGAAATGGGTAAAGAGTGAGTCCCACTCGAACCCATTAACTACGTGGCCCGCGTAGGAAGAGAGGATTGAACCGCAATGCGGATGGCTCCTGTCTTGTCCCAAATGAGGACTAAGGTTTTTCTTATGGATCCACTGAGGTTATGTCCTTTACCCCGGGCAGGGTATTGGATGGATGTAGCAACGACATCGCTTCGTTGTATCATCATCGGCTCATAGGTAATGGTTGTTGGTTAGAGAAACTCCTAATTAGGTTCCTTTTGATAGGACTCTGATGTTGATGTTGATGTGATGTTTTGATGTTGAGGTTCTTTGAGTTGAGTTGAGTTGAGTCGAGTTTCCTTGAGTTGAGTTGAGTCGAGTCGAGTTGAGTTGAGTTGAGTTTCCTTGGGGTGAGTATGATGTATTGATGATGCATTGATAAGATATTGATGGGTCATTTGTCTACTCTTTATTCTTTCTTTAGATAGACATTTGACATTCTGATGGAGTATGATGTTGAGTTGATGTTATTCCTTTATTATTCTACTTGTTTTTGTTTCACTCAGCTATTTTACATACTAGTACATTCCAAATACTGATGTCCCCTTCTGGGACTGCATCGTTTTATGATGCAGAGGCAGGTATTAGAGTTCATCGACAGGCGCTTCATTGTGGATCTATTCGCATTTAGTTGATTGGTGAGACCTCCTTGTTTTTGGAGGATTTCCATATTATTATCATCTAGCTTGAGTTGTACTTTATTTTCCTTGAGTTGGGTAACCATGACCTGTCATGGTACCATCTAGATGTTTGAGTTAGAGGCTTCATAGACACTGAGTAGAGGACGTGATGTATTTTTTTTTTCAACTATTCTTTGTTGGAAATTAACATTTTATATAAATACTTGATTACTTTAATTATATTAAAGTCTTTTCCTTGAGGATGTTTCTTCCGCTATTGAGTATGAAGTGATGATGAGGCCAAGTGGTTCGCTCGGGGACTAGCAATAGCCTTTGAGTGCCGGCCACGCCAAGGGTACCCTCCCGGGGCGTGACAAACTTGGTATCAGAGCACAGAGTTCAAGTGTCCTAGGGAGTCTATGAAGTCGTGTCTAGTAGAGTCCTTATTATTGGTATGAAGCACGCCACATCCATAATATGGAGGCTATAGGACATTAGGAAAAGCTTCCCTTCTTTCAGATTCTGATCGTGCGATAGAGCTATTTCCTAAGAAATCTATAATGATTCGTGCGTTGCTCTAAGCCTTTCGACTATGCCTCATCCACGAGGCGATAGAGATAGTAATGTTTAATCTCTTACAGATGAGATCCTTTGAGGTAAAGTAATAAGAATAGTAGAGAGACTGCACCAGGCTTGCGAGAAGCCAATTGGGGTGCGAAGTTGATTGACTAGAGAGAGTGCACTATTACTCATTTGAATCGAGCATTTGAGTTAACTCTAGATGTACTCAGACCCTCTTTTTTTCCAAAAATTACTTCCGACGTGACCCATAAGAGAGGAACTTATGCCTCTAAAGAGTTTGATGTTACCACCTAAGAGTGAGATGTGAGTAGAATCGAATCATCCTAGAGTTAGAAGGATGATGATGGAAAGAAAGGGATGAGATGACAAGAGTGATGGCTGATGAGTCATGAAAATACGACTTTTACGACGCTTAAAACATAGAATTATTGGGTGTTCTCGAGCGGTTTTGTTAGTTTAATATGTGTGTTTTGATACTATTCAGGAAAATAACGAAGGTATGGACTAATGAAGGAAATTGCATAAGAAAAACGTCCAAATCGCAGTGAAGTGACACTACACGAACCATCTCACGGGCCGTGTAGCATCACACGGACCGTGTGATGGCACGTGTGAGGCCCAGCGTCGAATAAGTGGAAAAGGAGGCCAAGTAAAGCCAGACGGAAGGCCAAACGGCCCGTTACACTTGACACGGGCCGTGTCACGTGGCGTGAAGTAAAGCCAGACGGAAGGACGCACGGCCCGTTACACTTGACACGGGCCGTGTCACGGGGCGTGAAGAGGACCACGGGACGTGTCATGGAGCGTGTGGCAGTTCGCAACAAGAAATCCAAGTCCAATTAGGATTCTTTCCCTACTTAGTTTAGGTTTACTTTTCCTACTCGTTTTAGGATTGTTTTAAGACTATAAATAGAGCTAGGTTTTATTTCTATGGGGGGATCTTGCACCCCACAATTGGGGGCTGCTGGACGCACTATTGGAAGGGACTTTTTCCAGATTTTCTCTTCTACACCAACGCTGGACAGCAAGCAAAAAAAAAGCCAATAATGTTAGTTGTGAGTTTGTGATTATTGTTTTGAGTCTTTAATTCTTGTTTGCGTTGCGTTGTGGCGTGTGAATTAAGAATTGATTTCTTCTCCCTTGCAAGTAATTTCTAACATGGATTACATGATGATTCTTGTTCTAAACCTTGCAAGTTCAATAATCTAGACTCACAACTAGGGTTGTGGGAACCATGACGACTTAATGAAATAGGCAAAACGAAAGGTTTAATTGAGACTTGTATTATAAGTATTGTGATTTCCTTTGCTTAAAAGTCTTTCTTGATGAGTGCACGCATTGAGAACTCGCCCGTATTCGTTAGTTGTCCGGAAGGAAATTAATGATTAGGAAAAGGGAATTATAGCAGTAGATAGAGGCAATCGACCTACGTTTATGTCACTTGAGCCCGAGAGAGGATGGTACACTTAGGCTTGGGGATTAGCTTGTATCTAAAGAACTTGAGACCGAGAGGTGATAGTTTTCTGAAATCCAAAGCGAGGCTTAGTATCGAAAACATTCTGAGATCGAAAGGAGATGAATGACATACTTCTAAGAAGGACCAAAAGGTGAACTAGAAGTTACCCAACTCGCTAGATTTTGCATGCAATATAAAGAATAATAAACCCGACGTTAAATGCTTAATAGTTATATGTCATGGGGACTGCAACCCTAGGTTATCATTAAACTGTCTAAGCCTTAGTTTATTTTATCTGCATTCATACTCATAGTAGGATCTTAGTTCAAAACCCCCCCATTTTTACTCTTTCGCATTGTTTGTTTTCTGGAAATAGAACCAACGATCGAAATAGGATAACTAGTAAAGTTGTTTCAACCTATTCCCTGTGGGATCGACCCCGACTCTTAGTTGGGTAAATATACTGCTAACGATCGTCCATATTCTGTAAAAAGGAGTATGTTTGAACGTTATCAATGGCTGATTGAGGCTCATAGTTCGAGTTACATATTTATTAGGTAAATAATGAGGTGGTAAATCAATTTTCATAAGTTTGATGAAAGAGTCGTGAGTACCCTATGATATTCATGATGAGGTATAGAGGAAGAGTTATTGTCAGAATGTGGTAGAGCGTGCTCAGACTAGAAGAAAGTTATGTTGATATGTTGTAGTATTCATATTATTGATGGTGAAGTGTAGATGTTGAATAGGGGAAAAGAGTGCTTTCAATGTGATAGATCTAAATTAGGCCTATGATTTTTAATTGTGAGTTCATAAGACTCATTGAGTTATGGGGTTAGTCAGATAAGAAGATATGATTGAATTTGTGAGGAAGTGATGCTTTGGGCAGAGTACAATTACCCCTTAGGTAAGACGAGTGAGACGAGGATAGCTCAATAGATAAGAAGAGGCTTGAGATATGTATTCATAATTGTGTAAAGATGTGTGAAGCTCTAAATTATGACTGCTATAAGAATCTAGATAGTATATTTGAGTTGTCGATGTGGAGTAGGCTGATGTAAGTAATCGTAATCATCATGAGTAACTAAGTTGATTTGGGGCTTATCAATAGATGATGACGAGTTTTCATGATAGACTAATTCTTATGCAATTAAATTTATGGGAGCACAGAAGTTGAGCGCCAGCAGGCAAAAGAAGAGGTTAGATTGTGAGAGTTATGAGAAGTGGTTATGTACGCCATAAGAATAGCAAATATAGAGATTTACATAGAGACTAGAAGGAGCTAAGAGTGATAGAGTTGAAAAGAGTCCGAGTGGCTAGTTATATGTATGCGACTACATCATAACAGAAGAGTTTAAGATATTCTTGTGGATAGTGATTCCTTGACCTTGTGGAGGTATATGCTTATGGCTTAGTACAGGAAATTGATTTACAAACTTAGAGTAATGACCTTGAGAGCTAAGGAAGAGTTGATGTAAGGCCCGGTAAAATTACCACAGTACCCCTAGAGGAGAGATGTGCGCATAACACGTCTTTCGATTCTCGAATGGCAAATCCGAGGCTGAATTTGTGATCAGCACAAAAATTTGAGTGGGGGAAAGGCTTTAGTCGATTTTTAGAGCGACCGAGTGAAAGGATAATTTTTCGTTTCGAAATGAAAACCAGTGAAGCTTCGTGACAGAGCCGCGTCGCAGACCTATCGCGGAGAGGGACTTATGTTTTTTTAAAAAACTTTTCGATGGGATTGGGAAAACTCGTTCAGAAAATTTTTGCAGAAAATGTATTGTTCGCGACCAGTCCACGTCACGGACTGAGTCACTTCGAGGCTGAAAATTTCTAAAATTATTGAGGGGCATTCTGGTCCATTCCTAACACCTTATAAACTCCCTATACAGCTAATATAAGTCGTTTTAACATGAAAAAGGGTCTAAAACCCTATTTTAAGTCCTTTTCTAACAATTGAGCAAGACTAGGGCTTGAGAGAAGAGGTTGAGAGCTTAAGGTGGAAGAATTCAAGAGAGAATGAGAGTTCTTAATTCTGATGTCATCTTACGCGTCTACAGGCCTTCGGCTTGTTATGCCATTGTTGATGGTATGATGTGGAGTATCAAGCTTTAGAGGTATAATCATGCTTATTCTGCATGGAGAGGTAGTAGTTTGGGGGTTTCGTCAAAGGGAGAGATGATGACTTCCTCCACGACCAAATAATGATGTTGATAATAGTAGACTGAGAGTGAGGGTAGATGAGGAGGAGTGAATGTATCCTTATTGTGATATTGGTGTTAAACTTGTGTCATATGGGGATACAGATAGGGATGAGGAAAGAGATGAGATCGTATGATGTGTAATATATAAGTAAAGGTATGTTGATGTGACTTTGAGTGAGAGTTCATTGAATGGTGGAGGTAGAAGTGACTAGTAGGCTTGAAAAATTCTGAGACATAATTAAAGTGGTTGTTATTGTGCGAGTATGGATGATAGACTATTGAAGACTTCATAATAAGTGTTTCGAGTATAGAGCTGAGTATTGAGGATTAGTTTTGTATGAATATGATCACCTTAAGAATAGCACCTTGAGGCTTAGAACTAGGCCTGAATGGAAGAAGAAGAGGTGGTTAGGTAGAGGTTTGAATAAGAGCTATGAGTTTGCATTGATGGGGAAAAGTGCCATGAAAAAAAAAGCACAATTGAGGTGGGGACATGAACATAAGAGTGTCCTCAAAGTCTTGTTTATACAATGGTCCTATTCTCGATTAGACTTGATGGTTTCCTTCTTGAGTTCGAAAGAGTGATTGAAGAGGTGTCTAAATGATTCAAATTGATTGGGTTTCGATGTTCCATTCGTGCTTGATAAAGAGAATATAAGATGTAATTTCCTTACTCTTGATTTAAATTGAGTTGTCTATTTCTGAGTTGATGTGTCAATTCCTAAGTCTGAATAAAGATGCTTTGAGATTGATGAAGAGCCGAGAGTTTGATTGATTGTGTGAGTTTTGAGAAGAGTTTTGATTCTTAGTCGTGCCTTGATGTCTACCTTTACTCATCATTCGAGGACGAATGATCCCAAGGGGGAGATAATGTAACACCCCAACTTTTTTTTTCACTAAGATTGAGCCATCCTTCATATGATAGGATCAATTCATAATTATTTAAAGTATATTAGATATGATTTAGAGTTATAAAGGATCTTTTACATCAAGTCAAGTCCAAAGAATTTCTAGCGACTAAGTTTTCATATGAGTTGATGGAAGGATCAACTTCAAATGCTTATATCTCCTAAGGTACAATGTTTCAGGTGACCCATAATATATCAAATTAAAGATCTTTGAGTTAGCTTTCCAACGCATCTTATTTTGAATTAAACAGAGTTCGGAGTAGAAAGTTATGACCATTTTACTGGAGACCTGCAGAGCTGTCTGAAGGTCCGTGACGGCTCCGCGACTCGGACCTATCGCGAACCCTTTCTGGATAAGCTAAGCGACATTTCTTTATTTTATTTTGAGGGTACTTTTATCCTAAAGCCTTTGGGGGTCTATTTAAGGTCCCAAAACGCATAAAACGTCAGTTTCATGAGTCAAAACCCTCTCCTTCACTCTTAAACATAAAACGCTCAAGAATCATCAAAAAAGTCATCAAGTTAGGATTAACTTTCAAGATTCTTCATCAAGGTGAGTTATTCTTCATAAGCTTTGAGCTAATTTCTCTATCTATTCATGAAATACCTAATAGAATCTTAAATTATAACCTAGGGTTTCAAGAGAGCGAATTCAAGAATCCCAAGAAAGGATTTCTTAATTATTATTTCCATGAATTAGGATTCTTCATCAAGAACTTTAAAAATTCTAAGTCAAGAATTCAAGAATCAAAAAGAAGTTCTTCAAACAATGTCTTTCCAAGTTCTTCCACTATAAAAGAACTACCGAGATCGAGGATTTTCTCCAAGAAATGAGTATTCATCAAATTTTGGTTACGATATCAAATTTTCAAGTATGTAAGGCTAAACTAAAAGCATGAGATTGTTCTCTCATGTTCCCCATAGAGGTCAAAGATGAGTTGATGGTTGAAGAGTATGTGTGCATAAATACTTGAGAGTTTTTCATTGAAAAATTGATTTGAAATAACATGTTTTCTATGTTGATGATCATCATACTATTTTTTTTCTTGAAGTTAACATTTTTCATGAGATTTTGCAGAACCTTAAATGATTATTTGAAAAGCATGCACAATGAATTTAGGGGATGAGTCTAGAGCCTTGACGATGATGATGTTGTGATTGTGTTTCACATTTGATGAGAGTCTTGATGATGATGATGATGAGAATAATGTTTATGATGTCTTAGCATTGAGATTTAATTGCTAAATGAGTATCTTGAGTTCGGATGTTGATGTTGATGTTGATGTTATGAGGTGAGGTACTATGTCCCTACGGGAAAGATGTTGAGGTTAAGGTTTTCTACTATGTCCCTCTGGGACCGATATTGATGTTGAGGTATTATATCAGGTCTTTATGTGACTAGTGATGAGGTATTATGTCCCTATGGGACTGATGAGGTTGATGTTTTATGAGCATGTCGAGTTTTGGGAGGAGTATTGAGCACCGAAATGGGTAAAGAGTGAGTTCCACTCGAACCCATTAACTACGTGGCCCACGTAGGAAGAGAGGATTGAACCGCAATACAGATGGCCCCTGTCTTGTCCCAAATGAGGACTGAGGTTTTTCTTGTGGATCAACTGAGGTTATGTCCTTTACCCCGGGCAGGGTATTGGATGGATATGGCAACGGCATCACTTCGTTGTATCATCACCGGCTCATAGGTGATAGTTGTCGGTTAGAGAAACTCCCAGTTAGGTTCCTTTTGATAGGACTCTGATGTTGAGTTGAGTCGAGTTTCCTTGACTTGAGTTGAGTTGAGTCGAGTTGAGTTGAGTCGAGTCGAGTTGAGTTGAGTTGAGTTTCCTTGAGGTGAGTATGATGTATTGATGATGCATTGATGAGATATTGATGGGTCATTTGTCTACTCTTTATTCTTTCTTTAGATAGACATTTGACATTCTGATGGAGTATGATGTTGAGTTGATGTTATTCCTGTATTATTCTACTTGTTTCTGTTTCACTCAGCTATTTTACATACTAGTACATTCCAAGTATTGATGTCCCCTTCTGGGACTGCATCGTTTTATGATGCAGAGGCAGGTATTAGAGTTCATCGACAGGCGCTTCGTTGTGGATCTATTCGCATTCAGCTGATCGATGAGACCTCCTTATTTTCGGAGGATTTCCATATTATTATCATCTAGCTTGAGTTGTACTTTATTTTCCTTGAGTTGGGTAACGATGACTTGTCATGGTACCATCTAGATGTTTGAGTTAGAGGCTTCATAGACACTGAGTAGAGGATGTGATGTATTGTTTTTTTTTTCAACTATTCTTTGTTGGAAATTAACATTTTATATAAAGACTTGATTACTTTAATTATATTAAAGTCTTTTCCTTGAGGATGTTTCTTCTGCTGTTGAGTATGAAGTGATGATGAGGCCAAGTGGTTCTCTTAGGGACTAGCAATAGCCTCTGAGTGCCGGCCATGCCAAGGGTACCCTCCCAGGGCGTGACAAGAGGATTGAACCGCAATGCGGATGGCTCCTGTCTTGTCCCAAATGAGGACTGAGGTTTTTCTTGTGGATCCACTGAGGTTGATGTCCTTTACCCCGGTCAGTGTATTGGATGGATGTGGCAATGGCATCGCTTCATTGTATCATCACTGGCTCATAAGTGATGGTTGTCGATTAGAGAAACTCCCAGTTAGGTTCCATTTTGATAAAACTTTGAGGTTGATGTTGATGTGATATTTTGAGTCGAGTTCCCTGAGTTGAGTTGATGTTGATGTTCCCTGAGCTGAGTTGATGTTGATGTTCCTTGAGTTGAGTCGATGTTGATGTTCCTTGAGTTGGGTCGATGTTGATGTTCCCTGAGTTGAGCCGATGTTGATGTTCCCTGAGTTGAGTCGGTGTTGATGTTCCCTGAGTTGAGTCGAGTTTCCTTGAATTGCGTTGAGTTGAGTCGAGTTGAGTTGAGTTTCCTTGAGGTGAGTATGATGTATTGATGATGCATTGATGAGATATTGATGGGTCATTTGTCTACTCTTTATTCTTTCTTTAGATAGACATTTGACATTCTGATGGAGTATTATGTTGAGTTGATGTTATTCCTATATTATTCTACTTGTTTCTGTTTCACTCAGCTATTTTACATACCAGTACATTCCAAGTACTGATGTCCCCTTCTGGGACTGCATCGTTTTATGATGCAGAGGCAGGTATTAGAGATCATCGACAGGCGCTTCGTTGAGGATCTATTCGCATTCAGCTAATCAGTGAGACCTCCTTGTTTCGGAGGATTTCCATATTATTATCATCTAGCTTGAGTAGTACTTTATTTTCCTTGAGTTGGGTAACCATGGCTTGTCATGGTACCATCTAGATGTTTGAGTTAGAGGCTTCATAGACACTGAGTAGAGGACTTGATGTATTGTTTATTTCAACTATTCTTTATTGGAAATTAACAATTTTGTATAAAGACTTGATTACTTTAATTATATTAAAGTCTTTTCCTTGAGGATGTTTCTTCCGCTGTTGAGTATGAGGTGATGATGAGGCCAAGTGGTTCGCTCGGGACTAGCAATAGCCTCTGAGTGCCGGCCACGCCAAGGGTACCCTCCCGGGGCGTGACAACGGCTAAGACAGAAGCGAAGATGGTAATGATGAGTGCTAAGACAGTAGTGTTTGAGCACCTATATGAGGAGCTAAGTGATAAAGGCGAGAACAAGAGATTGTATAGGCTCGCTAAAGAGAGAGAAGGAAAGCTTGCAACTTGGACCAAGTGAAATGCATCAAGGATGAGGAGGGTGAGGTGTTGATGGATGATACTTCCATTAAGCTAAGGTTAAAAGCTTACTTTCATAAACTCTTAAACGAAAAAATAGATAGAGATATTGAGCTGGGTGAGTTGGTACACTCGAAAGTTATCGAGATTTTGGTTATTACAGGCGGTTCAGAGTTGAGGAGGTTAGACATGCTATTTGTAGGATGAAGAGAGGGAGGAGCAATCAGACCCAATGAGATTCTGGTTGAGTTTTAGAAGAACATGGTCAAGGTTGACATAGAGTGGTTGACTAGACTGTTCAATGGTATTATAATGACGTCCAAGATGTCTGATCAATGGAGGAGGAGTAAAATGGTTCCATTGTACAAGAACAAGGCTGATATTTAAAACTGTAACAATTATAGGGGTATCAAGTTGTTAAGTCACACTATGAAGGTCTAGGAGAGAGTGGTGGAGATGAGGGTGAGAAAAGTAGTGTTTATTACAGAAAACCAGTTTGGATTCATGCCGGGACGATCAACTACTGAAGAAATTCATCTTGTTTGGAGATTAGTGGAGAAATATAGGGAAAGAAAGAAGGACCTTCATATAGTGTTCATTGATCTCGAAAAGACCTATGACAAAGTTCCAAGGGATATCCTATGGAGGTGTCTAGAGGTGAAAGGTGTCACAATGGCATATATTAGGGTGATTAACGACATGTACGACGGAAGCAAAACTCGGGTAAGAACGGTGGGAGGAGACTCAGAGTATTTTCCTGTTGAGATGGACTCCATCAAACTGAGCAGGACAAAAACAGAATACTGGGAGTCAAATTTAGTGTCACGAGGGATGAAGCAGACATTGATGTGAGGCTTGCTACTCAGCCTATCCCCAAGAGAGAAAACTTCAAGTATCATGGGTCCATCATGTAGAGTCGTGGCGATATCGACGATGATGTCATATATCGTATCGGAGCATCATGGACAAAAAAAATAGAGGCTTGCCTCTAGAGTATTATGTGATAAAAAGATACCACCTAAACTCAAAGGTGAGTTTTATATAATAGTGGTTAGATCGTCTTTGTTGTATGGGGTAGAGTGTTGGCCAATAAAAAATGTACATGTTCAGAAGATGCAGATCGCACAGATGAGGATGTTGAGATGGATGTGTCGCCATACAGGAATGATAAGATTAGGAATAGGACCACTCGGGAGAAGCTAGAGGTGGCCCCTGTTGATAAGATGAGGGAAGCAATACTGAAATGGCTTGGACATGTGAAGAGAAGGAGTACCGGTGCTTCTGTTAGGAGGTGCGAGAGGTTAGATTTTGGAGTTACACAGAGGAGTAGAGGTAGACTGAAGAAGTATTTGGGGGAGATGATCAGACAAGATATGGAGAAACTTAATCTCACCAAGGACATGACTTTAGATAGAAAGGAGTGGAGATCACGAATTAGAGTAGCAGGCTAATATGTTAGTAGGGTTAGGCGGATGTCTCGCCTCGGGGAATAGTAGGGTAGTAGGATTAGTCGTGTTTTTATTATGGTATTGTTATTATCCATCAAATATATGTTGATTGTATCGTATTTACATACTATCATGGACTTTTCGTTATTAGTCGTTCTTTCCGTTTTCTTTTATTTTCCTTTCCCTTTTCTTCATATCTAATTTATTCCGCTTATGAATTTTTGAGCCGAGAGCTCCCAGGAAACAACCTCTCTACCTTGTGAGGTAGTGGTAAGGTCTGCGTATATGCTACCCTTTCCCCACCCCACTTGTGAGATTTCATTGGGTTTGTTGTTGTTGTTGGTAATACATAAAATATATTTTTGAATTTTTTTGAGGTTTTATATAAACTAAAAAGACCACCATAATTAGTCGAGGTAGTTATAAGTTTAAATAAAATTCAAAATTATAATTTAAAAATTCTACAAATTGATTCAATATGATTCGATTCGATCAATTTGGTCAATTTTTTATATTTTTTTACACCCTTATTAATGTTGTCATAACTTCAATCAACTACCAAATCAGCCCATATTTAATTAAAATGTTAACACACTTTCATTCAAAAAAAAAAAACACCTGAGTTTGGTACGAAGGAAAACATTTTTCGAAAAAAGTTTTTCAATTTTTTCATATTTGGCTCACTTAAATATTTTTCAAATCAATTTATTTTTCTCAAATTTAAGGAAAAAAGACTTCATTCGAAATACTAAGAAAACTATTTTCTAAAACTCTCCTCCAACCTCAAATTATAAGTTCTTTTTCTTACTCACCACTCCCCAAACCCTCCCCCCCCCCCCTCCCCCCAAAAAAACAATTAAAATTTCTTTACAAAATATTTTAAAGATGTATTCTTTTAGAAAAATATTTTAAAATTTTCAAAATTTTACTTTTTTTTATCCCCACCTAACAAAAGATTTTTTTAAAAAAAATAAAATATTTCAAATTTTGAAAGTTTCATTTTCTTATCCCCTTACCCCAACCTCCCAATCAGCCCCACACCAAACCTCCACCTAAAAAATTATTTTAAAAAAAATTAAAAAATTTACAAATTTTATTTTTTTACGTCACTCCTACCTCGATTCCCCTACCTAGCTCCCCATCCCACAAAGAAATTAAAATTTTATTTTTAAAAAATATTTTGAATTTAGAAAGTTTTATTTTTTTTTCCGTCTACCCCCTTACCCCGACCACCTACCACCTCCTCCCCCCCCCCCCCGAACCCCTCATAAGAAATTTCAAAATTTATTTTTTAAAATTTTATTTTTTTAACCCATTGCCCATTTTCGACCCCCCACCCCCCCCCCCCCCCCGCCCTCCTCCGCCAAAAAAAGTTAAATTTTTTTTTTTAAGAAGTCCAATTATTTGAAAGTTAGGACTGGAGTCAGATGTGGTCGAATCCTGATTGAAAAGTCGGAGTTGAGTTTAAATTTGAAAGTCAAATTTTGATCTGAAGTTAAGTCGGGTCCTGCATCAATAACACTCCCCTTTGGATATCTATTTGTTAGATTATGTGCCTCGTTAAAGCCTTACTAGATAAAAATCTTGTGGGAAAAAATTCTAGTGAAGGAAAAAGCGTACACATATTTAATAATACACATTATTGGATGTCTCATTAAAACCTTATAAGGAAAACCTAATGGAACAAAACCTTGTGCGAAAAAAAGAGTACATCGCGTAATAACTCCCCTAATCAGAACATCAATCGAAAGACTTGAATCTTCATATCCCAATCTTGTGTACCATCTTCTTGAAAGTTGCAGCTGGTAGAGATTTGATGAGCAAATCAGTCACATTGTCACTCGAACAAATTTGTTGCACATTTACATCACCGTTCTTTTGGAGCATATGTGTGTAGAAAAGTTTTGACGAGATATGCTTTATTCTATCTCTTTTTATGAATCCTCCCCTTAGGATCAAAGAGTTTTACAAGTTCCTCACTTCAACTTTTTTTAAGCAAACAATTTGTTGCCTTTTAAAAACTCTTCAAGAGTTTTAATTCAAGTTATCAACTTGTATAACAATATGAAAGATTCTTGAGTAATATAACCAATATGAGGATTAAAAACAAGTTTTTCAAGAACTTGTACATGCTTCATTTATTTCAAATCCTTCAAATACTTTCATATAAATTTTGTCCAGTAACATTATTGAATATTAAATGTATGACATTTTCTAGTGCCTAGATTGCAAGTCAAATAAGCTTTATGCTTAGGAAGATGCATCATTCCACTTGATAATTAGAGCATGCTTTAATATACCAAAAAATTTAGATCCTCATAATCTTGAACAATATTGCGCTATATTGTATCAAAGATATCATGGACAAAATATTCTTTTTGTCAATTTGCAATGCAATATAACTTGTTGAGATCTCATTACTTTATTATTTTTAGGTAGCTGCCCCTCTCATGAGGTTTCATGAAGTGTTATGTCGTACGCTCTTCAACAGCACATTGCCTCTTAATTATGACCATTTTGATCATTTGCTCCTTTCAAGAATTATCTTATTTGGGATCAATTGCATATTTCATGTATGCCACAGACTCTGCCCTTCAAGGACATTCAATAAGAGCATTTCAACTCTTAGTTTCTTATTATCTTCCCCTTATGTGAGACAAACTAACATATATTCCAATCTATCTTGGAGAATTCATCTTTTATGCATTATACTATATTTATTAATCATATATCACATATCAAAATTATTAGATGAAAATTATATGGTCCTTGACCATATACTAATTCGAGGGAAATTGATCATAATGTATTGGAGTGATGCATATCTTTGTCTACAATTTGTCATATTTCAGAGTATGAAGCTTTGTTCTCATAAATAATAATAAACCATTTATCTAAGGCATTTAGTGTCAATCAGCTTGGATATTTATCAATATTATCAAGATGAATTATCTTGATTATGTATTCTGAAAGTTGTGCTTTAACTCAATTGCCTTGCACAAACAATTTTATAAATGTCAAACTTCAAGTTGACAATAAACACACATGTGATCATCTTATAAATGCATCTATCTATAATATCACATGATGGTGAATAGACCCATTTCACCTTTTATACTTTCAGAATTTAGGGAATTCAGTCCCAACATTAGTTGATTCAATCAACTTATCATGAGAACAAACAATCTTGAAGAATCTTTATTTCCTTAATTTAATATATGTCTAATGAGTAAACTCCAAGTTTATCATGACACACTTTTGTTTTAGTAAATTTTGATCTACTATTACATGAGCAGATTTATCAGGGAGTAATTTTCATATTTATTTCTTCTCAATTACTCTATCTCTCTTTCGGATATGAATCGTGATCCTATCACAATAAAGTTCACATTCATATCGATAAGTTTTATTGAATACTATCACATTTACTTCATAGAATAGATCTGTATTTGTAGCATTTATCAAAAAGTTCTCATTCTTTAAGAATGAAACACAATCATCTTAGCATATCAATTTATGATAGCTTAGTACCTCAATCCATGTTTACATGCATTATTCAATCACTTGTCTTCTTTTAGACATTATGCACGACTACCACATTTATTTTAGAGAATGAAGCATTTTAATGGAACATAATTTATGACTTTGCACCAAAAGCATATTATTTTACTTTCGTCATCATTATATCATTAATATGATGCATTGGGATTTGAACCCAACGTCTTATCCATATAAAGGCGTCTATAAATTGATGGGGCTTGAACCCAACAGCTTATTATCATGCTTTTGGATGTATGACCATCTTCAGGTGATCATATTTTTCTTTTGGACTTTTACACAAAGCAAGCGGATCCTTGACCGTGAAATATTTAATTTTCAAAATTTCATCAAAAATGATGATGTAAGAATATCATAGCTTTTGCACAGTCTTGTGACACTTTACTTTTTACCTTTAATGATGTCTCTAAGACACCTAGCATCCAACATCCATGAAGGGTAGTTCTTGCCCAAAATATGAAGGGCAATAAACTCAAATTTCTCAAGGTTAGTCATGCCAATAAAAAGAAAATAAATAAATAATACCTTAGCTTTGAATATTTAAGACGGCAGAGTCTCGTGCTGATAATGTATTATGAAAGTATAAACTAAAAGAAGAAGAAAGTAGAGAGAAGATTTCTTACAATAATATTCACAGTGAAAAAAACCTTTATATTTATATGAAAAAACCGATCGGTCTCCAAGTAAAAAATTAACTTATTCTCCAAGTAGGATTCCTAGCTCACTTTTTAAAAAATCTACATAATAAATATCACTATAAATCAAATATATTTATAATAAAAATATCTTTTTAAAATATTTTTTCACTTACTAACCAAATATAATAAAAAAATTAACTTATTTTTTTATCAAAAATATTTTCCTCCGTACCAAATCTATATATTATTAAAAGGAGAGGACAAAGCCATCATATTAAGCCAAATGGCAGCCTATAAATATGCCAAGTGGCATCTTAGAAAAAAAAATTAGTTAGATTAGTTATTAGTTAATTTAAATAATAAATTCAATTATAAAAACAACATATATAAATATAAAATATTTTCTACAATTACATTAAATTCAATTATATAAACAAAATATATAAATATAAAATATTTACTACAATTAAATCAAATTTAATTATAAAAACAACATATATAAATATAAAATATTTTCTACAATCAAATTAAAATAATTTTAAGAATCTATATTTAACTAACTTTAAATAAGCATTTAATCAATATATTAACTAACTTTAAATAAGTATTTAAGCAATAACCAAAATCTTAAAATCAATTTTTTTAAAATTGATGTGAAACCTTAACTAAAACATTATTATATATTAATTAATATTATTATTAATTATTAACTATACATATTTAACGGATTACACATTATCTATATTTTTGTAGGCCTTTAGTCTAATATTTTGCCATAATACCCAATTACTAAATAATTATTATTATTACATATTTAAAATTTCATATTTCATAAAACCTTAGTACAATTTTTAGTTATAAGTCAATTTAATAAATTTAATCTAAATCAAAACATAAAACAATATTATAACTATATTTACTTTCTATAACTATATTTTATATTTATATAGGAGAAGCAAAAGATACCACATGTCAGCACTATAAAAAAATAGATTTTTTTAAATAAACATGCATAATAGGATTATTATTTTGTTCATTTTAAAAAAAAAAAATTTAAAGTACGTGTGATTCCTTTTTTCCAAAGTTATCATACTTTTATTACTAATTATTTAAAAATTATTTAACTATTTCCCCATAACTTCTCCTTAGTTATAGCAAAAAAAATACATATTTTTCCACTATTTTTATTAAATTTGCGCGAAAATTTTTTGACTCTATAGAATTAATAAATAGTGTTCATAAATAACAATTAAGGAAATTAATTTATATTTTACAAAAATTACTACAAGGTAGCATAAAAAGTTAAATTTGTAAGTTTTTTAACATAACTTTAAATTATTTAAATTTTTATTTTATAGCCAACTTGACACATAGTATCACCACAAAAAAAAAAGATAAAGAGCCCCCAAAAAATCAACTACCCAAAACCACTCCTAAAATCCCTCATCCACCCACTAACTTCTTTTCCAAAAACTCAACTACTGTATTCTTCAATAAATTAAACAGTGCATTGTTTTTACAAAAGATAAAAAAGAAAATTTCTCTACAGAAATAACTTCTCATACCTTCATCCTTTTGTAAGTTTTTTCCATAGATTGTCAAGGCTGCATTTATTTTTACAACTCATAAAAAGGTAAATTCTTTCTATATTTAATTTCACTATTGTTCTTCTTTTTTTCCGGATGAAAATGCATTAACTATTTAATATTATGCATTGTTCTACAGGACAATTTATATAGTCGAAGAAAGAGAAACCCTCAAATTATATCTAACTACTACAACAATCATGTGATTTTTTTTTTTAAAAAAAATCATCTTATATTTTGTTTCAAAGCAAATTGTGTTGGATATATTTACGTATAATTAATTATTCTTTAGTATAGTTGTCGTAGTTCTTTTAGTAAGACATATAACATAAAAAAATACTACAAAGTGTATTAGTATGTCACGTGTATATTGTTGTATACATAACTTACTTCCTTAATAAACATTCTTTGGTCATCTTCTAATAAATTCAATAGTACATATATGTAGACTTAATGATACATATAATGACTCATGAATAATTTTATAAATTAATTCTATGAGATTAATATTAGTACAGTATTTATGCTTATTAATGACATACTACATCAATTACAAATAACATAATAAAGTATTTTAGAGATTAAAAATAAAAATTGTAAACTGAATAATTGAAATAAAGAAAAATTAAAAATGACAATTGAATTTTTCCCTCCGTAAAAATGTAAACGAAAAAATAATGAAGAATTTTCAACGGCTTTTATTTTCATTCTAATGCTCCAATTTTCTCTGCATTTTTTCATTTTAATAATTAAATTATTTCAAATATTTTGATTAAGATTATTAGCTACAATGTCGAACTGTATATATCTACAACAATATAATTAGAGAATAATTACTTTGAAATTTGTAAAATAGATTATTCTTCTTCAATATTTATTTATTTATATATCAAACTCATAAAAAAAACTCAAATTCATTATTTATTATTTAAATTAAAATTAATCTAAACATTATCCACTCTTACTAAATTGATATGTGTTGGCACAAAAGAAAATATTTATCATTGCGCTAACAATATCTGAAAATAAAAATTAAAAATACAAACACACATAAAGAAAAACTGAAAAGTGATGCCGTTAATACATTTATTTATGTCAAAAAATGAAAATAAATAAATTAACACCACAATAACCTCTTTGCACTTTCCACTCCCCATTACCCATTTTCCCATATTTTTTTGAACAGTTGAAATTGAATTCCCACTTTTAAAACTCTTAAAACTTAGTATATTTAGAATTTTTATTATGAAAAAGAAGATTATTATTTATTTTTTTTAAAAAAGTACACAGTAAAAAAAAATGTACACCCAATAAATACGGATTTTAAAAACTTCTCATTACTAAACAAATGAATTTTTTTAAAATTAATAAAGTTACGAATTAAAAAGTTAAATTTTTTAAAAGAGAATTTATCTTTATTTTTTCTAAAAAATTTGTATCTATGTAAATAGAAATTTGTACAACTTTCTATCAAACTCCTACTAATTACTCTGACATTGAAACTATTTTTACTTTTTCAAATTAAAATTTTATTCTAACGATTAGTTACATTTAGTTAATATTTTTAAATTATAAAACCGAATGACAAACAAATTAAAATTGAAAAAAATGAATTTCAAAATTGATTGCCAAAAAAATTAAATAATAAATATGTTGTTTAAAAAAATAAATACATCTTATGTCCCTATTTAACACGTTGAAAAGAATTAATTATGAAATACTTATAAATTAATATTTTTTTAAAAAAAAAACTGTTGATTTTGAAAAATACAAGTATTTTTAAACTTATTGCCGAAAAAATTTAAATAATAAATGTTATGTTTTAAATAAATGCATCCAACTATTTTCCTTAGACAAGTTTATCTTTAATTTTAATAATGAATGTGTATCCAATTAAATAGGAGTTTTACAACTTTCCACAGTATTTCTAATTATAAATAAACTTAAAAAGTTTTAAGTGAAAAATAATTCCTTAAAAAAATACATACTAAATATATTGTTACATTTAAGACATGAATTAAATTTTGTAAGTATTCAAGTAACTATTTCTTATTTGTTTTAATTTTCTCACATTAAATTTTTGATTTGATAGAAAATTAGATAACTTTGTTATTGCTCTTAAATTAAAAAAACTGAATGATAAACAAATTAAAATTAAAAATATTAAGTTAAACAAATATATGAATACATCTTTTTTCCCACTTTTACACGTTACTAGGAATTAATTATGAATTAATCTTTTTAAAAATAAAGATATGTCCAAGTAAATAGAAGTTTTAAAACTTCCCATAATAGTCCTACTAGCCATGAATTATGGAACTACGATAAATTTATTGGTTTTAATTTTACTTTTTATTTAAATTTACCGTCAAAAAATTTAAATTACTAATATTATACTAACTTAAAAGACCAACCATTAATGCTTAAATAAAACAAATTGAATGTTTAAATTAATACATAAACCAAACAACCATTTGACCTTAAATATCTCAATAAATTAGCCACATTAATTTTTGATAAATGATCTTCATCCATTACTATTATCTTTTATTCCTAATTATATGTAAATTTTTTAAAATTTAAACACAAGCAATCACTTTCACCATTATACATTTTCATTAAAATTTAATACCTTGGATAAGATTACAAATTAAAAGTAAAACTTTTCACTTCTACGTGCTAATAATTTATGCTTGCAGATTTTTTTTCCAACAAATGTTTTATATTTTTTAATATAAAAGTTTGTTTATGTTTTGTTACATTATAATAATGGTAAAAATATAGAATGATTCTCTTTTTGAGATATTTTTTAGTTTTTGAAAAATGGTCTTTTTTAGATTGATGAAGAGTAACCACAGGAGTATTTTTTCCGTAATATTTTACCTTGAAAATTATTTTGTACAATTCATCTTCTATAAATTATTATACTATGAAAGATAAAATTCTCTTTATTCATTTGATATTTTACAAATAAATACTTATATTTTTAAATTTATCCTTACTAAAAAAAATCACATGAAACTATTCATTTGTATATTAAGTATTCTTCGTTATAGTTATTTTTAACTTTTCTCTTTGTTAGTTTAGTAGTATAATTTTTTTTCTGATAATTTTTAATTCAATAAATAGTGACCTTTGATTCCGTAGAAAGACTTAGTTTACATTTGCAATAATGAGATTTTGCAAAAGTTTAATAAATTAATATTGTGATCAATGTAAAATATATTGGTTAATTATTATTTCAAGTGTACAAGCAAAAGAGAGAGAGGGCTAAGCATAAGAATTTTAATTATTAGTTATTTTATTCTTTTGCTAAATAATTATGCATATATTATTTTGACTTTATAGAAACAATGATAATATATTAAATTATATCAGAATAAAAGATATCAAATTATTCATTACAATGTCCGAGATTTCGATCAACTTTTTTTAATTTAAAAATATCCGCACAACGCGCGGGCACACTGATTGCCAAGTAAGGCAAAAGTTTATCCGAAAAAGTAGATAACTTTGATGATGTGTTTTACGCATCTCGATTAAGATAGCACACGTGGAGATTATCATCTTAATATTCAAAGGGGAAAAGAATTCTAAGAAAAGAGAGATCATCATCATTTAAACAAGGCCAAGCACGTATACGAACCTTTTTAACTTATTCATGTTTTTATTTTGATTTTATCTCAATCTTGTTCTATTTTAATTTTTCAAGTTTATTTTTTATATATCGTTTAAAACACATAATATTAATTTTATGATTTTCTTATTTTTATATATATTCAACTGTAATTTTACATTTTATAAATCAATATGCTTTCATTAATTTTCGTAAAATATATATATATATATATATATATATATATATATATATAAATGGACGAATATCAATTTTTTTGATAATCTTTTGAGAATTTCTTTATATTTTGGGTAAAAAAATCGATAATAGTGTATTGATTTTTTAAGAAAAAATCAATTAAATTAAATAACACTACATATTGCTCTTTTCATATCTAGGTTGTTTTAATTTAACTCAAATACTAACTTTTTCATTTTTAATTGAATTCAATACGGATGAAAAGAATTCATCTTCAATTTGAGTGGGAAAAAAGACTCGTGTTCACTGTTAATAATATCACTAAAAAAAATCTAAAACTTGACAGATTTTGTTGGATTGTCATTAATATTTTTAAGTCACACTATGAAGGTATGGGAGAGAGTGGTGGAGATGAGGGTGAGAAAATGAGTGTCTATTTCAGAAAATCAATTTGGATTCATGCTGGGATGGTCGACTACTGAAGCGATCCATCTTGTTCGGAGATTAGTGGAGAAGTATAGGGAAAGAAAGAAGGACCTTCATATAGTGTTCATTGATCTCTAGAAGGCCTATGACAAAGGTTCTGAGGGATGTCTTATGGAGGTGTCTAGAGGTGAAAAGTGTTCCAATCGCATATATTAGAGTGATAAAAAACATGTACAACAGAGCCAAAACTCGAGTAAGAATGATAGGAGGAGACTCAGAATATTTTCTTGTGGAGATGAGACTTCATCAAGGATTTGTGTTGAGCCCTTTTCTGTTTGCCTTGGTGATGGATGAGATGACACGATCTATTCAAGAGGAGGTTCCATGGTGTATGCTATTTGCAGATGATATCATACTGATTGAAGAAATCCGGGCTAAAGCTAATGATAGATTGGAGGTTTGGAGACACGCTTTGAAATCCAAAGGCTTTAAAATGAGCAGGACCAAAATAGAATACTTGGAGTGCGATGAAGTGGACATTGATGTAAGGCTTGCCACCCAGCGTATCCCTAAGAGAGAGAATTTTAAATATCTTGGGTCCATCATACAGAGTAGTGGTGATATCGAGGATGATGTCACACACCATATTAAGACAACTTAGATGAAGTGGAGGCTTGTCTCAGGAGTACTGTGTGATAAGAAGATACCACATAAACTCAAAAGTAAGTTTTACAGGGAAGTGGTTAGAACATCTTTGTTGTATGGAGTGGAGTGCTGGCCAATAAAGAACTTACATGTTTAGAAGATGCAAGTCGTGGAGATGAGGATGTTGAGATGGATGTGTGGACATTCGAGAGAAACTAGAGGTGGCCCCTGTGGTTGACAAGACGAGAGAAGCGAGACTGCGATAGTTTGAAAAAGTGCAAAGAAGAAGTAACGATGCTCCTGTTAGGAGGTGCGAGAGGTTAGATTTAGGAGTCACTAGAAGGAGTAGAGGTAGACCGAAAAAATATTGGGGGAAGGTGATTAGACATGATAATATGGCGAAACTAGATCTCATGGAGGACATGACCTTAGATAGGAAGGAGCGGAGGTCGCGAATTAAAGTAGAAGGATATTAGGTTAGCAGGGTTAGGTTGATGTTTGACCATGGGGTATAGTAGGGTAGTAGGTTTTGTTGGGTCCTTATATCATGTGTTGTCATTATCTGTTTTATATGTGTTTAATTTATTGTATTTACATACTATCTTGTGCTTTTCATTAGTAGTCGTTCTTTTTATTCCTTTTCTTTTTTGCCATATCTAGTTTATTCTACTTGAGTTTTTGAGACGAGAGTTCCTTAGAAACAACCTTACTACTTCTATGAGTTAGTGGGAAGGTCTGCGTACATTCTACTCTCCCCAAACCCCACTAATGGGGTTCCACTGGGTATGTTGTTGTTGTTGTTGTTTAAGGAAAAAATGATGCACTTTTATCAGTTATTTTTTGTACAAAAATAAAGAAAAACTCACAAAAAATTGTTATTTTATTAAAAAAAAAATCAATGCTCGCCCATTTCTTTATTTATAAAAACTAATGAATAAATGTCAATTTTTAAAATGCAAAATTATAATTAAAAAACATGTATAAAAATAAAAAATAATAAATTAAATAATTAAAATAAAATAAAATAAAATTATGATAAAATGCCAAAATTAAAAATGACACAAGTTAAAGTTGATGCATTCGGCCTTGAAACAAGGAAAAAAGACATTTAATACGTAACCAATAAATTAGCTTCACACTTCAACTAATTAATCGTCTGATATATTTGGAATACAAACTGATGTTTCGAATTAACGTCTTCTCTTTTAAATAATTTCAAATATTGTTTTAAACATATTTAAATTATCAAATATAATTCATAGTGATATTTCCTCTTTGACAGAAGGAATAGCTAATATTTTCTCTTTGACAAAAGGAATAGCTAATTTTTTTTTTTTTTAAAAACCACTTTTTTCATCTGAATTTTCTGTTTGTTTAATAAGCAGTTAAGGTGAGCAACTTAGGATTGTCGTGCCTGCTTCAACTTTTTCAAGTAGGCATATGATTATAATGTGTCTGCATAATTTTATAGTGGCTATTAAAGTGTCTATTTAATTTTATTGTGTCATTTTTATTAATTATTATTTAATTATTTCTTCATCTGCTTCAATTATGAAATTACAAAAATGTGTTTGCTTAATTTCGCAGTGACTATTAAAGTATCTATTTAATTTTACTAAGTCATTTCTATTAATTATTATTTAATTATTTTTTCATCTACTTTAATTGTGAAATTACAATATTACTTGTAATAACTTATTTTTCTTAAAAGCAACTATCGATTTATGTGACGACTTCAGTTTCTTGATATTATGATATTACCCCCAATAAATCATGTCTTCGACCGCTTCAACTATGAATAATTTGAAATATTTTAAAAAATAAATATAAATTTTAATTGACTCTTAGAATTTTATATATGAAACATAAATTGAAATTTAGGAATAATGTGTGTTATTTAAAAAATATTTCTATTATAAATTTAAATAATTAAAAATATATTAAAATTATTAACTCTACAAATTTTATCTAGATCATAAATTAAAAAAAAATAATTAAATCCGTGCGATGGTTGACCACTAGCATGTAACATATACTTTGATCCATCACGAATTTTAAAAGGAGGAACTTTTGAGTGAACATAAAAATAAAAAATTTAAAGTTGTATTACTTTCAAATACAAAAAATATGTCATTCGAATTTCGATAATAACAAGGAATATGACATTTTGTAAACCCCAAATATTAATATAGTAGGACTTCTTTTTCCCTATAAAAGTTGATCACATTGCCATAACAATTGGTCTTTTCCCATTTCGAAAGAAAAGCAAATCACGTCGGAAATTTTTTGAAAAATTTGAAGGGTAAAATTTTTGGTCAACGCAAGAACTTATAGACAGCACACAATAGTTGTCCAAATTCATAATTGGACAACTATTAACTTTCTGACCCAATAAATAATTGAATTCCGAAGACACTCGCACCAATTCCAATACCATGATTTGCCGGAAAATTTATCTGGGTAAGCTCCGGAATTCCGCCGTCCGGCAGGGCATTTGCCGGTGGTTTCAGTCTTCGGTTGCTCCGGTGACCCCTGGCAGTGCTAGTGGCAACAGAATTCAGTCTCAACTTCACTTTTTTAGAAACCATACGTCGCCGTTTTGCTCATATACTAAGGTGAAAACCATAAAATCTTGTTATAATAGTTTTTTTTTCCTTCCAAAATTGTTTAGGGTAAGTAAATGTACTCATTTGTCTTTTACCACTTTCTGCTTTAATATTAGAATTTGAATGATGTGCTTGTTTAGTACTTCTTGTTGATTTTGTCAAATTGAATATTCAAAGGGGAATCTTCCAGGCCTTTTGTTTTGCTTTTCATTCCTTTTTCACATATAAAGATTCTGAATCATTGGAATTTATTATAGTGGAATCACTCTGGCCTTATAGAACACCTGCAACTTATATATATGGACAGCAGATTGTGATGTGGCTGAATTTTTTTTATTTTTTCAACTGTTGAAGTAATTCCCAGAAAAAAGTAACAGGTAGAATCAACTGCGCGTGGGGTTATTGGAATCAGTATCACAATCGTGTGGAATCCTCCAAAAATACTTTTGAAGGATCTGGCACGAGTTGACATTTTTGAAGAATTCAACAACATTGTATAATAGTTTCTAAAGTTGGTGTCTCTTTTCATCCAGTGATGTTTAATATTAAGGATCATTAGTAGTTTAGTACTAGCATTTACCAAAGTTGATCGGATTATGGAATTGTTCCTTCTTTTAAAAGGACGCTCAATTGTTTTCTTTCTGCAACATGCGCCTTTCGTTTTGCTTCGGTTCTTCTGAAACCTTTCAGAAGTTCTTAATGCAGGTTTTTTACATTATGTTTTGAGAAGTATTGTTTTCTCTGTAGGTTAGCAAAATCTGGTTATTCTATTGTTTTTACCTATTGTTTTTGCCAATATTTTTTGCAGTCAAATGCTTCATTTACTCTAAGAGGGTGTGGCTTTTCAACTCAAGCTGCATTGAATCTTCCTGTTGGTGGGGTAATTGACATACCTTTGGCGCAAACTGGTGAAGGCATTGCTGAATGTGAACTTCTCAAATGGTTTGTTAAGGAGGTTAGTGGATGTTTCTTGTAAATATATAAAGTATTGAATGCCATTCTTTTTCTCCTTTGGTTAATGATTTTATAGTTATGTGACTATGTTAGACGCACAACTGATTGACTTATTTTAAATTTTAACTTTATGTGAGGTGCATTAGCTTTTTGCTCTACTTTGAAGTATAATTTACATGCATATCTTTGCCCATACTCATACAGCAAACTGCAATTAGCGTTTTGCTCCTCGTGTTTTTGGTCGTTTACCCAATCTTCTCTTGTTATAAGCTACCAATCAAATACAACATTCTTTTCATTTGTTTTTTTGGTTTTTACGAGTATGCTGGATTCTTGTCTAGATCTTAAAGCCTCTGCCCTCTTTTTTCATCTATAATTTGGTGGGATGAGTTAGCTGTGCTGTATTTTTGTTTAAATATTTCTCATAGCCCTCTATTCACTTTTTATCGATCAGGATTCTAACAGCATAGAATTGCAGCAGTAAAAACCATCTGTTTCATATGCAAAAAAATACTTGGGAATACCTGATTCTTTCCCCTCCTCTTTCTCTGTTTTCTTTTCTGTTCTCCCATCTCCTTTTGATGGATTGCGGACTTTGCACTCATTGGTGTATAATTTACTTGTAATACCATATAGTGTATGGAGCATCTTACAAAATTCATGCTGATACTTTTTCTTTTTGGCAGGGGGACCAGGTCGAAGAATTCCAACCTCTTTGTGAAGTTCAGAGTGACAAGGCAACCATTGAAATAACAAGTCGTTACAAAGGAAAAGTTTTTCAAATTCTTCATGTTCCTGGTAACATCGTAAAGGTACAACACCACAGTCATAGTGTATTGACCACACTGTAATTCTTCTGGTGTCTAATCTTTTTCTTAAGGATTTGTTTATTTGACTGCACCTCAATGATGGCATCAGGTCGTAGTTGAAGAGAGCATATGACATCTTGAAGTGGGAATTTCATGATCACGTTCGTTTATTTTACTGTCAAAGAGGGAAAAAATAACTTTCATCCTGTTTAAAGATACCCTCAAATTTATGAGCAAAGGACATAGAGAATAGACTCACCTTTTCAAAAAATGAGGCCATATAGAAAATTAGCTTTTGTGTGCTCTGCTTTGGAACTATGCTTGTCAAAAAAATTGAGCAAAGATATTGTTCACAAGGAGAAGCCAATGCTCCTTTATACCTTAGGGTTCAATTTCTCTCCTTGAATTATTTTGATTTTGTGGACTGCCTCATCAATACCTGGAATATCATGCTTTATGTATAGCTGTAGAAGTTCCAAGGATGTTTAAGAACCAGATCATCCTCCCTACCAAATTTTGTAGGTTGGAGAAACACTTTTGAAGATTAGTGTCGATGAAATTCTTGATCCTACTGAGACATCTGATGCTTCAGAAAAGACGACATCGCTGGAATCTGATTTCAGTGGCTCAAGCGACATCAGCTCTGTGCCTGGAAAAACCAAGATGGGTGGAGTGTCATCCACACCTGCTGTCCGCAACCTTGCAAAGCAGTATGGTGTGGACATAAATGATATACCTGCAACTGGGAAAGATGGAAGGATACTTAAAGAGGACGTGATAAATTATGCTATGCTAAAAGGACTAATTAATGAAGCACCAGCATGTGTGCAAAATAAAAGTTCAGAGAGTTCACCTCTGATTGGAAGGGAATATGAAGATAAGACACTTCAGCTAAGGTTAGTTACTACCATAAGGAGAACTCAAATTCACTTGCTCACTTTACTGTTTCTTTATGTTACTGGAGACTTCTGACTGCAGATGGGGTGTGATTAGCATTAGTAGGAGAATTGTTTGAACAAAATTTTGTTGATAGGAAGTTTGTTCTTTGAATAAGTTTTTTCAAGTGTGTGTTACAAATTTGAGAAGTATATTACCACAATAAAGAACCAAAATTATAGCCTAAAAAGCATGTGTGACTGCTTGTTTGTTACTTTTAGTCTCTAGATTCACCAAACTTTAATGGTGTAGCAGGAGTTCCAGATGAGTTGGCTATAGGTGTGTATCAGTTTTGAAGTAATTCATACGAGAGAACATTTTCCTAGTGTGTGTTGAAAGCATCTCACAACTCTTTCTCGTATTTCTTAAGATGCTTAAATATATTTCTTACATTGCAAGTGGTGCCCATCAGTTTGAAATGCATGAACAATTTGTGGCAGAAAAATTTAGATGCATATTCTCTACAAGGAAGGTATTCTATTTTTTTAATGGTCATGGATTTCTGTCTTCATCTTACAGGGGATATCAGCGTGCCATGGTTAAGTCAATGACATTAGCTGCAAAAATTCCGCATTTTTATTATGTCGAAGAGATGAAATGTGATGCACTTGTGGAGCTCAAAACATCATTCAAGAATGAGAACTCTGATCCAGAGATCAAGCATACTTTCCTTCCTATCCTCATAAAATCACTTTCCATGGCTTTAACTACACATCCCATGCTAAATAGTCGCTTCAGTGAGGAATCCTATGAGGTCATCCTAAAAGGTATATCAAATGCAAAATTCTAGTTATCCAATTTAAAATTTTTCCCTGCTCATCAACATAGTAAATATAGCTTGCTTTACATGATTCATGACCATATTGACAATTATAGATTTTGTGTTATCTGCAACTACAATATTTTCCGTTTCTTCATATGATTAGTGACCATATTGACAATTATAGGTTGTGTTATATGCTGATACAACATTTCTTTGTTTAATTTACACATTCTTAATCCCTATTAATTGTACTGTTTTCTTACCACAATCTAGGGTCCCACAACATTGGAATAGCAATGGCTACTCCAAATGGTTTGGTTGTACCGAACATAAAAAATGTTCAGTCTCTCTCAATCTTGGAGGTTAGTTGGCAGCTGTTATCCCAGTGAATTCAAGTATTGACACTGTTTATTTTGTACTGAAATCTCACATTTCTATCTATTGCTTTGCCTCTCATATAGTTACATCTCTAGATTGCTTGATATAGTCTATTAAGCACGTTTTTTAATTACTAAATCCTAGTTTGACATGACATTATTAAAACATTATTAAGATGAGAATCTGTCACATGTGCACTTGGCTGATGAAGATATTGGAGGCTGAGATTATTAGAAAGAAGTATAGCAGTTTCTTGGTACTCTGTGGATTCTCGTGTGTGAGCATTACTTTAATATCATATGATGTGGATACAGCCTTCTCCTTTATGAGAGTCGGAGAGTGTATGTAGTTATTGAAAATCAAGAAATATAAAGAAGAATGTCTTGTTTGAACTGAACAATATTAGAGAAATTGTTAAGAGAAATTACAGAGGAATGAATAGAGGAGGATTGAAAGTCAGTGGAGCTTGGCTAGTTTATTCATACTTTTTCTTTATGATGGTGGTGCTTGAGCCAGCTCGCGCGCCATCCCAACTATTACACCGGGTTACCTGTCACCAACACAAGTACCAGGTAACTCTACCTGCCAAAGCTTAGCTAGCTTGCTCTCACCTCGACTATTCTACCGGCTCATTTTATTTATACTTTTTTTATCCTCGGGTTAGTTTCATGTTATATGTTAAAAATTCCAACTCCTCATATTTGAACGTATAAGGGGGTTGTTAAATGTACATTACCTTTGAGGAGGAAGGAATAGTTCCAGATATGAACAGTCTGATTTTGAGTAAAGAGAGAAATAAAGTTACGTTAGGGAGAGGGACTCAAATGTGGACATTTAGCACTGGAAAAGATTTTGCTCAGCTCAAAACATAACAATTTCTTGTTGATAAAGATTTTGTAATGAAATTACAATAACAGGAAAGTTGCTTCTCTTTTCTCTGGTGTTGGAAATTGGAATAATGTAGCTAGATGATGAATCAGTCCATCACTAGTTTTACCAAGTGATGAAAGAGTTTCATATCCCTTATTATATATGTTCCTGACTTTAAAATGTGGAAAAAAGGAGAGGATACACAAAACTGTGCAACAAATGGGTACATTAATAATGAAATTGTTTCCATCGATATCTCTGTTTGTTAATCAAGGGATGACCGGAAATCCTTGGTTTAGTATATACAATGCAGTATCATGCTTGTTCTCTTCCACAATAGCAATGTTTATATACTTTCTGCATCCGATTCTTGCCCGGGGGCGGGTCAATGCCTTTAAAAATGAGGCATCCGTCTTACCTCATTTTTTAGTAATCATAGAATTTGAGCCCTCAAATTTATGTGGTACTTTTTGTTTTTCGAGAGTTAAACAGTTTAAGTTTGATCGAGAATTTGTGTATGAAATCTTCAATTTTTTCGTAATAAAATTTATACATTTGTAAACTATGTAGAAAGTACTATAAGTCACAATAACTAACAATTTAAAATATTTAAAATATACATGAAAAATTTACCGTCAAAGATACACTTAAAGGTATCATATAAATTAGGACGGAGGGAGTAATTTTTTTTTTTGAAAAAAGAATCATATTGTATTTTTCAATTTATTTGTCTCACTCTTTTTTAGTTTGTTTCGAAACATTACAGAATGTCTTTTTTCTTTTTTATTGATTTTTGATTTAACTTTTCCCATAATATGTTTAAGACCACAAGATTAGAAGACATTTTGATGTATATGTGTGTATATATATATATATATATATATATATATATATATATATATATATATATATATGTATGTATGTATATATATATATATATGTATAAAATTTAAGACCATAAGATTCAAAAATCTTTTTTACTTTTTTAAAATTTTGTGTCAAGTCAAAATCAGAAGAAAAAGATTAAAATAAATGGAGGAGTGTTATCTTTTCTGTTTCCCTCCCTTTTCCTTTCCCTTGCTGACACTATTTTGCTGACACTGTTTCTCATTGTATTTTGCTTGTTCTGTTCAATACAAGTAACCTGTATCCATTTTCTGTCTGATTTGTCTTACCATAGTGTGAAAGATGGCTGGGAAAAATTTGACTATGTATTCTTGGAATCGAATCTTCCCCCGTGATAATATTTTCATAGTCCAACACTCCAAGATCAATTCCTCTTATCTTCTATGTATATATATATCTATATAACTACAAAATGCATGTTTGTGCTTCTCTTTGAGCTGTCAACTGAATATATGCTTTCTGCTACAGATTACAAAGGAACTGTCACGGCTACAGAAATTAGCTAAGATAAGCAAGCTTAGTTCTGATGATATATCAGGGGGAACTATTACTCTAAGCAATATTGGAGGAATTGGTGGAAAGTTTGGCTGCCCACTTATAAATTCACCTGAAGTTGCCATCATAGCAATGGGCCGGATCCAGAAAATTCCACACTTTGCTGAAAATGGGAATGTATGTCCTGCATCAATCATGACGGTATGTGGTGATTTAAAGACCTTCAGGAGGCACCTTTCACCCATTTCTATAATCAACAACCTACCAGGTGAGTTCATTAAACATGTTTCAGTATCTCATTCGGGATGGTTTTGTTTTTTCAGATAAATGTAGGTGCAGATCATAGAGTTCTTGATGGAGCAACTGTTGCAAGTTTCTGCAATGACTGGAAAAAGTTTGTGGAAAAGCCAGACCTCCTATTGTTGCATACAAGATAAATTCTCGTATCTTGATAAAAAATAATGTATTGTTTGTTCCAAACCAAAGGCTCATTTTGGCCCTCCCCTCATTGTTTTGTGGGTCATTACATTGTAGGTATAAGAAGATCATTTGAGCTTATAGGCGTCTTGAAAGAAAAAATCACTAATCTGATAGATCGAAGAGAAATATTATTACAGAGACTATTTTTCTTGATAATAAGCATTAGTTTTGAAAGTAACTTATTGTAACCATCCCATTCTCTCTTATATAGCTGTTGCAACTTTACTTTCTTTGTGGCAGCTAGCTTCCTATTCTATATAAATTGTTACAGACCTGCCAGCGTTGTTCACGTTCTAGGAAATTTTCTCACTGGTAGTCTAGTACATTCGATGCATAAGAGGCACATGTCATTGTTGAAAACATGCTCTTAAAAGAAAACAGTGTGCGTCTAAAGACGGCTGTTTCATTCTCTAGAAAAACAGTGTAATATTGCTTCTGTAGTTCAAAAAGTAGATGTTTTTTCCCATTTAAAAACACAATCTTGTAACACCACCATTAAGTCATTCCCAAATCAAATTTACTCACATTGTTTTTCTTAAAAATGGTTCTCAAGGATGAGATCGTGCAGGGTAACGGCTATCAAATAGCTAATTAAGAATCCTAATAGCTTTTGTGTGCAACTAATAATTTGTGTCAAAGTGTAAGGGGGTCTTTTAAGTAATTTGCCTATTCTAATTTAAGTGCTCAAAGTCATATACTACACAATTGGAGATTCTTTTGGAAGGATAATTTCTTCTGCATTACTTTTGGAACAATGCATTTCAGAATTTGAAAAGATAAAAGTACAGCTTGAATCAAGTATATGTTCTAGTTTTGGTTGTAGCGATCTTTCTGGCATTTGGATTAGCAAAGCCCTGATCCAAAGAGTTGTATGCTTACCAATATTTACACACAACCAAAGAAAAAATTCAACAACAATGTCTGCGTGTGTGTATATATGTAGAGAGAGAGAGATGTGTGTGTATATATATGTATGTTATGTGTATATATTTAATATAACGATATTGTATAAATGTTGTATATCATATATATCTGAAGAAGCTTTAATGACCAATGAAATCTTTGAATCTCGATCAACTCAAAATCATCTCTAAGTTGTGTAAAAGTTAGATATGAGCTCCTCTCGATATCTAGAGTTTCTTAATATACAATTCACTTTAAACGGCTTACGTTTGCGGCATGTTGACTTTTATTGACAATCCTTGAAGAAGCTATGAACATGGAAGAAGGAGGAGGAGGAAAGAATGAAGAAAGAAAGTACCGAAGAAATAAGGAAGAAGAAAAAGAAGAAGGGAGGGTGTAACACCTTGAAAATTCCTAAGCTAAGATTCAAACTTTCCTCTGATGTGTATGGGATCATATTGAGTGATTCTAACCTTTATAGGTATTAAAACCTATTCTATAGTGAGATGATAGAGTTGAATGAATAAAGGTTACAAAGACCTTTTAAAACAAAGTTGAGATGAAACCTTCCTTACCGATTGAGTTTCGATATGAAATCCTATGAAAATAGGTGATCCAATAACTCCAAAGTTATGAATATATGTTAAGGTTCTTTCCTAAGTATTTGAAGTGTGTTGGATGTGGTTTGAGGTCATAAGGGACACACAAGGTTAAGACAAGTTCAAAATGTTTCAATCGGCTAAGTTTCGGTATGAGTTTATGAAAGAGTCAACTTCAAATGGTCATATCTCTCGGCACATAATGATTTAGGAGACTCTTAATATATCAAATTAAAGATCTTTGAATTAGCTTTCCAACGCATCTAGTTTTGCCTTAATTGGAGTTCAGAGTAAAATGTTATGAGCATTTTACTAAAAGGTGTCTGAACTATCAAATTCGGCGATCCGCCGAAACATTCTGGAAAGGCTGAGAAACTATAAAAAAGGGCGACTAGGGGTCCCCATTCGGTGTACCGCCAAATGGTTCGATGATGGGACCCCTAGACCCTCGTTTTGGTCACCAAAACTCATCAAACGGTCATTTTTTCCAATCTTGATAATTATTTGACATTCTCAAAAGGTCATTTTTAACCTTTTACCCCTAATTAACTCCTTTAAGCCTTGCATATATCCTAATAGCTTCCCATTAACGTAAAAATCCCTGAAAACATTAGAATTTGTCGTTCAAAGTTCTCCTAAAGAAGAGACTAGGGTTCTTCATCTTCAAGAGCAAACTAAAGATCTCTTCAAGAGATTTTTCTCTATTGTTCTTCCATGTGCCCCCTTGATTGATATAAATTGAAAGGTGAAGTATTAAAGCTACATGAGTTAGTTTCTTGAAAACTACATGAAGAAAATCTATTCTTATATATATCTTTGCACAACTAATTATTTTTATGAGCTTATTTCCTTTAAAGTATGTTTTAAACCTTTTATTTTAAAAATCCCTAGATATGATTTGAATATAAATGCATGAATGAATCTAAGAATGGAGTCTAGAGCCTTAATTTGAGGATGTTGACTGTGATTGTGATGTGAGCATGATGATAGGTTTCTAGAACTGTATGGTCCCATGAGTCCATATAAATTGAGCTCAAATGATGGGTCTAACTTGATAGTCCTCTTAACGATTGTCTAAACTCTTGAAAGATATGATTGAGAATTGATGGGATGGTTGATAGGTGAAAAGGATCGACTGTGATAGAATTGGGGGATTGATAAGAGTCCCTATGAAACTTATTGATTGGATTGATTGAGATTGATTGTTTATGAGCATTGAGTCTTGGGAGGAGTATCGAGCACCGAATTGAGTAAGAGTGAGCCAACTCGAACTCAATAACTACATCGCAAATGTAGGAGTGGATTGTTTTCATTAAATTCAAAATGCTTCCCTATTTATATTGTCCTAAATTAATAGGACTTGATTGATTGTTAGGTCCATGAGGGTGATTCATCTTTTACCCTGGTAAGGTATTGGACGGACGTGGCAACGACGTTGGCTCGTTGTACGATCAATGACTCATAACTGATTGTTGTCAAGTAAGAGAAACTCCCATATAAGTCTTGAAAATACCCTGATTGGATTTGATTGTACATGATAGGTCTATGTACAAGTCTTGCTCTCTCTTAGGACTTATGACATCTTGATTGAGTTCTTTATCATCTTTATTTGAGTTATCAGAGTTGATAGTATTCCATATTGATGCCTGTGTCATTTTGCCATTTTACTTACTCGTACATTCCATGTACAGACGTACATTTTGGCCTCCATCATTTTATGATGCAGAGATAGGTACTATTGTTACGACCCGGGGCGAGGGCCTAGAAGTGACACGGTGAATGAAAACCCGATAGTCCCAAAACAAGCCTCAAATATCTAAGTCCACATCATCGGTTTAGAAAGAACATCCAAATAATAACACATAGTTCTAAAGGACGGGAGAATAAGACTCACGCTATGGGGGCAATACGGGACTTGGGAATCTGACATTTCCACACAAAAATATGCATATAGCCAAATACGAAATTTCCATAAATCAATCCAAATGAATGCATAAGCCAAACACCACGCATAGTCTACATGTTGTCCAACAAATGCCTCTAGTCAAGATGGAATGGGGGTCGGGACATGTTCCGGGCTCACCCTCAAATAAGAAAGGAAAATCCGAGATAACATAAGTAGAGAGAGGATGGCTTGTCCTTGGAGGATGGGACTCACGACAAGTACTCTTTTGATTCGGGCTACTCATCAAGCGGTTGGTAATCAAAGTGCTCGGCCCCTACATGGTAAAATCATGTAAGCATAGAGTATGCATCAGTACGTTTGAATGTACTAAGTATGCGGGCATGCAATGTATATGACTTATCAACCTGCATTTCAATGTTAGACGATAAGGGAACATAATATAGAAAGAATCATATATCCAATGGAGAAATATATAAGATGCCATGAAATTTATGACGCATGAATGAGATCATGCTCATATTTAGTGGGGATGGACTATAACCGACAAATCAAACCCATGCAAGCTATTACATGAATAAGTCCGATAAAGACCTCCCATCGGTAGGAGAAGATTACTTCCCAAAGGTAATCTACATCACACCTTAGGGAACACACCATTTTGGTGGACGGTCACCTTCCTTACGGAGCTCACCATTTCAGAAGGATTTTTCAAAATCATATCATATCATATCATAATTAAAAGCGAATAAATCCTTACGACCCGGCTATTCGGTAATGGCTACTGTTCCTATGTTGGCACATAGTTCAAGGAAAGGGAGAGGGCCCTTGGGGATATCCCTAACGCCCCCAATCTATCAGTGCTAAGTCAAAACATCCCACATGAATACTTATACATATACGTGCTTCCAAAAGATATAATAATTCATTTCAAAACCACCAATGCACATTTAGGGTCAAATGCCAAATCATAAGTCATAATCATGATACTCATGCAAGGAATAGCTCATTCACATATACAAGATGGTGCAAGCACCCGAGATGATCCAAGAGCCATAATCATAAGACATGCATGTGATCACATTTTTGTCATAACCAATGCCTTACCAAAATCATATCATAATCGTTTCATAAAACATAATTGGGCTTAACCCACTTCATAATTTCTATACAAAACCAATGTCCATGAATGCAAATGCAATGCATGATGTGAGAATAGCATGGTTAACATAGATTCAAGATAAAATCAACATCATAATATGAATTTGAGTAATTCCATAATTAAATCAACATCTAAATCATAATATAAATCACCCATGCATAAATTAACTTTAAAAAGGGCACATGCATGTTCATAACTTCATAACCCAATGTAAATCATCATAATAGTGATCAAAGTGAATTAAAATCATAGGTAAAATATAGCCCATACATCAATTGAATTTAATAAAATCAAATAATGAAAATCCATATTTAAAGTAAACTAAAATTCATGAAATCAATTGAAAAGATTTTTGGGCCTTCTTGATTGAAAGGGACCAAGAATCAATCCCACATACCTTGATTGAGGAGATGAATTTGGGGAAGGACCTAGCTTGAATTTGAACCAAAGTAAACCTTAGCTTTGAATCTTGAGAGGGGAGAGTAGAGAGTATTTGGGAGTGATCTAATAATGCGTAGAGGGTTTAAAGAGAATGAATTAAGAGGGGAGGGTTATCAGCTGAGTTAGGGGGTTTTGAAGAGATAAAAGGTCACAATTCATAATTAAAATAAATCGTAATTTCATAAACACCATTAATGAAACAAGCAAAATTTGAACCGTCAGGTCCATAAGGTCCTCTACACGGTCCGTGAGCCGTTATATGGACCATGAAAAGTGACCGTGAACCATCACTTAGATAATTTTTGCGGTTCCAACACTTGGAATTTATTCGAGGCTAAAGGGTACCACACGGATGGCTACACGGCCCGTGTGGCGCTACATGGTCGTGTCAAGGGCCGTGGGATAACAGTTAGAAAATTTCTGCACGTAAAAGTTATGAGACAGTAATTCTATACTTAGAAAAATTTGACGTTGCGAGCCATACGATGGGACACACGACCCGTGACACACCACACAGACCGTGTGGGTGGCTATGTGGCCTCACTTAGTCCGAAATCCCCAGGCGCATTCCTGTGATCAAAATCCATGGCCAAGTGCTCTTTCACGGAAGGCCACATGGACGGTGTGGCTTCACAAGGGTCGTGTAGGCTTCCCATGGAACGACACTTGGTCGAATTTTCTCTCGGGCCAATATTATGAGATCCGAAAAAGCCGTTCGAAAATTCGGGTCCTTACATCATCTCCCCCTTGGGAATATTCGTCCCCGAATATGCAACCATAAGGCTTGAAAGCTTGACTTGGGGTATGAAACATCCAAACACAAGGTACAATGCATAGTTCACCATTCAAAAATCATAAAATCTTTAGAACTCATAAAAAAATGCATTCAGGCCGTTCTAACTTCATAAAAACCATTTTCATGCACATATATGCATGTCATGTCATAAGACTCAAGAGGGAAAGAAGTGGGACCATTTAGAAAAGGGAGAACCTGGTACCTTAGGCTTGAGTAGATTGGAAAACATGAGGGTACTGCTTCACCATGTCTAGCTCCGCCTCCCATGTAGCACTCTCCACGTGTTGATTTCTCCAAAGCACCTTCACCGAAGCCACATCTTTGTTACGAAGCTGCTTTACTTGCTTATCCAAGATCTCCAACGGGATTTCCTCATAAGAAAAAATTTCTTCAACCTCAATTCCTTCCAAAGGCACAATGGTGTTAGGATCTCCAACTAGCTTCCTCAACATAAACACCTGAAAGACTAGGTGAATGGAACTCAAGTTCGGAGGTAACTCCAACCTATAGGCCGCACTCCCAATTCACTCAACGATCTCATAAGGGCAACACACCGGGGACTTAGCTTGCCCTTCTTACCAAAACGCATCACAACCTTCATAGGAGAAACCTTCACATATACCCAATTGCTAACATGAAATTCAAGATCCCTCCTAACATTCGAATAAGACTTTTGGCGACTTTGTGCAGTTTTCAACCTTTCCCTAATTATTTTCACCTTTTCCATAGCCTCCATTACTAAATTCGGGCCAACCAGTGCCATCTCTCCCAACTCAAACCACCCCACCGGTGACCTACACCTTCTTCCATACAAGGCCTCAAACGGTGCCATACCAATGCTAGCATGAAAGCTATTATTATAAGCAAACTCAATGAGTGGAAGGTGGTCATCTCAATTTCCCTTAAACTCTAACACACAAGCCCTCAACATATCCTCCAAGGTTTGAATAGTCCTCTCAGCTTGCCCATCGGTTTGAGGATGAAAAGCGGTGCTCAACTTAACCTTGGTTCCAAGTCCCTTTTGAAATGATCTCCAAAAGTGGGAAGCGAATTGGGTGCTACAATCCGATATGATGGACCTAGGCACACCGTGAAACCTCACCAACTCTTGGATATACAACCTCGCATAATCCTCAGCGCTGAAGGTAGTCTTGGCTGGTAGCAAATGAGCTGACTTAGTCATCAAATCAACGACAACCCAAATGGAATCGAATTGCCTTCGAGTCCGAGACAAACCAACCACAAAATCCATGTTTATATCTTCCCATTTCCACGTGGGAATCTCAATGTCCTGAGCCGATCCACCGGGCCTTTGGTGCTCTACCTTCACTTGTTGATAACTCGAACATTCGGATATGAACTTAGCAATGTCCTTCATCATACCATGCCACCAATACACTTATTTCAAATCCTTATACATTTTAGTAGACCCTGGGTGAATAGACTAATGAGAGTTGTGAGCCTCACTCATGATCACCCTTCTAAGATCATCCATATCCTGAACACAAAGCCGATTTTGGTACCAGAGTACACCATCTCCCCCTTGGGAGAACATCTCGATCTCCTTTTTGGCAACCAACTTCTTCAATTCAAGTAAGAATGGGTCTAAATCTTGCTTAGCTTTCACATCAATCACCACGAAAGATTCTGCCCCGCTTTGAACACGGATACCACCATTGCTAGAATCGGCCAACCTGACACCCAACCCAGCTAAACGGTGAACATCCCTTGATAATTCCTCCCTTTCCTCCCCAACATGCACCACACTTCCCATAGATAGCCTACTGAGAGCATCGACCACAACATTGGCCTTGCTAGGATGATATAGAACACTTATGTCGTAATCCTTTAGGAGTTCCAACCACCTCCTTTGCCTCAAATTAATCCCTTTGAGTGAATACATATTGCAAACTCTTGTGATCGGTGAACGCATCAACATGAACTCCATACAAGTAATGTCTCCAAATCTTCAAGGCGAAGACTACCACTGCCAACTCAAGGCCGTGCGTTGGGTAATTACATTCATGCACCTTCATCTACTTTGATGCATACGATATTACCTTACTATGTTGCATAAGGACACAACCCAACCCAATCTGCGAGGCATCACAATAGACCATTAATCCCTCCAAACCATTCAGTAAAGTCAAGATAAGAGCCAATGTAAGCCGATCCTTTAAAGTTTGGAAGCTCCTCTCGCATTCATTTGGCCATACAAACTTAGCCTGCTTTTGGGTCAACTTAGTCAATGAAGATGCAATAGATGAGAACCCTTCCCCAAACCTTCTATAATATCCGGCCAACCCTAGAGAGCTTCAAATATTTGACTAGGTCAGCGGTTTAGGCCAATTCTTCACGGCCTCGGTCTTCTTCGGATCCACCTTGATACCATCATCGAGCACCACATGACAAGGGAATCCACTTCACCCAGCCAAAATTCACATTCGCTAGACTTGATATACAATTTCTTCTCTCTCAAGGTCTGGAGGACCGTCCTCAAGTGATCCCCGTGCTCCTGCTCACTTTAGGAGTAGATGAGAATGTCGTCAATGAAGACCACCATAAAACTGTCAAGGAATGGCTTAAACACCAGGTTTATTAGATCCATGAACATAGTCGAAGCATTGGTTAAGCCGAACGACATCACCATAAACTCAAAGTGCCCATACCTTATCCGAAAGGCTGTTTTGGCAATGTCACACTCCCTAATCTTCAACTGTTGATACCCAAAATAAAGATCAATTTCTCCCTTGAAGTTGGTCGTACAAGTCATCAATCCTGGGCAACAGGTACTTATTCTAAACGGTCACCTTATTCAGTTGTCTATAATAATCAATGCACATCCGAAGAGATCCATCCTTCTTTCTTACAAACAATACTGGAGCATTCCACGACGATATACTGGGCCTAATGAATCCTTTCTCCAACAAATCCTTTAATTTCTCTTTTAACTCTTTCAACTCCTCCAGCGCCATACGATAGGGAGGAATAGAGATTGGCTGGTATCTGAAAGAAGATTTATGCTGAAGTCTACCTCCCTTTCAGGAGGAATACCGGGAAAGTCTTCGGGGAACACATCTGAAAAGTCATTTACCATAAGGACCGACTCCAGAGTAGGCACTTTGCACTCCATATCCTTGACCTCACAATATGATAAATGTACCCTTTGGAAATCATCTTTCGTGCCTTGAGGTATGAAATAAACCAACCTTTGATAGAGAAGTCACTACCCTTCCATTCAAGAACGGGCTCACCGGGAGGTTGGAACTTGACCTTTCGGGTTCTACAATCTATAGAGGTATATGATGCATGCAACCAATCTATCCCAAGAATCACGTCAAAGTCGAAGATCTCAAGTTCCACAAGATCACACAGAAAAACTTTGTGCAACACAGAAATAGGGCAACCATGATAGATTCTATGTGCAACAACAGATTCACCCACGAGAGTATAGACTGAGAAAGGATCCCTCAAAATCTTGGGACTCAAACCAAATTTAACAGCCAACAGAGGGGTCACAAAACACAAATTTGCACCCGGATAAAGCAAAACATAAGCATCAAAATCAAAGACTTTTAATATACCAGTCACAACATCCGGAGCTTCCTCAATATCCTAGCGGCATGGAGTGCGTAGAACCGATTGTGCCTTGGGGAAACACCTCCGAAACTCTTTGTTAGCCTTGCTCGCCTTGGGCCACCTGACCTTGGCATCTACAGACATTCTTAGGACAATCAGCAACCTTGTGATTTTTATCACCATACCCGAAGAAAACACCAAGTCCCTCCAACACACTCCTGTGTGGGGCTTTCCACACTTTTCACATAGAGGATACTCCTGCCCACCACCAACCGGTGCCTTGGGAGGAGGTACCCGAGCATTAGCGACCCGAGCACCAGAACCTCGGCCCTGTTGGAAGCAACCGAAACCAACACTTCGAGATCGTGAACACTTCTCTCCTTGAGTTTCTCCCCTTTGATCTATTCAGCATACACCATGAGTCTAGCAATATCCATATCTTGTATAAGCGTAGCAGTATGACATTCCTTTATAGGCAAATCAGAGATACCCAAAACAAACTTGTGCATTCTTGCACCGGGGTCGGCTACAAGCGACGGAGCATACTTGGAGAGCTTCGTGAATTTGAGGGCATAGTCCCTCACACTCATACCTCCTTGCTTGAGGTTGATAAACTCAGTCATCCTGGCCTTCCTAAGCTCAAGTAGGAAGAAGCGATCTAGGAAGGAAAATTTGAACTCTTCCCAATTGACTCACCACCACAAACCCTATCCATAGACCATTGGGTATACCACACCTGAGCTTCATCTTTCAGTTGGTAGGCAGCGAGCTCAACCTTCTCCTTAGAAGTGACACCCATAATGTTCAATATCTTGGTGAGATTATTAATGAACTCCTGTGCATCCTCATTAGCCTTCGACCCATGGAACTCCAGAGGTTTCATCCGGGTGAAATCCCTCACCCTAGAAGCTAGCGTAAGATCCCGTGACAGATTAGTCTGTCTTGTTTGAGATGTTACCACCCAAGCAAGCATGGAAAAGGCGGTAGGAAATTCGCCATTGAGACGAGTTCATCCATAGATGGAGCCTGATCATCATTAGCCAGAGCCGACCTTGGTGGGAGAGGTCTTCCTCGAGGCATCTTCTGAATGGAGAAACGACACCATCAAGATGGGGAAACCAGATATACGAGTCATAGCACGACATCAGACATGAAAAGTGAGACAATTCCTAGAATGCCTTTGTAGCCTCCCACTCATAGGCATGGTGCACTTCACACCCATGAATAGGACTCTACTTGACGCGAAATGTTAGACTCCGAGGACCATTAACAAACCTAGCGCTCTGATACCATCTTTTTTCATGACTCGGGGCTAGGGCCTAGATGTGACACGGTGAACAGAAACTCGAGAGTCCCCAAATAAGCCTCAAGTATCTAAGTCCACATCATTGGTTCAGAAAAAAACATCCAAATAATAACACATAATTCTAAGGGACGGGAGAATAGGACTCACACTATGGGGGAAATATGGGACTTGGGACTTCCCACACCAAAATATGCATATAGCCAAATACGAAATTTCCATAAATCAATCTAAACGAATACATAAGCCAAATCCCACACATAGTCTACATGTTGTCCAACAAATGCCTTTTGTCAAGATGGAACAGGGGTCGGGACATGTTCTAGGCTCACCCTCAAATAAGAAAGGGAAATCCGAGATAACATAAGTAGAGAGAGGATGGCTTGTCCTTGGAGGATGGGACTCACTACAAGTTCTATTCTGATTCGGGCTACTCATCAAGCGGTTGGTAATCGAAGTGCTCGGCCCCTATATGGTAAAATCATGTAGGCATAGAGTACGCGTTAATACGTTTGAATGTACTAAGTATGCGGGCATGCAATAAATATGACTTATCAACTTATTTTCATGTTAGATGACACGGGCACATAATATAGAAAGAATCATATATCCAATGGAGAAATATACAAGATGCCATGAAATTTATGATGCATGAACGAGATGATGCTCATATTTAGCGGGGATGGACTATGACCGACAAATCAAATCCATGTGAGTTATTACATGAATTAGTCAAATAAAGACCTCCCATCGGTAGGAGAAGATTACTTGCCAAAGATAATCTACATCATACCTTACAGAACACACAATTTCGGTGGATGATCACCTTCCTTATGGAACTCACCATTTCAGAAGGATTTTCCAAAATCATATCATATCATATCATAATTAAAAATAAATAACCATTCCTTACGACCTGGTCATTTCGATAATCCACTCCTATGTTGGCACATATTTCAAGGAATGGGAGAGGGACCTTGCGGATAGCCCTAATGCCCCCAATCCATCAGTGCTAAGTCAAAAAATCCCACATGAATACTTATACATATACGTGCTTCCAAAAGATACAATATTCATTTCAAAATCGTCCAATGCATATTTAGGCTTAAATGCCAAATCATAAGTCATAATCATGATACTCATGAAAGGAATAACTCATCATATATACAAGATGGTGTAAGCACCCGAGATGGTCCAAGAGCCATAATCATAAGACTTGTATGTGATCATATGTCACGCCCCGGGAGGGTACCCTTGGCGTGGCCGACACTCAGAGACTATTTTTAGTCCCTGAGCGAACTACTTGGCCTCATCGTCACCTCATACTCAACAGTGGAAGGAACTTCCTCAAGGAAAAGATTGTAATGTAATTAAAGTAATCAAGTCTTTATATAAAAGTTAATTTCCAATAAAGAAGAGTTGAAAAAAAGAACAATACATAACATCCTCTACTCAATGTCTATGAAGCCTCTACCTCTAACATCTAGATGGTACCATGACAGGCCATGGTTACCTAACTCAAGAAAAATAAAGAACTAACTCAAGCTAGATGATAATAATATGGAAATCCTCTAAAAATAAGGAGGTCTCACCGATTAACTAAATGCGAATAGATCCTCAACGAAGCGCCTATCGATGGTCTCTAATATCTGTCTCTACATCATAAAATGATGCAACTCCAGAAGCGGACATCAGTATGTGGAATATACTAGTATGTAAAATAGCTGAGTAAAACAGAAACAGGTAGAATAATATAGGCATAACATCAAATCAACATCATACTCCATTAGAATGTCAAATGTCTATCTAAAGAAAGAATAAAGATTAGACAAATGACTCATCAACATCTCATAAATACCTCATACATACATCAGATTCACCTCAAGAAAATTCGACTCGACTCAACTCGACTCAACTCAACTCAAGAAAACTCGACTCGACTCAACTCAAGGAAACTTCACTCAACTCAACTCAAGGAAACTCGACTCAACTTAAGGGAAATCGACTCATACCATCACATCAACATCAACATCAGAGTACTATTAAGGAAGACCTCACTAGGAGTTTCTCTAACCGACAACCATCACCTATGAGCTAGTGATGACACAACGAAGCGATGCCGTTGCCACATCCATCCAGTACCCTTCCCGGGGTAAAGGACATCAACCTCAGTAGATCCACATGAAAAAAACCTCAGTCCTCTATTGGGACAAGAAAGGAACCATCCACATTGCGGTTCAATCCTCTCTTCCTATGCGGGCCACGTAGTTAATGGGTTCAAGAGGGACTCACTCTCACCTATTTCGGTGCTCAATACTCCTCCCAGAATTCGACATGCTCATAAAACATCATCATCATTAGTCCCATAGGGATATAATACATCATCATCAGTCCCATAGGGACATAGTACCTCAACATCAACATTAACTCATCTCATCAACATCAACATCATGGACTCGAAACATTTTTTTTAGAATTTAGTTTCAAGTTTTAAGACTCATGAACATCATTCTCATCAACATCATCATCAAGACTCTCATCAATTTGAAACACAATCACAACATCAGACATCATCATCGTCAAGGCTCTAGACTCATCTCCCTAAGTTCATTATGCATGCTTTTCATATAATCATATAGGGTTATGCAAAATTTCATGAAAAATGTTAACTTCAAGGAAACAATTAGTATGATGATCATCAACATAGAAAACATGTAATTTCAAATCAAATTTTCAATGCAAAACCCTCAAGTATTCATGCATATAGACTCTTCAACCATCAACTCATCTATGACTGCTATGGGGCACATGAGAGAACAATCCTACGCTTTTAGTTTAGACTTACATACTTGGAAAGTTGATATTACAATCAAAATTTGATGAATACTCATTTCTTGGAGAAAATCCTCGATCTCGATTATTCTTTTAGAGTGGAAGAACTTGGGAAGACATTGTTTGAAGGTCTTTTTTTTTATTCTTGAATTCTTCACTTAGAATCTTTAGAGTTCTTGATGAAGAACCCTAATTCTTGAAAAAGAATAATCAAGGAATCCTTTCTTGGGATTCTTGAATTCCCTTTCTTGAAATCCTAGGTTATGATTTAAGATTCTATTAGGGATTCATGAATAGATAAAGAAATTTAGGTTGGGTAGCTTAAAGTTTATGAAAAATAACTCACCTTGATGATGAATCTTGAAAGTTAATCCTGACTTGATGACTTTTATGATGATTCTTGAGCATTTTTTGTTTAGGAGTGAAGGAGAGGGTTTTACTTATGAAAACTGACGTTTTATGCGTTTTGGGACCTTAAATAGACCTCCAAAGGTTTTAGGATAAAAGTACCATCAAAATAAAATAGAGGGACATCGCTTAGCTTATCCAGAAAGGGTTCACGATATGTCCGCGATGCGGAGCTGTCGCGACTCTTTAGATAGCTCTGCAAGTCTTCAGTAAAATGGTAATGACTTTCTACTCCGAACTCTAATTAAGGCGAAATAAGATGCATTGGAAAGCTAACTCAAAGATATTTAATTTGATATATTATGGGTCACCTAACTCATTATACTTTAGGAGATATGGTCATTTGAAGTTGACCCTTCTATCAACTCATATGAAAACTTAGTCAGTAGAAATTCTTTGGACTTGACTTGATGTAAAAGATCCTTTTATCATCTTCAATTCTATTCCCACTCTAAGGAATTAACTTTAACATCTATGCTTAATTAAGAATTATCAATTAAGATCGTATATCATATGAAAGATGGCTCAATTCTAGAAAAAAAAGTTGGGGTGTTACATTTCTTGTCATAACCAATGCCTTACCAAAATCATATCATAATCGTCTCATAAAACATAATTGGGCTTAACCCACTTCATAATTTCTATATAAACCAATGTCCATGAATGCAAATGCAATGCATGATGTGAGAATAGCATGGGTAATTCAAGTTAAAATCAACATCATAATATGAATGTGAGTAAATCCATAATTAAATCAACATCTAAATCATAATATAAATCACCCATGCATAAATCTGCATGTTCATAACTTCATAACCCAATGTAGATCATCATAGAGTGATCAAAATGAATTAAAATCATAGGTAAAATACAATCCGTACATCAATTGAATTTAATAAAATCAAATAATGAAAAACCATATTTAAAGTAAACTAGAATTCGTGAAATCAATTGAAAGGATTTTTGGATCTTTTTGATTGAAAGGGACCAAAAATCAATTCCACATACCTTGATTGAGGAGCTGAATTTGGGAAGGACCTAGCTTGAATTTGAACCCAAGTAAACCCTAGCTTTGAATCTTGACAAGGGAAAGTAGAGAGTATTTGGGAGTGATCTTATAAGGGGTAGAGGGTTTAAAGAGAATGAATTAAGAGGGGAGGGTTATCAGCTGAGTTAGGGGGTTTTGAAGAGATAAAAGGTCATAATTCATAATTAAAATAAACCGTAATTACATAAACGCCATTAATGAAACGGGCAAAATTTGAACCGTCGGTCCATACGGTCCTCTACACGGTCCGTGAGCCGTTACACGGACCGTGAATCGTCACTTAGACAATTTTTGTGGTGCCAACACATGGAATTTATTTGAGGCTAAGGGGTAGCACACAGATGGATACACGGCCTGTGTGATGCTACACGAGTCATGTCAAGGACCGTAGGATAACACTTGGAAAATTTCTGCACGAAAAAGTTAGGAGATGGTCATTTCATACTTAGAAATATTTGACGTTGCTAGCCATTCGGTGGGCCACACGGCCCGTGACACACCACTCGAACCGTGTGGGTGGCCATGTGCCCTCACTTAGTTCGAGATCTCCAGACGCATTTCTATGATCAAAATCCATGGCCAAGTACTCTTTCACGGAAGGCCACACAGACTGTGTGGCTTCACATGAGTTAAGTAGGCCTCACATGGTACGACACTTGGTCGAATTTTTCTCCCGGGCCAACGTTATGAAATCTGATAAAGTCGTTCAAAAATTTAGGTCCTTACAACTACAGATTGTCAACAGGAACCTCGTTGAAGATCGATTCCATATATCAGCTGATTCGTGAGTCCTTCCTACTTTTGGAGGATGCTTATTATTTATTTCATCTAGCTTCTAGATTCAGATATTAGGTTTTCTTTCATTCTGTTTTAAGGTAGTCATGGACCTGTCTTTAGAACCACTTAGATTGTTAGAGGCTTTATAAACTTGATTGTTGCGTTCTGATTGGATATTGTTCTTGGCTAGCTTCTTTCATGCTAGTCTTATTCATGGATTTGATACATTAGTTGGCCTTCGGCCTTGATTATTGATTACATTATTATTCCATTTGATTTAATCTTGATTGTTGAGATCTTTCTCTATTAGATTGTGATAAAATGAATGTGATGAGGCCAAGTGGTTCGCTTGGCAACTAGCAATAGTATCTGGGTGCCATCCACACCGAGGGTACCCTCTTAGGGCATGACAAACTTGATATCAGAGCACAAAGTTCAAGAGTCCTAGAGAGTCATGAAGCAGTGTCTAGTAGAGTCTTGTTTATGGGTGTGTTGTGTACCACCCTTTATAAGTAGGAGGCTATGGGACATTAGGAATTGTTCACTTCTTTCTTATTCCGAGTTCATGCTATATAGTTTATCTCTATGAATATCTCTTCTAAGTCGTGTATTACGCGTATTGCAAAATTGTGATCATGCCTCCAGAAGAGCTGCTAGAGAAAGAGGGCATCCCGCTAGAGAAAACGTTAACCAGCCTGAACCGCAGGTCCCTGAACAGCCACCACAAGATGACATCTCAAAGGCTGAGCTTCGCCAGGCCATCCAGACTTTGGCCCAGGTTGTGACAACACCTACTGCTAGATAGGGAGCAGGTAGATAGAATGCTCATGATACCTCCAGAGTTCGTGAGTTTCTAAGAATGAACCCGCCTAAGTTCATAGGATCTACCCCTAATGAGGATCCAAAGAACTATATTGATGAGTTTTAGAAAGTGTTTCAGGTCATGCATATGGGTGATGTGATAAAGTAGAGTTGCCTACCCAGCAGTTCAAAGGTGTTGCTAGGCTATGGTTTGACTAGTGAAAGAAGGGTAGGGGAGAGGGTGCTCTAATTCTGATTTGGACAGTGTTTGAGGAAGCTTTCTTAGGGCGCTTCTTCCCGAGAGAGATGAGGGAGGCCAAGGTAAGAGAGTTCTTAAATCTAAAACAGGGATCCATGACTATGCAGTAGTATGGTCTTAAGTTCACACAACTATCTCGCTATGCTCCTGAGATGGTTGTAGACATGAGAAGTAGGATGGGTTTATACATTGATGGCTTGATTAAGTTGCAAAAGAGAGATGTGAGGGGAGCTATGCTTGTGAACGACATGGACATAGGTAGGTTAATGACCTATGTGCAACAAGCTGATAAGGAGAGGCAGCAAGACACAGAGGAGACCGAACATAAGAGGGCTAAAACATCCAGCCATGAGGTCAAGAAGAGAGGTAATGGGAATGCTAACTAGTTTTGGACCGAGCCAACACCTTCATCTTCCAGTACCTAGGACTAAGCATGGTCAGAGGTCCCAAAATTTCATGGCTCACAGATCCTAGTCGTAGGGCAGTATGGGTCGGGGTTCACAAGGTAAACCACCATGTGGAAAGTGTGCCTGTCACGACCCAAATTCAAATTGCTACTAAAGAAAGATAAAGTAAAGTGGAATCAACTCATATAACATAAGAATCTCCCAAAACCTGGAATCATGAGTACAAGAGCATCTAAGGTAGTACACTAGCATATATACAACTATCTCAAGTGAAATAGAAAGCTGTCTCATAATATCTGATACAAGCCTGAAAGAAAGCAATAAAGAGAATTCCAAAGATCCACAGTGACCCAAAGTCTGAGCCTCATCGATAAGATCTGGATGGAAGCAGAATAACTCAACTAGAGTGATCAACTATCCTTGCGGGTCCCTGTGCTTGATCTGCAAGGAGGAACAAAGTAGGGGTGAGTACACAAAAATGTACCTAATAGGTTCAACCGACTGGGTAAGAGAAATTGAAACAAGTATGCAATAATGAAAAATCCTATCCCTGCATCCAAAGAGGTTAGTGCACAGTTAAATATATACATGATAATGAGCTAAGGTATCCTCAATAACCCATGGTTACCATACATCAACAAATGTGAACGTGATGCACAACTCATCAATCGATATGCCAAGTATTTCACAACCTTGCCACCTGCCCGTGATCAAGGTAATATCAATATGCCTTAACCTTACCACTTGCCCGTGGTCAAAGAGTATCACAGTGTCATGTCCCTACCACCTGCCCATGGTCAAGGAAGTATAAGATACGAATCCCACCCATACCTTCTAATCGGGTCAAGGGATGGTACCAATGTGGAGCGTAATACCTTTTCCTCCTACCCGAGTCAAATGATGTCACAAGTAACATACAACGGATGTAAATCAATGATACAATCCAAAAATGCATGTACATATAGAATAGCATCAAAGCATGAATACCGATACATGAATCTCATATAATCATATGCACATAAAGAATAATATCAAGAGTCTCAGCTAATTCCCAAAGCATCATCATGTCTCAGATCATCATTATTATATCAGTAGTCAAGAATATCAACAACACCGGACCTTACTCATCCCAATTATGCAAGAATATCAGTAATACCGGACCTTACTTGTCCCAATTATACAAGAATATCAATCCTACCGGACCTAACTCGTCCCAATTATACATATACATCTTATAGGTATCTCAACAACCATCAATTACAACATAAATTATCCAAATGGTCTCACAAGTCTTATATTAGTACATTTTATCCCAATTCATCATAATCTATAAGATTTCATCTCAGTTCATCAATGGAATCGAAATTTACATTATAATTTGGCTCAATCGGAATCAGAGTATTATCAATATATCTTTATGTCAACATATTTACTCATGAATCAGTTCGAATCTCACAACTATCACATAAACATGATCAATAACGCAAATCCAATCCCAAAAAGTTAGCCAAACCTACCTCAATGCCGAAACCACACTCAAATAAGCTTTTAATCAACTCAATCCACAAAATGATCATTGAATCGATCCACCATTATCAACATAGATACTACGTATTAAGAGGAGCATTTTGATACCCATACTAGCATAAATTAGACTTAGGGGCAAAATGGTCAATTTAAGGGCTAAATCTGAAGTTCCTGAATCTGAAAATTAACTTTAAAATCAAGTTCTATGCGAAACATGGAATTTGTGGATGAAAATCTCACTAAAATTAAGCTTAAATTGAAAGGAAAATTAACATTTAAAGTTTGGAAATTATAGTTTAAAAATTCTCAATTTTGGACATTCAAAATCATGAAATTAAGGACAAAATGAAGATAAAACTAATGAAAAATGATTAATATAGTGTTAGAAACACTTAAACAAGTTAGATCTTCAAAAATCTCTTCTCATAATTGCCCAAAAATCTTGATAAGTTCGAAAATGGAACAAAAATAGTGACTCTCAGGTTTTTAAAACTGAACAGTGAAAATATACTCCCTGATTGCAGATCCTATCCAGCGAATGCGAATCCCAGGAAGGACTCCCTCTATGAATGCGGGACCCTGACTAGGAACACGGAGAAGAAAAGTACCTGCACCAAATATCAACAAAAACCAACAAAACTAAGTCCAATTCCCTACTGGGAATGGACCCTTAGAATTCATTCAAAATCAGAACTTTACAAACTATATATATATCCATGCCAGGAATAGGGATCCGGACTCAACGAAATCATCAGAGATCAATTCCAAGGCCTTCTCACCACATTTACCAATACAACATGATAAAACTAGTTTAAAACTCAAAATATAAAAACTGCCCTCGACAACTCCAAAAATTATTACTAGATCATTTCTAGCGTTATTTCACCTTCTAAAACTACTGGAACTGTCAGAATTTTGATTCGAGCTTCCAAACATTGAATGTTGCTTTGGTTCCGAAAATGACTAAAATTACAACTTTGGGCCTAAAAACCTCATTTTTTAACTCTGAGTTCAGTTCTATAATTTCTCATAGTTTAGTTTCAAACGTTTCAGAGCTAATGGAATTGATGGATCCCCAATCTGACCCTCGAAACTCAAAATTGTAGAAAACTCACTTTTTCAATAACTTAAGCTTCCAAAAATGCCAAAAATCATATTTTCAACTTTCAAAACTCAGGATTTCAATTCCAACAGTATAGATAGTTCAAAATAGGCCCAAAACAACTTATGAAAGGGTAAAATAGTAATTTCTACAGATAAGGCAAAAAATGACCAACCAGGTCATTACATCATTCACCACTAAAAGTAATGTTTGTCCTCAAACATAAGAGAAAGAAGAGTACCTGAAGCCTAAAAAAGGCTGGGATATCTAGCCCACAGGTCAGACTCCAACTCTCGAGTAGCCTCATCAACATAGCAGTGTCTCCACTGAACCTTCATAGAAGGTATATCTTTGGATCTCAATCTCCGAACCTTTCTATCCAATATAGCTATAGGCTCTTTCTCAAAGGATAAATTTGAGCCCAACTCAATAGAATCATAAGAGATCACATGGGACGCATTATGAATGTGCCGGTGGAGCATGGGAAACATGGAAAATAGGATGAACAACCGATAATATAGGTGGCAAGGCCAACTCATAAGCCACATCATCAACTCTCCTCAAAATCTCAAAGGGGCCAATGAATCTAGGACTGAGCTTTCCCCTCTTCCTAAATCTCATCACATCCTTCATTGGTGAAACTTTCAACCACACACTGTCACCAATAGAGAACTCAAGGGGCCTCACCCTCCTATCAATATAACTCTTCTGGTGATTTTGGGCTGTCGAAAGTCTACTCTGAATTAGTCGGAATCGGTCCATGGCATCCTGAAGCAAGTCAATATCCAACACATCAGCTGAACCTGAATCAAACTATCCAATCAATGATCTACACCTTCGGCCATACAATGCCTCAAATGTTGCCATCTGGATGCTGGAATAATAACTGTTGTTATATGCAAACTCTACCAACGGTAAGTGCTAGTCCCACTAGGTCCAAAATTCAATAACACAGGCCTAAGCCTGTCCTCTAGCACCTGAATGGTATGCTCGGGATTGATCGTTAGTCTGAGGATGAAAAGCTGAACTTAAATCCACTCTAGTGCCCAAACCATGCTGTAGAGCCCGCCAAAAGTGAGAAGAAAACACGACCCCTCTATCTGATACTATAGACACTGGCACACCCATGAAATCTGATAATGTCCTATGTACAACCTAGCAGCTACTCTACACTATAAGAAGTGAGCTGACTTGGTCAACTGATCCACAACCACCCAAACTGAATCAAACATGCCCAAGGCCATGGGCAAACTTATAACAAAATCTATGGTGATTATCTCCCACTTCCACTTGGGAATGGGCATCATTTGCATCGATCCACGGGGCTTTTGGTGCTCATACTTGACTTATTGGCAATTAAACACTTGGCCACGAACTTAGCTATTCCCTTCTCATACCAAACCATCAACAATGCTGTTATAGATCATGGTACATCTTTGCCACACCCAGATGGATATAATATCTAGCACAATGGGAGGCACACAAACTCTACCACCATTTATCCTCAGAACACCATCAGAATCAATAAGAGTAGCCTTGGCTTCACCTCTCAACACTTTGTCATGAATCATGCATAACCTAGGATCCTCAAACTAATGAGCACATATCTGATTAGACAAAGAAGATCTAGCCTCAACAAAGGCCAAAATACTCCGAAAAGGAGAAATATCCAAATAAACTATCTATCTAGCGAGCAATTGAACCTCCAAAGCTAAGGGCCTCTCCTCAGCCCTCAAGAATGCTAAACTCCCCATACTAGTAGCCTTTTGGCTCAAAGCATCAACCACCACCCTGGCCTTTCTGGGGTGATATAGAATACATATATCATAGTCCTTAAGCAACTCTAACCATCTATGTTGACCCATGTTTAGATTAGGTTGAGAAAAGATATATTTGAGGCTCCGGTGATTCGTAAAGGTTTCACAAATCACCCCATAAAGATAATGTCGCCACAACTTCAGCATGAACACAACCACATCCAAATCCAAGTCATGGGTACATTAGTTTCTCTCATGCACCTTTAGTTGTCTAGAAGCATAGGCTATTATCTTCCCCCTCTGCATCAATTCACCACCTAGACTCACGCCAAAAACATCACAATATACCATAGATGGGACTCCGTCCTCGGGTAAGGCAAGAATAGGTGCTGAAGTCAACAAATCCTTGAGCTTTTGGTAGCTCACTTCACACAATTTTCCGACCACTAAAATGCCACAACATTTTCAGTCAATCTAGTTAATGGGGATGCTATAGATGAGAAAACCTGAATAAAATGCTGATGATACTCCACTAAACCAAGGAAACTCTTAATCTTGGTCATGGAAGTAGGCCTAACCCACTCACGAACAACTACTACCTTGGCTGGATCAATAATACCCTTTTTTTGACACAACATAGCCAAGAAATGCAACAAACTCAAGCCAAATCTCACACATTGAGAACTTCATATACAACTTCTCTTTCCTTAATTACTTAAATATGGTCCTCAAGAGCTTAACATGATCGGCCTCACTCTTGGAATAAACCAATATATCATCTATGGACACAATCACAAAGATGTCCAAATAGGACTTGAACACTCGGTTCATCAACTCCAAAAAAGCAGTTGAGGCATTAGTCAACTTGAATGACATAACCATGAACTCATAATGCCCATAACGGGTCCTAAAAGCCATCTTTGGAATGTCAGACTCCCAAACTCTCAGCTGAAAATAACTAGACCTCAAGTCAATCTTGGAGAATACTGAGGCACCTTGTAACTGGCCAAAAAGGTCATCAATGCTAGGCAAAGGATATTTGTTCTTGATGGTCACTTTGTTAAGATGCGACAGTTAATACGCATATGCACAGTGCCATTATTCTTCATAAATAATACAGGAGCACCCCAGGAATATTTCACTCAGATGAATAAAGCCTTTCTTCAACAAGTCTTCTTATTGTTCCTTCAACTCCTTTAATTCAGTCGGGGCCATCTGATAGGGAGCAACAGAGATGGGCTTAGTGCTCGACTCCACATTAATAGCAAAGTCAATAATACAGTCCAAAGGAAATCCAAGAAAGTCAATCAGAAATACATCCATAAACTCTCTAGAAACCCTGGTAGTCTCTAATGAAGGGGACTCTTGAGAAACTGCCCGAACATGAGCTAAATATGCCTAACATCTCTTCCGTATCAGTCGACAAGCACGCATATAAGAAATAACACCCTTAGGATAGGAACTAGGTGCTCTAGTCCACATCAACTAAGACGAGTCGGGTAAGATAAGGTCATGGTCTTCGCATGATAGTCAAAAATAACATGATAAGGTGATAACCAGTCCATACCCAATATCACATCAAAGTCTACCACATGCAATAATATCAAATCAAAAACTATATCTCTCCCCATGGAAGTCACAACACAACCCCGATATACTTGATTCACCAATAAAGATTCACCAACGAAGGTGGAAACACAAATAGGCTTGGCAAGAGACTCACACATAATATTAATATCAGAAGCAGAATAGGCCGACACATAGGAATAAGTAGAAGCTGGATCAAATAAAACTAAAGCTGAATGATAGCAAACTGGAACCATACCTGTGATGACCATACTAGAAGTCTCTGCCTCGGCTCTACCTTTCCTTGTACCACGACCTCTTCTAGTACCACCCATCCCTCATACCCTGAGAGGTGTCTTTGGCTGCTGTCTGAGATCCTGAAGTCTGAGTAGGAAAAACCCAATGTGGATAACAGTTGGCGAAGTGCCTAACCTCATCACAAACATAACAAGCCTTGGGGTCTCGCCCCTGAGATGACTGTGTCAAAGAACAACCACGTCTAGCTAAACTAAGGGAGCTATCATAACTTATCTGAGTAGGCGTAAACCTGTCATCGTCGGATGCTAGCTGCCTGAACTGCCCAAACGTGATGAATCTCTTCCCACCCCCTTGTGTATCATGCTTTATGTGCTCTATAATGTGAGTGTGATCCACAACACTCTGAAAAGTGCCTCCAGCCAGAACTAGAGAAGCTGTAGTCTCCTAAAGATACCCTTCCAATCCCTTGGCGAAGCGCCAAATCCTCTCAAACTCTGTAGGGATGCTGGATAAGGCATACCTAGACAATGTGTGATACCTAGCCTCATAGTTAGAAACGGACATAGAACCCTGTTGTAGCCTATCAAACCTATCCTAGCGTCTGTCCTACAAGATATATGGCGCGAACATCTCCAGAAATATCCATGTAAATTACTCCCATGTCACACCTGGAGTTCCAATAGATTGACGAGCTACACCTAACCTCCACCACTCCATGGTAAGTCTAGTGAAATGGTATGATGTATAGGCAACCCCATTCCAGTTACAGAACCGGTCCTAAAACTTCGACAGAAAATCATAGGCTCTATCACTAGGGGTGCCATCGAATCGTGGAGGAGCCAACCGCACAAACCTCTCAAAGCTCTTCTACTCCACTGTGGACATGGCTGGGTTGACAGAAGATATTGGCACTATAAATAAGGGTGGTGTAGTAGATGAAGCAATAGCTAGACTCTATAACTGAGAACCAGAACTCGACTTGGATATTTAGGGCGGAATTATAACGGTCATAGGAGAATCAGCTGGAATTGAAGAAGGACCAAAATGAATCATGGATGGCTCAGACAAAGCTATGGAAGGACCAACCGATGCTGTAGAAAAACCTGTACATCAATAGTAGCTGGGGGGGAAGGTGCTCCCTCCAATCTAGCCAATACCCTCAAAAGTAACTCCTGAAATGAGGGTGTAGTCTTTGGGGTTGAGGGTGGTAGAATAGGATCTGCAGGCCCCACCTGCTCATAAATAAGCTCTGGAGAAGCTGATCTAATATGCCTCCTAGGCGGAGCTGCACTTCTAGCAATGCCTATGCCTCTGGCTCTATCCCAAACAGTGTCTCGACCTTGAGTGAGAGCCATATTAGTTGCCTCGGGCTCTCCATTGATCGATGGGATCTCGTGATTGGCATATATGCATAAGGAGTAAATTAGATACATTTAAAGGGTAACACAAAGAAATACATGAATAGAAGCAAGATGTTAAAGTCTTTCTTATCAAGTGCCCCATAGCCTACCAAAGATGGGTGTGGACGTCTACACACCGATCCACGAGACTCTACTAGACACCCTACTCTTGACTTACATGACCAATGAACCTAGAGCTCTGATACCAAACCATTTACCCACTCAATTTGGATCACAACTAAAGAAAGATAAAATAAAGCGGAAACAACTTATATAATGTAAGAATCTCCAAAAACCTGGAGTCATGAGTACAAGAGCATCTAAGGTAGTATGATAGCATATATAAACTGTCTCAAGTGAAATAAAAAGCTTTGACATAAGTCGGAAGAAGAAATAAAGAGAATCCCAGAGATCCACTGTGACCCAAAGCCTGAGCCTTATCGATAAGACCTGGATGGAAGCAGAATAGCTCAACTAGAGTGATCAACTATTGTGCGGGTCCCTGTGCTCGATCTGTAGGGAGGAACGAAGTAGGGGTGAGTACACCAAAATGTACCCAGTAGGTTCGACCGATAGGGTAAAAGAAATTGAAACAAGTACACAATAACGAAGAATCCTATCTGTGCATCCAAAAGGTTTTATATATATATTTATATATATACATATATATATGATAATGAGCTAAGATATCCTCAATAACCCATGGTAACATACATCAATAAATGTGAATGCGATGCACAACTCATCACTCGATGCTAAGTATTTCACAACCTTGCCACCTGCCCATGATCAAGATAATATCAAAATGCCTCAACCTTTCCACCTGCCCGTGGTCAAGAAGTATCACAGTGTCATGTCCTTGCCACCTGCCCGTGGTTAAGGGAGTATAAAATATGAATCCCACCCTTGCCTCCTACTCGGGTCAACGGGTAGTACCAATGTGGAGTGTAATACCCTTGACCCCTACCCGGGTCAAGGGATGTCACAAGAAATATACAATAGATGTAAATCAATGATACAATCCAGAAATGCATGTACATATAGAATGGCATCAAAGTACATGAATCTCATATAATGATATGCACATAAAGAATAGTATCAAGAGTCTCAACTAATGCCCAAACCATCATCATGTCTCAGATCATCATTTTTATATCAGTGTCAAGAGTATCAACAACATCGGACCTTATTCGTCCCAATTATGCAAGAATATCAGTAATACTGGACCTTACTCATCTCAGTTATATAAAAATATCAATCATACTGGGCCTAGCTCATCCCAATTATACATATACATCTCATAGATATCTAACAACCATCAATTACCATAAAAATTATCCAAATGGTCTCATAAGTCTCATATTATCACATTTTATCCCTATTCATCATAATCCACAAGATTTCATCTCAATTCATCAATGGAATCAAAATTTACATCATAATTTGGCTCAACCAAAATTAGAGTACCATCAATATCCCGTTATATCAACATACTTACTCATGAATAAGTCTAAAATGATGACATTTTCAAATTGATAAAAGAAGAACAAAAAAGTGAGCAATGACGATGTTTTCAAATTGATAGAAAAAAAAAAGAATTAAAAAGTGAGCAACCACGATGTTTTAAAATTGATAAAAAAAGAACAAAAAAGTGTAATGACCCTCTAGGTCATTTATATAATTTTGCGGCTACTTTATTTATTTGAGCATGTGTATAACGACCTTGGGCCATTGGTGAATTGTTGGGACTGTTGGGGTGGTCATTTTTTGGGTAATTGGGAGTTATGTGGATTTTTGAGTTAATGGGGAAGTTATACCTGTAAAATGAAATTTTCGGGTAAAGTCCTAGTAAATGGTATCATGCCCCAGGAGGATACCTTTGGCATGGCCGGCACCCAAAGACTATTGCTAGTCCCCAAGTGAACTACTTGGCCTCATCACATTCATTCAATCCCAATCTAACAATGGAAGACATTAACTTATCAAAATCAACTCAAATAGAATAGTAACTCGATCGAAAACAAAGGCCAAATACCAACAAATCTATCAAATGAACTGAAAAAGACTAGTATGAAGGAAACTAGCTAGACAATGTTCAAATCAACAATCCCTGATCTAGTCTATGAAGCCTCTAACTGAAGTATTGAGATGGTAACATGACAGGCCATGTCTACCTCAATCAAAGAAAATAAAGTACTAAATTAAGATAGATGAAAATATAAATGAGTATCCTCCGAAAGCAGGGAAGGACTCATCAAATCAGCTGAATGCAGTAGATCCTCAACGGTGTGCTTGTTGATGATCTTTAGTACCCTGTCTCTGCATCATAAAATGATGCAATCCAAATTGACGTCAGTATGTAAAATGTATAAGTATGTAAAATGACTGATGAAACATGCATCAAGGTAAAATACCATCAACTCAGATAATTTCAAATCAAGAGATATGGAACTCAATCTGAATGTCAAATTTCTATCTAAAGCAAAAATAAAGAGTCGATAATGACTAATCAATGCACATCCAATCTAATCCAAATCCAATTCAATCAGAGTACTATCAATATAGAACCTGTCTGGGAGTTTCTCTTATCCGACAACAATCACTTATGAGCGAGTGATCATACAATAATCCCATTGATGTTACCACAATCATCCAATACTTACCAGGGTAATGAACGAATTGACCCATAATTGATCTAATCAACCAAGTCCTCTATTGTTCAAGGAACCTATCCAGAGGAACATCTGACTTAACGGTTTCAATCCTTTCTTATGTTTGGCCATGTAGTTATTGAGTTCAAATTAGACTTACTCTTACTCAGTTCGATGCTCGATTCTCCTCCTAAGACTCAATACTCATGAGATACTCAATCTCAATCAATCCAATCAGAGAGCCTCATAAGGATTTATATAAAACTATCAATTCTATTACAATCGAGCCTTTTGGCTTATCAACCATCTAATCAATCATCAATTACATCTCTTAAGAGGGTTTAGATAATTGTTAAGAGAAATATCAATTTTGACCAATCATTAATGGACTATTAATTTGGCCAATCACTCATGTAAAAGCATTTATTGAATAAATCAAGTTTATGATGATCATCAACATATGAAAATATGTAGGATATGTATAATTCTGTAAGAAAACATTCGGAAACAAGAACATGCATAAAAATTGAATACGTTCATCTATCAACTTATCTCAATCAACTAGGCACATGGAAGAATAATTTCATGCTTTAGGTTAGCCATACATACCTGGGATAAAGGAAGACACTCGACCTTGCAAGAATTTGTCCTCAATCTATTGAACCCTCATTTTTCTTCTCTTCTCCTTAACCCTAGTGTTTGTTAGAACGTTTTAGAAAGGCTAAGCAATGTGTTTAAAACCTTTTTTATGCTTAAAACAACCTATATTGATCGTGTTTTAAGTTTAGGAGAGGTGGAAAAAGGTCTATAATGTCCCTCAAGAAAAACTAAAATTTACCCTTCGGAATACCAAGTTCGCGTTACAGATTTGGATGCTTTACGGGTATTTTCATCACAAATCCTTTGATCGAGTTTTTAATCCCATAGAAAATATTGGGATTGCCATTAAATGTAAATCCACGACAAGCCCGCAACACGGACATATCGTACACTTTTCTCAAATTACATTTTCGCTCTAAAAAAATTATATTTTTATCCGGTTGCTATTAAAATCAACTAGGACCATTTCTCCACATAAGTTTTCATGTTGATTGCATTTTTGGCCTTGAATTTTCCAAAAGAGTTTGGAAAGACGCTTAAGCTTTTCTCTTCTAGGGCCATTTTGGTATTTTCGATCAGGTGTAACAAATGGGCTCGGAGTGGAATTTTGATGACTGCATTAGCTCTGCGATGGTTGAATCAGGCTAGGAGCATATCTGGTGCAATTATATCAAGAATGGCAAATGTGGCTATCGGAACCGGTTAATAGTTGACCCAGTCAATGCTCTTAGGAACCGTGCCCCGAATAAGAATTTCGATAGCACGGTTAGCTCCAGAACATCAATTTTGTCTATGATAACCTCTCGTTTGATACCGAGGACGTCCAAATGCGATATGTCCTCCAAGGAGCTGTTTGTTAAAAGTTGTATATAAAGAAGTGGGACCCTCTGGTTATCATGGGAAGCTCCCTTGGGAATTTTGACTGCACCATTTAATTAGGAACGTCAAAATCCATAGGGTTACATGGTTTGTTTGCGAAAATTATAGTCCAGACGAGTCCAAAACATCAAAAAAAGGGTTGGATGATTGCTGAAAGGAAATGTGCAATTTGAAACGCTGTAGCACTAACACGTGGCATGGTCAGAATCTGTCACGTCTCAGGCATGCTGCCTTTATATACATGGGTGCTGATTGACTTGTTATACACATATATACTACAACTTCACACTACGATTCTGAGCTCATGTTTCATCTTATTTGAGTGATTTAAAAGGCTACGTGACACGAATATTTGCAAGAAACACTATGGAAGTGTCGAATTCTGATTTCGGCCATATTTTAAGGTAAAATATCTGCTCTTTTGCCAATTGCATATTAGAAATGACTAAAAACTTTACACTTTGATATCAAGTCATTTTTCAATAGAATTAAGTGAAATTTGTGTTTAAATTGTTCTATTTTTGAGAGGCATATTGGTATGCTTCAATCATATTAATTTGGTTGTATTTTTCAGAATTTGACTGAGAATGTATGTGTGAAATGGTTTTGATAAGAAACGCAACTTCACTTGGAGCCATTTATTTCTCTTTTCTGATCTTTTTTGGGCTCAATTTCTTGCTATGAGCTCAGGGTGATGCAGGGATTATTTTATAGGGATTGGTTCGACATTTCAGGTGTGGGCCTTGATTTCCACAGTTTTAGTCATAGTTGATGTAATTTTACCCTTTTCCTGAGATTTTACAACCAGATCAGTTGTAATGATCTTGTGATTTGTGTTTTGACAGTTGATCAATGTTGGATATGACAAGGAAGGAAAAAGCTCAGGTGGATTATTCAAGACGCGAGGAATCGTCTGCCTGGTAGGCTAGGCTTTCTCTAAACCTTAAACTGAGTTGAAATGTATGCGTATTTGAACTGGAATGTGTAGAAATGTACTGTTTATGGATTAAGTTGTGGAGTATACGTTGTATATGGTTGTATGTGATATGTGTTTTGTATATATATATATATATATATATATATATATATATATGATGTTATGGGATGATAATTGTTATATTGAGGGTTGTGTTGACCGTAGCTGCTATACTATCTGAGTTCTTACACTATTTGGCTATGAGAAGAGCATGAAAAGGGGCTGGATGGGTTGAGAACATGTGACCGGTGCGCATACTGAGATTGACTCTTGCTTGTATGTGTGTATAGCTTGAGATTACTAAAATATACTCACTTATGAGGCTAACAAGTGAGTACATGCTACCTTGTGCACTAATTCTAGCATTTATGTGTGTTATGAGTACTTGTGACTACCTAGATCATGGTAGATTTGCATACCTAAACATGATTTTGTGTTGTCCTGTGACTTATGTTTTAATGACCCTCTGGGACATTTCTGTGGTTTTGCTATTATTACATTGATTTTACCATGTGCATAGTGACCTTAAGACTATTTGGTTGATTATTGGTCGGGCTATTGGAGAGTTACGTGAATTTTTGAGTTAACCAGGAAGTTATACCTATAAAAATGAGTTTTCGAATAAATTCCTAGTAAACAGCTTCAGAATGAAATTCTGATGATTCCATTAGCCCCAGAATGGTCAAATTAGGTTAGAAGCATGTCTAGTGCAATTACATCATGGATTGCAAATTTTGTCGTCAAAACTGATTAATAATTGATCCTGTTAATGCCCTTGAGAATCATGCCTCGAATGAGACTTTTGATAGTGTGGTTAGTTCCGGAACATCGATATTTTTCTAGGCGACCCTTCATTTAATACTAGGGACATCCGGATGTGATCTGATTCCCGGGGGATTCCCGTTAAAGGTTGCATATAAAGAAGTGAGACCCTCACTTTATTGTAGGAAGCTCCGTTGGAAACTTTGACTGCACGTTGGATTCGAAATGTCGAAATCCATAGGTTACATAGTTCATTTGCAAAAATAAGACTTCGGATGAGCCTGGAACAATGAAAAAAATGATTGAAGGATTAATGGAAAGGAGGAGAGACATGTGGCCGAAACTAAGGTTGCCAACTGGTGCAGTCAGGCACTGCTAGGTGGCAGAACGTGTCAAGCCTGCTATACGTCTATATATATATATATATTTATATGTACATATGTTTCCAGGAAATTGTGTGTGTATATATATTTCCTCCAACTTTGTATCGCGATTTTGAGCTCATTTTTCATCCTATTTGAGAGATTCAAAAGGCTACGCGACATAAATATTTGCAAGGAATGTCATGGTGAAGTTGGATTCAATATTTGACATGTATTTCAAGGTAAATCTCTACCTTTTCGTTGATGAGATAGTGAGAAAGAGTAAAAACTTTACATTGTGATATCTTGGTCATTTCTCAACGGAATGAAGTGAAATTTGAGGTATACTGGCTGTTAGCTGATTTTATCAGATTTTTGACAGAGAGTTTTGAAAATAATATTTTTCTTGGAAAGTTTTTAACTTCATTTTTGAGCCTTTTCTAGGTCTTTTGAAGTCCGTTTTGGGCCAAATTTTTGCCTATGGACTCAGGATGATGTGGAGATTATTTATGGGGATTAGTTCGGCATTTCAAGCGCCGGCCCCAATTTGTCCCATTTTAGTCGTAATTGATATAATTTCACCTATTTCTTGAGATTTTAAAGCTAAATCAGCCATAATGGTCTTATGCCTTATGTTTTGATAGCTAAGCAACATCAAAAGGCGTTTCGGAGGGGAAAATCTTGGCTGGATTGACTCACAGTAAGAGATGTTAGACGCCAGGTAGGTTAGGTTTTATCTAAACCCTAGATTGAGCTGAAATGTTTGCATATTTGAATCGAAATGTGTAGAAATTTATTGTTTATGGATTGAGCTATGGAGTATAGTTGGATATGGCTGGATGCAATTTGTGTGTTATATATATATGTGTGTGTGTGTATATATAATGTTATGGGACGCTACGTATTGTATTGAGGGCTGTGTTGGCTTTAACTAGTATATTATAAGAGTTCTTATATTATATGGCTACAAAAAGGCTTGAAAGGGGTTGGCTAGAGCTATGAACATATGACAGGTATGTACACTAAGCTTGACTCTTGTTCATATGTGTGTGTGGTATGATGCTATTCAAATATACTAGCTATTGAGGTTTTCCTATGATTACATGCTACCCTGTGCATTGAATTATGTATCTACATCTGGTTGGTATGCATAATGTGGCTAAAGTTATCTATATCTTTTCTAAGTACTTCTAGTAGAACGTCTTGATTAAACATGGTTTTGTGTTGCCCTGTGATTTATATGATCATGTACACTGCTATTATCTGTTATGTACTTGTGCTACTGGTTGGTAATTGGAGATATACAACATGTTCTTGGGACAGTCATAGTTATACCCCTAAAAGAACCTTTTGACCTATAATACGAGATGTGTTGACACTGAGCCATTGGCAGGTTAGACATAGGAGTGTGATCCTGTTAGCGAGGTGTAGGTTATATCCTATGGGCTTTCTAGGCTATCTACGACAAGACACTAGTTACATGGTTTAGTTTTGGGGATTTTCATCCTGTTGAGAGGGGAACATTTTTAGTGCGCTGCCACATAGTTGCCTTAGGTGATATCCTTTATGGCTATTGGGCTATGATATGATTCTAGTCGGTGTCATCTTTCTAATTGTCTATCCTCTTGGGCTTAGCTTATGTTACACTGAACTGCCCTATGAGTTTCTTTACACAGAGAAAGGGGCCAAGTAAGGGCCGAATATGGGCTAGTGCCCTAGGACAAACATGTGTTCTGACTTGAATCGTACCTTTATAAAGTGTATAGCCTATTGCTACTGAGATATTATGACTAGGATATTATGTATTGATTATCTGCCGTATTGTGGCCTAATATTTGTATAGATATGACTTTCCTGGGATTAGTTGTTCGAGATACCTATGATAGACCATGTTTGTTTATGTTTACTCTGGGCACTTGAAATTGATGAGGTTATGGTTTATATGGACTTTGTTGGGCATGACTCTATAGTGATTTCTGAGACGTATACACTCTGAGGTACTGCTAATAGTTATTATGCACTAGTATGTCCATCTGATGCTGGGTTATTTGTCTATCTGAGTGAGGTGGTTGGCTATCTACTGAGATGGAGATGATTCTATCAGACTAGATGGTATATTTGGGGGATCCAAATCTGGATAGGGTAGAGAGAGATTGATTGGTTTTACGCTCTGAGACCTAGATGAATCACCCTGTAGTTCAAGTCTCAAGTAGCCATGTCCATGTTTTTGAGATTCAGGGTGACGTGCCCCGTGGTCCCATTCTCCGATTGTCACATCCGAGTGTCCAAGACTGGGGTGTCAATTCTAAAGGGTTCCGAGCATTTGATGTTACTTTGGGCCTGAGGCCCCGTTGACTATATTTTGTGGGCTAGGCCCCGTTGACTGTTATTTTGAGTTTAGGACCTTGTTGATTCCACTTTAGGGGCGAGGCCCCGTGATTGACATCCTGAGATGAGACACTATTATTTATGTGATGGGGATTCTTTCTCCCACGGGGGATATGTCCCACTATTATGTTGAGTATCAAACTATCTATCCTAGGCTGACTGATCAACTAGAGGCCAGGTCAGAGGACTATGGATCGAGTGCCATGTACCAATATAGGGTCGACGACCCGACTGACTTATGATGTGGCTTATCTACTGAGAAAAGACGGTAAGGCAAAGATAAAGTACCACTTTTCCAATACTCAGAATTTCATTTATGGTGTTTCTAAGGTTGTTGGGATGAGTCCTGTGATTACTTACCTGTGGATCCACTCACCTATTCCTACTTTGATTATGTGTGGGTGTACCTCCTAGGCTTATGGGGGCCCAAAGGGCACTCAGGCTTAGATACTAGGGCCTTACATCCATGAACAGTTGACCCTTATTTTGATTATGTGGAGAGCTGGGCTCTGTGATGGTTTTATGGGATTCTATGATGGTTCTATAAGATTCTGTGATAGTTCTGAGGGATTCTGTGATTTTTTGTTGGCATTATTATTGTGTGTGGGTGTACGTTTTGGGCTTATGATGGCCAAGTTGGCCTACATGCATATATACTAGGGCCTTGCACCCGCATACAACACTATGCCTCAAGTGGGGTTAGTTGTGGTATGAGCCTATTGTAGTTTTTGTCAGTATATCAATGGTCATCACTTGGGTTGGTTCAGTTATCATTGTTAATCTCTTTGGTTGGCTCAGTGGTGGTTTGAGGGTTTCCAGATATGTGTATGCATTGATCTGAGTTTATTTTGCTACAATGCTACAGTTCTCTTTATATTTGGGCTCTATATATGTTTACTGTTTCATTGGGTCAGCCAATGATGCCTACTTAGAACCTTTTCAGCTATTCGCCCCTACTTCTGCATCTTCCCATGGTGTAGGTCCAGTTACGGGCCATAATAGCTAAGTTGGGGAATTTTCGGAGTGCTCAGGAGACTTTTAGTGAGCATTGATAGATCTGGTTTCTTCGTAGTCTCCATCTTGCTGATGGCTATCTTTTGTATCTAGGCATTGACCTTGTCCAATACTGTTATGTATTTGTAGAGATACTCTGATTTTGTATATTATTATGAATATTGATAAATGTATATGACATATCCTTATGTCTATTGTAGCTCTATATAGTTGACTTCCAGGTTGTTAATAGGTTTCGACATATATATTATTGTCGTACCGATTTGGTTTCGACTAGAGATCTAGGACAAGTACCCTTAGGTTAGGAATTGACTTGCCTATAGGTGGGACCTAGCAAGTGCCATTATGACTGGATTGTGAAATATATGATCCTGTATACCACTATTACTTGCTATGTACTTGTGCTACTAGTTAGTGACTAGAGAAACACATCATGTTCTTGGAATGGTTATAGCGATGCTCCTAAAGGAGCCTTGTGACCTGTGATGCAAGATATTTTGCTACTGACCCACTAGCGGGTTAGGGATGAGAGTGCGACCCTGTTAGTGAGATGCAAGTTATATCCTATGGGCTTCCTGGGATATTGTGATGAGACACTATCTATGTGGATTAGTCAGGGGGGCTGGAACCCTGTTTAGATAGGGGAACATTATCAGTAGGCCAACACGTGGTTGCCTTAGGTGATATCCTTTATAGAAGTTGGGCTACGATTTGATTCTTGGTAGGTAACATCCATTTGATTGTCTAGTCTCTTGGGCCTTACCATAGGTTACACTAATGCTGGTGTTTGAGTTTCTTTACATAGAGAAAGAGGCCTGGTAAGGGCAGAATATGAGCTAGTGCCTTGGGACAGGCATGTGTGTTGGCTTGACATGTATCTGTATGAGTATGCATAGCCTGTTGCTATGGAGATATACTGACCAGGAGACTGTGTATTGATGTTATGCCATACTATGGCCTAATTCTGGTGTAGATATGACTCTAAGGGGTTTGGTTATCTGGGATACTTATGATGTACCGTGATTTTCTATGTTTTATCTAGGACTAGTTATTATTGAGGTTATGGAGGCCCTTGTTGGACATGATTCTACAGTAACTTGTGATTTATATATCACTTTGACGTAATGCTGATAGTTGTTGTGCACTGGTTCTCTTCATTTGATGCTGGGGTATTTGTTGTATCTGAGAAAGGTGGTAGTTACTATTATGCAGGTTGGATTGAGATTGTGAGATGCCTAAGTTTTGAGGTCAGCGCCCACGTTCACTCTGGGCACTATATAATTGTTGTCGCATGCATTCACCCTGGGCACGACATGACTTTGGAGTTTTGAATCTTGATAGACTGGTTGTGTAAGTGAACGATTGATATCTTAAGTCTTACATAATGCTCCCCATCACCGTTTTAACACCAGTGGTCATGTTTGATGAGTCGGAGTCTTGGGTGATGCTCCCAATGATCTGTGTCTTGGTGGCCGCGACTTTGATGCCACATGGCAGATGGAGATTTTAAGGACTGAGAGCAGGTTGAGTTTTTTTTATTCTGTAGGTTTTAGAAACTACTATTTTTCCAAAGAGATAAGGCATACCGATTTTACCGTGTTTGAGACAAGGATGGTTATGGGTTATGGACCCCATTGGTTACATTTTGGGTCGAGTATGTCGCTTATTCCATCTTTAGGGGCGAGGCCCCGTGATTTGATGTGTTGAGATAAGACACATTGTTCATACCAGGGGGATTCTTTCTCCCATAGGGGATACATCCCATCTTTACATATGTATATTTTGGATCAGGTTCCATGTGCCGGCACAGGGTCAAGGATCCAGTTGACATGCGATTGCTAGAGCAAGGCTCGTGATTGATTACCCATGGATCCACTCACCTATGCACACCTTGATTAGTCTGAGTGTAACCTTTGAGCTTATGGGGGCTCAGGGGTCATTCAAGTTTAGTTATTAGAGCCTTACATCCACATACAACTGATCCTTGATTTTACGATGTGGAGAGTAAGGATCTGTGATGGTTCTGTGGGAGTTTAGTGATTATCTATCAATTATAATGTGCGTGGGTGTACCTCCCGGGCTTATGGAGCCTGGGTGGCATACATACATAGTTACTAGGGGCTTTCTGTAATGACCATGTCTGTCATTTTTATGGTTTTATTGTTATTATATTGATTTAAGCATGTGCGTAGTGACCTCGGGACTATTGAGGTAATTATTGGTTGGGTTATCTAGAAGTTAGGTAGATTTTTGAGTTAACCGGGAAGTTATATCCGTAAAATAAGTTTTCAGGTAAAGCCCTAGTAAATAGCTTCAGAATGGAATTCTGATGATTCCATTAGCTTCAGAATGGTCAAATTAGGCTAGGAGCATGTCTGGTGCAATTATATCATTGATTGCAAATTTGACCGTCGAAACTGGTTAATAGTTGACCCAATCCATGCTCTTAAAAACCGTATCTCGGATAAGAATTTCGATAGCGCGATTAGCTCTGGAATATCAATTTTAGTCTATGGTGACCCTTCATTTGATGCTAGGGACATCCTAGTGTCATTTGACCCCCCCGGGGCTTTTTGTGAAATGTTGCAAATAATAAAGTGAGACCCTCACTTTATCGTGAAAAACTCTTGTGGAAATTCCAACCGCATCGTTGGATCCGGAACGTCAAATTCCATAAGGTTGCATAGTTTGTTTTCCTAAATTGGAGTTCGGACAAGCCAAAAATGGCGAAAAAGAGATTGAAAGATTGATGAAAAGAGAGGAGGATGACATGACACTTTTAGCAGCTGCCACGTGGTGCAATCTGATGTTGCCACATGGCAGTGAGTTGTCAGCAGCACACTAAAATATATATGCACTTTTTTTCCAGGAAATTTATATATATATATATATATATATATATATATATATATTATATATATATATATATATATATATATATATATATATATATATATATATATATATATATATATATCACCAAAGGCTATGTGACTTGGATTTTTGCAAGGAACATCATGGTAAAGTCGGATTCAGGATTTGACACGTATCTCGAGGAAAATCTCTACTTCTATTTGATGATATATTAGGAATGTGTGATAACTTTACATTTTAATATCTCGGTTATTTCTCCACGAAATTAAGTGAAATTTATGTCTAAGTTATTTTAAATTTTGGGGGAACGCTGTGGTATACTAGGTGTTTGTTGATTCTATCCGATTTTTGAGAATTTCAACCAAGAAAGTTTTGACAAGAATGTTTTCCGAGTAAATTTTTAACTCTAATCTTGGGCCTTTTCTTGGTCTTCTGCGGTCTGTTTTGGGTCGAATATCTGGCTTAGGACTCAAGGTGATGTAGGGATCATTTTACGGGGATTGGTTTGGCATTTTGAGCATGCGCCCCAATGTTTTCCATTTTAGCCTTATTGATGTGATTTTCACCTATTTTTTGTAGATATTGCAGCCAAATCTTGTGACCTATGTTTTGATAGTTGAGCAGCATCAGGAAACGATTCGGAGGGGAAAATCTTGGTTAGATTGACTCAGTGGAAGAAACGTTGGATGCGAGGTACACTAGGCTTTCTCTAAAGCTTAAAGTGAGCTGAAATGTTTGCATATTTGAGTTGGAATGTGTATAAAATACGATGAATGAGTTGAGCTGGAGAATATAGCAAATAGCTGGTCATGAATTCATCTGTGTTGTATATGCTGATATGGGACTGTAGTTGTTATATTGAGGGTTGTGATAGCTGAATCTTGCATGATTTGACTACATGATAGGCTTGAAAGGGCCTAGATGTGTTGAGAACAAGTGATAGGTATGTACATTGAGCTTGACTTTTGCAGGTATGTGTGTGGCCTGAGTTTACTAAAAATACTCACTTTTGGAGACATGATTGCATGCTACCCTGTGCACTGAATCTAGTATATGTATCGAGTTCTATATATATATATATATATATATATATATATATATATATATATATATATATATATATATATATGGCTGCCGTAGGAATTCCTGGTTTAAACCCAATTCTGTGTTGTCCTATGAATTTTATGATCATGTATACCATTATTATTTGTTATGGACTTATGCTTCTAGCTAGTGACGGAGGAAATACCCCATGTTCTAGGGACGATTATAGTGCACCCCTAAGGGAGTCTTGCATTTTATAATACAAGAGATGTTGCTACTGAGCCATTGGTAGGTTTGAGATGAGAGTGTGACCCTATAAATAAGGAAAAGGTTTCATCTTACGGGTTTCCCGAGATTATCTGTGATGAGATACTAGCAGTGTGAGTTAATTATGGGTATGGAATCCTATTTAAGGAAGGGCACTTTTTGCCGGCGCATGGTTTCCTTAGCGATGTTCTTAATAGCAGCTGGACTGCGATATGATTCTGGGTAAGTGATATCTCTTTGATTTTTAGCCTCTTTAGCCTTAGCTTAGGTTATACCGACACTGTCCTATCAGTTGCTTTACACAAAGATAAGGTCTGGTAAAGGACGAGTATGAGCTAATGCCCTGGGACAGGCATGTGTGCTGACTTGACTCATGCCAATTTAAGTATGTAGAACCTATTTCTACTGAGATATGATGACCAGGAGATTGCGTATTGATTATATTTCCGTACTGCTGCCTGATTCTAGTATAAATAAGAATTTGCTGGATTTGGTTGTCTTGGGTTCTTCTGATTTACCGTGGTTGACTATGTTTACCCTAGGCACTTATGATTGAAAGGGTTATAGTATACTTGCCTATGTTGGGCATGACTCCATAGTGATTTGTGATACATATATACTCCGATGTATTGCTAGTAGTTATTGTGCACTGGTTCTTTCCATTTGATGTTAGGTTATCTGTCTTTATCTATGTAGGGTAGTGTATTGTGCGATTTGATAGGGCTGATTCTGTCGAGAGAGGTGGTATAATTGGGGAATCTGGATCTGGATAGGCTAGTGAGAGATTAGCCGAGACTACGCTATAAGACCTAGATGTTGTAGCCTGTAGTTTGAGTCTCCGGTGGCCACGTCTGAGTATTTGAGATCCTGGGTGACGTACCCTATGTTCCCATTCTTCGGTGGCCACGTCTGAATGTCTGATACCAAGGTGTCAATTCTAAAGAGGTCCGAGCAGTTGTCATTACATTAGGCCTGGTGCCCTATTAACTACACATTGGGGGCTAGGCCCAGTTGATTGATATTTTTTGGGGCGAGGAACCCATTGATGACATTTGGGGGTGAGGCCTTATGATTGATATTCAGAGTTGAAATAGACTTGTTATGCGAGGGGGACTCTTTCTCCCAAAGGGGATACTGTCACGACCCATACCTAGAGACTAGGAGTGACATGGCAAATGGGAACCTGAGAGTCCCCAAACAAGCCTCAAAGTATCCCAATTCACATCATCAGTTCGGAAGCGTACTCAAATGATAAACACATAATTCTAAGGGACAGGAAAGTAGGACTCATGCTATAGGGATATCATAAGGAAAGGGGATTAACATGGATTCACATAGCACGTAGCCCATAAGACTAAGAGACGGGTAAGTATGACTCACGCTACGGGGGCTATTCGGGACTTAGGATCTTTCGTATCATAACCACAACACATAACAATATTCAATGGGTAACATAGCCATACCATAATCCCCAACATAACACTTAGCATATAAATGTAAAGGAGTTTACAAGATGTCCAACAATTCCTCTAGTTATAAGATAGGATGGGGGCCAAGACAAACCCCGGGCTCCCCCTCAATTATTAATAACCCAACAAAAGCACCATAAGTAGAGGATAGGTGGCTTGTCCTTGGAAGATAGGACTCACCACAACAATCAAATTTGAGATCCAAGCTAAACTTCGTGCGTGGATGATCAAAGTTCTCGATCCATACATGGTGAGATTATGTAGGAAAAAGTATGCATTAGTACGTTTGAATGTACTAAGTATGCGGGCATGCAATGCTTATAACTTATCAACCTACATTTCAATGTTAGATGACAAGGGCACATAATATAGAAAGAATCATATATCCGAAGAACAGTGGTATACAATATGCCATGGAGTTCATGATGCGTGAAATGTAAAGATGCTCATATATACTGGGGATATGACCTCAGCTGACAATAGCAAGACCAAGCGAGCTATTATCTGGAATCCTAATGAAATCCCTTCACTGATAAAGAGGTGGTCTACTTGCCCAAGGTAAACCATACTTCACCTTACAGGAAAATAACCCATTTTGTATGAAGTAACCCTCCTTACGAAAACATTACTAATTTAGGATAGGATTTTCATGTAGCAAATCATATCACATAATACTTCATCTTACGGGAAGATCACCCATTTCGTATGAAGCAACCTTCCTTACGGGAACATCACCCATTTTGAATAGGATTCTCATAACCTATGTTAGGCACATAGTTCAAGGAAAGAGAGAGAACCCTCAATCTATCGTTGCTAAGTCGGCATCCCACAAGAATACATATACGTATATATACATGCTTTCAAAATGGAAATAGTCATTTCAAATCCATTCAATGCACATTTGGCTCAAATGCCAAACCATAATTTATAATCATGATACTCATGCATAGTAATAGCTCATTCAAAAATATATAATATGGTGCAATAACCCAAAATGCTCAAAGATCTATAACCATAGACATATATGTGATGACATTCTTGTCATAACCAACACCTTATCAAAATCATATCATAAAACATAATTGGGTTTAACCGACTTCATAATTTCCATAAATTCCAGTGTCTATGAATGTATATGCCATCAATGATATGGGAATAGCATTGCTAATTGAGATTCAATCCAAAATCAACGATATAATATAAAATTGAAGTAAATCCATAATTAAATCCACATTTAAATCATAGTATAAATCACCCAAGCATAAATCAAGTTTTAAAGGGGACATGCATGTTCATAACTTCATAACTTCATAACTTCAATATAAATCATCATAATAGGTATTAAAGTAACTTAAAATCATAAATATAGTCTATCCCATACATGAATTCAATTTAATAAATCATATAATGAAAAACCCACATTTAAAGTAAGCTTAAATTCATGAAAATCAATTGAAAAGAGTTTGAGTCTTCTTGGTTGAAAAGGACCAAGAATCAATCCCACATACCTTGCTTAGGAAGTGGAATTTGAGAAGAATTTATCTTGAAGTTGAAACCCCTATTGAATATTAGATTGAATCTTGAAGGTGAGACTTGGAGAGAATTTTGAGAGTAATTCTAGAAACTAAGTGTTAATTTTGAACGAGGGTTTAGAATTAGTGTAGGAAAAGTTTAGGAATGTAAAGGGAGTGTAAAAGGTCTTAAAAGCCTTAGGGATGGGTCAGAATATCAAAAACACCTCAATAAAAATCCCCTTTAAATTTTAAACGGAACTTGACACGGTTGACTTCACGGGTCGTGAAGCTCTTCACGGTTCGTGAAGGCTCCTCGTATAGACCAAACAGATTCTACGAAAAAGGATATAACTTCTTGCTCTGAACTCGGAACGAGGTGAAACAGGATGAGTTGGAAAGATAATTCAAAGAGCTTCAATTTGATAGGTCTTGAGCCATTCAGTTTATTTTGTGCTAAGAGATACGACCATTTAAAGTTGACCCTTCTATCGGTACTTGTGAAAAACTTAGCCAATGGAATTCTTTTGAATTTGACTTGATGTTTGAGACCCATGATGGCCTTAAACAACAAAAATAAGCTTAAACTGAAGGCTTGAAAGCGAACTTAGCTTGATCTTTAATATCTCATACTTAGAATTTTACAACGAAAACACCTTCACGGGAGGCCACACAGGCCGTGACACTGCCCGTACCCCCTCTCCTTAGAAAAATTCCAAGATCAAGTTACGAGATGGTAATTCCATACTTAGAAACATTTCACTCCGGAAGCCTTATGGGTGGCCACATGGGTCGTGACACCCCACACGAGCCGTAAACCTGGTCGTATGACCATATTTTGTCCCAAAATTGTGGGATTTCAAGCCAAGGCCACCACATGGCCCACCACAAAGTCCTTGAAGTGTCACAAGGACCGTGAGGGGTCCAAGTGTAGTGTGCCTTAGTTTAAAACACCACGTTTAAGGGCCAAACATCCTCAAAAGGCGAAGGGCCACTCCATAGAGGCTCCACACGGGCCGTGTGACCTCACACGGACCGTGAGGGCTCCCATGGAGCGTTACCTTGGTTCAAAACGTTTTTGGAGTAAACTTTCCATACTTCATTGAGGTCGTACAAAGTCCGGGTCCTTACATCATCTCCCCCTTTGAAACATTCATCCTCAAATGTGCTAGAACAAGGCTTGACTTAGAACGTGAAACATCGGAAGACAAGGTACAATGCATAGTTCATCATTTGAAAATCATAAAGTCCTTAAAACTCATATTAAAACGTATTTAAATCATTCAAAACATCTTAAAAATCATTTTCGTGCACATGTATGCATGACATGTCATGAAACTTAAGTGTGAAGGAATTAGGACCTTTTAGAATAGGAAGAACCTAATACCATAGGCTTGAGTAGATTGGAAAGGATAGAGGTATCGTTGCATCATACTTGATCCACTCCCTACGTAGCACTTTCCACGTGTTTATTCCTCTAAAGTACCTTAATTGAAGCCACATCCCTATTACGAAGTTGCTTCAATTGCCCATCCAAAATCTCAATCGGAACTTCTTCAAAAGACAAGTTCTTCTCAACCTCAACACCATCCAAAGGTACAACAACTCAAGGATCACCAACCAATTTCCTCAACATAGACATATGGAAAAATCGGGTGAATAGAACTCAAATTCGGAGGTAAATCTAACCTATAAGCCACATTCCCAATCCACTCAACAATGTTAAGGACCTACATACCAAGGACTTAGCTTTCCCTTCTTCCCGAAATGCACCACACCCTTCATAAGGGAGACCTTCACATACACCCAATTACCAATACGAAACTCAAGATCCCTCTTTCTAATATCCAAATAAGACTTTTGATGACTTCAAACCATCTTCAACCTTTCCCTAATCAATTTCACTTTCTCTATAACCTCCAAAACCAAATATGGGCCTTTAGAAGTCATTTATTCTTAACTCAAACCACTCTACCAGAGATCTACACTTTTACTCTATAAAGCACCAAACAGTGTTATACCAATGCTAGCATGAAGGAAATTGTAGTAAGAAAATTCAAGAAGTGGTAGGTGATCACCCTAATTAACCTTGAATTCCAACACGCAAGACGTTGACATGTCCTCTAAAGTTTGAATTATCCTCTAGGCTTGCCCAGCGGATCAAGGATGAAAAGCGTACTTAACTTCATCTTAGTTCCGATTCCCTCCATGAGACGACCTTCAAAAGTGAGAAGTAAATTGGGTACCATGATCCGATATGATAGGCCTAAACACACCGTAAAACCTCACAACCTCTTGGATGTACAACATTGCATAATCTTCAATGCAAAAAGTAGTCTTGACCGGTAGGAAATGAGATGACTTAGTCATCCGGTCAATGATAAACCAAATGGAGTCATATTACCTTTGTTCTGGGGAAACCCTACTACACAATTCATATTAACATCCACCCACTTCCAAATAGAAATCTTAATGTCTTTAGTCAATCCACGGGGCCTTTGGTGCTCTACCTTCACTTGTTGAAAATTAGAGCATTCGAGTACAAACTTTGCTATGCCTTTCTTTAAACTATGTCACCAATATCCTTCTCTTAAGTCCTAATACATCTTAGTCGACCCCCAATAAATCAAATAATGAGAGTTATGGGCTCCATTTATGATCACCTTCCTAAGATCGTCCATATTCGGAACAAATAACTGACCTTGATACCGAAGCGCACCATCTCCCCCTTGGGAGGAAACCTCTATCTTATTCTTTTGGCAACCAACCTCTTCAATTCAACATACGATGAATCTAGATCTTACATAGCGTTAACATTAACAACCACCAAAGGTTCGGCCCTATTTGAAACATGAATACGGCCATCATTAGAGTCGGCCGACTTAAAACCCAATCTAGCCAAACGGTAAGCATCCTTTGCCAACTCTTTCTTACCTTTATCAACATGAGCCACATTTCCCATAGGTAGCCTACTAAGAGCATCAACTATAACATTTGCCTTGCCGGAATCATAGTGTACACTCATGTCGAAGCCCTTAAGGAGTTCCAACCATCTGCTTTGCCTCAAGTTGAGATCCCTTTGAGTGAACACGTATAGGAAACTCTTGTGATCAGTGAAAACATCCACATATACCCCATACAAGTAGTGCCTCCAAATCTTCATGGCAAAAACCACCGCTACTAACTTAGATCATGCGTCGGGTAATTACGCTCATGAACCTTTAATTGCCTTGATGCATATGCTATTACCTTACTATGTTGCATAATTACGCAACCCAACCCGATTCGTGAGGCATCACAATACACCACAAATCTCTCCAAGCCATTAGGTAAACTCAAAATAGGTGCCGATGTAAGCCGATCCGCCAAGGTTTGAAAAATCTTTTCAAATTCATTTGACCACACAAACTTAACCTTCATTTGGGTCAATTTAGTCAATGGAGACGCAGTAGATGAGAACCCTTCAATGAACCTCCTATAATAGCCGACCAACCCTAGAAAACTTTGAATATCCGAATGAGTGAATGGTCTAGGCCAATTCTTCACGGCCTCGGTCTTCTTTGGGTCCAACTTTATACCATTACTAGAAACCACATGACCAAGAAAAGCTACTTCACCCAACCAAAACTCACATTTGCTAAACTTGGCATATAACTTCTTCTCCATCAAGGTTTGTAGAACCAACCTCAAATGATCCATATGTTCCTGCTCACTTCAGGAATAAATGAGAATATCATCAATAAAGACAACCACAAAATTATCAAGGAATGGCCTCAACACAAGATTCATAAGATCCATGAACACGACCGGAGCATTAGTTAAGCCAAACAACATCACTACAAACTCAAAGTGCCCATACCTTGTTCAAAAAGCCATCTTGGGAATGTCACACTCTCTAACCTTCAATTGATGATACCCGGAACAGAGGTCAATCATTGAGAAGTGGGTAGGCCCTTGAAGTTGGTCGAAAAAGTCGTCGATCCTGGGTATCATATACTTATTTTTAATGGTCACCTTATTCAGTTGCCTATAATTGATACACATCTGAAGAGATCCATCATTCTTCCTTACAAATAACATCGGAGCACCCCATGGTGATATACCTGGCCTAATGAAGCCCTTCTCCGACAAGTATTTCAACTGATCCTTCAACTCTTTCAACTTAGCTGGTGCCATATGATAGGAAGGAATGAAGATGTGAAATCTCAAGATACGTTCCATGGCACGATATGAATCATGAAAATATGAAACAATTCCTAAAACGCCTTGTAGCCTCCTACCCATAAATGTGGCACGCTTCACACCAATGAATAAGACTCTACTTAATGCGGCATGTTGGACTCCGAGGACCATTTATAAACCTACTACTCTAATACCATCTCTGTCATGACCCAGAACTAGGGTCTAAGACATGGCTAATGGGACTCGAGAGTCCCCAAACAAGCGTCAAAGTACCCCAATTTACATAATCGGTTCGGAAGCATTCTGAAATGATAAACATATAATTTTAAGGGATGGGAAAGTAGGACTCGCGCTATAGGGATATCATAGGGAAAGGGGATTAACATGGATTCACATAGCACATAAAGACTAAGGGATGGGTAAGTAGGACGCACTCTATGGGGGCAATTCGAGACTTACAATCTTTCACATCATAACCACAACACATAACAATATTCAATGGGTAACCATGCCATAACATCATCGCCAACATAACACTTAACATATAAACTTAAAGAAGTTTACAAGATGTCTAATAATGCCTCTAGTCATAAGATAGGATGGGGTCAAGACATACCCAGGGCTCCACCTCAATTATAAATAACTCAACAATAGCACCAGAGGTAGAGGATAGATGGCGTGTCCATGGAAGATTGGACTTACCATAACAAGCAAAACTTGAGATCCGAGCGAAACTTTGTGCGGTAAATAATCAAAGTTCTCGGTCCCTACATGGTGAGGTCATGTAGGCAAAAATATGCTACATTTGAATGTACTAAGAATTCAGGCATGCAATGCATATAACTTATCAATCTACATTTCAATGTTAGATGACAAGGGCACAAAATATAGAAAGAATCATATATCATAAGAAGAGTAGCATACAATATGCCATGAAGTTCATGATGTTTGAAATGTTAAGATGCTCATATATAGTGGGGATATAACCTCAACCGACAATAGTACGACCAAGCGAGCTATTACTTGGAATCTCGATAAAATTCCCTCACCGGTAAAGAGGTGGTATACTGGCTAAAGGTAAATCATACTTCACCGTACGAGAACATCACCCATTTCATATGAAGTAACCCTTTTACGAAACATCACCCATTTCGGATAGGATTTTCACGTAGCATATCATCTCACATAATACTTCACCTTACGGGAACATCACCCATTTCATGTGAAGTAACCTTCCTTACGGGAACATTACCCATTTCAGATAGGATTCTCATAATATATTTTAGGCACATAGTTCAAGGAAAGAGAGAAAACCCTCAATCTATTAGTGCTAAGTCGACATCCCAAAAGAATACATATACGTATATATATACATGCATTCAAAGAGGCAATAGTCATTTCAAATCCATTCAATGCACATATAGGCTCAAATGCCAAACTATAATTTATAATCACGATACTCATGCATAAGAATAGCTCATTCAAATATACAAGATGGTGCAAGCACCAAAAATACTAAAAGAGCCATAACCATAGATATATATGCGATGACATTTTTTCATAACCAAAACCTTATCAAAATCATATCATAAAACATAATTGGGTTTAACCATCTTCATAATTTTCATAATTTTCAATGTCCATGAATGCATATGCCATGAATGATTCGGGAATAACATGGGTAATTGAGATTCAACTTAAAATTAATGATGTAATATGAAATTGAAGTAAATCCATAATCAAATCCACATTTAAATCATAATATAAATAGACCATGCATAAATCAAGCTTTAAAGGGGACATGCATGTTCATAACTTCAATGTAAATCATCATAACAGGGATTAAAGTACCTTGAAGTCATAAAAAAAGTACAACCCATTTATCAATTGAATTTAATAAATCATATAATGAAAAACCCACATTTAAAGAAAGCTTAATTTCATGAATATCAATTGAAAAGAGTTTGGGTCTTCTTAGTTGAACGGGACTAAAAATCAATTCATATATCTTGCTTAAGAAGAGGAATTTGACAAGAATTTAGCTTGAAGTTGAACCCCAATTGAATCCTAACTTGAAACTTGAAGGTGAGACTTGAAGAATTTTGAGAGTCTAATTCTAGAAACTTAGTTTTAGTCTTGAACGAGGGTTTAGAATTACTGTAAGAGAAGTTTTGGAATGTAAAGGGGGTTTAAAAGGTCTTAAAAGCCTTGGGGATAGATCAAAATATAAAAAACACCTTAATAAAACTCCGCTTTCAATTTTAAATGAAAGTTGACACGGTTGGCTTCATAGGTCGTGAAGCTCTTTATGGTCCGTGAAGGCTCCCCATGTAGCCTAGACAGATTCTACAAAAAAGAACATAACTTCTTGCTCCAACCTCAGAATGAGGTGAAACTGGATGAGTTGGAAAGATAATTCAAAGAGATTCGTTTGATAGGTTTTGGGCCACCCTATTCCTTTTATGCTTAGAGATACGACCATTTAAAGATGACCCTTCTATCGATACTTGTGAGAAACTTAGCGAATGGAATTCTTTTGAAGTTGATTTGATGTTTGAGACCCATGATGGACTTAAACAACGCAAATAAGCTTGAATTGAAGGCGTGAAAGTGAACTTAGATTGAGCTTGAATATCCTATACTTAGAATATTTCAACGAAGTTACCTTCACGGGAGGCCACATGGTCGTGACACTGCCTGTATCCCTCTCCTAAGAAAAGTTCCATGATCAAGTTACGAGATGGTGATTCCATACTTAGAAACATATCACTCTGAAAGCCTTACAGATGGCCACACGGGCCGTGACACCCTACACGAGCTGTGAACTTGGTCGTGTGACCATACTTGGTTCCGAAATTATAGGATTTCAAGCCAAGGCCACCACACGGTCCCTGAAGTGTCACACGGACCGTGAGGGGTCCAAGTGTCCTGTGCCTTAGTTTAAAACACCACATTTAAGGGCCAAACATCCAACAAAGGCTAACGACCACTCCATGGAGGCTCCACACGGGTTGTGTGACCTCACACGAACTGTGAAGGATCCCATGGAGCATTACCTTGGTCCAAAACTTCTCCTTAGACAAATTTCCATGCTTCATTGAGGTCGTAACAAAGTTTGAGTCCTTGCAGATACGTCCCACCATTCTGCCTATATATTTTGGATCGAATGCCACGTGATGGCACAGGGTCGAGGACCCAAATTTATTTGATTATTGGGGTGAGGCCCATCATTACTTACCCATGGATCCACTCACTTATTCACACCCTAATTGTGCATGGGGTGGGTGTATCTCCTAGTCTTATGGGGGGCTTAGGGGCGTTTAGGCGTAGAGACTAGGGCCTTACTTCCACGTACAACTGTCCCTTGTTCTAATGATGTAGAGAGCTGGGGTGTATGATGGTTCTATGGGATTCAATGATACATCTGAGGGATTCTGTGACTATCTACGAGCATTATTATTGTGCGTGAGTGTACTTTCCAGGCTTATAGGGACTACAAGCATCGATATTAGGGCCTTGCATCCGCCTATAACATTATACCTTATTAGGAGGTAGTTGTGGTATGAGCCTATGCAGTTTTCATCAGTGGTGTTATTGTTCACCTCCATGGTTGGCTCAGTGGGGGGTTTGAGGGTATCCACACATGCCTATGCCTTGATTTGAGTTCATTTTGGTACACTACTGTAGTTCTCTATATATTTGGGATTTATATATGTTTTACTGTTTTCACTCGGTCAACCGATGATGCCTATTAGGTGCCTTTTCTAGTACTCACCCCTACTTCTGTAGCTTCCCATGGTGCAGGTCTAGGGACAAGCCATGATAGCTGAGTTGAGGAACTTCAAAGCGCTCAAGAGACTTTTGTGAGCACCAGAATCTTTAGCTTCTTCGCAATCTCCTTCCTATTGATGGCCGTCTTTTGTATCCATATATTGGCCTTGTACAATAGTGTTATGTATTTGTAAAGGAATTCCGGTTTTGTATATTATTATGATTATTAAATTACATATATGATACGTTCTTGTGTTTATTTCAGCTCTACACAGTTGACTTTTATGTTTGGGTAGGTTTCAGCGTATATATTATTGTTGTATCGATTTGGTTTGAACTAGAGAGCTAGGACAGGTAACCTTGGATTGGGAATTGGCTTTCCCATAGGTGGGACCTAGCAGATGCCATCTTGACCAGGATCGGGTCTTGACAAAGTAGTATCAGAGATTAAGGTTCACTAGTCTCCGTTGTACCGTCTAGTAGAGTCCTATAATGGATGCAGAGATGTCCGTGTCCTATCTCGAAGAGGCTATAGGATGTTTAGAAACTTTCCTATGTTGTTGATTCTGTTGTATATCTTGTTAATGGTTCCACGATTTATGAGAATTTTGCTTTATTCGTCCCTCCAAAATAATGTCGCATAAAGGCCAGGCTCCAGGCACGGGAAGTGCTCCATCATTAGTCCCAGATAGGGAGAAACCCCTAGAGTCCATTGAGTAGAGGGCAGATGTCCTCGAGCTGTAACGATCGAACAAAGAAGCTTACAGTCATTGAGAATATAGAAGGGCCTTAGGGGCAGGCTTCATGATCAATAATTGATTGGTGGAGGCTATATGTTACCTTATAAGAGATATTGTTGGGGATAGAGTTATGTGAAACATACATCCGTACGTTAGTGGGTGGTTAAAGGTTATATGGGTTGTGAGCACTCTTGATAGAGATCCTAAAGGCGAGATAAGTTATGACCGAGGTAAGGCTGAGCGTTGGTGCCTTTTGAATATTCATATTCAATTTTTTACCTACTGGTTTACCCTGTTGGGTTTTCTGGTATTGATGAATATGTGTATCTAGTGGGATGCTATGTAATTTCTGCCTATGTTACTATTATTACCCTGTTCGTAGCTGAATGTAAGCCAAACCCTGTGATTTATACATATGACTATTTTGATGCTACCTACTGGAGTGGGTAGTCTGATACTGGTATACACCATAATTGAGAGACCCACTGTCAGTTATACCCTTAACTACACCTTGTGCCTCTATAATTATGATTCTATTATGATGATTTGCTGATATGTGGTTCTCCTAATTTTTGGGTAACTAAACTTCCGAATAAAATATTATGCCTTGAGGCTTAGTTGGATCTTCTATTATTGAAATTAATATTGCTGTGTTATCATCTGAGCTGCCGGCCCCTCTACACAGGTATTTGTAATGGTTGTTAGCCAATTGGGACTGTGTTATCCGAATTGCTTGTTATGCTTTCCAGTGGGGATGTTGATCACCTTGTCGGGTTGCTTTTTATTGAGTTATGGTTTCACATTGTTAGCTATATTGCTAAGATTATCACCCACTTGAGTATGGGTTGGGTTTCTTTTATCTTAGGTCAGAATTTGAGGTAGTGGAAAGTTCCTATTATTGGTGGGGGATTAGATACGAAGATTCTTTAAGATTGTGATATGCAGGTCGAGTGATATTGTTTGATGGCCTTACTTTTGATATTGCCTTGGGGGCGGATTGACTTGTTTCTATGATGTAGTTTCTGACATCATTTTCCATTTGGTTGGCTTGAGCCTACAACACCGAGCCCGTATGGTATAGACTTGTTATATGACACCTTAGCTATGACTTAAGGTGTTCGAGATAGATTGAGGATAGCTCCGAGTCGGCATCTAGGGTTGTGGTGACCATTGACGCAGGTTTGTGTAGTTTGAGATTTGAGAAAGAGTATTCTTAAGGGTGTCACCCCTGAAAATAGTCATGTGGGTTGAAAGGTTAGGAAAGCTTATTCCTAATATACTAGCCCTTTGAGGTTTTGAAGCGGGTTGGACCGGTTGCACCTGAGTTAATCCTACCTCTAGCTTGTTTTGTTATACACCCTGCTTTTCTGCGTATTGATGTTGCGTTGGTTTATTTTGAATGAGATACATGTTCTACAATAAGATTTCATTGAGTTAGATGTTTATCTGACATTGTTAAAGGAGGTTTTGTGAAGGACATCTCGAAGGTTGCACCTGAAGCTATTGTGGGGCCATGACGAGTGGCTAATTGTGTTTGTTGGGTTGGCTTCGGTGTTGTGTGGCATAGATTCAATAACTTATAGGCACTGGTTGTAACTATTATATTCTTGCTAGGGGTCTCCTTGCTAAAGGCAACATAATAGTGGCTAAAAGTTGTGACTGAGGTAATGTTGAGCATTGGTGCCTTCTGGATATCCGTATTGTATTATTTACCTACTGGTTTGCCCTGCTGGGTTTTTTGATATTGATAAGTATGTGTACTGTAAGACCCCGACTATGAGGGGTATGAGAGATGCAAGAAAATAAGCTTTGGATATTTTTTGGAAAAACTGTGTGTGTTTATGAGAGGGTTTTACGAGTCATAAGATGGACTATGGCTCGTATAAGGTTTCGTGGAACCTGGTAGACTTGGTGAAATTTAAGGATCTTCTGGAGTTCAATCTACGAATCACCAGACGACTCGTAAAGTCCTCTACGAGTCATAGACCATGTCGTGAAATAAGAATAAGAGAAGGGGTCTTTGAAAGTCTATCAGATGAAACACCATCTATGACCCGTAGAACGATATAGGAGTCGTAGATCGTATCATAAAGTGAGGACCAGAGAAAAAGGGGCCTATGAAGTTTTGAAAAGGGCCCATCTATGGCCCGTATAATTGTCTACGGCCCGTAAACAGGGTCCAGTAGACTTGTCCAACTAATTTTTCAAAGGGGCAATTTCGATATTTCTTATTTATTTAAGCCTAAAATACGTCGTTTTACCCCTTAAATGACCCCTTATCAGTATATACAACCCTAATCAACTCATTCTCCTCCATCCCAAAACATTTCTAAGTCTCAAACTCTCTTAAGCTCCTCAAAAAGCTCTAGCAAGAAGACCAAACTAGGGTTTCGATTCTTCATCACCAAACCAGATTATTCTCCGCTAAATCACTAAGTATGTGGGTTTTTGTTGTGAGGACCTTTCCTTCACAAGCTCAACCATTTATCCTCCAAGTATTTTTCCAAGTTATGGGTATTTATAAAGATTTTATGAACTTTTGCATGATATGACTATGAAGAAAACTATGATGATATTATGTTGAGCATTATGTTATTTCTTTTTGTACAATATTATGAAATGACAAGCTATGAAAAAATATGTGATTTAAGATGAAAGTTTAATGATGCCCTAACTATGCTTTGCTATGATAAGGTGGGTTATTTTGCATGAATTGAAAAAGGGATTTTCGCTACTCTTCTCATGCCTAACGGTGTTTTTCTTGAATGGTTTGGAATATGAGTGCACACCCACCATATTTTACTAAATCATGAATCAAGCTTCTTATGTTTACAAAGGCTTTATGGAAAGATTTGTGATTTATGAATAACATAAATTGTGATGGGCTATTATGTATGCTATGAATTATGAGAATGTTTGAAAGCTAAGAAAAGTTATGAAGCCCTATCTTTGATATGATGAAGCTTTGGCTTTTATGAGCTACTCTATGAACTATGATGGTAAAAATGCTTTCATATTATGATATTAAGAATAATTTGAGTATTTCTTGGGATTGTGACCTAACACTTGGCAGACCTTTGTAAATAACCATTGTCCCATAACTATGTTGCCACCATAGGTTTGAAAATAGGCTAATGATCCATATAACATAAGTTACATTATTATAAAAAATGAGAGATATTCCCGTATGACACATATGAATCATCTACCAAAACGGGTAATGTTCTCATAAGGTTAATAAGATGTGAGTACCAAAACAAGTAATGTTTCCATAAGGTAATTTTGATGCATTCTTTGAAATGGTTAATATTCCCGTAAGGTGAGTGTGAGGCATTCTCCGAAATACGTAATGTTCCTATAAGGTGAGTGTTCGACCTACCTTGGCAAGGTAGCTACCCCTAATCTGATGTAGAGTGGACATCGATATTTGACCATGGCATTGAGCATGCATGACATATTGAATTAACATTCGTTGACAATAATTATGCTTGTTAGATATGGCTTATGTCCCTTGTTGCATTTAAACCCCTTATTCTTAGTACATTCCAAGAACTGACATATACGTTTTGCCTCCATGATCTAACCATGTAGGAATTGGAGCTTTTTTCCATCCTCTTCCTCCACGCGGTTAATTGGTTCAATAGAGGCATGCTATTGGTGAGTCCTCCACATTCAGGGACAATATCTGTTTACTTTCATGCTTTTTATATTTGAACTACTCTATTTTTGGATACTATCTTTGAGGGTGAGCGAGAGAGATATTTTGGGCTCCGCTCCATTCGTCATTAGAGGTGTTGTTGGATACATGGTTTATATGTTATCACCTCGACTCTTATTATATCTATGTATTGATGGAGTTTTCCCTTAGTCCCTTATCCCCTTTTTGTGGTGAATGTTTGTTATGTTGACAAGATGGAAGTCCCAAGTCCCTAAATATCCCTATAGTGTGAGTCATAGTTACCCGTCCCTTAGACTTACTTGCCTCTTTTCTACAACATCCTTATAGCGCGAGTTCAAAGCTCCGTTTGCCTTAAAAATTATGTGTTACATGTTTATTGCTTTTTTATGCTTCCATAAAGCCAAGGATGTGCTATGCATGCTTAAGAGGCTTGTCTGGCATCCCTTTGGGTTCCCATTTTCTTTGTCATGTCTAGTCCTTAGGCTTAGGGCATGACGAGCTTTATATTAGAGCATTAGGCCCCAAGCTTGGTATCAGAGCACTATGTTTAGAAATGGTCCACGAAAATCCAACACACTATGTCGAGTAGAGTCTTGTTCATGGCTGTGAATCGCGACAACTACGAATAGGAAGCAATGAGGCATTATAGGAAATGCATCACTTCTCATGATCTATTTCGTGCGGTAGAGCTAAATCCTCTAAGGTTTATTTATGATTCCTATCCATTACATTTCATAATATGTTTCAAGCTATTCAGAATGGTGGACAAGATGATAACCATCCCTCACTTGAGGATCAACTTCCCAATAATGACATATCAAATACGGAGATTCGCAAAGCTCTATGGCGATTGACCAAAGTTGCAACCGCTCAACTAAACAAACAAGCAGGTGCCCCCAGGATTTCAAATTATAAGAGGAGGGAGAGAAAGTCTAAGAGGGACCGAGTTTATGGTGCTTCATCTTCTACTAGTCTATCGACACCCAAGTATAAAAAGAAAAGACTCCTTTTTGCCATTTTTCAAGGGCGTTGAAATAAGCATCAAGAAAAGTGTTTGGCCGGCATTGAAGGTTGTTACAAGTGTGGCAGTGTTCGGCACAAGATGAGAGATTGTCCTGTGGCCTTCGCATAAGGGAGAAGGATGGCTCTAGTTATGGATAGACTCCCATATGCTAAGCCCAGTGGTAATAGTGAACCAAATCATCCTAGGTGCCTAAAATGCAGAAAATATCATGCCGGCATGTTCTTGAGAAACATGAGTGCATGATTTTGGTGTGGCAAGATGGGCCACAAGATTGTTGATTGTCCATACACTCAAAGAAAGGGTAAAGATTATCGTCTCTAGGACATGGTGCTCATGGGATTTAAGGGTATAAGGTGGTGCCAACAGTGCTGCTGCTACTATTCCCAAATATCAGGGTAAGAGTGTTGGTGTTCAAGCATCTCCTATGTGCTACAAGCGTGGAAGGTACCATTAGGAAGATTGTTTGGTCAGTTCGAGTGCATGTTTTGGGTGCGAAGCAAAGGATCATAAGTTGAGACAATGTACATGGGTTACTAAAATTTATGAGGATGACCATCGACGATCTCAACCATACCCCTATAAGGTTCACTAGACTTAGCATGGTACTTCACCAGTATGTTAAATATTTATGATTATAATGTGTATGCTTTATGGATCCGGGTGCCACTCTCTTATTTATAACTCCATTTATTGCTAATAAATTCCATGTATGTCTCAAATGGTGGTGTGTACCCTTTTAGTTGCCTACCCTTGTTTGTGAGTCCATTATCACTAGAAGAATATATAGGGGTTATCCTATATCTATATTGTATAAAGTCTTGCTTTATGATATTTTTGAGCTTGACCTAGTAGAGTTTGATATCATTCTTGGGATGGATTGTTTACATTCATATCATGCTTTCATTGATTGTAGAACCCATAAGGTGAAGTTCCAAATTCCTTATGAGCCTATCCTTGGGTGGGAAGGTTATAATTTGGCGGTTAGGAGTAGGTTTGTTTCTTGTCTTAAGGCCTGGAAATTGATTTCCAAGGGTTGCACCTACTGTCTTATTAGGGTTCAAGATATTGAGTCTAAGGTCCCCCCGTTGAGTTGTCCTGGTTGTCAATGGGTTTCTTGATGTCCTTCTTGGTGAGCTTCTTGGTGTCCTCCCCAAAGGGGAATAGATTTTGGCATAGAATTCTCCTTGATACTCAACTCATTTCTATTCCTCCATATCATATGGCCCCGGCGGAGTTGAAGGAGCTAAAGGATCAATTGAAGGATTTGTTGGAGAAGGGTTTTATAAGGCCTAATAAGTCACCTTGGGGTGCACTAGTGTTTTTTGTAAGGGAGAAAGATGGTTCACTTAGAATGTGTATTGATTATCGGCAACTCAATAAGGTCACAATAAAGAACAAGTATCCTTTTCCAGGGATAGATGACCTATTCGATCAATTACAAGGAGCTAGTCATTTATTGATCTTCGGTCCAGATACCATCAAATGAGGGTGAGGGAGTGTGATGTTCCCAAGATTAATTTTCGATCAAGATATGGGCATTTTGCATTTGTTGTGATGTCTTGCGGGTTAACTAATGTTCTGACAATATTTATGGATCTCATGAATTGGGTCTTTAAGCCCTACCTTGATAGGTTTGTTGTGGTATTCATTGATGATATTTTGGTTTACTCCCGAAGTGAGGAAAATCGTGTGAGGCTTTTGAAGGTAGTGTTGCAAACCCTTAAGGAAGGAAAGTTGTTTTCTAAGTTTACTAAATATAGGTTATGATTAAAAGAAGTTGCATTCATTAGACATGTGGTGTAAGGTGAAGGAGTCAAAGTGAATCCCCCCCCAAAAAAAAGTTCATTGTTTGGCTTTGTTGTGAGTTAGGTTAAATAAGGTCGAAAGGTGAAGTGATGGGGGTTCTAGATTGTTCCAACCCTTTTTGTTTGAAGAGGTAAAATCTAAGCGAAACCTTGACTCCACTTGTTTAGAGTGAAAACATTGGTGAAGGATGGCAACATAGAGGTTTTCTCCCAAGGGGGAGATGGTGTGCCAAATGTTGATGGCTTGAAGGGTTTAGTTTTGAGAGGCACATAACTCATCCTATTATATCCACCCCAATTCCAAAAAAACAAGGGTGATTTATAGAGGTTTGAAGGAGGTATATTAGTTGAGTGTAATCAAAAGTCTCATCCGTGAAGGGTATTGTTCGTCTTGGCAAGAAGGGTAAATTGAGCTCAAGGGTCATGGGTCCTTACAAGATGTCGGAAAGGGGTGGTAAGGTAGCTTATGGACTTGAGTTTCCTAACAAGATGAAGTTCATTTGCCTCGTATTCCATGTGTTTATGTGGAGGACGTACGTAGGTGGGCTAAACCTCCATAGTGCCTATAGAAGTTGTAGGTGTTATGAAGGGAAAATCGACATTTGAAGAAGTTCCATGGAAATATTGAATTGATAAGTAAAGACGTTGATGAATAGAGATGTAACGTTTGTCAAGGTTCTATAGGGAAAACAATAGGCCAATGGTGTTACTAGGGAAGCTGAATTAGACGTGAAAAAGCGATAACCCAATCTCTTCCATTCTAATCAAGCTTAGGGTGCTACGATCCTTCCTAATTTAGAACCTCTTCTCCTTGCATGTCATTCTCATGTTATTTATGCATGGTTGTATGATTTTGATGTTGCATTGTAAATGCTATTTATGACACAATTTAAATATTTTAAATGGTACATGTGTTGCATTTTTGTATATGGTGCATGAATCTATTCCTTAGAGCTTTCCTTAGCACATTCGTGGACGAATGTTCCCATGGGAAAATATTGTAAGACCCTACCTATGAAGGGTATGAGAGAAGAAAGACAATAAGCTTTGGAATTTTTTTAAAAAAATTGTCAATCTTTACTAGAGGGTTTTATGAGTCGTAAGATGGACTATGGCTCGTATAAGGTTTCGTGGAACCTGGAAGACTTGGTGAAATTTCAGGTTCTTCTGCAGATCAATCTATGAATCATCAGACAAATCGTAAAGTCCTCGACGAGTCGTAGACCAAGTCATGATATGAGAATCAGAGAAGGTGTCTTTGCATGTCTATCAGTCGAAACACCATCTACGGCCCATAAAATAATCTACGAGTTATAGATCATGTCGTAAAGGGAGGAGTAGAGAAAAAAAGGTGTATGAAGTTTGGAAAAGGGGCCATCATATGAAACCCCATCTACAGCCCGTAGAATTGTCTACGCCCGTAAACAGGGTCTCGTAGACTTGTCTGACCAATTTCTTTAGGGGAAATTTTGATATTTCTTGATTATTTAAGCCTAAACTATGTTGTTTATCCCTCAAATGACCCCTTATCAGTATATACAACCATAATAACCTCATACTCCTCCATTTCAAAACATTCCCAAGTCTCAAACTCTCTTAAGCCTCCTCCAAAAGCTCTAGCAAGAAGGCCAAACTAGGCTTTTAGTTCTTCATCACCAAACCAGATTTTTCTCCATAAAATTACTAAGATATGTGGGTTTTTATTGTGAGGACCTTTCCCTCACAAGCTCAACCATTTCTCCTCTAAGTCTTTTTCCAAGTTATGGGCATTTATAAAGATTCTATGAACTTTTGCATGATATGACTATGAAGAAAACTATGATGATATTATGATGAGAATTATGTTATTTGTATTTGTATAATATTCTGAAATGACAAGTCATTAAAAATATGTGATTTAACAGGAGTGTTTAATGATGCCCTAATTATGCTTTGGTATGATAAGGTGGGCCATTTTGCATGAATTAGAAAAGAGATTTTTTCTAATCTCCTCATGCCTAAAGGTGTTGTTCTTGCATGGTTTTGAACATGAATGCATACCCACCATAATTTACTAAATCATGAATCAAGCTTTTTATGTTGATAAAGGCTTTATGGCAAGATATGTGATTTACAAATGATATAAATTGTGAAGGAATATTATGTATGCTATGAATTTTAGAATGTTTGAAAGCTATGAAAAGTTATGAAGCCCTATCTTTGATATGATGAAGCTTTGGTTTTTATGCGCTACTCTATGAACTATGAGGATATTAGAAATTCTTTGCATATTATGATAATAAGAATAATTTTAGTATCCCTTAGGATTGGGACCTAGCACTGAGTAGACCTTGGTAAATAACAATTTTCACATAACTATGTCGCCACAATAGGTTTTAAAATAGGCTAATGGATCCATATATCTTAAGTTATATGATTGACCGAAATGGGAGATATTCCCGTACGACACATGTAAATTATCTATCAAAATTGGAAATATTCCTATAAGGTTAATAAGATGTGAATACCAAAATGGGTAATATTCCCGTAAGGTAATTTTAAAGCATTCTCCGAAATGGGTAATGTTCCCGTAAGGTGAGTGTGAGGCATTCTCCGAAAGGGGTAATGTTCCTATAAGGTGAGTGTCTGACCTACCCTCACAAGGTATGTCACTCCCAATCCAATGTAGAGTGAACATTGGGATTCTATGTAGTAGCTCACTTGGCCTTATATGTCGGTTACGGTCCCTTCCCATCTACGTATAACATGCTATATGATTTGATGATTCATTCTTACATAATTTGACCATGGCATTGAGCATGCATAACATACCGAACTTACATTCGATGACTACAATTATGTATATTGTTAAATATGACTTATGTCCCTTGTTACATTTGCACCCCGCATACTTAGTACATTCCAAGTACTTATATTTCCACGCGGTTAGTTTGTTCGGTGAAGGCTTGCTATTGGTGAGTCCCCGAATGCCCCACATTCTGGGACAACATCCATTTACTTTCATGCTTTTATTTGAACTACTCTATTTTTTATACTATCTTAGAGGATGGGCTCGGGAGATGTCTTGGGCCCCGCTCCATTAGTACTTAGAGGTGTTGTTGGATACATGGGTTGTATGTTCTGCGCTCGACTCTTATTATATCTATGTATTGTTGGAGTTTTCCCTTATTTCCCTTATCCCCTTTTTGTGTCAAATGTTTGCTGTGTTGAAAAGTTGAAAGTCCTAAGTCCCTAATTATCTCTATCGCATGAGTCATACTTACCCTCCCCTTAGACTTACTTGCCATGTGATTCATCCTTATCCTCTTCCCTACAACATCCCTATAGTGTGAGTGCACAACCCCGTTTCTCTTAGAAATTATGCATGTTTATTTCTATTTTATGCTTCCGCGAAGCAAAGGATGTGCTATGCATGCTTAATACGCTTGTTTGGGATCCCTTCGGTTTTCTCATTCACCGTGTCACGTCTAGGCCCTAGGCTTGGTGCATGATATGTACCTAATGGGATGCTGACTAGTTTTTGCCTATGTTACAATTATACCCTATTAGTGGTTGAATGTAAGCAAACCCTTTGATTTATACATATGACTATTTTGATGCTTACCTACTGGAGTGGGTAGTCTAATATTAGTGTACATTGTATTTGAGAGGTTCATTGTCGGTCATACCCCTAGCCACACCTTGTGTCTCTGTGGTTACGATTCTGTTATGATGATTTGTTAATATGTTGTTCTCTTAATTTTGTGGTGACTGGACCTTGATATAAAATGTTATTCCTAGAGGCTTAGTTGGATTATCTATTTTTCTATCATATATGTTTGCGTCATCAACTGAGCTATCGACCCTTCTGCCCTAGAGACCTATTATGATTGTGAGTCAATTGGGACTATGTTATCCGAATTCCTAGTTATGCTTTCCAGTGGGGATGTTGATCACCTTGTCAGGTTGCTTTATATTGAGTTATGGTTTCACATTCTTAGCTATATGGCTTAGCGTATCGCCCACTTGAGTATGGGATTTGGGTTTCTTTTATCTCAGGTCAAATATTGTGGTAGTAGAAAGTTTCTTTTATTGGTGGGGGATTAGATATGATGATTCTTCAAGATTGTGATACGCGGGTTGAGTGATATTGTTGGATGGCCTTCGTTTTGATATTGCCTTGGGGGCTAATTGACTTGTTTCTATGATGTAGTTGTCGACGTCATGTTCCATTTGGTTGGTTTGAGCCTACAACACCGGGCCGGTATGGTATAGACTTGTTACAGGACACATTAGCGAGGGACCGGGTTGTTCTAGATAGATTGAGGATAGCTCCCAGTCAACACCCAGGGCTATGTTGACCATGGACGTGAGTTTGTGCAGTTTCAGATTTGGGACAAAGTAGTTTTGAGGGTGTCAACCCTGAGAGAAGTCATGCGGGTTGAAAGACAAGGTAACCTTAGCCCTGATCTACTAGCACTTTGAGTTTTTGAAACGGGTTGGACCGGTTGCACCTGAGTTAACCCTACCTCTAGCTCGTTCGGCTATACACCCTATTTTCTGCATATTGATGTTGTGCTGGTGTATTTTGAATGAGTTACATGTTTTCCAATATGATTTAATTGAGTAAGATGTCTATCTAATATTGTTAAAGGAGGGTTTAGTGAAGTACATCTTGATAGTTGTACCTGAAGCTACTGTGGCCATGATGAGTGGGTAATTGTGTTTGTGGGTTGGCTACGGTGTTGTCGGGCATACATTTGATAACTTTTAGGCACCAGTTGTAACTGTTATAGTTCTTGGTAGGGGTTGCCTAATAACTATTGAGAACCGTGTTTGAGAAGTGAGATACGTATGTCAGGGTATGGAAGGAGGTATTAAGAGTCATTTGAGTGGGTGTCCTATTAGGCATTTGATACATTAGTAAATGTTTGGTGGCAATACTGAGTGGAATGGATAGAAATGGAAAAGGGTTTTAGCCCTGCCTGTGAATAAGAGCATATTGGCAATGATTCGTCGTTATTTGATTGGGCGGTGGGCCATTTGTTGTTGCATTTCTGGATACCAAAGGGAGTACCAGAACTGCTGTGGGATAGAGAGCCTGCTTATGACCAATATATTCGTGGTACGAACTAGAATGTGCAACTATACATATGTTCGTACTTTTAGAGATGAAAGTCTTATTAGTGATGGATGTTGTGATGACCCTCCCAGGCATTTATATGGTTTTGCTATTATTTTATTGATTTGAGCAGGTGCATAGTGACCTCAGGACTATTGGGGTGATTATTGGTCAGGTTGTTTGGGAGTTGGGTGGATTTTTGAGTTAATAAGGAAGTTATACCTGTAAAATGAGTTTTTGAGTAAAGTCCTAGTGAACAACCTCGGAATATAATTTTGACGATTCCATTAGTTTTTGAACGATCGAATTAGGCTAGGAGCATATCCGGTAAAATTATATCATGTTTTGTAAATTTTGACACATGAATCGATTAATAGTTGACCCAACCAAGGGTATCGAGATCTGTGCCCCAGATGTGAATTTTGATAGCGTGGTTAGCTCTAAGATGTTCATTTTGGTCTAGGACAACCATTCATTTGATGCTACGGAAGTCCGGGTGTGATTTGACCCCCCGAAGGCTTTCCGTGAAATATTGCAGATGAAGAGTGGGATCATTGCTTTATCTAGGAGGCTCTGTTGGATGCCAAGTAGGCTAGGCTTTCTCTAAACCTTAGACCAAGCTGAAATGTTTGCGTATCTAAGTTAAAATGTGTAGAATGTATGTTGAATGAGTTGAGCTGGGAAATATACATTGCATATAGCTCGTCATGAATCTACATGTGTTGTATATGGTGATATGGGACTGTAATTGTTATATTGAAGGTTGCATTAGTTGTGACTGTTGTATTAGCTGAAGACTTGCATGGTTTGGCTACATGATGGGCCTAAAAAGGGCTGGATGGGCTGAGAACAAGTGAAAGGTATGTACACTGAGCTTCACTTTTGCAGGTATGTGTTTGGCCTGAGGTTACTAAAAATATTCACTTTTGGAGACTGACAAATGAATGCATGCCACCCTATGCACTAAATCTAGTATCTATATCTTGTTCAACATATATATGATGCGGCTGTAGTAGGAATTCATGATTTAAACCTAAGTTGCCCTATGACTTATATGATCCTGCATACGATTATTATCTGTTATGGACTTGTGATACTATCTAGTGATGGAGGAGACACTCTATGTTCTGTGACAGTTATAGTGCTCCCCTAAGAGAGTCTTGCATTCTGTGATTTGAGAGGCATCACTACTGAGCCATTGGTAGGTTCGAGATGGGAGTGTGACCCTATTAATGAGGGGTTGATTTCGTCCTAGGGGTTTCCCGACATTATCTATGATGAGATACTAGTGGTGTGAGTTCGTTCTGGGTATGGGATCCTATTTAGAGAAGGACACTTTTTTAGTGGGCCAACATATGGTTATCCTGGTAATGTCCTTAATAGCAGCTAGATTGCGATATAATTCTTGGTAGGTGATATCCCTCCGAATGTCTAGCCTCTTGAGCCTTAGCTGGTTATACCGACGTTGCCCTATGAGTTGCTTTACACAGAGTTCAGGCCTAGTAAGGGCCAAATATGAGCTAGTACCGTGGGACAGGCATATGTGCTGACACTCATACCAGTGTGAGTATGTATAGCCTATTACTACCATGATATGATGATCTTGACTGTGTATTGATTATATGCCGTACTGCGGCTTGATTTTGATATAGATATGACTCTATTAGATTTGGTTGTCCAGGATACTTCTGATTTATCATGGTTGGCTATGTTTACCCTAAGAACTTGTGACGGACGGGGTTATGGGATACTGGGCCAATGTTGGGCATGACTCCTCAGTGATTTGTGATACATATACACTCCAATGTATTGCTGGTATTTATTACGCACTAGTTCTTTCCATCTGATGTCGGGTTATCTGTCTTTATCTGAGTTGGGTAGTGTATTATGTGGTTTAATGGGGATGATTCTTTCGAGAGAGGTTTTATGATTGGCGAATCCGAATCTAAATAGGCTAGTGAGAGATTATCTGTGACTATGCTCTGAGACCTAGATGGCGCACCCTTCTGGTGGCCATGTTCGAGTGTTTGAGATCCCTAGTGACGCACCCCGTGTTCCTATTCTCCGGTGGCCACGTCTGAGTATCCGAGACCGGGGTGTTGATTCTAAAAGGGTTTGAGCAATTGCAGTTACTTTAGGCATGGGACCCGTTGAATACACTTTGGGGTCTAGGCCCCGTTGATTGATGTTTTGGGCCGAGGACCCCGTTGATTACATTTAGGGGTAAGGCCCCATATTAATAATCTTAGTTGAGACACACTGGTTATGCAAGGGGGATTTTTTCTCCCGCGGAGGATACGTCCTACTGTTCTTCATGTATACTTTGGATTGGGTGCCACGTGCCGACAAAGGGTCAAGGACCCATATTTATGTGATTGTTAGGGTGAGGCCCGTGATTACTTACCCATGGATCGACTCACCTATTATTACCCTGATTGTGCATGGGTGTACCTCTTGGGTTTATGGGGGCTCAAGGGGCGTTCAAGCTTAGATACTAGGGCCTTACACCCATATACAACTGACCTTTGTTCTGATGATATGGAGAGCTGGGCTCTATGATGATCCTATGAGATTTCGTGATGGTTTTAAGGGATTTTATGATTATGTTCCAGAATTAATATTATGTGTGGGTGTACTTTCTGGGCTTATGAGGGCCTAGTTTACATACAGGCATAGATACGAGGGACTTGCACCCGTGTACAATAATATGCCTTAGTTGGGGGTAGTTGTGGTATGAGCCTACGCAATTTTCGTCAGTGGTATTATTGTTCATCTCCTTGGTTGGCTCGGTGGTGGTTTGAGAGTTTCCAAGCATGCATATGCCTTGATCTAATTTTGTTTTGCTACACTGCTACAATCTCTATATATTTGGGCTTTATATATGTTTACAGTTTCACTTGGTCAACCAATGATGTGTACTAGGTGCCTTTTCTTGTACTCACCCCTACTTTTGCATCTTCCCATGGCGTAGGTCCAGGGGCGGGCCATGATATTGAGTTAGGGAATTTCAAGAGCACTCAGGAGACTTTTGTCAGCACCGACAACTCAGGCTTCATCCTAGTCTCCTTCTTATTGATGGTCGTCTTTTTCATCCGGACGTTGGCCTTGTACAGTAGTGTTATGTATTTGTAGAGGCACTCTGATTTGTATATTATTATGATTTTTGATATACATATATGATATGTCCTTGTGTTTATTGTAGGTCTATAAGTTGACTTCCAGGTTCTAGGTAGGTTTCGGTGTGTATATTATTATTGTATCGATTTGGTTTGGACTAGAGAGCTAGTACAGGTATCCTTAGGCTGGGAATTAGCTTGTCCATAGATGGGACGCAGTAGCTGCCATCATGACCATGACCGACTCATGACACTTGCACTCGTGCACTGATGTGCTATCAAAATACAATACTTTTGATGCTTAAAATTTGGAATTTTTTCTGTTATCATAATGATGTTAGTACATTTGATGTGCTTTTATGTTTTTTTGTAGGATTATAGGGTTGCCAGGATATTGGGGTAAGTGTGCAGATATAGCAGAAATTAATGTTCTACAAAACCTTTTAAAGGTTGTGGAATTTTCTATGGGCCGTAGAGTATATTTCATAGCAAAACCCAGTGAAGGAAAGATTTTTTAAAGTTAAGTGTACGAACATGCAGACGAGCCATAAATAATTCTAGGAGTCATAGACATGGTGTCGTACCCTAAGGATTAGAAAGTGGGTAGTTGTTGAAGAGTTATCAGAGGAAACCCTCCATGGGCCATAAAAACTTTATATGGCCCATAGATAGGTCTCGTAGAAGTCACCCTCAGATTTTTTAAAGGAATCCATGAAGCCTCGACTACGGGCCATAGAACTTTATACGACCCGTAGAGTTATTAGAAGAGCCTGCCGAACAAGTTCTCCTATTTTAAATATTATAAATAATTTTTAGGTTAATATTCACACGGAACAGTAGAGAGTCAGTAAGAAAAAGTGAGAAATATTGTGAGACTCTTGGAAAAATAATATTTTGTGTGCTTGATACATACTTGTGATTTTGGTTGAAGAACTTGGATTTTTTTATTCTTAATTCCATTGCGTAGGTGCTTTATTATGATATTCTTGCATCTACAATGATGAGTAGCTAAATACATAAGTAGGGTTGTGGGAACCATGAACAACTGACAAGGTAAAATCGCATAATTCATAATTATTGGAAAGTGTGCATGCATTTATTAGTTAATTCTCTTCGTTATGAATGTTTTTTTACCAGTGGCCAACGTTAGAACTCGCCTAGTGTTATTGACTCGATCAAGGTAGTAATGAATAGGAAAAGTCATTAATTTATAGGATTCTATTGATGTTTCTTGTCTAATCAACCAAACTGGATCAATAGGAAGTTGTACTGGAACAATCGGTAAGGGTTAGTAATGTCACACTGCAGGGATGGATCAAATCATGTAGTGAAATTGGCCTCTCCCTTGGATCAAAGGGTTTGGTAAATATAACTTACCATTTTGCATGCTACACACCAAAATTTGATTATCTGGTGATACCAAGTTAGAGAATCATGGTAACATAATACCCTAGTTACTCTTCATACTTATTTCACACTTGTCTTAGTCTAAGATTTATTTCTATAGTTTTACAACCCCCCTCCCCCTCCCTTGGGTTATAAGTAGGTTAATCAACTCGAACAACTTGAAATTTCTCTAACTCTACCCGATTCCTTCTCGGATCAACTCTAACCTCGGTTAGGTTATAAATCCTGATAATGACCACTTTAACCTTAAAAAAAGAGGTATAGCTTAGGCGACATCATGATTTTGGCGCTGTTGCTGGGGAATACAGCTAGACTTGTTTAATTTGAGTAGTTTGGGAACTAATCCTTATTTCCCTCATCTTATGTTTTTTGTTGTTTTTGTTTCAGCGTGCAGGTGTAGTGTATGCACAACATGCAAAGTCAAGGCATTCCTTTAAATCTGTTTGACCCAGAGATCCAAAGAACGTTGAGAAGAATGGCCCAAGACAACACAAACAACATGGTTAATGCAGCTCTAAACCAGAACCAAAATGACAATGATAAAAACCCACCTCCGCTTGAGGACATTGATCCACAACAACATGATCTCAATGCAGAAGCTTATCAATGGAACCAATATCAGCTGAATCCTATGGCTATGGATGTTACTGCCACTATTTTGTTACGGCCACTACCGGATGATACAACATTCATTGTTTCAATTGGGTTACTTCAAATGTTGTAGAATCATGGGTTGTTCACGAGCCTATCAATAGAGGATCTGCATATCTATCTACATAATATTGTGTTTGTCTATAAGAGTGTAATGGGAAACCAGAATATGTCTATGGATGTTGTTGGGCTTCATGTCTTTCCATCATCTCTTACAGGCAATGCAACACTATGGCTATCTGAGCTCCCCGGCTCAAACTAGTTGGACTAAATTGTAGAAGGCCTTTTTGGAGACGTTCTTCCCAAGATCAATGAAGCTCAAGTTGAAGACTAGATCAACAACTTTGAGCAACTTCCTGGTGACTCGATCCGTACCACGTGGAAGAGGTTCATAAAGTGTCTGAGGAGTGTCCTTGACCACAAGATATTATGATGCCTTGGTGGAGATCTTCTACCGCGCCCTGGACGAGAATACCCAAGCATGTGCAGATACTATCATGGATGGCACATTTTTAGATCAACCATTTTCAAGGGTTGTTGAGAAGCTGGAAAGGGTGGTCAAGACAAATCGTGCATAGGGAAAATGAGATAGGTCCTCTACCAAGAGGTCGTGTATAGTAAATACTAGTTCGGTGCGAGCTCAAATAAATGAGAAGATGATGCAAGAGCTTGCAAAATTAGTACCAACATGGAGTTGTTGATGAAGCAGAATAAGGAACGAGTGAATACAATTGCTTATCAGCCTTCATAATCACCCACGTATGAGGAGCCTTACTATAAGGAGGATACTTGCTTCATTGCTAATCAGATGAAGCATTTCCGGACCAACATCCAAGGTCAAGGAAACTAAGGTCGAAACTATAACATGAATAAAACCTTAAGAGACGACAATCGTGGAGGCTACTACGATAAAAATAGAGGCAACGATAGAGATATTGATTGAGGTCCAGAGATGGTTACAGGAATGGTCCTTATGTGCCACTATATAATCATGATTTAGGTGCTGGTAGCTCTAGGGTTGAGGAGATATTTGATCATCTATTGAAGAAGGCTGACACACATGATGAGACATTGAGGGGGATGAAGTTTGACATCTTTAGTATTAATAAGAAGATCGAGTCTAATTCTGTTGCTATCAAACAACTGGAGCAACAGTTTGATCATATATCAACTCAACTCAACCAGCGACAAAAAGGTACATTTCCCAGCAATACCGTTCGAAATCCAAAGAATGAGGGGCAGTGTATGGCATTGACTACTCATGGTAGCAAGCAGACCATTGATCTTCCAATGCTGATTGTTGATGATGATGTTCGTGAGGAGATAGTTGAGGTCAAAGATGCAGAGACCGGAAACGATCATGCCAAGGATGGGGTGAGTGATGCTACAGAGATTCCACAGAAGTTGAAACCCATTCCTAGACCTCCTCCTTCCTTCTCTTAAAGAATCAAAAAGAAGGAGGAGAAAGGTAAATTCAAGAACTATCTGTCCATGCTGAAACAACTCTCCATCAACATTCTTCTCATTGAGACATTAGAGAAGATGACAGGGTATGCTAAGTTCATGAAGGACTTGGTCACAAAGAAGTGGACTGTAAGCTAGGAGCTCTCCCAAGAGCTTTAACATTACAGTGCAATTTCTACAAGGTCCTTGGAGAAAAAAAATGAGAAGATCTTGGCGCATTCACTATACCTTGGACTATTGGAGATGTAGAGTTCGCAAGGGCATTGTGTGATCTTGTTGACAACATAAATCTGATGCCCCTTGCGGTCTACAAGAAGCTAGGATTGGGAGCCCCTACTCCGACGAACATGCGACTGTTGATGGCCAATCGTAAGGTAAAGAAGCCTTTGGGGATACTCCATAATGTCCTTGTCAAAGTAGAGAACTTCATATTCCCTACAGACTTTGTGATCCTTGATTGCGAAGTCAACTTCAAAGTCTCAATAATCTTGGGAAGGCCCTTTCCTTGACACTGGTCCAGCACTAGTGGATATCGAGGCTAGCCAACTCAAGTTTAGATTGAATGATAAAGAAATTGTTTTCAATATCTCTCAGTCGATAAAGAGGCTAGATGACTTGAAGATGGATGTTTGGGCACTTGGTGAAGTCTGAGTAACCAAGTTGTCCAAGTCATGTCGCAACAATACATTAGGCGCTACTTCGGAGGCAACCCAAGATATTTGATGTAATAGTGGTAGTCTTGTTTTGTTTTTAGCTTTTGGACCTATAGATGATTTAGTTTTTAGTATTTTGGTTGTGATTTTTGGATATTGGACTAGTTGCATATAGGGTAAAAGTGTGTTTAGTGAATAATATGCAGGTACATGACAAGTCAACCATTTTTGGCTGAAAAGGCTACAAGAAGTGTTACTATGACTGGTTCTATAGGCCGTATGTAAAACAATGACCTGTACACTAGCTCATAGAATACTTCCAGTGAGCAAAACTTTGTGCACTCCAGTACAAGATCTAACTTTATGGCCTATAGATAAAACTACGGGCCGTGAATGAGGCTCATGGAACCCAGGTAAGTTTTCTACTTTCAACTATGAGTTAGAGGTTTCTATAACAGATTCTATGAGTCATATTGTATTATACAGCTCATAGTCAGGTCCTTGAAACCCATCTCCCAACACTAGGGTTTGGGTAATCTACGAAATCGGGATCTACGGGCCGTAAAATTTTCTGCGGCTCATAATCAGAGTTTCGTAGAATCCTAGGCCCAATAATTTTTGCCGACCCAGTCAAAGTATAAGGGGGGGGGGGTCAAATAATTTTGACCCCCACTCTTCACAAAAACTACCCAAAATACCCAACTCCTCTACCCTAACATTGTTCGATCACTTTCGTCTGACCACCACCCTTTTTCTGGCAACTTTTTCCTGCCACCTTCGGTAGACCTAGAGTTCTACCCACCTCGGCTCCGCCTTCAGTTTTTTCACCTTTTTCCATTGAATTTGGTAAGTTCTTGTCCCTAAAATCCTTTTAATACCGAAATTGATGTGATTAGGTTGTAATTACTTGATGGGTATGATAATCTGATTAGTATATGTTCGAGTCTATGGTTGCCATTGTATGTGCTTAGAATTTAATCATGAATAATATGTTCTTGATGCTTGAATAGTGTTAAAAGCGGGAAAATATATGTGGGGCCATGTTCTAAGTGTTTGAATAATGTTATGTGAAAACCATGTCGTTTGAATTGAATAGACTGTATTGCTTGAAAAACGATGTGTGATTACATGTGTATGCTTTGTTTTTTAAACATTCAAACGAGATCAGTGTGATTTAGAAACATGTAAAATGAGATCTGATGGGGTCGTGTGTGATCATTGCATATGGGCTATTGGGTATTTGTTGAAATCAAGTGGGGGTGCATAATGTGTTGCTTCAATGCTGATTTAAATGTTAAACATGTCGTTTGGGATCCATTAGGTAGACTTGGAAAATCAAAACTTTTGGGTTTTTCAAAACCATGAGGGCATTCTATGGCCCGTGGAACATTCCACGAGCCATAGTTGCCCCTCGTATGAAATTTTAGAAAATTGAAGTTTCCGAGACTCTATCATACGAGACCTTTTACTAGCCATAAATTCTTCTATGACTCATAGATAGGTCTAGTAGATCTCTGCCTATAAAAATTCAATACTGGATTACATCTGTGACTCAGTCCATGACTCATAGAATATTGTACGAGTCGTACCTTATCTCAATGATGCAATTCTAGAAACCAAAATTTGTGCACTCTATTTCTAAGAGAGCCTTCTACAACTCGTAGTTTTTACTACGACCCGTAATAGTGCCTTCGTAGACCCATCTGTAGCTATTTCAAATATGTTTTTACTTTTCATTCCTTTACTTGTTGGGCTAATATTGTTTGCTATATGTGTACGTTTCAGGTACTATGGATCAAAGCAGAGATGAGATTAGGGCCCTACAGCGAAGACTACAGGATGAGCCCTTAGAGTATCAGGGCATCTCTAAGACAGTGGATCATTAGAGGAGCTCAGTGTCTAGCGTATTCTGGACGCTGAGTGACCACAAACATGATCCGCTTCCAGACATTTTGAGCAGCCCCAGACCCAGGCTATCATTGTCCACTTTCCTTAGTCTGAAGAGGGAGGCGACAAAGATAGTAGCTCTATTTAGATGACTCCTTCTAGAGAGAAGTTTAAGTCAGGGTCCGGTGACGAGTTAGAGATGCAGTCCTCTACAGCACCTCAGGCATCACCATCACCTCTGGATGCTCTATCTAGTCGGTAGTGTATAAGGGCATGTGGGCCATATACATGAGTGCGGCCAACTAGCTCATTCCATTTTTGTGGAGACTCACATTATTACTTTGGGATTGGACAGTGTCCCAAGCTCGCAACACATTTTTATCAAATACAGGCTTAAGCAGCTAGCAGGATCGTCGGGGAAGTACTCCCTAGCCATGATTTGAGAGTTCTATGCATCATATGTTGCCACTGTTCTCAGCTTCTTTTCCTATGGTAAGAAGTCCCTAGCTCAGCCTAGATTGACAGATACCAAAGTGAGGGATCGATAGGTGGATATTTTTGAGACTACCTTTCGCCGCATGTTGTTCGGGCCTGAGTTCCCAGGCCCCAGATCTACAATAGAGTTCTATATGAGAATGGGGTAGACAAAGGATAAGGCACTGATGAGAGACCTGTCCTATAGGGATAGATTAATGAGATAGGTGGCTGACTAGATTGTAAAGCAAGGCCTGAACCGTGAGTGGATAGCTACTTCGGTGGAGTCCATCATAAAGGCTTCACGCAACATCACTGACAAATTTTGGTGGGTTATGGTTAGATCACAGATTCAGCTCTTTCTAATAATACATTAACATCGGATCATGTTGTATTGGTTGCCAACATCTTGGCTGACTATGAGATCGATTGGGGCAGCTTGATTTCAGAGTAGATCCATGAGGCGGCCATGAAGAGGTCTAACTCCATTCCCTTCCCGTGTTTGATCTATAGATTCTATACAGAGTCGAGGGTGGATATTCTATATCATCTAGACTAACGGAAAGAGGTTTAACAGACTCTACAAACCCGCCTGATCAAGGATGATAATAATCCGATGGCCCTCTAGTGAGTATCACGTCCTCAAGCTCAGTTGCCAGAAATATTTGTTGTGGTGCCAATGACTGAGCCTTCATCGACTGACCCATTTCTAAGAGGCCCCCATAGACTGAGGTTGATGTGGAGAAAGGGACCCACTACTACTACGTCTATCCCGGAGGCCGTGCCCACTTCGACAACACCCACCGGCATGGTCTATGTGTCAATGACGTCCATTCAGGCCATGGTGCAGAGGTTGGCCAACACTGAGTCACAGTTGACTAAATTATTATAGTAGATTAGGCCCTGGGTACATTAGGTCATTTCAGAGGCGGAGGCTCATTTGCAGATGTTCACATTGGCTATTATCCAGGATAGGCTCAAACCCGTGGATAGCTGCATAGATGCATTTGAGAGGTGAGTTCAGCAGAGCCTCAGCTCAGTACGACCTGTAGATATGACGATCCTTTAGAAAGAGATCTATCAACTCTGAGCCGATATGAAAACAACATTGACAACGCTAGTTGTTTTCCCACTGGTTGATCCCTCTAGTCCAGTGGTTGATTTATTTGGTCCCGAGGATTTATCACTCACTTCCCTTGGGAAGAGGCTTCACGTTGATGATCTGAATATAGTGAAACTGCAGATGTAGGGACGATAGAGGAGCAAGAGTTAGAGCTTTCCAGTATAAGCTCGATGGGAGATGAGGTGTAAGGACCCTAGCTTTGTACGACTTTAATGGCGATTAGAAACTTCATTTCGAAAAGTTTTAGACCAAGGTGACACTTCTTGGAAGCCTTTACAGTCCGTGTGATTCTATACAAACTGTGTGAAGCCTCCTTGGAGTGGCCCTTGGCCTTGTGTGGGGTGTGAGGGCCTTAAGATGGAGTTTTGGACCAAGGCATACAACACTTCGAGCCCAAACGGTCCATGTGAGTCCATACGAACCGTGTGGTGGACCGTATGCTAGCCTTCAACTTAAAACTCCACAGCTTTGAGCCCAAGACAAGTGGTGCAGGCCCTCTCACGGACCGTTTAGTGCATCACGGTCCCTGAGGCCCTCCCATATAGGTTCCAGAGTGAAAATTTTCTATGTATTTGATCACCATCTTGGAACTTCGTCGCAAAGAACTTTCTTAAGTAAGGTGGCATAAGAGGGGTACACCAACCGTGTGACTGGGTACGATTCATTACCGGCCTGTATGGATATATATGTTGAATCTCTCTAAGTATGGAATCACCATTTTGGACCTTTCAGGAGTGAAATATTTTCTAAGTGTCGAACCACGGGTTTTCTACACGTTTCATTAATGGCGTTTTCATAATTATGATTTACCCTAAAGGTCTTTTGTTACTTCCTATGCTACCTAAAAACATTAAAATGACCTATACTTTATTTCTTTCATTCAAATTCACTTTTACACTTAGAATTCTCTCAAGTCACTCTTATGAACTCTCTCAAAGGATTCTTGTGAAAACTAAGCTTGGGAATCAAGGGAAGGCTCTTTCTTCTTCAAATTTCATCTTGAATCTGCTTCATTAGCTAAGGTATGTGAGATTGATTCTTGGCCCCTTTCAACCAAGAGACTCAAACTCTTTTACACTCAATTTATAGAATTTTGCTCACTTTAATAATGGGTGCTGAATATTATTGATTAATAAATTCAATTGAAGTATGAGTTATGCTTTATTGTTGATTTTAAGTTTGATTTAAGCCCTAATATGTTGAATTACATTATTATCACGAAAATTTGGTCATGCATTGTCCCTTTAAAGTTTTGTTTTAGCTCTGGTAATCAATATTATGCTTTGAATGTGGATTTTACTTATAGGTTACTTGAATTTCATATTATATTTTTTCTTTTAAATTGAATCTATATTACCCATTGCTATTTACATATCATTCATGGGCATTGGATTTTATGAAAATTATAAAGTGGGTTAAGCCCTATTATGGTTATGTATATAATTTTTGTATGATTATGGTTATGACAAGAATGTGATCACATAAATGTAATGATATGGCTCTTTGAGCATTTTGGGTGCTTGCACCATTCCGTATATGTGCATGACCTAATCTTTTGTATGAGAAGCCTATTTATGACTGATTTGTCTTTTGAACTCAAGTATTAATGATTATGTAATGTTTTTGGTTTTTGAGCCCAAGTATGCATTGAAATAATTTGAAATGACTAATATCTCTTTTGAAAGCATATATATATATATATATATATATATATATATATAAGTATTCTCGTGGGATTTTTGACTTAGCACAAATGGATTGGGGGCGTCAGGGTGGTCCCCAAGGGTCCTCTCCCTTTCCTTGGACTATGTGCTAGCACAGGTATATGGTAGCCATTACCGAAAACACTAGGTTGTAAGGAATGGTTACATATTTTTATATGATATGATATGGAAATCCTTCAAAAAAGCAAGGTCGTAAGGAAGGTGTCCATCACATTGAAAAGATTGAGTCGTAAGATATAGTGTAGATTACCCTTGGCAAGTATCTTTTTCTACCGGTGGGAGGTCTATATCAGACTAATTCATGCAATAGCTCGCATGAGTACGATTTTTCGGTTATAGTCCATCCCCACTATATATGAGCTTTATTGCATTTTATGCATCATTAGTTTCATGGCATGTTGTATATGATATCTCTTGCTATATATGTTCTTCTATATTATGTGCCCTTGTCATCTAACATTGAATGCAATTTTGGTAAGTCATATGCATTGCATGCCCACATACCTAGTACATTAAAATGTACTAACACATACTTTTGCCTACATGATCTAACCATGTAGGGACCGAGGACTACGTTCATCCACCGTACGATGGTTAGCTTGGATCTTGAGATTTCTTATTGTGGAGAGTCCTATCTTCCAAGGACCAACCACCATTCCTCTATCTATGGTGCTTTTGTTTATGTCATTTATTTTGAGTGTGATCCCACCCGTCCTATCTTAAGACTAGAGGCATTATTGGACATCTTATCGACTCTTTTTACGTTTATATGTTGAGTGTTGTATTCAAAGCTTTTGTTTATGGATTTGGATATCATTATATGATTTGTTCATGAGTATTATGATGTGTTTTCTTTCTGTTTTGATGTGAAAGATCCTAAGTCCAGAATTTCCCCTATAGAGTGGGTCATACGTATCCACCCACTTAGTCATTATGTACTACATGTTATGTGAATCCATGTTATTCCCTTTCCTTATGACATCCCAATAGCGTGACTCCTACTTTCCTTTCCCATGGAATGATCTGTTACTCATCATGTATGCTTCCAAACCGATGATGTGAATATGGATACTTTACAGCTTGTTTGGAGACTCTCGGGTTCCCATATGCCATATCACTTCTAGACCCTAAGTCCGGGTCGTGACAAGCTTGGTATCAAAGTACTAGGTTTGTAAATTATCCTTGGAGCCCAACATGTCATGACAAGTGGAGTCCTATTCATGGGTATTAAGTTCACCATACCGATGAGTGTAAGGCTATGATGGTTTTCTAGGAATTGTGTCACTTCTTTATGTCTTATGTCGTACTTTGGACCATATGTTATGGTTTCCTTATCCTAATGATGTCCTTGCTACAATACAGAAAAAGCATCTGCGAAGAGCTCCCCTACAAATATGTGCCCTGGCTTGTACGGACAAAGTTCCTCAAGGAACTATGGACGAGCTTATCTTTAATTGTGAATTATGTACGACATTTACTATGCTTGCCCAGGTGGTTACTTCTCACAGTAGGTAGGCTAATCTTCCTCAAGATTCCACTCTGATATCTAGAGTGAGAGATTTCACCTGTATGAATACCCGAGTTCTATGGGTCAAAGGCCGATGAGGATTCTCAAGAGTTGACTATTATGGGAGTCACTTCTAAGGAGAGTGTTGAGTTGGCTACATACTAGTTGAAAGATGTAGCTCAAGTGTGGTACACACAATGGTTGATGGAGAGGGTTTGTGGTAATGCTGCTAATTGGAAAGAGTTCAAGTTTGCATGTTTGGATCATTTCTTCCCACTTGAGCTTAGGGAAGCCAAGATGACTGAGTTTATCAACCTTAGATAGGGTGGTATAAGTGTGAGGGACTATGCCCTCAAGTTCACAAAGCTCTCCAAGTATGGTCCCATGCTAGTGGTTGATCCTTATGCAAGAATGCACAAGTTCATTTTTGGTATCTCTGACTTGGTTGTGAAGGAATGTCATACGACTATGCTTATTCATGATATGCACATCTCCAGGCTCATGGCATATGCTGAACAGATTTAAGGGGAGAGGCTCAAGAAGAAGATGGTACATGATCCTAAGAGGGCCTGATATAATGGTGGGTTCTCCTTTTTCAAGGGTGGTGGTTATGGTCACTTCCAACAGGACCAAGCTTTTGATTCTCAGGTGCCTCCTCCCAAGGCACTAGTTGGTGTTAGGCTATTGTTTTCCCAGTGTGACAAGTGTGGGAGAAATCACATAGGTACTTGTTGGAGGGACTTAGGTGCATACTACGGGTGTGGTGACAAGAACCACAAGATTGCAGATTGTCCTAAGAATGCTCAAAGAGGTCATGGTTAAGTGGCTCAAGGTGGTCAAGCCCAAAAAAGGTCTCCCAAGGTGTTGCTCTAAGAAACAACAGGTTATATGCTTTGCATGCTCCTTAGGAAGTTGAGGAGGCTTTGGATGTTGTAACTTGTATGTTAATAGTCTTTGATTTTGGTGCTTATGCTTTGCTTGGTCCAGGTGCCAATTTCTCTTTTGTGACTCCTCTATTGGGTTTTATGTTTGGTTTGACTCTTGAAATCTTGAGAGAGCCTTTTTTCAGTTTATACTCCCATAGGTGAATCTGTTGTTATTCATAGAGTTTATCTATGTTGCCCTATCTTTATTTTGCATATTCTTTTTCCGTGTGATCTTGTGGAATTTGGAAATGTTTGATTTTTATGTGACTCTCAAAATAGATTGGTTACATGCCTCATACGCCTCTATACATTGTAGAACCCGGAAGGTCAAGTTCCAATTTATGGATGAGCCCGTTCTTGAATGGAAGGGTAGTGACTCTGCCATTAAGGGTCAGTTTATTTCCTACCTTAAGGCCCAGAAGATGATCTCCAAGGGATGTATCTATCATATTGTGAGAGTCATAGATGTGGAGTTCGAGTCTTCTACTCTTGAATCAGTGTCGGTAGTGAATGAGTTTCTGGATGTGTTTTCCAAAGAGTTGTCTGGTAATCCTCCTCAAGGGAAGTAGACTTTGGCATAGATCTTCTCTCAGATACTCAACCTATCTCTATTCCTCCTAATCATGATGCACCAATTGCGTTAAAGGAGTTAAAGGATCAGTTGAAGGACTTGATAGAGAAAGGCTTCATTAGGCCAAGTATATCTCCATAGGGTGCTCCGGTGTTATTTATAAGAAAGAAAGATGGATCCCTTCAGATGTGCATTGGATATAGGCAATTGAATAAGGTAATCATCAAGAATAGGTACCCGTTGTCAAGGATGGATGACTTTTTTGATTAGTCGCAAGGGGCTACCTATTTCTTAACAATTGATCTCTGTTTCGGTTATTATCAATTGAAGGTTAGGGAGTATGATATTACCAAGATGACTTTTCAAACTTGTTATGGGCACTTTGAATTTGTGTTTATGTCATTTGGTTTGACTAATTTTCTAGTTCTATTGATGGTTCTTATGAAGCGGGTGTTCAAGCCTTTCCTTGACGACTTTGTTGTTGTGTTCTCGATGATATCCATATCTATCCCTAAAGTGAGCTGGAGCACATGTAACATTTGAAATTGGTTCTTCAGACTTTGAGGGAGAAGAATTTGTATACGAAGTTTATCAAGTGGGAGTTTTGGTTAGGTGAGGTAGCTTTTCCTGTCCACGTGGTGTCCGGTGATGGTATTAAGGTTGACTTTTAGAAGACTGAGGCCGTGAAGATTTGGCCTAGACAATTAACTCCTTCGGACATTTGAAGTTTTCTTGGGTTGGCTAGTTATTATAAACGGTTCGTTGAACGGTTCTCATCCGTTGCATCTTTATTGAACAAGTTGACTCAAAAGAAGGCTAAGTTTGTATGGCACGATGAATGTGAGAAGATTTTTAAGACTTTGAAGAATCGGCTTATATCAGCTCCTATTTTGACTTTATTGGATGGCTTAGATGGGTTTGGGGTATACTGGATGCTTCTCAGATCAGGTTGGGTTGTGTCCTTATGCAACATAGTAAGGTGATAGCTTATGAATCAAGGCAATTGAAGATGCATGAGCAAAATTACCCGACTCGTGACCTTGAGTTAGCAGTGGTGGTGTTTGCTTTGAAGATTTGGAGACACTATTTGTATATGGTGCATGTGGATGTCTTCATTGATCGCAAGAGTTTACAATATGTGTTCACTCAAAGGGATCTTAACTTAAGGCAAAGGAGATGGTTGGAACTCCTAAAGGACTATGAGATGAGTGTACAATATCATCCCGGCAAGACAAATGTTGTAGCTGATGCTCTTATTAGGCTATCTATAGGAAGTGTAGCTTATGTTGATGAGGGGAAGAAGGAGTTGGAAAGGGATGTTCACTATTTGGCTAGATTGGGTGTTAGGTTGATTGAGTCTAATGATGGAGGTATTCATTCTTAGAATGGGGATGAATCTTCTGCGGTTGTTAATGTTAAGGCTAAGCAATACCTAGATTCGTCATTTGTTGAGTTGAAGAAATTGGTTGCCAAAAGGGAGATAGAGGTTTTCTCCCAAGGGGGAGATGGCGTGCTTCAATATCAAGATTGGTTATGCATTCCGAATATCAATGATCTTAGAAGGGTGATTATGAGTAAAGGACATAACTCTTTTTATTCTATTTATTCAGGATCTATGAAGATGTATTGGGATTTGAGGGAAATGTATTGGTGGCATGATATGAAGAAGGATATAGCCAAGTTTCTATCTGAATGCGGTAATTGCCAACAAGTGAAAGTAAAACACCAATGGCCCGGTGGGTTGACTCAAGATATTGAAATTCCTATTTGGAAGTGGGAGGATGTGAACATGGATTTCATTGTTGGTTTGCCTCGGATTTGAAGGAAATTTGATTCAATTTGGGTTATTATTGACTGGATGACTAAGTTGGCTCATTTCCTACCAGTCAAGACTACCTTTAGTGTCGCATCGAAGAGTTGGTAAAGTTGCATGGTGTTCATACGTCTATCATATTGTATCGTGGCACATAATTCACGTCTCACTTTTGGAAGCCATTTCAAAGAGGACTTTGTACTAAGGTGAAGTTGAGTACCGCCTTTCATCCTTAAACTTATGGACAAGCTGAGAGGACAATCCAAATTTCTGAGGATATGTTGAGGGCTTGTGTATTGGACTTCAAGGGTAATTACGATGACCATCTTCCACTCACTGAGTTTTCTTATAATAATAACTTTCATGCTAGCATTGGTATGACACCATTTGAGGCTTTGCTTGGTAGGAAATATGGATCTCTGGTAGGGTGGTTTGAGTTAGGGGAGATAGCTTTGATTGGACCGAATTTGGTATTGGAGGATACAAAGATGGTAAAGTTGATTAGGGAGAGGTTGAAGACGTCCCAAAGTCGCCAAAAGTCTAACTCGAATGTTAGGAAAAGTGATCTTGAGTTTCATGTTGGTGATTGGGTGTATGTGAGAGTCTAACCTATGAAGGGTGTAATGTATTTTATAAAGAAGGGAAAGTTGAGTCCCCGGTATGTAGGTCCTTATAAGATTATTGAGCAGATGGGGAATGTGGCTTATAGGTTGGATTTGTCTCCGGATTTGAGTTCTATTAACCCAGTCTTCCATGTGTCTATGTTGAGGAAGTTGGTTGGTGATCCTAGTGCTGTTGTTCCTTTGGAAGGTGTTGAGGTTGAGGAGAACTTGTTTTATGAGGGAGTTCTGGTGTAGAATTTCGATAGACAAATGAAGTTGGTTTAGAACAAGGATGTGGCTTTGGTTAAGGTACTTTGGAGAAATAAATACGTGGAGAGTGCTACGTGGGAGGCAGAGTTGGACATGATGAAAAGATATCCCCAACTTTTCACATCTACGCAAGCCTATGATATTAGGGTCTTCTATCTCCAAGTGGTCCTAATTCTTTCACTCTTGATTGTCATGACATGACATGCATACATGTGCATGAAAATGATTTTTAAGATGTTTTGAACGATTCAAATGCATTTTTATATGAGTTTTAATGACTTTATAATTTTCAAGTGATGAAATATGCATTGGCACTTGTGTTTGGATGTTCCATGTTCAATGTCAAGGTTTTCAAGCCTTGTTCTTGCACATTACAGGATAAATATTCCCAAAGGGAAGATGATGTAAGGATCCAGACTTTGTACGACTTCAATAATGCTTGGAAACTTGGTTCCAGAAATTTTTAGACCAAGGTAATGCTTCATGGAATCCTTCACGATCCATGTGATGCTGTATGGACCGTGTGGATACTCCTTGGAGTGGCCTTGGATTTGTGTGGGGTGTGAGGGCCTTAATGTGGTGTTTTTGACAAAGGCATACCACACTTGGACCCAATACAGTCCATGTGAGGCCATACAGATCATGTGGTGTACCGTATTGTAGCCTTTGGCTTGAGACTCCATAGTTTTGAGTCCAAGGCAAGTAGGATGACCTCTCTCACAGATAGTTTGGTGCTTCGCGGTCCATTAGGCCCTCCCGTATGGTTCCTGAGTGAAAATTTTTTAAGTATTGGACCACTGTTTTGGAACTTTGTGACGAAGAACTTTCCTAAATAAGGTGGCATAGAGGTGCACATAGACCATGCGACTTGGTGTCGTCCATACCACCCTCCGGTATGGATGCTTACGTTGAATTTTTCTAAGTATTAGATTACCATTTCAGATCTTTGATGAGTGAAATTTTTTCTAAGTGTCGGACCACAAGCAAGTGTACAGTTCGTATGGTGCCTCACAGACACCCCCTCTTTGAGACTCGACATCAATTTTTCTACACGTTTTATTAATGGCGTTTTCATAATGATAGTTTATCGTAAGGGTCTTTTGTGACAACCTATGCTACCTAAAGACATTCAAATGACCTATACTTTATTTCTTTCATTCAAGTTCACTCTTACACTTAGAATTCTCTCTAGTCACTCTTAAGAACACTCTCAAAGGACTCTTGTGAAATCTAAGCTTGGGAATCAAGAGAAGGATCTTTCTTCTTCAAATTTCTTCTTAAATCTTCATCATTAGCTAAGGTATGTGGGATTGATTCTTGGTCCCTTTCAATCAAGAAGATCCAAACTCTTTTACACTCAATTTCAGGAAATTTGTCTCACTTCAAAAATAAGTTTTGTATATTATTGATTATTAAATTCAATTGAAGTATGAGCTATGATTTATTATTGATTCTATGTTGATTTTAGCCTTAATATGTTGAATTACATTATTATTATGAAGATTAGATCATGCATTGTCCTTTTAAAGATTGGTTTAAGCTAGGGTAATCAATATTATACTTTGAATGTTGATTTTACTTATGGGTTACTTAATTTATATTAGATTGTTGATTTTAAATTAAATCTGTATTACTCATTGCTATTCACATATAATTCATAAGCATTGGATTTTATGAAAATTATGAAGTGGGTAAGCCAAAATATGTTTATGTATATGATTTTGATAAGATTATAGTCATGACAAAAATGTGATCACATAAATATCTATGATATGGCTCTTTAAGAATATTGAGTGCTTGCACCATTTCGTGTATGTGCATGAGCTTATCCTACGCATGAGAAGCATGATTATGACTATGAGTTGGCTTTTGAACTCAAGTATGAATGATTATAGAATGTGTTCGGCTTTTGAGCCCAAGTATGCATTGAATATATAAGTATTCTCGTAAGATGTTTGACTTAGCACCAATGGATCAGGGGCGTTAGGGCCCCCTAGGGTCCTCTCTCTTTCCTTGAACTATGTGCCAGCATAGGTATATGGTAGGCATTACCAAAAAGACTAAGTCATGAGGAATAGTTACGCATTTTGAGATGATATGATATGATATGGAAATCCTTTTAAAAAGTGAGGTCGTAAGGAAGGTGTCCATCACACTGAAAAGAATGCATCGTAAGGTGTTGTGCAAATTAACCTTGGCAAGTAATCTTCTTCTATCGATGGGAGGTCTACAAAGGACTAATTCATGTAATAGCTGACACAAGTTTGATTTGTCGGTTATAGTCTATCCCCACTACATATGAGCATCATTGCATTTCATGCATCATTGGTTTTATGGAAAATTATATATGATATCTCTAGCTATATATCTCCTTCTATATTATTTTCCCTTATTATCTAACATTGAATGCAGGTTTAGTAAGTCATATGCCCTGCATGCCCGCATACTTAGTACATTCAAACGTACTAACACGTACGTTTGCCTACATGATCTAACCATATAGGGACTGAGGACTACATTCATCCATTTTATGACGGTTAGCTTGGATCTTTAGATTGCTTGTCATGATGACTCCTATCTTTCAAGGAACAACCACCATTCCTCTACCTATGGTGCTTTTGTTTATGTCATTTCCTTTGTGGGTGAGCCCGGGGTATGTCTTGGCCCCTGTCGTATCTTATGACTAGAGGCATTGTTGGACATCTTGTAGACTCTTTTATGGTTATATTCTTAGTATTGTATTCGAAGATTTTTTTCATGGATTTGGCTATCTATTGGATGTCATTATGTGTTATGAGTATTATGGTATCTTTTCTTTATGTTATGATGTGTGAAAGATCCTAAGTCACGAAAAATTACCCCCACAGAGTGAGTCATACTTACCCGCCCCTTAGTCTTTATGTGCTGCGTGTTATGTGAATCCATGTTAATCCCCTTTCCTATGACATCCCTATAGCGTGATACCTACATTCCCATCCCATAGAACGAAGTGTTTACTCTTCGTGTACACTCTGATTTAATGATTTGAATATGGATACTTTGAGCCTTTTTTGGGGACTCTCGGGTTTTCATTCTCCTTGTCACTCCTAGACCTTAGGTCTGGGTCGTGATATGAGAAGATGAGTTAGGCTCATGAGCATGAGAGAGTGAGGGATGCTGGACCCTCTGAACATGCTTCTACTGTTGAGGAGGCCACCAGGAAGGTTGATGGTGGCCAGGCTCAGCTTGACACCGGTGCTTAAGCACCTAGGTATGTTCCTTTTTGACCCCTGTGCTTTATTATTCAATTTTATTCATTGAGGAAAATGCAAATCTCTTTCGATGGGGTGCTGGTAGTTATAGGCCTTAATGAAGTCTAAATGTCCTTGGCCTATAACTATCCCAAATTTTTAATCCTAGGGGTTTTCTAGCTCGTGTTGTTTTTCCCCAAGGATACTTTCCGTTTAACCGACATGTTTAGGATATGCCGGTAGTATTAATAGTATGTAATACCAATATCTATGGCATACGCTTGTCTTGTGTGAAAAATGATACCTACCAAAATTTTTGTTAGTTAGTCTTGATAGAAACCATGCATGTTTGATTGTTTGGCAGAGCTTGTTCTAACAAGTGAGGATAATTTGTAATCAAAAGCATGATTTGAGAGTCTTTGCTAATAGTGTAATCAGTGCCATATGTGTGTGAGCGTTTTTTGCTAAATTCTTATGTTGTGTTTCAATTCAGACTTGCCCTATCACTCTGACTTAGACTATTGGTTGGTTGTTTAGGAAAGGATCTTAGGTCGTTGTTCATATTAGTCCACTTAGTCCAAATAACAAACCAAATGTTTAAATATATCCCTTGATCCCAATGTTTGAGCCTTGAATGTACCGTTTTCTTTGTAAGAACCTAAATTACCTAGATAGATGTAAAATACTGAAATTAGCCCTGGTCCTTTCTTGAACATTGTGCTCCTTGACTGAGGCAAAAAGTTTAAGTTGAGGGTGGTTACCAAAAGCAACCCTAGTTTCGAGGCTGGATATCATGCATCTCAACTCAGGGCAAAAGCCTAAGTTGAGGGTAGCTGGTGTAAATGTAAACACAAAATGAGATGGAAGCTAGTGGTACATTAAAAAAGGGATAAAAATATGTTTTGGGTGCAAGAAAAATGAGTAGATGCCTAATCAATGAGCTAAAAAGGAAAAATGATGTGAAAGCAAAAGGCAAAAAGCAAAAAACAAGTGTAAGAGCACCTAGAAAATCATGAAATAGGAGAAAAAGAGAATAAAGTGAAAAATGACAGTGTTGGTACGACAAAAGGGTAGAAAAATGTAGTGTCAAGGAGGGACTTTAGTCACTATGTTCCCAAAACATCACACCAAAGCCCTTTGACCCTACCTTACATGCGAATAAAGTCCTAAAGTGATCCTAGTTCGAGTAATCTAAGGTCATAGTCATGAGTATCGAGGCAAGGATATGGTATTGAGCATGACATTTAAGTGTCTTTTGGGAGAGTGAGTGATTTTGTGTAGTCCTATGCATTGAATCTGAAAAAATCATCATGAGTGAGACATGTGACTTCTTTCTGTGAGGGCACTTGCATTGCATTGTTGATATTAGACTAACTCAGTGATTATTGCTTATTGATAATTTCCTTGCTTGTCATAGTTGCATTGTCACATATGTTGATCTGCATTGGTTTACTTGATAGCTATCTGATATGCTTTTAAGAGTAGTGTGGGTATCTGTGTTTAAGTTTGATATTATATATGTCATTAGATTTAGGTCTATGTGTTACTGTATTGCTTATGTAGATCTAGTCTGTTGCATTACGATAAACAAGAATTTTGAGTTAAGGGTGTTGATGTGCTGTAAAAATACAACACTATTGATACTTAAAGCTTAGAATTTTATGTGTTCTCATAGCAATGTTAGTAGATTTGATGTGTTTTTATGTTTGTTTTGCAAGATTACGAGGTTGGCATGAATTTTGGGCTAAGTGTGCGAAAATTGCAAAAATTGATGTTCTACGATACCCTTTACGGTCCGTGGAAGTTTCCATGAGCTGTAGAGTAGGTTTTATAGAAAAATCTAGTGAAGGGAAGATTTTTTGAAGTTGACTCTGCGAATATGCAGACGAGCCATAAAAGATTCTACTAGTCGTAAACAAGGTGTTGTACCCTGAGGATTAGAAACTGGGGAATTGCTGAAAAGTCATCAGATGAAACCCTGCATGGGCCTTAAAAATTTTATATTTCCCGTAGATCGATCTCATAGAAGTCACCCCCAGATTTGCTGAAGAAATCCACAAAGCCCCGACTATGGGCAGTAGAACGTTATATGGCCCGTAGAGTTGTCCGTAGAGCCTGCCGACCCAGTTCTCCTATTTTGATTTGGTCTTGTATTTTAAATATTGTAAATAGATTTTTAGGTCAATTTTCGCACGGAACACTAAAGGGCTAGTAAGAAAGAGTGAGAAACATTGCGAGACTCTTGCAAAAATAATATTTGTGTTCTTGGATTTCTTGTTCTTAATTCTATTGTGTAAGTGTTTAATTATGCTATTCAATATCATGATTCTTGCTTCTACACTGATAATGAGTAGCTAAATCCACAACTAGGGTTGTGAGAACCATGAAGAACTAACAAGGTAGAATTGAATAATTCGTAATTCTTAGAAAGTGTGCATGCATGCATTAATTAATTCTCTTTATTATGAATGCTTTTTAACGGTGGCCAATGTAAGAACTCGCCTAGTGTTATTGACTAGATCAAGGTAGTAATGAGTAGGAAAAGATATTAATTAACATAAATTAATTGATGTTTCTCGTCTAATCAACTAAACTGGATTAAAGGGAGGTTGTACTAGAACAATAGGTAAGGGTTACTAATGTCACACTATAGGGATAGATCAAATAACGTAGTGAAATTTGCCTCTCGCAGGGATCAAAAGGTTGGGTAAACTTAACTTAACGTTCTGCATGCTACACACTAAAAACGAATTCGATTATTTGGTAATACTAAGTTAGGGAACCATGGGGAACACAATATCCTAGTTACTCTTCATGCTGATTTCATACTTGTCTTAGTCTAGGATTTATTTCTATAGTTTTACAACCCCCCCCCCCCATTGGGAAGACAAGTAGGTTAATCAACTCGAACTTCTTCAAGTTCTTTAAGTGTACCCTGTTCCCTATAGGATTGAATGGCACGCCCCGAGAGGGTATTCTTTGCGTGGCCGGCACTTGAAGACTATTGCTAGTCCCCGAGCGAACCACTTAGCCTCATCAGACCATTCAATCAATAAACTCTACTGAACAACGGAAAGTATAAGTAAGTAAATGGGCACATCTCATCTAAAGTCTCAAAGTGAATAGATAATAATAAAGGCTAGTAGAAAGAATGAGCTCACAATCTCAACATCAATGCTCAACCATCGTTTAGGAAGACTCTATCACTAATCATGTGGTGCCAATGATAGGCCCATGGCTACCGAAATTAAAATAAAGGAAATAGTCCAAAATCTATCTCAAAAGCAAGATGAAATAATCATAGCGGACCCTCCGGAGTAGGGGAGGCTCACCAAATCAGCTGCAAATCTCAGATCTTCAACGGAGCGCATGTTGATGATCTCTAGTACCTGCCCCTGCATCACAAAATGATGCATTCAAGAGGAGACATCAGTATTTGGAATGTACTGGTATGTAAAGTAGCTGAGTGAAATAGAAACATGTAGAATAATATGGAAACAACATCAACTCAAAGTAATCATCAAATAACATCAAAACATTAAATGTCTATCTATGCAAGAATAAAGAGTAGACAAGTGACCTATCAACAACTCCAAACTCATCAATAATCTCAGACTCATCTCAAAGGAGCTTACCTCCTCTCCTCTCCTCGCATCTCATCTCATCTCAGAAGAGCTCATATCCTCTCATCTTATCTCATCTCATCTCATTTCAACTCGGAGTACTCAAGGTAGGAAACTTATGGGAGTTTCTCTTATCCAACAACAATCTCTTATGAGCTAGTGAATGTACAACAATCTCACTAATGTTTCCATAATAGTTCAAACGTGAAAGGTAAGGAACACTCTGAAAACACATTAGCTCACCTAATATGGATTCAATACTCAATAGGTCCTCTATTGTTTTCGGGGACCGTTATTCTCGAGGGAACCATAATATATGTGATGGCTCTATGCCTCACCTGCATTTGGGAACATAGTCAATGAGTTCGAGTGGGACTCACTCTTACCCATTTTGGTGCTTGATACTCCTCCCATGACTCAATACTCATAAAACATCCATCTTAACCAAGATTAGAACAATTATAAGGAATCAATGAATAGACACATCGGTTGAATTCATTTATCGAGATTCATAAGACAATTGATTTCTATCAACTCATCATCATTCTCTCATCACAATCAACAATCTCAAGTCAAGACTCAAGACTCTAGACTCAATTCTCAAGTTCATTATGCATGTTTTTCAAATTAGTCGTGTAGGGTTATGCAAATTCTCATGAAAATATTCAATTCAAGAAAACAAATAGTAGGATGATCATCAATATAGGAAAACGTGTAAGTTAAATCAAATTTTCAAGAAACACCATCAAATATTCATGCATGTAGACTCTTGAACCATCAACTCATTATGACCTCCTATGGGGCACATGAGAGAACAATCCCATGCTTTTAGTTTAGCCTTACATACCTGGGATGCAGCTATCAATTTGTCACGTCAAAGATTTCTCCTTAATTCCCGCAAACTCAAGTTCATCTCTTCTCTCCTCAAGCCCTAGCCTTGTTAGATTATGGAATAGGACTTAAAATGGGGGTTTTAGACCCTTTTTACATTAAAACGACCTTATTAGATGTGTATAAAGTTTAGTAAGGGTTGAGAATTGACCAAATGCCCTTCGTAATAATTAGAAATTTTCAACTCTGAAAAGACCCAGTCCGCGACATTGACTAGTCGCGTACTGTGTATTTTTAGAAAACGTTTCTAAACGAGATTTCTCAATCCCGTCAAAATTTTTCAAAAAGATATAAGTGTTGGTTCACGATGGAGGTGCAACGCGCTCTTGTCGTGCACCAACATTGTTTTGCGTTTCGGATTGAAAAATTATCTTTTGATTAGGTCGCTCTAAAAATCACCCAAGACCATTTTCCCACTCAATTTTGTGTGTTGATCACAAATTCGGCTCGAAATTTTTATACATGCATTGGAAGATGCGTTACGTGTATACCCTCTCTCTAGGGGTATTTTTGTAATTTTACCAGGAGTTACATCATCTAACCCTTGGGATCATTCATCCTCAAATGATGAGTAAAGGTGGATATCAGGGCACGAATAGACTCAGGACTCATTTCAACACTCTACTCAATCAATCGAACTCTCTACTCTTTCTCGACCTCAATCAATACTATTCAGACTTACAAATAGAAAGTCACATCTAGAATAGATATATCAATTTAGTAAAGGGTGAGAAATTTACCTTCAACACTCTCATTATTTGGCATGAATAGATGCGACTATATGGCCTTCCTCAGCTTCCCATGTGGCTTCCTCAATGAATTGATTCCTCCACATGACTTTGATTGAGGCCATCTCTTTGTTCCTCAATTGACAAATCTGACGATCAAGGATTCTAATCAAAACATCTTCGTAGGATAGGTTATCTTTCACTCATATGCTATCAACAAGAATCACCAAGGCAAGATCTCCCACACATTTCTTTAACATCGACACATGGAATACTAGATGGACTCCATCTAATTCGGAAGGCAATTCTAACTCATAAGCAACCTTCCAAATCCTCTTTACAATCTGATAAGCAACATAGGGTGGACTTAACTTTCCCGTCTTTCCAAATCTTATGACACCCTTTATAGGTGACACTTTCAAATACATCCAATCATCTACCTCAAACTCTGAGTCTCTTATCCTTTCGCCGGTATAAGAGTTTTGGCGACTCTGTGCAGTCTTTAACCTCTCTCTAGTAACCTTGACCTTCTCCATCGATTGGAGGACAAAATTAGGCCCTATCAACTCCGCCTCTCCAACCTTAAACCACATGATTGGTGATCTATATCTCCTCCCACACAAGGCTTCGTAGGAAGCCATTTGAATGCTTGCATCATAACTATTGTTATATGCAAATTCATCCCGATTCCCCTTGAAATCAAGAACACCAGCTCTCAATATATCTTCTAAGGTTTAGATCGTGCGCTCTGCTTGACCATCTGCTTGTGGATGAAAGGTTGTGCTCAGGTTCACCTTAGTACCTAATCCTTTTTGGGATGATCTCCAAAACTGGGAGGTAAATTGAGATCCTCTATCCGAGATGATGGATAAAGGAACCCCATGCAACCTCACAATCTCCTAGATGTACAACTTAGCGTACTCCTCTGCAGTGTTTGTTGTCTTAGTTGTTAAGAAGTGAGCCGATTTAGCCATCCTATCCAAAAACACCCATATTGAATCATGTTGCTTTTAGGATCTTCGTAGACCAATAATAAACTCCATATTAATCATCTCCCACTTCCATTTTGGAATCTCAAAGTTCTGAGCCAATCCACATGGCCTTTGATGCTCAACCTTTACTAATAGGCAATTCGGCCATTTTGAAACAAACTCACCAATATCCCTCTTCATTACACTCCACCAATAGACTTCTCTCAAGTCATGGTACATCTTGGTAGAGCCAGGAAGAATGGAATCTCTAGTGTTATGGGCTTCCGCAATGATTCTGTCTCAAATGCCATCAACGTCTGGAACACACAATCTACTCTCGTACCTCAATAGCCCATCTCTCCCTTGGGAGAAAACCATCACCTTCTGTTTGTGGATAACCTCCTTCAATTGGAGTATGACAGGATCTTTGTCTTGCTTTTCCTTCACCTCTGCCACTAAGGATGAAGTAGACCCAATCTGAACATTGACTCCTCCCTCATTATTCTCTTCATGTTGGACTACCAATCGAGCCAATCAATGCACCTATTTAGCTAGCTCCTTCTTCTCTTCCTCCACATGGGTTGTGCTACCCATTGACAACCTAGTAAGAGCGTTAGCAACAGCGTTAGCTTTACTTGGGTGGTAGTGAGTGCTTATGTCATAATCTTTAAGTAATTCCAACAATCTCCTCTATTGCATGTTGAGCTCTTTCTGACTGAAGAGATACAAAAAGCTCTTGTGGTTAGTGAACACATCCACATGCACTCCATACAAGTAGTGGCGCCAGATTTTAAGTGCAACTACCACTGCTGCCAACTTGAGGTCATGGGTTGGATAGTTCCTTTCGTGAACCATTGCTATCACTTTCCCTCTTTGCATTAGTACACATCCCAATCTAACCCTCGAAGAATCATAGTAAATTACAAAGTCCTCTGTCCCATCGGGTAAGGTAAGGACCGGTGCAGTAGTCAACCTCATCTTCTACTCTTGGAAACTCTTTTCACATTCATCGGACCACTGAAACTTGGACTTTTTCTGAGTCAATTTAGTCAATGGTACAGATAGGGAAGAATATCCCTCAACAAATATGCGTCAGTATCCTGCCAACCCCAAGAAACCTCTTATGTTGGTTGGAGTAGTCGGTCGGGGCCAGTTCTTAACCGCTTCAATCTTTTGGGCATCCACTCAAATACCATCACTGGAAACAACATGCCCTAGGAAAGCCGCTAACTTAAGCCAGAACTCACACTTTGAGAATTTTTCATACAACTCATAATCCTTAAGAGTTTGGAGTACAACTCTGAGGTAGTTAGCATGCTCCTCCTCACTTCTCGAATACACCAAAATGTTGTGGATGAAAACAATCAGAAATATATCAAGATATGGTCTAAATACTCTATTTATCAAGTCCATAAAGGCTGCAGGTGTATTCGTCAACCCAAAGGACATGACCAAGAACTCAAGATGGCCATATCTAGTCCTAAAAGGCTATCTTTGGAATGTCACATTCCCTCACCTTCAATTGGTGGTAGCCAGATCTAAGGTCTATTTTGGAGAAACAAGAGGCACCCTAAAGTTGGTCGAAAAAATAATTTGTCCTTGGGAGAGGATATTTATTCTTTATCGTAATCTTGTTCAGTTTCCTATAGTCAAATCACATTCTAAGGGACCCATCTTTCTTTCGCATAAATAGGACAGGAGCACCCAAAGGTGAATCACTTGGCCAGATGAAGCCCTACTCTAGCAAATCTTTCAGTTGCTCTTTCAAGTCGGCGGGGGCCATCCTATAAGGTGGAATCAAAATAGACTGGGTTTCAGGAAGAACATCTATCCCAAAGTCAATCTCCCCACCGAGAGGGACTCCAGGCAGATCGTCAGGAAACACTTTTGAAAACTCATTAACAATCGGGACTGACTCAAGAGTAATACACTCGACATCATCAGATTTAACTCGTACGAGGTGATAGATACAACCTTTGGAAACCCACTTTCTATCTCTAAGATATGAGATAAACTTTCCTTTAGGTGCAACAAAATTACCCTTCCACTTCAGAAGCGGTTCATTCGGAAATTAGAACTTAACAGTTCGGGATCTACAATCAATAGAGGCATAATAGGCATGAATCCAATCCATGCCAAGAATCAAATCAAAATTAACCATATCCAACTCAACCAAATAAACAAGAGTATCCTTATGATGGATGGACACTACACAAGCTCTATAGATTATCTCAGCTAAAATAGATTCACCCACTGGAGTAAAAACATCAAAGTGTTCAAGAAGACTCTCAGGGGTCTATCAAATCTACTGGCCACATAAGGAGTTACAAATGATAATGTGGCACCCAGATCCATCAAAACATAACAATCAAAAGTAAAGACTTGAATCAACTCATCACAACATCTGGGGAGTTCTCTTGATCTTCGTGACTACCCATGGCATACAAGCGATTTGTTACTCACCCTGCGCCTGACGTAGCAGCCCTCTGGCTTCTTCTAATTGCTGGGGTTGCTGTAGTAGACTGCGCCTGGTCAGCTCGCTTCGAACAATCCCTCTTGTAGTGAACCACTTGGCCACAATCGTAATACACACCATTCCTATCATGACATCTCCCCAAGTGCATTTTCCTACACTTATCATATGGTGGCTTACCCTTCGAACCTTGAGCCACACTAGCTTGTGACTGGGATCCATGGGTCCCAACTTTCTAAGACCTTTCATCATACCTGCTTCTAGGAATAGGTGCACTAGAAGATGATGGTGCTGGAAATCGGTTGCTATTGCCTTTCCTTCCAACCTCATGGTTAGATGTCTTAGCTTTTTTATGCTTGAACTCAACCTCGTCATGCTGCCTCTCCTCATTAGCTTGTTGCACAAATGTCATCAATCTCCCAATGTCCATATCACTTACGAGCATAGCTCCTCTCCCATCTCTCTTGTGTCCTCTATTAAGCCCATCAACATAAATCCCTTTTCTTCCCCTTATGTCAGCAACCATGTTCAGAGCATAGAGAGATAGTTGTGTGAACTTCAAACTATACTCTTGCACGGTCATAGAGCCCTGTTTTAGATTTAGGAACTCTCTCACCTTTGCTTCTGTTTTCTCTCTTGGGAAGAAGCGTCCCAAGAAGGCTTCCTCGAACACTGCCCAAGTCAAACATGGAGCATCATCCCTTCTACTTTTCTTCCACTAATTGAACCACAGTTTGGCCACACCTTTGAGTTTGTAAGCAGCCAGTTCAACCCTATCAACATCAACCACATGCATCACTTAGAATACCTTATCAAGTTCCTCCATATAGTTCTCAAGATGTTCAGTGGATGCAGACCCCGTGAACTTGGGCGGATTTATCCTAAAATATTCTCGAACTATAGACGTGTCATGAGAATCTAGTTTACCTGCTCCTTGGCTGATAGTAGGTGCTGCGATAGCCTGTGCTAGATTTTAAATAGCCTAGCGTAGCTCAGCTTTAGAGACCTCATCTTGAGGGGGTTGTTCAACAAAGATAGATTGATACAAAGGCTTCTCGGGTACTTGAGGCTAAGGTGGATTAACAGCTTGCCTGGTGTGATATACCCTTCCTCTGACAGCTCTTCTGAGAGGCATGATAACAATTATGCATGCGTAGAGCACAAATTAGAAGAGAGATTTTATAGAGCTTAACTCAATCGCATGAATTGGAAGGAGAAGAAAAGTTTAACAATTTCTAATGTCCTATAGCGTCCTGCTTATGAAAAGTGGTCGACAACACACCCATAACGAAGACTACCAGACACAGCTTAATAGACTCCCTAAGACACTTGAACTCTATGCTCTAATACCAAGTTTGTCACGCCCCAGAAGGGTACCCTTGGCGTGGCCGGCTCTCAGAGACTATTGCTAGTCCCTGAGCGAACCACTTAGCCCCATCACATCATTCAATCAAAAAACTCTACTGAACAATGGAAAGAATAAGTAAGTAAATAGGAATATTTCATCTAAAGTCTCAAAGTAAATAGATAATAATAAAGTCTAGTAGAAAGAACTAGCTCACAATCTCAAATTCAATGCTCAACCATGTCTATGAAGCCTATATGACTAATCCTGTGGTGCCAATGGCAGACCTACGGCTACCCAAATCAAAATAAAGGAAATAGTCCAAAATCTAACTCTAAAGCAAAATAAAATAATCATAGTGGATCCTCTGGAGTAGGGGAGGCTCACCAAATTAGCTTCGAATCTCAGATCTTCAACAGAGACGATCTCTAGTACCTGCCCCTGCATCATGAAACAATGCATTCCAGAGGGGACATCAACACTTGGAAAGTACTGGTATGTGAAATTGCTGAGTGACATAGAAACATGTAGAATAATATGGAAATAACATCAACTCAAAGTAATTATCAAATAACATGAAAACGTCAAATGTCTATCTATGCAAGAATAAAGAATAGACAAGTGACCCATTAATAACTCAAAACCCATCAATCATCTCAGACTCATATCAAAGGAGCTCACCTCATCTCATCTCATCTTAGAGGAGCTCACCTCCTCTCATCTCATCTTATCTCATTTCAACTCATAGTATTCAAGGTAGGAAACTTAGGGGATTTTCTCTTATCTGAAAACAATCACTTATGAGCCAGTGAATGTACAATGATCACACTGATATTGCCACAGCTGTTCCAAACTTTCCAGGTAGGAAGCGCTCCAAAATTATATCAGCTTACCTAATATAGTGTCAATACTCAATAGGTTCTCTAATGATTTCAGGGACCGTTACTCTCGAGGGAACCATATTATATGTGATGGTTCTATGGCTCACCTACATTTTGCAACGTAGTTAATAGTTTAATAGTTCAAGTGGGACTCACTTATACCCATTTTGGTGCTCCACACTCCTCCTATGACTCAATGAAACCTCCATCTCAACCAATCTTATAGGTACTCGAACCCTGTCAATGACTGGTATCTCATAGGGACTCTAACCCTTTCATCATTCAACTCATAGGGACTTTAAGCCTTTCATCAATCAATCTCATCATTGACTCAAGATTAGAATAATCATTAGGAATCAATGAATAGACACATCAGTAAAATTCATTTATAGAGACTAATATGACAATCAAATTCTATCAACTCATCATCATTCTCTCATCATAATCAACAATCCCAACTCAAGACTCTAGACTCATTTCTCAAGTTCATTATGTATGCTTTTCAAATTAGTTGTGTAGGGTTATGCAAATTCTTATGAAAATGTTCAATTCAAGAAAACAGATAGTAGGATGATCATCAACATAGGAAAACATGTAAGTCAAATCAATTTTTCAAGAAACACCATCAAGTATTCATGCATGTAGACTCTTGAACCATCAACTCATCTATGACCTCCTATGGGGTACATGAGAGGACAATCCCATGCTTTTAATTTAGCCTTACATACCTGGGATGCAGCTATCAATTTGTCACGTCAAAGATTTCTCCTCAATTCTCTCAAACTCAAGCTCTTCTCTTCCTCCTCAAGCCCTACCCTTGTTAGATTATGGAATAGGACGTAGAATGGGGTTATTAGACCTTTTTTTACGTTAAAATGACCTTATTGGATCAATTATAGAGTTTAGAAAGGATTGGGAATTAACGGGAATGCCCCTCGTAATAACTAGAAATTTTCAATTTAGAAAAGACCAAGTCCACGACGCATACTTGACGCGTACTATGTATTTCTAGAAAACGTTTCTAAACGAGTTTTCTCAATCCCATAAAAAAATTTCAAAAGGATAAAAGTTTTGGTCCGCGATGAAAGTGTGATGCGCTCCTGTCGTGCACCAACACTATTTTGCGTTTCGGATCAAAAAATTATCTTTTGATCGGTTGCTCTAAAAATCGACTGAGACCATTTTCCCTCTCAACATTTCTTGTTGATCACAAATACAGCCTCAAATTTGCCATATGAGCGTTGGAAGATGCGTTACGCGCATACCCTCTTTCTAGGGGTATTTTGATAATTTTATCCAGCGTTACATTGAACCTAACCTTGGTTAGGTTATATATCATGACAACGACTACTTTAACCTTCCAAAAGGACGTGTAGCTTAGGCGACATCACATACGACACTACATCCCAGATTGGGTTTCTTCAGGTTATCACTGCTCATCACTTGGACTGGCTCAGGTTATCGTTGTTCATCACTTAAGTTGGTTCAACTATCATTGTTCATCTCCTTGGTTGGATCAGTTGTGGTTTGGGGTTTTCAAACATATGGTTTCCTTGATTTGAGTTCCAATTTGGCAGACCTACTACAGTTCTTTATATTTGACTCTTCTGGATTGATTGCGTTTCACTCGGTCGGCCGATGATGCCTATTGGGTGGCTCTTTCTGGTACTCATCCGCTACATTTCTGTATCTTCCCATAGTGCAAGTCTAGGTATGGGTTGTGATTATTGAGTCAGGGATTCGAGAGCACGCAGGGGACTTCTTTTGGGTGAGCATCGACAACTCTAGCTTTGTTGGAGTCTCCTCCCTTTTAGTGATCGTCTCTTACTTTCAGACTTTGGCCGAAGATCCAAACCAAGGACGGCCTAGGGTATTATTATAATTTCACATTTAGATATTTTATCCACTTTTTATAAAAGATATTAATTAAAACAATCATACAAGGAAAAATTATAACTATGACATATTAGTTATTTCTTCACCAATAGCCTCTAAACTCGTGCAATACATGTGGACTCATCTTTTATATCATTTAAATCTTATTGTCTATTATAAATTTACTTATTCATTATTAATTTCATTCATACACTGTGGACCGCAGTTGTTATTCAATTTTCACTCTATTTTTATCGACCCTATTTTTAGCCTTTTTTGTTTAAAATCAAGTCAGCTTTTTCACTACAATTATTAAAATATCTTTAATTATGAAAATCATCTTTCTGGTATTTTTATAACTCAAAAGTGTAATTTTATGTTTTTGAAAAAAATGAGAATATAATGTATATTACTTATGCCATTCCAAAATATCAGTCTTCATTTTGTTTTTGAAAAGACAAATAATGCGTATTTTGATCAATACTTTAATACATATATTTTTAATTCTATTAATATGAATAAAATTGTAATCTACATTACTTTCTGTATATATTTTGAAAAACTAACAACCAAGGGTATTATTATAAATTCACGTTTAGATATTTTATCCACTTTTTATAAAAGATATTAACTAGAGCAATCATACAAGGGCAAAATTATAACTATGACATATTAGTTACTTCTTCACAAATAGCATCTAAACACCTGGAATACATGTGGAACCATGCCTTTTTATATTATTTCAATCTTATTATCTATTATAAATTTACTTATTCATTATTAACTTCATTCATATATTGTTGACCCCCAGCTGTTATTCAATTTTCACTTTATTTTTTATTAATCCTATTTTTAGCTTCACTATTTAAAATCAAGTTAGCTTTTTCAATACAATTTGAAATATATTTGTACTCATGAAAATCATCTTTCTGATAATTTTGTAATTCAAATGTTTAATTTTTATTTTTTAGAGAAACATGAGAATATAATATATATTACTTCTGCATTTCTTAAATATCAATCTTAATTTTTTTTTTTGAAAAGACTAATAATGTGTACTTTGATAGATATTTTTTTATTATATTTATATGAGCAAAATTGCAGTCTACATTACTTTTGGCATAGCTTTTGAAAAACTAATAACCAATGGTATTATTGTAATTTTACGTTTAGATATTTTATCCACTTTTTATAATAGATATTAGCTAGAGCAATCATACAAGGGCAAAATTATAACTATGACATATTAGTTATTTCTTCACCAATAGCATCTAAACACGTGTAATACATTTGGACCCATTCTTTTTATATCATTTCAATCTTCTCTATTTTTTTTGTGTGTGTTTTTCCTCTATTAGATTTCTTTTAATTTAATTAAAATTTCTAATTGTCGTACATCTATATATTCACTTAAGCCAAAATTAGTCATTTATGACTTTATAAATCTAATTTTATATTTTTATTTAATTATCGCAAGTCTGTATTTCTATTTGAGCTCAAATTAACCATGTGTGAGTTTATTAATTTGATTTTATTTGAATCTTTTATTATCGCAAGTTTGTATTTTTATTTGGGCTCAAATTAACCATTTGTGACTTTGTGTAGCGACCTTGTAAGACATTTCTAGAATTTTCGATCTAATTATCGATTTGCCATTCCTAACAGTTGCCTTGAATCATTTTTGAATAAGTCTAAAATTGGAATTTTGAAAATATTATAAAAAGTTGGAGGTTTGCAAAAGAAAAAGTTTTAAAAGGCTTAAAGTTGAAAATTTTGAATTTCGACTGTTGAAATTTGATTCTGTCATTTTCATCAGTTCCGGAATGCCGAATTTGGTCTAGGAGAACTTGCAAAACTAAATTCAGAGTTAAAACGGAGATTTTAGGCTGAAAGTTGCATTTTTAGTTCATTTTAAATCATAGACTTTGGTCAACATTAGGGGTTCACGGGTTTGTATCAAAATTTTGTCAATTCCAATGGTTTCGGGTGGTAAAACTAACGCTAGAAATGCCTTCATTGTAATTTTTAGAGGTTCTAAGAATATTTTGACTTTTTGATTCTGAAACTAGTTTAAATAATCTTTATCGAGTTTGGAGCCACGGAGGTTTCAAATTCGAATTTTGATGATTCCGTTGAGTCTAGGCCATCATTTATGATAGGGTTCTATGTTTAGTTTGTGTTCACGGGGTTCTGAACTAATTATCGAGGGCCCAATTACTAATGTAATTGTGTTGTGTTGTGCTAGTGTAAGTTGTTTCCAGTGCAGTTAAGCTTGTTCTCTACGTTTACAAAGTACACTGTGTGTACTCTCCGTGTTCGCGAAAGGCCATCCGTGTTCGCGGTATTATAGGATTGCTTGGCCTCCGCGTTCGCGGACAATTATCTGCATTTAGGGAGTGTAAAGTATGCATGAACAGTGAACTCTTTTAAAAGAAGTAACTTAAACCCTTTCCACTATATTCAACCTTTCAAGGTTCGTTTTCAAGAGAGATTTCGAGAATTTTCAAGGAAAAGTGATTGGGTAACTATTTTCTAACCTATTTCAACTATTTTCATTGACTTATTTGTGTTTTGAAAATTTCAATATTTTCGTGGTGGAATTTGGGGATTTTCAGACATAATTTCCTAATCTTTGATTCACGATTTCTCCCTTATCTAAACTCCATTTTTTAAACTGTCTTCACCGTTGAACTCCTTATTGCGTGGGGAACGTTTCATGTATTGATTTTTCATGTATTAATTAACAGTTTTTGACTATGTTTTCTGGCATGAAATGCTTTTGCCATTTTGCCCTTTTTGTCCAGATTGATTTATTTTACTGTCATTAGATTCGTTAATTAAATGTGATGCTATATTTGAATGATTGTAGTGATTTGGAATACCGTTGAAGGGGGAAAGCAGCGATTTCAACTTGATTTGGGACTTTTTTTGAGGAAAGTGGACTTCTAATGTCACGACACAAAATCGGGTGTAATGGCACTCACCTAAACCATCAAAGGGAGTCAGCGCAAAACCCAAACAACATAACATTAACGACATAAGAGGAAGATAACAGTCTAATAATATAGATAAACGGAAGAAAACACACTAAAACCGTCCCAGAATTGGTGTCACATGTACAATCCTCTAAATATAGAATGCTCAAGGAAATACATAACATGATGTCTAATCCTTAAATAGAACAAGAACATAAAATAGATACCTCGAAGGCCTAATGAACACATGGGCAGCTACCTCATAAGAAATCCGGAAGCTCGATCCAATAAGGAGAGAAATATAATAGGATGGACCGAGCTCAAAACCTACAAAAATGTAGCAAGGGGTGAACATCAAACAACTGGGCACTCAGCAGATGGTACTAACCTAAAGGAAAGAAAGGAAGAACACAGGTAACTCCTTAGATCCCAAAAATCCGCCGAACTACAACCCTGGACTAAGAAAAGTTCCAAAACAACATATTATACAAATTACAATAATATAGATATACTCATCATCTGACATAGTATCTCCATACACAAGTATATAAGTAGACTGGTCTGCATAACATAACGAGAGAAACGCGTAATTGCTCTAAGTGTGAGCATGCACTACTACTACTACATCATAAAAAGAAGTGACAAAGCACAATTAGTGCAACATAAGGGAAAACGGCTAGCGTGAAGGTAGCCGCCCCTCTTTGATTGTGCATAACCCGTGCCACGAGACACCTAATCAAAGAAGCACCTTCCTGCCCGAGAAAGTGAAATCCCTATTTCTTCTTTCATTCTTGATGTACCCAAGATTAATGTCAGTTTCTTCCTATGGGTCTACCCACTTGATCGTTCTTCTTGTTCATTTTTCTATTTTGAGACAACTCTTACTCAAGATCAAGGATATATTAAGTATAAAATCTTATAAACAAGTTACATCAATATCAATAAGATATGAAATGAGAAGGAGTGGATGCCATGACGTGTGAATAATGTGATGCAATGTAAGATAATCGTGATGTGTGTCTGTCCTAGAATACACATCAACTGATCAGATGACTCCCTCAAACTGAACCCATGGAAGCCATACATGGACCATGTATCTGTGAACATGGCCGGCAATGACCTCGTCTCATGCCCACTTGTATGATAATGAACTCAGACCCATTCAAAAATGACCTCGAACCACTGCCATATTACTTCAGCTCGACCGGTAGAGACCTCGGCAACCAATCCACATGCTACCTTACACACATCTCGGTCATAGCTATCACAAGTAGCAATTCACAAAAAATAATATATGTAATGTGCATGATTACAATAACATCATAGTATTAAAATAATAATGATCTCAGTACCTCAATATCATTAATAGCTCAATATCATCAGTGTCTCAAAGTCACCACATTTTCAATATAATCATCGTATCACAATATAAGAACCATTTCACTATCAATATAGAATGATTCACAAGATCACGTAAGTTACGAATCCACAATGATTTATAAGTCAATATATCACCATATGAACAATTATTCAATCCAAAATAACATGATTAAGCCTATGATGATACACGTCTACCCCCAAAGTACCTATTTTATACATATAGGAGCATACTAGGTTCATTCATACATCACAAGAGGTGAGAAGTCCACTTGCCTCAAATAAAGTCTCAATTCAAGTCAAAAGTGCCGCTTTTCCCCTTCAACGGTATTCCAAATCACCACAATCTACTCAAATATGGCATCACAATCACATAATAAATCTAGTGACACTAAAATCAATTAATTTGAAGAGAAAAGTTAAGATGGTAAAAAATCTCAGGCAAAAAATTATTGCCAGAATATGAAAATTAAAGCATGAAAGTATACCCAAGGTGATAGAGTTCACGGTGGAAATGATTTCAAAAATTGAGCTGAGATGAAGGAGAAATCAATGATTAAATTTAAAAAATCAAAGTTCAAGAAATTCCCAATTTACATAATTAAAAATCCCAAAATTAGAAGTTAAAATCACAAATTATTTTATTAAAATAATTGGAATAGGTTAGAAAATAGTTACCCAATCACTTTGCCATGAAAAATCTCGAAATCTCTCTTGAAAATAAAGCTTGATGGGTTCAAAATGGTGGAAAATTAATTAAAAACGTCTTTTAAAGGGCTTAAACCATTGAGGCATCTTCAACACTCTGCGAACGCGGCTGAGGGCCCGCGAAGGCGGAGGTCTAGTCATCCTCAAGCCCGCGAACACCAATCCTTCATCCATGAATGTGGAGGTCTAATCCTTTGACCTCCGCGAACACGGAAGAGAAGGTGCGAACGCGGAGAACAACAATAATGGCACCAGAAATCAGTTGAAACCAACAATACATAGTTTATTCAAAACTAGAATCGGACCCTCGAAAATTTGTTCAGAACCTCGTAAACACAATCAATCGAACCCTATCAGAAACGATGATCTAGACACAATGGAACCATCAGAATTTGAATCTAGAATCTCCGTGGCCCCGAACTTGAGAAAGATCATCTAAACTAGTTTCAGACTTAAAAACTAAAAATCTTCTTAGAACCTCTAAAAATTAAAATGAAGGCATTGCAAGCTTTAAACTGTTAGAATTGATGGAATTTCAATATGAGCCCCTAAACTCCGAATATTGACCAAAGTCTAATCTATGATCCAAAATGAACTCGAAAATGAAATTTTGGGCCTAAAATCTCCATTTTAACTCTAAATTCAGTTTTGCGAGTTCTCCTAGACTAGATTTGGCATTTTGAAAATGATGGAATAAACAAAATAAAATTCTGAAACTCAAAACTCAAACTGGCCTCAAAATCAAAATTTCCAACTTTAAAACTTTTAAAACTCTTTCTTTTGCAAAACTCTAACTTTTTACAACATTTTCAATCTTCAACTTTTGAACTACCCAAAAATGACCCAAATAAATTTTTGGGAAGGGAAAAATAGTAATTAGGTTAAAAATACTAGAAATGACCTTTGATCATTACATCATCCATTACTAAAAACAATGTTCATCCACGAACATGAAATAAGGGACATTCTTGAAGGCTCAAACAACTGAGGGTATTGGGAACACATATTCGACTCTATCTCCCATGTAGCCTCACTCTCAAGCCTGTGGCTCCACTGGACCTTTACTGATGCAATCTCCTTACTCCTCAACTTCCCCACCAGCCTATCCATAATGGACACCAACTACTCCTCATAAGTCAAATTAGAGCTCATCTAGAATGAATCCATAGAAATCACATAGGACTCGTCCGGAATATAATGCCGCAACATTGAAACATGGAATACAAGATGACTTAAGAAAGTTTTGGTGGCAAGCAAGTCTAAGAGCCACCTCTCCCACTCTATCAAGAATCTTAAAAGGACCGATGAACGTCGGACTAAGCTTGCCCTTCTTCTCAAATCTCATAACACCGTTCAAAGGTGAGACTTTCAACAAAATCATGTCACCATCCATGAACTCCAAAGGTTGAACCCGCCTATTGGCATAACTCTTTTTGCACCTCCGAGCTATCACAGATTTACTATGAATAAACCTTACTCGATCAAGATAATCTCTCAATATATCAACACCTATAATCACCATCGCTCTTATGTCAAACCAACCTACGGAAGATCTGCATCTCCAGCCATACAAGGCCTTAAAGGAGCCATCTAAATGCTGGAATGATAATTATTGATGTATAAAAACTCTGCTAAGGCCAAATGCTGGTCCTATCTAGCCCCAAAATTAATAACACAGGTTTGGAGCATATCCTCTAATACCTGAATAGTCTTCTCAGACTGTCCATCAGTCGGGAGTAAAAAGCTATACTCTAATCCAAATGGGTACCCGAACCATGATGTAAGGCCCTACAAAAGTGTGAAGTAAACAGTGAGCCTAGTGAGCCTTGATCTGATATAATGGACAATGGGACCCCGTGAAGTCTCACTATCTGACTAATATCAAGCTAGGCCAGTCTCTCAGCTGTGTACTTCACTTTGATTAGAATAAAGTGGGCACACTTTATTAGACGATTCACCACTATCCAAATAGATTCCAAACCCCCAATAGTAGGAGGTAAGCCTACCACAAAGTCCATGGCAATGCATTCCCACTTCCACTCGGGAATAGGCATCCTCTGGAGCTCTTCAACAAGCCTCAAGTGCTCACACTTGGCTTGCTGACATTCCAAGCACTTGGCTACGAACCCCAGTATATCTCTCTTCATATCGGACCACCAATAATGCTGACTCAGGTCATGGTACATCTTCATTGCCCCTGGATGTATCGAATATCTAGTATAATAAGCCTCCTTAAGTATCAATCTGATCAAATCACCCACCTTAGGCACATAGATACGACTCCCAATCCATAAAACACCATAAGAATCAAGTATTGCCTCTCTAGCATCACCTCTAGTCACCTTATCCCTGATTATATATAAATTATCATCCTCAAACTACCTCTTACGAATCTGATACATCAAATATGAGTGGGCCTCAGTATGGATAGATGAGGTAGTTCATTTCAGCATCGTAGGGTTCATGCCGCCTTGCCAGCTTTAGCTGGAGAAAGAGGCTATCATGATTTCTATAGTTCAGGTAAGAGTTCATCTGGTTCCCAACTGAAGCCTATATGCTAAGGAGATTACATTATTCCTCCTACTCCTTTACAACTATGGTTCACCCCTGGATGTTGCTGTGGGTATGGATCTCCTGACCATATGATTCGATAGTGCCCTAGGCAGACTCATTCTGGACCCCACCATTCATACTCCACAACACCTGTCCGAGATCTGACACCACCAGCCAAAAGTTCAGCCCCACGAACTAGGGTATGGTGTAGTTGTCACATTGATAGAGGTGGACGTACTGGTGGTAGGGGAGCAGGTGATACTTCCACTCCTTCAAGTGGTAGAGGTTCATCTTTTGCGAGTGGAGGTCGAGGTGGCCATTTCTATGACTTTCTAGGTAAACCCGATGCAGAGGCCTTTAATGATGTGATTACAAGTACTGTTCTAGTTTTCCATGATCCTACATCTATGTTATTTGATCTTGGATCTACTTATTCATATGTGTCTATTTACTTCTTCATGGGGTTCGAGTTGCCTTATGATTCCATGTATGTTCCTATTCATGTTTTGACCCCAATAGAAGAGCCCTTATTAGTGGATCAGGTGTACCAATCCTATTTTTGTACTTTGGCGGGCTACGAGACTTGGGTAGGTTTGATTATATTGGATATGGTAGATTTTGATGTTATACTAGGTATGGATTGGCTCTCTCTGTATTGTGCTATTTTAGATTGTTATGCCAAGACCGTTACCGTGACTATGCCCAGTAGACCGAGGATTGATGGAAAGGTTTGAAGGGTTCCTATACTAGTAAAGTGATATCTTATATTAGGGCCCAAAGGTTGATTGATTGACAATGTTTGGCCTATTTGGCTTTTATTTATGATACTGCTACCGAGTCACTTTCTATGGAGTCTATTCCAATGGTTTGTGAGTTTCCGAATATGTTTCCTACTGATCTACTATGAGTTCCTCTAGATCGGGACATTTATTTTCCTGTTAAGGTTGAGCCGGGCACTAAGCCCATTTCTATCCCTCTCCATGAGATAGCTCCAGCAGAGTTGAAGGATTTAAAAAAGTAGCTCTAGGATCTGTTGAGTAAGGGCTTCATTCATGGGTTGCCCCATTCTTATTTGTACAAAAGAAGGTTAGATCCATGAGGGTAGGTATTAATTATAGGCAGTTGAACAAAGTGACTATAATAACAAGTATCTGCTTCTCTGTATAGATGACTTATTTGATTAGCTTTGGGAGCCGCCTTGTTTTCTAAGATTGACTTGAGGTTAGGGTATCATTAACTTTGAATTTAACCATAAACCCAAGATATCCTTCTGGAATAGGTATGGCTACTTTGACTTTCTTGTGATGTCCTTTGGTTTTAGTAACGCCCCAGTAGCATTTATGGAGTTGTTGAATGGGGTGTTCCCACTATCTCTGGACTCGTCCATGATTGTGTTCATCGATGATAGCTTGGTCTATTCCAAGAGCAAGGAGGACCATGTAAGGCATTGTAGGATTGTACTCTTAAGGATCAGGGAGGAGAGGTTGTATGCAAAATTCTCCAAGTGTGATTTCTCGTTGAGTTCAATAGCATTCTTGGAGCACATAGTGTCCACGGATGGTATACGAGTTAATTTGACGAAGATTGAGGCTATTAAGGGTTGGACTAGGCCTACCTCAGCTACAAAGATTCACAATTTTATGGGTTTAGTGGGTTATTATCACCATTCTTTTTGGGTTTCTCCACCATTGCAGCTCTACTAACTAGGATTACATAGAAGAATATAGATTTTCATTGGTTTGATGAGTTTGAAGAGAGCTTCCAAAAGCCCAAATTATTCTTGACTACATCTCCTATTCTGACATTGCCAAATGAGGTTGTTGATTTCACTATTTATTGTGATTCTTCGAGAGTGGGGCTAGGTGGTGTGTTGATAGAAAAAGGAAAGGTTATTGCTTATGCTTCTGGACAGTTTAAGTGCATAAGAAGAACTACACCACTCCTAATTTGGAGTTTGTTGCAGTTGTGTTTGTGCTGAATTTTTGGAGTCACTAATTCTATGGACTCCATTGTGAGATCTTTACTGACCATCGCAGTCTATAATATATCTTCAGTCACCTGGATCTAAATTATAGGCAAAGAAAGTGGACTAAGCTTCTAAAAGATTATGACTTGACTATAAACCTACCCTTCAGCGTAAAATAATCTCCCTTCCACTCAATAACAGGCTCATTCAAAAACTAGAATTTGATAGTCCGAGTTTTGTAATCAACAGAGGCATAACAGGCGTGAAGCCATTCCATGCCAAGGATCATGTCAAAATCAACCATCTCCAACTCAATCAAATCAGCAAGAGTATCCCTATGATGGATGGACACCACATAATCTCTATATATTCTCTCGGCTCGAATGGACTTACCAACAGGAGTAGAAATAGAAAATAGCTCAAGCAAGCGAGAAGGACCTCAAATCTACCATCCACATAAAGCGTCACAAGGGAACAAGTCACACCTGGATAAAGTAAAGCATTACAAGGAAAGGTAAAGACTCGAAGCATACCCGTCCCAACATCTAGTGTGACCTCCTAGTCTTGTCACTTTCCCATTGCAAATAGACGATTTGTCCCACTGCCTATCCCCAGTGCAGCACCTTTCTGGTTACCTCTCAGTGGTGGTGTTGTGGTAGACGACTGGGACTTATTGCCTAACATCGGACACTCCCTCTGAAAATGGCCCTGCTGGCCACACTTGTAGCAGCCATTCCCTCTATTTGTACATTCACCCAGATGCATCCTTCCATATTTCCAGTAATGTGGCTTCCTTTTAAAGCCAGGGGTCACACTTTCCTGAGATTATGAACCATGTCCCCTAAAGTTTGGCTGACCTTGGGACCTTTGATCATACCTTGTGCTTGGGGCTGGTGCATCGATTGAAGATGGTGCATAACCAGAGGACCTCTTCTGGAAGTAAGACTTATATCCCTCAATCTGCTTAGTCTGATTAGGCTCAAGTTCTGTTGACTTGGCATTCTCACTCAGATGATCCTCTCTATATCTCTTATTATCCTGCTCGATTCACTGGGCATAAACCATAATTTTGGAGATATCCATACTCGGGATCAGCAATGCTGCTTTACACTCTTTTTTCACATATCTACCCAACCCAGATATGAACTTCCTCATCCTCGCTCTCATATCCTGGACAATCTCTGGGGAATATTTAGATAGTTGGATGAATTTCAGGCTATACTCTTTAACATTCAATTTCTCCTGTTTCAGGTTCACGAACACCTCAATCTTATCCTCTCTCAACTCATGAGGGAAGAACTGATCGAGTAAGGCACTCATGCCACCTAATGAGACACCTGAGTACAGTCCTGATGTACCCACCCTTTTGGGGTCACCAAACTCCTACCTCTGCATCAACTCTGCCTCCTTGGTGGCACTAACCACTGACTAGAAAGAAGCTCCATCTCAAGATACCTAGAATATTAACTATCTAATAGGATAAACCAGCCCTCTCACAAACCGATGAACTCTCTCCACCTCGGTCGAAAGTATAGCTGTGGCATGACGGGCCAACAGGCAAAACCTAATGGTGTACTCCACAATAGCCATGGTGCTCTATCTCAAACTCTCAAATCTCAATCGGCTCTCCTCGTAGACACTCCAAGGCACAAATCGATCATAGAAGGCATCTGAAAAATATCTACTAAGTCAACTGAGGAGATTCAACTGGAAGGGATCCTGTATAAGTCCTCCATCACTCCCTTGCTGGCCCACAAAGTTAGAGGGTCACATACCTCACACCATGTGTCTTTGTTAGTCCCACGACATTCAGTAACTCTCTACAAGTAGTAAAGAACTCATGAGCATCATCAGTCTTCCCACTGTGATACTAAGGTAGGTCCATCTTTCAAAATCACTCATACCTCTGCTGCTCATCATCAGTAACGGCAGAAACTAGTGGAATCTAAACAATTGGAGCTACTAGTAGGCTGCTTAACCTGAACCTGGACCTCGGGGGTTTACTGCTGATTCTAAGGTTGCACCCTTATACGAGTTTGTGAAGTACCAAGAGTGTCAGCTAGGCTACCTGCCTGCCTTAAAGTCTCTAACATACCCAATACTCTCAAACGTGTATCCTAGAGTAGTAGTGTTGCAATAAACTTATATGGAACCTACTCCTTTCTAGGCTCCATAGCAAGATCGGGGGAGATATCCTATTTATAATCCCTCATCAATGCGGCTCCTAAGCCCCGGCCTCCAGCTCGTCCTCAAGCACGACCCCTACCCCAAGCTGGGGTCTCAATAACAACATCAAGCTTGTTCTATAGTAACAGTCCCTTATACAAAACCCGAGCACAAATTGATTAGAATGAATCGAAAGAGAGTTTCCTAATCGCCTTCGTAGCCTTTTAGGGATAAGTAATAAACGTCTCTGCACTGGTCCTCAAGACTCTACTAGACTGGGCTAATACATATGTGAGACTTATGAATTGAGACTTTGATTTCAAATTCTCACGACCCAAAATCTAGGGGTGATGGCACTTAGCCCAAATCCAAACAATATAACATTAACAACATAAAAGGAAAATAACATTCGAATAATATAGATAAGCGGTAGAAAACACACTAAAACCATCCTAGAATTGCTGTCACATCTACAAGTTTCTAAATATAGAATTCTCAAAGAAAATATACAACCTGATGTCTAGTCCTCAAATAGAACAAGAATATAAAAGGGAATCCTCAAAGGCATGCTGAAGACATGGACAACTACCTTGCAAGAAATCCGGAAGCTCGATCCAACAAGGAATGAATTTTAACAGGATGGACTTTTCTCACAACCTACAAAAATGTAGCAAGGGGTGAACACCAAACAATAAGGTACTGAACAAATGGTACTAACCTAAAGTAAAGCAATGAAGAACACAGGTAACTCCCTAAATCCCCATCACAATTCACTGAGCTACAACCCTACACTCAGAAAAGTCCCAACACAATATATTATACAGATTACAGTAATGTAGATATACTCGTCATCTGGCATTGTATCTCAATACACAAGCATATAAGTTGATCCAACTCTTACTCAAGATCAAGGATATAAAAAGTATATAATCTTATAAACAAGTTACAACCATATCATCAAGATATGAAACAAGGAGTGGATGTCATGATGTGTGAAGAATGCAATGCAATGCCTGATAATTAGATGCATATCTGTCCTTGAATACACATTCACTAATCCGATGATTGCCTCAGACAGAACTCATGGGGCCACACATGGACCATGTATCAATGAACATGGCTCATGATAATGACCTCGTCTCATGCCCACCTATCCAGAATTGACCTCGGACCTATCTGGATTTGACTTCAGATTGTCGGCATATACCTCGACTCAACCAGTAGAGAGCTTGGCCACCAATCCATATGTAACCTTATTCACATCTTGACCGTAGCCGTTAAAAGTAGCAATGCACAAATAATACAGAAGCAATATGGATGATCACAATTATATAATAGGATTAATATCATAATGATCTCAGTACCTCAATATCATCAATAGCTCAATATCATTCGTTCTCAAATTAACCATAGTCTAAATATAATCTTTATATCACAATATATGCACCATTTCGCTATCAATATCGAAAGATTCAAAAAATCAAATAAGTTACAAATCCACAATCAATTTATAAGTCAATATATCACCATACGAACAATTATTCAATTCGAAATAACATGATCAAGCCTAAAATGATACACTTGCACCCCCAAAGTACTCAATTCCATACATATAGGAGCACACAAGGTTCATTCACACTTAACAAGAGGTTAGAAGTCACTTGCCTCAAATATAGTCTTGAGTCAAGTCGAAATTGCCGCTTTCCCTTTCTACGATACTCCAAATCACCACAATTTTTTCAAATATGGTATCAAAATCACATAATGAATCCAATGGCAATAAAATCAATTAATTTGGACAGAAAGAGTAAAATAGTCAAATTTCTCATGCCAAAAAACGTTGGCGAAATTTGAACATTAAGACATGAAATTCTCATGGTGATAAAGAGTTCAATGGTGGAAACGGTTTTGAAAATAGAGCTGAGATGATGTAGAAATTAATGATTGAAGTTATAAAATTGAAGTTTGAGAAATCCCCAATTCACATAATTAAAATTCCCAAAATTAGAAGTTAAATTACAAACTAATAGATAGAAATAATTGAAATAGGTTAGAAAAAAGTTATCCAATCACTTTGCCTTGAAAAATCCTGAAATCTCTTTTGAAAATGAAGCTTAAAGCATTCAAAATGGTTGAAAATGAATATACAACATCTTGTAAAAGCTGAAACTATTCAGGCATCTTTAAGACAATGCGAACGTGCTGGTGGGCCCGTGAACACAGCGGTCTTGTCACCCTTAGCTTCGCGAATGTAGACCCTTCATTCGTGAATGCAGAAATCTAATCCTTTGACCTCCGAGAACATGGAGAACAATAGCAATGGCACCAGAATCCAGTTGAAACAAGCAATACACAACATATTCAAAACTAGAATTGAACTTTTGGGATTTCGTTTAGAACGCTATAAACACAAACAAAACAAAGAACCCTATCAGGCATTACAATCTGTTCTCAATAGAACCATTAGAATTCGAATTTGGAACCTCCGTGACTTCAAACATGTGAAAGAACATATAAACTAGTTTTGGACTTAAAAACTAAAATTATTCTCAAAACCTCTAAAAATTATAACAAAGGCATTGCGAGCTTTAAACTAATGGAACTAACAGAATTTCAATACGGCCCCTAGAACTCTGAATGTTGACCAAAATCAAACCTATAATCTAAAATGACTGAAAATTTAGCTTTGTGCCTAAAATCACCACGTTAATTCTGAATTCAGTTTTACAAGTTCTCCTAGAGCAGATTTTGCATTCCAAAACTGATGGAATAGACATAATCAAATTTTGATACTAGAAACTCCAAATGGCCTCGAAATTCAAATTTCCGAATATTTTAGCCTTTTCAAACTCTTTCTTTTGCAAAACTCCAAATTCTTATAATTTTTTTTCTCAAAATTCAACTTTTGGACTCATCCAAAAATAACCTAAGGCAAATATTGGAAAGGCAAAACAACAATTAGGTTGAAAAATACCAGAACTGACCTTCGAAGTCATTACATTATCCACTACTAAAAACTATGTTCGTGATCGAACAAGAGATAAGGGACATACCTAAAGGCTCAAACCACTAAGGGTATTGGGCACACATATCCGACTCTATCTACCATGCAGCCTCACTCCTGAGCCTATGGCTCCACTGGACCTTTACTGACGCAATCTCCTTAGTTCTCAACTTCTTCACTTGCCTATCCAAAATGGCTACAGGCTCCTCATAAGTTAAATGAGGGCTCAACTCGACTAAATTCATAGAAATCATATCTGACTCGTCCAAAATATACCGTCGTAACATTGAGACATGAAATAATGGATAGAAAGAAGACAAGTTGTATGGCAAGGTAAGTCTATAAGCCACTTCTCCTACTCTATCAAGACTCTCAAAAGGACCCATCTAATAGGATGGACCGGGCTCACAACCTACAAAAATGTAGCAAGGAGTGAGCGCAACCAAACAATGTGGTACTCAACAAATGGTACTAACCTAAAGTAAAGTAATGAAGAACACTGTTTACTCCTTAGATCCGAACCATAATATGTCGAACTACAACCTTGCACATAGAAATGTCCAAACACAATATATTATACAGATTACGATACTATAGATGTACTAATCATTTGGCATAGTACCTCCATACACAAGTATATAAGTAGATCCAAATCCTATTCAAGATCAAGGATATATTAAGTATACAATCTCATATACAAGTTACAATAATATCACTAGAGATGAAATGAGAAGGAGTGGATGTCTTGATGTGTGAATAATACGATGTAGTGTCAGATAATCGTGATGCAATTCTTTCCTAGAATACACATCTACTAATCAGATGATTGTCTCAAATGAAACCCGTTGGGGCTACACATGGACATATATCTGTGAACATGGCCGGCAATGACCTTGGATCATGCACACATGTCCGGCAATGACCTTAGACCCATTCGAAAATGACCTTGGACAACCGACATAATACCTCAACTCAACCGGTAGAGACCTCGGACACCGATCCACATGTTACTTTACTCTCAGCTCGGTCATAGCCATCACAAGTAGTAATGAACAAATAATAATAGATGTAATGTGCATTATCACAATTATATCATAGTATCAATATCATAATGATCTAAGTACTCAATATCATCAATAGCTCAATATCATTAGTGTCTCAAACCCAACACAGTCTCAATATAATCATCATATCGCAATATAAGCACCATTTGGCTATTAATATTGAATAATTCACAAGATCACATAAGTTACAAATCCACATTCAATTTATAAGTCAATATATCACTATATGAATAATTATTCAATCCTAAATAACACGATCAAGCCTACAATGATACACTTCTACCCTCAAAGTACTCAATTCCATACGTATAGGAGCATATAAGGTTCATTCATACTTAACAAGAGGTTAGAAGTCCACTTGCCTGAAATAAAGTCTCGAATCAAGTTCAAATCGCACTTTCCCCTTCTATGGTGCTCCAAATCACCACAATCTATTCAAGTATGGCATCACAATCACATAACAAATCTAATGACACTAAAACTAATTAATTAAGAGAGAAATAAAATGGTCAAAGATCTCATGTCGAAAATGTTGTTGGAATCTGAAAATTAAAGATAAAAGTATTCCCAAGGTGATAAAGGAGTTCAACAATGGAAACAGTTTTGAAAACAGAGTTGAGATGGGGGAAGAATCAATTATTAAAGTTTGAAAATCAAGATCCAAGAAATCAACAATTTACATCATTAAAAATCCAAAATTAGAAGTTAAAATTACAAATTACTTGATGAAAATAATTGAAATAGGTTGGAAAATAGTTACCTAATCATTTTGCCTTGAAACATCCCGAAATGTCTCTTGAAAAAAAACTTAAAAAGGGATCAAAATGGTGGAAAATGAATCAAAAACATCTCTTAAACGTTGATACTATTCAAGCATCTTAAACACTCAACGAATGTGGCGGAGGGGCCATGAACATAGACGCCTAGTTGTCCTCAACTCCGTGAATGCAGAAGAGATGGCGTGAATGCGTAGATCAACAACAATGGCTCCAAAAACAAGTTGAAACCACCAATTCACAACATATTGGAAACTACAACTGGACCCTCAAGAATTCATTCAGAATCTTGTAAACAACAAAATATAGAATCCTACAAGAAATGATGATTCGGACCCAATGGAACCGTGAGTATTCGAATCGGGAAACTCTGTGGCCCTGAACCCGAGAAAGATCATATAAACTAGTTTCGCACTTAAAAACTAAAATTATTCTCAAAAACTCTAAAAATTATAATGAATGCATTTCTAGCGTTAGTTTTACCTTCCTGAACTACTAGAACTAATGGACTTTCGCTCGAGCCCCCAAAATTCAAAGGTTGACCAATGTCAAACCTATGATCCAAAATGAACTAAAGATACAATTTTGGCCCTAAATCTCTATTTTGAATAGGAATATAGTTCTATAAGTTCTTCTAGACCAAATTTGGTATTTCAGAACTGATGAAATCGATGGAATCGAATTCTAACACCCAAAACTCAAAATGGCCTTGGAAATTCAAAATTTCCAACTTTAATTTTTTTAAAACTTCCTTCTGCAAAACCTTAAGTTTTTACAAAATTTTCAAAATTCGACTTTTGGACGCACCCAAAAATGACCAAAGGCAACTTTTGGGAGTGAAAAATAGTAATTAACATGAAAAATACAAGAAATGACCTTCGATGTGATTACCTCTAACCTTTTGTTAAGTATGAATGAACCTCTATGCTCCAATGTATGAAAATTAATACTTTGGGGGTAGAATTGTATATATATAGGTTTGATCATGACTTTTTGGTTTGAATAATTGTTTATATGATGATACATTGACTTCTAAATTAATTGTGGATTTGTAACCTATGTGATCTTGTGAATCATATGATATTAGTAGTGGGATGGTTCTTAAATTGTGACATATTGATATTTAGACTATGGTGATATTAAGACATTGATGATATTGAGCTATTAATGATATTGATAAATTGAGATCATTATGATGATACTATGATATATTTGTGATCATGCACATTGCATTTATTATTATTTATGCATTGATACTTTTGATGGCTATGACCATGATATGAGTAAGGTAAGATGTGGATTGGTGGCTAAGGTCTTTATTGGTCAAGCCGAGGTAATATGCCAGTAGTCCGAGGTCATTTCCAGACAGGTCTGAGGTCTCTTCCGGATAAGTGAGCATTAGCCGAGGTCTTTGCTGGCAATTTTCATGGATACATGGTCCATGCGTGACCTTATAAGGGCCCATACATCATAAGACCTTAATGGAGCTCAAAAACTTCGATTTTTTGTCAAGGTGATACTCCATGGGAGCCTGCACAATCCGTGTGAGGTCACATGGCCCGTGCGGAATGAAATGACCCTTGGCCTTTGGAGGAGATTTGACCCTTAAGAGTGGAGTTTTAAACTAAGGCATGCCGCACTTGGACTCCTTATGGACCATGTGTCACTTCACGGACCTTGTGGTGGGCTGTGTGGTGGCCTTAGCTTAAAATTCCATAATTTTGAGATAAAGTGATGTGCCACGACCAAGTACATGGCCCGTGTGAAGTTGCACGGCCCGTGTTGCCACCCATATGGGCTCTGAAGTGAAATATTTTAAGTATTTGATCACTTCTCAGAACTTTATCGTTAAGAATTTTCTTTATGAAGTGGGACGGAGGAGTACATGAGCCATTTGGCTTTGTACGGCCCGCGAAGCCATCCGTATGGGTGTTGGCATCGAATATTTCTAAGTATCAAATCTTCAAGCTCAACTTAAGTTTAGTTTCAAGCCTTCAATTCAAGCTTATTTATGTTGTTTAAGGCCAACATGTGTCTCCTCCATCAAGCCAAGTTCAAAGGAATTCCATTGGCTAATTTTTCCACAAGAACTGATAGAAGGGACAACTTTAAAGGGTCATATCTCTTAGTTTAAACAAAACTTGGTGGCCCACATCCTATAGAATTAAAAATCTTTGAATGATCTTTCCAACTCATCAAGTTTCACTTCATTTTGAGTTGTTTGTGTAGTGTTTCTTCAAATCTGCCTAAGTAAAGCCTCATGGGAGTGTTTCACAGTCCATGAAACGCTATACGAACCATGAGACCTCCTCACGGGACCCCTGGCAAGAAATGAAATTTTGCTTCATTAATGGTATTTTTGTAATTGTAGCTTCTCCTAAGGGTCTTTTATGACTTCCTATGCTATTGGAATACCTCCAAATGACCTAAACTCTATTCTTCTCATTCAAAGTACATCCTTACACTTAGAAATTCTCTTAAGTCTCTTTCAAAGAACCCTTGTTGTTTTTAAGCTTGGGAACCAAGAAAGTTCTCTTTCTTCACCAAATTTCTTCTTGAATCTTCTTCATTAACTAAGGTATGTGAGATTGATTCTTTATCCCTTTCAACCAAGAAGACCCAAACTCTTTTCAATTTCTTTTCATGGAATTTCTCTTACTTTAAATATGGGTTTTGAATGTTATTAATTATTAAATTCAATTGAAGTGTGAGCTATGTTTTATTGATGATTTTAAGTTGATTTAAGCCCTAATATGTTGAAATACATGATTATTATGACGATTTGATAATACATTGTCCCTTTATAGTTTGAAATTAGCATAGGTGATCTATATTATGATTTAAATGTAAATTTAATTATGGATTTACTTCAATTTCACATTTTATAGTTGATTTAGATTAAATCCATATTATCTATGCTAACCTCACATCATTCATAGCATATACATTCATGGGCATTGGATTTATGACTTTGTCAGTGGGTTAAGCTCGCATATGTTTTTATGTAAATGTTTTCAGTGAGTTAAGCTCACATATTGGTTATTATAAGAATGTGATCACATAAATGCCTATTGTTAATGCTCGTTGAGCATTTTGGGTGCTTGTACTATATTCACATGAGCATGAGCTACTCCTATGCATAAGTATCATGATTATGATTTATGGTTTGGTTTTTGAGCCTAAATGTGCATTGAATGAATTTAAAATGACTATTATATCTCTTTGAAAGCACGTATATGTATAAGTATTCTCGTGGGATATTTTGACTTAGCACCGATGGATTGGGGGTGTCAGGCTATCCCTAAGAGTCCTCTCTCTTTCCTTGACTTATGTGCTGACATAGGAATGATATCCATCACCAAAAAGACTAGGTCATAAGTGATGGTTATTCATTTCTTGATATGTTATGATATTGGAAATCCTTCTAAACATACTAGGTCATAAGAAAGGTGTCCATCCACCGAAAAGACTGGGTCGTAAAGTGTGATGTAGATTACTTTGTTTCCTACTAATGGGAGGTTTTCATCGGACTAATTCATGTTATAGCTCGCATGAGATTGATTTTTCGGTTGTAATTCATCCCCACTACATATGAGCATTTGTGCATTTCATGCATTAGTGGTTTCATGGTATATGTATGTTATATCTCTTGCTACGTATCTCCTTTTATATCATGTACCCTTGTCATCTAACATTAAATGCAGGTTTCATAAATCATAAGCATTGCATGCCCGCATACTTAGTACATTCAAACGTACTAATGTATACTTTTACCTATATGATCTAAGCATGTAGGAACCAGAGACCACCTTTATCCATCATCTGACAACTAGATCGGATTTGAGATATTTGTTATGGTGAGTCCTATCTACGAAGAACAAGCCACCATTCCTCTACCTATGTTGATTTTATTTATATTATTTACTTTGAGGGTGAGCGGGGATATGTCTTGGCCCCTGATTTATCTTATGTCTAAAGGCATTATTGGACATCTTGTAGACTCTTGTCGGATCTATTTTATGTGTTGTATTTGAAGCTTATGGTCATGGTTATCTATTTGATATGACTATTAAGGATTGATTAAGAGAATTATGATAATTATGATAAGTATGTATGATTTGATGTGAAAATGTGAAAGATCTTAAGTCCCGTATTGCCCCCATAGAGTGAATCATACTTACCGGCCCCTTAGTTCTTATGTGCTATGGGAAGATGTTTTCATGTGCCTTCTATGATTGGTTTGTGCCTTGGAGTGTCTGCAAGGAGAGCCAATTAAGTTTTGAGAGTTTATGATAGGGCACTATGACTGTTTCAGAGTGCAAGACCAAGTTCTGTCAGTTGGCTGATCATGCTACAGTTATACTTCCAACCGAGGCGAAGAGAGTTCACCAGTTTGTGAGAGGGCTAGTTTTCCCTATTAGACAGTCCATATTCTAGGTACCTTGAGATGGAGCTTCTTTCCAGTCAGTGGTTATCGTCGCTAAGGAGGCGGAGTTAATGTAGAGAGAGGTGTTCGAGGACCCCAAGAGGGTTCATACATCGGGACAATACTTAGGCGCCTCATTAGAAGGAAGAGGTATGGTAAGAGGAGATAGTTCATTGCAACATCACGGGGTTCAAACAGTCTTGCAAGCTTTAGAGGGAGGACACATCCCCATAATTCTTATAGTTTAGGTCAGAATTGATCTGGTTCTCAGCAGAGGAGCACGAGCCGGAGAGGTTACAATATTCCTCTTGCTCCTTCTCAGCAGTGGTCCACCTTTAGATCCTATTTTGGGTATAGATCTCCTAATCATATGATTCTCATATGTCTCGAGCAGAATCTCTTTACGCCCTACCATTAATTCTCTGCAGCACCAATTAGAGATCTGACACCACCAGCCAGAGGTTTGGCCCCACAGACCAAAGGTTGGGGTAGAGGTCAGACCGATAGAGGTGGACGTATTGGTGGTGGGGGAGCAAATGATACTTTCACTTCTTCAGGTAGTAGAGGGTCAGCTTCTACAAGTGGAAGTCAAGGCGGCCATTGCTATGCCTTTAAAGGTAGACCTGAGGCAAAGGCCTCTGCTGGTCTGATCATAAGTATTGTTTCAATTTACCATCACTCTGCATCTATGTTATTTAATCCTGGCTTTACTTATTCATTGTCAGGTTATTAATCCTTTGGTTTTGAGTTACTTTGTGATTCTATGTCTGTGACTATTCATGATTCGACCCTATTAGGAGAGCCCTTAGTAGTGGATCAAGTGTAACGATCCTATCGTGTCACTTTGGCGGGCTATGAGACTTTGGTAGATTTGATTACAGTAGATATGGTAGATTTTGATGTTATACTGGGTATGGATTAGCTTTCTCCATGTCGTGCTATTCTTGATTGTTATGCCAAGACTGTTACCTTATCCATGTAAGGTAGATGGAGGATGTAGTGATCTAGTTCGAAGGGTTCTATCCTAGTAAAGTGATATCTTATATTAGGGCCCAAAAGTTGATTGATCAAGGGTGGTTTAATTATTTTGCTCTTATTTGTGATACTGCTACCAAGTCACCTTCTATGGAGTCTATTTCGGTGGTTTGCGTATTTCTGGATTTTTTCTAACTGATCTACCAAGAATCCCTCTTGATCGGGACATTGATTTTGCTATGATCTTGATCCAGGCACGAATTCCATTTCCATCACTCCCTATCCAATGGCTCCAACTAAATTGAAGGAGTTAAAAGAACAGCTTTAGGATTTGTTGAGTAAGGGCTTCATTCAACCTAGTGTTTCACCATGGGGTGCCCCAGTCCTATTTGTAAAGAAGAAGGATGGATCCATGAGGATGTCTATTGATTATAGATAGTTGAACAAAGTGACTGTCAAGAACAAGTATTCATTTTAGCTCATAGATGACATATTTGATTAGCTTCAAGAAGTCACCTATTTTCTAAGATTGACTTGAGGTTGAGGTATCATCAGCTCTGAATCAGACCATCAGATATACCCAAGACAGCCTTCCAAACATGGTATGGCCACTATAAGTTTCTTGTAATGTCATTTGGTTTGACTAATGCCCCTGCATCATTTATGGAGTTGATGATTGGGGTGTTCCCACCGTGTCTAGACTCGTTTGTGATTATGTTAATCGATGAGATCTTGGTCTGTTTCAAGAACGAGGAGGACCATGTAAGGGACTTAAGGATTGTACTCTAGAGGCTCAGGGAGAAGAAGTTGTATGCAAAATTCTCCAAGTGTGAGTTCTGGTTGAATTCAGTAGCATTAATGGGGCACATTGTGTCCAAGGAAGGTATTCGAGTTAATCTGACAAAGATTGAGGTTGTTTAGGGTTGGATTAGGCCTACTTCAGCTATTGAGATTCACAATTTTGTATGCTTGGCTGGTTATTATTGTCATTTTGTTCAAGGTTTCTCCACAATTGCAGTCCCTCTGACTAGGCTTACTCAGAAGAATGTGGTATTTCATTGGTTCAATGAGTGTGAAGAGTGCTTTTAAAATCTCAAGTTATTATTGATTATAGCTCCTATCTGACACTTCTAGAGGAGTGTGTGGATTTCACTATTTATTGTGATTCTTTGGGAGTGTGGCTAGGTGGTGTTTTCATATAGAAAAGGAAGCTTATAGCTTATGCTTCTGGATAGTTGAAGGACCATAAGAAAAACTACCCCACTCATGATTTGCAATTGGTTGTGGTTGTGTTTGTGTTGAAGAGATGGTGTCATTATCTATATATAGTCCATTATGATATCTTTACTAACCATCATAGCCTATAATGTATCTTCAGTTATCAATATCTAAATTTGAGATAAAGAAGATGGATTGAGCTTATAAAAGATTATGACTCAATTATTCTCTATCACCGTGGGAAGGAAAATGTGGTGGCTGATGCATTAAGTAGGAAGGCTTCCAACATAGGAAGTTCAGCAACTATACGAGTTGAAGAGCGACCCATTGTCTAGAGATTGGCCAATGGGTTAGTGAGGATGCATATTTCACAATAGGGAGATATGCTTTCCACTATTGATGCCTGCACATCTTTAATGGATTAGATTTGTAAGAGGTAGTTTGAGGATTAGAATTTATGTATTATCGAGATAAGGTGACTAGAGGTGAAGCTAGAGCAAAAGTGCTTGATTCTAGTGGGGTTTTGAGGATTGGGAATTGTATCTATGTGCCTAAGCTGGGCGATTTGATCAGATTTATACTTGAGGAGGCTCATTGTGCTAGATGTTTTATATATCTAGGGGCAGCAAAGATGTACCATGACATGACTCAGCATTATTGGTTGTACAGTATGAAGAGAGATATAATAGAGTTTGTAGGCAAGTACTTCACATATCTGCAGTTAAAGTATGAGCACTTGAGGCCAGATGGAGAGCGCCAGAAAATGCTCATTCCCAGTAGAAGTGAGAATGCATTGCCATGGACTTTGTGGTTGGCTTACCACTTATTGTTGGGGGCTTTGACTCTATTTGGGTAATGGTAGATCGTTTGAACAAGTCTGCCAACTTCATTCTAATCAAAGTGAAGTAAATAGCTGAGAGAATGGCCCAACTTTATATTAGCCAAATAGTGAGTCCTCATGGGATCCCATTGTCCATTGTGTCAGATCAAGGCTCGTTGTTTACTTCACACTTTTGGAGGGCCTTAAATCATTGTTTGGATAAAAGTTTTTATTTGAGTACAATCTTTCACCCCCTAGACTGATGGACAGTCCGAGAGGACCATTCAGATGTTAGAGGATATGTTCCGAGCCTGTGTTATTGAATTTGGGCCTAGATGGGACCAACATTGGCCTTAGAAGAGTTTACGTACAATATTTATCATTCTAGCATTCAGATGGCTCCTTTAGAGGCCTTATATGGCCGGAGATGCAAATCACACAGGTTTGTTTGACACAGTAGCGATGGTGAGTATGGGTGTTGATCTGTTGAGAGATGATCTTGAGCAGGTGTGGTTAATTTAGAGTAGGTTGGTGACAGCCCAAATCCACAAAAAGAGCTATGCTGATATGAAGGTTTGGCCTTTGGACTTCACGGTTGGTGACATGGTTTTGTTGAAAGTCTCACCTTTGAAGGGTGTTATGAGATTAGAGAAGAAAGACAAGTTGATTCTATGGTTCATATGTTCTTTTAAGATTCTTGATAGAGTGGGAGAGGTGACTTATAGACTGGCCTTGCTACTCAACCTGTCTTCAGTCCATCATGTATTTCATGTTTCGATGTTGCAATGTTACATTTTAGACGAGTCTCATGTGATTTCTATGGATTCAGTAGAATTAAGCCCTTATTTGACATATGAGGAGTAGTCGGTAGCCATTTTGGATAGGGAAGTGGCGGAAGTTGAGGACTAAGGAGACTGCTTCAGTAAAGGTCCATTGGAGCCATACGCCAAACAATGAGGCTACATGGGAGATAGAGTTAGATATGCATGCCCGATATCCCTAAGTTTAAGCTTACAGGTCTTTCCCTTCTCTCATGTTCGAGGAAAAACATTGTTCTTAGTAGTGGATGATGTCATGACCTTGAAGGTCACTTCTGGAATTGTTTAGATCTAAGTACCATTTTGCCCTTTTCGAAAGTTGCCTTGAATCATTTTTGGATAGTCCAAAATTGGAATTTTGAAAATATTGTAAGAAGTTGCAATTTTGCGAAAGAAAGAGTTTTAAAACGCTTAAAGTTGGAAATTTTGAGTTTTGAGGTCATTTTGAGTTTCGAGTGTCGGAATTCAATTTTGTCGATTCCATTATTTCTGGAATGCCGAATCTGGTCTAAGAGAACTTGCAAAACTTAATTCGAACTTAGAATGGAGATTTTAGGTCCAAAGTTGCATTTTCAATTCATTTTGGATCATATATTTGACTTTGGTCAATATTCAGGGTTCAGGGGGTTGTATCAAAATTTTGTCAGTTTTAGTGGTTCTCAGTGGTGAAACTAATGCTAGAAATGCCTTATTTGTAATTTTAGAGGTTCGGAGAATAATTTGAGTTTTTTGAGTCCAAAACTAGTTTTGTCACACCCCAAGCGTACACCCTGAGCGTGGCACTCGAAAACCATTTCTGGTCCCAAGCAAACCACTTGGTAGCTAACTTACTCATCGGAAGACATTAACATTATAATGAATTAGAATGGGCTCAAAATTCATGAATTCAAACTTACAATAGTAGAATATATAACTTGAATCAAAGCTTTCAAACAACTCTAAGGGAATAACGAGAATAATATCTTTCTAGTCAATGAAGCTTCTAAAGTACTAACTCCGAACTAGGAACTGAAGTAGGCTCACAGCTACCTCAACTAATGAAATACCAGGAAATAAAGACATTTGAGCTCCTCTGGATGCAAAGAGGCCTCACAAACTGATGATAGAGACTGTCTTAAGAAACCTCTGCTTACATGGGTACCTGAATCTGCAGCATAAAATAATGTAGCACAAAAGGCATCAGTACGTGGAATGTACGGTATGTAAGATGGTGAAAACGTACTAAGAATAGGATACTCAACTTTACTTGGAGATAGCCAATTGAGAAAAATATGTCATGCAAATGAAACATATGTTTAAAATGCATCTAGAAGTGCAACTCAATATAAAAGAAATACTTACACTAATGCATTAACGATCACAACTAAAAATATAAAATTAAAATACTCATATGTCTAGCTTTGCAATTAGCTCAACTCAATTAAATATGCAACATAATAAAAGGAAGTACTTTAATAAAGAAATAATAATTCTCTATGTGTAAAAGAATAAACTTTTCTTCTTGGGGAGTTTCTCTAACCAAAAACCTTCAACATGAGCTTCGTGATGACACAACGTCTTGCCACGCAGCCAGAACCGTCCAATACTTTGCCAGGGTAAGGAACGAAAACAACGGGAGTAAATCCATCCCAAAACTGGGTCATCTTAGTGGCAAGTGAGTAGTTCTACCCTTGGTACAAGTCCTATCCTATGTTGGCTACGTAGTTTATGAGTTCAAATTATTATTACTCTCACTCATATCGGTGCTCAATAGTACTCCCTAAATAACTTTCATAATAGTCATAACTTTAAGAGTAAGAGTACTCAAAATACCTTTTTAATCTGTTGGCACTTAGCCCAACTTTAGCTTTTCTAAAACTTTTCTCAACTTATCTCTTCTCTTTGACTGAATTTGTATCAATCCAAAGTGTCTTAATACATAATTTTATTACTCAACTATCTTGTAAATAAAGAAGCTTTAGGTACCCCTTAAACTCAACTCAAAACTGTGAACATGATAGTTTTCATGAAATATCTAGGTGGAAACCTTAACCATGAAACCTCGACTTTATAAGTTAATTTAGTAGAGAAATCAGTAAAGACCATCATTTTTATCAAGAAAATTACATGAGTAAGTATTTCAATGAAATTAACTAATAATGGAGAAAACTTGATCTCAACACATAAACTTGATCTTGGGTGGACTGGTGGTTAAAAATACTAAATTTATAGTAAGATAATTTTTGGAGGGCCTTACATATCTGGAAGAACAAGATTTCTTAAAGAACTTTGAAGAATTCACTAGCTTCTCTTAAAACCCTAGTTTTTCTTCTCTTGAAAACTACGTTCTAGGTTTGGAAAATGTTTTGAGTGTAAATAAATTAAGGAATCACATTTAGGAATTTATTCAGGTTAAAAACTGACAAGTTTAGGCTTAATGTGTGAGAAAGGACGAAAATACCCTCTTTAAAGTCGCTCATTGGGCCTTCTACGAAATGCTTTACGGCCCGTAGTATGTCCCATAGGGACTCTTTCATAAACGTTTGGACAATTTTTTGGGTCTCTGGATCACTTTTACAATCTTATTTTACGGCCCGTCAGAGGCTCTACGACCACTAGATTTGTCCGTAATATCTGGGATCAAAAATCGAAGTTTCAAAACCTTTTGTGACAATTCAGTAGATGGGCCATACTTTGCTCTACGGTCCACAAAGGGGTTTCGTATTGCACCTTTGCTTTGGCATCTTCAGTAAAAATGGCTATAACGTTTGACTCTGAACTCCAAATGAGGTAAAATTAGTTGTTTTGGAAAGATAATTAATAGGGATTTCATTTGGTAGGTTATCGGACATTCAATTCTTTGTGTGCTAAGAGTTATGGCCATTTAAATTTGACCCTTGCATAATCCAAAGTGAACAACTTAACCGGTAGGGAGGTTTTACACTTGACTAAGTGTTAGAGTTCTCCTATGAACCTAATACACTTCTAATACTTTTCGCACATATAGGAATGATCCTTAAAATATAGAGACAAGTAAGGCATCATTAGGTTCAAGCTTATATACTTATGGCAAAAAATTTCAGATCCTATGAATGGAGTTGTGGGGTGTTACAATATCTTCCCCTTGGGATCATTCATCCTCGAGTGAAGGTGAGAATAAGCTAGAAGAGAATGGATATACCCTTATTATTTTCTCTCTTATGAACTTTTACACCAACACATATATGATTCTTGCTAAGAATTTTAAAATTGCTCATGGCACATAAAATTAGAATATGAACTTTTACACCAACACATACATGATTCTTGCTAAGAATTTTAAAATTGCCCATGGCACATAAAATTAGAATAAAATGAGGTTAAACATAAGTCACACTCTATCCAAAGATATTCAACATAACATGGATTCCTTGGGAATGAAAATCGGGTTAGGTGTATGGTATTTGAATGATATGATTGATAGCTTTCAATCCAAGAAACACTTTTCGACTACACTCTTCTTCATACATGGAACACCTCATTAATTGCGACTCATATAGAGCTTCCATAAGGATACATATGGCTACTCTATCAAGGTCAAAGTCTAACTGCACAATCTTACATTGTTCAAGCCTAACTCTAAGTCACAGGGTATTAGACATAAGATGGTCATGCTAATCTTAACAACAAGGTTTACGCTCTATACTTTAATAAAAAAAAATTATCCCAAAAGTACTACTCCCTTCTTCCACATTCAACAAGCCATGATTCCTACTCAATATGCATCTGATGCATCTTACATTAATTCACATGCCATAAACACCACATTGAAGTCTAGTACTAGAATCACTCTATGGGCTTCAAATAACAACTCTTCTTAGAATATCCTGCCTTCTTATATTTTTAGCTGTCAATGTATCAAGCCTTAATACAAGAAGACAATATGAATGCTATCATCTAACTCTAAGTAACAACACCACATCTTACTCTTTCTTCTCACTTACAACTTTACCTTACATGGAGCAGTAGGTCACTAAGATCACAACAAGAAACATCAACCTTCTCATAGCTATCATTACTTGACTACTACTATTGGTATCACCATCAAAACTTAAAAAAATAACCGGAAGGGTTAGAATGAGAGATGTAGAGCATGATTCTTTGAGAAATCATTTTGCTATAGGAATGCGCATGGAATAATATTACTTTGTGAGCCACTGAGGGAGAGTCACAAGTTTATGAGACTGAGCATACTATTGAACCTGAGTGCTTATGTGAATAGATCCATATCATGAAACTAATATTTGAGACTTGATAGAGTAAGATTGAGATTAATGGGCTAGAATATTTATCTCTTATTCTAGGGACTGAGAATAGTTGTGAATCTACCTGAAATGTATGAGCATAGATCATTGACATAATGTTGATGTGCAAGACATCAATAGAGTATCATAACGTTTGAGATTTGAGAAGATGCTAGAGTAGGAGTGGATTGATATACCAATAAAACTTCTTATGAATACACCACTTACTGATTCTCATCACTTCATTTGGATTCTTAGCTTATCATCTCCCCTTTAGGTCTGAGGTTAATACTCTAAGACTATAACTCCATTCCACCTTCCTTACATTAATCCATATTTATCTCACTCTAATACTTATAGAATTGCTAATCTCGTGTCTACCAAACTCTCCAACTGCATGTACTAGGACTCCTTGTAGGACTTCTTTCTAAGGTGCTTCTCTTAATATCATCCTTATTCTATAAAAGATGTTTTATAGTCCCTACTTGTATTGGCTTATAAGACCACTCTATGTAACTCTTTGTAATCTGACTCCTCCTTCTTACTACACTAATACCACTTTCTTAAGTTTTTCTATCTACCTGACTTGAAGGTACTTGACCTATATGTAGGAGATTCGTCATTGTTTATATATGACACCTTCATTCAACCTCTTACGGACAATAAAGAATGCTTACATCAATTTACCCTATATTGGATGCTCGATATACCTTTTATGGTTACATAGCAAATTGTAAGCTTAATTTAAACCTCATACTAATTATATATTCTCTTTGATGCCCCTCTTAAACCTCTTACTACCTAATGACTTAGTCATAATTCATTTTCTCATCCAAGGACACAATACCACATTGGTACAACCTTATTTATTGCAAGGTAACATCTAAATCCCTCACTTACTCTATGCCAAACCTATTAGATCAAATATCAACCTATGATCATCACCTTTATGCTTCCATCCCTCTAATCATGACACTTAACTCGAGTTCGAGCTTAGTGTCTTGTACTAATCACGTATTTGATATATGATTCCCACATAATATACTAACTTATGACTACTAATCAAACTGAGAAATATTCGCCTAATAAGACCTTATGACAAGTAGTCAATCTGTACCTATTAGTCTACCTAGTTATAGTTACTTGTCGTATCCTCTTTCAACACTTAGGTGCTACTTCCCATTAACTATACGTCATTGCCTAGTTAAGCCCATATCTATATGAATATCATAAGGCTTTCCCTTCAAAATCATAAGCTTAGCTTAGATGTATCAACTGATGGCTACTCTACTTTATCCTTCTATTCAACACCGATACTTGGTCTTTACTAAATAACGACAAATCAACATAACTCTTTTCTAATTTGAGTGTGATCTACCTCGTATGAACTAACTACTCCTCCTCTACCTTCGGATATGAAAGATAAATAATACTTACTACTCTTGGATCAAAACTAAACGTACTTGACTAATTACCCCATAACTTACTTTATAGCTACATAATTCTCAGCTACCTGCCTTATTCAACGACGATTTTTACTTTTAATTTTCTATATCTTTCTAGCTCTAGGATTGAAACTTATGATTTAGAAAAGAGAGTCTAAGAGTAAGTCTTACTTCAACTCAAGCACATGACTCATATGAAAGTGGATGCATTCCTTTGAATCAATAGATTTAGGCACACTAATCAGCTTCTTTCAAACCTGGTGTAGTATCTTTACTTTCTAAAGGCTTTATCTAAGAGTAACTCACTAACAAGAATCTACACTTTATTGTTTCAGCCACCTGGGTTATGAGGGATAATCGAATGTATTCGAGAAGCATGTGAATTTGAATAAGTTTTCTTATGGTACAGCTCTATTGCACGATCTAGAGTATGAAAAAATGAGAGACATTTCCTAAATGCCCTATAGCCTCCTAATTATAAGTATGGTGTATAACACACCCATAAGCAAGACTCTACTAGAAACGGCTTCATAGACACCCTAGTACACTTGAACTTTGTGCTCTGATACCATGTTTGTCAAGCTCTAACCCTACACCCTAGGCATGGCTGGCACTCAGAAACCATTTCTTGTCCCAAGCGAACCACTTGGCCTGGCTAACTTACTCAGCGGAAGATATTAACATCATAATAAATTAGAATGGGCTCAAAATTCATGAACTCAAACTTACAACAGTAAAATATATAACTTGACTCAAAGCTTTCAAACAACTCTAAGGGAATAACGAGAATAATATCTTTCCAGTCTATGAAGCCTCTAAAGTATTGACTTTGAACTAGGCACTGAAGTAGGCTAATGGCTACCTCAACTAAAATAAATACTCTCGAGCTCCTCTGGATGCAAAGAGGCCTCACCAGGTGCTGATCGGGACGGTCTTACTAAACATCTACTAATGTCACAACCCAAAATAAGGTCACGACTAAAAGGCCAATTAATTCAAAACCCAAGGATAAAGTACACTTAAAGGAGAAACCCCAGTAGGCAAATAGTCATTACATAATAAATCACCCATGAAATCATAATCCAGAACATCGTGTCATAAGCATAAAGACCGTCTAAAAACATAAACAAGTGAAATAAGTACATCTTACTTTTCGAATAGAGATAACAACTGAATAACTAAGATAGAATCCAATGGCAACTCGAAGTTCTGAGTCTCACCACTAGATTTGGTATGAACCACTATACGAGAAAATCAAATACCACATGGATAACCCTGACGAGAATCTATGGAAGAGGAAGAAGTAGGGGTGAGTACACATAATATGTACCCAGTAGGTTTAACCGACTGCGAATCAGAAATTGAATAAACTATGAAATAATTTAGCAACACTTTCACCAGCAACAGGAAAAACTAGTCCAACATCGGGTGCCACCAATGTATATAGAATGACGCGAATGAAGTAAACATATAATATCAATTAAATCAATGCAAAATAACCATAAGTAATACAATGGTGTAGTACGTGATGCAATGCAAGGTGGAAAAAAGATCGTCGCACAAATTATCATATACTAGAACCACAATATGTATCAACTACTTTGCCACCTAACTTGTGGTCAAGGACTCATGATTATAATCTCAATATATCAACTACCTAGCCACCTAACTCATGGTCAAGGACTCATGATAATAATCTCAATATATCAACTACCTTGCCACCAAACTAGTAGCCAAGGTCTCATGATAATAAGTTTCACAATTCACAATTGCTCAATATATCATGATATGTAGTATGAGGATGTGCGCAATGAAAACACAATTATGGAAGTAATATGTCTCTCCATAAGTAAAATAATTGTTAAAGTCCTCAAAGTTTAACAATTATAATATTCTCCCTCTTTTATTCATATTGGAACATAATACTTCACCAAATTTTAATGATTTTCTTTCTCAAGTAAACCATGATTCTCAATATCATATCACAATTATTTCTCTTTTTTTGACATGTCATATTCACATTATAACATAATCATTTACAAAAACATGATTAAATAATAAGCATTTTCGCTTTATTATTATCACTATATAAAAATAAGAGTGGAAATTTATTTTATATTATTATAAGTTTTAAATTTGTAAATCTTCTAAGAAAATTAAATAACTGAAAGTGTAGTATGGTGTATTAAATAAATATTTATGCAGTTTGATAATTCTATGACCATAATTAAATCTCTTACATTAGCATCACAATAAGAATTTTCAATCCAACACATGATACGATTTCATCCCATAGATAATAACATAAGAATATTCAATAACTAAATCCCAATCTCAAAGAAGGATAGGAAAACCTACTTCAGTGCCAGAACCATACAATTGGTATTTATATAGTCCCTGGTCATAAATTTTCTCGTCTGTCTACATTACCCCAAATTCTCTTTCTACTTAGTGTCTTAGTTTGAAAACCAAAGTATTTAAAGGAAATAGAATGGTGACAAATCATAGTGCATTATTTGCATTATTGGGGAACAAGTTGTAGCGCTTATATTCTTTTAACTTCTTTTTTAAACAATTGAACAAGTGACAATAGTCAATTAGGAATGTTTCAGGCCAATGCTTCTTCCACGTAGCCTACTACTAGACAAGTCAATATTTTGACCAAATTGCACCCTTTCTTGAAATTATATAATAATCAAAGCATCACATGGAATGTTTTTTCAAACTATTTGCCACCTCCAGTTTAATTACTGCCCTTCTCATCCATGTGTTTGCAACCTTTATCAACTTAAATATTGATAGCTATTGAATAGTCCAAAATACCCATAAATAATTACAAGGATATTTTACAAAAAAAGAGGACTAATCTTTTAAATGACCTAATGGGTAATTATATTATCCACCACTAAAAATCAGGTTCATCCTTGAACATAAGGTGAAAGAAAATACCTGAAGTTTCGAAAAGATGAGGATATTTGGCACATATGTCGGACTTTGTCTCCTAAGTTTCCTCCTCAACCGGTCGATGTCGCCACTGAACTGTAACTGAATCGATATCCTTAGTCGTAAGCTTACGATGGCTACTGCCTCCTCCTCATAAGTCAAATCTGGACCCAACTCTACGTCATCATAAGAAATAACATGAGATTCGTCCGGTATGTATTTTCTAAGCATAGAGACATGGAATACTAGATGAATAACTGACAATCGAGGTAGCAAGGCCAACTCATAAGCTACCTCTCCTACCCTTCTCAGAATCTCAAATGGGCCAATAAACTCGGGCTAAACTTACCCTTCTTTCCGAACCTCATCACACCTTTCATGGGTGAAACCTTTAATCACACATGATAACCTACCAAAAACTCCAAGGGATGAACTCTCTTATTGGCATAGCTCTTCTGCCGACTCTAGGCTATCAATAATTGACTTTGGATCAGGTGTACCCATTCTATAGCATCTCTGAACAAATTAGTGCTTAATGCATCAACGACAACTTAGTCAAACCACCCAATAGGTGATCAACACCTACACCCATACAATGCCTCAAATGGTGCCATGCGAATGCTGGAGGGATAACTGTTATTATAAGTAAAACTCCACTAAGTGCAAGTGTTGATCCCACAAGGCACAAAAAGCAATCACACAGGCCCTAAGCATGTCCTCCAACACCTGAATAGTCCATTCGGATAAACCATCGGTCTAGGGATGTCATGCTGAGCTCATGTCTAACTATGTACATAAACCATGCTGCAATGCTTCCAAAAGTGAGAGGTGAATACCGAACCTCGATTTGACACAATAGAGATAGACACCCCATGTAATATAATAATCTCATATTTATATATATATATATATATATATATATATATATATATATATATATATATATATATATATATATATATATATATATATATATATATATATCTTAGCTAGCTGCTCCGCACTGTGGCTAGTCCTCACCGAAATGAAGTAAGTTGATTTGGTCAACCTGTCTACAATCACCCAAACTAAGTCAAACTTACCCAATGTCACAGGTAATCCAGTCGCAAAATCCATAGTAACAAGTTCCCACTTCCAATCGGGAATGGGCATCCTCTGTATCGAACCTCCGGGCTTTTGATGCTCAGACTTAACCTATTGGAAATTCAAACACATAGCCACAAATTCTACAATATCTCTTTTCATCCCACAACACCAATAATGTTGCTTTAGGTCATGAAACATTTTTTTCACACCCGGGTGAATAGAATACTTAGCACAATGAGACACTTCCAAGATCAAACGAACCATCAAGAATTCATGCACGTAGACTCTTGAACCATCAACTCATCTATGACCTCTATAGGGCACATAAGAGAATAATCCCATGTTTTTAGTTTAGCCTTACATACCTGGGATGCAGTTATCAACCAAGCACGTCAAGGATCTCTTCTCGAAGTCTCAAATCAAGCTCTTCTACTCTTTCCTCAAGCCCTAGCCTTAGTAAAGTATTGAAATAGGACTTAGAATGGGGGTTTTAGACCCTTTGTACATCAAAAAAACCTTATTAGATCGCGTATAGAGTTTAGGAGGGGTGGCGAACTGTTCGAAATTCCTCCCATAATAATTTAGAAATGTTCAAATCAGAAAAAACCTAGTCTGCGATGCGGACTAGTCACGTCTTGTGTATTTTTAGAAGAAAGGTTTTTGAACAAGTTTTCTAAATCCCATTGAAAATTTTAAAAAGAGTACAAGTGTTGGTCTGCGATGGGTGTGCGACGCGCTCCTATCGTGTACTAACATTATTTTGTGTTTTAGGTAAAAAATTATCTTTTGACCGGGTCACTCCAGAAATCGACCAAAACCCTTTCCCAGTCAAGCTTTCTTGCTGATCGCAAATTTGGCCTCGAATTTGCCATACAAGCATCGAAAGATGTGTTACGTGCATACCCTCTCTCTAGAGATATTTTGGTAATTTTATCGGGCATTACGTCATCTTTCTCTTGTGATCATTCGTCCTGAATGACGAGTAAAGGTGGGTATTATGGCAAGAATAGACTCAAAACTTATCCCAACACTCCATCAATCAGACTCATGACTCTTTCTCAACCTTAATCAATACCACTCAGACTTATGAATAGGAAGCCACATCAAGAATACATATATCAATTTGGTGAAGGGTTTGAAATTTACCTTCAACAATCTTATCATTTGGCACGAATAGATGTAGATATTTGACTTTAATCTCTTCCTCAGCTTCCCATTTGGCTTTCTCAATGAATTGATTCCTCCACAGGACTTTGACTAAGATTATCTTTTTGTTCCTCAACTTACGAATCTGAGGATCAAGGAATTGCACTTGAACCTCTTCGTACGATAGGCTATCCACTCCAATCCTATCAACAGGGATCACCAAGGTAGGATCTCCCAACCATTTCTTCAACATCGACACATGGAATACCGGATGCACTCTATCTAACTCGGAAGGCAACTCTAACTCATAAGAGACTTTCCCAATCCTCTTTACAGTTTGATATGGTCCAACATAGCGTAGACTCAACATTCCTTTCTTCCCAAATCATAGGAAACCTTTTATATGCGACACTTTCAAATACACCTAATCACCTACCTCAAACTCTAAGTCTCTTCTCCTCACATCGGTATAATAATTTTGGCGACTCTGGGAAGTCTTTAGCCTTTCTCTAATGACCTTGACCTTCTCAATTGATTGGTGGATGAGATTAGGCCCAATAAACTCCACTTCTCCAACCTCAAACCACCCAATTGGTGATCTACATCTCCTCCCATACAAGGCTTCATAGGGAGCCATTTGAATGCTTGCATGGTATTGATATATGCAAATTCAATCAATGGTAGGTGATCATCGCAATTTCCCTTGAAATAAAAAATAAAAGCTCTCAACATATCCTCAAGTGTTTGAATTATACACTCTTCCTGACCATCTGTTTATGGATGAAATGTTGTGCTCAGGTTCACCTTAGTACCAAATCGCTTTTGGATCTCCGAAATTGGGAGGTAAATTGACCTTTTTTTTTCCGAGATGATGGATAAGGCAACCCCGTGCAACCTCACAATCTCCTGGATGTACTACTTGGCATGCTCCTCTGCAGTGTTTGTTGCCTTAACTACCAAGAAGTAAGCCAATTTAGTCATTCTATCCACGATCACCCATATCAAATCATGTTTATTTCAGGACCTTGGTAGACTAGTAACAAAGACAACATTAACCATCTCCCACTTCCACTCTAGAATCTCAAAGTTTAGAGCCAATCAACATGGCCTTTGATGCTCAACCTTCACTTGTTGGAAATTTGGACATTTCAAAACAAAATTAGCAATATCCCTCTTCATTCTGCTCCACCAATGGATTTTTCTCAAGTCATGTTACATCTTGGTAAAGCTTGGATGAATGGAATATCTAGTGTTGTGGGATTCTGCCATGATTCTATGTCGAATTTCATCAACGTCTGGAACACACAACCTACTTTGATATCTCAACACTCTATCTCCCCCTTTGGAGAAGACCATCACTTTCTGTTTGTGGAAAACCTCCTTCAGTTGGAGAATGACATGACAGGATATTGGTCTTGCTTTTCTTTCACCTCTGCAGCTAAGGATGAAGTAGACCCACCCTGAATATTAACTCCTCCTTCATCATTCTCCTCAAGTTTAACTCCCAATCGAGCCATCTGATGCACTTCCTTGGCTTGCTCCTTCCTTCCTTCCTCCACATGGGATGTACTACCCATTGACAACCTGCTAAGAGCATCAAAAATAACGTTAGCTTTACCTAGGTGGTAGTGAATGCTCATTTCATAATCCTTGAGCAATTCTAACCATCTCTTTATCGCAGGTTGAGCTCTTTCTGACGGAAAACATATTGCAAGCTCTTGTAGTCAGTGAACACATCCACATGCACTCAATACAACTAGTGGCGCCAGATTTTATGTCAAACACCACTGCTGCCAACTCGAGATCATGGGTTGGACAGTTCCTTTCATAAACCTTAAGTTGTTTGGAAGAATAAGCTATCACCTTCCCTCTCTGCATCAGTACACATCCCAATCTAACCCTCGAAGAATCATAGTAAACCATAAGGTCCTCTGCCCCCTCGGGCAAGGTAAGGACCAACACAGTAGTCAACCTTCTCTTCAATTTTTGGAAACTCTTATCACATTCCTCAAACCACTGAAACATGACCTTTTTCTGAGTCAACTTAGTCAATGGCGCGGATAAGGAAGAAAAACCCTCAACAAATCTGCGGTAGTAGCTCGCCAACCCCAAGAAACTTTTTATGTCATTCGGAGTGGTCGGTCTAGGCCAGTTCTTAACCGCTTCAATCTTTTGGGCATCCACTCGAATACCATCACCGGAAACAATATGGCCTAGGAAAGCCGCTGATTAAGCCAGAACTCACACTTTGAGAATTTCGTATACAACTCAAGGTCCTTAAGAGTTTGGAGGACAACCCTGAGGTGGTTAGCATGTTCCTGCTCACTTCTTGAATATATATCAAAATGTCATCAATGTACACAATCACAAACATATCAGGATATTGTCTGAATACTCTATTCATCAAGTCCATACAGGTGGTAGGTGCGTTCGTCAACCCAAAAGACTTGACCAAGAACTCAAAATGATTATATCTAGTCCTAACGGTTGTCTTTGGATTGTCACATTCCCTCACCTTCAAATAGTGGTAGCCAGATCTAAGGTCTATCTGTGAGAAACAGGAGACGCCCTGAAGTGGGTCAAACAAATCATCTATCCTTGGGAGAGGATATTTATTCTATATCATGACCTTGTTTAGTTGCCTATAATCAATACACATTCTGAGAGACCCATCTTTCTTTCGCATGAATAGGACAGGAGCACCCTAAGGTGAAACACTTGGCCTAATGAAGCCCTTCTCTAGCAAATCTTTCTGTCGCTCTTTCAACTCAGCGGGGGCCATCTTATAAGGTGGAATCAAAATAGGCTGGGTATCGGGAAGAACATCTATCCCAAAGTCAATCTCCCTATCAGGAGGGACTCCAGGCAGACCATCAGAAAATACTTTCGGAAACTCATTAACAATTGGAACTGACTCAAGAGTGGGGGACTCGACATCATCAGATTTCATTAGTATGAGTTGATAGATACAACCTTTGGAAATCAAATTTCGGGCTTTAAGATATGAGATAAACTTTCCTCTAGGTGCAACAGAATCACCCTTCCACTCTAGATCGGTTCATTGGGGAATTGGAACTTAAAGGTTCAGGATCTACAATCTACAGAGGCATAATAGGTGTGAAGCCAATCCATGCCAAGAATCAAATCGAAATCAACCATCTCTAACGCAATCAAATCAACAAGTGTATCCCTATAATGGATGGACACTACACAAGTTCTATAGATATTCTCAGCTCGAACAGACTCACCCACTACTGGAGTAGAAACATCAAAGGGTTCTAAAAGACTCTCTACGGTTCTATCGAATCTACTAGCCACATAAGAAGATACAAACAACAATGTGGCACTGGGATACATCAAAATATAACAATCAAAAGTAAAGACTCGAATCATATCTGTCACAACATATGGGGAGTTCTCCAGATCTTGGCGACTACCCATGGCATACAAGCGATTTGTTGCTTCGCTTGCGCCTGACATAGTGGCCCTCTGGTTTCCTCTAACTGGTGGGGCTGGTGTAGTGGACTGATCCTGGTCAGCCCACTTTGGACAATCCTTCTTGTAGTGACCCTCTTGGCCACATCCATAGCACATATCTTTCCCGTCATGATATCACCCCAAGTGCATTTTTCCACACTTATCACACGGTGGCTTACCCTGCAAACCTTGAGGTACACTAGCTTGCGACATGGATCCATGGGTTCCAACATTCAGAAACCTTTGGTCATACCTGCCTCTAGGCACAGGTGCACTAGAAGATGATGGTGCTGGAAATCGGTTGCCATTTCCTTTCCTTCCATCCTCATGGTTGGATGTCTTAGCTTTCTTACACTTGAACTCTTTCTTGTCATGCTATCTTACCTGATCAGCTTGTTGCACAGATGTCATCAATCTCCCCATGTCCATATCACTCACAAGAATTGCTCCCCTACCATCTCTCTTTGGTCCTCTATTCAACCCATCAACATACTTTCCCATCCTTCCCCTCATACCAGCAACCATCTCCAGAGAATAGCGAGATAGTTGCACGAACTTCAAACCATACTCTTGCACCATCATAGAACCCTATTTTAGATTCAAGAACTCTCTCACCTTAGCTTCTCTTTTCTCTCTTGGGAAGAAGCATCCCAAGAAGGCTTCCTCAAACACTGCCTAAGTCAAACATGGAGCATTATTACTTTTACTTTTCTTCCATTAGTCGAACCATAGTCTGGCCAAACCCTTGAGTTTGTATGCAACCAATTTAACTCTACCAACATTAGCCACATGCATTACTTGGAACACCTTCTCAATTTCCTCCACAAGGTTCTCAGGGTCTTCAATAAATGCAGACCTCATGAACTCAGGCGGATTTATCCTAAAAACTTCTCAGACTCTAGAGGTTTCATGAGAATCTGGTTTACCTACTCCTTGTCTCATAGCATGTGCTGCGACGGTCTGGGCTATTGATCCACAAGGACAGCTTGATCCACTGGATCTTCGAGTACTTGAGGCTCAGGTGGATTAACAGCTTGCCTGGCCGGACGTCCCCTTTCTCTGACAGCTCTTCTGGGAGGCATGTTATCAATTTTGCATGCGTAGAGCACGAATTAGTAGAGAGATTTCGTAGAGTTTAACTCTATCGCACGAATTGGAAGAAGAAGAAAAGGGTATCGATTCCTAATGTCCTATAGCCTCCTGCTTATGAAATGTGGTCAACAACAAACCCATAAACAAGACTCTACTAGACACGGCTTCGTAGACTCCCTAAAATACTTGAACTCTATATTTTGATACCAAGTTTGTCAAGCCCCGGGAGGGTACCCTCTGTGTGGCCGGCACTCAGAGACAATTTCTAGTCCCCGAGTGAACTCATCACATCATTCAATAAATAAACTCTACTAATCAGCGAAAAATATAAATACATAATGGGCATATCTCATTTGAAGTCTCAAAAAATGTATAAAAATAAAGGCTAGTAGAAAGAACTAGCTCAGAAGTCTCAACATCAATGCTTAACCATCGTCTATGAAGCCTCTATTACTACTCATGTGGTGCCAATGACAGACCCATGTCTATCCAAATCAAAATAAAGGAAATAGTTCAATTTATCTCTAAAGCATGATGAAATAAATGTAGTGGATCCTCCGGCGTACGGGAGGCTCACCAAATTAGCTACGAGTCTTAAATCTTCAACGGAGCGCCTGTTGACGATCTCTAGTACCTGCTTGTCCATCATAAAATGATGGAGACCAGAGTGGGCATCAGTACTTGGAATGTACTGGTCTGTAAAATAGCCGAATGAAACAGATACCGGTAGAATAGTATGGAAACAACATCAACTCAAAGTAATCATCAAAATAATATCAAATCATCAAATGTCTATTTATGAAAGAATGAAGAGTAGAAAAGTGACACATCAACAACTCAACTCATTAATAGTCTCAAACTCATCTCGAAGGACCTCACCTCCTCTCATCTCATCTCTACTCAGAGTAATCAAGGTAGGAAACTTATGGGAGTTTCTCTTATCCGACAACACTGACTTATGAGCCAGTGAATGTACAACAATCACCCTGATGTTACCACAGTTGTTCATAACATGCCAGGTAAGGAACACTCAAAAACCATATAAGCTCACCCAATATGGAGTTAGCTCAATAGGTCCTCTATTGCTTTCAGGGACTGTTACTCTCGAGGGAACCATAAAATATGTGATGGTTTTATGCCTCTCCCACGTTTGGCGACATAGTTTGACGAGTTTGAGTCGGATAAACTTTCACTTTTTTGGTACTCAATTCTCCTCCCATGACTCAATGCTTAAAAACCCTCTACCTTAACCAATCTCGTAGGGACTCACTCCTCATCAACGACCGATATCTCATAGGGGCTTTAACCCTCTCATCATCATTCTCTCATCATACTCAACAATCTCAACTCAAGGCGCTAGATTCATTTCTCAAGTTCATTATCCATGCTTTTCAAATTACTCCTGTAGGAGTATGCAAGTTTTTCATGAAAATGTTCAATTCAAGAAAACAAAATAGTATGTTGATCATCAACATAGGAAAACATGTAATTTAAATCAATTTTCAAGAAACACCATCAAGAACTCATGCATGTAGACTCTTGAACCATCAACTCATCTATGACCTCTATAGGGTACATGAAAGAACAATCTAATATTTGTAGTTTAGCCTTACATATTTGGGATGCAGCTATCAACCAAGCACGTCAAGGATCTTTTCTCTAACCTCTCAACTCAAGCTCTTCTCCTATTTCCTCAAGCCCTAGCCTTAGTGAAGTATTGGAATAGGACTTAGAATGGGGGTTTTAGACCCTTTTTACATCAAAACGACCTTATTAGATCGTGTATAGAGTTTAGGAGGGGTGGAGAACTAACTGGAATGCCTTTCATAATAATTTCGAAATTTTTAATTTGGAAAAGATCCAGTACGCGATAAGGACTAGTCGCATACTATCTATTTTTAGAAAAAAAGTTTTTGAACGAGTTTTCTCAATCTCGTCGAAAATTTTATAAAGAATACAAGTGCTTGTCCGCGATGGGTGCACGACGCGCTCTTGTCGTGTACTAACAATGTTTTGTGTTTCGAATCAAAAAATTATCTTTCTCTCTAGTAATCAATCGAGACCATTTTCCCACTCAGGTTTTCATGTTGATCACAAATCCGACCTGAGATTTGCCATATGAGCATCGACAAAATGTGTTACACGCATGCCTCTCCCTAGGGATATTTTAATAATTTTATCGGGCGTTACATCCACGTGGCCCACTACCAGACAAGTCAATATTTGGACCAAATTGCACCCTTTTATGAAATTATATAATTATCCAAGCATCACATGGGATGGTTTTTTTAAAATGTTTTCCACCTGCGATTCAAGTACTGCCCTTCTCATCCATGTGTTTGCAACCTTTATCAACTTAAATAATCATAGATATTAAATAGTCCAAAATACCTATACAAAACTTACGAGAAGGATATTTTATAAAATAGGAGGACTAATTTTCTAAATGACGTAATGGGTAATTACAACTAACATGGATATCTGAATCTGCATCATAAAATGATGCAGCGCCAAAGGCGTCAATATGTGGAATGTATGGTATTTAAGACGGCCAAAAAGTACTAAGAATAGGATATTCACTTTTACTTAGAGATAATCAATTGAGAAAAATATGTCATGCAAGTAAAATATGTTAAAACTCATTTAAAAGTACAACTCAATATAAAAGAACTAATTACCTTAATGCATTAACGAGCACAATATATATATAAAAATAGAATAATCATATGCTTAGCTTTGCAATTAGCTCAACTCAATTAAATGTGATCAGAATAAAAGGAAGTATTTTAATAAAGAAATAATAAATCTCAGTGTGTAAATTAATAAACTTCACTTCTTGGGGAGTTTTTCTAACCGACAAAAATCACTACGAGATTCGTGATGTATAATATCTTGCCCATGCTGCTAGAGCTATCCAATACTTCGCCAGGATAAGGGACGAAAACTAGGGGAGTGGTTCCATCCCAAAACTAGGCCATCTTAGTGGCAAGTGAGGAGTTGTATATGCCCTATCATACTCCGGCTTCATAGTCTATGAGTTCAAGTAATTATTACTCTCACTCATATTATTGCTCAATACCACTCCGAAAATAACTTTTATAACGCTCAGAGCTTTAAGAGTAAGAGTGGTCAAAATGCCTTTTTAATTTTTTGGGGACTTAGCCCAACTTTAGCATTTCTTAAACTTTTCTCAACTAATCTCTTCTCTTTGATTGAATTTGTATCAATGCAAAGTGTCTCAAAACATAATTTTATTACTCAGCTATCTTGTAAATACAGAAGCTTTAGGTACTACTTAAACTCAACTTAAAACTGTGAATATGATAGTTTTCATGAAATATCTAGGGTTCTTATAATAGCAACCTTAAGCATGAAACCTTGACCTGGTAACTTAATTTAGTAGAGAATTAGTAAAGACGATGATTTTTATCAAGAAAACTACATGAACAAGTATTTCAATGAAATTAACTAATAATGAAGATAACTTGATCTCAATTCATAAACCCGATCTTGGGTAGACTTGTGGTTAAAATACTAAATTTATAGTAGGATAATTTTTGTAGGATTACATATCTAGAAGAACAAGATTTCTTGAAGAACTTTGAAGAATTCACTAGCTTATCTTGAAACCCTAGCTTTTGTTCTTATGAAATCAACGTTCTAGGTTTGGAGAATGTTTTGAGCGTAAAAATATTAAGGAATCATGTTTAGGGATTTATTTAGATTAAAAACTAACATCTTTAGGCTTAATGGATGAATAAGGATGCAAATACCCATCTTTAAAATAGTTGATGGGGTCGTCTATGAGACTCTCTATGGCCCATAGAAGTTTCTGCAGGCTATAGGGACTCTTCCGTAAATTTTTGGATAATTTTTGAGGTCTTTGTATCACTTTTACCAGCCCATTTTATGGCCCGTAGAAGGTTCTACGACTCGTAGATTTGTCTGTAAAGTATGGGACCAAAAATTGAAGTTTCAGGACCTTTTCTCAAGATTTAGCAGATGGGTCGTACTTTGTTCTATGTCCCATAAAGGGGTTTTGTATTGCACCTCTACTTTAGCAGTCTTCAGTAATACGATCATAACTTTTGACTCTGAACTTTAAATGAGATGAAATCCGTTGCGTTAGAAAGCTAATTTAAAGGTATTTTATTTGATAGGTCATGGGACATCTAATTATTTGTGTGCTAAGATTTATAGTCAATTAACGTTGACCCTTGCACAATCCAAAGTAAAAAACTTAATTGCTAGGGAGGTTTTGAACTTGACTAAATATTAGAGGTCTCCTATGAACCTAATACACTTCTAATACTCTTCACACATATAGGAATGAGCCTTAAAATATAGAGACAAGTAAGACGTCATTCGGTTCAAGCTTCTATACTTAAGATGAAAAATTTGGATCTTGTAAATAGAGTTGTGAGGTGTTATAAGTTTAAATGATCTTTCTCGGGTTCGGGATTTGAATTCAGAAAATTTTATTGGGTTCGGATCATCATTTCTTGTAGGGTTCCATATTTAGTTTGTGCTCATGAGGTTTCAAACAAATTCTCGATTGCCCAGTTCCTAATGTAATTATAATGTGTTGTGCTGGTGTAAGCTATTTCTGGTGCCAATAAACTTTTTCTGTATGTTCGCAGAGGTGGTCTCCGTGTTCGTGAAGTACACTGTGTACTCTCCATATTCGTGAGTGACCATCTACATTCGCAAAGTTAAAGGGATGCTTGGCCTTCGCATTCGCGAAGTTTAATGTATGCCCAAATGGTGAAATATTTTAAAAGATGCAATTTAAACTTTTTTCACCATTTTCAACCCTTCAAGCTTCATTTTCAAGAAGTATTTCGAGAATTTTCAAGGCAAAGTGAGTAGGTACCTATTTTCTAACATATTTCAATTATTTACATTGATTAATTTGTGTTTTTAACTTATAATTTTGATATTTTAGTGGTGGAATTTGGGGATTTTCGGGCTTGGTTTCTTAAAATTTAATTCATGATTTCTCCCTTACCTTAATTCTATTTTCGGAACCGTCTTCGCCATTGAACTCCTTATTATGAGGGGAATGTTTTCATGGATTAACTTTTAGTTTCTGGCTATGTTTTTGGCATGAAGTTTTTTTTACCATTTTGTCATTCTCGTCCGAAATGATTTATTTTAATATCATTTGTTATGTGATTGTAGTTCTATATTTCAATAGATTGTGGTGATTTGAAATACCCTAGAATGGGAAAACGATGATTTCGACATGATTCAAGACTTTATTTGAGGAAAATGGACTTCTAACATTTGTTAAGTATGAATTAACCTTGTATGCTCCTATGTGTATGGAATTGAGTACTTTGGGAGAAGAATTGTGTTATTGTAGGTCTGATCATGACTTTTCAATTTGAATAATTATTCATATGGTTATATATTGACTTATAAATTAATTGTGGATTTGTAATATATGTGATCTTGTGAATCCTACGATATTGATAGTAAGATGGTGCTTATATTATGATATATTGATACATTGAGACTATGGTGATATTAAGACACTGATGATATTGAGCTATTGATGATATTGAGATATTGAGATCATTATGATATTGATGTTATGATAAATTTATGATCATGTACATTGCATATATTGATATTTGTGCATTGCTACTTATGATGCATATGACCGAGATATGAGTAAGGTAACATTTGGATTGGTGGTCGAGGTCTCTTCAATCGAGCAAAGGCAATATGTCAGCGGTCCGAGGTCTTTTTCGGACGGGTGAGCATTAGCCGAGGTCTTTGTCAACAATGTTCACGGATACTTGGTCCATGTATGGCCCACAAGGGTTTCGACTAATGCAATCATCTGGTCAGCGGATGTGTATCGTAGCCCAGACATGTATCATGATGATTTGGCATTGCATCGCATTATTCACATTTCATAGCATTCACTCCATCTCATATCATATCTGATTGATATTCAGTGTATACTGCTTATGAGATTGTATACTTACTATATCCCTAATTTTTATTAAGTGTTGGATCTACTTATATACTTGTGTGAGTTTTGGCTTGAGTCCATGGCATTTGTGTTGTATGCTAAGTTCTAAAAGTGGAAGTTTTGACTTGACTCGGAGATTGAAGAGAGAGAAGTTGTATGCTAAGTTCTCAAAGTGTGAGTTTTGGCTTGAGTCCATTGTATTTCTTAGCCATGTCATTTCAAAAGAGGGTATTATAGTTGATCCGGCCAAGGTAGCAGTTGTTCGTCAGTGGGCTAGGCCTACTTTGATGATTAAGATGCAGAGTTTCCTTATTTAAGCGGGGTATTATCGAGTGTTTTGTTCAAGGTTTCTCATCTATAGCAGCCCCGTTGAGCAGATGACTCAAAGGGCTATATTATTCTAGTGGTTGAATTTGATTGTGATTTGAGCTTCGAAAATCTCAAAGATTTGTTGACTTCACCACTTATTCCTTCTTTACACAAGGAGAGAGTTCCATTTGTGGTATATAGTGATGCTTCAACTGTGGGATTGGGTGGTGTATTGATTATAAAAGATAAATTGATAGCCTATGCCTCTAGACAACTAAAGGTTCATGAGAAGAACTACCCTATACATGTTATGGAGTTGGCTGCAGTTGTATTTGTGTTGAAATTGTGATGACATTATCTTTATGGGGTGCATGAAAGATCTTTGCATTGTAAGTTGCTTTGGGACCACTTTGAACTATTTGAATGGTTAGAACTAAAATCTTGAGTTTTAAAAGTTGAAACTTTAGTTTTTTTGAAAGCTTAAGTTGTTAAAAAAGTGAGTTTTTGTGTCATTTTTAGTTTCAGAGTTCGGATTGGAGATTCGTCAATTCCATTAGTTCTGAAATGTCGATAGTGAACTACAGGACGCTGCAAAACTAAAATTTAGAGTCAAAATGAGGTTTTTAGGCCCAAAGTTGTGGTTTTAGTCATTTCTGGAACCAAAGTTTGACTTTGGTCAACATTAAAAGTTCAGAAGCTCAAATCAGTATTCTTATAGTTTGGATTGTTCCCGATGGTGAAACCAACGCTAATAGTGGTCTCGTCATAATATTTGGTGTTTTCGAGGGTAGTTTTGGTACTTTGAGTTTTAAACTAGTTTTATTGACTTGCATTGCTAAATGTGTCATGGAGACTTCGGAATAAAATTCTTATGATTCCGTTGAGTCCAAATCACTGTTTTCAGCATATGTACATAAAGTTTGTGAAATTTTGAGTTTGGATGAGTTCTGGGGTTCCATTTTGTGTTTTGGGAATGGTTAGTGTGGGCGTATCTGGTGCAGTCCATTTTTGTTCTCCGCCTTGGTGGAGGTATATGCATTTTTGTTCTCCATGATCGCAGACAACTGTCCACCTTCGTGAAGTACATTTTGTTGAGTCATTTTTAAAGACGTAAAACCCTCATTTTCACTCCATTTTCAATATTTCAAGCTTTGGGAGGCCATTTTTGAATAGATTTTGTTCTGTTAAATATTTTGGGTAAGTGTTTCTAACATCATTTTGACTAATTTCCATGGTTTTTATCTTGATCTATGCTCGAATTTCATGATTTTGAATTTCCAAAATTGGGAATTTTTGGACTATGATCTTGAAACTTCATATTAGGATTTCTCTATCGATTTGAACTCGATTTTAGTCAGATCTTCACCAATGAACTCATTTTTCATGTAGAATCTGATTTTTAAGTCTACTTCCATATTTGAAACTTCCAAAATTTAGCTCCTAATTTTATCATTGTCCCTTAGCCTAAACTATGCCAATATGGGCATCAAAATGCACCTCTTTATGTGTAGTATTCATTCTTGACAATGGTTGATCAATTTGTAGATCATTTAGAGGCTTGAGTTGATTGAAAACTTATTCGAATGAGGTTTCAACATCAAGATAGGTTAGGCTAGCCTTTTTGAGACCGGATTTGAGTTATTGAGCATGTTTATGTGATAATTGTGAAAGGTAGATTGAATTGTGATCCAGTATCAAGAAATCATTAAATTTGATAGGAATATGAGGTCGGTTATTCCGAATATTTAGTAAATGGCGATCATATGGATTAATTGAGATGAATTCTTATGTTTTGAGATTTCATTATGATAATATGAGACTTGAAATAGTTCTTGGTTAATGTTGTGACTAATTGATGATGAGTATGATCAGCATAAAAGTTACGAGCCCATTTGGGGTACTTGTGGAGCTTGTTTCAATGACAAATGGTTATTTGTGAGTGGTGATGAGATAAGACATGGTATAGCCATATAATGTTAGTTCTCTATTGTTGCATTGGTATGCACCTATCTTATATTGACCAATTGCATTGGTATGCATAGATTTTATGCTCCATTGTTGCATTGTTGTGCACATACCTTATACTGGACTAGGTTCATTGTTATGCATGCATCTTATTTCTGATTTGGTTGCATTGACATGCACACATGTTATGTATGAATGACTGCATTGGTATGCACACATTTGATACATGATTAGCTGTATCATTTTGCACATTTATCACTACATTTACATCATTTGAGATAATATAATGCATAGTGAGATAGTGGTAACGGCCTGCGGGCCTCGACATACTTTTGATTATGGCATGCGATGCACCCGAGTTTTGTCTTGCAGCTTCATCTTGATAGATGTGTACATCGGCATTGTAATGGTCCTGATTTCACCTCATACATGGCGTGCGGCACATCGCATTGTTGCATTGCACTGCATTACATCATTGGATCGGTTTACCATCTACAATTACCATATTCAAGATTTTATTGTATTGTTTACATACCATTTTGATGCACATGATAAGATTCTTCATTATTAAATACATGTTCGATTTCTCTTACTTAGTCAGTTGAACCAACTAAGTACATTTTTGTGTACTCACTCTCTGTAGATCGTGCACAGGGTTCAGGATAGGGTAGTTCATCATTCCATCTGAATTTTATTGATACCATCTGCATATGAATGGTAAAGCTCAGACTTTGAGTCGTTGTGGATCTTTGGGTCCTCTTTTTATTTCCTTATCTTTTAGACTATGTATTAGATATTGCAAGACAATATTGTATTTACTTTTGAGACAGTTATATTTACTCTTCAGCATTGTTTTATATGCTCGTGTACTTATAACTCTAGGTTTAGGAAGATTTCGTATATCTTATGTGTAACGCCTGGTAAAATTACAAAAATACTCCTAGATAATAGATGTGCTCATAATGCATCTTATGATGCTCGAATGGAAAATCTGAGGCCGGATTCATGATCAACATGAAAAATTTTGAGTGGGGAAAAGGTTTTGATCTATTTTTAGAGCGACCAAGTCAAAAGATAATTTTTATTCCAAAATGAGAAACAATGAGAGTTCGCGATAGAGCCACGTCGCGGACCCATCGCGGAGGTGCACTTATCATTTTTTTTAAGTTTTGCCGAAAATGAATTGTCTGCGACCAGTCTGCGTTGTAGACTGTGTTGTTTTACTGCTGGAAAATTTCTAAAGTTTTGAGGGACATTCTAGTGCATTCCTAACATCTTCTAAAACCCGTGTACTATCAATATAACTCATTTTTAAGAAGGGGTCTAAAACCCCATTCTAAATCCTTTTCCAAACAACGCTAATATGCTAGGGCTTGAGGTAAGTAGAGGAGAGTCGAGATTGAGGAGTCGAGAGGATGTTCCAAGGGATTGGTGTTGATAGCAATTATCCCAGGTATGTAAGGCTAACCTAAAGCATGGGATTGTTCTTCCATGTGCCCCCTTTGAGTAAATTGAGTTTATTATTGAAGATGATGAGTTATATGTGAAAATCCCTAAGTATGTTACTAAGATTCTTTATAATGCATGTATTTTTCTTAAATTGATGATCATCAAAAACTTGATTTACTACATAAGTTGTTTTCATGAATGACTCTACAAAATTCTATGTCTGTTTTGCTAAAGAATTTAAGAATGAACTTGAGGGATAAGTCTAGAGCTTTAACAATGATGATGTTTGTGATTATGGTCCAAATTGATGAGAATCTTGATGATGATATTGACGAGAGTAATATTCATAAGTCTTAAAACTTGAAACAAAATTCTAAAAGAATGTTTCGAGTCTATGATGTTGATGTTGATGAGATGAGTTGATTTTGACGATGATGTTGATGTTAATGTGCTACGTCCCTATGGGGCCGATGGTGATAATGTTGATGTTGATTTACTACGTCCCTATGGGACCGATGATGATGATGTTTTATGAGCATGTCGAGTTCCCGGAGGAGTATTGAGAACAGAAAAGGGTGAGAGTGAGTCCCACTTGAACTCATTAACTACGTGTCCCGCGTAGGAGTGAGGATAGACCCGTAATACAGATATTTCCTTTGTTCCAAAAGAGGACTAATATTATTTCTTGTGGATCCACTGATGGTGATGTCCTTTACCCTGGGAAGGGTACTAGATGGATGTGGCAACGACATTGCTTTGTTGTATCATCCCCGGCTCATAGGTGATGATTATCGGTTAGAGAAATTCCCAGTTAGGTTTCTCACTAATAGAACTCTGATGTTGATATGATGGTATAAGTATTTATATATGTTGATGATTTACCGTCTACTCTTTATCCTTGTCCTAAATGGGCATGAGTCATTTGAGTTGAGCCGAGTTTCCTTGAGATGAACCGAGATGCAACCTATTTCAATTCCCCCATATAGGATGGCCTCCATAGAGTTGACGGAGTTGAAAGAGCAACTGAAGGATTTATTAGAGAAGGGCTTTATTAGGCTAAGTGTTTCTCCTTGGGGTCCTCTCGTTCAGTCTGTACGAAAAAAGGATGAGTCTCTCTGAATGTGCATAGACTATAGGCAACTAAACAAGGTCACGATCAAGAATAAATATGCTCTCCCCAGGATAGATGATCTGTTTGACCAACTTCAGGATTCCTCATGCTTTTCAAAGATAGACCTCAGATCGGGTTACCACCAGTTGAAAATGAGAGAATGTGATGTTCCAAAGATAGTCTTCACGACTAGATATGGACACTTTGAGTTCTTAGCCATGTCCTTTGGGTTGACAAATGCACCTACGGCTTTCATGGACTTGATGAATAGGTTGTTCATACCCTACCTTGACATGTTTGTAATCGTGTTCATTGATAATATTTTTGTGTATTAGAAGGATGAAGAGGATCATACCAAATACCTTAGAATTATCCTTCAGACTCTTAAGGAGCATAAATTATATGAGAAGTTCTCAAAGTGTGAATTTTAGCTCAAGTCAGTGGCTTTCTTAGGCCATGTTGTTTTGGGTGATGAAATTCGAGGAGATGCCGAGAAGATCGAAGCGACTAAGAACTATCCAAGACCAATCTCTCCAATTGACATAAGGAGTTTCTTGGGGTTGGCAGGCTACTACCGTAGATTTGTTGAGGGATTATCTTCCCTATTGACCAAGCTGACTCAGAAAAAGGTCAAGTTTCAGTGGTCTGAGGAATGCGAGAAGAGCATCCAAGGGTTGAAGACTAGATTAACCACTGCACTTGTGTTGACTTTGCTCGATGAGATAGAGAATTTTGTGATTTATTGTGATGCATCAAGAGTTGGGTTGAGTTATGTATTGATGCAGAGAGAAAAGGTGATAGCTTATGCTTCTAGGCAGCTTAAAGTTCATGAGAGGAACTACCCGACCCATGATCTTAAGTTGGTGGCGGTAGTGTTTGCACTTAAAATCTGGTGCCACTACTTTTATGGAGTGCATGTGCACGTTTTCACTGACCATAAGAGTTTGCAGTATGTTTTCAGTCAAAGAAAGCTCAACCTGCGACAGAGGAGATGGTTGGAGTTGCTCAAGGATTATGATATGAGCATTCTATACCACCCAGGTAAAGCTAACATTGTTGTTGATACTCTTAGCAGGTTGTCAATAGGTAGCACAACCCATGCTGAGGAAGAGAAGAGAGAGCTTGTGAAAGAAGTGCATAGGTTGGCTCGATTAGAGTCCATCTCAAGGAGAATTGTCACGACCCGGGGTCGGGGCATCGATGTGACACGGGGAATGGGGATCCAAGAGTCCCTAAACAAGCCTAAAATATTTGGAATCTACGAAGCTTGGTTCGAGAGCTTTTAAAGATGAGTAATTTAATATCGAAAATCTGAATCTATAAAGGAGAGAGCATTTCTTATAAATGAAGCCAAATAACGAGGTTTTTACAAAACACCCAACAAGTGCCTCTAGTTAAGGAACGGAGGCCAAGACAAGTTCCGGGCTCACCCTAAAAAAACAGTATATGTACATACATAATACGAGAACAAAAGCATGCCCTCGGAAGACAAGGCTCACCAGAAAATATCTGCAACAAGGACTATTCATCCGATGGCTGGTACTCAAACTGCCCGGTCCCTACATGGTAAAATCATGTAGGCATAGAGTATGCGCTAATACATTGGAATGTACTAAGTATGCGGGTATGCAATGCATAGAATTTACTGGACCTGCATATCGATGTCAGATGACAGCGCACAAAATATACAAGGATCATATAAGTAAAGGAATTTAATATACAAGATGCCATGGAATGCGTGATGCGTGCAAATGCGATAATGCTCCTATATACGTATAGCAAGGATAGACTATAACCGACAAACCAAATCCATGCGAGCTATGAATCGGACCGATTGGGACCTCCCACCGCTAGGGAGAAGATTACTTGCCAATGGTAATCTACATCACACAGGCTGTGACTCGGTCCGTGTGTAGGCGACTCTATGCAGTACACCATACGGAAGGCCACATGAACCGTGTAGCTTTACACGGACCATGTGGAGGCCCGTTTACTCTCCACTCTCCCAGGTGTCACTCCATGGGAGGCCACACGGATTGTGTGGCTTCACATGGGCCGTGTAGGCTCCTCGTGAGATGATGCCTTGAAAAAAAATTTGGGCAAGTTTTGTGGACCTCAAGTGACGTCAATGATCTAGGGCCTTGCATTATCTCCCCCTCAGAACATTCGTCCCCGAATGTGCAAGAACAAGACTTAAAAAGTTAGAGTTTAGTAAGATAGTTCCGATACAAGACACAATGCACAACTCAAATCAAATTACAAGTTTTGTACAAAAAGCTTTTTATGCCACAAATCAAATTATAGTTCAAGACCAAACTCATATCAAGATTGTATTCAACTCATTTGTTAAGAAAGGAAAACCTTTTAGTGTACACATATGTATGTCACGTCATGAGATTCAAGAGGGCAAGAAAATGACACAATTGATAAGGAAGATTCCTAGTACCTTAGGCTTGAGTAGATTGGAAAAGATGGGGTATCGTTTCATCATGCCTAGCTCCGCCTCCCAAGTAGCACTTTCCACTAGTTGATTTTTCCAAAGTACCTTTACCGAAGCCACATCTTTGTTGCGAAGCCGCTTTACTTGCCTATCCAAGATTGCCACCGACACCTCCTCATAAGTCAAATTTTCCTTGACCTCAATCCCCTCCAAAGGCACATTGGTGCTAGGATCACCTACTAATTTTCTCAACATGGACACATGGAAGACCGGATGAATGGAACCCAAATCCGGAGGTTACTCCAACTTGTAAGCCACACTTCTAACCCGCTCAACAATTTCATAAGGACCAACATACCGGGGGCTTAGCTTGCCCTTTTTGCCGAATCGCATTACGCCCTTCATAGGATAGACTTTCACATAAACCTTATCCCCGATATGAAATTCGAGGTCCCTTCTCCTAGTATCCGAATAGGAATTTTGACAACTTTGGGCCGCTTTCAATCTCTCCCTAATCACCTTTACCTCATCCATAGCATCCAACACCAAATCCGGGCAAACTAGAGCCATTTCACCTAATTCAAACCACCCCACCGGGGATCTACACCTCCTCTCATACAAGGCTTCAAACGGCGCCATGCCAATGCTAGCATGGAAGCTATTATTATAAGCAAACTCGATGAGCGGAAGATGATCATCCCAATTCCCCTTAAACTCCAACACCCATACCCTCAACATATCCTCCAAGGTTTGAATAGTCCTCTCCGCTTGGCCATCGGTTTGTGGATGAAAAGCGGAACTCAACTTAATTTTAGTCCCAAGGCCCTTCATAAAAGATTTCCAAAAGTGGGAAGTGAATTGAGCACCACGATCTGATATGATGGATCTTGGTACGCCATGAAATCTCACCAACTCTTGAATATACAACCTCGCATAGTCCTCGGCACTGTAGGTAGTCTTGACCGGTAGAAAGTGAGCCGATTTCATCATCCGATCCACAACAACCCAAATGGAGTTGAATTGCCTTCGGGTCCGAGTCAATCCAACCACAAAGTCCATATTCACATCCTCCCACTTCCATGTGGGAATTTCAATGTCTTGGGCCAAACCACCAGGCCTTGGGTGTTCAACCTTCACCTGCTGACAACTCGGGCATTCAGACACGAACTTGGCAATATCCCTCTTCATACAATGCCACCAATACACCTCTCTCAGGTCCCGGTACATCTTAGTAGACCCCGAGTGAATAGAGTAACGAGAGTTAAGAGCCTCACCCATAATCACCTTCTTAAGGTCATCCACGTCGGAAACACAAAGCTAGTTTTGATATCGGAGTACACCATCTCCCCCTTGGGAGAGCCTCAATCTCCTTTACAGCAACCAACTTCTTCAACTCACATAACGACGGATCTAGATGTTGCTTAGTTTTTACCTCATTCACCACAGAAGATTCTTCCCCATTCTAAACCCGAATACCACCCTTGCTGGAATCAGTCAACCTGACACCCAACCTAGGCAACCAGTGAACATCCCTTGCCAACTCCTTTTTCCCATTTTCAACATGTGCCACACTCCCCATAGACAACCTTCTGAGAGTGTCGGCTACAACATTGGCCTTGCCCGAATGATACAACACACTCATGTCGTAATCTTTTAGAAACTCCAACCACCTCCTTTGCCCAAGGTTTAGATCCCTTTGTGTGAAAACATATTGCAAACTCTTATGATCGGTGAATACATCAACGTGGACCCCGTACAAATAATGCCTCCATATTTTCAAAGGAAAAACCATCGCTGCCAATTCAAGGTCGTGTGTGGGATAGTTTTGCTCATGCACCTTCAATTGTCTTGATACATACGCTATCACGTTACATTCTGCATAAGCACACAACCCATTCCGATCTGCAAGGCATCACAATACACTATGAACCCTTCCGAACCATTTGGCAAGGTCAAGACGGGAGCTGATGTAAGCCGATCTTTCAAGGTTTGGAAACTCCTCTCACATTCATCTGACCATATAAACTTAGCCTGTTTCTGGGTCAACTTGGTCAATGGAGATGCAATAGATAAAAAACCTTCCACGAACCTTTTGTAGTACCCGGCCAACCCGAGAAAACTGCGGATATCCGAAGGAGTCGACGGTCTAGGCCAATTGTTTACAGCCTCTGTTTTCCTCGTATCCACTTTGATAGCATCTCTGGACACCACATGCCCGAGGAAAGTCACTTCGCCCAACCAGAACTCACACTTGCTAAACTTGCCATACAATTTCTTTTCCCTCAGAGTTTGGAGGGCCATCCTCAAATGATTTTCGTGCTCATGTTCACTTCGGGAGTAAACGAGGATATCGTCAATAAAGACCACCATGAAACTGTCCAGGAAAAGTTTAAACACTCTGTCCATCAAGTCCATAAATGTGGTCGGAGCATTAGTTAGACCAAATGACATCACCACAAATTCGAAATGCCCATACCTTGTCCGAAAAGCTATTTTAGGGATATCACACTCCCTAACCTTCAACTGATGATGCCCAGAACGGAGATTAATTTTTGAGAAGTGAGTGGCACCTTGAAGCTGGTCAAACAAATCATTAATCCTCGGCAACGGGTAGTTGTTCTTAACAGTCACCTCATTTAGCTGCCTGTTATCAATACACATATGGAGAGACCTTTCCTTCTTCCTTACAAACAACATGGGAGCACCCCACGGTGATGTACTAGGCTGAATAAAACCCTTCTTTAATAGGTCCTTTAACTGGTCCTTTAACTCTTTCAATTCTGAAGGGGCCATCCGATACGGATGGATAGAAATAGGCTGAGTATCTGGGAGAAGATCTATGCCGAAGTCTATCTCTCTATCCAGAGCAATGCCCGGTAAGTTCTCGGGAAACACATCAAAAATTCATTCACCATCAGGACCGACTCGAGAGTAGGCACCTCGGAATCTGTATCCCTGACCCTCACCATATGGTAGATGTACCCCTTAGAAATCATTTTCCACGCCTTGAGGTAGGAAATAAATCTACCCTTAACAGCGGAATCACTACTCTTCCATTCAAGAATTGGCTCACCAGGAGGTTGGAACTGGACTTTCTGGTTGTACAGTATATGAAAGCATAAGATGCATGCAACCAATCCATCCCAAGAATCACATCAAAATCAAACATCTCGAGTTTCACAAGATCACATGGGAAGATTTTATGCAGCATAGCAACAGGGCACCCGTGATAGACTCTATGAGCAACAATAAATTCACCCACGGGGGTGTAGACCGAGAAAGGCTCTCTTAAAATCTGGGGATTCAAACCGAACTTACAGCCAATAGTGGAGTCACAAAAGAAAAGTTTGCACCTGGGTCAAGCAAAAGATAAGCATCAAAATCAAAGAATTTTAACATACCAGTAACGACATGTGGAGCCTCCTCGATATCCTGGCGAGCATGGAGTGCATAGAACTTGTTATTCCTCGGGGCAACACCTGGAGGCCCTCTCTGCTGAGCCTGCCCGCCTTGGGCTACCTTACCTCGGCTTCCGTGCATATTTCTAGGGAAATCAACAAACTTATGGTCCTTACTTCCATATCCAAAACAAAGCCCCAAATCCCTTCGACAGGCACCTGTATGGGGCTTCCCACACCTGTCATACAAGATATATTCTTGTCCGTTACTAATCGGTACCCCGGGAGGGGGTGCCCGAGCATTAGCCACCCGAGCTCCCGAACCTTGGCCCTGCTGGAAGCGACCAAACCCAACATTCCTAGCACCAGAGAACCTACCATCAAAGCAGGATCTCTTAGGATCGTGTGCCCTTTTCTCCATGAGTTTCTCCCCTTCAATCTGCTCAGCATACACCGTAAGTCCTTAATTAGCATAGCAGTTCGACATTCTTTCACCAACGAGTCAGAACTACCCTAAACAAATTTGTGCACCCGTGCACAAGAATCAGCCACCAGGGACGGAGCATATTTGGAAAGCTTGGTAAACTTGAGGGCATAGTCCCTCACACTCATACTCCCCTGCTTAAGGTTAATAAACTCGGTTATTTTGGCCTCCCCAAGCTCAAGTGGAAAAAAGCGGTCGAGGAAGGCAGATTTGAACTCTCCCTATTTACCATCACCATCAAAGACCCTTTCCAAAGCCCACTGTGTATACCCTACCTGAGCTACATCCTTCAACTGGTAAGCAGCCAATCCAGCTTTTTCCTCAGAAGAGACCCCCATAATATTTTGTACTTTTGAGAGTTCATCAATGACCTCCTGAGCGTCCTCATCAACCCTTGACCCGCAGAACTCCGGAGTATTCATCCGGGTGAAATCACTCACAATAGAAGCGGGTGTAGGGTCCCGTGGCAAATTGGCTTGCCTTGCTTGAGCAGTTACCACCTGTGCAAGCATAGCGAAAGCGGTATGTAATTCACTGTTAGAGATAGGCTCCTCCATGGGCTCATGAGGGGCCTGATCTTCAGCAACCGGAGCGAACCTAGGTAGTGGAGGTCTTCCTCAAGGCATTTACTGAAAGGGATTAACGACACCAATAAGTAAGAAAATCCATAAACCAGTCACAGCACGATACAAGACAATAACAAGGGAGAAATTTCCTAATATGTCTTCGTAGCCTCCCACTCATAGGTATGGTGCACTTCACACCAGTGAATAGGACTCTACTCAACGTGGCATGTTGGGCTCCGATGACCATTATAAACCTAGGGCTCTGATACCACCTTTTGTCACGACCCGGGGTCGAAGCCTTGATGTGACATGGCGAATGGGGACCCGAAAGTCCCCAAACAAGCTTTAAAATTTCAGAATATACGAAGCTTGGTTCGACACCTTTTAAGGACAAGTAATTTAATATCAGAAATCTAAATCTGAAAAGGAGAGAGAGCATTTCTTATAAATGAAGCCAAATAACGAGGTTCTTACAAAACACCCAACAAGTGCCTCTAGTTAAGGAACGGGGGCCAGGGCAAGTTTTGGGCTCATTCTCAACAAAACAGTATATATTCATATGGAATACAAGAACAAAAGCACGCCCTCAGAAGACGAGGCTCACTGCAAAATATCTGCAAGAAGGACTATTTGTCCGATGGTTGGTACTCAAACTGCCCGGTCCCTACATGGTAAAATCATGTAGGCATAAATTATGTGTTTGTATGTTGGAATGTACTAAGTATGCGAGCATACAAAGCATAGGACTTACCGAACCTGCATATCGATGTCAGATAAAAAGGGCACAAAATATACAAGGATCATATAACTAAAGGAATTTAATATACAAGATGACATGGAATGCATGATGCATGCAAATGCAATATTCCTCATATATACGTATAGCGGGGATGGACTATAACTGACAAACCAAATCCATGCGAGCTATTACATGAATTGGACCGATTGGGACCTCCCACTGGTAGGGAGAAGATTACTTGCCAAAGGTAATCTACATCACACCTTATGGGCAACCCCATTTTGGTGGATGGTCACCTTCCTTTCTGGACCCCCATTTCGGAAGGTTTTACAAGAATCATATCAAGACATGTTATCTCATAAACAAGTAGACGAATAATATCCATCCCTATGTTGGCACATAGTTGAAAGGAAAGGGAGAGGGACCTTGGGGATATCCCTAACACCCCCAATCCATCGGTGCTAAGTCTTACACATCCTACAAGAATACTTATATATATATATATGTATATATATATATATATATATATATATATGTATATATACATATATATATACATATATATGCTTTCAAGAGAGTCAAATGTCCATTTCAGAATGTTAAATGCACAAGTAGGCTCAAATGCCGAATCACAAGCTCAAGACCACATGGTTCATGCAAGGAATAGCTCATCCACAAATACAAGGTGGTGCAAGAACACAAGATGCTCAAAGAGCTAAGATACAAGATGGTGCAAGCACCCAAGATGCTCCAAGAGCCATAATTATAGACATACCGGTGATCACCTTCTTGTCATATCCCATGTCTTACCGAAAATCATATCATAATTCCCTTTTAGGGCAAAATTGGGCTTAACCCCACATTTTCAAAATTTCCATGTACCAATGTCATGAATGTGATGCAATGCACAATGTAGGGATGGCATGGGTAATATAGAGTATATTTAAGGTATAGCAAAATAATGTGAAGTCTAGGAAATCCACAATGAAAATTCATATGAAAATGTAGTATAGACCACCCATGCATAATAACATCTTTAAAGGGACATGCATGTTCATAGTTCCATAATCCAAGTAGCTCATCATAATAAAACTTAACATAACTCAAAATTCGGAGTCTTAAATAGCACATCATTGTTCAAGTAACCAATGTCAAGTAGTCAAAATTCACATTTAAGTACACAAGTTCATAATATAGTTTGAAAAGAACTTGGGTCTTCTTGGTTGAAAGGAACTAAGAATCAAACCCCACATACCTGGTTGAATACAACACTAAGAGGAATGGACTTCATGTTGAGAGCCTTAGCTTGAATTATCCTAGAGAGAATGTTGGAAAGCTTGAAGGAGCGGATTCTTAGAGAGAGAGGAGAAATAAAGTAAAATGGCTGAAAATGGGCGTGATCAACTTATATAGGGAGCTTAAGAAGGGTGGGAAAATACAAGATTCATGTTTGGAATACCCAATATTTCAAAAATGCCATTAATGAAATAGACCTGAAATTGGTCTGTGTAGTGTCACACGGACCGTTTACTATGTCGTGGCCCTAGACTTAATTTTTCAGAGATGAGATTTTCCGGACTAAGTATCACTACACAGACCTGTAAACGGACCACCTAGGGTCACATGAACCGTGACCCCGTCCGTATGCAGGTAACCCTTCACACTGCACATTTAAATGGAAGGCCACACGGATCATCCAAAGTTACATGGGTCGTGACTTGGTCCGTGTGTAGGCGACTCTACGCAGTACACCATACGGAAGGCCACACGGATCGTGTAGCTTTATACGGCCCGTGTAGAGGCTCGTTTACCCTCAACTCTCCTGGGTGTCACTCCACATGAGGCCACACGGACCGTGTGGCTTCACATGGGCCGTCTAGGCTCCCCGTGAGGTGATGGCTGGCAAACTTTTCTGGGCAAGTTTTGTGGACCTCAAGTGACGTCAATGATCCGGGGCCTTTCAAGAATGACGAGGGAGGGATCATTGTTCAGAGTAGGTCTGCATAATCCGTAGTAGTAGAAGTAAAAGAGAAGAAGGATCAAGATCCTATCATACTCCAATTATAGGAAGCTGTCCACAAACAAAAAGTGATGGTCTTCTCCAAATGGGGAGATAGGGTGTTGAGATTCTAGAGTAGGCTATCTGTTTCTTATGTTGATGGTGTCTGAGAGAGGAACATGGTTGAATCCCACAACACTAGATACTCTATTCACCCAGGCTCCACCAAGATGTACCACGACTTAAGAGAAGTCTATTGGTGGAGTGGGATGAAGAGGGACATTGCTGAGTTTGTTTCAAAGTGATTCAATTGCCAGCAAGTTAAGGTTGAACATCAAAGGCAAAGTGTCTTGGCTCAAAACTTTAAGATTCGAGAGTGGAAGTGAGAGATGGTTAACATAGACTTCATTACCGGACTACCAAGATCACGGAGGCAGCATGATTCCATATGGGTTATTGTGGAAAGGATGACTAAATCAGCGCACTTCTTGGCAGTTAAGACAACTAATACTATGAAGGAGTATGCCATGATGTACATCCAAGAGATTGTGAGGTTGCATGGAGTTCCCTTGTCCATCATTTTAGACAGAAGAGCCGAATTTACTTCCCATTTCTGGAAGTCTTTCCAGAAGGGATAGGGTACCAAGGTAATTCTAAGTACAACCTTTCATCCATAGACGGATGGTTAGGCAGAGAGCACTATTCATATGGTAGAGGATATGTTGAGAGCTTGCTTCCTTGACTTCAAAGGGAATTGGGATGACCATCTACAACTGATTGAATTTGCATATAACAATAGTATTCATGCGAGCATTTATATGGCCCCCTATGAGGCCTTGTATGGGAGGAGGTGTAGATCACCATTTGGGTGATTTGAGGTTGGAGAAGCTGAGTTGTTTGGGCATAACCTTTTCCACCAGTCCATGGAAAAGATGAAGATTATCAGAGATAGGTTAAAGACTACACAGAGCCGTCAAAAATCTTACACCGATGTGAGAAGAAGGGACTTAGAGTTCGAGGTGAGCGATTGGGTATACTTGAAGGTATCACCTATGAAGGGTGTCATGATGTTTGGGAGGAAACGGAAATTAATTCCTTGCTATATTGGCCCTTATCAGATTGTGCAGAGAATTGGGAAGGTTGCTTATGAGCTAGAGTTACCTTCTGAGTTAGACAACATCCATCCGGTGTTTTACATTCCTATGTTGAAGAAGTATTTGGGAGATCCTGCCTTGGTGATCCCTGTTTAGAGCAATAGAGTCAAAGATAGCTTGTCCTATGAGGAAATTCCAGTCCAGATCCTTGATCGACAGTTTCGTAGACTGAGAAACAAAGAGATAGCCTCCGTTAAAGTCTTATGGAGAAATCAATTTGTTGAGGAACCAATGTGGGAAGCTAAAGAAGAGATGAAAACTAAATGCCTGCACCTATTTGTGCCTTATGACGAGAATATCAAAGGTAATAATCCTATTCTTACCTTAATTTGATGTTTCTATCCCGAGTTGATGTGTATATTTTGATGTTTTGAATAAATATATTAAGGTTGATGACGAGTGGAGAAGTCGAGTTGTTGAGTGAGTATCGAGATGAGTCTTGAGTCTATTCATGCAATAATACCGCTCCTACTCATCATTCGAGGACGTATGATCCCAAGGGGGAGATGATATAACGCCTGGTAAAATTTCCAAAATACCCCTTGAGGAGAGAAGTGCGCATAATGCATCTTCTGATGCTCGGATAGAAAATCCAAGGCCATATTCGTGATCAGCACAAAGAATTGAGTGGGAGAAAGGTCTTGGTCGATTTTTAGAGCGACCAAATCAAAAGATAATTTTCAACACGAGAAACAGTGAGAGTTCGCGATAGAGCCGCATCGCAGACCCATTGCGGAGGCACACTTATGTTTTTCCTAAATTTTTCAACGAGGCTGATAAAACTCATTCAGAAAAGGTTTTGCTAAAAATGAACTGTCTGCAACCAGTCCGCGTCGTGGACTATTTTATTTTACGGTTGGAAAATTTCTAAAGTTTCGAGGGGAATTCAATACGATTAATATAAGTCATTTTCACGAATAAAGGGTCTAAAACCCCATTCTAAATCCTCTTTCTAATAACGCTAATACGCTAGGGCATGAGGAGAGCAGAGGAGAGTTGAGATGGAGGAGTCGAGAGGAAGTTCCAAGGGATTGGGGTTGATAGCAATATCCCAGGTATGTAAGGCTAACTAAAAGCATGAGATTGTTTTTCCATATTACCCCTTTGGGTAAATTGACTTTATGATTAAAGATGATTAGTTATATATGAAAAACCCTAAGTATTTTTTTACTGAGATTCTTCTTAATGCATGTATTTTTCTTAAATTTATGATCATCATAAACTTGATTTACTGCATAAGTTATTTTCATGAATGACTCTACAAAATTCTATGTGTATTTTACTAAAGAATGCAAGAATGAACTTAGGGCATGGGTCTAGAGCCTTAACGATTATGATGTTTTTTATGTTGTGATTGTCGTCCAAATTGATGAGAGTCTTGATGATGATGTTGATGAGACTGATGTTCATGAGTCTTAAAACTTGAAACTAAATTCTAAAATAATATTATGAGTCTATGATGTTGATGTTTATGAGATGAGTTGATGTTGACGATGATGTTGATGTTGATGTATTTCGTCCCTATGGAACCGATGATGATGATATTGATATTGATCTACTATGTCCCTATGGGAGCAATGATGATGATATTTTATGATCATGCCGAGTTCTTGGAGGAGTATTGAGCACTGAAATGGGGTGAGAGTGAGTCCCGCTTCAACTTATTAACTACGTAGTCCGTGTAGGAGTGAGGATCGAACCGTAATATGGATGTTTCCTTTGTCCCAAAAGAGGACTAATGTGATTTCTTATGGATCCACTAATGGTGATGTCCTTTACTTCGAGCAGGGTACTGGATGGATATGGCAACGACATCACTTCGTTGTATCATCACAGGCTTATAGGTGATGGTCGTCGATTAGAGAAACTCCCAGTTAGGTTCATCACTGTTAGAATTTTGATGTTGATGTGATGGTATAAGCCTTGATGGATGTTGATGATTTACTATCTACTCTTTATCCTTATCCTAAACGGGCATGAGTCCTTTGAGTTGAGTCGAGTTTCCTTGAGATGAGTCTGATGTATTGATGAGATTGTCATTTGTCTAATCGTTTTCTTGCTTTAGATAGACATTTGACGTTCTGAATGAGTATGATGTTATCCCTATACTGTTATACTTGTATTATTACATTTAGCCATCTTACATACCATACATTCCATGTATTGACGCCACTCGACACTGCATCGTTTCATGATACAGATACAAGAGTTAGAGGACTTCAGCGGATGCATTGTTGAGGTTCGGAGATTCTGGTTCAGTCATTGGTGAGTTCTCCTTGCTCTCTGGAGGAGCCTTTTTTCTTTATCTGTTATTTTGTTTATTGAGCTGGGTAGCCATGGCCTGTCATGGTACCCTCTTAGACTATCTAGTTGAGTTAGAAGCTTCATAGACATGAGTTGAGATTTGATGTGTGGTCTTTCCCACTTAGAGTTGAGTTAGTAATGCTATTTACTTATCATCGATGCTGAGACAGAGTCTATTGGCCATTGGACCTTCTTATTGATGTAGCTCACTACCTTATTATATTGTTTATTCTATGCTTGATGTTGGATGACTATTTTGAGATTGAGTTGTTCACTTGGGGACTAGCAATAGTATCTGGGTGCCAGCCACGCCTAGGGTACCCTCCCGGGGCGTGACATCATGCATTTGTTTCCGCTTTATTTAACATTCTTTAGTCGCAACCTATTTTGGTCGTGATAGTCCAAACAATAGATAAAGCCAACCCATTTTTAAAAAGCTTTGCCTTTTTTTTACAACAGTGGTAAGGGGAAAATTCTAGCCCTGAAGTAATTTTGTTCGAATTATCAAGATGATGACCACAACGACGAGGATAAAAAAATGTGAGCAGTGATGATGTTATCAAATTGATAACAAAAGAACAAAAAATTGAACAACCATGACATTTTCGATTTGATAAAAGAAGAACAAAAAAGTGAGCAACTCGAGGAAAAACGTTAAAGTTCTTACGACATTTCCCTTAAAATAGAAAAGTCCTTAGAAAGGAAAATTTCTTGCTATAGATTATCAATATTTGCACTTTCGGTAAGAACTAGTCAAGTTGTATGTGTTTTTCTCATGCATATCGCGTTAATTAATAATAAATTTATATAAGAAATTTATTATGTGTATATTGTAATAATATTAAGTAGAATAGATAAAGCCAACCTATTTTGAAATAACTTTGCCTTTTTTTCTGTAGCGGGTGATAAAGAAAAAATGTCAACCCATAAGCGATTTTGTTCGAATTATCTAGATGATGACAGCAACGACAAGGATAATGAGAATTCATCGGAGAACAGCAGTAGATGCTGCAATAGCACCATCACCGGAAATAATCCATGCAAGCTGTGAAGGGTCAACATCAAGAAGTAGAGGAGGATGAGGAGAAGGAGGAAGATGAGCAAGCCCAAACTTAGGAGGATGATGATGGTGATCGTGAGGTGAATAAACGATCTTTTGATAATGGTTATATACCAAAATTCCAAATCTGGCTTCACATATTGGAATTACTATTATATGAATGTGTGTTTCGTGAAAAATATACAACAAAATGAAGACATTTTTTAATTGATAAAAGAAGAACAAAATTGTGAGCAATGACGACATTTTCAAATTGATAAAAAAAAGAAAATTTTCACTACCCGGATTCAGGTGTGATGGCACTCACCTAACTCTCTTAGGAGAGTCATCCCAAAACCCAAATAACTTAACAATAAAGATAAAAGTGGAAGATAACAGTCTAATAATATAGATAAGCAGAAGAAAATGCACTACAACCATCCCAAGGGTTGATGTCATGTACACGCCTCTATGTATATAATAATAACATACCCAGTGGAGTCCCACAAGTAGGGTTTGGGGAGGGTAGAATGTACGTAGACGTTACACTACCTCAAAGAAATACAGAAGTTATTTTTTGGGAACCCTCGTCTCAAAAACCCATAAGCAAAATAAGCCAGATATGACAAAAAGGAAAGGAAAGGGAACAGAAAGAGCGACTATTAAATAAAAGCACATGTCAATATGTAACACACGCACGACATATAATGACAACACGTGCTATAAAACATGCCTACTCCTGTTGCCTTACCATACCTCAAGGCTAGACATCCCCTAACCCTACCAACCAATTAGCCTACTACTCTAATTTGCAACCTCCACTCCTTTTTATCTAAGGTCATGACCTCGGTGAGATCCAGTTTTGTCATATCTTGTCTGATCACCTCCTACCAATACTTGTTCGGTCTATTTCTACCCCTCCATGTAACTCACAAAACAAACCTATCGCACCTCCAAAGAGGAGATCGGTACTTCGTCTCTGCACATGTCCAAACCATCACAGTCTTGCTTCCCTCATCTTATCAGTCACCAGGCCACCTCTAGCTTCTCGCAAATGGTCTCATTCCTAATCTTATCCCTCCTTATGTGACAACTATGTCTATGTATAGAATACACAAATGAAAATCAAGGCAAAATGTCTAGTCCTCAAATAGAACTAGAATATAAAAGTCTAATCCTCAAGGCTTACTGAGACATAAGCAACTACCTCACATGAAATTTGGAAGTTCGATCCTAGCAAGATTGACTGAGCTCACAATCTACAAAAATTTAGCAAGGGGTGAGCACAAGACAACAGGGTGCTCAGCAAATTGAACGAACCTAAGGTAAAGCAATGAGGAACACAAGTAACAACTTAAATCCCAACCACAATTCATCGAACTACAACCCTGCACTGAGAAAAGTCCTAGCACAATATAATATACAGATCGTAGTAATATAGATATACTCATCATCTAGCAAAGTATCTCAATCCACAAGTACATAAATAGATCCAACACTTACATCAAGACTAGGGCTACAATAATTACACGATGTGATAAACAATATACAACTATATCAATCCGATATGATATGAGATGGAGTGGATGCCATGAGATATATACCATGCAATACAATGTCAAATAATTATGATGCTTGTCTTCCCTAGAATACACATACGTTGATCAAATGACTGTCTTAGCGGAACCCATGGGGGCCACACATGGACCATGTATCTGTGATCATGGCCGGCAATGACCTCGGGTCATGTCACCTGTCAGGAAATGACCTCGAACCATCCGAAAATGACCTTGGACCACCGACATATTACCTCAGCCCAACCGGTAGAGAGACCTCGGCCACCAATCTAAATGTAACCTTACTAGCTCACATCTCGATCGTAGCCATCACAAATATCAATGCACAAATCAAAATAGACGCAAGGTACATATCACAATTATATCATAATATCAACATCAAAATGATCTTATTATCCCAATGCCATCAATATCTTAATATTATCGGTGCCTCAATATATTATATATCAGTATAAAACTAGCAAAGACTATTTCCCTTTAGATTTTTATCACACTATCAAGAACATAAATATCATCATACACAAGTAATTCAGTAAAAAAAAAACAAGATCATGCCTAAAACGATATGTTTCTACCCCTAACTACTCAATTGCACACATGTAGGAGCATACAAGATTAATTCATACTTAACAAGAGGTTAGAAGTCTACTTGCCTCAAATAAAGTCTCGAATCATGTCAAAAATCATCGGCTTACCACTTCCATGATACTCCAAATCATCATGATCTATTCACATATGGCATTACAATCACATAACAAATCTGAGGACATAAAAATCAATTAATTTGGAGAAAGGGTACAATGGTCAAAGTTCTCATGGCGAAAATGGAAAATTTATATATGAAAATGTTCTACATGTAATAAGGAATTCAACGGTGAAAATGATTTCTAAAATGGAGCTTAGATGAGAGAGAAAATAATAATTAAAGTTTAGGAAATTTAATTTTGAAAATCCCCAAATTCCACCATTAAATTCCAAAATTTAGATGTTAAAACATAAATTAAGCAATGAAAATAGTTGAAATAGGTAAGAAAATAGTTACCTAATCAATTTGCCTTCAAAACCTTAAAAATCCTCTCTTAGAACAACGCTTGAAATGTCAAAAATGGTGGAAAGGATTTAAATCACATTTTTAAAGGAAGACACTGTTCAGGCATCAATAGTGCTCTGCAAATGCGGAGCCTTATCCACGAACTTGGAGACCCAAGACGGGTTAACCCTCCGCGAATGTGCAGGTCCGGCTGTTGGGTCTCCGCGAACGCGGTACATGAGGCGGGAACGCGGAGTACTGGTACTAGATGCATCAGAAAAAACGATGCACCAAAAACAAAGCTCAAAGAAAAACAAGAACTAGAACCTAAGAAATTCGTTCATAATCCCGTGAATACAAACCAATTGTAGAAACCTACCAGAAATGATAATCCAGACTCAATGGAACTAATTCGAATCCGAAACCTCCATGGCTTTGAACCTGAGAAGGATCGGTTAAACTAGTTTTTGACCTTAAAATGCAAAATATTCATAGAACTTCTAAAAATTACAATGAAGAAATTTCTAGCGTTAGTTTTACCATCCGAAACTATATGAACTGACAAAAGTTTGATATGAGCTCCCGAACCCTGAATGTTGATCAAAGTCAAACCTATGATCCAAAATGAACTGAAAATGCAACTTTGGGCTTAAGATCTCCGTTTAAACTCCAAATTCAGTCCCCCAAGTTCTCCTAGACTAGATTCAACATTGTGGAATTGATGGAATCAAATTTTGACACTCGAAACTCAAAATGGCCACAAAACTTGAAATTTCCAACTTTAAGCCTTTAAATACCTTTTCTTTTGCAAAACTCCAACTTTTTGTGATATTTTCAAAATTTGACTTTTGGCTTATCCAAAAATTACCCAAGGCAACTTTCGAGTGGGGCAAAATACTAATTTGGTCAAAAATACCAAGAATGACCTTCGAGGTTATTATATCATCTACTACTAAAAGTAATGTTCGTCCTTGAATATGAGATAAGGAACATACCTAAAGGCTCAAACAGCTAAGGGTATCAGGCACACATATTTGCCTCTATCTCTCATATAGCTCAATCTCAGGCATGTGGCTCCACTGGACTTTTATTAAAGAGATCTCCTTAGTCCTTAACCTCCTCACCAACCTGTCAAAAATGGCTACCAGATGCTCCTCATAAGTCAAACGAAAGCTCAACTCAAATTGAATCCACAGAAATCACATGAGACTCATCTGGCATATAATGCTCCAACATCGAAACATGGAGCAGGGATGGATTGAAGATATGTTGAAGATATGTTGGATTGAAGATATCTGGCTAAGCTTGCCCTTTTTCCAGAATCTCATAACACCCTTTAAAGGTAAGACTTTCAACCAAACCATGTCACCAACCATGAACTCCAAAGGTCGAAGTTGTCTATTAGCATAGCTCTTTTTGCGACTCAAGGCTATCACCAATCTACTCTAAGTCAACCGTACTTGCTTAAGATTATCTCTCAACATATTAATGCCCATAGTCACCACTGCTATTGTGTCAAACCAACCTATAGGCGATCTACATCTCTGGCTATACAAGGCCTCAAAAGGAGCCATTTGAATGCCGGAATGAAAACTATTGTTGTACGCAAATTTCGCTAAGGCCAAATGCTAGTCCCGTCTAGCCCCAAAATCAATAACACATGCATGGAGCATATCCTCTCATATCTAAATATCCCTCTCAGACTGGTCATCAGTTTTGGGGAGAAAGGTTGTACTCAAATCCAAACAAGTACCCAAACCAAGATGTACAGCCCTCCAAAAGTGCTAAGTAAACAATAAGCCTCGATCTGATACTTTAGACACTAGGACCCCGTGAAGTCTCACAATCTGACTGATATAAAACTGGGGTAGTCTCTCAATTTTATACTTTACATTGATCGAAATGAAGTGGGCGGACTTGGTAAGATGATCCACTACTACGTAAATTGAATAAAACCCCTAACACTAGGAGGTAAGCCAACCACAAACTCTATGACAATGTGCTCCCACTTCTACTCGAGAATGGGCATTCGTTGAAGCTTCCCACCTGGCCTCAAGTGCTCACACTTAACCTAGTGACATGTCAAGCACCTAGAAACAAACCTGAAACATCACTCTTCATATCAGGCCACCAATAATGCTGACTCAGAGCATGGTACATCTTCGCTGCCAGTGGATGAATGGAATATCTAGCACAATGAGCCTCCTCAAGTATTAATCTGATCAAATCACCCACCTTAGGTGTACAAATGCCACTCCCAATCCTTAAAAGACCATTAGGATCAAGTACTCCCTGTGTTGATTCATTTCTAGTCACCTTATTATGAATAATTCACAACATTTCATCCTCAAACTGCCTCTCCCGAATCTAATCCATTAAAGATGAGCAGGCCTCAATAGCAGCAAACCCTCTACCCTGCTCTGAAATCTGTAACCTCACCAATACATTAGCTAACCTCTGAACGTTTCTAGTAAACAACCCCTCCTCAACCCGAATAGCCTCTAAACCCCCCATGCTAGAAGCCTTCCTACTCAATGTATCGGCCACCACATTGGCCTTCCCAGGATGATATAGGATAGTATAGTCATATTCCTTTAGAAGCTCAATCCACCTTCTTTGGCTCAAATTTAGATCCCACTGTCTGAAGATATACTCTAAGCTGCGATGGTCAGTAGAGATCTTACAGTGGACTCCATATAGATGGTGATGCCATAACATCAACAAAAGCACAACCACAGGCAACTCCAAATCATGAGTGCGGTAGTTCTTCTAGTAGGCTTTCAACTATCTAGATGCATAAGCAGTAACCTTCCCTTTTTGCATCAACACACCACCTAAGCCTACTCCCGAGGCATCATAATAAATAGTGAAATCAATACCCTCTTTCAGCAATGTCAGAATAGGAGCAGTCATCAATAACTTGAGATTTTGGAAGCTCTTTTCACACTCATCGGACCAATAAAATACCATATTCTTCTAAGTAAGTCTAATAGTGGAGCTGAATAGTGGAGAAACCCTAAAGAAAATGGTGATATTAACCAATCAAGCCCAAAAACTGTGAATATCTATAGCTGATTTAGGGATAGTCCAACACCAAACGACCTTAATCTTTGTTGGATCAACTCAACAACCCTCCTTGGACACAACGTGCCCAAGAAATGCTACCTACTCAACCAGAACTCGCACATGGAGAAATTTGCATACAACTTCTCTTACCTGAGCCTCTAGAGTACAATCCTCAAGTCCCTCACATGGTCTTCCATAGTCTTGGAGTAGACCAAGATATCATCAATGAACATGATCATGAACGAATCCAAATACAATCGGAACACCCCATTCATCGAATCCATAAATGTTGTAGGGGCGTTAGTCAAACCAAAAGACATAACAAGAAACTCATAGTGGCCATACCTAGTTCAAAAGGTTGTCTTGGGTATATCTGATTGCCAAATTTGAAGCTGATGATACCAAGACCTCAAGTCAATCGTAGAAAATAGGGCTGCTTCCTGAAGGTGATCAAATAAGTCATCTATATGGGGAAGCGGGTTGGACATAATCTGGACTTGTTTATACACATCCTCATAAATCTGTCTTTCTTCTTAACAAACAGGACTGGGGCACCTCATGGTGAACAATTAGGGGGAATAAAGCCCTTGCTCAACAAGTCCTAGAGCTACTCCTTTTACTCCTTCAATTTAGCTGGAGCCATCTGATAAAGAGTGACAAAAGTGGGCCTAGTGCCCGGCTCAAGGTCAATAGTGAAATCAATGTCTCAATTAGGATGGACATCGGGTAGATCAGTCGAAAAACACATCTAGAAACTCACAAACCATTAGAATAGATTTCATAGAAGGCAACTAAGTAGTAGTATCATGAATAAACGCCAAATAAGCCAAACACCCTGGATCAATCAACTTTTGGTCCTGAATATAAGATATTACTTTACTAGGATAGAAACCCTTTGAATGAGTCCACTCAATCCTCGATCTACCTAGCATGGCTAGGGTAATGGTTTTGGAATAACAATCAAAAATAGCACGATAGGGAGATAGCCAATGCACACCCAGAATAATATCAAAATCTACCATATCCAATATAATCAAATCTACCAAGTTTCATAGCCCGCTAAAGTAAGAAGACAGGATTGGTACACCCAATCCTCTACTAAGGCCTCTCCTACTGGGATCAAAACATGAACAGGTACAAAAATTGAATCACAAGGCAACTAGAACCCCACGAAATAGGCAGACACATATGAATAAGTAGAGCCAAGATCAAATAACACAGATACACGGCGATGGGAAACCAAAACAATACTTCTGATCACAGCATCAGAGGCCTCTACCTCGGGTCTACCTGTAAAAGCATAACAATGGGCACCTCGACCTGCACTAGTAGAAGTTGATCGTCTACCACTTGAAGGAGTGGAGTATCACCTGCTCCCTTCAAACTGGTACGTCCACCTCTGTCAGTTTGACCTCCACCTTGGCTCTTAGTCTGTGGGGTTAAACCCTTGGCTGGTGGTGCCGAATCTCGAACAAGTATTGTGGAGAATGAATGGGCCAAAAATGAGTATGCCTAGGACAGTATCGAATCATATGATTTGGGGATCCATATGCATAACAAGATCTAAGGGTGAACCACTACTGTGAAGGAGCAGGAAGGATACTGTATTCTCCCTAGCCCGCAAGCATCTGTTGGGAACCAGATGAACTTTGACCTGAAATGTTGGAATCACAGAGACCTCGTCCCTCTACTGAAGCAGGCAAGGCTACATGAACCCTGCAATGCTGAAATGAACAACCTTTTCTGACCATACCCCTGCCTTGTGATGAGGCACCTAAGCACTGTCCTAAAGTAAGGACCCTTTTGGGGTACCCAACTACTCCCTCAGCATCAACTCTGCCTCTTTGGCAGTGCTAATAACTGACAGAAATAAGGCTCTATCTCTAGCTACCCAAAATATCAACTACCTGATAGGATAAATCAACCCTCTCAAAAATTGGCATACCTTCTCCTCCTCAATTAGAAGTGTAGCTGTGGCATGACAACCAACTAGCAAAACCTAATCTCGTACTCCAAAACAGTCGTGGGGCCCTGCCTTAAACTCTCAAACCTTAATTGGATCTCCTTGTGAACACTCCAAGGAACAAATCGATCCTAGAATTCATTAGAAAATATCACCTAAGTCATCTAAGGAGATTCAGCTTAAAAGGATCCTGTATAAGTCCTCTACCACTCCCTGGTTGGCCGACGGAGCTGGAGGGTGACATATCTCACTCCATTTGCCTCTGCTAGTCCCACTTTATGTAGTAACTCTTTTCATGTAGTTAGAAACTTATGAGCATCCTTAGTCTCCCCACCCTGAAACTGAGGTGGGTCCATCTTCCAGAATCTCCTAGATCTCTGCTGCTCATCATTAATAAATGCAGCAACTAGTGGAATCTTATAAATTGGAGCTTCTAGTGGTTGCTCCTCCTGAACCTCGGCCTCGGGGGCCTGCTGGTGGTCCTGAGGCTACACCCTCACCTGAGTCTGTGAAGTACCAAAAGTGTCAGTTGGGCTACTTTCCTGCCCCAAAGTCTCCAACACACTCAAAGGTATATCCTGGAGTAGTAGTGCTGCAGCAAATATAGAACCTGCTCATGTCTACGTTCCATAGTTGGCTCGGGGAAGATACCTCGCTCATAGTCCCTCAGCGGTATTGCCCTTCGGCCCTGGCCTCTAGCTCATTCTCGGGCAGGACCCTTACCCTTAGTTGGGTTCACAAAAGCAACATCAGGGGCTGGCTCTCCTCAACCTATAGTAGTGGTAGCTCTAGACCTTCACATCTATCAAAAGGACATATCAACACTTAGAACTTACAAAGCCCACGTACAAACTAATTAGAATGAAATGAAAAAGAGTTTTCTAACCGTCTTCATAGCCTCTCAAAAATAATTAACGGAGGTCTTCGCACCGTTCCTCAAGACTCTATTAGACTAGGCTTGAACACATATGAGACCTATGAACCTGGGGCTCTAATCAAATTTACACAACCCAAAATCCAGGTGTCATGGCACTCACCTAACCCAGCAAGACGAGTCATCCCAAAACCCAAACAACTTAACAATAAAGATAAAAATGGAAGAGAATAGTCTAATAATATGGATAAGCGGATGAAAACAAACAACAACCATCCCAAGAACAGATGTCACATGTACAAGCCTCTATGTATAGAATACTCAAATGAAATACAAAGGGTAATGTCTACTCCTCAAATAGAACCAAAACATAAAAATGGAATCCTCAAAGCCTGCTGAAGACATAAACATCTACCTGACAAGACATCCAGAATATTGATCCAATAAGAAGGATATCTAGCAGGATGGATCGGGCTCAACCCCTACAAAAAGTAGCAAGTGATGAGCACCAAACAATGGGATACTCAGAAAATGGAGCTAACCTAAGGTAAAGCAATGAGGAACACAAGTAACTCCTTAAATCCCAACCACAATCTGTCAAACTATAACCCTGCACTCAGAAAAGTCCCAGTACAATATAATATACAAATCACAATAATATAGATATACTCATCATCTAGCATAGTATCTCAATATACAAGTATATAAATAGATCTAACACTTACATCAAGATCAAGGATACAATAAGTACACAATCTCACAGGCAATATACAACTATATCAACCTTATGTGATATGAGATGGAGTGGATTCCATGAGATGTATACAATGCAATACAATGTCAAATAATCATGATGCATGTCTGTCCTGGAATACACATACGCTGATCAAATGACTGCCTCATACGGAACCCATGGGGGCCACATATGGACCACGTGTCTGTGACCATGGATGGGAATGACCTTGACACATGTCACCTATCCGAAAATAACCTTGGATTGTCGAAAAATGACCTCAGAACATCAGTATTTTACCTCGGCTCGATTGGTAGAGACCTCGGCCATCAATCTATATGTTACCTTACTCACATCTCGGTCATAGCCATCACAAGTATCAATGCGCAAATAATAATAGATGCAAGGTGCATAATCACACTTATATTATAATATCAATATCAAAATAATCTCATTATCTCAATGCCATCAATATCTCAATATCATCAGTGTCTTAGTATCATGAATGTCTCAATATAATTAGCATCTCAATATATCGCGTATTAGCACAAAACGAGTCAGAACCATTTCCCTTCGGCTTTTCATGACAAATGGAAAATCAAGCTCATAAATATCATCATATACAAGTTATTTAGTACAAAAGGCCAAGATCAAGCCTACAACGATACGTTTATACCCCCAAATACTCAATTGCACACACATAGGAGCACACAAGGTTCATTCATACTTAACAAGAGGTTAGAAGTCCACTTACCTCAAATAAAGTCTCGAATCAAGTCAAAAAATGCCACTTTCCCCCTTCTATAATACTCCAAATCACCATAATATATTGAAATATGGCATCACAAACACATACAAATCTAATGACATCAACATAAATTACAGAGAGAAAGGGTAAAATGGTCAAAAATCTCATTCCAAAAACGTAGGCGAAAACTAAAAAATTATGTGTGAAAATATTCTCCACGTAATAAGGAATTCAATGTTGAAAATGGTTTAAAAAATGGAGTTAAGATAAAGGAGAAATCTACTATTAAAATTTTGGAATCTTAATTCCAAAAGTCCCCAAACTCCACTATTAAATCCCCAAATTTAGAAGTTAAAACACAAACTAATAAAAGAAAAAAGTTAAAACAGGTTAGAAAATAGTTACCCGATTAATGTTTCTTCAAAACCTTGAGAATCCTCACTTAGAATAAAGCTTGAAATGTCAAAACCGGTGGAAAGGGTTTAAATCATGTTTTTAAAGAAAGGCATTATTCAAGCATCAATAGTGCTTTGCGAACGTGGAGACTAGAGAAAGGTTCACACTCTACAAACACAAAGATCAGGCTACTGTGTCTTCACGAACGCGGAGTACTGGAGCCAGAAACACCAGAAACAACAAACCACCAGCAACACAACTCAAACAAAAACAAGAAAGGGACCCTCGGGAATTTGTTCAGAACCCCGTAAACACAAACCCAACATAGAACCCTACTAGAAACGACGATTCGGGCTCAATGGAACCATCAGAATTGGTATCTTGAACATCCGTGGCCCCGAACCCGAGAATGATCATTTAAACTAGTTTCAGACCTAAAAACTCAAAATATTCACAGAACATCTAAAAATAACAATGAAGGTATTTCTAGCGTTAGTTTCACCACCAGGAACAACTAGAATTGACAAAAATTCGATATGATCACCCAAACATCGAATGTTGACCAAAGTCAAACCTATGATCCAAATGAACTAAAAATACAACTTTAGACCTAAAATCTCTATTTTAACTACAAATTTAGTTCTACAAGTTCTTCCGGACCAAATTTGGCATTCTAGAACTGATGGAATCGACAGAATAAAATTATGACACTCAAAACTATAATGACCAGAAAACCCGAAATTTCCAATTTTAAGCCTTTTAAAACACTTTTTTTTTTTGAAAAACTTCAACTTTTTGATAAAATTTTAAAAAACTAACTTTTTAACTTATCAAAAAATGAACCAAGGAAACTTTCGAGAGGCAAAATGGCAATTAGATCAAAAATACAGGAAATGCCTACGAGGTCATTACATTAAAAAGTGAGCAACTCGATGATCTGCATTAAAGTTCTTACGACATTTCTCAAAGATAAAAAAAAGGAATTTTTTTTGTACAAAGTGAAAAAAAAGTGTATTGCTTTCATCAATTTAGTAACTCTCTCTGATTGTTTACTTCTTCTAAGTCCAAACAATAAATAAAACCAACCCATTTCGAAAAAGCTTTGCCTTTATTTTGTAGAAGTGACAGAAAAAATGCCAGTCTAGAAGTGATTTTGTCCGACTTATCAAGATGATGACAACAACCTGTAAGGAACTATAATATCATTTCTATAATTAGTCCTCTTGACTTCCTACAAGATTTATCTAAAAATATTTTAAATGGGTATATAACTACAATTAATTAGTTTATGGGTAAGTTTATATAATTAATTTAATTAGAGGACTAAACTGATAACGTACTAAATACCCTATACCACTTAGCATATATTAAATTAAATAATAGGGCTGATCAGTTTTGATATTCAACTAGGAAAACAAAAGAACAAAAGAAAAGATAAAAGAAGCAAAGAACCATCGCGGCTGCGCATCAACACGAGGGCACCGGGTACAGGTATATGTTCTTAATGTTTAAATCCAAAATGTTTCCTAGGTTTAGTGGAGGAGGCAAGAGTTTTGGTTAACTTTATGAACTGCAAAGGTGGTGAAAATTGATTCTTTAATGTTTAATTGTTCTTTGTTCCTATAATTCATATCTTATTTTGAATTGTAAAGGAGGAATGGGTGATAGGCACTGACGTGTTGAAATATGATTGTTGTTTACTTACTTTCCAGATAGTTTCACATATAGGAGTTGATGGTTAGAAGATTGAGGGGCTGCATTGTGCAACGTCCCCTTCCTTCACGTATGTACATATATTATATATATTCTCTCTTACCTTTTGAAAACTAATGATGGTAATAGGTAATTAGATACTAGATGTATCATATTTTATGAATATCCTTAAATTTATGATAATGGAGAAATTGAAACTTAACCCTAAGCTTTAAATTTTGGGAATTGACTATGGAATTGGTTAGTTTTTGGGTCTAGGCTAGACATATAGTAATATGGGTATTATTAGTTGTCAAATCTTATTGTGGTAATTTATTTGACTAGATCGTGGTGTTACAGATTCTATTCGAAAGGGAAAGGCCCCAGTGTTTAATTGATCACGATTCGCCTAAGGCAAGTGAACTTTCAAAACCTTGTAATTCTTGTAGAATTCTCAAATTATCCTTTTTCTATGTGTGATCCATGACGTATTTTAATATTATAAAAATGAGGTGATTAAATATAAATGTGAGTTGGTGTGGTATGGTGACACTTGAATTGAGACTGTGGCTAAGTGATGAATAAATTGTATATTTTTTTGAGATATATTGTTGTGGTTGGTGATTATGAGTGGATTTGTTTGTAGACTTCATCTCATGTTCATTTATTCTATGTCACACACATTTGCATCGGTTTCTGAATACTAATATGAGTGAGATGGTAAAAGTTGGGACCAAGGTCTTTACTGATCTAGATGTGATGCCGAGGTCTTTACCTGTGAGATTGTGATGTTGAGATCTTTACTAGTTATATTGTGATGCCGAGGTCTTTGTCGGCAATAATATTATGCTGAAGTCTTTAACGACAATGTTGTGACGTCGAGGTATTCTTTAGGGATGTATCGATGCCGAGGTCATTGCCGGCAATTATTCTATAAGCATTGCATCTCATCCTTGCATATTCCTGTGTGGCATGATGTTATTCCTATGATCGATTGTGTTGTTACTTGTGAGTTATGACTTGTGATTTGATATTTATGATATACTAGAAAACTATCTCTAGTATGTATCATATGTTGTTGGGCTGGGCTGATTTTCTGTGCAAGTTGTAGTTGTGGAGGTCGGATGGGATGAGAGGAGTTTGTGTATTCTATTGGACTTATTCTGTTTTGTTAGTTGACTCTTTGGGTACCGCATTGTTTTTGGTACTCATCCTTGCTTCTACACTTGTGTAGGTTTTGAGCCCGGACCGTGAGTAGTATTTTTTTCTTGATCATCCGAGGATTCTCAAGAGATTTAGAGAGAGAGTTTTTGTCATTTGGCTGACTCTCTTGTTCTTATTTCCTTTCTGCTTTGTTCTATTTGAGAAGAAAGATAGTTTCAAACTTGTAATTCTTTTGATTTCTGTATGACTAGTGGCTTGTACACGTGACAACTAATCCTTGGGTGGTATTTAAGTTTGAGAAGATTTCTCTTTTTAGTTTTCTATTTTGTTCAGTACTTCCGCACGTCATTTTCATTTCTTAGTTGGGGTTTAGGCTGACTTCTCTTGGTGGGTTAAGACGAGTGTCATCACGTCTATTTTTGGGTCATGACAGATGGTATCAGAGCATGGTTCATAGGTCTCACATGCGTACGAGCCAAGTCTAATTAGAGTCTCAAGGATCGGTACGGCGACATCTGTACTTATCTTTGAGAGGCTATTGAGACTGTTAGGAAACTTCTTTTTATTTATTCTCTCTTATTGTGCGTGGTTATCTTCATTCGTATTGAGTTGTGCTCATGCTCTTTTGATAGGTGGCAAGGACTAGAGCTACGATTACTGGTGGTAGAGGCGAGACAGCTCCTGAGACCATTGTTGAGGCCCCAGTTAGAGGTAAGGGAAGGGGTCGAGCTAGAGGCCATGCTCATTAAGTGGCATCAGTGAGAGGACGTGCCCGAGGGGCGGCACCATTTGGAGGACATGCTAGAGGGGCTTCTCCAGAGCCACAGACAGAAGTTGATGAGGATCAGGCTCTTCCAGAGCCCCCAGTTGCATTATTGCTTCAGGACACCCTGTTGAGGATGATGGGCATGCTTGAGAACCTCACTCAAGGGGGTGGTGCGTCAGACACGAAGAGAGTTTCTCAAACAAGAGTAGGAGAACAAGATTTATGGCAGCATTACGATCGAGTTCATGATAATCAGGTGGTTCAGCCCCTAGTGGTTCCTGCACCAGCTATTGGGGCACAAACCACTCCAAAGGCAGTTTTGGCAACAGATGATCAGCTTAGTTACGAAAGATTTCAGAGGATGAAACCACCCTAATTTTAGGGTGGTAGGAGCAAGGAAGCCAATGAGTTTCTGACCTTGTGCCATGAGATGCTAGAGGCAGTGGGTTCGGTTGATCAGCGTGGTGTCCATTTTGTTGCACTCCAGCTCTGTGGGCCAGCCTAGGAGTGGAGGAGGACTTATGTGAGATCCAGAACAGTCGGATCCCCTCCAGTAGATTGGAGTGTGTTCTCCAGTGTTTTTTTAGGATTGTTTCATTCCTTAGAGTGTACGAGAGGAGAGCCAATTGAGGTTTAAGGATTTGAGACAGGGTGGTATGACTGTTACTAAGTATGAGGCTCGTTTTTGTCAGTTATCTTGACATGCCTGAGCTATAATTCTAGAAGAGGTGGAGAGAGTCCACAGGTTTGTGAGGGGATTGAATTTCTCCATTAGATCTTATGTATTCAAAGCAGCTCGTGAGGGGGCTTCCTTTCAGTCTATTGTGAGAACCACCAAAGAGGCAGAGTTGGTGGTTCAAGAGGAGTTTGGGGAACCTAAGAGGGCTCGTACTACGGGGCAATTTTCTGGTACTTCATCAAGATGTAGAGGTTCGCATAGGAGTGGTGGATCTTTTAGGTGTCAAGATCCTGTGCATGCATCTATGCCAGCCGCTGAGGGTGGATAGATGTCTCGAGGGTCCCACAGTTCCACCCGTGGTAGCCATAGAACTTCATTTGGTAGACAACAGTCTTCTAGGTTTTGCTTTGTATGTAGGGATCCAGCCCACTTGATTTGACTGTGTCCCTTTCCGATTCATTCGGGACCTCATTGTACTTATTCGGCAGCTCCAGTTAGAGATTTGGCTCCATCGACTAGGGGTCGAAGCAGGGGTCAAACTCCTAGAGGTGGCGAGATGTCAGATAGTAGTGCCTTGGTTCCACGTGGTGGATATCAAGGTGTTTCTTAGACTAGGGGTGGCAGAGGAGCTCAGTGCTATTCTTTTCCTAGGAGGCCCGAGGCTGAGGCTTCAGACGCAGTTATTACGAGTATTTTTCCAGTCTGTCATTGACCTGCATCAGTGCTATTTGATCCTGGATCTACCTACTCTTATGTGTCTATGTACTTTTCATCTGGGTTTGATTTATTGTGTAAACGAATGTCAGTGCCCATGCATGTTTCCACACTGGTAGGTGAGCCTTTAGTGGTGGATCGAGTGTATCGATCCTATCTTGTTTCTCTGGTTGGGTATATTACTTGGGTAGATATGATTATTCTTGAGATGGTAGACTTTGATGTTATCTTGGGGATGGACTGGCTTTCTCCTTATCATGCTATTCTTGATTGCTATGAAAAAATAGTGACCTTAGCCATGCCCAGTGTACCAAAGATTGAGTGGAAGGGTGATAGTGGTTCTTATCCTAGCAAAGTTATTTCCTACATCCATGCTCAGAAATTGATTGATATGGGGTGTCTGTCTTACATAGCTTTCATTCGAGATTTGAACCACCTTCTATGGAGTCTATTCCTGTGGTTCAAGAGTTTGTCGACGTATTTCCTACTGGCCTTCCAGGTGTTCCCTCCGATAGGGATATTGACTTTCCTATTGATCTAGAGCTAGACACTAAGGCCATCTCCATCCCTCCATATAGAATGGCTCTAGCTGAACTGAAAGAATTAAAGGAGCAACTTCAAGATTTGCTGAGCAAAGGGTTTATTCGTCCTAGTGTGTCACCATGGGTGCCCCCGTCTTGTTTGTGAAAAAGAAAGATGGGTCTATGAGGATGTGTATTGATTACAAACAGTTGAACAAGGTGGCTATCAATAACAAGTACCCTCTTCCCCGTATTGATGATTTGTTTGATCAGTTTCAGGGAGCGGCTCTATTCTCTAAGATTGATTTGAGGTCTGGTTATCATCAGTTCAGGATTAACGCATCAGATATTCCGAAGACAGCTTTTCGAACCCGTTATGGCCACTATGAATTTTTGGTGATGCCCTTCGGGTTGACTAACGCCCCTGTAGCATTCATGGAGTTGATGAATAGGGTGTTTCGTCCTTATTTAGATTCTTTTGTGATAGTATTCATTTGATGACATTTTGATATATTCCAAGACTGAGGCCGATCATCTTTGTCACTTGAAAAGAGTACTACAGAGGTTGAGGGAGGAAAAGTTTGTAAAATTCTCTAAGTGTGAGTTCTAGCTCGATTCGGTGGTATTCTTAGGGCATGTGGTGTCCAAGGAGGGGATTAGAGTGGATTCACCTAAGGTTGAGGCAGTTAGAGGTTGGACACGGCCTACTTCAGCTACCGAGATTCGCAGTTTTGTGGGGTTAGCTGGGTACTATCAGCGGTTTATTAAGGGTTTTTCTTCTATTGCAGCCCCATTGACTAGATTAACTCAGAAGAATGTAGCCTTTCATTGGTCCGATGAGTGTGAGGCGAGCTTCTAAAAGCTTAAGACTTTGTTGACTTCAGCTCCCATATTGACACTACCTGAGGCAGGTGTGGACTTTACCGTGTATTGTGATGCTTTGGGAGTTGGTTTAGGTGGTATGTTGATGCAAAAAGGGAAAGTGATTGCCTATGCTTCTAGACAATTGAAGGTTCATGAGAAGAATTATCCTACCCATGACTTGGAGCTAGCGGCTATGGGTTTTGTTCTTATGTTATGGCGTCATTACTTATATGGGGTTCATTGTGAGGTCTTCACTAATCATAGAAGTCTTCAATATATTTTCAGTCAAAAAGATCTGAACTTGAGGCAGCATAGGTGGATTGAGTTGCTAAAAGACTATGATTTGACCATCTTATATCATCCGGGGAAGACTAATGTGGTGGTTGATGCCTTGAGCAGAAAGACTTCTAGCATGAGGAGTCTAGCCGTCATTCGAGTTGAGGAGCAACCTTTGGCTAGGGATGTTCAGCATCTAGCTAATGGCCTAGTCAAGTTACAGCTTTTTGATGAGGGTGGTGTACTTGCTTTCATTGAGACTCGTTCTTTCTTGATGGACCAAATTTGAGAGCGCCAGTTTGAGGATGAGAAATTGTGACTTATCATAGACAGTGGCTAGAGGAGAGGCTAAGGAAGCGATGCTTGATCCTGGTGGTGTTTTGAAGATTGGAGGTCAAGTTTGTGTGCCTAAGGTGGGTGGCTTGATTAGATTGATTCTTAAGGAGGCTCATTGTGCTTGTTATTCCATTTATCCAAGAGCAGCGAAGATATATCATGACCTGAGTCAGCATTATGAGTGGTATTGCATGAAAAAGGACATCACAGACTTTGTGTCTAGGTGTTTAACTTGCCAGCAGGTTAAGTATGAGCAACAACGTCCTGGAGGTGAGTTACAGAAGATGCCCATTCCAACCTGGAAGTGGGAGCATATCACCATGGATTTTGTGGTGGGTTTGCCCACTACTATGAGTTGTTATGACTCTATCTGGGTAGTTGTGGATCGATTGACTAAGTCTGCCCATTTCATTCCTGTCAAGGTTAAGTACACAGCAAAAACGTTTGCTAAGCTTTACATTAGTCAGACAGTTAGATTGCATGGTGTGCCTGTTTCTATCATTTCAGATCGGGGTTCACTCTTCACTTCACATTTTTGGAGGGCCTTGCAGCACGGTCTAGGCACTCAGTTGGATATGAGTTCAGCATTTCACCCTCAAACAGATGGACAGTCTGAGCGGACGATTCAGGTGTTGAAGGACATGCTTCAAGCGTGTGTGATCGATTTTGGTTCCCGTTGGGACCAACACTTGCCCTTAGCAGAGTTTGCCTATAATAATAGTTACCACTCTATTACACAGATGGCTCAATTAGAAGCTTTGTATGGTAGACGGTGTAGATCTCCGATTGGTGGGTTTTATTCTGCTGAGATGGACTCTTTAGATGCAGACTTTCTTAGAGATTCTATGGAGCAGGTCCGTATGATTCAGGGTAGGTTGTTGACCACTCATAGTCGATAGAAGAGTTATGCAGATAAGAGGGTTCGAGCCCTAGAGTTTATGGTGGCGATCATGTTTGGCTTAGAGTGTCACCTATGAAGGGTGTTATGCGGTTCGGTAAGAAGGGAAAGCTTAGCCTCGGATTTATTGGCCCATTTGAGATTTTAGAGCGAGTTGGAGAGGTGGCATATATACTAGCCTTTCCACCTATCTTGTCATCCGTGCATCCTGTGTTTCATATCTCCATGCTTCGAAAGTATGTGCCCGATAAGTCTCATATATTTTCATTTGATGCGGTGGTATTGAGTCTAGACTTGTCATTTGAGGAGGAGCCTATAGCTATTTTGGATAGACAGGTTTGAAAGCTTAGAAACAAAGAGATTGCTTCCGTGAAGGTGCAATGGAAGAATCGTCCAGTTAGAGAGGCGACTTGGGAGATGGAGTCTGACATGCATGCTAAATATCCTTATTTATTCGAAGTTTCAGGTACTTTTTTCGACCTTATGTTTGAGGACGAACATGATTTTTAGTTGTGGATAATGTAACGACCTATAATATCGTTTCCAGAATTAGTCCTCTTGACTTCCTACAAGATTTATCTAAAAATATTTTAAATGGGTATTTTGGACAATTTGATAACTACAATTAATTAATTGATGGGTAAGTTTATATAATTAATTTAATCAGAGGACTAAACTGATAACGTACTAAATGCCCTATACCACTTAGCATATATTAAATTAAATAACAGGGCTGATCAGTTTTGATATTCAACTAAGAAAAGAAAAGAACAAAAGAAAAGAGAAAAGAGGCAAAGAACCGTTGCGGCTGCGCATCAACACGAAGGCATCGGGTACGGGTATACGTTCTTAATGTTTAAATCCTAAATGGTTCCTAGGTGTAGTGGAGGAGGCAAGAGTTTTGGTTAACTTTATGAACTGCAAAGGTGGTGAAAATTGATTCTTTAATGTTTAATTTTTCTTTATTCCTATAATTCATATCTTATTTTGAATTGTAAAGGAGGAATGGGTAATAGGCACACTGACGTGTTGAAATATGATTGTTGTTTACCTACTTTCCAGATAGTTTCACATATAGGAGTTAATGGTTAGAAGATTGAGGGGCTGCATTGTGCAACGTCCCCTTCCTTCACGTATGTACATATATTATATATATTCTCTCGTACCTTTTGACAACTAATGATAGTAACAGGTAATTAGATATTAGATGTATCATATTTTATGAATATCCTTAATTTTATGATAATGGAGAAATTGAAACTTAATCCTAAGCTTGAAATTTTGGGAATTGACTATAGAATTGGTTAGTTTTTGGGTCTAGGCTAGACGTATAGTAATATGGGTATTATTAGTTGTGAAATCCTATTGTGATAATTTATTTGACTAGATCGTGTTGCTACAGATTCTATTCGAAAGGGAAAGGCTCCATTGTTTAATTGATCGCGATTCGCCTAAGGCAAGTGAACTTTCAAAACCTTGTAATTCTTGTAGAATTCTCAAATTATCCTTTTTCTATGTGTGATCCATGAAGTATTCTAATATTATAAAAATGAGGTGATTAGATATAAATGTGAGTTGGTGTGGTATGGTGACACTTGAATTGAGACTGTAGCTAAGTGATGAATAAATTCTATATTTTTTTGAGATATGATGTTGTGGTTGGTGATTATGAGTCGATTTGTTTGTAGAGTTCATCTCATGTTCATTCATTCTATGTCACACACATTTGCATCGGTTTATAAATATTGATATGAGTGAGATGGTAAAAGTTGGGACCGAGGCCTTTACCGGTCGAGATGTGATGCCGAGGTCTTTGTCGGCGAGATTGTGATGTTGAGATCTTTACTAGTGATATTATGATAGCGAGGTCTTTGCCGGCGATAATATTATGTCGAAGTCTTTACCGGCAATGAGCAAGCCATATTCCAAATCCATGTTCACATTTTTGCTTTACTGTTATATGAATGTGTGTTTCGTGAAAAATAAGCTCCAAAATGATGATAGTTTCAAATTGATAAAACAAGAACAAAAAAGTGAACAATGACAACGTTTTCAAATTGATAAAAAAAAAAGAACAAAAAAGTGAGCAACTCAAAGAAAAATGTTAAAGTTCTTATGAAATTTCTCTAAAGAAAGAAAATTCTTTGAAAAGGAAATTTTACTGTACAAAGTGAAAAAAGCTTATTGCTTTCGTCAAATTTAGTAACTCTTCTCTGATTGTTTTCTTCTTCTAAGTCCAAACAATAGATAAAGGCAACCCATTTTGAAAAAGCTTTGTCTTTTTTCTATAGCAGTGATAAAGGAAAAATGTCAGTCTAGAAGTGATTTAGTTCGAATTATCAAGATGATGACAACAACGACGAGGATAAAAAAAGTGAGCAACGATGACATTTTAAAATTGATAACAGAAGAACAAAAAAGTGAGCAGCAACAACATTTCCAAATTGTTAAAAAAGGGGAAAAAGTGAGCAAGGACGATGTTTTCAAATTTATTAAAACAAAAACAAAAAAGTAAGCAACTGAAAGAAAAACATTAAATCTCTTACAACATTTTTCTAAAGGCACAAAGTCCTTAAAAAGGAAAATTTCTTACCATAGATTATCAGTATTTGCCCTTTTAGGAAGAGCCAGTCAAGTTATACGTACTTCGCACGTGCGTATCGTGTTAATTAATAATAAATGTATATAAGAAATTTACTATGTGTATGTTGTATTAATATTAAGTTCAACAGATAAAGCCAAACATCTTGAAAAAAAAATTCTTTTTTCTGTAGCGTTGATAAAGGAAAAATGCCAGTCCAGAAGTGATTTTGTTCGAATTATCAAGATGATGACAACAACGACGAGTATAAAAAAAAGTGAGCAACGATGATATTTTAAAATTCATAACTGAAGAACAAAAAAGTGAGTGATGATGATGTTTTCAAAGTGATAAAAAATGGTGAGCAAGGACGGAATTTTAAAATTGATGAAAAAAAATAAAAAAGTGTGCAACTCGAGAAAAAATGATAAAGTTCTTGCGACATTTCTCTAAAGACATAAAAGTCCTTAAAAAGAATAATTTCTTACCATAAATTATCAATATTTGCACTTTTGGAAAGAACTGGTGAAGTCGTACGTTTTTGCACGTGCATATCACGTTACTTAATAATAAATGTTTTATAAAAAGAATTCTACGTGTATGTTGTATTAATATTACATACAATACAATAGATAAAGCTAATTCATTTTGAAAAAAGCTTTGCCTTTTTTCTGTAGCGGTGATAAAGGAAAAATATCAGCCCATAAGCGGTTTTGTTCGAATTATCCAAATGATTACAGCAACGACGAGGAATATGGGAACTTGCCGGAGCAACAGCAGCAACAGCTGCAGTAGCACTGTCGCCAGAAACAATCCCCGCGAGCTACGTAGGAGCAAAAACAAGAAGTTGAGGAGGATGAGGAGGAGGAGGAAGATGAGCAAGCCCAAACCCAGGAGATGATGATGGTGATCGAGAGGGGAATAAACAATCTTCTGATGATGGTTACGTACCCAAATTCCAAATTCATGTTCACATTCTTGTTTTCTGTTATATGAATGTGTGTTTAGTGAAAAATATACTCCAAAATGACGATGTTTTCAAATAGATAAAAGAACAACAAAAAATTAAGCAACGACGACATTTTATGATTAAAAAAGGAATAAAAACGTGAGCAACTAGACGAAAAATGTTAAAGTTCTTACAACGTTTCTCTAAAGACGGAGAAGTCTTTAGAAAGGACAATTTTTGTACAAAGTGAGACAAAGCTTATTGCTTTCATTAAATTTAGTAATTCTTTCTCTGATTGTTTTCTTCTTCTAAGTCCTAAAAATAGATAAAGCCAACCCATTTTGAAAAATCTTTGCCATTTTTCTATAGCGATGATAACGGAAAGATGCTAGCCCAGAAGTGATTTGGGTCGAATTAATAAGATGATGACAACAACGACAAGGATAAAAAAAAGTGAGCAATTACGATATTTTCAAATTGACAACAGAAGAAACAAAAAATGAGCAATGACGACATTTTCAAATTGATAAAAAGATTAAAAAAAAAGTGAGCAAAGACGACGTTTTCAAATTGATAAAAAAAGAACAAAAAAGTGAGCAATTCGAGGAATAACATTGAAGTTCTTACGACATTTCTCTAAAGACAGAAAAGTCCTTAAAAAGGAAAATTTCTTGCCATAGATTATCCATATTTGCACTTTTGGGAAGAACTAGTAAAGTTGTACGGGCTTTACATGTGCCTATCGCGTTACCTAATAATAAATGTATATAAAAATATATTATGTGTATGTTGTATTAATAGTAAGTACAATAAATAAAGTCAACCCATTTTGAAAAAGCTTTGCCTTTTTTTTTTTGTAGTGGTGATAAAGGAAAAATGTCAGCCCATAAGCGATTTTGTTCAAATTATCTAGATGAAGACAGCAACTATGAGGAATATAAGAACTCGCCAGAGCAGCAGCAACAACAACTATAGTAGCACCGTCACAAAAAACGATCCCCACGAGATTTGGAGGAGCAACAGCCAGAAGTTGAGGAAGATAAGTAGGAGGAGGAAGATGAGCAAGCCCAAATCCAAGATGATGATGATAATGATGATGATGGTGATCGAGAGGCGAATAAACAATCTTTTGATGATGGTTACGTACCCAAATTCCAAATCCATATTCTCATTTTTGCTTTAATGTTATATGAATGTGTGTCATAAAAAATATAATCCAAATGGCGACGTTTTCAAATAGAAAAAAGAAGAACAAAAGAGTAAGCAATGATGACATTTTTAAATTGATAAAAAAAAAATCAAAAAAGTGAGCAACTCGAGGAAAAACGTTAAAGTTCTTACGATATTTCTCTAAAGACTAATTTAAGAATTAAGTAAAAATAATGAAATTGAACTACATATGATAGAAACCGTGTGAATCAAATATTGTATTGATGATTCACACGGCCCGCATGTTGGTTCATACAATGCGTGGCCCGCTCTTGTATTTGTAATAACTTGGATGGGGCAAGCTCTTCTATTCTAGTTCATGGTTTCTCTTGTCTATATGCTTCATTCGGGGGGAGAGATTGAGCTTCAAAAAATAGTAAAGCGGTCTTATCAATACAAAAATGTATAACTCCCTAGGAATTTCAATTGCGCTCGTATTCATTACCATAGGAATTGGGTTCAATCTTTCCCCAGCCCTCTCTCATCAATGGACTCCTGACATATACCAAGAAGTGCAGTTCGTTCGAGAAATTCCTACCTCTCGTAGCCTTTTTACGGCATCCCTTCTCAGATTTATTAGTAATGAGGATTTACAATATCACACATTGATTAATCAAAGAGAGATTCAACAATGAAAAGAAATCCCTCCACCAATGCGAAGCCCAGTTGGATTTAGGCATGTTACACTTTTTAGTTATTGGGGGAACCCATATACTCTCTTTTGGATCCAAGAAACCTCTCAGAGATCTTTCCTTGGGGTGATCTCATAGTTCCTATGGGGTGGAAATGATTGGGTCAGTCTATGGATTTTCCTTCCTTTTCTTTTGCCGCATTTCGCCCAATAGGTTGAAGGGAGATAGTTCATCAAGCTGTTCGGAAGGGCCAACTTGATCTTCTTCCCTAGAGATCTCAGATGAGGGAACCCAGTTCTCGAGATATTTTCTTACAATGTTTTGTTATAAATGTTATTAAAAAGGAAAAGGTTTTTGTACAAAGTGAAAAAATCTTATTGCTTTCATCAAATTTAGTAACTCTTTCTCTGATTGTTTTCCTCTTCTAAGTCCTAACAATAGATAAAGCCAACCCATTTTAAAAAAGCTTTGGCTTTTTTCTATAGTGATGATCAAGGAAAAATGCCAACCCAGAAGCGATTTTGTTTGAATTATCAAGATGATGACAACAACAATGAGGATAAAAAAAAGTGAGTAACGATAACATTTTCAAATTGATAACAGAAGAAAAAAAAGTGAGAAATGACGATGTTTTCAAGTTGATAAAAATGAAAAAGAAAAACAAAGTGGGCAAGGATGACATTTTTAAATTGATAAAAAAAGAACAAAAAAGTGAGAAATTTGAGGAAAACCGTTATAGTTCTTACGACACCTTAAAAAGGAAAATTTCTTGCCACAGATTATCAATATTTGCACATTAGGGAAGAACTAGTCAAGTTACACGTGTTGTGCGTATTGCGTTAATTAGTAATAAATATATATTAAAAATTTATTATGTGTATATTGTATTAATATTAATTACAATAGATAAAACCAACCCATTTTGAAAAAGATTTGCCTTTTTTTCTTTAGCGGTGATAAAGGAAAAATGCTAGCCCATAAGCAATTTTATTTGAATTATCCAGATATTGACAGCAATGATGAGGATGATGAGAACTCGCCGGAGCAATAGCAGCAGTAACTGCAGTAGCACAGTCGCTAGAAACAATCCCAGTGAGTTGTGGAGGAGCAACATCAAGAAGTTGAGGAGGAGGAGGAGGAGGAAGATGAGCAAGCCCAAGAAGTTGAGGAGGAGGAAGATGAGCAAGCCAATCCTAGTGGGATGATGATGGTGATCGAGAGGCGAATAAACAATCTTCTGATGATGGCTACATACCCAAATTCAAAATACGTGTTCACATTTTTGCTTTACAGTTATATGAATGTGTGTCTCATGAAAAATATACTCCAAATGAAGACGTTTCCAAATTGATAAAAGAAGAAGAAAAAATTGAGAAACGATGATGTTTTCGAATTGATAAAAAAGAAAAGTGAGCAACTCAAGGAAAAAGGTTAAACTTCTTATGACATTTCTCTAAAGGCAGAAAAGTCTTTGAAAGGAAAATTTTTTGTACAAAGTGAAAAAAAGCTTATTGCTTTCATCAAATTTAGTAACTCTTTCTCTTATTGTTTTCTCCTTCTAAGTCCAAACAATAGATAAAGCCAACCCATTTTGAAAAAGCTTTGCCTTATTTCTATAGCGGTGATAAAAGAAAAATGCTAGTCTAGAAGCGATTTTGTTCGAATTATCAAGATCATGACAAAAATGAAGAGGATAAATAAAAGTGAGCAACGACGACGTTTTCAAATTGATAACAGAAGTACAAAAAAATGAGCAACGACAATGTTTTCAAATTGATTAAAAAAAGGGAAAAAAGTGAGCAACAACGACGTTTTCAAATTGATAAAAAAAAAAGTGAGCAACTCGAGGAAAAATATTATAGTTCTTACAAAAATTTTCTAAAGACAGAAAAGTACTTATAAAGAATTATTTCTTGCAATAGATTATCAATATTTGCACTTTTGGGAAGAACTAGTCAAGTTGTACGTGCTTCGAACATGTGTCACGTTAATTAGTAAGAAATATATATAAAAACATTCATCATGTGTATGTTGTATTAATATTAAGTTCAATAGATAAAGTCAATGCATTTTGAAAAAGCTTTGCCTTTTTTCTGTAGCAGTGATAAAGGAAAAATGCCTGCCCAAAAGTTATTTTGTTTAAATTATCAAGATGATAACAACAATGATGAAGATAAAAAAAATGAGCAATGATGATGTTTTCAAATTAATAAAAGAAGAACAAAAAAGTGAGAAACGACGATTTTTTAAAATTGATTTAAAAAAAGGAAAAAAGTGAGCAAGGATGGCATTTTCAAATTGATAAAAAAAATAACCAAAAAGTGAGCAACTCGAGGAAAGACGTTAAATTTCATATGACATTTATCTAGAGATAGAAAAGTCCTTAAAAAGGAAAATTTCTTGCCATAGATTATCAATATTTGCACTTATGGGAAGAACTAGCAAGTTGTACGTGCATATCGCGTTTATTAATAATAAATATGTATAAAAAATTTATTATGTGTATGTTGTAGAAATATTAAGTACAATAGATGCAGCCAACCCATTTTGAAAAAGCTGTAGTGGTGATAAAGGAAAAATGTCAGCCCAGAAGTGATTCAGTTCAAATTATCAAGATGATGACATCAATGACGAAGATTAAAAAAAGTGAGCAACGATGATGCTTCCAAATTGATAATAGAAGAACAAAAACGTGAGCAACGACGATGTTTTTAAATTGGTAAAAAAAGAAAAAAAAAGTGAGCAAGGATGACATTTTCAAATTGATAAAAAAAAGAACAAAAAAGTGAGCAACTCAAGGAAAAACGTTAAAGTTCTTACGACATTTCTCTAAAGACAGAAAAGTCCTTAAAAAAGAAAATTTCTTGCCATAGATTATCAATATTTGCACTTTTGGAAAGAACTAGTCAAGTTGTAGCTTTGCACGTGTGTATCGCGTTAATTTATAATAAGTGTATATAAAAAAAAGTATTGTGTGTATGTTGTATTAATATTAAGTACAATAGATAAAGCCTACCCATTTTGAAAAAGTTTTGCCTCTTTTTTTGTAGCGGTGACAAAGTAAAAATGCCAACCCATTAGAGATTTTGTTAAAATTATTCAGATGATGACATCAACGAGGAGGATGATAAGAACTCGCTCGAGCAACTACAGTAGCACCATCGCCAGAAACAATCGAGCGAGTTGTGGAGGAGCAATAGCAAGAAGTTGAGGAGGATGAGTAGGAGGAGGAAGATAAACAAGCCCAAATGCAGGAGGATGATGATAGTGATCGAGAGGCGAATAAACAATCTTCTACTGATGGTTATGTACACAAATTCCAAATCTATATTCATATTTTTGCTTTACTTTTATATGAATGTGTGTTTCACGAAAAATATACTCCAAAAATGCCAACGTTTTCAAATTGCTAAAAGAACAAAAAAGTGAGCAACGACGACATTCTCAAATTGATAAAATAAGATCAAAAAAGTGAGCAACTCGAGAAAAAATGCGTAAGTTCTTACGATATTTCTCTAAAGACAGAAAAGTCTTTAAAAATGAATTTTTTTGTACAAAATGAAAAAAAAGGTTATTGCTTTCATCAAATTTAGTAACTCTTTCTATGATTGTTTTTTTCTTCTAAGTCCAATCAATAGATAAAGCCATCCTATTTTGAAAAAGCTTTGCCTTTTTTCGGTAGCTGTGGTACAAGAAAAAGGCCAGCCCAGAAGCGATTTTATTCGAATTATTAAGATGAGGACAACAATGACGAGGATAAAAAAATGTGAGCAGCGATGACGTTTTATAATTGATAGAAGAACAAAAAAGTGAGCAACGACAACATTTTCAAATTGATAAAAAAAGGAAAAAAGTGAGCAAGGATGACATTTTCGAATTGACAAAAAAACAACAAAAAAGTGAGCAACTCGAGGAAAAACGTTAAAGTTCTTATGACATCTCTCCAAAGACAGAAAAATCCTTGAAAAGAAAATTTTCTTGCCGTAGATTATCAATATTTGCACTTTTGAGAAGAACTAATCAAGTTGTACGTGCTTCGCACGTGAGAATCACATTAATTAATAATAAGTGTATATAAAAAAATTATTATGTGTTTGTTGTATTGACATTAAGAACAATATATAAAGCCGTCCCATTTTGAAAAAGCTTTTGCCATTTCTTCTATAGCGGTGATAAAGGAAAAATGCTAGCCCGTAAGCCATTTTGTTCGAATTATCCAGATGATAACAACAACGATGAGGATGATGAGAACTAGCCAAAGAAATTGCAGCAGCTACAGTTGCATCGTCGCCGGAACCCGGCAATCAGTGGAGGAGCAATAGCAAGAAGTTGAGAAAGATGAGAAGGAGGAGTAAGATGAGCCCAAACCCACGATGATGATGATGGTGATCAAGCGGTAAATAAACAATCTTCTGATGATGGTTACATACCCAAATTCGAAATCCGTGTTCACATTTTTGCTTTACTATTTTATGAATGTGTGTTTCATGAAAAATATACTCCACAATGAGCACGTTTTCAAATTGATAAATAAAATAAAAAAGTGGGCACATGTTAAAGTTCTTATGACATTTCTCTATAGACAGAAAAGTCTTTAAAAATGAATTTTTTTTTGTACAAAATGAGAAAAGCTAATTGCTTTCATCAAATTTAGTAACTCTTTCTCTTATTGTTTTTCTTCTTTTAAGTCCAAATAATAGATAAAGCCAACCTATTTTGAAAGAGCTTTGCTTTTTTCTATAGCGGTAATAAAAGATAAATGCAACCTGAAGCGATTTTGTTCGAATTAGCAAGATGATGACAACAAGGACGAGGATAAACAAAAGTGAGCAATGACGACGTTTTCAAATTGATAACAAAAGAAAAAAAGCAAGGATTGATGACATTATCAAATTGGTTAAATAATAAAATAAAAAAGTGAGCAAAGACAACGTTTTCAAATTGATAAAAAAAAATAAAAAGTGAGCAACTCGAAAAAAAACTTAAAGTTCTTATGATATCTCTCTAAAGACAGAAAAGTCCCTGAAAATAAAAATTTCTTGCCATGGATTATCAATATTTGAACTTTTGGGGAGAACTAGTCAAGTTGTACGTGCTTCGCACGTGAGAATCGCGTTAATTAATAAAAAATGTATATATAAGAAATCTATTATGTGTTTGTTGTATTGATATTAAGTACAATATATAAACCCCACTCATGTTGAAAAAGCTTTGCCTTTTTTATTGTAGTAGTGATAAAGGAAAAATGCTAGCCTGTAAGCGATTTTGTTCGAATTATCCAAATGATAACAACGAAGAGGATGATGAGAACTAGCCGGAGCAATTGCAACAGCTACAATTGCACCGTACCCAGAAACAATCCCCGCCAGCTGTGGAGGAGCAACAACAAAACGTTGAGGATGAGGAGGAGTAGTAAGATAATCCCAAATCCACGAGGATGATGATCGTGATTGAGAGGCGAATAAACAATCTTCTGATGATGGTTACATACCCGAGTTCGAAATCCGTGTTTACATTTTTTCTTTACTATTTTATGAATATGTGTTTCGTGAAAAATATACTCTACCATGACGATGTTTTCAAATTGATAAAAGAAAAAATAAAAAGTGAGCAACGACGACATTTTCAAATTGATAAAAAAAAAAGTGAGCAACTCGAGGGAAAATGTTAAAGTTCTTATGACATTTCTCTAATGACAGAAAAGTCTTTAGAAAGGAAATATTTTTGTACAAAGTGAAAAAGAGCTTATTGCTTTCATCAAATTTAGTAACTCTTTCTCTGGTCGTTTTCTTCTTCTATGTCCAAATAATAGATAAAGCCAACCATTTTGAAAAATACTTTGCCTTTTTTCTATAGCGGTGATAAAGGAAAAATGTCAACCAGAAGCGATTTTGTTCGAATTATCAAGATGATGACAACAACAATGAGGATTAAAAAAGTGAGCAATAACAACGTTTTCAAATTGATAACAGAAGAATAAAAAAGTAAGCAATGATGACACTTTCAAATTGATAAAAAATGGAAAAAAGTGAGCTATAACGACGTTTACACATTGATAAAAAAGAACAAAAAAGTGAGCAACTCGAGAAAAAACGTTATAGTTCTTACACCATTTCTCTAAAGACAGAAAAGTCCTTACAAAAGAAATTTCTTGCCATAGATTATCAACATATGCACTTTTGGGAAGAACTAGTTAAGTTGTACATGCTTCGCACGTGCGTATTGCATAAATTAATAATAAATGTATACAGAAAATTTATTATGCGTATGTTGTATTAATATTAAGTACAATAGATAAAGCCAACCCTATTTGAAAAAGCTTTACCTTTTTTTATGTAGAGGTGATAAAGAAAAATTGCCAGCCCATAAGCGATTTTGTTTGAATTATCCAGATGATGACAACAAAGATGAAGATGATGAGAATTCACTGGAGCAATAGAAGCAGCAGATGTTGTAGCACCGTCACCGAAAACAATCCCGGCGAGCTGTGGAGGAGCAACATCAAGAAGTTGAGGAGGAGTAGGAAGAAAAGCAAGCCCAAACCCAGGATGATGATGATGGTGATGGAGAGGCGAATAAACAATCTTCTGATGATGGTAACGTACACAAATTCCAAATCTGTGTTCAGATTTATGCTTTACTATTATATGAATGTGTGTTTCGTGAAAAACATACTCAAAATGATGACATTTACAAATTGTTGAAAGAAGAAAAAAAAAGTGAGCAACGATGACATTTTTAAATTGATAAAAACGAACAAAAAAGTGAGCAACTCGAGGAAACACATTAAAGTTCTTACGACATTTCTCTAAAGACAGAAAAGTCTTTAAAAATGAATTTTTTTTGTACAAATTGAAAAAAGCTAATTGCTTTCATCAAATTCAGTAACTCTTTCTCTGATTGTTTTCTTCTTTTAAGTCCAAATAATAGATAAAGTCAATCTATTTTGAAAAAGCTTTCCCTTTATTCTTTTTGTAGCTATGATAAATAAAAAATGCTAGCCCAAAAGCAATTTTGATGGAATTATCGAGATGATGACAACAACGATGAGGGTAAAAAAAGGTGAGCAATGACGACGTTTTAAAATTGATTACTGAAGAACGAAAATGTGAGTGTTGACCACATTTTGAAATTGATAAAAAGAAGGAAAAAAGTGAGCAACTTGAGGAAAAACATTATAGTTCTTACGACATTTCTCTAAAGACAGAAAAGTCCTTAACAAGGAAAATTTCTTGCCATAAATTATCAATATTTGTACTTTTGGGAAGAACAACTCACGTTGTATGTGCTTCGCATGTTCGTATCGTGTTAATTAATAATAAATATATGTAAATAATTTATTATATGTATGTTTTATTAATATTATGTACAACAGATAAAGCTAACTCATTTTGACAAAACTTTGCCTTTTTTTCTATAACGAAGATAAAGAAAAAATGTCAGCCCATAAGGGATTTTATTCGAATTATCCAGATGATGACAACAACGAGGATGATGAGAACTAGCTGTAGCAACAACAGCAGAAACAATAGCATCATTGCCGGAAACAATACCAAGGAGCTGTGGAGGAGCAACAACAAGACGTTGAGGAGGAGGAGGAAGATGAGCATGCCCAAACCCAAGAGGTTGATGATGGTGATCGAGAAGCGAATAAATAATCTTCTGATGATGGTTACATACCCAAATTCCAAATTTGTCTTCACATTTTTGCTTTCCTGTTATATAAATGTGTGTTTCATGAAAAATATACTCCAATATGACGATGTTTTCAAATAAATAAAAGAAGAACAAAAAAGTAAGCAACGATGATGTTTTCAAATTGATAAAAAAAAAGAAAAAAAAGTGGAAACTCGAGGAAAAACATTAAAGTTCTTATAAAATTTCTCTAAAGACAGAAAAAGTGTTTAAAAAGAAAATTTCTTTTTGGCTAAAGTGAAAAAAAGCTTATTGCTTTCATCAATTTAATAACTCTTTCTCTGATTGTTTTCTTCTTCTAAGTCGAAACAATAGATAAAGCCAATCCATTTTGAAAAAACTTTGCCTTTATTCCGAAGCGGTGATAAAAGAAAAATGCCAGCCAAGAATCGATTTTATTCGAATTATCAAGATGATGACAACAACGACAAGGATTAAAAAAGTGAGTAACAATGACTTTTTCAAATTGATAGCAAAAGAAAAAAAGAGAGCAATGATGAAATTATCAAATTGATAAAAAAAAGAATAAAAAAATGAACAAATCGAGAAAAACTGTTAAAGTTCTTATGATATTTCTCTGAAGACCGAAAAGTCCTTAAAAAAGAAATTTTTTGCCATAAATTATCAATACTTGCACTTTTTAGAAGAATTAATCAAGTTGTACGTGCTTCGCACGTGCGTATCACATTAATTAATAATAAATGTATATAAAAATTTTATTACGTGTATGGTGTATTAATATTACGTACAATATATAAAGCCAACCCATTTTGAAAATGCTTTGCGTTTTTTTCAGTAGCGGCGATAAAGAAAATGTCAGTCCATAAGCGATTTTGTTCAAATTATCTGGATGATGATAGCAACGACGAGGATGATGAGAACTCTCTGGAGCAACAGGTGCAGAAGCTACAGTACCACCATCGCCAGAAACAATCCCAGTGAGCCGTGGAGGAGAAACAACAAGAGGTTGAGGAGGATGAGGAAGGGTAGGACGATGAGCAAGCCCAAACCCAGGAAAATGATGATGGTGATCGAGAGGCAAATAAATAATCTTCAAATAATAGTTACGTACCTAAATTCCAAATCTATTTTCACATTTTTGCTTTACTGTTATATGATTGTGTGTTGCATGAAAAATATACTTACGATGTTTTCAACTTGATAAAAGAACACAAAGTGAGGGGCAACGATGACGTTTTCAAAATGATAAAAAAAAAGAACAAAAAAGTGAGCAACTCGAGAAAAAACATTAAAGTTCTTACGATATTTCTCTAATGACAGAAAAGTCTTTAAAACGGAATTATTTTTGTACAAAGAGAAAAAAACTTATTGCTTTCATCAATTTTAGTAACTCTTGCTCTGAATGTTTTCTTCTTCTAAGTCCAAACAATATATAAAGCCAACTCATTTTTTAAAAAAACTGCCTTTTTTCTGTAGGGCTGAGAAAGAAAAAATTCCAATCCAAGAGCAATTTTGTTCGAATTATCAAGAAGATGAAAACAATGACAAGGATTAAAAAATGGTAGTAACGAAGACGTTTTCAAATTGATAACAGGAGAACAGAAAAGTAAGCAATGATAAGGTTTTTAAATTGATAAAACATTTGGAAAAGGGTTAGCAAGGACGCCATTTTCACATTGATAAAAAAAAGAACAAAAAAGTGAGCAACTCAAGGAAAAACGTTATAGTCCTTACGTTATTTCCCTGAAGGCACAAAAGTCCATAAAATGGAAAATTTCTTGTCAGAGATTATCAATATTTGCACTTTTAGAAAGAAATAGTCAAGTTGTACATGCTTCGCAGGTGCGTATCGCATTAATCAATAATAAATTTATATAGAAAATTTATGTGTATGTTCTATTAATATTAAGTACAATAGATAAAGCCCACCCATTTTGAAAAAGCTTTGCCTTTTTTTTTAGCGGTGATAAAGGAAAAATGCCAGCCCATAACTGATTTTGTTCAAATTATCCAGATGACGAAAGCAACGACGAGGATGATGAGAACTCGCCGGAGCAATACTAGCAGAAGCTGCAATAGCACCATCGCCGAAAACAATCCTTGCGAGCTGTGGAAGAGCAATAGCAAGAAGTTGAGGAGGATAAGCAGGAGTAGGAAGATGAGCAAGCCCAAACTCAGAAGGATGATGATGGTGACTGAGAGGCGAATATACAATCTTCTGATGATGATTACGTACCCAAATTCCAAATTCTTGTTTACATTATTCCTTTGTTGTTATATGAATGTGTGTTTCGTGAAAAATATACTCCAAAATGATGACGTTTTCAAATTGATAATAGCAGGACAAAAGAGGTGAGCAAGATGACGTTTTCAAATTGATAAAAAAAAGAACAAAAAATCTAGTAACTCAAAGGAAAATCATCAAAGTTCTTGCGATATTTCTCTAAAGTTAGGAAAGTTTTGGAAAAGGAATTTCTTTTTGTACAAAGTGAAACAATCGTATTGCTTTTATCTAATTTAGTAACTCTTTCTCTGATTGTTTCTTGTTCTAAATTCAAACAAAAGACAAAGCCAACCCATTTTTAAAAAGCTGTCTTTTTTCTGTAGAGATGATATAGGAAAAATCCCAGCCTAGAAGCGATTTTGTTTGAATTATCAAGATAATGACAACAACAATGAGGATGAAAAAAAGTGAGCAATGATGACGTTGTGACACCCCATCACTCTACCCTCATATGTACCTATGTTTTAAGCTTCACTCTTATATGTGAAAAGTGTATTAAGGTCATAAGAGACCTCTAGTACTTAGTCTAGTTCAAAACTTTCCTATAAATTGAGTTTCTAATCGTAGATTATGCAAGGTAAACTTTAAATGATCATAACTCTTAGCACACAAAGAATTAGATGTCCCATAACCTACCAAATGAAATTCCTTTGAATTAGCTTTCCAAGCAACTGGTTTCACCTAATTTGACATTCGGAGTCAAAAGTTATGGCTGTTTTACTGCAGACCGCCTGAGCAGAGCTGAATTATGAAACCTCTTTATGGGCCATAAATCAAAGTATGAACCATCTGCTAACTCGTGGAAAATGTCCTGAAACTTCACATTTCTGGTCCTAGACTTCATGGACCAATCTACGGGCCATAAAATAGGCTCGTAAAAGTGATTCAGAGACCTCAAAATTTGCCAAAAGTTTACGGAAGGGTCCCTACGGGTCATAGAAGCTTTTACGGGCCATAGAGGGTCTCATAGTCGACCCGATCAGAGTTTTTAAAGAGGGGTATTTTTGTCTTTTCTCACCCTTTAAGCTTAAACTTATCAATTTTCACCTAATTAAACCCTTGGAACATAATCCTTCATGGCTTAAACGCTCAAACACTCTCTAAACTCAAAACGTAGTTTTAAAAGGGCAAAAGCTAGGCCTTTCAAGAACCTTCTTCAATTCTTTCAAGAAATTAATTTTGCACGTATGTAAAGCCCTCCAATAGTTATCCTACTACTATTCTAGTATCTTTAACTATTAGTTGCTACCCAAGATCATATTTATAAGTTGAGGTCAAGATTTCCTCCATTACTAATTAATTTTATTAAAGTACTTATTCTTGTATTTTTCTTGGAAAAGTCATGGTCTTTATTGATTTCACTACTAAGTTCGGATATGAATGCAAAGTTTCATGGTTAAGGTTGCATTTATAAGAACCCTAGATATTGCATAAAAGCCATTATGTTTACAGTTTTGAATTGAGTTTAAGGAGTACCTAAGGCTTTTATATTTACAAGATAGCTGAGTAACAAAATTATGTTTTGAGACACTTTGCATTGATACAAGTTCAATCAAAGAGGCGTGATAAGTTGAGAAAAGTTTTAGAAGAGCTAAAGTTGGACTAAGTCCCAAAAGATTAAAAAGGCATTTTGAGAACTCTTACTCTTAAAGTTATGAGCATTATAAAAGTTATTTTGGGAGTAGTATTGAACACTAATATATGTGAGAGTAATAATAACTCAAACTCATAAACTACATAGTCGGCGTAGGATAGGATTGTACCAAGAGTACAACTCCTCACTTGCCACTAAGATGGCCCTGTTCTGGGATGGATACACTCCTCTAGTTTTTGTCCCTTACCCTAGCAAAGTATGAGATGGCTCTGGTAGCATGGACAAGACAATGTATTAACACGAAGCTCATAGTAATAGTTGTCAGTTAGAGAAACTTCCCAAGCTAAAGTAAACTAATTTCTACACATAGAGTTTTAACATATGTTTTTATTTTTAGAATGCACTTCATTTATTACTTATGCTATCATATTTTGAGGCATGTTTTAGTTACTTTGAGTATAATGCCTTATTCTAAGTTCCTAAGTTTTGCTATTTTACATACCACATATTCCACGTACTGGCAACCTTTGGATCTGTATCATTTTATGATGTAGACGTAGGTGACAGACTTCCTCAGCAGACGCTCCGTTGAGGACCAATATTTCATTCAGCCATTGGTGAGGCCTCTTACCAGTCAGAGGCTTTAGACTCGTCATTTATATTTTACAATTTCTTTTTAGTTGTGGTTATCGTGGGCTTGTTGCAGTGGTTGTTTCAGACTATTCCAATTAGAGGTTCCGTAGACTATATGTCAGCAGTTTCAAATCTTATTTTCAGTTGTTTTTGAGACATTTCCACTATTCAGTTTATTCAAATAATTGTAGTATCTTTAGCTTATTATATTTAAGCCTTTCATTATCATTTAAGTTCAAGAGTATAGCCTCAAATTAAGTCAGTTGTCCCGTTATGCTCCAACTATGGTGGAAAAAATGCAGACTAGGATGGATCTATTTGTATCAGGGCTCTCTTGGATGACTAAGAGAGATGAAAGAAATCCTATTCTGATTGGGGATATGGTCATAGCTCACTTAATGACTTATGTGCAGCAAGTGTAGGAGGAGAAAAGTTAGGCTAGGGAGGAGTTTAGAAACAAAAAGGGCAAGACATCAGGCAAGGAGACAGGTAAGAGAGGGGCTAGAAATTCTAATCATTCATCCTTTCAGCCTAGGACATCTTGAACAACACCCTCACCTGCTAGTTCACCTACACCAAGGGTTGGAAGTGAGCAAGGATCACGAAATCATAGATTTCAGGGTAGCCAGTCACAGGGGAGAGCAGCTCAAGGATTGACTCGCTATCCAGTTTGTGGTAAGTGCGGCAGGTTTCATCCTAGAGATGCCTTATGGGCACAAATGGTTTTTTCAGATGTGGTCAAATGGGGCACTATTTGAAGGATTATCCTATGGGGAGGCAGAACATCAGGGATAACAAATCTTAGTCAGTTACTTCAGTACTAAAAAGTAAGGTTCACGACCCAGGCCTAGGGCCTAGAAGTGACACGGTGAATGGGAACTCGAGAGTCCCCAAATAAGCCTCGAAGTATCCAAAATCCACATCATCTATTCGGAAGCGCATTCAAATAGTAAACACATAATTTTAAGGGATGGGAAAATAGGACTCACTCTATGGGGATATCAAAGGGAAAGGGATGTATATAGATTCACATAACACATAGCACATAAGAACTAGGTGGGAGGGGGTGGTAAGTAGGACTCACTCTATGGGGCTAGTACGGGGTTTGGGATCTTCCACATTCCCACATGAACTTGCTTATATATCATAAGTTCCAGGATCAATCCATAATAGCCATATCGAATAGGAACCGAGGTTATGAGCTTCAATACAACACATGACATATAAAGTCTACAAAAATATCTACGAGATGTCCAACAATGCCTTTAGTCATAGGATAGGATGGGGGCCAAGACATGTCCCGAGCTTACCCTCAAGTAAGAACGTAAACAATACATAACACAGGTACATGGAAGGGGTTTGTCCTGGGAAGACAGGACTCACCGCAATATCAATTCTCCAGACTCAGCTAACCGTCGAATGGTGGATGATCATAAGACTCGACTTCTGCATGGTAAAATCATGTAGGCATAAAGAATACATTAGTACATTTTGATGTACTAAGTATAAAGACATGAATGCGTATGACTCATCAAACCTGAGTTTCAATGTTAGATAGCAAGAGCACATAATATAGAACCAATCGTATATCCAAAGAAAAGTAGTATACGATATGCCATGAAATCTATGATGCATAAAATGCAATAATGCTCATATATAGAGGGGATGAACTATAACTGACAACTCAAACTCATGTGAGCTATTACATGAATTAGTCTGATAGAGACCTCCCATCGGTACGAGAAGATTACTTGCCAAAGGTAATCTACGCCATACCTTAGAACCATACTTTTCGATGGATGATGACCTTTCTTATGACCACACTTTTCAGAAGGATTTACAAAATGATATCATGTCCAAAAATCAATAACCATCCCTTATGACTTGGTCTTTTCGGTAATGGCTTCCATTCATATGTTGGCACATAGTCCGAGGAGAGGGAAAGGACCCCCAATCCATCGGTGCTAAGTCAAAACATCCCACATGAATACTTATACACATACACACTTTCAAGAGGTACAATATTCATTTCAAACCATTCAATGCACATTTAGGCTCACATGCCAAACCATAAGACATAATCATGATACTCATGCAAGGAATAGCTCATCCACATATACGAAATGGTGCAAACACCCAAAATGCTCAAAGAGCCACAATCATAAGACATGTATGTGATCACATTCTTGTCAAAACCCATAACCTTATCAAAATCATATATAAAACATAATTGGGCTTAACTCACTTCATAATTTCCATAAAAACCAATGTTCATGAATACAAATGCAATGAATGATGTGGGAATAGCATGATTAATATAGGTTCAAGCTAAAATCAATATTATAATATGAAATTGAAGTAAATTCATAATTGAATCCACATTTAAATCATAATATAAATCACCCATGCATAAATCAAGCTTTAAAGAGGACATGCATCTTCATAACTTCATAACCTCAATGTAAATCATCATACTAGGGCTTAGAATAACTTAAAATCATAAATAAAGTACAGCTCATACATCAATTGAATTTAATAAAAATCAAATAATGAAAATCCACATTTAAAGTAAGCTAAAGTTCATGAAAATCAATTGAAAAGAGTTTGGGTCTTCTTGGTTGGAAGGGACCAAGAATCAATCCCACATACCTTAATTAGGAAGGTGAATTTGAGAAGAATCTAGCTTGAAGTTGAACCCCAATTGAACCCTAGCTTGAGTCTTGAGAGGAGAGCTTATAGAGGAGTTTTATGAATGATTTTAGAGTGAGAGTGTTTCCATTGAGAATGAATTAAAAAGGGAGGATATTAGCTAATTTAGGAGTCTAGGATAGGTAAAAGGTCATAAAACACAAGTAAAATAAATCATAGTTACGTAAAGCCATTAATGAAATGGATGGAAAATGGGTCGTGAAGGCTTCACTGGCACCTACACGATCCGTGAGGCACTTCACGGACCGTGAACAGTGCCCGTGGGACTGTACTTAGACCAATTTCACAATGTTCAACACTTGGAATTTTTTCAAAGCAAAGGGGTGCTATATGGACAACCACGAGGCTTGTGTGACACTACATGGGTCAGGTCAAGTACCGTGAAATGATACTAAGGAAATGTTTGCACAAAAAAATTACGAGACGGTGATTTTGTACTTAAAACAATTTCACGTCACGAGCTATACGGTGGGCCAAACAGCCCGTGACATACCACACGGACCGTGCGGGTGGCCGTGTGACCACACTTAGCCTAAAGCTCTCTGCCGAGTCCCCGTAATCGAAATTATGGTCGTAACCCTGCACTGGAGGCCACACGATCCGTGTGACTTCACAATGGCCATGTGGGCCTCCTATGTAGTGACACTTGGTCATATTTTCTCTTGGGGCAACATTATGAGGTCCGATAAAGTCGTTCAAAAATTCGGGTCCTTATAGTAAGCCAGTTTAGACAGGTTCTACATCAGGGATAGGCAGAGGCACAAATTATCTATATGTCATGGCCAACAGACAGGAGCAAGAGAACTCACCAGATGTGGTTACTGGTATGATCAAAGTTTTAACTTATGATGTCTATGCATTGTTAGACCTAGATTCCACATTGTCCTTTGTGACTTCGTGGGATCAATGCAGAATGCCTTCTTGAACCTTTTAGTGTTTCCACTCCTGTTGGAGAATCTATTATAGCCTAAAGAGTCTATAGGGATTGTCCAATGTCAATTTACCATAAAAATATGTTAGATGATCTTGTTGAGTTAGACATGGTAGATTTTGACATCATTCTAGGACAAGACTGGCTTCATGCTTGTTATGCCTCTATAGACTACAGAACCAAGGTGGTCAAGTTTCAGTGTCCTAATGAGCCAGCCTTAGAGTGTAGAGGTAGCTTAGTTTTTCCTAAGGGGTTGATTTGTCTCATATCTCAAAGCCAGAAAGTTCATTTCTAAAGGGTGTATATACCACCTAGTTAGAGTCAACAATTCTAGTGTCGAGACATCATCTCTCTAGTCTGCTCCAATCGTGAATGAGTTCCCAGAAGTCTTTCCTGATGATCTACCTGGAGTCCTTCTTGATAGGGAGATAGACTTTGGGATAGATACCCTCCCAGATACTCAGCTTATATCTATTCCACTGTACCATATGGCTCTTTCAGAACTAAAAGAGTTTAAAATATAGCTGAAAGACCTCCTAAATAAGGGTTTCAAAGACCAAGCATCTAACCTTAGAGTGCTCTAGTTCTCTTCGTGCATAAAAAGGATGGTTCACTTATAATGTGCATAGATTACTGTCAGTTAAATAAGGTTACCATAAAGAATAAGTATCCTCTTCCAAGAAGTGATGACCTGTTCCAGGGTGCTACTTATTCCTCCAAAATAGACCTCAGATCTGGGTACCATCAGCTCAAAGTTAGAGAAAGTGATATCCTTAAGCCAACTTTCAGAACCTGCTATGGACATTATGAGCTCTTGGTCATGTCATTTGGACTGAAAAATGCACCAGCGGTTTTCATAGATCTTATGAATAGGGTGTTGAGGCCGTACCTAGATATGTTCATCATTGTGTTCATAGATGACATCTTAGTCTACTCTCGTAATGAGGAGGAGTATGCCAACCATCTTAGAATTATCCTTCAGACCCTAAAGGACCAACAATTCTATGCCAAATTTTCCAAATGTTAGTTATGGTTAGCATCGATGGTGTTTTTGGGTCATATTTGTTTTTGGTGAAGGCATTCAAGTTGATTCTCAAAAGATTTAGGCATAAAAGAACTGGCCAAAGCCCACAACTCCAACAGAGATAAGGAGTTTCTTGGGTTGGGCAAGTTACTACAAGCATTTTTAGAGGGGTTTTCTTCTACCTTAGCTCCCTTGACTAAGAAAATTCAGAAGAAGGTTTCCAAGAGTTGAAAACTAGGTTGACTATGCGTCCAATCTTATCCCTACCCGAGGGAGCTGATGCTTCATTGTCTACTGTGATGCTTCAAGAGTTTGTTTGGATGTGTATTGATGCAAAGAGGTAAAGTAATAGCATATGCCTCAAGATATCTTAAGTCGCATGAGAAGAACTACCTGACTCATGATCTAGAGCTTGCTGTTATGGTGTTTGCCCTTAAATTCTAGAGAAACTATCTTTATAGTGGACATGTGGATGAATTTACTGACCACGAGAGCTTGCAGTATGTATTCAGCCAAAAGGAGCTGAACTTGAGCCAGAGGAGGTGGTTGGAGTTGTTGAAGGACTATGACATTAGCATCCTCTGTCACCCAGGTAAAAGCTAATGTAGCTGCTGATGCTCTTAGCAGGTTGACCATGGGGAGCACTACACACGTCAATGATAGAAAGGAAGAACTAGATAAGGAAGTGCACAGACTGGCACATTGGGGGTACAGATTGAAGATTCCAATGAGGGTGGTGTGATTATCAAAAATGGGGCAGAGTCATCCTTAGTGATGCAGGTGAAAGAAAAGCATGACCTGAATCATATCTTCTTTTGGTTAAAAGAAGATATTCAAAAGCAAAAGGTATTAGAGTTTGCAAAAGGGGGAGATGGAGTCCTAAGTAAAAAGGTAGACTATGTGTACCAAGTGTTGATGGCCTTAGAGATAGGATTCTAGTTGAGGCACATAATGTCAGATACTCTATTCACCCTAGTGCAACAAAAAAGAATTGAGATTTGCCAGATATTTATTGGTGGGGTGGCATTAAGAAGGCATTGCAGAGTTTGTGTCAAGATGCCCGAATCACCAACAAGTTAAGGTGGAGCACCAAAGGCCTTATGGTATGGTCCAAAATATTAAATTCTAAATTGGAAGTGGGAGATGATCAACATGGACTTCATAAAAGGCCTCCCGCAATCTCATTGACAACATTATTCGATATGGGTAGTACTAGATCGGATGACCAAGTCAGCTTACTTTTTACCATTCAAGATGATTGATACAACTGAGGACTATTATAGACTTTACATTAAGGAGATCGTAAGATTGCATGGGGTTCCCATATCCATTATTTCAGGCAGGGGAGCCCTGTTCACATCACAATTTTGGAAGTCCTTTTAGAAAGGGCTTGGTATGAAGGTGAATCTTAGTACAACCTTCCATCCCAAGACAGAGGAGCAAGCGGAGCGGACCATACAGACTCTTGGGGACATACTGAGGGAATGTGTGATAGACTTTAAAGGTAATTGGGATGATAACTTACCCTTGATTGAATTTTCCTATAACAATAGTTTCAAAGCTAGCATACAAATGACACCATACGAGGCCTTTTACGGGAGGAGGTGTAGGTCACCTATTTGGTGAGGCAGGATTGATCGGGCCTGATTTAGTTGATCAGGCTATGGAGAAGGTGAAAGTTATTCAAGAAAGACTAAAGCCAACCCAAAGCAGACAGAAGTCTTACATTGATGTTAGAAGGAGAGATTTGGAATTTGAGGTAGGTAACTAGTCGTAGCTAAAGGTTTCACCAATAAAGGGAGTTATGAGATTCGGGAAAAAGGGGAAGATCAATCCTCGATATATTGACCTGTATGAAATCATTAGGAAGATTGGTAATATAGCATAAAAATCGGAATTGCCACTAGAGTTAGCTGCTATTCATCTAGTATTCCACATTCTATGCATAAGAAGTGTTTGGGAGACCCCACACTGGTTGTGCCTACAGAGTATTGCGGTCAAAGATAGCTTATCATATGGAGAGATCCTAGTTCAGATACTAGATCATTAAATTCGCAAATTGAGGACCAAGGAAATCGCTTCTGCTAAATTATTGTGGAGGAACCAGTTCGTCGAGGAAGCCACATGGGAAGTTGAGGCAGATATGAAAGCTAGACATCCTAAACTATTTGTGCCTTCTAATGACGAGCATGAAGGTAATATTCCTTTTTCTTATCATTGATTAGGATACATCCATAAATATGACTAATAAGGGATAGCTTCTCGTTGATAAACTAGTTCATGAGTAGCAAACCTATGTATATTCCCCATTTCAGCTTCATTCGAGGATGAACGATCCCAAGGGGAGATATTTTGACATCCTATCGCTCTACCCTTACATGTACCTATGTTTTATGCCTCACTCTTATATGTGGGATGTTAATTAAGGCCATAAGAGGCCTCTAGTACTTAGTCAAGTTCTAAACTTTCCTATAAACTGAGTTTCTAGTCTTAAATTATGAAAGGATCAACATTACATGATCATAACTCTTAGCACACAAATAATTAGATATCAGATGACTCACCTAATGAAATATCTTTGAATTAACTTTCTAACACAACTAGTTTCACCTCATTTGGAGTTCGGAGTCAAACTTTATAGTTTTTTTACTAATGACTGCCAGAGTAGAGGTGAATTACAAAACTTCTTTATGGGTCGTAAATCAAAGTACGACCCGTCTATTAACTCATGGAAGAAGTCTTGAAACTTCAAATTTTTGGTCCTAGACTTTACGTACCAATCTACGGGTCATAGAACACACTACAGGCCATAAAATAGGCTCATAAAAGTGATCTAGAGACCCCAACATCTGCCGAAAAGTATACGAAAGGGTCCCAACAGGCCATAGAAGCTTCTACAGGCCGTAGAGGGTCTCGTAGTCGACCCGATCAACATTTTTAAAGAGGGGTATTTTCATCTTTTCTTACCTTTTAAGCCTAAACTTCTCAGTTTTTACCTAATTAAACCCTTGGAACGTAATCCTTCATGTCTTTGACGCTCAAACACTCTCTAAACTTAGAACATAGTTTCCAAAGGGCAAAAGCTAGGGCTTTCAAGAAACTTCTTCAATTCCTTCAAGAAACTAATTCCCCAGGTATGTAAGGCCTTCCAAAGTTATCCTACTACTATTATAGTATCCTTAACAATCAGTTGCTACCAAAGATCATATTTATAAGTTGAGATTAAGATTTCTTCCATTACTAGTTAATTTTATTAAAGTACTTGTTCTTGTATTTTTCTTGGAAAAGTCATGGTCTTTACTGATTTCACTACTAAGTCAAGATATTAATTCAAGGTTTCATGGTTAAGGTTGTATTTACAAGAACCCTAGATATTGCATGAAAGCCATTATGTTTATAGTTTTCAGTTGAGTTTAAAGAGTACTTAAAGCTTCTATATTTACAAGATAGCCAAGTAACAAAATTATATTTTGACACACACTGCATTGATACAAGTTCAGTCAAAGAGGAGTGATAAGTTGAGAAAAGTTTCAAAAAAGCTAAAGTTGGGCTAAATCCCAAAAGATTAAAAAGGCATTTTGAGAATTCTTACTCTTAAAGTTATGAGCATTATAAAAGTTATTTTAGGAGTAGTATTGAGCATCGATATAAGTGAGAGTAATAATTACTCAAACTCATAAACTATGTTGCTGGCATACGATAGGATTGTACCAAGAGTACAACTTCTCACTTGCCACTGAGATTGCCCTATTTTGGGATGTACACTCCCCTAGTTTTCATGCCTTACCCTGTAAAAGTATGAGACGACTCTGGAAGTGTAGGCAAAACGTTATATCATTACGAAGCTCATAGTGATGGTTGTCGGTTAGAGAAACTCCCCAAGATAAAGTAAACTAGGTTTTACATACACAGTTTCAACATATGTTTTTACTTTCAGCATGTACTTCATTTATTGCTTCGAGTATAATGCCTTATCTTAAGTTCCCGATTTTGGCAATTTTACATACTGTACATTTCACGCACTAATGTCCTTTAGATCTGCCTCATTTTATGATTCAGGCACAGGTGACAGAGTTCCTCAGCAGACACCTTGTCACAACCTAGTGTTGGGGCCTAGATGCGACACGGCGAATGGAGACCCGAAAATTCCCAAACAAGCCTCAAGTATCTATAACCACATCATCAGTTCGGGATTTGCATTCAAACGCACATAACTATATAACCAAATCAGATCTCAGGACTCATTCTAATAATAGGAAAGCAATACGATAAGCAAAGTAACCATATATAAGAAAAGTTCACATAGTGTCCAACAATGCCTCTAGTCAAGGAACAGGGGCCAGGACAAGTTCCAGGCTCACCCTCAATAACAAGAACATCAATAACAACAAGGAAGATAAATGGCTCGCCCTCGAAAGACAGGAGTCACCACAATAACTCTAAGATTAGACTATTCGTCTAAAGGCTGGTACTCAAATTGCTCGGCCCCTACATGGTAAAATCATATAGGCATAGAGTATGTGTTAGTATGTTTTAATGTACTAAGTATGCGGGCATGCAATGCATATAACTTATCAACCTTCCTTTCAATGTTAGATTAGAAGGGCACATAATATAAAAAGAGCCATATATCCAATGGAGGAAGTATACAAGATGCTATGAAATTCGTGATGCATGCAATGCGATAATACTCCTCTATAGCAGGGATGCATTATAACCGACAAATCAAATCCATGCGAGCTATTTCATGAACTAAACTAATTGGCACCTCCCACCAATAAGGAGAAGACTACTTGCCAAAGGTAATCTACATCACATCTAACGAAAATTACCATTTCGGTGGATGGTCACCTTCCTTACGGGAATCACCATTTCGGAATGGTTTTCAGAATCATATATGTATAACATCCCTATGTTGGCACATAGTTCAAGGAAAAGGAGAGGTCCCTTGGGAATAGCCCTAATGCCCCCAACCTATTGGTGCTATGTCCAATAACATTCCACTTGAATACTTATATATATACGTGCTTTCAGAAAATGCATTGTTCGTACTAAACCATTCAATATACATTTACGCTCAAATGCCAAATCATAGTTCATACTTGTAATGCTCATGTAAGGAATAGCTTATTCACATAAACAGAATGGTGCAAGCATCCAGAATGCTCAATGAGCCAGAATCGTAGACATACCGGTGATCACCTTTTTGTTATAACCAATGCCTTACAAAAATCATACCATAATCATTTCATAAAACATAATTGGGTTTAACCCACTTCATAATTTCTATATCTTAATGCTCATGAATGTAATGCAATGCATGATGTAAGGATAGCGTGGGTAATGTAGATTCAAGTTAAAATCAACACTATGATATGGAATTTAATAAATCTATAATTAATTCAACATCTAAATCATAGTAATAGTCACCCATGCATAAATCAATTTTAAAGGGGACATGTATGTTAATAATTCCATAACTCAATGTAAATCATCCTAATATCAATCAAAATGAATTGAAATACTAAGTAAAATACAGCCCATTCACTAATTAGATTTAATAAATCAAATCATGAAATTTCATATTTAAAGTGACTAAAATTCATAAAACAGATGGAAAGGAATTTTGGGTCTTCTTGGTTGAAAGAGACCAAGAACCAATCCCACATACCTTGATTGAGGAGAAGAAATTGGGCTTGAATTAATCTTCAATTGGAACCCTTGATCCTTGAGAGGGGAGAATTGAGAGGAATAGGGAGGGGGTCTTGTGAGGGTAAAAGTGTTTTAGGAGAATGAGGTAGGAGGGGAGAGGATATTAGCTGAATTAGGGGTTTAGGAGAGGTAAAAGGTCATAATTCGTGATTAGAATAACCGAATTTACACATGTGCCATTAATAAAACGGATCAATATTTGGTTCGTTAGGGTCACATGGCTCACTACATGGTCCGTGTAGCGTCACACGGACCATGAACTGTGGTCGTGACCCAACACTTACAATCTTGCAGAGGTAAAAACTTATGGAACTAAGTGGTACCATACGGATGACTACATGGTCCGTGTGACTCCACATGGCCGTGACATCGATCGTGTAAGGAGACTTTAAATACTTTTGCACGACAAAAGTTATGAGACAGTTATTGTATACTTAGAATAATTTTCACGTAGTGAGTTACACAGAGGGCCACACAGACCGTGTGTGTGCCCATGTGCCTTCACTTGGCAAAAATTACCTCTTTTCCCAAAGTTTTCCCAACCGTGAACTGGACCTAGTGCCTCTCCACGATGGCCACACGGTCCGTATGGCTTCACACGGGCCGTGTTGGCTTTTCCACGAAGAGGTGCCTGGCAGTTCACCTGGGAAATTTCTAGGACACTTGGGCAATGCCATTCAAAAAATTCGGGTCCTTATATCTCATCCCCCTTGGGAACATTCATCCTTGAATGTGCAATAACAAGGCTTGAAAGGCTTGAATTAGAGCATGGAACATCCAACACAAGATACAATGCATAATTCACTACTAAAAATCGTAGCAAAAGCATTATGCAAAACCATTGTTCAAGACCTTTAACCTCATATAAAAATCGTATTCAAGTTACTAAAAATATTATAAAAATCCATATAGTGCACATTTATGCGTGTCGTGTCATGAGAGCCAAGAAGACAAGAAATGGCACCATTAGACAAGGAAGAATCCTAATACCTTAGGCTTGAGTAGATTGGAAAAGATGTGGGTATCGCTTCACACTGTCCAGTTCCACCTCCTAAGTAGCACTCTCCACTTGTTGATTTCTCCAAAGTACCTTCACCGAAGCCACGTCCTTGTTACAAAACCGATTTACTTGCCTATCCAAGATTTCCACCGAAATTTCCTCATAAGATAAGTTTTCTTTAACCTCATTTCCTTCCAAAGGCACAATGATGCTAGGATCACCAATTAGCTTCCTCAACATAGACACATGGAAAACCAGATGAATGGAACTCAAATTCAGAGGTAACTCCAACTTGTAAGCCACGCCTCCAATTTTCTCAACAATTTCATAAGGGCCAACATACCAGGGGCTTAGCTTGCCCTTCTTACCAAAACGCATCACACCCTTCCTAGGCGAAACCTTCACATACACCCAATCACCGACATGAAATTCAAGGTCCCTTCTCCTAACATCCGAATAAGACTTTTGACAACTTTAGGCCGCTTAGAACCTTTTCCTAATAACCTTCACCTTTTCCATGGCCCCTATCACCAAATCTGGATAACCTAGTGCCATCTCTCCCAACTCAAACCACCCAACCGACAACGTACACCTTCTCCCAAACAAAGCTTCAAATGGCGCCATGCCAATGCTAGCATGGAAGCTATTATTATATGCAAACTCAATAAGTGGAAGATGGTCATTCTAATTTCCCTTAAACTCCAACACATAAGCCCTCAACATATCTTCCAAGCTTTGAATAGCCCTCTCCACTTGGCCGTCGGTTTGAGGGTGAAAAGTGGTCAACTTAATCTTAGTCCCAAGTCCCTTTTGAAAAGACCTCCAAAAGTGGGAAGTGAATTGGGTACCACGATCCGATATAATGGACCTAGGTACACCATGCAACCTCACCAACTCTTGGATATACAACCTTGCATAATCTTCGGCGCTGAAAGTAGTCTTAATCGATAGAAAAATAAGTCGATTTCGTCATTCGATCCACAATAACCCAAATGGAATCAAATTGCCTTCGGGTCCAAGGCAACCCAACTACAAAATCCATGTTCACATCTCCCCATTTCTATGTTGGAATTTCAATGTCTTGGGCCAAACCACCAGGCCTTTGGTGTTCTACCTTCACTTGTTGACAACTCGGGCATTCAGATACGAACCTAGCGATGTCTTTCTTCATACCATGCCTCCAATACACTTCCTTCAAATCCTGATACATTTTGGTAGACCCCGAGTGAATAGAATAATGAGAGTTGTGAGCCTCACTCATCATCACCCTTCTAAGATCATCCACATCCGAAACATAAAGCCGGTCTTGGTACTGGAGTACTCCATCTCCCCCTTGGGAGAACACCTCCATCCCATTTTCAGCAACTAACTTCTTTAATTAAAGTAATGATGGGTCTAAATCTTGCTTGGCCTTCACATTCCTTACCAGGGAAGATTCCGCCCCGCTTTGAACATGAATGCTACCATCACTTGAATCCACCAGCCTGACACCCAACCTAGATAACCGGTGGACGTCTCTTGCCAACTCCTTCTTTTCTTTCCCAACATGCGCCACACTCCCCATAGACAACCTGCTGAGTGCATCAGCCACAACATTGGCCTCGCCCGAATGATATAGAACACTCATGTCGTAGTCTTTTAGGAGCTCCAACCACCATCTATGCATAAAGTTGAGATCCCTCTGAGTGAAAACGTATTGCAAACTCTTGTGATCGGTGAACACATCAACATGCAACCCATATAAATAATGTCTCCAAATCTTTAAAGCAAAAACAGCCGCTGCCAATTCAAGGTTGTGTGTGGGGTAATTACGTTCATGCACCTTCAACTGCCTTGATGCATACGCTATCAGCTTATCATTCTGCATAAGCGCACAACACAAACCAATCCGCAAGGCATCACAATACACCGAAAATCCCTCCAACCCATTTGGTAAAGTTAAGACAGGAGCCGATGTAAGCCGATCCTTCAAAGTTTAAAAACTCTTCTCGCATTCATCTGACCATAAAAACTTAGCCTGTTTTTGGGTCAACTTGGTGAATAGAGATGCAATAAATGAAAAGCCTTCAACAAACCTTCTGTAATACCCGGCCAATCCAGACTGCGAATATCCGAAGAAGTCAATGGTCTGGGCCAATTCTTCACGGCCTCGGTTTCTTCAGATCCACCTTGATACCATCACCGGACACCACATGACCAAGGAAAGCCACTTCACCCAGCCAAAATTCACATTTGCAAAACATGGCATACAATTTCTTTTCCCACAAATTTTGGAGAACCATTCTCAAGTGATTCCCGTGTTCCTGCTCACTTCCGGAGTAGATGAGGATGTCGTCAATGAAGACTACCACAAAGTTGTCAAGGAATGGCTTAAACACCCGATTCGTTAGGTCCATAAACATGGCTAGAGCATTTGTTAGGCCAAATGTCATCACCACAAACTCAAAGTTCCCATACCTTGTCCGAAAAGCTATCTTGGGAATATCTCATTCCCTAATCTTCAACTGGTGATACCCGGAAAGAAGATCAATCTTTGAGAAATGAGTAGCCCCTTGAAGCTGATAAAAAAAGTCATTGATCATGGGCAATGGGTACTTGTTCTTGATGGTCACCTTATTCAGTTACCTATAATCAAGAACCGTCCTTCTTTCTTACAAATAACACTAAAGCATGCCACGATGATATACTGGGCCGAATGCAACCTTTCAACTCTTTCAATTCTGATGGGGCCATACGATAAAGAGGAATAGAGATAGGCTGAGTATCCGAAAGACGATCTATGCCAAAATCCACCTCTCTCTCAGGAGGGATACCCGGTAAGTCTTCGGGGAACATATCCAAAAATGCATTCACCACAGGAACCGAATCAAGAGTAGGCACTTCAGATTTCGTATCCTTGACCCTCACAATATGATAAATACACCCCTTAGAAATCATTCTCTGCGCCTTAAGGTAGGAAATAAACTAAACTTTAATAGAGGAGTCACCGCCCTTCCATTCTGGAACGGGCTCACCGGGAGGTTGGAACTGGACCTTCCGGGTCCTACAATTTATCGAGGCATACAATGCATGCAACCAATCCATCCCAAGAATCACACCAAAGTCAAACATCTCGAGCTCCACATGATCACACGGGAAAACTTTATGCAACACCAGAAATAGCGCAACCATGATAGACTCTATGTGCAATAATAGATTCACCCACGGGAGTATAGACCGAGAATGGATCTCGCAAAATCCGGGGGCTCAAACCAATACTTAACAGCCAACAGAGGAGTCACAAAAGACAAATTTTCACCTGGATCAAGCAAAACATAAACATCAAAATCAAACACTTTTAAAATACCAGTCATGAAGTTCGAAGCCTCCTCGACATATTGGCGGGCATGAAGTGCATAAAATCGGTTATTCCTTGGGGTAACACGTTGGGGAGCTTTTTATTGACCTTTCCCACCTTGGGCCACCTGACCTTGGCCTCTACGGGCATTCTTAGGGAAATCAACAACCTTATGATCCTTGTTCCCACATCTGAAGCAAAGACCCAAATTTCTCCAGCAAGCTCACGTATGGGGCTTCCCACAATTGTCACACAGAGGGTATCATTGACCGTCACCAACCGGTGCCATGGGGGGAGGTAACCGAGCATTAATGACCCGAGCACCCAAACCTTGGCCCTGCTGGAAGCGAGAAAAACTAACATTTTGAGAACCAAAGAATGTACCATCAAAACGAGCCCTCTTTGGATCATGAACCCTTTTCTCCTTGAGTTTCTCCCGTTCGATCTATTCAGTATACACCATGAGTCTGGCAATATCCATGTCCCATATAAGCATAGCAGTACAACATTCCTTCACAACAAAATCATATATACCCAAAACAAACTTATGCATCCTTGCACAGGGATCAGCCACAAAGGATTGGATATATTTTGAAAGCTTCGTGAATTTGAGGGCATAGTCCCTCACACCCATACTCCCTTGCTTAAGGTTGATGAACTCAGTCATTTTGGCCTCTCTAAGCTCAAGTGGAAAGAAGCAATCAAGGAAAGCAAATTTGAATTGTTCCCAGTTGATGTTACCACCGCATACTCTCTTCATGGTCCACTGAGTGTACCATACCTGAGCGACGTCCTTCAGTTGATAGGTAGCCAATTCATCCTTCTCTTAAGAAGTGAAACCCATATTATTAAGTATCTTCTTGAGCTCATCAACAAACTCCTGAGCATCTTCGTCAGCCTTCGACACATAGAACTCCGGAGGATTCATTCGAGTGAAATCCCTCTCCCTAGAAGCAGGTGTAGGATCCCGTGGCAAGTTAACCTGCCTTGCCTAAAAAGTCACCACTTGAGCAAGCATGGCAAAGGACGTACGTAATTCCTCATTTGAGATGGGTTCATCCACATGCTCATGGGGAACCTGTTCTTCATTAGTCGGAGCCGGCCTTGGTAGAGGGGGTCTTCCTCGAGGCATCTTCTGAAATGGATCAATGACATCGTCAAATAAGGAAACTAAATATACTAGCCATAACACGACAAAAGATATGAAGAAGTGAGGCAGTTCCTAAAACGTTTTCATAGCCTCCCACTTATAGGTATGGTGCACCCTATTGGACACACTTTGGGTTAAGGACCCAGCTGATTCCATCTTTCGGGGTGAGGCCCCGTGATTGATATGTTGAGATAAGACACATTGTATATGCAAGGAGGATTCTTTTTCCTATGGGGGATACATCCCACCATTACGTATGTATATTTTGGATTAGGTGCCACGTGCCAACACGGGGCGGAGGACCCAGTCGACATGTTATTGATGATGTGAGGCCTGTGATTGATTGCCCATGGATCCACTCACCTATTCACACCCTGATTGTGTGTGGGTGTACCCTCTTGGCTTATGGGAGCTCAAGGGGCGTTCAGGTTTAGTTATTAGATCCTTACACCCATGTACAACTGATCTTGATCTTATGATGTAGAGAATTTGGCTCTGTGATAGTTTTGTGGGGGTTCATTGATTATCTATCCATTACATTGTGCATGGGTGTACTTCCTAGGCTCATGGGGTCCCGGGTGGTGTACAAGAATAGTTACTAGGGCCTTGTACCCGCATACGACACTATGTCCCAGATTGGGATAGTTGTGGTATAGGTTTACATAGCTTTGTCAGTCAATATCGTTGTTCATCCCCTGGGTTGGTTCAAGTTATCATTGCTTATCATTTGGACTGGCTCAGGTTATTGTTGTTCATCACTTAGGTTGGTTCAGGTTTTCATTGTTCATCACTTGAGTTGGTTAGTTGTCATTGTTCATCTCCTTGGTTGGCTCTTTTGTGGTTTGAGGGGTTTTAGAAATGTTGTTCCCTTTATTTGAGTTCTTATTTGGCAAGACCTGCTATGGTTATGTAACGCTCAGTAAAATTATCAAAATACCCCTAGAGAAGAGGTATGCATGTAACACATCTCTTGATGCTGGTATGGAAAATTTGAGGCCAGATTTGTGATCAACACGAAAAATTGAGAGGAAAAATGGTGTCGGTTAATATTCAGAGCGACCGCATCAAAAAATAATTTTTCAATTTGAAAAATGAGATAGTGTTGGTGCGCGATGGAGGCACGTCTATCACAACCCAAGACTAGGGCTAATATATGACACAGTCTATGGGAACCCAAGAGTCCCCAAACAAGCCTCAAGTATCTAAACCCACATCATTGGTTCACGAAGGACATTATAATAGTAACACATAGTTCTAAGGGGCGGGAGAATAGGACTCACGCTATGGGGGCAATACGGGACTAGGGACCTTCCACATTTCCACACCAAAACATACATATAGCCAAATATGAATTTCCCATAAATCAATCCAAAGAATAGATAAACCAGATACCACGCATCACATGAGGATTTCAAAGAGTCTACATATTGTCCAACGAATGCCTCTAATAAAGATGGAACGGGGGGCTAGGACATTTTTCGGGCTCACCCTCAAATGAGAAAGGAGCTCTAAGATAGTACAGATAAAGGAAGATAGCTTGTCCTTGGAGAATGAGACTCACCACAAATACTCTTTTGGATCGGACTACTCGTCAAACAGTTGATACTCGAAGTACTCGGCCCCTACGTGGAAAAATCATGTAGGCATAGAGTATGCATTAGCACATTTTAATGTACTAAGTATGCGGGTGTGCAATGCATATGACTTACCAAACCCGTATTTCATTGTTTAGATGACAAGGGCACATAATATAGGACGAATCATATATCAAATAGAAATATATACAAGATGCCATGATGCATGAAATGCAACAATGCTCATATATATTGGGGATGTGACCTCAATCGACATGCGTAAGACCAAGCGAGCTATTACTTAGAATCCCAATGAAATCCCCTCACCGGTACAAAGGTGGTCTACTTGCAATAGGTAAACCATACTTCAACTTATGGGAACTCATCCCATTTCATATGAAGAAACACCTTTTTGGGAACTCGTCCCATTTCGTAAGTGTTTCCATATAGCATATCATATCATATAACACTTCAACTTATGGGAACCCGTCCCATTTCGTATAAAGCCACCTTCGTTACGGGAACCCGTCCCATTTCAGATAGGATTCTCATAACCCATGCTAGGCATATAGTTTGATGAAAGGGAGAAGGCCCTTGGGGATACCCATAACGTCCCTAATCCATCGATGCTAAGGCGGCATCCCACGAGAATACTTAAACATGTAGGTTCTTCCAAGAGATACAACATTTATTTCAAACCGTAATTCATTTCATAACTGCTCAATGCACATTTAGGCTAAAATGCAAAATCATAAGTCATAATCACGATACTCATGCAAGGAATAGCTCATTCACATATTCGAGATGGTGTAGCCACCCGAGATGCTCAAGGAGCCATATCCATCGACATATATGTGATCATATTCTTGTCATAAACAATATCTTATCAAAATCATATCATAATTATTTCATAAAACATAATTGGGATTAACCTACTTCATAATTTCCAAATAACCAATTTCCATGAATGCAAATGCAATGCATGATGTGAGAATAGCATGGGTAACATAGATTCAAGTCAAAATCAACATAATAATATGAAATTTGAAAAACTCCATAACTAAATCAACATCTAAATCATAATATAATTTATCCACGCATAAATCAACTTAAAAAGGGGACATACATGCTCATAACTTTATAACTCAAAGTAAATCATCATCGTAGGGCTTAAAATAACTTAAATTCATGAATAATGTACAACCCATTCATTAATTGAATTTAATAAAATCAAATCATGAAAACCCACACTTAAAGTAGATAAAAATTCATGAAATTCAATTAAAAGTATTTTTGGGTCTTTGTGGTTGAAAGAGACCAAGAATCAATCGCACTTACCTTGATTGAGGAGGTGAATTAAGGGAAGGACTTAGCTTGAATTTGAGCTCCAATTAACCCTAGCCTTGAATCTTGAAAGGGGAGAGTAGAGAGTATTTGGGATGTGATCCTATAAGAGGTAGAAGGTTTTAGGAGAATGAATTAAGAGAGAGGGACATCAGTTGAATTAGGGGTTTAGGATGGGTAAAAGGTCATAATTCATAATTAAAATAACCCAAAATTACATAAACGCCATTAATGAAATGGGCAAAAATTGGAGCCGTCAGGTCCATATGGTCAGATACACGGTCCGTGAGTCTCCATACAGGTAAAAGGTCAACTAAATTAAGGGTTTATGATAGGTAAAAGGTCATAATTTATAATTAAAATAACCTAAAATTACATAAATGCCATTAATGAAATGGGTAAAAATTGGAGCCATCAGGTTCATACAGTCAGCTACACAGTTCGTGAGTCGCCACACGGACCATGAATAATGACCATGAACCGTCACTTATACAATTTCTAGTGCCAACACATGGAATGTATTCGAGGCCAAGGGGTACCATACGTATGGCTACACGGCTCGTGTGACTCCACATGGGTCATGACATAGACCATGTGATGCCACTTAGAAAATTTTCGCATGACAAAGTTACGAGACGGTACTTTCATACTTAGAAACATTACACATAGAGATCCACATGGAGGGCCACACGGCCTGTGAAACATCAAACAGACCGTGTGAGTGGCCTTGTTCCCTCACTTGGTCCAAAATCTCTGTCTCATTCACCCTTGTCAATATTGTGGCTAAGTGTCCCTTCACGGGAGGTCACACGGTCCGTGTGGTTTCACACGGTGCGTGTGGGCCTTTTGTAAAGTGATGCCTAGCAACTTTCTTTTCGCTCGGGATTGTACTAAGATATCCGGGTCTAAAAACTCATTCTAAGTCCTTTTCTAATAATCTAACAAGACTAAGGCTTGAGGAGAGAGGAGAAGAGCTTGAGATTGAGGAATTCAAGAGGAAATCCTTGAAGAGATTGTTGAGAGCTTCATCCCAGGTATGTAAGGCTATCTAAAGCGTTGGATCATGTTCATCCATGCGCCCCATCATTTCTTGAGTTAAGATCATGAGTATAAATTATGTGTTTTAAATCTTGTGGCTCTTGAGTTCCCAAAGTTTTGCACATGTTGGAGTTTTCATGAATATACTTGAGTCAATTTATGAGTTGCATCATCATTACCATGGATTATGAATGTTTTTCAAATGTTTGATACCCTAGCCTTAAATTTAGTATTTTCTTTGTTTATTAACTAAATAGAAAATCATGAATTTAACCTTATAAACCCAGTAACTTGAACCCGAGAAGTATGTTTTCTTGTTTCATATATATATGTAAAGAATATATATTATGTCTTATGTGTTGAGCCTGGATGATGTGATGTACTTAAATGAAATTAGTAAGAGTCTTGCATGGCGTGAGTTAGAGTCTTGAGTTGGATGAATGATGGTCCCAAGTTATTGTGTTGTTGAGAAATTGAGTTACATTATTGGGAACTGAGCTGACTTGTTGAGATGAGTCAAAGAGATGAGTTTGAGTTAATTACTATAAGCACATTTTAGTCTTGAAAAATCACCGAGTGGGTGATTTAAGAGCACCCCAGAACTACGTTGCTAGCGTAGGATGGTCACACAGGATAATTCTGGTGGCCCATGTCCTAATAGATGGACATTCTCTTTGGATCAAAGAGAGAGAGGTAGAGGTTGACGTCTTATTGCTTGGCAAGTTTAGGGAAAATGTGGCAACAATGTCTTTTCATTGTATAAAACCAAAACTTATGGTGGGGTGGAGAGTTGTCAGTTAGAGAAACTTCCAAGTGAATACTTGAGTTGAGCATATCACGAGTCTACTGAACTGAGTTGCACCAAATACTGAGTCTAATGCTAAAAGCATGATTTCAAACCTTTAACTTACATGATTTTCCTGAGTTGAGTTATGAGATGAGGAGTTGAGTCTTGAGTCGAGTTCATTGATTGAGTCTGAGCTTTATCTATTTCATGAGCCATTTTACATACCGCACATTCAACGTACTGATGCCACTTGGCGCTGCATCATTTCATGATACAGATACAAGAGATAAAAGACTTCTGCAAATGCACCATTGAGGTTCAAAGTTCTTTAATTCCAGAGTTTGGTGAGCCCTCCTTGCCATTCAGAGGAACCTTTATTTTAGTTATTTGTTGTTTATTTCTCTTTGAGTTGTGTAGCCATGGCCTGTCATGGTATCTTAGGCTGTAGAAGTAGAGGCTTCATAGACTAGAGATGAGAATTTGATGTTAGGGTCTTTCCCTCTTTATATTGAGTTCTTTAAACCAACTATTATGTCATAGATGTTGAGACTGATGTTGTTGGCCTATGGCCCTCTTTCATTAATGTAGAAGAATATGAGTTTCCCACTATCTTATTCTCCTTATTTTAATATTTTTTGCTGTATTTGATGATTGAATGACTGCCTCGAGACTGAGTGGTTCACTTGGGGAGTAGTAATAGTCTATGAGTGTCAGCCATGTATAGGGTACCCTATCGGGGCGTGACAAGTTCTTTATATTTGACTCTTATGGATTTACTGCATTTCACTCGGTCGGTCGATGATGCCTATTTGGTGCCTTTTTTTGGTACTCACCCCTTACAATTTTGCATCTTCCCATGGTGCAGGTCAAGGTATGGGTCGTAATTGTTGAGTTGGAGATTCGGGAGCGCAGAGGAGACTTCTTTTGGGCGAGCATCAGTTACTCCAGCTTCATCGCAGTCTCTTTCCTTTTGATAGTTGTCTCTTGCTTTCCGACTCGAACTCTATACAGAGTCTATAGATCAAGCAAGGAAAAGGGATGGAGGTAGATCTCTTCATAGTCCCCTCGCAAATCTGCTCTGCGATGAGGCTGGCCCAATCAATATCAAAGCTAGCCAAGATGCTGGAAACAAAAATAGCATAGCCCGGCATCAAGGTATTATCATCAAGATTCGGTTTGATTTGTGATCTCACAATAGCCCACTAAACTTTGGTAGGAAAGTTGAGTAAGGCCTTCCCGATAGGCTCAGTTAAAGTGTCTACTCATGCAGGGTCTAGGCCGTACTCTGCAATCTGTGTTGCAACCCATGTTATCAAGCTGCGTCTACGGCTATGGTCTCTTATCAAGGCCTAATCCCTAGTCTGACCCCAACCTGCGGTCATACTCTACGGTAGATCTGGGGGCTAGGAACTCAGGCCCGAACAACATATGGCGGATGGTTGTCTCAGAGATGTCTACTTGTCGGCCCCTTACTCTAGTGTGTGTCACTCTTGGCTATGTGAGGGGATTATTCCCGTTGGGAAGAGTGTTGAGTACTGTGACGACGTAGAAGGCATAAAACTCACGAACCATGGTAGGGGAGTACTTCCCCGGTGCTATGGCCAACCACTGGAGCCTGTATCTACTAATAATGTCTTGAAGGTCGGGAACACTGTCTAGTTTAGAAGTGATGATCCGGGGCTCCTCAAAAATAGAGCGGGCTAGTTTGCCCTGCTCATTCCACTGGATGCCCTCTGTGTAGATCTCGCGCATGCCCTTAATGCACCACCACCTAGATAGAGCATCTGGAGGTGATGATGATACCTGAGGTGGTACGGCAGAGGACTCCGTCTCTGACTCATCGCCGGACTCTAACTCTCACTCTGACTCCTCTTTGGATGAAGTTGCTACCATTGGTGCCTCCCTCTTTAGACTGGAGAGAAAACAACAATAGCCTGGGTCTGGGTCTTGGTCTTCCCAAGTCTGGAAGCACCCCGTATCTATGGGCGCTCAGCCTCAGGGTTAGGTCAGACGCCGAGATCCTCAATCGAACTACTAACCTCGAGGGTGTCTTGATCCCCCGAGGGCTAATCTCTCAGCCTCCTCTGTAAAGTGTGAATCTCAGCATGTCTGGGCTTTGGGGCCATAATACTTGAAACATAGACATTTAATGAACATGGTAAGCCCCACAAGTTAAGGAACAAAAATCAAAATCAATTCATACTTTGTCAGAAAAGAGACCACGAAGGCACTTCTACGGGCCATAGTAAAAACTACGAGCCATAGAAAGCCCTCTAGATATAGTGTTGATAAATTTTTCTTACGGGAATTGCATCTACGAGATAAGGTATGACTCATAAACTGAGTCGTAAAAGTGTTCTAGTGTTTAAATCTATACAGGCAGGGATGGATTTTCATACGAGGGGCAACCGCGGCTCATGGAAATTTCCATGCGCTGTAAAAGACCCTCGTAGATTGAAAAAGCCAGTAGGCTGAGTTTCTAAGTCCATCAATATGGACTCTACACGACATTTTTAACAATAATTTCAGCATCAAAGCAATACTCAACACACACCCCAAATGATTTCAAATCAAATACCCAATAGCCCACATGCAATTCTTTTTTCAAAAACCCTATCAAATATCATTTTTCACATTTCCCAAGCCAACCGACCCCATTTGAATGAATTAGCAACAAATTACAACCACGAGCCATCGCAGACCGAATTTTCATCCATATAGCCAATTCAATTCAATTCAAAAATGGCATGCAACAACATGATTAGCATGTATATCATTCAAACACATAGACAAGGCCATACACATAATTTTTTAGCTTTTTACACTTATTCAAACATTGGCACATATTATTCATGATTCAATTTTAAGCACAAACAAGTGCACACACGGGTTTATATTCATATACATCGGATTACCATACCCATCAAGTAATTTCAACTTAATCACAACAAATTTGGTCTTTAAAAGGATTTTTAGGGCAAAGAACTTACCGAATTTAGTGACAAAGATGTAAAAATTGAAGGAGGAATCGAAGGAGATGGAACCCTAAGGTTGCCAAAAAGTTGGCCAGAAAAGGGGTATGGCCAGTCGTCGGTAATCTAAGGAAAAGGAGAAGAGGTTGCCGGGTGTATTTCGTAATTTTGGGGAAGAGTGGGGTCAAAATAATTTAACCCCTCTATTTATAGGTTGATCGGGTCAGTCCAAAACTGATGGGCCCAGGTTCTACGAAACCACGATTACGGGCCGTTGAGGATTTTACGGCTAGTAAGTCATGGTCTCATGGAATGCCCAAACCCTAATTTTGGGGACTGGGTTTCACGGACCAGTCTACGAGTTGTAGAATTAGGTATAACTTATACATTCGATCATAAAAACCTCCACAGTTAGCCAATAAATAGGAGAACTTACCTAGGGTCCACGAGCCTCATTCACGACCCGTAGTTTTATCTAAGCACCATAAAGTTAGCTTGTAGACTGGAGTGCACATCTTTTTGCTCACTAGAAGTATTCTACGAGACAGTGTACAGGTTGTAGTTTCACATATGGCATGTAAAACCAGTCGTAGAAATACTTCTTGATGCCTTTTCAGCCAATGATGGTTAACTTAGTCATGTACCTGCACATTCTTCAGAGAAAAAACATTGTTATCCTATATGTAACCAATCCAATGTCCACATATTACAACCAAAATGCAAAAACTTAAAACTACCTACAAGTCCAAAAGCTAAAAACAAAACACAACTACAACTATTACATCAAAAAATCTTAGGTTGTTTCCCAAGTAGCGCCTAATTAATTGTTGTGGTACGACTTGGACAACTTGATTACTCAGACTTTACGAAGTGCCCAAACATCCTTCTTCAGGTTGTCTGGCCTCTTTATTGACTGATAGATATTGAAGAAGACTTCTTAGTCATTCAATCTAAACCTAAGTAAGCCAGGTTCTGTATCAACTAGTGCTCGGCCAGTGGAGGCCTTCCCAAGATGATTGGGACTTCAAAGTCAACTTCACAATCTAGGATAACTAAGTCTGTGGGGAATATGAATTTCTCAACTTTGACAAGTACGTCATAAAGTATCCCCACAGACTTCTTCACCATGTTGTCATCCATCAACAACCGCATGTTAGTCGTAGTAGGGGCTCCATCGTGGCTTCTTGAAGATCGCAAAGGGCATCAGATTTATGTTGTCCATGAGATCACAAAATGCCCTTGTGAACTTTACATCTCCAATAGTGCAAGGTATGGTGAAAGCACCGGGATTTTCTCTCTTATACACCAAGGACCTTGTAGCAATTGCACTGCAATGTTAAAGCTCTTGGGAGAGCTCCTGACTCATAGTATGCTTCTCTATAACCAATTTTGTCATAAACTTAGCATACCCTAGCATCTTCTTCAATGCCTCAATGAGAAGGATGTTAATGGAGAGTTGTTTTAGCTTGGAGAGAAAATCCTTGAACTTTCCCTTCTCCTCCTTCTTTTTGATTCTTTGAGAGAAGAAAGGAGGAGGTTTAGAAACTGGCTTTAGATTTTGTCGCACCTCTACAGCATCACTCACCCTATCCTTGGCATAATCATCATCATCATCTACCGGCATAGGAGGATGAATGGTACTATTATAACCACAAGTAGTGACTTTCATACACTGCCCTTCATTCTTAAGGTTTTGAACTGTGTTGCTTGGTAGTGTACCTCTCTGACATTGGTTGAGTTGATACTTGACCAAACTATTGCTCCAGTTGCTTAATAGCAACTGAATAAGACTTGATTTTCTTATTTATACTGGAGATGCCAGACTTCATCCCCCTCAAGGTCTCATCCTGTGTGTAAGCATTCTTCAACAATCGATCAAATATCTCCTCATCTCTGGAACTACTAGCATCGATGTCATGATTGTGTGGTGGAACATAAGGACTATTTATGTAGCCATCTCTGCGACACCAATTAGCATCTTTGTCCTGGCCCCTATTCTTGTCGTAGTAACCTCCATGGTTGTCTCTAAAACACTATATTTGTTATAGCTCTGACCTTGGTTTCCTTACATTCGGGCCAACAATCCTGATTGGATCCTTGGGCGTTGGTCTTGAAACCCCTCGTTTGATCAGCAATGAAGAAAGTGTATTCCCCATAATAAGCTCCTCGTACATGGATATTCGCGGAGGCTGATGAACAACTGCATTTACTCTTTCCTAATTCTGCTTCATCATCACCTCCATGTTGGTACTGATCTGATCAAGCTCTTGCATTATCTCCTCATTTATTTTTACTTGCTCTAACTTAATACTGACAGTATATGAGCTCTTTGTATATGATCATTCTCTTGGCCCCCATGCACGATTCATCTTGACCATCTTTTCTAGCTTTCAGCAACCCTTTCTGATGGTTGATCTAAAAACATGCACCCCCATGATGGTGTCAGCACATGCTTGGCTATTCCCATCTAGGGCATGGTAGAAGATCTCCACTCAAGCATCATCAACAATTTTTGGTCAGGGACACTTCTCAAGTACTTTGTGAACTGCTCCCATGTAATACTGATCGAATCACCGGGAAATTACTCAAAGTTGTTGATTTGATCTTTCAACTTGAGCTTCTTCGGTCTCGGGAAGAACCTCTCTAAAAAGGCCTTCTATAACTCAGCCCAACTGGTGATCGAAATATGTGGGAGCTCGAATAGCCATAGCACTGCATTGCCTGTCAGAGATAATGGGAAGACACAAAGCCCCACAGCATCCACAGACAGATTTTGTGTTCCCATTACACTCTTACAAACAAACACAACATATCTATGTGGATCCTTTGATGGTAGGCCCGTGAACAACCCACAGTTCTGCAGCATCTGAAGAAACCCGCTCAAAACTACAAACTTTGTATCATTCGGTAATGAGGGTAAAATAATGGCTCCATTCATATGTATAGCTATGGGATTCAATCGATATTGATTCCACTGATAAGCTTTGGCATTGAATGGTTGTGGATCGATGTCCTCCAGAGGAGGTCGTTTATCGTTATTCGCATTCTCATTCTTATTCCAATTTTGATTCAAAGTTGCATTCACCGCATTGTTTACATTATCTTGGGCCATCCTTCTTAATCTTGTCTAAATCTCTGGGTCAAATGGAGTCAAAGGAATACTTCGACTTCACATGTTGGGCATACACTACACCTGTACCCTAAAATAGAACAAAAATAACAAAAATGTAAAATGAGGGAGATAAGGATTAATTCCCTAACTACTCAAATTAAACAAGTCTAGCCATATTCCCTGGTAACAGTGCCAAAATTTTGATGTCGCCCAAGCTACACCTCTTTTTTTAGGCTAAAGCGATCGTTGTCAAGATACATAACCTAACCGAGGTTAGGGTTGATCCCATAGGGAATATGGTAGACTTAGAAGAATTTAAAGCAGTTCAAATGGATTAACCTACTTATCTCCCCAAAGGGGGGGAGAGTTTGTAACAACTATGAAAGTAATCCTAAACTAAGACAAGTGTCAAATCGGTATGAAGAGTAACTAGAGTATTATGTTCCCCATGATTCCCTAACTCAGTATTACTAGATAATCAAATTCTTTTCCAATGCTAGCATGTAGAATGGTAAGTTAAGTTTACCAAACCCTTTCATCTAGGCGAGAGACAAAATTTCATTACGTGATTTGATCCATCGCCGCAATGTGGCATTACTAACTCTTACCTCCTGTTCCAGTACGACCTCCCTTTGGCCCAGTTTGGTTGATTAGACGAGAAACATCAATCAAATCTTGTTAATTAATCTTTTTTCCTATTCATTACTACCTTGATCCAGTCAGTAACACTAGGCGAGTTCTAACGTTGGCCACCGTTTAAGAGCATTCAAACCGAAGAGAATGAATTAGTAAATGCATAAATATTTTTCAAGAATTACGAATTATCTAATTTTACCTTATTAATTTATCATAGTTCCCACAACCCTAGTTGTGGATTTAGCTACTCATGATCAGTTTTGATACAAGAATCATGAATTTGAATAACATAATTGAGAACTTACATAAGAGAATTAAGCATAAGAAATCCAAACTCTTCACCAAGAATCACAAGATTGAATTAAAGACAAAAAGAATGTTTCACAAGTGTTTCTCTCAAGCTCTCTACTATTCTCTACTGTTCTATCATGTTCCATATGAAAAATAACCAAAAACCCCTATTTATAGTCTTTAAAATACAAAAATAAAATGGATTAGGAGAACTGGGTCGAGCAGACTCTACGGGCACTTTTACGGGTCGTATAATGTTTTACGGCCTGTAGTTGGGCTTCTATGGAGTGCATCTTCAAATCTGGGGCTGACTTCTATGACACCCTTCTATATCCTGTATAAAGTTTTATGGCATGTAGGGGGTTTTGTCTGATGACTTTTCAGTAATTCCCCACTTTCTGATCCTTAGGGCACGACACCGAGTCTACGAATCATATAATCATCTATGACTCATCTGCATGTTCATAAACTTAACCTCAGAAAATTACCCTTTACTGGAATTTTATACGAAACTAGATCTATGGCTCGTAGAAGATCTCGTGAAACCTCTGCTTCACCAAAATCTGCACAGTTAGCCCAAAAAATTGTCCTAACCCTATAATCCTGCAAAACAAACATAAAAACACATCAAATCTACTAACATCGCTTTGAGAACACATAAATTTCCAAGCTTTTAAGCATCAAATGGGTTGTATTTTGGAAGCACATCACAACTCCTTCCGTATATGCAGCAAATGGTCTTCTAGAGTTCTACAATATATGACTATGTCATCTAAGTAGACTACTACAAATTCATCAAGATAATCATAAAGGACATTATTCATTAAGCTGCAGAAATAGCAGGGGCATTAGTCAGCCCAAATAGCATTACAAGGAACTCATAGCTACCATATCTAGTTACACAAGTGGTTTTTAGGGCATCTCCCTTGGCTATGCGAACTTTCCAATAGCCATACCTTAAGTCTAACTTAGAAAAGAAAATAGCCTTAGACAGCCTATCCAAGTCTTTAACCAGTGGCATCGGGTACTTGTTCTTCATAGTCACTTTGTTTAGTGCCCTATAGTCAACAACATCCTAAGGCTGCCATCCTGAAATGGAGCCTTGAATGGTTGGATCATGCCAGCATTCAGCAACTCAGACAATTGCCTCCTTAGTTCAGCCAACTCCAAAGGAGACATATGGTAAGGAGGACGTGCCGGTGGCATAGATCCAGGAATCAAGTTTATTATGTGATCAATTTCCCTCCTTGGAGGCAACTCTTTTGGTAGTTCTGGTTGCATTACGTCCTTGTATTCATATAGCACCTTAGAAATATCATCGTGAACTGCAATCTGCTCATCAGGCGTCACTTTCACCAATGCAGCAAGAAATATAGATTCACCTCTCTTAAAGCCCTTCTCAAAACTAATAGCCAATAGCAAGGCCACAGTTTCCTTGTTTTTCTTATCTTGAGCATCAAAGGGATTTATTCTGTGAGACCCCGTGTTTCTCGTCTTCCATTATTTAAATAGTGTGGCGTTATATAAGGCACATGTGATTTTTGCTAGAACCTTGGGATAATAGGGCTGCCAATAAGTGGTAATATCAAGGACCTAAATTTTAAGCTTAAGGAATACCCTAAATACACATTCGTAGTTAAAGAAATGACCCGAGTGGCACCTTGCCCTTTTCGAAAGGTTTAAATTAGGTTTCACTTTTCGGATGGGACTAAAAGTATAAAATTTGCTAATAATGAATTTCTTTAAGCTCTTTAAATAGCACAAAGGTCATACATTAAGTTTTCGAATCAAGAAAGTTGCAAGATAAAGGTCGGCCAAAGTTACCGTAAGTTTCTTTATAAAATCCTTCTTAAATATGGGTCAACTGTATCAGCTTATATCTCCCAAAATATAAAGATTTAGAAATTCCATTACCTATAAATTTGAAGCTCTATGAGTCTAGTTTGCAACGCACGAAACCGCACATCAAACTGACCTCCGAAAAAAGAGTTATGACCGTTTTATCGAGATTGCCCGAGATGAAAACCGGGTCATGAGTCGGATCGGGTTGACCCAACTTAATGTCGGCTATTTTGACATTTTAAAGCTCAAAAATGAGCCATTTTCATCCCAAACCAGTGTAAAACTGAAGATAAAGCTCCCAAAGGTTCTCTAAGTAATTCAGGTAAGTTTTTCGCATTTTTACCGTTAAAATTCGTCCCCGTGCCGAGAAATGCATGCCTTACGCTTTGCAATTGTTTTCCCCTCGTATTAGCTGTGTTTGGAGCTGTTTTTTTAGTGTAAAAAAAATGGTGTTCTTGCTGGTTATTGTTGGTTTGCAGCGGGTGTGTTTAGGTTATAATTTTGGGGCTCTTTTACGGTCATTTTTATGAAGTTTTACGGACATTTCCTCGTGTAAATGCTCCTTGCCGAATCAGGCCATTAATGTTAAATTTTTTACTGTTTATAGGTGTATTTAAGATGCGTATATATAGTTGTTGTGAAGCTTAGGACATAAGGAACAACTTTTGTGAAGGAACCTTTGGCAATTGGACGTTCGTTGGAGAGGTATGTTAAGGCTAAGCTCCATCCCTCCTTTTAGCACGAAATCCGAAAAGTTTCCCAAAACGTCAAATGCGATATCTTACTATTTTGTTGCTAAAAAGACCTTCTATGAAAGGCATTGGGATTGCAGCTGAGTTATATTCATGATGGTATTAGGAAGAAATTCCATTCATTTGCTTAAACTGGACATTCAATTTCTATATATCATTTTATCGGTTTCCCGACTACCTATTCATATGTCCAAGGTGTTTCTCTTCTTGGTGTAGTGCCATTAAAATAAATGTAGAATTCAAAGGGAACATAGTATTCAAAACCAGTCCTTCTTCCACACAAAAAATATAATTGAATAATTTAACAAGTAACGCGTTGGTGTCCAATATTCTCAAGTGAAATGCTCATGTCTAAACTACTAAGGCACACGATCCTGTTTAAATACATTCTTTTATTAATTGACATGGGACCAAATATGATTATAATGTAAAGAACCTTTATGAACATTTTCAAAGAGAAGGCTTCACTCTAAATGTTGGGTTGAGTACCCAAACTTGTTAAAAACGACATGTAAGATCCCACGAGCCATGTGTATATGCTATGACAACGATTATGATGTTATGAGAATAAGTGTACCAATGAGCCAAGATTGGCTAAATGGCAATGACTATGATGCTATGAGAATAAGTGTATCAATGGGCCAAGACTGGCTAAGTTCTTGCTATGGTTTACTATGTGCATTCAACATTCATATCATACATTGCACGTTACGCATGGACTTTGAGCTATAATCGAAGATACGGGGCCTATTTGCCCAACTATATATATGTATATGGTATAGATGGCCACAGGTTGGCAGATATGATGCTGGTTAGCTACCGAAAAGGACCACCAATGCTAGCAGTTGGTTGGGTATGTCATGCATTTGCATCTATATATATGTATTCGCGACATGCGATACTCGAGCATACCATGCATTATTTTTATCACTAGGAGGTGGCTTATTGGCTATTAAGGCTACTTGAGTTTTAGTTACAGGTGGTATTTCTATTAACCTTTTTGCTATGATTATCTATGATTTTACTTCCTGCCTTACAAACCAGTACATTTTTATTCGTACTGACATCCCTTTGTCTGGGGACGCTGCATCTTATTTCGTGCGTGCAGGTTCAGTTAGGGGTTTTGATTTACCCCTTCACTAGGAACCCCATTCAGCTATGAGTTGGTAAGCTCCACCTCTTCCTGGAGCTTTCATAGGATGTTTACTTTTTGTTGTATAGTTGGGTATGACGGGGCCCTATCCCGACAGTGTTACTGATTCTCGTAGAGGCTATTGTGGACACGTTATTGTGGGTTAGTCTTTTTGTATCTTTCAGTCTCCAGTCATAAGATTGGTATGTATATATGGCGTATGCCTGTACCTCTGTGGTGGCAGCCTCGTCGGCTAGCTAGTACTTTATCATTTGTGTTTACTTATCTTGATGTACGTGATTTACTATTAACCAGGTCATGACCTAAAATGTCCAGCTTAGTCTTTCAGACGTTATGTTGCCTGATTTTCTTTTGGTCCCTAGTTAGTTCACTAGCATGTTTAGTGGCTTGCCCGTCCAATAACGGTATCGGGTGCCTGTCGCGCCTCCCCTCTCTTTGGGGCATTAAAAACAAGGTATCAGGTCGTGTCTCAGGGAGTCCACAATGTCGTGTCTAGTAGAGTCTTGCTTATGGGTGTGTTGTGCACCACACTTATAATCAGGAGGCTACGAGGCATTTAGGGATGGTTATATTTCTTTCGCTTAATAGATCGTGCTATAGAGCAAAGCTATAGTAACAGATGAAATCTATATCATGTTATGTTGTTCTTATTTAATGGGTTACCTATGCTCAGGATATGGCACAACATGAGATAAGTATGGATCCAAGAGAAGGTACCAATCATGTCTTGCCTGGTGAGGCAGATATGTTCCCTATTCAGGCACATAGGGAGTCTCCAATGCCCACAGTACCAGATTCACCAGCACCTGTTGGGACCCAAGGAGATCTAGTACCCCCAACACCCGATTAAAGACTGGGGATTAGGGGATGAAGGAGGTTATTTAGCTACTAACTATGATGGTTTTTATTCATGAGAGACAACTAAAGGTGAGAGCAGACGCGCCTCCCCGGCCTATAACGGTATCGGGTGCCAGTCGCGCCTCCCCTCTCTTTGGGGCGTGATATATTCCCTTCACAAATCCTGGGTCTTTCTCACCCATGAACATCAGACCATCTAAATAAGGAATTGGGGAAACCTTAAACTTCCTCATGAAATCGATTCCCGACAAAACATTAAAATCATAAAGTGGCACCATTGTCAACGTGTGTACACAAGACTAGTGCCTAATTTTCAGAGCCACATTGGCAGCCATGCCATAGCCTAGTTGTGCAGCAGAATTAACAGCTTTCATCTTCGTTAAATAGTCAGTCACTTTCAACCCGTACTCCCTAACAATCTTTGAGGCAATAAATGTATAGGTACCACCAAAGTCTACCATTTTAACAACATTTGTATCCCTAATTTCCATGTCCACATACATCAAAGTACCATAGGCATCAGACAAATCTATAGAATTTGCAGCCCTTACATAGGCAACTTCAGTTTTGGATTTCCTCTCATCGATGTCGATCCCAACAACACGTGACAAAGTGTTGATCAAACGCAATGGATTGACATAGGCATGTTTGCACTGTCATCATCAGCACACTTTGTCCGCAACCACAGAATAAGATTCTCACGAAAGTAGCGAACAACCATGGTTAGTTTTTCATTTTCAGGAACATGGGCAATAGCAAAATAATGCTCCAACTCCTACAAGAATTTCTCCAATTCTTTTGCCCAATGCACACCATCAAATGGCTTTGGCTCCAGAATTTTGATTTTGGCATGCTCTTTGACTCCCCTGGGTAGATTAGAAACAACCAAGTAAAGAATATTCACTTTCGCTTTCAGATCTTTATTTTCCTTATTAGTTTCAGTTTGTGCGCCTATAGAGTCACGAAAGTCCTGCAACTCCACCAACTGGCCATCAACAGCACCACGATGGGCCTGCAGTACAGCATTAAGACCCTGAATTATTGTTAGGACATCTGTCATGGCCTCAGCACTGTCTGCCATGCTCAGAATAGTTTCCAGCCATGCAACCTTTTCCCACAACTCATTGTATGAATTTCTACCAACCATTTTTGTGTTGAAACAACCTTCGCTCTGATATCAGTTGGAATTGGGTCAACTCTTGCGATCTAACCCACTCGGCCGCCTAACTCACTTGGACCCAACCTTCTTTTTTAATCATTTTGATCATGTTCCAACACAAACAAAGACTGTGAAATAAAAACAAGCACGTACAGAAACAAGTTCTAATCTTGTTATTTAACTCGTGCCAACAAAGGAAGCACACAACACTTAGCCTACAAAATTTGTCTAGGCTAACTTGCTGCCAGACTGATTGTCCGTGCCATTAAATAGGCCACAGCATACCCAATCATGTGCCAGCCATGTGCCTGCCAACTCAGTTGACTTCCCAACTGATAAACTTAATTTAAATTCGAATTTACAAGCTTTTCCTAACATGTTAACATGTCACAAACAACTAGAAACTCCCTCAACCATTAATTACCCACGCATGTGTATGGCACATGTAGGCAGCTTTCAAATTTTGGCGCCAATGCCTTGCCCTTGGTGCCCAATTCGTGCCTGACCTGCATGTTTGTGCCATGCCCAGGCCATGCGCACGTGCCTGTGCCATGGCACAGGTCCTACCTTACACAGCTTCCCATAGGGGTGTAGTCTCATGTGCCTTTGGCCTAGTCCCGTACTTAGCCTTAGCTTATTTAGGCACGACCTTACCACGTCACAGCCTTGTCTTACCGTAGCTTGCCCAGCCCTTGTCATGCCTTATCCACGTCAAGCCTTGCATTGCCTTAGTGTATGCAATCCTTGCCATGCCTTATGTGTTACTTTCTGATAAGAAATGTCATTTATTTTTGGGTTGTTTATGATTGTTTTATGCCTCATTTTGAGCTCAATTTCTTGCTATAGACTCGGGGTGATGTAGAGATCATTTTAGGGAAGTTGGTTTGGTATTCTAGGTGTAGCCCCCGTTTTTCCCATTTGAGTCACATTTAACATATCATCCCTCATTCCTTGAGATATTATAGACAAAATGTCCTTATTGATATTGTGACTCATATTTTGACAGCTGGGCAATTTCTGGGGTTCATCAGAGAGGAAAAGCTTACATGGATTGATCCGTAGTGTGTGGATTCATCTTTCAAGTAGGCTAGGCTTCCTTTAACTTTAAACTAAGTTGAAATGTGTAAATGCTTGAGTTGAGATGTGTGGATGGGTTGTATATACACTATTACTGAATGTATGATATGTATGATGATGTGAGACACAGGTTACTGCATAAGGTACTATATCAGTTGTAGTTATTGTATTAGTTGTGTTCTGGTTCTGTTAAACTATGGAAAGGCTTTGTAAAGGATAGATGTGGGTTGATGCATATGACAGGTATGTACTCTGGCTTGACTCTTATGTGTGTATATAGGTGTAGCCTGGGGCTATAGAGATATTGTAGTTATGAGACTGGTTGCTAACTATTCTTTGTGTTGGGGACTTGCTCTGGTATATGCTTGATTCTAATAGCCCTAATTGTTCTGAATACCCATGATACAACTGTGACTGTAACACCCCAATTTTTTCTAAGCTAAGACCAAGTCAACCTTCATATGATATAGGATTTTAATTGATGATTCATAATTGAGCACATATGTTAAAAACAATTTCTTAGTGTGGGAATAGAATTGGAGTTGGTAGAAAGGTCAACTTCAAATGACTATATCTCATAAAGTATAATGAGTTAGGTGACCCATAATAAATCAAAATTAAAGATCTTTGAATTAGATTTCCAATGCATCTTATTTCTCCTTAATCAGAGTTTGGAGTAGAAAGTTATGACCATTTTACTGAAGACCTGCAGAGCTATCTGAAGATCCATGACAGTTCTGCGTCGTGGACCTATCGCAAACCCTTTCTAGATAAGCTAAATGATGTCCTTTTATTTCATTTTGAGGATACTTTTATCCTAAAACCTTTGGGGGTCTATTTAAAGTCCGAAAATGCATAAAACGTGAGTTTTCATAATTAAAACCCTCTCCTTTACTCCTAAAACATGAATGCTCAAGAATCATCAAGTTAGGGATAGCTCTCAAGATTCATCATCAAGGTAAGCTATTCCTCATAAATTTCGATCTACCCAACCCAAATTTCCTCATCTATTCATGAATCTTTAATAGAATCTTAAATCATAACCTAGGGTTTTAAGAAAACTAATTCTAGAATTCTAAGAAAGGATTCCTTGATTCTTCTTTTTCAAGAATTAGGGTTCTTCATCAAGAACTCTAAGGATTCTAAGTCAAGAATTCAAGAATCAAAGATAAGCCCTTCAAGCAAGGTCTTTCCAAGTTCTTCCATACTAAAAGAACTACCGATACTGAGGATTTTCTCCAAGAAGGCTAGTATTCATCAAATTTCAATTGTAATATGAACTTTCCAGGTATGTAGGGCTGAGCTAAAAACATGAGATTGTTCTCTCATGTGCCGCATAGAGGTCATAGATGAGTTGATGATTTATAGAGTTTATATGCATGATCTTCGATGGTTTTTTTCTTAAAATTATATTTGAAATTACATGTTTTCCTATGTTGATGATCATCATATTATTTGTTTTTTTTGAATTGAATATTTTTCATGAGAATTTGCATAACCCTACATGACTAATTTCAAAATCATGCATAATGAACTTGAGAATTGAGTCTAGAGCCTTGAGTTGAGATTGTGGATTGTGATGAGAGCATGATGATGAGTTGATAGAATTTGATTGTCTTATGAGTCTCTACAAATGAACTTTACCGATGTGTCTATTCAATTACTTCCTAATGATTGTTCTAAATCTTGAATCATTAATGAGATTGGTTGATGAGAGGGTTAAAGTCCCTAGCTATGAGATGATTGACGAAAGGGTTAAAGTCCCTATGAGATGCCAGCCGTTGACGGGGTTTCGAGTCCTTATGTGATTGGTCGAGATGGAGGTTTTATGAGCATTAAGTCATGGGAGGAGTAGCGAGCACCAAAATAGGTAAGAGTGAGTCTCACTCAAACTCATTAATTATATCACCAAACGTAGGAGTGGACTAAGTCTGTTAGAGTCGGACAAGTCCCTACCTTAAGGGCTAAGTCCGTTAAAGTAGGATAAGTTCTCACTGGAGGGCTAAGTCCGTTAAAGTCGGACAGGTCCTCACCTTATAGTCCCTGAAACAATAGAGGACTTATTGAGTTTTGACTCCATATTGGGTGAGTTGATATGGTTTTTGAGTGTTCCCTACCTAGCAAGTTTGGAATGGTTGTGGCAACATTAGCGTGATTGTTGTACATTCACTGGCTCGTAAGTGATTGTTGTCGCATAAGAGAAACTCCCATAAATTTCATACCTTGAGTACTCCGAGTCTGAGATGAGTTTTGAGATGAGATGAGAGAAGTGAGCTCCACTGAAATGAGATGAGATGAGATGAGAGGAGGTGAGCTCCTTTGAGATGAGTCTGAGATGATTGATGAGTTTGAGTTATTGATGGGTCACTTGTCTACTCTTTATTCTTGCATAGATAGACATTTGACTATTTGATGTGATTTGATGTTTATTTTGAGTCGATGTCGTTTTCATATTATTATACCGGTTTCTGTTTCACTCAGCTATTTTACATACCAATACATTCCAAGTACTGATGTCCACTCTGGATTGTATCATATTATGATGCAGAGGCAGGTACTAGAGATCGTCAACAGGCGCTCTGTTGAAGATCCGAGATTCTCAGCTAATTTGTGAGCCTCCCCTACTCCGGAGGATCCACTACTTTTATTTCATCATGCTTTAGAGTTATATTGGACTATTTCTTTTATTTTGATTTGGATATCCATGGATCTGTCATTGGCACCAGATGATTAGTGATAAAGGCTTCATAGACGATGGTCAACCGCTGATGTTGAGATTGTGAGCTAGTTCTTTCTTCTAGCCTTCATTATTTTATATATTCTATTGAGATTTTAGATGAGATGCGTCTATTACTTACTTATATTTTCTGCTATTCAGTAAAGTCTATTTGATTGAATGATGTGATGAGGCAAAGTGGTTCGCTTGGGGACTAGCAATAGTCTCTGAATGTCGCCCATGCCAAGAGTACCCTCCCAGGGCGTGATAGTGACCTCCCTATTATCTTGAATACTTGTGACTGGCTAGTGGTGATATACTTGTGTCTAGTTAAATATAATTCAATACTATTTCTGTGACATATATACCTAGATATACCGTTGTTAGCCATTACACTCTTGCTAACCTTACTTGATACTGGGTAACATGTTATATTTTGAGAAATTCTATTGTTTATGCCTTTGATTGGCAATCGGAACTCGTGACATGAGATATGAAGTTGCTACACCTCTGGTGAGATAGAAATGGGGATGTGATTCTCTTAAAGAGATGTATGCCTTTTTATATGGGGTTTATTGGGTCATCTATGGTTGAGTTGATGATCGTATGCTGAGGCGATTACTATAGTCCAGCACAGGTTGCTGAGTGTAACACCCAGTAAAATTACAAAAATACCCCTAGAAGAGATATGTGCGCATAACACGTCTTCCTAAACTCCGATGGAAAATCGAAGGCCGGATATGCAATCAGCATGAAAGATTGAGCAGGGAAATGGTCTTGGTTGATTTTTAAAGCAAGCGGATCAAAAGATATTTTTTCTATGAGAAAATGACTTCAAGAATGAGTACGCGATAGGTGTGTGACACGCACCTACTGCGTACTTACACTTAAAATTGGTCCCAATATTTTCTATAGGATTAGAAAACTCAATCGAGAATTTTTTGCGAAAAACCCCAAAAACATACCATGTCCGCGACACGGGCCATGTTACCTGAGGCGAACTTTTTTTTTCAGTTTTCACGAGGGGCACTCCATTCCTTTCCCAACCTCTCCTAAACCTAAAACACGATCTAAATAGGTCATTTAGAGTATAAAAAGGATTTTTAACCCTATTCTTAAGTCTTTCTCAAGTTCTATCAAAGGTTAGGGTTATGGAGAAGAGAAGAGAAGAGAAGGGAGGATTCAAGAGATTGAGGAAAGTCCTTGTGAGGGTGATGGTCAAAGCTTCATACCAGGCATGTAAGGCTAACCTAAAATATGGGAATGTCCTTTCATGTGCCCCCCTTGATGGTAATAGAGGAGTTGAGAGTCTAATGAGTCTACATATATGTTTCTTCTATATTTTCTTGTAAATTACATATATATTACATGTATTTTCATGCATTTATGATCATCATAAATTTGATACTAAATTTACTGTTTTTACATGAGTTATTTTCACAAACCGTATATGTTACTTTGTAAAAGAATGCATGAATGAACCTAGGGATTAAGTCTAAAGCCTTGACTTAAGTATGTTGATTGTGATTATGATGTGAGCATGATGATGAGTCAATAGAGCTTGATAACCCCATGAGTATTCATAATTGAATTCCAGAGATTTGCTTAATTGACTTCTTCCTAATGATTAATCTAAGCCTATGAGATGAGTTAAAGTCCCTAAAAGCAATAGAGGACTTTAGAGTTTGAGTTAATGAGATGATAAGGGTCTCTATGAGACTAATTGAGATGATTGATTAAGATGAAGAGTCTTATGAGAATTGAGTCTTGGGAGGAGTATCGAGTAACGAAATGAGTAAGAGTAAGTCTTACTCGCACTAATTAACTACGTCGCCAAGCACAGGAGTGGACTAAGTCCTTTAAAGTCAGACAGGTTCTTATGTTGTGAACTAAGTTTGTTAAAGTCGCACAGGTTTCTATTTGTGAACTAAGTCTGTTAAATTCGGACAGGTTCCTATTTTTAGGACTAAGTCGGTTAAAGTCCGACATGTCCCTATTTTACTATCCTGAAATAATAGGACTTAATCGGTTAATTATTCGGATCCATTATGAATTTGAGTTGTTCTTTACCTGGAAAATATGGAATGATTGTGGCAATATTAGTGCGATTGTTGTACAATCACTAGCTCATAAGTGATTGTTGTCAGATAAAAGAAACTCCCAAATAGGTCTGATACTGATAGTACTCTGAGTTGAGTTAAGTTGAGTTGAATTAAGTTGAGATGATTGATGAGGTTTGATTGGTATTGATTGGTCATTGGTCTACTCTTTATTCTTGCTTTAGATAGACATTTGACTTTCTGATTGAGTATTTTCTGAGTTGATGTTATTTCTATATTATTCTACCTGTATATGTTTCATTCAGCCATTCTACATACTCATATGTTCCATGTACTCATGTCCATTTGGATTGTATCATTTCATGATGCAGAGGTAGGTACTAAAGATCGTCAACAGGTGCATCGTTGAGGATTTATCGTAGTCAGTAGAGTTGGTGAGCCTCCTTTACTTCGGAGGATCATTAGTTTTTTCATCTAGCTATTAGTGTCATACTTTAGACTTGATTTAGCTTTATTTGAGTTGCGGTAGCCACGGGTCTATCATTGGCACTAATTGATAGTGATAGAGACTTCATAGACTAGAGTTGAGTTATTGATGTTAAGACTTGTTGAGCTAGTTTCCTTTCTACTAGCCTATTTATTTGATATACTATTTAAGACATTAGATTTGCCTATTATTATCTTTAGTCTTCCGCTGATTAATAGAGTTTATTGAATGAATGAATGAATGAACGTGATGAGGCCAAATAATTCATTTGGGGGCTAGCGATAGTGTCTGAGTGTCACTACCCTCCCGGGGCATGAAAACTTGGTATCAAAGCACAGAGTTCAATTATCCTAGGGAGTCTATGAAGACGTGTCTAGTAGAGTCTTGTTTACGGGTGTATTTTGCATCATAATTTATAAGTAGGAGGCTATAGGACATTAGGAATGGTTGCATTTCTTTCATATTCCAATTTGTGCGACAAAGTCAAACTCTATGAAAGCTCTCTTCTAGTTCATGGGCTACGCGTTTATAGAATTGTGATCATGCTTCTGAGATGAGCTGATAAAAGAAAAGTACGCGATAGTGAGAGTGATAGTTGGTTGAGGTTTGTAACTAGAGTTGTTATCTAATAGTTAAGTAATAGGGTGAGGAGTTGATTGTCGTAAGTTTTGACAAAAGAATAGTAAGTACCCTTTTTGTTTCCATGATGAGGTATAGAGAAAGAATTATTCTTAAAATGTGTTAGAGTCTACTCAGAACTAGAAAGAGGTTTATGTTGATGTGTTATAGCATTCATACCATTGAGTGTGAAGTACAGACGTTAAATAGGGGAATAAGGTGCTTTCAATGTGATAGATCTAAATTAGGCTTATGATCTAGAATGGAATGCCCTGTGAAATTCATAGAGTTATTAGCTTAGCTAGAAGGGAGGTATACTGGACGGGTGATAGACCTTGAGTTGTGAGGAGGGGATGTGTTGATGGAGTATTCGGTATGAGATTTTAGTGGGCTTATGTTCCCAAAATTTTACCTAGTAGTTGTAAGTTGGTGTGATATTGAAGAGGTGAGTGATAAATACACATGCTAGTACTAGACCCTAAGCTTGAATTTTGAGGAGTAGTGTTAAAGAGGAGTAGCACTGTGACAGTGATAGTCTTAGTTAGAGATTCACTCTAAAAGATTGCCATAGTATGTGTTATAGACACGTTGATTTGTAAGGAAAGTGATGTTGTGAACAGAGTACAAGTGCCCCTGGGGTAGGTTAGTGAATTGAGGATATGTCATTAGATAACAAGAGGCTTAAGATGTGTATCCATGATAGCATAAAGTCATGCTAAGCTCTAAGTTATGACTGCTATAAGAATTTAGACATTATTTTGAGTGGTCAATGCGGAGTAGGTTGATGTAAGCATTCTTTGTCATCCCAAGTGACTAAGTTGATTGGGGCTTATGGATAGATGATGATAAGTTTTCGATTATAATCTAAGTCTTTTACAAATGAATTTATGGGAGCATAGAAGTTAAGTATTAACAGGCCAAAAGAAGAGGTTAGGTTGTAGGAGTTATGGAAAGTGGTTATGTACGCCATTAAGAGCAGCAAATATGGAAAGATTCCCATAAAGAGGAAGCTAAGAGTGGTATCTTTGAAGAGAGTCTTAGTGGTTGTTATAAGTAGGTGACTATAGCATAACCAAAGAGTTTAAGATGTTCTTGTGGGTAGTGATTCCCTGACCATGTAGAGATACGTACTTATAGCTTAGAAAAGGAGAATTGATTCACAAATTTAGAGAGATAACCTTAAGCTAAAGGGGAGATGATGAGGTGATAAGCCATAGTAGATCTCGCGTTCTCGATAGTGATTGGGTTGATCAAGATGAGAAGCTAATTCCTTGCCATATCATATGTTCCTTATACTTCAGTTGAGGTAATGCTCTATTCCTGTATGGTGTATGACTGCCAAAGCCCATAGCCTAGTCCCATACACTCAATCAACATAGTTTCCACTCATTCCTTCTCGACCGATTCCTGTTCATGTTGAGTTTTGAGGATGAGGAGCGATGACTTCATTCAGTAACTTTGATCTTACCTCATGGATCTAAGAGTTTCCAGTCCTATCTTGAATGAGATGTGACTTGAGTTTTACACTACGTATAGTTCTATGAATTCAGAATGGGTCTTGATGGATGAGGGAGATTGTACTTCATTATGAATGTTCTCATATAAGATTTCTCGATTGAATCGTGCTAATGATCTTTCGTTCCAAGCCCTTAAGTGATCCTTCTTTCCAGTCTTGGTAGAAATATTAAAGATACTAGAAGAGTGACGGTTGATGAGGGAAAGTGAGAGTTCTTGATTCTGATAATGATATGATACCATTTTTTTAGGTTATAGACATGGAGGAGGAGTTGGAGAAATAGTGATGAGTCTAATAGACAGTAAAAGAATATTAGTATCTCTCATGGTAGAAGTTCATGCAATAAGGATTTAGATGTGCTATGGTAGGTTTGAAGATTCTCAAGTGAGGTTGACTTTAAAGAGGTCATAAAGTGTTTAGAGTGATAGGCTTGGATGTGTAGTTGCTATCATGTGGGTATGCTAAAGTGGTGAGAAAGAGTAGTATTCTTTAAGTAAAGGTCACTATGGGGATATGAAACATAGATTTTGAGGGATTAGATTGGTATAAGTATGATTATCTTAGTACTAGAACATTGGGACTTAGAGTTAAGTGTGAAATGGAATGAGAGGATATGGTTAGACGTAGATTTGAGTAGGAGTTGTAAGCTTAAATTGATGGAGTGAAATGCTATGAAAAGGAGCTGCAATTGAGATGAGAAGTTGAGCTTGAGAGTATCCACAGAGTCTTATATATCACGATGGTCACATTCTCAATTGGAGTTGATGGTTTCCTTCCTGAGTTTGAAAGACTGATTGTCGAGGTGTTCAAATGATTTGAGTTGACTGAGTTCTGATGTTCCACTCATGCCTGATGATGAGGATGCCTAAGATAATATCTCTACTTTTGATCTGAACTGAGTTGTCTATTCCTGAGCCTGAATAGAGATTGTTAAGGTTGATGAGGAGTCGAGAATTTGATTAACTGAGTGAGTTTTGAGAAGATTTCGGATTGTTATTCATGCCTTGACGTCCATCGTTACTCTTCATTCGAGGATGAATGATTCCAAGGGGAGATGATGTGACACCCGATAAAATAATCAAAAAACCCTTAGAAGAGAAATGTGCACATAACGCGTCTTCCAAACTCTGATGGCAAATTCGAGGTCGAATATGCGATCAACATGAAAAATTGAGCGGGAAAATGGTCTTGGTTGATTTTTAGAGCAACCGGATCAAAGGATAATTCTTCAATGCGAAAATGATTTCCAAGATGAGTGTACAATAGGTGTGCGACGCGCACCTGCCACGGACTTACACTTAAAATTGGTCCCAATATTTTCTGCAGGATTAGAAAACTCGATTATAGAATTTTCAGCGAAAAACTCCAAAAACATACCATGTCCCGACGCGGACCATGTTACCCAAGGCGAACATTTTTTTAGTTTTTGCGAGGGGCATTCCATACCTTTTCAACCCCTTGTAAACCCAAAACATGATCTAAATAGGTCGTTTCGAGTATAAAGAGGGCTTTTAACCCCATTCCTAAGTGTTTTCCAAGTTCTATAAGGCTAGGGTTAAGGAAAAGAGAAGAGATGCGAGGATTCAAGAGACTGAGGAGGGTTCTTACGAGGGTGATGGTCAAAGCTTCATACCAAGTATGTAAGGCTAACCTAAAACATGGGAATATCCTTCCATGTGCCTCCATTGATGGTAATAGAGGAGTTGAGAGTCTAATGAGTCTACATACATGTTTCTTGAATATTTTCTTGTAAATTACATATATATTACATGTATTTTCATGTGTTGATGATCATCATAAATTTGATACTGATTTGATTTTTTTACATGAATTATTTTCACAAACCTTATATGTTACTTTGTAAAAGAATGCATGAATGAACCTACAGATTGAGTCTAGAGCCTTGACTTGAGTATGTTGATTGTGATTGTGATGTGAGCATGATGATGAGTTAATAGAGCTTAATGACCCCATGAGTATACATAATTGAATTCTAGAGATTTGTCTAATTGTCTTCTTCCTAATGATTAATCTAAGCATGAGCTATTGAATGAGATAAGTTAAAGCCGCTGAAAGCAATAGAGGACTTTAGAGTTTGAGTTAATGAGATGCTGAGAGTCTCTATGAGACTAATTGAGATGATTGATTGAGATGAAAAGTCGTATGAGCATTGAGTCTTGGGAGGAGTATCGAGCACCAAAATGAGTAAGAGTAAGTCTCACTCGAACTCATTAACTACGTTGCCAAGCGTGGGAGTGGACTAAGTCCGTTAAAGTCGGACAAGTTCCTATGTTGTGAACTAAGTTTGTTAAAGTCAGACAGGTTCCTATATGTGAACTAAGTTTTTTAAAGTTGGACAGGTTCTTATTTTTAGGACTAAATCCGTTAAAGTTGGACATGTCCCCCTTTTATTGTCCTGAAACAATAGGACTTAATCGGTTAATTATCCGGATCCATTATGAATTCGAGTTGTTCTTTACCTAGCAAGTACAGAATAGTTGTGGCAACATCAGCGAGATTGTTATACAATTACTGGCTCATAAGTGATTATTTCCAAATAAGAGAAACTCCCAAATAAGTCCCACAATGATAGTACTTTGGGTTGAGTTGATTTGAGTTGAATTAAGTTGAGTTGATTGATGAAGTTTGATTGGTATTGATGGGTCATTTGTCTACTCTTTGTTCTTGCTTTAGATAGACATTTGACTTTCTAATTGAGTATCTTCTGAGTTGATGTTATTTCTATATTATTCTACCTATATCTATTTCATTCAACCATTTTACATACTCGTACATTCCACGTACTGACGTCCATGTGGAATGCATCATTTTATGATGCAGAGACAAGTACTAGAGATTGTCAACAGGCACATCGTTGAGGATCTATCGCAGTCAGCAGAGTTGGTGAGCCTCTTTTAATTCGGAGGATCATTATTTTATTTTCATCTAGTTATTAGAGTCACACTTTAGACTTGATTTAGCTTTATTTGAGTTGTGGTAGCCATAGGTTTGTCACTGGTACCAATTGATAGTCATAGAGGCTTCATAGACTAGAGTTGAGTTATTAATGTTGAGACTTGTTGAGCTAGTTTCCTTTCTACTAGCGTATTTATTTGATATACTATTTGAGACATCGAATTTGTTCATTATTATCTTTATTCTTTCACTAATTGATAGAGTTTATTGAATGAATGAATGTGATGAGGCCAAGTGGTTCGCTTGGGGACTAGCAATAGTCTCTGAGTTCCCACCACGTCTAGGTTACCCTCCCGAGGCGTGATACTGAGGGTATCGCCTATAGTCCAGCACAGGGTATAGTCTTCCGTGTTACACTCTTAATTATATGTTGAGGGTATCGCCTATAGTCCAACACATGGTATAGTCTTTCGTATTGCACTCTTGATTGTATAGTGAGGGGATTACTTATAGTCTAGCACATGGTATCGCCTATAGTCCAGCACATAGTATAGTCTTTCATGTTGCACTCTTGATTGTAGGCCGAGGGGATCACCTATAGTCCAGCACAGGGTGCTAAGGTAATCGCCTAGGCTCCAGTATAGGGTATAGCCTTTCGTATTACACTCTTAATTATGTACTGAGGGGATCGCCTATAGTCCAGCATTAGTTGCTGAGGGGATTGCCTATAGTCCAGCACAGGGCATGATCCGCGGGCTGAGTCCAAATCAGTGCACCTACTGAGTCACATCCACGGTTTTTGTTTCGAGTTTTGTGTTCCTCTCTTACCATCAGGGTTGGGGTATTGGTTCAAATATGGTTGGATGGTTGAGACCTTTGTTGTCAATTACTGATCCATGTATCCTACACCTATACACCCTATAGTTATGTGTGGGTGTACCTTCTATGCTTATGGGGGCCCAGTCGATGTACAGGCATAGATACTAGGGCCTTACACCCACGTACAGAACTATACCTCGGTCCTGTGACAATCGTGATATGGTTCCACTCGGGTTTCATTGGTTGGTCCCGCTGTACACTGTTTGGTCCTACTCAATTGGTCCCTTCTGGTTCTACTTGGTTAGTTCTACTCAGTTGGGTTCCCCAGATGCCACCGACATAGTTAACACTTGATACTCAGGTTTCGTTCGTCGATATCATTGCACATCACTTAGGTCATTCAGTTGGGGTCCCGTGGTTCTCCAAACATGCTTATATTTTGCCCTGGATTTAGATAGCCAGTATTGCAGTATTTCACTACATTTGTTCTTACCATATTTACTGTATTTCACTCAGTCAGCCGATGTTTCCTACTGGTGCCTATTACTGGTATTCAAGCCTACTTTTTTGCATCTACTCATGGTGCAGGTCTAGGTACGAGCCGTATCCATCGATTGGGAGATTGTAGACGTGTCAGGAGACTTTGGTGAGTATCGGCAGTTTAGATATTCTACATCTCCTTAGGCCGTCTTTTATATTCGGGCACTAGCCCTGTACAACTATAGTTTTGTCTTGTATATGCAAGAGTTTCTCTTGGTTATTTATATGATCGTGTATATATTTTTATTTGGGATTCGAGCCTATAGTAGCTCTGTACAGGTGACTTCCAGGTCCTGGGTAGATTGTGTTTACCGTACTTATATGTTGCTAGTATCTTTATCATTAGTGATTCAGATCAGATGTCGTGGGCATTGGGTTGGCTTGCCTGTAGGCGGGATCTAACAGGCGCCATCATAACCTAAGAAGTCGGATCGTGACATCATATGAGTACTAATAAAATATTTAATTAAAACTATCTTACATACATTAAAAAAGTTTTGTTTCTATAACTATTAAAAAATAACTAATCCATGTTAAATAAGTCATCTGCAAGTGGTCTTTTGAATTGATCCTTCGATTTGTTCTATCCGAAAAACATAGGAGTTCATTTTTATTTGGAGTCAATGCATTGAATTATTTGTTTGATAAAATTTTCCTTACAATAAATCAGATTCGGAATAAGTTTTGATTGAGATCTCGTTTTGATACAAGTTCTGATATGTTTTAATAGTTCATTTTATATATCAAGTATCATTTTACAATTTCATTGTGGTGCATTGTATTTGTTTTGGTACATGAATCTTATATCCTATATAGGATACATGATACATGATAATTGATACAAAAATTGACTTTGGTACATAATAAAATGCATATGATACCATGTTTGTTAAAGTTTTTTTTTATTATAATTGAAATTGTAACAGGTGAAAGTATCAATTTATGGAATGAACGCATATTTGTGCAAAATATGTAATTGTGAAGTATTTGCATACATGAACCTTTTTCAATATATGTGATAAATGATACATGATACACTATTCGTGGATTGTGGCCATAGTATCATATCTGATACAATTCAGCAATCGGATGTTATTAAAGATAACACTAATGAATCAAGTTTAATAGAAGTATCATGTTGTATGATTCATTATAAATAACCTTTTAGTGCAGGTCTGATATAATGAAACAATCAAAATTACTAAAATATATAATTATGTATCATGTATGATCATTTATCATGTTATAGGATATGTTGTAATTACCACATTTCTTCACACTGATACAATTTATCAAATCAATATTGTGAAATTCAAAAACTCCTGTAAGCAAGTTTTATTCAAGTATTATGTAATTGGATACATTCAAATAAGGAAATTTTTTCATAACTTGTACAATGTATCAGTCAAATTGGCTAAAATGTAAATTCTTGTATATTATAATTGTTAAGCATCATGTTAAGTAATACATTGTCAAGGAATTTTATAAAATAACATTGTATCATGACACATGATAAAATCCCCTGTAAGCAAGTTTTATTCAAGTATCATGTAATATGATACACTCAAATAAGGAATTTTTTCATAACTGTAGCCAAGTATCATGATAAGTGATACATTCTTAAGAAATATTACAAAATAACATTGTATCATAAGTATTATGTAATGAGTTGTAATATAACATGTATCTGTTTTTTTTTTTTTTTTTTGTTGAATAAAAACATGCTTACATGGGTTTTATTATATGTCATGATATGGTGTTATTTTAAAAAAAAAAACACTAGATACATATTATATTACAACTCATTACATAATACTTATGAATCAACCAGAATATTTATGTATCATAACTTTATAAAAGAAATGATTTAGCATGATTCATAGTGATAAAAATGTGAATCATACTGTGTGGTACATCCACTTATTGCAAGCACTGTATAAGTGTCATTAACCATGATACAATGACTATATTTATTCTAATTGATTCAAACAACAAAGTGAGAAAACATAAATTATACATATGTATCGGTTACATAAGTAATCGTATGTGTACGAATCAAATACACAAGAATACACTAGATACATACTGCCCCCATGAATCACTACATCCAACTATTTCATACTTTATATAAGTATCATTATGTATTTGATAAATGACTACATTTAGGATAATAGATTCATCAACCTAAATCAATTAGCAAAAGATGATAAACGTTTAAAATGCATAAATTATTTGTTACAACTTTCAAAAATAGAGTCGAACAGAGGACCCACAAAAGATTTCAAAAATGAGAAGAAAAAGAATCTTGAGAGAAGAAAAGAATTGAGAGTATTTGTTATTTGATCACGAAAGCAATAAAGAAAATCAGGAAAAAAAAACCGCCTCAGTTTCTTCTTCTTTGTCATCTTCTTCCTCCTCTTCATCTTCTTCCTCCTCTTCATCTTCTTCAGTTTCTTCAATGATTTCACTTTGGTCAAAAAAAAATGAAAAATCAAAGACTTGATGTTGTTCAGAAGTTCTTCAGAACTTCTCATTGATCTTCTTTTTACATTTCTCATCGATCTCCTCTTGTCAAATTGCCTGTAATGTCTCAACATAATCACCCCATTAATCGCGGATTAGCTCCTATTGTTGATTTTTCGACTATTTTGATATGAAAGTATTTGCCTTTGAGCAGTAGAAAAATTGAGTTCAAATTTTGGTAGTGTGTTTCTAAAAAGAATCTGTTTTTTTTTTTTATGGGAAATAGATTGCTTGATATCAATTACCTTGATTTATGATTCAAATTTTGGAAATTATTTTCTAAAGGAAATTGTTACTTTTTTTATCGGAATTAAGTGATTGACATAAATTAGCTTAATTTATGGAAGGAAATAACTGAATTTTTTTATGTATCACGAGTTGTTTTCAATGTATCCCGAAGTGGCTCTTTTTAAGGAATTTTTGGTAAATTTGAAAAGAGTAGGGATAGATTAAAATTTGTTCCTTACACAATGGAATTTGTGTAAGTTATATTAATAATTAACAGCCTCAATTCACCATATAATTTGCTTCTTATAATTTATAACTTTCTACCACCAATAAATATTAACCACCCTACCGCGCATGTCGTGCAGTTCCGTATTAAATTTATTACTATAATGGATAGGACCGTACGGTATTAATCTATTAGACCTTTGGAAAATTGGAGTTATCAACATAGAACAAATATAATATGAGGATAAGACAAAATTTGGATATAGCGTGCATATTCAATCTAAAATCCATATCCAAAGTCTAATTCATAATCCAAAATAAAAACCAAATATCCCTACCCCAACGGACTATAAAAGTAACTAACTAGCTTCACTTCCTGCAACATTTGTATTGCCTAGTGCTGGGCTATAAGTAATAATTAATCTACTGCACCATATAGTTGTACTATATCAAAAAGAAGTCGATCAAGGCTCTTCCAGTTGCTTATCTTTTGCAGAAGCTGCAGCACTTAGCCGTCATTTCAAGCTGATCACTTGAACAAGTGTTGGTGGGTTTAGGACATCCTCTAATTCCAAGCTGTAGGCATGACCTGAAATATGTAGCTTAAATTTGAAAATATGTAGGACATCCTCCAACCCCAATAAGACTTGCTACATATCTGAACTCTCTGCTTGTACTAAGTTTTATAGATTAAACACAGTATGCTCGTCCTCAGAAACACTTAACACACTATGTACTGTATCCTCTATCATCCTCCTTACCACAATTAAAAATATTCTTAATCTCCATAAGCTTCCATTCCCACCACCACCAACCCTCAGCTTTAGTCAGCCCGAATGATGTTGAGCTTGTTTACAAATCACAAGATTCCAAACTTTCTAAAAGCTTGCAACACGGTGCATCTTTCCATTAAAAAATAGACTTGATTCCAGATTTTCAAAAAAGACAAACTAGAGCCCCATTTTATTACTATAAACCTATGGGATAATTGGTTATTCAGCCAAAGTGATTACCAAAAAAAAGGTCATTTGTTGTATAGAAATGTATAGTCGGTGTACATTTCATGTATAATCAAGCTATATTCGGTTATTGTGTGTATCATAATGTGTATTCAGTATATCATAATGTATAAGTAATCTATATTGCATAGTTTCTATGACTTTGACAAGCTATATTGTATAGGCATCATATATTTCCTATGATTTTTGGCTATTTTTTATTTAAATAAAATATGGACATATTTGTTGTAAATTAATTGGTTTATGGCTACATTTGAAATTATCTCTAAACATACCACACATGTGATTTGGCGAGCTGGAGATTAGACGTGAAGGATTTTGAACAGCATCCTCTGACTAGAGTGAGCTTATCAGATAAATCCTTGGTTAACTGTACAGTACACAAAAAGAAACATATTAGAAAAGATCTTAGCTGAGTACTACCAATTGAGTAGAGTATGGTATGCAACAAAAGAATAACAGATGTATCACATTGAGAGAAAACAGATGCCAGGAAGATGCTGGCTTGTGGAGAACTGATCTTGATTTAATCGCATACTTACTGTTTCTTCTTGAGAATTCTGGACGTTGGAGAGCTCAAAATCTTGGGATGCATGCCTCTTTTTCTCATTAATGAGAACAAATGCACATTTGCAAATGAAGAATAAAAGTATCAAACCAAGAGAAAGCACCAGAATGAATTCAACAATAATTGCTGATCCAAAAGCTGCAAATCAGATGCACCGAATATTATCATTCTGATAATTAAAACATAATAGGTCTATCAGTGCTTCACTTATCCTGAATGAAATATCAGAAAAAAATAAAAAACATTGCATAATTTGTTAGAAATTTAGGCTAATATTCATAGAATTAATGCAAATTAAAAAAGTTGCCAGGCATCTCCCTTTTCATGAATTGCATTTTGTATGAACTAATAACAATAAATGAAAAAACAATTTCTTTGAAAGTTGTATCGGAGATAACTGTTACTGCGTATTTTAACATTTCAAAATCTTACCGAGATCTGTGGGAGGTAGAATAAACCACCACTTCCAGTTATGGCTTTACCAAAAGCAACACATTTGGAACCAAAAACTGAAGTGTTTGGCGGATGAAAATGAAGTTAATCATTCGGTAAGGTAAGAATTTAAAAAGTGGGCAACTGTGGTAATAGGCATTAACCACAAAGTTCAGGAAAAAAATGCAAAGCAGAAGCTTCATAATGACAAATGTTGCACCTTTCTGATGCATACTTACCATGTGCAAATGATGAACTCAGAGGTCTTTCTCTCATGAGACTAACAGAAGCCTCAACAAAATGTGGCATTGACATCAAAGTGGTGCAGTCTGGGTAGCACCCATAGTTCCCCATATCGTTCACCGTTACAATAAGAATAGCGTGATGTTCATCACCCTGCAAAGCAACTCATGTAGTTATGCAGATCAGAACATGAAAAGGGAACATGGGGGATAGCAACAGATATGTCAAAGAATGAGTCCGCCAATTCTCCAATAAAATGGAGAAGTGATAACAAATGCATTTCCAAATATAACTCTAACATCTCCAAGGATTTTCAGTAGATGTCATACAATATAAATACAAATATGCATATAAGCCCCTATTATGTTTACAAAGTCCTTAACTAGCCATAAAAGAAGTCATAGCAAAGGGAGAAAAGGGAAAATGTCCTATAAAGGCTACAGTGCAGAAAACCATTTCTGACTATCTTAGATCACTCGCGATGTCTCATTACACTGCCTTTAATATTTCTTATACCACCACTCAAGTAATGATACATATACCATTAGCTAACCTCTCAGTTCCCTGTATTTCATTCGAATGGTGGAAGACAAAAACGAATGAACTGGAAAACCAACCGAAAAATATAAAATATGAGTGAGAAGTGACAAAAAACCATATTGCTTGAATTATTATTGTTTTTCACATCTTTCAATGCTGTTTCTTGATTTTTTTTATTTTTTATTTTTTTTTTTGTGTGTGTGTGTGTTTGGGGAATGTTATATGTGGCTACATTTGAAAGTGTAATAGGAGACAAAAAGTGATCTAAGAGGGCAAGAAATGATTATCAGAACTAATCTTAATTCTCTACCACCTTGTACTGATTACATGCTATCTGGTGAAACAGATAGCGAACATGTGATCTGATTAGATTCTTTGTTCTTGATGCACTTATTGCAGACTAGGTAAATGATACTAACATATTATCAAAATAATACATCAATAATATAGAAAAGGAAGATATACGGCACAGAACCAGCTGAAAATGATAGCAGTAGCTTAAAATCTCTAGAACGCACATGATATAGCAATTGCTCCAAGACACTGTTGCAGTCTTCTAGTGTACCCCGAAACCTAACGCCTTTGGCTTTGACCATAAAATGTTCTGAGATGGTCACAAATGTCTGAAGAGGCTGCCACTGGTAGCTGGTTTTCAATTTTAATTCAGTGGTACTAATGAGGTTAGCAGGAAGCTTTGTTGAAAGGAAGCCAGAGCTGACTTCTATGGAGAACATAACCAAGAAACGAGAGACATTCCCTGAAAATAAACATAAATATCAAAATCTATAAGATTTGAAGCAGGAAGGCAACCATGTTTCAGACGTAAAAGTATTATATTCCTCTTCCATATCGCAAAAGCATCAGCAATTATAAATGACAGATGTTTCTATAAGACTTGCATAATACAAGCCGTTTTTAGCAGCAGAGCACCACATTGCCAGATATAAAAAGTTTTAACCAGAAAAGTAGGTAGTCTTTTTTTTTTCCTTCTAGAATGTGAAATGAAGATCTCAATGAAAAAGTTCAGCTATCTATTTCGATTAAATAAATTGCAAATCTCTAGTTGATATCCTTGATTCTTACCTATAACTCAACAGCATAAATTAGCGAGACTCTCAACCTTCATTATCCATTTATTTTACAAACTATTAACCAATCCCAAGAATGCACTGGGAATATCTCCTATTATAGGAGTTCACATTGATTACATCCACATTGGGCTGAATGCATCATCAAACTCACATACCAGGATAATACAGTAGATCTGGATCTCCAACAAAAACAGCAGACTTATTCCTGTCTCTGGTAAAAATGGAATCTTCACTCCCTTGATCCATAATAACAAAAGGAGGGAGATCAATTAATGGAGGATCATTGATAGGTTCCACCAATATAGGAATATCTAAACTGTTCTTCCCATTTTTGTTCATCGTAGAGACTTGAATTGTATCAGTGCCGTAGAAATTCTCATTTCTGTTTCAAGAAACACATGAGACTCATTAACATAACATGTTTACTCCTATTGAAAAGTTATTAGCCATTCTCAGCATTTACTAGATGTCTATGTTCATGTTAGCAAGAGAGGGTGTCCAGGTGGCTTGCCCCCCACCCTCGCCTTTTCTAATCCCGGGGGAAAGGTGTCTAAAGTTGCTGGCCTAGTTTAATGTTTAAGTATAATTTATTTTTAAAAAAAAAGAACTAGCATGAATGAAATGAGAGGCAATAAGATGGCTATTAATTGTTGTATGACAGGAAAAAGGAAGAGGAAGAGGTAGAATATGCAGATACAACAAAATAGTTCAGAATTGTTAAAAGTTATCTGCCTTCTATTACATAGAGTTCTTACTAAAGGACGGAGGAGAAAACAGACATATCTTACTAATTTAGATATGTCAATCTAAATTAGTCTGGAATATAAGAAATTGTGTTAAGAAGAAAACTTTTTCCCAGGTTCATCAAGAGTCCGTAGATTCTCAACCTGTCCTAAATGCCGATAGAACAATTCAGCTCTATCAAAATCTAGTTCTTTAGTAATGAAAAGCTAGCAATAAAATATTTTCTTCTGAATTGATGATCAATCAACAATTAATCTCAAAGTAAGGCTTCCAAAATATAGTAATTCCCAAACATATACTTTTATTTTCACCTACCATGTTGCTTTGTGAATATAGCACTATTAAGAAGAAACCTTCCGTTTGATAAAATATGGTATTCTTTTCTAATTATGCTCATAATATTAATTCCTAAACTAATACGTTTATTCTCACCTACCGTTCTTTTGGAATTTTACTTGTTCTTTCGATATCTTCCACTAAGAGCCTACTTCACATTCTATATCACACACCTTCCCTCAATTCAAACATGATTTGTGCAATAAGCATACACTTAAATTGTAGTTCCAAGCACTCCAATTATAAAGGTGCTCAAGTTCTCATTCATATATTGGAAGTATTGATGGTATTTGTAATTCAATAAATGTAAGAGATGTAAATAACAAAAGAGAGTAACACATGAACAATATGAGGTAAAGAGGACCTAGAATCAGAAAAGGGTTCCATGAATCATGATGGATTAGATCATGTGGAGTGGAGGCCCAACTATTGGGGAACTGTGAAAAAAAGAAGTGCTATATATATAGTGTGAGTTGGGAGTTATTTTGAAAGAAGATTTAATTTGGGAGTGATTTTTGGAATGGTGTTAGAGTGGAACAAAGATCTCCTTAAAATCTACACATACACAAGGATGACTTCCCATCCAGAAATGGACGTACTTATAGAAGCAAAAAATAACCAGCTTACTAACAGTTCTGAAGAACAACAGATTCAGCAGAAAAATAAATGGTGAGAATTTATGTGCAAATAGTCATACCCAAGATACTGCAGCGACTGTATTGCAAAATTGATTTCTTCTACACATCCTGTTAAAGTTAACTCGGTAGTATTTCCAAGCTCTTTGAACATAGAAGAAATACTCCAGGCTGGCGGCCGAAATTGCATTAACATAGGAGACAAAAAGACGATCCCAGATGGTGCACTAAATGTAATGCTGATATTTTCAGTTGAATCTGAATAGATGATCTCAAGTCCAGAGAAACCACTGCATCCAGTTAGTAGACCAGATTAGAAACCCCAAGACACCAACGAAACCCGAAATCTGAACTAGAAGTTTACCCGAATCTTGGACTAATAACATCTTCAGTTGCCTGCAATTGAGTTGGAACTGAAACGAACTGCGGAGGGATGCTTAGAATGGATATATCCACAGCACCAGAGGCAATGTTCCCATTCACGTCGCATATGGTATAAGAGAAAGAATCCCTCCCGTAGAATCCTTTGAAAGGTGTATATCTAAAGAGATTCCCATATTGAAGAATTGAACCATGACCTGGCTGTGCAGAGAAATTGAAGACAACCAGAAAAGGAAAGGAAAATGTAAACTCTGTGTCAGAAAAAAAACTTGATCAGCTGTAGATGGACTACTTGATAATATAGGTAAGAGAAAACGGTCTAAACACATTCCTATACACCTACAGTGCCATAGGGGAGAATACTTAGTTACGGTATATAATCTTTAATGTGTAATGGAAGTACACCTACCTTTGAAAATTCCAAAATTGTAATGTTATGACCAGCAAAATAGTCATTTTCTAGAGCATCAAAACCAATTGAATCATCCTCCCAAACCCAGACCGAATCATTCTGTACTCTAGGGAAATACTCACCTGAAGGACAGAAGAAATACTTGGGTCAGATGAAGTCAGGTCATGAAAAGCAAGAACCTAGCAATTCAATGACTGTGTAAAATGGCAACTCCACATTATAACAAGTCATTTTATCCTACCCTCTAAGAATTTCATTTTTAGTTTCTAAAGAAAGAACTCACTAGTGTATACATTCACACCAAAGGGGCATGGCATGAAATGCACTCCATCAAAAGAAGCACATAACTCATAGGTGCCGACATCCTTTGCCAGGTAGCTTCCACTATACGTGCCATCCTTATTATCACTAAAAGTCCAAATTGAAACAACTGATCTGTTAGCTGAACTAATCTCCAACTTTAACTTTGACTGCTGTAGGAGGACTGGATTAGAATATGAATCCATGAGTTGAACTGTGATTTCATTCTTTGTCAGCTTTGGTACTTTTGGACTGAATGTCACAGGTGCTGAAAGCGTTATATTAACTTTGCCTACACCAAAGCAATGAAACATCAGAGAAACTTGAGAATCAGAAGATCCATGCATCATCATCCTCAATAAAGTTAGACAAATTAATGCAAGATGAAAACAAATGTTTGGTTGGACAGATATTGTGTTGACACTTTTTGTTGATTTTTCCAAATAATTCACAAGCTGTAAAGTTGGACTATTTCTAGCCAAAATAAAAAAGTTATGATACGAGCACCGTCTCTTCATATCAGCAAGAAAGCGCTCCTTTCCTAGTTCAACTCCACAAATTAGCTATTTCATGAATATGCATACAGATTAAGATCATAAACATGTACCTGCACTCACTGCTTTTTTGAATGGATGACCACCATTTAATGGAATATTTCCACAAAATACATGAATTTCATAGATTCCACTCCTTTCTGGTATATAATTAACATCAAATGCACTAAATCTCATGTTTCTTGGCTGAAATCAAAAATCAACTCTCAGTACCGTCTATTCTAAAGCCTAACATAAAGAACACTATCAAAAATCCTTACATCAAGGTTCGTCTCAGCCAGAGGTGTAAAAGCAAGTTCCACATCATTATGTGCACTGCAATCAAAATTTGTACCACATGGAGTTCCTATTATAGAGAGACAAGCAATCAAAAACATCTCAAGGTAAGAGTATCCTGTTTATCAAAAAATGAATTCTAATTTTGATACCATTGATCATCTTCATTGGATGTATGATTGCTTGTGCTTGATAGGTATCAAATTCATTCACTACTTGTACTTTCAGGCTTTCTATCTCAACAAGTGAAGGATATAGATAAGCATCCTTCAAAAAGACAGAGAACCTTGCAGTTTCACCAGCAATAGAGTCATTTAGACCAGACCCATTAACAATACTATTCATTCCATCACAATAACCTATAAAATTTGAAATAGTAGATCAGAAGCTAAATACTGGGAAATGTGCCAACTCTGATACATAGCTTCAGACGCAGCAGGAATATGAAGATGATAAAGTATCAGAAAGTAATCATAAGGGCACCAGCTACTTATTGCATTAACAAAAGAAGCTAAAAGTTCAATCTGGTAAACCGAAAGAGATCGGGAACTTAACATTTCTGAAATATTCCACCCCTATTTTGAGATTATTCACAAGGTTACCGGCTAATGGAACCTTCAACATGATTTCTTTTCAGTGAGAAGCTCCTTTGAGTCTAAAATCTAATCATACGTGAACTGCTAAAGTGCTAACCATGTGCACAGAAGCAACGGAAGAAATAACTCCATGGATACCTAAGCTAATAGAAATAAAAATAACTCGCACAACAACTAAAATTTTAGAGCAGTTTGTTGGTTTGAGAGGCATAAAAAGGGCAAGCCTGGTGAACTAAAGTTCTTGCTATGCGCAAGGTCTGGGGGCCCGACCATAAGGGTCTATTGTACGCAGCCTTATCTTGCATTTCTGCAAGAGGTTATTTCCAAGACTTAAACCCATGACCTCCTGGTCACATGGTAGCAACTTTACCAGTTCCTCCAAGGTTCCCGGAGGCTATTTCCAAGGTTGATTTGAGAGGCATAATAAGCATAAAGGAAAGAAACCTAGAAATGTAAGTGGCAGCAAACATAGTCGCTAAAGTACCTATATACACCGTAAAATGAAACGGCATAGTTGAGATGGAATTATTCTGCTGTTTATGATATATCATAAGCCTGAAGTCCCCTGGTTCCATTATGCTGAAGGAGAACAACTGGATACCCAGCCCAACCTGCCTGAATTGAATATCTGTCACAGGAATAATCAAATTTGTTCCGTTTTCAATAACTTCAACATCAAATTCATACAACCCTGGAACAAGATTTCCGTATTGATCGTGCTGGTGAATAAAACCTTCTACCAAAGAAAATATTTGAAAGTACTTTGTTTCAACTTCCCATTGCAACAAACATTTTGAAACATCCATTGATCCTGCAAGATGCACCTAGAAATTGGTTACAGTACAAAAAAAACAGTCACTATAAGCAAAGGGCCACAAAAGTATTCCCTAAAAGACAGAGCAAAAATCACTTTTTTTAAAGCATAAATAAGATTCAGAGTCTAACCAAATAAAATACAACTGAATCAATGTGCCATCATCCTTTGATAAGACTTAAAGAATATTTCTAATAAATACACCTAGAATACCACAGAGATGAGCTTCCATATTAACTTAACCAGATGATCAATATCAATTCAAAGACGTGAAGGATTTTCCAAGATTGTTGATAGAACTATAAAGAAAATAATAATATTTTCATCCTTATGCTTACATGAATCACCTGGATTCACTATGAACATTAGTGGAGAGCCACTCAATGTTTGGCTATCTCCTTGTATATTAAGTAAAAGAGTTCCAGCTGTAGCTACAATAAACTCGGAAACAAGATAACCAGATATATCCCATCCTTTATTGGTGAAATTGAGGATAGTTGCAACGGAACCATTGAAAGTAGAAACAGAGTATGTAAAGTTGTACAAGTTGAGTCCTTGATCACTTTCACTTGCCAAAGAGATATTATTGCCAAATGCATCTTTGGGAAGTATCATAAGTGAAGCTTTCATCCCTGCTTCAAATTCAATCACTCCATTTTTCCATGACACAACGCTCGCAGACGGATACATGTTACCTTCATGTATACAAAGGAACAGGATTTATTTACCATTATTATCAGAGTAATGTGCATATACATATATCAAATTTATCCAACAAAGAACAACTGTGAGAATGAAGAACCTGGGGTCACATGAAAATGCAGTGAAGAATCAAAAACATTGAAGTGATGATCAGTAATGAGCACATTGAACAACCCAGTCCTGATGGGAAGGAAAGAAATCCTCCAATCCCCAACATTAGCACCAAAATTTGATGACACCCCAGAAACGTAGGAGCTGTTTCCCATCTTATCATTGACACTGATGTTGGGATTGAAAGAGTGCTTGAGTTGGGCAGGATCATAATTTCCAATAACTTTCACCATTATGGTTGCCACAGACCCAGCCACAAATGTATCATTGTTGTCCAACCAACTGAATGCAAAACTAGGAACTGCCAAATCAAAGGATATGTAATTACTATTACTATTTGATTGTTTTAAATTTGGGTAATTAAGAAGTTTGAATAACCTGATAATGAAATTTGATGAGTTAAAGGGGGAAATAGAGACATGAAGAACACAGAGATGGTGCAGAGGAGAAGTTGGTTCGCCATAGATGAGAGCGGGAGAAATTTGAACGGTTATTGAAAAAGTTGAGCGGTTTTCTTATATGAAATGCTTCGTGCATTGTGGGAAAAAGTAATTAACATTTGACAAAATACTGAAATAGTCACAAAATTAAGAAAAAGCACAACCCCCTCGAATTACTCTTATTATTTACAACTTCAATTGTTATTTGAGTGTTGCAACAACTATTCTCTCCCTCCCTCCAACAAATGCTTATTCACTATTGATTTTAAGAAACTATAAATATTACCGTAATTTCATTATATCACTCTTTCAATATAATATCTTGAAAAATATAATAGAAAAATAATTATAATTAATGATAAGAGTAAATTAAAAGCTAACAGCTTGTTTGGATAGTGGTTTGTCATGGTTTCATAATGTATGGTATGGTATCATATCGTACAATATCAATGATTTGAATGTACGGTATTGTATCAAAATTTATAAATTTACAAAAATATCCTTATTATTATAAATATTAAATTTATCAATAGTTTTGTAATAACTTTTTTAAAAAATAAATACATAGAATTGAATAGGAAACATACAAGCTAATATATTTTCATTCTATACAAACAACACAAGAAAATAAAAAAAGTAAGAATTTTTAAATAAACGAACTTAAAAAAATACACTAAAACGTGAAAGAAAAGACGGAAGGTGGAAAAGAAGTTTCAAAAGTTGATGCAAGGGAAATAAATAATAAAAGAAATACATATATCAGGGTAAAGTTTAATAAAGAATAAATGATAAAGTAGAATTATTAAAATTTAAATAAGGGGTATAATTGGAAAAAAAAATAAGAGAACCATGGGATACCACCAAATTGGTGGTTGCAAAAAGTGAGATTTTTATGGTTACAGAACCATGAAACAAAATCATACTATATCATATAATTAATGAAACAATCAAAACAAACGTCGTTCTCTTAATAACTATACTATAATATACTACGAAAAACCACCATCCAAACAAGCTGTAAGTATAAAATTATCTCTTTATTTTATAAATTGGACAAGTATTGCTAGACATCTATCTTTTAGTATAGTGGACAACTATTGTTGGACAAAGGAAATATTTTATATGGTTTTAGAGCCTGTTTGGATTGGCTTTTGGCTTATGACTAGCGATAAATTAGGATTTATAACTTATGACTTTTGACTTATTCTTATTATTTTGCCTAACTAGCAAGGCCTAAAAGCACTTTTCAACTTTACCCAAACTAGTATACGTATCTGCGCAATGCACGGATAATATTAATTATTATTTTTAATTATTTGTTTAAACTTGTTAAATCATATTATTTCATTTCTCAATGAAATATACTCCTCTTTCTCCTTCCACCCTTCCCTCCCCCCAAAGCTCCCCTTCTCCTTCCTTATAACCAACTCTATATGTTAGTAGAGACAACAAACATTTGATTATCAAGTAACTTTTATATTTTATATTTTTTTGGCTAAATTTAGTTATCAAATATTCTTTTAACTAATATAAAATAGATATTTTTATTTTAAACTCGTTAGTTGTTAAATATAAAATTTCACTTTATGTTTTTGTCTCTTCAATTTAAACTTTATGAACGATCGTGTATATAAAAGTTACCATATATATATACACACATGGTAATATTCACTTTGAATTTATATTATGATTTTTTTATCATGTATATAAAAGGTAATATTTAATTTGAAATTATATTCTGATTTTTACTATTTATATACATAGTAGTTTAAATAATATTCCTCTATTTCTTTTTTTTTTCTTTTCTTTTTAAAAGTCTAATGTATTTGCTAATTCAATTATTTTTAATCTCTTAATCAAAATATTTTATTACCACATTTATTAATTTTGTTATCCTAAAATTGCCAAGTGGCTTTTCAACAGTTTGCCACTTGGCTTAGCCACATTGCAAACTACTACTACTACTACTACACACACACACACACACATACATACCCACACATACATATATATATATATCATTTTCTTTTCTTTTTATTTTTAAAAGTCTAATGTATTTGCTAACTCCATTATTTTTACTCTCTTAATTAAAAGATTTTATTACTATATTTATTAATTTTGCTGTCCTAAAATTGTCAAGTGACTTGTCAATAACTTGTCACTTGGCTTAACCACATTGCAAATTATTCTCTTTTATTATAGGGAAAAATACACAAAATAGATCTAATTTAAAATTATTTATCTTTAATAGACCTAATCTAAACTATTTGCGCTTAATGGACTTATGACCTAAACTGTTTACCTTTTTATCCACTTACCCCTTTTTATTTCGCGCCTGACTTCATGATGACGTCAGCATAAATACTATGAATTATACTTCAGCGATATATATACACCATAGCGGTATCGTATAGAATGAGTTCAATCCTTTGTGATACTCTTGCGGTATATTGATATCCAATTGGTGTCATATAGGATTTTTTTTAAGAAATAAATAAGAAACAAAAAATTATTAAACTCTAAAAATTAGTAGAAAATATATTTTTTATGATACTTCGATGATATATTTATATCATATTAGTATTGTATAGGACTAAAAAATTACTAAAGTTACAAAATTATTTATTAAACTCTAAATTAATAGAAAATATATTCTTGTGATACTCCATCGGTATATTGATATCTTATCGGTATCATATAATTGTGAATTATTTTTTAATAAATAAAATAATTAAAAGAAAATTATTGAAGCTACAAACTTATTTATTAGATTTTAAATTAGTAGAAAGTATATTCTTTGTGATACTCTATCAGTATATTGATACCATATCGGTATCATATAGGACTGAGCTTAATCATCTGTGATGCCCTGTTGGTATATGTATACCCTATTGGTATATCATATAAGTAGTTGCTAACATCAGCATGATGTCAGCGCACATATTTTAATTTATAGGGAAAATTGTAATAGTATGGGTGTATGAAATATAAAGGGATACATGAATGTAATAGTTTATTTTAAAGGGGTACAAACTTAGTTTTCTGTTTATTATAAGGTGAAAAACATAACTATACAATTTTATATACCAAATTACATGGTCGTACCAACTTTTTCTTATTTACACAAACATATCAATCTTTTATTACAAAAAAGGCAAAAGGTATTTGTTGGCATTAATTAATGTTGATTTGATTTGTATTGGAAAATGAAAAAGTAAAATAAAGATGGTGTAGTTTAGTAAAAAATTTGTTGTTTTGATAAATAAAAAATTCTTGTAATTCTCACTCTTAAAGTGCTCATTCTTGTAATTTTTCCTTTATTATATACTTAGACTAGATAATGTAAGGCCCGTTTATGGGCCCAATATTATAGCTATTGAGTTGAGTTGAGTCGAGTTTCCTTGAGTTGAGATGAGTCGTGTTTCCTTGAGTTGAGTTGAGTCGAGTTTCCTTGAGTTAAGTTAAGTTGAGTTTGAGTTGAGTTGAGCCGAGTTTCCTTGAGTTTCCCTGAGTTAAGTTGAGTTCAATTGAGTTTCCTTGAGTTGAGTTGAGTCGAGTTTCCTTGAGTTGAGATGAGTCGAGTTTTCTTGAGTTGAGTTGAGTCAAATTTCCTTGAGTTGAGTTGAGTCGAGTTCCATCTAGTTGAGTTAAGTTGAGTTGAGTTTCCTTGAGGTGAGTCTGATGTATTGATGAGATGTTGATGGGTCATTTGTCTACTTTTTATTCTTTCTTTTGATAGACATTTGACATTCTGATGAAGTATAATGTTGAGTTGATGTTATTCCTATATTATTCTACTTGTTTCTGTTTCACTCAGCTATTTTACATACCAGTACATTCCACGTACTGATGTCTCATTCTAGGACTGCATCGTTTTATGATGCAGAGGCAGGTATTAGAGATCATCGACAAGCGCTTCGTTGAGGATCTATTTGCATTCTGCTGATAGGTGAGACCTCCTTGTTTCTGGAGGATTTTCATATTATTATCATCTAGCTTGAGTAGTACTTTATTTTCCTTGAGTTGGGTAACCATGGCCTGTCATAATACCATCTAGATGTTTAAGTTAGAGGCTTCATTGACACTGAGTAGAGGATGTTATGTATTTTTTTTCAACTATTCTTTGTTGGAAATTAACATTTTGTATAAAGACTTGATTACTTTAATTACATTAAAGTCTTTTCCTTGAGGATGTTTATTCCGCTGTTGAGTATGAGGTGACGATGAGGCCAAGTGATTCGCCCAGGGACTAGCAATAGTCTCTGAGTGCCGGTCACGCCAAGGGTACCCTACCGGGGCGTGATATAATTATAGTATAAACATGATTATAATGCTAAAATACTGCTTAAATACTATTTTTTGTTGCTTTTGTTGTGAATATGATTTGATAGATCTTTTGATGAACATGTATTTGAAGAACTATTTTTTTGAAGATTGTGTTTTTGTTATAAAAAAACTACAATGCTTTTGGCGGCATCCTGTTTTTTGAATACATGTGACTATAATACATTATATGATTATAATATATTTTATAACCCTTTCCAATATAATTATAATATATTATATAATTATAATATACATAGGTTATAAAAGCTGTAACACATGCTCATACCATGAACCCCCAACCCTTTTGAATATGATTATAATACATGTGACTTTAATATCATTTTTGTGATAATTATAGTATAAACATATTTATAATGCTAAGATACTGCTTATATACTATTTTTTGTTGCTTTTGTCGTGAATATGACGCTATGGAACTTTTGATGAACATGTATTTGAAGAACTATTTTTTTGAAGATTGTGTTTTTCTTATGAAAAACTACAATGCTTTTGGTAGCATCCTGTTTTTAAGAATTATGTTAATGCATATATTAAGAATTCACATATTAAGAATTCAACAAAATATTAAGAATACCTATGCAACAAAATATTTAAAAATTATGTTAAATGTTAAAAAATATTCTTGCTATATTTATAACTTGTATCTGCCCTATTGTATATTTCTAATATTTTTACAACTCTTTCGATTGTGACCTGCTTGTCCATAATTACTGCATAAATTTTTAGATCTTTTGCGTTTTCTGTCCTCACCGGTTTTGATTCTTGTTTTTCTTGGTCTTCCAGCTGCCCTATTTTCAATTGGAGGTAGGACGATTTCAACCACTTGTTGTACCCAATTTCAAAATCTTTGATTCTTCTATCTATCTTTTCAACCATTTTCATATTTTTGTTGAATTCCAATTGAGTGTAAGCCTTTTTCATTATATAGAACAACTCACTTATCTTATACTAATTTCTTTTGAAAAATTTCATCACATTTCTCCACAATGCCAGATGCAAGCAAAGTGAGAACTCCATGGTAAACTATTGAAGTGCTTTGATAATATTATCATGTCTATCCAAAACTACACTCATCATTGGCCTCTGACCATATGCCTCTTTGAATTGTTCAAAAAAAAACCATTGCCATGATGCATCATTCTCTAAATTCACAATTGCGTAAGCAAGTGGCAGTATATTGCCTGTATGTTAGGAAAATAATTAGCATTTTAATACGCCTGTAATACAATTTTAATACAAAACAAAGTATTATGACATCTACAAACCTTTAGATAATAAAAGTGAATCCAAAGGTAAAAAAAGGAATGAACCAGAGCATAATTATTTGAATTACAACAGTATTATAACTGAATTCAGCAGAATATTGTGAAGGAATGCACCAAAGTGTTATATTTGAATCATATAAAACCCAAACAACAAAGTGAATTCAAATATAATACCTTTCAGTTATAACTAAATTCAGTAGAGTATTATAAAGGAATACACCAAAGTATTATATTTGAATCATAAAACTCAAACAACAAAGTGAATTCAAATATAACACCTTCTAATTATTTGAATTACAATAGCATTATAACTTAATTCAGCAAAGTATTGTAAAGGAATGCACCAAAGTGTTATATTTGAATCATATAAACTCAAACAACAAAGTGAATTCAAATATAACACTTTCCATAATTATTTGAATTACAACAGTGTTATAATTGAATTCAACAGAGTATTGTAAAGGAATGCACCAAAGTGTTATATTTGAATCATAAAATTGAAACAACAAAGTGAATTTCGTAGGACAAAAGGAATAAATTAGAGAGTTATACTTGAATATTACAGACTCACACAACAAAAGTGAATTGAGGGGAAGAAAACAGAATGAATCATAGGATATTACAATTGGATCTGTAACGCCCGGTAAAATTATCAAAATACCCCTAGAGTGAGGGTATGCGTGTAACGCATCTTCTGATGCTCATACGGCAAATCCGAGACCGAATTTGTGATTAGCGTGAAAAATTGAGTGGGGAAATGGTCTCGATCAATTTTTAGAGCGACCCGATCAAAAGATAATTTTTTGATATGAAGCGTAAAACAGTGTTAGCACGTGACAGGAGCGCTTCACGCACCCATTACGGACCAGCACTTGTATCCTTTTGAAAATTTTCGACAGGATGGAGAAAACTCATTCAAAAACTCTTTTCTAAAAATACACTGTTCGCGACAAGTCCATGTCGCGGGCTGTGTCTTTTTCGAGTTGAAAATTTCTAAATCATTATGAGGGGCGTTTCGGTCAATCCCCCACCCCTCCAAAACTCTATACACGATCTAATAAGGTTATTTCCACGAGAAAAAGCTCTAACTCCCCCATTCTAAGTCCTATTCCATAATCTAACAAGGCTAGGGCTTGAGGAGAGAAGAGAAGAGCTTGAGTTGAGATATTCAAGAAAAGATCCTTGATGTACTCGGTTGATAGCTGCATCATAAGTATGTAAGGCTAAACTAAAACATGATAATGTTCTCTTATGTGCCCCATAGAGGTCATAGATGAGTTGATGATTGAAGAGTCTACATGCATGATTTCTTGTTGGTGTTTCTTGAAAAATTGATATGAAATTACATGTTTTCTATGTTATGATCATCATACTATTTGTTTTCTTAAATTGAATATTTTCATGAGAATTTGCATTACCCTACACGACTATTTTGAAAAGCATGCATAACGAACTTGAGAATTGAGTCTAGAGCCTTGAGTTAAGATTGTGATTGTTGATTGTGATTGTTATGAGAGAATGATGATGAGTTGATAGAGTTTGGTTGTCTTATGAGTCTCTATAAATGAACTCTACTGATGTGTCTATTCACTTGACTCCTAATGATTGTTCTAAATCTTGAGTCATTGATGAGATTGATTGATAAGAGGGTTAAAGTCCTTATGAGATTGATTGAAGAGAGGGTTAAAGTCCCTATGAGCTTGATTGATGATAGGGTTAGAGTCCCTATGAGATACCGATCATTGACGGGGTTAAAGTCCCTACGAGATTCGTTGAGATGGAGGTTTTATGAGCATTGAGTCGGGAGGAGTATCGAGCATTGAAATGGATAAGAGTGAGTCCCATTCGAACTCATTAACTACGTTGCCAAGCATAGAAGAGGTTTTTCTCTTGAGTTTATGTCCTTGAAAGAAATAGCGGACTTGTTGAGTTTTATGACTCCATATTGGTGAGCTGGTATGGTTTTGATTTGTTCTCTACCTAGCAAGTATAGAGCGGTCGTGGCAACATCGGCGGGATGTTGTACAATCACTGGCTCATAAGTGATTGTTGTCGGTTAAGAGAAACTCCCATAAATTTCCTACCTTGACTACTCCGAGTCTAGATGAGATAAGAGGGAGTGAGCTCCTCTGAGATGAGATGAGATGAGAGGAGAGGAGATGAGCTCATTTGAGATGAGTCTGAGATGATTGATGAGTTTTGAGTTATTGATGGGTCACTTGTCTACTCTTTATTCTTTCATAGATGAACATTTGACAAATTGATGTGATTTGATATTTGCTTTGAGATGATATTGTTTCCCTATTTTTCTACCGATTTCTGTTTCACTCAGTTATTTTACATACCAGTACATTCCAAGTACTGATGTCCACTGTGGACTGCATCATTTTATGATGCAGAGGCAAGTACTAGAGATCATCAACAGGCGCTCCATTGAAGATCCTAGATTGCAGCTGATTTGGTGAGCCTTCCCTATTTTGGAGGGCCCACCGTATTATGTTCATCTTGCTTTAGAGTTAGAGATTGGACTATTTCTTTTATTTTGATTTGGTAGCCATGGATCTGTCATTGACACCACATGATTAGTGATAGAGGCTTCATAGGCAATGGTCGAGCATTGATGTTGAGATTGTGAGCTAGTTCTTTCTACTAGCCTTCATTATTTATATATATATATATATTCTTTTGAGACTTTAGATGAGATGTGCCCATTTACTTACTTATACTTTCCATTATTCAGTAGAGTTTATTGATTGAATGATGTTGATGAGGCTATGTGGTTTGCTTGGGGACTAGCAATAGTCTCTGAGTGCCGGTCACGCCAAGGGTACCCTCCCGGGGTGTTACAAACTTGGTATCAGAGCACAGAGTTCAAGTGTCTTGGGGAGTCTATGAAGCCGTATCTAGTAGAGTCTTGTTTATGGGTGTGTTGTTGACCACATTTCATAAGCAGGAGGCTATAGGACATTAGAAAAGTGTTACCTTTTTCTTTTCATTCCAATTCGTGCGATAGAGTTAAACTCTATGAAAACTCTCTTCTAATTCGTACTCTACGCATGCAGAATTGATAATATGCCTCCCAGGAGAGCTATCAGAGGAAGGGGACGCCCTGCCAGGCAAGTTGTTAATCCACCTAAGCCTCAAGTACTCGAGGAACCCTTGGATCCAGCTGTCCCTATTGAGCAAGCCCCTCAAGATGAGGTCTCCAATGCCGAGTTACACAAGGCTATTCGAGCTCTAGCCCAGGCTGTCGCAACACCTGCTGAGAGACAAGGCACAGGTAGACTAGATTCTCATGACACCTCTAGAGTCCGAGAATTTTTTAGGATGAATCCGCTTGAGTTCACAGGGTCTGCATGTACTAAAGATCCTGAGAACTATGTGGAGGAACTTGAGAAGGTATTCTAAGTGATGCACGTGACTGATGCTGATAGGGTTGAATAAGTTGCCTACCAACTCAAGGGTGTGGCCATATTGTGGTTCGACCAGTGGAAGAAAAGTAGAAGGGATGATGCTCCATGTTTGACTTGGGCAATATTTGAGGAAGCCTTCTTGGGATGCTTTTTCCCAAGAGAGAAAAGAGAAGCTAAGGTGAGAGAGTTCCTAAATCTAAAATAGGGCTCTATGACCGTGCAAGAGTATGAGTTGAAGTTCACGCAACTATCTCGTTATGCTCCAGACATGGTTACTGATATGAGGGGAAGGATGGGAATGTATATCGATGGGTTGAATAGAGGACCTAAGAGAGATGGTAGGGGGGCAATGCTTGTGAGTGATATGGACATTGGGCGACTGATGACCTTTATGCAACAAGCTGACGAGGAGAGACAACATGACAAGGAGGAGTTCAAGCGTAAGAAAGCCAAAACGTCTAGCCATGAGGTTGTGAGGAAAGGTAACGGTAACCAATTTCCAACACCATCATTTGCCAGTGCACCTGCGCCTAGAATCAAGGATGATCAGAGGCCCCTGAATGTTAGAGCCCATGGATCCCAGTTGCAAGCTAGTGTGGCTCAAGGTTCGCAGGGTAAACCGCAGTGTGGTCGTGTGGCAAGTTACACATGAGAAGATGTCGTGAAGGGGATAATGGATGCTACAAATGTGGCCAAGTGGGCCACTATTATAGAGAATGTACGCAATGGGCTGGCTGAGCTCAATCTACAACATTAGCCCCACCAGCTAGAGGAAACCAGAGGGTTACTATATCAGGCGTAGGCAAAACAACAAACCACTTGTATGCCATGGGTAGTCGCCAAGATCAAGAGAACTCCCCGGATGTTGTGACGGGTATGATTCGAGTCTTTACTTTTGATTGTTATGTTTTGATGGATCCTGGTGCCATATTGTCGTTTGTAACTTTTTATGTGGCTAGAAGATCTGATAGAACCCTTGAGAGTCTCTTAGAACCCTTTAATGTTTCTACTCCAGTGGGTGAGTCTATTAGAGCTGAGAGGATCTATAGAGCTTGTGTAGTGTCCATCCATCATAAGGACACTCTTGTTGGTTTGATTGAGTTGGAGATGGTTGATTTTGATTTGATCCTTGGCATAGATTGGCTTCACGCCTATTATGCCTCTGTTGATTGTAGATCCCGAACTGTTAAGTTCCAATTTCCTAATGAATCGAATCTAGAGTGGAGAGGTGATTCTGTTACACCTAGAGGAAAATTTATCTCATATCCTAGAGCCCAAAAGTTGATTTCCAAAGGTTGTATCTCTCACCTTGTGCGAGTGAAATCTGATGATGTTGAGTCCCCTACTCTTGAGTTAGTTCCGATTATTAACGAGTTTTCGGAAGTATTTCCCGATGATCTGCCCGGAGTCCCTCTTGATAGGGAGATTGACTTTGGGATTGATGTTCTTCCAGATACCCAGCCTATTTCGATTTAACCTTATAGGATGGCCCGCACTGAGTTGAAAGAGTTGAAAGAGAAACTAAAAGATTTGCTAGAAAAAGGCTTCATTAGGCCAAATGTTTCACCTTGGGGTGCTCTTGTCCTATTTGTGCGAAAGAAAGATGGGTCCCTCAGAATGTGTGTTGATTTTAGGCAACTGAATAAGGTCACGATAAAGAACAAGTATCCTCTCCCAAGGATAGATGATTTGTTTGACCAACTTCAGGGCTTCTCTTGTTTCTCTAAGATAGACCTTAGGTCTGGCTACGATCAGCTGAAGGTAAGAGAGTGTGACATTCCAAAGACAACCTTTAGGACTAGATATGGCCATTTTGAGTTCTTGGTCATGTCCTTTGGGTTGACGAATGCACCTGCCGCCTTTATGGACTTGATGAATGGAGTATTCAAACCATATCTTGATATGTTTGTGATTGTGTTCATCGACGACATTTTGGTATATTCAAGGAGTGAGGAGGAGCATGCTAACCACCTCAGAATTGTCCTTCAAACTCATAAGGACCATGAGTTGTATGCAAAATTCTCAAAACGTGAGTTCTGGCTTAAGTCAGCGGCCTTTCTAGGCCATGTTGTTTCTGGTGATGGTATTCGAGTGGATGCCCAAAAGATTGAAGCGGTTAAGAACTGGCCCCGACCGATCACTCTGACTGACATTAGAAGTTTCTTGGAGTTGGCAGGCTACTACCGCAGATTTGTTGAAGGATTTTCTTCCCTATCTGCGCCATTGACTAAATTGACTCAGAAAAAGGTCAAGTTTCAGTGGTCGGGAGAATGTGAGAAGAGTTTCCAGGAATTGAAAATGAGGTTGACTACTGCACCAGTCCTAACCTTACTCGATGGAACAGAGGACTTTGTAATTTATTGTGATGCCTCAAGGGTTGGATTGGGATGCGTACTAATGCAGAGAGGGAAGGTGATAGCCTATGCTTCCAGGCAACTCAAGGTTCATGAAAGGAACTATCCAACCCATGATCTCGAGTTGGCAGCAGTGGTGTTTGCACTTAAAATCTGGCGTTACTACTTGTATGGAGTGCATGTGGATGTGTTTACTGATCACAAGAGCTTGCAGTATGTTTTCAGTCAGAAAGAGCTCAACCTGCGACAAAGAAGATGGTTCGAGTTGCTCAAAGACTATGACATGAGCATTCACTACCACCCAGGTAAAGCTAACGTTATTACTGATGCTCTTAGTAGGTTATCAATGGGTAGCACAACCATGTGGAAGAAGGAAAGAAGGAGTTAGCCAAGGACGTGTATCGATTGGTTCAATTAGGAGTTCGACTTGAGGATAATAATGAAGGAGGAGTAATGTTCAGAACGGGTCTACTTCCTAGTTAGTGGTGAAGGTGAAGGAAAAGCAAGACCAAGACCCTGTCGTACTCCAATTCAAGGAGGTTGTCCACAAGCAGAGAGTGATGGTCTTCTCCAAAGGAGGAGATGGAGTATTGAGATATCAAAGTAGATTGTGTGTCCCAAATGTTGATGGCATTCGAGACAGAATCATGGTTGAGCATCAAAGGCCATGTGGATTGGCTCAGAACTTTGAGATTCTGGAATGGAAGTGGGAGATGATTAATATGGACTTTATTACTGGTATACCAACGTCTCAAAAGCAACATGATTCGATATAGGTGATCGTGGATAGAATGACTAAATCATCTCACTTCTTAGCAGTTAAGACAACAAATACTGCGGAGGAGTATGCCAAGTTGTATATCTAGGAGATTGTGAGGCTGCATGGGGTTTCCTTGTCCATCATCTCGAACAGAGGAGCTCAATTTACCTCCTAGTTCTGGAGATCGTTCCAGAAAGGATTGGGTACTAAGGTGAACCTGAGTACAACCTTTCATCCACAGACGGGTGGTCATGTAGAGCGTACAGTTCAAATACTTGAGGACATGTTGAGAGTTTTTGTTCTTGACTTCAAGGGAAATTGGGATGATCACCTACCATTGATTGAATTTGCATATAACAATAGTTATCATGCAAGCATTCAAATGGCTCCTTATGAAGCCTTATACAGGAGGAGATGTAGATCACCAATTGGGTGGTTTGAGGTTGGAGAAGCGGACCTGATTGGGCCTGATCTTGTTCACCAGTCGATGGAGAAGGTCAAGGTCATTAAAGATAGGTTAAAGACTGCCCAGAGTCGCCAAAAATCTTATACCAACGTGAGGAGAAGAGACTTAGAGTTCGAGGTAGATGATTGGGTGTATTTGAAAGTGTCACCTACGAAGGGTGTCCTAAGGTTTGGGAAGAAGGGAAAGTTAAATCCACGTTATGTTGGACCATATCAGATCGTAAAGAGGATTGGGAAGGTTGTTTATGAGTTAGAGTTACCTCCCGAATTAGATGGAGTCCATCCAGTATTCCATGTGTCGATGTTGAAGAAATGTTTGGGAGATCCTACCTTGGTGATCCCTGTTAATAGCATTAGAGTGGAAGATAGCCTATCTTACGAAGAGGTCCCGGTTCAAATCCTTGATCGTCAGATTCATAAGTCGAGGAACAAAGAGATAGTCTCAGTCAAAGTCATGTGGAGGAATCAATTCGTTGAGGAGGCCACTTAGGAAGCTGAGGATGAGATGAAGGTCAAATATCCGCACATATTCGTGCCAAATGATAAGAATGTTGAAGGTAAAAAAAATGCTTACCCTTCACTAAATTGATTGTTCCATTTTTATGTGAGTTACTATTATTAAGCCGAAAGTTTGATTGATTGAGTTGAGTACGGAGATAAGTCTTGAGTCAATTCGTGCCCTAATATCCACCTTTACTCATCATTTGAGGACGAATGACCCCAAGGGGGAGATGATGTAACGCCCGGTAAAATTACCAAAATACCTCTAAAGTAAGGGTATGCCCGTAATGTATCTTCTGATGCTCATATGGAAAATCTGAGACCACATTTGTGATCAGCGTGAAAAATTGAGTGGGAAAATTGTCTTGGTCGATTTTTAGAGCGACCTGATCAAAAGATAATTTTATTAAATGAAGCGTAAAATAGTGTTAGTACGCGACAGGGGCGCGTCGCGCACCCATCACTGACCAGCACTTGTATCCTTTTGAAAAAATTTGACGGGATAGAGAAAACTCGTTCAAAAACTCTTTTTTGAAAATACACTGTTCGTGACCAGTCCGCATCGCGGATTGTGTCTTTTCTGAGTTGAAAATCTCTAAATCATTATGAGGGGCATTCCAGTCAATCCTCCACCCCTCCTAAACTCTATACACGATCTAGTAAGTTCGTTTCAACGTGCAAAGGGTCTAAAAACCCCCATTCTAAGTCCTATTCCATAATCTAACAAGGCTAGGGCTTGAGGAGAGAAGAGAAGAGCTTGAGTTGAGATATTTGAGAAGAGATCCTTGATGTACTCGGTTGATAGCAGCATCCCAGGTATGTAAGGCTAAATTAAAACATGGGGTTGTTCTCTCATGTGCCCCATAGAGGTCATACATTAGCTGATGATTGAAGAGTCTACATGCATGATTTCTTGATGGTGTTTCGTGAAAAATTGATTTGAAATTACATGTTTTCTGTGTTGATGATCATCATACTATTTGTTTTCTTAAATTGAATATTTTCATGAGAATTTGCATAACCCTACATGACTATTTTGAAAAGCATGCATAACGAGCTTGAAAATTAAGTCTAGAGCCTTGAGTTAAGATTTTGATTGTGATTGTTATGAGAGAATGATGATGAGTTGATAGAGTTTGGTTGTCTTATGAGTCTCTATAAATGAACTCTACCGATGTGTCTATTCACTTGACTCCTAATGATTGTTCTAAATCTTGAGTCATTGATGAGATTGATTGATGAGAGGGTTAAATTTCCTATGAGATTGATTGATGAGAGGGTTAAAGTCCCTATGAGATTGATTGATAAGACGGTTAAAGTCCCTATGAGCTTGATTGATGATAGGGTTAGAGTCCCTATGAGATACCGATCATTGACGGGGTTAAAGTCCCTACGAGATTGGTTGAGATGGAGGTTTTATGAGTATTGAGTCGGGAGGAGTATCGAGCACCAAAATGGGTAAGAGTGAGTTCCACTCAAACTCATTAACTACGTCGCCAAGCGTAGAAGAGGTTTTCCTCTTGAGTTTATGTCCCTGAAAGCAATAGCGGACTTGTTGAGTTTTCTGACTCCATATTGGATGAGCTAATGTGGTTTTGATTCATTCTCTACCTGGAAAGTATAGAACGGTCGTGGCAACACCGGCGGGATGTTGTACAATCACTGGCTCATAAATGATTGTTTTCGGTTAAGAGAAACCCCCATAAATTTCTTACCTTGAGTACTCCGAGTCTAGATGAGATGAGGGGGTGAGCTCCTTTGAGATGAGATGAGATGAGAGGAGAGGAGATGAGCTCCTTTGAGATGATTGATGAGTTTTGAATTATTGATGGGTCACTTGTCTACTCTTTATTCTTTCATAAATGGACATTTGACGAATTGATGTGATTTGATGTTTACTTTGAGTTGATGTTGTTTCCCTACTTTTCTATCGGTTTCTGTTTCATTCAGCTATTTTACATACCAGTACACTCCAAGTACTGATGTCCACTCTGGACTACATCATTTTATAATGCAGAAGTAGGTACTAGAGATCGCAAACAGGCGCTCTGTTGAAGATCCGAGATTGTAGCTGATTTGGTGAGCCTTCCCTATTTCGGAGGACCCACTGTATTATGTTCATCTTGCTTTAGAGTTAGAGATTGGACTATTTCTTTTATTTTGATTTAGGTAGCCATGGATCTGTTATTGGCACCACATGATTAGTGATAGAGGCTTTATAGGCAATGGTCGAGCATTGATGTTGAGATTGTGATCTAGTTCTTTCTACTAGCCTTCATTATTTATATATATATATATATATATATATATATATATATATATATTCTTTTGAGACTTTAGATGAGATGTGCCCATTTACTTACTTATACTTTCTACTATTCAGTAGAGTTTATTGATTGCATGATGTTAATGAGGCTAAGTGGTTCGCTTTGGGACTAGCAATAGTCTCTGAGTACCGGCCACGCCAAGGATACCCTCCCGGGGCGTGACAGGATCCCACAAAGTTGGACAATAAAATTGATTGATGAAAATCATAGTATTATATTTTGAATCTACAAAATATAGACAATAAAAGTGAATCCAGATGTAAATTTAATGAGAGAAAAGGAATGTATGTACTATGAATTAGTCAAAATCAATTAAATTACACCGATGAATGCATGAATGAAATCCAGCTGAATTACACAGATGAATACATGTCAAAATCAATTAGTAAAAACCGAGTAAACGAAATCAAAAGTATGTGAAGATTGAGTAAATTATAGTGAATTCGACTGAAATTAATATAAAATTACACGAGATGCATAACGCAAATTGAATTTTGAATAAAAAAACAACTGGAATCGTATCACCTAGTTATTACGAAATTGAATTGAGTATTTTGTGAGTTGAAATCACAGCTATGGCGCTGGATCTGTTTGAGCGGTAGTGAGTATTGTTGTAACACTCGGTAAAATTACCAAAACACTCATAGGGAAGAAGTGTGCATAAAATGCGTCTTCCGATGCTCGGATCGAAAATCCGAGAGCGGATTCGTGATCAGCACTGAAAATTGAGTGGGAGAATGGTCTCGGTCGATTTTTTGAGCGATCGAGTCGGAAGATAATTTTTCGTTCCAAAACGAAAAACAGTATGACTTCGCGATGGAACCGCGTTGCGGACTTGTCGTGGAGCCACACTATCTTTTTCTGTGATTTTTTAACTTGAGTTTTTCGAAAATACACTGTCCGCGACAGGTCCGCGTCGCGGACTGTGTTATTTCAGATCAGGGAAAATTTTCTTTTAAATTATGGAGGGCATTTTAGACCATTCCTATCAATCCTAAACGTTCCCCTACGATCAATAAAGGTCGGTTTCTAAGAAAAGGGTTTCAAAAACCCCATTCTAAAGCGTTCTTCCTAGAAGTCACTAAGTCAGGACTTAAAGGAAGTTGGGCTTGAGGAGATCAAGAGAAGTTGTGCAGGGATTGTGTTAGCAAATCATTCCAGGTATGTAAGGCTAATATAAAGCATAGGAATGTTCTCTCATGTGCCCCTATGAGTATATTAAATTGTGTATATGAACAAAATGAGGTTGATGTGAAGAGTTTTGAGCTTATTTTGTATTTTACTCTATGCATATGTTTTCTTAAACTAATGATCATCATAAAACGAAATTTACATTCATGATTCATTTCATATGTGTTTTCTTTTAAAACCCTATGACTATTTTATTAAAAAGGTGTAAGAATACACTAAGAGATGAGTCTAGAGCCTAAATGTGAATGATGTTGTGATTGTGTTTCACATTTAATGAGAGTCTTGATGATGATGATGATGAGAATGATGTTTTATGATGTCCTAAAATTGGAAGTTTAATTTCTAAGAGAGTATCTTGAGTCCATGATGTTGACGTTGATGTTGATGAGGTGAGGTGATGTTTATGTTGAGGTACTATGTTCCTATGGGACTGATGTTGATGTTGAGGTATCATATTTTGTCCCTACAGGACTGATGTTGATGTATTATGTCCCTACGGGACTGATGATGAGATATTATGTCCCTATGAGACTAATGAGGTTGAGGTTTTATGAGCATGTCAAGTTCTGGGAGGAGTATTGAGCACCGAAATAGGTAAGAGTGAGTCCCACTCGAACCCATTAACTACGTAGCCCGCGTAGGAAGAGGGGATTGAACCGCAATGCAGATGGATCCTTTCTTGTCCCAAATGAGGATTGAGGTTTTTTCTTGTGGATCCACTGAGGTTGATGTCCTTTACCCCGGGCAGGTTATTGGGTGGATGTGGCAATGCATCACTTCGTTGTATCATCACTAGCTCATAGGTGATGATTTTTGGTTAGAGAAACTCCCAGTTAGGTTCCTTGTGATAGGATTCTGATGTTGATGTTATGTGAGGTTTTGAGTCGATGTTTCCTGAGTTGAGTCAATGTTGATGTTCCATGAGTTGAGTTGACATTGAGGTTCCTTAAGTGAGTTGAGTCGAGTTTCCTTGAGATGAGTTGATGTGATGATGATGTTGAGATGAGAGATTGATGGGTCAATTGTCTATTTTCTAATCTCTTGCCTTAGATAGACTCTTGACATTCTGATGGAGTATGATGTTGAGTTGATGTTTTCTGTATGCTGTTGTACTTACCTTACTATTTTACATGCCAGTACATTCCATGTACTGACGCCATTTGGCACTGCGTCGTTGTATGATGCAGATACAAGAGTTAAAGGACTTCAGCAGACGCACCGTTGAGGTCAGAGATCATGAGTTCCAACCTTGGTGAACCTCCTTGCCATCCGGAGGAAACCCTTTATTTGATGCTTCCTTTATTCATTGAGTCTGGTAGCCATGGCATGTCATGACACCATTTCTTAGACAGTTGAGTCAGGTTAGAGGCTTCGTAGACATGATGTCGAGGTTGATGTTGATGTTTCCCTTATGAATTGAGTAGTACATTTCTACTTAGTTAGTTGATGTTGAGACTAATGATGGCCATTTGGCCCTTTATTTGAGGTATCCTATTCTTGTTCTTTCCGCTGTAATGACGTTGAATGAGGTGATGAGACTTAAGTGGTTCGCTCGGGGACTAGCAATAGTCTACGAGTGCCAGTCACGCCAAGGGTACCCTCCCGGGGCGTGACAAACTTGGTATCAGAGCACAGAGTTCAAGAGTCCTAGGGAATCTATGAAGCCGTGTCTAGTAGAGTCTTGTTTATGCATGTGTTGTGCACCACACTTCATAAACAGGATGCTACAGGGCATTTAGGAAATGGTTACCCTTCTTTGATGTTCTGAGTTCGTGTGATAGTTCTTGACTCTATGCAACCCCCTTTCTAATTCGTGCATTACGCATTTGCAGATAATGCCTCCAAAACGCACTGCTGCACAAAGAGATGCCTCAGTTCATAACACTGAGAATCCCTTACCAGAGGTTCCTAACCAACATGGGACAAGGAGATGGGGACGACCTGCCAGAGCTGCTGAGGCTCCACCAGCACCTCTTGCTCAGTCAGCCTCCACTTCGGAAGCAGACTTTAGGGGAGCTATTACTATGCTCACTCAGTTGGTGGCCTCTTAGAGTAGCAGTCGCGATCCCCATGCCCCTAGCTCCAGCTCCCAAGAGCCTGCAGCTGCATCCAGGCTCAGAGATTTCCTGAGGATGAACCCGCCAGTCTATATGGGGTCCAAGGTTGAGGAGGATCCGCGAAACTTTATCGATGAGGTGCGCAAGATCCTGAGGGCTATGCATGCAAACGAGGTTGAGGGAGTCGAGCTGGTCTCTTATCAGCTTAAGGATGTTGCCAATGTCTGGTATAACCAGTGGGAAGATGGTAGAGGTGAGGATGTTGACCCTACGGAGTGGGAAGAGTTTGAGAGTGCTTTTCTCGATCACTTCTTTCCCCAAGAGTTGAGAGAGGCAAAGGTCGAAGAGTTCGTGAATCTGAAGCAAGAGGGGTTGACTGTCAAAGAGTACACCTGAAGTTCATCCAGCTGTCCAGATATGCTCCAGAGATGGTCCTTGATATGAGGGCAAGGATGAGGAAGTTCGTGTCTGGGTTGGGCAGGCATGTGAAGAGAGAGTGTAAGGCAGCATTGCTGATTCCAGATATGGATATCTCTAGTCTCATGGTTTATGCCCAGCAGACTGAGGAGGAAAAGAAGAGGGATAGGGAAGAGCAGCAGAGTAAGAAAGCCAAATCGGCAGGGCATGAGTCTAATCAGCACACGCAGAATAAGGGTGACAAAACTTTCTTTCAGAAGAAGTCTTCTAGCCATGCACCTCCAATGGCGAGTGCACTTGTTCAGCAAAACAGGTATGATTAGAAATCCTATGGTCATCAGAACTTCAGAGCACAGGGACCTTTGTCCCAAGCCAGTGTTGCTCAAGGTCCGAGGGGAAGGCCACCTTGTGGCAAATGTGGCAGGCTGCATCTTGGTGCGTGCCATGAGGGCACCAATACTTGCATTTCATGTGGGCAGCCTGGCCATTTCCAGGGTGAGTACCCTACGAGGAATCAGAGGTGAAGTGATAAAGGTAATAGAGCTTAGTCTTCTACAGTGCCCCTTGCGGGTAGTCATCAGAAGGCTCCTACTGCAAATGCAGGAGGCGTGACAAGCCGCCTGTATGCGATGGGTAATCGACAGGATCAAGAAGTTGCTCCAGATGTTGTTACGGGTATGCTCCGAATCTTTTCTTATAATTGTTATGCATTGCTTGGCCTTGGTGCCACCTTGTCTTTTGTGACACCCTATGTGGCCAATAAGTTTAAGGTTCTTCCTGAGTGTTTTCTTGAACCTTACATTGTTTCGACTCCTACTGGTGAGTCTATACTGGCTAAGAGGGTCTATAGAGACTGTGTAGTGTCCATCTGTCATAGGGATACTTTGGCCAATTTGGTAGAGTTGGAGATGGTCGACTTTGATGTGATTCTTGGTATGGATTTGCTCCATGCTTGCCATGCATCCATAGATTGTAGGACCTGGGTTGTTAAATTCCAATTTCCGAATGAGCCGGTCCTAGAGTGGAAGGAAGGTTATGTTGCATCCAAGGGCAGATTTATTTCCTACCTGAGGGCGAGGAGGTTAATCTCTAAGGGGTGTATTTATCACTTTGTACGAGTTAAATCTGATGATATTGAGTCCCCTACTCTTGAGTCGATCCTGATTGTAAATGAGTTCCCTGAGGTGTTCCCTGAGGATTTACCTGGAGTCCCTCTTGATAGAGAGATCGACTTTGGTATTGATGTCGTACTTGACACGCAACCTATTTCAATTCCACCATATAAGATGGCCCCTGTTGAGTTGAAAGAGTTGAAGGAGCAGTTGAAGGATCTGTTAGAGAAGGGTTTTATTAGACCCAGTGTTTCTCCTTAGGGTGCTCCCATTCTGTTTGTACGAAAGAAGGATGGGTCTCTTAGAATGTGCATAGACTATAGGCAACTGAACAAGGTCACAGTCAAGAATAAATATCCTCTTCCCTTCAGGGTGCCTCATGCTTTTCAAAGATCAGATCGGGTTACCACCAGTTAAAGATGAAAGAGTGTGATATTCTAAAGACAACTTTCAGTACAAGATATGACCACTTTGAGTTCTTGGTCATGTCCTTTGGGCTGACAAATGCATCGGTAGCTTTCATGGACTTGATGAATAGGGTGTTCAGGCCCTACCTTGACATATTTGTGATCGTGTTCATTGATGATATCTTGGTATATTCGAGGAATGAGGAAGAGCATGCTAAACATCTTCATGTTGTCCTTCAAACTCTTAAGGACCATGAATTGTATGCGAAGTTCTCCAAATGTGAGTTTTGGCTTAAGTCAGTGGCTTTCCTAGGCCATGTGGTTTCAGGTGATGGAATTAGAGTAGATAGTCAGAAGATTGAAGCGGTTGCAAGCTGGCCAAGACCGACCTCTCCAACTGACATAAGGATTTTCTTGGGGTTGGCAGGCTACTATCGTAAATTTGTTGAGGGATTTTCTTCCCTATCCGCGCCATTGACCAAACTGACCCAGAAAAAAATCAAATTTCAGTGGTCTGAGGAATATGAGAAGAGTTTCCAAGAGTTAAAGACTAGATTGACCACCACACTTGTCTTGACCTTGTCTGACGGGACGGAAGGATTTGTAATATACTGTGATGCATCAAGAGTTGGGTTGGGATATGTATTAATGCAGAGAGGTAAAGTGGTGGCTTATGCTTCCAGGCAGCTTAAAGTTCATGAGAAGAACTATCCGACCCATGACCTTGAGTTGGCAGAAGTTGTGTTTGCACTTACAATCTGGCGCCACTATTTGTATGGAGTGCATGTGGACGTGTTCACGGACCACAAGAGCTTGCAGTATGTCTTCAGTCGGAGAGAGCTCAACCTGCGATAGAGGAGATGGTTGGAGTTACTCAAAGATTACGACATGAGCATCAGGTACCACCCAGATAAAGCTAATGTTGTTGCTGATGCTCTTAGCAGGTTGTCTATGGGTAGCACAGCCCATGTTAAGGAAGAAAAGAAAGAGTTAGTGAAAGAAGTGCATAGGTTGGCTCGACTGGGAGTCCAGCTTGAGGAGAACGACGAGGGAGGAATTAATGTTCAGAATGGGTTTGCATCGTCTCTAGTGACTAAGGTAAAAGAGAAGCAGGATCGACATCCTATTATACTCCAATTGAAGGAGGATGTTCAGAAGCAAAAAGTGATGGTCTTCTCCAAGGGGGAGATGGGGTATTGAGGTACCAGAGTAGGCTATGTGTCCCTGATGTTGATGGTGTTTGAGAGAGGATTCTGGCTGAGGCCCATAACACTAGATACTCCATTCATCCGGGCTCCACCAAGATGTATCACGACTTGAAAGAGGTCTATTGGTGGAGTGGAATGGAGCGGGACATCGCGGAGTTTGTTTCAAGATGCCCAAATTGTCAACAAGTAAAAGTTGAGCATCAAAGGCCAATTGTCTTGGCCCAAAACTTCGAGATTCTAGAATGGAAGTGGGAGATGATTAATATGGATTTCATCACTGGCCTACTGAGATCCCGGAGACAGCATGATTCCATATGGGTGATTGTAGAAAGAATGACGAAGTCAACGCATTTCCTGGCAGTCAAGACGACCGATACTGCAGAGGAGTATGCCAAGATGTCCAAGAGATTGTGAGGTTGCATGGAGTTCCCTTGTCCATCATCTCGAACAGAGGAGCCCCATTTACTTCTCATTTCTTGAAATCTTTCCAGAAAGGATTGGGTACCAAAGTGAACTTGAGCACAACTTTTCATCCACAGACGGATGGTCAGGCCGAGCGCACTATTCAGACGGTAGAGGACATGTTGAGAGCATCCATCCTTGACTTCAAGGGAAAGTGGGATGATCACTTACCCTTGATTGAATTCGCATATAACAATAGTTACCATGCGAGCATTCAAATGGCCCCTTACGAGGCCTTGTATGGGAGGAGGGGTAGATCGCCCATTGGGTGGTTTGAAGTCGGAGAGGCTGAATTGATTGGGCCTAACCTTGTCCACCAGTCCATGGAAAAGGTGAAGATTATTCGAGAAAGATTGAAGACTGCCCAAAGCCGTTAGAAATCTTACACAGATGTGAGGAGAAGAGACCTAGAGTTTGAGGTAAGCGATTAGGTTTACCTGAAGGTATCACCCATGAAGGGTGTCATGAGGTTTGGGAAGAAGGGGAAATTAAGTCCTCGCTACATTGGTCCGTATCAGACTGTGCGAAGAATTGGAAAGGTTGCTTATGAGCTAGAATTACCTTTCGAGTTAGATGGAATCCATCCGGTGTTCCATATTTCGATGTTGAAGAAATGTTTGGGAGATCTTGCCTTGGTAATTCCTGTGGAGAGCACAGGAGTCAGAGACAGTTTGTCCTATGAGGAAATCCCAGTCCAAATCCTTGATCGACAGGTTCGCAGATTGAGGAACAAAGAGATAGCCTCCGTCAAAGTTCTGTGGAGGAATCAATTTGTTGAGGAAGCCACATGGGAAGCTGAGGAAAAGATGAAAGCAAAATACCCACACTTGTTCGTGCCCGAGGTTGAGGAAAGTGTCGAAGGTAACATTCTTACTTTCATGTAAATTGATGTTCCTACCATGAGTTGTTATGCATAAATTCTGATGTCTGAATAGAGGTTATTGAGGTCGATGAGGAATTGAGGAGGTGAGTTGCTGAGTGAGTATCGAGGTGAGTCTTGAGTCTATTCATGCTAAAATACCGTTCCTATTCATCATTCGAGGACGAATGATCCCAAGGGGGAGATAATGTAACACCCGGTAAAATTACCAAAATACCCCTAGGGAAGAGGTGTGCGTAAAATGCGTCTTCCGATTGCTTGGATTTAAAATCCGAGAGCGCATTCGTGATCAGCACTGAAAATTGAGTGGGAAAAAGGTCTCAGTCGATTTTTAGAGCGATCGAGTAGGAAGATAATTTTTCGTTCCAAATTGAAAAATAGTGTGACTTCGTGATGGAACTGCGTCGCGAACCTGTCGCGGAGCCACACTTATCTTTTTCTGTGATTTTTTGATGGAGTTGAGTTTTTCAAAAATACACTGTCCGCGACAGGTCTGCGTCACAGACTGTGTTATTTCAGGTCGGAGAAAATTTTTTTTTAAATTATGGAGCGCATTTTAGTCCATTTCTATCAATCCTAAACGTTCCCCTACGACCAATAAAGGTCGGTTTCTAAGAAAAGGGTTTCAAAAACCTCATTCTAAAGCGTTCTTCCTAGAAGTCACTAAGTCAAGGTTTGAGGGAAGTTGAGGTTGAGGAGATCAAGAGAAGTTGTGCATGGATTGTGTTAGCAAATCATTCCAGATATGTAAGGCTAACCTAAAGCATGGGAATGTTCTCCCATGTGCCCCTATGAGTATATTAAATTGTGTATATGAACAAAATGAGGTTGATGTGAAGAGTTTTGAGCTTATTTTGTATTTTACTCTATGCATATGTTTTCTTAAACTGATAATCATCATAAAACTGAATTTACATTCATGATTCATTTCATATGTGTTTTCTTTTAAAACCCTATGACTATTTTATTAAAAAGGTGTATGAATACACTAAGAGATGAGTCTAGAGCCTAAATGTGAATGATGTTGTGATTGTATTTCACATTTGATGAGAGTCTTAATGATGATGTTGATAAGAATGATATTTTATGATATCCTAAAATTGGAAGTTTAATTTCTAAGAGAGTATCTTGAGTCCATGATGTTGATATTGATGTTGATGTTGATGAGGTGAGGTGATGTTTATGTTGAGGTACTATGTCCCTATGGGATTGATGTTGATGTTGAGGTATCATATTTTATCCCTACAGGACTGATGTTGATGTTGATGTATTATGTCCCTATGGGACTGATGATGAGATATTATGTCCCTATGAGAATGATGAGGTTGAGGTTTTATGAGCATGTCGAGTTCTAGGAGGAGTATTGAGCACCGAAATGGGTAAGAGTGAGTCCCACTCGAACCCATTAACTACGTAGCCCGCGTAGGAAGAGGGGATTGAACCGCAATGCGGATAACTCCTTTCTTGTCCCAAATGAGGACTGAGGTTTTTTCTTGTGGATCCATGTAACACCCGGTAAATTACAAAAATACCCCTAGGGAAGAGGTGTGCGGAAAACGCATCTTTCGATGCTCGGAGTGAAAATCCGAGAGTAGATTCGTGATCAGCGCTGAAAATGGAGTGGGAAAAGGGTCTCAGCCGATTTTTAGAGCGATCGAATCGAAAGATAATTTTTCGTTCCAAAACGAAAGACAGTGTGCCTGCACGACAGGACCGCATCGCGGACCGGTCGCGGAGCCACACTTTTGTTTTCTGTAAATATTTTGACGGAGTTGAATTTCCAAAAATACACTGTCCGCGACAGGTCCGCATCGCAGACTGTGTTATTTCAGGACGGGGATAAATTCTTTTAAATTATGAAGGGCAATTTGGTCCATTCCTAACTATCCTAAACGTTTTCCTACGACTAATAAATGTCGGTTTCTAAGAAAGGGTTTCAAAAACCCAATTTCTAAAGCGTATTCTCTCTAAAGGTCACCAAAGTTAGGGCTTGGAGAGAGTTGAGGTTGAAGAGATCAAGAGGAGGTGTTGCGTAATTTTGTTGGCAAAACATTCCAGGTATGTAAGGCTAACCTAAAGCATGGGAATGTCCTCCCATGTGCCCTCCTAAATGTTGAATATCATATTTTGATGTGACAAAGTTAATATGAAGAGTTGATGCATGAAAAAAATCTACTTTATCTTATGTATAAGAAATTTTCCTACATAGACTGATGATCATCACTATTTTGCTTTATATTTATATTATAATCCATTTTATGAGTGCATTTTTTTTAAAAAAAAACCTATAATTATTGTGTTGAAAAGAGCATGCATAATGAAGTTAGGGAATATGTCTAGAGCCTTGACGATGATGATGTTATGATGATGTTATGATGAGGTATTGATGATGATATGATGATGTTGATGAGCATGATGTTTTATGATGTCTTAGCATTAGAATATAATTGCTAAATGATGTCCCTTGAGTTTTCATGTTGATGTCGATGTTATGAGTTGAGGTATTATGTCCCTCTGGAACCGATGTTGATGTTGAGGTTTTATAATATGTCCCCATGGGACTGATGTTGATGTTGAGGTTTTATACTATGTCCCTCTGGGACCGATGTTGATGTTGAGGTATTATATCATGTCCTTATGTGACTGATGATGATGTATTATGTCCCTATGGGACTGATGATGATGATGTTTTATGAGCATGTCGAGTTTTGGGAGGAGTATTGAGCACCGAAATGGGCAGAGAGTGAGTCTCACTCAAACCCATTAACTACGTGGCCCGCGTAGAAAGAGAGGATTGAACCGCAATGCGGATGGCTCCTATCTTGTCCCAAAAGAGGACTGATGTTTGATGTTTTCTTGTGGATCCACTGATGTGATGTCCTTTACCCCAAGCAGGGTATTGGATGGATGTGGCAACAACATCGCTTCGTTGTATCATCACTGGCTCATAAGTGATGGTTGTCGGTTAGAGAAACTCCCAGTTAGGTTCCTTTGATAGAACTTTGATGTTGATGTTGACGTGATGTTCGAGTCGATGTGATGTTTCCTTGAGTCGATGTGATGTTTCCTTGAATCGAGGTGATGATTCCTTGAGTCGATATGATGTTTCCTTGAATCGAGTTGATGATCCCTTGAGTCGATGTGATGTTCTTTTGATGTGAGTTGATGTTGAGGTTCCTTGAGATGAGCTTGCTATGATGTTGATGATTGATGAGAGGTTGATGAGTCAATGGTCTAATCTAATCTCTTGCCTTAGATAGACTTTTGATATTTCTGATGGAGTATGATGTGGAGTCGATGTTTCTTTATTGTTGTGTACTTGCCTTGTTATTCAGCTATTTTACATGCCAGTACATTCTACGTACTGACGCCATTTGGCACTGCATCGTTTTATGATGCAGATATAGGAGTTCGAGGATTTCAGCAGGTGCACCGTTGAAGTCCAAGGTTTCGAGTTCAGATTTTGGTGAGCCTCCTTACTATCCGGAGGAGACCCTTCTATGTTATTTTCCTTTATTCATTGAGTCGGTAGCCATGGCATGTCATGGCACCCCTCTTAACAGTTGAGTCAGGTTAGAGGCTTCGTAGACACGATGTTGAAGTTGATGTGGATGTTTTCCGTATAAAATAAGGAGTATTTTACTTACTCATTTGACGTTAAGATTGATGATTGGCCATTTGGCCCTTTCCCGAGTTCCTCTTATTATGATGTTTTTCCGCTATGTTGATGTTGAGTGATGTGACGAGGCTAAGTGGTTTGCTCAGGGGCTAGCAATAGTCTCTGGGTGCCGGCCACGTCTAGGGTACCCTCCCGGGGCGTGACAATCCACTGAGGTTGATGTCCTTTACCCCGGGCAGGTTATTGGATGGATGTGGCAACAACATCGCTTCGTTGTATCATCACTGGCTCATAGGTGATGGTTGTCGGTTAGAGAAACTCCCAGTTAGATTCCTTGTGATAGGACTATGATGTTGATGTTATGTGAGGTTTTGAGTCGATGTTTCCTGAGTCGAGTCGATGTTGATGTTCCCTGACTTGAGTTGACGTTGAGGTTCCTTTAGTGAGTTGAGTCGAGTTTCCTTAAGATGAGTTGATGTGATGATGATGTTGAGATGAGAGGTTGATGGGTCAATTGTCTATTTTCTAATCTCTTGCCTTAGATAGACTCTTGACATTCTAATGGAGTATGATGTTGAGTTGATGTATTATGTATGTTGTTGTACTTACCTTACTATTCAACTATTTTACATGCCAGTACATTCCACGTACTGACGCCATTTGGCACTGCGTCGTTGTATGATGCAGATACAAGAGTTAGAGGACTTCAGCAGACGCACCGTTGAGGTCAGAGATCGCGAGTTCCAACCTTGGTGAGCCTCCTTGCCATCCGGAGGAAACCCTTTATATGATGCTTCCTTTATTCATTGAGTCCGGTAGCCATGGCATGTCATGACACCATTTCTTAGACAGTTGAGTCAGGTTAGAGGCTTCGTAGACATGATGTCGAGGTTGATGTTGATGTTTCCCATATGAACTGAGTAATAAATTTCTACTTAGTTAGTTGATGTTGAGACTAATGATGGCCATTTGGCCCTTTATTTGAGGTATCATATTCTTGTTATTTCCGCTGTAATGACGTTGAATGAGGTGATGAGACTAAGTGGTTCGCTCGGGGACTAGCAATAGTCTCTGAGTGCCAGCCACGCCAATGGTACCCTCCTGGGGCGTGACAATTGTCTTTCTCGATTGAAAGATGAAGCAGATAATTGAAAGATGAAACTAAGAATTGAAAGATGAAGCAGAGAATTGAAGCTCAGATCCAGAAATTGCAAAAATTCTTCAAATTGAAAGATGAAGCAGAGAATCGAAGTTGAGATCCAGAAATTGCAGGAATTCTTCACTGCAATTAGAGAGAATTTGAGAAATTTTATCACTGGAATTAGAGGAATTCTCCACTGCAATTAGGGAGAAGTAGCGTGACAGAGAAAGTAAAAAAGAATTGTATATATTAATATGTTGCTATTATTGGTAAGAAAAATAAAATTATATTTGGTAAGAGTTATAATTATGCCAAAACTCGTAATTTAGGTAAAATAGTATATTATTTATGTAAATGGCCCTTATTTAAAAATAAAATATTATTATTATTTTAACTACATACGACAAAAAAATCACACATTTTGCAATAATTTATCCTCTCTATTTTTATAATATCAAACAAAGCTTATAATTTATTTAAGTTGTGCTAATTAATATTAAAAAAATCACACACTTAAATATTTGTATTAATATTATCTCAAACACAAGTATTCAATTGAATAACCTTCAATTATTCAAGTGGTAAACATCTTTTACATTTAATCATAATATTGCAAGTTTAAATTATGGAAAGGCTTCCAAAAAAAGTAAAAGAAATTGAATTAATTTTAGTAATATTCTTTTTTAACTTATGTACTTGAAAATCATATAAGAGAATAGGTTAATAACTTACAAGTGTCCTTTGTATAATCAATTTTAATTTTGATAAAACAAAAGCACACATATGCCAATTTACTTCTAAACAAATCTTAAATACATCCAAATATGGCAAGTCTTTTTAATAAGTGAAAATAATTAATTTGTTTTATAGAAGTTAAAATGAAGCACCACGTCATTGTTATGACATCTGAAAACTGAAGTACAAATCATATCTTAAAGGGGAAGGGAAAATATAATCCTCACTTGTCTATATTGGTACAAATATATCCCTTGGTAAAAAAAAAATATAATGCATATATAATTACTCTTTTTGTTAATAGATTTATATATACATTATATCACATTTTATTTATTATTTAATATAGCATACTTTACTTTTATAAATCTCACTTTTTATGAAGATTTACCTATAATAGGTTTTAGGAAGCCTTACAATAAAAGAGTTGATTACACTGATATTATATATTATTTAAATTAAATTTTTTTACATCAATCAGAAATAAAAGCTATAGCCTTCTGGCAAAGTATTAGCAAAATTCACCACTTTATTAATTTTTAAAAAAGGATCTGATATACCTCTTAATTTTGTGATTTAGAATTGATATATCTTGCTAAAAAAATAGTTTACATATACATATATTATTATATAAATGACCTAAATATATCTCCCATTATATAAATATCTCAAATATACCCTTTGTCTAATAGTGGAAAAATTAATTTGATTTTTTTTTAATTTTTGTATATAAAAAATCACATAGGGATATTAGATAAATAAATATAAAAAAGTTCAAGTGTATTTTTTTATTCTTCTCAAACGTAAATTTTTGACTATTTTGATTTAACGGATAATTTGAATTTGAAATATTTCCCTTGTAAATTATTTTTTTATCATTATTTGAGTTTTTATTTTTTTTTCATTGTTTAGTGTGAAAATATCAATCATAAAAAGTGAGAAGAGTTAATGGAAAAGGAGGAAAAAGTAAGAAAAAACTTAAAGTTATTTTTTCGGCTATATTGCAATTTATTTTTTTATTTCTAACAAAAAACAATTGTAGCATCTATGATAGATTTTAAAAGAAGATGTGTGAAAACATATATTTGATTATCAAAAGGTAAAAAAAATCAAAATTTTCGTAAATCAAAGGCATAAAAAATTATTTATGTGTAAAAGGATCAAGTATAGTCTTAACTTTGCTGAAAGGATCAAATATATCCATACATGCATCCTTTTTAAATTAAGAATCAAAAAATAAATCTAAATATAATTTTTCCGCTTGTGTAAGATGAAAAATGTATATTTGAACCATTTGTGTAATTATAAAAATATATGTAAACCACTTTTATAATAAATGTTAGGATAATTCTAAATCACAAAATTAAAAGATATATTAGATTAGTTATCGTGATTTTTAAGATTTAGTGACCTATACTTCCAAATTACTTTTATACATGAAAATTTTCATTAGTAATCGCTTTTAAATAATGTAGATGGATACTATTGAAAATATTTACCAGTTCATTTTCTGTTTTCCAAGACTATAATGCGTATAAAAATTTGGAATAAAAAATTTCTCTCCATGAAAGAGTTACTGGAGAGGAATTTGTTGACACTTTCACATCAGGAAAATTGTTGTGGCAGAGGAAGATGCTTCTAGAATGCACTATGCACTCATATATCAAAAAAATCTTATGATGGCTAGTATGTCATAGTTATAATTTTGTCCTTGTATGATTTCTTTGAGTAGTATCTTTTATAAAAAATGGATAAAATATCTAAATGTGAAATTAAATAATATTCTTGGCCGTCCTTTGATTTGACTCTTCTATATAATAGAAATATAGATTCTCCTTTTTTTTCTTTTTATTTTTAAAAAGATCTAGTTTATTTGCTAATTCAATTATTTTTAATCTCTTAATTAAATAATTTTAATACTATATTTATTAATTTTGTTGTCCTAAAATTACCAAGTGACTTTTCAATAATTTGTCATTTGGCTTAACCACATTGTAAACTACTCTCCTTTATTATATATATATATATAAATAGATTCTCATTTTCTTTTCTTTTTATTTTTAAATGTTTAATTTATTTATTTGCTTGCTATTTGGCTTAACTACATTGCAAATTACTCCCTGTTATTATATATATAGATTTTAAATTTAAATTATTTTTCCAAAGATTCAGATTTTTATTTAATTTTTAAATTCAAAAAGTGTGTGTTACGTGTCAACTGTCAAAGACGTCACGAGAAATGGGATAACGTGGTTACGGTGATTAGGTGCAGTTAAATTTTCATTCTCTCTTTTTCATTTTTTAATTCTTTTTCTCTTATTTCTTTAAATGTAAAATTACTCACGATTTTGTAGAGCTTTATCTTGACAAATATTACCTGACTAAATTATTAAGCTGTCACATAATGCTTTTGTTCTTGTTTTAATAAATAATAAATAATATGTGTTGATAGATTTAGATAGATACAAATCTGAAAAGAAATTAAAATAATAAATTTTACAATTTATTTATTTAGAAGTGGGAGGGTAATAGAACAATTTTAAAACTTTCTATTTAAATTGTGATTGTAACGTTAATTTTAAATGGAATTAGAGTAAGTTGGATCTTACGCTATTTTTTTACCACGATAATTTTAAAGAACATTTAAATAATTTTTAGATTTTTATTTTTGAAACTAAATTTTTTTTATTCTTGTGATGTTTTCATGTTGTTCTTTCTGTAAGAGATTTTAATTAAATTTTAAAATTTCAAAAATATCCCCACAAAATTAGGTCCTAAAATTGAATGTTATGTATATAAATAACTAATTATTACTTAATTAACTAATTTATTCTTAAAATGTCACATGTCATTCTACATTGTCACTTGGCTAAATATGGAGGTTTTATCCTTTCCTATTAATAATTAAAATAACTAATTATTACCTAATTAACTAATCTATCTCTATATATTATTAAAGTCTATATATTATTAAAAGGAGAGGATTAAACCACCATATTCAACCAAGCGGCAGTCTATAAATGTGTCATGTGGCATCTTAACATAATTATATTTTGATTGATCATAAATTTAGATTATCATTTCATCACTTAGAGGTATTTTATTGTATGCCTAATGTTTATAAAGAAAGTATTGATGTTATCAATGTCTTTAGTATTTATTTATGAACATTTTTTTTATAAATTTTAGGCCAAATACATAAACAGACACCTAAACTTGTCCTCATTTTTCACTTAGACACCTAAACTAAGACAAGTTCCTAATAGACACCTCAACTGCTCAGATTTGATTCCATTAAACATTTTTATCCTACTTGGCACTCTCCGGTACTTTTTTTAATTTTTCAGCCAAAAATAAATAGTTGCGGTCCAAAAAAAAATTTTTTTTTTCATAAAAGTAGGTTCTCAAAATTCTCAGTTATCCAAAAAAAAAATTCATAAAAGTAGGTTCTCAAAATTCTCCGTTAACCATATGCGAAAAAAAATTACTACAATTTTAAATAACATTTTTTTGCACATGGTTAACTTAGAATTTTGAGAATCTATTTTTATGGAAAATTTTTTTTTTTTTGGACCACAACTATTTATTTTTTGCTGAAAAATTAAAAAAACAGTACCAGAGAGTGTCAAGTAGGATAAAAGTGTTTAATGGGATCAAATCTGAGCAGTTGAGGTGTCTATTAGGAACTTGTCTTAGTTTAGGTGTCTAAGTGGAAAATGAGGACAAATTTAAGTGTCTGTTTATGTATTTGGCCTAAATTTTATATACTCAAAACTTTTCGCGCATCGCGCGAGCATTTATACTAGTTTATCCTAAAAATATCACATGTCATTCTATGTCACTTCGCTAAATATGAAAGTTTTATCCTCTCTTATTAATAATAATAAGTACCCGCGCTTTGCACGAACGTTTTAAGTGTAACCAGTTTTAATTTATAAATATTTAATATAAATTATTATTGAGTAAAAAAATATACATATAATTATATATAATTTTTTATTTTATATAAACACCTGATAGTAATAAAACTTTATCCTAATCTATGTGCAGGGAGAATATTTTCTTAAAAGACTGAAAATATTATTCTAATAACTCCTTATTCTAGTATAACAAAGATTAATAGCATATATGGCTTGTATTGAATTTATATTTGTACTAATTAATTAAAAATTAAATTCATAAATTAAATTTGAACCAAGTATTAAAAATAATGACTCTACTTTGAACTAAAATCTAAATATAATTTGCAAAGTATATTACAATCTCTTTGGCACATGCCTCTCAAGTTAAATTCTGCAAGATAAGATGAATTTCATTTAATCAAGTACAATTTGAATAAATAAGAATGCACCAATAAAATAATATTCAATGAGCATGTCACGTCCTGAGAGGGTACCCTAGACGTAGTCGGTACTCAGAGACAATTGCTAGTCCCCAAGCGAACCACTTGACCTCATTATATTCATTCAATCAACAATTATCATATCAGTGGAAGACTAAAGATAAATAAAGGTGGACAATCTCAATTAAAGATAACCATAACAAATCAACACGAGTTTATTCTCAATATGGCTGGATAAATGGTTGTCATGACGGATAGTCACGAGTTTAAGTTAGAAAAGTCTCAAAATCATTTTTATTTCTCTCACTTCATTCTTGTGAGACCAGAAGCAACCTAAGGTTGTTTTCCTTCAATTTTCCACTTTTTTCTTTGATAAAGGTAAGTTAATCATTCGTGTAACTCGCAATTTGATTCCTACACCTTAGAATTTATAAGAGTTCTCTTAGGGGAAGGTTGTGGCCTAAAATTAATGGTGAAAAAAGCTTTAGTTGGGGGAGATAATGATAAAAAGGCTAAGGATTAGGATTTTGATGTAATCAAGATATTGTAGCCCATTGTTTGTTGATTCTTTGTGTTTCTTTTTGTTTTTAGATCATGAAAAGTCAGGGCATTGAAAAAGGGTACAAACTCCAATTCTATAAATATTTCCAAGGCTTGTTTCAGGGTAGATGATGGTTTAGATTTTTCATTTGTGTTATATGTGCTTGTTATCTACGTCAATGGTATTATTTGCATGCACGTGAATAGGGAATGATTGAACAAACCTAATGAAATGACTATCTATGATCAAATTGCATGCAATGAACTTGTTACTTGATTGTGTAAGTTTGTGAAACATTAGTTATGATTGTGATTGTGATTGTGGTTGCAGTTGTGGTTGTGGGATCGGGTGTCACGCTCGACACATAATTGGATTGGAGTTCACGTTCCAACACATAATTGAATCAGGTGTCATGTTCTAACACATATTTGGATCGGAGTGTCACATTCCGATACATTATTGGATTGGATATCACATTTCTCACATTAACTATCTGGGTGTGGGTTCCACGAGAGGACCATTATTGACTATTGTATTTGAGATTGATATTGTGAATTAATATATTGAGCACGAACTGATAAGTTATTATTCTTTCTGTACATGTGTGGTCTACTATGTTGTGATTACATGTATATATTTCACTTATTGAAACAGTCGTGTGATCCTATAGTACATTGTTATTATGTTTATTGATACTACTCTTGCTCTTTCTTTGTTGAGTCCAAGGCATCTTCAGGCTATTGTTGACAAACCTCAGATAGTAGATTGCTGATTTTGACATTTAAGAATAAGCTCACTCTTTCAGGCTACTATGAATTCTTCTAGATTCTCAATCCACTTCCTCTAGATTTAAACAATTTTAGACATTGATTATTCATGTTTTCATGGTGTTGTTTTTCCTTATTATAGACTATTAGCAGAGTTTTGGTACAACGAATTTCACGTTCTAGGAGTCTATTTTTCGCGTTGATCTAAATTATTTTATTTGAGTTTATGGGAACTCAATATTTGATTTCTATCTTGCATTAATTGCCTTGTTGGGTTATAGTAATGATTCTCCTGCCGGAGGGTTAGCGTGGATATCAATCACGATGGGTCAGGGTCAGGATCATGATCATGACACAAAGTAACTCATATAAATTGGGATGTGGCAGAAGACCGTGGTGTTATGATCTCAGGGTGGTATGTAATTCATTTAAAAGTTGTTAGGAAAAGTATTTAAATATCCATATAGCTAAATGCTATGCTAAGTTTTGCCGTCAAGTTGAGAGTTTTTTTTTATGCATTTTCTCAGTGAAGAATAAGTACTTAAACGAGAGTTATTCAAAACTTACAATGGAAGAATCTAGAGGAGCAGGCTCCCAATGTCGTATATCCACCTTACCTTACAAAGGATTTATTATTAGACACGATTGGGCATTGGGCATTGGCCATGGGCCCAACACTACACCTATTATGTTTGAGCTTATGTTAACGATTTTAAATATGATAATTTCAAAGACAAAACAAGACGACTTTGTAATAACTTTGAAAATAATGACAACAATATATACAAAAGAGAGGAATACAGAAGTCATAACCAATTAGCCTGGACAACATCCTTGATCATATTATATCTAGGATACAAAATTCAAGAATTAATTTGGAGATCTTTATTGGGTCACTTTTTACTAACACCTTGTTATGTCTTAACCAAAATACATTTGTTCACCTTTTTTCTTCATCTTCAATAGAAGTGATGTTAAAACATGTCAGTGATTCAAATAACACAACAGATCAGGGATTATGAATTATAAATGCTTCAAATACCAAAAATGTAATAATAACACACAGCTAAAAGACATGAAAAATGACTCAGTCTACTATTAAAAGAAAGACATCCCGTTGAATAAATATCAAATCTAATAAGATCAATCATGTGAAGTTGTTTGCGGGGTAACTTAAAAGGAAAACATTGAGACAGTAAAAAACTTTTGTCACCACCAAAATTATTTATGGCCTGCAAATAAAGCACATCCAGTGCTTTGATGACAGAGCAACTTAAATGGATAAGTTAGACAAGTATAATTGGTTGAAGATAGTTATAGAAATTGAACCTGATCAAAGCTGGCAGTAATATATTGCATACTAAGCTCAAGTTTCTAACAGTATAATGTTCCTACTCTCAAGTTTTAATCATTTTCTGTGGTTAGATAACATCATATTCAACCTTACTAAATAATAGAAATGATGCAATAGGTATAAACAAACATGTAAGCAAAGAGAATATGTCAACCATAAATGTCCCAAATAAAGTTAACATGAAATTAACCTCTACGATTTATCAGTAGGCCTATTTGTCCAAGGAAGAGAACAAAAGTTAAGAATTTGAAGAAAAATTAATTACACAAGTGCAGATAATGCGTTTCCTTCACATTACAAATCTAACTTGTTATGATGATAACTGAACAATATGCAAGAAAATGGTGTGATTTGCTAAAATAAATTGTAAATCTGAAAAATTGTGTAATAGCACTTGTGATTTGCTAAATTTGAAATATCTTAGTTTGTGGTCCTTTATGCTCCAAGCACTCCATAATGAATAACCATGATTTGCTACAATTTGAGTCATTATAACTTTCTATATCTATTTTTTCTTATTTACACAGTTTCAAAACACACATTCAAATAAAGAGAATAACATTTACAACAAATGTGACACATATACGTACCAGTATTTCATAGTGATGGAGTTCGTGTTAACTTTTCCCAATTTCCAAACGAAAGACTGTAAAAAAAATGAAAGACAATTTTGACTTAAATAAATAAGAGACCAAAAAAATACCCCAAAATTTTATGAATAGAATGTAAACTTACGTCTAATTTTGAGAGTCAAATGTAGAATTTCATCACAAACTCGGAACTCGAATCACTCTTCTCTAATTTTTCATCAATTTGCTCTAGCTCTCCGAAAATATAATACCTCTATTTCTTAGTCTCTTCTTCTCCTTCTCTGGCAAGAGTAAGATTGGGGAGAATGAGAACACCTCAAGTACACATATTTATTTACCAATGAATAGGGCTCAATGATGCAGTACAATTTTCAATGCTATTGCTACAAGTTTATAGAGAGATCTTTTCAATTTCTTTCCTTTCCTTCTCCAAGTACATGCAAAGTCCTATATATAAAAAAATTAGTAAATTTAAAAAACACCCACATCAAGAACAAAATGGAAGAAACACTACATTCAATACCAACAAATATACCCAAAAAAAATTAAATACAAAGTTGTAAATAGGGAATATTGGTGTTTATTTAACTTAAGTTATTTCTCACACACACATTGATATATGTGCCCTATGTCGAAAATAATAGATTCAGTTAGACCCGTTGACTATACAAAGAGATGACACTGGAGGTGATTGAGATTCAGGGGTAAAACTTCCCTATCTCATGTAGTCGTCGGCCTTCCCTAGTCCCCCTTGGTCGAAGCTGCGAGTTCATGAGCAAGTGAAAAACTTCGTGAAAAGTATTGAACTTCATACAAGTACAGAACTGCCAGACTCCCCCAAGTCCTACTAACAAGTAATAAGTATTAGCAGAAACTAAACACGTTTAAACTACAATTATCAATCATGCATCCCTGGTTTTAACACTGACTTCTGTGAGGGGTTGGAAAAGCGTCCTTGGCCTTGGAGGACGGGTACTAAACTTACGAACCAAGATCACAAAACATGGCAAAAAAACTACATAAAGTCCTGCTGTGATGAATGCTACAGCAACAAGCCAGCCCAAAATCTGTAAAAGTTGTCCAAAGTCCATTGCTAAAAGTCAGTTAAAGAACGCGATGGCAAAGTGTTAAGGGAGCTCCATTAATGGGAGCTCTAAGAAGAAAGAAATGAAGAAGAAGGAAGGACTGATTTGAGAGGAAAAAATTCTGTGTATTTCATCTCATTCTCAGCAGTACATATGAGTATATATACAAAATATTTAGATTTTACAGTTGTCATCCACTAACTTCCTAACTAACTTCTAACTATAATTAACTAACTACTAAATAGTGTTAACTACTTAGTTTGTTACTCTTAACACTCCCCTCAAGCTGACAATTGAAAAAGATATTTTTCATTCCCAGCTTGTCAATTAATGCTTCATGTTGAGGTCTGCATAACCCTTTAGTAAGAAGATCTGCTAGCTGTTCCTTTGTTCCAATGTGTTGTGTTTGTATGAGTCCCTCCATGATCTTTTCTCTTACAAAGTGATAATCTATGTCAAAGTGCTTTGTTCTTTCATAAAAGATTGGATGTGAGGCTATCTGGATGGCTGCTTTGCTGTCACAGAACAATTTTATCGGTAATTTCACTTCTAGTCCAAGCTCCTTGAATAGCCCCTTGAGCCACACTATTTCAGCCACTGTGGTAGCCATGCTTCTGAACTCTGCTTCTGCAGAGCTTCTTGACACAGTGTTTTGTTTCTTAGATTTTCAAGATATCACTGTGTCACCAAATTTTACTATGTAATCAGTGACTGGTCTTCTAGACTCTACACAGGATCCCCAGTTAGAGTCACAATAAGCAGTTAGTTCTGAGCATTTTTTGCTTGACATAAACAATCCAAGTCCTGCTGTTCCTTTGATATATCTTACCACTCTGAGTGTTGCATCCATGTGAGACTGTTTTGGTGAGTGCATGTATTGACTGAGCACTTGGACTACAAGGGCAATGTCAGGGCTAGTCATAGTCAAGTACAACAGCCTTCTTATCAGTCTTTGATATCTTCCATGATCAGCTAATGGTGTGTCTTCAACATTGGTGTTTTTTCCTGGGCATTCATCAAATATTATAGATGTAAACTTGTGATTGAATTCCAAGGGAGTGGATATAGGCTTGCATCCTGCTAGTCCCAATTCAGATACCAATCCAAGTGCATACTTCCTTTGATTCATTAGAATACCATCTGCTGATCTGGAGAATTCTATTCCAAGAAAGTATTTCAACTCTCCCAGATTTTTCATTTTGAATTTATGTTGTAGGTCCTCCCTGGTCTGTTGTATGAGCTTTAGATTACTTCCGGTGATCAAGAGATCATCAACATATACCAGAATAATGAGAATATCAGCATCTATCTTCTTTGTAAATAATGAATAGTCATAGTGATATTGTTGGAACCCCATATCAACCAGTGTCGTAGTTAGCTTTAGATTCCACTGTCTAGGGGCTTGTTTAAACCTATATAAGGATTTGTGAAGTTTGCAAACCATATGTTTCTCCCCCTAGTTTGCAAAACCTTCAGGAATCTGCATGTAAACCTCTTCAAGGAGATCACCCTGAAGGAAAGCATTGTGAACATCTATCTGGAATAAAAACCAACCACAAGAGGCAGCCAAAGCAACCACTGATCTGACAGTGACCATTTTAGCTACTGAGGAAAATGTCTCATTGTAGTCCAAACCTTCTTGCTGACTGTATTCCTTAGCTACTAACCTGGCTTTGTATCTTTCAACACTTCCTGAGGAGTTATATTTCACCTTAAACACCCACTTGCAACCAATAGGTTGTTTATGAGAAGGCAAAGGAACAATAGTCCAGGTGCAGTTGTCTTCAAGAGCAGCAATTTCATTCTGCATAGCCTCAATCCACAAAGGATCTTGACAAGATTCTGAGTAGGAGGAGGGTTCAACAATAGCAGAATATGCAGCAAGTGGTTCTTTATATGAAGGAGACAGTTCAGAATAAGAAATATATTTGGAGATAGGGTACAGGCAGGCAGATTTGGCACTAGGAGTGACAAAGTCATTTAACCAGGTAGGAGGTTTTGAAGATCTGGTAGATCTTCTGAGAGGAACAGGAAGAGAAGTAGATGGAATGACAGGAGAAGATAGAGTAGAAGAGGATATTGGAGAAGGAATAGAAGGAGAAGTGATAGAAGAAGATGAAGGAGAGTCATCAGGAAATGTGAGAACTGGGAATAGAGGATTAGGAGAGTCTTTAAGGTCTTTGAAAGGGAATACATCTTCTTTAAAAACAGTGTCTCTACTGACAAATAGGGAATGAGATGCCAAATCAAACAAAACATAACCTTTCTTAGTAGAAGAGTATCCTAGGTGCACAGTTTGGATGGCTCTTGGAGCAAACTTATCAGATTTCTTGGGGTTAGTGGCATAGCATAGAGACCCAATACTCTGAGATGTTAAAGTGAAGGAGGTATTCCAAAGAGCTTCTCAAATGAAGACTTTCCTTTCAGAAGTGTAGTAGGCAACCTGTTGAGTATGTACACAGCAGTAGATACACAAAAACTCCAGAATTTTAAAGGAATACAAGCCTGAAATCTTAATGCTCTAGCCATATCAAGAATGGATCTGTGTTTCCTCTCAACAACCCCATTCTGTTGAGGTGAATATACACAAGAACTTTGATGTAGAATGCCATGCTCCTTTAATAGACTGTCAACTTGAGAATTAAAGAATTCAGTACCATTGTCTGTCCTAAGACACTTGACTTGTTTACCAAATTGTGTCTTTATCATATTCAGATAATGTCTCAATACAGTAATAGAGTCAGATTTAGTGGTTAGTAAGAAAATCCAGGTATATCTGGACATATCATCCACCAGGGTGAGGAAAAATCTTTTTCCATCATGACTAGGGACTCTGTAAGGCCCCCATACATCCAGTGTACAATATCAAAAGGAGAAATGGAAGTAGAAGTACTGACTGGAAATAGTGACCTTGCTTGTTTGGCAATAGGGCATACAGTACAACTATGATCCTTCAAATTCATAAGAGTCTCTATTTTATTTAGTACTCTAAGAGGAGCATGTCCAAGTCTCATATGCCATAGACCAGACATGGAGCATGACTTATTTGAAGTAGATGATTGTAACCTAACTGAGTTTAGGCTGCTAGAAATCTTATTAGCTGTAGGACCTTCATTCTTCAGGTGGTGAGAATTGTGCCTTATTTCAGTCTTCAGAAGATATAGACCTTGATCTTCTTTACCAATCCCCAGGACCCTCCCATTGAAGAGATCCTGAAAGATGCAGAAGTCAGGCAAAAATAACACAGCACACTGTAGTTGCTTTGTCAGATGTGATACAGAGAGAAGATTATACTTGAAATCAGGTATGAACAGAACATCCTTCACTAGTTTGTCCTTCAACAAAATTGATTCACCAACATGACTTATAGACACTTGTTTACCAGTAGGCAAGTTAACTTTTATATCATCTTTAGCACCAAGTTTCTTATACTGATCAATTAATCCTAGGCTGTGAACCATGTGATTAGAAGCACCAGTATCCACTATCTAATTGGACTTAACTATGTCAAACATTAGGGCTGAAGCAATACCTGCTGTGCTGGAGGTAGCAACATTAGCCATAGTATCCACTTCATTATTCTTGCTTAGAAGCTGAAGAATCTGATTGTATTGTTCAGATGTAAATAGAGGCATTCCTTGAGAGTTTGAAGTAGAAGAGTCATGAGCTTTGCTGATATTAGCCTGATTCCCTCCAGTTGTGATATTATTAGCATGAGAACTAGATCCTCTTCTTTTGGGATAGCCATGTAGTTTGTAGCAAGTCTCTTTGGTGTGTCCTTTGTAGTGGCAATATTCACAATATACCTGAGATCTATTGGTGCCATAGGCATGCCTTCCATCTCCTAAATTTCTCTATCTGTATCCATCACTATTACTGCTTCCAGGAGTAAAGGAGTTATTTGCTCCAATTCCTGAGTTATTGTTGTTGTTTCCAGCATTGTGAGTAGTTGGCTGATATATTCCATTGTTAGTTTGATGACTCCTAGACATCCTGTTGCTCATTAGAGCAGTTTCTGAGTGAGCTTCTGTGGGACAAGTGTTACCATTTATTCTGTTGACTTTCAACATTAATAATCATTGCATATGCCTGATTAACATTTGGAACAGGTACTGTCATCAGAACTTGGATTCTAGCATGAGCATATGATTCATTCAATCCCATTAGAAACTGCCAAAGCTTCTGGAATTGAAAGTGTTCAACATATTGCTTAGACTCAGGACAACTACATGAAGGAGGAGGCATTAAGGTTTCAAATTCATCCCAGAGTTCTCTCAGTCTACAGAAATAGTTTGAAACAGATGTGGTTCCTTGAGATAAAGTAACTATCTCCCTGTGCAAATAAAATGCTCTTGAAGCATTAACTTTATCAAATCTCTCTCGAAGATCTTCCCATACAGTGTGTGCATCAGATCCATAGATGACAGTGCTCACTAGATCTTTAGACACAGTATTTATAATCCATCCTAAGACTATAGCATTACATCTTTCCCACAGGTCATGCATGGACAAGGGATACATTTCCTTTCTACAAGTTCCTAGTAGAAAACCTAATTTGTTTTTACCAAGTAGAACCAGTTTCATGGACTTACTCCACAGAGAATAATTTTCAGATCCTAGAAGTTGAATTGAGCTAAGGACAGCACCTTGTGTATCAGATGGATGCATGAAGAGTGGATGGTTGTGATTAATTTGATCGACCTGACCTGGATTTGGATTGACATTTCGAGATGAAGATCCAGCTGTTCCTGCAGTTTCGACAGGGGTAGCCATACCAGAGACCTAATTGCTGCTATTAACCAACTGAATCCTTCAATTTTCCTTCAAATCAGTTCTTCTAGTTCTTCCGGCTTAAAATCTCTGAAATTGAGTCACACCTGTTCCGAAAATGCCTGGGCTCTGATACCATGTTAAGGGAGCTCCATTAATGGGAGCGCTAAGAAGAAAGAAATGAAGAAGAAGGAAGGACTGATTTGAGAGGAAAAAACTCTGTGTATTTCATCTCATTCTCAGCAGTACATATGAGTATATATACAAAATATTTAGATTTTACAGTTGTCATCCACTAACTTCCTAACTAACTTCTAACTACAATTAACTAACCACTAAACAGTGTTAACTACTTAGTTAGTTACTCTTAACACAAAGAAAGAAGCATAAGTTAATTTGAGCAATTGAAAGAAAAATAATTATTGATGCAGATATAGATATATCGAAACTGTGTGCATAATAAAAATTTGGCTTAACTCATAAACAGACACCTAAACTTGTCCTCATTTTTCACTTAGACACTTAAACTAAGACAAGTTCCTAATAGATACCTCAAAGTTTTGGTCCCATTAAACACTTTTATCCTACTTGGCACTCTCCGCAGTCCCTTTTCATGTTAATTATACTGTTTTTTTATTTTTCAGCCAAAAATAAATAGTTGCGGTCCAAAAAATAAAAAAACAGTACAATTAACATGAAAAAGGACTATGGAGAGTGCCAAGTAGGATAAAAGTGTTTAATGGGATCAAATCTTCGCAGTTGAGGTATATTAAGAACTTGTCTTAGTTTAGGTGTCTAAGTGAAAAATGAGGACAAGTTTAGGTGTCTGTTTATGAGTTAAGCCTAAAAATTTTGCCTACCATCAAGTCATAAACACATATTCACATATCCATGCATAACAAGTGACTAGTGGATGAGTATTCAGGATGAAGAAAATGGATGCTTTATAGAACTTCAAAGAACGACAAAGTTATATCCAACCAAAAAGAATAGAGAACTGAAAAATGCCCTTCTTCTTCTTTTGGTACTTATACTGCACCTGTAGTATTAATGGAATGAAGAAGCAGGATAAAATCATGAAGAAAACAACATCAAATAGATATATCGGTCTAACAATCAAGAAGATGATACTGATATAAGAGAGAAAGGAAGGAAGAGATGGTCAGATGCAAAAACTTCTTCACTTACCGCACAGAAAATGCTGAGCAAGACTTCCTTTGAAGCCTCACCAGGGAAGACCTTCTTTAGTGCATTAGCAGTCAAAGGAAAATGAGGTCCACCAGTGACAAACTCACCTAGGCGTAGAAATGGAATCATCAGACCGCAAAGTGGAAGGCAGAGCACTAAGTGAGGACTTAAAACAAAAATGAAATTACAAGTTTACTGGGATGTTCAAATCCCGACCTAATAATAGCTTAAATTAAAGAGTGACAGCTCACAGTTTACCCTCAATGGAACTACCTTGTGACTTGCTTCTTTGAAAAACAAAGTAATACAACAATCTTTCTCACCTCAAACCAGACATTATGTTCAACACAGGCAAATTACGATGGGAATGCTAGCCTAACCAGCAGGATAAAGCATCATATTCATCCTAGTTGACTTGATATATTGTACTCTGCATATCATTATATATAATATATAAAGCTCTCATGTAGAGTTCATCTTGGGAGAATATTATTCTTCACATGGTATCAGATAGCCATTCATAGCCACAACTATTCCACCTACGTACTCTTCTGTTTATCAATCTTCACATCCATTTAGTTTTTTAGCCAAGATGGTGTCAACCTCTGGAACAAGCTCCGAACCGATTATCCCATCATCTCCAACTAATTCTTCAATCACTACCATCCCTGCAACATCATCAAGTATTTCTACCAGTATTCCTCCTTTATCTTATTCATTCTCCTCACTGCCAACCACTTTTCTTTATCACACCTCTTCTCCCACTACTTTACCTGGTCCATCTGTTAGCAGTATTAGTTTTCCCTTTCAATTTTCATTCACCGGATCAGCAGATCCAACGTCTCTCTCATCATATAATCATGTTGCTGCTCTTGCTGCACCAAACTCCACAAACCTAGTAACTATAAAACTTGCATTTGTTGAGGACTACCTCACATGTCATACTCAATTTCAATCTCTCTTGCTCTTCCATGATCTTTTTGGATTTGTCGATGGTTCAATATCTCCACCACATCCCCTTGTTTATGATGCATCCAGAACTCAGCAACTTAATCCCCTTTATTGGTCCTGGCTCAAATTCGACCAATGTGTTCATTCTTGATTATTTGCGACACTTTCTCGCAAAGTACTTACAGATGTCCTTTATTGGTCCTGGCTCAAAATCCATATTCATGTTCTCCAACTCCACCATTATTTACTTTCTGTCAACTTTGATAATAATTGTTCTTTTAATATTGACTCGTCTTCTGTTGTTGTTAAGGACAAAGCCTCGGGTCAAATATTCCTTCAAGCTTCCAGTGAGGGCGACGTATATCCTCTATCTCCTTGCTCCAAGTCCTCTTCTCCCCGGGTATCTATTGCTTTTCGTCATTCTGGTGATATATGACATCCTCACTTGGGACATAGTGGCAATCATGTTTTAGCTAGTCTTAGGAAAAACAATTCTATTGGTTTGTCTAATCCGTTTAGTAATAATTGTGTCTCGTATTGTCTAGGAAAGTCTCATCGTTTATCATTCAAGTTAGTGGAACATTGTAGTTCTTTTCTTTTGGACATTATTCACTCAGATATATGGCAATCACCCATTTTAACCAATTTGGGCTTTAAATATTATGTTATTTTTGTTGATGACTTTTCTCGATTTACCTGGCTTTATCCAATGAAAAATAAATTAGAAGTTTTTTCTCATTTTTGTGCTTTTCAAAAGTTGGTGGAAAATTTGTTTAACACTAAAATAAAGGTTTTCCAAAGTGATGGAGGAGGTGAGTTTGACAACAAGGACATTCTTTCACATTTTATTAATTCTGGCATTTATTTTCGTAAGTCATGTCCAAACACTCCTCAACAAAATGGGGTTGCAGAATGGAAACATCGACATATTATTGAAATGGTCCGCTTTGTTATAACAGATGCTACTCTCCCATTCCAATTTTGGGTTGATGCTGCCTTTTATGCCGTCTTTACCATTAATAGGTTACCTACGCCTGTTTTACATGGTCTTTCTCCCTTTGAGAAATTGTTTCACAGGCCTCTTGATTATAACTTTCTCCGAGTTTTTGGTTGTGAGTGTTTTCCTAATTTGTTTGCTCGAGTTTCTCATAAGCTTACACCTCGTTCAGTTAGATGTATCTTTCTTGGCTATGCATCTGCCTATAAGGCTATCGTTGTTTGGATCCTAAAACTGGCGGTGTATTTGTCAGTCGACATGTTATACTCCATGAAGTAGTTTTTCCATATTCTGAGTTGCCTAATCCTTCCTCTATTTTCTCTCCTCCATCCTCTAGTTCTGATCCTCTAGTTGTCGTGTCGTCTTTAAATCATAGGACTCCACCAGCCCATCTTGAATCTTCTCTGTCTGCTCTTCTTCCATCCTCACAAAATACTTCTTATGTATCTCCAATTTCTTCCTTGGAACTCCAGTTTCCACAAGCTGCTCAATACCTACTGAAGACTCTACTTTAATTGTACATAGTCCAAGTGAATTGTTACTAGTAGCCTCTGCAACACCTTTGTCTCCTTCATTATCTGTTATTAATTCTTCTACTTCTTCCTCTACCATTCCCTCACATCCAATGCAAACTCGATCGAAGTCTGGTATTTCTAAACCAAAGCAACATTTTTCTTTAAGTTCCAATATCCATGAACAGGAAATTTCTTACTTTTCTCAAGCCGTGAAAAATCCAAAGTGGCAATAAGTAATGGCAGATGAATTTAATGCCCTTTTGGAGAACAAAACATGGGTCCTTGTTCCTTGTATTCCAACCATGAACTTAGTCGGTTCTAAATGGATATATTGCATAAAATACATTTCAGATGGGTTCGTTGAGTGGTACAAAGGTCGTCTTGTAGCAAGGCTTCATCAAAAATCAGCATCGATTATCATGAAACTTTTAGCCCTGTTGTTCGTGTAATAACTGTGAAAATTGTTCTTTCCCTTGTTGTTTCCTTTTCTTGGCAGATTCGTCCGTTGGATGTTAAAAATGCATTTTTACACGGGAGCCTTACTGAGGAGGTCTACATGAAGCAACCTCAAGATTTTATTCATCCTGACTATCCTAGTCATGTCTGCAAATTAATCAAAGCCATCTATGGCTTGAAACAAGCTCCTCAGGCAAGGTTTCATCGCCTTAGTTCCTACCTTATTTTCATGGTTTTGTTTGCAGCAAATATGATAGTTCAATGTTTATATATCGTTCTTCTTCTCACATCCTTATTCTATTACTCTATGTCGATGAGATCATTCTCACAGGAAGTCAATGGTCTCCTTGATCAATTCATTTCTCGTTTGTCTCATCAATTTGCAATGAAGGATTTAGGTAATCTTCACTATTTTCTTGGTATTCAAGCAATTCGTTCATCTCACGGTCTTCACTTGTCCCAGCAAATTTCACATGCACACCTGCAAACCTGTCCGTACTCCTCTTGCTTCTCGCACTTCTATCTCTCTACTGGACGGTGAGTTACTTTCAGATCCTAGTGAATATAGGAGTATGGTTGGTGCTCTCCAATATTTGACTATGACGCATCCTGATAGTGCCTACGCTGTAAATGTTGTCTCTCAATTTATGCATGCCCCTCACACCACTCATATGCAATCTGTCAAGCGTATTTTTAGGTATTTGCAGGGTACTCTGACTTATGGTCTGACTTTGCGTGCCTCATCACCGACCTCCATGGTTATTGCTTACTCCAATGCTGATTGGGCTGGTTGTCCTGATAGCCGCCGTTCTACTTCAGGTTTTGCTGTGTTCCTAGGTTCTAATCTATCTCTTGGCATGCGAAGAAGCAACTAACAGTTTCTAAATCATCTAGAGAGGCTGAGTACAGGGCTATCACATACACAATTGCTGAGACTTAATGGATTCGTCACATCCTTTGTGAGCTTGGTCTCATTCTTCGTGAACCAATTCATGTATTGTGTGATAACATCAGTTCCACTTACATGACCCATAATCCAGTTTTCCATGATCACTTGAAACATATTGTTGTTGATTTCCATTTTGTTCGTGACAAAGTTGTACAAGGGGATCTTATAGTTCAATATGTTTCGACACAATTGCAGTTAGCTGATATCTTTATAAAGGGCTTGGCTTCCTCTCGCTTTTGTTTTCTACGGGACAATCTGTCCGTGACTTCAAGCGGTCCAGATTGAGGGGGTGTATTAGCACATATAGAATAGGTAAAATCCTTTTAGGCGTAAACTATTTATATAACCTTGTACTCTAACCAGAGTCCTAGTTGACTTGATATACTGTACTCGGCATATCATTATATATAATATAGAAAGCTCTCACGTAGAGTTCATCTTGGGAGAATATTATTCTTCACAATTCAAACCCTTGCGAAGAACTATTTAATATTATAATGGTGTAGGAAATTCAGTCCCAATAGTCAATACTCTGCAACACAAAACAGGGTTGTACAGTTCTCACCAAATCATAGCTTCTCCATTGCCTAAGTGAATTTCTCAAATTCATGTTTAAGACTTGAAATGTCTCTATTTAGTAAGTGTTTTGGTTAATCTGAAATTTGTTCATTGTCATTTCAAGTGCAACATTAAAGCAGAAAATATGCAATGATTCCTGGAGCGATGAGGAGATTTAATTGCACACAAAAAGCTGTATGGTTGGGAAATCATGGGACTGCAAATGAAAAGAAATCACAACTTTTTGAAGCTTCTTCTCAATATAGTTTGAACATAAGAGAACCCCATCCCCACCCAACGTAGTTGGAACAAAAACAAAAAATAGAGAGATATTGCTTCTTTCTGACATAGTTTAATAACAAACAGGAAAAAGATACCCACACATATTATGTCCAAACGAAGGCCTTCTGCAATTAAAGAAATTCAAAATCAAGTGGGATCATAGATTAACAGATGTATAGCATTGATGCTAATACCAAAAGCATAAAATGATGCCACATCCTCGTTTGTTCCCCAGTTCTCACAACCCACAGATACTATTCTAATGATCCTAACATAAAAGTTGGCGACAAGAAGTATGTGCAATACTAATAACTAACACAGAAATAGATGTAAACTGAATAAAGAATCCCTGTTTTATTTTATAATACACGTCAAACTACAAAAGAGATCTTGGACCAGGTGAGAATGGTCTTTAGGGAAAACATCAGGGCTCTAGTAGTGACAGCAAAACAACCAAATAATTGAGTTTATACCTCAACTCAATAGGAGTAGCAATGAAGTTAGCCAACATCGCCGTAGTAGCATGACAATAGGATCCCAATAATGCAATAGCTATCCCGCACAGGAACACGGTGACACCTATTGACAAAAATAGATTGCACATAAGTTGTATTTGCTTAGCAAAATTCAATAGGATTTAATCAACGCAGAATTCAATTCACCCAAATATTTCCAGCTAGCAACAAAAAAATTAAACTGCAGATTATTGTTTCTGTTTGAAGAAGTGTGTGCAACAACAATTTTCAATCATGTTTAAATTCATACATGCAATATTATAATAACCCAAACATCAAAACTGGCAAAAAAAATCAAATCAATTGAAGAAGAAAAAAACAAAGGACGACATAAAATCAAAAGAAAGAAAATAAAATTAAATTTCAAGAAAGAAGGTGTGATAACAACAACAAAGAAACTACTTCCTTCATCCCATTTTAAGTTAATTTATAAACAATGACATATATTAAGAAAATATAAAAATTCAATAAATGAAAGGATAAATATTAAATAATTTCAAACATTTAATTTTGAACACTAAAAACTAAAATAATGAGAAGAAAGGCAAGAAGCAGGGTATAGTTCATACTTATCTGAAAAATGGTAGATTGTTGGAATTTGAAGCTTCCTCTGCTCCTTCCCTGCAAATCATCTTTGCAGTACCTGTCTATGCATGAGAAAGTGATGAATTAAAAAAATACAACTAAGTCGTAATAACAAAAAATGAAAGAAAAAATGGCACAAACCCGTAAATAGAGAAGGACGGAAAGGAGGAAGAGCAAAGGACCGGCAACAAAATAAACCTGTAAGCAAATAAACAGGCAACAAGAATAACTGGTCCTACCTTTTTGACGATTTCACAAGTGTTGTTATGCTATCAACGAATTCAGCCCCAAATAACTGCACTATTGTAGATTAAAACCAGATATTTGGGTCAAATTAAGATTGGATCGGATCGGTTCACATATGCAACCCACGATCCCAAAAGAATCTTACATCTCCCACTTTGCACATGGTGGACAAGACCCGAGTCAATATCACATCAACTTAACACACAATTCATACGAAAAATAGTTCATGCGACCTGTGAGCATAAAGGCTTGCCTTCAAGGTCTTATAAGCCTTTTATAGGAATTCAATCACGTACGGAAAGAATACGGTATCAACATGAGGATATCTATACTCACAATACCCAAACTTTAACTACTCTAGTAGTTAATCATCTTATCCCTCATCCTCTTTAAGAGGTGACCTCGAGTTCATATTCAATTTCAGTTTTTATAGTTTCTCTTTCAACTCAAATCTATCTATTTCAAATCATTTGCTTTCCTAGGGATGCACCGCATTGCTGAATTATACATGGCTATTGAACATGCTAAAGTAGCAACATCGATTGAAATTTCAAGAAACAGTAAAAAAGGTTAAGTATTCAATTGAAAAGTTCAACTTTGACTTTTCAGCGTCTCACACAATGAAGAAATAGGGATCATTCTTTCATTAACCCTCCTATCGCATAACACACGTGGTATGAACCGCATGTTACGATGTTCTCACCTTACAGAGGCGCATGTGTCTTACTCCAATATCGTACAGACCTTGATCTAGACATTCTCAATGTCTAACCCGAGTTTTTCTCTATAATTATCCTTAAACTCATTTCTTAGAGAGAGTCTTGTCTAGTTTCCGAAATAAGTCGAAATATGGCAGTGATATTTATCTCTTCACATTCCCCGACGCAAGAGATGATTGCTCGTGTGAGAGATCCAATCTTGTGACTTGTTTGACCTATTAAACATTACGATACCCCTTTAAGATATAAAACAATCTTATATTGATGAGAAAGTTATAACAACAAAGTTATATAACAATAAAAATCACATCCTATGTAAGCCTAGAGATTTAACATGTTTCTCAAAAAAGTCTCTTAATATCGCCTTCGTAAAGGGATCAACTACTATTTCACGAGTAGGAATGTATTGTAAATTCACCTCTGCACTTGCTATTATATCTCTCACAAAATTATACTTGATATCAATATATTTGGTTTTGCTGTGATACTTAGGATCTTTTGTATATGAGATAGTCGCCTGACTATCACAATATAAAATATAGACCTTTTGAATTCTTTGTAATACTCAAATGCTCAAAGAATCACTTTAACCAAACAACTTCCAGTATTGCAGATGCACAAGCCACAAAGTGCTAGGTTATTTCTTACTCTCTTCACAAAAAATGGTACCACCATTTAGTAAGAACATAACAGATGTCAATATATTGATCTCACCATCTGTATAACCTCTTACAAATAGTTTGTTGTTCCCCTTAGATTTTGTAACATTCTCTTCACTATCTTCCAATAATCTATTCTGGGATTAGATTGATATTTGCTTACCAGACCTACGACATAACACATATCTAAATTAGTACACATCGTAGTGTACATTAGACTTCCAATAACACTAGAATATGGAACTTGAGACATTTGTTCCTTCTCTTTATCACTTTCGGAACACATTTCAATGCTAAAAGTTTCACCTCTAGATATTAGAGTATCCATGGGCTTGCAACTATTCATTCGAAAACGTTCCAATATTTTCCTTATGTACTTTTCAGAGATAAACTCAAAGATTTCTTGGAACGATCTCTTTGGATCTTTACATCCAGAATATAGTCTACTTCACCCATATCTTTCATATCAATGACTTTGAAAACCATGACATGTTAGTTTTCAGATGCTTCAAATCATTTTCGGTGAATAGTATATCATCCACGTAAAGAGAAAGAATTACAAACTGTCTTTTCTTGGCCTTTAACAATGAAACCTACAAGTTGTTCCATGTAGGTTTCCTTGTTTAATTCTTCATTGAGAAAAACAGTCTTCTTCTAAATCTAAACGTGCAACTATAGCCACAAGTAGTCGAACAAAGGTAAACTTTACAATTGGTGAAAAGGTTTCCTCATAATAGTAAAACCTTTAGCCACTAGTCGAGCTTCATGTCTTTCTATTGACCCATACGATTTACATTTGACCTTGAGAATCCATTTATTTCCAATAGATTTACGTCCTTGTGGAAGGTCAATTAGATCCCAAACTTTGTTAATTTTCATGGACTCTAATTCTTCTTCCATCTTTTTCAACCATTTATCCTTGTCAGGACTCGACAAAGCTTCAGTCACAGAGTTAGGTTCATCCAAATCCGTGGGAGATACCAGGAAAACATAATCCTCAATTTGATAAGGTCGTTTAGGTACTCCTTTTCTTGTACTTTTACGCAGTTGAAATTCCGATTCCTCTATAGGAATTTGGGATTCAAAACTCCCACTTGGACCAGAAATCATCTCCAGATAATTTGCCTCATCGAGTGTATCTGATGACATTTTCTGGTATTCTAAATTCAACATTTCATACAGAGGTTCACCTTCAATTATATCATTCCTTTTTGAAAAAAAAATTCCTAAAATCTGACATAATTTCAATCACACTTCCATCTTCCAACTCATCAATAAACACATATCCTTTGGAGCGTTCTGAGTATCTAATGAAGATACAATTCTTTCCTTTTAGACTTATTTTACCAAACTCACCCAAAATGATCTTTAATGTAAGCAACACAACCCCAAGGTCATAGATCATCTAGGTTTGTTTTATGACCAGTCCAAAGTTCAAAAGGAGTGGAAGTTACTAATTTAGAAGGCACCTTAATCAAAATGTAAACCACAGTCAATAATGCATCTCCCCAAAAGGAGATAGGCAAATTTGTCTGTGCCATCATTGAACTTACCATATCCAATAATGAATAGTCAACTGTCTAATTATGCCCTTTTCATTACATAACTCTTCAAATTGATTTGACAGATATTCATATCCTCGGTCGATTCTCAGAAGCTTTATTCTTTTATCCAATTAATTTTCAACTTCATTCATATATGTTTTTAAAGCACTCTAGTGCTTCAGATTTATGAGAAATCAAGTAGACATAGCCGAAGCACGTGAAATCGTCAATGAATGTAATGAAATATACCAGAACTTGCCTTCACATTCATTGGACCACAAATATCAGAATGAATTAATTGAAGTGGGAACTCAGCTCTCTTAGCTTTCTCAAATGGTTTTTATGTAATCTTTTTAGCAAGACAATTTTCACAAGTCGGCAATTAAATTTTGGATAAAGGACCTAAATGACCTTCTTTTGCCAACCTATTCATTTGTTCTTGCCCTATGTGACCTAATTTTGTATGCCATGTAATAACATCAATATCATTATTACTTAAAGAACATGATATTACACAACGGTCAACATAATAATCATATGTTGAAAGATTAAAATCTAGAACGATCACGACAAAGTCCAAAACCATACAAAACATTATCTAATGATATTCTAGTATCATTGCGATGTGATGACCCGTATGGCCAAAATTATATTTTCATGCTTTTTTTTCATATTTAGAGCGTATATACAGTTACCCCAGGTCGTATACGACCTGTTGGGACCGGTAGTCCGGTGCCCCGGTGACTAAATTCATAAATATCTCATTTTCCTCATTTTTGGAACTTAAGCTTAAGTTAAGTGCACCAAAAAAGTGAAATCTTAGCAAACGATGTTAGAATCGAGCTCTAACAGTTCCTTAGCTCCAAAATATCGAATATGACTTAGATGAAGTCTCGATTTGGTTCCCGGAACCTCACGGAAGATTTTGAGCTAAAATATGGAAATTTAGTTTTAAGGCTTAAGGAAATGGCCCAAAAAGGGAGCACTTATTGATCGGAGCGTCAAAACCCATTTTCATCACTTCCATTAGCTCTATAACGTCGAAAGTAGTCAAGATAGACTATTCGTTTGCTTCCGGATGAGTTCGGCGTGATTTTAGGCTCGATTTTGTAAGTTTTGAAGTTTACCGGTAAAAGTGGAGCCATATTGCATTTTCCGTCAAACGGTGCGTCCTATTACATTTTCGTCAATTCCTAACAGTTCTAAATGATAATTTTAGGCTAGGGGAGGTGTCGTTTCGATTTTCGGGGTTTTCGTTGTGATTTTGATCCCCCGAGTTCCTTATTCGTTAAAGGAACTCAACGACTCTTTTTGAGAAAATGACCTCTGATCGCAATTTCGTCAATTTTGTTGGGTTCATAACGTCGAAAAACATATAACTGCATATAAAATTTGTTAAAATCAGACTCCGTTTGAGTTTCGAAATAACCAACGAAATTTCAAGAAAATTGATAAAAAGCTGTTTCTAGCTGTTGTTTTTCTGCTATTTCAGCCATATCAGAGCGTTGTATGAAAAAATGGATGGTTCCGTTGGATCCGGAACGTCGAAAAACATATAAGTGCATATAAATTTTGTTAAAATCGGACTCCGTTTGAGTTTCGAAATAACCGACGAAATTCCAAGAAAATTGATAAAAAGTTGTTTTCAGCTGCTGTTAAAAATGAAAAAAAAATTCATAAAGGGGCGCTGCTAGTGGGGTTCGAACCCGGCCCATGTTGGAGGATAGTTTGGCCCAAGGTCACTTGGGCTGCTGATTCCCTTATGTCATATGTGTCCTTTTTAGTTAATAAGGGTAAACAATTGGGCCCAGCTTATTTAATCCTCCAAAACAGCCCCTTAGACCCCCTGTCTCATTATTTCGATTTTTGAAAGAAAACAAGGGTTAGGGTGGTGATTTCTTGGTGGATTTTGAGTGAAAATTCGTGGGTGTCGATATTGGAACGTGTGGGGTCGATTGTTATCGCGATATTAAGGTAATTTCTTCGTCCTTAGCTCGTTTTTAGTGATTTTGGGGGTGTTTACCAACTATAATTAAGCCTAATGATTTTTGCTAGCTTTTTGGGTGTTTGAGGATTGATTCTTGGTCTTGAAAGCTAGTGTGATCACCGCGGGTAAGTCTCGAAATTTTTGAACGCCGTATTGTCAATTCGCGCTGATTAGTTTGTGTAATTTGAGCGTTTGAGGACCTTTTGATGGTCCATTGGAGCTCAAATTGGAACCATGAGTCCCATAAATCATGAGGGACGACCCGGTGTGTTCGAAATATTTTTCGAAGCTTCGGGCTCGGGGGCTCGTTTTTAGGCCCGCTTGACCCGGCAATTTTTGTATTGCAATATGGGTATCAAACGCTCCTATTGATGTCTAGAATATATATTTGATAGGTATTCGTTGATTTGTGAGCCTGTTTGCGACGTTGGGGCTATTCTTGCTCATTTTGGCTATCATCAGCGCCCAGATAGGCTCGGTTTACCTCGTAGCAATGTGAGACTGGTTTGAATAAATGTAATATGATAGTGGCTAGTGAATAGGATGATCTTTAGGTTGATTTGACCTCGGTTTATATTGTTACCCCTCACTAGCGAACTTGGGGTCCCATCGCAGGACGTAGACGGGATGATTTGAGTTGTGTCCGGTAGGCTTGTGGTGCCATGGGGGGTACGTAGAGTATGAGATGTGTGGATATAATCTATTGTGAGAGTTGCATCGTGAGATCCTTAGTAGTAGGATTCCGATATTTTTGAGATTTGTTGTTGATGTTGTTTTGTATAGCGGTCATAGCGGTTGACTCGCACGCCCTACTTAGCTCGCATTTTCATAGAGGTTGAGCTATGCTGAGCCTTTGCTCGTGTCGTCGTAGAGGTCGACCTGCACTGAGCATGTTCGTGCATATTGCCATAGAGGTTGGTTTATATGGATTGTGGCTCGCGTCATCCTAGGGGTGGGTGTTTCGCTCGAGCGGGTGTTGTTTTGGTTGACGGATTTGGTTCTACTTACTTACTTTCCGCCCCTGTTTCTTTGCTTATATTCTTGTTGTGTCCACCGGGCTTACAGGGGAAGTCACGGTGGGTTTTGCTTTGACTGTTTGTACTTGCCGGTGGTATGGGACGCCAGGTAAGTTTTGCTTGTTATATTCGTTTTTACTTTCCGCATTTACTTACTTACTTGCTTATTATTCTTGCATTTCGGTATTCGATGCTATATTGGTTCGGGCTGTGATAGAGGTATGGTATTATTTGCCTAGCGGTGGCTTCGAGGTTTTCTTATTATTCGGGCTAGGGGTGCCCAAGGTTGTTACTATTGTTGTCCATTGGGTATTTACATTATGTCATGTTGGTACTTGTTTTCTCACTGATATTGCCTGTTTTACTTACCTTGTTATTATTATATTATATTTATTGATCCTAGTCGGCCTAGCCTACTGGGTATCACTTTATTGTGGTACTCATGCTACGCTTGTTGTGCCTTCTCGTGGTGCAGAGCCAGGTGTGGGTCAGCGTAGGCATCGCGATCGTGCGGACTGAGGAGTCACATTTTTGAGGATTCGGTGAGCCTGCCGCCCCGCTGATCGAGTCTTTTATTCAGGAGTTGTTTATTCTGTCATTTATTTCTTGACAGACTTTAGACCCATTTATATTTAGTTTGATCATCTGTATATGTCTGGGTCTCTTTTGGATACCGTATTTATTTAGCTCCTGTTTTTGCCACATCACTATTCTTGGGTCGGGATTTAGCTTTTGTATCTACTTATGTCATGATTTGCTTCCGCATTTCTTATTTATTTCTCCTTTATTTATTATTATTTATTGTGAGTGTTGTATGGCCCACCGCGTATGCTATGGGCCATAGGGTTTCGGCTTGTCTACGTGGGGTTAGTAGACTCCATCAGGGTTCGAGAAATCAGGTCTTGATAGAGTGGTATCAGAGCTTAGGTTCTTGTAGTTTTGTGGCAAATAGGAGCGGTGTCGGTAGAGTCTTGTGAATGGTTTCGGGGACGCCTGGAATTTCATTCACGAGAAGCTACATGGTGCTTTAGGAAAGTAGTTGATCTTTCTAATCTCTTCGTGCGAATGGGTTGAGTCAGTTTCTTGAATATAGCTTACGGCTTCACTCTTGTCGCAGATGGCACGCACGCGAGCAACCCAGGGAGAGGATACTCCTCCACCAGCTACGGAGGGAGTTGAGAGGACTGATATACCAATTCAGGATCCTCCGCGTACCACTACTACTACTACAACACCTGCGGGAGTGGCAGACCCGCCTATAGTGCCCCAGTCAGCATCAACCGCTTCACCAGTCGCGCCGTCTTTATTCCAGTCTCCTGCATTCCAGACACTATTCCTGCAGATGATTGGCGGGGCAGCCGCCCCCACTACATCTACTCCGGAGTCTTCTTCTCAGGGTGCAGCACGAGCTGTGTTGCATACCGCTGAGGCTCCAGCTACTGAGCCGCCACCAGAGAGGGTTCAGGCGCCTATTCCAGATGACAGTGCCGCCGCAACCACTACTTCTACTGTTCTCCCGGCGTCTGAGGTCGAGAAGGCCTTGGACAGGTTTTTGAGGATTGCCACTGTACGGTTTTCTAGAGCTCCATCTCAGGATGCCACCGAGTTCATCACCGTTGTTGAGAGTAGACTGAGGACTCTGCAGGTATTAGAGTCGCATGGGCCGGACTTTGTCTCTTACCTCCTGGATAAGGAGGCGGGTTACTGGTATCATTCGTACATAGATTGTAGGCCTATGGGATTGCCCTCTCCTACTTGGGGGCAGTTTAGAGATGCATTCTTGGACCAGTATGTACCCCGCAGTGTCAGAGAGTCCTTTCGTTCTCAGTTCCTACAGTTGCAGCAGGGGTCGATGTTGGTTTTCGAGTACGAGGCCCAGTTCACGAGATTGGCCCGCTATGCTCTCGATCTTCTACCTACTGAGCAGGCCAGAGTTAGATTTTTTGTTGACCGGTTGACTTTGGAGAGGCAGAGACAGGTTGACCGTATTGTTGCGCGAGGTGGTACCCTCGCTGAGATCATTGAGGAGGTTCGCCAGCAGAAGCTCTTTCATCGTCGGGCCCGGGAGGCCAGCGATAAGAGGGCACGACATCAGGGTAGCTTTTCGGGTATCCGGTCAGCGGGTGGTGGTCACAGAAGTGGTGGTTCGAGGTCTCGTCAGTCAGAGGGCCGTCAGGGCCAGAGTTATCATGTTGCACTACATACTTCCGAGCAGGGTCAGTCCAGCTAACCCGCCAGGGGCCAGAGTTCCGGTTCCGGTACTTCAGCTGAGGGTTCTCGAGGTACAACCAGAGAGAGAGGGGCTTGCTATAGTTGTGGTGAGGTTGGTCACTACTCTAGAGATTGTCTAGTGAGATTGGGGGTCGTCGTGGTCGTGGTTGCTTTGAGTGTGGTGATCCTGGTCATCACATGAGAGACTGTCCTCGTCGTAGGCCACAGCGTACTACCGCACTACCTGCATAGCCTATTCAAGCAGTACCGCCGGCCAGAGATGCACCACCGGTAGCTCAAGAAGCTAGGGGTAGAGGTCAGAGGAGACGTCAGAGGGGCCGGGGTGGTCAGAGACAGGAGGGAGCACCGCAACAGCTTTATTTCATGACAGGGCTGAGGCCGAGGGTGCTGATGATGTCATCACTGGTATGTTATCTGTTTGTGGGCATTCCCATTTACACTATTTGATCCGGGTTCCACTCTATCTTATGTGTCTATGTACTTGGCTTCTCGTTTGGGTTTGACTAGTGAGCCGTTATCTATTCCCTTGAGTGTATCTACTCCTGTTGGGGCGGCCCTCGTGGTGGACCGTGTATATAGATCGTGTATTGTGACTATTCGGGGTTGTGACACTCGGGCAGACTTGATAGAGTTAGACATGCTTGATTTTGATGTGATTCTGGGCATGGATTGGTTATCTTATTATCGTGTGGTCTTGGATTGTTATGCCAAGATGGTGACCTTTTCTATGCCTGGTGTGCCCCCGGTGATGTGGTGTGGACCCACTAGTCGTACATCGGTGAGGGTGATATCATGTTGTCGGGCTCGTAAACTTGTTGCTAGTAGTTGTCTTGCTTACTTAACGCATGCTCGTGATACTAGTGCCGATGTATTGTCTCCTGCTTCTGTTCCTATTGTTTGTGAGTATGTTGATGTGTTTCCTGCTGACCTTCCTGGTTTGCCTCCCGCGCGTAATATAGATTTTGGTATTGACCTTGAGCCGGGTACTCGACCTATTTCTATTCCTCCGTATCGTATAGCTCCTGCTGAGCTTCGTGAGTTGAGTACCCAGCTTCAGGATCTACTTGATAGAGGTTTTATTCGTCCTAGTATATCTCCTTGGGGTGCTCCAGTTTTGTTTGTAAAAAAGAAGGACCGATCTTTGCGTATGTGTGTTGATTACAGGCAGCTGAACAAAGTGACCATAAAGAACAAATATCCCTTGCCTCGAGTGGATGATTTGTTTGATCAGTTGCAGGGAGCCACCGTGTTCTCTAAGATTGACTTGCGGTCCGGTTACCACCAATTGAGGATTTGGGTTGAGGATGTCCCGAAGACAGCCTTTAGGACCCGCTATGGTCACTACGAGTTTCTAGCCATGTCCTTTGGGTTGACTAATGCTCCTACCGCATTTATGGACTTGATGACTCAGGTGTTCAGGCGTTACCTTGACTCCTTCATGATTGTGTTCATTGATGATATTCTGGTGTATTCGCGGAGTCGAGCAGAGCACGAGCAACACCTATGAATTGTGTTGGAGACTTTGAGGACTGAGGGACTTTATGCTAAGTTCTCAAAGTGTGAGTTTTGGTTGGAGTCCATTGCTTTCCTTGGCCATGTCGTATCAGGTGCTGGGCTTAGTGTTGATCCAGCCAAGGTGGCTGCCGTTCGTGAGTGGCCTAGACCTACTACTCCTACCGAGATTCGTAGCTTCTTGGGTCTAGCCGGGTATTACCGTCGGTTTGTTCAGGGTTTCTCGTCTATTGTTGCACCCCTCACTAGATTGACGAAGAAGTAGGTGTCTTTTCAGTGGTCCGCGGAGTATGAGTCCAGCTTTCTAAAGCTAAAGGAGTTATTGACTACAGCCCCAGTGTTAGCATTACCGGTCGAGGGTCAGTCGTATGCCGTATATTGTGATGCCTCAGGTATTGGGTTGGGTTGTGTCTTAATGCAGGAGGGCCACGTGATTGCTTATGCCTCTCGCCAGCTGAAGACTCACGAGCGTAACTACCCCACTCATGACTTAGAGTTGGAGGCGGTAGTATTTGCGCTCAAGATTTGGAGACACTACCTATATGGAGTGCATTGTGATATCTACACTGACCATCGCAGCCTACAGTACATTCTTAGTCAGAGGGAGCTTAACCTTTGACAGCGGAGATGGGTTGAGCTTTTGAAGGACTATGATTTGAGTATTCTTTATCATCCGGGCAGGGCTAATGTGGTAGCAGATGCCTTGAGTAGGAGAGCGGTCAGCTTGGGTAGTTTGGCAGCCTTACTAGCTTCGGAGAGACCTTTAGCTCGAGACGTCCAGTCCTTGGCTAACAGCTTGGTTAGGTTGGATCTTTCGTCTCCAGATAGAGTTACAGCTCATGTTGAGTCTAGCTCAGCCTTATATGATCAGATTCGTCGTCGCCAGTTCGAGGATCCTAGTTTGGTTGAGCTGAGAGAGCGAGTTGCTAGCGGTGAGTTCGAGTGGGCTAAGATTGATTCTGACGGGGTACTTTGGGTTCATGGTAAACTTGCGGTTCCTAAGGTTGGTGATTTGATCCAGGCCTTGTTGAGAGAGGCCCATAGTACTAGGTACTCAGTTCATCCTGGCACGACTCGTATGTATAGGGATCTTCGACAATTGTATTGGTGGCGGGGCATGAAGAGCTTGATAGCTACTTTTGTGTCTAGGTGCTTGACCTGTCAGCAGGTTAAGGTTGAGCATCGTAGACCGGCCGGTGAGTTGCAGTGCCTCCCTCTTCCTTTATGGAAATGGGAGAACATTACTATGGACTTCATCACAGGTCTTCCTCGTTCGCCTAGGGTTCATGATCAGATTTGGGTCATCGTGGATCGATTGACCAATTCCGCACACTTCCTAGCTACTCAGACGACTTGGACAGCGGAGAGGTTGGCGGAGTTGTATGTTTCTGAGGTGGTGAGATTGCATGGGGTGCCTGTTTCTATCATTTCAGATCGTGGTACTCAGTTCACTTCTCGATTTTGGAGGGCATTTCAGCGTGAGTTGGGCACTGATGTCTTGTTGAGCACAACATTTCACCCCCAGACAGATGGCCAGTCCAAGCGGACTATTCCGGTACTACAGGATATGTTGCGGGCTTGTGTATTTGATTTTGGCGGTAGTTGGAGCAGGTACTTGGCATTAGCGGAGTTTTCTTATAATAATAATTACCACTCCAGCATTGGCATGGCTCCTTTTGAGGCATTGTATGGTAGACGTTGCAGGTCGCCGATTGGTTGGTTTGGCGATCAGAAGATGACGCACCAGAGTTCTGAGCTACTTCGGGATACCGTTGATAGGGTCCGTGTGATTCAGGATAGACTTCGTGAGGCCCATAGTAGGCAGAAGTCTTATGCAGATCGTAGGCGTCGACTGTTGGAGTTTAGTGTGGGTGATAGGGTATTTCTGCGTGTCTCGCCCATGAAGGGCGTACGGAGGTTCGGCCGGAGAGGCAAACTTAGTCCGAGGTACATTGGGCCATATGATATACTTGAGAGGATTGGGGAGGTTGCCTACAGGCTAGCCTTACCACCTGAGTTGTCAGCAGTACATCCTGTATTTCATGTCTCCATGCTCCGACAGTATGTATCGGACCCGTCACATGTGCTTCGGCAGGATACAACTGAGGTGGAGGTTGATGACCAGCTTTCAGTCATTGAGCAGCCTGAGGCTATTATTGCTAGAGATGTGAGGAAGCTCAGGTTTAAGGAGATTCCAGTTGTGAAGGTTCGCTGGGCACGCAGACCAATCGAGAAGGCTACCTGGGAGATAAAGAAGGACATGCGGACTCAGTATCCACACTTGTTCGAGACTCCAGGTACCTTTCTCACTTTGACTTTTGAGGGCAAAAGTCCCATTTAGTGGGGGATATTGTGATGACCCGTATGGCCAAAATTATATTTTCATGATTTTTTTTTCATATTTAGAGCGTATATATAGTTACCCCAGGTCGTATACGACTTTCTGGGATCGGCAGTCCGGTGCCCCGGTGACTAAATTCATAAATATCTCATTTTCCTCATTTTTGGAACTTAAGCTTAAATTAAGTGCACCAAAAAAGTGAAATCTTAGCAAACGATGTCAGAATCGAGCTCTGACAGTTCCGTTAGCTCCGAAATATCGAATATGACTTAGGTGAAGTCTCGGTTTGGTTCCCGGAACCTCACGAAAGATTTTGAGCTAAAATATGAAAATTTAGTTCTTAAGGCTTAAGGAAATGGCCCAAAAGGGAGCACTTATTGATCGGAGCGTCAAAACCCATTTTCGTCACTTCCATTAGCTCTGTAATGTCGAAAATAGTCAAGATAGACTATTGATTTGCTTTTGGATGAGTTCGGCGTGATTTTAGGCTCGATTTTGTAAGTTTTGAAGTTTACCGGTAAAAGTGGAGCCATATTACATTTTCCGTCAAACGGTGCATCCTATTGCATTTCCGTCAATTCCTAACAGTTCTAAATGATGATTTTAGGCTAGGGGAGGTGTCGTTTCGATTCCCGGGGTTTTCGTTGTGATTTTGACCCCCCCCCCGAGTTCCTTATTCGTTAAAGGAACTCAACAACTCTTTTTGAGTAAACGACCTCCGATCGCGATTTCGTCGATTCTGTTGGGTCCGAAATGTCGAAAAACATATAAGTGCATTTGTTAAAATCGGACACCGTTTGAGTTTCGAAATAATCGACGAAATTCCAAGAAAATTGATAAAAAGTTGTTTTTAGCTGTTGTTTTTCTACTATTTCAGCCATATCAGAGCATCATATGAAAAAATGGATGGTTCCGTTGGATCCGGAACGTCGAAAAACATATAAGTGCATATAAAGTTTGTTAAAATCGGACTCCGTTTGAGTTTTGAAATAACCGACGAAATTCCAAGAAAATTGATAAAAAGTTGTTTTCAGCTGCTGTTAAAAATTTAAAAAAAATTATAAAGGGGCGTTGCTAGTGGGGTTCGAACCTGGCCCATGTTGGAGGATAGTTTGGCCCAAGGCCACTTGGGTTGCTGATTCCCTTATGCCATATGTGTCCTTTTTAGTTAATAAGGGTAAACAATTGGGCCCAGCTTATTTAATCCTCCAAAACAGCCCCTTAGCCCCCCCTCCCCCCCCCCCCCCGGTCTCATTATTTCGATTTTTGAAAGAAAATAAGGGTTAGGGTGGCGATTTCATTTTGAGTGGAAATTCATGGGTGTCGATATTGGAACGTGTGGGGTCGATTGTTATCGCGGTATTAAGGTAATTTCTTCGCCCTTAGCTCGTTTTTAGTGATTTTAGGGGTGTTTACTAACTATAATTAAACCCAACGATTTTTGCTAGCTTCTTGGGTGTTTGAGGATTGATTCTTGGTCTTGGAGCTAGTGTGATCACCGCGGGTAAGTCTCGAAATTTTTGAACGTCGTATTGTCAATTCGCGCTAATTAGTTTATGTAATTTGAGCATTTGAGGACCTTTTGATGGTCCGTTGGAGCTCAAATTCGAACCATGAGTCCCATAAATCATGAGGGACGACCCGGTGTGTTCGAAATATTTTTTTGGAGCTTCGGGCTCGGGGGCTCGTTTTTAGGCCCGCTTGACCCGATAATTTTTGTATTGCAATATGGGTATCAAAACGCTCCTATTGATGTCTAGAATATATATTTGATAGGTATTCATTGATTTGTGAGCCGGTTTGCAACGTTGGGGCTATTCTTGCTCGTTTTGGCTATCGTCGGCGCCTAGGTAGGCTCGGTTTACCTCGTAGCAATGTAAGACTGGTTTGAATAAATGTAATATGATAGTGGCTAGTGAATGAAATGATCTTTAGGTTGATTTGACCTCGTTTATATTATTACCCCTCACTAGTGAACTTGGGGTCCCATCGCGGGACGTAGATGGGATGATTTGAGTTGTGTCCGGTAGGCTTGTGGTGTCGTGGGGGATACGTAGAGTATGGGATGTGTGGATATAATCTATTGTGAGAGTTGCATCGTGAGATCCTTAGTAGTAGGATTCCGATATTTTTGAGATTTGTTGTTGATGTTGTTTTATATAGCGGTCATAGCGGTTGACGCGCACGCCCTACTTAGCTCGCATTTTTCATAGAGGTTGAGCTATGCTGAGCCTTTGCTCGTGTCGTCGTAGAGGTCGACCTACACTGAGCATGTTCGCGCATATTGCCATAGAGGTTGGTTTATACGGATTGTGGCTCGCGTCATCCTAGGGGTGGGTGTTTCGCTCGAGCGGGTGTTGTTTTGGTTGACGGATTTGGTTCTACTTACTTACTTTCCGCCCCCGTTTCCTTGCTTATATTCTTGTTGTGTCCACCGGGCTTACGGGGGAAGTCACGGTGGGTTTTGCTTTGACTGTTTGTACTTGCCGGTGGTATGGGATGCCAGGTAAGTTTTGCTTGTTATATTCGTTTTTACTTTCCGCATTTACTTACTTACTTGCTTATTATTCCTGTGTTTCGGTATTCGATACTATATTGGTTCGGGCTGTGATAGAGGTATGGTATTATTTGCCTAGCGGTGGCTTCGAGGTTTTCTTATTATTCGGGCTAGGGGTGCCCAAGGTTGTTACTATTATTGTCCATTGGATATTTACATTATGTCATGTTGGTACTTGTTTTCTCACTGATATTGCCTGTTTTACTTACCTCGTTATTATTATGTCATATTTATTGATCCTAGTCGGCCTAGCCTACTGGGTATCACTTTATTGTGGTACTCATGCTGTGCCTTCTCGTGGTGCAGAGCCAGGTGTGGGTCAGCGTAGGCATCGCGATCGTGCGGACTGAGGAATTACATTTTGGAGGATTCGGTGAGCCTGCCGCCCCGCTGATCGAGTCTTTTATTCAGGAGTTGTTTATTCTGTCATTTATTTCTTGACAGACTTTAGACCCATTTATATTCAGTTTGATCATCTATATATGTCGGGTCTCTTTTGGATACTGTATTTATTTAGCTCCTGTTTTTGGCACATTACTATTCTTGGGTCGGGATTTAGCTTTTGTATCTACTTATGTCATGATTTGCTTCCGCATTTCTTATTTATTCCTCCTTTATTTATTATTATTTATTGTGAATGTTGTATGGCCCACCGCATATGCTACGGGCCGTAGGGTTTCGGCTTGTCTACGTGGGGTTAGTAGACGCCATCAGGGTTCGAGAAGTCGGGTCTTGACATGCGACTAAATAAACAAATTGCAACCATCATCTAAAAGCACTGCGATAGATACTACGTTTCGCTGGATCTCTGGAGCACACAGAACATCATGCAACATCAGGGATCACCCACTCTACAAGTCTATTTTGCAAGTTCCTATTCCCTTGACTTCTATTCTTGCATTGTTCCACACATAAATCCATCTAGATCTAGATGTAACTTGATGAAACTCCAAAAACGCTTCTCAATCTCAACTTAGTGCTTGTAACATATACAACACTTCGGGATGCGTTTAGGAATGCTACCTTTTTTGGGCTTGGTACACTCACAAGAGAAATGCCCCAGAACATGGCAATTGTAGCACTTCATCTTGCTCTTCTCTCTTTTCTTAAAAAACCTATTTCCTTTCTTGGAATTTGGTTTGTGTTTTTTCTCAGAGGGTCCTTTCTTAGTCTCCTTACCCTTTCCTTTCTTGTTCCAATCTTTTTTGCGCTTGAAGCCTGAAGATTCGTACACTTGATTAAGCCACATAGGCATTATTAGTAATTTTAGCAGCACCAAGATGCCCGTCTTCAAGTTCAACAGGTCGCACAACATCAACAAAAGTTTTTATGTTTTCATTGTGGGTTAGGTTAACCTTCAAATGTTCCCAACTATTAGGACGGGACCTAATCACTACTTGAACCTGTTGCTCATTAGACAGAATGTGACCAGCATTCTTAAGTTGTGCTATCATGTTTGACATCACCTTAAGGTGTTGCTTGATACTTTGATCATGATGCTTTTTTAAAGTGTCAAACTTGATGGTTAGCTGTCTCCGGCGGGTCATAGAAGTGCCCCCATATGTTCCTCGCAAGTGCGTCCAAATCGCATGAGCATTAGGAAATTTCTCATATTCAGGAATCATTTCATCAACCATAGAGCTCACAATTATTCCACGTGCAATGGAATCTGCCCTTTCCAGTGTAAGTTTCAAGTTCTCTCTTATGTTGAGCATTGTTACCTTCTTCTGGCTAACAAAGTACATGGTTAATGCCTTCGAGCATGTTTTTCTCGTCTAAGAAATACCATATCTTACGACTCTAGATGTCGTAAATGTCACCATTTAGTTTCACCCATTTGTTTAAGTCAACAATAACACTATTTTATGCCATGTCTGTAGCTTAGAGACATTTATGCAAGTACACTCATCAATTAGGCATGTATAAATATGCATTCAAGCAAATTAATTCTAATAATAGTTTCACATATGGTGTAAAATCGAAAGGGTATTCAAAATATCCAATCATCATTTACACTCCAAATGTTTAACTAAAATCAGAAAATAATTCTCAATGTATATTAATAAAGACTTATTCATAAAGATCATTAAGTCATAGATCATCGTCATATTTCAATGTACCATCAAACAACAAAGATTTCAAAATATGATAATACTCACATATTCATATCAAAGAGAAACAACATATTACATATGCTTGAATAAGCAAATTAAATGAGTTTATAAGTCATTTATAATAAAGTCCTCCCCACTAAAATTTGAGATAACATATATACACACTAAAAGGTTCGCTAGGCCAAACCTCGTGATATACTTTAACCGGACTCTCTTTCCATGGTTCATAAAAGGAATCTACTAAAATAGCCAAATATTCACAATCTGAGAAATCCACATAATTTTTCAGCTTTATATGCTTTAATTCGAAAAGTTAAATAAAGCTAGCAACTGAAATTGTTGACTTGAACTCTTTTAGTTTCTTCTCTCTTTCCCTTCGAATATAGCCCTTTCATTCCTTAACAAGTTTTGTGTCATTCTAGAGACACCACTTTTTATGATCTCTCATCCTCGAACATTTGTTATTCGACGATATGCACTTCTTCTTTTCCCTTTAACTCGACATCCATAACTCCCACTTGGAGTGATTCGAGTGTGTTCCTGTTCAACCATGTCTGAAATAGGAACTAGGAGTCAAAAACACACTTTAATGTGACAACACATGCCACAAATTTCTGATAGAAGGCAAATAGATCATAAAGGGCTTGAAGATATGAATATAATTTTAATTGAATAACATCATTATCCAAAAACTTCAAACAATTGCAATCTACTTATTTTAAATTCGTTTGGCTATTAAAATACCTTTTCGAAAAGCCCGAAATAAATATATAATGAAAAAGTAACATTCAGGTGAAGAATTTCAACTAGTGCAACCCAAAATTACAAAAACAACAACTATTTTTAAAATAAATTGCCAAAAACTATCGTTTTTCAAAAGATCATATCTCACTCATTTTACATCCAATTTTCTATTATAATATATTTTCGGAAAGCTTGAAACGAGTAGATCATGAAGATAAAAAATTTAGGCTATAATGCAGACTGAAAGTTTTCGAAAAAGAGGCAAAACAATAGCAGATTCGTCAAAACGCAGTAAAAAACTGCCAAACTTCAGAAGACCATAACTCACTCGTTTTTAATTCGATTTGTTATTGTAATATAGTTTCGAAAACGTCAGAAAAAATAGATTAGGTTTTGTAAAAAGTCAAGCCCAATAAATCATTAAAAAGGCATCAAATAGGACGTAAATCGAATCTCTCTTTTTCAAAAAAATGTTAAAAAAACACCAAGCATAAAAAAATTTCATCTTATTAACCATAAATAGACAAACATCAAGGCATATAAACACGGAGTCAACAATCAACCAGTCATGTTCTGATACCATTTGTAAGCAAATAAACGGGCAAGAACAACTGGCCATACCTTTTTGACGATTTCACAAGCATTGTTATGCCACCAACAAATTCAGCCCTAGATCATGCTCCGTTTCACTAGGAACGTGGATGATGTTTCACAAACCAAGTGTCTTTTGTGTATTTTTGATGAATTAAGGATTTCAGTCCTTCGTTGATTTTGCAACTCTTATCTTATAATAATTTCTAAAGTCAAGTTCTATTCAGAACTTATCTGACTTTTGTCTGCAGTTTTTTCTCTCTGTAACTTCCTTTTTCCACTCCCTTTAGGAATCAAACCATCTTCCCTAAATATAGGGAAGTGGTTGGTGATTACAACCACCTCCTCAAAGGATAATAACCACCCAGTCTTATCCTTCAGGATAAGATGGACAGTTATTTAAATAACTGCACCACTGTAAATTAAAAATCAGATACTCGGGTCGGGTTAAGATTGGATTGGGTCGGTCCACATTTGCGACCCATGATCCAAAAAAATCTTATAAAACCAGTCAATAGAATACTAAATATGAAGTAAACCACCATAAATTAGCAAGTTTCCACCTTCAAAAAGTGAAGGAAAAGAAGAGACTTTTTACCATCATTATAGAGAAGTAATAGACCCTATGCTTGTTGCTGTTGGTGCAGAGCTTCAAAGGAAAATTTTACATCAAAGTGGAATACAACTGGTCTTCTGAAAAAAAAATAGGTATACGTGTCTAATAGCCAATCAAATAAGTCCATCAACGCCAAACTCATGGTACACTTTATTTTGATGTTAGTACAAATTATTGATGCGGTGTTCGTCCTTATTTGTTCACTTATATAAAGGAGTAATTTCCTACATCAACTTTATGAAGCCAAATACTCTTCGAACTGCTAAATTTTAATGGTACATGAAAAGAAAACACGATTTCTATATTTAAAGTCTTATGAAGCTAGAAGAAAGAGCAAAAAGTAACAACCAATAAAAAATCATCAATAACTGCTAACTAAAACTTTCTTTTGTAAATCTATAAATATGTACTCTAAAAAAAGATTAATATTTGAAATGGGTAATTTATGTGATTTCTGATAATTTCTTAAGTATATAATTTCAAATTTTATTCTAAAACTGGTTAATCACTCTTAAATTTAAATCTAAATTTTTGAAATTGTGATGACAACTTAATTTTATCCAACAATAATACATAGGGGCGTGCACAAATCAAATCGATCAATAAATCGAACCGATATATTATTTGTTCATTGTTATTGAGTTATTGGGTTATCAATTTTTTCATGATTTTATGAAAAAGTGTTATTGGGTTATTGACTCGATTTCATTTTTTCAATATTGAGTTATTGGGTAAATGGATAACCCAATAAGAATATTCTAATTTACCACTTTACCCTTACTGTCCTAAAAAATATTAACTATTAGTAATTAGTCTATTAAAATTTAAAATATTTAATCAATTCCCAAATCCGGTGATTCACAATTCAGTCTTCAATAATTCACACTTCAAAAGAATCAAAATGTGTCTTCCTTCTTGTTAACCACACAATAAATTGCCAAATTCTCACCTGGGAATGGATCATCGGCCATCAATTCAATTTGGTTGCAGAATATGATAATTGATATTCTGAAATTTTTAAACAGTCCACTAACGGTTAGCTTTGAAATTCAAGAAATAAAATCTTTTATTTTATTACACTTACATAGTTCTTTTTATGTTAGCTATTTTATTATCCTATCATGTCTAATTATTTTATATGAGTATTTTTTTATTGGTTGAACCAAAAATCGAACCCATTTAGGATCAAAAGCCGATAAATCAAAAATTGATAGCAAATATCTTATTAATTTGGTTATTGATTTAATATATTTAAAAATCGAAAACCGTTAAATCAAATCGGTCATACATAAAATCGAATCGAACCGATCGATACACACCCCTAATAACACATAAACTTTTGTGATGTTTCCATTTCTTTAACTAGTAGGTACTTTTACTTAAACACAAATTATATTAAAGATGTGGGTAGTTTGTTTGTCTAATGGGTAGTACCAGCGAAATGAACCCATATTTTGGTAACCTTCCCAACCATTCATATTTTAATGGATTGGATGAGTGACTTTTTACATGGGTAAATATGAGTTCAAATCCATATTCAACTCATAGAAATATAGGTATGCATCGGTAAAATATCAGTAAACTATGCATTAGTCGAATGGGTTAAACTTTCAACTTTTATTCACTCAAAAGTTATTGTGTTTTCTATTTATTTTTTTTTTATGTTTGGTTGTCTTAAATATTTTGAATAATATTTCTAAATAAACTTGTTTTCTTCAAAATTTTATAAAAAAGTTTACTTCTAAAAAGTAGGAAAAATATTTTTCAAAACTCTCATTTAACCTCAAGTTACAATTTTTTCATACCCCACCCATACTCCGACCCCTCCACCAGCCCCCGCCTCCACCTCCTCCCCCCAAAGAAAATTAATTGACTTTTTTATATCATAATATTCTTTTTTAAAAAATTTACTCTACCCTTACTCCGCCTCCTACATCCAAGCACCCCCACCCACACCCCACACCCCCCAAAAAAAAAAAAGAAAAGAAAAATCATCTTTGAAAAAAATTTCAAATCTTTTAATCCCATCATACCCCTCCCCACCCCCCCCCCCACCCCCGTTTCAAAAATAATAATTTTAAGAATTTATGTTTTGAAAAAAAATTCAAATTTTAAAAAAATCATTTTTATCCCTCTCCTATCCTTGATCTCTTCTCAATTTGAGTATTAGGATCAAATTACGACTATGTCGCCATGATTTAGAAGTCGAATTCTAGGACTGATTCGGGATCAAATCACAATTTAGAAGTCGAATCTAACATTGGGTGTTTAGTACTATTTGCTCATGAAAATATAGGTAAACTAATATTTTACCAAATCTATTTGTGACCCAACCCATATTTACCGATATAAAACATGAACAGATTGAAATATTATCCATTTTATGATAATTTATTTTTAACCCACCCAAATTTGATCCAGCCGGTCCATTTGCCACCAGTAATGGGCATGCACAGATAAATGTTTCTTTTACAATTTGATTTTTAAAAAAACTATTAAAAAATAATAAGTAATTATTAAAATTGTTTATTTTTTGGCGTAGGAATTAGAATAAAAGAAAGCAGTTTTGCTTAACAAGTGGTACATCAAGCTTTAAGGACAGTTCCCACGAAACCAAATATTTGGGAAAGAAGCACTAGTAAAGCAAAGTATCTTCATCTGCTTCACATTTCGATTTCTTGCAGACTTTTCACACACACACATATATATACACACACCCCACTCCTACCATGTATGCGAAAATTCAAATTTCTCGAAACCTAGTGTGCAGTGGCGGTAGAGCAATCGCTAAATCGTTTTCATCAAGGAAAATGGCCACCACCGCGGCAGAGCCTCAGAATCTTCTCACCGTCGGAAGTAAGATCATTGCCGTTGGTCGTAACTACGCCGCTCACGCCAAAGAACTCGGCAACGCCGTGCCTAAGGTTATTCTCCCTCTCTGTGAACTCTTATCCGATTTGATGAACTCATCTGCACTGATGCTTAAAGTGATTTTCCATGTTTTTAGTAAGTGTAATGTTGATATAACTTTGAGGAGCCAGTGTTGTTTACGGAAACTGATCGGTGATTGATGGGATGCTTTTGAGGAAGCTGGTTGAGCATAATTGATCAGCACTCGCTGTTTTGATTTGTAGTTATGATTTAGCTTTTGAAGCAGCTGGTGTTGCCCCAAACATGAAGAATTGATCGATGAATAAACGTTCTTCACCTTTCGATTGAGATGGTGTGCTTTATGAAATCAATACTGTCATATTTGGAGTACTGATCTGTGATTGATGCTTTTCTTGAAGCTGACTGAGCATGATTATTGTATGTACGAGGTGAATCTATGTGTAATTGTGATTTAATTTTTGAAGGAGCCGGTGTTGTTTATGAAGCCCACATCATCATATTTGGAGAATGGGGGGACAATCGAAGTTCCTCATCCATTGGAATCACTGGATCATGAGGTGGAGTTGGCAGTTGTCATCAGCCAAAGAGCTAGGGATGTACCTGAAGCCACTGCTATGGACTATGTTGGAGGTATTATATTAGTATTTGATGCAGCATACTCTACATTTTTCAAATTTGGCAAACCTTGTTTGCTCGGATTTGTATTTTGATTCTTAAAGTTGATAACTTGGGCTGAATTTGACTTTATTTTGCAAGTCTAGCTCTGTATTTTTGTTTGATATAATGCATATGTGATTGTTATTGTAGCTGATAAAAAGAAGAGAGTGCCTCTATAGTTCGTTCATCTGTGCAATTTTTGACATCCAATGCCATTTTTAGGTTACGATATGATGTTGATCTTCTATCATGATTCTCATTTTGTCCATTCAATGTTCTCTACTCTCTAAGTTACTAAAGCATCACATATTGGAGAAGGTTACTGCTGTGAGCTTTCTTTTGACTTGCATCTTAATTGATAAAGCAGAGAATTGAGAATTAGTGTGTTCATTGTAGATACTTGCTTCTACCACTGAAAATGGCTTTAGTTTTTCTGATTTTCTGATGCCCAGTTTTTGTTTCAGGGGTGTACTGAATGATGTGTTTTTCTTCTCTTGATAGATTTATCAGCATATGCTCTTTACCAATCCCGAAGATAAAAGAAATCTTAGAGATGTTAACTTGCTTCTTTGGTTTGAGATCTTTGACAAGCTATATCAATCTTGGCCATTAACTAGTACTCAGATAATATGTATCAATCTTGGCCATTAACTAGTACTCAGATAATATGTTGTGCCCGCGGACCTATCTATTGCATGACTCAATGTAGCTTTTGCACTATTCACTGGTTTAAGGTTATAAATAGAAGATATTCAAGCAGTGAACCTTACCGCACAGTAGGCACTCCTGATATTGTGTATTATAGAGGTTCTAATTACCCCGAAAAAGAAAAAGAGGGAGTAAAAGAAAAAAAGAATTCCTCTTTTTTGTGGTAATCTCCATTTGATCTCTTGTCATATCACCTATTGGTGAAAGCCTACTGTGAACCAGTTAAAACCTCTATCATGAATCTACAAATGCCAATGTTATAATGTAAAAGCACACTACAGTCAACCTCCTTTCTTGACCCTTGTTTCATCACATCAGTTCCTACCACCTCCTTGTCATTTTTCTGTTGTCAATCTCCTAGTTCCATTTAAGCTGGACATCCAAAAGGCAATTGTGTGGAGTTGAGTGAACAAGCTAATCTTTTTTCTCTGGTTTTCTTTTAGCATGCTTTGTCCCACTCTCTTAAATAAGTGTATATAGTCAGGGGCTTGGATTTTTAGAAAAAAATGCCAGTGGTATTGGAGGATGGAATTGCTGAAATAGAGATCTGGAAAAGGAATAAGTGCCAAGCTCACAATGAGTAGTGAATTAACTTTGTGAAGCAAATATCTAATGTCCTTTACTCGCACTATAGGCCACTAAGATTTCAGTGGTAACTTAAATAAGGGGGTGTTTGGATGGGCTTAAAGCCGGTCAAAACCGGCTTTTAAGTCCTTTTTAGCTTATAAAAGTGTTTGACTATTTTTAAAACAACTTAAAAAAAGTTAAAAATTGCTTAAAATAAGTTAAAAGCAGCATCCCCCAACTCTTTATTTTTCGTCTTATAAGATGTTATAGTTTGACCAAAAAAATTACCTTTTTATCCTAAATATTTTTTCATATTCTCAAAAATACCCTTAACTAAAGTAACCCTAAGTACTCTCTCCCTTCTCATTACTTCAAACCACTGCCCAACACTCCTACGCTCTTCTCGTCGCTGCTCCAAACTTGTGTGTGTATATATATATATATTTTCTTTTTCTTCTTTTACAATTCTTTTTATAAATTATTTATTATAGCAGAAAAATATTAATATGATAGATAACAAGAGTAATACTCATGAACAAAATTAAAAGACATCTTAAAATTTTCATGTGATCTATCCAAATTATATGTTTTGAAAATTAAAAATAAATTGTGTATATAAAATTTACTTAAATAATAAGTTTATATTGATATTGAATTAAAATATAAATTTATTTTACTTTATTATATTTTGTAATTAGTTTTTATAATATTAATAGCTTGAAGAGTATTTCAGACATTTTTAATTTAAAAAGTGTTTAACAACGCTTATGTGCCAAACACATCAACCTTTTTTCAGCTACAACACTTTTATCCAAACACGTAACTGCTTATTCTTCAAATAAACTTCAGCACTTTATGAAGTGCTTCTAAAGTACTTTTTAAAAGCTATTTTTTTTTTCAACTAATCCAAACAGACTCTAAGTATTCTTAATTCAGAAAGAGAGCAGGTATAATGTGTAAAATTAAAGTTATTCAACAACTTCAGTAGCATATAAAGTTCCAGGCAGAGATCCATGTTTCATACAGTTCATGTCTGAGGCTTTTGTTGTTTGTTGATTCAGCAATATTTAACTAATACTGTACGAAATACCATGGTAGAGTCAGATCAAAGATAACACCAAGTTGCAAAAAGGATGGAGAAATTGAATTTGGTTTCAATGGTGGGATTGGTTTGTGCAGTAAAAAGAGAACGAAGATGTGATTCGGAGGGACAAAAACCAACGAGATATGGGGCAAGGGTGAAGGGGGTGTGGGTGTAAAAAATATTTTTAATCTATTTTGGCTCAAGAACTTTCTTTAGGACTAATTGTGATGCCACCTATCATTGTTCCATTGGTTTCTCTTCCACATCACTGCGTGTGAACTACACACATTATTTCCTTGTCTGTCTTGGTATCTTGTGCTCAATACATATTTAACTAGCATTAAGTGTTCAATAGGTCAAATTCTTAGTTGAGGTGTCTGAAAATTCCGGGCAAATTAAGGGGTTGTATATGTCTTTAACCAATCATGTTCAACTTCTATTTTAAGTATTTTGCTAATAAAATGCAGTTACTGTTTGTAATTAATCACGAAAGTGAAGTCATGAGTTTGTTTGCGAACCTGGAAAGCAAATTCTTGTGATAAGACAATATGTTAGCTCTATTGCAAATGATATAATTCTTTTCATAAAATTTCATCATGCAGAATAAGTATATGACAATGATGAAGATAAGATACAATTATCTTGCACTTTATTAAAAGTATGGTCTTCACAATGAATATATAATTGATTCTATATTAGAAGGAATAAGTGTGAACATTGGAGATGGAAATAGCTCCACCGAAATGTAATTTTCCTTTAGAAGTAGTACCAGCTAGTAACGATAATGTTGGGTTTGTGGCCAGGCAAGCAACAGTGATGATAATAGTGCACCGAGTAGCTTAAACTTGAGTAGATGATATGAAAAGGCAATTTGCTACAACAATTAATATGTCATAGCTATGTATAAGTGACAGTGTATATCATATCATTGTCTTCTAGTTACTTTTGAAGACGATGCATCTAAAACTTTTGGCCTAAAGTTGCATTTTGGTGGTGCCAGATTTGCCACTAAATTTGAGTAATTTGCTTGCCCAAATAATTGGAACTTCTTCCATGCGGAGAACTGATAAGAAGAGATCGATAAATTTAGCGGTTAGGACCCACGGTAGAATGTAGATGCCAAACTGTTGAAAAATTATCTATGTCAATTGGTGAAGGGGCACCAATAGCGTAAATGCAAATATAAATTGTAAAGTAAATTCGATAAATGTAAAGAGACAAAAAAATGTAACAAAAAATGGAGAGAAGGAGTAGAGATCTTATTAATCATGTGTTATTGAGATTTAACGAGTCAAAAAATAGAAGTAATAATAGCCCAAGATTATGTATCTTCCTATAATTACCGGTGATATTCTCCAAGTTATGAGAGGAAATGTCATCTGTTGGAATGCCTTTGCAGCGAGCTGAGAGCGTTTGTATATAGTGGTCTGAGAGTCCAACTAACTACTACTTTGGTTGGTGGTAGTTGAGTCAAAAATGGAGTCTTATTTGTTAGTAGGAAAGTAGCTCCTTTATTTATGTGATAGTTGATGCGCCATGTCATAGAGAATGAGAGAGTAGCTCTTCGCTTAGTGATCAGACAGTTACTCTTTTTTTTTCTGACTTTATCTTAAATGATCGTATTGCCCGTCCAAGTATGATCATGTATAAAAGATCGAATGACCCGTTACAGGAACAATTGTATGGCCTGTCCAAGAACAACCGATTCATCCGTCCAAGGGACAACTGCATTGCCCGTTTGAGGAAGTACGTGTCTAAGTGGCATTGTGGGCAATTTAGGAACAATTGTTCAACCATGGTGTCGGTCGTACAAGAAATTAGATACGAACATAGAGTCATCAGGGAGAGGAAGATGGTTAGGGGCTGCCCAAGTAAGCCCATGGTAGGCATGTACTATTTTTTAATACTATTATGACAGGCTACAATAAATGAGTTTTGAGGCTCAAGTTGCATGAGTTAGATTATTGGGCAGCAAGGCTTTGATTGGAACGAGATTAGAAGTGATTAACCTGGATTCAATTTTGTTTGCTTGCTTATTTTCTAGTTTCTGTTTTGTTGGAGAGTTTTCACATTTCACCCCATGCCAGAGAATGCTGCAGAGCATTGGCTACTTTTTGAGAGTTGTATCTCTATTTGGGCACAAAATCAAGTTGAGGCTTGCCAAGACATTTGCAATCATTGTGAACATCAGCCAAGCTATGTGGTTACCAGAGTCATTTCTTGGTCAATAGATTTAAGATCTCACTAAATTCCTCCTGAACAATTTGGGGTTGCTGTTCCTTGGCTTAGGTAAATACTGTGTGTCTATCTGGCCAAGGTTCACCCGTCTGCTTTCAGTTTTTAATCTACACTTTTGCTGGAAATAAGTTCATTTAGAGCTATTCTATTCAAGTAGCTTATTAAGCTATGTCCGTTGATTTTGTGGGGACACCCTTAAAAAAATGGAAGCACTGCAACAACGGAAACAGGTTAACTTATTTGGGGGTTGTTTTTCTTTCTTTCTGTGTCTCAGTTCTTTAGACATATCCATCCATTCACTTTTCTTCTGAGCTTGCGTTAGATTGTTTGTCTTAGTAGTGGACTATAATCAGGTGTTTGAAAATTCTGTGTTTCAGGCTATGCACTTGCTTTGGATATGACTGCGAGGGAGATCCAAGCTACTGCAAAGGTTTGAATTTCTTTACGTCATATATTTTGAATATTCTTGTCCATTTGTGTTATTTTTTCTGTTCTTCAATTAATACTATTTGACCTTCATTGTCATTCTCAAGGATGATGATACCAACTTTTACCCATTCATACTGACAGTCTGCAGGCCTGCCATGGACTGTTGCCAAGGGCCAAGACACATTCACTCCTATCAGTTCCGTTGTAAGAAGTTTTGGCGTTGTCATCTGTTGGATTTCATTCTCTTTGTTTTTTCCCCTAATGTTACTCAGTGTTACCTATCATTTTTTAGATTATTTGATGGTCATCGTTCCCTTTTTCTCTTGCAGTTACCACCGTCAATGGTGCCAGATCCCCATGACATAGAATTGTGGCTGAAGGTGATAATTTTTTCTTGTTGCCTGCTTGATTTGGTCTTCACAATTGCAGCTGATCATCATCTGCTACTCTGCAGGTTGATGGAGAACTTCGGCAAAAAGGCTCAACAGGAGATATGATATTTAAGATCCCATATTTGATTAGCCACATAAGTTCTATCATGACTCTTCTCCAGGGAGATGTTATTTTAACTGGTAAGACAATTCATGGTTCATGGTACTTTTTTGTTCAATTGATAAATGGCCTTAAGTGAAAGTTCCTTTTCTTTTTGAATTCACATTGCAGTTTATTCTAATAAATAATAACAGACTTTGAAACATTTGCAACTGTTAGGTCGGGAATGACAAACTAAGGTCATTAGGCTTCTTCTGCTGTGTGCTTGAATTTTTCTTGATATATATGTGTGGGGTTTTGAGAAGAGGAGTGACATTGTGTTGGTCTGTTATGTTCTTGTATCCATTTTGGCCTTCCCTTCATTGGCAGTTCTTTAATAATTTCCTTAAAAGCGCAATGCTTGTGTATCACTTGAGAAACAAAGGAAAATCATTTGGTTTACACTAATCTTCTTTCTAAAGGAATATGTTGCAAGCTGGTTCTGTTAATAACTAATTTGGTAACCCGAACCACTGTTTCTACATTTCTCTGAGCAATTAATTATGTTACTTGTGGAAGATACAGGAAGTGTTTCACTTCACCTAGTTTGTTGGGAACATTAGAACACTCTTGTTCAAGTAATACAACTCTTGTTACAGTTGGCTGATTCAATTTTTCGAGTTGCTGATTTTCTGTAGGGACTCCCAAAGGAGTTGGTCCCGTTAAGGTTGGTCAAAAGATTGATGCTGGCATAACAGGTCTCTTAGATGTGCACTTTGATGTTGGAAGACGCTCAGGAGTGAAGCAGTAGTGGTTCACTTAAACCACTTGTTTGTGGACAATTCGTAATTTTCCCTCTCAAGATTACCCAGATATGTTGTACAATAATAAAATCACCAACTTGTATCTTTTCAAATAATATTACAAGTTGAAATAGATGCTTGATTTTCTTCAGTGGAATGCTTATCAGTTACCCCCCTTAGATGAAAAATTCTTTGTGAATACAATCAGAAATTACGCACAAGGTATAAATTACTGTAAAATTGTGTTCAGTTCATTTTGACTATCACTATTATTAATCGGTAGCTGTTTGTTTAAGAGCATCTGATTTCAGCAGAGCTTAATCAACAATGTAGATTTCTGAGTATTACTTCCCACTCTCAAGTCTCAAGTGTCTTTGTTTTAGTGTTTATATTTGATATCCCTCGAATATGTTTATGTACTCCCTCCATTTCATTTTATACTTGAAATCACTCATATATATATATATATATATATATATATATTCAAGAATGAAACGGATGGAGTGTACTGTTTCTTTCTGCTCCCACCTTTCAAGTCTTGGTTGTAAAGAAAAAGAAATTCTGAATGGAAATCGGAAACCATCTTTATTTAGGTTAGATGATATTTGGAAAAGGATACATGGCGTGGGTACAAGAATTTGTTAAAGCATATGAAAGATCCTTCATTCTCTGGTTTTATGTAACTTGAAAGGAATATCAAAGTGCAGAAGTTTCAATCAGAGGAAGTTAGGCCCTGGAAGAAGAGATGGATGTGTTTGTTAACTTCATCAGGCTTTTCTTGTTGAAGAAAATGTGCTACCCCTTTCAAGATAACCACATCTTCTAGCAAAGGTACATCTTTCTTCAACCCACCCTTGTGTATATAATCCTTGACTCCTGCTGAATTATAAGTTATGTCCAAATCTCCCACTATGAACTTCACTGGTACTTTTATTTTCGCCCCCATCCATGGTGTTGTCAGTTCCCAGTTTCTGTCAATTATGAGGTGAGTAGCCGCCAAATAAATGAATAATAGACACTAATGATAATATGGAAAGAAAAAAATGGAACTTACAGATCAAGTGCTCTATAATAGTTCAATCCACCAGTGAAGCCAGTGTGTTCATATTTGGTAGCATAGTAATCAACATCCTTTTCAGTAAGCCAAGGGGGCAATAAGACTGGACTTTCGTCAAATGGCTTTCCTTTAGGCAACTTTAATGGTTCAGGGTTTCGGTTAGTCAGTAGCTTCTCCAGCACAGTCTTGGTTCCTAATTGAGCAAACTCTTCTTCTATTTCCCCAGGCTCCTTCACATTTATATTAGTGTTAAGGGTTGATCAACGAGACCATCAATAGCCAAATCAAGTTTTCAATTTCAATGGAGTGCCAAAAGAAAATAAGAAGGAAGATATAAACCTGGAATCTTATAATGTAGTATTCATCTCCATAAGTAGCGCGCAGAGCTCCAATGGGCTTTGAAATGGGGTTTCTTGGGACGAATGGAACACTCATATTCACAAGGGCCTTGATCTTATTGGGCCTATACAGACACATCGCCCAAGCAATCATAGCTCCCCAATCATGGCCAACTAGAAACACCTTCTCCTGGTCAGGGGCAATGATGTTAAGGAGTTCCACAAGGTCACCAACAACATGGAGGGTAGTGAACTTCATGAAGTCACCTTTGGGTGCTCCCGTAGTATCCCCAAAACCACGGAGGTCCGGGGCCACCACCCGGTAGCCTTGGGCTGCCATGAATGGCATTTGGTGCCGCCAAGAGTACCATAGTTCCGGGAAGCCATGAAGGAATAAGACTATTGGGCCTTGACCCATTTCAGCAGTGTGCATGTTTATACCATTCACTCTCATTGTCTTGTGTTCAACCTCCTCCATCTCACTCACTCTTTCTTGAAATTTTGATTCTCTTAGATGATCACTCTTAAGAGTTGAACTGCTTTAATTTATAGTGTGCAAGTTGGTGATGAAGAGGAACGACAAATAAGAAAAGAGTTAGTAGATATGCTTCCACAAGTAAGAGTTATTGGGCTTAATTTGTTTCTTTACTCTAGCAAGGGGTTCTTGCCTATTTTGCTCATATAGTTAGTTGCGTCCCTTTTACAAAGTTGTTTTCATATTTTCCGTCTCTATTTTTATACAAGAAATCTTTATTGTTACAAATAAAAGATATTCATTTTACACATAAAGAAATTATTTTCTATTATTTAATTCATAAGTGGCCACGTGTAAAAGATCTTTATTTTTGCACGTAAGATCTAAAAAATTATTTTCTTCTATTTAATTTGTAAGTAGCCACCAGAGATCAAGGCATTATTGTTGTACTTTGCTAATTATGCATCTCCACCTTTTGTCTACTAAGAAATCTTTGTTTCTATTTACTTGTCAAATTTTGACTTAGCACACCTATTAAGAAAATATAGATTGATATAGCCTATTAATTGATAGGTACTCACTATATTTTTTTTAAAGAAATTAACTCAATGTCAATAAATTGAAAATATAATTGGGGAAAAAATTGTCCTTTTTGATTTCTCAAAAATGACAGTAAAAGTATAAATCAAACTAGAGAATAGTTGACAAGTAAACAAACACAAGGGAGTAGTTCTTTTTTTCTTTCTCTCGTCGTCTTTTCCATGTGAGTTATATACTGGCGTCCATTTACTTAAAATGAATAATTAGTGAAGCTACCGAAGCACAGATTTTCTTTTGTTGTGCCTTAATTGGATTGATAATTCTAATCAAAGTGACCTTAATTTATGCATAAGATTTTCTTCATAAAGCACAAGAAACTCACTGCTTAACAAATTCTGAAGAAGAGTGCAAGAAACTCCAAGTCCAATAAAGAAGAACAAACCAAAGGTCACACGTCTAGAGAATAGAACAGATGTTGGAGCGATTAGTGGAGTTAATTTTGCAAAGAAAGTTGTAAATATGGTCATTAATTTCTTTAGGCTTTTCTTGGTGGATGAAATGTCCAACACCTTGTAACACGAGCACTTCCTCCAAGAGTGGCACTTGTTTCTTGAAGGCTCCTTTGTGTAAATAATCCTTGGCACCTGGAGCATTGTAAGTAATGTCAAGGTCACCTACAATGAATTTCACTGGTACTTGAATTTTAGCCCCTGTCCATGCTGCTGTAACCTCCCAATTTCTGCAATATTAATTAATTAGTCACAATCCAAATACAACAGAAGTTGTGATTTAAATAACCCACCGGTCTATGGCTCGATAGTAGTTCAAGGGTCCGGTGAAGCCAGTTTGTTCATACTTTGCAGCATAGAAATCAATTTCTTCCTCAGATAACCAACAAGGCAACTGATCATCATCACTATCTTCAAATGGTTTGCCTTTCTTTAAGTAAAGTGGACCTGGGGTTCTGTATGTTAAGAACTTCTTCAGTACATTCTTCACACTCATCTCCTCAAATTCACCTTCTATTACTCCAACTTCCTAAAAATACATCATAATCAAAAAAGATTTCATACTCTTATTACTTTATCTAAAAAGTAGTAAACGTCGTTTCCATAAACCAAAACTCTCGATATATTCATCATCTTTTACACTCAACACTTTCCTTTTTCATTGCTACAATTTAGAATTAAAATTTAGTACCATAAGCTGTCATGCTTCTCTTGTCGTCATACACTTGAAATTATTCTGACTAAAATTTATATCTCAGAAAAATGAAAAGTGTCGTGTGATTTGGAAGAGAGTGATATTTATCAACTATTCTTTGTCATAGGAAAATAATTTTTTTGGCTCTCTCTTTTTTTTTTCCTATTTGCTTTCACAGGGAGCGGATTCAAACACGTGAAACTGTGGTTCGAATTTTGTAAAAGAAAATTTTATTTTCATATTCTATTCTATTAATTAATTAATTAATTATTAATCTAAAAGTAGTAGACGTTTTCATAAAGCAAAAGCTTCAAGTACAACTGTTTTTCCACTTCTACACTCTAGGTATATACCATCTAGTCTAAAAGGAATCATGTTCATTAAGAATGAAAATAAAATTTAAAAAATAAATTATTTTTAATTATAGAAAGATAAAATTCTTTTGGGGATGGATCTATAACAACTTTCCTTGAACAGCTCGTTGAATTATGGATGAAATTGTAACAAGTTAATAATGGAAAGTAGATTCAAACATATAGCTAAGAAAAATATGAATTGCGCATGAGTACTATTCTTATTCAACTTTATTGATACCACTAATAAGTAGCTTTATTATGGATGTAAAAAGAGATGAAATACTTAAAATGAACAGAAAGATTGGACCTGGAATCTGAGAACATAGTAGTCATCCCCATAAATGGTACGCAGAGTGTGAAGTGGTTTGTTGGCAGGGTTCCTAGGATTGAAGGCCACACTCAAGCACACAAAAGCCTTAACTTTATCAGGCCTGTACAAACACAAAGCCCATGAAATAAGAGCACCCCAATCATGTCCTACAACAAACACCTTCTCCTCTTGTGGTGCAATGTTATTCAACAGCTCCACTATGTCACCAACAATATGTAGGGTTGTGAACTTGGTAGGATCATCATTAGGTGCTCCCGTGGTGTCTCCGTAGCCGCGTAAATCCGGAGCCACCGCGCGGTAACCGTGTTTAGCCATGAATGACATTTGATGCCTCCACGAGTACCAAAATTCTGGGAACCCATGAACGAACAGGACTAAAGGCCCTTCCCCTATTTCACAATAATGCATGTTTATTCCATTCACACCCACTGTTTTGTGCTCTACATGACCTTCCATTTAATCTTTTTTTTTTTTTTTGAAGAATGCGGAGGTAGAGATTTATGTTTGCTTCTGATCGTCATATTATATATATAGCCTATTTTGAGACTCCCTTTTACTCTTAAAAGACAATTAGTATTATGGCATGCAACTAAATTACAAGCTGTAAGTTTTTTTTTTTTTTTAAAAGAACTTAAGTCGCCCATGTGAATCGATCCAATTCAATTTTACTAGATTCATTATTAAAGATATATTTGATTTAAAATAAAGACAAAATTATGAAATTATAACTGTTCAATTTTATCCATTCAACACTAGGAAACATTATTATTCAAATTCCTTTAAAGGAGAGGGAGCAATTTTATAACTGTTCAACCTCTCCGACTAAAAAGGGAAAAAACATAGGTGATTCCATCTACACACTAAAGGATATTTAGTTTAGTTTGTGAACATTAATTTAATTTCCTAGTGAAATCAAAGAAGGCTTGGGACAAATTATCTTCGTAGCAACAACAATAATATTATTCGCTACGAATCTAGAGGTATGCAATCCGTTATTCTTGCTCCATAAATTCTCACAAGAATATTATATATTAAAGGAAAAAGGCTTATAAATACTCTTAACATATGGAAAAGGGCTCACAAATACCCCTCTTCCACCTTTAATACTTTAAAAAGTCATGTGGCATTTTCTAATTGGTCATATGTATTCACAATAATTTATTTTGGATAACCACTGAATTAACTAAACACTTAAATTTTTACTGGGTAGTGTTTTACAAGATCGAAACTCTAGGCTAGAAGTAAAAAGAAAATCAAGAGGTAAATACAATTTCAAAAAATAAAATAAAAAATTTTGAATTTACTAACGAGAAGATTTACAACAAAAATATAATAAATTGAAAACATAATAAAAAATAAAATAAACAATTTTTAAATATTTTGATAGTTTGAATTTTTATGAAATATACCACGTACATGCATATATCAAATTAATTGACGATATATCAGGTAGATGGCCTCATGCGACCTAACTAATGTTTCTCGTGGTTGTACACTCCTATTAAATTGAAAAACGATCGACCTAACTAATGTTTCTCATCATTCTTTTTGGTTCTTACAAGATCTATCGCACGTGAATGTCTAATCTTGATATTCGTATATCCAAAAAATAGTATTTATTCTATAATTTAAGCATTGTTTCCGAGTATAAGTTTTTTACTAATACTCTGTTATGCCCGACTTCTTGGTGTCTTTTCTATATTCTTTTTGTTTGTATTGTGTCACATTAATTTGTAAGCAGTGCTTTCACAAGTAGGGTCTGAAGAAGGTAAAATATATATAAATTTTACAACTACCTATTAGAGATAGAGAAATTGTTTCCAGAAGACCCTCAACTCAAATATCTTTCATTTTCTCAGAGAAAGATGAGACAAATACCATGGCAATTATTTGCAGCAGCAACTTGTAGCATCTTAATTATTTACCCACTCAAAAATTAAAATATAACCTGGAAAGAAAAGATCTATAAGAAATGGTAGTATCTAGTAAATCACAAAGTCATATATCCACTCCAAAATTCTTCATCCATTTTCTACGATCTAGACAGTCCAAATTTACAAATGTCGATGGTGTATGCTGTTGTGTAGTTAACAAGCTGATGTGGATTAGTGAGTTAGTTAATAACTAATCCTAGTCGGTTAATTAGCAGTTAGTAGTTAAAAGAGTAGTTAGGAAAGTGGTTATGAGTGTGTAATATAAATATCTGTACAATGCTCTTTTTACAGCTAAGAAAACAGAAATAATAGCAGAGTACTATTTCATTCCTTTTCTCTCTTATTTCTCCTTCTCTCCTTCTTCTTCCTTCTTGCTACCTCTTCTAGAACAATTCCAGTATTATTTGAGCTTCCACCATGAAAGCTAACATGGTATCAGAGCGGTAATTGACCGGGAGAACAAGTGCATGTAGCAGATTCATTGCAGAAGAGTAGCTCTGGAAGAATCGAAGTGCATGTAGAAGATTCATTGCAGAAGAGTAGATCTGAAAAAAAAAACCGATCTAGATTGAGCTAGATCGAGTAAAACCAGGAGAGGAGAAAAAAAATCAATCTAGATCGAGTAAATCCAGCAGAGGAAAATGGCAATTGAAGACTCTCCAGTAGCTGCAAGTCAATCAACTGCTAGAGTCCCAAACAGAAGTGAGTTAGATCACAATCACCCGCTCCATCTTCATCCAAATGACACACCAGGTAGCTCTTTAGTTTCGATTCAGCTAAGTGGATCTGAAAACTATGCTCTGTGGAGTAGGTCTATGTCATTAGGTCTACTAGGAAAGAGCAAGCTAGGTTTCGTGGATGGAAGACATTCTAAAGACAAATTTGATGTGTCACCGCATGAACAATGGGAGAAAGTAAATGCAGTGGTTCTGTCATGGATAATGAATTCAGTAAGAAAGGAGTTACTTAGCAGCATCATATATGCCTCAAATGCACACAAAGTCTGGTTGGATTTGAAAGAAAGATTTGATGTAGTAAATGGATCGAGAATCTTCTTCCTGCATAGAGAGATAGTGACATTAACACAAGGTACTCTTTCTGTATCAGATTATTTTTCGAAAATGAGGAACCTATGGGATGAGTTTGATGCAATAATGCCATATCCGGGGTGTAATTGTTCTGAGTCAAGAAACTATGCTCAACATCATGGCTATCAAAGACTCTTACAGTTTCTTATGGGCTTAAATGAGACCTATGCTCATTGTAGAAGTCAGATCCTCATGATGTCTCCAATTCCTACTCTAAACAAAGCCTACTCCATGGTGATTGATCATGAAAGCCAAAGGTCTTTAGCAAGTTCTTCAGCTGGGATCAGTGATTCTCTAGAAGCTTCAGTGTTTTTCAGTCAGAAAATAGGGACTGATTCCAACCATAAAGGAGCAAGTAATATAGCTTCAGGAAGCAACAATGCAATGGGAAGTTCAAATGTCAGTTGTAACTATTCTGGAAAATCAACAAACAACTACAAGAGTCAGAGAAAAGGAATTGTCATATGTGAGTACTGTGGATATAATGGTCACACAAAGGAGAGGTGCTACAAACTAATAAGTTATCCACTAGATTGGCCTAATTCAAGGAAGAAGGGAACAAGTCAGTTTGCAAACCAAGTAAGTAATCACACTGAAGAGTTTCAAGACAGAAGTTGCATCAGCAGTCATGACTCCTATCAACCTGGTGCATCTCAGCCTCAACCAGCCCCATATTTTACTCAAGAACAATATCAACATATTATTCATATGTTAAACAAAGGTAGTGAAGGAAATAAATCTATTCCAGCAGCTAATGCAGGTATCACACCTCAACTATCTAATACTACTCAATCTAAGTGGATAGTAGACTCAGGTGCAACAAATCATATGATATGTACTCCTTATTTCCTGCATGATTTCAAGAGAATTCCGAAAATGAAAGGAACAATGTACATCTTCCAACAGGTGGTAAAGCACAGGTTACTCACAGTAGAAGTACACTTATTTTGCAAAATCACCCTATTTCCAATGTCTTGTTTCTTCCAGAGTTTAAGTGTAATCTACTGTCTGTGTCAAAATTAACCAAGGAATTACAATGCTCAGTGAATTTCTTTCCTGACTTCTGTATATTCCAGGATCTCTACACTGGCAAAGTGAAGGGGATTGGTAAAGAGGATCAAGGTCTTTATATCCTGGAAGAGAACAAGTCCTCTTCAAATACTATGTGCAAGGTTGCTAATGCACTATCACAGGTTTCTGACTACAACAACCTATGGCACAGAAGACTAGGTCATGCTCCTATTGACATTCTTAGAAGACATGAATTCCTTAGACACTTGAATAATGACAATCAAATATGTAGTGTTTGTCCTCTAGCAAAACATACTAGACTCTCATTTCCCACCAGTTTTACTAGGTCTAACTGTCCTTTTGAGAAGATGCATTGTGATATCTGGGGTCCATACAGAGTTCCCACTCACAATAACAAAATATTCTTTGTCACAATAGTGGATGACTATACAAGGTTCACTTGATTGTTCCTTATACAGTTCAAGTCTGAAGTCATTGTAATTCTGAAACACTTTCTTGCAGAAGTCAAAAATGTATTCTCTGCATCTATCAAAGTCCTTAGAACTGATAATGGATATGAATTTTTCAGTAATGAATGTCAAACTTTCTTAACTACTAATGGCATCATACATCAGTCTTCTTGTGTATATACTCCCCAACAAAATGGTGTTGTGGAAAGGAAGCATAGAACCATACTTCAAGTTGCCAGGGCCCTCAGGTTTCAGGCTGGAATACCATTGAAATTTTGGTGAGAATGTGTTACTACAACTGTATATCTCATAAACAGAACCCCCTCAAAGGTGCTACACTTCAAAACACCCTTTGAACTCTTATATCAACATCCACCATCTCTTACTCACCTCAGAGTGTTTGGATGTCTCACCTATGCATCTAACACAAGAACTACAGATAAGTTCATCACCAGAGCAATACCTAGTGTGTTTATGGGATATTCTCTTACTCAAAAGGGATATATTTTGTATAACATTCATTCCCACTCATTCTTTGTAAGTAGAAATGTAGTTTTCCAGGAGTCCATTTTTCCTTTTTTGGATGTCAAATCCACAGGTACACATGTATTTCCTGTTCTTAACCTACCCCACATTGATCTTACAGTTGAATCTCAGTCTTCTGACTCTCAACCAAATTTTTTTCCTCAAAATAAATCACAACCATCCTTCTGTAATTAATCTGATCCTGAGTCTGCAGAACATTTGTCTACCTTCTATCCCACTTCTATACAACCTTTACCTCCTTCTATGCAACCAGAAATGCCTAGAAGATCATCTAGAGCAACACACCCTCTTATATGGTTGAAAGACTATGCTACTCATTCTTGTTCATATCTATTATCCTCTCATGTCACTTATTCAAATCTTACTGAGTCCTACCAAATGGCATTAACTGCTTACTCATCCTCTACTGAACCATCCACTTTCAGTCAAGCATCTCTAGATCCAGCATGGGTTCAGGCCATGAAGCTAGAGATTGCTGCATTGGAAGAAAACAGTACATGGTCCATTGTTGATCTTCCAGCAGGAAAGACTCCTATTGGCTGCAAGTGGGTCTACAAGATTAAGTACAAGGCATCAGGTGAAGTTGAAAGATATAAAGCTAGATTAGTGGCTAAAGGTTATAGTCAATAGCCTGGTTTAGACTACTCAGAAACCTTCTCTCCAGTAGCTAAAATGGTTACTGTCAGGTCTCTTGTTGCTATTGCTGCCTCAAATAAGTGGCTTATATATCAGATGGATGTTCATAATGCCTTCCTAAATGGTGATCTTCTAGAAGAAGTATATATGCTTATTCCTGAAGGGTTTGCCAGACAGGGGGAGAGTAAGAAGGTCTGCAAACTTCATAAATCTTTGTATGGTTTGAAGCAGGCCCCAGACAATGGAACAAGAAACTGACAGATGCACTTATACAAATGGGATTCATCCAAAGTCATTATGATTATTCATTATTTACAAAAACTGTTGACAAAAGAAGAGTGATTATTCTAGTATATGTGGATGATCTACTGATCACTGGAGACTGTCAAGAGCTGATTAATGATACCAGGAAAGAGTTGCAGAAAAGGTTCAAAATGAAGGACTAGGGAGAGTTAAAATTCTTTCTATGAATTGAAGTTGCTAGATCACAAGAAGGGATGGTAATGTGCCAAAGAAAATATGCCCTTGAACTAGTGTCAGAGGCTGGTCTGAGTGGAGCAAAACCAACAGCAACTCCACTTGAAGTGAATCAACAATTAACATCAGCAAAATATGACAAGTATATCTCTAACAAAGAGGCTAATGAAGATCAACTCACAAAAGATCCTGCTACATATCAGAGACTAGTAGGAAGATTGCTATATCTAACCATGACCAGGCCAGACATAGCATTTGTTGTTCAGGTGCCTAGTCAGTTTATGCACAGCCCCAAAAGGTCACACATGGATGCTGCATTAAGGGTAGTAAGATACATTAAAGGTACTCCTGGGCTAGGACTCTTTATGCCAGCTAATCAAACAAATCAGCTACAAGCTTATTTTGATTCAGATTGGGGTGCATGTCTGGAAACAAGAAGGTCTGTAACAGGTTATATGGTACAGTTTGGTGGAGCTTTAGTATCATGGAAAGCAAAGAAGCAGGAAACTATATCTAGAAGCTCAGCAGAAGCAGAATTTAGGAGTATGGCTGCATGTACTGCTGAAGTTGTTTGGCTACTAGGATTGTTCAAAGAACCGAGGGTTCAAATACAACAACCAGTCAAGCTATTGTGTGACAGTAAGGCAGCAATGCAAATTGCTGCAAATCCCATCTTTCATGAAAGAACCAAGCACATTGACATTGATTGTCACTTTGTGAGGGAGAAGATCAACAAGGGAGTCATCAGAACAGATTATGTGCCTTCAAAAGAGCAACCTGCTGATATACTGACAAAGGGTTTAGGGAAAACTACACATGAACACTTACTAAGCAAACTAGGACTGAAAGACCTCTTCAAGCTATCAGCTTGAGGGGGAGTGTTGTGTAGTTAACAAGCTGATGTGGATTAGTGAGTTAGTTAATAACTAATCCTAGTCGGTTAATTAGCAATTAGTAGTTAAAAGAGTAGTTAGGAAAGTGGTTATGAGTGTGTAATATAAATATCTGTACAATGCTCTTTTTACAGCTAAGAAAACAGAAATAATAGCAGAGTACTGTTTCATTCCTTTTCTCTCTTATTTCTCCTTCTCTCCTTCTTCTTCCTTCTTGCTACCTCTTCTAGAACACTTCCAGTATTATTTGAGCTTCCACCATGGAAGCTAACATATGCCACATGGTCTCACTAAATGCGTACTAATGTGGCATATTTTCATCTGTATTTGAAAAATAAAAAGGATTTAACAAGTTGTCTACAAAACTACTTCATGTTTGTATTCTAATGCTCAATCTTATCCTCCTAGGCATCAGTAAACACTAGAGCCAATTGGATACATATGAAATGCCATTGCACACAAGGACCTAATCAACTTAGGTAAAATAATAGATATTTTAATATTGGAAATGGTGGAGTTGGTTCTTTGTTTTCATCTTTCACGTATATTTGTATTTCATATCTAAAATATTCTTTCATGTGTCACAAAAGTAGTTTATGATAAAGCTGCCGCCATGCAATGCACGTTATTTAACATGGAACTTTACAACTAATAAGCATCTGCCATGCATCTTTATCCATCAACAAAATCATACCTAATTTTTAGGCATGCAATTAAATTAATCCCTATTCTTTAACATCAAACACTCGGGTGGATATTTGATTCTTCTATTTGATTTTAATAAATTTTAATTTGATTTTTTATTTCAAAAAAAGTGTACGTCATTAGTGGCGGAGTCAGCATTTTTGTCAAGGATATTCATACTTTTAGAACATAGGTGAGTTGTATTGAGGATGTTCAATAATTAATGTATATCAAAATATCTATTATTTAACCTATATATTTTTTTTTAAAAAATCCCATGAAGAGTTTTCATTTGACCACATTTGTGTGAATGTAGTTCCGACCCTATGCACTATATACCAAACCGAATTAATTAATTAGTTCAGTTTGGTTTTTCAAGTTCAGTTCATTTTACTTGGTTTTTGCAAATTAATTTTTTGGTGTGAACTAATAAAAAAATAAAATGAGAACAAAATCAAAGTATAAGACACTTAAATACTTAAAATTATGTTAAGTGATGATGTAACCCCATGAAACACTTCTTGTGCTTAAAAAATTATACTTATCTTTGTCAAGAACTTACACCTCTAATTATTGCTTGAGAAAAATAAACACAAAGATGAATTTTTTTTACTTGAAATAAATCACAAAAAGAAAATAACTTACATCACTAGTGTTTCATTGCTTAATCATAATTTAGAGGGGTTGAAAATAGAAGAGAAATAAAAAGTGAATTTGAAGTTTGGAAGTATATAATAGTCTTTGTTTCTTTGATTAAGTTGATCCGTTTAAAAGATGATTTAGAATTTTCTTTTTATACTTTGTCTATCTGTACGACACCTGTGGAAACCATTTCTTCCAATATCGATACCTTACTTCTCTTAAACGGAACATCTATTCATGCAATCATTTTTCAAACCTTTTCACGATTTTTGAAATTTGTGACCTAAAATCATTTATGTATATATTTATGTAATTAAAAATTATTTTATTAAAAGTGAATATATAATTTTAAAGTCAAATTATTTTTTACTTTAATAAGATGAAAAAACATGACACATGAAAAGAGTAAAAATATAATTTTAAAGTCAAATTATTTTTAACTCTAATAAGATTAAAAAAAAAAAAAACATAACACATGAAATAGAACGGATGAAAAAATAAATAATAATTTTGATCCTTATAATATTTAATTAGATTTATTTGACTTTAAATAAATAAAAATATGCGATTTTGATTTTTTTACATAGAAAATATATATTGTATTTAGATCAGGAAAATCTTATATCTTCACTTTGTTGATAAAGATTTCATTTTCCATCCTGTAGTCACCTTACTCATTTTCCATTTTCCTTCCCCCACCCACCAATTTCTTTTTTTCAAAAAATAAATATATCTAGATTATTTTAATAACCAGCCTTTTCTTAAATATGAGGTAATGATTCAAACCTAACCTGCAAGATTATTTATAACAGGTAATAATTCATTGATTTTATGATAAATGACAAATACAGGATTAAAGATGCACATGTCAATTAATACATTATACATTATCAAATACAAGTAAAAGCACGAATTTAAACAATTTTTTTCTCTAAGTAATTACTTTTATGTATTATAGTTTCACATTAAAAAATATTCAAGTAGGCAAAATGATACTCATAATATTGTAAATATGATTATTCCTATTTAATACTGAACAAACATTATTTGTTTAATTCTCTTGGTGTTTGGTCTTCTAGATTATAATAGGGCCATTTACATAAATAATATATTATTTAGCCTAAATTACGAGTTTTAGCATAATTTTAACTCTTACCAAATATAATTATATTTTTGTTACCAAAAATAGCAACATATTAATAAATGGGTTCTTTTTTACTCTCTCTTTGTCGCACTACTTCTCTCTTGCGCTGCTTCTCTCTCGCTACTTCTCCCTCAGAAATTTCTCAAATTCTCTCTAATTGCAATGAAGAATTCCTGCAATTTTCCGGCTCTGAGCTTTCATCTTTCAATTGTCGACTTCATCTTTGCAATTTCCGGATCTGAGAAAGACAATAATCAGGTTATACGTACGATTCTAATTGTTCTCTTATTCAAAATTCAATTTCATCTGTGTATCTTGTGTGATTTCAACTCACAAATACGATTCCAATTGTTTTTTTATTCAAATTTGTAGATGGCCATAATACCGATTATGCTTCATCACAATGGGAGGTGGGACAGTAGCAATAAAAAAAAACCCGCTGAAACGAAAACAAACTACATACAGTAAAAAATCTTCTAAATGGTATAGTTTAGAGAATACATACAGTAAAAGATCTTCTAAATGTCGCTTGACTGGAGAAGAAAGAAAGAAAATGGTAGAGAAAACTTCTGAAAATTGTAGAGAGAAAAAAATGGTAGAGAGAAGTTAAAAGTGGGGAAGTTAAGCGGAAAGTAGGGACAAAAGGGTGCACTGCAGAGTGTTATTATTTTATTAATTTTAAAAGTATTATTAATTTATTAATTATGCTATGGACCGTAATTAATTAGAAGTACCATTAAAAAGTACAATAACAATAATCGAATTTTACATAATTGATACAACAACAACAACAACATACCCCACTTGTGGGATTTCACTGGGTATGTTATTGTTGTTGTTGTATCAATTATGTAAAAATTCGATTATATATAAAATGATTTTATTTTGCTCCGTAATAAGATGGGCTTCGAGGTCTATTTGAAGCAGGCAAGTACACAAATCTATGCCATCCCAATCATAAAGTTACCAAAGGAATGGCAAATTTTTTAGGATCCCAATTTTTTTCAAAAATATCAACCTATCATTTATTGTTACATTTGAAAAAAAAAAATTGAGGAAAAACTATATAATAATAATTATTTACTTTTTTTAATATGGAGGTTATTATAATAGTTGAGAAATGGAATAGCTTTTACTTAATTATAATACTCTCTTTTATATGAATATTTATTTTGTTAATTTATTTATATGTTGATGATTATCATAAATTCAAATCGTATAATTTTTTGCAGTAAGCAAAATATGTATTTATAAAAAGATTAAATTTTTTTTGGAGTATTCTTTGAATTTGAAGGAGGTGCGAGAGGTTGGATTTAGGAGTCACTAGGAGAAGTAGAGGTAGACCGAAGAAGTATTGGGAAGAGGTGATTAGACAGGATATGACGAGACTTGATCTCACCGAAAACATGACCTTAGACAGGAAGGAGTGGAGGTTGCGAATTAGAGTAGAAGGTTAATAGGTTAGCAGGGTTAGATTGATGTCTAGCCGTGGGGTATTGTAAGGCAGTAGGTTTTGTCGAGTCTGTATATCATGTGTTGTTTTTATCTGTATTATATATGTTAAATTTATGACTTAACTCATAAACAGACACCTAAACTTGTCCTCATTTTTCACTTAGACACCTAAACTAAGACAAGTTTCTAATAGACACCTCAACTGCTAAGATTTGGTCCCATTAAACACTTTTATCCTATTTGGCACTCTCTACAGTCCTTTTTCGTGTTAATTGTACTTTTTTTTTAATTTTCAGCCAAAAATAAATAGTTGCGGTCCAAATTTTTTTTCATAAAAATAGGTTCTCAAAATTCTCAAACGCAAAAAAAAAATTATTGCAATTTTAAATAAATTGTTTTTGCACATGGTGTAGCGCTCGGTAAATTATCAAATTACCCCTAGGGAAGAGGTGTGCGTAAAATGCGTCTTCCGATGCTCGGATTGAAAATCCGAGAGCGAAATTTGTGATCAGCACCGAAAATTGAGTGGGAGGAGGGTCTCGGTCGATTTTTAGAGCGACCGAGTCAAAAGATAATTTTTCGTTCCAAAACGAAAAACAGTGTGACTGCGTAATGGAACCGCGTCGCGGACCTGTCGTAGAGCCAAACTTATGTTTTTCTGTGATTTTTTGACAGAGTTAAATTTTTCAAAAATACACTATTCGTGACAGGTCCGCATCGCGGACTGTGTTATTTCAGGTCGGAAAAAAAATTCTTTTTAATTACGGAGGGCATTTTAGTCCATTCCTATCTATCCTAGACGTTCGCCTACGACCAATAAAGGTCAGTTTCTAAGAAAAGGGTTCCAAAAATCCAATTCTAAAGCGTTCTTCCTGGAAGTCACTAAGTCATGGCTTGAGAGGAGTTGAGGTTGAGGAGATCAAGAGAAGGATTGTGCAAATTCGTGTTAGTAAATCTTTCCAGGTATGTAAGGCTAACCCTAAGCATGGGAATGTTCTCCCATGTGCCCTCTTGAGTATATTAAATTGTGTATATGAACATAATGAGGTTGATGTGAAGAATTTTGAGCATGTATTTTGTATTTTACTTTATGCATATGTTTTCTTAAACTGATGATCATCATAAAACTGAATTTACCTTCATAATTCATTTCATATGTGTTTTCTTTAAAAACCCTATGACTATTTTATTAAAAAGGTGTAAGAATGCACTAAGAGATGAGTCTAGAGCTTAAATGAGAATGATGTTATGATTTTGTGATTGTGTTTCACATTTGAGGAGAGTCTTGATGATGATGTTTATGAGCATGATGTTTTATGATGTCTTTAAACTTGAAAGTTTAATTTCTAAAAGAGTATCTTGAGTCCATGATGTTGATGTTGATGAGGTGAGGTGATGTTGATGTTGAGGTACTATGTCCCTACGAGACAGATGTTGATATTGAGGTATTATATTACGTCCCTACGGGACTGATCTTGATGTTGAGGTATTATGTTATGTCCCTATGGGACTGATGATGAGGTATTATGTCCCTATGGGATAGATGAGGTTGAGGTTTTATGAGCATATCGAGTTCTGGGAGGAGTATTGAGCACAAAAATGGGTAAGAGTGAGTCCCATTTGAACCCATTAACTACGTGGCCCGCATAGGAAGAGGGGATTGAACCACAATGCGGATGGCTCCTTTCTTGTCCCAAATGAGGACTGAGGTTTTTTTTTCTTGTGGATCCACTAAGGTTGATGTCCTTTACCCCGGGCATGGTATTGGATGGATGTGGCAACGATATCGCTTCATTGTATCATCACTGGCTCATAAGTGATGGTTGTCGGTTAGAGAAACTCCCAGTTAGGTTCCTTTTGATAGGACTCTGATGTTGATGTTGATGTGATGCTTTGAGTCGATGTTTCCTGAGTTGAGTCGATGTTGATGTTCCTTGAGTTGAGTTGACGTTGAGGTTCCTTGAGTGAGTTGAATTGAGTTTCCTTGAGATGGGTTTGATGTGATGATGATGTTGAGATGAGAGGTTGATGGGTCATTTGTCTATTCTAATCTCTTGCCTTAGATAGACTCTTGGCATTCTGATGGAGTGTGATGTTGAGTTGATGCTTTCTTTATGATATTCCAATTACTTTGTTATTCAGCTATTTTACATGCCAGTACATTCCATGTGCTGACGACATTTGGCGCTGCATCGTTTCATGATGTAGATACAGGAGTTAGAGGACTTCAGGAGATGCACCGTTGAGGTCAGAGATCGCGAGTTCGAACATTGGTGAGCCTCTTTGCTATCCGGAGGAAACCCTTTATTTGATGCTTCCTTTATTCATTGAGTCCAGTAGCTATGGCATGTCATGACACCATTTCTTAGATAGTTAAGTCAGGTTAGAGGCTTCGTAGACATGATGTCGAGGTGGATGATGATGTATTCCTTATGAACGGAGTAGTACTTTTACTTACTTAGTTGATATTGAGTCAGATGTTGGCCTTTGGCCTTTTATTTGAAGTAGTTCACTGCTTTACTTTCGCTATGTTGATGTTAATTGACTGTCCTGAGAACGAGTGGTTCGCTTAGGGGCTAGCAATAGTCTCTGAGTGCCGGCCACGTCTAGGGTACCCTCTCGGGGTGTGACACATGGTTAGCTGTAAATTTTGAGAACCTACTTTTATGGATTTTTTTCCAGGATCGCAACTATTTATTTTTGGCTGAAAAATAAAAAGAACAGTACAATTAACATAAAAAGGGACTGTAGAGAGTGCCAAGTAGGATAAAAGTGTTTAATGGGATCATATCTTAGCAATTGAGGTGTCTATTAGAAACTTGTCTTAGTTTAAGTGTCTAAGTGAAAAATGAGGACAAGTTTAGGTGTCTGTTTATGAGTTAGGCCTAAATTTATCGTATTTATATATTATCATGTGTTTTTCATTAGTAGTCGCGCTTCCTATGCCTTTCTTTTTCTTTTCTTTTTGTCATATCTAGTATTCTGCTTATGGGTTGTTGAGACGAGGGTTCCCAGGAAACAACCTCTCTACTTCTATGAGGTAGTGATAAGGTCTGCATATATTTTACCTTCCGCAGACCCCACTTGTAGAATTTCACTGGGTATGTTGTTAACGTAGCAGTTTCTGTTGAGTGTTGTTTAGGAGAATGGTAGGTAGTAGTCGGATAGGGAGTTTATTGTTATTGATGAGACTAAGCTGACTGTGGTAGTTTGCTTGATTTGTAATTCTGATTCGGGTGATTATTGAAAAATTTAGTTACCTCAATAACATAAATAAATAAATACTATTTTAATATTATTGAATCAGTTTATCAAATTAAGCGCAACTATTTCAATATCATTATATAAACACTTTAAAGTTTTGAGTAATTTTTACATTATATTTTTCATTGAAAATTTTCATTATTTGCATTCTTATTTCATAAAATCTGCGTGGGTTCTACCTTCTCGAGATTTCACCTGTAAGATTACATTGAGTATGTTATAGTTATTCAATTTATATATGACAACTTAAAAATAAATAAATAATTCTTCTCTATGAATTTGACTTTAGGTCTTCGAACTTGTTGAGACGACCTGCACAAATCTCTGTTTGAAATTAAAGACTCTTTAGTAAAAGAAGAAACAATAATAAAAAAATTATTGCAAAATATTTAAAAATTGTAACCACTTCAAAATTCAATTACACATATTGGGATGAGTTTTCAATAGTAGGGCTTGTTGAACAATGAGAAAAGTCTCACGTTATTAGTTAATAAGATGTGTAGACTCCTTATAAAGTTTGGACAATTCTTCTATCTTTGAGATAGCTTTTGCAATATGTGTTAGGCTCAATACTTAATTTTATGGAGCTAAAGTTTCTAACTTTATTTCTTGTTAAATTAATTCAGAAGTTTGCAAGAAGAGAGAACACGAAATTTGAAGTTTGTCCCAAATAGTTAAGTTTTTACCAATTTTCATAAATGGCTTAATTAGTGCCCCCAATAACATATTATAGTCAGATCATTTAATTTTTAAAGTTAGCAACAGTTCCTTTTACAAAATATATTATATACATATATATATATTCATAGTTGTCATACATACATATACTAATTGACAAATATACATATATACATACATAATATAACTGTCATCTATGCTTGAAATATGTATGATGTACACAGCATACACACAAACACACAAACACACAAGGATATCATATGCCAAACATATACATATGCATCATCTATGTGTCACATCTATATCAATGTGCTAATGATACACATTATTATAAAATGTGGTTGGAGAAGACTTTTCATTGTTGGAGTTGGCACACGTAGGCCCGACACCAGAGGTTGGCAATTGTAATAATCGGGTTCATTGATATTCCTGGTATAGTAGATGCTATCACACCATCATTTCTTGCTACGGAGCCCGTAAAGGAGTTGTGGATACTGCTGTACGCGATATTCTGGAGACCCAATTCCAAACGGAACTCAAGATAGAGGAAGCCCTTCGTTCGGACAGAGTGCACTTAGTCTCTGTTTGTGGTGACATAAATCCCTCCCTACAACTCATGAATTGAATTAAGAATTAAGGCAATTACTGCAGAATTGGATGTCGACCAAAGAAGAAAAAGAATAGTTATTAGATACATAGTAGAAAGTAATTCGTCTCCTATGACTATTCGAAACGATATGGGTGTGAAGTTATATCTTGAGATAAAAAAAAAAAGAAATTTGAGTTTGCAATTTACCCATTATGCATAGATACCTTTATTTGAGTTATGTTGATATACAATCGTTTGATAATGGAAAGATCCGACACTAAAAGGTAGGTGTTTTTTAGTTATATGAATAATTATTGATACGTAAAGGGTGCTATAAAAAATTTAATTAGTATATGTTGGGTTGTTGTTATATTTTTTTTTTTAAATTAAAAAGGGTAATATGAATGTTATATTACACAATGCAAATTAATTGATATCTCAAAAGCAATTTTTTTCATATCAAAATTTTTAAAAAATTTGTTGTTTCTATTTGAGATTTCATCTGTCATCATCATTGTTTAATTGATGTGTTATGATGAAAAGTTAAAATCATGTATCATGTTAATCTAAAATTTGAAAATTTAATATTTAATTATTTTTTCCAGCTATATGCTAAAGTGCTTCTTGGATGATTGTTACCAGAAAATGAAGGCACCACGCATACAAAACACAGATGCATTTAAAATCAGATACTTCAATAATGTGCATACTTGTCCAATGAGGGAAAGGATCTAAAACAACGTTGAAGCGACATTGTCATTTGTTAGCAGAGTGGCAGCGCCGAAGTTAGTTATTCATAAAAGAACGCATACAGCGAACAATATAGTCGAGGATATGAAGGCTGCATATGGGTGGATATTACGTATCAAAAAGCGTAGCATGCGGAAAATCATGCACTAAAGATGTTGAGGGGTAAGCCTGCAGACGAATATAGGCAGATCCCAGGTACATACACATGCTAGATACTGTGTATCCAAATTCATATATAAGAATGCACAAGTCACTTGAGAATGAATTTATGTATCTTTTTATTGCCTTAAGGCCACTTATGAGAGGGTTTCAATTCTTTAGGCCGATAGTGGTTTTTGATGATGTGCATCTTAGTGGGCCTTACAAAGGAATATTATCAATCTTGTTTTACTTTTAAAATATATGTTATTTTCCAATTTTTATGATGCATTAGATGTTGAATGAAAACATATCAGTTTTGAATGTTCTTATATGAAATTTAATCATAGATTGTATATTGTTGTTGGGTATGGTGTTGTTGACACCGAGAATGATGCTTCAGGTCGTGGTTCTTCCAGAATTTCAAGAACGCTTTCGGTGTAAGGGAAAACATGTGTGTGGTATTGGACAGGAATGAAAGTATCATCAAGAGTGTAAGTATTGTCTTTCCTAACGTTCCTCATTATGGATGCATCTGGCATGTTTGAAAAAATATTGCACAAATTATAGGAAGAGCAAAAACGCGTTAAGTGACTTCTTTTACTCAACGATAAAGGTCAAAAAAATTGATCACAGGGTAAAAAATTATCTACAAAATGTAGGGTATGAGAAATAGGCGCGAGTATACGCGACTGTAAACAGGGGAAGGATGATGACTTCTAATACTGCTAAATATATAAATGGTTGTCTCGTAAATACAAGACAACTACCTATAATAGATTTCCTGGAAGAGGCGAAGATTCTATTTAACTCTTAGAGTTGCAAAAACAGGGATAAAAGCTGCTTATACTAAGGATACATTGGATAGGAAATTTGAGGATATTCTGATTGAAAATACTATAAAATGTTCGAGGATGAAGGTATATAATGAATCTTATTTGTTTTGTGTTTTTTTTGTAATAATGTATGTATTTATAAATAGTAAAAAAAATTGACAGGTTATTCCTTCTTCTGAGTACATCTATTCGTTTTTTATTCTAGCAAAAAATACACTGTTTGCCTAGAAAGAAAAACATGCAGCTATAGGAGGTTTCAACTTGATGAGATACCATGTTCACACGCCGTCGTTGTTTTGAAGAGTAAGAATATAGTGAACATGCATCTATATTACTCTGATTATTACAAACCAAAAGTATTGTCAAATACATATGAGGTTCTGATGGTTCCAATGCTGGATAAAAGTGAGTGGACTATTCCATAATATATTTTAGATAAAGTTGTGCTTCCACCAAAGTACAAAAAAATGCCTGGAATATCTCGCAAAGAAAGGAATAAGAGCACAAGTGAAAAGATAAGCACAAGCATAAATCGTTGTGGTCGTTGTGGCCATGAAGGACACAACAGAAGAACTTGTAATTCTTTTCCTAAAGAAAAATGAGAATTTGATCTGTAGCTATTTCTCTTTTATCAATTTGAATAAGGCAAGAAATGTTAAACTTTAAATATTCCTAGAAGGATGAATTTTTTATGTTAATGGATTGTCAATGGAAATATTTGTTTTCTAATTCTTCTGAGTTTTCAAGTGTTACAACATATTTGAATATTAAAATAGTAAAACATGTAGGTGCTTGGACTATGTCTATTTAAATGATACTTTTTGATGTGTTTGGAGTGTTCTAAAGTATTTAAATAGAAAAAGTACTACTGATAGAAGTTATTTCTTTGTTTATTGATGAAACATCTAGAATAATTTCTTGTGTTTTTTTGTTTATGTTATAAATGAATCAATAAGGACAAAAGTGCATAATTTAGGTAAGGATCAGAATATATATCATGATACTACTTGATACTTATCAATAAATAGTATAATAAATGACCAATAATTTATATATTTTTTATAAAGCTAATATTATAAATGCCAATTCAGTCAAGATTGCATGTGTATAATGAACAACTTATGTTGGCATGATACTTTGTATAAGGTGAGTTCAAGAAAATCCAACCGAAAACAAACTTCAAATAAAAAACCAAGGCATTATAGTTTGCCTTTTACTAGTCATAACATGTTGTTCATGAATTCAAAATAAACAAATAACAGACACATATAATAAGGAAGGTCCACAACATTCTCTGTTTTCGATATAATGAAAACATCTCTAGGCCTGGGTGGATCGTCATTCGCACTAATGTAACCTCAACACACCTTGTCAGTCCCGTATTTCTATAACAGTGTGGCATACCTTTCACGAAGATACACCGCATCCAAACGATCAGTTGGGACCAGAATCCCATTGCTTAAGTATTAACGTATGCAACAACCAATACACCACAGTCACTGAAAATGTGAAATAAAAAAAAATTAATTATAGGTGAAAAAAGGTAAAAGCAGTAACAAAGCGTGGAGAAGCTTACAGGCTGTCGCTTTCCTGTTGAGCGATACCTTGAAAAATTTTGACTTTAAAGGGTATTTCTTGACCAATCATGTCACCAGATTCCTTGTCCTTGTATGCTTCAAGTAAGGACCAGTCAGTCTGATCCATTCTTTTAAAAAAAACCCACTATCTTAAAGATAAGTGGGCAACATCACTGATAAATTTTGAATCTAAATAGGTGGTCTTTTGTGCCTAGAACCCATAGTGGAATCATACAAATGTATCGGTCGTTCTTCCACTGCAACAACAGCTAGCACCCAGTGAAAGTCACCATCACAATTTACTGGAATATAAACTTCGTCGACTAAGTGCCAAGGAGACCCAGCAGGCAAGTAAAAGCCCTTTATTATGTTTGTCACTATCCTCTCATGTCTCGCTACAACAGATGCAAGTGCAATGTGTTCTTGAATGCTAATGGTTTCATCATCACGAGGGTCGTAATACCTAGAGTGGGTCTCACTTATGTAGTTGTTGAACACATAATTGAGTGTAGTATATCTTTACTGATTGCTGAACAAATTCTTAGCCTTTTTTCGAATGTAATAGAAAATGACATCTAGGTGTTGTGAAATGAAAAAGTACTTTAGAATTAGGGAAATATATTCAAGAATAAATGTATCAATACCTTTTGACAACAAAAAATGGTATTTTATTACACTGACTACAATAGTATGTCAGGTATCCATTGGTGAGTGATGTTGCAGTCTAATATAGTTGATACTAATATCAAAGGATGACTGATACTCTAACCAATATGGTAGTTACACGCAACTGTGTTCCCACTTCAAATCTTAAAAGTGTCAGATATATGTGAAAATGTATCACTTGTTGCATTGATGTAAAGGCATCATGTTTTTCAGAAGATTTTGATGATGCATGTAACTTTAAGTTTGGAAAAGTATCTTAAGTGTCACCTTTAATAATTAACTTTGCTGACAATTACATATTTTTGAGTTTGTCATATGAGTCCTCCAAATATTTTGGTCTTATGTTAGTTTCAATATCCTTTAGTAATATGAACAAATAAGAGAAGATAGGCTCATTACACTCATAAAAAAAGATATGTAAATTTACCTTAAGTAATTAAGTAATTGAGCGTGACAACCAAATGAAACGAAAGATTCATGTTTGGTTCGAGAAGGGTTTATGGAATTTTGGAAAAGAATGGAAAAATAATATACTCTCATTAAGTGATTTATTAGATAATAGAAAACAGAGGATCTCGAATACTATTCGAAATTCAGAGGAACTAAGTTGGGGGGGGGGGGGCTATTGAAGAACTCAAAAAAGCTCGTTCTCACTTACGAAAAGTAGAAATCGAAGAGGAGCAATTTTGAGTGAATGAATACTCTGAAATGGAACGAAAGCCGTATGAGGCTCCCGATAATGAAAAATTATTTCACCCCCTTAGTCCTTTTTAGTTGGAACTTTAGGCGGTTCTCGAAAAAAGATAGCGGAAAAAATTATCCCTAGAGTCGAGACTAAGAGGAATGTATAAACCAATGCTTCCATAGATTCGATCGTGGTTTACAATTATAGCTTTCATACCTGTTTATTTCTTTTTATTTCCTTTTTTAATCATATTCCAGATAAAGCACGAACAAGAGTAAAAACGAAGGTCGTTGTTAAGAAATAGAACCCAACCAAAGTTAGGGTCGAACCCAAGGGAATGCTGTGGACTTAGGAGAATTCAATTGATGCAATTTGAGTTATTAACCAACTAATTTCCCCAAAGTGGGGGGGGGGGGTTTAATAACAAGTAAAAGTAGTCCTAACTAACACAAGTGTTAAACCAATATGGAAATAAACTAGGGTATTGTGCTACCTATGATTCCCTAACTCAGTATCACCATATAACATAATTATTTTCTAGTATGTAGCATGCAGAATGGTAAATTAAGTTCACCAAAGCTTGGAAAATTTCACTATGTGACTTGGTCCATTTCCGCAGTGTGACACTACTGACCCTTACCTATTGTCCCAATACAACCTCCCCTTGGCCCAGCTTGGTTGATTAGACGAGAACACATCAATCAAATCTTGATAATTAATCTCTCAGCCTATTCATTACAACCTTGGTCCAGTCAGTAACACTAGGTGGGTTTTAATGTTGGCCACCACTAGAAAACATGCAAAACCCGAAGAGAATTAATTAATACATGTATGCACTTTTCAAGAACTATGAATCATCCGATTTTACCTTGTTAGTTCTTCATGGCTCCCATAATCCTAGTTGTGGATTTAGCTACTCATGATTTTTGTAGATGCAAGACTTATGAATTTGAATAACTTAATAGTACACTTACATAATAGAATTAAGCACAAGAAAATCCAAGCTTCAATGAGAATCACAAGATTGTAATCAGAAGAAATCAAAGTGTACAAGTGTTTCTCAAAACTCTATAATGTGTTTCTCTACTCTATTCTACTATTTTTTTCTGTAAATTGTTTGAAATCTCCAAGAAAAATAACCTAAAAATCTATTTATAATGTTTAAAACACAAGCCTTAAACAAAATAGGATAACTTGGTGGGCACACCTCGCGAGATGCTTTACGGGTCATATTGTGTTTCATGGCCCATAATTGGGCTATCATACATTGTTGCTACGAATCTGGGCTTGTGTTCTATGATACCCCTCTACAGTTCTAAAGTGTTCTACGGTCCGTAGGGGGTTTTGTCCGATGAAACTTCAGAAAGTCCTCCTTCTTCGATCCTCAGGGCATGAGACCTGCTCTACGACTCGTAAAATATTTCATGACCCATCTGCATGTTAGTAGAGCAAACTTCAAAAAATTCTACCTCTCAATGGAACTATACACGAAACCTCCTTCACAGCCCGTAAAGGGTCTCTAACTCCTCAAACTCAACAACTTCTGCATATTCTTCCTAAAATCAATGCCAACCCTAAAATCCTGCAAACCAAACACCAAATTTATTAAAGTCTGATAAAGAATAAAGCCCAACTTAAGGGTGTAATTTGGGCCCATGGTTTAGCATTATAAAGGAAAAATATAAGCAGCCCAAGATGAATAAGAAAAGGGACAAATTACATTCACAATCCACTTTACAAATAGGGCCCAAACTAAGTGAAAGTAAAAAGGGAAAATTGGCTGCAAAGCCCATCTAATTGAAACCCAATAAGGCCCAAGTGAAAGGACCAAGTAGGTGCATCACCGCCTTGACAAAATGTGTCTAAAAACACAAGAGAAAGTCGGTCTGAACTGTCCCGTTAAAAGGGATTAAGAACCATCTCTTTAAGTCATTTTAGACTTAGAAAAATTTCAGCTTTCACAAGTTTATTTGTTGCTATCTCTTTCCATTACAAAGAAGCCACAACAAGACTTTAGGGTTCTTGGAGAAGCCCTACATCTTGGAGGTTAAGGTAACTAAGAATACCTATGTATTTAGTGCAATTTTTCCATGAAAAATATGAAGAGTATGCTGGTTATACTTGTGTAGGAATTTTGGACAACATGTGTTCCGAAGATTGTTATACATTTTTCTTGTTTATTAAGAGACTTTTCTCTTATTGGTTAGCTGAATTATGAAGTAAGGTTTATGTTTTTAAGAAGGACTAGTTCTGTAGTGATGAAAGAAGGCTGCTGTACTATTTTTATCTTTCGCAAAAATGAGTTCTTAGATGATATCTTAATTGCGCTCTTAGTAGGAATTTGTGGATTGATAATTGGGTATTGTTGTTGCACGTCCTCCATCTACTTGGGACTGTTTTAGGACTGTGTTTGTGTGAAAATATGTTGAGGATAATTTGGTTGAGGTTGAAGCAGATTTGGAATGGTTGACGTCGAAATATAGTGATAGGACGTAATGTTACGTCGCCTACTTGCGTGTTGTGTAGAGTTGTTGTATGTTGTACTTTATGAGCTCTTGTAACACTATTATGGGACTAAAACAAGCTGGATATGACAAGTATATGGGAATGTGTATTATAAAATACGATTAGGAGTGGAAAGGTTGGAAGAATACTCTTTGGTTGATAATTACGCACATAAAACTCACTAACATCGCATTAAAAACACACAAAATATCAAGTTTTAAGCATCAAAAATGTCGTACTTTGGCGACACATCAACACCCTCAACTTAAAATTATTACTTGTCCTCAAGCGACAGACTCAATCTGTATAAGCAGTACAGTAACACACAAAACTCAACCTAATGGCATATATTACACAAAACTTAAGCATAGATAGCCACACCACTTTTCAAAACATAATCAGATAGTTATCCAGCAAACCAACACAGACTAATGCATGAGACAACACAACTATGACAAGTGAGGTACTATCAACAAGCCACAATCACTGAATAAGTCTAATTCTAACAATGCAATGCAAGAGCCCTCACACAAAGAAGTCTCATATCTCGATCTCAATGATGTTTTCCACGTATAATTTTAAGACTATGCAAAATCACTCACCCTCACAAAAGATATTCATGTATCATGCCGAATACCATATGCTTGTCTCTATACTAATGACTAAAACCTTTGACTACTTGGACTAGGATCACTTTAGGACTTTCTAGGCTTGTAATGTAGGCTCAGAAGGCTTTAGTATGATATTTTGGGAACATAGTGACTAAAGGCCCTCCTTGACATTGCATTTTTCTACACTTTTGCCCTACCAACACTTGTTACTTTTATTCCATTCTCCCTTTTTCCTATTTCAAGCTTTTCTTAGTGCTTTCTTTTCATTTTTTAGCTTTTTTTCTTGTTTTTACACTTTATTTTTCTTTTTAGCTCATAACTAAGGCTTCACTTATTTTTTTTGCACCTGGTACATGATTTTTCTCTTTTTCCCTGTATTACTAACTTTCCCGTTCATTTTGTGCTTCATCCTTACCAAACACCCTCAACTTAGGCTTTTGGCCTGAGTTGAGGTGCACATTATCCATCCTCCAAACCAGGACCACTTTTGGTAGCCATCCTCAACTTAGGATTTTTGCCTCAATCAAGGTGCACAATGTTCAAAGAGGGACCAGGGCAAATTTTAGGATTTTAAACCTAATAAGGCTAGGCCACTTAGGTTATTTACAAAGAATAGGTCTATGTTAGGCTTCAAACATTGGGATCAAGAGATATTCTGCAATTTGGTTGGTCATTTAGGCTAAGTGGACTTTTAAGAACAATGGCCTAAGATCCTTTCCTAATCCAATTAATCTACAGTTGAACTTAGAGTAACGGGGCAAGTTCTGAATTGCAACACAACATATGAATTTAGCAAATTAAGCTCACACTCACATGACATTTGAATACATTATCAACAAAAGACTCTCGGATCATGCTTTTTTGTCTCAATTCTATCCTCAATTCTCAGAACAAGCACTGTCAAAATTTGGTGAGTATCATTTTTTCACACAAAAAACACAAATGAACATGCATATGTGTCACACCTCGGGAGGGTACCCTTGGCATGGCCGGCACTCGGAGACTATTGCTAGTCCCCAAGCGAACCACTTAGCCTTATTACATCATTCAATCAATAAACTCTATTGAATAGCAAAAAGTATAAGTAAATGGGCAAATCTCATCTGAAGTCTCAAAAGAATATATATAAAAATGAAGGCTAGTAGAAAGTACTAGCTCACAATCTCAATATCAATGCTCGACCATCATCTATAAAGCCTTTATCACTAATCATGTGGTGCCAATGACAAATCCAAGGCTACCCAAATCAAAATAAAGAAATAGTCCAATCTCTAACTCTAAAGCAAGATGAATAAATGTGGTGGGTCCTCCGGAGTAGGGGAGGCTCACCAAGTTAGCTTTAAAATCCCAGACCTTCAACGGAGCGCCTGTTGTTGATCTCTAGTGCCTGCCCCTGCATCATAAAATGATGCATTCCAGAGTGGACATCAGTACTTGGAAAGTACTGATATGTAAAATAGCTGAGTGCAACAGAAAAAGTAGAATAATATGGAAACAATCATCGACTTAAAGTAAACATCAAATCACATCATTAGTCAAATGTCTATCTATGCCAGAATAAAGAGTAGACAAGTGACCCATCAATAATTTAAAACTCATCAATCATCTCATACTTATCTCAAAGGAGCTCACCTCCTCTCATCTCATCATATCTCATCTCATCTTATCTCAGAGGAGCTCACCTCCTCTCATCTCATCACATCTCATCTCATCTGATCTTAGATGAGCTCACCCCCTCTCATCTCATCTAGACTCGGAGTACTCAAGGTAGGAAATTTATGGGAGTTTCTCTTATCTGACAATAATCACTTATGAGCCAGTGAATGTACAACAATCATGCTGATGTTGCCACAACCGTTCCAAACTTGCCAGGTAGGGAACGAATTGAAATTATATCAGCTCACCCAATATGGAGTCAGTCCTCAATAAGTCCTCTATTGTTTCAGGGACTTCTAATCAAGAGGGAACCACAATATATGTGATGGTTCTAAGCCTCACCTACGTTTGGCGACGTAGTTAATGAGTTCGAGTAGGACACACTCTTACCCATTTCGGTGCTTGATACTCCTCCCGACTCAATGCTCATAAAAGCTCCATCTCAACCAACCTCGTAGGGACTTTAACCCCGTCAATAATTGGTATCTCATAAGGACTCTAACCCTATCAATCATCAAGCTCATAGGGACTTTAACCCTCTCATCAATCAATCTCATTGGGACTTTAACCCTTTCATCAATCAATATCATAGGGACTTTAACCCTCTCATCAATCAATCTCATAGGGACTTTAATCCTCTCATCAATCAACCTCATCAATGACTCAAGATTTAGAACAATAATTAAGAATCAAGTGAAAAGACACATCGTTAGAGTTCATTTATAGAGACTCATAAGACAATCAAACTCTATCAACTCATCATCATTCTCATCATCACAATAACAATCACAATCAATAATCACAATCTCAACTCAAGGCTCTAGACTCAATTCTCAAGTTCAGTATGCATGCTTTTCAAATTAGTTACGTAGGGTTATGCAAATTCTCATGAAAGTATTCAATTTAAGAAAACAAATAGTATGATGATTATCAACATAAGAAACATGTAATTTAAATAAATTTTTCAAGAAACACCATCAAAATTCATGCATGTAGACTCTTCAATCATCAACTCATCTATGACCTCTATGGGGCACACGAGAGAACAATCTCATGTTTTAGTTTAGCCTTACATACCTGGGATGCAACTATCAACCAAGTACGTCAAGGATCTCTTCTCGAATGTCTCAACTCAAGCTCTTCTCTTCTCTCTTCAAGCCCTAGCCTTGTTAGATTATAGAATAGGACTTAGAATGAGGCTTTTAGACCCTTTTCATGTCAAAATGACCTTGTTAGATCATGTATGGCGTTTAGGAGGGGTGGGAAATTGACCGGAATGCCCTCATAATGATTTAAAAAATTTCAACTCGGAAAAGACACAATCTGCGACGTGGACTGGTCGCGAACAATATATTTTTAGAAAAGAGTTTTTGAACGAGTTTTCTCCACCCCATTGAAAATTTTCAAAAAAATATAAGTGCTGGTCCACGATGGGTGCATGACACGCCCTTGTCGCGTATTAATACTGTTTTACGCTTTATATCAAAAAATTATCTTTTGATCGAGTCGCTTAAAAAATCGACCGAGACCATTTTCCCACTCAATTTTTTGTGATGATCACAAATCTAGCCTTGGATTTGCCATATGAGCATCGGAAGATGTGTTATGTGCATACCCTCACTCTAGGGGTATTTTGATAATTTTACCGGGTGTTACAATATGCCAGATATCTCAGTACTATATGCTACAAATACTACCTAAACATCCTAAATATGTCGGTTCAATAGAAAATAAATATCCATGAGGAAAAAGTACACATGCAAGAAAATCCCTAGGATAAAAAATAGGGGTAGTTATGGACCAAGCTACTCAAACTTTGTTAAGGCCCAACACTTCCCACACCCTATCAAAAAAGAGGTGCATTGTCCTTAATGCACACAATCATAACAAAATAAAGTATTAGGGTAAAAAAAACATACCTGGGTGTCTAAGCGCCGGTCTCCACCTTGGGTTACCTCCCAAGTAGCGCCTGATTTATTGTCGAGGTATGACATAGATAGCTTGAGTACTTAGACTTCCTCAAGTGTCCATGCTCCCTTATCAACCATTGTGGAAGGATTTGTGGTGCTCTTCTCACCAATAGTTATGACCATCTTACGCCTCTCAGTATCCTTTAGGTTTTGCACTGTGTCATTGAGCGCTATGCCCCTCTAGTATTGTCTGAGTCGAGCTGACACTTGTCCAAACTATAGTTCTAGCCGTTTCATCACAACAGAATGGGATTTAATTTTTTTGATTTATACTGACGATGTCGAGCTTAATTTCTCTCAAGGTCTTATCCTGTGCGTCAACCTTCGTCAACAGTTGACCAAGCATTTCCTCAACCCTGGATTACTGGTACCCATCTCACGATTATGAGGGGGTACGTAACAACTGCTACTGTAGCCATCTATGCGGTCCCCTTCTACGTATTTCCTTGGATGCTTCTAGACCTAGCTAGTTCTCATGTCGCTTTATTAGCATCTCCATGTTGGTATCAGTTCGAGCAAGCATCTGCATTATCTCCTTATTTATCTCTTCTTGCTTTGGGCTTTTCTCGGTCGTACCCGAGTATTTGGTTGGAGGATTATTTCTAGGTTCCCATAAATGATTCAATTTGGCCGCCATATCCAACTGCTCGGCAACCACTGCAAATGATTTCTCTACGAATACACCCCCCCCCCCCCAAAATAGTGTCAGCATATGCTCGGCTATTTGCATCCAGGGCATGGTAGAAGAGCTCTAGTAAGATATTATCTGCGATTTCGTGGATTGGGAGACTGCTTAAACACTTAGTAAACCGCTCTCATGTAATACTGATCGAGTCACCAGGAAGTTGCTCAAAGTTATTGATCTGATCTTTCAACTTGAGCTTTTTCGATCTTGAGAAGTACCTCTCCAAAAATTCCCTCTGTAATTCATCCCAACTAGTGACCGAACTCTGGTCGGAGCTCAGATAGCCATAGTGCTTCATTGCCTGTCAGAGACAATAGGAAGACACAGAGTCCCACAACATCCATAAACAGATTTTATGTTCCCATCACACTCTTGTAGAAAAATGCAATGTTGTGTAGATGGCTATGAAGATCCTCTAATGGCAAGCCCATGAAAAACCCACGGTTCTACAACATCTGAAGCAACCCACTCGAAACCACAAACTTTGTGTCAGCTGGTAGTGGTGGCAACACGATGACTCTAGTCACCTCCATAGCCTTAGGATTAAACCGTTATTGATTCTATAAATAAGCGTTGGCATTAAAGTCTTGTGGATGTGGAGCAATATCCTCAAGAGGAGGTGGGTTTTCATTGTTTGCATTTTCATTCCCATTCCTGTTTAGAGCTACATTACCCGCATTGTTAGCATTATCTTGGGCCATTCTTCTCAGTTTTCTTTGGAACTCTGGGTCAAACGGAGTCAAGGGTATGTCTCAACTTTGTGTGTTGGGCATACACTACACTTTCATCCTGAAAGAAACAAAAACAACAAAAAATACAAAATGAGGGAAATAAGGATTAATTTCCCAAATCACTTGAATTAAACAAGTCTAGCCGTATTCTTTGGCAATGACGCCAAAATCTTGATGTCACCCAAGTTACAACTCTTTTTTTAGGATAAAGTGGTCGTTGTCAAGGGATAGAACCTAACCAAGGTTAGGGTAGAATCCAAGGGAATACTTTAGACTTAGGAGAATTCAATTGATGCACTTTGAGTTATTAACTAACTTATTTCACCATATTGGGAGGTGGGGTTGTAATAACAAGTAATCCGAACTAACATGTTAAACCAATATAGGGAGAAACTAGGGTATTGTGTTCCCCATGATTCCCTAACTCAGTTTCACCATATAACCTAATTAATTTTTAGTATATAGCATCCAGGACGGTAAGTTAAGTTCTCCAAACCCTTTGACCCAGGCGAGATGCGAATTTCACTACATGACTTGGCCTATCTCCGCAGTGTGACATTACTAACCCTTACCTATTGTCCTAGTACAACCTCTCCTTGGCCTAGTTCGATTTGATTAGATGAGAACACATCAATCAAATCCTAATAAATAGCTCTTTTCCTATTTATTACTACCTTGGTCCAGTCAGTAACACTAGACGGGTTCTAATGTTGGTCACCACTAGAACATGCTAAATGAAAAGAATTAATTAATACATGCATCCACACTTTTCAAGACTTATGAATTATCCAGTTTTACTTTGTTAGTTCTTCATGGTTCCCACAATCCTAGTTGTGGATTTAGCTACTCATGATTTGTGTAGATGCAACACTTATAAATTTGAATAACATAATAGAGCACTTACACAATAGAATTAATCACAAGTAAATCCAGGTTTCAATGAGAATCACAAGATTGTAATTAGAAGAAATCAAAGTGTACAAGTCTTTCTCAAAACTCTCCAATGTATTTCTCTACTCTATTCTACTATTTTTTTTTCTTTCAATTGTTCGAACTCTCCAAGAAAAATAACCTAAAAACCTATTTATAATGTTTAAAATACAAATCCTATGTAAAATAGGATAACTGGGTCAGCACACCTCACGAGATGCTTTACGGGCCGTATTATTTTCAAGGCCCGTAATCAGGCTTTCATACATTGTTGCTACAAATCTGGACTTGTGTTTTACGATACCCCTCTATGGTCCGTAAAGTGTTCTACGGCCCGTAGGGGGTTTCGTCTGATGAAACTTCAAAAAGTCCTCCTTCTCTAATCCTCAAGGCACGAGACATGCTCTACGACTCGTAAAATATTTCACGAACCATCTACATGTTCATAGAACAAACTTTAGAAAATCTTTCCCTCATTGGAACTGTACACGAAACCTCCTTCACTGCCCATAAAAGGGTCTCGTAACTCCTCAAACTCAGCAACTTCTGCATATTCTTCCCCAAATCAATGCCAACCCTGAAATCCTGCAAACCAAACACATAAATCCTACTAACATCGCATTGAGAATACATAAAATCTTAAGTTTTAAGCATCAAAAGTGTTGTATTTTGACAGCACATCAAGAATCATCAAATATTATAATGTGTCACCATCATGGTTTAGTATTGGAAACTGAAACAGTAAAAAAGTGAAAAATGTTGGCATATAGCATAAACGAACCTTGTCAGTCCAACATGTGTTTTTCTCGTACATGAGGTAGAATCAATTCTTGTCACGAGGATATGCCACGACAAAGTCCATCCTCGGAACACCCAGCGATTAACATTGATATCTGTAATGGTCCTCATTTGGTTTCTTAAAAAAAAATGAAAACACACTTAAAAGATTATTTGAAAATTAAATATCGTTTTATGTAATGATTTGTATGACTTACTTCTTGGCGTGGATTTTCAGTCGACCTTTTCTATCCAATCGCAGAAATCTGGTATTAGGTCCAAAGAAGGATATGATCATAACAAATACCATAACCATTTATAATGACCTGTTATGTCATTTTGAGAATGAGTCTACACTTTTTCATAAAAGATCCTTGGCGTAAATTTTAAGTGGGTGTTTTTTGACTTATTGATAACTTTGAGATTTAAGATGAGGGATAATTTTAGATAACTAATGTATTTGAGGGGTTAAATTGTATTTATATGCCCTATATACCTTGGTTTGTATTTATTGAAATTAATTAGTAGGATTATCATTTTAATGCCTAAAATTTTGGAAAAAAAAAAAAGAAAGAAGGGTAGAAAACCTATCTCGGACAAACAGGAGAGCTTGAAGAGTTATTGCGGCATCAACGAGGGGATCAAAATGTTTCCAGGTAAAATATATATGTATGTATGTAACTAAGCTCCCACCATTGTAAGAGATGTGAATTTGTTTTAATGCTTATAGAAAGAATTGAATAATGAATGATAGTAGGTTATAGTGAGAATCTTGATTGGTTAAAGAAAAAGTTATTATTATCATATATGTATCCATGTAAATGATTAGTGGAAAGAAAGCGAAATAGTAAATTTAGTGGTAAGCTATATTAGTGAATTGATATATTTTGCAATATGGTGAGTGGCGGCTGTTCCATTGACAATTATTGTGTGTGCATATGTTCATATTCATAGTGGCAGTAACAAATGTTTTATGTAGCATAAGTGATAGAAACATATGTTATACATACAGAATGTATGTGTTAGAAGTCTCAATGAGGAAATTGTTGTTCCTCTAAGTAACACACTTTTTTCTTATTTATAATTCAGCTTCATTATATAGATTAGATAACTAGGGGTATTGCGTTATACGAATGCTATTAGAGTTATGATAATTGGAGAAATTAAAATTTAACCCTAGGTTTGAAATTTTGAGAATTGACTATAGAATTAAATTTTTTAACCTAGGCTAGACATATAGTAATATTGGTATTACTAGTTTTGAAATATTATTGTTATAATTTATTTGACTAGATCGTGGTGCTACAGATTCTATTTGGAAGAGAAAGGCTCAAGTGCTTGATTGATCGTCTTTGGCTAAGGATCGTGAATTTCTCAACCTTTGTTAAGTATATAGCATCTCGTGCGTCCTAGTGTGAGGTGTTGGAAATGATTTTGAAAATTTGAGTTAGTGATGATGATGTGTCAAAACTATGTTGTTGTGAATTGTGTACATTATTTTAAAACTAGTCATCTCTTCATTATTGTGTAAACATGCCTATTAGTATTGATTTTTGTGACAAGTGTTATGTGAACTGAAAAGGAGTAAGAATTAAAGAGGATGTACCATTTCGAGAGACGCGTCGCACGCCAAGATGGATATTATAATTTGAGGGACGTATCACACGCCACGATGAATATTATGATTTGAGGATCGCGTTGCACGGCGGATATTGTGATTCGAGGGTTGTGTCGCACACCGCGACGGATGCACGGACTAAAAGTCCCCCATGGGTTTTGGATTGAAAGACAACGGGTGTGTACCACTAGGTCAGACATGCATCATTATACTTGACATTACATTGCATTGCATTAAATTACACATCTTTATCACTATGAACTTGTGAGTGCCTTTTTATGGAACTTGTGATAGATGGATTTGATCCTTGTGTTGTGTTATGGAGTTATATGTTATTACATTGTGAACTGTTAGGTTGGGTTGGTTTATGCAGGTTGTAGTTGCAGAAGTTCGGTTGCAGAGTTAGGAGTACTCGTAATATGTATTACTTGACTTTGCGTTTAGGAATTCACTTGTTGAGTATCGTGTGGTTGATACTCACCCCTTGCTTCTATATTTTTGTGGGTTATGCACTCAGATTTTTGTGATACACTCTCTTCTATTTTCATCCGAAGCTTTCTGTGGAAATTAGTGAGGTAGCTATTTTGCCATCTCACCGGGTCCTTCTTTACCTATTTATGATCTTGTTCTACTTTAGAGACAACATCATTTGTCACTTATACTTTTCTTTCAAATCTATTGTAATACGTTGGAGGCTTGTGCATGTGACAACCAGGTTTTGGGGAAGATTTTAATTAAGTGGACTTACTATCTGCAGTTAAACTTTACTGTAGAATTCTACCTCCACGACAATGGTATCGTCTCTGGTGACTTCCATGACATTGGATGGATTTTAATTCACAAACATGCGATCAGCGTTATCATGCGATGAATCCCGATCGATGATGCAACAATATCCCATATGTAAATTTAATAGCAAATGAAAAATATTTACATGAATACTAGACAATATAATTTGATACTATATTAAATGCTTAATAGTAACATGTGGATTGTTACACCCAATATATGATGCCTAATACTGGATTAATCACGAGATTATGTAAATGAAGTGAAGTATCACTCATTTAGTTGAAGGATCACACAATTAAAAGATATAAAGATATCACATATAAAGATTCATGATACTTTATATAAATAATTCTGATACCTGTTATTAATTAGAATGATGTGAAAAAATAAAGGTTGATACTTAATGTTACTTCATCTAACTATTTCTAATATCTTTATTATTGGAAATGCTCTGAAATTGAGATTGATACTTAAAAATACATGTATCATATATTCATAAGATTAGAATGATACCTCATTTGTTTTTCCGTGATTTTTTACTTATCGACGAGCATTTGAATCATCAGCTGAATGTGACCCCTTGATAGCATCCGATATCAGATTGATCTTTGAGTTAATCAAAGATTCAAGAGCATTAAACCTCTTATCAACCTTATAAAGCAAAGAAAATATATAAGTATAAAAAATGATTCTATTGGAAATTGTATCATTATGTGTTAAAAAAAATTATGAATATATAATATATATTGATACTTATATATTTCTTAACAATTTTTTTGACTTCTTTTATATCTTTAGCAGAAGTAGATTTTGCCTGAGATGATGGAGATCGGGGAGCATCCGTTGGGTTGTAACGTGTCAATGGCCTTTTCGGACTTTCAGATTAGTTCACCGATTTCTTGGGTTTAGGAGATGTTGCTGGAATTGGGCTGGTATCGTGCACTTTCATTTTTTTAGGGGTGGCGGAGTTGATGTAGACTCAAGGCCCTTAGACTTTCTCAACAAGTGGGAAGGTGATTCAAATGTGAAATCCTCGAATCTAGACGCCTTTTGAGCTACCACATTACTATGCTGACGGGAGGATGCACTTTGAATACCGGATGAGGAGGGTTTATTTGTTAGGAGATTTGCGATGACTGGCAATTCCAATTCTGCCAATTCTTCAGTCGTTGGGACTATATTAAAACAATTAACCTAAAAAAAGATGTAAAATACACTGATAAACAGTGAAAACATGTACTAGCGAAAGTAACTAATACCTAGCTAAATATAGTTGACATGAAAAGAAAAATATCATATTTCGGCCTTACGCCAACTACATGCCAGTTAAGGATTCTTGGAATATGTCTTCAAGCGCTAACAACCACACGAGTTGGGACCTCTGAAGCACGCTAATGAATTCATACATTCAGCACATATGGCATGCTAGACAGTCTACAGAGCTTTTTTGAAGATGTCACTACCTACCTAAAGCTTTTAAGCAAGTTGTTGAAAATAACTTGACCCCATGGATATGTTACATATCCACCGTCTTCAACTATTAGAAAATGTTTGACTGGAATAGGTGATTGAGAAGTTTGGGAGAAGACAAAAGAATGCAAAAAGTACAAAGTATCCATCTGCGCAACCTCTTGGATTTTATTTCATCCACCCATTAAGAATCACTATACCAAACACCCTTTGTTTACTATTGTACATGGACCCGAAAAATATTTTTGAATAAGACTGTTGGTGGTTGAATTAGAGTACCTAAACTCGTCTGTGTTGCCAGAATATTTGAGACCAGTGATAAGGGCAAAATCCTTAAGTGTGAATCAAAAATTATTTCCCTTGGAATTACGGATATGCAACTCATCCGTCTTGTTCTGCTTCACCTCAAGCAACATCAAGTATTTAACTATTTGGCCCTGAAAATTACAATGAGGTATCCTCAGTAAGGACCAACTATAATCCAAATGAAACATTCCAACCCTTCATCTCCGATTGACAACTTTATAACATTAACCTATGTTGGGTTGTAAGATGCACCAAAGTTTAAACTATGCTTGGGGATATGCTTTACAACATAATTGAGTCCTTGTGATGTGGAATGGAAGCTACTTAATATTGACTACGTAAAATTTCCATAATGTATGTTAAAAAATGATACAAAATAAAAATGTGATACGATAATGTAAAAACAGTGGTGTATCATCTATATGATGAACACTCAATATAAACTATTTGACTTGTTAAGTTAGTATAATACATGTAAAAGTTATGATTTATTAATTATGATATTTTATATGATTGATACTTGTTTAATTAGTTGAAATTCTTGATACTCATAATTATGATTAAAAAAAGATATCATAGATCTAGTACAAACAGTAGTGTAACATTTATTTGATTAGATACTTTAAGTTTACATACTGATTAGATATCTAAATAAGGTACTTGATACCTAAAGTTTACATACTAGATACCATAAGTTTGCATGTTTAGGTACCTATATGAATGTATTGATACTTGAATGTATAATTTCAAGCAAGTAGTTTGATACTTTAAAAAAAATATTTCCACTTGTTTGACAGAATGCCTGTGTTGGGAAAAAACCATATATTTGATACTTATAAAATTTAACAAATAACCAAGAACCTGAATAACCCAAAGTGTTGGTATCAGCACACTAATGAATATACACCATTTATCAACAACATAAAACCCAAATATGCTAACCATATTTGAGAGGTATCAGACTATATTAGCATCAGATTGGGTATCAATTTAACAATATTTTCCATCCAAAAAACAAACAAACAACATACCCAGTGAAATCCCACAAGTGGGATCTGGGGAGGGTAAGATGTACGTAGACCTTACCACTACCACATAGGTAGAGAGGCTGTTTCCTGGAAATAAACAAAATTTGAGAGGTACCAAATTACACTAGCATCAATTATGTATCAATTTAACAATATTTTCCATCCAAATCAAAGAATTTTGAGAGGTATCAAACTACATTAGCATCAATTTATGTATCAGCATATCAAAAGATTCTTATCCAAAAAAAAAAAGACAGTAGCAATGATTTATAGATTGATACGTAAATAATGATGGGGAAATTGAATCAATTGACAAGTTCAGAAAAAACGTGTGTGATTTTGCATGCGAAGAGAAAGACAGATGGTATTAATTTATAAAAATAGGAGAAAGTCGACAAATTAGATTAAAAGAGCACCTTTGACAAAGAAGGTTTGTTAGTAATAGATTCAACTTTTTTCTTCTTTTTAGCATATGATTTGTGATTTGGTGATTTGAACTTGAGCCTATTTCATCTTTGATCTTAATTTCTTCTGGCAAATCTTCTTCAATGGCGTTGCTTCTATTGTTGGTCGCCTCTATTGTTGTCTCTACTTGGGTGGTTCAATGTCCTGGGTAACACCAAGGCTAAACGATGATACATCATCCATTGGAGTAGTCTACTAATACGAAGGTGAAAAAAATGGTGAATCGTTCAAAAAAGGAAAGAAGAGAAGGACAGTCTCTTTGATATCTGTAATTTACCAACATGTTGCCTCAAATTTGAATTTTCAATTAATTCTGATATATTTGTTAACTGATCAATAATTGACACTGATTCGACACCAAAAGCTAAAAAATAGGCATGATAATAGTTAGTGCAAGTTGAGCGGGAGAAACAAATTCTACGTATCTAAAGTTATGAGAGAGAATGTAAAAATATGGGATATTTGTAATTTTTTTATATGGTAAAAAATATTGAAAATTTGGGTAAAATAAGTTGTGCAGTTTTATAATTTTTAGTAAATTTTAAACAAAGCCCAACCCAATTATCCAAATATTTTTAACTAAAACTTACACAAATAGACAACATATTTTTTATAATTACCAAAAATCCCCACTTTTTAAAAAAAATGACCAAAATTCCTTAAATGATACAAAAATGCAATATTTATTGATACAAATTACAATCCTTATTTTTTCATGTATCATAATTAAAATCTCTTAATGTTCCTACCTTTTTTACATGTATCACTAATTTTATTTTTTGTATAAAAAAAGAAGAGATTTTTAGTAATTTTGAAAAAAGTTAGTATTAATTAAAATTAACTCTAAAAATATGAAATTGGTATAAAATGCCCTGTTGTTAACCCAAGCCCTTTTATCACTTTCCTAGTTTCCTTTCCGTTTGACATTATTTGAGAGTTGAGACTTTAAGTTTGGATCGACTTTGGCGGCTGGAGAGTGGAGACTAAAGACGTTGACGGCTGGTCACTGGAGACTCTCACAACGAGGTCGAGTCGACGAGAGTCACAAGACGACGACGACACAGGCGGCACAGACAACGAGACGGCACAGGCAGCACAATCTGTATCCACTTTGCTCACTGGAAATTGGCGAAGTGCTCAGTGAGCAAACTGCGAACAGTTCATCTCCCGTATTAATTGTGAGCAAACTGGAAAGTGCAAAATAATGTGCTCAGTGAGCTAATTAGAAAGTGCAAAATACTATTTAATAGTTTTTATTTTATTTTTAATTTGTACCGAAAAATTATTTTGAAAATATTGAAATAAATCGAATCGAAGTTGAAGAAAATAAAAATCGAACTGATCTAGATTGATGCAGAGTATGGTACTCATTTTTGAAAAATCGAAAACTGAATTGAACTTTAACAACACCGAACTAAAGAATCGAGCATCCATCCCTAATGATTGAAATATTTGAAGTTCAGATATAATACTTATAACATATTTGTGTTAAAAACTATTTTAGTTATATATTCATCACACAGGGCACCATCCCGATCACAAGGTCACTAAAGCAATCACTTTTTTCCAAACATAATACCTATAATACATATATATACATATATGTGCGTGCGCGCGTATATCTATATATGTATTGTTAAAAAACTCTCTTGTATTGATAATTTTGAAAAAAATTGGATAGAAATATAATAATTTTTTGCCCCATTTAATATATGGATCATTCTAATAATTGAGAAACGAAATAGTGTTTAGTTATTCATAGTATCCTTTCTTGCGTGACTATATATTTTGTTGTCTCATTTATATTATGACGATTGTCATGAACAAACATTATTATTCTTATATTTACTTTTTTTCCATTCCCCTTTTGCTATTTTTATCATTTCATTATTGAATATTCTAACGTCTCCCAAAAAATTTAACTTTCTACATTATGCAAAATCTATTTACATAAATGTATTTTTCGGTGTCTTCTAAATTTCAAGCATTAAAATTAATCATTACTGTTTTAATGTCACTATATCAACTTATTCAGTGGAATACTATTTCGATATTATAATATAAACTTTTCGAATTTTTGAGTCAAATTGTATTATTCTAACTAATATATTTTTCATTGAAAACTACATTGTTTACATTCTTACTTTATTATATCCGCGTGTAACCTATCCATATAAAGCTCATTTGTAGGATTACACCAAGTGTGCTGTAATTATTCAATTTATAATAAGGCCTCTATTTGAAGTTTGGTTTTAGGCCCCCTAAACTTGTTGAGACGACCCTGCCACCACATGCTTTAAAATATGTTTATAATATTTATTATATATTGAATTCAAAATATGTTATAATTGTTTTTTATTTTTTTCTTATTAATGATGTTAATATATATATAATTGTATTAAAAATATGTTAGTTATATATTCTTCATGTGTATTAAAAATGCCTTTAAAATGTATAATATATTAAATTCAAAATATATTACAATAGTAATTTATATTTATTTTTTATTAATGATGTCAAAAAGATATTTTACTTGAATTGCAAACATTTAAGTACCATTTAAATTAGTTTAAATTTTAACACATTAAAATTGTGTTAGAAATATATTATATGTGTATTTACATAAAATAACTCTCCTAATTTATAAAGTAGTAAAAATATCATTTTCAAAATATACAATTCAAAATTAAATTTTAAATTAAAATAATTAATTATTATTTTTAAAAGATACGAATAGAAAAGTAAAGGGACGAAGGAGAAAGAGAGGGAGGGAAAGAAAGAGAAAGTGCTTTTATTCTTTTTCACTATTTCGGTAAAACAAATAGCTATTTTTAGTAAAATTAAAATATGTACTAAAATTTGTAATTATTATTGTACAATATATCATTTAAGTAAATGATCCCTTTTTTTTCCATTATGTTTGGACATCATGAATTGGGCCTTTTTAGCCCATTCTTTTGATTGCTACCTCAATAAAGGGAAAACTAAGTTCATGCCCTTGTTAAAATAAATTATTTATATTTATTTATCTCTTTACATTTTATATTCTTATACTATTAAAATTTATCCCTCAAATATTAAAATTCGTGTGTTGACGTCAACATCCTCCTTGTATGATATACCAAAAGGATATGCATATACTGACAGGGTATCACAGAGGATTAATCTCAGGTTTATATGATATCGATATGGTATCAATATACCGATAAAGTATCAAAGAATATATTTTCTATTAATTTAGAATTTAATAAATAAGTTTGCAACTTTAATAATTTTCTCTTCATTATTTTATGTATAAGTTTCATAAATACCATACTGTTTAGTCATAATTTCTAGTTTTCCCGACTCTTTTAAAAATTACCAAAAAAATCATAATTTTTTCTGTGTCATTGATACCTTAATATGAATTTAAATCTGTTACATTAAATAAGGAAAAACATCTGACAATTAAAAGGTGATTCCTTAATTTTAACACAATAATTTCTTTCCTTTTCAAATTTTCGTTCCTTTTTAAAATTATTTTCACACAATTATTTCTTTCCTTTTCAAAATTTCCTTTTCATTCTTTGTTCCAAAGTTTTCCCCAAACTGATTTTGTCCATTTGATCGGCGAAAATTTTCAATGGATTCTCAAACAATAAGTGACAATGCCAACACCATCAAGATGAGTCTATTGAAGAGGATTTCCAAGAGGAGATGGAGGTCATCAAGAATATAGTTTCAACTCCAAAACCCGAAGTCCCAAAATGACATGTAAAAAAGGGGAAAAAGGAAAAGCTCATTACCACTTGTCTTTTGTTGCCGAAAAGTTGATTCTTCAACATAGTTTTTATAATTTCTTCATTGTTGAAATAATGTAGGATACCGTTTTCTTTACTTATTTGTGGAGGGTTCTTTTACATTTTTTTTAGGTATCAAATTTATACTATTTGTTGTTGTGTGTGTCTTTCTATATGAATTTTATGAATAGATACACAGATTTCATGTTATTTACATATTGATACATAAAAGCACATCAAGTATTTGTGAAAATGCAGTTGGGGGATTCAAAATCTGAAAAATTATAATTCAAGTATCAAATATACTTTTCACATACATTAAGTCAAGTATCAAGTATCTACAACACAAAATAATCTAAAATGTTGTCCAAAAATCAAATAGACGGATTCAAGTATCAAAACCTTAAATTAAGTATATAAATTCAAGTATCAAATATAAAAACAACTAGGTAAAAAAAACGACTGCATAACTCTAGTATTGTGCATCAATACCAAAAAACGTCCGAAAAACACATACCAATCATTGTTTAGTTTCATTTTGCAAAATATTTTGACTTGATTTTGAATTTCTTCAATATTAACACTTTTGATGCGTGAATTTATTCTTCAAAAAACGACTACCTATTTTTATTTAATGAATTAGATACTTGTTAATTGTAACGTTTATACTTAATTTAGAAACCTGAATAGTTATTTTTATTTGATAAATCAAAGTAACGATTAGGTAAAAAAATGACTGCATAATCCTATTGTTGTGTATCACTACCAAAAATGCCAAAAAAACACGTATCAATCAATGTTTATTTGGTTTAGCAAAAGAGATAATCATGAAAAAATTTCTTCCCTTTTCAATTTCTTCCCTTTTGTTTAGTTTGAAAATAATGATTAAAAAATTAAAAGTTGAAATTAATCATAAAAAAGATTGATTATACAACTAAAAAAATAGGAAGATTATGTAGATATTGATTAGAATACTTAAAATAAGGATATAATTTAGGATAAATTAAGAAGGAGAGAGAAATAATAATCTAGGTATCTGTAAGTTGAAGAGAGAGAGTGAAAATACGGGATTTTTGTAATTTTTTAAGATGATAGGGATTATTAGAAAATATGGTAAAATATGTTGTGTAGTTTTGTAATTTTCCCTTATTTTATTTATTGAAAAAAGAGCTCAAAATTATATGATACTGATAAGGTATCAATATACCGAAAGAGCATCCCAAGAATATATTTTCTACTTATTTAGAATTTAATATATAATTTTGTAACTTTAATAATTTTCTAGTCCTACACGATACCTATGGTATAAATATACTGATGGAGTATCACAACTAATATATTTTTTTTACTAATTTAGAGTTTAATAATTTTTTATTTGTTTCTTTTAAAAAAACATAATCCTATATGATCCTAATTTAGTATTAATATACCACCAAAGTATCACAGAAGATTGAGCTAGTTCTATATGATACCAATATGATGTATATATATATATATATATATATATATATATATATATATATATATATATATATATATATATATATATATATATATATATATATATATATACCGTCGAGGTATGTTTTATAGTATTTATGCTGATTTTAGTGTGACATCAGCATGACGTCGGGCAAAATAAAAAGGGATAAGTGGGGTAAGAAGGTAAATAGTTTGGGTCATGGGTCTAATTTGAATTGGGTCTATTAAGAATAAATAATTTCAGTTTGTGTAGTTTTTCCTCAAATAATGGGACCAAGGTCCAAGTTTTTTTCCCTTAAAAAGATCACATCTTAAATATCATAAATAAAAGCAATATTATGTGCAAATGGAAGTTGCTAGTAAGGTTCCTACATTAGGATAGTGCATTTCATCCAACTTTGAACAATAATTTTGGGTTTAATTTAGATAGTTCAAAACATAATAGTAATAAAATACACGGTAAATGATTTCTTTTCTTTCAAACACGGAATTTATTTTTTTTCCTTGACATTCATTCATCAATTTTTCCTAGATTTTGGTCTTCCTCAATTTGATTTTTTAAAAAGGCATGACAATTTTATTCCTTGAAACAAGGAAGTAATATTTTCTTACGATATTCATTTAAAAAATTTCTCCTAATTTTTTTATCTTCCTTTATTATTTTCTTTCAATAAAATTTAAAACACAACTTGTTTTTTTTTTCTCTTCAAATAAAGAGATAATGTAGATTGAGCTAAATACAAATTTGAGAAAACTATACAAAATAGACCTACTTGTAAATTTATTTACTAAAAATAGAACCAACTCAAATTATTTGCTCGCTTACCCCACTTTTTCTTTTCTTCACGCAAGATGTCAACATGACATCATCATTATTACTCTGTGATACTCCAACGATATACGGTATCATATAAAACTGAGCTTAATCCTCAATGATACTCCATTAGTATATTGATACTCTATCAATATCATAGAGGATTAGGCTTTTTTTTTAAGAAATAAATAAGAAACCATTAAGACTATCGGTATATGATACTATATCAGTATCAAATAGGATTCAGCTTAGTCCTATGTGGTACTCCATTAGTATATTAATACCTTATCGATATCATATAGGATTAAGCTCTTTATTAAAAAATAAAGAAGAAACAATTAAAAGAAGATTATTAAAATTGCAATCTTATTTATTAAAGTCATAATCTTACTTGTTAAACTCTAAAGTCTGGTGATATTTATATACTATGATGGTATTAAGTGTTTTCTTCCTCTTTGATACCATTAATGTATATCATACTTTGATGGTATCAAGTAATTTCACTGAAGTACGATGTCTTCCTTCTTGATACTATCGGAGTATAATATATATACTCTAACGATATCAAATGCGCGAGAATAATTAAAAATATGGAGTATGAAAATAAAGGAGTAACCGCTTGTAAATGATTTTTATGTTTACGCTACAAGTGTTATTTTTTCTACAAATTTATAGGGTTAAATGTGAAGCATGTGAATTCATGTTTTCCATATAAAATTAGACATTTATGTATATATTTTTAAGAAGAGATATAATATTATTTGTTAACATTCATGCTATTGGAATGTTAGTTAAATGATTTACTTAGTTAAATATTTAGTTATTTGCCTACAGGCAAGGGTTTAAATCACACATAGTATATTTTTTCCTTATTTTTTAAGTGGTTCACCATGTTTCAAATCCTAAATTTGTCGATGAAGCCAAAAAAAAATCGATTCATAGTAAAAGATTAAAAAATTATAATGGAAAACAACACAAATCCCACTAGTATAGGAGCAAATTACTTTCCTTCCACGAGTTTTTAATATTACAAATCTTACCAGAATTGAACTTTGATATATGTATCTTGGGCATCTAGATATATGTATCTCAAATACATGAGACCAAAATTAGGTGTAATTTACTCCAGATACACTATATTTAAGAGGATTTACATATATTTGACTTTTTTGCTCACTTCTCTCCTTTCTCGCTCACATCTCTCCCTCTCCCGTTTGCCTTTTTCTACATTTTCTTATTTAAGAATGTATCTGGAATTACATATACACATATCTAGTGTGATTCACATGTATTTAGGATACATAGACTATCTCGTCTGCCTCCTATCTTGCTCGCATCTCTCCCTATTTTAGTACATTTGGTAGCAAAAAATATATGTATGTAGGTGAATCTGACTTGAAATTTAATATGAAATTTTTATTCAACAAAACATTGTGAAATCATTTCAAACTATAGGAAAAATTAGCAAATTCGATAGAAATGTTGATGTAATTAAGTAGTTTTTCCTTTTATTATTTGTATGTAATATGAAGGAGTTTAATAATACATTAGATGGTTGGGTTTGATAGATTTTTGGGGTTGATAGTTTAATTAAGTATTTTTTCCTTTTACAATTTCATGTATTGCTTTGCATTCCACACAGTGTGTTTCAAAGTACTAATACATATTTTGTCTACATGGGACTGGTATTTCTTCTCCTTCGGCACGTGGCTAGATCTCTAGATAGTTGAAAACTAGTAGTTTTGCTGAGTCCTCTAGTTCGGGGACAACACACACTTTCCTTTTAAGCTTGAAACATTGAGACTTTTACTTTCTATGTTGTATTCTTTTTTATACTCATACTTGAGGGTGAGTTTTGAGCATGTCTTAGCCCTCGCCAAGTCTTTGTCTAGTTGGTATGTTTGGACAAAGTGTATGATGAAGTTTAAGTTAATTTTTTTTCATGAATTTTATGTCAAGTATCCCCCATTTTAAATTCTGTTTTATTTTGATTATATACCTATGAATGCTAAGAGTCTTTGGTGAGGTGCCTTTGGATCCCTCATTCATCGTGTTACGACTAGGCCCTAGGCTTGGACCATGACAAATTTGGCATCAGTGCATGAGATTTTGAAATAATCTTTGAATATCCAACATACTGCGTCTAATAAAGTCTTATTCATGGTTGTTTGAAGCACGCCACAATCATGAATGAGAGGCTATGAGCCATTCAGAAAAAGTTTCCTCCTTTCATGATTCATGTCATGCCTTAGAGTTGTCTCAAAGGTTTCTTTTATCTAACGACATTTTCTTTAAGATTTTCTAGATCATGCCGCCAAGAAGAGCTCCTCCACTAAGGGATGTGAATGAGGATCAAGCCCCTCCAATTCCTCCAGAAGTGGTAGTGTCTCATGAGGAGTTCCGGACCGCCTTAACCATGTCGGCGCAACTTGTGACCTACTAAGTTACCGGGAAGTTGTCCTTCCTCCCTAAGCACCTAATCCGACAGCTAAGATCTGGGACTTCATGAGGTTGAATCACCTAAGTATCATGGTTCCAATGTTAATGAGGTATTAATGAGGCTTATAGAATTGTTGCCGCCATGGGGGTACCACCAGAAGAAAAGGCCGAGCTAGTGGCCTATCAACTCAAGGGCGCAGCCAAGGTGTGGTATGACCAATAGGCGGAGAGAAAGGTGAAGCGGGACCAATCGCTTAGGAAGAGTTCAAAGGAGCCTTCTTAGACCAGTTCTTTCCATTAGATCTGAAGAAAGCCAAAGTGTAAGAGTTCATCAACTTAAGACAAGACAATATGAGTGTGAGGGAATATTCCCTCAAGTTTACAAAGATCTCGAAATATGCATCGTTCATGGTTGCCAACCCAAGGGCAAGGATGAGTAGGTTCATTTTAAGGGTTTTGTAGTTGGTTTCCAAGGAGCGCAAAATCACCATACTAGTGAAGGAGATGGATGTCTCTTGCCTCATGACCTATTTAGAACAAATAGAAGAGAAAAAGTTGTGGGAGCGTGCTAGGAAGTCCAAGAGGGCTCAGATTGATCGTGGTGGATTTTCTCACCAAAGAATTGGTGGATACGACAAGTATCATGGTGGCCAAAAGCAAGTGGCCCAAGTTTCGACCAATGCCCCTCCTCTAAGGTTCAACAAGCACAAAGGGTCCAAGCCACAAGGAGGTCTGGGTGCTCAAGCCTCCCCAAATTGTGCTAAGTGTAGAAGACCCCACAAAAGAGAATTCCTAGCCAATTCTAATGCATGCTTCAAGTGTAGTAAACCTGGTCATCATGCTAGGGAGTGTAGAAGTGGTGCTACTAGGCTTCAAGACCAAGGTGGCCAAGATCAAGTAGGTGCTCCAAGAGCCAATAAGTTTATGCTTGCATGCTCGATAAGAAGTGGAAGAGACTCTGGATGTTGTTACAGATATGTTGAAAGTTTATAATTTTGATGTGTATGCACTATTAGATTCGGGAGCCAATTTGTCCTTTGTAACTCCTTTCCTTGAAAATAGATCCAATGTGTATCCCCAAGTCATAGTTGACCTCTTTGAAGTTTGTACCCCTATAGGTGAGTTAGTGATTACAAAAAGAGTTAATAGAAATTGTCCCGTGTCTATCTTGCATAAAGTTATCCTTTGTAATCTAGTAGAATTTTCTATAGTTGATTTTGATGCCATTCTTAGGATGGATTAGTTTCATGCCTCTTATGGTCCTATAGATTGTCAAACTCATAGAGTCAAATTTAAATTTTCAAATGAGCCCATTCTTGAATGGAAGGGTAGTAGTTCTATATGTAAGGGTTGATTTGTTTCCAATGTTAAAGCTCATAAGATGATTTCTAAGGGTGTTTCTATCACCTAGTGAGGATTAGAGATGTCAGTACCGAGGTTCCGTCTCTCGAGCTGATTTTCATTGTCAATGAGTACCCCAATGTCTTTCCTAAGGAATTGCCCAATGTTTCTCCGGAAGGGAAATAGATTTAGGCATAGATATTCTTCTCGATACCCAACCTATCTCCATTCCTCCTTACTAAACGGCCCCGCCGGAATTCAAAGAGTTAAAATAGCAATTGAAAGATTTGTTGGAGACGGGTTTCGTTAGATTGAGTAGGTCTTCATGGGGTGCTTTAGTGTTGTTTGTAAGGAAGAAAGAAGGGTTTCTGTGAATGTGCATAGATTATTCGCAATTGAACAAGGTGATCATAAAAAAGTATCCACTTTCAAGAATAGATGACTTGTTTGACCAATTGCAAGGGGATAGACACTTCTCCAAGATTGAGCTATAATCAACTAAGGGTAAAGGAGAGTGATATTCCCAAAATGGCTTTCCAGACAAGGTATGATCATTGTGAATTTTTAGTGGTGTCACTTGGTTTGGCTAATGCATAAGCGATATTCATGGATTTAATGAATAGGTTATTCAAGCCCTATCTTGGTGTATTTGTGGTTGTCTCCATACATGGACATTCTGGTGTATTCTCAGAGTTCGGAGGAGTACATAAACCATTTGAGGATTTTGCTTCAAACCATGAAGGAGAGACAGTTGTTTGTCAAGTTTAGCAAATGTGAGTTTTGATTGGAAGAAGTGACATATTTTTTGGGCATGTGGTTACTAGTGTAGGAATTAAAGTCGATCCTAAGAAGACGGAGGTGGTGAAGAATTAGCCTAGACCATTGAATTCTTCAGACATTAGGAGATTTTTGGGCCTAGCTGGGTATTATAGGAGGTTTGTTGAAGGGTTTCTCCTCTATTTCGTCACCATTGATAAGGTTGGCTCAAAATATAAGTAAAATTTATGTAGATGGATGAGTATGAGAAAAGCTTCCAAACCTTAAAGGACCAGTTAAGTTTATTCAAGTTAAGTTTATCTCCAATCTTGACCTTGTCAAAGGGTACCAAGGGGTTTGTTGTGTATTGTGATGCCTCACGGTTGGTTTGGCTTGTGCGTCGATGCAACATGGGAGGGTGATTACCTATGCTTCAAGGAAATTGAAGGTGCATGAGAGAAACTACCCAACATATGATTTTAAGCTAGCAACCATGGTATTTTCATTGAAGATTTGGCATCACTACTTATATGGGGTTCATATTTGCATTGAAGATTTGGTGTCACTACTTGTATGGGGTTCATGTAGATGATTTCACCGATCACAAAAGCCTCCAAAATGTGTTTAGTCAAAGAGACCTCAACCTAAGGCAATGAAGGTAGTTAGAGCTTCTCAAGGACTTTACGATATGAATGTGATGTATCTTTCGGATAAGGCTAATATAGTGGCCAACACACTTAGTAGAGTGTAAATTGGTAGCATAGCCTACAATGAAGATGGAAAGAAGGAATTATTCAAATAAGTACACCATTTGGCTCGATTGGGTGTGAGACTAGGTGGTACAAGTGATGGTGATATGATGGTGCTAAGTGGTTTCGAGGCTTCATTAATTGTGGATGTCATATCCAAGCAAGATCTTGAAGACATTGGCAAATTAAGGTAAAGTGGAGGTTTTCTCACAAGGAGAGATGGAGTACTTTATTACCGAGGGTGGTTGTGTATTCTAAATGTTGATGACATAAGGGACAAGATAATAGAAAAAGCTCATAATTCACAATATTCTATTCACTTGAGATCCACCAAGATGTATAGAGACTTAGGGAAGTGTATTGGTAGAATGGAATGAAGAAGTACATAGCAAAGTTCATGTCGAAGTGTCCTAATTTCGAAAAAGTAAAGGCCGAGTATCAAAGGTTGGGTGGCCTAACTCAAGATATAGAGATCCCTATTTGGAAGTAGGAAGAGATCAACATAGATTTTGTGGCTATTTTGACTAAGACTAAGAGGCATTTTAACTCCATATGGGTTATTGTTGATAGAATGACAAAGTCAGCTCGTTACCTACCGGTCAAGATAACTTATAGTGCCGAAGACTATAGCAAGGTATATATTCGAAAGTTGGTGAGGTTACATAGGGTCCCATTTTCCATTATATTAGATCATGGTTCTTAATTCACCTCTCATATTCGGAAGTCATTTCAAGAGGGTCTTGGTGCTAAGGTAAAGTTGAGTATCATTTTCCACCCTTAAACCGATGTGCAAGCCAAGAGAAAAAATTCAAACACTTGAAGATATGTTAAGCGGTTGCATGTTAGAGCTCAAAGGGAGTTGGGATGACCACTTACCACTTATTGAGTTTGCCTATAATTATAGCTATCACTCTAGCATTGAGATGACATCGTTTGAGGAAATGTATGGAAGGCAATGTAGATATAAAGTGGGTTGGTTCAAAGTTGGTAAAATGGCCTTGATAGGAACCGACTTGGTCATAGACGCTATGGAGAAAATGAGACTCATAAGGAAGAAGTTGAAGATGGCTCAAAGTCGTGAAAAGTCATGCTCCGACGTTAGAAGAAGGGACCTTGAGTTCGATGTTGATGTTTGGGCATATTGAAGGTGTCAGTCATGAAGGGTGTGATTTGGTTTGGTAAGAAATAAAAATTGAGCCCTAGGTATGTAAGGCCTTATAAAATTGTTAGGAGGGTTGGAAAGGTGTCTTATCAATTGGAGTTGCCATTGGAGATGAATATAATTCACTCGATGTTCCATGTGTCGATATTGAGAAAGTTTGTGGGTGATCTAAATTCCATAGTGCCTTTAGAAGATGTGAGTGTGGAAGAAAAATCTGAAATATGAAGAGGTTTTGGTAGAAATTTTAGATCGACAAATGAAAAAGTTGAGAAACAAGGAAGTTGCATCAGTCAAGGTCCTTTGGAGAAGCCAACAAGTTGAGAGTGGGAAGCGAAAAAGGACATGAAGAAGTGATACTCTTATCTTTTTTACTCTACTCAATCCTGATGTATTAAGTTTCTCTTAACAAAAAAGTCGAATTCCTTGAATTTTAGTTTTCATATCATTTATGCGTATTTTCATGTTTATGGGATTATTCTGAATGATATTTAAAGCATGAGTTGAAATTTCATGAAAAAAGATATTTTAGTTGCTTTTTACATTTATGCTAGGTTGTTAATTGCCTCCTTACTTCCTTAGTGCATGCATTTTGTACATTCGAGGATGAATGTTCCCAAGGGGGAGATATTGTAAGGCCTCATAAGTTAGGAAGTAAGAAAATATAGAGAAATGCTAGAACTAGAAAATTACAAACAAGAGAACAAGCTCTAATTATGGCTCACGGATCAATCCACAGGTCATAAATATGTCTCATAGATAGGATCAGTTTGGTTGGAAAATTGATTATGTATGGGGGTGATCAACGAGGGGTATTTACAGTCCTGTAAAAAGAACTATAGACTGTAAAGAAGGTTCTAGAATGGGGTTAGGATTAAAGTTGATTTTCGAATCTTGGTTTATGAACAAAAATGATGAGTTATAGTCCTATTTATGAGTTGTAGAATGGTCTCATAGATAGGATCTTGAATTGAATTTTTTTTTTGAAGTATGGATGTGTTTTATGAAAAGGATCTATGACCTTCAATCCTTTTACGAGTCATAAAGACTCATAGATTGAGTTTTAGAGGTAGTTTCAAAAGTCCAAAAATTTGACTAAGATGAAACACCATGTTTATGACTCGTGGTACAATCTACAACCCGTAGATAGTGGTCGTTGTTTGGGTTCAACAGACTTTAATGAAAGGTATTTTCATCAATTTCTCATATCTTAAACCCAATACTATGTCATTTTGGATCCTAAATCTACCCATATCATTTTTTTATCCCTAACTCACACTCTCATTAACTTCCCACTCCGAATTCTCTGAGTCTCCTAAGACAAGAAAAGTTCTCTCCAAGACAAGAAGAAGGAAGCTAGGGTTTCATCGAGTCTCCTCCATCAAGCTCCAAATTTTTTCTTAGGCTTCTTCAGCAAGTATGTAGGTTTGATTTGTGGATCTCTTTCATCCACAAAGTCTACCAATTTTCTATTTTACCTTTTCTTTAGGCTATGAAATTTTATGAATTTCATGAGTTCTTAATAAATGATGATAATATATGTGTTTTCCATTATATGAGTATGTTAATAAAATGCTAGATACTATTATGAGAATTGATGACCCATTGAGATGAATTTAATGATTTTCCTACCTATGATTTTGAATGATAAAGTAGGTTGTTTAAGAGGGTTTTAAATTGGTGAGATTTCCTTATGTCACTGCCTAATACTCTTGAATCATATATTTTAAAGTCTATTTGCATGAGTCCACTAAATTTTAAGTTGAGTTTTATGATGAAGTGTATTGCGAATGATGAAGGCTTTCCAGTTGATGTTCATAAAAGTTAATTAAGTCTTTAAGATGTCCTTTTATGATGTTTAAGTCACCAAAGATGGACCCTCATGTGAAAGGACAATTCTCACTTGAGTAGATTCCTAAGTTAATGAGCTACTCCTCTCCTATGATGTTAAAGTTATGTTTCAAAGTATATAAATATTTATGCATATGATTACGTTATAAGTATTCCATGGGACTTGACTTAGCACCGAATGGGGCATTAAGGTGGGGGGTAAGGAAACCTTGGTAGCAATCTCTTGTCTCATTAACTATGTGCAATTATAAGAGCCCTTGTAAGCTAAGGCTAGTGGATCCATAATGCAAAGTTAAAGTTAAGATATGCATGTATAAGTTGATAGAGTTCTACCTGGTAAGTGATCTCCCTGTGCCAATGTAGGGGGTTATGTTGTGTTCCATGTGATAGCTCACATGGTCTTAAATGTCGATTTCGGTCTACTCCCACATAGTTATGTATATGATGTTTATGTTACTTTAAAGCATGTATGACATGATGCATTGATTCTTCATTATATAATGATCTTTACTCTTTGAGTATGACTATGTATATTGCCATGATGACATTACTATTTCATGAATGATGACATAATAACTTCATGTGTTGTATACGCATCAACATACTTAGTACATTACAAAGTACTAACGTATATTTTGCTATCATGTAGGGACCAGTATTCCTCTGCCTCTAGCATGTGGTTAGCTGTCATGCCCTGGGAGGCTACCCTAACCGTTGCCTGCACTCAGAGACTATTGCTAGTCCCCAAGCGAATCACTTGGTCTCATCACATTCATTCATTTGACAAAAATAAACAATCAACGGAAGACTAAAGAAAATAAATGGTAGAAAATCTAAGTCTCAAAAATCATCTCATTAAAATGGGCTAGTATGAAGGAAATTAGCTCAACATAATCTCAAATCAACAATCTAACTCTAGTCTATGAAGCCTCTATCACTATCAAGTGATGCCAATGACAGACCCATCGCTACCTCAACTCAAAATAAAGCTAGTCTAATGTCTAGATGAAAATAAAATGAGGATCCTCTGAAGTAAGGGAGGCTCACCAACTCAGCTAATTGCAATAGATCTTCAAGGAGCGCCTGTTGACGATCTCTAGTATCTGTTTCATGATGCTAAACAAATGAACATCAGTACGTGGAACGTACGAGTATGTAAAATGGCTGAATGAAACTGATATGGCAGAACAATATAGAATAACATCTACCTAGAAGATACTCAATCAGAATGTCAAATGTCTATCTGAAGCAAGAATAAAGAGTAAACAATGATCAATCTACATCAATCCAACCTCATCCAATCAAATAAACTCAGAGTACTATCAGTATGGGACCTATTTGGGAGTTTCTCTTTTCGACAACAATCACTTATGAGCCAGTGATTGTACAATAATATTGTTGATGTTGCCACAACCGTTTCGCACTTGCCAGGTAAAGAACAATTCGGGCCCACAAGGGGTTTTTCTCTAAATCCTCTATTGCTTTTAGGGACTTTAACACAAGAGGGAACCTCTGATGTAATGGTTCAATCCTCACCTACACTTGGCAACGTAGTTAATGAGTGCGAGTTGGACTTACTCTTACTCATTTTAGTGGTCGATACTCCTGCCAAGATTCAATGCTCATAAGACCATCCCTCTCACTCAATCATCTCAATTAGTCTCATAAAGACTCTCATTATCTCATTAGCTCTATCTCAATTGGGCCTTCCGTCCTATGATATCAATCATCTCATCAACTCAATTCTCATTCAATATCTCAAGGGCTTAGATCAATCATTTGGAGGAAGTCAATTAGACAAATCTCTAGAGTTCAATTATGAATACTCATAGGACCATCGAGTTCTATCAATCTATCATCATGCTCACATCACAATCACAATCATCATTCTCAACTCAAGGCACTAGAATCAATTCCAAGGTTCATTAATGCATTATTTATAAAATAACATATAGGGTTTATGCAATAACTCATGTAAAAGCATTTATTCAGTAAATCAAGTTTATGATGATCATCAACATATGAAAATACATATAATGTATATAATTTACAAGAAAACATTCATGAAAAACATGTATAAAGACTCAATACGTTTATCTACCATTTTCTCTCAATCAAGGGGCACATGGAAGAACAATTACATGTTTTAGATTAGCCTTATAAACCTGGAATGAAGGTAGACAGTCAACTTGGCGCTAATCTTGCTTGAATTCCTCGAATCCTCGCTCTTCTCTCTTCTCTTTAGCCCTAGATCTTTTATTAGAATGTTCAGAAAAGCTTAGGAATGGGTCAAAACCCCTTTTTATATCTAAAATGACCTATTTTGATCGTATTTTAAATTTAGGAGGGGTTTAAAAAGTTTGGAATGCCCCCCACCAAAAACAAAAAATGAAGTTCGCTTGGGGATACTTGGTCCGTGTCGCGGACTGGGGTGTTTTTCGAGATTTTTCACTAAAGATTCTCTGATCAAGGTTTCTAATATCGTAGAAAAATATTGGGATCATATCTAAGTATGAATGCGCGACTAGTCTGCGATGCAGACATATTGCGCACTTTTACTAGAATGCATTTTCGCATAAACAAATTATCTTTTGATTCAATTGCTTGAAAAATCAACCAAGATCATTTTTGCACACAATTTTTCATTTGATTGCATTTCCGACCTTGGATTTTCCATGGAGTTTGTAAAGAAGCCATATGCACACACCTCTCTTCTAGGAGTAAAAGTGTTACATTGTCTCCCCCTTGGAATCATTCATCCTTGAATGATGGGTAACTACGAGTGAACTCATGGCAAGAATCAAATAATCGAGACTCTATCAGATCAAAAAATCACAATCAACTAATCACCATCATACTTATCGACCAATCCAGACAGTCACAAACCACTCAAAGTAGACAAATCTATTCAGATCAAGAGTAGAGATATTCCTTAGGCATTCTGACTATCAGGCACAAATGGAACATCAGAACTCAATCAATTCAAATCATTCAAACATCTCGACAATTAATTATTTGAACTCAAGAAGGAAGCCATCAACTTTAATCGAGTATATGGCCATCTTGATATATAAAACTCTATGGATAACTCTCAAGCTTAGCACCTCATCTCAACTACACCCCCTTTCACGACACTATACTTCATCTATTCAAGCTTATAGCTTCTATTTAAATCTCTACCTAACCACATCCTCTTATCCGGTTCACGACTAACTCTAACTTCCAAGGTTCTAATCCTAGGATGATCACATCTATGTTTTATATCCCCATTGTGACCTTTACTTAGAGAATATTGCTCATTTTCATCACCTCAATACAATCACATAATGGCGATCACATATTCAAGCCTATCACTCTAATCACTTAATGGCCTCTTCAAGGTCCTCCTCACTTGAGAATCTTCAAACCTACGATAGCACATCTACACCCACAATTGCATGAATTTCTATCATCAGAGACACTAATATCGTTTTACCTATCTATTACACTCATCAAAATTTGTCTAACTCCTCTTCCACATCTACAACCTTACAAGGAAACGGTATTACATCATTATCAGAATCAACAGTACTCATTCTCTCTCATCAACCATCACTCCTCTACTATCATCAAATTTCTTTCAAGATTGGAAAGTAGGATCACGAAAAGGGACTGGAACGAAAGATCATTAGCATAATTCAATCGAGAAATCTTATCTGAGAACATTCATAAAGAAGTACGATCTTCCTCATCTATCAAGACTCATTCTTAGTTCACAAAACTATGCATAATGTAAAATGCAAGTCGCATCTCATTCGATATAGGATCAGAAACTCTTAGATCCATGGGATAAGATCAAAATTAATTAAGGATGTTATCACTTTTCATTTTCAAAACTCAACATGAACAAAAATCAACATATGGTACATGGGACTAGGCCATGGGCATGACAGTCATACACCAAATGAGTGTAGAGTATCACTTTACTGAAGAATAAGGAACATATGATATGGCAAAGAATTGATGTCTTATCTTGATCAACCCAATCACTATCGAGGACTCGAGATCTACTTTGGTTTGTCACCTCATCATTTCCCCCTTAGCTTAAGGTCATGTCTCTAAATTTGTGAATCAATTCTTTTTTCTAAGCTATAAGTACGTATCTTTACACGGTCAGGGAATCACTACGCACAAGAACATCTTAAACTCTTTTGTTATGCTATAATCGCATATATAATAGCCACTAAGACTATCTTCAAAGTAACCACTCTTAGCTTCCTCTCTATGGGAATCTCTCTTTACTTGTTGCTCTTATTGGCGTATATAACCATTTTCCACAACTCTTACAATGAAACCTCTTCTTTTTGCCTACTACACTCAACTTTTGTGCTCCCATAAATTCATTTGTATAAGACTTAGAATATAATGGAAAACCTATCATCATCTACCTATAAGTCCCAATTAACTTAGTTACTCAGCTTACATCAACCTACTCCACCTTGACAACTCAAATATACTATCTAGATTCTTATAGCAGTCATAGCTTAAAGCTTCATACAACTTTACACTATCATGGATACACATCTTAAGCCTTTTCTTGTCTAAGGACCTATCCTTAATTCACTATTCCTACCCTAGGGAACTTGTACCTGTCCATAACATCATTCTCCTTACAAATTAACATCTTCATCTCAAACACTCCTTATGGCAAGCCTCTTAGAGTAAATCTCCAATTAAGACTATCACTGTCATAATACTATCTCCACTTTCACATTACTCCTCAAAATTCAACCTTAGGGTCTAGTACTAACATGTACATCTATCACACAACTCTCTGATATCACACCAACTTACAACTACTAGGTAAAAATTCAAAAACATAAGCCCACTAAAATTGCATAGAGAATACTCAATCAACACATCCCTTCCTCACAACTCAAGAGCTATTACTCATTCATTATACCTCCTCATCTAGCTAAGCTCATAACTCTATGAATTTCATGAGGCTCTCCCTTCAGGATCATAAGCCTAGTCTAGATCTATCACCCCAAAATACTCTGCTCCCCCTATTCAACATCGATTTTTCACCCTCAATAATATGAATAATATAACACCAACTTAAACCTCTTTTTAGTTAGAACATACTCTAACACATCATAATAATAACTCTTTCTCTATACCTCATTAGGAAAGTCATAGGGTACTTCTTTTTTCTCAAAAATTGTGGTAATCGACTCATCACCTCATCACTTATCTAATATATAGTAACTTTAGTTACAAGCCTCAATTAACTATGACTCTCACTATCTCATCCTTTCCTTTCCATCATCATCATTCTGGCTCTGGAATGACAGCTCAACTTATGGTTTATAATACCCCAAGTCACACTCTTAGGTAGCAGCATTAAACTCTGTAGAGACATAAGTTTCTCTCTCATGGATAACATCAAAAGTAAGTAAAGACTCAAATCATACCCATCATAACATCTTGGAAGATATTTGGAGAATCATTTTCATCTTGACGACTACCCATGGTATACCACTGATCTGTGGCCCTATTCGTGCCAAAAAGAGCACACTTTCTTATCTTTTCAGACTGGTGGTGTCGGCACAGATGATTGAGATTTATTGGACCACATTGGACATTCCTTCGGAAGGTGACCAATTTAGCCACACTTGTAACATCCAATACTCCCTCCACTTCATTCTCCCAAGTGAAGTTTGCCACATATGCCACAAGGTGTCTTGCCTTGGGAACCTCAGGCCACACTAGCCTGTGACTGAGATCCTTGAGCTCTAAGGTTATGAGGCCATGCTTGAAGGTGACTCTTGTTCTTATTCCTTCTCAGCCGCTTAAACTCGGGCGGATTCATCCTCAAGAACACGTGGAGTTTGGATGTATTTGGAGCATCTTACTTGCCTGCTCCCTATCTAGCAACGAGTGCTATCACAGCCTGGGCCAAAGTCTGGATGGCCTGGCACAGCTCAGCATTGCTCATATCAGCCTGTGGCGGCTGCACGATAAGGATGGTTAGGTCTATGGGTTTATTCTGATTCTAGGGCTCAGTTTGGTTAGCATTTTGTCTACCGGACACCCTCTTCCTTTATTAGCTCTTCTTGGAAGCATGATCACAATTCTGTGAACGCGTAATGCACGAATTAGACGAGAGCTTTCATAGAGTTTAACTCTATCGCATGAATAAGAAGAAAGTGCAGTCGTTCCTAATGTTCTATAGCCTCTTGCTTATAAAGTTTGGTGCATAACACACCCATAAACAAGACTCTACTAGACACAGTGGCTTCATAGACTCCCTAAGACACTTGAACTCTGTGCTCTGATACCAAGTTTTTCACACCCTGTGAGGGTACCCTAGATGTGGCCGGCACTCAGAGACCATTGCTAATCTCCAAGCGAACCACTTGTTTCTCATCATATTTCTTCATTCAACACAACTAACCTATCAGCAGAAGACTAAAGAAAATAAATGGTGGGCAATCTAAGTCACAAAAATCATATCAATAAAACAGGCTAGTATGAAGGAAACTAACTTAACATAATCTCAAATCAACAAATTGAGTGTAGTCTATGAAGCCTCCATCACCATCAATTGGTGCCAATGACAACCTATGGCTACCTCAACGCATAATAAAGCTGGTCTAAAGATTGACTCTAATAGATAGATGAAAATAAAATGAGGATCCTCCAAAGTAAGGGAGATTCATCAACTCAGCTGATTGCATTAGATCTTCAAGGAGCGCCTGTTGACGATCTCTAGTACCTGTCTCTGCATCATGAAACGATGCAATCCAAATGGGCATTAGGATGTGGAATGTATGAGTATGTAAAATGGCTGAATGAGAGAAATATGGGCAGAATAATATAGAATAACATCAACTCAGAAGATACTCAATCAGAATGTCAAATGTCTATCTAAAGGAAGAATAAAGAGTAGAGTATGACTAATCTACATCAATCCAACCTCATCCAATCAAATAAACTCAGAGAACTATCAGTGTGGGACCTATTTGGGAGTTCCTATTATCGGACAACAATCACTTATGAGCCAATGATTGTACAATAATATTGCTGATGTTGCCACAACTGTTTCATACTTGCCAGGTAAAGAACAACTCGGGCCCACAAGGGGTTTGGCTATAAAGTCCTCTATTGCTTTTAGGGACTTTAACTAAAGAGGGAACCTCTGATGTAATGGTTTAATCCTCACCTACACTTGGCGACGTAGTTAATGAGTGCGAGTTGGACTTACTCTTACTCATTTCGGTGGTCGATACTCCTCCCAAGATTCAATGCTCATAAGGTCATCCCTCTCACTTAATCATCTCAATTAGTCTCATAAAAACTCTCATCATCTTATTAGCTCTATCTCAATTGGGCCTTCCGGCCTATGATATCAATCATCTCATCGACTCAATTCTCATTCAATATCTCAAGGGCTTAGATCAATCATTAGAAGGAAGTCAATTAGACAAATCTCTAGAGTTCAATTATGAATACTCATGGGACCATCGAGTTCTATCAATCTATCATCATGCTCACATCACAATCACAATCATCATTCTCAACTCAAGGCACTAGAATCAATTCCTAGGTTCATTCATGCATTCTTTATAAAATAACATATAGGGTTTATGCAATAACTCATGTAAAAGCATTTATTCAGTATATCAAGTTTATGATGATCATCAACATATGAAAATACATATAATGTATATAATTTATAAGAAAATATTCATGAAAAACATATATAAAGACTCAATACGTTCATCTACCATTCTCTCTCAATCAAAGGGCACATGGAAGAGAAATTACATGTTTTAGATTAGCCTTTCATACCTAGAATGAAGGTAGACAGTCAACTTATTGCGAACCTGCTTCAATTCCTTGAATCCTCGCTCTTCTTTCTTTTCTTTAGCCCTAGGTCTTTTGTTAGAAAGGCTTAGGAATTCTTTAAAAGCCCTTTTTATAACTAAAATGACCTATTTTGATCGTGTTTTGAGTTTAGGATGGGTTGAAAAAAGTCTGGAATGCTCTTCACGACAAATAAAAGTAGTTCGCTATGGGATACCTAGTCCGCATCGTGGACTAGGGTGTTTTTCAAAAAATTTCACTAAAACTTCTCTCATCGAGGTTTCTAATCCTGTAGAAAATATTGGAATCACATCTAAGTATAAATCTGTACAAGTCCAAGATGCGGAAATATCGTGCACTCTTACTGGAATGCGTTTTCACATCGAAAAAATTATCTTTTGATTTAGTTACTCTAAAAATCAACAAAGACCATTGTTCCACACAATATTTCATGCTGATCACATTTCTGGCCGCGGATTTGCCGACGGAGTTTGGGAAGATACATTATGCTCACACATCTCCTTTAGGGGTATCTTGATAATTTTTATCGGGTGTTAAACTAGCTCTTTGAATGATTGAAAACTAGTAGTTTTGGCGAGTCCTCTAGTTCGAGGACAACACCCAATTTCCTGTCAAGCTTGTAACATTGGGACTTTTACTTTCTATGTTGTATTTTCTTTGATATTTATACTTGAGGGTGAGCTTTAAGCAATCCTTAGCCTCCGTCAATCCTTTATCTAGTTGGTATGTTAGGAAAAAGTATATGATAAATTTGAAGTTAGTTTCCTTTCATGAATTTTATGTCAAGTATCCCTTGTTAGCATTTAATTTTGACGCTTACATTTGCAAGATCTTTACAAAAAGGAAAGTTGGACTCACAAATAAACACAAGAAGGGACAATGAAGAAATCAAGATAGAACCAAGGCTATGAAGAGCATAATAGAAAGTAAATCAGCTAATACCTCTAGCCAAGAATTAAGGAAGTACCAAAGATATACAAGGAAGAAATCTTCTGAGACTCTAGCCAAAGATCAAGGAATTACCAAGACTTACAAGGAAGGTTTTCCCAGAAATAAGTCTCGGCAATCAAGGCACCCCAATCGCGCATCCAGAATGATTGATTGAAAAAATTCTCAATCAAGGAACTCTACAAATCCTTGATTGGAAGCAAATTCCTTGGGTCAAGCAAAGCTCTAATGGCCTTATACCAGCAAGGTCTTATAGTCTCTCTCAATCACACTCGAAGGACACACAACATTCATTGAAAAGATCTAGCTTCAATATTGTCCTTCTACTCGTTGTAAAGTTTGTACACTAGTATGAACAAAAGAAAAATAGGGAAAGAAAATATTTTAGACTAGTAAAAAAATAGAGAGTGTTTGATAATTTGATCTGCGTATCAAAAGAAGTCTAATTTTTGTACTATAACATTCTCTATTGAGCTTTGAAGTAAACCCTTGCGACCCAAGGATACTGGAAGTAAACACCACACCGGTGTTTCGAACCAGTATAAAAATTGTGTCCATTTACTTATTTATGCAAAATGTGTTTTAACTACTTTACCTACTTTAACAAGAAGAATATTCGGCTGACTTCATTGGTAGTCAACTATAAATTTTAATTCACCCCATCCTTTTGAGTATCAATTGGTACAAGAGCACGTCACACAAATAAGTTCCTAATCGCTCGTGAGCAAAGATCAAATAGCAAACTACCGAATTTCCAATGCTACTCTTCAAGACAATCACTCATTAAATCATCCTCCCTACTTCAAAGGTCAGCACTATTCCCATTAGAAAGAATGACTCAGAATCATTGTTTCGTCCACTGACTTTCAAGCCTGGGTGGCTATCAAAAAGGGACCCAAGCCCATACCTAGCACCTCTGACAAAAACACTATTGACTTAGAATCACTCGACATCACCAAAGAACAACAAGAAGTAATCCAAGCAAATGCCAAAGCCATTAGCCTTCTCTACTGTGCTGTTAGTGGAACTGAATAAGAAAAAATCTCAACATGTGAGACAACCAAAGAAATGTGGGATAAACTTGAGATTACCTATGAAGGAACTAGCAAAGTCAAAGACGCTCGAATCAATGCACTAGTGAATGAATATGAACTGTTCAAAGTGGCTGATGATAAAGACATAGAAACTATGCACACAAGATTCAACAAAATAGTTAGCGAGCTTAAATAATTGGGAATGGTCTATTCAAATGCCTTGCAGGTCAAAAAAATTGATTCGAAGTCTCCCCAAGGCTTAGGAAGCCAAAGCAGCAATATTAAAAGATGGAGATCTGCAAAACATGACGTATGATGAACTCCATGGAAATCTTATGGCTTATGAACAAAATCATATAAATAGATACCACAAGGAAGAAAAAGAAATCAGTCACATTCAATGCTAAAATCATGAATAAAGGAGAAGGACTGGATGAAGCCAATAGTGAAGGCATGACCCTCATAACTCGTGGTGTCAGAAAGAAGTTTAGACAGAGAAGACAGGGACCTCAATAAGAATCACGAACCAATGTTCACAACGATGACAGATGCTACTACTGCGAAAGACCTAGATACATTTGACAGATCTGTCCAAAATTAAAAAAAGAGAAATTCCAACAAAAATGGAAATTCTAAATTGTTGGGAGTGTGGATTGATGAAGAGGGATTAGAGGAAGAACCCATCGAAGCAGCCACCATATGTTTCATGGCCAGAGGAGAAACTAGCAAGGTAAGAAAGTCAAATCGTTCAAATTGTACTGATCTTTAAAATACTAATGACATCATTATCAACGAGCTTCAAAAGGTTATTGATGAATATAGTAAAATTTCCAGAGTGGAAAATTCTTCTAGAAGCAAGTCAAATTACTTCAAGAAGAGCTTGATGATGTTAAGATGCAACTCAATAGCATCCGAAAATCACCAAGCCACAGCTCAGTTTGGTTTAATAACTCCTTTAAAATTGCTTTACCTAGATTCTTTGAATCAAGTAAGGAAAGTTTTTTCAAACCAACTTGTTTTTCTTGTGGTAAAATCGGCCATAAATCCTTTGACTGCAAAACTTTCAACTCAGGAAAATGGATTTATAGACCAAAAGTATCCCCCTCTAACAATCAAAGACCTAATAAGAATTGGGTACCTAAAGGAAATTAATCTCATTGTGTTGCAAGTACCCACAAAATAGTCTCATAGAAAGGGAATGTGGGTAATCGACAGTGTCTACTCTAGACACATGACTGGGAAGAAAGAAAATTTCAAAAGTGTTTAAAATCTTGATGGAGGCTACGTAATGTTGTTGCCCAAGTTACACCACCTTTTTGAAAGTTTAAGCGATCGTTGTCAAGATATATAACCTAACTAAGGTTAGGGTTGAATTCCACAAGGAATATGGTAGAAACGGAGTAATTGCAAGCAAGTCGAGTGAATTAACCCATTTATCTCCCCAAAAGGGGGGTTTGTAGTTTTCATAAAATAAACCTAAGCTAGAACAAGTATTGTGAATCAGTGAGAAAAGTAACTAGGGTATTGTGTTCCCCATGATTTCCTAACTTGGTATTAATATATAATTGTAATCTTTTCTAGTGTGTTGCATGCAGAACGGTAAGTTAAGTTTACCAACCTCCCCTTGATCTAGTTCAGTTGATTAGACGAGAGGGATCACATCAAATCCAGTTAATTAATCTCTTTTCCCATTCATTACTACCTTGATCCAGTCAGTAACAACTGGGCGAGTTCTAACGTTGGCCACCATTAAAAAAATTAAAATGATGAGAATTAATTAATATATGCATGCACACTTTCCAAGAATTACAGATTATCCAATTTTACCTTGTTAATTTTTCATGGTTCACACAACCCTACTTATGGTTTTAAGCATAATCATTGTAGATAAAAAAAATCATGATATAGAATAACATAATTGCGCACTTAAAATGATAAATTTAAGAACAAGAAATCCCAAATTCTTCACTAGAAATCACAAAGTATTGTTAAAAATCAAAAAGTTGTTTTTCAAGTGTCTCATGTGTCTCTCCGTCCTTCTCTCTTCGTTATCTCTTTATTCTCTCCTCATTCTTTGTCTAAAAAAACTAAAAAAATCTATTTATAATAACTAAAATACAAGTCCAAAACAAAATAGAAAAACTGAATTCGACAGGCATTACGATCAGGGTTATGGGTTGTACAAAATTCTACGGCCCGTACTTGTGCTTCGTAATCTTCATTCTTTAAAACTAGCTATCACTTCTATGAGACCTTTCTACGGGCCGTATACAGACTTACGACCCATATAGGGTTTCAACTGACATCTTTCCAGAAATTCCTCCAATTTTGATCCTCAAGGCACGAAATCTAATCCACGACTCGTATAAAATTTCATGGCTCGCATGACAGTTCATGGATGAAACTTTAGAAAATAGGCCCTTCATTGGATCTCAACCACGAAATCACTCTACGACTCATGAAAATATCCACGACCTGTAGAGTGCTTCGTACTTCATAAAAAACTTAGCATCTGTAACACTTAGCCCAAAATTATGCCAAATCTTGTAATCTTGAAAACAAACATAAAACACATCAAATCCACTAACATCGCTTTGAGAACACACAAAATTTCAAGTTTTAAGCATCAAAAGTACTGTATTTTTACAATGCATCAACACCCTCAACTTAAAATTGTTGCTTGTTCTCAAGCGACGAACTCAATCTACATAAGCAGTATAGTAACACACAGACCTCAATATAATGGCATGCATTATCTCCACATCAAGCACATATACCTATAATAATTCATCAATGCATATCAGATAGTCATCAAACAAACCAATGCAAATTAATACATGTGACAGTGCAACTATGACAAGCAAGGTAACCACAGATAAGCAACAACCACTGAAATGGCCTAATATCCACAGTGTAATACAAGTGTCCTCACAAAAAGAAGTCTCATATCCCACTCGTGATAGTATTTCTAGATTCTATGCTTGGGACTAAACAAAATCACTCACACTCACAACAGATATTCAAACACTATACTCAATGCCATATGTTTTCCCTTATACTCATAAGTATGACCTTCGGCTACTTGGGCTAGGATCACTATAGGACTTTCTTGGATTGTAACGTAGGTTGAAGCGGATTCGGTATGATGTTTTGGGAACACAGTGATTAATGTCCCTCCTTGACACTGCATTATTCTACACTTTTGCCCTGCCAACACTGTCATTTTTCAACTCATTCTCCTATTCTCCTAGTTCAAACTTTTCTAGGTGTCTTACGTTTATTTTTATCTTATTCTCTTTTATTTTCACATTCTTTTTCTTTTTAGCTTATTATATAGGCAACTACTCATTTTTCTTGCATCCCATAGCACATCCACCCCTCCCCCCACACACACACATTTTCATGTATCACTAGCTTCCACCCCATTTAGCGTGATTACGCTTTCGCCAGCCACCCGCAACTTAGGCTTTAGGCCTAAGTTGAGGTGCATAATATCCAACCTATGAACCAGGACCATTTTTGGTAGCCACCTTCAACTTAAGCTTATTGCCTCAGTCAAGGTGCACAATATTCAAGGAAGGACTAGGACCAAATTCAAGATTTCACATTCAACAAGGCTAGGTTATTAGGTTTACACAAAGAACAGGGTACATGAAAAGCTCAAATATTGGAATCAAGGGATACATTATATATTTGGTTGTTCTTTTAGGCTAAGTTGGCTAATATGAACAATGGCCTAAGATCCTTTCCTAACCAACTAACCTACAGTCTAAGTCAAAGTAACCGAGCAAGTTCTGAATTGAAACACAGTATAAGAATTAAGCAAAGAAATCTCCCATACACATGATACTGATTACACTATCAACGTAGACTCTCAGAGCATGCTTTTCATCACAATTGAACTTCACTTATCTAAACAAGCACTGTCAATAATCAATATCGCATGGTTATTATCAAGACTACCTTACAAAATTTTGATGGGTATCATTTTACAAAAAAACTACATTCAGCATAGACTTTAGTGCTATATGCTACTAATACTACCTACATATCCTAAACGTGCCTGTTCAACAGAAAATAAATGTCCTTAGGAAAATAACACATGCAATAAAACCCCTCAGACTCAAAATTTGAGATAGTTATAGGCCATAGTTACTCAGACTTTACTGAGGCCTATAACTACCCACTCCTTATCGGAAAAAAATTGCATTGTCCTCAATGCACAAAATATAACAATATCAAAGCATAGAGGTCAAAAGAAACATACCTAGGTGTTTAAGAGCCGGTCTATGGCTAGGACTGACCACCCTCAACTTGCACGGTGGTCTCCTAAGTAGCGGTAGCATGTCCAAATGTTCCAGCACCCCCATCGTCTCTAACTCAAGTGTCTGTCGTGCCTACTTATCCTACATAGAACGAACTCTCACAAGCTCAAACTTCTCCTCCTCTGTCATCCCTGCCACGTGACATCTGGATTATTAGTGCGGGGTCGCTTCCCGAGGGAGTAGAGTGGTGTCTCCTTATGGTTGAATAGATCAACCACTACCTCATTGGGATCAGTCGGCGGAAGCACAATCGATGTTGATATTGCTGCCCACATCTTGGATTGGAGTTGCTGAATCTTCGTCTGAATGGATATCATATCAGCAGGCTGGGTTGAACTGAGGCTATGTTATACTCTCCTCTCAAATGCATCAATACAACTGGGTATCACTGCAAGTCTCTCTTGAATTATAGCCATACAGTGAGTCTGCATATACGGCTCAGCCTCTCAGATGGCTTGGCAAACCCAAGGCCGAATATGCTGTAGAAACTGAGTCAACTAGGACTAAGTGCATGCCTGCCTCTACGCCAGGGCCTGAATAGATGTTGCTGACATGAGTACCATCCCAACGGGTGGAGACTGTGGGGGCACGACTTCTGTTGTAGTAGTGGTAGTATTAGGCCCCTTCTTTATCAACCTCGATCTAGTGAGTCCCTCAGTAGTGGTAGTAGCAGTGGTGGAAGAAGGTGGAGGCTCAGATGGTGGCTAAAAGGCAAATACCTCTAGCATCTGGACTGGAGGGTGTTATGCTCATTAGAAGGCCACCGGATTCTCATCCGCCTTTATCAGGCTAGCATCCGATGTCCTCTGAACCTCAATCAAAGTGTCCACATGGTGAAGAAACTCCACCCTCGCTTTTATACAGAGACGATATATCAAGCATGAGAAGGGGATGAAGGTGGACCTCTTCAACATCGCTCAGAGTCCTTGCCCTACTTAACAATATGATCAGCATTCCATCTCATCAACATGGCCTTGCGGGCCAGATCTCTCATAAAGACCTTGTCCTGAGTATACCCCAATCTATGGTCAAACTTCACTGTGGTCTTGGGGACCTAGTACTCGATAGCAAAAAGCATACGGTGGATGGAGGCCTCTGATATATTGACCTGAACTCTCCTTACCCTCGTGTGTGTCAACTTGGGCTGAGTGAGGGGTCTCTTCCCCTTAGGGGTCGGCTCTAGGATGGTGGTGGTGTATGATGCAAAAAACTCTCAAACCATCGGCGGGGAGTAGTTCCCCAACGATGCTGCAAATCGTTGTAATTTGTATCGATCTATGGTGTCCTGAAGTTTGGGGACACTGTCTAGCCCCGAAGTGATAATTTGGGGCTCCTTTAATATGGTACGGGCCTGTTGGCCCTGCTCATCCTGTTGTATGTCATCTCGGTATATCCACTGCATTCCCTGTATGCACCATCAACTAGATAATGCATCTGGAGGTGAGGTTGGTGCTCGAAGTGCTGAAGAGGACTCAGACTCTGACTCCTCTTTCCAGATATGGACTTGGATCCCTCTCTGGAGGAAGTCATTTGTATAGAGTTGTTGTCCATGCTACCTCCCTCGTCAGAATGGGGAGGGCGGACCATGATGGCCTGAGTTTGAGGCTGCTCTCACTATCTGGCACCTGCCCATGTCTATGGTCGCTCTGTGCCCACATTAGGCTAGACACCAAGGTCTTGAGAAATCAATTAGCCTCAGAATTGCCTTGGGCGTCCAAGGGCTCATCTCTCAAATGCCACTGTACGACCGGAATCTCACTCTTCTAGGATTTTGGGGCCATGGTACCTAAAATTCACACATATAACACATTGATTAGCCCCACAAGTATAGGAATGAAAAACAAGAAGCTATTAGAAATGGTGATAGCAGAACCTATGAAGCCTCGTATATAGGCTGTAGGGAAAACTACAGGCCGTAGAAGGCCTTCATAGGTGGCAGGGTACAGTAAAATTAATCATTGGAACTACACCTACAAGACCCAGTGCAGCTTGTAGAGCATTCTCGGACCATAGATTGAGTCATAGATGTAGTTCCTAACTTAACATTTTGCAGGCATCAGTCTATGAAACCTAACTTTGAGTCGTAGACCTACGACCTATAGAAGGTTTCATCTGATGGAATCTCAGAAACCTTCAGGCTACTTGTTCTATTGGATTTACCTAAACCTCACAGGACTCAGATTTCATTCAAGACTGGCCTATGATCAAAATTTTCAATTTACTACTTGAAAATTTTCCGAACTAATTTTCTTCCCCTTTGGCCTACAGATAATGATTGGGTCAGATCGTTACTGTGACAATTTTTTGTTGATTGTATTCTTTTGTCACAATGTTTGAGGCTCTTGAATTTGTGATTGATAGTAACAACCGATGAAACATGTAGAAAATCGAAGAGAATAAGCTCTAGGTCGTTTCGGGTCTCTCAAGGATGAAGTGGAAGAAATAAGAATGAATTTGGGACTTTTCTAACTTAAAACACCTATGATTGCCCCGCCGTGGTGGGAGACTTATCTAGCCATGATGGCACCACCATAGTGGAAATAATCCCGCTGTACATGGCGGATTACATGAAAATAAAAACTTCGTAACTCGAGTCTTAAACCCCCTCTTTGTAATACACTCTTAAGTCACGACATTCAATAATTTACCCTTTGCACCTAAATCAATTTTGGGAGTTCTACTTGCCCGAATTCAGTTTCGTAGAGCCGTACAAGCTCCTTATTGTCTTGGCTATCAACTAAATGGTCAAACTTATAATTCAACCCTCAATTCATTATTGGATTTACCTAAATTTCACATGACTTAGATTCATGCAAAACTGACCTATGCTCAGAATTTTCAACTTACTACTTGAATGTTTTCCGGACTAATTTTCTTCCCCTTTGACCTACAGATAATGACGGGCCAGATCGTTACAATGACAACTTTTTGATGATTGTATTCCTTTGTCACAATGTTTGAGGCTCTTGAATTTGTGATTGATAGTAACAATTGATTTTTCTTTTTCTCAACTCTTTTTCCCTTTTTGTCCCTGAGAAAGCACATGGTAGTTGCCTATTGGAATGTTATTGTGGTTGATGTTATAAATAGTAATTAAAATTATACTTTTAGGGCTCATTTTGAGGGACCAATAATTTATTTTAAAATTAATTTTAGTATGAGTTTATTTCATGTTTGTTTGAAGTAAAATTATAGAATAATTCATTTTGAGATTAATTATCTTAGAATTGTAATATTATTGTTATTCAATATTATAAATGAGATAATGATGTAAGCGATTAGCGTTGGTGAGACCCGACAAGCAAACGGTCACCAAGAATAGCTGTATCATAAATCATGACAAGAAGACAAACATCAAAGCTTCCCCTAACAATTGGTCATGCATTCAAATACCTATATGGTCCATCACCCCCCTCCCCACCAATTACACTTAACAAAAATTTTATTGACAAATTCATTGTCTAATAAGGTGGTTTTTTCTTCTTTCTTTTTTTTGGGGGCATTTCAAACGTAACATTGCTTGTTTTGCTCCCTCTTTCTTGATGATGTAAACAAAATGTTAATTTTATCTCTTGATTGAGTGCATTAAGAACATTATTTTGTGTATTTTTATTTTTTTTTATTTATACTTTATTTGATATTAAGATATGTATACCTAATACTTCATGAAAATTAATGATATTAGTAATGCAAAGGATATAATGCATGGCTTTTTTTTTTCGCCAAGATCCTTTTTACACCATTTCCACTAGATATTTTTATAAAAATACTATTATTTTTAGAAGCTATGCAAGGCATGTATACCGAACCAAATATTATATTAAAAAATTATGCTAAGATTTTTTATTTTGTAGTTCTAAATTAAAAGTTATGTTAAATGTATCAAAATGTTCTTTAATCTTATGATAATAAATATGACATATGAAAAACTGAAATTATAATATTGCTAAAAAAAGAAATCATAATTTTTGAAATAGACTAAAAGAAAAAAAGAAAGTCATCCTTGAAATGAAAGAAATATAATATTATTAATACACTATATTTAATACTATTTTTATATAGCATATATAACTAAAACACCATATAGCAATACAATACAGACAGGAGATGGTAAAGATATCTCCAACCTAACACTAAATTTTATATCAAATTTTATTTTTGATGTAAAATTTGATGTTTTGGTGCTCCAAACTAATATCAAATTTGGTGTGTGAATAGTATTATGCCAAATTTGGTTTAATAGTATTCATCACACTAATTCACCGTTTGAATATTTTTTATTTTATTATACAATACTTTTAATTGAATATTATCTAAATTATATGTTTTAATTAAATATTTTATTATTTTTATGTAATATTTTAGTATAAAATTTTAAATGAAAAAAGCTGATCTTTTTATAAATTATTTTTCTTTGCATGACTTTTTAAAAATTAAATTTAAGTTAATTCTACTATGAATTTCAATTGGATATAACTATAATTAACCTTCACAAGTGATACAATGTACTTTAGAATTATCGAAAATAATAAACATTCAACAAAATGATACTTCACATACATCACAATTGAAATATAAAATACAAAATAATTTTTAAAAGTACAACAAAACATAATAATTTACAAAATTTACAAGAATAACTTAATAAGAGGCAATATATCACTTTTATTTGTATTACTCATTATCCATTACAAAAATTTTACTATTATTTGTATCATTTATTATTATGTATAATATATAACAATTTATATTATTTAAAAACATTATGATCTAAAATAATTTTTATATTAAACTACTAGAAAAGAAAATAATATATAATAATAGTGTAAAGTTGATTTTTACTAAAGCAGTGATAAGGGCAAGTGTGATGTTTGGGTGAAAGCAAAAGCATGTTAGTAGCAGTTGTCAATACAAATCCATACTGTCTGCTGAAAAAAGTTGTTACGTGCCATCAATAGAGCACTTTTGCATAAAATAATAAATCCCCTTTTACTTAAAGACATCAACTTTCTAATTAAGAGCCCTAAAATGGTCTACATTAAGATAATTAGCAGTAACACTTCAAATTAAATAAATACTGCTCTGTTCACGTGACCAAATATATTGGCATAGCTGAGGCTGGGGAGATCCTATGCTGCTCCATGTTATATTCCCTGAGGTTAATGTAGGGGATCTCCAAATCACCTTTCCGATTAGGAGTCAAAGTTCCGGCAATCGGACCGGAGGACGGCCGGCTAATTGTACGGTAAGGTGTGTTAGATCCACTTCTACTCTCAGTAATATACATTGGCCCAGATATAGATCCTCGGAAATGAGATCGTCGGTGACGCACTTCACCGTCGTCAAGATGACCGTCGGCGCCGGAGATTTTGTCATTGTTGGATTTGGTCCTCTTGAAGAAAAGCAGAGCATTTCTCCACCACCTTTTACGGCTACTGTTCTTTTTGATCTTCTTTGAGGATTCGTCTTTTGAGATGGGTTTTTGTAGCTTGAAATGAAGTGTATCTATGGAGGACCTCGTAGTTTCTCTCATTCTCTGTTTTCTTGCTTCTTCCAAAATCTGTTGAAAACAGTGCCTATCAATTTAGAGCTTGTATTGACAAGCAACGGCGGATTCTTATACATAAAAATAATATTAATCACATATAAACTAATTTTTGATGAACTGTGCACCCCAATATAATGGTGAGATAGATACATACCTGAAAATAATGGATTTGAGGGTCGAAGCCATAGTCACTGAAATGTTGAGGTTCAAGAATGGAGAAAATGGGGGATTTGTTGGACATTTTGTGCGGTTGAAGAGTGGAAAGTTGGGAGGAAATGAAAATTAAGGAAGCGCGCCTTTGGGGGCTCAATGCTCCTGCCCGTTGCTACTTGCAAACCCTAATCAATGCTTCTTACCTATATTTCAAACTTTTTAGCTCCTAATACGACAAGTTTTCTGCATATTTAATTACTTCACGGATTCAACAAGGCACCAATATAGGAACGTGTCTGTGAATATTATAATTAATTAATAATTAAAAAGTAAAAAAATGATATCTCGCTTTTTTTAAAGAGATTCAAATTCACTATAGCAAATGTTTTCATTGATCTAATAGTAATTTTCTTAACTTGTCCCCTTGATGATACAACAGTCTAATCACAAAGTACAGCTCAATAACTCTGGACAAGAGTTGAGTCTCAAACTCTACAAAAAAAAACATCTTTCTTCAACTGATAATAACTCTCTTTTTGACAAATTTTATACATTATTTTCTATCACAAAACTAATAAAGACCATAACTATTTATAAGTGTTAAAGTCTTTCATGCAATAAATAGAATAAATAATGGAAAAGTAAATAGAATAATCAAATTACCTAGATGTTGGTATAAGGAAAAAGTAATTAGGAAAATAATGACGAGGGCAAAAAATGCCCCCAACGTACAAGTGCAATTGCTACTACTCACAACTCAATGGACAAAAACTGATCAAAATTCATGAAGGAATTGAAATCAGTAATAAATGCCAAATGAGTAATGCTAAGTAACAAATGTAAAAGGAGTAAAACTCCATAATGACACCTCAACGTGCAGGTGTGACAATTAAGGATGAGCAACATTAATACAATAATGTTAAAATGCTCCAAAAACCAACAATTCTCCACTCATTTTAATATCATATAAGAGAGTCTATCAGCTAAAGGAAGATTATTATGCATAATGAAGGTGTGCTATACATTAAACTTTCACTAAATGAAATAATAACTTTTACTCCAGAATCATAGTGATTTCAAACTTGAACTCTGATTGCTTAAGGAAAATACAATTTCAATGCTCACACATAATAATCAAGATGTTGACATGAACTTTATAAGCCAAAATTTACGGCCTTGTGCTATACCGATTTCATGAGTGTATTTGAGAATAAGCTCAATTATCATAGGAAGTAGCCTATTTCCATACTCACATAGGTGAACTTTGTCGAGAGTGCTCCTGTAAAATTAACACGGACTACAGATTTTCATTAAGAGATTTGAACTCAACCTCCACAATTCACTACAGGAAATAATGCACTCACATCATAGGGAGGGAATAAAAATTAGTGCAGTTTTCACAACAAGTCATCATATGATTCAGTTTTTTCATTGAACCTAGTATATGATCTCTAGTCCCCATGTTGGATTTTCTCGTATATGAGTCAAGAATTTATAGGCTTCAATCCCATCCCCCGCGATGTGCTCTAGACCTTTTTCTCTTGTTAAGACCTTAGTAAGATGATCTGCAAGATTATTGTAATGGTCATATTTGACTTTTTCAATAAAAGCACTATTTTTTTCTCGCTTATTAGCAACCTTGAGTCACGTTTGATTGATTCTAAAAGTTGATTTTCGAAAATTTTGGATAAAGTTGAGAGTTTTGCCAACGTTTGGATTTTTTTTAGGTTTGAATTACCTAATTTTAAAATTTGGGTCATTCAAAGATTCGAGTGTTGAAATGGAGCTTCATCGATTTCATTAGTTTTGAAATACCAAAATTGGTCTAGGACAGTTGTCGGAATCAGATTTGGAGTTATTATATGGATTTTAGGTCTGAAGTTGAAAATGTAGTTAAAGTTTGACTTTGGTCAACATTTTGAGTTACGATGCTCGAATTGGATTCCGGTAGTACCTGGAGGTGGTTTTACTGCTAGATGAGTTACTTCATAATTTTTTAGATGTTTCGATACCATTTTGGCATTTCAAGTGGCCTAACCTAGTTTAGTTATGACTTATCAAAGTTAGGGTCGAGGAGAGCTCGGATTTAAGTTTCGACAATTTCATTGAGTCCAAATCGTCAAACTTGGTAGGATTGCATATCTTGATTGTGTATATTGGGTTCTGAACGAATTTTGAGGGTCTAGTTCGGGAATTTTTATGTTGTGTATTTTGTTGATATCTGGTGTTTGAGGCCTACTACTTCACGTTTGTGTCCCTCCATCCTTGTCCGCGGAGTACATGTCTAATGACCTCCACGTTTGCAAAGTATCAACCCGCTAACCTCCGCATTAGCGCAAGAAGGCTCCGCGTTCATAGAGTATTAGGTCAAGCTGACCTCTGTATTCACGGAGAGTTGACTAGTTGATCTCTGCGTTCGTGGAGATAATGGCCACGTTCGCAGTTCATTTCCAACATTTTGAACTTGATTTTTGATGATTTTCAATGAATTTTCGTGGGAAATCTATTGGGTAAGTCCTTTTTAGCCATTTTCTTCAATTTTCATTAGTTAATTCTTGATTTCATCATCAAATTTGGAAGATTCAATTGAGGAATTGGGGGTTTTCATGAATTTTCATATTTTTACGGAATTGATGATTATGAAGTAATTTCAATGTTTGAATTAGTTTTCACTAATGATTTTCTAATCATCAGAGGAACATTTTCATCTGAAAGTTTCCAGATTTTGACATTGATTTTGGATAGTGAAATTTTGGATGATTTTACCCTTTTTACCGAATTGCTTGATTTTTATATTATTAGTGTTGTATTGTGATTGTAAATTCATTTTCAAGTAGATTGTGGTGATTCGGACTCAAAATGGAAGGAGGAAGTCATTGGCATTGGATTGATTGATTGGCTATATTGAGGCAGGTGGATTCTAATCCTTGTTGAACTTATTGAACGTAGTATTTCCTTTATATGTAAAACTTGGGGATTAGTAGACCATTCTAGTAGAGATGATCTGGGTAATGAGAATGTGAAAATGATAACACGTATGACTTAATTCATGAATTGATGTCTATTGTTGTTGACTTAGACTTGTGAGTTGATATTATGAAATGGGCTTGTGATTCCATTGTTGATAATGTAAAAGTGTTCATGATGTTCTAATTGTTGAACTTGAATTATGTTACATGGATTTGTCTATTGAATTGCTTTGTGCAAAATGTTGAGTTAAATGCTTCTATTGAGATATTGTTGGAAATTATGGAACTACATACTTGTGAAATGAGGACCTAGATGATAAATTATCTTAAATGATGAGGGAAAGAAGTACTTGAAAGACTAAACAACATTATGATGCAATTATTATGTTTTGTATTGATAATGACTCAAATGTTGAAAGAACAATGAAAATGATGGACGATTTTTTAATAAATGATGCAACATGGACATCTTGACTTTTTTCACATACTTATGAAAGTAATTATTATGTCATAATGATATGAGTTTCTTGATGTTCCATTTGTGATGAAAAGCCGAAGTAAAATGGTTTTGGCTATTTGATAATGAGTTTGAGTACTTGATTATGAATAAATTATCTATGTAGACATCTTGTATGCACTCATGACTATGCAAGTGATACTTGTGTTAGGATAATAAATATATGTGATTGATGTCCTATTGATGATGAAAAGCCAAAGGAAAATGGTTTCGGTTAGATAAAAGAAAAGAAATGAGAAGCCAAAGGGAAATGGTTTCGGCTAGAAAATGAAAAGAAACAAAAGAAAGAAAAGAAAAGTTGAATGAAAATGGTTTCGGCTAAGATATGAACGTAAATGCTGATGAAAAATGATTCTGACGGATACATGGTACATGTGTGGACCCCATTAGTTCTAACCTGATTATATTAGCAAATGCGTATCGTAGAACAAACATTGCATCATGGTTACTTAACGTTTGTATTGCATAGCTGGAATCTCATAAAATTTCATTTAATATCATATTATTACTTACTTGAAAATGGGTTTATGTACTGAGTGTGAACTATTGATGACTATCGAAGTTTTGTGATATGTATGGAATGACTCAAATTTATGCATTGTTGAGATTGAACTATTGAAAAGTTGTGACATATACTGAGTGACTCGAATAATGTATATTGTTGAGATAGAAATATGGATAGATTATGATATATATTCAATGACTTGAGCTTTGTATGTTGTGGAGATTTGACTATTGAGAGACTATGATATGAGAATATAAATATTTATATCATCTATACTGAGTACAGTGGACTTTCCTACCTGCAGATTTTGTAGTCAGAAGGTATATAGTCGGGATGGATGGAGTGCTTAGTTCTTTATTCTCTACCTGTGATTAGGTCTTCTTGTTATGTACCTCGGTACTCACCATTATTTTTCTACATATATGTGTAGGTTGTGAGCTCGGATCCTACTACTTTTTAGACCGGTCTATTGACAACTGAGAGATAGTTTTTTGTTGTTACAGCATACTTTCAAGACTGTAGGATATCTACTTGTAATTTTATTTTATTTGAGAGACAAATACTATTGAGACTTGTATATTTTCTTCTTATCCCGATGTATTAGAGACTTGTACCTTGTGACAAACAATTTTGGGATAGTTTTTAGTTTGGTTAATGCCTTTATGACTTTAGCCTTATCATTCATAATGTTATCTTGATCTAGCTTCTATATTATTGTGTTTTATGGTGTTGCGATCTATTGAGGCTGACTTGTCTTAGTAGAATAAAGACAAGTACCATAACCCCCAAAATCATATCGTGACAATATGGTATCAGAGCTCCAGGTTCATAGGTCTCACGGGTGTACAAACTCAGTCAAATAAAGTCTTAAGGATCGGCATAGAGATGTCTATTGCTTATCTTTGAAAGGCTATGGAGATTGTTAGGAATTTTTTTTTATTTCTTTTAATTTAGTCCTGCGTGAATTCTTGAGTTAGTCGTGAGTGTGCATGGCCTAGTTGATCCTACGGGTGTTAGATTTATTGCCCTTCAACTCAGAGGAATCACTTGGGAGTTGTGGAGGACATATATGAGGTCACGACGAGTTGAATCCCCTTTAATAAATGGCGTGTGCTATTGGTTACATTCTAGGATCGATTTATTTGTTGGAGCATTTGGGAGGAGAATTGGACGAGATTTGAGAGTTTGACTTAGGGTGGTATGATCATTGCAGGGTATGAAGCCCTGTTTTATCAATTATCACGTATACCATATCCTTGATTCCTACAGAGGCAGAGAGAGTCTGCAAATTTGTGAGAGGCTTGGTTCTCTCCATCAAATCTTGTTTGTTCACTTGACTGAGGTTGTGGGATGTGTTGCTTTTGCTACCAATATGATCTATGAAAAGGTACATATTTCCTTGTTCGAGATAAAACTTATTTGATAATGTTTGACGACTTTTCAACAGGAAGAAAAGTGTGGGCTATTTGAGCATAAACCTCTCAATGGGTATGATTTGTTTTAGTGGTGGATCTAGATGGTCTTCTGATGTGGTAATATATGAGAGCAGAAACATCAATTGTCAGGTGCGAATACTAGCTTCTAAGAAATCATCAATTATTTCACCTACTTAGGTAATAGAGTTTGATGTTGTAGTCACATTTGGGAAACCCACTAATTATTAATACAGATGTTTGAGTTTGCGATTGATCATACGAAAATTCATAATGATGGATCTTGGTGTGGCTATTAATATATTTAGGTGTGAATTGTATTTTAGAAATCTATATGGGGACTGGTGACTTCACTATAAGCCAAAGAGAGTATACGATAGTTGAGATAATAAGCTTGTGAAAGTAAGGGTATTTTCATTGGTTTGATGATTCGAAAACAATTGAGAATGTTTTTAAGTGAATATATGTGGAAAAATTGGATAGGTTGTTTAAATTTCACTGGTATATCTCAAATTTGTAGTATCATATCAATCATAAGATCAATTTTATGAGGGTGACATGGCTTATTTATCTTATTCAAATATGATAATACGATTGCATGTAGTGGATCTTGTATTTCAAAAATCTATATGCGGACTGGTGACTTTATTGCAAGCCACAAAGAGCGAAAGATAGTTGAGATAATAGACTTGTGGAAGTAAGGATATTTTCATTGGTTTGGTGACTCGAAAGCAATTGAGAATGTTATTAAGTGAATATATGTGGAAAAGTTGGATAGCTTGTTAAATTTTGGTTGGTATATTGCAAATTTGAAGTCTCATGTCAATCACAAGACCAGTTTTATAAGGGTGACGTGGCTTATTTGTCTTATTCGAATTATGATAATACGATTGCATGTGCATCATATTGGGTAAATATTTTTGGAAGGAAGTCTATATATGTTCGATTCAAATATATGAATAGGTTCTTTTGGTGGTTTAGAATTTAGTTACTAGTATGCGTTGGATTTCTAATGAAAGACATGGTGAGATTAATGAGAAAATGATAGATCGTAAACTAAGGTACACGATTCCCAAAATCTCTATGGTATGGGTTAAAGGTTGATTAAAAAAGGAATCAGTTACATGGTGAATCAGAATTTAGGTTTTTGATTATAAGCTTGCATTCATAGTAGTTGATTTTATCAAGGTATAGAATGTCTAGGTAATGAAACGATTGATTATACTACTTATCATTGTGAAAGAGCTTAATGAAGTTTTTATTTGAGTAGTTTGGTGTAAAGTAAGAGGAATTCAGCTGTGAAGTTTGGCTAAGGAGTAATAATGATAAATGAGTGAGGAACAAGTACAAGAGCCTTAGGTATCAAAAGGTTGAGCATTTGGGATTGAGTCATTAATGTGTTGTCAAAATACAACACTTTTGATGCTTAAAATTTGAAATTTTGTGTGCTCTCATAGCGATGTTAGTAGATTTGATGTGTTTTTATATTTGTTTTGCAGGATTACGGAGTTGGCATAATTTTTGGGCTAAGTGTGCAGAAATTGCAGAAGTCGTTGTTCTACGACCCCTTTACGGGCCGTAGAGTAGGTTTCGTACTATAATCCAGTGAAGGGTAATTTTCTAAAGTTAAGTCTACGAACATGCAGACGAGCCGTAAAACTTTCTACGAGTCATAAATAAGGTATCGTACCCTGAGGATCAGAAAGTGAGGAGTTTCTAAAAAGTTATCAGACGAAACCCTTTACAGGCCGTAGAAGTTTATATGATCCGTAGATAGGTCTCATAGAAGTCACCCCTAGTATTGTTGAAGGAATCCACGAAGCCCTGATTATGGGCCGTAAAACTTTATACGACCCGTAGAGTTGTCCGTGGAGCCTGCCGACCCAGTTCTCCAATTTCATTTTGATTTTGTATTTTAAATACTATAAATAGATTTTTTAGATTAATTTTTGTTCAAAACACTAGAGAGTTAGTAAGAAAGAGTGAAAAATATTGTGAGATACTTATAAAATAATATTTTGTGTTCTTTAATTCATATTTGTGATCTTTATTGAAGAGCTTAGATTTCTGGTTCTTAATACCATTGTGTAGTTGCTTAATTATGCTATTCAATATTATGATTCTTGCATTTACACTGAATATGAGTAGTTAAATCAACAACTAGGGTTGTGAGAACCATGAAGAACTAACAAAGTAAAATTGGATGATTCATAATTCTTGAAAAGTGTGCATGCATGTATTAATAATTAATTCTCTTCGGTTTGAATGTTTTTTAACGGTGGCCAACGTTAGAACTCGCCTAGTGTTACTGACTGGATCAAGATAGTAATGAATAGAAAAAGAGATTAATTAATAGGATTCGATTGATGTTTCTCATCTGATCAACCAAACTAGATCAAAGGGAGATTGTACTGGAACAATTAGTCAGGTTTAGTAATGTCACACTGAGCGGATAGATCAAATCACCTAGTAAAATTTGCCTCTCGGTTGGATTAAAGGGTTTGGTAGACTTAACTTACCGTTCTGCATGCTATACACTAGAAAAGAATTTGATATCTGGTAATACCAAGTTAGGGAATCATAGGGAACACAATACCCTAGTTACTCTTCATACTGATTCCACGTTTATCTTAGTCTGGGATTTCTATCTATAATTTTTACAACCCCCACCCCTCGGGGGAGATAAGTAGGTTAATCAACTCGAACTGCTTGAAATTCTTCCAAGTCTACCATATTCCATGTGGGATCGAACCTAACCTCGGTTAGATTATATATCTTGATAACGACCGATTTAATCTTCAAAAAGGAGGTGTATCTTGGGTGACATCAAGATTTTGGCGTTGTTTTTAGGGAATACTACTAGACTTGTTTAATTTGAATAGTTCAAGAATTAATCCTTATCTCCCTCATATTATGTTGTTATTTTTGTTTTGTTTCAGCGAACAGGTGTAGTGTATGCACAAAAGCGAAGTCGAGACATTCTGTTGACTTCGTTTGATCTAGAGATCTAAAGAATGCTGAGAAAAATGGCCCAAGACAACACGAACAATACGGTTAATGAAGCTTTATGAAAATGATAATAACCCACCTCTGCTTGAGGATATTGATCCACAACCGCAGGATCTCAATGCTGAAGCTTATCAATTGAATCAATATCGACTGAATCCTATGGCTATAGATGTTACTGGAGCTATTGTGTTACTACCACTACCGGATGACACAAAGTTCATTGTTTCGAGTAAGTTAGTTCAAATGTTACAAAATCGTGGGTTGTTTGCGGGCCTACCATTAGAGGATCCGCATAGCCATCTACACAACGTTGTGTTTGTCTGTAAGAGTGTAATGGGAAACCGGAATCTGTCTTTGGATGTTGTTGGGCTCCGTGTTTTCCTATTTTTTGTAACAGGCAATGCAATGCTATGGCTATCCGAGCTCCCACAGAGTTCGATCACCAGTTAGGCTGAATTGCAGAAAGTCTTGTTGGAGAGGTTCTTCCCGAGATCAAAAAAGCTCTAATTGAAGGACCAGATCAACAACATTGAGCAAATTTTTGGTGACTCGATTAGTACCATATGGGAGAGGTTCACAAAGTGTTTAAAGAGTGTCCCTGACCACAAAATAGTTGATGATGCCTTGGTGGAGATCTTCTACCGCACCTTGGACAAGAACAACCAAGTGTGTGCAGATACTATCATGGGGGGCGCATTTCTAGATTAACCATTTTCAAGGGTTGTTGAGAAGCTGGAACGTGTGGTTAAGACGAATCGTGCATGGGGAATGAGAGATAGGTCCTCTACCAAGAGCTCGTGTACAGTCAGTGCTAGTCCGGCATAAGCTAAAATAAATCAGGAGATGATGCAAGAGCTTGCCCAGATTAGTACCAACGTGGAGTTGTTAATGAAGCAAAATCAGGAAAGTGTTAATGCAGTCATTCATCAGCCTTTACGAGCACCCATGTATGAGGAGCCTTACTATAAGGAGGACACTTTCTTCGTTGCTGATCAGACGGGGGTTTATGGACCAAGGCCCAAAGGCCCAATCAGGACTATTAGCGCCAAGGTCAAGGAAACCAAGGCCAAAACTACAATAGGGATGGAGCCTTCAGAGACAACAATCATGGAGGATACTACGACAAAAACAGGTCCATGATAAAGATGCTGATTAGGGTCGTAGAGATAGTTACAGGAATGGTCCATATTTGCCACCTCATAATCGTGATCCAAGTGTTGGTAGTTCTAGAGTTGAGGAGATGTTTGATCGTCTGTTGAAAAAGGCTAACACATAGGATGAGACCTTTAGGGGGATGAAGCCTAACATCTCCAGTATTAATCAAAAGGCCGAATCTCATTCTATTGTGATCAAACAACTAAAGCGACAGTTCGGTCAAATATCAACTCAACAAGCGACAAAAAGGTATAATGCCCAGCAACACAGTTTAAAATCCAAAGAATGAGAGGCAGTGTATGGCGGTGACTACTCGTGGTGGTAAGCAGACCACTGATCCGCCTATGTTGATTTATGATGATGATGTTCACGAGGAGAATAGTTAAGGTCAAAGATGCAGAGACTGAAGATGATCGTGCTAAGGATGGGGTGAGTGATGCTTCAAAGGTGCCATAAAAGTTGAAGCCCATTCCTAGGCCTTCTTCTCCCTTCCCTCAAAGAATCAAAAAGAAGGAGGAGGAAGGTATATTCAAGCACTTTCTCTCCATGCTAAAACAACTCTCCATCAATATTCCTCTCATTAAGGCATTGGAGAAGATGCCAGGGTATGCAAAGTTTATGAAGGAGTTGGTCACAATGAAATGGACTGTAAGTTAGGAGCTCTCCCAAGAGCTTCAACATTGCAATGCAATTGCTACAAAGTCCTTGGTGCAAAAGCAAGAAGATCCATGCGCATTCACTATACCCTGCACTATTGGAGATGTGGAGTTCGCAAGGGCATTGTGTGCTCTTGGTTCTAGTATAAACCTGATGCCCCTTGTGATCTTCAGAAAGCTAGGATTGAAAGCCCCTACTCCAATGAGCATGCGATTGTTAATGGTTAACCGCACGATGAAGAAGCCTGTGGGTATACTCTATGATGTCCTTGTCAAAGTAGAGAAGTTCATATTCCCCGCAGACTTTGCGATCCTTGATTGTGAAGTCGACTTCAAAGTCCCAGTCATTTTGGGAAGGCCCTTCCTAACTATTGGTCGAGCACTAGTGGATATAGAGGCTGGCCAACTCAAGTTTAGGTTAAATGATGAAAAAGTTGTCTTTAATATTTGTCAGTCAATGAAGAGGCCAGATGAATTCAAGACGGATGTTTGGGCACTTGGTGAAGTCTAAGTAACCAAGTTATCCAAGTCGTGTCACTACAATAAATCAGATGCTACTTGGGAAGCAACCCAAGACATTTGATGTAATAGTGGTAGTTTTGTTTTGTTTATAGCTTTTAGACTTGTAGGTAGTTTAATTTTTAGTATTTTGATTGTAATTTTTAGACAATGGATTGGTTGCATATGGGGTAATAATGTGTTCTATGATGTATATACAGGTACATGATAAAGTTAGCCATTTTTAGTTGAAAAGGCATCACAAAGTGCTTCTACGACTGGTTCTATAGGCCGTATGTAAAACTACGACCCGTACACTACCTCGTAGAAAACTTCCAGTGTGCAAATATTTGTGCACTCTAGTCCACGAGTCAACTTTACGACCCATAGATAAAACTACGGGCCGTGAATGGGGCTCTTGGACCTCAGGTAAGTTTTCTACTTTTGACGAAGTGTTGGAGGTTTCTAAGACCAACTCTATGAATCGTATTCAATTATACGACTCGTAGAATGGTCCGTGAAACCCATATCCCAAAACTAGGATTTGGGCAATCTACGAAAATGGGATCCACGAGCCGTAAAATCTTCTACGGCCCGTAATCGGGGTTTTATAGAAGCCTGGGCCCAAGAATTTTGGCCGACCTGGTCAAAGTATAAATAGGGGGTTCAAATAATTTTAACTCCCATTCTGCATAAAAATTACTCAAATTACCCGACCCCCTACCTTAAGCATTTTTCGATCACCACCGTCCGACTACCACCTCTTTTTCAAACAACTTTTTCTGGCCACATTTGCAGCCCTAGGGTTCACCCTCCTCGACTCCTCCTTTTAATTTTAGCATCTTTTTCACTCAATTCAGTAAGTTCTTAGCCCTGAAATACTTTTAAATACCAAAATTATTATGATTAGGTTGAAATGAATTGATGAGCATGGTAATCTGATTTGTATGGGTTCGAGTCCTTGGTTGCCATTGTATATGCTTAGGATTTAATTGATAATAATGTGTTGCCATTGCGTGAATTGTGTTATAAGCCGAAAAACTGTGTGTATAGCCATGTTTGTGTGTTTGAATGATATTATATGAAAACCATGTCATCACATGTCGTTTGAATTGAATAGACCGTATTGCTTAAAAATCGATATGTGATTATATGTGTGTGCTTTGATGTTTATACATTCAAACAGGGTTAATTTTCTTGGGAGACATGTAAAATGAGATTCAACAGGGTCTCATGTGAACATTGCATATGGAGTGTTGGGTATTTGTTGAAATCATGTGGGGGTGCGTGTGTTACTTGGATGCTGATTTAAAAGGTTGAACACGTCATTTGCGGATCCGTTTGATAGACTTGGAGAACCAAGACTTCTAGTTTTTTTTAAACTACGAGGGTCTTTTACGGCCCGTGGAACATTCCACGAGCCTTAGTTGCCCTTCGTGTGAAATTCCAAAAACTTGAAGATTCTGAGACTCTATTAGACAAGACCTTCTACGAGTCGTAGATCAATCTACGACTCGTAAATGGTCTCGTAGATCCTTGGCTGTAAAAATTCAACACTGGAACACTTCTTCGACTCAGTCTATGACCCGTAGAATCTTCTACGAGTCATACCTGGTCTCGTAGATGCAATTCCATTAACCAAAATATATGCACTCATTTCTACAAGGGCCTTCTATAGCCCGTAGTTTTTACTACGACCCATAAAAGTGCCTTCATAGACCCACTTATGGCCAGTTCAGAAATGTTCTTGCTTTTCTTTCCTGTAATTGTAAGGCTAATGTTATTTGCTAAATGTGTATATTTCAGGTACTATGGCTCCAAAGGTAAGGAGACATGAGATCAGGGACCTGCAGCGAAGACTACAGGATGAGCCCTCGGGGGATCAGGGCACCTCCGAGGCCAGTGGATCCCTTGAGGAGCTTAGTGCTCAGCCGGACCCAAACGCTAAGCGACCTCAAACACGGACTGCCACCAGACAGGCCCACACTTAGGCTATCGTTGTTCGCTCTCCCCAGTCTGAAGAGGGAGGCGACAAAGATAGTAGTTCTATTCAGATGACTCCATCCAGAGAGGAGTCCGAGTAAGGATCCAATGACGAGTCAGAGATAGAGTCCTCTATCGTACCTCATGCATCACTATCACCTCCGGATGCTCTTTACTTGGAGGTTATAAAGAAGACACGAGTGGGGCCGACCAGCTTGTTCCATTTTTTAGAAGCCCTAGATTATTACTTAGGAATTGGACAGTGCCTAGGCCTACAGGACACTATCAGCAGATATGGGCTCCAGTGGCTGTCTAGATTGTCAGGGAAGTACTCCCCAACATTGTTCGGGAGACTTATGCATCTTATTGGGGAAGTACTCCCCGGCATTGTTCGAGAGTCTTATGCATCTTATGTCACCACCTTTCTCAGCTCTCTTCCCAAGGGGATCCTCACTCAGCCCAGATTGACACATACGAAAGTAAGGGTTTGGCAGGTGGATATTTCTGAAAAAAGACCCCCATCCGCCGCATGCTATTCGAGCCTGATTTTCCAAACTTCAGATCTATAGCAGAGTATGATAGGAGAGTGGGGAAGACCAGGGATAAGACCCTGTTGAGAGACTCGGACCGTAGGGTTAGCTTAATGAGATGGGTCACCGACCACTTTGCAGAGCATGGCCCGGACCATGAGTGGATAATTACGTCAGTAGAGCCTATTGTGAAGGCCTCACTCAACTTCACCGCCAAATTTTGGTGGGTTGTGGTGAGATCGCGGATCTAACCAGCATTTGTTGATAATACACTAACGCCGAACCATCCGATACTAGTTGCCAATATCTTGGTTGGTTATGAGATCGATTGGGCCAACCTCATTATAGAGCAGATACATGAGGCAGCCATGAAGAGGTCTACCTCCACCTCCTTCCCGTGCTTGATCTATAGACTTTGTATAGAGTCGGGGATAGAGATTCTACATCATCTAGACTTACTGATAGAGGTTCAGAGGACTTTAGATGCCATCCTGGTCAAGGCTGAGGATAATATAGTGGCCTCCATCGAGTATCACGCCCTCTAGCTCTAATACTAGAGATGTTTGATGCGGCGCCACCATCTGAGCCTCCATTCATTACCACTGCTACTACTACTGCTGCTAAGAGGCCCCAACAGAATGAGGATGAGATGGAGAGGGGACCCATGACTAATATTGCTTCTCTCGGGGTCGTGCTCATACCGACAACACCCCCTGGCATGGTCTATGCGTCAACAATTTCTATCTAGGCCATGGCACAAAGGCTTGCCCATACTAAGTCACATCTAGCTTAGTTATTACAGCAGATCTAGCCCTATGTCTGCTAGGCCATTTTCGAGTCTGAGGCGCACATGCAGGTGTTCACGGGGGCCATTATCCAAGATAGACTCACACCCGTGGATAGCCGCATAAATGCATTTGAGAGGTGAGTCTAGCATAGCCTTAGCATAAAACAACTTATAGATATGATGGCCCTTCAGAAGGAGATCCAGCAGCTCCAGGCTGACGTGACAATAGCTTTAGCAGCATCAATCATATTCCCATCGACTGAGCCCTCGATGCTTGTGGTTGATTTATTTCCTCCTGAGGATCCATCACATACATTTCTGGGGAAGAGGCCCCGCATTGATAATCTAGACAAGGTTAGATTGCAGGGGGGATGATAGAGGAGCAAGAGTTAAAGCTTACCAGGATACGCTCGATACAAGATCAGGAGTTGAGGCAGGCTCGTGAGCTTGAGAGAGTGAGGGGTGTTGGACCCTCCAGACATGCTTCTACTACTGAAGATGCCACCAAGCAGGTTGAGGGTGGCTAGATTCAGCCAGAGACTAGCGCTTAGGCACCCAGGTATGTTACTTTTTAACCCTTGTGCTTTATTAGTTTATTTTGTGCATTGAGGAAAATACAAATCTTTTTCAATGGGGTGTGGGTATTTATAGGCCTCAGTGAAGTCTGAGTAACTTTGGCCCATCACTATCCCAAATTTTGAATCCTGGGGGTTTTCTTACATGTGTTCTTTTTTCCCAAGGATATTTACTTTCTGTTGAACCGGCATGTTTAGAATATGTAGGTAGTATTAATAGCATGTAGTACTGATTTCTATGGCACAGGTTTGTTTTTGTGTGAAAAATGATACACACCAAAATTTTGTTAGTTAGTCTTGATAGCAACCATGAATGTTTGATTGTTTGACAATGCTTTTTCTGATAAGTGAGGATAAATTGTAATGAAAAGCATGATCTAAGAGTCTATGTTAATAGTGTAATCAGTGTTATGTATGTGTGAGCTGTATTTGCTAAATTCATATGTTGTGTTTCAATTTAGAACTAGCCCTGTTACTTTGACTTAGACTATAAGTTAGGGGGTAGAAAAGAATCTTAGGACATTGTTCATATTAGTCCACTTAGACTAAATAACCAACCAAATGTGTAATTCCCTTGATCCCAATGTTTGAGCCTTGCATGTACCCTTTTTTTGTAAAAACCTAAGTTAACCTTGTTAGATGTAAAATCCTTAAATTGGCCTTGGTCCTTCCTTGAACATTGTGCACCTTGACTAAGGCAAAAACCTTAAGTTGAGGGTGGCTACAAAAAGTGATCCTTGTTTCTAGGTCGGATATTGTGCACCTCAACTTAGGCCAAAAGCCTAAGTTGAGGGTGGCTGATGTAAGGATAAATACACAAAATGAGGTGGAAGCTAGTGATACATTGAAAAGGGGATAAAAATGTGTTTTGGGTGCAAGAAAAATGGCTAGATGCCTAAGCAATGAGCTAAAAAAATCATGTGAAAACAAAAGGCAAAAAGTTGAAAAATGAGAATAAGGCACCCAGAAAAGCTTGAAATAGGAGAAAGGGAGAATGAAGTGAAAAATGGCAGTGTTGGTAGGGCAAAATTGTAGAAAAATGTAGTGTCAAGGAGGGCCTTTAATCACTATGTGAAGCCCCCTGAGCCTATGTTACTAGCTAATAAAGTCCTAAAGTGATCTTAGTCTAAGTAGTCGAAGGCCATAGTCATGAGTATAGGGCAAGCATATGGTATTGAGCATGGTATTTGACGTCTTTTGTGAGAGTGAGTGATTTTGTGTAGTCCCAAGCATTAAATCTGAAAATATCATCATGAGAGGGATGTGAGACTTTTTTCTATGAGGGCACTTGCATTGCATTGCTGATATTAGACTAACTTAGTGAGTGTCGCTTATTGATAATTGCCTTACTTGCCATAGTTGCACTGTCACATTTGTTGATCTGTATTGGTTTTCTTGATAGCTATCTGATGTGCTTTTAAAAGTGGTGTGGGTATCTTTGCTTGAGTTTGATATGATGAATGCCATTAGATTGAGGTCGGTGTGTTACTGTACTGCCTATATAGATTGAGTTGGTCGCTTGAGGACAAGCAACAATTTTAAGTTGAGGGTGTTGATGTGCTATCAAATACAATAGTTTTGATGCTTAAAACTTGAAATTTTATGTGTTCTTCTAGCGATGTTAGTATATTTGATTTGTTCTTCAGTTTGTTTTGCAGGATTGTAGGGTTGGCATATTTTGGGCCAAGTGTGCAGAAATTGTAGAAGTTGTTGTTCTACAACATCCTTTACGGGCTGTGGAAAATTCCACTGGCCGTAGAGTAGGTTTCGTACCAAAATCCAGTGAAGGGTAATTTTTTGAAGTTAAGTCTACGAACATGTAGATGATCCGTAAAAGTTTCTACAAGTCATAGACAAGGTAGTGGGGAGTTGCTAAAAATTTATCGGAAGAAATCCTACATGGGCCGTAGAGGTTTATATGGCCCGTGGATGGGTCTCGTAGAAGTCACCCCTAGAATTGCTGAAGGAATCCACGAATCCCTGATTGCGGGCTGTCAAACTTTATGCGGCCTATAGAGTTGTGCATAGAGCCTGTCGACCAAGTTCTCCTATTTTATTTTGGTTTTGTATTTAAATACTATAAATAGGATTTTCAGGTTAATTTTCATATGGAACACTAAAGAGTCAGTAAGAAAGAGTGAAAAATATTGTGAGACACTTGTGAAACAATATTTTGTGTACTTTAATTCATATTTGCGATCTTTATTGAAGAGTTTAAAATTTCTCATTCTTAATTCCATTGTGTAATTGCTTAATTATGCTATTCAATATCATGATTCTTGCATCTACACTGATAATGCGTAGCTAAATCCATAACTAGTTGTGGGAACCACGAAGAACTAACGAGGTAAAATCGAATATTCCGTAATTCTTGTAAAGTGTGCATGCATGTATTAATTAATTCACTTCAGTCTGAATGCTTTTTAACAGTGGACAACGTTAGAACTCTCCAAGTGTTACTGACTGGATCAATGTAGTAATGAATAGTAAAAGAGATTAATTAACAGGATTCGATTGATATTTCTCGTCTAATCAACCAAACTGGATCAAGGGGAGGTTGTAAATGAACAATAGATAAGGGTTAGTAACATCACACTGCAGGGATGGATCAAATCACATAGTGAAATTTGTCTCTCGTCTGGTTCAAAGGGTTTGGTAAACTTGACTTACCATTTTGTATGCTACACATTAGAAAATTTGATTATCTGGTAATACCAAGTTATTGAATCATGGGGAACACAATACCCTAGTTATTCTTCATACTGATTTCACATTTGTCTTAGTCTAGGATTTCTTTCTATAATTTTTACAAAAAAAACCCCTTTGGGGAGATAAGTAGGTTGATCAACTTGAACTGCTTGAAATTCTTATAAGTGTATCATATTCCCTATGGGATCGACCCTAACCTCGATTAGGTTATATATCTTGACAATAACCACTTTAACCTTCAAAAAACAAGTGTAGCTTGGGAGACATTAGTCATGTGTATGGGTTAAACATTCAAACATCCTAGCACTATTGTGTATGTATAAAGGTAACGAAGATAAGACAACACATATAGGACCTTCATTTGGAGTTGAGGATGGTATGATTTAGTCATTTTAAGTTCATGTGTAATAATGTGAGATAGGCTAGATTGGCACGGGGTTATGAAAGATTGTCAACTATTTTTTTGGCTTGAGTTGGATAAATCACACTGATATATGTGAGGTTACGTGTTTTCATGTTAGGTTGGATTGTCTAATCAAGATTATTGAAGACTTTGAATAGGTTGGATACTATCTTGTTGATGAGAGTTAAGGTACACTATCATGATGAGTTATCGAGACACTTTATGCACTTATGATATATAGAATTCTTGGGGTATCAAGGGCTTCTTTAAGTTTTGACATAAGGGTACAAGTTCTTGAATGGAGGTTGAGGCTTATAACATGAATGATTATATTTAATTAAGATTGATTTCTGATCCAATAGTGTAGCGCATAAAAGAATTCGTGTTATTGGCCTCAGAAAGGGCTAGTACCAATATGAGATGCTTAGAGTTATCTTATGGCAGATAGTAATATTTCATTTGGAGAAAAGATAAAAGTTATAATTAAGATTTTCAAACAGTAACAATGTAATCTCTATGAAATTTTGGTACTAATATTAGTTTCGAAAGCATGAATAAAGGATTAGTACGGTCAAGATATTTTATTGGAATCATATTTATCAGTTTCAATTATTGGAATATGGTTAATGTGTTGGGTCTTAATAAGTTGATATGTTGTGAGTTGTGTTGGTAGTCAAATAAGAAATTGGGTGTAGGGAAAGGTCAAGCAGGTGGCAAGCAAAGAACTAAAAAGAATTTTAATAGTAGATATCAAAGTTGGAGTATGGTGTGTAAAGCAAAAGTGAAATTCTGGTAATCATGGTACACTAGTGCACTATATGTGTGAAATTAGTTAAGAGTGCTTGTATGAGAACTTTCATGGGGAAACGTAGTCTTTTGATAGTCTTGATAGTTATCTTATTAATAAGGATTTGTTCGACTATATGTGATTGACCTTGAGGACCTTTTAGCCTATTGGGCCAATTTTGAGATTGTCTACTATCACAGCTACCATTCTCGTATCCCGACATTATTGTTAGAGGTTATATATGCTTAAGAGTAGCATTCACTTGTGAATCACCTAATTGTTATCTTTCTTGAGTTAGATTGTTGGGTTCTCTCTCATGAATATTCACTTTCTAAAGATCAGATTTGTGTATCTTAAATTTGGTGGAGAACTATGTACAAGGATGAAAGATGACTAAGGTTGTAGGGTATGTATACTATGAGTATGTAGTGGTTGGTTCAGGCTCACTGTTGGTGTTTTAGGTATTAGTTCAACATTACTTTGTGGCTATGAGGAAAGTAGGTCTCTTGGGAACTATGTTATATTTTAGAGGATTTCATTTTAAATTGGCCCATGAGCTAGTTCATCATTTTATAATCATCCCTTTGGGTGGTTTGACTAAATTGCGGAGGATACTTTAGATACTGTTTTCCTAGAGATGCCATGGAGTGGGTGTGATTGATTCAGAGTCAGTAATTGACAATCCAGAGTCACTAAAAACGTTATGCTAATAGTAGGGGTCGATCCTTTGATTTCATGCAGGGTGACTTAGTGTGGTTGAGAATTCCACCAGTGAAGGGTGTCATGATGTCTAGAAAGAATGATGAGCTTGGTCCTAGGTATAATGGCTCTTTCGAGATTCTAGAGCGAGAGGTGGAGGTAACCTATAGACTTGATTTGTCACCTAGTCTATCTTCTGTGCATTTATTTTTTCATGTCTAGATGCTATGATGGTCGATTCTAGATGAGTCACATGTGACATCGATTATTTCTATAGAGTTGTGTTTGAATTTGACTTATGAGGAGGAACCAGTGGCTATTTTAGACAGACAGGTTCGGAAGTTGAGGATCAAAGAGATAGCTTCTGTAAAGGTTCAGTGGAGACAACAACCCAAGGAAGAGGCTACTTGGGAGACAGAGTCTAATATGTAAATCTGCTACCTTATCTTTTTTAGCCTTCAGGAACGCTCCTTGTTTTATGTTCGTAGACAAAAATAATTTTTAGTGGTGGATGATGTAATGACCCTGACGGTCATTTTTTACTCTTTTGATAAAATTACCATTTTAGCCCTCCTGTTAGCAATCTTGAGTCATGTTTGATTGGTTTCAAAAGTTGATTTTTGAAAATTTTGGGTAAAGTTGAGATTTTTGCGAAAGTTTGAATTTTTTTATGGTTTGAATTGCCTAATTTTAAAATTTTGAGTTATTCAGAGATTCGAGTGTCGAAATAAAATTTTATCGATTCCATTAGTTCTGGAATATAAAAATTAGTCTAGGAGAGTTGTCGAGATCAAATTTAGAGTTGTTATATGGATTTTAGGTCCAAAGCTAAAAATGTAGTTAAAGTTTGATTCAAATTTGACGTTGATTAATATTTCAAGTTTTGATGCTCGAATTTGATTTCTAAGGTTCCAGTAATTCCGAGAGGTGATTTAAGTGCTAGAATGGGTTTCGTCATAATTTTTCAGTGTTCTGGTCGCATTTTGATATTCTAAGTGGCCTAAACTAGTTTAAGTGTGATTTATTAGATTTCGAGTCGAGGAGACCTCATATTCGAGTTTTGATGATTCCGGTGAGTTTGGAACATTGAATTTAGTTGGGTTACATATCTTGTTTGTATGTATTGGATTCCAAACAAATTTTGAGGGTCTAGTTCGAGAATTTCCGTGTTGTGTATTTTGCTGATATCCGGTGTCTAAGGCCTATTATTCGCGTTCATGGCGCTCCATCCGCATTTGCAAAATAGGATCCGCATTTGTGGATTATTGACCCATTGACCTCTGAGTTCGTGGAAGAAGCTCCACGTTTATGGAGAGTTGATTAATTGTTCTGCGTGTTCACAAATGTCATGGTCGCTTTTGCAGAGTACATTTAGTACCTGAGTAGCGTTTAAATTTTAAATGATGGAATTTCTTCATTTTCATCATTTCTAACATTTTGAGCTCGATTTTTGACGATTTTTCAAGGGATTTTCATGGGGAATCTATTAGGTAAGTCCTTTTCAACTATTTTTTTTTCAATTTTCATTGGTTAATTCTTAATTTCAACATTAAATTTTGAAGATTCAATTGAGGAACTGGGGATTTTTATGAACTTTGAGATTTCTACGAAATTGATGATTATGAACTCATTTCGACTCCATTTTTGAATCAGTTTCACTGGTGAGTTTTTAATCATAAAAAGAATATTTTTATCTAAAAATGTTCAGAGTTTGTTATTGATTTCCGATAGTGAAATTTTGAATAATTTTGCCCTTTTCACTGAATTGCTTGACTTTGGTGTTGTTAGTGTCATATTGCGATTGTGCATTTACTTTCAAGTAAATTGTAGTGATTTGAATTCGATTCAAAAGGGGAAGGCATTGACATTAGAATGATTGATTGAGTCAAGTGGATTTTGACTCTTATTGAGCTTATTGAACTTAGTGTTTCCTTTATGTAAAACTTGAGGATTAGTGGATCATTCTAGAAAATATGATTTGGGTAATGGGAATGTGAAAATGATGACATGTATGATTTGATTCACGACTTGATGTCTGTCATTGTTGATTTAGACTTGTGAGTTGATATTGTGAAATGGACTTCTAATGCCATTGTTAATAATGTAAAAGTATTCATGATGTTTTAATTGTCAAACTTGAATCATGTTACATGGATTTGTCTATTGAATTACTTTATGTGAATGTTGAGATAAATGCTTATGTTGAGATATTGTTGAAAATAAACTACTAGGTAAATTTTGGTGTGCTCATCCCTACTTTGTTTCCTCCCTGCAGTTCAAGCATAGGGACCCATACAGGGTAGTTAATTCATTCTAGCAGAGTTAATCTCCATCTATCTAGATCTTAGCGGTGAGGCTCAGACTTCGAGCCGTGTGATCTTTTAAGATGTTCTTTATTGTTTGTTGTTCAGACATTGTATTAGATATTATCATATAGCGTTGTATTTTCCTTGAGACAATTGTATTTACTCATTCGTACTACTTTAGATGCTCTTGTCACTACAAGAAAAAAGACTTTTAACGACTATTTCTTGACGAAGGGAAATGAATTCGGCCATTATAAATACACTCGTAGTGACCAAAAAATATTTCGATCGTTAAAGGCAAATTTTAATCCAACATTAACGAGGGGATAATATTTGATCGTTAAAAAGCTTAACATCCCGTCGTTAAAACATATTAGTTAGTGTAAAAATGTGTTTTAATTAATATGAGTGCAAAGAGATTGATCAGACCAAATCATGTTATAAGTATAACAAGTGGCATTTTGTTAATCATTCCATCATCCTGATAAGAATCCTCCATCTTTTATAATTTTGCTTATGTCATAAAAAAAAAGTTTAATAAAAAGAGAAAAAAATTAATGTATTATTTTCTAATAACTCTATCCATCATTCTTATTATAGTCATGTAATGACCCGTAGTATCGTGTCTGGAATTAGTCCACTTGATTTCATAAAATATCTCCCTCGAAAAATTTTAGTGGATACTTCAGACTATTGAATAACTCCTATTATTTAATTTAGGGGTAAGTGTGAACAATTAATAAATGGTGGGCTAAATATTAATTTGTTAAAAACTTTATACCCACTTGAATTATGTATTAAATTAGGTTAGTGGAATTTATCAGTTTTAGAAGGGAAATAAAGTAAAAGAAGGCAGAGAGGCATTGTTCGGCGTGAAGAGCAGCAACGTGAGGCATCCAGGTAACAAATCTTAATTGTGTACGCATTCAGTGGAAAATTATGTTTATACTCATTGGTTGAAAACACTAGATGATATTAGTATTATATATTTGTTCATATTGAGTAAACCACTAAGCTACAGGTTGTTATATATATACAATTTCACTCTTTAGCAACCATTAGTGGCATTGGGAATTGAGAAAGGAAATCCATTCCTCACAAGCTTACATCTTTACTAATTTGTCCTCTAGTGTATTAATTAGAAAGATTATTGGGAAAAGTTACATGTCCCAAAGGAAAAAGAACTTGTATGAATTTCTTCTTTTGTTTTTACATACGGTTTCCCTCACGTTCTAGCCAGTGACGTTGGATCTTCGTTTAAGCGTCGTTGGATGTATATATATACATGTACATGCTTTACTTTAATATTGAAGAATTGAAACTTAATCTTAGACTTGAAATTTTGGAAATTAACTATGGAATTGGTTAGTTTTTGGGGTCTATGCTAGATGTATAGTAATATGAGTATTTTTTTTTTTAGTTTGAAAATCTTATTGTGAATTATTATTTGTTTAGATCGTGGTATTACGGATTCTAATCGAAAAGGGAAGGCTCAAGTGTTAGAGTGATCGTGATTTGACTAAGGCAAGTGAACTTTTAAAACTTTATAATTCTTGTAGAATTCTCGAATTATCCTTTCTCCTATGTGTGAATCGTGAAGTATTTTTAATATTTTAATGAGGTGCTTAAATATAAATGTGAGTTGGTGTGTTGTTGCGACACATGAATTAAACATGTGGTTAAGTGATGAGAATTTTTATGTTTGAGATATATGGTTGTGGTTGGTGATTATGAGTGGATTGGTTGTAGATTTCATCTCATATGCATTCATTTTATGTCACGCACATTGCATTGGTTCTGGATATTGATATGAGTGAGATGGTAAAAGTTGGGACCGAGGTCTTTTGTCACGACCCAAAATTCGGGCGTGATGGCACTCACCTAACCCACCAAGGCGAGTCAGCCCAATACCTACTGATCCAAACATAACAATGATAGCGGAAGAGGAAATAGTCTAATATGGCAAATAATCATAGGAAAACCAAACTACAACCATCCCAGAACTGGTGTCACATGTACAAGCCTCTAGATACATAGTACTCGAATAAAATAAATGTCTCAAATGTCTAGTCCTCAAATAGGACGTAACATAATAATGGATTCCTTGAAGGTCCACCGATGTGATAAGCAGCTACCTTAAGGATAATCCAGAAGCTCGATCCTGAAATGAGAAAATTCTAACTAAAGGGACCGGGCTCGCAACCTACAAAAATGTAGCAAGGGGTGAGTACCAAAAACAACACGGTACTCAGCAAATGGAACTAACCTAGAGTAAAACAATGAAGAACCAAGTAACTCCTTCACACCCAACCACATACCGCCAAACTACAATCCTGCACTCAGAACAGTCCCAGCCCAACAACACATAATACACAATAAGGATAGTTTTCCAGTATATCACAATCATCAAATCACAAGTCATAACTCACAAGTGGTAACATAATCAATCACATGCATAACACCATGCCACATAATAGTATGCAAGGATGAGATGCAATGCGTATGCAAGAACTGTCGGTAATGACCTCGACATCACAATATCAATATGCAAGGATGAGATGCAATGCTTATGCAATAATTGCCGGCAAAGACCTCGGCATCACAACATCGCCGGCAAAGACCTCGGCATCACAACATCGCCGGCAAAGACCTCGGCATGACAACATCGTCAGCAAAGACCTCGGCATCACAACATCGCCGGCAAAGACCTCGGCATCACATCTCGACCGGTAAAGACCTCGGCCCCAATTTCTTTTTTTTTTTTTTACCATCTCACTCATATCAATATCCAGAATCAATGCAAATTATGTGTAACATAGAATGAATGAACATGAGATGAAGTTCACAAACAAATCAACTCATAATCACCAACCACAACAATATATTTCAAAAATAGAATTCTCGTCACTTAGCCACATTTTCAATTCAAGTATCACAACACCACACCAACTCACATTTATATTTAATTGCCTCAGTTTCTATAATATTAAAATATTTCATAAATATTACCCAATACCATAAATGTTGCAATATCCTTAATATCTCAATACTATCACAACCTCAACAACAGTCACATCTCAAAACAAGTACCAATTCGATATCAATATCGAATAATTCATTATTTTCCCTAAGATACACTTCCACAATTAATTCACAAGTCAAATATCACCATAGAAATAATTACTCAATTCAAAATATTTTGATCAAAGCCTACATTAATCCATCTCTATCCCAAAATACTCAATTCTATACACATTAGAGCATACAAGGTTCAACATATTTAACAAAAAGTTAGAAACCCACTTGCCTTATATAAAGTCTCGAATCGTGTCAATTCCGAAGCTTTTCCCTCCCTACGATACTCCAAATCACCAAAATCTATTCAAGTATAACATCACAATCACATAACGAATCTAACGATACTAAAATCAATTAATTCGGTAAAAAGGGCAAAATGGTCCAAAAATTTCAGCACCGGAAAAAGTCGTCAGAAATCTGAAAATTTATACATAAAAATGTTCTCCTGGTAATAAGGAATTCAACGGCGAAAACCGTTTCAAAAACGGAGCTAAAACGAGGTAGAAATCTCATATTTAAAGTCTCCAAAAAAAAGACATCCGAACCAGCGAAAACCAGCAAATTTTACCTCGAACGGCGCACCAAAATTAATTTCTGAAATTCCCATGGTGTTCCTCTCGAAAAATTACGCAATTTAGCCTTTTGAATCGCCCAAATCGGACCAAAATCGAGGGAGAAATCGTCGATTGAAGTTTGTGAGAAACCTAGAAAATTTTGAGAAGAAATCTGTATTTTTTTATATATATATTGCTTCTGCCACGTGGCAGCGCCTAATTGGGCCACGTCATCCCCGCTTAAGCATTTTCAGCAAATTCTCAAACTTAAATTCAATGCTCCGGCTTCATCCGGAGTCGGAAAAATACATTCCATATATGAAATCTGATCGGAAACGATATTTCGGACTCAACGGTGTAGTCGAAATTCCCATCGGAGGTTGTTTTATTTAAATGTGGGTCCCAATTCCCAATATCAAAAATAATCAAAAGGGCCAAAACACACCCGAAAGCTTCGGAAACTAAATGAAGGCTCCTTCTAGACCAAAATTGATGTTCCGGATCCAACGGAATCATCAAAATTTGAATTTGAGGTCTCCTGGGCCAAAACCCGAGAAAACTCATTTAAACTAGTTTCGGGATCAAAAGGTCAAAACCATGTTCAGGGTCATTACATCTTTACCGGACAAGATATTATGATGCCGAGGTCTTTGCCGGCGATATTGTGATGCCGAGGTCTTTGCCGGCGATGATATTGTGATGCCGAGGTCTTTGCCGGCGATGATATTGTGATGCCGAGGTCTTTGCCGGCAATTGTTGCATACGCATTGCATCTCATCCTTGCATATTCCTGTGTGGCATGATGTTAACCCTGTGTTTGATTGTGTTGCTTCTTTTGAGTTGTGACTTGTGATTTGATATCTGTGACATAGTAGAAACTATCTCTAGAATGTATTATGTATTGCTGGACTGGGATTTTTCTGAGTGCAGGTGTGTAGTTCAGCGGTATGTGGTTGGGTGTGAAAGGAGTTTGTGGATTCTATCAGACTTATTCTGTTTTGCTTGTTGACTTGTTGGGTACCGCGTTGTTTTTGGTACTCACCCTTGCTTCTACACTTGTGTAGGTTTTGAGCCTGGACCGTGAGTAGTATATTTCTTGATCATCCGAGGCTTCTCAGGAGATTTAGAGAGGTAGCTATTGTCATCCCGCTAACTCTCTTGTCCTGTTTCCTTTCTGTTTTGTTCTATTTGAGAAGAAAGACAGTTTCAGACTTTGTAATTCTTTGGATTTCTGTATAACTAATGGCTTGTACACGTGACAACCAAATCTTTGGGTGGTGTTTAAGTGTGCGAAGATTTCTCTTTTTGATTATCTATTTTATTTAGTACTTCCGCACATCATTCCAATTTCTTGTTGGGTTTAGGCTGACTTATTCTGGTAAGTTTGAGCAAGTGTCATCACGTCCATTTCTGGGTCGTGACAAGTCAATTATATAAAAATTTAAAATATTATAAAAGTATTTAGTTACAATTAATTTTTTTTAACTTAAATATTTTCTTGATATAATTTTGTATATGTTTTTTTATTTTGAGAGATAATTTATTCATTTTTACTTGACCTTTTTAAAGATGCAAAATGAAGTAGGTCAAAACAACAAGTCGTAATAAAACAAAAAATTAAAAATAGAAGTAATAATATTAAATATATAATTATGAGCTTATGAGATTAATTTAAGATAGAAAAGTTATATAAATTTGGTTGTAAGTAATTTTCTCAAGAGGAGACGTTTCTTCACTGCAAATTATCTCGATCAATAGACTTAAGAATCACTATTCATTAATAATGTTTCTTCTAATAAAAAAAATATATATTTTGTCGATTTCTTTTCATTATTGGTCGTAAAACTGACAAGTGTATACAAAGAAAAATCATCCGTTTAAGTTAGACAAGTATAAAGTAAAATTTTACAAACAGAAACTTTAAAAAGTTTTACATGACATATAATCAACTATTAATTAATTGAAAAAAATTATTATTTTTTTATTATTTAAAATTTAAGATGATATAATTGATTTGTATCTCATAATAACTTTAGTGATATTAAAATATTTATTAGGTGAGTACCATTAGTATAAAAAGAGAACCTAAGGAGCCATTTGTTAGGAGGTATAAGGGGAAATAATCCATAGATTATTTATTGGTATTAATTAATACTATGTTTGATAGAAATTTAGACTCATGTATTAACTAATTCATGTATTAGTTAATATCCTATACATGGTATTAACTAATAACTATGTAACCCTATTCCTAATAGAGCGACCCCAAAATAGTATATCCAAATTATAAGAAAGCCTATAGACGCTACAATTGCAGAATTTGCACCCCGCAAATTTCTATTTGTTCGAGTATATAAATAAATTGCAAATACGATTCAAGTAATAAATGTCCAAGTTTCTTTTGGGTCCCAATTCCAAGATGACCCCCACGCTTCAGTTGCCCAGACCACTCCAAAAAGATTCCTATGGTTAAAAAGTAAATCCTAAACTAATAACCCGATCACTCCAATAATCCAATTGTTGAATCAATTGGAACATGTAATAATTTTTAGCAGAAAAAATGAAGTATGTTCTAAAACATTTTCACCAAAGAAAAATGACTCGTTTGAAAAATCATTGCTTTTATAAATATAAAAAAACTTTCTTTGGCGAAATGTAATTAATAGAAGTGCTATTAGTAATAACGATCACATAAAAGGGATGCATAGCCCGATATCATCATACTTATGTGCATTGTTAACCACTCCGATTGAAGAGCAAGTACTAATATTTCAGATTGGTGCATTTCAGTTAAAATACCCGAAATAGAAAAGTCTTGGGTCAAAATAGCACTTCGTCCAGTTATTTTATTTAAAATGAAAACATTGTTTTTAAATGCGGAATTATATGAATAAGGGAGAAATTCCATGAAAGGCAAATTAATGATTCATATAAATCTCTTAGTGGGAAACAAAATGATCGCTCAAATTCTTTTACACTTTTTTATGTTTTATATTTTTGGTTTTGTACTAGTAAATTTATTTAAATAAATTATTTTACAAATTTTATTCAATTGCTGGTTCATATTTTCATAATATAAAAAAAATTTACCATATCAAAATTTTTAATTTTATTTTATTTACATAATAGACAAAAAATATTTTGCCACGTCAATTTTTATTTATAATTAATATAGATGAGTGATTTTATTGATACAACAAAGTCCAATGATGTTAGAAATATTCTCAAAGTTGAGTGGCCTTGTAAGATATAAACACTATATTAAAATTACAACTTCCCAATTTTTATGTGTAAATAAAAATTATTTATTTTACAATTGTTTACCATCTTTTCGATTTTAACAATAGATGGTCTATCTTTATTAAATTAAAAATTGGCGTTTTATTAGTGATGAATTAATTAAGATCACAATTATTTATTCTCAAATAATTCAAGTGAGAAAAAAAGCATATATGATGATAAAATTATTATTCTCCTAATAAGTTAGAAGTCACAACAAAATAATCTACTTTGATCTAGTTACATGAAATAAAAAATTCCATAATAATTCAAGGATATAATTGGAAAGAAGCTTTTGTAGAGTTTTAAACCAAACACAAGATTAAATGGGAAGCAATGAACCAAACACTTGATAAAAAATAATCTTTGCGTTACTAATCCCTGCGTTACTAACCTCTGCATTACTAATCCAGGTTGAGGAGTTACTTGGAATGCTGCCAATATATCAGTATCCTTGGTTGGGTACTTAGGATTATAATAAGTCAATTTGTACTCTCATGCGTTATTCATTTTTGTGTCTAACAATCCCTAAAAGAAGTTGGGGGTTTTATCGATGAAGCAATGTGCAAAAAGTCAATAACTTAAAGTGCAAAATTAAAACAAATAATTTTACGTCTAGAACTAGAAAGCCCAGCTTTCTTTTATTTGGTTGTGAGAATAGAAATAAATTTTATATTTCTCATTGTGGTTAATTTTTTACTTTGCGGAAAAGAAAAAAGAAGATAATAGTTATTAGAAGTGTTATTAATAACCTTACATGAAGTTTTTATACTTGTCTTTTGACAGATCATGCAGTTTGAAAAATTCATCTTCAGAGAAAGTGTAAAGAAGTATAAGCAACGAAAAATGTTGAAGCACAGGAAGACTGCATTTCATATTTCAGAAATTGTTTAAAGATGTTCTAGTTTTTCTTTTACTAGGAGTTAAAAAAATAATATAATACAATTTATATATCTATATTTTTGTAATGTTATGCAATACCATTCTTTATAGTTAACTATGAAATTTTATATAAATATAATCAATTTGTATGTTTTCATATGTGCACATATTTGCATGTGTGTATGTCTATATCTATCTATCTATCTATCTATCTATATATATATATATATACATACACACACACTTTTGTTGATTCAATTTGTGGTTATAATTAAGATTTTAATAACTAAAATTGAAGTAGAGCCTTGGAGTAATTGTAAAGTTATTGTCATGTGACAAGAAGATCACGGCTTCAAACCTTAGTAATATTCTCTGTCAGAAATGCAAGGTAAGACTGCGTTATAATAGATGCTTGTGGTCGGCAGGCCCTTCCCCGGAAATGCACTAGGCTTGCCCTTTTTTTAATAACTCTAATATCAATTAGTGAAGAAATAATCTGGTTACTATAAAAAAGTATAACGACTAGATTTTATCATCGTTAAAGCTTTTTTAACAACCAAATTTAGTCCAGACGTTAACTTTTATCGTCAAAATTTTTAACGATCGGTGATGATGGGATTTTCACCAGTCGTAATGACGATCAGATTTATACTTTTAGCAACTGAATTTCCCCTCGTTAAAGACCTATTTTCTTGTAGTGTGTACTCATGGCTCCAGGTTTTACAATTTCATATTAAATGTGTGGTTGCTTTTGCTTTACTTTATTATCTTTAGTTGCAATCCGATTTTGGGTCTTGACAATAATTTATCAATGTGATCACTACAAGAAAAAATACTTTTAACAACCATTTTTTAACAAAGAGAAATGAATCCAGTCATTATAAATACACTTATAGTGATCAAATTTTTTTCCGGCCGTTATAAATATACTTATAGTGATCAAAAAAAATTTCGGTCGTTATAAATATACTTATAGCGACCAAATTTTTTTCAGTCATTATAAACATACTTATAGTGACCATTTTTCCCAGTTGTTATAAATACACTGATAGTAACCAAATCTTTTTCAGGTCATTAAAGACAAATTTTAGTCCAACATTAACTAGCGGACAAATTTGATCGTTAAAAAGCATAACATCCCATGGTTAAAACATATTAGTTAGTGTAAAAATATGTTTTAACTAATGTGTGTAAAGAGATCAGACTAAATCATGCTATAAGTATAACAATTGGCATTTTGTTAATCATTTGATAAAAATCCTCCATCTTTTATAATTTTGCTTATTTCATAAAAAAATGTTTAATAAAAAGAAAAAAAAATATTAATGTATTATTTTCTAATAACTCTATCCATTATTATTATTATAGTCAATTATATAAAATTTTGAAATATTATAAAAATATTTAGTTACAATCTTTTTGGCACAATTATTTTTAACTTAAATATTTTCTTGATACAGTTTCGAAATATGGTTTTATTTTGAGAGATAATTTATTCATCTTTGCTTGACATTTTTAAAGATGCAAGATGAAGTAGGTCAACACAAAAAATTGTAATGAAACAAAAAATTAAAAATAGAAGTAATAATATTAAATATATAATTATGAGTTTGTGAGATTAATTTAAGGTAGAAAATTATATAAATTTAGTCGTAAGTAATTTTCTCAAGAGGATAGATGTTTCTCCACTTGAAAATTACCTCGATCAATAGACTTAAGCATCAGTATCCAGTAATAATTTTTCTTCTAATTAAAAATATATATTGTGCCAAATTTGTTTCATTATTGGTTGTGAAACTAACAGGTATACACAAAGAAAAATCATTCGTTTGAGTTAGAAACATATAACGTGATATTTTACAAATAAATTTTTTAAAAAGCTTTACATGATGTATAATCTACAACTAATTAATTCGTGATTTTTTATTATTTAAAATTTAAGATGATATTGATTTGTATCTCATAATAATTTTAATAATATTAAATTATTTATATTAAGTGAATAACAATAGTATAAAAAGTGAAACTAAAAGAAGTTGGAGGTTTTATCCACGAATCAATGTGCAAAAAGTCAATAACTTAAGGTGCGAAATACAAAACAAACAACTTTATGTCTACAACTAGAAAGCTCAACTTTCTTTTTATTTGGTTTTGAGAACAGAAACAAATTTTATATTTCATTGTAATTAATCTTTGATTTTGTGTAAAAGTAAAAAGAAAATAATAGTTATTAGAAGTACTATTAATAACTTTACATAAAGTTTTTACACTTGTCTTTTGATAGATCATGCAGTCTGAAGAGCTCATTTTCAGAAAAAGTGTAAAGAACTATAAGCGACAAAAAATTTTGAAGTACAGGAAGAATGCATTTCATATTTCAGAAATTGTTTAAAGTTATTCTAGTTTTTCTTTTATCAAGAGTTAAAAAATATAGTATTATACAAATTTTTATGTCTATATTTTTGTAGCTTTATGCAATATCATTCTTTATAGTGAACTATGAAATTTTATATGAATATAATCAATTTGTATGTTCTCATATGTGCACGTATTTGTATGTTTGTGTGTGTATATCCATATGTAGTTTGCAATTTTTTTGTTTTGATTTGTGGTAATAACTAAGGTTTTTATAACTAAAATTGAAGGGAGCCTTGGAGTAATTAATAAAGATGTTGTCATATGACCCGAAGGTCACAGGTTCAAACCTTGGTAACATCATTTGGCAGAAATGCAAGGTAACACTACCGCACAATAGATACTTGTGGTTGGAGCTACTAATTTAGCAACCGAATTTCCCCTCGTTAAAGACCTACTTTCTTATAGTGGATGCTTTATGATATATAGATATCTTATTTGTGAATTATGATTTGCTTATTTGATAAAATTGGATAAGTTCTTTTATATATATATATATATATATATTGATAGTTTTAACAATTTGTGGGGTTTTCATATTTATCAGAAAAATATAATTTAAAAATTTTAAATTTCATATCTAAATAAAACTTTAGTTATTTAATCAATCTAATTTCAAATCACTATCGACCTAGGATTTTTGAGTGAGTAGGGTGGCTTGTGTGTGTGTGGAGGGGGGGGGGGGGGGGGAATTGGTTTAGATAGTCATGACTACACCAAACTAGTGAACTTCCTTGCATCAATTACCACACCACTTTTCAGTCATTTTGTTTTCATTTATACATGACGCTGAGGGTGGCGAAGGTACCGGAACCGGCACCACTAGACCAGTAATTACCAAAACCGGTATGGGGGGGAGGTAAAAATTTCTGGAACTGGATCGGAACTGGTATTGACGGTTCCAAAAGATTCTCCCCTTATCTTACCGGTTCGATACCAACTGGTACGGAATCGGACCGGACCAATAATTTTGAATATTTATAAAAAACAAAATTGGTAAATTTGATTAAATCATTAAAATTTGAAGTTCAATTTAAATTTAAATTAAGTTTAATATTTAAAATTACAATTGAAGTTTAAAATGTTAAAGGTTAAATTAAAGTTTAAAAATAGTATTAGTATTCATTATATAAATTTTTTAAAGTTTAAAATGAAGTTTAATTAAAGTAATTAACTTACTACAACTAGCTTTATAAGTGGTTATACTTATATAAAATTTTAAAAGTGTACACCAATTTTTTTTATTTTTTACTTTAAAAGTTTAAATTTCAAAATTTTTAAATATAAAATTTAAATTTTAAAGTTTAAATTTTGAATGTTTTTTTTAATATTTTAAACTTTAAAGTTAATAAAGATTTGAGAAATAAGGGGCAAATATATTTAAAAAAACTCAAAACTTAAATTAAAATTTAAATCAAGATAATAACTTTAAAAAAAAGAATTAAGCCTATAATTTTATTATGTTATTTAAAATTTAAATTGTACAATGTACAGATATTAGAAATCAATCTAATTTACGCAGCCACCTTCTAGGAAGGGTTCTGTTTCAACTAGGTCTTATTTATTGTAAATTTGTAATATATTAATATCTTAAACCACTTTGAAATTCTTGCCTAAGTGTTTCTAACATTTCTAGTGTTACATTTTCTGGAATCGGCTTTTGAGCTTGTTCCTCCAGAAAATCCATGCTGTCTTCACTTGATTCCAATAAAATATTATCTATTCGGCTTCAAATTGAGAAGGCAAAGTTGGATGCCCTAATTCCTCCGCTCCGCATTTATTCAATCTCAGAATAAAACTGAAACTTCCAAGCTATCTGCTGCCAGTGAATTCCTATAGTCTCCAAATTGGAATCTAGCGGCACTAAAAGCGCCTTTCGAAGCCACTGACGATGCTTGAATAGCGAGGATACTACGAACCACCCGCTGAAGTCTTGGAAAAGCTTTACCCCGATTCTTCCAACATGCCAAAAGCTGTTGCTTCCCCTCTATATCCTTAATGCTTTCTATAGCCTGGTTAAGATATTCATCAAAATCATTGTTTTTGTTAGTAGTAAGTCCAAAATGAAATTCTAACGTATCATCAATATCATCCTAGTATCTAGGCCTAGATGGTTGTGGTTCTTGATATTGTACTTTTCTACTAAATTATACTCTTCTAAATCATACAGTTTTCTAGCTTCTGTTCTAATGCTACTTTTAACCACATCTAAATTATGTGATTGATTATCTTCATCGTATTGAATTTCTAAGTTTACATATATACTATCTACCATTCGAGATACTCCGACTTCTTTGTAAGCCGGGTCAAATAAACAAGCAGTTAAATAAATATGAGGAATTGGGAAAAATATTTTCTAAATTTTTCAATCATTTTTTGAACAGGTTCTCTAAATTTTGGATTATTTTTAAAACAAAGCAAATTTAGTACAAATATCATAAATATTAGGCAAAACGGAACAAATAGTAAGATAATAAAGACCAGAGATTTATTTAGTAGCTAAATAAAAAATTCTTAAAAATTCAATTAAATCCGTAATATCATTCCAATCATTTTCATCTAGTTGGTAAGTCATATCTGCATTGTGGGCATTCCAAACCATTGTAACGGGTCTCCTACATTCATAAGCTACTTTTAGCATTTCATACAGCGAATTCCACCTAGTAGCTACTGTTTTGGAACTTTCCTAACTGGCAAATTACATTCAATGCATTGGCTTTCAAATTCTTTACGCCTAGCCTTTACTTGATATTTAAAAATAAAATGACATGTAATTTCTACTTTATTACAACCATTTTCAAATAATGACACACCATCTCTATCAATTAAATTGTAAATATAAGCAGCACATTTTATATGAAAATCACTTCGTAAATAGGACTAAGAACAGGTCTTAAATAATCAACAACATGTTTATTACTAGAAGCGTTACCTAAAGTTACACTATTTTACTAGAAATACCAAAAAATTGTAAAACATCAAGAATAATCTGCAAAATATAGAAACCAATTTTACGCATTTCACAACTTTTATATCCCAAAATTCTTTTTTGCATATTCCAATTTTCATCTATCCAATGGCCGGTAATTGTAAAATAATCATTACCAGTTATACTACGACACATATCAGAAGTACTTGCTGATCTACAAGTATTATAAGCAAATAAAAATCGAAGATATTGTACATGTCGTGCTTGATAATCAAAAAGAATTTTTTTGATTGTATTTCTCGAAAAACCATTAAAAGATGGGCTATAAACAATTTGAATATAGTGAACAAAATTAGGATTTTCAGCAAAACTAAAAGGCAAACCAGTAACAACAATCATTTTGGCCAGTTCGTCTAAGTTACGTTGTCTATTATAAGGGCGATGTGTATTAGGACCGAAACCATTAGTAGGGTTTAATTGTGACTGCACCATATTTGAACCTTCCACGGATTCTTCGGGAATGGGAGTTCCATAATTTTTGACATCTGCAATGGCTTGACAATGCAAAAATTCTAATTTGCAATAATGCATTAAATGATTTTTCAAATGACCCGTCCCACCCACCTTTCCCGAAGTTTTATGGTTTAAAACATGCTTGTATTTATTACAAATCGTTTTTGTTTTATCTTCATTTTGTGTTAAAAATTGCCAAACAACTGATTTTTTAACACGTTCCGTCTTAGGCCCATTAGATGCCAATGGTTGTACGGGGGGAGCGGGAGCGGGAGGGAGGGGGAGTAGTAGCAGTATATGAGGGTTGAGTTTCATCGTCATCAAAAATATTGTCGTCTTCATTAATTTCATTATCATCTTCTAGTAAATCTTCATTAAAACCAAATCTACATTCAAGAAATTCGTGATCTAATTTCGTATTAGAATCAATATTAAAACAAGTGTCGTCTACGTGTGTAAAATCTTCGGTATTAAATCTAAGTGGTGGTTGTCTTGTAGATTTAGACGAACTACCACCAGATTTTTTACCAGTTAAAGCTTTGGTAATTCCATCGAAAAAGTACTTTTTTCCTTTCCTTTTCTACTGAAATTCATCTTAAATTAAATTAAATAAGTAAAGATTATATGTAAAAGTTCAAGTTATGAATTTATAATTTGTGAATACAAAATAATTAATTCAAGTAGACAAGTACTCAAGTAGTAAAGATTAAAGAATAAAAACTAATTAGAAGAACAAATAAGTTGGAACAAAGTTACCAAACGTCTGTGTAAAAACATACGTAGAAGCCGAAGTTGATGAAACTTGAAGCTTGAATATGCTCCAAATTGATCCACCAAAATTTGCTCCAAATTGCAATTACCACACCAAACTAAATAGTAATTAATATTAATTGAATAATTGAGAGAGTAAATAATTAATATTTATAATTAATTTGAGAGTAGTATGTATAATATAATTATAAATTTATAATAGTGGAGAGAATTGAGAAAATAGAGAGTTATGAATATTGAGAGATTTTAAAGATGATTGAGAGAATTTGATTGAAAAAATATGAAAGATTTAGGTGTATTATAGTTGAAAAATTAAGGAATTTTTGAAAATAAATAAACAAATAAATAAATAATAGCAAATCGTCAACAACTAATTTAAAATGGTCACGGGGTAGGTTTCCGTTGTGGGGCCCACCCCAACGGTAACCAATTAAAAAAAAAGAAAAATTCAAACCTGAACCGGTAATACCGATCCGGAACCGCTAGTTCGGAATCGGTAATTACTGAAAAAAATCTCCGTTCCCATCCCATTACCCCTTCACCAGCCCCTATCAAGAAAGTGTCGGAACCGGAAACCAGCACCTACCGGTTCCGACGCCACCCTTACATGATGCATACTGTGGAAATTTAAGACAAGTTACATTAAAGAGTGTGTGTGAAGCTAGACTTATTAGTATATATATTTTAACTTGATATAATTAATCCTCAGTCCAGAGACATTTAGGTAGGAATTTGTTAGTCAAGACTCATGTCTCTATCCATATTTCTACGTCAGCTTTTGGATCCAAAAGGAGTTTCAAGTTTTAGACAATTAATATTCTATATGACCCCTCGTTTGTTTCTGCTTAGGGAGTTTGTTATTAGTTTTTTATATTTAAGGTTCAATAATACGTAGATGCGAAGCATCAATGATCCACACGCTATTATGTTCTTCGCAACATCAATCATCATATTATTTTAATACATTTTTTTTTATTTATGGAATTTCAACATACGTGTACACCAAAATCAGAATTTGAAAGCACACTAATAATATTTCAGTCCTAATGTAGCAACATTCAAAATTCAAATTAAAGAAGTCTTTTTTTCAGTCATAATATTTTTATATATATTTAAATATGTTGAATCATCAATTATTTTAATTTTATAATATTCTTTATGTAATTTTTATCTTAAAAAAAAATTAACGCTTTCATACTCTATTCATAGCCAAAAGTAAACTTTTGATTCTCGAAATTCTAACCATATCAAATAAATTGAATTTGAGATAAAGAAAATACTACATTATAGAATAGGACAACAAAACCTACTTTCTTTACTGTCATGTAAGGGAGGAACACGAACTAGGTGATGTGGCACCTCTTTATGGCCTCCATACATATTTATCTTTTTTTCTCCTTTTTTTTTTTTTGGTTTATTTTTTCTTTCTTTAATTATTTATTTTATTTTTAGTATCTCAAAAAGTTTTTACATTCAATGGAATTCATCCACTATTCACCTTCCATGTATTCTTAATCAATTTCATTAATATGTAGTAATAGTGTGCTAAAAGTTGGGAGACAAAAACGAAGCTATTTTTCACACTAGCGAATTATTCATATCGAAGAGCTTAGGACACATCTACCTTAATCCTGAATGCATTTCTTTCAAGGTAATTTTATGCTCTTCTCTAATTGAATTCATTAAAAAACTTCTACTCCTATTTGCATCAATTTCTTTTATGATAGTATAATTCTTTTGGGATTAGATTTGTTCAAAATATGCTTAGTGAAAAAGAAGGGATAAATCTAAAGAATAATTCTGAATTTAGTTACTAAAAAATACAGATAAAACTTGATCTTTTAACAAGAAATGTCGATTTGCCTAGCATTTATTATGAAAATAAAAATACGCTATAGAATAAAGACATGTCGTTGATGGTTTATAAATGAATTTGTTTTCTTACTATTTGATATTGGTAAAAGGATAAACTTTTGTAGAAAGAGGAGCTGGAAATTATGATTTTTATATAGGAGGATGATTTTATGGTGTGAGATCAAAAAAATATTCATCTGGAGAAATCTTAAAAGATAAAAACGTTGATACGGAAGCATCTAAAAATGTTTTGTTCCCAAGCTAATTCATTTTGTCAAAATATATTTTTACAATAAGATATATAAATAAAATTTTTAAAATTTGAAATATTTTTTAAAAATATATTTTAATTTTTTTGTTTGATGGGATGGGGCAGGGGGTGATTCGGGGGCGTTGGCGAGGGGCGGAGAGGCACCGGATGGGGAAAAAAATTAATATTTTTTTGGAGGGGGGAGGGGGGAGCATAAGAATGAGGTAAAAAAAATTATAATTTTTAAAATGTAAAATATTTTTTCAAAATAAATTTTTTATTTAATTTAATGTTAATTTTTTTTTTTGAGGGGGGTCATTCTAGAGATGGAATAAAAATATTTTAATTTGAGACTGGAGGATAGTTTTAAAACATATTTTTCTTAATTTTTGGGAGAAAGATATTTTCCTTAAATTTGAGGAAAATAAATTAATTTGAAAAATATTTTTCAAAATATTTAAGTCAACCAAACATTAAAAAAAAAATTAAAAATTTACCAAAATTTCCTCCATACTAAACACACCCGTGATAGCCTGCTTTTTGCCTATTTTCTAGTTGTTTATTTGGAAGGGTTCTGGAAAATTCACAAAATTGCAATGGTAATTTTACTATGCCATTATTTGAATATGATAATGTACTTAAAAATGAGTTAAAATTATTATAATTAATAATAAAAATAAATTAATAACTAAATAATAATTTTTCTTTTAATTTGTTAAATTGAATAAATAAAAACAAATATTTATTTTAGTATGAGCAAGTTAAAGTGAGTAAATATTAATTTTATACAAATATTTATGTTAATATGATGAACAAGTAAAAGTGAGTAAATAATAATTTAACGGTCGTAAAATATTAGCAATATATGAATATTAAATTAAAAAGGAGGACAAATGAAGTGCAATATAGAGAAAACTATTTAATCTCATCAAGTGTTTACTTTTACAAAGGATAAATAATCCCTTTTATAGGATGTGGAAATCATCCATTTACAATACATTAGTATATCTTTGTTAAATAGATACATTACATTAGTGATTTAAGTAAATGAACATTCACAAGAATATTAGATACATTAGTGGATTAATGAACATCCACAAGTGCATGAATTTATAACATTCCCCCTTGGATGTTCATAGATAATATGCCTCGTTAAAATCTTACTAGGAAAAACTCACTGAGAAAAATCTTAGTGAAGGAAAAATAGTACACATATCTTGTAATATGTTTTAAGTGTTGCCTCATTAAAAACCTTACCGGAAAAACCCAATGGGACAAAACCTTGGTTAAGGAAAAAAGAGTACAATGAGTATTATGCTCCCCTGATGAAAACTTCATCTGATATCTTGGAGACGACGCATTCCAATCTTATATCTTAGCTTCTCAAATGTTGACGTCAGCAATGCCTGAGTGAATAAATCTGCAAGATTATCACTCGAACGAATCTGCTAAACATCTATCCCATCACTTTTTTGAAGATCGTGTGTGAAAAAGAACTTAGGTGAAATATGCTTTGTTCAGTCTCCTTTGATATATCCTCCCTTCAGTTGAGTTATGCAAGCAACATTATCTTCATATAATATTGTTGGAGCTTGTCTGCATAGAAATACCACATGATTGTAAAAATATATATTGAGTCATTGAACTTAACCATACACACTCTCGGCTAGCTTCATTAGTGGCTATTATCTCTGCATAATTTGAAGAAGTAGCAACTATTGTTTGCTTCATAGAATGCCATGATATGTTATACCTCTATATGTGAATAAATAGCTTGTCTAAGGTCGGGCTTTATGTGGGTCAGATAAATATCCCGCATCTGCATAATCAATCATTTCTGATTTGAATGCATTAGAATACAATAATCACATATCAATTGTTCCTTGAAGATATCTGAATATATGCTTAACACTTTTCCAGTATCTTCTTATTGGACATGAGTTGAATCTCGCCAATAGACTTACTACAAAACAAATGTCTGGTCATGTGTTGTTGGCAAGGTACATTAGTGCCCCAATAGCACTGAGATATGGAGTTTCATCACCAAGAATCTCCTCATCCTTTTCTTGAGATCGAAATGGATCTTTATTAATATCGAGTGATCTCAAAATCATTGGAGTACACAATGGGTGTTGCTTGTCCATGTAGAATCGGTTCAAAACCTTTTGAGTGTATGTCGATTGATGGATAAATATCTCATTAGTCAAATGTTCTATCTGTAGGTCAAGACAAAACTTTGTCTTTCCAAGGTCTTTAATTTTGAATTCTTTCTTAAAACATTCAACAACTTTTGAAAGCTCCTTAGAAGTGTTGACAATGTTCAAGTCATCAATATATACAGATATTATAACAAATTCAAGTCCCAACCTTCGTATAAAAATATAAGGACAAATAGGATCATTTTTGTACCCTTCCTTTAGTAAATATTCGCTAAGACGATTATACCACATTCATCCTGATTGTTTCAATCCATATAAGGATTTCTGAAGCTTTATTGAACAAGTTTCTTTTGAATTTTTCTATGCTTCAGGAAGTTTGAATGCTTCAGAAATTTTCATTAAAATGTCATGGTCCAATGAGCCATATAAATAGGCTGTAACCACATCCATTAGATACATTTCAAGCTTTTCATGAACTGATAAATTTATTAGATACCTGAAGGTAATTGCATCTACCACAGGAGAATATGTCTCCTCATAATCAATGTCAGGCCTTTGTGAAAATTCTTGTGCCACAAGTCGTGCTTTATATCGTATGACTTTACTATTTTCATTGCGTTTTTGCACAAAGACCAATTTGTAACCAACTGGCTTGACACCTTCAGGTGTTCGAACTATTCGAAAACTTCACGTTTTTCAAGTGTAACCAGTTCTGTTTGAATTGTTTCCTTCCATTTTGGACAATCATTTCTCTGCCTACATTCATTGACAGATCATGGTTCCAAATCCTCATCATGTTGCATTATTTCAATATAACATTATAGGCAAAAATATTATCAACCGCAATACTATTTCGGGTCCACTTTTTTCTCGTTGAGACATAATTTATGGAGATTTCTTTATTCTCATTATTTTCAGGTACTTGGACCGCCTCAGTGATATCACCATTTGTTATGTCTCGGGGCTCTTCTTGAGCAAATGCCTCTATATGATCATTTTTATCATTTATTCCTTTTCTTTTTTGAGGATTTTTATCCTTGGAACCAATTAGTCTTCCATATTTTAAGTGTGGCCTAGACTCATTTGCCTTGACAAGTTGTCCTATTGGGACATTAACTCGAATTGGAGCATTAACAGCTGGGATATGCGATTTCTTCCTTGACAGGTTAGTAAATGCATTCGGTAGTTGATTTGCAATACTTTGCAAATAAATCAATTTTTCAACTTCTTGCTCACATTGATTTGTTCGGGGATCTAAATGAGATAATGATAATGAATTCCAATCTATCTCATTTTCTAATTGCTTATGTTCTCCCCTTAATGTTGGGTAAACTGATTCATCAAAATGACAATCAACAAACCTTGCCATAAATAAATCTCTAATTCTAGGCTCCAAATATTTTATAATAGAACGAGATTCAGACCCAACATATATCCCATACCTTCTTTAGGGACCCATCTTTGTACATTGTGGTGGAGCAATTGGAACATATATCGTACAACCAAAGACCCTAAAGATGAGAAATGTTTGGCTCCTGGCTGAAAACCAACTGCAATGGGGAGACATCATGATAACTGGTTGGCCTTATGCGCACAAGTGCTGCTACATACAAAATAGCATGCCCTCATATTGGAACAGGCAACCTTGTCCTCATCAATAATGGTCTAGCTATTAATTGAATATGTTTAATCAATGAATCTGCTAGACCATTTTGAGTATGAACATGAGCAACAGGATGCTCAATTGTTATCTCAATGGAAAAATAATCATTAAATAGCCCAAATGTAAACTCGCTAGCATTATCAAGACGAATTGTCTTTATTGCGTAATTTGGAAATTGTGCTCTTAACTTTATTATTTGAGCCAATAACCTCACAAAGGCCATATTGCGAGTTGACAATAAGCACACATGTGACAATCTTGTAGATGCGCCTATCAATATCCATATAATATTTAAATGATCCATATGCAGGGTGAATAGACCCACATATGTCACCCTGTAACCGTTCTAGAAATTCAAAGGATTCCATCCCAACCTTAGTTGTTGATGGTTTAATAACCAACTTTCCTTGAGAACAAGCAATACAAGAGAATTCATTTGACTTAAGAATATTTTTGTTCTTCAAAGTATGCCCATGTGAATTCTCAATTATCCAACGCATTATATTATAACCGGGATGGCCCAACCGGTCATGCCAAATGATAAAATCATTAGAATCAGTAAATCTTTTATTTACAATGGTATGTGATTTAACTGTACCAATATTCGTATAGTACAATCAAGAAGAAAGTGCAGGTAATTTTTCATGCACAATTTTCTTCCCAACATTTATTGTAGTAATATAAAAGTATTCAACCTTTCCTTCATTCGCAGTCTCAACATGATAGCCATTTTGGCGAATAACCTTGAAACTTAACAAGTTTCTTTGAGACTTACTACAATATAATGCATTATTATTTACCAATATTGTTCCTCCAGGTAATATTAACGTCGCTCTTCCAGAGCCCTCAATCAATTTTGTACTACCGGATATTGTATTAATGCAAACCTTTTTCATAACCAAATGAGGGAAATATTTCTTTTCTCTTAGTATCATATGAGTTGTGGCACTGTCCAAAAGACACATATATCCATTACTCATCTTGGATCCAACTGAAGACTGAAAGTTTTATTTATAAAAATATATAATGAGAAGTACAAAGAAAAAACTAACAAAAGAAATTTTAAGTACTTCATTTTTAAGTAAAACGATTAAACATAACATTGTTTGTTTTTTAAATTCAATAATCAATCTTCAGTTTTGATCCCGAAAGAAGTCTCCAACTTCCAGATGAGTAATATCATTGAGGCCATAAAAAACATCATCTTTCAATGCCAAATTTGTCTCACCATTCTCATCATATTCATGAGAAGGCCCTATCCTGGTGTCACGACCCGTGGTTAGGAACTAGATGTGACATGGCGAATGGAGACTCGATGGTCTCCAAACAAGCCTCAAAGTATCCAAATCCACATCATCGGTTCGGAAGCACATTCAAATAGTAAACATATAGTTCTAAGGGATGGGAAAGTAGGACTCACGCTACGGGGATCTCGAAGGGAAAGGGATTTGCATGGATTCACATAGCACGTAGCACATAAGAACTAAGGGGCGGGTAAGTATGACTCACTCTATGGGGGCAATACGGGGCTTCGGATCTTTCACATCTCTACCTCAAACATATATACATATCATGATTCCCATAATAAATCCATGATAGCTGTATCCAATAAATAATTAAGTCATAAGCTTCACATACAACACATAACATATAGAATCGACGAGAGTTTACAAGATGTCCAACAGTGCCTCTAGTCATAAGATAGGACGGGGGCCAAGACATGTTCTGGGCTCACCCTCAACTAAGAAGATAAATAGAAAACGACATAGGTAGAAGGAAGGTGGCTTGTCCTTGGAAGATAAGACTCACCACATTATCAACTCTCCGAATTCGAGCTACCCGTCAAGTGGTGGATGATCATAACACACGGTCCCTACATGGTAAAATAATGTAGGCATAAAGTATGTGTTAGTACGTTTGAATGTACTAAGTATGCGGGTATGCAGTGTATATGACTTACCGGACCTACATATCAATGTTAGATGACAATGACACATAATATACAAGGATCATATAAGCAAAGGAATTTAGTATACAAGATGCCATGGAATGCATGATACGTGCAATGCGATAATGCTCCTATATATATATAATGGGGATGGGCTATAGCCGACAAACCAAATCCATGCGACCTATTACATGAATTAGATCGATTGGGACCTCCCACCGATAGGGAGAAGATTACTTGCCAAAGGTAATCTACATCACACCTTACGGGCCTCCCCATTTCGATGGATGGTCACCTTCCTTACGGGATCTCCATTTCGGAAGGATTTACAAGAATCATATCAAGACATGTCGTATCATAACAAGTAGACGAATAATATTCGTCCCTATGCTGGCATATAGTTCAAGGAAAGGGGGAGGAACCACCAATCCATCGGTGCTAAGTCTTACACATCCCACAAGAATACTTATATATATATACACATGCTTTCAAGAGAGTCAAGTGCAAGTTTCAAAACGTTCAAGGCACATTCAGGCTCAACTCCAAATTACAAGATCATATTCAAGATGCCAATGCAAGGAATAGCTCATCTACAAGTACAAGATGGTGCAAACACCCAAGATGCTCAAAGAGCCAAGATACAAGATGGTGTAAACACCCAAGATACTCCAACAGCCATAATCATAGACATACCGGTGATCACCTTCTTGTCATATCCCATGTCTTACCAAAAATCATATCATAATTCCTTTTTAGGACAAAATTGGACTTAACCCCACATTTTCAAAAATTTCATGTATCAATGTCATGAATGTGATGCAATGCATGGCATAGGAATGTCATGGGTAATGTAGAGTATATCCAAATTAGCAATATAATGTAAAGACTAAGAAATTCATAATAAAATTCATATAAAATGTAGTATAGATCACACATGCAAAATAACCTCTTCAAAAGGACATGCATGTTCATAGTTCCCTAATCCAAGTAGTTCATCATAATTAAACTTAACATAACTCAAAATTCGGAATATTAGATAGCACATGCATTGTTCAAGTAACCCAAATCAAGTAGTCAAAATTAACATTTTAAGTGGACAAGTTCATAAAATAGCTTGAAAAGAACTTGGTCTTCTTGGTTGAAAGGAACCAAGAATCAAAACCCACATACCTATATCTTGAGGATGAACTTGAGGACAAAATGGGCTCCAAATTGAAGGTCTTGACTTGAGGATCCTAGAGAGAAGTTGGAGAATCTTGTAGGAGGAATTTTAGATAGAGTGAGAGTGAAATGAGGGATGGCCGAAAAGTGAGGGAGTTTGGTTAATTTAGGGACTTAGGAAGGGTGGAAAATACCCGAAATACCCTCAAACCAATTTATATTTATATAAAAACCAAAATCAAAACGGGTAAAAATATTAAGTACTGTTCATGGCCAATGAACAGTGACACGGTCCGTGAACAGTAACCGTGTGACTTTACTTAGAATTTTCAACAAATTGTTTCAAGCCAAGGGCTTCCAACGGAAGGTCGTACGGACCGTGTGATGCTTCACGGGCCGTACAAGGGTCCGTATGAAGGTACCAAGGAAGGAGACACACTTAGAACACAATTTTTCAAGGAAATCGTGACTGACTTCAGCCTCACAGACCGTTTGCTACCACATGGTCCGTGTAGCTGGCCGTGTGGCTTGCTTGCACGAACAGGCTTAACGAAAACAAGCATAACTCCTTGGTCCAAGCTCGGAATTAAGTGAAACTAGGTGCATTGGAAAGATAATTCAAAGAGATTTAATTTGATAAATTGTAGGACACGTAGTTCATTTTGTGCTAAGAGATATGTCCATTTAAAATTGACCTTTCTACCAAATCATATGAAAAACCTTTAGGTTCAGTGTCGGAGAAGTTTAGGAATGTAAAGGGATTTTAAAGGTCATAAAAAGCCTTGGGGATGAATCAAAATATCAAAAACACCTTAATAAAATGGATCTTTAAATTTCATGAGGGCCTTGACACGGTTGGCTTCACGGTCCGTGAAGCTCTTCACGGTCCATGAAGGCTCCCGTCTATCCCAGACAGGTTTTACGAAAACGGGCATAACGTCTTGTTCCGAACTCGAAATGAGGTGAGACCAGATGCGTTGGAAAGATAATCAAATAAATTCAATTTGATATGTCATGGGACAGCAAGTTCATTTTGAGCTAAGAGATATTCCTATTTAAAGTTGGCCCTTCTATCGGCACTTGAGAATAATTTAGCCAAGGGAATTCCTTTGAACTTGACTTGATGTAGGAGACACATGGTGATTTTAAACAACATAGATGAGCTTGAATTGAAGGCTTTAGAGTGAACTTAGCTTGAGCATGAAGGCCCCGTACTTAGAAATATTTCACTTCGGAAACTTTACGGATGACCTCACGGGTCGTGCCACCCCACACGGACCGTGATGGCTCCCATGAAGTGTCACCTTAGTCCAAAACTTTTTCGAAACTAATTTTCATGCTTCCTTGAGGTTGTACAAAATTCCGGGGCCTTACACCTGGCATTATCTTTAAGAGTCAAATGTGACTCCATCCGGACATTAGAATTGGAGGCACCACCTTTCTTTCCTTTCCTTTTTAAGGAATTTTGATACAACCTGACGAAATATTTAGGTGTCTGACATTCATTTTTTCAGTGGCCTTTCAGGCCACAAGATGACAATGATTACCTTTGCCTCTTGAAGGATTATTTTGAGAACTCATATTGTTCTCTCTTTTGTTATGACCACCACCTCAACGATTATTATATTGTCCCTTGCCCTGGCCACGCCCATGCACAATCCTGGCCATGATATTGTCTCATTTCAGACTGACCTTGTGCTTCAATCATATTTTCTTCTGGTAATGAAACATTTCTAGTGGGATGGGCTTTATGATTTTTCATCAACAGGGCATTATGTTGCTTTAGAGTATTTTAAAAAAAAATTCTCACGGTAATGCTGCAGTACTATTACATTTGAGGCATGGAAAGTAGTTAATGTCTTTTCCAACATGTCCTCATCTTTTATAATTTTCCCACATAATTTTAATTGGGATGTGATTCTAAATACAACAAAATTACACTCAACTACAACTTTAAAATCTTGATACTGTAAGTGCAGCCACTCATAATGAACCCTTGGCAATATCATGGCCTTAAGGTGGTCATATCTTCTTTTCAAACCTATCCACAATTCCAGTGGGTCCTTCACTGTCAAGTATTCAACTTCAGGCTTTCATTCAGACGATGACGAAGGAAAATCATAGTCTTTGCTTTATCCTGACTTGATGTTTAATTTTCTTCAATTATTGTATCACCAAGACCCTTAGTGGTAAGGTGAATTTTAGCATCAAGTACCCATAACAAATAATTCTTTCCAGAAATGTCAAGTGCCACTAATTCAAGTTTGACAAATTCGACATGATGAAAACTATCATAAATAACTGAGTTAGTAACATAATGTTGATTTCCTTATAATAAATGATAAATTAATATTTCGAATGATAAAATATTATACAAGTACAAAATATATGATATGTAAGATGGTTTAAAATATTTATCTTTAATGGTTATAATAGCTAGCAATTCTTATTAAAATCTAAACACAAATCACTTAGTTAATAATTATAAATATAATATATATAAATACTTGACTTTATTATAACTTACTAGTAATTTATATTAATCAAACATTTATATAATATTTACACGTCAATGAATTTAAACTTTAAAGTGATATAGTACTCATATAATATAGTCATATGACACAAGTAACATTAATTATTATATTTAATTTAAAGAAAAACTATTTTTCTTATAACACATAAATAATGATCACAAATATATGACAAGAAAATACTTATTAATATTTTAACTAACATGCCATCATATTGCATAATATCTAATTTAGAGTTATAAGCCAGTGGTATATGAATAACATAATAATTTAGATCTTAAGCATATCAACTATCATATTTAGAACAATAATATAATAATACCTAAAGCAAGTCATGTTAAAGATGTTATAAATAAATAAATATATAAATGTATACCTGAACCGAAAAGAAATTTGAGTAACCTTTAAGAGAAAGATGACCCTGATGTTAGAAAATCTCAATTGGCTAGAGACTCGTGCTGATAACATATTGTAAAATATTAGAAATATATAAATATTAAAGTAGAAAGGAAGACAAATAAAGTGCAATATTGAGAATACTATTTAATCTCATCAAATGTGTACTTTTACAAAGGGTGAATAATCCCTTTTACAGGATGTAGAAATCATCCATTTACAATACTTTAGTACATCTTTATTAAATGGATGCATTACGTTAGCTCTTTATGTAAATGAACATTCACAAGAACATTAGATACATTAGTGGATTAAAGAACATCCACAAGTGCATGAATTTGAAACATTAACTTTATTAAAATTACTTTTCTTCATGGATTTGTGTTCTATTAAAAGAATTGTAAAAAGTACTCCCGCTATTTCAAAATAAGTGAATTGTTGGGGATTTTTGTATTTTCAAAATAATTAAATTATTCACTTTTCAAGGGATATGTTGGATATTTTTTTCGCAATTTTGCCCTTCATTAATTGAGTTTCTAAAGTTGAATTTTGTATTAGAAATAAATGATGTATTAAATGAGTGTTTAGAGTTTGAAAAGGGTAAAAATGGAAACATGATTAAATTTTGTCTTTATTTTCTTTTTTAATATGTGTGATATAGCCCAACAATTCATTTATTTTGAAATAGAGGGAGTACTTCTTAATGACTCAATTAAAACATTATTATTATAATTTAATAATATAATACAATAATTACAAAATAAATCCCTATAAACTTTGCATGATTTTGTTTAACACACTATTCAAGATACTCGTTGTAAAACGTATATCCAAACATGATTAATTTCACATTAAAAATGCAAATAAAATAAATAAAAATATTGGGAAAAGATTTAAATCTTAAATGAGAATATTTAAAGCATAATTATTTTTCTTGTCATTTTTAATAAAGTATTACTTAAATAAATCATAAATAAAAAATTAATATTTTAGCATGGACTCTCGTTACTCTCTCTCTATATATACTATTTTATAATTTTAAAAAATGTATCTTCATCGTAAAATCAAATAATCATCAATAAAATTCAATCCGTAGTATATTTATACAAACCAAAAACATATAATAAAATGAAAACTTAAAAACAAGAAAGTTTTTTTTTAGGAATATTTGTCAAATTTAATTATTTAATGATAAAAAATATTCAATAAATTTATAGTATTTTGTTGATTCTTTTCGCATCCCTAATGATTTATTCTCAATTATTTGTTTCTAACAGTAGTGAACCTTTTCACATTCGCAAATTCAATTGAATTATTAATGGCTTAATATACTACACATCCCATATTCTATAATATATTTGTATTTGCTGTCTTTTAATATTTTATTTTATATTATATGTTGAGATTTGAGAATAATGTCTTTTGATTACTTATTTTTATTGTTAGCAAATTTAAAAAGCTAGAAAAATTAAGCTTTTTGTATACAAATTCTTTTCTCTCTCTACATTCTTTTTAAAAACACCAATTTTTTTTCTTTCAAATTGCATATATTATACAAGTGTTTTTATAGAAGGTTAAAAATTCTTGAATAATGAAAAATCATAGTAAACTGCATAAACAAAGTGTTAATAATCTAATTGCTTAAAATTTGAGTTTTGAAAAAAATTTAACATTCAAAAATCTTGTCTGCGTAAACTCACTAATTGTTTTAATAAAGTGGAAGTTTTTCGTATATTTGTTGTTTTTAAAGAAATTATTTAAGCGGTATATATATGGAATATTTTTTAGATGAACCTAGTGAAATATTGACTAAGAAAATATATAGAAAAAAAAAGGGAAGGAAATAGAGATTTGGACAAAACGAAAAACTCTTAAAAGCGTATCAAATACTTTATCTAATTTATTTTACTTGAGTCTATATAAAAAATAAATGTATCATTTTACTGGTTTAATTTAACAAATCAAGAGAGTTATATACTACTTTATATCCATACTAATGTTAAATAACTATGTATAAAATAGCAATAATCAAATTTAAAATTATAAAATGTTATTGATAAAATTAGTTTTCTTATTAAAACTTTCTAGAAATATACATCATATCAATAATTTTTTTTTAATGTTTGGTGTCTCTCCTTTTCTTTTCCTTTATTTTTTTTCCATATCTAGTTTCTTCTACTTATGAGTTTTTGAGACGAGGGTTTCCAGGAAACAACCTCTCTAGCTATGAGGTAGTGATAAGGTCTGTGTACATTCTACCCTCCCCAGTAGGGATGGCAACGGGGCGGGGCGAGTTTAGAGCTATGCGGGGTAGGTAAGTTTAAAGTTATGAGGGGCAGGGCAGGTGTGGAGCGAATTGACGTAACTATTTTTATAACTAATACGGGGCGGGGCGGGTGCAGAGAGAATTGAAGTAACTATTTTTAGAACTAATGGGGGGCGGGGCGGGGCGGGGCGGGTTGCGGGTTTGAAAGACCAAATAGGAATTCGAAGAAAATTAAATCTTTGTAATTAGTAAAAATCAAAGATATAAACTTTTTATATTAAACAGTGACTTGAATTTTATTTTTTTTCTAAAATTTAATCTAGACATGTCTGGTAAATTGTTAGTGGTTAAAATGTTAATTAGAAACTTTTAATTAATGATTATGAAACAATTAAAAATAGATAATTAGTTGTTAAAATGTTAATTAGCGAGAAATTTAAAAAAATTATGAGTTTTTATTTTCATGTTATATTTAATTAAAAAAATAAAAGAACTTAAAAATTTAAGCGGGACGGGATAAAAATGAAAAATGTCATCATGTGGGGCGGGGCGGTTTAAAAATTTTTATGGGTTGAGCTTAACCCACCCTACACCCGCCCCATTGCCATCCCTACTGTAATGGGGTCAACTCTTGCGATCTAACCCACTTGACAGTCTAACTCCCTTAGACTCAACCTACTTTTTCACTCAATTTGATCAAGTTTCAACACAAACAAGGATTGCGAAATAAGAACACAAGCACATTGTTGCTTCTCTAGCACACGCAAGTGTACGTGGCCAACCCAAGTAATATAGTGGCCCTGAGAAAGAAGCCGGGATATCGAACTCAAAGGATTTAAAGATTAATGGTTTCTGCCTAAGTTATTATGCTCAATTGGTATCCAAGATAAATAGCAATGAGATTTATAAAAGAAACGAATTATGTCTAAAATCTAAGATTAAATGTAAGACTCCATTTGATTGAAATAGTAATTTATCAACTTAAAGGTAATTCCAGGATTGTAGCCATGGCGACTCCGTGTCTCTCAATCAGTGTTCACGCGTATGGGTTTACACTTACTAGTTTACAGGGTTAAATTTACCTAACAGGGTTGCACGCCTCTACAAGCCTACTTTTACTGACTGCCTAACTATATCGTTGAGCGGGGATAGACAGACTACCAAAAGTGCTTTGATTTTATCTTCCTGTATTATAAACCAAGCGAGGTGTAAGGGTAGTTGTCACAGGTTTCTCTTACACGAACCAATCTAGTGACCTAGTTGGACACGCCCCCTGTTCCACTGTGTTCTAATCACTCCAACATCTTTCGAATTCAAAATGACTAACCCATTTACTCCCCAGTTGGTCAGGTTGAGAAGTATAAATAAAAGTGTCACAAAAGTAAGTAATGAAACCAATCATGCATAAACCAAAATTAAGAGATCATATTGTCTAGGGCTACAATCCCAGAATATGGGAGAACTAGCCACTCATAGTTGGTTCCTACATCAAAATTAAGCTGACAATAATTAACATTCAAGAATACAAAGATGAAAACAAACCAAATTTGACCTAGGTTGTGTTCTCTACTTTTTCCCATCTGTTTTTCGTTCCAAGACTGAATGAATAAAAGTTCTTTTTCAAATAATTGATAGTCTCCTATTTTCCAAATCCCGTAACTCGTTTTTCTCTTGGGATACACGCGGTCCGCGACGCGGACTAGTGTGTTTTGACCCGGCTCTATCAATTTGCTGACTGGACTAGTTCGCCTCTTCATTCACCATGGTCCACGACGCGAACCCCTGCAGCGTACTGGGCCTTTGTGTTTTTTCCTTCTCCTTTTTCAGTTTTGCTAATGTGCTCCCAGGTCCGCGACTTCATTCACCATGGTCCGCGATGCGAACCCTACAGCGTACTGGGCCTTTGTGTTTTTTCCTTCTCCTTTTCCAATTTTGCTAATGTGCTCCCAGGTCCGCGACGCGGACCTTCGCCTCTGCTGCAGCATGCTTCTTTTCTTCCTTGATTTTTGTGCCGTGTTCATCCTCCCAACCTCCCAATTTGCACATGGCTTCGGAATGCTATTATTTGACTAAACTCTACAAAATACAACCACACGGAGTACTTGATCCCCAGATTAGAAAAATAACAACAATCCTACTAAAAATAGTTGTTCTCTTTATTTTTAACCTTTTATTTAGCTCAATTTATGGGTCTTTTTGGCTAACTAGGCGTATAAATACGCCTAAGATCACCACCCCACACTTAGAGTTTTGTCCGTCCTTGAGCAAATGCAACACTCATGCATGAGACTCATTAGGCAGTGTGTACCCCAAACAAATGATATGAACGGCTCGCATGCACCAAAGAATGAAAACCTTACTGGATCCTAACAATATTCCTTTTATCTAATCCTTCACGCTTAATCGTGAAATCATGTAGGAATTTAGTCAACATTATCATCTGGTTGCTAACCTTACTTGAGTATGTGCCCTCACTAGAAGAATTACCCATGCACACCCATCAGAATTCAGAGAATAGAAGAGAAAACAAAAACAAGAATATGGGTACTCAATCAACTCTCTCTCTCCCAATTGATGTCTTGTGTTGGGTCTAGTTCCTATAGGCTCGCCCTTAATGTACAAATGCGACCTAGTAGTAGTCGGCTTGAAGGATCACTGAGGTCTTCTGTGTGGTTGTAATGTCGGCTAAGCGCTGGTGGGATGCATTTTATGGAATATAAGTAACATGGATCAATCCCTAAGCGCACTTAGCTCAACACTGCATTTTACAGCAAAGATTACATATTTCAGCACTCTGCCCAAACAGTTATTCACATGTTACATTGTTCTCTTACTGTTACAACCCTCCTTTTTCTTTTGCTTTTCTCTCTCTCTTTCTTTTTTTTTGTTTTAGTTTGCGATGGGTCCGCGACGCGGAGACATCGTGGACAGCCACTGTTTTTAGGCGCGATGAGTCCGCGACGCGGAGATATCGTGGATCACCACTATTCTCAAGCCATACATCCATTTTTCTTTCACTTATTCCCTGAGATATCCCATTAAGCTTTCCTATCCTCCGACTATCATGCTACAGGGCTTGGGGATCAGGTTCAACACGGTTTTAGATCAAAAGGAAGGGTAGGATTAACACGTGGCTAACCAAAGGAAAAGGCTAAAGCTCAAAAGGGCTGACTAGGGAGATAATGTTAGGTGGATAGACTGCTGAAGGCTTAATGGGCTACCAAAGAAATGTCTCGATCATTTCCTTCAAATTCGACTCCTACTAAGTTCATTCTACATACCGGGCAAGTTCTAGCAACTATTTTAACACAGACTAAAACAATTCAGCTCACTACTCTTGGCACACTCCCCTCATAAGGTTAACTCTAGATTCAATGTTTCCTAATTCACATGATTCCTTGATTACATCATTTTATTCCGTAGTGCTAGAATCAGGTATTACTTTTCAGGCTTCCTAGTGATTAAGTTACTTTGATTTACACGACCATCATACCTTGCTTGATCGTATCACTGCTGACACACTACTTCAGAACTGAATTGCCAAGCAATCACATCTCTAATCTAACATGTTGCAACAAGCTAAACATTAATAAGAAATACTAGAGAACAACTGTCTTAACATGAACAATGCAACTAATACTCAAGAAAGAAACAATAGACAAACAACTAGGCAAGAAAAGAAGAAAAAAAAAGAAATGTCTGAATTATACAAGCCGAATGAATATGTAAAATAAAATGCATATAGTCAGTAATGTCACTGCCAGCCACCCTACACTTAGTCTCAGCACTGCCCTCAGTGCTGATCAAAGAAAACCCGCTTTGAATCCAATTTGCTCTTACTTCTCCAGGCTGGGCAAGATTGACTCCCCTCCTGTGGCAACTGGGACCTCCTCCTCAATATCATCCTCCTCCGTGTCAGATGCAATCCGTGCGTCCTCCGGGTCGGTGGGGATGTCATTATCAACGGGCTCCACAAAGGTAGGCCCGATGCGCAACACAACATTTGCAAGGGCGTTGAGAGAGTAGCGGGTGGAAACTTCGTCCAGCTCCTACTGTGTAGACGGGCGACCGCCCGACCAATGCCTAAGCATCTCTAGCCCATACAAGCGTGCCATAATGAGCTCATCCCTGTGGTTGCGCTCAGAAGTGGTGAGGATTGGCCCCGTAGCCTCCTCAGGCCCCTTAATGTTGGTGACTTTATAGGGTGAGGCCTCAATGTGGGGACAATAATCTAGCTCTTCAGTGGAGACACCTGCACGAGTGCACAATTCAGTTATGAGGCCCCCGAAAGCGTACCTACGACCACGGCGGACTCTGGCCTTCCTCATGGCGAACTTGAGAATAGCCCCAAGTTAAGCTCTATGCCCGTCATGAGGGCATATACCAGGCAAGTTCTATCTTGCGTCACGATAGTGAAGTGTTGCCCTGAAAAGAAGGAATGCATCACTATTTCGACCCAGACCCGAGCTTCCCGATTCATGTGGCAAAGGGGAAGCTTTGGTGGTATCCTCGACCTGCATGCCTTATCTACCTTGCCGTGGAGTTTACTCCCGCAAGTGTGTGCCGGATGAGGCGGTATGGGGGCTGCATCTGCAAATCATTGAAAGTACCGGCAGGAACATCTGGAGTGCCCAGGATGCCATTGATGGCAAGGGGGCCTATGTTGACTTCCACTCCTCTCACAATGACCACCTATGTGCGAGGTTCCTTCTTCATATTGGCGTAGAAATCCTTGACCATGTTGAGGTTGCACGGTAGGGGATCGTGGAAGAGGAACATGAGGTGGTATTCCATGAACCTCTGATAAATCTGGGGGAACTCGTGAGCCAAGGAGTCCGTATCAAATTGGAACATCCGGGAAGTACTTGGTCTCATTATGAGCCCAGTACTACCTCTGCCCCTCTCTATCCACTGCCCAGAGCCCAAAACGAGGTCATTGGCCTCTATGCTCAGGGCCTTGGGGTACCACTGGGACATCCCTGGTTCGCCTTCGACTGCTCAAGGCACCTGCTCCACTGGTTTGCCCTGTTCTTCTTACCCTGGAAGCCATTAATACCTGTAGCAAAACAAGTTCAGTCGCTCAATGATAGCGCAAGGGGGAACCGTGTGCAGGCTTAGGTTATCCTGACCTCACACTTAGACCAATCCACACCAGGTGAAGAGGATACTCAGACTTCTCTACTTCACTGGTGGCACACGATACCACCGATCCCCCCACAATGAATAATCTAAGTCAGTCTCAGTAATCATGTTATCCCCATACGACCCATAGGCCCAAACTGCGAGCAAAATGAGTAACAAACCACCCACACTTAGATAATTTCTATAAATCATGGTAGTTTAACCCAAAAGACCCCTTCCCCAACAGTTATAGCTAATTTCCCCCAATTTTTGCTACCTAGGGTTTTCACCCCACAAGAATATGCAAAAAAAAAAAAAAAGATGACCATTACCACAAAATCACACCAAAAAATTCGACATCGAGCACTACTCTACGCATAAGACGACCCCATCATGATATTAAGTCCTACAGCACTGATCACATGCTTTAATGTATTCAAAGAAGCAACAAGCATGCACAATAGCCCAAATGCGACATGTAGAATGACAATACTTACTTGAGTTGCAGTAGAATGATGGTGAGATGAGTATGCGTCGCGTAGATGTTTGAAACTTGAGGCGTAGGAGGAACAAAATCGAGAATTTAGAGAGAAAAGGGGCTAAAATCGGGTAAAGTTTCGTGTGAAAAAACCCTAGAAAGAGAAGGTGGGTTTATATAGGGGTGGGGCCATGCAGAAATCAAGGCTCGAAATACACGGGTCCGCGACGTGGAGCCATTGCGGTCCATGCCTTCAGAATTTACTTACCTGGGCCCAGAAGGAATAGATGCTACGCGATGCATCCGCGACGCGTCATAGTCGCGGACGGTCACTGTTTTGGGGCCAATGTTTTTTTGAAATTTTAACTTCGGGCCCCAAAAGATTCCCTGAACAATGGAATAAGCTTCAAAACAGTAAGATATGTTAGTTCAGCCAAAAGAATGACAAAAACAACTCACGAATTTGAAAACGAATCGATGATGCCTTTTTTCACCTAGAACAGTGCAACAAGTGTAATTGCGCAACACCTCCGCGATGCGATCCTGTCGCGACGGGTCATTGTTTTGTGGCCCAAAATATTTTGAAATTTGAGCTACGGGCCCCGAAAAATTCCCCGAACAATGCCAATAGCTGCAAAACATCAACATCAGTTAATCCAAAGAAGGAAATTTCAATATTGAATGACGGATTACCGGGAATTGGTGATGATCAGTTCAGCCCCGGGATGAGCATTCTGTGCGATGCATCCGCGATGCGTATGCATCACGGACATCCACTTGTTGCTTGTTCTGTTTTTTTTTAACATATGAATTAAAACCTTACCTTACCACGGGTTGCCTCCCGCGCAACGCCTGATTTACTGCCGCGGCACGACACAGTATCACTCACTCGTCATTGGCCAAATTAATTACCTGTTAGTCTCTATTTGTGTCAGCACCATATTAATGCTTGACACGCTGCCCATTAACCAAAAAGGTTTGGTCTGATGCTGTCCCTTTAAGCTCCATAGCTCTGTGTGGTGTGATATTTTACACTGTGTATGGTCCACTCCACTTTGACCACAACTTACCTGGAAACAATTTTAAGCGTGAGTTAAAGAGAAGTACCTGCTGACCCGGTTCGAAGGCTCGTGGTATGATACGCCGGTCACGTCATCTCTTGGTCTTCTCCTTGTACAGTTTCGCGTTCTCATATGCGTGAAGCCAAAATTCATCCAACTCCACCAGTTGCTCCAGCCTTTTCTTTCCCGCGAGCTCAGGATCGAGATTTAGCCTCTTGATTGCCCAGTACGCTTGATGCTCTAGTTCCACTGGAAGGTGACATGCTTTCCCATATACTAACCGATATAGGGATGTGCCTATCAGTGTCTTGTATGCTGTCCGGTATGCCCACAAGGCTTCATCAAGTTTGATTGCCCAATCCTTCCTTGTGGCATTCACGATCTTTTGCAGTATCTGCTCACCTCTCTGTTCGACACCTCCACTTGCCCACTCGTCTGTGGATGGTATGCGGTGGCCACTTTATGTCGTACTCCATACTTAGCCAGCAGATTCTTCACCGTTTGGTTAATGAAATGAGTACCTCCATCACTAATGATGGCCCTTGGAGTCCCAAATCTAGTGAAGATTTGCTTCCTTAGAAACTTGCGCACCACCTTCGTGTTATTTGTGGGCAATGCTGCCGCTTCCACCTATTTGGAGACATAGTCTACTACTACCAGGATGTACTGGTTACCAAATGATTGTGGAAATGGCCCCATGAAGTCCATCCCCATACATCAAAGATCTCCACCTCCAGGATGTTGTTAAGGGGCATCTCATGTCTCTTGGAGATGGTGCCCATTTTCTGACATGCCTCACAAACTGCACGACATCCCTGTATAATATGGGCTAGAAGAACCCGGACTGTAGCACCTTATGAGCTGTTCGTTCACCGCCGTGATGACCTCCATAGAGAGAAACATGGCACCTTCCTAAAATCTTTTGCATTTCTGCTTCAGGCACGCATCTTCTCACCATTTTGTCGGGCCCTTGTTTAAACAGATACGACTCATCCCATATGAATGCTTTTGAATCATGAGCTAGACGTTTTCGTTGTTGATAAGTTGCCCCAGGTGGGAACACCCCACTTACCAAGTAGTTGACAATGTCTGCATACCATGGTAGTTCCTCCACTTCTAAGGCCATCAATTGCTCATCTCGGAACTCTTCTTTTATCTGCAGTTGTTCCCCTATGTGAGCATCACTTTCCAGGCGGGACAGATGATTAGCAATCTGGTTTTCACACCCTTTGCGATCCTTTATCTCAATGAAGAACTCTTGAAGTAACAGGATCCATCGAATCAACCTGGGCTTTGCTTCCTTCTTATTAAACAAATACCGCACCGTTGCATGGTCGGTAAACACTACGACCTTGGTGCCCATTAGATACACTCTGAATTTGTCAAATGCACACACCAATGCTAGCATTTCCTTCTCAGTCACGGTGTAGTTATACTGTGCTGCATCGAGTGTTTTACTGGCATAGTAAATGGCGTGGAACACCTTATCTCGGCGCTGCCCCAATACTGCGCCCACAACATTGTCACTCGCATCACACATTAGCTCGAATGAGAGCTCCTAATCTGGTGCTGTTAGTATTGGGGCTTCGACTAACTTCTTCTTCAATAGTTCATATGCCTGCAAATATGAAGCATCAAAGTTAAACGTTACCTCTTTCTCCAGGAGGGTTGACAATGGCTTGGCAATTTTGGAGAAGTCTCTTATAAATATCCGGTAAAACCTCGCATGACCTAGAAAGCTACGGACTCCTTTTACTGACACATGGGGTGGTAGCTTCTCTATGGCCTCTATCTTTGCCTTGTCTACTTCCAGACCGCACTTTGAAACGTTATGCCCCAAAACTTTTCCTTCTTTCAGAAGGAAATGGCACTTCTCCCAGTTAAGGACCAAATTACTTTCTTCACAGCGTACCAGAACTCTTTCTAGATTCTGCAATCATGTTTCAAAGGACTCCCCAAACACTGAGAAGTCATCCATGAACACCTCCACCATGTCTTTCACCATGTCGTGGAATATAGACATCATGCACCTTTGGAAGGTGGCAGGGGCATTGCACAATCCAAAGGGCATGCACTTGAAGGCATAAGTGCCATATGGACATGTGAAAGTAGTCTTTTCCTAGTCTTCAGGGTGATGGTGATCTGATTGTACCCAGAGTATCCATCCAAGAAGCAGTAGTACTCTTGTTTAGCCAACCTGTCCAACATCTGATCAATGAAAGGCACCGGATAGTGGTCCTTGTGGGTGGCATCATTCAATCTCCTGTAATCCATGCAGATGGGCCACCCTGTCACTGTACTAGTTGGAATTAACTCATTTTTGTCATTAGTGACGACTTTCATCCCCCTTTTCTTTGGTACACATTGTACCGAGCTCACCTATTTGCTGTCAGATATGGGGAAGATGATTCCTGCATCCAACCACTTGATTACTTCTTTCTATACCACTTCCTTCATAATTGGATTTAGCCTCAATCAGTGGTAAGTTAATATGTACCTCTTTCAACAGCCCGATGAAATTCTGGAAACAGTTATCCTCCTTCTTCTTCTTGAACTTCTGTGGAAATGGAGGAGGTGGTTTTGGGACTAGGGTAATGTCTTCCGAAGCTGGACTTGGCATGCTGGCCTCATCACTTTGTGTAGTGCCTGATTCAGCTTCGCCCCTCTTCTTAGGGACTGCTTCCATGAGGGGTCGTCCGCTCCTTGTACAGACTACATTAACCTGTTTTGGGTTAGGGTTAGTGTTTTTTTACATGGGGTCTGGAATTCATGTTTCCTGCCAGCTGCCCCAACTGCCTTTCCAAGTTTTGAAGATCTTGCTTGTTCCTACGAATCTCCTCCTCTTGCCTATTTTAGTTCGCCAGAATTTGCCTCAATACCTCACTGTCGGTCATACTATTGGGGTTAGTCTGTTTTGCAGGCTGTTGAGCTTGCTGATTGAAATATGCATTGTTACCCTGTGGTCTCTGCTGAAATGTCCCCTGATTCGGTTGCTGACCTCCCCATGAGAAGTTGGGATGATTCCTCCAACTTGGGTTGTTGAGTTATCATAGCCTTGATAATCCCCTCTCTGTGAGCATTCCCCACAGTGTTCACTGCTTCAGGATTAGCCCCACACGACTCAGCAGTATGATCTCCTCCCCCACAAACATCACACCACCCGGGTTGTTGTTGTTGCACCATATTCACTAGGGCTGGCTTCTGACCTACACTTGATTGTGTCTGTTGTTGCTGTCCTAATGCCAAGTTTTTGAACTGAGTAGTTATCATATTCCGCATAGCTGACATTTGCGCCTTCAAAGCACTTGTGGCATCAATTTCTAGCATACCAGCTTGCTTCTGGACTATCGGTCTGCTTGATCCTCCATTCCACTCAGGATTTCCTTGTGCTATCCTATTCAGCAGGGAATACAACTTATCGTACGTCTTTTCCAATGCCTGCCCACCTACAACCGAATCAAGAAGAATCTTTGTGTTTGGTTCCAGACCCTCTGTGATAGTGTGTACTAACACTTCATTAGCTTGGCAATGATGCAGGCAATTAATAAGCAAAGTTTTGAATCTGTCCCAAGCTTGATATAGATTCTCCCCTAGCTTTTGCTTGAAGCTGAAAATCTTACTCCTGAGTTTGGCAGTTTTGCCAGATGAGAAGTAACGGGTGAGGAATTTACGAGCAAGATCATCCCATGACGTAATTGAGTGCGGTGGTTCTATCTACAACCACCTCCGGGCGCCCCCCAACAACGAGAAGGGGAACAGGGTCATTCTCACATAGTCCGTATTCACCCCTGTAGGAATGAAAGTGTCGGAAATCTCCAGGAAGTTCTGAAGGTGGACCTGTGGGTCTTCATACGGTAGTCCAGTGAATTGTCCGGTGGAGTGTAGAAACTGAACCATATTTTGTTTAAGTTCCTACCGACCTCTGGGCTCCGATTTCAAGAAACAGCTCGTCACATTAGTAGTCTGCAGGATTGCCACATCCCTCACTGGGTGAGGTGTTGCCGGTGCCCGAGGCGCTGCAGGTACACGAGGATTATCTTCAGCCATTGGTTCCCTGGTAGGATGTGTGTTAGTGCTGCTATTCTCACGATCCTCCTATTCAATAAGTTCCAATGGAGGTGTTTGGAATAGGGTGCCTACTCTCCTCTTTGATTGTTGAAAGCAAGAATCCTGGTCCTCCAGCTTAACACTCACTTGCCTGAAATAAAGGCACAACTAAGATCAAATGCAGTGAGCACAATAAAGAACAATAACTCAGAGAAATAACCAGCTCAACTTTAAATCCCTGGCAATGGCGCCAAAAACTTGTTGCTTCCTAGCACACACAACTGTACGTTGTCAACCCAAGTAATATAGTGGCCTTAAGAAAGAGGCCGGGATATCAAACCCAAAGGATTTAAAGACTAATGGTTTCTGCCTAAGTTATTATGCTCAATTGGTATCCAAGATAAATAGCAATGAGATTTATAAAAGAAACGAATTATGTCTAAAATCTAAGATTTAATGTAAGACTCGATTTGTTTGAAATAGTAATTTATCAACTTAAAGGTAATTCTGGGATTGTAGCCATGCTGCTGCTTTCACTTGGGCTGCAGTCAATGACACAGACAAGATTACAGGTAACGTTTCATTCTTGCCAAGGAATATATACCTGAGGTGCGAGGGTAACGACTTTAGTTCCAGTTTAGGTGCTTTTTCAATTGAAGGTTTACGGGGAGGTCCCAACACTCTGTTTAAAGGCTCTTCTTCCTTCTTCGACATTTTGACATTGTGGTCATTTAGTACACTTTCTATTTCTCTAGCTTCTGCATCATCCACTAGCCCTTAGTTCAATAGAACACTAGTCAGTGGGTCTGTTATCTCTACCTGGCTTAATGCCGCTCTAGCACGGTGATAGCTGCCAAGTCCTCGTAGGCTGTAGGGAGCTTCATAGCTTTGTACACGTCAAATACTTCCACTTTATCATGAGCTCTCATGGTGAGCTTCCCTCAATCAGTGTTCTTGCGTATGGGTTTACACTTACTAGTTCACAGGGTTAAATTTACCTAAGAGGGTTGCACGCCTCTGCAGGCCTACTTTTACTGACTGCCTAACTACATCGTTGAGCGGGGATAGACAGACCACCAAAAGTGCTTTAATTTTATCTTCCTGTATTATGAACCAAGCGGGTGTAAGAGTTGTTGTCACAGGTCTCCCTTACATGAACCATTCTAATGACCTAGTTGGACACGCCCCCTGTTCCACTGTGCTCTAATCACTCCAACATCTTTCGAATTCAGAATGACTAACCCATTTACTCCCCAGTTGATCAGGCTAAGAAGTATAAATAAAAGTGCCACAAGAGTGAGTAATAAAACCAATCATGCATAAACCAAAATTAAGAGATCACATTTTCTAAGGCTACAATCCCAGAGTATGGGAGAACTAGGCACTCATAGTTGGTTCTCACATCAAAATTAAGCTGACAATAATTAAAATTCAAGAATACAAAGATGAAAACAAACCAAATTTGACCTAGGTTGTGTTCTCTACTTTCTCCCGTCTGTTTTTTGTTCCAAAACTGAATAAATAAAAGTTCATTTTCAAATAATTAATAGTATCCTGTTTTTCGAATCTCGTAACTCATTTTTCTCTTGGGAGACACGCGGTCCATGACGCGGACTAGTGTGTTTTGACCTGGCTTTGTCAATTTGCTAATTGGACTAATTCGCCTCTTCATTCACCATGGTCTGCGACGCGGACCCTGCAACGTACTGGGCCTTTGTGGTTTTTCCTTCTCCTTTTCCAGTTCTGCTAATGTGCTCCCAGGTCCATGATGCGGACCTTTGCTTCTGCTGCAGCATGCGTCTTTTCTTCCTTGATTTCTGGGCCGTGTTCATCCTCCCAATTTACACATGGCTTCAGAATGCTATTATTTGACTAAACTCTGCAAAATACAACCACACGGAGTACTTGACCCACAGATTAGAAAAATAACAACAATCCTACTAATAGCAGTTGTTCTCTTTATTTTTAACCTCTGACTTAGCTCAATTTATGGGTCTATTTGGCTAACGAGGCGTATAAATACGCCTAAGATCACACAAACAGGAACAAGTCTCAACCTTGTTATTTAACTCGTGTTAACAAAGGAAACACACAACATTTAGCATACAAAATTCGTCCAGGCCAACTCTATTTCCCATACTAACTGCATGTGCCTTTAAATATGCCACAACATGCCTTGTCATGCGCCGGCCATGTGCCTGCCAACTCAGTTGACATCCCCAATTAATAGGCTTAATTCAAATTCGAATTACAAACATTATCCAGACTTGGTTACATGTCAAAAACGAGTAAAAACTCCTTCAACCACCAACTGCCCATGCATGTGCATGGCACATATGAGCAACCTTCAAATTTTGGCACCAATGCCTTGCCCTTGATGCCCAATTCGCCCCTCCCTTACATGTGTGTGCCATGCTCAGGCCCTGCACACGTGCCTGTGCTATGACACAGGTCCTGCCCTGCACAACTTGCCATTGGAGTTCAGTTGTTGAGATGTTAATTAGCGAAAATTTTAAAAAAATTACGAATATTTATTTTTCATATTTAAAAAGATAAAAGAACTTAAAAATTTAAGCGGGGGGTCTATGCGGGGTGGGATAAAAATGAAAAATGTCATCATGTGGGCAGGGCGGTTTAAAATTTTTTACGGGTTGAGCTTAACCAGCCCCGTACCCGTCCCATTGCCATTCCTACTGTAATGGGGTCAACTCTTGCGATCTAACCCACTTGACAGTCTAACTTCCTTAGACTCGGCCTACTTTTTCACTTAATTTGATCAAGTTTTAACACAAAAAAGGACAACAAAATAAGACACAAGCACATACAGGATAAGTCCCAACCTTGTTATTTCACTCGTGTTAACAAAGGAAACACACAATATTTAACCTATAAAATTCGTCCAGGCCGACTCTGTTTCCCAGACTGACTGATTGTGCCTTTAAGTAGGCCACAACATGCCTTGTCATGCTGCCAATTCAGTTGACATTCCCAACTAATAGGCTTACTTCAAATTTAAATTACAAACATTATCTAGACTTGCTTACATGTCAAAAACGGGTAGAAACTCCCTCAACCGCCAACTGTCCAAGCATGTGCAAGGCATATGCGAGCAACCTTCAAATTTTGGCGCCAATGCCTTGCCCTTGATGCCCAATTCGCCCCTGCCTTACATGCCTGTTCCATGCTCAGTCCCTACACACGTGCCTGTGCTATGGTACAGGTCCTGCCCTGCACAACTTGCCATTGGGGTTCGGTTTCCTACACCATTGACCTTGTCTAGCACTTAGCCTTAGTTTGTTTAGCCACAGCGTTGCCACTTCATAGTCATGCCTTGCCATAATTTGCCCGGCCCTTGTCATGCTTTAGCCACGTCCTACCTTGCATTGCCTTAACTTACCCAACCCTTTCCATGCCTTAACCACATCCTGCCTTACATGCCCTGGCCACGCCAATGCCAAGGTCTTGCTTCAGTTGAACTTTATCTTGACTGAAATCATGGGGACTTGGCTAGGATCATTAGGTAAATCACTATCCAAGCCCAAGCGGCTCGAACCATGGAGTTGAGGGTCTGACAAACTCCCCCCACCTAATGATCTCATCGTCCTCAATGAGGTAAGACGCCTAATCCGTTTAGGCGACTTCGTTGCAGCAGAATCAAGATATGCTTCAATTTGATCCTCAAACTGCCACAATGATGCTACCTTCTCCCAGGTTGCATCATATTCCTGCTTGCCCTTTCAATATCAGAAACTCTTCTTCTGCTCTTCTTATGGTATCCAGCCAGCCTATGATCCAGAATCTTTTCAACTTGATCTTCAAAGTGTGCCCGCACAACAAGAGGAGCACGTCTTGACGCCGACCTTGTTGGATCCTTTACATCTCCATAAAAAGTCTTCAAAAAGCTCATATGGAATGCGGGGTGAATCTTAAGTTGCTTCGGCAGATTCAACCGATAAGCCGCTTCACCTACTCTTTCAACCACTTTAAAGGGTTCATCATATTTTGCAATCAGTGAGCGATGCACTGTTGCACTACTGATTTTCTTCCAAATCTGTGGAGTCAACTTCATCAACACTTGGTCTACAACTTGGAACACTAAAGCACATCGTCCTTTATCAACATACTTCTTCATCCATTTTGCTGCCTTCCTCAAGTTGTCTAATGCTTCATCTAGCATCTCTTGATTGTCACGCGCATACTTATGAGAAACAGGACACTTCCCTTGTGCATCAGTCCTAGAAATTTCCAATGGTGTATTGGGCTGCCCAACACCAACTCAAATAGACTCTTCTTTGTTGCAGACGACATGTGCAAGTTATAACAAAATTGTGCATTGTCCAGCAAGTCAACCCAGTTCCTCTGATTTGCAGTCACATAGTTTCTGAGATATTCCTCAAGAAGATGATTGATTCTTTCCATTTGTCCATCAGTGTATGGGTGGTTGGCCGTTGAGAACTTCAAATTAGTCCCCATTATGTTGAAAAAAGAAGTCCGAAATCGACTAGTGAATCTAGCATCCTGATCACTCACAATATCCAATGGAACATCAAAGGTTTTCACAACATGCTTATACAATAACTCAGCAACTATTTCATAAGAACATAGAGTAGGGGCAACATCGAAGATACTGTATTTTGAGAACCTATCAACTAGGACCATGATTGACGCTTTTTCATCCACCTTTGGAAACTCGCTAATGAAATCCATCAAAATAGAAGCCCATGGGCGCTCCGTAATGGGTAAAGACTGTAATAAACTTGCTTTCTTCTTGTAACACCCGATAAAATTACCAAAATACCCCTAGAGGAAGGATATCCACATAATGCATCTTCTAATGCTTGTATGGAAAATCTGAGGCTAGATTTGTGATCAACACAAAAAATTAAGCGTAAAAATGGTCTAGGTCAATTTTTAGAGCAATCGGATCAAAAGATAATTTTTCGATTTGAAAACTGAGACAGTGTCTGTGCGCGTCGCGCCTCTGTAGCGGAGTTGAACTTTTTTTAAAAAAAAAATTGACGGGATTGGGAAAAACTCATTCAGAAATTTTTAAGAGAAAATACACTATGCGTGACTAATCCATGTCGCGGATTGGGCTATCCTAAAGTTGAAAATTTTCTAAATTTTGTGAGGGGCATTCCGGTCAATTTTCAACCCTTTCTAAACTCTATACATAATCTAATTAGGTCGTTTTGGCGATTAAAAGGGTTTAAAACCCCATTCCAAGTCCCATTCTAATAATCTAACAAGACTAGCGCTTGAGAAGTGAGGAGAAAAGCTTGAGATTGAGGAATATAAGAGGAAATTCTTGAAGAGATTGTTGAGAGCTTCACTCCATATATGTAAGGCTACCTAAAGCGTTGGACTATGTTCATCCTCGAGCCCCTTCATCTTCTGGAGTCAAGATCATGAGTATAAAAAACATGTTTTAAATCCTGTGATTTCTTGAGTTCTAAATTCTTGTACATGTTGGAGTTTTCATGAATTTACTTGAGTCAATTTATGAGTTGCATCGTTATTATTATGAAATATGAATGTCATTTGAATGTTCGATACTCTAACCCTAAATTTAGTATTTTTCTTACTTATGTATTGAATTGAGAAGTATGAACTTAAATCATCTAAACCTATGAATTGAACCCGAAAAGTATATTTTCTTGTTTCATATATGTGTATAGAGCATACCTATTTTATCTTATGAGTTGAGTCTGGATAATATAATGTTCTTGACCGAAACCATTGAGAGTCTAGCATGGTATGAGTTATAGTCATGAGTTGCATTGCATAAATGATGGCCCCGAGTTATTGAGTTATTGAGACACTGAGTTGAGTCATTGATAAACGAGTTGGCTCATTGAGATGAGTCAAAGAGATGAGTTTCAGTTGATTTTCTATGAGCACATTTTAATCTTGGAAGGAGTATTGAGCACCGAGTGGGTGATTGAGGGGCACCCCAGAACTACATTGCCAGTGTAGGATGGTCGCACAGGATAATTCTAGTGGCCCATGTCCCAATAGATGGACATTCTCTTTGGATCCAAGAGTGAGGTAGAGGTAGAGGTTGACACCCTATTCCTTTGCAAGTTTAGGGCGGGTGTGGCAACGACATCTTTTTGTTGAACACCACCCAAGCCCTCGGTGGTGGGGAGATGTCAGTTAGAGAAACTTCCAAGCAACACTTGAGTTGGGCCTATCATGATTTTCAAAACTGAGTTGCATTAAACACTGAGTCAAATTTTAAAGCATGATTTTAAACTTTAAACCCGCATAGTTCATTTGAGTTGAGGTATGAGATGAGGAAAAGCATGATTCTAAACTTTAAACTTGCATTATTTACTTAAAATGAGACATGAGATGAGCAGTTGACCCTTGAGTCGAGTCAGTTGATTGAGTCTGAGCCTTACTTGTTTCTTGAGTCATATTACATGTGTACATTTCACGTACTGACGCCACTCGACGCTGCATTATTTCATGATGCAGATACAGGTGCTAGAGGACTTCATCAGGTGCACCGTTGAAGTTCAGAGTTTCTGAGTTCCAGAGTTGGTGAGCCCTCCTTGCTATCCAGAGCAACCTTTATTTTATTTGATTAGTTACTTTTGTTTTCTTTGAGTTGAGTAGCCATGGCTTGTCATGGTACCATTTAGATGTTAGAGGTAGAGTCTTCATAGACATTGAGTAGAGTATGTTGAGTATTGTTTTTTTTTTTGAAACTCTTGTTTATTAGAAATTCCTTTTTTTATTAAAGACTTGGTTTGTTTACTTTACAGTCTTTTCTTGAACATTTTTCTTTTGCTGTCGAGTATGATGTGACAATGAGTCCAAGTGGTTCAGTTGGGGACTAGCAATAGTCTCTAAGTATCGGCCACGCCAAGGGCACCCTCCAAGGGCATGACACTTCTTCCATTTTGTCTTGTCTAGTTGACACACTAGACATGATTTTACATAGGCCTCAATGTCAACATCCATTTTTGGCCAGAAATAATTTCGGGACAACAATGCCATCATCCTCTCATCAACTGGATGCCCAGCATAAACAGTAACATGTGTTTTTGAGGAGTTGTCTTTGCAGCCCATCACCTTAAGGTACCACGACTCTCCCCCTTTGAAATAAAGCAGATTGTCCTCGATCCAATACTGTCTAACTGTTCCCTCTTTAACTGATCCATTAATTTGACATATAATGAATCATATGCAGCACTAAACTTAATCTTATCAAGTAAATAAGATTCAAGTCTAGTTATTGCATAAACAGTAGCAAATACCTCTTGATGACTCAATATATCAGCCACTTGGTTTTGCTTTCTTAGTTTATGTATTTACACAAAGTCGTATTCTGCCTGCCATCTTGCCTGCTTCGAACTCAATTTTGTTGAGTTTTGAAATAGTTATTAGCCACATTGTCCGTCTTGACCATAAACTTTGTGCCCAAGAGGTGCACCCTCCATGTTTAAAGAAAATGGAGTACTGTCACCATCCCTTTTTAATGTACAAAATATCTTTGCTTTGTTGGACTCAACTTCCTGCTCTTAAAAATGCAACAGAATGACAATCTTGAACCAACACCACCAATAGCACAATCAGATGCATCTATATGTGCTTTAAAAGGTATATCAAAATCAGGCAACCGTAATATTGATTCAGAAGTAATGGCTTTCTTCAATAAGTTGAAAACCTTTTCTCTTGCTTCAGAACAAGCCCATTTCACATTATTCTTCAGTAAATCTGTCAATGGGGCAACCTTTTTCGAATATCCAGCAATGAATTTTCGATAATAATTTGCTAACCCTAAGAATGGTCTTAGTTCTTAACCCAATGGGTGCTTGCCATTCTACTATTGCCTACACTTTCTTAAGGTCCATGTGCACTTGGTTTTCACTAACAAAATGTCCCAAAAACTTGATCCCATGACTAGCAAATTCACACTTTTCCATCTTGACATAGAGTTTGTATTCTATAAGTCTTTGCAACACCTTTCTCATATACAACAAATGGTCCTCTAGTTTTCTATTATACATGACTATGTTATCAAAATAAACTACTATGAATTCATTAAGATAATCATAAAGGACATTATTCATTAGATTGCAGAAAGTAGTCGAGGCATTAGTTAGCCCAAACAACATTACAAGGAACTCATAGCTACCATATCTAGTTACACAAGTCGTCTTTGGGGCATCCCCCTCAGCTATGCGCACTTGCTAATGACCTACTTGTTCTTCACAGTCACTTTATTCAGTGCTCTATAGTCAATGCACATCCTAAGGCTTCCATCCTACTTCTTCTAAAACAGCACGGGAGCACCAAATGGAGCCTTAGATGGTTGGATCATACCCGCATTTAGAAACTCAAACAATTGCTTCCTTAGTTCAGCCAACTCCAAAGGAGACATGCGGTAAGGAGGGTGTACCGGTGGCATCGATCAAGGAATCAAGTCGATATTGTGATCAATTTCCCTTCTTAGAGGCAACTCTTTGGGCAGTTCCGATGGCATCACATCCTTATTTTCATTCAACAATCTAGCATCATCATCATGAACTTCAATCTGAACGTCAGGCTTCACTTTCACCAAGCCAGCAAGATATGCAGGTTCACCTCTCTTCAAGCCCTTTTCAAAACTAATAACTGATGACAAGGCCACAATTTCCTTGTTTTTCTTATCTTGACTATCAAAGGGATTTATTCCCTTCATAAATTCTAGGTCCTTGTCACCCATGAACATCAGACCATCTAAATAAGGAATTGGGCAACCTTAAACTTCTACATGAAATCGATTCCCAGCAGAACATTAAAATCATAGTGGCACCACTGTCAAAGTGTGCCCACCAGATCAGTGACTACTTTTCAAAGGAACGTTGGCAGCCATGCCATAGCCTTGTTGTGCATCCGAATTGACAACCTTCATCTTTGTTGGACAATCCATAACTTTCAATCCGTACTCCTTAACAATTTGAGGAAACAAAAGTATGAGTAGCACCAGAGTCTACCATAGTGAAACCACTTTTATCCCCAATCTTCATGTCAACGTACATCAAAGTACCATAGGAATTAGACTTATCAATAGAATCAGTAGCACTTACATAGGCAATTTCAGTTTTGGGTCTCCTTTCATCGATGTCCATCTCACCAACACTTGCAAAAGTGTTGATCAAACGTAGTGGGTGGACATAGGCATCAATTTTCTGTCCTTTCCCGTTTGCTTGCTTCTCATCCTCAGCCTTCCTCTGCCTTGGACAGTTCCTTGCCTGATTTCTCAATTTCTGGCAAGTCCAACAAACTTTTCCTATCCTGTTTACTTTGACTAGACATGACAGCATCCATTTGGCCTTTGCCTTGGTCATATTCGTCCGATTTTTGTTTGTCTTTCTTCCAGTCCTTTCCCTTCTCCTTCTTCTTGACTTAGAAGAATGAGTTGGGTTAGTGGCATTTGATCGAAAATCAATCAAAACATTAGTAGCAGCAATTGCACTAGGCAGATCTTGCACTTTTTGCCTATGCAATTCATTTTGTGCCCAACCTTGCATCCCAGAAATGAAGTTGTGCAACTTGTCTTCATCTGACATGTTTTGAATGTCCAACAACAACGATGAGAACTCCTTCACATAGTATGTATCGATCTTACTTGTTTTAAACACTTTAAACTGTCCTTAGCAACCCAAGACGAGTTGCTTGGCAGGATTTTTCACGCAGGGCCTCCCTCAACTGCGCCCACGTACTGACCTTGGGTTTATTTGCACTGTCATCATCAAGATATTTTGTTCTCCACCACAGAATCACATCCCTACGAAAGTAGCGAACAATCATGGTCAGTTTGTCATTTTCAGGAACATGAGCAGTAGCAAAATAATGCTCCAAGTCGCATAAGAAGTTTTCCGATTCTTTTGCCCCACGCACACCATCAAACGACTTTAGCTTTAGAATTTTGATTTTGGCATGTTCGTCGCCTCCCATGGGAAAATTAGCAACAACCAAGTGGAGAATATTCACTTCTGCTTTTAAATCTTTGTTTTCCTTCTTAAGGCCCTCCGTTTGTGCCTCCACTGAGTCATGAAAATCCTGTAACTTGGCCAATTGGCCATCAACAACACCACGATGGGCCTGCAGTACAACACTGAGACCCTAAATTTGTGTCAGGACGTCTGTCATAGCCTCAACACTATCCTATATGCCCAAAATGGTTTCCAGACGTGCAACCTTTTCCCGTTACTCGTTGTATGAATTTCCACCAGGTCATTTTCGTGTTAAAACAACCTTTGCTCTGATACTACTTGTAATGGGGTCAACCCTTACGATCTAACCCACTTGGCAGCCTAACTCCCTTAGACTCAACCTACTTTTTCACTCAATTGGATCAAGTTTCAACATTTTATTGCAAAATGAGAACACAAGCACATACAGGAACAAGTCCCAACCTTGTTATTTAACTTGTGTTAACAAAGGAAACACATAACCCTTAGCCTACAAAATTCGTCCAGGCCAACTCTGTTGCCTAGACTGCCTTTGCCTTTAAATAGGCCACAACATGCCCTATCATGTGCCACCTATGTGCCTGCCAACTCAGTTGATATCCCCAACTGATAGGCTTAATTCAAATTCGAATTACAAATATTATCCAGACTTGCTGACATGTCAAAAATGGGTAGAAACCCCCTCAACCGCCAACTGCCCATGCATGTGCATGGCACATGCGGGCAACTTTCAAATTTTGGCGCCAATGCCTTTCCTTTGGCGCCAAATTTTCCCATGTCGTGCATGCATGTCTGTGCCATGCCCAGGCCCTGCACACGTGCCTATGCCATGACACAGGTTTTTCCCTGCACAACTTGCCATTGGGGTTCGATTTCCGGCATCATTGATCTTGTCTAGCACTTAGCCGTAGTTTGTTTAGCCATGACCTTGCCGCGTCATAGCCTTGCCTTGCCCAGCCCTTCTCATGTCTTAGCCACGTACAACCTTGCGTTGCCTTAGCTTGCCCAACCCTTGCTATGCCTTAGCCACGTCCTGCCTTGCATGCCCTGGCCACGCCAATGTTAAGGTCTTTCTTCAGTTGAACTTTATCTTGCCTGAAGTCATGAGGCCTTTGCTAGGATCATCAGGTAAATCACTAGCCAAGCCCGAGCCACTTGAACCATCGAATTGAGGGTCTGACACCTACTCCTCAGACCTCACTTGTGGGACTCCACTTGGTAAATTATTATTGTTGTTGTTATTAATGAAGGTCATCAAATAATACAAATGGTGAAAGTACGTAAGAGAATATATAAATGGAGAGAATAGTTTCTATACGTTGCTGCTGTGATAAATGAAAAATACATTTATGAGAAACACGTTAAATCTGTTCAAATTATGCAACACAACTTTACACCGGAAAACTTTACTACTTACTTCTCAATTCATGAACCTAACATGCCTTTTCCATGTGATGACCCTAAACAAACATTTCACGGTAATTAAATATGTTATTTAGTTATTCATGGTTTCTAGAAAATATTAGCTTTAATTTAAATAAAATTACGTAATAATCAAATATGTTATTTAGTTATTTTAAAATGTTTACAAATAATTAATCAACCAAATGTTGCAAATTCTTCTTGAGATAGTCTTGTGCTAGACTGCCTTGGGTTTATAAATCCTCACTTTGGTGATGGATACAATATCTAATTATCCTCCAAAAAATAAACCAAATGGCTCGAAATTGATATTATTTTATTTTATAAAAATTCATATAAGCAAATTTTAATTAAAAAATAATTAAATAGGTTGAGTTATATTATAAATAAAATATTTATAATTATAACTTTTAAAGTAAAAATAAAAATTAAATAATTTTACAAGTGAAATAATAATTTTTAAAATAAGCATCAAAGGTAAGGTAAAACTTGTACACGTAGAGATTATCCGGTAGTTTAAAGAGGGAAAGGGTGTTTGTGTCATTTAATGATTCCGCGTCAACTTTGGCGTCTTATAGACTTTCATCACATTTCACTCTCCTACTAAAACCATCATACCTAAATTCCCCCTTTTCCACCGAAACCAACAAGAACTTTCCTTCTTCTTTCTTCCTTCAACTTTCCCACCTCCCATCCCAATATATATCTCTTCACCATTATCTATCTTTAATTTATTATCATTACAGATAGTTGATCTCTTCTACTATGGATAACGGTAGTCCAAGTTTCCTTGTTGACGACTCCAAAGGAGGCTATGCATTAAGTGGCAAAATTATGCTAAGTGCTATTGTTATTTTATTCGCTGTTGTTGTTTTCATGGTGGGTCTTCATCTATATGCTAGGTGGTATCTTCTAAGTCAGCGCCGCCATGAACTTCTTCGCCGCCGGAGGATCCATCATCGTCGAACCCATATTGTTTTCTATGTTGATAATCCTAATGCAGGTTTGTCTGATGCTAACCGGGGTTTGGAACCGGCGGTTCTGAATTCCCTGCCAGCTTTTGTATATTCCGACAAGACTCACCCTGAACCGCTGGAATGTGCCGTTTGTTTATCGGAATTCGAGGAGAATGAAAAGGGTCGGGTTTTACCCAAGTGTGATCACTCCTTTCATTTGGAATGTATTGATATGTGGTTCCATTCTCATTCAACTTGCCCTCTTTGTCGGTCCGCGGTGGAGGTAGTTGCCGAACCGGATAATAACCGGGTTGAGTTAGCTGTAACAGTGAATGAACCGGGTTCTAGTTCCGGTTTATGTGAGGAGAATACAAATAGGACGAGGCCGTTAGGTGGGCGGCGAAAAGGATTGGATCTCACCGGAGTAAGAATAGAGGTGCCAAGGAGGAACGAGTTGGAAGACGAGTTGGAAATGGGAGTCAGACTGAGTTCACTGGCGAGTCAATCGAGATCGCCAGCAGCTCGTTTATTGTCTCTGAGAAGAATATTGAGCATGAATAGAAAAACACCCAGCGGAAGTGGTGGGATGAGTTGCTCCGCGGAGTTCGATTTAGAAAGCGGCAGCAGTACTGGTGGTCAAGTCCGCGGCGAACGTATTCCAACACCGTGAGGCACAGCACAGGTCCTTAGGCAAAGAATATCACTCCATATTTTTTTTGGCAGGAGGACAAGAGTGACAGAAAACTCTTATTTCACGTGGGGCCTGATGGCAGTAATAGAATGAGAGGATTCCAATTTTTACGTAGTCATGGTAGACTTTTGACTTGTAAATATAGCAGGGGGATAGGGAGGATTACAAAAGGGCAACTTGTAAAGTATTACGTGCAAGAGTCAATCACAATGTCTCTATTTTCTAAATTCGTTGAATTCTTTTTCTCTTTCCTAAAAATAATTTCATTAAAAATATTTCTCACTTTGTTTTGTCTATAAAGGAATACTTTTTCAGATTTTCTATCATAATTTTTAGATATCAAGGATGATTGGTTAATTTTGAATAATTACATTCAAATTCATAATTATAAATATTTATTTTGACCCCGAGTTTCTAGTAACTACACATATATAAAATAACAAAAAGAAAGTGTTCAATAAGAGCTTTCTTGGATAAGTATATTGTTCAAGTTAAAATAATTTTAAAGTCTTTCAATAGAATAAAACAAGTATTTATTATATCGTGTTTTAAAGCTCAAAAGCTAAATATAAATCAAAAGGCATAAATTGAAATTTTTAGTTCACTTTTTTTATTTATAAACCAAAAACTGTTAAGATCTTTAAATATATTCCAACTATTTTTAGCTAGAAAGTAAAATTTTACTACTAGTATAAAAATGCACAAAATATAATATTAAAACACTTTCAAAAGCATAAAAAGTTGCAGATAGCATACATTAAAGTAAGAAAAAACTAGAGAAAAGTGCAATAAAAGCATATATATGGAGTAAAATTTAACAAGAAGCGACTGATATGATCTTATATATTAAAAAAATTTACGAAAAGTTCAATAACTACAAGAATGTGTGTATATCTTATCATTGCTGTAAATCTTATCACTACCTTATAGAGATAGAGAGACTATTTTTTGAAACCCAAAAAAGAAAAAAAAAATAACGAAAAGTAATTTGTATTATGTCCCATTGCAGTATGACTTCACTTCTCCTTCATTTGGTTTCGTCCGGTTGTCACTTCCTCTTCAATTTATTCCTTTTCTTCTACATTAATGTTGAAATTTAAAAATGTACTTATTTTACGAATAAGTAAGATGATGAATAAATAGTTTATTGAAAGATATTTATCACACTAAAACAATGACATTTACAGATAATTTCATTTTCAACTTTTAGATGAAGTTACCATAAACCCTTTCTTTTTTAATGAAAAATAAGGAGCCAAAATCATATTATGAATAATAATCCATTATTCAGATAGGTTTGATCTAAAAATCAAATTTTCAAATTATTAATAAAGATTTACTAAATAGCAGTTATTGTTGTGTAGCAATTAGTCAATAGCAAAACATGTGGATATTCTTTGGACTATTACTAAATGGTAGTAAATTTTGATAGTGTTTTTTTAAAAAAAAAATATTTAGCTGATTTTTTTAATTGATTGGATATTAGATATTTTAAAAATAACTAAATGCAAATGATGCTAATTTAAATGACAATCGAAAATGAGAAAAAAAAACTAATTAGAAATGTTTATTATAGAAAAATATCGTATCACCTTGTATATGCTTAATTTTATGTGTTCATGATATAGATAATAAAAAAAATAAGATAATAAAAATAATCCATGGACCATCAATTAATAAAATGGAGCACTTTCACTTTTACGGATGATGCACTTTTACTTTCAATTAATTTGAATAATATCTTTGTTAAGAAAAATTAGAGAAGTACACTTGGTAAATAGTTTGACTCTATTCATGACTATTGTTTCAATAATTGAACTAACAAATATAATGTATTACGTGTGCTATTAATTGTAAGAACCAATAACACTTCTTATTTTCTTTTTAATTTCTTGTTAAAAATTTAAATTTGCCTATATTTTTGAGTCATAAACATCAAAATAGTGTTCATGTTACGTGACATCAATCACTAATCATATTATTGAACAAATTTAATCTAACAAAATTATATATCAGAAAAGAAATCCAAATAAAACAGGAGCATAATTTGTTTATATGAATTTAAAGGTTGAACGCATAAAATTACCTTAGAAGAAATTCGTCTCTCAATATAGATAATATAAGATAGCATGAATCATTAAAATTAGTGAATGTTTAGTAAGATATAATTGTTTGCAACATATTTTTAAAGTGATAAAAAATAAATTGCAATAACAAATAAAATATGAAGAAACAGAATTTTATTAATAAGCATGTGGGTACAAATCTGTAACTCCCTTGGTTCTTCTTTCGTTAAATTTCTCCATGATTCGAGAGCCGATTCTTCTCTCATGATTTTGACCTTCTTGACCCATATTTTGATCTCTTGATAAATATCTTGTAAGGACCTGAATTTTTCGAGTGGCATTGCCCAAGTGTCCTGGAATTTTCCTAGGTGAACTGCCAGGTACCCCTTCATGGAGGAGCCTACATGGCCCGTGTGAAGTCACACGGACCATGTGGCCTCCCGTGAAGAGGCACTAGGTCCAGTTCACGGTTGGGACAACTTTGGGACGGAAGGGAACTGTGGCCAAGTGAAGGCACACAGACACTCATACGACCCGTGTGATGTGACACGGTCCGTGTGGCCCACCATGTAACTCACTACGTAAAAATTATTCTAAGTATGAAAGTACCGTGTCATAACTTTGTCATGCAAAAATTATTTCAAGTAGCGTTGCACGGTCGGTGTCACGACCCGTGTGGAGTCACATGGACCGTGTAGCCGTCTGTGTGATACCACTTAGCTCTGTGGAATTTTCCTCCGTGAGAGTCTAAGTAGGGGACCACGGCCACTGTTCACGGTCTGTGTGACGTTTCACGGACCGTGCAGTTGATCGTGTGGGCCAGACAGACCTAATTTTGGCCCGTTCCGTTAATGGCGTTTATGTAATTTCAGTTTGTTTTAATCATGAATTATGACCTTTTACCTATCCTAAACCCCTAATTCAGTTGAAACCCCTCCCCTCTTAATTCATTCTCCTAAAACATTCTACCCCTCACAAGATCACCTGCCTACTCTCAACACTCCTCTCTCAAGGATCAAAGCTAGAGTTCTATTGGAGTCCAATTCAAGCCCAATTCATCCCTCAAATTCAGTTCCTCAATCAAGGTACGTGGGATTGATTCTTGGTCACTTTCAACCAAGAAGACCCAAAATTTCTTTCAATTGATTTCATGAATTTTAGTCACTTTAAATATGAGATTTCATTAAATCTAATTGATGTGTAGGTTGTATTATACCTACGTTTTCAATTTCACTTTGATCACTATTATGATGATTTATATTGAGTTATAAAGTATGAACATGCATGTCCCTTTTTAAAGTTGATTTATGCATGGTGATCTATACTACGATTTCAGATGTAGTTTAATTATGGGTTTCCTCAGTTTCATTTTTATGGATGATTTAATTTGAATCTATGTTACCCATGCAATCCTCACATTATGCATTGCATTATATTCATGAGCATTGGTATGAAAATTATTAAGTGGGTTAAGCCCAATTATGTTTTATGAAATGATTATGATATGATTTTGGTAAGGCATTAGTTATGACAAACGGTGATCACCGGTATGTCTATAATTCATGCTCACTGAGAAACATTGGTGCTTGCACTGTCACATATATACAAATGAGCTATTCCCTACATGAGCATTTACAAGTAGGAACTATGATTTGACATTTGTACGAACTATGATTTGACATTTGAGCCTAAATGTGCACTAAATAGTTTGAAATGAACATTGCATTTCCTGAAATCATGTAAATGTATATGTATTCAAGTGGGATGTTATTGACTTAGCACCGATGGATTGGGGATGTTAGGACTATCCCCAAGGGCCCTCTCCCTTTTCTTGAACTATGTGCTAACATAGAAAACGTTCAGCATTACCAAAATGACCGGGTCGTAAGGAATGTTTATACGCATATAAAAATCTGATATAATATGAAAAAAGGCTGCAAATCCTTCCGAAATGGTGGATCCATAAGGAAGGTGACCATCCACCGAAATAGTGGATCCGTAAGGTGTAATCTTCTCCCTACCGGTGGGAGGTCCCAATCGGTCTAATTCCTGTAATAACTCACATGAGTTTGATATGTCGGTTACAGTCCATCCTTATTATATATGAGCATTATCACATTTCATGCATCATGACTTTCATGGCATCTTGTATATATTTATCTATTGAATATACAATTCTTCTATATTATGTGCCTTTATTATCTAACATCGAAATGCAGGTTTGGTAAGTCATATGCATTGCATGCCCACATACTTAGTACATTCAAACGTACTAACGCATACTCTATGCCTACATGATTTTACCATGTAGGGCCGAACACTTTGATTACCAATAGGTGGATGGCTAGCCCACTCCCAAAGTTTGTTGTGGTGAGTCTCGTCTTCAGGGGACGAGCCAACTACCCTTCTTTATGCTATTTCAAAACGTTCTTACCTATTGAGGGTGAGCCCGAAACTTGTCCTGGCTCCCGCTCTTTGACTAGAAGCATTGTTGGATATTGTGTAAACTCTTTTGAGATATCTTTGTTATGACTGATATTTTGCTTATGTATTGTGCGAATGAATTATGAGAAACTCCCATTGACTATCTATGTGTGTGTGTGTATATATATATATATATGTTTAGGTGCTATTCTCGAACCAATGATGTGGATATTGATATCTGAGGCTTGTTTGGGAACTCTCCGGTTCCCATTCGCCATGTCACATCTAGACCCCAACCTCGGATCGTGACAAAAGATAGTATCAGAGCCCTAGTTTATAAATGATCCTCAGAGTCCAACATGCCGCGTTGAATAGAAACCTATTCATGAGTGTGAAGTGCACCATACCTATGAGTGGGAGGCTACAAAGACGTTTTAGGAATTGCCTCGCTTCTTCATGTCTTTTGTCGTGCTATGGCTATATATTTAGTTTTCTTATTTGACGGTGTGGTTGATCCATTTCAAAAGATGCCTCAAGGAAGACCCCCTCTACCAAGGGCGGCTCCGGCTAATGAAGATCAAGCTCCTCACGAACATGTAGATGCACCCATCTCAAATGGGGAATTCCGTACAGCCTTCGCTATGCTTGCTCAGGTGGCAACTTCTTAGGCAAGGCAGGACAACTTGCCACGGGATCCTACACCTACTTCTAGGGTGAGGAATTTCACTTGAATGAATCCTCCGGAGTTCTATGGATTTCACACGTTTTAGTGAGTTCTATGAATCCTACTTGTCGATCGATTTTGGAGATTATTGACAGATTCTATGAATCCGTCCAAGTATGTTGTTCTAATGTCTATTTTCTATAAATATAATATTGCAACTTTTAGATTTATGTTAAGATTCTAACAAGTCTGGTTTGTTCATGATGACTTGCTATGGTTCCATTACCATTGATATGTCCGATTGTTCATCTTCTCTAATTAGACTGCAAAATTTAGCATAGGTGACTATTGTTCTGCTGATTTGATAAATCTGGTATGGAATTCTTTGGTTATTATATGTGTCAGCCTTACCGAAAGATTATTGATTATATTTTTTTCCATGCTTATATTTGAATCTGGTTTATTAAGCCCCAATTTCATTATATAACATAAAGTTTTCCTGATTTTCTCTACTATTGATTGCCTACTAATTTGATTATCGTCCTTATTTAATTTGAATAGAAAGAAAAGGTTATTTTTATAGGTTCTTGGAATCAGCCCTGTGTCGATTTGCTTCCAGTCTACTTTTTTATTCCTCTATTTGTGTTAAATTAGCTTATTTACAGTTGATATATATGTATGTATGTATGTATGTATGTATGTATATAATAACAATAATAATAATAATAATAATAATAATAATAATAATAATAATAATAATAATAATAATAATAATAATAATAATAATAATATTTTATTGATTGATTTTACATGTGATCTACGAAAAATCCTTCTTAACATAATTATTGGTGTTTTCCTTCCTTTTCCCTTAAGATCAAGTTGTTCTACTTGGTTAATTTTGGTAAAAACTTTGAGATGCTTTTTTTTTTTCTAAACAGACTATATTTTTTCTGATATGCACATGATTCACTTGTTCTAATTATGATTGTGATTGATTCCTTCGACCGAGGAAAATTTTTCTCTTGATTCACTCTCAATCGATCTTTCCCTTCCTTATTGCTTGATTTTTCACTCACTATATAAACACTTCATAGGACATAGAATAGGATACACAAGATTTTTCTCCACTTGAATACTCTCAAAAGAAAAAAAACACTCTTCTTTCTCTCACTTTTCCTCACTTACATATAGTTTAAATCTTGCATATTAAAGAAAAAGAAGCTTCTTGTTTTGCTGTTATTCAAAGTTTGGACACGAAGGTTGTCTCTTTAAATATGATTTTGTTAAATAAATGTTGCTAAATAGTGTTTGTTTTTTAGTAGGACATTTTAGTCCGATCGAGATGAAGAGTTCACTTGGGTTAAGGGAATGGATCTAGATAAATTCTCATTATTTATAAGTTAATTTCTTTTCTTTATGTTGTCGTCTTTTTAAAATTTCATCTTCTTCTGGCATGTAATAAATATTCTTTATTCCACTCTCTACAATAATGAAAATTGGGTAATAGGGGGAGGGGTATCTATGTGCTACTTGTTTGATTTGTAGAGACCTTTCCTCCCGAAAGCTCAACCAACCCTCTTCTTCAACTATTTTCAAGTTATGGGTTACTTATGGTAGTTGCATGGAATCTTCTATATGATGGTATTATGAAGTAATTTATGGTATTTTACCTTTGTTCATTATTATTATAGGAAGTGCCATGTGATATATATGGTTTACATGGGGGTTTAATGTTTCCCTAATCAAGTTTTACTTTGTTGGTAGGTTACTTCGACTTATTCTCAAATGACTCTATTTTACTCCTTTCATGTTATTTACACTCAAGATTTCATGATTTAAGCACATGTACATATACCCACCATGTTTTGATCAAAGTTATGAGCCAAACTTCTTATGTTGATGAAAGCCTTATGGAAAGATATGTGAACTATTAATATTATGAATTTTGAAAGGCTATAATGCATGCTATGAGCTATGAGAATAATGTGAAGGTTATAGATGATATGAAGTCCTATATTTGATATTATGAAGATTTGATTTTGATGAGCTACTCCATGATGACATTATGATATTATAAGGCTTTGTATACTATGACTATATATATGAATTGAGTATTCATTGGGATTGTGACATAGCATAGAGAGGACCTTGGTAGATAACCATTGTCCCTTAACTAAGTTGCCACCATAGTTTTGTGATTAGCTAATGGATCCGTATAGCTCCTATTGTGTGGTTGACCAAAAATGGTGGTGTTTCCGTAATGCTCTTCTTCTATGATTATTCGCAAAGGGTCTCTTTTTCGTAAGGCATTTGTGAGACACTCTCCGAAATAGGGTAAGTGTCCGTAAGGTGAAGTGTTTGGTTTACCTTGGCAAAATAGACCACTCCTTGTCGATTTGGAGTAACCATCGGGATTTTAAGTATTAACTCACTTTGTCTTACTTGTCAGTTATGGTCTTTTCCCATCTATGTATGATATGTCATGTGATTTGGTGATTCTTCATGCATATTTTGACTAAGCATTGATCATTCATCTCATTCTGAACCTTTATTCGTTGATTACAGTTATGCATACTTTTTAATTATGGATTATATCCTTTGTTGCATTACATCCCGCATACTTAGTACAATCCAAGTACTAATACATACATTTTGCCTACATGATCTAACCATGTAGAGACTATATCTCCTATTCATCCTCCTCCTTCACGTGGCTAGACGGTTTGGTTGAAGATTTGCTATTGGCATGTTCTCTATTTCGTGGACAATATCCACTTATTTTCACGCTTTGTTAAGAGTTGTCTATTTATGGATGTTTATCTTTTGAGGGTGAGCCCGATAGATGTCTTGGCCCCCGTTCCATTCATGCTAGAGGTGTTGTTAGACATAGATATGTATGTTATTAGCTCGGCTCCTATTATGTTTATATAACTATTAAAGACATTCCTTAGTCCCTATTCCCTTCTATGTTTGATGTTATGATGAGATGAAAGTCCTACGACCCTACTTCTCCCTATAGCATGAGCCATACTTACTCGCCCTTAGACTTTATTTACTATGTGTTCATGCTAATTATCTTCCCCATAACATCTCCATAGCTTGAGTCCAAAGTCCTGATTCCCCTAGAATTATGTGTTTGTTTCTTAATTATGCTTCCACAAATAAAGATGTGCCATATATGCTTAAGAGGCTTGCTTGGAGTTCCTTTAGGTTCCTCATTCTGTGTGTTGCACCTAGGCCATAGGCTTGGGTCGTGACACTAGATTTTGTATTTGTTAATAATTCATCATTCTCATGTTATTGATGTTTTATTTACTTATGTCATATATTAACCTATGTATGTATTTGACTTATTTTGTTTAAAGGTTGTCAAATATTTGAAAGCTGGCTTGATTGAGAATTTACAATATGACCAACATGCTTAATGTCCGTAAAAATTCCCATCTGCTTCTTCCCATCCAATTTAAAGTACTTTTTGGACTCTCTTTCCTCACTCCTTTCTTGCTTGCACACTTCCTCAATCAATGCCTTTAATAGACATCCATTTTAATGCACTCCAAAGTGTAGAAGTACGCAATGAAACAGAAAGGTCTGACTTGAATACTCTACAACAAAAAATTCATGACATAGAAAAAGAGGGAAATTATGCTCCAAAATGTTCATGACTTAAGGTACGAGAAGTTATGCTTGCATCCAAGAGTTGAATTACCATTAGGGTTCAAAATTCTAAAATTCAACTTTTTTGATGGACATGGAGATCCAATTGCACATCTCAAGGATTATTGTAGCAGATTAGTGGGTATTGAAAACAATAAAGCTCTTCTAGTGAGATTATTTATTCAGGGTTTGTTCGGAATAACGTTTACTTGGTACGTCGAGTAAGACTTTGAAAAGTGGCTTGCATGGGAATATATGGCTAAACGCTTTATAGAGCTACACAAATTCAACATACGAAATGATCCTATAATATTGGATTTTCTTGAAGTAAAGAGAATGTCTCATGAATCTTTTGAAGAATACGCCACAAGATGGATATTAAAAGCCTCTAAAAAGCATTATCTACCACACGAAGAAGAGCTAGTCCAAACTTTCTTCTGATCACTCAATGATATATACTACAAGACTGTTTTTCACAAGCATTCAAAGTTTTCATAGTCTAATTCGAATTGGAAAAGAAATAAAATATGACATACGAGCTGGAAGAATTGCTAATGGACAAATTCCTGTTCAATCATTGACTGATAGGAAGAAGGACGCTTTAACCTCCAGGCCTTAAAAACAAATCAATCAAAATACTGAACACGTTTATGCTAGTTTTGATATGCACCCCAGAACTATCAATTCACAAGTTTATCCTTCACATTTTGATTCTCACAAAAGATCTTCCAAACCTTATCGAATACAATATGAGTCTTATAACGCAAGATAAGAAAGCCTCGTACCTTCACCCTACTGAATGAGACATTAACTAATATTTTCAAAGATTATGGGCTCAAGGACTTTTGAAATCAAGAAAAGGATGGATTCCTGCATGCTCTTCTTCAACTCTTGATTCAACCAAGAAATGTGTTAATCACTAGAATATTCAAGGTCAAGGTACGGAAGAATGTCAAGCATTGATGAATAAGATTCAAAATTTGATTGAAAAAGGAAAGTGATAGTGCGACCTGGTTCACTCAACAACAATTGCAATTCAACTATGATGAATGCTACTATTGTTCAAGGTTATCCTACAAGACATTTGTAAAGGAAGAATAGATCACATCAAATAAATTGATGAGGAAAAGACTCAATGAGCATAACACCTTTGCTTCCTATTCAAGGGAATTTTCTTTGTTTTATTTTTCTCTTGTATTCATGAACTACGTTAGACTTAATTTCCTTTGGGATACGTAGACAACCATTGTTGGGACCGATATCTATAAATAAATTTTTTCTTTTTTCCCTGTAGCCAATTCAATCGAATCCTTCGAATCAAATCTAGAGTGGATTGATCCAACTTCTAGACATAATTGACATGCAGATTTAAAATCAACCCTTATTGTTCAAATACAAGACAATCACTTCCCTTTTCGACTGATCAGTTTCTTTGAGTAAAGCAGGAATTCAGATCTCACAAGTTAAATTGGGGCAGAATTTTTGAGGTCCCTCAAAAATTCATGAGCATGCAACATTTTCAGTATGCAAGAAATGAAAATATCGTACATTCTAAACTGGACTAGAAAATTTTGAGAATTTCTAAAAAATTTCATTATATTGGAGCGCATTTTCAAGCTCCATGAAGTAAAAAAACAAAGGTATGATCTGACCTTTTATTGCAAAACTCACGATTTTCCTTTGAATGTAGGAATAAGCAGTATCTGAGCCTATTGATAAATCTGAATCAAAGAGATATCATTTGAATTGTTACAATCAAAATATTATCTAGGCCTGCTACAAATCAAGTTACCATTTGCATTATTTGAATTATGTTACCATTTGGACCTACTATCAATCATGTTACTACATTTAGGCTCGTTCGCCTCATAATATGACAGTCAGGTTTGTACACTTTATAATAGGATATTCTAGCTCGCCTTACAATTGAACATCCAGGTTCATCTGCCTTACAATGGACATTCAGGCTCGTTCACCTTACAATAGAATATTCAGGTTCATCCGCATTATAATAGGACATTTAGGTTCATCCGCCTTACAATCAGACATTTAAGATCGTTTTCTTTACCGTAGAACATTCAGGTTCATCCTCCTTACAATGGGACATTTAGGTTTGTTCGCCTTATAATAAAACATTCAGGCTCGTTCGCCTTACAATAGGACATTTAGGTTCGTTTCCTTATAATTGGTCATTCAGGTTCGTCCGCCTTACAATAGGATATTTAAGTTGTCAATTTATTTATTAACATTTGTTTCACATTATCATATTTTAGTATGCTAACAAATCTATTCAAGGTTAAGCTTTGTCTTTTGAAAGTCAACTGGATCACTACAATCAAAGCTAAGTCCTTATCAAGACTAAACATTATTTTTCTCAAAATAGATACGTTTTCTTATCTACTCTTTTTATTTATTTTTTGACATTCATCACATTGGTTCACACTTTTATTATTTATGAACTAACCATTTCATTTAGTTGTATTAAAAATTGCAGGTATCAAATGTTAAAAGCAAAAGATAATTCAAAATGATTCTCATTTCTTATATGTAATTCTTTATTCCTATAACTGCTTTGACATAAGCTATTCTCGCGTTCTGTCTTGACACATTGTTTATACCGCCTTGCTCCTTATTCTCTCTAATTTAAGCTATTCGTCCTCCTATTTCTAGTCCCGCATCTTTAATTTCATCGTTAGGATTTTTCATTCGTTCCTCAATCCAAAATTACACACAGCCTGATTCTCGTATTACCATAGATATGTAGACAATTTGAAACTGAAGTCTCGGTCGTAATACTTTTCACAATTCCATTTGTTCTATTTGGCCCCTCCAATAATAATTTGTTGGTCAGACAAAATTGGCTACTCCGTCAACTTTCTTTGCTCGGCAATTTATCCTTCATTCCCCAACAAAGATGGAACAACTTTTGAAACCCAATTTTGACCGACCTTTAACCTATTTTAGATTGCCATTTGACTAAAATAGGTATTTTTATAATTTTTTAATAAATGAGTTTACGTTTAATTTTATTCAAATAATTGAGTATTTTTTATATTCATAGTTTTTTAAAATTTGTTCTTTACATCACCATTTTTCTATTATTGTTATTATTTTGATTAAAAATTATTTTGAATATTGTTAATTATTATTATTATTGTTTATAATTTATTAGTATTGTATTTGTAACGCATTATATATTTCACTACCTTATTTTATCAAAATTTTAATTTAAAGTAACAATTTTAATATGTTTAAATATTTATACATAGAAATTTTAGCTTATATTATGTATCTTCTTTAAATAAAATTATTATTTGAGAAAATATTATATCTATATATTAATGTGTGTTTTATGATTATTAATTAGATGACAATTTATTCAATTTTCTTCCATTCATTTAAATCATAGTCCTTTTAACTCAATTTATTTAAATTCTAGTCAATTCTTACATAATGTCTTTCAATTTTTGCGTAAATTGAGTCAATTTATGGCTTAATTTTAAATTCCAACCAAATTCCATGTTAATTCAACTCAGATATCCATTTTGATCCTGATCTGACCCAAACTACTAAGAATTGATTAGGACCATCCATCTTGTCGATCAAACGGCAAAAAATAAATCATTTTCAACCAAAATCATGCTAAGCCTAATAACTTTCACTCTCTCTTCCCTAACACAAAGTTGCCTCTTTCTCTATAGACTCTAGCAACCCCTTATACCCCGTCACAGGTTCGCCGACAGCCCCACCATCCCACCTCTCTTTTCTCCTTTTTTCGTCAACCCCAAACTCGCCGAGAACAATTCATCAACGACCTCTTACCGCCCGGGAAATAACTACCGGACAACCTCTTTTCCTCCTTTTCTAGTCACCTCCTCTCTTTTTCCTTATCGGCGACCCTTTCTCCACAGGAACAATTCGGCCATCGCACAACCCTTATCTCTTCTTCTTCGTCATGCCCCTTCTCTGCTAAAAACATACCCAACTCGCCACTAGCCAGACCCGCCATCCCTTCTCCCTCTTTCCCTAACCTCATTGGAAAACCACTTCTTCCCATCCAAAAGACCCTGCCAATAGCCCCTCATTTTCCCCTTCATTAGCCACCAAACGACCTCCTAAACCTGACCAGCCCCAGTGGAAAAAAGACCCAAAAACCCCCTGACCGATGATTCTTTTCCCCTATTCCAGTACAACCTCCATGCAGCCAACCTCACTCCTCTTCTCACCACCAAAGGTCAATATCAGAAACAACATCGGGAAAATCATCCCTACTGTAGGTGAAAAGGAATCAATTGAAAATCGTTATAAGAATGAGAACAACACAGTTGATCAATTTTAGAGATTATTGACAAATTCTATGAATTCTTCCAAGTATGTTGTTCTAATGTCTATTTTCTATAAATACAATATTGCAACTTTTATATCTATGTTAAGTTTCTAACAAGTATGGTTTGCTCCTGATGACTTGCTATGGTTCTATTACCATTCATATGTCTGATTATTCATCTTCTCTAATTAGACTGCAAAATTTAGCATAGGTGACTATTATTCTGCGGATTTGATAAATCTGGTATGGAATTGTTTGTTATGAAATGTGTTAGCCTTACCGAAATATTATTGATTATATTTCTTTCCATGCTTATATTTGAATCTGATTTATTAAACCCCAATTTCATGATATAACATAAAGTTTTCACGATTTTCTTAAATTTTGATTGCCTCCTAATTTGATTATCGTCCTTATTTAATTTGAATATAAAGAAAGGTTATTTTTATAGGTTCTTGGAATCAACCCTGTGTCGATTTGCTTCCAGTCTACTTTTTTACTCCTCCATTTGTGTTAAATTAGCTTATTTATGGTTGATACATACATATATATATATGTATGTATGTATATAATAATAATAATAATAATAATAATAATAATAATAATAATAATAATAATAATAATAATAATAATAATAATAATAATAATAATAATAATAATAATAATAATAATAATAATATTTTATTGATTGATTTTACATGTGATCTACGAAAAATCCTTCTTAACGTAATTATTGGTGTTTTCCTTCCTTTTTCCCTTAAGACCAAGTTGTTCTACTTGGTTAATTTTGGTAAAAATTTTGACATGCTTTTTTTTTTTCTAAATCAGGCTATATTTTTTCTGATATGCACATGATTCACTTGTTCTAATTGTTCTAATTATGATTGTGATTGATTCCATCGACTAAGGAAAAATTTTCCCTTGATTCACTCTCAATCGATCTTACCCTTCCTTATTGCTTGGTTTTTTACTCACTTTATAAACACTTCATAGGACATAGAATAGGATACACAAGATTTTTCTCTACTTTAATACCCTCAAAAGGAAAAAACACTCTTCTTTCTCTCACTTTTCCTCACTTACATATAGTTTAACTCTTGCATACTAAAGAAAAAGAAGCTTCTTGTTTTGCTATTATTCAAAGTTTGGATACGAAGGTTGTCCCTTTAAATATGATTTTGTTAAATAAATATTGCTTAATAGTGTTTATTTTTTAGTAGGACATTTTAGTCCGATCGAGATGAAGAGTTCACCTAGGTTAAGGGAATGGATCTTGATAAATTCTCGTTATTTAGAAGTTAATTTCTTTTATTTATATTGTCGTCTTTTAAAAATTTCATCTTCTTCTGGCATGTAATAAATATTCTTTATTCCACTCTCTACAATAATGAAAATTGGGTAATAGGGGGAGGGGTATCTACGTTCTACTTGTTTTTTTTCTTCTTGTTAACTCTAACTTCTAAGAAATGGCATATAAATTGTTTAAGATTATTTTAAGTGTACTAAGTTTTCTTCTAGAATTCATGTTAAGTTTTCTTTTAGAATTCATGTTGTAAGATTTAATCGTAATATTTTTCTTTCAATATGTTAGTCAAAATTGGATTGAGATTCAACAAATATTTTAAATTTTCATATTGAAATTATGCCTATAAAATTTTAAGTATTTTAGCACATGCTTATAAGTTTTTTTTTTTAATTTTTAACATATCACAATTGTTTGAAAAAATGTGCTCAGGATTTTTTGGATTTGTCAAAATTATTCCACGACTTGAAAATGTGTTCATAAAATTTGAATAATTTTCGCATATTGTGATTTAGGAAAACTTGCATATAAGATTTCAAATAATTTTAGCATGTTAGATATTATGCCTATAGGATTTATCAAAGAATTGTGAACATTTTAATTATATTATATCTAGAATATTTTTGAAATCATGATTATAAATTTTCACGAACTCTTTTCTTAGAATCATGCCTAGGAGATTTTTATAATAATGTGTTTTATAAAAAGTTAAGTAATATTGCTTAATCTTTTAATCAAGTGTTTCACTTAGAAATCATGTCTAGGATTTAAATAAATATTTTAGAATATTACGAGTTTAAGTAAATACTTTTGACATTTTTTGATAGTCAAGAATTTTTTAAATAACTTAAGTTGTTTGTTTTGGCTATCTCTTTTGCTCACATATTTTAAATCGTTGGTTAGCATACAAATTTTTTTTTAATCTATGCACCACTTGTGTTCTAAATATGTTTGAACCTGAGACTTTTGTGCTAAATGCTCGTCGTTAATGTTTTGTTGTGGCGCTGAGTTTAATAGGAGCCTACTTTCTCTTTTAAATCTAAAACCGCTAAAACTAGAAAAAGTTCAATTCCTCTTGGACCTTAGGATGAGATGATTAACAATTTAGGAAATGTTAGAATTCATTTCTTTTAGTACGCTTTTAGTTAATAATAAATCAACCTATAGGGATAAGGGTAAGATCCTCAGAAATGATGACTTCAACTCCAGCTTAATAGGAAAAAGTGTGGTTTTTCTAATTGGCTTAAACAAGCCAAGTGAATCTAAAATGACAAAATTTGATTTTGTCTTTCCAAAATAAAAGCCGAGTAACTTATCCGAGCGGTAAATAAATTACTTAGTCTTAGTATTTTCTTTGTTATTTATTTTAGTTATTTGAGGTAGATTAATTAATTATTTGTTCTATTTGCTTGTTTAATTTCTTATTGTATTTTATCATTTAGGCCTTTTAGGATAATTTTCTTAAAATGGAGACCTTATTTGTTAATCCCCACATAAAATGTGAGATATGGTCGGTACCCATATTTGTAGACCTAGAAGGGTGCCAAACACCTTTTCTTCGAGATAACTTAAACCATTACCCGTTCTTTGGTTGACTCAGACCCTTTAAGTTAGTTTTAGGCTATAATGGTATCTTAATGCACATTAATTCATTAGGTCGCAACCCTTCAATCTATTCTTTTCAATCCTTAAAAAGGAGTAATCCATAAAGTCATACAGGATCCCATTTTGCGAAAAAATGGAGCGCGACAGATGACGACTCTGTTGGGGAATATGAAGTTCTAACCATAATGTATTTGTGTATTTTATGTGGCTTTTACTTTATGCATGTTAATCTTTTTCCCTTTTCTTATTTTTTATAATTCCCATGACATTCCCTTCCCCATCTCTTAATTAGTGTTTAATTGCATTATTTATTTATTATTATTGTTGGTTTACCTGTTTAATATTATTATTATTATTATTCTCTTGCCTTTTTCTCTTCCCCTTCCCCCACTAACTTTACTCCTTTTCTTTCCCTTCTCCCAGTAACATAACTTCCCTTCCCCTTTTCCCATTCTTTTTCCCTTCCCCATTGTCTACTTTATATTTATATTTAATTCTAACTATTTTGTTTACTTATTACCATTCTTATTTGTTATTGTTTTTAAAATTATGTACTAATTGTTACTATTTTCCATAACTGACATACCGTTCATATCTTCCCCCCACTTGGGATCCTCCTTTTTTTCTTTTTTCGTATTGATGTGCCTTTATGCTTACAACAAAATTCTCTTGAAATCCCAAATTTTAGAGAGATGGCAGAAGTGTCATGCTCCGGGAGGGTATCCTTAGCGTGGTCGACACTCAGAGACTATTGCTAGTCCCCAAGCGTACCACTTGGTCTCATCGTCACCTCATACTCAACAGCAGAAGGAACATTCTCAAGGAAAAGACTGTAATGTAATTAAAGTAATCAAGTCTTTATATACAAGTTAATTTCTAGTAAAGAAGATTTGAACAGAAAAACAATACATAACATCCTCTACTCAATGTCTATGAAGCCTCTACCTCTAACATCTAGATGGTATCACGACAGGCCATGGTTATCCAACTCAAGGAAAACAAAGTACAAACTCAAGCTAGATGATAATAAGATGGAAATCCTCCGAAAAAAGGAGGTCTCACCGATCAGCTGAATGCGAATAGATCCTCAACGAAGTGCATTTCGATGGTCTCTAATATCTGCCTCTGCATCATAAAACGATGCAGTCCCAAAAAGGGATATCAGTATGTGAAATGTACTGGTATGTAAAATAGTTGAATGAAATAGAAACAAGTAGAATAATATAGGCATAATATCAACTCAACATCATACTCCATCAGAATGTCAATTGTCTATTTAAAGCAAGAATAAAGAGTAGACACATGAATCATCAGCATCTCATCTCAACATCATCAATATATCACACTCATCTCAAGGAAACTCGACTCAACTCAACTCGAAGGACCAATGCCATCTAGGATAAGGATAAAGAGTAGACAGTAAATCATCAACATCCATCAAGACTCGTACCATCACATCAACATCAGAGTTCTATCAGTGAGGAACCCAATTGGGAGTTTCTCTAACCTACAACCATCATCTATAAGTCGGTGATGATACAATGTAGCAATGTCGTTGCCACATCCATCTAGTACCCTTCCTGGGGTAAAGGACATCATCATCAGTGGATCTACAAGAAATAACATTAGTCCTCTTTTAGGACAAAGGAAACATCCATATTATAGTTCGATCCTCTCTCCTACGCAGGCCATGTAGTTAATGAGTTCTAGTGAGACTTACTCTCACCTATTTTGGTGCTCAATAATCCTCCAAGAACTCGACATGCTCATAAAACATCATCATCATTGGTCCCATAGGGACATAGTACAACAACATCAACATCATCATCAAAATCAACTCATCTCTTCAACATCAACATCAACATCATCACATCAACATCAACATCATGGACTCAAAACATTCTTTAGAGTTTAGTTTCAAGTTTTAAGACCCGTAAACATCACTTTCATCAACATCACCATCAAAACTCTCAACAATTTGGACCAGAATCACAACATCACAAACATCATCATCGTCAAGGCTCTAGACTGATCCCCTAAGTTCATTCTTTTATTCTTGAGTAGAGTAGACATAGAATTTTGTAAAAATCATTCATGAAAAGAACTTATGCAGTAAATCAAGTTTATGATAATCATCAATTTAAGAAAAATACATGAATTAAGAAGAATCTTAGTAGAATACTTAAGGAATTTCACATATAACTCATCATCTTCAATCATAAATTCAATTTACTCAAAGGGGGTACATAGAAAAACAATCCCATGCTTTAGGTTAGCCTTACATACCTGGAAAGTTGATATTACAATCGAAATTTGATAAAAACTCATTTTCTTGGAGAAAATTCTCGATCTCGGTAGTGGTTTGAGAGTGGAAGAACTTGGAAAGACATTGTTTGAAGGGATTCTCTTTGATTCTTGAATTCTTGACTTAGAATCTTTAGAATTCTTGATGAAGAACCCTAAAACGTGAAAGGAAGAATCAAGAAATCCTTTCTTGGGATTCTTGAATTTATTTTCTTGAAACTCTACGTTATGATTTAAGATTCTATTCGGTATTCATGAATAGATAAAGAAATGTAGGTTGGGTAGCTTAAAATTTATGAAGAATAACTCACCTTGATGATGAATGTTGAAAGTTAATCCTAACTTGATGACTTTCTTGATGATTCTTAAGCATTTATGTTTATGAGTGAAGGAGAGGCTTTTAATTATGGTAACTGACGTTTTATGCATTTTGAGAGACCTCCAAAGGTTTTAGGATAAAAGTAACCTCAAAATAAAAAAAAGGACGTCATTTAGCTTATCCAAAAAGGGTTCGTGATAGGTCCGCGACGTGGAGCAGTTGCGGATCTTCAGACAACTTTGCAGGTCTTCAGTAAAATGGTCATGACTTTCTACTTCGAACTCGTATTAAGGCGAAATAAGATACGTTGGAAAGATAATTCAAAGATATTTAATTTGATATATTTTGGGTCACCTAAACCATTATACTTTAGGAGATATGGTCATTTGAATTTGACCCTTCTATCAACTCGTACAAAAATTTATTCGGTAGAAATTCTTTGGACTTGACTTGATATAAAAGATTCTTTATAACTCTTAATCACATCTAATATACTTTAAATACTTAGGAATTGATCCTAGCATGTATATACAACCAAAAGGTCACTAGACCATCTAACTTTTATTTACATTAGAACTTTGACCTTTTATTATCTCTAATTCTATTCCCACACAAAGAAATTAATTTTAACATCTATGCTTAATTTAGAATTATCAATTAAAATCGTATATCATATGAAGGATGGCTCAATCTTAGTTAAAAAATGTTGGGGTGTTACATTATCTCCCCTTGGGATCATTCATCCTCGAATGATGAGTAAAGGTAGATATTAAGGCACGAATAAAAATCACAACTGTTCTCAAAACTCACTCAATCAATCGAACTCTCGACTCCTCATCAATCTTAAACTATCTTTATTCAGAATCAGGAATTGACACATCAACTCAAATAGACAAATCAGTTTAGATCAAGAGTAGAGATAGTATCTTAGACATTCTCACCACCAGGCACGAATGGAACGTCGGAACTCTATCAATTTGAATCAGTTGAACACCTCAACAATCAGTCTTTCGAACTCAGGCTAGAAGCCATCAACTCTAATTGAGAATAGGACCGTCGTATAAACAAGACTCTGAGGGCACTCTCATGCTCAAGTCCCCACCTCAATGATGCTTTTTTATGGCACTCTACTCCATCAATGTAAGCTCATAACTCTTATTCAAACCTCCACCTAACCACCTCTTCTTCTTCTATTCAAGCCTAGTTCTAAGCCTCAAGGTGCTATTCCTAAGATGATGATATTCATATAAAACTAATCCTCAATACTCAGCTCTATGTTTGAAACCCTTATTATGAAGTCTTCGATAGTCTATCATCCATACTCGCACAATAACAACCACGCATTCAAGCCTATCACCCTAACTACTTTAACTATGTCTTAGAATTTTTCAAGCCTACTTGTCACTTCTATCTCCACCATTCAATGAGCTCCCACTCAATGTCACACCAACGTACTCTTATCTATCTATTGCTGTAACGCCCGGTAAAATTAACAAAATATTCCTAGAGTGAGGGTATGTGCGTAATGCGTCTTCTGATGTTCATACGGCAAATCTAAGGTTGGATTTACGATCAACATGAAAAATTGAGTGGGAAATGGTCTTGGTCGATTTTTAGAGCGACCCGATCAAAAGATAATTTTTTGATCCAAAATGAAAAATAGTGACGGTGCGCGACAGAGGCGCGTCGCGCACCTGTCGCGGAGAGGCACTTGTGTGCTTTTCAAATTTTTCGACGGGATAGAGAAAACATGTTTAAAAACACTTTTTCAAAAATACACTGATCGCGACCAGTCCGCGTTGCAGACCATGTCCTTCCCGAACTGAAAAATTCTAAATAGTTATGAGGGGCATTCCGATCAATTCTTCCACCCCCAAATGCTAATACACAGCTAATGATGTCGTTTCGACGTGAAAAAGGTCGAAAACTCCTATTCTAAGCCCTATTCCATAATCTAACAAGGCTAGGGCTTGAGGAGAGAAGAGAAGGGCTTGAGTTGAGACATTCGTGAAGGAATCCTTGACATACTCAGTTGATAGCTACATCTGAGGTATGTAAGGCTACACTAAAACATGGGATTGTTCTCTCATGTGCCCCATAGAGGTCATAGATGAGTTGATGATTGAAAAGTCTACATGCATGAATACTTAAGGGTTTTTCTTGAAAAATTGATTTGAAATTACATGTTTTCTATTCTGATGATCACCATACTAATTGTTTTCTTAAATTGGATATTTTCATGAAAATTCGCATGACCCTACATGACTAGATTGAGAAGCATGCTTAAAGCACTTGAGAATTGGGTTAGAGCTTGAGTTGAGATTGTTGATTGTGATGATGAGTTGATGAGATTTTGACTTTTTTATGAGTCCCCATAAATGAACTCTACCGATGTGTCTATTCACTTGTTTCCTAAGGATTTTTATACAATCTTGAGTTATTGATGAGATTGATTGATGAGAGGGTTAAATCCCATTTGAGAAACCACTCGTTGACAGGGAGTGAATCCCTATGAGATTTGTTGAGATGGAGGTTTTATGAGCATTGAGTTATGGGAGGAGTATCGAGCACCGAAAGAGTGAGAGTTTGTCCAACTCAAACTCGTCAAACTACGTCACCAAATGTAAGAGAGGCATAAGACCATCACATATATCATGGTTCCCCTCGAGAGTAACGGTCCCTAAAAGCAATAGAGGAACTATTGAGTTGACTCCATATTGGGAGAGCTGATATGGTTTTGGATCCCTACCTTGCAAGTTTGGAACCACTGTGGTAGCATCAGCGTGATTGTTGTACATTCACGGGCTTATAAGTGAGTGTTGTCGAATAAGATAAACTCCCATAAATTTCCTACCTTACTCCAAGTCTAGATGAGATGGTGAGATAAGAGGAGGTGAGCTCCTCTGAGATGAGCTTTGAGATTAGTTTGAGACTATTCATGAGTTTGACTTAATGATGTGTCATTTGTCTTCCCTTTATTCTTGCATAGATAGACATTTGACTAATGCTGTGATTTGATGTTCATTTGAGTTGATATTGTTTCCATATTATTCTACCTGTTTCTGTTTCACTCAGCTATTTTATATACCAGTACATTCCACATACTGATGTCCACTCTGGACTGCATTTTTTTATGATGCAGAGGCAAGTACTAGAGATTGTCAACAGGCGCTCCGTTGAAGATCCGAGATTGCAGCTAATTTTGTGAGCCTTCCCTATTTTGGAGGACCCACCATGATATATTCATCTTGCTTTAGAGTTAGGGATTAAACTATTTCTTTTATTTTGATTTGGGTAGCCATGGATTTGTCATTGGCACCACATGATTAGTGATAGAGGCTTCATAGACGATGGTCGAGCATTGATGTTGAGATTGTAAGCTAGTTCTTTCTACTAGCCTTTATTATATATATATATATATATACATACATATATATATATATATATATATATATATATATATATATATATATATATATATATATATGAGACTTTAGATGAGATGTGTCCACTACTTATTTATATTTTCCGCTATTGAGTAGAGTTTATTTGATTAAATGATGTGATGAGGCTAAGTGGTTCGCTTGGCGACTAGCAATAGTCTTTAAGAGTCGGCCTCGCCAAGGGTATCCTCCTAGGGTGTGACAAACTTGGTATTAGAGCACAGAGTTCAAGTGTCTTAGGGAGTCTATGAAGCCGTGTCTAGTAAGTCTTGTTTATGGGTGTGTTGTCGACCACATTTCATAAGTAAGAGGGTATGGGACATTCGGAATGGTCACACTTCTTTCTTATTCCAATTCGTGTGATAGAGTTAAGCTCTATGAAAACACTCTTCTAATTCGTGCTCTATGCATGCAGAATTGATAATATTCCTCCAAGAAGAGCTTTCAGAGGAAGGGGACATCCTGCCAGGCAAGCTGTTAATCCACCCGAGTCCCAAGTACTTGAGAAGCCCGTGGATCCAGCTGTCCCTGTCGAGCAACCCCCTCAAGTTGAGGTCTCCAATGCCGAGTTACGCCAGGCTATTCGAGCTCTAGCCCAGGCTATTGCGGCACCTATTGTGAGACAAGGAGCGGGCAGATAGGACACTCATGATACCTCTAGGGTTCGAGAATTTCTGAGGATGAATCCGCCTGAGTTCACGGGGTCTGCTTCCACCAAAGATCCTAAGGACAACGTGGAGGAACTTGAGAAGGTATTCTAGGTGATGCATGTAGCTGATGTTGACAGGGTGGAGCTGGCTGCTTACCAATTGAAGGGGGTGGCCAGACTGTGGTTCGACCAGTGGAAGAAAGGTAAATAGGATGATGCCCCCGTTTGACTTGGGCAATGTTTGAGGAAGACTTCTTGGGACGCTTTTTCCCAAGAGAGAAAAGAGAAGCTAAGGTGAGAGAGTTCCTAAATCTAAAACAGGGCTCCATGACCATGCAAGAGTATGGATTGAAGTTCAAGCAACTATCTCGTTATGCTCCAGACATGGTTGCTGATATGAGGGGAAGGATGGGAATGTATGTCGATGGGTTGAATAGAGGACCCAAGAGAGATGGTAGGGGGCAATGCTTGTGAGTGATATGGACATCAGGAGATTGATGACATATGTGCAACAAGATGATGAGGAGAGACAACATGACAAGGAAGAGTTCAGACGCAAGAAAGCCAAAACATCTAGCCATGAGGTTGGAAGGAAAGACAATGGTAACCGGTTTCCAGTACCATCATCTTCTAGTGCGCCTGTGCCTAGAGGCAGGTATGATCAAAGGTTTCAGAGTGCTGGAACCCATGGATTCCAATCGCAAGCTAGTGTGGCTCAAGGTTCACAGGGTAAGCCACCGTGTGATAAGTGTGGAAAAATGCACTTGGGGAGATGTCGCGATGGGCATGATGCGTGTTATGGGTGAGGCCAAGTGGGTCACTACAAGAAGGATTGTCCAAAGCGGGCTGGCCAGGCTCAGTCCACTACACCGGCCCCACCAGCTAGAGGAAACCAAAGAGCCACTACGTCAGGCACAGGTAGAGCAACAAACCGCTTGTATGCCGTGGGCAGTCACTAAGATCAAGAAACCTCCCCAGATGTTGTGATGGATATGATTCGAGTCCTTACTTTTGATTGTTATGTATTGATGGATCCAGGTGCCACACTGTCATTCGTATCTCCTTACGTGGCCAGTAAATTTGATAGAACCCCTGAGAGTCTTCTTGAACTCTTTGATGTTTCTACTCCGGTGGGTGAGTCTTTGAGCCGATAGACTCTATAGAACTTGTATAGTGTCCATCCATCATAAGGACACTCTTGTTGATTTGATTGAGCTAGAGATGGTTGAGTTCGATTTGATCCTTGGCATGGATTGGCTTCATGCCTGTTATGCCTCGGTTGATTGTAGGTCCCAAACGGTTAAGTTCCAATTCCCAAACGAACCGGTTATAAAGTGGAAGGGTGACTCTGTTACACATAGAGGAAAGTTTAATTTCATATCTTAGAGCCGGAAAGTTGATTTCCAAAGGTTGTATCTATCACCTTGTGCGAGTGAAATCAGATGATGTTGAGTCCCCTACTCTGGAGTTAGTGCCGATTGTTAGCGAGTCTCCGGAAGTATGTCCTAACGACCTGCCCGGAGTCCCTCCTGATAGGGAGATTGAATTTGGGATTGATGTTCTTCCAGATACCCAATCTATTTCAGTTCCACCTAATAGGATGGCCCCCGCTGAGTTGAAAGAACAACTAAAAGATTTTCTAGATAAGGGCTTCATTAGGCCAAGTGTTTCACCTTGGGGTGCTCCTGTCCTATTCGTGCGAAAGAAAGATGGGTCCCTCAGAATGTGTATTGATTATAGGCAACTGAATAAGGTCACGGTAAAGAACAAGTATCCTCTCCTAAGGATAGATGATTTTTTTGACCAACTTAAGGGCGTCTCTTGTTTCTCTAAGATAGACCTTAGGTCTGGCTACCATCAGTTGAAGGTGAGGGAGTGTGACGTTCCAAAGATAGCCTTTAGGACTAGGTATGGCCATTTTGAGTTCTTGATCATGTCCTTTGGGTTGACGAATGCACCTGCCGCCTTTATAGACTTGATGAATAGAGTATTCAAACCATACCTTGATCTGTTTGTGATTGTGTTCATCGACGATATTCTGGTATACTCAAGGGGTAAGGAGGAGCATGCTAACCACCTCAGAGTTGTCCTCCAAACTTTTAAAGACCATGAGTTGTACGTAAAATTCTCAAAATGTGAGTTTTGGCTTAAGTCAACGACCTTCCTAAGCCATGTTGTTTCCGGTGATGGTATCCGAGTGGATGCCCAAAAGATTGAAGTGGTTAAGAACTTGCCCTGACCGACCAATCTGACTGACATTAGGAGTTTCTTGGGGTTGGCAGGCTACTACCGCAGGTTTGTTCAGGGGTTTTCTTCCCTATCCGCGCCATTGACCAAATTGACTCAGAAGAAGGCCAACTTTTAGTGGTCCGAAAAAGTGTGAGAAGAGTTTCCAGGAATTGAAAACGAGGTTGTCTACTGCACTAGTCCTAACCTTACTCGATGGAACCGAGGACTTCGTAATTTATTGTGATTCCTCAAGGGTTGGATTGGGGTGCGTGCTAATGTAGAGGGGGAGGGTGATAGCCTATGCTTCCAGGAAACTCAAGGTTCATGAAACGAACTATCCAACCCATGATCTCGAGTTGGCAGCAGTAGTATTTGCGCTTAAAATCTGGCGCCACTACTTGTATGGGGTGCACGTGGACGTGTTCATTGACAACAAGAGCTTGCAGTATGTTTTCAGTCAGAAAGAGCTTAACTTGCGACAACGTTGATGGTTGGAATTTCTCAAGGATTATGTCATAAGAATTCACTACCACCCAGGTAAAGCTAACGTTGTTGCTGACGCTCTTAGTAGGTTATCAATGGGTAGCACAACCCATGTGGAAGAAGGAAAGAAGGAGTTAGCCAGGGACATGCATCAGTTGGCTCGATTAGGAGTTCGACTGGAGGAGAATAATGAAGGAGGAGTTAATGTACAGAATATGTCTGCTTCCTCGTTAGTGGTAGAGGTGAAGGAAAAGCAAGACCAAGACCCTGTCATGCTCCAATTGAAGGAAGATGTCCACAAACAGAGAGTGATGGTCTTATCCAAAGGGGGAGATGGAGTGTTAAGATATCAAAGTAAATTGTGTGTCCCAAATGTTGATGGCATCCGAGACAGAATCATGCAGAAGCCCATAACACTAGATATTCTATTCAGCCTGGCTCCACCAAAATGTACCACGACTTAAGAGAAGTCTATTGGTGGAATGGAATGAAGAGGGACATTGCGGAATTCATTTCAAAATGCCCAAACTGCCAACAAGTGAAGGTTGAGCATCAAAGGCCATATGGATTGGCACAGAACTTTGAGATTCCGGGATGGAAGTGGGAGATGATTAATATGGACTTCATCACTGGTCTGCCAAAGTCTCGAAAGCAATATGATTCGATATGGGTGATCATATGGCAGTTAAGACAACCAACACGGCAGAAGAGTATGCCAAGTTGTACATCCAGGAGATTGTGACGTTGCACGGGGTTCCCTTGTCCATCATATCGGACAGAGGAGCTCAATTTAGTTCCCAGTTCTGGAGATCGTTCCAGAATGGCTTGGGTACTAAGGTGAATCTGAGTACAGCCTTTCACCCACAGACGGATGGTCAGGCAGAGCGTATAATTCAAACACTTGAGGACATGTTGAGAGCTTGTGTTCTCGACTTCAAGGGAAATTGGGATGATCATCTACCATTGATTGAATTTACATATAACAATAGTTATCATGCAAGCATTCAGATGGCTCCTTATGAAGCCTTATACGTGAGGAGATGTAGATCACCAGTTGGTGGTTTGAGGTTGGAGAGGCGAAACTGATTGGGCCTGATCTTGTTCACCAGTTGATGGAGAAGGTCAAGGTCATTAGAGAGAGGTTAAAGACTACCCAGAGTCGCCAAAAATCTTACACTGACGTGAGGAGAAGAGACTTAGAGTTCGAGGTAAATGATTGGGTGTATTTGAAAGTGTCACCCATGAAGGGTGTCCTAAGGTTTGGGAAGAAGGGAAAGTTAAGCCCACGATATGTTGGACCATATTAGATCGTAAAGAGGATTGGGAAGGTTGCTTACGAGTTAGAGTTGCCTTTCGAGTTAGGTGGAGTCCACCCAATTTTTTATGTGTCGATGCTGAAGAAATTCTTGGGAGATCCTGCCTTGGTGGTTCCTATCTTATAACCTAGTATTGGGGTGAAAAATAACCTATCTTATAAAGAGGCCTCGATTCAAATCCTTGATCGCCAGATTCATAAGTTGAGGAACAAGGACATAGCCTCAATCAAAGTCCTGTGAGGAATCAATTCGTTGAGAAAGCCACTTGGGAAGTGGAGGAAGAGATGAAGGTCAAATATCCGCACCTATTCGTGCCAAATGATGACGATGTTGAATGTAAAATTCATTACCCTTTCTTAAATTGATTGTTCTAAATTTTTTTTGTTATGTGACTTACTATTATTAAGTCAAGAGTTTGATCGATTGAGTCAAGTGCAGAGATGAGTCTTGAGTCTCTTCATGCCTAATATCCTCCTTTACGCATCATTTGAGGACGAATGACCCTAAGGGGGAGATGATGTAACGCTCGATAAAATTACCAAAATGCCCTTAGAGTGAGGGTATGTGCATAACGCATCTTTCGATGCTCATATGGCAAATGCGAGGCCAGATTTGTGATTAACATGAAAAATTGAGTGGGAAAATGGTCTCGGTCAATTTTTAGAGCGACCCAATCAAAAGATAATTTTTCGATCCAAAACGAAAAATAGTGACGGTGCGGGATAGAGGCGCTTTGCGCACCTGTCACGGAGAGGCACTTGTGTGCTTTTCAAATTCTTCAACGAGATGGAGAAAACTCATTTAAAAACTCTTTTCTGAAAATACACTGACCACAACCAGTCCGCGTCGCAGATTGTGTCCTGCCCGAACTAAAAAATTCTAAATAGTTATAAGGGGAATTCTGGTCAATTCCCCCACCCCCTAAATGCTAATACACAGCTAATGATGTCATTTTGACGTGAAAAGGGTATAAAACCCCCCATTCTAAGCCTTATTCCGTAATCTAACAAGGCTAGGACTTGAGGAGAGAAGAGAAGCACTTGAGTTGAGACATTCGTGAAGGGATCCTTGACGTACTCGGTTGATAGCTGCATCCGAGGTATGTAAGGCTAAACTAAAACATGAGATTGTTCTCTCATGTTCCCCATAGAGGTCATAGATGAGTTGATGATTGAATAGTCTACGTGCATGAATACTTGAGGGTTTTTGTTGAAAAATTGATTTGAAATTACATGTTTTCTATGCTGATGATCATCATACTAATTGTTTTCTTAAATTGGATATTTTTATGAGAATTTGCATAACTCTACATGACTAAATTGAGAAGCATGCTTAAAGAACTTGAGAATTGAGTTACAGCTTGAGTTGAGATTGTTGATTGTGATGATGAGTTGATGAGATTTTGACTTTTTTTGAGTCCCCATAAATGAACTCTATCGATGTGTCTATTCACTTGTTTCCTAAGGATTTTTATACAATCTTGAGTCATTGATGAGATTGATTGATGAGAGGGTTAAATCCCATTTGAAATACCGGTCGTTGACAGGGAGTGAATCCCTATGAGATTGGTTGAGATGGAGGTTTTATGAGCATTGAGTCATGGGAGGAGTATCGAGCACCGAAAGAGTGAGAGTTTGTCCAACTCGAACTCGTCAAACATAGGAGAGGCATAGGGCCATCACATATATCATGGTTCCTCTCGAGAGTAATGGTCCCTGAAAGAAATAAAGGACCTATTGAGTTGAATCCATATTGGGTGAGCTGATATGGTTTTTGAGCATTCCCTACCTTGCATGTTTGGAACCGCTGTGGCAACATCAGCGTGATTGTTGTACATTTACGTGCTCATAAGTGAGTATTGTCGGATAAGAGAAACTCCCATAAATTTCCTACCTTACTCCAAGTCTAGATGAGAGGGTGAGATGAGGGGACGTGAGCTCCTTTGAGATGAGCTCTGAGATGAGTTTAAGACTATTGATGAGTTTGACTTATTGGTGTGTCATTTGACTACCCTTTATTCTTGCATAGATAGATGTTTGACTAATGCTGTGATTTGATGTTCATTTGAGTTGATATTCTTTTCATATTATTCTACCTATTTCTATTTCAGTCAGCTATTTTACATATCTGTACATTCCACGTACCGATGTCCACTCTAGATTGCGTCATTTTGTGATGCAGAGGCAAGTACTAGAGATCGTCAACAGGCACTCCGTTGAAGATCTGAGATTGTAGCTGATTTTGTGAGCCTTCCCTATTTCGGAGGACCCACCGTGATATATTCATCTTGCTTTAGAGTTATGGATTGAACTATTTCTTTTATTTTGATTCAGGTAGCCATGGATTTGTCATTGGCACCACATGATTACTGATAGAGGCTTCATAGACGATGGTCGAGGATTGATGTTGAGATTGTAAGCTAGTTCTTCTACTAGCCTTTATTATAATATATATATATATATATATATATATATATATATATATATATATATGTTCTTTTGAGACTTTAGATTAGATGTGTCCACTACTTACTTATATTTTCCGCTATTGAGTAGAGTTTCTTTAATTGAATGATGTGATGAGGCTAAGTGGTTCACTTGGGGACTAGCAATAGTCTATGAGTGCTGGCCAGGCCAAGGGTACCCTCCCGGGGCATGACAATTGCGCATTATATGATCTCATCTCTTTCCTCCTCCCTATCTCTATCCCTACATGAAACAAGTTTAACACAAATATCACAATGAGGATACCTTCACTCCTCCTCATCTACCCTCATTCTCAATCTATCAGCATCACTATTTGGACGTAGAGGAACTCATCATCTCCCTTTTGACGAAAGCCCCAAAGTACTATCTCTCCATGCAAAATAAGCACGATTATACCTCTAAAACTTGATAGTCTACATCTTATACAATGGCATAAAAAGCCGAAGGTAAGTGCACGTGTAAGATGACATCAAAATCAAGAACTCTCACTCCGAAGCAACCTGTACTTAGAGAATACTTCTCGTCCTCATCACTCTAATACACTCGCATAATAGCAGCGACACATTTAAGCCTACCATAACAGCTTACACCCTTGATCACATGAACTCTTACCACGGGGGATACTAATATGGTTTTACCTATCTATTAGACTTCTCACAATTTCTCTAACCCCTCCTCCTCATCTATAACCTTAAAAGGAAATGGCATCACATCATCATCAGAATTAAGAATACTCATTCCCTCTTGAATTCTTCCATCTCAAGCTCTTCTTATCTATTGAGCTATCCTCTCTCACTCATTTTACCTGAGGGGCACTTGTACCTTGCCCATAGCATCACTTTCTCACAAATCAACATCTTCTTCGAACATTCACTATGGCAAGCCTCTTAGAGAAAATCTCCAACTAAGACTATTATTCTCACAATGTTGTCTCCTCTTTAACACTACTCCTCAAAATTCAAGCTTAGGAACTAGTATAACATGTGCATCTATCACACACCTCTCTAATACCAACTACAACAGCTAGGTAAAAATTTAGAGAACATAAGCCCACTAATATCACATAGCGAGTATTCAATCAACACATACCTTTCTCATAACTTAGTACCATTCACCTATTCAATCATATCTTCTTATTTGACTAAGCTCATAACTCGATGAGCCTCATGAACTCATAGTTAAAAATCATAAGCTTAATTTAGATCTATCACATTGAAAACACTCTTTTCCCTTATTCAACATCTACACATAACCCTCAATAATATGAATACTACAATAGATCAACATAACTTCCTTCTACTTTTAGCACACTCTACCACATTCTAACAACAACTCTTCCTCTATGCCTCATCATGAAAATCATAGGTACTTACGACTCTTTCATCAACCTTATGGCAAACAACTCACCATGTAAGGACCCAGATTTTTCGAGTGGCATTTCCCAAAAGTCTTGGAATTGTCCCATGTGAACTGCCAGGCATCACTCCATGAAGGGCCTACATGGGCCGTGTGAAGCTACATGAACTATGTGGCCTCCCGTGAAGGGACACTTATCCAGTTCATGATTGGGAAAACTTTGAGATGGAAGGAAATTTGGCCAAGTGAGGGCACACGGTCACTCACACGGTCCGTGTGATGTATCATGGGCAATGTGGCTCTCCGTGTGACTCACTACATAAAATTATTCTAAGTATAAAAGAACCATCTCATAACTTTGTCATGTGAAAATTATTTGAAGTACCTTCCTACGGTCGTTGTCACGACCCATGTGGAGTCACACGGACCGTGTAGTCATCCGTGTGGTACCCCTTAGGTCCATGTGAATTTCCTCTGCAAACTTTCTAAGTATTGGATCACGATGACTATTCAAGGTCCGTGTAACGTTTCATGGACCGTGTAGTGGACCGTGTGGACTTGACGGTTCTAGTTTTGGTCCGTTTCATTAATGAAATTTATGTAATTTTGATTTATTTAAATTATGAATTATGACCTTTAACCTATGCTAAACCCCTAATTCAGCTAAACCCCTCCCCTCTTAATTCATTCTCCTAAAACCTTCTATCCCTCGTAAGATCACCTCCCCATTCCTCTCTACTCTCCTCTCTCAAGGATCAAAACTAGGGTTCTATTGGAGTCTAATTCAAGCCAATTCATCCCTCAAATTTAGTTTCTCAATCAAGGTATGTGGGGTTTATTCTTGGTGCCTTTCAACCAAGAAGACCCAAAGATCTTTCAACCTATTTCATGAATTTAGTTTACTTTATATATGAGATTTCACTATTGATTTTATTAAATATAATTATTGTATGGACTATATTTTACCTATGATTTTAATTCATTTTAATTACTAATATGATGATCTACATTGAGTTATAAAGGATGAATATGCATGTCCTCTTTAAAGTTGATTTATGCATGGGTGATCTATACTACGATTTACATGTGGATTTAACTATGGATTTACTCAATTTTATATTGTGATATTGATTTTTAACTTGAATCTATGTTACCCATGCTATTCTCACATCATGCATTGCATTGCATTCTTGAATATTGATACATGGAAATTATGAAGTGGGTTAAGCCCAACTATGTTTTCTGAAACGATTATGATATGATTCTGATAAGATATTGGTTAACACAAAAGGGTGATCACCGGTATGTCTATGATTCTAGCTTATTGAGCAATCTTAGTGCTTGCACCATTTTATATTTGTGAATGAGCTAATCCCTGCATGAGCATTTACAAGCATGAATTATGATTTGGCATTTTGAGCCTAATTGTGTATCAAACGATTTGAAATGAACATTGCATTTCCTGAAAGCACATATATGCATAAGTATTCAAGTGGGATGTTATCCACTTAGCACCGATGGATTGGGGGTGTTAGGGCTATCCCCAAGCACCCTCTCCCTTTCCTTGAATTATGTGCCAATATAGGAATGTAAACTATTATCACAATGACTGAATCATAAGGAATGATTATATGTATATGAAAATTCTGATATGTTATGTAAAATTATAAAAATCCTTCCAAAATGGTGATTTCCATAAGGTGTGATGTAGATTACCTTTGGCAAGTAGTCTTCTCCTACCGATGGGAGGTCTTTATCAGACTAATTCATGTAATAACTTGCATGGATTTGATTTGTCGGTTATAGTCCATCCCTACTATATATGAGCATTATTGTATTTCATGCATCATAAATTTCATAGCATCTTGTATATATATTTCCATTAAATATACAATTCTCCTATATTATGTGCCTTTGTTCATCTAACATCGAAATGCAGGTTTGGTAAGTCATATGCATTACATACTCACAAACTTAGTACATCCAAATGTACTAACACATACTCTATACCTATATGATATTACCATGTAGGGGATGAGCACTTTGATTATCAATAGGTTAACGAATAGTCCAATCCCGGAGTATACTGTGGTGAGTCCCATCTTCCGAGGATGAGCCAACTATCTTTTCTTTATGCTATTTCCAAACCATCTTCTTTATTGAGGGTGATCCTGGAACTATTCCTGGCCCCTTGTTCCTTTGACCAGAGGCACTTGCTGGACACTATATAAACTCTTCTTAAATCTGTTTGTTATGACTAGTATATTGCTTTTGTATTATTGGAATTATTTATGAGGAACTCCTATTTGACTATATATATGTATGTTTGAATGCTATTCTTGAACCGATGATGTAGATATACTTGAGGCTTGTTTGGGGACTCTCAGGTTCCCATTTGCCGTGTCACATCTAGTCCCTAACCCCGGATTGTGATAAAAGATAGTATTAGAGCACTAGGTTTATAAATAATCCTCGAAGTCCAACATGCCGTGTTGAGTAGAGTCCTATTCATGGTTGTAAAGTGCACCATACCTATAAGTGGGAGGCTATAAAGATGTTTTAGGAATTGCCTCACTTCTCCATGTCTTATGTTGTGCTTTGACTAGTATATTTGGTTCCCTTATTTTGACGGTGTCGTTGGTCCATTTCAGAAGATGCCTCGAGGAAGACCCCTCTACCAAGACCGTCTCCAACTGATGAGGATCAGGATCCCCACGAGCCTATGGAGGAACCCAACTCAAATGGTGAGTTGCGCACATCCTTCGCCATACTCGCTTAGGTGGTAACTTCTCAGACAAGGCAGACTAACTTGCTAGGGGATCCTATGCCCGTTTCTAGGGTGAGGAATTTCACCCGGATGAATCCTCCAGAGTTTCATGGGTCAAAGGCCAAGGAGGATGCCAGGAGTTTATCGATGAGCTTACCAAAATACTGAATATCATGGATGTCACTTTTGAAGAGAGGGCTGAACTGGATGCCCATCGATTGAAAGATGTGGCTCAAGTGTAGTATACTCAATGGTCTTTGGAGAGAGTTAGCGGTGGTGATGTCAGTTGGGAGGAGTTCAAATTTGCTTTCCTTGATCACCTCTTTCCACGTGAGCTTAGAGAGGCCAGAATGATTGAGTTTATCAATCTCAAGCAAGGAAGTATGAGTGTGAGGCACTATGTCCTCAGGTTCACGAAGCTTTCAATGTATGCTTCGTCATTGGTGGCTGACCCCCGTACAAGGATGCACAAGTTTGTTTCGGGTATCTCTGATCTACTTGTGAAGGAATGTCGTACTGATATACTTATACGGGATATGGACATTGCCAGACTCATGGTGTATGCTGAACAAATCGAGGGGGAGAAACTCAAGGAGAGAAGGGTTCACGATTCCAAGAGAACCCATTTTGATGGTGGATTTTCTGGTTCTCGAAGTGGTGGTTTTTGTCTCTTCCGACAGGGCCAAGGTTCTGATACTCAGGTCACTAACGATCGGATGCCTCCTCCTAGGGAATTTATTAATGACGATCAGGGATATGTTGCGTGCAACAAGTGTGGGAAACCCCACATGGGAGTCTGTTGGAGAGATTTGGGTGTTTGCTTCAGATGTGGTAATTAAGATCATAAGATGGCTGATTGTCCTAGGAATGCCTGTGAGGCCAAGGCCAGGAGGCCCAAGGAGGGCAAGGCCAACAAAGAGCTCCCCAAGGTGTTGCCCCAAGGAACAATCGGTTTTATGCACTCCACGCGTGCTAATATATTAAGGAAGCTCCGGATGTTGTATAGGTATTTAGAAGTCTTTGATTTTGATGCTTATGTTTTTCTTGATCTAGGTGCAAATTTGTCTTTTAACTCCTTTGTTGGCTGTTAAATTTTGTTTGAGTCCCAAGGTTTTGAGGGACCCTTTCTCAATTTATACTCCCATGGGTGAATCTGTTATTGCACGTAGAGTCTATCATGGTTGCCCTGTTTCTGTGTTGCACAAAAGTTTTCCATGTGATCTTGTAGAACTTGAGATGTTTGAATTTGATGTAATTCTTGGGATGGATTGGTTGCATGCATCAGATGCCTCAATAGATTGTAGGACTCGGAAGGTCAAGTTCCAACCTTCTGGTGAGCCCGTTCTTAAATGGAAGGGTGGTGACTCCTCTATTAAGGGTCGGTTTATTTCCTACCTCAAGGCACGGAGAATGATTTCTAAGGGGTGCATTTATCATATCTTAAGGGTCAAGGATGGGCATCCTTCCTGAAAGAGAGGTGGACTTCGGCATAGATCTTCTTCCGGATACCCTACCTATCTCTATTCCCCCTTATCGTATGGCGCCAGCAGAGTTGAAAGAATTAAAGGAGCAGTTAAATGATTTGTTGGAGAAGGGTTTCATTCGTCCTTGTATATCGCCATGGGGTGCTCCAGTGTTCTTTGTAAGAAAGGTGGATAGAACTCTTTGGATGTGTATTGACTACAGACAACTGAATAAGGTGACCGTTAAGAATAAGTATCCGTTACCCAGGATTGATGACTTGTTTGACCAACTTCAAGGGGCTACTTATTTCTCAAAGATTGATCTTCGTTCTGGATATCATAAGTTAAAGGTTAGGGAGTGTGATATTCCCAAAACAACTTTTCGGACAAGGTATGTGCACTTTGAGTTTGTGGTGATGTCATTTGGCCTAACCAATGCTCCGACCGTGTTTATGGATCTAATGAATCGGGTCTTTAAACCATTCCTTGACAGTTTTGTGGTGGTCTTCATTGAAGATATTCTCATTTAATCCTGAAGAGAATAGGAGCACGGGATCACTTGAGGATGGTCCTCCAAACTTTGAGAGAGAAGAGGTTGTATGGCAAGTTTAGCAAAAGTGAATTTGTTTTTAGGCGAAGTGGCTTTCCTTGGTCATGTGGTATCTGGTGATGGTATCAAGGTGGATCCGAAGAAGACCGAGGCCATGAAGAATAGGCCCAGTCCGTTAACTCCTTCAGATATTCGCAATTTCCTCGGGATGGTCGGGTATTGCAGAAGGTTTGTTGAAGGGTTCTCAACTATTGCATCTCCATTGACTAAGTTGACCTAGAAGAAGGCTAAGTTTGTGTGGTCGGACAAATGCGAGCAGAGTTTTCAGACTTTAAAGGATCGGCTTACATCGAGTCCCTTCTTGACTTTACCAAATGGTTTGGAGGGACTCATGATGTATTGTGATGCCTCGCGGATTGGATTAGGTTGTGTGCTTATGCAGCATGGTAAGGTAATAGTGTATGCATCAAGGCAGTTGAAGGTGCATGAACGTAATGACCCAACATATGACCTTGAATTGGCGATAGTGGTTTTTGCTTTAAAGATTTGGAGATATTACTTGTATGGAGTTCATGTTGATGTGTTCACCGATCATAAGTATTTGCAATATGTATTCACTCAGAGAGATGTCAATTTAAGGCAAAGGAGGTGGTTGGAGCTCTTAAAAGATTACGACATGAGTATTCTGTATCATCCCCGCAAGGCTAATGTTGTGGTTGATGCTCTCAGCAGGTTGTCTATGGGGAATGTGGCGCATGTCGGGGAAGAGAAGAAGGAGTTGGCAAGATATGTTCACCTTAGCTAGGTTGGGTGTCAGGTTGGCTGATTCGAGCGATGGTCGTATTCCAGTTCAAAGCGGGGTAGAATCCTTCGTGGTAAGTGATGTAAAAGCTAAGCAAGATTTAGACCCATTGTTACATAAATTGAAGAAGTTGGTTGCTGAAAAGGAGATTGAGGTGTTCTCCCAAAGGGGAGATGGTGTTCTATGGTACCAAAACCGACTTTGTGTTCTGGATGTGAATGATCATAGAAGGGTACTTATGAGTGAGGCTCACAACTCTCATTATTCTATTCACCCAGGGTCTACCAAAATGTATCAAGATTTGAAAGAGGTGTATTGGTGGCATGGTATGAATAAAGACATCACTAAGTTCGTATCCGAATGCTCTAGTTGTCAATAGGTGAAAGTAGAGCACCAAAGACCTAGTGGTTTGGCCCAAGATATTGAGATTCCCACATGGAAATGGGAAGATGTGAACATGAATTTTATGGTTGGTTTTCCTCGGACTCAAAGGCAATTTTGATTCCATTTGGATTATCGTGGATCGAATGACGAAGTCGGCTCATTTCTTACCAGTCAAGACTACCTTCAGCACCGAGGATTACACGGGGTTGTATATCTAAGAGTTGGTGAGGTGGCATGGTGTGCCTAGGTCCATTATATCTGATCGTGGTACCCAATTCACTTCCTACTTCTGGAGGTCTTTTCAGAAGGGGCTTGGAACTAAGATTAAGTTGAGCACTGCTTTTCATCCTTAAACGGATGGCTAAGCGGAGAGAACTATTCAAACCTTCGAGGATATGTTGAGGGCTTGTGTATTAATGTTTAAAGAAAATTGGGATGACCATCTCCCACTCATTGAGCTTGCTTATAATAACAACTTCCATGCTAGCATTGGTATGGCACCATTTGAAGCTTTACACGGGAGAAGGTGTAGATCACCGGTGGGTGGTTTGAGCTGGGAGAGATGGCACTAGTTGGTCCGGATTTAGTAATGGAGGCCATGGATAAGGTGAAGGTGATTAGGGAAAGGTTGATAATGGCCCAAAGTCATCAAAAGTCTTATTCGGATGTTAGGAGAAGGGATCTTGAGTTTCATGTTGGTGATTGGGTATATGTGAAGGTTTCACCTATGAAGGATGTAATGCGTTTTGTTAAGAAGGGAAAGCTAAGCCCCCGGTATGTTGGTCCTTATGAGATTGTTGAGCGAATTAGAGGTGTGACTTATAAGTTGGAGTTGCCTATGCATTTGAGTACCATTCACCCGATTTTCCATGTGTCTATGTTAAGAAAGCTAGTTGGTGAGCCTAGCACCATTGTGCCTTTGGAAGGAATTGAGGTTGAAGAAAATTTGTCTTATGAGGAAGTTCCGGTTGAAATCTTGGATAGGCAAGTAAAGCAGCTTAGTAACAAGAACGTGGCTTCGGTGAAGGTGCTTTGGAGAAATCAACATGTGGAGGGTGCTACTTGGGAGGCGGAGCTGGACATGGTGAAGCGATACCCTCATCTTTTCCAATCTACTCAGGCCTAAGGTATTAGGATTCTTCCTTGTCAAATGGTGTCGTTTCTCGCCCTTTTGAATCTCATGACATGACATGCATACATGTGCACGAAAAATGATTTTTATAATGTTTTGAGTGACTGGAATAGGATTTTGATGTGAGCTAAAGGTTTTAAATAATGATTTTGATACGATTTTGGATAATGAACTATGCATTGTATCTTATGTTGGGTGTTTCATGCTCTAAGTCAAGCCTTTCAAGCCTTGTCCTTGCACATTCGGGGATGAATGTTCCCAAGGGGGAGATGATGTTAGGACCCAGAGTTTTTGAGTGGCGTTTCCCGATAGTCCTAGAATTGTCCCAAGTGAACTACCAGGCATCACTGCATAGAGGGCCTACACGAGCCGTGTGAAGCCACACGGACCGTGTGGCCTCCTTTGAAGGGACACTTGGTCCAGTTCATGATTTGGACAACTTTGAGATGGAAGGAAATTTGGCCAAGTGAGGGCACACGGCCACACATACAGTCCGTGTGATGTTTCACAGGTCGTGTGGCTCTCTGTGTGACTCACTACGTAAAATTATTCTAAGTATAGAAGCACTATCTCGTAACTTTATCGTGCGAAAATTATTTGAAGTACCTTCCCATAATCAATGTCACAGCCCGTGTGGAGTCACACGAACCATCTTATCGTCTGTGTGGTACCTTTAGCTCCTTGTGAATTTCCTTTGCGAACTTTCTAAGTATTGGATCACGGCCACTACTCACAGTCCGTGTGACGTTTCATGGACCATGTGGACCTGACGGCTCCAGTTTTGGTCAGTTTCATTAATGGTGTTTATATAATTTTGGTTTATTTTAATTATGAATTATGACCTTTTACCTATACTAAACCCCTAATTCAGCTGAAACCTCTCCCTTCTTAATTTATTCTCCTAAAACCTTCTATCCCTCATAAGATCAACTCTCCATTCCTCTCTACTCTCCTCCCTCAAGGATCAAAACTAGGTATCTATTGGAGTCCAATTCAAGCCAAATGCATCCCTCAATTCAGCTTCTCAATCAAGGTATGTGGGATTGATTCTTGGTCCCTTTCAACCAAGAAGACCCAAAGATCTTTCAACCTATTTCATGAATTTAGTTTACTTTAAATATGAGATTTCATTATTTGATTTGATTAAATCTAATTAGTGTATGAGGTGTATTTCACCTATGATTTCAGTTCATTTTTATTACTAATATGATGATCTACATTGAGTTATAAAGTATGAACATGCATGTCCCCTTTAAAGTTGATTTATGCATGGGTGATCTATACTACGATTTACATGTGGATTTAATTATGGATTTACTCAATTTTATATTGTGATATTGATTTTTAACTTGAATCTATGTTTCCCATGCCATCCTCACATCATGCATTATATTGCATTCATAAACATTGATACATGGAGATTATGAAGTGGGTTAAGCCCAATTATATTTTCTGAAACGATTATGATATGATTCTGATAAGATATTGGTTAACACAAAAAGGTGATCTCCAGTATGTCTATGATTTTGGCTTATTGAGCAGTCTGGGTGCTTGCACCATTTTATATATGTGAATGAGCTATTCCCTACATGAGCATTTACTAGCATGAACTATGATTTGGCATTTTGAGCCTAAATGTGTATCGAACGGTTTGAAATGAACATTGCATTTCCTGAAAGCATGTGTATGTATAAGTATTCAAGTGGGATGTTATCGACTCAGCACCAATGGATTGGGGGTGTTAGGGCTATTTTCAAGGGCCCTCTACCTTTCCTTGAACTATGTGCAAACATAGGAATGTAAGCCATTACCGAAATGACCGCGTCATAAGGAATGGTTATATGTATATGAAAATTCTGATATGTTATGCAAAATTATGAAAATCCTTCCGAAATGGTGAGTTCCATAAGGAAGGTGACCATCCACCGAAATGGTGATTTCTGTAAGGTGCGATGTAGATTACCTTTGGCAAGTAGTCTTCTCCTACCGATGGGAGGTCTTTATCGGACTAATTCATGTAATAACTCGCATGGATTTGATTTGTCGGTTATAGTACATCTCCACTATATATGAGCATTATTGCATTTCATGCATCATAAATTTCATGGCATCTTGTATATATATTTCCATTGAATATACAATTCTTCTATATCATGTGCCTTTGTCATCTAACATCGACATGCAGGTTTGGTAAGTCATATGCATTGCATACCCATATACTTAGTAGATTCAAACGTACTAACACATACTTTATGCCTACATGATTTTACCATGTAGGGGACGAACACTTTGATCATCAACAAGTTGACAAATAGTCCAATCCCAGAGTATACTGTGGCGAGTCCTGTCTTCCGAGGACGAGCCAACTATCTTTCCTTTATACTATTTTAGAACCATCTTCTTTATTGAGGGTGAGCCCGAAACTTGTCCTGGCCCCCCGTTCCTTTGACTAGAGGCACTTGTTGGACACCATGTAAACTCTTCTTAAATCTATTTGTTATGAGTAGTATATTGCTTTCGTATTGTTGGAGTGATTTATGTGAACCTCCTATTTGACTATATATACATATGTGTGTGTTTGAATGCTATTCTTGAACAGATAATGTGGATATAGATACTTGAGGCTTGTTTGGGGACTCTCCGGTTCCCATATGCCTTGTCACATCTAGGCCCTAACCCCAGGTTGTGACACACCATCTCATTACTTACCTAATAAATACGTAACTCTAACCACAAGCCTCAATCAACCATCACTCTTGCAATCTTGTCCCTTTCTTTCCATCATTATCCTTCTAACTCTAGGATGATTCGATTTTACTTAGGGTTTATAAGGCCTCACATCTCACTCTTAGGTGGTAACTTTAAACTCCTTAGAGAGATAAGTTCCTCTCTCATGGTCACATCAAAAGCAAGTTTTGAAAAAAGAGGGTCTAGGTATGTCTAAAGCTAACTCAAACGCACGATTCATATGAGTAACAATGGACTCTTTCTAGTCAATCAACTTCACACACTAGTCGGCTTCTCTCAAGCCTGGTGCAGTCTCTCCACCATTATGATTAATTTATCGCAGAAGATCTCATCTGTAAGCGTTTGAAAATTACTATATCTATCGCCTCGTGGGTGAGGCATAGTCGAAAGACTTAGAGCAACGTATGAATCATCGAAAATTTCTTAGGAAATAGCTCTATCGCACGATTCAGTATCTGAAAGAAGGGAAACCTTTCCTAATATCTTATAGCCTCCCCATTATGGATGTGGCGTGCTTCACACTAATAATAAGGACTCTACTAGACACGACTTCATAGACTCCCTAGTTTTTCATGCCCCAAGGGGGTACCTTGGCTTCGCTGAAACTAAGAGACTATTGCTTGCTCTTGAGCAAACCACTTGGCCTCGTTGTCACCTCATACTCAACATCGAAATGAACATTCTCACGGAAAAGACTGTAATGTAATTAAAGTAATCAAGTCTTTATATAAAAGTTAATTTCTAATAAAGAAGAGTTGAAAAATAACAATACATAACATCCTCTACTCAATGTCTATGAAGCCTCTACCTCTAACATCTAAATAGTACCACAATAGGCCATGGTTACCCAACTCAAAGAAAAAAAAGTATTAACTCAAGCTAGATGATAATAATATGGAAATCCTCTGGAAACAAGGAGGTCTCACTGATCAGCTGAATGCGAATATATCCTCAACAAAGGGCCTGTCGATGGTCTATAATATCTACCCCTGCATTATAAAATGATGCATTCCTAGAAGTGGACATCAGTATGTGGAATTTACTGGTACGTAAAATAGCTAAATGACACAGAAACAGGCAGAATAATATAGGTATAACATCAACTCAACATCATACTCCATCAGAATGTCAATTGTCTATCTAAAACAAGAATAAAGAGTAGACAAATGAATCATAAACATCTCATCTCAACATCATCAATACATCAGACTCATCTCAAGGAAATTTGACTAAACTCAACTCGAAGGACCAATGCCTTTCTAGGACAAGGATAAAAAGTAGACAATAAATCATCAACATCCATCAAGACTCATACCATCACATCAACATCAGAGTTCTATCAGTGAGGAACCTAACTGGGAGTTTCTCTAACTGACAACCAAACCTATAAGCCGGTGATGATATGACGAAGTGATACCATTGCCACATCCATCCAATACCCTGCCCAGGGTAAAGGACATCACCATCAGTGGATCCACAAGAAATAACATCAGTCCTCTTTTAGGACAATAGAAACATCCGTATTACGGTTCGATGCTCTCTTTACGCGGGCCACGTAGTTAATGAGTTCGAGTGGGACTCACTCTCACTTATTTCGATACTTAATACTCCTCCCAGAACTTGACATGCTCATAAAACATCATCATCATCGGTCCCATAGGGACATAGTATATCAACATCAACATCATCATCAAAATCAACTCATCTCTTCAACGTCAACATCAACATCATCTCATCAACATCAACATCATAGACTCAAAACATTCTTTTAGAATTTAGTTTCAAGTTTTAAGACTCATGAACATCACTTTCATCAACATTATCATCAAGACTCTCAACAATTTTGACCAGAATAACAACATCACAAACATCATTATCGTCAAGGCTCTAGACTCATCCCTAAGTTCATTCTTTTATTCTTGAGTAAAATAGACATAGAATTTTGTAAAAATCATTCATGAAAAGAACTTATGCAGTAAATCAAGTTTATGATAATGATCAATTTAAGAAAAATACATGAATTACGAAGAATCTCAGTAAAATACTCATGGATTTTCACATATCACTTATCATCTTCAAATCATAAACTCAATTTACTAAAAGGGGGAACATGAAAGAACAATCTCATGCTTTTGGTTAGCCTTACATACTTGGAAAGTTGATATTACAATCGATATTTGATGAATACTCATTTTCTTGGAGAAAATCCTCGATCTCGATAGTTCTTTTAGAGTGGAAGAACTTGGAAAGACATTGTTTGATGGGATTCTCTTTGAATCTTGAATTCTTGACTTAGAATCTTTAGAGTTCTTAATGAAGAGCTCTAATTCGTGAAAGGAAGAATCCAGAAATTCTTTCTTGGGATTCTTAAATTCATTTTCTTGAAACCCTAGGTTATGATTTAAAATTCTATTAGGGATTCATGAATAGATAAAGAAATTTAGGTTGGGTGCTTAAAATTTATAAAGAATAACTCACCTTGATGATAAATGTTGAAAGTTAATCCTAACTTGATGACTTTCTTGCTGATTCTTGAGCGTTTATGTTTAGGAGTGAAGGAGAGGGTTTTAATCATGAAAACTGATATTTTATGTGTTTATGGACCTTCAATAAACATCCAAAGATTTTAGGATAAAAGTTACCTCAAAATGAATAAAAGGATGTCATTTAACTTATCCAGAAAGGTTTCGCGATAGGTCCGCGACGCGAAGCACTCGCGGATCTTCAGATAGCTTAGTAGGTCTTCAGTAAAATGGTCATGACTTTCTACTTTGAACTCTTATTAAGGCGAAATAAGATGCGTTAGAAAGATAATTCAAAGATCTTTAATTTGATATATTATGGGTCACCTAAACTATTATACTTTAGGAGATATGGGCATTTGAATTTGACCCTTGTTTCAACTTGTACGAAAACTTAGTTGATAGAAATTCTTTGGACTTGACTTGATATAAAAGATCCTTTATAAGTCTAAATCACATCTAATATAGTTTAAATACTTAGGAATTAATCCTAGCATGTATATACAACCTAAAAGTCATTGGTCCATCTAACTTTTATAAAATCTTATATTAGAACGATGACCTTTTATCATCTCCAATTCTATTTCCACACGAAGAAATTAATTTTAACATCTATGCTCAATTAAGAATTATAAATTAAAATCGTATATCATATGAAGGATGACTCAATCTTAGTTAAAAAAAGTTGGAGTGTTACAAGTAGCATGGTGTAAGCTGATAATTTTTCCACCATGATACCACGCGCCTTCTCACATAGGAAAATCAAGTTTGTGTCTAACCCTCTCTTGTAGAAACGTAAGATAGAGCTTTATCCACCCGTGAAACTAGGTCATGCATGCATAAGCCTTAGGTAGTTTCACCCATGGGGGTCAATCTACAATAATAGTAGCCACCCGGTTTAAGTCTAAGGGGTCCAATCACCTTTTAGATAAAATTGCATATTATGTGACAACGTGATCACGATAAATTAATCATGCATGACAACTCATCCACGATAAATTGCATATTATGTTTGTTATTTTTTATTTGCAAATTTATGGGGTTCAATCATTGCTCCCAGAGAAATTGAAGATTTGGATCATCCCAATCTCTTTTAATTTTCATTTATGTCATTCAAAATTGTAATAGTTGTAATCATTATTAATAAAACAAGTCTTTAAATTATCTATTATTATTTTTTATTATTTGTTTAACTCTAAACTCCAAATAATATTAATAAGGCTTGGATTTGTGATCATTTATTTGACGTCTTAGGCCTACCTCTGGCTTCACAAGTTCCCATGCATTTAGGACGCTTATTTGTTTATTTAATTTGATTGTAAATGTTTCTTTCTATTGGCTCTTAATTTAGCACTTATCTTTTATCAAGTTTGTCGTTAATTATTTTTATTTGTTAAAAAAATGCCATTGCATTAATTTTATACATGCTTAGACTCATTATAGCAATGATAATTTACTCAGAATTAATTTTATATTTGTTAACAATTCATCTTTCTCACGTTAATGATGTTTTATTTACTTATATCATGTACTAACCTATGTATGTATTTGACTTATTTCTTTTGAAGGTTTTCAAATATTTAAACGCTGGCTTGATTGAGAATCTACAATGTGACCAACATGCTTAGTGTGCATAACAATATCCATCATCTTTCTTTCCATCCAATTCAAAGTATCTTTTTAACTCTCTTTCCTCACTCCATTCTTGCTCGCACACTTCCTCAATCAGTACCTCCCACAGACATCCATTTTGATGTCTTGTAAAGTGTAGAAGTACGTGATGAAATGGAACGGTTTAACTTAAATGCTCTACAACAAAAAATGCATGACATAGAAAAAGAGGTGAATAATAAATTGTACTCCAAAAGTGATCATAACTTGAGGTACCAGAAGTTATGCCTGCATCCAAACGTTGAAGTACCATTAGGGCTCAAAGTTTAAAAATTCAACTTGTTTGACTGACATAGAGATCCAACTGCACATCTCAATGATTTTTGTAGCAAATTAGTGGCTATTGAAAATAATGAAGCTCTTTTAATGAGATTATTTATTCAGAGTTTATCCAGAATAGCTTTCACTTGTTATGTCAAGCAAGACTTTGTCAAGTGGCTTGAATGGGAAGATATGGCTCAAAACTTTGTAGAGCAATACAAATTCAACATAAGAAATGATCTTACAATGTTGGATTTACTCAAAGTAACAAGAATGTCTCATGAATATTTTGAAGAATACGTCACAAGATGTAGATTAGAAGCCTCTAAAATACGTCATCTAACGCACGAAAATGAGTTAGTCAAAACTTTCATCAGATCACTCAACTACAAGACTTTATTTTACACAAGTATATAAGGTTTTGATAGTCTAATACGAATTAGAAAAAGAATTAGACTATAGCATACGAACAGAAAGAATTGTCGATGAACAAATCATTGACCGATAGGAACAAGGATGTTTCACTTCCAGGCCTAAAAAAACATAGCAACTAGAATGCTGAACGCGTTCATGCTATTTTTTATATGCACCCCAGGTTCTTAATCCACAAGTTTATCCTGCATATTTTGACTCTCATAAAAGTTCTACCGAGGCTTATCGAACACAATATGAGTCCTATCGACACAAGGTAAGGAAGCCTCGTGCCTTCACCCCGCTTAATGTGACGTTTACTAATATTTTTCAAAGATTATGGCATCAAGGAATTATTAAGCTAATAATATGATGGATTCCGACATGCTCTTCTTCAATTCTTGATTCAACTAAGAAATATATTTGTCACTCAAATATTCAAGATCATGATACTGAGCAATGTCAAGCACTGAGGAACAAAATTCAAAATTAGATTGAAAAGGAAAGGGTGATAGTGCGACCCCAACCACCAAAAAAAATTGTAGCTCAACTATGATAAATGCTACTATTGTTCAAGGTGATCCTACAAGGCATTTGTCAAGGAAGCACAAATTACATCAAAGAAATTGACGAGAAGAGGACTCTAATGAGCAAAATGCCTTTACTTCCAATTCAAGGAAATTTTATTTGTTCCATTCCTTTCTCTTGTATTCGTGAACTATATTAGACCCGATTACCTTTTGCATACGTAGGCAGGCTATTCTTGGGTCTGATTTCTATGAATAAAATTTTTCTTTTTTCCCTATAGCCAAGTCAATCAAATCCTTCGAATTGAATCTAGAGTTGATTGGTCCAACTTCTAGATATAACTGATATGCAAATTCAAAATCAAGCCTTAATATTCAAATACAAGATAATCACTTCCCTTTTTGACTTTACAAGTTTCTTTGAGTAAAATGGAAACATAGATTTCACAAGTCAACCTGGGGTGAAATTTTTGAGGTCCCCAAAAAATTCATGAGCATGCAACTTTCTCAATAAAATAAATGAAAATATTATATATTCTAAACTAGGATAGAATTTTTTGAGAAATTTTCATAAATTTCATTACAATAGAGTGCATTTTTAAGCTCTAGGAGGTAAAAAAATACAAAGGTATGATCTGACCTTTTACTATGAATCACGCTACTAAATTTAGGCTCGTCCGCCTTATAATAAGACATTCAGGGTCATCAACCTTACAATAGGACATTCATGATCATTCTCTTTACAACAGAACATTTAAATTTGAACACCTAACAATGAGACATCTAGGCTCGTTTGTCTTACAATAGAATATTCAGGCTCTTCCACCTTATAATAGGTCATTTAGGTTTGTCTGCCTTATAATAGGATATATAGGCTCGTTCTCTTTATAAAAGAACATTTAGGTTCGTCCGCTTTACAATGGGACATTGAGGCTTGTTCACCTTACAATAGAACATTTATGCTCGTCCACCTTACAATTGGAAAATTAGGTTCGTTCGCCTTACAATGGGACATTCAGGTTCGTCTGCCTTACAATAAGATATTTAAGTTGTCAATTTATTTATTAACATTTCTTTTCACATTAACATATTTCTATATGCTAACAAATCTATTCAAGGTTAAGCTTTGTCTTTTGAAAGTCAACTGGATCAGTACAATCAGAGCCAAATCCTTCTCGAGACTAAGCGTCTTTTTTCTCAAAACAGATATGTTTTCATATCTATTCTTGTCATTTATTTTTTGACATTCATCGCATTGGTTCATACTTTTTATATTTATAAACTAACCATTTCATTTTGTTTTATTAGAAATTACAAGCATTGAATGCTTAAAAGCTAAAGATGATTCCAAATGATTCTCATTTCTTAAATGCAATTCTTTATTCCTCCATAATTGCTTTGACATAAGCTATTCTAGCGCTCTGTCTTGACACATTGTTTATACTTCCTTGCTCCTTAATATTTCTAGTTCAAGCTATTCATCCTCTTATTTCAAGTCCCATATCGTTAATTTCATCTTTAGGAATTTTCATTTGTTCCTAAATCTAAAAACACACAACGTGATTCTTGTATCACCAGAGATATGTTGTAAAACCCCCAAATTCATTTTACCTAGTCTGTTATAAATGCCCAGGAGGAGCTGAGAAAATGACGGAGTAAAATCATAGGAAGAAACCACGAAGGGTCATTTACAATCTGTAGAGTTATATATGGCCCATAGATGGGACCTCGTAGTTGCCCATGTAACTCAAAAGTTTTTGCTAAGTTTGATCTATGTATGAGGTCTTCTACAGACCATACAACAATCTACGAGCCGTAGAATGGGTTCCTAGTTTGATGATTCAAAAACTTAAATTTTTTTGGATCTTGAACCCGGATTAACAAGAATATTCGTCATCATTTTATGGCTCGTAAAAAGTAGTTTCATAGATAAATTTCTAGTAACCTAAAATTTTGGGAACTCCCTTCTACGATATGCCACTATGACTATAAGTGGAACCATGACCTATTGACGGGGTCTCGTGGTTCCATTCGACAGTTTTAAAGAGGGGTATTTCCATTTTTTTCTACTTTTTTAATTAAAACCTACAACATTTTGGACTTTTTTGGGACCCCTTATCAGTACCCTAAGTGTAATATTATTCATTTTACACTTAAAACTTTTAAGAGCATCGAAGAAGGAAGAAAATCAGGGTTCCAAGCACGTGAGTGGAGATTGTCTAAGAGTTGATTGTACTGCAAATTATCGTTTGAATTTAAGTTAAAGTCTTGGTTACATGCATGATTGATGATCCAGATTGGTGAAGTTGTTGAGTTATTGAGTTGAGTTGATTGGAGAAAATCCGAAGCCACCAGATTTGAGTTGATTGGCATGATAATCTTTCAGTCTTGGGAGAAGTATTGAGCACTGATATGGGAGCGAGTAGGTAATTTCTCTAACCCATAACTATGTTGCGAACGTAGGATCATTGAACCATTAATTCGGGCGACTCATGTCCCAAAATATGTAAATTTACTTTGGATCCAAGAGAGTTTTAATCATCCTATACCTTGGCAAGTATTGGATGGGCGTGGCAATGACATCACCTTCGTTGTGCATCACTAAACTAGAGGTGGTGGGATTGGATGTCGGTTAAGAGAAATTCTCACGAGAAACTTGATTGAGCATATAAATTTTTATACTAAGTTGCATAAGTCTATTTTTCAAAGCATGTTTAAAAACTTGCATATTCATTAAGTTGAGTTAGAGAGTGTTGAGCTGAGTTGATTAGTTTGTTTTCGAGCTTTATTGTTCCATTATACATTCTTATATACCAGTATATTCCATGTACGGACGCCTATTTGGGCATGCATTGTTAATGATACAGATACAGGTTATAGGGGACTTCAGCCAACACATCATTGAGGTTCTACTTTTTACTTTTCGATTTGATGAGCCCTTCTCGACCCCGAAAAGCCCTTTTCCTTTCATTATTTTGAGTAGTTATAATTATTTCTTTGAGGTAGCCTGGGGCTGGTCTTGGAATATTTTAGATAGATAGAGGCTTCATGACACTAAGTAGAGGTAGTTTGAGTGCTGCTATTCTCCAAACCAGATCATTAGTAACTATAGCGGAGTTTTATTTATCTAAAATGATAGTTTTTTTGAGTATTATTCCTCTGTTGAGTATGATGTGATGATGAGGCAAAATGATTCTCTTAAGATAAAAAATGGTTCTTTAAGTGCCTGCCACACCAATGGTACTCTCCTAGGGTGTGATAAACTTGGTATCAACGCACAAAGTTTGGATGTCCTAGGGAGTCTATGAAGCCATATCTAGCAAAATCTTGTTTATAGGTGTGTTGTGTGGCACACTTTATAATTAGGAGGCTATAGGACTTCAAGAATGGTTACACTTCCTTTGTAATCTGAGTTTGTGCGACAGAGTTTGACTCTATAAAGCTCTTTTCCTTTCTATGTGTTTTCATTTGCAGATCATGCCTTCTAAGGATAATGCCACCCAAAGAGATACCCAGTTGTCAATACTAAGAATCCCCCATAAGAGGTGCCTAGTTAAATGGAGATGAGGGGTCAAGGTCAATAAACTAGATTCATCGCCGTTCCACAGTTACCTACTGCTTCACCTGCTCCGACTATAAAGGCTGATTTAGAGGAGCCGAGATGAGGAAGCTGAGCTTGCTATTTTGAAAAGAGTTGTGGTGAGGATGCTGAGCCTCCTATTTGCAATGACTTTGAGAGTCCCTTTCTCGACCACTTCTTTCCACAAGAGTTGAGGGACTCGAAGGTTGAGGAGTTTGTTGTAACATCCCACATCTTACATGTACTAGTCCTACACATATGAAACATGATATGGTGGGATCTAACCAACACACATTTTTAAAATTGCTTGAATTTCAGATTAGAGGGCTATATGTACGTCTAACGCTCAAGCGGACCGAGTATATATAATTTTAAGTCAAATTGAGGAGGTCGTGACCATAAATGAAGTGAAAGAAGTGAGGTGCTTGTGGGACTTAGGAACAGGTGAGTCACCTACGTGGTTAGCTTAAATAGGCTAGGTAGATGGAGACGAGGCCCAACACCGAATTCATTCAAGTCCGATAAAGAATAAACCCCGAGTGAAGGGAGTAATTTGGGCCCATGGTTTAGCATTATAAAGGGACAATATAGGCAGCCCAAGATGAATAGGAAAAGGGCTAAATTACATTCACAACCCAAGTCACGAATAGGGCCCAAACTAAGTGGATTTAAAGGAGAAATATTTGCAGCAAAGCCCATCCAATTGCAGCCCAATAAGGCCCAAGTGAAAGCGCCAAGTTGCTACATCACCAATTCAATAAAATAAGGCTTCAAATGTAAAATAAAGTGGGCCAAAAGTGGCCCTTTAAAAGGGCTTAAAATCCAGCAACATTTAGTCATTTTCACTTAGCTAAAAATCAGTTTTTCTTCAAAGTTTCTCCTTGTTCTCTCTTCACTTTGTAAAGAAGCCAAGGCACACTTTTAGGGTTCTTGAAGAGTACCTAATCCTTGAAGATAAGGTAAGTAAAAATACCTATGGTTTAGTATAATTTTTCCATGAAAAACATGAAGAGTATGCTGGTTGTACTTGTGCAGGAGTTTTGGACAGCATGTGTTCCAAAGATTGTTGTACACTTTTCTTGTTTATTAAGAGGCTTTTCTCTTGTTGGTTAGCTGAATTATAAATTAAGGTTTATGTTTTTAATAAGGATTGGTTCTGTAGGGATGAAAGAAGGCTGCTGCACCATTTTTATCTTCCACAAAAATGAGTTCTTGTATGCTATGTTAATGGTACTCTTAGCAAGAACTTGTGGGCGGATAACTGGTGATTGTTGTATCACATTTTCCATCTACCTTTTTTTACTATTTTTGGAATATTTTAAGACTGTCTTTATATGTAAATAGGTTGAGAACAGTTTGGTTGAGGTTGAAACAGATTTGGAATGGTTGACGCCAAAATGTAGCGAAAGGACGTAATGTTACATTGCCTACTTGTGTGTTGTGTAGAGTTGTTGTATGTTGTACTTGATGAGATGTTGTAGGCCTGTTATGTGACTAAAACAGGTTGGATGTAACATGTATATGACAATGTGTGCTAAACAAAAATATGATTAGTGGTGGAAAGGTTGAAAGAATACTCGTGGATTGATAGTTAAAATCTTGTTCCCCGAGTGTTTGTTTTTATGAGATTGGACTGCCAAGATATGTTTATTAGCTGCTAATACTAGTTTTATCACCTACTATATTGTGGATAAGTATTTGGAGGAAAGGTATACTACTCCGAGGTAATAACAACATATTACAACAAGGTATGTAAGGCTACTTGATTTCCTATTATTTGGCATGAAATCTAGGTTCTTCCTTGGCACATAAAGGCACTTAACAACTCCGGCATAAATAATAACTGTGTTTCCAATCCTTACCATGTTCATATATTCCCATACATAGCCATTGTCAAATCTGTATACATACTTGGAGACCAAAGATGCATGAGTTCCTTTTTTACCAAGTAGTGTCCATGTTTTGTTTAATCTCCTACACATTTCATTAGTTGTGTGAATCTCCTTTTATTGTGGTATTATCCTGTATAGTAGTTTATATGTCACATGTCATGTCTATGTTCCTACAACTCTAAATGTTATGACCACCAAAAGAATCATCTCAAAAGTAAATAAAAGATAACTCAGAGTTGCTTATTAATGGGTGGTATCCCAGGGGTGGAAGAATCACCTAGTATGGGTCGATCCCATCTTACGGGGGTATCCTAGGGGTGAAAGGAAAGCCTAGCATGGGTCGATTCTGATATTGATTCACCATTTGTCAACTGGTCATTTACATGATATATTGTGCACAAATTATACGATAAAGAAAGGTAAAGTAATAAAAAGGACATAAAGTACATGATTTCACAGTATGACTAAAGGTGGTCTTTTATTTTTACACACCAGTGTATGATTTCATTTGAGTTCTTATTTCGTATGTAGTACTTCCTGCCTTACATATTCAGTAATTATCTCGTACTGACGTCCCTTACGGGGGACCTGCATTTCATACTGTAGGTACAGGAGCTAGTAAATCTCCCCACTAGAAGTATAAAACATCCCACTGCTGTTACTGAGCTCCAGGTTGCTTTGGGGTTTTGTGTGTCTAGAGCTTATTTTTTTACTATTTGGTTGGTCATGAGGCGGGGCCTGTCCCGACCCTTAATAGATATTATTCCTTATATAGATGCTTTGTAGACTATGTAAAGTAAAGTGTGATCAAGTATCATACTTTAGACATCGTGGCTCCAACGGCCTAGTCTTATGCATTTCCTTTTGGCTTGTTAATACTTTTTTTTAAAGAATGTTGAGTATGGAAACCTCTTATAATGTTCATAAAAAGTGTATTATTATATGTGGTTCTCCCGAGCCTTGCCGGCAATGGGTGCCGGTCTGCCTTAATGGGACTTAGGGCATGACATTTGTTAACTTGAAGCAGGAGGGGATGACTATCAAAAAATATAGCCTTAAGTTCATATAGCTATCTTGGTATGCTCCAGGAATGGTTCCTGATATAAGATCTAAAATGAGAAAGTTCATATCTGGCATGGGCAAACATATGAAGAAGGAATGCAAAGAAACTCTTTTGATCCCAGGCTTGTCCATATCTAGGTGTATAGTCTATGCACAACAACTCGAGGAGAATGAGAAGAGGCATTGATAGGAGCATCTGAGCAAGAAGGCCAAGTTAGTAGGGCCTAAGCCTAGCCAGCCTAGGCAAAGTAAGGGAGACAAGTCTTACTTCTAGAGGAGATCTAATAATTATGCAGCATCCTCAGCTAGTGCACCAATTCCAAGAAACATGTATGATTAGAAGTCCCAAGATCAGCAGAATTCTAGAGCATAGGTTCCTCAGTCTCTGGCAAGTGTAACCCTTGGTTCGAAAGGGAAGACATCTTGTGAGAAATATGGCAGGATGCATTTGGAAGAGTGCATAGAGGGAGGGAAAGGTCGCTTTTGGTGTGGCCAAATGGGTCACTTCCAGAAAAAATATCCGATGTGGGGCAATAAAGCCCAGTCCTCTACTACAACACCACCAACCAAAGGAAATTAAAGAGGTTCTGCACCAGGTATAGGTGGTGGAAAAAACCATCTGTATACGATAGGGAGCCGACAAGACTAAAAGGCTGCACCAGATGTTGTGACAGGTATGCTTCGAGTTTGTACTTTTGATTGTTATGCATTGCTTGATACGGGTGCAACTCTATCATTTGTGATGCCATATATGGCTAGTAGATTTCAGTACCTGAGTATTTGCTTGAGACTTTGTTGTATCTACACCTCTTGGTGAGTTTATCCTAGCTGAAACGATCAAGAGAGATTTTAAGGTGTCCGTCTATCAGAGAAATACCTTTGCCAATTTGATAGAGTTGGAGATGGTTGATTTTTATGTGATCCTTGGCATAGATTGGCTTCACGCCTGTTATGCCTCTATTGATTTTAGGACCCAGACTGTCAAATTCCAATTCCCAAGGGAACTGATCTTAGAGTGGAAGGGTAATTCTGTTGCGCCTAAGTGTAAGTATTTCCTACCTTATAACCATAAAGTTAATCTCTAAGGGATGTATCTATCACCTTGTGCAAGCTAGGTCTAACGATGTTGAGCCTTCTATCCTTGAGTCTGTCCTGATGGTGAATACGTTTCTTGAAGTATTTCCCGAGGATCTGCCTGGAGTCCCTCCTGATAAGATGATCGATTTTGGAATTAATGTTCTTCCTGAAACCCAATGTATCTTACCATTGAGTTGAAGGAATAGTTAAGAGATTTTCTAGAGAAGGGATTTATTAGCAGAGTGTGTCACCATGGGGTACTCTGATTCTATTCGTGAGAAAGAAGGATGGTTCTCTTAGAATGTGTATTTACCACCACAAGTTAAATAAGGTAATAATTAAGAATAAGTATCCCCTTTCGAGAATCGATGACTTATTTTACCAACTTTAGGGTGGCACTGTTTTCTCCAAGATAGATCTCAGATCAGGCTATCGCCAGTTGAAAGTGTGAGAATGTGACATCCTAAAGATGACTTTTTGAACCCAATATAGTCACTTGAAGTTTTTAATGATGTCCTTTGGATTGACAAATGCACTTGCAGCCTTCATACACTTGACGAATAGAGTATTCAGGCAATACCTTGACATGTTTGTGATTATGTTTATTAATGATATTTTGGTGTATTCCATTTATGAGGAGGATCATGCTAATCACCTTAGGATTTCCCTTTAGACGCTTAAGGATAATGTGTTGTATGCTGAGTTTTCAAAGTGTGGGTTTTGGCTCAAGTTTGTAGCATTCCTAGACCATATAGTTTCAAGTGATGGTATATGAGTGGACATTCAAAAGATCAAGGAAGTTAAGAACTAGCGTAGATTAACTTCTCCGACTGGCATAAGGAGCTTTTCGGGTTCGACAGGCTATTATGACATATTTATTGGTGGGTTCTCTTTCAAATCCCCACCGTTGACAAGATTGAATCAGAAAAAGGTTAAGTTTCAATGGTTCGATGAGTAGGAGAGGAGTTTCCAAGAGTTTAAAACAAGGTTGACCACTGCCCCAAGATTGGCCTTGCTTGAAGGAACTGATGGATTTGTCATTTATTATGATTACTTGAGAGTGGGATTGGGATGAGTATTGATGCAAAAGGGTAAAGTTGTTGCTTATGCTTCTAGACAACTTAAGAACCATGAAAACAAATTATCCCACACGTGACTTAGAATCAACGCGGTGGTACTGGCTCTCAAGCTATGGTGCCACTACTTATATGGAGCACATGTTGATGTATTCACAGACCATAAAAGCCTACAACCCCTCTTTACCTAGAAGGAGCTTAATTTGAGGTAGAAGAGGTGGCTTCAATTTGTCAAGGACTATACATGAGCATCCTCTACCATCCAGGTAAGGCTAATATGGTTGTTGATACTCTTAGCAAGTTATCCATGGGAAGTGCCTCCTATGTTGAAGAGGAGAAACAAGAGCTAGATAAAAAGATTCACAGACTGGCATGATTAGGTGTTCAACTGGATGAATCTTGTAAAGGAGGAGTTCTTGTGCATGGTAGGTCTGCATCATCTCTAGTAGTGGAGGTGAAAGAGAAGCAAGACCAACACCCCATCTTACTACAATTGAAGGTAGATGTTCATAAGCAGAAGGTGATGGCTTTCACCAAAGAGGAGATAAGGTATTGAGATAAAGGCAGATTGTGTGTTCCAAATGTTGATGACATATGCGAGAGGATCATAGAGGAAGTGCAAAACTCTAAATATTCGATCCATCCGGGATCAAATAAGATGTATCATGACTTGAGAGAAGTCTATTAGTGGAGCGGAATGAAAAGAAACATTGTTGAGTTTATTTCTAAATGCCTGAACTACCAACAAGTTAAAGTTGAACATCAAAGGCCATGTGGAGTAGATCAGAACTTTGAGCTCCCAGAATGAAAGTGGGAGTTATTAACATGGACTTCATCACAGGATTACCGAGATCCCGCAGACAATATGATTTGATTTGATGATAGTTGATAAGATGACAAAATTTGTGCACTTCTTGGCAAGAAAGATGACTGACACCATAGAGGTTTATGCCCGATTATAGATAAGAGATATTGTCAGATTACATGGAGTTCCCTTGTCTATTATCTCAGATAGAGGAGCTCAATTCAATGCTTAGTTTTAGAGATGCTTCCAGAAAGACATGGGTTTAAAGGTGAACCTCAACACCGCATTCCATCCACTGACTGATGGCCAGGCAGAGCAAACAATTCAAACTTCGGAGGATATTTTGAGATCCTGCATCATTGACTTTAAAGGTAATTAAGATGACCATTTTCCTCTAATTGAGTTCGCCTACAGTAATAGTTTCCATTCGAGCATTCATATAGCTCCTTTTGAGGCACTTTATGGAAGGAAATATAGATCACTAATTGGCTGGTTCAAGGTAGCTGAGGCAGAGTTGATTGGGCTAGAATTGGTTCATCAAGCTATGGAGAACGTGAAACTCATAGAGAGAGATTTAACACTGCATAGAGTCGACATAAATCCTACACTAATATTAGAAGAAGAGAGTTAGAGTTCGAAGTCGATGATTGGGTGTATTTGAAAGTATCACCTATGAAAAATGTGTTGCAATTTGTGAAGAAGGGGAAGTTGAGTCAAGGGACATTGGTCCTTACCAAATTGTAAATAGGGTGGAAAATGTAGATTATGAGTTGGAACTACTACCAGAGTTAGCGGCCATCCACGCAGTCTACCGCATTTCCATACTTAAGAAATGTTTAGGAGATCCACAATTGGTTATTCCAATTGAGAGTGTTAGAGTGAAGGACAACTTGAGCTATAAGGAGATTCCTATTCAAATCCTTGGAAGTTATGTTTGCAAGTTGAGGACTAAAGCGATTGCACGTGTCAAAGTATTTTGGAGAAATCAGTTTGTGGAAGAAGCTACTTGTGAAGCTAAAGAGTATATAAAGGCTGAGTACCCTCATTTATTTCTGCCTGGTGATGATGAGGGAGTTGATGGTTATGATTCATTCCTATTCCTTGATTTCCCTTCTATTCCAAGTTTGTATAACGATAGCATCCTAGATTTTGATTGATGATTGGTTTGATTTAGTGATTACGTACCCTAATTGATTGATTGCATGAGTGAATTGTGAACTATTTGATTATTTGAGTCTATGATAGGATTCATGCCTTGACTAGGTTCCTAGATTGCTCTTCATTCAAGTATGTATGATCTTAAGGGGGAGATACTGTAACACCCCGAAATTCATTCAACTTAATCTGCCGTAAATGCCCAGGAGAAGCTGAGAAAATAACTGAGAAAAATCACTGGGAGAAACCATGAAAGGTCATCTATAGACCATAGAGTATGTAGTTTCCCATGTGACTTAAGAAATTTTATAAGTCTGAGGTCTATGTAGAAGGTCTCAAATGGATCGTACACCAATCCACGAGCCGAAGAACGGGTTCGTGGTTTGATGATTCAAAAAGTCAACTTTTTTATAACTTGAACCATGATTAACATGGTGGACCGTCATTCATTTTATGTTTTGTAGAAAGTGGTTTCGTAGATCCCATGTTCAATTTCCAGTAACCTAAAAGTTTGGGCACTCGCATCTACGAGAGGCCACTTATGGGCCATAAGTGGAACTTAGACCTCTAGATAGGGTCTCGTGGTTCCACTCGGCAATTTTGAAGAGGGTACTTTCCATCTTTTCCCTACTCTTTTTAGTTAAAACCCATAATGTTCAGACTTGTTTTGGACCCCTTATCAGTACCCTAAGTGTAATATTATTCATTCTACACTTAGAACTTTTGAGAGCATCGAGAAAGGGAGAAAACTAGGGTTCTAAGCAAGCGAGCGGAGATTGTCAAAAAAATGACTGTACTTCAAATTCCAGGTATGCAAGGTTTCTTAAAGCGATGGAATAAGTCCACTTATGTGCACTTTCATCTACTTGAGTCGAGTTTATGTATAATAATTGAGTATTGAAAATGTCGTGATCCTAATCTTCGAGTCACTTGCATTTATTTCGAGTCTTCATACATAATTATGAATGAATCAATAAGTTACATACTGATCATATGAAATTAGAGCATAAATTTTTCATTCGGTGTTATGAACTCTGAATTGCATCATTATATATAACCCTCTTTTGAATTGACTAAATTGAGACCCTAATTGTGATTGTCTGAGTTGAGTGACCTAAACATAATTGAGCATGAGGAGCATATTACCTATATACGTGCATATCTAATGAGCATCTCACTTGCTTTGTGTGATGAACATGATTGGGTAGTGTCCAAATGACCGTTTGCGTTTGAGTTAGAGTCATGGTTACATGCATGATTGGTGATCCAAATTGGTTGAGTCGTTGAGTAATTGAGTTGAGTTGATTGGAGAAAATCCAAAGAGACAAGATTTGAGTTGATGGGCATGAGCATATTTTAATGTTGGGAGAAGTATTGAGCACCGATATGGGAGCGAGTAGGTGACTACTCTAACCCATAAACTACGTTACCAGCTGATGTGCTATCAAAATACAACACTTTTGATACTTAAAACTTGGAATTTTGTGTGTTCTCAATATGATGTTTGTAGGTTTGATGTGTTTTTGTGTTTGTTTTGTAGAATTTCAAGGTTTGCACTGTTTTTGGGCAAAGTATGCAGAAGTTATTGCAGTTGATGACCCATGAGACCCTTTACAAGCCGTAGAGTATTCTATGAGCTGTAAAAGAGGTTTCGCGTGTAATTCCAGTGAAGGGTGTATTTCTGAAGTTGAGTCTATGAATATGCAGATGAGCCGTACAAGGATTTACGAGCCATAGACCTTGTCTCATACCATAAGGATCAGAAGATGAGGACTTTCTAAAGTTCCATCAGACGAAAACCCCCTTAGGTTGTCGAACCTTTTACGAGCCGTAGAGGGTTGTCGTAGAATACATGTTCAGAATCAAAACAATAGTTCACGAAAAGCCGATACAAGCCGTAAACTGTTATAGGACCCGTAGATCACCTCGTAGAGCCTACAGACCCAGTTGTCCTATTTCATTTTGGATTTGTATTTTAAACACTACAGATAGGTTTTTTAAGTTCATCTTCTAGAGAGAATTGAAGAGTGAAAATTAGAAAGTTTGAGAAACACTTGTAAAACTTTATTTCATCTTTAAATTTCAATCTTGTGATTCTCATTGAAGTGTTGGATTTCTTGTGCTTATATCTCTTGTTTAAGTGGTCAATTATGTTATTCAAATTCATATGTCCTGCATTTACACTAATCATGAGTAGCTAAATCCACAACTAGGGTTGTGAGAATCATGAGGAACTAACAAGATAAAATTGAATAATTCATAATTCTTGAAAAGTGTGCATGCATGTATTAATTAATTCTCTTCGTATTTAATGCTTTCTAGTGGTGGCCAACATTAGAACCTACCTAATGTTATTGATTGGATCAAGGTAATAATGAATTGGAAAAAAGATTAATTAACAAGATTCGATTGATGATTCTCATCTAATCAACCGAATTGGGCCAAGGGGAGGTTGTATCGGGACAATAGGTAAGGTTTAGTAATGTCATACTGCGGGGATGGGCCAAATCATATAGCAAAATTTTCCTCTCGCCTGGGCCAAAGGGTTTGGTGAACTTAACTTACTATTCTGCATGCTACACACTAGAAGTATTCCATCATCTGGTAATACTGAGTTAGGATATCATGGTGAAAATACAACCCTAGTTTCCATTCATACTGGTTTAAAACTTGTCTTAGCTTAGAATTACTTTTTAATAATTGTTATAACCCCCCCCCCTTTTGGGGAGATAAGTCGGTTAATCAACTCGAGTTGCAATTGAATTCTTCTAAGTCTACCATATTCCTTGTGGGATTTGACCCTAACCTTGGTTAGATTATATATCTTGAAAATGGTCGCTTTAGTCTCAAAAAGGAGGTGTAGCTTCGGTGACATCATTGATTCCAACGTTGCTAATGGTCTTGTAAAGGAGCTCCTCAAAGGCTTGACAAAGAGAAAGCGACTAATCCCAAGGCTCAAGATGATGTTGTAAAAGGTGGTGCTATGCCTCGTAAATGTCCAAAGTATGGTAGAAACCATGTTAGTGAGAGCTTGAAGGGTACCAATGCATGCTTCGGTTGTGGGAAGATAGGACATAAGATTATCGAGTGTCCCAATATGGCCAATAGGGCGTCCACAAGGTCAAGTAGCGCAAAGAAGGCAAGTGCAACAAGCTGCCCAAGCTCAAGGTGGTGGTCAACGTGGTAATCAATTCTATGCTCTACATGCTAGGAAAGAAGTTGAGAGGCTTCCGATGTGGTTACCAACATGTTAAAAGTCATTGACCTTGATTGATATGCTTTGCTTGACCCCGATGCCAATATGTCTTTTCTTAGTTTGTATGTTTCCATAGAGTTTGATGTGTCTTCGGAGGTTTTGTTAGAACTTTATTCAGTCTATACTCCTATTGGTGAATCAATCCTAGCCAAGAAATTCTATTGAAATTATCCTGTGTCATTCTTACATAAAGTCTTTCCATGTGATCTAGTCAAGCTTGATATGATTGACTTTGATGTTATTCTTGGTGTGGATTGGTTGCTTTCATCCTATGCTTTTATCAAATGTAGAACCCACAAGGTCATATTCCAAGGTCCTAATGAGCCTATCCTTGAATAGAAGGGAACTAATTATGTATTCAAAGGAAAGTTTTTTTCTTATATGAAAGCTATGAAAGTGATTTCCAAAGGTTGTCTATATCAGGTTGTCCAAGTCATAGATATTGACTCTCATGTTCCCACTCTTGATTCGGTCCCCACAGTAAATGAGTTCCTCGATGTCTTCCTTGATAACTTACCCAGTATTCCTCCCGTAAGGGAAATCAATTTTGGTGTTGATCTCTTGCTCGATACTCGACCTATTTCTATCCTTCCATATCAAATGGCCCTGGGAGAGTTTAAAGAAGTAAAGGAACAATTGAAAGATTTGTTTCATAAAGGGTTCATAAGGCCTTGTGTGTCACCATGGGGTGCTCCCATATTGTTTGTAAGGAAGAAGGATGGTTCATTTTAGATATGTGTATATTATATATAAATGAATAACGTAACCATCGAAAAAAATATCCTCTTCCAAGGATCGATGATCTATTTGATAAACTATAAGGTGTAAGTTACTTTTCCAAGATTGATCTCTGGTCTGGATACCACCAATTGAGAGTGAAGTAAGATAACGTCCCAAACACGACATTTAGAACTCGGTATGGTACTCATTTTGAATTTTTTGTTATGTCATTTGGCTAACAAATGCTCCTGCTGCTTTTATGAATTTGATGAATAAGATCTTCAAACCATATCTAGATATGTTTGTGGTGGTGTTCATAGATGATATATTGGTCTACTAACAGGATGTAAAGGAGCACGAAGATCATTTGAGGATTGTGCTGCAAACATAGGAAATGGAAAACTCTTTTTCAACTTTAGCAAGTGTGAATTTCGGCTAAGAGAGATGGATTTTCTCTGTTACATTATTTTTGGTAATGGTATTAGGGCCGATCTAAAGAAAACAAAGATGGTGAAGAATTGGCCTAGACCATTGTCTCCATCTGATATTAGAAGCTTTTTGTATTTGGCGGGTATTATAGAAGGTTTGTTGAGGTATTTTCCTCCATTGCTTCTCTTTTGACAAGGTTGACCCAAAAGAAGGTGAAATTTCAATGGTCCGATTCGTTTCCTATTTTTACAATTGTAGAAGGTTCGGATGGTTTGGTGGTGTATTGTGATGCCTCACATAAGGTGTGGGATGTGTGTTGATGCAACATTAAAAGGTCTTCACCTATGCTTCAAGGTAATTGAAAGTGCATGAAAAGAACTATCTAACGTATGATCTTCAGTTGTTGGATGTTGTGTTTGCATTGATGATTTGGCGACACTATCTCTAATGGGTACATGTTGACATATTCACTAACCATTAGAGTATGCAATATGTGTTTAGCCAAAGAGATTTGAACTTTAGGAAAAGAAGATGGTTGGAACTATTGAAGAATTATGACATGAGTATGATGTATGACCCTGGTAAGGCTAAAGTTGTAGCCGATGCATTGCGTAGAGTGTGTATGCAAAGCATGGCATAAGTGTATAGTGGATATAAAGAGTGGGGGAAGGAATTACATTATTTGGCTTGTTTAGGTGTGAAGCTGGACAGTTTGGGTATTGGTGGTGTATTGATACCAAATGGGGTGGAATAATTTTTGATAGAAGAAATTAAAGAAAAACAAGACATGGATCCTACTTTGGTTGAATTGAAGTTAGTGATTGATAAGAAGGTGGAGGTCTTTTCACAAAGGGGAGATGGAGTATTGCATTACCAAGGAAGATTATGTCTATCTAATGTAGATGTCTTAAGGGAGAAAATACTTGATAAAGCTCATAATGCCAAGTACTCTATTCACCCGGGATCCACCAAAATGTACAGAGATCTAAGAGAAATATATTAAGACATAGCAAGGTGTGTGATGGAATGTCCAAATTGTTACCAAGTGAAGGTAGAACACCAAAGATCCGGTGGTTTGACTCAAGACATCAAAATACCAATTTGGAAATGGGAGATAGTATATATGTATTTCTTCACGGGTTTGCTAAAGAGTATAAGACAATTTTACTCAATATGGGTGGTTGTAGATGAAATGATGAAAACAACCCACTTTTGTCGGTAAAGATCTCTTATGGTTCCAAGGATTATGTCAGGGTTTATATTCAAGAGTTGGTAAAGTTTCATGGCATACCATTGTCCATTATATCAGATAGAGGTGCTCAATTTACTTCTCATTTTTGAAAGTCATTCCAAAAGGGCCTTGGCACAAAGGTGAAGTTAAGTACCGCATTTCATCCTCAAATGGATGGGCAAGCCAAAAGGACAATACAAACACTTGAGGACATATTTAGGGCCTGTGTGCTTGATTTCAAAGGAAGTTAGGACAATCACTTACCTTTTATTGAATTTGCTTATAATGACAGTTTTGATTCAAGAATTGGTATGGCCCCGTTTGAAGCATTGTATGGAAGATGGTGTAGATCACCAGTGGGATGATTTGAAGTTTGAGAAATGTCCTTAATTGGACCAGATTTGGTATCTGATGCTATGGAGAAGGTAAAAGTCAAAGGGAAAGGTTGAAGGCTGTCCAAAGTCGTCAAAAGCCATATGCTGATGTTAAGAGAAGAGAGAATCAGAGTTTAATGAAGGTGATTAGGCATATTTTAAGGTTTTTCCAATGAAAGGAGTGATGCGTTTGGTAAGAAAGACAAATTGAGTTCTAGATACGTGGGACCTTATGGGATAGTGAAGAGAATTAAGAAGTAGCCTATGAATTAAATTTGCCTATGGAATTTCCATCATTCATTCGGTGTTTCATTTTTCGATGATACGAAAATTCTTGGGTGACCTAATTTCTATTGTTCCATTAAATGATGTGCCTATTAAGAAATATTTGACTTTTGAAGAAGAACGGATTAAGATCTTGTACTGGCAAGTGGTGAAATTGAGGTACTGGAAAGTGATGAAATCGAGGAATAAAGAGGGTGCATCCGTCAAGTTGTTATGGAGAAATCAACAAGTTTAAAGTGCTACTTGAGAGTTTGAGGTGGATATGATGAAACGATACCCTAACTTATGTCCTTCTAATCAAGCCTAAGTACATAATGTGATCTATTCCTTAGAAATTCTCACGAATGCGTATCTCTAGTTAAGTTACATGCATGTATGATTATGAAACCATTTTTGAATGATACTTGACGCATAAGTATTGATGACTTCATGAAAATGATGATTAAGTTACATTTTTGCATTTATACTATGATGATGACTCTGTTTCTGCTCTATACAAGTGTAAGTCTGTCTTATTTGAGGACGAATGATCCCAAGGAGGAGATGTTGTAGCACCCCTCATGTTTATAGGCTTGGAAAAGCTGGGAGTTGAGGTTTTTGCTGAATGGTTGATCTTTCTAGCCACTCAACAACCTGTAGAAGAAAACACGGGTCATAGGTGCATTCGTGGAAAGTGCCCAGGAAAAAATGAAAAATTGGAGGATTTTCAGAAGTTAATATACGAGTTAGCAGAGGACCATATAAATTACCACGACCTGTCAATAGGTATTGTAGGTGGAGGCCCTGAGGAACAAAAAATTTGTTTAAGACTAGAGTCTTACTACAAAGGGTTCTACGGCCTATAAGTTCCTCCATTGGTCATGTTGCATGTTCATGGGTCAGAAGCTGCAATTTCAGTAGCTCGACTTTTATGAGGTAACGTATGGACCTTGGTATTTTCAAGGCCCATTAGAGCGGTTTCGTGGACGGTTCTAACAGTTTTTAATGAAGGGTGTTTTTGACTTTTTCGATCTATCTAAGCCCTAAATTACATCATTTTGGCTACTCTAACTACCCTAACTGACTCAACTTTTATAAAATACATGTTCCTAATTCATTCAAAGACTTTAATTCCTAAAGTTTTCTTAAGGATTCTTAATGTTTCTCTCTAAGTCAAGGGTTATAAAGCTAAAGTTTGACGGTTTGATCAACTTATCTAGAGTTCTCTCTGAGATTCTAAGGGTTCTACTTGAGGTATGTAAGGCTTCATTCATGGATTAGAGTCATCCATGAAGCCTAATCCAAAATCCTTCTTTTTATCAAAATTCATGATGATTTTGTATGAGCTTTTAAGCTATGATTCCTAATGCATGGATTATGATTCCTATATGATGATTATGACTAATTATGTATGAATTATGGAGAATTTCATGATGTATATAATTTTCAAGCAAAGGTATGTGATTTCAAAGTATGCATGATTATGGCTTAATGATTTGATGTGAGTTCCTTTATGAATAATCTAATTTGATTTTAATTTTATGTTTTCTTTATGAATTCTACTCAATTGAATGGTTTGACTCAAATGTCCATGAGCCCACACTTAGCGCTAGTCCCCTATGATAAAGCTATGTATTTCTATGCCCATGATCTCTAGTATGAAGATTATATTTTAAATGATGATGATGATGATATAATGACAATGATGATGTTATGAAAGCTACGATGATGCTATGATAAAGAGGATGATGAAAAACCTAATGTTTATTATGATGTCAAGGTGGGAATGTCTATCCATATTATAATGAAAGTAAAGTAGATGGACTGTTCTTATGACATGATGCTTTATGAGAGTTTGTTGATTACTTGAAAGCTATGAAAATATGATTTTTAAATGAAGTATGACCTATGTTGAAAGCTATATATATGCATGATTTATGTATTCTGTGGAATATGGCTTATCTCCGAATGGAACTTTGTGAGGGGAATTATCTCCACAGGTCCTTATGTAAATCCTCAAGTCCCATAACTATGTGTCACCATAAGAATGATGTTCATGTTTTATGCTTTAAAGGTGTGCTATTGAATCCAATTAGCTCAAATGATAGACACTCATTGTGCTAGGATAGAGCTTATAGGGTGAGCATTGATTTTACCTTGGAAAAGTAGACTCCTCTTAGCTTGATGTAGAGTGAACACAGAGATTCTATATAACAGTCCACATGGTCTGATGAATGTTGGTTATGTTCTTATTCCCACATTTGTATGCTAAGGTTAAGAATGAATTTATGATGCTTCTTCTCATGATTTTTAAAATGCATGCTCATACATATTGTGTCCTTATCCTATTGATTATGATTATGCATATTGATATTATTGTGATGTCCTTTGCTTCATGGCATATTTGCATACTTAATACATTTTATGTGCTAACACATACTTCTTTGTCTACAAGATCTAATCATGTAAGGATGAATGACGAGGAAATTGTTCCATTTCGAGGTTAGATTTAGATCTTGAGATTGAAGACTTATTGGTGAGTTCCCATGCTTTGGGAATAAGTCCTTATGATGCTTATGTTGAGGCTTTGTTACTTTTATTTTTTTGATGTATGTCTTGAGGCTAAGCTAGTGAGCTATGTGCTAGTTTACACCAAGATCTATGATGTAAAGGCATGATTTGGACCTTACTGGATTGATGTATATTCCCTTATGGGAACTATGACATTCTTACTTTTTATGTACTTTCGCTTGCTTATTCTCTTGTATGCTTAATTTATCTTATGAATGCTTGGATAGGATGCCTTTGGCTGTCACATTCGCCGTGTCACGACTAGGCCCTGGGTTCGGGTTGTGACAATTTGGTCCCTCCAATACTATTTTATCGATCAGACAAAATTAGCTAGTCCGTCAACTTTCTTTGCTCGACAATTCATCCTTCAGTACCGAGCAAAGAAGGGGTAGCTGTTGACACTCGATTTTGATCAACCTTTAACCAATTTTAGATTGCCATTTGATTAAAATATGTATTTTTAAAATTTTTTAATGAATGAGTTTATATTTAATTTTATCCAAATAATTGAGTATTTTTAATATTCATAATTTTTCAAACTTTGTTATTTACATCACCATTTTTTATTATTGTTATTATTTTTATTACAAATTATTTTCAATATTACTAATTATTTTTATTAATTTATTAGTATCGTATTTTTAACGCATTATATATTTCACAATCTTATTTTATTAAAATTTTAATTTAAAGTAACAATTTTAATACGTTCATATATTTTTATATAGCACTTTTAGAATATATTACGTATATTCTTCATATAATGTTATTATTTGAGAAAATATTATATATGTAAATTAATGTGTGTCGTATGATTATTAATTAAATGGCAATTTATTCAATTTTCCTCCAATTCATTTAAATTGTAGTCCTTTTTACTCACTTTATTTAAGCTCTTACACAATTTCTTTCAACTTTAACCTTAATTGAGCCAATTTGGGGCTCAAATTTAAATTCCAACCAAATTTCTTCAATTCAGTTCTTACACAATTTCTTTCAATTTTAGCCTTAATTGAGTCAGTTTGGGACTCAATTTTAAATACCAACCAAATTTCATGTTAATTAAATTTAGACATCCGTTTTGATCCAGATCTGACTTAAACTCTTAAGAATTGATTAGGATCATCCATCCTTTTGATCCAACGGCCTAAAGTAAATCCCTTTTTACCCAAAATCACCCTAATCCTAATCACTTTCACCCTCTCTTACCCTAACACCTAGTCGCCTCTCTCTATGAAGACACCAGCGACCCCTTTTACCCCGTCACTGATTCGTCGATAGTGCCACCAATACCATCCCTCTTTTTTCCCTATTTCATCCACCCCAAACTCATTGAAAATAACCCCATCAATGACCTTTCCGCTGGCTAAAAAACAAATAGACAACCTCATTTACTCCTTTTCCAATCACCTTCCCTCCTTTTTCTGACTGGCAACCCCTTCTCCACTGAAAAAATCATGCCGTTGCCGGCAGCCCCTCTCTTTTCTTCTCCTTCACTGCTGAAAAAACACCCAACTAGCCACTGGCTGGACCCGCTGTCCCCTCTCTCTCTTTCCCTAACCTCACCCGAAAACCCCTTCCTCCCCTCCAAGAAGATCCCTCCGGCATCCCCATCTTTTTCACTTCAATAACCACCAAACAACCTCCTAAACCCAACCAGCCCCACCGAAAACCAGACTAAAAATCCCTTGTCCAGTGACCTTGTTCCCCTTTGCCAAATGCAATTGGCATCGCTCCTCTCCTCACCACCAGAGGAGAATACCCTAAACAACATCGGCAAAAGCATCCCTATCATAGGTGAAAAGGAAACGTCAGAAAATCATTATAAGAATGACAACAACATGGTTGAAAGACTTTGTAGATTGTTGATGGATTATTAGAATCTGTCCAAGTATGTTGTTATAATGTCTATTTTCTATTAATGTAATATTCCAATTTTTAGATTTGTGTTAAGATTCTAACAAGTCTGGTTTGTTTGTGATGACTTGCTATAGTTCTATTCCCATTCGTATGTCTGATCGTTCATCTCATCTGATTAGTCTGCAAAAATTGGCATAGGTGACTATTGTTTGCTGATTTGATAAATCTGGTATGAAATTCTTTGGTGATTAATGTGACAGCCTTACGAAAAGATTATTGATTATATTTCTTTCCATACTTGTATTTGAATATTGTTTATTAAGCCCCGATTTCATGATATAATATAATGTTTACTTGATGTTCTCAAATTCTGATTGCCTCCTAATTTGATTATCGTCCTTATTTAATTTGAATAGAAAGAAAGGTTATATTGGTAGGTTCTTGGAATCAGCCCTGTGTTGATTTGCTCTCAGTCTACTTTTTAACTCCGTTTTTTCAGTTACATTAGCTTATTTTCACTTGATAAATATATAAAGAATAATGTCTTTTATTGATTGATTTTACATGTGATTTATGAAAAAATCATTCTTAATATAATTGTTGGTGTTTTTTTTCCTTTTCCCTTCGGACAAGTTGTTTTACTTGGTTAATTTTGGTAAAAACTTTGACATGCTTTCTCTTTTAAATCAGGCTATATTTTTTATATGCACATGATTCACTTATTCTAATTGTTTTTATTATGGATGTGCTTGATTCCTTCGATTAAGGAAAATTTTTCCCATGATTCACTCTTAATCAATCTTTCCCTTCCTTATTGCTTTGTTCTTTATTCACAATATGAACACTTCATAGGACATAGAATAAGACACATGGGATTTTCCTCCACTTGAATACTCTCAAAAGAAAAAAAAATACGCTTCTTTCCTCTCACCTTTCCCTCACTTATATATACTATTACTCTTGCATACTAAAGAAAAAGAAGCTTCTTGTTTTGCTACTATTCCAGGTTTGGATACGAAGTTGTCCCTTTAAATATGATTTTGTTAAATAATTGTCACTTAATAGTGTTTGTTTTTTAGCAGGGCATATTAGTCCGATCGAGATGAAGAGTTCGCTTGGGTTAAGGGAATGGATCCGAATAAATTTTCATTATTTCGTCCTATTTCTTTTCTTTATATTGTTATCTTCTTAAAATTTCATCTTCTTTTGGCATGTAATACTCTGTATTCAACTCTCTATAATAATGAAAATTTGGGAATAGGGAGAGGGGTATTTATGTGCTACTTGTTTTGTTTTCTTTTTATGTGAGTGTGTGGTATGACTAATTTGGATTTTTATCATTTTTAGATCATTTTCTTAACTCTAACTTCAAAAAATGACATATATATTGTTTAAGATTATTTTAAGTATATTAAGTTTTCTTTTAAAATTCTTGTTGTAAGATTTAGTCATAATGTATTTTCAATATATTAGTCAAAATTGGATTTAGATTTCACAAATATTTTAAACTTTCATACTGAAATCATGACCATAGAATTTTATGTATCATTTGGCATATTCAGGCTTATAAGATTTCTTTTCTTAATTTTAAACATATTACAATTGTCTGAAAAAATATGCACAAGACTTTTTAGATTTGTCAAAATTATCTTATGCCTTGAAAATGTGTTCATAAAATCTGAATAATTTTCGCATTCTGTGATTTAGCAAAACTTGCATATAATATTTCAAATAATTTTAGCATGTTAGATATCATGCAGGTAAGATTTATCAAAGATTTGTCAATATTTTAATCATATTATATTTAGAATATTTTAGAAATCATGATTATGAATTTTCACTTACTCTATTCTTAGAATCATGCCTAAGAATTTTTTTTTACTAATATGTTATGTAAAAAGTCAAGTAATATCGCTTAATCTTTTAATCAAGTGCTTCACTTAGAAATCTTTTCTAGGATTTAAACAAATATTTTAGAATATTATTAATTTAAGTAAATACTTTTGACATATTTTTATAGTCAAGAATTTTTGAAGTAACATAAGTTGTTTATTTAGCTATCTCTTTGGTTTTGGGGAGAGGAATGGAGGGGGACGTCTCTTTTGGATTTTGCCAAAGCATTTGAGTTAATTATTGCTAACTCATGTTTTCCGAAGAGGAAAAACCACTTGGTCACCTTCCATAATACGGTAGCTAAGACTCAGATAGATTACCTGCTTTTACGGAAGGGCGATAAAGTTTATGTAAGAACTGCAAGGTTATTCCGAGTGAAAACATTTCCATTCAACATGGACTTCTAGAGATCAAGAGAGAAAAGAAGAAGAAGGTCATGTATGCCCAATCGAGGATTAGATGGGGAAACCCTCCTCCTGCCCTTTCCCAAGAGATAGAAGATAAGTTGAGAGACTTAGAGGCTTGGAGTAGTGGCGGAAATGTGAACGGTATGTGAGACATTACTGTTGGTTGCATTAGAAAGGTAGCTGCCGAGGTACTAGGGGTTTCGAGAAGGGCTTTTTGTGGACAGCAGGGCAACTGGTGGTGGAATGAGGAAGTTCAGGCCAAAGTGAAAGATAAGAAGGTTGCTTACACGAAGTGGTTAGAGTGTAGGGATGAAGAGGAAAAGCGAATGCTTAAGGAGACATATAAGACGGCTAAGTCAGAAATAAAGATAGTGGTGACGTGTGCTAAGACAACAACTTTTGAGCGTCTATATAAGGAGCTAAGTGTTAAATGCGGGGATAAGAGATTGTATAGGCTCGCTAAAGAGGGTGTGGTGTTGGTGGATGACACTTCCATTAAACTAAGGTGGCAAGCTTCCTTTCATAAACTCTTAAATGAAAAAGGAGATAGAATCATTGAGCTAGGGGAGTTAACCCACTCCGAAAGTTGTCGTGATTTCAGCTATTGTAGGCGGTTCAGAGTTGAGGAGGTTAGAAGGGCTATTAATAGGATGAAGAGAGGGAGGCTAGTTGGACCCGATGAGATTCCGATAGAGTTTTGGAATTACATGGTCAAGAATGGCATAGACTGGTGGACTAGTCTATTCATTGCTATTCTGAAGACTGCCAAGATGCCTGATGAATGGAGGAGGAATACAATGGTTCCATTGTACAAGAACAAAGGGATATTCAAAATTGTAACAATTGCAGGGGTATTAAGTCGTTAAGTCAAACTATGAAGGTCTGGGAGAGAGTGGTGGAGATGAGAGTGAGAAGGATAGTGTGTATTTCTGAGAATCAATTTGGATTCATGCCGGGGCAGTCGACTACAGAAGTTATTCTCCTTGTTCGGAGATTAGTAGAGAAATATAGGGAAAGAAAGAAGGACCTTCATATGGTGTTCATTGATCTTGAGAAGGCCTATGACAAAGTGCCAAGGGATGTCTTATGGAGGTGCCTAGAGGCAAAAGGTGTCCCAGTGGTATATATCAGGGCGATCAGGGCGATTAAGGACATGTACGGCTGAGCTAAAACTCAGGTGAGAATGGTGGGAGGAGACTCAGAATATTCTCCTATTGAGATGGGACTCTATCAAGGATCTGTGTTGAGCCATTTCCTATTTTCCCCAGTGATTTATAAGCTGATGTGATCTATTAAGGATGAGGTTCCATGGTGTATGCTTTTTGCAGATGACATAGTATTTGATAGATAAGACTCAAACTAAAGTAAATGATAGGTTGGAGTTATGGAGACACACCTTGGAGTCCAACGGATTCAAATTGAGCAAGACCAAAATAGAATACTTGGAGTGCAAATTCAGTGTTGCGAGGGATGAAGCAGACATTGATGTGAGGCTTGCCAATCAACCTATCCCTAAGAGGGAACACTTTAGGTATCTGGGGTCCATCATCCAAAGTAGTGGCGATATCGACGATGATGTCACACATCATATTGGGGCAGCTTGGTCTAAATGGAGGCTTGCCTCTGGAGTATTTTGTGACAAGAAGATACCACGTAAACTCAAAGGTAAGTTTTATAGAATGATGGTAAGACCATCTTTGTTGTATGGGGTGCAGTGTTGGCCAATAAAAAATGCACATGCCAGAAGATGCAGGTTGCAGAGATAAGGATGCTGAGATGGATGTGCGGGCATACAAGGAGGGATAAGATTAGGAATGAGACCATTCGGGAGAAGGTAGATGTGGCCTCGGTGGTTGATAAGATGAGGGAAGCGAGACTGCGATGGTTTGGACATGTGTAGAGAAGAGGTACCAATGTTCCTGTAAGGAGATGCGAGAGGTTGGACTTAGGAGGCACTAGGAGAAGTAGAGGTAGACCGAAAAAGTACTAGGGAGAGGTTATTAGACAGCATATGGCGAGACTTGATTTCACCGAGGACATGACCTTAGATAGGAAGGAGTGGAAATCACGTATTAGAGTAGAAGGCTAATAGGTTAGCAGGGTTAGGTTGATGTCTAGCCGCGGGGTAGTGTAGGGTGTTGTCTTTATCTGTATTATGTGTGTTAAATTTATATTATTTACATAATATTATGTGCTTTTCAGTAGTAGTCGCTCTTCCTTTTCCTTTCCATTCCTTTCTTTTCATTTTTGTCATATCTAGTTTATTCCGCCTATGGGTTGTTGAGACGAGGGTTCCCAGGAAATATCCTCTTTACTTCTATGAGGTAGTGGTAAGGTCTGAATATATTCTACCTTCCCCAGACCCCACTTGTGGGATTCCACTGGTATGTTGTTGTTGTTGTTTTACTTACATATTTTAAATCGTTGATTATCATACACACATTTTCTTAATTTTGCATCACTGTTGTTTTAAATATGTTTGCAGGCATACTTGAGACTTTTGTGCTAAATGCTCGTCCTTTATGTTTTGTTGTGGCGCTGAATTCAATAGGAGCCCTACATTCTCTTTTACGTTTAGAACCGCCAAAACTAGAAAATTTCAATGCCTCTTGGACTTTAGGATGGAACAATAGACACTTTAGAAAATGTTAGGTTTTTCGTTTCTTTTAGTACGCTTTTAAGTTAATAATAAATCAAACTAGGAGGGGTAGGGACAAATGGGACCTTTGGAAAGGATGACTTCAACTTAAGCTTACTAGGACAAAACTATGATTTTTTTTCCTTCGGATGAAACAAGCCAACTAATGCTAACATGACAAAATTTGATTTTGTCTTTCGAAAATAAAATCCAAGTAACTGATCCGAGCGGTAAATAAATCTCTTAGTCCTAGTATTTTTTAATTATTTATTTTAATTATTTGGAGTAGATTAATTATTCATTTGTCCTATATATCTGTTTAATTTCATATTTTATTTTTATCATTTAGGACTTTAGGATAATTTTTTGTAAAATAGAGACCTTATTTCTTAAGCCCCACATAAAATGCGAGATACGATCGGGACCCATATTTGTGGACCTCGATGGGTACCAAAAACCTTTCCTTTGAGATAACTTAAACCCTTACCCATTTCTGGTTGACTCGGACCATTTATATTAGTTCTAGTCTAGAATTGTCACGGCCTACAATCAGATCGCGATTAAAGAAAATAAAGTAAAGTAAAAAGAACCACAACATAACAGCAAAATCCCAAAATTGGGAGTCATGAATACAAGAGCATATGAGATAGTATGAATGAGTTAATACAATTGTCTCAAATGAAAATACGTTGTTTCCTAATAGAGTCTAATACAATATATGGATTAGAAAGAAATAAAGGGAATCTCAAAAGGACCCACGATGACTCGAGGTCTGAGCATCACCGATAGATTCGGGATAGATGAAGGTCTCTGGTGGAATAGAATCAACTTCCCTATATGGATTTCTGTGCTCGATCTATTGGGAGGAAATAAAATAGGGGTGAGTTCACCAAAGCATACCCAGTAGGTTCAACCGACTGGGTAAGAGAAATTGAATACGCATGTAATAGCTAAGATTATCTTCCACCTGCGTCACAAGGTAAGTACATAATATAAATATAACTAATAGCAGTAAGAGACAATCAATACAACAAATGATGAAATACATATGAAAACTATGTATGCAATGGCATCGCAGGCCATGTATGAGGTGGAATCACGACCGTCGCAGGGCTGATGTACTATCTGTTGAGACGAAGTTGCAAGGTAGAACCCAGGGGCATCACTGGCCATGTACTCAAATATCTCAAGGCATTGCAGCCCATAAACAGAAGTATATTGAGGCATCACAAGCCCTAACCTGAAGTATCTCAAGGCATTGTAGGCCTTATAATGTAATGTCTCAATGTATCATAATATCTCAAGTGGTACAAATGCAATAAGATATGTGCATGCCAATACAACATTAAGTATGAGATATGTGCATACCAATGCCACAATTCAAGTATGAAATATGTGCATACCAATGCAACATTTCAAGTATAAGATCTATGCATACCAATGCAACCATTCATGAAATATATATCATAGCAATATAAATGATAAATGATAGGTACAATAGCCATCACATGAAAAGACTATGCCAAGTACATCAACTGATACCCCAATTTCAAAAATACATGTCATATCATAACTTTCTCATCAATAATCAGAATATCAATGAAATCGAATTTTGGAAGCCCCCAATTAAGCTCATAAATCTCAAATTTATCACAATTATCATCATTTTACCACAACCCTATTCAAATTCTATCACAAGTCTCATATTATCATAGTAATATCTAAAATTATCCCAATTCTCATAATTTTATCTTAGTTTATCAATAGCATCGCCATTTACGGATATATCGATATAACCAGCATGATATTTCCATCACAATTCTATCATATCATGCCAATGGGTCATCAATCAGTCTAAATCTTAAATTATCATATGAACGTATCCAATAACTCAAATCCAGTTCCAAAAACGTTAGCCGAACCTACCTTAACGTTGAAACCGCACTCAAATAAGCTTTCAATCAACTCAAACCTCCAAACGTTCCCCGAATCGATCAATCACGATAAAAAATAGATACTATGCACCAAGAGGTGCATTTGATACCCATAATGGAATGAATTAGGCTTAGGGGCGAAATGCTCAAAATTAGGACTAAAATTTGAAGTCCCCGAATATGGAAATTGCCTTTAAAATCAAGTTCTACATGAAAAATGGAGTCCATGGGTTAAAATTCCACTAAAATTGGGTTCAAATCGGATAAGAAATCACCATTTAAAGTTCTGAAATCATAAACTAAAAATCTCCAATTTTGAATATTTAAAATCATGAAATTCAAGACAAATCAAGATAAAAGTCATGGAAATTAATCAAAATAATGTTAGAAACACTTACCCAATAGTTTCCTATAAAATCCTTCGTAAAATATCACCTCAAAAGCTTAGAGTTACAGAAAATGAAGTAAAAATGGAGGTTCACGATTCTTAATCTGTCCAGGTATCAAATGCAATGCGCCTTCATGAACGCACACGGTTGGGGACATCTGTGCTCTGCGAACACGAAAATTTAACATCACTAACCTCCACAAAGACAGAGGCCAATGAATCTGAGGCTAAGCTTTCCCCTCTTCCCTAATCTTGTCACACCCTTCATGGGTTAAACTTTCAACCGATACACTATCGCCAATAGAGAACTCAAGAGGCCTAACCCTCCGGCCGATATAACTCTTCTAGTGACTTTGAGCTGTCAAAAGTCTACTCTGAATCAGTTAGACCCAATCCATGGCATCTCGAAGCAAATCAACACCTAACACATCTGCTGATCCTAAATCAAACCATCCAGTTAGTGATCTACACCTTCGGCCTTACAAAGCCTAAAACGATGCTATCTGAATGCTGGAGTGATAACTGTTGTTATATGTAAACTCTTTCAATGGTAAGTGCTGGTCCCACCGGGCCCCAAAATCAATCACACAAGCCCTAAAAATGTCCTCCAACACCTAAATAGTGCTCTCAGGATGTCCATCAGTTTGGGGGGGTGAAAAGCTGAACTCAAATCCAAATGAGTACCTAAATCATGTTGTAGAGCCTGCCAAAAATGAGAGGTGAACACAGATCCTCTGTCTGACACTATAGACACTGGCACTCTATGCAATCTGACAATGTCCCAATTATACAACCTAGCCAACTGTTCTGCACTATAGCTAGGCTTCACGGGTAAAAAGTGAGCTGACTTGGTCAAACGATCATCAACTACCTAAACTGAATCGAACTTGCCCAATGCCATGGGCAAACATGTACAAAATCCATAGTCACCCACTCCTATTTCTACTCGGGGATGGGCATCCTCTCCATCGACCCACTGGGATTTTGATGCTCATACTTGCTGACAATTCAAATACTTTGCCACAAACTCAGTTATGTCTCTTCTTATCCCAAACCACCAATAATGTTGTTTTAGATCATGGTACATTTTTTTCACACCTAGATGGATGGAATATCTAGCACAATGGGCCTCCTCTAATATCAATCTCATCTTCCACCTTAGGCACACAAACTCTACCATTAATCCTCAATATGACCTTAGAATCAATGGTAGCTGCTTTTGATTCACCTCTCAATACTTTATCATGAATCAAACATAATCTAGCATCCTCAAACTGATGAGCACAAATCTGATCAAGCAATTAGGATCTAGCCTCAACAAACACCAAAATACTTTGAGGAGAAGAGATATCCAACTGAACCATCTGTCTAGCAAGTGACCGGACCTCTAAAGCTAAGGGCCCCTCCCCAGCCCTCAAGAATTCCAAACTCTCCATACTAGTAGCTTTCCAGTTCAAAGCATCTGCCTCTACACTGGCCTTCCTAGGGTGATATAGAATAGAAATATCATAGTCTTTAAGAAATGCCAACCACCAAAGCTATCTCATGTTCAAATTAGGCTGAGAGAAGATGTATTTGAGACTCCACTAATCGGTAAAGATCTCACAATGAACCCCAACAAGATAATGGCGGCACAACTTCAACACAAACACAACCGTAGCCAACTCAAAGTCATGGGTAGGGTAGTTTCTCTCAAGCACCTCTAGTTGTCTGAAGGCACATGTTATCACCTTCCCCCTTTGCATCAATGCACCACCTAAGCCCACACAAAAGCATCCCAATATACTACAAATGACACTCATTCTCGAGCAAACTAAAATAGGTGTTGAAATCCTTGAGCTTTTGAAAGCTTGCCTCACACTCTTCCGAACACTGAAATTCCATATGCTTTTGAGTTAGCCTAGTTAACGGGGCTATTATAGAGGAGAATCCCTGAACAAATAGTAGATAATACCCTGCCAAACTAATGAAACTCCGAATCTCAGTCACAGAAGTAGGTCTAGTGCACTAACAAACAGCTTCTACCTTTGTAAGATATATCCTAATACCCTCTTTTGTCACCATATGCCCAAGGAAAGCCACAGATTTGAGACAAAACTCACACTTTAAGAACTTTGCATACAACTTCTCTTTCTCAATCTCTGGAGTATAGTCCTCAAGTGCTAAACATGATCGGCCTCACTCTTGTAATAAATCAAGATATCATCAATAAAAACGATCACAAATATATACAAGTATGGTCCGGACACTCGGTTCATCAACTCTATAAAAGTAGAAGGGGCATTAGTCAACCCAAATGATATAACCACGAACTCATAATGACCATAATGGGTTCTGAAAGCTGTCTTCGAGATATCAAACTCTCAAACTCTCAACTGATGATAGCCAGACCTCAAATCAATCTTGGAGAATATTGGGGCACCCTACAACTAGTCAAAAGGTCATCGATGCGAGGCAAATGATACTTTTTCTTGATTGTCACTTTGTTCAGCTGGCGATAGTCCATACACATACGCATAGTGCTATCCTTCTTATTCACAAATATTATAGGAGCACCCAAGGGAGATACACTTGGATGAGTAAATCCCTTTTTCAACAAATATTCCAATTTCTCGTTCAACTCAGCTAGAGCCATCTGATAAGGGGCAATAGAAATGGGCTTAGTGCCTGGCTCCACAAAAATGCAAAGTCGAGTTCACGATCCAGAGGGATACCAGGAAAATTAGTTGGAAATACATCCATAAAATCTCTAGCAACTCAAGTAGTCTCCCATGATGGTGGCTCCTGAGAATAGGCCCAAACATGAGCCAAATAAGACAACATAGCAAACTCCATGACCACTGTTAGCCTTTGGGCCTCCATGGGCTCCACCTCTCTCTGTACCGCGACCTCCCCTAGTACCACCCTTTATGCCTTGAGAGGTGTCTTTGGCTGCTGGTGCTGGGACTTAATGGCCTAGCTGAGACCCTTAAGCCTAGGCAAATGGTGCACGATATGGACAATGGTGGGTGAAGTGCCAATCTCATCACAAGGATAACAAGCCCTGGTTTTCTTCTTTTGAAATGAATGTCCTAAAAAGTCACCACACCTAGGTGCACTAAAAGATCTATCATGGCCCATTTGAGTAGATCTGGACTTGTCAACAGTGTAAGATGTTGGGATGGTTTCATGAATAACTCAGCTCTACCTCTGAATCTCTCGGTCCCTTGGCAGGTCTCCACTAAACTAATAATGCTGACGGAATCTCTTCTTACCACTTATGCACTATTTCATGCAAGCATGATCCATGATGCACTATATCATGCAAGCATGATCTATCATACTCTGAAATGTGCCTCCAGCCAGAACCAAGAAGGTTATGGCCTCTTGAAGATACTCCACCAATCCCTTGATGAAGAGATAAATCCTCTCAAACTCAGCAGGGATATTGGACAAGACATATTTAGACAATGCATGAAACCTAGCCTCATAGTCTGATATTGTCATAGAACCCTAATAAAGTCTATCAAACTAATCCCGACAGTTGTCCTGAAGGCTATATGGTACGAATCTCTCGAAGAATACATATATGAACTGCTCCCATATCATGACTGAAGAACAAATAGGTAGGAAAGTCAAACTGATGTCCACCATTCTTTAGCTGGGTCAGTGAACTAATAAGAGGTGTGAGAAACTCTATGTGTCTCAAGGACGTCCAAATAACATAGCCAGTCCTGACATTCAGATAAGAAATCATAAGCTCTATAACCAGGGATATCATCAAATCTCGGGGGAGCTAACCACACAAACCACTCAAAACTCTTCTGCTCAGCTATGGACATAACAAAACAAGCAAAGATGGGGGCACTCAAAATTTGGGTGGTGAAATAGATGGAGCAATAGCCAATCCCTGAAACTGTGATCCAAAACTCAGTCGCGATGTTTGAGGTGGAATCATAGAAGTCATAGGAGGATCCATTGGGACTAAGGAAGGACCTACATGAATCATGGCTCGCTCAGATAGAGCTATAGAAGGGCTAAGCAGTGTTGTAGAAATCAGTACATTAACAGTAGCTGGGGCTAGAGGTGTTCCCTCCAATCCAGCCAAAACCAGCACAAGCAACTCCTGAACTGATACTGTAGCATCAGGGGCTAAAGATGGTAGAACATAGTTTGTAGGCCTCTCTAGCTCATATCCATGCTCAAGAGAAGTTGATCTAGCCTATCCTTTGGGTGGAGTTGCCCCTCTAGCATATCTTTTTCCCTCGGCCCTATCACAAGCCTTGCCTCAACCATGAGTGGGAGCCATATCAGCTAACTTGGGCTCTCTCACTGATCGTCGATATCTAGTAATCAAGATCTGTGCATAAGGAGTAGATTAGACACTTTCAAAATATGTGATATGAAAAAACACACGAATAGAAGAAAGATACGAAAGTTTTTCCTGACAAGTGCCCCATATCCTCCCGAAGATGGGTATAGATGTCTACATATCGGTAACGTCCAAAATATACTTCTCATACCCTAAGTCCATACCCTAAATGTGGCTTGCACTCGGAAACCATCGCTGGTCCCAAGCGAACCCTTGACCTAGCTGACTTACTCAGCTAGAAACTTTAACAAGCATGAAAAAGCTTTACAAGATGAACTTTTTAAAATATTTAATAAAACTCAAAGAATCTCAATTATGTTTTATACAAAGTTTGAAAATATCTCTTTATACAATAAGTAATAATACTTAAAATGTCTGAACGAAAAGACTAGACTGACTTACTAACTTATCCACGAAGCCTCTACTATACTGAAGTTAGGTGCCACAACAAGATCCAACACTACTTGACTGTAAAATAAAATACAAAAACTAAACTAACAAGAGTCTTATGAAAGTGAAGAGGTCCCACCAACTGCTTCTAGAAAGCTGTCTTACTAACTATTATAAGGATACCTGAATCCGCATCATAAAATGATGCAGCACCAAAGGGAGTCAGTACGTGGAATGTACAGTATGTAAAATTGCCAAAAACAAGAAAAATTAGAATTCACCGTGCAAAATCATAGGCTTAATGCTGAAAATAATTCAATAACACAAGTAATGCATTATGGAAAAGTATATGATTCAATGCATAAATAGATGCAACTCTGTCTGTGTCTGAAATTGATATATACTATAATTTTGGGAGTTTTTCTAACCAACAACCATCACTATGAGCCTTGTGATGATACAACGTCTTACCCATATTGCTAGTGCCACCCCATACCTTGCTGGGGTTAGGGATGAAGTGCTTAGGATCCATATAAATTAGGATATCTCAGTGGCATATGAGGAGTTATAAATCTGGTACAATCCTATCCCACGCTAGTTACATAGTTTATGGGGTTGGAGTTATCTAAACTCCTACCCACGTTAGTGCTCAATACTTTTCCCAAAATATGCACTATGCTTAATAACTGAGAAAATGTCCCACTTTAGAGGAAAATTGAAAATCTACTACTTAGAGCCATAGGTCAATGTATTTCCTATAAATTAACTTTTTTTTCTCAAAACTGATAATACTTTCTCATAGCTGGTAATGCTTTTAAAAAGAAAGTTTTCATGCTCTTTACCGATAAAATTATGCATAAAACTTGTGCCTTTTCTTCAACTCAGTCTCATGACAAACATTTAGATCACATGCTCAGTCTCAAACTCATTTAGCTCAAATTATGCTCAAACTCTATGTAAACACCATAAGAAAATAGGCAATCTTCAATTCAAGCAAGGAATGACCATGATGATTTCAAAACTTCTTTAAAATTCTTGTAGTTGTAGTAATACATCAAGAATTTAAAGAGATGTACTCAATAATAAAGTTCTTAGCATAATAATAATAAAATAATAAGAATTTCATGACAAGGTTCTAGAGCTTCTCCATAAGATCATAAGAATATAATTGACTTGACTCTTGACGAGAGTTCTTGTTATGAAATATAAAACGAAAATAGAATTTTAGGTGGCCTTATATATCTGGGAACAATTCTTTTTGGTAAAATTGGAGAGAGTTTCTCAAGACCTAGCCCTTCTCCTTTTCTCCCTAATCGCTATGCTTTGAAGGAATTATATGAAAGTAAAAAAATGGTCTAGGTTGTTGATTTTAGGGCGAAAATGACCTCAAAATGATGGGGTTTTGGTCTAGGATGGGTGGAAAAAAGACTAGAACGCCCATACTTTTTAAAACTAAATGTCAAGTACTGTGGGGGGGGGGGGGCATGTTCGTGACACGGACTTGTTGTACTTCAGTTCATTTTGTTGACGAAAACTTAAGACACATTCAGAAACTGTTTTTTCACAAAATAACACATAAATCGAATTTGTAAAATGTGTAATTTTATGTAAATTATTTGTCGATCGATTTTCTAATCTCGTAAAAATAATGAGACTAAAATTAAGTGCAAGTCCACGACAAGTCCGCAACGCGGACATGTCACGTACTTTTCTAAAATTGTGTTTTCACCTCAAAAAATAATATTTCGATCCGATGTTTTAAAAATCAAACAAGACCATATTTCCACATAATAGTTTGTACTAATCACATTTCTGGCCTCGAATTTTCTAAAAGAGATTGGAAAGATGTGTTATTTGAGTAATCTTTTGTGTAGGGTTATTTAAGTAATTTCTAGGGTGTTACAATTTCTCTCCTTTGGGAACATTCATCTTCAAATGATGAGGATACCATGGTTTACACCAGGCACGAACTTTACTCTAGAATTTGAACATGCAACATTATTCAACTGAAACTAATATCAACCTCAAGGATAAAGGTGAGAATTTACCTTCAAGATCATCATAAAAAGGGGCAGATAGAATACAATAACTCAAATTCTCAGATACTCAAATAGTCTACTCAAGGATGAACATCAACTTAAGGTAGGAACTCAACTAGCTAATGGACATCATATATGTATGAAGAAGGTTACCATCTCGAACACTTCCATCAAAATTTCTGAAGACTCTAAAAGAAGGCTATTGGTCTAATATAAGGATAGAACTACTATGTACGAAAATATCCAATTGTTAGCCTTCAGCGCAACCACTCTCCCCAACTATGCTCTTCTTCTTGAGTTCTACACTTCGTTAACTGAATCTTGCAACTCCCATCATCACCTAAGTCTATTGCATACTCTTATCATGTTCAAGCCTAACTCAAAGTTAAAAAGTGCTACCCGTGAGATGATCATACTTATATCAATCTAATCCATAAGGATTGTGTTCAGTACTTCCATAGAGATTTTCTTTTAGAGAATACTACTCCTATATATCTACTTGGAATCCATTGTAGAAGTCATGAATAGCGTATGGCTATCACTCACTTAATGGAGATCACACATTCAAGCTTATCATTCTAATCACTTTATAGCTTCTTGGAGGTCAACAAAACATAGAAATCTTTAAACTTATGATAGCACCTCTACACCCACAATCTTATTAACTCCTATTAGGATGCATACCAATATACTCTTATCTATTTATTATACATAATAAGATCTCATCTTTTTTTTCTCTATACCTATAATCTTAAATGGAATAAGCTTACTACAACTATCACCATAAGTGACAACCATTCTCTTTCATCTATCTTAACTCATATACTAACATCAACATAACTATAAATACCAAAATGAAGAACTATTAGAAGGGCCTAGAGCATATTATCATAAGCATGATTCATTCAAGAAATCTGATCTGAGAAAATTCATAACATAATATGATGCCACTAGTGTTTTAGGGCCTATCACGAGTTTATGGAACTGTGTATACTGTGAAGCTCAAGTCTTGTTGTTTGTAACATAAAGCTAGAAACTATTAGTTCATGAGATAAGATCAGAATTGCCGAATGAAATTATCACTTCTCACTTTAGGAGTTGAGAATAAACATAGATCAACATGAAGTGCATGGGTCTAGATCATGGACATGGAACCCTTGCATAAGATAGGAATAAAGTATCATCACCATTAAGTATAAGGAATATATGAGATAGAACAGCATCAATGCCTCATTCTGATCAACTCAGACTATTAAAAGCTCAAGATCTACTTTGGTTTATTGCCTAAATATCTCCCCCTTAGCTCAAAGGTCACCTCTCTAAGTTTGTAACTAATTCTCTTCACTAAGCCATATGCACAACCTTTCACACGATTGGAGCACCACTATGCTTATATTCTCTTATTGTTTAATACTCAAAGATGTGAAACTACTACTAAAACTTTCTTTTGAGATACAAACTTTTAACTTTCTTCTATCTTTATAGGCATCTTCAATCACTTGCTACTCTTATTGGCATAGTAGCCGCTTTCTATGACTCTTATGATTCAACATCTTCCTCTTTTTTTCCTTTGTCTGCTAGCACTTATATACTACATTCACATACATCTAACTGAAGAAAACTTGGACTACAATGGAAGGCTCCTCTTTATCTATAGCTAACCCCCTTTTGACCCAACCCTTAAGGGTAATAGAGAATGTCTACATTAGCCTACTTTATATTGACATCTCAAATATACTATCTAGGTACCATTGAAACCCATAAACTTAAAGTCTCTCACAATTATAGACTATCTTGATTATACATCTTAGGCTCTTTATAATGACTTAACCTCAATTCCCTATTTTCATCTAAGGGTCATATTCGCCATACTCGTAACCACACACTTCTTTCAAGTCAACATCCTAATTTCTCGCTTATGTTATGTCAAGCCTACTAGACCAAATCTCCAACTAATAGTGTCACTCTAATCCTGCTATCCCCTTTTTTCATGATGCTCACTTAAAGTTCAAGCTTAAGGTTTAGTACTAAACATGTACGTCCACACTTCTCATATAGTATACTAACTCTAAACTATTAGATAAAGTCAAGAAATGTTAAACCACTAAATCTCATGATAAGAAATCAATCATTATCTCATGATCTATCTGAGTATAGTCGAGCATCACACTCTCTTTTATAAGTTAAGTAGTATCTATCTCATCTAATATACCTCCTTTCAAAGCTAAGCTCATAACTCTATAAATCTCATATGACTCTTATTTCAAAATCATAAGCCTATTTTAGATCTATCACCTTCCGCTCTTCTATTCAACACTGATACTTATCATTACTAACACAATGTTGCATCAACATCAACTCCTTTATTGTTCGAGTGTGCACCATCACATTCTGACTAACAACTCTTTCTCCACCTTATTATGGAAGCTAGAGGATACTTACTATTCTTTAACCAAAACATAGAAAGGACTTGGCTTATCACCACATAACTCTTAGCTACCAGCTTCAAGCTGTTACTAGTCCCACTTTTCGCGATCTCTTCTTCTTTCTAGCTATAGGATCCTTCTACCATATATGATTTACAAAGATCTCCAATCACTTTTTCTCAAGGAGAGGGGATACTACTAAGTATTTAGAGGCATAACTTAACTTTCCTCTCAAGAATAACATCTGAAGAACTATTTAAGGAATAAAGTCTAGAAATACATCATACCTTGCTCTAACTCAAATGCATAATTCATATGAATAAGAGTGCATTATTTTGGATCGATAAACATAAGCACGCTAGTTGGCTACTCTCAAGCCTAGTGCAGTCTCATTACTTTCTTACTATTTTATCTTGTAATGACCTGGCCTAACATTGTAAAGTATTATCTACTCTTGGGCTTAGCCCATCATGGATTTGTCTCTTTGGGCTCACCCCAAAAAAGGTACCTCACAGTATATAGACCACTCCTTTACTTATATGCCCAACATCTCTCATGTGTTTTGTTGATGGGGGACTTCTCATCTCAACATGGGTTGTTACACACCCCCTCTATTGAATTAGCATCCTCGCTGAGGTTTGCTCCACCGCATGGGTTTCACCTAGACTCAGCACTGAGGTTTGCCCCTCCTCAATAGGATTTACCCTAACTCAACTGAACTCTAACCCATATCGACAAGGCTGACTTAAGAGTGGCTCTAATACCCCTTGTAATGACCTCGCCGAACATTGTGAAGTATTGTTCGCTCTTAGGCCAAGCCCATCATGGATTTGTCCTTTCAGGCTCACCCCAAAAGGCGCCTCATAGTATATATACTAGTCCTTTACTTATATACCCAACATATCTCTTGTGTTTTGCTGATGTGGGACTTCCCATCTCAAGATGGGTTGTTACGTAGGATGTTTGTCACGCCTAGTAGGGTACTCTTGGCATGGTCGGCACTTGAAGTCTATTGCTAGCCCCCAAGTGAACCACTCAGCCTCATCACATTCATTCAATCACATTCTAATAGCGGAAGACATCAATGTATAAGAAATTGTAAAGAAAGAAAATGTCAAATGATAAATAAAGGCCAAAGTCTAGACATCTCATCCATAAAGGCCATGAAAGGAAACTAGTCAACATAACATCCAATCATAGTTGAACAGTCTAGTATATTAAGCTTTTAAAACATTTGAATAATGGTGCCAATGATAGACCCATGGCTACCTCTAACTAGAATAAGATGTGTCTAAAACTAAAAGCTAAAACAGAAATATGATCTTCTCCGAAAGTAGGGGAGGGCTCACCAATCAGTTGAAAACAAATAGATCCTCAACAGGGCGCCTACTGATGACCACTAGTAACTGTCTCTGCATCATGAAAAGATGCAGGCCCAAATGAATACCAGTACATGAAATGTACGACCATGTAGAACGGTAGAAAGAAATATGCAAAGGAAGAATAACATCAACTCAAATAGCTCAACTCAGAAGAAGGGAACTTAATCATCATGTCGAGAGTTTAAAGTAAGAATGAAATTTAGACAATGACTCCTCATTCATCATCTATGTATCATCTACTCAGAGACTATCAAAGCCTAATTGGGAGTTTCTCTAACTGACAATTATCACCTATAAGGTGGTGATGATACAACAAAGTAATATCGTTGCCACATCCATCCAATACCCTACTGGGGATATAGGACATCTCATCAATAGATCCAAAATCAGTAACGTCAAGTCCTCATTTTGGGATAACAGGAAAAAACATCATATTTTACGATTCAATCAACTCCTACGCTGGCTACGTAGTTCTTGAGTTTGAGTTGGACTTACTATTGCTCAATTCAGTGCTCAATACTCCTCCCAAGGCTCAATATCCTCATAAAATATCAACCCTATGGTTAACTCATTCATTTAGTCTCATTGGACATTCATCAACTCAACTCATCACATTAACTATCAACCCTTTGGTAACATCATTTTTAGGTTCAGTTATTGACTCATAAAGACTCATTCATGCATCGTTCTAACTCATGGCATTTAGGATATTTATGGATTCCAAAGACTCTTTAGGCTCAAATTATGCTCACACATGCTCATGTAAGTAAAATATGTGAAAATAATAAGAAATCATGCTAGGACTCATGTAGTATGGCAAAATAATCCAATTTGGGCATTTAATCCATAAAAAGGGTAATTCGTGAAAAATTATATAGATATGCATTAGAATTTATGAAAAAACTTCGATAACCATTCATAGGAGACTTAATTTTACTCACAACCTCGTCAATTTGGGTTTTGGGGAACATGGAAGAATAGAATCCATATTTTAGTTGGCCTTACATACCTAGAAATAGATGAAACAGTCAATCTCTGATCGATCCTCGCGTTTGAATTAAAACCCTCTCCCTTCTCCCTCTTCTGATGTTTATCAAGAAATCCCTAAGCATGAAGAATGGTGAAAATATTCTTAGGATTTTTTTAGGACTTTAAATAAGTGTAAAACATCCTAGAGTTTAGTAAAAAAAGGATAGGAATACATGAAAATACCCTATCTATGGGTAGTAGAACAATCTACGGGTCGTAAACTACTTCTCATAAACAAGGGGTCCTAAAAGTTTTGTTATTGGAATTTGGCACAAAACCTCTTCCACGAGCCATAAAATGTTTTATGAGCCATCTGATAACTCGTAACTCAAAATACTAAAAAATTAATTTTTGGACCATCAATTTACGAAACCACTTTACAGGCCATGGAACACTTTATGGCCGTAGGTGGTTTCATATGTGGGCCTTAGACGTATTTTGGGGGAGAAGGGGTTTACGAGACCTCATCTATGGATCGTAGATGGCTCTCGTGGACTCTCTTTTAGCAGCTTTTTCTCAGTCATTCTCTCAGTTTTCTCAGTACATCTTCCTAGACTAGGTGAAAAAGGATTAGGGGGTGTTACATTATCTCCCCTTGGGATAATTCTTCCTCAAATGATGAGCAACTATGAGACCTATAAAGAAGGAACTCAAATACTTAGATAATCGGATACTCATACTTCAGAAATCAACCTCAACTCGGGATTTGGAGTCGAAAGACCACTTCTAAAATCATCATTCGGCATGAATATAGTTAAAGACATGCATACTCAAATACTCATAGACTAAAGAGAAACATCAATTCAAAGAAAAGAACTCAAATCAACAATGGAAAAGTAACTTTGGGGGGTAGAAATGAATTGTTACCATCAATTTCATCATTAGAAGGAACAAATAGGTGAGGGTATCTAGCCTTCATATCCTCTTCAACTTCAACTTCCCATGTAGCCTCTTCAACAAATTGACTTCTCCACAACACCTTTACAAATGCAACCTCTTTAATTCTCAACTTGCGAACCTGACGATGAAGGATTTGGACTGGGACATCTTCATAACTTAAACTATCCATCACTCCAATGCTTTAAATAGGAACAACCAAGGACAGATCTCCTAAACACTTCTTAAGCATAGAAACGTGAAAGACCAGATGAATTGCTGCCAGCTCTTGTGGTAGCTCCAACTCATAAGCTAGGTTTTCCACTCTCTTCATAATTTGTAGGGACCGATATATCGAAGACTCAACTTTCCCTTCTTCCCAAACATCATCACAACCTTCATGGGTGACACTTTCAGATACACCAATCGTTGACCTCAAACTCCAAGTCTCTTCTTCTAGCATCAATATAGTACTTCTGACGACTCTGTGTAGTTCTCAATCTCTCTTGGGTAATCTTTACCTTTTCCATGGCCTGATGCACAAAGTCTGGTCCAATTGACCCTGCTTCACCCACCTCAAACCACCTGATCGATGATGTACATCTCCTACCACAGAGGGCCTCAAAAGGAGCCATTTGGATGCTCAAATGGAAGTTGTTGTTCTAGGAAATCTTAATCAAAGGCAAGTGGTCATTCCAATTACCTTTGAAGTCAATGAAGTAAGACCTCAACATATCCTCCAAGGTCTGTATTGTCCGCTCTATCCAACCATCAGTCTAAGGGTAGAAAGCAGTACTAAGGTTCACCTTCAAACCTAGCCCTTTCTTAAAGGACTTCTAGAATTGGGCAGTGAACTGAGCCCTCTATCTTATATGATGGACAAATAAACTCCATGCAATTTGACAATCTCCCTTAGGTATAACTGCGCATAATCCTCTACAACGTTTATTGTCTTTACAGCTAAGAAGTGTACATGCAGATTTTGCCATCCAATAAATTACCACCCAAATTGAATCATGCTATCTGCAGGACCTCAGTAAGCTTGTGATAAAGTCCATATTAATCACCTCCCATTTCCACTCTAGAATCTAAAAATTCTGAGCTACTCCACATGGCCTTTGGTGCTCAACTTTGACTTTTTGGCAATTCGGGCACTTGGAAACGAACTCAACAATGTCTTTTTTCATTCAACTCCACCAGTAGACTTCCCTCAAGACATGGTATATCTTGGTAAACCCTAGATGTAATATCTGGAATTTTAGGCTGCTGCCATGATCCCCTCTCGAATACTATCAACGTCTGGAACACATAGTATACTTTGGTGTAAGGACCTGGATTTTTTTCAAGGGGCGTTCCCAATCCTCTTGGAATTTCACTGAGCGAACTGCCAGGAATCGCTCCATGGAAAGCCCACACGGGTTGTGTGAAGGCACACGGACCGTGTGGCCTCCCATGAAGGGACAGTTAGTCTAGTTCATGGTAGGGGCAACTTTGAGATTGAAGGGGGTTTTGACCAAGTGAGGGCACACAGCCACTCACACGGTCCGTGTGATATGTCACGGACTGTGTGGCCCTCCGTGTAACTCACTACGTAAAATTTTTCTAAGTATGAAAGTACCGTCTCATGACTTTGTTGTGCAAAAAGTATTTCAAGTACCATCATACGGTCGATGTAATGGACTGTGTGAAGTTACACGGAACGTGTAGTCGTCCGTGTGGTACCCTTAGCTCCATGTGAATTCCCTTTGTGAAATTAAAAGTATTGGATCATGGCCACTGTTCACGGTCTATGTGACGTCTCACGGACCGTGTAGTGGACCTTGTGGACCTGACGCTTCCAATTTCTGTCCATTTCATTAATGGCGTTTCTGTAATTTTATTTTATTTTAATTATGAATTATGACCTTTTAATATCCTAAACCCTTAATCTAGCTGATATCCCCTCCCCTCTTAATTAATTCTCCTAAAACCTTCTACCCCTCATAAGATCACCTTCCTATTCCTCTCTACTCTCCCCTCTCAAGGTTCAAGCTAGGTATCTACTGGAGTTTAATTCAACCTAAGTTCATCCCTCAAATTCAGCTCCTCAATCAAGGTATGTGGGATTGATTCTTGGTGCCTTTCAACCAAGAAGACCCAAAAATCTTTCAATTGATTTCATAAATTTAGTCTACTTTAAATATGAATTTTCATTATTTGATTTACTTAAATCCAATTGATGTATGGGATGTATTATACCTATGATCTCAATTCACTTTGACCATTATTATGATGATTTACATTAAGTTATGAAATTATGAATATGCATGTCCCCTTTAAAGTTAATTTATGCATGAGTGATCTACATTACGATTTACATGTGGATTTAATTATGGATTTCCTCAATTTCATTTTATATAGCTGATTTTAAACTTGAATCTATGTTACCCATGCCAACCTCACATCATGCATTGCATTTGCATCATACACATTGGCTTATATGAAAATTATGAAGTGAGTTAAGTCCAATTATGTTTTATGAAACTATTATGATATAATTTTGGTAAGGCATTGGCTATGACAAGAATGTGATCACATACATGTCATGATTATGGCTCTTTGAGCATTCTAGGTGCTTGAACCATTCTGTATATGTGCATGAGCTATTCCCTGCATGAGCATTACATTTATGATCTATGATTTGGCATTTGAGCCTAAATGTGTATTGAACGGTTTGAAATGAGCATTGTATCTCCTGAAAACACGTATATGTATAAGTATTCATGTGGAATACTGAAGACGTAGCACCGATGGATTGGGGGCATCAAGGCTATCCCCAAGGGCCATCTCACTTGCCTTGAACTATGTTCCAACGTAGCAATGTTTGCCATTACCGAAAAGACCAGATCATAAGGAATGGTTATTCGTTTATTATGTGTATGATATGATATGATTATGAAAAATCCTTCTGAAAAGCGGGTCGTAAGGAAGGTGACCATCCACTGAAAAGCGTGGTCATAAGGTGTGATGTAGATGACCTTTGGCAAGTAATCTTCTCCCTACCGATGGAAGGTCCATATCGGTCTAATTCTTGTAATAGCTCGCATGAGTTTGATTTTTCAGTTATAGTCCATCCCCAACAAATACGAACATTGTTGCATTTCATGCATCATAAATTTCATGGCATCTTGTATATATTTCCATTGAACATATGATTCTTTCTATATTATGTACCCTTGTCATCTAACATTGAAATGCATATTTGGTAAGTCATATGCATTTCATGCCCTCATACTTGGTACATTCAAACGTACTAACACATGCTCTATGCCTATATGATTTTACCATGTAGGGGCCGAGCATTTTGATTACCAACAGGTTGACAAATAGTCTAATCCCCGAGTATACTGTGGTGAGTCCCATCTTCCAAGGATGAGCCAACTGCTTTTCTTTTATGTTATTTCAGGATGTTCTTCCTTATTTGAGGGTGAGCCTGGAAATTATCCCGGCCCCCGTTCCTTTTTACTAAAGGCATTTTTTGGACATTATGTAGACTCTTTTGAAATCGGTTTATTATCACTACCTTTCTTATGTATTGTGGGAGTAATTTATCAAAATTTTCTATTTGACTATCTGTATGTTTTGGTGTGGAAATGTGGGAAGTCCCTAGCCCCGTATTGCCCCATAGCGTGATTCTTATTTTTTCGTCCACTAGAACTATGTCTTACTATTTGAATGTTATTCTTGAACCAATGATGTAAATATAGATACCTAAGGCTTGTTTAGGGGTTCTCGGGTTCCCATTCGCCATGTCACATCTAGGCCATAACCCCGGGTCGGGACATTTGGTATCTCAATACCCCATCTCCCCTTTTGACGAATGTCATCACTTTCTGCTTATGCACATCTTCCTTCAATTGGAGTAAGATGGGATCTCAATCTTGCTTCTTCTTTACCTCCACCGAAAGAGATGATGTAGACCCATTATGCACAAGTATTCAACCTTAGATTCATCTAGGTGAACTCCTAATTGTGCAACTCAGTGAACTTCTTTGACCAACTCTTTTTTCTCTTCCTCCGTATGGGCGGTGCTCCCCATGGATAACCTGCAATGAGCATCGGCAACTACATTAGCTTTACCTGGATGGTAGAGGATGCTCATGTCATAGTCTTTGAGAAAATCAAGCCATCTCATCTTTCTCAAGTAAAGCTCTTTCACGGTGAAGACATATTGTAGGCTCTTGTGGTCTGTGAATACATCCACATGCACTCTATATAAGTAGTGCCGCCAGATGTTGAGTGCAAACACCACCGCCACCAATTCTAAGTCAGGAGGTGGATAGTTCCTCTCATAGTTTTTGAGTTGTTTGGAAGCATAGGCTATGAACTTACCTCTCTGCATCAAAACAAATTCCAATCCCACTCTAGAAGCATCACAATAGATTACAAAATCATCTGTCCCTTCAGGTAGAGCCAATACTGGTGTAGTCGTTAATCTGGTTTTCAACTTTTGAAAACTCTTCTCAAATTGGCGAACCACTGAAAATTATCTTTCTTTTAAGTCAACTTAGTCAATGGTGAAGATAAAGAAGAGAATCCCTCAATAAATCTGTTGTAGTAACCAGCCAAACATAGAAAACTCCTTATGTCAGTAGGAGAGGTGGGTCAAGGACAGTTCTTAACTGCCTCAAACATCTGCATATCCACTTGAAATCATCACCTAAGACAACATGGCCCAAAAATGACACCAATTTAATCTAGAACTCACATTGCAAAAATTTGGCATATAACTCCTTATCTCTGAGGGTCTAAAGAACAATTCGAAGATGATTGGCATGCTCTTCCTCATCTTTGGAGTACACTAATATATCATTGATGAACACAATCACAAACATGTCAAGGTACTATTTGAATACTCTGATCATCAAGTCCATGAAAGCGGCAGGAGAATTTGTCAATCCGAAGGACATTACTAGAAACTCAAACTGACCATATCGGGTTTGAAAATCCGTCTTCGGGATGTCACGTTCTCTCACTTTCAACTGATGATAGCCTAATCTGAGGACTATCTTAGAGAAAACAGTGGCACCCTAAAGTTGGTCAATAAGTCATCAATCCTTGAAAGGGGATATTTGTTCTTAATGGTCAGGTTATTCAACTGAAAATAATCTATGCACATCCTGAGGGAGCCATCTTTCTTTCACACGAAAATGACCAGAGCACCCCATGGTGAGACACTCGGCCTAATAAATCCCTTATCCAAGAGATCTTTCAACTGCTCTTTTAGTTCTTTCAACTCTGCGGGGGCCATTCTATATGGCAGAATAGAGATAGGATGCGTATCAAGGAGAACATCTATCCCAAAGTCAATCTCCCTATCAGGAGGGACTCTAAGAAAATCATCAAGGAAGACCTTAGGAAACTCATTGACAACTGAAACTAACTCCAAATGTGGAGACTCTACATCATCAGCCTTAACTCGCACAAGGTGATAGATACATCCTTTAGAATTTAATTTTTTGTCCCTAAGGTAGGAAATAAACTTACCCTTGGGCACTGGAGAACTACCCTTCTATTCTATAACAGGCTCATTTAGGAATTAGAATTTTGACCGTCTGTCTTCTACAATTGACAGAGACATAACAGGTGTGAAGCCAATCTATGCCAAGAATCACATCATAGTCAATCATCTCTAACTCAACTAAGCCTGCCAAAGTATCTCTATGATAGATAGACACCGTGCAATCTCTATATATCCTTTCAACTAGAGTGGACTCTAGAAAGATTGAAGGGCTTAAGAAGACATTCGGGTAGGATCTTACACTTACTAGCCACATATGGAGGTACAAATGATAAAGTGGCACCTGGGTCAAGCAAGACATACACATCATATCAAAAGACTCGAAGCATACTCATGACAACATCTGGTGCAACTTCCCGATCCCGTCAATTTTTAATTCCATACAGACAGTTTGTCCCTTCACTCGTATTAGTTGTGACACCTCTCTGTGGTGCTGCTGAAGACTAGGCTTTACTACCTCCATCATCCCTCCTCCTCATTGGGCACTCAATCTGTAAATGACCACTCTGTCCATACCTGTAGTGAGCATTGGTTCCCTTCACAACACTAACCTAGATGGAGTTTACCACAGTTGCCACATGGTGGTTTCCCCCTCGAACCATAACTCACACTAGCTTGGGGTTGAGAACCCTAAGCTCTAAAATTTTAATAGCTTTGAGACTTCTAATCATGTCTGTTACTCGGAGTTGGTGCACGTGCTGAGAATGGTGGATAGTTCGACTACCTCTTTTGAAAATAGGGCCTGTCCCCTTACCATGCTTATGTTGGCTAAGCTCATGCCTGCTAACTTAGCCTTTTTGCTCAAATGCTCTTCCCTATCTCTTTTCTTGTCCTCCTTAAGTTGTTGCACATAGACCATAAGCCTAGACAAGCCCATGTCCGGAATCAGCAATGTCGCTTTGCACTCCTTGTTCACATGCTTGCCCAAACCGAATATGAACTTTCTCATATTAGACCTCATATCGGGGACCATCTCGGGAGCATACATAGATAGCTGGATGAACTTAAGGTTGTATTCTTTGACAGTCATCCCCTCTTGGTTCAAGTCGACAAACTCCTCCACCTCCGCTTCCCTTAATTCTCGTGGAAAGAAGTGTTCAAGAAAGGCAATCACAAAGTCATCCCAAATGGCAGACTCAACATCCTCACCTTGGCTTTTTTCCCGTTGATTGTACCAGACATTCGCGATATCCTTCAGTTGATAGGAAGGAAGTTCAACTCCCTCTGTCTCAGTCGCATACATAGCTTTCAACACTTTCCACATCTCATCAATAAAGTTTTGGGGGTCTTCCTCAACCCTAAACCCTGTGAAGACTGGTAGGTTTATACTTAGAAAAATCTTTAAGTGTCGTCGCAGCAGTCGGCTCTTGGAAGTTAGAGATAGGAGCCTGTGAGCTCCGATTCCCACTCTGGGCAGCTACCAGCTAGGTGAGTATAGTGATAGCTCCCCTGAGGTCAGCCTCTATACTAGGAGTAGGCGAAGTGGTAGGTGCTTGGGGTGCCTCAGAAACTCCAGCTCGTCGACCTCGGCCTCTTGTCTTTATCTGATGAGTCACCTCTGGTGGGGGATTCTCAATGTTGCAAGATGAAGTGTTTCTTTGGGTGCCGATACACTTAGGAGTTATGATTTGCAAGCGCATAATGCATGAATCAGATAGATACTTTAATAGAGTCAAACTCTATCGCACGAACTCAAAATACAAGAAAGTGAAACAATTCCTAATGTCCTATAACCTCCTACTTATGAAGTGTGGTGCGCAACACACCCATAATTAAGACTCTACTACACACGGCTTCATAGACTCCCTAGAACTCTTGAACTTTGGCTCTAATACCAATTTTGCCACGCCCCGGGAGGGTACCCTTGGCGTGGCCGACACTTGAAAACTATTGCTAGCCTCCAAGCAAACCATTCGGCCTCATTACATTCATTCAATCACATTCTCATAGCGGAAGACATCAGCGTAAAAGAAAACATAAATAAAGGAAATGTCAAATGATAAATAAAGGCCGAAGGCCAGACATCTCATCCATGAATTAAGCAAGACTATATGAAAGGAAACTAGTCGACATAACATCTAATCACAACTCAACAGTCTAGTCTATGAAGCCTCTAAAACATCTGAATAAAGGTGCCAATGACAAACCCATGACTACCTCTAACTAGAACAAAATATGTCTAAAACTCAAAGCTAGAACATAAATATGATATCTTTCGGAAGTAGGGGAGGGCTCACCAATCAGCTGAAAACAAATAGGTCCTCAATGGGGCGTCTACTGATAACTACTAGTACTTGTCTGTGTATCATGAAAAGACACAGACCCAAGTGGACGTCAGTACATGGAAGGTATGAGCATGTAAAATGGTAGAAAGAAACATGCAAAGGAAGAATAACATCAACTCAAATAGATCAACTCAAGAAGAAGGAAACTCAATCATTATGTCAAGAGTCTAAAGTAAGAATGCAATTTAGACAATGACTACTCAACCATCATTTATTTATAATCCACTTAGAGTACTATCAAGTCCTAATTGGGAGTTTCTCTAATTGACAACCATCACTTGTGAGCCGATGATGATACAATGAAGTCATATCGTTGCCAAATCCATTCAACACCCTACTAGGGGTATAAGACATCCCATCAATAGATCCAAGATCAGTGACATCAAGTCCTCATTTTGGGATAATAGGAAACATCCAGTTTTATAGTTCAATCCTATCCTACACCGGCTACGTAGTTATTGAGTTCGTGTTGGACTTACTTTTACTCCATTCGGTGCTCAATACGCCTCCCAAGACTCAATATGCTTATATGACATCAACCCTATAGTTAGCACATTCATCTTGTCTCATTGGACATTCATGAACTCAACTCATCACATCAACTACCAACCCTTTGGTAAAATCAGTTTTAGGTTCAGTTCTTGACTCATAAAGACTCAGTCATGCATTGTTCTAACTCATGGAATTTAGGAGAACAAATGCAGAATTAAAGCATTTAGGGATCTCATAGACTCTTTAGGCTCAAATTATGCTCATGCATGCTCATGTGAGTAAAATATATGAAAATAATAAGAAATCTTGATAGGGTTCATATAGTAAGGCAAAATAATCTAATTTAAGCATTTAATTAATAAAAACGGTAATTCATGCAACATTATATCGATATGTATTATCATTTATGAAAAACCGAGAACCATTCATGGGAGACTCAATTTTACTCACAACCCCATCAATCCGGGTTATAGGGAACATGGAAGAATAGAATCCATGTTTTGGTTAGCCTTAGATACCTAAGAATAGAAGAAAAAATCAATCTCTGGTCGATCCTCGCGTTTGAATTGAAACCCTCATCCTTCTCTCTCTTCTAGTGTTCCTCAAGAAATCCCTAAGCATGAAGAATAGTGAAAATATCCTTAGGGTTTTGTTTTAGGACTTCAATTAAGACTAAAATGTCCTAGGGTTCAATTAAAAAGGACTGGAATAGACAAAAATACCCCTCTTAAAATTGTTAACTAGGTTTACGAGACCCCATCTACGGGCTGTAGAACATTTTACGGGCCATAAACTACTTCTCGTAAACAAGGGGTCCTGAAATTTGAGCTACTGTAATTTGGCACGAAACCTCTTCTATGAGTTGTAAAATGTTTTACAAGCCGTCTGATAACTCGTAACTCAAGATACTGAAAAGTTAATTTTTGGACCATCAATTTACAGAACCACTTTACGGGCCGTGGGTGGTCTTGTATGTGGGCTCATCTCGTCTACGGGTCTTAGATCTCTCCACGAACCGTAGATGGCTCTCGTGGACTCTCTTTATTTTCAGTTTTTTCTCAATGATTCTCTCAATTTTCTCTGTACATCTTCTCAGACTAGGTGGAAAGGATTAAGGGGTATTACATATCTGAAGGTAACTCATTAATAAGGATCTGGAATTTTCTATTCCAACCACCTCTTATGTGTAAGAGGTAGTCGACCGAATCTAGCAAACACACGAATCTAGACAAGTTTCTTAGAAAGTAACTCTATTGCACGATCTAGAGTGTGAAAGAAGGGAAACTTATCTTAAATGTCAATAGTCGCTCGTTTACAGAAATGGGGCTCTCAAAACTATAAATAAGATCCTACAAATACGGCTTCATAGACAACCTAGGACACTTTAACTGTGTGCTCTGCTACCAAGTTTGTCACGCCCCAAGTCTACACCCTGGACGTGGCGGGCACTCGAAAATCATTACTGGTTCCCAGAAGAACCCTTGGCCTAGTTGACTTACTCAACTGGAAACTTTAACATGGATTCAAAAGCTTTACAAGATAAACTTTTTAAAATATTTAATAAAATTCAAAGAATCTCAATCATGCTTTATACAAAATCTGAAAATATTAGATATCTTCATTTATACTTCCCCATATTACAAAATAATATGCCTTCCGGAGAGAATTATTCTAACAAATGAACAAATTAAGAACAGCCAGATCAGTGGTACTACTAATATAGCTTTGCGATTTACTGTGTACCTCCATTTTATATAGTAAAAATGATGAAATTCTATTATAAGAATAATAAATCACATTTCACTTTTTTTATAACCTGAAAATTAACTTACATTTTTACCTTCATCATGACATATAAAAAAAAACTTGCATAAACTTAAATTAATTAATCTGACGCAACATCACGCAGTAATGTGATGCCAACATTTACGACTCCCCAAAACCATCATGTCTTTCCTGTTCGGTTGCATCTTTTCCAAAAGATGCATCTTCAGGTGTTGCAACTAGTTCATCCCGCCCACCTTAAAGACAAATATCTTGATGGCAATGCGATATTTGACTAAAATTATACTGAAAATTAGAAAGGAGTAGTGAAATATTATTTATAAACTTATATTCTATGAGTCTGAATTATTCATTATAATTAAACATTTTGCTTTTTAAGATATAATACTTAAATTATAACGTTGTTAAATTTTTAATAAATTGATAAAATATAAAATAAATATTATTTTTTGATTATATGAATCTCAAGAATACACATACATGTGCAACGCATGTGGATAAATATAATTCTACTTAAAAATCACTGAAAGGGTCTAAATGAATCAGACTTATGGCTGTCTTAATCTCATTCGAACCATATTAAAGATAAATAATTATTAAAATTCACCCCATATGTTTTCTCTTTTACAAAAATTCACGCTTCTCTCTTTCTCCAGCTATTAACTATCCAAATCTTTTCCCTTTCTAGTTTGATAACATTTAATTCTTGGATGTATTATATTGCTTAGTATCAAGGATTGATAATATTATTTACAAAAATTGATAAAAATTTGATGACTGTATTTTCTTCGTATGACATTTAACAATTATTTTGTTAAGATAATTTTTTCACATAGTTCGGATAGTTTTACTTTATCTTTATCAAACTTAAAATGTTTATTTATATCTTCAAATATTTTAATTATAATTAAATAATGATATATTTTTTAGATTAGAGTTTTTTCAAAATATATATGTTGTAGATGTAATATTTAACTACGATTTTACTTGAAATATAATATTCATTGTGTTTACATATTGATAAACTATTGATATTCAGATGTTTAAAATAAGTAGTTTTAATCATTCAAGGTGTAGATCTAAAGCCAACATCTTAATTATTAAGATGCGTATTCATATTTAGATGTCTTAATTTTAATTTTAAAAAAAAAAGCCACAAGTCTTAGATCTCATGCATCTTGGATAAATCCGTCTGCGGTCTTCTACCTTGAAATTAAAGAAACTAAGCTCTATTATTCAATTCAGAATATACTCATTTCATTTTTAAAAAGATATCATTCACAAACATTTTTAACTGCTAATACACTAATCAATGAGTTAAATAGGATGCATATCTTTTTTCTCATAACAAATTCAACTGTACCATTTTAACAATAAATAAAGTAAATGTTCTTATAATGAGTATTGAGCTAGCATTCAATTGAAAGATCATCGTTATTGGTGATTCTCCCCGATTTTTTTACTTAAATTTATGTTATTTGTATTCTTCAAACGTAATATATTTTCTAAGAATCTAACACGAATACAACATCAAAGTGGCAAAAAGAAAAAAAAAACGAGGGCAAAAATTTACTCAAAGGTGAGACTAAAATTTTGAGAGATATAACGTATAACTAACATTTTGGGATTGTAAAACTATTTTGGAGGTAAATATAATTATTTTAATGATTATGACTTTATTTTAATTAATCAAATCTCATTCATTAATTTTAAAGTATGACACGTGTTCTGAACCAAAACAAGAATTGAAGAGGAATATTTAGAATTGACAAGGGAAATGAAGATTTAACAAAAATAACTTGTAGTATTATATTTCTCAGAATTATTGGCAAGGAAGGAATAAGAGGTGAGACTATTTTTGAGGGAAACTAAAGGAAAATAGAGAAGATCGCAGCTCCATATATCCATCTAGAAATTTAAGGTGATTCACACAAACTTGTTTTTCCTCCTTTACGTTTTACTATAAATAAGAGAGAAATCATATGGGAGATGCAACAATAGGAAATAAAGAGTGTTCAATAAACCCCTCTGAGTTCTTCACTTATAAGAAGAACCATAGGGGTTATTTCATAGGGAATCCGCCAACAAATATAATTAAAGAAAAAAAAATAAAAAAATGTCAAAAAAGGTGATTATAGGTGGAGTAGCTTCTGTTCTTGTGGTGGCTTGTGTAGTGGCAGCATGTGTCACCTTGACTAAACATGATGAGGACATTTCATCAAATGAAATTGCAACTTCAACAAAGTCAGTGGAATCTATGTGCCAGCCCACCCCATACAAACAAACTTGTATGAAGACCCTATCCGCAGCCAAGAATGTGTCCGAGCCAAAGGACTACATCAAGGCTGTATTCGAAGCCACTGTGACAGACATACAGAATGCCATCAAGGAAACTGAACCAATCAAGAAAGCAGCCAGTGATCCTTACACGAAAGACGCTCTCAAGGCTTGTGAAGAGCTTTTTGATCTAGCCGTTGAGGATCTAAGGGGCTCTATCAGCACCATTGACAACTTCGATTTCTCTAAGATCAAGGATGTGGTGGATGACCTCAAGACATGGCTTAGCGCAGTGATTACTTATGAAGATACTTGTTTGGATGGTTTTACCGAATCAGAACACAGTGAAACCCGTGACAAAATGGTGAAGCTAATGAGCACTACCCGGGAGCTTAGTGTCAATGGTCTTGCCATGATCAACAGCTTCGGTGAAATGATCACTCAAACTACAGGCCTCACCCGCAAGTTGTTATCAAAAAGTGACTCATTTGTCGAAGCCACTAGCCGTAAGCTCCTCCAAATTTCCAGTGCCCAGCCTAATGCTACGGTTTCTGCCAGTGGAGGAGGACAATACAAGACCATTCAGGAAGCAATTGATGCTGTCCCCAAAAATAACCCAACACCTTTCATTATCCTCGTCAAGGCTGGTACATACAAGGAAAACGTTGAAATTGAAAAGGGCAAGACCAATGTCGTGCTTGTTGGTGAAGGCCCAACCAAGACCATAATCACTGGTGAGAGGGGAGTAAAGAATGGTGGCGGTTTTGCAACTTGGCATACTGCAAGTCTTGGTGTTGCTGGAGAAGGTTTCGTTATAAGGGACATGGGTATTGAGAACACAGCAGGACCCGAAAAAGAACAAGCTGTTGCATTGAGGGTTAATGCTGATAAGTCCTTGATCTACAACTGCAAAATTGATGGTTATCAAGACACCTTATACGCTCACTCATACAGACAATTCTACCGTGATTGTAACATTTCAGGCACCATTGATTTCATGTTTGGCAATGCCGCTGCTGTTTTCCAAAACTGTAAATTGATTGTAAGGAAGCCGAATGAAAGACAAGCTTGCATGATCACTGCTCAAGGAAGGACAGAAACAAATTCCACTGGTGCATTCGTTCTCCAGAATTGTGTCATCACGGCTGAGCCAGCATTCACTAGCACCCAGCCACCCATCAAAGCCTATCTTGGACGTCCCTGGAAGCAATATTCGAGGACTATCATACTGCAATCAAATATCGATGCATTCGTCGATCCAGAAGGATGGGCACCATGGAATACCACTGATTTTGGACTCCACACATGTTATTATGCAGAGTATCAGAACAGGGGACCAGGTGCAGCACTAGACAAGAGGGTGTCTACATGGAGAGGTTACCAAAAGGGAGTGTCAGGAGATGCTCTTAACCAATTCACTGCCGCCAAGCTTGTTAACACAGAGAACCCCTGGTTACCCAAGGAGGGTATTCCCTATGAGCCTGGCATGATGACGGTGTAATTACATATACTAATCATTATGTAGCTTACTTTAAATTCTTCTTTAATTTGTCCCACAAGGACTATTTTGTTTTAGCTATCCCTTTTTGCTCCTTTATTTCAATTAAAAAATATCTTCTCATTCATCCAGTTTCTCATTTGATATAATAGTAATATTATTTTTTCTATCCAGAAACGTACGCACATTGTCTTTTTATACTATCCAGTAATACAACAACTTCTACCCACAAACATATGTGAAATTGAGAAGTATTTAAGTTAAAAATCCTGAAATTTTGGGCTCCATGGATGAAAAAGAAGTACCAATGAAAAAGAACTTCAAATTCTAGCTTGTGGAAGAAGATGACCTTGGGAGAGAAATTCTTGAGAGAATTGGGCAGTACAAAATTAGTGATAAGACTTAGGAATAACTTAGAAATGACATAGTTTTTAACATTGGAAGAACGGATAATGTCCTAAATAACCCTATAAATTAACTAACGGCAGGGACTATGGGATCCTTCAACCGTTAAAGGTCCTCTTCACGAGCCGTATAGGCCCTTCATGGAAATTAAAAAAAAATCTAAATTTGCGAAAAGGTTTGGTAAAAGCTAGATATAGGTTGATGCCATGTTACACGTACTCTAGCTTGACTATTGTGTGTATGTGGGTGTATCCTGGTGCTATAGAGATATGGTACTTATGACACTGGTTGCTAACTATAATTTGAGATGAGGACTTACTCTAGTATAAGCTTGGTTCTGATAGTCCTAATTGATCTGGATACTTGTCGTTTTATTAGCTGGGCTGCCTATTGTTGCTCTGACAGTTGTTATACTTATCAATGGTCTGTTTAGTGTTTTACTGAGTACTAGTGATACTTCTAGTTTATCTGCTTTCTATTAGGCCTTAGCCTAGACTTAAACCAGTGTTGTCCTAGATTTGCATTGTTCAGAGCGTGTATTGTTACATATACATATGGTGTGACTATTCTTAGGTTGGAGGCCCAGTTGACTATTCTTGGGTTTGAGGCCTAGTTGATTATTCTTGGGTTTGAGGTCCATTTGATATTCCTTGGGTTTGAGGCCCTATTTTTTGTGTTAGGGGATTCATTCTTCTACGGGGGATACGTCCCACTATTATGTATATTGTCAGACCATCTGGTCCTGGCTGACTGCCCCGACTAGAGGCCACGTCGGGAAGGGGGTTTGAGGCCCTGTTATTATTATAGGGGTTCAAAGCCCAGAGTGACAATTATGGTTCGAGGCCCCAAGTGACAGTCAGAAGTTTGAGGCCCCGGGTGACAATTAGGGGTTCGAGGCCCCATGTGGTACTATATCCTATACTAATGTGATTTCATACCATCTGATACTGACCACTGTATCCTTCTACTTATTCACACCCTGATTGTGCGTGGGGTGTACCTCCTAGGCTTATGGGGGCTCAGGAGGCGTTCAGGCTTAGACACTAGGGCCTCACACCCACATACAGTTTAACTTTTGTTCTGATGAAGTGGAGAGCTGGGCTCTGTGATGGTTCTATGGGATCCCGTGATAGTTTTGAGGGATTCTGTGATGACCTATTGGTTCTATATTGTGCACGGATGTACCTTCTAGGCGTATGGAGGCCAATTGGCATACATGCAAAGATACTAGGGCCTTACACCCGCGTACAACACTATGCCTCAGTTGGGGGCAGTTGTACTATTAGCCTACATAGTCTTCATCCTTCCGTATCGATGTTCACCACTTGGGTTGGTTCAGTTCATTTTGTTCTTAATTTCAATATGTTCAGTTGTAGTTGAAGGTTTCTCGATATACCTATGCCTTGATTTGGGTTTGTTTTGCTACACTACTGTCGCTTCTATATGCTTGGGCTTTATTTATGTTCATTATTTCACCCGGTTTGGGTGCCTTTTGTGCTACTTACCCCTACATTTCTGCATCTTCCACGGGCATGTCCAGGTACTAGCCACAACCACTGAGTAGGAGTGCGCTGATAATTCAGGAGACATTGGTGAGCATTAGCTGCTCCGGACATTTTGCAGTCACCCTTTGTCTAGTCTGCCGTCTTTTGTATTCAGACACTGGTCTTGTATATGTGGTTTGGTTTTGTATGTGTAGAGGCTATTCTGGTTATTTATGTAGATATGTATATTTTAATTTGAGTCTATAGTAGCTCTGTATAGGTGACTTACAGATACTGGGTAGGCGGTGTTCGTTGTACTTATATATTATTGGTATCTTTATCATTATTGATTCAGGACAGGTGACGTGGATATTGGGTTGGCTTATCTGTAGGTGAGATCTAATAGGCTCCATCATGACCTACAAGGTCAGGTCGTCATAAGGTGGTATCAAATCCAGGTACACTGGTCTTATCTGTATAGAGCTACCATTTAGTAGAGTCTTGCGGACTGGTCTGGAGACATCCATGACTTATCTCCAGGAGGCTATGGGATGTTTAGGAAACTTCTTGTGTTATTGATTCTGGTCATGTGATATCGCCAATAGTTTGTAAACTTCTTGAAATCTGATTTGATTTGCCCCTTCATGCGTGTGCAGCATACAAGGCAGACTCTAGGCAAGGGTAGTGATGTATTGTCTGTCCCAGATAGGGAGCAACCCCCAAAGGCCATTGAGGAAAGATTGGATGCCCTCGTGTATTGGCACTTGGATAGGAAGACTATGGCCATTGAGATTATGGGAGCCCCAGAGATATGCTTCGTTATCGGTTACTTGTCTGGTGGTGACAGTGTATGGAACTATGGAATATGTTGTTGATGTTGGGGCTCTATAACACCGAAACCTGTACGTTAGCTACTGTTTAAAGGTTGTGTAGCTGTGGATACTTTTGATAAAGATTATACAGGCGGGAGGAGATGTAACCGAGGTAATACTAAGCACTGATGCTCTTTGTATATTCGTATTTGGTGATTTGACTGCTAGTCTGACCCATTGGGCTTCTTGATATGTATGAATATGATATACCTGGTGGAATTCCGAGTAACTGTCATTATGTTATAACTCTACCCTGCTAGGGGCTAAATGTAAGACAAACCCCTTTGATTATATGTATGATTTTTTTTTGTGTGACTACTGGAATGAGTAGTCTAATACGAGAGTTACATAGTATTTAAGAGGCTGGCTATCAGTTATACCTTTGGATACACCTTGTGCCTTTATGGTTATGATTTTTTTGTGACGATTTTGTTGATATGCGGTTCTCTTGATTCCTTGGTGACTAGATTGTGAGACATATTCTATGCCCGGGGCCTTAGTTGGATTGTGCATTGTAGGATGGGATATTATTGCGTTATCAGCTGAGTTGTTGATGTCTCCTAAGCTACACATCCTTTTTTAGGCTAAAGCGGTCGTTGTCAAGATATATAACCTAACCAAGGTTAGGGCCGAATCTGATGTCGCCCGAACTACACCTTTTTTTTAGGCTAAGGCGGTCATTCTCAAGAAATTGAACCTAACCAAGGTTAGGGTCGAACCCAAGGGAATACTGTAGACTCAGAAGAATTCAATTATGCAATTTGGGTTATTAACAAACTTATTTCCCCGAAAAGGTGGGGAGGGGGGGTTAATAATAACGAATGAAAGTAATGCTAAACTAAAACAAGTGTTTATACCAATATGGTGAGAAACTAAGGTATTGTGTTTCCCATGATTCCCTAACTTAGTATCAGCGGATAACCTAATACTTTTCTAATGTGTAGCATGCAAAACGGTAAGTTAAGTTCACCAAACCTTTTGCCTAGGCGAGAGGCAATTTTCATTATATGACTTGGTCCATCCCCATAGTGTGACATTACTAACCCTTGCCTATTGTTCTAGTACAATCTCCTGTTGGCCCAGTTTGGTTGATTAGACGAGAACACATCAATTGACTCTTGCTAATTAATCTCTTTTCCTATTCATTACTACCTTGGTCTAGTCAGTAACACTAGGCGAGTTCTAATGTTGGCCAACTAAAAAACATGCAAAATGAACAGAGTTAATTAATACATGCATGCACATTTTTCAAGAATTGTGAATTATCCAGTTTTACCTTGTTAGTTCTTCATGGTTCCTACAACCCTAGTTGTGGACTTAGCTACTCATGATTAGTGTAAATGCAAGACTTATGAATTCGAATAACATAATACAGCACTTACACAATTCAATTAAGCACAAGAAAATCCAAGCTTCAATGAGAATCACAAGATGAAATTAGTGTATACAAGTGTCTTAAAACTCTTCAAAGTTTTTCTCTACTCTACTTTACTGTTTTTGTGAACTTTTCGAACACTTTAAGAAAAATAACATAAAAACCTATTTATAATATTTAAAATACAAGTCATAAACAAAATAGAATAACTGGGATGGCACACCTCACGAGATGCTTTACAAGTAGTATAGTATTTTACAGCCTGTAATCAGGCTTTCGTATTTTGTTACTGCAAATCTGGACTTGTCTTCTACGACACCCCTCTATGGCCCATAAAAGGTTCTATGGCCCGTAGGGGGTTTCGTCCGATGAAACTTCAGAAAGAATTCCGTCTCTATTCCTCAGTGTATGAGACTTGATCTACGACTCGTAAAATGATTCACGAACCATCTGCATATTTGTAGAAAAAATTCCAAAAATCTATTCCTCACTCGAATTGTACACGAAACCTCCTTTGCGGCCGATAGAATGCTCTACGACCTGTAAAAGGTCTTCTACATCCTCAAAATCAGCAACTTCTGCATATTTTTCCTAAAATCAATGCCAACCCTGAAATCCTACAAACCAAACACAAAATCACATAAAATTCACTAATATCGCATTGAGAACACTCAAAATTCCAAGCTTTAAGCATCAAAAGTGTTGTATTTTGACATCACATCAACACCCTAAACTTAAAATTGTTGCTTCTCCTCAAAAGATGGACTCAATCTACATATGCAGTATAGTAACAGACAAACATCAACCTAATGGCATACATCAACCAAACTTAAGCACAGACCCACACCACTTTTAAAAACACAATCAGATAGCTATCCAATAGTTTAATACAGACTAATGCATGCGACAATACAACTATGACGAGTGAGGTACTATAAACAAGCCACTATTACTGAATAAGTCTAATGCTAACAATGCAATGAAAGTACCCTCGCAGAAAGAAGTCCCATATCCCACTCTCAACGATGTTTTTATGTATAATCTTAGGACTATCCAAAATCACTCACTTACACAAAAGATATTCATGTATCATGCCCCATACCATAGGCTTGCACCTATACTCATGACTAAGACCTTTGACTACTTGGACCAGGATCACTTTAGCACTTTAAGCGCTTGTAACGTAGGCTCAAGGAGCTTTGGTATGGTATTTTGGGAACATAGTGACTAAAAACCTTCCTTGACACTGCGGTTTTCTACACTTTTGCCCTACCAAGACTGTTACTTTTATTCATTCTCCCTTATCTCCTATTCAAACTTTCCTGGATGCTTTCTTTTCATTTTCAGCTTTTTGTGTTGCTTTGACATTTCATTATTTCTTTTTAGCTTAGAACTAAGGCATCCGTTATTTTTCTTGCACCCAATATATGATTGTTTCTGCTTTCCCATGTATCACTAACTTTCCCCCTCATTTTGTGTTTTACCTTTACACCAGTCACCCTCAATTAGGCTTTTTGCCTAAGTTGAGGTGCAGATTATCTATCCTCAAAACTAGGGCCACTTTTGGTAGCAACCCTCAACTTAGGATTTTGCTTCAGTCAACGTGCACAATGTTCAAAGAAGGACTAGGGCCAATTTCAGGATTTTACAACTAATAAGGCTAGGTCATTTAGGTTGTTTACAAAGAAAAGGTATATGTCAAGCTCAAGCATTAGGATCAAGGGATATTCTGCAAATTTGGTTGGTTATTTAAGCTAAGTGGACTTTTAAGACCAATGGCCTAAGATCCTCTCCTAATCCAACTAATATACAGTCCAAATTAGAATAACTGCGCAAGTTATGAATGGAAACACAAGACATGAATTTAGCAGTTTAAGCTCACACTCACATGGCACTGACTACATTGTCAACACAGACTCTCAGCTCATGCTTTTTATCTCAATTTATCCTCACTTATCAGAACAACCAGTATCAACATAGTTAAACATGCATGATTGCTATCTAGACTAACTAATCCAAAATTTAGTGGGTATCATTTTTCACAAAAAGCACATAAACATACATATGCCACAGATCTCAGTAGTATATGCTACAATACTACCTTGCCATCCTAAACATGCCGGTTCAACATAAAATAAATATCCATGGGAAAAAACACACAAGCAAGAAATCCCTTAGGATTAAAAAATTGGGGTAGTTATGGACCCAAGTTACTCAGACTTCACTAAGGCCCATAACTACCCACATCCCATTGAAAAAAGGTGCATTGTCTTTAATAAACACAATCAAGATAAAATAAAGTACATGGGTCAAAAAACATACCTGGGTGCCTAAGTGCCGGTGTGTGGCTGAGTCTGACCACTCTCAACCTGTAAGGTGGCCTCCTCAGTAGTAGCACCATGTCTAGAGGGGCCATCACCTCTTACCTTCTCAAGCAAGCAAGCCTCTTATCTCTCCTCCTCTTGCCTCGACTGTCTCAAGACAAGATCGAGCTCCTCTTGCTCTTTGCCAGCTCCGCATAGAGCTGTACCGTATCAGGATCATCATCAGTACAGGGCCTCTTCCCATGGGAAGGTTGTACAGGCTCCTCTGGAGAAAATAGATCCACCACCGGCATTGGGAATAAAGTCTCTATAGTGATATTGGTGCCGGTAACACTGCTCTCATATCGGCTTGAAGTCACTAGATCTCCATCTGTAAGGCTATCAAATCCGTGCGCTAAGTTGTGCTCAACCTATGATGTACCTTCTCCTCGAAGGCATCAATGCGGGCATCTATGGTGGAAAGACGGTCTTGAATAGTAGCGACTGTGAATGCCTGCATGCGGCCCTCGAACTCTAATGATGGCCTGGCAGACCCAAGGCCTACTCTATTGAACTAGCTGAGTCAACTGTAACGCAACATATGACAATCTCCGCACCATGGCTTGAATACATACCGCAGACACGTAAACTATCCCTGCGGGTGCTGTCTGTGATGATATGGTTGGTGGTACTAGAGCAGTAGTAGCGGACCTCCTCTTCTTATCTGCCTCGATTTTTGGGGGTCTCTCCTCCGTGGCAGCAGCAGTGGCGGTGGTGGGTGGAACCTCAGATGGTGGCACTGGGGCGAACTTCTCTAGCATGAGAGCAGGTTGGTGTGGTGCTTGTCGAAGTTCTATTGAGTTCTCCTTAGCCTTGACAAGGCTGGCACCCAAAGTAGGTTAGACCTTGATCAATGAGTCCAGCTGGTGTAGACTCTCTACCCATGAGTCTAAACAGAGTCCATAGATTAAGCATGAGAAGGGGATGGACTCATGGATCTGCTTGGCAATGAGGCAGGACCATTTATCTCATATCTAGCCAAGGTGCTGGAAACTAGCACTGCACATTCCGGCGTCAAATTATTATCTACGAGTGTTGGTCGGATGCGTGATCGAACAACCTCCCACTAAAATTTAGTGGGGAAACTAAGAGAAGCCTTCACTATAGACTCCGAGTGAGTGGCTACCCATGAAGGTTTTGGACCGTGCACAGCAATCAAACCGGCCACCCATCTTATCAAGCTGGCTCTGCGGTCCCCATCTCTCATCAAAGTCAAGTCCCTCATCTTTCCCACTCTACGGTCGAACTAAGTTGTAGATCTGGGGTAGGGAACTCTAGCCCAAATAACATGCGGCGGATGGTGGTCTCTGATATATCCACCCATCAGCCCCTTACTTTGGTTTGCATTAGTCTGGGCTGAGCGAGGAACTTCTTCCCCTTGGGAAGAGTGCTCTGAAGAGTGCTCCCTTAAGGTCTCATCTCTAAGCCTCATCTGCATAGCCTTGATTTCCTCACGTCTTACTTTCATGGCCATAGTACTTGAAAAATAGACATTGATGTACCTTGGTTAGCCTCACACATAAGAAAAGGAAATACAAAAACATATTAGTTTTAGTTGCAGAAGGGTCTACGAAAGCACCTATACGGGCCGTAATTGCCATGACCCGGACCTAGGGCCTAGAAGTGACACGGCGAATAGGAACCCAAGAGTCCCCAAACAAGCCTCTAAGTATCCAAATCCATATCATCGATTTTGAAGCCCATCTAAATAGTAAACACATAGCTCTATGGGATGGGAAAGTAGGACTCACTCTATAAAGATATTGAAGGGAAAGGAATTTACATGGATTCACATAGCACATATCACATAAGACTAAGGGGCGGGTAAGTATGACTCAGTATACATAAGACTAAGGGGCGGGTATGTATGACTCAGTATATGTGGCAATATGAAGCTTAGGATCTTCCACATTCCCATATCAAACACACATACATAACATAATTTCCATAATCAATCCGTGATAAGCATATCCAATAGGTAACCGAGATAATAAGCTTCAAATACAACACATAACATATAGAATCTATGAGGTGTCTACAAAATGCCCAACAATGACTCTAGTCATAGGATGGGATAGGGGCCAAGACATGTCCTAAGCTCACCCTCAAATAAGAAAGTAAACAATACATAACATAGGTAGATGAAAGGGGTTCATCCTGGGAAGGCAGGACTCACCACAATATCAACTCTCCGAAATCAGCTAATCTTCAAATGGTGGATGATCGTAAGACTCGACCCTAACATGGTAAAAAATCATGTAGGCATAAAATATGTGTTAGTACGTTTTAATGTACTATGTATGCGGGCATGCAATGCGTATGACTTATCAAACCTGCATTTCAATGTTAGATGGCAAGGGCACATAATATGGAACCAATCATATATCCAAAGAAGAGCAGTATACAATATGCCATGAAATTCATGATGCATGAAATGCAATAATGTCAATATAGTGAGGATGGACTATAACCAACAAATCAAACTCATGCGACCTATTACATGAATTAGTTCGATAAAGACCTCCCTTTTGTAGAAGAAGATTACTTTCCACGGGTAATCTACATAAGACCTAACTACCATGTTTTTCGGTGGATGGTCGCCTTCCTTACGACCACGCTTTTCGGAAGGATTTCCAAGACGACATCATGTTGAAAAATAAATAACCATTTCTCACAACCCGATCTTTTTGGTAAAGGCTTCCACTCCTATGTTGGCAATAGTTCGAGGAAAGGGAGAGGACGCCCAATCCATCGGTGCTAAGTAAAAATATCCCATATGAATACTTATACATATACGTCCTTTCAAGAGATACAATATTCATTTGAAAACCGTTCTATGCACATTTAGGTTTAAATGCCAAACCATAAATCATAATCATGATGCTCATGCAAGGAATAGCTCATCTACATATACGAAATGGTGCAAGCACCCAAAACGCTCAAAGAGCCATAATCATAAGACATGTATTTTATCACATTCTTGTCATAACCCATAATCTTATCAAAATCAAATCATAAAACATAATTGGGATTAACCCACTTCATAATTTCCATAAAAAAAATGTTCATGAATGCAAATGCAATGAATGATGTGAGAATAGCATGGTTAATGTAGATTCAATCTAAAATCAACAATATACTACGAAATTGAAGTATATCCATAATTAAATTCACATTTAAATCATAATATAGATCACTCATGCATAAATCAAGCTTTAAAGGGGACATGCACATTCATAATTTCATAATCTCAATGCAAACTATAATATAAGGGTTTAAATTAACTTTAGATCATCAATAAAGCACAACCCATACTTCAATTGAATTTAATAAAATTAAATAATGAAAACCCACATTTAAGTAAGAAAAATTTATGTTAATCAATTGAGAAGGGTTTGGGTCTTCTTGGTTGAAAGGGACCAAGAATCAACCCCACATACCTTGATTGGGAAGTTGAATTTGAGAAGAATTTAACTTAAAATTGAAACCCCAATTGAACCCTAGCTTGAGTCTTGAGAGGAGGACTTAGAGAGAATTTTAGGAATGATTGTTAGAGTGAGAGTGTTTCCAATTGGAATGAATCAAAATGGAAGGATATCAGCTGATATAGGAGTCTAGGATAAGTAAAAAGGTCGTAAAACACAATTAAAATAAACCATAATTACGTAAAAGCCATTAATGAAATGGATGGAAAATGGGCCGTCAGGGCTTCACTGGCATTGACACAGTCTATGAGGCACTTCACGGGTCGTGAACAGTGCCCCTGAGATGGCATTTGGACAAATTTCGCAATGCTTCACACTTAGAATTTTAACAAAGCGAAAGGGTGCCATACCAACGACCACACGGCTTGTGTGACATTACACCGGTCTTATCAAGGGACGTGAAATGACACTTAGAAAAAATAAGTTACGAGACGGTTTCATACTTAGAAACATTTCACGTTGTGAGCTACACAGTGGGCCACACGGCCCGTGACATACCACACAAACCGTGTGGGTGGCCATATGCCCATTCTTAGCTTGTAACTCCCCGCAATCAAAATTATGGCTAAGTTACCCTTCACTGGAGACCACACGGTCTGTGTGACCTCACATTATCCCTGTGGGCCTCCCATGGAGTGACACTTGGTCTTGGTCAAATTTTCTCTAAGGCGACATTATGAGGTCCGATAAAGTCTTTTCAAAAAGTTTGGGTCCTTACATCTTCTCCCCCTTGGAAACAGTCGTCCCCAAATGTGCAACGACAAGGCTTGAAAGGCTTGACTTAGAACATGAAATGTCTAAACACAAGGTACAATGATAGTTTATCATTTGAAAGTCATAAAGACTTTAAACCCCTATTGGAACGTATTCAAATCATTCAAAACATCATAAAAATTATTTTCGTGCACATATTTGCATGTTATGTCATGGACTCAAGAGTGAAAGAATTAAGACCGTTTAGAAGAGGAAGAACCTAATACCTTAGGCTTGAGTAGAGTGGAAAAGATGGGGATGTCGCTTTATCATATCTAACTCCACCTCCCATGTAGCACTCTCCACATGTTTATTCCTCTAAAGTACCTTCACCGAAGCTACATCCTTGTTACGAAGCCGCTTCACTTATCTATCCAAAATCTCCACCAAGACTTCCTTATAAGATAAGTTCTCCCCAACCTCAACACCCTCCAAAGGCACAATAGTTCTTGGATCACCAACCAACTTTCTCAACATAGACACATGAAAACCCAGGTGGATATAACTCAAATCCAGAGGCAACTCGAACCTATAAGCCACGTTCCCAATCCGCTCAACAATTTCATAAGGGCCAATGTACAGGGGACTTAGCTTGCCCTTCTTACCAAAACACATCACACCCTTCATAGGTGACACTTTCACGTACACCCAATCACCGACATAAAATTCAAGATCCTTCTTCCTAACATCCGAATAGGACTTTTGGCGACTTTGGGCCTTCTTCAATCTCTCCCTAATAAACTTTACCTTCTCTATTGCCTCCAACACCAAATCCGGACCAATCAATGCTATTTCCCCGAACTCGAACCACCCCACCAGTGATTAACACCTTCTTCCTTATAATGCTTTGAACAGTGCCATACCAATGCTAGCATGAAAACTATTGTTGTAGGCAAACTCAATGAGGGGAAGGTGGTCATCCCAATTACCTTTGAACTCCAACACGCACACCCTTAACATGTCCTCCAAGGTTGGAATCGTTCTTTTGGCTTGCCCATCTGTTTTAGGATAAAAGGCGGTGCTTAATTTGACCTTAGTACCAAGTCCCTTTTGGAACGATCTCCAAAAGTGGAAAGTGAATTGGGTACTGCGATTCAACATGAAAAACCTGGGCACACCATGCAATCTCACCAATTATTGGATGGACAACCTTGCATAATCCTCGGCTCTATAGATAGTCTTGATCGGCAGGAAGTGAGTTGACTTAGTCATCTGATCGATAATAACCCAAATGGAGTCAAATTGCCTTTGGGTCTGAGGTAAACCAACCACAAAGTCCAAGTTCACATCTTCCCACTTCCCAGTGGGAATCTCAATATCTTGAGCTAGGCTACCGGGCCTTTGATGCTCCATTTTCACTTGTTGAGAACTCGGGCACTCGGACACGAACTTTGCTATATCATTCTTTATCCCATGCCACAAATATACCTATTTCAAATCCTGATACATCTTAGTAGATCCCAGGTGTATACAGTAATGAGAGTTGCGAGCTTCAGTCATGATTGCCCCTCTGAGATAATCCACACCCGGAACACATAGCCGGCCTTGATACCAAAGCACACTATCTCCCCTTGGGAGAATATCGTAATCTCCTTCTCGGCGACTAACGTTTTCAATTCAACCAACGATGGATCAAAATCTTAGCCTTCACATCAACCACCACGGACGATTCAACCCTGTTTCAAACATGGATACCACCATCAATAGAGTCGGCCAACAACCTAGCCAACCGGTGAACATCCTTAGCCAACTCCCTCTTCTCCTCTCCAACATGAACCACACTACCCATAGATAGCCTACTAAGAGCATTGGCTACCACATTGGCCTTGCCGGGATGATAGGTCTCTTTGGGTTAATACATATTGCAAACTCTTGTGATCGGTCAACACATCAACATGAACCCCATACAAATAGTGCCTCCAAATCTTCAAGGCAAAAACCACCGCCACCAACTCAAGATAATGTGTTGGGTAGTTATGCTCATGCACCTTCAACTGCCTTGATGCATACTTTATTACATTACCATGTTGCATAAGTGCACAACCCAATCTGATACATGAGGCATCACAATACACCATAAATCCTCCAAGCCATTTGGTAGGGTCAAGACAGGAGTTGATGTAAGCCGATCCTTCAAGGTTTTAAAACTCTCCTTAAATTCACCTGACCACACAAACTTAACCTTCTTTTGGGCCAATTTAGTTAACGGAGATGCAATAGATGAGAACCCATCAACAAACATCCTATAATAGCCGACCAACACCAGAAAGCTTCAAATATCCAAAGAAGTCAACGACCTAGGCCAATTCTTCACGGCCCCGATCTTTTTTGGATTCATCTTAATACCATCACCAGACACCACATGATCAAGAAAGGCTACCTCACCCAGCAAAAATTCACATTTTCTAAACTTGGCATATAACTCTTTCTCTCTCAGGGTTTGTAGAACTATCCTCAAATGATTTCTGTGTTCCTGCTCGCTTCGGGAGTACATGAGAATTTCATCAATGAAGACAACCACAAAACTGTCAGGAAAAGGCTTGAACACCCGATTTATAAGATTCATGAACACAACTGGAGCATTGGTTAAGCCGAACAACATCATCACAAACATAAAGTGCCCATACCTTTTCCAAAAAGCGTTCTTGGGAATATCACATTCTCTAACCTTCAACTGATGGTACCCCAAATGGAGATCAATCTTTGAGAAGTGAGTGGCCCCTTAAAGCTGGTTGAACAAGTCATCGATCCTAGGTAATGGGTATTTATTCTTAATGGTCACCTTATTCAATTGCCTATAATCGATACACATCCGAAGGGATCCATCTTTCTTCCTAATAAATAACACCAGAGCACCCCATGGAGATATACTTGGACTAATGAAACCCTTCTCCAACAACTCTTTCAACTGATCCTTCAACTCTCTCAACTCAGCCGATGCCATGCGATAGAGAGGAATAGAAATAGGTTGGGTATCCGGGAGAAGGTCTATGCCAAGTTCTACTTCCCTATCTAGAGGAATACCAGGTAAGTCCTAGGGAAACACATTCGAAAACTCATTCACCACCAGAACCGACTCAAAAGTAGGTGAATCAAACTTTATATCCTTGATCCTCACGATATGATAAATGCACCCCTCGGAGATCATCTTCTGGGCCTTGAGGTAATAAATAAATCGACCCTTAATAGCCGACTCACAACCCTTCCATTCGAGAACGGGCTCACCAGGAGGTTGGAACTTGACTTGCATGTTCTACAATCTATAGAGGCATATGATGCATGCAACCAATCCATTCCAAGAATCACATCAAAATCAAATATCTCAAGTTCCACAAGATCACACGGGAAAACTTTGTGCAGCACAGAAATAGGACAACCCTAAGAGACTCTATGTGTAACAACAGATTCACCCACGAGAGTATAAACTAAGAAAGGATCCTTCAAAATCTTGGGACTCAAACAAAACTTAACAGCCGATAGAGGAGTCACAAAAGACAAATTTGCACTTGGGTCAAGAAAAACATAAGCATCAAAATCAAATACTTTTAACATACCAATCATGACATCTAGAGCTTCCTCAACCTCTTGACGGGCATGAAGTGCATAGAACCTATTGTTCCTTGGGAAAACGCCTTGGGGAGTTCTTTGTAGGCTCTGACCCCTGGACCCTCCTGACCTTGACCTTTGTGGGGATTCTTGGGACTAACGGCAATCTTGTAGTTCTTGTCGCCACACCCATAACACAAACCCAAATCTCTCCTACAAGCACCGGGGTGATTCCTTTCATACTTGTCAAAACGAGCGTACGCTGGACCACTACCAACCGCTGTCCTTGAGGGAGAAACTCTAGCATTAGTGACCCGAGTACCCGAACCTTGGCCTTGTTGAAAGTGACCAAAACCACCATTGCCTCGAGAACCGGATAACACGCCATCTAAATGGGCCCTCTTAGAATCATGCATTCTCCTTTCATTGAGTTTTTCTCTTTTGATCTGCTCAACATATACCATGAGCCTGGAGATATCCATATCTTGTATAAGTATGGCTGTCCGGCATTCCTTCACGACCAAACCGGAGATATCGGAAACAAACTTGTGGATTCTTGCAAGAGGGTCGGCCACGAGTGTCGGAGCATATTTGGAGAGTTTGGTGAAATGGAGGCATAGTCCCTCACGCTCATACCTCCCTGCTTGAGGTTGATAAATTCCGTCATCTTAGCTTCCCTAAGCTCAAGTGGGAAGAAACGATCTAGGAAGGCAAACTTGAACTCCTCCTAATTAACAACATTAGCAAAAGCCCTCTCCATAGACCACTAGGTGTACCACATCTAAGCCACATCCTTCAACTGGTAAGCAGCTAATTCTTCCTTCTCCTCAGAAGTGACATCCACAACCTTCAGCACTTTGGTGAGTTCATCCATGAACTCCTGAGCATCTTCGTCAGCTTTAGACCCATAAAACTTAAGGGAATTCATTTGAGTGAAATCGCTTACTCTGGAAGCTGGAGTAGGGTCCCGTGGAAGGTTAACTTGCCTAGCCTGAGTATTCACTACATGGGCAAGCATAGCAAAGGTCGTACGGAACTCACCATTGGAGATTGGTTCATCCATAGGCCCTTGAGGTGCTTGGTCCTCATCAACTGGAGCTGGTCTTGGTAGATGGGGTCTTCCTCGAGGAATAGTCTGAAGCAAAGCAGTGACACCATCACGATAAGGGAAAATGAATTATACAACTATAGCACGACATATGACATGAAGAAGTGAGATAATTCCTAGAATGTTTGTGTAGCCTCCTGCTCATAGGTATGGTGCACTTCACACCCATGAATAAGACTTTACTTGACACGACATGTTGGACTCCGAGGACCATTTATAAACCAAGGGCTTTGATACCATCTTTGTCATGACCCGGACCTAGGGCCTAGTAGTGACACGATGAATGGGTACCCAAGAATCCCCAAACAAGCCTCAAAGTATCCAAATCCACATCATAAATTTGGAAGTGCATTCAAATAGTAAACACATAGCTCTAAGGGATGGGAAAGTAGGACTTACGCTATGGGGATACCGAAGGGAAAGAAATTTACATTGACTCACATAGCACATATCATATCAGACTATGGGGCGGGTAAGTATGACTCAGTATATGGAGCAATATGGGGCTTAGGATCTTCCACATTCCCATATCAAACACACATACATAGCATAATTGCGATAATCAATCCATGATAACCATATCCAATAGGTAATCAAGATAATAAGCTTCAAATACAACACATAACATATAGAATCTACAAGATGTCTACAAAACGCCCAACAATGCCTCTAGTCATAGGATGGGATGGGGGCTAAGACATGTCCTGAGCTCACCCTCAAATAAGAAAGTAAGCAATACATAACATAGGTAGATGGAAGGGGTTCGTCCTGGGAAGGCAGGACTCACCACAATATCAACTCCCCGAAATCAGCTAACCGTCGAATGGTGGATGATCGTAAGGCTCGGCCCCAACATGGTAAAAAATTATGTAGGCATAAAGTATATGTTAGTATGTTTAAATGTACTAAGTATGCGGGCATGCAATGCATATGACTTATCAAACCTTCATTTCAATGTTAGATGGCAAGGGCACATAATATGGAACCAGTGATATATCCAAAGAAAAGTAATATACAATATGCCATGAAATTCATGATGTATGAAATGCAATAACGCTCATATATAGTGGGGATGGACTATAACCGACAAAAAAAACTCATGTGAGCTATTACATGAGTTAGTCCGATAAAGACCTCCCATAGGAAGGAGAAGATTACTTCCCACGGGTAATCTACATCAGACCTTATGACTACGCTTTTCGGTGGATAGTCACCTTCCTTACGACAATGGTTCTTAGAAGGACTTCCAAACGATATCATGTCCAAAAAAATAACCATTCCATATGACCCAGTCTTTTTAGAATTGACTTTCATTCCTATGTTGGCACATAGTTCGAGGAAAGAGAGAGGACCCCCAATCCATCAATGCTAAGTCAAAACATCCAACATGAGTACTTATACATATACGTGCTTTCAAGAGATACAATATTCATTTGAAAACCGTTCTATGCACATTTAGGCTCAAATGTCAAACCATAAATCATAATCATGATGCTCATGCAAGAGATAGCTTATCTACATATACGGAACGATGCAAGCACCCAAAATGCTCAAAGAGCCATAATCATATGACATGTATGTGATCACAATCTTGTCATAACCCATAATCTTATCAAAATGGACTTAACCCACTTCAAAATTTCCATTAAAACCAATATTCATGAATGTAAATGCAATGAATGATGTTAGAATAGCATGGTACTGTAGATTCAATCAAAAATCAACAATACACTATGAAATTGAAGTAAATCCATAATTAAATTCACATTTAAATCATAATATGGATCACCCATGCATAAATCAAGCTTTAAAGGGGACATGCACATTCATAATTTCATAATCTCAATGCAAACTATAATATAAGAGCTTAAATTAACTTATAATCATCAATAAAGCGTAACTCACACTTCAATTGAATTTAATAAAATGAAATAATGAAAACCCATATCAAGTAAGCAAAACTTATGTAAATCAATTGAGAAGGGTTTGGTTCTTCTTGGTTAAAAGGGACCAAGAATCAATCCCACATACCTTGATTGGGAACCTAAATTTGAAAAGAACTTATGTTGAAGTCGAAACCTTAATTGAACCCTAGCTTGAGTCTTTAGCAAAGGACTTAAAGAGGATTTTAGGAATGATTTTAGAGTGAGAGTGTTCACAATGGGAATGAATTAAAATGGAGGGATCTCAATTGATATAGAGGTCTAAGATAGGTAAAAAGGTCACAAAACACAATTAAAATATACCATAATTACGTAAAAGCCATTAATGAAACGGATGGAAAATGGGCTGTCAGGGCTTCATGAGCACTAACACGGTCTGTGAAGCATTTCATGGGCCGTGAACAGCGCACGTGAGACGGCACTAAGACAAACTTCTAAATGCTAAATATTTAGAATTTTTCCGAAGTGAAGGGGTGCCATACGGACGACCACACGGCTCGTGTGACAACACATGGGTCGTGTCAAGGACCATGACACGACACTTACAGAAAATCTTGTACGAAAATGTTATGAGACAGTGACTTCATACTTAGAAAAATTTCACGTCACGAGCTATACGGTGGGCCACACGACCCGTGACACACTACACGGACCGTGTGCGAGGTCGTGTGCCCACACTTTTGTAACTCCCCACCAAGTCCCTGTAATCGAAATTATGGATAAGTAACCCTATACTGGAGGCCACATGGTCCGTGTGACCTCACACTATCCGTGTGGGCCTCCCAGGGAATGACAATTGGTTTTGGTCAAATTTTCTCTCGGGCGACATTATAAGGTCTGATAAAGTCTTTTCGAAAAATACGGGTCCTTATAGTAGTGGAAACTATGAGCTGAAGAAGGCTCTTGGAAAATAGTGTTCACAAATTTTTATTCACTGGAATGACATCTATGAGACCAGCTACGACTCGTAGAAGTTTCTATGAGTCATAGACTGGGTCATAGAAAATTTCGTTGTCTGAATTCATTTTAGCCAGGGATCCATGAGACCTTTCTACGAGCTGTATAGTGTTCTATGACTCATAGAAAGTCTCGTCTTTTGGGTACCCATAAACGTCAAGTTTTTGGAATCTTCTACGAGGGAAATTATGACTCATGGAATGTTCCTTGGGCCGTAAAAGCCACTTATAGACCAAAAAACTTAGTCTACCAACATTGAAGCAATACGCACACACCCATATGATTTTTAACACAACAACTAATATCCCAACATGATGATTAGCATATGTACCCCATAAAAAATTATTAAACATGTTTTTCCAACCCTTTCGATCCCGTTTGAACGAATTAATAATATGAAAAAAAACTCATGTCATCAAAAGATCAAATTTCAATCATATAATCCATTAAATTCAAATGGTGAGTGATGACATGAGTGTCAACACCTCATTCAAAACACATAAAAGGCTATTACACCAAATTTCGGTCTTAAGCACATATTCAAGAATGGGCAACCATAATTCAATTATCAAACATGTCAATTTTCACACATGGGTTCGTATCTAAATTAACCCTACCCGATAAAAATTCTCAACTTAACCATACAATAATTGGTAAATCAATGGTGTTTCAAAGGACTGAAAACTTACCAAATTTGAGTGATTAGATTGTGGAAATTGAAGGAGGTGATGAGACACTAGAAACCCTAGGCTGCCGGAAAACTCACCAGAAAGTGGTGGTAGTGTTGTCGTTGGTGGTCGAAAAGTTTTGGGGTATGGACTGACTGGGTATTTTTTAAATTAGGGATTAAATGGTGTCAACATATTTTGTCCCCAATATTTATAGGTTGACCGGGTCAAAAATTGATGGGCCTGGACTCCAAAACCCCAATTACGAGTCGTATAGTGTTTTATAGCCCATGGATTATGGTTTCATAGAACATCCAAACCCTAGTTTAGAGGACTGGGTTTCACAGACCTGTCTATGAGTCATAGAATGAAGTAAGACTCATAGAGTTGGTCGTAGAAACCCCAACACTTAGTCAAAAATTTAGAAAACTTATTTAGGGTCCACGGGCCCCATTCATGACACAGAGTTTTATCTACAGATCATAAATTTAGCTCATGGACTGAAGTGCATAACGTTGTGCTCACTGGAAGTGTCTATGAGATGGTGTACGGGTCATAAAGTGACGTACGACCCATAGAACCAGTCGTAGAGGCACTTTTTCTGATGCCTTTTCAGCCAAGGATGGCAGACTTAGCCACATACCACCATATTCTTCAAAGAGCACACTATTACCCTATATGCAACTAGCCCAAAGTCCAAATTTACAACCAAAACGGCAAAAAGAAAACTACCTACAAGTCCAAAAACTAAAAATAAAACTACTACTATAACTATTACATCAGAAACCTTAGGTTGCCTCGCAAGTAGTGCCTGATTTATTATTGTGGCATGATGTCGCCAAAGTTACGCCTGATTTTTTAGAGGATAAAGCGGTCGCTGTCAAGAAATAGAACCTAATTAAGGTTAGGGTTGTACCCACAGGGAATACGTAGTCTCAAGGCAAATTAACCAACAAGCAATCCGAGTAGTTAATCAACTCAATTTCCCAAAAGAGGGGTTTTTTGCAAAAATCAATGAGCAAAATAAGCAAACTAACTAGCACGAGAGAAAGATCAATAAAGGAGAGCAACTAGAGTATAAGCAAACTAACTAGCACGAGAGAAAGATCAATAAAGGAGAGCAACTAGAGTATTATGTTCCCCATGATTCCTCACCTCAATATCACTGGATAACCTAATTCTTGTATAGTGTATAGCATGTAGTATGAAAATTTATGTTCACCAAGCCCTTCCGTCAAAGGTGAGAGGCAAATTTCACTATGCGACTTGGCCCATCTCCAGAGTGTGCATTATTAACCATTACCTATAAGTCCCAGTACAACCTCCGCTTGGCCCAGTTTGGTTGATTAGACGAGAATACATGAACCGAATCTTGTTAATTAATCTCTTTTTCTATTCATTACTATCTTGGTCGAGTCAATAACACTAGGTGGGTTCTAATGTTTTCCACCATTAGAAAATATGCAAAATGATGAGAGTTAATTAATACATGCATATACACCTTTCGAGAATTGTGAATTTATTCGGTTTTACTTTGTTAGTTCTTTATGGTTTCCACAACCCTAGTTGTGGATTTAGCTGCTCATGATTTGTTTAGATGAAGAGATTATGAATTTAGAAGACATAATTAAATAATTACGTACCAGAATTAAGAACAAGAAAATTCAATGTCAATGAGAATCACAATCTTGAAGATTGAATTAAACCACAAGTGTTTTCCAAGACTCTCACAATTTTCTCTCTAAGAATATTGGGTTCTCTGAGCACTAACCTAAAATTAAGCTAATCTTTTGTAAACTGGTCGTCTCCTCGTGAAAAATAACCTAAAAGGCCTATTTATAATAATTTAAAATAAGTTCTAAGAATATTAGGAAAACTAGTCGACAACCTCCACGAAAGTACTTTACAAACCATATTAAAGTTCACTGCATTATTAGGGTCTCGTACATTGTTGCTAGAAAACCAGACTTCTCCTTTACAACACCCCTTTACGACTCTAGTGTAGTTTACGACCCGTAAAAGGGGTTTCGTCTAATGAACTTCAGAAAGTCATCATTCTCTGATCCTCAAGGCATGAAACCTCTTTTACGATTCGTAGATTAATTTACGGCTCGTCCGCATGTTCATAGAAGTAACTTCAGAAACTTGGACCCTCACTAGAATTCCTCACGAAACCACCTTACAACTAGTAGAATGGTGTATGACTCGTAAGGTGTCTCATATAACAGTAAATCTACAACAATTTTGCTTCCTAAAAATAATTGGCCAACGTGTTATCCTGCAAATATAGACACAGAAACACATAAAAACAACTAAAGTCCATTGAAAATACACAAAATCCTAAGTATAAAGCATCAAAAGTGTTGTATTTTTGCAGCACATCAACACCCTCAACTTAAAATGGTTGCTTGTCCTCAAGCGACAGACTCAATCTATATAGACAACACAGTCACACATAGACCTTAACTCAATGCATACATCACATACATTTCAAACTCGGATACCCACACTAAATCTTCAAAATAGAATTAAATAACTATTTTGAAAACCAAAGCAAAAAAGTGCATCTAACAACACAACTATGACACATAAAGTATTATCAATAATCCACAATCACCAAACAAGTCTAATGCTAATAATGTAATGCAAGTTCCCTCACAGAAAGAAGTCCCATCACTACTGGAAATTTGATATATGGCAACGGTTATTTGGCAACGGTTCTACAACCGTGGCAATATGCTCCTTATAGCTACATTTTGAACCGTGGCAATATACGATTAACATTAACCGTGCTATTAGAAAGAAAACTGTAGCTATAAATTTGGTATGGCAACGGTTCAGTCTATTCGTAGCAATAGAAGACATATGGCAACGGTTTCTAACCGTTGCCAAATAATCCAAAAAAATTAACCCGCGAAATATATTATATTTCCCTCCACTCACAAAACAGGCGGCACCTTTCTAATTAATTTACTCTCTCCACCAAAATTTCTGTCTTCTTTGTCTCCAGTAAGGTCGAGAGAGCAGAGTACATCTTCGTCTTTAGCATTCCTCATCTCCAGTAAGCCAAGATTTCTGTAAATTTCTCAAACGAAGAAGATGAAGATGAAGAAGATGAAGCTTCGTTAGGGCGGCATTCCTCATCTCCATTACATCTTCGTCTCCAGTTCAGAAGACCCGAGAAAAGGTGAGTTATTTCACTCCTCGTCTCCGGTAAGCTCCGTCAGGGCATTTCATCATCATTGTCTCAAACACCCAAAACCCAATTGCCACGTCTCTCAGGTGAACCCAAGTGAAAGGTCGAGTTCCGGTGGGTTTATCGAAGGTACAAGCTCGTTGAGCTGCAAATCTCTGAAACATCTACAAAACACGTGTCTAGTTCTCAAGGGCTTGTTTTCACAGAGAAGTTAGAACTTGCAGAGAGGTACGATTTTTGATTTCTCTGCGTATTTCTTGATTTCTAAGTCCCCACAATGTGTAATTTGTTGTGCATGTACTTTATTTTTTCAAATGCTGAAATTTCATTATAGGATTTTGAATTCATAAAGAATAACAAATGAGTTTCTGAAATCTATGTTATTTGCTTTTGTTAGTGCCAATTTTTCAAAGTTCTCTGTTGATTCTTTGAAATGAAGTCTATACTTAGCCAGTTATGTCAGATTCATCAATATATGTTATCATATTTCACTATATTGAGTTAATTTCACCTTATTGTTGACATACATTATGATTTGTGGATAGTATATGTGTTGTATTACTTTATTTTTTTGGTTGAAAGTCTTTGTGTTTTTTGATTCATCCTTGTATTTTATTTTTATGCTACGGATGATGTGTGCTCTGTTTGAGTTTATCTGACCCGTCATTATTTTAGATTTTCATTTTGTTGTTGGATTGGTACCTTCCAATATAGTTGGAATATGGTTGAATATTGGCATTGAAATGAATCCATCGGACCAAGTGGAAGAGATTTCAGCCTCTGATCACATGGTCATGATGTCTATATTCAACCTAATTCCAACTAATCCATACTTTTTGCTTGAAAGAACAATCAAAAGTAGACCTCTTCTTAGAATCTATATATATGACTATATAGTTTAAAAGAAGATGATAAGCTCAAGGACTTGAACAAGTAGGAACCTGCTCCATGGATGTTGGATTCATACCAACTAGTAGTAGTATATCACTCTCTTTATATATAAACTTCCACAGTTTAATGAATTATGTGTGAACATACAATACTTTATGCATCAAATTACTTTTTATCTCCTCCATCTGTTGATCAATTAATGAAGAACATATGATGTAGTTGTCTCAAATTTGTGTCACTTTGTTAATGCTAGTGTTTGATTACATCGTCACTACCCCTGATTTATTACTATGGTTAAGTTCTTCTCTTTTTGTCTTTTTAACATCTTGTACATAACAATTTAGACGTATACTAATACCTCTTGCTTGTAAATCAACTTGGTGGAAGTGGTTCCTATTCAAAAGTATTTTGTCATCTAATCCTCTCATGTTTTTCTTTATCTTTTAATAGTAGTAACTTCTATGAAAACTTTATCTCCAACTTCTAAAATTTTTTCGTGGTCCTCTGATTTAAATTTCAGCAGAATATGTTATATTCTGACACAATATTCTTGACCAAAAGTGTTTTTTTTCACATAAACTTGAAGGGGTATGTTCTTCTTCACCAACTTATAATATAAAATGGGATAAATTGAATTTATTGTTTTCCAATATTTTGTTCTTCTTCCAAATTTGTTTAGCAGCTATGATGCAGAAAGGAATAGGGATATGCAGTGAGTATGAGCATATAAAGTTCCTTGACAGTGAAGAATTTGAAATTTTGAAATTTGATATGTTGAATGCCCCAAAAATTTGAAAATGGATTCCAAATGTGTTTAGCAAAATGCCCAGAGATTAAAATATGATCAATATTATCCAGCCTTAGTCTATTGCAGCAAGAGCAGTTTGCTGGTTTATGCGCAAAGGAATTTCTTATTGATATTTGAAGGTTGTGTTGACTATTCTATGAATAAGCTGCTAATATATCTGTGATTGGTGGCTGTTAATATGTGTATATATCTTGTGTATCAAATCTATTAGTTTATTAGCAGCTATAAATCTTGTCAAAGAGTGTATTTTGATCAAACTGATTTAGCTAAACTGCTGTCAAAGAGTTTTTGACTGATTTTGTCTTTTTTTTTTTACAGATTCAGACAGTCATGAGTCACCAAGAGCCTTCAAAAGGAAATAAAAAAGCCAAAAATAAGACATATGCTAAATCGGAGTCATTATCATTCTTGGCGAATAAAAAACGACGGGTTTTGACAACAAATAATATTGTTGAAGCTATACAATCAGAGAAAGGGCATCTGCTAAAATTGATTAAGGAGCAACAAACAGTAGTACCAACACCACAATCTGAAGCTGATGGACAATCTATAGAGAAGCAGACGCTAGAGGAGAAAGCTGTAGAGGTGCAACATCAAATGAATTCCGTCGCTCCTCCAGTAAATGAACAATCAGCAGAACAAGGTAATATATAAGCTTAGACACATATATGGGATTCGTCTCCGATTTCTTATTCCCTGTATTTTATTTATAGATGAAGGCATTTTCATTAAGAAGACAAGAGGTACAACACAAATGCCTAAGGTACATGCCCAAAAAAAGCATAAACTGATCATACTCAATGCCCAAAATCAGCCCGTTGGTCCTACTGATGAAGTTGTAACAGAGTTAAGTAGCTTCCTAGGTACATTGGCAAGAACTGCGACTCTTTGCCCGTTTGATGTATTTCACTGGAAGAACATGAAGACGAAAAAGGATTTATGGGCTTATACGAAGGTCTGGAATTTTTAATTTTTAATTATTTGTTAAGGTTTTTTACACTTAATTAATAGCTAACTGAATGATACTGAATTTTAGGAGAAATACATTATTCCTAAAGCTGCAAAACCATGGACTTTGGCAACAATTCGAGAGGCTTGGAGAAGGCATACAAGACAGCTGAAGTTAAATCATTATGACCCATAAGACAATGATGAAGTTATCATGTCAAAGAAACCGGCTCATATTCCAGAATGTCAGTTTAGAGAGCTTCTCAAATATTGGAAGTCTGAAAAATTCAAGGTAAAATGTATTTCGAATATTATAGTTGCAACTTATTATAGTCATATACTTTCAGTTATGAAGACTGTACTGTAGTTACTATAACACCCATATACTTTCAGTTAACATTGTTGATTTATATTTTTTTGCAGAAAATTTCCGAAACTAATACTAAGAATCGAAAGAAGCTGTTGAATCCACACACTGCCGGCAAAAAGAGTTTTGCTTTAGTTAATAATAAATTGGTGTGTTCTTTTATTTATTGTGAAGTTGTTAGCTATCATTTACGTAATTCTTACTATATATTTTTATGTGAATAGGAAAAAGAGAAGGAAATTGTGTCACAAAAGGAGGTTTTTGTTGCTACAAGAACAAGAAAATCTGGACGTCCGTACAAGGCCTCGAATGAAAACACAATAAGTAAAATTGTATGAATATAATGCTGATGACTTCAATCTTTAATTGAGATCATTATTTATTGTAAATTTTATTTACATGGTTGTGCTTGTTGATGTACTTTAATTTTTTAGGCTGAAATGGAGGAAATTGAAAAAGAAATGAGTGCGAATGGTCAGTTCGGTGATGCATTTTCAGTCGTCATAGGCCCTGAACATCCGGTCGTCTCAGGCTATATGGATTGGGGGTTACAAAGAGTAGTTTGAAAAAAAATGGCAATTCTACACCAGCTTTAGATGTAACAAATGATGTGGTACAACAAATGGAAGAAAGGATGCAAAAAATGGAGAAACAAATAGAGGAACAAAGGAGAAAGCGACAAGAAGTTATAACAGATGTAGTTGCACAACTTCAGCATGCAGGATTAATTGATCCAAGCATACTAGCAGCATTATTTGTTCCTTCACTAGCAGAAGGAACATCTGGACAAGCGGCTGATCAAGGTTATTCTCTGTCTATTTCAACTTTTTCTTCTTCTTCTTTTGTTGTTGCTTCTTCTTCCTCTTCTTCTGCTGCTACTGTTGATATGGCTGTATTATTGTCATTGAGAGAATAATTATCCTCATTGATATGGCTGTATTATTGTCATTGATATGGCTGTATTATTGTCATTGAGAGTCCCATAGCTATACAATTATCCTCGGCCGCCTTACTAAAAGCATGACCTGTTGGTATTGCGTTGTTGCTGATCTCTCTAGCATGACCTGAATTGCTAGTATAGTTTTATTGCTTTCTAGCCAAAGAATTGCCTTAGATACTGTTATATATGGTTTAGTTAGTCTATTGGGTTTTCTGAGGAGTACGCACCATCATCTTTGGAGAACTTTTCCTTTTGGTTTGTTGGAGTACTCATAACTTTGCAGTCTTCCATATGAAACTTCGTCAGGATTTCTTGACCATACCTTTTTTGGCAAATGAACACATTGTCTTCATTTTGTTTGATCTCCATTCCAAGAAAGTATAACATTAATTCAAGGTCTCTCATTTCAAAGACCTTCATCATTTCCAACTTGAAGTATGTCTGCACCTGAACACTTTATATAAAGTGTAGACTCAGATAGGCTCTTCTTGAAGCCTAAACTTAGTAAATAATTGTCAATCTTGTTATACCAAGCTCTTGGCATTTGTTTTAAACCATGGAGAGCTTTCTTTAGTAAATAAACCTTATTTTCTTGCCCCTTAACAACAAAACCATTTGGTTGCTCAACATAAATCTCCTTCTGGAGATGACCATTGAGAAAGGCCAACTTGACATCAAGTTGATAAACATTCCAACTCTTTTTTGCTGCAATGGCTAGTAGCAATCTGACTGTGTCAAGGCAAGCAACTGGTGCGAATTTTTCTCTGTGTCTACTCCTAAGATCTGAGCATAACCCTTCACTACAAGCGTCGCTTTGTGTTTGTTGATGGAATGGTCAACATTCAGCTTTGTTCTAAAGACCCATACAACAATGATCTTTCTATCTATAGGTTTCTCAACAAGCTCCCAGGTCTGACTTTTTTCAATCATCATCTCCTCCTTCATTGCAGCAACCCATTTGAGGAAAACTAAGCTAATTTACTGCAACAAATAATTAAAAGGCTGCAATAAATAATTTTTAAAAAAAGCTAATTTACTGCAGGAAATATTTAAAAGGCTCCAGTCCTAAAACATATCAATTAACACACTTAGTTTCTTTCTACTTATTTAGACATATAACATCATCTGAATCTGAAGAGCTTCCATCAGTAGGTGTTGAGTCATTGTTCACGATCTGCAGTTCTTGCCAAAATCTTTCTAACTGGTCAGGAGTAAACCAGTCTTTCTTCATCTATAAAATATGAGAGATTATAAGGATTAGAGGGTTTTCTTGATATGAAGATGGTCTAAAAGCTGAAGATTTTTGAGAGGGGACACTTTTATTTGTTAAATAGTTTGACAAAGTAAGGATAGTCTTCTGAAAGGCTAAAAGTTTCTGGAGCACTCCTTAGGAAAAGGCTTATGTAGTACAAAACAAATTTATCATAGTCAGTGGCTTTTCTCTGCTGAGGTACCTGAAACATTCAAGTCGTTCTAAATAAGAAACCATCGCATTGAATGTTTGCATCAAATTAATAACTGCATAGTATGTAGTTATATCAGAACCAAGAGTGAAAAGCATTGTGACCTTGGGAACCAATAACTGAATTTTTCTAATTTGCTCCTTGCTCTCTGGCCTCCCTTCATTGTTGAATATGCTGGAAACAAAACTACAAATCAAAGAAAACAAAGCACACGAAGTAAAATAACTAAAAAAACCAATCATAAGGTAGGGAGTTGGTCGAGGAAAATACTGTCTTATCTCAGGTGCAAATCGCAAGGGGTTTGTTGGCCGATCCTGACTACAGGGAACAAAAACATATCTTTTCGAGAATATGTCTTTGTTCTTAATCCATCTCAACATATTTGACTTGAAATGTTTGGTTCTGAACGAGGAAAACCACAAGGAATCAAGGTATACAAATGAATTTATCTTAACCTCTCGTAGTTCTAGTTATGGTTCAAGCAAGATGTTAAAAGGTTCGCCCATTTATAGTGTTATGGTTTAGTTAAGTCAGCAGATAGTTCACCCATTTATACTACCGCTAACTTTCTTTGTTAAAAGGTATATTTGTCTTTTTCCCTTCTAGAAAAATGTGTTGATTTAAGTTTTCGATTTGTACTTTTGTTTGGTTCATTTTTTTCTGGTAATAGATAATGTTACTGCAATATTGAATCTATTGCTTAGAAACTACTTCTGGGTTGATTTTGATTATTAATTATATTGCATTTTCATTATTTTTAGGTGATGAAATTGAAGGGGATGAAAGCAACACATAAGCTTGACCTAGGAGATGGATTGGGTTTATGGTGATCACAACCTACATTCTAGAAATATTGTATATTTTTTTGAGAATTTAAAGCTATGGTGTGTTCACCCTTTTTGGCATATGCATATATATTTAACTTTATCGATACTATTAGCGCAGCTAATTAATTTTATCGATACTATTAGCTAATGAATCTTCATGATGAATTGTAATTTTGATAATGAATAGGTATATATTATTTAATTTGTGATCAATTTTAAATTACTTTATCTGGGCAATGTAGTAGTACCATAAAATTATGACATGCAATATAGCCTATTTATATGATGCAAATAATTGTTGTAATAGGTAAACAACTGTGGCATTATCAAATAATAACCGTAGCAATAGCAACGAATTTACCAACCATAATGCTATAGAATTGTTGCATTACTAACAAAAAACCATTGCATTACGAACGAAAAACCATTGCAATAGACTGAAGGATTATTTGAATAGACACGCAAAACCGTTGCATTAGTGTAGTACTAACTGTAGCATTATAGTTCTATTGCTACGGTTAGTAATTGTTGCAAAATAAAAATCGAGCCGCCGGATATTCTTAAAGGAGGAACCGTCGTAACATGTCACCTCAATTGCTACGGTTTGGCTAACCGTAGGACTAATCGTAGCGATAGATCTATTGCTACTCCACCTAATGTAGCGATTAGTCGAACCGTGGAAATAGCTCTACAGCAACGAATATGGACCCTATAGCAACGGTTTTTGAACCGTTGCCATATATCAAATTTCCAGTAGTGCATATCCGACACTCAATTATACTTCCATGTTTTAGCATTGGGACTTTTCAAACTCACTCACTCTCATAACAGATATTCAAACATAATGACTAATACCATAAGCTTGCCCTTATACTCATGACTCAGCCCTTCAACTATTGGACTAGTATCACTCTAGGACTTTCTAGGCTTGTAACGTAGGCTCATGGGGCTTTGGTATGATATTTTGGAAAAATAGTAACTAAAGGCCTCCTTGAAGCTTCGTTTTTTCTACACTTTCGCCTTACCACCCCTATTATTTTCACCTTATTCTCCCTTTTTCTCCGTTCAAGCTTTTTTGGGGTGCTTTCTTTTCATTTTCAACTTTTTGCCTTGTTTTTACACTTCATTTTGCTTTTTAGATATCAATTACGGCATCTTTCATTTTTATTGCACCTAGTACGTGGTTTTTCTTTGTAGTCCTAACTTACCTCCCTTATTTTTGTGTATTACCCTTACACTAGCCACCCTAAACTTAGCTTTTGGCCTGTGTTGAGATGCACACTATCCATCCTCGGAACCATGGCCACTTTTGGTAGCCACCCTCAACATCGGCTTTTTGCCTTGGTCAAGGTACACAATGTTCAAGGAAGGACACTTAAACATTAGGAATAAGAGATATATCATCGATTTGGTTGGTTATTCTTAGGCTAAAGTGGACTATTTAAGAGCATGGAATAAGATCCTTTCCTAATCCAACTAATATACAATCTAACTTAGAGTGACCGGGCAAGTTCTAAATCGATGCAAAACACATGTATGTATCATCTGAAGCTCACACTCACATGGCACTTATATTATCAACGAAAGACTCTCAGATCATGCTTCTCATCTTAATTTGCCCTTACTTATCAGAACAGATATCGTCAAACGCCTAAACATGCATGATTACTATCTAACTACTAATCAAAATTCTTGGTGGGTACCATTTTTTCAAACAAAACACGAAAACATGTTATATGCCACAAGTAGTGGTACTATATGTTACACATATTATCTAAACATCCTACACATACCGGTTCAACAGAAACTAAATATCCACAGAGAAAAGGAACATATGCAAGAAAACCCCGAGATCAAAAATTTGGATAGTTATAGATCATAAGCTACTCAGACTTCACTAAGCCCATAACTACCCACACCCCATCGAAAAAGATGTGCATTATTCCCAATGCACAAAATTAAAACAAAATAGAACATAAGGGGTCAAAAGTACACACCTAGGCTCCTATGCGCCCGTATGTAGCTGAGTCTAGCCACCCAGCTCCTGCGGGGTTGTCTACTCAGAAGTGGTACTCTGTCCGGAGGGCCCTACATCCCTCACCTACTCCATCACTCAAACTTATCTCATCTCCTCCTCATGCCTCAATCTCCTTAAGCTCAAGGTCTTCCTCATTTGTCAACTTCGCACGTACGCATTTCTCATCAGACTCATCATCCTCTATGAGGGGTCTCTTCCCACGGGAAGGATAGATAGTCTCATTAGAGGCAAATAAATCCACCACCGGCACCTAAGGTGTAGTCGCTGGAAAAGAAACAGGTGCTCCGAGTGCTACCGTCATGTCAGCCTGGAGCTGTTAGATCTCCATCTGCGAGGCTGATAAATCTGAAGGTCGAGTCTCGCTCAATATCCTCTGTACCCTCTCCTCAAAGGCATCAATGTGGGCATCCACTATAGAAGTACGATCCTGGATGGTAGCGATAGTGAATGCCTGACTCCGACCCTTCGAGTTTGCAATAGCCGGACCCATGGATTGATCTGCTGAGTCAACTGTGACTCAACGTGTGCTAAACTCTATGATATAGCATGTATAGATGTGGTGGACATCATGCCCGCAGGAGTAGCCTGTGAAGTAGTGGCCTGTGGTGCAGGAGTATTATTAGTCGGCCTCCTCTCCTCCTCTACCTCATATTGCGGGGGCCTCTCCTCAGTATCATCAACAGTGGTGGTATCAAATGCAGAACCCTCAGGCTGTGGCTCTGGGGCGAACATCTCTTGCATAGGTGGGGGTTGTGCTCGCCGGAGTGCCATTAGGTTCTCATCAGCCTTGACCAGGCTAGGATTTAAAGTGTGTTGGGCCTCAATCATCTTCTCTAGATGGTGTAGTATCTCTACCCATGACTCTAAACAGAGCTTGTAGATCAAAAACAAGAAAGGGATGGAGGTGGACTTTTTCAGTGCGGCCTCATGTATCTACTAAGTGATGAGGCGGGCCCAGTCAATGTCATAGCCCGCTAATATGCTAGTAACCAAAACCGCACGCTATGACATCAAAGTGTTATCAGCAATGGTTGGTCAGATGTGTGAATGGACAATAGCCAACCAAACCTTGTGGGTAAGCTGAGTGAAGCCTTGATGATAGGGTTCGAGTGAGTGGTGACCCAAGCAGGTTCCGGACTCTGCTCTGTAATAAACCCTGCCACCTATCTCATTAATGTGGCTCGTTGCTCAGGATCCTTCCTTAATATCGGGTTCTGCATCTCCTCCACCCTATAGTTGAATTCTACGGTGGATTTGGGGGCATAAGTCTCAGGGCTAAATAACATACGGTGGATAGTCTCCTCTGATATGTCTACCCGTCGACCCCTCACTTGGGTCTCTATCAGTCTAGGCTGAGCGAGGGCCTTCTTTCCCTTGGAAAGAGACGTCTGAATGGTGGCTGCATATGAAGCATAGAACTCCCTCACCATGGTTAGGGAGTATCGTCTAAGAGAATCAGATATCCATTGGAGCCCGTGTCAAATAATCGTGTCCTTGAGGTCAGGGACACTATCAAGTCTGTCAGCAGTAACTCTGGGCTCCTCATAAAGAGACTAGGCTAGCTTGCCCCGCTTTCCCGGCTGTGTGCCCTCTGTGTAGATCTTCCGAATGCCCTCGATTCACCACAGGCTAGTGAGGGCATCCAGTGTAGACGATGATGATGGCACGATGGAGGACTCAGCATTTGATCTATCATCAGAGTTGGACTCCTCTCTGGATGGAGTCATCTGTGGTAAGTTTCTCCCGTTACTGCCTCCCTCCTTAAATTGGGGAGGGTTAGCAATGGGAGCCTGAGTACGCCCAGCTCTGGTAGCGGCTCTGGTCTATGGTACAACCACCTCTAGGTCTGGTGTAACATCAAGGACCACTATTGATTGACTTAGCTGAATGGTTTGATCATCATTCGTGGGCTCATCCTTGAACCGCCTCCTCATAGCCTCGATCTCAGCACATTTGCCTTTAGGGCCATAGTACCTAAAATATAGACATATATAGAGCATGGTAAGCCCCACAAATCAAGAATTGAAATGCAAAAATCACTGAAGTACAGTTGTAGAAGGGTTTTACGAGAGCACCTATACGAGTCATAGTGCATACTATGAGCCGTAAAGAGCCTTCGTAAACCAATGGTTCAAAATAATTTGTTATTGAAAGGTCTACAAGATAAGATACGATTTATAAAGTTTTTTACGAGTCATAGACTGGGATTGTATAAAATTCCAGTGAGTAATTAAATTCAGGAAGGGATTGACGAGACCTATTATGAGTGGTAAAGTGATCTACGACTCGTAGAAGGTCTCATCTGATGGATACTTCGAAACATTATGTTTTTTGAATTGTGCACGAGGGGTAAAATATGGCTCGTGGATTACTCCACGGGTCATAAATGCCACTCGTAGGCCAAAAAACACAGTCACATGAGTTTCAAAGTCCATCACACGGACCCCAAAAGACATTTTCAACAACTAATACATAAGCAGCGAAGCAACAAACACACAAACCCACATGATTTCAATGCTACAACCTTACTCCAAATATGTTCTTCAATACATGCACATCCCATTGAAAATGATTAGGCATGGATACCCCTATGGTTCCAACCACCTCTAATTAATTCACACAAAATTATGTACCTAGTCATCACCCACCAATTCACAATCGTAATCATTCAATCACATAGGGTGAGGGACAAAATAGTCATAAATAATGAACATTAACACAAGGCCACAGTACCCAATTTTGGAGACAATCAATTTAATTTTGGGTAACCCAATTTAAACTAATACATTAAAATTCAAACAATGATTTAGTGGCTAAACACTATACCTAACATAATATTCACATCAACCATTCAAAAATAACGCAAATTAAGGGTTGTAGTTAAACTGAAAACTAACCAAGAATTGAGATTAACTTGAAGAAAAGGAAGGAGGTAGTAGAAATAAAACCCTAGGTCAACCAGAATTCCTGCTGAAATTTGGGTCGACAGTGACCAGAGGTGGTGGAGAAATTGAGGGTGTGGAGTAGGTTGGGTAAATTTCATAAATTAGGGAAATTGTTGGGTCAAAATAATTTTGACCCCTCTATTTATATTTACCAGGTCAACTGAAAATTTTACAGGGCCTAACCATACGAAACCCCGATTATGAGTCGTAGATGGTTCTATAGCTCATAAATCATGGCTTCGCAGAACCCTCAATACTTAGAAAAATTTTAGAAACTTACCTGGGGTTCACGAGCCCCATTCATGACTCATACTTTGATCTACGAATCATAAAGTTAGTGCGTGGACTAGAGAGTGCATAATTCTTTTGCTTACTGGAATTCTCTACGAGATAGGGTACAAGTCATAAAGTGATTTACGGCCCGTAGACCCAGTCATAGAGACCCATTGATGTTTTTTCTTAGCCAAACCAGCTGACTTAGTAATGTACCTGCACACTCTTCATTAAATACACTGTTACCATGTATGCAACCAACCTAATGTCCTTAATTACAATCAAATCAAAAGAAATAAACTACCTATGAGTCTAAAAACTGAAAGTAAACCTATAACTATGCTATTACAAAAACAACCTTGTGTAGCCTCCCAAGTAGCACTTGATTTATTGTTACAGCATGACTTGGACACATTGGTTACTCAGACTTCGCCAATTGCCCAAACTTCACTCTTCGACTTATTTGGATGCTTCATGGACTGACGAATATCGAAGACAACGTCTTCGTCATTCAATCTAAACCTGAGTTGACATGCTTCCATATCCACTAGGGCTCGTCCAGTGGCTAGGAATGATCTTCCCAAGATGATTGGGATATTAAAGTCGACTTCACAATCTAGATCACAAAGTCTGTAGGAAATATAAATTTCTCATCATTTACCAACACATCTGTAGAATCCCCACAAGCTTCTTCACAGTGTGATCCACCATCAGCAACTGCATATTAGTGGGAGTAGGGGCCCCCAATCCAAGCTTCTTGAGTATCGCAAAGGGCAGCAGATTGATACTAGCACCTAAATTACATAGTGCCCTTGCGAACTCCATATCTCCAATAGTGCAGGGTATGGTGAAAACACCTAGATCTTCTTTTTTCTGAACCAAGGACTTCGTAGTGACAACACTACAATGTTGAAGCTCTTCAGAAAGCTCCTGACTCACAGTGCACTTTTGCTGACCAAGTCCTTCATGTACTTCGCTTAGCTTGGCATCTTCTCCAAAGCCTCGATGAGGGGGATGTTTATAGAGAGCTGCTTTAGCATGGAGAGGAAGATCTTGAATTCGCATTCCTCCTCCCTTTTTCTGAGACTCTGAGAGAAGGGAGAAGGAGGCTTTGGGATAGGCTTAAACCTCTGTAGCGCTTCAACTGCTTCACTTACCCCATCCTTGTGACGTCTATCTCCTTCATCTGCATCCTTTGCGGCAAACATCTCCTCACGAACATCTTCATCTTCGATCGGTATGGGAGGATCAATGGTCCTCTTGCCATCCCGAATAGTAACCGCCATACACTTCCTCTCGTTCTTAAGATTTTTCATTGTATTGCTAGGTAGTGTACCCTTCTGATGCTAACTCAACTGAGACATCACTTGACCGAACTGTTGTTCCAGCTGCTTGATAGCCACAGAATGAGACTCTATCTTTTGATTGATACCAGAGATCTCTATTTTCATGCCCCTTAGGGTCTCATCCTGTATCTCGATCTTCTTGAACAGGCGATCAAACATCTCCTCAATTATGGAATTGCCTGTACCTGCATCACGGTTATGTGGTGTCACATAAGGACCAGTCCTGAAGCCTTCTGTACAACCCCAGTCAACATCCGAACCATTTTTTCTATCATATGTAACCACCACGGTTGTCTTTGTAATCTTCTTCTCTACCAAAGTTCCAACCTTGGTTTCCTTAACCTTGGTGCCAATAGTCCTAATTAGCCCCTTGGGCGTTGGTCTAGAAACTCCCCGTCTGATCACTAACAATGTGTCCTCCTCATAGTATGGCACCTCGTACATGGGTGCACGTGAGAGTTGATAAACCACTGGATTTACTCTCTCTTGGTTCGACTTCATCATCACCTCCATGCCTGTGCGAATCTGAGCAAGTTGTTGTATGATCTTCTCATTGATTCTGGCTTGCTCTGTACCCACACATACTGCACATGAACTCTTTGTGGAAGATTTATCCCTCTACCCCCCATGCACGGTTTGTTTTTACCACACTTTCCATGCGTTCAACAATCCTTGCAAATGGTTGATCCAAAAACATACCCCCCATGATAGTGTCAGCATGGGCGTGATTGTTTTCATCAAGGGCACGGTAGAAGATCTCCACCAAGGCGTCATCCACTATCTTGTGGTCAAGGAAGCTCCTCAGACATTTAGTAAACTGCTACCAAGTAGTCTATATAGAATCAACAGGAAGTTACTCAAAGTTGTTGATACGGTCCTTCAACTTGAGCTTATTCGATCTAGGAAGTACCTTTCCAAAAAAACATTCTGCAAGTCTGCCCAACTAGTGATTGAACTCTGCAGGAGCTCAGATAGCCATAATGAAGCATTGCCTATAAGAGCCAATGGGAAGACACGAACTCCCACAACATCCATAGATAGATTCTACGTTCCCATCACACTCTTACAGATGAATGCCACATTGTATATGTAGCTATGTTGATCCCCTGATGGTAAGCCCGCAATTAGCCCATGGTTCTGCAGCATCTGAAGAAACCTACTTGAGACTATGAACTTTGTGTCTGCTGATAGTGGTGGTAACATAATAGCTCCAGTCACCTCCATAGCCATAGGATTCAAGTTATACTGATTCCACTTGTAAGAATTGTCGTTGAAATCCTGAGGCTGTGGAATGTCCTCCAAAGAAGGTGAGTTCTCATTCTTATCATCATCGTTATTATTCCTATTCAGGCTGCATTGGCCGCATTGTTGGCATTGTCTAGGGTCATCCTTCTTATCGTTCTGTGGATCTCTGGATCAAATTGAGTTAAGAGATTGCCTTGACTAGGAGTGTTGGGCATACACTACTCGTACACCCTGCAAATAAACAAACACAAAAAAACTGAAGTAAAATAAAGGGAACTAAGGATTAATACTTGAAATACAAATTAATTTACTAAGTCTAGATGTATTCCCTGACAACAGTGCCAAAATCTTGATGTCGCCCGAGTTACACCTCCTTGGTAAATTTGCCTTAAGCTTACGTAAACTTAAGGCAAATTTACCAACAACCAATCTGAGTAGTTAATCAACTCATTTCCCCAAAGGGGGGGTTTTGCAAAAATCAATAAGAAAAATAAGGTAACTAACTAGCATGAGAAAAAGACAAATAAAGGAGAGCAACTAAGATATTGTATTCCCCATGATTCCCGAACTCAGTATCACCGGATAACCTAATTCCTGTCAAGTGTATAGCATGCAAGACGGTAGTTCATGTTCACCAAGCCCTTTGGTCAAAGGTGAGAGGTGAATTTCACAATGCGGCTTAGCCTATCTCCATAGTGTGCATTATTAACCATTACATATAAGTCCTAGTACAACCTCCCATTGGCCCAGTTTGGTTGATTGAACGAGAACACATCAATCCAATCTTGTTAATTAATATTTTTTCTAATTCATTACTACCTTGGTTCAGTCAGTAATAGTAGGGGAGTTTCTAATGTTGGCCCCCATCAGAAAACATGCAAAATAAAGAGAGTTAATTAATACATGCATCTACACATTCCCAAAATCATGAATTATCCGATTTTACTTTGTTAGTTCTTCATGATTCCCATAACCATAGTTGTGGATTTAGCTACTCATGCTTTGTGTAGATGAATAGATTATGAATTTAGAAGACATAATTAAACACTTACACAACTGAATTAAGAACAAGCAAATCCAATGTCAATGAAAATCATAAGCTTGAAGATTGAATGAAACTACAATTGTTTTCAAAGACTCTCTCACAATTTTCTCTGTAAGAATATTGAGTTCTCTGAGCACTAAGCTAAAACTAACTAATCTTTCGTAAATTGGTTGCCACCACTTGAAAAATAACCTAAAAGACCTATTTATAATAATTAAAAACAAGTTCCAACCAAATTAGGAAAACTGGTCGGCAACCTCCATGAAAGCACTTTATGGCCCGTATTGAATTTCACGGCCCGTAATCAGTATCTCGCACATTGTTTCTGAAAAAATGGACTTCTCCTTTATGACTCCCCATTATGACTCGTAAAATGATTTACGACCCGTAAAGGGGGTTTCGTCTAATGAACTTCAAAAGGTCTTCATTCTCTGACCCTTAGGGCCCGAAACCTCTTCTAAGATTCATACATTAATTTAAGGCTCGTCTAAATGTTCATAGAAGTAACTTCAGTAACTTAGCCCCTAATTGAAATTCCTCATGAAACCACCTTACAACTCATAGAATGGTCTACGGCCCGTAAGGTCTCTTGTATAACAACAAATCTGCAGCAACTTTGTAACTTTTCCCAAAATCGTTGGCCAACTTGTAAACCTGCAAAGATAGACATAAAAACACATAAAACAATTAAAGTTTCATTGAGAACACACAAAATCCTATGTTTTAAGCATTAAAAGTGTTGTATTTTGATAGAACATCACGGCATGACTTAAACAACTTAGTTACTCAGACTTCACCAAATGCCTAAACCTCATTATACAAATCATTTGGCCTCTTCAAAGACTGACAGATATTGAAGACAAATTTTTTCATCGTTCAATCTAAACTTGAGTTAACCAGCTTCCATGTCCACCAGTGCTCGGCCAGTGGCTAGGAATATCCTTTCTAAGATGATTGGACGTCGAATTCGACTTTATAATCTAAGTTCACAAAGTCTGCAGAGAGAAAGATGTTTCAGCATGGAAAGTACTTGAACTTGTGCTCCTCCTCCTTCTTTTTAATTCTTTGATGGAAGGGAGAAGGAGACCTAGGAATGAGCTTTAGCTTCTATAGTTCATCTGCAGCTTCACCCACCCCATCCTTGCCACGATCATCTTTGGTATCCGCATCCTTGACCGCAACTGTCTCCTCTTGAATATCATCCTCATCAATTGGCATAGGAGGATAAATGGTGCTCTTGCTACCACAAGTAGTAATTTCCATGCACTGCCCTTCATTCTTGGGATTCTGAACTGTGTTGCTAGGTAGTGTACCCCTTTAATGTTGATTAAGTTGAGTTGACACTTGACTGAACTGTTGCTCAAGCTGCTTGATACCAATAGAATGAGACTCGATATTGTGATTTATACCGAAGATCTCATATTTCATCCCCTTCAAAGTCTTATCTTGTGTCTCAGCTTTCTTTAACAGAGGACAAACATTTTCTCAACTCTTGAGCTACTCGCACCTGTGTCGCGGTTGTGTGGTCGCACATAAGGACCATTTCTTTAACCATCTCTATGGCCCCAATCTGCATCTCTGTCTTGTCCCATACTCTTGTCGTAGTACCCTCTACAATTGTCTCTAAAAACTCCATCTCGATTGAAGTTCTGACCTTGGTTTTCTTCTTTGGTGCCTATAGTCCTAATTGGACCCTTGGGCGTTGGTATGGAAACCCATATCTGATCAACAATAAAACAAGTGTTCTCCTTATATTAGGGCTCATCATACATGGGTACACGCGGGGGATGATGAACAACTACATTGACTCGTTCCTAATTTTGCTTCATCATCATCTCTGTACCTATACGAATTCTAGTTGCATAATCTCTTCATTTATCTTACCTTGCTTTGAACCAACATTGACAGCGCATAAACTTTTGGTAGATGCTCTGCCTATTTGCCCCCATGCACAATTTGTCTTGACCACTGTCTCCATCCTTTCAGCAATCCTTGCAAATGGCTGATCTAAGAACATGCCCCCCATAATGGTATAAACACAAGCATTACTATTTTCATCAAAGGCATGGTAGAAGATCTTTACCAAGGAATCATCAACAATTTTTTGGTCCTGGACACTCCTTAAGAACTTAATAAACCGCTCCAACGTATTACTGATCAAGTCACCAAGAATTTGCTCAAATTTGTTGATCTGATCTTTTAACTTGAGTTTCTTCAATCTCGAGAAGTAACTCTCCAAAACGTCCCTCTGCAACTCCGCCCAACTGGTGATCGAACTCTACAGGAGCTTTGATAGCAATAGTGTTGTATTTCCTATTAGAGACAATAGGAAGACACGAAGTCCCATAGCATCCATAGATAGATTTATATGTTCCCATCTTACTCTTGTGGACAAATGCAATGTTGTGTTGGTGACTATGAGGATCCTCTAATAGTAGACCCACGAACAACCCACGATTTTGCAGCATCTGAAGCAACTCACTCGAAACCATAAACTTTGTGTCAACCAGAAGTGGTGGCAACATAATGGCTCTAGTCACCTCCATAGCCAAAGGATTCAACTTGTATTGATAAGTCCTGTGTCTATGGAGCAATTTCCTTAAGAGGAATTGGGTTTTCATTGTTGACATCCTCATTCTCATTCTTGTTCAGAGCTACATTTGCTACATTGTTGGCCTTATCTTGGTCCATTCTTCTCAGTGTTCTCTAGATCTCTGGTTCGAACGGAGTCATGGGTCTACCTTGACTTCACGTGTTGGGCATACACTACACTTACACCCTAAAAAGAAAAAACAACAAGAAACATAAAATGAGGGAAATAAGGATTAATTCACCAAATCACTTGAATTAAACAAGTCTAGCCGTATTCCCCGGCAACGACACCAAAATCTTGATGTCGCCCAAGCTACACCTCCTATTTAAGGCTAAAACAGTCATTATTAAGAAATAGAATCTAATCAAGGTTAGGGTCAAACCCAAGGGAATACTAGAGACTTAGAATAACTCAATTATGCAATTTGGGTTAACTAACCAACTTATTTCCCCTCGAAGGGGGGGGGGGGGTGTTTAATAATAACTAGTGAAAGTAATGCTAAAACTAAAACAAGCGTTTAAACTAATATGGAGAGAAACAAGGGTACTGTGTTCCCCACGATTCCCTAACTTAGTATCACCGGATAACCTAATTCTTTTCTAGTGTGTAGCATGCAGAACAGTAAGTTAAGTTTTCTAAACCCTGTGGCCCAGGCGAGAGGCGAATTTCACTACATTACTTGGTCCATCACCGTAGTGCGATTTTACAAACCCTTATCTACAGTTCCAGTATAACCTCCCCTTGGCCTAGTTCGGTTGATTAGATGAGAACACATCAATCGAATCCTATTAATTAAGCTTCTTTCCTATTCATTGCTACCTTAATTCAGTCAGTAACAATATGCGAGTTCTAATATTGGCCACTACTAGAAAACATGCCAAAGAAAGAGAGTTAATTAATACATGCATGCACACTTACCGATTTTACCTTGTTAGTTCTTTATGGTTCTCACAACCCTAGTTATGGATTTAGCTACTCATAATTAGTGTAGATTCAATACTTCTGAATTCAATTAACACAATAGAACACTTAGACAATTGAATTAAGCACAAGAAAATCCAAGATTTAATGAGAATCACAAGATTAAATGATGAAATTAAATTGCACAAGTGTTTCTCAAAACTCTACAATGTTTTTTGTCTACTCTACTTTACTATTTTATGCTAACTCTTCGAACTCCTTAATAAAAATAACCTAAAAACCTATTTATAACGTTTAAATAAAAGTCCTAAACAGAATAGGATAACTGGGTCGACACGCCTCACGAGATGCTCAACGGGCCATATAGTGTTTTACGACCTGTAATCGGGCTTTCGTACTTGTTGCTGCAAATCTGGACTTGTCTTCTACGACACCCCTCTATGGCCCCTAGGGGGTTTCGTCTAATGAAACATCAGAAAGTTCTCCTGCTCTGATCCTCAGGGTACGATACTTGACCTACGACTCATAAAATTATTCACTATTTGAGTGCATTTTCATCAAACAAATTTTAAAAATCTACCGCTCACTGGAATTGTAAGCGAAACCTCCTTCAGGGCCCATACAATGCTCTATGGCCCATAAAGGGTCTCGTACATCCTCAAAATCAACAACTTCTACATAGTCTTTAAGAAATCAATGCCAACCTTGAAATTCGACAAATCAAACACAAAAACACATAAAATCCGCTAACATCGCACTGAGAAAACCAAAATACTGAGTTTTAAGCATCAAAAGTGCGATATTTTGACAGCACATCTGAATCCCACCAGGAATATGGTAGACTTAGAAATATTCAATTGCAGTTCAGGTTGATTAATCGACTTATCTCCCCAAAGAGGGGGGGAGGTTGTAATAACTATTAAAAGTAATGCTAAGCTAAAACAAGAGTTAAACCAATATGAAGAGAAACTAGGGTATTGTGTTCCCCATGATTCCCTAACTCAATATTATCAGATAATTGAATATGTTTCCAATGTGTAGCATGCAGAACGACAAGTTAAGTTCACCAAACCCTTTGGCCCAGGCGAGTGGTGAATTTCACTATGTGATTTGGTCCATCCCCGCAATGTGACATTACTAACCCATATCTATTATCACAGTACCACCTCCCCTTGGCCCAGTTCGGTTCATTAGATGAGAAACATCAATCGACTCCGATTAATTAATATCTTTTTCTATTTATTACTACCTTGATTCAGTTAGTAACACCAGGTGGGTTCTAATGTTGGCCACCATTAAAAAGCATCAACATGAAGAGAATTAATTAATACATGCATGCATATTTTCAAGAATTACAAATTATCTAGCTTTACCTTGTTTGTTCTTCATGGTTCCTACAACCTTAGTTGTGGATTTAGCTACTCATAATCAGTGTAAGTGCAAGACTTATGAAATTGAATAACATAATTGAGCACTTACACAATAGAATTAAGCATAAGAAATCCAACTCTTCAATAAGAATCACAAGATTGATATTCAATGATGAAATGATAATTCACCAGTATTTCTCAGTCTCTCTAATATTTCTCTATTGTTCTCCCTTTGTTCCCCTTAAAAAATAACCTAAACACTTATTTATAGTGTCTAAAATACAAAACAAAAACAAATCAAGAAAACTGGATCAACAGGCACTACGAGGTACTCTACTGGTTGTATAATCGTCTACGGCTTATAGTTGGGCTTTTGTGAATTGTAGCTTCAATTCTTGACTTGTCCTTTATGACAACCCTCTATGGCCTGCTCAGGATTCTATGGCTCGTAGAGATTCGTCTAATGGAATTTATGCAAGTCTTTACTTTCTGATCCTTAGGGTACGATACCAAGTCTATGGCTCATAAACTCTTCTATGGCTCATCTGCATGTTCGTAGACTCAACCCCAGAAATACATCCTTCACTGGAATTACACACAAAACCCTCTTTAAAGCTAGTAGAATATACTACGGCCCGTAAAGGGCCTCGTGGATCATCAACTGCAGCAACTTCTACACACTTTGCCTAAAAATAGTGCCAACCCTGAAATCCTGCAAAACAAACTTAAAACACACATCAAACCTACTAATATCGCATTGAAAACACATAAAATTCTAATTTTTAAGTATCGAAAGTGTTGTATTTTGAAAAAACATCAACACCCTCAACTTAAAATTATTGCTTGTCCTCAAGCAACGGACTCAATCTATATAAGCAGCACACTTATACACAGACCTCAATATAATGGCATACATCACATCAAACTTAAACAAATATACCCACATCACTTTTAAAACAAAATCAGATAACTTTTCATCAAACCAACGCAGATTAATGCATGTGATAATGCAACTATGACAAGTAAGGTAACCATCAATAAGCAACAATCACCGAATTAGGCTAATGTTAATAGCGCAATACAAGTGCCTTCACAAAAAGAAGTCTCATGTCTCACTCACAGTGATGTTTTCAGGTATAACCTTGGGACTATGCAAAATTACTAACTCTCACAAAAGATATTCAAATATCATGCTCAATATAATATGCTTGCCCCTATACTCATGACTAAGACCTTTCACTACTTGGACTAGGATTACTTTAGGGCTTTACATGCTTGTAACATAGGCTCAGGGGGCATTGATATGATATTTTGGGAACATAGAGACTAAAGGCCCTCCTCGATACTGCATTTTTCTATACTTTTACCCTAGCAACACTGTTACTTTTCATTCTATTCTCCCTTTATCCTATTTCAAGCTTTTCTGGGTGCTTTATCTTCACTTTTCAACTATTTGCCTTGTATTTTCACTTTATTTTTCCTTTTAGTTCACAACTAAGGCATCATTCATTTTACTTGCACCCAATACATATTTGAACTAAGGCATCATTCATTTTACTTGCCCAATACATATTCTTCTTTTCCCTTTCCATGTATCACTAACTTTCCCCCCTCATTTTTCTTTTACCCTTACACTAGCCACCCAAAACTTAGGCTTTTGGGCTGAGTTCAGTTGCACAATATCCAACCTCGGTACCAAGGCCACTTTTGGTAGCCACCCTCAACTTAGGATTTTTGCCTCAGTCAAGGTGCATAATTTTCAAGGAAGGACCAAGGCCAATTTTAGGATTTTACATCTAAAAGGGCTCGATCATAGGTATTTACAAAGAAACGGTACATATAAGGCTCAAACATTAGGACTAAGAGATTGTTTTTCACACATTTGGTTGGTCATTTAGGCTAAGTGGACTGTTTATGAATAATGGCCTAAGATCCTTTCCTAACCACTATCCCAAAGTCTAAATCAGATAAATAGGGCAAGTTCTAAATTGATACACATTACATGAATTTAGTAAATTAAACTCAAACTCACATGGCACTGATTACACTACCAACACAAACTCTTGAATCACGTTTTTCATCTCAATTTTATCCTCACTTATCAGAACATGCACTGTCGACACAATTGCATGGTTCCTATAATTACTACAAATTTTGGTGGGCACCATTTTCACAAAACACATATGCAACAGATGTCAGTTCTATATGCTACCAATACTACTTAAACATCTTAAACATGCTGGTTTAACAAAAAGTAAATATCCATGGGAAAAAAGAACATAAGCAAGAAAACCCCTAGGATTCAAAATTTGGGCTAGTTATAAGACAAGGCTACTCAAACTTCACTGGGGCATATAACTACCCATACGCTATCAAAAAAGAGGTGCATTGTCCTCAATGCACACAAAAAATGCAAAATAAAGTATTAGGGTTAAATGGGACATATCTGGGCTTCTAGACGTCGGTGTCTACCTTAGGTTGCCTCCCAAGAAGCGCCAGATTTATTATTGCAGCACAACATAGACAACTTGAGTACTCAGACTTCATCAAGTATCCATGCTTCCACAGTTTTTATTTCCTCCACATATCCAAGGTATGGCTTGATTCTTTGGCCATTTATTTTGAATGTCCCACCATTTCTCTTATCGAACTCGATCTCCCCATTATCAAAGGCATGTGCTACCCTGAAGGGTCCTAACCATCTAGACTTGAGTTTTCTAGGTAACAACTTTAACGTGGACCTATATAGTAGCACTAAGTCTGCTGGTGCAAGTTGGTGATTTTCTATGTGTCAATCATGTTGCAGCTTCATCCTTTGTTTGTATAAGGCTGAGCTCTCATACACCTTTAAGGAAATTCATCAAGCTCATTGAGTTGGCTCAACCTAGAGTTTGTTGCATCATTTTGGTTTAGGTTCAACTTCTTCAGTGCCCACGTTACCTTATGCTCTAGCTCCACCAGCAAATGACATGATTTCCCAAAGCCAAGTTTGTAGGGAGATATGCCTATAGGAGTCTTGAATGCTATCCGATACACTCGTAATATGTCATCAAGCTTCCGCGACCAATCTTTCTGGTTTGCTTTCACAATCTTAGATAGAATCTGTTTAATCTCCCTATTGGACACCTCTACTTGCCCGCTTGTCTGAGGATAGTAAGGGGTTGCCACTCGTGTTTTACCCCATATATTTCAAGTAGGGCCTTGAATAATCTATTGCAAAAGTGAGAAGCTCCATTACTAATGATCTCCCTTGGGGTACCAAACCTTGAGAAAATCCCCTTTAGAAATGTGTGATACTTTGGCCTTCATTGTTGGGGAGAGCCACTGCCTCCACCCATTTTGATACATAATCTATAGTGACCAGGATTTATTTGTTTCCATGCGAGCTAACAAAGGGGCCCATGAAGTCTATCACCATATATCAAATAACTCAATCACCATAATAAGGTTTAGAGGGAGTTCATGCTTGCGGGAAACACCACTTTCTCTCTAGAACCTATCACATGTTTTGGCGTAGTCATGAGCGTCTTGGTAGACGGCGGGCCAATATTAACCACATTATAAGATCTTATGTGTTGTCCGAACTCCACTAGTATGCCCAACTACCAGCAACGAGTGACATGCCTTAAGGATACTCATCATCTTGACCTCAGGAACACAACAACGAATAATCCTATCCACGCATACACAAAACATGGATCATCCCAAATGAAATTTCTCACATTAGACCTAAACTTGCGATGCTGGTGGGTATTCAAGTCAGGCGACACAATATCACTAACCAAATAATTTGCATAGTCTGCAAACTATAATATCAAATCATGGGATGCTGCTAACACCCTCTCATCTAGGAATGGGTCGTTGATCTCCAATCCATCATCAAACTTTGCCATGGCTCCATCTTTCAACCTGAAAAGGTAATCTGCAACCTGATATTTTGTCCCTTTTATGTCGATGGCATCAAAATTAAATTCCTGCAGAAAGAGTACCCATCTAATCCACCGTGGTTTTGCATCCTTCTTTTCTATGTGCACCACAACTTTGGTCCCCAATAGATATGACCTGAATTTCTCGAATGCAAAGACCACCACAAGCAGCTTCTATTCAGTGAAAGTGTAGTTCTTCTAGGCTATATTTAGGGCTTTGCTAGCGTACTATATGGGATATAATATATTCTCTTGGTGCTATCCCAATACTACGCCTGCGCAACCCCTCTTGCATCACACATGATTTCAAAGAGCTTTGACTAGTATGAAGCTACAACAATAGGGGCTGAAATCAGTTTCTGCTTCAATCCTTCAAAGGCTTTTAGGCATGCATCATCAAACACAAATTTAGCATTCTTCTCAAGCAACTTGCACTATAGATGTGTAATTTTAGAGAAGTCTTTTATGAAACGCTGGTGAAACCCTGCATGCCCTAGGAAGCTCCTCACACCCTTCATAGAGATGGGTGGGGGAAGCTTCTCAATCACTTCCACTTTAGCTGTATCAACCTTAATTCCTTTGATGGAAATTTTGTGCCCCAAAACAATGCCCTTCTTTACCATGAAGTGACACTTTTCCCAATGCAGCACTAGATGACATTCTTCACACCTTCTTAGCACCGCATGCAAGTGTTTCAAGAAATCCTCAAAGGAGTCACCAACCACACTAAAGTCGTCCATGAAGACTTCAATAGTGTCCTTCACCATGTCTAACAAGATGGACATCATGCGTCTTTCGAATATTTTTTGGCATGTTACACAACCCGAATGGCATCCTCTTGAATGTGAAGATGCCATAAGGAAAGTGAACATTGTCTTCTCCTAATCTTCTGGAGAAATAGTGATCTGGATGTAGCCTAAATACCCATCAAGGAAATAGTACCAGCGCTTTCCAGCCTTTCGGTCTATCATCTGATCCATGAATGACATAGGGAAGTGGTCTTTTTCTGTCGACACATTGAGATTCTGTAGTCCATGCACACTCTCCCTCCAGTAACTGGTCGCCTGGAAATCAACTCATTGTTAGCATTTGGGACCAAAGTGATACTCCCTTTTCTTCGGAACACACTGAACCGGGCTCACCCATTCACTATCGACGATCGGATAGATCACTTTTGTATCCAACCACTTGAAAATTTCTTTGTGCATGACCTCTTACATAGGGGGTTCAGACATCTTTGGTGCTCAATACTCATCTTGTAGTCTTTTACCAATTGGATTTTATGTGTATATAACCCGGGAGGAATACCAATAGTATTTGTAATCATCTACCCAATGGCCTTCTTGAACTATTTAAGTACCAGGACAAAGGCATTCACATGTTCAACATTTAGGTCCACAAAAACTATGACTGGCAAGGTGTTGTTGGTGCCGAAAATTGAATATCTCAGATGAGCTGGAAGAGCCTTCAATTCTAGCACCGGTGGTTCCTCTATGGATGGCTTGATGGATGGTAACTCTCGATTCTGTAAGTCCAGCTCCAACTTTGTTTAGCACCTAGGGGCATAGGATACCCCAGTGCACTCCTTGTCTCCTCATAGCTTGGGATGTTAGCACTATTAAAGTTCATCAGTATAGCTTCCAAAGTGTCGACACCCAGTCTCATCTCAAGTGGTAATTCTGGCTCAGTGTCATCAACATTCTCAATAACAAAAACCACCCTTAAACCATCCTCTTTCTTTGCACGTTGGAAGATGTTGAATATAACCTCATCTTTTCCCAACCTGAACTTGAGTTGGCCCCTCTCCATGTCCAACAAGGTATGTCTAGTGGCTAAGAAGGGCCTCCCCAAGATGATAGGAACTTCGAAGTCAACTTCGAAATCTAGGATTGCAAAGTCTGTGGGGAGGATGAATTTCTTAACATTAACAAGCACATCATAAATTATCCCCACAGTCTTCTTCACTGTGCAATCAACCATCAACAACCCCATACTCGTCGGAGTGGGGCTCCTAATCCTATCTTTTTTAAGACCGCAAGAGGCTTCAGATTTATGTTGGCACTGAGATCACACAATGCCCTTGCAAACTCCACACATCCAATAGTGCAGGGTATGGTAAAAGCATCGGGATCTTCTCACTTTTGTACCAAGGACCTAGTAGCAATTGCAATACAATGTTAAAGCTCGTGGAAGAGCTCATGAGTCACATTGTGCATCTTCATAACCAGGTTCTTCATGAACTTTGCATACCCTGGTATCTTCTCTAATGCCTCAATAAGAGGAATTTTGATAGAGAGTTATTTTAGCATGGAGAAAAAGTGCTTGAACTTGCCCTTCTCCTCCTTCCTTCTAATTCTCTGAGGGAAGGGAGGAAGAGGCCTAGAAATGGGCTTCAGCTTTTGTGGTGTCTCTGCAGCATCACTCACCCCATCCTTTCCACGATCATCTCCAGAATTTGCATCCTTAACCTCAATCATCTCCTCTCGAACATCATCTTCATTTATTGGCATAGGAGGATTAATAGTACGTGTGTCACCACAAGTAGTAACTGCCATGCACTGCCCTTTAGTTTTTAGATTTTGAATTATGTTTCTATAAAGTGTACCTCTGTGACGCTGGCTGAGTTGAATTGACACTTAACCAAACTGTTGCTCAAGTTGTTTGATAGTAACAGAATGAGACTCAATTTTCTGATTTTTGCTGGAGATGTTAGATTTCATTCCCCTCAGAGTCTCATCCTGTGTCTCAACTTTTTTTAATAGGCAGTCAAATAACTCCTCAATTCTGAAACTTTTAGCACCGGTATCGCAGTTGTGTGGTGGCATATAAGGACCATTTCTGTAACCATCTCTACAGCCCTAATCTGTATCTCTCTCGGCCCTGATTCCTATCATAGTAACCTCCACGATTGTCTCTAAAAGCTCCATTTCGATTATAGTTCCAACCTTGGTTTTCTTGACCTTGCCATCAATAGTCCTAATTGGACCCTTGGGCATTGGTCCGAAAACCCTCCGTCTGATCAGCAATGAAACAAGTGTCCTCCTTATAGTAGGGATCATCATAAATGGGTGCTCACGGAGGTTGATGAACAAATGCATTAACTCATTCCTATTCTGATTCATCATCACCTCCATACCTGTATGGATTCAAGCAAGCTCTTGCATAATCTCTTCATTTATTTTATCTTGCTTCGAACCAATACTGACAGCGCACGAACTTTTGATAGATGATCTATCTCTTTGTCCCCATGCATGATTTTTTTGGACCACCCTTTCAATCTTTTCAGCGATCCTTGCAAATGGTTGATCTAAGAACATGCCCCCATAGTGGTATCAGTACAGGCTTGAGTATTCTCATCCAGGGCATGGTAGAAAATCTCCACCAAGGCATCATAAAAAATTTTGCGGTCTGGGACACTCCTCAAGAACTTTGTGGACCGCTCCCATGTAGTACTGATCGAGTCACTAGGAAGTTATTCAGAGTTATTGATTTGATCTTTCAACTTGAGCTTTTTCGATCGCGGGAAGTACTCTCCAAAAACTCCCTCTATAACTCTTCCCAACTGGTGATCGAACTCCGCAGGAGCTTGGATAGTCATAGCACTGCATTGCCTATCAGAGATAATGGGAAGACATATTGATAGATAGATTTTGTGTTTCCATCACACTCTTGTAGACAAATGCAACATTATGTAGATGACTATGCGGATCCTTTGATGGTAGGCCTGCAAACAACCCACAGTTCTGTAGCATTTGAAGCAACTCGCTTGAAACTACAAACTTTGTATCAGCCGATAGTAGCGGCAACACAATAGCTCAAATAACCTTCATAACCATAGGTTCAACTAATATTGATTCCACTAATAAAATTAGGCATTGAAGTCCTGTGGCTGCAGAGCAATATCCTCAAGAGAAGGTGGGTTGTCATTATTTGCATTCTCATTCTTATTCTAGTTCAAAGCTGTATTTTGTCGTGTTATTTGCATTATCTTGGGCCATTCTTCTCAATCTTCTCTGGATCTCTGGGTCAAATGGAGTCAAAGGTATGTCTTAACTTTGTCTGTTGGGCATATACTACATCTATACCCTGAAAGAAAACAAAAACTACAAAAAATGTAAAATGAGTGAAATAAGGATTAATTCTCAAATTACTTGAATTAGACAAGTCTAGTTGTATTCCCCAGTAACGGCGCCAAAATCTTGATGTCTCCCAAGCTATATTCTGTTTTTAGACTAACACGATCATTGTCAAGATATATAACCTAACCAACGTTAAGGTCGAATCTCACAGGGAATATGGTAGACCTAGAAGAATTCAATTTTGCAATTCGGGTTGATTAAGCAACTTATCTCCCCAAAGGGAAGGAGGGTTTATAATAACTATTAACAGTAATGCTAAGCTAAAACAAAAGTAAACCAATATGAAGATAAACTAGGGTATTGTGTTCCCTATAATTTCCTAACTCAGTATTACCAGGTAATCGAATCCTTTTCTAATATGTAGCATGCAAAATGGTATTAAGTACACCAAACCCTTTGTCCTAGGCGAGAGGCAAATTTCACTACATGATTTGGTCCATCTTCATAGTGTGACATTACTAACCCTTATCTATTGTCCCAGTACCACTTCCCCTTAGCCCAGTTCGATTCATTAGATGAGCAACATCGATCAAATCCTGTTAATTAATCTCCTTTCCTACTCATTACTACCTTGATCCAGTCAGTAAAACTAGGCGGGTTCTAGTGTTGGCCACCATTAGAAAGCATTCAATATGAAGAGAATTAAGTAATACATGCATGCACACTTTTTAAGAATTACAAATTATCCAGTTTTACCTTGTTAGTTCTTCATAGTTCCCATAACCCTAGTTGTGGATTTACCTATTCATGTTTAGTGTAAATGCTAGAGTTATGAATTTGAATAACATAATTGAGCACTTACACAATATAATTAAGCACAAGAAATCCAACTCTTCAATAAGAATCACAAGATTGAAATTCAAAGATGAAATAATAATTCACAAGTGTTTCTCAAACTATCGGATGTTTCTCTATTGTTCTCCCTTCGTTCCCTTTGAAAAATAACCTAAAAACCTATTCATAGTGTTTAAAATATAAAACCAAAATGAATTAGGACAACTTGGTCGGTAGGCTCTACGAGGTACTCTACGGGCTCTATAATAGTCTATGGCTTATAGTCGGGCTTTCGTGAACTGTTGCTTCAATTCTGGATCTGTGACACCCCTTTACGGCCTATATAAGATTCTACGGCCCATAGGGGGTTTTATCTGATGGAATTTCAAGAAGTCTTCACTTTCTGATCATCAGGGTACGATACCCAGTCTATGGCTCATCTGGATGTTTGTAGACTCAACTTCAGAAATACACCCTTCATTGTAATTACACACAAAACCTCTTTTACGGCTCGTAGAATGCACTATGGCCCGTAAAAGGCCTGGTGGATCATCAACTGCAACAAATTTTACACACTTTGCCCAAAAATAAGGTCATCCCTAAAATCCTTCATAACAAACATAAAACATATTAAACCTACTAACAGTACATTGAGAACACACAAAATTCCAAGTTTTAAGCATCAAAAGTGTTGTATTTTGATAGCATATTAGCTGTCGGCCACTCTACCCTGGAGACTTGTTATAATCGATAGTTGGCTAGGATTGTGTTTTCTGGATCCCTAGCTATGCTTGCCAGTGGAATGTTGATCATTTTTCCAGGTTACCTTGCACTTGAGTTATGGTTTTACATTGTTAGCTGCATTGCTTAGGTTATCATCTCCTACTTGAGAGTGGGTTCAGAGCTTCTTTTATCTTGGATCAGGTATCGAGGTAATAGAAGGTCCCTTTTATTAGTGGGGGATTTTCTATGGTGATTCCACAAGATTGTGATACGCAGGTCCAGTGATATTGTCAGATGGCCTTGTTTTAATATTGCCTTGGAGGTCGGATTGACTTGTTTCTAGTGTGCAGTTGTCGATGTTGTACTCTAGTTGGCTAGTTTGAGCCTACAGAGTTGGGAAGCCATTTGGGATTAAGTTGTAAAGGTTGCATGATTATTGAGGATCCCTTATAGATCGTTATACTAATTCTCGATTGCATACTAATGAGTTATTAATTTCTAATTAGCTAGGGAGACCAGAACGGTTGTTTGATGTTGAGCATGCTTATGACTGTTGTATGCACCATCTATTGTGTGTTTGGGGTTGGGATCCCTATGTAGTTCGGATGGGAGTTTTTAGATACGTCCTCATTCTTACTTTCGCATACGAAAGTTCTATTAGTGGGGGATGTTGTAATGACCCTGTAGGTCATTTCTATGATTCTATGAATATCTTATCAATTTGAGAATTTGCATAGTGATTGCGGGCTATTTGTGACTTATTGACACTGATTGTTCAGTTGTTGGGTGAATCGTTTGACAATTATACAGCTTTTTGAGCTAACTGAGAGATTATAATCGTAAAATAAATTTTTAGGAAAAATCCTGGTAAATGGTCTCGGAGTGGAATTTAGACTGTTGCATCTGCTCCCGAATGCCCAAATTAAGCTAGGGGCATGTTCGGTGCAATTATATTGAGTTTTGTAAATTTAGCCTCTGGAATGGGTCAATGGTTAACTTTAGTCAGCGTTCTTGGGAAAGTGTCCTAAATAAAAATTCAGACTGCATCATTTGATTCATAACGTCAAGTTTGGTCTTGAAGGACCTTTCGTTTGGTTCCCAGGCTTCCGAGTGTATTTTGGTCCCTTCGATAGATTTTGATATTGGAAAACGGGTTCCACATTGGAATAAAACGACCTTCTATGGAAATTCCGACTACACTGATGAGTCCAGAATGTCATTTTTGGTCAAATTTCATATATGGATCATATTTTTTCAGCCCGGGATGATGTCAGAACATCAAAATTAATTTTGAGCGGTTGCTGAAAATTAAAAGGCAGCGAATGATGTGGCCCACTTATACATATTCTTTTCCAAAATTTCGAAAATGAAGAACAGAACTTCCATTTGTGATATTTCTCTTATTTATTATCCAATTTGGCAGATTCAAAAGCCTAACTTGTTATTTCTTTGAGAGGAACACCATGGGAGCTTAGAAAACTGATTTGGCATGTTGTTTGAGGTAGAAATTGATGTTTTCCTATTGTGTATTGAATGTAATTTTGAAACTTCGATATGCGATTTCTTATCTGTTTTAAGCCAAATTTTGGTGAAATTTAAGTCTATTCAGTGCATTTTTGTGTGGCGCACCTCATGGTAATGTTAGAATCAATTGACAGAGCTCCGTTTAGTGCAAAAATGATGATTTAGCTGCTGGTCACGTAATGATTTTTTCAGAAAATTTTGAAATATGATATCTCAACTGTTTCTTATTGGAATTAAGTGAAATTTGGGTATAAAATGTACTAATTTTTGAGCCCTACATTGTGGCATACTAAATTCTATTAATTTGACTGTATTTTTAAGAAATTTGCCAGAGAAGCTGTTGTACATATATGTACTTCTGATAAGAAATATCCTTTGTTTTTTTTGGGTTGTTTCTGATTATTTTGAGCCTCGTTTTCAGCTTTATTTTAGGCGATAGACTTGGGTGACATAGAGGTCATTTTAGGAAAGTTGGTTAGGAATTTCAGGCGTGGGCCCTATTTTTTCCCATTTTAGCCACATTTAACATATCTTCCCCTGTTTCTTGAGATATTATAGCCAAAACAGCTATAATTATATTGTGATTCATATTTTCACAGTTGAGTAGCATTTGGAGGTAGTCAAAGAGGGTAAACGTCACGTGGATTGATCCAGAGCGCGTGGTTTCGCCTTTCAGGTAGGCCAGGCTTTCTTAAACCTTAGATTGAGCTGAAATGTGTGGATGGTTGAGTCGAGATGCATTGTATATACATTGATTTTACTGAGTATGTGATATGTGAGATGATGCGAGATACTAGTTACTATGTAAAGTACTATATTAGTTGTAGCTATTATATTAATTGTATTCTAATTTTGTTAACTGTGAAAAGGTTTGGTAAAAGTTGGATATAGGTTGATGCCATGTAACTGGTATGTAATCTGGCTTGAGTTTTGTATGTATGTGGGTGTATCATGGTGCTACAGAGATATGGTAGTTATGAGACTGGTTACTAACTATACTTTGTGTTGGGGACCTACTCTGGTATATGCTTGGTTCTAATAGTCCTGATTGATCTGGATACTTATTGTTTTATCAGTCGGGCTGCCTATTGTTGCTCTGGATAGTTGTTATACTTATAAATGGTATGTCTAGTGTTTCACTGAGTACTAGTGATACTTTTGCTTTATTTGTTTTCTATTGAGCCTTAGCCTAGACTTAAACCAGTGTTGTCCTATATTTGCATTGTCCAAAGCCTGTATTGTTACATATATTTATAGTGTGACTATTCTTGGGTTTGAGCCCTAGTTGACTATTCTTGGGTTTGAGGCCTAGTTGACGATTCTTGGGTTTGAGGCTCAATTGACTATTCTTGGGCTCGAAGCTCTATTAATTTTTCCTGGATTCGAGGCCTAGTTGACTATTCTTGGGTTTGAGGTCCAGTTTATGTTCCTTGTGTTTGAGGCCCTATTGTTTATGTTTGGGGGATTCTTTCTCCCGCGGAGGATACGTCCCACCGTTATGTATATTGTCATACCATATCGCCTTGGTTGACTGCCTCGACTGGAGGCCAAGTCAGGAAGGGGGTTCAAGGCCCCGTTGATATTATAAGGGTGCGAGGCCTCGAGTGACAGTTAGGGATTCGAGGCTCTAGGTGATAGTTAGGCGCTTGAGGTCCCGAGCAACAGTTAGGGGTTTAAGGCCTCGGGTGACAATTAGGGGTTAGGCGCTTGAGGTCTCGAGTAACAGTTAGGGGTTTAAGGCCTCGGGTGACAATTAGGGGTTCGAGGCCCCATGTGATACTACATCATGTACTGGTGTAATCTCATACCATCTGTAACTAACCCTTGTACCCCTCTACCTATTCACACCCTGATTGTGCGTAGTTGTACCTCCTAGGCTTATAGGGGCTCAGGGGGCATTCAGGCTTAGACACTAGGGTCTTACACCCACGTACAATTGACCTTTTTTCTGATGATATGGAGGCTATGATGATTCAATGGGATTCTATGATAGTTTTGAGGAATTTTGTGATGATCTGTTGGTTCTATATTGTACGCGGGTGTACCTTCTAGATCTATGGGGACCCAGTTGGCATACAAACATAGATACTAGGGCCTTGCACCCGCGTACAACATTATGGTTGAGTTGAGGGCAGTTGTAGTATTAGCCTATGCATTCTTCATCAGTTGGTATCGATGTTCACCACTTGGGTTGGTTCAGTTCATCATTGTTCTTTATTTCGATTGGTTCAGTTATGGTTGAGCGTTTCTAGACATGCCTATGCCTTGATCTGAATTTGTTTTGCTACACTACTGCAGTCTCTACATGCTTGGACTTTATTTATGTTCACTACTTTACTTGGTCAGTCGATGATGCCTATAGGGTGCCTTTTCTGGTACTCACCCCTACATTTTTGTATCTTCCCACGGTGTAGGTCTACGTACTAGCCGCAATCGCTGAATAGGAGTGCGCTAACGATTCAAGAGATATTGGTGAGTATTAACAGCTTTGGACATTCGGCAGTCTCCCTCTGTCTAGTGGGTCATCTTTTGTATTCAAACACTGGGCTTGTATATGTACTTTAGATTTGTACATGTAGATGGCTATTCTGGTTATATATATAGATATGTATATTTTAATTTGAATCTATAGTAGCTCTGTATAGGTGATTTACAGATCCTGGGTAGGTTGTTTCGTTGTACTTATATGTTGTTGGTATCTTTATCACTATTGATTTAGGACAGGTGACGTGACATTGGGTTGGCTTGCCTTTAGGTGAAATCTGATAGGTGTCATCATGATCTGAGAGGTCGGATCATGGCAATGAAACATGGTCTACCTTTTTTGTAAACTTTTAATTATTTTGTGTGTATATATATATATATATGTAAGTTTCCCTAATTTATAATCATTCAAATATGAAGATAGAGGAAAGGAAATATAAGTTGCATAAATCTCCACTCCACGGTGTTCAAAGACGAATCTAGAATTCAAAGGTTCTGAATGCCACATCATCTAAATTGGATAAAACAGATCAATTCCTTCAATTTTGAGTTATTTATTTTCCTCGATTTTCTTAAACAAATCAATTGAATATGCATATTTAATAATATTTTTTTTTAGATATTATGTGGTTTAAAATACGTAAGTAGTTTAATTTTTGTTATTTTTACTAATAAGAGACATTATTCTCTAGATTTTTGAGAAAATAAGAGTTTTTCACATTAAAAATTTGAACTTGTATGAAACATCTAATTTTGTAACCTTAATATATTCATATATATTCTATAATCTCTATGCATTGTTGTGGACATATAGTAGAGAAAAAAAATTGTACCATCAACTAAGTCATTTTCACTTAATCTGAACGATGTAAAAGATTGAAAGGATCTTTAAACTCAAAAACTCTAAATAATAATATCAATCACTTCTAAAAATTAATTTATGTTTTAAATAAAATTTTTATTAATATTTGTGGGACGTCTAAAATTATTAATATTTGTGGGACGTGCAAAATTTAGTACTCATTAATTGATATACACACTACTCGTATAAAGAGATTGATATTTAGTAAAAGAGGAAGTATAAAAATCAAGGATTAACTAAAGAAAAGAAATTGTCAATTGAATTAATAAAGAATAGCAAATAAAGGACTCATAAAAAAAAAATTGAAACGCACACATTAATGAAAAAGATTAAAAAAGAAAAAGAAAAAAGAGTTGAAGTCCTTCGAACAAACTAAGCTAAAAAATGGTGCTGACAAGAAGTTTCAAACGCTCGAGCCTCATGGGTGCCCTCTATTAGAAAATTTTAAAGAATTCATCCAACATCGCAAGTCAATCACTAAAAATAAATATTAATATATAAAAAAGATAAAAAATATTAATCTTATTTCGTCAAAATAATTTATTTGTAGAACTTGATATTTTAAACCTTGAAGATTGTTTGTAGTCTTTTTTTCTGAGATGGAGAGAAAGAGAAAAAATATATATATCTTTTGAATTAGGGACCATATCAATTTAAAGATGATGCAATACCCTTGTATGAAAGGTATGTTTTTTCATGAAAGGTGCATTTTCTAATAAGTTTGCATCATAATTATAAAAAAAGGTAAATAGATATTTATATATTATGTTCAAATATATATAATACTTTATTAGATCAAAAAAAACTTCTTTAAATGATACCATATCTATTTGCAAATATATTAATATGCTAGTCCACAAATGGAAATTACTAACAATCTCTCACTTGGACCACATATGTATCAGAAGAATCGTATATAGATAAAATTTTAGTGTGCACACATTTTTGCTATTTTAATTTAAATATCTCAAAACAATCTGATCCATCGATAATACCAATATAGGATCAAAGCGACTTTCTTAACATATATTCATAACTAAACTCATCAATGTTCACCAATATCAACAATACCAATGACATAGATCAAATACGAAAATTACATGCAAAATAATCTAAATCGTGTCTATCTCCAACTGGTCGTCCTTTATTACTTTACTAGTCCAAAATACCTTGTGCAAAGTCACAAAAGAAAGTTAATATCTTTATTATCAGAGTTATCAATAAACACATGAAAACCTCAGTCTGTACAGAAAATAAATTTTTACATGTCAAAAGAATAAATAACATACAAACTCCCACAAAAACGGCTCATCATCAAATCTGAAAACACCCATATGAGCCACACGCCCATGAAATATTTAGGTGGCAAATCTTTCATGAGCGGATCCGCAATCATCGAGTTTGTACAAATATTTATACATGTGTATTTTTAACAAATGTTAAAAGTCAAAGCACAACATTATCATTTAGTCTTCCGACAAAAATAATAACTTATAAGTGGTACTCTTATACATAATTCATAAATATTGATTAGTAAAACGGCCTAAAAATATGTCTTTCTTTGGATCGGCATATTATTAGTATGTATTAGAAATGTATCCCATATTTGTGACTATCCATAATCTTGGCCAAAAAATAATCTTCCGTCGGGATGAATATTTGGCATAGATATAACATGTTTATATGTTCAAAGTAAATTAAATTTCAAGCAATAGAGATTAATTTGGCAATATTTTATTTTAATTCATTTATTTACAAACTTAAAACATAAATTATATAACGACATAAAAGAAAATTAAATTGCTCAGCCTTTTAGTAAGAGTTTTAAGTCGTCCATTCCATACACTAGGATGGATTATAAGAATGATGTCAACCATATGGGTTTCGTAGAGACCCGCTGCAATTTCTAATCTAAAGGAGGTCAAATAGAATAAAGAAAAGATACGTCTCTTCGTGTTTAAGAACTCCAATCTTTCATTCTTATGAAATAATGATCCTCCTCTACTTTTCCACCAAAGAAGTAAAGATTACTCTACTTTGTTCGTAAGAAAATATATCCAGAAGAAGGATGGAATTTTATTCGGTGCTAAAAAATGAGAGAAATTCCTTCTATTTATAGCCAACAAAGAGTGTTATAATTGTGCCTTATTGAAAAAGTTACGACCATTTGGAAAAGGAACAATCTTTCCAAAAGATCATAATTGTTTGAAAAGATATAATCTTTCGAAAAAGTACAGTCCTTTAGAAAAATCACAACGTTTCAGAAAAATATCTACTCTTCATTTTCCATTCACGCCTTTTAAAATCCAACAGAAGATTCATGACACAAAAGAAAATATGCTTAGAATTACATGATAGAAACTTAAAGTGCTTTTTTAGAATTATATGATAGTCACGGTGTTTCTGTTGTTTTGGATCTTTGTTTGTTCTTAACCTTTGTTACCATACATTAGAATTGCATAATTGCTCCAAAATAATGAAACTCCAACAGTATTCAATGCAGAAGACACTTTAAGTTGTAAATCTCATTTCATTTACGGAAAAAAAAAAGGAAAAAGTTGCTTAAATTTTTTTTTCTTCTTAATGCTTCTTGGAATGATGTACAAATACAAGAAGATCGAAGAAATAATAACAATAAGAATTTGCAAATTGAGCTTGTCATATTGTAAGAACCGATAATTCTCACATGGAAATCCACTAAATTTGACCCTCAAATAATAATAAGTAATTTTCAAAACATCTTGTCCTTTATTTTTGTCAAGTATCGTACAAGATTATCACTTGAAAAATGGCAAAAAAATGCCTTAAGAAAGAGAATGGAAAACCATGAAAAGAACTAAAAACAAATTGAGAATTTGTAGGAGACTTTACAATTATCCCTTGTTCCCCTGAATTTAAAAAAAAAACTTTTGTAGTTTACTAACAACACAAACAAACAAATAATATATTGTTGAGAAGATTTAATGATGTTGATGTCCCACGATTTCTGCTTCCCAAAACAACTTTTCTTCATCTTTTCTTTTCTTTGTTCCAACAGAAATTAAAAGAACATTCCTTTTCAAGCTCTATTAAATAGCCTTAAAAAAACAAAAGTGTTCTTCATCTTTTATTTATTAGAACGCCTCTTTCGACAAAATAAGAACAGGAAATCAATAATTAATATCATGCCTAATGATCTAGCAAGACCGAGGAAAATTTTGAAGAATTCATCTAAGATCACAAGAAAAAGAATAGACATGAACATCATTATATAAGAAAGATAAGAACTCTAACCTTATTCCATCGAAATAATTTATTTGTAGAACTTGATCTCTAAATCTTGAAGACTATTTTATAGTTATGAAAAGTATGTCTTTTCATAATATATATATATATATATATATATATATATATATATATATATATATATATATTATTTTATTAGATTAAAAAGGACTTTGGTAAATGATAGCATATCTATATACAAATATATTAATATGTGAGTCTATAAATAAAATTACTAACACCCTCATCTTTTCACAAATGGCAGCATTCATTATTTTTTCAGTGGATGACAAGTTTAATACTAGAAATAAGTGTCAAAAACACACCTAAACTATTCTCTCTTTTTTGAGTTTCATACCTAAACTATTGAGAGTGTGAGTTTCATACCTAAATTAAATAAATTATTAATATTTACGTATGAAACTCACACTCTCAATAGTTTAAGTATGAAACTAAAAAAAAGATAGTTTAGATGTGTTTTTTATACTTATCTTTTAATACTATGTATTTTTTTTTCACATTGTGTCTCGTACTCGCAATGAGGACCAACGACAACTATTTTGAATTTGCGCTACATAGGTCCAATTTGAGGGAAAGAGGTCTTCATCAAAGATTTCTCAATACCCGAAACTCAACTTTGAGAAAGTAGCAGGTACTTTTATTGCACCACGGTAATATATATATATTCATTCCCAAGCCATATACACATAGATCTGCTATTGAGGGTGTTCTGCCCTTCTTCTGAATTTTCTTTCAAAAACTTGTTTAAGAATTGAGGTTGGGTCAAAATACTTGATCTAGTCTCAAACTGACCCACTGGTCTGCTTCACAGGATAACACCCCAAGAGGGACTCCAACACAAAAGTTGGTAGACTTGGAATCTGAATGCTTTTGCATGAATTTGTACATAGGTGGGGCAAGAAGTAGCAGTCCATGTGTAGCACCAAGCCATTTTGGTGAAGAAGCGATTTTTTCCCTAGCCAGTGCGGTGAGAAAGCCATTGCAGGTTGATATGGCGACTAAAAACAAGACAAGGCCTAGTTGTGCTAGAGTCAAAGTAGAAGTCGATTTACTAAGGGAATTCCCAAAGAGAATAAAGATAGGTGTTAAAAAATCAGAGGATGTTATTATTGACAGATGGATTAACATTAGATATGACTATATGCCGAAGTATGGTAAAACTTGTATGATCCAGGGACACGATGAAGACCAATGTTACGTATGACATCCTAAACTATATTAGGATAAACGACTCAACGCTGCCCGTGATAATATGAAACAGAACAGAGGCGTGGAATTGATTGACAAAGAGGATGGGCGAGACAAGGGACAAGGTCAGAAGGAGAATGGTAAGGAAAAGGATGACTGGGAGGAACACTGGAAGAAGAGAGGGGGGACACTGGCGAGGAAAGAATTGCATAAAACAGAAGTGATATTTAGAAATAGCTTCCCAACTTTACAAGATCAGGCCCCAAAGGAGGGGGAAATGGAATTGCAGGGGAAGGTGACTGATATGGGCAACAAAACCAGAGATAAATCTATTAATGCTAATACAAGTATTACTACAGGGACGAAAGAGATTCAACAACTAGACTTGGTAGGAAAGTCAGGTACGGGATCAGGTAGCAGCAAAGGTAAAAATGTGGTGGCAACATTGACACCTAGGGTTGAGGTTAATGAGCCTTACAACGGGACTGCTGAGCCATCTGGTATTGCTAGTGGAAGTAACAAAGAGAAAATGCAATAGCTCCACCCAAAGAATCAGCAGTCGGCAGGGGCAGCAGGGGACAGGAATGGGAGCAAGAAGACAAAGCAGTGAATATATTGAGGAAGAGAGGGATAGCGGCCCCACATCCGCATTACAAAATTATTGTTCCACAAGAGGAAGAAAATAGGTCGAAGCAGCATAGTTGCAAGGATGAGGACCTGGAGCTCAACATCCAGGAGATTAGTAAAGCTGGAGACTTATCGCCAAGGCACACATCTACCTTGAGGAACAGTGCAAAGAAAGGTAGGTCAGTTGTCCCACTTCAAGTTAAAACAAGGAGAAGTAGGGATAAGTTATCAACTAGTGAACAATGAAAGAAAAAAATGTTGTTTTGGAACATTAGGTCTATCAAAACTCAAAATTCTTTGGATAGACTAATGGATCTAAATAGGAGAAATCATTTTTCATTTATGGCATTGATGGAGCCTTTTCAGGACCCATCTCAAGTGGAAAAGTACAGATTACAACTGGGGTTTAATCAAGTGGGGGTGAACACTTCAGGGAAAATTTGGTATTTCTGGAGAGATGATTGGGTGGTAATCGAGGTGGTAGACTTGATCCAGCAAGTCACCATTAAATTCAGCTGCAACAATAGAGAATTTTGGCTCACTGCGATTTATGCTAGGTGTAGTGCTTTGGAAAGATTAGAGTTGTGGGACGAGCTTCTACAAATTAAAGAAGGGTTTAATTGCCCATGGATCATTGGGGGTGATTTTAATGTAATTCTGAATGAGGAAGAGAAGATGGGAGGATTGGAGTTCGAACAAGCAGAGGCGATGGATTTTGCATTCTTCATCAATAACTGTGAATTGGAGGGACTCAAATTTTCAGGAAGTAAGTTCACATGGTGGAATGAGAGGGTAGGTGAGGCTTGTATATTTAAAAGACTGGATAAAATATTGGTGAGTCAACGGTTTGTGGAAATGTTTCCTGCATCTGAGGTGGTACACCAGGTTAGGCAAGGATCAGATCATGCGCCTTTGAATCTGATTTGTAATTCAGAGAAGGATCTGATTGGAAGGCCTTTCAAGTTCTTAAATTTTTGGCCTAAACATCAAAAGTTTAAGGAGGTGGTCCAGGAAAATTGGTGTGCAGACTTTTCAGGGAATCTATTTCATATGGTCCAAATGAAATTAAAAAAAGTGAAACATGCGGTAACTAGGTGGAGCAAAGAAGTATTCAGCAATGTGTTTCATCAAATAGATACAAAGGAGGACATAATTCGGGTGAAGGAGATGCAGTTGGAGATGGATCCAAGCCCAGAGAACAGAAATGATTTAAAAAAAACAAGAGGCAGAGCTGAAATGTTATTTAAAACTTGAGGAGGAATTTCGGAAACAAAAGTCAGGCATGCGATGGCTTAAGGATGGCGATAAGAATACAAGGTTTTTCCATTCCTATGTTAAAGAGAGAAGGAAGAGATTGCACATATCAGAGATACAAGACATGCATGGAGCTACATGGAGTACTCAGGACCAGATTGGGGAAGCTGCGGTGCAATATTATGAAAAATTGTTCACTGAGGAGAATTTCATCACTGACTTTTCCATATTGGGGAATAATCCCTCACTGGTCACGGAAGAAGACATTTGCTTTATGAACAGGTTGCCAGATATGGAAGAAATTAAAGCCGTGGTTTGCAAATTAAATATAGATAGTGCTGGTGGGCCTGATGGTTTCACAGGTCAATTCTTTCAGGCTTGCTGGGACATCGTAGGAGAGGATATAACGAATGTGGTTAAGGCTTTTTTTGTTGTGGGCAAGAGTTAACCAGATATGTGACACACACAAATTTGGTATTGATCCCTAAGAAGGAAATAATCAGCTCTTTCTCGGACCTACGGCCTATTAGCTTGATTTCTTTCATCAACAAAATTATTTCCAGAACTATTCACGAAAGGATGGAAAGAGTGTTTCCTAAGATAATTTCCCGGAACCAATCTGGATTTGTTAAAGGCAGAAACATTGCCGAGAACGTGCTCCTGGCCCAGGTAATCATCAGGGATATCAACAGGAGAAACAAAAATACCAATGTGATAGTCAAGCTGGATATGGAAAAGACATATGATAGAGTTTCGTGGATTTTCATCACAAAGGTACTGAGAAGGTTTGGTTTCTCAGAATGTATCATTGACATGGTATGGAGAATACTGTCAAATAACTGGTACGCAGTTCTGGTGAATGGCAGGTCATATGGTTTTTTCAAATCACAATGGGGACTAAAGCAGGGGGATCCATTGTCATCCACTTTGTTTATTATAGCGGCGGAGGTCCTCTCTAGAACTCCCAACAGACTGGCATAAGGTAGTCAGTATAAAGGATATGGATTACCTAAATAGAGCCCAAAGATAAATCATTTGGCTTATGCAGGCGATATCATTTTGTTTGGTTCGGCGAGAGGTCATCTGTCATTGGAATAATAAAGGTAATAAGTGATTATGAGAAAGCATCTGGTCAGAAGGTCAATAAAGGAAAGAGACAATTTTTTCTTCATGACAACACCTCTCCTGCATTAGCTACCAGGCTAAGGAGGCTAATTGGCATCAGACAAGGTAACTTCCCTTTAATCTATTTGGGGTGCCCAATTTTTTATGGGAGATGTAAAGAGAGTTATTTTGAAGAGATGGTAAGAAAGATTTCTAGGAGAGTATTATCTTGGAACAATAAACTTCTCTCAGTTGGTGGTAAAGTGATCCTCATAAAGCATGTTCTACAATCAATACCTTTGCATGTACTGGCTGTGACAAACCCCCCCCCCCCCAAAAAAAGTAATTAATCAAGTGCATAAGCTTCTGGCAAACGTTTTTTGGGGGATCAGTGGGGGTTTGACTGGAAAACATTGTGTAAAATGGGAGGATTTATGTTATCCAGTGGAGGAGGGGGGTTTGGGTTTGTGATTCCTTCATGAAGTGAATAGTGCCCTCACAACCAAACCGTGGTGGAAGTTTAAAATGGATGGAAGATCATTATGGGCAGAGTTCATGTGGAATAAATATAGTAAAAAATTGCACCCCACAATTGCATACAGTAAAGGGGCATCGTTGACTTGGAGGGGCATGATGAAGGTACGTGATAAGGTGGAGCAAGAGATTTGGTGGAAAATTAAATCAGGGGATTCGAATTTCTGGGTGGATAACTGGACCAAGATGGGGCCTTTATACCTTCTGGAAGATCAAGATGTGTTGGATTATGGGTTGGAGGTTAAAGACTTGATGCTGGAGGGGAACTGGGATAGGGAGAAATTGCTAGAATAAACTTCGGAGGATAGAGCAAATTTCATTATGAAAAACATTAAGCCCAAACAAGAAGATATAAGTGATAAGCCTTGGTGGAAGGGTAATCCAAATGGAGATTTCATGGTTAAATCAGCTTTTAATCTTCTCAGGAACAAGAAGGTGAGCCATGAATGGTATGGAAAGATTTGGTTTAAAGGCCTACCTTTCAAGGTGTCTTTCTTCCTATGGAAAGTTCTAAAAGGGAGGATACGAACTGATGATATTCTCAAAAGGATGAGAATAAATGTGGTTTCCAAATGAGTGTGCTGTGAAGAGGGGTGTGAGGAAACACTAGAACACTTATTACTAACATCTCCTATAGCCCAAAAGCTATGGAAGCACTTTGCTTTGTGTGCAGGTATTAGAATGGAAGGGAGACAAATATTTCAGACATTGCAAGTGTGGTGGAATATAGAACAGCCTGCTAAAGTCCAAAGAGTAGTTGCAGCAGTCCCAACCATAATCATGTGGGAACTTTAGAAGAGAAGGAATGCCATGAGACATGGAAAGGAATATTCCTATGACTGGATGGTTCATCAATGTCAGAAGACAATCCAAGCACTGATTAAAGATAGATATCCAAGGATAAGGGAAATCCCTGAGAGATGGGTTGACATTATTGACACATTGAGGACATACAGACCAATTCTGTACTTCCATAAAGTGTGGTGGCACCCTCCAAGTGAGGGATGGATTGCATGTAACACAGCTGGGGCCAGTAGAGGCAACCCAGGACAGGGTGCATATGGTTTTTGCATCAAGAATAGGGAAGGTAACCTAGTGTATGCTGAAGGACAAAGGATAGGGGTTTGCACAAATGTTGAAGCAGAAGCCACAACTATATTACATGCTCTTACTTTCTGTAAAGCTTAGGCTTTCAACAAAATAATATTGCAGACAGACTCTGAGATCATAAGAGCTATGGTTCTGGGTGAATGCAAGGCTACATATCATGTTGTGGAGCAGATTGAGGATATCAGGGCCATAATGCAACAATTAACAGTTAAAATCTTACATGTATTCAGAGAAGCTAATCAGGTGGCTGACAATATTGCTAAGGATGCTATGGAGGCAAATGGTACTTTAAGGTTCTGGGAGTTCACCCAATTATCAAGCAGAAGCAGGAAATTACTAAACATGGATAAGCAAGCTACTCCTTATATTAGAATTCGAACTAGGCCTATACAACTTTCTAAAGCCAGTGTTTCATAGGAGGCAGAGACAATATAGATACATATTTTTTAGACCAATTAGTGAGTATATACAGGCACACAACAGGAACACAGAGTTTAGACCAGTATATCAGAAAATAAATGGGTGAAGTCTGCTCCAAAAAGAGATACCAGATCTTTGAGAATAAGCAACATGCAACATGTTTCGGAGAAAGGAGGGAGGAGGAAGTCATACAGATCTACCTAGATGGACATGCAAAAACCAGCGGTAAATGGTGCGAAGGTAGCCATGGTGGTGTGCTTCACAGTCATCTGTCAAAGGGTAAGGTTCAACATCAAATTGAGGGAAGTAACGACATACGAGTAAGGAGAAAGAGGGATACTTACGAGACGAAGAGTGAATCTCCAAGGCGGAAGGTAGATGGCCAAGGAGTACATACCAGTCGGCCATGGAGGAGAAGAGAACACACAGCTAGAGGAGAAGTGCAGTAGACAGGAGCACCGCCATTGAAAGGGTTGGGAATAGGAAAGGTGTTTCTAGAAACACCACACGCTTGTAGGAAATTGTCCGATCGAGTTGGGGTGATGGACTTTTACATTTTATTGTTTGTTTCCTTTTTTATTCATCAATAAAATGGGCTGTCAAGCCCACAATTTGATTTAAAAATAAAATAAAATAAAAAAATTATATATAATTTTTAAATTTTTAAAAATAAATGTGTAAGTTAAAAAAATAAAAAAACAAAAGTTCCATGAAAACCATGACTTTTTGAAACGATTAATTTGGTGGTATCCCATGGTTCTCTTATTTTTATTTCCAATTATATCATTACTTGAATTTAAATAATTTTAATTTATCCTCTTTTCTCTATTAAATTTTACCCTAATGTATGTATGGCTTTGGTATTACTTATTTCCCTCGGCATCAACTTTAGAAATATCTTTTCCGCCTTCGGTCTTTTCCTTACATTATAGTATCTTTTTTTTTAGATTTGGTTTTCTAAAAGTTTTTACTTTTTTATTTTCTTGTATTGTTTGTATGGATTTTAGCTTGTATTTCCCTACTTGATTCTATGTATTTATTTTTTTAAAAAAAATAATATTAAAAAATATTGATAAATTTAATATTTACAATAATCAAGGACATTTTTGTAAATGTATAAGTTATGATACATGATAGTACCATACAATCAGACCAAGCAACAAATTATCACTAAACAGTAGCAACCCTTATTGTCAATCCAAACATTGTATAGTATTTTATTGTACAATATCATACATTATGAAACCATGGTAACTTCTGTTTACGTGGAAATTTTTACTTTCTTATTTATCTCCTAATAATTTAACCTTATATTATTATTTATCTTTCTTATTTTTTGTTTTATTATTTTTATTCTCAATATTTGAGTTATCTCCCACAAAAGCTTTTGATTTACTTTTGCTTATAAGTTACAAAAATATAAAATTCACTTTTTGGCTTTTTTTCAAAATTTTAAAAAGTACAACAAGAAATAATTATAATTAAGGAACGGACCATTATTTCAATATTGTTACATCAACTTATCAAATTTGTGAGTCAGGTTTTATAATTATACTTTAGTTTATAGTTTTTCATAAAAATTTGTTATTGTTGATATTCTTTGTTCATAAGTACATATGTTTTTATTTTAGTTATTATTAAAATTTATTCAATCTAAATATATCAAACAAAAAATATAATTTCAATTACAAAAAGAGATAAAAAGAAAAAAATGATAGGTTAAATAAATCCCAAATAGGAGCCATAACGATATGTATATTGATGTTGCCATACATTAGTCAAGATGTTTGATTTACTCTTTACAAGAATATCGAGAAGAAGAATTTGTAAGTGCTTTGCTTGCTGCTAAGAAATTTGCATATGACATGAATGTAGAATCAGAATTTTATGTAAAAACAAATTAGAAAGAAATTATTTATAAAAAATATTGATAACGAAATCACAAAGTTTCTTTTAAAATATTTTAGAGTTGATTACTTTATATATATACAGAGAGAGAAGCCCAAGCTATTTTTGCTATTCAATATAGATTTTAACAATTTGAATAATATAAAAATATTTTTAATTTCTTATTTAGTGGAAAAAAATTAATATCACTAGATGATGAGAATTTTAAAAATCATTACCTTAATCTTGCACTTTCTTTAATATGTATAATTACTCTACTATTGATGTTGTTGTAATGACCCTCTAGGTCATTTTTGTATTTTTGCAATTATTTTACCAGTTTGAGCATGTGTATAGTGACCTGATGCCATTTTTGACTTTTTGACACTGATTGTTTGGTTGTTGGGTAAATCATTTGATATTTATGTAGCTTTTTGATTTAAACTAATGTTTATAATTGCAAAATGAACTTTCAGGTAAAGTCCTGGTAAATAGCCCCAGAGTGAAAATTTGACGATTTCATCAGCTCCGGAATGACCAAATTAGGTTAGGAGCATGTTTGGTGTTAGTTATATCGAGATTTGCAAATTTAGCCTCCGAAATGGGTTAATAGTTGACTTTAGTCAACATCGTTGGTAAACATACCCAAATGAGAATTTTGGCAGCAGGGTAAGCTCCGGAATGTCAAGTTTGGTCTAGGATGACCTTTCATTTGATTCCTGAGGCTTCTGAGTGTGTTTTGGCCCCCTCAGTAGAGGGATGCACATTGAAACAAAACAACCTCTGGTGGGAATTTCGACTATACCATTGAGTTTAGGATATTTTTTTCATTCAGATTGCATATATGGATTGTATTTTGTGATTCTGGATGAGATCCGAACATAGAAATTATGTTTGAACAGTTGCTGAAAATTAAAAGGTGGTTGGTGATGTGGCTCGACCACATGCTGTCACGTGAAAGGTGATGTGCTGTCAAAATACAACTGTTTTGATTCATAAAATATGAAATTTTGTGTGTTCTCAAAGCGATGTTAGTAGGTTTGATGTGTTTTTGTATTTGTTTTGCAACATTTCAGGGTTGGCATTGTTTTTGGGCAAAATATGCACCTGTTGCTGAATTTGAGGATCCACGAGACCCTTTATGGGCCGTAGAGCATTCTACGAGCCATAAAGGTGGTTTCATGTGCAATTCCAATGAACGGTGTATTTCTGAAGTTGGGTCTACGAATATGCAAATGAGCGGTAGAATACTTCACGAGTCGTAGACCTAGTCTCGTACCTTGAGGATTAGATAATGAGGACTTTCTGAAATATCATAAGATGAAATCCCTTACGGGTCGTAGAACCTTCTATGGGTCGTAGAGGGGTGTCGTAGAAGCCAAGTCCAGAATCCAAGCAAATGTGTAAGAAAGCCCGATTACGAGCCGTAAATCACTATATGGTCTGTAGAGCACCTCGTGCAACTTGCCGACCCAGTTGACCTATTTTATTTTGAATTTGTATTTTAAATACTACAAATAGATTTTAGGTTATTTTTCAAAAAGGGGAGAGAGAGGAGAGAACACAAGAACATTAGAGAGTTTGAGATACACTTGTAAACTTTGATTTCATCTTCTAAATTCGATCTTGTGATTCTCATTGAAGAGTTCAATTTTTTGTGCTTAATTCATTTGTGAAAGTGCTCAGTTATGTTATTCAAGTTCGTAAGTCTTACATTTACACTGATCATGAGTAGTTAGATCCACAACTAGGGTTGTGGGAACCATGAAGAACCAACAAGGTAAAACCAGATAATTCGTAATTCTTAAAAAGTGTGCATGCATGTATTAATTAAGTCTCTTCATTTTTGAATGCTTTCGAATGGTGGCCAACATTAGAACCCGCCTAGAGTTACTGACTAGACCAAGGTAGTAATAAATAGAAAAAAAGATTAATTAACAGGATTCGATTGATGTTTCTTGTCTAATCAACCGAACTAGGCCAAGCGGAGGTTGTATTGGGACAATAGGTAAGGGTTAGTAATGTCACACTATAGGGATGGCTCAAATCACGTAGTGAAATTCGCCTCTTACCTGAGCCAAAGGGTTCGATGAACTTAACTTTCCATGTTGCATGCTACACACTAGAAAAAAATTTGATTATCTAGTAAATACTAAATTAGGGATCATGAGGAACACAATATTCTAGTTTCTCTTCATATTGGTTAAACACTTATCTTAGCAGAGAAACCCCTCCTTTCGGGGAGATAAGTTGGTTAATAAACCTGAATTGCAATATTCCCTTGGGTTCGACCCTAAGTCTACCAGGAAATGCAACACTATGGCTATCTGAGCTCTCAGAAAGTTCGATCACCAGTTAGCTGAGCTGCAGAAAGCCTTTTTAGAGAGGTAATTCTTGAGATCGAAGAAGCTCAAGTTGAAAGATCAAATCAACAACTTTGAGCAACTTTCTTGCGACTCGATCAGTACTACATAGGAACGGTTCACTAAGTTCTTGAGGAGTGTCCCGGACCACAAAATTGTTGATGACGCTTTGGTGGAGATCTTCTACCGTGCCCTGGATGAGAATAGTCAAGCATGTGTTGATACCATTATGGGGGGCATATTCTTAGATCAAGCATTTGCAAGGATTACTGAAAGGATGGAAAGGGTGGTTAAGACCAATCATGCATGGGGGCAAAGAGGGCATCTACCAAAAGTTCATCCACTATTAGTACTGGTTCGGAGCAAGCTAAAATAAATGAAGAGATTATGCAAGAGCTTGCACGAATCCATATAGGTATGGAGGTGATGATGAAGCAAAATCAGGAAAGAGTTAATGCAGTTGTTCATCAGCCTCAGCGAGCATCCATGTAAGATGATCCTTATTATGATGAGAACACTTGCTTTATTGGTGATCAGACCAACGCCCAAGGGTCCAATAAACACTATTAGCACCAAGGTCAAGGAAACTGAGGTCGGAACCATAATGGAGATGGAGCTTCTAAAGATAATGGCGGAGGGTACTATGACAGGAATCGAGGTCAAGACAGAGATGCAGATTGGGGCCGCAAAGGTTGCTACGAAATTGGTCCTTATGTGCCTCCACACAACTGCGACACATGTGCTAGTAGTTCCAGAGTTGAAGAGATGTTTGACCGCATGTTAACAAAAGCTGAGACACAGGATAAGACTCTGAGGGAGATGAAATAGACATCTCCAGCATAAATCAGAAAATTGAGTCTCATTCTGTTGTTATAAAATAGCTAGAGCAATAATTTGGTTAAGTGTCTACTCAACTCAATCAACATCACAAAGGTAAACTGCCTAGTAAGACTGTTCAGAATCCAAAGAATGAAGGAAGTTGATGAGGATGATGTTCGAGAGGAGACAATTGAGGTCAAGGATATGGGTACCAGAGATGATTGTGGCAAGGATGGGATGAGTGATACTGTGCCACAAAAGCTGAAGGGCCCATTCCTAGGCCTCCTCCTCCCTTACCTCAAAAAATTAAAAAGATAGAGGAGGAGGGTAAGTTCAAGAACTTTCTCTCTATGCTAAAACAATTCTCCATCAACATCTCTCTCATTAAGGTGTTGAAGAAGATGCCAGGGTATGCAACTTACATGAAGGATCTGGCTACGAAGAAGCGCACTGCGAATCAGGAGCTCTCCCAAGAGCTTTAACATTGTAGTGCAATTGCTTTGAGGTCCTTGGTGCAAAAGCAAGAAGATACTGGCACTTTTACCATACCCTGAACCATTAGACATGTGGAGTTCGCAAGGGCATTGTGTGATCTCGGTGCCATCATAAATTTGATGCCGCTTGTGGTTTTCAAAAAGCTGCAACTTGGAACCCCTACTCCAACGAGCATGCGGTTGTTGATGGCTAATCGCACGGTGAAGAAGCCTGTGAGATACTTTATGATGTGCTTTTTAAATTGAAAAAAATTCATATTCCCCGCAGACTTTGTGATCCTAGATTGTGATGTCGACTTCAACGTCCCAATCATCTTGGGAAGGCCATTCCTAGCCACTGGTCGAGCTCTAGTGGATATGGAAGCTTATCAACTCAGGTTTAGATTAAATGATGAAGAAGTTGTCTTCAATATCTGTCAGTTAATGAAAAGACCAGATGATCTGAAGAATGAAGTTTGGGCACTTGGTGAAGTCTGAACAACCAAGTTGTCTAAGTTGTGCTGCGACAATAAATCAGACACTACTTGGGAGGCAACCCAAAGTTTTTGATGCAATAATTGTAGTTGTAGTTCTATTTTTAGTTTTTGGACTTGTTGGTAGTTTAAATTCTCCCATTTTTGTTGTAATTTTGGACATTAGGCTGGTCGCATATAAGGTAACAGTGTCATCTATGAAGAATGTGCAAGTGCATGGGTAAGTCAGCCATCCTTGGCTAAAAAGGCATCAAGAAGTGCCTCTACGACTAGTTCTATGGGCCGTAAATCACATTACCACCCATACACCATCTTGTAGACACTTCCAGTGAGCAAAAAAGTTATGCACTCCAATCCATGAGCCAACTTAAGGCCCATAGACAAAACTACGGGTCATGAACATGGCTCGTGGACCCCATGTAAGTTTTCTGAGTTTTTTGACTAAGTCTTGGAGTTTCTACGACCAACTCTATGAGTCGTACTTTATTCTATGACTCGTAGACTAGTCTGTGAAACCTAGTCCTTAAAACTAGGGTTTGGACCTTCTACGAAACCATGATTTACGAGCCGTGAAATACTCTATGGTCGATAATCAGGCTTTCGTAGAGTCTAGGCCCATTAGTTTTGACTTACCCGGTCAAACTATAAATAATGGGATTAAAAAATTTTGACCCTATTTCTTCCTTAAATTATGAACCGGACCCAACAACCCCTACCCCTAACTCTTTTCGACCACCGATGGCAATACCCCCACTATTTTTTGGCAACTTTTTCTGACAAGCCTAGGGTTTCATTGTCGTATTACCTCTGTCAATTCCCATGATTTAATCACTCAAATTGGTTCTGTCTTTAAAACACCCATTATTTACCAATTATTGTGTGATTAGGTTTAATTTAAAATTATTGGGTATGGTTAATTGAGACAAACCCATGTGTGCAAATTAATAAATTTGAAAATTGAAATGTGCGGTTGCCTATGTATGAACATGTGCTTAGGCTGGAATTAGGTGTAGTTGCCTTGTCTTTACGCTTTGAATGATGTGTTTTACAACTATTTGATCACTCACCGTTAGACATAAACTGATGATGTGTTTGAAAATCAGTGTGTGATGGCATATATTTGTGGTTTTGAAGTTAATTCATTCAAACGGGGTCGGTAGAGTAGGGTAAACATGCTGAATGATTTTTGATGGGATATATATGCAAATCATCATGCGGGGGTATTGGCTGTTGCGTTATGAATCATGTAAAGTGTGTGCGTATTGTTTTGATACTGATACAATAAGTTGAACAAGTCGTATGGGGTCCGTGGTGATGGACTTAGAAACTCAGGTGACTGAGTTTTCTAGTCTACGAGGGTCTTCTACGTCCCGTGGAACTTTCTACAAGCCGTAATTGCCCCTTGTATGAGATTCCTCAAATACAAAGTTTTTGAGTACCCATCAGATGAGACCTTCTACGAGTCATAGATCATTTTACGGCTCATAGCTAGGTCTGGTGGATCCCTACCTTCAAAAGTTTTAGACACTGGAATCATCTATGACTCATGAAAATTTTTACGAGTCGTACCTAGTCTTGTAGATGCCATTCCAATGAAAAATATTATGGACACTGTCTCCACGAAAGCCTTCTACAACTCATAGTTTTCACTATGGCCCCTCGAGGTGGTTTCGTAGATCCTTCTATAGTCTAGTTTGATAAACTTTTGCTTTCCATTTCCTGATCTGTGGGGCTAACCATGTTGCATAAATGTGTATGATTCAGGTACTATGGCCCCAAGAGAAGACGTGAGGAGATCAAAGCCATGTAGAGGAGGCTCAGAGATGAGACCTCGGGGGAGGAGCAGACCCCCACAATTAGTGGATCACTTAAGGAGCTCAGCCTACGTGCTGACCCGGAGGCTGAGAGACCACAGACACAGGCTGCTGCCAGACTTGGGCAGACCTAGGCTATTGAGGTTCACACTCCCAGTCTGACAAGGGAGATAACAACAAGAGTAACTCCATTCAGATGACTCTGTCCAGATAGGAGTCAGATTCAAGGTCGAGGTCCGACGATGAGTCAGAGTCAGAGTCCTCTACCGCACTGCGAATATCACTATCACCTCAAGATGCTCTTACCAGTCGGTGGTATGTTGCGGGCATACGGGATATCTATAAAAAGGGTGTGTAGATTACTAAGCAGGGAAAACCATCCTGCTCCATTTATGAGAAGCCCCGAGTCATCTCATCTGATTTAGACCGTGTCCCCGGTCTCCAAGACACCATTCGCATATACGGGCTCAGTGGCTGACCAAACCACTTGGGAGATATTGCTCGACCATGGTACGGGAGTTCTACGCTTTATATGTAGCCACAGTTTTGGGTACTCTCCACAAGGGGAAGAAGCCTCTTGCTCAGCGCAGGTTGATGCAGGCCAGGGTTGGAGACCGGCAAGTGGACATCTCGGAGACCACCATCCGCCGCATGCTATTTGGGCCATAGTTCCTAGTCCCCAGATCCACAACAGAGTTAGACTGCAGAGTGGGGCAGACTAGGAGCTTGGGTATGATAACGGACCAGAGCTGCAGAGCCAGCTTGATGAGATGGATGGCCGATTCGATTACTGGTAGCCACTCACACAGAACCTATTGTGAAGGCTTCTCTCAGTTTTCATGGTAAATTCTGGTGGGCAGTTGTTAGATCACGGATTCGGATGACGCTTGCAGATAAAACATTGACGCCAGAGCATGCAATTCTAGTTGTCAGCATCTTGGCTAGCTATGAGATAGATTGGGCCAACCTCATCGTCGAGCAGATTCACGAGGCGGCCTTGAAGAGGTCTACCTCTATCCCCTTCCCATGCTTGACCTACAAACATTTTCTAGAGTTGGGGGTGGAGAGTCTACACCAATTGGACTCACTAATCAAGGTCCAGTGTACTTTGGATGCTAGTCTAATTAAGGCTGAGGAGAACCTGGTGGCACTCCGGCGAGCACTGTACCAGCTTGCTCCCATGCTAGAGATGTCTGCCCCAAAGCCATATCTCGAGGTTCTACCCACCAATACCACTGCTGCTACCATAGAGGATAGGCCCCCACAGACTGAGATAGATGTGGAGGGGCACATTACCACGACTTTTGCACTACAGGCAAATTTTTCATAGACTGCACCCATGGGCATAGTTTACATGTCTGCAACATTTATTTAGGCCATGGTGCAGAGACTGGCCTACACTAAGTCTCGGTTGACCCAGTTAGTTCAGCCAATCAAGCCCTGGATCTGCCAGATGATTACATAGTCCGAGGGATGCATGCAGGCATGCGTGGTCACTACTATTCAGGACCGACTTTCAGTTATAGATGCTCACGTTGTTGCCTTCGAGTTGAGGGCCTAGAAGAGTCAAAGCACAGCCCGGCTAGCGGACATTATGGACCTACAGACGGAGATCCAGTGACTTCGGGTTGACATGACAGCAACATTGGCAGCACTGGTGACATTACTAGAGACTACACTCCCGATGCTAGTGGTGGACTTATTTTCTCCTGAGGAGATTACGCAGCTTTCCCATGGGAAGAGGCCCCTCACTGATTATAATCCAGATACAGTATGTTTGCATGAGAGCTGATGAAGTAGAAGGAGCAAGAGTTTGTCTTGAAGCAGTCGAAACACGAAAAGGAGATACGACAAGCTTGTGAGCTCGAGCAGGTGAGGGGTGTTGGCCCTTCCGGACATGGTTCTAGTATTGAGGAGGCCACAACGTAGGTTGAGGGTGGTCAGGCTCAGCCACACAATGGCGCTTAGGTGCCCAGGTATGTTTCTTGTGACCCCACTGCTTTATTTTCTACTTTTTGTGAATGTTGAGGACAATGCACCCCTTTTTTGATAGAGTGTGGGTAGTTATAGGCCCCAGTAAATTCTGAGTAGCCTTGGCCTATAACTATCCCTATTTTTGAATCCTAGGGGTTTTCTCGCTTATGTTCCTTTTCCCCATAGATATTTAATTTTTGTTGGACCAGCATGTTTAGGATGTTTAGGTAGTATTGGTAGCATATACTACTGATATCTATGGCATATATGTGTTTTGTGCTTTTTTGTGGAAAATGATACCCACCAAATTTTTGGATAGTTTAGATAGTAACCATGCATGTTTAATTGTGTTAAACGTGCTTGATCTGATAAGTGAGGACAAAATTGAGATGAAAAGCATGATATGAGAGTTTGTTTGTTAGTTCAATCAGTGTCGTGTGAGTTTTAGCTTAATTTGCTAATTCATGTATTATGTTTTAATTCAAAAATTGCCTGTTATTCAGATTTAGACTTTAGGTTAGTTGGTTAGGAAAGGATCTTAGGCCTTTGTTCTTAGCAGTCCACCTAGCCAAAATAACTGTCCAAATGTGTAAAATATCCTTTGATCCTAATATTTGAGCCTGACATAGATCATTTCTTTGTAAAAAAGCTAAGTGACCTAGCCTTATTAGATGTAAAATCTTGAAATTGGCCCTGGTCGTTCCTTGAACATTGTGCACCTTGACTGATGAAAAAAGTCTAAGTTAAGAATGGCTACCAAAAAGTGGCCATAGTTCCGAGGTTGGATAATGTGCACCTCTACTCCGGCCAAAAGCCTAGGTTGAGGGTGACTAGTATAAGGGTAAAATACAAAATGAGAGGGAAAGTTAGAGATACATGGGAAAGGAGAAAAAATGTGTACTGGGTGTAAGAAAAATGAGTGATGCCTTAGTTATGAACTACAAAGAAAAATGAAATATAAAACGAGGCAAATAGCTGAAAAATTAAAAGAAAGCACCCAGAAAAGCTTTAGATAGGAGAAAGGGAGAAAGAAATGAAAAGTAATAGTGTTGGTCGGGCAAAAGTGTAGAAAAACACAGTGTCAACGAGGGCCTTTAGTTACTATATTCCCAAAGCATCATACGAAAGCCCCTTGAGCCTATGTTACAAGCCTATAAAGTCCTAAAATGATCCTAATCCAAGTAGTCTAAGGTCTGAATCATGAGTATAGGGGCAAGCATATGGTATTGGGCATGATATATGAATATTTGTTGTGAGATTTAGTGATTTTGTATAGTCCCAAGGGTATACATTAAAACATCATTGTGAGTGAGATATGAGACTTCTTTCTCTAAGATCATATTAGACTCATTCAGTGATTGTGGCTAGTTGATAGTACCTCGCTTGCCATAGTTGCATTGTCATATGCATTGATCTCTGTTGGTTTGCTGGATAGCTATCTAACTATGTTTTGAAAACTGGTATGGGTATCTGTGCTTAAGTTTGATGAGATGTATGCTATTAGATTGAGGTCTGTGTGTTATTCTGCTGCTTATATAGATTGAGTTCATCGCTTGAGGACAAGAAATAATTTTAAGTTGAGGGTGTTGATGTGTTGTCAAAATACAATACTTTTGATGCTTAAAACATAGAATTTTGTATGTTCTCAATGCGATGTCAGTAGGTTTGATGTTCTTTTGTATTTGTTTTGTAGGATTTCAGGGTTAACATTGTTTTTGGGCAAATTATGCAGCAGTTGCTGAATTTGAGGATCCACAAGAACCTTTACGAGCCGTAGAGTATTTTACGAGTCGTAAAGGTGGTTTCGTGTCCAATTTCAGTGACGGGTGTATTTCTGAAGTTGGGCTATGAACATGCAGACGAGCCATAGAATACTTCACGAGTCGTAGACCTAGTCTTGTACCCTGAGGATTAGAGAATAAGGACTTTTTGAAATTTCATATAACAAAACCCCTTACGGGCCGTAAAGGGTATCGTAGATGCCAAGTCCAGAATCTAAACAACAATGTAAGAAAGCCCGACTATGAGCCGTAAATCACTATATGATCCGCAGTGCACCTCGTGGAGCCTGCCGACCCAGTTATCCCATTTTGTTTTGGATTTATATTTTTAATACTATAAATAGGTTTTTGGGTTATTTTTCAAAAAGGAGAGAGAGGTGAGAAAAAAGAAAAATATTAGAGAGTTTTGAGAAACACTTGTAAACTTTGATTTCATCTTCTAAATTCAATCTTGTGACTCTTATTGAAGAGTTAGATTTTCTTGTGCTTAATTCGATTGTAGAAATGCTCAATTATGTTATTCAAATTAAGAAGTCTTGCATTTACACTAATGATGAGTAGCTAAATCCACAACCAGGGTTGTAGGAACCATGAAGAACTAACAAGGTAAAACCTGAAAGATTCATAATTCTTGAAAAGTGTGCATGTATATATTAATTAATTCTCTTTATTTGAATGTTATCTAATGGTGGACAATAATACAATCCCCCTAGTGTTACTGACTGGATCAAGGTAGTAATGAATAGGAAAATAAATTAATTAACATGATTCCATTGATGTTTCTAGTCTAATCAACCGAACTGGGCCAAGGGAAGGTTGTACTGGGATAATAGATAAGGGTTAGTAATATCACACTACGGGGATGGACCAAATCACATAGTGAAATTCGCCTCTGCCTAGGCCAAAGGGTTTGGTGAACTTAACTTACCGTTCTACATGCTACACACTAGAAAAGAATTTGGTTATCTGGTAATAAGATTTAGGGAATCATGGGGAACACAATACCGTAGTTTCTCTTCATATTGGTTAAACACTTGTCTTAGCTTAGAATTACTTTTACTAGTTATTATAAACCATTCCTGCCCGCCCCTTTGGGCAGATAAGTTGGTTAGTAAGCCCAAATCGCAATTAAATTCTTCTAAGTCTGCTATATTCTCTTGAATTTGACCCTAACCTTGATTAGGTTCTATATCTTGACAATGGCCGTTTTTGCCTAAAAAAGGACGTGTAGCTTGGGCAACAGCAGAAGGCGGTTCAAGAGGGAATAAAAAAGAAAAAGGGTCTTAAAATCTGGAAAACTTTCCAGAGAACGTAAGAAACAAACCCAACTTTGGCACGTGATATTTCTCTCATTTTTATTCTATTTGAGCGATTCAAAAGGCTAACTTGTACATTTTCCGAGAGGAACACCATGGGAGCTTTGAAAATTGATTTCAACATGTCGTTTGAGGTAAAATTTGACATTTCTTATTGTAATATTGAATATGTTTTTAGAAATATTGATATGCGTTTTCTTATCCATTTTGAGTCATATTTGATGAAATTTGTATCTATTTATTGTGGTTTTACGAGACACATTCTTTGGTAATATCATAATTAATTGATAGAACTACCTTTGGTGCAAAAATGGTATTTATGTTGTTGATATGTTCGTGACTTTTTTGGAAAATTTAGAATGCAATAACTCGGTCATTTCGAATTAGTTTATAGTGAAATTTTAGTCTAAATTGAAGAGTTTCTCGAGCGTACACCGTCATATTGATGGATGTTTCTAAAATTGTTTGATATGAGAGAAAATTGAGATAAAATTGGCCGACATAAATAGATTTTATCAAAAACATATTTTTTATTTTGGGGTTGTTTTATATCATTTTAGACTTCGAATTGAATCCTTATTTCAGCTACAAAATCAGGAAAGTATGGAGCATATTATATAGGCTTTGATTCAGAATTTTGCTGTGGGCCCACTTTTTGGCCCGAATACTGACCTGAGCCTATTTTTCATGATTTTAATGTCAAAATGACCGTACTAATGTTGTGATACCATTTTTGACAGTGTAACAATATTTTGAGATTGCTAAGAGGACTACAGTCCCCCCTAATGAGGTCCTATTGATTAGTATTATACAGAAGAAATTAATTATAGACACTGATATAATTAGATCCGCTCTTCATAGACAAACTTGGGATTTGCAAGGACAAGGTTCGCACATGATCGGCATCCAGGCAGGCTAGGTTTTTCTTTCCCCTAGATTGAGCTAAAACCTATATTGTATGTTTGTATATTGTTGGAAGTCATTGAATCAAAAGCTATACATGCTAGCTGAGTCTATGATAATTGTTTGGACATGATAGTAGCTATATTTATAGTAATAATTGGTTTCGGTTATGTTTGGGGCTATGAATGAATCTTTTATAAGCTAAATGTAAATGTATACCACGTGATTGACATATATATCTATCTAGTCACTTATTTTCTTATATGGGTTGTCTGATGTTGGATACATGTTGTATTTTTTAGGGACTAGTTGCCTATTGTACTCCTGATGACATATTGAGGCTTTGTGTTATGATTCTATCGATATACTATGCTCCAGGTTACCTAGATATTGGATTGTTGTTCCATTAGTGAAATGAATGCTACACCCAGAGAGTTAACTAAATTGTATATCGTAGATCTGGATATTTATTGTTTTTATCAGCTGGGCTGCCTATTATTGCTCGAGATAATTGTTATACTTATCAATGGTCTTGATATTTTTGTAGTACTTGTGATACTTCTAGTTATCTGCTTTTTGTTAGGCCTTAGCCTAGACTTAAGCCAACGTTGCCCTAAACTTGTATTTTTTTAGAGCCTGTATAGTTACATATATACACGATGTGACTTGAGAGGCATGGATCCTGGTGAACCAGTTGAGCGGATGGCTCGAGGCCTTGGTGATTGTTTTGGGTTCAAGTCCTAGTTGACTATTCTTGGGTTTGAGGCCTAGTTGATTTTTCCTAGGTTTGAGGCCTAGTTGATTGTCAGACTACTTGGCCTTGGCTGACTTCCCCAGCTGGAGGCTAGGTGGGGGAGGGGGTTCGAGGTCCTATTTGATATTATAGAGTTTCGAGGCCTTGGGTGACAATTAGGGGTTTGAGTCCCCATGTGATACTGTATCCTACACTGGTTGAGATCTCACACTATCTATTACTGGTCCTTGTATCCCTACACCTGTACACATACTCTAATTGTGCGTGGACGTACTTTCTGGGCTTATAAGGCCCAGTTGGTGTACATGCATAGATACTAGGGCCTTACACCCACTTATAAACACTATGCCTTGACCGTATGCTAGTTTTGATATGGTTCTTCTCGGGTTTCATATGTAGGTTTTATTATACATTGCCTAGTCCTGTTCAATGGGTCCTTCCGATTTCTACTGGGTGGATTGTTCTAGTTCGGTCCAGCTGATTTCTCCTAACTCTACAAACATAGTTCACATTTGACCTCCGAGTTTCGGCAGTCGATAATATTGTACATTGCTTAGGTTGTTGCGTTGAGTTCTATGGTTCTCTAGAGATGCTTTTCTGTTGGCCTGGGTTCAGATAGCTAACAGCATAATGTTTTATTACATTTTGTTTTACTATATTTATTGTATTTCACTCAGTCGGCCGATGCCTACAAGGTGCGCTTCACCAATACTCACCCCTACTTTTTGCATCTACACATGGTGCAGGTCTAGGTACAAGTCATGACCGCTGATCTTTGGGCATTGTTGACACTTCAAGAGACTTTTGGTGAGCACCAGTAGCATTTTGGGATCTTCGACAGTCTCCTTCTATTATTTGACCATCTTTTGTATACAGATATTGGCCTTGTACATATTTGGTTTTGTCTTGTATTGTATTGTAGTATTCTTGCTCTCTCTCTCTCTCTCTCTCTCTCTCTCTCTCTCTATATATATATATATATATATATATATATACACACAACTCAGTAATAGCTCTGTACAAGTGGCTCTTAGGTCCTAGGATAGGTTGTTGTTGGCTTGTTTTGTATGTTGTTAGGTATCGTTATGCTTAGCTATTAGGAAAGCTACCGTGGCTTGGGTTGGCTTACATGTAGGTGAGATCTAACAGGCTCCATCATGACCTGAAAAGTTGGGTTATGACAAGTTGGTATCAATATTTAGGTTCACTGGTCTCATGTTTACAAAGCCACCGTCTAGTAGAGTCCTGCAGATGGGTGCAAAGACGTCCCTGACTTTTCTTCGGGAGGCTATGAGATGCTTAGGAAACTTTCTTTACTATTGATTCTGTTCGTGCAGTATGGTCCGCTAACTTTTTTGAATTTGATAGTTTCATCCTTTTCTCAAATATGTCATGCGGGAATTGGACTCTGGGCAGAGGTAGAGTTGTGCCGTCAGTCCCCAATAGGGAGCAACCCTCAAAGACCGGTGAACAGCGATAGGATGCCCCAGCTCCCCCACAGTCAGAGTCACCAATTCCCTGCAGCCCCCAACAGCTTTTGTAATTATACCTGAGATACATGCAGCTCTCGTACAATTGATGGTTGCACTTGGAGCCAATCAACCAGGCGTAGTTCCTCCAACGCAGGTCCCAATACAGTTTGCCTATTCTTATGAGCATTTCAATCGTGAGGCCCAAGGGAACAAAGACAAACGAGCACGACATGAGGGAGGTCTCGCTGGATGTCGATCTAGATTCAAGGGATCGAGGAACAGGCTTCCACCAAGGTTTCATGCAAGACCATAATCTTCTACGAGTCAGATTCCCACGGCTTTTGGGTCAGGGCAACATAGCTAGGCTAGTAGAGCTCGAGCCTCTCAAGGTTGTTTTCCCCGTAGAGCATCAGACTATTGGCTCAAAGAGTGCCCAGAGCACAGAGCAACACGCCTAGCTTTGCGGGTACCAAATTAGCTCCCCCACCAACCATTAGGGCTAGAGGATTGGATCTGGTCATAAAGGCGACACCAGAGATGAAGGCTTCAAATAAGACTATCACAAGTATTACTATTTTATCTCAGCCATCGGCTTCATGTTTATTTACTTCGAGTTATACCTTTATATATGTATATATATATATATATATATATATATATATATATATATATATATATATATATATATATATATATATATATATATATTTGTTCATTTGTCACTTGCTTGATTATGAGCTCTGAGTCTCTTCTATTCTGGACTCGAGTATTGCGTTTAGTAGGGGGATTCCTCATTGGTGGATTAAAAGTGTAGGTCAAGTATGGTGACTCTTCAAGGTTGTGATATCCGGTCAGGCTTGATATTATCAGATGGGCTTGATTTTGATGTTCCACTGGTATGGATTGTTAGCTCCATATCTTGTTATGATAGATGATTATACCAGGACTATTACCTGGGCTATACTTGATATTTCTCTTGTAGTGTGGCAGGGAATGTTGGTCGTGTACCAGTAGAATGTTTTATATTTCATCTCGGAGATATTACCAACGATTGGTTGGCATACTTTGCCTGCTTGTGATGTTATAATTGAGGCCCTATTATGGAGACGGTTCTAGTAGTTTGAGTCTTAAATACGTTTTCTGTTGCTTTGTTGGATTGTTTCTAGAGAGGGATGTCAATTTTGTTGTAGAGGTTGCATTACCAGCCTTTGAGGATCAGGGTAGAAATTTCATTCTGGATCCATTATGGATATTATGAGTTTTTTATTAGATCTTTTGGGTTGACTAATGCCCTATTGTGTTTATGGATCTGATGACTTGTATATACCTGTAACATTGTTATAGTGGACCTGTTGAGGTACCTACTTGCTAGGAGTGGATTTGTTAAGTACTACATTGTTGTGATTGATCTGTTACATGTTAGAATTGGTGGATCTTAGTCTGCTGAGGTAATATCTGTCAGGTTGAATTGTGAAGGCTAGCTATAAGCTGTATAATGTTGATTCGTGGTAGTTTGGTTATTTAGTTTTGGGGCCAGCGGGAGTTGAGTAGTAGTGTTTTACTTTCTTTGCTCATAGTTTTTTGTTGTGACTGAATGAAGATAGCTCTTGAGGACTGTGGTTGGGAGTGTGATATATACCTATATGTAGAGGAAGGTATAGGAAGTCTACCAGTGATTGATATATTGGGTATCTGTTATACATGTGAAAATATGATGGTTGTTGAGAGTGCATGTGATTAGTATATTAACCATCTATTTCATCCCGGAATATATGTTTTTATGTTTAGGCTACTAATGTTTGTTACGTCATAGTCTGTTATGTTGGGATGCGGTCCAAACTATTTGCTACACTTATTGCTGCAGCGATTGACTGACTAAACAACAATGTAAAAGAGACTAAGGTCCCTACAACGGAATATGAGTATATTAGTGTTGCTTGCAAGTGTTTCAGCCTCGGTTAGCCAGGGAGCCACATATGGTTGATTTATTGGGATTACTCGCATAAGAAAATAAGAATCAGGGTAAAGTCTATATGTATGGAATATGGTTACAACTGTGAATCATTGTAGCTATTTGTAAATCGTTTAGTGTGTTGAGGACATGTATACCTAGCTTGTTGATTTCGTATTACATTTTAGTGGATTAAGCTGATGGAGGGAATGCCGATCTTTTTAGGGTCCCTTAGAGATTTTTATACTGACTCTCTATTACATACCCATGGGTTGTTGTGCCACTGATTAGTTCAGATTACCAGAACTGTTGCATGATGCTGAACATGCTTATGATGATTGTATTGATTGCCTATTATGAGCTCAGGGTTAGGATCCCTATGTGTATTGGGTTGGAGTCCCAATCTTTTCTGAGGTTGGAGATGGAGTAATTTGGGAGTATCTCCTTTAAAAGAAATAATGCAATTTGGTTGATGGAGTAAGCTTAGCCCTTGATATATTGAGCCATTTGAAATGCTGAGGCAAGTTGGACCTTCATTAAGAGTTAGCTTTGACTCTAGTATATTTATCCATACACCCAGTCATTCAAGTATTGATGTATGCTGGTATATTCCAGAAGGATCATATGTGCTTTAGTATGATTCAATTGAGTTGGATGACTGTCTAACAGTTGTTGAAGAGCCAATAGTTGTTTTAGCCAAGGATGGCAGACAGTTGCACTCCTAAGTTATACCGATGCTTAAAGTTCATTCATGCCATCGACCAATCAAGAAGGCTACTTGGGAATTGGAGACATACATATGGGAGCATTACTCAATCTATTTAGGTCTTCAGGCATGCCCTTACCCTTACTTTCACGGACAAAAGTTTTATTAGTGAAAGGATGTTGCAATGACCCTCTAGTCCATTTTTGTATTTCAGAGATTTTACCAGTTTGAGCATCTACATAGTGGTCTCGGGCCATGTTTGACTTAATAGAACTGATTGTTCAGTTGTTGGGTGAATCGTTGGATATTTATGCAGCTTCTCGAGTTAAATGGATGTTTATAACTACAAACTGAACTTTTAGGTAAAGTCCTAGTAAATGGCTTCGAAGCGGAATTCTGAAGATTCCATCAGCTCCAGAATGTCCAAATTAGGCTACGAGCATGTTTAGTGTTAGTTATGTTGAGATTTGCAAATTTAGCCTCTAGAATGGGTCAATAGTTCACTTTACTCAATGTCTTTGTTAAACGTGCCCGAATGGAAATTCTGATAGCATAATTAGTTCCAAAACATCGAGTTTAGTCTAGAATGACCTTTTATTTGACTCTCGAGGCTTCCAGGTGCATTTTGAACCCCTCAGTAGATTTTGATATTGGAAAGTGGGACCCACATTGGAACAAAATGACCTCCGATGGGAATTTCAACTATTCCATTAAGTTTGAAATGCCATTTCCGCTCAGGTTTGATATATGAATTATATTTTTATGACTTTAGATGATGTCAGAACATCGAATTAAGTTTGAGCGGATGTTGAAAATCAAAAGGTGGCAAGTGATGTGGCTCACCCACAGGATGTCATGTGGCAGGCGGTTTAAGAAGAAAAAAAGAATAGGGGGCTTAAATCGGGAAAACATTTCCAGAAAAGGTAAGAAACAAGCCCAACATTTTGCACATGATAGTTCTCACATTTTATATCCGATTTGGGCAATTCAAAAGGCTAACTTGTGTATTCTTCTGAGAGGAACATCGTGGGAGCTTTGGAAATTGACTTGGGTATGTCGTTTGAGGTAAAATTTGATGTTTTCCCGTTTTAATATTGAATATGTTTTCGAAAACTTTGATATGTGATTTCTTATCCATTTTGCGTCAGAATTTGGTGAAATTTGGGTCTATTATGTGTGTTTTTTTAAACCACACTGTGGTGATGAAAAAAATTAATTGATAGAGCTTTGTTTGGTGCAAAAATGTAATTTTGTTGTTGTTATGTTCATGACTTCTTAGAAAATTCAGAATGTGATAACTTGGTCATTTTAAATCAATTTTTCGTAAAATTTTACAATAAATTAAAGAGTTTTCTGAGGCGCACACTGTGGTATTGACAATTATTTTTAAAATTGCTCAGTGTGGGAGAAAATTGAGGTCAAACTAACTTCCATAAATAGATTTTATCGAAAAGAAATGTTTTCCATTCTTTGGTTGTTTTATATCGTTTTAGACCTTGGATTGAGCCTTTATTTCATGTACAGGCTCAGGGAAGTATTGAAAATATTATATGGGCTTTCTTTTGGAATTTCATTGTGGGATCGCTGTTTGTCCTGAAAACTGACTTGAGCCCATTTTTTATGATTTTAATACCAAAATGACCATATTAATGTTGTGGTTCCAGTTTTGATAGCTTAACAATATTTTGAGATTGTTAAGAGGAGTACAACCCTTGTGAATCAGGAAAGAGCATGCGTGATCGTCATCCAGGTAGGCTAGGCTTTTCTTTCCCCTAGACTAAGCTATAACTTGTATTGTATGTTTGTATATTGTTAGGAATCATTAAGTTAGAGGCTATACATGCTAGTTGAGACTGTAATAATTGTTTGAACATGGTAGTAGCTATATCTATAGTAATAACTAGTTTTAGTACTGTTTGGTACTGTGAATGAATTTGTTACAGGCTAAATATAAACGTGTACCACGTGATTGACACGTATGTATATCTAGTATCTTGTTTTTCTATATGGGTTGTCAGATGCTGGGTAAATGTTGTGTTTTTGAGGGGCTAGTTGCATGTTATACTTCTGATGACATATTGAGGCTTTCTGCTATGATTCTGTTGATATATTGTGCTTTTGGCTACTTGAATACTGCATTGTGGTTCCATTTGTGAAGTGCATGATACACCTTAAGAGTTAACTAGATTGTCTATTGTTGATCTGGATACTTGTTGCTTTCATCAGTTGCGCTGCCTATTGTTTCTCTTGATAATTGAATACTTATCAGTGGTCTGGCTATTGTTGTATTGTATACTTATGATACTTCTGGTTATCTGCTTTCTATTGGTCTTAGCCTAGGCTTAAGCCAGTGTTGCACTAAACTTGCATTGTTTAGAGCCTGTATTGTTATATATACACTATGTGACTTGAAAGGTATAGATCCTACTAGACCAGCTAAGCAGATGACTATTCTGAGGTTCGAGGCACATATGATTCTTCTTGGGTTTAAGGCCCAGTTGACTGTTCCTAGATTTTAGGCCTAGTTGATTTTTCTTTGGTTTGAGGCCCAGTTGATTATCAGACCATTTACCTTGGATGACCTCCCAGGCCGATGGCCTGGTCAGGAAGGTGGTTCGAGGCCCAAGGTGATAGTTAGGGGTTCGAGTCCCCATATGCTACTATATCCTGTACAGGTTGAGATCTCACCCATTTTTACTGATCCTTATACCCCTACAGCTATACACACACCCTGATTTTGCATGGGTGTACCTTCTTGGCGTATGGGGGCCCAATTGGTGTACATGCATAGACACTAGGGCCTTACACCTACGTACAACACTATACCTTGACCATATGATTGTTATGATATGGTTTTTCTCAAGTTTCGTCTGTAGGTTTTTTGTACATTACCTGGTCCTGCTCAGTGGGTCCCTCCTGTTTCTACTCGATGGATTGTTCTAGTTATGCTCAGCTAATTTCTCCTAATGCCACAGACATAGTTCATACTTGACCTCTAGGTTTTGGCAGTCAATAATATTGTATATTTCTTGGGTTGTTTTGTTAGGGTTCTATGGTTCTCCAGAGATGGTTATCTCTTAACCTGTGTGCAGATAACTAGCACTACGGTGTTTCATTACATTTGTTTTACCATATTTACAGTATTCCACTCACTCGACTAATGATGCCTACAAAGTGCCTTTCGTTGGTACTCACCCCTACTTTTATGCATCCACTCGTGGTGTAGGTCTAGGTACGAGTCGTGATCGCTTATCTTGGGGAATTATAGACACTTCAAGAGACTTTCGGTGAGCACCAGCAGTATTTTGGGATCTTGTACAGTCTCCTATTATTTGGCCATCTTTTGTTTACAAATATTGGCCTTGTACATATCTAGTTATGGTTTGTATTGTATTGTAATATTCTTTCTATGTATAAATTTTTGTTTTTGAGTCTATAGTAGCTTTGCACGGGTGACTTCCAGATCCTAAAATAGGTTGTTGTTGGCTTGTTTTGTATGTTATTAGCTATCATTATGCTTAGCTATTAGGACAAGTACCATGCAGTTGGATTGGTTTGCTTATAGGTAGGTCTAACAGGCGCCATCATGACCTGAAAGGTCGAGTCGTGACAATTATAGTTATATTTTTTGAGTTAATTCTGCTAAGAGAAAAAATACAAATAGAAGATAATGATCTAATGTAAATACTCAATCAAATAAAAAGACTTGATTCTTTTCTAAATACATATATTGCTTATAAAATTAATGTCAACAGTCCTTGTAACCACTGCCTCAATTGAAAGAAGTTTTTCAAAACTAAAATTTATAAAATTTTATCTAAGATCAACAATGTCACAGTAGAGATTGAATGAATGAAAAGGAATTATTAAAATAAATCAATTATAAAATAGTAATTAATGATTTTGCATCTAAAAAAGATAGAAAAGTAGATTTTAAATAAAAGTATATATGATGTCTTTTCTATTTAAAAAAAAAATAATATTAGGCCCCCTTCTAAAGTTTAACTTTTAGACCCCAGATTTTGTTGAGTTGGCCCTCATCTCCTGCATACACACCTCAAACACAAATCTTAAAACTAAAAGGAATAAATTGAACATAAATACAAGAAAACAACACCAAACATGAGGATAATTGTATCTAAAAATATATAAATTTAGACGTCGTTCAACTCTCTAGGAACTTGATAGACAATTTTAGATTTTATATCAGATATTTAATTTTTAAAGTTTGAATCATGTGAAATATTTTCATACTAAAGGTCTTGAACTCAAAAGGAGTGATTTATTTAAGTTATATGTTTTGACTTGCGCGTTAATATAGAAAGAAAAAATTAGATGGTTCACTCGGTCAACTTAAAGAACTGAGTGTCAATTGCTTTCATTGTTTCTTTATCTTTTTGGTAAATTCATTGATTCTTTATTAGTAATAAAAATGGTCATTTGTGTTCCTCATTTAATGTATTTAAGTTTATCATCTGTTATACAATTAGGCTATGCATAATTCTGTTGTCAGCCAAATGATCAAATGCTCATCAAATATTATTATATAATAAAAGTGCAAAGTTTCAAAGTGAAAAATTGAATTACTAAGTTTTTTTACATTAAGTAAAAATATTATTAAATATCTACTTAATCAAATTTTAAATAGTAATAATTTATCATAAAATAAATTTCTACTATTAAATATTTGAACATTTTAATGTTAACTTATTGCTTAATATGAAGAACTTTTAATCTTCCCATACTAAATGTCAACCTTATAACTCATTCTATAAGATATCCTCCAGGTAATTTTCGTTTTACTGTTTTCTTTTTATTGGTTAGAGTTTTCTCACAACGATCTCAAGTCATTTATGATTTGCTGGCACTGACAGTTTAGTTTCCCGGTCATTGTTTGGGTTTTGTTCAATTTTTCGTACTTTGAGGCTTATATAACTTGAAAGTTTGACTTTGATAAAAAATGCAGTTAAACGAAGTCAGAACATATTGATAGTTTCATTAATCTAGAATGATCTTTCCTTCGATTTTCAAGGCTTCTAGACTCGTTCTAATCCCTTGATGGATTTTGTTTTAAAAGGTACTTGGCAGTACAACCCACTTTTTATCAAAACAACCTTGTATGAAAATTTTGACTGCGCCATTGAGTCTAAAATATTGAATTTGATGGGATAACATAGTTTGTTTATGCACACACGATTCTGAATGAGTGTCAAACATCTTATCAAAAATTTGAAGTTCGAAAAAAACCAGTTGTTGCAGCTGATGTTGATGTGGGGTCATTTTGTTCTATGTGACAGCAGGACCCTTGGTTGCGCTCATGGAGCTTGGGACTTTCGTTCTTCACATTCGCAGGGTACTACTATTTTCTTCTCCATGATCGCGGGCCAATTTTTGCATTTGCGGAGGTCTGGGGTCCCCTTCTCCGCGATAACGAACTACTATAGCCACCTTCGTGGAGAGTAATTTTGCCAAGTCCTTTTAATAAAAAGATAGATGCATTTTATTTCGAACACCCAACTTCAAAATGCAATAACTCACTCATTTTTGCTTTGAATTAGGTAATCCAAAATCCAAATTGTGGAGAATTATTATGGCAATGCACTAAAGTGATCAAAGAGTGATGGGGAATCTCTATTTTGAGGTATTTCTGTGGTCTTAGTAGCTGCGATTGTTGTATTTTTAGCTTAATTGGTGGAAAAATTACATGAACTAATTTTTGGTGTTTCAAACCCCAAAGTGTATTTCATTTTGGAACACAAGTTCGGAGAACTAACTACGATCTTTTTATGGATTCAATTCTAAAATTTTTTATGCGGGTCTCACTTACTCATTTTTTACTCCAAAATTGGCCATCTCTATTTTTTGTATTTTCTTTGCATCAAAACAATTATATTGACATTGTGATTCTATTTTTACTAGTGTGGCAGTGATCAGAGGTCGTATAAACAAAGAAAGCTTCAGTATTTTGATTTGGATCACGTGTGATTGGCCTACAGGTAGGCTACGACTTCTCATCCCTTAGACTAAGCTTGAAATTTTAAGGGCTTTTTGATTAGTTGGAATTTGGGTTTGTTAGTTATTGGATCATGTTGAGGGATTAGAACCATGTTTTAGGCTTTTTTTTTTGGTTATTTCATGTACTTGTGAGCTTGTGCTTCTTGTTGTTGATCATCTAAGTCTCGTGAACTATGAAGATACATTTGTAAGGCTACCCGGAGCATGTTAGGATTAGCTTAGGATGACTAGTGATTATTGTAGATGTTGCGATGTCATTTCGGTTGACTTGGATCCCTACTGACCATTGTAGCAGACTTGAGTCTAATAGTTGGGCCTTAGTTAGGCAGCAATCTTTCTCTAATAAAGATCCTATCCATAATAACTTGGTTCTGAGGCTTGTGAGACACGTTGGTAATATCAATTCATGTCTGTGATTTTTGAGATTAATTTTTAAGTTGAGTTCCACTAGTAGTTTTGACCTAATTGGTATGGACAGTGTTCCACGATGACCCTGATTACAGTTGATATGGGCATTCTTAGTATCACAATAATATTTTCAATAAGTATCCAAATTTAAGTTTCAGACTTCGCTACAGGGATACCTTTTGAGAGCATCCAAATTAAAAGTCCGGCCTTGTCCTTGTGTACTCTTCGGAAGCATTCGAATTAAAGGTCCAGCCTTGATCATGCTAATATTTCCGACAAGCATCTGAATAAGAGGTCTGGCCTTGGTACTCTGTATCACTATTGATCGGGATAAGGTGTTGGACCTTCATTTTCAAGAATTCAAATTCTCAGGTTCCAAAATTCTGTAGTTGTAGCTATTCTGTGTACCTAGCTAGCTTTTAGGGGTACATTCAGTTTTTTGCATTAAATTGAGTACAAGTGTACTTTTTGGGCTTATAGCCCAGTTAAGTGTAGTTAGATGTAGTTCTTAGCTTAGATCCTTCTACTCCTATGTGCACTTACTCAATTATCTTATCTTATATTTCTACTATTGACCCCCTGTTCTATTGTATTCCTTCTTTTCATATTGTCTTACTGTTTTTGTTAGTTGGTCTTTGATGCCTGCTGAGTACCTATTGTCTCGGTATTCATACTACACTCTATACCTATTTTTGTGATACAGGTCCTAACATTAGTTACCATCACTGATTCATTGAGCCTATAGCAGTGCGTTTTAAAAAGGAGAGTAAGAACTTGACATTCTAGATCATTTCTATTTCTTTCAGTACGGGTGGCTCATCTTTTTATTATTTTTGAGACTAGCCTGATGTATTTATATTTTGGTCCACTTTTGGAACTTGAATCTATTTTTTTGTAATAGTTCTATACTTGTGACTTTCAAGTTCTAGGAGGGATCATGTTGTTGTATATATCTTAGCTTTTCACTCATTTTATTCTACTGATCCCTGTTTGTATAATTTCTTGTCTATTCTCTGCCCTTAAATCCATTACTAGTCGTTTCAAGTTATGGACTAGCTTACCTACCGATAGATTATGGCAGGTTCCATCATGACTCAAAATATTAGGTCATGACACGTTGATATGAGATTCCCAGGTTCATTAGTCTCACTTTTACAGAGCTAACATCTAGTAAAGTCCTATGGATCAGCTCGGAGATGTCTGTGACCTTTCTTCAGGAGGCTATAAGATGTTACTAAGAAGATTCTTTATTTTGTGTCATTCATGCAACATGTATTTTATTGGTCTCATGAAATCTTATTTGTTTATTCCTTCACAGGGATGGCTCATATGCGTCATAGTACCTGGGATGATGACCTACTAGGATCTGCAAATAGAGCTTTACCCAGGCTTAGAGGTCAATCACGGGGTAAAGGTAGGGGTGCAACACCAGCCTCTAATAGAGGTCTCTCTTCAAAGCCTACAAAGGAACACTAGGATACCCCTATTCCTCCCCAGCTAGAGGGTTCAAGATTGGCACAACCCCTAGTTGCACCTATTATGACTCTAGCTCTACAAGCAGCTATTACTTAGTTACTCATGGTTCTTGAGGGCATGCAACAATCTCCACCACTAACTTTAGCTCCCACTATGCTAGAACTGTAGGGTCAACCTGCACAGTCGGTTCCTGAAGCCCAGTCGCTCCCAGCACCTGTAGTAGCATAGCCAGTTGTTCCATATGGTGCTATGATGCTACAGGAGCAGAAGATATTGAGGTGTTTTAGAGGCTGTCAACATCGACATATTCTAGAGCAATTGGTGAGGATATTGTATTATTTTTTACCAAATGATACAATTAGCTTCACTGTTTAGGCATTGTGGAGTCCAGAGGAGTTGACTTCACTACTCATCAATTTTATGGGCCAACCAGATAATGGTGGCGCTCCTATTTGCAAACCAGATCAGCTAGGTCGGCTCTTGTATCTTAAGGTGAGTTCTAGAAGCCTTTCCTAGCCAGATATATCCCCTAGAGTGTCAGGGACCGAATTTAGGATCAATTTACAAGATTAGACTGGGCTTCATGATAGTCTAGGAGTACAAGGCTAGATTTCACCAACTTTTATGCCAGGCTACCATGATATTACCCACAGAGGAAAAGAGAGTTTATTGTTTTGTACGTGGGTTGAAATTGCAGTTGAGGATTTAGACAAAGAATTTAGTAGCAGTGGGTTGCTCATTCCTTCTTATGATTGATCATGCTCGTACCATGAAGTATATTCGTTGCAAGGCTCAAGGGTTCAATGACAAGAGGGCTAGACACTAAGGCATCATGCAGCTATAGTGGGTCCCAGACCAGAGGTAGGGACTCTGATAATAGGCCCCACTGGAGATTCCAGTAGGGTAGACTTCATTAGGGTCAGTCTAACTGGTCTATTCAAGCAGCTTTACATAATTCAAAGGGCAGCCGGCCTTGATAGGGTGGTTCTAGTTCAGGCTAGAGCTTAAGGGAACTGAATTTACTTCCTATATATTGTGGTTTGGTTATTATAAAGAATTTAACATAGGGATGTTACCATTGTGGTGAGCTCGACCATTAGTCCAGAGTGCTCTCATTGAGCTATTATTGCATTACCTCCCACTGCAGCTAGGCTAGTGTCAGTACTGTCTCCTTTAGCTAAAGACCGAGACTAAGAGTCAAGGATATGGAGGCAGAGATCAAGGACAGGGCCATGGAGACAATCATTAAGGTATTTAGAGAGGTCATCGAGGAGGTATGGTGTGGTGGAAGGGGCAGAAGTTCATGGTTGAAGCTAACATGGCCATTTTTATGCTGCTCTAATGAGAGCAAAGGCTGAGGCTTCGGACGTCATCATCATAATCATTATTCGCTTATGTCAGCAAATCGCTTCAACTTTATTTGACCTTGGTTCTACCTATTCATATGTGTCCATATATTTTGCTCCTTGTATGTGTGTTAGTTTTGAGCAATTAGTAGTATTGTCGTATATTTTGACCCCTATAGAGGATTCCTTATTAGTGGATCAGGTTTGTAGATCATGTGTGGTAATTATCTAAGGACAAGAAACCCAAGCAAATCTTGTTTTGCTTGGTATACTAGATTTTTACGTTTTTCTAGGCATGGACTGGCTATCTTTTTATCATACAGTTTGGATTGTCATGGCAAGATTGTTACCTTAGCCATGCCTAGCATCCCCTTGATTTTGTGGTAGGAAGGTTACAACCATACATCGATAGGTATTATATCCTTTATGCGAACTCAGTGGTTGGTTTCCTTCGAGTGTTTAACTTATTTGGAATATGTTTGGGATGTATCTAGTGATTCCCCCTCCATTAGTTCAATTTGGTGGTATGGGTATTTCCTACTGACCAACCTATACTCCCCCTAGAGAGAGATATTGGATTTTCTATAGATTTGAAGTCGGTCACTAAGTTCATTTTAGTCCCACCTTATCGGATGGCTCCCGTAAAGCTTTGGAAGCTTAGTATTGAGCTTGCGGACCTCTTACGTAAGGGGTTCATCTATCTAAGTGTGTTTCATGGGGTGCACCTCTTTCTTTTGTTAAGAAGAAAAATGGGAGTATGCGTGTATTGATTATAAGCAGCTGAACAAGGTGACAATGAAGAATCGTTACCCCATGCCTCGCACTGATGACTTATTTGATCAGCTCTACGATGCCGCAATATTTTCTAAGATTGATCTAAGATCTAACTATCATTAGTTGAGTATTAGGGTAGTATACATCCCTAAGATTGTTTTTCGAAGTCACTATGGCCACTACGAGTTCCTTATAATATCATTTGGACTAACCAATACCCTTGTTGCTTTGATGGATTTGATGACCCACATATTTAGGCCCTATCTTGACTCCTTCATTATAATATTAATTGATTTTATTCTGGTATACTCACGGAGCAGAGAGGAGAATGCGCAAAATTTAAGGATTATGCTCTAGACTTTAAGAGATCAACAATTTTATGCCATGTTCTTAAAGTGCAAGTTTAGGTTGGTGTTAGTGACGAATCTAGGATACATGGAATCCAAGGATGACATTATGGTGGATTCGGTTAAAATAGAGGCTATCCAAAATTGGGATAGGCCCACATATGTTACAGAGATGTAGAGCTTCAACAGATTGACTGGTTACTACAACGCTTTGTTGAGGGCTTCTCCACTATTGCTGCTCCATTGACCTAGTTGACTCACCAGGATGTTCCTTTTGTATAATCTGAGTGTGAGTTGAGCTTTCTGAGGCTCAAGGAGTTGCTTATCACCGCTCCCATCCTGACTCTTCTAATTGAGGGCAAGGGATTTATAGTGTATTGTGACACATCCAATGTTGGTTTAGGGTGTGTCTTGATATAGTGGGGCTGGGTTATAACATAAGCTTCAATACAGCTAAGAGCACATGAGCCCAACTATCCCTCTCATGATTAGAGAAAGTGGTGGTACTTTTCGTGTTCAAAATCTGGAGGCACTAATTTATCGACTCGATCATCAGATTATAAGTTCATAACCCTAGTCCATTCCCATTTTGGGCGGAACAGATCTTTATAGGCCCATTGTGAGATTTATATTAGTCATCGCAGCCTTTAGTACTTCATAAGTCATAGGGATCTCAATTTTAGATAGCATCATTATATTGAGATTCTAGCAGACTATGACCTCTCTATTCTCTACCATCCTAGCAACGTGAATGTAGTAGTAGATGTCTTGAGCTAGAAGGTGGGGAGCATTGGTAGTTTAGCCTACTAGCCCACTATGGAGCGACCCTTAGCCTTGGATGTTCATTCTTTAGCTAATAATATGGTTATATTGGATATATCATACTTTAGGTGGGTATTGGACTTTGTAGGGGCTCATCTTTCTTTACTTGTTCAGATTTGTGCCTAATAGTTTGAGGATGAGTCGTTGATAGAACTTAGAGATAGGGTATCATAGGGTGAGGTAGGTTAGGCTACTATAGATTCAGAAGGGGTGTTATGGTTTGACAGTCGTTTGTTAGTTCCCAAAGTTGGAAGCTTGATTTAGTTGGTCCTTCACAAGGCTCATGATTCTAGATATTCTATTCATCTGAGAAATGTGAAGATGTATTATGATTTGCGGCAGCATTATTGGTGGGATGGTATGAGGAGAGATATTGCTAATTATGTGCCCCATTTCCTGAGTTGCTAGCAGGTGAAGGCCAAACATTAGAGGCCTGGTAAGGAGTTTCAAAGATTATCTATTCCCAAGTAGAAATGAGAGTGACACCATGGACTTCAAGATGGGATTATCTTGGACCGCCAAGGGTATTGATAGTATTTGCATCATCATTTATAGATTGACAAAGTCCGCTCACTGTCTCTTTTGATATTTATTCAATACAGAGAGGTTAGCCCATGCTTATATTTAGGAAGTAGTCGGCCTTCATAGGATTCCAATATCTATTATTTCTATTAGAGGGTCCAATTTACATCTAACTTCTAGTGGCCTTTTTAGAGAGAGTTAGGTAGTTGAGTTGATCTCAACACTGCATTCCATCCACAGACCAATAATTAATCAGAGCATATTGTTTAGGTTCTGGAGGATATGTTACGGGCCTATGTATTAGAGATTAAGGGTCAGTGGGATTAATTTTTTCCCTTAGCATAGTTTGCATATAAGAAAAACTACCACTCGAGTATTCAGATGGATCTGTTTGAGGCTTTATATGGTAGGCATTATTGCTCTCTGATTGATTGGTTTGAGCTTTTAGAGTGTAGACTACATGGTACAGATTTGCTTCTGGATTCCCCAGCTAGGGTTTAAGTGATATAGATAGACTAAGGACAACTCAGAGTAGACACTAGAGTAATCTTGATCGTAGGTGTCGTCCTTTATATTATGATTTTGGTGATCAAGTGTTTTTGTGGGTGTCACCCTTGAAGAGCGTGAAGAGGTTTGAGAAGCAGGGCAAGCTTAGCCCCAGACATATTGGGCCTTTTGAGATCCCGAGGAAAGTTGGAGAGGTTGCATATGAGTTTACCTCAAGAATTTCTAGCTATACACATAATTCTTTATGTCTCGATGCTACACTGGTGCATTCTTGATGAGTCCCATGTGCTCCAGTATGATTTACTTGAGTTGCACGATCATTTAACTTTTGTTAAGGAGTTGATTGCTATTTCAACCAGAGATGTCACAGCTTCACTCCAAAGCCATTCAGTGAAGGCATAATCTATTCGGGGAGACTACTTAAGAGATCAAGCAAGAGATGTGGGATCAGTTCCCCAATATATTTGAGCCTTCAAGTACTTCTTGACACTTACTTTTGCAGACGAAAGTTCTTTTAGTAATGAATGTTCTAATGACCCTCCAAGTCATTTTTGTGTTACCGCTTCCTTTTCGCTAGTTAGATCTTTTCCATAGCGACCTCATGTCACTTATGATTTTTTGGCACTAAAAGTTCAGTCCTCTAGTCATTCATTTTGATTTTGTGCAGCTTTTCATACTTTGAAGCTTGTATAACTTGAAAAGTTGACTTTAGCCGAAAATGTGGTTAAACGACCTCAAAATGAAATCCTAACCATTCCATTAGCTCTACAACATTCATTTGGGCTAAAAGTGAGGTCAACTCGAGTCCCGAGGCTTTCAATGGGAGTTTAAAATCATTTAGCATTTTGGCCTTTCAAATTTGGTTCAAGATTGACTTTGGTCAACATTCTTGAAAATCATGCCCAAATAAAAATTCTGACATCACGATTAGCTCCAAAATATCGAATTTGGTCTAGAATGATCTTCTGTTTGGTTTTCAAGGATTTTGGACTTATTTCAAGCCCTTTGGTGGATTTTGAATAAAAATGACACTTGGGAATGAGATCCACTTATTGTCGAAATGACCTTATATGAAAATTTTGTCTGTGTTGTTGAGTATGAAATATCAAATTTGATAAAATAGTATAGTCCTTTAGTGCGCACAAGCTTTCGTATGAATTACAAGCATACTGTCAGAAATTTGAAGTTGGCAAAAGTCAGTTATTGCAGTTGATGCTTGTGTAGTGTCATTTTGTTCTCCACTATCATGGGCCCCTCGGCTATGTTCTCGAAGCTCATGCCTTTTGTTCTCCATGTTTGCAAGGTATCGTTATTACTATCTCCATGATCACGGGCTAGGCTCTGCATCACAGAAGTCTAGGGCCCCCTTCGTCGCGATCCCAAGCTACTGTAGTTGCATTCGCAGAGAGTAATTTTGCCAGGTCCTATAAAACAGACAAACGCATTTTGGTTCAAACTTCTAGCTTCAGAAAGTGATAACGCACTCATTTTAGCTCCAAATGGGGTGATTCAGAGGCTAAATTGTGGGGAACGTGGTAAAGTGATCGGAGAGTCTTGAGGAACCTACTTTCGAGGTACTTTTGTGCTCTTAGATGCTATCATTGTTGCATTTTTACCTTAATTGGTGAAAAAATTGCAGGAACTAATTTCTAGTGTTTCTATGCCCCGAAGTGTTTTACATTTTGGGACACAAGTTTGAGGAACTAATTAGAACCTTTTTATGGAGTTAATTTTAGAATTCTCCATGCGGGTCCTACTCTTCCATTTTAGACTCTAAAATTGATCCATCTCTATTTGTTGTGTTTTTAGGGTCAAAATAACTGGATTGATGTTGTGATTCTATATTTGATAGTGTAGCAGTGATTAGATGCCGTACAAAAAAAACTTAGCATTGTGATTTGAAACACGCATGATTGGCCTATAGATAGGCTACGACTTCCCATCCCTTAAAGTAAGCTTGAAATTGTAAATGCTTGTCGATTAGTTTAAATTTGGGTTGGGTAGTTATTGGATCATGTTGAGAGACTAGAAATTATGTTTAGGCTTATTTCGAGTACTTGTGAGCTTGTGCATCTTATTGTTGATTTTCTATGTCTTGTGAACTACGAGGATACTTGTTTATGACTACTGGAGCATGTTGTTCTTGTGTCACAGACTTAGAACTCTTGCTAAGACTTCCATGCGGCACTAGTTAATTTGCTCACGAATCTTTCACGATCTTGCAAATATTAGTAAGCCCTTCAACTAAGACTGCTAAGGGAATGCTAGATAGAAGACTTTAAGAAAGAAAGAGAGCTTTAGAAAGGAAGACTTTTATAACTTGGACGAATGCTTTACAAGTGATTCTTGGATGGTTTGCAAATGAAAATGGCCCCCTCTATTTATACTACTCCGAAAGGGCCAAGATGAAAATAATATTTGCATAGTAAGTCCTTCATATTTACAAGTAAGTCCTCCATATTTACAACTTAGTCCTTTCTCTAGAATTCTCCACACACTTCTATATAATTCTAAAGAAGACTACACACTACCGAAATAATCTACACGAATCTAGAATCTTCTGTAAATTACCAGAAGGCTTCGGATTTTTCTCCTCCGTGCCAAAATAGTGGCGGGTCCTGACACTCTCCCCCATCTGATGAGGTGACGTTGTCGGCCTAATGCTTCTATTGGAACTCCTAGTCTCTACCTTCGGACTGCCATAAGTCTCTATGCCGTCCATCTGTGGTCTTCTCTGGAGTTCACCCCTTCCAGCACCCGAAGAGCGCTGTCATGGCTGTCTGTCCCTATCTCCGCTTGGCTTCGTTCATCTACTTCTTCTCTGACGACTTTTCTGTTTAGCAGGTGTAGGACGCGACAATGACGACACTTTCTTAATCCCTTCCACGAGTTGCAAGGCCAATAACTGAACTGGTCTCTCTGATTTGGGCATCCTGACTAAGGGTACCATGCAAGAAACTCTTTGCTCCATGACCACGAGTTATTGGAGGTATGGGTTGATCACTGTGTGGCACTTCTGGAAGTACGCCTGCCCAAGGATAATGTCAAAGAGATCTACCGGGGTGACATGGAGGTTGGTCTTGCCGTACCACTTTCCTACCTCTATGTCGACTCCCTGAGCAACTCCATACATAGGAGTCATTGGCGCATTGACCTTCCTGAGCTGCGCACTGCTAGGGTTATATTTCAGCCCCAACTTGGTCACTGCAGACTTGGTCATGATGTTGGCCTCCACGCCTGTATCGACCATGGCATGAGCGTGTCATCCATTGATTGTGATGTCCGCGTATTGTGCGGTATACTCCTTTGGCTTCTCTCGCTGCTGCGTGATAGCTCTGCACAGTCCAATCGCACCTACCCGTGCTATGTCCGATGCCTCCCCTGATTTGGGTGCCTCTTCCTGCGCCTTCTGCTCCTTTCGCTCCCGCAGTATGTCACCAAGGCTCTTCAGTTTGGGGCACTTCTTGTAGCTATGCACCCACCGCATATGTAACACTTAAATTCTTTTTCGGGTTGTGTCTTGCCCTCTCCGCTGCCCTGACGACCGACCTTCCTATTATCAGGCCTGTGAGTGTCATGATGCTTAGGGTTTGGCTGCTAACCCTTGCCTTTGCCACCATCTCCCCCACCTTAGTCATGATTACCTCCCGAGCTTCCTTCTCGATCTCTATCTCACTTGTCGTGTCGAGAGTCCGTCAAAGCCTCCACCTGGGTGATGGTCTCATCTATGGTCCTAACCTGTCGGCGTTCCAGCTCCGTCCTGGCCCAATTCTATAGGCCGTCAATGAAGTGAAACATCATATCTTCATCCATGAGGTTGGAATCTGAAGTGTGAGGGTCGTAAACTCCTTCACGTAGGCCCTTATGCTACCCGTCTGCTTCAACTCCCTGAACTTTCACTTCGCCTCGTAGATGACATTATTCGGGAAGAAGGCCTTCTTGAACTCAGCCTTAAACTGCTCCCATGTGTTTATGGCGCATAGCCCCTTCCCTATTTCCGACTCCTTGTGTTTCCACCATAGTATGGCCCTCTCCGTCAGATACAATACGGTTGTGTTGACCTTTGTCTTGTCGTCCCTCACCTTGTTACACTTGAAGTAATTATCCAAGTGCCACAAGAAGTTCTCCACCTCCTACGCGTCGCGGACGCCTTTGAAGACAGATGGCTTAGGAGCCTCAATCCTGGCCTCCCTTTCTCTAGCAATCCCTGCACATCTCCTGTCAGCCTCGCCTTCTTCAAGTGCCCTCACCCTTGCACCCATAACCTCTATAGTGACACTCATGGCCTCCATCTTGCTTAGTGCCTCCATGAGCCAGCACTCCAAGGAAGTGATGGTCTCCCTGAGCTCGTACACCGCAACCTGATGTCCGCCCAACTCCTTCTGGATGCTTTCATTTTTCTCAAGGGTGAACTCCTCCAAGGTCTGGAACTTGCCATCGAACTGATTTAAGCGCTTGCCCAAGAACTCTACTGCTTGCCTAGCAGCATCCACCCTCGCGATCCATCCTATGTCAAGTGTGACCTCGGCAGGCTCCTCGCCCCGTTCTTCGTCACTCAACTCAGCGACCAAGAGTGAGTGGGTTGTTATGACCTTGCTCGGTGTCGGTCCGAATGACACTTCCTCCACCTTCTTGGAGCTTTTTTTTCCTTTGTGTTTGTTTCCAACATCCGACATAACGTTGTCGGTATTGGTGGCATTGACGTCTCCCTCACTTGCCATGCTTCCCTTAGTTCAAACCTTGCTCTGATATCACATTGTCACGGAATTAAAACTCTCGCTAAGACTTTTGTGCGGCACTAGTCAATTCGCTCACGAATCTTTCACGATCTTGAAAATACTAGTAAGCCCTTCAACTTAGACCGCTAAGGGAATGCTAGATAGAAGACTTTAAGAAAGAAAGAGAGCTTTTAGAAAAGAAGATTTTTATAACTTGGAAGAATGCTTTACAAGTGATTCTTGGATGCTTGGATGGTTTGCAAATGGAAATGGCCCCCTTTATATATACTACTCCTAAAGGGTCAAGATGTAAATAATATTTGCATAGTAAGTCCTCCATATTTACAAGTAAATCGTCCATATTTACAACTTAGTCCTTTCTCTAGAATTCTCTACACACTTCTATATAATTCTAGAGAAGATCACAGACTACTGGAATAATCTACACGGATCTAGAATCTTCCGTAAATTACTAGAAGGCTTCGGATTTTTCTCCTCTGTGCAAAAATAGTGGCGGATCCTGACACTTGGCTAAGGATGACTAGTGATTAGTTCAGATACCCCAACACCATTTTAACTGGTCTAGATCCATGTAGACTTGCGTAGCAGACGTAATTCAGGTAGTTGGGCCTTATCTAGGTAGTAATCTTGATCTAATAATTTTTTTTCCATAATATCTCGACTTTGTGACTTATGAGAAGGATTGATGATATCGGTTCCCGTTTGCGATTCATGATTGGTTTTTGAGCTAAATTCCAATAATAACTTTGACCTACTAGGTATGGACGGCGTTCCATGGTGGCCCCAATTATAGTTGATATGGTCATTCTCAGCATCATGGTATATTTTCAGTGAGTATTTGAATTCAAGTTTCGGCCTCCCCTACATGGATATTTTCGAACAACATCGTACTTAGTGGGCTGGCCTTAGTCATGCTGATATTTCTAGCAAGCATCAAGATTAGAGATATGGCCTTGATACTCTCTGTCACTATTGGTTCGGAATAAGGTGTTGATCTTTCATTTTCAAGAATTCATATTCTCAGGTTCTAAATCTCTGTGATTGTAGCTATTATGTGTACCAGATGAGATAATGGAGGTCCATTCACGTTTTTATTTTCAATTGCGCACACGTGTACTTTTTGAGCTAATGTGCCCAATTAAGTGTAGTTAGCTGCAGTTCTTTAGTTTAGATCCTTCTACTCTCATGTGCACTTACTTACTTACCTTAGCTTATACTTTTATTATTGACCTTTGTTCTATTTAATTCCTTCTTTTCATATTATCTTTACTTTTTCTGCTCAATCGATTAATAATTCTTATTGGGCACTCATTATCTCCAGTATTTATACTACACTCTGCATCTATTTTTGTGATGCAGGTCGAGTACCTGTTATAATTGTTGATTCTTCGAGCTTGTAGTAGTCCTTTTTAGAAACGAGGATGAACACTTGACATTCTGGATTATTTTTGTCCCCTTCAGTCTGGGTGATCCCTTTTTTTATTATCTTTTAGACTAGCGTGATGTATTTACATTTTAATCCACTTTTGAAACTTGTATTTTTTTATTTTTTATTTTGTAATATCTTTGTACATATCCAGGAATTGAGAGGGATCATGTTGTTGTATGTATCTTAGCTTTCCGCTCATTTTATTGTGTTGATCTCTGTTTGTATGGTTTTTTTTATCTAGTCTCTTTTTTTAAATCCATTACTAATAATTTCAGATTATGAATTGACTTACTTATCAATGAGTTATAATAGGTGGAATCATGATTCGAAAAATTAAATCGTGACATGCTTATTCTCATTCAACAGTCAATGGGTTCTTAATAGCTAATGGACTTTACTCTTTTAAGTTAAAAAAATTGGGCATTAGAGCAACTGAAGAGACAAAATAGTGTTAATATATTATTTACGTAATTTAATAAAAAGTAAACAGAAAAGTAGATATTTAAGTATGAAGTCGAGTGGTTGAAAAGGGAGGAGGAGTCAAATTACCACCTGAAATGGTTGAAAAAGATGCTGGAAGAGGATTAATGATCATGAAGTCAAGAAATAAATTTTTAATAATTTTTTTCCTTTCCTGATTCTCCCTTCTCTTAAATGTCAAATTTCCTTTACATTGTAATTTTGAATAATATACATATGATTAAATATGAACAGCCATCAAGTTCTCCATATTTCAAATGTCCCGACTTATTGAAGAATTTCTCTATTGATAAAATTGTATGTTGATATTTTTTTTCTTTCTATTTTAGTTATCCTAAATACAACAATAATGTACCTAGTGAAATCTCACAAGTGGAGACTGAGTAGGGGAAAATGTACACAAACCTTACCACTACCTCATAGAGATAGAGAGCTTGTTTCCAAAAGACCCTCGTCTCAAAAATCAAGTCTCATAAGCAGAAGATACTAGATATGAAAAAAGGGAAAACGACTAATAATAAAAAGCAAATGATAGTATATAAATACGATAAAGTAACAAATATAATAAAGATAATGACAACATATGATATATAGACACGACTATTCCTACTAAACTACTATATTACAAGGCCATACATCAACATAATCCTACTAGCCTATTAACCTTCTACGGTAATACGCGACCTCCAATCATTTCTATCTAAGATCATGTCCTCGGTGAGATAAAGTTTTGTCATATCTTATCTGATCACCTGCCCCCCAATACTTTTTCGGTCTACCTCTAGTCCTTTGTGTAATCCCTAAAATCCAACCTCTTGCACCTCCTAACAGGGACATCAGTACTTCTTCTATGCACATGTCCAAAAACCATCGCAATCTTGCTTCCCTTATCTTGTCAACCACATGGGCCACCTCTAACTTCTCCCGGATGGTCTTATTCTTAATTTTATCACTCCTAGTATGTCCACATATCCATCTCAACTAGGGATGGAAACGGGGCGGGGCGGGGTGGGGCGGGTTTAGAGCTATACGGGGCTGGTTGAAGTAGCTATTTTTAAAACTAATGTGGGGCGGGGTGGGTTGCAAGTTTAAAAAATCAAATAGAAATTTGAAGAAATTAAATTTTTGTAATTAGTAAAAATCAAAGATATAAACTTTTTATATGAAATATTGATTATAATTTTATTTTTTCTAAAATTTAAACTAAATATGTCAGGTAAATTGTTAGTTGTTAAAATATTAATTAGAAACTTTTAAGTAACTTAAGAAACAATTGTTAAAATATCAACTAAAATAGTTAATTAGTTGTTGAGACGTTAATTAGCGAAAAAAAAACTAAATTCAATTAAAAAATAAAAGAACTTTAAAATTCAAGCGGGGCGCGTTGAAAATGAAAAAAAGTCATCATGAGGGGCGGGCGCGGCGGTTTAAAAATATTGTGGGTTAAACTCAACCCCCCCCCCCCCCTGCCATCCCTAATCTCAACATCCTCATCTCCGTCACTTGCATCTTCTGAACATGTGAATTTTTAATTAGCCCAACACTCCACCCTATATAGTAGAGACGGTCTAACCACCATTTTGTAAAACTTGCCTTTAAGTTTAGGTGGTATATTTTTATCACACAATACTCCAGAGGCATACCTCCATTTTGTTCAGGCTCCTCCAATACGATGTGTGATATTATCGTCAATATCGCCACTTCTCTGGATGATGGACCCAAGATACTTAATTAAAGTTGTTTTTCTTTGAAATAGGTTGAGTGGAAAGAGTCACTTCAATGTCTATTTCATCTCTTGCAACACTGAATTTGCACTCTAAGTATCCTATATATTAAGAGTAATTTTGATTTTAGAAATTTTCAATAGTACGTATTGAACTGACCAAATCTCAAATTATCTAAATCGGTAGTTTACTTTCCTTTGCTATATTTCTTTACTGATTAATGTGTAACATACACGCAAAGTGCGTAACAAGAGATAATAAAGGATAAGTCATATAGATTATGGCAGTAACGTATTCATACTATTAGAGGCTATATTATCTTAGTTAGATTCACATATTTCTTATTTAATGACAAATGCATCGTCCTGCTGTTATGCATTTTTTCTTATTAGTGTTTTCTATTTTAACTCGACTTTAAGAATATATAGAAGCTTCACAATAATCGTAAGGGACAAACCGCAGCCTATGTTTCTAGAGACTACTTAAAAGAAACACATGGAGCTCAAATCCACGATGACTCAATCAAAAAAAATTTTAGTAGCTCAGTTGATTGTCTATTTGACCTTCCATCGCGTTAGTGAGGATTCAATTACTCATATCATAATTTCCTCTCCATTTTCTCTATTCTGCCTTCAATTTTTTTTTAATAAAAAAATAAACAATGACTCAATCAAATTCATTGACAAACCCAATCCCTAAAAGAACCAACAAGTAGACATTTCTTCTCTTGTTCTTGGACAAAAGAAATCAGATTTATTGGTGCTTTGATCTACAAATTATAATTCCATACTTACATGTAAAAGCTTACTCCCTCCGTTCACTTTCGTGGTGATATTTTAATGTTTTTGGACATTTGGCATCAAGAAGCATACTTGTCCCTTTGCATGTGGAAGGTATGGACAGATGGCTTTCATCAAGTTTTCCCCTGCAGATACTACTCTTTTCTCACTTAAAATTACAAACACACATATGAAAATCAACATTCAAACTTTGCTTTCTTAATAAATTGTCGATATTTATTAATTTGTTAATTCTTGTATCCTCTATTTAAATAGAGAAAATTTGTTTAATTTTGGGTAAATATTTCACATCATTCAAGATAGATTCTTAGGATAATGGCTCAACATGACTCAAGTATTAATTATGAACTATTCAAAATATTAATTTTTATTTAATTTTCAGTAATATTATTTTATTAAATAATCATTTTATTATTATATATTGTGACATTTTTCACTGTTTTCCCAACAATTTTAGAAATTATGATAAACAATATATGTCCTAAAACTATTGATAATATTGATACTGGTACTACCCTTATTCCTGCTATTTTGGTCAATCTGCCACAGTCTCATGGTGTTAAAAATTACAGGTATGTAAATAGACATGATTACAAATTCAATGCAAATAATAAAACCTTCGTAATAATACCCCTCAATGCAAGGGAATGTTAGAAAGAAATGATAAATCCCATTAAGCTATGAATGATATTCAAAAATAAGTACTGAGGTCAGTGTGAGAAACCGGATGATAGACTCTGGTGCTATGAGGCACATTTGTGTAAATAAAAATGATTTTGTGGGATGACAAACCTTTTGTTGAATGATGTATTGGATTCTCCTAATATTCGAATTAACTTAATTTTTGTATGATTATTAGAAAAAATGGAGTGAAGGTATCTTTTGAAGATGGTAAGGTCATTTTGACCAAAAATAATAATTTTGTAGGCAAATAATTATGTAATCATGACTTATATGTTCTTAATATTTGTAATGATTTAGTAAACATGTATCTGTTTCTGCTTATATGGTTGAGTCTACTTTTTAATGGCATGCTAGATTAGTACATGTTAATGTCTCATATATAAAGAACATGTAGTCTCTTGATTTAATATCTAGGCTAGATTCAAATAATTTTGACAAATGTGAAATATATATTGAAGCTAAAATTACTAAAAAGTCATGTTTTTCAGTAAATAGAGAAACTGAATGTCACAACCTAATTCCTCAAGCCATGATGGCGCCTACTATAATCCACTGATAGGCAAGCCAACCCGTAACCCAAAACTGTGAATAATAGGTGTTAGGATATAAACCAACGGAGTCTAACCATATAACAATAATATAGAAGAATAAGTATAGGAATAACTGCAAGGAACCTCCCAAAGTCTAGAGATAACCAATATAGAGTAACTGCAAGGAACCTCCCAAAGTCTAGAGATAACCAATATAGAGCTGCTATACACTAAAATAAAGAGTACAAGTCTCAAAAGTGGACCAAAATACACAAGGATCTGGCAAGTCTAAAAAGTATATGCAAAAGACGGACCATAAAGTTGAAGGTGACAGAATGATCCAAAAACGCCAACTGCTTACCTTTATCTCCAGTACGGCTGCTGCAAGCTCAATCTATCAGCGCTAGTGATTGGTGCTCGGACCTACATCATGAAGGGAGATGCAGAGTATAGTATGAATACCAGATAAAAAGGTACCCAGTAGGCATCATAGGCCGATTGATCAAAGCATGTAAAATCAATATGAAGAAGAGGAATTAAATCTAAACAAGAGTCTGATAACAATATCCATAACGAGGAAAGAACAATGATAAAGACGATTAATCTAGCTAAAAGATCTATGCTAACTACACCCAGCTGAGACACACGTTCACTTATTAAAGTAAAACTTGAGTGAACTCCCACAAACTTGTTGGGTACACACAATATCTATACTAAGATGGTTAAGAACTAAGGTTCTCTTGGAGTAAAATACTGTAGGGGTCATAAATCTACGAGATCGAGGCCTCGAACCTAACACCAAGATATTCATAATTCTATAAAAGCAAGACCTTGAACCCCTATACCAAGAAATGATAATTCTGTAAATTGTGAGGCCACAAACCCCGATACTAAGGTATTGATAATTCCACAAAAGCAAGTCTTCAAACCTCGATAATAAGGTAATGATAGTTTTTTAAAAAGGGAGGCCTTGAACCTCGATACTAAGATAATGATAGTTCAATAAAAGTGAGACCTCATACCCGATACTAAGACAATAATAGTTCTAAAAAAGCGAGGTCTCGAACCTCGGTACTCCAGAGAAACATAACTCTATAAAAGTGAGGCCTCGAACCTTGAAGCTTAGGAAATCACAAAACTATAAAAGCAAGGCCTCGAACCTCGATACTCTACATGATTAGCATAACGAGGTACTGGGACCTTTCCACTAGACCAAGTCCAAAATTACATACATAAAGTCTGGGACCTTTCCACTAGATGGAACAATTTATTTACTCCACTCGAGCTCCAAAAAAATTGAGACGAGCCGATCACAAGGTCTGGGGTCATCAATGTACCGCAATAGTCAGGAAAGCACGGGAAAAATATGGATAACAATATTCATAAATGTATAGTTACTACCTAGCTAAGGCCAGCCTATAGACTGTAGTCTATTATACCATTCTACAAGGATCTAAGTCCACTGGAGCAACGTTGGGGCACCTAAAGCAAGTTCTTTAACCTAAATTATGGTCAACGTGCTTCGTAAGAAACCAATGATTAGCAGGGCAAGTATCAACAATGATCACATGCTAACAATTACCCAAAGCACCCTAAATGACCTAAAACATGATGCAAATACTAAGGCTCATAACAATCTGCCTAGGGCTCATAACAATCTACCTAACCACAATAATTTCAACAACTCCACATGCTTATTAGGATAAAAAAATCTAAAGGGAAATAGTGCTACTAACAATGGATCAACCTAACAAGGCATACAGCGAGTTCATGTCTACCTGGTATATCAACTAGGCCTATAACATGAATTCTAACACTTGAAACCCATAATTAAACTACTCACCCGAATTCCAACCAATTCAACATGAATTCATACGAACCAACTCAATCTAGATAAATAGAAGTTGTAGCCTACCTATGGGCCGATCATGCACACTTAATTCACTTTGTCAGAGCCTTTTCCTTTCGTGCGACCTCTTGATGTTGCCACACTATCAAAAATAGATTCACACATGATGATCAATTAGACACTAAAATTGCAAGAAATGGAGTTGGACCAATTTTGAGACCTAAAATGGAAAATATGGAACCCACATCTGAAATATTAGAAGACTCCAAAAATTAGTCCAACACAATGTTCCTAGTCCAATTAACACTTAAGAAACTTAATCTAGCCAAGAAAATTCAAGAAATGATTAAATGACAAAAATTCCGAAATTTTGACTAATTGCCAAAAAAGACAACAACTAAAAAGGGAAAATTACCAAAACTGAATGCCAAAATCCAAAATCAATCACCCCATGATGATCCTTGTGAATTTTCACCTAAAATGGATTCCGAGATCACTGAAAATAGGTTTCGTTAGCTCAAGTTATTCCACATCAAAGTTTCACCGCAAGTTCATTTTGAAAATGCATTTTACAGGTGGAAAAAATAAAATTTTACCTTAATCAAATACCCAAATCAGGTTCACGACCTTGCCAAAACGTTCCTTATAAAATCCATAAAGGATAACCCTAAGAATCACTTAATATGGACCTGAAATGCCCCAACAATCAATTTCCCAAAATTCCAAAAACTTTATAACAAAAATTAGCTCAAACCTGCAGCTAAAACATGATTTTTACCTTGAATAGAGTGCCTATGATTGATTCCCGCACTACCACGATGTTCCTCTCAAAAACCACTTGAAATTAGACTTTTGAATCACCAAATTTGAGCCCAAAACGATGGAGAAATCACCTGGAGAAGTTGCATGCTTACTGAAATTTGACTAAGTCTGGGAATTAAAAGGCACTCGAGCATCACTATAGAGACCCCTCCCAAAAGGGCGAGCCTCGCTTTAGCGGGTGGATCCGCTATAGCGAGCGGATCCGATATAGCGAGCCAAGGGTTGCTATAGCAACGCCCCTACCCTTGCCCCGTGCTGGTGTCGCTATAGTGAGCCCAGGCCGCTATAGCGACGACACCAGATGATTAGCTATAAAAAGCTATTTTTTCCAACTCCTAATTTTTTATGGGGTACTCAAAATTCATTCGAGTCCCCATGAATGTAAATAAACTATGTTACCCTACTAAAAATATGTTTCATATTCAATGGCATTGTCAAAATTCCCATATAAGGTCATTTCGATTAATATGAGTCCACTTCCATGAGCAATTTTAGCAAATTTTCATCGAGGGGCTCAAAATGAGCCTAGAAGCCTCGAGAACAGAACGAAGGGTCATTCTAGACCAAATTTGACATTTCCAAACTATCTGCACTGTCAAAATTTTTATTTGGACATATTTTTCAAGAATATTGACCAAAGTCAATCTTTGGACGATTCAAAAGGCTAAAATGCAAAACTTGATAAAAACATACACCAAAAGCCTCAGTTCTCAAGACAACCACGCTTCTAGTCTAATTTGACCATTTCAAAGTTAATGGAACTATTAAAATTCCCTTCTGAGGCTATTTTCCCATGTTCTGCGCAAAAATCAACTTTTCAAGGTATAAGTTCCTCCAAAACACGAAAAAATTGCACAAACTCTCTAATGAAGACTAGGCTACCAGTACCAGCAGTCATAAAAATGACCTTGGGTCACTATAAGAACACTCTAATGGTGAACAGTACATAGTGAGGGTAAAATAATCCAGAGGGTCATTATAATATCCACTACTAAAAGAACTTTCATCCGCGAAAGTAAGGATAGAAACATACTTAGGGGCTCAAATAAGATGGGGAACTGCTCCCACATCTCTTACTCGATCTCCCAGGTAGTCTCTTCGACTAGACAGTGTCTCCACTAAACCTTAACAATTGAATGGACCTTGAGTGAAATTGGCGAACATCTCTAGCTGATATGGCTATCGACTTCTCAATATAAGTTAGCCATTCACTCAACAGTGTCATACTAAAGCACGTGGGACTTATCTGGAATGTATCGTCGCAACATAGATATATGAAAAATCAGATGGATAACTGAAAATGCTGGAGGTAGGGCCAACTCATATGCAACCTCACCAACATGCCTCAACATCTCAAAAGGCCCAGTATACTGGAGGCTAAGCTTGCCTTGCCTACTGAACTGCATCACTCCCTTCAAGAGCGATACTCGTAGAAATACCCAATCACCCACACAAAAAGATAAAGGGTGGCTCATGCTGTTCACATAACTCTGATGTCAGCTCTATGTTGTCCTCAATCTATCCTGAATCATCTTGAATCTGGCTAAGGCATTGTGAAGCAGGTTTGTGTTGTATGGCCAAAGATTGAAGGACTCGAACCAACCAATCAGAGTGCGACAATGCCTAATATATAGGACCTCTGAATACTCGAGTAGTAGTTGTTATTGTAACAAACTCTGCTAAGGGAGAAAAATAGTCCCATTGACCCTCAAACTCTAATACACAGGCCCGTAACATATCCTTCAAGACATGAATAGTATGTTTCGACTGTCCATCCTTGTGGGGTGAAATGTGGTGCTAAGGTCCATCAAGGTGCCCAACTCCCTCTAAAAAGCTCTCTAGAAGCTAGACATGAACTAGGACCCTCGATCAAAGATAATAGATACCGGCACCCTATGTAAACAAACCACCTCTTATGTATAAACCTGGGCTAGCTGTTCCACACTGTAAGCAAAAAACACTAGGAGGAAATGGGCAGACTTGGTCACAAAGTCTGAGGCAACCCTATCACAAAATCCATCATGATCCTCTCCCACTTTCACTCATGAATGGGCAATCTCTGGAACTCCCTACCAGTCCTTTGATACTCGGCTTTTACCTGTTGGAACCTAAGGCAATGGGACACATAATATGAGATATCCCTCCTCATATCATTCTACCAGTAATGCTAGCTTAAGTAACAATAAGTCTGTATGGTGCCCAGATGTATATGTATAGAATATGTGGAGTGATAGGCCTCGTGAAGAATAAACTGAACCAAATCTCCAACTATGGGAACATATAGGTGGATGCCATACTCTAACACCTCGTATGAATCAATAGATGCCTTGACACCCTCTCTTCACGACACTAATTCCCAAAGCTTAACTAGGGCCTCATCCTTAAACAATTGGCCACGTCTTTGATCAAGTAAGGATGAATGGGCCCCAAAAGAGGCCAATATTCATTCAGAGTCCAAAAGATCCAACCTAACCATCCTGTTATCTAAGAATTGGATATCCAAAGCTAAAGATCTCTCCATAATAGATAAGTAAGCTAGGTTTCCTATACTCTCTTTCTTCTGGCTCAAGGCATCTGCCACCATATTTATCTTTCCCGAATGATAGAGGATAGTATAAATAATCTGGTAGGATCTCAATCTAACACCATTGTCGGGAATTAAAGTCCCTTTGGCTCAAAATATACTGAAGGTTGCGATGGTTTGTATAAATTTTACGTAGACCCCGTATAGATAGTGCCGCCACTTCTTGAGAGCAAACACTACCATCGCCAACTCTAAGTCATGAGTTGGGTAGTTACGCTCGTGTGGTCTCAACTGTCGAGAGGCGTAGGTAATAACTCAACCCTGCTACATCAATACACATCCCAAGCCAACACCAGATACAACATAATACACAGTAAAGCACATGCCTTCAACTGGAAGGGTCAAGATAGGTGTGGTGGTGAGTAACTCCTTGAGCCGAAAGTTCAACTCACACCCCTCAAACTAGTCAAAAGGGACCCTTGATGGGTAAACTGCATCAGTGAGGTGGCAATAGTAGAGAAGCCCTCAATAAAGCGTCGTTAATACCTAGCCAAACCAATGAAACTCCATATCTTTGTGACTGTCGTAGGCCTAGCCCAAATCAAATGTCCTCAATATTGGTCGGATCAACCATAATGCCCTCCATGGATACCATATGCCCTAAGAATGTCATTGACTCCAATACAAACTCACACTTTGAAACTTAGCATAAATCTAATGGTCTCTTAAAGTCTGGAGCACAATCTTTAAGTGTTAAACATGCTCGTCCCTGCTCCACGAGTATACTAAAATATCATTGGTGAATACAATCATAAAAGAGTCAAGATAGAGCCTAAGCACTCGGGTCATCAAGTTTATAAAAGAAAAAGGGGCATTAGTAAGCCCAAAAGACATCACTAGAAACTCATGATGGCTATAAAGTGTTCGAAAGGCAATCTTAGGAACATTAGCTTCCCTAATCCTCAACTGGTGGTAATCGGACCTCAGGTCAATCTTAAAGAACACAACAACACTGTGAAGTTGATCAAATAAATCATCAATTTGAGGCAAATGGCAATGGTTCTTCATCTTTACCTTATCAAGCTGCCTATATTTATGCACATCCACGAAGTCCTATCCTTCTTCTTAATAAAGAGAACAGGAGCACCACATGGAGATACACTCGGATGAATGAACCCCTTACCTAAGAGGTCCTCAAGCTAAACACTGAGCTCCAGGAGCTTTATAGGAGACATTTAATAGGGTAGGACTGATATGGGCTTAATACCTAGCTCTTAGTCTATAGCAAAGTCAATGTCTCCAGAGTTAGGCTAGGCAGATCAGTAGGAAACACATCAAGGAAATCTTAGTCCAAAGATATAGCATCAATAGAGATAGGCTCACTAGAAACATCGTGAACATAAGCTAAATAAGCTAAACATCCCGAGGAAACTAACTAATGTGCCCGCATAAAAGATATGATCTCCGTCGGTGAGAGACTATAGGTACTCTACCACAAAACCAGGGGAATACCAGGCAAAGCTAAAGTACTAGTCCAACACTGTATGATGAGAAGATAACCAGTCTATGCCCAAAATAACATCAAGATATAAAATATCAAGCAAAATAAGATTCGCTCGCGTATCATGCCCCAGAATGGTCACCATGTAGGATTTACATACCTGATCTACTACTAAAGAATCCTTTACAGGGTTGAAAGCACCCAACGGCACCTCTAATAACTGTGAATGAATAGCCAAACGGGGAGCAAAGTATAAAGATAGATAAGAGAAGCTAGAACCTAGATCAAATAAGCCTAAGCAGTCTGCCAGCATATAAGGATAGTGCTTGTGATGACATCGTCCGATGCCTCAGCCTCATCCTTAGCTAGGGTAGCATAAAAATGGCCCTGTCAGCCTCCTCCTCGGACATATTTCCTACCACATATCCTGCCTCCCCGGGGACCTCCCCAAATACCCTATTGGCTATCGATATAGCCCTGTTTCTAATCTCCACTATCTCGGCCTTGACCTCTGCCTTCGCCTCCAAGTGGAGGTGGTACTGCTGTAAGTGGTCTAGCTCAAATAGGGTAGTCTTTAGACCAGTGGTCTACTAAATTATAATCATAATAACCTAGGCTTGAACACCCTGAAGTACCCTATTTGCGGTGTGAAGAGAATGGACCTGGTCTCTTCGAGCTCTGACCTGTACTAGAACCCCCTAAATGGGGTTGACTACCCTCAACTTCAGACAAGGCCACTTGAATCAGCTGATTAGGCTGACGTTGATGATATCTAGCATGTGGAAACCTCTGGCGGGGATTGTCATATATATCTTGGCCTCTAGACATAGACCTACTAATGTTTTCGTGGTGCCTGTCCCTTTTATTGATTCCCCCTTAGGCCTCACGATAGATAAGTTCTATAGTTTAGGTGTGATCAACAACATCAAGAAATTAGCAACATGCAGAAACTAAGTTCTCAGTCCCCAACCTTAATTGGGGCCTTAACCCACACATAGAGTACCTCACCCTCTCCTCTTCGATGAATAGAATCATTGCAGTATGTCAGGAGAGCTAGGGGAATCTGGTCTCATACTCAACAATTGTCATCTGGACCTGCTTTAGCTATGTAAACCGATCCCAGAGTCGATCCCCAATGCTACTTGGGATTTACCTAGATAATAAGGCCTGTGAAAATTGGGCCCAAGTAAATGAGGGTGACCTAGCTAACTTGGTATGCACATAAGAGTGCAACCACCACCTAGGGGGCTTGCAGAACTGGTGAGTGATGAAGTTGGCTCCTATGGACTCCACAAGACCTAAGAACTGGAGTTGCTCCTAACATGTGGTCAAACACTTCAAGGTATCCTCTTCGGCAGCTCCAATAAATATCGGGGGTCACAGCCTCTAAAATAACCCCAATATCTTTTGTTCTTGCAAGGGCATAACACCCTATGGAATTGCTTATAGGGATGCAACATATGGTGGGGTGGCTAAACCTTGGGTGCAGGTGGCATACGGGAATCCTGTTATGCTGACATATTTGGAACTAGAGTGGAGGCTTGTTGTACGCCCCTAAGGCAATCAAAAGCTGAAGTATAGTCGTCTGCTAGCTATGAAGGGACAGGAGTATCTCGATGCTTCTCGACTAGGTCCGGTGCTACATTTTCATCTAGGGATGGTACAGCCCCTTACCCCTATCTTTGGGTCTACCTCTACGAGCCATGACCAATGAGTAAGTGAAACATGTAAGTCTTTACGAAACAAATATGACATATGCTTCACGAAAAGATACAACATAGATAATGGTTCTTAATGACATCTTGTAGCTTCCCAACTATAGGCCACATACATCTCCACACTAATCCACAGGACTCTACTAGATGTTAGATCTATGTAAGTGAGACCAGTGAACCTGGGGCACTGATACCAACTTGTCACAACTCGATTCCTTAAATTGTGATGGCGCTTGCCATAATCCACTAATAGGCAAGCCAAGCTGTAACTCAAAACTATAAATAATGGTTGTTAGGGGGAAAATGGAGTCTAACTATATAGCAATAATACAGTAGAATAAAGATAGGAATAACTGAAAATATATACAAGTAATCCTCACAAAACCTAGAGGTCACCAATGCAGAGCTACTACAGACAAAATTAAAAAGTACAAGTCCTAAAAGTGTATCAAAATGCCCAAGGATCTGGCTAGTCAAAAAAATATACGCAAAAGATGAGCAAGTAAGCTTAAGGAGACAGAATGATCCAAAAATGTCAAATGCCTACCTTGGTCTCAGCTACGACTGCAACAAGCCTGATCTATTAGTGCTGGTGACTGGAGCGCAGAGCTGCATCACAAAAGGAGATGTAGAATGTAGTATGAATACCAGATGAAAAGGTACCCAGTAGGCATCATAGACTGATTGAGCAAAGCAAGTAAAATCAATGTAAAGAAGAGGGAATCAAATCAAAACAAAAGTTCGATAACAATATCCATAACGAGGAAAGAACAGTGATAAAGATAGCTAATCTAGATCTACACTAACTATACCTATCCAGTATACACGTGCGCAATTTAAATTAAAACTTGAGCGAACCCCCATAAGCCCACTAGGTACACAGGACATTTATATTAAGAGTGTTAGGAGCTAGCGTTCTCCTCGAGTAAAATACTATAGGGGTAACAAATTTGACAGATCGATGCCCTGAACCCGACACCAAGGTAGTCGTAATTCTAGAAAAGCGAGGACTCAAACCTTGATATAAGAATTGATCATTCTATAAAAGCAAGACCTTGAACCTTGATACTAAGGTACTGATATTTTTGCAAACGTTAGGCGTCGAACCCTGATAGTGATGTAAAGATAGTCCGTAAAAGTGAGTCCTCAAACTCCGATAATAAGATAATTATAGTCTTGTTAAAGCGAGGCATCGAACTCCTATATTATAGTTCAGAGTGAGGCCTTGAACCCCAATAACCTAGGAATACATAACTCTATAGAAATGAGGCCTCAAACCCCGAGTAGGAAATCATAAATGAGTAAAAGCAAGGCCTTAAGCCCCAATACTCTACATGAATAGCCGAACAAGGTGCCAAATCAAATCTTTCTCCACAAAGTCCTAATAGTCACCAAGACTTTATATCCACACTGAACCAATTCCATAATTATATACATAAGGTCCAAGGCCTTTCCACCATTTGGAATAATTCATTAACGCAGCTCAAGCTCCAACCAAAATCGAGACAAGTTGATCAGAAGGTCTGGGATCATCAACGTACTGCAATAGTCAGGAAAGCGCAGGGAAATGATGGATAACGGTGTTCACAAGTGCATAGTTACTACCTAGCTAGGGCCCAGCTACAAACTCTAGTCTTTTATACCATTCTATAAGGATCTAAGCCCTCTGGAATGACACTGAGGCATCTAAAGCAAGTACTTTAACCTAAACTAAGTCCAACATGCTTTACAAACTAGAAGTAGGAAACCAAAAACAATATTAGCAAGGCTACCAAGTATCAACAGTGATGACATGCTCACAATTACCCTAAACACCCAAAAGGACCTAAAATATGCTACAAATACTAAGGCTCATAACAATCTACCTAGACACATCTATTTCAACAACTCCACATTCTTATCAGGAATCAAGAATCTACAGGGAAATTGTACTGCTAACAATCGAATAAGCTAACAAGGCATACAACGAGTCCACACTTACCCTATAATATCAACTAGGACTATAACATGAATTCTAACACGTAAAACCTGTAATTAAACTACTTTCCAAAATTCAATCTAATTCAACATAAATTCACACTAACCAACTCAATCTAAATAAAGGGAAATCATAGCCTACCTATAGGTCGATCACGTGTGCTCTAATTCACTTTGTCAGAGCCTTTTGCTTTCGTGCGGCCTCTAATGTTACCACTCTATCAAAAATAAATTCACAACATCATAATGATCATTTAGACACTAAAATTGTAAGAAATAGAGACAGATCAATTTTGAACCCTAAAATAGAAAATGTGGGACTCACAGCTGGTATTCCAGAATTGGCTCCAAAATTTAATCCAAAACAATATTTCCTATCCAATTAGAATTTAAGAAACTTAATCTATCCAAGAATATTCAAGAAACAATTAAACAATGAAAATTCTAAAATTTTGACTAATTGCCAGAAAAAATAGCAACCAAAAAGGGCAAATTACGATAAAGTGAATGCCAAAATAAAAAATTGACCATTTCACGATGATCGGAAGTCCACCTAAAATGAACCCCCAAGATCACTGAAAATGGGTTCTAGTAGCTCAAGTTATCCCACATCAAAGTTTCACCACAAATCATTTCAAAAATTCATTCTACAGTCAGGAAAAATAAAATTTTACCCCAATCAAGGCCCCAAATTAGGTTCCCGACCTTGTCAAAATGTTCCTTATGAAAATCCACACAAAGTAGCCCCAATAATCAATTTTCCAAATTTTCAAAAAGTTTGTCTTAAAAATTAGCTCAAACTAGCAGTTAAAACATAATATTTACCTTAAATGGAGTGTCTATGATTGAATGTGACACCCCACGATGTTCCTCTCAAATATTTCTTGAAATTAGACCTTTAATCACCAAATTTGAGTCGAAAACAAAGGAAATTTCACCTTGGGAAGGTCTGTATAATTCGAGTACGTCTAGGAATTAAAAGACACTCAGACATAGCTATGGTGACCCCTCCCAAAAGGGCAAGCCTCGTTACTTGGTCACTATAGTGGATCCTCTATAACGAGCCAGGGGTCACTATAGTGATGCTCCAACCCCTGCACAGGTGTCGCTATAAAGACATCACTATAGCGAGCCTAGGGCTACTATAGCAACAGTAGCAGATGATTAGCTAAAAAAGCTAAATTGACTTTGGGTCCCACTCCCATGGTTATTTCGTAAATTTTCATCGAGGGGCTCAAAATAAGCCGGAAAGTCTGGAGAATCAAATGAATTGTCATTTTAGACCAAATTCAACATTTTAGAACTAACCATGCTATCAGAATTTTTATTCAGGCACGTTTTCTAAGAATATTGATCAAATTTAATCGATAGCCAATTTAGATTGCTAAAATACAAAGTACAAACTTACACCAAAAGCCTTAATACTCGAGTTGACTATAATTCTAGCCTTACTTGATCGTTCTAGAGCTGATGGAACTGTCAAAATTCCATTCTGAGGTCATTTACCCATGTTTTTCCCAAAAATTATTTTTTGTAAGGTATAAGACCATACAAAATGCGAGAAAACTGCACAACTCCCTAACAAATAATCAGGCGACCGTGCTACTAGTGTCAGTAGGTCATAAATGACTTGGGGTCACTATAGGAATACTTTAATGGTGAAAATAACATGGTAAGACAAAATGATTCAGAAGAGCATTACACTAAATTATTATCTTTAATTCAAACTGATTTGAGTGATCTACAATAGAATATGACTAAAAGTGGTAAAAGATATTATGTGACTTTTCTACTTTTACTAAATTGTATTTATTTAGAAATAAAGATATTGCATTGGACACTTTTATTTCTTATACATCTGAGGATGAAAATTAGCTTAGTAGAAAAATCAAGACAATTAGATTGAATAGAGGTGGAGAATATGCATATTTAAATGTCTTTTTTGAAGAAGAAAGAACTATTCATAATGTAACCCCGCCTTATGTAACACTTTCTAATTCATCCCACCTAGTCTGAATAAATGCCCAGGAGAAGCTAAGAAGAATAACTTAAAAATGTCACAGGAAGAAACCACAAAGGGTCATCTACGACCCGTATAGTGACCTACGACCTGTAGATGGGACCTCATGGTTCCCACTTGAAAAAATTTCCTAAGTCTGAGGTCCAAGTACAAGGCCTTCTATGGATCGTACTTCATTCCACAGCCCGTGGAATTGGTTTTGTAGATTGGAGTTCCAAAACCAAAATTTTGGAATCTTGAACCATGATTAACATGACAACTCGTGGTTCATTTTATGGTCCATAAAATAGGGTTTCGTAGATCCCAGGTCCAATTTCTAATAACTCAAATTTTGGACACCTTCATCAATAAGAGGCCACTTATGTCCCGTAAGTGGAACCACGGCCCATAGACGGGATATTGTGGTTCCATTCGGCAATTTTTAAAAGGAGTATTTTCTATATTTTCCTACCCTTTTATTAAAACATATGATATTTTGGACTTGTTTTAGATCCCATATCAATACTCTAAGTGTAATATTATTTATTCTACACTTAGAACTTTTGAGAGCATTAAGGAAGGGAGAAAGATAGGGTTCCGAGCACGCGAGTGGAGACTGTCCAAACGTTGACAGTTCATCGTAATACCTGGTAAATAATGCTAATAATAACATTGGATAGAGTTTGTCCATGTGTCCCTTTGTCAACACGAGCTGAATTGCTAGTAGAGATTGAGTAGTGAAGTCCCATAAATTCTAATTGTCAACTTTTTTTTGCATCTATTTTGAGTCTTCATGAACATATATAAATGAATTTTTAACTGTGTTCTAGTTATATGATGTTAGAGTATTAAATTTATAATTTACAATATGAACCTTAAATTGCATTGTTCCATGTAGTCATTGTTGCATTAACTGAATTTGAGATCATGGTTTTGGCAATCTGAGTTGAGTAATTTGGGCATGGTTGAGCATGTGGAGCATATTTATTGTCTATATACATATCTACTGAGAATCTTACATGTTTTTATGATGGACATGGTTGATGGATTGGAGTCTAAATGACCGGTTGAGTTTGAGATAGAGTCTTGACTGTATGCATAATCGATTGTCCTGATTGGCTTGATTGTTGAGTGATTGAGTTGAGTTTGATTGGAGAAAATATAAATAAATAAGATGGAGTTGATTGGCATGATTATATTTTACTCTTGAGAGGAGTATTGAGCACTGATATAGGAGAAAGTAGATAACTACTCTAACCTATAAACTATGTTGCCAGTGTAGAATAGTTGCACCATTAATTTGAGTGACTCATGTCCCAAAAAGATGGATATTTACTTTGGACCCAAAGAGGTTTGATCGTCCCTTATCTTGGAAAGTGTTAGATAGGTGTAGTAACAAAGTGATGGTATTGGATGTCAGTTAAGAGAAATTCCCAAGAAAAATTGATAGAGCATGAAATGTTTTAAATCGAATTGCATGACATTGAGTCTATTTTCAAAGCATGATTTAATAATCATTAAGGTGAGTTATGGATTGTTAAGTCAATTATTGAGCTGAGTTGATTGATTTGTGTCTGAGCAATACTGTTTCTTGAGTTATTTTACATACCAGTATATTCCATATATTGACATTCATTTGGGCTTGCATCATTAATGATGTAGATACAAATGACCAAGGATTTCAGCAAGCACATCATTGAGGTCTAGCTTCTTGCTTCCAGATTTGGTGAGCCATCCTTGCTATTTGGAGGAGCCTTTTTATCATTTATTTAGTATTATTCATTTCTTTTGATTGGGTTATCCATGACCTATCACGGTACCTTCTAGACAGTAGACAGAGGCTTCATACACTAGATTTGGGATTGTTGATGTGGATGTTGTCTGACTAGTTTCTTTCATACTTGTCTTGATTGTTTTGAGATAGATTATTGTTCTTTTATTTAAGTTCCTTTTATCATTGTAGAGTTTCATGTGATGATGAGGCCAGGTGGTTCTCTTGGGGAATCAACAATGATTCTTCAAGTGCTAGCCACGCCAAGGATACCCTCCCTAGGCATGACGAACTAATATCAAAGTATAGAATTCAAGTGTCCTAGGGAGTCCATGAAATCGTGTTTAAAGAGTCTCTTTCATAGGTTTGTTGTGCACCACACTTTATAAGTTGGAGGATATGGGACCTTAGGAATTGATACAATTCTTTGATATTTTGAGTTCGTGTGATAAGTATAACTTTATTAAAGCTCTTTTTCTAATTCATGCATCACGCTTTTGCAGATCATGCCTCCTAAGTGTACCGCCACCCAAAGAGATACACTAGCTATCAATAATGAGAATCCTCCTCTAGAGGTGCCTACATAAATGGAGATGAGGGGCCAAGATCGACCTGCTAGAGCCGCTGGGGCTCCCTGGGCACCTACTGCGTTGCCTCCTCTTACTATAGAGGCTAATTTCAGATGAGCTATTACTATGATCACCTAGTTGGTAGCCACCCAGAGTGGGAATCGGAGTTCATTGGCTCCTAGTTATAGCTCTCAAGAGCCAACTACTGCAACCAAACTTAGAGATTTCTTGAGAATGAACCTACCAGTAGTCACAGGGTCTAAGGTTGAGGAAGATCCCTAGAACTTCATTGATGAGATGTGGAAAGTCTTGAAAGCTATGCATGCAACTGAGATTAAGGAGTAGAAGTCACTTCTTACGATCTTAATGTTGTGGTGAACGTCTGGTATAACTAATGGGGATAGGGTCGACGTGAGGATGTTGAGCCTGCTGAGTGGAGTGAATTTGAGAATGCCTTTCTTGATCACTTTTTTCTCTAAAAGTTGAGGGAGGCTAAGATTGAAGGGTTTATGAACTTGAAATAGGAGGGATTAACTGTCAAAGAATATAGCCTCAAGTTCATCCAACTATCCAGGTATGCCCCAGAGATGGTCCACGACATGAGAGCAAAAATGAGAAAGTTCATATCTGGCTTAGGTAAACATGTGAAGAAGGAATGCAAAGCAACATTGCTTATACCAGGCATGGACATCTCTACGCTTCTGGTCTATGCACAAAGACTTGAGGAGGACAACAAGAGGGATAGAGAGAATCATCTGAACGAGAAGGCTAAGTCAGTAGGGCGTGAGCCTAACTAGCCTAAGCAGAGTTAAGGGAGACAATTCTTACTTTCAAAAGAGGTCTTCGAGTTGTGCACCATCCTCAGCAAGTGCACCGACTCCGAATAACAGGTATGATTAGAACTCCCAAGGACAACATAACTTCATAGAACAGGGTCCTCAGTCTTAAGCCAATATGACCCTCGGTTCGAAAGGGAAGCCACCTTGTGGGAAATGTGGCAGGATGCATTTGGGAGAGTACAGAGAGTGAGGGAATAGTTGCTTTAAGTGTGGCCGGATGGGCCACTTCACGAAGGAATGTCTGATATAGGGAAATAAGGCTCAGTTTTCTATTACAACACCACCAACCAAAAGTAATCAAAGGGGTGCTACACCAGGGACATACAATGGAACAAACCGCCAGTATGCGATGGGGAACCAACAGGACCAAGAGGCTGCACCAGATGTTGTGATGGGTATGCTTCGAGTTTTTACTTTTGATTGTTATGCATTGCTTGATCGGGGTACAACTTTTTTATTTTTGATGCCATTTGCGGCTAGTAGATTTGAGAATCTTCCTGAGTGCTTGCTTGAACCCTTTGTTATTTCTACTCCTATGGTGAGTCCTGCGAGATCCCATGTTTCTCGTCTTCTATATATATATACACACACATCAGGTGGCATATCATATAAGACATATAATTTTGGGTAGAACCTAAGAATAGTTAGGCTGCCAATAAGTGGTATACATATTTGGGATTAAAGAAATGACCCGAGAGGCACCTCCCCCTTTTGGAAGGTTTAAATTAGGGTTCACATTTCAAATGAGACTAAAAGTGAATAATTTGCTAATAATGGATTCTAAAGGTTATTTAAATAGCAAAAAGGTCATACATTAAGTTTTGAAATCAAGAAAGTCGCAAGATAAAGGTTGGCCAAAGCTACAGTAAGTTTCTTTAAGAAATCCTTCTTAAATTTAGGTCAAATGCATCAGGCCATATCCCCCAAAGTATAAGGATTTAGAAGGTCCATGACCTATCAAATTGAAGATCTATGAGTCTAGTTTGCAACTCACAAAATCGCACATCAAACCGACCTCAGAGTAAAAAGGTATGATTGTTTTACTATGACTGCCCAGCAAGAAATCGGGTCATGGGTTGGTCGGGTCAACCCACCTAGATATCGGCTAATTTGAGATTTTTATAGCTCAAATCAGTTTTATTTCATACCAAACAACATATAAACTGAAGATAAAGTTCCCTCAAGGTAGCAAGGTGATTTGGGTAAGTTTTTCGCATTTCTACCGTTAAAATTCGTCCCCATGCCAAGAAATGTGTGTCTTACACTTTGCAATTATTTTCCCCTCCTATTAGCTGTGTTTAGGGTTGTTTTTGGATATAAAAGAGTGGTGTTCCTACTGGTTATTCTTGGTTTGCATATGGTGTGTTCAGGTAATAATCTTGGGGCTCCTTTACGACTTTTTTACGAAGTTTTACAGACATTTCCTCGCGTAAATACTATTTGCCGAATCTGGTCATTAATGTTAAATTCTGGACTATTTATAGATGTCTTTAAGCTGCATACATATAGTTTTTGTGAAGCTTAGGACTTAAGGAACAACTCTTATGAAGATACTTTGGGCAATAGGACGTTCGTTAGGAGGGTATGTTAAGGCTAAGCTCTGTCTCTCCTTTTAGCATGAAATTCAAAAAGTTTCCCAAAACGTCAAATGTGATGTCTTACTATTTTTTTACTAGAAAGACCTTCTGTGAAAGACATTGGGATTGCAGCCGAGTTATCTTTATGATGATATTAAGTCAAAATTCCATTCGTTCGCTTAAACTGGACTTTCAATATCTATATATCATTTTATCGATTTTTTGGGCTACCTATCCATATGTTCAAGGTTTTTTTCTTTTAGGTGTAGTGTCATTAAAATAAATGTAGATTACGAAGGAAATGTAGTATTCATAATCAGTTCTTCCATACAAAAAAAAATATAACGCGTTGATTTCCAATAATCTCTAGCGTAATGCTCCTATTTAAAATACTAAGGCACTTAATCTTGTTTAAATACTTTCCTTCACTAATTGACAGGGACCAAGTATAAACATTATTTAAAGCACCTTTATGAACATTTTCAAGTTAAGGCTTCCTTATAAATTCTGAGTTAAGTTGTCAAACTTATTCAAAATACATGTAAAATTCCACAAATCGAGCGTATATGCTACGATAATGGTTATGATGCTATAAGAATAAGTGTACCAATGAGCCAAGATTGCTAAATTTATGTTATGGCCTATTGTGTGCATTCAATATTCATATCATATATTGCACGATATGCATGGACTTCGCGCTATAATCAGAGTTATGGGGCATACATACATATATATATATATATATATATATATATATATATATATATATATATATATATATATATATATATATATATATATATTATACTACGTCTCGTTGCCTGGGGACGCTGCATTTTATCTCGAGCGTGCAGGTTAAGGTAGGGATTCTGATCGACCCCTCCACCAGGAGCCTAGTTCATTGTAAGTTGGTAAGCTCCACTTCTTCCTAGAGCTTTCATAGGATGCATACTTTTTGTTGCATAGTTGGGCATGGTTGGGGCCCTGTCCCGGCAGTATTAGTGGTTCTCTTTGAGGCTATTGCAGACATGTTATTGTGGGTTGGTTCTTTTGTGCCTTTCAGTCTCCAGTCATAAGATTGGCATGTGTATATAGAGTGTGCTTGTACCTCTGTTGTTGTAGCCTTATCGGCTAGTTAGTACTTTATCATTTAGGTGTCTGGGGTCCATCATCCAGAGTAGTGGTGATATCGACGATGATGTCATACATCGTATTGGGGCAGCTTGGTCTAAATGGAGGCTTGCCTCTGGAGTATTGTGTGATAAGAAGATACCACCTAAACTCAAAGGTAAGTTTTACAAAATGGTGGTAAAACCATCTTTGTTGTCTGGGGTGGAGTGTTGGCCAATAAAAAATGCACATGTCTAGAAGATGCAGGTTACAGAGATGAGGATGCTGAGATGGATGTGTGGGAACACAAAGAGGGATAAGATTAGGAATTATACCATTCGGGAGAAGCTAGAGGTGGCCCCAATGGCTGATAAGATGAGGGAAGCGAGACTGCGATGGTTTGGACATGTGCAGAGAAGAGGTACCAATGCTCCTGTAAGGAGATGCGAGAGGTTGGACTTAGGAGGCGCTAGGAGAAGTAGAGGTAGACCGAAAAAGCACTGGGGAGAGGTGATTAGACAGGACATGGCGAGACTTGATCTCACTGAGGACATGACCTTAGATAGGATGGAGTGAAAGTCACGTATTAGAGTAGAAGGCTAATAGGTTAGCAAGGTTAGGTTGTTGTCTAGCCGCGGGGTAGGGTAGGGTATTGTCTTTATATGTAGCATATGTATTCAATTTATCGTATTTGCATAATGTTATGTGTTCTTTAGTAGTAGCCGCTCTTCCTATTCCTTTCTTTCCTTTCATCTTTGTCATATCTAGTCTAATCTGCCTATAGGTTGTTGAGATAAAGGTTCCCAGGAAACAACCTCTCTACTTCTATGAGGTAATGGTAAGGTCTGCGTACATTCTGCCCTCCCCGAACCCCACTTATGGGATTCCACTAGGTATGTTGTTATTGTTGTATCTTGATGTAGAAGATTGGTTGTAGACCAGGTCATGACCTAAACAGTCCCGGCTTAGTTTTTCAAACATTATGCTGCCTAATTTTCTTCTCTTTTGGTCCCTAATCTAGTTAACTAGCATGTTTAGTGGCTTACCCAGCCATAATGGTGTCGAAAGCCAGTCGCACCTCCCTTCTTTTTGGGGCGTGACAAGGACATTATGGTTGAAAGGGTCTATAGAGATTGTATAGTGTCTATTCATCATAGGAATACTCTTACCAATTTGATAGAGTTGGAAGTGGTTGATTTTGATATGATCCTTGGCATGGATTGGCTCTGTGCTGCTATGCCACCATTTATTATGGGACCTGAATCGTTAAATTCCAATTTCCGAGTGCATTGGTCCGAGAGTGGAAGGGTAACTCTGTTGTGCCTAAGCGTAAGTTGATTTCCTACCTCAAGGACATAAAGCTAATCTCCAAGGGATATGCAGTAATTGTGACCTCTTGGGAGAATCAAAGATGCAGTGCTAGTACATCTAAGACTTCTTAATTGGCTAGTTGTAAATAGCCCCAGGGCTATGGAACAAAGAATTATCTCGGACCTAGACTGAGGTATTGATGATGATTTTTGAATCTCGCAGACTAGTTAATAACTAAGATTCAAATTCCAGTAGTTTAGTCAATTACTATGCATATACAACCTCGTGCGAGTTAAGTTTGATGATGTTGAGCCTCCTGCCCTTGATTCCGCCCCGATTATGAATAAGTTTCCTGAAGTGTTTCCTGATGATCTGCCTAGAGATCCTCTTGATTGGGATATTGACTTCAGAATTGATGTTCTTCCTCACACTCAACGTATCTCTCTTCCACCTTTTAGGATGGCACCTGCTGAGTTGAAAAAGCAGTTGAAAGATTTGCTAGAGAAGTGCTTTATCAGCCCAAATTTTTCTCCTAGGGGTGTTCCGTTCCTATTCGTGAGAAAGAAGGATGGCTCCCTCAGAAGTGTATTGACTATTGCTAGTTGAATAAGGTGACAGTCAAGAATAAGTATCTATTTCAAGGATCAATGACTTGTTTGACCAACTTCAAGGTGGCACTATTTTCTCCGAGATAGACCTCAAATTAGGCTATCACCAGTTAAAAGTAAGAGAATATAACATCCCAAATATGGCTTTTTGAACCTGATATGGTCACTTTGAGTTTTTGGTAATGTCCTTTAGGTTGACAAATGCACCTACAACCTTCATAGATTTAATGAACAAAGTATTCAAATAGTACCTTGACATGTTCGTGATTGTATTTATTAATGACATTTTGGTGTATTCCAGAGACAAGGAGGAGCATGCTAATCACCTCATAATTGCTCTACAGATGCTCAAGGACAATGAGTTGTACACAAAGTTCTCAAAGTGCGAGTTTTGGATCAAATCTGTGGCATTCCTAGGCCACATAGTTTTGGGTGATGGCATACGAGTGGACACTCAAAAGATTGAGGCATTTAAGAACTAGCCTAGACCAACCTCTCCAACTAATATAAGAAGTATTTTGGGTTCGGCAGGTTACAACCACAGGTTTGTTGATGGGTTCTCTCCCATATCTGCATCGTTGACTAGACTGACTCAAAAGAAGGTCAAATTCCAATGATCTGATGAACATGAGAAGAGTTTCCAAGAGTTGAAAACAAGGTTGACCACTGCCCTCGTGTTGACCTTGCCCGAAGGAACTGGTAGATTTTTTATTTATTATGATGCCTTGAGAGTGGGATTGGGATGCATATTGATGCAGAAGGGTAAAGTTGTTGCTTATGCTTCTAGACAACTCAAGGTACATGAGAAGAATTATCCCACATATGACTTAGAATTGGCAGCGATGGTGTTTGTTCTCAAACTATGGTACCACTACTTACATGGAACACATGTTGATGTATTCACATATCATAAAAGCCTGCAATATGTCTTTTCCCAGAAGGAGCTTAATTTGGGGCCAGAGGAGATAGCTTGAATTTCTCAAGGAATATGACACGAGCATCCTCTACCATCCAGGTAAAGTAACATGGTTGCTGATGCTCTTAGCAGGTTATTCATAGGCAGTACCTCCCATGTCGAAGAAGAGTTGAAGGAGATAGCCAAAGAGGTTCACAGACTAGCACAATTAGGATTTGAACTAGATGAATCTGGTGAAGGTGAAATACTTGTGCATAATAGGTCTGCATCATCTCTAGTAGTAGAGGTGAAGGAGAAGCAAGACCAAGATCCTATCTTATTTCAATTGAGGGCAGATGTGCATGAGCAAAAGGTGATGTCATTCCCCAAGAGGGGGCGATGGAGTATTATGATATCAAGGCATTGTATGTTTCAATTGTTAATGGTATTCAAGAAAAGGTCATGGAAGAAGCCCATAACTCTAGATATTTTATCTTTCTTGGATCGACTAAGATGTACCATAACTTGAGAAAAGTTTATTGATGGAGTGGGATGAAAAGAGATATTTCCAAGTGGCTGAACCATCAACAAGTTAAAGTTGAGCATCAAAGACCATATAAAGTAACTTAGAAATTTGAGTTTCTAGAATGGAAGTGAGGGATGATTAACATGGACTTCTCACAAGCTTACCGAGGTCCCACAAACAACATAATCCAATTTGGGTGATAGTTCATAGGATGACAAAATTTGTGCACTTTTTGGCAGTAAAGACGACTGACACCATGAAGGATTATGTCTGATTATATATAAGAGAGATTGTTAGATTCCATGGAGTCCCCTTGTCTATCATCTCAGAAAGAGGAGCTCAGTTTACTGCTTAATTTTTGAAATCTTTCTAGAAAGGTTTAGGTTCAAAGGTGAATCTCAACACTGCTTTCCACCCACAGACTGATGGTTAGGCAGAGTGCACCATTCAAACTTTGGAGGATATGTTGAGGGCCTGCATCATTGATTTCAAAGGTAATTAGGATGACCATTTGTCTCTGATCGAGTTTGCCTATAATAATAGCTTCCATTCATGTATTCAGATGGCTTTATATGAGAAACTATATGGAAGGAGATGTAGATCATCAATTGGATGGTTTGAGATGGGTGAGGCGGAGTTGATTGGACTAGACTTGGCTAACCAAGCCTTGGAGAAAGTGAAGATCGCCTGAGAAAGATTGAGAGTGCATAGAGTCGACATAAATCTTACACTAACATTAGTAGGAGAGACTTAGAATTTGAAGTCGATGATTGGGTGTATTTGAAAGTGTCACCTATGAAGGGTATTATGTGCTTTGGGAAGAAAGGAAAGCTGAGTCCAAGGTATATTGGTCCTTACCATATTGTAAAGAGGGTGAGCAATGTAGCTTATGAGTTGGAGCTACCACCAGAGTTAGAGGCCATCCATCCAGTCTTCCACATTCCCATGCTCAAGAAGTGTTTGGGAGATCTTCAGTTGGTTGTGTCTATTGAGATTATTGGAGTGAAAGATAGTTTGAGCTATGAGGATATCCCCATTCAAATCCTTGATCACCAGGTTCTCAAGTTGAGAACTAAAGAGATTACATTTGTCCAGGTGTTGTGGAGAAATCAATTTGTCGAAGAAGCTACTTAGGAAACTGAAGAGGAAACGAAGACTAGGTACCCACATTTATTCCTGCCTGTTGGTGATGAAGGAATTGATGGTAATGATTTATTCCTATTCCTTGAGTTTTCTATTCCGAGTTTGAATGATGTTAGGGTCCTAGAGCCATATTGATGATTGGTTTGATTTGCTGATTATTTACTTACTTGATTGCCTGATTGATTGATTGCATGAGTGAATTATGAACTGTTTGATTGTTAGAGTCTATGATAGGATTCATGCCTTGACTAGGTTTCTAGATTTCCCTTCATTCGAGGACAAATAATTCCAAGGGGGAGATAATATAATACCCCCTAATTCATCCTACCTTGTCTGAGTAAATTCCTAGGAGAAGCTGAGAAAAATAACTTAGAAATATCACTGGAAGAAACTACGAAAGGTCATCTACGGCTGGTAGAGTGACCTGTGTCCCGTAGATGGGACCTCGTAGTTGCCCATGTGACTTGGAAAATTTTCCTAAGTCTGAGGTCTATGTACTTCATTCCACGGCTCGTGGAATCGGTTTCGTAGGTTGGAGTTCCAAGAAACCAAATTTTTTGAATCTTGAACCATGATTAATAAGACAGCTCGTGGTTCATTTTACGGTCTGTAGAAAGGGATTTCATAGATCCCAAGTCTAATTTTGCGTAACTCAATTTTCGTATACCTTCCTCTACGAGAGGACACTTACGACCCATAAGTGGAACCATAGCCCATTGACAGGGTTTTGTGGTTCCATTCGACATTTTTAAGAGGGATATTCTTGTCTTTCCTATCCTTTTGTTAAAACCTACGACGTTTTAGACTTTTTTGGGACCCCTTATCAATACCCTGAGTGTAATATTATTCATTCTACATTTAGAACTTTTGAGATGATTGAGAAAGCAAGAAAGCTAGTGTTCTGAGCACGCGAGTGGAGATTGTCCAAGAGTTGACCATTCATCGTAATCCCAGGTATGTCATCCCAGGTATGTAAGTCTAGTAAAAGCATTGGATTGAGTTCGTCCACACATTCATTTTTCTACGCGAGTTGAATTATGAGTAGGAATTGAGTAGTGAAGTCCCATAAATTCTAATTTTTAAGCTTTCTTGCATCTATTTCGAGTCATGAACATATATTAATAAATATTTAGCAGTGTACTAGTTATATGAGGTTGGAGTATTAAATTTATGATTCAAAATGTGAACCTTAAATTGCATTGTTCCAAGTAGTCCTTGTTGCATTGACTGAATTGAGATCTTAGTTTTGATGATCTGAGTTGAGTAATTTGAGCATGATTAAGCATGACGAGAATATTTCCTGTCTATATACATATCTAATAAGAATATTACATGTTTTATATGATGGACAAGGTTGGCTGATTGGAGTCTAAATGACTAAGTTTGAGTTAGAGTATTGATTGTATGCATGATCGATTATCCTGATTGGCTGGATTTTTGAGTGATGAGTGAGTTTGAGTAGAGAAAACATAAAAAGATGAGATGGAATTGATTGGCATGAGCATGTTTTAGTATTGGGAGGAGTATTGAGCACCGATATGTGAGCGAGTAGATAACTACTCTAATTCACAAACTATGTTTTCGGCATAGGATAATTGTATCATTAATTTGGGCGACTCATGTCCCAAAAAGATGGACATTTACTTTGGATCCAAAAGAGGTTTGATCATCCCTTACCATGGAAAGAATTGGATGGGCTTAGCAACGATGCCACCTTCATTGTGGATCACTAAAATAGAGCATGACATGTTTTAAATCAAGCTGCATAACACTGAGTCTATTTTCAAAGCATAATTTAATTCTTAAATTTACATAATCATTGAGTTGAGTTATGGATTGTCAAGCCGATTGTTGAGTTTTGTTGATTAATTTGTGTCTAAGCTTGACTGTTTCTTGAGCCATTTTACATACTAGTATATTCCATGTACTAACGTCCATGTGGGCCTGCATTCTTAATGATGCAAATATAGGTAATAGTAAACTTCACCAAGCGTATCGTTGAGGTCCAGCTTATTGCTTCCAGATTTGTTGAGCCCTCATTGATATTTGGAGGATCCTTTTTATCATTTATTGAGTATTTTTTATTTCTTTTGATTGGGGTAGCCATGGCCTCTCATGGTACCTTCTAGACAATAGATAGAGGCTTCATAGACTAGATTTGGGTTTGTTCACGTAGATCTTGTCTGACTAGTTTTTTTCATACTAGTCTTGATTGTTTTGAGATAGATCATTGCTCTTTAACTTTTGATAGTCTTTTATTTGAGTACCTTCTTTCGTTGTTAAGTGTGATGTGACGATGAGGCCAGGTGGCTCTCTTTAAAAATTAGCAATGGTTCTTTAAGTGCCGACCACACCAAGGGTACCTTCCTGGGGTATGACACCTTATTCACTCGAGTCTAATGGGGTAGCTGAAAGAGAGAAAAAATAGAACTTTGAAAGAAATGATGAATTCTATGTTAATTAACTCTAATGCTCCACATAATTTGTGGGAGTAAGCTATATTATCTAGATATCACTTACATAATAGAATTTCTCATAAAGAAATGACAAAACTCCTTATGAATTGTGGAAAGATTATAGATCAAGTTTGAAATATTTACAAATGTGGGAATGCCTTGCTAAAGTTCTTTTGTCTTAACCTAAAAAAATAAAAATAGGTTCTAAAACTATTGATTGCATGTTTATTGGACATGCTAAACATAGTGTTGCATATAGATTTCTTGTCTTAAAATATGATGTGCTTGATGGAAACAACCTCTCTACTTCTATGAGGTAGTGGTAAGGTCTGCGTACATTCTACCCTTCTCAGACCCCACTTGTGGGATTCCGCTGGGTATGTTGTTGTTGTTCTTGTTGATTGCAATACTATTATTGAGAGGAAGAATGCTAAATTTTCTTAACCTGTTTTTTCATGGGGTTATAAATTTTTCATACACCTGTTAAAAGAGATAATGAGTTTATTCTTAATTTTGATGAACTGAGAAGGAGTAAAAGGCCTAGAAAAGAATATTTCTTTTATGAAACTGATTTTAATTTTTTTTTTGTTAGTGATGAACCATTAAATTATTTTCAAGACATATCTTCTTCTAATGCTAAATTTTGGAAAGAAGCAATAAAAATAGAAATTGATTCTATTGTAAAAACAATACATGAATTTTAACTGTTCTATCTCATGGTGCAAAATCAATCGGTTGTAAATAAAGTTTCAAAAAGAAACTTAATCTTGATGGACCTATGTAAAAATATAAAGCTCGATTGGTAAAAAATGATTTTTTCAAAAGCAAAGTATTGATTATTTTGAACCAATTGCACTAGTGACTAAAATTTCTTCTATCCAAATTTCAATTGTCTTAGCATCAATTCAAGCTTTTTATTCATCAAATGAATGTAAAAATAATTCTTTTAGATGGTTATTTAGAAGAAGGGATTTATATGATTCAACCTGAGGGATGTATAATTCTTGGACAAGAAAATAAATTTTATAAACTAATTAAATCTCTATACGGCCTTAAAAAACTCCTGAACAGTGGCATGGAAAATTGAATCAAGTCTTATTGGAAGATATATTTTTTGTTGAAGTGGATAAATGTAGTTATACTACATGATAGATAATGAGTCTGTGATAATATGCTTATATGTTAATAACATGCTTATATTCAGTACAAGTTTAAATATTGTAAAAGGTACCAAATTATTTTAATCTACTAATTTTGATATGAAAGATCTGGGTAAAGTAAATATGATATTAAGAGTTAAAGATATGAGGAATGAAGATAGTATAATATTGTCACAAGAACATTATGTGGAAAAACTTCTTTAAAAAATTTGAATATTTTGAGTTGACACCTATAGCCACTCCTTGTGATGCTAACTCTCAATCAAAAAATAACAATGGTGACCCAATTGCTCAGTCTAAATATGCTTAGATTATTGGGAGTCTGATGCATTTGTAAATTTTCTTAGGCCTGGTATAGCCTATGTTTTATGTAAACTAAGTAGATATACTCATTATTCCAATAAAGAGCATTGATCTGTATTAGTAAGACTGATGAAATATTTGAAAGGAAACATGAATTATGGTATCATGTATAGTGGATCTCCATCTACATTAAAAGAGTACTATGATACAAACTGGATCTCTAATTCAAATGAGATAAAATTCACTAATGTATGTGTATTCACCTTAGGTAGTGGTACAATATCATGAAAGTCAACTAAGTAAATGTTCATTACTAGATCGACTATGGAGCCAAAAGTTGTTGCTCTGAAGCTAGATGGTTCTGAGACTGAGTGGAGAAGAAATTTCTCATTGTCCCTTTGAAAGAGGGTTTATTGTCGTCAGTGTCTATCCATTGTGATTTTCAAGCCACAAGTGCTATTGTGAAGAATAAATTTTTAAATTGGAAGAGCAGACACATGAAATTAAGGCATGAATTTGTTAAGTAGTTGCCGAGAGATGGATTAATTTTATATTATGTGAAGTCAAAATTGAATTTGGTCGATTCATAGGTTTAAGGCCATTGTGACTATCAATAGAGATGGTAATCCAACCTATGTGGTTGGAGATCCCATGAAGTAGGGTCATATAGGTGATAACAAGTTGATATTCACATTGTGCAATAACTGAGAGTGCTTTAACTACTATCAATTTTGAGGAATAATTTATTAATTCTTAATGAATTCATAGTTCTTAATTTGTTTAAGTATGATGTATTTAAAGTAATGTATACTTGATAAATTCACCTATATGAGAAGTGGAATGAGGACGCTCGTATGAAACTTTGACATAGTCTCTAGAGTTTTCATGAATAACCAGGCACATGCATGGCGTAATGGCGCAAAACCATGTTGAACAGCAAAATTACTGAGGTCAAAATATGATTGATGAACTCTCTGACTTACAATAAGAATTATTGGTTCATAAAAATATTATATTTTACAAATAATTTTGTAAGTTAACTTTCATTGATCTAAGTTTGATTCATAGTCCAAAAGACACAAAACCTATTGCACTTTGTTTCTATAAATCCAGTGAGTTAAAAACAATTCTATAAAATCTTTAAAATGATGGGAATTGCGGTAATATTTTCAAGTTTTTTGGTCATTTGGCATCAAGAAGGATATTTGTCGCTTTGCACGTGGAAGGTATAGACAAGTGGTAAGCCACTTGCCATTGTTTCACCAAATTTTTCTCTATAAGTACTACTCTTTTCTCACTTAAAAATATAGACACACATACAAAAATAACATTCAAACTTTGCACTATGACTATATTTCCTCTTCATAGCTTTCTTGTGCACTTTTAATTAAAGTTATGTTTATTATTTTTTGTTTCTCTTATTGTCATACCCCCAAAGGTATCTTTGGCATGGCCGGCACTCAGACACTATTGCTAGTCCCCAAATGAACCGTTTGACCTCATCACATTCATTCAATCACAATTTTATAGCAGAAGACATCAACAATCAAAGAACCACTCAATAGGAATAAATAACCAAATCAACAATCAAAGGCCAAAGGCCAACCAATATATCAAATCAACTTAATAAGACTAGTATGAAAGAAACTAGCCAAAAATAATATTCAATCATAACTCGACAATCTAGTCTATGAAGCCTCTATCCACCTGTCTACGTTGTCACACCCCTATTTTTCCCCCGCGCATGGTGTTTGGAAAATAGAGTTTTTTCAATTAAAGTGACATTTTGAAAAAGGATTATTTTATTTATTCAGAGTCGCCACTTGGAATTGAGTTTTGGTGTTCCAAGTCACCTAATTTAAATCCCTATTCAAAAGGAAATGACTCTTTATTTTTTGGTCTGCGAAACAAAGATTGGGTAAGGAATTCTGTTGACCGAGGGGAAGGTGTTAGGCACCCCTCGAGTCCCGTGGTTCTAGCACGGTCGCTTTATTGACTGGTTTATGGCTTAACTTAATTTGAATATATTGTATTTATCAGTTTTAAAGAAAATGTCATTTACCCGCCTTCTTTAATTTATTTTGAACTTCGTTCAAAATTATCTTATTTTATTAGTGTGGTATATTGGTAGCAGCGCTTTCCAACCTTGCCACAAATTATTATTTTTTATAACATTGGTTCAATGTTATTTAAATCCTAAAGTTTGCCTATCTTTATTGCCGGCCTAATCATGCTCCTAACTATTCAATTTTAAAAATTTAATTACAAAAATTATTTAACGTTGGAATTTTTTCTCAAAGTCAAAAGACTTTAATTTATTATTTTTTTGGTTAATTGTTAGTCATTGTGACTTATGAAAAATATAATTTAACAACTCAATATTAATTACATGGATCAACATGAAATTGTTAAATTAGTATTCTAAAAATCATTACTAGGATGAGATGTAAAAAAATTACAAACTTCTCATTTTTGTTTTTATTATAGATTTTTTCTAAGAAAAAGTGAGCACGGTGTTAGTAAGATCACCCAAATATATTTTTTTATATAAGTTTTGTATATATAGCATGTTAAGAATTATAAACACTCAATATTTTATTTTTCTTATTTTAGTCATAAGAATAAAAGAAGAACCTACAAACTGAAAGCAATATTTTATATAAAGAATTTATATCATTAATTAGTTTTGTCATTTAATTTATTAAATCGTAAATGCACACATCATCAGAATTGGACAATGAATATACTCAACATGAAATAAGTTATTTAACAGTTTATACTAAATTTAACAATATAAAACATCTAAACGAAAATTGATATGAAAGATTTAAACATAATTCATATTACAATGTCAAAGAATAGCACTGGGTCAAACACATACGAAATTTGGCAACTTTAATAAAATGTAACATATTAAATTGGACAAGAAAAGTAAGTGTTACCTCTTATGAAGAATTTACAAAGGGTAGACCACAATAGGAACCATGAACTCGAACCGCGAAGACAAACCTCTAACTCTGTCTTTTTTTTTTGTTGATGTCTTTTTTGAGAGTTTTTTTTTGTTTGAGTGTTTGTGCAGATTTTTTTTCTTGTTTTTTTGAAGTGTGTAAAAAAGAAATGTAGTCTTTTCTACTGTGTTTGTGTATGTGGAAAAAAGGAAGTGATGGATGAAGAATTTTTTTTCTATCTGTTTGTCGTGTGTTTTCTCCTTTTATGAAAGAGTGAGGGATGTGAAGATGTGGAAAATGAGGGAGTAGTGGGGGAGGAGTTGGAAATAATGGGTAGTTTTTTTTTTTATTTAAGTTTATTTATTTTATTTTGTCTTGAAAAGAAAAAAAGAAAGAAAGAAAAATAAATATGTTAGAAAACTCTTTCCAATTTAAAAATAAATATAGAAGTTAACTAGAAAAAACATATATTTTTTTATAAATTTTCTCTTTATTAAGCAAAACTTACATTAAAATATAACTATGTTTTTGTTGTTTTCAAATTATTCTAAATAAGATAAAAATATCTAATTTAGACTCAAAACTAAATATTTAAATATTAAAAAGTAAATAACCTAAGTTTGGTCAAAAATTGGGTGCTAACAGGATGCCCCTCTTTGCTTGAGAACATGAAGAGTTTTCAAGCAAAGAAGTTAACGTGCCTAATTTTTGGCCTAACCATTATTAAAAGGTAAGGAAAAAGAAGGGGGAAAAAAAGAGTAAGCAAGAGTGACCGAGCCCTGGCTTTGGGCAGCCTACATATCTCGGGTCATAAGAGAATCAGGTCACGTGTAGTTCAAATAGGTGCAACGATGGATGGATGGATGGATTAGAGAGTTGAGTCTTGTCCTGTCGAGATCCTGGTCCGTGGCTCCTATTGTTACATTGAAGATAATAAAACTGAAAGGAAACGATACAAGATCTATTCAATTCTACTTGTTTCGACCCTCTTTTCTTTCAAGTCTTCCTTTGCATCTTCAGTTATCACCTTGCCTTTTTCAGGCGGGTACCTTGATATCAAAATCTAATCTTGAAGTTTGAGCTTGAGGCTTGAACTTGAAATCTCAATTGAGTTACCGATGGCTCTCCAGAAGAAAGTTAGTACACTATTCGTGTACACTTGTTTCCTGAATTGAAGTTGGGAAGCAGAATCTTGATATGTTGAGCTGCTACATGGGTCCGAATCAACTTTTAATGTCATTCTTCACTTCACAAATCGGACAAATGTTACTCCGTTATTGATGTCCAAACTTGTGGTCACAGAGGAACCTGCCTGCAATCAAAGAAAAAAACAAAACAAAATTTTTCTGCTCCAGTTTGTGCTAAGAAAAATTTTGTGGGTTATTTTGCTTGATTTGAACATAATATTAAACAAAAATAATACAGTGATTAAAATGAAAAAAAAAACAAATACTCTATTATTGAATGAACTTAGATTTTATGCTTTATGGAAAATAAAAATGGGGGCTATCATGCCCTATGAAGATATGAACGAATATTATGAGGGTTCGTGCCCTAGGCGAATATTATGAGGGTTCGTGCCCTAAGCGAATATTATGAGGGTTCGCTCCCTAAGCGAATATTATGAGGGTTCGCTCCTTAGGCGAATATTATGAGGGTTCGCTCCGTAAGCGAATATTATGAGGGTTCGCACCCTAAGCGAATATTATGAGGGTTCGCTCCCTAAGCGAATATTATGAGGGTTCGCGCCCTAAGCGAATATTATGAGGGTTCGAGCCCTAAGCGAATATTATGAGGGTTCGCTCCCTAAGCGAATATTATGAGGGTTCGCGCCCTAAGCGAATATTATGAGGGTTCGCGCCCTAAGCGAATATTATGAGGGTTCGCGCCCTAAGCGAATATTATGAGGGTTCGCGCCCTAAGCGAATATTATGAGGGTTCGCGCCCTAAGCGAATATTATGAGGGTTCGCGCCCTAAGCGAATATTATGAGGGTTCGCGCACTAAGCGAATATTATGAGGGTTCGCGCCCTAAGCGAATATTATGAGGGTTCGCGCCCTAAGCGAATATTATGAGGGTTCGCGCCCTAAGCGAATATTATGAGGGTTCGCGCCCTAAGCGAATATTATGAGGGTTCGCGCCCTAAGCGAATATTATGAGGGTTCGCACCCTAAGCGAATATTATGAGGGTTCGCGCCCTAAGCGAATATTATGAGGGTTCGCTCCCTAAGCGAATATTATGAGGGTTCGCACCCTAAGCGAATATTATGAGGGTTCGCTCCCTAAGCGAATATTATGAGGGTTCGCGCCCTAAGCGAATATTATGAGGGTTCGCGCCCTAAGCGAATATTATGAGGGTTCGCGCCCTAAGCGAATATTATGAGGGTTCGCGCCCTAAGCGAATATTATGAGGGTTCGCGCCCTAAGCGAATATTATGAGGGTTCACGCCCTAAGCGAATATTATGAGGGTTCGTTCCCTAAGCGAATATTATGAGGGTTCGCGCCCTAAACGAATGAATTATTTTTATTTTATTTTACTTTTTTTTTAATTTTTAAAAATAAGACAAAATAAAATATGCCCCAGTTTTGAAACTGAGAAATTTTGAAACTTTTTTTTTTAAAATCTTTTTATTGGTGAATTTATTTTTTATTTTATTATCTATTTTTTTTTTAGAAAACAAAATGCTCCAATTTGATTTTTTCAAAAATATGAGAGAGAGAAAAAATATATATATTTTTTTATTTGAGACCGAGCCCTTTTTTAGGACTGTCTACGTATCTCACCATAGCAAGAATCAGGTCTAACGTAGTTCATACAGCTCAATTTTTTTTTTTTGCAAAATAATATCTTTTGAAAAGATTGTTAGATAGAAAGAAATTAACTTTTGATTGATCATATCTTAGCTTTAGATGGTACCAACAATTAGCATTATGCATATGAATCACCTTCAAATACTCCTTGACAAGTTTGAGGTCAACTTTGAAGTAATTTCTGTAGTTTCAAATGACACCTCAAGCATACTTAAGTATTACCAAGATCTATTCATCTTGCATCAAATATGAGGTTAAAATTATTCATGTCCTCATGTTTCAAGTGCCTCACCGAAAAAAAAGTCCTAGTTCACACAAAATAGAAGAGTTGAGATCGTGGGATATTTTGAGAGTCACTCACACTCAGAAAGATATTCAATGCATGAGATTGAGATACAATATGCTTGACCCTCATGTAAGTATCCACTAATGTGAGAACATCGAAAATGAAATCAAGTAGGACTTGTATTCGGCTTAAAATGTAGGCTTGGAATGGGTAAGGTAATCTTTATATAAAGTGACTATTTTCTCCGCAACATTGCACTATGCACTCAATTTATATTCTTCATTTTCACATTTGATCTTTATCTGCTTGGTTGCTCTTCTTCTTTTTTTTTTTTTGGACTTTCTCCTCTTTTTTTTGAGTTTTCTCTCCTTTTGTTGAAGTTTTTTTTTTTTTGACTGTCACATTTTCACTTTGCCATCCGACATAGAATTTTGTCTGTGCATTCTTGGAGATGGGAGAAAAGCAGATGGTGCATTTGTGCACTCAAAAGGATATAGGCTAAGATATGGTTATCGAAATAATATTTTAGGCTCAAAAAGATAATCACTAGGATTAGGTGTTATTTGGTGGGCTTACAAGGCACAATTGGATCAAAGAAAGCCTACAATCCCTTTTCAAATTAGATGTTGCTCAAAATTTCGTCTCAACAAACATTCGGGTCAAGTTCTAGATCAACAAGTCATGCTATTGAACTTTATATCTAAAGCTCACCACACAATGCACATGAAACAATGAGGTCAAATTATTTTTTTACCCTTAACTTGAGCAAGAGAACTTTCCAAGTGTGACATAAGTATAATCAAGAGGTATCAAAAGAATCTATATAGGTCACAACAAAGTTGGTCCATTGTATTATGCCAAATAGTTAACACTTTTTCATGCACACTTCTAAGTATGTTGGTATCAATCAAGACAAGATATACCTTTTTATTTTTAGTATTTTTATTTTGAAGAAGGATAAAAAAAATTTAATAAGAAAAAAAAGATTTTCCTTTTTTTGAATTTCTTGGATGAGGATCCTTTTTTTTAAGAGTAAAATCTTTTTTATTATTATTTTTTTTGATAAAGAATTATTATTACTGTTTTTTTTAAGAATCACCGAACCCGAGGAAGGTTGCCTACATATCTCATCAAGGTGAGAATCAGGTGTGCGTAGTTCTTGAAAAAAAAATTAAAAAAAAATTGTTTTTCCTTTTGAACAAACAAAATTTTCTTTTTACATTTGATTTTGTAAATAAAGATTAATAATTTATTTAAAAAGATTCCCTTTTTTATCTTTTATTTTATTTTTTTGAAAAAGAATCACCGAACCCGAGGAGGGTTGCCTACGTATCTCATTAAGGTGAGAATCAGGTGTGCGTAGTTCTGGAAAATATATATATAAAAAAAATTCTTTTTTTTTCCTTTTGAATAAATAAAACCTCTTTTTTCTTTTATGAATAAAGAAACAAAATCATTTTTTTTTTGAATTTGATTTTATGAATAAAGAGTAGTAACTTTTTTTTTTTAATACGAATTTTTTTTTTTTGTTCTTTTACTTTATTTTTTTGAAGAAGAATCACCGAACCCGAGGAGGGTTGCCTACGTATCTCATTTAGATGAGAATCAGGTGAGCGTAGTTCTCAAATCAAAGAAATATTCGTATTTATTTTTGGAATAAGAAATAAATATTTTTCTTTTGCTTTTATGAATAAGAAGAAAAAAAGTATTTTTTACATTTAATAAGAAATATATTCTTTTTTTTCAATTTTATTAATAAATATCACCGAACCCAAGGAGGGCTGCCTACGTATCTTATCGAGATAAGAATCAGGTGAGCGTAGTTCGGCCAACTTCTCATAAAAATGTCGACTTTTTGAAAAGCTTCCTTTTTTAGGATATCATATTGTAAATATGCTAGGACCGAATTATTTGGGATTTGACCCAAAAAGAAAATATTCAACGACAATATTCAAAATGTGACAAGTAACACATAGTCGTGAACATGCTAGTCTAAAAGATGTTTTATGTTTTAGATGATCCTAACACCTGTGTTTAGCCATATAAAATCAAACACAGATTACACAGATAAAGTGTATCCTAAGAGGAATACTGGTTGTATAAGGTTTCTTCTACTAAATTTGAAGTCCTTATGGAGTTGGTGTCTAGACCGGCGATCAAACGAGTGGACAACTCGAGTTGGGAAGGAACAACTTACCGGTAGCAAGGCTTTCCGGCCTCACTGTTTGGACCTTCCCATCCTAAAACATGTGTGACTAAAATCCTTCCCAGGAGCGTAATCGCATCTCTGGTATCTCAAAGAAAGGTTCGGGAGCGTATATCGCATCTCCGACAAATGTATCTTTCAGAAGACTCAGATAGGTGTGTGAGAGAAGATAGTTTATATCACAGTTTAAATAATATCAAATCAATAAATTAGCAGGCAAATATCAAATTAAATCAATGAATACAATATTTCAAATAACAAAGCCATATACAAGTCAACATTGACAAGCTCGAATTCTGGTTATCCCCAGTGGAGTCGCCACCTGTCACACCCCTATTTTTCCCCCGCGCGTGGTGTTTGGAAAATAGAGTTTTTTCAATTAAAGTGACATTTTGAAAAAGGATTATTTTATTTATTCAGAGTCGCCACTTGGAATTGAGTTTTGGTGTTCCAAGTCACCTAATTTAAATCCCTATTCAAAAGGAAATGACTCTTTATTTTTTGGTCTGCGAAACAAAGATTGGGTAAGGAATTCTGTTGACCGAGGGGAAGGTGTTAGGCACCCCTCGAGTCCCGTGGTTCTAGCACGGTCGCTTTATTGACTGGTTTATGGCTTAACTTAATTTGAATATATTGTATTTATCAGTTTTAAAGAAAATGTCATTTACCCGCCTTCTTTAATTTATTTTGAACTTCGTTCAAAACTATCTTATTTTATTAGTGTGGTATATTGGTAGCAGCGCTTTCCAACCTTGCCACAAATTATTATTTTTTATAACATTGGTTCAAATTTATTTAAATCCTAAAGTTTGCCTATCTTTATTGCCGGCCTAATCATGCTCCTAACTATTCAATTTTAAAAATTTAATTACAAAAATTATTTAACGTTGGAATTTTTTCTCAAAGTCAAAAGACTTTAATTTATTATTTTTTTGGTTAATTGTTAGTCATTGTGACTTATGAAAAATATAATTTAACAATTCAATATTAATTACATGGATCAACATGAAATTGTTAAATTAGTATTCTAAAAATCATTACTAGGATGAGATGTAAAAAAATTACAAACTTCTCATTTTTGTTTTCATTATAGATTTTTTCTAAGAAAAAGTGAGCACGGTGTTAGTAAGATGACCCAAATATATTTTTTTATATAAGTTTTGCATATATAGCATGTTAAGAATTATAAACACTCAATATTTTATTTTTCTTATTTTAGTCATAAGAATAAAAGAAGAACCTACAAACTGAAAGCAATATTTTATATAAAGAATTTATATCATTAATTAGTTTTGTCATTTAATTTATTAAATCGTAAATGCACACATCATCAGAATTGGACAATGAATATACTCAACATGAAATAAGTTATTTAAAAGTTTATACTAAATTTAACAATATAAAACATCTAAACGAAAATTGATATGAAAGATTTAAACATAATTCATATTACAATGTCAAAGAATAGCACTGGGTCAAACACATACGAAATTTGGCAACTTTAATAAAATGTAACATATTAAATTGGACAAGAAAAGTAAGTGTTACCTCTTATGAAGAATTTACAAAGGGTAGACCACAATAGGAACTATGAACTCGAACCGCGAAGACAAACCTCTAACTCTGTCTTTTTTTTTTTGTTGATGTCTTTTTTGAGAGTTTTTTTTTGTTTGAGTGTTTGTGCAAATTTTTTTTCTTGTTTTTTTGAAGTGTGTAAAAAAGAAATGTAGTCTTTTCTACTGTGTTTGTGTATGTGGAAAAAAGGAAGTGATGGATGAAGAATTTTTTTTCTATCTGTTTGTCGTGTGTTTTCTCCTTTTATGAAAGAGTGAGGGATGTGAAGATGTGGAAAATGAGGGAGTAGTGGGGGAGGAGTTGGAAATAATGGGTAGTTTTTTTTTTTTATTTAAGTTTATTTATTTTATTTTGTCTTGAAAAGAAAAAAAGAAAGAAAGAAAAATAAATATGTTAGAAAACTCTTTCCAATTTAAAAATAAATATAGAAGTTAACTAGAAAAAACATATATTTTTTTATAAATTTTCTCTTTATTAAGCAAAACTTACATTAAAATATAACTATGTTTTTGTTGTTTTCAAATTATTCTAAATAAGATAAAAATATCTAATTTAGACTCAAAACTAAATATTTAAATACTAAAAAGTAAATAACCTAAGTTTGGTCAAAAATTGGGTGCTAACATACGTGGTGCCAATGATGGGTCATGGCTACTTCAAATAAAAAAAAGTGCTAAACTCAAAAGCAATAAAGATAAGATAAGTGGGTATCCCCAGAATGCTGGGGAGGACCCATCAATCAACTTATGGGGGATAAGATCCTCAATGAAGTGTATGTTGATATCCTCTAGTACCAGTCTCTACATCATGAAAAGATGTATGCTCCAATGGACGTCAGTACTGAAATGTACGAGTATATAAAATAGCAGAATAGAACATACATCAGGGAAGAAAAAAATATCAACTCAAACAACCTCAATAAGGAAGACAAGAACTCAATCAAGTGTCATAAGTCTAAAGTAAAAACAAAGTTTAGATAATGACTAATTATAGACAGTCCAATCCAATCATTCGGAGCACTATCAAGACCTATAGTGGGAGTTTCTCTTATCCGACAATAATTACTTATGAGATAGTGATCGTACAATAATCAAGTTGATGTTTTCATAAATGTCCAATACTTTGCTAGAGTAAAGGATGATTCAACTAATCAAGATCTAACAATCAATCAAGTCCTATTATTTTAGGACAATAAAAATAGGGAAACTTCTAGCTTAATTGTTCAATCCTCTCCAACGTTTGGTGACGTAGTTATTGAGTTAGAGTTGAACTTACTCTCACTCAATTTAGTGCTCGATACTCCTCCTAAGACTCATTTCTCATAAGCAATCAATTCCAATTGAACCACTCAACAAGTCTCATAGGGACTCTTATCAATTAATCAATTTTGTCGCAATCAAGTCTTTTAGTCTATCAACCATCCAATTAGTTCCCAATCACTTTATTCAAGAGTGATTTAGATATGCATTTACTACAATATTAAGTTCTATGCGATCATTAGTCTTATCAAGGTTACATTTTTATTAAATACCATTCATATTCATAAGTTCCACAATTCATGCTTCTATTCCTAACCAATGCATCTAGACATTCAAGTTTAAGAGACAATATAACCGGGGTCTATATAGTGAATGATGCAATTCATTTATTTAAGAAATTAACACATAACAACTGTCAATCATATAATATCTTGAAATAATATTCTAGGATTTTAGGGAAAATCTTTAAAAAACATTCATGAAAGGCTAGACCGATCACCATTCAATTAATCCGATTCATAGGGCACATGGAAGATCTCTTCTTATATTTTAGGTTATCTTTACATAACTGGAAGAGCAAAACTTCTTGAAGAAACTTTTGGTCTGAACTTGAAGATGAAGAACCTTAGCTTCTTCTTTGGGAGAATTTGGAATGTAAGAATTTAATGCTTTCAAGGGTTTATGCATTTATAGAAGGTTATTAGGCTATAAGTTAGGCTTGGGGAAGTTAATTAAGGGTAAAAGGTGTGACGACATGGCCTAACATCGTGAAGTATTGTCTGCTCTTGGACCTAGCACATCATGGATTTGTCCCTTTGGCTCCCCCCAAAAGGTGTCTCATAGTATTAGGTCCAATCCTTTACTTAAATAGCCCAGAACTCTCCCTCTCTTTTCCGATGTGAGATTTGTTTAGGTGAGCCAGGCGTTATGTATCGTCGTCCTTGCACTCACCCCCGTAGGGAATCAGCATCCTCGCTGAGGTATGCCCCACTACCATGCTAGTTGAGAGTCGGCTCTAATACCACCTGTAACGACCTGGCCCAACATTGTGAAGTATTGTCCACTTTTGGGCCTAGCCCATCACAGATTTGTCCCTTTGGCTCACCCCAAAAGGCGCCTCATAGTATTAGGTCCAATCCTTTACTTACATAGCCAGGACTCTCCCTCTCTTTTCCAATATGGGATTTTCCTAAGTGAGCCAGGCGCTACGTATCGCCATCCCTGCACTAAGAAACAAACTTACCCTTTGGTGCCCCAACATTGCCTTCCCATTCAAGGACTGCCTCATTTAGAAAGTGGAAATACACACTCTTAATTCAGCAATCCACAGTGGAATAGCAAGAATCTAACCAATCCATACCCATTATAATATCAAATTCCACCATTTCTAACTCAACAAGGTAAACCAATGTGTCACGGTCACAAACAGTTACTACACAGTTATAATAGACTTTTCTAGTTATAATAGATTCACCGGTTGGTGTAGACACTTTAAATGGCTTGTTTAATGATTTAGGTGTTCTTTTAATCTTCCCAGCAAGTAGTGGAGTGATATATGATAGTGTAGAACTAGGGCCAATTAGTACATTTACATTATGTGAAAAGATGAACAATACATGTGACCACATCAGGTGAAGCTTCCAAATTTTGTCAATTCCCCAGAGCATAAATGCGATTCTGGGCTCCACTAGAGCTAGTTGGCCCTCTACCACCTCTACCATAACCTATACATGCTTGTTGACCCCTACCTAATGGAGGAACTAATGATGATGATGCAACAGCTGACCCAGTAGGTTGTGTTATATCACCCCGTGCGTCTCCTTGAGAAATCTCTCATTATATGCCCTAGCGCACCATACCAATAACAAGCATCTGTCCCAACATGACATGTAACTAAATGACTCCTCCCACACTGTTTGCAAGGCCTCCTAGGAGGCATTTGCTGGCTTGCCGAATATCCTGTTGTCCGTGCACTTTAGCCTTCACTGCTTTGATCAAACTGCTTACTTCTAGACCCTTGAAGTTGTGGTGGAGCACTAGCTGCAGAGTAGGAGGATGATGGCCTAGCTGGTTTATTAGAAAATTGAGACCTAAGCTCACCTTAGGACGGACTAAACGGCCCCATAGATCTGGCCCTCTTGGACTGCCCCCTTTCTAACTCTTGTGTCCTTCTTTGCCTCTGATCCTCCAGTTTTTGTGCAAATGCTTGCATCCTCGCTATATCCATGTCTTTATTCAAAGAAGCAATGGTATAGTCTCTGAACATATACAAATCCAACCTATCAGCATATCAATGGACTCTATCTGCCATAGTAGCAACTACATTAGGAGCATACCTGGCCAGGGAATTAAATTGAAGGTTAGATTCCCTCACGCTCATATTCCCTTGGTGGAGATTCAAATTCTGATCTGCACGGGCATCTCGGATCTCTAATGGAAAGTAATGGTCAAGAAATGCCTCTTTGAACTCCTTCCAGGTAGTTGGAGGTGCATCTATACCCTTAGATGGCTTCTAAGCTTCATACCACAATATAGACACACCCTTCAATCTATATATTGCCAGCTCCACACCTTCTATACCACATACGTTCATAACATCCAAAGTGTGTTAGATCTAATCGATGAATTCTTGCAGATCTTCATTAGGATCTGACCCGATAAAAGATAAAGGGTCCAAATTAAGGAAGTCACGTATCCTCGTGCTAGTTGTCCTATTCGCACTACCTGCACCAATACCTGGGCCTTCTTGTCACGATCCGAAATTCGGGCGTGATGGCACTCACCTAACCCACTAAGGCGAGTCAGCCTAATACCTACTGATCCGAACATAACAATAATAGCGGAAGAGAAAATAGACTAATATGACAAATAATCATAAGAACACCAAACTATAACCATCCCAGAACTGGTGTCACGTGTACAAGCCTCTAAATACATAGTACTAAAAAAAATGAATGTCTCAAATGTCTAGTCCTCAAATAGAACGTAACATAATAATGGATTCCTTGAAGGTCCACCGGTGAGATAAGCAGCTACCTTAAGGATAATCCGGAAGCTCGGTCCTGAAATGAGAAAATTCTAACTAAAGGGACTGGGCTCGCAACCTACAAAAATGTAGCAAGGGGTGAGTACCAAAAACAACACGGTACTCAGCAAATGGAACTAATCTAGAGTAAAACAATGAAGAACCAAGTAACTCCTTCACACCCAACCACATACCGCCAAACAACAAACCTGCACTCAGAAAAGTCCCAGCCCAGCTACACATAATACACAATAAAGATAGTTTTTCAGTATATCACAATTATCAAATCACAAGCCATAACTCACAAGAGATAACATAATCAATCACATGAACAACATCATGCCACATAATAATATGCAAGGATGAGATGCAATGTTGTGCAATGCAAGGTGGTATCAAGACCGTCGCACAGCCTGTCGTATATACCCCCGTCGAGCTAAGGCTCCCAGACTAAGGGGACCCATGGGGACCTCGCAGGCCATATACCTCAATCATAATATATATCAACTACCTTGCCACCCAAGTGCTCGTGGTCAAGGACTCATGATAAGAATCTCGATGTATCAACTACCTTGCCACCCAAGTGCTCGTGGTCAAGGACTCATGATAAGAATCTCGATGTATCAACTACCTTGCCACCCAAGTGCTCGTGGTCAAGGACTCATGATACGAATCTCAATGTATCAACTACCTTGCCACCCAAGTGCCCGTGGTCAAGGACTCATGATACGAATCACCATTAACAACTTCTCAAAATGTCATGAGTATGAGGATGCACGCAATCAAGACACAATTATAGAAGCAATATTCCTCTCAATAAGTACAATAATTATCAAAGTTCTCAATGTTTAGCAATTATAATATTCACCCTCCTTTATACATATTTGGGTACAATTCTCTTTTAAGATATTTCACCCCCTTTTTTGGTAACTTTATTTTCTCAAACAACCCATGATCCTCAGTGTATATCACGACTATCTCCCTTTCTCAACACGTCATATTCACACTATTCTCAATTTAGGATTCACATGCTCTCGAAGCCACACATAGAAAATAAAGCCCTCACACTGGCGTCACAATAAGAATTATCGACCCAACACATGATACGATCTCATCCCATAGATTACAACATAAGGAAGCATACGAGGTTCAACATATTTAACAAAAGTTTAGAAATCCACTTGCCTTAATTAATAGAATGACACTCCAAACCTTGAGTCTTGTGTAACGCTTTCAGATGATCAAAATCTGTTCAAAATCATAATCTACATAAGAATACGAATCCAATGACACCCATATTGCTACATTTATTTTTGGCTCAAAAATCGGGTCAAAAACTCACCCCGAGCCCTTAAATTCGAATCTGGAAATTTCTTCCAGATTATGTTTACCCATAATAAACTAAACGTATACATCAAATTTCAGCTAAAACGGATCATTATTCGACCCCCAAATCAAAATTTTATTCTAAGAACCCTAGGACTATTTTCTTAATTTAATATAATTATACACGTTTCTACCCTAAAAAATTATTCATAATCTCATGAAAACTTAATAGAAAGGATGAGAATAATTACCTTGATATTTCGAGATGAAAATCATAATTTTTCTTCTCCTCTTTTTCTTTCTTTTCCTTCCCGCATTTTCTTTTTTTTTTTCTACGCGTATGCGTGCGCGCCTCATCGTTTTTGCTTATGGTTTTGTTTGTTGTTTCCAGGGCTGCGCAGCAGCCCTTTATTTAACTCTCTCTCTCTTTTTTTTTTTTTAATTTCTTTCTCCTTTTTATTTCTTATTTACTTATTTATTTATTTATTTATTTTAATATACTAAAAGTAATAAATTCTATTAGCCTATTTTTTATAAATATGAGATAAATTGTATAGAATATTGATTAAAATATTATTTTAACCCACCAACTAAATTAATTATTAAAATTATCCGTCAACTAAATGATCGTACTTATCGAATAGTTCCAAATTTCCCATAAAAATTTTACAAGAATGATCTTTTATAAAAGAGAGGATTTATTTTTTTAAATGACCTAACGGGTCATTACATTATCCACCACTAAAAATCATGTTCGTCCTCGAACATAAAAAGGAGAAGGAAGAATAATTGATATTACTAAAATCCTAAGTTATGATCTTTCCAAGTCAGTATTTCATCTCTCCAAGTAAGCTTCCCCTTAAGACCATTCTACTAAAATTCCCAATTAAAAACTGAATTTTTCGAATCCAACTTTGATACATTAACAATTCAATGTTGATTTTCAAGCCACAAGCTAACTCGTGAATTTAATATGGATAACGACCCTCTACTCCATTACTCAATAAATCTTTTCTCACATAATCATGGTAAAACTCTAAATCAATACCAACCATAATCAAAAGCAAACTTAAATCAACCATCTCACACTTCTAATGCACAAACCCTCATAGATTTTGTTAAGATTTCATTCTCACAGTCAAATCTCCCCACGGTCTTACGTTATAAAATGCAATCTTTACACGTTGAACACTCATCATAGAGAATCAAATTCTTTTCTGACCCCACGAAGGAAAAGATCAAGTAACAACTTAGCGAATGATTCATTCAAACATAGCCAGAACATAACCTGAACGACAAGAAGAGCCTTAAAACTGCTGGACAACTATAAATATTTATGGTAGCTCTTTTTATAAATTTACGTAAACAAAATTGTGTATAGAACCACTTGTATACTTTAACTGTCCCAAATAATTCTAAATATGTCAACATTGAAACAATCAAGTCTGTATAAGCATCTTATCTTACAAAGAGAAATTGCAGGATCGGTTCACCCGATCCACCACTAAGGATCTATCTACAAAAGTGAAGACACAAGTGGAAATAGGCAGATATTCCCATAATAAAATAGGTAACCACACCAGAATGCACGGAATTAAGGTCGAATGATTCACGATACTCCTTTCATATTGCTCATATCAAACATTTTCATTCATCTCGACTTTTTTTTTTTGAATTCCATTTTTAGCAACACATAATCAACCTGTCTGGTTTCAATACAATCGTGCACATACTTAGTTTATGAAACTCCACATATTCATCACAATATTGGCTCAAAGACAATGCTCTTAATACTAACAGGATGTCATAGCCATACTTGTCATGTACCATTCTCTCAAATTATTACTAATATTAAAGTCTTCTTAGCTACACATTATCACCTTCAAATATTTCACACTATGATTTCCTCTATTTTTATTTAATTTTTTTTTATAGACATAAATCACACACAAAGCTGACAACGTAAATTTTAAATTTGATAGTACTTTTCTCATCGAGGTAAGGTTATTTAATTATACCTAAAGTCAATTCCATGCAATCTTTCACATACCGAATTTCAACTACCATTCAAAACATCATATACCTCATGCCAAAACTTAGAGAGATTCAATCATCTTAATCATCCTGCATACCATAAGCACATAACCTCTAGTCATCATCAAATGTCTATGTAACGCATCACAATAATCTATGTAATCCCATTAATAAAGTAATTTCAACCCTCTCAATATCCTCAATAAGCGTGTAGAGCTATAGGTCCATACCGTAGCGCCCCCATCTACCATAATTCGAACAATCTAAACCAACACAAAAATGTAGAATCTTTCACACATCATTGTTTGTCACTTGAATCAAAACTCAGTCTTCATAAAAGTCACGAGTAAATCCTAGAAAATCTGCGCTAAGCAAGTACGCATTGCATTATCATGTTTGAGCTCAAAGACAAAATAAGTAAAATCTTTAATTTTGAACCAAGGGTCCATACATGAGGTCTTATTCCTTCACTTTCTTAAATTCTTCCTATGACACAAATTTCAGATACCCAGAACTCTCCAATATATTAGATTCTCATTCATTCACTAACTCACTTATCAACTTTATTCTCTGACCAACGACACATGACATTTTACCTCATGTTCTAAGCTAAAACTTTAAGTGGAGCGCTTCTTTAGGTCGTTCAACAAATAAAAAAAATAACTAAATTTATGACCGAAATCACATGCAGGTTCTTCCAAATGTTGAATACTCATTGCTATGCATTATTTCTTATGTTATTAATAATTATCTTGGCAAGATATATATACTACCAAAAATATACCCTAACAATGAAAAACTCGAATCTTTATTTTAACTTGTTCCCCAATTTCTTTACCTATTGGCATTAGCTCATACTTGAGATCTTTATGAATTCATATATCTTAACTTATGATTGATCCCCTCTTTATCGACCCTACAATATCCTTTATAAAATTTTAATGTACTAATTACCATACTCAAATTCACAAAGAGATTATCACCATATTCAAGCCCAACATTGTAGATTTTTTTTTTCCTCAAATATCATCCAACAGTTTTCTAGTCAAGACCAATGATACTTAATACTATCACTATAACCAACGCAAAATAAATAAAACTTGGTGACTTTAATTTCAATTCTCCATTCTCTCAAAAGATATATCTTTGATTTATACCACCAAAGTGAATATCCCTACATCTCACTAATTTATGCACTTATGACTCTAACTCATTTTCAATTCTATTTAAGCAGTATCTCAACACATTTTACATCTTTCTTATGATCACGTTACTCATCACATAGTAGCAAACATAACTTTTGATACCCCCAGATTGTGTTTACCATACTGAATTCACTCAATAAAAAAAATAATCATCATATGAGTACACCTTGATCATAATCCATCATAAACTTTTATTACTATTATGCTCTATAGCCGTTACCATCATCTCAAGGTTACCCTCATCATTGATATGACACCAAAACTATATCGGTCGAATATAAAGAACTAACTCCCTTGGATCTTGTTATGGAGTAATAGTCCTCATTTAGAATCCCCCAAATACACCTCACAACTTAAATACATTAATTGTACCAAAGATCCACCACTAAAATTTTCCTTATAAATAATACTTAACCCAAGCATCTAGAATAAAAACTAGTTGATTTCTCGAATATGAGTACAACATTAAACATTATTAAATGAGCCCATGATACACTAAAAATTTCTAAAATAGTTTGTATTCACTCTTGACAATGGACATATCCATTCTCATATGTCACTAGTACTATATCGTGAGAGTTCATTAGATCCACCACTAGAACACATCATACCCATCAAGAAGGTCGCACCAAACTAGCCCGCATGCTTCTTCCTATCCTTTTAACATTCCACCTTAAATTGTTAAACCATTTTCGATATCACATATATACCACATTAATAATGTTTGCGTTGCTGCATAACTAACCCCAAAAAGGATAACACATTCATAAAATCCCTCAGTCCACTGTTTGACCTTATCACTCCAACATCCTCAAAGTGTATAATCAAGTCATCACCTTACTCAACCTGTTTTAATCATTGAATCTTTTAAATATAACTACACACCCTTCTTACAGGTAGACCACTTACACTTTAATACTAGATCTAACATTCAAGTCTATACACAACCCACTAACTACTCATATAACGAATCACGCACGAATCATCTCTATAAGTGAGAGGGAATGGAATAAAGCAGTATGAATCACACCGAACCACGGACACACGATAGAAAAAGAATAAACAAGAGGAAGTTTCCTAACAGTCTTCATAGCCTCTCGAAGATAAGTATAGACGTCTCCATACCGATCCTCGAGACTCTACTAGACTGGGCTTGTACACACGTGAGACCTATGAACCTAGTGCTCTGATACCAACTGTCACGATCCGAAATTCGGGCGTGATGGCACTCACCTAACCCACTAAGTCGAGTCAGCCTAATACCTACTGATCCGAACATAACAATAATAGCGGAAGAGAAAATAGACTAATATGACAAATAATCATAAGAACACCAAACTATAACCATCCCAGAACTGGTGTCACGTGTACAAGCCTCTAAATACATAGTACTAAAAAAAATGAATGTCTCAAATGTCTAGTCCTCAAATAAAACGTAACATAATAATGGATTCCTTGAAGGTCCACCGGTGAGATAAGCAGCTACCTTAAGGATAATCCGGAAGCTCGGTCCTGAAATGAGAAAATTCTAACTAAAGGGACTGGGCTCGCAACCTACAAAAATGTAGCAAGGGGTGAGTACCAAAAACAACACGGTACTCAGCAAATGGAACTAATCTAGAGTAAAACAATGAAGAACCAAGTAACTCCTTCACACCCAACCACATACCGCCAAACTACAAACCTGCACTCAGAAAAGTCCCAGCCCAGCAACACATAATACACAATAAAGATAGTTTTTCAGTATATCACAATTATCAAATCACAAGCCATAACTCACAAGAGATAACATAATCAATCACATGAACAACATCATGCCACATAATAATATGCAAGGATGAGATGCAATGTTGTGCAATGCAAGGTGGTATCAAGACCGTCGCACAGCCTGTCGTATATACCCCCGTCGAGCTAAGGCTCCCAGACTAAGGGGACCCATGGGGACCTCGCAGGCCATATACCTCAATCATAATATATATCAACTACCTTGCCACCCAAGTGCTCGTGGTCAAGGACTCATGATAAGAATCTCGATGTATCAACTACCTTGCCACCCAAGTGCTCGTGGTCAAGGACTCATGATAAGAATCTCGATGTATCAACTACCTTGCCACCCAAGTGCTCGTGGTCAAGGACTCATGATACGAATCTCAATGTATCAACTACCTTGCCACCCAAGTGCCCGTGGTCAAGGACTCATGATACGAATCACCATTAACAACTTCTCAAAATGTCATGAGTATGAGGATGCACGCAATCAAGACACAATTATAGAAGCAATATTCCTCTCAATAAGTACAATAATTATCAAAGTTCTCAATGTTTAGCAATTATAATATTCACCCTCCTTTATACATATTTGGGTACAATTCTCTTTTAAGATATTTCACCCCCTTTTGGTAACTTTATTTTCTCAAACAACCCATGATCCTCAGTGTATATCACGACTATCTCCCTTTCTCAACACGTCATATTCACACTATTCTCAATTTAGGATTCACATGCTCTCGAAGCCACACATAGAAAATAAAGCCCTCACACTGGCGTCACAATAAGAATTATCGACCCAACACATGATACGATCTCATCCCATAGATTACAACATAAGGAAGCATACGAGGTTCAACATATTTAACAAAAGTTTAGAAATCCACTTGCCTTAATTAATAGAATGACACTCCAAACCTTGAGTCTTGCGTAACGCTTTCAGATGATCAAAATCTGTTCAAAATCATAATCTACATAAGAATACGAATCCAATGACACCCATATTGCTACATTTATTTTTGGCTCAAAAATCGGATCAAAAAGTCACCCCGAGCCCTTAAATTCGAATCTGGAAATTTCTTCCAGATTATGTTTACCCATAATAAACTAAACGTATACATCAAATTTCAGCTAAAACGGATCATTATTCGACCCCCAAATAAAAATTTTATTCTAAGAACCCTAGGATTATTTTCTTAATTTAATATAATTATACACGTTTCTACCCTAAAAAATTATTCATAATCTCATGAAAACTTAATAGAAAGGATGAGAATAATTACCTTGATATTTCGAGATGAAAATCATAATTTTTCTTCTCCTCTTTTTCTTTCTTTTCCTTCCCGCATTTTCTTTTTTTTTTTTTTTTGCGCGTATGCGTGCGCGCCTCATCGTTTTTGCTTATGGTTTTGTTTGTTGTTTCCAGGGCTGCGCAGCAGCCCTTTATTTAACTCTCTCTCTCTCTTTTTTTTTTTAATTTCTTTCTCCTTTTTATTTCTTATTTACTTATTTATTTATTTATTTATTTTAATATACTAAAAGTAATAAATTCTATTAGCCTATTTTTTATAAATATGAGATAAATTGTATAGAATACTGATTAAAATATTATTTTAACCCACCAACTAAATTAATTATTAAAATTATCCGTCAACTAAATGATCGTACTTATCGAATAGTTCCAAATTTCCCATAAAAATTTTACAAGAATGATCTTTTATAAAAGAGAGGATTTATTTTTTTAAATGACCTAACGGGTCATTACACTTCTTGTCTTTGACCCTGGCCAGCAACTATGCGAGTCAATAGTTGGACTACATTTCTTAGATCCTACACAGTAGCATCGGTAGGTGGTTCTGGAGGAATTTCACTACTTCCTTGTTTATGAAGAGCTGGAGGAGTTGGAGATGTTTGTGACAGAGACTCATCTTGAGCCACATTTTGTTGTCTCACCTGACTGGGTACACCAAATAGCACTTCTACTTCCTTCCCTTTGCCTTTACTTTTCCTTGTTTCTAGCATACACGTTGTACAAAACAATTTAGAGGTTAGAAACAATCCACCTATAACACTTGGCTCTATGGCACGATCTAAAGAATGAAAAGAAAGTGACAACTCCTAAATTCCACGTAGCCTCTTGCTTATAAATGTGGTGGACAACACATCCATAAACAAGACTCTACATAGGCACGACTTTGTAGACTCCCTAGGACGGCTCGCTCTGATACCACTTTTGTCACGCCCAAAGCCCCATTAAGGCGGACTAGCACCCGTTGCTGACAAGTCTTGGGATAATGAACATATAACCATACACTTTCTATGAACATTACATGGGGTTTCCACATCCAACATGCTTTCAAGAAAGTAGATAGTAATAAAAAGCTAAAAGAAAATACATATGACTAGTTCGTTAGAGCCACGATGTCGAAAGTATGATACACGACCACACTTTACTTTACATAGTCTACAAAGCCTCTAGATAAGGAAAAATATCTATTAAGGATTGGGACAGGCCCCACCTCATGATCAACTATACAATACAAAAATATAATCTCTAGACACACAAAGCCCCGAAGCAACCTGGAGCTCAGTAACAGCAGCTAGATATCCTGTACACCTACCGGTGAGATCTACTAGCTCCTGTACCTGCAGCATGAAATGTAGGTCCCCCGTGAGGGACGTTAGTACAAGATAATGTACTCAATATGTAAGGTAGGAAGTATTGTATATGAAATAAGAAGTCAAATAAAATCATACACTGGTGTGTAAGGATAAGAGATCACCTTTAGTCATACTGTGGAATCATGTACTTTATGTCCTTTTTATTACTTTACCTTTCTTTACTGTATGATCTGTGCTCAGTATATCATATAAATGACCAGCTGATCAGTGGTAAATCAATATCGGGATCAATCCATGCTAGGCTTTCCTTTCACCCCTAGGATACCCTCGTAATATGGGATCGACCCATGCGAGGTGGTTCATCCACCCTTGGGATACCACCCACTAATAAGCAACTTCGAGTTATCCTTTATTTACTTTTGAGATGATTCTTTTGGTGGTCATTACATTTAGAGTTGTAGAACTGTAGACATAACATGTGACATATAAACAACCATGCAAGACAATACCACAATGAAAAGAGAGTTACACAACCAATGAAATGTGTAGGAGATTAAACAACACATGGACTTTACTAAGTGAAAAGGAACTCATGTATCTTTGGTATCCAAGTATGTATGCATAATTGACAATAGCTATGTATGGGAGCATATGCACTGTTAAAGAGTGGAGATACGGTTATTAGTTATGTCAGAGTTTGTAAGTGCCTTTGTGTGCAAAGGAAGAACCTAGATTCATGCCAAATAATATGAACATGAGTAGCCTTACATACCTCGTTGTACTACGTCGTTATTAGGTTGAAGTAATATCCTTTTCCTCCAAATACTTATCTACAATAGAGTAAGTGATAAAATTAGTATTAGCAGCTAATAAACACGTCTTGGCAGTCCAATCTCATAAAAAAATGCTCGAATAGCAAGCTTGTGATTGTCAATCCAAGAGTATTCTTCTAACCTCTCCACATCTAGTCATATTTTCTAATACATATTCTCATATACACGTCATAATCAGCTTTTCTTAGTCCCATAATAGTATTACAATAGCTAACAAAGCACAACACATAACAATTCCACACAACACACTAGTAGGCAGCATAACATTACGTCTTCTCGCTACATTTGGAAGCCAACAATCCCAACCTTGTTTCAACTTCAACCAAACTGTCTATAACATATTCACACATAAACCAATCCAAAAACAGTCCCTAAGTAGAAGGAGGACGTGCAAAAACAATTCCCAATTACCAGTTCACAAGTTCCTACTAAGAGCGCAATTAAGATATCATACAAGAACTCATTTTTGCGGAAGATAAAAATTGTGCAGCAACCTTCTTACATCACTACAGAACTAAAACTTGTTTAAAACATAAATATTACTTCATACTCCAGCCAACCAAGAAGAGGAAAGCCTCTTAATAAACAAGAAAAGTGTACAACAATCTTTGAATAACATACTATCCAAAATTCCAACACAAGTATAATCAGCAAAATCCTCATATTTTTCATGGAAAACTTACACTACACCATAGGTATTTCTACTCACCTTAGCCTTCAAGGATCAGGTCCTCTTCAAGAACCCTAAAGGTGTGCTTTGGCTGCTTTGTAAAAGCAAGAGAGAGCAAGGAGAAACTTTGGAAGAAAATCTGTTTTTTGTCTTTGTTAAAATGACTTGAAGTGGCTGGTTTTAACCCCTTTTAAAGGTCCACTCTTGGTCGACTTTATTTTTCATTTTAAGACTTATTTTATTAAGGTGGTGATGAACCTACTTGGCCCTTTCACTTGGGCCTTATTAGGCTCCAATTTGATGGGCCTTGGCTACCCATTTTTCTCTTTTACCTTCACTTAGTTTGGGCCCTATTTCTGAAATGTGTGGTAACTGTACTTTGGCCCTTTTCCTATTCATCTTGGGCTGCCTATATTGTCCCTTCATAATGCCAAACCATAGGCTAGAATTACATCCTTACCTTAGGCTTTATTCTTTATCGGACTTGAATAGATTCGGTGTTAGACCTCATCTTCTCGTCTTTTTCATTTTACTTAATTTCGTGCCTCAAGTGAGTTCACTCATGTATGAATTAATCTTCCCCGTCTTCGTAGCCAATTTAAGCTAAGCCTGTAGGTGACTCACGTGTTAGCTTCCTAAGTCCTACAAGCACCTCACTTTTTTTAACTTCATTTAAGGCCGCGATCTCCTCAATTCGTCTTATGACTTATATACACTCACTCATCTTAAGCATTAAGCGTAAATCTAGCTCTTCGGTCTAAAAGTTAGGCACTTTTAAAGTTGGTGCTACTTCTACCTAAGCATATCATGTTCCATATGCATAGGACTAACACACCTAAGATGTGGGGTTTTACAAAAGGTAAAAAATATCTTTATGAGAAAGTCAATAAATCATCAAAATTGAAAAAAAAAGACCTTTTAATGAGTTCTGTTAGCCAAATCGACGGTCAAAAGGTCCCATCGCTGAACTATTTTGTGGTCTCCAAATTGGATCTTTTTATCACTAAAATTACAGTTTTGGGAGATTTTGGGACCATTCAGCAATGTATCGAGTGCATTCAGCAATCCGCCGAATTGGCACTCCGATCGCCGAAGTGCACAACTCAAACACTCTTTAGTAAAATGACCATAACCTTTTATTCTGAACTATGAATAAGAAGAAATAGGGTGAGTTAGAAAGATAATTCAAAGGACTTTAATCTGATAGATTATGGGTCACTTAAATCATTATGTTTAGAGAGATATGGCCATTTGAATTTGACCCTTCTATAAACTCATACCGAAAAACTTAGCTGATAGAAATGTTTTGAACTTGGCTTGACCTTGGATGTCCTTTATGAAATTAAACCACATCTGACACACTTCAATTACTTTGTAAAGCACCTTAACATACATTCACAACTTTAAAGTTATTGGATTACCTACCTTCATAGAACCTCATATCGAAACTCAACCAATAAGGAAGGTTTTATCTCAACTTTGTGTTAAGTGATTCTTGTGACTTTAATTCATCTAAAATCTATCATCCCCAGTAGAATTGGCTTTAACAGTAATATTCAAAGTTAGAGCCACTTTCTATGATTCTATACACATAAGAGAAAAGTTTAGGTTTTAGCTTAGAAATTTTCAAGGTGTTACAATGTCTCCTCCTTGGGATAATTTATCCTCAGATGATGATTAAGCCAAGGATGGACTCAAAGCATGAATGAAATAATGACTCAATCACTTAAAAAATTAAGCGCTCTAAATAATCAATCAATCAACTCATGAATGAATACATCAACTTGAATCAAGAATAGGAACATTACCTTCAACATCATCATTGATGGGCACGAATAGATGTAGCTATTTGACTTTCATATTTTCTTTGGCTTCCCATGTGGCTTCCTCATTTAATTGATTCCTCCACAAGACTTTGATCGAGGCAATCTCTTTGGTTTTCAACTTGCAAACTTGACAATCAAGAATTTGGACTAGAACTTCCTCATAGGACAAGATATCTTTAACTCCTATATCATCAATAGTGATTACCAATGAAGGATCTCCCAAATATTTCTTCAATATGAAGACAAGGAATACCGGATGAATAATGGCTAACTCAGAAGGCAAGTCTGACTCATAAGAAACATTTCCAACCCTGCTCACAATCCGGTAAGGGCCAATGTATCAGGGACTCTACTTTCCTTTCTTCCCAAATTGCATGACACTCTTCATGGGTGACACCTGCAAATATACCTAATCATCTACTTCAAACTCTAAATCTCTCCTTGTCACATCAGTATAAGATTTTTGGTGGCTTTGTGTAGTATTTAACCTTTTTCTAATAACCTTCACCTTGATCCATAGATTGATGAAAAAGATGACGTCTAATAAATTCAGCTTCACCAACTTCAGACCACCCAATTGGTGATCTATATCTTCTCTCATACAAAGCTTTATCGGGACCCATCTGAATAATTGTATGATAACTAATGTTATATACAAACTCAATGAGAGGAAAATGATTAACCCAATTACCTTTAAAATCAAGGACATGGGTTCCCAACATATCCTTCAAAGTCTGAATGGTTCACTCTGCTTGCCATCTGTCTGGGGATGAAAGATTGTACTAAGATTCACCTTTAAACCTAGACATTTCTAGAAAAAATCTCAAAAATTGGGATGTGATTGTGGGTAGAATGACCAAATCAGCTCACGTCTTGGCAATTAAGACTACTAACACTACGAAATATTATACCAAATTGTACATTTGGGAGATTGTTAGATTACATGGAGTTCTCTTGTCCATCATCTTAGATAGAGGAGCTCAATACATATAATGACCCTCCCGGTCATTTTTATGTTCTGTGGTTATTCTGTTGATTTGAGTAGTGTATGGTAAACCTCGTGCCATTTGTGACTTGTTGGGGCTATTGGATGGTTATTAGGTGTGTTGGTTATGGTTTGTGTGGATTTTTGAGTTAACGAGAAGTTATAAATGTAAAAATGATTTTTCTAGAAAAGTCTTAGCAACAGACTTGGAATGAGATTTTGAAAGTTCCATAATTCTAGAACGACCAAATTCAGCTAGAAGTGTGGTTGGTCCGAGGTTTGAGAATCTCGGTGTGAATTTAAGTCAAAAGTTTCAAAATAAGTTCAATCAGAAGCTAAAAAGTGATTATCTATAAAAACCTAGCTAAACATACCCAAAATGGGAATCTGGTGGTATGGCCAACTTCAAAACATTGAATACAGCCTAAAATAACCTTTCGTCATATGGCAGGGATTTGGGTGCGTTTTGACCCCTTTAATTCTTTTAGCTAAAATTAGTCGAAAAGAGTGGGACTCTCATATTATCATAGGATTCTCTGTTGGAAATTCTGACCACACTATTGGATCTGAAATGTGAAAATCTATGTGGCTAGCGCTGCACTATTTATTTGCGTAAAACAGACATAGACGACCCGAATATGCCCCGGGGAAGTTTTGAAAATTATTGGTGCCAGAAGTAAGAGACAAAGCCCTGCGTTCGTGGGAGCCTTGCGGCGTTCGCACCATCCTAGTACGCCAAAGATGTGCATTCATAATGCCTTGCCCGTGTTCGTGCAGACCTGGCATATGCCAAGGCCCGCGTTTGAGATAGGCAGCCTGCATTCACGGAGCTCTTCACATGGGGTGGTGCCAACCCTATACAGGTTGGTCGCGCACAACATGTGGCAAAACTTTGCTTCTTTCTAACCTTCGCTCCAGAACTCTATTTTTAGCAGTTCAAAAGGCTACATGACTTGGTTTTTCGCAAGGAGCTTTATGGAGGTGTCAGATTCTGAGTTAAAATATGTGACTGTTTGGATGAGATGTGTGGTATATGACTTGATGATTGTTGAGTATGTGAGATATATGTGGTTGATTTCACTGTACATGTGCGATACATGCTAGCTTAAGATGGCATTTACTGTATTGACAATTTCCTTACTTATGGCTAGATGATAGGTTGGATTCTGACACTGTTAGACTATGAGATAGTGTGGTAAAGGCTGGGTTGGGCTGAGAATAGGTGACTGGTATGTATACTAAGCTTAGATATCGACTTTACGTGTGTGTAGCCTGATGTTACTCAGATGTACTAGCTTGTAAGGCTGAGAAATAATTACATGTTGTACTGTGCACTAGTTCTGGCATCTATATATGATTCTAATGGCTCTGGTTATTCTGGATATTTATGATACAACTACGATTGTCTACATTTACTCTGAGCATTATGATTACCTAGATTATGGTATTATTGCCTGGTCAGATATGATTTTGTAATGCTCTGTGACTTATGTGACTTTGTATACCTCTGTTATCTGTTATGTACTTGTTATACTGGCTAGTGACTGGAGAGACATACCATGTTCGGGAAAATGTTATACTTGTACTCCTAAGGGAACCTTGTGACCTTTGATATGAGATACATTACAATTGAACCACTGAGGGGCTAGAGATGAGAGTGTGAGGTCATATCCTACGGGCTTCCTAGGGGTTATCCGTGATTGAGACACCATCTATATGAGGTAGTCCTGGGGATTATCACCCTATTTAAAGATGATACAATACCTATAGGCCAGCGCATAGCTGCCTTAGGCGATACCCTTTGTGAAAGTTGGGCTATGATGTGATTCTAGGGAAGTGACACACTTTTGATTACCTGTCCTCTTGGATCTTAGCTTAGGTTAAATCGACACTTCCCTAGAGTTGCTATACATAGAGCCACATTATTACATTACAGGATCAAGTGTCATATCCTGACACGATATGTATTTCAGGATTAGGTGTCACGACCTCACACAATATACACTTCAAGATCGAGTGTCACGACCTGGCATGGTTAGGGGATTCTTTCTCCCACGGGGGATTCATCCCACCGTTATATATTAGGCACCAGGTTCGAGTGTCATATCCTGACACAACATGATACTTGGGATCGGGTGACCATTCTATCGCAGGGGTTACATTGTTATGCACGGATTTTACCAAAGCACCATTTGACCTGGCTTGTGTATGGGTGTACCCTCTAGGCTTATAGGGGCTCAGGGTGTATACACGCATAGATACTAGGGCCTTACACGCACGTACAGCCTGACACCCTGACTTATATGATATTGAGAGTTGGGTTCCATTGTGTTCTGTCAGCCGAGATGTGATACGTTCCTGGGTTCTGGCCATAGAGATATGAGGAGGTTACTGATACACTTATTGTGAATTGGGTTCTAATTTGTGGGTCTTATTGCCATTCTTTATATTTGAGCAGTCTATACATATTTACAGTATTTCACTCAGTCTGTCGATGATACATACTGGTTACCTGTTACCGGTACTCACCCCTACATTTCTACATCTTCCTATGGTACAGGTCTAGGTACTAGCTACAGTGGTTGAGTTAGGGGCTCGCAGGTGATTCAAGAGACATTAGTGAGCATCAGCCGCTCTAGACACTCTACAGTCTCATTCTGTTTTTGGTGGCCATCTTTTATATTCAGACATTGGCCCTATATTATGTATATTATTTATCAGTATGTGTACATATACGAGTGTGTGCTTGTGTATGTAGTAGCTCTATGTAGATGACTTCCAGGTTCTAGGTAGATTGTGCTTGAGTTGTGCATATTATGGCTAGTATTATTAGGTTTGAACTCTGGACGGGTACCTTAGGTGGGTTGGGAATTGGCTTTCCTGTAGGCGGGATCTAACGAACGCCATCATGACTTGAAATTGGGTATTATGCTGATTTTGAGACTTCGATAAGCTTGTAATGAAGTCCTTATTGATCATCTTCCACTTCCATTCAGGAATCTCAAAGTTTTGAGACAAAACACATGGTCGTTGATGCTCAACTTTAACCTGTTAACAATCGAGCACTTGGAGACAAATTTAGAAATATCCTTTTTTCCACTTGGTGATGCACCGAGTGCATTCAACAATCCACCACATTGGCACTTTGTTGCAGAATTGCACAGCTTAAACACCTTTAGTAAAATGTTCATAATATTTTACTCCAAACTCTGAATAAGGCAAAATTGGATGCATTGGAAAGATAATTCAAAGACCTTTAATTTGATAGGCTATGGACCTCCCGACTCATTATGTGCTAAGAGATATGGCCATATGAAGTTGACCAATCTATAACCTCATACCAAAACTTAGCCGATAAAAATATTTTGAACTTGGCTTGACCTTGGATGCCCCTTATGACCTTAAACTACATCGGACACACTTCAATTTCTTAGGAAAGGACCTTAACACACATTTGTAAATTTAAAGTTATTGGATAACCTAACCTTATAAAATCTCATATTGAAACTCAATCAGCAAGGAAGGTTTCATCTCAACTTTATGTTAAGAGATTCTTCTGACCTTAGTTCATCTCAAATCCACCATCCCCCTATAGAATTGGCCTTGACACTCATATTCAAATTTATAACCACTTGGTATGATCCCATACGCATAAGAGAAAAGTTCGGATCTTAGCTTGGAAATTTTCAAGGTGTTACGTTTAATAACTTGTTCATGTTTATTAATTTGTTGATTCTTGTATTCTCTATTTAAATAGAAAAGACTTGTTTAATCATGAAAAAATTTTCACACCGTTGAAATAGTTTCTTAGGACAGTGTCCAGCATGACTCAAGCATTAATTATGGACTGCTTAAAAATATTAACTTTGATTTAATTTTCAGTGATGTTATTTTGCTAAATAATCACTATTTCCCTCAACAACTTTTACTTATGATGTTTTACTTTTTGAGAGTCAAACTATATGAACTTTGACCAACATTTGAAAATGTATTTTTTCATTATATTAATATGAGAATCATTGCAACTTATAATTTTGTTTGTTTTTGTATAGTTTTCAAATATCTAAATTCTAAAATATAAAATATCAAACTAATCTACTACAATTAACTCTAAAGATTAGTCTAACTAACTATTGTAAAAAAATTATAACATATAAAAGTAAACATATGAAGTAGTATAGTACTTATCTTTTGCTACTCATGATTTGTCCTGCTAACTTGTATAATTACTCATTTCGGTGGTGCAAGAATAGGCTATAATATTTGCAGGTAGAAAATACTTTTGGAGAAAACATGCAGGAAATATAATGCAAATGGGGCGGGAATTCTCAGAGACTTTACCTCTCCCTGCCCCACCAAGCATAATTTTCAGTTTTGTCTGGGCTTCTATAAGAGAACTAAATTAAGCAGCATACAGCCGCTTCTTCAACCATCGAACACCAAGGCAAACAAGAAAATGACAATCAACAAAATATCAACTTTAGGAGGTCCCTTTTTTATCTCCGAATATACGTTTTCCCGTAGGACAAATGCTTCACATTGTTTCTTGCTTCTTATCTCTCAATGTTATTATACTGATGAAAATAACAATCTAGTAATGGACATGCCACTTACTGTGATCGAGAGTCATCAGATCTATTGATAACATTGGACAGAAACCTATCGCTTGTGAAAAGTAACTGTGAAGAGGTTATATGTTGATGACACCGTAGTTTTGATGATAGACAAAGAACATGAAACAAGTTGATCAGTCAAGTTCTCTCACACAGATTTTCAAAGAGGTTCAAACATGTCGGCAATAATTGTGGAATGGATAAATTCATTTGGGATAAGCTCTAAATAAGTACAGTTCAACAATAACACATGAGGAAACATTTGATCTGAGGAGTTCTATCTGATATAGAAGAGTTTGTTGCACATAAAGAGGTTGATATCTAGAAGAACTCTTCAAGAAAATGCTCGTTATTGAGATTGAGCGAAAAATTAGTTTTGGGTGATTGTAGTCTTAATTAGTGAAGAAATACTTGGAAGACCTGGTTCTTTGTTGTGCCTTAGTTTAGGAAGTTTTTTTCTTTCTTGTTGAGTCTTAATGTACTATTTAGTTCAGTGATCTATAAACTGAAATAAGGCGAAGTCTTCAAGTTGAGGGCAACTCGAAGACTTGGGAACATAAACCTTGGGAGCTTTTTGTGAAGTTAGGAGTTCTTTTGAAGTTTGATGTTGCTTAGATTACTAAGAATTGTAATCTTTTGTTGAGGATCATTTGATTTAGTGAAGTTGAGGCAAAATCCTGTAGTAGTACAGGTCGTGGTTTTTTCACCTTAGTGAGTCGAGTGTTTTCCATGACAAAACTCTGTGTGTTGATTTTCTTTCACTTCTCTGAAACATATCTGCAAACTTGGTTCTACTTTGGGCAAATCCATAGGTCGTGCAAACCTTTCAATTGCTATCAGAGCGAGTGTTCTTGTTAAAGTCTAACGCCTAAGAATTGATCATGATGAACACTGCACCTCCTCTTAGACACAGAGAAGGACAATCAGCTGTGAGCCCACCACTTTTCAATGGAACTCATTTAGGATGGTGGAAAGCAAGGATGGAAGACTTCATCCAAGCTGAGGATTACAAACTATGGGATAGGATTACTGTGGGACCTACTATTCCAACAAAAACTATGAAAGGTCAACAAGTTCCAAAAAAGGGAAATTCAATACTCAAACTGTACTATTGCTAAGCAAATTTGGGATGCCTTGTCTACTGTACATGAAGGAACAAGTCAGGTCAGAAAGTTTAGAGTTGCTATGTTATTCACTGAATATGAAACCTTCAAGATGAAGGATAATGAGTCACATCAGGATATGATAATGAAGCTCACACTTCTCATCAATGAACTGACATCCTTAGGTAAGATTCTTATTATTGAGGAACAGATGGACAAAGTCCTAAGGATTCTACCTAAAGCTAAGTGGGATGTGAAAGCTACTGCCATCAGGAAAGCTAAGGATATTGAAACCATGACTTTGAATGAATTGGTAGAAAATCTCAGAACTTATGAGATGAATATAGAGGATCAAAGGAAAGAAGAAACAATGGCTGAGAAATCACTAGCTTTAAAGGCTTTTGACAATGAGGGATCAGATTTAGATGATAGCCTTCTTAACAAATGATTTCAAGAAATTTTTCAAGAAAGGGAAAGGAAAAGACAAGAGAGAAACAGGTAGCAGAAAGTGGTCTGAAGACACAGGAAGCAGAAAATGGTCTGATGACAAAAATCAATCAGGATACTAAAAGTGTGAAAAAACTTATTACCATGTAAACAATGTCCACAATGGAATATTGAGTGGAGAAAGGAAAGATCCGAGAAAGATTTGAAAAACAAAGCTGCCAAGCAAAAGGAGAAAGAAGAGTTTGCTATGATGGCTGCTTAGAATTCAGGATTCGAAGAATCAAACAATGAAGAAGTAGATGAAACTGCATTCATGGTTGCTAGGGACTCAGATCTTGAGGATGATGAAAAATCTGAGGTAAGTATTCTTGTACTAAAGGAAATGTTGCACCTTTTTTCTAAAAGAAAGATAATTTTGCTAATGAATGGACTGATAGATGATTTTCAAGAAGTAGCTGATGAAAAGGATCAACTAATTAAGGATTTTTAGATAAAAAATTTGAATGCCTTGAGGTTAAATTGTCTGAATGGAGCTAATGAAGAGAATCTCAGATTGAAGAAACAGGTTGAAAAGCATGATGCACTTGTGCTAAACTTAAATATGAGGTTTTGAAACTTTCATGGAAAAAGGTAAAAGTAAAATGAGTGAGGAACATCAAAATACTGAAACTGAGTTGAAAGAATGTAAAATTGAGTTCTTTCGTGAAAAAGAAAAGGTTAGAAAATTAACTCGAAAAATTTCTAACCTAAAAATGGATCTAGAAAGGGTAAATAGGTGGACTCAATCTTCAAGAATAGTGAACCATCTAGGAAATAGGACTCATAGTGAGAAAGTTGGAATAGGGTTCTGTCAGGAGAATGTCACTGCTACTGACTTGTGCTATATTTGTGGAAAGATTGGACATCCAACTACTGAGTGTCCGGTTGCAAATAGTGTTAGGAACAAGAACACAAACATTCTGCATAAAAGGTAGCCTAAAAATGATAAAAGAAATAGGTCAACGAATGTATTGTCAGCCTGGGCTAAAAGGGATCTTATTCACCCTTTTTACAATAAGAAAGGACCTAAGCTAGTTTGGGTTCCTAAAAATAACCGTTGACTTATTTTGCAGGTAGTAGTGAAAGGAAGCAAGTATTGGTACATGGATAGTGCTTGCTCAAAGCATATGACTAGAGATAAACAAAAATTCCTTTCACTCGTACCTTTCAAAGGAGGAAATGTTTCCTTCGGAGATGAAAAAAATGGAACTATTGTTAGAGTTGGAAAGATTGGAAGAAGTGAATCAAGGGCCTTGGAAGAGGTCTATCATGTGGATGGATTGAAGCACAACTTGTTAAGCATATCACAATTATGTGACAAAGGTAACAAAGTAACTTTCACTTCTGCATGTTGCAGGGTTAAAAAGCTAGACGCAAAGGAGATAATTCTAATTGACAAAAGGCATAAAAATGTGTACAAGGTTGACATTATAGGGATGCCGGGTACATATTTGAAATGCTTGAGTGCTATTGCTAATGATACCTTACTTTTGCACAAAAGACTTGGGCATGCAAGTATAAAGCAATTGAATACACTGGCATCAAAAGACATGGCTATAGGAATTCCTAAAACTAAGTTCAAAGATGACAAAATATGCAATGCATGTGTAAGAAAAATGCAAATAAGATCATCCCTCAAGTCAAAGAACCAGGTAAGTACAACCAAATACTTGGAATTGGTTCACATCAACTTGTATGGACCCATTAGGGTAAATAGCAGAGGAGGTAAAAGGTATATATTTGTTATTATTGATGATTACTCAAAATTTATCTGGACACTCTTTCTAACTTCTAAAGAAGAGTGTTTTGATGTCTTCTCTATTTTCATCAAGAAAATGGAAAAGAAATTGGAGACTTCCTTGATTTCCATAAGATTTGACCATGGAACTGAATTCGAAAATGCAAAATTCTTAGAATTTTGTTCAACAAATGGAATACATCATCATAACTTCTTTGCTCCAAGGACCCCTCAACAGAATGGAGTACTAGAATGGAAAAATAGGACTTTAGAAGATATGGCTAGAACAATGATGATTGCTAGCAATCTGGCAAAAAATCTTTGGGCTGAAGCCATAAATACAACTGCTTATATTCTCAACAGATGCATGTCAAGGCATATTTTAAATAAAACTCCCTATGAATTACTCAAAGGAAGAAAATCAAATATCTCCCATTTTAGGACTTTTGGCTGTTAATGTTATGTTCATAATAATGGTAAAGACAATTCAGAAAACTTTGATGCTAGGAGTGATGAGGAAATTTTCTCAGGTTATTCTTCACATAGTAAAACCTATAAGGTGCTGAATAAAAGAACTAACTGTATTGAGGAAAGCATTCATGTTGTTTTTATGAAAATAATGGTGTGTTTGAGACTAATATGCAGGATGACTATGAGATGGAGAACCGCATGGAAGAACAAGTCATATGAGATGGAGAACCGCATGGAAGAACAAGTCATGCTACCTTGTCCATCTATAAGACAACCAGACAGCACATAGTTAGGGGGGACAATAGAATCAGAAAATCAATCTACTAATCCCGGATCTGCTCAATCAGAATTTGTAGCTGATAGACAACCTCAAGGTTTTGTGGTGAAAAACTACAAATATCAAGGCTCACATCCTATAGAAAATATCCTCATTGATCTATCCTCTAGAATCATAACCAGATCAGGACTGAAGAATCTGTGTGCATTCCAAGCATTCCTATCAATGATGGAACCAAAAAAGGTTGGAGAAGCCTCGTTGGATGAAGATTGGATACTTGCCATACAAGAAGAACTTAATCAATTTGAAAGAAGCAAGGTGTGGCAACTTGTGCCTAAGCATAAAGGAAGAAAAGTCATTGGCACAAAATAGATCTTTACGAATAAGCTTGATGAGCATGGAACAGTTACAAGAAATAAGGCCAGAATAGTGGTCCAAGGATACAATCAAGAATAAGGGGTGACTATGATAAGACCTTTGCACTAGTGGCAAGACTTGAAGCTATCAGACTGTTGATTGCATTTGCTGCATTTAAGGAATTCACTCTTTATCAAATGGATATAAAGAGTGCCTTTTTGAATGGGTACTTGAAGGAGGAATTATATGTGAAACATCCACTTGGGTTTGAGGATCCTGACTTTCTTGATCATGTCTATGAACTAGATAAAGCCTTGTATGAATTGAAGCCAGCACCGCCTGCCTGGTATGAGAGATTGTCTAAATTCTTGCTAGAACATGGACACACAAGAGGTAAGCTTGACAACACCGTATTTTTAAAGGCAAATGGGAAGGACTTGTTAATTGTGCAGGTGTATATGGATGACATCATTGGGTAAACTAATGTATTCATGACTCAAGAATTTGCCAAGCTAGTGAATGGTGAATTTGAAATGAGCATGATAGGGGAACTAAGCTTCTTTTTAGGACTACATATTAAGCAAACTCCTATAGGAACCTTAATTCATCAATAGAAGTATCTGATGGAGCTTCTTAAGAAATAAAAAATGGAGGATGCTAAAGTGATTGACACTCCAATTTCCACAACCACTAAGCTAGACATGGATGAAATAGGTTCATCTATTGCGCGAAAAATGTATAGAGGCATGATTGGGTCTCTTTTGTATGTCACTGCTAATGGCCCAGATATTGTGTTCAATGTAAGACTTTGTGCAAGATTTCAAATCCTCTCCTAAAGAATCTCATTTGAAAGTTGTTAAAAGAATTTTAGGTACCTCAAGGGGGCTACAAATTTGGGGCTTTGGTACTCAAGGGGGGTAATTTTAATTTTGTGGGGTATACGGATGTTGATTATGCTAGCTACTTAGTGGACAAAAAAATCACTACAAGTGTGGCTCACTTTCTTGGAACATGTTTGATTTCATGGTCCACTAAAAAACAACACTATGTAGCCTTGTCAACTGTTGAGGCTAAGTACGTAGCAGCAGGATCATGTTGTGTACAGCTTCTCTGGATTAAGCAACAGCTCGGGGATTTTGGTATGGATGTTAGCTGTGTTCTTATGTTTTGTGATAACACTAGTGCCATTAATATAGCAAAGAATCTAGTGCAGCACAAAAGAACAAAACACATTAATATAAGACATAATTTTCTTCATGACAATGTTGAAAAATGTCTCATTTCAATAATATTTTTTCCTACTAAAAATCAAATAGCTGACATCTTTACTAAAGCATTAAGCAGAGAACACTTTGAAAAAATCAGGCTGGACCTAGGGACGATTAAGATTGCATAAACTCCCCTTAATGATTGACTATAAAATATCTCTCTTATTTATTGAAATGTTCCTCAATTCAGTTTCTCACATGCAAAGGCGTATCTTCTATTTTATGCAAATTGTCTAACCCTCAAATGTGTATGTATTCAAGTATGCAGCTTACAAAGCTCAAACTCATAAATGATCAACATCACTCTTGTCATGTATGAAAGTCTAAGTGTCATAAAGTTACTCCTGCATCAGTGAAATAGTTGGTGTGTTTTTTTTCTCCCTATTTGATTCTTCAGCCCCTTTCTTGCCACCAAAATACTCAAGAGTCCTACTTCATCTGCTTTGAGTCTTTTCAGTTGTCTCGTCCTTTCGCATCATGCCTCTTCCTCTTTGACTCTTCTTTTTTTCTATATTTGATATGGTCCTATTTCTTCCATGCTTTATTAATAGCCAAAAACCAAAAAAAAAAGAAAGAAAGAAAAAGAAATAACCTTCTCTTCTTCTTCCTCATCTGCAATGGCATCGTCCCCCAACCCTAATTCCTCTAATCCTCTTGAGAAGTCCTCACCTGAATCACATTCCACCGTTGTCTATGAGTCTGCAAATCTCCCTCGTCCTTTAAAATTCCATCTCTTCGATTTTGTAGAATAGGGGTCCTTCTAGAAAAGGTTTTCTCAGTTTTCTTCACTTCCCTCCTATTTTGTTCCTGCTTCTTCCTCGGGGATGGAAATCATTCCTTTACAATTCGTGTCTATGGATGACATGCCAATTGCAACTCTCGTCCCCAAAAAGGTACAGAGTAGGATATGCAGAGCTTTTGGCGAACCTATTAAAGTACCCGATGATTTTCCCTCTCCTGAAAGGGTTCCTTCTTCTAGTCTTTCAAGAGTACCCCAGACCCGTAATCGTAAAAGACAAGAAGAACAAGTTCTTCATCAAGGTCTCCACCGTAGCAAGAAATCCAAGACCTCTGAACCTACTTCTTCTAAACCTCCTCCACCAAGGGATGATATTATTCTCCGTCGGGTTTGTCGAGGGAGGGTCATAAGAATGTGATTCCTAAATCTCCTTATCCTATTTCAAGGTCACCCTCACCTCCCCCTAAGAAATCTTCTTCCAGGTCTACAGTGTCCTCTCGTTCCAAGAAACCTATTGCTCAATGTGGTTCTTCGAATGATTCTGATCCTGACACCTTGACCGTTGACCCTGCATCCCCAAATCCCTCTAATCCACACTTCTTGTTCTTTCTTCAATTTCATCAACGTTTTCTCATTCATGGTCGTGTGGTCACTAGCTTCGGAGGACCAAAAATGACTATCTTGCTCCAAAAATTGGAAGTCCAAGGCTGGTCCTCACTCTTCTTGCAAGGGGTTGTTCAAAGAAGGTTTGTCAAATCAGAAATGTATGAGTTCTATGGACAGGGTGAGGCACAAGGTTCTCATTTTTCCATTTCAATTTGAGGCATGTCTATTCTTTTGACTGCAGATGACATCTCTGGTATCTTGGGTATTCCCAATGCTGGCTGGGATCACTATGTAATAAGGCACGAGTGCCCCCTCTGTAAAATGTAGCCTCTGCACTTGACATCTCTTGTAAGTTTTCTGGTTGTACAACTCTAGTGCAATACAGGCATGTGTTTCGCAGTGAGATGTCTGCTCTTCATCGCCTTTATTTTGATGTGGTCCATAAGATTTAGATTCCATGAAAGGAGCATCGGTCTAAGGCTAGCATTCTTGACTTAACTCTTATGGAGCTATTGGAATCTGAAATTCACATTAATCTGTCTAGCCTGAACATCAAGCACATGTAGCGGGGGTCCTTATCCAGGACAAAAATGGCTATGCTTTGCCTTATGGGTTTTGGCTTTCAAACATTCTTGAGGCTTACTCTATCCCTTGCAGGTTTGGACCATGCAAAGTACTAAGGATGTGCTAGGGATGGTGAACCATGTTTCCCTCCCTATTTCTATGAGGCGTGTGGACACAACTGTGAGGCGCTTGGAAGCTGCAGTAGAGACCAAGACATCTAAGTTGGTTGTTGCTCACGAAGTGTTTTCTCGGGAAAGGGGGCTCTAGTCTCTCGAATCTTTGATTTGGAAGCCACATTACAAAGAGAGCGTACTGACCATGCTGCCACACTCTAAAAGCTCTCTAAATTGCTTCCTTTTGATGCTTCTTCCTCCTGACTTTTATTCATTCTCTATCTGTTTTACTGTGTTGCAGGATGTGCTTTGGACACTTTAACTTATGTTCTGCTTGTTGTTTTGTGGTTATCTCCTGCTTCCTTTCCTTATCGTTTGTATGTACTCTTAATATGTTTCCTGTATATTAGTATGGTTGTATATTTTGGAGATATACCCTGTGGCCTTGAATTGTCTATCCATCTTCTTATTATGTTAGGTAGGCACCTCTTTTCGATGATGCCAAAAAGGGGAAGTCAATATGAGTTATGCAATTTTTATAACCCTTGTCTGACTTGTTTCATTCTATAGGTTCTTTCTAAGTAGCTTCAGGTAAGATGGATAGATGCCTATACTCAAGAGGTTTGTCATCATCAAAGGGAATATGTTGACGACACCGCAGTTTTGATGATGGACAAAGAACATGAAACAAGTTAATCAATCAGGTTCTCTCACATAGTTTCTCAAAGAGGTTTAGACATGTCAGCAACAATTGTGGAATGGATAAATTCCTTTGGGATAAGCTCTAAAGAAGTACACGTCAACAATAACACATGAGGAAGCAGTTGATACTGAGGAGTTCTATCTGATATAGAACTCTATGGCAAGAAGAGCTTGTTGCACATAAGGAGTTTGATGTCTAGAAGAACTGTTCAAGAAAATGGTTAAACAAAAGACGGGTTAGAGAAGATCATTATTAAGATTGAGCGCAAAAAGCAGTTTTGGGTGATTGCAGTCTTAATCAGTGAAGAAACACTTGGAAGATTTGGTTCCTTGTTATGCCTTAGTTTAGGAAGTTTTTTCTTTCTTGTTGAGTCTTAATGTACTGTTTAGTTCAGTGATCTATAAACTGAAGTAAGGTATAGTCTTCAAGTTGAGGGCAATTGATTTAGTGAAGTTGGGGAAAAATCCTGCAGTGGTATAGGTCGTGGTTTTTTTTGTGAGCCGGGTGTTTTCCACGATAAAACTCTATGTCTTGATTTGCTTTCACTTCTCTGAAATACGTCTGCAAACTTGGTTCTACTTTAGACAAATCCATAGGTCGTGCAAACCTTGCATACATAACATTTCCCTCTAGACTCAACTTTATTTTTTATGATAAGAGATTTTAGGGAAATATAATGCAAACTAGAGGGGAAAACAAGAATACAACCAGCTGAAAAGCCAAGTTGAATTTGCATAAGCTAAGATATAGATATGAAGAAATCAAACAAAAACTAAGTATTACATTACATATTTAGAAAAGCATTTAAATAAACATAAGTAGGATAATTTTTTTTATCAGTAGAAGATTAGATTTATAAAGGAATATAATTGAAGTTGTTACAGAATCATCAATAGGAAATACCAGTCTTCTTAATCCAGCTGTCTTGATCAATGAAGATATTAGGAGCATACTTTTCAGCTTCCTGTGGTGAAATGTTTCTCTTATAACCACCCCACTTAACCCGTTTGTCAGTATTTGCTCCTGGTCCCTTGTTCTGATACTCTGCATAATACAGAGTGTTTAGAGCAAAGTTACCATTCCATGGAGCCCATCCTTCAGGATCAATGAACGCATCGATATACGTTTGCATTATAATTGTCCTTGAGTACTCCTTCCATGGACGTCCAAGATAGGCTTTGATTGGTGGCTGGGTGCTAGTGAATGCTGGCTCAGCCCTGATTTCACAGTTCCTCAATACAATTGCACCGACCCCACGTTGGTCTTTTCTACCTTGAGCAGTGACCATGCAAGCTTGGTTGTCACCTGGTTTCCTTACAATCATTTTGCAGTTTTGGAACACAGCTGCTGCATCGCCAAAGATGAAGTCAATGGTTCCTGAGATGGAACAATCCTTGTAGAATTGTCTGTAGGTATGAGTGTACAGAGTGTCTTGATATCCATCAATATTACAGTTGTAGAAAACTGCCTTGTCTGCTGATACACGGAGTGCAACGGCTTGGTGCTTCAGTGCTCCTGCTGTGTTCTCAAATCCGATATCCCTTGCTACGAAACCATCTCCATTCACAGCTGCATTGACAATTTAAGAGAAGAGTTTTAACTTTTGTACGAGCTAGACATCATTTAAATTCACAAAATTGAATGGTCAATGACTTACCAACGGTCGCGGTACGGAAAGTCTCAGTACCATCAGCATAGTTCTTGTTGCCAGTAATCTTGGTTTTGGTTGGACCTTCACCAATAAACACAATGTTTGTCATGCCTCTTGGGATATTAACCATCTCCTTATATACACCTGCCTTAATTAAGATGACATGGGTCTGATTGCTCTTTGTAGGCGCAGCTTTAAGGGCTTCTGTGATGGTCTTGAATTGTCCACTACCATCTTGAGCAACCACAGCATTAGGCTTGGTATTTGAAACTTGAAGAAGCCTACGAGAACCATCTTCAATGAATGATGTATAGTCGGTTGTCAATAATCTACGGGTAGCACCAGGGATGTGCAAGTTAGTAAGCATGTCACCAAAGCTAGTGATCATGGCAAGACCATTGCTAGTAAGCTCCCCTGCAGTCTTTAACAATTTCTTCATTTTCTCACCAGTGTCACCACTTGTGTTCTGAAAAGTATCTAAGCAAGTTTCTTGATAAGTAAGCGAAGCACTAATCCATGTTTTTAGATCATCGGTATAATCCTTGATCTTGCTGATATCAAAGTCGCTAACTTTATCAAAAGATCTTCTTAGATCATCAATAGACACATTAAGAAGACCTTCACAAGTTTGTAGAGCCTCTTTGGTTCTAGGATCTTTGGCTGCATCCCTGATCAACTCAGTATTTTTTATGGAATTCTTTATGTCAGTTATAGTTGATTCAAATGCAACTTTTATAAGTTCCTTTGGGTCACTAGTGTTCTTGGCTGATGCAAGACTCTTCTCACAAGCTTCTTTGTAATCAGTAGGTTGACACATTGCTTTAACAGATTTTGTAGAGGTTGAAATGCCATTATCGCTAGCACCACCACCACCACCACTTGATGAATCGCTCGTGTTTTTGTTGCTAATGGTGACGCATGCTGCAACCACACAAGCCACCACAAGAATTGAGGCTATGCCAGCAACGACTAATTTTTTAGCCATAATATTTGAATTTTTTTTTTGTGTGTGTGTGTTTTTCTCAAAGTAAACTAGTGTTTTTGTTTATTTTTATTGATAGAGAGCTTTTGGGGATTTCTAACAGACAGTGCACAAGCCCCTTGGCTCTGAAAGATGTATTGTCTAAATATGGAGAACCTATTTATAGTATAATTAACCAAATTATTGTTGGTTTCTGTTGAACATGTGAGGATATGAAATGGTCTAACAAAAAGACGAGGTTGTTAGTGTTTCCATTTTTCCTACAATTAAGCTTTGCTAAATGGAATTCAATTCTTGTCTGTTTCAAACTACTGAATCATATTGACTTCAATTTATAATTCCTCTAATTTTATTTTAAAAGAATTAAGGACCAATAACTTTGGAGAATATTAAAAAATATATATAAGCCAAAAGAAATTTTAGGAAAGTATTTAGGGGCATATCATTACCTTACACTAACACAAGTATTAAAACGTTTAGAAAGAGAAAACCCCACCACTATAAGGGCTCGTTTAATAAAATGCTTTACAAAAAACAATACACACATAAACTTTATATACTGTCGTGTAGTAAAATATATGTATTAGAAGAAATAATGCATATATTAGAATTTAAAATTTTTTGCCAATGAAAGCAAAAGGTTTACCTTCTAGGTTAAGTTCGTCACATCGGACTTGCCTAGTGTAGATTACTTCTCTTGTGTGATTTGTGAGCTAGCTATTGCATAAGAGCGGAGAGAGTAGCGGAGAGAGTTTCCCTTGTCATAAAAAAAAATAATGCATGCATCAGCTTTATGTATTAATAATTTCGTAAATTTTAATACACCCTATTTGGTATTATGTTATATATGACTAATACATAAAAAATGATAGTATTAGTAATATGATCGGTTTAATGCATTCATTCGCATGATTAAAGACAAAATTATCCTTCAAAACTTTTTACATGTTTCCCACCATATTTGGAGAGGTTATTTTAAACAAATATTTTTTTTAAAAATAACTATGTACTGCATGTTATTTTTTGATATACCAAATCGAACGCAACATAAGAAATAATTTCATCATAACTAATCTTTTTAAAATCGAGGAAACCTCCAATACTATAAGGTGATGTTCGGTAGGATTCATTATTAAAAATAATCTTATATTAACTGTGTACTATTAATACTTGTTTCATATGCCCTTTGTCTCGCTTTATATAACTTTCTATTTTAGTCAATCCCAAAAAAAATAACACATTGTTATCTATAGCAATAATTTAACTTAAAAATCCTCATTTTACCCTTACTAAATGATTTCTAGTCACACAAATATTTATAACTTATTTTCTACCACAAGTTTTAAAAATCATTCATTCTTTCTTAAATTCCGTGCCAAATCAAAGTAGCTCATATAAATTGGGACGGAGGAAGTACAGTTTTTCAACCTAACTCTATTTGATATTATACTAGGTATAATAATAAATGAAATCCTCAATGTAAGGATCGTAGTTTAATGCATGCATACGATATATTTGCTGCAAAACCTTTTCTATATTCTTTCTACCTTATTTATGGAAGGTAACTTTACAAGCAAATAATTTATTTTATAAAGTATGAAATGCATGTTATCTTTAACACATTACATGAAATATTGTATAAAAAATAATCTCATCATAATTAATATTAATATTGCTAATATAGAATATATCATGTCATCCTGTATATGTACATATGTATAGAAACTCGAAACTGAAACCTATACGAGAAGTTAGAAATTGACAAGAAGATGAAACTTGATCAATGATCATATTACTGACAAGTTCCAAGCCCATAAATGCATTTACCACAAAGAAAAAAGACTAAGAAGAAATATTATATATATATATATATATATACATGGTAGAAATAAGTGTCAAAAATACATTTGAACTATTTTTTCTTTTTAGATCATATCTACTATTGAAAGCGTGAGTTTCATATCTAAACTATCAATTATTAATTTGAGAAACACATATATCTCTCTTTTATTTCACTCTCACCGTGGTGTGTATATCACTCTCTTTTATAAACTAAATTTATGCCCTTTTGTAGTAAACTATTTATATCCATATACCACTTTATATTTTATATCCCCTTACTATTAAAATTCGCTCCCTTACTATTAAAATTCGCGCGTTGACATCATGTTAATGTCACCACCACCTTGTATTATATATCAATAGGGTTTACATATACCGATAGGACATCAAAGAGGATTAAGCTCAATCTATATGATACCGTTATATTATCAATATACCAATAGAGTATCACACCGATATATTTTGTACTAATTTACATAATAAATAAGTTTGTAACTTTAATAATTTTCTCTAAATTATTTTAAATATTAAAAAGAGAGTTTAAAATTATATGATATCGATAGGGTATCAATATACCGACGGAGTATCAAAGAATATATTTTCTACTAATTTAGAGTTTAATAAATAATTTTGTGGCTTCAATAATTTTCTAGTCCTATACAATACCGACATGGTATAAATATACCGACAAAGTATCACAACAAATATATTTTCTACTAAATTTGGAGTTTCATATTTTGTTTAAAGTATTTTTTATTTATTTCTTAAAAAAAATATAATCCTATATGATACCATAGTATCAATATACGGCTAGAGTATCACAGAGGATTGAGCTCATTGTATTTGTTACCAATATGGAATATATATACTGTCAAAATATCACAGAGGATTATTTCATAGTATTCATACTGACATTCTGCGGCGAAATAAAAAGAAAAAAGTGGGGTAAGAACGTAAATAGTTTGGACCATGGTCCATTAAATGTAAATAGTTTGGATTGGGTCCATTAAGGCCGGTAAATAATTTCATAGTAGGTTTATTTTGTGTAGTTTTCCCTTAAAAATGGCACATCACACTCTACATGGACAAAATATTCCACCTTGACAAAAAATAAATGAATTATAATATTAGTTAAAGTAAAATATTAGTGTAATTATTTTTAATAAAATCATAAAATTACTTTCTTACCTCACTCCACCATTTCCTCTTTCCATAACCAACCCCCCCCCCCCCCCCCCCCAACCAAACATTGTTTTAGTTTTCTTTTGTTTTATTCTCCGCTTTCAGTTTTTCTCATTTTTAGAAAATTAGTTTTTGCTTGTCGCAACATTTTTTTAAAAATAATTTTTTTTATTTCTGTTATATTTAGTACACAAGTAGAAAAAATATTTTTTTAAAAACAATATGTGTACATATCTATTAAAAAAATGTAAAATAGATAAAAATAAATCAAGAGTAAAGGGTTAGATGGGTGTAATAGTTATTTGTTTTAAAAAGTAAAAATAATGTCAATTTTTTTAGAAAGGAACAGAGGGGTAAATTTTGAATTTTTTTAAAATATTTTATAAAAGAGATTTAAAAAAAATCAAAGGATGGGACTTGTTGAGGCCTAACTAATACTTTAATCTTAATTTTTAACTAATATTAATTATTTATTTAATTTTGAAAGAAATACTAAAAACACTCTTGAACTTGGTACAAATTATTAGTTTCGTCCCTAAACTATTGATAGACTTAAAAACATCCTCAACTTGGCGAACTAAGCTAAATACATCCTCGAACATGATATGAATTATTAGTTTCGTCCCTAAACTATTGATAGACTTAAAAACATCCTTTAACTTGGCGAACTAAACTTAAATACACCCTCAAACGTGGCACGAATTATTAGTTTTGTCCCTTAACTATTGATAGCTTAAACACACCCCTCAACTTGGCGAATTAAGCTTAAATACACCCTCGAACTTGGCACGAATTATTAGTTTCTTCCGTAAATATTGATAGGCTAAAAGACCCCTCAACTTCATGTTTCTGTAACTTATTAAATTTTGATTTGAAATTTTGTAGAGCTTCATTTGCTGCCATATTTTTACAATTCCAAAATCTTCTTAAGAGATTGTCATCTAATCATGAAATTTTTAACATTGCCGGAAGTCGACATTGACAAAAATAATCATATATAAAATAGGAAAATAAAGAGAGCAATCAAAAATGACAATGAAAAAAATAGATCTTGCTGGAAAAAAAATAGGTCTTGCTTTGAGATCACCATTAATGGAGGAAATGTTAAATGGGAAGAAGAAGGGTATTCTAGTAGTTCGTAATTAAAAATTGAAGGAATTTTTTTTTTTCTAAATGAAAGTTAAGGTTGATGTGTTTTTTTAACCTTTCACGCGCTTTAAATAAATTGTATTCACTTGTTATGCCATGTGGCATAGGAGGGGTGTATCTAAACCCAGTTCGCCAAATTGAGGAGTGTTTTTAAACCTATCAATAGTTTAAAAACGAAATTAATAATTCATGTCAAGTTCGAAGATATTTTTAGTATTCTCTCTTTAATTTTGGTCATGGTAGAATATTTTATCCATGTGACAATATTTTCTTCAATAAAAAAAATATATTACACATATCACTAAGGTATGTTTCTCAAACTAGTAAGTAATAGTTTACGGATGAAACTTCTTTTTTTTTTTTTGAAAAAAAAAGATAGTTTATGTGTGTTTTTACACTTATCGCTATATATTATTAACTAATATTACTTTTAGAAAATACATTGTAGACAACCAGAGACGTGATGGGAAAGCTCGAAATCACAAGAAGCTAGTTTCCAATAATGTTATGTAACACAGCTTCAAGAATTTCAACAGAGAAATGAAGAGAGCTTACTGTAAAAACCAAGATGATGCAGATCAGTACATGGAGATCATATATACATCAGTGAGCAAGTTTATGCAAGTGCCACAAAACTGACACTCATATTGACCAAGACAAACAGTGTGATTATTGGGCCATATGCTTCCTTAAAACTCATTATTGGGTTACTTTGAGCTCCATAGCCTTCTATTTACATGCTCTCAGTCCTCTGTTTTCCGAGAATCTCTATTATCAATTATTATTTCTTGACCAGGACAGAGGTTTAAGTCGTGTGCAAACAAATGACTTGTGTCCACGTAAAGGCAGTATTTGTATCAACCTTTCACATTCTGGCTCTCTGTAGTTCTATCTTCGCAATTGTCCCCAGGTGTACTTCATCAGGACCATCTGCGATTCTTAATGTCCTAGCAGTAGCCCAAAGATGTGCAAGAACAGTGTCGCCCGATAAACCAGCACCACCATGCACTTGCATTGCCGTGTCAAGCACCTTCAATGCCATACTCGGAGCAGCAACCTGTAAACCATATAATCCTGGTAAAGTATTTTCAGGAAGGGATACTAATGCAATCATACAAGTCATTGTCATTATGCTTCCTTACCTTTGCCATTGCAATTGTACCACGGGCCTTTTTGTTTCCAAGCCGATCAAGCTGGTCAGCAGCTTCGAGAACTAATAATCTAGTTTTTTCCAGATCAATTCGACACTGTGAAGTCCATTGTCATGTATCATTTCAGATAGAATTTATGGAAAAAGAAGAGACAAACTTAATAAAGCAGTTACCATCATGGAGGTTTTCTTTGCACAAACTTAAAAAGCAAAAAACTTACCCTAGCAACATCAGAAAGGAAAGAGCCATGTTGAGCAATTAATTTTCCAAAAGCTTTTCTTTGGAGGGCCCTTTGAACCATCATCTGCATGCCGCGATCTGCTGCACCTATTAATCTCATGCAATGATGCAACCTTCCAGGTCCCAGCCTACCCTATGAGAATAAGAATTCACAAAACCAAGTTTCAATCATACAATTCCATATGCTGCAGATATCTTCCCTCAGGTAACCAGAATGAACAGTTTAGCATTCCATATGATTCTCTGTCATTCGTAAGAAGATGACCCTTTTAAAGATGTACCACTAACTTGAAACAAAAGCAGGAATTTTCTCCTTTTCCCCTCAAACCCCCTTATTGTAATTATTTGAATAACAATGGTTGACACCAAAACTTCAGAACATGCAAAACAAATGGAGATTAAATCACTTTCCTGGGGTGTTCAAAATCCAAAAGAAAATGCAAAAGTATGATGATCGATTCAATGTAACAGATGTAGGAACTTCTGATGGATAGCCATCAAAAGATTAGCTCTTTAAATGTTAATGTCATAAAATATGTAAAATCTGAACTCATTAAATACATGAAACACATTACCTGTGCAATCTCAAACCCACGCCCCTCACCATGCAGGATATTCTTGGCTGGGACGCATACATTCTCGAATAGTATTTCTGCATGCCCATGAGGAGCATCATCAAAGCCAAATACTGTTAGTGGTCTCTTTATGGTAATACCAGGACTGTTGATGTCCACCAAGATCATGGACTGCTGTTTATGCTTCGGAGCTGCCAAGTCATTTTTTCCCTGCCATTCATCCAAACTAAATGGGTTGAACACAAAAGTATACACAGAAACAAATTATTGTCGCTGAGAAGCAAGAACTAACCATCACAATGAGAATTCTGCACCGGGGATCCATGGCTCCACTGGTCCACCATTTTGTCCCATTGATAATATACGAGTTTCCATGTCTGTAAAATGCATTGCTCTCAGTTAATTTATTAATCTAACAAATTCCAGCATTCTACTCTTCCTAATATTTTTTTAGGCCTGGGGGAAGGTAAGTCCTAGACATAAACTCTAATTTGACCCTATAAAGGTTCCTGTGTCTTCAACAAGAAAAGGATTATTAAGTTGAACACAATCCTTCCAAAATTGAATAAAGGTTCTTTAGATGGGAACCTAAGTTGCGAGTACTCTTCACTTTTGGTGTCGACATGGTGTAGGTGTGGTATCCGTAATGGGTGTGGTCAAACGATTTTGGGTACTTTGACCAAAATCGATAGAGAAATTCGAGACAAAGACGAGTATTTCTAATTCAAACTTGCTCTCAAAAATCAATGCATTCTTTCCTTTTAAGTAGTCCGCGATACTTTAGGCATATATTTATGACTCTATTTTTTATATTTGAATTATTTTTAGCCGAATCTCCACATATGTATCTGTACCTAGATCCAAACCCCCAAATCTTAAAATTTAGATCATGGAGAATTTGGCCTCTAGATCTGCACCCATATCAGAAACCACATCCGAGTACAAGCAACTTAGATATGAACCATAAGAATTCTCTAGATTCACATTCAACATCTGGCATGATTCTCCAATCCCAAAGTTATGAATTTCCCTCCCAAACATTCATCAAGTATTTTAAGACACATAAATGTACTTTGAAGGGGAACCCATTAATTGGTAATTGCCATGTGATCATAATGTCACAAGTTCGAGCTAATGAAACAGCCTCTTGCAAAAATGCTTCAAAAGGTTGGATATAATAGATCCTTGTGGTCCAGCTCTTCCCTGGACCCCGAACATAGCGAGAGCTTAGTGCCCAAACTATCATTTTTTATAGGTGTACTTCAAGATTTCGACAAAATTATGGGAAATTTGGATTTACCATCTTAGGATCAATGTGACCAATGATGAAATGGTTTCCTTTACCATAAACAATATAAGACATATCATTAGAACCTCACTTTACACACCCAATTAAAATTGCGAATACGAAGTTAAAGGGAGTACCAATTAAGCCACCAAGAGAATAGGAAATGATTACAACAATATACCCGGTGAAATCCCACAAAGTAGGGTTTGGGAGAGTAAAGTGTATGCGGTCTTTACCACTACCTCGTAGAGGTAGAGAGACTACTTTCGAAAAGCACTCGGCTCAAGTTCATCAAACCCAAATAACAGAAGAAGAAAACAATGAAAGAAAGCACAAACGTTAATAGAAAAGCAGTGCAAAGTCTACAAGAGGAAAATAGTAACCTCAAAATAATGTGATGATCAAAATACAATAGACAACATATGGCAAGCACCACAGGATACAAGTATTCCTATAACAGGCACTAGACCTACGTAGGGCAAGACAACACTCTACTCCTATTCTAACCTAATATGTGACCTTCACTTCTTATCTACAGTCATGTCGTCGGTAATATGAAGTTGCGCCATGTCCTATCTAATCACCTTTCTCCTTTTCTTTTTTGGTCTACTCCTACCCTTCCATGTCCCCTACCACCAGCCTCTCGCACCTCCTCACTGGGGAATTAGTGTCCCTCCTCTACACATGCCCAAACTATCTCAGTCTCACTTCTCTCATCTTATCTGGCATAGAGGCCATTGCCCTATCCCAGATAACCTCATTCCTGATCTTATCACTCCTAGTATGCTCGCACATCCATCTAACATCCTTATATCCGCATCATGCATCTTCTGAACATATGAGTTCTTGACTGGACGACACTCCACCCCACTACCACAAAGACGGTCTAACCACCGCTAGTAGGGAATTTCGGAGGTTAGAGTGTGCCTGATTCGTATGCAATTTCCTCTCTAAAAGATACCCAATCAGAAGGATGCACCCCCATGCTTGATGGTAAAGAAGCTAGGGCAGTTAAGGAGGGATACATTGGGTGGCTGTATCCGAACTTGAAAGACTTTTCGAAGAATCAGAGTCAGATTAGATTAAAGGTGGATAGTAAGATGCCATATGCAAAAGCATTGAGATCGTGAGATAAGAGACAAAATAAAAAGGGAAAACTGTTTAGAACTTCTTGTTACCATATCCAACTATTTCACTAGAGAATCTCATTTTGTGTATTTCCTTCAGTTATTTTTTTTAATGTTATTCATTTCCATTCCTTTGCCTACTTTTGGCTGCCTCAGCCCCTAAGGAGATGGGGGAGGGAAACATACTATCAACAGCAATTAGTGATATATATGAAGGCTATATTATGTCTAGTTTACCTTTTCTTAATACCTTGCTAGTCTTTTCTAACGCGCTGAAGAATCTCACCAAGTGCCTGATTTTACACCTCACAGTTTATCTATCCAACAGTATATATAAAAGATAAAATTACGAGAGACAGTTCTATATCTCATATACTTCTTATCTTTCAAAGTTGTAGCTTGTGTCTACCTTTTAATGGAACACTCTATATTAGTGGCATCTGAGGATGCAACTTGAGGCTCTGTCATTGCAAAGCCAGAGCGTATATTTCCCTCAAGCAAGGGAACAAGCCATTCCTTCATCTGTTCCTCATTCCCATACCGAAGTAATACCTGAAAAGATGAATCACCCCCAACAGAATGTTAGAACATAGATGAATCACCCCCAACAGAATGTTAGAACATAGACAATTATGCCTCAAAAGGGTATAACGAATTCTTCCACTCCCTCTTGTCTCTTTTTAATCGTCATGTTGCACTTTTCAGAAGTCAATCTAACTAATTTTTCAAAGCTAAATTAGATTAAATTAATTTGATATTTTAAAATAAAAGTCCAGATATTCAAAAACAATATGAAAAATATTATTGATTACAACTTTTTTATATATTAAAAAAGCATACATCTTAAAATGTTAGTCAAAGTTTATATAGTTTGACTCTAAAAGAAAATGACAACTAAAAAGGGACGGAGGGAGTATGAACCTATTTTTGTTTCACTTTTCACCAAGTTAAATTATCCAGCACAACTGCTGCAAGATATAATTATGCTTCCTTGAGACTATTTATCATATATTCGCGACTAGAGTCTTCATTGACTTAAGTTAAAAGAAGATTATTGCAGTAGCTACCTTCAACTTATCTCTGCACAAAATATTAAGCAATGGTCATTTTACCTCCATATTTCCGGTATCAGGTGCCCCACAGTTGAAAATCTGCGGTGCCCAAACAGAACGACCCATAATCTCGCACAGATATCCATACTCCAGATTGGAAAGACCAGCACCCAATAAGCTACCAAAATCATTGTTCACTGGACCATTTCTGCTTCCAAAAATAAGTTCTCTAGCCCGAGCAGCACTATCAAACTACATATTAGTAGAAAATAAAATATCAGTACATTCTTAGAAAACAAATCTCTTTCACTTCTTTACGACAGAATGAGCTTTAGGAAACTCACTGGTATCCACAAGTTCCACAATCCTTCTTTTTTTGCCAGCTTCTTTAATTTCTCTTCATCTGGGTGAACTGTCCAACGCATGGTAGACTGTGCAAGCTTGTAAAACTCATTTTCCCTTGGATATATATGATCCTCCATAAATTTTGTCAATTTGTTCCTCAACTTTTGAACCTTCTCACTGGGCACAAATTTCCCTCCCATAGGTGTTCCTTGATTTGAGCTATCATGTCCAAGTTGCCTGACATGATTCTCTGAACTTGTCTCTGCAAGTTGAGAACAACAGTAAAATCTAAGGAGACAAGTATTATAACTTGGCTTCAACATCTCGAGTGATATGATCAATAAAGTCATAGTAGCCTATCATATTTTATCGTTCACCAATTTCACACAGTAACCACTAACCAGCTCTCGTGGACATATAATTCTGATGAAAATGTATGTCAAGGATAAAAGGTTGCGATCTTTCAAGTGCAAATTTTTCTTTTCATTGCGAAGCCATGTTAAGGTTGGTTAATGGCTAGAATATCTGCAATTTCACTGGAAAGTGGAGTTTGAAAAGAGGTGAGTTTTGATTCAATATTTTAATGTTACATAAGAGTTTCATATGTAGAGCTGCATCAAAAATACCGTTGAAAGCATCCAGTATGTCAAATGATATCCCAAGAACTATGAATAATAAGGGTGTACATAGTTTCTGGAACAACTAAAAAGAATAGAATTACCATAAAAAATTGGAGATTTTAACACAATCAGAAACAATAATGAAGTTGTTAAGGTATAGATTTACCAGGTGGATGGTGCTGAGGAAGAACAGAGTTTCTTTGGATAAACAACCATGCGCTTCTAATGAAGGAATCAGCCTTTTCCCCAGCGCATCGGGCACGGTCACCTCCTGAAGCATTACCCTGCAAAGTGATGATTAGAGATCTATAATATTTAGATTATAAAGCTAACATAATAAAATTGTTGGTCAAAACATCAAAGTGATGTCCACCCATAAAATTAACAAGAAATTTAATTACCATGATCCATCTGCAATGTACTCCAGCATATATTGAAGCCCCACGAAATAAGGAAAAGGCTATATAGAACTTCCATTGATCGACTGGCCAAGGTCTTCCCTGAATGCCGAACTCAAATACAAAAGAAATCAGAAACTAGTGGTTCTAATATGAGAGTGCACAAATAATAAAGTTTTGCTGATTGTCTCTTGATATTTACTGAAAAAGAAAAGTTAGAGATAATACCATGCAGACAGATGTTCAAAATTTTCAGATTTAAGATGATAGTATAAGGCACGCATCCTCAATAGAAATCACGATTCCTATACTCTAGTCAGTTTATCTTCCTTGCATCAAAAGGAACTATGTCGGCTATTGCTTTTTGATAACTATTGTTTCTCTCTTAGTATATCAAAGTTAAGTGACAGAAATGTTTGCTAAAGAATGACTATCTAACAAAGATGGACAAAATTAAGTCTTACAGCTGCTGAGCAGTAATCTCTGAGATAATTGGCAAGAGAAGGCACTCCATCAGGGAAGCTAGTGAGTTCAAAACCATTATTTTCTTCTATACTTTCTGATGCTATATTCACAATATAGCCCTGATAAGAAAGAATGATATATATCAGCAATTTTCAAATTTCTTATTTGGTATCAGTCATGTGAAAATTAAAATGCTTGTAAGGGATATTTATTAAAAAATGGCGACTATGAGGATGGTGCATGTCATTGATCAAATGATATCTAGAATCTAGAAATTAAGTAGATGTAGCAAAAGAGAGGCAGTACCAAGCAGCTGTAGGCAACATCACACATTTGATTACCCAATGTCGAAAGCTCCCAATCAAGAATACCTATCACTCTATCCTGCAATATCAACTAACAGAGTCAGGCACACCTAGGCACTTTTGGAGCAGGGAGAGGGGTACATTTTGACATGCATTTGAAAGTGACTGCAATAGCATAAGCTACAAGGAACAGAAGGAAGTATCAGATGCTTTCACGGACTGCACCTCAATAGGATGAAACACAACATTATCAATCCGAAAGTCACCATGGACTAGACCTGCTGTTGCTCCAGAGGAATCTTCGAGGGGAATATGTTGCCGCAACCAATCAGCCAGCTCTAACATTTTAGGATTTCTCCTGGACTTACCCTCACCGGTAGATAAAATATATTGTTTGGCCCACCTTTCCACCTGAAGTAGGTTTGGTAAACTATCAAACTTATAAGAATATTCAAAAATAAAATACCGAAAATCACCCCTAAAAAGTGCACTACATGAACAAAGTAACTGAACATGTCAGGGTAAAAACCCCAAAGCACGTCGTATTTCCAGTAGCATAATAATTATCAAGGGTCAAGATTGGTAGACCAATAAAAAACTAATCAGGCATGTAGCCCATGCTGGATTAATCGTATTCTACACCGGAGCAATGAACATATTTGAAGTGGCCCATTTCGTACACGAGAAGCCTATGTATAAACAAGGATTGGAATGGTCTTAGCTCCTAATTATTCAGACAATAAAAAGGAAAATGGAAAAAACAAGATTGAGACAGTTATGAATTACTTAGTTTCCCATAAATGTAGACCGAAATGAGCGTGAATAGAGAGAAATATGTAAGGGTTCATGTCGCTGGACCAAACTATTTTGGATTGAAGTTGAATTTAACTTCCCAAAAATGAAAATTTTCTGCACCTGCCGCTTACAATAGTCCATCCGCTTCCCATAGTTACCAAGACCAATTGTATCAACATCAACAGAATGAAGAGCGGCCAAAGCTTGAGCAACAGCACGATATATGACCCTTCTTCTTTCAGGCAATACATCCTAAAGAGGCAAGAAAATAGAACATTTTATCTTTGGAATCAATGAAAATAATCAGCCTTATCAACGACACATATATTATTCTAGTACCACCACAATCTAAACATCTAGGAAGATAAAATTTTGAAAATAGAATCCGTACAGGCAGCTTAGGGTCTACAAAGATACGTCCTTCCAGATACTCCATGATGTAAAAAGGAGTTCCAATCACGCTTGAATCTGTACATAAACAAAAAACCTTTGGGACTGGGACCACCGAATGAGTACTTAATGCATGTAGAACCTGCATGTCGCATCAAAATTAAACACAACCAAGATGCACAAACACGACATATTACTATTAACATATCATATGGGAAATAGAGAATGCACGACCTCATACTCTCTCTCAACAGCATGAGCAGATGCCAATAAATTTCCATAGGGTTTCTTTCTCAACACATATTTTTTTGCCAAGGTTCCGGAGCGGACCTCAATGAGGAAGGTGGGATTTGACTGGCCATGCCCAAACTGATTCACAACGAAGACAGCATTTTAGAAACAAATTAATTTCGCAACAAAAAACTGCATTGAACATTGAAGCCTCTGTTTTGAGTACAGATGAAAGCCACACAGAACTAAAGAAAAATGTAAACTAATACAGTATGACATCATTAATAGCAGCGGGTCTCATAATTTGAATATTTGCAAGAACTTTCCTCTTTAAAAATATCCTCTCCTTCTGCTAATTCCAGCAGTCAACACATACATGTCACAAATCATGTCGTAGACATATTAATCTTTGAGATAAATTTAAGAGAAGCGAAGAATAGAAGACCTGAGAAACAGTAAATAGAGAAGGGTTTGTGGGGAAGCCAAGAACATTAGCAGAGGCATAGCGAAGCAGAGCTTCTGTATCGAAACTCTGAGCTGGGTCGACTGGGCCAACAAGATCGCAAGTTCTATTCACCATAGCGGATGTTGTTACTATTACCCAAAAGGGAACACTCTTTCTCTTTTTTCGGCTGAAAACAGATTCAAAAGGAATTCGTAAAAGATCAAAATTTTGGCCTTGGAACTGTCAATATTATGCTGACGCCTGTAACCTGGATAACATTTTCCTCTTCAAATTCACTCTCTTATTTTTTTTATTTAACCAATATTTAATAATCTAAGCCAATGATGCTCATATTTGGCCCCAAATTTGTTTTATATATTAGTTTAGTACACGTGTCTTGCATGTGTACCATATTAATTAATAAAAATATATAAAAATAAATATATTATTTAAAACGTATATAACTTATATTATTGAGCACACAATTACATATAATTACGTAAATATTACTATCTCATATCGTCAAGTTTATAAATACGTCATTTTTCTATTCCTTCTGATTCTATATATACTCTAAGCTCCGACTAAATTTGAGTTGCACACTAGAGGACCATAAACTATTCCTTTTGATTCTATATATGCCCTATGCTCCGACTAAATTTGAGTTGTACACTAGAGGACCATAAACTATTCCTTTTGATTCTATATATGCCCTATGCTCCGACTAAATTTGAGTTGCACACTAGAAGATCCATTAAGGGGTAGAGCTCCCAAAAGGATTTTCTCCATACTCAAGGCTCAAACTCAAAACTTTTGATTAAAAATGGAGTAGTCTCACAACTGCTCCACAACCCATGTTAATAATTCTGTCTCTTTTGATGTTCAAGGAAAATAATATCTTAGTTTATCATTAAGTTTTAAATTCGTGTCCACATCCTATCTACCTCGATATGAATTATAATTAATAATCATATTTTCAATTACAAGATAATGTCAGAACCCAAAATACGTGTGTAATGGCACTCACCTAACCTACCAACGCGAATCAGCCCAAAACTTAAACAATTCAACATAATAATAAAAACGAAAGATAAACAGTCTAATAAGATAGATAAGCATAAGAAATCAAAACTATAACTATCCTAGAATTGGTGTCACAATTACAAGCCTCTAAACATAGAATACTCAATGAAGCACAAGTCTCAATTTCTAGTTCTCAAATAGAACAATACAAAAAGGAGAATCCTCGAAAACCCACCGAAGGTATAAGCAGCTACCTCGCGAATGATCCGAAGGGATAGGGCTCACAACCTACAAAAATGTAGCAAAGAGTGAGCACCAAACAAAAAGGCACTCAGCAAATGAAACTAACCTAAAGTAAAGTAGTGAAGAACACGAGTACTCTTTAACACCCAACCGCATATCGTCGAACTAAAAACCTGCACTCGCAAAATTCTCAACACAATATAATATGTACAAAACACAAAATATAAATACAATCTCATAATATAGCATCAACCCTCAGAAATATCCAACTGATATACGAGTCAAATAGTACAATAAATGTCCAATCTCATCACAATACATATAATAATATCAAGGAAGAATGATATGAGATGGAGTGGATGACATGAGATATAAATAATACGATGCAATGTCACATAATCATATTGCATACCTGTCCTACAATACACATCCACTGATCATATCTGTGTCAGTTCGGAAACCATGGGGGCCACGCAAGGACCATGTATCCGTGAATATTGCCGGTAATGACCTCGGCCAATGTTCACCCCTTCCGAAAAAACCTCGGCCACAAAATAATTAGTTGGCATATTACCTTGGCTCGTCGATAGAAACCTGGGCTAAACGCCGACCAGTAGAAACCTCGACAAACACTTCGCATGTTACCTTACACATCTCTCAACCGTAGCCATCACAATTATCAATGTACAAATAATAGTGAATGCAATGTGCATGATCTCAGCTTTATCACAGCGTCAATACCATAATGATGTCAATATCATCAATGTCTCAATATAATCATAGTCTCAATATCAATCACATATATTACGAGTTCACAATTTTTTTACAAGTCAAGATACCACCATATGAATAATTATTCACTCAGAAATATCATGATCAAGGCCTATGATGATACAATTCTACCCCAAAGTAATCAATTCCATTTGCATAGGATCATACAAGGTTCAATCATACTTAACAAAAGGTTAGTAGTCCACTTGCCTTAGAAAAAGTCTCGAATCAAGTCAAATCCAAAGCTTTCCTCTTTCTACAATACTCCGAATCACAAAATTCTATTCAAATATAGCATCACAATCACATAATGAATCTACAGACACTAAAATCAATCAATTCGGATGAAAAGGGAAAAATGGTCAAAAATCTCCCGTAGAAAAAGTAGTCGGAATCTAAAATTTAATACATGAAAACCTTCTCCAAGTAATAAGGACTTCATTGGTGAAAATCATTTTGAAAATAAAGTTAAAATGAGGTAGAAATTATCAATTTATTATTAGTAATCAAACACCAAAAAATTCATTGGTGAAAATCATTTTGAAAATAAAGCTAAAATAAGATAGAAATTATCAATTTAGTATTAGTAATCAAACTCCGAAAAATTTCCAAATTCCACAATTAAAACCCCAAATTACAAGCTAAAAACTTAGTCAATCGAAATTGAAGAAATAGATTAGAAAATAGTTACCTAAGAGATTTGCCTTGAAAAACCTTGAAGATTCTCTCTAAAACGAAGTTTGAAAGTTTGAAAATGGTGGAAATTAATAAAACTCGTCACTTTAAAAGTGACTAACCGTTTTAGGTGGATTTGTGCTCCGCGAACATGAAAGCCAAGGCTGTCCAATACTCCACAAACGCATGCGGCCCAGTACTTCACGAACGCAGAGGTCTAAATAATTTGACCTCCACAAACATGAAAATAGGGGCGCGAATGCGGAGAACAAATTCTCCTGCACCAGATACAACAAAAACCAGCAAAGCACACCTTAGTAAAATCACGAAAAGGATCCTCCGGATTCATTTGAAAATCCATGAACACAAACCAAACATGAAATTCTACCAAATATGATGTTTTGGGCTCCAATGACACCATTAGAATTTGAATTCCAGACCTTCTTGCTCAGAAACCAAGAAAGATCGTTTAAACTAGTTTAGGATTCAAATACTCAAAATAATTTTGGAAGCTCTAAAAACTATAAAGAAGCCATATCTAGGATTAGTTTTACATCCGAGACCACTAAAATTGTCAAAATTATTCGAGCTTTTGAACTCCGAATGTTGATCAAAGTCAATCTATGAGCCAAAATGAACTAAAAATGCAACTTTAGGTCCAAAGTATTTGTTGTAACTCCAAATTAAATTATGTAGGTTGTCCTAGACCAAATTTTGCATTCCGAAACTGATGGAATTGACAAAATCGTATTTTGTCACTCGAAACAAAAAATGACCACAAAACCCAAAATATCCAACTTTAAGCCTTTTAAAACTCTTCATTTGACAACATTCCAACTTTTTACAAGGTTTTCAAACTACGAATTTTAGAATTGACCAAAGATGACCCAAGATAGCTTTAGGAAGGACAAAATGGTAATTTTATCAAAATATAAAAAATGACCTTCGAGGTCATTACATCATCCACTACTAAAAATAATGTTCGTCCTGGATATGAGATAAGAGACATACCCGAGGGCTCAAAAAGTTGAGGGTATCGGGTACGCATATTCGACTCTATCTCCCAAGTAGCTTCACTCTCAAGCTTATGGCTCCATTGGACCTTTACTGAAGCGATCTATTTAGTCCATAATTTCCTCATCTACCTGTCCAAAATGGCCACTGACTGCTTCTTATAAGTCAAATTAGGACTAAACTCAACTGAATCCATGGAAATCATATGAGAATCATCTGGAATATAACATTGTAGCATCAAGACATGAAGCACAAGATGAAGTGAAGATAGGTTGGGTGGCAACGCAAGTCTATAAGCCACCTCTCTCACTTTATCTAAGATCTCAAAAGGACCAATAAATCTCGGACTAAGCTTGTCCTTCTTCCCAAACCTCGTAACACCCTTCGAGGATGAGACCTTCAATAAATCTCGGGTTGAGCTTGTGCTTCTTCCCCAACCTCATAACACTATTCAAGGGTGAGACCTTCAACCATACTATGTCACTAATCATGAACTCCAAAGGTCGAATCCGCCTATCAGCATAGCTCTTTTGGTGACTTTGTGCTATCACCAACCTACTCTAATCAACCGCACCCACTCTAAATCATCTCTCAACATATCAATACCCATGTTTTCCACTACTACTGAGTCAAAATATCTGATGGGCGATCTACATCTATGGTCATATAAGGCCTCAAAGGAGTTATCTAAATGCTGAAATAATAAACGTTGTTGTACGCAAATTCTGCCAAGGCCAAGTGTTGATCCCATCTGGTGCCAACATCAATAATAGAGGCTCAAAATATCCTCTAACACCTAAATGGTCATCTCGGACTGACTATCGATCTAGGGGTGAAAGATTGTACCCATATCCAAACAGGTACCCAAACCATGTTGTATGGCCCTCCAAAACTGCGAAGTAAATAATAATCCACGAGCTGGCACAATAGAAATCAAGACTGCATGAAGCCTCACTATTTGACTAGTATAAAGCTAGGCTAGTCTCTCAGCTGAATACTTTACTTTGAACAGAATGAAGTGGGAAGATTTGGTCAGTCGATCCATCACTACCCAAATAGAGTCAAAACCCCCCAACAATAGGAGGCAACCCAACTACAAAGTATATGGTAATATGCTCTCATTTCCACTTGGAATGGGCATCCTCTGCATCAAACCTCTAGGCATTTGGTGCTCATATTTGACTTGTTGGAAATTCAAGCACTTCGCTACAAACTCAACAATGTCTTTCTCATCCCACACCACCAATAATGTTGTTTTAGATCATAGTACATCTTTGCTACCCCTGGATGAATAGAATATCTAGTATAATGAGCCTCTTCAAGTATCAATCTAATCAAATCACCTACCTTGGGCACATAGATACGATTGTCAATCCTCAATGCACCATCAAAATCAAGCACTACTTCTCTAGTTTTACCTCTAGCCACTCTATCTCGAATAGTACACAACTTCTTATCTTCAAACTGCCTTTCTCAAATCTGATAAATCAAAGATGAGCGAGCCTTAATAGATGTAGGCACTCTACCTTGATCTGAAATTTGTAATCTCACCGACCCATCACTCAATCTCTGAGTATCTCTAGCCAACGATCGCTCCTCAACTCGAATAGCTGCTAGGCTTCCCATGATGGAACCTTCCTACTCAAATCATCAGTCACCACATTGGCCTTCCCCGAGTGATTTAAAATAATCACATCATAATCCTTTAGAAGCTCAATCCACCTCTTCTGTCTCAAGTGCAGGTCCTTGTGGCTGAAGATGTATTGCAAACTGTGATGATCGATAAAAATGTCGCTATGAACACTATAAAGATAGTGCCTCCATAGCTTCAAAACAAACACAATGGTTGTTATCTCCAAGTCATAGGTAGGATAGTTCTTCTCATGAGTCTTCAATTGTTTAGAGGCATAAGCTATCACCTTCCTTTTTTGCATCAAGACTACACTCAAGCCAATCCTGGACGCATCACAATACACCATGAAATCAATACCCTTCTTGGGCAAGGTCAAAATAAGAGCCAAAGTCAACAAATACTTGAGCTTTTGGAAGCTCTCCTCATACTCATCCGACCACAAGAATGGTGCATTCTTCTGAGTGAGTCGAGTCAATGGAGATGCTATTAAAGAGAAGCCCCCAAGAAATAGCCTGCAATAACCAACAAGGCCCATAAAACTACAAATCTCACTTGCTAAAGTAAGGCTAGTCCAACCATGAACCGCCTCAATCTTCATTGGATCAACTCCAATACCCTCTCTAGATACAATATAACCTAGAAACGCCACCGAACTAAGCCAAAACTCACACTTGAAAAACTTGGCGTACAATCTCTCCTTGATGAGCCCGTATCTTGAACTCATTTTAGGCTTAAAATGTAAGGAAATAGTGTCCTCAATGTGCTATGGTGCTTCATATGCTAACTAATATGCATGTGTTATGCCAAGTGAAGCTAAAAGTGCATAAGTGGAAAATACTCAAGAAAGCATGGCAAAAGAGCAAAAACACCAAAAAGGCAATCAAAAGTGGTATCGTCGACACCTTCGGCAGATCACCGAACATCACATGAGCCTGTCTAATGTTGCAGCAACCAAGCCCCAAAGTCAATGATAGGAAGGCGACACGGATGGAGATTCGATGGATTGCGAAACATGATTGACAATGAACAAAAAAGTTGCCTAATATTGCAGAGACCAGATCCTTCAGAAGATGCAGAAGAAGGCGATCAAGTGCACATTTGGTGCATCGACATAGTGCTCGACGATGGACGACCTTGACCACTGAATGGTGATTTGGTGCACAAATGTTTATTAATTTGCACAAGACTATATAAGCTTTTTGGCAAGGACATTGCACATAGCAATTCATATCAGATTTTACAGGGACCATATAGAGATAGAGAGAGAATCGAGTACAGAGAATTTTCTTGCTCAAGAAGTACAAGGGTTTTGGGTGATTTCAAGATTTAGGAAGAAGAAATTAGAGAGATTAGCTGGAGTAATTCACCTTTTCTCTTGTAATTCATCTTACCCATGTACTCATCTACTGATTATGGTATTGTTTCTTTACTTTTGAACATGAGTAGCTAAAACCCCTATCTTGGGTGTGTGTAAATAATATGGGTTTTTGATTTATGATCTGGGTCTATGACAAATTGACTATGTTGATGTTAATCTGAGTGAGTTTACTTTTATTGCTAAGTTTCATCTATAATCAAATATTGCAAACTTGGGCTTTGCTTTAGATTTCTAATCATTGCGTTAATTTGAGTAATTAGAGTATGCAATAGGTGTAATAACTGAAAATCTTTCGGGGTTTAAGTTGAATGCCACAAATTTGGGTTTAAATGACTAAAGCATTAGGAGTTTTGCTACAATTTCTCAGGCCAGGTGTGTCCTTGAGCGATTTGCATATGATGTCATAAAAGATTCATGTGAAATACCTTTGCTGTCATAAACGAAATGTTGGTTACCAGCAACCTAGCTTACTCGTCAATTTTTAATTCAATTAATCAAGTTTTTAGACATAGTCAATTATATCTATCCCCATATTTGCACACCCCCGGCATCTCTCTCTATTGATCGTTAATTTGCAATTTAGAATTGTTGGTTAGCTGAATCTTAGTATTTATTTACTTGCAACCCCCCATTTGGACACTACAAATTCCTTGTTAAATGCATTACTTCACCTCTTGAATGCCCATTCCTTGTGGAATTCGACCCCAACTCCTGTTGGATTATTATGTTAATAACGATCATCCTAATTTCCATTAGTGAAGTAGGTTTGAACGTCATTCCTCCTCTCTAAGCCATTGAAGTATAATCCTCAAGTGTTGCTCATGATGCGCTTTGGTCTTAGAGTAGATCAATATATCGTCAATGAAGACAATAACAAAAGAATCCAAATATAGTCAAAATACACCATTCATCAACTCCATAAATGTTATCGGGGCATTAGTCAATCCAAAGGACATCACAAGGAACCCATAGTGCCCATACCTCATCCGAAAAGATGTCTTAGGAATGTCAGAAGCCCTGAGCCTCAATTGATGATATCCAGATCTCAAATCAATCTTGGAAAACATGGTTGCACCTTGAAGCTGGTCAAATAGATCATCAATTCTTGGGAGGGGATATTTGTTGTTGACTGTCACTTTGTTCAACTGTCTATAGTCGACACACATCCTTATAGAACCATCCTTCTTCTTCACGAACAAGATAGGGGCACCCCACGGGAACACACTAAGGCGGATGAATCCTTACTCAAGAGATCTTGGAGCTGCTCTTTTAGCTCCTTTAACTCAGACAAAGACATATGGTAGGGAGGAATAGAAATGAGCTTGGTGTCTGGATTAAGATCAACGGCAAAGCCAATATCGCTATCCGGAGAGACTCCAGGAAGGTCTGAAGGGAGCACATCAACAAACTCCCAAATAATAGGAATGGACTCCATCGTTGGTAGCTCAATACTGGTACTGCAGATAAAAGCCAAATAGGCATGATAACCTTGATCCACTAATTTTTGTGCACAAATATATGATATAAATTTTCTAGGATAGGATCCACTCGAACCTTGCCATACAATACCCGATCTACCTGGAATTCCCAAAGTCACAGTCTTAGCATAGCAATCAAGAATAGCCCGATGAGAAGAAATCCAATCCACCCATAATATAAGATCAAAACCAACCATATTAAGAATAATGATATCAACTCAAGTCTCATAGCCCGATAAGGTCACAAGATAGGATCGGTACACCCGATCTACTACTAAAGGCTCACCTACCGGGTTAAAACATGAACACGCACAAACATAGTGTTACATGGCAAATTAATCCCAGGTAGAAGTATGTCAACACATAAGAATAAGTTGATCCAAGATCAAATAATATAGATGCAGGGAGATGGAAAACTAGAGGCCTCAACCTTGGGTCTACCTGGGAAAGCATAACAATGGCCTCCCCGTCCTCTACTAGTAAAAGCTGCCTCTCTACCACCAGAATGAGTGAAAGTATCACCTGATTCTTTACTTCTGGTGTGTCCACCTCTATCGGTTTGACCTCTACCTTGACCCCTCATCTGAGGAGCTGAACCCCTAGCTAGTAGTGCTAAATCTCTAACTAGTGGTCCAAAGTACGAATGATGGGGCCCAGAATGAGTTTATATAAGGCACTGTTGAATCATATGATCAGGAGATCCATACCCAAAGTAAGATCTAGGGTTGGACAAATATTGTGATAGAGCAGGAGGGATATTATTGCCACCCCGGCCCATATGCATCTGTTGGGAATTGAATGAACTCTAACCTGAGCTATAAGAATCATGAAGACCTCGTCCTCTCTCTAAAGCTAGCAAGGCTGCATGAACGTGGTGTTTCTAAAATAAACCACCTCCTCTGGTCATACCTCTGCCTCCTGATGAGGCATCCAAGTACTGTCCCAATGTATGGACCCTTTTGGGGTCCCCAAACTCCTCTCTCTACATCAATTCTGCCTCCTTGGCGGCACTAACCATTGATTGAAAAGATGCTCTATCTCTAAACACCCAAAACACTGAATGTTTGATAGAGTAGGCCAACCCTCTCACAAACTGGTGAAATTTCTCTGCCTACGTAGAAATAATAGCTATAACATGATAGGCCAACTGACAAAAGTGAACCTTATAATACTCTAAAATAGTCATAGTGCCCTGTCTCAAACTCTCGAACCTCAGACGGCTTTTTCACAAACAATCCAAGGAACAAATCTGCCATAGAAGGCACCAAAAAATGCCTCCCAAGTTATCAAAGGAGACACAACTAGAAATAATCCCAAATAGGTCCTCCACCACTCCTTGGCCAGCCCACGGAGTTGTAGGGTAATATATCATACACCATGAGTCTCTACCAACCCCACAGTCTCAAGTAACTCCTGGCAAGTAACTAAGAACTCATGTGTATCCTCGGTCTTCCTACCTTAAAACCGGGGTAGGTTCATCTTCCTGAACCTCTCATGTCTATACTGCTTTTCATCAATAAAGGCAGCTGCCCGGGGAATCTCAATAATCGATACTGCTAGTAGCTACTCTACCTAAACCTAGGACTCAGAGATCTACTGTTGATCCCGAGGTTGAACCCTAACCCGAGTATGTGAAGTACTAGAAGTATCATCTGAGGCTATATGCTTTCCCCAAAGTCTCTAACACACCCAAAACTCTCAGAAGCATATCTTATAATAATGGTACTACAACAAACTCATGAGAAGCCTGCTCCTCTCTAGGCGCAATAGCTGGCCTGGGGGAGATACCTCATTCATAATCTCTAGTCCATGTTGTTCATCGGCCCTAGACTCTACCTCGACCTCTAGCTCGGCCCGTACCCCTAGCTGGGTGTCAATTACAGTTTCAGGGGTTGCCTTCCCTAATTTAGTAACTATTGTAGCTCTAGTCCTCGCAATCTGCCAAAAGGACACACGACTACTCAGCACTTAAACAAAACCACGCATGAATTGATTAGAATAAAGTAAAGAAGAGTTACCTAAGAGTCTTCATAGCCTCTCAAGGATAAGTAACGAATGTCTCCGCACCGATCCTTAAGACTCTACTAGACTAGACTTGTACACATGTGAGACCTATGAACCTGGGACTTTGATACCAAATTTTCATGACCCAAATCCGAGTGTAATGACACTCACCTAACCCACCAAGGCGAGTTAGTCCAAAACCTAAACAACTCAACATAATAATAAAACAGGAAGATATAAACAGTCAAATAAGATAGGTAAGCATAAGAAATCAAAACTACAACCATCCTAAAACTGTGTCACAAGTACAAGCCTCTAAATATAGAATACCTTATGAAGTACAAGTCTCAATGTAGAATAAAATACAAAAAGAAGAATCCTAGAAGGCCTGCTGAAGGTATTAGTAGTTACCTTGCGAATGATCCGAAAGGTTGATCCTGAAATGAAGGATATCTAGCAAGAGGACCGGGCTCACAACCTACAAAAATGTAGCAAAGGATGAGCACCAAACAACAAAATACTCAACAAATAAAACTAACCTAAAGTAAAGTAGTGAAGAACACAAGTACTCCTTAACACGCAACCACATAAAAATCTGCACTCAGAAAAGCCGCAACACAGTATAATATGTACAAAACACTGAATATAAATACAAACTCATCACATAGCATCATACCTTAGAATATCCATATGATACACAAGTCAAATAGTACAAGATGTCCAATCTCATCATAATACATATAATAATATCAACGAAGAATGATATGAGATGGAGTGGATGACATGAGCTGTAAATAATATAATACAATATCAAATAATTGTGATGCATTTCTGTCCTATGATACACATATGCTAATCATATCCATATCAGATCAGAACCCATAGGGGCCACACAAGTGTAATTAACTGGTTGGTCATATTTGGTATTTTCTGTGAAATTTACTATGTTACCCTTTTATAAGTTTGTTTGGGCCTAATTTAAACTATTTGAATGGTTGGCTTTGGAATCTTGAGTTTTAAAAGTTGAAAATATGAGTTTTGGTCTTTTTGAAAGCTTAAGTTGTTGAAAAGTGAATTTTTGTGTCATTCTGAGTTTTGGAGGTTGGATCGGGGATCTGTCAAATTCCATTTGCTCCGGAATGTTGAAATTAAACTACAGGAAGTTGCAGAACTCAATTTGGAGTCAAAATGAGGTTTTTAGGCCCAAAGTTGTGATTTTAGTCCTTTTTAGAACCAAAGTTTGACTTTGGTCAACATTTAGAGTTTGAAAGGTCGAATCGGAACTCCGATAGTTTCAATAGTTTTGGATAGTGAAACTAACGCTAAAAATGATCTCGTCATAATTTTTTGAGTTTTAAGGGCAATTTTGGTATTTTAGGTTTTAAACAACTTTATTGACTTACATCGCTAAATGTGTTGATGAGACCTCGAAATCAAATTTTGATGATTCTATTGAGTCGGATCGCTGTTTATGATATGGATACTTATAAAGTTTGTGAAACCCATTCTCTGCTTTGTGGAGGTGTGTGACTTCTTCTTCTCTGCAATCGCGGACAATTATCCGCCTTCATAGAGTACATTTTTGCTGAGTCAATTTTAAAGACATAAAATCTCCATTTTCATTCCATCTTCAATATTTCAAGCTTTGAAAGACGATTTCTGAAAAGAGTTTTCAGAGAAATCTTTTGGGTAAGTGTTTCTAACATCATTTCGATTAATTTTCATGGTTTTTATCTTGAATTTTATGATTTTGAATGTACAAAATTGGGGATTTTTGGTCTATGATCTTGAAACCTTAAATGATGATTTCTCCATCGATTTGAACTCAACTTTTGGGGGATTTTCACCTATGAACTCCATTTTTCATGTAGAATCCGATTTTGAAGTCAATTTACAGATTTGAGGCTTTCAAATTTTAGCTCTAATTTTGACCATTTTGCCCCGAAGTCTAAAATATGTAACATGAGTGGTATCAAAATGCACCTCTTGACGTGTAGTATCCATTTTTGATAGTGCTTGATCTATTCATGGATCATTTTAAGGCTCGAGTCAATTGAAAGCTTGTCCGAGTGTGGTTTCGCGATCAAGGTAGGTTCAGCTAACTTTTTTGGGACTGGATTTGAGCTCTTGAGCATGCTTATGGTATAACTGTGAGATGTAGATTGAATTGTGACCGTATATCATGATATGCTTTTATTTGATGGGAATATGAGTTCAGGTATCCCGAGTATTTAGTAAATGATGATCCTATTAACTAATTGAGATAAGATATTGTGTTTTGTGATAATTGGGATATCATTATAATAATATGAGACTTGAAATAGTTCTTGGTTAATGTTGTGACTAATTGATGATGAGTATGATCAGTGTAAGAGTTATGAGCCCATTTGGGGTACTTGTGGAGCTTGTTTTAATGATATATGGTTATTTGTGAGTGGTGATGAGATGAGACATGGTATAGCCGTATAATGTTAATACTCCATTATTGCATCGGTATGCACCTATGTTATATTGTCTAGTTGCGTTAGTATGCACAAATCTTATGCTCCATTATTGTATTTCTGATTGGGTTGCATTGATATGCACATATGTTATACATGACTGATTGCATTGGTATGCACCCATTTGATATATGATTATATGTATTGTTACACACATTTATTACCACATTTATATCATTTTAGATATTATGATGCATATTTACACAGTGATTATGGCTTGCGGCGCCTCGAGATACTTCTGATTATGGCCTGCGACACTTTATTATATATATATATATCTTAGTATATGGTCTACGACACCCCTGGGTTCTATATTGTAGCTTCAGCTCGATAGATGTGTACGTCTGCACCGCGAGACCATTGCATTCTTGCATTTCATTGCATTACATTATTGGATCAATTTACCATATGTAATTGCCATTATTCATGATTTTATTGAATTGTATACTAAACATTTTAATGCAGGTGATAGGATTCTTCGTTATTACATACTTGTTTGATATATATTGCCCAGTCGGTTAAACCTACTAGGTACATTTTGGTGTACTCAACCCTACTTTGTTTCATCCCTGGAGATTGCACATAGAATTCAGGACAAGGTAGTTGATCATTCCATCTGAGTATTATCGATACCATCCAGATCTCAGTGGTAAGGCTCACACTTCGAGTCGTCGTGGATCTTTGGGTTTTCTTATTATTTTCTTATCTCTCAGACTATGTACCAAATATTATGAGACAGTATTGTATTTTCTTTTGATACAAATATATTTATCCTTCAATACCGTTTTAGATGCTCTTGTATTCATGAGTCCAAATTTTGGGAGATTTATTATAACTTTTGAGTTTGTTTCTGCTTTATTTATCTTTCTTTAGTTGCGATCCATTTTTGGTCGTGACAACAAGGATCATGCATCTGTGAATATTGCCGACAATGACCTCAGTTAATGCTCATCCGATCGAAAAAGACCTTGGCCACAAAATAATCAGCCGGCATATTACCTCGGTTTGCCGATAGAAACTTCGGCTAAACATAGACCGATAGAAACCTTAGCCACCAATCCACATGTCACCTTACTCATCGCTCGCCCGTAGCTATCACATGTACCAATGCACAAATAATAGTGTGCAATGTGAATGATCTTAGTTTCATCACAGTGTCAATATCATAATGATGTCAATATCATCAATCTCGATATAAGTGCCATCTTGATATTAATATCAAATGATTCAAAAGATCATATATATTACGAATCCACAATTGATTTACAAGTCAAGATACCACCTAATGAATAATTACCCACTATGAAATATCACGATCAAGACCTAAGATGATATAATTCTACCCCAAAGTTCTCAATTCTATACACATAGGATCATACAAGGTTCAATCATACTTAAAAAAAGGTTAGAAATCCACTTGCCTTAGAAAAAGTCTCAAATCAAGTCAAATCCAAAGCTTTTCCCTTTCTACGATACTTCGAATCTAATGGAATCAATCAATCCAGATGAAATGGATAAAATGATAAAAATCTCATCCCAAAAAAGTAGCGGAAATATGAAATTTAATACATGAAAACATTCTCCAAGTAATAAGGAATTCAATAGTGAAAATCGTTTAAAAATGGAGTTAAAATGAGGTAGAAATCATCAATTTAATATTAGGAATCAAAGTCCGAAAAGTCCCCGAATTCCACAAATAAAAACCCCAAATTATAAGTTAAAAATACAGTTTAATCAATGGAATTGAAGAAATAGGCCAGAAAATAGTTACCCAAGAGATTTGCCTTGAAAAAGTTTGAAACTTCTCTCTAAAATGAAGATTGGAAGTTTGAGAAAGGTGGAAAATTAATAAATCTTGTCACTTTAAAAGTGACTTACTGATTCAGGTGCATTTGTGCTTCGCATACGCGAAAGCCAAGACCGCCCAACACTCCGTTAACACGGAGGTCATGCCGTTCGGTACTCCGCGAATGTGGACCTTCTCTCACAAACGTGGAGGTCTAAATAATTTGACCTCCACAAATGTTGAAATAGGGGGCGAACATGGAGAAGAAAATTCTCTTGCACTAGATACAACAAAAACCAGCAAAACACAGCTTAGTAAAATCACTAAAAGGGCCCTCGAGATTCGTTCGAAACTCCATGAATATAAACCAAACATGGAACCCTACCAAAAATGACTTTCTGGACTCAATGGAACGATCAAAATTCGAATTCGAGATCTCTTTGGCTTGACACCCGAGAAAGACCATTTAAACTAGTTTAGGACTAAAATACTCAAAATTATCTCAAAAGCTATGAGAAATCAACGAAGCCATTTGTAGCATTAGTTTCACTATCCAAAATTATTGCAATTGTCGAAATTTTGATTCGAGCTTCTGAACTCCAAATGTCAACCTGTCAAACTACGATCTAAAATGAACTAAAAATGCAACATTGGGTCTAAAATCTTTGTTTTAATTTCAAGTTCAGTTTTGCAAGTTCTCCTAGACCAAATTTGACATTTCGGAGCTGATGGAATTGATTAAATCGCATTCCGAAACTCAAAACTCAAAATGACCACAAAACTCAAAATTTCTAACTTTAAGCCTTTTAAAACTTTCTTTAGCAAACTCTAACTTTTTACAAGATTTTTAAAATCCTACTTTTAGACTTGACCAAAAATGACCCAAGACAGGTTTCAAGAAGGGCAAAATAATAATTTTTATGAAAATGCCAAAAATGACCTTCGAGGTCATTACATCTAATCAAATAAATAAAATATTTACTTTGTGCTAGTGTAATATACCACAAATACAATAAGTTACAGTTGAAAAATCAAAATGACAAAATTGAATAAAAATTCTTTCAGGCTAAGGCACCGATATCTCGCTCTCTTTAAGGAGATTCAAGCCCACTATGGCATAATTTATAACGATCCAGCAATAATACTCTTGACTTTTCCCCTCCAGAATACAACATGCCAACAAATGTTGTACGACTCAAACAACTCCGGATTAGATGAAGAGTCCAAAGCTCCATACAAAAACACCTTCGTTCAACATATAAATTACTCTTTTTTGTATGGTGAATATAGTTGAAGACTTAGAATATTTTCTTTGTCTCAACTCTCTCTTTCACTATTGCCCACTTCACTACACACTACAATATTTTATCCACACTTCACATTTTTCTCTCCATATTACTTCTTCACATATATTCTTCACAAAGGAAGAAGCATCACTATTTATAGGTGAGAATTCATCCTTGTCTTGAATATGATTAATGTGGATAGTAATGTAGGTATATAAATGGAGGAACTTGTCTTGGAGTTTACATGAGTTACAAAACACTAATTGGTAGAACCTAGGTTAATGGTTTCATGAGTTACAAGAAATAACGAGGTAGAATAATGGGCAAATAAAAAGTTAGAAGTTATAGGAGTTATATAGGAACTTATTGCCGCATTCTACCACTAACTCATGATACAAATTAATATTATTATTTTAATATTAAAATGTATTTTGCACTAACATTCCCTCACTCATTTTAGTATTAAAATAAGAGAGTTCTTCACCAATTTAGTTGAAGGTAGACTATTATGCATAATGAAGGTATGCTCTGCATTGAACCTCCACTTAGTAAAACAATAATCTTTACTCCAGAGTCAGTAGTGGTCTCAGACTTGAACTATGACTGCTTAAGGAAAATAAAGTATTACCACTTACGTACAATAATCAAGTTGTTGTCATAAGCTTTAATAGCCAGCACATTACGGCCTTGTGCTATCCCGATTTTCATGAGTATTTTTTAGAACAAGTCCATTCTCATAGAAAACGACCTACTTTCACACTCACATAGGTGAAATCTATCAAGGATGCTCCTATAATTGACACTTTACTCATACAAGATACAAACTTTCATTAAGAGTTCATAGACTCAAGCTTCACAAATCATTACACGATAAATGCACTCACATCATAGGGATTGAATAAAAATTAATTTTAGTGCATTTTACAACAATCCATCATATAATTCATTTTCCCATTGAGCCTGGTTATAGGATCTCTAGTCCCCAAGTTGGGTTTCCTCATTATGACTTAGGATGTATTGGCTTCAATTTCATCCCCCTAGATGTGCTTCAGACCTTTATCTTGCTAAGGCCTTAATACATAAATTTGCAAGATTTAACATAATTAGTAAATGGTATACCACTGATCAATATGATCTCACAATATTGTGTTTTCTACTCATGGGTCTGAATATATTATTATGATAATAATTTTGTGCTCTACCAATAATATTAGTGCTTTCACAATTTAATCAAAAATGAGAAAAATCAATTTCTCAAAATGAAGTGCTTGATATTATCAATTCACTTTTTCACCAATTGAAGCTAAAAAGATTTTTTACTTCAACCTCCATGGTAGAGTTAGAAATCATAATTTACTTTTCTCATTCACAATAAATTGCACCAAACTTTTCTCATATGGTTTGCTTGTATCTATGTAATAACCCATACATTATACGACTTTATTGGAGCTTGAAAATGTCATTTTTGGAAAGATTTGGACCAAATGTCACCTTAAGAGAGACTTCACGCCCCGTGTGGCCTCCAGCGGAGTGACCCTTGGCCTTAATTTTGGATGCGTGGCCTTGGCGTGGAGTTTCAAGCTAAGGCACATCACACTTGGACCCCACATGAGCCATGTGACTCCTCATGGACCATGTGGAGGGCCGGGTGATGGCCTTAAGCTTGGACCACCAACAATTGAAGCAAAGTGTGGTCACACGACCATCTTCACGGGCCGTGTGAAGGTTCACGGGATGCATGGCCAACCGTATAGCTTTCGGAATGAAAATGTTTCTAAGTATAAATCACCGTCTCTTATCTCGTCATGAGAATTTTTCTCAAGTATGGGGATATGGGCACCTGCACTACTGGTGTATCTTCACAGGGGCCATGTGGCTAACATTTCGTCAAAAAAAATTCTAAGTGTTAGATTATGGTTGCGGACATCCGTCAAGCAATAATTTGTTTAAGTGTTGGTTCACGAGCACTGTACATGGACCGTGTAGTGTCACACGACACGTGAACCCTTCCTTGAAATGGTGTCGGTCAATTTTTTCATCCATTTCATTAATGGCATTTTGTAAATTCAGTTTATCCTAATGGTCTTTTAGGACTACCTATGCTATCTAAGGACTCCCTAATGACATAAACCTTATCCCTAATACTCAAAATTCACTCCTCACATTTGGAATTCTCTCAAGTCACTCTTAAGTCTCCTTCAAAGAACTCTTGTGGGTTTTAAGCTTGGGAATCAAGGAAGGACTCTTTCTTCACCAAATTTCTTGTTGAATCTTTTCATTAGCTAAGGTATGTGGGATTAATTCTTGGTCCCTTTCAACCAAGCAGACCCAAAACTCTTTTACTTGAATTTTCATGAATTTTAGCTTACATTAAATATGGGTTTTCAATATTATGATTTATTAAATTCAATTGAAGTGTGGGTTGTGCCCTATTGACGATTTTAAGTTGATTTAAACCCTAATATGATAGTTTACATTGAGATTTTGAAATTATAAATGTGCATGTCCCCTTTAAAGCTTGATTTGTGCATTGGTATATTATGTTATGATTCTTAATGTGGATTTACTTATATTTTCACTTGAATTTCATATTATATTGTTGATTTTAGATTGAATTTCAATTGCCCATGCTATTCTCACTTCATTCATGGCATATGCATTCATGAATATTGGATTTTATTGGATTTATGAAGTGGGTTAAGCCCAATTATATTTTATGAAATGATTTTGATAAGATTATGGTTATGACAAGAATGTGATCACATAAATGTCTATGTTATGGCTATTTGAGCATTTTGGGTGCTTGCACCATTTTGTATATGTAAATGAGCTATTTCTATGCATGAGTATTATGACTATGAGATATTATTTGGCATTTGAGCATAAATATGATTTATTATAAATGATGTTTGGATCTTAAGCCTAAGAATGCATTGAAATGGTTTTGGGAATGACTATCGCCTCTTTTGAAAGCATGCATATATATACGTATATATATTCTTGTGGGATGCCGACTTAGCACCGAGGGATTGCGGGTTCTCTCTCTTTCCTTGAACTATGTGCCTAGCATAGGTTATGTGAAAATCCTATTCGAAATGGAGATGCCCATAGGGAAGGTTGCTTCATATGAAATGGGGATGCCCGTAAGGTGAAATATGATATGATATGCTATATGCAAAAATCCTATCCAAAATGGGGATGCCCATAAGAAAGGTTGCTTCATACGAAATGGGGATACCCTTAAAGTGAAGTATGGTTTACCTTTGGCAAGTAGACCATCTCTTTACTAGATGAGGGGATTTCATCGGGATCCCAAGTAATAGCTCGCTTGGTCTTACTCATATTGGTTGAGGGCACATCCCCACTATATATATATGAGCATTATTGCATTTTCATGCATTATGAATTTCCTGACATATTGTATACAATTCTTCTTTAGATATATGATTCTTTCTATATTAGGTGTCCTTGTCATCTAACATTGAAATGCAGGTTTGGTAAGTCATATGCATTGCATGCCCATATACTTAGTGCATTCAAACGTATTAACGCGTACTTTTGCCTACATGATCTCACCATGTAGGGACCAAGGAGTATATTTATCCACTGTACGATGTTTAGCTCAGATCTCAAGTTTTGCTTGTTGTGGTGAGTCCTATCTTTCAAGGAAAAGCCACCATTCCTCTACCTATGGTGTTTTACTTGTTTTTATTCTCTTTGACGGTGAGGCCGGGCTATATCTTAGCCCCTGACTTATCGTATATTTAGAGGCATTGTTTGACATCTTGTAAACTCCTTTACGTTTATATGCTAAGTGTTATGATTGGGGATTTTGTTATGGCTTGGTTACCTATCCAATATCATTATGTGTTTTGGCTATGATTCTTATGACTTGATTGCATGATAAGATGTGAAAGATCCTAATCTCCGAATTTCCCCATAGCGTGAGTCACACTTTCCCATCCCTTATCAATTGAATACGCTTCCGAATTGATGATGTAAATTTGGATACTTTGAGCTTGTTTGGGGACTCTCGGGTTTCTATTCGCCATGTCACTCCTAGATCCTAGGTCTGGGTCGTGACAACCTGCCAAGTACTTTTACTGCAAACTCAATATCAAGTCAAGTTGTTAGTCACATATCTCATATTTTTAGGCAAGCAAACTCCTTCTTTATTTGTCACTTTATTTTCATACAATTAAATCAAAGGAGTTGCAAGACTCATACAACCAACAAAGTTGTCTTTCACAATTTTCTCAACATAATGTGACTTGAAAAACAAAATTTTATCACATGTTTTATGGTATTTTTCATTCCAAGAATGAAATTTATCTCACTCAAATATTTCATATCAATATGGCTATTCAACATTTTTTTCAATATCATTTCTTCGATAACATGTTAGAGCCCAAACTCATCAAAAATCATATGCAAAAAATAACATGTGATTTATTTCAAAATAAATATATGCGCCTCTAATTCTCTTTTTTAAATCATTTCTCAAAGAGCAAAAATCACAATTTCACAATGATTTTTTTTTCTCATTTCATGGACCCCCACTATTTCAAGAATTTAAGCATCACTCTGTGTTCACAAAAGATATATATCACTTTATTCATAAAAATTATTAGGTAAAAGTTTATTCTTCTTTACCTTTTCGCCACTTGAATTGAGAAAGTAGAAATATACTTTACGCTTACATCTCTTCTTTTCCATCTCTTAGAGAGAGTGATGCTGATGCATAATATGTAAGGACCTAGACTTTGTACAACTTCATCGGAACGTTAGATGTTGTCTCGGGAAGAAATTTGACCAAGTGTCTCCTCAAGGGAGACCAACACGGTCCGGGTGAGGTCACACAACCCGTGTGGCCTCCACTGAGGTAACACTTGGCCTTATCTTGAGTGTGGGACCTTGGTGTGGAATTTCAGACGAAGGCACGTCACACTTGGATCCCACACGGACCGTGTGAAACTTCATAGACTGTGTGGAGGGCTGTGTGATGGCCTTGATCCTGAAAGGCCAACAATCGAAACCAAGTGAAGTCACCCGGCCACCTTCATAGGTCATGTGAAGGCTCACGAGGTGTGTGGCTGGCTGTAAGGCTTCTGGCGCGAATTTGCTTCTAAGTATAGAATCACCGCCCCTTAACTTGTCATGAGAAATGTTTTCCAAGTCTAGGCATACGGGCACCTACATGACCCATGTAGCTTCACACGGGCCGTGTGGCCCATCCGTGCGACTAATCTTGCTTCAAAATATTCTAAGTGTTGAATTTTTGTTGCGGACCTCTGTCAGGCAAAATTTTGCAAAGAGTTGGTTTACAGGCACTGTTCACGGCCAGTGAAGTGCTTCACGGGCCGTGTAACCTCCAGTGACATGATGCCAAGCCATTTTTCAATCCATTTCATTAATGGTATTTTTGTAAATCGATTTACCCTATGATCTTTTAAGACTTCCTATACTATCTAAAGACTTCCTAAGGCCCTTAACCCTATTCATAATACTCATAAATTCACTCCATACATCTTAACTCTCTCAAAATTCTCTCCAAGTCTTTCTTTCAAGACTCAATCTAGGATTCAATTGGAGTTCAACTTTAAGCTCAATTCTTCTTAAATTCCTCTTCCTGATCAAGGTATGTGGGATCGATTCTTGGTTCCTTTCAAACAAGACAAACTCTTTTCAGTTGATTAAGTTTACTTTAAACATGGGTTTGAAGATTTATGATTTATTCAATTCAATTGATGTATGGGATGTACCTTATCTATGATTTTAAGTTACTTTAATCCCTATTATGATGATTTATATTGAGATTATGAAGTTATAAACATGCATGTCCCCTTTAAAGCATGATTTATGCATGGGTGATTTATATTATGATTTAAATGTGGATTTAATTATGGATTTACTTCAATTTCATATTATATTATTGATTTCAGATTGAATCTTAATTACCCATGCTATTCCCACATCATCCATGGCATATGCATTCATTCATATTGGAATTTATGGAAATTATGAAGTGGGTTAAGCCTAACTATGTTTTAAGATTTTAATAAGAATATGGTTCACATATATGTCAATGATTATTGCTCTTTGAGCATTTTGGGAGCTTACATCATTCCGTATATGTAGATGAGTTATTCCTATGCATAAGTATTTTGACTAAGAGCTATGATTTGGCATTTGAGCCTAAGTACGATTTATTATGAATGATGTTTGGATTATGAATCTAAATGCGCATCGAAAGAATTAGAATGGCTATTGTCTCTTGAAAGCGTTTACATATACCTATACGTATTCTTGTGGGATGTCGACTTAGCAACGATGGATTGAGGGTTCACTCTCTCTCTTTGAACAATGTGCCTAGCACAAGTTACACTAAAATCCTACCCAAAATGGGTTTTCCCATACGGTGAAGTATGATATGATATGATATGATATGTTTTATGTGAAAACCCTATCCGAAATGGGCCGGGGTTGCCTATAAGGAAGGTTGCTTTATACAAAATGGAGGTGCCTGTAAGGTGAAGTATGATTTACCTTTGGCAAGTATACCACCTCTTTATCGGTGAGGGGATTTCATCGGGATTCCAAGTAATAGCTCGCTTGGTCTTACTCTTGTCGGTTGAGGTCACATCCCCACTATATATGAGCATTATGGCATTTCATGCATCATGGACTTCATGGCATATCATATACTACTCTTCCTTGGATATATGATTCTTTCTATATTATGTGCCCTTGTCATCTAACATTTAATGCAGGTTTGATAAGTCATATGCATTGCATGGCCACATACTTAGTATATTTAAACGTACTAATGCATACTTTTGCCTACATGATCTCACTATGTAGGGACCGAGGAGTACATCTATCCATCGCACGATGATTACCTCGACTCTCAAGTTTTGCTTGTTATGGTGAGTCCTATCTTCCAAGGACAAGCCATCTATCCTCTACCTTTGGTGCTTTTGTTTAGGTTACCTATATTTGAGGGTGAGCCCAGAGTATGTCTTGGACCCCGTCCTATCTTATAACTAGAGGCATTGTTAATATCTTGTAAACTCCTTTACGTTTATATGCTAAGTGCTATGTGAAAGATTATGTTATGGCTTGGTTACACATTGAATATTGTTATGTGGTTTGGTTATTAGTCTTATGACTTGATGGTATGATATGATACGAAAGATCCTAAGTCCCAAATTGCACCATAGCGTGAGTCATACTTCCGCCCCTTAGACTTTATGTGCTATGTGTTATGTGAATTTACGTTAATCCCTTTCCCCTATGATATCCCATAGCGTGAGTCCTACATTCCTGTCCCTTAGGCCTATGTGTTTATTATTTGAATACGCTTCTGAACCAATGAGGTGAATTTGGATACTTTGAGGCTTGTCTGGGAACTCTCGAGTTCCCATTCGCCATGTCACTCCTAGACCCTAGGTCCGGGTCGTGATAGAGATGGTATTAGAGCACTAGGTTTGTAAATAATCCTTGGAGTCCAGCATGCCACTTCTAGTAGAGTCCTATTCATTGGTGTTAAGTGCACCATGCCTATGGGTTTGAGGCTACGAAGGCGTTTTAGGAATTGTCTCACTTCTTCATGTCATATGTCATGCTATAGTTTGTATAATTGGATTTCCCTTATCGTGATGGTGTCATTGCTCCATTTCATAATATGCCTCGTAGAAGACCCATCTACCAAGGCTAATACCAGCTAATGAGGACCAAGCACCTCAAGGGCCTATGGATGAACCAATCTCCTATGGTGAATTCCGTACAGCCTTTCCTGTGCTAGTTCAAGTGGTGACATCTCAAGCTAGCCATACTAACCTTCCATGGGACCACACTCAGACTTATAGGGTGAGGGATTTCACCCAGATGAATCATTCTGAGTTTTACGGGTTGAGAGCTAATGAGGATGCTCAAGAGTTCATTGATGAGCTCAACAAGGTATTGACTGTTATGGGGGTCACTTCTTGGGAGAAGGCTGAATTAGTTGCCTATCAACTAAAGGATATGGCTCAGGTGTGGTACACCCAATGGTCTATGGAGAGGGTTTGTGGTAAGGCTATTAATTTGGAAGAGTTCAAGTTTGCCTTCTTGGATCATTTCTTCCCACTTGAGCTTAGAGAATCTAAGATGAGTAGATTCATCAACCTCAAACAAGGAGGTATGAGTGTGAAGGACTATGCCCACAGATTCACTAAACTCTCTAAGTATGCTCCATCACTTATGGCTGACCCTCGTGCTAGGATTCCCAAGTTCGTTTCTGGTATCTCTGATTTTCTTGTGAAAGAATGTCGTACAACTATGCTCATACGAGATACAAATATATCCAAACTCATGGTATATGCTGAGCAGATCAAAGGGGGGAAACTCAAGGAGAGAAGAATGCAAGATCCTAAGAGGGCCCATTTCAATGGTGGGTTCTCCGACTCTTGGGGTGGTGGTTTTGGTCGCTTCCAACAGGGCTAAGGTTCTGGTGCTCTGGTTGCTAATGCGTGAGTGCCTCCTCCTAGGGCATCAGGTGGTAGTGGGCCATCATATCCACTATGTGAAAAGTGTGGGAAATACCATACAAATGTTTGCTAGAAGAATATGGGTGCCTACTTTGGGTGTGGTGATAAGAACCACAAGATTTCCTATTGTCCCAAGAGTTCTCAAAGAGGTCAAGGTTAGGCGACTCAAGGTGGTTAGGGCCAATAAAGAACTCCCCAGAGTACTGACCCAAGGAATAACATGTTCTATGCCCTTCATGCCCGTCAGGAGGTTGAGGAAGCTCCAGATGTTGTGACCGGTTTGTTAAAAGTCTTTGATTTTTGATGCTTATGTTTTCCTTAACCCCGGTGCCAATTTATCTTCCGTGACTCCTCTATTGGCTGTTAAGTTTTGTTTGAGTCCCGAGATTTTGAAGGATCCTTTCTCAGTTTATACTCCCGTGGTTGAGTCTGTTGTTGCACATAGGGTCTATTGTGGTTGTCCTATTACTATATTGCATAAAGTCTTCCTGTGTGATCTTGTGGAACTTGAAATGTTTGACTTTAACGTGATTCACAAAATAGATTGATTGCATGCATCTTACACTGTTATTGATCGTAGAACCCGGAAGGTCAAGTTCCGGCCTCCCGGTGAACCCATTCTTGAACGGAAGGGTAGTGACTCCGCTATGAAGGGTTGGTTTATTTCCTATCTCAAGTCCTTGAAGATGATCTCCAAGGGGTGTATATATTATATTATGAGAGTTAAAGATACGAAATCCAAGTCATCTGCTCTTGAGTCGGTTCCGGTGCTGAATGAGTTTTCAAATGTGTTTCCCAAAGACTTGCCTAGTATCCCTCTCGATAAGGAAGTGGATTTCGGCATTGATCTTCTCCTAGATACTCAACCTATCTCCATTCCTCCCTATCGTATGGCACCGGCTAAGTTAAAAGAGTTGATGAATCAATTGAAGGATTTGTTAGAGAAAGGTTTCATTAGGCCAAGTATATCGTTGTAGGGTGCTCCATTACTATTTGTAAGGAAGAAAGATGGATCTCTTCGGATATGTATCGATTATAGGTAGCTGAATAAGGTGACCACTAAAAACAAGTATCTGTTTCCCAAGATTGATGACTTGTTCGACCAACTTCAAGGGTCCACCCACTTCTCAAAGATTGACCTCCATTCCGGGTATCATCAGTTGAAGGTTCGAGAGTGTGATATTCCTGAGATGGCTTTTCAAACAAGGTATGAGAACTTTGAGTTTGTGGTGATGTCGTTTGGCTTAACTAATGCTCCGGCCGTGTTCATGGATCTTATGAATCGAGTGTTCAGACCATTCCTTGACAGTTTTGTGGTTGTCTTCATTGATGATATTCTCATTTATTCCCAAAGTGAGCAGGAACACATGGATCATATAGGGTTAGTTCTACAACCCTTGAGGGAGAAGAAGTTATATGTCAAGTTTAGCAAATGTTAGTTTTTGTTGGTTGAGGTAGCCTTTCTTGGTCATGTGATATCCGGTGATGGTATTAAGGTTAATCCAAAGAAGACCAAGGATATGAAGAATTGGCCTAGACCATTGGCTCCTTCGGATATTCAAAGTTTTCTAGGGTTGGCCAATTATTGTAGGAGGTTCTTTGAAGGGTTCTCATCTATTACATCTCCGTTGACCAAATTGACCCAAAAGAAGGTTAAGTTTATGTGGTCGGATGAATGCGAGAAGAGTTTTCAAACCTTGAAGGACTGGCTTAATCGGCTCCTGTCTTGACTTTACCTAATGGCTTGGAGGGGTATGTGGTGTATTGGTGATGCCTCAGGGATCGGGTTGGGTTGTCTACTTATGCAACATGGTGAGGTAATAGCATATGCGCCAAGGCAATTGAAAGTGCATGAGCGTAATTACCCCACACATGATCTTGAGTTGGCGGTGGTGGTTTTTGCCTTGAAGATTTGGAGACACTATTTGTATGGGGTGCATGTTGATCTTTTCACCGATCACAAGAGTTTGCAATATGTGTTCTCTTAGAGGGATCTCTACTTGAGGCAAAGAAGATGGTTGGAACTCCTAAAGTACTACGACATGAGCGTTCAATATCACCCCAGCAAGGCCAATGTTGTAGCCGATGCTCTTAGTAGGCTATCTATGGGGAGTGTGGCTCATGTTAGAGAGGAGAAGAGGGAGTTGGCAAAGGATGTTCACCGTTTGGCTAGGGTAGGTGTTAGGTTAGCTGACTCTAATGATGGTGGTATCCATGTTCAAAAATGGGGCTGAATCTTCAGTGGCTGTTCATATGAAAGTTAATCAAGATTTAGATCCATCATTGGTTGAATTGAAGAAATTGGTTGTCGAAAAAGGAGATTGAGGTGTTCTCCCAAGGGGGAAATGGTGTGCTTCGGTACCAAGGCCGGTTATGTGTTTTGGATGTGGATGGCCTTAGAAAGGTGATCATGAGTGAAGTTCACAACTCTCATTACTCTATCCATCCGGGGTCTACTAAGATGTATCGGGATTTGAAAGAGGTATATTGGTGGCATGCTATGAAGAAGGACATAGCCAAGTTCGTATCCGAGTGCCCAAGTTGTCAACAAGTGAAGGGTAGAGCACCAAAGGCCCCGTGGTGTGGCTCAAGACATTGAGATTCCCACTTGGAAGTGGGAGGATATGAACATGGACTTCGTGGTTGGTTTGCCTTGGACCCGAAGACAATTTGACTCCATTTAGGTTATCGCTGATCGGATGACAAAGTTGGCTCACTTTCTACCGGTCAGGAGTTGGTAAGGTTACATGGTGTGCCTAGGCCCATCATATCGGATCGTGACATCCAATTCACTTCTCACGTTTGGAGGTTGTTTCAAAAGGGACTTGGTACTAAGGTTAAGTTGAGCACCACCTTTCATCCTCAAACTGATGGACAAGCCAAGAGAACAATTCAAACCTTGGAGGATATGTTGAGAAATTGTGTGTTGGAGTTCAAGGGTGATTGAGATGACCACCTTCCGCTCATTGAGTTTGCCTATAATAATAGCTTCATGCTAGCATTGGTATGGTACCATTTGAGGCCTTATATAAGAGGAGGTGTAGGTCACTGGTAGGGTGGTTTGAGTTGGAGGAAATGGCAATGATTGGCCCAGATTTAGTGTTGGAGGCTATGGAGAAGGTGAAATTGATAAGCCAGATGTTGAAGAGGGCCCAAAGTCGCCAAAAGTCCTATTCGGATATTAGGAGGAGGGATCTTGAATTTTATTTAGGTGAGTGGGTGTATGTGAAGGTTTCCCCTATGAAAGGTGTGATGTGTTTTGGTAAGAAGGGCAAGCTAAGCCCCCAGTATATTGGCCCTTATGAGATTGTTGAGAGGATTGGGAACGTGGCTTATAGGTTGGAGTTGCCTTCGGACTTGAGTTTCATTCACCTGGTCTTCCATGTGTCTATGTTGAGGAAGTTAGTTAGTGATCCTAACACTATTGTGCCTTTGGAAGGTGTTGAGGTTGAGGAGAACTTATCTTATGAGGAAGTCCTGGTGGAGATCTTTGATAGGCAAGTGAAACGGCTCTAAGGATGTAGCTTTAGTGAAGGTACTTTCGAGAAATCAACACATGGAGAGTGATACATTGGAGGCGGAATTGGACATGATGAAAGGATATCCCCATCTTTTCCAATCTACTCAAGCCTAAGGCATTAGGCTCTTCCTCTTCTAAGTGGTCCTAACTCCTTCATTCTTGAGTCTCATGACATGACATGCGTACATGTGCATTAAGGTGATTTTTGTGTTGTTTGAACAATTCCAATGTGTTTCGGCGTATGTTTTAATGACTTTATGATTTTCAATTGGTGAACTATGCATGATGTCTTATGTTTGAAAGTTTCATGTTCTAAGTCAACCTTTCGAGCCTTGTTCTTGCACATTTGAGGACGGATATTCCCAAGGGGGAGATGATGTAAGGACCCGGACTTTGTACAACTTTATCAGAACGTTAGATGTCTTCTCGGCATAATATTTGACCAAGTGTCTCCTCAAGGGAGACCTACACGGTCTATGTGAGCTCGCACGACCCGTGTGGCCTTCAATGAGGTAACACTTGGACTTATTTTGAGTGCGGGACCTTGGCGTTGAATTTTGAACTAAGGCACGTCACACTTGGATTGCACATGGACCATGTGAAGGGCTGTGTGATGGCCTTGAGCCTGAAGGCCAACAATCGCAGCCAAGTGAAGTCACATAGCCACCTTCACGGGCCGCGTGAAGGCTCACGAGCTGTGTGGCTGGCCGTAAGTCTTCTGGCGCGAACTTTCTTCTCAGTATGGAATCACCATCTCATAACTTGTCGTGAGAAAAGTTTTCCAAGTCTAGGCATACGGGCACTGTAGCTTCACACAGGCCGTGTGACCCATCCGTGTGGCTAACCTTGCTTCAAAATATTCTAAGTGCTGAATTTTGGTTCCGGACCTCTATCAAGAAAAATTTGGCTAAGTGTTAGTTCACGGGCACTGTTCACAGCCAGTGAAGTGCTACACGGACTGTGTAACCTCCAGTGAAGTGACGATGGGCCATTTTTCTGTTCGTTTCATTATTGATGTTTCTGTAAATCCGGTTTACCCTAATGGTCTTTTAAGACTTCCTATATTATCTAAAGACTTCCTAATGCCCTAAACCTTATTAATAATACTCTAAATTCACTTCTTACATCTTAACTCTCTCAAAATTCTCACAGCCAGTGAAGTGCTACACGGACCGTGTAACCTCCAGTGAAGTGATGATGGGCCATTTTTCTTTCATTAATGATGTTTCTGTAAATCCGGTTTACCCTAATGGTCTTTTAAGACTTCCTATACTATCTAAAAACTTCCTAATGCCCTAAACCCTATTAGTAATACTCTAAATTCACTTCTCACATCTTAACTCTCTCAAAATTCTCACTTTCTTTCAAGACTCAAACTAGGACTTAATTGGAGTTCAACTTTAAGCTCAATCCTTCTCAAATTCCTCTTCCTAATCAAGGTATGTGGGATTGATTCTTGGTCCCTTTCAACCAAGAAGACCCAAACTCTTTTCAATTGATTAAGCTTACTTTAAATATGGGTTTGGAGATTTATGATTTATTAAATTCAATTGATGTATGGGTTGTACCTTATTTATGATTTTAAGTTACTTAAATTCCTATTATGATGATTTACATTGAAATTATGAAGTTATGAACATGCATGTCCCCTTTAAAGCTTGATTTATGCATGGGTGATTTATATTATGAGTTAAATGTGGATTTAATTATGGATTTACTTCAATTTCATATTATATTGTTGATTTTAGATTGAATCTCAATTACCCATGCTATTCCCGCATAATCCATGGCATATGCATTCATGAACATTGGAATTTCATGCATCATAGCATTATAGCATTTCATGCATCATAGACTTCATGGCATATCGTATACTACTCTTCCTTGGATATATGATTCTTTCTATATTATGTGCCCTTGTCATTTCACATTGAAATGCAGGTTTGATAAGCCATATGCATTGCATGCCCACATACTTAGTACATTCAAATGTACTAACACATACTTTTGCCTATATGATCTCATCATGTAGGGACCGAGGAATACATCTATCCACCACACGATGATTAGCTCGGCTCTCAAGTGTAATACATCTATCCACCACACGATGATTAGCTCGGCTCTCAAGTTTTGCTTATTGTGGTGAGTCCTATCTTCCAAGGACAAGCCACCTATCCTCTACCTTTGGTGCTTTTGTTTAGGTTACCTATATTTGAGGGTGAGCCCAGGGTATGTCTTTGCCCCCGTCCTATCTTATGACTAGAGGCATTGTTGGACATTTTGTAAACTCCTTTACATTTATATGCTAAGTGCTACGTGAGAGGTTATGTTATGGATTGGTTACACATTGAATATTATTATGTGGTTTGGTTATGGGTCTTATGACTTGATGGTATGATATGATGCGACAGATCCTAAGTCCTGAATCACCCCCATAGCGTGAGTCATACTTACTCGCCTCTTAGACTTTATGTGCTACATGTTATGTGAATTCATGTTAATCCCTTTCCCCTATGATATCCCATAGCGTGAGTCCTACTTTGCCTTTCCTAAGGCCTATGTGTTTATCATTTGAATACGCTTCCGAACTGATGAGGTGAATTTAGATACTTTAAGGCTTGTTTTGGAACTCTCGGGTTTCCATTCACCATGTCACTCCTAGACCCTAGGTTCAGGTCATGACATAATACTGTTGAGATCTCCTATCTTGATATCCATATTTTTTCAAACTGTAACAAAAACATGAATCTCCTTAAAATTGTTGGTGTAATATATCACAAATAAATAAGTTACAGTTGAAAAATCAAAATGACAAAATTGAATAAAACTTCTTTCAGGCTGAGGTGCAGATATCTCGCTCTCTTTAAGGAGATTCAAGCCTACTGTGGTATAATCTACACCGATCCAGTAGTAATACTCTTGACTTGTTCCCTCCAGGATACAACAACCCAACAAATGTTGTATCACTCAAACAACTCCAAGTTAGTTGAAGAGTCCAAAGCTCCACAAAAAAATACCTTCCTTCAATATATAAGTTACTCTCTTTTGTATAGTGAATATAGTTGAAGACTTAGAATATTTTCTGTCTTAATTCTCTCTTTCACTATTACACACTTCATTATACACTACAATATTTTCTCAACGCTTCACACTTTGTCTCTCCATATTACTTCTTAATATATCTTCTTCACAAAGGAAGAAACATCACTATTTATAGGTGAGAGTTCATCTTTGTCTTGAATAGGTTTAATGTAGATAGTGATGTAGGTATATGAATGGAGGAATCATGTCTTGGAGGTTACATAAGTTACAAGATGGGTAGAACATGGGTTAGTGGTTTCATGAGTTACAAGAAATAATGAGGCAAAATAATGGACAAATAAAAAGTTAGAAGTTATATGAGTTACATAGGAACTTATTGCTACATTCTACCACTAACTCATGATACAAATTAATATTACTATTTTAATATTAAAATGTATTTTGCATCAACACTTTGACTATCAATTTATAGTTTCTTTGGATAGGGTCTGTAAAGTAGTGAAAGCTCATTCAATTTTTAAATAAACACATATTCCTTCCAAGCATGCATGCATACTTACAAATAAAAATTGAAGTCAATAAAAATGTAGACAAATTATCAACTAACATGCATATAAATTACATGATAATATAATATTATGAAAGAGAGAAAAATAATTATTACCTCTAAATTCATCATTGTATAAGCGTGTTGCTTTGCCATGAAAATTTACTCCCTATATAGATACTATATGTTTTAATGTTATTGTCCAATTAGAATTAGTATTAGATTGTAGAAATTTATATTTTGCATGTTGGTTTGTTTCAATACTAAATATTAGGTAAATTGTTAGTAGAAAATTTCGATCTTTTTTTTACATATTTTTTGGAGTTTTTTCCCTATTTTTTGGATAATTTTAGACCTTCTTTTTGTTTTACCTTTTATTTGTTTTTGTTTTAGGATGTTTTCTGTATAAGAATATTTTTTTATTATTATTTTGAAAGTTTTTTGACTATTTTTTACAATCAAGTCTCTTTTTTATTTTGGAATTTTTGTCTATTTTCCGGACGATTTTTAAAACTTTTTTTTTTTGGACTTTTTGATTTTTTTAAAAACTTTTTTAATTATTATTTGAATTTTTTTTATTTTCTGGATTAAGTCTATTTTATTTGGAAAAGAATTTTTTGTGTAGGAATTTAATCATCATAAGAAAAAACCTTCTCCATTTATTATGTTTATTATAATTAATATTTAAAATTATTAAAATAATATCATAATAATTAAAAAGTAGTGAAAATATGATTTTGTCTAAAGAGGAGTCTTTTAATGAAGGGAAAAAGTTTAAGTAACATTTCTTAGAGTCTTTATATTTTTTAATATAGTACTAGTTCTTCTGGATGTGCATTGCACGTGAATTTTAGATTATCTAATAATTTTAGAAACTTTAATAATATTATTGAAGCATACTCGTGTTGTATAGGTTGACGTCTATTTTGGATTATATTATAACTGAAATACATACATATAGATAGTAGATAGATAGATAGATAGATATATAGATAGATAGATACTACATCAAATGATTAATTTTCATGTGTACTTGTGTTATTTTAAGTTTGCTTTCACTTGTTACTACTATTTTTCATATCACGCTTTATCTTTCTCCTAAGTGATTTTATTATCAAACTAATGCACAAATTAATTTGAAAATAGATGATTAAAATTAATTATTAGTTTCAATTAGTAATTATCTATAAAAATAATTTGTAAATTCATATAATGAGTTAACAAAGAAAGTATTACTAATTAGTTCTCTTGCCTCTTCAAATAATTCAAAATTTTAAGAAGTTTTTTGAGTGGGATGCAACATTGTCTAGGTTTTATCGGCAGTTAATATAAATACAAAAACAATAGCATATTCGGTAAAATCCCACCATAAATAATATAGGCAATATAAAATAGTAATATTATAGTTTCAAAAATACCTCCTTACCTTAGTTTTGCATATAATTATTATTAAACTTCTTCAGTTAATGTAGTTTCATCACTGGATAGATGGATATTTTTATACTTGCTAATAAGTGCATATTATTCAAGTAATGCTTGTTGCCATTTTGACTACATTTGAGACGGTTAGATGCAAAAAATAAAAAGTAATATAATAGTAAAAATGCAAAATAGATTATGTAATTTCTACTTTAATTAATATTATTTGAAATAAGCAAAAATTTAAAACAATTTGAAATCAACGTCTTTGGCTAGGAGTATCTTTTATTAAGAGGTTTAGGAACATATATTCCAAGATAATCCATCCAATAATAACACATTCATGATGATACATTTTAATGTATTTCACATTTTCAAATATCATATTCTTATCCTCATTGGTTTTTCTTATTTACGTTTATTAAATTATTTATGTATTTTCTTCAGAAAAAAATAGAATATTTTATCAACTCTTCATAAAATTATTTATTTGTGGAACTTGACACAATGTTTTGTGTTTTAGGGCTGAGCTGGAATCAAATTTTATTTTCTTCTTTCGTAAAAATATTCAGCTTTTCTTCTTCATTTTTGTATATATAAAATTACCTAATACACTATGAAGTTTAACAAGGTGATTTTTTTTGTTGAATAGCAATCAACTTGTAATGATAGAACTATACTCATACCAGTTAAAATTAACCCATCACAATTTTAACCATAATATTTTTTTCTTGTTCATGAACACACAAAGATTGAGTTATCTTGAATATAATTGCAAAACAGTCATTTTAACAAAAAATGAAAGAAGAACAAATTAATTGCTCAATTTTCAATTTAGACAAAGACTATTGCAAATTAATAAAAGGCTAGACTAAACAAAAGAGATAACTAATTTGATTGACTACTCCCATTAGTAATTGCTGCAAATATGAAACACTATATCATAAACATTAAAAATCTACTAACTAATAGAAAATTAAAACAATATATTAGTTATCAAAATGATTGCATCACCTATCCAAATCAAATAATAACATAAGGTTTTTGACATGAAAAATTAAAAATCCTCAAGTTAGATATTAGTCTCCTCCCAAATCTTCTATTTATTTTCATATTAAATATTATGAATTTATTTGAGTACCTTTAAAACTCCATTCTGTCTCAATATAGTAAATGACAAGTTCAATTATATAACAATAATTTATTTTAAAGAAATTTGAACAAAGCACAAACAATTTTAATTTGAAAATGCTAGATGAGTACTCTTTTTCGTTTGTTATTATCTGATTTTCATATTAAACAACTGGCAATGCACAAGGAATAAGAATGATATTTGTTTCATTTAAATTCTTCAAGTCATCTTCTAGCAGGTATTGGTTCGTCAATTTTGTGATTGCAGTTATGCAAAAATCCATGTATTTTGTTGCCTTGTAGAATAAAACATCTCCTGATAAGTAAGCAAATTATAGAGGAAGAGGAGTTTCTTCCAAAGGAACATATCCGTTCATATTATGAATAATGGAGGTTCGAAGGAGCAATCACTTCAAAATGACAGGTTTGCTCATTTGTGAACTATTATTAGTAAGCGTAACAATTTTATTTTTAGTTATAATAGATATTTAGGTTTCAAAGGATATTTACATAATTTAAAATTTGAGTGTTTTTAATTAAGGATATTATAGTAATTTAATATTTAAATGGGTGAGTTGATACTTTTAATGTAATATATAGATATAGATATAGATGGTAAATTACTACTTACTTTACTCTTCATTTAGAAGAGTCTAGTTTTTTTTATAGGGATAATTACTGGTCATTCGGCAAATATATATAATTAAGATATATTCATATTTGGCCCCAAATTGCTTTATATATTACTTTACTTTATTATTACTTCAGTATTTAGAAGAGTCTAGTTATTGTATTATTTGATGAAAAAAAGAAGTTATTACTCTAATTCTTTTTGTTTTATCCTCCTGTCCTTACGTAAGGAAATGAGGATAGGACGAACACAACAATTTCAAATTTGTACTTTCTGCTTTATCTGTATATCTTTTGATTTTTCTTTTGAACATTTCTATGCAAATTTTTGAATCTGAAATATCAAAACCATGTGATATACGTGTCATGAGCACACCTAATATTTTCAAAGAAAAGTTGATGGGTACTAATGAAATTTCTTTGTTATAGAGCTTGCAAATACTCTACTTGTACTTTTCTTAAAGATTAGTGAACATGATATGAATCGACAATAATTCCGATGCTCAGTCCAAGGCCTATCCCTAGGTACATGTATACACCTTCATATTTAAAATAGGAAGCAGGACATAGAATTGGAGTCAATTTGTAAGTCTATTACTGGTAGGTTGAATTTTGTGGGTATTTATAAAGAACTTAATTAATTATGTCATTTTATTAGTTCACAATGCTCATTTGATGTATAAATCTGTAGATTTTGTAAATGTGCATGGTCTAATCTTTTAGTCGTTAAAAAGTGATTATAATCTTAGGTTCTGAAATTTACACATTACTTCTTTTGTGATTAAGGTTTATTGTAGGATGTTCAATTTTTCTCTTTATGCCATCAAAATATTTGAAAGATAGTATCTCAAATGAATATTTATTAAATTAATTTTTTATTTCCCATTATCTATACCATAAATATTAATATGATGGTTTCATACATTCATTATCAATTTTATTGGTATTAAAATGGGTATGTAGACGTTTGACAGATTCTTATATTTCTATAAATGATTTTCTTTTTCTTTATGGAATAGGTGAAAAACACACGGTCAACAATTATGTTTTCTTCTTCATTTCTTTTGTTGGGTAAAACTTTTGTTGTTCTTGCTCCTAGTATATTGAATCCTGGGGGAATACATTTTCGCGGTGAAATATCGTTAAGGACAGTAACTTACACGTCTCAAGTTTTCAAGAATAATTCATTGTTTTCGTGATTGTACAACAAAATTCCAACAATCTTAAGGATATTTCTTTTTGTTGTTATAGATTACAGAAAGTTCATCCTGATTTTGTTGAAGGAAGTCTCAATCTTAATTTTGATGATTTTGACACTTTTTTTGTTGTATCAAAGAGTGCAATGGTTATGATTAGTTACATAATTAGAAGAACACACATTGATGGTGCTGACTACAAGTTTTGGATGTCCGGTAAAATTCTTGATAATGGTGGTTTTACTATCATTAAATTTTCTACTATAATGTTTTCGCCAACTTACTCAAATTTTGGAATTGTGCTGATAAGGTATGAAATTCTACTATGATCTCTATTCTTTTAGATGAAAAGAAATATGGTTGCAAGCTACAATTTTTTTTTAATAAAACTTTCATGAAAAGAGTTGGGAAAATTGACAATCCTGCTAAGTAAAAAATTAATTTGAATATAAAGCAGATGACATTATTATTACAGTCATTTCCCTAGTGACTACTGTGACCTATGTGAGTGACTGGGTGGTAGACTCTGGTGAGACTAGGCATATTTGTGCCAATAAAAATAATTTTGTGTCTTACAACCAAGTCAATAAAGGAGAAGAACTTGTATATCTTAATGATTCAAGCACCATTAAAGTTCTTGAAAAAGGAAAAGTTTCTCTCAAACTAATATCGGGAAAAACTTTAGTATTAACTGAAGTGTTGCATGTTCCTAATATTCGAGCCAATATTGTCTCTGTGGGTTTATTACGAAAAGATGGAGTAAAGACTTTATTTGAGTCTTATAAAGTTGTTTTAACTAAAAATAACATTTTAGTGGGCAAAGGATATTGTAATCGTGGTTTATTTGTACTAAATGTTATGAATGAAAAAAATAAGTACTTTTGCTTATTTGATTGATTCTTTTGATTTATGACCCACTAGATTTGGACATGTTAGTTTATCTTACATTAAAAAAATGCAACATGGAGGTCTTATTACTAATGTTAATTTTACAAATATTGATAAGCGCGGAATTTGTGCTGAAGCTAAACAATTTTAAAATATATTTCATGCTTCAGTTTCTAGAGAAACTAATTTATTGGATGTAGTGCATACTGATTTGGGAGATTTAAAACAAACTATGACTAAAGGTGGTAAAATTTTTTGTCACATTTATCGATAACTTTTCCAGATATACAAAATATTTGTTGAGAAATAAAGATGAGGTTTTTGAAATGTTTTTATTATATAAATCAAAAGTAGAAAGTCAATTGAATAGGAAGATTAAAAGAGTAAGATCTGAAAGAGGCATCGAATACATTGTGCTTAATGAGTTTTGTGAAAAAGAAGGGATCATTCATGAAGTTACTCCTCCTTATTCATCCGAATCGAATGGAGTAGCTGAAAGAAAAAATCGAACTTTAGAAGAGATGATGAATTGTATGCTTTTAGTTCATGTGCACCTGATAATCTTTGGTGTGAAGCCATTTTGTCTGCTTGTCATTTACGAAATAGAATTCCTTACAAGAAAATTGGAAAACCCCCTTATGAATTGTGGAAAGGCTATCCCCCTAATTTGAAATATTTAAAAGTGTGGGGGTGCCTTTCCAAGGTTATGTTGTCTGATCCTAAGAAAATAATAATTGGGTCCAAAACTTGTAGTTGTATGTTTATTGGTTATCCTAATAATAGTGTTGTATATAGATTTCTCATAATTAATAGTAATGTGATTGAGCACAATACTATAGTTGAGACAAAAAAATGCCGAATTCTTTGAAAATATTTTTCCTTTTAAGGAATGACAATATTTCTAATTTTCAAAAGGGAAATATTTCTAGTGTTTCCAATTTGAAAAATGTTTTTGAAAAAGAGGAATTAAGAAGAAGTAAATGATCAAGGATAGAAAAATCTTTTTTTGATGATTTTTGTATTTATATTGTTGAGAATGTTCCTTTTACTTATTCTGAAGCAATTTCTTCTCCTCATGCACCTTATTGAAAAGAAGCTATTAAATCTGAAATAAATTTAATCTTACAAAATAATACTTGGGTGTTAGTTGATTTACCCCCAGGAACTAAACCCATTGGTCGTGAATGGATTTTTAGAAGAAAATATTTTCCCGATGGTTCTATAGATAAATTTAAAGTTAGACTTGTTGCTAAGGGATTCACTCAAAACCAAAATGTTGATTATTTGACACTTATGCTCCAGTGACTAGAATTTCCTCTATTCGTATTTTATTTGTTCTAACATTTATTCATAAGTTATTTATTCACCAAATGGACGTTATGATTTAGAGGAGGAAATTTATATGGAACAACTTGAAGATTGTGTTATTACAGGTCAAGAAAATAAAGTCTATAAATTAATCAAGTCTTTATATGGTCTAAAACAAGCTCCCAAGCAATGGAATGAGAAATTCGATCAAGTATTGTTAAATAATGATTTTACATCTATTGAAGTAGATAAATATGTTTGTACAAAACTTGTTGATGGTCATTGTGTAATGATATGCCTTTATGTTGATGATATGCTTATTTTTAGTTCTAGCCTTGATGTAATACATGAGATCAAAATGTTTTTATCTTCTAATTTTGACATGAAAGACATGGGTGAAGCTAGTGTTATTTTGAGCATGAAAATAATTAAAAAAATGATGATTTAATTTTAACTCAAGGTCATTACGTGGAAAAGATTCTTAAAAAAATTTGAAAATTTCGATGTGGTACCTGTGAGTACTCCTTTATGCTAATAGCCAATTGAAAAAGAATCTTGGAGAAATTGTTTCTCAAAATAAATATGCTCAAATGATTGGTAGTCTAGTGCATTTGATGAATTACTCTAGACCTGATATAGCTTATGCGGTGTATAGATTGTGTAGATATACTCATAATCCTAATAATGATCATTGGAATGCATTGATACAACTTTTGAAATATGTGAGAAGTACCATGAACTATGGTATAAAATATAGTGGATTTCCCATTGTACTGGAAGGATATAGTGATGCTAACTGGATCTCTGATTCAGATGAGACAAAATCCACTAGTGGTTATGTGTTTACCCTTGGTGGTGGTGCCATAACATGGAAATCAGCCAAACAAACTATAGTTGCCAAATTAACTATAGAATTTGAATTTGTTGCATTAGAATTGGCTGTTAATAAGGCTGAGTAGTTGAAAAAAATTCTTAGCAGGTATTTCAATTGGAACAGAACCAACACTTCCTGTATTGATACTTTGTGATTTCTGAGCAGCGATAGCTGTAGCAAAAAGTAAATTCTTTAATGAAAAAAATAGACATATACGTCTGAGACATAACATGATAAAGCATATGCTAAAAGATGGAATAATTTCAATCGATTATGTGAAGTCAGAAATGAATTTGGTCGATCCTCGGACTAAACCTTTCCAAAGCAGAGTGATATCTGAAACATCGAGGGGACTGGGACTTTTGTCAATTTGAGAAAATCAACAATGATGGCAACCCAACCTATGTGATTGAAGATCTCATGAATTGAGTTCATATGGGTAATAACAAGTCATTAGTTGATAAAAAGGTGCACTATAAATATGTCCCTTCCTATGGTGTGTGAATATAGTGCAAATTCTGCAAGGAAAAGTGAGGTTGCTTAACATCTTAATGCAACTCATATTCTTTATAAGTGGTATATTTCTCTGCAGAATGGACCTATATGAGTGTGGAGTGGGGCTGCTCCTATGAAATTGTGACAAATTTCTAGAGCACTCATGAATACCAGGCATGTGCATGGTCTATTGGTGTAAAACAATGATGAACAACGAAGTGTGTGGAGGCATGATATGATAGATAAGACACTGAATTTATAAAAGAATCTTTCGTTTATAGAAGTTTTAAAGTTCACCAATTATTTTGTATGTTTAATCTTATCTAAGTTAGATCTGATTGATAGTCCAAGAGACACCAGATTCGACGCACTATTCTCTTTAATAAAACCCAACTAAATTTTTATTTTAAAATAAATATTCATCTTGAGATATGTGGGAGATTGTTATCAAAACAATTTAAAGATAGTATCTCAAATGAATATTCATTAATATTAATTTTTTATTGCCCATTATATATATCATAAATATGAATATGACTGTTACACATATTCATTACCATTCATTACAAATTTTATTGGTATTAAAATGGGCATATAGAGGTTTGGCAGATTCTTACATTTCTATAAATGACTTTCATTTCCTTTATGGAATAGGTGAAAAAACAGACAGTCAACAATTATTTCTTCTTCTTTTCTTTTGCTAGGTAAAATCTTTGTTGTTCCCGCTCCAAATATATACTAGAAGAGTTTGTTGAATCCTGGGAGATACACCTTATCAGTGAAATATCCTTAAGGACAGTGACTTATACGCCTCAATCTTTCAAGAATAATTCATTATTTTCGTGATTATACAACAAATTTCGAACACTTTATTCATGTTTTCTTTGCGGATTCTAGCCTTAAGAGTTCCTATCAGATAATAATAATCATAATAATAAGGATTGATGTGACTAGTGTGTTTGACGAAAACTTTTAGTGAAAGAAAAATAATTAGTTTGTTAACCTTTTTTCTATAACTATCAATTATCAAGCTCATCACGTAGCATTGACGTTAATTTCATGCATTTCTTTTTCATGCTTTTTCATGCTATTCTCCGCATTATACTTCATATATAAAAGAAATATATCTTGGATCGAAAATGATCACCCATTTTATTGAATTGTTATGTTATTGAATTTTGTCAATTTTTTATTTGGTATTAGAATGAGTTTTATTTGAACTATTATACCACAATTCAATCGTATTGAAAAATTGATGCTAAAAATGACGTTTTTATTCAATTTCTACTAAAATTGCGAGTTTCGGGTGTAATTGTTTTTGTTTCATCTGTCTTTATTCTTTTTGCTTTATTTTTTTTTTATATATATATATATATAAATTAGTTTTTTTCAAATGCATGTCCTTTCTCTTTTTTCTTAAGATGCTAAGCATGTAATTCTCTATAAGTTTATCTTTTTTAATATGATGTTGCTATAATTCAACTTTATTTTTACGTAAACAAAAATTATACAATTATCTCATCGACTATATATGATTAACATTGAAGCTTGATTATTATTCAAATACACATAAATTTCTTTGAACTTGAAATAAATGGTTAAGGACTTCAAATGAACTATATCGAGATGAACTATTTACACTTATTTGTAATTGGATGCTGAGTCAACATATTTAGCAGCTAATCTTCTAGGTAGTTAATCAATTAATTAGTAAACTAGATTAGTGATAGCTGTATAGAAATTAGCATGTTGCATAAATATACAAATTTTTCTTCTCTGCTTCAGTAATACAACCTTCCTTTTCAAGTTAACTCTCCTTGTGTCAAATGCTCCCGTTGAGCTTGTCTTGATGTTGGATCATCACCAGTCTTTATAATTTTTCTCATGGTATCAGAGCATAGACGAATGATCATCTACGAAATTCTAACTTTGTATCCACTTTTTGTTTTTGGTTTGATGCCATTGTTGTTCTCTCTTCTAAGGTTTTCTCGAACCTAGTTTTTTCTTTCTTTGTTTTCTCCTTCGATCCTCATGGAGACCGATGGATCAGTACAAGTTAAAAACACTAGCACCGTAACCAGTGATATTGATACTGCTTGAACGATTTGAGTAGCCCATTGTACATACATCCTTCTGATAACCTAGGTACATCGCTCGTCCCTATTCATTTTGATGGAGGAGGATATTAATCCCGATGATGGAGTATTCTCCAACCCCTATCGCAGAAGAACAAATTAGGCTTTGTTAATGGAAAATGCAAGAAACCTGAAATTAATTTCTCCCAATTTTGACAGTGAGAACGATACGTGATATAGTAACCTCGTGAATTTTGAATTCATTATCCAAGGAAATTTTTGACAGTGTTGAGTATGTCAATAATTCGATAGAGCTATGAAAGAAACTCAAAGATCGATATGATCAGATGAATAGAGAAAACTTCTACCAAAACTAGAAGGAAATCAATGATTTGACCCAAGAAATTCTAGACATAACTATGTATTACAAGGAGATGAAGAAACTATGGGAAGAACTTAATAGTCTCTGCAACAAGAGCCATTGTACATGTGTTTATGTATGTGGAGCGAAGGAAAATATACACAAAGTAGTGCAAGATTGCCGATTAATTGAATTTCTCCTTGGGTTATGTCACGATTCAAGTTAGATGTAAGTACCCAGACTTTATATGACCTTAATGGTTCTTGGAAATTTGGTTTCAGAAAGTTTTAGACCAAGGTAACACCTTATGGAAGCCTCCATGGGCCGTGTGACCCCTATATGGGATCCCTAAATAATTTATACTCCTTCATTACTACTCATTCTTATTCTATCATTTAGCTTCTCACTCATTCGCTCAAACACTTTTCGAATCCTCTATTCGAGGTCTAATCAGAGGATTCCCATGGAACCTTCAAGCTCAATGTAAAGACCCAGATATTTCTCTCACTAGCATTACCAAGATGTCTAAAATTGTTGCCCAGAAAATCTGCCAGGCATCACTCTACGGAGGAGCCTACACGATCCGTGTGGAGCCATACGGTCCATACGGGCCTCCCGTGGAGTGACAGTGGCCCCTTCATGGAAAGGCCTACACGGCCAGTGTGGAGCCACATGGTCTGTACGGGACTCCCGTGGAGTGACAGTGATCAGTTCCCCTTAGGGGCAAAACTTGGGTCAGGTATACCGGCCTTTACACGGTCCGTATGAAATCGCACGGTCCGTGTAGCCTCCCGTTTGGTTTACTGTGTGAAAGGTCTTCCGTACACAGACGGGGTCACGGTCCGTGTGACCCCAGATTGTCTGTGTATTGGTCAGTGTGATGCTACTTAGTTCGAAGAAATTTTACCTCGGAAAATTTAAGTCCTGGACCACGGTCCTGTTCACGGTCCGTGTGAAGCCACATGGACCGTGTAACAAACCGTGTGACCCAAAAGGACCAAATTTAGGTCCGTTTCGTTAATAGCACTTTTGTAATTTGCATTATGTTAAACGTGTTTTTGGTATTTTCCCACCCCTCCTAATTCCTGATATCAGCTAAACTTCACCTCATTTTAGCCATTTCCCTCATTTCACTCTCACTCTCTCAAATTTGCTCCTTCAAGCTCTCCAATCTCTCTCTAGGATTTGTCAAGTCATGGTCATCAATTTTGAGTCCATTTTCTCCTCAAGATCATCTTCAAGTCAGACATGTGGGGTTGATTCTTGGTTCCTTTCAACCAAGAAGACCCAAAATCCCTTTCAAGTTGTTCATGAGTTTACTTACTTAATGTGAATTTCTACTATGTAATCTTGTCAGCTTTGAACAATGCATGTGCTGTATCTTATTCCGATTTTAAGTTGTGTTAAGCTCTAGTACTTGAATTATGCAATTATGAACATGCATGTCCTTTAAAAATGTTATTATGCATGAGTGATCTCTACTACGATTTTTATATGGATTTTATGGTGGGTTTTCTAGATTTCTTACTATGTTTTAGATATACTCTACATTGCCCATGTCACTCCTACATCATGCATTGCATTTCATCCATAGCATTGATACATGGAAATTTGGAATGTGGATTAAGCCCAATTTCATTTTTGAAAGGAATTATGATATGAATTTGGTAAGGCATTGGATATGACAAGAAGGTGATCACCGTTATGTCTATGATTATGGCTCTTGGAGCATCTTGGATGCTTGCACCACCTCTTATTTTGGCTCTTGGAGTATCTTGGGTGCTTACACCATCTTGTACATGTAGATGAGCTATTCCTTGCATGAACCTTGTGATTTTGATCTTGTGATTTGGCATTTGAGCCTACATGTATATTTGACATTTGAAATGGATACTTCCCTCCCCCTCTCTTGAAAGCACATATGAAAATATGTATGTATATGAATATATATATATATATATATATATATATATATATATATATATATATATATATATATATATAGTGGGATGTTGTTGACTTAGCACCGATGGATTGGGGGTCCTCCCCGTTTCCTTGAACTATGTGCTAACATAGGGACAGATGTTATTCATCTATTCAATTTATGATATGACATATCTTGATATGATTCTGTAAATCCTTCCGAAATGGTGATTCCCATAAGGAAGGTGACCCTCCCCGAAATGGTGTGTTCCGTAAGGTGTGATGTAGATTACCCTTGGCAAGTAATCTTCTCCTTACCGGTGGGAGGTCCCAATCGGTCCAATTCATGTGATAGCTCACATGGATTTGGTTTGTCGATTATAGTCCATCCCCATTATATAGGAGCATTATCGCATTGCAAGCATCATAAGTCCCATGGCCTCTTGTATACTAAATTCCATTGCTTATGTGATTTTTGTATATTATGTGCCCTTGTCACCTAACATTGATATGCAGGTTCGGTAAGTCACATGCATTGCATGCCCGCATACTTAGTATATTCAAACATACTAACGCATACTCTATGCCTACATGATTTTACCATGTAGGGACCGAGCAGTTTGGGTACCAGCCATTGGACGAATAGTCCATTCTTGAAGACTTCTTTTGTTGTGAGCCCCATCTTCCGTGGGCAGGCTAGTTATTTCTTGTATGTATTTTTCTATGTCCTCTTCTTTAAAGGTGAGCCCGAAACTTGTCCTGGCCCCCGTTCCTTGACTAGAGGCAAATGTTGGACACTTTGTAAACTTTCTCGTTTTGCTTATCTATAAAAGAATGGTTTTCCGAGTACTTTGATTTTTCACCTTTTAGTCATATGCGTAAATGTTGTTTGAACCAAAGATGTGGATTCAAAAAAAACTTGAGGCTTGTTTGGGGACTCTCGGGTCCCCATTCGCCGTGTCACATCTAGACCCTAACCCCAGGTTGGACAAAAGTTGGTCAGAGGCCTAGATTTGTAATGGTCCTCGGAGCCCAACATGCCGCGTTGAGTACAGTCCTATTCATGGGTGTGAAGTGCACCACACCTATGAGTAGGAGGCTATGGAGACGTATTAGGAAATTCCTCCTTTCTTCATGTCTTGTATCATGCTATGACCGGTTTATGTAATTCCCTTACTTACCAATAGCGTTGATCAATTTCAGTTAATGCCTTGAGGAAGACCCCCTCTACCTAGGCCAGCTCCGGTTGCTGAAAATTAGGCCCCTCATGAGCCTATGGAGGAGCCTATCTCTAACGGTGAATTCAGCACTGCTTTCGCCATGCTTGCACAGGTGGTGAATTCTCAGGAAAGACAAGCTAACTTGCGACGGGACCCTACACCTGCCTCTATTGTGAGGGATTTCACCTGGATGAATCCTCCGGAGTTCTACGGGTCCAGGGCTGATGAGGTTGCTCAGGAGTTCATTGATGAGCTCTTAAAGATACTGAATATTATGGGTATCTCTTCTGAGGAAAAAGCTGGACTGGCTGCTTACCAGCTGAAGGATGTAGCTCAGGTGTGGTATACTCAGTGGGATTTGGAGAGGGTCTGTGGTGGTGATGTTAAATGAGGAGAGTTCAAATCTGCCTTCTGTGATCGCTTCTTTCCGCTTGAGCTGAGAGAGGCCAGAATGACCGAGTTTATCAACCTCAAGCAGGGGAGTATGAGTGTGAGGGATTATTCCATCCAATTTACCAAGCTTTTGAAATATGCTTCGTCCTTGGTGGTCGATTCCCGTGCAAGGATGCACAAATTTGTTTCAGGTATTTCTAACTTACTGGTGAAAGAATGTCGTACTGCTATGCTGATTGGGGATATGGATATTGCCAGACTCATGGTGTATGCCGAGCAGATCGAAAGGGAGAAACTCAAGGAGAAAAGGGCACATGATCCCAAGAAATCCCGCTTTGACGGAAGGTTCTCCTGTGCTAGAAATGTGGGTTTTGGTCGCTTTCAGCAGGGCCAAGGCTCAGGAGCTCGGGTGGCTAATGCTCGGGCACCCCTTTTTGGAGTACCGGTGGGTGGCGGACCAGGATATCCCATCTGTGACAAGTGTGGGAAGCCCCACACCGGTGCCTGTCGAAGGGATTCGGGACTTTGCTTTGGATGCGGAAGCAAGGATCATAAAGTTGTTGATTGCCCTAGGAGTGCACACGGAGGCCGAGGTTAGGTAGCCCAAGGCAGGTAGGTTCAGCAAAGGGGTCCCCAAGGTGTTGCCCCAAGGAACAACAGGTCTTATGCACTCCATGCCCGCCAAGATGTCGAGGAAGCTCCAAACGTCGTGACTGGTATGTTGAAAGTCTTTGATTTTGATGTTTATGTTTTGCTTGACCCAGGTGCAAACTTGTCTTTTATGACTCCATTGTTGGCTGTTAAGTTCATTTTGAAACCCCAGATTTTAAGAGAACCTTTCTCGGTCTACACCCCCGTGGGCGAATCTATTGTTGCTCATAGAGTCTATCGCAGATGCACTGTTGCTATGTTGCATAAAATCTTTCCATGTGATCTTGTGGAACTTGAGATATTTGATTTTAATGTGATTCTTGGAATAGATTGGCTTCATGCATCTTATGCTTCCATAGATTGTAAAACCCGAAAATTCCAGTTCTAACCTCCCGGTGAGCCTGTCCTTGATGGAAGTGTGATAACTCCTCTACCAAAGATAGGTTTATTTCCTACCTCAAGGCACGAAAAATGATCTCTAAGGGGTGCATCTACCATATGGTGAGGGTAAAGGATACAGAATCTGCAGTGCCTACTCTCGAGTCGGTCCCTGTGGTGAATGAATTTTCGGATGTGTTTCCCTAAGACTTATCGGGCATTCCTCCGGATAGAGAGATAGAATTTGGCATAAATCTTCTTCCAGATACTCAGCCTATTTCTATTCCTCCGTATCGTATGGCACCGGCAGAATTAAAAGAGTTAAAGGAGCAGTTGAAAGACCTATTGAAGAAGGGTTTCCTTCGGCCTAGTACATCACCGTGGGGTGCTCCCGTGTTGTTTGTAAGGAAGAAGGACGGGTATCTCCGTATGTGTATTGACTACAGGCAGCTGAATAAGGTGATCGTTAAAAACAAGTACCCGTTCCCAAGGACTGATGATTTGTTTGATCAACTTCAAGGTGCCACTCACTTCTCAAAAGTTGATCTTCGTTCTGGGTACCATCACTTGAAGGTTAAGGAATGTGACATCCCTAAAATAACTTTTCGAATGAAGTATGGGCATTTCGAATTTGTGGTGATGTCATTTGGCCTAACTAATGCTCTGGCCGTATTTATGGACTTGATGAACCGAGTGTTTAAGCCATTCCTAGACAAATTTGTGGTGGTCTTCATTGACAATGTTCTCATTTACTCCCGAAGTGAACAGGAGCACGGGAATTAATTGAGGATGGCCCTCCAGACTCTAAGGGAAAAGCAATTGTATGCCAAGTTAGCAAGTGTGAATTCTGGTAGGGTGAAGTGGCCTTCCTTGATCATGTGATGTCCGGAGACGGTATCGAGGTAGATCCGAGGAAAATAGAGGCCGTAAAGAATTGGCCTAGACCGTTGACTCCTTCGGATATCTGCAGTTTCCTTGGGTTGGCCAGGTACGACAGAAGGTTCGTGGAAGGTTTCTCATCTATTCCATCTCCATTGACCAAGTTGACCCAGAAGCAGGCTAAATTTATATGGTCGGATGAATGTGAGGGAAGTTTTCAAACTTTAAAGGATCGACTTACGTTGATTCCCGTCTTGACCTTGTCAAATGGTTCAAAGGGGTTCGTGGTGTATTGTGATGCCTCGTGGATCGGACTGGGTTGTGTGCTTATACAGAATGGTAAGGTGATAGCATATACATCAAGACAGTTGAAGGGGCATGAACGATACTATCCCATGTATGACCTTGAATTGGTAGCGGTGGTCTTTGCTTTGAAGATTTGGAGGCATTATTTGTACGGGGTTCATGTTGATGTATTCACCGATCACAAGAGTTTACAATATGTTTTCACCCAAAGGGATCTTAACCTAAGGCAAAGGAGGTGGTTGAAACTTTTGAAGGATAACAATATGAGTGTGTTATATCATCCGGGTAAAGCCAATGTTGTGGCCGACATTCTCAATAAATTGTCTATGGGAAGTGTGGCACATGTTGGTGCTTAAAGGAAGGAATTGGCGAGGGATGTTCATCGGTTGGCTAGATTAGGTGTCAGGTTGACTGATTCTAGTGAGGGTGGTATTTGGGTTCAGAATGGGGCAAAATCTTTCGTGGTAAGCGAGGTAAGAGCTAAGCAAGATCTAGACCCGTCGTTACATGAGTTGAAGAAGTTGGTGGCTGCAAAGGAGATCGAGGCATTAATCTAAGGGGGAGATGGTGTACTCCGGTACCAAGACCGGCTTTGTGTTCCTGATGTGGATGACGTTCGAAAAGTGATTATGAGTGAGGTTCACAACCCTTATTACTCTATTCACCCAAGGTCTACCAAGATGTACCGGGATCTAAAGGAGGTGTATTGGTGGCATGGTATGAAATGGGATATCGCTAAGTTCGTGTTTGAATGCCCGAGTTGTCAGCAGGTGAAGGTAGAACACCAAAGGCCCGGTGGTTTGGCCCAAGACATTGAAATTCCCATATGAAAATGGGAGGACGTGAATATGGACTTTGTGGTTGGATTGCCTCAGACCCGAAGGCAATTCGACTCCATCTGGGTTGTTGTGGATCGAATGAAGAAATCGGCTCATTTTCTCCCGGTCAAGGCTACTTTTAGTGCCGAGGATATGCAAGGTTGTATATCTAGGAGTTGGTAAGGTTGCATGGTATACCTAGATCCATCATATCGGATCGTGGTGCTCAATTCACTTCCCACTTTTGGAGGTCTTTTTTGAAGGGCCTTGGGACTAAGATTAAGCTGAGCTCCGCTTTTCACCCTTAAACAGATGGCTAAGCGGAGAGGACTATTCAAACCTTAGAGGATATGTTTAGGGCATGTGTGTTGGAGTTTAGGGGAAATTGGGACGACCATCTTCCACTCATAGAGTTTGCTTACAATAATAGCTTCCATGCTAGCATCGGTATGACGCCGTTCGAAGCATTGTATGAAAGGAGGTGTAGGTCCCCAATGGGGTGGTTTGAATTGCGAGAGATGGCCATGGTTGGCCTAGATTTGGTATTGGATGCTATGAAGAAGGTAAAGGTGATTAGGGAAAGATTAAAAGCAGCCCAAAGTCACCAAAAGTCCTATTCGGATGTTAGGAGAAGGGACCTTGAATTTCATATCGGGGATTGGGTGTATATGAAAGTTTCACTTATGAAGGGTGTGATGCATTTCGGTAAAAAAGGCAAGCTAAGCCCCCGATATATTGGTCCTTACGAGATCGTTGAGCGGATTGGAGGTGTGGCTTACAAGTTGGAGTTACCTCCTGTTATGAGTTCCAACCATCCAGTCTTCCATGTATCTATGTTGAGGAAACTAATTGGCGATCCTAGCACCATTGTTCCTTTGGAAGGTATTGAGGTTGAAGAAAATTTGTCTTATGAGGAAGTACTAGTGGCAATCTTGGATAGACAAGCAAAGCGGCTCCGTAACAAGGATGTGGCTTCGGTGAAAGTACTTTGGAGAAACCAACAAGTGGAGAGTGCTACTTGGAGGCGGAGCTGGACATGATGAAACGATACCCCCGTCTTTTCCAATCTACTCAAGCCTAAGGTACTAGGAATCTTCCTTATCTAATTGTGTCATTTCTTACCTTCTTGAGTCTCATGACTTGACATGCATATGTGTGCACTAGGAGACCCTTTTCTTTTACAAGGTATTTGGATGCAATCTTGATATGAGCTTTGGTCTTGCACTATAGTTTTTCAATGATGCTTTTGGTACAAAACCTTTATATTTTGATGTGAATTATGCATTATATCTTGTGTCGAATGTATCTTGCCCTAACTCTACTCTTTCAAGCCTTGTTTTTGCACATTCGGGGACGAATGTTCCCAAACAGGAGATGATATAAAGACCCATATATTTATCTCACTAGCATTACCTAGATGTCTAAAATTGTTCCCCAGAAAATCTGCCAGGCATCACTCCACGGAAGAGCCTACACGGCCCGTATGGAGCCACACGGTCCGTACGGGCCTCCCATGGAGTGATAGTGGCCCCTTCACGGAAAGGCCTACATGGCCTGTGTGGAGCCACACGGTCCGTACGGGCCTTTTGTGGATGACAGTAATTAGTTCCCCTTAGGGGCAAAACTTGGGTCAGGTATACGGGCCTTTACACGGTCCATGTGAACTCACACGGTCCGTGTAGCCTCCCGTTTAGTTTACCGTGTGGAAGGTCTCCTGTACACGGACGGGGTCACGATTTGTGTGACCCCAGATGGTCCCTGTATTGGTCCGTGTGATGCTACTTAGTTCGGAGAAATTTTGCCTCGGAGAATTTAAGTCCTGGACCATGGTCTGTGTGAAGCCACATGGACCGTGTAACGAACCGTGTGACCCAGAAGGACCTTTAGGTCCATTTCATTAATGACATTTTTGTAATTTGGATTATGTTAAACGTGTTTTTGGTATTTTCCCTCCCCTCCTAAATCCTTATATCAGCTGAACTTCACCTCATTTCAGCCATTTCCCTCATTTCACTCTCACTTTCTCAAATTTGCTCCTTCAAGCTCTCCAATCTCTCTTTAGGATTTGTCAAGTCAAGGTCTTCAATTTTGAGTCCATTTTCTCCTCAAGATCATCTTCAAGTCAATTATCTAGGGTTGATTCTTGGTTTCTTTCGACCAAGAAGACCTTAAATCCCTTTCAAGTTGTTCATGAGTCTACTTAATGTGAATTTCTACTATGTAATCCTGTTAGCTTTGAACAATGCATGTGCTGTACCTTATTCCGATTTTAAGTTGTATTAAGCTCTAGTATTTGAATTATGCAATTATGAACATGCATTATGCATGGGTGATCTCTACTACGATTTTCATATGGATTTTATGGTGGGTTTTCTAGATTTCTTACTATGTTTCAGATATACTCTACATTGCCCATGTCACTCCTACATCGTGCATTGCATTTCATCCATAACATTGATACATGGAAATTTGGAATGTGGATTAAGCCCAATTTCGTTTTTGAAAGGAATTATGATATGATTTTGGTAAGGCATTTGACATGACAAGAAAGTGATCACCGGTATGTCTATGATTATGGCTCTTAGAGCATCTTGGGTGCTTGCACCACCTTGTATTTGGCTCTTAGAGCATCTTGGGTGCTTGCACCATCTTGTACATGTAGATTAGGTATGCCTTACATGAACCTTGTTATTTTGATCTTGTGATTTTGCATTTGAGCCTACATGTACATTTGACATTTGAAATGGATACTTGACTCCCCCTCTCTTGAAAGCACATTTGAATATATATATATATATATATATATATATATATATATATATATATATATATATATATATATACATATATATATATATATATACATACATATATATATATGTATGTATGTATATATATATATAAGTATTCTAGTGGGATGTTGTTGACTTAGCACCGATGGATTGGGGGTCCTCCCCCTTTTCTTGAACTATGTGCCAACGTAGGGACGGATGTTATTCATCTGTTTATGATATGACATATCTTGATATAATTCTATAAATCCTTCCGAAATGGTGATTCCCGTAAGGAAGGTGACCATCACTGAATGGGTGTGTTCCGTGAGGTATTATGTATATTACCCTTAGCAAGTAATCTTCTCCCTACCGGTGGGAGGTCCCACTCGGTCCAATTCGTGTAATAGCTCGCATGGATTTGGTTTGTCGGTTATAGTCCATCCCCATTATATAGGAGCATTATCGCATTGCACGCATTGCATGCATCATAAGTCCCATGGCATCGTGTATACTAAATTTCATTGCTTATGTGATTTTTATATATTATGTGCCCTTGTCACCTAACATTGATATGCAGGTTCGGTAAGTCACATGCGTTGCATGCCCGCATACTTAGTACATTCAAACGTACTAACACATACTCTATGCCTACATGATTTTACCATGTAGGGACCGAGCAGTTTGAGTACCAGCCATTGGACGAATAGTCCGTTCTCGAAGACTTCGTTTGTGGTGAGCCTCGTGTTTCGTGGGCTTGCTAGTTATTTCTTGTACGTATTTTTCTATGTCCTCTTCTTTGAGGGTGAGCTCGGAACTTGTCCTGGCCCCCGTTCCTTGACTAGAGGCAAATGTTGGGCACTTTGTCAACTTTCTCATTTTGCTTATCTATAGAAGAATGGTTTTTCGAGTACTTTGTTTTTTTGCCTTTTAGTCATATGCATAAATGCCGTTTGAACCAAAGATGTGGATTCAAAAAAAAACTTGAGGATTGTTTGGGGACTCTCGAGTCCCCATTCGCCGTGTCGCATCTAGACCTCAACCCTGGGTCGTGACACTCAAGCTAAATTCACTTCCAAGACCTCAATCCAAGATTATTTATGTGGTTTAGGGTCATCATAAGTCTCCTTCATCAAGCCAAGTTCAAAAGAATTCCATTGGCTAAGATTTCACAAGAAATGATAGAATGGTCAATTTTAAATTGTCATATCTCTTAGCACAAAAAGAACTGGATGGCCTACAACCTAACAAATTGATGCTCTTTGAATTATCTTTCGAACGCATCTGGTTTCATCCAATTCCGAGTTTGGAGTAAGAAATTATTCTCTTTTTTGTAGTACCTGTTTTGCTAGGGCAGTGTGCTTTCACGGACCGTGGAGAGCTTCACGACCCATGAAGCCACAGGTAGTAACTTTTGGATAAAATTCAAGGGCTCATTTTATTTAGGTATTTTGACATTTTGGCACATCCCGAAGGGTTTTTATGATCATTATACCCCCTTTACCCTACTAAACAAGCTCTATCTATTTTCATAACTCCTCATTCAATACTAACACTTAGTTTCTAGAATCAAACTCTCAAAATTCTCTCCAAGTCTCATCTTCAATATTCAAGCTAGGATTCAATTGGGGTTTCAACTTTAAGTTAAATTCTTCTCAAATTCATATTCCTAAGCAAGGTATGTGTGATTGATTCATGGTCCCTTTCAACCATGAAAACTCTAAACTCTTTTTACATCTTGATTTATGAAATCTAAACTTACTTTGAATGTGGGTCTTTTAAATTATTATTTATTTAATTCAACTTTCAATTGATAGTGTTAAAGTGATTTAATCTCTAATATGTTTAATAGCACTATAATTATGAAGATTTGAATATGCATGTCCCCTTTAAAGGTTGATTTAAGCATGGGTAATCTAAATTGTGATTTAAAATGTGAATTTACTTGAGTTTCATATTATATTGTTGATTTAAGTATTAATCTCTATTGCCCATGCTATTCTCTCATTATTCATAACATATGCATACATGAACATTCATTTTCATGAAGATTATAAAGTGGGTTAAGCCCAATTATGTTTGTGAATGAATTTGATTTTGAAGAAAGTATGATTATGATATGACAAGTGCTCATAAAATGTCTATGATATGGCTCTTTGAGAAATTATGTGTGTGTTTACACCAGTATGTACAAGTATGAATGAGATATTTCTATGCCTGAAAGTATGAAATGAAGTATGATTTGGCCTTTGAGCTCAAGCATGCATGATTATGATTGGATTTGGCTTTTTAGCTAAGTTTGCATGATTATGAAGTATGTTTTGGCTTTTTTGCCTAAGTATGGATGATTATGAAATGTGATTTGGCTTTTAAGCCTAAGAATGCATGATTATGATTTAAAAATACTTATGCTCTTATTGCAAGCATGTATATGTATATGTATTCCCGTGGGATAATGACTTAGCACCAAGAGGATCTTGAGATTGAGGCTCATCCCCTTAGTTGAGGCATGACCTCTTAGAAGTGAATCTCATTATCCCATAACTACGTGCCGCCGTAGGTTAAAAGATCACCTATTAGATGAGGTTGAATTCTTAGAAGGTTAAACCGTTAGGTGAGATTTAATCCTTAAAGGGATCTCCCGTTCGGTGAGGCTTGATTCCTTAGATGGATCACCCGTTAGCAAAGGATTTGTCAATTATGTAGCTTTAGTGGATCCACTTAGGCATTATGGATGTTCACCTTAGAAAGTGCCTCCTCCTTTCCTCTGGTGTAGGGGTAACATCCAAATTCTATATAATAGCTTGCATAGTCTTACATGTCAGTTGAGGTCACATCCCACTATATATGAGCATTATGGTATTTCATGCATCATGGATTTCATGATATATTGTTATATTACTTTTCTTCGCTATATATCTTTTTTTATATTGTGTTCCCTTGTCATCTGACATTGAATGCAGGTTTGATAAGTCATATGCATTGCATGCCTGCATACTTAGTACATGTAAACATACTAACACATATTTTTTGCCTACATGATCTAACCATGTAGGGACCAAAGACTACCTTCATCCACTATTTGACGGCTAGATCGGATTTGAGAAAGTTATATGGCGAGTACTATCTTCCAAGGACAAGCCACCATCTATCTACCTTATTTTGCTTCCATTTATGCTATTTACTTTAAGGATGAGCCCGGGACATGTCTTCGGCCCCATTCTATTCTATGACTAGAAGCATTGTTGGACATCTTGTAGGCTCTCGTACGAATATATGTTATACGTTAATCTTCAGAGATTATGATTATGGCTAGCTATTGAATATGGTTATTATCATTTGTTTATGAGTATTATGATACATATTCATGTTGAAATATGAAAGATCCATAGTCCCATTTCCCCCATAGAGTGAGTCATACTTACCCGCCCCTTAGTTCTTATGTGCTATGTGTTATGTGAATCCATGTTAATCCCTATGACACCCCCATAGTGTGAGTCCTTTTTTTCGTCCCTTAGAACTATATGTTTACTATCTTTAATACGCTTCCGAACCAATGATGTGAATATGGATACTTTGAGGCTTGTTTGGGGACTCTCGAGTTTTATTTACCATGTCACTCTTAGACCCTAGGTCTGGGTTGCGACACAGATGGTATCCGAGCACTTGGATTATAAATGGTCCTAAGAGTCCAACATATTACATCAATTAGAGTCTTACTCATGGGTGTGAAGCACATCACAACTATGGGTAGGAGGTTACAAGGCATTTTATGAAATGTTTCACTTTTTCATTATTTATATCGTGCTATGGAGCATGTCTTAATATTTCCTATCTTCGTCCTTTCCTATCGAATTGGAAGAGTTCTTTGGACCCATAATACAATCTAGGCAAGAAAGATGTGGCAGCTGATCTTAAAGATGAGGTCAAAAGGGAGTTAGTGAAGGATGTGTATCGTTTGACAAGATTAAAGAATTGGGTTGAGTAAATCTAATGATGATTTCGTTCGTGTTTAAAATGGGGCTGAATCTGCTGTGGTTGTTGATGTCAAGACAAAGCAAGACCTAGACTCGTCATTGATTGTGTTGAAGAGGTTAGTTGCCGAAAGAAAGGTAAAAATTTTCTTCCAAAGGGGAGATGGTGTAATTCGGTACCAAAATCGATTGTGTGTTCTGAATGTTGAAGGTAATGAGTTAAGCCCACACTCACTTTATTCTATATATCTATGATCCACCAAGATGTATCGGGATGTGAGGGAGATGGCTTGAAACTAGGGTGTAGTTAAGTACCGCTTTTCATCCTCTAATCGATGGACATGTCGAAAGGACAATTCAAACTTTTGAAGACATATTGAGGGTCTGTGTCTTAGAATTCAAGGGTAATTGGGGTGATCATCTATCACTTATTGAGTTTTCTTACAGTAATAGCTTTCATGCTAGCATTGGTATAACATCATTTAGGGCTTTATATGGTAGAAGGTGTAGGTCTCTGGTGGGGGTGATTTGAGTTAGATGAAATGGCTTTTATATGCCCAGAATTTAGTGTTGGATGCTATGAAAAGAGTGTAATTGATTAGGGAAAGGTTGAAGACGACTCAAAGTCATCAAAAGTCTTATTCGGAGGTTAGAATGAGGCATGGTGAGTTTCTTGTTGGCGATAGGGTATATGTGAAGAATTCTCCTATGAATGGTGTATGCGATTTGGTAAGGAGGGAAAGTTAAGTCCCAAGTATACAGGTCCTTATGAGATTGTTGAGCGGATTGAGAATGTGGCATATAGATTAGATTTGACTGCAAATTTGAGTTCTATTCACCCGATTTTCCATGTATTTATGTTGAGGATATTGATTGGCAATCCTGGTACACTTGTGCCTTTGGAAGGTGTTGAGATTGAGGGAAAACTTGTCTTATGAGGAAGTCCCGTTTGAGATCTTGGATAGGCAAGTGAAGTGGCTTTGCAATAAAGATGTGGCTTCGGGTAAGGTGCTTTGAAGAAATCAACATGTGGAGGGTGCTACATGAGAGGTAGAGTTAGACATGATGAAAAGATATCCTTATCTTTTCCAATCTAAATCAACCCTAAGGTATTAGGTTCTTCCTATTCCAAGTGATTCTAATTCTTTCATTTTTGTGTTTCATGACATGACAAGCATACATGTGCACAAAAATGATTTTGAAGATATTTTGAATGATTTAAAGGTGTTTTGATACGAGTTTTAATGACATTGGTTTTTGAATGATAAAACATGCATTGTGTTCTTGTGTTTGGGAAGTTTCATGATCAAGTTAAGCATTTCAATCCTTGTCCTGTCACATTCGAGGATGAATGTTCCCAGGAGAGAGATGATATAAGGACCCGGACTTTGTATGACCTTAATGGTGCTTGAAAATTTGGTTCCGAAATGTTTTGGACTAAGGTAACACCTTATAGTAGCCTCCACGGGCCATGTGACCCAACATGGTCTGTGTGACCCCTAAATCAGTTATACTCCTTCATTACTACTCATTCTTATTCTAACACTTAGCTTCTCATTCACTCGCTTAAACACTTTCTGAATCCTCTTTTTGAGCTCTAATCGGAGGATTTTCATGAAACCTTCAAGCTCAAGCTAAATTCACTTTCAAGCCCTTAATCTAAGATTATTTATGTGATTTAGGGTCATCATGGGCCTCCTTCATCAAGCCAAGTTCAAAGGAATTCCATTGGCTAAGCTTTTCACATGAACTGATAGAAGGATCAACTTTAAATGATCATATCTCTTAGCACAAAACGAACTGGGTGTTCTACGACCTATTAAATTGAAGCTCATTGAATTAGAATTCCAATGCATCCAGTTTCACCCAATTCACAATTCAGAGTAAGAAGTTATGCCTTTTTTTGTAGAAACGGTCTGCGCGAGGATAGTGTGCTTTCACGGACCGTAAAGAGCTTCACTACCCATGAAGCCACACGTGGTAAGTTTTGGATAAAATTCAAGGGATTATTTTATTGAGGCATTTTTGATATTTTGGTTCTTCCCTAAGGTTTTCTATGACCTTTGTACCCCTTTTTACACTCCTAAACAACCTTTATCTATTTTCATAACCCTTCATTCAAGACTAACATTTAGTTTCTAGAATTAAACTCTCAAAATTCTCTTCAAGTTTCATCTTCAAGATTCAAGCTAGGATTCAATTGGGGTTTCAACTCCAAGCTAAATTCTTCTCAAATTCATCTTCCTAAGAAAGGTATGTGGATTGATTCATGGTCCCTTTCAATGATGAAGACCCCAAACTCTTTTTATTCCTTGATTTATGAAATTTAAGCTTACTTTGAATGTAGGTCTCTTAAATGATTATTTATTTGATTCAATTGAGATATGTGCTATGTTTAATTGGTGTGTTTAAAGTGTTTTAAGCCCTAATATGTTGAATTTCATTGATATTACGAAGATTTGAATATGTATGTCCCTTGTAAAGGTTGATTTAAGCACGAGTGCTCTAAATTGTGATTTCAATGTGAATTTTCTTATGGATTTACTTGAATTTCATATTATATTGTTTATTTAAGTATGAATCTCTATTACCCATGCCATTCTCTCATTATTCATGGCATATGCATACATGAACATTGATTCTCATGAAGATTATGAAGTGGGTTAAGCCCAATTATATTTGTGAATGAATATTATTTTGAAGAAAGTATGATTATAATATGACAAGTGATCAAAAAAAGTCTATGATATGGCTTTTTGAGAAATTATGGGTGTGTTTACTCTAGTATGTACAAGTATGAATGAGCTATTCCTATGCACGAAAGTATGAAATGAAGTATGATTTGGCCTTTGAGCCTAAGCATGTATGATTATGATTGGATTTGGCTTTTTAGCCAAGTATGCATGATTATGAAGTATGTTTTGGCTTTTAAGCCTAAGTATGCATGACTATGAAATGTGATTTGGCTTTTAAGCCTAAGAACGATTTATTATAATTTGAAAAGACTTATGCTCTTATTTCAAGCAGGTATATGTATATGTATATGTATATGTATATGTATATGTATATGTATATGTATATGTATATGTATATGTATATGTATATGTATATGTATATGTATATGTATCCCCGTGGGATAATAACTTAGCACCGAGAGGACCTTGAGATTGAGGCTCATCCACTTAGTGGAGGCATGACCCGTTAGAGGTGAATCTCATTGTCCCATAACTACGTGTCGCCGTAGGTTAAGGGGTCACCCATTAGATGAGGTTGAATCCTTAGAAGGGTCACCCATTAGGTGAGGTTGACTCCTTAGAGGGATCACCCATTAGGTGAGGCTTGACTCCCTAGATGGACCACTCGTTAGTAGAGGCTTGGTCAATTATGTAACTTTAGTGGATCCACTTAGGCATTATGGATGTTCACCTTGGCAAGTGACTCCCCCTTTTCTCCAGTGTAGGGGTAACATCAAAATTTTATGTAATAGCTCACATGGTCTAACATGTCGGTTGAGGTTATATCCCTACTATATATGAGCATTATGTCATTTCATGCATCATGGATTTCATGACGTATTGTTATATTACCTTTCTTTGCTATATATCTCTTTCTATATTATGTGCCCTTCTCACCTAACATTGAATGCAGGTTTGATAAGTCATATTCATTGCATGCCTGCATACTTAGTACATTCAAACGTACTAACACATATTTTTTGCCTACATGATCTAACCATGTAGGGACCGAAGACTACCTTCATCCACCATTTGACGACTAGATCGGATTTGAGAAAGTTATGTGGTGAGTGCTGTGTTATAAGGACAAGCCATCATCTATCTACCTTGTGTTGCTTTTGTTTATGCTATTTACTTTGAGCGTGAGCCCGAGATATGTCTTGGTCCCCGTCCTATTCTATGACTAGAGACAATGTTGGGCATCTTGTAGGCTCTTATGCAGATATATGTTATGTGTTGATCTTCGCAGATTATGATTACGACTAGCTATTGGACATGGTTATTATGATTTGTTTATGAGTATTATGATACAAATTCATGCTATGATATTGAAATGTGAAAGATCCTAAGTCCCGTTTTCCCCCTATGGAGTGAGTCATACTTATCCGTCCCTTAGTTCTTATGTGCTGTGTGTAATGTGTATCCATGTTAATCTCTATCCCTATGACACCCCTGTAGCGTTAGTCCTACTTTTCCATCCCTTAGAACAATATGTTTACTATCTTTAATTCACTTCCAAAACGATAATGTGAATATAGATACTTTGAGGCTTCTTTGGGGACTCTAGGGTTCCCATTCACCATGTCACTCCTAGACCCTAGGTCTGGGTCATGACACTAGGCCCTAGGTGTAACATAGCGAATGAGATCCTCAAAGGAATCCCAAACTATACTACTTAGCATATCATAATCCTAGTAGGTAAATAATGAAGAAGAACACATAAGAGAAAGCTACACATATCATAGACTGAAACATAAGAGCCATAGGAGATACATAAGTCATAAGAAGTACAAGTCCAAAAGTAATACATCATATCCAATATTGCCTCTAAGTCATGAATTGGACGGGGGCTTTGATATGTCTCAAACTCACCCTTAACTCAGATAAAAATAGTCCCAACACAATCAATAATCTAGAAGAAGTAGGATCTATCCTTGAAGCATGAGGACTCACTCAATTCGTATTAGTAAGTAGCCTAGATCTAGCCACGAGGATAGTCACTTTCATCTTCCTTGTGATATAATATAGGCATTTTGTATGCGTTAGTACATTTGAATGTACTAAGTATGTGGTCATGCAATACAATATAGATATATAGTGATAACCTACATAGAAATGCCACATGAACAAGGGCGCGACACACGCACACGCACACGCGCACATACACACACAACCAACATAGAGAAAAGATAAACATACCAATATGCCATGAGTGTTATGATACATGAATTCTATAGTATATAAATATATGTGGGAAGGTCACCATAATCGAGAATAAAACCATTCGAGTTATAACATGGAATCCCAATATTGCCTCTACATCAGAGAAAGAGTAGTCTACTTGCCAAGGTAGACTACACCCCATTTGGTAGGTCATAAAATATAACACTATATGTGGATCCACTAGCTAAGTTGTATTGACAAACATGATCCTAAGATGACACGTAGTTATGGGACAATCAGGCTTTATATATGGACTTTTGGAAATAATCCCCCACCTCAAGTCTCATTCGATGCTAAGTCACACATTTCACAGAATAAACATACATATATATAGTCATACTTGACATACACCATCATAAGTCATCATAGATCATCATATTTAAGTCCATAAGCTAAATCATAGCTTAAAACATACTTTCATGCATAGGAATAACTCATGTTATTACTTTTGTAAGTGGTAGGTTGTATCTATCCTCATCAATACACAATAACTTGTACATGATGATGTGTACACACCTTGGCTTGATCATAGTATGACATAGTATCATTCATAATCTCTTTCAAAAGCTTCGTACATGCATAATCATATGATGGGAGATAAGAATATAGCATGGGTATATAAATATTAAGTTCAAAATCATAAGAATTGATTAAATACATGCATAATCATTAAATTGAATACCATTTGAATCATAATTGAAATTACCCATGCATGGCTTTCATAATCATCATACCATAGTAGTAAAAATCTCATGAAATTGGTGTAATTCAAGTAGACTGAAAGTAATTCATACATATCTCATTGTTTAAACATAGCCCATATCATAATAACCTTATTTGAAAATCAAATCATGAAAACCCTAATTTGATCATAATTGAAAATAGATAAACTAGTTGAGAAATAGGTTGGGACCTATGAATGAAATGTAATCATGAATGAATCCCACATACCTTAGAATAAATTAAAGAATTGAAGATGAAATTAGCTTGAAACTTGAAGGTTCCTTGAAGAGTTCTTCACTTGAGCTTGAATAAGGATTTGAGAGTGTTTTGGAAGAGTGATCTTGTGAGTGAAAGGGGTTGTTTGGTTGAGAACAACTTATCCCAGGATTAGTTATCCTGGGATTAGCTATCCTGGGAAGTTATCCCCCCTATGTATATGAGATAACTTATCCCATCATTATTGTATAAATGGTGTGATAAGTTATCCCTAACTTGGCAACCAAACAAGACATCAAAATTTTATCCCTTCACTATTTTTTATCCTATGACTATTTATTTTTATCCCTCACACCAAATTACCCTAAGTGTTATAAATGAATGCAAGTAATTAGGATAAGTTAGTATAGACTTAGGAGGGTATTATAGTATAAAAACATCCAATAGAAGCTTAGAATTCAGGAAAATGATCAAAATAACCTTGCAAAAAGAAGTCTAAAAACTTGGCGTAGTGCACTGCACAACCGCCAGCACTAGCCATGGTGTGTACCATGGTTCATGGTGGTGCACTTGGAGGCCAGTAGAGGGTGTCCTCTATGAGACACACCACGGTCTTTGGTGTGCACTGCAAGCCGTGGTGTGCTCCGTGGTGAGTCAAACCTCTATGGCAGCCTAGAAAATGCCCAAGGGTCCCCTTCACGTGACCTATCATGGAAAGTAGTGGGCACCATGGTCCGTGGAGGGCTCCTTGGCTAGTGCCCCGGGCTAAAAATCTCTAAAAATGTATTTTCTTGCCTCACTTAATCCTATGAAGTTCGGGTCCTTTCATTATCTCCTCCTTAGGATCACTGGTCCTCGAATGAGATGAGAGTTAGCTTGAATGAAGCAAAATAAACATTAACAACCCATCATTAGTGCAAAATACAAGTTTAACACCAAAACAATGAAATCCTCAAACCTTTTTTGGAAAACATCGTTTAAAACTAGTTTCGTGAGCGTACATGCATGTTATGACATGTAAATGTAGAATTGAAAGAACTTGGACCCTTAGAAAATTAAAAACCTATTACATTAGACTTGAGTAGAATAAAACTAATAAGGGTATCACCACACCATATTGGATTCCGCTTCCCACGTAGGACTCTTGGCATGTTGGTTTCGTCAAAGGACCTTGATTGATGCAACTTGTTACGAAGCCTCTTCACTTGCCGGTCCAAGATCTCAACTGAAAGTTCTTTATAATTCAAGATTTCCTCAACATCAACAACCCCAAATGCATAATGGAGCTTGGATCATCAATGAACTTCCTCAACGTGGACACATGAAATAATGGATGAAGTGAACTCATATTCAAACGCAAGCCTAGCCTGTAAGCTACCTTACCAATTTGCTCCAATACCCCAAATGTCCTACATACCAGGTACTCAACTTTCCTTTTTTACCAAACCGCACCACATATACCAAATCCCCTACATGGAATTCAATTTCCTAACATCTAAATATGAATTTTGATGGTTTTGAATCATTTTCAATTTCTCCCTTATAAAATTCACCTTCTCCATAGCATCCAACACCAAATATGGACCAATCAAATTCATATCACCAATTTCAAACCAACCCATTGGGGATGTATATCTCCTTCCGTACAAAGTCTCAAACGGTGCCATCTCAATGCTAGTATGATAATTGTTGTTGTAAGAAAATTTGATCAACGGTAAGTGATCATCGTAATTACCTGTAAATTCCAACAGATAAGCCCTAACATGTACTCTAAGGTTTGAATTGTCCTTTCGGCCTACCCATCAATTTGAGGATGGAAAGCGCTGCCCAACTTCACCTTGGTGCCAAGTCCCTTCTGAAACGACCTTCAAAAATGAGAAGTGAATTGGGTACCTTAATCCAATATGATAGACAAGGAAACACCATTCACTAACTCCCAAATTTACAATGTAGCATAATTCTTGACACTGAAAGTAGTCTTGATGTAACACCTCCCAAAGTACTTCAGAATATTCTTATAATATATGCGTTGCATAACGTATCACCCATTCATTTTTTTGGTAAATTTGAGACTGTAGTCTTGTTCAAGAGGCAAAATTGTGTGAGAAAATGGTCACTTTTGATTTTTAAGTCAACCGTATTAAAAAATAATTTTTTTTGCCTATTTTTGCACTTTCTAGAGGGGTTCGTGACCTCTCTACATCGCGGAGAGGGTCCATTTTAATGTAAAAGTGACCGATACTTATCCCTGGACCAAAATAAGGAAAATTAAAGTTTTTGCAAACATGAATTGTGCAAGAGAAAGTTCGCATTGCGGAGATGGTTCATAATAGTTAAGTTTTTCCAAAAATTTCTAGATTTAAGTGAAGACAATTGCGACAGATCCCTAATAACCTATATATGGGAATCCTCGAAATTTCTACCATTTTAAAGCCTACTTCACTCATTAAATCACTGAAAATCCTCTCCAACCTCTAAGAAATTCCTCCATCAAATTCTCCAAAGTTATAGGATTTCAAGGCTCTTTCATTAAGGACTAAGTTTCAAGATTCTACGAAGCTTCTTTCCTCTTCTTCAAGACCTCAAGGTATGTGAGTTGCATCATCCATGGGTCCTTTCAACTATGAAGTCAAAACCTTTTTCAATTAAATTTCTTAATTTCAAGACTTAATTCTTTATGGGTACTTCTTATTATTCTTTATATGCATGATTTGAGTTGAAAATTATCAATTATTGATGTAAAGTGCATGAACACCTATTAAGAGTTTATCCTATGAATTCCTTTTTTGGTATTCAAGCTATGTACGTTATGGCACTATAAAATACTATAAGATTTATGGATTTTGAGATGGTTTTTGTGATGCCATAACTAGGGTCTTACATTGATGATGGTGGGTTGTTTTTAATTTGTTTCAAGTGATGGAGTCTTATCTCTTTTATGCATATTGCTCTTGGATTTTATTATTTTAAGTCTTTATGCTTATACCTACCATGTTTTGGAACTAAGAATTATGATGAAGTATCTTATGTTGTTGGAAGGTTTTACTACAAGTTATGAATGTTGTGGATGATTAAGGGCTATTGGGTATGTTATGATTCCATGGAAATGTTATAAAAATTATGAAAGATTATGGAGACCTTCTGTGATGCTATGATTTTGATAAGCTACTCCTATTACGATATTATGATTCATACGCTTATGCATGATATGATTATGATTATGATTTAAGTATTCCGTGGGATATTGACTTAGCACTGAGAGGACCTTGGTAGATTTCCATTGTCCCTTAACTATGTTGCCGCTGTAGGTTTGTAATTTGCTCATCTTGCATGATTCACCAAAATGGGTGGGGTTCCCATAAGGTACATGCAAGAAAATAATTGAAATGGGTAGAGTTCCCGTACGACCCCTTGCCAAATAAAAACCAAATATGGGTAAAGTTTCCATAAGGCCCCTTGCCATATATTGACCAAAATGGGTGATGTTATCATAAGGAATTTGCAAAGAACTCTCCGAAATGGGAAGTTCTCGTAAGGTAAGGCTAGTCTACCTTTTCAAGTAGACTACTTTTTCTGGTGTGAAGGCAACATTGGGATTCCATGTAGTAGCTCACATGGTCTTAAGTGTCAGTTATGGTCTCTTCGCACATATGTATGATATATTATGAGATTATGGCTACTTTTCATGCATATTTTGACTAAGACTTTGATCATTCATGTCATATTGAGATTATTTCCTTCGTATATGATTATGCATCTTGTCTATTGTGATTTATGATCTTTTGTTGCATTGCACCCCACATACTTAGTATATTTCAAGTACTAACACATACGTTTTGCCTATATAATCTAAACATGTAGGGACCAGAGCTCCTATCCATCCATATCCTCGTGAATAGTACTATTCTTGAAGACTTTCCTTGTGGTGAGTTCTCTATTCCAAGGACAACATCCATTTTCTATCTTGCTTATATTAAGACTTTGCACTTTGCTATTTACTTTTGAGAGTAAGCTAGGGACATGTCTTGGCCCCCATCCCACTTATGAATAGAGGTATTGTTAGATGACATGTTACATATGGTGCATACAACACTTATGTATCTATGGAGACTTTCCCTTAGTACTTATCCCATATATGATGTAGCTTATGGTTATATTTGCAAAGTGGTGAATGTCCTAAGTCCTTTCTTTCCATTGAATGCGTTGCTTGTTCCCTTCACTTAGAATTTCTTATTGTGTTTAAATGATGGGAATTCCTTATTTATTGTCCCATAGCATGCATCCTAAGCCCCTAATCTCCTTAGTAAGCCCCTAATATCCTTAGTACTATTTGTTGATAATTGATCCACGTTTCCTAACCACGGATGTGCTTAAGTATGCTATGAGGCTTTTTTAGGGTACATTTGGGTTCCCAATTCTCCATGTCGCACCTAAGTCCTAGGCTTGGGTTGTGACAAGCTTGGTACCAGAGCACTATGTTTAATTATAAATGGTCCTCAAAAATCTAACATACCCTCGGGCAAAGTCTTGTTCATTAATGTGAAACACGCGACAACATGTATAGGAGGCTATGAGGCATTTAAGAAATGATTCACACCTTCATGATCCATGTCATGCCTTAGAACTTGATTTAAGTTTCCTATCTCGAATGGTTTCCCTTTTGCGCTTCTAGATAATTCCACTAAGAAGGATGCCACCAAAAGTTCCTATTCCGGAGAAGGATGAAGCCCCTCCAACCTCATAAGCTCCCTAAGAGGAAGGGGTTACTCTGTTGAATATCAAAATGTTGTCATCTTGTTGGAAAAAGCCGTACAGACAAACTTAACTAAGGTTCCCAAGATCCTCTTGCTCCTACTCTGACCTCAATAGTGAGGGACTACAATAGAATGAATCTTCCGGAGTTTCATGGAGCTAAAGTGGAGGAAGATCCTTAAGAATTTATTGATGAGGTGTACAAAGTCCTAGCCATCATGGGGTAAGCTCGGAAGAGAAAGTAGAACTAGTGGCCTATCCACTCAAAGGCCTTGCACAAATATGGTACACCCAATGAAAGACGGAGAGGGTAGATGTCACGCCCAGGGAGGGTACCCTGGACATGGGCGATACTCAGAGACTATTGCTAGTCCCCAAGCTAACCACATGGCCTAATCGCATTCACTCAATCAACATATTTAATAAATCAGTGAAGGATTATTATAATAGAAGGTGGACAATCTAAATATATAAAAGTCTAGTCAACTCAATAAGATAAGTATGAGAGAAACTAGTCCAAAATAAATATTCAACTTAAAACGCATCACAATCTTGTCTATGAAGCCTTTATCAACTGTTTAATGGTACCAATGATAAACCCATGACTACCTCAAATCAAATAAGAAAATATAAAATCTAACTATAAATGCTAGATGAAAATGTAACGAATATCCTCCAGACGTAGGGGAGGGCTCACCAACTCACTGGCTGTGACAGATCCTCAATGGTGCTCTTGTTGATGATCTCTAGTACCTGCCTCTGCATCATAAAATGATGCAGTCCAAATGGACGTCAGTATATGGAATGTACGAGTATGTAAAATGGCTAAATGAAACATGCATCAAGGTAGAATACTATTAACTCAGATAACTCAAATCAAGAGATAAGAACTTAGTCAAGAATATCAATGTCTATCTAAAGCAAGAATAAAGAGTAGACAATAACCCATCAATATAAATCTAATCCAATCAAATCAAATCAGAGTACTATCCGTATAGAACCTATATGAGAGTTTCTCTTATCTGACAACATTTACTTATGAGCCAGTGATCATACAACAATCCCGTTAATGTTTCCACAACCCTTCAGTGCCTTGCCGGGGTAAGAACAAATCGAATCCATATTAGATCCGACAATCATGTACTCTATTATTTTAGGGACATCTTATCATGAGGGGACATCTGCCTTAACAATTCAATCCTCTCCCACGTTTGGCAATGTAGTTAATGAGTTCGAGTTGGACTTATTCTCACTCAATTCGATGCTCGATACTTCTCACAAGACTCAATACTCATAAATATCAATGTCAATTAATCTAGTCAATAAGTCTTATAAGGATTCATATCAATCTATCAACCTATCAAGAGTGAATTAAACAATCACGTTGGAGGACTTTCAATTTAGACCAATATTTAGAGTTCAATCAGGGAGACTCTTAGGTCCATCAGGTTCTATCAACCTGTCATCATGCTCTCATCACGATCACAATCAACATTCTCAAATCAAGGCTCTAGACTCAATCCCAATGTTCATTCATGCAAATAACATTCTCAAATCAAGGTTCTAGACTTAATCATTAGGTTCATTTATGCAATAATTTATTAAGACATATGTAGAGTTGTTGAAGTAACTCATGGAAAACGTTTATTCAATAAATCAAGTTTATGATGATCATCAACATAGGAAAATACAAAGAATGTATATAGTTTACAAGAGAACCTTCATGGAAACATGTATAAAGGTCACCATTTTCATAATTTCTCTATTACCATCAATAAGCGCATATGGGAGAATAATCCTACGCTTTAGGTTAGCCTTACATATTTGGGATGGAGATACACAACCGAATTGGCAAGAAATTGGCCTCAATCGTTTTGAACCCTAGCCTCATGTTTCTCCTTACCCCTAGTTCTTAAGATGTGTAGCGTAAATGATTGAAAATTCATGCTTAGGAATTGATATAGGGTTGAAAATGATAAGATTTTAGTCTAGGATGGGTAGGGTAAAGACTAGAATGTCCTTGCTTTTATAACTAAAAGTCAAGTACTTTAATAGGGCAATTCAACAACGCGGACTTGTCGCACTTCAGTTTATTTTTTAATTGAAAACTTAAAATCCATTCACAAACATCTTTTCCCCAAAATGACACATGAATCGCATTTGTCAAATGCATTTTATGTGTAATTTTATGTGAATTATTTTCTGACCAATTTTCTAATCCTTTAGAAAACATTAGAACCCAGATTAAGTTAAATCCACGACAAGTCCACGAGGCGGACTTGTCGTGCACTTTTCTGAAATTGCATCTTTGGCCCAAAAATTTATCTTTTGATCTGGTTTCTCTAAAAATCAACCAAGACCATTATAACCTACATAATTTTGCACGCAGATCGCATTTTCAGCCTTGAATTTGCCAAAAGAGTTTAGGAAGATACATTATGAAGCATTCTCTCCTCAAGGGGTATTTTGATAATTTTATCGGGTGTTACATTATCTCCTCCTTAGTATCATTCGTACTCGAATGATAGGTAATTAAGAGTGAACTCACAGCACGAATCAAACATTCGAGACTCTATCAGATCAATGAATCACAAATCAACCAATCACCGTTATGCCTATCAGAATAGACAAATTAATTCAGATCAAAAGTAGAGACATTCCTTAGACATTCTCACTATCAGGCACGAATGGAGCATCGGAACTCAATCATTTTGAATCATTTGAACACCTTGACAATCAGTCATCAAACTCAAGAAGGAAGTCACCGACTCCAATTGAGAATGAGACCATCGTGATATACAAGACTCTATGGATGCTCTGAAGCTCAGCACCTGATCTCGACTACACTCCTTTTAGTGGCACTATACTCCATCAATGTAAGATTATAGATCCTATTCAAATCTATGTCTAACCACATGCTCTTATTTTGTTCACTCCTAACTCTAAGTCCCAAGGTGCTAGTCCTAGGATGATTATACTTACACCAATCTAACCCCTCGAAATCTATGTTTCATATCCCCATAGTGACCTTTACTTAGAGAATATTGCTCATTCTCATCACTTTAATACACTCACATAATAGAAATCACACATTCAAGCCTATCACTCTAACCACTTTATGGTTTCTTTAAGGTCAACATCATTTGAGAATCTTCAAGCTTACCATAACACATCTACACCCTCAATCGCATGAACTCTTATCATGAGAGAAACTAATATTCTTTCACCTATCTATTACACTCATTAAGATTTGTCTAAATCCTTCTCCACGTCTATAACCCTAAAAGAAAATGGTATCATATCATTATCATAATAAAAAACACTTATTCTCTCTCATCAACCATCACTCCTTTAGTATTATTAACATTTCTATCAAGACTGGAAAGTGGGATCACTGAAAGGGCTATGAACAAAAGATCATTACCACGATTCAATTGAGAAATTTTATCTAAGAACATTTATAATGAAGTATGATCTCCCTTGTCTATTAGCACTCAATCTGAGTTCACATAACTATACATAGTGTAAAACTCGAGTCACATCTCATTTAACAAGGGACTGGAAACTTTTAGATCCATAAGGTAAGATCAAAATCGTTGAACAAAGTCATTGACTCTCATCCTCAAATTCAACATGAACGAGAATCAACAAGTGGTACATGGGACTAGGCCATGGGCATGGCGGTCATATACTAGACGGGAATAGAGTATCACTTCACTAAAGAATAAGGAACATATGACACAGAAAAGAATTGATATGTCATCTTGATCAACCCAATCACTATCGAGAACCCGAGATTTACTTTGGTTTATCACCTCATCATCTCCCCCTTAGCTCAAGGTCATCTCTCTATATTTGCGAATAAATTCTCTTTTCTAAGCTACCATACATATTTCTACACGGTTAGGGAATCACTATCCACAAGAATATCTTAAACTCTTCTATTATGATATATTCACATATATAATAACCACTAAGACTCTCTTCAAAGATACCATTCTTAGTTCCTCTTGTCTCTATGGAAATCTTTCTATATTTTGCTACTCTTAATGGCATACATAAGTACTTTCCATAACTCTTACAATCTAACCTCTCCTTTTTGCCTACAAACACTCAACTTCTGTGCTTTTATAAATTCATTTGTATAAGATTTAGATTATAACGGAAAACTCATCATCATCCATCTGTAATCCCCAATCGATATAATTACTCAGGATGACAAATAATGCTTACATCAGCCTACTCCTCTTTGACAACTCAAATATACTATCTAGATTCCTCTAACAGTCATAACTTAGAGCTTCACACAACTTTACACTATTATGGATACATATCTTAAGTCTCTTCTTGTCTAATGAGCTATCCTCAATTCACTATTCCCATCTAAGGGGCACTTGTACCTTGCCCATAGCATCATGCATACACTATAGCAAGCCTCTTATAGAAATCTCCAACTAAGACTATTTCTACCACAATGCTATCTCCTCTTTAACACTACTCAAAATTCAAGCTTAGGGTCTAGTACTATCATGTGCATCTATCACAACCTCTCTCATATCATACCAACTTATAACTATTAGGTAAAAAGTTGGAAACATAGACTCACTAAAATCTCATAGAGATACTCTATCAACACATCCTTTTTTCCCAACTCAAGAGATATCACCCATTCACTGTACCTCTTTATCTGGTTAAACTCATAACTCTATGAATTTCATGAGGCTCTCCCTTCAGGATTATAAGCTTAGTCTAGATCTATCATCTTAAAATACTCTACTCTTCTAATCAATATATATTTTTCACCCTCATTAATACGGATACTATAACACATCAACATAAACTTCTTTCTAGTTTGAACACACTCTAACACATCCTGACAAATGACTCTTTCTCCATACCTTATCACAAAAATCAAATGTACTTACTATTTTTTCATTAAAACTTATGGCAATTGACTCATCACCCCATTACTTACCTACTTGATAAAACTTCTTATTATAGGCCTCAATTAACTACCACTCTCACTATCTCGTCCTTTCCTTTTTGTTGTCGTCATTCTAGCTCCGGAATGACATCCCTACTTATGGTTTATAAGATCTCAAGTCGCACTCTTGGTGGCAACATTAAACCTTAAGAGACATAAGTTTCTCTCTTATGGATAATACCAAAAGCAAGTAAAAGCTGAAAGCATGCCCATCACAATATCTGAGGAGACATCTGGATAATTTTCTTGATCATGACAACCACCCACGACATATAGCAGGTATGTGGCCCTATTTGTGCCAGAAGTAACACCTTTATGATCTTATCTAGTTGGTGGTGTTGATGTAGAAGCTTGAGCTTTTTTTCCCCACTTTGGACATTTTCTTTGGAAGTGACCCACTTGGCCACACTTATAACATCCAACTCTCCCTTTACGAAATTCTCGCAAGAGAAATTTTCCACACGTGACATAAGGTGGCTTTCCTTGGGAACCTTGAGCTGCACTAGCCTGTGACTGAGATCCCTGAGCTCTAAGGTTATGGGACGCCTGTTCATTCCTAGGTGCAGGCACACTAGTAGATCAGGGCCTTATTCGAAAGCGACTCCCATTCCCATTCCTTTTTGGCCCCTTGAAGTCAGGTGGGTTCATCCTCAAGAACTCATGGAACCTGGATGTATTTAGAGTATTCTGCCTGCCTGCCTGCTCTTTGTCTAGCAAGCAGTACTGTCACAGCTTGGGCAAAAGTTTGGATGGCCTGGAAAAGCTCAACATTGCTGATGTTAGCCTGTGGTGGCTGCACGACAGGGACGGCTGGGCCTATGGGTTTATACTAATTCTGGGGCTCGGGTTGGTTAGAATTCTGTCTAGCTAGACGTCCTCTTCCTTTATCAACTCTTGTTTGAAGCATGATCATAATTCTGTAAATGTCTAACGCACGAATTAGAAGAGGGCTTTCATAGAGTTTAACTCTATCGTACGAATTGGAATGTGAAAGAAGTGTAACTATTCCATGCCCTATATCCTTGTACTTATAAAGTGTAGTACACAACACACCCATAAACAAGTCTGTACTAGATACGACTTTATAGACTCCCTAGGATACTTAAACTCTATGCTCTAATGCCATGTTTGTCATGCCCTGGGAGGGTACCTTGTACGTGGTCGGCACTCAGAGACTATTGCTAGTTTCAAAGTGAACAACTTTGCCTCATCGCCCTCACTCAATTAACATATTTAACAAATCAACGGAAGACTATGATAATAGAATGGGGACAATCTAAATATATAAAAGTCAAGTCAATTCAGTAAGAGTAGTATAAAAGAAACTAGTCCAAAATAAATATTCAACTCAAAACTATCACGCTCTAGTCTATGAAGCCTCTATCAACTGTTCATTGGTGCCAATGATAGACCCATGACAACCTCAAATCAAATAAAACAAACTAAAATCTAAGTTTAAAGGCTAGATAAATATGTAATGAGTATCCTTCGGAAGTAGGGGAGCGCTCACCAACTCAGCTGACTATGATAGATCCTCAACTTTGCACTTGATGATCTCTAGTATCTGTATCTGCATCATAAAATACTGCAGTCTAAATGGATGTTAGTACGTTGAATGTACGAGTATGTAAAATGGCTGAATAAAACATATATAAAGGTAGAATACTATCAACTCAGATAACTCAAATCAAGAGATAAGAACTTAATCAAGAATTTCAATGTCTATCTAAAGTAGGAATAAAGAGTAGACAATAACCCATCAATACAAATCCAATCCAATCAAATCAAATCAAAGTACTATCCGTATAAAACCTATCTAAGAGTTTTTCTTATTCGATAACAATCACTTATGAGCCAATGTTCATACAACAATCTTGTTGATGTTACCACAACTATTTAATGCCTTGCCAGGGTAAGAATAAATTAAATTCATAATGGATCCGGTGATTGTGTCCTCCGTTATTTTAGGGACACCTTATCATGAGGAGACATCCACCTCAATGATTTAATCTACTCCTACGTTTTGTGACGTAGTTAATGAGTTCGAGTTGGACTTACTCTTACTCAATTCGATGCTCGATACTTCTCCCAAGACTCAATGCTCATAGACAATCAATCAAATTAATGAGTCTTATTAGGACTCATATCAATCCATCAACCTTTCAAGAGTGAATTAAACAATCATGTTGTAGGACTTCCATTTTTGACTAATTTTTTAGAGTTCAATCAGGAAGATCCTTACGTCCATCAAGTTTTATCAACCTATCATCATGCTCTCATCACAATCACAATAAAAATTCTCAAATCAAGGCTCTAGACTCAATCTCTATATCCATTCATGCAAATAACATATTAAATCAAGGCTCTAGACTCAATTCCTAGGTTCATTTATGCAATCTTTTATTAAGAAATATGTAGGGTTTGTGAAATAACTCATGAAAAGCGTTTATTCAATAAATTAAGTTTATGATGATCATCAACAAAGGAAAATAAATAGAATGTATATATATGCATAAAAGTCAATACTTTCACAATTTCTCTATTACCATTGACAGGGGCACATGGGAGAATGATTATATGCTTTAGGTTAGCCTTACATACCTGGGGTGGAGATAGACAATCAAATTTGCATAAAATTGGCCTTAAGCCTCTTGAACCCTAGCCTTTTATTTCCCCTTAGCCTTAGTTCTTGAGATGAATAGTGTAAATAATTGAAAAATTCATGCTTAGGATTTGATATAGGGTTGAAAACTAATTCAAAATGACATGATTTTAGTCTAGGATGGGTGGGAAAAAGACTGGAATGTCCTTTATTTGGAAACTAAACGTCATGTATCGTAATGGGCCAAGTCCATGATGCAGACTTGACATGCTTCAGTTTATTGTTTGACTAAAAACATAAAACGTATTCAGAAGTTGTTTTTCTACAAATTAACACATAAATCACATTTGTCTAACGCCTTTTATGTGTTATTTTATGTGAATTTTTTTCGATCAATTTTCTAATCCTATAAAAAATAGTAGAACCCAAATAATGTTAATATACGCAACCAGTCCGTGACACACACTTGTCACACACTTTCCTGGAATTGCATCTTTGCCCAAAAAAATTATCTCTTGATCTGGTTGCTCTAAAAATCAACCAAGCTAATTTTCTCATACAATATTTCGTACTAATCACATTTCTGACCTCGAATTTTCTAAAAGAGTTTGGGAAGATGCATTACAAAGTATTTTCTCCTCTAGCGATATTTTGGTAATTTTACTGATTTTTACAGTAGATGATGTGCCTGTTCCTTCTAAGGAATTCAAAGCTGCCTTCCTTAATCTCTTCTTCTCTATGGAACTAAGGCAAGCAAAGATGATGGAATTTATGAACCTCAACAAGGTTCCATGACTGTGATGGAGTATTCCCGCAAATCTAGCAAACTATCAAAGTATTCTCCTCACTTTGTTGATGATCCCCTGGCAAGAACGAATAATATTGTGTCGGGAGCGTCTGACTTGGTTAACAAAGAGTGTTATATTGCAATGCTAATAGGGGAGATGGACATATCTTGGATCATGTCATATGCCGATAAACTTGAGAGAGAGAAGCTTAGAAAGAGAAGAGTGGGGAGTTCAAGAGGGCTCATTATGAAGGTGGTTTCCAAGGTTCCAGGGGTGGAAGTTGTCGATCCCAACAAGTCCAAGGGTCATTAAGTGATCAAAACCAATGGTTCACCAATGATAGGGTCTGCAATCCTAAAGCTCAAGGTGGTAATGGTGGACCAACACTTCCTAAGTGTGGAAGGTATGGAAAGAACCATGGTAGTAGGTGCTTTCGAGATGTGGGTGCTTGTTTTGGGTTTGGTAAGATGGGCCACAAGATTAAGAATTATTTAAATGCTTAAAATAAGTGTAGAGATGGTCATTCTCAAGGACATGACACCCATGGAGGTCAAGGGGCACACGAAGGTCAATAAAGAGGTGCTCCACGTCATAACCAATTTCATACTCTTCAAGGAAGATAAGGGGTAGATGAGACACCCTATGTCATCACTGGTATGTTAAAGATTTATGATTATGATATGTATTCTTTATTAGATTAGAGTTCCACTTTATCTCTTATCCACTTTTTCCGGTAAAGACTTCTTATGGTGCCAAAAATTATGCTAAGGTTTGCATTCAAGAATTGGTAAGGTTGCATGGGTTACCATTGTCTATAATATCGGATCATGGTTCTCAGTTCACTTCAAATTTTTGGAGGTCTTTCGAAAAGGTCCTTGGTACAAAGGTGAAGCTAAGTACTACTTTTCATCCTAAAATGGATGGACAAGCCAAAAGGACAATCCAAACATTGAAAGATATCTTGACGACATGTGTGCTTGATTTCAAAGGAGGCTCGGATGATCACTTATCTCTTATTGAATTTTCTTATAATAATAGTTTTTACTCAAGTATAGGGACGACACCATTTAAAGCATTGTATGGTAGAAGGTGTAGGTCCTTGATAGGATAGTCTGAAGTTGGAGAGATGTCCTTGATTAGACCAAATTTGGTACTTAATGCTATAGAGAAGGTAAAGGTCATAGGGAAAGGTTGAAGGCTACCCAATGTCGTCAAAAGTCATATGCCAATGTTTAGGGAAGATATCCTGAGTTTAAGAAGGTGATTGGGTGTATTTGAAGGTTTCACTTATAAAAGCAGTAATGTGTTTTGGCAAGAAATGCAAATTGAGTTCGAGATATGTTGGACCTTATGAGATTGTGAAAAGAATTGGAAATGTAGCTTATGAGCTAGATTTTGCCATGGAGCTAGCTATGGTTCAACTAGTGTTTCATGTTTCCATGCTGAGAAAATTTATCCTAATTCCATTGTTACATTGAAGGATGTGACTATTGAGGAGGATTTGACTTATGAAGAAGTACTGGTTGAGAATTTGGACCGGCGCGTGGAGAGATTAAGAATTAAGGAAATGGCATCCTTTAAAGAGTTATGGTGGAACCACCAAGTTGAGAGTGCTATCTGGGGAGCCTAGAAGAACATGATGAAATGATATCCTTACCTTTTTCCTTCTATTCAAGCCTAAGATACCTAAATATGATCTATTCTTATAAATTCTCACGAGTACATGTTTTCTTGTCATATTGCATTCACATATGATCATGAGACTATTTTTGAAAGATGTTTAATGCATAACTTTGATAATTTTATGAAAATGATATTTATATTGCATTTTGCATTCATGATGGTTTGTTGGTTATATTGCTACTCTGTTCAAGCTTGCTTATGTGTCATTCGAGGAAGAATAATGCCAAGGGGGAGATGTAATACCATGAATGTTGAAAGGCTTGGAAAATGAAAAGTTGCAAAATTATTTGAGACTTATCAGGTTTTATGAGCCAATCTACGGCTCGTAGATTGAACCACGATTTGTAGAAAGGTCTCGTGGATTGGAGTACAAAAAGTTGGAAACGATTTGGTTCTGGAATTCATTCCATGAGGAAAAAGACGTGTTTAATCCATTTATACCTCATAAACTGAGTCGTTGATGGGACCCTGAGGAGTGAAAATTTCTGCAAGTCCGGAAGTCACTCTATAAATGGAACTACAGACTGTGCACGAGGTTTCGTGGTTTCAAAGTGCAATTTTCAGTAGCTCAATTTTTTTGGGACTATGCCAAGTATGAGCCAAAGCACGACTTGTGGAATAGCCTACGACCATAAACGAGGTTTCGTGGATGGGTTCGATAGATTTTAAATGAAGGATTTTTTGGTCATTTTCAATCTGTTGAACTCCTAAGTTACATTGTTTTGACCCTTCTAACTAACCTAACCAACCTAATTCCTATAAAACTGATTCCTATTTCATTCGATCTCTTTCATTCTAAAAACCTCTCCCAAAGTTCCAAAAATATTTCTCTCTCTAAGGATTATCTCCTTTAAAGCTAGGGTTTGATGGTTTGGCTAAGTTATTTCTAGAGTTTTCTTCTTCAAATTTAGGGATTCTGACTTAAAGTACCTATGGCTTCATTCATGGACTGGATTCATCCATGAAGCCCAACTCAATTTTCCTTTTTTGTTTCTCAAAGTTTAAGCATGGATTTTTGTGGCTTTTTATGATGGCATTCCAAATGGCTGGATTATGATCAATATATAATTATTATACCTATTTATGCATGAATTATGAAGGATTACATGATTTCTATAATTTTCAAGTGAATTCAAGTCATTTCAAGTACATAATGATTAGGGCTTTTTGAATGGATGTGGGTTCCTTTACTAATGATCCAAATTGATTTCATTGCATGATTTTAGCTCAATTGCTCATGAATGCACACATAGCTTTAGTTTTCCATGTTAAAGCTATGACTTTATGGAATATGATTCTAAGTATGAAAAGTAAGTTTTAATGATGATAATATGATGATGAGGGTGACTTAGTACCCTAAATGTTGATGAAATTATCTTGGATGAGGAGCATACCCACATAATATGAAAGGTTATGTAGATGGACTATTCCTGTGATATGAGATATTTTCATGAAGTTATGATGACTATTTTACAAGATATGAAAGTATTATTTTGATAAAGTATTAATTATGTTTAAAGCTATGTATATGCATGATTATTTATTCAGTGGGATATGACTTAACACCGAATGAGCTTGTGTGAGGGAGGCTATCTCCAAGGGCCCTTATATATATCCTCAAGCCTCATAGCTACTTGCCACCATAGGTTTATGATTATGTGCTTATATGGTATTATGTTAGTGGATCCACACATGAATACACTAAAATGGGAAGGAAACTTTAAGGTTCATGTTAAGGCATTCGCTAAAATGGGAAGGATCTCATAATGTGAGGTATAATCTACCTAGGAAAAGTAGACTACTCATTCTCCAGAGTTGATATAACATCAGAATTCCATGTAATAGTCTGCATGGTCTTATTGTTGATTATAGTCTTATTCCCATATATGTTATCACAACCCAAATCGCATCGCGACTAGAGTAAATGAAATAAAGTGGAAACATTCATAACATATACAAAGAAATCACAAAACCTGGAGTCATGAGTACAAGAACATCTAAAATAGTACTGAAGAGTAAATACAACTGTCTCAAATGAAAATACAAAGTTGTCTCATAATATCTGATACACTGTTAGAAAAGAAAACAATAAAAGAAGTCTCAAAGATCCACGATGACTCGAAGTCTGAGCCTCACCGCTAAGATCTAGATAACTGAAGAAAACACTGTTAAAGTGAATCAACTACCATGTACGGGTCTCTATACTCGGTCTATAGAGAGGAAACAAAGTAGGGGTGAGTATACTGAAATGTACCCAACAGGTTAAATCGACTGGGTAAGAAAAATCGAACAAGTATGTAATAACTGAGAGTCTCTACCACCGACCAAAGGTTAGTACAAAACATAAACACGGATATAGACAAGTAAGATAGTAAATTCAATCAATGATGCAATAAAATGCAATGGTATCGCGGGCCATGTATGAGGTGGAATAACAATCATCGCATGGCTGATGTACACATCTATTGAGCTAAAGCTACCAGATAGATCTCGGGGGTCATCACAGGCTTTTTACTCAAATAGTTCAAGACGTCACAAGCCATAATCAGAAGTATCTCCAGGCATTGCAGGCTTCATGCTGAAGTGTCTCAAGGTGTCACTGTCTGTATAATGAAAAGTCTCAATATATCATAATGTCTCAAATGGTACAAATGCAATAAGATGTGTGCATACCAATGCAACTAGTCTAGTATAAGATGTGTGATTAACAATGCAACCAATCAAGAATAAGATATGTGCATACCAACGCAGCCAGTCAAGAATAAGATGTGTGCATACTAATGCAATGAGTAAATTATGAAATATATGCATACCGATGCATTCTTTCAAGAATATACATAATAACAATATGAATAACAACTAATATGTACAATAGCCATCACATAGATTGAGCTATAGCTTGTGCATCAACTAGTACCACAAGGCCATCATTATGTCTCATATCATCATTATCTCATCAATAATCAGGATGTCGATAGAACAGGGCTCCACAAGTACCCAAGTAAGCTCATAAATGTCAAGATTATCACGATTATTTCCAATTAATCACAACACTTATCCAACAACAAACACAAGTCCCATATTTACATAATGATATTCCAAAATCATCTAAATTCTCATAATTTCATCTCAATTTATCGATGGGATTGCCATTTACTAAATTTTTGGCATAATCGGTATTACATTATCATCAAGTTCTATCATATCATGCCATTGACTCATCATTCAATCTAAAGCTTACAAGCATAACATGAACATGTCCAATGACTCAAATCTAATCCCAAAAAGGTTAGCTGAACCTACCTCGATGCTGAATCAACATTTGAAACAAGCTTTCAATCAACACAAACCTCCAAATGATCCCTAGATTGATCAATCACTATTGATAATATATACTATGTGCCAAGAGGTGTATTTTGATATCCATATTGGCACGAATTAGGCTTAGGGGCAAAATGATCAAAATCAGAGCTAAAATTTGAAGTTCTCGAACTAGAAATTGACTTTAAAATAAGGTTCTATACAAAAAATGGAATTCATGGATGAATAACCCACTAAAATTGGGTTTAAAATGAATGAGAATCAACACTTAAAGCTTGGAAATCATAGTCTAAAAATTTCCAATTTCGGACATTCAAAATCATAAAATTTAAGACAAAATCAAGATAAACTTATGAAAAATAATTAAAATGGTGTTCAAATCACTTACGCAAACTAATTCTTTTAAAATTCACTTCCAAAATCTCCTTCAAATCTTTGAGAGTTCGACAATGGGATAAAAATGGTGGGTTTCAAATTTAAATTAGTGCAGGTGACAAAAATACTCCGCGAATACGGGTGGAGTACCGTGAACATGGAGGAGGTTGACCAAATGACCTCCACAAACGCTGAGACTAACTCGCGATTGCGGAGAAGAAGTTAGAGGGATCCACTCACACGTGCACTCCGCGATCGCGGAGCCCATCTTGCTAACGTGGAGAAGTGAATTAGCATGACATATCCGCAAACGCGAAGGGTAAAATTGTCCAAATCTCCATGAATGCGGAGGCTTCTCCACGAACATGGAGAAGAGATATGCCTACACTAGTTATTAGATATATCAACAATGCCTAGTCCAATTTCCAACTCTGAACGGATGCTCGAAACTCATCCAGAATCAGAATTTCACAAACCAAACATGTATCCATACCAGAAACGATGATCAGAACTCAATGAAATAATTAAAATTCGATTCCAAGGTCTCCATGATACATTTACCCATGCAAGTCAAATAAAATATTTTAAAACTAAAAATACCAAAACTACCCTCAGCAACTCCATAAATTATGACAAGACTATTTCTAGTATTGGTTTTACCATTTGGAACCACTAGAAATATCAAAAGTTTGATCCGATCTTCCGAACTCCGAATGTTGACCAAAGTCAAAATTTGGCTTTGGAAACAATTAAAAATGTAACTTTGGGCCTAAAAATCTTTCTTTAACTCCAAATTCAATTCTGTAACTTCTCATAGACCAGTTTCATTATTTCAGAGTTAATGAAATCAATGGATTTTCGATCTGACATCTAAAACTTAGAATGGTAATAAAACCCACTTTTTCAACAACTTAAGCTTACAAAATTGCCAAAACTCATAGTTCCAACTTTTAAAACTCAGGATTTTAGTTCCAACAGTACAGATAGTTCAAAATAGGTCCAAAGCAACTTATAGAAAGGTAAAATAGTATTTTCCATAGATAAGCTAAAAATGACGAACCAGGTCATTACATTATTTACAACAAAAAAATAATGTTCTTCCTCGAGCATAAGGGAAAAGAAAGTACTTGGAGCCTCAAAATGGCAAGGATATCTGCCCTGCATATCTGACTCCAACTTTCAAGTAGCCTCATCAATAGAACGGTTATGCCACTGAACCTTCACTGAAGGTATGTACTTGGATCTCAATCTCCAGACCTGCCTATCTAATGTAGATACCAGATCCTCCTTACAAGAAAAGTCTGAACCCAACTCAACTGAATCATAAGAAATCACATGGGACTCATTGGGAATGTACTAGCGGAGCATGGAAATATGAAAAATAGGATGTAGTGAAGATAATCATGGTAAAGCCAACTCATAGGCTACCTCACCAACCCTCCTCAAAATCACAAAGGGGCCAATGAATTTAGGATTGAGCTCGACCCTCTTACCGAATCTTATCATACCCTTCATGGGTGACAATTTCGGCCAAACACTATTACAAACAAGAATTCAAGACGCGTAGTCCTCCGATCAACATAACTGTTCTGGCAACTTTGAGTTGTCAATAGTCTACCAACACTCAACACATATGTTGAACCAGAGTCTAACCATCTAATAGTTGATCTGCACCTCTAGCCATAAAGGGCCACAAATGGTGCCATCCGAATGCTGGAATGGTAATTGTTGTGTCACGACCTAAACCTAAGGTCCAGGAGTGACATGGTGAATGGGAACCCGAGAGTACTAAATAAGCCTCAAGCATCCATTCACACATCATCAGTTTAGAAGCATATATGAAATAGTAAACACATGGTTCTAAGGGACGGGAAAGTAGGATTCACTCTATGGGGATATCATAGGGATAGGGATGAACATAGCTACACATAACCCATAGCACATAAAGACTAAGGGGCGGGTAAGTATGACTCACTTTATGGGGACAAAATGGGACTTAGGAACTTCCACATCATAACATAAACCCATATCATAATACTCATAAAGAATTCATAATAACCATAGTCATGGTCTCTGAATACAACATATAACATATATCCGTACAAGAGTCTACAGGATGTCTAACAATGCCTCTAGTCATAAGATAGGACGGGGGCCAAGACATATCCCGGGCTCACCCTCAAAGTAAATAAAGTAAACGGAAGCAACATAGATAGAGGAATGATGGCTTGTCCTTGGAAGATGGGACTCACTACAACAAATGTATCAATCCAATCTAGCCGTCAAATGGTGGATGAATGTGATCTCCGGTCCCTACATGGTAAGATAATATAGGCAAAAGTATGCATTAGTATGTTTGAATGGACTAAGTATGAGGGCATGTAATGCATATGAAATTATTAAACTTGCATTCAAAGTTAGATGACTAGGGTACATATATAGAAAAGATCATATCGTAAGAAGAATAGTATATCAATATGCCATGAAGTGCATGATATATAAATGTGAAAATACTTTGCTTATAAGGGGATTGGACTTTAACCGAACTAAGACCGAGTGAGCTATAGCTAGATCCATAATTATTCATCATCCACAAAGGGGCATAAACATACCTATGTTAGGCAAATAATCCAAGAGAAAAGAGTATGGACCCTTGGGGATAGCTCACCCATCCTCTAATGCCATCGGTTCTAAGTCATCATCCTACAAGAATACATATACATATACATACTTGCAAAAGTAGCATAAGTCTTGTCAAAACATAACAATGCATACTAAGGCTGAAAGGTCAAATCACATTTCATAATCATGCATACTTAGGCTAAAAAGCCAAAAAGTACTATGTCACACTTTCATGCATAGGAATAGATCCTTTGAGCACCTTCATGAGAAAGGAGTATGGACCCTTGGGGATAGCCCATCCTACTTCAAACCTCAATCGATGCTCCATAAGCATACTGGTATAAACATCCATAATTACTCAAAGAACCATAACATAGACATTATCTGATCACATTCTTGTCATATCCATACTTTCATTGAAAACATAATCATCATAATAATTTGGACTTAGCCCACATCATAAACTTCATGAAAACCATATATCATGCATGCCATGAATGAGATGAAATAGCATGGGCAATAGAGATTCAATCTTAAATCAACAATACATTATGAAATTCAAGTAAAACCATAAATAAATCCACATGTAAATCACAATATAGATTACCCATGTTTAAATCAAACTTTAAAGGGTACATACACATTCAAATCTTAATAACCTCTATGCAATCCATCATATTAGGGCTTAAATCACTTTAAAATCAACAATAAAACGTAGCCCATATCTCAATTGAATCAAATAAACAATAATCTTAAAAATCCATAATTAAAATAAGCTCACTTTCATGAAAATTCAAAGTAAAAGGGTTTAGGCCTTCTTGGTTGAATGAGACCATGAATAAATCCCACATACCTAAGTTCACCAAGAAGAAACAAGAAGAATTTGATGAAGAATAGAGCCTTTCCTTGATGCCCCAGCTAAGCCTTCATTAGAGTCTTGGAGAGGAGTTCTCAAGAGTGAGCTTGAATATAATTCTAAGTGTGAGAATGATTTCGAATGAGAGAAGAAGAGTATAGGTAATTTGAATGTCTTAAGATAACATAAAAGTCACAAAAGACTATTAAGTGCAGTCATAATTATAAAAACGTCATTAATGAAATGTATAGGTAAATGTTGCTAGGGGTCCCGTATGGAAGCACCACAGTTCGTACCAAAGCACACAAACCGTGTGCTGCTTTCGTGATCCAACACTTAGAAAAATCACCACTGATGAAGGTCCGAGAAGGTAATTCCATACTTAGAAAATTATCATTTCGACGCCCATACAGAGGGCGTCACGGCCCGTGAAGAGGTAAACGATATGTGAGAGGTTCATATGGTCCAAGCCTTAGCCAAAATGTGATCTTTAAGGCCAAGGACACCTCACACAAGCCTCCACATGGTCTATAAAGTGCCAGACGGACCTTTTGGGGTTTATGTGGTGTGTGCCTTGGTCTTAAACTCTAAGTTAAGGCCAACACTTGATACACAAGGCCAAGGGTCATCTCAAGGCCCTTCTACATGGCCCATGGTGAGCCACACGTCTCGTGGAGGTGCCCATAAAGTGTCACCTTGGTCAAAAACTTTCCAGAACCAAAATCCAAGCACCATAAAGGTCATGCTAATTCTGGGTCCTTACATCATCTCGCCCTTGGGAACATTTGTCCTCGAATGTGCTAGAATAAGGCTTGAAAGGCTTGACTTTGAACATGAAACATCCAAACACAAGATACAATGCAATTTAATCACTTGAAAAATCATAAAGTTATTAAAACTCATATCAAAATATCTTTAAATCATTCAAAACATTTTTAAATCATTTTCGTGCACATGTGTGCTTGTCATGTCATGAAACACAAGAGTGAAAGAATTAGGACCACTTGGAATAGGAAGAACCTAATACCTTAAGCTTGAGTACATTAAAAAAGATAGGGATATCATTTCATCATGTCCAACTCCGCTTCCCATGTAGCACTCTCCACATGTTGATTTCTCCAAAGACCTTAACCGAAGGCACATCCTTGTCAAGCCACTTCACTTGCCTATCCAAACTCTCAATCGAGACTTCCTCATAAGATAAGTTCTTCTCAACCTCACCTTCAGAAGGCACAATTATACTAGGATCACCAATCAATTTCCTCAACATAGACACATGGAAAACCGGGTGAATAGAACTCAAATTCGGAGGTAAATCTAATCAATAAGCAACATTCCTGCTCCACTAAACAATCTCATAAGGACCTACATATCGGGGGCTCAACTTACCCTTTTTACCCAAATGCATCACATCCTTAGTGGGTGAGACCTTCACATACACTCAATTACCCACATGAAACTCAAGATCCCCCTTCATTAAATTTGAATAAGACTTTTTCTACTTTGAGCCATCTTCAACCTCTCCCTAATCAACTTCACCTTCTTCACAGCTTCCAATACCGAATCCAAGCCAATCAAAGCCATGTCTCCTAACTCAAACTATCCCACTAGAGATCTACATCTCCTACCATACAAAGCCTCAAAAGGAGCCATACCAATGCTAGCATGAAAGGTATTGTTATAAGCAAACTCGATGAGTGGTAGATGATCATCCCAATTACCCTTGAATTCCAAAACACAAGTCATCAACATGTCCTCTTAAGTTTAAAGCGTCCTTTCGGTTTGTCCATTGGTTTGAGGATGAAAACTGGTACTTAACTTAGCCTTAGTACAAAGTCCTCTTTGAAATGACCTCCAAAAGTGAGAAGTAAATTGTGTGCCATGATCTGATATGATAGACCTAGGCACACTATGCAACCTCATAAACTCTTGGATATACAACCTTGCATAATCGTCAATACTAAAGGTAGTATTGACTGGTAGGAAATGACCCGATATAGTCATCCAATCAACAATAACCCAAATTGAATCAAAATGCTTTAGGGTTCGAGGCAACCCAACCACAAAATCTATGTTCGTATCTTCCCACTTCCAAATAGGAATCTCAATATCTTGAGCCAAACCACCAGGCTTTTGATGCTCTACTTTAACTTGTTGACAATTAGGGCATTTGGGTACCATCTTTGGCAATATTTTTCGTCATACCATGTCACCAATGCACTTCCCCCAGATCTTGATACATCTTGGTAGATATCAGGTGAATAAAATAATGAGAGCTATGGGCTTGACTCATGATCACCCTCTAAAGATCATTAACATTCGGGACACACAACCGATCTTGATACTGAAGCACAACATCTCCCCCCGGGGAGAAAAACTCTTTTTTCTTTTCAGCAACAAACTTCTTCAACTCAACCAATGATGCGTCTAGATCTTTCTTAGCCTTAACATCAACAACCACAGAAGATTCGGCCCCATTCAGAACATGAATACCACCATCATTACAGTTAGCCAACCTGACACCTAACCTGGCCAAATGGTGAACATATTTTACCAACTCCTTTTTCCTTTCATCAACATGAGCCACACTTCCCATAGATAATCTACTAAGAGCATCGACTATAATATTGCCTTGCTGGGATGATATTGCACACTCATGTCATAGTCCTTAAGGAGATCCAACCACCTCCTTTTCCTCAAGTTAAGATCCCTTTGGGTGAACACATATTGCAAATTCTTGTGATCGTTGAAAACATCATCATGAACTCCATACAAAAAATGTCTCCAAATCTTCAATGCAAACATTACGACCGCTAGCTCAAGATCATAAGTTGGGTAATTACACTCATGCACCTTCAATTGCCTCGATGCATAAGCTATAACCTTACCAGGTTGCATAAGCACACAACCCAACCCGATCGGAGAAAAATCACAGTATCCCACAAACCTATCTAAGCCATCTTGTAGATTCAAAACATGAGCCAATGTAAGCTGATTTTTCAAAGTCTGGAAACTCTTCTCGTATTTGTCCGAACATAAAAACTTGGCCTTGTTTTAAGTCAACTTGGTTAATGAGATGTAATAGATGAGAAACCTTCAACAAACCTCATATAATAACTAGCCAACCCAAGAAAACTCCTAATATCCAAAGAAGTCAATGGTCTAGGCTAATTCTTCATGGCCTCGGTCTTCTTTAGATCAACCTTAATACCATCACCAAACACTATATGACTAAGAAAAACTATCTCACCCAACCAAAACTCACGTTTGCTGAACTTAGCATACAATTGCTTCTCCCTCAAAGTCTGAAGAACCAATCTAAAATGGTCCCTATGCTCCCGCTCACTTCAGGAATAAGTAAGGATATCATCAATGAAGACAACTACAAAACTATCAAGGAATGGCTTTAACACCTGATTCATGAGATCAATAAACATAGTTGGAGCATTAGTCAAACCAAATGACATCACCACAAATTCAAAGTGCCTATTTCTAGTCTGAAAAGCTATTTTGGGAATGTGACACTCCCTAACCTTCAATTGATGATAACCGGAATGAAGGTCAATCTTTGAGAAATGAGTAGCCGCATGAAGTTGATACAACAAGTAGTTGATCCTTGGCAATGGGTATTTATTCTTGATGGTTACCTTATTCAGTTGCCTATAATCAATGCACATCCAAAGAGACCCATATTTCTTTCTTATAAATAATATCGAAGAATCCCATGGCGATATACTTGGCCTAATGAAGCCTTTCTCAAACAAGTCTTTCAATTGATCCTTCAACTCTTTCAACTCAACCAATGCCATACGATAAGGAGGAATAGAGATAGGTTGAATATCCAGGAGAAGATCTATGCCAAAGCTACTTCTCTTTCGGGAAGGATACCGGGCAACTCCTCGGGAAACACAACTAAAAACTCATTCACCATCGAAACCTATTCAAGAGTAGGTGACTCAGATTACACATCTCATACCCTTACAATATGATAGATACACCCCTTAGAAATCATCTTTTGGACCTTAAGGTAGAAAATAAATTGACTTTTAATAGCGGAGTCACTACCCTTCCATTCAAGAATGGGCTCATCCTAAAATTGGAACTTTACTTTCTGGGTTCTACAATCTATAGAGGCATATGAAGTATGCAACAAATCCATCCCAAGAATAACATCAAAATCAATCATCTCAAGTTCCACAATATTACATGGGAAGGCTTTATGCAACATAGAAACAAGACAACCTCGATATACTCTTCGAGCATCAACAAATTCACCCACCGGAGTATAGACTGAAAAGGACTCCCTCAAGATTTCAGCACTCAAACCAAAATTAACAACCAAAAGAGGAGTCATAAAAGGTTATTTTGCACCCTGATCAAGCAAAGCACAAACATCAAAATCAAAGACTTTTAGCATACCAGTCACAACATCTAGTGCTTCCTCTACTTCCTATTGACTATGCAAGCATATGACCTGTTATTCCTGGGGGCACTAGCTTGTGGAGTTCTTGGTTGCACTTGATTACCTTGAACCATTTGACTCTTCTTCAGTGCCTTTGAGGAATCAGTAAGCTTGTCGCCCGTCTCACTACACCCATAGCAAGCGCCTAAACCCCATAAGCACTTTCCGAAGTGAATCTTTCCACACTTTTCACATCGTGGAGGCAATGGTCCACCTTAAACTTGTGCCTTAAGAGGAGGTACCCTAGCATTGTCAAACCTTGAATTAGAACCTTGACCTTGTTGGAAGCGACCATAACCACCACCCTTGGAGTGGTGAACACACCTTCATAACAGGCCCTCTTTAAATCATTCACCCTCTTCTCCTTAAGCGTCTCCCCTTCAATTTGTTTAGCATAGGTCATGATCCCGGAGATTTCCATATCCCGATAAGCATAGCTGTATGACATTCTTTCACAACCAAATCAGAGATCCCAGAAATGAACTTGTGCATTCTTGCACGGGGGTCAGCCACAAGCATAGGAGCATACTTGGAGAGCTTTGTGAACTTTAGGGCATAGTCTCTTACACTCATACTACCTTGTTTGAGGTTGATAAATTCTTAGATATCCTATGTACAAGAGGGAAGAAACGATCCAAAAATGCAAACTTGAACTCTCCCCAACTAACAACATCACCACAAACCCTTTCCGTCAACCATTGAGTGAACCAAACTGGAGCGATATCCTTCAACTGATAAGCAACTAACTCAGCCTTCTACTTAGAAGTCACTCCCATGACAATCAACACCTTAGAGAGCTCATCAATGAACTCTTAAGCATCCCCATCAGCCTTAGATCCATAAAACTCTGGAGGATTCATCTAGGTAAAACCTCCCATTCTAGCAGCTGGAGTGGGATCACGAGGAGGAAGATTGTCCTGTCTACTCTTAGTGGTCACCACTTGGGCAAGCATAGTAATAGCAGTACAGAATTTACCATTGGTGACCGGCACTTCCATAAGCCCTTGAGAAACTTGGTCCTCATTAACCAGGGCGGACCTTGTGATATGTTGTGAAAATACAAATCTTATATATTTAGTACATAGGATTAGTGTGAGTTCCTAAATGCATTTGTTAGTTTAATATGCGTTTTATGTTTGTTTTGTAGGAAAAGGAGAATTTCATGGAATTATGAACGCTGAACTGATTTGGAGCTAAAATTGGCTAAATCATGGAAGAGCACTGCTGGTGGATAATCTGAACACACCATATGATACATGTATGTGGCTGGAAAGTAAACCAAAACAACGTCAAAGCAACAACAAAGGTTAAAACGAAAACATCACAAAATATCTCAAAAACTAATCAAAGATGCGTTGCTAATGTTGTGCTGGGAAGTTCTTACTGCCCATGAACATTAGTGAAACTCATTCGAAGGTGAAAATGATGACCAAAATATACAATTTTGAGGCCGGAAAACAATGACAAGGCAAAGGCAATGATACTGTACTAGTGTCAAACCATCTCGGAAGAAATCAAATCTTCTCGTTGTGGAGTAAATTGAAGATGGTGTGCTTGGAATCATGCACTGACCAGGGCCAGTTATGATACCAATATGAAGGTGTGAAGGTGTTCTGTAATAGTAGCCAAAGTATCCAGGAGTACAAGCCACAATAAGGAACAGAACGGAACAAAGAAGCACACCACAAAGGGGTTCATGACCCATGGTGTGCTTTACTGGTCGTGAATCTGCCTTGTCCAGGAGAACGAAGAAATTTTCAGGACAAGGGCCTTACGATGAGCCCTTGCACAACTTACGATGAACTCCACCAACTGTGAAGTTACTCGTCAAAGGCACCAAGGCAGGAACAGTTTCAAAAAACAAAGGGAAACATGGACATTATGTGAACGAGGCAGCCACCACGACCCTTTTTCACGAATCATAGTGATTTTGATGGGTCATAAAGATTGTCGTCCAATATATATAAATGTAAAGGACCAAAGACAAATCTCCACGAGACCATTCATAGTTCATAGTGTTGTTCAAGTAATGTACAAAGCAGCATCATGATGAAGTCCTGAAGAAGAAAGTGTCGCACATTGTGGACAATTTTTGGGTCCCGGCGTGATGAGAGGCTGATTTTGAACAGTTTTTGTACCAAATAAAGCACCACGGAGCGTAAAATTCACCAAGAGTCATGGTGATGATCGTGCAACAGTCCAGCGACAGAAAATCCAAGTCCAATTAGGACTCCTTTCCTACTTAATTTAGGCTTCCTATTCCTACTCGTTTTAAATTGTTTTAAGACTATATATAGAGATAAGTTTTATTTATTTTAGGGAATATTATTCCTCAGGACTTATGGCTGCTCTTGCATGAATTTTGCATCAATTTTCTAGTATTTTTCTCTTTAAAACACCGCTGGACAGTGAGCAACTTTAGTTGCTCGTCTTGATTATCGTTTTGGGTTTAGATCAAGTGTTCATCTCCGAATTCTTCGTGTGACTTCAAAAATTGATTTAATATCTCATATAAGTGATTTAACCATTAATTTTAACGTGATTCCTGTTCAAAATCTTTCAAGTTCGATAATCTAGACCCACAACTAGGGTTGTGGGAACCATGATGTCTTAATAAAATAGGAAAAACATAGGGTTTTGTTGGGACTTGTATTGCAAGTACTGTGGTTTCCTTTGTCTAAAAGTCTTTCTTGACGAGGGCACATATTCAAAAGTTGTACATATTCGTTAGTTGTCCAGGAGGAAATTAAATGATTAGGAAAAGGTGATTACAAAGGGAGATAGAAGCAATCAACCTAAGTTTGAGTCACTTGAGCCCGGGAGGGGATGGTATACTTAGGCTTGGGGATTATCTTGTATCTAAAGATCTTAATATTAGGAGGTGATATTTTTCTGAAATTCAAAAGTGTGGGTTAGTACTGAAAACATTATGAGACTGGGAGGAGATGAATGGCATACTTCTAAGAAGGACGGGGAGGTGAACTAGAAGTTACCCAACTCACTAGATTGTGTATGCTACATAACAAAAAAATAGACTCGATGTTAATTGCTCACTAGTTAAGCGTCATGGAGACCACAACCCTAGTCATCATTAAACTGTATATGACGTAGTTTATTTTGCATTCATACTCGTAGTTAGGAGTTTAAATAAAAAACAACCATTTTTACTTTTTGGAATTTGTTTGTTTCGACTAAAATATAATAACTAGTAGATTTGTTTCAACCTATTCCTTGTGTGATCTACCCCGACTCTAAGTTAGATATATAGACTGCTAACAATAGTCCATATTTCTATAAGGAAGTATGTTTAAACGTTATAAAAAATGGCGCCGTTGATGGGGAATACCGTTTAAAAATATTCTACTAGTTTTTCTATGGAGGTTGTAGGTCTATTTTCTAGTTTTACTGTTTGTTTTTATTTTTTTTTATTGCTACAAGGCACAAATTAAGATGACATCCAAAGTAGTATCTAGTGATAGGTGTGCTTTCTCGAATAAGCCTTGTAATAGTATTGGTTCTTGCAGGAAATTAATAGATCTACTGGGAGGTTTGCACGACACTATAAAATCTTCAATGATACGCTTTCTAAATATAAAATTGATATAATTGATGAGGTTGAGATATTTGGCTCAGATATTGAGGATTTAGATGTTTCATTGAGCGCGAAGGTTGATGCTTTTGATGCCCTACAAGCTAGCTACAAATTGACTGAGAAAGAAAAGATGTTGTGAACCAACTTGAAAAGTTAAAACTGGAGAGCCAACTTCTTGATCATATGGTTATGGATGTTGTCCCTGTTCAGAGGAGGACACTAGAGTTATATGAGGGAGTGGATAATACTTTTAATAACTCTAGTGCATGTAAAAATATGGCGGTGAATAATGATAATATAATTCATGAGTTAGGACTTATTGGACCTCATTCTAATCTTTTTTCTACCATATGTTTAGATGATGAGATATTAATCAAGCCATCCGTGCATATGACTGAATATTAGGAGGAACAATATGTCTATACTCTTGAATATGTTGGGCCAAAGTTGAAAAATTACATTCCTAATTTAAAGGCCAAAAATCACAAGGTACGATTTCTTTTATTTGGTCTCTTTATTTTTTATACCACCACCTCTAGAGCATAGTGGAAAATTAGAAAAGAAGCTAGGGGTGCAGTTCATAAGTTCAAAGCGGAGAAAAGAGTGGAAGGCAACCCATGTGGATACTTGATGAATTCTGAGTAATTAGGTACACTACTACCGATGCCTAGGGCATCGCAGGTATGATCACATCCCTTGTTTTATACATTGGTTTGACATACATTGAGGACAATGCATATATCTTTGTGGGGTGTGGGGTATCCTGAACCCCAAGGAGTTTTTCTTGCCATGTTTCTTTTCTCTATAGGTATGTTATCTAGTAGAACTGACATGTTTATGTTTTTTTGTCTTTGTAGGTATAAGTGTTTATAGGAGTCTTTAAGTAAAGCATAACTTTTGTAAAAAAAATGCCCCAATTTGAAATTTCAAAAAGTTTGTATGTGCATGTATCCTATCCTGACTAACTTATGTTGATCCTTGGAAAGCATTGTATACGTTGTCTAGTTGGCATCGTGATAAATAAAGTATGACTATGTTGGTTAGTACAAAATAGTGTAGGATATGTGCCATGCGCATGTGAGCATACTTGTCTAATTCGATTGATGCACTTGTAAGCTAGAACTTGCCCAGTTAGTCCTACTAAAACAATTGAATGATTGGATTAGGATGGGATCTTAGGTCATTTTTGTTGTGAAGCCACTTAGCCTGAAATTGACCAACCTAATGAAATTGTTCAAACCCTTTGAACCAAAAGTTGAGCCTAAATAGACCTTTTCTTTGTAATTACCCAACTCATCTTCCTTATCTATCTGCAAATAATTGCATTAGCTCTGGTCTCTCCAAGGGCATTATGCACCTCAACCCAGGCTAAAAGCTTAAGTTGAGGGTGGCTTATGCTAGCCCTGGTCTTTTAAAAAGATAGTGTGTACTTCAACTCAGGCCAAAAGTCTAAGTTGAGGGTGATAATTGCAGAAAAAGCAGAAAAGTTAAGACTTGAAAATAGTCAAGTGATGAGATGAAAAGAAAGCTTGAGGCGTAATTGTGAGTACAACAAAAGAGCGAAAAAGAAAAGAAACAAAAGAATGAATGAAAATGGCAATCACTTCAAACAACAAAGAAAGTGAAAAATAGGAGCAATAAGAGGTTGGGGGCTGAAAGTAGATGGCTTAGCCAAAGTAGCATCTTGGAGGAACAAATTAGTCATTTTGATCCTATATGTACCTTACCCTAGCCCGTGCCTACGTTAAAGGCGCAAAAGTCCTAAAGTGATCTTAAAAGGGTCATTCAAGAGTCAAGGAGGCGAAAATAAGGGCAAGATATGGTCTATGCTTGTGTGTTGGTTGAAAATCTTTTGTGAGCATAAGTGTGTACATTTTAGTCTCTATTTTACATCTACATATTGTGTTTGAGATATCATTGCAATGAGGGCATTATTATTTGGTTGCTACACTAACTGGTTCATCTTTGTTCTTGAGATTATTTGGGCCAACTAGATACAGTATAATGCTTGACTTGATATATGTGAGCCTATTTGGGTGTGAATACATTGTAAGCTGACTTTCTGGGCATGTGTGTGATGATTCAGGGGTTATTATATGATTCCTGTTGGATACTTGTATTTGCATGTCATTATGTTTTATCTGTGGTCATCGCTTGAGGACAAGCAATGATTCTAAGTTGAGGTTGTTGGTAAGTCGTAAAATACAACTTTTGCGATGCTTAATACATAGGATTATTGTGAGTTCCTAAGCGCATTTGTTAGTTTAATATACGTTTTATGTTTGTTTTGTAGGAAAAGGAGAATTTCATGGAATTATGAACGCCGGACCGATTTGGAGCTAAAATTGGCTAAATCATGGAAGAGCACTGCTGGTGGATAATCTGGACACACCATATGATACATGTATGTGGTTGGAAAGTAAACCAAAACAACGTCAAAACAGCAACAAAGGTTAAAACGAAAACGTCACAAAATATCTCAAAAACTAATCAAAGATGTTGCTAATGTTGTGCTAGGAAGTTCTTACTGCCCATGAACATTAGTGCAACTCATTTGAAGGTGAAAATGATAACAAAAATATACAATTGTGAGGCCGGAAAACAGTGACAAGGCGAACGCAATGATAATGCACTAGCGTCAAACCATCTCGTAAGAAATCAAATCTTCTCGTTGTGGAGTAAATTGAAGATAGTGTGCTTGGAATCATGCATTGCCCAGGTCCAGTTATGATACCAATATGAAGGTGTAAAGGTGTTCTGTAATAGTAGCCAAAGTATCCAGGAGTACACGCCACAACATGGAACAAAACGGAAAGAGGAAGCACACCACAAAGGGGTTCATGACCCATAGTGTGCTTTACTGGTCGTGAATCTGGCTTGTCCAGGAGAAGGCAGAAATTTTAAGGACAAGGGCCTTACGACGATCCCTTACATGACTTATGATGCACTCCACGAGCCGTGAAGTTACTCGTCAAAGGCACCAACTCAGGAACAGTTTCAAAACACAAAGGGAAACATGGACATTATGCGAACAAGGCAGTCACCACGGCCCTTTTTCACAGTTCGTGGTGATTTTGATGGGTCATGAAGGTTGTCATCAGTAGCTATGAATGTAAAGGACCCAAGGAAATGCACCACGAGACCATTCATAGTTCTTGGTTCTGTTCAAGTCCTGTACAAAGCAGCATCAAGATGAAGTCCTGAAGAAGAAAGTGTCGTGCATAGTGGACAGTTTCCAGGTCCAGGCGTGAAGAGGGGCTGATTTTGAACAGTTTTTGTACCAAGTAAAGCACCATGTAAGGCACCACTGAGCATACAATTCACCACGAATCATGGTGATGATCGTGTAGCAGTCCAGCGATGGGAAATCCAAGTCCAATTAGGACTCCTTTCCTACTTAATTTAGGCTTACTTTACCTACTCGTTTTAGGATTGTTTTAAGACTATAAATAGAGCTAGGTTTTATTTCTTTCGGGGAACATTATTCCCCATGACTTGGGGCTGCCCTTGCACGAATTTTACATCAATTTTCCAGTGTTTTTCTCTTGAAAACGCAGCTGGACAGTGAGCAACTTTAGTTGCTCGTCTTGATTATCGTTTTGGGTTTAGATCAAGTGTTCGTCTCCGGATTCTTCGTATGACTTCAACAACTGATTTAATCTCTCTTGTAAGTGATTTAACCATGAATTTTAACATGATTCTTTTTCATGATCTTGCAAGTTCGATAATCGTGACCCACAACTAGGGTTGTAAGAATCATGAAGTCTTAATAAAATGGACAAAGCGTAGGGTTTTGTTGGGACTTTTATTGCATTATTGTAGTTTCCTTTGTCTAAAAGTATTTCTTGATGAATGCACACATTGAGAACTTCCCGTATTCGTTAGTTGTCGGGGAGAAAGTTAAGGACTAGGAAAAGGAGATTACAGGGAGATAGAAGCAATAAACCTAAGTTTGGGTCACTTGAGCCCGGGAGGGGATGATATACTTAGGCTTGGGAATTAACTTTTATCTAAAGAACTTGAGGCTAAGAGGTGATAGTTTTCCAAAATCCAAAATCGAGGGTTAGTATTAAAAATATTTTGAGACCGGGAGGACATGAATGACATAATTCTAGGAAGGACCGGGAGGTGAACTAGAAGTTATCCAACTCGTTAGAGTTTGCATGGTTTTTAACGAACAATAGACTGATGTTAATTGCTCACTAGTTAAGCGTCATGGGGACCACAGCCCTAGTCATTATCAAACTTTCTAAACCTTAGTTTATTCTGCATTCATACTCGTAGTTAGGAGTTTAAAACAAAATCCCCCATTTTTACTTTTCCATGTTTGTTTTTTTGGGAAGCAGAACCAATGACTAAAATAGAATAACTAGTAGATTTGTTTCTACCTATTCCCTATAGGATTGGCCCCGACTCTAAGTTGGGTAAAAAGACTGCTAATGATCATCCATATTTCTATAAGGAAGTATGTATGAACATTATCACCTTGGTAAGGGAGCTCTTGTGGAGGCATCTTCTATAATGTATCAAGGACATCATCAGGATTAGGAAACCATAATACACGGTCCAAAGCATGACATAAGATATGAAGAAGTTAGACAATTCCTAGAACGCCAACAGCCTCCCACTCATAGGTATGGTGCACTTCACACCTAGGAATAGGACTCTACTTGACGCAACATGTTGGACTCCGAAAATCATTTATAAACATAGTGCTCTGATACCAAGCTTATCATGACCCGAACCTAGGGTCATGGGAGCGCGAGAGTGTCCAAACAAGCCTCATAGCATCCATTCACACTTCATCAGTTTGGATGAACATATGAAATAGTAAACACATAGTTATAAGGGACGGGAAAGTAGGAATCACGCTATGTGGATATCATAGGGATATGGATTAAGATAGATACATGAAACATGTAGCACATAGTACATAAGGACTAAGGGCGGGTAAGTATGACCTACTCTATGGGGACAAAATAGGATTAAGACCTTCCACATCATAACATAAATTCATATTGTAGTACTCATATTCAATTCATAATAACCATAATCATAGTCTCTAAATACAACATATAGCATATATTTATACAAGAGTCTATAAGACGTCCAACAATGTCTCTAGTCATAAGATAGTATGGGGGCCAAGACATGTTCTGGGCTCACTCTCAAAGTAAATAACATAAATAGAAGCAACATCAGTAGAGGAATGGTGGCTTGTCCTTGAAAGATAGGACTAATTAAAATAAATGTCTCAATCCAATCTTTCCATCAAATGGTGGATGAAGGTAGTCTCCGGTCTCTACATGGTCAGATCATATAGGCAAAAGTATGCATTAGTACATTTGGATGTACTAAGTATGCCAGCATGCAATGACTATGAACTTATTAAACCTGCATTCAATGTTAGATGAGAAGGGCACATATAGAAAGAGTCATATATCAAGAATAATAGTATATCAATATGCCATGAAATGCCTGATGCATGAATGTGAAAAGACTTTGCATATAAGGTGATGAGACCTTAACCGACATAAGACAAGTGGGCTATAACTTGGAACTCCATCGTCTATCCCACAACAGATAAAAAAGTGACCTACTTGCCGAAGGTAGATCCATAATCATTCATCATCTACAAAGGGGCTTAAACATACCTATGTTAGGCACATAGTTAAAGAGAAAGGAGTATGGACTCTTGGGGATAGCCCATCCTACCTCCAATCCCATCGGTGCTAAGTCATCATCCCACAAGAATACGTTTACATATATGTACTTGTAAAAGAGGCATAAGTCTTATCAAAACATAATAATGCATACTTAGGCTTAAAGGCCAAATCACATTTCATAACCATGCATACTTAGGCTATAAATCCAAAACATACTTCATGGCATACTTTCATGCATAGGAATAGCTCCTTTGAGCATCTTCATGAGAAAGGAGTATGGATCCTTGGGGATAGCCCACCCTACGTCCAACCTCAATCCATGCTCTATAAATATAGTAGTGTAAACACCCATAATTGCTCAAAGAGTCATAACATAGATATTATGTGATCATATTCTTGTCATACCTATATTTTCATTGAAAACATAATCATCATCATAATTGGGACTTAGCTCACATCATAAACTACATGAAAAAAATTAGTTTATGCATGCATATGTCATGAATGAGATGAAAATAAGATGGAAAACAGAGATTCAATCTTAAATCAACAATACATTATGAAATTCAAGTAATACCACAAATAAATCCACATTTAAATTACAATATAGATTACCCATGCTTAAATGAAACTTTAAAGGGGACATGCACATTCAAATCTTCATAACTTCAATGTAATTCATCATATTAGGGCTTAAATAACTTTAAAATCACCAATAAGACTAACCCATATCTCAATTGAATCAAATAAACATAATCTTAAAAACTCATAATTCAAGTAAGCTCAATTTCATGAAAATTCAAAGTAAAAGGCTTTAGGTCTTCATGATTGAAAGGGACCATGAATCAATCCCGCATATCTAAAGTTCACCAAGAAGAAACAAGTAGAATTTGATGAAGAATAGAGCCTCTCGTTGATTCTCAAGCTAAGCCTTCGCTACGGTGTTTGAGAGGAGTTCTTAATACTGAGTTTGAATATAATTCTAAGAGTGAGAATGAATTTGAATGAGAGAAGAAGAGTAAAGGCCATTTGAATGTCTTAAGATAACATAGAAAGTCACAAAAGACCCTTAGGAGTATCCACAATTACGAAAATGCCATTAATGAAACGGATCAAAAGATGTTGCCTGGGTCCCATATGGAAGCACCACGGTCCATACCAAGGCACATAGACGATGTGCCTCTTCCGTGATCCAATACTTTGAAAAATATCTTGTAACGAAGGTTTGAGACGGTAATTCCATACTTAGAAAATTTTCATTCCAACGCCCATATGGAGGGCCTCACGGCTCATGAAGAGGTAAACAATCCACGAGAGGTTCATGTGGTCCAAGCCTCAGCCAAAATGTGATCTTTAAGGTAAAGGCCACTTCACACAAGCCTCCATACGGTCCATAAAGTGCCACACAAATCGTGTGGGGTTCATGTGGAGTGTGCCTTGGTCTTAAACTCCAAGTTAAGACCAACACTTGATACATAAGGTCAAGATTCACCTCAAGGCTCCTCCACATGGCCCATGGTGAGCCACATGGCCCGTGAAGGCTCCCATAAAGTGTCACCTTGGTCAAAAACATTTCGAAACCAAAATCAAAGCGCCATAAAGGTCATACCGAGTCCGAGTCCTTACATGTTGTTATAAGCAAACTCTTCTAATAGTAGGTGCTGGTCTGAGTGAGCCCCAAAATCAATCATACAAGCCTGAAGCATGGACTCTAATAACTAAATAATGCGCTCAGTCTATCCATCAGTCGGGGAATAGAAAGTTGAACTCAAATCCACTCTAGTACTCAGACCATGCTGTAGAACCCGCCAAAAATGGGAGGTGAACACAAGCCTTCTATCTGATACTATAGACACTAGCACACCATGCAATCTAACCACGTCTCGAATATACAACCTAGCAAACTGCTTCGCACTATAGCTAGTCTTCACCAGTAGAAAGTAAGCCAACTTGGTCAAACGATCAACAACCACCCAAACTGAGTCGAACTTGCCCAAGGCCATGGGCAAACCTGTAATAAAATCCATAGTCACTCTCTCTCACTTTCACTCGGGAATAGGCATCCTCTGCATCAATCCACCGAGCCTCTGGTGCTCATACTTGACCTTTTGAACTTTCAAATACTTAGCACCATGAACTCAACTATGTCTCACCTCATATTGAACCACCAATAATGTTGTTTTAGATCACGGTAGATCTTTTCCACACCCGAATAGATGGAATATCTGGCACAATCGGCCTCTAATATCAATCTCACTGAATCTCCTACCATAGGCACACAAACTCTACCATTTATCCTCAATATGCCCTCAAAAATCAATAGCAGCCACCTTGGCTTCACCTCTCAACACTTTGTCATGAATCATGCCCAAACTGGTCTCCCAAAACTAATGACCATATATCTGATCAAACATAAAATATCTAGTCTCAACAAAGGCAAAAATACTCTGAGGAGGAGAAATATCTTTCTAGCAAACGACTGGACCTCCAAAGCTAAGGGTCTCTCCTTAGCCCTCAAGAAAGCCAAACTCCCCATACTAGTAGCTTTCTGGCTCAAAGCATCTGCCACTACGTTTGCCTTCCCACGGTGATATCACAGTCCTTAAGAAACTCCCACCACCTACACTGTCTCATGTTCATATTAGCCTCTCGCAATGCACCCCATAAAGATAATGTCGCCACAACTTCAACACAAACACAACCACAACCAAATCCAAGTCATGGGTAGGGTAATCTCTCTCATACACCTTCAGCTATCTAGAAGCATAGGCTATGACCTTCCCCCTTTGCATCAATATACCACCAAAACCCACACTAGAAGCATCACAATATACAACGAATGAAACTCCCTCCTCGGGTAAAGCAAGAATCGGTAGTTAAGTCAACAAATCCTTGAGCTTTTGGAAGGTCGCCTCACACTCCTCAAACCACTAAAATGCCACATCCTTCTGAGTCAATCTAGTTATCAGGGCTGCTATAGAGGATAATCCTTGAACAAACCAACAATAATACCCCGCCAACCTAATGAAACTCCGAATCTTAGTCACGAAAGTAGGCCTAGTCCACTCACGAACAACTGCTAACTTGGTCGGATCTACGATATTACCATTCTTAGTCACACATGCCTAATGAAAGCCACAAAATTGAGCCAAAACTCAAACTTTCAGAATTTTGCATACATCACCCTTCTTGTAATCTCTAAAGTACGGTCCTTAATTGCTGAAAATAATTGGCCTCACTATTGGAATAAACCAAGATATTATCTATAAACACATTCACAAAAATGATAAATAGGACTTGAATACTTGGTTCATCAAGTCCATACAGGCAGCCAGGGCATTAGTCAACTCGAAAGACATAACCACGAACTCATAGTGCTCGTAACGGGTCCTAAAAGTTATCTTTAGGATATTAGTCTCCTGAACTCTCAACTGATGATAGCTAGACCTCAAATCAATCTTGGAGAATACCGAGGCACCCTGCAACTGGTCATAAAGATCATTAATGCGAGCCAAAGGATATTTGTTCTTGATGGCCACTTTGTTAAATTGGCACCAGTCAATACACAAACCCATAGTCTAATCCTTCTTCTTTACAAATAATACAAGAGGACCCCAGGGAGATACAGTGAGATGAATAAATCCCTACTTCAACTAATCCTCCAATTATTCCTTTAACCCTTTGAATTCAGCTGGGGCTATCCGATAAGGAGAAATAGATATGGGCTCAGTGCCCGGCTCCACATAAATATCAAAGTCAATATCATGGTCCAAAGGAACACTAGGTAAGTCAATTGGAAATACATCCATAAACTCTCTAGCAATCCTAATAGTTTTCAATGATGGTGACTCCTGAGAACAGGCTCAAGCATGAGCCAATTATGCTAAACATCCCCTCTCTATCAACCGACATGCATGCATATAAAAAATAACACCCTTAGGTAGGAGCTAGGTGCTACAGTCCACACCAACTATGGTAAGTAGGGGCGAGATAAAGTCACGATCTTTACATGAAAATAGAGAATAGCATGATACAGTGACAACTAATCCATGCCTAATATCATATCGAAGTCAACCAGATCCAACAATATCAAGTCAATCATAATATCTCTCCCTATGAAAGTCACAACACAAATAGGCTCGACAAGCAGATCACATATAATATCAGTATCAGAAGTAAATTATGTAGACATATAGGAAAAAATAGAGCATAGATTAAATAAAATTGAAACTGAGCTATGGAACACTAGAACCATACCTGTGATAACCGCATCTAAGGACTCTGCCTCAGCTCCATTTAGAATAGCATAAAAAACTCTACCCGCACCACTAGCTTGTGGGCCACCACGAGCGCCACCTCTCACTATACCATGATGCCCTCTGGTACCACCCCTCATAGCCTGGGATGTGCCCCTGGATTACGATGTTAGAGCTAGATGAGCTGGTTGAGAACTTGAAGCCGGAGTAAGAGGTGCATGGTGAGGACAATAGTAGGCCAAGTTCCTTATCCTATCACAATGTTAACACGCGATGGTCTCCTGCCTCTAAGATGGCTACCCTAAAAAGCCACCATGCCTGGGTGTACCGAAGGAACTATCATGGCCTGCCTTAGAAGATTAGGGCCTATCAACACTGTTAGAAGCTGGGATAGCTGCGTAGGTTGCCCGACCGTGATGGCCCTGTCTTTGAAACTCCCTGTCACACAATGGGTGTCCACCAAACTGGCTGTGCTATCAAAATCTCTTTCCACCACTCTCTCTATCATGCCTGATGCAGTTTATCATATGAGCGTGATCCACTACACTCTAAAATTTTCCTGTAGCCAAAATCAAGTAAAATGTTGTAGCCTATTGGAGATATCCTGCCAATCCCTAGGAAAAGCGCCAAATCCACTCAAACTCATAAGGATGGTGGACAAGGCATATCTGGACCATGTATGAAATTTGGCCTTATAGTTAGAGACGGACATAAAACCTACTGAAGCGTATCAAACTCATCCCTATGACTGTCCTGAAGGCTATATGGAATGAATCTCTCTAGAAATACCACTGTAAACTACTCTATGTTATAACTGGAGATCCAACATGTCGACGAGCCAGAACTATCCTCTGCCACTCCTTGGCTTAGCTAGTGAACTGGTTAGAGGTATGCGCAAACCCCATGTGACTTATGAATAGCCAGGATACATAACTGATCCTAAAACTCAGATAGGAATTCATAAGCTCTATCATCGGGATTGCCATCAGACCTCAGGAGAGCCAACCGTATAAACCATTCAAATCTCTTCTGCTCAGCTATGAACATGGCCAGAATGATAGAAGATGGTAGCACCATAAATAAGAGTGGTGCAATAGATAGAGCAATAGCTAAACTCTAAAGTTGAGAACTTGAACTCGGCTGAGATGTTTGAGCAAAATCATAGCAGTTACCGGAGGATCCGTTAGGAATGGACAAGGACCCTCATGAATCATGGCTAGCTCAGATTGAGCTATAGAAAGGACCCAGTGGTGCTGTAGAAATTGGTACCTCAATCGTAGCTGGGGTGGAAAGTGCTCCCTCCAATCTAGCCAATTGATGTGCTGTCAAAATACAATACCTTTGATGCTTAAAACATGAAAATTTGTGTGTTCTCAATGTGATTTTAATTTTCTTAATGTGTTTTTATATTTTATTCGCAAGATTTCAAGGTTGGCCTTGATTTGGGAAGTAAATGGAGAAATTACTATTTTGATGAAGTACGAGACCCTTTATAGTATTTTTAATATTATAAATAGGAATTTAGGTTATTTTTCATGAAGTAGATAGTGTTCGACTAGTTGACAGAAAAAATAGTGAGATAGAGTAAAGAAAACATTGGAGAATTTTAAGAAACACTTGTAAAAACATTGGAGAGTTTTGAGAAACACTTGTACTTTGATTTGATCTTATAATCTTGTGATTCTCATTAAAGTTTGGATTTGCTTGTTCTTCATTCGGTTGTGTAAATGTTCTATTATGTTATTCCAATTCATATATCTTACATATACACAAATCTTGAGTAGCTAAATCCACAACTAGGGTTGTGAAAGTTATGAAGAACTAACAAGGTAAAACTAAATAAATCATAATTCTTGGAAAGTGTGCATATATGTATTAATTAACTATCTTCATTTTTTATGTTTCCAGATGGTGGCTAACATTAGAACCTATCTAGTGTCACTGGCTGGACCAAGGTAGGAATGAATAGGAAAAATGATTAATTAAAGGATACGATTGATGTGTCCTCATCTAATCAACCGGACTGGGCCAAGGGGAGGTTGTATTAGGACTAATAGGTAAGGTTTAATAATGCACATTGCAGAGATAGACCAAGTCACGTAGTAAAATTCTCCTCTCTTCTGGACCAAAGGGCTTAGTGAACTTAACTTACTGCCCTGCATGCCACACACAATAAAAGAATTAGGTTATCCGATGATACTAAGTTAGGGAATCATGGGGAACACAATACCCTAGATTCTCTCCATATTGATAAAACTCTTGTGCTAGTTAGGTCTACTTCACTACGGATTATTATGAACCCTCATTTTGGAGATGTTGGTTAATCACTTGAATTACATTACTTGAATTCTCTTAAGTCTATGTATTCCTTGTGGGTTCGACCCTAACCTTGGTTAGGTTCTATTTCTTGACAATGACCGCTTTATCCTTAAAAAGGAGGTGTAACTTGGGAAACATCAAAATTTTGGTATCGTTGTCGGGGAATACGGCTAGACATGCTTAATTCAAAAGTGATTCGAGTATTAACCCTTATTTTCTTCATTTCATGTTTTTGTTGTTTTTGTTCTTTTTCAGGGTATAAGTGTAGTGTATGCCCAACACATGAAGTCGAGACAATTCCTTGACTTCATTTGACCCTGAGATCAAAAAAACATTGAGATGAATGGCCTAACATAACGCCAACAATGCGGCTAATACAACTCTGAACAGGAATGAGAATGAAAATGCTAACCATGAGAACCCAACCCCTCTTGAAGATATTGCTCCACAACCATAGGACATTAATGTCAATGTTTATCAGTGAAATCAATACAGGCTAAATCCTATGGCTATAGAGTTGACTGGAGCTATTGTATTGCCATCCCTACTGGTAGACACAAAGCTTGTAGTCTCAAGTTTGTTGCTTCAGATGCTGTAGAACCATGGGCATTTATGGGCTTACCATTGGAGGATCCTCATAGCCATCTACACAATGTTGCGTTTGTCTGCAAGAGTGTGATGGGAACATAGACTCTATCTATGGATGTTGTGGGACTTTATGTCTTCCCATTATCTCTTACAGGCAATGCAACACTATGGCTATCTAAGCTCCCATAAAGTTTAATCACTAGTTAGGTTGAATTGTAGAGGCCCTTTTGGAAAGCTACTTCTGGAGGTCAAAGAAGCTCAAGATGAATAATAAGATCAACAACTTTGAGCAGCTTCCTGGTGACTCGATCAGTACTACATGAGAGCGGTTCATTAAGTGTTTGAGGAGTATCTCGGACCACAATATTGTTGATAATGCCTTCGTGGATATCTTTTACCATGCCCTTGATGAAAATAGTCAGCTTTGTGTTGTTACAATTATGGGGGCATGTTCTTAGATCATCCATTCGCAAGGATTGTAGAAAGGATGGAGAAAGTGGTCAAGAAGAATCGTGCATGGAGGCAAAGAGATAGAGCATTTACCAAAAGTTTATGTGTTGTTAATGTTGGTTTGGAGCAAGCTATGATCAATAAAGAGATTATGCCAGAGGTTTCCCGAATCCATACCGGCATAGAGGTGATGATGAAGCAGAATCAGGAGGGCATCAATGCAGTGGTTTATCAGGCTCCACGTGCACCCATGTATGATGATCCCTACTATGAGGAGGACACTTGTTTCATTACTAATCATATGGGAGGTTTCTGGACCAACGCCCAAGAGTTCAATCAGGAATATTTGCACCAAGGTCAAGGAAACCAAGGTGAGAACTTCAATCATGATAGAGCTTTCAGGGACAACCATAGAGGATACTATGACCGGAATCAGGGTGAAGACAGAGAAGCAGATTAGGATCGCAGAGAGAGTTATAGGAATGGTCCATATATGCTACCATATAACTGTGACACAGGTGCGAGTAGTTCTAGAGTTGAGGAGATGTTTGATTGTTTGTTGAAGAAAATGAAGACACAGGATGAGACTCTAAGGGGGATGAAATCTGAAATCTCCAGTATCAATAAAAAAAGTGAGTCTAATTTTGTTGCCATTAAATAACTTAGACAATAGTTTGGTCAGATGTCGACTAAACTCAATCAACATCAGAGTGGTACACTGCCTAACAACATAGTTCAGAATCCTAAAAATGAAGGGTAGTGCATGGCGATTACTACTCGAGGTGACAAGAGCACCATTGACCCTCTTATGCCATTTGATGAGGATGATGTTTGAGAGGAGATAGTTGTGGCCAAGGATGCATATACATGAGATGATCATGGAAAGGATGGGGTGAGTGAAGCTGTTGATGAGCCATAGATGTTGAAACCATTCCTAGGTCTCCTTCTCCCTTCCCTTAAAGAATCAAGAATAGGGGGGAGGAAGAAAAGTTTAAGAACTTCCTCTCTATGCTAATAAACCTATCCATCAACATGCCTCTCATTGAGGCATTGGAGAAGATGTCAGGATATGCCAAGTACATGAAGGACCTAGTCACAAAGAAGCACACTGTAAGTTAGCAGCACTCCCAAGAGCTTCAACATTGCAGTGCGATTGCTATGAGGTCCTAGGTCCAAAAGCGAGAAGATTCCAGTGTTTTCACCATACCTTGCACCATTAGAGATGTAGAGTTTGCAAGGGCATTACGTGATATAGGTGTCAGCATTAATCCAATGCCCCTTTCGGTTTTCAAGAAGTTAGGCTTAGGGCCCCTACTTTGATAAGCATGCGGTTGTTGATGGTTGATCACACGGTGAAGAAGCCTGTGGGGATACTGTATGATGTGCTTGTGAAAGTTAAAAAGTTCATATTCCCCACAGACTTTGTGATCCTGGATTGAAAGGTTGATTTCAAAGTCCCCATCATCTTGGGAAGGCCATTCTTGGCCACTGGTCGCACTTTGGTGGATATGAAGAGGGGCCAACTCAAGTTCAGATTTGGGAAAGATGAGGTCGTGTTCAACATCTATCAGTAGGCAAAGAATGAAAATGACATGAGGGTGGTCTCTGTTATTGAGACTATTGATGATGCTGAGCTCGAAGTACCACTTGAGGTGAGATTGGGTGCTGACACTTTGAAGTTGTTCTGATGAATTTTGATAATGATAGCATCCTAGATTATGTGAGACGATGAATGCTCTGGGCTTTTCTTACAGCCCTAGGCACCAAACTATGTTGGAGCTATATTTGCATAATCGGGAGTCACCGCCCACCAAGCCATCCATAGAAGAACCACTGGTACTAGAGTTGAAGGCCCTTCTAGCACATCTAAGATACAATCATTCGACGGTTTATATCAAGGGAAGAGATAAAGGAAATTGGTCAACAGTTTTCCAGTTATAATTGTTGCAAATCTGAATGATGAGCAAGTAAGCACCCTTGTCATAGTGCTTTAACAATTTAAGAAGGCCATTGGATGGATGAATGCAGATATCATTGGTATCCTTCCCGGGAGATGTACACACAAAATCCAATTGCTCAAGGACTAAAAGCCAAGTATTGAGCATCAAAGGCGCCTTAACCCCCCATGCAAGAGGTTGCATGCAAAGAAATCATCAAGTGGTAGGATGCCAGATTGATCTATCCAATTGCCGACAGTGAATGGGTGAGTGTTGTACTGCCAAAATACAACACTTTTGATGCTTAAAACATAGGATTTTATGTTTTCTCAATGCGATATTTATGCATTTTACGTGTTTTTGTGTTTAGATTTGCAGAATTGCATGTTGGCCATGATTTGGGAAAAAATTGCAGAAGTTGCTGCTCTTTGTTGTTGTACGAGACAGTCTATGGGTCATAGAGCATTCTATGATCATAGATTGATTTCATCAGGAATTCAGTAAGGGGCTATTTGCTGAAGTTGAAGTCTACGAACATGCTGACGAGTCGTGAAGTAGTTTACGAGTCATAGAATACCTTTCATGCTCGAGGATCAGAGAATAAAGACTTTCTGAAGTTCATCAGATGAAACCCCCTTTACGAGTCATAAAGGGGATCTATAGAAGTGAAGTCCAAAATTCAAGCAATTTCTCACGAGACCTCGACTACGAGCCGTAGAAGACAATATGGGTCGTAAAGTTCTTTTGTGAAGTTTGCCAACCAGTTTTGCTTATTTATTTAGGACTTGTTTTTAATTATTATAAATAGGTTTTTAGGTTTTTTTTAGAAGTTCGCACAAGTTACCACCCTTTCACCTAGGTTTAGCTTAGTTTAAGGTAAGTGCTTAGAGAACTCAATATTCTTAGAGAAAAAATTTTGAGAGAGTCTGTAAAGACACTTGTGGTTTAATCAAATCTTCAAGCGTGTGATTTGCGTTGACATTGGACTAGCTTGTTCTTAATTTAGTTGTGTAAGTTTAATTATGTCTTTCAAATTCATTATCTCGTCATCTACACAAAGCATGAGTAGTTAAATCTACAACAAGGGTTGTGGGTACCATGTAGAACTAACAAAGTAAAACCTGATAATTCACCATTCTTGGAAGGTGTACATGCATGTATTTGTTAACTCTCTTGGTTATATATGTTTTTTGATAGTGGAGAACATTAGAACCCGCCTATTGTAACTAACTAGACAAAGGTAGTAATGAATCGGAAAAGAGATTAATCAACGATTGATGTGTTATCATCTAATTAACCAAACTGGACCAAGGGGAGGTTATACTGGGACTTATAAGTAATGCTTAGTAATGCACACTTTGGAGATGGACCAAGTCGCATGTTTAAATTTGCCTCTCACCTTTGACAAAAGGGCTTGGTGAACTTAAATTGCCGTCCTACATGCTATACACTAGACATATATTATGTTATCTAGTGATACTCAGTTGAGGAATCAGGGGGGTCACAATACCCTAGTTGCTTTCATTTATTGATCTTTCTCTCATGATAGTTAGTTTATTTTTCTCATTGATTTTTGCAACCCCCCCCCCTTTGGGGAATTGAGTTGATTAACTGCTCATAATTTCTTGTTGGTGAATTTTTCTTGAGTCTAAGTTTTTCCCATGAGTTTGACCCTAACCTTGGTTAGGTTCTATTTCTTGACAATGGCCGCTTTATCCTCTAAAAATAAGGTGTAACTTGGGAGACATTTTCCCAAGATTTTGGCATTGTTGCTGGGGAATACGGTTAGACTTAGTAAATTCACTAGTATTTCCCTTTATTTTACTTTTGTTTGTTGTTTTTTTTATTTGTTGGGTGTACGAGTAATGTATGCCCAACACCCGGAGTCAAGGCAATCCCTTAACTCCATTTGATCCATTGATCCACAGAACGATAAGAAGTATGGCCTAAGATAACGCCAACAATGCAGCCAATGCAGCTCTGAATCAAAACAATAATGATGATGATGAGAATGGGAACCTATTTCCTTTGGAGGATATTCCACAGCCTCAAGACTTCAATTGAAATGCTTACCGGTGGAATCAGTATTGGTTGAATCCCATGGCTATGGATGTCACTGGAGCTATTGTGTTGCGACTACTATCGGCAGACGCAAAGTTCACAGTGTCGAGTGGGTTACTTCAGATACTGCAGAACCATGGGATATTTGTTGACTTACCATAAGAAGATTCACATAGCCACTTACACAATACAACATTTGTTTTTAAGAATGTGATGGGAACACAAAATTTTTCTATGGATACTGTGGGACTTCATGTCTTCCCATTGTCTCTCACAGGCAATGCTGTATTACGGCTTTCCGAGATCCCGCAGAGTTCAATCGCAAGCTTGGCAGATTTGCAAAAGGCCTTTTTGGAGAGGTACTTCCCTAGATTGAAGAAGCTCAAGTTGAAGGACCAAATAAACAACTTCGAGCAACTTCCTGGTGATTCCATAAGCACTAATTGGGAGCGCTTTACAAAATGTCTGAGAAGCGTCCCTGACCACAAGATAGTTGATGAAGCCTTGGTGGAGAAATCTACCGTGATCTTGATGAGAACAGTCAAGCCTATGCTAACACTATCATGGGGGGCATGTTTCTATATCAACCATTTGCAAGGATTTCTGAACGCATGAAAAGAGTGGCCAAGATGAAGTGTGCATGGGGTAAGAAGGATAGAGATTCCACAAAGATTTCATGTGCAGTCAGTGTGGGTCCAAGGCAAGCCAGAATCAGTGAGGAGATCATGCAATAGCTTGCTCAAATTTGCACAGGCATGGAGTTAATGATGTAGTAGAACCAAGATAGAAATACGGGTCCAGATGCAGATTGATGTCGCAGAGAAGGCTTTAGGAATGGTCCTTATGTACCACCACCCAACCGCAACACAGGTGCAGGCAATTCCAGAATAAAGGAGATGTTTAATCGCCTATTGAAGAAAGCTGAGACACCGTATGAGACCCTAAGGGGTATGAAAACAAATATCTCTAGTATGAATCAAAAGATAGAGTCTCACTCTATGGCTATCAAACAGTTGGAACAACAATTCAGTCATGTTTCGACTCAATTGAATCAGTGTCAAAGGGGTACGTTACCTAGTAATATAGTGCAAAATCCTAACAATGATGGGAAGTATATGACGGATACTACTGGAGGTGGAAAGAGAACCATTGATCCTCCTATGTCTGTCAAAGATGAAGATGTTCGTGAGGAGATGGCTACAGCTAATAATGTAGATGAAGGAGATGGTCGTCACAAGGATGGGGTGAGTGAAGCACCTAAAGCACCACAAAGGTTTAATCGCATCCCTAGGCCTCCTTCTCTCTTTCCTAGAGACTCAAAAAGAAGGAGGAGGAAGGCAAATTCATGAACATCCATTCCATGCTAAAGCAACTTTCTATCAACATCCACCTCATCGAGGCTTTGGCGAAAATTCCAGGCGATGGGAAATACACAAAGGACTTGGTCACCAAAAGGCGCACTGAGTCACGAGCTTTCTCAGAGCTTCAACATTGCAGTGATGTCACTATGAATTCCTTGGTTCAGAAAAGAGAAGATCCAAGTGCTTTCACCATACCCCGCACCATTGGAGATATGGATTTCGCGAGGGTACTTTGTGATTTAGGTACCAATATCAATCTGATGCCCCTTACGGTCTTCAAGAAACTTGGATTGGGGGCCCTTGCTCCTACTAATATGTGGTTGCTGATGGTGGATCACACTGTGAAGAAGCCTATGGGGATATTATATGATGTGTTGGTAAAAGTTGAGAAGTTCATATTCCCTGCAGACTTTGTGATCTTAGACTGTGATTCCAACTTTGATGCCCCAATCATCTTGGGGAGACCATTTCTAGCCGCTGGACGAGCCATAGTTGATATGGAAGCTAGTCAACTCAAGTTTAGATTGAACGACGAAGAAGTTGGCTTTGATATCCGTCAGTCCATGAAACATCCAGATTAGTTGAAGAGTGAAGTTTGGGAAATTGGCAAAGTTTGAGTAACCAATGATTCCAAGTCGTGTCGCGACAATAAATCAGGCGTTACTTGGGAGGCAACCCAAGGTTTTTGATGTAATAGCAGAAGTTATAGGTTTATTTTCAGTTTTTAGATTCATAGGTATTTTATTTTCTTGTGTTTTGATTGTAATTTTGGACATTGGGCTGGTTGCATAGAGGGTAACAATGTATTTTATGAAGAGTATGCAGGCGCCGGACTAAATAAGCTAGTTAGGCTGAGAAAAGCATCAAGTTGGGCCTCTATGACTTAGTCTATGGGTCGTAGACCATGTTATGACCCATACACCATCTTGTAAAGAATTCCAGCAAGCAGAAGAATTATGCACTCAAATCCACAAGCCAACTTTATGATTCATAGATTAAATTACGAGTCATGAATAGGGCTCGTGGACCCTAGGTTAGTTCTCTGAAAATTTTCTAAGTGTTGAGGGTTCTATGAGACCATGATTTACGAGCCGTAGAATCATCTACGACCCGTAATTGGGGTTTCATAGGGTTCGAACTAGTAAATTCAGTTTAACCAAGTCAAAGTGTAAATAGAGGGGTCAAATTAATTTTACCCCATAGTTTCCCTAATTTACAAAATCACTCGACCTACCCCACACCCCCCAAATTTCTGACTACCTCCGGCCATCGTCGACCTAAATTTCGGCTGACCTAGGGTTTTTCTTCCACTCATGTCCTTCCTTTTCTTCAGATTGATCCCAATTCTTGCTACTATGGCACCAAAATCCAAATGCATAGAGATCGAGGCTATCAAGATGAGGCTTAGGGATAAGCCTTCGGATGATGATCAAACCACTCAACTGAGTGGTTCACTTGAGATCTCAGATGTCCAACCAAACCCAAAGGCAGTTGTACCACAGACCAGAGCCGCTATCAAATTTGGGCGTACTTAGGCTCTGGTTGCTCGCACACCCTAGTCTTAGGAGGCAAATAGCGACGGGAGTGGGCTACCACAGATGATTCCATCCGTAGAGGAGTCCAGCTCTGAAGGGGGCTCTGAGGACAGATTAGAGGTTGAGTCCTCCGTCACAGCATTATCATCATTTGCACCTGATGTCCTCACTAGCCACTGGTGTGTCTAGGGCATGCACGAGATCTATACAGAGAGCACAAAGATGGGAGGGCGGGACAAGCTAGCCCGCTCCATTTATGAGGATTCCAGAGTTATTGCTTACAAATATGATGGTATCTCTGGCCTCTAGGGCACGATGATTCGACACAAGCTCTAGCGGTGGTCCGATGCTCTTGGAAGATACTCCCTGACTATGGTGATGGAGTTCTATGCATCATATGCAGCCACCATCACGCTTACTCTTTCCAAAGGAAAGAAGCCCCTCGCTCAGCCTAGATTGACAGAGATGAGGGTGAGGGGCCAATAGGTGGATATATTAGAGAAGACCAACAGTTGTATGTTATTTTGTCTCAAATCTCGTGCCCCCAGATACACCATAGAGTTTAACTATAGGGTAGGAGACGAGGGACCCATTATTGATGAATGATCCTAAGTGATGAGACACATTGATGAGATGGGTGGTCGGATGTATTGCAGAGCAGGGTTTGGAACCTGCTTGGGTCGCCACTCGATCGGAGCCTATAGTCAAGGCTTCGCTCAGTTTCCTTGCCAAAGTTTGGTGGGTGGTTGTTCGTTCACGCATCCGACCAATATTTGTTGATAATACTCTAACCTAGAGTGTACTATTTTTGTTGCCAACATCTTAGTTGGCTATGAGATTGATTTGGCCACCTTATTGTTGCGCGAATTCATGATACTGCACTGAAGAAGTCTACCTCCATCCCATTCCCACACTTGATTTACAGGCTCTGCCTAAAGTCGAGGTTGGAGATACTACATCAGCTAGACCAGATGATTGAGGCCTAACAAAAATTGGATCCCAGCCTGATCAAGGCTGACGAGAACCCGGTGGCACTCCGATGGGCACAACCTTCACCTATGCCCGAGATATTCGCCCCAGTGCCACCACCTGAGGGTTATAAGACTTCCACCACCACATCTACTGCTAATACTAAGGAGAGGCCCCCGCACCCCGAGGTAGTTGAGGAGAGAGAGCCCACTAATAGTGTTCCTGCACTAGAGGCAACTACTTCACAGCCTCCCCCAAGGGCATAATCTACGTGTCCACCACTACTATAGGCCATGGCGCAAAGGTTAGCACATGCTGAACCATAGTTGACTCAACTTATTCAGCAGATCAGGCCATGGGTCCGCTAGGCTATTGCAGACTCGGAGGGTCGGAGTCAAGCATTCACTATCACAACTATTTAGGATCGTATTTCAATCGTGGATGCTAAATTGACTCCTTCGAGGATAGGGTATAGTGGAGATTGGGCTAGACCCAGCCTACGGATTTGTTTGCTACGCAAACAGAGATCTATCAGTTCTTGCGGCACCAGTTACACTACCAATGACTCTATCTCCAGCGTTGGTAGTTGGTTTGTTCACTCCCGAGTAGCCTATCCAGCCTCCCCTTGGGAAGAGACCTTGCACAAATGAGGTGTTAGATGAGACGATGATAGAGGAGGAGGACCTCAAGCTTGACTTGAGGAGATCGAGGCATGATGAGGAGATGAAACAAGTTCGAGCGATGAAGTAGGTGAGGGATGCTGTCCCCTCCGGACAGCGTAGTACTACTGAGCAGACCACCCCACAGGAGGAGGGTGGCCCGAATCAGCCACACTCGGGCACTTAGGCGCTCAAGTATGTATTTTGGACCCCTTATGTTTTATTTTGTTTTAATTTTGTGCATCGAGGTCAATGCACGTCTTTATCGATGTGGTGTGGGTAGTTATGGCCTTAGTGAAGTCTGAGTAGCTTATGGTCCATAACTACCCCAATTTTCGATCCTGGGTTTTCTTGCATGTGTTCTTATTCCCTGGGGATATTTAATTTCTGTTGAACCAGCATGTTTAAGATGTTTAGATAATATGTGTAACATATAGTACCAATACTTATGGCTTATAACATGTTTTTGTGGTTTGGTTGAAAAAACAGTACCCACCAAAAATATTTATTAGTAGTTAGATAGTAACCAAGCATATTTAGGTGTTTGACAATATCTGTACTTATAAGTAAGGGTAAATTGAGATAAGAAGCATGATCCAAGAGTCTTTTGTGATAATGTATCCAGTGACATATGAGTGTGAGCTCTATTTTATAAATTCATGTGTTTTGTGCTAATTCAGAACATGCCTAGTTACTCTAAGTTAGATTATCGATTAGTTGGATTAGGAAAAGATCTTAGGTCATTGTTCTTAGATAATCCACTTTACCCCACAAATAACCAACCAAATCGACGATATATCCCTTGTTCCTAATGTTTGAGCTTAAGATGTACCTATTCTTTCTAAACACCTGATTAACCCAGCCTTATCTAGTGAAAAATACTAAATTTGGCCCTGGTCCTTCCTTGAACATTGTGTACCTTGACTGAGACAAAAACCCTAAGTTGAGGGTGGCTACCAAAAGTGGCCCTGGTTCTGAGGATGGATAGTGTGCACCTCAACACAGGCCAAAAGCCTAAGTTGAGGGTGGCTAGCGTAAGGGTAAAGCACAAAAATAAGGGAGGTGAGTTAGGATTACAAATAAAAAGGAGAAAGATCACATACTGGGTACAAGAAAAATGAAAGATGCCTTAATTAAGATCTAAAAACCAAAATGAAGGGTAAAAACAAGGCAAAAAGCTAAAAAATGAAAAGAAAGTATGCAGAAAAGTTTGAAAGAGGAAAAGAGAGAGTAAGGTGAAAATAACAGAGTTGGTAGGGCGATAGTGTAGAAAAACAAAGTTTCAAGGAGGGATTTTAGTCACTATTTTCTAAAATATCATACCAAAGCCCCTTGAGCCTACGTTACAAGCCTAGAGAGTCCTAGAGTGATCCTAGTCCGATTAGTTGATGGTTTGTGTCATGAGTATAAGTGCAAAGCTATGGTATTAGTCATTATGCATGAATATCTCTTGTGAGAGTGAGTGAGTTTGCACAGTCGAATGCTAAAACATGGAAATATCATTGAGTGTCAGATATGAGACTTCATTCTGTGAAGGCACTTGGATTGCATTATTAGCATTAGACTTGTTCAGTGATTCTCTTTTATTGATAATACCTTGCGTGTCATGGTTGTGTTGTCCCATGCACCAGTTTGCATTGGTCTTTCTAAATAGCTATTTAATCCCGTTATGAAGAGTTGGTGTGGGTATTTGAGTTTGAGATGTATGTGATATATGCCAATGAGTTGAGGTTTGTGTGTTACTATATTATCTATATAGATTGAGTCCGTCGCTTGAGGACAAGCAACAATTTTGAGTTGAGAGTGTTGATGTGCTACCAAAATACAACACTTTTGATGCTTAAAACATAGGATTTTATGTGTTCTTAATGCGATATTTGTAGGTCTTATGTGTTTTTATGGAAAAATTCCTAAGGTTGTCCATGATTTGGGGAAAAATTACAGAAGTTTCTTGTCTTTTACTGTTGCACAAGATAGTCTACAGGTCGTAGAGCATTCTATAAGTCGTAGATTAGTTTTGTGAGGAATTCCAGTGAGGGGCTAATAGCTGAAGTTGAAGTCTACGAACATGCAGATGAGTCGTGGAGCAGTTTACGAGTCGTAGTATACCATTCATTCCCTAAGGATCAGAGAATGAAGACTTTCCAAAGTTCATCAAATGAAAACCCCCTAACGAGTCGTAAACGGGTGTCGTAGAAGTGAAGTTCAAAATTCCAATAGTTGCATACAAGACCTCGACTACGAGCCGTAGAAGACAATATGGGTTGTAAAGTACTTTCATGGAGTTTTTCGATCAGTTTTCCTATTTTTTTAGGACTTGCTTTTAATTATTATAAACAGGTCTCTTAGGTTATTTTTCAAAAGTTTGCATAAATTACCACCAATTTACGTAGGTTTAGCTTAGTACTCAGAGAACTCAATATTCTCAGAGAGAAAATTGTTAGAGAGTCTTTGAAGATACTTGTGGTTTAATTCAATGTTCAAGCTTGTGATTTCATTGACATTAGATTTGATTGTTCCTAATTTAGTTGTGTATGTGTTTAATTATGTCTTCTAAATTCATAATCTCTTCATCTACATAAAGCATGAGTAGCTAAATCTACAACTAGGGTTGTGGGAACCATGAAGAACTAACAAAGAAAAACTGGATAATTCACGATCTATAAAGGGGTATATGCATTTATTAATAACTCTCTTGGTTTTGCATGTTTTTTTATAGCGGACAACAATTAAAACAACTTAGTGGTACTGACTGGACTAAGGTAGTAATGAATAGCAAAAAAGATTAATTAATAGGATTCGATTGATGTGTTCTTGTCTAATCAACCAAGCTGGGCCAAGGGAATGTTGTACTGGGACTTATAGGTAATGGTTAGTAATGCACACTATAGAGATGGGCCAAGTTGCATAGTGAAATTCGCCTCTCACCTTTTACCAAAGGGCTTAGTGAACTTAAATTATCGTCCTGCATGTTGTACACTAGACAAGAATTAGGTTATCTGGTGATGCTGAGTTAGAGAATCAGGGGGATCACAATACCTTAGTTGCTCTCCTTTATTGATCTTTCGCTCGTGATAGTTAGTTAGTTTGTTTTTTCTCATTGATTTTTTCAAAATACCCCCTTTGGGGAAATGAGTTGATCAACTACTCGAATTGCTTATTGGTGAATTTGTCTTGAGTGTATGTATTCTTTGTGGGTTCGACCCTAACCTTGATTAGGTTCCACTTCTTGACAGCAACCGCTTTATCCTCTAAAAAGGAGATGTAACTTGGGCGACATCAGTGACCCGCTTCAGTGTGTTCCAAAGAAAGGTGGTATCATAGTGGTACCAAATGCCAACAATGAGTTGATTCCTATGCTACCAGTAACTGGATGGAGGATGTGCATGGACTACAAAAAACTTAATGCGTCGATGGAAAAATACCACTTCCCTATGTCATTCATGGTTCAGATATTGGATCGACTAGCTCAAAAGGGTTGGTATTGCTTTCTTGATAGATATTCACGCTATATCCCGATCACCATTGCTCTAGAGGATTAGGAGAAGATGACGTTTACATACCCCAATGGCACCTTCGTATTCAAGAGGATGTCATTCAGGTTGTGTAATGCCCCAGTGACATTCCAGAGATAGATTATGTCCATCTTCTCAGACATGGTGGAGGACTCTATTGAAGTCTTTATGGACGACTTTAGTGTGGTTGGAGACTCATTTGAGTAATGCTTGAAGAACTTGCATGTTGTGTTGCAAAGATGTGAGGAAAGCCATTTGGTACTGAATTGGGAAAAGTGTCACTTCTTGGTGAAGGAGGGCATTGTGTTAGGGCAGAAAATCTCTAGGAAAGGGGCCGATGTCCACAAAGCTAAAGTAGAAGTGATCCAGAAGCTTCCCCCACCTATCTCAGTTAAGGGTGTGAGAAGCTTTCTAGGGCATACAGGGTTCGAAGGTTCATAAAAGACTTCTGTAAAATTGCACATCCATAGTGAAAAATGCTTGAGAAGGATGTTAAGTTCGTGTTCGATGATGCATGCCTCAAAGCCTTTGAAGCATTGAAACAGAATTTGATTTCAGCCCCAATCATTATAGCTTCAGACTGGTCAAAGCCCTTCGAAATCATGTGTGATGCAAGTGAGGTTGCACTAGGTGTAGTATTGGGACAACGCTAAGAGAAGATACTGCATCCCATATACTATTCTCGCAAGGTCTTAAACACAGCCCAGAAGAACTAAATTATTATTGAGCAGGAGTTACTCGTCGTAGTCTTTGCATTCGAGAAATTTAGGTCATATCTATTAGGGGCCAAAGTGGTGGTACACACAGACCGCTCAGTATTGGAGTACTTGATGGGAAAAAAGGACACAAAACCAAGGTTGATGAGATAGGTACTTCTCTATCAAGAGTTCAATTTGGATGTTAATGACGGAAAAAGGGACAAAAAGCTAGGTCGCAAATCACCCTTCCAGATTGGAAGATGGGGTAATGGCAAAGTTTGATGATGGATTAGAGATAGATGACTCATTCCAAGATGAGAAAGTGCTAGCGACGTCTCACGATTTAATACCATGGTTTGCAGACTATACAAACTACATGGTAAGTGATATTGTGTTGCCCGATCTGAACACACTAGTGTCAGAAGTTTATGTCTGATGTGAGGAAGTTTTTTAGGGATAACCCATACTTGTTTCATGTATGTGCAGATGGGATTATTCATCACTGTGTTCCTGAGATTGAGATGATGAGTATCCTTGAGGCATGTCACTCGTCATTGGCAGGTGGGCATCATAGTGGAGTTCGGACAACATACACGATCTTACAGTGTGGGTATTACTGGCCCATCATCCGCCAGGATGCTCACAACTATGCCAAAGCTTGTGATAGGTTCCAAAGAGAAGGTGGTGTTTTCCATAAACATGAGCTCCCTCTAAACCACATTATAGTGATTGAGTTATTTGACGTATGGGGGATAGACTTGTATAATCCCTTTTGTTAGCTCACATGGAAAAATATACATCTTAGTCGCTATGAATTATGTATCAAAAGTTGGTTGAGGCCATGGCTCTACCCAACAATGAAGGAAAAAGTGTCACAACATTTCTAAAAAAGGAACATTTTCTCAAGGTTTGGCACCCTTCGGGCGATCATTAGCGACGGGGGATCTTACTTCTGCAATAGGCTCTTCAAGGCTCTACTTGAAAAGTATGGGGTGAAACATCAAGTGTCAACTTCATACCATCCTTAGACAAGCAGGCAAGTAGAGGTATCTAATAGGTAGATTTAACAAATCATATTCAAGACTATGAATACAAACTGGACAAAGTGGTCGCGAAAGCTAGATGACGCATTATGGGCATACCGGACAACATTCTAGACTCCTATAGGCATGTCTCCAACCCACTTGTCTTTAGGAAGGCATTTCATTTGTTAGTGGAACTTGAGCATAAGGCAATGTAGGCGCTGAAAAAAGTTGAATCTAGACTGGAATGATACAACAAACTCTAGGTTGAGTCAACTCAATGAGCTTGATATGTTTTGCTTGAAAGCGTATGAGAACTCAGCCTTGTACAAACAAAGAATGAAGCTGCATCATGATCATCGCATAGAGAATTGTCAGTTCATGCTAGGGGACTTAGTGCTGCTATACAAATCAAGACAGAAGTTGTTCCTTGGGAAGCTCAGGATGGTTGGGACCCTTTCGAGTGGCACATGTCTTTGATTATGGAGCTATTAAATTGGAGAGAAAAAATGGAGGAACCTTCAAGGTGAATGGCCAAAGAGTCAAACCATACCTTTGAAACGTGGAAGAAATAAAAATGTGGGAGAATAGGACCTTGAGGAAGTCAGAGTACTCAAGTTATCTATGTCGTGCTATGAAAATAAATCAAGTGCTTCTTGGGAGGAAACTCATGGTGGAGAGTAGAGCTTAGGCTCCCAAATATGTTTTTTGACCCCTTATACTTTATCTTACTTTGATTGTGTGCATTGGGAACAATGCACCTCTTTCCATAGGACCAATGCACCTCTTTCCATAGGGTGTCGGTAGTTACAGGCCTCAGTGAAGTTTAAGTAGCTTGGGTCCATAACTACCCCAAGTTTTGATCCTGGCATTTTCTTGCATGTGTTCTTTTTTCCCCATAGATAGTTATTTTCTGTTGAACCAGCATGTTTAGAATGTCTTAGGTAGTATTTGTAACATATAATACTAATATCTAGGGCATATAGTATGTTTTTGTGTTTTCTGTGAAAATTGATACCTACAAAATTTTGATTAATTAATTTAGATAGCAACCATGCATGTTTGAGTATGTGACAACGTTTGTCCTGATAAGTGAGGTTAAATTGAGATAAAAAGCATGATCTTTGAGTCTTTTGTTGATAATATAGTCAGTGCCATGTGAGTATGAGCTTAATTTGTTAAATTCATGTATTGTGTGCTAATTTAGAACTTGTCCTGTTACTCTAAGTTAGAATGTAGATTAGTAGGATTAGGAAAGGATCTTAGGCCATTGTTCTTGAAAGTCCACTTAGCCTAAATGACCAACCAAATTTTTAGAATATCCCTTGATCCTAATGTTTGAGACTGACATGTACCTATTCTTTGCAAAAACCTAAATGACCTAGCCTTGTTAGTTGAAAAATCTTGAAATTTTCCCTGGTCCTTCCTTGAACATTGTGCTCCTTTACTAAGGTAAAAATCCTAAGTTGAGAGTGGCTAGCAAAAGTGGCCCTAGTTCTGAGGATGGACAACATGCACCTCAACTCAGGCCAAAATCCTAAGTTGAGGGTGGTTGGTGTAAGGGTGAAACAAAGAATAAGGGAGAAAGTTAGTGATATAGAGTAAAGGAGAAAACTCACGTAGGAAGGCAAAAAGATGGAAAATGAAAAGAAAGCATTCAGAAAAGCTTTAAATAAGAAAACAGGGAGAATGGAGTGAAATGTAAATTAAAAATGTTAGTAGGGGAAGAATGTAGGAAAACGCAGTGTCAAGGAGGGCCTTTAGTCAATATGTTCGCAGAATATCATACCAAATCCCTCTGAGCCTACGTTACAAGCCTATAAAGTCCTAAAGTAATCCTAGTCGAAGTATTCAAAGGTCTTAGTCATGCGCATAGGGGCAAGCCTATAGTATTGGGCATGATGCATGAATATCCTTTGTGAGAGCTAGTGATTTTGCATAGTCCCGAGATTATACATGAAAACATCATTGACAGTGAAAAAGATATGGGACTTTTTTCGATGAGGGAACTTGCATTGCATTGTTAGCACTAGATTTATTCAGTGATTGTAGCTTGTTGATAATATCTCTCTTGTCATAGTTGTGTTGTCACATGCTTGAGTCTGTATTGGTTTGCTAGACGGTTATCTGATTCTATTTTGAAAAGTGGTATGGATATATATGCTTAAGTTTTTGAAGTCATATATGTCATTAGGTTGAGGCCTGTGTGTTACTGTACTACTTATTTAGATTGAGTCTGTCAATTGAGGACAAGCAACAATTTTAAGTTGAGGGTGTTGATGTGTTATCAAAATACAACACTTTTGATGCTTAAAACTTGAAATTTTGTGTGTTCTCAATGCGATAATAGTTGATTTTATGTATTTTTGTGTTTTATTTGCAGGACTCCAGGGTTGGCCTTGATTTTGGAAAGAAAATATAGAAGTTGTTGTTTTTGATGAAGTACGAGACCCTTTATGGGCCGTAGTGCACTCTATGGGCCGTAAAGGAGGTTTCGTGAAAATTCCAGTGAGGGGCTGATTTTCTGAAGTTTGTTCTACAAACAAGCAGATAGGTCGTGGATTATTGTATAAATAGTAGATCACATTTTGTGCTTTGAGGATTAGAGAAAAAGGAATTTGTGAAGTTTTATCAAACGAAACCCCCTTACAGGTCGTAGAACACTTTACGAGCCATAGAGGGGTGTTGTAAATCTCCAGTCTATTTTTGCAACAACATTCTACGAGACTCCAATTACGAGCCGTAGAATGCAGTACGACCCGTAAAGTTATTCGTAAGGCGTGCCTACCCAGCTATCCTATTTGGTTTAAGACTTGTATTTTAAATATTATAAATAGGTTTTAGGATTATTTTTCATGAAGTAGACAGAAAGTTTGACTAGTAGAGAGAGAAAATAGTGAGATAGATTAGAGAAAACATTAGAGAGTGTTGAGAAACACTTGTACTTTGATTTGATCTTACAATCTTGTGAATATCATTGAAGTTTTGATTCGCTTGTTCGTAATTCAATTGTGTAAGTTTTCTATTATGTTAGTCCAATTTATACATCTTGCATCTACATAAATCATGAGTAGCTAAATCCACAAGTAGGGTTGTGGGAACCATGAAGAACTAACAAGGTAAAATTGGAAAGTGTGCATGCATGTATTAATTAACTCTCTTCTTTTTAAATATTTTCTAATGGTGGCCAACAATAAAACCCGCCTAGTGTTACTAATTGAATTAAGGTAGTAATGAATAGGAAAAGAGATTAATTAATAGGATTGGATTGATGTGTTCTCGTCTAATCAACTAAACTGGGCCAAGAGGAGGTTGTACTAGGGCTAATTGGTAAGGGTTAGTAATGCACACTGCAGAGATCAGCCAAGTCATGTAGTGAAATTCGCTACTTGCCTGGACCAAAGGATCTGATGAACTTAACTTACCATCCTACATACCACACACTAGAAAAGAATTGGGTTATCAGGTGATACTATGTTAGGGAATCATGGGGAACACAATACCCTAATTTCTCTCCATATTGATAAAACTCTTGTGCTAGGTAGGTCTACTTTACTACTGATTATTGAAACCCCCCCCCCCCCTTTGGGGAAGTAAGTTGGTTAATCAGTTGAATTGCATTACTTGAATTCTCTTACGTTTATGTATTCCCTATGGGTTCGATCCTAACCTTGGTTAGGTTATATTTCTTGACAATAACCGCTTTATCCTAAAAAGGAGGTGTAACTTGGGCAACATAACCAATACCCCAAGAGCAACTCCTAAACCGAGGGTGTGTAGCATACGGGGCTGATAGTAGTGGAATAGGATCTATAGGCCCTGCTGGCTCATAAGTAGGCTCTAGAGAAGCCGATCTAGTCTGCCATCTAGGCAGACCTGCCCTTCTGGCAAGTCATCGGCCCTTGGCCCTATATGATCTCTGCCTCAACCTCGAGTGGGCGCTACATCAGCTAACTCAGGCTCTCCCACTGGTCGACGGGATCTATTAGTCGGCATTTGTGCAGAAGGAGCAAATTAGATACTTTCAAAATAGGTGATATGAAAAAACGCACGAATAGAAGTAAGACATGAAAGCTTTTCCTATCAAGTTCCTCATAGCCTCTTGAAGATGGGTGTGGACATTTACACACTACTCTGCAAGACTCTATTAGACACCTGCCCTTGATTCATGAGGCCTACAAACCTAGAGTTCTGATACCAAACTTATCACTATCCAAATCGGATCGCAACTAAACGAAATTAAATAAAGCAGAAATATTCACAACATATCCAAAGAAATCCCAAAACCTGGAGTCATGAGCACAAGAGCATCTAAAGTAGTACTGAAGAATAAATATAACTATCTCAAATGAAAATACAAAGTTGTTCTCATAAATCTGATACACTGTTTGAAAAGAAAACAATAAAAGAAGTCTCAACGATCCACGGTGACTCGTTGGTTGAGCCTCACAACTAAGATCTGGATAATGGATAAAAATTATTCAAAAGTAAATTAGCTACCCTGCACATGTAAAACAAAGTAGGGGTAAGTACACTGAAATGTACCCAGTAAGTTCAGCCAACTAGGTAAGAGAAATCGAAGAAGTATGTAATAACTAAGAGTCTCTACCACTTGCAACTAAAGTTAGTAAACAATATACACAAGTAAAGGCAATAAATTTAAACATTGATGCAATGCGATGTATGAATACAATGGTATCGTGGGCCATGCAAATCACGATCATCACAGGGACAATATACGCATCTGTCGAGACAAAGCTACCAGATAGAACCCGGGGGCGTCGCAACCATGTACTCAAATATCTCAAGGCATCGCAGGCCATAATCAAAAGTATCTCTAGGCGTCGCAGGCTCATACTGAAGTATTTCAAAGTGTCGTAGGCCATATAATGAAATATCTCAATATATCATAATGCCTCAAATTGTACAGGTACAATAAGATATTACATACCAATGCAACTAGTCCAGCATAGATGTGTGCAAACCAATGCAACCAATCAAGAATAAGATGTGTGCATACCAATGTAGCCAGTCAAGAATAAAATGTGTGCATACCAATGAAATCAGTCAATTATGATATATGTGCATGCCAATGCATCCTTTCAAGAAAACACATAGTCGAAATATAAATGACAACTGATATATACAATAAGCATCACCTCAAACTGGATATATCATGTACATCAACTAGTACCACAAGGCCCTCATTATGTCTCATATTAATACAATGATATCCAAAATCATCTCAGTTCTCATAATTTCATCTCTATGTATCAATAGGATCCCATTTACTCAATTTTTGGCATAACCAGTATAACATTAAGATCAAATTTTATCATATTCTGCCACTGTCTCTTCATTCAATTTAAATCTTACAATAATCATATAAACATGTCTAATAACTCAAATTTAGAACTAAAAAAGTTAGCCAAACCCACCTTGATGCCAAAACCGCGCTCGAACAAGCTTTCAACCAACACAGACCTCCAAACAATCCCTGGATTGACCAATCACTATCCAAAATGGATACTAAAGGTCAAGAGGTTCATTTTAATACCCATATTGACATGAACTAGGCTTAGGGGCAAAATGGTCAAAATTAAGGCTAAAATTTAAAGTTCTCAAATCTGAGAATTGACTTTAAAATCGGGTTCTTCACAAAATATGGAGTCCATGAGTGAAAATTCCACCAAAATTAGTTTAAAATGAATGAGAAATGAACACTTAAAGTGTGAAAATTGTGGTCTAAAATCTCCAATTTTGGATATTCAAAATCATGAAATTTAAGGCAAAATCGATAAAACCTATGGAAAATAATTAAAATGTGTTAGAATCACTTATCAAAAACAATTCTTCAAAAGTTCTCTTCTAAAATCGCCTCAAAAGCTTTGAGATTTGAAAATGGGATAAAAATGGTGGTTTTCAAATTTAAACCTGTGTAGATGACAAAAACACTCTGCAAACGCGGGTGGGGTACCACAAACAAGGAGGAGATTGACCAAATAACCTCCGTGAATATGGAGACCGACCCGCGATCATGGAAAAGAAGCTGGGATAATGCACTCACACATGCACTCCACGATCGCGGAGCCCATCTCGTGAACGCGAAGAAGTGAATTAGCATGACACATCTGTGAATCCACAAATGTGGAGGGTAAAATGTCCAAACCTCCACGAATGTGGAGACTTCTTTGCGAATGTGGAGAAGAGATGTGCCTACACCAGAGATATATCAACAATGCCTATTCCATTTCCCAATTTTGAACAGACCCTCAGAACTCATCTGGAATCAGAATGTCACAAACCAAACATGTATCCATACCAGATACAGTGTTCCGGACTCAACAAAATAATCCAAATTGGATTTTGAGTTCTCCACAATACATTTACCCATGCAAGTCAAATAAACTAGTTTAAAACTAAAAATACCAAAACTTCCCTCGGCAATACCAAAAATTATGACGAGACCATTTTTCGCATTAGCTTTACCACCTGGAACTACTAGAACTATCAGAATTTTGATCCAAACTTCCGAACTTGAACATTGACGAAAGTCAAACTTTGGCTCCGAAAACGACTAAAAATGCAACTTTGGGCCTAAAAACCTCATTTTAACTCCGACTTAAGTTCTATAATTTCTCATAGACCATTTCGACATTCCAAAGCTAATGAAATTGATGATCTCTGATCTGACACTCGATACTCGAAATGTTACAAAAACTCACGTTTTCAACAACTCAAGCTTCAGAAAATGCCAAAACTCATACTTTCAACTTTTAAAACATAGAATTTTAGTTCTAATAATACAGATAGTTCAAAATAGGCCCAAAGCAACTTATGAAAGGCTAAAATAGTAATTTTCACAGATTAGCTCAAAATTGACCAACCAGGTCATTGCATATGTATATTTGAATTACAAAAGTTTTTTATGATACTTCTACTCATAGTTTTAAACATACATTGCTCATACATATTGTATCCATATTCTATTAATTATGATTATGCATATTGATATTATACTATGATGTTCCTTGGTACATGACATACATACATACTTATTACATTCCATGTACTAAAACATACTTCTTTGCCTACATGATCTAACCATGTAGGGACGAACGATAAGACTATTCCTCCATTTCGTGGCTACATTCGTATTTGAGCTTTGGAGACTTGTTGGTAAATTCCCATGCTTTAGGAACACACACTTTTATATGATGTTTTTCTTATGTTGAAACTTGACAATTTTGTTCTTATTTTATCTTGAGGGTGAGCTAGTAGCATGTTCCAGTCCCCGCCATGATCCTATAATGTAGAGGCATGTTTTGGACTAATGATGTTGTGATTCCTCTAAAACTATGACTTTGATATTGATATGTTATGCTTGCAAACACTCTTAACATTTGTGTAATGACTCCAGTTTAGGAGCCTTGAGTACAAAAAGGTTGGCTTGAAAAATGACCTGAAGTCTGGTTTTACGGGGTGACTTATGACCCGTAAGTTGAGATACGGCCCATAGATCCCTTTCTTAAACATATAACTTCAAGAAGGTGAAAAGTTTTCAAGTGTAGGGTAACCCACAGACTAAGTGATGGCCCGTTAGAAACCTTATGGCTTATTATGATCTCATGAGTAGGACCCAAAACATGAAGGCACTTTGGAGTTTGATGAACGAAAACTTATGAATTATCAAACCATCCGTAAAATAGGATACGACAAGTAAATGTCCTTCATGGAATTAAACCAGGGATAAGGTGAAAAATTGCAAAATGTAGAAGGACTCTACGAGTCCAGCCACTGCCTATGAATGGTTATACGACCCGTAACATCTGCCAATGGATTTGAGTCTGGCAATGCTAGTTTTCAGGAAATTTCAGATGTGTTATTAGACTAAGCGACTTACGGCCCGTGGATTAACTTACGGCCCATAATTGAGGTCTCGTAGGTCAATCTCGACAGTTTTAATGAAAGGTAATTTTGTAATTTCCATCCTTTCTATCCCTAAGTTGTCTCATTTTAGGGATGAAAAGGGGCTATATATCAGCCTTCAAGCCCTAACTCTATCATTCTTCACTCTCTAAATTCTCTAATTCTAAAAGAGGCTCTCAAGAACAAGGTGGAATAAGGCAAGGGTTTCCAAGGCTTCAATTCTATTCATTTTAGTTCCTCTAGGTATGTGAGTTGATTTATAGATATCTTATTACCGAAATTCCCTACTAAGTATTTTACGTTTTCTTAAGATTCCTCAAGCTAATGTGCATTCTTATGATGGTTTTATGACATTTATGCAATTAAATGATACTTATTAATCTCAATAACTATTTTAATATGTAACTATATGCATATTTGAACGATGATGATGCCTCTATGATTGGTTTGATGTTGATGTGGTTAGGCATTTTTTTATGTTCCTTTTTAAGAGAAATTTTCTTATGGCTCATGCTATTTATGATTGTTCTATTATAAAGGCTAAGCCCACCTAGTTTTCAAGTGAAGCTTTATATGATTTATGACTATGAATAGGGCATTTAAGAATAGCTTTAAAGTTGAGTTATTCAAAGATATGAAAATGATGATAATTACCCTAAAAGTTGTTTAAGAAAGGTTCCCAAGATGAAAGGACAATTCTCACTTGGTGGTTCCTGAGTTTGAGATACTCTTATGATTGCTACTTATGACTCTAAGTTGTGTTTTGAAGAATCCATGGAATGACTTAGCACTAAATGTGACATTGAGGTGGGGTGCAGTAAAGGAACCTTAGAAGCAACCTATTATCACATTAACTATATGCCACTATAACAACCCTTGTAGGCTGGGCTAGTGGATCCACGTAGGCAATTTATGTTATTATGAAGCATGTAAAGGTTAATGGAGCTCCACTTGGAAAGTGGTCTCCCTATGCTAACGTAGGGGGTTATATTGGATTCCATGTAGTAGCTCACATGGTCTTAGATGTCAGTTAAGGTCCATTCCTACAAGCTTATGATCTTATGTTATGTTATCATTTTATGTGCTTTCTTATGCATTTTCTCATATTGATATCGATCCATATTCCTTATGCCTGCTTAAGTTTATGTTATGATTTCTTTATTTTACGTATACTCATGTGTTATGTTTAATAATGATGGCATTACAATTTTATCCATGAATTGCATCTCACAAACATAGTGCATTCAAACGTACTAACGCATATTTTTCCTGCATGATTTAACAATGAAATGATAGGCACCATCAACTAGCTCAAGGCTAGTTTTCAACATCCAAGACTAGTAGTTTCAATTCTGGTGAGTCCTTAATTTGGGACTCCTCCACTTTTCCTTCTATCTTGTATCTTTGCTTTGATTTTAGACGATTTATTTGTAGCCCTTCTAAGGCATTTACTTTCTATGTTGCACTATTTTAGGCTCACTTCAATTTGACGGAGATCGACAGATACAACTCTCATTCGCTTATGATGTGGTTCATATGCATATGGACAAATATTATGACTGTAGTATTTTCGCTGCTTTTTGATGTTGCTTCATTGTCAAACTGGACCTTAGGCCCTTTTTCCTTATTTTTCCATAAAACATTTTACTTAATGCCTATGAATGCTTAAGATGCTCGAGATGGGTTGGGTGAGATGCCTTCGGGTATCTCATTTACGGTGTGATGACTAGGCCCTTAGATCAGGTCATTATAAACTTGGTATCAAAGCACAAGGTTTTAAAATATTCCTTATATGTCTATGCATACCCCATAGTATAGAGTCTCATTCAAGGTTGTGAAGTGAGCCACTATCTTAAGTGAGAGGCTATGAGATAGTGTAGGAAAGTCTTCCCTTCTTTTTTATTCATGTCGTGCCTTAGAGTTGAATAAGGTTTTCCGCTAACTAATGATAGGTTTTTGTTTACTTCTAGATCATGCCGCCATAAATAGCTCCCCATCAACGAGGCACCTTGGAGAAACAAGTCTTTCCACTCCAATAGGATGATGGAGTGTCTCATAAGGAGTTCAGAGATGCATTCACCCTACTAGCCTAGGTATTGGCCAACCAGGCCAATTGGGAGATAGTGGTACCTCCTCAAGTGCCTACTTCAGCTTCCAGAGTACAAGATATTATGCAGATGAACCTATCGGGTTCCATAGGTCAAAGACGGATGAGGACCCAAGTGACTTAATAAAGGAGGTGTACCGGGTGGTTGCTGTGATGGGCATTCCATCGGAAGAAAAGGATGAGTTTGTGGCTTATCAGGTTAAAAGTGTCGCAAGATTTGGTATGAGGAATGGGCTGACGAGAGAGGTCAAGGAGCAGGTCATATTGGTTGCGAAGAATTGAAATGTGCCTTTCTAGACCGGTTGTTCCCCATCAAGCTCAAGGAGGCAAAGGTTCAAGAATTCATCAAATTGAAGCAAGGGAGCATAAGACTGCGGGAGTATGCCCTCAAATTTACTAAATTCTCAAAACATGCTCTATTCATGGTCACAGATCCGAGGTCTCGCATGAGAAAGTTTATTTCAAGAGTCTCTTAGTTTGTCTCCAACGAGTGCAAGACGGCAATGTTCATCAAGGAGATAGAAATTTCTCGCTTGATGATAAACACAGAGAAAATTGAAGAAGAAAAGCTTCGTGAAATGATAAGGGGTTCCAAGAAGGCTCAAGTTGAAGGTAGAAGTTATTCTCACCAAAGAAGCGGTGGTCACAAATTTCAAAAGCACAAAAGCAAAGTGGGCAAGGATCTACTAACACTCCTCCTTCCTGGAAGGACAAAGGATGGCTCTCAAGCCCCAAAGTCCAAATTTCCTTAAGTACTGGAAGCCCTATAAAAGAGAATGCCTAGCTAGGTCAAAGGCTCGCTTCACTAATGGGAAACTCGGCCACCATGCTAAGAATTACAAGAGCGGAGGCACATAGCCTCAAGGACAAAGGGGTCAAGCCCAATGTCCCCAAAGGAGTAACCAAATTTTATGATCTTCATGGTCTCCAAGAGGTTGAAGAAGCACCGGACGTGGTTATCGGTATGTTAACAGTCTTTGATTATGATGCATATGCATTTTTAGATCCAGGAGCAAATTTGGCTTTTGCAAAACCATTCTTTGCATATAAGTTTCATGTACATTATAAATCCCTCTATGATCCCTCTGGAGTGATTAACCCCATAGGTAAGTCTATCATATCTCGAAGAGTCAATAGAAGTTTTCCCATTATCTATATTCCATAAAGTGATTCCATGTGACATAGTCGAGCTTTCCATGGTAGACTTTGATGTAATTCTGGGGATGGATTGGTTGCATGCTTCTTATGCTTCCAATAACTATAGAACCTGTAGGGTTAAATTTCAATTCCCTAATGAGCCAGTTCTTGAATGGGAGGGTGGCAACTCTTCATGTAGGGGTTGATTCATTTCTTTTGTAAAGGCCTACAAAATGATATCCACGGGATGTATCTATTACTTGGTAAGGGTCAAAGATGTCTCTTTTGAAGTTCATTCTCTAGAGTTGGTTCCTGTTGTAAGTGAGTTTCCTGATGTCTTCCCAGAGGAGTTACCGGGTGTCCCTCCCAAAAGGGAGATAGACTTTGGTATAGACCCCTTACCCGATACTCAGCCTATCTCAATCCCTCCTTATTAAATGGCCCCTGCAGAATTAAAGCAGTTAAAGGAGCAACTGAAAGATTTGTTGGAGAAGGGTTTCATTAGACCTAGTGGGTCTCCATGGGGTGCTCCAATGTTATTTGTATGGAAGAAGGACGGGTCTCTCCACATGTGCATTGACTACCGATAACTCAGTAAGGTCACTAGTAAGGCCAATATGGTAGCAATGCCCTTAGTAGAATTTCCATAGGAAGTGTGTCTCACATTGAAGATGATAGAAATTTTCGCTCTAAACTTCAAAGGAGGAAATCATGGTGATCTTGGAAAGAGGATTTAGAAATCTTTAATTAAATAGGTTATGGGCCATCTAGTTCTTTGTATGTTGAGAGTTAGGTCATTTAACATTAAACTCCTGTTGTACCAGTGTGGGTAACTTTACCTGAATTACCATGGCATTGTTATAACAAGGAGGTCATCTCAGCATTATTGGCTCCTATTGGAAAAACTCTTCACTTAGATGCTGCATCTATTCAAAAAACAAGAGGTAGTGTGGCTAAAGTTAGGATCCAATTGGACATCACTAAGGAAAGGCCACCACATGTTTGGATGGGCACTGATGAGACTGATTTTACCATCGGGAGGTGGCAAGTTATCCAATATAAAGGCCTTCCATATTATTGCATGTACTGTAAGCATCAAGGGCACTTAGATAAAGTGTGTACTGTTAAAAAAAAGATGATGCAGAGAAGAAAAGAAAAGAGGCTGAGAATGAGAAGATAGTCAAGGATACAGTCAAGCAAGCTGATCAGGTATGCTCTCCTCCTAATCCCTCCCAGGTTGTTAATACTAATGTGTTTTCTAGTGGTACAGGAGCACCAGATAACAATAAAGAAAGGATGAGGCAAAAAATGGTGGAGAACAATGAAGAATGACATGTTCAAAAGAAAAAACAAACACAGAAGACTAAACAAGCTAATGCTCTTAAGGATAAAGATCTTAACCATGATAAAACACAATGGAAGCCAACTGGTAACATTTTTAGTGTTATCAGTGATCAAAGGAAGGAGTTGCTGACTGAAGTACAACATACTGACTTTAATGATAAAAGGGATAAACTGGAGGCATGTGATAATATCCAGGATGACGGCATTAGAGGCTCAGGTATTGACTTATCTCCCCATGGGAATGTTGAACTTGATCCACAAGGTCAGCTTCCCATCCCCCCTTATTTTGTGAATCTTGTTGATGGTGTCAGATCCCAAACCCTCCTCCCCTTTGGGTTAGCTGCTGATGAAGTTTGTGGGGGTAAGGATGGCTTGAAGGAGACAACTACTAACTTGTAGGAAGGGGTTCCAAAGGGTGGGAATTACAGAACTCCTGCTACCTCTAGTACTCATCATCATATCTCCAGTCAACAAAACCAATCTGTGGAGGTTACACTTGTCCCTAGCATTAACAAGGGATCCATGGCCAAGGATTTGGGTACCTTTGCTAGTACCAGTGGTATGGGAAACAAAGGTAAGAAGAACAAGCTGAGTAAAAAAAGAAGGGATGCTATCAAGAAGAGATCTGAAAAGCTAGTTTATGATTCTCTTCCAGATAAAGTCCATGAGATAATCACCATTGAATGTGCATTCAGTACTGATCCACCTATGCCTAGTGATGACATTGATGAGTATGGAGTTGTTAACTCGGAGGATGAAATTGACATGGATATATTCTCAAATAATGAGGAAGAAGTTGCTGAAATTAGTCAGAAAAGAGTCCAAGAACTAGTGACTAACCAGGAGGGTTGGTTTATTGAGGAAATTCAACAAGTTACAGATCAACAAGGATTGTCACCAAGGGGTCTGCATCAAATAGTCTCAAGGTCAGAAGGGCCAAGTATAAAGCTCCTAATACAGCTGGGAGACCAAACACAAGATCATATGCCTCTAAATCTTATCAATGATTAACACCATTATTTGGAATGTGAGGGGCATCAATACTCACGGTGCTATGGAAAGACTCAGAAACCTCAAACAAATCCACAATCTATCTATGTTCTCCATTCTGGAGCCCTTTTCAGATAATTCTAAGCTTACTCACTTCAGAATACAGCTTGGTATGGACAAGGCTACCTGTAATAGTAATGGGAAGATCTGGTTATTCTGGAATGAGGATGTTGATTGTACAATTCTGGATACTGATGAACAGCAAATCACTTGTGAGGTGAAGCACAGTCAGGGCCAGCAAGTCTTCATCATCACTTTTGTTTATGCAAAATGCAGGGATCATCTCAGACACCCTTTATGGGAGAAAATGCTGTATAATGCCAATACTAGGCCTGATTTTCTTTGGTGTGCTGTTGGTGATTTCAATGTTATCACTTGTACAGAGGAAAAGCTAGGGGGTCCCTTATAATATTAAGAAGAGCCTTGAATTCATTGGAGTCATTAAAGCCTGTGGTCTTATTGATTTGGGCTTCACTGGTCAAAAGTTTACTTGGTGCAACAATAGAGGTGTGAACTCTATCATTTGGAAAAGACTTGACAGAGCTATGGTCAATGACAAATGGTTGGAAGTCATGCCTCTCACTACCATTACCCATCTTACCTCTGTGGGATTTGACCATTGCCCACTCCTGATGGAAATATCTACTGGAATAGCTCAAAGTGTCAAATACTTCAAGTTTTTGAACTGGTGGACTGAACAACCCACTTTTATGGATGTGGTCAAGAACAGTTGGTCCAGTAAGGTCCAGGGGGACCTCATGTGGGTTTTCACCAAAAACTGAAAAGACTTTCTTCCATTCTTAGTGATTGGTCAAAGAGTAACTTTGGTGATGTTTATGCCAAGGTCAAGGAATTTGAGGAGAAAGTTAAGCATGCTGAAGAAGATTACATCAATAATATCTCTGAGGACAGAAGAAGTCATCTCCATGGGCTGAATGCTGAGTATATTAGATATCTGAAGTTAGAAGAGTCCATGCTCAAACAGATAACCCAGCTCCATTGGTTTAAAGAAGGTGATGCTAACACCTCATATTTTCATGCTCTTATTAGAGGCAGAAGAAGAAGGTTGTATATTCACAGAGTGCAGAATGAAAATGATTACTAGATTCAGGGTGATGAGAATATAGCTGAAACTGCTTGTGAGTATTTTCAGAAGATTTTTACTGGTGAGGATAAATATATTGATGAGGAGGTGATTAGTACCATCCCACCCATGATTAATTAGGAGCACAATTACAAACATCAAGCAATCCCAAACATGGAAGAGTTGCAGCAGGTTGTGATGACTTTGAGCCCCCATTCAGCTGCTGGTCCTGATGGCTATAAAGGAAAATTTTATCAAGTGTGTTGGGAGATCATCAAGGAGGATTTGTTGAGAACTGTTCATGCTTTCTTTTGTGGGCAAGGCATCCCTAAATACTTCTCCCACACTTGTCTGGTGTTGTTGCCAAAGTCCATAAATCCTAACAGCTTCACAGACTTCAGACCTATCAGTCTTAGCAACTGTATTAACAAGATTATCTCTAAATTGTTAAGTATGAGATTGGCTTCTATCTTGCCTACTGTGATATCTAAAAACCAGTCAGGTTTTGTTAAAGGTAGAAACATCTCAGAAAATATTATGCTTGCTCAAGAGATTATTCATCAGATCAAGAAGCCAGTGGAGGGTGATAATATTGTTATCAAGCTAGATATGGCCAAAGCCTATGATAGGGTGTCCTGGTCTTTTGTGTGTGTTGTTATGAGAAGGATGGGCTTTGGTGAGCTATTTATTGATATGGTATGGAGAATCATGTCTAATAATTGGTATTCTATCATTGTTAATGGCTCCAGACATGGTTTTTTCCATTCTACCAGAGGGCTTAAGCAGGGAGATCCTTTATCTCCTGCTTTATTCAATATTGGGGCAGAAATTCTTTCTAGATTGTTAAACAGGTTGCACCAGGTGCCTGAGTTTCAAGGTTTTTATATGGAGAAGAGAGGACCCCAGATTAATCATCTCAACTTTGCATATGATGTTATCATCTTTACTTCTGGTACTAGAAGATCCCTGGACTTGATCATGAAGGCTTTAGGTACTTATGAGAGTGTATCTGGGCAGCTGGTTAACAAAAGCAAAACTCATTTCTTGGTATCACCTACAGCTCATTAGACTACTTGTGATAGGGTCTACAGCATTACTAGATTTACTCAGAAATCAGATCCTATCGCTTATTTGGGTTATCCCCTGTATATTGGTAGGCAAAGGGTGATATACTTCTCAGATATGGTCTCTAAAATTGTAGTAAGGATCTCTGGATGGCAATCTAAGATATTAAGCTTTGGTGGTAAAGTTACCCTTATTAAACATGTCTTACAGTCTATTCCCATTCATCTTCTATCTGTTGTATCTCCCCCTTCTACTACCTTAAAGCAAATTCAATGCCTCACAGCTGATTTCTTCTGGGGCTGGTGGGAAGGTAAAAAGAAATACCATTGGTCTTCATGGAAGAACTTGAGTTACCCTTATGAAGAAGGTGGTATTGGAGTTAGAATGGTGAAAGATGTCTGCAAATCCTTTCAATACAAGCACTACTGGACTTTTAGAACCAAGAATACTCTCTGGTGGGACTTTCTTAAGGCAAAGTACTGTCAGAGATCTAATCCGGTGAGCAAAAAATGGGGCTGAGGAGAATCATTGGTATGGAAGCACATGATGCAGAATAAGCATGAAATTGAGCCCCATATTCATTGGAAGATTAATTCTGGGAATTGTTTCTTTTGGTGGGATGACTGGTTGGGGGTGGGGCCTTTGGCTCACCTCAGAAATACTAGTAGCAGGCTCAACAACACCAAGGTTTCCCAATTTATCCAAGATGGCCCAGTAGAACCAGGAGATGATTGTAAACACTGCTCCTTCTCAGGTTGTTGCTGCTATTTTGAGTATCAGGTTACAGACTTTCCATGGGGTTCTTGATAGAGCCATGTGGAGTCTCAGTCCTAATGGAGAGTTCACAATCTCATCTGCCTGGAACCTGATTAGAGACAAGAAAGTGAGATCCAAGAACAACTACTATCTATGGAACAAGTATGTTCCTTTTAAGTGTTCTTTTCTTTTATGGAGGGCATTAAAAGGGAAATTACCAACTAATGAGAAGTTGATCAGTCTTGGTTATGAACCTAGTAGGTGCTACTGCTGCTATAAACCAGGGTGGTACAACATAGAACACATCTTCAGCGCTGGCCACTTTGCTCACAATGTGTGGAAATTTTTTGATGGTTCATGTGGTATCTCTACTGACTGCTTACCATTGAGTGTAATCATGAAATGGTGGGGTATGAGAATATAATAATGATGTTCAGAAACTCATATTCCAAGCTGTACCTATTTTCATATGCTGGAATATCTGGAAGAACAAATGCTCTAGTAAATATTCTGGCACCAGTTCTAACATGGCTAGAGTGAAGTATTTGGTGGCTAAGGATGTCTGTTTCATGTTTAAGAGTGCATATCCTTATATGCAGTGGTCCACTAATTGGATAGAAACCATCAAAATTGCCAGCCAGTGTGTGCATGATATTAAAATCACCCCTGTAAAGTGGACTAGACCTCCTGAAAGGTGGGTGAAACTCAATACAGATGGTAGTGCTTTGTCAAATCCTGGTAAGCTGGGAGGTGGTGGAATTATCAGGAACAGTGAAGGGCTATTCTTATTTGGTTATGCAGCTCCTGGTGGTGAGGGGTCCAACAACCAAGCTGAATTGGAGGCTGCTATCATAGGCATTTCTTAGTGTACTCAGTTAGGCTTCAGAAAGGTTATTTTGGAAGTGGACTCTGAATTGCTACAGAGATGGCTTACTGATAAGCAGGCACACCCTCCTACAATTGATCTGCCTCAAGGAATAGACAAGTTTCATTATCATAGCGTGAAGTTGGAAAGCTTTAGATGCAAACATACTCTACGGGAGGCTAATTTTGTAGCAGATGCCTTAGCTAAACATAGTCACAACTTCAACCAGCTGCAAGCTTATTTCAATATCCAGCAAATGCCTCAGCAAGCAAGGGCCTGTATCTTCATGGACAAAGATGATATAGTCTCCTTCTGACGGAAGAAATTGAAGAGAATCAAGAAGCCTCCTTGAGTTGTGAAGTCATGAGCCACCAGGAGGCCTCTTGGGCCTAATCTCTGTTTTACTGGTTATCCTTAGGATTAGTCGTAGGTTTATTTTCCTTTTACTTATGTAAGGGGAGAGTCTCCCTTGTTTATTGCTTTCTTAGATTATATGTAAGGAGAGTAGTACTCTCTTAGGTATAGTCTAGGTTTGCATTTCATTTTAGAAATGGGGACTAATGGGCCGATCTTAGTAGGTTGGCCGATTGGTAAACCATCTTAGGGCGGAGGTAAGGTTTATGTCCCCCTCCTTGTATTTTGCTGTTTTTATATTTATGATAAAGCTTAGGGGTGTGCGGCTCAACCCCTGACCGCCACGAGGGGTGAGATCCTTGGGTAAGGTCTGTTAAATAAAAAAAAATAGGAAAGTTTTGAACTAGACTAAGTACTGGAGTTCTCTTATGACCCTAATCCACTTCCAATACACTTTTCATATATAGAAATGAAGCTTAAAACATAGGTATATGTAAGACATTACTAGGTTCAAACTTATGTATTTATGACGATAACAATTCAGATCCTCGAGATAGAGTTGTGGGGTGTTATAGTCATTATGAACTTTTACTAATATTATTCAGACTCTTCAAAAATGTCAACAAGTGCATGTTAAATTTTTTAAACATTGTGTAATTAGCCAAAGATGTTCATAGGTTGTCTAGATTGTGTGTAAAGTTGAGTGAGTCCGAGAGTGGTGGTATAATTGTTCTTCATGGGTCGGCATCTTCTTTGAACGACGAGGCTAAGGCCAAGCACGACCTTGGTCCCACCTTGGTTGAGTTGAAAACCCTAGTAAAATATGGAAAAGTAGAAGTCTTCTCATAAGGGGAGATAGTGTACTTTGATATCAAGGGAGGTTGTGTATGCTCGGTGATAATGAGTTGAAGAAGTTCATCATTTAAGAAGCCCATAACTCTTCATATTCCATTAATCCTAGTACTATCAAGATGTAGAGATACTTGAGGAAAATTTATTGGTGGAATGGAATGAAGAAGGATTTGCTCAATTTGTGTCAGACTGTACAAATTGCCAACAGGTCAAAGTTGAACACCAAAGGTCAGGTGCCTTAGAAAAAGACATCGATATTCCTACTTAGAAGTGGAAAGAGATTAACATGTATTTCGTAGTTGGATTTCCTAAGACCAAAAAGCATTTTTACTCCATATGGGTCATAGTTGTCCGCATGATGAAGTTGGCTCATTTCTTACCGATCAGGATGACATTCAGCGTCGAGGACAATACCCTCTTGTATATCCAAGAGTTTTTTAGGTTGAATGGGATTCTATTGTCCATCATATCAAACCGTAGAGTTCAATTTACTTCTCACTTTTGGAAATCTTTTCAAAGAGTACTTGGAACTAGAGTGAATTTGAGTTTGGCTTTTCATCCCCAAAATGATGGGCAAGCCAAAAGGACTATTCAAATGTTGGTAGACATGTTGAGAGCTTATATGTTGGAATTCAAGGGGAATTGGGATGGACGCTTTCCACTTATCGAGTTTCCCTACAATAATAGTTTTCATGCAAGTATTGAGATGACACCATTTGAAACATTATATGCTAGACAGTGTAGATCGCCTATCGGGTGGTTCGAGATCGGTGAGGTGGAATTAATAAGACAGGACTTAATGATGAATTCTTTGGAGAAAATTAAAAGCATAAGGGAGAAATTGCAAATAGCCTAAAGCTTACAAAAGTGCTACTCTGATGTGAGGAGAAGGGAACTTGAGTTCTAAGTAGGTGATTGAGTCTACTTAAAGATGTCTCCTATGAAAGGTGTTCTCTGGTTCGATAAGAAAGGGAAACTGAGTCCTAGATATGTGGGACCCTATAAGGTGGTGAGAAGAGTTGGAAAAGTGGCATACAAGTTGGATTTACCCAATGAGTTGCATTTGATTCATCCGGTATTTCATGTGCCGATGTTGAGGAAATTCATAAGTAACCCAAGTTCCATAGTTCCTTTGCATGGTGGACATTGAAGAAATTCTAGACCGGCAAGTTAAAAAACTAAGAAATAAGGAAGTGGCATCCTTCAAGGTGCTTTGGAGAAACTAACAAGTCGAGGGTGCTACATGGGAAGCAGAAGCAGATATGATGAAGTGTTACCCACATCTATTCAACTCTACTCAAGCCTAAGGTATTAAGAAATTCTTCCAAAGACCTCCAATTCCATGCACTTTAGTTTTTGTGATGTATGTATTTTCTTAGATGTTTATGAACTGTTTTGAGACATGATTCAAGTATGAAACTTGAAATTTTTGATAAATGATGTGTAGCTTGCATTTTTGCATGCGTACTTGGTTATTAGCTGCTAATTTACTCCTTAAAGCCAGTCTTTAAGTACATTCAGGGATGAATGTTCCCGAAGGGGAGATATTGTAACGACCCCCTAGTTTAGGAGCCTTTAGTACAAAAACGATAGCTTGAAAAGTGAGTTGAAGTTGTTTACGGGGTGACTACAACCCGTAAGTTGACATATGGCCCGTAGATCTCTAATCTTAAACATAGAACTTCAAGAAAAGGAAAATTTCTAAGTGTGGGGTAACCCATGAACCAAATGATGGCCTGTAGGATACCTTATGTCCCATATATGGTCTCGTGAGTGGAAATCCAAACATGAAGAAAATTTAGAGTTTGATGAAAGGAGCCTTATGAATTATAAGATGGGCGTAAAATAGGATACGACATGTAAACTTCCTTTTGGAATGAAGCCAACGATAAGGTGAAAATGGTTGAGTGTGGAAGGACTCTATGAGTCCAACCATGGCCCATGAATGGTTATATAGACCGTAACATGTGTCCGTTGATTTAAGTCCGGCAAAGTTAGTTTTCAGGAAATTTCGGATGTGTTATCAGATGAAGGGACTTACGGTCCATGAATTAACTTATGACCCGTAACCGAGGTCTCGTATATCAATCCTAACAGTTTTTATTAGGGGCAATTTTGTCATTTCTGTCCTTTCTATTCCTAAGCTATGTCATTTGGGGGATGAAAAGGGGGTCATATATCATCCTTAAGGCCCTAATTCCATCATTCTTCACTCTCTAAATTCTCTTAGGCAAAAAGATCTCTCAAGAACAAGTTATAATAAGGCTAGGGTTTCCAAGGCTTCTACTCCAAAGGCTTCAATTCTGTATCTCTTTAGGTCCTCTAGGTATGAGAATGATTTATGGGTATCCTTTCACACATGAAGTTCCCTACTAAGTGTTTTACCTTTTCTTTATGTTTCTCAAGTTAATCTGCATTCTTATGATGGTTTTATGACATTCATGCCATTAAATTATATTATGAAGTTCAAAAACTAGTTTACTATACAATATATGCGTATTTGAACAATGATGATGACTCTATGATGGGTTTGATGTTGATAAGGTTGGGCATTTTTCTATGTTCTTTTTTAAGAGAATTTTCTCAATGACTCATGCAATTTCTGATTGTTCCATTATAAAAGTTAAGCCCACCTAGTTTTCAAGTAAAGCTTTATATGATTTATTACTATGAATACGGCATTTAAGAACAGCTTAAAAGTTGACTTATTCAAAGATATCAATGTGATGATAATTGCCCTAAAAGATGTTTAAGAAAGGTCCGAATATGAAAAGAAAATTCTCACTTGGGGGTTCCTATGTTCGAGCTACTCTTATGATTGGTTCTTCTGATTTTAAGTTATGTTTTGAAGATTCCGTGGAATGATATAGTTCTAAATTGACATTGATGTGGCGTTTGGTAAGGGAACATTAGAAGAAACCTATTGTCACATTAAATATGTGCCACCATAGAATCCCTTGTAGTCTAAGCTAGTGGATCCACGTAGGTCATTTATGTTATGATGATGCATGCAAAGGTGGACGGAGCTCCACCCGGCAAGTGGTCTCCATGTGCCAATGTAGGGGGTTATGTTGGATTTCATATAGTAGCTCACATGGTCTTACATATCAATTAAGGTCCACTACCACAAGCTTATGATCTTTTGCTATGTTATCATTTTATGTGCTTTCTATGCATTATCTCCTTTTGATCTTGAGCCATATTCTTTTTGCATGCTTTAGCTTATGTTATGATATTTTTATCTTACGTATACCCATATATTATGTTTAATAACAATGGCATTACAATTTCATCGCTGCATTGCATCTCACATATATAGTACATTCAAATGTACTAACACCTATTTTGCCGGCATAATTTAATCATGTAGGGACAGGGATCCTTCCATCAGCTCGAGACTAGTTTTCAGCGTCTGAGACTAGTATTTCATTGTAGTGAGACCTTCCTTTGAGACTCCTCCACTTTTTCATTTTATCTTGTATCTTTTCTTTGATTTTAGATGATGTATATATAGCCCCTTCACGGCATTTACTTTCTATGTTGCAATGTTTTAGACTCCTTTCTATTTGATGGAGATCAACCGATACCAGTCCCATTCAATCATAATGTAGTTGGTATGCATATGGGCAAACATTATATCTGTAGTATTTCTACTGCTTTTTAATGTTTTTTCATTGTCAAATTGGCCCTTAGCCCCTTTTTCTTTAATTTTTTGCAAAATGTTTTACTTAATGCCTATGAATGTTTAAGATGCTCAAGATGGCTTGGGTGAGATGCCTTCGGGTATCTCATTCGTCGTGTGCTGACTAGGCCCCTAAGTCGATCCTTACATTTTGTTTACTTTACTTTATTTATATTTATAATATGATCAAGAGGCTTGGAGGGGCGCCTTTGGATGCCACATTCGTTGTGTCATAGTTAGGCCTAGCTTCGGGTTGTGACAATAGTTACCCCATAATATATGATAAAATAATCAATAACCAATGGAGTAGTGTTAGACATTGCTCTTAGTCTTGTTATATGAGAATGATCTTTGACTATTGCATTTATGATTGATGGTGTGAACTGATATATTGAGTATGAATTGGTAAGTTTTTATTGTTCTCTGTGTTGTGTGATTTTGAGATGTGGTGTCTTAAAGGGTGGTATTTGAGAAATTTAGATGGTGTCATTTATGTGGAGGGACAACGTATTTTATAGAAACTTTTGAAATTAAGATATGATTTATAGAACTCCAAATATAGTATTTGATATAGAAAGGTAAGTCCATTTCATTGAATCCAGCTATTGTTGGTCCACCTGCATCTCATAAAGGTGTACAATAGGACTTGCCTAATTAGATGATCTTGTACAAAGAGAAGGAAAAAAATTTCAAATAGAGCGGGGCCATTGTCTGGCAGCCTCTCGCCATGCAGAGGCCGCCACCGTAGGAGCAAAGTTGCCATGCCAGCCTTTATCATATATGAAACTGCAAGGGTGTGTTTGTTCCACCTTGTCACCCAAAACCTTCATTTTTTGCAAACTTTTGTCACATCGGTATTTTGTAAAGTGCCCTAGTACCTAAATATTCAGGGATTCTAGATTTTCAACTCCTAATTGATGCTCAAATCTAAGATCTAGCCAAGAATGCTATTCAACTCCCCACACTTCCCGAAGCCATTTTGGCCCAATATTTTTGTAGTTCTTACACCTAGAATGTTGGTGATACATCGTGAATGTAAGGAAGAAGTCCATGTTACGTCAATGTGCAAGAATTAAGTGACAATTAGAAATTGTTAAAATCCAATCCAAGTCTACCTTATCCCTTTGTACCATGCAATGAATTGTTAATTGAAAAGTAACGTAATTAGAGTAGAAGTAAGACTATTACCTTAGATGCAACATCCAAAACAAAACTATCGATGGATACTTTGGGATTTTGATGGTGGGTAAAGAAGGATATAGGAAGAATTCATTCCTTTCCCCTTCAAATCCTTCGTCATTATCCCATCATAGCATATCCGACGTAGAAACTAGTACAAAATCTTTTGTGGTTTCATTTCATTCTTTGTAAATCGTCCATAGATAAGGTCCTTATGTGCTTAAGCCTCGAGGTATTTGGTCCTTTGTTGGCCATAATAAGTTATTCCATTGGCTTCTAAGAATTTTGGATCTACTCATGTCTGCTCCCTTGCTTATCATTTAGGGACGAATAAAGGGTAAATTGCCATATGTTATGACGAATCACAGTATGTTATTTAGGTTGGCTAAAAATATTGTGCTCCAAGTTGATCTGGACCAAAATCATCCCACTATAGAAGGAATAATCCCACCATAATGGCAGTGCCATCGCCAGATAGGACCTATCATAGAAGAATTATATGGGCAAAAAAATAAAAAATGTGAATTTATTTATTCTCTGCCTCCCTCTTAGTGGTAAAACAAATCAGAGTTATTCTAAAAATCCTCAAAAAGATACTCTAAGACTAGTAAGAAAGGAGAGAAGAGAATCTAACGTAAGAAAGTTTATAACTAATAAAATTTACGCCTGCCTCCACCGTTTCACCATCCAAAGTCAGAAATTGTGCTATCATCCTTTGATATCCTCTCGGCCCTCAAGTAAGCTAGTCTTTTCCTTTTTTAATAGTTTTAAACCTATTTTCATCATATAATGTAGTATAGATTGATGGGAGAGATCATTCTTAGGCCTTACAACATGGAATGCGGATGACTTAACTATATGTTAGTATTGCCTACAAGTATATGAATGAGAAAGATGGAATAACCTAATAAAATGACTAATGGTGGATAATTGCATATAATGAAACTTGGTATATGATTATGCAAGGTGTGATATATTCATTATGGTTGACATTGGGGTTGTGATCATTAATTGTTATTGTGATTGTGGATCAAGTGTCAGATTCTGATGTATTTCTTGATCAGGTACCGTGCTCTGACACATATTATATTGGATATCACATTCCTATACATATTTGATAGAGTATCACATTCCAATATGCTAATTATTAGATCGGTAACACACTAACTATTGGATCAGGTGTCACGTTCTGACAAATAATGAATCGAATGTCATGTTCCGATACACTAACTATTGGATTGGGTGTCGCGTTTCGATATGCTAATAGTTTAGGTATGAATTTCATTATAGGACCATTATTGATATGAATTTGATACTTGATTGTGCAAGTGTGTGAATTTTTTACTGTAAAAAAATAGTATTTTGACTGCGGTAATTGGGTTGTTTATCATGTTCCGACACATATTGGATCATGTTTCACATTCTGACATGCTAGCTATTGGATTGGATGTCGTGTCAACACACTAATAGTTTGAGTATGAATTCTACAAGAGGACCATCGTTGACTATTATCTATGACGAATATGATTACATAAGTAATGATATAGGAATTGATATAATTGTAACTGATCATACTCATCCTATGTAATAATTGGTATGAAAAATTGAAAATCTATGTGTTACTAATTCCAATGTTATGGTGGTATTATTAGTGTGACCATAATTGTGATATATATGTGTATCGCCTGTATTACTAAATTGTGATTGTCTATTATATTTTATATTATTAGGTATAAGATTGCATATAACCAAATGGAGAGTGGTTGACAGGTTCTTAAGCTATGAATTGGTGATAGAGTCAGATTATGTTTGTTAATTTGGGTATGCATGTTAATGGCAGCTTAGGAATGGAAGTCTAAGTTTCTATCTTCGTGTAGGTTGCACTGGTAGGTGGAATCTCGCAGTAACAAGTGAGGTCTCTTCATGGTGGACTGATATGTGTAGAAGGGGATAAGTGTCAATCGTCTTAATGTGGTCATATTGCAAATGAGTTACTAAATATTGTAAACAAGACATTGTTGAAAATACTTAAATAAAAGTAGTAAATCGGTTATACCAAGTTAGCGGTTGTGGGTTCGAAATCCATATTATGAGGAATAAAAGGGCTAGGCCTTGGTGTGCAGTAGAGTTGGCGGCAGAGTAATTATAAGACAAAGGTCATGTCATATACTCGGGGTTGTTAAGGTTTCCAAATGGTAAGAGTTTGCGTGCAAAAGATTAGGTTGTGTCGTCTCTTCTTATATGCTTGCTTTTGAATATTTACTTTATATTGGGTGGTGGACTTCAGGTTGATCGATGATGCCTACCACTATGTCTTTCTTGTACTAATACTACTCTTTCTATACCTTTTTGGTATAGCCTGATTGCAAGATCGGTGATAATTTACAGATGAAGATGAAGGCTATCTCTAACAGCTTCTACTCTTTCTTCTTTGTAGTGGGAGATGTGTCATTATTGTGTTTCATATTAATTTTTTAGGAACTCTTGTATTTGTTTAGACTAGATTCCACGGGATTAAATAAAATTTGACTCTATACTCGATAATTCAAAGATCTTTTCAGTTTTATCTTTTGTGTCTTTCATCTTTCGTATGATTTAGTTGGTTGTAAACTTAGGGTTCTCCTATTTAGGTGTTAGAGCAGATGCTTGCACAGCCCGGTGAATCAGATCGTGCCACAAAAATATAAAGGACATTCCGAATTTGGTAGGAAAAATCATATAATAGCATTAAAACCAAAATAATTTTTTTAAAAAAAAATCAGACAAAATATTCATTAGGTCAAAATTTTTACTCAAAATAACCAATTATCATTCATTACATAAAATGTGCATTCAACCACTTTCAGTAACAAGTGCAATGCGTTTTCTCCTTCCAGTCATTAATGACTTCTCCCTTCCTTCTTATTCTTCCTTATTTCCTTGCTACTTTCCTTCTTTCTTCTTTCCTCCTTCTCCTTCATCTTCTTGCTCCTCTTGCTCCTTCGTTTTCTTCTTCTTTCATGTTCAAAACTTATTTAAAGTTTGATTTTAAAATTTGGCGTGCCACATGTGAATTATTTTTAGTAAATAATATATCAGAAGATTCAAAACATTGAAAGGAGATTATATCCAAATTTTAGTGTTGATTAAATTGCTTAAGATTGAAAAGCTAATATGCAATGTATACTTTATTGTATCAATAATGTTTATAGATGTACATATATCTCTAATGCATAGTTTACATTATCTATATATAATTCTATACTATTTATTCAATATCAATTCATTATATATGCATATCGATACATTACTTATACGTACGACCATTTTGCTGAAAATAATTTTTATTAAATGTACATATTGGTAAGCTAAACTTTTGCTATAAAATTAAATCACAATACAAATATGTAAATATAATGCGAAAATTGAGAGAGCGATAAGTGCAGTTTATCTGAGTAGAAAAGAAAATAAGAAAATGAATAATATAGGGAACAGAAAAGTTCTTTCAAACTTGTATTAATGTGTGAAAGTGATTACTTTTCAATTATATTTAAATTAGATATAGAGTCCCGTGTTAGCATGGATTATATATACATATATATATATATATATATATTAATTTATGTGACATATATAGAATTTGTAAAGTTAAATAAATTTTTAAATATTTTAAGTTGTTATTTATTATGCTCTATAGTACTTTTAAAGTAATTTTTAAATAATATGGCATTACTTCTTTTATCTCAATTATGTAGCATTGATAAAATTCAAAAATCAATCAAATTTTTTATGTCTTCTACTTTTTAATTTGTTAATTATTGTGATTTATAAAGTGATACTTTTTATGCCATTTTTCAAATAATATATGTTACTCTCTACGTCCCAATTTATGTGACACTGATAGAATTTCTTAAGCCAACCAAATATTATATATGTTTTTCAAATATATTTTAAGTTGTTAATTATTATTATTACTTATAAGACCTTTTACATAAATTCTGAATAATATATGTTACTCTTTATGTCTCAATTTATATGGCACTAATAGAATTTCGAGAATCACTTAAAAAAAATTTATGTTTTTAGATTTTTAAGTTGTTTATTATTGTAATTTATAGTACTTTTTAAATATTTTAAATAACGTATGCTACTTCTTTGGTCACAATTTTATCTAGTACTAATAGAATTTTGAGAGACAGTTCAGTTTTTTATATGCTTTATAAGTATTTTAAGTTGCTAATATTATAATTAATAATATTTCTTATGTAATTTTCAAATATATATAAGACACATAAATTAAAATGGATAAATTAGGTTATCGGAAATGACTAAGATAGCCCTTGGGCAGCAAGGTGATAGGACAAACCGCCAACTGTCTTCTACACATATAATAAATTAGATAAATATAAATAATCAAATAAAAATAAAAGGCAAATGACCAATTTAGCCTCTCAAATGACAGCACAACAAACAGATGCTTTGGAGGCACCTTCTACATATGTGAAACGGAAAATTATGCAGATAAACAAGCATATACTAGTAGTAGTTAATTAGATAGCATAGCTATAATTTGAATTAATTGCAACTAGCCATTAATATCTTTGTATAATTGTAGTTTGAGTTTGTATTATGAATTGTATGGTCTATATCAAATATACAAACACTGCAAACTATATACCGAATTATACAAACATTGTATGAGAACTATATAGTGAAATATATAATCATTGTCATAGCTATAGTTACAAAATATAATTGCCTAAGTTGTAGATAATTCGGCCTAGTAAATTTCAGGACTAAGCTATTTATGAAAATTCCTGAAATTATGACTTAAACCACTTGTTAACTAAGTATAGCTATCAATACAAGGATTGACACATCATTTTCATCTTCATGTTCATTCGCTACACAAACAAAAAAACTTTTTCACGTTCCAAGCGTAATTACTATTTGTATAGGCCGAAACCCAGGTTTCGCAGTTGGTTGAATGAAAGGTGATAAGTGGAGATGAAAGACCAGTCAAGCATAGTGAAATTAGTCTTAACATTGGAACTCATCTGGTAAGATTGTATTGGTTCCCTTGGTCTCTAAGTTGCAACCCCCAGTCATAACCAGTTTCAAAGAATATGAACACATACAAATATGTCATGCCCCGGGAGGGTACCATTGGCGTGGCTGGCACTCAGAGACTATTGCTAGTCCCCAAGCGAACTACTTAGCCTCATCACATCACTCAATCAATAAACTTTACTGAACCACGGAAAGTATAAGTAAGTAAATGTGCACATCTCATCTAAAGTCTCAAATAAATATATATAAAAATAAAGGCTAGTAGAAAGAACTAGTTCACAAGTCTCAACATCAACGCTCAACCATCGTCTATGAAGCTTCTATTACTACTCATGTGGTGCCAATGACAGACCCATGGCTACCCAAATCAGATTAAATAAAATAGTCCAATCTAACTCTAAAGCATGATGAGATAATAATAGTGGATCCTCTAGAGTGGGGGAGGCTCACTAAATCAGTTGTGAATCTCATATCTTCAACGGAGCGCCTGTTGACGATCTTTAGTACTTGCCTTTACATCATAAAATGATGCAGTCCAAAGGGGACATCAGTACTTGGTATGTAGCGATGTGTAAAATAGCAAAGTGAAACAGAAATTGGTAGAATAATATGAAAATAACATAGACTTAAAATAAACATCAAAATCACATCGAATAGTCAAATGTCTATCTATGCAAGAATAAAGAGTAGACAAGTGACCTATCAATAACTCAAACTCATCATTCATCTCAGACTCATCTCAAAGGAGCTCACCTCCTCTCATCTCATCTCATCTCATCTTATCTCAAAGGAGCTCACCTCCTTTTATGTCATCTCATCTCAGAGGATCTCACCTCCTCTCATCTCATCTCATCTCGACTTAGAGTACTCAAGATATGAAATTTATGGGAGTTTCTCTTATCCGACAACATTCACTTATGAGCCAGTGAATGTACAACAATCACACTGATGTTGTCACAGCCATTCCAAACTTGTTAGGTATGGAATGCTCCGAAACCATATAAGCTCACTCAATATGGAGTCAATACTCAACAAATCCGCTACAACTTTCAGGGACTGTTACTCTCGAGGGAACCATAATATGTGTTGGTTTTATGCCTCACTTACATTTGGCGACATAGTTAATGAGTTCGAGTGGGACTAACTCTTACCGATTTTGGTGCATGATACTCCTCCCATGACTCAATGCTCATAAAACATCCATTTCAACCAATCCCATAAGGACACGAACCCTATCAATGATCAGTATCTCATAGGGACTCGAACCCCATCATCATTAAACTCATAGGAACTTTAACCCTTTTCATCAATCAATCTCATCAATGACTCGAGATTTAAAACAATCATTAGGAAAAGTGATTGAATAGACACATCAGTAGAGTTCATTTATAGAGACTCATATGACAATCAAATGTTATCAACTCATCATCATTCTCTCATCATGCTCAACAATCTCAACTCAAGGCTCTAGACTTAATTCTCAAGTTGATTATGCATGTTTTTCAAATTACTCATGTAGGATTATGCAAGTTCTTCATGAAAATGTTCAATTTAAGAAAACAAATAGTATGATAATTATCAACATAGGAAAACATGTTGTTTAAATCAGTTTTTCAAGAAACACCATCAAGAATTCATACATGTAGACTCTTGAACCATCAACTCATCTATGACTATCTATGGGGCACATGAGAGAATAATCCCATGCTCTTAGTTTAGCCTTACATACCCAGGATACAGCTATCAACCAAACACGTCAAGGATCTCTTTTTGAATCTCTCAACTCAAGCTCTTCTCCTCTCTCCTCCAACTCTAACTTAGTAGAATGTCGGAATAGGACTTAGAATGGGGGTTTTAGACCATTTTTACGTCAAAACAACCTTACTAGATCGTGTATAGAGTTTAGGAGGGATGGGAAATTAATCAGAATGTCCCTCATAATAATTCAAAAAAATTCAACTCGAAAAAGACCCAGTCTGCGACGCGGGCTAGTCGCGTACTATATATTTTCAGAAAAAGTTTTTGAATGATTTTTCTCAATCCCGTTGAAAATTTTAAAAAGGATACAAGTGTTGGTCCGCGATGGGTGCTCGACGTCCTCCTGTTGCGTACTAACACTATTTTGTGTTTTAGATCGAAAAATTATCTTTTGATCATGTCACTCTAAAAATCGACCGAGACTATTTTCATATTCAATTTTTTGTGTTGTTCACAAATTTGGCTTTGAATTTTCCGTATGAGCATCGATAGATGCGTTACATGCATACCCTCTCTCTAAGGGTATTTTGATAATTTTATCGGGCATCAAAACTTACACCACACATATGTTAAAGCTAAGATTTCTCTAATTTTAATTGATATCTGAATTACAAGAAACCCATAAAAAAGGAAAACAATCAAAATTTTCTCATAAATATGGTTCATCATGAATCCTAGAGCAACTTAAAATTTAATCAAGATTCACTATGATTGGGAATCAATCAAATAGATCTGGAAAAGTAATCAAGCATCTTTGGACTCAATCAAGAAAAGATTTTGTTGTTGTCTTCCTCAAAAGTCTTATCCTTGGAAAAAGAATCAATAAGATAATGATAAGATTGAAAAGATCATTCAAGGAATTAATTAGATAATGAGAAGGTTGGAAAGATCAATTTCACTATGATTTTGAGGATCAATCAATGAAGCAGAAAGGGATCAAATCAATCAAAGAAACAATTAAATTAGAAAAGAGTCAAGGAGAAGATTTGCAAGATCAATTTAGCATGACTGGATCCAATCAAATTTCTGTCAAGATGGCAAATTGGATCACCTGCCTCAAACCTTCCCTTATTCTTAGAAATAGGAGTCTCTATTGCCTTATTCCAAGGATGAAACCCCTTGGGATGCCATCTCTTCTTAAAAGTAGGCATCAAATATCTCAGAGTTTTGTAAAAGCCTATTGCATTCAAACCATTCTTCAAACTCTTCATCTTTGAAAAAGCACTGTATTTCTTTTAGACTTACTGTGAAAATAGAGAGAAAATAGAAGAAATTGAAATAGAGGTTTTTATCAAAAGAAAGAAAGAAAACCAACAAAAGACTGAGAGTAGTTTAAGTTTTTCTTATTCCTTGTAACCACAATCTTTTAAAGGCTTGAAGAGATATCCCTTGCACTTTCAATTGGTATAAGAGCCTGGTCTCACTACATATTTGTCTAACCACAGGTGAAAAAATACCATAGCTAAACAAACTTAAACAATTGGAGCACTTTTTCAAAAGGGAACTTCTCAGACCAAACCACTCAACTTCAATGGAAAAAAATTCTCTCGTTGGAAAATAAGGATGAAAAAATTCATAAAATCCTATAATGTAAAGGTCTGTAGAGTTGTTAAGACATTCCCATCCATGTGGCCAAACCAACAAGTGAGAGTCCATCAAGCACTGAAGACAGTCAGACTTCTATCACACCTAGCCTAAAAAACTACACTGATGAGCAAATGGAAGTTATCAAAATAAATTTAAAGGCTAAGAATATCCTCTATAATGCTATCAGTGGTGAAGAATATCAAAAGATCTCCAGTTGTGAAACTGCCAAGGAGATGTGGGATAAGCTAGAAGTAACTTACAAAGGAACTGACAAAGTCAAAAAGACCATTTTCGGTCTTTTTGTTTATGGATATGAGTTGTTCTAAATGAAGGAAGGAGAAATAATTGAGAATATGTTTGCTCGTCTAAGCAAAAGTATTGGAGAACTCAAAACTATAGGAAAACAACATCATTCCATTGAGCATATTAGAAGAATTCTCTAAAGCCTGCCTCCCAATGGCACACCAAAGTTGTCGCTCTTGAACGTATGAACCTGAAAAGTTTCACATATAATAAAGTCAAAGGAGATCTAATTGCTTTTGAGAAAACTCATCTAAACAAAAAGAGGAAAAAGGATGACCAGAAAAACTATGTTGCATTCAGAGGTTCGAATGAAATTCAAGAGGAAAAAGAAGAGTTCACTGAAGATGAAATTGCACTGATCACTAAATCTGTAATGGAAACCTTCAGGAAAAATAGAAATCAAAGAAGAGGTACGCAAAATTGCTTTAGAAATAAGCAAATTAGTAATTACAAGAGAAATGATGGCAGGTGTTATGAATGCAATAAATTTGGATACATTGCAAGTGAATGTCCCGAAGCCAAAAAGAGATATCCTCAAGGAAAATCTAATAACAAAAGCCCTTAGCATCTAGAGTGATGAAGACATATCTAAATTTGATCAAGATGAATCTAGAAACATCTGCTTCATGGTAATTGGTGAATCAAGCTGAGTAAATTTGATTTTTGTAAAAACTGTCTTTAGTTAAAAGCCTTACTAGATCAAGCCATTATATATTTAAAAAGATCCTTTGAGAATGTCAGATCTATCCAAGATGAAAAAACTCTTTAGAAATCAAACTTGAAGTTTGTGTTGTTGAAAAAAATCTCTTGGAGGAAGAAAATTTTGATTTTAAAAATAATTTGAAAAATGCTTGAAAATTTTCTAGTCCTAACAGTTCATACAATTCGATAAGCACTCAAAGTGAATATTTTAGTCTTACTGGCTCTGATATATCTAGTAAAAGTTCTTGCAACTATTGTGGAAAACATGGTCATACATACTCCAGATGCAGATTTCGTCACTTAAAGCCATCTAATGTGGTCTGGAAGGTTAAGGATACTACTAACCTAAAAGTACCCAAAACTATTTGGGTACCTAAAAATGAGAAATAACTTTGTTTTGCAAGAACACCACACCAAATCTAAAAGAAAATAGTAACTAGACAGTGCATATTTAAGGAAATGACAAACAACAAATATTTGTTCAAATTTGTTGCAGATTTCAAAGGAGGAAAAATTCATTTTGGAGACAACACCACTGGAACTATAATTGATATTGGTATTGGAGACAACACCATTAAATGAATCCTATGATACTACTAATGTATATCTCTTGAAGGATTTAAAGTACAACTTACTAAGCATCAGTCAACTATGTGACTCAAATCTAGAAGTAAGATTTAAAAAGAATGGATGCATAATTGAAGACAGCTTAGGAAGGAAATTCTTCCTGGAAGTAGAGACAAATATGTATACATTCTTCACCCAGTTAAAGGTTCAACTTAACATATATGTCTGACCTCCATATCTCAAGATCCATGGATCTTGCACAAAAAATTGGGACATGCCAGCATGAGACTTATTGAAAAATTGGCTCAACTCGACCTGGTTATTGATCCACCAAGATCATATATGTGATGCATTTCAACTAGGTAAGAAAACTAGAAACTCTTTCTTATCAAAAGATATTGTATCTACCACAAAACCTTTACAACTTCTCCATATGGACCTCTTTGGTCCCACCAGACCTGCTAGCATCAAAGGAAAAAGGTACGGATTTGTAACATTTGATGATTACTCTCATTTCACTTGGATAATGTTTTTGGCTTACAAAGATGATAATTTAAAGAAATTTGTGTTTTTTATAAGAACGTTTCGAAAGAAAGGGGATACTCTATTACCTGAATCAAAAGTAATCATAGAAGATAATTTAAAAGCAGATTGTTTGAAAACTTCTGCAATGAAGAGGGATATGCTCACAACTTCTTAGAACCTCAAACTCCACAGAAAAATGGAGTTGTTGAAAGAAAGAATCGAACTCTGCAAGATATGGCTGGAATCATGGTATGTGAACACGCTCTCCCACATCACTTATGGGCTGAGGAAATGAATACTACCTACCATATTCTAAATAGGTGTCTTATCAAACAAATTCTAAAGAAAACTCCATAGGAACCATGGAATGGTAAGAAATCAAATATTGATTATTTTCATCCCTTTGGGTGCAAGTGTTTTGTTCACAATAATGGTAAGGACAATTTAGGTAAATTTAATCCTCGTAGCGATGAAGGTATTTTCTTGGTTACTCAAGCTCTAGTAGATCTTATAGAATTCTTAATAAGTATACATCTACTATAGAAGAATCTATTCATGTTACCGTTGATGAATCTAATCATTCTATTGAAATAAGGTGCAGCTCTGACGATGAGGAAATAACTAGCTCTCAAAGTGTTGTTATAGCTTCAAAGAAGACACTGGAAAAGGAACAGTCGACTACTGATAAAGAGAAAACTTGCTACACGGTCAGTACGAAATGAATGGAGAAGTGAACCTAACTATACAAAGAAGTTTATTATTGGAAATGTAAATGATGGAATGAGAACTAGAGCATCAAGTAAGAAGTATGCTAACATAGCACTCATATCTCAAGTAGAACAAAAAAGGGTTGAAGAAGACTTAAAAGATAATGAATGATAAAGGCCATGTAGGAGGAACTTGACCAGTTTGAAAAGAATCACGTCTAGACTTCGGTTCCCAAACTAGAAAATGCATCTATTCTCGGAACCAAATGGGTTTTCAGAAATAAGTTGAACGAAGAAGGAGAAGTACTTAGAAGTAATGCCAGACTTGTAGCTCAAGGTTACTCACGATAGGAGGGAGTCAACTATGATGAAACTTTTGCTCCTATTGCAAGGTTAGAATCTATTCGTATTCTTTTAGGTTATGCTACTTTGAAAGGCTTTAAACTTTCTTCAAATGGATGTAAAAAGTGCTTTTCTAAATGGATTTATTGAAGAAGAAGTTTTTGTAAAGAAACCCCCTGGCTTTGAACTCCCCAATTTTCCCTACCATATTTGTAAACTTTTCAAGACTCTGTACGGTCTCAAACAAGATCCAAGAGCCTGGTATGAGCGACTGAGAAATTTTTTGTTGTCTCATGGGTTTCCTCGGGGAAGTATTGACAACACTCTTTTTTGGAAAATAATCTTCCTTTGACAGTATTATTATTCAAATATATGTTGATGATATTATTTTTGGGAGTACTAATGATGATTTATGCAAGAACTTTGCTAATTTAATGCAAAGTGAATTTAAAATAAGCCAGATAGGTGAGTTAACCTCTTGTTGGGACTACAAAATTTTCAACCTGATTGAGGCATTTTTATTTGTCAAAGTAAATATTCAAAAGAATTGATTAAAAAAAATTGGTATGCAAAATCCATAACCACTCATATGGGTCCCTCATGCAATCTGGATCTCGATCTAAATGATAAGAACGTGGATCAGTTCAAATACATAGGTATGATTGATTCTTTACTTTATCTCCCTGCTAGTCGACATGACGTCATATTTAGTGTTTGTAAATGTGCAAGATTTCAAACAACTCCTAAAGAGTCTCATTTGATTGTTGTAAAACAAATTATTCGACATTTAGGAGGAACGATCTCTTTTGATCTATGGTATGAAAGATCATCCATATTTAATCTTCATCACTTTTCAGACGCTGATTATGTAGGTGATAAATTTGACCAAAAGGGCAGCAGTGGATCTTGTTAATTCTTTGGTAGATCTCTAATCTCCTAGAATAGCAAGAAACAAAATTATGTATCAATTTCCCCCACTGAGGTTAAATATGTGGAAATTGATTTATCCTGTGCTCAAATTTTTTGGATGATTCATCAGTTAAATGATTATGATATTATTGCTTAACTTGCTTAATATTTTTGTGATAATTCTAGTGCTATTTGTCTGTCTAAATATCCTATGCATCATTCTAAAGCTAAACATATTGATATCAAGAATCATTTCATTAGAGATCATATTTTAAATGGAAATGTTGAAATTACTTTTGTCAACACTAAAAACAATTGGTTGATAGTTTTACAAAATCCTTGCTTGAAGAAAGATTTTGTAGTCTTAGAAAATCTTTAAATATCGTTCCAAAATCTTTTTGAAATTTCTTTTTATGATTTGTTGTATTAATTGAATTTATTTCCTTTTAAATGTTTGTACTACTTTGAATAGTGTATTATTGCTTCCACCTTTTTTACGGATTATTATGCATAAATATGTAATTTGGGCAGCCTTTCTCTGATGTTATGTATGCTCTCTCACTATTCTATTTGGAAATTTAAAAACTGCTACTTCCTACATCCTCATGGCTGATTGTTTCTTTTATGATGGACTCTTAAGGACTTAGTTCCTTTTTTTTGTTGTTGTATGAACTGCCTACTTGGCTATATAAACTATCTACTTTTTGTCTATGTTTCTTTTTTACTCATTGTTTATCTATTTAGCGTTTCCCTTGTTGTTTGTCATATGTTATTTTCTTTTTGCTAATGAAGGGGGAGAATAGTAGAGTTTATTGATTCAAAGGCAGCACAATCAACTGACTCAGGGGGAGTATACAGATGATATATAGTATGCCAAGTGCAAATTCGACCAGTCATCTATGAAGTGTCACATATAAATAGGGAAGTTGACTTAATTATTGTCATCATAGAAAAGGGAGAAATTGTTAAGGCTAAAATTTCTCTAAATTTGATTGATGACTAAACTGCAGGAAACTCATCAAAAAGGAAAACAATCAAAGCCTTCTCATAAACGTGGCTCACCATGAATCCTGGAGCAAGTAAAGATTTAATCAAGATTCATTATGATTTGGAATCAATCAAGCAGATCTAGAAAAATAATCAATCAAATATCTAGTGAGAAAGGAAAATAATCTGGAAAATCAATCAAGCATCTTTGGATTGGAGAGAATCAATCAAGAGAAGATTTTATTGTTGCAAGCATCTTTGGACTCAATCAAGAGAAGATTTCCTTGGAAAAACCTTATCCTTGGAAAAAGAATCAATAACTTAATGAGAAGATTAGAAAGATCAATCAAGGAATCAATTAGATAATGAGAAGATTGTAAAGATCAATTTCACTATGATTGAGGATCAATCAAGGAAGCGGAAAAGGATCAAAATCAATCAAGCAACAATTGAATTAGAAAAGAATCAAGGAGAAGATTGGCAAGATCAATTTAGCATGGCTGGATCTAACGAGATTTCTGTCAAGACGGCAAATTGGATCGCCTGCCTTAAGCCTTCCCTTATTCTTGGAAACAAGAATCTCTACTACCCAATTCCAAGGATGAAATTCCTTGGGATGCCATTGTAACACCCAGTAAAATTACCAAAATACCCTTAGAGGAGAGATATATGCATAACACATCTTTCAATGCTCGTATGAAAAATCTGAGAATGGATTTGTGATCAGCATGAAAAATTGAGTGGGGGAACGATCTCGGTCGATTTTTAGAACAACTGTGTCAAAAGATAATTTTTCGTTCTAAAATGAATAACAATTGAGGTGCGCGACAGAGCCGTCGCACACCTATCGTGAAGAGGCACTTATGTTTTTCCAAAAGTTTTTGATGGGATTGAGAAAACTTGTTCAGAAAATATTTGCAGAGAATATACTGGTATGCGACAAGTTCGCATCGCTGATAGGTAATTCTGAGTTAGAAAAATTCCTAAAACTTTTTAAGGGCATTCAGGTCCATTTCTAACACTTCTAAACTCCATATATAACTAATATAACTCCTTTTCATGAAGAAAGGGTTCAAAATCCCATTTTAAATCATCTTCCTAACAACTCTGACAAGCTAGGACTTGAGGAAAGTAGAGGAGAGTTGAGATTGAAGAGTTCAAGAGGAGATCCCAAGAGAGATTATCATAGCGATCATCCTGGGTATATAAATCTATCTAAAGCGTTGGACTATGTTCATCCACGAGCCCCTTCGTCTTCTTGAGTCATGATGATGAGAATTAATCACATGTTTTAAATCCTGTGAATTCTTGTACATGGTGGAATTTTCATGAATTTACTGGAGTCAATTTATAAGTTGCATCGTTATTATCATGAAATATGAATGTGATTCGAATGCCTAACACTCTAGCCCAAATTTTAGTATTTTCTTACTTATGTACTAAATTGACAAATATGAAATTTAATCTTTTAAACCCACGAATTGAACCAGGAAAGTATATTTTCTTCTTTCGTATAGGTGTATAGAGAATACCTATTTTATCTTATGAGTTGAGTCTGGATAATATGATGTTCTTGGCTGAAATCATTGGGAGTCTTACATGGAATGAGTTAGAGTCATGAGTTGCATTGCATAAATGATGGCCCTGAGTTATTGAGACACTGAGTTGAGTTATTGAGAAATGAGTTGGCTCATTGAGATGAGTAAAAAAGATGAGTTTGAGTTGATTTTCTATGAACACATTTTTGTCTTGGATGGAGTATTGAGCACCTAATGGGTGATTGAGAGGCACCCCAAGAACTATGTTGCCAACAGAGGATGGTCGCACAGGATAATTCTGGTGGCCCATGTCCCAATAGATGGACATTCTCTTTGGATCCAAGAGAGAGCGAGAGAGTTAGAGGTTAATTCCCTATTCATGGAAAGTTTAGGATGGATGTGGTAACGACGTCTTTTTGTTGTACACCACCCTAGCCCTCGGTAGTGGGGAGTCATCGATTAGAGAATCTTCCAAGTAACACTTCAGTTGGGCCAATCATGATTTTCAAACTGAGTTGCATTAAACACTGAGTCAAATTTTAAAGTATGATTTTAAACTTTAAATATGCATCATTTACTTGAGTTGAGATATGAGATGAGGAAAAGCATGATTTTAAACTTTAAACATACATCGTTTATTTGACTTGATTTATGAGGTTTTAAACTTTAAACTTGCATTATTTATTTGAGATGAGGAGTTGAGTCTTGAGTCGGTTTAGTTGATTGACTCTGAGCCTTACTTGTTTCTTGAGCCATCTTACATACTGTACATTCCACGTACTGACGCTACTTGGTGCTGCATCATTTCATGATGCAGATACAAGTGATAGAGGACTTCAACAGGCACACCATTGAAGTTCAGAGTTCCCGAGTTATAGAGTTGGTGAGCCCTCCTTGCTATTCGGAGGAGCCTTTATTTTATTTGAGTAATTACTTCTATTTTCTTTGAGTTGGATAGCCATGGCTTGTCATAGTACCATCTAGATATTAGAGGTAGAGGCTTCATAGACATTGAGTAGAAGATGTTGAGTATTGTTTTTTCCAAACTCTTGTTTATTGGAAATTCCATTTTTATTAAAGACTTGATTTACTTACTTTACAGTCTTTTCTTGAGCATTTTTCTTTCGTTGTCAAGTATGATGTGACGATAAGTCCAAGTGGTTCGCTTGGGGGACTAGCAATAATCTCTGAGTGTCGGACATGCCAAGGGTACCCTCCCGAGGGGTGACAAACTTTGCATCAGAGCAAAGAGTTCAAGAGTCATTAGAAGTCTATGAAGCCGTGTCTGGTAAAGTCTTGTTTATGGGTATGTTGTGCACCACACTACATAAGTAGGAGGCGATAGGACTTTAGGAATGGTTACACTTCTTTGATATTCTGAGTTTGTGTGATAGAGTTTAACTCTATAAATCCCTATCTAATTCATGCATTACGCGTTTGCACAACATGCCTTCTAAGTATACAACATCCCAACAAGATGCTCAAGCCCCAATCGCTGAGAATCCTCCACCAGAGGTCCCTACTCAGGCAGAAACGAGGAGCTGGGGTCGACCTACCAGGTTTGCTGAAGTTCCGCAGGCACCTCTTGTTCAGCTAGCCTCCACTTCAGAGGCGGACTTCAGAGGAGCCATTGCTATGCTCACCCAACTAGTGGCCTCCTAGAGTAATAACCGAGGTTCTCAGGCCCCTAGCTCTAACTCTCAGGAGCCCGCTATTATAACTAGGCTCTGAAACTTCTTGATAATGAACCCGCCAGTCTACACGGGGTCGAAAGTTGAGAAGGTTCCACATAATTACATTGACGAGATGTGCAATGTGTGTAGGGCTATGCACGCGACAGAGATTGAAGGAGTTGAGCTTGCCTTCTACTAGCTTAAGGATGTGGCGAATGTCTGGTATAACTAATAGGAAGATGGTCGGGATGATGATGCTAAGCCTATTGAGTGGAGTGAGTTTGAGAGTGCCTTCCTCGACCACTTCTTTCCCCAAGAGTTGAGGGAGTCAAAGGTTGAGGAGTTTGTGAACCTAAAGCAAGAGGGAATGATTGTTAAAGAGTACGACCTTAAGTTTACCAAGTTGTCTAGGTATACTCCTGAGATGGTCCAGGATATGAGGGCGAGGAAGAGAAAGTTCGGTGTCTAGGTTAGTTAAATAGGTTAAGAGGGAGTGCAAGGCAACATTACTGATCCCCGGCATGGATATCTCCAGAATCATGGTATCTGCCCAGCAAACTGGGAAGGATAAGTAAAAAGAGAGAGAAGAGCATTTGAGTAAGAAAGCCAAGTCCACCGGGCCTAATTCTAGCCAACACAAACAGGATAAGAGAGATAGATCTTACTTTCAGAAGAGGCATTCGGGGTATGCACCATCATCAGCCAGTGCACCAACTCCAAACGTCAGGTATGATCAATGGTCCCAAGGTCAATCAAACTTTAGAGCACTGGGTTCGCAAGCCAGTGTGACCCTTGGCTCAAAAAGGAAACCACCTTGTAGGAAGTGTGGCAGGATGCATTGGGGAGAGTGCAGGGACAAAAGAAATTCTTGCTAGAAGTATGGCCAAACAGACCACTTTCTGAAGGAATATCCCCTTTGGGGTAATAAGGCCCAGTCTTCTACTACGATGCCACCACCCAAGGGTAACCGGAGAGGTACTACACCGGGCACAAGCAGTGGGACGAACCATTTTTATGCAATGGGGAACCGACAAGACCAAGAGATTGCACCAGATATTGTGACGGATATGCTTTGAGTCTTTACTTTTTATTGTTATGCTTTGCTTGATCCAGGGGTAACGATGTCCTTTGTGACACCATATGTAGCTAGAAAATTTGAGATTCCCCCTGAGCGTTTACTTGAGTCTTTCCCTGTTTCTACTCATGTTGGTGAGTTTATCGTAGCCAAGAGAGTCTATAAAGATTACATAGTGTCTGTCTAGCATAGGGATACCCTTGCTAATTTGATTGAGTTAGGCATGGACTGGCTCCAGGCCTGCTATGCCTCTGTTGACTTTAGAACCTGAACTATCAAGTTCCAGTTTCAAAATGAGCCTATTATAGAATGGAGGGGAGATTTGGTTGCACCTAAGGGAAAATTTATTTCCTACCTTAAAGCTAGAAGGTTAACCTCTAAAGAGGGCATCTACCATCTCATGCGAGTCAAGTTTGATGATATTGAGCATCCTATTCATGAGTCAGTCCCGATTGTGAGTGAGTTTTCAGAAGTGATTCCCGAGGATCTACCTAGAGTCCCTCTTGATAGGGAGATTGACTTTTGGGATTGATGTTCTTCCTGGTACCCAGCCCGTTTCAATTCCACGTTATATGATAGCCCGGCTGAGTTGAAAGAGTTAAAGGAGCAGTTGAAGGATTTATTAGTGAGGGGCTTTATTAGGCCAAGTGTTTCTCTTTTGGGTGCTCCCATCTTGTTCGTGCGAAAGAAAGATGGGTCTCTCAGAATGTACATAGATTATAGGCAACTGAATAAGGTCATGATTAAGAATAAATATCCTCTCCCCAGGATAGATGATCTGTTTGACCAATTTCAGGGTGCCTAATGCTTTTCAAGGATAGATCATAGATCGGGTTACCACCAGATGAAACTGAGGGAGTGTGACATCCGGAAGACATTCTTCAGGACTAGAAACGGCCACTTTGAATTCTTGGTCATGTCCTTTGGGTTCACGAACACACATGCAGCTTTTATGGACTTGATGAATAGAGAATTCGGACCCTATCTTAACATGTTTGTAGTCGTGTTCATTGATGATATCTTGCTTTACTTTATTGGAAGGATGAGGAGGAGCATTTCAATCACCTTAGAGTTGTCCTTCAAACTCTTAAGGACTATGAGTTGTATGTGAAGTTCTTGAATTATGAGTTTTTCCTCAAGTCAGTGGCTTTCCTAGGCCATGTTGTTTCGGGTGATGGTATTAAGGTAGATGCCCAAAAGATTGAAGAAGTTAAGAACTGGCCAAGACCGACCTCTCCAACTAACATAAGAAGTTTCTTGGGATTGGCGGGCTATTACCGCAGACTCGTTCACGGATTTTCTTCCCTATCCACATTATTGACCAAGCTGACTCATAAAAAGGTCAAGTTTTAGTGGTTTGAGGAATGTGAGAATAGCTTCCAAGAGTTGAAGACTAGATTGACCACCGCTCCTATTTTGACTTTTTCTAACGGGACGGAAAATTTTGTGATATATTATGATGCATCAAGAGTTGGGTTGGGTTGTATGTTGATGCAAAAAGGGAAGGTGATAACCTATGCTTCCAGGCAACTTAACTTTCATGAGAGTAACTATCCCATCCATGATCTTGAGTTAGCGGCGGTAGTGTTTGCACTTGAAATCTAGCGCCACTACCTGTATAGAGTACATATGGATGTTTTCACTGACCATAACAACTTTCAGTATGTCTTTAGTCAAAGGGAGCTCAACCTACAACATGGGAGATGGTTAACATTAACTTCATCACCAGCCTTTCCGAAATCCCGGAGATAGCATGATTTCGTATGGTTGATTCTAGACAGGATGACTAAATGAGCACACCTCTTGGCAGTCAAGACAACTAATACTATGGAGGAGTATGCCAAGATGTACATCAAAGAGATTGTGAGGTTGCATGGAGTTCCCTTATCTGTCATTTCAGATAGAGGAGCCCAGTTTACTTCTCACTTCTGGAGGTCTTTCCAGAAGGGATTGGATACCAAGGTAAATCTGAGTACAACTTTTCATCCACAGACATATGGTCAGGTGGAGTGTACTATTTAGATGGTAGAAGATATGTTGAGAGCCTGCGTCCTTGACTTCAAAGGGAATTGGGATGACTTCAAAGGAAATAAGCACACTTCTTGGCCGTTAAGAAAACTAATACTACGGAGGAGTATGCCAAGATGTACATCAAAGAGATTGTGAGGTTGCATGGAGTTCCCTTATCCGTTATTTCGGACAAAGGAGCCAAATTTACTGCTCACTTCTGGAGCTCTTTCCAGAAGAGATTGGATACCAAGGTAAATCTGAGTACAACGTTTCATCCACAGACGGATGCTCAGGAGGATTGTACTATTGAGATAGTAGAAGATATGTTGAGAGCCTGCGTCCTTGACTTCAAAAGGAATTAGGATGACCATCTACCATTGATTGAATTTGCATATAACAATAGTTATTATGCAAGCATTCAAATGGCTCCCTATGAGGCCTTGTATGGGAGGAGATATAGATCACCTATCTGATGGTTTGAGGTTAGAGAAGCCGAGTTGATTGGACCCGACCTTGTCCATCAGTCCCTAGAGAAGGTGAAGGTTATTAGAGAGAGGTTGAAGACTGCACAAAGCTGCAAGAAATCTTACATCGATGTAAGGAGAAAGGACTTAGAGTTTGAAGAAAGTGATTGGTATACTTGAAGGTGTTACCCATGAAGGGTTTCATGAGGTTTAGGAAGAAGGGAATTAAGTCCTCACTATATTGGCCCTTATCAGATTGTGAGGAGGATTGAGAAAAATTCTTATGAGTTAGAATTGCCTTCTCAGTTAGACAGAATGCATCTGGTGTTCCACATTTCTATGTTGAACAAGTGTTTGGGAGATCCTGCCTTGGTGATCCTTGTTGAGAGCACTGGAGTCAAAGATAGCTTGTCCTGTGAAAAAATTCCAGTCCAAATCCTTGATCGACAAGTTCGCAAACAGAGAAACAAAGAGATAGCCTCCGTTAACGTTTTGTGGAGGAATCAACTTGTTGAGAAAGACACATGGGAAGCTGAGGAAGAGATGAGAGCCAAATACCCGCACCTATTCGTTCCTGACACTGAGAATATCGAAGGTAATGTTCTTATCCTTAACTTAACTAGATATTTCTATCTCAAATTGATGTGTCCAATTGTGATGTTCTGAGTAGAGTTACCGAGGTTGATGAAGAGTTGAGAGTTTGAGTTATTGAGTAAGTATCGAGATGAGTTTTGAGTCTATTCATTCCATAATACCCCTCCTGCTCATCATTCGAGGATGAATGATCCCAAGGGGGAGATGATGTAATCCTCGATAAAATTACCAAAATACCCCTAGAGGAGAGATGTGCACATAACACGTCTATCGATGCTCGTATGGATCGTGATCAGCACAAAATTTTGAGTGGGGGAAGGGTCTCGGTCGATTTTTAGAGAGACCAAGTCAAAAGACAATTTTTCATTTCGAAACGAAAAAAGTAGAGGTGCGCAACAGAGCCGCATCGTGCACCTATCACAAAGAGGCACTTATATTTACCCAAAAATTTTTGACGGGATTAAGAAGACACGTTCAAAAAATTTTTCCAGAGAATATACTAGTAAGCGGCAAGTTTGCATCGTGGACTGGGTCATTCCAAGTCTAAAAAATTCCTAAAACTTTCGAGGGGCATTCCAGTTCATTCCTAACACTTCTAAACTCCATATGTGACTTGTAACACCTGGTAAAATTACAAAAATATCCCTAGAGGAGAGATGTGTACATAACGCGTCTTTCAATGCTCGGATGGGGAATTCGAGCCCAGATTCGTGATCAGCACTAAAAATTGAGTGGGAGAAATGTCTCGGTTGAATTTTAAAGTCGCCGAGTCAAAAGATAATTTTTTGTTCCAAAATGAGAAACAGTGAGAGTTTGCAACAAAGTCGCGTCGCGGACCCATCGCGGAGGCGCACTTATGTTTTTTCTAAATTTTTGACGGAGTTAAGAAAACTTGTTCAAGAAAACTTTTGCCAAAAATGAACTGACCACAACCATTCCGCATCGTGGATTATGTTATTTTACGGCTGGAAAAATTCTAAAATTTCAAGGAGCATTCTAGTCCATTCGTAACATCTTCTTAAAAAACTATATATGATTAATATAGGTCGTATTCATGAAGAAGGATTCAAAGCCCATTCTAAAATCCTCTTCCTAGAAAATTCACAAAGTTAGGGCTGAGGAGAGTTAAGGTTGAAGAATCAAGAGAAGTATAATCATCCTAGGTATGTAAGGCTAACCCAAAGCATGGGATTGTTCTTCCATGTGCCCCCTTTGAGCAAATTGAGTCTATAATTGAAGATTATGAGTTATATGTGAAACTCCTTGAGTATTTCACTGAGATTCTTCTCAATTCATGTATTTTTCTTAAATTGATGATTATCACAAACTATTTTACTGCATAACTTGTTTTCATGAATGATCTTACAAAATTCTATGTCTATTGTACTAAAGAATGCAAGAATGAGATTAAAGGGAAATAGTCTAGAGCCTTGATGATGATGATGTTTGTGATATTGTAATTGTGGTCCAAATTAATGAGTGTCTTGATGATGTTGTTGATTAAAGTAATGTTAATGAGTCTTCAAACTTGAAACTTGATTCTAAAAGAATATTTCGAACCCACGATATTGATGTTGATGTACTATGTCCCTAAGGGACCGATGATGATAATATTGATGCTGATGTACTATGTCCCTACAGGACCGATGATGATAATGTTTATGAGCATATCGAGTTCTGGGAGGAGTATTTGAGCATCAAAACAGGTGAGAGTGAGCCCCACTCAAACTCATCAACTACGTGGCCTATGTAGGAGAGAGGATCAAACCGCAAGCGGATGTTTCCTTGTCCCAAAAGAGGACTAATGTTATTTCTTGTAGATCTACTGATGGTGATGTCCCTTACCTCGGGAAGGGTACTGGATGAATGTGGCAACGACATCCCTTCGTTGAATCATCACCAGCTCATAGGTGATGGTTATCGGTTAGAGAAACTCCCAGCTAGGTCCTAATTGATAGTCCTGATGCTGATGTGATGGTATGAGTCCTGATGGATGCTGATGTTTTATTATCTACTAATTATCCTTCTCCTAAACGTGCATGAGTCCTTTGAGTTCAGTCGAATTTCCTTGAGATGAGATGTTTTGATGGTCATTGTCTACTCCTTCTTTAGATAGACATTTGACATTCTGATGGAGTATTATGTTGAGTTGATGTTATCCCTATATTGTTCTATCTGCATTTTTATATTCAACCATCTTACATACCGTTCATTCCACGTACTAACAGCACTTAACGTTGCATCATTTCATGATGCAGATACAGGAGGTAAAAGATTTCAGCAGATGCTTCATTGAGATTTAGAGATTCTGAGTTCAGCTATTGGTGAGCCCTCCTTTCTATTTGGATAAGCCTTTTTCGTTATCAGTTATTTTGTTTTATTGAGTTGGGTAGTCATGGCCTATCATGGTACCCTCCTAGACTATTTAGTTTAGTTAAGTTAGAGGCTTCATAGACATGCGTTGAGGTTTAACATTGAGGTTTTTTTCTTCCTTTCAGTTGAGTTAGAATTTACATTTGCTTACTATCGATGTTGAGATTGAGATTGCTTGGCCATTGGCCTTCTTATTGATGTAGACAGAATGACGTAACTCACTGCCTTACTCTATTATTTCTGTTATCCCTGATGTTAAATGATTGTCCTGAGATTGAATGGTTCGCTTGAGGACTAGCAATAGTCTCCGGGTGCCAGCCACGCCTAGGGTACCCTCCCAGGGTGTGACAAAGTTGGTATCAGAGCACAGAGTTCCAGAGTTCTGGGGGAGTCTATGAAGCCGTGTCTAGTAGAGTCTTATTTATGTGTGTGTTGCGCACCAAACTTCAAAAACAGGAGGCTATAGGACACTAGGAATGCTTATACTTCTTTGGCATTCTGAGTTCTTTGGATAGAGTTTGACTCTATGAAACTTTCTTCTAATTTGTGTGTTGCACATTTGCAGATCATACTTCCTAAACGCATTGTGACCCATAGAGATGCCTCAACCCCAAATGTTGAGAAATCCCCACCAGAGGTCCCTACCCAACCTAAGACGAGGAGACGAGATCGACCTGCCAAGGCTACTGAGATCCCACAGGCACCACCTTCTTAGTCAGCCTCCACTACGAAATTAGACTTCAGGGGAGCCATTGCTATGCTCACCCAGTTGGTGGCCTCCCAGAGTAATAGTTGAGGTCCCTACACCCCTAGCTCCAGCTCCCAAGAGCCTATGGCTGCAACCAGGCCCAAAGATTTCCTGAGGATGAACCCGTCAGTCTACACGGGGTCAAAGGTTGAGGAGGACCCACAAAACTTTATTGATGAGATATGCAAAATTTTGTGGGCTATAAATGCTAATGAAGTTGAGGGAGTTGAGTTGGTCTCTTATCAGCTTAAGGATTTTGCTAATGTCTGGTATAACCAATGGGAAGATGGTAGAGGTGAGGATGTTGAACATGCTGAGTGGGAGGAGTTTGAGAGTGCTTTCCTTGACCACTTCTTCCCCCCAAGAGTTAAGGGAGGTGAAGGTGGAGAAGTTCGTAAACCTGAAGCAAGAGGGATTGACTACCAAAGAGTACAGCCTCAAGATCATTCAATTGTCCCGGTATGCTTTGGAGATGGTCTAGGATATGAGGGTGAGAATGAGAAAGTTTGTGTTTGGATTGGGCAGGCATGTAAAGAAAGAGAGTATAAGGCAACATTGTTGATTCCAGGTATCGACATCTCTAGACTTATGGTTTATGCCTAGCAAATTGAGGAGGAGAAGAAGAAGGACAGGGAAGAGCAGCAAAGTAAGAGGGCCAAATCGGCAGGGCATAAGCCTAGCCTACAAAAGCAAAATAAAGGTGATAGAACTTATTTTCAAAAGAGGTCTTCTAGCCATGCACCTTTGATGGCAAGCGCGCCTATTCAGCAAAACAGGTATGATCAGAAATCTTATGGTCCCCAGAATTTTAGAGTTCAGGGTCCTCAGTCCCAAGCTAGCATGAACCAAGGCCAGAGAAGGAAGCCACCTTGTGGAAGATGTGGCAAACTTCACCTTGGTGTGTGTCGTGAGGGCACAAATTCTTGTTATTTATGCGGACAGCCAGGCGATTTCCAGGGCGAATGTCCTATAAAGAGATGGGGTGATGGAAGTAACAAAGCTTAGTCTTCTACAACGCCCTCTGGGGGCGGTCACCAGAAGGCTACAACTGCGGGTGTAGGAGGCAGATGAACTGTCTGTATGCGATGGGTCATTGGCAGGACCAAGAGGTTGCACCAGATGTTGTCACGGGTATGCTCTGAGTCTTTTCTTATAATTGTTATGCATTGCTAGACTCAGATGCCACCTTATCTTTTGTGACGCCCTATGTGGCCAATAAGTTTGAGATGTTTCCAGAGTGTTTGCTTGAGCCTTAAATTGTTTCTACTCCTACTAATGAGTCTATCCTTGCTGAGAGGGCCTATAGAGATTGTGTAGTATCTATCTATCATAGGAATACTTTGTTTGACTTGGCAGAGTTAGAGATGGTTGATTTTGATGTAATCCTTGGTATGGATTGGCTCCATGCCTGTTATGCCTCAATAAATTGTAGGACCCGAATTGTCAAGTTTCAATTTCCAAATGAATTGTTCCTAGAGCGGAAAGAAGTTCTGTTGCACCCAAGGGTAAGTTTATTTCTGACTTGAGGGCTAGAAAGCTAATTTCTAAAGGTTGTATTTACCACCTCGTGCGAGTTAAATATAATGATATTGAGTACTCTACTCTTGAGTCAATTTCAATTATGAATGACTTTCCTGAGGTGTTGCCAAAGGATTTACCTGGAGTCCCTCCTGATAGGGAGATCGACTTCGGTATTGATGTTCTTCCTGAGATGCAGCCTATTTTAAATCCCCCATATAGGATGGCCCCTGCTAAGTTTAAGGAGTTGAAGGAGTAGTTCAAGGATTTGTTAGAGAAGGGCTTTACTAGGCCAAGTGTTTCTCCTTGGGGTGCTCCCGTTCTGTTTGTACAAAAGAAGGATGGATCCCTCAGGATGTGCATAGACTATAGGTAACTGAACAAGGTCATGATTAAGAATAAATATCCTCTTCCCAAGATAGATGATCTATTTGACCAACTTCAGGGTGCCTCATGCTTTTCGAAGATAGACCTCAGATCGGGTTACCATCAGGTGAAGTGAGACAATGTGATGTTCCAAAGACAGCCTTCAGGACTTGATATGGCCACTTTGAGTTCTTGGTCATGTCCTTTGGGTTGACGAACGCACCTGCAGCTTTCATGGATTTGATGAATAGCGTGTTCTGGCCCTACCTTGACATGTTTGTAATCGTGTTCATTGATGATATTTTGGTGTATTTAAGGGATGAGGAGGAGCATGCCAAACACCTTAGAATTGTCCTTCAGATGGTTAAGGACCATGAGTTGTGTGTGAAGTTCTCAAAATGTGAGTTTTGGCCCAACTCGGTGGCTTTTATAGGCCATATTATTTCAGGTGATGGAATTCAAGTAGATGCCCAAAAGATCGAAGCGGTTAAGAACTGGCAAAGACCGACCTCTCCATCTGACATAAGAAGTTTCTTGGGGTTGGTAGACTAGTACCGTAGATTTGTCAAGGGATTTTCTTCCCTATCTGCACCATTGACCAAACTGACTCAGAAAAAGGTCACGTTTCAGTGGACTGAGGAATGTGAGAAGAGCTTCCAAGAATTGAAGACTAGATTAACCACCGCACCTATTTTGACTTTTCCCGATGGGATGGAAGACTTTATGATATGTTGTGACGCATCAAGAGTTGGATTGGGATGTGTATTGATGAAGAGAGGGAAGGTGATAGCCTATGCTTCCAGGCAGCATAAAGTTCATGAGAGAAACTATTAGACCCATGATCTTGAGTTGGCGGCGATAGTGTTCGCATTTAAAATCTGTCGCCACTACTTGTATGGAGTGCATGTGGACGTGTTCAGTGACCACAAGAGCCTACAATATGTCTTCAGCCAAAGAGAGCTCAACCTGCGACAGAGGAGATGATTGGAGTTGCTCAAGGATTATGACAAGAGCATCCTATATCACCTAGGTAAAGCTAACATTGTTGATGCTCTTAGCAGGTTGTCAATGGGTAGTACAACCCATGTTGAGGAAGAGAAGGAGCTAGTGAAGGAAGTGCATAGGTTGGCTCGGTTGGGAGTCCAACTCGAGGAGAATGACGAGGGAGGAATCAATGTTCAGAATGGATCTACATCATCTGCAGTGGCCGAGGTAAAACAGAAACAAGATCTAGATCCTATCATACTCCAATTGAAGGAGGTTGTCCACAAACAAAAAGTGATGGTCTTCTCCAAAGAGGAGATGGGGTGTTGAGATACCAGAGTAGGCTATGTGTTCCTAATGTTAATGGTATTCGTGAGAGGATCATGGTTGAAGCCCACAACACTAAATACTCTATTTATTCAGGCTCCACTAAGATGTACCACAACTTGAAAGAAGTCTTTTGGTAGATTGGAATAAAGAGGAACATTGCTGAGTTTGTTTCAAAGTGCCCGAATTGCCAGCAAGTGAAGGTTGAGCATCACAGGCCTAGTGGCTTGGCTCAAAACTTTGACATTCCAGAGTGGAAGTGGGAAATGATTAACATGGATTTCATCACCGGCCTATCGAGATCCTGGAGGCAACATGATTCCATATAGGTGATTGTAGACAGGATGACTAAATCAGCGCACCTCTTGGCAGTTAAGACGACTAATATTACGGAGGAGTATGCCAAGATTTATATCCAAGAAATTGTGATGTTTCATGGAGTTCCCTTGTCCATCATCTCGGACAGAGGAGCCCAATTTACCTCTCACTTCTGGAAGTCTTTCCAGTAAGGATTGGGTACCAAAGTGAATTTGAGTACAACCCTTTCATCAACAGATGGATGGTCAGGCAGAGCGCACTATTCAGACGGTAGAAGATATGTTGAGAGCTTGCGTCCTTGACTTCAAGGAAAATTGGGATGACCATCTACCATTGATTGAATTTGCATATAACAATAGTTATCATGCAAGCATTCAAGTGGCCCCTTGTGAGGCCTTGTATGAGAGAAGATGTAGGTCACCTATTGGGTGGTTTTGAGGTTGGAAAGGCTGAGTTGATTGGGCCTGACCTCCACCAGTCCATGGAGAAGGTGAAGGTTATTAGAGAAAGGTCGAAGGCTGCACAGAGGCATCAGAAATCTTACACCGATGTGAGGAGAAGAGACCTGGAGTTCGAGATGAGTGATTGGGTATACTTGCAGGCATCGCCCATGAAGGGTGTCATGAGGTTTGGAAAGAAGGGAAAATTAAGCCCTCACTATATCGACCCTTATCAAATTGTGAAGAGAATTGGGAAGGTTGTTTATGAGCTAGAGTTACCTTCTGAGTTAGACGGAATCCATCCGGTGTTCCATATCTCTATACTGAAGAAATGTTTGGGATGCCTTGGTAATCCCTATTGAGAGCACTAGAGTCAAAGATAGCTTGTCCTATGAGAAAATTCCCGTCTAAATCCTGGATCAACAGGTTCGCAGACTGAGGAACAAAGAGATAACCTCTGTTAAAGTTTTGTGGAGGAACCAATTTGTTGAGGAAGCCACGTGGGAAGCTGATGAAGGGATGAGAACTAAATGCCCGCACCTATTCGTGCCTGTTGACGAGAATATCAAAGGTAATATTCCTATTCTTACCTTAACTTGATATTTTTATCCTGAGTTGATGTGTATATTTTTTATGTTCTGAATAGATGTTATTGAGGTCGTGAGGAGTTGAGAGTTGAACTTTTGAGTGAGTATCGAGATGAGTCTTATATCTATTAGTGCCATAATACCTCTCTCACTCATCATTCGAGGATGAATGATCCCAAGGGTGAGATGATGTAATGCCCGGTAAAACTACCAAAATAGCCCTAGAGGAGAGATGTGTGCATAACGTGTCTTCCGATGCTCGGATGGTAAATCCGAGGCCAGATTCATGATCAACAAGAAAAATTGAATGGGGAAAAGGTCTCAGTCGATTTTTAGAGCGATCGAGTCAAAAGATAATTTTTCGTTTCAAAGAGAGAAATAGTGAGAGTTCGCGACAGATTCGCGTTGCGGACCCATCACGGATGCGCACTTATGTTTTTTTCTAAATTTTTCGATGGGGTTGAGAAAACTCATTCAGGAAAAATTTTACCAAAAATGAACTCGCTGCAACCAGTCCGCGTCGCGGATTATGTTATTTTACGGCTGAAAAATTTCTAAAATTTTGAGGGGCATTCTAAATCCATTCCTAACATCTTCTAAAAAATCATATGCGATTAATATTGGTCATATTCGTGAAGGAAGGGTTCAAAACTCATTCTAAAATCCTCTTCCTAGCAAATTCACAAAGTTAAGGCTTGACCAGAGTTAAGGTTGAAGAGTCAAGAGGATATTCTACGAGAAATTTTTTTTTCGAAATCATCTCAGGTATGTAAGGCTAACCTAAAGCATGGGACTGTTAGAAATCATCCCAGGTATGTAAGGCTAACCTAAAGCATGGGATTATTCTTCCATGTGCCCCCCTTTGAGTAAATTGAGTCTATGATTGAAGATGATGAGTTATATGTGAAAATCCTTGAGTATTTCACTGAGATTTTTCTTAACTCATGTATTTTTTCTTAAATTTATGATCATCACCCACTATTTTAATGCATAACTTGTTTTCATGAATGATTTTAAGAAATTCTATGTCTATTGTACTAAAGAATGCAAGCATGAGCTTAGGGGGAAATAGTCTAGAGCCTTAACAATGATGATGTTGTGATTGTGGTCAAAATTGATGAGAGTCTTGATGATGATGTTGATAAGAGTGATGTTCATGAGTCTTAAAACTTGAAACTAAATTCTAAAAGAATGTTTCGAGCCCGTGATGTTGATGTTGATGAGTTGATGTTGATGTACTATGTCCCAATGGGACCAATGATGATGATGTTAATGTACTACGTCCCCACGGGACGATGATGATGATGTTTTATGAGCATGTCGAGTTCTTGAAGGAGTATTGAGCACCGAAATAGGTGAGAGTAAGTCCCACTCGAACTCATTAACTACGTGGCCCGCGTAGGAGAGAGGATCGAACTGCAATACGGATGTTTTCTTATCCCAAGAGAGGACTGATGTCATTTCTTAAGGATCCACTGATGGTGATGTCCTTTACCCCGAACAAGGTACTGGATGGATGTGGAAACGACATTGCTTTATTGTATTATCACCGGCTCATAGGTGACAATTGTCGGTTAGAGAAACTCCCAGTTAGGTCTTATATTGATAGTACTCCGATATTGATGTGATGGTATGAGTACTGATGGATGTTGATGTTTTATTATCTACTCATTATCCTTGTCCTACACAGGCATGATTCCTTTGAGTTGAGTCAAGTTTCCTTGAGATGTGTCTAATGTATTGATGAGATGTTTGTGGTCATTGTCTACTCTTTCTTTAGATAGACATTTGACATTCTGACGGATTATGATGTTGAGTTGATGCTATCCCTATATGGTTCCATCTATATTGTTATATTCAGTCATCTTACATATCGTATATTCCACGTACTGATACCACTCGACGTTGCATCATTTCATGACGCAGATACCTGAGGTAGAGGATTTCAGCAAACGCTTCGTTGAGGTTCGGAGATTCTGAGTTCAGCTATTGGTGAGCCCTCCTTGCTATTCGAAGGAGCCTTTTTCGTTATCAGTTATTTTATTTTATTGAGTTGGGTAGCCATGGCCTGTCATGGTACCCTCCTAGACTATTTAGTTGAGTTGAGTTAGAGGCTTCATAGACATGAGTTGAGATTTGAAGTTGATGTTTTTTTCTTCCTTTGAGTTGAGTTAGCATTTACATTTGATTACTATCGATGTTGAGATTGAGTTTGCTTGGCCATTGGCCTTCTTATTGATGTAGAATGAATGACATAGCTCACTACCTTACTCTATTATTTCTGTTATTCCTGATGTTGAATGATTGTCCTGAGATTGAGTGGTTCGCTTGGGGACTAGCAATAATCTCTGGGTGCCAGCCACGCCTAGGATACTCTCCCAGGGCGTGACACGACTAATATAATTCATTTTTATGAAGAAAGGGTTCAAAACCCCTTTCCGAATGCTCTTCCTAACAACACTAACAAGCTAGGGCTTGAGGAGAGTGGAGGAAAGTTAAGATTGAAGAGTTCAAAAGGAGATCCCAAGAGAGATTGTCGTAGCAATCACCCCAGGTATGTAAGGCTACCTAAAGCATTGGACTATATTCATCCACGCGCCCTTTCGTCTTCTTGAGTCATGATCATGAGAATGAATCGCATGTTTTAAATCCTGTGAATTCTTGAGTTTAAAATTCTTGTACATGGTGGAGTTTTCATGAATTTACTTGGGTCAATTTATGAGTTGCATCGTTATTATCATGAAATATGAATGTGATTCGAATGTCTAACACTCTAGTCCTAAGTTTAGTATTTTCTTACTTATGTGTTAAATTGAGAAATATGAAATTGAATCTTCTAAACCCATGAATTTTCTTCTTTCATATATGCATATAGAGAATACCTATTTTATCTTATGAGGTGAGTTTAGATAATATGATGTTCTTGACCGAAGTCATTGGGAGTCTTGCATGGTATGAGTTAGAGTCATGAGTTCCATTGCATAGATGATGGACCCGAGTTATTGAGTTATTGAGACACTGAGTTAAGTTATTGAGAAACGAGTTTGCTCGTTAAGATGAGTCAAAGATATGAGTTTGAGTTGATTTTCTATAAGCACATTTTAGTCTTGGAAGGAGTATTAAGCACCAAGGGGGTGATTGAGGGGCACCCCAAGAACTACGTAGTCAGCGTAGGATGGTCGCATATGATAATTCTAGTGGTCCATGTACCAATAGATGGACATTCTCTTTGGATCCAAGAGAGAGAGTTAGAGGTTGACGCCCTATTCCGTGGCAAGTTTAGGGGGGACGTGGCAACAACGTCTTTTCGTTGTACACCACCCAAGCCGCGGTGTTGGGGAGTTGTCGGTTAGAGAAACTTCCAAGTAACACTTGAGTTGGGCCTATCATGATTTTCAAATTGAGTTGCATTAAACACTGAGTCAAATTTTGAAGCATGATTTTAAACTTTATACTTGCATCGTTTATTTGAGTTGAGATGTGAGATGAAAAAAGACATGATTCTAAACTTTAAACTTGCATCATTTATTTGAGTTGAGATATGTGATGAGGAAAAGCATGATTTTAAACTTTAAACTTGCATTATTTATTTGAGATGAGACATGAGATGAGGAGTTGAATCTTGAGTCTGAGCCTTACTTGTTTCTTGAGTCATCTTACATACCGTACGTTCCACGTATTGACGCCACTCGATGCTGCATCATTTCATGATGCAGATGCAATTGATAGAGGACTTCAGCAGACGCACCGTTGAAGTTCAGAGTTACCGAGTTCCAGAGTTGGTGAGCCGTCCTTGCTATCCGGAGGAGCCTTTATTTTATTTGAGTAGTTCTATTTTCTTTGAGTTGGGTAGTCATGGCTTGTCATGGTACCATGTAGATATTAGAGGTAGAGGCTTCATAGACATTAAGCAGAGGATGTTGAGAATTGTTTTTTCTAAACTCTTGTTTATTGGACATTCCCTTTTTATTAAAGGCTTGATTTACTTACTTTACAGTCTTTTCTTGAGCATTTTTAGTGGTTCGCTTGGGGACTATCAATAGTCTCTAAGTGTCGGCCACGCCAAGAGTACACTCCCGGGGCGTGATAGCCATCTCTTCTTAAAATGAGGCATCAAGATATCTGAGAGTTTTCAACAAGCCCACTACATTCAAGCCATTCTTCAAACTCTTCATCTTTGAAAAAGCATTGTGTTTCTTTTAGACTTCTTGTGAAAAAAAAAAAGGAAAGAGAAAAGAAGAAAAAATTGAAAGAGAGGTTTGTATACAAAAGAAAGAAAGCAAGAGAGCAAGAAAAAGATTCAGAGTAGTTCAAGTTTTTCTTATTCCTTGTAATCACAATCCTTTAAAGGCTTGAAGAGATATCCCATACAACCCAAGGGCACTAGATTAGGATCTATATTGGATCTGAACTAGTATAAAAATATTCGGTGTTGAATTTTCTTTTATTCATTTTAGATTTCTGCACTTACTTTTTAGCGCCTTAGTCAACTGATAGTCAAGTTAGTCAACTAACTCGTAACTAATTAAAGGAAGAAAATTCAATTCACCCCTTGCGCTTTCAACACATATGGATAATTATGGGGGAGCGAATCGTGAAAGTTGTACTTCCCCTTACTTATAGACGGTCACATTTTTCGTTATTACTCACTCATTATTATTTTAATTCAAGCTCTCAGGCTCACCAAGCTTTTACATTGCTAGAGGACTACGCCATAGACATGCTAATAAGGTTCATTACTTTCTATTGCCTATTATTTCATTGTTTACGAGCTCTATTTTATTACTTCAACTACACTTCATCAATACACTTTTTGTCCATCATAATTTGTGTGCACATGAACTACTCAAATAAATTCAGTTGTTACTCTAACTGATGGACTTACCAGATAAACATGAATGCTAGATTCTTGATTTTCTTCAAATATTAGTGAGTGTGGAATAGATTAGGAATACCAAAAAAGAGAATGGGAACAAAGGAAAAGAATAAGAACAAAGAAGTGTACTCCAAAAAAATGGTTTCTGGTAAGAATCAGATTCAATAAGAAAAGTAAGACTGAGACTAGACCTTATTGTTTATGCTTATGAGAATAATGGTTTTTTCTGTTTAGAAGAAGCTTTGACGAAAAATAAAATAAAATGAGAATAATGGTTTTTTCTGTTTAGAAGAAGCTTTGACGAAAAATAAAATAAAATGAAAAAGAAAGTTTTGGCTGGGGGACCTGACAATTATCGTTCATCAACACACTAGATGCTCATTTTACATTTTGTAATACTCTATTGTGTCAATTTTATAATTAACTGGTGAATACACAATTTTGTATTTACATGATTAACAAAATTCTTTTTATAATTAAAAATACTTTCAAGAAGTTGACGAGCATCTTGATGTATCAAATTTCCATACAAGTGAGATGGTATATCGTAAGACATTTTCAAATGATATTTAGATGGATAATTAATTTAAATAATTAAAATGTGAGCTGTAAATTATAGGTTAGATGAAATAATTTGATGCTCACTCTTATAAATAGTGGAAAATGACCAAAAAAGATTGCATATTATATTTAGTCATATCTATATGTAGTTTTTTTTTTTCTGATTTTTCTGTGAAAATGTACGATTTTTTATAATGGACTACATAAATATATATTTCGTTTAGTTAATGGTGTAAAATTGCATAGCTAAGCATCTAAGATTTTTTAAAATTTTATATAAAGTAACTTTAAAAGGTTTAAAAAAAATTCGTAGTTAGTGAAATTTTATTGATAAATTCATCTTAATTTTTTTATGAAATTTTAAACTTATAATATGTCATCAAGACACATTATTGATTAATAAAGTCTGATTAATATTTAAGTTAAAATTAATGACTTAAATAAAATTCAATTTATATTTGGGCCAATTAAGTTAAATTGACAAGATGAAATTAAACTAAAGTTCTTCAAGTCCTAGGCTCTCTAAAATTACTAGCAAACCAAAATACCTCGAAGACCCAACTCATGCGGGATCTTCAGAAGACTAAAAAGATAACACATAAACATTAGACAATCCTGACTTTTTAGTGGTAATCAACTAAATTATTGAAATATAAATATTTATTATTATTTGTAGCTATTTTTTTTATTGCTAATCTTTAGGAATGAAATAGTCTCTTCCCTTTTAAGGAATTGTTTTTTCATTATTTTCATTTCGTTTCTACTTTTCTTTTTTACATTAATTGGAATCACAGCCTCCTCAAAATTATAACAAGAAAGAAACTATGTTCTACTTAAAATGTACAATAATCTTGTTTTTTCGAAGCTCAATTATATATTCTGGATAAAAAGTGTAGAGGTGGTATATCCATAAACCTTTTTTCATGTAGCAAGGTAGTGGAAACCTTATCTTCTCAATCATATAATTGATAATGTAAGAATATTACCATTACCACCATCTCCACCCAACCAAGAAAAAAAATACAATAATTGAAGATGTTAGAAAAAGTTACAAGATTACAAGATATTATTAAAATATAAATTGAAGAAAAATAAAATACTTTTCATATTAGTAACCTTTTTGACTTATTCTCTCTAAGATATAATAACACAATCACAAAGTATGACTTAACAAACTCTGAACAATAATTGAGTCCAAAACTCCAAAAAAGAGCACTTTCCTTTAACCAACAAGAACTCTTTTTTTTTTTTTAACTAACTTTTATGCACTCTATATTATCTTATTTACAAAACAAAAGAAAATCACTACGTGTACAAAACTACTAGGATAAAAGATACATCTCCTAATTGGGCCAAAATAATATATACATATATACAAATACAAGGCTAGTCTCAGAAAAGCAAAAAACGGGCCACAAGTGTAGATGGAGTCAAAATGATCCAAGAACAATCAATGCTCGCCAAGTCTCCGAAAATGACTGCTACTAGCTTAGATGAAACAATGTCGTCGGCTCATGCTGGGACCTACATCATGGAGCAGATGCAGAGTGCAGTATAAGTATCAAAAAAAGGGGTATCCAATAGGCATTATACATTTGACTGAGTAAGAATAGTAAATATAGATGGAGAAGCTAGAATACGATACAACAAAAGTCAAACATGAGCAATAGAGGTATGTACGCGGATATAAAGTACATACAAAATCTAGGATCTATACACCACCTGGGTCCTATAATTCCAGAAGGTACACCCAGGAAAATGCTAAAGTAAAAGTGACATTCAAAAATATTGTCAAACTCTGAAGGAGGACAGTATAGAATTCGAACCTCTAATTCCTAAAAGTGCAGATAGCCTCTAACCGTGGATGAAGCCCGAGTCTCTAATACCTGAAGATACAAATGGCCTCTAATCTGGCTATAGCCCGTACCTCAAAAACCTGAAAGATACAAATAGAAATCTGAATGACAATCACAAAAGCGGTCAAATAGCCACTTCAGTGGCATTAGTAACCCAATTAGACGGCTGCAAAAGCACTTGCCGCTTAAGCGACTCCTAGGCCGCAATAGTGGTCAAGGGCTGCAAAAACGATTAAACGATAAACTGTGAGTATCAACAAGTTATAAATGATCTGAGATCTAAAAAAAAAAAAGCTTTAAACAATTAAAAAGAATAATAAAAAAAACAGAAAAAAAAAAACGGCAGAGTGTAAAAAATATTTGGAAACTTTTGCTTAAAGGTGAAGAGTCATATATCAAAAGAATATAAATCTATTGACCACTTTATGCGTTTCCAAGTGTATTTACTTTATTACCACCACATACAAGAATCAGCCACCTGCACATTGCCTTTTTTCCTTTTAATTTTATTCTAAAAAATAGTAATAACGATATTGTAGAGGAATCACCACAAATTAGGGGAAAAGGGGCGCAATTAATTTAGGGCACGTTTTTGGTAAAAAGTAATTTTAAAGAAAACATTTTTTCTGAAAAATTACTTGTTTTTAAAATTTATTTTTTGGTGTTCCATAAGTGTTCCCCTATGAAAAATTATTTCGTATTAGTAGGATTCAGAAAGAATCTCAATTCAAAAAATATGTAAGGTAGATAATTTATCTTAATATAAATATATAAAGATAAAAAAAAATATTTATATATAATTTAAGCAAATATTATGAAGCTGGATTGAGGGAGTGAAAAAGCGACAATTCATATCACATATTATTTCTCTATTAACACCCAAAAAAAGTTAATAAATCTATTCTTGTAAAAAAAAGTATTGTTCAAAATATTTGGATCAACCACAGTGAAAAAACTGAAATACCAAAGACACCTTAGGCACTACCTTATGTGCATCCTTTTCCTCCTTATCATGATTGTGGAACTAGTGCCTATATAAAGGGCTGTTTAGCCATATTATCCAAACAAACACAAACTACTTCTCTTCTCTCTACTATCTAAGCTACATATTACACCAACTTTCTCTACTTGCACACACATCCAAAGAAAAAGAGAGAGAAAATGGCACATAGGAAAGAGCAGGTGCTAGCCAAGATAGGGAAAGAAGGGTTTGATCTTATTGACGAAGTATGGGGCAATAGAAAGGCAAGGGCTTATTATGGGTCAGAATTAAGGCCAAATAATCCAGCTCCTTCTTCTCTTTATAAATACTATCCCCAAAAATCACATGTTGTTCAGTTGCATCCAAGTGAAGAAAGAGTTTGTAATATTAGCAGTTATGAAGCTGTCCAGATGTATCGTAGTGTGGAATATTTCTCATCTAACAGAAAATCATCAACTGCTGCTGTGGCTTTTTAATTACCCACTAAGCTTGCTTTTATCTGGCTTATAGTTAAACTAGTGAACATAGTTAGCATGTTTGGTATGTGCTAATATCGTACAATTATAGACGCACTAAGTGACATGTTGTAAATGTACTATATATCCTCCCAGATGGTTGGAGCTGAGCATTTAAGTGATGTTGTTTACATCACCTTCACTTTTAGTAAAAAAAAAAAAAAGGCCATGCTCTCTTTGGGATTTACCGATTTAGTAATGAAAGTAAATTTTCTAAGTTTCCATATTGTTTTTCTCTTATTCTTTCCGATATCTGTTGGGAATTTTATCCTTTGAAAACAATATATGATAATCACAGTAAATCAATCATGTATTATATAAGTACTTACTGTGGAGTTGGTTGCTGAAACGACGTGAAAATTCCAGACCTGTAAAGGAGAAGAGCCGGAGGGGAGCATGTAGCGGGAGCACATATTGTGTTTTCTGGCTTATGCTTTTTGACAGCTATCTGACATTGGGTGTATTAGGATCTAGAAATATTTTGCGATGAACATACAGGAAAACCCTCTTTGGATTAGCCAAAGATCTTTGGAATTCATTTATTTCTCTCAAGGGAAATAACCTTTCGCGCTAGGCGCTCACCTTTTTTCTCTAGGTGGAAGCTGGCGGGCAAGGCTTGCTTAATCGGATACACGGAATTGGGATCTCGGTTGCAGGACAAATCAAAGAGAAGGGTGGTTCGTAGATCAGTACGAGTATGAACTTCAGCGTGAAGTGGTCGGGTTCACTCCTTCTAGAGGAAGGGATTCATGTTACCTCCAATTCTCTGTATGTTTGATAGAGCCAAAGATCAAAGATCCCTCCCCCCCGACAGATCTGAGTACGCCGATTACCCTCGAACCGTACAAGATAGTTAAATAGGAGTTGTCAAATCTTGCCCAGGCGAAGGAGCAATCGACACTCGCTCGCAAGTTTTAAGAAGTGATAAGCACAAAGACAAGTTGATTCATAAAGGGAAAGAGGATATTCGTCATAGATAAATTCCTAACTTCCCGGAATGGATTTAATAGAGCTATAATACTAAGAAGTATATTACAGTTATTCCATAGCTAGACCAGCCGGACTACTCATAGAAAAACTGAAGATTGGTACAGTAATTTCCTGTGAATTTAAATTTCATATGTTATTAGTTTAAATAGTACGTATTTTACAGTATCATATCATCCAAAAGATATCCATCAGTAAGTGTGGGATTTCAAATCTCGAATATAAGACATATACATGCTATATAACAAGTAATTAAAATTTTGTTGGCCTATATAACTTAATTACCAGACAAATTTATGATCCTCTGGGGGCAACAATTAAAAAAATTGTTGGAGGTGCGGAAGAAAATCTTCCTTTGCTAATTGAAGAGTAATACAAGCTACATATAACATCTAAAGATATTCTTAAATGGCGCAAGATGGACTTGATTTAAAATAAACATCATGACAACATGCTAAAATTCTTTGAGGTGAAAGTTTATATAAGATGTATGAATATTGGCATCGTATACACCTGATCAGTAAATAGTGTCATAATATGGGCTAAAGAGCGTATTTGGATTGGTATAAGCCTGAGAAATATTAATTTGATTAGGATTACATAAAACAACAGTTCTTGCATCCTGACTTTCTTATAGTCTTATTTTGTCAACAGAAACTAATTAAACATAAGATACAAGTCGGGGGAGGGGACATTAACCTTATCTCCCTTTACAGCTTCGGACAAAAAATACCTTCCATTTCTAGATCCAAAGATCTGTTACAAAGAAAAACTCAAAGGATGCATGCAAACTTTACTAGTTGATGCATAACAAAGAAAAAATATCCTATGGAGGTTCAAAGTGCCAGTTGCTACTCTTTTTAGCTTAACTTCTAAAGGATATGAATTGAAGCTTATCCCTCCTTAGAGGTCCATCGGCATCGATCGACCTTGGAGAAGGATTTTATTTATTTTTTTGAATATATTTAACCAAAGCATCCTCAACTCCATTCCCTTCTCTATGTTAGTGTTTAATTGTTATGTTTCTCTGTTTAATCTTCATCTCTTCAATAATTCTTTTTGATCCTTCATGCTGGCTTACTAATGTCATTTATCATCCGAATCACCAAATTCAAAGACAATCTAATCTAACTTCAACAACATCAAACTGTGATTGGTTTAGGCATGCACCATGTAATTCTAATTAAAATAGCTTGAGTTTTAATGCAATTGTAAGTGTAAATTTGGGTAGAATATTCAAAGGTCCTGGTCAAATTCCCAATTCTATTCCCTCCCGCACCAACTTTTTCTTGATTTCTCATACAACTTCCATCTGTGTTGAGTTTTTAGTTGTTCATACAAGGTTCGATCCATCTAGTTATCCTGCTTATGATCACAACTAAAAAATTTCAGGCATCAAACAGACTTTTTTTCCATTTCAGATATTATCTATATATTTGAGTTTTTTTCTCAGGGACACCTTAGCCTGAAACCGTGTTTGAAGACAAATATTAAAGGTTATGATTTCTTAGTTCAAACTTTATTGAGCAACTTGCTTTCATATTTCCTATCGAACTAATCATTGGACGCCATGTGTGATAGAAACTTATGCATTGTCAGATTATAAAATTGATAGTGTTTTTTGTACATTGAACCCAAGAGGCCTAAAAATCATGTATCAAGTTTACTTGGCCATCTCACATGTTCAATCCTGCAGCGAGAACTTATGTCAATATTAAATCCAGCCAAGTGGAAAATTATTCCTCAATATTCTCCGCATAAAAAGGATATTTTAAGGGGAATTTTCTTAATCAAGATGAAGTCGTACATCAGAGATGCAACATTTTTCTTTGTCATAGACCAAGAAAATAAATTGTTATTACTCAATTGCCTGATAATTTTTTATATATATATATATATATATATATATCTTTTCTTGTTAATTGAGTTGTCTTTGATTAAATTCAATCTCTAAGGTCATCTAAGAGATCAACTCTCATAGTATTTCATTGTTGGTTGATGATGTAAGTTTTGGCTTTAATGGGATTAATCAAATGATATGAAAAATCACCGTTGGTCCAATTGTTCTACTAGAACATGACATTACTTACCAGTATATTAAATTCAAAAGATAACAGCATTCCCTTTTGTTTCTAATACGATGCAAGTGTTTGCAAGACTAGAATTTTTAGGTGCAATAAGTTTGGATATGGGATTGCTTCCCTGAGATATTTAGCAATAAGAAAACTAGACCAAATACAAGGTTCAATCTTAGTCTCCATCGTTTCTTAGCTGAGAAAGTTTAACAAATGTGAATGGGAGACCCTTAAAGTAAATACCTCTTTTTTTAGTAGCGAAAGGACACATTATTCCAAGAGGATCAATGTTCGTTATGCTTTCAATCTTTCGGTGCCCTTGAAAGAATTTGCAAATTTCAGTACTAATTCGGTTTTAACAATTACAAGAGGTATTAAAGAAGTAAATATATGGAGGGTCTGAAACAAAAGAATATGCTAGACAATAATAGCTTTATTTTTTGGGGAGATTAGTCTGCCTTGCCAATCTTCGATCTTGTTAGAATCTTTTTGGACATATCATAGAAGTAACAAGTTTTCTTTTTATCATAATAGATTGAGCAACTAAGATAACTAAAAGAAAAAGTATCCGGTTTATTAAGTCCACCTCTTAGCTTAGTCCTCTTGTCAAGAAGATCAGCACTTTTATGAGTTAAAAAACAACTTTTATTCTTATTAATCTCCTGGCCAGAAGCCTTCTTGTCACGATCCAAATTTACAAATCATGATGGAGCCTACTTTACCCTGATAAGCAAGCCTAACCTTGTCCCAGGATAACTACTAACGGGTATCTCAAAATAATTTAACAATAATCACCACCAAATTAAGCTAGCGCTCGGCATACATAACCATGACAACGGCAAAACATTCCCTCTCAGGACCTGGAAGTCACCTGTGCAGACCTACTATAGACACGATATAACACACTAACCATAATACATCTCTACATACAATACAGAACCATATACACAGAACAAGTCTTGGGTCACAAAAGAAAGTCACAGATATAGAAGGAGACTGTAAGGATCCACGAGTGTCCAATGCTCACCACTAGTCTCTGAATATCGCTACCACAGGAAGAATCACCACTGTTGGTTCGTGTTGGGATCTACACCACTAAACAGATGCAAAAATATAGGGGTGAGTACCAGGGATTTGGTACTCAATAGGCATCATATGCCGACTGAGTAGGAATAGTAAATAAAGTAAGGACATATCAAATATAACTCTACAAGTATCTAATCACCAGAACCCAATACATAGCCTAAGGAAGATGATGGTAAGCTAGGACTGAATGGTTGGGTAGTAATCTATATAGGTGTAAGGCCCTACTATCTAAGCCTGTAGGCCAGTCGAGCCCCCATAAGCCCAGTCGATACACCCAGACACAATAATAAGGTGAATAGGTGTAAGGCTTGAGCGTCAATTCTAAATGGAGATCATGAACCATTGATGCATGTGCCACCACACCTCTAGCAAAGCCTTAATCTGGGACTTCAACCCACTGTGTATACCGTGACTTGGCCTTCAACCAAGGCTACAACCTAACCTTCAATGGAAGCTACATCCCAACCTTCAACTTGGGATATGTCTAGGCCTTCAACCTAGGATACATCCTGGACTTCAACCAAGGATAAAGTCAGACGTGACCAATAGTTTACTTTGGCCCATAGGCCTTGACTAGTCCAAATTACCCTCCATTAATGCCGCCTCTAAAAGTATAGCCTTTAACTATATGGACTCTAACAAGGTAACCTTTAACTGTATGGCCTTTAAGTAGGGGTGTACAAAGAGCAACACATCATGTCTTATACACGACCTAACTGTACAGGCATGCAATCCTATGAGAGAAAAGCTTGGGCTTTTAGTCGTAGGGGATTCTACCTTAGGAGTGAGGGTGATGCTATCGTCCTCGTGCATCTGAGCCAAATCGGATGAGTTGTGGAAGCAATACACAAAGCTAGCTAGCAGAAAGAGTAATTAGATTCTCGACTCATAACACCCTATGTGAGGCTCAACTCTACAGACTCTGGTCTACTAGTCTGGTCTATGAGAATCTACGCCTCTCAAATCAAAGTGAATATCAATATAGCCGTCTACCGCTCCTGAGAAGCATACGTCTATGACATCACTAGCCTAAGCCTACACTAATGCCTAATAGTAATATCAATGAGACATAAATGCAGTAGACATGAATACAACAATCAAAGGCATACTCAGCATGTCAAACAATAGCCCTGTTAGTTCTCAGTAAGAAGAAGTACAACAGATAGTCAATATATGACACACATCACATACCAGTCCCTCAAGGGATCCTCCATATGTCAACCTATCACTCTATCAAATAATAGTATGACCAAAAATTAATAGGAGAGTCACACGTGCCCATGGTATGCCAAGCAATCCTATCAGTCACTAACGCAATCATATTTAACACATAAGGACTTTAACTCCTTTTCCTTCTTCCTAATCAGTCGATCCCAACAAAATCCATATATTCTACCCGGTCTAAGAGGGGGAAAACTATAGTGTACTTGTATGTCAATTTTGTGCATCTTTGATTACTCTGCTGGTCAGGAATAAAATTACATTGTTAATATGATCGTTTTGACATTAAAATCATCAAAAATAGGCTTAAGTCAAATTTTGGGCCCAAAAATGGGTGATGTGCTGTCAAAATACAATACTTTTGATGCTTAAAACTTGGAATTTTGTGTGTTTTTAATGCGATGTTGGTAGGTTTGATGTGTTTTTATGTTTGTTTTGCCGGATTTCAGGGATGACACTATTTTTAGGCAAAATGTGCAGAAGTTGTTGAAAGTGAAGTTCCAAGAGATCCTTTACAGGTCATAGAGTATTCTACGAGTCATAAAGAAGATTTCATGTACAATTTCAGTGAATATTGGATTTCTAAAGTTGAGTCTACGAACATACAGACGAACCGTGAAAGACTTTATGAGTGGTAGACTTGGTATCGTGCCCTGAGGATCAGAAGGTGGGGATTTGTTGAAAGTCCATCAGACAAGACCCTTTATGGGCCCTAGAATCTTATATGGGCCGTAGAGGGGTCTTTGTAAAAGACAGTTCCAGAATTTAAGCAACACTCGATGAAAGCCCAATCACGAGCTGTAAACTGTTATACGGCTTGAATAGTATCTCGTAGAGCCTGTCGACTTAGTTATCCTATTTTATTTCAGTTTTGTATTTTAAATACTATAAATAGGTTTTTAAGTTACTTTTAGAGGGGAACAGTAGAGATACGATAGAGGAACGTTGTAAAGCTTGAGAAACACTTGTAAAACTTTATTTCATCTTTCGATTCTAATCTTGTAATTCTCATTAAAGAGTTTGGATTTCTTGTGCTTAATTCTCTTGTGTAAGTGCTCAATTATACTATTCAAATTTATAAGTCTTATAATTACACTGATTATGAGTAGCTAAATCCATAACTAGGGTTGTGGTAACCATGAAGAAATAACAAGGTATAATCAAATAATTTTTAATTCTCGAAAAGTGTGCATGCATGTATTAATTAATTCTCTTCGTATTGAATGCTTTCTACTGGTGGCCAATATTATAACTCACCTAGTGTTACTGACTGGATCAAGGTAGTAATGAATAAGAAAAGAGATTAATTAATAGGACTGGGTTGATGTTTCTCTCACTAACCAACCGAACTGAGCCAAGGGGAGATTGTATTAGAACAATAGGTAAGGGTTAGTAATGTCACATTATGGGGATGAACCAAATCATGTAGTGAAATTTTCCTCTTTCTTGGGCCAAAGGGTTTGATGAACTTAACTTACCGTTCTGCATACTATACACTGGAAAGAATCTAACTATTTGAATCAGGAAATCATGGGGAACACAGTACCCTAGTTACTCTCCATATTGGTTTAACACTTGTCTTAGCTTAGAATTACTTTTCATAGTTATTATAACCCCCCCCCCCATCGGGGAGATAAGTTGATTAATCAACCCAAATTGCAATTGAATTCTTCTAAGTCTACCATATTCCCTGTGGGTTCAACCCTAACCTTGGTTAGGTTCTATATCTTGACAACAACCGCTTTAGCCTTAAAAAAGAGGTGCAGCTTGGGCGATATCAGCAGGCCTGCACTGAAATCTCAAACCAAAACCCATATAATAATCTTCATACTTCCCTGAGCCTATACCTCAAATTCAGGCTCAATTCAAGGTCTAAAACCATATCACATATCCCAATAATAGAAATCATTTCTTTACGTAAAACCAACAATAAGGCAACAGGTTTACAAAAATTTTGTGCTCAATAGAGCTCAATCAATCAATTGTGACATTAATATAGTGTGTGCCTTGAAAATTCACAAAAATCTGACTCAAAATGGATAAGAAATCACATGTTGAAATTTTCAGAAAGTCACAATACTATACAATAGCAAAACGACCAAACTTTACTTCTAACAGCGTGCCAAAAGTGATTTTTGATACTTCCATGATATTTCTCTCAATAAAACTGCATGCATTAGCCTTTTGAATTTTCGAAACCGGATAAAAAAATGAGGAAATTATTGTTGGTGAATGTTTGGACTCATTTATTACTTAATCTGGAAATTTGCTTCAATATATCCTCTTTTTCTTTTTAATTTCACTATTTTCCACATGGTGGCTTCCCATTTGGCCACCTTTCCTGACCGCCTCAACTTTTCAGAAGTCTCTCAAACTTAATTTCCATACTCCAGCCTCACTCGGAGTAGAAAGAGCACAAATTATATATGAAATCTAATTGGAAATGACATTTCGGGCTCAATGGTTAGCCAAAATTTCCATTTGAGGTCGTTATGATTAGATATGGGTCCCACTTCCCAATACAAAAATCTATCGAAAGAGTCGAAACCATCTAGAAGCCATAGAAACTGGACAAAAGGTCATTTCAGACTAGACTCGACGGTCCAGAGCTAACTATGCTGTCAGAATTTCCATTTGGGCACATTTGTCAAAAATGTTGATGAAGGTCGATTATTGATCATTTTTGAAGGCTAAATTGCAAAACTCAGTATAAACTAACATCGAAAGCCTCCATGTTCTAACTGAACATGCTTCCAGCCTAATTTGGCCATTTTAGAGCTGATGGAACTACCTTCCAAGTTCGTTTACTCTAACATTAATGTAAACTCATTTTCAACTTTAATTCGACCTATGATATGAAAAACAACACATCTCACAAACGAGTGACCAGGCGACCGAACTATCAGCACCAACGAGTCACAAATGACTTGGGGCCACTATAAGGGAGCTCTAATTGATATAAAATACTCTGAAAAGTAGAAATGATCTAGAGATTCATTATAACATCCACTATTACAAAAACTTTTGTTCGCAAAAGTCAAGGACAACCGAAATAAACAAACTCTAAGAACCCAAAACCACTCTGAGCGCATCACACATTTAGTGCAATAGCTCCAGAAGAATCACGAAATCTTACTCTCCACAGTGGTTATCATAATTCCAAAATTCAATGTTCTTACCCATTAAGAGTCTCCAAATCATAACATTAGCCAAGTAAACAATGAAACCACCGCTATCATCATGTCTACTCTTGGTAGCAACCTCACTTCAACTAACAATAATAGTGATAAGTAATAATATCCAACAAACCACAATAGAGAAATCCAATGAAGGTCAATGTAAGCAAGGGACTTAAGCCTAGATATCCCCAGTACCTTAGCACAAACCCAACTCTACTCCACAATCACAATAGTCCACTAATACAAAGGAAAAGACCCCCCCCCCCCCCCCAGGAGTTGGAATGTATAGCGAGCTGCTAATGGCTTAAATCTCATTTTTAGACAAGGAGCAAAAAAATACACATACCACATACAAGCCAAGGATCAAATAAACTAATGTAAGGTAGTAGTACCTGTGCCAACATCACCAGATGCCTCAGCCTCTAACCAGGCTGGCGCTGCATAAAACTGGCCTTAGTGAACTCCTCTAGGATAGCTTATATTATTTTATCGGTCACCTTTAGTATCCTGCTGACCATCTCTACGCCCACGCTAGTCACCTCTATAGCTCTCATCCCCATCTTCGCCTCTAACGACGAGGAGTGGGCGGGGCGAGCCTACTCAAGAAGCTAAGTATCTCTCCCTCGAATAGGATAGTCTTGGGACCAATGATCTAGGAGCCTACACTCATAGCATCCTTCAGATGGCCTGTCAACTCAATGTCGTCTATCACCACGGCTCATAGTCGTTGTCTTAGAAACCTTAGACCCCTGGCTAACTGATTGAGAAGGCCTAGCATGACCTGAAGTAATTGCGCCTCTGTCTCTCAACCTCCGTCAGGTATGATAAGGAGGGTCACTCTGGCTAGAGGTACTTTGGTACCATCAGTCATGCTCGTAGTCAGAAATAAAGCCTAAACAAGGAGACTAGAGTGGCCTGATTGGGGCCTTTGCTGAGACCTATCATAATGCTCCATGAACCTATATTAGGACTCTCGGTAACTACTCCCATGTCGATCTCGCTTGTCGCTTCCCCTTGGGCCTCGCAGTATAACTACTCAATAGTCTGTGCGAGATCAACAATATCTAAAAAGGATAGGTCCGGTGTCACCCGTGACTATGTTTAGATCCATAGTTAAGTCCATATACCCCTAAAAAACCAATAGATTTGTTCTTCCTTTGTTAGCAATATGGCAGTAGCATACTTAGAGAGTTTATATAATCTGACCTCACACTCCAACACAATCAACGACCCCTGCTCAATCCTAGAGAACTAGTCACGGAGCCCATCTCGGGAAACAAATCTAGCCAAAAAGGCATCATCAAACTTGGTCTTCGAGACTAGTGGGGATCCTACTAGTCTAGTACCCAAATATGTACACAATCATTGTCTGGAAGCCCCGACTAACTGATAAGTGGTGAAATATACACCTCTAGTCTCCAACAATCTCAAGGTCTGACTCGTGGGCATTGTCCCCTATCACTTCTAATATCTCAAGGGCCCTAATTAGAGAAAATAATTGAGCACCCACTGATCCTCGTAAGGTCTGACACCCTTTGCTATATTTGGCCGAGTAATAGGGACTATGTGCGCAATTGGAGTGGAAGCGAAAGGTTGCACAAATTGTGCTGGTGGCATTGGGGCTGGTCTTTCACCCCCAGGGCTTCAAATAATTGAACAACATCCACCTGAAGTGCTGGACTCATAACAAGTGTGGTTGGAGGTTGTACAACTGCGAGTCCCTCTAGCTGTGGGTCAGTAGAGGCCTCTAGACACTTCTCAACATGCTATGGGGAAGAGTCTCAGTCCGGAGTTAGTGTTGCATCCCCATCTCTGGTTGAGGGTCAATCTTTACGAGCCATAAATCCAAAAAAGTGAGCCAAATGAGATTCTATAGAACCAACAACATGCTTGCACAAAGCGATACAATCAAGAGGAGATTTCTAACGCATCTCATAGCCTCCTGAAGATAAGTCATAGACATCTCTGCAGTCATCCGCAAGACTCTACTAGATGGTAGCTATGTATGGTGAGACTAGTGAACCTAGGGCTCTGATACCAACTTGTCATGGCTCGACTTTGCAGTTCATGATAGCGGATAACTTACCCTTGATACGCAAGCCTAACCCTGTCCTGGAACAGTTAGTAATAGGCATCACAGAATAATTTAAGAACCACAAAATTAAGCTAGTACTCGGCGTACATAATTATGACAATTGTAAAATATCCCATCCGAGGAACTGAAATTCACATGTGCAGACCTACTATAGACACGATACAACACACCAACCTTAATATATCTGTATATACAATATAGAACCAAATAATACAGGACAAGTCTTGGGTCACAAAAGACAGCCATAGATATAAAAGGAGACAATAAGGATCCACGAGCATCAAATTCTCCCTACTAGTCTCTAAATACCATTATTGTAGGAAGAATCGCCATTCAGGCTCGTGTTAGGACCTTCACCACAAAAAAGATGTAGAAATCTAGGGGTGAGTACTAGGGATATGGTACTTAGTAGGTATCACAGGTCAACTGAGTAAGAAAAGTAAATAAAGTGGAGAGATATCAAATATAACTCCAGAAGTATCTAATCACGAGAACCCAATACATAGCTTGACGAAGATGATGATAAGTGATGAGTGGTAAATTTGCACTCATATAGGGCTTGAATTATGCAGAGAAAGTGTCTTTGATGTCAAATTGTGTGCTACAAACTAACATAAATTGTTGTTTTTGCAACAAGGTGAAGATTTAGGAGCACTTGGAACACAAACATGCAAAAGAGGTACAAAAAGTGAGCTAAGAATGAAGTATTAAACTTTGAGCATCATAGAAGGGTACATGGAGAGTCGCTAAAATACCCCAGACCTCACCAAATGATCACTTAGCAAGAAGCAAGCTAACTCAAAAAGTGCGAGCTATAGAAGTGAGTTGGCGAGTCGCCAACTTAGTTGGAGACATTGATTTAGCTCTCATAATAGGTCATTTTTTTTGCCTTGAGTCACTGGTTAAAGGGCAAACTCAAGCTCCAAATGATGCATTGTCACACCCATATTTTTTCCCCCGCATGGTGTTTTGGAAAATAGAGTTTCTCCAATTAAAGTGACATTTTGAAAAGGGATTATTTTATTTATTCAGAGTCGCCATTTAAATTTAGTTATGGTGTTCCAAGTCACCTAATTTAAATCTCTATTCAAAAGAAAATGACTCTTTCTTTTTGGTTTGCGAAACAAAGATCGGGCAAGGAATTCTGTTGACCGAGAGAAAGGTGTTAGGCACCCCTCGAGTCCCGTGGTTTTAGCACGGTCGCTTTATTGACTTTTTTATGGCTTAACTTAATTTGAATATATTATCTTGATAAGTTTTACAAAAAATATGTTATTCACCCACCTTCTTTGTTTTATTTTAAACTAGTTTAAAACTATTTTATTTTATTAGTGTGGTATATTGGTAGCAGCGCTTTCCAACCTTGCCACAAATAATTTATTTATTCGTGTTTTCAAATAACATTTGTTCGATGTTATTTAAATCCTAATGCTTACCTATCTTTATTGCCGGCCTAATCATGTTCCTAACGATTCCATTTAAAAAAGTAAAATTCCGACTATGAATTTTAATCACTAATCTTCTTATAAAATTGGAAGGTACTAAATTATTTTTGCCAGATTTAATTGTTGCAAGTCAGTAAAGGCAAAGTTAATTATATAGATCAACATAAACCCATTAATTTAATATTCAGAATAAAACTCATTATTTAAAAGAAGCGTAAATATAAAATAAAAATATACAAAATTTATTTTTTGCTTTATTTATATTTCTAAAAAAAATTAATATTATTAAACACACAAATCTCATTCATGTATCCATTAAATAAATAGCGTAAAAAACGATAATTTTTGCATTTTATTCAATAACAAATTGAAGTGAGTGTTTAAGTATGCAAGAAATAACTATATGCTATGCCGAATGTTACTTTTAATTTAACAATATAAAACGTTCAAACATACTTCAATATGATAACATCAAAGTTAAACATATATAGAATTTGAACAACTTTTTAACATTAAAACATGTCTTGCATAATTGTGACTTTAAATCATACAATAAAAATTGTTACCTTTTGTGAAAATTAATTCATAAGAAGAGAAGACCACAACGCAGAATCACGATCCCGAAATCTCGAAAGTAAACTTCAAAACCCATCTTTTATTTTCTCTAATTGTGTTTTTTTGAGATTTTTTTGTGTTTGTGCCGATTTGTTTTTTCTTGTTTTTGAAGTGTGTGTGAAAAAGAAAATATAGTCTTTTTTAGGTGTGTTTGTGTATGTGTGAAAAAGAAAATAATGTGGTGTAGAATTATTTTTTTTAACAGTAGAATATTTTTTTTTTTGTGCTTTTGTAAAATGTGATGAAAGAAGAAGATAAAATGATTGTCTTCTCTTGTGTGTGTGTCGTGTATTTTAAAAATGAGGGAGTAGTTGGTTTTGTGTGGGAGTATTGTGGGGGTAGTTTAGATGAGTGGGGGAGGAGTTGGAATTAATGGATAGTGTTAGGATTATTTAATTTTCCTTTTTATTTCATTTTATTTTGAAAAGAAAAGAAAGAAAGAAAGAAAAAATAAAAATGTTAGAAAACTATTTCCAATTAAAAAATAAATAGAAAAGTTAACTAGCTAAAACTAAGATATAATCAAGAAAATACTAGCAATACTGGATTATTTATTAGAATCAAAATTAAAAGAAAAACATATATTTTTATAAATTTTCTCTTCTTTAAAACAGAACTTATATTAAAATGTGACTCTATTTTTGTTGTTTTCAAATTATTCTGAATATAAGATAAAAATATCTAATTTAGATTCAAAAATAAATATTTAAATACCAAAAAGTAAATAACTTAAGTTTGGTAAAAAAAAATTAGGTGCTAACAGGATGCCCCTCTTTGTTTGAGAACATGAAGAGTTTTCCAACAAAGAAGTGAACAAGCCTAATTTTTGGACTAACCATTATTAAAAGGTAGAAAAAAATAAAGAGCAAACAAGAGTGACCGAGCCCTAGCTTTGGGCAGCCTATATATCTCGGGTTATAAGAGATCCAGGTCATGTGTAGTTCAAATAGGTGCAGCAATGGATGGATCGATGGATCGATTAGAGAGTTGAGTCCTGTCCTGTCGATATCCCAGTCCGTGGCTCCTATTGTTACATTGGAGATAATAAAATTGAAAGAAAACGATACGAGATCTTGTCTATCTACTTGTCTTGGCCCTCTTTTTTGTTCAAGTTCTTCTTTGCATCTTTAGTTATCACCTCGCCTTCTTCTGGCGGGTACCTTGATCTCAAAATCTAAGCTCGAAGTTTGAGTTTGAGGCTTGAACTTGAAATCTCTATTGAGTTGTCGATGCCTCTCCACAGGAAAGTTAGTTGACTATTCTTGAACACTTGTTTCTTGAATTGAAGTTGGGAAGCTGAATCTTCAAATATTGAGCTACTACAATGTGTCTGAACCGACTCTTAATGTCATTTTCACTTCTCAAATCGGAAAAATGTTACTCCATTATTGAAGTCCAAATTTGTAGTCGCAGAGGGACCTGACTGCAATCAAAGAAAAAAAAACAAAACAAAATTTTTCTACCCCAGTTTGTGCTAAGAAAATTTTTGTAGGTTATTTTGCTTGACTTGAACATAATAGTAAACGAAAATAATAAAATGATTAAAACAAGGGAAAAAACAAATACTACATTATTGAATGAAATTAGATTTTATGCTTTATGGAAAATAAAAATGGGGGCTATCATGCCCTGTAAAGATATGAACGAATATTATAAGGTTTCGTGCCCTAAACAAATATTATGAGGGTTCGCTCTCTAAGTGAAAATTATGAGGGTTCGCTCCCTAAATGAATATTATGAGGGTTCATTCCCTAAGCGAATATTATGAGGATTCGCTCCCTAAATGAATATTATGAGGGTTTGCACCGTAAACGAATATTATGAGGGTTCGCGCCCTCAACGAATATTATGAGCGTTTGTGCCCTAAACAATTATTATGAGGGTTCACGCCCTAAACGAATATTATGAGGGTTCGTGCCCTAAGCAAATATTATGAGGGTTCGCTCCCTAACTGAATATTATGAGGGTTCACTCCCTAAACGAATATTATGAGGGTTCGTGCCCTAAACAAATATTATGAGGATTCGCTCCCTAAGCGAATATTATGAGGGTTCGATCCCTAAGCGAATATTATGAGGGTCTGATCCCTAAGTGAATATTATGAGGGTTCGCTTCCTACGCGAATATTATGAGGGTTCGCTTCCTACGCGAATATTATAAGGGTTCACTCCCTAAGCGAATATTATGAGGGTTCGTTGCCTAAACGAATATTATGAGGGTCCGTGCCCTAAGCGAATATTATGAGGGTTCGCTTCCTAAGAGAATATTATCAGGATCCGCTCCCTAAGTGAATATTATGAGGGTCCGCTCCCTAAGCGAATATTATGAGGGTGTGCTCCCTAAGAGAATATTATGAGGGTTCGCTCCCTAAGCGAATATTGTAGTGTTCGCGCCCTAAGCGAATATTATGAGGGTTCGCTCCCTAAGCGAATATTATGAGTGTTCGCGCCGTAAGCGAATATTATGAGGGTTCGCTCCCTAAGCGAATAATATGAGGTTTCCCTCCCTAAACGAATATTATGAGGGTTCGCACCCTAAGCGAATATTATGAGTGTTCGCGCCTTAAGCGAATATTATGAGGTCCCGCTCCCTAAGCGAATATTATGAGGGTTCGAATATTATGAGGGTTCACGCCCTAAGCGAATATTATGAGGGTTCGCTCCCTAAGTGAGTATTATGAGGGTTCGCTCCCTAAGCGAATATTATGAGGGTTTGCTCCCTAAACGGATATCATGAGGGTTCGCTCCCTAAGCAAATGAATTATTTTTATTTTATTTTACTTTTTTTTTATTTTTTAAAAATAAGATAAAATAAAATATGCCCCAGTTTTGAAACTGAGAAATTTTGAAACTTTTTCATTTAAATCTTTTTTTGGTGAATTTTTTTTTTTTTTTTTTTAGAAAACACATGCCCCAATTTAATTTTTTTCAAAAATATGAGAGAGAGAGAGAGAGAGAGAGAGAGAATATATTCTTTTTATTTGAAACTGAGCCCTTTTGTAGGGCTTCCTACATATCTCACCATAGCAAGAATCGGGTCTAACATAGTTCATACGAACCAAAAATATAGTTTGTTTGCAAAATAATATCTTTTGAAAAGATTGTTAGATAGAAAGAAATTGACTTTTGATTGATCATGTCTTGGCATTAGATGGTACCAACAATTAGTATTATGCATATAAATCACCTTTGAGTACTTGTAGGCAAATTTGAGGCCAACTTTGAAATAGTTTCAGTAGTTTCAAATGATACCTCAAGCATACTTAAGTATTAACAAGATCTATTCATCTTGCATCAAATATGAGGTTAAAATTATTCATCTCTTTATGTTTCAAGTGCCTTACCGAAACAAAGTCCTAATTCACACAAAATGGAAGAGTTGAGATCGTGGGACATTTTGAGAGTCACTTACACTCTGAAAGATGTTCAATGCATGAGATTGAGATACTATGTGCTTGACCCTCATGTAAGTATCCACTAATGTGAGAACATCGAAAATGAAATCAAGTAGGACTTGTATTCGGTTTAAAATGTACGTTTGGAATGCGTGAAATAATCTTTTTGTATAAAGTGACCATTTTCTCCCTAACACTGCACTATGCACTCAATTTATATTCTTCATTTTTATATTTTATCTTTATCTGCTTGGTTGCTTTTTTTTTTGGAATTTCTCCTCTCTTTTCTTTTGAGATTTTCTCCTTTTATTGGAGTTTTTTTTTACTGCAATATTTTTCATCTTTCACTTTGCCATCCGACTCAAGATTTTGTCTGTGCATTCTTGGAGATGGGAGAAAAGTAGAGTGGTGCATTTGTGCACTCAAAATGATATGGGCTAAGATATGGTTATCAAAAAAAATATGTTAGGCTTAAATAGTAAAACAGTAGAGATCACACGTCATTTGATAGGCTTACAGACACTATTGGATCAAAAAAAGCCTACAATCCTTTTTCAAATTAGATGTTGCTCAAAATTTCGCCTCAACAAAGATTTGGGTCAAGTTCTAGATCAACAAGTCATGTCATTGAACTTTATATCTAAAGTTCACCACACAATATCCATGAATCAATGAGGTCGAAATTTTTTAACCCTTAACTTTGAGCAAGAAAATTTTTCAAGTGTGACATAAGTATAATCAAGAGGTGCAAAACGAACCTATAAGAGTCACAACAAAGTTGGTCTACTCTATTATACCAAATAGTTAACACTTTTTCATGCACACTTCAAAGTTTATTGGTACCAATCAAGACAAGAAGTAACTTTTTATTTTTAATATTTTTATTTTGAAGAGGGATAAAAAAAATTTATTTATTTATTTATTTTGAATAAGAACGATTTTTTTTTCTTTTCTACACAAAGAAATAAGATCTTCCTTTTTTTAAAGAGTAAATTTTTGGATAAAGAATTATTATTATTTTAATAAAAATCACCGAACCCGATGAGGGTTACCTACGTATCTCATTGAGGTGAGAATCCGGTGTGCGTAGTTCTGAAAAATATATATATATATATAAAGTTCCATTTTTTTTCTTTTGAATAAATAAAACCTCTTTTTTTTGTTCAACTTTTATAAATAGAGAAACAAAATATTTCTTTTTGAAATTGATTTTCTGAATAAAGATTAATAATTTTTTTATACGAATTTCTTTTTTATTCTTTTCTTTTACTTTTTTGAAGAAGAATCACCGAACCCGAGGAGGGTTGCCTACGTATATCATTTAGATGAGAATCAGGTGAGCGTAGTACTCAAATCAAAGAAAAATTCGTATTTATTTTTGGAATAAGAAATAAATATTTTCTTTTACCTTATGAATAAGAAGAAAAATATGTATTTTTTACATTTAATAAGAAATATATTTTTTTACAATTTTATCAAAGAAGATCACTGAATTCAAGGAGGGCTGCCTACGTATCTTATCGAGGTAAGAATCAAGTGTGCGTAGTTCGACCAACTTTTCATAAAAATGTTGACTTTGAAAACCTTCCTTTTTTAGGATATCTTATTGTCAATATGCTAGGACCGAACTATTTGAGATTTGACCCCAAAAGAAAATATTCAATAACAATATTCAAAACGTGACAAGTAACGCATAGTCATGAACATGTTGGTCTGAAAGATGGTTCATGTTTTATATGATCCTAACGCCTACGTTTAGCCATATAAAGTCAAATACAGATTATGCAAATAAAGTGTATCCTAAGAGGAATACTGGTTGTACGTATAAGGTTTGTTCTACTAAATTTGAAGTCCTTATAGAGTAGGTGTCTAGACCGGCGATAAAATGAATGGACGACTCGAGTTGGGAAGGAACAACTTACCGGTAGTAGGGTTTTCCAGCCTCACTGTATGGCCTTCCCATCCTAAAACATGTGTGACTAAAATTCTTCCCAGGAGCATAATTGCATCTCTGGTATCTCAAAGAAAGGTTCGAGAGCGTAGACCGCATCTCCGAAAAATTGTATCTTTCGAAAGACTCAGATAGGTGCGTGAGAGAAGATAGTTTATATCACAGTTTAAACAATATTAATGCGTAAATAAGCGAGCAAACATCAAATTAAATCAATGAATACAATATTTCAAATACACAACCATATACAAGTCAATATTGACAAGCTCAAATTCTGGTTATCCCCAGCGGAGTCGCCACCTGTCACGCCCCTATTTTTTCCCCGCATGGTATTTTGAAAAATAGAATTTCTCCAATTAAAGTGACATTTTAAAAAGAGATTATTTTATTTATTCAGAGTTGCCACTTGGAATTGAGTTTTGGTGTTCCAAGTCACCTAATTTAAATCCCTATTCAAAAGGAAATGACTCTTTATTTTTGGTCTACGAAACAAAGATCGGGCAAGGAATACTGTTGACCCAGAGAAAGGTGTTAGGCACCCCTCGAGTCCCGTGGTTTTAGCACAGTTGCTTTATTGACTTGTTTATGGCTTAACTTAATTTGAATATATTATCTTAATAAGTTTTACAAAAAATATGTTATTCACCCGCCTTCTTTGTTTTATTTTAAACTAGTTTAAGACTATCTTATTTTATTAGTGTGGTATATTGGTAGCAGCGCTTTCCAACCTTGCCAAAAATTATTTATTTATTTGTGTTTTCAAATAACATTTGTTCAATGTTATTTAAATTCTAATGCTTGCCTATCTTTATTGCCGGCCTAATCATGTTCCTAACGATTCCATTTAAAAAAGTAAAATTTCGACTATGAATTTCAATCACTAATCTTCTTTTAAAATTGGAAGGTACTAAATTATTTTTGCCAAATTTAATTGTTGCAAGTCAGTAAAGGCAAAGTTAATTATATAGATCAACATAAACCCATTAATTTAATATTCAGAATAAAATTCATTATTCAAAAGAAGCGTAAATATAAAATTAAAATATACAAAATTTATTTCTTTTCTTTATTTTATATTTCTAAAAAAAATTAATATTATTAAACATACAAATCTCATTCAAGTATCCATTAAATAAATAGCATAAAAAATGACAATTTTTGCATTTTATTCAATAACAAGTTAAATTGGGTGTTTAAGTATGCAAGAAATAACTACATGCTATGCCGAATGTGTCATGACCCGGGGTCGGGGCCTTGATGTGACACGGTGAATGGGGGCCCACGAGTCCCCAAACAAGCCTCGAAATATTCAGAACTACGAGGTTTGGTTCAAGAGCTTTTTAAAGACAAACAATTTAATACCGAGAATTTAAAGCAAAAAGAGAGCATATCTAATAAGTTAAACAAAATAGCAAGGTTTTTACAAAACACCCAACATGTGCCTCTAGTTAAGGAACGGGGGCTAGGACAAGTTCCGGGCTCACCTTCAACAAGATATATATATACACATAAACACTAGAAGCAAAAGCTCGCCCTCGGAAGACGGGGCTCACCACAGAAATATCTTCAAGAAGGACTATTCGTCCTGCGGCTGGTACTTAAATTGCTCGGTTCCCACATAGTAAAATCATGCAGGCATAGAGTATGCTTAATACGTTGGAATGTACTAAGTATGCGGGTGTGCAATGCATATGACTTACCGGACCTTCATATCGATGTTAGATGACAAAGGCGCATAATATACAAGGATCATATAAACAAAGGAATTTAACATAAAAGATGCCATGGGATGCGTGATGCGTGCAAATGCGATAATGCTCCTATATATATATAACGAGGATGGACCATAACCGGCAAACCCAATCCATGCGAGTTATTACATGAATTGGATCAATTGGGACCTCCCACCGGTAGGGAGAAAATTACTTGCCAAAGGTAATCTACATCACACCTTACGGGCAACCCCATTTCGGCGGATGACCACCTTCCTTACGGGCAACCCCATTTCGGAAGGGTTTACAAAAATCATATCAAGACATGTCATATCATAAACAAGTAGACGAATAATATCCGTCCCTATGCTGGCACATAGTTCAAGGAAAGGGAGAGGGACCTTGGGGATATCCCGAACGCCCCCAATCCATCGGTGCTAAATCTTACACGTTCCACAAGAATACATATATATATGTATACATATGCTTTCAAGAGAGTCAAGTGCAAGTTTCATAACGTTCAAGGAATATTTTGTCTCAACGCCAAATTTCAAGATCATATTCAGGATGCCAATGCAAGGAATAGCTCATCTACAAGTACAAGATAGTGCAAGCACCCAAGATACTCAAACAACCATAATCATAGACATACCGGTGATCCCCTTATTGACACCCAATTTTGACCGACCTATACCCTTTTTAGATCGTCACTTTATTAAAATAGGTAGATTCGAGCTTTGTAAATAAACGCGTCTATTTCAATTTTATTCAAATAATTGTGTTTTTTTTATCTTGTTCTAGATTTTCAAAAATTGTTCGTAAATTATTTTGTCTTTTTTTAACTACCTTTATTATCGTTATCCTCATTATTATTAATATTATTATTATTATTATTATTATTATTATTATTATCATTATTATTATTATTATTATTATTATTATTCTCAAAAGAATATTTTAGTGGTAATAGTAGTAATACTATTTGATTATCTTTTTATGTTACTTAGTATTATTTTAGTAGCATGTTTTAGTCTGAATTTGTTGAAATAAGAATAATTTAACTGTTACTGTCTATGTTTAGGATAAAATTTACGTTTATGGTAAATGTTGATATGATTGAGTTACCTTTTTTCCTTTAGATGACTGCCTTTTTTAACTTTTACGTATTTTAATTACGTAATTTTAAAAAATGCTGAATATCTGGATTATGGTATATTTTTTTGTACATGGTAAGGGATATTTCTTACTAAAACTAATCTTGGAAGGACTTTGATTGAGTCCCAAAATTATTGATTCGTCTTCCTATTATGACGAATTTAAATATGTTAATTAATTTTATTACCTTTTGTTGATTGTACTCCCACTACTATATAAACAAACCCCCATTCCCACAACTTACACTGCTCCCCACAAGTCTCTGCAGAAAAAAAAAGAAGAGCATTCTCACTTTTCCTCCCTCTCTGCAACACAAGTTCTAAAGAAAAGAGCCGAGCACTGCATATTGTTTTTTATATTCTTAATATTCATCTCGATCACTTAACCTGGTCGACCAAATCTTTTCTTGTTTGCCTCCCTCTGTTGGTTTATTTCAGTATTGCAGGTTCCCTTTGTTTTTTTTAAGAAAAGAAAAAAATCTAGACATGAAGAGTCGCCTGGGACGGGAGGAGGAAGGGCCTCGAAGACCTTTTTATATATCGATTTTATGTTGTATTTAGTTTTCTGTAAAATCTTGTAATAATATAATAGTGAATATGGGGATATAGTAATTGGGGGGGAGGGGAACTACGTGCTAATTGCTTTTCTTTATTTTGGTTTGTTTTTTCAGCTAATGGTCGTAGGCAAATCTAAATCTAGGATCAAACAAAATAAAAAATATAAAATAATGATAAGGAAAATCGGAGAAATAGCATGCTTAACAACATTACTTTTCTGCGTGTTAAACGTATGTTAGATGTTAGATATCATGTCCATAGGATTCGTCGTATTTATTTCTCCCTTTTTGTTGAAATCATGTTTGGGATAACTTGTATTTTTAATAATAACCATGTCTGTAGATTTTTGTTATGCTTGTTAAATTTTTCTTTCACATAATGTAAATAGAAATCATGTTCTCAAGTTGTTAAATACCTTTGTCGTATAACTAGAACCAAGTATATAGGTTTTATTTCTTTTTAAATATGTTAGGTGCATAGTATCATGTTTAAAATTCTATCTCTTAAAAGATTAAGTCACCGTGCCTAATATTTTGATAATTGCTTTATCTAGAAATTACGTATTAGGATTTAATGTCTTCTCACATGTTAGAAATCATGCCTATAGGGTTCTTTCATTTTTTAATGTAATGTATGTCACATTGCACTATTTGTGTATTTTTAAGCATGCTTTTGGAGGCTATTTGTGACTTTTCTGGCTAATTGTTGTCTTTTTGCTTTTGTGTTGACGCGGGTCCTATAGAAAGCTTATATTCTTTTAAGTCTAGAACCTTACCAAAATAGAAGTCCAACGCCTCACGGACCATAGGAAGGGACGGTAGGCATTCTAGGACTCGTTAGATTTTTTTTACTTTTTATTATTAGTTCGCTTTTAAGTTAATTAATAAACTAACCTAAGAGGGGTAGGGGTAAATAGGACCCTTGGAGATGATGAATATAACTCGTGCTTAAATAGGACAAACCTCGGTTTTGTCCTTAGGCTTTTATAAGCCAAGTGAAGCTAAAATCCGGAAATAAAGCCGAGTAACTGATCCGAGTAATTAATTTATTTAATTCTATTTTTTCATTTATTGTTTAACTTGTTTATTTGTGTCACTTAGAATAATTTAAGACCATTACTTCTAACATAAGAGACCCTTATTTGTAACCCCCACATAAAATACGAGACACGGTTGGGACCCGCCTTTGCGGACCTCGAAGGGTGCTTAACACCTTCCCTTCGAGGTAATTTGAGCCCTTACCCTCTCTTTGGTCAGATTTTTAGGCTTAGAATGGTGTCCTAATGCACCTCAATCATTAGGTGGCGACTCTTCAAACTTCAAAAGTCCCAAAAGAGTCGTTGCCACGACGTCGTCCAGGTTCCTATTCGCGAGAAAAAATGAGGCGCGACAGAATGGCGACTCTGCTGGGGATCTTAGGCTCTTACCATTACGTGCTTAATTTTTTATCTGTGGGTTGCTTTATTTGATTATTATTATTATTAATCTCTACTAATGCTTTTTCCTTTTTTCTTTCTCTTTAATTGTCCTCCTTTAATTATGTTTCCCTCTTTAATACTGTCACCCGCCCCCCCCCCCCCTCCTTTATTCTCTCTAACTCCCTTATCCCCTCTAACATCCCCCTTTCTCTAACTCCCTTCCCTCATCCCCTCTAACATCTTTCCTTCCTCTAACTCCCTTCCCTTATCCCCTCTAACATCCCCCCCCCCTTCCTCTAACTCTCTTCCCTCTATCCCCTCTAACATCTTCTCCCCTTATTCCTTTTTCTTTTTTCATTTACCTTTATTTGCTTTATATTTTCATTACTGCTTTAAAATTCGATGCTAATTGATTATTGCTTTATATAACTGTCATATCGCTAATATTTTCTCCCACTTGGGACCCTCTTTTTTCTTTTTTTCGTGATGTTGTGCCTTTGCGCTTCTCACAAACTCTTTTCAAAACCAGTGTCTAGAGAGATGGCATAAGCGTGGTGTAAGCGGATAGTTTTGCTACCGTGGGACCACGCGCCTTCTCACATAGGAAATCAAGTCTGTGTCTAACCCACTCTCGTAGAAACTTAGGATAGAGCTACCCACCTCAAATTTAAGTCATGCATGCATAAACCCTAGGTAGTTTGGCCCATGGTGTCAATCTACATAATAATAGCCACCCTGTTAAGTCTAGAGGGTCCAATCACCCTCCAAGACAAAATACTGCATATTATGTGTCTATGTGATCACCGTAATTAATCCAAGCCAAGTTATCCTTGTTATCTTTGTTTTGCAAGTTTATGGGGTTCAATCAATGCTCTCGGGGAAATTTTATAATTATCCCAGTCCCCTTTTACGTCCCATTTATGTCATTCAAAATTGTAACGGTTATAATCATTATTAATAAAATGAGTCTTTAAACTATTTATTTTTTTTAAACTCTAAACCCCGAATAATATCAATACGGCTTGGACTTGTTAGTGTGGTCACTTTTTGTCATCTTAGGCCTACCTCTAGCTTAATGAGGTCCTGTGCATTTAGGACACTTATTTGTTTGATTAATTGTAAATGTTTATTTTTACTCTTCTTGATTTATTTACATCGTACCTTTTATTAAATTTGTTGTCATTTCCATTCATTTATACGAGCTCAGATTCATTATCCTAGCATTAATAATTTATCCAGAAGTAATTTTATAGTTTTTATTGATGTTTTATTTACTCATGTCATATACTAACTTTTGTATGTATTTTATGTCCTTCTATTAAAGTTTGTCTAATATTCGAACGTCAGCTTGATTAAGAAACTGCAACATGTCCAACATGCTCAACGTCCGTAAAAATGTCACTCGTCCTTCTTCCCATCCAATTTAAAACACATTTTTTACTCTCTCTCTCTCCTCACTCCATTCTTACTCGCACACTTCCTCGATCAATGCCTCAGACAGATTTTCATTTTGATGACTTGCCAAATGTAGAAGTACTCAATGAATCTTGAACTACGTTTGACCTGATTCCCGTTTAAGAGGGATACTTAGGCGCTCCTATGGAGTTCGGTCTTACCATAATAAAAATCTTTATTCTCCCTTTTGATCACAAATTGGGGCAGAATTTTCTGAGGGGATCTCAAAAATTCTTTTAGATCATTTTCTGCAAACTGGGGCAGAAATTTTTGAGCAACTCTCAAAAATTTCGAATTCAGAACTGAAAACCAACAGCTAAGAAGACGAAGGCAAGATATCAACAAAAGACGTGCGGGTCGAGGCAGAGCTACAGATCAACCTCCTCTTATTCAAACTAATGATTTTTCTTTGAATGTAGACAGGTATATGTGCTTGGAGTGACCTTTTCATGTCATGCAAGCAGTCGTCTTGCACTGGACAAAGGTTAAACTATCTTGCTCCATTTAATTTTGATCTATCTTTTATTTTCTTACCAAAACTGCATTGGCCTACTAAAATTCCGTGAAAATTACATTTTTGCATTGACCTACTAAATTTGCATGAAATTGCATTTTGCATTGGCCTACTGAAATTATATTTTTGCATTGGCCTACTAAAATTTGCATGAAATTTTATTTTTGTTTTGGCCTACTTAACTTGCGTGACATTACATTTTTATATTGGCCTATCGAGATTGCATTTTATATTGATCTACTAAAAAATACATTTTTACATCGGCCTACTAAAATTACGTGAAATAGCATTTTTCCATGGCCTACTGAAATTACACTGTCCTCTTTGAAAGCTTTTCATGGCCTACTGAACATTGCATTTTTGCATTGACCTACTAAAATTACTGAAAATTGCATTGGCCTACTAAAATTTCGTGAAAATTGCATTGGTGTGCTAAATTTGCGTGAAATTGCATTTTGCATTGGCCTACTAAAATTATTGAAAATTGCATTTTTTTTGCATTGGCCTATTAAAATTACTGAAAATTGCATTAGCCTACTAAAATTACTGTAATTGCATTTTTGCATTGGCCTACTAAAAAGTTGCATAAAAATATATTTTTACATTGGCCTACTAAAATTTGCACAAAATTTCATTTTGCATTGGCCTACTTAAATTGCGTGAAATTTGCATTCTTGCATTGGCCTATTAAAATTACTGAAAATTGTATTGGCCTACTAAATTTACTGAAAATTGCATTGTCCTACTAAAATTACTGAAAATTGCATTTTTTTGCATTGGTCTACTAAATTACGTGAAATTGTGTTTTCTCATTGGCCTACGAAAATACTGAAAATTGCGTTTTTGCATTTGCCTACTTAAATTGCGTGAAATTGCATTTTTACATTAGCCTACTGAGATTGCATTTTTACATTGACCTACTGAAAAATATATTTTTTACATTGGCCTACTAAAATTATGTGAAACGGCATTTTCCATGGCCTACTAAAATTGCATTTTTGCCTACTGAAATTACATTGTCTTCTTTGAAAGCTTTTCATGACCTACTGAAATCGCATTGCATTAAAAAAAAACTTTTACATGGTCTTCTAAAACTACATCTTGCCTACTGAAATTGCATTGCCTCCTTTCAAAAATTTTTGCATTGGCCTAAAAAATCCCATGAAAATATTACATCCCCTAAGGCGTCATAGTCCAAAGGCACCATTTCATGGCCTACGGACATCATTTCATGGCATGGGGATTTAATTATATTTATCATGATCCGAAGGTATCATCGTCCAAAGGCATCATCTTTCATGGCCTACGGACATCATCTCATGACCCGAGGATATAATTTATGATTAGCATAGCCCATTTTGTATACCGATTACGATGAGCCCTTTTGCTTTTCTTACTATACCCTATCCTACTCTTCTATCGATATTTTAATCATTCCCTATACCTTCACACTTTTGTACCATCTTATCCTTCCAATTCAAGCTACTATCATTCCTACTTCAAGATCAGCATCGTTAATTTTAGTTTTAGGAATTTTATCCGTTCCTAAATCCAGAACTACATATGATCTGATTCTCGTATAACCAGAGATACGTAGGCGACTTTAAACCGAAGTCTCGGCCGTCAACCTTTTGTTCTATCCGGTCCCTCGATAATATCCCATCGGTCGGACAAAATCGGCTACTCCGTCAACTTTCTTTGCTCAACAATTCATCCTTTATTCCCGAGCAAAGAAGGGGCAGCTGTTGACACCCAATTTTGACCGACCTATACCCTTTTTAGATCGTCACTTTATTAAAATAGGTAGATTCGAGCTTTGTAAATAAACGCGTCTATTTCAATTTTATTCAAATAATTGTTTTTTTTTAATCTTGTTCTAGATTTTCAAAAATTGTTCGTAAATTATTGTCTTTTTTTAACTACCTTTATTATCGTTATCCTCATTATTATTATTATTATTATTATTATTATTATTATTATTATTATTATTATTATTATTATTATTATTATTATTATTATTATTATTATTATTATTATCAAAAACATATTTTAGTGGTAATAGTAGTAATACTATTTGATTATTTTTTTATGTTACTTAGTATTATTTTAGTAGCATGTTTTAGTCTGAATTTGTTGAAATAAGAATAATTTTACTGTTTCTGTCTATGTTTAGGATAAAATTTACGTTTATGGTAAATCTTGATGTGATTGAGTTACCTTTTTTCCTTTAGATGACTGCATTTTTTAACTTTTACGTATTTTAATTACGTAATTTTAAAAAATGCTGAATTTTTGGATTATGGTATATGGTTTTGTACATGGTAAGGGATATTTCTTACTAAAACTAATCTTGGAACGACTTTGATTGTGTCCCAAAATTATTGATTCATCTTCCTATTATGACGAATTTAAATATGTTAATTAATTTTATTACCTTTTGTTGATTGTACTCCCACTACTATATAAACAAACCCCCATTCCCACAACTTACACTGCTCCCCACAAGTCTCTGCTATTAAAAAAAAAAAAAAGAGCATTCTCACTTTTCCTCCCTCTCTGCAACACAAGTTCTAAAGAAAAGAGCTGAGCACTGCATATTTTTTATTATATTCTTAATATTCATCTCGATTACTTAACCTGGTCGGCCAAATCTTTTCTTGTTTGCCTCCCTCTGTTGGTTTATTTCGGTGTTGCGGGTTCCCTTTATTTTTTTTAAGAAAAGAAAAAAATCTGGATGTGAAGAGTCGCCTGGGACGGAGGAGGAAGGGCCTCGAAGACCTTTTTATATATCGATTTTATGTTGTATTTAGTTTTCTGTAAAATCTTGTAATAATATAATAGTGAAAATGGGGATATAGTAATTGGGGGGAGGGGAACTACGTGCTAATTGCTTTTCTTTATTTTGGTTTGTTTTTTCAACTAATGGTCGTAGGCAAATCTAAATATAGGATCAAACAAAATAAAAAATATAAAATAATAATAAGGAAAATCGGAGAAATAGCATGCTTAACAACATTACTTTTCTGTGTTTTAAACGTATGTTAGATGTTAGATATCATGTCCATAGGATTCATCGTATTTATTTCTCCCTTTTTGTTGAAATCATGTTTGGGATAACTTGTATTTTTAATAATAACCATGTCTGTAGATTTTTGTTATGCTTGTTAAATTTTTCTTTCACATAATGTAAATAGAAATCATGTTCTCAAGTTGTTAAATACCTTTGTCGTATAACTAGAACCAAGTATATTGGTTTTATTTCTTTTTAAATATGTTAGGTGCATAGTATCATGTTTAAAATTCTATCTCTTAAAAGATTAAGTCACCGTGCCTAATATTTTGATAATTGCTTTATCTAGAAATTACGTATTAGGATTTAATGTCTTCTCACATGTTAGAAATCATGCCTATAGGGTTCTTTCATTTTTTAATGTAATGTATGTCACATTGCACTATTTGTGTATTTTTAAGCATGCTTTTGGAGGCTATTTGTGACTTTTCTGGCTAATTGTTGTCCTGTTTGCTTTTGTGTTGACGCGGGTCCTATAGAAAGCTTATATTCTTTTAAGTCTAGAACCTTACCAAAATAGAAGTCCAACGCCTCACGGACCATAGGAAGGGACGGTAGGCATTCTAGGACTCGTTAGATTTTTTTTTACTTTTTATTATTAGTTCGCTTTTAAGTTAATTAATAAACTAACCTAAGAGAGGTAGGGGTAAATAGGACCCTTGGAGATGATGAATATAACTCGTGCTTAAATAGGACAAACCTCGGTTTTGTCCTTAGGCTTTTATAAGCCAAGTGAAGCTAAAATCCGGAAATAAAGCCGAGTAACTTTAATTCTGTTTTTTCATTTATTGTTTAACTTGTTTATTTGTGTCACTTAAGAATAATTTAAGACCATTACTTCTAACATAAGAGACCCTTATTTGTAACCCCCACATAGAATACGAGACACGGTCGGAACCCGCCTTTGCGGATCTCGAAGGATGCTTAACACCTTCCCCTCGAGGTAATTTGAGTCCTTACCCTCTCTCTGGTCAGATTTTTAGGCTTAGAATGGTGTCCTAATACACCTCAATCATTAGGTGGCGACTCTTCAAACTTCAAAAATCCCAAAAGAGTCATTGCCACGACGTCGTCCAGGTTCCTATTCGCGAGAAAAAATGAGGCGCGACACCCCTTCTTGTCATATCCCATGTCTTACCGAAAATCATATCATAATTCCTTTTTAGGACAAAATTGGGCTTAATCCCACATTTCTAAAATTTTCATATACCAATGTCATATATGTAATGCAATGCATAATGTAGAGTATATCCAAAGTTATCAATATAATGTAAAGACTATGAAATCCACAATAAAATTAGTAGAAAATGGTAGTAAATATTACCCATGCAAAATAACATCTTTAAAGGGACATGCATGCTCATAGTTTCATAGTCCAAGTAGTTCGTCATAATAACATAGCTCAAAATTCAGAGTCATAAATAACACATGCATTGTTCAAGTAACCAAGATCAAGTAGTCAAAATTTACATTTAAGTAGAAAAAGTCCATAATGTAGTTTAAAAAGGGCTTGGGTCTTCTTGGTTTAAAGGAACCAAGAATCAAACCCCACATACCTGATTGAAGACAACACTAAGAGGAAAGGACTTCAAATTAAGAGCCTTCGCTTGACAACTCCTAGAGAGAAAGTTGGAGGGCTTTGCAGGAGCAATTCTTAGTGAGAGGTGTGAAAATGAGAGAAAAATGGCTGAATTTGGTGAAGTCTAGTTTATATAGGTGGCTTAGGAGGGGTGGGAAAAGACCAAATTTTTGTTGGGATTAACAATATTTCAACAATGTTATTAATGGAACGAACCTGAAATTAGTTCGTCTGGGGGCACACGGTGGGGTATACGGTCCGTGTAGTGTCACACGGACTGTTTACTGTGCCGTGGCCCTAGACTTCAATTTTTCAGAGGCAAGATTTTCTGGACTAAGTATCACAACAGGGACCGGTAAACGGACCACCTAGGGTCACACAGACCGTGACCCTATTCGTGTACAGGTGAATTTCCACACCGAAACTAGACGGAGGACCACACGGACCGTCTAAAGTCATACAGGCCGTGACTTGGTCTGTGTGAAGGTGGCCCTACGCAGTTCACCATACGGGAGGCCACACGGACCGTGTAGCCTTACACGGACCGTGTGGAGGCCCGTTTGCCCTCAAATTCCTAGGCGTTGCTCCACGGGAAGGCCACACGGACCGTGTGACTCCACACGAGCCGTGTAGGCCCTTCTGTGGGGTGATGCCTAGCAGATTTCTGCGCAAGTTGTGGACCTTAAAGTGACATCAAGGATCCGGGGCCTTTTCAGAATGTTACTTTTAATTTAACAATATAAATCGTTCAAATATACTTCAATATGATAACATCAAAGTTAAACATATATAGAATTTGAACAACTTTATAACATTAAAACATGTCTTACATAATTGTGACTTTAAATCATACAATAAAAACTGTTACCTTTTGTGAAAATTAATTCACAAGAAGAGAAGACCACAATGCAGAATCACGATCCCCAAATCTCGAAAGCAAACCTCAAAACTCAACTTTTATTTTCTCTAATTGTGTTTTTTTGAGATTTTTTTGTGTTTGTGCAGATATTTTTTCTTGTTTTTGAAGTGTGTGTGAAAAAGAAAATGTAGTGTTTTTTAGGTGTGTTTGTGTATGTGTGAAAAAGAAAATAATGTGGTGTAGAATTTTTTTTTTTAACAGTAGAATTTTTTTTTTGTGCTTTTGTAGAATGTGATGAAAGAAGAAGATAAAATGATTGTCTTCTCTTGTGTGTGTGTGGTGTATTTTAAAAATATGAGGGAGTAGTTGGTTTTATGTGGGAGTATTGTAGGGGTAGTTTAGGTGAGTGGGGGAGAAGTTGGAATTAATGGGTAGTTTTAGAATTATTTAATTTTCCTTTTTATTTCATTTTATTTTGAAAAGAAAAGAAAGAAAGAAAAAATAAAAATGTTAGAAAATTGTTTCCAATTAAAAAATAAATAGAAAAGTTAACTAGCTAAAACTAAGATATAATAAAAACAAATACTAGCAATACTGGATTATTTATTAGAATCAAAATTAAAAGAAAAACATATATTTTTATAAATTTTCTCTTCTTTAAAACAAAACTTACATTAAAATGTGACTCTATTTTTGTTATTTTCAAATTATTCTGAATAAGATAAAAATATCTAATTTATATTCAAAAATAAATATTTAAATACCAAAAAGTAAATAACTTAAGTTTGGTTAAAAATTAGGTGCTAACATGCATCACCAACCAAGTTGGTGTGCTCGCCAAAATTTCACTTCAAGTCCAGTCAAGAGGAGCAATCTACGAGCTGAAGGCATAATATGCGAGTTGCTGACTTGATCAGCGAGGTCAACTAATATCGTAGATTGGAAATTTGAGGAAGGTACTCTATACTTTTTGTATAGAGTATAAATAGCTTAGTGGCTGGCAAGAGTGGTAAACACATTATTCTGAAAGAATTCCAGATGTTCCAGCTTTAGTTTTAGAGAATAGTACATTGTTTAGCACAATTTTTACTTAGGGAGAAAAAACTTTTTTTCCTTAGAAGAGAGTAAGGATTTTGCAAAGAATGTGTATTGATTTTTTCTAATTTCTTAAGCTGGAAGACAATCACAATAGAAGAAAATTTATTTGGTAAATTACCCATGTTTGATTTGATGATTAGCAAAAACCCTAATACTTTTAGGGGGGTAATATAGACTATTATGCAGTAATTGACTGTTGGGTGTTTAATGAATTCTTATGATTTTGTTATTTATCCATGTTTTGATGTATGGGCTGAGGTTTTAAACTCAGTTCTAGCATAGGATCCTCATGTATGCTTGAGAGGGTTGCATGAGTTGAAGTCAAATGATGAATAGCCATTAATGTATTGAATTATGAAATTTCCTTAGAGATTTGGAAGTTATTGGTAAGGTTGAGGTGTTATGTCTTGAACCCATAGTAGCTTGAGAAAGTATTATGGAAAGTTGTCTTGAGTTTGAGAGAACCTTGAGCAAATATTAGATCCACCTACCCTACAATGTAGATTCATCATCTTTTAAGTATTTTTAAACACCCATGTCAATTGCTACTTGTATGTTTATGCATCTTCCCTTGAAGTTATTTAAACATGGCTTAACTTATAAACAGACGTCTAACCTTGTCCTCATTTTTCACTTAGACAGCTAAACTAAGATAAGTTCCTAATAGACACCTCAACTGCTAAACGATTTGATCCCATTTAAACACTTTTATCCTACTTGGCACTCTCTATAGACCTTTTTCATGTTAAGTATACTATTTTTTTATTTTTCAGCCAAAAATAAATAGTTGCAGTCTAAAAAAAATTCTTCATAAAAGTAGGTTCTCAAAATTCTCAGTTAACCATGTGCAAAAAACTTTTATTTAAAATTGCAATAATTTTTTTCGCACATGGTTAACTGAGAATTTTGAGACCCTACTTTTATGAAAAAAAAATTTGGATAACTGAGAATTTTGAGAACCTACTTTTATGAATTTTTTTTGGACTGCAACTATTTATTTTTAGCTGAAAAATAAAAAAAATAGTACAATTACATGAAAAAGGACTGTGGAGAGTGCCAAGTAGGATAAAAGTGTTTAATGAGATCAAATCTTAGCAGTTGAGGTGTCTATTAGGAACTTGTCTTAGTTTAGGTGTCTAAGTGAAAAATGAGGACAAGTTTAGGTGTTTGTTTATGAGTTAAGCCTTTAAATATTATTGTTTCTTGCTATTATTACTTAATTGTAGAGAAAATTTCTCCTCTAGTTTACTTCAGATTATTGTGAGTTTCTATATAATGCTTGCTCATGTTACAAAAGATTAAAGCACCATTGCTACTTCTTGAATGGAATTCTAACCTGAATGCTTTCTCATGTTACAACAGATTAAAGCACCATTGCTACTTCTTGAATGAAATTCTAACCTGAGCATTTCTCTGTGGTTCAACCCCGAATCCAAGTTGGATAATATACTTTTGATGATCGCGGACACTTGAAATTGAGAAAAGTGTGTGTTGACATGTTACCTTATTAGGAAATCATCAAAATGACATTGTTGCCTAAGAAATGGCATTAGATTTCTTTGAATACTTTGGTGATTGAGTTTTTAATAGTTTTAGTTTGCTTACTGTCTTTTTTGTTGTTTTTGCAAATTATTAGGTGAAGAAATGAGTGTACTTAGAAGCATGGCTGGTTCAAGTGCAGGGCAACACAACGAGATTGCTAACCTTGATGACATTGCAAATGACAACAAAACTAGACTAAATATGATGGGTAATATTGGTGCGATACGCTTGCCACCAGCTGAAGGAAATGCAATGTTTCATGTCACCAGAACCATGTTGCACCTGTTGCAAATAAAAGGTTTCTATGATGGGAAATGAATGATGACCCTCATGATCACATAAACTTCTTGGATGTGTGTATCCCGTTCACATTCAAGAATGTATCTCAAGAGTCCATCCGTCTTTGGATGTTCCCATTCTCGTTGAGTGGTAAATCTTCAAAATGGTTAGCTGAACTTTCTATTGAATCAATCACTTCTCAGGATGAGCTAAACATGTTTTTATTAAGATATTATTTCCCCTATTAAGGATGTGAATGTGAGAGGTAACATCCAAAACTTCAAAAGAATAGGGGGAGAACTGATTCATGAGACTTGGATTCGTTTCCAAAAATTCTTGTTGCAATGACCAAACCATGTAGTGCCTGACCATTTGCTTTTTCAATATTTCTATAGAAGTCTTGATCTGGTTAACAAGACTGTTGCTGATAATTTGGTTCCTGGTGGTTTAATAAAGCAAAAATTTGCTAGAGCAACTGAGTTATTTCATGAAATGACAAAAACTCACAGAGCTTGATATACAACGGATGATATGGTTACACCTCTTAGCTTGGGGCTGACAAAATAGCAAATAGAAAAGAACCAAGAACGAGACGAAAATATGACAAAAATAATGACACAACTTGATATCTTGATAAAGCATGTTACAGGGGTTCCTAAAGCAGTTAATGCTATTGGAACAAGTGAAAACTTATCCAAAGAAGTTGCGATGTATGACAAAGATATTCAGTACTTCTGTCAAATGGTTGCTTATCACCCAAATTTTCAAAGGCAAAATGTCAACTAAGGTTACAATCAAGAGGGTGAGTGGAGAGATCGTGGTTTAAATTGGAGAGAGAGAGGCTGAAAGAGAGCGTTATGTACCTCCACATGAGCGTACAAAGGTTGGAAAACCAAAGGCTAATTTAAAACACTATCAGATCGAGGACATGATGGCTTGAATTTTGAATAAGGTAGAGCGTTCTGACAAGATACTCAAGGATATGAATGGTTACCTTCTCAACATTGAACCAAGTGGTCATATCACATTCAATCACTATTAAAAACCTTTAGTCTCAATTAGGTCAAATCTCCTTTCAGCTGAACCAAAGGCCACAAGGAAGTCTCCCAAGTGATACCATTAAGAATCCAAAGAAATACCATGCTCATGTTGATGTTTGAATGATGCCTAGCTTAGTTGCTCCATGACATTAACTAAGTCGCTTCTTGAGAGACAACCCAAGTTTGATTTCTATCTTTTAGTATTTTTGTGTTGTTTCTTGTTGTTTACAAGTGTTGGGATATGAGTAAGTGAGTTAAAAGAAAGGACATGAAGTGAAGGACAAATTGGCGAGTGTGAGTGTAGATTTGTGATTTGCCAACACGGTTGTCGAGTGCAAAAGAGATCGCCAAACCTTCAAGCAAAAATTGAACAAGACTACTATTAAAAGAGTGAGCAAAGATATAGATCGGTGATTCATCAATCCAGTCTACAGGGTAAGTCGACTTCATAAAATCCCCCTTGCTCCTCAGCCTAGGTCAAATTTTGCGATGCGGGTGAACTTTGAGACTCGTGAATCAATCGGCGATGTTAAAAACTTTGCAAAATTTTCCCAGGTGCAAATTAAAGAATCTTCTTATAGACGTTATTCTCAACCTTTTTAAATCCCATTTCTCTCTCTACTTTCCCTCACTATTCCATACATCCCTTCACTTTCTTCAAGTTGATTTTCAAGATTTTAGTGTTTTTTGGGCGTGTCCACGTAGTTTGCATATCATCTACCTGTTCTAAAGCTTCATCGAAAGGTATGTCCTCTTGTTTTTTGATTTACAAACCATTATTCATGTACTTTTGGATGCAACTAGGCTGAATTCCATATGGATACTTATTCTTGCTTGTTTTTAGCTTAAAATGTTATATTTGTGCTTGTGTGCTAGAAGGCAACTAAATAGGTGCCCTGGTTATGGTGACTCTTGCATTTGGTCGATTTTTTATGGCTTGTGTGAAATAAATGTTATGGATATTGTTTACGGTTGTTTAATATATGGAAAATGGGTTAAAAGCATGCTTTGATGTGTTGGATTGTATTAGGAGACCATTTGCTTAGTTTTGGGTATTGAGCTAATTTGAACTCATTGAAATGGTTAAAATTTGATGTTTGGAGCTGATTACTGAACCTTTGTGGGTGAATTATGAGTAACCAGTTCTCGTGACTAATAAGTTTTCCCGATGATGAATTACTGACGATTCTCTTAAGCATTTTACTATCAATCAAATACGTGCACCTCATTTTTTCGATGAAATATGAGTAATTAGGAAGCTTGGAGTAGTGGGTATGGCACGTGCATGATCATACCAGTGTTTTTGAACTGTGTTTGGGTGCTCATATTATAAAAATTAATTTTGAAATGAGTTTTTTTGGTAGTAAGGGAGGAATTATTATATTAATTATTATTAGGAGTGCATTTTACAAAAAAAAAATACCCTTGTGGGTATCCATAGATAGTGTCTGACATGAATCTATGCCTACTGAACTTAGGATATAGTTAGGTAATAAACATTTATAGATTGTTCCAAGATGGTCTACCCAAAATATCTTAAGTTTATAGCTTGGCAGTACCAATAAAAACGTTGATGATTCTCCTGGGCTCCCTTTCGTTGCTTTTTGGCTCAAAATGTCTGCTACTTGGTTTTGTTCTCTATAGATGTGTTCCACTATTGCCCTCCCCAGGTTCTTTATCAAGGATCTGCACTCGAATAATAAAATGTTAGTTGTCACAACCCGGGGTCGGGGCCTAAATGTGACATGGCGAATGGGGACCCAAAAGTCCCCAAACAAGCCTCAAAATTTCAGAATTTGCATAGCAGATTCAAGGCTTATAAGACGGATAATTAAATAGCAGAATCTAAAGTCTAAAGGGAAGACTATTCTTTTTGGATACACAACGAGAAAGTTTATACAGTGCCAACATATGCCTATAGTCAAGGCACGGGGGCCAGGACAAGTTCCGAGCTCACCCTCAACAAAATATATACATAGAAATACTAGAAGCAAAAGCTTGCCTCGGAAGACGGGACTCACCACAGAAAATATCTTCAAGAAGGACTATTCGTCCTGCGGCTGATACTCAAACTGCTCGGTCCCTACATGGTAAAATCATGTAGGCATAGTGTATGTGTTAGTACGTTTGGATGTACTAAGTATGCGGGTATGCAATGTACGTGACTTACCGAACCTGCATAATCTTGTTAGATGGCGAGGGCACATAATTTACAAGAATATATAAGCAATAGAATTTAATATACAAGATGTCATGGGATGCGTGATGTGTGCGATGCGATATTGCTCCTATATAACGGGGATGGACTATAACCGACAACTCAAATCCATACGAGCTATTACATGAATTGGACCGATTTGGACCTCCCACCGGTAGGGAGAAGATTACTTGCCAAGGGTAATCTACATCATACCTTACGACCATTCTTTTCGGTGGATGGTCACCTTCTTTACGACCACGCTTTTCAAAAGGCTTTACAGAATCATATCAAGACATGTCATATCATAAACAAGTAGACAAATAATATCCGTCCTTATGCTGGCACATAGTTCAAGGAAAAGGGGAGGACCCCTAATCCATCGGTGCTAAGTCTTACACATCCCACAAGAATACTCTTATATATATATATATATATATATGTGTGTGTGTGTGCGCTTTCAAGAGAGTCAAGTGCAAGTTTCATAACGTTCAAGACACATTTAGGCTCAATGCCAAATTACAAGATTATATTTAAGATGCCAATGCAAGGAATAGCTCATCTACAAGTACAAGGTGGTGCAAGCACCCAAGATGCTCAAAGAGCCAAGATACAAAGTGGTATAAACACCCAAGATGCTCCAAGAGCCATAATCATAGACATACCGGTGATCACCGTCTTGTCATATCCCATGTCTTACAACATATCATATCATAATTCACCTTTAGGACAAAATTGGGCTTAATCCCACATTTCCAAATTTCCATGTACCAATGCCATGAGTATGATTCAATGCATGATGTAGGGATGGCATGGGTAATGTAGAGTATATTCAAACATAGCAATATAGGGTAAGAACTAGAAAATCCATAATAAAATTAGTAGAAATGGTAGTAATATCACCCATGCATAAAACATCTTTAAAGGGACATGCATGTTCTTAGTTTCATAATCCAAGTAGTTCATCATACTAAATCTTAACATAACTCAAAATTCGGAATATCAAATAGCACATGCATTGTTCAAACTATCGAGACCAAGTAGTAAGGTTTCACATTTTAAGTACACAAGTGTATAAAATAGTTTGAGAAGAACTTGGGCCTTCTTGGTTGAAAGGAACCAAGAATGAAAACCCACATACCTGATTTGGAGACAACCTTGAGGAGGAAATGGACTCAAAATTGAGGACCTTGACTTGACAAATCCTAGAGAGAAGGTGAAAGTCTTGATGGAATGAACTTTAGAGAGAGAGTGAGAGAGAGTGAAAATGGCTGAAAATTGGAGTGTTGAGCTTTTATAGAGAGCTTAGGAGGGGTGGGAAAAGACCAAATTTTCGTTGGAATAAGCCAATATTTCAAAAATGCCATTACTGAAACGGACCTGAAATTGGTCCGTCTGAGGCATACGGCTCAGTACACGGTCCGTATAGTGTCACACGGACCGTTTACTGTGACATGGTCCCAGACTTAAAATTTTTAGAGGCAAGATTTTTCGGACTAAGCATCCCAACACGGACCGGTAAATGGACCATTTGGGGTCACACAGACCGTGACCCCGTCCGTATATAGGTGACTCTCCATACCGAGGTTAGATGGAGGACCACACGGGCCGTGACTTGGTCCATGTGAAGGTGGCCTTACGCAGCTCACCATACGGGAGGCCACACGGACCGTGTATCCTTACGCGGACCGTGTGGAGGCCCGTCTATCCTCCACACTCCCAAGCGTCACTCCACGGGAGGCCACACAGACCGTGTGACTTCACACGGGCCGTGTAGGCCCTCCGTGAGGTGATGCCTGGCAAAATTTCTAGGTAAGTTTTGCGGACCTCAAGTGACGTCATTAATTCGGGGCCTTTCATTAGCATATACTGGATTGTCAATTTCGAGCATCTATACTACCTCAAGGGAGTCTATGTTTACTTTTAGAGGGTAGACATTGTTAGAGAGTGCCATGGCATGGCTAGTCCTAAGGCCTTGAAGTTTGAGAAAGGTGGGATCTTGGGTGGGAAAAGGGTGGGAGAATCTAATAATCTAGTCTTCTTTGTGGTCTTTTATAATACCTCAGCTCGCTGCATCTGTCCTAGTGCCCCTTACATCATCAGTGTTGAGTTTGAAGTAGCCCTGTGCAGGGGAGTTCCATTTGACCAGGGTAGTTGTTCGTTGGTGTTTATGACTTGAAAAGTTTTTGTTTTTGATGTTGTGCTGGTATTCATTGGTTTGGTTTTGGATAGAGGTGAAGGAAATGTTGTTCTTTATTTGTTAGAACAAGTTATTATTTCTTTGGAGCCAAATATTTCACATACAGTGAGGGAGAAAGGTAGATCAATCCATCCATTTGTTGTAAAGTTTATTAGTGCTAGTCCTCCACAGATCCTCCCATTGGGCCAGGTAAAGGTGACTCTCCTGAAAGTAAATAGGGTATTGACTGTTATTGATATAGTATTCCAAGGATCCTAGGTATGTGGTAGCCAAAGAAGATGTAGTTGACATCTTCAAGGAATTGATTGCAGTTTTGGCAAAAAGGGTTGATGCTCATGCCCAGATGATGTAGATAAAGCTTAGTCTTGAGCCTACCATGCTGAATGAGCCACATGAGGAATTTGATTTTTTTTGTTGGGGAACTTGAGTTTCCAAATCCAATAAAAATCTCTAGTTTGTCTCTTTTGATCTTCAATTTGAGAGGCTGCAAGAAGAAGGTGATATGATGAGGCATATCGAAGGAAAGGTCTGTAAGATCCCATTGCCCATTTTTCCAGACCTTGTCTAGAGTGATGGTGTCTTCTCTTTTATTGAGGGGACCTTGTATAATATTGGAAATACCTTCCCTGTTGGTCCATATGTCTTTCAAAAGCTTGGCCTGGTCCCCTTTGAAGGTTGTTCATCTGTGGCCTGGTGCACTGATTTCCCAACCTTCCATGATTGCTTTCCAAGTTTTGGAAACTGGTTTATACCTCCAGTTGGTAGGTCGATTGAGGTATTTAAAGGTTAGGACTCTACCCCAAAGACTTTCTCTATTTTTGAATAGTCTCCAAGCCAGGCTAATATGTAGAGTTTTGTTTCTGATGACGATTGCAGGGATGCCTAGACCCCCACCCCACCCCCCTATTTTTGAGGTTTGGTAATAGTTTTCCATCTAATAAGGTCGATTTTTCTCTTTCTAGTGGAGTCTCCCCAAAGGATGTTTCTCATGATTTGGTCCATGGTGTTGGAGGTATGAGGAGGGAGGAGGATATATTACATAATGTGGGAAGGGGTGTGGGAGAATGTGGCTCTAACCACAGTAGTTCTACCTGCAAGGTTGAGTAGATAGGTCTTCCAGCCTACCAATTTATTTCTCATATTGTCCAAGATGAACTGGAATTCTCTTTTCTTGGGCCGCTTGTGGAACATGGAAAATCCTAAGTACAAAAGAAGTGTATGGCTCAATGTTGAGAATTAAGGAGAACTGATTGGCCAGGGAGGGGGTGTTACTGGCAGAAAATAAGACCTTAGACTTGTTGTGGTTGATCTTCTGGCCAGCCATGGAGCAGAACTGATTGAGAATGAGATGATATGTGCAGTTAGTATGGTTGGTCCTCGCAAATAACACTAGGTCATCTATGAAAAGAGATGAGAGAGTTTGGGTCCTCGCTGTGAGATTTTGATGGGAGTGCAAGACTGATTCTCAACTGCTTGCTCAATCATCAAAGAAAGCCTTTCCATACATAGAATTAAGAGGTAGAAGGAGAAGGTGTCACCCTGGAAGGGTGGAAATAGTATGTGGGTTCCCCATTCACCAGGATAGAGATGGTGGAGCCACTCACATAGGACATGATCAGATTGGTCATACTAGGAGGGAATTTGAAGAAGAGGAGGGTGTCTCTAGTAAAAAAGTCCACTCAAAACGATTGAAGGCCTTTTCAAGATCAATCTTGAGGGCATACTGGCTTGTTTACCTCTATTTTTCCAAAAATGGGAGAGGTATTCCTGGACAATGATAGCATTGTCAGCAGCCATTTATTTGCAGAGGAATCTGGATTGAGTGGGACCGATGATGTTTTGGAGGAAAGGTTTAATCCTTTGGGTAATGATTTTAGTGACCAATTTGTACACCGTGTTACATTGACCAAAAGGTCAAAAATCCTTGAGAGAGGCATCATTGGTGCTCTTGGGATGAGGTAGAGGAAGGTTTTGTTCATGTTAGGAGGCATTTCATGGATTTGGAAGATTCTTTTGAAAAAATGTATAGTGGTTGGCCCCACTGTCTCCCGATACTTTTGAAAGAAGATGGGATGGAGCCCATCAAGGCCCGAAGTTTTCAGGGGTCTAAAAGTCTTTAGCGCTGACAAAACTTCGTGGTCTCCAAGGGCATGATCCAATCTGTTGGCTACCTCGGGAATGAGGGTACTATGCAGATTATGAGGCTCTCTATAACAACTTCTGAGATTAGAGTATTGGAGGCCAGTTTTTTACAAGTTGGAGAAGTAATAAATGATGTGATTATGAATTCCCTTCTTATGAGTGATGGAGTTCCCTTGATGATCAACCAGGACAGTGATTTTGTTTCTCCTATACATGATGATGGTGGAGTGGAAGAACATCGTACTTGCATCCCCATCCTTGAGCCAGCTGATTCTGGATTTAGTTTTCTAGAAGTCCTCTTTGAATTTAAGAAGATTGGCGTATTTAGACTGAAGCTCGTTTTCTAGATTCTGGAGGAAGTAGCTACGGGTGTAGTGTGGGAGTTTTGAAGACCGTTGAGTTTGGCAAGGGTTCTCCTCAGCTTGGAGAAGATATTTCCAAATGTGTCTTTATTCCAAATTGGATCTCTATTATGGAAGAGATCTACTGTCAAGGGTATATTAGGCGAGCTCCTTCGAGTTCGCCAACTTGGTCGGCGAATTGCATTTCAATGCTATGAGACATAATTCATCGTATGCAATTGACTAATGAAGATAGAATAATAGAAAGTGAAGCTTAGACATAAGTAAATCATGAAAATATTCGATGCATAATAAAAACATGATAATAGTCATAGAAGGACATGAATTATAATAGTGAAAACATGAGTCATAAAGAAACATAGCATATGTTAGATATCACTCTAATCGACAATAAGACCATCCAATATTACTCTTAGATTGAGAAAGAGGGAAGCTACTTGACAAGATAGACTTTATGACGGTACAATCAATCAATATAAGGAGCTAAATATGGATCAACTAGCCTAGCCAATAAGACAACCTATTGTGGAACATAGTTTTACACAAGAGGTTACTACTAGGATTTCTTTGAAAAGATAAACTTAACATCTCTTGGACCGAACCCTACTTCAAGCCTTCTCGGTGCTAAGTCAAATCTCATAGAATAGTAAAATCATAGTATAATAGTAAATCATATATCATCATAGCTTTGAGTCATAACAATCATGATTTATTTAGAGTAGCTTATTTAAACTTTATGATTCATTAATATGAGAAGGGTCCTTATCACATTTAGAATCCATGATTAGTTGAAAAAAATCCTTTTACCAACTTTTATTCATTCATTAAGGAACTTCAAATCATAATTGAATAAACTTTAATAACCTTGGAAGAAGTCCTTATCATTCATGTTCATGATTCATTGAAAACTAGGGTAATGATGTGGGTTCTAGGCAAAGAAACCTTGAAGAATTTAGTTCAATGAAATTATACATAATCATAAAAAATTATAATAATTAGAATCACAAATAGAAGAACACACGATGAAGATCATAAGCCCTAGATAGAATTGTAGAAAATTCACTTGGAAATCATAAATTTTACGCAAGTTATAACTATTTGTATGTAATTGGACCAGAAATCACAATTCCAACCATAATATATGAATTTGAAATTGAATCATTAAAAACCTATGAAAAATACATACTCATAATTGGTGAAAAAGAGAAGAAATCTTTGGGATCCATGGGCAAAAGTAACCCATGGATGAATATCCACATACCTTGATGAAGACTCCAATAAAAACCTTGGGAATTGATAATGAGATTAAATGACCCTAGCTTCAATTCTCTTGAACCTTGAAAAAAATCGAAGAGGAAGATGACCATAGAGAAATCTATATTTGGGTGAACGATTTAGAATGAGGTTGATTAGGGTAGTGTAGAGATGGTCATGGGTATTTATAAGGCCAAATGATGTAGTTTAGGACTTAGAAAAGGAGAAAAAGATAAAAAAAATTCCTTCATTAAAAATTATCGGATAGGGTATACGAGACCCATCTATGGTCCAAAGTCCTAATGCCTCCACAAGCTCTACCTCTCGCACTCCCTCTACCCCCTCTAGTATCACCCCTCATTCCCTGAGAAGTGTCCCTCGCTGTTGGGGTTGGGGCTAGATGGGCTGGCTGGGTCCCTGATGACTGGGGGGTTGCACAATGAGGAAAATGTCGTGCCAAGGGCCCAACATTATCAAAAACATAACAATCCCTGGGATCCCGTCCCTGAGATGTCTGTCCTAGAAAACCACCACGCCTACTTGTACCTGAAGAACTATCGTGGCTCATTTGAATAGGCCTAAATCTATCAATGTTGTCAGCAGCGGGAATAGCTGCATGAACTGCTCTACCTTGGTGACCTTGTCTTTGAAAATCCCCATTCATGATAAGTGCCCACTAAACTATCTATACTAGCGGGATCTCTTCCCACCACCCTGACGGTTATGTCGAATGCGCTCAATCATAAGAGCGAGGTTCACCACACTCTGAAAAATACCAACTGCCAGGTGCAGTGAAGTTGTAACCTCCTGAAAATATCCTGCTAACCCCTTGGAGAAATGCTGAATCCTCTCAAACTCGGTAGGGATGCTAGATAAGGCATACCTAGAAAGCTCATGAAATCTAGCCTCATAATAAAAAATTGACATAGATCCCTGATATAGTGGGTCAAACACATCCCACCTAATGTACCGGAGACTATAGGCACAAACCTTTCTAAGAACACCTCAATAAACTAATCCTATGTCGTAATTGGTGATCCAATATGTCTGCGGGCTAAAACTAATCTCCACCGCTCCTTGGCCAAGCCAGTGAAGTAATAGGAGGTGTAAGCAACTCTGTTAGTTTCAAGAATAGGCAGATTCTTATCGATCCTGACATTCTTATAAAAAGTCATAAGCCCTGTCACCGGGGGCACCATCAAACCCCGGAAGAGCTAACCAAACAAACCTCTCAAAACTCTCTTGCTCGATAGTACACATAGCAAGGCTAATAGATGCTAGTGGCGTCATAGACCTGGGTGTTGCAATAGATAATGTAAAAGACGAACCCAAAAGTTGTGACAGATTACTTGACCGAGAAGACTGAGGCAGAATAATAGAATTCATGGGAGGATCCACTGGAGCTGATGAAGGACCACTATATACCAGAGGTGGATCAACTGGAGCTATAGAAGGTCCAGCCGCAATTGTAGGAGCCAGTGCATCGAGAATAATGGGAGTCATAGAAGCTCCCTCAAGTCTGACCAAAACACGTAGAAGTAGCTCCTGAATTGAAGGCGCCCATAGGACTGATGGTGGTGGAATAGGGTCTATGGGACCCTTAGACTCATACCCAGGCTCTGATAAAGTTGCTCTAACTTGTCCCCTAGATGGAGCTGCCCCTCCAGCACATCCACGACCCCTGGCCCTACCACGAACCCTGCCTAGACCACGGGTGAGGACCACATCAACTAGCTTAGGCTCACCTATCGACCATCAGGCTCTAGTCATCAACATTTGCGCAGAAGGAGTAGATATGATACATCCAAAATAGTTGATATCAAGAAATACACGAATAGAAATAAAACTGAAATCTTTTTTCCTATCAAGTTCCCTGTAGCCTCCTGAAGATAGGTATGGATGTCTACATACTGATCTATGAGACTCCACCGGACACCCCGCTCTTGAATCAAGAGTTCAACAAACCTACAGTTCTGATACCAAACCTCTCATGACCCAAAATCTTATCGCATCTAAAGGAAAGAAGTCTAAGATAAAACAACCGCAACGCTAAAATTCAAAATCTCAAAACCTGGAGTTATGAGTACAAGCTCTTCTTCATAGTATGAAAGAGTTGATACAAACTATTTGATAAAGAAAATACAAAGTCTAATATGAATGGGCAACAAATAATTATGTACAATGACGGCTCGAAGTCTAAGCCTAACCACTATGGTCTAGAATGGATAAGAAAACTCCCCTCAAATAAGATCAGCTGCCACGTCAGAGTCCCTATGCTTGATCTACAGGGAGACAACATAGTAGGGGTTAATACACCAAAATATACCCAATAGGTTCAACCGACTGGGTGGGAGAAATCAAATAAGCCTATAATAGCTACAAACTCTATCATCTGCAAGGAAGAGGTTAGTACACAATATATACACATATAAGAACAAATAATGATAGCAAGTTTATTCAATGATGCAATGCAGATGAAATAGAGAATGCATGCATAGGGTCTAATCACGACTGTCACATAGCTGGTGTACACATTGACCAAGCTAAAGCTACCAAGTAGAACCCACTCTCAGCCTTCCCACTTCTGCGTGGTCAAGGGGTGTCACAATATCTCAACCTTGCCACCTCAGCATGGATAAAGGGGTTTTAAAAAGTGATACAATCTCACCATTGCCACCTCCACATGGTCAAGTGATTTTAGGACAGGTGGTACAATATCTCAACTATGCCATATCTCTGTGGTCAAGGGGTGGTGCGGTTGCAACATGGAGAAGAATGCATGTCAATGCCACAAATCAATGTACATGAGAACAATATAATAAAATAACCAATAAAACATAATCCTAGAATCAAAAAAAGAATGTCAAGTGTCACAACTGGAATCACAAGTCATCACAATGTCCCAAATTACCAGATTGTCACCACTAGTAAAAAACATTGATAATATTGGACATTGCATGTTCCAAAATATGCATATAAGTCCCTGAAAATACCTCAAATATCACCAATTACCACAAAGTTTATCAAATGATATCACAAGTCTCATATTCTCTCAACAACACCCAAAAGTGTCTTGACTATCAGCCATACATCTCAATTTGCCAACAAACTCACAATTTAGGCCAATTCCAATACAGCTGGTATCAGATTTTGCCGAAATACCAGCATACTAATCAATTTACTCATTAAATAATTCAAAGTTACAATCATCACATAAACATATCTAATAACTCAAATCGAATCCCAAAAAGTTAGCGGAACCTACCTCGATGCTAAAACTGCAGACGAACTAAGCTTTCAGACACTTCGAGCCTAAAAAATGAGCTTGAATCAACAAGCCGCTATCAATAATAGATATACGAATCAAAAGATGAATTTTGATACTCATACTAGCACGAATTGGATCCAAGAATAACATGGTCAAAATTAGAGCTAAAATTCAAGGTTCACAAATCTGGAAATAAATAAGAATTTATGATTCTACGTGAAAAGAGGAGTTTGAGGGTGAAAATCTCACTAAAATTGAGCTCAACTTGAATAAGAAATCATCAATTAAAGTTTCAATAATATAGACATGAAAAACTTAATTTTCAATGTTCAAACTTATGAAATTCAAGAAAACGTCAAGAGAAAAGTAATGAAAATCATCAATATTGAGGTTAGAAACACTACCCAAAAGTTTCCAATGAAAATCCTTGAAGAACTCGCCCAAAATCAAGCTTGAAATGTTGAAAAATGTGTAAAAATGGTGAACCCATCACTTTTAAAATATTAAAACTAATATAGGGATATATCACTTCACAAATGTGGGGGGAGAACCCGCAAATGCAGAGGGGATACCTGGACAAAGTGGGTGTGGAACCCATGAACACTGAGTGGAACATAATAAAGCATTGCAAACGCGAATTGCAATCTGCAAACGCAGAGGTCAAAAACTCTAGACCTCCACAAATGCGAGCCCCTCTTCCGCGAATGTGGAGGACAAAAACGGTGTTGCGCCGGATTGAAAAAAAAAACACAATTTCAAGGACTGAAACAGACCTTCGGGTTCGTTCGAATCTTGATTCACACAAATCAGACATGCATACGGACTAGAAACATCCTTTTGAACTTAATAAAATTATCAGAATTCGATTATGAGGTTTCCTTAACCCAATACCTGATAAAGCTCATTAAAACTCAAAATAGAAAACAGTCCTCGAAAACTCCAAAAATTACAACGAGATCATTTCTAGCGTTAATTTCATCATTCGAAACCGCTGGAATGGTTAGAATTCTAATTAGAGTTTCCGAACACCGGATGTTGACCAAAGTCAACCTTAAGCTTCGAAACCAACTAAAAATGCAACTTTCGATTTAAAATCTCTATTTTAACTCCAAATTCGTTTATGTCACTTCTCCTAGACCAAATTCAACATTCCAGAGCTAATGCAATTGATGGATTTGCATTCCAACACCCAAAATTCTAAATGGTATAAAAACTCACTTTTTCAACAACTTAAGCTTCCAAAAATATCAAAACTCATATTTTTCACTTTAAAACACAAGATCTCAGTTCCAACAACACATTTAAATCAAAATAGGTCCAAAGAAACTTACAAAAGAGTAAAATAGTAATTTTCACAAATAAGCTAAAAAATGACGAGCAAGGTCATTACATCACACTAAAAAAACGTTTATCCTCGAACATAAGGGAAAGAAAGGCACCTGAAGCCTCAGAAGCCTAGGATATCTGGCCCACATTTCTGACTCCAACTCCCAAGTACCTTCCTCAATGGGACGGTGCTGCCACCGAACCTTCACTAAAGGTATATCCTTGGTCCTCAACCCCGGGACCTGCCTATCTAAAATAGTTACCAGCTCCTCCTCATGTGACAAGTCTAAACTCTACTCAATTGAATCATAGGAAACCACATGTGACTCATCTGGAATGTACCAGTGGAGCATAGAGACATGAAATAAAAGGGTGATTTTTTCATACTCTCGGTGGCAATGTTAACTTATAAGCAACCTCACCTACTCTCCTCAAGATCTCAAATAAACCAATAAACCTAAGGCTGAGCTTCCCCTTCTTCCCAAACCTCATCATACCTTTCATGGGTGTTATCGTCAGCCACACTTTCTCCAACCATGAACACCAAAGGTCTAGTCCTCCGGTCAACATAACTCTTCTGGCGGCTCTGGGTTATCAACACCCTACTCTGTACCAACCAAACCCAATCCATAGCATCTCCAAGAAAGTCCATACGCAAAGCATCAGCTGAACTCGAATCAAACCACCCGATAGGTGACCTACACCTCTGACCATATAATGCCTCAAATGGTGCAACATGGATGCTGGAATGATAATTGTTATTGTAAGAAAGCTCTACCAAAGGCAAAGGTTGAGAATATCATGTCCTAAAAGCTATCACACATGCCCGAAACATATCTTCTGACACTTGAAAATTGCGCTCAGATTGCCCATCAGTTTGAGGGTGAAAAGCTAAACTAATATCCAATCAAATACCCAAACCATGGTGTAGAGCCTTCTAAAATTGTAAAGTGAACAAAGACCTTCTGTTAGATACTGAAGACACCGGTATCCCGTACAATCGAACATCCCATATATACAACCTAAACAACTGCTCCGCACTGTAGCTAGTCTTCATTGGTAGAAAGTGAGCAGACTTAGTCAATCGGTCTACAGTCATCTAAACTGAGTCAAACTTGCCCAAAGCCATGGGTAACCTAGTAACAAAATTTATAGTAATGCGCTCCAACTTCCACTCGGGAATAGGCCTCCTTTGCATCGAACCTCTAGGCCTCTGGTGCTCATATTGGACTTGTTGACAATCAAAGCACTTTGCCACAAACTCAACAATGTCTCTCCTGATCCCACACCACCAATAGTGTTGTTTCAAATCATGATATATCTTTTCCATATGGGGATTGATAGAATATCTAGCACAATGTGCCTCCTCCAATATTAGTCTCACCCAATCTCCTACCTTAGGCACACAAACTCGACCATTAATCCTCAAAACACCCTTCGAATCAATAATAACTGCTTTTGCTTCACCCCTCAACACCTTATCACGAATCAAGCACAATCTAGCATCATCAAACTGATGAGCACACGCCTGATCAAGCAATGAAGATCTAGCCTCCACAAAGGATAAAGTGCTCTCAGAGGGAGAAATATCTAACCGAATTAGCTGTTGAACAAGTGACTAAACCTCCAAAGGTAAGGGTCTCTCCTCCGGCCTCAAGAATTCCAAACCCCCATACTGGAGGCCTTCTATCTCAAGGCATCTACCACCACATTCGCCCTGCCCGGGTGATATAGAATTGAGATATCATAGTCTTTCAACTACTCCAACCACCTGCGCTGCCTCATGTTCAAATTAGGCTGAGAAAAGATATATTTAAGACTCCAATGATCGGTAAAGATCTTACAATGCACCCTATTGAGACAATGTCATCACAACTTCACTACAAACACCGTCGCAGCAAACTCTAAATCATAGCTAGGGTAGTTATGCCCGTGTACCTTTAACTACAAAGATGTATGCATATCACTCTCCTTTTTTGCATCAACAGCGCACCCAAACCTACTCCAAAGGCATCATAATACACCACAAAAGGTACTTCCTCCTCGGGAAATATAAGAATAGGTGTTGAGGTCAATAAATCTTTAAGATTTTGAAAGTTTGCCTCGCACTCTTCCGACCACTGAAAAGCCACATCCATTTGAGTGAGTCTAGCCAATGGGGATGCAATATAAAAGAATCCCAACACAAAGTGCCGATAGTACCCGCTAAACCAATAAAACTCTAAATCTTTGTCACCAATAACGGCCTAGCCCATTCATAAACTATCGCTACCTTGGTCGGATCTACCATAATACCATCTTTCATCACCGCATGCCCAAGGAAAGCTACCGAATCGAGCCAGGATTCATATTTTTAAAACTTGGCATATAACGTCTCTTCTCTCAAGCTCTAAAGTACAATCCTCAAATGTTGCACATAGTCAGGTCATTCTTGGAGTATAGTGAGATGTAATCAATAAACACGATAAAAAATATATACAAATAAGGCTTAAACACCCGGTTCATCATTCCATAAAAGCAGCTGGAGTACTAGCAACTCAAACGACATAACCACAAACTCATAATGGCCATAACGTGTCCTAAATGTTATCTTTGGGATGTCAGACTCCCAAACTCTTAATTGATGATATCCAGATTTGAAATCGATCTTGGAAACACCAAAGAACCCTGCAACTATCGAATAAATCATCAATATGAGGTAAAGGATGCTTATTCTTGATGGTCACTTTGTTCAATTGGCGATAATCGATACACATTCGCATAGTGCCATCCTTCTTTTTCACGAACATGATAGGAACACCCTAAGGAGATACACTCGGATGGATGAACCCTTTTTCCAACAAATCCTCTAATTATTTCTTTAGCTTCTTCAACTCAATTGGAGCCATCCGATAGGGGGCAATAGAAATGGGGTTAGTGCTCGGCTCCATATCAATAGCAAAATCAATATCATGATCTGGGGGAACACCTAGCAAATTTGTCGAAAACACATCCATAAACTCCCTTACAACTCTGGTGTTCTCCAACGATGATCTTGAGAACAACCTAAATAGGAGTAAAATATGATAAACACCCATTATTCATCAACCTACAAGCATGCATATAAGAGATCACCACCTTGGGATAAGAACTAGAAAGACCAGTCCACACTAACAATGGCAAACCAGGACAAGATAAAGTTACCATCTTTATATGAAAATCGAGAATGAGATGATAAGGTGATAACTAATCTGTACCCGATATCACATCAAAGTCAACCATTTCAAGCAATATCAAATCAGCAATGGTATCTCTCGCCAAGAAGGTAACAATACAACACTGATGCACCCAATTTACCACAAAAGACTCACTTACTAAGGTAAAGACACATATAGGCTCGGCAAGGGGCTCACACATAATACCAAGATCCATGGCAAAATAAGTTGATACATATGAATAAGAAGAGCCTAGATCAAATAAAACTAAAGCAGAATGGTGGCACATTGGAACCATGCCTATAATAACAACATCGGAGGCCTCTTCCTTAGCCCAGTCTGAACTGCATAACTTACTTTTCGTCCTCCACTAGATTGTGGTCCTTCATGAGCTCCACCTCCCCCACTACCTCTGGCCTCTTTAGTACCACCGTTCATGTCCTGAGAAGTGTCCCTCGCTGCTGGTGTTGGGGCTAGACGGGATGGTTGGGTTCACATTTTTTCCAAAATATCCAATACAACTGGTATCACATTTTTTCCAAAATATCATCATACCAATCAATTTACTCATGATACAATCTCAATCTTACAATTATCACATAAACATATCCAATAACTTAAATCTGGTCCAAAAAGGTTAGCCTAACCTACCTCGATGCCGAAATCGCACTCAAACTAAGCTTTCGAACACTCCAAGCCTCGAAAATGAGCTTAAATCAACCAACCACTATCAATAATAGATAATATGCATCAAGAGATGAATTTTGATACTCATATTGACACGAATTAGATCCAAGGGTAAAATGGTCAAATTAGTGCTGAAACATGAGGTTCATGAATATGGAAATAAATTAGAAATTATAATTCTACGCAAGAAAAGGAGTTTGTGGATGAAAATGCCACTGATATTGAGCTCGAATTAAAGAAAAAAACATCAATCAAAGTTTCCAAAACATAGACATGGAAAACACAATTTTCAATGTTCAAAATCATGAATTCAAGACAAAATCAAGAGAAAAGTAATAGAAATCATCAATTTTGAGGTTAGAAACACTTACCCAAAAGTTTTCCATGAAATATTCTTGAAGAACTCGCCTAATATCGAGCTTGAAAAATGGTGAATTCGTCAGTTTTAAAAAACTAAACCTGATACAGGGATTTACTACTCCACAAATACGGAGGGGACACCTGGACAAAGCTTCATGAATGTGGGGGTCAGACTCACAAACCCCGAGAGAAACACAATAAAGCTTTGCGAACACGAATCGACAGTCTGTAGCGAACACGTAGGACAAAAGGGGATGCACCTGATTGAAAAAAAAATAGCACAATTTAAGGCTCGAAGCGAACTCTCGGGTTTGTTCGAAACACGATTCACACAGACCAGTCATGCACCCATAATAGAAATGGCATTACGGACTCAGTAGGATTATAATAATTTCATTTTGGGATCTCCTTGACTAGGTACCTGATAAAGCTCGTTAAAACTATTAAAACTCAAAATATCCAAACTGCCCTCAGAAACTCCGAGAATTACAGTGAGACTATTTCTAGCGTTAGTTTCATCATTCGAAACCACTAAAACTGTCAAAATTCTGATTAGAGCTTCCAAACTAGTTAGTTTCACCATTCGGAACTACTAGAATTATCGAAATTCGAATTAGATCTTCCAAACTTCGAATGTTGACCAAAGTCAAACATAAGCTCCGAAACCAATTGAAAATGCAACTTTGGGTCCAAAATTTTTGTTTTAACTATAAATTCAATTTTATCATTTCTCCTATACCAAATTCGACGTTCCGGGGCTAATGGAATTGACGGATTTCCATTTTGATACCTGAAACTCCAAATGGTACAAAAACTCACTTTTTCAATAACTTAAGCTTCCAAAAATGCCGAAAGTCACATTTTCTACTTTTAAAATATAAGATCTCAGTTCCAACAAAATAAACAGTTCAAAATAGGTCCAAAACAAAATAATAATTTTTCCAGATAAGCTCAAAAATGACCGGCTAGATCATTACCTGATAAGACAAATCTTAGCAAGTAGCTCTTAATAATTCTGGAGAGGGAATTGGTCCACTCTGAAAGGTTAGCATATAAATTTATTACTTTTAATATACTTTTGAGAACCGTTTATTTTTTTCACATGTCACTCATTCTTCTTCTGAACCATTATCACATCACCTTGAAAACTCAAGAGACACAATGTGTCAGGGTCCAGACATGTCTCTTCATCCTTCTTCTTTTATATTAAAATCCCTCTCTCTCTCTCTCTCTCTTTTATTCTTTTCACTTCTCTCTTCTGGAAATCCTTCAACCTGCATTGTTGACTTTGCCTAAAATTCTCTAGAATAAAAGCTAGAAAAAGTACCTTTAGCCAAAAATATCTTAGCCTTTATACCTTACCAAACCCATACTAGAAAATGTATGTGGAGTTCCTATTTTTCCCCCAAATCAAAATACCCTCCACCTTAGTAAATCTTTTTTCTACGTATCCAAATGTGGAAACACCCACCACAAAAAAAGTTGTCCTTCCATTAGCTTGTCTTCCTGAGCAAACACCTCCAACTGAAACCAAAGTAAAGCCCTATTCTCCCACTCTAGAGTTAAATCCCTTATCCTTTCATTCTCCAACAGCCTCTACTCACCCAAAGGCTCAATCTATTCTGGAATTCATTAAATCTGAATTATTAATATAATCAATCATCCTTAACTCTCTACTATATTCAACTAATTTTGTGATGTTGAAAAGATTTTTTGAAGGGGATTTGTCAAAGGAACATGGAAATAGTTTAAATATCTTAGCCGTTGTAAAGGACTTGGTGATAAAACGTTTAACTAAGATGAGTAGAGACTCACAATCAAGCCTTTTTTAGCATGAGGAAAAATCTATAATCGAGGTACCTGTTTCTTAACCCCCAACCAGTTTATGATAGTACTTTGATTCCCCAAAACCTCTGTAAGAGGAGGACATTAAGACTCTTCTTGTTTGGAAAAGACAAGAGGGCACAACAAAGGTTATTGTAGACCTTACTTATAAAGTAGTAAAGTCCTATATAACCCATGGTTAGAAAAATTATTAGGAGATATAATAAAAATAAATAAATTAACAACTAAATGTAGAAGACAATCGAGACATGGTACTATTGTGGAAGATAAGAAAGTTTCATCGAAAAAGTTGATTAATGTAGCTAGAAAGAGGGATGCCAGTGAAATAGGATCAACTCATTGTTGCTGACAAGGTCAAAAGGGAGACAGTTACTACTAAACTTATAAAGGGAAGGAGTACACAACTTAAAGAAGGACTAAAGAAAAGAATAATAGTTCTAAAAAGGAAATGTGTTGTTGAACCAATTGCAGCTGACGGACCAAGTTTGACTACTTAAAAATGGAAGATTAAAAAGGTCGAGAAAGCTTTAACAAGGGTAGAGCATGTCAACATTTTGAAGACCCAAAAGGCATTAAATGGAAGAGTGTTTGATCAGAAAATTCTGGACAAACAAGGAATGAGGGACAAAGTTGACGAGGTGGTGATTCAAGATTGACTTCACCTATTCAAGTGACCAATACCATCATTTACTTATGAATATCTTGAACCATGTATTTTCCCATTCCAAGATTAAGCTACGCAAGGACAGAATAGGGGTGATAAAGCAAGCTTTTTTTTAACACGCTCATTGAATGTGAGTATATTGAAGGGAGAACAAGAAACAAGGAAAAAATTCATAGATGTCAAACTTTATAAAGCAATAGGAAAGATTGAAATGATACCTTGAGGATATGACAGTTATATTGGCAGGCGGTGATGCTGAAATTGCTAGGTTGAAAGCAATAGTTCAATATGATATGACTTAGGAGTCAGGTAATAATGAAGCTCTCCTAAGAAAAATGTAGAGTTGAAAGTGCATGTTGGTTTCTTATCTACTGATAACAAGAGCCTTGCTAAAGTAAATTACCTAACTAAGAAATTGTTAAACTCCTCTTTTGTATGTAATACCAACTATGGCGGTGGTTGTCCTCTTTCGTATTTGCTTATGCAGTGCTTGTGATGTATAACATTTTCTAAATATCACTTGTTTTATACCTACTATGCTTCTTGTGTCCTAATTCTTTTTGCTTGTCTGTTCACGTTTAATGTTATCCAATTAGCCATGAATTTACCCAGGATGCATCGGATCATTCTGATCTTGCATGGTTTACTGTTATCACTTTTTTATGATATCAAAAATAGAATGATACATTGATAATAGGTAGACTAGTTCATATCATGAAGCTGGTCCTTGAGACAAAGAAAAACACGGTGATAGGGGAAATAGTTTGTCCTTAAGATAGGGGGAAGCATGGTGATAGAGGGAATAGTAGTTCGTGATAGAAACACGCACCCTACAATTATTGCCTAGTTGTTGAAACAGGTAGATAAGACGTGTTCCAAAGATGTAGAAATACTTGGACGCAGCAGTTTTACGTGGAAAACCCTCGGCTCAAAAAGGGTAAAAAACCACGACCTGTGCTCCACAGGATTTAACTTCAACTTCACTAAATCACCAGAGCCTTCAAGAACAATTACAACCTTAGTTAGATCTTTAGCTCAATAGCCCTAAGATCCAACTATTTGAAGAACAAAAATAAAACAACTTTGTTTACTGTTATCTCTCTCTCTATAGCCTAAGCTGTTTCTTTTTCTCAAAGCTCACTTTTTTTCGCTCTGCCAAAAACTACTAATCTAGCCGCTGCGCTTCCCCCTTTATAGTTGTTCTTGAGTAGTCCTAGTCGAAGTCCTCTTCTTTTAGGATAAGTCTTCTAGTCGAAGTCCTCTTCTTTTTAGGATGAGTCTTCTAGTCGAAGTCCTCTTCTTTTAGGATAAGTCTTCTTAGCACAATCCTTTTCTTATTAGAAGACTTCTGCTTCTTCTCTTCAACTTGTAGCTTATTGATTGAAGTTTTCTTGCAGTAAGTAACCTACTCCCGCTTCAGAGAACTGTTGGATGAACCTGTTTCAAGCTGTGTTCAGGGAACTGTTAGATGAACCTGTTTCAAGCTATTTGTCAATCATCAAAACTTTAATGCTCTGTGCCCCAACAGTTTCCCCCTTTTTGATGATGACAAACCACCTGGATAATGAACCTGTTTCTAAAGCTTGAACACACATTAGTTAAAACAAAGGTTAAAACAAGGGTTAGAAATATTGCATTTACTTACTCTTCCCCCTTTTGACATCATCGAAAATCAATGAATATGCATATGTAAGGCAAAGTTATGAAGAACTTAATAACATCATGAAGAAAAACGAGGATTGTATTAACAAGAACATAGATGGAGCCCTTCGCACACAAAGACATAGATGGAGAAGGGCTTAGCAAAAGTAACCAGCAATGTAGCATAACACAAACAAACACAGACCAAGACTAGCACCCTAACCATAACAAGGGTGGACAGCTGACACAGACCAGACAACCAGGAAACAGGTTTAAGGGATCAACATGGTGAGTTTTCAAACAACCTCCGCATGCTCTGCTCTCTCCTTCTGAAGAGTTTCCTCAAGAACGTGGATTCTGGAAGAAAGGACATCTCGTTCCATGGTGAAGCGCTGTTGGGCCTGAGATAGTTTAACAGTTTTGGCATCTAGTTCAAGCTGGAGACGATGCAGAGGAGTACCAGTACGCTGCATAGAACCAGGTAAAAGCGCATGGTTCACTTGCCCAATGACATCCTTTGTGGTCTGCAGGGTCCAGACATGGACTGGGACAGAGTAAGCTTCAAATATTTGTCCCAGCCAAAACCCATAGGGAAGCGCATGACCATTCCTATCCTGTATGAGGACCCGTTGGATATGTTTCAGGAGAAGACACGGCAAGTTGATGGGAACATTTGCATCTAGGAGTTCCATCAAGGTGAGATCCAGGAAACTTGCTTCAGAGCGACGCTCCTGTCGAGGCAGGAGAACTTTGTGGACAACATCGAAGTAAAGACGATGAAGAGATGACATCTCCCTACGCTGAACTCGCCTGTGGTGAGTCAAGTTGGGCTTCCCTGAGAACTTTCTGGTTATATCGAGAGCAGAGGGGAGGTTGTCCAACGGAGGCCATTCATGTCGTACATAGTGATCCCACCCAGCATTTGGGATCCCCAGAATTCTTGAGAAATCAGAGGCTGCCAGAGTTAAGGGCACACCACGAACAAACGTAGAGAGAACCAGATTACGAATACGACCATTTGCATAGAACTCATACATCTCAGGTCTAGCCATTTTTCTCTGAGATTGTTGTTGAAGGAACAGGTCAGACCAACCCTGATGAGCAATTTTGGACAGTAAGGTGTCCATATCAGGGCCCCCAAAGCCAGTAATCACTCGTCCCCGAATGAGAGAACGCTTCTGAAAATGATCAAGAGATGCGGAAGACGTTTCTGGAGCAAGGGGAGTAGGAGTAGCAGGCATTTCTCCCGGTGTATTTTGTGGCGGTGGAGTAGATTGAGGAACCTGGTTCTTCTTGGTTGGCTTTTTAGGCGCGGAAGAGCTTGGGGTGGTAGAGGTCCTGGTGGGTCTTTCTGGTGAGGAGGCCGACATGGATGAGGAGGAGGAGGATGTAGTGAACCCAGACATATAGGAGCTTTCAGAGGAGGAAGATGAAGGCAAAGTGCGGGGAGCTTTTGGCAAGATATGTTTTCTTCTGGTCCCACGAACCAGGTGAGGCGAAGGGTTTCTTGATGGAGTAAAAACAGACCCAGATTTTGGTTTCTTACTCTGTTGCATGGCCCGTTGAAGAGCAAGATCGGCTTGGCGTTTGCGACTCCGTGTATGAGGGGTTCTGATTGAACTGGATGGAGGGACCCGTTCAGGAGAGGAAAGGTCGTCTGAGATTTCAACGGGTGCCACTGCAATGTTTTGGGGTTGAAGACGAACGGAAGGAGGGTTAGGACGGTTGTCAGGATCGTCCGTCGTCGGAGAGTTGCCGGGTGCCAATAGAGAGGGAATGGTGGTGAATGGCGAAAGAGCCCCGGGAAACCCAGGAAAACGGATGGAGAAGCCTCCCCAAGAAGCGAGGTCAGAGAGATGTATGTGAAGGGGTGGAGGAACGTTTGCAGTAGGATGAACAATTATGGCTTGAGAGGGCGAAGTAGGAGCAGTTTGGACGGAGGTATTTTGTGAATCGCTTGGGGATGCCATGGGGACGGCTGTGAGAGATTGTTTCAGATAGGATGAAGGAGGGAAAGATGAACACCGTCCTTTTAAAGGGGTGAGGAATTCGAAGAGTTCCTGTTTTTCATTTAAGCCGGAAGACGAATGATGAGTGGTTCTCTGAACCTGTCAGGGGGGAGTGACACTTGAAAAGACTAAAGGCGGCAAGGAGGGAAAGTGGGGAGTGTCAGCATAGCCAGTAAGGGAACAGGTTAGGGTACCTGGTCTATAGATCAGTATTGAAAGTGAAATACATAATTACTGATACCTGGTTAAGGGGACCTGTTCCAAATGTCTTTGCGTGTAAGGAACCCAAACCTGCATATAGAGTTACGCACCATGTTAATCCAAATGATGATTATTAGGTTGTTTTAACAGAGTACCTCAGCATCCGTTATCACATTGAAGTCTAGTCAATTTGTTCGAGAGAGTTCATGCAATCTTAACCATCCCCAAGTCTAACCTAAGTTTTTCAAACCTTTCTCTGCTTAAGGCTTTGGTGAAAATATCAGCTATCTGATCCTCAGTGGAACAAAACGTGATAGATACAAGACCTCTTTCCACAGAATCGCGAAGAAAATGGTGCCGTATGTCAATATGCTTTGTTCGCTTATGTTGTACAGGGTTCTTGGCTATGTTAATAGCACTAGTGTTGTCACATAGAATAGGAACACAACCCAGATCTACCCCAAAGTCCTGAAGTTGTTGTTTTATCCAAAGTAGTTGAGCACAACATGAACCAGCTGCAACGTACTCTGCTTCTGCTGTTGATAAGGCCACAGTGTTCTGTTTCTTCGTGGACCATGAGATCAGACTTGTTCCAAGAAAATGAGCCATGCCTGAAGTGCTTTTTCTGTCCACCAAGTAGCCTGCATAGTCAGCATCTGTGTAGCCAATAAGATCGAAGTTGCTGCCCTTGGAGTACCATAGTCCCAAGTCCTGGGTCCCTTTGAGACATCGGAGTATTTCTTTACTGCTTTGAGGTGTGATTCCTTGGGATGTGCTTGAAATCTGGCGCAGAGTCCCACACTGAACACTATGTCTGGTCTACTAGCTGTGAGATACAGAAGAGAACCAATCATACCTCGATAGAGCTTTTGTTCCACGGCTACCCCTCTTTCATCCAGGTCCAATTTTGTTGCAGTGGCAATTGGAGTGTCAATTTCTTTGGAGTCTTCCATGTTGTACCGCTTGAGGAGTTCCTTAACATACTTGCTTTGATGAATTTGAGTTCCTGAGGATGTTTGTTTAAATTGTAGCCCCAGGAAGAAGGTTAGTTCACCCATCATACTCATCTCGAATTCTCCATTCATCAAAGTGGCAAATTCCTGAGTCATGAGAGTATTTGTAGAACCAAAGATGATGTCGTCTACATATACTTGTACAATCAACAGGTCCTTTCCTTGAGATTTAAGAAGCAAGGTGTTGTCGATTTTTCCCCTTGTATGCCCATGGTTCAGAAGAAATTTCGACAGCCTCTCGTACCATGCCCTGGGGGCTTGTTTCAACCCATATAAGGCCTTGTCTAGCTTGAACACATGATTTGGAAAATCTGGATTTTCGAAGCCAGGTGGCTGTCTTACGTACACATCTTCTTTTAAGTACCCATTAAGGAAAGCACTCTTCACGTCCATCTGATATAGGGTGAATTCCTTGAATGCCGCAAATGCAACGAGCAATCTGATAGCCTCAAGTCGTGCAACTGGTGCAAATGTTTCATCGTAGTCTATCCCTTCCTCCTGATTGTATCCTTGAACCACTAGTCTCGCCTTGTTCCTTGTAACAGTTCCATGTTCATCCAGCTTATTGCGGAACACCCATTTTGTGCCAATGATGGTCCTAGTTTCTGGCTTAGGGACCAAATGCCAGACTTTGCATCTTTCAAACTGGTTCAGTTCTTCCTGCATAGCTAGAATCCATTCTTCATCTTGCAGTGCTTCACCTACCTTCTTTGGTTCCACCATGGATACAAACGCATGGAATGCACATAGGTTCTTCATCCCTGATCTGGTGGTGATCCCAGATGTCAGATCTGTAAGAACATTATCAAGCGGATCCGAGTCCTGATATTTGTATTTCTTGATCACCAATTCATGGGGTTGAGCTTCTTGTGCTGAAGGAGTGTAATTAGGCCCAGGGACTGAATACTGCACCTCAGCATCACCTGTTCCCCCTGACTGTGTGCCTTCTTCATGAACAGTGTGTGGATCAGGTAAACAGGTCTGTTCCTCTGGTCTGTGCTCCTTGTCATATGCATCCTGCAGATCATTCTCAGAAACACCACTGGTTTCATCAAAAATAACATGAATGCTTTCTTCAACACAGTTAGTTCGTTTATTCAGTACTCTATATGCCTTACTATGTGAAGAATAACCTAAGAATATTCCCTCATCACTTCTAGCATCAAATTTTCCCAAATTATCTTTCCCATTATTGTGAACATAGCATTTGCATCCAAATGTTCGAAAATGAGAAATATTTGGTTTTCTGCCCTTGAGTAATTCATAAGGAGTCTTATTGAGTATTGGTCTAAGCATGCATCTATTAAGAGTGTAAGCTGCAGTGTTAATAGCTTCAGCCCAAAGATTTCTTGCCAAGTTATTGGCAATCATCATTGTCCTAGCCATATCTTCTAAGGTCCTGTTTTTTCTTTCTACTACTCCATTTTGTTGAGGTGTTCTTGGGGCTGAGAAGTTGTGATCTATTCCATGTGTTGAACAGAATTCAAGAAAGTTTGCATTTTCAAATTCTGTTCCATGGTCAGATCTTATGGAAACTAGAGAAGTCTTCAACCTCTTCTCAATTTTCTTGATGAAGATAGAGAAGACATTGTAAGATTCATCCTTAGAGGTCAGAAACAGGGTCCATGTGAATCTAGAGTAATCATCAACTATGACAAACATGTACCTTTTTCCTCCTCTGCTTTTTACTCTCATTGGTCCACACAGATCCAGATGGACCAGTTCCAGGCACTTAGAGGTACTTACCTGGTTCTTTGATTTGAATGCAGTTCTGACTTGTTTCCCCCTGACACATGCACTACATACCTTGTCATCTTTGAACTTGGTTTTGGGTAGACCTATGACCATGTCCTTTGATGCCAAAATGTTCAGTTGTTTGGAGCTTGCATGTCCAAGTCTTTTGTGCCAAAGCAGTGGATCATTTGTCATGGCACTTCAGCTGAGTTCCGGCCATGCCCACAATATCAGCTTTATATACATTTTTGTGCCTGTTTGCTGTTAGCACCACTTCTTTTGTGTCTAGTCTTTCGACCTTACAACCATCAGAGGTAAAAGTCACTTTGTTGCCTTTGTCACAAAGTTGAGATATACTTAGAAGGTTGTGCTTTAATCCATCCACATGGTAAACTTCATCTATGGCGTTTGAATCTTTTCGTCCAATCTTTCCAATTCCCACGACAGTCCCCTTTTTTCCATCTCCGAAGGAAACTTTTCCTCCTTTGAAAGGTGCAAGTGAAAGGAACCTGGTTCCATCTCCTGTCATATGCCTTGAGCAAGCACTATCCATGTACCAGTGCTTACTCCCCTTCACTGCAACCTGCAAAACAGATCAGAGGTTAGTTTTAGGAACCCCGACTAGCTTGGGTCCTTTCTTGTTGTAAAATGGATGAATGAGATCTTTTCTTGCCCAGTAAGGCAGCACAATTTTTGATCTGTTTCTATTAATCTGTTCCAGTTTTAGTGTGTGCACATGGACACTATTTCTGTTTTTAGCAGCTGAGGCAATTGGACATTCTGTGGTTGGATGCCCCATTTTGCCGCACAGGTAGCACAAATCATTGGAAGAACCATTTTCATGGAAAAAACCTATTCCAGCCTTTTCACTGTAGCTCCTATCACCTAGGTGATTTACAATTCTAGATGACTTGGTCCATCTAGTGGCTTTCTCAAGATCAGATCTCAAGGTTGAGATTTCTTGATTTAGCTTTCTTACTTTCTCCTTCTCGCACAGGAAGTCAATGTTACATTTTTTCAGTTCAGATTCCATCTTCAGATAATTTTCCCTAGATTCACTTTTCTCTTTAACATCAAGGGTTAATTTTAGCACTTCTGATTTCAGATTCAGAGTAAAAGACTCAAGTTGTTCAATCTGTTTCATTAACTTACTGTTTCTTTCATTGGCCTCATCTAAGCAGTTTTGTAATTCAAGATTTTCAAATTTCTGGTCAGAGAAGTCCTTTATTAATTGAGTCTTTTCATTTTCTATTTCTTGAGAGTCATTTAACAAGCCAGTAATGAGAGAGATCAATTTTTTATTTGAGAAGAGATGCAGTTTTTCTTTGAATTCTGAGCTACTTACCTCAGATTTGGGTTCTTCTTCATTATCTGATTCTCCAACAGCCATAAAGGCAGTTTCATCAAATTCCTCTGAGTCAGAGTCCTCCAATCCTGATCCCCATGCTGCCACCATGGCACAGTTCCCTCTTTCCTTTTGCTTGGCTCCCTTTTCTTTAATTTCTTTCTCAGCCCTTTCCTTTCTCCACTCGATTTCCCACTGGGGACATTGCTTGATGTGGTGATCAGTCTTTCCGCACTTGTAACAACCAGAAGTGTTTCTGTCTTCAGACCACCTTTTGTTACCTGTTTCATCAGTCCCTCTCCTGTTGCCTGTTTCTCTTTTGTCCTTGCTCTTCTTTTTCATGAATTTTTTAAAGTGTTTTGTTAGAAAGGCCATCTGATCATCATCCAAGTCTGATTCTTCATCATCTGAGGCTGCCTTGAGGGCAAGTGACCTCTCCTCCATGGCAACTCCCTTTTTATGACCTTCCATGTTCATCTCATACGTTCTGAGGTTTCCTACCAGTTCATCCAGAGTCATTGACTCAATGTCCTTGGCTTCCCTGATAGCCGTCACTTTTACATCCCACTTTGATTTAGGAAGAATCCTCAAAACTTTGTTAACTTGTTCCTCAGGAGTGAGTACTTTACCTAAAGAGGCTAGCTAATTGATGAGCAAGGTGAGTCTAGCTATCATTTCGTGCAAAGTCTCATTCTCCTTCATCTTGAAGGTCTCATACTCTGTGAAGAGCATAGCTATCCTGAATTTCTTAACCTGAGCTGTTCCTTCATGGGCAACAGTGAGAGCATCCCAGATCTGCTTAGCCGTAGTGCAACTTGATATCCTATTGTACTCCTCAGGGCCTAGACCACATACCAGAATGTTTTTTGCCTTAGCATTTTTCTTCATGGCAAGCAGGTCATCAGCATTGAAATCCCTTCTTTCCTTGGGGACCTGGTTGCCATCCACAGTTTGCATAGGAATAGTGGGTCCTATGATGATTCTATCCCAGAGCTCATAATCCTCTCCTTGGATAAAATCTTCCATCCTGGCTTTCCACCATCCGAAGTGTGTTCCATTAAACAGAGGGGGTCGATCTGATGACTGTCCTTCTCCATGACCTAGCGGTGGTGCTGTGTTCATGATGATAGGTTCTTAGGTATTAGCCTTTAATAAGAACACCTGCTCTGATACCAATTGATAGAAACACGCACCCTACAATTATTGCCTAGTCGTTGAAACAGGTAGATAAGACGTGTTCCAAAGATGTAGAAATACTTGGACGCAGCAGTTTTACATGGAAAACCCTCGGCTCAAAAAGGGTAAAAAACCACGACCTGTGCTCCACAGGATTTAACTTCAACTTCACTAAATCACCAGAGCCTTCAACAACAATTACAACCTTAGTTAGATCTTTAGCTCAATAGCCCTAAGATCCAACTATTTGAAGAACAAAAATAAAACAACTTTGTTTACTGTTATCTCTCTCTCTATAGCCTAAGCTGTTTCTTTTTCTCAAAGCTCACTTTTTTTCGCTCTGCCAAAAACTACTAATCTAGCCGCTGCGCTTCCCCCTTTATAGTTGTTCTTGAGTAGTCCTAGTCGAAGTCCTCTTCTTTTAGGATAAGTCTTCTAGTCGAAGTCCTCTTCTTTTTAGGATGAGTCTTCTAGTCGAAGTCCTCTTCTTTTAGGATAAGTCTTCTTAGCACAATCCTTTTCTTATTAGAAGACTTCTGCTTCTTCTCTTCAACTTGTAGCTTATTGATTGAAGTTTTCTTGCAGTAAGTAACCTACTCCCGCTTCAGAGAACTGTTGGATGAACCTGTTTCAAGCTGTGTTCAGGGAACTGTTAGATGAACCTGTTTCAAGCTATTTGTCAATCATCAAAACTTTAATGCTCTGTGCCCCAACAGTTCGTCGTCATCAAATTAAAAAGGAAAAAATATCATATTATTGTATTATGAGTTTTGAAGATTTGACAAAATACTTTGCAAAGGGACCTAATCCTTAAAGCTCTTGCTATAAAACATATCAATGGGGTACAACTGTAAAGTTGTAACAACTGCAGTGGTTGGTAAGCTTTATAGTAGAGGTACATAAAGGGCAGCAGACCTCGACCAATCGCATGAGTCCTAAGTTTTGTTTCTCTTATAAAGAGAACATGTTGACAAGAAAAATCCAATTTTTGAAAATTAGAATATTAAAAGCAAAAGTCATTCTAAATATAGAAAATTGCTCAACTTTAATAAGGGGCCTGATCGAGTATTGTAGAGTCTTTAGTTGTATTTTGAGTATTGTGTCTTCTTGTTTGATTCTTGTTTGATATTGTAAGATCAAGTTTTTGTTATAAAGGATCATAGACCGTTCAGTTGTAAACTCATGTGAATTGATCTCGAGGTTGGGGTTAGGCGTGTGTGAGTGATTGAAGTCTATGTTAAGCAGAGTTAGTTTATATAGTAAGTGAGTTATTGCTTTGTATCATATAATGGAGATGTTACAAGGGGTAAGGAATTAAGAGTTTAATTTCTACATTGCAGGAGTTTGTAATCTGAAAGATGGCTTGTTATTAGTGATGCTATTTGAGAAATCCTGTGCGACAGGTTATGATTATTTTCTTCCCTTGAGTAAGAAAGTTTTCATGTAAAGATATCAATATTCTTTACTTTAAGCATGTACTATTCTATCTATTATTAATACAGTCAAGGGACCACGTCTCCTGTGGTGGTGGATTCATATAAGGCAACATTTTTTATTTTGAAAATATGAGTTCTTCTCCTCCTTTCTCTGATAGTTCTATGAAAGTACTTAGTATAGGAGTCACCCTCTTTGTCCCATTTCACTCTAACTTTATGTCTAAGGATGGTACATATCTTTAACCATTTAGAGTTCGTTTCATACAAAAATGAATAATGCAAGGGATTAATAATGAAGAGATTAGTAACGCAGAGATTATTTTTTATTAAATATTTGGTTCATTGCTTCTCATTCAGTCTTGTGCTTGATTTAAAACTTTACAAAAAACTTATTTCCATTATATCCTTGAATTATTATGAATTTTCCATCTTATATTTTACAAGATCACTCAACTTTGAGAATATATCTAACATCATCGGACTTTGTTTTGTATCAATAAAATCACTCAACTAATTTAATTATATAAAAAAAAATTGAAATGATAAAATATTTTTGTCTATTATGTAAATATGAACTCACAGAAAAATAAAATTTAAAAATTTGACATGGTATATTTATTTATTTTTATATAATGCAACTATAAACCCGCAAATAAATATGGGAGTTAGAGTTTGAATTTGAGTACGAAATCTTCCATCTAGAGACTTCATTTCTCGAGCTCTTTCACTCTTTTAAATACGTTTCCAATGCTCTCCATAGACCATTTGCTAAGTTCCTTGGCCAAAGCTTTGAGCTTTTGCTGTAGTCTCTACATGCGGTTGCCATGCACCTCTGTTTGCCGCGTTATTTTGACAGTGGACCAAAAAGAAAAAAAAGTTGATGAGTCCAAAATTAAGAAATTTAAAGTACTTGATTACATGTTGTTCCTCATCAAGCAGCTAACCAACAGCAGATTCTGTTCTGAATAAATGTTCCAGTTTGATTTAACACACTACTTCAGATTTTAAAAGTTATTAGCTTATATAATTTTTGAAATATTTTTTGAAAGTAGGAGCTTCTATAACATATATATCAAATTAATTTAAAACTTGAAATTCCAATAATTTAGAAATTAATCCTCCCTTCCTTTCGTTCCACCAGAACTTAATTTTATTTATTTTCTTTCAATGGTAGGCTATTGCTCTCCTCTCCATTATTTTCAATTTGCCATTCATTACTGTATTTTTTTTAATACTTGATTTTGATATACTTTAGTTGAAGAAATGGTATATCTGAAACAGTCTCAATAGTTTCACAAGGTAGAATAATATTGTGTACATACCACCCTCCTAAAACTCTACATGTGAAATTACATTAGATATGTTATTCTTCTTCTAATTGGAAAGGCACCATGAAATACATAGGATCAGAAATTCAGAATATACATATATTGTATGTAGCAAACCCACTTTAATTCACAGTTTATTTGTAATTATCTTTATTGTACTTGGTCTCAAATTTTACATGTCTAAACTGATCATCCAACTCATTAACATATGAACGAATTTTGTCACATTGTTCTAACAGCATGACTAATCTAATAGCATTTTCCAAGCTTATGCATTTTTATACGTAGGGGTGGCAAAATAAAGCCCAACCCGTTGAAGTTTGGGCGGATTAATAAGCCGCCTATTTATTAGCTCAACCTGTCTCAACTCAATTCATTTCAACCCATTTAAAATTGGATTGATATGCAATCCGAATTGACTCAAGAGAGATCTTATTAAAATATTTTTAAAACGTTTTTTTTTATATGTTCTATATAATCATAATAAAGAAAAATATAATTTAATTAAGTACTGAAATATTGAAAAAGAACAAATAAAATAAGCAAAAATTGGGTTGGGTTGGGTCTTGACCCGCTCTATACCCGTTACTCTACCCGTTTTGACCCAACCTATTTTAACCCAAGCAAGTTTGGATTGGGTTGGGTCTTGACCCATTTATTGTTTTAACCCATTATAACCCGCTCAAGTTTTACTCAACCCGCCCAATTGCCACCCCTAGTATGTGAAGGGTCAAACTAAAATGAAAGGAATATTATGACCGCTCTTATATTCGCATTCCATTTTTTTTTACTTGTCATAATTTTCTTTTTAGATAGTTAAATAATAAAAAATTTGATCAATATAAAATATATTTTCTTATTAATATAAGAAAAATAATTATTTATAATACTTTTCATATAATATGAAATTTTGTTAAATTAACTATTACAAATATAAAAAATAACAATTAAGTACTTCATTCTTCCCATTTTATGTGTTACCTTTGATTTGATACAGTGTTAAATAAAAAAGGGGAAAAGACTTTTAAAATTTGTAATTTAAATAATCATTGGATATTTATGTGATCATAAATCATTTCATTTGTAAAACTAAAATAAAATTAAAATATTTTTAATCAGATATTTTTTAGGACAAAGTAAAAAGGCTTAACTCATAAAGAGACACTTAAACTTTTTTCACTTAGACACCTAAACTAAGACAAGTTCCTAATAGACACCAGATTTGATCCCATTAAACACTTTTATCCTACTTGGCATTCTCCGATACTGTTTTTTTAAATTTTTAGCCAAAAATAAATAGTTGCGGTCCAAAAAAAAAAAATTCATAAAAGTAGGTTCTCAAAATTCTCAGTTATCCAAAAAAAAAATTTTTCCATAAAAATAGGTTCTCAAAATTCTCCGTTAACCATATGTGGAAAAAAATTATTACAATTTTAAATAAAATTTTTTTGCACAAGGTTAACTAGAATTTTGAGAATCTACTTTTATGAATAAAAAAATTTTTTTTGGATCGCAACTATTTATTTTTTGCTGAAAAATTAAAAAAAAATACCGGAGAGTGCCAAGTAGGATAAAAGTGTTTAATGAGATCAAATTTGAGGTGTCTATTAGGAACTTGTCTTAGTTTAGATGTCCAAGTGAAAAATGGGGACAAGTTTAGTTTGGCCAAGTAAAAATTGCAGGTAAAATACCACAGAAGAAGTAGTCATTTATTCCCAAATATGAATGAGGTTCCACGTCTCACCTTTTACTTCAATGAGTTGTTCTTACCACTATCCAATAATGAACTTATCCCACGTCTCCCTTTCGGGGCTAATCTTTTTGAAAATCTGGAATAATATAGCATGCTTTTCGTATTTTTTCCACTTTAGAATTTATTCCATCATTATGTCATGGTGGTGACGTTACTATGCTGATTAGGGCCTACGGGTGCTAACTAGGACATATAAAAATATTCGTCTAACTAGAATTCCCTCAACGACTAATTTATAATAAATTACATGTTGATCAATTCAGTTCAATTCAATTCATTCAAAAATTAAACTAATTTGAATATAAAATTCAAAGTAATTCACGGAAAAAATGTTAAAATATTTTTTTGAAAAAAACTTTATTTGTTTGATATTATTAAAAATAATCAGAATAAAGAAAGAAATCATTAGATAAACAAAAAAAAAAAAAAAAAAAACTAAACTTGGTAAACTTGGACAAGTTGTGTTCTGACATGTTGTACAACAACCCATTTTGACGCAGCATATCTCAAAGCAAGTAACATTTGGTGGATTAATATTTTATCTATTTTTTTAATTAATTCACGTTGATCCGATTGAATTTAGCTCAACTCAATCCTCTTACATCTTTAAGAAATACTAATAGCTTGTTCGATCAAATTTTTAAATAGATAAAATGCCTATTTTTTAAAAAATGAAATATTTGATTATGTTATTAAAAATAATTAAAATAAGTTTCTATATGTGTTAAGAATATTCTAAATACTATATAATATTTGTATTTAGAAAATTTAACATTAGAAAAAAATAGAAAATGTTTTCGGAGTTAAATTTTCCTTTTTCCAAAAGTGCTTTTTGTCATACGATTTTTTTTTTTTTTAAAAAACAAACTAAAAACATTGATTATTCATAAAATTTGACCAGTTTAAGAAATTTATCTTCTTGTTCCTTTGAGATTTATCATTTTCTTGTTCTTTGGGTTAAAACATCTTCTCAGCAAGGATGGCAATGGGCGCATGATGACGTTTTAATTTTCAACTCGTCTCGCTCCGCCCCGCATAGACCAACCCTCTTAAATTTTAAAGTTTTTTATTTTTTAATTGAATTTGGTTTTTTTCCGCTAATTAACGTCTCAACAACTAATTAACTATTTTAGTTGACATTTTAACAATTGTTTCTTAATCGTTACTTGAAAGTTTCTAATTAATATTTTAACAACCACCAATTTACCGGACATGTCTAGCTTAAATTAAAAAAAAATTAAAGTCAATATTTCATATAAAAAGTTTATATCTTTGATTTTTACTAATTACAAAAATTAAATTTCTTTGAATTCCTATTTGATTTTTTAAACCCGCAACTCGCCCTGCCCCGTCCCCCCCAGCATTAGTTTTAAAAATAGCTACTTCCACACGCCCCGCAGCTGCATAGCTCTAAACCCCCCCCCCCCCCCCAATAACTCTAAACCTGCCTGTACTCGTCCCGTTGTCGTCCCTACTTCTCTATCCAATCTTTAGTGTTTGTAGAATGGTAGACCTTCTCTAACAAATTAATGACCATAATTTGCTAATTATTGTTTTTTTCCTTATTTTTTTTTCATTGATTCGCTCTATGTGATTAATGCCCCCTGAAAAACACTCTCTACACAAAACCCTAAAAGTTTTGATTTTGACTCTATTGTTTATGGCCACGACGGCTGTTAGCTAGCCTCCGTCGGGGCTTGGCCAGCCTGTGAACATGATTAAGTTGTACGCCAACACGGTGAAACTTGCTAAGACAATCAAGCCACTACCTCTAAAGCGAATCTCATAATTACATGGAGAACATATGGTACTATGGGAGAAAAAAAGAAGTGGATCAGATGATTATCAATGAGAACCTACAAATAGGAAAATTTTCGTATGGATGGCCTGAGATACATGACTTGAGGAAACTACTTCCAAATCAATGCGAATTAAGGGGAGATTGTAAAATTGGTGTACTGAGCAATAGGTATATTATCATTCGAGCATCGCTACTAGAGGATTACATCCATCTATTATTAAAGCCTGCATTCTATATTACTTAAGGTAGTGTATCCTATCCTATGAGGACGTTGAAGTGGGATCCGATGTTTAAACCAACAGAGGAGACAACAACGACAGTTCCATGGATTTTTTTCTCATCCCTTCCTCCAAACTTTTTCGGAGAGGAGACGATTTTCTCGTTGGCTACTGCAGTAGGTAAACCATTACAAGTTGATATGGCAACCAGGAACAAAGCAAGACCTAGTTATGCTAGGGTTAAGATGGAAGTGGATTTGCTGGGGGAGTTCCCTAAACATATCAAAATAGGGATAAAGCGAAGTAATGGGGAAGTTATAGAAAAGTGGATCCAAATCCGATACGATTATGATCTAAAATACTACACAACATGCATGATTCAGGGCCACGATGAGGACCAATGTTACGTAAAGCATCCTGAATTATTTAAGAAAAGATAAAAAAGGAAGGCAAAAAAGAAGATAAAGGATTCAGCCCACACACTGATAAGGAATCTTCAAAGGAGAAGGAAAACAAGGAGAATCAGGTGGAGAAACAGGAAGAGGGCTTTGTAGAACAAAAAAAAGGAGGTTGGAATAGGCAGTCACCTAAGATTTTGTAGTCACGGTTTCCCTTACATAATAAATTTGCCAACTTGGAGAATAAACATGATCCAAAATAAACAAAGAAGATAACCCCTAGCGGCAGGTCCAACAGGAAAAAGGAAAAAAAGTACAGGGGCAGACTACCAAAGATTGGGTTGAAAATAGTTTTAAAAACAATAAGGAGGTGGCAGGCTCTGGGGTGAATGGAGATGATCCAATCAACTTAAAAAAGGAGAAAGACAATGTTACTAGTTGTGATAAGGAAAAGGGTACAAACAAAGGAGCAGACTGAACTGGGAGCAGTGCGGAAAACTTTTCAGGCAGAAACACCCAATGTCAAAGTAATTCTGCTGATCTAGTAAGATTGGACAAGACAATGGGGGATGTTCATGAAGATTCGCAAGACTTGGATGAAAGGTTAAAAAATGGATCCCAACATAGCCATGGAATAAAGGATGAAGATAAGATGGAATATAATATCATGCATCTGAGCAAAGTAGGGCATCTCTCACCTAGACATAATAACAGCCTCAAAGAAAAAAAAGTGAGATCAATCATTCCACTTCATATCAAAACAAGGAGTAGCAAGGAAAGGGCCACAAGTTGTAAGCAATGATAGAAAAAGCACTATTCTTGAATATAAAATCAGTTAACACCCAAAACGCTCTTGGGTGATTAATGGATCTAAATAGAAGACATTATTGCTCTTATGGAACCTTTTAGGGGACAAGAAGAGCTAGAACAACATAAAACAATGTTAGGCTTTGATAATGCTTTGTCTAATTGCTCTAGTAAGATTTGAATTTTTTGGAGGGAGAATTGGACCGACACACTAATAAAGAATTCTTATCAATACATCACAATGCAATTTAGATGTGGAGGACAGGAGTTCTTATCACATCAGTCTATGCAAGGTGTAGTGCTCTAGAAAGGTTGGAATTTTGGGATGATCTAGAAAACTTTGATTCATTAGATTCTCCATGGATGGTTGGGGGAGATTTCAACGTCAATCTAAATGAAGAGGAGAAGCTTGGAGGTCTAGATTTCACACAAAAGGAAGATACAAAGTTTGCTCAGTGCATAAGCATATGTGCATTGACAGAGATCAATTTCTTTAGAAGTAAATATACTTGGAGGAATAGACGGATCAATGATGATTATATTTTTAAAAGGCTGGATAGAGTTTTCATAAACTCTGAATTCAACTAGTTGTTTCCTTCCAATGAGGTTCATCATCTCTTTCGTCAAGAATCAGACCATGCCCCATTACATATGGTCTATAGCTCAGACTATAGAGTCCAAAGAAAGCCTTTTAGGTTTCTAAATTTTCGGTACAAAAACAACAAATTCATAAAGGTTGTTAAAAATAATTGGAAAGCAAATTTTAAAGGGAGCCCTCTTCTAGAATTACATGCGAAAATGAAAAAGGTAAAACGGGCTCTAACAGAATGGAGCAAGCAGGAATATTGTGATATCTTTATTTAGATTGCCACTTTGGAGGGTATTACTAAGGTGAAAGAGGCACAACTGGAGATAGATCCATCCCCAGAAGCCAGGGCTCAGTTGAAAAAGGTGGAGGCAGACCTAATCAAATATCATAAACTAGAGGAAGATTTTTGGAAGCAGAAAGCAGGGATGACATAGTTTTCTCATGGAGACAGAAACACTAAGTTTTTTCATTCATATGTTTGAGGTAAAAGAAAGAGGCTGAACATTTCAAAAATAAGGGGTGAGGATGAGACCTTACTTTAGAAGGATGAAGTAATTAGGGTGGCAGCTAAAGCATAAAGAGCAATTTACGGTTAGAGATTGTAGTCAAGATTTTTTTGCACCTGGATTGTATTCCAAAGAGTATCACACAGGAGGAAATCAAGGAGATGTCTAAGTTACTAAATGTGGAGGAGGTTAAACATTTTGTATTTCAAGTAAATGGATCAAGTGTTGCTGGCCCAGATAGATTCTCAGGCTTATTCTTCAAAATGTTGGCATGTGGTTGTAGAGGATGTTACCATGGTTGTAAGGGCCTTTTTCTGTGGATATGAGCTCCCTAGGTATGTCACTCATACGAATCTGGTATTGATACCAAAAAGGAGTTCATCAAATCTTTCTCAGATTTGAGACCCATCAACTTGAGTAGTTTCATCAATAAGGTTATTTCAAAAGTCCTCTATGACAGTGTTGTTAAGATGCTCCCTAAAATAATTTCCCCTAACCAATCAAGATTTATGAAAAGAAGGAGTATAGTTAAGAATATTTTGTTGGCCCAGGAAATTATTAGGGACATCAATAGGAGGAAAAAACACACTAACATATTAAACTTGATATGACTAAGACGTATGATATAGTGTCCTGGATCTATTTAATAAAGGTGCTAAGGGAGTTTGGATTCTTTGAGGTAATCATTGATATGATCTGGAGACTAGCGTCCAATAATTGGTACTCTGTCATTATTAATGGATAGAATTTTAGACTATTTCAATCTTCAAGGGACTTGAAGCAAGGAGATCCACTGTCCCCTATACTATTCATTATAGTTGTTGAGGTTCTTTCAAGAAGCTTGAATAACTTACACAATGACAAAGATTTTATTGGGTTTCGGGTTCCTAAATAGAGCCCAAAGATTAACCATTCATCATATGCAGATGATACAATCTTATTTTGCTCAGGAGATTAGCCTTCTATCCAGAAAATGATGATAGTCCTAAGAAGGTATAAAATTGTGTCAGGAGAGCTGGTTAATAAGTCAAAGAGTTTCTTTTATCTACATGAGAAAATACCCTTAATTTTCTCTATTAGACTGGTGAAACTAGCAGGAATAAGGCAAGGAGATTTCCCATTGACTTATTTAGGTTGCCCTGTCTTCTATGGGAAGCAAAATAACTCATATTTTGAAGACATCGTTAGGAAAGTAACCAGAATAGTGTTGTCATAGCATAACAAGTTTTTCACATTTGATGGAAAGTACATTCTAATAAACATGTTTTGCAATCCATGCCTATTTTTCTGCTTTCAACTATGACTCCTCAAAAAGGTGTTATAGAAAAGCTTCACCACGTGTTTGCTAAGTTCTTTTGGGGTAACTCATCTCTAGAAAGAAGGAAACATTGAATTTCTTGGGAGGACACGAGTTACCCAAAAGAGGTGGGAGGATTAGGATTTAGATCATTATCTAATATAAATAAGTCTTTGACTGCAAAGCTCTGGTGGAATTTCATAAAAACTGTGGAAACCCTATGGGGCACTTACATGGCAAATAAATACTATAAGAAGATGCATCCAACATTTGTTTACAATACAGGGCAAAAATAATGTTGAGGAGTATGATGACTATCACAGGTGAAATTGAACCCTACATTTAGTGGCAGTTAAAAGTTGAAAATTCAAATTTTTGGTTTGATACCTGGACCAAGTTGAGCGCATTATATTTTACAGAAGGGGATCTAGCTGATGACGAAGAAATTGAGGTAAAGGAGTTCATTGTGGACCAAACATGGAATGCAAAAAAAATTGAGTGAACAAGTATCAACAAAAATGGCAGACAACATTGTGAGGGACCTTAAGCTAGTTACAGATGTAGAAAATGATAGAGCATGGTGGACAGTAAGCTCAAGTGGACTATTCTCTGTCAAAACTGCCTATCAGGTTCTCAGGCAAAAGAAGGAAATGGTTGGTTGGTATAAGGATATCTGGATTGATAAAGTACTAGACAAGATTACTTTCTTTCTTTGGAGAATAATTAATGGGAGGATTTCTACAGATGATAGCCTCAAGAAATACAGGATACCAATTATTTCTAAGTGTTGCCTCTTAGGTAAGGAAGAAATAATTAATCACCTTTTCCTAACAACCCCTACTACTCAGAGGCAACGGAGGTACTTTATTAGAAGTACAGGCTTCAGGTTGGATGCAACACAACTAAGGACAGATGTTCTTGAAAGTTGAAGAGGCAGTTGGCCTTTAGACTGGCCCCACTTTATCATGATGTTGTACGGGACAAGCAGGTGGACATATCTGAAGCCACCATAAATCGGTTCCTCTATGGCCCAGACTACAAAGCCCTGCTGGATGGCTTATATACAGCCAGAAACCAACAAATCACTGATGAGGAGCAAATGTCAAATCCTACATCTCGGGTCGCTATATTGACATGGATAACAGAGCGGATTACCCTGCAAGGTGCTGAAGCGACTTGGGTCATAGACCCCAGGATACCAATTGCAAGGCCTCTCTTACGTTTGTAGCCATGTTTTGGTGGTCGGTCATGCGCTCTAGGCTACAACCCACAGGTAATGAGAATACACTCGAACCATCATAGACTTCATTAGTAGCTTGCCTTATAGCTAAATATCGATTGAACGTAGGCCAGATTATTGCCAAAGAGATATGTGATCGGGCTTTGAATGATAGAGCTGGAATACCTTCCCATGCCTGATTCGGACCCTATGCAAACAGGCTCGTGTCCCTACCACCTACTAGATGGACCGGAAGATATTTCCAAACCAAGTGGTCAATATTGCACTAATTAAAGATATCAACAACCCTCTCTATTGGACGAGGACGCACAAGCCAAGTGGTCCAGCGATGTTTCCCCAAGCTACCTACAGAAACCCTTGCCCCAAAGTCAAGCGAGGCTTCTGAGTAGCCCGAGTGTAATGGTGCACCACCTTCAAATGCAGAAGTGGTATGTATATGTCCCATATGAGTTTCTTTCTAGGTTGGTGTCGAACCAGCGACAGACCTGGGCCATTGTTGATCAAGTGGTGGAGAGGATGCCTTAGGTGGTCTATTCTCATGTACACCAAGCAGAAAATGACTCTTGACTGAGCTTAGAGTCCAAATTTTAACCCTATAGAACCAATTCAATACCTTGGAGGGGTACTTTAATGATTTGTTCGGTAGTCTATTAGGGGCAAAGGTGACAAATATTCTGCACACATTGATAGAAATGAAGAAACAAATTGCCCTGCTGACTACCAAGTACAACCGCACTGTGGCGGCCTAGCCTTTAAAATCTTTGATGAACCTCTTCAATGCTCCAATAGTGGCAACACCTCTGGGTGAGGCATGAGGAGTTCCACGGTGCCTTTCACGGACCGTGGGGACTCAGAGGGGTCATGTACTTGACCATTAAGTTGACGTGAGTTAGGATGAGTACCATAAAAAATCAGAGAAATCACGCAAGGGGAAGTCAATGTGACCACTCCACGGGTCGTGTTACTTACCAAGGACCGTGAAGAGGGTCGTGGTGCTGAAGACGGCACTGGGCAGTGATGCAAATTCCCAAGGTAAGAGTCACAGACTGTGAACCCTTACCACATCCCATGATGACTACTCGTGAAGAGGTGCGAAGATTTGGAACCTAAGTGCAAGACCATAGACCATTTCACGATCCGTGCCAGGCCTCACGGGCCATGCCGACACCTATTTTCCTATTTTAAGTTGGATTAGGTTTTTCATGTATATTTATATATATATATATATATATATATATATGTACACCACTTTTTTATTCCGTTTTTAATTACCATTGACTATTAGAGATGAAAAGTGACGAGAGAACACTATTGTATGACTTAATTACCTCGAAATTTGGATTCATTACTTTATCAATAGTAAGTTCCTTATCATGATTTCTTTATCTTGTTGTGGGTTATTTACATTGAAAATGCTAGGCTAAATCTACAACTAGGGTTTTAGGAACCATAACAACTCAATAAGATAGAAAAATTTGGGGTAAATCCCGAGATTGGTTATCGTATACTGTATTGTCCTTCACTTTAATTTCTTCCTTAATGAGTCGACGCATTATGGGTATGCCTATATTCATTGTTTGCCCCGGAGGGGTGTAGTGATAGGAAAAGAACTCTACAATAGAAATTCAAGGTTAATAACCTAGTCTAAGTACTTGAGACCAGAAGGTGAGAGTATTCTGGGATCCATAGCAAGGGTTAAGAATATATGTTCTGAAACCGGGAGGTGAGAAATGAAATGCATCTAAGAAGGACCGGGAGGTGAATTAGACGTTAACTAACTTACTTGATCTTGTATACATAATCATGAACAGGTTTTTTAAACAAAATTGGCTATCGAGTTGGGCGTCATGGGGAACAAATTCCTAGCTTCTAATTAATTGTTTGAAATTCACCAGTTATTGAAATCTTTTTATTATTTTACTTAGCTTCACTAGTTCTCAACCTTAAACCCCCATTTACTTTATGCACTCTTGTTTTGGGAATAGATATTACATCTGAAAACGGGTGCTAATATATATATTCTCACGCATTCCCTGTGGGATCGACCTCAACTTTGGTTAAATTCTATATTTGGTCAACGACCGCTTTACTATTTCTTTTGGAGTTTTAAGTTGGGTGTATCATCAATCCACTGGCCACTCATGGACGGGTTATGGTTAAATAAAAATGAGCTTCTAAGCCCAACCTTAATTTTTTTTTTTTTAAAAAAAAAGATTAATGCCCTGGTTGTTTATCAATGGTATTTCAACTAAAAATAATTTTGAAAAAATATATATCAAAAATTGATTTAAGATATCAAAATATCGAACTTCTGAACTAAAAGTGTACATCAAATGAAATGTTGGTTCTCACTCATAAATTTTAGATATTGCACGGACTTTAATTTTTTTTAAAAAAAATGAAGTTCATATTCAGTCAACATTTTCATATTGTTTGTGGTTCAACTTAAAATACAGTATTTTCTCCAAAAAAATAATAATAATAAGGTTCCTACTAAATGATGATGAAAATTACTACAAGTAGTGTTTTTTTATGAACACTCTTTTGCTTCTTTGGGTATTTATTTGGATTCCTATTATATATGGTAAGATTACATAAAAAAAAAATCATGTTGGATAGACCAGTAGAATAGATTAACATCATATATATGTTTCAACTAATTTATTAAATATCGAGTTACACCTTTCTTTTCCTATTTCTGAAAAACAGCAGATGCTTATATCCCAAAGGAAGAATCAAAGAATCCAACACATGGAATACGAAGCCCCATTCAAGCATCCCCAGATCTTTTTATTTGTAATTGAGAAAAAAGATAACTTGACATATGAAGTTGTCTTGAACTTTCAAAAAGGCATCTTCATTATGCTACGTCCTATTATTTCCTTAATAATATTGAATTGATATTATTATATTAATTTTTGACGAGTCTTAGACTTTAAAAAATAAGTATTATCACACATCAATCATTGTGTGACACATGTTAATTTAATTTAAATAATAAGTTTTTTTATTTAAAGTTTTTCTAAATTTTTTCTCTCTCTTACTTTTGGTCTTGGATTTTTCTTTTTTACATTAATTTTGATTTCACCTAAATTCCACTTCACGTCACCTCCACCCGCTACATGTTCAACTTGATCCCCTCCCCCCATTTTCTTTCTTTCTTTCTTCTTCACCTCACACCCCTCATTAGACCGCTCCTCTATTTTCTTTCTTTTTCTTTCTTGTTCTTCAATCAGCTTCCTTTCTTCTCAATAATTTTTTTATATATATATTTTATACTTTATTGAATTATTGATGATAATTATGTTTAAGAAAAATCAAATTTTTGAATGTACCATCAATTAATTTATCTCCTTTTCATATAGCTTCAAAATTAGAAATGATAATTTTGAAAGAATTAATGAAATTCCCAAACATTAAAAGAAATTTAGTTGAAATTCAGATTAAAAAAAGTCAAATGATATCTTCTAATCATCTTATTCAAATTGTTCGAAATCTAAAAAAATATTTAGATAAAGTTTTAAAATTGAAGAAAGTTAAACTAATAATAATTAAAAAAAAAAGGAGGGTGAAAATTGTGATAAGAATGGTGACATTTAAAATTAGGAGTTTCAATGAAGATCATAATGAATTTTTTAAGAAGAAAGAAGAAAAAAAAGAAAAAAATAGTACGGAAAAAAGTTAAAATAATCAGAAAAATAAAAAAAATATTTTATGAAAAAAATAAAATTATATCGTTATTTTAGGTTACACACTCTTTAAGAGTGTGCATATCTTTTCTATGCCAGATGGACACAAATAATGTAATAATAGCAGTTCAAGGAGGGGGGCGGGAAAGAGGAATAATAGAATGTTTGCATAGTTAAAATGTTTTTTTTTTTGTTTTGAAAATTCGGATAACTTCAAGTATCATTTTATGTATTTTCTCTTCGTAACTATTTTATTTGTTGCCACCAGGCATAATGCTATTAGATTAATATTATAAATAAAGAGATATTTTAACTAGCTTAAAGTGTAAGTCATGATCAAGCAATATTTCACACACCGAAGCATAACGCGAGACTTGTTGCTTAGTATTGAATAAGGAGTAAGCTCAGATGCATAGGGTGCAAGCCCATGGATCTTTTACATTTTAATTTATAATATAGTAAAATAGTATAATAACACAAAATTATAAACATAAACCAATAGTTCAACATAATTACAAAATATGATTAAGCAAATTCTTAGAAAATTAAATAAAATTCTAATATGATTTTACAAGTATAAATAATGTAATGATATAAAAATTATTATGAGATGCAAATCAACTTTAATATTTTTAACTTTCAAATGATTAAAAAATTAAAGTTTTATATATATATATATATATATATATATATATATATATATATATATATATATATATATATATATATATATATTACCACTATCACATGCGATTTAGCTCCCTAAAATAAATTAATAAATAAAATTTATTAGTAATATAATTAATTAAAATATCACTACATCATAAATAAAAATAAAACTACTTTCAAATAGTAAAATAATAAAATATAATAATTTTGAGACACATGGCAAAAACATGAAGATCAATACTATACAAGTGAAGATGTAAAATTTCTTTATGTATTTTTCTATAGTAAGTAATGATCACCTTCACAGTGTTACTAAATAATAAATATGTAGCGACTTATTATATGAGCTATTTTCAATCTTCAAATTCCTATAGGTGAAAAAACTATTAAGTATCATTCATTTATTAAAGAATTATGAAGGCCGTCAACATTAACAAAAGAATTAAACGCATAATTTATGTAAGATTTTTAGGCGAGCCCCATGCATGCGTTGGATGTAGAGTGTGTTTAAAGCATATAGTCAAACACTTAGGACATAAGTCTCACAAAATTAAGTTCTACACATGAGTCGTGACACTTTCCTTTAGCCCTCACAGAATATCAAAGCGGGTGCCAATATTATCTTTTAAAACACTAATCATAAGTTAAAAATCCTAACTTATGACGTATTTTTTGTTATTTTGAATTAAAAACAAGTTCTTAAAAGTAATTTTGTATCCAAATAACGTAAAAATATTTAAAATAACTTTGGACTTAAAACAACTAAAATAAGGCAATTCAAGGTACACGGAGATACAAGAACCAAATACATTCACGACCACTCTCATGGAAACATCAGTTCCATTGTCTTTTATTTTTCAACTTTATTCTTGCAACATATATCTTAAAGGAATCATTGGAAATTTGAATGGCAAGGAAATCTTATTAAGTATTGTCCTTTAAAATAGTATAAATCTATTTTCCCCTCTTGATTGTGACTGAACAGCACCTATACATATATAAAGCGACTTATCGATTAGCCTCTATGCAGCAAACACAACAAACATTTCTTCTTCTCTATAGGCAACCAAAATAAATTTATAACTTTGTAGTTTTAAGTATGGCACCTAGGAAAGATAATATTTCTAAGATAGGCCAAGAAGCATTTACTATTCTTGAAGAAATGTATGGAAAGAAGTCTCATATTGTTCCAGATTCTAATTATGCCAATCATGGAAGAGTTATCAACAGTAATCATGAGTTTTATGGAGGGATTAATCTTTCTAAGTTTTCCAAGAGAAAATCAACAACTTTGGCTTATTAATAATTGCGTATCGCAGGTTGGCTTATATATGTATATGATAAAGCTAAGCTACTTGTAAGTGTATTATACATGGTCTAGAAATTAGGTGTGTAATTCCCCACCCTAAATAGTTGAGCATGTAAGTGATAATGTTTTATATTTCACTTATACATGTATATCTTCATGCTCTCTTGTGGTATTAAGTCATGAACCAATCTGACCCTAATAAATAATAATATAATGTTACTTGTCTCCCTATTCTTTTTCTTGTGGCTGTCTAATTTTCATACTTTGGCTTTCCGTTACTTGTATCCAATTGGTAAATTCATCTCACAAGTAATTAAGTTGTTTTGTGGTAAAGCAAGAGTAAAGTGAATAACACAACTAGAGTTTTCTACTTATATAGAAGACAATCAGTAGGTCGGAATGATAATTTGGTCAGAAATGCAAAACATGACCTTCGAAGTCATTACATCATCCACTACTTAAAACAATGTTCGTCCTCAAACATGAAATAAAGGACATACTTGAAGACTCAAATAACTAAGGATATCAAACACGCATATCTGACTGTATCTCCCATGTAGCCTCACTCTCGGGCCTATGGTTCCACTAGACCTTTACTAAGGCAATCTCCTTAGTCCACAACTTCCTCACTTGCCTATCAAAAATGGCCACCGGCTACTCCTCATAAAGGCTCAACTCAACTAAATCCATGGAAATCACATGAGACTCATCCGAAATATAATGTCGCAGCATCGAGACATGAAACATGGGATAGACTGAAGATAACTTGGGTGGCAAAGCAAGTCTATAAGCCACCTCTCCCATTCTGTCTAGAATCTCAAAAAGACCAATAAACCTCAGACTGAGCTTGCCCATTCTCCCAAATGTCAAAACACCCTTCAAGGGTGAGACTTTCAACCAAACCATGTCACCAACCATGAACTCCAACGGCCAGATCCGCCTATTCGCATAGCTCTATTGGTGACTCTGGATTGTCACCAATCTACTTTGAATCATCCACACCCGCTCTATATCATATCTCAACATATCAACACCCATACTCTCCACCGCTACAGTGTCAAACCATCCGATGGGCGATCTATGTCTCCGGCCATATAAAGTCTCAAAAAGAGCCATCTGAATGCTGGAATGATAACTGTTGTTGTACACAAACTCCACCAAGGCCAAGTGTTGGTTGGATCTAGCACCAAAATCAATAACACAGGCTAAAAGCATATCCTCTAACACCTGAATGGTCCTCTCGAACTGGACATCGATCTAGGGGTGAAAAGTTGTTCTCAAATCTAAACAGATACCCAACCCAAGATGTAAGGCTCTCCAAAAGTATGAAATAAACAACGAACCACGAACTGACACTATAGAAATCAGCACTCCATGAAGCCTCACAACCTAACTAAATGTAGAGTTGGTTCAATCTCTCAACTATATACTTCACCTTGACCAGAATTAAGTGCGCAGACTTGGTCAACCGACCCGCCACTACCCAAATAGAATAAAAAACCCTAACAGTAGAAGGTAAGCCAACAACAAAGTCTATGGCAATATGCTTCCACTTCCACTTGGGAATGAGCATACTCTGATGTTCTCTACTTGCCCTCAAGTGCTCACACTTAACCTGCTGGCATGTCAAGCACCTGGCTACAAACTCTTATATGTCTCTCTTCATGTGGTACCACCAATAATGCTGACTCAAATCATGATACATCTTCGTTGCCCCCAGATGAATAGAACATCTATCATAGTGAGCCTCCTCAAGCATTAGCCTGATAAATCACCCACCTTGGGCACACAAATATATGAAACCCAATCCTCAAACACCCGCAAAATCAAGATGGGCTTCCTTAGCCTCCCCTCTAACCAAACATGGAACCCTACCAGAAACTACGTTCTGGGCTTAATGAAACCGTCAGGATTCGAATTCAGAACCTCCTTGGCCTAGAAACCGAGAAAGATCGATAAATCAGTTGAGGACTCAAAAACTCAAAATATTCTCGAAAGCTCTAAAAATTGCAACAAAACAATTTTTAATGTTAGTTTCACCAATTGGAACCACTAGAAATGAGGAAAATTTGATCCGAGCCTTCAAACTCTGAATGTTGACCAAAGTCAAACTATGATCCAAAATGAACTAAGAAATTGCAACTTTAAACCTAAAATCTTCGTTTTAACTCCAAATTTAGTTCTGCAAACTCTCCTAGACCAGATTCGATATTTCAGAGTTGATGGAATCAACAGAACTGCAATCCGACACTCGAAACTCAAAATGACTACAAAACTCAAAATTACCAACTTTAAGCCTTAAAAAACTCTTTCTTTAGCAAAACTCCAACTTTTTACAAGGTTTTCAAAATCTAACTTTTAGACTTGACCAAAAATGACTCAAGAAAACTTTCAGGAAGCGTAAAATGGTAATTTGGTAGGAAATGTCAAAATGACCTTCGAGGTCATTACATTGAATATATAAGGATAGCGATATAACATATAAAAACTATATCAACAATAATAGATTTTTTTAATAAAGAAAAAAATTAAAGACAAATACAATAGCTAATACGATTTTAAGTTTTTTAAAATTGTTAGATGCATAAAGAAAATAATTTGGAAGAAATTTGGGATAAAATTGGGTATTAACAGTCCTAACAACAAGAAAATGATTGAAATGATTCTTAATGTATGGATAGTATTTTATTATGGTTCTTAATATATTTCACTTGATTAAATAATCCTTAAGGTATAATCAATATGTTCATTTTGATTCTTAATATATTTCACTTGATTAAAATGACTGTTAATGTAAAACAAAAGGTGTTCATTTCGATCCTTTATCCTAAACTGAATAAATATATAAACAAATTAAAACTATCAAATTTAACAATAGATCCCATGTGTCTAACATTATTCATCTTTATTGTCTTCTTAGCTCCAGAAGAAATCCATGAAATTCAATAATATTGTCTCTGCTTTCTCTAACAAAATTTACTACTTTCTCTTGCTAAAACAAAAAGGCGTATTAGGTCAGTGTAATAATATTTTAGGGGGAAAAAATCATAAATTTTGTTGTAGAAAGTAGAAAAAATTGTGTGAGATCTTAAGTAGTTCCTTTTTTTTTTTGGCTAACAAAGAAGATAAAAGGAAAAATAGCCTAAAATGCCGTCGAATTATTAGAAATGGTACAAAAATGTCTTTCATCCACTTATTGGGCCTAAAATGCCCCTTTCATATACCTTTCATCCAAAAATGTCTTTTATTCACCTTTTTAGCTCATTTATACCTTTGAAACTAACTTTCTTTTCTTAAAAAAAGAAGATATTTATTATGTTTTATTTTCTTATGGAACAAAGTAAACCCTCATCCTCATTCTCTTTTTTGCAAAAAAAAAAAAAAGAAAAGAAAAGAGAGAGAATCTTATACCTTTTTGTATTTTTAAAGTTTGTTTTGGGGATATAAAAAAGATATTATTTTGATTTGGACAAAATATGTGAAAAATATGATTATAAAAAATAAACTAGTAATTTTACTGTACTTTTTTAAAAATAAATTTAGGGCCATGAATAATTAATCTTTAAAGAAACCCTCTTAAAAAAAATCTAAACTTATAAAAATACATATTTTGAAATTTTTTAAGAAAATCTGCGCATGCTTGTATTTTGTTTGGACAAAATAGTTAACTGTTTAAGTACCAAAGCGATTTATTAAAATCGATTTAGCTTTCTTTAATTTTTTTATTGTAATCAAATTTGAATAGTTTTTCATTATTTTTTATTGTAATACTAAAAAAAATTACTCTTTGGATAAATTAAAAACTTACTTATTAATTAACTTTATATATTTTTAAAAAGTTTTATTTTTTAGAAAGCTAAATTGGTTAATTATTTTAATAAATCACTTTGATCACTTTTTAAAAAAATCACTTTGATCCTTAAAGAGATACATTATTTCGATTTGGATAAATTATGGAAAGAAATCTATTGGAGATGAAGATTTATTTTATTCCATAAGAAAATAAAACATAATAAATATTAAAGAAAAAAAAAAAGAAAAAACAGAGGGTGGTTAGTTTTAGGGTATAAGTGAGCTAAAAAAAGTTAATGAAGAGTATTTTTGCACCCAAACATGGATGACAGGGAAATTTAAGCTCAATAAGTGGATGATGCGTACTTTTATACTATTTTCAATAGTTCGAGAGTGTGTTATCCACATATTTATGACTTTAAGTTCTTGTCAATTGGTTCTATATAGACCCATTGTCTCACGGGCGGAATATTATTACTCTTTTTATCTTTTATAACAATACACTATCACAAATAAATTTGAATTATTCCCTGTCAAATCACTATATCAAAATTAATTTTTAACGAAAATTAATTAACTAACTAATATCCGTAAAAATTTAGTACTTTTTGTTAATGTGCGCATATTTATTACTATTAAAAATTGTTTTTGTCATAGTGATTCTTCCTTTCTTTCCAGGAAATTCTCTGTTTTAGGTACTTGATCTAAGGCGTATTTATACGCCTAACTAGCCAAATAAACCCATAAAAGGAGTTGTTTCAGAGGGTAAACATAAAGAGAACAACCATTCTTAATGTGATTATCATTAATTGTCTAATCTGGGGGTCGAGTACTCCATGTGGTTGCATTTTGCAGAAATCGGTAAAGATATAGCTGTTCGAAGGTCGTTGCGGAGTGGAAGGATGAAAACAGTTCAGAAAGCAGGGAAGAAAAGTAGTCCGCGTCGCGGACCTAGCAGCAGCCTAGCAGAACTAGAAAGAAGAGGAAAAATGCACACAGGCACAGGGCGCTGCACAGTCCGCGTCGCGGACCATTGCGCGAGAGGAAGCGAATCTGCCCAGTCAGCAATTTAACGGACCGGGTCAACAGACACTAGTCTGCGTCGCGGACTGCCAGTTTTAAGGCGGAAATTCGAGTCACGGGTTTAGAAAAATTAAAGACTATTAATGACTTGGAAAAAAATCATCTTTGCGGGCGTTGGAGAGCGGAGAACAGGAGGAGGTATAGAGAGGACAAGCTAGGTTTACGTGGTTTGATTTTCAACTTTGTTTTCTTGCATATTCATGTGTGTCAATTCGTTTATAATGAGGGGACAAAACATGAGAGGCTAGTTCTCCCATATTATGGGATTGTAGCCCTAGACTATGTGATTTCTAAATCTTTGATTTATGCATAAAGGGTTTCCTATTTATTCTTGCGCCACTTTAATTAATACTTCTTAGCTTGATCAACTAGGGAGGCAATGGGTTAGTTATTCTGGATTCGAAAGATGTTGGAATAATTAGAACACAGTGGAACAGGGAGCATGTCTGACTATGTCATATTAGTTCGGTTCGTGTAAGGGAGAATCGTGACAACTACCCTTATACCTTGCTTAGTTCATAATACAGGAAGATAAATTTAATGCACTTTCGGCGACCAGTCTATCCCCGCTCAACGATGTAGATAGGCAGCCACCCGAAGTAGGCCTGCAGAGGTGTGCAACCCTGTTAGGTAAATTAAACCCTGTGAATTAATAAATGGAAATCCAGATGCATAAATAAGGATTAAGAAACACAAAGTCGTTGTGGTTATAATCTCAGGATCACCTTTACAAATGATAAATCGCTATTCCATACTATTTTAGAGTTTACTAAAAGTGTTCTCCATCATTCTCATTACAAATCACTCGGATTAGAAATTAGCATAATAACTTGAAGAGAAACCAGTAATCTTTAAATCCCTTGGGTTCGACATCTGGTTCAAACATAGAAGAGCCACTGTATTACTTGAGTTGACCACGTACACTTGCGTGTGCTAGGGAAGCAACAAGTTTTTGGCGCCGTTGCCGGGGATTAGAAAAGATTGGTTAATTTTCTGAGTATTGTGCTGTGTGTGCTCACTGCATTTGATCTTAGTGTTGCCTATAGTGCAGGTAAGTGAGCACTAAACTGGAGGGTCAGGAGTCGTGCTTTCGACAGTCAAAAAGGAGAGCAGGGGTCTTATTTCAAACACCTCCACTTGAACTTATTGCACAAGAGGATCGTGAGATCAGCGACACTAACGGAAATCCGCTAAGGGAATCAATGGCTGACGGAAATCCTATTGTACCGGTAGCACCGCGCCCGGCTAGAGATGCAGCACCTCGCCCGGTGAGAGATGTGGCAATCCCACGGACTACCAATGTTACGAGCTGTTTCGTGAAACCTGAGCCCGGAGGTCGCTGGGAACTGAAACAAAACATGGTTCAATTACTGCACTCCACTGGACAGTTCACCGGACTACCACATGAGGACCCTCAGGTCCATCTGCAGAATTTCCTGGAGATTGCAGACACTTTCATTCCGGCAGGGGTGAATACAGATTATGTCAGGATGACCCTCTTTCCGTTCTCATTGTTGGGAGCCGCCAGGAGATGGTTGCAGATAGAGCCACCAAACTCTATCGCCTCATGGAATGATCTAGCTCGTAAGTTCCTCACTCGATTCTTCTCATCGGGAAAGACTGCGAAACTCAGGAGTGAAATCTTAAGCTTCAAGCAGAAACCGGAAGAGAATCTATATCAAGCTTGGGACAGATTCAAAACCTTGCTCGTAAACTGCCCACATCATTGCCAAGCTAATGAAGTGCTGGTTCATACCTTCATAGAAGGTCTGGAACCGAACACAAAGATCCTTCTTGATTCAGCTGCAGGCGGGCAAGCATTGGAAAAGACATACGATGAGCTGTACGCCTTGCTGAATAGGATCGCACAAGGGAATCCCGAGTGGAATGGAGGATCCAGTAGGCCTGCTATTCAGAAGCAAGCTGGTGTGCTCGAAATTGATGCCATAACTGCTCTGCAAGCACAAATGTCTGCCATGCAGAATATGATAACTACCCAGTTCAACAACTTGGCTTTAGGACAGCAACAGTTGCAGGCAAGTGGAGGGCAGCAGCCAGCCCCAGTGAACGTGGTACAACAACAGCAGCCGGGATGGTGTGATGTCTGCGGGGGAGGAGATCATACTGCTGAATTCTGTGGGTCAAATCCAGAAGCAGTGAATGCTTTGGGCAATGCAAATAGAGGTGGTTATCAAGGCTATGGTAACAACCTACAACCCCAATTGGAGGAATCATCCAAACTTCTCCTGGGGAGGTCAGCAACCAAATCAGGGGGCCTTTCAGCAAAGACCACAGGGGAATAATACATTCTACAATCCGCAAGCGCAACAGCAGGCCAAACAGGTAAATCCTAATAGTATGACTGACAGTGAAGTACTGAGGCAGATTCTTGCGAACCAGAATAGACAAGATGAGAAAATTCGGAGAAACAAACAGGATCTGCAGAACTTAGAAAGGCAGTTAGGTCAGCTCGCTGGGAGCATGAATTCTAGACCCCAAGGGGGTCTACCAAGTAACACTGATCCCAACCCAAAACAGGTGAATGCAGTCAGTACAATGAGCGGACGACCCCTTGTGGAAGCAGTTCCTAAGAAGAGGGTTGAAGTTGAAGCAGACATGACTCGAAATGAGGGGGCGGACACACAAAATCCAGCCCCACCAGAGAGTACCCCAATCCTGAAACCACCTCCACCTTTTCCACAGAAGTTCAAGAAGAAGAAGGAGGATGACTGCTTTCAGAAGTTCATCGGGATGTTAAAGCAGGTACACATTAATTTACCACTGATTGATGTTTTGCAGGGTATTCCAAAATACGCTAAATATGTGAAGGACATTGTGGCGAACAAGAACAAATTAGCTGAGTACGAGACGGTAGCGCTCACAGAGACTTGCAGCTCCAGGATCTTGAATGGAGCCAAATTGCCCACGAAGATGAAAGATCCGGGGAGTTTCACTGTGCAAGTGACGATAGGTGCTCGTGTGAATGCAAAAGGACTATGTGATCTAGGTGCTAGCATTAATCTAATTCCTAGCTCCATGTTCACAAAGTTGGGCTTGGGAAGTCCAAAGCCGACCACCATCGTACTACAACTGGCAGATCGGTCAGTGGCGAAACCTGATGGAGTAATTGAGGATGTACTAGTCCAAGTGGGATCACTCATTTTCCCAGTGGACTTCGTCATCTTAGACTTTGAACCTGATCCTGAGGTCCCGTTTATTCTTGGCCGCCCGTTCTTAGCAACAGGGGGGGCATTGATAGATGTAGCAGCAGGGAAGCTTACCATGAGAGCTCATGATAAGGTGGAAGTGTTCGATGTATATAAAGCCATGAAGCTTCCTGCCGTTTATGAGGATCTGGCATCTATCACAGTGTTAGACACGGCAACTGCAGTGAGCAGGGTCGAGATAACAGACCCTCTAACTCGAGTCCTCCTGAACCAAGGGTTGGTGGACGATGCGGAAGCAAAAGAGATAGAGACGGTTTTAAACAGGCACAATGTCAGCATGTTGAAGAAAGAAGCAGAGCCTTTGAACAGAGTCATAGGACCGCCCAACAAACCTTCAATTGAGGAGGCACCCAAACTAGAACTGAAGCCTCTGCCATCGCACCTCAGGTATGTATTCCTCGGAGAAAATCAAACGTTACCCGTAATCTTGTCTGTATCTTTGACTGCAGCCCAGGTAGAAGCAGCAGTGGCAGTGTTAAGGCGAAGGACGAAGGCTATAGGATGGCAGATGTCAGACATCCAAGGTATCAGCCCAGCATTATGCATGCATAGGATATATATGGAAGAGGGACACAAGCCAATGGCCCAACCACAGAGGAGGCTGAATCCCATTATGAAAGAGGTGGTGAAGAAAGAGGTGATCAAGTGGTTGGATGCAGGAATTATCTTCCCCATATCGGATAGCAAGTGGGTAAGCCCGGTGCAATGTGTGCCTAAAAAAGGGGGAATGACGGTTGTCACTAATGAAAAGAACGAGTTGATTCCAACCAGAACAGTGACAGGGTGGCGAATCTGCATGGACTACAGAAGACTGAATGATGCCACTCGAAAGGACCACTATCCGGTACCTTTCATTGACCAAATGCTGGACAAGTTGGCTGAGCAAGAGTATTACTGCTTCCTGGATGGGTATTCGGGGTACAATCAGATAACCATCGCCCCGGAGGACCAAGAAAAGACAACCTTCACTTGCCCGTATGGAACTTATGCCTTCAAGCGCATGCCCTTCGGATTGTGCAATGCACCCGCTACTTTCCAAAGGTGTATGATGGCCATATTCCACGATATGGTGGAAGACATAGTGGAGGTATTCATGGATGACTTCTCAGTATTTGGGGAGTCCTTTGACACTTGTCTACAGAATTTAGACAGGGTATTGGCACGATGTGAAGAGACAAACTTAGTGCTAAATTGGGAAAAATGCCACTTCCTGGTAAAAGAAGGGATAGTTCTTGGGCATAAAGTCTCATAGCGCGGGTTGGAGGTGGATAAGGCAAAGATCGAGGCTATAGAGAAGCTGCCACCCCCAGTTTCAGTGAAAGGAGTCCGGAGTTTTCTGGGTCATGCAGGGTTTTATCGGCGGTTCATCAAAGACTTCTCAAAAATTGCGAAGCCATTGTCTATCCTTCTGGAGAAGGAGGTACCTTTTAATTTTGATGCTTCATGTTTGCAGGCCTATGAAATGCTAAAGAAGAAGTTAGTCGAGGCCCCAATATTGACAACACCAGATTGGGAACTCCCATTTGAGCTGATGTGTGATGCCAGTGACAATGCTGTGGGAGCGGTGCTGGGCCAGCGCCGAGAGAAGGTGTTCCACGCCATATACTATGCCAGTAAAACACTGGATGCCGCTCAGTGTAATTACACCGTGACTGAGAAGGAGATGCTGGCCCTGGTATATGCGTTTGATAAATTCAGAGCATACTTAGTGGGCACCAAGGTTACAGTATTCACCGACCATGCAGCAGTGAGATATTTGTTCAATAAGAAGGAAGCTAAGCCCAGGCTAATTCGTTGGATCCTGCTGTTGCAAGAATTTGACATAGAAATAAAGGACCGGAAGGGGAGTGAAAACCAGATTGCGGATCATCTGTCCCGCCTAGAAACCGATGCTCATATTGGGGAGCAACTGCAGATCAAAGAAGAATTTCCAGATGAGCAGTTGATGGCCTTAGAGGTAGAGGAATTGCCTTGGTATGCAGATATTGTCAACTACCTGGTGAGTGGGGTGTTCCCACCTGGCGCAACATATCAGCAGAGAAACCGGCTAGCGCATGAGGCTAAAGCTTTCATACTTGTTTAAACAGGGACCGGACAGAATGGTGAGAAGATGTGTGCCGGAGACAGAAATGCGAAAGATTCTAGAGAGCTGTCACGCATCACTCTATGGGGGCCACCACGGAGGTGAGCGAACAACGCATAAGGTGCTACAGTCAGGATTCTTCTGGCTACATTATTCAAGGACGCAGTGCAGTTTGTTAGGACGTGTGCAGCGTGTCAGAAAACAGGCAGCATTTCCAAGAGACACGAGATGCCCCTCAACAACATTTTGGAAGTGGAGATATTTGATGTATGGGGGATGGATTTTATGGGACCATTCCCACAATCCTGTGGGAACCAGTACATTTTAGTGGCTGTGGACTATGTCTCCAAGTGGGTGGAAGCAGCAGCGTTACCCACGAATGATGCCAAGGCGGTGAGTAAATTCCTGAAGAAGCAAGTGTTCACCAGATTTGGGACCCCAAGAGCTATCATCAGTGACGGTGGCACGCATTTCATAAACCAAACAGTGAGAAATTTGCTCGCCAAGTATGGGGTGCGTCATAAGGTTGCCACTGCTTATCATCCGCAAACAAGTGGACAAGTAGAGGTATCGAACAGAGAGGTGAAACAGATACTCTAGAAAACCGTGAATGCTACCAGAAAGGATTGGGCAGTTAAACTGGATGAAGCCATGTGGGCTTATAGGACGGCGTACAAAACACCGATAGGCACATCCCCATATCAACTGGTGTATGGGAAGGCATGTCATCTTCCGGTGGAGCTAGAGCATCAAGCTTATTGGGCTATCAAGAAGCTAAATCTGGACCCCGAGCTGGCGGGAAAGAAAAGGCTGGAGCAGCTGGTGGAGATGGATGAATTTCGGCTTCATGCGTATGAAAACGCGAAGTTGTACAAGGAGAAGACCAAGAGATGGCACGACCGGCGCATAGTCTCGCGAACCTTTGAACCAGGTCAACAGGTACTTCTCTTTAATTCTCGTTTGAAATTGTTTCCAGGAAAGTTGAGGTCCAAGTGGAGTGGACCGTACGCCGTGGTAAACGTCACACCGCATGGAGCGGTGGAACTAAAGAGTGCGGATTCGGACAAAACCTTCCTAGTGAATGGCCAGCGTGTCAAACACTACTATGGTGCTGACACCAAGAGCGACGAAGAGGTCATTCAGTTGGCCAATGATGAAAGAAAGATGCTACGTCGTGCCGCGACAGTAACTCAGGCGCTGTACGGGAGGCAACCCGTAGGACAGTAAGTTTCTCCTTTTGTAGAATTCATTTATAAAAAAAAAAAAAAGAGCAAAGTGTAGGTCTGCGATGACGGCGCGTCGCGGACAGGTCGCACAACAGACCATTCCTGGGGGAAAACGACCATCGTCGATTCCGGGTAATCCGTCGTTTAATTTTGCAATTTTTTTAGTTGGATTACTTTATCATGATGTTTAGCAGGCTGTTCAAGGTTGAGATGAATTTTATGGGGCCCGTAGCTTGATTTCGGATTTCATTTTGGGCCCCAAAACAGTGTCTCTCCGCGACAGTAGCGCGTCGCAGAGAGGACGCGGACCCTCCTCCAACACAGTTTTCATGGTGCTAATCGTGTCGTCGATTTTGGTCAATCCGGGAGGTATTTTGTGAATTTTTTTGGGTGAATTAACATGGGTCAGTGTTTTGATGGATTTTCAGGTGTTCGTGGAATTTTTCGGGGCCCGTAGCGGAAAATTTAAAAAAATTTTGGCCCCGAAACAGTGAGCCTCCGCGACAGTAACGCGTCGCGGAGGCGTCGCGCATTAGTGCACGCCATGGACCATTGTCGAAAAATCGACCAAGGGGCCCAACGCGACAGGTCCGCGTCGCGCTTGTGTCGCGGACCCGTTCAGATTTGGGCCTCGTTTTCTGTGCACCCCGCCCCTTTATATGCCCCACCCGTTTTTCTTTCTTCTTTTTCTCTTATTTCACGCGATCCCCTCCCGATTTTGCCCAAATTATTTCCCTCTTTTCCCAAATTTGAAGCTCCACGCGACGCAGTGCTCCCCCCACATCGTCTCCCTCCTTCTTAAGTAAGTGTTCTGCCCTTTTCTTTTGCTTTTGTGCTCTGTAGGGTTCTAGTTGTGCTTGTCTGAACGTCCACTTGCTTCGGGTGCGTGGTAGGCATACCCATTTCGTATGGGTTAGTTATAGTAGGCATAGACTCTTGTTCCTCTTGATATTCTTGGGGCCCTCATGCGAAAAAACGAGATATTTTGGGCGAGAGATTGTTGTGGGTGCAAACCCTAGGTTGTTAGATATTGGGAAATTCATGCTATTCTTGTTGGGGTTGGGTGTTTGGCTACTTTCATAGTATTCACGTGTTGCGAATTGTCTAATCTGGGGGTGGTTTTGGCTATCTAGTCGGCTATTGTGTTTGCCTGGGTGGTGTGAAGACTGGTTGTTGTAGGTGTGTGCCGCTGTGGGGGGTGGCTGTGGTGCCATGTGCCACCGGTGAAGTAGAGAAGTCTGAGTACCTACTTCACCCGGTATGCTGTGTTCTAAGTGTGGGGTGGGACACCACTATCTTAGCACACGGCCCCCCCTTTGCCTTGATATTGTGATGCTAATTGTTTGTGCTGCAGGGCTAGATGGCTTCTCGTGGTCGCAGGGGTGGCCAACCGGGTGGGGCTGGTGCGTCAAACAGTCGCAGGCGTGCGAGGGACATACCGGAGGTGCCCCGTGCCCCTGCTCACCCAGGGCAACGCACTCGTTATGGCCTTCGGGCTGTAGACCGAGAGGGCCAACGCTGGTACAGGGCGCATAACGAGACAAAATACTTTCCTGACGTCCCCATTGATGCCGAGTCCCTCGCCCGTGACTTCCCCAACATCTACCAACGTTGCATGGACTACCATTTGCTCTTTCTGTTCAACGACCCTTTGCCTTGCAATCTGAGCATCGTCCGGGAGTTTTATGCGAACATGAAAAAGGAGTCCCGGACGCAGATAGTCAGGGTGCGCGGTGTAGAGGTGAATTTTGGACCCTTGGCCATCAACAACATCCTGGGTACAGCGGATGGCGCCGCCGGTGATTTCACTGAGTTACAGCTCCGCCCCCCCTATCGTCTTATCCGGCACACACTGGCCGGCGTACAATCAACAGCTAGGTGGATTCGGCATGCCAGCCGCGGACACCACCAAAGCTTTCCCTTCGCCCACATGAACAGGGAAGCTAGGGTTTGGGTGAAGATTGTCATGCACTCCTTCTTCCCGGGCCAGCATTTCACAGCGGTGACCAGAGACCGCACCTGCCTGGTGTATGCCCTCATGACGGGCATGGAGCTGAATTTTGGGGCGATTTTCAAGTCTGCCATGAGAAAGGCCCGTCTTCATAAAGGTTGCAGGTATGCCTTTGGGGGTCTTATTACTGAGCTGTGTAATCGTGCAGGTGTGCCTACAGAGGAGGTCGACTATTGGCCTCAAATTGAGGCCCCACCGACTAATGTCACTAATATCAAGGGGCCGGAGGACGCTACAGGACCCATTCTCACCACTACCGAGAGGAACCACAGGGATGAGCTGATCATGGCCCGCATGTTCGGCCTTGAAATGCTTCGGCACAGGGTGGGTGGCCGCCCGTCCACCCAGTTGGAGCTTGATGAGGTCGCTGCTACATACCCCCTCAATGCCCATGCTAATGCTGTTCTGGGCATCGGCCCTACCTTTGTAGAGCCGGTGGATGATGACGTCCCCACGGACCCAGAAGACGTCCGGATGGACTCCGATTCTGAGGAGGACGAGGTGGAGGATGGCGTTCCGCTTGCCATGGGAGATGAGCAGATCTTCCCAGACCAGGCCGCAGAGGAGTAGCCCCGATCGTACAGGTTTGCCTTGGTCAGCCCTGAGGGCAGTGCAGAATTTAAGTGTGGGGTGGCAGTTGGCTAAGGCCAAGACTATGCTTGCTATTTTCTTTCATTGGCATGTATAATGCAGACATCTATTTTCTTTTGCAGACATCTATTTTCTTGTTATGTTTTTCCTTTCTTATGCTTAGTATGTACTTTTGTTCTCGTTGCTCTTATGGAATTCTTGTTACATGAGCTGTTCTCTAGTTCTGATTCTGTTGTTGATACGACATGTGGTGTAGAGATGTGTGTGCGGCGATGTAACCAAGCAGGGTGGATGGCCGTGTAAATTAACGAACATAACCACTAAAGGACCTGGAAGCAGCACCTGAGTCTAATACTTCTGAATAAAATGGCATAACCAAGAAATCTAGTGCATTAGGCAACATTGGATTCTGAGTTAGTTTTCTGAAAAGATTGTGCCAAGAGTGGTAAGGGAAATTGCATAAGTCTGTGTTGGAATAGCTGCTAGAACTTGCCCTGCGTGTTATCGAAGCGAAATAAAAAGAATTGCTTTGTTTAGGAAATGATAATAGGCTTTCTTTGATTCGTCTTGTAAATTTTAACCTTTTCAGATATTATGTCACTAGTCAGCCCTTTTGAGCCTATAGCTTTTTGTTGGTAGCCATAAGTGTACCTCGATCGAATTTTGTGAATCCCTAGTTTTTGCACCTTGCTTCCTTGAGCACTGTAGCATAGACTGAGTATAATTGTGGAATGATAAAAAAAAGGGGAGATTTAAGTGGTGAAAAGGTGATCAATGATAGCTACATGGGAATTTTAAAAAAAAAAAAGAGAAAAAAAAATAATTATAATAATAATAGTAATAGTGTTTTAAAAGAAGAAAGACTGTAACATTCTTGAGATGAGATTGCTAGGGAAATAATTACTGAATAAAGGGTTGAAAAATAAAGAAAAGAAAATAATGGGTGAAGAAGTCGAAAAGTGCAAGGTGCTTAGGGAAGTGTAAGTCACTATTATATAGTATCCTACCCGTCCTCCAGCCTACATTACAACCCATTACAAGTCCTCTTTGATTCTATTCAAGCATTCTTAATTAGTGGAGATGTACATTCAGGGCAAGCATATAGGAACTAGGCCCAACACAAGACATCATTTGGGAGAGAAAGAGAGTTGATTGAATACCCACAGCTGTGTGCCTGTTGTATCTGTCAGTATGATAAGTGTGAATGGGTAATTCTTCTGGTGAGGGCGCAATCTTGAACAAAATTAGCATTCAGATGATAGTGTTAGCTAATGTGCGACATGATTTCATGGTTCCGTGGCAAGGGATTAGATAGAGGAGACACTGTCAGGATCTGGTTTGGTTTTGGGTCTTTAGTGTACGCGAGCCATTCATACCGGTTGTTTGGGGATATACGCTGCGCAGTTAATCTCATGCATGAGTGTTGTGATTGCCCGAGGACGGACAAAACTCTAAGTGTGGGGTGGTGATCTAAGGCGTATTTATACGCCTAACTAGCCAAATAAACCCATAAAAGGAGTTGTTTCAGAGGGTAAACATAAAGAGAACAGCCATTCTTAATGTGATTATCATTAATTGTCTAATCTGGGGGTCGAGTACTCCATGTGGTTGCATTTTGCAGAAATCGGTAAAGATATAGCTGTTCGAAGGTCGTTGCAGAGTGGAAGGATGAAAACAGTTCAGAAAGCAGGGAAGAAAAGTAGTCCGCGTCGCGGACCTAGCAGCAGCCCAGCAGAACTAGAAAGAAGAGGAAAAATGCACACAGGCACAGGGCGCTGCACAGTCCGCGTCGCGGACCATTGCGCTAGAGGAAGCGAATCTGCCCAGTCAGCAATTTAACGGACCGGGTCAACAGACACTAGTCCGCGTTGCGGACTGCCGGTTTTAAGGAGGAAATTCGAGTCACGGGTTTAGAAAAATTAGAGACTATTAATGACTTGAAAAAAATCATCTTTGCGGGCGTTGGAGAGCGGAGAACAGGAGGAGGCATAGAGAGGACAAGCTAGGTTTACGTGGTTTGATTTTCAACTTCGTTTTCTTGCATATTCATGTGTGTCAATTCGTTTATAATGAGGGGACAAAACATGAGAGGCTAGTTCTCCCATATTCTGGGATTGTAGCCCTAGACTATGTGATTTCTAAATCTTTGGTTTATGCATAAAGGGTTTCCTATTTATTCTTGCGCCACTTTAATTAATGCTTCTTAGCTTGATCAACTAGGGAGGCAATGGGTTAGTTATTCTGGATTCGAAAGATGTTGGAATAATTAGAACACAGTGGAACAGGGAGCATGTCTGACTATGTCATTAGTTCGGTTCGTGTAAGAGAGAATCGTGACAACTACCTTTATACCTTGCTTAGTTCATAATACAGGAAGATAAATTTAATGCACTTCTAGCGACCAGTCTATCCCCGCTCAACGATGTAGATAGGCAGCCACCCGAAGTAGGCCTGCAGAGGTGTGCAACCCTGTTAGGTAAATTAAACCCTGTGAATTAATAAATGGAAATCCAGATGCATAAATAAGGATTAAGAAACACAAAGTCGTTGTGGTTATAATCTCAGGATCACCTTTACAATTGATAAATCGCTATTCCATACTATTTTAGAGTTTACTAAAAGTGTTCTCCATCATTCTCATTACAAATCACTCGGATTAGAAATTAGCATAATAACTTGAAGAGAAACCAGTAATCTTTAAATCCCTTGGGTTCGACATCTGGTTCAAACATAGAAGAGCCACTGTATTACTTGAGTTGACCACGTACACTTGCGTGTGCTAGGGAAGCAACAGTACTTAAGTCTTCTACGTTTCTTGAGATTAAAATGTAATATAAATGGCCGGTTATTGGATAAACTATTCTATACCTAACTCAAGTACTCAACTTTCATTTCTTTATTTCGTTTTTCAAAAAGATTAGGTAAGATAAAAGAGCATATTTGGTGCTAACAATTCACTCTTAAGTGTTGAAATGGATTTTTATAGATAGACAAGTTTTTTTTGATAGAAATGTTAAAACTGATCATAAACAATGATTAGTTTAATAAAAAAAAAAATTCATAAACACTTTTTCTATTAAAATGACTTATGTTATTAAAGTTATGTCTAAAAATTATTATTAAACGGAAATGAATGAAAAATACCCTTAACATTTCATAAATAGTTTTAGAAGTTTCCTTTCCACTATTAGAAAAAAAATGTGTTTAAACTTTCTTTAGCTCTAAAATGTTGTTTCCTAATAGCACAATGACATGACAATTAATGAATCATTTAATAAAACAAGTGACTTCATTCTATTGATCCATATATATAAATTTCTTAGCACAATCTGGCCCCCAAGAGCAGGGGATTTGACTCATGCATTCAATTCTAAAAATGATTCATTGTAGCAAGCTAGACTTAGATCTTTGAATATAGGACCGCCAGAGCCACAGGACTACCAATTATCTCGTGAATGGAATATAATTAAGTTTGTAAAAAGGCTCACATGTCATTAAATTTTGAAAAAAAGTTTTTACTCACTAAGTGTTAAAAATTTGATTCATCTATCTCTTTGTTGTTTGAAAAAAAACTTGTCCATATTGTTATTTGTTGACTGAAAAACAATTTTCGTTTTGCAAAACCATTTTTCACACGTGGTCAATTATGATTCAACCATGGCATTAATTAAATTTATCTTTTTAAAAAGGAAAAAAAAATTCAAATATGTCATCAAACTATGATAGAAGACTCATTTATGATATTTGTTAAGAAGTTGGGCTCATTTAAGCCATTTCAGTTTAGATTGATATAAATAAGTCTTTATCATATTAAAATGATAGAGATAAGTTAAATTTTTTAAAGGATGGCAAATATGAACTTTTCTTGGAAGTTTGATACATATTGAGTCTTCCTTCTAACGATACTCCTTTTTATGTATAATTAAAATGAAAAATAAAAGTGAATAATGGATAAATAAAAAGTAATGAAGGGAGTAACGGTCAACTCTGTGTCTTTTCCTAATAAAAAAAATCGCAAGCAAGCTATTCCGTTTTCTCCTTGAGTTGGCGTTCATTTATTTTGCTTTTACTCTACGAAGAAGAGTGGTCAAACACTTGTGTAAATAGAATCTCCTAACACGGACACACCAAGAAGACTCTCCTATGTTAAGAATTTTAAGTTTGATATGCTTATTGAACAAACTGCTATCTCCTAATTAGCTTAATTTTCTTCTTTGTTTTTAGAAGTTGTCTTCCCATTTCCCGAGTCTTGGCCAGCTAGCCTTTAATATACAGGAACATTGGCCGTTGCATCAGAAAAGTTTCTTCATAAACATTACTCTATTCTCAAACCAATAAGTAAATAATTCAAAATGGCACCAAAGAGATCTTGGTAAAATAGGATCAGAAGGGTTTGCTCGAATGAATGGAGCTGCAACCACTGGTGTCAGTACCACATTCCGGGTGCCACAGCGAAGCTGCAACTATCACTATATTATACCAGAATCTCTCTTTTACCGGATGATTCCCTCCACGATAACAAAAACTATCATCACATCTCCAACACCACCAGTGTCGACTTTAAATAGCTATGAGGCGTCTCAGTCGCATGATGGTATACATCTCACAAGTTATTCTAAGAGATGCCAAATGCGCATGGCTTACTAGTTCATGCTGCTTCTATGTATGTAGAAAATACTTCGTTAATTATGCAATGTTAGGATCGATTATAACAACATCTTGTGATTTCGAAGAACAATTAAAGAATCAAAGAAATTTAGTAAACCTAGAGAGAGAGAAAAAATCAGTTCATGGTAACACCTTGTGGGGTAACCTCCACGGTGATGCAGTATTTATATTAATAAATAACACGATTACAGAATACACGGAGAATAATAAAAAAAGTACAGCCTAAAATTTGGGTCCCGAACCCCGCCTTCGGGTTCGTTAATATAGTAAAAAGAACGGCAAGATCGTTAATATATAAAAAGAACATTTACATATTAATCAGGCTCCACATCCCAACTATTCTCCCACTTGGAGACTAATCAGGTAACCAAAACAATATCCTCTCAAAACAGTGTGATCACAACATCAATATTTCCTACCGCATCACAACATTGTAGAACTCACATCTACAAAAGTCCAACTGAGGTCTTGCACAACCCCAGTTTCCTAACATCGACACATTTCGTCAACATGTCTGCTGGATTCCTTGCACCCTCTATCTTCTCTACACACATATCACCATCCTCCACTGCCCTACGAGCAAAATGGTATCGCCTTCTGATGTACTTTGTCTTCGAATGATAGACTGGTTCTTTACTAACTGTATGGCGCTCTGACTGTCTGAGTAAAGAATCTTCTCGCTTTGCTTCTTGCCCAATTATTCCAGATAATCAGCCAACCACACCATCTCCTTCCCAGCTTCAGCCATTGTCACATACTCGGCCTCAGTAGATGAAAGAGCAACACACTTCTGAAGCCTAGACATCCAACTTATAGCTGTACCACCTATGGTGTAAATGTACCCAGATGTGCTCTTGCTTGAGTCCACATCACCACCAAGATCAGCATCCACAAAACCCTTCAAAACCATATTATTCTTGCCAAAACAAAGTGAAGTATTTGATGTACCTTTCAAATATCTTAGAAGCCACTTCACAGCTTCCTAATGCTCTTTTCCCGGGTTCGCCATATACCTGCTAACAACTCCCACTGCATGTGCTATATCAGGTCTGGGGCACACCATAGCATACATCAAACTCCCAACTGCTGAAACATATGGAACAAGTGCCATATGTTCTCGCTCCTCAGCTGTCTTGGGTGACTGCTCCTTTGACAACCTTTTGTGATTTGCCAAAGGAGTAATTCTGGGCTTAGCATCAGTCATCCTAAATCTGGCCAACACTTTCTCGATATACTGCTCCTGGGATAGATTTAAAGTGCCAGCATATTTATCCCGAGAAATCTTCATCCCCAGAACCCGCTTCGCTGCACCCAAATCCTTCATATCAAATGCTGAAGATAGATTTGCCTTTAGACTATTTATTTCCCGCATGCTGGATCCTGCAATCAAGATATCATCCACGTACAAGAGTAAGTAAACAATAGACTTAGTGTATTTCTTGAAGTAACAACACTAATCCGTTTCAGACCTGCTAAATCCACTCTTGGTCATGAAAGAGTCAAACTTTTTAATCCACTATCTCGGTGCTTGCTTCAGTCAATACAAGTTCCTGTTGAGCTTGCATACCATGTGTTCCTTGCTCGGAACAAAAAATCTTTCTAGCTGCTGCATATAGATCTCCTTGTCTGTATCTCCGTGTAAGAAGGCAGTTTTTACATCCATTTGCTCAAGATGCAAATTTTCAGATGCAACAATACTTAATAGAATTCGGATAGTAGTTAACTTCACAACAGGAGAGAATATTTCAGCATAATCAATACTTTTCCTTTGTGAGTATCCCTTAACTACTAACCTCGCCTTGAACCTTCTTTTGCCATTTGGTTCAGCCTTGATTCTGAATACCCACCTGTTTGACAAAGCTTTCTTCCCCGCAGGTAATTCTGTCAGTATCCACGTATTGTTCTTCTCAAGTGAACTCATCTCATCATCCATGGCTTACTCCTACTTAGTTGAATTCTCCACTTGTATAGCCTCATCATAGGATTCAGGTTCCCCTTCATCAGTCAACAACAGATAGTGTAATGAAGGTGAGTGCTCTGATAGTTCTGGATGATCTCCTCAACATGCTCAGGTGTCAATTGCTCACCCTCAGACTCTTCAGCAGCAGTGTCTGGAGTTGGTTGAGTCTCTGCAGCAACATCTTTGGGTAACTTAATGTCAACTCCCACTCGCTTTGTAGTTTCTGAATCTTTCTGCTCTCTGTGTTTGTATAGGATAGACTCATCAAACATGACATTACAATGTCTTAGGATTTTTCAATTTTCATCATCCCAAAACCTGTAGTCAAACATGTCAATACCATAGCCTATAAAGTAACACTTCACAGCCTTAGTATCAAGCTTGTCCCTCTTCTCTGGATCAACATGAACATAAGCTGTGCAGCCAAAAGCTCTCAAGTGTGAGTACTTGACTTCTTTCCCAGTCCACACCTCCTTTGGAATCTTGAACTCCAGGGGAACTGATGGTCCCCTGTTAATCAAGTAAGCAACTGTGTTGACAATATATGCCCAAAACATCTTAGGCAGCCCACAGTATATCCTCATGCTTCTTGCACGTTCGTTCAATGTTCTGTTCATCCTCTCAGCAACTCCATTTTGTCTTGCCTTCCCCGGAACTGTCCTCGGCAATCTAATCCCCTTAGCACCACAAAATGCTTTGAACTCTGACTTGTCGTACTCTCCACCATTGTAAGATCTCAGGCATTTGATCTTCAAACCAGTCTGATTCTCAACTTCAGCCTTCCACTTTTTGAAAGTCGCAAACATATCTGACTTATGTTTCAAGAAGTAGACCCAAACTTTTCTGATGAAGTCATCAATGAAGGTGACATAGAACCTGGATCCTCCTAGTGATGAAACTGGAGATGTCCCCCAAACATCTGTATGAACCATCTCTAACTGCACCTTCTTTGGTTGTTTCGGAGTCTTTGTAAAGCTAACTCATTTTTATTTGCCCATAATACAACTCTCACAAAGACCCATATCAATTGATTTTAGACCTTCTAATGCTCCTTTTGCAACCAGCATCTTCATTCCCTTGGCACTTATATGTCCAAGTCTGTTGTGCCACAGACATAAACCAAAACCATCCTCAGCAACAACTACCATATTCATACACCCAGCAGTGGTGTACAAGGTTCTAATTTTCATGCCACGAGCAACAATCATAGCCCCCTTCACAATCTTTCATGAACTATTTCCAAATTGTATTGTATCCCGTGCTATCCAGCTGACCAATAGAGAGTAGATTTTTCTTAAACTCGGGAACGTACCTGACATCTTCCAAATGTCCATGGGTTTTCGGATGGGGTCTTAATGCAAATATCCCCTTTTCCTTCAACCTTCAAGGGTTTGTTGTTTGCAAGATACACTTTTTCAAAATATGCAGATTTAAAATTTTGGAACAATTCCTTGCTCGGACAAGAATGAAAACATGCACCAGAATCCAGAATCCAGGATTCAACCGGGTTGTCCACGCTCAGAATCAGAGCATCCCCAATGTCTTCCGCTGAATTTACAGAATCATTATCATTTGTAGATTTTTTATTCTGCTTCTTCTTTGGTCTCGTGCAGCTTGACCGGTAATGCCCTTTTTCTCCACAATTCCAACAAACCACGTTGGGTTTGTTTAGAGACTTTCCACGATTCTTTGATTTTGATCTGCCATGTTGGTGTTGGCCTTTTGATTTGTTTCTCCCCCTTCCGTCAACGCTGAGAGCACTGCCTGATGAATCTCCCACTTCTCGTTTTCGAATACTTTCGCTGAGAACAACATCACAGATTTCATCAAACTTCAATTTCTCAGATCCACGGGAACTGCTAATCGTAGCAACAACAGTATCCCAAGACTCGGGTAGAGATGACATCAAAATCAACGGCTTAATCTCAGCCTCAAAGTTAATATCCAAAGAACACAGTTGACTCACAATCATATTGAACTCGTTTATGTGATCCGTTACGGATTCAGTCTTAGACATCTGTAAATTGAATAACCTACGCATCAAATATACCTTGTTCGTTGCCAATGGCTTTTCATACATATTTGATAGTGCTTTCAACAGATCTGCTGTGGTCTTCTCCTTTGCGATGTTGAACGCCACGTTCCTAGACAAAGTCAACTGGATCAGCCCCAACGCCTGGCGATCCTTGAGTTTCCACACATCCTCTGCCATGGCTTCAGGCTTCTCCCCAGTCAAGGGCACGTGAAGATCTTTTTGGTAAAGATAAGCTTCGATCTGCATCTTCTAGAAAGTGAAATTAGATCCATCAAACTTCTCGATTTCAAGCTTCGAACTATCCATCTTCAGTGATCGTGTTGAATCGCCTGTGCTTTGGTACCAGTTATTAGGATCGATTACAACAACACCTTGTGATTTCGAAGAATAATTCAAGAATCAAAGAAATTTAATAAACCTAGAGAGTGAGAGAAAATCAGTTCGTGGTAACACCTTGTGGGGTAACCTCCAAGGTGATGCAGTATTTATATTAATAAATAACAGTGTTACAAAATATACAAAGAATAATAAAAAAAGTACAACCTAAAATTTGGGTCCTGAACCCGCCTTCGGGTTCGTTAATATAGTAAAAAGAATGGCGAGATCGTTAATATATAAAAAGAACATTTACATATTAATCAGGCTCCACATCCCAACATGTAAGTCCTAGTTTTGCTCTTCCTATAATTTTGCACCAAAACCATGCTTATATGTGTTGTATTCTCAATGTAATAACAATACTCTTTGTATATGTATCTCTATATATAACTCTATAACCCTTATATATACATGCATCCCTAATCTCTATGTTGGGACAGCTATGCTTAGACTATCATCCCTGTACATTCTGATACATGACAAATAGGGTTTCGACCCCTAATTTTGCTTTTAAAATCAAACTCTCCCTCAACTTTGAATAATAGTCAAACTTCCCCTTTATCCTAATTAAATCTTTGAAATGTCTGTTATATCCTTTCATTATCAACTTTTTTTTACTTCTTCTAAAAATTATGATATTGTCATTTTTTTTTTGAATTCATACATTAAATTTTTCCTAAAAGTATAAACATCATCTTTTGGACGAAAAAAGTAAGAAACACTAATTAAATATATAAGCCAATGATGATTTTTTTACTTTATAATAAAGTAAAAATCTAGAATAATGAGAGAATAAATTTTATTAATAATATCTAATATTTATCTATACAAGTAAAATAGCACAGAATAATTAATATACAAATATATTTTGATGAAAGAAATACAAAATAATTAATTAAACTAAGGTAAATATTTTTAAGGTTGTATTTATTTATATTTTAAATTAGTTTAAACTATAATGATGTAATATTATAGTTTATTATATAAAATTACACGTTTTGATTGGCATTGATGGAGTATTATATAAATTATATTTTAAAATAATTTAAAATCTAAATAAATACAATATTAAAAATTTGACCTTAATTTTAATTAATTATTTTTGTATTTTTGCATTGAAATATATTTGTATAGTTATCATTCTCTGTTACTTTCATTTGTATAAATAAATAATATAGTTTTGATTATTATTAATAAAATTAAATTCCTCATTATACTAATTTACTCTATTATAGACCATTTTTAGCTTATATACTTCATTTTTTTCAAAAGATGATGTTTATATTTTTATGAAAAATTTGTTCCATGAATTAAAAAAATAAAAATAAAAATATCATGATTTTTGAAGAAGTTTTAAGAAATTTGATACTGAAATAGTTAGATGCTTGTAGATGATTACAATAGTAAAGATGTTTTATTTTAGTAAGCTAGAGTTAGATGCTTGGAGAATGAAGGCTAATAGAATTTCCACATAAAGAAGAGTTATGACCATGAATGTTGCATCCTTCTATCCGCATATGTGTCACAATTTAAAAATTGGTGTGATGGGATTTGCCTAACCCATCAAGACAAGTAAGTCAAAATCTGCTCAAATCAATAATATAAATTAAAGCGGAGGAGATAAAGTCTAAATATAGGACAAGCACTAGAATATCGAGTCTATAAAATCATCCCAAGATTGATGTCACATGTACAAGCCTCTAGTACCGAATATAATAGAAAGTAAATACAAGTCTGAGTCTCAGTCCTCAAATAGAACATAAGATAAATAAAAAGGGACTCCGAGAGTCTACCATAATAGACAAGCTGCTATCTATCGAATATTCAGGAAGCTCGATCGTAATAGATGGAAGCTAACTCAGGTAGAATTAGGCTCACAACCTACACACATGTAGGAGCAAGGGTGAGTACAAAAACAACAGTGTCACGATCCATACCTAAGGTCTAGGAGTGACATGACGTATGGGAACCCGAGAGTCCCCAAAAAAGTCTCAAAGTATCCATATTCACATCATCGGTTTGGAAGCATATACAAATAGTAAACATATAGTTCTAAGGGATGGGAAAGTAGGACTCACACTATGGAGATGTCATAGAAATGAGAGATTAACATGGACTCACATAGCACATAGCACATAGCACATAGCACATAAGAACTAAGGGGTGGGTAAGTATGACTCACTCTATGGGGGCAATGCGGGACTTGAGATCTTCCACACTTCTACATCAAACATATAATTTATCATAAATCTCATAATCAATCCACAATGACGATATCCAATAGATAACCATAATAATTAAGCTCCAAATAAAACACATAACATATAAATCCAACAGAGTCTATAAGATGTCCAACGATGCCTCTAAACATAAGATGGGATGGGGCCAGGACATGTCCCGGGCTCACCCTCAAAGTAAATAACACAAACAAGACTTCATAGGTAGAGGAATGACTTGCCCTTGGAAGATAGGATTCACCATGACAAATGCCTCAAATCCGATCTAGCCGTCAAACGGTGGATGAAGGTAGTCTCCGACCCCTCCATGGTTAGATCATGTAGGCAAAAGTATGCGTTAGTACGTTTTAATGTACTATGCATGCACCCATGCAATGCATGTGACTTACTAAACCTGCATTCAATGTTAGATGACAAAAACACATACTATAAAAAGAAGTATATATCCAAAGAAGAGAGTATAACAATATCTCATGAAATCCATGAGGAATGAAATGGGGATGTGACCTCAACCGACATATAAGACCAAGCGAGCCATTACTTGGAATCCCAATGTTATCACCACACCGGAAAAGAGGTGGTCTACTTGCCAAAGGTAAACGATACTTCTCCTTATGGGCCTCCCATTTTAGAGAAGTAACCTTCCTTATGGGCCTCCCATTTCGGATAGGATTTTTATATCATTTCTAGCGGGTCATGCCTCAACTAACAGGATGAGTCTCAAATCTTTCTAGTGGGTCATGCCTCAACTAACGGGATGAACCTCAGATCTTTCTAGCGGATCATGCCTTAACTATCGGGATGAGCCTCATATCTCAATACCTATGCTGGCTCACAGTTCAAGGAAAAGGAGAGGGCCCTTGGAGATATTCCTGATACCCCGAATCCATTGGTGCTACGTCAAAATATCCCACGAGAATACTTATACACATACATGCTTTCAAAAGAGGCAAGTCATTACAATTCATTTCAGTGCGGCATTTAGGCTTAAAAGCCAAACATTTCTTATAATCATTCATTTATAGGCTAAAAGCCAAATCATAACTCAATATCATGTTTCTCACGCATAGGAATAGCTCATTCATTAAACAATATGGTGCAAGCACCCAATATGCTCAAAGAGCCAATAATAAACGTTTATGTGATCACATTCTTTTTATAACCAATAAGATCTTATCAAAATCATATACATAAACATAATTGGACTTAACCCACTTCATAATTTTCATAAAATCCAATGCTTATGAATGCATATGCTATGAATAATATGATAATAGCATGGATAATATAGATCCAATCTTAAATTAACAATTCAATATGAAATTCAAGTAAATCCATAAGTAAAATCTACATTCAAATCACAATTTAGATTTTTCATGCTTAAATCAAACTTTAAAGAGAGAATGCATATCCAAATCTTCATAATACTCAAGTAATTCAACATATTATGACTTAAATCAACTTAAAATTAACAAATAAGCACAGTCCATACTTTAATTGAATTTAATAAATAATAATATTGAAAACTCATATTTAAAGTAAGAAATATTCCATGAATTTCAAGTAAAAAGAGTTTAGGATTTCTTGGTTGGAAGGAAACCAAGAATCGAAACCCACATACCTTGCTTAGGAAGATGTATTTGAGAGGAATTTAGCTTGAAGTTTAATCCCTAATTGAATCCTAGCTTGAATCATGAAGATGAGACTTGGAGAGAATTTTAGTAATTGAATTCTAGAATATGAGTGTATTTCTAATGAGGATAGATTAGAATGAAAGATTATAAGCTGATTTAGGGGTCTAGGATAGGTGAAAAGATCATAAAACACCCTTAGAATAACCCAAAATTACATAAGGGCCATTAGTGACATGGAATCAAAAATTTGCATAGATCCCTGCACAGACGAGTTCTACAAAAACAAGCATACCTTCTTAATTCGAAGTTGGAATGCGGTGAAACCAGATGCGTTGGAAATATAATTCAAAGAGTTTCAATTTGACAGGTCGTGGTTCACCCATTTCTATTTGTGATAAGAGATATGATCATATAAAGTTGACCCTTCTATCGGCACTTGTGAAAAGCTTAGCCAATGGAGTTCCTTTGAACTTAGCCAATGGAGTTCCTTTGAACTTGAATTGATGAAAGAGACTATTAGATTTGCACACCCTATGGATTTGCCTAATCGAAAGAACAGGTTTATAGACGTGTTTCAGTAAAGCGGAAGTAAACGAGAACGCAGTGTTTTTACGTGGAAATACTCGGCTCACAAAAGGTGAAAAACCACGACCTGTACCTCTACATGATTTTCTTTCAAATTCACTAAATAAATATGAGCCTCCAACAACGATTACAAATCCTAGTAATCTAAGACTTCAACACAACTTCACCAACTTTCTAACTCCACATAAACCTTCCTAGGCTTATGTTCTCAACGTCTTCGAGTTGCCCCCAACTTGAAGACTAAATAAGCTCTCAGTTTATAGACTACGGAGATAACATACAGACTCCTCAACCAAAGAACAATTTCCTAAATGATGACTCAATAAAGAACCAAACCCACTAACTGTTTCCTGACTCTAGACTTTATTGACTTCTTTTTCCCTCTTTTTGTCTGAGTGCTTTCTGAGACTTGAGAGCTTTCTTTCGTTTTTATCTTCTTGAGTTCTACTTGCAGTTAGACTCTCTTGATATCACTTCGTAGAAGACTCCTTTTTCATCTTGAACTCTTTTTGCTTTATTAAAGTTCTACAACTTCTTGAACTCCTTCTTGCTTTATTAGAATTATACACCTTCTTGAACTCCTTTTTACTTTATTAGAGTTCTTCACCTTCTTGAACTCCTTTGTCCATCATCAAAACTGTGTTTAACCCAACATATTCCCTCTTTTTAATGATGACAAACTTTCTGAGTATTAGATCTATCCATCTTTTCTGATTTATTTTCAGCTTTCCATAGTTCCCCCTGACTGTGTGCCCTATGCTTGTCCAGTAGATGGACCACGTTGCCTGACTTATTCCTCTGATCCAACTCATAGTCATCCTGCATAGCATTCTTAAAAGCACCACTATTTTCATCTAAAACAACATGAATGCTTTCTTCAACACAGTTGGTTCTTTTATTTAGTGCTCCGAAGGAAACCTTTCCTCCTTTAAAAGGTGCAAGTTAAAGAAACTTATGTTTATCTCTAGTCATATGCCTTGAGCAAGCACTATCCATGTACCAGTGCTTGCTTTCTTTCACTACAACCTGTAAGACAAATTAAGGGTTAGTTTTAGGAACCCAGACTAGCTTAGGTCCGTTCCTATTGTAAAACGGTTGAATGAGATCCCTTCTTGAATGAGATCCCTTCTTGCCCAAGTACGCAACGTGTTTTTTGTCCTGTTTCTTTTATTATTTTCATGCCTCATTTTGTACACATGATAAGTGTTTTCTACTCCAAACATTGTTTGCAATCGGACACTCAGTAGTTGGATGTCCAATTTTTCCACAGAGGTAGCACAATTCAGTAGTAGTAACATTCTCCTGAAAGAACCCTATTCCAGCTTTCTCATTGTGCTTCCTAGATGGTTCACTGTTCTCGATGATTGAGTCCATCTGTTTGCCCTTTCTAAATCCAATTTTAAAGTGGAAATTGCCTGAGTCAATTTTATAACCTTTTCCTTTTCACAAAGGAACTCAATTTTACATTCCTTCAATTCTGTTTCAACCTTTTGATGTTCTTCACTCATCTTACTTTTACCTTTATCAACAATAATTAATTTTAGAATCTCTGATTTTAGGTTCAACACAAGTGTATCCAGTTGTTCAACCAGTTTCTTCAACTTGTGATTCTTTTCATTAGCTCTATCCATGCAGTTTTTGACCTCAAGACTTTCAAATTTTTGATCTAACAAAACTTTAATTAGTTGATCATTTTCATTAGCTATCTCTTGCAAATCATCTATCAACTCATTCATTAGCAAGATTAACTTCCTTTTTGAAAAGAGATGCAACTTTTCTTTTAGTTCAAGAATACTTACCTCAGATTTATCATCATCTTCTAGATCTGAATCTCCAACTGTCATGAGAGCAATTTCATCAACATTTTCCGTGTCTGAATCCTCTATTCCTTATACCCATGCAACCATCATAGCATAGTCTTCCTTCTCCTTTTGTTTAGCAACTTTTTCTTTCATTTCTCTTTCAGCCCTTTCCTTTTTCCACTCAATTTCCCATAGGGGACACTGTTTAATTTGGTGATCCATTTGTCCACACTTATAACACCCTGATTGATTCTTATCATCAGACCATTTCCTGGTACCTGTATCATCAGACCACCTTCTGCTACCTGTTTCTTTCTTGTCTTTCCCTTTCCTATTTTTGAGGAATTTTTGAAAGTTTATACAGGAATGGTTATCTGATCCTCATCTAGGTCAGATTCCTCATCATCAAAAGCTGCCCTAAGAGCTAGTGACTTCTCATCGATGACTACTTCTCTCTTTTGATCATCTATGTTCATCTCATATGTTCTAAGATTCCCAACTAGCTCATTCAATGTCATGGTTTCAATGTCCTTAGCTTCTCTAATGGCCGCGACTTTTACATCCCACTTGGCTTTTGGGTAAAATTCTCAAAGCCTTGTCCATTTGTTCCTCAATAGTAAGAACCTTCCCTAAAGATGCAATTTCATTGATAAGAAGTGTAAGTCTTTCCATCATGTCTTGTAATGACTCATTTTCCTTCATCTTGAAAGTTTCATATTCAGTGAATAGCATAGCCACCCTGAATTTTCTGACCTGAGTAGTTCCTTCATGTGCAATAGTAAGGGCATCCCAGATTTGCTTAGCTGTAATAAAATTTGAGATCCTGTTATATTCATCTAGACCCAGGCCACAGACCACAGACCAAAATGTTTTTGGCTTTAGCATTTTTCCTTAGTGCTAACAGATCATCAACACTGAACTCTCTTCTCTCTTTTAGAACTTGTTGATTTTCCACCATTTTCATAGGAATGGCAGGTCCCATGATAATTCTATCCAGAGTTCGTAGTCTTCTCCTTGAATGAAATCTTCCATCCTAGCCTTCCACCAACCAAAATGTGTTCCATTGAAGAGTGGTGGCCTTACAGATGATTGTCCTTCTCCATATCCAAAAGGTTGTGCAGTATTCATATTGATCAATTCTTAGGTACTAGCCTTAAACAAGAAAACTCGCTCTGATACCAATTGTTAGATTTGCACACCCTATGGATTTGCCTAATTGAAGGAACAAGTTTGCAGACGTGTTTCAGTAAAGTAGAAATAAACTAGAACGCAGTGTTTTTACGTGGAAACACCCGGCTCACAAAAGGTGAAAAACCATGACCTGTACCTCTACAGGATTTTCTCCCAACTTCACTAAATCAATATGAGCCTCCAACAAACGATTACAAATTCTAGTAATATATGACTTCAACACAACTTCACCAACTTCCTAACTCCACATAAACCTCCCTAGGCTTATGTTCCCAACGTCTTCGAGTTGCCCTTAACTTGAAGACTAAATAAGCTCTCAGTTTATAGAATACTGAGATAACATACAGACTCCTCAACGAAAGAACAATTTCCTAAATGATGATTAAATAAAGAACCAAATCCACCAACTGTTTCCTAACTCTAGACTTTATTGACTTTTTTCTCTCTTTTTGTCTGAGTGCTTTCTGAGACTTGAGAGCTTGTTTTTGTTGTTATCTTCTTGAGTTGTACTTGCAGTTAGACTCTCTTGATATCACTTTGTAGAGGACTCCTTTTTCAGCTTGAACTCTTTTTGCTTTATTAGAGTTCTACACCTTCTTGAACTCCTTCTTGCTTTATTAGAATTCTACACCTTCTTGAACTCCTTTTTGCTTTATTAGAGTTTTACACCTTCTTGAACTCCTTTGTCCATCATCAAAATTATGTTTAACCCAACATATTCCCCCTTTTTGATGATGAGAAACTTTCTGCATATTAGATCTACCCATCTTTTCTAATTTATTTTCAGCTTTCCATAGTTCCCCTGACTGTGTGCCCTCTGCTTGTCCAGTAGATGGACCAGGTAGCGTGGCTTGTTCCTCTGATCCAACTCATAGTCATCCTGCATATCATTCTCAAAAGCACCACTATTTTCATCAAAAACAACATGAATGCTTTCTTCAACACAGTTGGTTCTTTTATTTAGTGCTCTGAAGGAAACCTTTCCTCCTTTAAAAGGTGCAAGTGAAAGAAACTTGTGTTTATCTCTAATCAGGATATGCCTTGAGCAAGCATTATCCATGTACCAATGCTTGCTTTCTTTCACTGCAACCTGTAAGACAAATCAAGGGTTAGTTTTAGGAACCCAGACTAGCTTGGGTCCTTTCCTGTTGTAAAACGGATGAATGAGATCTCTTCTTGCCCAAGTAGGCAACGTGTTCCTTGACCTGTTTCTTTTATTATTTTCATGCCTTCTTTTGTACACATGAAAAGTGTTTCTACTCCTAACATTGTTTGCAATTGGACACTCAATAGTTGGATGTCCAATTTTTCCATAGAGGTAGCACAAATCAGTTGTAGTACCAAACCCCAATCCGAGAAGCATCACAATGCACCACCAACCCATCTAAGCCATTTGGTAAAGTCAAAATAGGAGCTGATGTAAGCCGATCTTTCAAAGTCTCTCACTCATAGATGTAGCACGCTTCACACTCATGAATAAAACTCTACTTGACATGGCATGTTGGACTCCGAGGACCATTTATAAACCTAGTGCTCTAACACCATCTCTGTCATGACCCAGACCTAGGTTCTAGGAGTGCCATGGCGAATGGGAACCCGAGAGTCCCAAAAAATGCCTCAAAGTATCCATATTCACGTCATCAGTTTGGAAGCATATACAAATTGTAAACACATAGTTCAAAGGGACGGAAAAGTAGGTTTCATACTATGGGGATGTCATAGGGATGAGGGATTAACATGGACTCACATAGCACATAACACATAAAAACTAAGGGGTGGGTAAGTATGACTCACTCTATGGGGGTAATACGGGACTTGAAATCTTCCACACTTCCATATCAAACATACAACTTATCATAATGCTCATAATAAATACACATTAAGGATAACCAATAGATAACCATAATCATAAGCTCCAAATAAAACACATAACATATAAATCCAACAAGAGTCTATAAGATGTCCAACGATGCCTCTAGATATAAGATAGGATGGGGCCAAGACATATCCTGGGCTCACCCTCAAAGTAAATAACACAAACAAGACTTCATAGGTAGAGGAATGGTGGCTTGCCCTTGGAAGATAGGACTCACCATGATAAATATCTCAAACCCGATCTAGCCGTCAAACGGTGGATGAAGGTAGTCTCTGACCCCTACATGGTTTGATCATTTAGGCAAAAGTATACGTCAGTACATTTGAATGTACTAAGTATGCGGGCATGAAATGAATGTGACTTATCAAACCTGCATTCAATGTTAGATGACAAGAGACAAAAGAAAGAAGTATATATCCAAAGAAGAGTGTATAAGAATATGTCATGAAATCCATGATGCATGAAATGCATAAATGCTCATATATAATGGGGATGTGACCTCAACCAACATATAAGACCAACCGAGCTATTACTTGGAATCTCAATGTTATCCCCACACCGAAAAAATGGTGGTCTACTTGCCAAAGGTAAACCATACTTCTCCTTACGGCCTCCCATTTTAGAGAAGTAACCTTCCTTAGGGGCCTCCCGTTTCGGATAGAATTTTCATATCATTTCTAGTGGGTCATGCCTCAACTAACGAGATGAGCATCAAAATTTTCTAGTAGGTCATGCCACAACTAACAAGATGAGCTTCAGATCTTTCTAGCGTTTCATGGCTCAACTAATGGGCCGAGCCTTAGATCTCAATACCTATGCTGGCACACAATTAAAGGAAAAGGAGAGGACCCTTGTGGATAGCCCTGATGCCCCCAATCTATCGGTGCTAAGTCAAAACATCCTACGAGAATGCTTATATATACACATGCTTTCAAAAGAGGCAAGTCATTTACACATGCTTTCAAAAGAGGCAAGTCATTTCAATTCATTTCTATGCTACATTTAGGATTAAAAGCCAAACATTTCTCATAATCATTCATTCATGGGCTAAAAAGCCAATTCATAACTCAATATCATGTTTCTCATGCATAGGAATAACTCATTCATTAAACAATATGGTGCAAGCACCCAATATGCTCAAAGAGCCAATAACAATAGATGTTTATGTAATCACATTCTGGTCATAATATCTTATCAAAATCATATATATAAACATAATTGGGCTTAACCCACTTCATAATTTTCATAAAATCCAATGCTAATGAATGCGTACGCTATGAATGATGTGACAATAACATGGTTAATATAGATTCAATCTTAAATCAACAATTCAAAATGAAACTCAAGTAAATCCATAAGTAAATCAGCATTCATATCACAATATAGATTACCCTTACTTAAACCAAACTCTAAAGGGACAATGCATATTCAGATCTTAATAATACTCAAGTAATTCAATATTAGGACTTAAATCAACTTAAAATTAACGAATAAGCATACCCCATACTTCAATTGAATTTAATAAACAGTAATATTGAAAACCCATATTTAATGTAAGCAAAATTTCATGAATTTCAAGTAAAAAGAGTTTGGGTCTTCTCGATTGGAAGAAAACCAAGAATCAAAACCCACATACCTTGCTTAGGAAGATGAACTTGAGAAGAATTTAGCTTTAAGTTTAATCTCCAATTGAATCCTAGCTTGAATCTTGAAGATGAGACTTGGGAGAGAATTCTAGGAATTGAATTCTAGAATATGAGTGTTTTTCTAATGAGGATGGATTGGAAAGAAAGAATATAAGCTGATTTAGGAGTCTAGGATAGGTGAAAAGGTAATAAAACACCCTTAGAATAACCCAAATACGTAAGAGCCATTGATGAAAAGGAATTAAATATTCGCATAGATCCCTACACGGATGAGTTTTCCGAAAATGGGCATAACTTCTTGATCTGAATTTGGAATGAGGTGAAAGCAGATGTATTGGAAATCTAGTTCAAAGAGCTTCAATTTAATAGGTCGTGGGCCATCCTGTCCTTTTTACACTAAGATATATGACCATTTAAATTTGAACCTTCTATCGATACCTCTGAAAAGCTTAGCCAATGAAATTCCTTTGAACTTGACTTGATGAGAGAGACCTATGATGAGACTAAACCACATAAATAAATCTTGGATTGAAGGCTTGAAAGTGAATTTAGCATGGGCTTGAAGGTCATATGGAGATCCTTCGACTAGAGCTTGAAAGGAGGATTTGGGAAGCGTTTTGAGTGAACGAATAAAAAGATAAGTGTTAGATTAAGAACGGATAGTAATGAAGGAGTATAATATTATTGGGGAGGGGGGGGAGGGGTCCCATATAGGGTTACACGACCTGCGGAGGTGTCCATAAGGTGTCACCTTGGTAAAAAAATTTCCGAAACCAAATTCCAAGCACCACTAAAGCTATACAAAGTCCGGGTCTTAACAAACATGCACTTAACAAGAGGTTTTAAATAGCAAGTAAAGCATACAGAACAAAATACATCTTCCGCACCAATCACATACTGCCGAACTATGAACTTACACTCAGAAAAGTCCCAGCAACAACAATACACATATATACACACACACATACACATATGTATACATCTATACAATATTTACTTTCAATAAATACCTTAGGATGTAGATCAACTATACAACAATATTTCAAAATACAACTCGGTCATACCACAAATATTTTTAGATACTCAACTAATGTAGTTCAAGAATAATCATCACATAACTCATTCTCGATAACTGAATCAAGTCATAATCACAAGGTAGTATCGTATGATATGCAGTGGAATGAAATGAAATGAAATAATGCAACATTAAGTAATCATGATGTATGTCTGTCCTACGATATACATCCACTGATATAATTAGTCCAGAACCCGTGGGGGACATAAATTCCCATGTACCTACCCTAGAGCCTGAAGCCCGACCCCAATATATAATCAATGTCACATGGCACAACTCGTGTGACTTGTCCCCTATTTCTCATTTGTGTTTCATGCCACAACTTGTGTGGCCCGTCCCCTATTTTTCATTCGTGTTACATGCCACGACTTATGTGGTACGTCTCCTATTTCTTATCAGTGTTTCATTAGTAGTGCTCAGTCACAATGCATATCAAGAACACACACACACGCATATGCGATGTAATAATTATGAGTGCAAGTAAGAGTCCACTTCATAATAAATACATCATCTCAAGTCAAATATCACAACAATAAGGCGTAATGACGAGTCCGTTTCAAGCCTATAATCAATTTTCTAACCTACAAGTGAAACTCAACAACCATATTTCCAATTCCAATAATAAGACAATATAACACGATCCGTAATTCACAATCTCATATCATAAAGGACTCCTAATATCTAAACACAAGTCAACAAGTACCAATCTCATTATTTCACTTTCAAGTCATAGATAAAATTTACGATTTGCCAAATTTTCACAATATTATCAAGTACAACTAAGTCAACAACAAGTAACCGATCATTCTAAGACATAAGCAAAGGAATTAGAAAGTCCAAGTAAGCTTAACAAGGTTTACGATTCCGCTTGACTCAACTAGTAGCCAAATCAAGTAATAACTGGAGCTTTTCCCTCGAATTTGCACCCAAAACATCACAATCTAATCAAATATAGCATCATAATCACATAAGGAATCCAATAACACTAAAATTAATAAGTTTCGGTGAAAAAGGGTAAATGGTAAAAAAATCTCATACCAAAAAGGTACGCAAAATCTAAAACATAATACATAAAAATGTTCTCCACGTAATAAGAATTCTAACGGTGAAAACCAATTGGAAAACGGAGTTGAAATGAACTCAAAATCTCAAATTTTCAATCAAAAATTCATATGGGAAAAAACCCCAATTTCACCCATTAAAAGTCTCTGATTTTAAGTTAAAATCACCAATCAATTAATGAGAATTGAAGAAATGGAGTAAAAATTAGTTATCCGATGGTCTTGCCCTGAAAAGCCCTGAAGAAATCACCCAAAATCGAGCTTGGAATGTCGAAAATGGAAAGACCCATCACTTTTAGAATTTAAATGGTTCAGGTGACACATGTACTCCTCGAACACTGAGGTCAGGATGTCTAACCCTCCGCGAACGCGAATACCCAAACCATGAATGCGCAGGTCACATGCATGACACTTCACAAATGCAGTAGTCCACCTCGCGAACACAAAGGTCTGGTGCCTCAATGCTCTAGGAATGTAGAGAACAAAATTTAATTGCACCAAAAACTGATCAAACCAGTAACACACAACACAGAAGAATCATGAAATGGACCCTTGGAATTCATTCGAAACCCCGTGAACACAAAGAAAATAAGGAATCCTATCATAAATGACATTCCGAACTCAATGGAATAGTCAAGATTTGATTTCGAGGTCTCCATGATCCAAAACCCAAGAGTGACCATTTAAACTAGTTTCGGACTCGAATACCCAATCCATGAGCCTGGTCTACGATGTAAAATGCTGCTCGTAAGCTCCTTTGACACTTGGAAAAATTTCACCCATGTATTCTCCAATCCACGAGCTTGGTCTATGACTCGTAGAATGAACCATAGATCATAAACTTTACTCGTACCTTGCCTCTGCAACCTTCCCAGTTCTATGTTTCTGCATTTTTAGCTTCCTAACTTATGGGTCCTTACAATGCCTATCCCTCATTGGTGTTGCCTTCTCTTTGGGCCGAGGCTCTTCTTAGAGGCATCTTTCTAAAATAACAAAGAACATTCTTTAGGAAAAATAATCTTAGGGAAGAACTCTATCATGACATAGATCATTAAAGAAGTAAAACATTTTCTAAAATACCTCATAGCTTCCTACTCATAGATGTGGTGCACTTCACACCTATGAATAAGACACTACTTGACGCGGCATGCTAGGTCCTTAGTACACTTGAAATTTGTACTCTAATACAAAGTTTGTCATGATCTAAGCTAAGCCCTAGGTGTTACATAATTATTAGAATTCCCAAAAAAGAAACTCCAACCAAGATATCTTAGCATGTCAGGCATACATAAGACAAGTAAATCAACAATAGGAAGCAAAACAATGGGCATTCCCCAAAATGAATTTTGAAGATACAGGTAAAACTTAGGCCCGATTAAATGGACTTATACATTTTTCTGTCTTGACATTCCTCTACTACACAAACATAGTAGGGGCGTACAACAATCCACTAGCTTGCCCAAACAAGAAATGAAATGAAATAGTCTCAATATAGAACAACTAGAAATAACAAGAAAGGCCATGAAAGGTACACTAGGATCACGAGGACTCAACAATTGATCAATCTTCACAACAAGTCCAAGCTAAACATGAGAAGAGTGGAATATAAGGTGAATGTCTTCCCCTACATTATGAAACAATGTAGGCAAAAGAATGCATTAGTACTTTGAATGTACTAGTATGTGAGCAATGCAATTTATGACATCATAATATGCAAATGACTAAGTTAGAAAATATGCTAAGTAGATTCTCAAAGCATAATAGTAAATCATAAACTTGGCCAAAGCATTTTAAGAATTGGAATGAAGTCATGAGAGAACATAAACATTATAATGATAGTTATGAGTCACTGTAAGAAATCATATTCCTTGTAAAATACCATGAGACACAATGAGAATCATAATCATAGTAAGAGTCATAAGTCATAGTCAAATATATCATAGACCTTTGTAAAGAGAACTTTTAACCTTGTGAGAGATCACGGACATGTGCGAGAGTTACCATTAACTGACATAAATTATATGAGCTATAACATGGAGTCTCAATGTTGCCCTACGCTAGAGAACGAGGGAGACTATTTGCCAAAGGTAAACTCCCAATGCCTATGTAGATCCACTAAGCTACATAAGAAATCAAGCCTCTACTACGGGTGTCCCTTCTTAACGAATCAATCCTCTACTACAGGTGATCATTTTACCTTTTTGTGGCACGTAATTATGGGACAATGAGATCTTACTAAAGGTCTCTTGCCTCTACAATGGGAGATCACCTTAATCTCAAGGTCCACTTAGTAATAAGTAAACTCTCAACGGAAGAGAAGTCATAAGTCATGAAATCATGTCATGTGGGTGGAGCCATCTCTAGTACGTATCCACAACTCATAAAACATAGTCATAAAATAGCTCTTTAATCTTGTGTGATGTGAGTAGATGACTTTAATCATCATATATTCATACTTAAGTGAGAAGGTCCAACCATCATTCGTACTTAGCTTGAATTTTATCACAAAAATAATATAATAGGGCAATATATCATTTAAGTGGCAAAAGTATTTACATTTTCCTTTGATATATCTTTCATTTCTACTACTATTGCTTCTTCATAGAATTGTTCGTAGTTTGATTTGGATCGATTTTTGAATAAAATTAAAATTAAAAACAAATCAATTTAATCAATTTTAAATTTTTATAACCAAACCAAACCAAATAAAATAAAAATAATCAATTTGATCGTTAGCTCTTTGGTTTGGTTTGGTTTTATAACAGATTAATCAGTAACGAGTGATAGTAAAACAACAAAAACATGAGATAACTATCAACTGCTTCAAAATGAGCTTTAGAAACGGACAAACTACATTAGGGTCCACAACTTGTTAAAGCTATGCTTTGCAGCCCAAATATAAGAAATAGACCATCTAAGATGCATCCTCAAGCAACAAATAATTGAAAGCACCAATGTTTTCAATTAAGAGCATCAAACAGTGGAAATTAACAAAGGTAATTACCAAGAGAAACAAAGAGTAGACTAGTATTTATTAACTATATAAAAATAAAATACCATGTCAACCAGAAAAAAAATAGCTCAAAAGTCTTTGAGCTTGGGCATAGATTTAAGACACGGGCTTTACCATTTATGTAAAATAAGTATACTAAAACCAAATCAATGATTAAAAAGCATAAAATATTTATTACAGTATAGAATAAGAGATAATTAAGCTACTCAAGCAGGTAGCAGGTCGACATGGTTGTTTGAGCAGCTTGAGGGTACATCCAATCCATAATTTTTATAATTCTTCCGTTGTAATTTGTTTGTCTTATTTTTAGTGTGAAAAAATGCTACTAATCATGATAATTAAAGCTGCTCAAGCATGCAGTAGGTCGACATGCTTGCTTGAGCAACTTGAGGATATATCCGTAATTGTTTTAGTTCTTCCATTGTAATTTGTTTGTCATATTTTTAGTGTTAAAAATACTACTAATCATAATCATTAAAGATGCTTAAGAAGGTAGCAGATCAACATGCCCGCTTGAGCGGCTTGAGCGTATATCGTAACTTTTTATGGTTCTTTCATTGTAATTTGTTTGTCTTAGTTTTAGTGTTAAAAAATGCTACTAATTATGATAACTAAAAGCTGCTCAAGCCGGCAATAGGTCGACATGCCTACTTGAGCAGCTTGAAGGTATATCTGTAATTTTTTATGGTTCATCCGTTGTAATTTGTTTGTCTTATTTTTTATTATTAAATAAATACTACTAATAATGATAATTAATGACTTAAAATGTTTCAAAAAACATTTTACGTCACAATATTAATAATTTAAGACATTTAAAAATCATATTAAAATGTTTAATTAACTGTCTAGATTATATCTATATCACTTAAATTAAAATAAAAAAAATATCAGTTATTGCGCCCTAGAACTTATATATGAAAAACTAATATCACATGTATAAATAATTAAAAAATTGGGTGTATGATTTACTGGTTAGATTTGTTTATTTTTGAAATTATCTCGTTTAATAATTTATTACCAAATATTAATTTTTTTTATCGATTTGATTTGATTTATGATTTGAATTTTTTCTTTTACCAACCTGTGAACATCCCTACTTCTAGGCAAGTATATATTCACCCACAATCAAAACAATGTATAGTACCTAGATAAAAGAAAAGAAAGATCATCTCGGAATTCCATATAATTAAGTAAGACAAGGAATATTCATTGTGGATTTTTCCAAAGATATCCTCCAATTTGTTTAAACAAAATATTTGTAGAAATCTATGAAAGGACAACTACCTCTATTCCACTAGTGAACCAGGTTTAGTTAGCAATACCAGATAATAAGTTCAAAGCAGTAAACAAGACAACCAACTTATAGTAGAAAAACGCCTTGCTCAAGGAAGAAACAATCACTACCTACACTAGTAGGATTTTAACAACTCTTTATTATTTCAAACTCGAGCAATGTCAACTTACAACTCACACTTCACACAATAGTTATTGAGAGTCAAACTCACTCTCAAACAACAACTCACTCAAAGAAAACAACTTCTTACAATGTTTGTCCCTAAACAAAGATTCTAAGAAGATTTTCAAAACAAACTTGAACAGTCAAGAAAACCTAACTCTAGATCTTGCTTGCGTGCTCTCCCTAAGTGCTCGTGCTTTTGCTTGAAAGCTCTCACCATTTCAAATTGCAAAAGCCATGCCTTTTAGGGTTAATGATTGTATTTATATTGAACCTTAGAGACATTCCATGAAGAACTCCTTTCTTTTGTAGGGCACGCGATTCTTTTCCTTAAAGGAGTCTTTTTCCAAAGCTGCTACCTTTACCGAGTCCCATTCTAATTCTGTTTCCTTAAACTACAATGCTTCTCCAACTGGGATTCTGTTTTGTGTCTCCTAGTACAACTATGCTGGACCTGGTTCCATTTGTCATTATCAAAACTGCATATGCAGACCTGCAATAATCTGTAATAACCCGTTAGGTCATTTTAAAAATAAATCCTCTCTTTTATTAAAGATCATTCTTGTAAATTTTTTATGGGTAATTTGGAACTATTTGATAATTACGGTCATTTAGTTGACGGATAGTTTTAGATTATTAATGTAGCTGGTGGATTAAAATAATATTTTAATTAATACCCTATACTATTTATCCCATATTTATCAAAAATAGGTTAATAGAATTTATTACTTTTAGTATATTAAAATAAGTAAATAAGAAAGAAAAAAAGAAAAAAAAAACATATATAGATAAAATAGGGGACAAAGGGCTGAATGCCCAAAGTCCCCAAACAAAAGCAGGAACAACCAAACGAGACAAACAACGCAAAACCGTAGAAAAGCAGAAAAAAAAGGTGCGGGAAGGAAAAGAAAGAAAAAGAAGAGAACAAAAATTATGATTTTCACCCCAAAATATCAAGGTAATTATTCTCATCCTTTCTATTAAGTTTTCATGAGATTATAAATAAATTTTTAGGGTAGAAACGTGTATAATTTATGTTAAATTAAGAAAATATAGCTCTAGGGTTCTTAGAATAAAATTTTGATTTGGGGGTCGAATAACGTTCCGTTTTAGCTGAAATTCGACGTATACGTTTAGTTTATTATGGGTAAGCATAATCTGAAAGAAATTTTCAGATTCAAATTTAAGGGCTCAGGGTGACTTTTTGACCCGATTTTTCAGCCAAAAATAAATGTAGCAATACGGGTGTCATTGGATTCGTATTCTTATGCAAATTATGTATTTGAATAGATTTTGATCATCTGAAAGCGTTATGAAAGACTCAAGATTTGGAGTGTTATTCTATTAATTGAGGCAAGTGGATTTCTAAACTTTTGTTAAATATGTTGAACCTCGTCTGCTTTCTTATGCTATAATCTATAAGATGAGATCATATCATGTGTTGAGTTGATAATTCTTATTGTGATACTAGTGTGAAGGATTTAATTGTGTATGTGTTGCTTCGAGAGCATGCGAATCCTAAATTGAGAATAGTGTGAACATGACATCTTGGGAAAGGGAGATAATTGATATCTGTATTGAGGATCATGGTTGGTTTGAGAAAATAAAGTTACTAAAATAGGGTGAAATATTTTAAAAGAATTTTATCCAAGTGTGTATAAAAGAGTACGAATATTATAATTGCTAAACTCAAGAAATTTGATATCTATTGTGCTTATTGAGAGGAATATTGCTTCCATAATTGTGCCTTGATTGTATGCATCCTTATACTACATGTCATGACATTGTGGGAAGTTATGAATGGTGATTCGTATCATGAGTCCTTGACCATGAGCACCTGGGTGGCAAGGTAGTTGATACATTGAGATTCTTATCATGAGTCCTTGACCACGAGCACTTGGGTGGAAGGTAGTCGATACATCGAGATTCTTATCATGAGTCCTTGACCACGAGCACTTGGGTGGCAAGGTAGTTGATACATCGAGATTCTTATCGTGAGTCCTTGACCACGAGCACTTGGGTGGCAAGTTAGTTGATATATTGTGATTGAGGTATATGGCCTGCGAGGTCCCCTTAGTCTTGGAGCCTTAGCTTGACGGGGGTATATACGGAAGGTTGTGCGATGGTCTTGATACCACCTTGCATTGCACGACATTGCAGCTCATCCTTGCATATTATTATGTGGCATGATGTTATCCATATGATTGATTATGTTATCACTTGTGAGTTATGGCTTGTGATTTGATAATTGTGATATACTGAGAAACTATCATTACTATGTATTATGTGTTGCTGGGCTGGGACTTTTCTGAGTGTAGGTTTGTAGTTCGGCGGTATGTGGTTGGGTGTGAAGGAGTACTTGGTTCTTCATTGTTTTACTCTAGGTTAGATCCATTTACTGAGTACCGCGTTGTTTTGGTACTCACCCCCTTGCTACATTTTTGTAGGTTGCGAGCCTGGTCCCTCTAGTTAGAATTTTCTCATTGCAAGACCAAGCTTCTGGATTATCCTTAAGGTAGCTGCTTATGTCACCGGTGGACCTTCAAGGAATCCATTATTATGTTACGTTCTATTTGAGGACTAGACATTTGAGATATTTATTTTATTCGAGTACTATGTATATAGAGGCTTGTACACGTGACACCAGTTCTGGGATGGTTGTAGTTTGGTCTTCCTATGATTATTTGTCATATTAGACTATTTTCTCTTCTGCTATTATTGTTATGTTTGGATCAGTAGGTATTGGGCTGACTTGCTTTGGTGGGTTAGGTGAGTACCATCATGTCCATTTTTGGGTCGTGATAGTTGGTATTAGAGCCCCAGGTTCATAGGTCTCGCATGTGTACAAGCTGAGTCTAGTAGAGTCTCGAGGATCGGTATGGAGACATCTATACTTATCTTCGAGAGGCTATGAAGACTGTTAGGAAACTTTCTTTTGTTTATTCTTTTTCCATCGTGCGTCCCTGATTCAGTATGATTCTCATCATTTTATTCATTCTCTCTCATTTATAGAGATGATTCGTGCTTGGTTCTTTAAATGAGTAGTTAGTGGGTTATATATGACTTGAATGTTAGATCTAGTACTAAAGTGTAAGTGACATACTTGTAAAAAGGATGTGTGGTTATATTCAAAAGATTCAATGATTAAAACAGGTTGAGTAAGGTGATGACTTGAGATACACTTTGAGGATGTTGGAGTGATAAGGTCAAACAGTGGATTGAGGGATTTTATGAATGTGTTATCCTTGTTGGGGTTAGTTATGCAACAACACAAACAGTATTAATGTGGTATATATGATATCGAAAATGGTTCAACAATTTAAGGTGGAATGTTAAAAGGATAGGTGGATCATAAATTTTGTTCTGTAAAGTAATACTAATAAAGTCTTCATAATATGTATGGATTGCTTAGATAATGATAAGAATGATCTTATGCCAATTGAGGTCAGAATCTCTATTATGGTTTCATAGATCGAGTGGATATTAAGGAGTGTTATGATACGACTATCACCACGATACCAATGCTCACATATGCTATTATGAAAATGTTTTCAGTGAGTTGAGCTCACATATTGGTTATGACAAGAATGTGATCACATAAATGTCTATGGTTAATGTCTCTTTGAGCATTTTGGGTGCTTGCACTATATCGTCATGAGCATGAGCTATTCTTACGCATAAGTATCATGATTATGAATGGTGGTTTGGCGTTTGAGGCTAAATGTGCATTGAACAATTTTAAATGACTATTGCATCTCTTTTTGAAAGCATGTATATGTATACGTATTCTCATGGGATATTTTAACTTAGCACCGATGGATTGGGGGTGTCAGGCCTATCCCCAAAGGTCCTCTCCAATCCTCAAACTATGTGCCAATAGAGGAATGGAATCCATTACCAAAAATACCAGATCATAATGAATGTTTTCACTTATTGATATGATATAAAATGATAATGAAAATACTTCTGAAAAGACTGGGCCATAAGGAAGGTGTCCATCCATTGAAAATATGGGGTCGTAAGGTGTGATGGAGATTACCCTTGCAAGTAATCTTCTCCTACCGATGGGAGGTCTTTATCTGACTAACTCATGTTATAGCTCACATGAGTTTGATTTGTCGGTTATAGTCCATCCCCACTATTTATGAGTATTATGGCATTTCATGAATCATGGACTTCATGGCATATTGTATACTACTCATCTTTGAATATATGATTCCTTCCTTTATTATGTGCTCTTATCATCTAACATTGAACACAGGTTTGGTAAGTCATATGCATTGCATACCCGCATAGTTAGTACATTCAAACATATTAATTCATACTTTTGCCTACATGATCTCACCATGTAGGGACCGAGGAGTACATGTATCCACTGCATGACGTCTAGCTTGGATTTTGAGTTTGCTTGTCATGGTGAGTCCTATTTTTCAAGGAAAAGCCACCTGTCCTCCACCTATTGTTCTTTTGTTTATGTTATTTACATTTGAGGGTGATCCCGGGTTTGTCTTGGCCCACGTCCCATCATATGAGGGTCTGTTGGGCATCTTGTGAACTACTTTACATTATATGCTAAGTGCTATGATTGGAGATTATGTTATATCTTGGTTACCTATTGAATATCATTATGTGCTTTGGCTATGAGTCTTATGACTCGATTGCACGATATGATGTGTCCCTTAGAATTATGTGTTTACCATTTAAATACACTTCGGAACCGATGATGTGAATTTGGATACTTTGAGGCTTTTTTGGGGATTCTCGGGTTTCCATTCGCCATGTCCCTTCTAGAACCTAGGTTCGGGTCATGATAGATATGGTATCAGAGCACTAGGTTTGTAAATAATCCTCGGAGTCCAACATGCTACTTCAAGTAGAGTGCTATTCATGGGTGTGATGTGCACCATGCTTAAGAGTTGGAGGCTATGAAGACGTTTTAGGAATTGTCTCATTTCTTCATGCCTTATGTCATGCTATGGTTCGTATATTTGGTTTCCTTATCTTGATGATGTCATTGCTCCATTGCAAAAGTTTCCTCGAGGAAGACCCCACCTACCAATGCCAGCCCCTGCTAATGAGGGTCAACCACCTCAAGGGCCTATGTAAGAGCCTATATCTAATGGTTAATACCGTACGACCTTTGCTATGCTTTCCCAGGTGATGACATCTCAAACTAGGAAGGATAATCTCCCACTAGATCCGACTTTGTCTTCTAGGGTGAAAAATTTCACTCGGATGAATCCTCTTGAGTTATGGGTTAAAGCTTATGAGGATGCTCAAGGGTTCATTTATGATCTCAGCAAAGTGTTGAATGTTATTGGTGTCCCTTCTAAGGAGAAAACTAAATTGGCTGCCTACTAATTGAAAAATGTGGCTTAGGTGTGGTACACCCAATGGTCTATGTTGAGGGTTTGTGGTAATGTGGTCAATTGGAAGGAGTTCAAGCATGCTATCCTGGATCATTTCTTTCCACTTGAGTGTGAGGGACTATTCCCTCAAGTTCACTAAGCTCTCCAAGAATGCACCGACATTTGTAGCTGATCCTCATGCAATGATGCACAAGTTTATTTGTAATATCTGACTCACTTGTGAAAGGATGTCGTATCGCCATGCTCATACGGGATATGGATATTTCTAGACTCATGGTTTATGCTAAGCAGATCGAAAGGGAGAAAATGAATGAGAGGAGAGCATATGATCCTAAGAGGGCTAGATTCAGTGGTGGGTTCTCCGGTCTTTGGGGTAGTTTCTTTGGTTGCTTCAAACAAGGACAAGCTTCTAGTGCAAGGGTTGCTAATGCTAGAGTGCCTCCTCCTAGAGCACTGGTTGGTGGTGGTCAGGGGTACCCTCAGCATGACAAGTTTGGGAGGAATCATACCGATACTTGTTGGAAAGAGTTGGGTGCATGTTGTTGGTGGTGATTATAAGGTTGTTGTGTGAGACCCTGTGTTTCTCGTCATCCATTATATAAATAGTGTGGCGTTATATAAGGCATATGTAATTTTTGCTAGCACCTAGGGATAATAAGGCTGACAATAAGAGGTAATATCAATGGCTTAATGTTTCAAGTCAATGGATTCCCCTAAATACACATTCGGGGTTAAAGAAATGGCCTAAGTGGCACCTTGCCCCTTTTGGAAGGTTTTAATTAGGTTTCACTTTTCGGATGAGACTAAAAGTTTATAATGTTCTAATAATGAATTTTTAAAAAAAGTTATTTTAATAGCACAAAGGTCATATATTAAGTTTTGGAATCAAGAAAGTTGCAAGATAAAGGTTGGCCAAAGTTACCGTAAGTTTCTTTAAAAAGCCTTGTTAAATTTGGGTCAAATTTATCAGGCCACATCTCACTAAATATAAAGAGTTAGAAGGTTCATGACCCATCAAATTTAAGATCTATGAGTCTAGTTTCCAACAGACCAGACCGTGCATCAAACTGACCTCAGAATAAAAAGTTATGACAGATTTTTTATGGCTGCCCGAACAGGAAATCAGGTCATGGGTCGAGTCGGGTCGACCCACCTTAATGTCGGATAATTTGAGCTTCTTAAAGATGAAATCAATGCCATTTCATCTCCAATCAGGTTATAAACTGAAGGAAAAGTTTCCTCAAGGTAGCAAAGGAAATTGAGTAAGTGTTTCGCTTTTTTAACGTTAAAATTTGTTCATGTGCCTAGAAATGTGTGCCTTACGCTTTGCAATTGTTTTCCCCTTTTATTAGCTGTGTTTGGAGCTGTTTTTGGCTGGGAAAAAAATGGTGTTGTTGCTGACTATTCTAGGTTTGCAACTGGTGTATTCAGGTAATAATCTTGAGGCTCTTTTACGATTGTTTTTATGAAGTTTTATGAACGTCTACTCGTGTAAATGCTATATGGAAAATCTACTGATTAATGTTAATTTACAGACTGTTTATAGGAGGTTATAAGTTTTGTATATATAGTGGTTGCGAATATTAAGATGTACAGAACAACCTTTGTGAACGAATTTTGAGCAAATGGGCGATCATTGGAGAGGTATGTTTAGGTTAAGCTCTGTCCCTCCTTTTAGCACGAAATTTGGGAAGTTTCCCAAAACGTTAAATGCGATATCTTACTATTATGTTGCTAGAAAGACCTTTTGTAAAAGGCACTGGGATTATAGTTGAGTTATTTTCATGATGGTATTAGGTTGAAATTCCATTCGTTTGCTTAAACTGGAAGGTAGTATTCATAATAAGTACGTCTTTCATAAAAAATTAAAATTGAAGCATTTAGAAAGTAATGTGTTGGTTCCCAATATTCTCCAGTGAAATATTCCTATTTAAACTACTAAAGCACTTGATCCTGTTTAAATTCTTTCCTTTATTAATTGACATGAGACCAAGTATAAGCATTATGTACAACACCTTTATGAACATTTTAAAAGTTAAGGCTTAATTATAAATGTTGGTTTAAGTTTCCAAACTTGTGATAAAGGACATATAAGATCCCACAAGTCATATGTATAAGCTATGACAACGATTATGATGTTATGAGAATAAGTTTACAAATGAGCCAAGATTGGATAAATGACAATGATTATGATGCTATGAGAATAAGTGTACCAATGAGCCAATATTGGCTAAGTTCTTGCTACGGCCTACTATGTGCATTCAACATTCATATCATACATTTCACATTATTTATGGACTTCGAGCTATAATCAGAGGTATGGAGCCCATTTTCCCAAATGATTATATATATATGTATATGGTGCAAATGGCCACAGGTTGGCAGATATGATGTGGTTAGCTACCGGAAAGGACCACCATTGCTAGCATTTGGTTGGGTATGTCATGAATTTGCATCTATATGTATGTATTTACGACATGCGATACTCGAGCATACCATGCATATTTGATCAATAGGAGATTGCTTATTGGCCATTAAGGCTACTTGAGTTTTGGTTACAAGTGGTATTTTCATTAACCTTTTTGCTAAAATTATCAATGATTTTACTTCTAGCCTTACGTACCAGTACATATTTATTTGTACTGACATCCTTTTACCTAAGGACGCTGTATTTTATTTCGTGCATGCACGTTCAAGTGGGGGTTTTGATTTGCCCTTCCACTAGGAGCCCTGTTTAGTTGTTAGTTGGTAAGCTCCACCTCTTCCTGGAGTTTTCACGGGATGCTTTCTTTTTGTTGTACAGTTGGGTACAGTCGGGGGCCCTGTCCTGGCAATGTTAGTGATTCTCTTAGAGGCTATTGTGGACATGTTATTGTGGGTTGGTTATTTTGTGCCTTTCTGTCTCCAGTAATCATATTGGCATGTATATATAGTGTATGCTTGTACCTCTATTGTTGCAGCCTTGTCGGCTAACTAGTACTCTATCTTTTTGGTTTACCTATCTTGATGTACATAATTTACTATTGACCAGGTCATAACCTAAAATTTTCAAGCTTAGTCTTACAGACGTCATGCTACCCGATTTTCTACTGGTCCCTAGTTTAGTTAACTAGCATATTTAGTGGCTTCCTTGGCTGATAACAATATCGAGTGCCAGTTGTGCTTCCCCTCTCTTTAGGGCATGACAAATATGGTATCAGAGCAAGTCGTGTCCCAGGGAGTGTACAATGTTGAGTCTAGTAGAGTCTTGCTTATGGGTATGTTATGCACCACACTTATAATCAAGAGGCTATGAGGCATTTAGGGATGGTTACATTTCTTTCACTTAATAAAACGTGCTATAGAGCAAAGCTATAGGAACATATGAAATCTATATTGTGTTATGTTTTTCTTATTTAATGGGCTGTCTACGCTCCAGAGATGGCACAACATGAGATAAGTATGGATTCGAGAGAAGGTCGATAAAATCTGCTCATTTCTTGCTAACAATAACAATATATTCAATAGAGGATTATGCTAAACTTTACATTCAAGAGATTGTTTGCCTTCATGGAGTTCCATTATCTATTATCTCTGATCGAGGGGCTCAATTTACCGTACATTTTTGGAAGTCTTTTCAGAAATTTATGGGCACTCAGGTGAATCTCAACACCATTTTTCATCCACAAACTTATGGGCAGGCAGAGTATACCGTCCAGACCATTGAGGATATGTTACGTGCCTATATGCTGGACTTTAAAGGAAACTAGGATGATCATCTACCTATTATTGAGTATGCTTATAATAATAGCTTCCATGTTAGTATTCAAATAGATCCTTAGGGAGCACTATACGGGCGAAGACGTAGGTCATCGATTGATTAGTTTGAAGTTGGGGAGGAAAAGTTGCTAGACCCTAACCTAGTTCAACAAGCAATAGAAAAAAATGTAACTTATTAGAGACTTATCCAAAACGGCCCAGAATCAGCAGATGTTCGATGACGAGACTTCAAGTTTGAGGTAGAAGATTGAGTATTCTTAAAGGTATCACTTATGAAGGGAATCATACGGTTTGGAAAGACAGGAAAGCTCAGTTTTAAGGACCCAGATTTTTTCAAGTGGCGTTTCCCAAATCTCTTGGAATCGTCCCAAGTGAACTACCAGGCATCACACCATGGACGGCCCACACGGGCCGTGTGAAGCCACACGGACCGTGTGGCCTCCCGTGAAGGGATACTTGGTCTAGTTCACAGTAGGGGCAACGGTCATGTGAAGCCACACAGACTGTGTGGACTCCCATGAAGGGATACTTGGTCTAGTTCACGGTAGGGGCAACTTTGAGATAGAAGGGAATTTTAGCCAAGTGACGGTACACGACCACTCACATGGATCGTGTGATATGTCACGGATCGTGTGATGTGTCACAGACCATGTGGCTCTCCGTGTAACTCACTACATAAAATTATTCTAAGTATGGAAGTACTGTCTCGTAACTCTGTAGTGTAAAAATTATTTGAAGTACCTTCACACGGTCGGTGTCACGGCCCGTGTAGAGTTCCCAGACCGTGTAGTCGTCCGTTTGGTACTCCTTAGCCCCGTGTGAATTCGCTTTGCAAAGTTTCTAGGTATTGGATCACGGGCAATGTTCATGATCTGTGTGACATTTCACGGACCGTGTAGTGGACCGTGTTGACCTAACAGTTCCAATTTTGGACTGTTTTATTAATGGTGTTTATGTAATTTTGATTTATTTTAATTATAAATTATGACTTTTACCTATCCTAAACCCCTAATTCAGCTGATATCCCCTCTCCTATTAGTATATTCCCCTAAAACCTTCTACCCCTCATAACATCACCTTCCCATTCCTCTCTACTCTCTCCTTTCAAGGTTCAAGCTAGGTTTCTATTGGAGTCCAATTCAAGCCAAATTCATCCCTCAAATTCAGCTCCTCAATCAAAGTATGTGGAATTTATTCTTAGTCCCTTTCAACCAAGAAGACCCAAAAAAAAAATCTTTCAATCGATTTTCATGAATTTAGTGTACTTTAAATATGAATTTTGATTACTTGATTTACTTAATCCAATTGACGTATAGGATGTATTCTACATATGATCTCAATTCACTTTGATCACTATTATGATGATTTATATTGATTTATGAAGTTATGAACATGCATGTCCCCATTTAAAGTTGATTTATGCACGGGTGATCTACATTACGATTTACATGTGAATTTAATTATAGATTTGCAGAATATCATTTTATATAGCTAATTTTAAACCTGAATCTATGTTACCCATACCAACATCACATCGTGCATTGCATCTGCATTCATGCACATTGTTTTATATGAAAATTATGAAGTGGGTTCAGCCCAATTATGTTTTATGAAATGATTATGATATGATTTTTGTAACGCATTGGTTATGACAAGAATGTGATCACATATATGTCTATGATTATGACTCTTCGAGCATTATTGGTGCTTCCACCATTCTATAAATATAGATGAGCTATTCCTTGCATGAGCATTACGATTATGATTTATGATTTTGTATTTCAACCTAAATGTGCATTGAATGGTTTTGCAATGAATATGGTATCTCTTGATAGCACGTATATGTATAAGTATTTGAGTGGGATGTTGTTGACTTAGCACCGGTGGATTGGGAGCGTCAGGGCTATCCCCAAAGGGCCTCTCTTTTTCCTTGAACTATGCATCAACATAGGATTATTTGCCATTACCGAAAAGACCGGATCGTAAGAAATGGTTATTCGTTTATTATGTTTAGGATATGATATGATTAGAAAAAATCCTTCTGAAAAGTGGGTCGTAAGAAAGGTGACCATCCACTGAAAAGCGTGGTCGTAAGGTGTGATGTAGATTACCTTTGGCAAGTAATCATCTCCCTACCGGTGGGAGGTCCCAATCGGTCTAATTCATGTAATAGCTCGCACGAGTTTGATTTGTTAGTTATAGTCCATCTCCAATATATATGAGCATTGTTGCATTTCATGCATCATTAATATCATGATATCTTGTATATATTTCTATTGAATATAAAATTCTTTATACACTATATGCTCTTGTCATCTAACATTGAAATGGAGGTTTGGTAATTCATATGCATTGCATGCCCACATACTTAGTACATTTAAACGTACTAACGCATACTTTATGCATACATGATTTAACCATGCAAGGGTTGAGCACTTTGAGCGCAAACAGGTTGACGAATAGTCCAATCCCGGAGTATACTGTGGTGAGTCCCGTCTTTAAAGGACGAGTTAAATTTCTTTCTTTTATGTCATTTCAGAACATTCTTCCTTATTTGAGAGTGAGCCCGGGACTTGTCCTGGTCCCTGTTTCTTTTGACTAGAGGCATTTGTTGTGCCTTATGTAGACTCTTGTGAAATCCCTTTGTTATAACTAGTATTTTGCTTATGTATTGATGGGATGATTTATGAGAAACTCCTATATGAGCATATGTATGTATTGTGTGGAAATGTGGGAAGTCCCTAGCCCCCTATTGCCCCATAGCGTGAGTCCTATTTCCCCATCCCTTAGAACTATGTGTTATTAATTGAATGTTATTCTTGAACTGATGATGTGAATATAGATACTTAAAGCTTGTTTGGGGACTCTCGGGTTCCCATTCCCCGTGTCACATCTAGGACCTAACCTCGGGTCGTGACAAAAGATTGTATCAGAGCCCTAGGTTTATAAATGGTCCACCGAGTCCAACATGCCGCCTAGAGTAAAGTCCTATTCATTGGTGTAAAGTGCACCATGCCTATGAGTGGGAGGCTACGAAGATGTTTTCGGGATGGCCTCACTTCTTCATGTCTGATGTCGTGCTATGGCTAGTATATTTGGTTCCTTTATTTTGATGGTGTCGTTGATCCACTTAAGAAGAAGCCTCGAGGAAGACCCCTCCCACCAAGGCCGGCTCCGGCTGATGAGGTTCAGGCCCCTCAAGAGCCTATGGAGGAACCCATCTCAAATGGTGAGGTCTGCACAACCTTCGCCATGCTCGCTCAGATTGTGACTTCTCATACAAGGCATGATAACTTGCCACAGGATCCTCCATTTGCTTCTATAGCGAGAGATTTCACCTGGATGAATCCTCCGGAGTTTCATGGGTCAAAGGCTGGTGAGGATGCCCAGGAGTTCATTGATGAGCTTAACAAAATACTAAACAACATGGGTGTCACTTCCGAAGAGAAGGCTGAATTAGCTGCCTATCAACTGAAAGATGTGGCTTAGGGTGTGGTACACTCAATGGTCTTTGGGGAGAGGTTGCGGTGGGGATTTCAATTAGGAGGAGTTCATATTTGCCTTCCTTGATTATTTCTTTCTACTTGAGCTTAGAGAGGCCAAAATGACTCAGTTTATTAATCTCAAGCAAGGAGGTATGAGTGTAAGGGATTATACCCTCAAATTCACGAAGCTTTCCAAGTATGCTCCGTCACTGGTGGCTGACCCCCATGCAAGGATGCATAAGTTTGTTTCGAGTATATGTGAGTTACTTGTGAAGGAATGTCATACTGCTATTCTTATATGTGATATGGAAATTGCTAGACTCATGGTGTGTGCAGAACAGATCAAAGGGGAAAAACTCAAGGGGAGAAGGGTTTATGAGCCTAAGAGGACCTATTTTGATGGTGGATTCACTGACTTTTGGAGTGGTGGTTTCGGTCGCTTTTAACCATCGTCTATGAAGCCTCTATCACTAATCATATTGTGCCACTGACAGACACATGGCTACCCAAATCAAAATATAAGATTAGTCAAATCTAACTCTAAAGCAAGATGAAATAAAAACGGTGGATCCTTTAGAGTATGGGAAGCTCATCAATTAGCTGAGAATCTTGGATCTTCAATGGAGCGCCGGTTGATGATCTCTAGTACCTGCCTCTGCATCAAAAACGGATGCACTCCAAAGGGGATATCAGTACGTAAAATGTACTAGTATGTAAAATAGCTGAGTGAAACAGAAACAGGTAGAATAATATAAAACAACATCAACTCAAAACAATCATCAAATCAAATCATCAAATGTCTATCTACGCAAGAATAAAAAGTAAACAAGTGACCCATCAACCTCATCAATCAAATCAAACTCATCTCAAAGGAGCTCACCTCCTCTTATCTCATCTCGACTCAGAGTACTCAAGGTAGAAAATTTATGGGACTTTCTCTTATCTAACAATAATCACTTATGAGCTAGTGAATGTACAATAATCGTGTCGATGTTTCCACAGCCATTCCAAAGTTGCCAGGTAGGGAATGTATCAAAACCTTATTAGGTCACCCAATATGGAGTTAGCCGTCAATAAGCTGCGGTTTTCAGGGGCTTCTAATCAAGAGGCAACCATAATATATGTGATGGTTCTAAGCCATACTTTCGTTTGGAGACATACTTTGACGAGTTCAAGTTAGCCTAACTCTCAATCTTTTGGTGCTCGATATTCCTCCCATCACTCAATGCTCATAAAACCATCCATCCAATCAACTCATAGAGACTTTGGCCCTATTATCAATCAATATCATAGGGTTTTTAACCCTCTCATCAATCAACATCTCATAGGGACCTTATCCCTCTCATCAATCAATCTCATCAACGACTCATGATTTAGAAAAATCATTAGAGACCAATTGAATAGACACATCGGTGGAGTTCATTTGTAGAGACTCGTAGGGTTATCAAATTCGATCAACTCACCATCATTCTATCATCACAATCACAATCACAATCAACAATGTCAACTCAAGGCTCTAGACTCAATTCTTGGGTTCACTATGCATGCTTTCAAAAATAGTCATGTAAGGTTATGCGAATCTCCATGAAAATGTTCAATTCAAGAAAAAAACTTTATGATGATCGTCAACATAGGAAAAACATGAAAATTTAAATAAATTTTTAAGAAAAACCATCAAGATCATGTATGTAGACTCCTTGAACCATCAATGGGGCTCATGAGAGAACAATCTCATGCTTTTAGTTTAGCCTTAAATACCTGGGATGAAGTTGTCAATCAACCACGTCAAGGATATCCTCTCGAATCGCTCAACCTCAATCTCGTCTCCTCTCTCTTCAAGCCCTAACCTTGTTAGATTATTGGAATAGGACTTAGAATGGGTGTTTTAGACTCTTTTTACGTCAAAATAACCTAACCAGATCGTGTGTAGAGTATAGAAGGGGTTGGGAATAGACCGGAATGACCCTCGTAAAATTTAGAATTTTTTTCCAGTTTGGAGAAGCCCAGTGCGCGAGCGGACTGGTCGCGTACATTGCATTTTCATAAAAAGTTTCTGAATGAGGTTTCTCAATCCCGTCGAAAATTTTCAAAAAATATAAGTGCAGGTCCGCGAAACAGGCATGGCACACTCCTGTTGCTCACCAACACTATTTTGCGCTTTGGATCGAAAAATTATCTTTTGATCGGGTCATTCTAAAAATCGACCGAGACCATCTTCCTACTCAATGTTTCATGTAGATCACAAATCTCGCCTCTGATTTTTTCATACAAGCATTTGAAGATTCGTTACACACATACCCTCCCTCTAGGGGTATTTATGTAATTTTACTAGGTGTTACAACTATTTTCTCTAAGATAGACCTGAGGTCACACTATCACTAGTTGAAAGTGAGAGAATGTGAGATCCCGAAGATGGCTTTTTGAACCCGATATGGTCGCATCGAGTTTTTTGTGATGTCCTTTGGATTAAAAATGCACTTGCAGTCTTCATGAACTTGATAAACATAGTATTTAGATAGTACATTGATATGTTTATTATTTTATTTGTCGATGATATTCTGGTATATTCTAGAGATGAAGGGAGCATGTCAATCGCCTCAGAATAGTTTTGCAGACTCTCAAAGACCATAAGTCATATGCAAAAAATTTGAAGTGTGAATTTTGGCTCTAGTCTAGCTTTTCTAGGCCATGTTATCTTGGACGATGGTATTAGGGTGGATACGCAAAAGATTGAAGCGGTTAAGAACGAGCCTAGACCAACCACTCAGACCAACATAAGGAGTTTCTTGGGGTTGGTAGTATACTACCACAAATTTGTTGATAGATTTTCTTCCATATTATCGCTACTTACTAGACTGACTAAAAGGTCATGTTCCAATGGTATGATGAGTATGAGAAGAGCTTTCAAGAATTGAAACTAAGGCTGAATACTGCTCCAGTGTTCACCTTGTTTGAAGGGACTAATGGGTTTATAATTTATTGTGATGCCTCAAGAGTGGGATTGGGATGTGTATTGATGCAAAAAGGTAAAGTGGTGGGGTATGCTTCCAAACAACTTAAGGTTCTTGAGATGAAATATACAACTCATGATCTTGAGTTGTCACAGTGGTGTTTGCACTTAAGATTTGGTGCCATTATTGGTATGTAGTGCATGTGGATGTGTTCACTGACAACAAAAGTCTACAATATGTTTTCAGCTAGAAAGAGCTCAACCTGCGGCAGAGAAAATGGTTGGAGTTGTTCAAGGACTATGACCTGAGCATCCTCTACCAACCAGGTAAAGTAAATATTATTGCTGACGCTCTTAGAAGATTATCCATGGTTAGCACCGCACATATGGAGAAAGGAAAGAAAGAGTTGGCTAAGGAAGTACATAGATTGGACACGCCCCCTATTCCACTGTGTTCTAATCACTCCAACATCTTTCTAATTCAGAATGAATAACCCATTTACTCCCCAGTTGATCAGGCTAAGAAGTATAAATAAAAGCATCATACGAATAAGTAGCAAAGCCAATCATACATATATAAAATTAAGAATTCACATTGTCTAGGGCTACAATCCCAGAATATGGGAGAACTAGCCACTCATGGTTGATTCCCACATAAAATTTAAGCTAACAATTACCAACATTCAAGAGTACAAGGATGAAAAACGAACCAAATTTGACCTAGGTATTGTTCTTTACCTTCTTCTTCTATGTCGTTCAAAAACGGAATAAAATAAAAGTGTCTTTTAAAATAATTAATAGTATTCTCTTTTAGAATCCCGTCACTCAGTTTTTTCTTGGGATATTCACGGTCCGCGACATGGACTAGTGTGCTTTGACTCGGATTCACCAATTTGCTGACTGGACCAATTTGCTCCTTAATTTTTTTCTGGTCCGCGACGCGGACCCTGCATCGTACTTGGCCTTGGAACCATTTTCTTCTCCTTTCCAATTTAGCTAGTGTTTCCCCAGGTCCGCGACGCGGACCATCACCTCTACTGCTGTATGCTTCTTTTCCTCCTTGATATTTGGGTTTTGTTCATCCTCCCAATTTGAGCATGGCTTTGGAATGCCGTTATTTGACCAAAATATGCGAAATACAACCCAACGGAGTACTTGACCCCAGATTAGAAGAATAACCACAATCCAACTAAAAGTAGTTGTTCTCTGTATTTTTATCCTCTGATTTAGCTCAATTTATGGGTCTATTTGGCTAATTAGGCGTGTAAATATGCCTAAGATCACCACCCCACACTTAGAGCTTTGTCCTTCCTCAGGCAAATGCAAAGCACAAGCATGAGACTCACTAGGCAGTATGTACTCCGAAACAAATGATATGATGGATTGCATGCACCAACGAATCAAAACCTTACTGGATCCTGACAGTATCCCTATCATCTAACCCTTCACGCTTTACCGCGAAATCATGTGGGAATTTAGTCAACATTATCATCTGGTTGCTAACCTTACTTGAGTATGTGCCCTCACCAGAAGAATTACCCATGCACACTCATTAGAACTTAGAGAACAGAAGAAAAATATGGGTACTCAACCAACTCTCTCTCTCCCAATTGATGTCTTGTGTTGGGACTAGTTCTCATAGGCTTGTCTTTAATGTACCAATGCAACCTAGTAGCAATCTGCTCAAAGGATCACTGAGGTCTTCTGTGTGGTTGTAGTGTAGGCTACGGGCTGGTGGGGTACATTTATGGAATATGAGTGACATGGCTCAATTCCCAAGCGCTCCTAACTCAAGTTCACATCCCTACCTTTTGTCTCCTCACTTCGAATTTTCCCCCCTCAACACTTCATTTCGCTGCAAAGATTACATATTTCAGTACTCTGCCAAAGTTGTTATTCACATGTTGCATTGCTCTCTCACTGTTACAACCCTCTTTATTATTATTATTATTTTTTATATTCGCGATGCGGAGACGTCGTGGACTGCCACTGTTTTAAGGCCATACATCCATTTTGTGTTCTCTTATTCCCTGGGGTATTTAAGCTCTCCAATCCTCAGACTATCATGCTATAGCGCTTAGGAATCAGGTTCAACATGGGTTGAGATCGAATGGACGGGTTGGCTTAACACGTGGCTAACCAAAGGAAAAGGCTAAAGCTCAAAAGGGCTGACTAGGGAGTTATTGTTAAGTGGATAAACTGTTGAAGGCTTACTGGGCTACCAAAGAAATGCCTCGATCCTTTCCTTCGACTTAGACTCCTACCGAGTTCATTCAATATACCGGCCAAGTTCTAGAAACTATTGCAACATAGACTCATACAATTAAGCTCACCACTCTTGGCCCACTCCCCTCATAAGGTTAACACTAGATTTGTTATTGCCTTATTCACATGATTCCTTAATTACATCATTTTATTCTGAAGTGCTAGAATCAGGTATTAATTTCTCAGACTTCCTAGTGATTAAGTTACTTTGATTTGCATGCCCGCCATACCCTACTTGATTGCATTACTGTCGACACACTAATATAAAAACTGAATTGACAAGCCATTTCATCTCTAAGATAACATGTTGCAACAAGTCAAAACATTAATAAGCAATACCAGAGTACAGTTGTCTTAACATGAACACATGACTAATAACAAGAGAGAAATAATAGAAAGAAGAATAGGCAAGAAAAAGAAAAGTCTGAATTATACAAGCTGAATTAACATGTAAAATAAAATGCATAGTCATTATTTGCACAACCATCCACCCCACACTTAGTCTCAGCACTGCCTGAGTGCTGATCATACAAAACCTGCATCGATAAGGCTTGCTCTTACTCCTCCGGGCCAGCCAAGATTGGCTCCCCTCCTACAGCGACTAAGACCTCATCCTCAATGTCATCCTCCTCCGTGTTGGAAGTAATCCGTGCATCTTCCGAGTCAGTAGGGATGTCATCATCAGTGGGCTCCACAAATATGGGCCCGATACCCAGCACAACATTTGCAAGGGCGTTGAGCGGGTAATGGGCTTCGACTTTGTCCAGCTCCTGCTGCGTAGACGAGCAACTGCCCGTCCTGTGTCGCAGCATCTCTAGCTCGTACATGCGCGCCACTATGAGCTCATCCCTGTGGTTCCGCTCGGCAGTAGTGATGATTGGTGACATTATATGGTGGGGCCTCAATGTAGGGCCAGTAGTCCAACTCTTCCGTGGGGACACCTGGACGATTACACAACTCAGTTATGAGGCCCCCGAAAGCATACCTTCGGCCGTGGTGGACCCTTGCCTTCCTCATGGCGGACTTTAGAATAGCCCCAAAGTGCAGCTCCATGCCTGTCATGAGGGCATATACCAAGCAAGTCCTGTCTCGCATCGCGACAGTGAAGTGTTGCCCTGGGAAGAAGGAGTGCATCATTATTTTGACCCATATCTGAGCTTCCCGATTCATGTGTGCAAAGGGAAAGCTCTTGTGGTACCCTCGGCCTGCATGCCTGATCCATCTCACCGTGGAGTTTACTCCTGCAAGCGTGTGCCAGATGAGTCGGTATAGGGACTGCAACTGCAAATCATTAAAAGCACCGGCAGGAATATCTGGAGTGCCAAGAATGCAATTAATGGCAAGGGGGCCGATATTGACTTCAACACCTCGCACAATGACCACCTGTGTGCGAGGTACCTTCTTCAGGTTAGCGTAGAACTCCCGGACCACGCTGAGGTTGCACGGTAGGGGATTGTTGGAGAGGAACGTCAAGCGGTATTCCATTCACTGCTGATAGATTTGGGGGAACTCGCGAACCTAGGAGTCCGCATCAATAGGCACATCAAGGAAGTACTTGGTCTCATTATGAGCCCGGTACCACCTCTACCTCTCTTTATCAACTGCCCGGAGCCCAAAATGAGGTCGTTGGCCTTTGTGCTCAAGGGCTCGGGGTACTACTGAGACGTCCCTGGTTCGCCTTCGACTGCTCGAGGTGCCTGCTCCACTGGTTTGCCCTGTTCTTTGTGCCCTAGAAGCCATTAATACCTGCAACAAGACAAGCTCAGTCGCTTAATGATAGCAAAAGGGGGGAACTGTGTGCAGGCTCAGGTTCTCCTGACCCCACATATAGACCAATCCACACCTCGTGAAGAGGATACTCAGACTTCTCCGCATCACTGGTGTTACGTTGATCCCCCCACAATGAATAATCTAGGTCAGTCTTAGCAAGCATGTTACCTATGATACAACCCATAGGCCAAAACTTTGAGCATAATGAGTAACAAACCACCTACACTTAGAGAATTTCCACAAATTATGGCAGTCTGACCCAAAAGACCCCTTCCCCAACAGTTATGGCCAAGCTCCACCAAATTTCGCAGCCTAGGGTTTTCACCCCACAAGAATATTCACAAAAAACGACCATCACCACAAAATTACACCAAAAATTTGACATCTATCACTACCCTACGCATAAGATGACCCCATCATGACATTATGCTCCTACTACACTGATCACATGCTATAATATATCCTAAGAAGCAAATATCATGCACAATACAAGAGAAGATACGACATGTAGAGTGAAGACACTTACTTGAGTTGAAGAAGAATGATGGTGAGATGGGTAGGCGTCGCATAGATGTTTCAAAATTTAAGAGTAGGAGAAAAATAGGGAAAGTAGAGGAAATGGGGTAAAAAATCGGGTGAGATTTGGGAAAGAAAACCCTAGAAAGAGGAATGGGGGTTTATATAGGGGCGGGGGCCACGCTGAAATCGAGGACTAAAATATAAGGGTCTGCGAGGCAAGCGCGACGCGAAGCCATTGCAGAGAGTGCCTTAGGAAAATACTTACCTGGCTCAGAAGGAATAGTTGATACGTGATGCGTCCGCAACGTGTCACTATCGCGAACAGCCACTGTTTCGAGGCCCAAAATTTTTTGAATTATTAGCTACGGGCCCCGAATTCCTCGAACACTTGACTAAGCTTCACAACATCAACACATGTTAGTTGATCTAATTCATCTACCAAAATAACTCACAGATTTGTGGAAATCGACGATGCATTTTTTTCATCCATAACAGCTCCACAAGAGGTAGGTCCGCGATGCGGTACCACCGCGGAAGGCCACTGTTTTGGGGCCCAAAAATTTTTAGATCTTGAGCTACGGGCCCAAAAAATTCCCCGAACACTGCCAATAGCTGCAAAACATCAACACCAGTTAATCCAAACAAAGAAATTTCAATAATGATCGACGAATTACCGGGAATTGATGGGGACCATTTCAGCCTTAGGATGAGCACTGTGTGTGATGTGTTGGTGACATGTATGCATTGCGGACAGCCACTTGTTGCTTGTTTTGGTGTTGCTTTTTTATAGTATTAAAACCTTACCTTACCACGGGTTGCTTCCCACCAAGCGCCTGATTTACCGTCGCAGCATGATTCAGCATCACATACTCTTCATTGGCCAAATTAATGACCTTTTCTTCCCTGTTTGTGTCGGCACCATAGTAGTGCTTGACATGGTGCCCATTAACCAAATAGGTTTGGTTTGATGTTGTACCTTTAAGCTCCACAGCTTCGTGTGGTGTGACATTCACCACTGTGTATGGTCCACTCCACTTTGACCGCAGCTTACCTGGAAACAATTTTAACCTTGAGTTAAAGAGAAGTACTTACTGACCTGGCTCGAAGGCTCGCAGTATGATACGTTGGTCATGCCATCTTTTGGTTTTCTCTTTATACAATATTTCATTCTCATACGCGTGGAGCCGAAATTCATCCAACTCCACCAATTGCTCCAGCCTCTTCTTTCCAGCGAGCTCAGGATCGAGATTTAGCCTTCTAATGGCCCAGTATGCTTGGTGCTCTAGTTCTACTGGGAGATGACATGTCTTCCCATATACTAACCGATATGGAGGTATGCCTATATGTGTTTTGTACGATGTCTGGTATGCCCACAAGGCTTCGTCAAGTTTGATTGCCCAGTCCTTCCTTGTGGCATTCATGGTCTTTTGCAGGATCTGCTTCACCTCTCTGTTAGACACCTCCACTTGCCCACTCGTCTGTGGATGGTATGCGGTAGCCACTTTATACCTTGATCCACACTTAGCCAACAAATTCTTCATCGTCTGGTTAATGAAATGAGTTCCTCCATCACTTATGATGCCCCTTGGAGTTCCAGACCTAATGAAAATTTGCTTTCTGAGAAACTTGCTCACTGCCTTCGCATCATTAGTGGGTAGTGCCGCCACTTTTACCCATTTGGAGACATAGTCTACTGTGACCAGGATGTACTGGTTACCAAAGGAGGGTAGGAATGGACCCATGAAGTCCATCCCCTATACATCAAAGATCTCTACCTCCAAGATGTTGTTAAGGGGCATTTCATGTCCCTTGGAGATGGTGCCCATCTTTTGACATGCCTCAAATTGCATGGCATCTCTGAATAACGTGGGCCAGAAGAACCCGGACTGTAGAACCTTGTGAGCTGTTCGTTCACCCCCGTGATGGCCTCCATAGAGAGAAGCATGACACTTGTCTAAAATCATCCGCATTTCTGCTTTAGGCATGCATCTTCTCACCATTCTGTCAGGCCCTTGCTTAAACAGATCGGCTCATCCCATATGAAAGCTTTTGAATCATAAGCCAGACACTTTCATTGTTGATAGGTCGCCCCCTGTGGAAATACCCCACGTACCAAGTAATTCAAAATATATGCATACCATGGTAGTTCCTCCACCTCTAAGGCCAGCAACTGCTTATCTGGGAACTCTTATTTTATCTGCAGTTGTTACCTTATGGTGGGCATCACTTTCCAAGCGGGATAGATGATCCGCGATCTAGTTTTCACACCCGTTTCGATCCTCTATCTCAATGTCGAACTCTTGGAGTAACAGGATCCAATGAATTAACCTTGCCTCTTTCTTGCTGAACAAGTACCACACCACTGCATGGTCGGTGAATACTACGACCTTGGTGCCTACTAAATACGATCTGAACTTGTCAAATGCATACACCAATGCTAGTATTTCCTTTTCAGTCATGGTATAGTTACCCTTGCTGCATCTAGTGTTTTATTGGCATATTAAATGGCATGGAACACCTTGTCTCGGTGCTGCCCCAACACTGCACCCACAACATTGTCACTCGCATCACATATTAGCTTGAACGGGAGCTCCCAATCTGGTGCTGTTAGTATTGGGGCTTCAACTAGCTTCCTCTTCAATAATTCACATGCCTGCAAACAAGAAGCATCAAAGTTAAAAGTTACCTCTTTCTCCAAGAGGGTCGACAATGGCTTGGAAATTTTGGAGAAGTCCTTAACGAATCTTCGGTAAAACCCCGCATGACCCAGAAAGCTCCGGACTCTTTTTACTGACACAGGGAGCGGTAGCTTCTCTATCGCCTCTATCTTGCCTTGTCTACTTCTAGACCATGCTTTGACACCTTTTGCCCTAAGACTATTTCTTCTTTCACAAGGAAATGGCACTTCTCCCAGTTAAGGACCATATTAGTTTCTTCACAGCATACCAGAACCCTGTCTAGATTCTGCAAACATGTTTCAAAGGACTCCCTAAACACCGAGAAGTCATCCATGAACACCTTCATAATGTCTTCCACCATGTCATGGAATATAGCCATCATGCACCTTTGGAAGGTGGCCAGGGCATTGCATAATTCAAAAGGCATGCACTTGAAGGCATAGGTGTAGTATGGGCATGTGAAAGTAGTCTTTTCTTGGTCTTCAGGGGGCAATGGTGATCTGGTTGTACCCAGAGTATCCATCCAGGAAGCAATAGTACACTTTTTCAACCAACCTATCCAACATCTTATCAATGAAAGGCACCGGATAGTGGTCCTTGCGGGTGGCATCATTCAATCTCCTATAATCCGTGCAGATGTGCCACCCTGTTACCGTTCTGGTTGGAATTAGCTCATTTTTATCATTGGTGACGAATGTCATTCCCTCATTCTTGGGCACACATTGTACCAGGCTCACCCATTTGCTGTCAGATATAGGAAAGATGATTCCTGCATCCAACCACTTGATTACCTCTTTCTTTACTACTTCCTTCATAATTGGATTTAGCCTCCTCTGAGGTTGGGCCACTGGCTTATGGCCCTCCTCTATGTATATTCTATGCATGCACAGGTCTAGACTGATGCCCTAGATATCTGACATTTGTCATCCCATTGCTTTCTTCCTTTGCCTTAGCACTACTACTGCTGCTTCTACCTAGGCTGCAGTCAAGGACACATACAAGATTACAGGTAACATTTCATTCTCGCGAAGTAATACATACCTGATATGCGAGGGCAATGGCTTCAATTCCAGTTTAGGTGCTTCTTCAACTGAAGGTTTGGGGGGGGCAACACTCTGTTTAACGGCTCCGCTTCTTTCTTCAGTATGCTGACACTGTGGACATTTAGCGTACCTTTTATTTCTCTGGCTTTTGCATCGTCCACTAGCCCTTGGTTCAACAACACTCTCGTCAGTAGGTCTACTATCTCTACCTGGCTTAATATCGCTACTGTGTCTAGCACGGTGATAGCAGCCAAGTCCTCATAGGCTGCAGGGAGATTCATAGCTTTGTACACATTGAATACTTCCACCTTATCATGAGCTCTCATGGTGAGCTTCCCTACTATTACATTAATCAGTGCCCCACCTGTCCCTAATATTGGGCGACCAAGAATGAATGGGACCTCAGGATCTGGTTCAAAGTCTAGGATGACAAAGTCTACTGGGAAGATGAGTAATCCCACATGGACTAGAACATCCTCAATCACCCCATCTGGTCTCGCCACTGAACGATCCGCTAGTTGTAGGACGATGGCGGTTGGTTTTGGGCTCCCCAGCCCCAACTTCGAGAACTTGGAGCTAGGCATGAGATTAATGCTTGCGCCTAGATCACATAAATCCTTTGCATTCACGCGACCACCTATTGTTACCTGTCCAGTGAAACTCCCCAGATCTTTCATTTTTATTGGCAGCTTGGATCCATTCAATATCCTGGAGCTGCAAGTCTCGGTGAGTGCTACAGTCTCATACTCAGCTAACTTGCTTTTATTTGCCACAATGTCCTTCACGTACTTAGCATATTTCGGAATTCCCTGCAAGACATCAATAAGTGGTAAGTTAATGTGTACCTGTTTTATCATCCCGATGAACTTCTGGAAATAGTCGTCCTCCTTCTTTTTGAACTTCTGTGGAAATGGGGGAGGTTGTTTCGGACTAGGGTAATGTCTTCCGAAGCTAGACTTGATATGTCGGCCTCATCACTTTGTGTAGTGCCTGCTTCAGCCCCACCGCTCCTCTTCGGCACTGCTTCCATTAGAAGTCGTCCGCTCCTCGTACTGACCACATTACCTGCTTTGGGTTAGGGTCAGTGTTACTTGGTAGACCCCCTTGGGGTCTAGAATTCATGTTTCCTGCCAGTTGCCCCAACTGCCTTTCCAAGTTCTGAAGATCTTGCTTGTTTCTCCAAATCTCCTCTTCTTGCCTATTCTGGTTCGCCAGAATTTGCCTCAATACCTCATTGTCAGTCATACTATTGGGGTTAGCTTGTTTTGCAGGCTACTGTGCCTGCTGATTGTGATATGCATTGTTACCCTGTGGTCTCTGCTGAAATGTCCCCTGATTCGGCTGCTGACCTCCCCATGAGAAGTTTGGGTGGTTCCTCCAATTCGGGTTGTACGAGTTACCAATGCCTTGATAACCCCCTCTTTTTAGCATTCCTTACAGCGTTCACTGCTTCTGGATTAGCCCCACAATACTCAGCAGTATGATCTCCTCCCCTGCAAACATCACACCACCCAAGTTGTTGTTGTTGCACCACATTCACTGGGGCTGGCTGTTGACCTACACTTGCCTGCGTTTGTTGTTGCTATCCTAATGCCAAGTTGTTGAACTGAGTAGTTATCATATTTTGCATAGCTGACATTTGCGCTCGCAAAGAAGTTATGGCATCAATTTCTAGCATACCGGCTTGCCTCTGGACTACCGGTCTGCTTGATCCTCCATTCCAGTAAGGATTTCCCTATGCTATCCTATTCAGTAGGGCATACAACTCATCGTACGTCTTTTCCAATGCCTGACCGCCTGCAGCCAAATCAAGAAGAATCTTTGTGTTGGGTTCCAGACCTTCTATGAAGGTATGTACCAACACTTCATTAGCTTGGCAATGATGAGGACAATTAATAAGCAAAGTTTTAAACCTGTCCTAAGCTTGATATAGATTCTCCTCAGGCTTTAGCTTGAAGCTCAAAATTTCACTCCTGAGTTTGCAGTTTTGCCAGATGAGAAGAAGCGGGTGAGGAACTTGCGAGCAAGATCATCCCATGACATGATAGAGTTCGGTGATTCAATCTGCAACCACCTCCGTGTGCCCCCCAACAATGAGAAGGGGAATAGGGTCATTTTCACATAGTTCTTATGCACCCCTGCAGGAATGAAAGTGTCAGCAATCTCCAGGAAGTTTTGAAGATGGACCTGTGGATCTTCGTGTGGTAACCCGGTGAATTGTCCGGTAGAGTGTAGTAACTGAACCATGTTTTGTTTTAGTTCCCACGGACCTTCGGGCTCCGGTTTCAAGAAACAGCTCGTGACATTAGTAGTTAACGGGATTGTCGTATCCATCACTGGGCGAGGTGCTGCGTGTGCACGAGGTGTTGCCTGTTCACAAGGATTATCTTCAGCCATTGGTTCCCTGGTAGGATGTGTGTAGGTTCTGCTGTTCTCACGATCCTCCTGTTCAATAAGTTCACGTGGAGGAGTTTGGAATAGGACGCCTGCTCTTCTCTTTGATTGTCGAAAGCAAGAATCCTGGTCTTCCAGTTTAGTACTCAACTGCCTGAAATAAAGGCACAACTTAGATCAAATGCAGTGAGCACAACAAAGCACAACAATTTAGAGAATTAACTAGCTCAAATTTAAATTCCCGGCAATGGCGCAAAAAACTTGTTGCTTCCCTAGCACAGGCAAGTGTACGTAGTCAACCCAAGTAATATAGTGGCCCTGAGAAAGTGGCCGGAATATCGAACCCAAAGGATTTGAAGATCAATGATATCTATCTAAGTTATCATGCGCAGTTGGTATCCCCGATTAATAGCAATGAGATTTATAAAAGAAAAGAATTACGTCTAAATTCTATGACTTAACACACGATTCGATTTTTGTGAAATAGTAATTATCAAATTAAAAGTAATTACGGGATTGTAGCCATTGCGACTCCGTTGTCTCCCAATCATTGTTCATGCATCTTGGTTTACACTTACTAGTTCACAGGGTTTAATTTAACAAACAGGGTTGCACGCCTCTGCAGGCCTACTTTTACTGACTGCCTAACTACATCATTGAGCGGGGATAGACAGACCACCAAAAATGCTTTAATTTGATCTTCCTATATTATGAACCAAGCGAGATGTAAGGGTAGTTGTCACAGGTCTCCCTTACACGAACCAATCTATTGACCTAGTTGGACACCCCCTATTCCACTCCCTTACATGAACCAATCTATTGACCTAGTTGGACACCCCCTATTCCACTGTGTTTTAATCACTCCAACATCTTTCGAATTCAAAATGAATAACCCATTTACTCCCCAGTTGATCAGGCTAAGAAGTATAAATAAAAGTGTCACAGGAATAAGTAACAAACCCGATCATACATAAACAAAATCAAGAATTCACATTGTCTAGGGCTACAATCCCAGAATATGGGAGAACTAGCCCCTCATGGTTGATTACCACATCAAAATTAAGCTAACAATTACCAACATGCAAGAGTACAAGGATGAAAAACGAACCAAATTTGACCTAGGTATTGTTCTCTACCTTCTTCTCCTTCTATGTCGTTCAAAAACAGAATAAAATAAAAGTGTCTTTTAAAATAATTAATAGCCTACTCTTTTAGAATCCCGTCACTCATTTTTTTCTTGGGTTATTCACTGTCCACGACGTGGACTAGTGTTCTTTGACCCGGATTTACCAATTTGCTAACTTGACCAATTCGCTCCTTAATTTACCCTGGTCCGCAACGCGGACCCTGCAGCGTACTTGGCCTTGGCACCTTTTTCTTCTCCTTTCCAGTTTAGCTAGTGTTTCCCAAGGTTCGCGACGAGGACCATCACCTCTGCTACTGTATGCTTCTTTTCCCCCTTGATTTTTGGGTTATGTTCATCCTCCCAATTCGAGCATGGCTTCGAAATGCTGTTATTTGACTAAAATCTGCAAAATATAACCCAACAGAGTACTTGACCCCCAGATTAGAAAATAACCACAATCCTACTAAAAGCAGTTGTTCTTTGTATTTTACCCTCCGACTTAGCTTTGGCTAATTAGGCGTGTAAATATGCCTAAGATTAGTGGAGCTAATGTTCAGAAGGGATCTGCTTCATCTCTAGTGGCTGAAGTGAAGGAGAAGCAAGACCAGGATCTTGTTCTACTTCAGCTGAAGGAAATTGTCCATAAACAAAAGGTTATGGTTTTCTACAAAGGGGGATATGGTGTGTTGAGATACCAGAGTAGATTCTGTATTCTGAATGTTGATGGTGTTTGAGATAGAATTATGGTCAAAGCTCACAACTCTAGGTATTCCATTAATCCTGGCACTACCGAAATGTATTATGACTTAAGAGAAGTCTATTGGTAGAGTGGAATGAAGAGGGATATTGCTAAGTTTGTTTCTAATTGTCCGAACTGTCAGCAGGTCAACGTTGAGCATCAAAGGCCATGTGGATTGGCTCATAACTTAGAGTTTGCAAAATGGAAGTGGGAAATGATCAATATGGAATTTATCATTGGGTAGTCAAGGTCCCGAAAGAAGCATGATTCGATATGGGTGATTGTGGATAGGATGACTAAATCAACTCACTTTCTAGCAGTTAAGACCACTAACACTACAGAGGAGTATGCCAAGTTGTACATCCTGGAGATTGTGAGGTTGTATGGAGTTCCCTTTTCCATCATCTCAGATAGAGGAGCCCCATTCACCTTCCAATTTCAGAGATATTTCCAAAAAGGACTGGGTTCAAAGATGAATCTAAGTAGTGCCTTTCTTCCCCGAACAGATGGTCAGGCAGAGCATACAATTCAAACCGGGGAGGATATGTTAAGGGCCTACGTCCTTGACTTTAAGGGTAATTGGGATGACCATTTGCCTCTAATCGAATTCATATATAACAACAGTTATCATGCAAGTATCCAGATGGCTCCCTACGAAGCTTTATATAGGAGGCGATGTAGATCACCTGTTTGGTGGTTGAAGTTGGAGAAACTGGATTGATTGGACCTGACCTTATTCACCAGTCCATGGAGAAGGTGAAGGTTATTACTCAGAGTTAGAAGACTGCACAGAGCTGCTAAAAGTCCTGCACTGAAGTGAGAAAAAAAAGATTTAGAGTTTGAGGAGAATGATTGGATGTACTTGAAGGTGTCACCAGTGAAGGGTGTCATGTGATTTGGTAAGAAGGGAAAGCTAAGTCCCTGCTATATTGGTTCATATCAGATTATGAAGAGGATTACGAATGTTGGGTATGAGTTAGAGTTGCCTTCTGAGTTAGCTTCCATTAACCTAGTCTTTCATGTTTAAATGCTGAAGAAATGCTTGGGCAATCCTTCATTGATAGTCCCTATTGAGAGCATCGGAGTAAAAAATAGCATGTCATATGATGAGGTTCCAGTTTAGATCCTAGATTATAAGGTTCACAAATTGAGGACCTAAGAGATAGCTTCTATCAAAGTCCTATAAAGAAATCAATTTGTTGAAGAAGCCACGTGGGAAGCTGGGGAGGATATGAAAGACAAATATCCACATTTTTTTGGTCCCAGTGATGAGAATTTCTAAGGTAATGTCTATCCTCACCCTTGATGTACATTAAATTTTCTATCTTAGAGTTGATGTTTAATTGTCTAGAGAGTTTGAAAAATTGATTGATGAAATGAGTCTCGACTGTTATTCATGTGTCGAGTCTATCTTTATTAACTCTTCATACGAGGACAAATGATTTAAAGGGGAGATAATGTAACACTCGGCAAATCATTACCAAAATACCCCCAGATGAGAGACGTCGCATAATGCGTCTTCCCAAAATCGTTTGACAAATCCGAGGCCAAAAATGTGATCAACACAAAAACTTGTCTAGAAAATGATCTTTGTTGATTTTTACAACAACCGGATCAAAGGATAATTTTTCAATGCGAAAATACAATTCTAGAGATGCATGTGATATGTCTGTATTGTAAACTTGCCACGGAGTTACACTTAATTTTGGTTCCTTTATTTTCTATGAGATTGGAAGATCGGTCGAAAATATTTTAGAAATGAATGTACAGGTCCGCAACAGGTCCAAGATCTAGTCCTCGAACTTACTCCATCGAAGTTTAAAATTTTAAATCTTACGAGGGCGTTGCAGGCTCATTTTTTTACAGGTATGCAATAGGTCATTTTTTGCTTAAGAAGGGTTTCAAAAACCCATTCTAAAGTATTACGCTAAAAATTGTGTTAGAGTTCTTGAGATAAGGAGAGAAGAAAAGCTAGGGTTCCAGAGATTGAGGTCAATTCCTTGTGAAGGTTAGTGTTGTTCTTCATTCCAGGTATGTAAGGTTGACCTAAAGCATGGAATTTTTCTCCCATGTTCCCCATGATTGTGATGGAATGAGTTACGATAACATTGTTCACATGATTGCATATCTTTTGAAAACCTCTATAATATTAAACTTGTTTTTGCTTGTAATTTATAATTGATGTATTTCTGTAAACTCGCTTCTTGAACAAATGATTTTGAATTCCTGTATCGAACATAAAATCCTAGCTGTCATTTACTAAAACTTGCAAGAATGAACTTAGGTGATGAGTCGAGAGCTTTAACGGTATGATTATGCATGTGACTATGCTTATGATCTTGATATGAGAGTGCTGATGATGATGTTGATGAAACTCGATGTTCCTAGAGCCTTAAACATCCTAAACTAATCCTAAAAGAATGTTCCTAACCAAAGGAATTGATGGTTGATGTGATGAATTGAGTTGATAAATGTCTAATGAGACTAGTTAGATAAGTACTTCAAATGATTGATGTCTTATGAGCATGTTGAGTCTTGGGAGGAGTATTGAGCACTGAATTGAGCAAGAGTAAATAACAACTCAAACTCAATAACTACATAGCCAGCGTAAGAGAGGATCGAACCGTAAAACTGGATGTTTCCTTTTGTCCCAAAGGAGGACTTGATGTTATTCATTGTGGATCCACCGACGTGATGTCCTTTACCCTAACAAGGTACTGGATGGATATGGCAATGACATCATTTCATTGTATCATCACCGGGCTCATAGGTGATAGTTGTCGGTTAGAGAAATGTAACACCCCAACTTTTTTTTTTACTAAGATTGAGTCATCCTTCATATGATAGGATCAATTCCTAAGTATTTAAAGTATATTAGATATGATTTAGAGTTATAATTGATCTTTTACATCAATCCAAGTCCAAAGAAATTCTAGCAACTAAGTTTTCATATGAGTTGATGGAAGAGTCAACTTCAAATGGCCATATCTCCTAAAGTATAATGAGTTAGGTGACCCATAATATATCAAATTAAAGATCTTTGAATTATCTTTCCAACGCATCTTATTTCGCGTTAAACGGAGTTTGGAGTAGAGAGTTATGACCATTTTACTGGAGACCTGTAGAGCTGTCCGAAGGTCCGCGACGGCTCCGCGACGCGGACCTATCGCGAACCCTTTCTGGATAAGCTAACCGACGTTTCTTTATTTTATTTTGAGGTTACTTTTACCCTAAAGCCTTTGGGCGTCTATTTAAGGTCCCAAAACGCATAATACGTCAGTTTCATAAGTCAAAACCCTCTCTTTCACTCCTAAACATAAAATGCTCAAGAATCATCAAGAAAGTCATCAAGTTAGGATTAACTTTCAAGATTCTTCATCAAGGTGAGTTATTCTTCATAAGCTTTAAGCTAATTTCTCTATCTATTCATGAAATCCCTAATAGAATCTTAAATCCTAACCTAGGGTTTCAAGAAAGCAAATTCAAGAATCCCAACAAAGGATTCCTTGATCCTTCTTTCTATGAATTAGGGTTCTTCATCAAGAAACTCTAAAGATTCTGAGTCAAGAAGTCAAGAATCAAAAAGAAGTTCTTCAAACAATGTCTTTCCAAGTTCTTTCACTCTAAAAGAACAACGAGATTGAGGATTTTCTCCAAGAAACGAGTATTCATCAAATTTTGATTGTAATATCAAATTTCCAGGTATGTAAGGCTAAACTAAAAGCATGAGTTTGTTCTCTCATGTGCCCCATAGAGGTCAAAGATGAGTTGATGGTTGAAGAGTATGTGTGCATGAATATTTGAGAGTTTTTCATTGAAAAATTGATTTGAAATTACATGTTTTCTAAGTTGATGATCATCATACTATTTGTTTTCTTGAAGTTAACATTTTTCATGAGATTTTGCATAACCTTACATGATTATTTGAAAAGCATGCATAATGAACTTAGGGATGAGTCTAGAGCCTTGACGATGATGATGTTGTGATGTTGTGATTGTGTTTCACATTTGATGAGAGTCTTGATGATGATGTTGATGAGAATGACGTTTTATGATGTCTTAAAATGGGAAGTTTAATTTCTAAAAGAGTATCTTGAGTCTATGATGTTGATGTTGATGTTATGAGGTGAGGTACTATGTCCCTCTGGGACCGATGTTGATGTTGAGGTTTTATAATATGTCCCCATGGGACTGATGTTGATGTTGAGATGATGTACTATGTCCCTCTGGGACCGATGTTGATGTTGAGGTATTATATCATGTCCTTATGTGATTGATGATGATGTATTATGTCCCTATGGGACTGATGATGATGATGTTTTATGAGCATGTCGAGTTCTGGGAGGAGTATTGAGCACCGAAATGGGTAGAGAGTGAGTCCCACTCAAACCCATTAACTACGTGGCCCGCGTAGGAAGAGAGGATTGAACCGCAATGCGGATGGCTCCTATCTTGTCCCAAAAGAGGACTGATGTTTGATGTTTTTTGTGGATCCACTGATGTGATGTCCTTTACCCCGGGCAGGGTATTGGATGGATGTGGCAACGGCATCGCTTCGTTGTATCATCACTGGCTCATAAGTGATGGTTGTCGGTTAGAGAAACTCCCAGTTAGGTTCCTTTTGATAGGACTCTGATGTTGATGTTGATGTGATGTTTGAGTCGAGTTCCCTGAGTTGAGTTGATGTCGATGTTCCCTGAGATGAGTTGATGTTGATGTTCCTTGAGTTGAGTTGATGTCGATGTTCCCTGAGATGAGTTGATGTTGATGTTCCTTGAGTTGAGTTGATGTCGATGTTCCTGAGTTGAGTTGAGTTGATGTTGATGTTCCTTGAGTTGAGTTGAGTTGAGTCGAGTCGAGTTGAGTTGAGTTGAGTCGAGTTGAGTTTCCTTGAGGTGAGTCTGATGTATTGATGATGTATTGATGAGATGTTGATGGGTCATTGTCTACTCTTTATTCTTTCTTTAGATAGACATTTGACATTCTGATGGAGTATGATGTTGAGTTGATGTTATTCCTATATTATTCTATTTGTTTCTGTTTCACTCAGCTATTTTACATACCAGTACATTCCAAGTACTGATGTCCCCTTCTGGGACTGCATCGTTTTATGATGCAGAGGCAGGTATTAGAGATCATTGACAGGCGCTTCGTTGAGGATCTATTCGCATTCAGCTGATCGGTGAGACCTCCTTATTTTCGGAGGATTTCCATATTATTATCATCTAGCTTAAGTAGTACTTTATTCTCCTTGAGTTGGATAGCCATGGCCTGTCATGGTACCATCTAGATGTTTGAGTTAGAGGCTTCATAGACACTGAGTAGAGGATGTGATGTATTGTTTTTTTTCAACTATTCTTTGTTGGAAATTAACATTTTGTATAAAGACTTGATTAATTTAATTATATTAAGGTCTTTTCCTTGAGGATGTTTCTTCCGCTGTTGAGTATGATGTGACGATGAGTCCAAGTGGTTCGCTTGGGGACTAGCAATAGTCTCTGAGTGCCGGCCACGCCTAGGGTACCCTCTCGGGGCGTGACAAGAAACTACTAGATAGGTCATGACGGTATCTTAAGGTGATGACTGAGTTCCTTACTTTTCGAGTTGAGTCTCTTGAGTTGATTCGATGACTGAGATGAGTTGATGTTTGAGTTGAGTGCCTTTTATGATGTCCTTTCCTTTCCATCTATTTTACATACTCGTACATTCCACGTACTAACGTCCATTGGGGCATGTATCTTTTTATGATGCAAAGACAAGTACTCGAGATCCTCAATAGGTGCTCCATTGAAGGTGTATACTCCCTACTGCTTATTGGTGTGTCCTCCCCTGCATCCGGAGGACATCTTTTGCTTTCGAGTTAGTTTTATTTTTGGTGTACGGTATCCATGGCATGTTATGGTACCATTCTTGACTGTAGAGATAGAAACTTCATAGACTAGAAGATGATGACTTGATGTTGAGGTTCTTCTTTTCTTGAATTGACTTTTTTTAAAATCTATTATTATGTCACAAAGGTTGAGTTTGACTGTGTTGGCCTATAGCCCTTACTATTGAATTAGAAGTAGACTGAGTTACCCATCATTATGTCTCTTTTATTTTAATGCCTTTTGCTGATTTAAATGATTGAATGACTAACATGAGGTCAAGTGGTTCGCTTCACGACTAGCAATAGCCTCTGAGTGTTGATCGCATCGAGCAAATGATTAATTTTTATTGGATTTTTTTAAAGAACTTATTATTATTATTATTTGAAAGTTTTTTTTGGAATATTTTCTTTCTAGAATCAAATCTATTTTAGCTGGAAAATGATTCTCTAGGAATTTAACCATAATAAGAAAATCTTCTCCATTAAATTTTTATTTTATTTAATATTTTTAGAATGATAATATAATAATTAAAATAATAGCGAAAAAACGATTTCGTCTAAAGAGGAGCCTTTTAATGAAGGACAAAAAGTTCAAATAATATTTTTAAGGGACTTCGTGTTTTTAATATAGTATGGATAAGTAGACTAACATCAAATTAATGAGTAAAATGTATAAAAAATTTATAGTTAGATATGAAAAACTAATATCACATATACAAATAATTAAAAAAAATTGCGTGTAGGATTTATTGTTTAGATTTGTTTATTTTGTTGAATTATCTGGTTTAAAATTTTATAATCAAACATCAGTGTTTTTTAATCGATTTGATTTGATTTGTCTTTTTTAATCAAATTTAGTATATGTATTCGTGCAATGCATAAATAATATTAAATTAATATATTTAATTATTTCATATTGAAATTTCTCTCTAAGCATGTTAAAATCATATATTTTTGAAAAACAAATTATATTATTTTCAGTAAAATATGAAAACAATATTTACACTCTACCCTCGCACCTTACCCCACTCATTTATTTACAAATATTCTACTCTCCATGCTCCTCCACCCTTACCATTTCTCCTCCACCCATGACTTTGATATTGTGACCTCTAGTCCAATTTATACAGAAGAAATATTCTTGTAAAATTGTTTTGAAAAAAATATTCTTCATAGTTTTAAATTAAATTATTCACAATCTAATGATATTGATTATTAGTATCCCTTTACCCATTCTCTCTCTATATGCGTGAAAATAATTATGTAATTACAAAAAAACTTTTGAGTATAATATTTATTCTTATTATATTATTTACAACATTAAAAATTTCACATTGTCAAAAATAATTTAAATTTTACTCTTCTCCTATCTCTTAAATTTAAAATTTAAAAGTAATAATATGTATACTATCTAATTACTTGTTTATATTCCAAGACATAGTTCAAATCCCTCCAATTCCCATCCCTAAATCCGTCGTTTACATTTTTATACTGTATTTTTAATTATTTTACTTTATTTTAATTTGACTTTGAATTAAATTATTTTTTGTGTTCAAAGGATAGACAATTATGTACTTGTGTAACTTGTGTTTAGTCATACTCTAAGTTACACTATTATCTAAATTATATATTTAGAGTATGCTTTATCATTTCAGTGTTTTAACTTACTTGCATATACTTTAAAAACTATCCTAATTTCATTGAAATTGAAATTCAAATATTATCATACTAATTTAATAAAAAGAAGATGTTTATTCTTCTGTAACCTTACTTTTTCTTAAAAAAATGAATAAATAATGTTTTCCTTTTATAATTTATATTTTTTAATCGAGATAAAAATTTGCAATTAAAGAGATAATAATAATTTTTTAAACTGTTATTTTATAATCTTTACACTACTACTATTCATATCTGTTAAAGTATTTAGATATTATTTTATAATATTTTTTTATTTTAATATATGATGAACTTATACAATACCCTAAAATTTCTTGAATGCTAATTTTATAGGATAAGTAAAATCATAAAGTCATCAAATGAAAAAATAATTATGTGTCATGTAAGTCATATTAATTATATTCTAAGCTATGATATTAAAAACTTATCTTTTAAAATATGATTCATCACTCATTACATTATTTTTTTAATAAAATAATAATGTAAAAATAATTACAAAGGCTAGCATTTAAAAAGACAAAGTGCTTGACTAAAATTTTCTTATTTTTTCATTTACATAATTGAATGCATTTATTTTTATCGAAAAATAATTGAACAAAATTCGAATTAAAAGTACTTATCTCAATTCCAATCAATATATGATAGCAAAACATCAACTTCGCATAGAACCATCACTCATCTGCATGTAGAAACGAAAATGTTAAAATAAAAATAGTTTCTAAACAATGAATAATAAACATGAATTAATCAATAAAGCTAATAATCAACATCAAAAGAAAAAGAAAGGAGAGTATGAATAAGAGAGGTTAAAAAGTTAGGATTCTATTCTAACTCAAATTCCATTTAGATTTGAATTCAAATAGTACATCAATTTTGTAAAAAAAGATCTTTTTATTATTTTTCTTTATTCTTGACTTCTTTAAATAAAACAAAATTTATGTTAGATAAATATTTGAAATCAATGAGATGATTTTATTTTTCCTTGTTTTTCTCATTTATCTTTTCTATCTTTCATACGTTTGTTCTCTTTTTTCTCAATTATCTTCTTTTCTTTCTTTTTTTTTTTTTTTTTTGGTTAGTTTGCTTTTTTTTTTAAATTATTATTATTATTATTATTATTATTATTATTATTATTATTATTATTATTATTATTATTATTATTATTATTATTATTGTTATTGTTATTATTGTTATTATTATTATTATTATTATTATTATTATTATTATTATTATTATTATTAAGAGTTTGTTTAGGACTTTTATGAGTTATTATTTTTAAGCAAATAAAATAATAATAATTAAAAGAGTCTATATTATTATTATTATTATTATTATTATTATTATTATTATTATTATTATTATTATTATTATTATTATTATTATTATTATTATTATTATTATTATTATTATTATTATTATTATTATTATTATTATTATTATTATTATTATTATTATCATCTTAAGGAAACCGTAAAAGTGTTCAAAATGAACTCTATGGTGAATTTCTATATTTTTATAAAAATAATCATCATTTTTGGATTATTATTATTAAAATCAAATATATTCAAATACATTTTATAATTGAAAAGATAAGCTTATGAAATAATAAGAGTTTATTTAAAACTCTATAATCATGAATTTTTAGATTTAGTTAAGCTAATAATTTTTTTTTCTAGAAGTCTAATATTTTCGAACTCAAATCCTTTTAGTTTTACAATCCAAATCTTTATTACACTATAAATTTGCTTTGTCTTAAAATTTCCATGCGGCTTTTCAATAATTTGCCACTTGACTTAACCACATTGCAAACTTTTCTCCTTTATCTATACTACATTAATAGCGTGAAGCCGTTAGAAATGTTGTTTGAACTTTTTGCCCTTCATTAAAAAATCAATCATTAGACAAAATCATTTTTTCACCATTTTTCTTTAAAATTATTATTTAATTATATTTATAATATTGACTTTTAAAATATATGAAAATAAATGATAAAAATAAGGACTTCTAGCCATGGAGTGATTCCTAAATCTTCGTTATTTGAATCAAGAAAATACTCTGCAGCCGCTAAGGAAAATTCTAATTTACTATGATATATAGGACCTTTATAAATAAATAATTTATCAAAATTACTTTTGAAGTGAATTATTTATCTTTTCATAAGTTCATGATTAAATATAATTTTTCTCTGTAATATTTGTTACCAGATGAGGTACTGTCACGACTCAGGGTTAGGGCCTAGATGTGATACTGTAACACCCCAACTTTTTTTTACTAAGATTGAGGCATCCTTCATATGATAGAATCAATTCCTGAGTATTTAAAGTATATTAGATGTGATTTAGAGTTATAAAGGATCTTTTACATCAAGCCAAATCCAAAGAATTTCTAGTGACTAAGTTTTCATATGAGTTGATGAAAGGGTCAAGTTCAAATGATCATATCTCCTAAAGTATAATGAGTTAGGTGACCCATAATATATCAAATTAAAGATCTTTGAATTATCTTTCCAACGCATCTTATTTCGCGTTAAACGGAGTTCGGAGTAGATAGTTATGACCATTTTACTGGAGACCTACAGAGCTGTCTGAAGGTCCGCGACGGCTCCGCGACGCGGACCTATCGCGAACCCTTTCTGGATAAGCTAACCGACGTTTCTTTATTTTATTTTGAGGGTACTTTTACCCTAAAGCCTTTGGGCGTCTATTTAAGGTCCCAAAACGCATAATATGTCAGTTTCATAAGTCAAAACCCTCTCTTTCACTCCTAAACATAAAACGCTCAAGAATCATCAAGAAAGTCATCAAGTTAGGATTAACTTTCAAGATTCTTCATCAAGGTGAGTTATTCTTCACAAGCTTTAAGCTAATTTCTCTATCTATTCATGAAATCCCTAATAGAATCTTAAATCCTAACCTAGGGTTTCAAGAAAGCGAATTCAAGAATCCCAACAAAGGATTCCTTAATCCTTCTTTCCATGAATTAGGGTTCTTCATCAAGAAACTCTAAAGATTCTGAGTCAAGAAGTCAAGAATAAAAAAGAAGCTCTTCAAACGATGTCTTTCCAAGTTCTTTCACTCTAAAAGAACAACGAGATTGAGGATTTTCTCCAAGAAAGCGAGAATTCATCATATTTTGATTTTAATATCAAATTTCCAGGTATGTAAGGCTAAACTAAAAGCATGAGTTTGTTCTCTCATGTGCCCCATAGAGGTCAAAGATGAGTTGATGGTTGAAGAGTATATGTGCATGAATACTTGAGAGTTTTTCATTTAAAAATTGATTTAAAATTACATGTTTTCTAAGTTGATGATCATCATACTATTTGTTTTCTTGAAGTTAACATTTTTCATGAGATTTTGCATAACCTTACATGATTATTTGAAAAGCATGCATAATGAACTTAGGGATGAGTCTAGAGCCTTGACGATGATGATGTTGTGATGTTGTGATTGTGTTTCACATTTGATGAGAGTCTTGATGATAATGTTGATGAGAATGACGTTTTATGATGTCTTAAAATGGGAAGTTTAATTTCTAAAAGAGTATCTTGAGTCTATGATGTTGATGTTGATGTTATGAGGTGAGGTACTATGTCCCTCTGGGACCGATGTTGATGTTGAGGTTTTATAATATGTCCCCATGGGACTGATGTTGATGTTGAGATGATGTACTATGTCCCTCTGGGACCGATGTTGATGTTGAGGTATTATATCATGTCCTTATGTGACTGATGATGATGTATTATGTCCCTATGGGACTGATGATGATGATGTTTTATGAGCATGTCGAGTTCTGGGAGGAGTATTGAGCACCGAAATGGGTAGAGAGTGAGTCCCACTCAAACCCATTAACTACGTGGCCCGCGTAGGAAGAGAGGATTGAACCGCAATGCGGATGGCTCCTATCTTGTCCCAAAAGAGGACTGATGTTTGATGTTTTTTGTGGATCCACTGATGTGATGTCCTTTACCCCGGGCAGGGTATTGGATGGATGTGGCAACGGCATCGCTTCGTTGTATCATCACTGGCTCATAAGTGATGGTTGTCGGTTAGAGAAACTCCCAGTTAGGTTCCTTTTGATAGGACTCTGATGTTGATGTTGATGTGATGTTTGAGTCGAGTTCCCTGAGTTGAGTTGATGTCGATGTTCCCTGAGATGAGTTGATGTTGATGTTCCTTGAGTTGAGTTGATGTCGATGTTCCTGAGTTGAGTTGAGTTGATGTTGATGTTCCTTGAGTTGAGTTGAGTTGAGTCGAGTCGAGTTGAGTTGAGTTGAGTCGAGTTGAGTTTCCTTGAGGTGAGTCTGATGTATTGATGATGTATTGATGAGATGTTGATGGGTCATTGTCTACTCTTTATTCTTTCTTTAGATAGACATTTGACATTCTGATGGAGTATGATGTTGAGTTGATGTTATTCCTATATTATTCTACTTGTTTCTGTTTCACTCAGCTATTTTACATACCAGTACATTCCAAGTACTGATGTCCCCTTCTGGGACTGCATCGTTTTATGATGCAGAGGCAGGTATTAGAGATCATTAACAGGCGCTTCGTTGAGGATCTATTCGCATTCAGCTGATTGGTGAGACCTCCTTGTTTTCGGAGGATTTCCATATTTTTATCATCTAGCTTGAGTTGTACTTTATTTTCCTTGAGTTGGGTAATCATGGCCTGTCATGGTACCATTGAGATGTTTGAGTTAGAGGCTTCATAGACACTGAGTAGAGGATGTGATGTATTGATTTTCCAACTATTCTTTGTTGGAAATTAACATTTTGTATAAAGACTTGATTATTTTAATTATATTAAAGTCTTTTCCTTGAGGATGTTTCTTCCGCTGTTGAGTATGATGTGACGATGAGTCCAAGTGGTTCGCTTGGGGACTAGCAATAGTCTCTGAGTGCCGGCCACGCCTAGGGTACCCTCCCGGGGCGTGACAGATACGGTGAATGGAGACCCAAAAGTCTCTGAACAAGCCTCAAGTACCCGTAACTACATCATTGGTTCGAGAAAAGCATTCAAACACATATAGTTATACAGTCAAATCAGATCTCAACACTCATTCTAGTAATACGAAAGCAATGCAATAGTCATAGCAACAAGGTCTGAGAAGAGTTTACATAGTGCCTAACGATCCCTCTAGTCAGAGGAACGGGGGCCAGGACAAGTTCCGGGCTCACCCTCAATAGAAGAGATCATCTGTAATAATAGTAAAGAAGATATTTAGCTCGCCCTCGAAAAACGGAACTCACCATAGTAATACCAAGAATGAACTATTTGTCAAACGGTTGGTATTCAAAGTGCTCGACCCATACATGGAAAAGTCATGTAGGCAAGAGTATGCGTTAGTACATTTGAATGTAACAAGTATGCAGGCATGCAATGCATATGACTTAACATCCTGCATTTCAATGTTAGATGACAAGGGCACATAATATAGAAAAAATGATATATCCAATGGAGAAATATACAAGATGCCATGAGATTCATGATGCATGCAGCGCGATAATGCTCCTATATTGCGGCGATGGACTATAACCGACAAATCAAATCCATGCGAGCTATAACATGAATTAGTTCGAGAAAGACCTCCCATCGGCAGGAGAAGATTACTTGCCAAAGGTAATCTACATCACACCTTACGGAGCACACCATTTCGGTGGATGGTCACCTTCCTTACGGAACTCACCATTTCGGAAGAACTTTTCATAAACATATCATTTCATAAACATAATAATCGAATAACCATTCCTTACGACCCAATTATTTCGGTAATGGTGATCGTTCCTATGTTGGCACATAGTTCAAGGAAAGGGAGAGGGCCCTTGGTGATAGCCCTAACACCCCCAATCCATCTGTACTAAGTCAACGACATCCCATATGAATACTTATATATATATATATATATATATATATATGTGTGTGTGTGTGTGTGTGCGTGCTTTGAAGAGATTCGATATTCACTTCAAACCGTTTGATGCATATTTAGGCTCAATTGCCAAACCATAAAATCATAATCATAATGCTCATGCAAGGAAAAACTCATCTCCATATACAAGATGGTGCAAGCACCCATAATGCTCAAATATCCATAATCATAGACACATCGGTGATCACCTTCTTGTCATAACCAAGGCCTTACCAAAATCATATCATAATCATTTCATAAAACATAATTGGGCTTAACCCACTTCATAATTTCCATATACCAATGCTCATGAATGTAATGCAATGATGTGAGGATAGCATGGGTAACATAGGTTCAAGTTAAATCAACCATAAAAATGAAATTGAGGGAACCCATAATTAAAACCACATGTAAAATTTGTAGTATAGATCACCCATGCATAAATTAACTTTAAAAAGGGACGTGCATGTTTATACTTTATAACTCGATTTAAATAATCAGAATAGTGATCAAAGTGAATTGAATCATAGGTAAAATACAGCTCACACATCAATTAGATTTAATGAAATCAAATAATGAAATCTCATATTCAAAGTGACTGAAATTCATGAAATTAATTGAAAGATTTTTGGGTTGAAAGGGGCCAAGAATCAATCCCACATACCTTGATTGAGGAGCTGAATTTTAGGTATGAATTGGACTCCAATGGAACCCTAGCTTTGATCTTTGAGAGAGGAGGGTAGAGAGGAGTGGGGAGGTGATCTTGTGAGGGGTAGAATATTTTAGGAGAATGAATTAAGAGTGGAGGGATTTCAACTGAATTAGGGGTTTAGGATAGGCAAAAGGTCATAATTCATGATTAAAATAAACTAAAATTACATAAACGTCATTAATGAAATAGATCAAAATTAGTCTCGTCTGACTCGCACGGTCCGTGAAACGTCACACAGACTATGAACAGTGGCTATGATCCCCTACTTAGACTCTCACAGAGGAAAATTCCATGGAGCTAAGTAGTATCACACAGACGGCTATACAGTCCGTGTGATTTCACACGGGCCGTGACACCGACCGTGTAACGGTACTTGAAATAATTTTTGCATAATAAAGTTATGAGACAGTACTTTCATACATAGAATAAATTTTACGTAGTGAGTTACACGGAGAGCCACACGGATCATGTCACATCTCATGGACCGTGTGAGTATCCGTGTGCCCTCACTTGACCATAATTTCCCTCTGTCCCAAAGTTGTCCCAATCGTGACCTGGACCTAGTGCCTCTTCACGGGAGGCCACACGGTCCGTGTGGCTTCACATGGGTCATGCAGGCTCCTCCGTGGAGTGGTGCCTGGCAACTCACCTGGGAAAATTCCAGGACATTTGGGGGTAACGCCACTCGAAAATAAATTGGGCCCTTACAGGTACACACTTTGATCACGTGCAAAGCACGTACAAAAAGATTAATTATATATATATATAGATGTGAACAACCCTACTTTTGGGCATGTATATATTCACCCACAACAAAAAAAAAATATAGTACATAGATAAATGAAAAGAAAGATCATCTTGGAATTCCACATAATTAAGACAAACAAGGAATATTCATTATGGATTTTTCCAAAGATATCCTCCAATTTGTTGAACAAAAATATTCATAGAAATCTAACTTAATTATCTTATTCTACGACGTAAGATGCCACTTGTAAGTTCCTTTGATATGTAGAAAAATTTCACCCCTATACCTTCCAATTTAGGAACCTGGTCTATGACAAGTGGAATAAACCACAGATCGTAAATTTTACTCGTACCTTGCCTCTGCAGCCTTCCCAATTTCCTTTTTCTGCATTTTTAACCTCCTAACTTGTGGGTCCTTGCAGTGTCTATTCCTCGTTGGTGTTTCCTTCTCTTTGAGTTGGGGCTCTTCTTAGAGGCGTCTTTCTGAAATAATAAAGAACATTCATAAGGGAAAATAATCTTAGGGCAAAACTCTATCGTGATATAGTTCAAAGAAGTGAAACATTTCTTAAAATGCCTCATACCCTCCTACTTATCGATGTGGTGCACTTCACACCTATGAATAAGACTCTACTTGACGCGACATGCTAGACTCTTTAGCACACTTGAACCTTGTGCTCTAATACAAATTTTGTCACAATCCAAGCTAAGCCCTAGTGTGACATATGATTAGGATTCCGAAAAAACTTCAGCCAAGTCATCTTATCATGTCAAGCATATATAAGGAAAGTAAATCAACAATAGGAAGCAAAACGATGGGCATTTCTCAAAATAAATTTTGAAGATACAGGTAAATCTTAGGCTCGATTAAATGGACTTATACATTTCTTTGTCTAGACATGCCTCTACTATATTAACATAGTAGGAGCGTACAACAATCCCAAGAAAAGAAATGAAATAGTCTCAATATAGAACAATTAGAAATAACAAGAAAGACCATGAAAGGTGTCCTCAAATCATGCAGACTCACGAATTGATAAGTCTTCACAAAACAAGCTAAACATGAGTAGAATGGAATATAGGATGAATGTCCTCCCATACATTATGAAACAATGCAGGAAAAAGAATGCATTAGTATTTTAAATGTACTAGTATGTGAGCAAAGCAATGCATGACATCATAATATGCAAATGAATACGTTAGAAAATATGCTAAGTAATCTTGAAACGTAATAGTAAATCATAAACATGGCCAAAGCATTTTAAGAATTGTAATTAAGTCATGAGAGAGCATCAACACTATAATGATAGTTATGAGTCACTGTAAAAAATCATATTCCTTGTAAAATACCACGAGACATAATGAGAATCATAATCGTAGTACGAGTCGTGAGTCATATTCAAAAATGTCATAAACCATTGTGAAGAGAACTTTTAACCTTGTGAGAGATGATGGATATGTGCGAGAGTTACCATTAACTGACATAAATAATGTGAGCTATAACATGGAGTCTCAATGTTATCCCTACACTAGAGAATGAGGGAGATTACTTGTCAAAGGTAAAATCCTAATGCCTATGTGGATCGACTAAGATACATAAGAGATCAAGCCTCTACTACATGTGTCTTTTCTTAATGAATCAAGCCTCTACTACAGGTGATCAGTCCTTTATCCTTTTTTGGCACGTAGTTATGGGACAATAGGATCATACTAAGGTCTCTTGCCTCTACTGTGGGAAATCCCCTTAATCCCAAGGTCCACTTGGTGCTAAGTAAACTCTCAACAGAAATGAAGTCATAAGTCATAAAATTATGTCATGTAAGAGGAACCATCTCTACTACCCGTCCACAAATAAAACATAGTCAAAGAATAGTTCCTTAATCTTGTGTGATGTGAGTAGATGAATTTAATCATCACTTATTCAAACTTAGGTGGGAAGGTCCCTGTAACACCTGATAAAATTATCAAAATACCCCTAGAGGAGGGAGGTGTGCATGACACGTCTTTAGATGCTCATATGGAAAATCTGAGGCCAGCTTTAGGATCAGCACAAAAAATTTAGTGGGGGAAGGGTCTCGATCGATTTTTAGAGCAACTGAGTCAAAAGATAATTTTTCAATCCGAAACAAAAAATTTTGGAGTTGCGCAATAGAGCAGCGTCGCGCACCTATTACGGAGAGGGACTTATGTTTTTTCAAAATTTTTTGATGGGATTGAAAAAACTCATTCAGAATATTTTTGCAGAAATTATATTAATACACGACCAGTCTGCGTCGCAGACTGAGTCACTCTAAGTCTGGAAAATTTCTAAAATTTTCGAGGGGCGTTTCGGTCCATTTCGAACATTTTCTGAACTCCATATACAACTAATATAAGTTATTTTCATGAAGAAAGGGTTCAAAACCCTATCCTAAAACCTTTTCCTAACAACGCTAATAACCTAGGACTTGAGGAGAGTAGAGGAGAATTGAGATTGAAGAGTTCAAGAGGAGATCCCAAGAGAGATTTTTGCTAGCAATCATCCCAGGTATGTAAGACTAACCCAAAAGAATGGAATTGTTCTTCCATGTGCTCCCTTTAGATTGAATTGAGTCTATAATCAAAGATAATGAGTCTATATGTGAAAATGCTTGAGTATTCTACTGATATTTTACTTATTCCATATATTTTCTTAAATTGATGATCATCACAAACTTGATTTACTGCATAAATGATTTTCATGAAAGATTTTACCAAACTCTATGTGTATTTTATTAAAGATTGCAAGAATGATCTAAGGGAATGGGTCTAGAGCATTTACAATAAGGATATACTTGATGTTGTGATTGTGGTCTGAATTTTGAGAGTGTTGATGATGTTGATGAGAACGATGTTCTTTGAGTCTTAAAACGCTTGAAACATAATTCTAAAATAATGTTTCGAGTACAAGAGTTGATGTTGATGAGACGAATTGATGTATTGTGTCCCTATGGGACCGATGATGAGAAATCTTGATGTTGATGTTTTATGAGCATGTCGAGTTTTGGAAGGAGTATTGAGCACTAAAATGGGTAGGAATGAGTCCCACTCGATCTTATTAACTATGTGTCCAGCATAGGAGAGGATTGAACCGTAAAACAAATGCTTCCTTTGTCCCAAAATAGGACTGATGTTATTTACTGTAGATCTATTGATGTGATATCATTTACCCTTCCAAGGTACTGGATGGATATGGCAACAACATCAATTCGTTGTATCATCACCGGCTCATATGTGATGGTTGTCAATTAGAGAAACTCCCAGTTAGGTTCCTCACTGATAGAACTTTGATGTTGATGTGATGGTATGAGTTTTGATGGATGATGATGATTTATTGTCTACTCTTTATCCATGTCCTAGAATGGCAATGGTCGTTTGAGTTGAGTTGAGTCGAGTTTCCTTGAAATGAGTTTGATGTATTGATGGTGTTGAGATGAGATGTTGATGAGTCATTTCTCTACTCTTTATTCCTTCTTTAGATAGACATTTGACATTCTAATGGAGTAAGACGTTAAGTTGATACTATGCCTATATTATTATACCTGTGTTGTTATATTCAGTCATCTTACATGTCGTACATTCCATGTATAGACGCCACTCGGTGCTGCATCATTTCATCATGCAGATACAGGAGGTAGAGGACTTTAGCAGATGCATCGATGAGGTTTTGAGGTTTCTAATTCCAGCCATTGGTGAACCTTACTTGCTATCTGGAGGAGCCTTTTTCTTTAATCGTTTATTTGATTTTGTTGAGTTAGGTAGCCATGGTCTGTCATGGTACCATCTTAGACTATTGAGTTGAGGTAGAGGCTTCATAGACTAGAGTTGAGGACTTGATGTTGGAGTTTTTCCCCTCCTTGAGTTGAGTTAGTAATAATCTTTACTTATCTTAGATGTTGAGACTGAGGTTGTTGGCCTATTACCCTTTTTATTGATGTAGAATTGACTGAGAGGCTTACGACCTTTATTCTTTTATCCTACTACTTTTCGCTATGTTTGATGTTGAATGATTGGCTTGAGATCGAGTGGTTCGCTTGGGGACTAGCAATAGTATCTGGGTGTCGTCCACGCCTAGGGTACCCTCCCGAGGCGGGATATTCCTACCACCATTCATACTTAGCTTGAATTTTCTCACAAAAATGATATAATAGAGCAACATATCACTTAAGTGGTGAAAGTATTTAGATTTTCCTTTGATATTTCATTTTCTACTACTATGGCTTCTGCATAGGATTGTTTGTAGTTTGATTTGGATAGATTTTTGAATAAAAGTAAAATTTAAATCAAATCAATTTAATCAATTTTAAATTTTTTGTAACCAAACCAAACCAAATAAAATAAAAATCATCAATTAGATTGTTAGCTCTTTGGTTTGATTTGGTTTTATAACTAATTAGTGAGTAATGAGTGATTGTAAAACAACAAAAACATGAGATAACTATCAACTACTTCAAAATGAGCATTAGAAACCACAAACTACATTAGGGTCCATAACTTGTTAAAGCTATGAACTTTTTCCAAAGCTTTGCAGCCCAAATATAAGAAATAGACCATCTAAGATGCATCCTCAAGCAACAGATAAATTGAAAGCACCAATGTTTTCAACATGGAATAATAAGAGCATAAAACTGTGGAAATTAACATAAGTAATTACCAAGACAAACAAAGAGTAGATTAGTATTTATTAACTATATAAATATAAAAATAAAAAACCATGACAACTAAAGAAAGAAAAAGCTCAAAAGTCTATGAGCTTGGGCATATATTTAAGAGACGGGTTTTACCATTTATGTAAAATAAGTAGACTAAAATCAAATTAATGATTAAAAAGCATAAAATATTTATAGTTATATATGAAAAACTAATAGCACATATACAAATAATAAAAAAAAATATTGGGTGTATGATTTATTGGTTAGAATTGTTTATTTTGTTGAATTATCTGGTTTAAAAATTTATAACCATCAATTTTTTAATCAATTTGATTTGATTTGTTCTTTTTAATCAAAATGTGAACAGCCCTACTTCTGGGGAAGTATATATTCACTCACAATCAAAACAATGTATAGTACCTAGATAAAAGAAAAAAATGATCATCTTGGAATTCCACATAATTGAGTAACACAAAGAATATTCATTGTGAATTTTTTCCAAAGATATCCTCCAATTTGTTGAACAAAAATATTCATAGACATCTAACTTAATTATCTTATTCCATATTGGAATATATATTTTCATGAACGAAGTTATAAGGGTTACTTACCCAAAATGGTTCATTTGCTAGTGTGTATTCAATTGTAATGATATTTCATTTTATTAAACTAGAGTTAGATGCTTGGACCAAAGAAAATTTGGCTAATGAAATTTCCACCGAAAGAAGAACATGACGGTTAATGCTGCATCCTTCTACGGCATTTGTTTTACCAATTATCTCGTCACGAATGGAATATTATAAGTTTCTCTGTGACTTATCCAACAAAATAGACAGCAAAAAAATATAGTCCTCCCATTATTTTCCTAATAATTGATCACAAGTTATAATATTCCATTATTCTCCTATCTTTCAATTTTCAATTTTGGTATTCTAAGTATTTTGCTGACTATTCCCTAAGAAAAACAGTGACCAAACACTTGTCTAAATAGAATCTCTTAAATGGGGACGTACCAAGAAGGGCATAATATATAAATATGCGTTTAAACTTGACTTCAATTAATATTTTTGCCCTTCAATTTTGAATGTGTACAAATAAATATTTAAATTTGTATAACGTTGAATAAGTATTATATGGTTATAGAACAAACTATTCTCTCCTTAGCTTATCTTTCTTCTGTATTTAAAAAATTACTTTACCAATTTGGTTTGAATTACTATTTACCAAGCTAAAGAAAAAGGAATAAATTGATGGACTAAAGTCGCAATTTTATTATTTTTTCCCCCAAGAGTCTTGGCCAGCCTTCTATATAAAGGACATTGTCCCCAACGTCCTTTGCATCCGAAAACACCACCACAAAATTCCTTTCATAAACATTACTACCCTTCAGTTTCTCAAAAAAAAAAAAAAAAAAAAGGAGAATAAATCTAAATGGCGCCACATAGAGATCTCGCTAAAATAGGCTCGGAAGGCTTTGCTCTAATTGATGAATACTTTGATAAAAAGAGCAGCAAAAGAGCAGCTCCCATCGGTAGCACATTCCGGGTGTCACAGCATAGCTTCAACTATCACTACTCTTCACCGAAAACTCACGTTTACCGGATAATTCTCCCGAGTAGATCAGAATCTATTATCACTGCTTCAACACCCCCGGCGGCTTTAAATAGCTACGAGGCAGCTCAGTTGCATGACGGTATATATCTCGCCAACTATTCTAACAGACGCCAAATGCACATTGCTTACTAGGTACTACTATAATACGCCATAGTTGGTGCTGCTTCTATGTAGAAAGTTAATTACGCTACCTACGCATGTAGATCTGGTTTTGCTCTTGGTATAATTTGGTAGCTAAACCATGGTTATATGTACGTATGTGTTGTATTCTTAATGTAATAACAGCACCCCTTGTATTATGTATTTCTATAACTCTATAACCTTATACTCCCTCCTTTGAAAAGGAATGGTCTAGTTTAATTTGACTTGGTACATAATTTTAAAAAATAAATAAAACTTTTCAATCTTGTGGTCCTAAATTAAAACTATATCAAATGTACCAAAATGCTCTTTAATCTTGTGGCTTTAAACATACCACATGAAAAATTGAAATTAACGTTTTGCCTAAGAGGTTGTTCTTTTTGAATCAAACTAAAAAGAAAAGTAGGTCATTCTTTTTGAAACAGGAGGAGTAGTATATCATATACACACACACACTAAAACACTACAAGAAATGTAGTCTTTCGCAAGGAAAAAATTGATCGTTAAAAGTCTAAGTATTAAGTACCCGATTTGATAAACTTATAAAAGGCAACCTATAAATCAAAAGCCAAAAGCCAAAAGCCAAAAGTAGAGGATACTCTATTTTTGAACTTGTCTTAATTTATCAAGACAAGTCAGCCTAATCAACAATATAAAAATAAAGCAGGCGGAATTTAAAACTTAAAGTACTAAACTAACAATAGGTAATATAATGATTAATGAATCATAATTCTAAACTCCAACCAAAAATCCTGGTGTCACATGTACAAGCATCTAAGATTGATATAGAATAAAAGAAAACAATACAAGTTGATATCGCTCAAGTTACACTCCGAAATTATTAGAAAGTGTAGTAGTCATTTATTAAGTATAAACCCAACTATTGAGTTGAGGTTGATCTCAAGAAGGATGTATGTTCGATTCCAAACATGAAGTATAATTTGATCTAATTATTTGTAGTTAGAAATAAAGAAATAATGATTTGATAATGGAGAATTAAGAGAACAATAACTAAAATTGCAGGTTTTAATTATACACTTAAATCGATGAAGGAAATATATATGTTCGAGTTTTGCACAGTTAACCATTAATTCTTGCAAACGGGTCATGGGTATTGAAATCAGATGTTGATTCTATATGATTAGGCTAGATTGCTGGTAACTACAAGTATCATTATATCACTTGCAATATCCCAATGTTAATCTATGACGATCTCACATGCGACTTACACGAGAAGCCTAAGGGAGCTCATGTAAATAATAGCAAACTCTCAATACCTTAGTCAATTGAATCCACATTAGGACATCAATCAAACCAACGAATTGCCCATGTCTATTATGAAATTTCCACTCTCCGAATACCCAATTTACTATAATATTCAAAGATCTAAAAATGAACCCAAGTTTGCAACGTTAGATTCTCAACTATAGTTGAAAAATATCATAAAGTCATTATAAATAAACAATCAAACATTCAATTAATCAAGACTTATCAACTAAATTAAGATTTAACTACATTGTACATCCCAAACAATTGGGATTTTAGCTATTCATTACAAAGTGCAGAGAAAATATACCAATAGTTCATCCATGGCATAAGATTTGAAAGTAGAAAATGTAGAAATTCAATCCTCCAACTTCTCTCTAAAAATATAGCTCAAAATCAAGTGCAAACTAAGAAAATCTATTTCACGAAAAGCTGCAAAATGAGAATGTGTGAGTGCACTAATAATTTCTCTCCATATACCCTTGATACCATCTGTCAAAAAGTACCAAAAAGCACTCGAGGTACCATTCGACAAGGTTAGTCAGGTTCTACCACTTTTGATAGACTCGACATAGTCCACTGAACATACTAGGTGATGCACCGAAGTGATTTTGCGATGCCTCATTTTTCTACTTTTTGTGCATTTTCGTGCATTTTGCTTTGTTTCTTCATTGATTGTCCTTATTCATTCCTTAATCATTAAATCTAGCATTTGACAGACAGTTTGATCCATTTTCATGGGATAATCATGCATTAAGGATGATATTTCATGATATGACCAATATGAGTCCAAACTATGAACTCATTAGACACCCCCAACTTAGATTATTGCTTGTCCTCAAGCAAATCAAGAATCAACTATACGAACAGGTCAAAAGGAGATTAACTTGTGGATGATATCTTTTTTCCCTTCTACAAAGCTTGTACAAACCACTTATGAAATTCTAAAGCCTCAAGAGATGAGTAATAAGTATCAACGCGAAGCTATGCTCATAATTGCTAACATGGTTGCAAATTTTACGCTCAAAGATGATTAAAATTTCCCTTACTCCCGAGAAGATCCCACATATAAAAATTTTATGCAATTAATCACTTTTCGAGGGATCAAACCACACTCACACTCAACAAAAGAGAAACACATGCATATGTTTGTCCTTATTTTTCATTGATCAATGGTTTAAAAGGCTCTAATTTAGGATCACAAAGAACTTGATAATGACTTGAAATATCGGATTAGGGAAGGGTAGGAAATATTTGGGTAAGAGTGACTTAACTCTCCAAGATTTGCCTAAGCCGTATGCTTTGCCTTTCTCATCACATGCCCATACTTTTCAACTCTTTTTTCTGTTTTCTCTACTCAACCATTCCATTTTCCAAATGTCCACAACTTATGCCCTTTTTCTTTATTTTAAGCTTGAAGGATTTTTGAACGGTTTCATTTTAAAGAATTACCTAGTTTTACTTGATACGTAATTTTAATAAATAAATACTTTTCAATCTTCTAGTCCTAAATTAAAACAATATCAAATGTATCAAAATGTTCTTTACTCTTTGTCATGTCTCGAGTTTATACCCTGGGTGTGGCCGGCAACCAAAACAATTTCTAGTCCAAGCAAACCACTTGGCCTAGCTACTTTATTCAACGGAAGACTTAAATAATAAATGATAGGCTTAGATATAATGTGATAAAGAGAATTCAACAATTTGAACAGCTAAACAAAGGAAGTATCCCAATAAAAACTGGAAATAAGAACTGAAACTCATGCCATCCAGTCTATGGAACCTCTAACTAAAATAATCTAAAACAGCTACCGTGAAAGGCCCATGTTAACCACAACTGAAAAGGAATGCTAAAACATAAATAAAGACTTCAAAGCCTCTGACTGGTAAGAGGTCTCACCAATGGCTGAAGGAAATGCTGATCCTCAAAGGAACGCCTGTTGAGGAACTCTTTTACCTGCGTCTACATAATAAAATAATGTAGGTCCAAAGGACGTTAGTACGTATAATGTATAGGCATGTAAAAAAGCCAATATGGGGGACTTAGGATAGGCCAATATACTCAAAATCGACTAAAATGTGTCTCAAAATAGGATAGCAATGATAATAGATAGAGTGTAGCAGAAAGTAAATACATATGCAAAAACTCCATATGCAAAAATTAGTTTACTTTATCTTGGGGAGTTTTTCTGACTGACAACAATCAATATAAGCTTCGTGATGATACAACGTCTTGCCCATGCTGTCAAAACCATCCCATATTTTACCATGGTAAGGGATTAAAATTAGGGGAGTGGATCCATCCCAAAACTAGGCCATCTCAATGGCAATGAGGAGTTGTACCCTTGGTACAATCCTATCCTACATTGGCTATGTAGTTTATGAGTTCAAGTTATTATACTCTTACCCATATCAGTACTCAATACTACACCCAAAAGTATAAGTTATATGCTCATACTTAAAAGAATATAATCTGCTCTAGGTATTCCTTTTTCTTTTTTTGGGACTTAGCCCGACTTAGAATTCTCTTCATTTTTCTCAAAAATGTCTAAAATCATAGGTTTCATGCTTCACTATTCATAAAATACTTATGCTAATACTTTTCTTAAGTTTGAAGCAAGAATTGAAAATTCATAGACTTTTTTCATAGTAATTTTAGGGTTTAACTAATTCAACAATTAAAAGTAGCATCTCAACCTAAAACCTCAATATAGTAGAAAAATTAAGTAAATATCATGCTTTAATTAAAAAATAGCATAAAAAAGAGCAGTTACTCAAAATAAAGAAATTTTGTTTCCAACTAATAACTTGATACTTGGAAAAACTGGTAGTAACAAGATGGTGAAATAATGTAGAAGATATTTTTAGGCCTTACATACATGTGGGAATTAGGTTCTCCAAGAATTTTGAAGATGTTTGAAAGTCGTAGCTTTTACCATCTTGAAACTACGTTATGAGTTTGGAGAGTGTTTGAGCATTAATGAGTTGAAAAATCACGTTTTAGGGGTTTAATTAGGTGAAAACTGACACATTTAAGCTTAAAGGGTGAGAAAAGATGAAAATACCCCTCTTTAAAATTGCTGATTAAGCCAGCTATGAGTCCATCTATGGCCTGTAGAAAGATTTACGGTCTGTTGGAACCCATCCATAAGTTTTTGGACAAATTTTGGGATCACTGGATCGATTCTACAAGCCCAATCTATGGACCATAGAAGTACTTTCGACCCATAGTTGGGTCCATCAATTCTAGGACAAAAAATGGACTTGTAGAAATTTTTCTATGAGTTGACAGTGAGGGCCGTAACTAAAACCACGACCCGTAAGTTGGGTCATAATTCCCACTCTGCATTGGCAGTCTGTAGTGATACATTCATAATCTTTTACTCCAAACTCCAATTGAGGCAAAATTGGATGTGTTGGAAAGCTAATGCAAAGAACTTTCATTTGGTAGGTCATGAGCCACCTAATTCTTTGTGTGCTATGATTTATGGTCATTTAAAAATGATCCTTGCATAATCCAAAGTGAAAAACTTAAGCACTAGGGGTCCTTCATGACGCGAATTCACTTCCAACACACTTTCCACCTACATTAGTGATCCCTAAAATGTAATTATAAGTAAGGCATTACTAGGTTCAATCTTATGTAATTGCGACGATGAATTTTCAGATCTTAAGAGTAGAATTGTGAGGTGTTACATATCTTTTCCTTGGGATCATTCGTCCTCGAATGAAAATGAAACTGGGAATATTAGCATGTTTGCTACTCATGAATTAGTTTATCAATAGGAAGCTTTCTAGATATCTTATTCTTCGTATTTAAGGATGTATCTCAACTCAATGATAGGAATAAGGAATATTACCTTCATGTTTGTCATTGGAAGGCACAAATAGGTGAGGATGTATAGCTGTCATATCTGCCTCAGCTTCCCAAGTGGCTTCCTTAATGAACTTGTTCCACCACAATACTTTAACAGAAGCAATTTCCTTGGTCCTCAATTTGCGAATTTGATGATCTAGTATCTGAACTGCGATCTCTTAGTATGACAAGCTGTCTTTGACTCCAATACTCTCTGTAGGCACAACCAGTGTGGGGTCTCCCAAGATCTTCTTAAGCATAGAAATGCGGAATACTCGATGAATAGCAGCTAGCTCTGGTGGCAATTGCAATTCATATGCCATATTACCAATAATCGTAAAAATCTGGTACGGGCGAATATATCAAGTACTAAGCTTCCCCTTTTTTCCAAATCTCATAACTCTTTTCATCGGTGAGACCTGTAGATACACCAAATCACCTACCGCAAATTCCAAATCTCTCCTTCTAACATTGGTAGAAGATTTTTATTGGCTTTAGGCTGTCTCTAGTCTCTCTTGAATAACTTTCACCTTCTCCATAGATTGATGGACTATATCAGGTCCTATCAATCCTATCTCACCAACATTAAACCACCCAATAGGTGACCTACACCTCCTTCTATAAAGGGTCTCATATGGTGCCATTTATATCCTAGCTTAGAAACTGTTGTTATAGGAAAATTCAATCAAGGGTAAGTGATCATCCCAGTTACTTTAAAGTCTATAACACATGCCATCAACATATCCTCAAGTGTCTGTATGGTCACTCTATTTTCTCGTCTGTCTAGGGATGAAAGGTTGTACTAAGATTCACCTTCGCACCAAGCCCTTTTGGAAAGGACTTTTTAACTTATGCTATGAACTGGGCTCCTCTGTCTGAAATGATAGATATGGGAACCCCGTGCAATCTAACGATCTCCTTAAATGTAAAGTCTGGCATAGTTCTCAGCTATATCAGTCATCTTGATAGGTTGAAAGTTAGTTGACTTGGTCATTCTTTCTATTATTACCCATATCAAATCATGCTGTCTACGAGATCGGGGTAAGCCTGTTATGAAGTCCATGTTAATCATCTCCCACTTCCACTCTGAAATTTCAATATTTTGGGCCATACCACAAGGCTTTTGGTGCTCTACCTTAACTTGCTGGTAATTCAGGCACCTGGACACAAACTCTGCAAAGTCCTTCTTCATGCCACCCCACCAGTAATTCTATCTCTAAGGCCATCAATACTTGGTACTCGTAGTCTGCCTTAGTATCTTAGGACTCCATCTCCCCCTTTTGCAAACACTAATACCTTCTGTTTCTAAACATCTTCTTTCAACTTAAGGAGGATAGGATCCTGGTCTTGCTTTTCTTTCATCTCTACCACTAAGGACAAGTCTAGTCTATTTTTGGTAATTGCACCACCTTCGTCAGAATCTTCAATCTGTACTCCCGTGTCTGCTAGTCTATCCACTTCCTTAGCTAGTTCTTTCTTTCCATCCTCAATGTGTATAGTTCTCCCTATGGTCAACCTGCTAAGAGCATCATCAACTATATTAGCTTTACTTGGGTACGTGATAAAGGATGCTTATGTCATAGTCCTTTAACATCTCAAACCATCTTCTCTACCTCAAGTTCAGCTCCTTCTGACTGAATATATATTGCAAGCTCTTGTGGACCATAAACACACCCACATGCCCACCGTAAAGATAGTGTCTCTAGATTTTGTGAGAAAACACCACAATAACAAGCTCAAGAACATGAGTTGGGTAGTTCTTCTCATGAGTCTTAAGCTGTCTAGATGCATATGCTATCACCTTACCTCTTTGCATTAATACGCATCCCAAGCCAACTCTGCAAGCAGCATAGTATACAACAAACCATCAGCTCTATCGGGTACGGGTAAGATTAGAGCTGTAGTTAGCCTAGTTTCCAATTCTTAGAAACTCTTCTCACAAGCTTCGGACCATACACACTTAACCTTCTTTTGAGTTAGCTTAGTCAAGAAAGCTGAGATAGAAAAAAACATCTCTACAAAACGCCTGTAATAACCTGCCAAACCTAAGAAACTCCTTATCTCTGTTGAGTTATGAGTCTTAGCCAGTTTTTACCTCAATATTTTGAGAATCAACTTGAATGCTCTCACTAGAAATAATATGACCCAGAAATGCCGCAGATGCAAACCAGAATTCACATTTAGAAACTTTGGCATACAACTGTTGGTCCTTAAGGGTTTGATGGATAATTCTAAGATGGTTGGCATGCTCCTCCTCATTATGAGAGTAGATTAGGATGTCATATATGAACTCAATAATGAACATATCTAGGTACTGCCTCAACACCCTATTCGTAAGATCCATGAAAGCCGCTGGTGCATTTGTCAGTCCAAATGACATGACCAAGAACTCATAATGATCATAGTGGGTTTTGAAGGTTGTCCTAGGGATGTCACTTTCTCCAACTTTAAGCTGGTGGTACCCAAAACTGAGGTGTATTTTGGAGAAACAAGAAGCACCTTGGAGTTGGTCAAATAAGTCATCAATTCTGGCAAAAGGATACTTATTCTTTATGGTGACGTTATTTAACTAGTAGTAATTTATGCACGTTCTAAGAGAACCATCCTTTTTACACATGAAGAGAACTGGAACACCCCAATGTGAGATGCTCAGTCTAATGAAACCCTTATCTAAGAGGTCTTTCAACTACATTTTCAACTCTTTTAACTCTAAATGAGCCATACGGTACAAAGGAATATATATGGGCTGAGTATCTGGAGGATGTCTATCCCAAAGCCTATCTCCCTATCAGGATGGACTCTAGGTAGATCATCTGGAAAGACTTTTGGGAATTCATTCACGATAGGAAAAAACTAGAGAGATAGTATCTCGACATTGGAATCTTTGACTCTGACTAGATAGTATATACAACCTTTGGAAATTAACTTTCTGACTTTGAGATATGAGACAAATTGGCCCTTAGGAAAAATTGAGCTACCCCAGCACTCTAAGACTGGATCATTAGTAAACTAAAACTTGACCACCCTGGTTCAGTAGTCTATGGAGGAATAACATGAAGCCAGTCCATGCCTAGAATGATGTTGAAATCTACCATGTCTAACTCAACCAGATCAACTAAGGTATCTTTATGGTAAAGTGATACTGGATAACCCCTATAGAGTCTTTGGGCTAGAATAGATTCTCCAACAAGAGTGGAAACACTAAAAGACTCAAGAAAACATTCTGGGCTGATCTCAAACATTGTGGCTACATAGGGAGTCACAAATGACAAAGTGTTATCTGTGTCTAACGATGTACAAACATCATAAGTAAATACTTCTGAGCATATCGATAACCATATCTGGTGAGTTCTTCTTTTCATGTTCAGTGGCCATGACATACAGACAGTTTGTGCCCCCGCCTGTCCCTGATGTAGCACCCCTCTGAACTGCTTACCATTTGGTGCTGAAGAAACTGATTAAGATTTGTTATCCCTAATGTTCCACCTCCCCATAGGACCATCCTTCAAAATGTGCCCCATCTGACCACATTTAAAATAACCATTTGTGCCCACAACACATTCTCCCAGATGAGACCTGTCACACATACCACAAATGGGATAATAAGTCAATCCTTGAGCTACACTCTCCTGCGACTGGTTGCCATGAACTCGGTGACTCTGTTATCCCTGCTCATTCCTGAGGCTTGGTGCAGGTGCACTAGTAGACGAAGGTGCTGGTCCAATGTCTTAGGATAAAAAGATGAATGACTGGCACTTTCAGCCCCCTACTTACATGTCTCCTAGCCTGATGTCTTAGCCCTATTGTTTCTGCACCCCATCCTATACTGCATCTTCTCCTCCTCCACCTGCTGCACATAAGTCATTAAGCGAGTTATGCCCATATCGTCAATTAGCATAATATTTCTTCCCTCTCATTAAGTCATCCGAGAGAGCCTGATACAATATATCCATCCTAGTACCCATGTCTGCCAGCATAGTTGGAGCATAACGGGACACCTGAGTGAATTTGAGGCTTTACTCCCACACACTCATAACTTCCTGCTTCAGATTTAGAAACTCCCTCACCTTAGTCTGCCTCAACTATCTAGCAAAGTACTATCCCAGAATGGCCCCCTCGAACACTTCCCAACTCAAAGCTGGAAACCCTTTTGCTCTACCTCCGTTCCACTAATAAAACTAGAGTCTAGATACACCCTTGAGCTGGTAACTCAATTAGACCAACATCACAAGATCCTCAATGAAGTTCTTAAGATCCTTCTTCACACCAAACCTCGTAAACTTAGGTGGATTAATCCTCAAAAATTCATGAACCTTGGTGGTATCTAAATCATCATGTCTACAATCTCCCTGTTGACCTCTCTATATGGTGACTGCATGTGCCAATGTCTGGAAGGCCTAGCAATGCTTAACATTAGAGATATTCACTTGCGGTGGCTTCTCAACAAGCACAAATGGACATCTCGGTCCCTCATGAATTGATGGATTAGGCTGGTTTGCATTCTTCCTGACTGGGCGTCTCTACCCCTGGATGGTCTGGCAGCTCTACATGTAAGTATGATCTAAAAACAAGGTGTGAACACATGAATTAGAATGGACTAAACAGAGGTAAACTTTGAAGTACAAAAGGGAATAACTATTGATAGCGACACTTCCTAATGACCTATAGCCTCCTTATTATGTCTATGGCATGTTCAAACCAATAATACGGACTCTACTAGACACAGTTCCATAAACACCCTAGGTCACTTGGACTCTGTGCTCTTACACCAAGTTTTTCACGCCCCGAGTTTACACCCTGGCATGACCGATACCTAGAGTCATTTCTGGTCCCAAGCGAACCACTTGGCCTGGTGAGTTTATTCAGTGGAAGATTTAAATAATAAATGACAAGATTAGATATAATGTGCTAAAGAGAATGCAATAATTTGAACAGCAAAACAAAGGAAGTATGCTAACAACAACTGGAAATAAGAACTGAAACTCATGTCATCTAGTCTATGAAACCTCTAACTAAAATAATCTAAAACAACTACCGTGACAGGCTCATGGTAACCATAATTGAAAAGAAATGCTAAAACATAAATAAAGACACCAAAGCCTCTGACTAGCAAGAGGCCTCACCAAAGTCTGAATGAAATGCTGGTCTTTAATAGAGCATCTACAGAGGAACTCTGTCACTTGCATCTGCATCATAAAACGATGCAAGTCCAAAGGACATTAGTATGCGGAATGTACGAGTATATAAAAAAGACAAAATGAGGGACTTAACATAGGGCACCACACTTAAAATAACTAAAATATCCCTTAAAATAGGATAACAATGATAATAGATAGAGTTTATGCGGAAAATTAATGTATGTACTAAAACTATATATGTAAAAATTGGTTTACTTTAGCTTGTGGAGTTTTTCTAACCGACAACAATTACTATGAGCTTTGTGATGATATAACATCTTGCCCATGCTTCCTAAACCATCCCATACTTTGCCATGGTAAGGGACAAAAACTAGGGGAATGGATTCATCCCAAAACTGGGCCATCCATGTGGCAATGAGGAGCTATACACTTGGTACAATCCTATCCTACGATGGTTACATAGTTTATGAGTTCAAGTCATTAAACTCTTACCCTTATCGGTGCTCAATACTACTTCCAAAAGTATAAATTATATGCTCATACCAAAAAGAATATAATCTGTTCTAGGTATTACTTTTCATTTTTTCAAAATTTTTTGGGACTTCGCCCGACTTAGCATTCTCTTAACTTTTCTCAAAACTATCTAAAATCATAGGTTTCATTCTTCACTGTTCATAAAATATTTATGCTAATACTTTTCTCAAGTTTGAAACAAGAATTGAAAATCATAGATTTTCATAGTAACTTTATGGTTTAACTAGTTTAACAATTAAATGTAGCATCACAACCTAAGACCTCAATATAGTAAAAAAGAATCAGTAAATCTCATGCTTTTGTTCAAAATTGCATAAACAAGAATAATTACTCAAAATATAGAAATCTGGTTTCAAACTGATAAATTGATACTTGGAGAAAGTGGTAGTTACATGATGGTGAAATAATGTAGAAGAATTTTGTAGGCCTTACATACCTGCAGGATTAGGTTCTCGAAGAATTTTGAAGAAGATTGTGATAGTCTTTGCTTTTTCCCTTTAGAAAATACGTTGTATATTTCGAGAGTGTTAGAGCGTTAATGAGTTGAAGAATCACATTTTAGGGGTTAAATTAGGTGAAAACTGATATGTTTATGCTTAAAGGATGAGAAAAAATGAAAATAACCCTCTTTGAAATCGCTGATTAAGTCAGCTATGAGTCCATCTACGGTCCATAGGAACCCATCCATAAGTTTTTGAACAAATTTTGGGGTCACTGAATCGATTCTACAAGCCCAATCTATGGCCTATAGATGTACTTACGACCCATAGTTGGGTCCGTCAATATTTGGACTCAAAAATGGACTTGCAGACATTTTTCTACAATTTGACATACGGGTCATAACTAAAATCACGGCCCGTAAGTTAGGTCGTAATTCCCACTATGCATTGGTAGTCTGTAGTAAAACAGTCATAACGTTTTATTCCGAACTGTGATTGGGGTGAAATTTGATGCGTGGGAAAGATAATGCAAAGAGCATTCATTTGGTAGGTCATAGGCCACCTAATTCTTTGTGTGCTAAGATTTATGGTCATTTAAAGTTGATTCTTGCACAATCTAAAGTGAAAAACTTAACCGGTAGGAAGATTGTGAACTCAACTAAGCACTTGGGGTCCCTCATGAACCGAATTCACTCCCAACAAACATCCCACCTATATTACTGATCCTTAAACTATAAGTACAAGTAAGGGATTACTAAGTTCAATCTTATGTATTTGTGATGACGAATTTTCAGATCTTAAGAGTAGAATTGTGAGGTGCTACAATCTTGTAGATTTAAACATACCACATGAAAAACTGAAATTAATGTTTTGCTTAAGAGATTATTCTTTTTGAAACAAATTAAAAAGGAAAGTAGTACATTCTTTCTATATATATATATATTTACACTAAAACACTACAAGAAATATAGTCTTTCGCAAGGAAATATTTGATTGTTAAAAGTCTAAGTACCCGATTTGATAAACTTATAAAAGGCAACTTATAAGTCTAAAGTCAATATTCAAAAGTAGGGGATACTCTACTTTTGATTTCTTTGTCACGACCCAAAATTAGGTATGATGGAACTTATCTTAATCTACCAAGACAAGTCAGCCTAATCAATGACATAAAAATAAAGCAAGCGAAATTTAAAACAGAAAGTATTAAAATAACAATAGGCAATAAAAAATTAACAAATCATAATTCTAACCTCTAACCAAAAGTTTTGGTGTCACATGTACAAGCCTCTAAAATTTACATAAAATAAAGGTGTATTTGATATGGAGGAAATTATTTTTCGGAAAATGTTTTCCAGTTTTTTCATGTTTGGTCGGCTTAAATATTTTGAAAAATAGTTTCCAAGTCAATTCATTTTCCTCAAATTTAAGGAAAATGACTTCCTTCCAAAAATTAAGAAAAATATTTTCCAAACTCTCATCCAATTTAAAATTAATTTTTTTATCCCACGCTCCCGCAAAAAAAATAAAATAAAATAAAATATTTTTTAAAAAATAAAATAAGATTAAAATTTCACATTTTGAAAATTTTACTTTTTCCCCATTCCTGTGCCGACCCACCCAACCCCCCCCCACCCCACCCCTCTCTACAAAAAAAAAATTAGTTGATTTGTCTCAAGTTGCACTCCAAAATGATTAGGAAATATAGTGGTCACTTATCAAGTATAAACCCAAAAATTGAGTTGAGCTCGATCTTACGAGGAATGCATGTTCGATTTCAAACATGAAGTACAATTTAATCTAACTACTTCTTGTTGGAATAAAGAAATACTAATTTGATAATGGAGAATTAAGAGAACAATAACTAAAATAATAGGATTTAATTATAAACATAAATCAATGAAGGAAATATTTTCGAGGTGTGCATAGTTAACCATCAATTTTTTGCGCAAATGGGTCTTGGGTATTGAAATTGAATGTTGATTCTCTATGAGTAGGCTAGATTGTTGGTAATTATAATTATCATTATATCAATTGCAACATCTCAATCTGAATCTGTGATGATCTCACACGCGATTTACACAAATAGGCTAAGAGAAACCATGTAAATAATAGCAAACTCTATAATACCTTAGTCAATTGAATCCACATTAGGACCTCAACTAAATCAAGGAATTACCCTTTACTATTATGAAATTCCCCACTCTGAATACCCAATTTACTACAATATTCAAAGATCTAACAACGAACCTAAGTTTCTAACCTTATATTCTCAATTATAGTTTAAAAATCATAAACGCATAATAAATAAACAATCAAACATTCAATTAATTAAGACTTATCAACTATATTGAGATTTAACTATATTTCACAGCTCAAACAATTGGGGTTTTAGCTATTCATTACAAAGTAAAGAGAAATTATTCCAAATAGTCCATCCATGACATTAGATCTAAAAGTAAAAGATGTAGAAATTCAATCCTCCAACTTCTCTCTTCCAATTTAGCTCAAAACAAAGTGCAAACTAAGAAACTTCTATTGGAGAAATAGTGCAAAACTAGAATGTGTAAGTGTACCAAATATTTTTATCCAAATTTCCTTTATACCATCGGTCGAAAAGTACTCAAAAAGTATTCGATGTGCCATTCAACAAGGTTAGTCAGGTTCGTCAAGTACATTCAACGATGCGCCAATTTGAAACTTCATCATCGATTTGAACTATTCCAATTTGAGTTTCAACTGCCAGGTTTTTCAACTTCTGACGGACTTGACATAGTCCACTGAACATATTTGGCGATGCACCGAAGTGTATTTTGACTGTTTACCTGATGCAATGGCTTGGCGTTTGAAAGCTATAACTTTAGGTGATGAATATGTCCTTCGGCAAAGCACCGAAGTACTTCTACGATGCCTTATTTTTTCACCTTTTGTGCATTTTGTTGTGTTTCTTCATCGATTGTACTTGTTTACTCCTTGGTCATTAAACCTAGTATTCAACACAATATTTGATCAGTTTTCAAGGGATAATCATGCATTGAGGATAATATTTCATGCAATTTATGACCAATATGAGTCCAAACTACGGACTCATCAGCACCCCTAACTTAAATTATTTTTTTCCTTCAAGATAATCAAGCATCAACTAGCCAACACACAATGCTGACCATCAGGGCCAAAGGAGATTAGCATGTGCATCACACCTTTTTGCCCCTTTAAAAAGTTTCTACAAACCACTTGCGTGATTTTGAAGCCTCAATGGATGACTAATAAGTATCAAGGCAAGGTTATGCTCATAATTGCTAACGTGGCTGCACCTTTTATGCTCAAAGACAATTCCAATTGCCCTCACTTTCAAGAAGATCCTACACACAAATATCTTATGCAATTAATCACTTTTCGAGGGATCAAACAACACTAACACTCAACAAAAGAGAAACACATGCATAAGGACTTGCTAATGGCTTCCAATGTCGGTTTTAGGAAGGGTTAGAAGTATTTGGGTAAGAGTGACTCAACTCTCCTAGATTTTCTTTAGCCATATTCTTTGACTTTCTTATCACATGCCCATACTTTTCAACTTTTTTTTCTTTTTTCTCTACTCAACCTTTCCATTTTCCATCTGTTCATAACTTATGTCCTTTTTCTTCATTTTAAGCTTGAAGGATTTCCTCACAATATCATTTTGCTTCATTTTTCTTCTTAATTCTCTTTTTTTTTTTACATATGCAATCCTTCATTCTTTGGCCTTTTCTACTTCCTCTCTCTTATTCTTTCAATTATTCACCCACAAATGTCCACCAACACCCCCAAATTAGACTTTTGGCCTCAATTTTCTTCAAATCAAGGAAGGTAGGGTTCAAATACGAGTTAATGATCAAAAAATTTTAAAATGGGATGGCTTGTACATTTGCTGCCAAAGAGATGGCAGTAGGATCAAATGGGGACAACTAGGGGTCTCATTTTGCATCATTGGTGGCTTTTGGCGCCTGTGGCTAACAACGAAGATGACTGTTTATCATTTTCCAAAAATTAGTTCCACTAACACCCTACTTAAGAGACTAATCCGGCAAGTACTAGGAAATCACACACATGTATTCAAGTAAAACTCACCACACTTGGCAAAATGGACCTTGACTTCAAACAATAACCTAAAAACACTAATTTGCAATGATCAATCATAGCATATCCTAGCTCAACAATCAATTAGTCTTAAAAAGATAATTCCCCTTCATGCATGGATTTTTTTCACATGAAATGGACTAGTAGGTGATTCATCACACATTTCTCATCTCTGTCACCATCTGAGTAAAGGATATTGACAATAAATACTTGAAGTATTGAAGGATCAAGAAGATAGCATTCCAAAAATATTGTCTAACTGTCATGACCCAGATCTAGGGTATAGGACTGACATGGCGAATAGGAACCCGGGAGTCCCTAAACAAGCCCCAAAGTATCCAAATTCACATCATTGGTTCAGAAGTGTATTAAAATAGTAAACACATGATTCTAAGGGACGAGAAAGTAGGACTCATGCTATGGGGATATCATAGGGAAATGGATTAACATGGATTCACATAACACGTAGCACATAAAGACTAAGGGACAGGTAAGTATGGCTCACGCTTTGGGAGCGATTCGGGACTTAGGATCTTTTGCATCTATCATGCAATCGAGTCATAAGACTCATAGAAAAAACACACAATGATATTTATTAGGTAACCAATCCATAACATAATCTCCAATCATAGAACTTAGCATATAAACGTAAAGGAGTTCACAAGAAGTCCAACAATGCCTCTACTCAAGATAGGATGGGGGCCAAGACATACCCGGGCTCGCCCTCAAATGTAAGTAACATAAACAAAAGCACCATAGGTGGAGGATAGGTGGATTGTCCTTGGAATATAGGACTCACCATGACAAGCAAACTAAATATCCAAGCTAGACGTCGTGTGGTGGATAATTGTATTCCTCGATCCCTACATAGTGAGATCATGTAGGCAAAAGTATGCGTTAGTATGTTTGAATGTACTAAGTATGCGGGCATGCAATGCATATGATTTACCAAACCATCATTTAATGTTAGATGACAAGGGCATATATTACAAAAAGAATCATATATCCAAAGAAGAGTAGTATACAATATGCCATGAAGTCCATGATGCATGAAATGCCATAATGCTCATATATAGTGGGTATGGACTATAACCAACAAATCAAACTCATGTGAGCTATAATATGAATTAGTCTGATAAAGAGCTCCCTTCGGTAGGAGAAGATTACTTGCGTGGGTAATCTACATCACACCTAATGACCTAGTCTTTTCGGTGGATGGAAACCTTCCATAGGACCCGATATTTTCAGAAGGACTTACATCATCATTTCATGTCATATCAATAAGTGAAACCATTCCGTATGGCCCTATCTTTTCAGTAATAGCTTCTATTCCTATTTTGGCACATAGTTCGAAGAAAGGGAGAGGACCCTTGGGGATAGCCCTAACACTCCCAATCCATCAGTGCTAAGTAAAAACATCCCATGAGAATACTTATACATATACATGCTTTTAAAAAGAGATACAATAGTCATTTCAAATCTGTTCAATGCACATTTACGCTCAAAAGCCCAACCATTATTCATTATCATGATACTTATGCATAGGAATAGCTCAAGCTCATGATGATATAGTGCAAGCACCCAAAATGCTTAAATAGACATTAATAATAGACATTTATGTGATCACATTCTTGTCATAACCAATATGTGAGCTTAACTCACCGAAAATATTTTCATAAAAATATATGTGAGCTTAACCCACCGATAATTTCATAAATCCAAAGCTGATGGATGAAAATGCTATGAATGAGATGAGAATAACATGGGCAATACAGATTGAAGCTTTAATCAACAATACATTATGAAATTCAAGTAGAAACAAAAGTAAAATTCACATTTAAATCAGAATATAAACTACCCATGCACAAATCAAGCTTTAATGGGAACATGCACATTCATGACTTTATAATCTCAATGTTAACCATCATATAGGGCTTAATTCACTTTAAAATCAATAAATAAACACAACTGATACATCAATTGAATTTATAAGACCCTAAATCTCAAAACCCATATTTAAGATAAGCAAAATTTCATAATATTCAAGTGAAAAGAGTTTGGTCTTATTGGTTGAAAGGGGCCAAGAATAAATCCCGCATACCTTAGCTAAGAAAAATATTCAACAAGAAATTTGGTGAAGAAAGAGCCCTTCCTTAATTCCCAAGCTTAAAACACATAAGAGTTCTTTGAAGGAGACTTAATAGTGACTTGAGAGAATTCCAAATGTGAGAAGTGATTTTAAGTATTAGGAATAGTGTTTAAGTCATTAGACAGTCCTTATATAGCATAGAAAGTCCTAAAAGACCATTAGGATAAATTGAATTTATGAAAACGCCCTTAATAAAACGAATGGAAAAATTGGCCGCCACCACTTCAAGGAACGGTTCACGGGCTGTGTGACACTACAAGGCCCATGTACAGTGCTCGTGAACCAATTCTTAGACAAATTATTGTTTGACGGAGTTCTCGAACCATAATCCAACACATAGAATTTTTTTGATGAAAATGTTAGCCACACGGATGGGCCACACGGCCCGTGGGAAGCTACACGGGTCATGTAGGTGCCCGTATCCCCATACTTGGGAAAAGTTCTCATGATGAGTTACGAGATGGGAATTTATACTTAGAAAAATTCTCATTCCAGAAGCTATACAGTTGTCCATATCGCCCGTGAAGGTGGCCATGTGACCACATTGTGTTTCAAAAATTGGTCTTCCAAGCTCAAGGACATCACACGACTCTACACGGTTCGTGAAGTGTCACACGGCCCGTGTGGGGTCCAAGTGTGATGTGCCTTAGCATAAAACCCCACGCCAAGGCCACACATCCAAAATTAAGGCCAAGGGCCACCCCGTTGGAGGCTACACCAGTCGTGTGACCTCACACGGACCATGAAGTCTCCCTTAAGGTGACACTTTGTCCAAACCTTTCCGAAAAAGATATTTTCAAGCTCCGATGAAGTCGTACAATGTCCCCGTCATTATACTAACAGAAATATAACCACAACCATAACCATGAAAATACACTCCTTTAAAAAAGACAACATTGTCTTCAATGCAAACAAAAATAAGTAAGCATAAAGATGAGAAAAGTGTAAGAATACCCTTGAATCATGCTTGTGGAGATGGAGGAGCTAAAATATACTTTGATGGGGGCATTAGTGCCTTGTGTAGAACCAATTTCTCATGGAAAAGTGAGAGGGAAAACTAGTGTAGATTTAGTTGGGGCTAGAGTAACTTCTGAAATAGATTGTTGGTTTTTTAAAAGGATGAATGGGTCGCAAAAAAATTGAAAATGTCTCTCAATGGATTGAAATACTTTCAATGGATTTCAATAATTGTATTAAGCATTGTGGGACTTTGAATAACCAACATAAAATAAAAATCTATATAATTTGAAATTCAAACTAACCTAAAATATCTCGACAACTTAACTAAAATTCAAAATTCAAATTCATCTTAAACTAAATAATTTATTTTGCTAAAAACTATTGTAGTAACTAAAAGCAAATTTCAACACTCCTCCTTTACTTTAGTTACTGCAATTTTAAAAACTGCTCCTCCTCAATTTCTGCTTTGGTGGTTGATGTTAAATTATTTTGATTATTTTAGAACTTGCAAAATTTCTTCTTCTTTCTTTTTCTTCTTTTGATTTTGTGTTTAAAAAACACTATCAATGATCTTGTTTGGTTTGAAAGTGCTTTCATTCGACAATTGATAAGGTTTGCAGAGAATTGTTGTGATGATTTTTCTTCCATCAAAATATCACGTAAAACATATTTCTTAAAATGAGATTTTGTTATCACTGACCAAATTTGATAAAGTTTGCCAGTGAAAACTTTTGGGGGATTCAAAGAGAGACTGCTGCTTGTGATTCTTATGTAAAAAATTAGAAAGCCTGTGTATTGAAAAAACACGAGTTGAAAATAGCACTGAAGGGTTAAAAAGTTGCCCTTGCAGGTTAAAAGCAGCCCTTGCGGGTTAAAAAGGTAACCCTTGCAGGTTAAAAATGATATGGTAGTTTTTTGGAAGAAATCACAGATCCCGTAAGATCAATGAGGCTTTGATACTGTTAGTTTTTTAAAAGGATGAATGGGGTAGTAAAAAGATTGAAAATGTCTATCAATGGATTGAAATGCTTTTAATGGCTTTCAATAATTGTATTAAGCATTGAGGGGTTTTATATAGCCAACATAAAATAAAAATCAGTATAATTTGAAATTCAAACTAACCTAAACTATCCCAACAACTTAACTAAAATTCAAAATTCAAATTCATCTTAAACTAAATAATTTATTTTGCTAAAAACTACTTCAGTAACTAAAAGCAAATTTCAACATAGATAAAGCAGGGTCAGTGGGAACCTAGGGTAGAGGAGGGAGAATTTGAGACTCAGAAGGTGCTATAGTAGGGTCAAATAAAGATGAGGCCCTACTAGGTCCAACCATAGAGGCATTGTTCAATAGAACCATAGCAACATCTCTCATCATCGTCTATTCCAAGTTAGTCTAATTTAAGCATAAAAAAGTTCATAGCTTGGTGGCGCGTCAACACCCTCAACTTAAAATCATTGCTTATCCTCAAGCAATAGACTCATCTAAACACAGGTAGTATCAGTGACTACACTTACATAAATCACACGACATTTACCCTCAACAAACTTTCAATCATCAGTCAAAAAGTAAATATTTATTGAGTATGTGAATCAATGATTGACAGAACCTTTTCAATTACAGGGCTAATATACAACAAAAATCACCAAGAAAGTTTAGATTTAATAATGTTACTCAAGATCCTAAAAAATAAAGAAATCTTATTCAACCACTTTGAAACTTTAAGATCATGGGGCCTAAGTAAATACTCAGTCTCACAAAGGAAATTTTAGCGTTGCATACGCAATACCATGGGCTTATCCTTATATTCTATACCTTGACTTTGGAACAATCATATTACGGTCACTATACGACTTTGTTGGCTTGTAATATAGACTCGAGGACAAGAGTGGTATATTTAAGGAATGGTGACTGTTTTGTCCTCCTTGAAACTGAGCTACTTTGACTTAACTTGTCTAACATTTCTAACTGTGGCTTGTCTTTCTCTTTTTCTTTAGTTTATCAGAACCTCGGGTGCAAACATACACTTGTAAAATTAATTATTCATTCCTTGTTTCTCTTTTATTTTGTTTTCTCGCTTTTCCTTTTATCCTTATGTCACCCTTTTTGTTTCCCTTCCCTTTTTTGTTTTATCATGACCCAAAACAAACAACAACTAATGAAAGAGAAATAAAATGGAGACAAACTCATAACATATAGGAAATCTCCCAAAACCTGGAGTCATGAGTGCAATAGCATCTAAAAACAGAACCGAAGAGTAAATACAACTGTCTCAAAAGTAAATAAAATAAAGTCTCAAAATCTGATACATAGTCTGAGAAAAGAGAAATACAAAAGGATCTAAACATCTATGGTGACTCAAACTCTGAGCCTCACCGCTGTGATCCAGATAATAATGAAATCACTTAGATAAAGGATCAACTACCCTATCTATACCCTGTGCATGATCTGCAAGGAGGAAACAAAGTAGGGGTGAGTACACCGAAATGTACCTAGTAGGCTCAACCAATTGGGTAAGAGAAATCGAACAAGTATGTAATAACGAAGAACCATGTCCCTTAATCAAAAAAGGTAAACATAAGAAAATAATGATAATATAAATAAGCTAAAACATCCTCAAGAACTATGATACCATGCAACCACCATAAGAAGTAAAATGCACATCTCATCAAGTCAAATACCAAGGGTGTTATAGCATTGCCACCTGCTCGTGGTCAAGTAAAATCTGTTATGCCACAATCTTGCCACCTGCCCGTGATCAAGTAATAATATGATGCCAAGTCCGTTCCACTTGCTCGTGGTTAAGATATAAGAACTATATGTCTCACCCTTGCCTCCTGCCCAGGTCAAGGGGGTTGTTGCAAAGTGAATCATAATTCCCTTGCCTCCTACTTAAGGGATGTCATAATCCACACTGAATAGATATAAATCAACGTCACAAATTAATGATGTATCAAGACATGTGATTAACATTACAACAAGGATACTGACGCATGAATCTCATCCAGATCATATATTCCAAAAGAATAATATCAAGTATCACAGCTAATGTCCAAACCATCATCATATTTTAGACCATCATAATTATATCAATAGTCGAGAATATCAACCATATCGGACCTAACCCATCCCAAGTATGCAACTATGACCATGATACAGGATCTGACTCGTCCTAAATATACAATTATATCAATGATACTAATCTTATCTCGATCCAATAATACAAGTATAACATCAATACTGGACCTTACTCATCCCAACTGGTCTCACAAGACTCATTTAGTCAAATTCTATCTCCAATTATCATCAATTAATGATAATTCAACTCGTTTCATCAATATGATCAATATTATACCACTACTTGGCTCAATCAGGATTACTTTCTATCATCATTTAATCACAACAACCCAATTACACTATTATCAATCAAATTCTCACAACTATCACATGACAAGATGAATAACTCAAATCCAGTCCCAAAAGGTTAGCAGAACCTACCTCGATGTGGAAACTGCACTTGGACAAGCTTTCGATCAACTCAAGCCTCCAAGTGATTGACGGATCCATCAACCACTAGCAAGAATGGATACTAGTCATCAAGATGTGCATTTTGATATCTATATTGGCATATTTTAGGTTTAAGGGAAAATGGTCAAAATTAGTGCTAAAATTCAAAAGTGTCAAATCTGGAAATTAGCCTCAAAATCAGATTCTAAACGAAAAATGAAGTTCGTGGGTGAAAATTTCACTAAAATCGAGTTCAAGTTGATGGAGAAATCCACATTTAAAGTTTCAAAATCATAGACAGAAAATTCCCAATTTTGTATATTAAAAAATCATGAAATTTAAGTCGAAACCAAGACAAAAACATGAAAATTAATCAAAATGATGTTAGAAACACTTACCCAAGAGATTTCTCTGAAAATCCTCTTCAAAGATCTTCTCCTAAAGCTTGAAATATTGAAAATGGAGTGAAAATGGGGGTTTTACGTCTTTGAAAACAACTCTATAAAAATATACTCTGCAAAGGTGGAGCCTTGTCCGTGATTGTGGAGCACAAAAGTGCTCATACCTCTATGAAGGCGGAGCTCCTTCTGCGAAGGCGGATAACAAGTTTGGGCTGCACCAAATACCACTACACCAGCTAATGCCAAAACTCAAAATTGACCCCTGAAACTCATTCGAACTAAGAATTTCACAAACTTTATATGTATCCATACCAGAAACAACTATTTGGACTCAACAAAATCATTGAAATTTGATTCTGAGGTCTCCACAACATGTTTACCAGTGGAAGTCAAATAAACTAGTTTAATGCTAAAATACCAAAACTATCCTTGGAAACTCAAAAAATTATAACGAGACCATTTTTCACATTAGTTTCACCATTTGGAACTATTGGAACTATTGAAATTCCGATCCAAGCTTTCAAACTCCGAATGTTGACCAAATTCCAACTTTGGTTCCAAAATGACTAAATCACAACTTTGGGCCTAAAAAACCTCATTTTAATTCCAAATTCAGTTTGCAACTTCCCGTAGTTTAGGTTAGACATTTTGGAGCTAATGGAATCGACGTATCCTCGTTCTGACCTCCAGAGCTCAGAATGACACAAAAACTCACTTTTTCAACAACTTAAGCTTTCAAAAGGACCAAAACTCATATATTCAACTTTTACCACCAAGGATTTCAATTCCAACTATTCAAGTAGTTCAAATTAGGCCCAAAGCAACTTACGAAAGCGCAAAACTGTAATTTTCACAAATAAAGCCAAAAATTATCAACTAGGTCATCATATCATTCACCACTAAAACGTTTGTTTGTCCTCGAACATAAGGGAAAGAGAATTACCTGAAGCCTAAAAAAGGCTAGGATATCTAGCCCATACATTAGATTCCGTCTCACAAGTGGCCTCATCAACAGAACGGTGCCGCCACTAAACTTTTACAGAAAGTATATCTTTGGATCTCAATCTTTGGACCTGCTTGTCCAATATATCTTTAGGTTCCTCTTCAAAGGGAAAATCTGGACCCAGCTCAACAGAGTCATAAGAATTCACATGGGACTCATCTGGAATGTACTGGCGGGGCATAGAAACATGAAAAATAGGATGAATAGAAGATACGCTTAAGCCAACTCATAGGCTATGTCACCAACTCTCTTCAGAATCTCTAAATGGACGATGAAGCTGGGACTAAGCTTGTCCCTCTTCCCGAATCTTATCACACCCTTCATGGGTGAAACCTTTAGCCAAACTTGTCACCAATAGAGAAGCCAAGAGGCGTAACCCTCTTATCAACATAACTCTTCTAGTGACTCAGTGCCGTCAAAAGTCTACCCTGGATCAACTGGACCCGATCCATGGAATCTTGAAGAAAATCAAAACCCAAAACCAGCTGAACCTGAATCAAACTATCCAATTAGTGATCTCTATCTGCAGCTATACAAGGCCTCAAACGGTGCCATCTAGATGCCGGAATGGTAACTATTGTTATATGCAGACTCTACTAATGGTAAGTGCTGGTTCCATCGAGCCCTAAAATCAACAACACATTTCCTAAGAATGTCCTCCAATAACTGAATGGTGTGCTCTAACTGAACATTTGTCTGAGGGTGAAAAGCTGAACTCAAATCCACTCTAGTACCCAAACCACATTATAGATCCTGCCAAAAGGGAGAAGTGAATACAGACCCTCTGTCTGATACTATAGACACTGGTGCACCCATGTAATCTGACAATGTCTCAGATATATAATCTAGCCAACTTCTCTACACTGTAGCTAGTCTTCACCAATATGAAGTGTCCCGACTTGGTCAATCTATCGACGACCACCCAAACTAAATCACACTTGCCCTAGGCCATGGGCAAACCTGTGACAAAATCCATAGTCTCTCTCTCATTTCCACTCGGGAATGGGCATCCTTTGCATCAATCCACTAGGATTTTGATGCTCATATTTCAACTATTGGCAATTCAAACACTTGTCCACAAACTCAGCTATATCTCTCCTTATGCCAAACCACCAATAATGTTGTTTAAGATCATGATACATCTTAGTCAAACCTATATGGATGAAACATCTAGCACAATGGGTTTCCGCTAATATTACTCGCACCCAATCCCCAACTTTAGGCACATAAACTCTATCATTGACCCTCAATACACCATCAGAATGAAGAATGGCCACCTTGGCTTTACCTCTCAACACTTTATCATGAATCATGCATAATCTGGGGTCTTCGAATCGGTGAGCATATATCTAATCAAGCAAAGAAGATCTAGCCTCAATGAATGCCAAAATACAGTGATGAGGAGAAATGTCTAAACAGACCATCTGCCTAGCAAGTGACTGAACCTCTAGAGCTAAGGGTCTCTCCTCCGCCCTCAAGAATGCCAAACACCCCATACTAGTAGCCTTTCGACCCAAAGCATCTGCCACCATATTATCCTTCCAGGGGTGATGGAGAATAGAGATATCATAGTCCTTAAGAAATTCCAACCACCTATGATGTCTCATGTTTAGAGTAGGATGAGTAATAATTTATTTGAGACTTTGGTGATCAGTAAATATCTCACAATGTACCCTATAAAGATAACGTCGCAATAATTTCAATGCAAACACGACTACAACCAACTCCAAGTCATGGGTAAGGTGGTTCTTCTCATGCACCTTCAGCTATCTAGAAGTATAGGCTATCACTCTCCCTTTTTGCATCAATACACCACCCACACCCACATTTGAAGCATCATAATATACCATAAATGGAACCCTCTCTTCGGGTAAAGCATGAATAGGTGTTGAGGTCAACCAATGTTTGAGTTTTTGGAATCTCAACTCACAATGATCCGACCACTGGATGTAACAAGCTTTTGAGTCAATCTGGTCAATGGGGCTGCTATAGATGAGAAACCCAAAACATAACGCCGATGATAGCCTGCTAAACCTTGAGAGCTCCAAATCTTAGTCACTGAAGTAGGCCTGGCCCACTCACGAATAACTACTACCTTGGTTGGATCAACTATAATACCCTTTTTAGACACATGGCCAAGAAATGTAGCAGACCCAAGCCAAAACTCACACTTTGAGAACTTAGCATACAACTTCTCTTTGCTCAATCTCTGAAGTACAGTCTTCAAGTGCTAAACATGATTTTCCTCACTCTTAGAATAAACCAAGATATAATCTATGGCCACAATCACAAAGATGTCAAAATAAGGCTTGAACATTCGGTTCATCAACTCCATTAAAACAATCAGGGAATTAGTCAACCCAAATGACATAACCACGAACTCATAATACCCATAACGGGTCTTGAAAGTTGTGTTCAGGATATCAGACTCCCAAACTCTCAACTGATGGTAATCGGACCTCAGGTTGATCTTGGAGAACACCGAGGCACCTGTAACTAGTCAAAAAGACCATCAATGCGAGGCAAGGGATATTTGTTCGTGATGGTCGCTAGTTATGCTAATGATAATCAAATACACATACACATAGCTCCATCCTTCTTCTTCATAATCAATATGGGAGCACCCCAAGGAGATTTCTTTAACAAATCTCCCTTCTTTTCCTTCAAGTCCTTGAAATCAGTTGGAACCATCAGATAAGGAGCAATAGATATGGGCTTAGTGCCCAGCTCTGCATCAATAGCAAAGTCAATTTCACGATCCGGAGGAACACTAGGAAAATCAGTTGGAAATACATTCGTAAACTCTCTAGCAACCCTAGTAGTCTCTAATGATGGGGACTCTTTAAAAGCAACATGAACATGAGCTAAATATGCGAAACACCCTATCCCCATTAACTGACAAGCATGCATATAGAAATAAGACCCCAAGCATAGGAACTAGGTGCTTCAGTCCATCTCAACCAAGGCAAATTGAGGAAAGATAAGGTCACAGTCTTCTCATGATAGTCAAGAATAGCATGGTAACACGACAATCGATCCATACCCAAAATCACATCAAAGTCAACATATCTAACAATATCATATCAACAATAGTATCTCTCCACAAAAAGTCACAATGCAACCCCGATAAACACAAATAGGCTCGGCAAACAGCTCACACATATTATCAAAATCAGAAGCAAAATATGATGACATATATGAATAAGTAGAGCCTAGATCAAATAAAACTGAAGTTGAACAGTGGCATACTAGAACCATAGATGTGATAATTGCATTAGAAGCCTCTCCCTCGACCTGTCAGGAATAACATAGAAAACTCTACGACTACCACTAGCGTGTGGGCCTCAAGAGGTATTACCCCTCCCTGTACCATGACCTCCACTTGTACCATCCCTCATGCCCTGAGAGGTGTCTTTGGCAACTTCCTGAGGTCCTGAAGCCTAGGTAGGAAACACCTGATATGGACAATAGTTGGCAAAGTGCCCAACCTCATCACAAATATAACAAGCCTTGGGGTCTCACCCCTGAGATGACTGTACCAAAGAACCACCATGCCTGGGTGCACTACCCACCTGAGTAGATCTGGATCTGTCAACACTATCAGATGCTAGAAGAGTTGCCTAAACTGCCTGGTCCTGATGGCCCTGTCTCTGAAACTCTCGATCCCATGGTGGGTGTCTATTAAACCATCCATGTCGATGGAACCTCTTCCTGCCACCTTATCTATCCTGCCTGATATGCTCTATTATATGAGCATGATCCACAACACTCTAGAAACTACCTCTGCCTAACACTAAGGGAGCTGTAGCCTCTTGAAGATACCCTGCCAAACCCTTGGCAAACTGTCAGATCCTCTCAAAATCAATAGGAATGCTAGGCAAGAAATATATGGATAAGGCATGAAATTTGGCCTCTTAGTCTGAAACAGACATAGATCCCTGCTATAGCCTATAAAACTCATCTCGACGGTTGTCTCAGATATTGTAGGGCACGCATTTCTCCAAAAATATCTCAGCAAACTGTACCAGGTCATAGCTGGTGATCCAATAGGTGGACGAGCTACCACTGAGCTCTACCACTCTTTTGCAAGGCTATTGAACTGATATAAAGTGTAGGCAACTCCATGCGACTCAAGAATAGCTAGATTACTTAACTGGTCTTGGCACTCTGAAAAAAGATCATAAGCTCTATCTCCAGGAGTGCCATTAAAACACGGTGGAACCAACCGCACAAACCTCTCAAAACATTTTTGTTCCGCTATAGAGATGGCTAGACTAGGAGAAGATGGTTACACCAAAAACAAGGGTGGTGCAATAGATGGAGCAACAACCAAACTCTGAATTTGAGTACCCAAACTTAGTCTAGATGCCTGAAGTAGAGTAATAACAGTCGTAGGTTGGTCTTTTGGAGTTAAAGAAGGACTCACATGTAGAAGGACCAACTGATGTGGTAGAAATAAGTATCTCAATATTAGGTAGGGTTGGAGGAGCTCCCTTTTATCTAGCCAATAACCTTATATATAGCTCCTGAACTAACGATGTAGTCACTGAGGATGAGGGCGATGGACTAGGATCCATAGGACCCTCTGGCTCATGAACAAGCTCTAGAGAAGTCGATCTAGTTTGCCATCGAGATGGAGCTACCTCTCTAACATGTCCTCTAGCCCTGGTCTTTCTCTGAACTCCATCTTAAACTCGGGTGAGAGCACCACCAACTACCTCGGGCTCCTACTGAATGACATGATAGAGTAATTGATATCTGTGCAGAAGGAGTATATTAGACATTTTCAAATGGGTAATACAAAGAAAAATACAAATGGAAACAAGATGTGAGAACTCTTCCTAATAAGTATCCCGTAGCCTCCTGAAGATGGGTGTGGATGTCTACATACTAAACTTATCATGATCCAAAATAGACGCAACTAACAAAAGATAAATAAAGTGAAAACAAACTCATAAGATATAAGAAATCTCCCAAAAATTGGACTCATGAGTGCAAGAGCATCTAATGTTAGAACCACAGATTAAATACAATTGTCTCAAAATCAAATACAATACTATCTCAAAATCTGATACATAGTCTAAAAGAGGAAAAATAAAAGAGGATCCAAGGATTTACGGCGACTCAAAGTCTGAGCTTTACGGCGACTCAAAGTCTGAGCCTCACCGCTATGATCTGGATGATTATGAAAGCACTCGGATAAACGGATCAACTACCCTTTCCTATATCCTATGCACAATCTGCAGGATGAAAACAAAATAGGGGTGAGTACATCGAAATGTACCCAGTAGGCTCAATTGACTAGGTAAGAAAAATCAAACAAATATGTAATAACGAAGAACCCTGTTCTTGCATCCAAAAAGGTTAGCACATGATAATAGTGATAATATTAATGAACTAAAACATCCTTAAGAACCACGATACTATGCAACAACACTATGAAGTAAAATGCACATCTTATTTAGTCAAATACCAAGGGTGTTATAGCCTTGCCACCTGCTCGTGGTCAAGTCATATCTGTATACCACAATCTATCCACCTGCCCATGGTTTGGTAATAATATGATGCTAAGTCCTTGCCACTTGCCCATGGTCAAGATATAAGAAGTATAGGTCTCACCCTTGTCTCCTGCCCGGGTTAAAGGGGTAGTTCCAAAGTGAATCGTAATGCCCTTGTCTCATACTCGAGGCGAGGGACGTCACAATCCACACACAACAGATATAAATCAACAACGAAGCTCAATGATGCATGAAGACACGTGATTAACATTACAACAAAGATACTAAAGCATGAACCTCATACGGATCATATATTCCCAAAGAATAATATCAAGTATCACAACTAATGCTGAAACCATAATCATATCTTAGATCATCATAATTATATCAATAATAGAGGATATCAACTATATCGGACATAAACTGTCCCAAGTATGCATGAATATCAATATTATGGACCTAATCCATCCCAAATATGCATGTATGGCCGTGATATTGGACCTCACTCGTCCCAAATATACTATTATAACAATGATACCAATCCTATCTCGACCCTACAATACAGGTATAACATTAATATTGAACCTTACTTATCCCAACTTGTCTCATAAGACTCAATTAGTCAAATTCTATCTCCAATCCTCATCAACTCATGATAATTCAACTTGTTTCATCAATATGATCAAGATTATACCACAATTCGGCTCAATTGGGATTACTTTCAATCATCATTTCAATCATAACAACCCAATTGCACAATTATCCATCAAATTCCCATAATTATAACATGACAAGATCAATAATTCAAATTCAGCCCCAAAAGGTTAGCCGAACCTACCTTAATGATGAAATACACTCGGACAAGCTTTCGATCAACTCAAGCCTCTAAATGATCAACAAAATGATCAACCACTATCAAAAATAAATATTAAACATCAAGAGGTGCATTTTGATACCCATATTTACATATTTTAGGCTCAGGTGGAAATTAATTTCAAAATCAAATTCTACATGACAAATGTAGTCTGTGGGTAAAACTCCCACTAATATCGGGTTAAAATGAATGGAGAAATCCACATATAAATTTTAAAAATCATAGACCAAAAATCCCCAATTTTGGATATTAAAAATCATGAAATTCAAGTCAAACCAAAGATAAAAATCATGGAAATTAAACAAAACGATGTTAGAAACACTTACCTAAGAGATTTCTCTGAAAAGCCTTTTCAAAAATCGTCTCCCAAAGATTGAGATATTGATAATAGCGTGAAAATAGGAGTTTTACGTCTTTAATTAAGTAAAAATGTACTCCGGAAAGGAGCCTTGTCTGTGATTTCGGAGCACAAAAGTTCTCAGACCTCCACGAAGGCAAAGGTCCTTCCGCGAAGGTAGAGAATAAATTTGGGCTGCACCAGACACCCCCACACCAGCCAATGCCAAAACTCAAAATTGATGCTCAGAACTTATTCAGAATCAGAATTTCACAAACTTTATATATATCCATATCAGAAATAGTTATCTGGACTCAATGAAACCATAGTAATTTGATTCTGAGGTCTGTATGACACATTTACCTATACAAGTCAAATAAACTAGTTTAACGTTCAATTTTGAGCCTACTTATGGCTCAAAAATTTTGATCAAGGGATAAAATACTTTATTTGGTTGGTTATTTAGGCTAAGTGGATTAACTTGAAGAATGACTTGCGATCGTTTCCTAACCAACTATCCTATAGATTCAGTATAGACTAACATGGCAAGTTCTGAATCTGTACATAACATGAAAATATTGTAATTATCTCACACTCTCATGGCACTGAATTACATTATCAACCTAGGTATTTGATTCATGATTCATATATTATGTTAGGCTAATCCTATAAGCATCAGTAAATGCCATTAAGGATCCTACACAACGAATATCTAAATTCTCAAATAGCACACAAAACAAAATGAAGGGTTCTTATTTTTTCCGCGTTAACTCAATAAGTGCCATGGATCTCAGTCAATTATGATACTATTACTACTTTAAAAACGTAGATATATCCATTCAACAAAAACTAAAGGTCCTCAAGTAAAAAACACAAGCAAGAAAATCTTAAGGGCTAAAAAATATATAGATAGGGGCCTTGGTTACTCAAACATCATCGAGGCCTATAACTACCCCCAACAAATGGAAAACGTTTTGTATTTCTCTCAATACACTAAAAGTTATAGACCAAGATAGGGAATTTCAAAATACCCTTATGGTGACTAAATGCCTACGTCGGATGATGTAGTATCGCCTGGAGTATCCCGGCTAGTCTCCTCAGGTGCTATGGATGAACTTGATACACTACCAGCTTGCTGCCTGACCCGATCCTGTCTAAGCTGCTCCTTTAGTAATAATGCCTGCATCTCCTAGTGCTTTCTCTTGCATTCCTGTCTCGCATAGCTCTGTGATGTATCATCATAAGAGTGTGACCTCTTCTTAGAGGCTGGTGCAGGAGCATTATGCGCCAACAGATTCAGTAACACTAGTGGTGGGACAGGAGTAATAGGGAGTAGCACAAGAGCTAGTGCAGTTATATCGAATTCAAACTGTTATATCTCAGATCTGGTCTTAGTCATGTCGAGAGTTAGAATAGTTTTGAATTTCTCCCCCACCCTTCTCTAAAATTCATCAATTCATCTTTGTATGTGCGGTCTCTCTCTTCCATATATTTCCAATGCATCTCTACACTACACTCCTTACATTGTACTGATGCCTTCTAAATTTGAGGCATGAGTTATTGAAGCATTTGACACTTCACCATGCTCTGAAGGAACACGTGTGAAATATATACCTTACTGAAGACTAAGGGCATGAAGGGGTAGTATATAGTAGCATATCGGATGCAAGGGTTGTCTCAATTGGCTCCATGTTAGGAGGGCGCCCCTATGAGGTAGCCACCTTGGTATCCTGTGCAGCAGTTGTCTCCAAAAACATTTAAGGTAACCTAACTGTAGGCTGCGAGGCCAATCTCAGTGTGATCAATCTTTCATTAGCTTTTATCAATTTGGCATCATGGACTCTTTGGACTTCAATGAATTGAGCTACGCTCTGGATAATAGTTACATTAACAACAATGCATAATTAATGGACGAGGCATGGAAATGGGATAGTTGTGGACTACCAGAATGCTTGCTCATGAATCTCCATAATTGTATAGCTAGCAATATTTATATCATATCCATCTATGATACTGGCAACAATAATTGCACGGTCTGGGGTTAGAGTGTTGTCCACCATTGCTGGACATATATGGGATCAAACCACACTTATCCAAATCTATATAAAAATCAAGCAGTTGATCCCATGAAAGCAATGCTCACCAAAACTTGGCTGCAAAATTTAGCTTGACCTTCTTGATCAAAATCTAGCAAGCTACATGCTCGGCATTGACACCATGTTCAGTAATATAATCTACCAACCACCTTAACAATTCTGATTTTTATGCTGAGTCACGAATGACATTTTGATCCTGTTCAAGCCATATCTAGTGACCAAAACCGACTATGGAAATGGGCCGCTAATAATTAGGTCCACGTAGGAGATATTAGATGATTTGCGCTGATATGTCAACCTACACCTCCTGAACGAATTCACTTTGTAGTGGAAGCTGCTTGTTCGACTTAGGCTTCAAAGTCTTTGTATTTGTCATGTCACCGTGTATGATGCGAAAACTCATGGATGATGTTGGGGGTATACTTTATCAATGGGATAACTATCCATTTGAATTTGTGCCGAGCAAATAGGTCCCTAATCTAAAGAACTACTGCAAGACCCGAAGTTAGAATTTATAGCTCCTTTCTGTGGTCCGATTGGACTTGCCTTCGTCATTATCCATGAAATCCTCATGATATATCTTAAATATCTCAGTCATGCACCATTTTTTAGGATACCTTGATACTTGAATTGGCTCTATCCATGCTATAATGGATGGCGTAGAGTCAGGGTCAGACCCAGACTATGAGCCAAACTATGATCTGGTGTAATGCCTACATTAAGCCAGGACTCGAGTCGTTTATTGTGTACATATAGGCTTAACTTGATGAATTCTAATATGTTGAGATAAATTTCTAGGTATTCAAAGTTGATAACATGTGGTTTGGGTCATGATCTCTTACATCAAGCCAAGAGTACGGGATTCCAATCGGATATGTTTCGGTGTGAATTCACATACGGGTCAATGACACATGGAAATATCTCTTATCACATGAATAATTAAGTGACCCACTACACACCAAGTTGTAGGCAATTGAATTAGCTTTCCAACCCATCTAATTTCACCTCGTTCTGAGTTTGGATTAAAAGGTTATAACTATTTCACTGAAGCTTGTTTGGGCTGTCAAAAAGGGCAACAGTCAGTTTAACCGCCTAATGCATTCAGTACATGGCCGAATAGGTTGCCAAATTGCTCTGAAAAGTTCAAAAAAATGTCAAAAAGCGTTGTTTGAAGGTGATACTCGGTGTACCACCGAATGGTTCAGCAATGGGACCTCTGAACCGCCAACCTTACCAATAGAACACTTCAAAATATCAATTTTTGACCTTTTGGTGATATTTATACTTTCCCAAGCAAGGGTTTTGACTCATATTACTCACATACAATCTTTTAGGCCACTGTTAGCCCTAATCCTCTCCAAAATCCTCCAAAATGTCATCCATTCAATCTCAAGCTTTTCAAGAACTTGCTTTGGATATCAAAGAATCAAGTGAAGCTCCAAATCTTCCTCTATTTTTCCTTCAAGAAACTCCAAGTTCAAGGTGTGTGGGCTTCATTCATGGGGATTCTTCCACCCAGGCAACCAATCTTTCTCCTTTACCGAATTTCATAATTTTTAAGCTTGAATTGTTTATGGGTAAATCTTATTTTGCATTGTATACATGATTTAAGTTGGAATTCCTCAAGCAATGATTTAATTATACTTGAATAGCATTGGGGTTTTATATTATGAGGGCTTTTATGATAAATAATCCATGTACTTTATGGTTCCATGAAAGTTAAGAAATAATTTGTCAATTTTAGTTGGATTTCATGACACCCAAATTAAGGTTTTACTACAATATTCGTGGGTTGATTTGAATGACTTCAATATGAATTGATTTCACTTTTTCCATGTCTTATACTCTTGAATTGCATGGTTTGAAGTATAAGTACACATACCCACTCTATTTTGATCAAGTTATGTGACAAGCTTCTATGTTGATAAAAATCTTATTGTAAGACATGTGAATTATGAATATTGGAAATGCTGATGGGATATTAAGAATGCTATGCGCTGACGAAAATGTTATGAATGTTAAAAATAATGTGAAGCTCTTTTCATTGGTTTTAAGAAGTTTAGTTTTGATGAGCTACTCTATGAAAATATTACGACGTTATGACGCTTTGCCTATTATTATTATAAGTATGATATGAGTATTCTTTGAGGATTGTGACCTAGCACCGAGTGAACCTTGGAAGGTATCCATTGTCCCTTAACTATGTTGCCACCATAGGTTGTGAATTTCTTGTGACATGACTAATAGAAAAGGCGGAGTTCCTGCATGGTACATGCAACTTAATATCCGAAAAGGGTAGGGTTCCCATTCTATCCTCTATTATTCGAAAAGGGTGGTGTTTCCGTAAGACTCTTGCCTTGTAATTTACTAAAAAATAGGAGTTCCCATAAGGTAACCAAAAAGGGAATTGTTTTCGTAAGGCATTTGTGAAGCACTTATCCAAAAATGGGATGTTCTCGTAAGGTGAGTGGAGTGAATACTAGGATTCCAGGTTGTAGCTCGCTTGGTCTTAATTGTCGGTTATGGTCCCTTCACATCTAAGTATGATATGATTTATGATTTGGCTATCCTCATGTATGTTTTAACTTAAGGCATCAATCATTCATATCATATTGAGCCTATATCCATTGTATATGGTTATGCATATTGTTTAAATATGGAATATTTTCCTTGTTGCATTGCACACTACATACTTAGTACATTTCAAGTACTAACTCATACTTTTTTCCTACAAGATCTAACTATGTAAGGACTGAAGCTCCTCTCCATCCTCTTCTACTATGTTGCTAGTAGGTTCATTTGAAGAGTGCTATTGGTGAGTCCTTTATTTCGGGGATAATATCCACTTTGCTTTCATGCTTTGTTTAGTCTCTTTCTATTTTTTTTATATTTCCCTTTTCCAAGGGTGAGCCCCGGGATGTCTCTGCCCTCGTCTCATTCACGACTAAAGGTATTGTTGGTTATTAATACATTTTAAGCTTGATTCCTTATGCTATGTAATTATGAGAGATTTTCCATAGTCCTCGTTCCCTGTATATTCTTGTTGTGTGTTAAATGTGAGTTGAAAGTCCTAAGTCTCTATCTGCCCCCGTAGCATGAGTCAGTCTTACCCGCCCTTCAAACTTCATTTTTTATGTAATCCATGCTAATCCTCTTCCCTATATCATCCCAGAGGCTGAGTCTAAAGTCCGGTTTCCCTAGAACTATTTGCTACTTGCGTATTGCTTAATTATGCTTCTACAAAACCAAGGATATGCCATGCATGATTAAGAGGCTTTTTTGGGATCCATACGGGGTCCCATTCGCCATGTCATGTCTAGGCCCTTAGCTTTGGTCATGAAAAGCTTGGTATCAGAGCACTATGTTTGTAAATGTTCCTCGGAAATCCAATACATCACGTCAAGTGGAGTCTTATTCATGGTTGTGAAGCGCGCCACAACTATGAATAGGAGGCAATGAGGCGTTTAGGAAATGATCCACTTCTTCATGATTTATGTCATACTTTAGAACTCTTTTTATGACTTCTTGTATCTAATGATTGCTCTTTGCTCTTCAAGATAATGTCACAAAGAAGAATGTAACTAAAGGAAATAGATTTTGGCATAGACTTCCTTCCCGATACACAACCTATTTTCTTTCCCCCTTACTATATGGACTTGACGGAGTTAAAAGAGTTAAAGGACCAATTGAAGTTTATTTAAATAGGTTTTATAAGGCCAAGAAAGTCACCATGAGGTGCATTGGTGTTGTTTGTAAGGAAGAAGGATAGATCCCTTAGAATGTGCTTCGACTATCGGCAACTCAATAGTGTTACCATAAAGAACAAGTATCCCTTGCCACGGATAGATGACCAATTTGATTAACTCCAAGGGGCTAGACAATTTTCTTAGATTGATCTTTGGTCCAAGTACCACCAAATGAGGGTGAGGGAGTGTGATATTCCCAAGACGACTTTTCAAACTAGATATGGGCATTTTGAATTTGTGGTAATGTCATTTGGCTTAACTAATGCACCGAGATATTTATGGATCTTATGAATAGGGTCTTTGAACCCTACATTGACATGTTTATTGTTGTATTCATTGATGATAATTTAGTTTACTCCTAAAGTGAAGAAGAGCATATGAAACATTTGGGGGAAGTGTTGAAAACTTTGAGGGATGAATTTTCGTTGAAAGAATTTGACTTTCTAGGTCATGTGTTGTTGGGTGAAGGGATTAAAGTGGATCCTAAGAAGACAAAAGTGGTGAGAAATTAGCCTAGTCCCTTGACTTTAAAGAATATTAGGAGTTTCATGAATAATATATATCCATGATGATGTAGATGCTTTAGAGTTGGGGTCAAGCCTACTATGTGCCGAACTGTGATCTTATGTAATGCCCTAGATCTTAAACTAATACCCTAGTTATTTCTCGTATGTGTATAGACTCAACTTGATAACTTCTAATATGTAGAGACAATTTTCATGGTATTCAAAGTTGATTATTGTGTTTTGGGTCATGATACATCTCTTACATCAAGCCAAGAGCAAAGGATTCCAATCAGATAAGTTTCGGTGTGAATTCATATGAACGTCAAATTCACATGGGAATATCTATTAGCACATGAGTTATGTGACACCCTACATACCAAATTGCAGGTCTTTGGGTTATCTTGCCAATACATCTGATTTCACCTCATTTCGAGTTCAAAGTAAAATGCTAGGACCATTTCACTGAAGCCTATCTGAGCTGTCAAAAAGGGCGACAGTCAGTTTTACTGCCTAATGCATTCGGTGCATTGCTGAATAGGTCGCTGAATCGCTCTGAAATGTTTAAAACATAATCAAAAAGGGTGTTCTGAAGGTCCCAGTCAATGTATCGCCGAATGGTTCAGCGATAGGACCTCTAGATTGTCGATTTCCTCGATGGCACACTTCAAAACATCAATTTTTGACCTTTTGATGATACTTATACTATCCCAAGCTAGGGTTTTGATTCATATTACTCAAATACATTCTTGTAACCCATTGTTAGCCCTAATCCCCTCTAAAATCCTCCAAAAACTCTTTCATTCAATCTCAAGCTTTTCACAAACTTGCTTTGGATCACAAGGACTCAAGTGAAGCCCAAGTACTCCTCGATTTTTCCTTCAAGAAACTCCATGTTCAAGGTATGTGAGATTCATTCATGGGGATTTTTCCACCCATGAAGCCAATTCATCTCCTTTACAAAATCTCATGATTTTTAAGGTTTAATTCTTTATGGATAAACCCTATAATCCATTGTATTACATAATTTAAGTTGGAATTCTTCAAGTAATGATTTGATTATGCTTGAATACCATTAGGGTTTCATATTATAATAGATTTTATGAAACTAAAGTCATGACCCGGAACTATAGTCGAGGAGTGATATGGCGAATGGTAACCTGAGAGTCTCAAACAAGCCTTATAGCATCCATTCACACATCATCGATTTGGAAGCACATATGAAATAGTAAACACATAGTTCTAAGGGACAGGAAAGTAGGACTCACGCTATGTGGATATCATAAGGATAAGGATTAACATGGATTCACATAACACATAGCAAATAAGGAATAAGGGGCAGGTAAGTATGACTCACTCTATGGGGGCAAAACGGGAATTAGGATCTTCCATATCATAACATAAATCTGTATCATATTCATAATAACCATATCCAATAGGTAGCCATAATCATAATATCCGAATACAACACATAACACATATTCATACAAGAGTCTACAAGATGTCCAACAATGCCTCTAGTCATAGAATAGGACGGTAGCCAAGACATGTCCCAAGCTCACCCTCTAAGTAAATAGCTTAAAAGAAAGAAACATAAGGTAGATGGATAGTGGCTTGTCCTTGGAAGATAAGACTCACCATAACAACTTCTCAAACTACAAACTAGCCGTCAAACGGTGGATGAGTATAGTCTCCGGTCCATACATGGTTAGATCATGTAGGCAAAGGTATGCGTTAGTATGTTTCAATGTACTAAGTATGCGGGCATGCAATGCATATGACTTATCAAACCTGCATTCAATGTTAGATGACAAGGGCACATAAGATGGAGACATATAGCAAAGAGGTAGTATAACAATATGCCATGAAATCCATGATGCATGAAATGCCATAATGCTCATATATAGTAGCGATGTGACCTTAACCTACATCTCCAACGCATGTGAGCTATTACATGAATTTTCCCGTTGTAGACCTCCAATCGGGTGAGAGAAGATTACTTGCCAAAGGTAATGCACACCACCCATTACAACCCAGTCATTTAAGTGTGATGGTCGCCTTCCTTACGACCCGGTCATTTCAAAAGGATTTCCATATCATATCATATCAAATGTATAACCATCCCTTATGACTCAGTCATTTCGGTAATGACTACCATGTACCTTGCTGGGACATAGTTTAAGGAAAGGGAGAGGAACCTTGGAGATAGCTCTGACGTCCCCAATCGAGTCGGGGCTAAGTCATCATCCCATAAGATTACTTATGCATATACATGCTTTCAAAAAAGACACATGTCATTTCAAATCGTTTCAATGCATACTAGGCTTAAAAGCTAAACATTCTTCATAATCATTCATACTTGGGCTAAAAATCTAAATCATAATTCAATCTATACTTTCATGCATAGTAACTGTTCATTCACTTATAACAATATGGTGTAAACACCCAATACACTTAAAGAGATAAAATCATAGACATTTATGTGATCACATTCTTGTCAAAACATACTTTTACCAAAATCATATTTATAAACATATGTGGGCTTAACCCATCGAATCATTTTCATCGAAATCCAATGCTCAAGAATGCATATGCAATGAATGATATGTGAATAGCAATGGGCAATAGAGGTTCAATCTAAAATCAACAATTCAATATGAAATTCAAGTAAATCTATTAGTAAAATCTACATTCAAATCACAATTTAGATTACCCATGCTCAAATAAAACTTTAAAGGGACAATGCACATTTAAATCTTCATAAAATTCATGCAATTCAACATATTAGGGCTTAAAACACTTTAAAATCAACAATACCACATAGTCCATTTTCAATTGAATGAAATAAACCATAATCTTAAAACCCCATAATTAAAGTAAGCTTAATTTCATAAAATCAAGTGTAAAGAGTTTGGGGTCTTCATGGTTGAAAGGGACCATGAATCAACCCCATATACCTATGTTCACCATGAAAAAACAAGAAAATTTGATGAAGAACAGAGCCCTTCCATAAGCTCCAAGACCATCTTTAAAGGTTCACCTTAGGATAGTCCTTAAGAGATATCTAGAATATAATTCTAAGTATTAGAATGAATGTGAATGATAGAAATATAGTATAGGTCATTTGAATATCTTAGGATAGCATAGAAAGTCACAAAAGACCCTTAGAAGTAGTCATAATTATGAGAATTCCATTTATGAAATGGATAGAAAAATGTTGTTATGGGCCCCGTATGGAAGCACCACGGTCCGTACCAAGGCACACAGACCATGTGCCCCTTCCATGATCCAACACTTAGAAAAAAATTCCACTGATTAAGGTCCGAGATGGTATTTCCATACTTAGACAATTTGCATGTCAACACCCATATAAAGAACCTCATGCCCCGTGTAATAGGATCACCCATCAATTTCCTCAACATAGACACATTGAAGACTTGGTGAATAGAACTCCAATCCGGAGGCAAATCCAGCCTATAAGCCACATTCCAAATCCGCTCAACAGTCTTACAAGGACCTACATACTTGGACTCAACATACCCTTCTTACCAAAACATATTACACCCTTCATGGTGAGACCTTCACATACACCCAATCACCCATATGAAACTCAAGATCCTTCTGCCTAACATCTGAGTTAGACTTTTGGTGACTTTGAGCCATCTTTAACCTCTACCTAATAAACTTCACCTTCTCCAAAGCCTCCAATACCAAATTCGGGCCAATCAAAGCCATCTCTCCCAACTTAAACCACTCTGCCGGTGGTCGACATCTCCTACTATAAAAAGCCTCAAATGGAGCCATACCAATGCTAGCATCAAAACTATTGTTATAAGACAATTAAATAAGTGGTAGATGATTATCCCAATTACCATTGAATTCCAACACACAAGCCCTCAACATGTCCTCCAAAGTTTGAATCGTCCTCTCGGCTTGTTTGTCAGTTTGAGGATAAAAAGTGGTACTTAACTTCACCTTAGTACCAAGTTCTCTTTGAAACGACCTCCGAAAGTGGGAAGTAAATTTGGTGCCACAATCCTATATGATTGATCTACCCACACCATGCAACCTCACCAACTCCTGGATATATAACCTTGCATAATCTTTGGCCATAAAGATAGTCTTGACCAGTAGGAAATGACCCAATTTAGTCATCCGATCAACAATGACCCAAATTGAATCAAATTGCCTTCTAGTCCGATGCAAACCATCCACAAAATCCATATTCACATCTTCACACTTCCAAGAATGAATCGTAACATCTTGAGCTAAACCATCGGGTCTTTGATGCTCTACCTTCACCTGTTGACAAATAGGACGTTCGACTACAAACTTTGTTGTATCTTTCTTCATACCATGCAACTAGTACACTTCCCTCAAATCTCAATACATTTTGGTGATCCCGGGTGGATGGAATAATGAGAGTTATGGGCTTAACTTATGATCACCCTCCTGAGATAATAACCATACGGGACACACAACCGGTCTTTATACCGAAGAACAACATCTCCCCCTTAGGAGAAAACCTCTAACATCAACCACCACAAAAGATTTGGCCCCATTCTGAACATAAATACAACCATCATTAGAGTCAGCCGACCTCACACCCTATCTAGCCAAATGGTGAACATCGTTTATCAACTCCTTCTTTTCTTTATTAACATGAGCCACATTCCCCATAGATAGCCTACTAAGAGCATTGGCTACCACATTTGCCTTGTTGAGATGATATTGAACACTCATGTCATAGTCCTTAAGGTGTTCCAACACCCTTCTTTGCCTCAAGTTAATATCCCTTTGAGTGACCACATATTTCAAACTCTTGTGATCGGTGAAGACATCAACATGAACTCCATACAAATAATGTCTCCAAATTTTCCAAGCAAACACCACAACCACTAACTCAAGATCATGAGTTGGGTAATTATGCTCATGCACCTTCAATCACTTTGATGCATAAGATTTCACCTTACCATGCTACATAAGCACATAACCCAGCCCAATCTGTGAAACATCACAATATACAACAAACCCATCTAAGCCATCCAATAGAGTCAAAACAAGAGCCCATGTAAGCTGACCATTCAAAGTCTGAAAACACTTCTCACATTCATCCGACCATACAAACTTGGCCTTCTTTTGAGTCAACTTGGTCAATGGTCATGCAATAGATGAGAAACCTTTAACAAAACCTCCTATAATAACCAGCCAACTTGAGCAAACTTCAAATATCCAAAGGAGTCAATGGTCTAGGCCAATTCTTCATGGCCTTGGTCTGCTTCGGGTCTACCTTAATACCATCAAGATACCACATGGCAAAGAAATGTTACCTCACCCAACCAAAACTCACATTTACTGAACTTAGCATATAATTTCTTCTCCCTTAATATCTGAAAAATCAACCTCAAATAATCCATATGCTCCCGCTCACTTCGGGAATAAATAAGGATATCATCAATAAAGACACCCACAAAACTATTAAGATTTAGCCTTAACACCCAATTCATGAGATCCATAAACATAGTTGGAGTATTAGTCAAACCAAACGACGTCACCACAAATTCTAAGTGCCCATATCTAGTCCAAAAATCCGTTTAGGGAATGTCACACTCCCTAACCTTATATTGATGATAACTAGAACGGAGGCCAATCATTGAGAAATGGGTGGTCCTTGAAGTTAATTAAACAAGTTATTGATCCTTGGAAAAGGATATTTACTCTTAACGGTTACCTTATTCAACTACCTATAATCAATGCACATCTGAATAGACCCATCTTTCTTGCTTACAAATAACACCGGAGCACCCCATGTAGATATGCTTGGCCTAATATAAACTTTCTCCACTAAGTCCTTCAACTGATCTTTTAACGTCTTCAACTCATCCGGTGCTATATGATAAGGAGGAACAAGGGTAGGTTGAGTATCCGGTGTAGATATGCTTGGCCTAATAAAGACTTTCTCCACCAAGTCCTACAATTGATCTTTCAACGCCTTCAACTCATTCGTGCTATACGATAAGGAGGAATAAGAGCATGTTGAGTATCCTGGAGAAAATCTATGCCAAAGTCTACTTCCCTTTTGGGAGGAATACCTGGCAAATCTTCAAGAAACACATTCGCAAACTCATTCACCATCGAAACTGATTCAAGAGTAGGCGACTCAGATTCCATATCTTTAACTCTGATAATATGATAGATACACCCCTTAGATATCATCTTTTGGGCCTTGAGATAGTAAATAAACTGACCTCTAATAGTTGAGCACTACCCCTCCAATCAAGAATAGACTCATCCATAAATTGAAACTTGACCTTCTAGGTTCTACAATCTATAGAGGCATATGAAGCATGCGACTAATTTATCTTGAGAATAACATCAAATCAAACATATAAAGTTCCATAAGATCCCACAGAAGGATGTTATGCTAAAAAGAGACAGGACAACCCCGATAGACTTTTCGGGCAACAATAGATTCACCCATGGGAGTATAAATCGAAAAAAGTTCCCTTAGTATTTTGTAACAAAATTAACAACTAAAAGAAGAGTCAGAAAATATTAATTTACACCCACATCAAGCAAAACATAAACATCAAAATCAAAGACTTTTAGTATACCAGTCACAATATTCGGAGTCTCCTCAACTTCTTGATGAGGATGCAAAGCATAACACCTGTTATTCTAGGGGGAACCACCGTGTAGAGCTCTCCATTGACCTTAATCACCTTGAGCCACTTGACCCTGACCCTTCTGAGCAACTTTAGGACAATCAACAAACTTGTGGTTCTTATCACCACACCTATAGCATGCACCCAACTCTTTCCATCAAGTACCCATGTGATTCTTTCCACACTTGTCAATCGAGGAAATAATGGCTTACCACCAATTGGTTCTTTGGGAGGAGGTACCCTAGCATTAGCAATCCTTGCATTAGAACCTTGGCCTTGTTGGAAGCGACCGTAACCTCCGCCCATATAGTTGGAGAACCCACCAACATAACAGGGCCTCTTAGAATCACGCACCCTGTTCTCCTTGAGCTTTTCTCCGTCAATCTTTTAAGCATATGTCATGAGCATAGAGATGTCTAAATCTTGAATAAGCACAACCATACAATATTCCATCATAACCAAATTAGGGACACAACAAATGAACTTGTGTATTCTAGGGGTCAGCTACAAGCATGGGAGCATACTTTGAAAGCTTAGTGAACTTTAGGGCATAGTCCTTCACACTCATACCACTATGTTAGAGGTTGATGAATTATTTCATCTAAGCTTCCCTAAGTTCAAGAGGGAAGAAAAAATCTAGAAAGGCATATTTGAACTCTTCCTAAATTACTCCATCACGACAAACCCTTTCCATCAACCATTGAGTACACCACACTTGAGCCATATCCTTTGATCTATAGGCAGCCAACTCAGCCTTCTCCTCCGAAGTCACCCCTATAACAGCCAACACCTTAGAGAGCTCCTCAATAAGCTCTTGAGCATCCTGATCAGCCCTTGACCCATAGAACTCCAAAGGACTCATCCAGGTTAAATCTTTCACTCTGGAATCCAGAGAAGGATTACGGCGAGGAAGATTAGCTTGCTTGGCCTGAGTAGTCACCACTTTAGAAAGAATAGCAATACGGAATTCACCATTAGTGACTGGATCTTCCATAGGTGATGTTGCCCAAGCTACACCTTGTTTTTTAGGCTAAAGTGGTTGTTGTCAAGATATATAACCTTACCAAGGTTAAGGTCGAACCAAGATAGAATATGGTAGACTTAGAAGAATTTAATTGCAATTCGGGGTAATTTACCAACTTATATCCCCAAAGGGTAGGGTTTACAATAACTATTAAAAGTAATTCTAAGCTATTACCAGTGTTACACTGATCTGAAGAGGAACTAAGTTATTGCGTTCCCCACGATTCCAAAACTCAGTATCACCAGATAATAGAATTCTTTTTCAGTATGTAGCATGCAGAACAATACATTCATTTCACCGAACCCTTTGGCCTGTGCAAAAGGCGAATTTCACTACATCATTCAGTCCATCCCTATAGTGTGACATTACTAAACCTTACCTAATGTCTCAGCACAACCTCCCCTTGGCCTAGTCCAGTTGATTAGACAAGAAACCTCAATCGAATCTTGTTAATTAATCTCTTTTCCTATTCAATACTACCTTGATCCCGTTAGTAACACTAGACGGGTTCTAATGTTGGACACAATTAGAAAGCATTCAATATGAGAGAATTAATTAATACATGCATGCACACTTTTCAAGAATTATGGATCATCCAGTTTTATTTTGTTAGTTCTTCATGGTTCCCACAAACCTAGTAATGGATTTAGCTACTCATGATCGGTGTAAATGCAAGACTTATGAATTTGAATAAAATAATTAAGCACTTACATAAGAGAATCAAGCAGAAGAAATTCAAATTCTTCAATGAGAATCACAAGATTGAAATTGAAAGACGAAATAAAGTTTTACAAGTATTTCTCAAACTCTCTATTGTTCCTTCCTCTATCGTTCCCTCTTCGTTCGCTCTTAAAATAACCTAAATAACCTATTTATAGTGTTTAAAATGCAAAACCTAAATGAAGTAGGATAACTGGGTCGACAGGCTCTACAAGGTACTCTACAGGCCTTATAGCAGTTTACGACTCGTGATCGAGCTTTCGTGAATTGTTGCTTTAATTCTAGAACCTTCTTCTACGACACCCCTGTTACGGCCCCTAGAACATTCTACGAGCCATGTGGGGTTTCACCTGATGGAATTTCAGCAAGTCCTCACTTTCTGATCTTCAGGGTACAATACCAAGTCCATGACTTTAAAAAAACTTCTATGGCTTGTCTGCATATTCGGAGATACAACTTTAGAAATCAACTATTCATTGGAATTGCACACAAAATCTACTTTATGGCTAGTGGAATACTCTACGACTCATAAAGGGTATCATGGAATATCATTTGAAGCAACTTCTGCACACTTTGCTCAAACATTGTGCCAACCCTGAAATCCTGCAAAACAAACATAAAAGCACATCACACCTACTAACATCGCATTGAGAACACACCAAATTCTAAGTTTTATTTTGACAGCATATCAACACTATCAACTTAAAAATGTTGATTGTCCTCAAGCGAGGGACTCAATCTATATAAGTAGCATAGCAACACACAGACCTTAATTTAACGACATACATCACATCAAACTTAAGCACAAATACCCACACCACTTTCAAAACACAGATCAATGCATGCGACAATGCAACTATGAGAAACGAGGTAACTACCAACAAATCACAGTCACTGAATGAGTGCAGTGCAAGTACCCTCACAGAAAGAAGTCCTTTATCTCACTCACATTGAAATGTTCTAGTATAACCTTGGAACTATGCAAAATCACTCATTCTCATAAAAGACATCAAAATATCATACTCAATACCATACGCTTACCCCTATGCTCATGACTAACACCTTTGACTACTTGGACTAGGATCACTTTAGGGCTTTACTGACTTGTAACGTAGGATCAGGGGGAATCGGTATGATGTTTTGGGAACATAGTAACTAAAGGCCCTCCTTGACACCGTGATTTCTACACTTTTACCCTACCAATACAATTACTTTTCATCTTAGTCTCCCTTTCTCCCTTTTCAAGCTTTTCTGGGTGCGTTATTATCATTTTTTGGTTTTTTGCCTTGTAAATTCACAACATTTTTCTTTTTTAATTCCTTGCTAAGGCATTACTCAGTTTTATTGCACCTAGTACACATATTTTTCCTTTTCAATGTATCACTGACTCCCCCCTCCCCCCCCCCTCTTTTGTGTTTTACCCTTATACTAGCCACTCTAAACTTAGGCTTTTGGCCTGAGTCGAGGTGCACAATATCCAACCTAGAAACTTGGACAACTTTAGGTAGCCACCCTCAACATAGTCTTTTTGCCTCAGTCAAGGTACACAATGTTCAAGGAAGGACCAGGGATAATTTAAGGATTTTACATATAATAAGGCTAGGTATTTCGGTATTTACAGAGAAAAGGTATATGACAGGCTCAAATATTAGGATGAAGGGATTTTCACATATTTTATTAGTTATTTAGGCTAAGTGGACTATTATGAACAACAACCTAAGATCCTTTCCTAATAAACTAACCTAAAGTCTAAATCAGAGTAACAGGGCAAGTTTTGAATTGAAACACAATACTTTAATTTAGCAAAGTAAGCTCACATTCACATGGAACTGATTACACTATCCACATAGACTCTCATATCATGCTTTTTGTCTCAATCGTATCCTCACTTATCGGAACAAGCATTGTCAACACAATTAAACATGTATGGTTTCCATCTAGACTAACTAATTAAAAAATTTGTGTATCATTTTCCAAAAAACACATATATGCCACAAATATTAGTACTATATGCTACCAATACTACCAAATCCTAAACACGCCAGTTGAACAGAAAGTAAATATCCATGGGGAAAAAGAACACAGGCAAGAAAACCCGTAGGATTTAAAATTTAGAATAGTTATGGGCCAAGGCTACTCAGACATCACTGAGGCCTATAACTACCCCCACCCAATCGAAAAAGAAGTGCATTGGCCTCAATGCAAACACTAAATGTAAAATAAAATACTGGGGTAAAAAAGGACATACCTGGGCGCCTAAGCGCTAGTCTCTACCTTGGGTTACCTCCCAAGAAGTGCCTGATTTATTATTTTAGCATGACATACAAAACTTGGATACTCAGACTTCGCCAAGTGTCCATGCTTCCTCGCCAACTGCGGTGGAAGGATCGGTGGTGCTCTCAACAACACTAGTCATAACCATCTTACACTATTATGTATTTTTAAGGTCCTGCATTGTGTAGCTGGGCGATGTGCCTTTTTAATTCTGACTAAATTGAATTGATACTTGACCAAACTGTCGTTTCAGCCGTTTGAGAGAGACAGTATGAGATTCAATTTTCTAATTTATGCTGGAGATGTTGAACTAAATCCGCCCAAGGTCTCATCCTATGTGTCATCCTTCCTCAACAGTTTGCCAAACATCTCCTAAACCTTACGATTACTAGTGCCCATATTATGATTGTAGGGAGGCACATAATCAGCGCTCCTGTAGAAATCTTTGTGGTGCCCTTCTACATATCATTCCTATCCTCTTGGCCTGGCATGGTAACTTTCATGGTTATTTCTAGAACTAACTAGCTCTTGTGTGTGCTTTGTTAGCACCTTCATATTGATTTTATTTTGAGAAAGCCTTTGCATGATGTCCTCATTTATCCTTATTGTTCAAGGCTTATGCCGGCCGTACTCAAGCTTTTTGTGAAAGGCCTATTGCTTGGCGCCCACACGTGCTTCAACTTAGCTGCCATATCTAGCTGCTCAGCGATCTCTGCAATGAGTGATCTACGAATATATGCCCCCTAAGATGGTGTCCACATATGTTTGGCTATTTGCATACAAGGCACGGTACAAGATATCCTCCAAGGCATTATAAAAAATTTTGTGGTCTAGGAAACTCCTCAAGAACTTTGTGAACCACTCACATCTAGTATTGGTTGAATCACGAGGAAGTTGCTCAAAATTGTTTATTTGAGTGTGATAGGAACACTGAATCATCAATAGACTGATTCAGTGTTCCTATCACACTCTTGCAGTTAATGCAACGTTGTCTAGATGACTATACAGATCTTCTGATGGTAGGCCCGCGAAGTCTAGATGACTATACAAATCCTCAGATGGTAGGCTAGTGAAAAACCCATGGTTCTACAACACCTGAAGCAACCCATTTGAGACCACGAACCTTGTGTCATTTAGTAGTGGTGGTAACACAATAGTTCCAATAACCTCCATAGCCAAAGGGTTCAACTGATATTGGTTCCACTAATAAGCTTCGACATTAATGTCCTGTGATTATGGAGTAATGTCCTTAAAAGGAGATGGGTCGTTATTATTTGCATTCTCATTCTGGTTCAAAGCTTCATTTGTTGTGCTATTTTCATTATCTTGGGCCATCCTTCTAAGTCATATCTTGATTTCTAGGTCAAACGGAGTCAAGGGTATGCCTCGACTTCAGGTGTTGGTCATACAATACTCTTATACCATGAAAGAAAACAAAAACAACAGAAAAATGTAAAATAAGGGAAATAAGGATTAATTCTCAAATTACTTGAATTAGATAAGCCTAGCCCTATTCCCCGACAACGACACCCAAATCTTGATGTCGCCGAAGTTATATCTCATTTTTAGGCTAAATTAGTGGTTGTCAAGATATATAAACTTACCAAGGTTAGGGTCTAATCCACAGGGAATATGGTAGACTTAGAAGAATTCAATTGCAATCCAGGTTAATGAACAAACATATCTCCCCAAAAGGGGGTTTATAATAACTATTACAAGTAATCCTAAGCTAAGACAAGTGTTACACCAGTATGAGGAACTAAGGTATTGTGTTCCCCATGATTCCCTAATTCGGTATCATCAGATAATGGAATTCTTTCTTCCAGTATGTAGCATGCAGAATGGTAAGTTAAGTTCACCAAACCCTTTAGCGCAGGCTAGAGGAGAATTTCTCTATGTGATTTGGTCTATCCCCATAATGTGACATTAGTAACCCTTACCTATTGTCCCAGTACAACCTCCACTTAGCCCAGTTCGGTTGATTAGACAAGAAACATTAATCGAATCCTATTAATTAATCACTTTTCCTATTCATTACTGCCTTGATCCAGTCAGTAACACTAGGTGGGTTCTAATATTTGCAAAAATTAGAAATCATTCAATACATAGAGAATTAATTAATACATGCATGCAGACTTTTCAAGAATTAGGAATTATTTGATTTTAACTTGTTAGTCCTTCATTTTCCCACAACCCCAATTGTTGATTTAGCTACTCATGATGGGTGTAAATAGAAGACTTATGAATTTGAATAACATAATTGTGCGCTTACAAAAGAGAATCAAGCACAAAATATCTAAACTCTTCAATGAGAATCACAAGATTGAAATTGAAAGACGAAATAAAGTTGTACAAGTGTTTCTTAAACTCTCTAATATTCATCTAGTGTTTCTTATTAGTTCTCTCTGAAAATAACCTAAAAAACCTATTTATAGTGTTTAAAATACAAAACAATAACAAAATAGGATAACTGGGTCACCAGGCTTTACGAGGTACTCTCCAGGCCGTGTAATAATTTATGGCTCGTTATCGAGCTTTCGTGAACTATTGCTTCAATTTTAGAACTATTTTCAACAATACCTTTCTATGGCCCATAGAAATCTCTACGGCCTGTGGGGATATTGTTTGATGGAATTTAAGCAAGTTCCCACTTTCTGATCCTCAAGGTACAATATCAAGTCCACGACTCGTAAACTCTACTTTGGCTTGTCTGTATGTTCGTAGACACTACTTTAGAAATCCACCCTTAACATTAATTGTATGTGAAACCCCCTTTACGGCTCGTAGGATACTCTACGGCCCGTAAAGGTCTCGTGGAACATTACTTTTAGCAATTCTTTCATACATTGCCCAAAAATTGTGCCAACCCTTAAATCCTTCAAAATAAACATAAAAATACATCAAACCTACTAACATCACAAAATTTCAAGTTTTAAACATCAAAAGTGCTATATTTTCACGGTAGATCGATAGGCCCTTGAGGAACTTGGCTCTAATGAACCGGGGCCTGCTAGGGTAAGGGAGCTCTTCGTGGAGGCATCTTCTGTAATGTAGCGAGGACATCATTAGGAATAGGAAACCATAATAGACAGTCTAAGGAACGATATAAGACATGAAAAAGTGAGATAATTCCTAGAACGCCATCACAGTCTCCCACTCATAGGTATGGTGCACTTCACACCAAAGAATAGGACTCTACTCGACGCAGCATGCTGGACTCCGAGGATCATTTATAAACCTAGTGCTCTGATACCAAGCTTGTCACGACCCAGATATAGGGTCTAGGAGTGACATGGTGAATGAGAACCCGAGAGTCCCCAAACAATCCTCGTAGCATCCATTCACGCACCATTGGTTCAGATGCGCATATGAAATAGTAAACACATAGTTCTAAGCGACAGGAAAGTAGGACTCATGCGATGTGGATATCATAAGGATAGGGATTAACATGGATTCACATAACATATTGCACAAAAGGACCAAGGAGCAGGTAAGTGTGATTCACTCAATAGGGAAACTACGGGACTTAGGATCTTCCACATCATAAAATACATCTGTATCATAATACGCATTAACAATTAATAATAACCATATCCAATAGGTAGTCGTAATCATAATCTCCAAATACAACACGTAGCATATATTTGTACAAGCATCTAGAAGATGTCCAACAATGCCTCTAGTCATAAAATAGGTCACCAAGACATATCCTAGGCTCACCCTCAAATTAAATAGCATAAAAGAAAGCAACATAAGGTAGATAAAAGATAGGACTCACCACAAAAACTTCTCAAACTCTGAACTTATCATGAAATGGTAGATGAATATAGCCTCCGGTCCCTTAATGGTTAGATCGTGTTGGCAAAAATATGTGTTAGTACATTATAATATACTAAGTATGCAGGCATGTAATGTATATGACTTATCAAACTTGCATTCAGTGTTAGATGAGAAGGGAACATAATATAGAAAGAGATACATATCAAAGAAAGGTAGTACAACAATATGCTATGAAATCCATGATGCATGAAATGCCATAATGTACATATATAGTGCGGATGTGACCTTAACCGACATCTCAAACTCATGTAAGCTATTACATGAATTTGTTCGATGTAAACCTCCTTTCAGGTGAGAGAATAGTACTTGCCAAAGGTAATCTACACCATACCTTACGACCCGGTCATTTCAGTGTGATAGTCACCTTCTTTATGACTTAGTAATTTCAAAAGAATTTCCGTATCATATCATATCAAATGTGTAAGCATCCCTTACGAACCGATCATTTTGGTAATGACAAACATATATCTATGCTTACATATAGTTCAAGGAAAGGGAGAGGACCCTTAGAGATAGCCTTGATGCCCTCTATCTATTCGGTGCTAAGTAGCCATCCCATGAGAATACTTATGCATATGCATGCTTTCAAAAGAGGCACGAGTTATTTCAAATCATTTCAATGCATACTTGGGCTTAAAAGCTAAAAATATTCTTCATAATCATTCATACTTGGGCTAAAAAGTCATATCGTAATTCAACCCATACTTTTCATGCATAGGAATAGCTTATTCACTTATAACAATATAGTGTAAACACCCAATATTCTCAAAAAGACAATATCATAGACATTAATGTGATCATATTCTTGTCATAACCATACTTTTAGCAAAATTATATTCATAAACATATATGGGCTTAATCCACTGAGTCATTTTCTTTGAAATCCATTGCCCATGAATGTATATGCCGTAAATGACATGTAAGTAGCAACGCGAATAGGGATTCAATCTAAAATCAACAATTTAGATTACCCGTGTGCATTCAAATCTTCATAACATTGATTCAATTCAACATATAAGGGCTTAAAACACTTTAAAAAGACAACCTTAAAACATATCCCATATTTCAATTGAATCAAATAAACAATAATATTAAGATTTCATAATTAAAGTAAGCTTAATTTCATAAAATCAAGTGTAAAGAGTTTGGGGTCTTCATTGTTAAAAGGGACTATGAATCAATCCCACATACCTAAGTTCACCAAGAAGAAACAAGAAGAATTTCTTGAAGAGTAGAGCCCTTCCTTAATCTCCAAGAAAATCTTCAAAGGTTAACCTTAAGGGAGTTCTTAAGAGAAAGCTTGAATATAACTCTAAGTATGAGAATGAATTTGAATAAGAGAAGAAGAGTATAGGTCATTTGAATGTCTTAGGGATAGTATAGAAAGTCACAAAAGTCCCTTAGGAGTAGCCATAATTACGAGAATACCATTAATGAAATGGATAGGAAAATGTTTCTAGGGATCCCATATGGAAGTACCACAGACTGTACCAAGGAACACACACCCTGTTCCCCTTTCATGATCCAATACCTAGAAAACAAATTCCACTGAGGAAGGTACGAGATAGTAATTTCATTCTTAGAAAATTTGTACGTTAACACCCATAAAGAGCACCTCACAGCCTGTGTAGAGGTCACATGGACCATGTGGCCTCCGCGATGCCTCACTTAGGAAAATTCTCCATTGACGATGTTTTGAGACGGTGATCCTATACATAGAAAATTTTTATACCAACGCCCATACAAAGGGCCTCACACCATGTGAAGAGGTAAATGGTCTGTGAGAGGTTCATATAGTCCAAGCCTTAGCCAAAATATAGTTTTCAATGCCAAGACCACTTCATAGAATCCTCCACAAAGTCCATAAAGTGCCACACGGTCCGTGTGGTGTTCATGTGGTGCGTGCCTTGATCGTAAACTCTAAGTCAAGGCCAATACTGGTTACACAAGGCCAAGGGTCACCTTAAGGCCCTCCACACGGATCATGGTGATTCACATAGCCCATGGAGGTACTCATAGGCTGTCACCTTGGTCAAAAACTTTTCGGAACCAAATTTCAAGTACAGTTAAGGTCATACAATGTCCAGGTCCTTACAAGTAAAGCCATGCACTTTATGATTCCGTGAAAGTTATGAAAGAACTTGTCAATTTTAGTTGGATTTCATGAAACCCAAATTGGAGTTTTACTACGATATCATGTTGATTTGAATGACTTCAAAATGAATTCATTTTACTTTTTCGATGTCTTATACTATTGATTGCATGGTCTTTTAAGTATAAGTACACATACCAACCATGTTTTGATCAAGTTATGTAACAAGCTTCTATATTGATGATACTCTTATTGAAAGACTTGTGGATCAAGAATATTGAAGGACTATTGAGCATGCTATGACCTCACGGAAATATTACCAATGTTAAAAATAATATGAAGCCCTTTTCTTGGGTTTTAAGAAGCTTGGTTTTAATTAGCTAGTTTATGAAAATATTATGTTGTTATGACGCTTTGCCGATTATGATTATAAGTATGATTTGATTTTTCTTTGGGGATTGTAACCTCGCATTGTGTATGGACTCAGGATGTTGTACGACCTCATTGGAGCTTGTAAATTTCAGTTTCAAAAAGTTTTGGATGAAGGTGATGCTCCATGGGTGCCCTCACTGTCCATGTGAGGCTATACAGACCGTGTGGTGCCTCTTTGGAGTGATCCTTTTCCTTGCGTGGTATGTTGGAGCTTAATCTTAGAATTTTATACTAAGGCATGCCACATATGGACCCCACACGGGCCATGTGAGGCTTCATGGACCATGTCAAGGGTCGTGTGGTAGCCTTAGTCTTGGAATTCCACAATTGTGGGACTAAATAAGGTAGGAGAGCCAAGTATACAGTCCATATGGGGTGGTACAACCCGTATACCTCCCCATATGGCTTTCGAAATGAAAATTCTCTATATATTGAACCACCATCTCGGAACTTCATCGTGGAAGAAATTTTCTAAGTAAGGTGGGACGGAGGGGCCTCAAGTACCGTGTGGCCCTGTACCGTCCGTACCACCCTCCATATGGATACCTATGCCAAAAAATTCGAAGTATGAGATTACCATTTCAGACCTTCATCACGCTTCGTATGGGTTGTCCCAAACCGTATTGTCCTCCCTGAGACAAAAAATGCAATTTTCAACTCGTTTTACTAATGACATTTTCATAATTATTGTTTATCCTAAGGGTCTTTTGTGACCTTCTATTCTAACTAAGGACTTTCAAATGACCTATACTTTATTCCTCTCATTCAAATTCATTCTCTCACTTAGAATTCTCTCAATTCACTCTTAAGAATATTCTCTCAAAGGGCTCTTGTGTATCTAAGCTTGGGAATCAAGGGAAAACTCATTCTTCTTAAAATTTAATCTTGAAACTTTTTCATTAGCTAAAGTATGTGTGATTGATTCTTCGTTCCTTTAAACCAAGAAGACCCAAACTCTTTTACACTCAATTTCATGGAATTTTAGCTACTTTAAATATGGATTTTCAATTTTATTGTTTATTAAATTCAATTGATATGTGGGCTATGTTTATTTTATTAATTGTAAAGTGATTTAAGCCCTAATATGAAGAATTGCATTGAAGTTATGAATGTGCACGGGTAATCTATATTATGCTTTTAATGTGAATTTTACTTATGTTTTTACTTGAATTTCATGATGTATTGTTGATTTAAGTTTGAATCTCAATTACTCATGATATTATCATCTCATTTATAGCATATGCATTCATGGGCATTAAGTTTTATAAAAATTATGAAGTGGGTTAATCCCAATTATGTTTATATATATCATTTTGATCATATAATGGTTATTACAAGAATGTGATCACATAAATGTCTATTGTTGATGGCTCTTTGAGAATGTTGGGTGCTTGCACCAAATTGTTTAATGAAAGAACTATTCCTATGCATGAGAAACATGATATTAAACTATGATTTCGCTTTTTAGCCCATGAATGAATGATTATGAGGAATGTTTAGCTATTAAGCCTAATTGTGCATTAAAATGATTTGAAATGACTATTGCCTTTTCTGAAAGCATATATATATATATATATATATATATATATATATATATATATATATATATATATGTATGTATGTATATAAGTATTCTGATGGGATGTTTTGATTTAGCATCGACGGATTAGGGGTGCTAGGGCTATCCCCAAGGGTCCTCTCCGTTCCCTTAATCTATGTGCCAACATAGAAGTGGTAGCCATCACCAAAATGACCAGGATATAAGAGATTTTTATTCATTTATTGAAATGATATGATATAATATCTGAAAATCATTCTGAAATGATTGGGTCATAAAGAACGTGTCCATCCACAAAATGACTGGGTCGTAAGTTGATATGTAGATTACCCTTGGCAAGAAATCTTCTCTACAGATGGGAGGCCTTCATCGGACTAATTCCTGTAATAGCTCGCATGAGTTTGATTTGTCGGTTATTGTCAATCCCCATCGTATATGAGCATTTGTGCATTTCATGCATCATTGGTTTCATGGCATATCGTATACTATATCTCTTGCTATATACCTCTTTCTATATTATGTGCCCTTGTAATCATACATTGAATGCAGGTTTGATAAGTCATATGCATTGCATGACCGCATACTTAGTACATTGAAACATACTAATGCATACTTTGCCTACACGATCTAACCATGTAGGGACCGAGGACTACATTGATACACCATACGACGTCTACTTTGGATCATGAGATTTGCTTGTTATGTTGAGTCTTATCTTCCAAGGAACAACCACTATTCCTCTACCTATGGTGCTTTTATTTATGTTATCTACTTGAGGGTGAGCCCGGGATATGTCTTAGCCCCTGTCCTATCTTATGACTAGAGACATTGTTGGACATCTTGTAAGCTCCTTTATGCTTCTATGCTAAGTGTTGTGATTGGAGATTATGCTTATGAATTTGGCTACCTATTGGATATTGTTATGCATATTTTTTATGAGTATTATGATATTCTGCTACGTTATGGCGTGCAAGATAAAAAGTCCCAAAATGACCCCATAGAGTGAGTCATACCAGCCCCATAATATTTATGTGCTATGTTTTATGTGGATCCATGTTTCTCCCTTTTCCTATGACATACCCATAGCGTGAGTACTATTTTCACATCCCTCAGGATTATGTGTTTACTATTCATTTACACTTCAGAACTGATGTGAATATGGATACTTTGAGGCGTGTTTGGGGACTCTCGGGTCCTCATTTGTCGTGTCACTTCTAGGGTCCGGGTCATAACACACCGAGCGGACCTTGGTAGGTAGTTGATTGTCCTTTAATTATGTTGCCACCATAGGTTGTGAATTGCTTGTGACACGACTAACAAAAAAGGGGGAGTTCCAGTAATATACACGCCTCTTAATATCCGAAAACGGTGGGGTTCCCATAAGGCTTCTATCCTCAATTATTCGAAAAGGGTGGTGTTCCCGTAAGACTCTTACATTGTAATTTACCAAAAAGGGGGAGTTCCCCTTAGGTAACCAAAAAGGTTGTTGTTTCTATAAGGTATTTGTGAAGCACTTATCGAAAAGAGGAGGTTCCCATCAGGTGATTGTTTGGTTTACCTTGGCAAAGTAGACCACTCCTTTATTCGGTTTGGAGTGAATATCGGGATTTCAAGGAGTAGCTCTCTTGGTATTAATTGTCAGTTATGGTATCGTTCCATCTAAGTATGATGTAATATATGATTTTGGCTATCCTCATGCATGTTTTAACTTATGGCATTGATCATTCATATCATATTGAGCCTAGTCTTTTGTATGTGGTTATCCATATTGTTTAATTATAGAATATGTTCCTTGATGCATATCACCCCGCATACTTAGTACTTTCCAAGCTAAGTACTAATGCATACTTTTTTCCTATATGATCTAACCATATAGGGACAAGAGCTCCTCTCCATCCGCCTCTACCACGTGATGAGCCGGTTTGTTTGAAGAGTGCTATTGGTGAGTCTTCCACTTCAGGGACAATATCCACTTTACTTTCATGCTCTGTTTAAAATTTTCTATTTTTTCATATTCCACATTTTGAGGGTGAGCCTGGGAGATGTCTTGGCCCTCGCTCCATTCATGACTAGAGGTGTTGTTGGATTTTGATACGTTTTGAGCTTGACTCCTTATGCTATGTTATTATGGGAGACTTCCCTTAGTCCTCGTTCCATCTAGATGCTTGTTGTGTGTTAAATGTTGAGATGAAAGTCCTAAGTCCCTATCTGCCCCCATAGTGTGAGTCATACTTGCCTGACCCTTAGACTTTATTTTCTATGTGATCTATGCTAGTCCTCTTCCCTATAACATCCCCACACAGTGAGTCCAAAGTCCCATTTCCCCTAGAACTAAGCTACTTGCTTATTGCTTACATATGCTTTCACAAAACTAAGGATGTGCCATGCATGCCTAAGAGGCTTTTTTAGGGTTCTTTCGGGTTCCTCATTCTTCGTGTCGCATCTAGGCCTTATGTTTGGGTCATGACATCTTAACTCGATGTAGTACAAGTTGTCACTCCCCTCGACTTCATCATCTCTTCTCTATTTATCTTGGGGTGGTAGTTAGATAGCTACTGGCTCAGGAGGGGGTACTATACTTAGTGGTGCGGTGGTCGGTACAATCTATTGAGACTGATTACATGTCTTCCTTTGCACAACACCTTTATCATAGCGACGTGGTATTGCTGGTCGAACCCACTCTTATCAGATTTTTTTGTTCCACTTCAATAACATGACGTCAAAGTGTCCGGGCCTCAACTTTTTCTCAGTGCTAGGCTTTGTAGGCATAGTACCTATCAAATAAGAGTTAGTACAGCCATACAAAACTAAAAATTTACAACTAAACCAAAAACATATTTTTGGAAATTTTTAAATCAGGCTCCACGAATGGGCATTTTTTAGGTCCTAGAATAAACCACAAACCCTAAAGACCCTTTGTAGATACAAGTTATCCTATTTTTGAGTTGTTGATTTTTAACTACGACCCCAATCTACGAGTAGTAGATTGAACTACAACTCATGGATGGATTTCATAGTGCAGAGTTCCATTTAAATGTTGCAGGATCCCAAAGTAAGAACCCAGACACAACCCATATATTAAAATATGAGTCGTACATAGGGTTCTTCCTATAGGACTATAATTTAAGGATCTTTGAAGTCTTATTAAGAAGAGCAATTACAGGTCATGGATATATACATTATTTATAAAAGACCTTCATAAAGGGAAAATTTAAGGACACAACTACTTTATCATTTCCCAATGAATTGTAACCAATTTCAAGCCATTTCCACCTAACCCCCACACTCAAATTACCTAAATTCAAACCTAGTTTCAAAAATTTGGAATCCTCAATTCAATTTCCATGAGACAGTGACTAACTTAGTATAACTTGGGAGCATTATGTCAGTTTTAGTTCAAATAACAAGTTCATAACATCTTTACACACTTGTGAAGTCTATTTATCAACTTTTATCTTCTATTCACATAGTTCCTTTTGATTAAACATACATTTATATGACATCAAACCCTAAGTGGTATCATTGTAGAATTAAATCAATTGGAGGGGGATATGATTGACTTACTAGTAAAAAAATCAAGAAAATTTAGTTTAATCAATGATAAGGGATCACAAGGGTGGTTTCTTGAACCTGAAAGTATGTGAAAGCCCTAAATCACTTTGATTACTAGTAAACAGGGAGGAATTTAGTGTTCAAATGATCAAATTTGGAGGAAATTTAGGTGGGGTGATCGTGTATGGATCATAGGTCATGGGAAATTTTAAGGAAAATGATTTGGTAATTTAATTACTTATATATTTAAACAATGGGGTCAAGCCAAGTTGGGTTTGATTTAATCAGACTTCTTGCCACGAAAACCCAATTATGATCTGTATATACTTCTATGGCTTGTAATAGTGGTTCAGGGATAGCATCCACACTTGGAAAATGTTTAAATCATACCTGTGATATACGAACTAAGTTTATAAGCCATGTTTTAACTTCGTAGTTCTAAACTTCTAGCAATTTTTAATTTCTTTTATTTTCACCACCAATACCTATGAGTCATAGTATTAACTACAATTCATATAGACTATCCGTAGAACCTATTTCCCCAATAATTTTCTAGTCTTTTCTTGCACACTCATAAAATAAATGGTTATCCTGTAATTTCCCAGAACTCTAATTTCACCTTATGCTTAATGAACTATTTATAGGATAAATTAAACTAACTATGACTTTAAATGAAAAGAAAAATACAAAATTAAAAATTTGGGTTGCCTTCCAAGCAACACTTGATTTAACATGGTAGTACGATATAGGCTCCTTGTTTACTCAGACTTCACCAAGAGCCTAAACGTCGATTGTCTTTATTTCTTCTTCCAAGAGAAAGTATGATTTGATCCTTTGGCTATTGACTTTGAACTCTATACCATCTATATTTTCTAACTTGATTACTCCATGGGAGAATAATTGAGCCACTCGAATGGGCCTACCCATTTAGACTTGAGCTTCTCATGAAATAAATGTAGCATTGAGTAGAAAAGGAGGACCAAGTCACCAAGTGCAAAGTGGTGATTCTTAATCTATTGGTCATGATACATTTTCATTTTCCTTGTGTACTGATGAACTTTAGAATCAAAAGGGTTCAAACTGAGCTGGACTAAACCAGAATACCTGGAGTGCAAATCCAGTATTATGAGTAATGAAGCAAACATTAAAGTGAGGCTTGACACTCAATCCATTCCCAAGAGAGAAAATTTTAAGTATATTGGGTCCATCATCCTGAGTAGTGGCGATATAAACGATGATGTCACACATCGTATTGAGGCAGCATGGACGAAATGAAGGCTTGCCTCTAGAGTTTTGTATGACAAGAATATACGACATAAACTTAAGGGTAAGTTTTACCGAATGATGGTTAGACCATCTTTGTTGTATAGGGTAGAGTGCTAGCTAATCAAAAACTCACATGTTCAAAAGATATAGGTCATAGAGATGAGGATGTTGAGATGGATATATGTACATACCAGGGGTGATAAGGTTAGGAATGAGACCATTCAGGAGAAGTTAGAGGTGGCCCTATGGCTGACAAGATGAGGGAAGCGAGACTGCGTTGGTTTGCACATGTGTAGAGAAGAGGTAGAGATGCTCTTGTTGGGTGGTGCGAAACTCTAGAGTTAGGGGTTTCACCTAGGGGTAGAGGTAGGCTGAAGAAGCACTGGGGGAAGGTGATCAAATAGGATATGACAAATCTTCATCTCATCGAGCACATGACATTAGGCAAAAAAGAGTCATGGTCGAGTATTAGGGCAGTAGACTAATAAGCTAGTAAGGTAGAATTATGTCTCGCTATGTGTTATAATAGGTTTGTAGAAGTAGTCATCTTTTTATATCCTACGTTGTCTTTATCCATCTTATATTTATCACTTTTTCATATTTACATACTATTATTTTCTTTTCATTATTAATCGTTCTTATTTTCCCTTTTATTCCATACCTAGTATATTCTGCTTATGCGGCTTGATTCTTGAGATGAGGATTTCCTAAAAACAACCTCTCTATCTCCATAAAATAGCGATATGGTTTGAGTATATTTTACCTTCCCCAGACAACACTTTTGGGATCCCACTGGGTATGTTATTGTTGTTGTAGTGATGAACTTTTATGGGCCTTTTGACAAAATTCATCAAGCACACTTAATTTTTGTAGGCTTTGCTTAGATACATTGGCCCAATCCATATTCAGCTTTTTAAGTGCCCACATTGCATTGTGCTCAAGCTCTACAAGCAAGTGTAAAGACTTTCCAAAGACAAGTTAATGTGAGGATATTCCTATGGGAGTCTTGAATGTAGTCTAGTATGCCCACAATGCATCATCAAGCTTTCTCGACCAGTTTTTTTCGGTTTGTGTTAACTATCTTTGCAAGGATTTGCTTGATTTTCTGATTTGGTACTTCTACTTCTCCCCTAGTTTAGAGATCATATGGTGTTGCAACAATGTTGTCATACCCCATATTTCTCAAGAAAATGTCAGAATAGCCTGATGTAAAAGTGAGAACCTCCATTAATAATTATAGCCCATAGAGTACCAAATCTAGAGAAGGTATATTTCTTTGGGAATGTTGTGACACTTTTTCCATCATTGTTAGGAATTGCGACTTCTTCCATTCACTTAGATATGTAGTGAACAACAACAAGAGTATATTTATTCCCATTCGTGCTCATAAAAGGACCTATGAAGTTAATACTACATGCATCAATTAACTCAATCACAGTAATATGAGTAAGTAGGAGCTCATGTTTCCTCAAAATACCTTCTTTTTGGCACCTATCACATGATGTAGCATAGTCATTGGTGTCTTGGTGGATTGTAGGCCACTAGTAGCCACATCACAAGATCTTGTGGGCTGTCCGGATGCCACTATGATGTCCTCCAACTAGTGATGAATGACAACCTCAATTATTCTCATCATCTTTTTTTCGAGTACACAATGATGAATAATTCAATCAGCACAGACACAAAACTAGTAAGGCTCATCAAAAAAGAACTTTAGCACATTAAATATAAACTTTCGACATCAGTGAGAAGTCATATCAGTAGGTACCACATCACTAAGTAATTTAAAAGGTAGTAAGAAGTGCTCATAAATAACTAAATAAGTAAAGTATTATTTGAATTCCCATTAAATAGAAATGAGCTTCCAATGTCTTATTAGAGGGTAGACTAATCCTACATGCCCTATTGAGTACGAATGAACCTAATATGTTTTAGGGTGAACGAACCCAATATGTTCTATTCTAGGGTGAACAAACCCAATCCATCCAACCTACGGTGAATGAACCAAATGTGCTTTATTTGAGGGTGGATGAACCCATAATATTCTATTCGCTGGTGGACGAAACCAGAAGATCCTATTCGATAGTGGACAAGATCAATAAGTTCTATTCTAGGTTGGATGAACCCAATATGTACTACTTTAGGATAGATGAACCTAATAAGTCCTATTTTAGAGTGAAAGAACCCAATATATACTATTTTAGGGTAGACGAACCTAGAAGATCCTATTCGATGGTGGAAGAATCAATGTGTCCTATTTTAGGGTGGACGAATCCAATGTTTCCTATTTTAGAGTGGACAAACTCAATATGTCCTATTTTAGGATGGACTAACCCAATGTGTCTTATTTGAGGGTGGACAAACCCAATATGTCCTATTCTTTGGTGGACTAACTGAATGTATCATGCAAACTTATAAATATGAATTTTGGTGCAATACAATGATCTTGATGTGAGTTATTTGCATTAGAGAAAATTGATAATAGAATATGAAGAGCTGTTGAAGTATTCAATGTCTAAAGTGCAATGCAGGAAGCTTTGGTGTACTGTCTTCTTGATAGAAAAAATTCATAATATAGTGCAAAGAGCTTGGTGCAGCACTTGTGTAATTGCGATTATCAAAAGTGTGATGCCTTTTGTAGTAGAACATTAATAGTACAACGTAACATTGAGGAATAATCATGGTGTGTTGCTCATAATTTAGGAAGCTTCCATGTCAGTGAAATTTTTTAATTCTATGAAATTCTTGCATTCAAAGCAAATTGTGAATTTTAAATTTAATTCTCGATGATGTTGCAACGTCTGAATCTTGTAAATTATGGCTTGATGTTGAGCTCTGTGGCATTATCATTCAAGGATAAATAAAATCCGCCTATGCATACTAAAAGAAAACTTGTTACTATATATAAAAATGGGTGCTCTATATTGAATCATGAAGCTTTGACTTTGAATATGAATCTCTTATGCAATGGCATTGAAGCAATTTGATATCGCATATGACTTGTGATCTCAACCTTTGCTTTTCTCAAATGATTATTGTCCATTTGCAAAGCTATCCCAGTTTTACCTATGGGAGAAATATAATTTTTACTATAGCCTATGTATCCCACTAGTAACATGAATCATGTCACATATAGTTCATTACAAAAGTCTAGAAAGGATTGCAAAAAAATAGATACTCCCAAAAGAGGGAAAACAATGTTATTAAGTTGTAAGATAATGTCCTTGCAAGTCTTCTTCACTAGTTGCATTCTTTCACTTCAAATGCTTTGATGTCAATTTTGATGAATCACCTATAAAAATAATTATACTTGTGGTTGTGATATTTCTATCATTGGTTGTAAGCTCTTGTTGCATCTTTATCTTGTCACTTTCAATCATTCTTTGAAACTTGAATTTTAATGCAGGACAAAATCTTCAACCTTATGTCCTTGAAACTTCGAGTGGTAAGCACAACTCTTGGATAGATCAAAGTTTTCAGGTATATAATTAGGAATGAATTCTTTTCTTGATTCTAGAATTCCTTTGGCTTTCAATCTCTCAAATATATCTATATATGACTCATCTAACGGAGTGAAGGACAAAGATTTTACCTTCTTCCATTGTCACGAGCTAGGTTCTGCTCGATGAATCATTGACAACCATACTAGAAATTTAGTTGGTGAGGAGACACATTACAAGGTTTTGAATTGGCTTGAGATTACAAAAGCAGGTGACTTTGGTAATGTTGAGGTTAGTACATAGTCGTGAAAATTGGGGTATCTTCTATCCTTTTTCTTTGCGAATTTTTTTTGTGTCTTTGGTTGAAAGGTTTGGTAGAAAACTTGTGCTGCTAAGTTGTCAAAATGCTTCCTACCTGAATACCACTTTCTAACTCTTTACCAATTTGAATCAAGTCAAAGAAATTTCGTGCATAGGTTTTGAGCAACTTTTCATAATATAGTTTTTCTTGAAGATGGATGGAGGTAGAGATCAATTCCCTTTTTGATAGTGGAGGGTGGATTTTTGAAGCTTCTAATCTTCATCATATGACATATTCTTGAAAAGATTCATGTGACATTTTCTTTACTTTGAGCAAATCGACTATATGTAAATCATCTTCATTATTGAACTCATATTGCTTTGTAGAGTTGTGATCCGTATCATTTCACATGCCATTTGCCAAAGTCTTGTTTAGTATACCAAGAAAGTTCCAACCTTGATAAACTTTGAATGAATAATCTCATTCATATGGCTTCAACATGTCCTACGCCCATTAATCTACTGCAATAGTCTTTTAAGTGAGTGACGGGATTTCATTTCCAATTAAAAGTATTGAACTTAGGTAGCCTGTATCTTGGTTAAAGTTCGACATTTTGATGCACACATAAATTTTTATCTCATGACCAAAAACCAGATCGCGACTAAAGGGAATAATATAAAGCAAAAGCAACACAACACTTAAGATTTAATCCCAAAACCCCCAGTATGAGTACAAGAGCATCTAAAAGTAGTACGAATAAGTAAATACAATGTGCTCTAAAAAGGAAATACATAGTTTAGTGTAGATGTCAACAAAAAGGAAATCTGAAAGAAACAACGGCAACTCAAAGTTTGAGCCTCACTGTTGTATCTGATAGTAAAGGACGCTGATGGAATAAGACCAACTACCTTGTGCGGGTCGCTGTGCTCAATCTTCAGGGAGGAAATAAAGTAGGGGTGAGTACACCGAAATGTACCTAATAAGTTCAACCGACTGGATAGGAGAAATATATAATAATAACGAATCCTATAACTGCAACGAAGGGGTTAGTGCACAATAAATATACCAAATGCAAAATATTTCAATCCTTTCCACTTTCGCGTGGTAAAGGGGTGATACAAATGCAATATAGAATGAATGCATGTCAATGTCACAGATCAAGGTAGATATAAGAATAATGATAAAAATTACCGATGAATAACCATTATAGAATCGTGGAGGATAATAACAAGTGCGACAACTGGTACCACAAACAATCATCATGTCTCAAATCCTCATGTTTTTAGCAATAGTCAAGTGTATCAAAGATACTGGACCTCAAACGTCCAAAAATATACACATGTTTTCCCGAAATTATCTTAAACACCATCAAATTACCAAAAAACTCTCCTAACGATGTCACAAGTCTCATATTATCACAATAACATTCAAAATATCTCAAATTTCAAGAATACAATTTAGTTTACCAATAAAGTCATAATTTACTTCAATTCCAATATAACAGATACCACATTTTTATAAAATATTTTGTCATATCGATCTAATTACACGTGAAATAACTTAAATCTTACAATTACCACATAAACATGTCTAATAACTCAAATTCTGTCCAAAAAAAAGTTAGTCGAACCTAACTCGATGTCAAAACTACACTCGAACAAAGGTCTTGATCAATCCAAGCCTCAAAATGATCTCCAAATCAACCAATCACTATAAAAAATAGATACTACACATCAAAAGATAAATTTTGATACCTATATTGGCATGAATTTGGCTTTAGGAGCAAAAAAATAAAATTAGGACTAGAATTTTAAGTTCTCGAATATGAAAATTGACTAGAAGTTATGATTCTAAGAGAGAAAAGAAGTATGTGAGTCAAAATTCCACTAAAATTGATAAAGATGAGACATTTAAAGTTTTCAAATCATAGAAATAAATTCCCCAAAATTCAATATTTGAAATTATGAAATTCAAGATAAAAGTCAAGGAAATAAATTAGTTTGATGAAAGAAACACTTACAAAAAAGATTTTCACAAAACGCCTCTTCCAAATCAGCTCAATAAAGCTTGAAATATTGTGAATATTGTAAAAATGGAGTTTTCCCAAATTTAAAACTAATCAGATGAAAATGTAATCCAAGAACACGGGGTAGGACCTGCGAACGCGTAGTGGAGAGGACAGCACAACTCCTCGAATGCCGAAGGATGTCCCGCAAACACGAAGAAGGGACCAATAAATGACATCCGTTAACACGAAGAAGGGATTAGGCTGCACCAGATTAGGAAAAGTAGCTATTGCAAATTCACAAATAGACCCTCAGTGTCCATTCGGAATCCAAAGTACACAAATCAGACAAGTATCCATCTAGAAATGATGATCCAGACTCAATAGAATTACCAGAATTTGATTTCAAGGTCTCTTCGGCACAGTTACTGGTAAAACTCGATAAAACTAGTTAAGAACTAAAAACACCAAAACTGCCCTCGGAACTCCAAAAATGATGACAATACTAGATTTAGTTTCACCATCCAGAAATACTGGAACTATCAAAATTTTGATATGAGCTTCTGAACTCTTAATGTTGACCAAAGTCAATCTTTTGTTTCGAAAACAACTAATAATGCAACTTTCGGTCAAAAATCTCTATTTTAACTCCAAATTCAATTCTGTTACTTCTCCAATACCATATTTCAAATTCCAGAGCTAATGGAATTGATGGATTTCGAGTATGACACATGAGACTTACAATGGTACACAAATTCACTTTTTCAACAAAATATGCTTCTAAAATTACCAAAACTCATTTTTTTCATTTTTATAGCACTAGACCTCAGTTCCAATAAAACTAAGAGTTAAAAATTAGTCCAAAGAAACCTACAAAAAAGCAAAATAGTAATTTTCACATATAGGCTAAAAAATGATTAACATGGTCATTAGATCATTCAGCACTAAATGTAATATTTGCGCTCAAACACAAAGGAAAGAGAATTACCTGAATCCTCAAAAAGGTTGGGATATCTACCCATATGTCTGACTCCAACTCCCAAGTAGCCTCCTCAATAGGTCAGTATCGCCACTGAACCTTCACTGAAGGTATATCTATGGACCTCAACCTCCGGACCAGCCTATCCAATATAGCTACCGGCTCGTCCTCATTAAAAAAGGTTTTACACTAACTCAATCGAAACATAAGAAATCACATGTGACTTATTTGGAATGTACCGACAGAGCATGGAGACATGGAATACAAGATGAACTGTTGATAGTGTCGATGGAAATGCTAGCTCATATGTAACCTCACCTATCCTCCTCAACATCTCACATGAGTCAATAAATCTAGGACTGAGCTTGCCCTTTTTCCCAAAGCTTAACACACTTCATGGATGATACCTTCATGTAATGAACCTCTGGGTCATTTTAATGGTTTTGTTGTTATTATATTTATTTGAGCATTTGTATAGCGACCTCAAGATGATTGGTGTGATTTTTGGTCGAGTTGTTTGGGAGTTATATAGATTTTTGATTTAATTAGGATGTTATATTTGTAAATACATTTTTGAGTAAAGTCCTAGTAAACGACCCCAAAATGGAGTTCTGACAATTCCATTGGCTCAAAAAATGGTCGAATTAGGTTAGCAGCATATTTGGTGCAAATAAATTGTGGATTGTAAATTTGACTGTCAAAATCGGTTAATAGTAGATCCAGTTAATACTCTTGGGAACTATGCTTTGGATGAGAATTTTGATAGCATGGTTAGCTCTAAAATGTCAAATTTAGTCTACGTCTACCCTTTGTTTGATACAAGGGACTTCAAGATGTGATTTGACTCTGGGGGCTTTTCGTTAAAAGTTGTAGATAAAGAAGTGGGACCCTCACTTTATTTTAGGAAGCTCCGTTGGAAATTCTGACTACGTCGTTGGGTCTGAGGCATCAAAATCCATAGGGCTATTTAGTTTGTTTGCGAAAATTAGAGTTCGAATGAGTGAAAAACAACAAAAAAAGATTGAAGGAAAAGCGAAAATGAAAAAGGCACGAGGTGTTAGGCCTTAGCACTGACACGTGGAGTAGTCGAGATTTTCCACATGTTAGAGACATGTCGGCACATGTCAGCCCCCTATATATATGTTTTTCCCAGGGAAATGTACCATATATTCCTCTAACTTTGCAATGCGATTTCGAGAACATTTTTACCCATTTTAGTGATTCAAAAGGCTATGTGAATCAATTTTTTGCAAAGAAGATCATGGTGAAGTCAGATTTTGGATTTGATGCATAATATGAGGTAAATCTCTATTTATCATTGTTTATATATCAAGAACGAGAAAAAAAAAATTACATTGCAATATCTCAACCATTTCTTAACAAAATTAAGTAAAATATGTGTCTAAATTATTCTATGTTAAGAGTGGAACAATGTGGTATGCTGGGTGTTCGCTGATTTTTTTTGGTTCTTGAGAATTTTTTCTAAGAAGGTTTTGAAAATAATGTTTTCCCAGTAAAGTTTTTAACTTTGTTTTTGTGCCTTTTCTCATTCTTCTGGAGTCTGTTTTTGGAAAAAAAAGTCTGGTTATGGACTCAAGGTTATGTGGGGATTATTTTTCCGAGATTGGTTCGGTATTTCAAGCATGGGCCCCGATTTTCCCCATTTTAGTGGTATTTGATGTAACTTCACCCGTTTCTTGAGAATTTATAGCCAAATTAGGCGTTATAATCTTGTGACTTATGTATGAATAGCTGCGCAACATTAAGAAGTGATTCGGAGTGGAAAAGCTTGGTTGGATTGACTCGGAGCAAGAGACATCAGATGCCAGGTAGGTTAAGCTTTCTCCTTACCCTAGACTGAGTTGAGATGTTTTCATATTTTTAGTTGGAATATGTAGGAGGGTACCATTTATGGATTGAGTTGTGCAGTATATATGGTATACAGCTGGATATGATATGTGTGTTTTGTATATATAATGTTATGGGATGGTAGTTGTTGTATTAAGAGTTGTGTTGGCTATAGTTGTTATGTTACCTGAAATCTTACAATATATGACTACGAAAGGGCCTTAAAGGAGTTGGTTGGAGCTTTGAACATGTGATGTATTGTCAAAATACAACACTTTTGATACTTAAAACATGGAATTTTGTGTGTGTTTAAAGTGATCTTAGTTGGTTTTATGAGTTTTTGTGTTTTATTTGCAGGATTCGAGGGTTACCCTTGATTTTGCGAAGAAAATGCAGCAGTGCTATTTTTGTGAACAATTCTAGTCAGATTTCAAAGATCCTTTACGGACCCTAGAGCACTCTACAAGCTGTGAAGGAGGTTTCGTTAACAATTTATGTGAGGGGCTGATTTATTGAAGTTTGTTCTACGAACATGCGGATGGGTCGTGGATTAGTTTATGAGTCATAGATCATGTCTCGTGCCCTGAGGATCAAAGAAAAAGGACATTCTGAAATTTCATAAGATGAAACCCCCTTACAGGTTGTAGAACACTTTACGAGCCATAGAGGGGTGTTGTAAACCTCCAGTCCAGTTTTGCAGCAACATTGTACGAGACCTCGATTACAGGCCGTCGAATGCAACACGACCCGTAAAGCTGATCGTAAGGCATGCCGACCGAGCTATCCTATTATGTTTAGGAATTGTATTTTAAATATTATAAATAGGCTTTTACGTTATTATTCGTCAAGTATACAACATGCTTGACCAGTAGAGAGGAAAATAGTTAGATAGAGTAGAAAAAATATTAGAGAGTTTGAGAAAAACTTGTACTTTGATTTGATCTTATAATCTTGTGATTCTCATCGAAGCTTTGATTTGTTTGTTCTTAATTCAATTGCATAAGTGCTCTATTATATTATTCATATTCATAAGTCTCGCATCTAAACAAATCATGAGTAGCTAAATACACAACTAGGATTGTGGTATCCATGAAGAACTAACAAGGTAAAACTGGATAAATCATAATTCTTGGAAAGTGCGTATGCATGTATTAATTGACTCTCTTCATTTTGCATGTTTTCTGATGCTTGCCAATATTAGAACGCGCCTAATATTTCTGACTGGGCCATGTTAGTAATGAATAGGAAAAGAGCTTAATTAACAGGATTTGATTGATGTGTCCTCATGTAATCAATCGAACTGGGCCAAGGAGAGATTGTACTGGGACTAATAGGTAAGGGTTAGTAATATATAATGCGGAGATGGGCCAATTCATGTAGTTAAATTCACCTCTTGCCTGGACCAAAGGGTTTGGTGAACTTAACTTACCGTGCTGCATGCCACACACTTGAAAAGAATTAGGTAATCCAGTGATACTAAGTTAGGGAGTCATGGGGAACATAATAACCTAGTTTCTCTCCATAATGATAAAACTATTGTGCTAGTTAGTTCTACTTTATTACTCATTATACAAAAATCTCTCCTTTTGGGGATGTAAGTTGGTTAATCACTTGAATTACATTACTTGAACTCTCTTAAGTCTAAGTATTCCTTGTGGGTTCGACCCTAACCATGGTATGATTCTATTTCTTGACAACGACCACTTTATCCTCAAAATATAGGTGTAACTTGATCGACGTCAAGATTTTGGCGCCATTGCCGGGGGATACGGCTAGACTTTGTTAATTTAAAAGTGATTTGAGTGTTAAATCTTATTCCTTCTTTTTATGTTTTTGTTGTTTTTGTTCTTTTTTAAGGTGTAAGTAAGTATAGTGAATGCCCAACACACAAAGTCGAGGCAATCCCTTGACTCTGTTTGACCCAAAGATCCCGAAAACAATGAGAAAAATGGCCCAAGATAACTCTAGCAACACAGCTAATTGCAACTCTTAACAAGAACGAGAATGAAAATGTTGACCATGAAAACCCACCTAGTCTTGAGGATATGCATCGACAATAATAGGATTTCAATGCCAATGCTTATCAAGGGAATTAATACAGGTTGAATCCTATGGCTATGGAGCTGACTGGAGCTATTGTGTTGCAACCAATACCGCCTGACATAAAGTTTATGCTCTCGTGTGGGTTTCTTCAGATGCTATAGAACCGTGGGATCTTTGTGGGCTTATCATCAAAGGATCCTTATAGCCATCTACACATCGCTGCATTTCTTTGCAAGAGTGTGATGGGAACGTAGAATCTATTAATGCATGCTATAGGACTTCATCTCTTCCTATTATCTCTTACAGACAATGCAACACTATGGCTATCTGAGCTCCTATAGAGTTTGAACATAAGTTGGGGTGAATTATAGAGGGCCTTTTTCTGAAAGGTACTTCTCGAAATCAAAGAAGCTCAAGTTGAAAGATCAAATCAAAAACTTCAAGCAACTTCCTGGTGACTCAATCAGTACTACATGGGAGTAGTTCACTAAGTGTTTGAGGAGTGTCCCGGACCACAAGATTGTTGATGATGCCTTGGTGGAGATCTTTTACCTTGGCCTTGATAAATACAGTCAGGCTTGTGCTGATAAAATTATGGGGCAACATGTTCTTGGATCAGCAATCCATAAGGATTGCAAATAGGATGGAGAGAGTGGTCAAGACCAATCATCCATGGGGTCAAAGAGAAAGAGCATCTACCAAAAGTTCATACGTTGTCAGTGTTGGTTCGGAGAATACTGAGATTAATGAAGAGATCATGCAAGATCTTGCCTTAATCCATGCTGACATGGGAATGATGATGAAATAGAATCAGGGGTGCGCCAATGCAGTGGTTCATCAGCCTCCACATGCACCCATGTATGATGATCCCTGCTATGAGGAGGACACTCGTTCCATTGCTGATCAGACAGACGGTTTCCAGACCTATGCCCAAGGGTCCAACTAGGACTATTGGCGCCAAGGTCAAGGAAACCAAGGTCGGAAATTCAATCATGATGGAGCTTTCAGGGATAACTACGGAGGATACAGTGACTAGAATTAGGGTCAATACATCGAAGAAGATTGGGGTCGAAGAGAGGGTTACAAAATTGGTCCGTATGTGCCACCACACAACCGTGACATAGGTGCGAATAGTTCTAGAGTTTTACAAGAGATGTTTGATCTTTTGCTGAAGAAAGTTGAGACACAGGATGTGACTTTACGGGGGATCAAATCTGAATCTCTAGTATCAATCAGAAAATTGAGAATCATTCTGTTTCCATTAAACAGCTTGAACAATAGTTCGGTCAGGTGTTGACACAACTTAATCAGCGTCTAAGAGTTATATTGCCTAGAAACATAGTTAAATCCTAAAAATGAAAGGCAGTGCATGGCAGTTATTACACGGGGTGGCAAAAGAACCATTGATCCTCCTATACTAGTTGATAAGGATAATTCTCGAGAGGAGATAGTTGAAGAAAGGATGCAGATACAGGAGATGATCGTAGCAAGGATGGGTTGAGTAAAGCTGCTGATGTGCCACAGAAGTTAAAACCCATTCCTAGGACTCCTTTTCCCTTCCCTCAAAAAAACAAGAAGAGGGGGAGGAAGGCAAGTTCATGCACATTCTCTCCATCAACATCCCTCTCATTGAGGCATTGGAGAACATGCCAGGATATTCCAAGTACATGAAAGATTTGGTTACGAAAAATCATACTATAAGTCAAGAGCTTCAATATTGTAGTGCGATTGCTACGAGGTCTTTGGTCCAAAAGCGGGAAGATCCCGACACTTTTACTATACCCTGCATCATTGGAGATGTGGAGTTCACAAGGGCATTATGTGTTCTAGGTTCCAACATTAATCTGATGCCCCTTGCGATCTTCAAGAAGCTAGGCTTGGGAGCCCCTGTCCTTACGAATATGAAGTTGTTGATGGCTGACTGCACGGTGAAGAAGCTTATGGGGATACTATATGATGTGCTTGTGAATGTTGAAAAATTCATATTTCCTGCAAACTTTATGATCCTATATTTTGATGTTGACTTCGACGTTCACAAGATGTGGTAGAGCACTAATGGATATGGAAGCCAGTCAACTCACATTAAGATTGAATGATGAAGAAGTTCTCTTCAATGTTTGTTAGTCTTTAAAGAGGCCAAATGATTTGAAGAATGAAGTCTGGGTAATTGGTAAAGTCTGAGTAACCAAGTTATCCAAGTAGTGTCACAACAATTAATCAAGTGCTACTTGGGATGCAACCCATGATTTTCGATGTAATAGTTATACTTATAGCTTTATTTTCAGTTTTTAGACTTATAGGTGGTTTATTTTCTTGTAATTATATTGTAATTTTAGTTATTGGGCTGGTTGCATATAGGGTAACAATGTGTTTTGTGAAGAATATGCAGGTACATGGCTTAGAAAAGAATCAAGAAGAACCTCTACGACTAGTTCTACGGGCCATAAAGCACTTCTCGACCCATAAACCATCTCGTAGACATTTTCAGTAAGCAAAACTTTATGCACTACATATACGAAGTACGGGTAGTGTATAGGGCTCATGGACCCTAGGTAATTTTTCTAAATTTTTGACTTAGTGTTGGGGTCTCTACGACCACCTCTATGAGTCATACTTCATTTGATGACTCATAGACTGGTTCGTAAAACCCTATCATGAAAACTTGGGTGCGGATGTTCTATGAAACCATAATTCACGAGTTGTAAAACACACTATGACCCGTAATCAGGTTTCATAGAGTCAAGGTCCATCAGTATTAAATTGACCCGATCAAAGTATAAATATTAGGGTCAAAACATTTTGGCCACATTTGAGATCTTTTTTACAAATGAAAATTCTAACCACCAACAACGACTACCCTTCCATTTTCCAGTGAGAATTTTTGCAGCCTAGGGTTTTTAGTGTCTCATCACCTCCTTCATTTTCTATAATCTAATCACACAAATTGGCAAGTTTTCAATTATCCCAATACTATTAATTTGATGATATTTATATGGTTAAATTGGAAATCATATCATGAATGGTTATATTAAGCACAAACCCTTGTGTGAAAATAGTCATGTTAATAACTGAATTATGGTTGCTCATATTTGAATCTTTGTGTAGAACCGGAATTGGTGTAGTTGCCTTTGCCGATGTTTAATTGATTTATCTTTGGTGCCCATGTAATTACTCACTATGTAATTAAATTGATTTTATGTGTGATATTTGGTGTGTCATGGCATGGCTGCATAAATTTTATTATAGGTCATTCATACGGGGTCGGAAGGGTTGGGGAAACATGTCTAATAAATTTTGATGGGGTACATGTGTTGACTATCATCTTGAGGCAATGGTGGTTGTTTGAAAATCCTATGGGTGTGTGAGTATTACTTCGATGCTGGTAGAATAGGATTGAAAACGTTATATGGGGTCCGCGTTGATGGAATTAGAAACTCAGGTGATTGATTTTTCTTGTCTATGAGTGGCTTTTATGACCTGTAGAACATTCCACGAGCAGTAATTGCCCCTCGTACAAGATTCACAAAACCTAAAGTTTCTAAGTACCCATCAGACGAGATGTTCTATGAGTCATAGAACATATTATGGCCGGAGAAAGGTATCATGGATCCTTACTTGAAATAAATTTAGACATTGGAATACTCTATGACTCAGATTACGACTCGTAGAACACTCTACATGTTGTACCTGGTCACGTAGACATTTCCAGTGAACAAAGATCCTGTGACCACTGTTTTACGAGAGACTTCTATGACTTGTAGTTTCCACTATGGCCCATAGAGGTGCTTTCATAGACCCTTCTGCAACTAAGTTTGAGTTGTTTCTGCATTTTATTTTTTGATTTGTGACGCTAACCAAGGTGCTTAAATGTTCATGTTCCAAGTACTATGGCCACAAAAACAAAACGTGAGGAGATTAGGGCCTTATAGAGAAGGCTCAGGAGTGAGACCTTGGAGGATGAGCAGACCCCTAGTGTGTGGTTGATTAGAGGACCTCAGTGTCCGACCTATACCATAGACTGACAGACCACAAACGAGGGTGGCTGCCAAAGCTGGGCATATTCAAGCTCTTATTGTTCGTACTCTCATTCTGATAAGGGAGGCCACGACAAAATAAGCTCTATGTAGATGACTCTGTCAAGAAAGAAATCTAGCTTAGAGTTAGGATACGATGACGAGTAGGAGACAAAACCCTCTGTCGCGCATCGGGCATCACCATCTCCACCAGATGCTCTGCTAGTCAGTGGTTTATCGAGGGCATGAAGGACTGTTATGTTGAGGACTCACAGGCTATAGCGCAAGGCATGTTGGCCTGCTCAGCCCAGACTAATAGAGACAAGAGTAAGGGGCCAGCAGGTAAACATCTCGCAGACCACCATCCAATATGTGATTTTAGGGCAGAGTTCCCTTCCCTTAGATCTACAACTGAGTTCAACTACAGAGAGGGGAAAATGAGATATTTGTTAGTGATGAGAGATCCAGAGCGCAGAGCAGACTTGATGAGGTTGGTGGCTAATTCGATTAGTGAGCTGGGTCTGGAACCTACATGAGTCGCCACCCACTCAGAGCCTATTGTGATGTTTTCATTTAGTTTCCTCACAAAATTTTGGTGGCAACAATTGTCAGATCATGTATCCGATAAACTCTTGCTGATAATATATTGCTACTAAATCGTGCAGTGCTACTTGCCAACATCTTAGCTTGTTATGAGATAAAATGGGCCCGCCTCATTGCTGAGTAGATTCACAAGGCTACCTTGAAGAGGTCCACCTCCATCGTTTCTCCATATTTGATCTATAGACTCTGTTTAGAGTTGAGGGTGGAGAGTTTACATCAGCTGAACTCGCTAATCGAGGTGCAACACACATTGGATGCCAATCTGATCAAGGCTAATAATAACCCAGTGGCACTTCGATGGGCACAATACCGCCTTCCCCTATACCAGATATGTTTTCCCCAGTGCTTCAACCTAAGGTTCTACACACAACCATCACTGTTTGCTGCTACCGAGGATAGGCCCCCATAACTCGAGGCAGATGGGGAAAGGGGTCCCAATACTTCTGCTTCTGTACCACAAGCTACTACATCACAGGATCCTCCTACGAGCATGGATTTTGTGTATACCGTATCTATAAAGGCCGTGGCATAGAGGTTATCATATGATGAGTCGCAGTTGACTCATATAGTCAAGCAGATTTGGCCTTGGGTCTGCCAGGCGATTTAAAAGGCAGAAGGTTGTATACAAGCATACACGATCGCTACTATTCAGGTTCGTCTGTTCATCATGGATACCTCCATTGATGCCTTCGAGACGTGGGTATAGTAGAGCCTATGCACGGCCTAGCCCACAATTTTGATGGCCCTACAGATGGAGATCTAGCAGCTCCAAGCTGATATGATAGCTGCATTGGCAGCAACAGTGACACTACATGAGACCATACTTTCGGTGCTGGTGGTGGATCTATTTACTCTTGATGAGCATATCTAGTCTTTGCATAGGAAAAAACCTCGTACAAATGATGATGAGGATGTCTTACACTCACGTGTAGGGCTGACTAATGAGGAGGAGCTCGAGCTTGTCTTCAGATAGTCAAGACAAGAGGAGGAGAGATCACATGCTCGAGAACTAGAGTAGGTGAGGGGTGTTGGCCCTTCTAGACAGAGTGCTACAACTGAGGAGGCCACCACACAGGGCAAGGATTGTCAGACTCAGCCACAAGCCAACGGTTAGGCGCCAAGGTATGCTTTTTTAACCCCTTATACTTTATTTTTCTTTGATTGTGTCCATTGGGGACAGGACACCTCTTTTTCGATGGAGTGTGGGTAGATATAGGCCTCAGTGAAGTCTGACTAGCTTTGGTGCATCACTACCCCAAATTTTGATCTTGGAGTTTTCTTGTATGTGTTCTTTTTCCCCATGGATAGTTATTTCTGTTGAACCGACATGTTTAGGAAGTTTGACGTAGTATTTGTAGCATATAGTACCCATATTTGTGGCATCTACGTGTTTTTATGTTTTCTATTAAAAGTGATACCCACAAAATTTAATTTGTTAGATTAGATAGCAACTATGCATGTGTAAGTATGTTGACAACACTTGTCCTGATAAGTGAGATTAATTTGAGATAAAAAAAACATGATTTGAGAGGCTTTTGTTGATAATGTAGTCAATGCCATGTGAGTGTTAGCTTAACTTGTTAAATTTACATGTCATGTCTAATTTAAAACTTGCCCTGTTACTCTAAGTTAGACTGTAGATTATTAAAAATAGGAAAGGATCTTAGGAAATTGTTCTTAAAAGTCCACTTAGCCTAAATGACAAACCAAATTTGTAGAATATCCCTTGATCCTAATTTTTGAGCCTGAAATATACCTATTCTTTGCAAACACTCAATTGATTTATCCTTGTTAGTTGAAAAATCCTGAAATTGGTCGTGGTCCTTCCTTGAACATTGTACACCTTGACTGAGGTAAAAATCTTAATTGGAGGGTGGCTATAAAAAGTGGTCCTAGTTCGGAGGATAGATAATGTGCACCTCAACTTAGGCCAAAAGCCTGAGTGTAGGGTGGGTGGCGTAAGGGTGAAACAAAAAAATGAGGGGGAAAGTTAGTGATATAGAGAAAAGGAGAAAAATCATGTACTGGGTGCAAGAAAATAAGTGATTCCTTATATGTGAGCTAAAAAGAAAAATGAAGTGTAAAATTAAGGTACAAAAGCTGAAAAATGAAAAGAAAGCACCAGAAAAGCATGAAATAGGAGAAAAAGGGAGAATGGAGTGGAATGTAAAGTGAAAGTGTTGATAGAACAAAAGTGTAGGAAGACGTAATGTCAAGGAGGACCTTTAGTCTCTATGTTCTAAGAATATCATATCTAAGACTCCTGAGCCTATGTTACAATCCCATAAAGTCCTAAAGTGATCCTACTTCAAGTAGTCAAAGGTCATGGTCATGAGTATAGGGGCAAGCCTATGGTATTGTGCATGATGCGTGAATATCTTTTTTAAGAGTGAGTGATTTTGCTTAGTCTTGAGATTATATATGAAAACATCAATGAGAGTAAAATATGGGACTTCTTTCTATGAGGAAACTTGCATTTCATTATTAACATTAGACTTATTAAGTGACTATAGCTTGTTGACAGTATGTCACTTGTCATAGTTGTGTTGTCACAATCATGAGTCTATATTGGTTTGCTAGATGGCTATCTGATTTTGTTTTGAAAATTTGGTGTGGGTATATGTCGTTAAGATTGAAGTGATATATGTCATTAGGTTGAGGTCTTTGTGTTGCTATTCTATTTATATAGATTGAGTCTGTCGCTTGAGGATAAACAATAATTTTAAGTTAAGGGTATTGATGTGGTGTCATAATACATCACCATTGGTGCTTAAAACTTTGAATTTTGTATGTTCTCAATGCGATGTTAGTTGGTTTTATGTGTTTTTGTGTTTTATTTTGTAGAATTCAAGGGTTGGCCTTAATTTTAGGAATAAAGTGCAGAAGTTGCTATTTTCGATGAAGTACGAGATCCTTTATGGGTCGTAGTGCACTCTAAGGGCTATGAAGGAGGTTTCATTAACAATTCCAGTGAGGGGTTGATTTTCTGAAGTTTGTTGAACGAACATGAAGATGGGTTATGGGTTAGTTTACAAGTCGTAGATCATGTCTCATGCCCTGAGGATCAGAGAAGAAGGACTTTCTGAAGTTTCATTAGATGAAACCCCCTTACAGGTCGTAAAATACATTACGAGCCGTAGAGGGGTGTCGTAAACCTCCACTCCAGTTTTGCAGCAACATTATACAAGACCCCATTTACGGGCCATGGAATGCAATACAACCCGTAAATCTATTTGTAAGGCGTGCAAACCCAGCTATCCCGTTTTATGAAGGACTTGTATTTTAAATTTTATAAATAACTTTTTAGGTTATTTTTCATCAAGTATATAGAGAGTTCGACTGGTAGAGAGAAAAATAGTGAAATAGAGTAGAGAAAACATTGGAGAGTTTTGAGAAACACTTGTACTTTGATTTGATCTTATAATATTGTGAATCTCATTGAAGCTTGGATTTTCTTGTTCTTAATTCAGTTTTGTAAGTGCTCTATTATGTTATTCCAATTCATAAGTCTTGCATCTACAAAAATCATAAGTAGCTAAATCAACAACTAGGGTTGTGGGAACTATGAAAATTTGACAAGATAAAATTGGATAAATCATAATTCTTAGAGAGTGTATATGCATGTATTATCTAACTCTCTATGTTATGCATGTTTTCTGATGGTGGCTAATATTAGAACCCGCCTAGTGATATTTACTGGACCAAGGTAGTAATGAATATAAAATAGATTAATTAACAGGATCCGACTAATGTGTTACCATATAATAAATCAAACTAGGACTAATAGGTTAGGGTTAGTAATGCACACTGCGGAGATAGGCCAAGTCACATAGTGAAATTCACCTCTTGCCTAGAACAAAGGGTTTGGGTAACTTATCTTACAATACTGCATGCCAAACACTAGAAAAGAATTATGTTATTTGACAATACTAAGTTAGGAAATCGTGGGGAACACAATACCTTAGTTTCTCTCCATGTTGATAAAACTCTTGTGCTAGTTAGGTCTACTTTATTACTGATTATTGCAGAATCCCCCTTTTAGGGATGTAAGTTGGTTGATCACTTAAATTCTCTTAAGTCAACGTATTCCCTGTGGGGTCGTCCCTAACCTTGGTTAGGTTCTATTTCTTGACAAGGACCGCTTTATCCTAAAAAAGGAGGTGTAACTTGGGTAACATCAACATATGACAGGTAAGTACAATAAGCTTGACTCTTACTTGTATGTGTGTGTGGTCTGAGGCTACCAAAATATATTAGCTATTGAGGTTTACTTGTGATTACATGGTACCCTGTGCACTTAATCTGGTATGTATATCTGGTTGGTATGTATATGCATGATATGGCTACATTTATACCTTTACTGAGCATTTCTTGAAGAAATCCCTAATTAAACATGATTTATGTTGTCCTATTGTTTACATGATCCTGTATACTACTGTTATCATTTGTGTAATGCCACTAGTTAGTGACTAGAGATGCACCATGTTCGGAGGACGGTCATATTTTACCTCTGAAGGAGCCTTGTGATCTATAATACGAGATGCGTTGACAGTAAGCCATTGACAGGTTAGAGATGAGAGTGCGACCCTATTAGAGAGGTGTAGGTTATATCCTAAGGGCATTATGGGTGATCTGCGATGAGACGCTATTTATATGGGTTTGTCTTAGGGACTGGCATCTAGTTTAGAGGGGCACATTTTAAGTAGGTCGGCACATGGTTACCTTAGCAAATATCCTTTCTGGCTGCAGAGCTATCACATGATTATGGTGGGTGTCATCCTTCTTATTATCTAGCCTTTTGTGCCTTATCCTAGGCTATATCGATGCTGTCCTATGAGTTTCTTTACACGAAAAGGGCTTGGTAAGTGTCGAATGTGAGCTAATGACAGCGGAAGTCATACATACTAATTTGACTTGCACCGGAATGATCGTGCAATTCCTATTGCTATAGAGATATGCATACAGGGAAACTAGGTATTTGTCATACTATGGCCTGGTTCTAGTATAGACATAACTCTATAGAGTCTGATTATCCTTGATACCTATGATGTACCGTGATTGTCCATGTTTTCTCGAGGCACTTGGGATTGATGAGGTTGTCGTATATTTGGCGTTAGCTAGGCATGGCTCTATGTTATTTTGTGATGTATATACTCTTTGATGTACTACTGATATTTGTTGTGTACTAGTTCTTTCCATCCGATTCTAGGGTATCTGTCTAAGAGAGGTGGGAATTGTGATTGTTTGGGCTGGTGATTGTGATTGTTTGGGCTGGATTGAAATTGTTGGATCCCTAGGTTGATAGCATCATTGCCTACGTTCACTCTGGGCATGATGTGATTATTGTCACCTACATTTACTTTGGTGTTACATGACTTGGAATACTAGATTCTGATACACTAGTTGAGTGAGAGACTATTGACATCTCATCCCAAATGACACTCCCCATCACCGTTGAGCACTGGTGGTCACATTGTAGAGTCTGGGTCTTGGATGACGCTCCCTATGGACTTATGCCTTGGTGGCCGTGACTGTGATGCCAGGTAGCGGATATAGATTCTGAGGACTGAGTGTCAACTTTGTTTTGGGTTGAGGACCCCGTGATTGATAGTCTACGAAGGGTTGGTCCCTGTGATTTATACTCAAATGATGACACACCGCGAGTATACTAGAGGGATTCTTTCTCCCCCAGGGGATAAGTCCTACCATTAGGTTAATGGTCAGACCACTTGGCCCTAGCTGACTGCCCGACCAAAGGCCGGCTCAAAAGGCCTAGGGGTTAAAGTCCCCAGGTGATATTAGGGGTTCGAGTCCCCATGTGACACTACTTCTAATAAGTCGGGGACCTGGTTACTATTGTGACGTTATAGGCCGAAGGACTTATTGTTTACCCATGGATCCACTCACCTGTTCACATCCTGATTATGCGCGGGTGTACCTTTTGGGCTTATATGGTCTTAGGGGGCGTTTAGTCTTAGACACTAGGGCCTTACACCTACGTACAACCGACCCTTGTTCTGATGGTTTTGAGAGTTGGGCTTTATGATGATTCTATTGGATCCTATGATGGTTTTGAGGGATTTTATGATTATCTTTCAGAATGATTATTGTGCCGAGTGCCCTGTTAGCATAGGGTCATAGATACTAGGCCCTTGCACCCGCGTACAACATTATGCCTTAGTTGGGGGCAGTTTGGTATTTGCCTATGAAGTCTTTGTCCTTCGGTATCGATGATCAGTACTTGGGTTGGTTTAGGTTATCATTATTCTTAACTTTTATTAGTTCAATTGTGGTTTGAGGGTTCCTAGACATGCTTATTCCTTTTGTTTGAGTTTGTTTTCCTACACTATTGTAGTTTTTTTTATATATATATTTGAACTTTATTTATGTTCACTATTTCACTCGGTCGGCTGATGATGCCTGTTGGGTGCCTTTTCAGGTACTCACCCCTTCTTCTTCCTCTTTCCATAGTGCAAGTCCAAGTACATGCTATGATACCTAAGTTGGGGAACTTATAGAGCACTTAGGAGACTTTTGGTGAGCATTGGTAGCTATGGATTTTTGTAATCTCCTTTCAGTTGATAGTTAATGGCTGTCTTTTGCATCCAGACATCAGCCTTGTACAGTATAGTTTGGTATTTGTAGGTGGACTCCAAGATCTATATATTATTATGGTTATTGATATTTGTATATGATATGTCCTTGTGTCTATTGTAGCTCTGTACAGTTGACTTTCAGGTTCTGGGTAGGTTTCAGCATATATTATTGTTGTATCGATTTGGTTTGGACTAGAGAGCTAGTACAGGTATCCTTGGGTTGTGAATCGACTTGCCTGTAGGTGAGACATATAGGCGCCCTTATGATCAGGACTGGGTCGTGACAAGGTGGTATGAGAGCTTAAGGTTCACTGAACTCAGCTATACAGAGCTATCGTCTAGTAGAGTCCTGTGGATTTGTGCGAAGACATTCATGGCTTATCTCCAAGAATCTATGGAATGTTTTAGGAACTTTCCTATGTTATTGATTCTAGTTATGCGTCCTGTCAATGGTTTTGTGATGTCTCAGAATGTCGCTCCATTCATCCCCCTACATGGATGTCACGTAGAGGCGATACTCCGAGTAGGGGAAGTTATGCATCGTCAGTCCCAGATAGGGAGCAACCCCCAATGCCCATTTAGTAAAGGCTACATGTCCTCAAGTTGTAACAAGTAGATAAGGAAGCCTACAGTCAGTGAGAATGTTGAAGGGCCTCAGAGGCAGTCTTTATGATTAGTACTTGATTTTTGAGGGGCTATGTATTGCGCTATGAGAGATGTTGTTGTGGATAGATTTTTGCGGTACTTATATTTGTAGGTTAGTGGCTGGTTAAAGGTTATATAGGTTGTGAGCTCTTGATAGAGAAGGCAAGGTAGGTTGACATTAAGGTAAGACTGAGCATTGGTTCCTTTCAGATATCCGTATTCGATTATTTACGTACTGCTTCGACTTGTTGGGTTTCAGATGTTCTCTAGTCTGTGTACCTTGTGGGATTCTAAGTAGTTGCCTCCTATGTCGCAATTATACCCTGTTTGTGGCTGATTGTAAGCAAAACCTTTTGATTTACACTTGTGATTATTTTGATGCTTCCCTATTAGGGTGGGTAGTCTGTTATTGGCGTATATAGTAGTTTAGAAACCAGCTGTCAGATATCCCCTTTGCTAGACCTTATGCCTCTATGGACATCATTTCCTGTGGTGTTTTTTAAAATATATGATTCTTCTAATATTGTGGTCACTAGACTGTGAGAAGGATGTTTTGCATGGAGGCTTAGTTGGGCTTTCTATTGTTCTATCGGATATTGTTGTGTTATCAGATGAGCTGCTGGCCAGTCTTCCCTAGGGACATGTTATGATTGTTACCCGACTGAGACTGTGTTGTCCAGATTCCTGGCTATGTTTTTTAGTAGGAATGTTAATCATTTTGCCAAATTACCTAGTACCTCGGTTATAGTTATATAGGTTAGTTGTGTTGCTCCGCACAACATTTGTTTGAGTATAAGTTCTGAGCCTCTTTTATGCCGGGTCAGATATTAATTGGAAGGTCCCTTTTATTAGTGGGGGATTAGGTGTGATGATTCTTTACGATTGTGATACACGGGTCGAGTGATATTGCTGGATGGCCTTAATCTTAATATTCCCCTGGGTTGGACTGACTTACTCCTATATTGCGGTTCCTGATGTCATACTCTACTTGGCTAGTTGTAGCCTACAATGCAGAGCCCGTATGATATAGACTTGTTACAAGACGCCTTAGCGAAGGTCGAGAGTGTGCGAGATACATTGAGGAGAGCTTTGAGTCTGCAACTGGGGTTATACTTACCATGAACACTGATTTATATAGTTGACATTAGGGACAGAGCTGTTCTAAGGTTGTCACCCCTGAGAGAAGTCATATGGGTCGGAAGGTAAGGTTAGCTTGGGCCTGATATGTCAGCCCTATTGGAGTTTCAGAATGGGTTGGACCGATTGCATCTGAGTTGGCCCTACCTCTATCTTGTTCTTCTATATATCCTATTCTCTATATATCATTGATGTGCCGGTGTATTGTAGATGAGTTACATGTACTCCAGAATGTTTTTGTTGAGTAAATGTTGGTGAAAAATTATTAAGGGAGGTTTTGGTGGAAAACACTCTTCGGGGTTGTATTTGGATCTTTTGTGGCCATTATGAGTGGTTGATGGTGTCTACTAGGCTAACTACTATTCTATATAGTAAGGATATTTTGACTTGTAAGAACCGATTGTTGCTGTTGTGGTTCTTGCCACAGGTTAATTGTTAAATTCTACCGAAGAGGAGTTTGAATGATAATAATTAATGAGGACCATGTTTGATAAGTGAGATATAGATGTCTGGGGATGAAGGGGAATACATAGAGACTTTTGAGGGGATAGCCTGTTGGGTGTTTGCTGCATTGGTGAGTGTTTGGGGGCGACACAGGGTGGATTGGACATCAAGGGGGCTTTAGCCCAACATGTGAATGAGAGCATATTAGCTATTGTCTGCCATTATTTGGTTTGTGGGAGATTGTGGGAATCGCTTATATATGGAAGCCAGGAATAGAATAAAAGTCATATTTGTAAACCACGAGTGCAGTTAATAATAACCATGAATATTAAAACATCTGGTAAGGAAGGATGGATAGGTATGACTAGCTGATTGATCCTCCTGACTTGTACGCTGATTAAGCAGATGGGATAAATTGTGGATTCTTGAGACTTCTTTTTGGAATTGCCACATGGACTCGTTGTTATATACAAACGAGTGGTGGGATTTCTAGATAGTGAGTGTGGTACTCAATTACTGTAGAATATGAAAAAGTTCTTATAACTTATATAGTCGTGATGTGAATTGGAGCCTATACGTATGCTTATGTTCGTACTTTCACATACGAAAGTCTTATTAGTGGGGGGATGTTGTAATGATGCTCTCGGTCATTTCTATGGTTTTATTGTTATTATGTTGATTTGAGCATATGTATAGTGACCTTGGGAAGATTGATATGATTATTGGTCAGGTCGTTCAGGAGTAATGTGTATTTATGAGTTAACTAGGAAGTTATAGTCGTAACATGTGTTTTTGAGTAAAGTCCTAATAAACGATTCCGGATAGGAATTCTGATAATTCCATTAGCTCCAAAATGCTCGAATTAGGCTAGGAACATGTCCAGTGCAATTATAGGGTGGATTGCAACAGATTAATAGGTTACCCAGTCAATGCTCTGGGGAACCGTGCTTCAGATAAGAACTTTGATTGTGCATTTAGCTCCGGAATGTCGATTTTTGTTTGGGTCGACCCTTCGTTTTGATATCATGGACTTCCAGATGTGATTTGGCCCCCGGGGGCTTTCCATTTAAAATTGCAGATCAAGAAGCGGGACCTTCATTTTATCGTATGAAGCTCCGTTGGAAGTTCTGACCACAACATTCGATCCAGAACATCAAAATACATAGGGTTACATAGTTTTTTTTCGAAAATCAAAGTCCGGATGAGCTCGAAAAGATGAAAAAGTCATTGATGGAAAAATGGAAGAGAGAAGGGGTAAGGTATCAGGCCTCAAAAACTGGCATGTGGTGCATCAGGATCTACAATGGGACAGCGACGTGTCTGCACATGTAACCCCCCTATATATATGTTGTTTCCATGGAAATATATTATATATTCCTCCAACTTTTAACCATGATTTCGAGAACATTTTTCATTCGATTTTAGTGATCAAAATATTACATGACCTGATTTTTAACAAGCAACATCGTGGTGAAGTCGGATTCGGGATTTGACATGTATTTTGAGGTAAGTCACTATTTTTTCTTCATTGATATATCGAGAATGAGTGAAAACTTTACATTGCAATATTTCGGCCATATCTTAATAGAATTAAGTGAAATGTGTGTCTAAATTATTTTACGCTCCAAGTGGAACGCTATGGTTGCTGAGTGTTCGCTGATTATGTCCGCTGATTGAGAATTTTTGACAAGAATGTTTTTCTGATAAAATTTTTAACATCATTTTGGGCCTTTTTTTGGTCTTCTGGAGTCCGTTTTGCGCCGAATTTCTGGATTTTTACTTAGGGTGATGTGGGGATTTGTTTTGTATTTTGAGATGGTCCCTAATTTTTCCCATTTAAGTTGTAATTGATATAATTTCACTCATTTATTGAGATTTTACAGCCGAATAAATCATAATGATCTTGTGACTTATATTTGAACAGCTGCGTAGCATCGAGAAGCAATTCATAGGGGAAAAGCTTGGTTGGATTGACACGAAATAAGAGATGTCTGGTAGGCTAGGCTTTCTATGATACCTAGATTGAGATGAAATGTTTGCATATTTGAGTTGGAATATGTAAGAGTGTGCTGTCTGTGGATTGAGTTATGGAGTATATGTTATATATGGCTTGATGAGATTTGCGTGTTGTGTATATATAATGTTATGGGATGATATTTGTTTTATTGAGGTCTATGTCGGCTGTAGTTTTTACATTACCTAAATTCTTAAATCACATGACTATGAATGGGTCTGCAAGGAGTTGGTTGGAGCTGTGAATATGTGACATGCATTTACACTAAGCTTGACTCTTGCTTGTATGTGTGTGTGGTTTGAGGTTACCGGAATATACTAGCTATTGAGGTGAACCTGTGATTACATGCTACCTTGTGTGCTGAATCTTGGATGTATATCTGGTTGGTATATATATGCATAATGTGGTAATGGTTATCCACATCGTTTCTGAGTATGTTTGATAGAATTCTCTGATTAAACATGATTTTGTGTTACCTTGTAGTTCATTTGATCTTGTATACTACTGTTATCTGTTACGTACTCATGCCACTGGATAGTGACTAGAGATGCACCATGTTCTGGGAATTGTCATAGTAGTACCCCCGAAGGAGCCTTATGACCTATAATGCAAAATGCGGTGATACTGAACCACTGCGGGTTAGATATGATAGTGGGATCCTATTAGCGAGGTGTAGGTTATATCCCATGGGCATTCTGGGTGATCTGCGATGAGACACTAGTTATATAGGATTGTCTTGGGGACTGGAATCTAGTTGAGAGGGGCACATTTTAAGTGGGATGGCATATGGTTGCCTTAAGCGATATCCTTTATGGCTTTTGAGCTACGATATGATCCTTGTGGGTGTCATCTTTTTTATTATCTAGACTCTTGGGCCTCAGCCTAGGTTATATCAACGTTTCCCTACGATTTGCTTTAAACAGAAAATGGCCTATTAAGGGACGAATGTGAGCTAATGATTGGGGAAGGCATTCATACTAACTTGACTTGCACCGGTATGATCGGGCATTTCTTGTCGCTACATAGATATGCTGACTGGAAAGAAGGTATTTGTCGTACTATGGCCTGGTTCTTACATAGACATAACTTTGCAGAGTCAGGTTTTCCTAGATACCTATGATGTACCCTAATTGTCCATGGTTTCTCAGGGCACAGGGGATTGATGAGGTTGTTGTATATTTTTCCTTAGCTAGGCATGGTTTTATGTTTTTTGTGATGTATATACTCTCTGATGTACAACGTGTAGTTATTGTGTACTGGCCTAGGTTGAGAGTGTTGTTGCCTACGTTTACTCTGGGCACGATATGGTTATCGTCACCTACATTCACTCTGCACATGACGTAACTTTGAATTTTGGATCCGGATACACTAGTTGAGTAAGAAACTATTGAAATCTCATCCTAGATGATCCTCCCGTCACCATTGATAATCGATAGTCACGTTAATAGAGTCCGGGTCCTGGGTGAAACTCCCCATGGACTTATGTCCCGGTGGCTGCGATTGTGATGGCAGATGGTGGATGCAGTTTTTGTAGAATGACCGCCGGATAAGTTTTGGGTCGAGGACCCCGTGATTGATGGTCATTGGGGGGCTGGGCCTGTGATTTATACTCTGATGATGGCATACTACTAATATGCTAAGGGTATTCTTTCTCCCCCAGGAAATACATCCCACTTTTACATTTATGGTGAGAATGCTTGTCCCTAGCTGACTGCCCGACCATAAGCCAGGTCAGAAGACCTAGGGGTTAGAGTCCCCGTGTGATTTTAGGGGTTTAAGTCCTTGTGTGACACTACTTTCGATGGGTCGAGGATGCGGTTACCTTTGTGATGTAGGGGGCCGTTAACCCGATCGCTTGCCCATGGATCCAATCACCTGTTCACACCATGATTAGGCATAGGTGTACCTCATGGGCTTATGGGGGCTCAAGGGGCGTTCAGACATAGACACCAAGGCCTTACACCTACGTACAACCAGCACTTATTCTGATGATGTGGAGAGCTAGGCTTTATGATGGTTCTATGGGATTTTATGATTATCTCTTAGTATTGCTATTGTGCATTGGTGTACCTTTTGGGCTCATGAGGGCCCAGTTAGCTTACATGTATAGATACAAGGGCCTTACACTCGTGTACAACACTATGCCTTAGTTGGGGCTGTTAAGGTATTAGCCTACGTAGTCTTTGTTAGTCGGTATAGATGTTCAGTACTTGCGCGAGTTTAGGTTATTATTGTTCCTCACATCGATTGGTTCAGTTGTGGTTTGAGGGTTCCTAATCATGCATATGCCTTGATCTGAGTTCATTTTACTAGACTGCTGCAGTTCTTTATATATATGGACTTCATTTATATTTACTATTTCACTCGGTCGGTCGATGATGCCTACTAGGTGACTTTTCTTGTACTCACCCATACTTCTGCATCCTTCCACGTTACAGGTCAAGGTACGGGCCATGATAGCTGAGTTGGGGAACTTTTGGAGTGCTTCGGAGACTTTTAGTGAGCATCGACAGCTTTGGCTTTTTAGCAGACTCCTTTAGTTGATGGTCATCTTTTGCATCAAGTCATCGACCTTGTAATGTTTAGTTTGGTATTTATTGTTTCGCTCCTATTTTTGTATATTATTATGGTTATTGATATATGTATACAATATGTCCTCGTGTCTATTGTAGCTCTATACAGATGACTTTTAGGTTCTTGGTAGGTTTCGGCATATATATTATTGTTGTATCGATTTGGTTTGGACTATAGAGCTAGGAATGGTGCACTTGGGTTGGGAATTGGCTTGCCTGAAGGTGGGACCAGTAGGCGCCCTCATGACAGGGACTAAGTCATGACACATCAACCACACGCCATAACAAACCATGAACTCAAGAGGCCTAGTCCTCATGTCAGCATAACTCTTCTGGAAGCTCTGGGGTGTCAACAATCTACCCTAAATCAATTGGACCCGCTCCATGACATCTCTGAGCAAATCAATACCCAAAAATCTTAGGTGAACTTGAATCGAATCATCTAATCGGAGATCTATATCTCCAGTCATATAATGCCTCAAATGATGTAATTTTAATGTTGAAATGATAACTATGGTTGTAAGAAAACTCCGCCAAAGACAAGTGCAGATCCCATAGGGCCCCAAAATCTATCACACCTACTCGAAGCATATCTTCCAACACCTGAATAGTGTGCTCAGACTATCCATAAATTTGAGGGTGGAAAGCAAAACTTAAATCCAATCGAGTACCTGAACCCAGTTGTAGAGTCCTAAAAAAATAGGAGGCGAACAAATATCCTCTGTTCCACACTACAGATACTGGCACCCTGTGCAATCCAAAAATGTCCTGAATATATTTAATGACCCTCTATGTCATTTTTATTGTTTTGTAGTCATTTTATTGATTTAAGCTTGCATGTGGTGACCTTGGGCTATTGGCGATTTGTTGGGACTGTTAGGATGGTTATCGGTTGGGTTATTTGGGAGTTTCATGGATTTTTTAGTTAACCAGGAAGTTATACTTGCAAAATAATTTTCGGGTAAAGTCCTAGTAAATGACCTTGAAACAAGGAATGTATGCCAGCAAAATAAGTTTTCGGGTAAAGTCCTAGTAAATGACCTTGGTGCAAAATTCTAATGATTCCATTAGCTCTGAAATGATTGAATCAGGCTAGGAGCATTTCTGGTGTAGTTATATCATGATTTGTACATTTAGCCGCTTGAATTGGTTAATAGTTGACTTAGTTAACATCCTAGGAAAATATTCCCTAAATGACAATTTATATTATGGGTTTAGCTCCATAATGTCAATTTTGGTCTAGGATGACCCTTCGTTTGATACCAAGGACTTCATAATGTGATTTAACCCCCAGGAGAGTTCCATTTAAAAGTTGCATATAAGGAAGTGGGTCCCTCGATCATATCAAGCTCCATTGAAAATTCTAACTACACCGTTGGATCTGAAATGCTAAATTACAAAGTTCAGTAACGAAAATTTCAAGTCCGAATGAGCTTGAAACATCGAAAAAAGGGTTAGATGATTGCTGAAAGGACAAGCACAAGGTGGCAAGCTTTAGCACTGACACATGGCACAGTTAGATTCTGCCATGTGTCAGAGATGCGTCAGCAACATGACAACTGCTATGAATACTTATTTTAGGGGTAATATTATGTACGTTCCTCCCAACTTCAGATCACTATTTTGAGCTCATTTTTCATTTGATTTGAGTGATTCAAAAGGCTATGTTGCATGGATTTTAATGTGGAATGCCATGAAAGTGTTTGATTCAAAATTTTCCACGTATTTTTTGATAAAATCTCTATTGTTTGCTGGTTGTATTGCGAAAATAAGTTAAAACTTTACATTGTAATTCCTCGATTATTTCTCAAAGAAATTAAGTAAAATTTGTGTCTAAATTGTTCTAATTTCTGGTGGAAGATTATGGTATCCTTGGATCTTGTTAATTTGTCTATATTTTTATGGAAATTGACAGTGAATTTATGTAAAAAACTATTTTTTGATAAAAAACAACAATTTTGTTTGATCCGTTTCTCTGTCTTCTGGTGTAACACCCCACATCTTAGGTGTACTAGTGCTATGTATATTGAACATGATATGATTAGGTAGAAGGAGCACCAACTTTAAAATTGCCTAACATTTATACAGGAGGGCTATATTTACATCTATTGCTTAAGACGAGTGAGTATATGTAAGCTATAAGACAAATTGTGGAGATCGCGGCCTTAAACGAAGTGAAAAAAAGTGATGTGCTTGTAGGACATAGGAAGCTAATAGTTGAGTCACCTATATGTGCATCTTAAATAGTTTATTAAGACGGAGATGGCGCCCTACACCGAATCTGTTCAAGTCTGATAATGAATAATGCCTAAGTTAACGGTGTAATTTTTCACATGGTTTAGCATCATAAAGGGACAATATTTACAGCTCAAGATGAATAGAAAAAAAACCCATGTACATTCACAACCCACTTGACGATTTGGGCCCAATCTAAGTGAAGGTAAAAGAGAAATATGGGCACCCAAGGCCAATCAAATTGGAGTCCAATAAGGCCCAAGAGAAAAGGCCTAATAGATTCATCACCACCTTGTTAAAATATGACCTAAAACACAAGAGAATGACTGCTAAGATTGGCCATTTAAAAGGGGTTAAAAACCAGAAACTTTAAGTCATTTAAGATAGACCAAAATCAGATTTTTCAAAGTGTTTCTCCTTACTCTCTCTTGACTTTGCAACAAAGAAAAAACACACCTTTAGGGTTTTTGAAGAGGGACTAACCCTTGAAGGCTAAGGTAAGTAGAAATACCTATGGTTTAGTGTAATGTTTCCATGGAAAAAATGAGAAGTATGCTGATTATACTTGTGCTGGAATTTTGGACAGCATGTGTTCCAAAGATTGTTGTCCATTTTCTTTTTTATTAAGAGGCTTTTCTCTTCTTGGTTGGCTGGATTATGAATTAAGGTTTATGTTGATAACAAGGTTTAGTTCTACAGTGATTTAAGAAATCTGCTATACTATTTTTATCTTCCGCAAAAAATAAGTTCTTGTATGATATCTTAATTGTGCTCATAGTAGAACTTGTAGACCGGTAATCGGGAATTGTTGTTGCACGTACTCCATTTAATTTGGGACCTTTTATGGACTTTATTTTTGTGAAAATATTTTGGAGACAGTTTGGTAGAAGTTGAAACAGGTTTGGGATTGTTGACTTCAAAATGTAGCGAGAAGACGTAATGTTAGGCTGCCTACTTGGTATTGTGTAGAATTGTTATGTGTTGTGCTTTGTGAGCTATAGTAACACTATTATGGGACTAAAGCAAGCTGTGTATGACATGTACATGAGTATGTGTACTAGAAAATATGATTAGAAGTAGAGAGATTGAAAGAATACTCGTGGGTTAATAATTACAAGATTACTGCCTGAGTGTTGTTTTCTTTATGAGATTGGACAGCCAAGATGTATTTATTGGCTGCTATTACAGGTTTATTACCTACCCTATTTTAGATAAATATTTGGGGGAAAAAGAGGGTACTTCGAGGTAATAATGATGTGGAACAACGAAGTATGTAAGGTTACTCGTTTTCATCTTAATTGGCATGAAATCTAGGCTCTCCTTAGAACCAATAGGAACTTACAAACTCTGACAAAATTAATAACCGTACCTCCACTGTTTAACATGTTCATATATTCCCATACATAGTCAGTGTCGAATCTGCACACCTACTTTGGATACAAGATACATTAGTTCCTTTTTGCTAAATAAAGTCCACGTGTTGTTTCATCCCATACTAATTTTATTAGTTGTGTGACCGACTCTTTTCATTGTGGTTTTGTCTTTCCTAACTGGTCACATGTCACATGTTATGTCTAAAGTCCTATAACTCTAAATTTTATGACCACCAAACATATCATCACAAAAGTAAATAAAAGATAAATCGGTGTTGATTACTAATAGGTGGTATCTCAAGGGTGGAAGAATCACCTAGCATGGGTCGATCCAATATTACGGAAGGTATCCTAGGGGTGAAAGGAAAGCTTAGCATGGGTCGATCACGATATTGATTTACCACTGATCAGCTTTTAATTTTTATTATATATTGTGCTCAGATTATACAGTAAAGAAAGGTAAAGTAATAAAAAGGACATAAAATAAATGATTCCACAATATGAATAAAGGTGGTCTCTTATCCTTATATACCAATGTATGATTTGATTTGAGTTCTTATTTCATATACAATATTTCCTGCCTTACATATTCAGTACATTATCTGGTAGTGACATCCCTTATGGGGGAGCAGCATTTCATACTGCAGGTAGAGGAGCTAGTAGATCTCCCCAGTAGGAGTACATGATATCTAGCTATTATCACTAAGCTCTAGGTTGCTTCGGTGCTTTGTGTATTTAGAGCTTATATTTTTGTATTGTATAGTTAGTCATGATGCAGGGGCTATCCTGACCCTTAATAGATAATGTCCTTTATCTAGACACTTTGTAGACTATGTAAAGAAAAGTATGGTTATGTATTGTAATTTAGACTTTGGGGCTCCACCGACCTAGTCATATTTATTTCCATTTAGGTTTTTATTACTGTCTACTTTCTTGAAAGCATGTTGAATGTGGAAACCCTTTATAATGTTCATAGGAGGTGTATGTTTATATATTGGTTCTCTCGAGCCTTGTTGGCAATGGGTGCCAGTACTCCTCAATAGGATTATGGGTGTGACAAAAGTGATATCAGAGCGGGTTATCTTACGAAGTTTACAAAGCCATGTCTACGTAGAGTCTTTTTTATGAATGTGTTATGCACCAAATTTATAAGCAGGAGGCTACGTGGAATTCAAAAGTTGTTACTTTCTTTTCATTCTTAAGATCATGTCATAGAGCCAAGTGTTGTAGGTGGATTGTTTCTAACCTCTAAATTGTTTAGTACAACGAGTATGCCAAAAACAAGGAAAAGTAAAGGCAAGGGAAGGAAGTAGAAGTGGTAGTTGGTGTATCCAGTTTGTTGAGACAACAAAATGAGGCCCAAGATGAGTCTCTTTCATAAACATCTCCCGTTCCTCCAGCTCCTGATGAACTAGGAAGTAGTGAAATTCCACAAGAACCACCTACCAATGCTACAATGCAGGATCTGAGAAATGCAGTCTAACTATTGACTCGTATAATTGCTGGCCAAGGTCAAAGACAAGAAGGCCCAGTTGTATGTGTAGGTAGTACGGATAGGGCATCTAGCATGAGATACGTGACTTCCTTAATTTTGACCCTCCATCTTTTACCGGGTCAAATCCTAATGAAGATTCACAATACTTCATCGATTAGGTCCAATGTACTTTGATTTTTATGAACACAAGCGGTACAGAAGTTCTCGAGCTGGCAACATATAGATTGAAGGGTGTGGCTATACTATGGTGAAGCTTGGAAGCAATCTAAGGGTATGGATGCACCTCCAACTACCTGGAAGGAGTTCTAAGAGGCATTTCTTGACCATTACTTTCCATTAGAGATCCGAGAGGCTCGTGCGGATTAGTTTATGAATCTCCAGCAAGGGAATATGAGCATGAGGGAGTATAGCCTTCAAATTAATTTGCTGGCCCGGTATGCTCCTAATGCAATCGCTACTATGGCAGATAGGGTTCATCGATAGGTGGATAGCTTGGATTCGTATTTAGTTAGAGATTGTACCATTGCTTTTTTTGGTAAAGACATGGATATAGAGAGAATGCAAGTATTTGCACAAAAGATGGAGGATAATAGGCAAAGAAGAAGGACACAGGAGTTCGAAATGGGGCATTCCAAGAGGACCAGATCTACAGGTAGTTTATACCATCCTAAGGTGAGTTTAGGCCTCAGTTTTCTAATAAACCACCTAGGCCGTCATCCTCCTACTCTGCAGCTAGTGCTCCACCACAACTTCAAGGATCTAGAAGTAATAAGTTTGGTCAAAGGAGTGAAGACCAAAGAGCACGGACAATAGGATATTCGGCAAGCGAGATCATGCCTTTTAGGCAGCCTTGCAAACAATGTGGGAGGAGTCATTTAGGTACATTTCATGTTGGGACAGATGTTTGTTATTGGTGTGGTGTGCCAGGGCATATGATGAGAGATTGCTTGAGGAGACGCATGGGTGATATAGCACAACCTATTGGGTCAGTTGTTGCATCATCATCATCATCAATTCCTCCATTAGATAGGGGTCAGCAATCACCTACAGGTCATGGTAGAGGTCGTAGAGGGGCAAATAGCTCTAGCGGAGCCCAGAATCGCATTAATGCTCTGGCAAATTGACAAAATTTGGAAGCTTCACCCGATGTGGTCATAGGTACATTGTCTATCTTTTCACATAATGTGTATGCATTAATTAAACCTAGTTCTACACTATCATATATCACCCCACTAGTTGTTGGGAAGCTTCAGAGAACACCTATATTATTGAACAAGCAATTTGAAGCGTCTACACCAACTGGTGAATCTATTATAGCTAGAAGGGTCTATTATCACTGTGTAGTAACTGTTTGTGACCATGACACATTGGCTGACCTTGTTGAGCTAGAAATGGTTTGATTTGATGTTAGAATGGGTATTGATTGGTTAAATTCTTTCTATGCCACTGAGGATTATCGAACTAAGAGAATATATTTCCACTTTCCAAATGAGGCAGTTATTTAATGTGAAGGTAATGTTGGGACACGAAAGGGTATGTTTCTTATTTTAAGGCAAGAAAGATGATGTCAAAGGGATATATATGTCATCTAGTTAGGGTAAGTGATATGGAGGCAGAACGACCAACTCTTCAATCTATTCCCTTAGTGAATGAATTTGTTGATGTGTTTCCTGAAGATCATCTGGGTTTACCTCTAGAACGAGAAGTAGATTTTTGTATTGACTTACTTTCAGGCACTCAACCTATTTCTATTCCTGCATATAGAATGGCCCTAGCAGAATTATGTGAATTAAAGGAGCAAATAAAATTCTTGCTACAGAAAGGTTTTATAAGACCTAGTGTGTCTCCTTGGGGTGCACCAGTGTTATTTGTATGTAAAAAGGATAGCACCTTGAGAATGTGTGTTGATTACCGATAATTGAATAGGGTAACAATTAAGGACAAATACCCCCTTTGAAGGATTGATGATTTATTTGATCAGTTACAGGGTGCAAAATGTTTTTCTAAAATTGGTTTGAGATAAGGTTATCACCAAGTAGGAGTGAAGGGAATGATATACCCAAGATAGCCTTTAGGATACCTAGGGTCACTTTGAGTTTCTTGTTATGTCATTTGGGCTGACAAATGCACCAGCAGTTCATATGGATTTAATGAACAAGGTATTCAAGCCATTTTTGATGTATTCATGATAGTATTTATAGATGATATTTTCCTATATTAAAGATCAATAGAGGACCATGCAGATCATTTACGACAGGTATTACAAGTTCTTCGTGATCGGTAATTGTATGCCAAGTTTTTCGAATTTGAATTTTGGTTAAAATCAGTGGCATTCTTGGGTCATATTGTATCTGATGAAGGAATAAGGGTTGATTCACAAAAGATAGAGGTGATGAAAGATTTCCCAAGGCCAACAATACCCACGAAAGTTTGAAGCTTCCTAGGGTTGGTAGGTTATTATAGAAGTTTTGTTGAGGGTTTTCTTCTATTTCTTCACCTCTAACAAAGTTGACACATAAGGCGACCAAGTTCCTAAGGAATGATGCATGTGAAAGAAGCTACGAAGAGTTGAAAAGTAGGCTAACTTCTGCAACTGTGCTAGTGCTTCTAGAAGGCAAAGAGGGGTATGTGGTGTATTGTGATGCTTTAGTAGTTGGCTTAGGGTGTGTACTCACACAACATGGTAGAGTAATTTCTTATGCCTCATTAAAACTGCGACTGCATGGCAAAAACTACCCAACACATGACCTTGAGCTAGCAGCGAATGTGTTTGCTTTGATAACATGGCGCCACTATTTGTATAGGGTTCACATTGACATATATACTAATCATAAGAGCCTACAGTATACTCTAAATAGAAAGGCCTACATTTAAGATGATGGAGATGTTTAGAGCTAATGAAGGATTACGACATTGATATACTATACCATCAAGGGAAAGCAAATGTGGTAATCGATGCTCTGAGTCATAAAGCAATCATAAATATTGGTGATTAGACTGTGGTAAGTGAAGGAGTGGCTAAGGATCTATATCAACTAGAAAATCTAGGAGATTGCCTCCTTGAAAGTCCAAAGAAAGGGGTTATCATAATGTTGTAGAGTCTTCATTTGTAATGGAGGTGAAGGAAAAGTAGTTCAAGGATCCTATTCTATGACAACTTAAGGAAAAGGTGAGTCAGGGTAAGATTAAGGGATTTGAACATACACTAAATGAAGTACTTTATTGCCAAAATAAATTATGTGCCCCTGATATTAATGGACTAAGAAGGAGGATAATGGAAAAATTCCATCATTCAAGATATTCCATCCATCCGGGATCAAGTAAGATGTATCATAAGCTGAAGGAAATGTTTTAATGGGGAGGCATGAGAAAGGACCTTGCAGAATTCGGGGCTCAATGTTCCAGATAGCCAACTAGTCAAGGTAGAGCACCGAAAGCCGGGAGGTTATATGCAATGTATAGAGCTTCCAACGTGGAAATGGGATATAATTATTATGGATTTTTTTATTGGGTTGCCTCGCTCATTTCAGAAGTTTGACTCCATATGGGTAATAGTTGATAAACTCACAAAGTCAGCATAGTTCTTGCCAGTTAAGAGTGATTATACATCTAAAGAATATGCAAAGTTATACCTCAAATGGATAGCTAGGCTACACGGGGTCCCAATCTCTAGTATCTCTGATTAGAGAGCTCAATTCACTGCAACGTTTTGGAAGACCTTCCAAAAAAGTTTAGGGACACAAGTGAATTTGAGTACAGCTTTCCACCCTCAAACAGATGGTCAAGCAGAATGCACCATTCAAACACTTGAAGATATGTTGTAGGTTTGTGCATTGGACTTTAAAGGTAGTTAGGTGGGCTATTTGCCACTTATTGAATTTGCCTATAATAATAGCTACCATTCAAGCATCAAGATGACACCTTATGAAGCTTTGTATATAAGGAAATGTAGGTCGCCAATAAGATGGTTTAAAGTGGGTGAAACCACCTTGCTTGGACTAGGAATAGTCCAACAAGCCATGGAAAAAGTTAGGCTAATACAACAGCTGCCAGAAACGGCCCAAAGTTATCATAAATCATATGCGGATTCTAGAAGGAGAGGACTAGAATTTTCAATAGGAGATTGGGTATTCTTAAAGGTGTCCCCAATAAAAGGTGTTATGAGATTTGGTAAGAAAGGAAAACTAAGCCCACGTTACATAGGGCCATATAATATTATTAAAAGATTTGGACAGGTTACATACGAATTAGAGTTACCCCAGGAGATCTCAATGGTTCATCTAGTTTTTCATGTCTCAATACTTCGAAAATGCATAGGTGACCTATCTCGTATCACTCCTATTGAAGATATACAGGTTACAAAAGATCTCACATAGGTGCCTATTGCTATCCTGGATCGTCAAGTTAAAAACCTAAGCAATAAAGAAATACCTTCAGTAAAGATACTTTGGAGGAACAAACAAGTAGAATAGATAACATGAGAGGCTGAGGAAGCAATGAGATCTAAATACCCTTATTTATTTGAAGCTAAAGAGGAATTTCAAGATGTAAAGTTGGGGAATTAGTAGGTACGTGTGTTTGAATACTTATCGTGTTGTCAAAAGGTAGTTTAAATGAAGGTTTCAACTTGTTTAACCTATCTAATTATGCTAACATTCAGGGATGAATGTCCGGGTTGGTTGGGGGGGGGGGGGGGAGGGAGGATGTAACACCCACATCTTAGGTGTACTAGTCCTATGCATATGGAACATGATATGATTAGGTAGAAGGAGCACCAACTTTAAAATTTCCTAACTTTTACATTGGAGGGCTATATTTACATCTAATGCTTAAGACAAGTGAATGTATATAAGCTATAAGACAAATTGAGAAGATCGCGGTCTTAAACAAAGTGAAAAACAAGTGAGGTGCTTGTAGGACTTAGTAAGATAACAGGTGAGTCACCTACGTGCTTAGCTTAACTACATAGGTAGATGGAAACAAGGCCCAACACCAAATCAGTTCAAGTTCGATAATGGATAAAGCCCAAGTTAAAGGTGTAGCATCATAAAAGGAGAATATTTAAACCCCAAGATGGTAGAAAAAGTCCCAAGCACATTCACAACCTACTTGACGATGTGGGCCCAAACTAAGTGAAGGTAAAAGAGAAAAATGGGCAGTCAAGGCCCATCAAGTTGGAGCCCAATAAGGACCAAGTTAAATGGTCACGTAGGTGCATCACCACCTTACTAGAATATGTCTTAAAACACAAGATAAATTCGGCCAAGAGTGGCCCTTTAAAAGGAGTTAAAAACAAGCAACTTCATGTCATTTCACATAGACCAAAAATCAGATTTTTCAATGTTTTCTCCTTGACTTTGCAAAGAAGCAAAAGCACACCTTTTGGGTTATCGTAGAGGACCTAATCCTTCAAGTATAAGGTAACTAGAAATACCTATGATTTAGTGTAATTTTTCCATGAAAATCATAAGGAGTGTGCTGATTATACTTGTGCTAGAAGTTTTGACAGCATGTGTTCCAAAGATTGTTGTAAACTTTTCTTGTTTATTAAGAGGCTTTTCTCTTCTTGGTTGGCTGGATTATGAAGTAAGGTTGTGTTTTTAACAAGTTTTAGTTTTGTAGTTATATAAGAAGGCTGTTGCACTATTTTTATCTTCTGAAAAAATGAGTTCTTATTTGATATCTTAATTGCTCTCTTCGTAGGAACTTGTGGACTGGTAATTGGGAATTGTTGTTGCTCGTCCTCCATCTACTTTGGGACTATTTTTGGACTGTTAAAGGACTATTTTTATATGTAAATATGTTGGAGACAGTTTGGCTAAATTTGAAATAGGTTTGGGATTATAGACTTCGAAATGTAGCGAGAAGACGTAATGTTATGCGTTGTGCTTTGTAAGCTATTGTATAGAATTGTTATATGTTGTGCTTTGTAAGCTATAGTAACAGTGTTATGGGACTAAAAGAAGCTGTATATGACATGTACATGAGGATGTGTACTAGAAAATACGATTAGAAGTGGAAAGGTGATTGAAAACTAGAGGCACTTACAAACTCCAACATAATTAATAATTGTGTCTCTACTGTTTAACATGTTCATATATTCCCATAAGTATCCATTGTCGAATCTGCATACCTACGTATGATACAAAGATATATGAGTTCTTTTTTTCTAAATAAAGTTCATGTATTCTTTTATCCCCTATGCATTTCATTAGTTGTGCAACCTAGTCTTTTCATTTGGTATTGTGTTGCCTGATTGGTTGCATGTCATATGTTATGTCTATCTTCCTACAACTCTAAATGTTATAACCACCAAAGCTATCATCTAAAAAATAAATAAAAGATAAATCAAACTTGCTTATTGCTGGGTGGTATCCCAGGGGTGGAAGAATCACCTAGCATGGGTCGATCTCATATTAGGGGATGGGGCGTGTCCTAGGGGTGAAAGGAACGCCTAGCATCGGCCAATCCTAATATTGATTTACCACTAATCAACTGGTCATTTGTATTATATACTGTGCTCAGATTATACAACAAAGAAAGGTAAAGTAATAACAAGGACATAACGTACACGATTCCACAATATGACTAACGGTGGTCTCTTATCCTTACACACCAGTGTATGATTTCATTTGAGTTCTTATTTCATATACAATACTTCTTTCCTTACATAATCAGTACATTATCTCATACTGACGTCCCTTACGGGGGGCCTATATTTCACGTTGCAGGTACAGGATCTAGTAGATCTCCCCAATAGGAGTACAAGATAGCCAACTATTGTTACTGAGCTCCAGGTTGCTTCGAGGCTTTGTTTTTCTAGAGCGTATATTTTTGTATTGTATAGTTAGTCATGACACGAGGCCTGTCCTGACCCTTAATAGATAGTTTCCCTTATCTAGAAGCTTTGTAGACTATGTAAAGTAAAGTGTGGTCATATATTGTACTTTATACATCGGTTCCAACGGCCTACTCATATGTATTTTCTTTTGGCTTTTTATTATTGTCTACTTTCTTGAAAGACTGTTGAATATGGAAACCCCTTATAATCTTCATAGAAATTGCATGGTTATATGTTGGTTCTCCCAAGTCTTGTCGGCAATGTGTGTGAGTCCGCCTCAATGGGATTTTGGGCGTGACATCTGAGATCTGTTTTGGGCTCAATTTCGGGATATGGACTTGGGGTGATATAGGAATCATTTTATGGGGGTTGTTTCTGTATTTCAAGTGTAGGCCCTTTTTTCCTTGTTTTTAATCATGAATGATGTAATTTCACCCATTTTCTATGTTATTACAGCTAAGTCAGTCGTAATGACTTTCAGAATATGTTTTGAAAGTTGAGCTACGTTGCAGATGAGAAGGAAGCAAAAAGCTCAAGTGGAGTGATCTAGAGAGCGAGGGACTGCCTTCCAGGTAGGCTAAGCTTTTCTTACCGCTAGACTGAGTTGAATCATGTAGTGAGAGCTTGTTTGTTGTTGGAGGTCACCGAGTAAGCGTGTATATACATATATATAAACACAATGCTGAGACCATGATTATCATTTGGACTCTGTGATACCTGTATCTATTATGTTCGCTGCTTTTAGCACTGTTTGGGTTGTGTATGCTTTCGATAAGGAATGTAAGGGTGAGTTAGCATACGATACAGGTAATATAAGTAATGATGCTACTTGTGTACATATATTTGACGTTTAAATGTTGGGTTGACTTGCTGGGCTTTCTAATAAAGAAACCTATATATGTCATCATGATTCTTATTATCCGTAATCTACTTACGGATGAGATGACTTGATGTTGATGATGATTATAATATTGATGTACTATGTCCCTATAGGACAGATGATGATGATGTTTTATGAGCATGTCGAGTTCTGGGAGGAGTATTGAGCACAGAATGGGTGATAGTGAGTCCTAGTCGAACTCGTTAACTACGTGGCCTGCGTAGGAGAGAGGATCAAACCATAGTACGGATAGTTTCTTTTCCTAAAAGAGGACTGATTTTATTTCTTGTGAATCTACTGATGGTGATGTCCTTTACCCCGAGAAGGGTACTGGATGGATGTGGCAATGACATCGCTTTGTTGTATCATCACCGACTTATAGGTGATGGTTGGCAGTTAGAGAAACTCCCAGTTAGATTCCACATTGATAGACCTCTGTTATTGATGTGGTGGTATGAGTCTTTATAGATGTTGATGATTTATTGTTTACTCTTTATCCTTGTCCTTGACGGGCATTGGTCCTTCGAGTTGAGTTGAGTCGAGTTTCCTTGAGATGAGTCTGATGTATTGAGGATATTGAGATGAGATGTTGATCAGTCATTTGTTTACTATTTATTCTTGCTTTAGATAGACATTAGACGTTTGACATTCAGAGGCCAAGTGGTCGTTCGGGGACTAGCAATAGTCTCTAAGTGCTTGCCACGCCAAGGGTACCCTCTTGGGGCGTGGCAATTTTCGCTTTACCTTTCGTATTATTTTGTTATTTTGTGTTTCGGCTGACTTGCCTTAGTGGGTCAAGTGCAAGTGCCATAACACTTGATTTTGTGTCTTGACATTAGAATAATAAGAAAAACCAGAAACTATATTTTTTAGCAAAATGCTTAAAAAATAAAATTATACTCATTATTTTAGGTCGGTCGTGTTCTTTAAAAACATCATACACTCTGTATGCTCGGTGACCAAAAAATGAATGTAACAACAATAGTTCAAAAACATTTAAGGGGGTAATAGGATGCTGGAAAAGATAAGGTGCCTTTTTAAAATTTGTGAAAATTTTAAGAGTCATTTCATGTATTTTCTCTTTAATAAAGAAGGTATTATTTGTCAATGTCATCTGCCTCCAAGGATTCAAATCAATCAACTTTAGTAAATTGAAACGGAGCAGATAATTGTCAATTAAATTTTATAACACTTAAAATTTAGTAACTGATATTTCAATCTAAAGTACGATTTATTCAAGTTGTGAGAAGTAAGTATATAATATATAAACAACTTCAATCAAGAAAGTCAGTTCTCATTCACCATTTGAGAGCTTTCACACCTAAATATCTTTTCTAATATAACAATTTAATTAGTGTTATGAAATCTTAGCATTCATGAAGGAACTTGAAAAAAATCTTAATATAAAAAATTTAACACTAAATTCAACAATTAAAGCAAATTAATTTTATAATATCTACATCTTGTCGTACGTATTTCTCTAGTTATGACCAAGATATGAAAGAATTTATGAAACAATTAGATTACCACAATCTAATATAACGACTTTTATGCTATCAAAACCCTTCAAGTTTATACTTTTCAAATTATTCATCCAATTTTTAAATCTACAATTTACAAAAGATTGTTGTTGATATTTTTCCTATATAAACATGTGATTTTCCCCTATATATCTTACCTCAAATTTTCCGTCTCCAATATTTTTCTAGTTACAATTCACAAAAGATTGTTGTTGACATGGATTCTCTGGATTGCTCCATTTTCTTAGAGTTGGTTATCGGTAATAATAGCAGGTCCATTGCAAATATAAAATGTGGACATGTGTTCCATTTAGGTATGCAGCTTAAATAGTAGCTTTAGCTATGTTGAGTAGCTATGATATATATATATCGTTATGTTTCATTTGTGTGTATTATTGTTTCATTACTGGATTTGCTTTCTCTTTGCACCTATATTTGTAAAACTTATTCGTAGTTGTAAGAACTTTGTTTTTATAGCTATTCTTGGTATTTCTTCCGGACCTTTTTTTTCTTTCTTAATTTTTTTCAGTTGAAGTGGATTTAGTAATCTCTCTCTCTCTCTATCTCTCTATTCATGTCACGCCCCAGGAGGATACCTTAGGCGTCACTGGCACCCAGAGACTATTGCTAGTCCCCACCACTCGTTCACAGGACAGTCACTCAACATCAATATAACGGAATAGTGGAAGTAAGGAAATGAGCTATCTCAATAAGAAGGGCCAATGGCCAACATCGATCTCAATATCAGAATAAGCAAATGTAAATGTTAACTCAACTCATAAGGGAAAAACCTCAACATCGAATCTTGACTCATGTCTATGAAGACATTAACTCAACTAGACGGTCTAAGAGGGTACCATGACAGGCCATGGCTACCAACCTCAACAAACGGGATAACAGATAAAGAAAAATGATTCCTCCGAATAGCAGGGAGGCTAATAAATGACTGAACATGGAATATCTAACCTCAACAATGTGTCTGCTGAAGTCCTCTAACTTCTGTATCTGCATCATGAAATGATGCAGCACCGAGTGGCATCTGTACGTGGAATGTACAGTATGTAAAATGGTTCAATGTAGCAGTACAAGTACAACAATATAGGGATAACATCATACTCCATCAGAATGTCAAATGTTTATCTAAGGCATGAAATTAGAGTAGACAAATGACTCATCAACATCTTATCACAACATCATCAATACATTAAACGCGTCTCAAGGAAACTTGACTCAACTCAACTCCAGGAAACTTGACTCAACTCAACACAAGGAAAACTCGACTCATACCATCACATAAACATCAACATTAGAGTACTATCAAAGTAAGACCTCATTGGGAGTTTCTCTAACCGACAACTATCACCTATGAGCCAGTGATGATACAAAAAAGCAATGTCGTTGTCATATCCATCCAGTACCCTGCCCGAGGTAAAATACATCAACCTCAGTGGTTCCACCAGAAATAAAAACCTCAGTCCTCTATTGGAACAAGAAAGGAGCCATCCACATTGCGGATTAATCCTCTCTTCCTACGTGGGCCACGTAGTTAATGGGTTCAAGTGGGACTCACTCTCGCACATTTAGGTGGTCAATACTCCTCCTAGAACTCGACATGCTCATAAAACATCATCATCATCAGTCCCGTAGGGATATAATACATCATAATCTGTCCCATAGGGGCATAATACCTCAACATCAACATCAACTCGTCTTATCAACATCAACATCAACATCATGGACTTGTAACACTCTTTTTAGAATTTAGTTTCAAGTTTTAAGACTCATGAACATCATTCTCATCAACATCATCATCAAGGCTCTCATCAATTTGAAACACAATCACAACATCATAGACATCATCATCGTTAAGGCTCTAGACTCATCCCTTAAGTTCATTCTTGCATCTTTAATAAAATAATCATAGGGTTTTGTGGAGAACACTCATGAAAATAAATTATGCAATAAATCAAGTTTATGATGATCATGAATTCATGTAAAATATATGAATTAGGTAAAACTCAGTATAATACTAAAAATCTTTACATCAAACTCATTATCTTCAATCGTAGACTCAATTTTCTCAAAGCGGCACATGGGGGAACAACCCCATGCTGTAGGTTAGCTTTACATACCTGGGATGATTGCTAACAACAATTCTTTGATTGATCTCCTCTTGAATTCTTCAATCTCAACTCTCCCCACGCCCTGACTTAGTGAATTTTCTAGGAAGAGGGTTTTGGATGGGTTTTTGGAACCCTTTATCTGAGAAACTGACATATATTCGTCGTATAGGAGGTTTAGAAGGTATTAGGAATGCACTAGAATTCCCCTCGAAATTTTTTTAAAAAAAATTCAAGACTTGGAATAACGCAGTCGACGAAGAGGACATGTCACAAATAGTGTATTTCGGGAAAATTCAATTTCCGTTGAAAAATCACAGAAAAACATAAGTGTGTCTCCGTGATAGGTCCGCGACGCGACTCTGTCTCGGACTCACACTGTATTTCGTCTTCGAACAAAAAGTTATCTTTTGACTCGGTTTCTCTAAAAGTTGACTGAGACCCTTCTCCAACTCAATTTTTCGTGCTGAGCATGAATTCATTCTCTGATTTCAATCCGAGCATCGGAAGATGTGATTTGTCCATACCTCTCCTCTAGGGGTATTTTAATAATTTTACCGGGTGTTACAACATCTCCCTCTTGGGATCATTCCTCCTTTAGTGATGAGTAGGAACGATATTATGGCGTGAATAGACTCAAGACTCACATCGATACTCACTCAACAACTCAACTCCTCAACTCTTCATCGACCTAAATAATATCTACTCAGAATATCACTAATATACACATCAACTCATGGTAGAAACATCAATTTAAATTAAGATTAGGAATATTACCTTTGATACTCTCATCAACATCAGGCACGAATAGGTGTGGGTATTTAGTTCGCATCTCTTCCTCAGCTTACCATGTGGCTTCCTCAACAAATTGGTTCCTCCACAAAACTTTGACGGAGCCTATCTCTTTCTTTCTTAGTCTGCGAACCTGTCAATCAAGGACTTGGACTGGAATTTCCTCATAGGACAAACTATCGCTAACTCCTGTGCTCTCAACATGGATTACCAAGGAGGGATCTCCCAAACACTTCTTCAACATTGAAATGTGAAACATCGGATGGATTCCGTCTAACTCATAAGGTAACTCTATCTCATAAGCAACCTTCCCAATTCTCCTCAAAAACGGATAAGGGCAAATATAACGAGGACTTGATTTCCCATTCTTCCCAAACCTCATGACACCATTCATGGGTGATACCTTCAGTATATCCAATCGACCTCGGACTCTAGGTCTCTTCTCCTCACATCTGTGTAAGATTTCTAACGGCTTTGGACAGTCTTCAATCTTTTTCTAATAATCTTCACCTTCTCCATGGATTGGTGGACAAGTTCAGGCCCAATCAACTCAGCTTCTCCAACTTAAAACCACCCAATGGGTGATCTACACCTCCTCCCATACAAGGCCTAGTAGGGTGCCATTTGAATGTTTGCATGATAACAATTGTTATATGCAAATTGAATCAATGGTAAATGGTCATCCCTATTTCCTTTGAAGTCAAGGACGCAGGCTCTTAACATATCTTCTACCATCTGAATAGTGTGCTTCGCCTGACCATCTGTCTGTGGATGAAAGGTCGTGCTCAAGTTCACTTTGGTACCTAATCCATTCTGATATACAGCTTGGCATACTCTTCCACAGTATTAGTCATCTTGACCGCCAAGAAATGCGTTGACTTAGTCAACTTGTCTACAATCACCCATATGGAATCATGCTTCCTCCAGTATCTCGGTAGACCGGTGATGAAGTCTATGTTAACTATCTCCCATTTCCATTCTAGAATCTCAAAGTTTTGACCCAAGCCACTTGGCCTTTGATGCTCAACCTTCAATTGCTGGCAATTTGGGCATTTTGAAACAAACTCAACAATGCCCCTCTTCATTCCACTCCACCAATAGACTTCTCTCAAGTCATGATACATCTTTGTGGAGCCCAGATAAATGGAGTATCTAGTGTTGTGGGCTTCACCCATAATTCTCTTTCGAACACCATCAACATCAAGAACACATAGCGTACTCTAGTATCTCAATACACCATCTCCTCCTTTGGAGAAGACCATCACTTTTTGTTTGTGGACAACCTCCTTCAATTGGAGTATAATAGCATCTCGATCCTGCTTCTCGTTTTCCTCAGTTACTAGGGATAATGAAGACCAACTCCAAACATTGATTCCTCCCTTGTCATTCTTCTCAAGTTGGACTTCCAGTCGAGCAACCTATGCACTTCCTTTACTAGCTCTTTTTTCTCTTCCTCAATACTGGTTGTGCTACCCATAGACAACCAGCTAGAGCTTCAGCAACAATGTTAGCTTTACCTTGGTGGTACAGCATGCTCATGTCATAATCTTTGAGCAACTCCAACCATCTCCTCTCGCGCAGGTTGAGCTCTCTCTGACTGAAGACATACTGTAAGCTCTTGTGGTCAATGAACATGTCCATATACACTCCATACAAGTAGTGGCGCCAGATTTTAAGTGCGAATACTATCGCCGCCAACTCAAGATCATGGGTCGGATAGTTCCTCTCATGAAGTTTAAGTTGCCTAGAAGCGTAGGATATCACCTCCTCTCTCTACATCAATACACATCCCGACCCAACTCTTGATGTATCACAATATATTACAAAATCTTCCGCCCTATCGGGCAAAGTCAAAATAGGTACGGTGGTCAATCTAGTCTTCAACTCTTGGAAGCTATTCTAACATTCCTCATACCACTTAAACCTGATCTTCTTCTGAGTCAGTTTGGTCAATGGTGGAGATAGGGAAGAAAATCCCTCAACAAATCTGCGGTAGCAGCCTGCCAACCCCAAGAAACTTCTTATGTCAATTGGAGAGCTCGGTCTTAGTCTGTTCTTAACCGTTTCAATCTGCTGGCCATCTACTCGAATTCCTTCACCCAAAACAACATGGCCTAGGAAAGCCACTAACTTAAGCCAAAATTTAATCTTTGAGAACTTCGCATACAATTCATGGTCCTTAAGAGTCTGAAGGACAACTCTAAGGTGTGTAGCATGCTCTTTCTCATTCCTCGAATACACCAAAATATCATCAATGAACACGATTACAAACATGTTAAGGTAGGGCCTGAACTCCCTATTCATCAAATCCATGAAAGATTTTGGTGCGTTCGTCAACCTAAAGGACATGACTAAGAACTCAAAATGGTCATATCTTGTCCTGAAGGCTGTCTTTGGAACATCACATTCTCTCACTTTCAACTGGTGGTAACCCGATCTGAGGTCTATCTTTGAAAAGCATGAGGCACCCTGAAGTTGTTCAAACAGGTCCTCTATCCTAGGAAGAGGATATTTATTCTTGATTGTGACCTTGTTCAATTGCCTATATCTATGCACATTCGTAGAGATCCATCCTTCTTTTGTACAAACAGAATGGGAGCACCCCAAGGAGAAGCACTTGGCCTAATAAAGCCCTTCTCTAACAAATCCTTCAACTGCTCCTTCAACTCTTTCAACTCAGTAAGGGCCATCCTATATGGTGGAATTGAAATAGGCTGCGTGTCGGGAAGTACATCAATATCGAAGTCGCTCTCCCTATAAGGAGGGACTCAATGTAAATCCTCAGGGAACACCTCAGCGAACTCATTTACAATCGGGACTGACTCAAGAGTAGGGAACTCAATATCGCCATATTTAACTCGCACAAGGTGATAAATACAACCCTTAGTGATTAACTTTCTACCCCTCAGGTAGGAAATAAATTTACCTCTGAGTGCAATAGAACTTCCCTTCCACTATAGGACCGGTTTATTCGGAAATTGAAATTTAACAACTCGGGTCCTACAATCTACGGAGGCATACCTAGCATGGAGCCAATCCATACCAAGAATATATCAAAATCAACCATCTCCAACTCTATCAAGTCCACCAAAGTATCCTTATGATAGATGGATAATACACAGTCTCTATAGATCCTTTCAGGTAGGATAGAATCACCAGTAGGAGCAGAAACGATATAAGGCTCAAGCAAACACTTTGGAAGAATCTCTAACTTATTGGCCACATATGGCATCACAAAGGATAAAGTGGCATCTGGGTAAGGCAATGCATAACAGTTATAAGAAAAGACTTAAGGCATACTCGTAACAACATTTGGTGCAACCTCTTGGTCCTGTCGATTACCCATCGCATACAGATGGTTCATCCCGCCTCCTGCATTCGCATTAGTAGCCTTCTAATGACTGCCGGCATGGGGCGCTATAGAAGACTGATCTTTGTTACCCCCATCACCCGATCTCCTCGAAGGACACTCACCCTAAAAATGGAAAGGTTGTCTATATGAAAAGCAAGTATTTGTGCCCTCACAGCACGCACCAAGGTGCAGCCTGCCACATCTACCACAAGGTGGCTTTCCTCTCGGGCCTTGGGTCACGCTAGCTTGGGACTGAGGTCCATGAGCTCTGAAATTTTTGTGACCATAGGATTTCTAATCATGCCTATTTTGCTGAACAGGCGCACTCACCACAGAGGGTGCATAGCTAGAAGAATTCTTCCGAAAGAAAGTTCTATCAGCCTTATTATGCTTTTGTTGGCAAGGCTCATGCCCTGCCGATTTGGCCTTCTTATTCTGTTGCTCTTCCCTGTCCTTCTTCTTGTCCTCCTCATTCTGCTGGGCATAGACCATAAGTCTAGAGATGTCAATACCTGGAGTCAGCAATGATGCCTTGCACTCCCTCTTTACATGTCTGTCCAATCCAGATATGAACTTCCTCATTCTTGCCCTCATATCAAGGACCATCTCTGTGGCATATCGGGACAGCTGAATGAACTTAAGGCTGCACTCTTTGACAGTCAACCCCTCTTGCTTCAGATTCATGAACTCTTCAACTTTCGCCTCCCTCAACTCTTGGGGAAAGAAGTGACCGAGGAATGCACTTTCAAACTCCTACCACTCAGTAGGCTCAACATCCTCTCCTCTACCATCTTCCCCTTGGTTACACTAGACATTAGCAACATCTTTAGGCTGATAAGAGACTAGGTCGGCTCCCTTAACCCCCTTCGCATGCATAGCCCTCAAAATCTTGCACATCTTATCAATAAAGTTTTGTCGGTCCTACTCAACCTTAGACCCCGTAAAGACTGGTGGGTTCATCCTCAGGAAATCTCTGAGCCTAGTTGCAGTTGTAGGCTCTTTGGAGCTAGAGCTAGGGGCCTGGGGACCACGGCTATTACTTTGAGAGGCCACCAACTGATTGAGCATAGCAATGGCTCCTCTGATGTCTACTTCCGAAGTGGAGGCCAACTCAGCAGGAGGTGTTAGTGGAACTTCAGTAGCTCTGACAGGTCGGCCCCATCTCCTTGTCTCATTCTGGGTAGGGACCTCTGGTAGGGGATTCTCAACATTAGGGACTAAGGCATCTCCTTGGGCAGCAATGAGTTTTGGAGGCGTGATCTGCAAACGCGTAACACATGAATTAGAAAAGAGTTCCATAGAGTCAAATTCTATCGCACGAACTCAGAACATCAAAGAAGCGTAACCATTCCTAATGTCCTATAGCCTCCTGTTTATGATATGTGGTGTACAACATAAACAAGACACTACTAGGACTCTTGAACTCTACGCTCTGGTGCCATGTTTGCCACACCTCGAGAGGGTACCCTAGGGGTGACTAGCATCCAGAGACTATTGCTAGTCCCCAAGAGAACTACTTGTTCTCAGGACAGTCACTCAACATTAATATAGCGTAATAATATAAGTAAGGCAGTGAGCTATCTAAATAAGAAGGGCCAATGGCAAACATCAGTCTCAACATCAGAATAAGAAAATGTAAATGTTAACTAGACTCATAAGAGAAAAACCTCAACATCAAATCTCGACTCATGTCTATGAAGCCTCTAACTTAACTAGACCGTCTAAGAGGGTACCATGACAGGACACGGCTACCCAACTCAACAAATGGGATAACACATAAAGAAAAAGGACTCCTTCGAATAACAGGGAGGCTCACTAATGACTGAACTCGGAATCTCTGACCTCGATCATGCATTTGCTAAAGTCCTCTAACTCCTGTATCTGCATCATGAAATGACGCAAAGCCAAGTGACATCGGTACATGGAATGTATGGTATGTAAAATGGCTGAATGAAACAGTACAAGTACAACAATATAAGGATAACATCAACTCAACATCATACTCCATCAAAATGTGAAATGTCTATTTAAGGCAAGAAATTAGAGTAGACAAAAGACGCATCAACATCTCATCTCAACATCATCAATACATCAAACACGTCTCAAGGAAAGTCAACTCAACTCAACTCCAGGAAACTCGACTCAATTCAACTCAAGGAAAACTCAACTCATACCATCACATCAACATCAACATTAGAGTACTATCAAAGTAAGACCTCACTGGGAGTTTCTCTAACCGACAACCATCACCTATGAGCCAGTGATGATACAACGAAGGGATGTCATTGCCACATTAATCCAGTACCTTGCGCGGGGTAAAGGACATGAACCTTAGTGGATCCACAAGAAAAAAAACCTCAATCCTCTATTGGGACAAGAAAGGAGCCATCTGATTACGGTTCAATCCTTTTTTCTTACGCGGACCACGTATTTAATGAGTTCTAGTGGGACTCACTCTCACCCATTTTGGTGATCAATACTCCTCTTAGAACTCGTCTTGCTCTTAAAACATCATCACCATCAGTCTCACAGGGACATAATACATCCTCATCAGTCCCATAGGGACATAATACCTAAACATCAACATCAACTCATCTCATCAACATCAACGTCAACATCAACATCATGGACTCAAAACATTCTTTTTAGAATTTAGTTTTAAGTTTTAAGACGAACATCATTCTCATCAACATCATCATAAAGACTCTCATCAATTTGAAACACAATCACAATATCACAGACATCATCATTGTTAAGGCTCTAGACTCATCCCTTAAATTCATTCTTGCATTCTTTAATAAACTAATCATACGGTTTTGTGAAAAACACTCATGAAAATAAACTACGCAATAAATCAAGTTTATGATGATCATCAATTCATGTAAAATATATGAATTAAGTAAAACTCAGTATAATAATCAAAATCTTTATATGAAACTCATTATCTTCAATCATAGACTCAATTTACTAAAAGGGTCACATGGGAGAACAATCCCACGCTTTAGGTTAGCCTTACATACCTGGGATGATTGCTAACAATAATTCTTTGAAAGTTCTCCTCTTCAATTCTTCAATCTCAACTCTCCTCAAGCCCTGACTTAGTGATTTTGCTAGGAATAGGGTTTTGGATGGGTTTTTTAAACCCTTTCTCTGAGAAAATGACATATATTCGTCGTATAGGAGGTTTAGAAGGTATTAGGAATGGAGTAGAATGCCTCTCGAAATTTTAGAAAAAAAAATCTAGACTTGGAATAAGCGTCGCGTACAGTGCATTTCCGCTAAATTCAACTCCATCAAAAAATCATAGAAAAATATAAGTGTGTCTCTGCGACAGGTCCGCAACGTGGCTCTGTCGTGGACTCATACTGTTTTTTATCTTTGAGCAAAATATTATCTTTTGACTCAGTCGCTCTAAAAATGGACCCAAGACCCTTCTCTCACTCAATTTTTTGTGTTGATCACGAAACCGTTCTCGGACTTTCAGTCTGAGCATCGAAAGACGCATTTTGCGCACACGTCTTCTCTAGGGGTATTTTTATAATTTTACCGGGTGTTACAACTCATTTAGCTCTTTTCGAATTTGGAAGAAGATTTTTGAGAAGTAACTTTTGAAATTCCTTTAGAGAAGATAATACATTTTAATGCATAATTAGTTTAAGAAATTCTTGTTTGAGAGAGTGTCATAAAAGAGTTATTAATTAACTAAGAAAATGTTTACAAGAAAGTGTTTTTTCAGAGTTTTAAAACAAATACTTGTATAGATGTTTTTCTTGCATGATCAACAATAGATATGAATCAAATTTTTTTTATGATTGGGATTAATCCCCTTGGTTTTTCCCTCTTGGTCTAGGGGGACAAGAAAAAATAGTAGAAATTTAGATTTGTACCTATCGTATTAGAGGCTTGTACCAATATCTTTAAATCATAATTGTAATACTAATGTCTTTTTATTGAAAATTAAATATCTTTAAATCATAATTTAATTATATTTATTTTTAATGCAGATTGTATAGGTTTAGAATTCAATGTAAAGGGCTTAATGCTTTGTCCTAATTGCCGAGATATAGAGAATGGAAATTGGTTATTTCTAGAATATGAGGAACCTTATTCACACTATGAAGAGGAAGTTGAAACAATACAGGTAATATAAAAAATTATTTGTCACTTGCATCATTTATATCGTGTGTATATATAATTATCGAATCATATTTGAATCATCTTCAATCTATATATTTTTCATTAAACTTCTCCCTTTTTACTTTATTTCTTCTATAAATCTTTGTATATCACCGAGATTGTTTACCAAATGATACAGATTAGTTAACATTTCTTTACTTATTCTATTTTAGTGTCCCTATGATGTGGGGTGGGCGAAAAAAGGGAAAAACACTTCCAAAAATTTAAACTATGTACCTAGTGTGTGATACATTGTCACGTTAAATATATTACTATACTATATATATTTCTATTGGTTTATAAAAATATTGGTTTGAGTCGATCATATGTCATTTTAAAGGTCAGGCTTATTACTTTAAAGAATAAATATATAAGCTCCAAAGAAATCTAGTATGGTAGGAATATATTAAGGTTGTTTGGTTGTATGAAATAAGTTTCATATTAGTAGGTTAAAAATAGGTTACATATTGTATCAGAAGTTTTTAATAATATGAGGTTTGATCCAAAACAAGTAATGTTGCACCTTGTTAATAGTATATTTGTATTATTTTAATTTAACAATTAGTATGTTGAACAAGACGAGTGTAGATATGTTAAAGTTATGGTGTGGGACTAACTTATTGTCTTTTGTAGCTAGTAATAGGTTTACTTTCTTTAAATATAGTTTTAAGAACACGTCTAAACAATAAAGAAGTTGCCCAATATATTGAGATGATGTGGGCACAAAATTAATCTCCGAATAAGCTCTTATGTGTTGAATTATGTAGAACTTAGTATGTGATGGGACATAAAAAGTTAAATTTATATACATACATACTTACATACATACATACATACATACATACATGTGAAGAAAGCAGTCCGAATTATGACAAATGGAAACAATAACACACTTGGAATTTTGAAAATATAGAATTTTTTTATGCCTCTATTAAAATTTGAGCTTGTTAAACAAAAAGAAAATATTGTGTAGAATATTAGCAAAATTCTAGGGGATCGCAAGAATATCTTATTTGATATTGGACAAGCCTTCAAGAGGGAAAGGGGAAGGCGGGTTTACATAAAATTGAGGTAAAACGATTTATAAATGACTTTCAACTATTACTCTGTTAGATGATATTTCTTATATAGTGATTATTGAGATTTTGTGAGAAAATCTTAATGCATCAAAAGGATTGTAGTTACAAGAATAATCGTAATAATAGATTATAATGATGATAGATAAGCAAGAATTGTTTTTCACAGTGATTAAAAAAATTTGACGATTTATAAAGATTTGACTAAAAATTTGATGATTAATATAACTTGTTGTGAAGAAAATTCAACAACACATGTTGATTTAATACTTAAAATTTTTCAAAATTAACCCTAAATGGCTCGAAAGTTTATACCTACTATTATAATGCAATCTAACTTTTTTCATTAGATATTAAACTCAACTCACTAAAAAGTAATTGACTTATTTTAATTTCTTTAAAAAACAAGCTAAATAAAAAATAACAATGATATAATTCTTGAAATTTCTTCATCCAAAAGCCAATATAAAATAACATCAGACAGGCTTTGATGACTCTTTAGTTTTCTACAGTACATATATGAAAATTGACGGAGGAAGAAGCGAAATTCTAGTGGAAATGTATATTTGCACAATATTTATTAATAGGGAAAAAATTAAATAGATGTACCAAGGAAATATACCCTTTATGAAATTCTCGAACATAATTTATAATCTATTTTTGAGCTCACCTACGACATTGTTTTCATCTAGTATGTTAATAAATTGTTTAATTGTTGTTTTAATTAGCCAGCTCTATTTGGCGATATATGATTACAATGCATCGTCATTGTTCCTCTTAAAGGATAAAATAAGAAGAAGATAATTTTTTTTGTTTCGGCAACTAAAATGTCTTTAAAGTAATAAAAAAATTGTGGTTCTAAAAGTATCTTTAAGGGTTCATATTGAACTATGAGATTAATTATTCATTTATTAATTTAACTGTTAATTTCTTTTTCTTTAAAAAACTTTATCCATTTATTTTGGAAATGCTTTTAGAAATTTACTTATAAACAAACATCTATTTCTAAATTATTTTTGTCCTTGAACATGTAAGTAGGTACCTGAGCCACAAGCAGAGTCATACTTCGGTCTAGCAGATGAAATGAATGCTCATATTGCTGGAACTGTAAGGTATGCTTACAATCATGATCTGTAGCATATTTTTCTCATTTAATTTGAAGAGTTCATACTTTTTTCAAACATGTTCTTGGTTGAATAATTTACATATGACATACTTTTTGGCTAATTAAGAACATAATTTGTCGTGTGATTGAATAATATCCTACATAATTTTTTTTTATTGGTAAGTGAATACTTTATTTATCAAAGTGATCATTATAAAACATCAAAAACAACAACTTCGAACAAGTAGCTCCAAGGCTTGCTATGCATCACATTTTATAATATCACTACTTAACTATTGTAACCATAGTAGGAATATGCATTGATTCCTTATCATCCACTACTTAATCTGGTTTTATAGGATCCTCCACCATATATATCTCGTATAATTTATTTAACAATGAGCTCCTCAATAATCTGTTTGTGTTTGAAAATTTTGCAGTTATACTATATCCACACCAATGTCACGACCAGGGGTTGTAGCCTAGATGTGACACGGCGAATGGAGACCCGAGGGTCCCCAAAAAGGCCTCAAGTATCCGTAACCACATCATCAGTTCGAGAATAACATTCAAACACACATTACTATATAGCCAAATCATATCTTAGGAATCATTCTAATAAAAACAAATCAATACGATAGTCATAGGAACCCTATCTAGGTAGAGTTCGGATAGTGCCCAACATTGCCTCTAGTCAAGGAACGGGGACCAGGACAAGTCCCGGGCTCACCCACAATAAAAGAGAACATCCAAAATAACAATGAAGAGGATAACATGCTTTCCCTCGGATAACGGGACTCACCACAATAACTCCAAGAGTGGACTACTCATTAAACGGCTGGTATTCAAAGTGATCGGCCCCTACATATTAAAATCATGTGGGCATAAAGTATGCGTTAGTACGTTTCAATGTACTAAGTATGCGGGCATGCAATGTATTTGACTTATCAACCTGCATTTCAATGTTAGATGATAAGGGCACATAATATAGAAAGAACCATGTATCCAAAAGGAAAGTATACTGTCATGAAATTCATGATGCATGTGATGCGATAATTCTCCTATATAGTGGGGATGGACTATACCTGACAAATCAAATCCATGCGAGCTAAAAATATTAGTCCGATAAATACCTTCCATCAGTAGGAGAAGATTACTTGCCAAAGGCAATCAACATCACACCTTACGGAACTCACCATTTCGATAGATGGTCACCTCCCTTACGGAACTCACCATTTCGGAAGGATTTTCCATAATCATATCATAGCATATCATAAACGTAATATACAAATAATCATTCCTTATGACCCGGTCATTTTGGCAACGGTGATCATTCCTATGTTGGCACAAGGAAAGGGAGAGGGCCCTTTGAGATAGCCCTAATGCCCCCAATCCATCGGTGCTAAGTCAACAACATTCCACATGAATACTTATATGTATATACGTGCTTTCAAGAGATTCAATATTCATTTCAAACCATTCAATGCATACTTAGGCTCAAATGCAATTTCACAAATCATAATGATAATGCTCATCCAAGGAATAGCTCATCTACACATATAGAGACGGTGCAAGCACCCATTATGCTCAAAAAGCCATAATCATAGACATACCGGTGATCAGCTTCTTGTCATAACCAATGCCTTACCAAAATTATATCAATAATCATTTCATAAAACATAATTGAACTTAACCCACTTCATATTTTCCATATATCAATGCTCATGAATGTAAAGCAATATATGATATGGGGATAACATGGGTAACATAGATTCATGTTAAAATCAACACCATAATATGGAATTGAATAAATCCATAATTTAAATCAACATCTTAATCATAGTAATAGTCACCCATGCAAATATCAATTTTAAAGGGGACATGCATGTTCATAATTTCATAAGTCAATGTAAATCATCATAATGGTAGTCAAAATGAATTAAAATAATAGGTAAAAATACAGCCCATACGCTAATTAGATTTAATAAAATCAAATCATGAAATTTCATATTTAAAGTGATCAAAATTCATGAAATAGATTGAAAGATTTTTAGGTCTTCTTGAGGTAAAGGGACCAAGAATAATCAATCCCACATACCTTGATTGAGCAGCTGAATTAGAGGGATGAATTGGGCTTGAATTGAACTCCAATGGAACCCTAGCCTTGATCCTTGAGAGAGAAGTGTAGAGAAGAGTAGGGAGGTTATCTTCTGAGGGATAGAATGTTTTAGGAGAATGAATGATGAGGAGAGGGGTTTCAGCTAATTTAGGGGTTTAGAATAGGTAAAAGGTCATAATTCATGATTAAAATAAACCAATATTACATAAACGTCATTAAAGAAATGGACCTAAATTAGTCCTGCTAGACTCACACGGTCCACTACACGGTCTGTTAAATGTCACACAGACCGTGAATAGAAGTCGTGATCCCCTAGATAGACTCTCATGGAGGAAAATTTTATGGAACTAAGTGGTATCACACGGATGGCTACACAGTCCGTGAGACTTCACATGGGCCGTGACACCAACCGTGTAACCGTACTTGAAATATTTTCTGCATGACAAAGTTACGTGACGGTACTTCCATACATAGAATAATGTTTACGTAGTGAGTTGCACGAAGAGCCACACGGGCCATGTCACATCACACGGATCGTATGAGTTTCCATGTGCCTTCACTTGGCCACAGTTCCCTTCCCTCCCAAAGTTTTCCTAACCATGAACTGGGCCTGTTACCTCTTCACGGGACGCCACACGGCCCGTGTGGCTTCACACGGGCCGTGTAGGCTCCTACGTGGAGGGATGCTTGACAGTTCACTGGGGAATGTTCCTGGACATTTGGGCAATGCCACTCAAAAAATCAGGGTCCTTATATCATCTCCCCCTTGGGAACATTCGTCTCCGAATGTGCAAAAACAAGGCTTGAAAGGCTTGAATTAGAGCATGAAAGACCAAACACAAGATACAATGCATAATTCATTACTCAAAATCGTACCAAAAGCATTATTCGAAACCATTGTTCAAGACCATTAAGCTCATATAAAAAATTGTATTCAAGTCACTCAAAACATTATAAAAATCCTTTTAGTGCACATCTATGCATGTCATGTCATGAGACTCAAGAGGGCATGAAATGGCACCATTACACAAGGAAGAATTCTAGTACCTTATGGTTGAGTAGATTGGAAAAGATGAGGGTATCGCTTCACTATGTCCCACTCCGCCTCCTAAGTAGCTCTCTCCATTTGTTAATTTCTCCAAAGTACCTTCACCGAAGCCACGTCCTTGTTACGAAGCCGCTTTACTTTCCTATCCAAGATTTCCACTAGAATTTCCTCATAAGACAAGTTTTCTTTAACCTCAATTCCATCCAAAGGCACAATGGTGCTAGGATCACCAATTAGCTTCCTCAACATAGACACATGGAAGACCGAATAAATGGAAATCATATTCGGAGGTAACTCCAACTTATAAGTCGCACCTCCAATTAGCTCAACAATCTCATAAGGGCCATCATACCGGGGGCTTAGCTTTGCCTTCTTACCAAAACACATTACACCCTTCATAGGCGAAACCTTCACATACACCCAATCACCGATATGAGATTCAAGGTCCCTTCTCCTAACATCAGAATAAGACTTTTGACGACTTTCGGCCGCTTTAAACCTTTCCCTAATCACCTTCATCTTATCCTTGGCCTCCATCACCAAATCTGGACCAATTAGTGCCATCTCACCCAACTCAAACCACCCCATCGGCGATCTTCACCTTCTCCCATACAAAGCTTCAAATCGTGCCATGTCAATGCTAGCATGGAAGCTATTATTATAAGCAAACTCAATGAATGGAAGATAGTCATCCCAATTTCCTTTAAACTACAACATACATGCCCTCAACATATCCTCCAAGGTTTGAATAGTCCTCTCTGCTTGCCCATCTATTTGAGGGTCAAAAGTGGTGCTCAACTTAATCTTAGTCCCAAGTCCATTCAGAAAAGACCTCCAAAAGTGGGAAGTGAATTGGGTACCTCTATCCGATATGATGGGCCTAGGTACGCCATGAAACCTCACCAACTCTTGGATATACAACCTTGCGTAATCCTCGACGCTGAAAGTAGTCTTGACCAGTAGGAAATGAGCAGACTTCGTCATTAGATCCACAACAAGCCAAATGGAATCACATGCCTTCGGGTCCGAGGCAACCCCACTACAATATCCATGTTCACATCTTCCTGTTTCCATGTAGGAATTTCAATGTCTTGGGCCAAACTACTAGGCCTTTGGTGTTCTACCTTTACCTATTGACAACTAAAGCATTCAGATACGAACAAAGCGATGTCTTTATTCATACATGCCACCATTAAAGTTCTTTCAAATCTCGACACATTTAGATAGACCACGGATGAATAGAATAATAAGTGTTGTGAGCCTCACTCATAATCACCCTTCTAAGATCATTAACTTCCGGAACACAAAGCTAGTCTTGGTACCGGAGTACACCATCTCCCCCTTGGGAACACACCTCGATCTCTTTTTCAGCAACCAACTACTTTAATTCAAGTAACGATGGGTCTAAATCTTGCTTGGCCTTTACATCACTTACCACGGAAGATTTTGCCCTGCTTTGAACATGAATACCACCATCATATGAATCCGCCAACCTGACACCCAACCTAGCTAACCGGTGAACATCTCTTGCCAACTCCTTCTTTTCATCCCCAACATACGCCGCATTCCCCATAAATAGCCTGTTGAGAGCATCAGCTACAATATTAACCTTGCCGAGATGGTATAGAACACTCATGTCGTAATCATGTAAGAGCTCCAACCACCTCCTTTTCCTTAAATTGAGATCCCTCTGAGTGAACAAATACTGCAAACTCTTGTGATCGTTGAACACATCAACATGCACCCCATACAAATAATGTCTCCAAATCATTAAAGCAAAAACCACAGTTGCCAATTCAAGGTCGTGCATGGGGTAATTACATTCATGCACCTTCAACTGACTTGATACATAGACTATCACCTTAACATTCTGCATAAGCACACAACTCAATCAAATCTGTGAGGCATCACAATACACAACAAATCCCTCCAACCCATTTGGTAAAGTTAGGACAGGAGCCGATGTAAGTCGATCCTTCAAAGTTTAAAAATTCTTCTTGCATTCATCTGACCATACAAACTTAGCTTGCTTTTGGGTCAACTTGGTCAATGGAGATGCAATAAATGAGAACCCTTCTGTTATACCTGGCCAACCCAAGGAAACTACGAATACTTGAAGGACTCAATGGCCTGGCCCAATCTTCATGGCCTCAATTTTCTTAGGATCTACCTTGATACCATCACCGGACACCACATGACCAAGGAAAGCCACTTCACCCAACCAAAATTCGCACTTGCTAAACTTAGCATACAATTTCTTCTCCCTCAAAGTTTGGAGAACCATTCGCAAGTGATTCTCATGCTCCTGCTCACTTCAAGAGTAGATGAGAATGTTGTCAATGAAGACCACAACAAAACTGTCAAGGAATTGCTTAAACACTCGATTTGTTAGGTCCATAAACACGGCCAGAGCATTGGTTAGGACAAACGATATCACCACAAACTCAAAGTGCCCATACCTTATTCGAAAAGTTGTTTTGGGAATATCACACTCCCTAAGCTTCAACTGATGATACCCGGAAGGAAGATCAATATTTGAGAAATAAGTATCCACTTGAATCTAATCAAACAAGTTATCAATCCATGACAATAGGTACTTGTTCTTGATGATCACCTTATTCAGTTGCCTATAATCAATGCACATTCAGAGAGAACTATCCTTCTTTTCTTATAAATAACACTAGAGCACCCCAAGACGATATACTGGGCCGAATGAAACCTTTCTTCAACAAATCCTTTAATTTCTCCTTCAACTCTTTCAATTCCGTTGGGGCCATACGATAAGGAGGAATAGAGATAGGCTGAGTATCCAAAAGAAGATCTATGCCGAAGTCTAACTCTCTCAGGATGGATACCCAGTAATCCTTCGAGGAATGCATCCGAAACCTCATTCACCACAAGGACTGACTCAAGAGTAGGCACTTCAGATTCCATATCCTTGACCCTCACAATATGATAAATGCACCCCTTAGAAATCATTCTTCGTTCCTTGAGGTGAGAAATCAATCGACTTTTAGAATAGGAGTCACCACCCTTCAATTCAAGAATGGGCTCACCGAGGGGTTGGAACTTGACCTTCCGGGTCCTACAATCTATAGAGGCATATGATACATGCAACCAATCCATCCCAAGAATCACATCAAAGTAAAACATCTCAAGCTCCACAATATCACATGGGAAAACTTTATGCAACACAGAAACAAGGCAACCATAAAAGAATCTATGTGCAATAATAGATTCACCCACATGAGTATAGACCAAGAAAGGATACTTCAAAATCTGGGGACTCAAACCAAACATAATCGCCAACAAAGGAGTCACAAAAGACAAATTTGCACCTGAATCAAGCAAAACATAAGCATCAAAATCAGAGACTTTTAACATACAAGTCATGACATTCGGAGCCTCCTCGACATCCTGGCAGGCATGGAGTGCATGGAACCTGTTGTTACTTGGGGACACTCCTTGGGGAGCTCTCTATTGACCTTGCCCACCCTGGGCCACCTAACCCTGGCCTCTACGGGCATTCCTAGACAGTCGGTAACTTTGTGATTCTTATCACCACACCCAAAGTAGACGCCCAAATCTCTCCAATAAATCCCTATGTGGGGCTTTCCACACTTGTCACACAGAAGATGTCCTTGAGTGTCACCAACCGGTGCCCTAAGAGGAAGTAACCAGGCATTAGCGACCCGAGTACCCGAACCTTGGCCCTACTGGAAGAGACCAAAACCAATATTTTGAGAACTAGAGAATCTACCATCAAAACAGGCTCTCTTAGGATCGTGAATCCTTTTCTCCTTGAGTTTCTCCCCTTCGATATGTTCAGCATACAACATGAGTCTGGCAATATCCATGTCCCATATAAGCATAACAGTACAAAATTTCTTCACAAGAAAATCAGAGATATCTGAAACAAACCTTTGCCTCCTTGCACGGGGGTCAGCCATAAGTGACGGAGCATATTTGGAAAGCTTCATAAATTTGAGGGCATAGTCCCTCACACTCATACTACCTTGCTTGAGGTTGATGAACTCAGTCATTTTGGCCTCCCTAAGCTCAAGTGGAAAGAGGTGATCAAATTTGAACTTTTCCCAATTGACATCACCACCACAAACCCTTTCAAAAGACCATTGAGTATACCACACTTGGGCCATATCTTTCAGCTGATAGGCAGCCAGTTCAACCTTCTCTTCAGAAATGACACCCATGATGTTCAGTATCTTGGTAAGTTCATCAAAGAACTCCTGAGCATCCTCGCTATCTTTTGACCCATAGAACTCCGAAGGATTCATCCATGTGAAATCCCTTACCCTAGAAGAAGGTGTAGGATCCCGTGGCAAGTTAGCCTGCCTTGCTTGAGGAGTCACCACCTAAGCAAGCATGGAGAAGGCCGTACGAAATTCCCCATTTGGGTGGGTTCATCCACATGCTCGTGGGGAGCTTAATCTTCATTAGCCGGAGTCGGCCTTGGTAGAGGGGGTCTTCCTCGAGGCATCATCTGAAATGGATCAACAACATCGTCAAATAAGAGAACTATATATACTAGCCATAACACAACAAAAGACATAACAAAAGTGAGACAATTCCTAAAACAACTTCGTGGCCACCCACTCATAGGTATGCTGCACTTCACACACATGAATAGGACTCTACTCAACGCGACATGTTGGACTCCGAGGATCATTTATAAACCTAGGGCTTTAATACCATCTTTTGTCACATCCCGGGGTTGGAGCCTAAATTTGACACGGCGAGTGGAGATCCGATTGTCCCAAAATAAACCTCAAGTATCCGTAACCACATTATCGGTTCGAGAATACATTCAAAGACACATAACTATATAGCCTAATCAGATCTCAGGAATCATTTTAATAATAAGAAATCAATATGGTAGTCATAGCAACCATATCTAGGTAGAGTTCACATAGTACCCAACATTGCCTCTAGTCAAGTAACCGGGCCAAAACAAGTCCCAAGCTCACCCTCAATAAAAGAGAACATCTGAAATAACAATAAAGAGGATAACATGCTCTCCCTCGGATGACGGGACTCACCATAATAACTCCAAGAGTGGACTACTCGTCAAACAACTGGTATTCAAAATGCTCAGCCCCTACATGGTAAAATCATGTAGGCATAGAGTATGCGTTAGTACATTTGAATGTACTAAGTATGCGGTCATGCAATACATATGACTTATCAACCTGCATTTCAATGTTAGATGATAAGGGCACATAATATAGAAAGAACCATATATCCAAAGGGGAAAATATACAAGATGCCATGAAATTTATGATGCATGCAATGCGATAATACTCCTATATAGCGGGGATGGACTATAACTGACAAATAAAATTCATGCGAGCTATTACATGAATTAGTTCGATAAGGACCTCCCATCGGAAGGAGATGATTGCTTGCCAAAGGTAATCTACGTTACACCTTACGGAACTCACTATTTCGGTGGATGGTCACCTCCCTTACGAAACTCACCATTTCAGAAGGATTTTTCATAATCATATCATATCATATCATAAACGTAATATACGAATAACCACTCCTTATGACCCCAATCATTTCGGTAATGGTGATCGTTCCTATTTTGGCACATAGTTCAAGGAAAGGGCGAGGGCCCTTGGGGATAGCTCTAATGCGCCCAATCCATCGGTGCTAAGTCAACAACATCCCACATGAATACTTATATATATGTACGTGCTTTCAAGAGATTAGATATTCATTTCAAACCATTCAATGCATACTCAAGCTCAAATGCAATTTCATAAATCATAGTCATAATGCTCATGCAAGGAATAACTCATCTACACATATACGAGAAGGTGCAAGTACCCATAATGCTCAAAGAGGCATAATCATAGACATACCAGTGATCACCTTCTTGTCATAATCAATGTCTTACAAAAATCATATCATAATCATTTCATAAAACATAATTGGGCTTAACTAACTTCATAATTTCTATATATCAATGCTCATGAATGTAATGCATTGCATGATGTGAGGATAACATGGGTAACATAGATTCAAGTCAAAATCAACACCATAATATGGAATTGAATAAATCTATAATTCAAATCAACATCTAAATCATAGAAATATTACCCGTCCATAAATCAATTTTAAAGTGGACATGGATGTTCATAATTTCATAACTCAATGTAAATCATCATAATGGTAGTCAAAATAAATTAAAATAAGGTAAAATACAGCCCATACACTAACTAGATTTAATAAAATCAAATCATGAAATTTCATATTTAAAGTGACTAAAATTCATGAAATAGATTGAAAGATTTTTTGGTCTTCTTGGTTGAAAAGATCAAGAATCTATCCCATATACCTTGATTGAGGAGCTGAATTTGAGGGATGAATTGGGCTTGAATTGGACTCCAACGGAACCCAAGTCTTGACCCTTGAGAGAGACGTGTAGTAAAGAGTAGGGAGGTGATCTTGTGAGGGTTAGAATGTTTTTGGAGAATGAATGAAGAGGAGAGGGGTTTCAGCTGACTTAGGTGTTTAGAATAGGTAAAAGGTCATAATTCATGATTAAAATAAATCAAAATTACATAAACACTATTAATGAAACAAACTTAAATTAGTCTCGTCGGGCTCACAAGGTCCATTACACGGTCTGTGAAATGTCACACGGACCATAAACACTGGTCGTTATCCCCTACTTAGACTCTCACAGAGGAAAATTTTACGGAACTAAGTTGTATCACACGGAAGGCTACGCCGTCCGTGTGACTTCACACTAGCCGTTACACTAACCGTGTAACGGTATTCGAAATATTTTCTGCACAAAAAAGTTACGAGACAGTACTTCCATACTTAGAATAATTTTTACATAGTGAGTTGCACGGAGAGCCACACGAGTCGTGTCACATCATATGGACCCTATGAGTGTCCGCGTGCCTTCACTTGGCCACAGTTCCCTTCCGTCCCAAAGTTGTCCCAACCATGAACTGGCGTGGTGCCTCTTCACAGAAGCCACATGGTACGTGTGGCTTCACACGGGCCGTGTTGGCTCCTCCGTGAAGGGGTGCCTGGAAGTTCACCGGGGAAAGGTCCAGGGTATTTGGGCAATGCAACTCGAAAATCTGGGTCTTTACACTAATATTCCAGAAAGAATATCCTAGACACTTATGATATATTATTTCCACCTTTCATTTGTGTTAGTGCCCATTGTATTTCTTCATGCCATTTCAAGCCTGGAATAGCTCATCTACACATATAACAAATGCTCATAGTCATAATGCTCATGCAAGGAATAGTTCATCTACACATATATCAAAAATGGTGCAAGCACCCATAATGCTCAAGGAGCCATAATCATAGACATATCGGTGATCACCTTCTTGTCATGTCCCATGTCTTACCAAAAATCACATCATAATTCCTTTTTAGGACAAAATTGGGCTTAAACCCTACATTTCCAAAATTTCCATGTATCAATGTCATGAAGGTGATGCAATGCATGGTGTAGAAACGACATAGGTAATGTAGAGTATATCCGAATTAGCAATATAATGTAAAGACTAAAATCCATAATAAAATTTCATATAAAATGTAGTATATATCACCCATGCATGGTAACATCTTAGAAGGACTTGCATGTTCATATTTTCATAATCCCAATAGTTCATAATACACAAACTTATCATAACTTCAAATTTCTGAACATAATATAGCACATGCATGGTTCAAGTTACAAAGAACAAGTAGTAAAAGTCAAATTTCAAGTGGACAAGATTATAAAATAGTTTTAAAGGAGACTTGGGTCTTCATGGTTGAAAGGAACCAAGAATCAAACCCCACATACCTGGTAGAAGACAACACTTGAAGAGGACATGGACTCAAATATGAACCTTAGCTTGAAGAATCCTAGAGAGATGTGGGAGAGTCTTGAAGGAGTGAATTTTAGTGAGAGAGAGTAAGAGTGAAAAATGGATGAAAATGGTGAAGTCTCCCTTATATAGGGAGCTTAGGAAAGGTGGGAAAAGACAAAATTTTTGTTGGAACAAGCCAATATTTCAAAAATTCCATTAATGAAACGGACTAGGAATTGATCTGTCTGAGGCATACAGTCCATTATACGGTCCGTGTAGTGTCACACGGACCGTTTACCGTACCATGGTCCCAGACTTAAATTTTTCCGAGGCAAGATTTTTTGAACTAAGTATCACGACACGGACTGATAAACGGACCACCTGGGGTCACATGGACCTTGAACCAGCCCGTATATAGGTAACTCCCCACCCCGAGGCTAGACGGAGGGCCACAGGGACCGTCCAAAGTCACACGGGTCGTGACTTAGTCCGTGTGGGATGGCCCTTAGTAGTTCACCATACGGGAGGCCACACAGTCCGTGTAGCCTTACACGGACCATGGGGAGGCCCGTCTACCCTCACTCTTCCAAAGCGTCACTCCGCAGGGGCTCACACGGACCGTGTGACATCACACAGGCCATGTAGGCCCTCTGTGAGGTGATGCCTGGCAAATTTTCTGGGCAGGTTTCGTGGGCCTTAAAGTGACGTCAAGGATCCGGGGCCTTTCACCATGTCACCTCTCATCTTCTCATAATTATTTTTAATAGAGCACTGTGCTATTTGCAACAAAGTATGTTCATTGCATCTCGCAACTTGGAGGTGTTTTTGAGCCTTAAAAATTCTATGTACTAATCGAGATACTTTCGAAGCCTAGGCTCCCTCATAGTCCCTCTTACCCATAATAGTTATGTATCCACTATACTTATAGTTTATTCTTTTTTTTGCATAGATTCCATGGGATATTAGCTATTGATGCATCATTTAAGGTATACTTGGTATTCAAGTATCTATATCAAAAGAAACTTGTCTGAAATTACCTATAGGTGGCAGGGGTCGGGTTATTGATCTGAGGTGGATCCAGACAAGGTTCGCGTTAAGAAAAATAATGACCTTACTAGTTTGGCCATCATAGCTCTCCTAGGAAAAGAGTGCTTTTTCAAATGTCTCCACATTTCTTGTCAACATAAACACCTACGCATACTTTCAACAAAAAGTATAATATTGTTAGACTGGGCGAAAATTTGTGCCCAAAAGATCTGAATGACAAACAAGATATTTTTAACCAGTTAGTAACTTGTCACGGTTCGGAACCAGGTACAGGGGAACTTGCCTAAACTCATAAAGACAAGTCAACCTAATTAACAATATAAAAATAAGGCAAGCAAAAGATAATAAACTATAAATAGGTAATACCATGATTAACGAACCACAATTCTAAATGCAACTAAAAGACGTAATGCTACGTGTACAAGCCACTAGAATTTATGCGTAATTGAATAATGATACAAGTCTCAATGTCTTAGTCCTAAAATAGAATAAAAATCACAAAGTAAAAGAAGCTAGAGGGTTCGCCAAAGAGACAAGATGCTGCTTCTCACATAATCCAAAAGCTTAGTCCAAGTAAGGGAATAGAGAAATCAAGAGGATCTTAACTTACAACATACACAAGTGTACAAGAAAAAAGTTAGTACAAAAAATATGATGCTCAGCAAGTAAATACAAAATACGAAGTAAAGAGATGGAAAACACATATATTTTCTCAATACACCAACTAAACTTCCTAAAAGGACAACTTGCGAGTAAATCAGTCCAACTTAGACCGTTCACAATTCCAGTGGCACATAGTTTAGATAGTTCACCAACAAAATTAGTCACTACATGTTAAGTCATCAATTAATAGACACTCAAAAATAGATATTCACAACCACATTGAACAAATGGAGTGCAAGTAATGCAAATACAATGTCAAATATTGTATGCATGTCTATCCTACGATATACATTTGTTGATAGCCCAAGGTCATAACCCATGTGGCCACTCGTAGACCTTGTATCTGCGAAAACTATTTTTCATGGACATATTCATGTCTAGCAAGAACTATTTCACATAAACTTTTGTCGTATCTAGCTAGAACAATTTCCTAACGGCTTTTATCATTCCTCACCGGAAGCATTTTTCATCCTTTTTTAAAGAAAAAGTAGATCTCAATAAATTCTCACAACTAATACAAATAGCATATATATAGAATGAATGGGTATGTGATGAACCACAAAAAATTTCACTCAATTTAAAATCAGAACAAATTCACTCAAATATAGGATTAATATCATTCAAACAAATTCTTCAATATAAGAGACATTAACACATTTAATTGCATTGTCATTTTATTACCCCATCTCATCTTATTATGTCATTTCATGACTAATTCACCCTATAGCTAAATTCTCATTATCCTCCAATACACATAAAAAATACAAGGTTCAACACCCTCAACTAGGGTTTAGAGATTCACTTATCTCAAAGTATACAATAAACCAATTACTCCAACACTTGAGCCTTCCCCTTATACTGGGTCTCAATTCAACAAAATTTATTCAAATAGGGAATCACAGTAAGCATACAAGAGAAATGACACCAAATTTATCGATTTTGAAAATAAAATAAAAAGAGAATCAAAATTCTCTTCCTGAAAAAGTAAAACTAATGTTTAGAATTAACACATAATTATGTTACCCAAAGCATTTGAAAGTCATCACTAGTGAAAATCATTTCAAAAACTATGTTGAAATCAATTCGAAATTCTCAATTTATCAAAAGTTCATATTCATGAAAGTATTCCAAAAATTGAAACTCAAAATCCAAAATTAGATGTTGAAATTATGAAATTACTGATGAATATTAAAGATTTTAAGTGAAAATCACTTATCCAATGAATCAATCTTAAAAATTACTTTAAAATCTTCACACTAGAATTCCCTAAACTCAAAAATGTAGAATAGGGTAAGAAATTCAAAATAGATGGAGTCTCGCTTTAGCGATAGCCGCTTTCACCATCCCCCCTCCCCCCCACCGTTGTAGTACCAGGAATTAAACATTAGCAGTGAAAATCAAACAACATATCATAATTTTGAAACGACCTTCGGGTTCATTTAGAACCATATACAAAAACAACTATATATGCTACCCAACTAAATTCTATATTACAGAGTCAACAAAATCATAGAAAATCAAATGCAAGGTCTCTTGACCAAATATTGAATTAGTTAGAACTAGAACAACTCAAACCTCTAAAAGACTAAATTGCTCTTGGAACTAGTGAAAAAATATAATTCCATTCTAGGTGTAAAAACACCTTTAATCCAAAAAAAAATATTAGAAATCAAATTCAAGCGTCCGAACCCAAAATATTGACGAAAGTCCAACCAATTTAACTTAAACTTTAAACTTAAGGCCTAAAATCCCCCGCCCCCCTTCACACACACCAAAAAAAAAAAAAGGAACTCCAAACTCAAAAAATGACAATGTGTCCATATCAATTTCCAAATTTGAAGCTGATGGAACTAACCGAATTTCATTCCAAGACTCGTAGATTTGGTTGGTAACAGAACCATTTATGAACAACTTAAGCCTTTAAAGCTAAAAAGCTCTCAAATTTCATAACATTTTAATAAAATTCTAAAATTAATCCCACAAACTGATCAAATGTGACTTGGAGCAACTATCGAGGGCAAAACAATAATTTTCTAAGAATTTTAAAAAATGACCTTCATTGTCATTACATAACTCTACTCAACATCTTATCAATAAAGGGCATGCATTCGACCAAACATTCTTTTAGTACTCAAGGGTACTTCCATGTATCGAAAAGTACTTCTCTCTTCACAAGCTAGTTGTAATTCCTGTAATATTTATTCTTATACAAATTGCTTTACCCCTACAAAGTAGAAAGTAGGTATTACTTTTATCTATATTTGCCACCTGTCCTGAAGCCCAAGAGAATAACAAAAAGCACTTATGTAAGGATCTTACAGATTTTATATTACCACTTTAAAACATCAACAGGTCATAAGCGAGGCTAAACTGAATAATTCTTTGCCTCTTACACTTGGAACGACATGAAACTAAGAATTTGTGTGTACAATGTTAAAGGAACTTGTAAGAAAGTCGATAACCAACACAAAAAGAAAGGGTAATAATAAATCTCCTTTTCTAACCCTTCTCTATGCTTGGAATGGCCTTGTGGGTTGCCTATTGGTCATTAAATGATTAGATAATGGTGGTAACACCCTACAATATTCAGTTGATCACTATTGCTGAAAATTTTATCTCATATAAGATTTGCTCCAAAAGTTCTCCATTTAAGTGAACCATAAGTTCTTTTTCATATCCATTTTTACCATATATGTTGTTGAATTATCACCATAACATTTCAGTAGCTCATGGTTTAAGATGATATTGTCATTGATTTTTCTAGACAACATAAATGTTGATTAATTAGGGTGAAATATGGAGTGAATCACTTCTTCAGCTTTTTGTGATTATTTTGAAAATAATTTCTTAGATTATTGTGACTATGAGATAGGTCTGTGGTCAATAGGATGGACAATCTTTGGTATAAAAGCCACTGTTATTAAATTTGTAGGTGGGTACATGTTTCCTATGTCAAAGAACATTTGTGTTGCATTTAGGAAATCTTCTTCTACCACTAGCCAAGCCTTATTAAAAAAATATAGAATCCATCACGTTCATTGGCTTTTATATCATTTATATCTTTAGGTGCTTTTTTCAGTTCTCCCCTTGTCACTTTAATTGCTTAGTAACTGTTATTCCCTATTCAGAGTATTGCAATTCTTCATAACAATAGCACTAATATTAGGTAAGTTCTAAGCAGACTTTTTAAGTAGACTCTTATGAAACGTACGTATTTGAAGTTCCATAACAATGATCTCTAATTGAGTCATAGTCAATATCCATTCAGCATACACCACAACTTTATCTATCTTGGTGTAAGTGCAACCATTACACCATGTATAAGCTCTACCAAATCTACTTTATTTGTCATACCAATATAAAGTATAAAGTTATTAAAAATATTTATTTCTACCTCATGACTTTAGGTGTCGTATGATTTATCTTCACATGATTATACAACATTAAAGCCTCCCCAGCATATTATAGGTTGTTGTATACCTATGGCCAACCATTTTAGATCTTCCCATAACTTTAGCCTAACATGAATATTATACAAACCATAAATTTCACCCAACAGAATATGATGCTTTTTAAAAATCTTATAATCAATCACTTGAGGAACCTGTAGCAACCAGATTCTTCCTTTATCAATTTATTCATAATTTGCTTCACATTTTCCTTCTTGTACTAGTTTTGTACTATTCTACTAGCTAAGCACTCATTTACTTTACGTTTTAGTACTTCTATAGTACCTACATTATTCTCCTCCATAATACCTAACTGCATACATTCAGTGCAGTATTCTGGAATCCATTCATAATACACTACTTTTTCAAAAACTCTATTATTCCTGTAAGGACCCAAATCTTTTAAATGGCATTGCCAAAGTGTCCTGAAATTTTCCCAAGTGAACTACCAGGCACCCCTCCACGAAGGAGCCTACACAGCCCGTGTGGTGCCACACGGACCGTGTGGCCTTCCGTGAATAGGCACCAGGCCCAGATCACGGTTGTGGCAATTTTTTTTGACAAGGAGTAATTTTGGCCAATTGAGGACACACGGTCTGTGTGACGCCACACGGCCCGTGTTGGCCATTATATGACGCACTATGTGAAAATTATTCTAAGAATAAAATTACCGCCTCGTAATTTTATCATGTAAGAAAATTACTTCAAGTATCGTGACACGGCCGGTGTCATGGTCCATGTGGAACCACACAAACCGATTAGCGGTCCGTGTGACACTACTCATGTCCATGAGTTTTTCCTCGGCATATTTTAAGTGTTGGGTCATGGCCACTGTTCACGGTCTGTGTGACGCTAAACGGACCGTGTAACAAGCCGTGTGACCCAGACGGACCAAATTTAGGTCCGTTTCATTAAGGGCACTAATGTAATTTCGATTTATTTTAATTAAGAATTATGACTTTTAACCTATCCTAAGCCCCTAGTTCAGCCATTATCCCTCACCTCCGACTTCATTCTCCTAAATTATTGTTACACTCTCAAAATCACCTCTCTATTCCCCTCAATTCTACCCTACTAAGATTCAAGCTAGTGTTCCAATTGAAGTCTAATTCAAGCTAACCTCAGTTTTTTAATCAAGGTATGTGAGTTTAAATCTTGTTCCATTTCAACCATGAAGATCGAGAATTCCTTTCAATTCATTTCATGAATTTTAGTCACTTTAAATATGAAATTTCATGATTTGATTTTATTAAATCTAACTAGTGTATGTGTTGTATTTTATCTATTATTTCCAATTCATTTTGACTACCACTATGATGATTTACATTGGGTTATAAAACTATGAACATCCATATCCCCTTTAAAATTGATTTATGCATGGGTGACTATTACTATAATTTAGATGTTGATTTAAATTATGGATTTATTCAATTTCATATTATGGTGTTGATTTTAACTTGAATCTATGTTACCTAACCTATCCTCACATCATCCATTGCATTAATTATATTCACGAGCATTGATATATGGAAATTATGAAGTAGGTTAAGCCCAAATATGTTGTATGAAATTATTATGATATGATTTTGGTAAGGCATTGGTTATGACAAGGTGATCACTGGTATATCTATAATTCTGGCTCATTGAGCAAAATGGGTGCTTACACCTTCACATATATATGAATGAGCTATGTCCTACATGAGCGTCTACGATTATGAACTATCATTTGACATTTGAGCCTAAATGTGCATTGAATATTTTGAACTATAAATTGCATTTTTGAAAGCACGTATATGTATAAGTATTGAAGTGGGATGTTAATGATTTCACCAATGGATTAGGAGTGTTAGGGCCATCCCTAAGGCCCTCTCTCTTTCCTTGAACTATGTGCCAACATAGGAACGTTCACCATTACCAAAATGACCGATTCGTAAGGAATTTCTATACGTATATAATAACTTGATACAATATGATACAGGCAGCAAATCCTTCTAAAATGGTGAGTCCGTAAGGAAGGTGACCATCCTCCAAAATGGTGAGTCTGTAAGGTGCGATGTAGAAATGCAAGTTTGGTAAGTCATATACATTGCATGCCCGCATACTTAGTACATTCAAAAGTAATAACGCATACTCTATGCCTACATGATTTTACAATGTAGGGGCTGAGCAATTTGATAACCAATAGGAGAACGAGTAGTCAATTCTCAAGGTTTGCTATGGTGACTCTGGGAATGAGCCAACTACTTTTCTTTATGCCATCTTTTATCATTCGTACCTATTGAGGGTGAGCCCGGAACTTGTCTAGGCCCTCGCTCTTGACTAGAGGCATTGTTGGATACTGTGTAACTCTTCTGAGATCTTTTTTTTTTGTCTTGGTTGATGCTCAGTCTATGTATTGTGCAAATGACTTATGAGAAATCTCCTTTGTCTACCATGTGTATATATATATATATATAGATAGATGTTATCCCTTAACCGATTATGTGGATATTTATATGTGAGGCTTGTTTGGGGGCTCTCAGGTCCCCATTCTCCGTGTCACATCTAGGCCCTAACCCACGGGTCGTGACAAAAAATGGTATTAGAGCCCTAGGTTAATAAATGGTCCTCGGAGTCCAACATGCCGCACTGACTAGTATCCTATTCATGGGTGTGAAGTGCAGCATACCTATGAGTGGGAGGCTACGAAGACGTTTTAGAAATTATCTCATTTCTTCATGTCTTATGTCGTGTAACGGCTAGTATAATGAATTTCCTTATATGACGATGTCGTTGATCCATTTTAGAAGATGCCTTGAGGAAGACCCCCTTTACAAAGGCCGACTCCGGCCGATGAAGACCAAGCTCCCCAAGAGCATATGGATGCACCCATCTCTAATGGTGAATTCCGCATAGCTTTCGCCATGCTCGGTCAGTTGGTGTCTACTCAGGCATGGCAAGCTAACTTTCCATGGGATCCTACACCTACTTCTAGGGTGAGGATTTCACCCGGATGAGTCCTCCAAAATTCTATGGGTCAAAGGCTGACGAGGATGCTCAGGAGTTCATTGATGAATGTACCAAAGTATTAAAAATCATGGGTATCCCCCATGAGGAGAAGGCTGAACTGGCCGCTTATCAGCTGAAGGACATGGCTCAAGTGTTGTATGCTCAATGGACTTTGGAAAGGGTTTGTAGCGGTGATGTCAATTGGGAAGAGTTCAAATTTGCTTTCCTTCATCGCTTCTTCCCGCTCGAGCTTAGAGAGACTAGATTGACTGAGTTTATCAACCTCAAGCAGGGGAGTATTTGTATGAGGAATTATGTCCTCAAGTTCATGAAGCTTTCAAAATATGCTCCATCCTTTGTGGCTGATCCTCGTGCAAGTATTCACAAATTTGTTTTCGGTATTTCTCATTTGTTGGTGAAGGAATGTCGTACTTTTATGCTTATACGGGACATGGATATTGCTAGACTCATGGTGTATGCTGAACAGATCGAAGGGGAGAAGCTCAAAATGAAAAGGGCTCACGATCCTAAGAGATCCCATTTTGATGGTAGATTCTCTAGTTCTCAAAATGTTGGTTTTGGTTGTATCAGCAAGGCTAGGGTTCCGGTGCTAGAGTTGCTCTTGATTGTCCTAGAAATAGTCGTAGAGGGCAAGGTCAGGTGGCCCAAGGCGGGCAAGGCCAACAAAGGTTTCCCCAAGGTGTTGCCCCAGGGAACAATCGGCTCTATGCACTCCAAACCCGCCAGGATGTTGAGGAAGCTTCGGATGGTGTGACTGGTATGTTAAAAGTCTTTTGTCTTGATACTTATGTCTTTCTTGATCCATTTGCAAATTTGTCTTTTGTGACTCCTCTATGGGCTGTTGAATTTGGTTTGAGTCCCAAAGTTTTGAGGGATCCTTTCTCTGTTTGTACCCCTGAGGGTGATCTATCATTGCACATAGAGTCTATCATGGTTGCCCTACTTCTGTATTGCACAAAATCTTCCTGTGTGATCTTGTTGAACTTGAGATGTTTGATTTTGATGTGATTCTTGGGATGGATTGGCTGCATGCATCATATGCTTCTATAGATTGTAGAACCCGGAAGGTCAAGTTCCAACCTCCCTGTGAGCCTGCTCTTGAATGGAAGAGTGGTAAATCCTCTATTAAAGGTCGGTTTATTTCCTACCTTAAGGCGCATAGGATGGTTTCTAAGGGGTGCATTTATCATTATGTGAGGATCAAGGATATGGATTCTGAAGTTCCTACTCTTTAGTCAGTTCCTGTGGTAAATGAATTTTCGAATGCATTTCCCGAAGACTTATCGGGTATTCCTCTTGAAAGAGAGGTAGATTTCAGCATAGATCTTCTTTTGGATACTCAGCCTATCTATTCCTCCTTATCGTATGGCTCCGGGGGAGTTGAAAGAATTGAAGGAGCAGTTAAAGGACCTATTGGAGAAGGGTTTCATTCGCCCTAATATATCGTCTTAGGGTGTTCCAGTATTGTTTGTAAGGAAGAAGGACGGGTCTCTCTAGATGTGTATTGACTACAAGCAGCTGAATAAGGTGACCATTAAGCATAAGTATCCGTTGCCCAGGATTGATGACTTATTTGATCAGCTTCAAGGGCCTACTCATTTCTCAAAGATTGATCTTCATTCCGGGTATCATCAGTTGAAGGTTAGGGAGTGTGATATTCCCAAGAAGTTTTTCGGACGAGGTATGGGCATTTTGTGTTTGTGGTGATGTCGTTTGGCCTAACCAATGCTCCAGCATGATTTATCGATATGATGAATCGAGTGTTCAAGCCCTTCCTCGGCAGTTTTGTGGTGGTCTTTATTGACGACATTCTCATTTACTCCCAAAGTGGGTAGAAGCACGGGAATCACTTTAGAATGGTTCTCCAAAATATGCGGGAAAAGAAATGGTATGCCAAGTTTAGCAAGTCTGATTTTTTGTTGAGTGAAGTGGCTTTCCTTGGTCATATGGTGTCTGGTGATGGTATCAAGGTGGACCTAAAGAAACCCGAGACTGTGAAGAATTGGCCTAGACCGTTGGCTCCTTCGGATATTTGCAGCTTCCTTGGGTTGGCTAGGTATTACAGAAGGTTTGTGGAAGGGTTCTCATCTATTGCATCTCCATTGACCAAATTAACCCAAAAGTAGGCTAAGTTTGTATGGTCAAATGAATGCGAGAAGAGTTTTCAGACTTTGAAGGGTCGGCTTACATCGGCTCCCATCTTAACTCTACCAAATGGTTTGGAAAGACTTGTGGTGTATTGTGATGCCTCGCGGATTGGATTGAGTTGTGTGCTTATGCAAAATTGTAAGGTGATAGCATATGCATCAAGGCAGTTGAAGGTGCATTAACGTAATTACCCCACACACGACCTTGAATTGGCGGCGGTGGTTTTTGCTTTAAATATTTTGAGACATTACTTATATGGGGTTCATGTCGATGTGTTCACCAATCATAAGAGTTTGCAATATGTGTTCACCCAGAGGGACCTCCATTTGAGGCAAAGGAGGTGGTTGGAACTCTTAAAGGATTACGACATGAGTGTCCTATATCATCACGGCAAGGCCAATGTTGTGGACGATGCTCTCAGCAGGTTGTCTATGGAGAGTGTGGCCCATGTTGGAGAAAAAAAAATTGAGTTGGCAAGGGATGTTCATCGGTTAGCTAGGTTGCATATCAACTTAGCGGATTCAAGTGATGGTTGCATTCGTATTCAAAATGGGGCAGAATCCTCCATAGTGGGTGATGTAAAGGCTAATCAAGATTTGGACCCATCGTTGCTTGAATTGAAGAAGTTATTTGCTGAAAAGGAGATTGAGGTGTTCTCCCAAGGGAGAGACGGTAAACTTTGGTATCAACATCGGCTTTGTGTTTCGGATGTGGATGACCTCAGAAAGGTGATTATGAAAGGGGCTCATAACTCTCCTTATTCTATTAACTCGAGTTCTACCAAAATGTATTTGGATATTTAGGAAGTGTATTGGTGGCATGGTATGAAAAGGGATATCTCCAAGTTCGTATCCAAATGCCCGAGTTGTCAATAGGTGAAGGTAGAACACCAAAGGCCTGGTGGTTTGGCCCAAGAAATTGAAATTCCCACATGGAAATTGGAAGATATGAACATGGATTTTGTAGTTGGGTTGCCTCGGACCGGAATGCAATTTGATACCATTTGGGTTATTGTGGATTGGATGACAAAGTCACCTCATTTCCTACTAGTCAAGACTACTTTCATCACTGAGGATTATGTGAGGTTGTATATCCAAGATTTGGTGAGGTTACATGGTGTACCTAGGTCCATCATCTCGGATTGTGGTACCCAATTTACTTCCCTCTTTTGGAGGTCTTTTGATAAGAAACTTGGAACTAAGATTAAGTTGAGCACAACTTTTCACCCTCAAACCGATGGCCAAGCGCAGAGGACTATTCAAACCTTAGAAGATATGTTAAGGGCTTGTGTGTTGGAGTTTAAGGGAAATTAGGATGATCAGCTTCCACTCATTGAGTTTGCTTATAATAATAGCTTCCATGCTAGCATTGCTATGGCTCCGTTTGAAGCCTTCTATGGGGGAAGGTGTAGATCACCGGTGGGGTGGTTTGAGTTGGGAGAGATGGCTCTAGTTGCTTCGAATTTGGTAATGGAGGCCATGGAGAAGGTGAAGTTGATTAGGGAGAGATTGAAAGTGGCCCAAAATCATCAAAAGTCCTATTCGGATGTTAGGAGAACGGACTTTGAATTTCATGTCACTGATTGGGTGTATGTGAAGGTTTCGCCTATGAAGGGCGTGATGCCTTTTGGTAAGAAGGATAAGCTAAGCCCCCAGTATGCTAGTCCTTATGAAATTGTTAAGCGAATTGGAGGTTTGGCTTATAGAGTAAAGTTACCTCCGGAGTTGATTTCTATTCTTCCGATCTTCCATGTGTCTATGTTGAGGAAGCTCGTTGGTGATCCTAGCACCATTGTGCCTTTGGAAGGAATTGAGGTTGAAGAAAACTTGTCTTATGAAGGGGTTCGGTGGAAATTTTTGATAGGCAAGTAAAGCGGCTCCGTAACAAGAACGTGGCCTCAGTGAAGGTACTTTGGAGGAATCAACAAGTGGAGAGCGCTACTTGGGTGGCAGAGCTGGACATGGTGAAGCGATACCCTCATCTATTCCAATCTACTCAAGCCTAAGGTACTAGGATCCTCCCTTGTCTAATGGTGCCATTTCTTGTCCCCTTGACTCTCATGACATGATATGCATACATGTGCACTAAAAGGTTTTTATTATGTTTTGAGTGACTTGAATATGATTTTTGATATGAGCTTAAAGGTTTTGAACAAGGATTTTTGAATAATGCTTTTGGTACGATTTATTTTGATAATGAATTAGGCATTGTATCTTGTGTTGGGTATTGCATGCTCTAAATTCTAGGACTTTGAAGCCTTGTTTTCTTTTTGCATATTCGGGGACGAATGTTCCCAAGCGGGATATGATGTGAGGAGCCAAATTTTTCAAATGGCATTGCCAAAGTTTACTTAAATTTTCCCAGGTGAACTGTTAGGCACCCCTCCACGGAGGAACCTACACAACCTGTGTGGTGCCACATGGACCGTGTGGCCTCTCGTGAAGAGGCACCAGGCCCAGATCACATTTGGGGTAATTTTAGGGACAAGGAGTAATTTTGGCCAAGCGAGGGCACACGGGCACCCAGACAGTCAGTGTGATGCCGCACGGCCTGTGTGGGCCTCCGTATGACGCACTACGTGAAAATTACGGACGCACTACGTGAAAATTATATTAAGTATAAAGTTACCATCTCGTAATTTTGTCGTGCAAAAAAATTACTTCAAGTATCGTGACACTGTCGGTGTCACAGTCTATGTGGAACCACACGAACTGTGTAGCGGTCCGTGTGACACTACTCAATTTAGTGAGTTTTTCCTCGGCTGATTTTAAGTTTGGGTCACGACCATTGTTAAATATCTGTGTGACGCTACACGGATCGTGTAACAAGCCGGGTGACCCAGACAGACCAAATTTAGGTCCATTTCATTAAGGGCATTTATGTAATTCCAGTTTGTTTTAGTTAAGAATTATGACTTTTTACCTATTCTAAACTCCTAATTCGGCCATTAGCCCTCCCCCTTACTTCATTCTCTTAAATCACTATTATAATCTCAAGATCACCTCGCTATTCCCCTCAATTCTCCCCTCTTAAGGTCAAGCTAGGGTTCCAATTGAAGTCTAATTCAAGCCAACCTCTGTTCCTCAATCAAGGTATGTGGGTTTGATTCTTGGTCCCTTTCAACCAAGAAGACCCAAAATTCCTTTCAATACATTTCACGGATTTTAGATACTTTAAATATGAAATTTCATGATTTGATTTTATCAAATCAAATTAGTGTATGGGTTGTATTTTACCTATTATTTCCAATTCATTCTGACTACCCCTATGATGATTTACATTGAGTTATAAAACTATGAACATGCATATCCCCGTTAAAAATTGATTTATTCATGGGTGACTATTACTATAATTTAAATGTTGATTTAAATTATGGATTTATTTAATTTCATATCATGGTGTTGATTTTAACTTGAATCTATGTTACCCATGTTATCCTCATATCATGCATTGCATTACATTCACGAGCCCAAATATGTTTTATGAAATGATTATGATATGATTTTGGTAAGGCATTGGCTAGGATGAAGGTGATCACCGGTATGTCTATAATTCTTGCTCATTTAGCAAAATGGGTGCTTGTATTGTCACATATATACGAATGAGCTATTCCCTGCATGAGCATCTACAAGTATGAACTATGATTTGACATTTGAGCTTAAATGTGCATTGCATGGTTTGAACTAAACATTGCATTTCAGAAAGCAAATATATGTATAAGTATTAAAGTGGGATGTTAATGACTTAGCACCAATGGATTGGGAGTGTTAGGGCCATCCCTAAAGGCCCTCTCCCTTTCCTTGAACTATGTGCCAACTTAGGAATGTTCACTATTACCAAAATGACCGAGTCGTAAAGAATTTCTATACATGTATAATAACTTGATACAATATGATACAGGCAGCAATCCTTCCGAAATGGTGAGTCCATAAGGAAGGTGACCATCCTCCGAAATGGTGAGTCCATAAGGTGTGATGTAGATTACCTTTGGCAAGTAATCTTCTCCCTACCGGTGGGAGATCCCAATCGGCCTAATTCATTTAATAGCTCACATGAGTTTGATATGTTGGTTACAGTCCAACCCCATTATATATATGAGCATTACTACATTTCATGCATCACGATTTTCCTGGCCTCTTGTATATATATCTACCTGTTGAATATATAATTCTTCTATATTATGTGTTTTATCCCAAACATTGAAATGCAGGTTTGGTAAGTCATATGCATTGCATGCCTGCATACTTAGTACATTGAAACATACTAATTCACACTCTATGCTTACATGATTTTACCATGTAGGGGTCGAGCACTTTGACTACCAACAAGAGAACGAATACTCAATTCTCAAGGTCTGCTGTGGTGAGTCCCATCTTCTGGGAATGAGCTAACTACTCATCTTTATTCCATCTCTTATCATCCTTACCTATTGAGGGTGAGCCCAGAACTTGTCCAGGCCCCCGCTCGTTACTAGAGGCTTTGTTGGATACTGTGTAACTCTTCTGAGATTTCTTTTTGTCTTGACTGATACTCAGTCTATGTATTGTGCAAATGACTTATGGGAAATCTCCTTTGGATCTGGTATATATATATAGGCCCTAACCTTTGTTCGTGACTATTTTAATCTTCCACCTTGATTTTGAAATATCTATTTCTATGAGCACTTATGTGAAAGATATTCTTCCCACCATAATAGAGCACATATCTACATATAATGGAACACTTAAGCCACTACTAATTCTACTTAGAGAGTCCATACCAAACAATTCAGAGGCAAATTAGGGTATTTCACCAAAATCGGTAGTATCCATAAAACATCTTTATAATTAGAATCAACATTCCACCTTGATTGTAATGGTTTTACGTTCAACATTTAAGATCTTGAGGATAACAATTCATTCCTATCGTCCAATCTAGCAAATCAAACTAAGAAATAACCATCTATCACGATTATAAAATCGAGGTCATGATGGCACATATTCTGAATCTAACTTTCTTTGTAAGCCAAAAAGTAAAACACATAGGAGACTTTGAAAAGAGAATTTAGGCCACAAATTAAAAAAAGATACACAATAAGGCAATAACCCAAAACTTGGTGTCGTGATCTGGAGTATTGGGTCTCACCACCATTTAATCTAGAATATAACCTCTACTAAAGTAATCAACTGCTACGTGGATGATCCTGACTAGAATCTTTAACCAAAAAAGGGACACGAAAGTAGGGATGAGTACAATTTGTATGTACCCAATGAGTTTGATCGATCAGTTGTTAAAAATTAATTAAAATATATAATGAACTAGGAATGCTTCCACCTGCACACAAGAAAACTAGTACGGCATCAGTGCTACATATTTATATAGAACAACACAAATAAAGTAAACACAAGAGCTCAAGTATAACCAAACACCATAAGATAAGTACACAGTCAACGATCAATAAGATACAATGCAATGATATTGAATGAATACAATGCATGGATGGTATGGTTGGATTAAGATTGTTGCACAACTTGTCATATACACCTACCGAGCTAATCTACTAGAAAGGATCCATGGGGCTTCATAGACTATATACTTCATCACAATCTCAATATCTTATCCTCCGTGCCACCTAGCTCGCGGTCAAGAATTCTAAAAATGTCTCGTTTTCTTACAAAAACATATTTTTCACAATTTTCAACTTCACATGTTTCAAGGTATGATGTATGAGAATGAATGCATGTCAAATATTAATATAGAAACAACATTCATTCCAACATGTCCGCAAAAGTATCAAAGTTCTCAAACTCAACAATATGTAATAAGCATCCTTACTTATAAATAATTGGACGAAGTCCTTGTAATGCTTGATAAAATTATCAAAATACCCTTAGAGGAGAGATGTGCGCATAACGCGTCTTATGATGCTCAGATGGAAAATCCAAGGTCGGATTCATTATAAGTACAAAATATTGAGTGAGGGAAGGGTGTCGATCGATTTTTAGAGCCCCGAGTCAAAAGATAATCTTTGTCCAAAACGAGAAACAGTGAGAGTCCGTGACAGAGCCGCGTTGCGGACTCATTGTGGAGGTGCACTTATGTTTATTCTTAACATTTTGAAGGGGTTAATAATACTCACTCAGGAAAAGTTTTGCCAAAAATGAACTATCCGCGACCAATCCGCGTCGCAGACTGTGTTATCTTACGGCTGAAAAGTTTCTAAAAATTTTGAGAGGCATTCTAGACCATTCCTAACATCTTCAAAAAACCACATATGATTAATATAGGTTGTATTCGTGAAGAAAGGGTTCAAAACCCATTCTAAAATCCTCTTCTTCGCAAAATTCATCAAACTAGGCTTGAGGGGAATTGAGGTTGAAGAATCCAGAGGAGACTCTACGAGGTATTGTTGTTAGCAATCATTCCAGGTATGTAAGGCTAATCTAAAGCATGGGATTGTTCTCCCATGTGCCCCCTTTGAGTAAATTGAGTCTATGATTGAAAATATGAGTTTGATGTGAGGATCCTTGAGTAAACCATTGAGTTTTTACTTAATTAACATATTTTACATGAATTGATGATCATCACAAATTATTTTCTGCATAACTTATTTTCATGAATGATTTTACAAAACTCTATGTCTATTGTACTAAAGAATGCAAGAATGAGCTTAGGGGGAAAAAGTCTAGAGCCTTAACGATGATGATGTTTGTGATGTTGTGATTGTAGTCCATATTGTGGAGAGTTTTGATGATGATGTTGATGAAAATGATGTTCATGAGTTTTAAAACTTGAAACTAAATTCTAAAAGAATGCTTTGAGTCCATTATGTTGATGTTGATGAGATGGCGTAGATGTTGATGAGATAAGTTAATGTTGATGATGATGTACTATGTCCCCATGGACCGATGATGAGAAATCTTGATGATGTTTTATGAGCATATCGAGTTCTTGGAGGAGTATTGAGCACCGAAATTGGTGAGAGTGAGTCCCACTCGAACTCATTAACTACGTAGCCCACGTAGGAGAGAGGATCGAACCACAATGCGGATGTTTCCTTTGTCCCAAAAAGAGGTCTGATATTATTTCCTGTGGATCAACTGATGGTGATGTCCTTTACCCCGGGCAGGGTACTGGATGGACGTGCCAATGACATCACTCCTTGTATCATCACTGGCTCATAGGTGATGGTTATCGGTTAGAAAAACTCCTGGTTAGGCCCTACATTGATAGTAATCCGATGTTGATGTGATGGTATGAGTCTTGATGGATGTTGATGCTTCCGTACCTACTCTTTATCCTTGTCCTAAACTGGCACGAGTCCTTGAGTTGAGTCGAGTTTCCTTGAGATGAGTTTGATGTATTGATGAGATGTTGATGGTCATTTGTCTACTCTTTATTCTTGCTTTAGATAGACATTTGACATTCTAGCGGAGTGTGATGTTGAGTTGATGTTATCCCTATATTGTTCTATATGTACTGTTATGTTGAGCCATCTTACATACCGTACATTCCACGTACTGATGCCACTCAGCGCTGCATCATTTTATGATTCAGATATAGGAGGTAGAGGACTTCAGTAGATGCATCGTTGAGGTTCGGAGATTTTGAGCTCAGATATTGGTGAGCCCTCCTTGTCATCCGGAGAGCCTTTTTCGTTATAAGTTATTTTCTTTTATTAACTTAGGTAGCCATGTCCTATCATGGCACCTTCTTAGACTGTCTAGTTGAGTTGAGTTGAGTTAGAAGCTTCATAAACATGAGTTGAGGAATGATGTTAAGGACTTTTCCCTCTTGAGTTGAGTTAGTAAGACTGTTTACTTATCACTGATGTTGATACTGAGTTTATTGGCCATTGAGCCTCCTTATTGATGTAGAATAACTGATGTAGCCCACTGCCTTATTCTACTACTTTCTCTATGCTTGATGTTTAATGACTATCCTGAGATCGAGCGGTCCGCTTGGGGACTAGTAATAGTCTTTGGGTGTCAGCCAAGCCTAAGGTACCCTCCCAGGGTGTGATAGTCCTTTTGAAATGAACACTGACCATTTGAAAAGTCTTTTCATTTTATTAGAACATGTCACAATTCACCACTCCTTTCAAAGCACCTCATTTCTCAAAATATGCCACAATTCACATCTCATCTCAAAATATATTTGAAACAAATATAGCACAGTTCATACATCAGTTCAAAATGTTTCATTTCTCAAAAGTATGCCGCATTCACATCCTGTCTCAAAATGATACTTTTCTCAAAAATATGCCACAATTCACATATCATCTCAAAATGTATCTTCTCACAAAAAAATATGCCATAATTCAATTAAGCTAAAACATAGTCACGAAACAAGCACAAAAGCAAGGAAAGCCCTCACATGGAAAACATAGCATAATTAGCAATCTCAAAAGATGATACGATCCTATCCCATAGTCTACTATAGAAGAATAATCAATTGTCCAACCTAATCTCAACGAAGGATAGCTAAACCTACCTCGAATAAGGATAAACACACCCAAAGTAAATACTCTATAGAAGAATAACCATTGAAATCAACCTCTAAAAGAATTACCCACTATCGAGAATGGAAAGAACTCATTAAAAGGAGTTCAACGATACCCATATTGTAAAGTTTCAATTTTGACGGTGAGATCGTCCAAAACATTACTTCGAAAATTAAAAAGGTAAAACTAGAATGGTACTGGAAAATCAGATTCTACATGTAATAAGGAGCTCATGATTGAAAATTTCATAAAAATTGGACAAGAAATAGATTCAAAATCCTCATTTTACTAAAATTCAAGTTCTTGAAGAATTCATGAAATTTGGGTTTAAAACTGGAATTTAGGAGTTATAATCTTGAAATAATTGAAGAAAAACAAATATTTTAGGTTAAAAATGCTCAATTACCCAAAACATTCCTTTAAAAAATCTCTTCAAGAATGGCCTTCCCAAGCTCCAAAGGATCGAAATGGTGAAAATAGTCGAAACCCCGATCAAACACTGCTCAGGTATCTTTTGGTTATTGTGATAACGGCTCACTATTCTCTCCGATTGCGGAGCACAAGAAAAGTTTACATCACGATTGCAGGAGAGAGGTTGCAATGGTGGAGCACTAAGAAGTAACACATTGCAATCGTGTGAGGACCCACGACAATCACGAAGAACAAGGGTAAGGTGCATCATGAACGCGGGATTTAGCACTACGAAAGTGATGATTAAATACTCACACCAAATATTAGATTTTGAGAATTGCTCTAAGTCTCTGATCAGAGCCTCGGGATTAATTCGGGCCTCACGCATATATCATATATGCTACCATACAAAAATTTGACGTTTCAGACTCAATGGAACTATCAAATATTGAATCTGAGATATCATTGACTAGGAATCTGACAAGTCGCATCTAAACGAACTTAAGGCTCAGAAAGATCAAAATGCTCTCGGAACTTCCTAAATATATGAATAAACCTCTCCTAGACGTAAAATTAACTTCTGAAACAACGGAATCATCGAAAATCTATTGGAGCATCAAAAATCCATGTGTTGATCAAAGTCAAACCTTATTCCCTTTTAATTCGAATTTCAAATCTAGGACCTCAAATCCACAAAATAACGTCAAATCTGATAACAATAATGCTTCTAAACGAATTTCTGTACTCTGGAACTGATGGAACCAAGGAAATTTTATTTCGAGACTCGTAATTCCAAATAATACCGAAATTCACTTTTTGAACAACTTGAGCCTTTAAAACCAAAAAAAAAAAAAACTCACAAATTACTCAACTTTTTAATGGAAATCTAAAACCAACTATACAAACTTATCAGTAAAGACTAGGGGAACCTAATGAGAGAGGTAAAAAAAAATAATTTTTCAAAAGTTTCCAAAATAGCCTGCAAGGTCACTGGACCGTAATTGTGATAATACACCTTAAGCTTACTTATACTATTCACCTGCATTGTAATATACCTTTCAATTGCAGCAATTGTAGGAGCATCCCCTGCTACATATAGGATGAGATCTTACTTCCACTCTTCTATTGCTTTGTCAATTTCTTCCCATTTCAATTCTATACCTTCTTCCTGTTCTTCATAACTAGAGTGACATGGTTCAGACTCATTTCTTAGTTGGCCCAATATATAGTTATATCTAATTTTCACTATGTAGCTCTTTGCATGACACTTTCCTTTTTTCTTAGCTCCATTGGTTGATTCATGTTCGTCGCGACATAGGAATTACTCTCTAAGTTGATTTCTTGTTTCATTGTTCCACTGAGTGTTAGGGGTTACCTCCTTTGTAGGAAAAGGTGAACACGGTTCCATTTCTTGCTTAACCAATTTAGAGAACTTGTTGAACTGCAACTACTGTCTGGTTTTGAATAAATAAGAAAGGTTAGTCTGCCTTACGTTTTATAGTTTAAACTACCTATTCGATGTCTTTCTAGTTAGAAATATGTAAATACAACCAGAGTTTAATTAACATTCATACACTAGTGACGAAAACAATCGTGCTATATCGAGACATAACTTTGAAAACTAATTTGAGTTAAATTTATGTTGTAAGGATTAACTAATTCTCATAAAAACATGGTGTAAAAATTTAAAAGAGCGTCTGATTATGAACTTCCCTCCATAGGTATTTGTATTGGTGGGTTATGCGCCACAGTGCCATATCCTGATTGCACATATTCACTCATAGTACTTCTTTGTTTCCTTCCATAAATTTTCTGTGTCAGTAGCCTGTTTTGAATGTTGTTCTGAATGCTCCTCCAATTATTGTTATCACCAGGAATATATCAAATCTCCAATATGCTCAACAGAAATGAGTAAGATTAAGTTTTAATTAAAGCACAACGAAGCAGAGAGAGAGGCTCCAACCTTTTACTAGAAGTCCCATATATCAGAAAATGTCAGAACCCAAAATCTACAAACCATGAGGGAACCTATATCTAAGTTCCTAGGAGAATCCTAACTAATTTTAAGCCATTATTAGCAATTGAGTGGAAATAACAAGGTGCAAACGCAAGATTAAGTCATAATGAACATCTCATAAGTAAAGAGTGTGAAAAGTAACAAGATACACTCTCAAAATCTTGAAGGCCTTAAGTACAAGAGTTAGCCTCTAAGATTTATACAAGAATGAAAGTTCTAATACACTATTTGCAAATAAATTGGACAGAAAAATAAAAGTGGTCCGAGAGGATTAATGCTTTAAATACTTAGGCTTGTAATTATAAAAGTCTTCCTGATCGATTTAGTGTTAGTAGTAATGTCATCTATCTTTGTTGCAATGATGCGTAACATAACATTAAATAAAGCTCATGTTTTCTACAAAAAAAAACCCTTTCGACTCAAGTAATGCTTCTTGTTTTTTGAGTTTAATTTTCCAGTAGAGTGTATTATTATACTAATTAGTTACTTAATATGCCATATATACTAGCCCTATGGTGTCTGCAAATGGAGGGCCACCGCAAATCTCTAATCAGCAGCTCCAACCAATACAAACTGCAGCTAATGTTAATGAAACAGTCGAGGGTGACCTTAATATCGAGCTTTCTCTGGCCTTAAGAAATGGACCAGTGCTGCAACAAAATGAGCAGGCTATAGGTTTTGATCTTGAGACTTCTGTGGCATTAAGAAATGGCCCAGGGCCACATTCAAATGAACAGGCTGTAGGTATTAATCTTGAGCTTTCTCTGGCATTAAGAAATGGAGCACCACAACCAAATGATCAGACTGCAGGTACTAATCTCGAGCTTTCTCTGGCACCTAACCCAATTTATGTGGAGCGTTACTTTTCGTCCCAAAACATGGACGTGAATGATCCTACGGAGGAGACCATGACGGATTCTAATGAACAAGAAGATGATGATGAAATTCATCATGATTCAGTTGTTGGAACTACTCAAGATGCTCTTTTAGGGTAAATACTTGAGCGGTCGACTATTTGCAAAAAGCAAAGAAGAAGAAGAAGCTGCTCTTTCTGTGAAATCTAAATAAGGTGCCATGGTCACATGCTACTCGGGACTTGTTATGAACTATTTATTTTAGGGTTTGTGTTTTGACATTATTGCTAAAGAGGTTTTGCTTAAATTTTCCTATTATAATAATAGGAAACTACATCATGTGATTAACCCATTTATGGGCTTATTGGTACATCAAAAAATTGTTTTGTTTATCGATCTGCTCGTTATTTCATGTTGACTATTTATTTGTAATTAATCTCCGAATATTTGTAGGGATGGCAATGGGGCGGGTGCAGGGAAGGTTTAGATCAAGTCGCAATTTTTTTAAACCGCCTAGTCTCGCGCCGCATCATGACTTTTTTCATTTTCGACCCACACCGCCACATCTTGCTCCGTGTAAACTCGCCCCACTTAAATTTTTAAGTTCTTTTATGTTTTAATTAAATTTAATATGAAAAATAAAATTTCATAATTATTTTAGCTAATTAACATCTCAACAACTAATTAACTATTTTTAGTTGGCATTTCAACATTTCTTTCTTAAACGTTAATTAAAAGTTTCCAATTAACATTTTAACAACTATCAATTACCGGACATGTCTAGTTTAAATTTTAGAAAAAGTGAGAGACAAAGGACAATGTTTAATAGAAAAAGTTTGTATCTTTGATTTTTTTTAATTTTCTTCAAATTCCTATTTGATTTTTTAAACCCGCACCCAGTCGCCCCGCCCCACATTACTTTTAAAAATAGTTATTTCAACCCGTTCCGCATCCGCTCGGCCCCACATAACTTTAAACCTACCCCGTCCCACATAGTTTAAACCTGCCCCGTCCTGCCCCACCCCATTTCCATCCCTAAATATTTGTAGTACTTTATTTTTAAAGTTACCTTGGAAGGATTTGAAGCTGGTCGGAGCAATATTATTATATTGTTAAAGCACAAAGAAGGAGACCGGCTATTCTTGTCTCAAATTACATCATAGATTGGAGGAGCCAATTTATTAAAATTAAAATAAACAAGAAGGTGAAAGTTTGTAGGGTAGATTCTCTAAATTTTTTTGAGTATTAGAATTTTAAATGACTTTGTGCTAAAGAATTAGTTTTATACATAACTTTATTATTGCTACTATTAGAATGAGTTCACCGACAAAATTCATAAAATTTGTATTTTGCGCGAAGGACAATGTTTTCCAGACAAAATGTTTATCTAAAAAATGTTATTTAAAAAAAAAGATGATTTCAACGTATTTTTTAGTGTTAGTATGTAAGCAAGAAAATATTATCCCAAAGTAATAAAGAAAATATTCTCACAAGAGTATTTGTATGCTATATAGTAAATTACTACAGAGCTGAGATAGGATGGGGTTGAATGTTAGGGGTGGCAGAGATGGGATGATCAAGGGGCGGGAGTTGGGTAGATGGGGATAAGACAATAGAATATCACTTGTTTTTCCTATTTCCATTATAGAAGTCATTTTTTTCCATTTTTAAATATCTTATTTTCTTTGAGAAATTCTTTTCAAATATTTGACAAATCAAATGTAAAAAAAAAAATTTTAAAATTCTGAAACTATTTTCCTCCATATCAGTTAATTTAACTAATTGGTTATCTAGCTGACTGATTAATAAGATTATTTTTGCTTGTGCTCACTCTGCTCATTCCTGTGTCCACTCTACAATTTTATCTATTGTGCTCAAGCATAAATGCATAAATAGTATTTCACTTTTAGCTATGTAGTAAAATATTTAAGAACAATGTTGAACCAATATATCAATATGATAAATTAATTAATCAAAATCAATATTTAAAAATAATGTTCATGAAATAATTATAACCCTTAAATGAGAAATTTAATTCAATATACATGGAGAAAATGCAACAAATCATCTAATGAATCACAAAAATGTATATTATGGAGGAAAAAAAGGTTAAACACAATGAACTCTGTGCTCCATGAAAATTTCTAACTCTCTCTATTTCTAAAGTACTTCAAAATTATATTTTAGAATTATTCATAGATATAGAAAATGTCCTAGATGACATAGCCAAGTCCAAAATGAGTTGAAAAAAGTTAGGCTTTGAAATAACCTTGGACGCATCGCACGGTGCATATTAAATTTGTCATGGCAAGGATGTATCCAATTCACGGGTTGCCAGGTACTTCTCTTTCTTCACTCTTAATTTCTTTCTTTTGTTTAGGGGACAATCCTTATCTGGTGTCTCCCCTGGTATTTTTGTCACGATCCAAAATCGAGTGTGATGGGACTTGCCTTTAACCCACCAAGCCAGGTAAGCCTAAACTTTAAATTGACAAAATAATGCAAAAAATAAAGTGAAAGTATAGTCAGAATATCCGAATATAAAAATCGATCCAAGAACAATTTCACATCTACAAGCCACTGAAATGAGGAAAAAAAGTACAAGTCTAAATCTCTTAGTCCTCAAATAGAAAATAATATAAGGTAAAAAAAATCCCTGAGAGATCGTCGAAGGACAAATTGCTCCTCTAAACAGTTCATAAGCTCGACCTAGCAGGGAGAGCACTAACAAGAATTTTAAATGTAAGTAAAGCAACAAATAAACCTTTGCCACGGGAACGTGAGTGTTAGAGAGTATGCCTTAAAATTCTCCATGTTTTCTAGGTGTGCACCTTTCATGGTTGCCAATCAAACGGCAAGAATGAGAAAAATCATCTTCGGCGCCTCAAGTTTGGTGTCCAAAGAATGCAAAACGGCTATTCTAGTCAAGGATATCCATATATCTAGACATGACCTATGTTGAGCAAATAGTGGATGAGAAGATAATGGAGAGATCTAGGGAGTTAAAGAAGGTCCGAGTTGATGGTGCTGGCTTCTCCAACGGAAGGTCCGAGAATGCTGGACATGGAAGGGCCCATGGTGGCGAAAGCTACGTAGGTCAAGGTCCAACCAGTTGTAAGGACCCAAAATTTTGTATGACCTCAATGAAGCATGCAAATTTGGTTTCAGAAACATTTTGGACCAAGGTGACACTTTATGGGAGCCATCACAGTCCGTGTAAAGTCACATGGCCCATGTGGAGCCTCCACGAAGTGGCCCTTGGTCCATGGAGGATGTTTGGCCCTTAGATATGGTGTTTTAAACTAAGGCACAACACACTTGGACACCTCACGGTCCGCGTGACACTTCGCAGACCGTGTGGTAGGTCTGTGATGGCCTTGGCTTTATATCGCACAACTCTGGGACCAATTGTGGTTACACGGCCAAGTACACGGCCCGTGTGGGGTGGCACAGCCTTTGTGACCATCCGTAAAGCTCTCGGAGCGAAATTTTTCAAAGTATAGAATCACCGTCTCATAACTTGATCATGGAATTTTCTAAGGAGAGGGCTAGGGCGGTGTCACGGCCCGTGTGACCCTACACGATCCATGTAACCTCCCGTGAAGGTGACTTCATTGAAACATTCTAAGTATGGAATCTTCATGCTCAAGCTAAGTTCACTTCCAATCCTTTAATTCAAGCTTATTTATGTTGTTTAAGGCCATTATGGATCTCCTACATCAAGTCAAGTTCAAAGAAATTTCATTGGCTAAGTTTTTCACAAGTAACGATAGAAGGGTCAACTTTAAATGGTCATATCTCTTAGAACAAATGGAACTGGGTGACCCACGACGTGTCAAATTTAATCTCTTTAAATTATCATTCCAATGCATTTGGTCTCACCTTATTCCGAGTTTGGAGCAAGAAGTTATTCCCTTTTTCGTAAACCCTGTCTGGGCTAGACAGGAGGCCTTCACAGGCCGTGAAGCGAACTGTGTGAACTTCGGCTTAAAATTTAAAAAGGCATTTTATTGAGTTATTTTTGATATCTTGACCCATCCCCAAGGCTTTAAGATCTTTTTAAACCCCCTTTATATTCCTAAACTCCTCATACACTAATTCTAAACCCTTATTCAAGACTAACACCCAGTTTTAAGAATTAACCTCTCAAAATTCTCTCCAAGTCTCATATTCAAGATTCAAGCTAGGAATCAATTGGGGTTTCAGATTCAAGGTAAATTCTTCTCAAATTCATCTTCCTAATCAAGGTATGTGAGATTGATTCTTGCGAGGGATGAAGCAGACATTGATGTGAGACTTGCAGCTCACCTTATCCCCAAGAAGGAAAGCTTTAAGTATCTGGGGTCTATCATCCAGAATAGTGGAGATATCGACGATGATGTCACACATCGTATTGGGGCGGCTTGGACAAAATGGAGGTTGGCCTCTAGAGTATTGTGTGATAAGAAGATACCACCTAAACTCAAAGGTAAGTTCTACAGAATAGTGGTTAGACCTTCTTTGTTGTATGGGGTGGAGTGTTAGCCAATAAAAAATGTACATGTTCAGAAGATGCAGGTCGCAGAAATGAGGATGTTAAGATGGATGTGTGGTCACACCAGGAGTGATAAGATTAGGAACGAGGTCATTCGGGAGAAGTTAGAGGTGGCCCCTGTAGCTGACAAGATGAGGGAAACGAGACTGCGATGGTTTGGACATGTACAGAGAAGGAGTACCGATGCCCCAGTTAGAAGTGTGAGAGGATAGATTTGGGAGCTATACGGAGGGGTATAGGTAGACCTAAGAAGTATTGGGGGGAGGTGATTAGATATGATATGGTGAAACTTGATCTCACCAAGGACATGACCTTAGACAGGAAGGAGTGGAGGTCGAGAATTAGAGTAGCAGGCTAATAGGGTGGATAGGAAGGAGTGGTAATTGTCTGCCTTTTATATGTTATTTATCTGCCTTTATATGTTTACTTTCCTGTATCTACGTGTTATCATGTGTTCTTCTCTTTCTTGTCTATTTATCATATCTAGCTTATTCTGCTAATGGGTTTTTGTGACGAGGGTTTTCCAGGAAACAGCCTCTCTACCTATGTGGTAGTGGTAAGGTCTGTGTACATCTTACCCTCCCCAGACCCCACTTGTGGGATTTCACTGGGTATGTTGTTGTTGTTGTTGTTGATGCATGAAAATTATGAAGTGGGTTAAGCCCAATTTTTTTTTATGAAATAATTATTATATGATTTTTGTAAGGCATTGGTTATGATAAGAAAGTGATCACCGGTATGTCTATGATTATGGCTCTATGATCATTATGGGTGCTTGCACCATCTCGAATATATATATATATACGAGCTATTCTTTTTATGAGCATGATGATTATGATTTTATGGATTGACATTTCAGCCTATGTATGCATTGAACGTTTTAAAATGAATATTGAATCTCTTGAAAGCATGTATATGTATAATTATTGAAGTAGGACATTGATGATTTAGCATCGATGGATTGGGGGCATCAGGCCTATCCCTAAGAGCCCTCTCTCTTTCCTTGAACTATGTGCCAACATAGGAATGTTTTCCATTACTGAAAATATTGGGTCGTATGGAATGACTATTCTTTTATTATGTTTATGTTTACGATATGATTATGAAAAATCCTTCTGAAAAGCGAATCGTAAGGGAGGTAACCATCCATTGAAAAGCATGGTCGTAAGGTGTGATGTAGATTACCTTTGGCAAGTAATCTTCTCCCTACTGGTGGGAGGTCCCAATCGGTCTAATTCATGTAATAGCTCGCATGAGTTTTATTTGTCGGTTATAGTCCATCCCCACTATATAGGAGCATTATCGCATTTCATGCATCACAAATTTCATGACATCTTGTATACTACCCTTCCATTGGATATATGATTCTTTCTATATTATGTGCCCTTGTCATCTAACATTGAAATGTAGATTGATAAGTCATATGCATTGCATGCTTGCATACTTAGTACATTCAAACGTACTAACACATACTCTAGGCCTACATGATTTTACCATGTAGGAATTATGGGTACAATCATCCACCACTTCACGAGTAGTTCGAATTCGGAGAATTGATATTGTGGTGAGTCCTATCTTCCAAGGACTACCACCTTCCCTCTACCTATGTGGTTTTCTATTTATCTTCTTAATTAAGGTTGATCCTGGGACATGTCTTGGCCCCCGTCCCATCTTATGACTAGAGGCATTGTTGGACATCTTGTAGACTTTCGTAGATTCTATATGTTATGTGTTGTATTTGAAGCTTATGATTTAGTTACCTATTTGATGTGGCTATCATGGATTGATTATGGGAATTATGATATGTATGTATGATTGATGTGGAAATGTGAAAGATTCTAAGCCCCGTATTGCCCCCATAGAGTGAGTCATACTTACCTGCCCCTTAGTTCTTATGCTCTATGTGCTATGTGAATCCATGTAAATTCCTTTCCCTTTGATGATCCCATAGCATGAGTCCTACTTTCCCATCCCTTAGAACTATATATTTACAATTTGAATGCGCTTCCGAACCGATGATGTGGATTTGGATACTTTGAGGCTTGTTTGGGGACTCTCGGGTTCCCATTCGCCGTGTCACATCTAGGCCCTAGGTCTGGGTCATGACACCAATAATTCTTCTCAAATATTCAACAAGGATAAGGGGAAAATTCCCAAGGTTCAAGGAGGTGGTTCAGGTGTTCAAACTTATCCTGCTTACAAGAATTGTGGGAGGTCTCACAAATGGAAATATTTGGCTAGTTCTGATGGATGAATAAAGTGTGGAAAATCTATTCATCATGCCAAGGAATGTAGAAATGGGAGTGGTGGTATTCCCTAAGGCCAAGGGGTACAATATGGACAAGCTCAAGATGGTGGCAATACATAAATTGATTTTATGCTCTCATGCAAGGCTAGAAGTTGACGAGACTCCTGATGTTGTTACTAGTATGTTAAAGGTCATTAATTTTGATATGTACACATTTTTGGATCTTGGTGGCAATTTGTCTTTTGTCATACATTTTATTGTAACTCGATTTAATCTATGTACTAAGTTCTTATTAGAACCCTCCACATTGTGTATCGCATTGGTGAGCCGGTGGTAGAAAAAAGAGTGTATCGAGATTGTCCCATGTCAGTTTTACATAATGTTAATTCTTGTGATCTTGTTGAGCCTCATATGGTTGACTTCGATGTCATTCTTGGTATAGATTGGTTGCATGCCTCATATTCTCCCATAGATTGTAGAACTCGAAAGATCAAATTTCATTTCTCTAATGAGCCTATTCTTGAGTGGGAGGGTAAAAATTTCGATGTGTAAGGGTTGGTTCGTTTCCCATCTTAAATCCCATAAGATGATTATTATGGGGCTTTTCTATCATATTGTGAAGGTGTAAGGCCCTAAAAGCTAGAAAGTCGAAAAATGTAGAAGAAGTGGAACTGGGGTTTGGGGTCTTGGATTGGTTAAAAATTAGAATTATGATTTTGAACTACAAACAAATTTTACGAGTCGTAAAATACTCTCGTAGATGGGGCCCTTAGATTTGAAATTTTTACCAAGTGTTGACAGGAAAAACGAAAGTGTTCTACGTCCCATAGATTAATCTATGAGTCATAGAGTTGGTCGTAAATTGAGCTTCAAAGACATATTTCAGAGGTTCATAATGTAACAGGACAAGACCCCTAAATTACACCTCATTGACCATTTGACGTTCTATTAAAGGTGGTCATAGTTTGGGTCTGAAATGTAACACCCTACATGTTGAAAAGCCATGAACTATAGAAAGGTCTTGTTGATTGAAGTCCAGAAAGTTGGTAAAAATTTTGGGTACTGAAATTCACTCGACGAGAAATAGGATAGGTTGTAATCCGTTTTACGACTCGTGGACTGCGTTTTTGATGGGACCCTAGGAAAGGAAAATTTTTCTAAGTCTGGAAGCACTCTACGAAAGGATTCTATGATTCATAAATGGAACGACGGACTGTACATTGGGTCTCATGTTTTTGAAGTGCAATCTCCAATAGCTCAATTTTTAGGACCATACTTTGTATGAAACTAATCACGACCCGTGAAAGGGTTTATGGGTCGTGAACAAGGTCTCTTAAATAGCTCCAGTTGATTTTAAATGAAAGACGTTTTTGTCATTTTCAATTCGTTTAACTCCTTAATTACATCATTTTGTCACTCTTAACTAACTTAACCTATGCAACTCCTATATAACCTAGTCCTATATTATTCTAATTCATTCACACATATAGCCCTCTCCAAAATTCTCAAAAAATTCTCCCTCTAAGGATTCTCTCCATTGAAGCTAGTGTTTAAAGGTTTGGCTAAGAAATTTTCAGAACTTTCCTCTTCATATTTATGGATTAGGTAAGTAGAGCTTCATTCATGGACTAAATTCATCCATGAAGCCCAACTCAATTATCCCTTTTTCTCAAAGTTTATGCATGGGTTTTTATGAGTTTTTATTATGACATTATAAATGGTTGAATTATGATTACTACATTATTATTATACCAATATATGCATGAATAATAAAGAATTACATGATTTTTGTGATTTCCAAGTGAAAGAAAGTTATTTTAAGTATATGATGATTAGGGCTTGTTGAATTGATGTGGGTTTCTTTACTAATGATCCAAAATTGAGTTCTATTTCATGATTTCTACATGATTTTCATCTAATTGAATGATTTTAACTCAACTGCTAATAAAACCACTCATAGCCCTTGTTTTCGATGACAAAATTATGATTTTAATGGATTATAATTCTAAGTATGAACGGTATGATGTTATGATGATGATAATGATATGATGTCGTGAGTGACTTAGGATCCTAATGTTGATGAAATAATGATAACATGGGGAGTATACTCATACTATATGAAAGGTATGTAGATGGACTATTCCTATTATATGAAATAATTTTATGAAGCTATGATGTCTATTTTACAAGCTACAAAAGTATGATTTTTATAAAGTACGAATTATGTTGAAAGCTATGTATATGCATGATTATGTATTTTATGGTATGTGACTTAGCACTGAGTGAGCTTGTGTGCAAGGGACTATCTCCAAGGGTCCTTATATAAACCCTCAAGTCTCATAACTACTTGCCACTATAGGTTGATGATTATGTGCCTATAAGGCCAGCTATTTGATCCATTTTAGTATTATGCTTATGTGATACTCACCATGCTAGGGTTAATCCTAAAGGGTAGGATCTTTTATCTTCATGTGACACTCACCGTGCTAGGGATAACCCTAACGGGTGAGGTCGTGTCTATCTTGGTAAATTAAACTCCTCTTTCGCTTGGTGTAAAGGGAACATCGAGATTCCCTTTAATAGTACGTATGGTATTATTTTTTGATATGGTCTTATTTCCACATATGTATACTAGGTTATGAAATTTTTTATGATGCTTCTACTCATGGATTTAAATATACACTGGTCATACGTATTATGTCCTTATTTTATTGATAATTATTATCCGTATTGATATTATGGTATGATGTTTCTTAATGCATGAAATACCTATATATTTAGTACATTCCATGTACTAATGCATACTTTCTTTGCCTACATGATCTAACCATATAGGGGAAGACGACGAGACTTCCTCCACTTCATGGCTAGATTCAGATTGTGCTTTGAAGATTATTGATTAGTTCCCATACTTTGGAGATGAGCCTAGTTCATGTTATTCTTTCATGTTGAGACTTCAAGATTTCATTATTATTCTATCTCGAAGGTGATCTAGTAGCATGATCTAATCATTTCCAAAATCTATGATGTAGAGGCATGTTTGGACTAATGATGTTGTAATTCCCCTGAAACTATGACTTTTATATTGGCATATTCCGCTTGCTTACTTTCTTATGAATTGCTTACTTTGCCTTATATATGCATATGATATGAACAAGAGGCTTGGATGGGGCATCTTCGGGTGTCACAATCACCGTGTCACCGTTAGGCCCTACGTTTTTGTAGTGAAAATCATAGGATCAGAGCATAAGGATTGAAAGCGTCCTATGGATTACTACGTGTCGCATCTTGTAGAGTCGCGCCACATCCATGAGCGAGAAACTGTGAGACATTTAGGAAATCTTTTCTTCTTTAGTGATCTATGTTGTGCCTTCAACGCTCTCATTCCCTATTGCTTTCCCTTTGATATTTTTATAAAATTCCTCAATGACATGCTTTATTGCCTAGGGGAGTTGATGCTAATGGACACCAAGTTCCTCTGGATTAGTAAGTTTCTCAAGGCCCTCAAATCAACCAAGTTACCAAAGATGAGTTTAGGGCCGATATTACTATGTTGGCTCAAGTTATTGCTTCTCCAAAGACTCTTACCCGACACTTCTTGTCTAAGAGATTTTACTAGAATGAACCCCCCAATGTTTCATGGTTTCAAGGTGGATGAGGATCCACAAGTGTTTATTGATGAGGTTTTCAAGGTGGTGGAGATCATGGGGGTATCTTCCAATGAGAAGGCCAAATTGGTGGCTTATTAAGTTAAGGGAGTTGCTCATGTTTGGTTCACATAGTGGAAGTCTGAAAGGGTTGAAGAAGGATCTATTGATTGAGAGATGTTTAAGGATGCTTTTCTTGATCTCTTCTTCCCATTTGAACTAACGGAAGATAAAGTCATGGAGTTCATGAAATTTAGGCAAGGTGGTATAAGTGTTAGGGAGTATGTCCTCATATTCATAAAAATGTCTAAGTATTCTTCTTCTTTGGTAGCCAACTCTAGGACCTGTATGAACAAGTTCACCTTGGGTGTTTCCAACTTGGTGAAGATGGAATGTAAGGCCGCAACGCTCATTAAGAAGATGGATATTTCATGGCTCAGGCCATAAGTCGAACAAGTAGAAAGTTAGAAACATCAAAAAATGAGGATGAGGGAGTTAAAAAGGGCCCATCTTGATGGTGGAATTTTGCATGCTAAGTCCAATGGTGGCCGTTTTAAAGAATGCTAAGGGTTGTCCAAAGGTGCACCTCAAAGGTTTGATAAACATGGGGTATCTAACCCAATGGCTTAAGATGATGTGGTAAAGGGTGGTTCTATTCCTCTTAGGTGTCCTAAGTGTGGGAAGAACTATGTTGTTGAACACTTGAGAGGTTCCGGTACATGCTTTTGTTATAGAAAGATGGGGAACAAGATTTCTAAGTATCCTAATGCTTTGGCTATAGAAAGGTAGGAATGGGCGTCCACAAGGTCAAATGGTTCAAAGAGGGCATATGCAACAAGGTTCCCAAGCCACGTGGCAACTGATTCTATGCTTTGCATGCTAGGAAAGCAATTGAGGAGTCTCCCGATGTAATTACAGGTATGCTAAGAGTCTTTGATCATGATGTGTATGCTTTTCTTGACTCTTATGCTAGTATGTCTTTCGTTACTCCTTACCTTGCCATAAAGTTTGATGTCTCCCAAACTCTTGTTAGAGCCTTATTTGGTCTATACTTCAATTGGAGAGTCAATCCTAGCAAATAAAGTTTATAGAAATTGTATGGTGGTGGTCTTGTATTATTTCTTTCCATGTGATCTTGATGAACTTGATATGACCGACACTCAACCTATTTCCATACCTCCATATCGAATGGCCCCGCTGGAATTAAAAAATTGAAGTAATAATTGAGGGACTTGCATGAAAAAGGTTCGTAACGCCTATTATGTCTCTATGTTGTGCTCCTATATTATTTGTAAAGAATAGGGATGGTTTATTTCGAATGTGAGTGGATTATCCGCAATAGCAAAAAGTCAGTAAGAAAAACAAGTATTCATTTCTGAGGATTGATGACCAATTTGATCAAAGACAAGGTTCAAGACACTTCTCTAAGATTGATCTTTGGTCCGGGTATCACCAATTCAGGGTGAAGGAGGATGAAATATCAAAGACGTCATTTAAAACCTAGTATGATCATTTTGAATTCTTGGTTATGTCGTTTGACTAACAAATGCCCCTATCCCTTTCATGGATTAGATGAATAGGATTTGCAAACCGTATTTAGATATATTCAAGATTATGTTCATAGATGATATGTTGGTCTATTCACCGGATGCAAAGGAGCATGAGGATTATTTGAGGATTGTGTTGCAAACAATGAGAGATAGGCAACTATTTGCCAAGTTTTTCAAGTGTGAATTTTGGCTAAGGGAAGTGGATTTTCTTAGCCACATCATTTCGGTTGACGGTGTTAGAGTTGGTCCAAAGATGAAGGAGGCTGTGAAGAATTGGCATAAACCATTATCTCCATTCAATATTTGGAGCTTTTGGGTTCTACCGGATACTATCAGAGATTTTTCTAAGGGCTTTCTTCTATTGCCTCTCCTTTGGCAAAGTTGAACTAAAAGAAAGTGAAATTTAAATAGTCTGATAAATTTGAAAAAATATTCCAAATATTGACTGATCATCTTAATTTAGCCCCTATTTTGACATTGCCCAAAGGTCCGAATGGTTTTGTTGTATATTGTGATGCCTCACATATAGTATTGGGTTGTGTGTTTATGAAACATGGAAAAATCATTACCTATACCTCAAGAAAATTAAAGTTACATGAAAGAAATTATCTGACTCATGATCTTGAGTTATTGGCCGTTGTATTTGCACTAAAGATTTAGCCACATTATCTTTATGGGTGCACGTGGATATATTCATCGACCAGGAGAGTTTATAATATGTGTTTAGCCAAAGGGTTTGAACCTAAGTAAAATAAGCTTCCAAAGGATTATGACATGAGTGTGATTATCACCCGGGCAAGACAAATTTTGTGGCTGACACATTGAGTAGAATATTTATGGGCAGCATCGCACATGCTGAGGATTGAAAGAAAGAGCTAGTCAAGGAAGTGAACCATTTGTCTCGTTTGGGTGTGAGGTTGAATAGCCTGAACAATGGTGGTGTATTGGTGAAAAATGGCGAGGAATCGTCTTAGATAGGGGAATTTATAGCAAAACAAGACATAGATCCGACTTTTTCTGAATTGAATAAGTTGGTGGTTGATAAAAAGTGAAGTCTTCTCACAATGGAAGGATGGAGTGCTTCGTCACTAAGGTCAGTTGTGTGTGCCGAATATGGATGGGTTAAGGAAAGAGATACTTGATGAGGCTCAAAACTCTAAGTATTGTTTTCATCTGGGATCCACCAAAATGTATAGAGAGTTGAGACAAGAGTATTGACGGAATAGCATGAAGACATACGTAGTAAAGTATGTAATAGGGTACGCAAATTGTTAACAAGTGAAGGTGGAACACCAAACACCGGTTGGTTTGGCCTAAGACATTGAAATTCCTACTTGAAAATGAAGGGAAGTGAATAAGGACTTCATTACAAATTAGCCAAAGACTAGGTAGAATTTTGACACACTATGGGTGGTTGTTGATAGAATGACGAAAACAATCCAGCTTTTCTCGGTGAAGACTTCTTATAGTGTTGAAGATTATGCGAAGGTTTACATCAAAGAATTAGTAAGGTTCCATGGGTACCATTATCTATTATATCGGAACGTGGTTCTCAATTTACATCCTATTTTTGGAGGTCTTACAAAAAGGGCCTTATACGAATGTGAACCTATGCACCTCACTTCATCCTCAAATTGATGGACAAGCCAAGCCAAGAGGAAAATCCAAACGTTGGAAGATATTTTGCGGGCATGTATGCTTAATTTCAATGGTAATTGGTATGATAACTTTCCTGTTATTGAATTTGCTTATAACAATAGTTTTCACTAAAGTATTGAGATGACATCACTTGAAGGTTTGTATCATAGATGGTGTAGGTCACCATTGGGTGGTTTGGGGTTGGAGAGATGTCTTTGATTTGAGAAGATTTGGTACTTAACACAATGGAGAAGGTGAAGGTCATAAGGGAAAGGTTGAAGGGTGCCCAAAGTCATCAAAATCGTATGTCGATGTTAGAAATAGAGATCTTAAGTTTAAGGAAGGTTATTAGATGTATTTGAAGGTTTCACATATGAAAGGAGTAATGCATTTTGGAAAGATGAGAAAATTGAATGTTAGATACATGGGAACTTATGAGATTGTTAAGAGAATTGGGAAGGTAGCTTATGAGCTAGCTTTGTCGATGGAGTTGGCCATCGTTTATCCTGTATTTTATGTGTCCATGTGGAGAAAATGCATGGGTGATCCAAATTCCATTGTAGCAGTGAAGGATATGACTATTGAGGAGTATTTAGCCTATGAAGAAGTACCGATTGATATTTTGGACTGCCAAGTTTAGAGATTGAGAAATAAAGAAGTGGCATTCATCAAAGTGTTATAGAGAAACCAACAATTTTGGAGTGCTACTTGTGAAGCCGAGTGGACATGATGAAGCGATATCCTTACCTCTTCCCTTCTATTCAATCCTGAGGTACCTAATATGATCTATTCTTCAAAATTCTCACGAATACATATTTCCTTGCCTTATTGCATGCATGTACATGAGACTTTTTTTGAAAAACTTTTAATGATAAGATTGATAGTTTTATGAAGATGATGTTTATGTTGCATTTTTGCATTCATAATCGGTTAGTGACTATGTTTCTACTCTACTGAAGCTTTCCTATATCACATTCGAGGTTGAACGACCCCAAGGGGGGTATGACAGAATGGGAAGACCTAGGATGTAGAAGATAAAAACATGAGTGATTCGGTAGATTTGGATTCATATATATATCCACCCATGTGGTACTTCATTCTACGATATATTTAAGATCCATATGTATAAATATCATCATCTACATCCAGAAAGTCGTATGCTTTTGAAGAAGCTTGTACAGTTAGGGAGGGGTTTTGATAGATCAAAAGAAGAATCAACTTCAACCGATATGCCTTAGGCACGGCTATACATAACATAGGAATCAAACTTGGAAAGGGTGGACAATTAGATAGAGCAGTGGGTGCTGTAGCGAAATTGATTGCAAAAGAAGGGAAATCAACCACATTAAAATTACCTTCTGGGGAGGCCCGTTTGATATCCAAAAACTGCTCAGCAATAATCAGATAAGTGGGGAATGTTGGGTTAACCAGCAAAGTTTAGGTAGAGCCGGATCTAAGCGTTGGCTAGGTAAGCGTCCTGTAGTAAGATGAGTAGTTATGAACCCTGTAGACCATCCCCATGGAGGTGGTGAAGGGAGAGCCCCAGTTGGTAGAAAAAACCCACAACCCCTTGGGGTTATCCTGCACTTGGAAGAAGAAGTAGAAAAAGGAATAAATATAGTGGTAAATTGATTCTTCGTCGCTGTAGTAAATAGGAGAGAAAATCGAATTGAATTCTTCATTTTTACAAAACCTTTACAAAATAAATAAGAGTAAGCTTGTGACATGTTCACTAAAAAAATCCCTTTGTAGCCAACCATTTATTAAAAAAATTGATAAGCTTAACACAAAAGTATAAATAGAAATAATAAGAACCTGGTCCCGGGCATCTACCATTATACCCATCGAACTAATCCATTGACCCAAATAGTTCATGGGAGAAAATTAAGTTATTTGGGCCCTGGAGGACTGACAGGTCGCGCTGCTAGTTTTTGGATACGAGATATCCATCCTTCCTCCAATAGTGTGATATCTCACACCGGGTAAATCCTTAACCCTTCCCCCTCTTACTAAGACTATAGAATATTCTTGTGAATTATGGCCATTATCGGGTATATAAGCAGTGATTTCAAATCCAGAGGTTAATCGTTCTCTGGCAACTTTATGTAAGGCAGAGCTTGGTTTTTTGGGGCGATAGTGTTACCAGGTGTTCTACCTGTGGCTTTAGGAGGTATTAACGTTTGGCATATGCCGCTCTGACCTGGATTCAATAAATCTAAGTAAATTAAAGTAAATTGTAGTTTTGTTTTCCACTTATTCTTTATTTATTCTCGCATCTATACTTTTTTGTATCTATTGTATTTGGATTAGATTTGTAGTTCCAATCAAACACAAGCCCTTTTTTTTTTACTATTTTTTATTGTTTTGAATTGAAATTTGTTTTTTTTTTCAATATTCAATATTTATATTGACAACAGTGTATCGAACAAGTATAATTCATTGTGATAAATGAGGTGTAACACCCTACATGTTAAAAAGCCCAAAAATGGAACGTTGCAGAAATTTTAAGTAGAACAAGTTCTACGAGCCAATGTACGGTTCGTGGATTGGACCACAAATTGTAGAAAGGTCTTCTGGATCAAAGTTCAGAAAGTTGATAAAAAATTTTGTCACTGTAATTCACTCCACGAGGAACACGATGGGTCATATTGCGTTTTATGGCTCATAAGCTCAGTCGTGGATGGGACCCTGAGAGAGAAAATTTTCTAAAGTATTGAAGTACTACAGACCGTACATGGGATAACAAGGATTCAAATTGCAATCTCCAGTAGCTCAATTTTTAGGAACATGCTTGTACGAGCCAAACATGAGCCGTAGAAAGGTTTACGGGCCATGAACGGGGTCTCATAAATTGCTCCGGTAGATTTTTAAATGAAGGATTTTTTTGGTCATTTTTAATTCGTTTAACTCTTAAACTATTTCAATTTTACCCTCCTAACTTACTTAATAGACCTAACTCCTGTAAAACCTATTCCTATTTCATTCTAATTCATTTACTCTCATAACCCTCTCCAAAGTTCTCAAAAATTTCTCTCTCCAAGGATTCTCTCCATTGAAGCTAGGGTTTGAAGGTTTAGCAAAGGAATTTCCAGAACGTTCTTTTTCAAGTTAAGGGATTCTCATTTGAGATATACAGGGCTTCATTCATGGACTAGTTTCATCCATAAGGGCAACTCATTTCTCTATTTTTCTCAATATTTAAGCATAAATCTTTATTGGCTTTTATAATGACATTCCAAATTGTTAATTATGCTCACTACATAATTATTATACCTATTTATGCATGAGTAGTGAAGAATTACTTGATTTCTATGATTTCCAGGTGAATGGAAGTGATTTTATGTATATGTTGGTCATGGCTTGTTGAACTTATGTGAATTCATTTACTAGTGATCGAAATTGAGTCCCATTGCATAATATCGACATGATTTTCATCTAATTACATGATTTTATCTCAATTGCTCATGAACCTACACATGGCCCTAGTTTCCTTTGACAAAGCTATGATTCTAATAGGTTATAATTCTAAGTATGAAAAGTATAATGTTATGATGATGATAATATGATGATGAGGGTGACTTAAGACACTAATGTTGATGAAATAAGGATAAGATGGGGACTACACCCACACTATATGAAAGTTATGTAGATGGATTATTCCTATGATATGAAATATTTTTATGAAGCTATGATGATTATTTTATAAGCTACAAAAGTTTGATTTTGATAAAGTGTGAATTATGTTGAAAGCTTTATATATACATGATTATGTATTCCATGGGATATGACTTAGCACTGAATGAGCTTGTGTGAGGGTGATTATCTCTAAGGGTCCTTACATAAATCCTCATGTCTGATAACGGCGTGCCACCGTAGGTTGATGATTATGTGCCTATAAGTCTAGCTATTAGATCAATTTAGAATTATGTTTATGTAATACTTACTGTGCTACGGTTAAGCCTAAAGTGTGGGATATTTTACATTCATGTGATAATCACCATGCTCGGAATAAGCCTAAGTGAGCTCACGTCTTTCTTGGTAAATTAGACTTCTCTTTCACTTGGTGTAGAGGGAACATCCTGATCCCATGTAATATTCCACATGGTCTTATTGTTAGTTGTGGTCTTATTCCCACATATGTATGTTAGGTTATGAATGGTTTTATGATGCTTCCACCTATGACTTTGTATGCTATGTGATGAATGGTTTTATGATGCTTCTACTCATGGCTTTGAACATGCATTGCTCATACATATTATGTCCTTATTTTATTGATTATTGTATGCATATTGATATTATGTTATTATGTTCCTTGATGTGTGACATACCTTCATATTTAGTACATTTCACATACTAACACATACTTCTTTGCCTACAATATCTAACCATGTAAGGATGGACAACGAGACCATTCCTCCATTTCGAGGATAGATACGGAATGTGCTTTGAAGATTGTTGGTGGGTTCCCATGCTTCGGGGACAATCCAAGTTCGTGTTATTTTTTAATGTTGAGACTTCATGATTTCATTGTTATTCTATCTTGAGGGTGATCTAGTAGCTAGTTCTAGTTACCATGATCTATGATGTAGAGGCATGTTTGGACTAAAGATGTTGTAATTCCCCAAAGGGAAACTATGACTTTTATATTGACATGTTCCGTTTGCTTACTCTCATATGAATTGCTTACTTTACGTTATGTATGCATATGATATGAACTAGAGGCTTGATGGGGAACCTTCTGTCACATTCATCATGTCACGGCTAGGCCTTATTTCAAGTCGTGACACAACAATTATTAATGAACGGGATTTTTGGCCTTTCCCCATATCTTAAGCCTAAACCTATGTATTTTTAGGTTCTTTTCCCTTTCATATCAACCTTAATTCCTCCTAAAAACACTCATTCTCTCCTACTCTAATTCCCTTAAAATTTCCAAGGAATGAATTCTCCCAAAGGTAAGGCAAAAAGAGCTAGGGTTTTCAAAAGTTGTCTTCCCAAATATTTAAGCTTTGTTTAAGGTCTTCAAATCAGGTATGTGAGTTGATTTGTGGGCCTCTTCTTCCAGAAAGTACAACAACCGTCCATTTTACCTTTTTTTTTTAAGTTCTTGAAAATTTATGAGTTCATGAGCTGTATCAAGTGATAATGAAATGATGTATTTTTAGTTATATTGACTATAATGATGCAATATAATAATTTGCTACGAATATCTATAGTTTTAAGTTGAATTTCATGATTTCTTTGCATAGGTTTTTAAAGGATGAAGTGGGCTATTTCGGAATGGTTTTAAATTTGTGAATTCCATAATGGTATTGCATAATACTCCTGAATCATGTGTTTTAATGTTTATTGCATAATCCCACTATGCTTAAAGATAAGTTTCTACATGATGTTAATGATAAGGGCCTTAGAGTATGTTATGAAAGTATATGAGTGTGATCGAAATTATAAGCATGTTATAAATCCCTTAATAATGTTTAAGATTGACCCTCAATGTGAAAGGACAATTCTCAGTGGTTTCCAAATTTATAAGGTACTGTGCTAAGATTATTACTTTTGTTTCTAAGTTATAATTGCATGACAATCGTAATGTCTTTTTTAGTATTCTCTGGGAGTTTGACTTAGCATCGAATGGAGCACTGAGGTGGGGTCTAATGAGAAAATCTTAGTAGCAACCCTTTGTCTCATTAACTATATTCCACCACAAGAGCCCATGTAGGCTAAGGATAGTGGATCCACAAGAGCAAATTTAAATATAAGATATGCATGCATGAGTTCATAGAGTTCTACCCGACAAGTAAACTCTCTGTGCCAATGTGGGAGGTTGGATTCCATGTAGTATATCACATGGTCTTAAATGTTGATTATGATCGCTTCCCACAAAGTTATGAATATGATGTTTATGTTACTTCTAAGCATGTTTTCACACGATGCATTGATCATTCATTCCATGTTGAACTATATTCTGTAAATATGACTATACATGTTTTAAACAATGACATTAAAATATCATGCATGATGGCATTATAATTTCATCAATGATAAAATTATAGTTTTATGTCTCACAATTGCATCTTACATAGTATATCATAAATTCATAGCATAATGCATTATTAAGTAGTTAATGCATCATGGTAGAAACATTTCATAATATATCAAACACATAAAAATTTCATAACTTGAAACTAAGTAAAGTAAGAAAATTACTTGGGATTCATGGGTGGAAAGAACCCACAAATGAAATCCACATACCTTGATGGAAGCCTAAGAGAAAAGATACAACTTGGAGAAGAGAACCTTGAAACCCTAGATATTTCCTTCTTTGAATCTTTAGAGTGAAAAGCCTTAAGAGAATTTTTGGAGAGAATGACAGTGAAATGGGAGGGAATGGGGATGATATGGGTAGAAGTAGGCCTTAAACGATGTAGTATTAATAAAATCAAAATTGTGCCTCATGAAAACTATAAAGGCCAAGATATGAGTCTAATGTATGGGTCGTATATCATTCTATAGCTCGTAGATCAGGAGTTTTGTTTGGTCACACACTGAGTCCCTAAACCCAGTATCTAAATCCCACTTTACAAGCACCTTTCTGTGGCCCATAATTCAACCTATAGATTATAAATGCCCCTCGTAAGTCCACCCAACACATAGGAAATTTCACTTTTCAAAACCCAAACCATGAAACCCTTTTCATGACTCATCAATTGGACCATGGTCCATACATGATTTTATATAGTTACACTTTTCCAAACTTCTAAAACCTGATTTGGTCCTCCAATATATGAGCCAGTATCTATGACTTGTAGTTTATTTTATGAGTCATATAACCCTTCGTACATCAATCCCCGAAATTAAGAATTTTAATAAGTGTCTAACCCATCTATGAGGCCTATCTACGACCCATAAACCCAACCATGGGCCATAGGTCAGCTCGTACATCCTTGCACCAGAACCCAGTCTTGTATTTTCTTTTTCAATTCCAACCTTTAATTATATGATACCTTACACATAGGTCTATGAAAAATTATCAACTACTTTTCTGCAAACTTCTTTTGATTCTGATGACAAATAATGATTTATGAGAGATTTTATATTATTATATTAGGTTGGATTGTTCAATCATGATTATTGAAGACTTTAAATTAGGTGGATACTACCTTGTTGATGGAAGTTAACGTAGACTTTCATGAGGAATTATGTAGATGCTTGGTGGTGAATACAGGATATGCGCATATGCTATAAAAGATTATTGGGTTGAGGACTTCTTTAAGTTTTGACATGGGGCTATAGGTGTTTGTATGGACGCTGACGCATGTCATGTGAGAAGTTGCATGTGGTTGAAATTGGTTTATGATTAAGTAGTTGTAGCCCATGAGAAGAGTACCATCAGAATTGAAATTAGTATTATTGGCCTTGGGTAGGGACATTTACCAGCATGGGATGCTTAGACTTGGCTGGAGAAGAATAGTAATACTTCATTTGGGAAGAGAGAGAAGTTCTAATTTAGAGTTACAAATAGTCACAGTGTAATTTCTATGAAATTTTGGTACTTATAATGGTTTCATAAACATGAGTAAAAGATCAATAAGGTCATGATATTTTGTTGGAATCTAATTTGTTAGTTTTAGTTCTTGGATTCTAGCGAATGCATTGGAATTTATAAGTTTAGTATTTTACGAGTTATACTTTTAATCAAATAAGAAATCATGTGCAGAGAAAGGTCAAACAGGTGGAAACTTGTAACCGAAGAGTTTTAATCATAGTTATCAGAGGGGGAGTATTGCGTGTAATGCAAAAGAGAATTTTTTGATAATTAGGGTATACTAGTGCACTAAATGTTCAAACCTGGTTAAGAGTGCTTGTATGAGAACTATCATGGGAAAATGTAGTCTTCCAATAGTCTTGGCATTTAACTTATTGTTAAGGATATGTTTCAAAAATATGTGATTGACCTTAAGGATCACTGGGCGTAATTTTGCTAGTTTCAAGAATTGTCTACAATCATAGCTACTGTTCCAACATCCCAATAGTATTATTAGAACATTTATATAGTTGAGGATATCATTTACTAGTTAATTTCCTAATTTCTTCTTTGGGTCATTTTTGTTGGATTCTCTCTCATGAATATTCATTATCTAAGGATAAGCTTTGTGTAGCTTAAGCTCGAGAGAGAACTATGTTACAAGGATTAAAAATGATTACGGTTGCAGTGTATGTACATTACGAGTGTGTGGTGGTTCGCTTAGATTCGATGCTGGTATCGGCAAGCATTAGTTCAACATTACTCCGTGGTTATGAGATGAGGAAATTCATTTGGGGACTGTGCGGTGTTTTAGAGGATTTCGATGAAGATTGGTCTATGTTCTAGTTCATCATTAGGTGATCAACCCCTTTGGATGGTTTGATTTGATTGTGGTGAATACTCCAAAATCTCATTTACTTAGAGACACGATGGAGCAGGTGCTATGGATTCATAGTCAGTTGTTGACTGCTTAGAGCTGTCAAAAACATTATGATTATAGATGGGTTCAACCCTTAGGTTCACGGGAGGTTTCTAGATATGATTGAGGATTTCGTCCATGAAGAGCATCATGAGGTGTATAGACCAAACTTTGGAGCCTAAGAGTGCAGAATAGTTGGCCTAAAAATTACCTGGAGTCATTCTACGGGGAAGACTTACGGCCATAGGAGGAGTTACGGCCCACAGGTCAGTCCTTAAACAGGAAACATCAGGAAGGAGAAAATTTTTCAAGTGTGGGGTAACCTACACACCCTTTAATGGACCGTAGAAAGGTTTACGTAATATAGGTTTGTTCGTAGACGAAGGGCCTTGACTAGAAGAAAAGTGGAGTTTTAAGGAAGGTGATGTAACACCCCACATCTTACATGTACTAGTCCAACGCAGATGAAACATGATATGGTGGGGTCAAATCCGCGCACATTTTGAAAGTGCGTGAATTTTAGATTAAAGGGGTATATGTACGTCTAACGCTTAAGATGACCGAGTGTATATAATTTTTTAAGTCAACTAAGGAGATTGTGACCTTAAATGAAGTGAGATAAGTGAGGTGCTTGTGAGACTTAGGAAGCTAGCAGGTGAGTCACCTATGTGCTTAGCTTAAATAAGCTAGGTAAACATAGACAAGGCCCTACACCAAATTTGTTCAAGTCCGACAAAGAATAAACCCCGAGTTAAGGATGTCATTTGGGCCCATGGTTTAGCATCATAAAAGGACAACATTTTCAGCCCAAAATGAATAGGAAAAGGGCCAAATTACATTAACAACCCAATTCACAAATAGGGCCCAAAATAAGTGAGTTTAAGTGAGAAATATTTGCAACAAATTCCATCCAATTGAAGCCCAATAAAGCCCAAGTGAAAAGGCCAAGTTGCTGCATCATAACGTTAATAAAGTAATGCTGGAAATCCAAAAGAAAGTCAGCCAAAAGTGTCCATATAAAAGGGAGAAAAACCAGAAACTTTTAGTCATTTTCTCAAGCCAAAAATCAGATCTCTCTCCAAGTTTCTTCTTGCTCTCTCTTCATTTTCTAAAGCAGCCAATGCTCATCTCTAGGGTTCTTGAGGAGCACCTAATCCTTGAGGGCTAGGGTAAGTAAAAATACCTATGGTTTGGTTTAATTTTTCCATGAGAAATATGAAGAGTATGCTGGTTGTACTTGTGCAGGAATTTGGGACAACATGTGTTCCAAAGATTGTTGTCCACTTTTCTTGTTAATTAAGAGGCTTTTCTCTTGTTGGTTGGCTGGATTATGAAGTAAGATGTATGTTTTTAATAAGGTTTGGTTTTGTAGTTGTGTAAGAAGGCTGCTGCACCATTTTTATCTTCCGCGAAAATGAGTTCTTATATGATACCTAAATAGCGCTCTTAGTAGGAATTTGTAGACTGAATAATGGGAATGGTTGTCTCATGTTTTCCATCCACTTGGGGGACTATTTTTGTACTATTTTAGGACTGTATTTGTGTATAAATATGTTGAGGACAGTTTGGTTGAGGTTGAAAAAGATTTGGAATTGTTGACGCCGAAATGTAGCGAAAGGATGTAATGTTACGTTGCTTACTTGCGTGTTGTGTAGAATTGTTGTATGTTGTACTTTATGAGCTGTTGTAACAGTGTTATGGGAATGAAACAAGCTGTAAGAATACTTAAAGAATACTCTTGGATTGCTAATTCCGAGCTTGCTGCCCGGATATTATTTTTGAGTGAAATTGGATTACCAAGATGTGTTTATTAGCTGCTAATACTAGTTTTATCGCCTACTAAGTGTTTGGAGGAAAAGGATACTACTCCAAAGTAATAACGACATAGTACAAAGAGGTATGTAAGGCTACTTGATTTCCTATTACTTGGCATGAAATCTAGATCCGTCATTGGTACATAGAGGGCACTTACCAACTACGACATCACTAATAATTGTGTCTCCACCCTTTACCATGTTCATATGTTCCCATACATAGCCATTGTCAGACCTGCATACGTACTTGGATACCAAATATACACGAGTTCTTTTTTACCAAACAAAGTCCATGTGTTGTTTAATCTCCTATACGGTTTATTAGTTCTGTATCTCTCTTTTCATTGTGGTATTATCTTTTATGGTTGTTTATATGTCACATGTCTATGTTCCTACAGTTCTAAAGGTTATGACCACCAAAAGAATCATCTATAAAGTAAATAAAGAAAACTCGAAGTTGCTTATTAATTGGTGGTATCCCAGTGGTGGAAGAATCACCTAGCATGGGTCGATCCCATATTACGGGGGTATCCAAGGAGTGAAAGGAAACCCTAGCTTGGGTCGATCCAGATATTGACTTACCACTGATCAGCTGGTCATTTACATGATATATTGTGCACAGATTATACAGAAAAGCATGGTAAAGTAATAAAAACACATAAAGTACATGATTCCATAGTATGACTAATGGTGGTATTTTCATCCTTACACACCAGTGTGTGATATCATTTGAGTTCTTATTTCATATATAGTATTTCCTGCGTTACATATTAAGTATATTATCTCGTAATGACGTCCCTTACGGGGTACCTGCATTTCATGCTGCAGGTACAGGAGTTACTAGATCTCCCCAGTAAGAGTACAGGACTTTCCAGCTGCTATTACTAAGCTCCAGGTTGCTTCGGGGCTTGTGTGTTTAGAACTTGTATTTTGTATTGTATAGTTCTTCATGAGGCGGGGGCCTGTCTTGACCCATGTGTATATTGCTCCTTACCTAGAGGCTTTGTATACTATGTAAATTAAAGTGTGGTCAAGTAGCATACTATAGACATCGTGGCTCCAACGACCTAGTCTTATGCATTTACTTTTGGCTTGTTAATATAACTTACTTTCTTTTGACCGTATATTAAATATGGGAACCTCTTAAATGTTCATAGAAGGTGCATAGTTATATTGGTTCTCCCGAGCCTTGTCGGTAATGGGTGCCAGTCCGCCTTGATGGGACTTAGGGCGTGACAGATGTGGTATCAGAGCGGGTCGTCCTAGGGAGTCTACAAAGCCGTATCTATATAGAGTCTTCTTTATGGATGTGTTGTGCACCACATTTATAAGCAGGAGGTTGTGTGTCATTAGAAGTTGTTATTTTTTTTCATTCTTTAGATTGTGCCATAGAGCCAAGTGTTGTAGGTTGATTGTTTCTAACCTCTAAATTGTTTTGTGCAGCAAGTATGCCTGAAATAAGCAAAGGTAAAGGAAAAGGGAAGGAAGTGGAAGTGGTAGTTGGTGCACCCAGTCGGGTGAGACGACGAAATGAGGCCCAAGATGAGTCTCTATCACAAACATCTCCAACTCCTCCACCTCTTGATGAATCAGGAAGTAGTGAAACTCCCCCAGAACCACCTACCGATGCTACCGTGCAACATCTGAGAAAGGTTGTCCAATTATTGACTCGGGTAGTCGCTGGCGAGAGTCAAAGACAAGAAGGTCCAGCTATAGGTGCAGGTGGTGCAGATAGGGCAGCAACCACGAGGATACGTGACTTCCTTAATTTGGACCCCCATCTTTTACCAGGTCAGATCCTAATGAAGATCCACAAGACTTCGTCGATCAGATCCAACACACTTTAGATGTTATGCATATAAGTGGCACAGAAGCTGTGGAACTGGAAGCATATAGATTGAAGGGTATGGCTATATTGTGGTATGAAGCTTGGAAGCAATCTAAGGGTATAGATGCACCTCCAACTACTTGGAAGGAGTTCAAAGAGGCATTTCTTGACCATTACTTTCCATACGAGATCCGAGAGGCCCGAGCAGATTAGTTTCTGAATCTCCACCAAGGAAATATTAGCGTGAGGGAGTATAGCCTTCAATTTAATTCCCTGTCCAGGTATGCTCCTAATGTAGTTGCTACTATGGCAGATAGAGTTCATCGATATGTGGATAGGTTGGATTCGTATCTGGTCAGAGACTGCGCCATTGCTTCTTTGAATAAAGACATGGATATAGCGAGGATGCAAGCATTTGCACAAAAACTAGAGGATCAGAGGCAAAGAAGAAGGACACAAGAGTTGGAAAGAGGGCAGTCCAAGAGGGCCAGATCTACAGGTCAGTTTGTACCGTCCCAAGGTGAGTTTAGGCCCCAATTTCCTAATAAATCACCTAGACCATCATCCTCCTACTCTGCAGTCAGTGCTCCACCACAACATCAAGGGTCTAAAGGTAATCAGTTCAGCCAAAGAAGTGAGGGCCAAAGTGCACGAACAACAAGATATTCGACCAGCCAGCAAATCCCTCCTAGGCAGCCTTGCAAACAATGTGGGAGGAGTCATTTAGGTACATATCGTGTTGGGACATATGCTTGTTATTGGTGTGGTATACCAGGGCATATGATGAGAGATTAACCAAAAAGACGTATGGGTGATATAGCACAACCTACTGGGTCAGCAGTTGCATCATCATCGTCAGTTCCTCCATTCGGTAGGGGTCAACAAATGCCTGCAGGTCAAGGTAGAGGTGGTAGAGTGGCAGCCAGCTCCAACGGAGCCCAGAATCACACTTATGCTCTGGGGAGTCGGCAAAATTTAGAAGCTTTACCCGATGTGGTCACAGGTACATTGTCCATCTTTTCACATAATGTGTATGCATTAATTGACCCTAGTTCTACATTATCATATATCACTCCACTAGTGGCTGGGAAGCTTAAAAGAATACCTAAATTATTGAACGAGCCATTTAAGGTGTCTACACCAACCGTTGAATCTATTATTGCTAGAAAGGTCTATTATGACTGTGTAGTAATTGTTTCTGACCGTGACACATTGGCGGACCTTGTTGAGTTAGATATGGTGGAATTTGATATTATAATAGGTATGGGTTGGTTAGCTTCTTGCTACGCTACTATGGATTGCCGAACTAAGAGAGTGTATTTCCACTTTCCAAATGAGGCGGTCCTTGAATGGGAAGGTAATGTTGGGGCACCAAAGGGTAAGTTTATTTCCTATTTTAAGGCAAGGAAGATGGTGTCAAAGGGATATATATGTCATCTAGTTAGAGTAAGGGATATGCAAGCAGAATCACCAACTCTACAATCTGTTCCTGTAGTGAATGAATTTGTTGATGTGTTTCCCAAGAGCTTCCAGGTTTACCTCCAGAACGAGAAATAGATTTTGGCATTGACTTACTTCCAGGCACTCAACCTATTTCTATTCCCCCATATAGAATGGCCCCAGCAGAATTATGTGAATTAAAGGAGCAATTAAAAGATTTGCTAGAGAAGGGTTTTATAAGACCTAGTGTGGTCCCCTGTTATTTGTACGTAAAAAGGATGGCACCTTGAGAATGTGCATTGACTACCGACAATTGAATAGTGTGACAATTAAAAACAAATACCCCCTCCCCAGGATTGGTGATTTATTTGATCAGGTACAGGGTTCCAAAGGCTTTTCAAATATTTATTTGAGGTCTGGTTATCACCAAGTGAGGGTGAAGGAGAAAGACATACCCAAGACAGCCTTTAGGACACGCTATGGTCACTTTGAATTTATTGTAATGTCATTTGGGCTGACCAATGTACCAACAGTTTTTATGGACTTAATGAACAGGGTATTCAATCCATTCTTGGATGTATTTGTGATAGCATTTATAGATGACATTTTGGTGTATTCAAGATCAGAAGAGGACCATGCAAATCACCTACGGCAAGTATTACAAGTTCTTCGTGATCGGCAATTGTATACCAAGTTATCCAAATGTGAATTTTTGTTGAAATCAGTGGCATTCTTGGGTCATATTGTATCTGATGAAGGAATAACGGCTGATTCACAAAATATAAAGGCGGTGAAAGATTGGCCAAGGCCAACAACACCCATAGAAGTTCGAAGCTTCCTAGGGTTGGCAGGTTATTACAGAAGATTTGTTGAAGGTTTTTCTTCTATTTTTGCACCTCTAACAAAGTTGACACATAAGGCGACCAAATTTCAATGGAATGATGTATGTGAAAGGAGCTTTCAAGAGTTGAAAAGCACGCTAACTTCTACACTTATATTAGTGCTTCCAGAAGGCACAGAGGGGTATGCGGTGTATTGTGATGCTTCGGGGGTTGGCTTAGGGTTTGTACTGACACAACATTGTAGGGTAATTGCTTATGCCTCGAGACAACTGCGGCCACATGTGAAAAACTACCCAATATAGGACCTTGAGCTAGTAGCTGTTGTGTTTTCCTTGAAAATATGGCGCCATTATTAGTATGGAGTTCATGTTGATATATATACTGACCATAAGAGCCTACAGTAGATCTTTAAACAGAATGACCTAAATTTAAGGAAGCGAAGGTGGCTAGAGCTAATAAAGGATTACGACGTTGATATACTATACCATCTAGGGAAAGCAAATGTGGTAGCCGATGCTCTGAGTCGTAAGGCAATTATGAATATTGGTGAGCAATCCGTGGTACGTCAAAGAGTGGCTAAGGATCTACGTCAACTAGCCAATTTGGGAGTTCGCCTCATTGAAACTCCAAAAGAAGGGGTTGTTGTGCATAATGTTGCGGAGTCTTCATTGGTAACAAAGGTAAGAGAAAAACAGTTCAAAGATCCTATTCTACGACGACTTAAGGAGAAGGTGAGTCAAGGCACGATGAAGGGCTTTGAACTTACCCAAAATGGAGTACTTTATTATCAAAATAGATTATTTGTTGCTAATATAAATGGAGTAACGAGGATAATGGAAGAAGCCCATCATTCAAGTTATTATATCCATCCAGGATTAACTAAGATGTATCATGACCTGAAGGGAATATTTTGGTGGGAAGGCATGAAAAAGGACCTTGCAGAATTTGTGGCCCACTAGCCAAATTGCCAACAAGTTAAGGTAGAGCACCAAAAGCCAGGAGCTTATATCCATTGTATAGAGCTTCCAGCATGGAAGTGGGATATGATTAATATGGATTTTGTTACTGGGTTGCCTCGCTCATTTCAGAAGTTTGACTCCATATGGGTGATAGTTGATAGACTCACAAAGTCAGCACACTTCTTCCCGGTTAGGAGTGATTATACAACTGAAGAGTATGCAAAGCTATACCTCAAAGAGATAGTTAGGCTACATGGGGTCCCAATATCCATTATATCTAATTGGGGAGCTCAATTCACCGCAAAGTTTTGGAAATCCTTCAAAAGGAGCTTAGGGTCATAAGTGAATTTAAGTACAGCTTTCCACCCGCAGACAGATGGTCAAGCAAAACGCACCATTCAAACACTTGAAGATATGTTGCAGGCTTGTGCATTGGACTTCAAAGGTAGTTGGGTAGACCATTTGCCACTTATTGAATTTGCCTATAATAATAGCTACCATTCAAGCATCAAGATGGCATCGTATGAAGCTTTGTATGGAAGGAAGTGTAGATCACCAATAGGATTGTTTGAAGTAGGTGAAACCACCTTGCTTGGTCCAGATCTAGTCCAACAAGCCATGGAAAAAGTCAAGGTAAAACAACAACGGCTAGAAAAAGCCCAAAGTCGTCACAAATCATATGCATATTCTAGAAGAAGAGAATCGGAATTCTCAGTAGGAGATTGGGTATTTTTAAAGGTGTCCCCAATGAAAGGTGTTATGAGATTTGGTAAGAAAGGACAACTAAGCCCACGTTACATAGGGCCATATAAGATTATTAAAAGGTTTGGACAGGTTGCGTATGAATTAGAGCTACCCCAAGAGCTTTCAATGGTTCATCCAGTTTTTCATGTCTCAATGCTTCAAAAATACGTAGGTGACCCATCTCCTATTACTCGTATTGAAGATATGCAGGTTATGGAAGATCTCACCTATGAAGAGGTACCTATTGCTATCCTAGATCGTCAAATTAGAAAGCTAAGGAATAAAGAAATACCTTCATTAAAAGTGCTTTGGAGGAACCAGCAGGTAGAAGAGATAACGTGGGAGGCTGAGGAAGCAATGAGGTCTAAATACCCTTATTTATTTGAAGCTAAAGAGGAAGTCCAAGATACAGGGTTGAGGGATTAGTAGGTACGTGAAAATGAATTCTTATTATGTGTTCAAAAGTCTGTTTACATGAAAGTTCAAACTTGTTTAACCTATTCAATTATGCTTACATTCGGGGACGAATGTTCCTAAGGGAGGAGGAATTAACACCCCACATCTTACATGTACTAGTCCAACGAGATGAAACATGATATAGTGGGGTCAAATCTGCACACATTTTAAAAGTGCGTGAATTTTAGATTAAAGGTGTATATGTACGTCTAATGCTTAAGATAACCGAGTGCATATAATATTTTAAGTCAAGTTAAGGAGATTGTGACCTTAAATGAAGTGAAATAAGTGAGGTGCTTGTGAGACATAGGAAGCTAGCAGGTGAGTCACATATGTGCTTAACTTAAATAGGCTAGGTAAACGGAGACAAGGCCCAACACCAAATTTGTTCAAGTCCGATAAAGAATAAATCCCGAGTAAAGGATGTAATTTGGGCCCATGGTTTAGCATCATAAAAGGACAACATTTTCAGAACAAGATGAATAGGAAAAGGGCCAAATTACATTCACTACCCAATTCGCAAATAGGGCCCAAATTAAGTGGGTTTAAGTGAGAAATATTTGCAACAAAGCCCATCCAATTGAATCCCAATAAGGCCCAAGTGAAAAGGCCAAGTTGCTGCATCATAACCTTAATAAAGTAAGCCTGAAAATCGAAAAGAAAGTTGGCCAAAAGTGGCCTTATAAAAGGGAGCAAAATCCAGCAACTTTTAGTCATTTTCTTAAAGCCAAAAATCAGATATTTCTCAAAGTTTCTACTTGCTCTTTCGTCACTTTGTAAAGCAGCCAAGGCTCACCTCTAGGGTTCTTGAAGAGAACCTAATCCTTGAGGGCTAAGGTAAGTAAAAATACCTATGGTTTCGTGTAATTTGTCCATGAAAAACATGAAGAGTATGCTGGTTGTACTTGTGCCGGAATTTGGGACAGCATGTGTTCCAAAGATTGTTGTCCACTTTTCTTGTTAATTAAGTGGATTTTCTCTTGTTGGTTTGCAGGATTATGAAGTAATATGTATTTTTTTTAACAAGGTTTGGTTCTTTAGTCGTGTAAGATGGCTGCTCCACCGTTGTTACCTTCTGTGAAAATGAGTTCTTATATGATACCTAAATTGCGCTCTTAGTAGGAATTTGTGGACTGAATATTGGAAATGGTTGTCTCATGTTTTCCATCCACTTGGGGGACTTTTTTTGTACTGTTTTAGGACTGTATTTTTGTGTAAATATGTTGATGACAGTTTGGTTGAGGTTGAAACAAATTTGAAATTATTGACGCCGAAATGTAGCGAAAGGATGTAATGTTACGTTGCTTACTTGCGTGTTGTGTAGAATTGTTGTATGTTGAACTTTATGAGCTATTGTAATCCTGTTATGGGACTGAAACAAGCTGGATAAGATACGTATATGAGAACATGTATTAGAAAATACGATTAGGAGTGGAAATGTTGAAAGAATACTCTTGGGTTGCTAATTCCGAGCTTGCTGCCCGGATATTATTTTTGGGTGAAATTGGATTACCAAGATGTGTTTATTAGCTGCTAATACTAGTTTTATCGCTTACTATATTGTAGATAAGTGTTTGGAGGAAAAGGATACTACTCCGAGATAATAACGACATAGTACAAAGAGGTATGTAAGGCTACTTGATTTCCTATTACTTGGCATGAAATCTACGTCCGTCCTTGGTACATAGAGGGCACTTACCAACTACGACATCACTAATAATTGTGTCTCCACCCTTTACCATGTTCATATGTTCCCATACATAGCCATTGTCAGACCTGCATACGTACTTGGATATCAAATATACATGAGTTCCTTTTTACCAAACAAAGTCCATGTGTTGTTTAATCTCCTATATGGTTCATTAGTTGTGTATCTCTCTTTTCATTGTGGTATTATCTTTTATGGTTGTTTATATGTCACATGTCTATATTCCTGCAGTTCTAAAGGTTATGACCACTAAAAGAATCGTCTAGAAAGTAAATAAAGGAAAACTCAAAATTGCTTATTAATAGGTAGTATCCCAGGGGTAGAAGAATCACCTAGCATGGGTCGATCCCATATTACAGGGGGTATCCCATGGGTGAAAGGAAAGCCTAGCATGGGTCGATCCCGATATTGACTTACCACTGATCAGCTGGTCATTTACATTATATATATTGTGTACAGATTATACAGTAAAGAATGGTAAAGTAATAAAAACACATAAAGTACATGATTCCACAATATGACTAAAGGTGGTCTTTTCATCCTTACACACCAGTGTGTGATATCATTTGAGTTCTTATTTCATATAGAGTATATCCTGCCTTACATATTCAGTACATTATCTCGTACTGACGACCCTTATGGGAGACTTGCATTTCATGCTGCAGGTACAAGAGTTACTAGATCTCCCCAGTAAGAGCACAGGACTTTCCAGCTGTGATTACTAAGCTCCAGGTTGCTTCGGAGCTTGTGTATTTAGAACTTATATTTTGTATTGTAAAGTTGGTCATGAGGCTGGGCCTGTCCCGACCCATGTGGATATTGCTCCTTACCTAGAGGCTTTGTAGACTATGTAAATTAAAATGTGATCAAGTAGCATACTATAGACATCGTGGCTCCAACGGCCTAGTTTTATGCATTTACTTTTGCTTGTTAATATAGTTTACTTTTTTTTGACAACATATTGAATATGAGAACCACTTAAATGTTCATAGCAGGGACATAGTTATATGTTGGTTCTCTCGAGCCTTGTCGGCAATGGGTGCTAGTCTGCCTTAATGGGACTTAGGGCGTGACAGGTGATCCATGAGTTACCAGCATGGCCCGTAGAAGTATGTATGGCCCGTAGAATCCCTTCGTGGATGGGGTCGAAGAAAATGAGAAAATGGCTAAGTGTGGAAGGACTCTACGAGTTCAACCACGACCCATGTATAAAAGGATGGCCCTTAAGATGCTTTTATGGTTTTGAGTCCAGCGAAATAAGTTTAAGGGATTTGGAAAAATTAACAAACAAACAAGACTTATGGCACATAGTTTGACCTACAGCCCGTAAATGGGCCATTGTAGGATTGATTCGTCAATTTCAATGAGGGATAGTTTGGTAAATTTAACAATTCCTATTCCTAAACCATTTAATTTTTTGGATCAAAAGGGGATCCTAAACTAGCCTTAAATCCCTAAGACCTTATTCTTTCATTCATTCTCTGAACTCTCAAATCTTCTCTAAGGCAAGACTCTCAAGAACAAGTTAAGGAGGCTAGGGTTTCCAAGGGGTTTTCTCATCAAACAATAAATTCGACCTTCCAAAGGTTCCTAAGGTATGTGAGTTAATTTATGGGTATCCTTCCACCCATAAAGTCCTTCGTAAGTATTTTAAATTTTCTTTAAGTTCCTTTAAGATATTATTTATGTTCATAGTGATTTCATGATGTTTTATGTTATTAAATGCTATTCATGATATCCTATGATATTTTACTAAATATATGCATGTTTTTAGCTATAGATGATGACTCCAATGATGAGTTGTAATAATGATTAAGTGTGGGTGTTTTCATTGGTCCTTAAAAGAGAAATTTCTTATATTTTATGTGATTTGTGATTTTTTCATTTAAAATGTCTAGCCCACATAGTTTTCAAGTAAATCTTTGCATGATTTATGATGATGATTTTGGAACTAAAGTTAAGTTTTTAAGTTGAATGACCTCGTAGGTCATTTCTGGTATTTTTCGACCAAATTACCATTTTTCCCTTCTTGAAAATTGTCTTGGGTGATTTTCGGATGAGTCCAAAACTCTAATTTTGAAAATATCATAAAATATTAGTGTTTTGTAAAAGAAAGAGTTTTAAAAGTTTAGGAGAACTTGCAGAACTGAATTTGGGCTTAAAATAGAGATTTTAGTCCCAAAGTTGCATTTTTAGTTCATCTAGGATCATAAGTTTGACTTTGGTCCACATTTGGGGTTCGGGAGCTCGTGTCGAAATTATGTCCGTCCCAGTAGTTTCGAGTGGTGAAACCAACACTAAAAGTCAGTAGTTGTAATTTATAAAGGTTCTGCGAATAATTTGCGTTTTTAGGTCCAAATCTAGTTTAAATGATCTTTCTCGGTTCGGGGCCACAGAGGTTCCAGATTAGAATTCTGACAGTTCAATTGTGTCCGGATTGTCATTTCTAATGGAATTCTAAGCATGATTTGTATTTTTAGGGTTCCGAACGAATTTCGGAGGGTCCAATTATTGTTTTTGGTTTAAGCTGTGTTGTTGGTGCATCGCTATTTCTAGTGAATCTGGCACCAGTACACTGCCTTCGTGCCTCATGGGCAGCATTCGCGGAGATCCAGATGCTAGACGTCTGTGTACATGGGGTGGCTTCCATGTTCACGGAGGGTTAACCCCCTTTCGTCTCTACGTTTGTGGATAAGGCTCCACATTTGCAGAGAACTTTTGATGCCTAAACAGTATATTTCTTTAAAAATATGATTTAAACACTTTTCACCATTTTTAACATTCCAAGCTTCGTTCTAAGAGAGGATTTTCAAGGTTTTGAAAGGCAAATTAATCGGGTAACTATCTTCTAACAAGTTTCAACTATTTAAATTGATCAATTTTTTTTTTGACTTCTAAATTTTAGGATTTAATGGTGGAATTTGGGGATTTCTGAAATTGAGCTTCCTAAACTTAAATAATTGATTTCTCCCATATCTTAGCTCCATTGTTAAACCGTTTTCACCATTGGAATCCTTGTTACGAGTAGAACATTTTCATCCATTTATTTTTAATTTTGAATTACGTTTTTCGGCATGTGATTTTTTATTATTTTACCTTTTCTCCCTTAATTAATTGATTTTAAATGTCATTAGATTCATTATGCGATTGTGTTGCCATATTTGAATAGATTATGGTGATTTGGAGTACAATAGAATGGGGAATGTGGCGATATCGACTTGATTCGAGACTTTATTTGAGTGAGGTGGACTTCTAACCTTTTATTAAGTATGGATGAATCTTGTCTTCTCCTATATGTAAGGAATTGAGTATTTGGGGGTAGAATTGTACCTTTCTAGGCTTGATCATGACTTTTCATGTTGAATGCTTCTTCATATGGCTGCTTACTAATTTGTAATTTAATTGTAAATTCATAATCTATGTGATCTTGTGATTAATTTGGTGTTGATAGAAATATGGTGCTTATATTATGATGTGAGGGTATTTAAATATTGATGACAATGAGACACTGTTGATGTTGAGACATTGTTAATATTAATGACATTGAGAAAATGAGATCATTTTTTATTGGAATTATAATATAATTGCGATCTTACACCTGAAATGTATTATTATAGGTGCATTGACAGTAGTGATGGCTATGGCCGAAATTGAGTAAGTTAACAAGTGGATTGGTGGCCGAGGTCTCTACTAGTCGAGCCGAGGTAATATGCCAATAGTCCGAGTTCTTTTACAGACATGTCAATGGTCTTTTGTGAGCATTAATTGAGGTCTTTGCCGGCGGTTTTCATGGATACATGGTTCATGTGAGACCCCCATGGGTTCTGATCTATGGTATATATATGATCAATAGATGTGTACCGTAGGACAGACATGCATCATGACTATTTGACATTGTATTACATTGTATACATCTCATGGCATTAATTCCATCTCATATCATATTTGGTTGATATAGTTGTATAAGTTTATGAGATTTTGTAGTTATTATACCCTTTGTTTCGATGTTACTGTTGGATCTAGTTATATACTAGTTCTTTGAGACACTATGTTATATCATGAGTATAATTATATCATTGCGATTTGTATATTATGCTATGTTGGGACTTCACTGAGTGTAGGTTTTTAGTCCAGCGGATTGTGGTTGAGATTTGAGGAGTTACTTGTGTTCTTCATTGCTTAAATTTAGATTAATTCTATATGCTGAGTAGCCGATAGCTTAGTGCTGATCCCCCTGCTACATTTTGTAAGTTGTGAGCCTGGTCTATCTTGCTAGACTTCCTCATTGTTGGATTGAGCTTCCAGACTTCTTGCGGGGTACATGCTTGTGTCTTTAGCAGACCTTGAGGATTCCACTTTTATATTTTTGTTCTAGACATTATGTCTTGTATTTTATTTGAGTATTCTATATATATAGGCTTGTACATGTGACACCAGTACTTGGGATATTTTTATTTTTTTCTTCTGCTTATCTACATTACTGGACTGTTATCTTCCGCTTGTGTTGCTATTGTTAAGCTATTGGGTTTTTGTCTGACTTGCCATGGTAGGTTCGGTGAGTGCCATCACACTTGGATTTCGGATTATCATAACTTTGTATCAGAGCACTAGGTTCGTACGTTTCACTTGTGTACAAGCTTAGTCTAGTAGAGTCTTGAGGATCGTGTGGAACGACTGATATTTATCCTTGAGAGGCTACAAAGGCTGTTAGGAAACTCTCTTTCATTTCATTCTAATAAATTCGTGCATGGGTTTTATATATGTGTTGAGTGTTCATGTGTCCTTTTGATAGATGGCGAGGACCGGAGCTACTGCTGCTATAGGTTGTGGGGAGGCAGCCCCTGATTTTGCTATTGAGAACCCAGCCAGGAGTAGGGACCGACATAAGGGCGAGCTAAAGGCCAGGGCTGAGGGGCCGCACCGGTGAGAGATTATGAGTGGGGTATCTCCCCAAAGTCAGCCGTGGTACCTAGGTAGGAGTAGGTTCCACATGAATTTGTGGTAGCACCACTACTCCAGGATACACTTTGGAGCAAATGGGTAGCCAACTGTCACTCTTGGTACTTTACAGACTCGAGTGCGGGTGAAGCCTCAAGATCAATAGTAGGCCCTTGAGACCCAGGTTTTGATTGAGCAGCCATTAGCGGCTTTGGTTATTGAAATGCCACCATCAATAATATTTACTGATAATGAGCATTAGAGGTATGAGACGTTCCATAAGATAAAGACACCTCAGTTCCAGGGTGGAAAGACTGAGGATGCACATGAGTTCTTGACCACTTGTAGAGAGCTACTCGAGGTGGTGGGTTTAGTAGAGTCACATGATGTGTAGTATATCATTCTCTAGCTCCGTGGGGCAGCCAAGGAGTGTTGGAGGAAGTATTCAAGATCTCTTTTGGCTGGGTCTTCCTCGATGTTTTAGGAGACATTTTCTAGTGCCTTTTATGACTGATTCGTTCCTTGGACTATTTGTGAGGAGAGCTGTTTGAGGTTCGAGAGTTTAGGAAGGGAACTATGATTGTCTCAGAGTATGAGATCCATTTTTTTCAGTTGGCTCATCATGCTACAACTATTATTCTGACTAAGGAGGAGAAATCCTGCCAATTTGTGAGAGGGTTGATTTTTCCATCAGATAGTCGATATTTTGGGTCTCTAGAGGTGGAACTTCATTTCAATCAGTTTTAAGCACTGTTAAAGAGGCGGAGTTGATGCAGAGGGAGGAGTTTGGGGACCCCAAAAGGGTCCGTACTTTAGGATAATACTCAGGAGCCTCATCATGGGGCAGAGGTATGGTCAGAGGAAGTAGTTCTTTTCAGCATTGTAGGGTTCATGTAAACTTGCCTACTTCAAGGCGATGATGAGGTCCCCATGATTCGTATAGTCTAGTGCAGAGTTCATCTGGTTCTTAATAAAGGCCCACGGGCCGGGGATATTATAGCATCCCTCCTGCTCCTTCACGGTAGCGGTCTACTCCTATGTCCTTCTCTGGACTGGATCTCGTGATTACATGATCTGCCAATGCCCTAGGCAGACTCATTTTGGGCCCTAAGCTCATATTCCGCAGCACCTATCTGGGACCCAACACCACTACCTAGAGGTTCGTCCCCACAAACCAGGGGCCGAGGTTGTCATGACCCAAATATGGACGTGATGACACTCGTCTTAACCCACCAAGACAAGTCAGCCTAAAAACCCAATTAACATAATAAAGTGCGGGAAGATAATAAATATAAAAGTTTAATTACGGATAATAAGTCAACTTAATTAAAAATCCCAAATACCTGGTTGACACAGGCACAAGCCTCTAACGTATTACAAAAGATTTGAAAGAAAAGTATAAGTCTCAAATGATATTATTTATAAAGTAGAACAAAATAATAAATAGGAGTGAGAAGTCAGCTGGGATGGCAAACAACTACCTAACAATCTCAACAGGAAGCCTCGAACAAGGAAGAATAGAGGGTATCACGAAGATCCAGGCTCGTAACCTACAAAAATGTAGTAGCAAGGGGTGAGTACCAAACATGCGGTACCAAGCAAGCAAACTATTAAATACAAAATTAAGTAATATAGAATACAAGTACACCTAACACTCCAACAGAACCTCTACAACTGCTACATGCATAAAGTTAGCTCAACCTAACAGTTCACAATGTACATAGGCTATAGCTAAATATCCACACCAATATTTATAGTTCAATAACATATGAATCGAGTTCATCCATCACAAGTTCCATAAAAGACACTCGCAAGTTCATAAATAATAACGATGTGTGATGCAATGTAATGCAATGTTAAGTATCATGATGCATGTCTGACCTAGTGATACACACCCGCTGTCTCTCAGTCCCAGATGCATGGGGGACTTTTAATCCGTGCATCCATCGTGGCGTACGATGCGACCCACGAATCATATATAGTATCCATCGTGACGTGCAACACGTCCCTCGAATCATAATATCCGTCGCAGCATGCGACACGTGCCTCGAAATGGTACATCCTTTTTAATTCTTATTCTTTCTCAGTTCACAAAATATTTGTCACAAAATCAATGCACTAGACATGTTTACACTATGATGAGGAGATGACCGAAGTTTTATACAATGCTCATTTCACAACAACATAGTCTTAATATAACATCAACACCCACTCCATATTTCAAAATCACTCTCAGCACCTCACACAAGGAAGCATGAAATTCTATATACTTAACAAAGGTTAAAAAATTCACTTGCCTTAATAATTGAGCACTCACTGTGATAATTGAGCCTTCCTTTTTCAATTAGAATCCCAAGCACCATGATCTAATCAAATAAATTATCACAATAAGATTTCAAAACTAACCAGGCCCACATTACTACACGTCTAGTTCCTAATCTTGAGCCTAGGATTAAGTCTAAATTCCTTCAAACATCATAAATCTAGTGGTATTTATATAATATAATGCACCTACTATGTACTTACCTAAATTAAATCATCCAAATTTAAATCATAATATTATAATTATAAAAATAAATTGAAACTAAAATTTTTCTGAAAACTAAAGGCAATAGTGATAACGGATTTTAGGAATAAATTCATAAACCATTCCATGTATTAACATACTAGAACAAGGGAAATGGAAATTGGCAACCTGTGACCAATGGTTGCATAATATTCCTACCCCACTACCCTGCAATGAGCAACATTGGTTTCAATACATGATGCAACTAACCAATTGGAAACTTGAACTATAGATATCAAGATATACTATTCATATCTGCCCTTATATCTAATAAAGAATCTATATATACATATATATATATGTATATATATATATGTATATGTATATATATATATATGTATATATGTATATATATGTATATATATATAGATATATATATTACTAAATACAATCGTGAAACATGATTCTGTGAAAGTTTTCCCTGAAATAATTGACGTTTCTGAGGCTTCTTTCAGATTTCTTTTCTGTTTCAATTTCTCCTTGTTGCTGCAAACGCAGCAAACACTTTTCAATCCATGTTCTTTGTTTTTGTTTTTTTTTTTGTCTTTTGGGGTTAGCCCATTTTATTCTTCTTCTCTTTTATTTTTTATTCTCTGAAACTGTTAAATCCCACTAAACTATTTTGATACATGGGCCAAGATATATAGGATTTTAAACAAATTAACATTTAAGCAACCACTTATATTAATTATTCAAACTTATTCATAAATTAAATAGTCTTAGCTATCGAATTGTCCAAAGTACTCAGTCAAAAGTTTACGAGGGAGATATTTTTATGAAAAAGAGGACTAATTCAAGAAACAATATTATGGGTCATTACATTATCCACCACTAAAAATCATGTTCGTCCTCGAACATAAAGTAGAAGAAAGTACCTGACGCTTCGAAGAGATGAGGATATTTAGCACGCATGTCAGACTCTATCTCCCAAGTCGCCTCTTTAATTGGACAATTCTTCTATTGCACCTTCACGGAAGCAATCTCTTTGTTTCTAAGCTTTCGAACCTGTCTATCAAAAATAGATATAGGCTCCTCCTCAAATGACAAGTCTGGACTCAACACCACCAAATCAAATGAAAGTATATGAGACTCACCGGGTACGTACTTTCGGAGCATGGAGACATGAAAAATAGGGTGAATAGATGAAAAGCTAGGTGGCAAGGCTAGTCTATAGGCCACCTCTCCAACTCGCTCTAGAATTCCAAATGGGCCAATGAATCGAGGGCTACGCTTCCCCTTCTTACTGAACCGCATAACACCCTTCGTAGGTGACATTCTAAGCCAAACATGACCCCCTACCATAAACTCTAAGGCTCAAACCCTTCTATCTGCAAAACTCTTCTGTCGACTCTGAGTAGTCAACAGCCTACCCTGAATCACAAGGACTTGCTCCATAGCATCCCCACGAAAATTTGCATCTAATAAGTCCATCTCAGCATAATCAAACCAACCAATCAAAGATCTACACCGTCTTCCATACAAAGCTTCGAATGGAGCCATTTGAATTCTGGAGTGATAGCTACTATTATAGGCAAACTCTGCTAAGGGAAAGTGTTGGTCCCAACGGAAACCAGAATCGATCACACATGCTCGAAGTATGTCCTCCAACACCTGAATGGTCCGCTCAGACTGTCCATCTGTTTGAGGGTGAGAGGCTGAACTCATATCAAGATGAGTGCCTACACCATGCTGCAAGGCCCTCCAAAAATGTGAAGTGAAGAGTGAACCCCAATCTGAGATTATAGATACCTGCACACCATGCAATCTAACTATTTGATTGATGTAAAGCTCAGCCAATTTCTTTGCTGTATACCTAACCTTGAAAGGAATGAAATGGGCAGACTTGGTCTATCGTTCCACAACTACCCAGATAGAGTCATAACCACCCACAGTAATAGGCAAACCCACCACAAATTCCATGGTGATACGCTTCCACTTCCATGTAGGAATGGGCATCCGCTGTAACTCACCTCCAGGTCATTGGGGCTCATACTTAACCTGCTAACAAGTTAAACACCTAGACATAAAGTCTGTGATGTCCTTTTTCATGCTACACAACCAGTAATAATGACTCAGGTCATGATATATCTTCGAAGCTCCTGGATGAATAGAATAATGAGTACAATGTGTCTCCTTAAGAATCAATCTAATCAAGTCACCCATCTTAGGCACACAAACTCGACCTCCAATCCTCAACACAACATTAGGATCAATCATCGCTTCTTTTGCCTATCCTCTAGCCACTGTCTCTGATGAGACACAACTTTTCATCCTCAAATTGGCGTTCTCGAATCTAGTCCATCAAGGAAGAATGAGCCTCAATGAAAGCAAGTACACTACCCCCATCAGAAAGTTGTAACTTGACTAGGCCATTAGCTAGACGTTGAATATCCCTGGCCAAAGGTCTCTCCTTAACTCGAATGGAAGCTAGACTCCCCATGCTATAAGTCTTTCTACTCAGGGCATCGGCCACCACATTAGCCTTCCCTAGATAATATAAGATGGTTAAATCATAGTCCTTTAGCAACTCAATCCACCTACGCTGCCTCAAGTTCAGATCTTTTTGACTGAATGAATACTGAAGACTCCTAAGATGAGTGAAGACCTCACAATGTACCCCATATAAGTAATGACGCCATAACTTAAGCACAAAAACAACATCCTCTAGCGCTAATTCATGCGTAGGATAGTATTTCTCATGGACCTTCAACTATCTCAAAGCATAGGCAATCACTTTCCCCTTTTGCATCAACACCTCACCTAAACCAACTCATGAAGCATCACAATACACTGTAAAGTCCACACCTGCCTCAGGTAGTGTTAAGTGGGAGCTGAGGTCAACAAAGTCTTGATCTTTTGGAAGCTCACTTCATATTCCTTGGACCAATGAAAGGCTATATTTTTCTGAGTTAATCTAGTCAATGGGGATGCAATGGAAGAAAAACCCTGTATAAACCGTCGATAATACCCGGCTAACTCCACAAAACTGCGAATCTGGGTAGCTGAAGTAGGTTGTGTGCAACCTCTAACTTCCTCCAACTTAGCTAGATCCACTCTAATCCCTTCCTTCGACACCACATGCCCTAGGAATACCACCGAATCAAGCCACAACTTACACTTAGAGAATTTTGCATATAATGTTTCTTCTCTCAATCTCTGTGGCACTATCCTCAAGTGAAAAACATGATCAACCTCAGTCTTGGAATACACCAAGATGTCATCAATGAATACTATCAAAAAAGAATCCAAGTACGGACCAAACACCCTGTTCATCAGCTCCATGAACGACGTAGGTTCGTTAGTCAACTCAAAAGACATTACCAAAAATTCATAGTGGCCATAACGGGTTCGAAAAACTGTCTTAGGAATATCTGATGCTCTAATCCTCAGCTGATGATAACCAGACCTTAAGTCAATCTTAGAGAATAAAGCCGCTCCCTGAAGCTGATCAAACAAGTCATTAATACGGGGAAAAGGGTATTTGTTCTTGACAGTCACCTTGTTCAACTGCCTGTAATCAATACACATCCTCATAAACACATCTTTCTTTTTCACAAATAAGACTGGGACACCCCAAGGTGTCACTCTAGAATGATTAAATCCCTTACTCAACAAGTCTTGGAGTTACTCCTTCAATTCTTTCAACTCAGCTGGAGCCATTCTATATGGAGGGATAGAGATGGGCTTAGTGTCTTGCTCTAGATCAATAGGAAAGTCAATATCCCTATTAGGAGGAACACCTAGAAGGTCAATAGGAAACACATCGACAAACTCCTGAACCACAGGAATAGACTCTATAGAAGATGGTTCAACATTATTATCCCCAATAAAAGCCAAGTAAGACAAACACCCCCTATCAATCAATTTCTGAGCATGGATGCAGGAGATAACTTTGCTACGATAAGAACCAATGTCACCCTCTCACTCAATCTTTGGTACACCGGGCATGGCTAAGGTCAATGTTTTTGCATAGCAATCAAGAATAAAATGACAAGGAGAAAGTCGATCCATCCCCAAGATAACATCGAAGTCTACCATCTCCAAAATAATCATATCTACCCAAGTATCATACCCAACCAGAAAACCAAGACAAGATTGATACACTCGATCCACCACTAAGGGCTCACCTACTGGTGTGGAAACATGGATGGGAGAAAGCATACGATCACATAGAAAATCAAATCCAGATGAGAAGTAGGAGGACACATAAGAATAGGTAGATCCAGGATCAAATAATACAAACGTAGATCGATGAAAAACCGGGATAATACCTGTGATAACTACATCAGAAGCCTCTGCCTTTGGCCTCCCCGTAAATGCATAACACTGTGATCCCCTACCACCACCTATTTAAGCAAAGCCTCTACCCCTACCCTAAGGAACTATGGCACCACTCGCACCTCTGCCTGAAGTATGACCACCTCTATCTGTCTAAGCTCTGTCTCGCCCCCTGTATCGTGGTGGGGTCGATGGTCTAGTATGAACTAAAGATCTGGGGTGGGTTCCTCCTTTTCCCCTTAATGAGGGACACTGTCGTATCAAGTGATCAGGATCTCCACAAACATAACAAAATCTCTGACTCGGGGACGAATGTGCTGATCCTGAAGAACTACTATAGATGTCTCACCCTGTAGGTCATTTATGCGAACCATACAAGTCATGACCCATACTATGAGATCCATGATGTTTCTGACCAGCTCTAGGAGTAGGTAATGATGCATGAACTGGTCCTCAATGCTGGGATGAGTCACTCCCTCTATATGGCCCTCTATCTCCAGATGAGGTACCAAAAAACTGACCGGGCGTACGGGCCCTCTTGGGGTCCCCGAACTCTTCTCTCTCCATAAGCACTGCCTCCTTGGCCGCACTCACAATAGACTGGAAAGAGGCTCCATCCCTAGATACTCTAAACACTGGTTGTCGGATAGAATAGGTCAGTCCTCTGACAAACCTACGAACTTTCTCTATCTCATCTGGAATAATGGCTGCAGCATGTCTAGATAACTGACAGAAATAGGTCTCATACTTGGTGACTGATAAGCCGCCCTGCCTCAGACTCTCAAACCTCAAGCGACTCTCCTCCCTCAAGCTTCACGGGATAAATTGATCATAAAAGGCACTAGAGAACATTTCCCAAGACACTGTAGGAGATCCCACTAGAAAACATCCTGAATATGTCCTCCACCATTCTCTGGCTGGCCTACGAAGCTAAAGAGTAACATATCTAACCACATATGACTCCGCTAAGACAACAGTATCTAACAGCTCTCCACAAGTGATCAGAAACTCATGAGCATCCTCTGTCCTCCTACCCTAAAATTAAGGTGGGTTCATCTTTCTAAACATCTCATAGCAGCGGTGCTCATTCTTAGTCAATGTGGCCGCCGGTGCACCTCGAACCTCAACAGCTGATGCAAAATCAATCTCAACTCTAGGATCCAGTGGTGGTTGTACTGGACCGCGAACCATGGGAGCCTGATGTTGATCTCGAGTATGAGCTCCTCCTCCGGTCTGAGAACCGTCTGGCATGCTTGTCAAGTTACCATTCAGAGCAAAACTCTCAAGTACATTCAACACCCTTAATAAGGTATCCTGCAACAAAGGTGAGGCTACGTGCTCAGAAGGAACCTGCTCCTCACCAACCTCTATTTGTGGCTTAGAGGAGTCCCTCTAGCCTTCACTTTAAATCGTGTCGCTCCTCAGGCACGTCCTCTAGTTTGACCCCTTCCCCTATCTCTAACTGGGCCCTCAATAACTTTCTTAGGAAGTGCCTCACCTCTACCACCGGCAACAGTAGTACTAGTTCTTGTCATCTGTCAAATGAACACGTACACAACTCAGTACTAACGAACAACCCACACTTCAAGAAAATAGGTCTTTAACAAGGGGAATTCGATCGTTAAAGGTATAAATCCGATCGTTATTAGTCAATAACGATCGAGGAAAATCCCATCATCGTCGGTCATTAGTAGCTCCGTCCTTAAAAGTTAATGACCGAATTAAATTCCATCGTTAAATGTTAACGACCGGATTAAATCTGGTCGTTAGAAAAGCTTTAACGATGACAAAAATCCGGTCGTTATTCCATTTTTTCAACAACCAAATATTTTCTTCACTAATTGATATTCTAGTTATTAAAAAAAAGCAAGCCCAGTACACTTTTGGGGAAGGGTCTAACCGTAAGATCTATTGTACAGTAGCCTTACTTTGCATTTCTGCCGGGTGATGTTACCTAGGTTTGAACCTGTGACCTTCTGGTCACATGACAACATCTTTACCAGTTACTCCAAGGCTTCCTTTAGTTCTAATTATTAAAACTTGAATTATACCACAAATCAAATCAGCAAAAGTGCAAACTGCGTATGAATTTACACAGATAAACATACAAACACATGCACTTATGAAAGCATACAAATTTATTATATTCATATAAAATTTCATAGTTCACTACAAAGAATGATATTGCGTAAAGTTACAAATATCTAGGCATACAAATTTATATTTATTATATTTTTTAACTCTTAATAAAATAAAAACTAGAATATCTTTAAACAACTTCTGAAATATGAAATGCATTCTTCTAGTGCTTCAAAGTTTTTTGTTGCTTATACTTCTTTACATTTTTTCTGAGGATGAGTTCTTCAAACTGCATGACCTGTCAAAAGAGAAGTATAAAAACTTCATGTAAAGTTATTGATAATACTCATAATAACTATTATCTTCCTTTTTCTTTTTCGCAAAATCAAAGATTAACCACAATAAAATATAAAATTTATTTTTGTTCTCACAACCATGTAAAAAGAAAATTGGGCTTCGTAGTTCTAGACATAAAATTGTTTGTTTTGCATTTTGCACCTTAAGTTATGGGCTTTTTGCACATTGCGTCATGGATAAAACCCCCAACTTTTTTTAGTTTCACTTTTTATACTAATGGTATTCACCTAATGTAAATAATTCAATATCATTAAAATTATTATGAGATTGAAATCAATTATATCATCTTATATTCTAAATAATAAAAAAATAATGATTTCTTAATTAATAAGTTGTTGAATATATGTCATGTAAAGCTTTTTAAATTTTCTGTTTTTAAGATTTCACGTTATACTTTTCTAACTCAAACGAATGATTTTTCTTTGTATACACCCATTGGTTTCACAACCAATAATGAAAAACAAATTGGAACAATATATATATTTTTTTATTAGAAGAAACATTATTACTGGATACTGATTCTTAAGTCTATTGATCAATGTAATTTGCAAGGGGAGAAACATCTTTCGCCTTGAGAAAATTACTTACAACCAAATTTATATAACTTTTCTACCTTAAATTAATCTCATAAGTTCATAATTACATATTTGATATTATTACTTTATTGTTAATTTTTTATTTCATTACAATTTTTTGTTTTCACCTACTTCATCTTGCATATTTAAAAATGTCAGTAAAGATGAATAAATTACAACAACAACAACAACATACCCAGTGAAATCCCACAAGTGGGGTCTGGGGAGGGTAAGATGTACGCTGACCTTACCACTACCACATAGGTAGAGAGGCTGTTTCCTGGAAACCCTCATCACAAAAACCCATCAGCAGAACACGCTAGATACGATACACAGGCAAAAAGAGAAGAGCACATAATAATACCTAGATACAAGATAGTAAACATATAAAGGCAGATAAATAACATATAAAAGACAGACAATTACCACTCCTTCCTATCCTCCCTATTAGCCTGCTACTCTAATTCTCGACCTCCACTCCTTCCTATCTAAGGTCATGTCCTTGGTGAGATCAAGTTTCACCATATCGTTTCTAATCACCTCCCCCCAATACTTTTTTGGTCTACCTCTACCCCTACGTATAGCTCCCAAATCTAATCTCTCACACCTTCTAACAGGGGCATCAGTACTCCTTCTCTGTACATGTCCAAACCATCGCAGTCTCGCTTCCCTCATCTTGTCAGCTACAGGGGCCACCTCAAGCTTCTCCCGAATGACCTCGTTCCTAATCTTGTCGCTCCTGGTGTGACCACACATCCATCGTAACATCCTCATTTCTGCGACCTGCATTTTCTGAACATGTACATTCTTTATTGGCCAACACTCCACCCCATACAACAAAGCAGGTCTAACCACCATTCTGTAAAACTTACCTTTGAGTTTAGATGGTATCTTCTTATCACACAATACCCCAGAGGCCAACCTCCATTTTGTCCAAGCCGCCCCAATACGATGTGTGACATCATCGTCGATATCCCCACTACTCTGGATGATAGACCCCAGATACTTGAAGCTTTCCTTCTTGGGGATAAGGTGAGCTGCAAGTCTCACATCAATGTCTGCTTCCTCCCTTGCTACACTGAATTTGCACTCCAAGTATTCTGTTTTGGTCCTGCTCAGTTTAAATCCTTTAGTCTCCAAAGCGTGTCTCCAAACCTCCAACCTATCATTAACTTTGGTCCGGGTATCATCAATCAGTACTATGTCATCTGCAAACAACATACACCATGGGACTCCTTCCTGTATAGATCGCGTCAGCTCATCCAACACCAAGGAAAATAAAAAAGGGCTTAGCACAGATCCTTGGTGAAGTCCCATCTGAACAGGAAAATATTCAGAATCTCCTCCCACCGTTCTTACCCGAGTTATGGCCCCGTCATACATGTCCTTTATCACTCTAATATATGCCATTGGGACGCCTTTCATCTCCAAACACCTCCATAGGACATCCCTCGGGACTTTGTCATAGGCCTTCTCAAGATCAATGAACACCATATGAAGGTCCTTCTTACTTTCCCTGTATTTCTCCACTAATCTCCGAACAAGGTGGATCGCTTCAGTAGTCGACCGTCCTGGCATGAATCCAAACTGGTTTTCTGAGATAGAAACTACTTTTCTCACCCTCATCTCCACCACTCTCTCCCATGCCTTCATAGTATGACTCAACAACTTGATACCCCTGTAATTATTACAACTTTGAATATCACCTTTGTTCTTGTACAGTGGGACCATTGTACTCCTCCTCCATTCCTCCGGCATCTTAGCCGTCTTCATGATAGTATTGAACAGTCTAGTCAGCCACTCTATGCCATCCTTGACCATGCTCTTCCAAAAATCTATCGGAATCTCATCCGGTCCGAGCGCCCTCCCTCTCTTCATCCTACTAATAACCCTTCTAACCTCCTCAACTCTGAACCGCCTGCAATAACCAAAGTCTCGATGACTTTCGGAATATGCTAACTTGCCCAGCTCAATATCACTATCTCCTTTTTCATTTAAAAGTTTATAAAAGTAAGCTTGCCACCTTTGTTTAATAGAGGTCACATCCACTAACACTTCTCCCTCCTCATCCTTGATGCACTTCACTTGATCCAAGTCGCGAGCTTTCCTTTCTCTCGCTTTAGCAAGCCTATACATTCGCTTGTCCGCGCCTTTATCACTTAGCTCCTCATATAGGCGCTCAAACGCTGCTGTCTTAGCACTCGTCACCGCCATCTTTGCTTCTGACTTAGCCGTCTTATAAATCTCCTTACGCCTTTGTTTTTCATCCTCCTCCCTACACTCCAACCATTTTGTATAAGCCACCTTCTTAGCTTTTACTTTGTCTTGAACTTCTTCATTCCACCACCAATCACCTCGACGTCCCCCAAAGGTTCCTCTCGAAACCCCTAGTACCTTAGAGGCTACCTTTCGAATGTAACCAGCAGTATTGTCCCACATATTATTCACATCTCCACTACTACTCCAGGCCTCTAAATCTCTCAACTTTCCTTCCATCTCAAGCGAGAGGGCAGGAGTTAGACCCCCCCATCTAATCCTCGGTTGGGCATAGACAATCTTCCTCTTCTTTTCTCTCTTAATCTCTATGTCCATCACTAGAAGCCTATGTTGAGTGGAAATATTCTCACTCGGAATAACTTTGCAATTCTTACAAAGGCTTCTATCACCTTTTCGTAGAAGTAGGTAATCAATTTGAGTTTTAGCTACCGCACTCTGAAAGGTTATCAAGTGACTTTCCCTCTTCTGGAAACATGAGTTAGCAATAACTAACTCAAAGGCTTTGCCAAAATCCAAGAGAGACGTCCCCCCTCCATTCCTTTCCCCAAAACCAAAGACTCCATGGACATCTTCAAACCCACTACTGGTAGCCCCAATATGTCCGTTAAAGTCTCCCCCAATGAAAAGCTTTTCCGTCATTGGTATGCCCCTCACCACCTCATCCAACTCTTCCCAAAAGAGCCTCTTGACTTCCTCCTCTAGACCTGCTTGGGGCGCATAGGCACTAACTACAGTCACTACATGCTTACCCACCACCAGTTTAATAGACATCATCCTATCGTTAAACCTCCTAACCTCCACCACATAATCCCTAAGGTCCTCATCTACTAGTATACCTACACCATTTCTGTCCCTAGAACCCCCCGAGTACCATAACTTGAAACCGTCTACATCCCGAGCTTTGGTCCCTACCCATCTAGTCTCCTGAACACACACTATATTAATTTGTCTCCTCTTAAGACACTTTACTAGCTCTATGGATTTCCCTATAAGTGTACCTATATTCCACGATCCTACCCTTAATTTAGAATAGCCCGTGCGCTTCCTACCACTCCTACCTCTTACCCCCGACCCAAACCAACGACATGACCTTACTCCACCATCAGATCCGGATGCCACCTACGAATTACTCTCACAAACCACTCCCAATAAGTCAGATAAGCAAACTCCAATAGAAATACTACCAAAGAAGTTATTAATGTAATGTAAAGCAGTAATGTATAAAATACTATCAAAAGAAATTATCAAACTAATATTAATGTAAGCAATAATGTATAAACTGTATACTACTGGAATAACCCAATGTACAAAATCGCAGTGAAAAATCAAAGTAACAAAGAATTCAAAAGCTACAGCAGTATTCAAGAAGTAGAAAGGGAGGAACGATAGAACCTGGGTTGATTCTTGAAATACGTGGTCGCCGGATTTCCTGTTTATGGTCAGAATCTGACTGGGTTGATTTTTGCCTGGAATGGTCGCCGGATTTTCTGCCTCTGGCCTGAAATGGTCACCGCCTGAAGCTGAAGAAGACGCCCAAGGATTTTGCCGGAAAAGGATATAGCGAATCGAACAGATCTTCACAGATCTGGGAGTTTAAATTGAGACGCCGGCGAGAGAGGACGTCGGAGAGAGAGACAGTGGTATCTTGAAGAGTGAAAGCCGCAGAGAGAGAAGCGCGTTTGAGAACCTGAAAGAATCAGAATGTTGAGCGTAAAGATGAATAAATTGTCTCTCAAAATAAAAACATATATAGAAACTATATCAAGAAAATACTTAAGTTAAAAAAAATTATGTCAAAAAGATTGTAACTAAATACTTTTATAATATTTCAAAATTTTATATTATTGACTATAATAAAAATGATGGATAGAGTTATTAGAAAATAATAAATTAATATTTTTTTCTTTTTATTAAATTTTTTTTATGAAATAAGCAAATTATAAAAGATGGAGGATTTTTATCAGAATGATTAACAAAACACCACTTGTTATACCTATAACTTGATTTGGTTTGATCTGCTTTACTCTCATATTAGTTAAATATATTTTTACACTAACTAATATGTTTTAACAATGGGATGTTATATTTTTTAACTATCAAATTTGTCCCCTCATTACTGTTAGATTAAAATTTATTTTTAATGACTGAAAAAAGATTTGGTCACTATAAGTGTATATATAACATCGGAAAACAATTGGTCACTATACGTGTATTTATAATGACCGTAAAATAATTTGGTCGCTATAAGTATATTTATAACAACCGGAAAAAAATTTGGTCACTATAATATATTTATAACAATTGAAATTCTTTTTGTCACTATAAGTGTATTTATAATGATCGGATCCATTTCTCGTTGTTAAGAAATGGTCGTTAAAAGTGTTTTTTCTTGTAGTGCCAAGCACGATAAGAGAGAGTAAATAAAAAGAAGTTTCCTAACCGTCTTTATAGCCTTTCAAAGATAAGTACAAACGTCTCCGTACCAATCCTTGAGACTCTACTTAGACTCGACTTGAATGCACGTGAGACCTATGAACTTGGGGCTTTGATACCATCTGTCACGACCTGAAAATGGACGTGATGGCACTCGTCTTAACCCACCAAGATAAGTCAGCCTAATAACCCAATTAACATGATAAAGTGCGGGAAGATAATAAATATAAAAGTTTAATTGCGGATAATAAGTCAACTTAATTAAAAATCCCCAAAACATGGTTGTCACGCGCAAAAGCCTCTAACGTATGACAATAGATTTGAAAGAAAAGTATAAGTCTCAAATGATATTGTTTCCAAAGTAGAACAAAATCATAAATAGGAGTGAGAAGTCAGCTGGGATGGCAAACAACTACCTCACAATCTCCACTGGAAGCCTCGGACAAGGAAGAATAGAGGGTATCACGAAGATTCGGGCTCGTAACCTACAAAAATGTAGTAGCAAGGGATAAGTACCAAACACACAGTACCCTGCAAGTGAACTACTAAATGCAAAATTAAGTAACATAGAATACAAGTACTCCTAACACTCAACCAGTACCTCTATAACTGCCACCGGCATAAAGTTAGCTCAACCTAACAGTTCACAATGTACATAGCCTATAGCTCAATACCTACACCAATATTTATAGTTTAATAACATAAGGATCGAGTTCACCCATCACAAGTTACATAAAAGACACTCACAATTTCATAAATAATAATGATGTTTGATGCAATGTAATACAATGTCAAGTATCATGATGCATGTCTGACCTAGTGATACACACCCGTTGTCTCTTAGTTTGGGACCCATGGGGGACTTTTAGTCCATGCATCCGTCACGGCGTGCGACATGACCCTCGAATTATATATAGTATCCATCGCGACGTGTGACACGTCCCTTGAATCATAATATCCGTCGCGACATGCAACATTTCCCTCGAAATGGTACATCCTTTTTAATTCTTATGCTTTTTCAGTTCACAAAACATTTGTCACAAAATCAATGTACTAGACATGTTTACACTATGATGAGGAGTTGACCGAATTTTTATACAATGCACATTTCACAACAACATAGTCTTAATATAACATCAACACCAACTCCATATTTCAAAATCACTCTCAACACCTCACACAAGGAAGCATGAGATTCTATATACTAAACAAAGGTTAAGAAATTCACTTGCCTTAATAATTGAGCACTCACTGTGGGACTAGATTCTTCCCTCTTTTGATTAGAATCCCAAGTACTACGATCTAATCAAATAAATTATCACAATAAGATTTCAAAACTAACAAGACCCACATTACTATACGTCTAGTTCCTAATCTTGAGCCTAGGATTAAGTCTTACTTCCTTCAAACATCATAAATCTAGTGGTATTTATATAATATAATGCACCTACTATGTACTTACCTGAATTAAATCATAATATTATAATTATAAAAATACATTGAAACTAAATATTTTCTGAAAACTTAAGGCAACGGTGATAACGAATTTTAGGAATTAATTCATACACCATTCCATGTATTAATATATATGAAAAAAGAAAATGGATATTGGCAACCTGTGACCAATGGTTGCATAATATTTCTACCCCACTAACCTGCAATGTGCAACATTGGTTCCAATACATGATGCAACTAACCAATTGGAAACTTGAACTATAGATATCAACATATACTATTCATATTCACCCTTATATCTAATAAATAATCTATATATATTACTAATTATAATTATATAACAAGATTCAGTGAAAATTTTACCTGAAATAATTGATGTTTCCGAGGCTTCTTTGCGATTTCTTATGTTTCAATTTCTCCTGGTTGTTGCAAATGTAGCAAACCCTTTTCAATCCCTTTTTTTTGTTTTTTGTTTTTTTGTCTTTTGGGCTTAGCCCATTTTGTTCTTCTTCTCTTTTATTTTTGTTCTCTGAAATTGTTAAATCCCACTAAACTATTTTGATACATGGGCCAAGTGATATAGGATTTTAAACAAATTAACATATAAGCCACCACTTATATTAATTATTCAAACTTATTCATAAATTAAATAGTCTTAACTATCGAATAGTCCGAAGTACTCACTCAAAATTTTACGAGGGAGATATTTTTATGAAAAAGAGAACTATTTCTAGAAACAATATTATGGCTCCGGGAAGAGAAGTTTTATGCATTTTTTTCCAAGTGTGAGTTCTTGTTGAGTTCGATAGCATTCTCAGGGCATGGGGCATTCGAGTTTATCTGGTGAGGATTAATGTCGTTCGGGGTTGAGCTAGGTCTACCTCAGCTATAGAGATTCGTAGTTTTGTAGGCTTAGTGGGTTATTATTTCCATTTTGTTTAGGGTTTCGCCACTATTATAGCTTCATTGACTAGGCTTACTCTAAAGAACATGGTATCTCCACTACAATTCTTATTCTGAATTGCCAGAGGAGGGTGTTGATTTCATTGTTATTGTGATGCCTTGGGTTCTTGATGCAAAGTGGAAGGTTATTACTTATGTCTCGTGAAAGTTGGAGGCCCATGAGAAGAATCACCTCACTCATGATTTAGAGTTGTCTGTACTTGTGCTTGTGTTGAAGTTATGGCATCACTATCTATATCGAGTTCATTGTGAGATCTTTACTGGCCACCATAGCCTAAGGTATATCTTCAGTCAATAGGATCTACATTTGAGACAAAAAGGTGGATTGAGCCTTTAAAAGATTATGACTTGACTATTCTCTATCACCCTGGAAAGGCCAATGTGGTGCTCGATGCATTGAGTAGGAAGGCTTTCAGCATGGGGAATTCAGTAGTTATTCGTGTGGAGAAGCGATCATTGGCTGGAGATAATCAAAGATGGCTAAATGTATTTGTGAGTTGCAAATTTCAGAATAGGGTGGAGTGCTTGCTACTATTGAGGCCCAGTCATCTTTGATGGATCAGATTTGTGAGTGGTAGTTTGAGGATGAAAAGATGTGCATTATCAACGATAAGTTGACTAGAGGTAAAGCTAGATGCTGGATCCAAATTGTGTTTTTAGAATTGGGGTCGCATCTGTGTTCCTAAGGTGTGTGATCTTATCAGGTTGATACTTTAGAAGGCCAACTGTGCTAGATATTCCATTCATCTAGGGGCAGCGAAGATGTATCATGATCTGAGTGAACAGTACTGGTGGCCTAGTATGAAGAAAGATATTTCAAAGTTTGTCTCTAGGTGCTATACATGTTAGTAGGTCAACTTTCAGCACTTGAGGCTAGGGGTAAAAACTTCAGTGGATGCCATTCCCAAGTGGAAGTGGGAGTGTATTGCCATGGACTTCATTGTGGGCTTACCTCCTACTATTGGAGGTTTTGACTCTATTTGGGTAGTGGTGGACAGTGTGACCAAGTCCGCCCACTTCATTTTGGTCAAGGTGAAGTATGGAGCTAAGAGACTGGCCCATCTATATATTAATCTAACAATGAGACTTCACGAGGTCCCGATATCTATTGTGTCAAATCGAGGTCTATTGTTTACTTCTCACTATTTGAGGGCTCTGCATCATAGTGTGGATACCCATTTTGATCTGATTACAACATTTCACCCTCAAACCGATGGACAGTCTAAGAGGACTATTAAGATATTAGAGGATATGCTCCGATCCTATGTTACTGATTTTGGGGCTAGATGCGACCAAAATTTGGCCTTAGCGGAGTTTGCATACAATAATAGTTATTATTCTAGAATTCAAACGGCTCCATTTTTAGGCCTTGTATGGCCGGAGATGCAGATCGCCCATGGGTTAGTTTGACACAATAGCGGTAGTGAGTACGAGTGTTGATATGTTGAGACATAATCATGAGCAGGTTGATTAATTCAAAGTAGATTGGTGACAGCCTAGAGTTAAAAGAGCTATGCTGATAGGCGAGTTCGACCTTTATAGTTCATGGTTTGGTTGAAAATCTCACCTTTGAAGGGTGTTATGAGGTTAGGGAAGAAAAGCAAGCTCCAATCTGAGGTTCATTGGTCCTTTTGAGATCCTTGATAGAGTAAGAGAGATAGTATATATACTTTCCTTGCAACCCAACCTGTCTTCAGTCCATCCTATATTTCATGTTTCAATGTTGTGGTGTTATATTCCAGACGAGTCTTATGTGATTTCTATGGATTCAGTTGAGATGAGCCATGATTTGACTTATGAGGAGCAGGCGGTAGTCATTTTTGATAGACAGGTGAAGAAGTTGGGGAATAAGGAGATTGCTTCAATAAAGGTCTAGTAGAGCCATATGCCCGAGAGTGAGGCTACATCGGAGATAGAGTTGGAAATGCATGCCCAATACCCTTAGTTGTTTGAGCCTTCGGGTATGTTCCTTATCTCATGTTCGAGGACGAACATTGTTTTTAGTAGTGGTTGACGTAATGACCTCAAAGGTTATTTATGGTATTTTTTATCAAAATACTATTTTTCCCATCCCAAAGTTGTTTTGATTCATTTTAGGATAAGTCCAAATGTTAGATTTTGAAAATATAATAAAAGGTTGGAGTTTTGCAAAAGAAAGAGTTTTAAAAGGCTTTGAGTTGGAACTTTGTGTTTTAGAGTCATTTTGAGTTTCATGCATCCGATTATGATTAAGTTGACTCCATAAGTTTCGGAATGCCCAATCTGTCCTTGGAGAACTGCATTTGGAGTTAAAATAGAGTTCTTAGGCCCAAAGTTGCTTTTACAATTCATCTTGGATCATAAGTTTAACTTTGGTCAACATTTGAGGTTCGGGAACTCGTGTCAAAATTCAGTCAGTCCTAGTAGTTTTGGGTGGTGAAATTAACGTTAGAAATGCCCTCGTTATAATTTTTAGAGGTTTTGATATTGCCCTGGGGGCGACTGGCTTGTTTCTATTTTGTGGTTGCTGATGTCTTACTCTAGTTGGCTGGTTTGAGCCTATAACATAGGCCTCGTATGGTATAGACTTGTTACAAGGCACCTTAGACAAGGTTCGAAGTATGTGAGATAGAATGAGGACAGTTTGGAGTCAGCACCCGGGGTTATACTCACCATGAACACCGATTTGTACAGTTGAGATTTGGGATAGAGCAGTTCAAAGGGTGTCACCCCTGAGAAAAGTCATGTGGTTTGGAAGGTGAGGTGAGATTGGGATTGATATGTTAGCCTTATTGAGGTTTCGGAATAGGTTGGACCCCTTGCATCGAAGTTGTCCCTCCTCTTGCTTGTTCTGCTATATATCATGTTCTTTGTGTATCGATGGTGTGCCAGTGCAAAGTAGATGAGTTACACGTACTCCAAAATGTTTTTGTTGAGTTAAATGATAGCTAAGTAGTGTTAAGGGAGGTTTTAGTGGAAAATATTCAGGGGGTTATACCCGAATCTTTTAAGGCCATTATAAGTGGTTGATGGTGTCTGTTAGGCTGACTATTATGCTATATAGGAAGGATTATATGACTTGTAAGAGTCGGTGGATACTATTGCAATTCTTTCCATAGGTTAATTGTTAGATGCAATAGAAGGAGGGCCTGAATCGTAATAACTTCTGATGCCCATGTTTGAGAAGTAAGATACTAATGTCTTGGGGCGAAGGGAAGTACATAGAGACTTTTGAGTGGATAGCATGTTGGGTATTTGCTGCATTGGTGAGTGTTTGGGGCGATACCGGGTAGATTGGACATCAAGAGAAGGGGGTTTTGGCCCTGCGTGTGAATGAGAACATATTAGCTATTTTTTGCAGTTATTTGGTTAGCATGTGGGCCATTTTTCGTGGATTGTAGGAATCACTTACATATGTATGTTGGGAATAGAGTCAAAGTCGTATTTGTAAGCCACGAGTGCAGTTATGAACAACCATGATTATTATAACATCTAGTGAGGTAGTAAGGATAGGTATGTCTAGTCGATTGATCTTCGTGACTGGTCAACTAATTAAGCAGATGGGATAAATAATGGATTCTTAAAGCTTCCTTGTTGAATTTCCACACCGACTCGTTTTTATATACAGACAGGTGGTGGGATTTTTGGATAGTTAGGGTGGTACTGAGTTATTGTAGAATACGGAACATGCTTATGACTTATATACTCGGGGTGTAAATTAGATCCTACAGGTATTCCTGTGTTGTTACTTTCGCGGACGAAAGTTTTATTAGTTAGGGATGTTGTAATGATCCTCTAGGTCATTTCTATGATTTTGTTGTTATTATGTTGACTTGAGCATGTGTATGGTGACTTCGGGACTATTGGGGTGATTAATTGTAAGGTTGTTCGGGAGTTATGTACATTTTTTAGTTAACATGGAAGTTATACCTGTAAAATGAGTTGTTAAATAAAGTCCTAGTAAATGACCTCGGAATTGAATTCTTATGATTCCATTAGCTCCGAAACAGTTGAGTTATAAGTGGTTGATGGAGTCTGTCAAGCTGACTACTATTGCTATATAGTAAGGATTTGATGACTTGTAAGACCTGGTGGATACTATTGCGGTTCTTGCCATGGGTAAGTTTTTAGATGCTATAGAAAGAGCGCCTGAATGGTAATAACTACTAAGGCCCATGTTTGAGAAGTGAGATACTAATGTCTGGGGTGAAGGGAAGTATAGAGAGACTCTTGAGTGGATAGCATGTTGGGTATATTCTCTATTGGTGATTGTTTGGGGGCGATGTCGGGTACATTGAACAGCAAAGGAAGGGGGTTTTGGTTCTGCGTGTGAATGAGAGCATATTAGCTATCTGTTGCAGTTATTTGGTTAGCATGTAGGCCATTTTTAGTGAATTGTGGGAATCACTTATATACGTATGTTGGGAATAGAGTAAAAGTCGTATTTGTAAGCTACGAGTGCAGTTATGAACAACCATGATTATTATAACATCTGGTGAGGTAGTAAGGATAGGTATGTCTAGTCAATTGATCTGCGTGACTGGTCTGCTAATTAAGCAGATGGAACAAATAGTGGATTCTTAAGGCTTCCTTGTTGAACTTCCACACTAACTCATTGTTATATACAGACCGGCAGTTGGATTTTTGGATTGTGAGGGATGTACTGAGTTATGATTGTGAGGGATGTACTGAGTTATTATAGAATACGGAACATGTTTATAACTTATGTACTCGTGGTGTATATTAGAGCCTACAAGCATTCCTGTGTTTATACTTTCACGGATGAAATTTTTATTAGTGAGGGAGTTTGTAATGACCCTCTAGGTCATTTCTATGATTTTTTTTTTATTATCTTGACTTGAGCATGTGTATAGTGAATTCGGGACTATTGGTGTGATTATTGGTAAGGTTGTTCGAGAGTTATGTAGATTTTTGAGTTAACTAGGAAGTTATACCTTTAAAATGAGTTGTTGAATAAAGTCCTATTAAATGACCTCGGAATTGAATTCTGATGATTTCATTAGCTCTGAAACAATTGAGTTAGGCTAGGAGCATGTCCGGTGCAATTATATTATGAATTGTAAATTTGGCCGCAAGATCCAGTTAATGGTTAACCCAGCCAATCCTCTCAGAAATCATGCCCAGGTGAGAATTTTGATAGCACAGTTTGCTTTAAAACGTTGATATTGGTCTAGGGAACTCCTTCATTTGATACGTGGGACGTCCGAATGTGATTTGACCACTTTGGGGGCTTTCCTTCAAAAGATGCATATAAAGAAGTGATACCCTCACTTTATTGTTGGAAGGCTTGAAATTTGAACTGCACCATTGGATTCAGAATGTCAAAATCCATAGGGTTACATTGTTTGTTTGCAAAAATCAAAATCCGACTAGCCCTATATGACGAAAAAGAGAATTGGAGGGTTATTGAAGGAGGGGCCGTGTTGTGGCATGCTTTGAGAATGCCATGTGGCATGATCTGGTGCAGCCACATAGCAATTAGGCGGTAGAAGAATCGATGCATATATATATATATATATATATAGAGAGAGAGAGAGAGAGAGAGAGAGAGAGATATGGATATAAAATTATACATCTCTCTCTATATATATATATATTTCTCCAACTTTGTACTGCACTTTCTAGCTCACTTTTCATCCGATTTGAGTTATTCAAAAGGCTACGTGAGTCGGTTTCTCACAAAGAACATCGTGGTGAAGTCAGATTCGGGATTTGACATGTATTTCCAGGTAAAATCCAATTGCTTTCGCTGATTATATATTGGACTTGGTGAAAACTTTTCCTTGCAATATCTTGGTCATTTCTTAATGAAATTAAGTGAAATTTGTGTCTAAATTGTTCTACATTATGCTAGAAATGATGTCATATGTTGGGTGTTTGCTGATCTTGTTCGGATTTTGAGAATTTCGACTGAGATTTTCTCAGTATTCTGGGTCCATTTTGGGCCAAATTTCTGGCTATGGACACGGATGATGTGGGGATTATTTTGCGGAGATCGGTTTAGGATTTTGAGCATGAGCCCTGATTTTTCTTATTTTAGTCATAATTGATGTAATTTCACCCATTTCCTGTGATTTTACAGCCACATTAGTCGTAATAATCTTGTGACTTATGTTTGAACAGCTAAGCAGTATCGAGAAGCAATTCAAAGGGGAAAAGCTTGGTTGGATTAATTTAAAGCAAGAGAAGTCGGATGCCAGTTAGGCTACACTTTCTCTAAACCCTAGACAGAGCTGAAATATTTGCATCTTGAGTTGGAATGTGTAGGAATGTACTATTTATGGATTGAGTTGTAGAGTATATATTGTATATGGCTTGATGTGATATGTGTATTATGTATATATATTGTTATGGGATAGTATTTGTGGTATTGAGGGTTATGTTGGTTGTAGATGTTGTATTACCTGAGTTCTTACATTATATGACTACGAAAGGCCCTGAAAGGGATTGGTTGAAGCTGTGAACTTGTGACAGGTATGTACATTGAGCTTGACTCTTGCTTATATGTGTGTATGGTCTGAGTCTATAGGAATATACTAGCTATTGAGGTTGACCTTTGATTACATGTTACCCTATGCGCTGAATCTAGTATCTATATCTGGTTGGTATATATGTACATGATGTGTCTCTGGCTATCTATATTGTTTTTGTACTTCTGGTAGAATTTCTTAATTAAACATAACTCTGTGTTGTCCTATAGTTTATATGATCCTATATCATGTTGTTCATCTGTTATGTACCTACGCCACTAATAAGTGAGTGGAGAGATACACCATGTTATGGAAATGGTCATAGTTCTAACCCTAGAGGAACATTGTGACCTATAATACAACATGCATTGATGCTGAGCCAATGGAGGGTTAGAGATGGGAGTGGGACCTTGTTAGCGAGGTGTAGACAGTATCCTTGTAGTAGCTGGGCTACGATATTATTCGGGGTAGGTGGCACCCCTCTAAATGTCTAGCCTCTTGGGCCTTATCTTAGGTTACACCGGCATTGCCCTATGAGTTATTATACACATAAGAAGGGCTTAGTAAGGGCCGAATATGAACTAGTTCCTCAGAAAAACATGTGTGCTGACTCAACTTATACATGTATGAGTGTGTATAGCCGGTTGCTATAGAGATGCTGACTAGGGGACTGTGCATTAATTATAAGCCACACAGTTGCCTAATTCTGGTATAGATATGACTCTGTAGGCTTTGGTCGTCCTAAGTACTTATGATGTAACGTGATTGTCCATGTTTTCTCTAAGCATTGGGATTTATAAGGTTATGGTATACTTGGTCTTCGTTGGGCATTATTCTACGGTGATATGTGATATGTACACAGATGTTTCTATACACCTCGATGTACTGGTAATAGTTGTTGTATACTTGTTTCCTTCATCTGATGTCAGGGTATTTGTTCTATCTAAGAGAGGTGGTTGTTATTGTTGTTGGGTTGGATTGAGATTGTGGGATACCTGGGTTGTGAGGTCATCGCCTACATTCACTCTGGGTATGATATGTTTGTCATCGCCTACGGTCACTCTAGGCACCACATGAATTTGGAGTTCCAGATCCAGATATACTGGTTGAGTGAGTAATAATTGACATCTCATCCCCGTTGACATTACTTGTCATCATTGAGCACCAATAGTCACGTCTATAGAGTTCGGCTCCTGGGTGACACTCCCTTTGAACTTGTGTCCTGGTGGTCGCGACTATGGTGCAAGGTGACAGATGAAGATTCTGAGGACTGAGTGTCGGCTGAGTTTTTGGTTGATGATCCTGTGATTGATGGTCTGTAGGAATGGGGCCTATGATTGATACTCTTATGATGACACACTGCTAGTATTCTAGAAGGATTTTTTCTCCCGCGGGGATACATCCCACCATTATATTTATGGTCAGACCACTTGGTCGTGGCTGGTTTCCCAATCAGAGGCCAGGTCAAAAGACCTAAGGGTTAGAGTCCGTGGGTGATATTAGGGGTTCGAGTCCTCATGTCACACTTATATTGATAGGTCGGAGTCCCGGTTACTATTGTGATGTTGGGGGGGAGGGGGGGCGCTCGATTATTTACCCTTGGATCCACTCACCTGATCACACCCTGATTGTGCATGGGTGTACCTGTTGGGCTTATGGGGGCTCAGGGGGCATTCAGGCTCAGACACTAGGGGCTTACACCCACGTACAACTGACCCTTGTTCTGATGATTTGGAGAGTTGGGCTCTATGATTGTTCAATGGGATTCTGTGATAGTTCTGAGGAATTCAATGATTATCTTTCGGCATGATTATTGTGTGTAGGTATACCTTTTGGACTTATGGGGACCTAGTGGGCCTACAGGCATAGATACTAGGGCCTTGCACCCAATGCCTCAGTTGGTGGCCGTTGTGGTATGAGCCTATGCAGTCTTGGTCAGTAGTATTGATGTTTATGACTTGGGTTGGTTAAGTCTAGGGTTTCCAAACATGCCAATGCCTTGATTTGAGTTTGATTTTCTACAATACTACAATTCTTTTTATATTTGGACTTTATATATGTGTACTGTTTCACTCGGTCTGCCGATTATGCCTACTGAGTGCCTTTTCTGGTACTCACCCCTACTTAAACATCTTCCCATAGTGCATGTCCAGGTACGGGCTGTGATATCACCCATACTTATACATCTTCCCATAGTGCAGGTCCAGGTACGGGCCGTGATAGCTGAGTTGGAGAACTTCGGGAGTGCTCAGGAGAATTTTGGTGAGCACCGAAAGCTATGGCTCCTTTGCAGTGTATTTCTTGTTAATGGTCATCTTTTGTATCCATACATAGGCTTTGTACAGTAGAGTTTGGTATTTGTAGGTGCACTCTTGGTTTTGTATATTGTTATGATTATTGATATATGTATATGATATGTCCTCGTGTCTATTGTAGCTCTATGTAGTTGCCTTCTAATAACTGGGTAGGTTTCGGCGTATATATTATCATTGTATTTATTTGGTTTGGACTAGAGAGCTAGGACATATACCCTTGGGTTGGGAATTGCTTGCCTTTAGGTGGAACCTGGGAGGAGCCATCATGACCAGGACCGGGTCGTGACAAAAGCACTCTTGTTGGATTGATTTCTTTTCTTTATTGAGGGAAGTTGATTCACAACCTTTTCCGGTTTAATTGATCCTTGTATCTTCCTTCACTTTATGTTGGGCGAATAATGAGAAATTCGAAAGTGGTTGCACTAATCATGAAACAACCCAATAAATATGTTGGAAAAATAAAAATGGCTATGTGATAACATATGTAACTTGACTCTTGAATTGGTATATATATGTTTGTAATATTGATCCTTGAACAGAATATTGATTGACTTCGTGACTCCTATTGTTGAAAATTGTTAATTGCTTATATTGACTCGAACGTCTAGTGTTGTTTCATGTTAATGTAGAATTAACTATTAAACCATTTTATAGGTTATGTTGGACAAGTGTTGTATAATCTTGTTATTGGGTTGAAATTATTGAAAGAATACTTGTGAAATATTGATTAATTAATGAGTAGTTTTGAACAATGATGATAAAGTGATTATCGGTAACTTGAGATTCGATGTGATGTAACTATTGTTATTCCCTTTATAATGATTCTGGTATTGAAATAACAATAAGATTGGTTGCTTGATTATTGAATATATAGATTCTATGGATTCCTCACAAAGTCTCATTCTTATTGAAAGTTATGGATTATGTAGACTCCTTATATGCTCTCATGCTTATTTGAACATGATTATTGTGTTGGAATAAAATATTGATTGAGTTCCACTGTTAATGAAAGCCGAAGGGAAATGATTCTTGTTAGCAACGATGAAAATATCGAAGGAAAATGGCTCTGACAAAGAATAGTAAAAAGCCTAAGGAAATTTGTTCTACCTAGAGATAAAAGATAAATGGCAAAGAAAAATGGTTTTGGCGGATACATGGTGTATGTGAGGCTCTCATGGGTGGTCTGATTAAATAACCAGATGTGTATCATAGAATAGACATGCATCATGAATATTTGACATTGTATTGTATTGCTTCCATTTCTTGGCATCTTATTTCATTTCATTCATTGTTTTAAATCTGAATATCTATTTCAAGTGATATGATGATTAACTCTGTTCTTGTAAATTATTATAATCTATCAGTTGAGATGTTGTATACTAAAACTGGGAATATATATATATATATATATAGATAGATAGATAGATAGATAGATAGATAGATATAGATATAGATATAGATATAGATAGATAGATTGTGTATGATGGCTTTCATGCTTGTGGGGTTGTAGTTTCAAAAGTATGTGGTTGGTCTGGTAGGAGTTTCTGTGTTCTTTATTCTCTACTTGCGTTTAGATCTTCTTGCTAGATATTGTGTAGGTCGACACTTATCATTGCATTTATACTTGTGTAGGCATTGAACCCGGTACCTCTTGATCTCTTCCTTTTCTATTGGGTCGAGCTTCTAGACTCTTAGAGGTAGCAGCTTGTGTTTTGGCGGACACTCAAGGCTCCATTACCTTATGTTTTATTTGAAAACTACGACATTTAGACTTGTACCATTATTCCTTCATTTCAGTTAAAGTAGTTGCTTGTACAGATAACACCAGTCTTGGGTCAATTTTAGATCCAAATAACCTTCTTAAATGCTTATCTGTTCATATTTAGACTCTATTTTCGCATAACCTTTCACATTATTTTGTTATTGTGTTTAGGCAGACTTGCGTCAGTGGGTTAAATGCAAGTGCCATAATACTCGATTTTGTGTCATGGCATTACATTAATAATAAAAACTAGAAACTATATTTTTTAACAAAATGCTTAAAAATAAAATTATATTCATTATTTTAGGTCTCTCACGTTCTTTAAAAAAACTCATATACTCTCTATGCTCGGTGAACAAAAAATGAATGTAACAACAATAGTTTGAAAAGCTTTAAGGGGGTACTAGGATGCCGGAAAAGTTAAGGTTCCTTTTTTAAAATTTGTGACATCTTTAAGAGTCATTTCATATATTTTTCCCTTTAATAAACAAGTGATTATTTTCCAATGACATGTGCCTCCATGCATTCTCAGTCAAACAAATTCAATAAATTGAAACGGAGCAGATAATTCTCAATTAAATTTTATAACACTTAAATTTAGTAACTGATATTGCAATGTAAAATACAATTTATTCAAGTTGTGAGAAGTAAATATATAATATATAAACAACTTCAATCAAGAAAGTCAGTTCTCATTCACCATTCGAGAGCTTTCACACCTAAATATTTTTTCTAATATAACAATTTTATTAATGTTATGAAATCTCAATATTCAATAAGAAAATTGAAAAAAAAAATCTTAATATAAAAAATCTAACACTAAATTCAACAATTAAAGCGAATTAATTTTATAATATCTACATCTTGTCATATTTTTCTAGTTATGACCACGATATGAAAGAATTTATGACACAATTAGATTACAATCTAATATAATGCCTTTTATGTATTCAAAACCCATCAAGTTTATACTTTTCAATTTAATCATCAAACTTTTAAATTTATAATTTACAAAAGATTGTTGTTGATATTTTTCCTATATAAGCATTTGGTTTGCCCCTATATATCTTACCTCAATATTTTCCGTCTCCAATTTTTTTCTAGTTATAATTTACAAAAGATTGTAGTTGACATGGATGCATAGGATTCCTCCATTTGCTTAGATCTGGTTATCGACAATAATAGCATATCCATTGCAAAGTTGAAGTGTGGGCAAGTTTTCCATTTAGGTATGCAACTTAAATAGTAGCTTTAGCCATGTCGAGTAGGTAGATATATATCGTTATGCTTCATTTGTATGTATTACTGTTTCAGTAACAGGGAAATCCATAGAGCTAGTTAAATATCTTAAGAGGAGGAATATTAACTTAGCGTGTGTTCAGGAGACCAAGTGGGTAGGTACTCAAGCTCGGGACGTGGATGGGTTTAAGTTTTGGTACTTGGGTGGCTCTAGGGACAAAAATGGTGTAGGTATCCTAGTAGCTGAGGACCTTAGGGATTATGTGGTTGAAATTAGGAGGGTTAATGATAGGATAATGCTTATCAAACTCGTGGTTGGTAGGTGCGTAATGAATGTCGTTAGTGCTTATGCGCCCCAAGTAGGCCTAGATGAGGAAGTCAAGAGGCTCTTCAGGAAAGATCTGGATAAGGTTGTGTGAGGCATACCATAGACAAAAAATATCTTCATGGGAGGCGACTTTAATGGGCATATCGTGGTAACCAGTAGTGGGTTTGAGGATGTTCATAGAGGCTTTTGTGTTGGGGAGTGGAATGGAGGGAGGACGTCTCTCTTGGATTTTGCCAAAGCGTTTGAGTTAGTTATTGCTAACTAATGTTTCCCGAAGAAGGAAAACCACTTGGTCACTTTCCATAGTACGGTAGCTAAGACTCAAATAGATTACCTGCTTTTACGGAAGGGCGCTAGAAGTTTATGTAATAACTGCAAGGTTATTCCGAGTGAAAACATTTCCACTCAACATAGACTTCTAGTGATGGATTTAGAGATCAACAGAGAAAAGAAGAAAAAGGTTATGTATGCCCAACCGAGGATTAGATGGGGAGGCCTTATTCCTGCCCTTTCTCGAGTGATGGAAGATACGTTGAGAGGCTTAGAGGCTTCGAATAGTGGCGGAAATGTGAACAGGATGTGGGACACTACTGCTGGTTGCATTAGAAAGATGGCTTTCGAGATACTAGGGGTTTCGACTGGGGCTTTTTATGGACGACAGGGCGACAAGTGGTGGAATGAGGAAGTGCAGAACAAAGTGAAAGATAAGAATGTTGCTTACATGAAGTGGTTAGAGTGTAGGGATGAAGAGGAAAAGCGAATGCTTAAGGAGACATATAAGACGGCTAAGTCAGAAGTAAAGATAGCGGTGACGTGTGCTAAGACAACAACTTTTGAGCGCCTATATGAGGAGCTAAGTGATAAAGGCGGGGATAAGAGATTGTATAGGCTCGCTAAAGAGAGAGAAAGGAAAGCTCGCGACTTGGACCAAGTGAAGTGAATCAAAGATGAGGAGGGTGTGTTGTTGGTGGATGACACTTCCATTAAACAAAGGTGGTAAGCTTACTTTCATAAACTCTTAAATGAAAAAGGAGATAGAATTATCGAGTTGCGGGAGTTGACCCACTTTGAAAGGTGTCGTGATTTCGGCTATTGTAGGCGGTTCAGAGTTGAGGAGGTTAGAAGGGCTATCAGTAGGATGAAGAGAGGGAGGGCAGTTGGACCTGATGAGATTCCAGTAGATTTTGGGAAGTGCATGGTCAAGGAAGACATAGAGTTGTTGACTAGACTATTTAATGCTATTCTGAAGACTGCCAAGATGCCTGATGAATGGAGGAGGAGTACAATGGTTCCATTCTACAAGATTGAAGGGGATATTCAAAACTGTAACAACTACAGGGGTATCAAGTTGTTAAGTCACACCATGAAGGTCTGGGAGAGAGTGGTGGAGATGAGGGTGAGAAGGGTAGTGTCTATTTTGGAGAATCAATTTGGATTTATGTGGGGGCGGTCGACTACGAAAGCTATTCACCTTGTTCGGAGATTAGTGGAGAAATATAGGGAAGGAAAGAAGGACCTTCATATGGAGTTCATTGATCTTAACAAGGCCTATGACAAAGTGTCAAGGGATGTCCTATGGAGGTGCCTAGAGGCAAAAGGTGTCCCAATGGTATATATTAGGGCGATTAAGGACATGTACAACGGAACCAAAACTCGAGTGAGAACGGTTGGAGGAGACTCAAGCTATTTTCCTGTTGAGATGGGACTCCATTAAGGATCTGTGTTGTGCCCTTTCATGTATGCCCTAGTGGTGGATGAGCTGATGCGAGCTATTCAGGAGGAGATTTCATGGTGTATGCTTTTTGCAGATGACATAGTATTGATAGATAAGACCTGAACTAAAGTAAATGATATGTTGGAGGTGTGGAGACATGCCTTGGAGTCCAAAGGATTCAAACTGAGCAGGACCAAAACAGAATACATGGAGATTAAATTCAGTGTTGTGACGGACGAAGCAGACATTGATATGAGGCTTGCCAATCAACCTATCCCCAAGAGGGAAACCTTTAGGTATCTGGGGTCCATCATCCAGAGTAGTGGCGATATCGATGATGATGTCACACATCATATTGGGGCAGCTTGGTCTAAATGGAGGCTTGCCTCTAGAGTATTGTGTGATAAGAAAATACATCCTAAACTCAAAGGTATGTTTTACAGAATAGTGGTAAGACTATCTTTGTTGTATGGGGTAGAGTGTTGGCGAATAAATAATGCACATGTCCAGAAGATGTAAGTTGCAGAGATGAGGATGCTGAGATGAATGTGTGGGCACACAAGGAGGGATTGGGGAGAAGCTAGAGGTGGCCCCGGTGGCTGATAAGATGGGGAAAGCGAGGATGCGCTGGTTTGGACATGTGCAGAGCAGAGGTACCAATGCTCTTGTAAGGAGATGCGAGAGGTTGGACTTAGGAGGCGCTATGAGAAGTAGAGGTAGATCGAAAAAGTACTGGGGAGAGGTGATTAGACTAGATATGGCGAGACTTGATCTCACCGAGGACATGACCTTAGTTAGGAAGGTGTGGAAGTCGCGTATTAGAGTAGAAGGCTAATAGGTTAGCAAGGTTAGGTTGATGTCTAGCCGCGGGGTAGTGTAGGGTATTGTCTTTATCTGTATCATGTGTATTAAATTTATAGTATTTGCATAGTCTTATGTGCTTTTCAGTAGTAGTCACTCTTCCTATTCCTTTCATTCCTTTCATCTTTGTCATATCTAGTCTAATCCGCCTATGGCTTGTTGAGAGGAGGGTTCCCTGGAAACAATATCTCTACTTCTATGAGGTAGTGGTAAGGGCTGCGCATATTCTGCCCTCCCCAGATCCCACTTGTGGGATTCTACTGGGTATGTTGTTGTTGTTATTGTATTATTGTTTCATTACTAGATCTGCTTTCTCTTTGGGCATTTATTTGTAAAAATTATTCATAGTTCTAAGAACTCTGTGTGTATAGCGATTCTTGGTATTTGTTCCAGACCTTTTTTTTTCTTTCTTAATTTTTTTTAATTGAAGTGGATTTAGTAATCTCTCTCTCTCTCTCTCACTCTTCTCATTTAGCTCTTTTCGAATTTGAAAGAAGATTTTTGAGAAGTAACTTTTGAAATTCCTTTAGAGAATAGAAAATACATTTTAATGCATAAATAGTTTAAGAAATTCTTATTTGAGGGAGTGTCTTAAAAGAATTATTAATTAACTAAGAAAATGTTTACAAGAATTATTAATTAACTAAGAAAATGTTTACAACAAATACTTGCATAGAAATTTTGCTTGCACGATTAACAATAGATATAAATCAACTTTTTTATGATTGGGATGAATCTCCTTGGTTTTTCCCTCTTGGTGCTGGGGAGACAAGAATAAAAAGTAGAAACTTAGATTTGTACCTATTGTATCAGAGACTTGTACCAATATCTTTAAATCATAATTGTAATAGTAATGTCTTTTTATTGAAAATTAAATATCTTTAAATCATAATTTAATTATATTTATTTTTAATGCCGATTGTATAGGTTCAGAATTCAATGTAAGGGGCTTATTGCTTTGTCCTAATTGCCGAGATATATAGAATGGAAATCGGTTATTTCTAGAGTACGAGGAACTTTATACACAATATGAAGAGGAAGTTGAAACCACATAGGTAATATAAAAAAATATTTATAACTTGCATCATTTATATCGTGTGTATATATAATTATCGAATCATATTTGAGTCATCTTCAATCAATATATTTTTCATTAAACTTCTCCCTTTTTAATTTTTTTTCCTTCTATAATTTTTTGAATATCACTGAGATAGTTTACCAAATAATACATATTAGATAACATTTTTTTACTTATTCTTTTTAAATTTCCCTAAGATGTGGGGTGGGAGGCAAAAAGGGAAAAACACTTCAAAAAATTTAAACTATGTACTTAGTGACGTGATACATTCTCATGTTAAAAATCTAGCTATGATATATATGTTTCTATTGGTTTATAAAAATATTGGTTTGAGTCGATCATATGTAATTTTAATGGTCAGACTTATTACTTTAAAGAATATATATAAGCTCCAAAGAATTCTAGTATGGTAGGAATATATATTCAGGTCGTTGGTTGTGTGAAATAAGTTTCATATTAGCAGGTTAAAAACAGGTTACATATTTGATAAGAAGTTTTTAATAATATGAGGTTTGATCCAAAACAAGTAATGTTGCACCACGTTAAAAGTATATTTGTTTTATTTTAATTTAACAATTAGACTGTTGAACAAGACGAGTATAGATATGTTAATGTTATGGCATCGGACTAACTTATTGTCTTTTGTTGCTAGTAATAGGTCTACTTTCTTTATATATAGCTTTAAGAATACGTATAAACAATAAAGAAGCTAGTCGAATTCGGTGCCCATAAATATTGAGATAATGTAAGCACAAAATTAATATCCAAATAATCTTTTGTGTTGAATTTTGTAGAACTTAGTATGTGATGGTTCATAGAAACTTATATATATATATATATATAGATAAAGATGTAGAAGTTAATGTAAGGACACGGAATTTTGTACGACCTCAACGAAGCATGAAAATTTGATTTTGTAAAAGTTTTGGACCAAGGTGGCACTTCATGGGAGCCATCACGGTCCATGTGAGGTCACCCAGCCCGTGTGGAGCCTCCACGGAGTGGCCCTTGGTCCATGGAAGATGTTTTGCCCTTAAAATGGTGTTTTAAACTAAGGCACACCACACTTGGACCCCTCACGTTACAGGTGACACTTCATGGGCCGTGCGGTGGGCTGTGTGATGGCCTTGACTTGAAATCCCACAGCGTTTTGATCATGTATGGTTACACGGCCAAGTTCACGCCCGTGTGGGGTGGCATGGCTCATGAGGCCATCTGTAAAGCATCCAGAGTGAAATTTCTCTAAGTATGAAATCACCGTCTCATAACTTGATCGTGGAATTTACTAAGGAGAGGGGGTATGGGTAGTGTCACGGCCCGTGTGACGCTATACGGTCCGTGTAACCTCCCGTGAAGATGACTTCGTTGAAAAATTCTAAGTATGGGATCTTTATGCTAAAGATATGTTCACTTTCATGCCTTCAATTCAAACTTATTTATGTTGTTTAAAGCAATCATGGGTCTCCTACATCAAGTCAAGTTTAAACGAATTCCATTAGCTAGGTTTTTCACAAGTACCGATAGAAGGGTCAACTTTACATAGGTGTATCTTTTAGCACAAACGGAACTGGGGCCCACGACCTATCGAATTGAAACTCTTTGAATTATCTTTCCAATGTATCTGGTCTCACCTCATTCTGGATTCGAAATAAGAAATTATGCCCTTTTTCGTGAATTTGTTTGGGCTAGACGGGAGGCCTTCACGGATCGTGAAGAGCTTTATGGGCCGTGATGCCAACCATGTGAACTTTGGTTAAAAATTTAAGGGGGAATGTTATTGAGGTATTTTTGATATTTTGACCCATCCCCAAGGCTTTTAAGACATTTTTAACCCCACCCCCTTTATATTCCTAAACTTCTCCTATACTAATTCTAAACCCTCATTCAAGACTAACACCTAGTTTCTAGAATTAGGCTCTTAAAATTCTCTCGAAGTATCATCTTCAAGATTCAAGCTAGGATTCAATTGGGGTTTCAAATTCAAGATAAATCTTTCTCAAATTCATCTTCCTAATCAAGGTATGTAGGATTGATTCTTGATCCCTTTCAACCAAGAAGACCCAAAATTTCATTCCATTTATTTCATGAATTTTAGTCACCTTAAATATGAGATTTCATTATGTGATTTCATTAAATCTAATTGATCTGTGTGATGTATTTTACCTATGATTTCAATTTAAATTGATCATTATTATGATGATTTACATTGAGTTCTATAGTATGAACATGCAAGTCCCTCTTTAAAGTTGACTTATGCATGGGTGATCTATACTACTATATATATGTGGATTTAATTATGGGTTTACTAAATCTAGTATTCTGATATTGAATTTCTACTTGAATCTATGTTACCCATGATATCCTCACATCATGCATTGCATTGCATCTGTGGACATTGATATATGGAAACTATGTAGTGGGTTAAGCCCAACTATTTTATGAAGTGATTTGATAAGATATTGTCTATGACAAAAAGGTGATCACCGATATGTCTCTAATTCAGGCTCATTGAGCAACATGGATGCTTTCAGTGTCACATATATACAAATGAGCTACTCCTTGCATGAGCATTTACAAGTATGAACTATGTTTTGGCATTTGAGCCTAAATGTGCATTGAATAGTTTGAACTGAACATTGCAATTCCGAAAAGCATATAAATGTATAAGTATTCAAGTGGGATATTATTGACTTAGCACCGATAGATTGGGGGTGTTAGGGATATCCCCAAGGGCCCTCTCCCTTTCCTTGAACTATGTGACAACATAGGAAGTTCACCATTACCCAAATGATTGGGTCGTAAGGAATGGTTATACGTATAAGAAAATCTGATTTATTATGAAAAAGGTTGCACATCCTTCCGAAATGATAGGTGCTTAAGGAAAGTGACCATCCACCGAAATGGTAGGTCCGTAAGGTATGATGTAGATTACCTTTGGTAAGTAATCTTCTCCCTACAGGTGGGAGGTCTCAATTGGTCTAATTCATATAATAGCTTGCATGAGTTTGATATGTCGGTTATAGTCCATCCCCATTATATATGAGCATTATCACATTTCATGCATCATGCCTTTCATGGCATCTTGTATATATTTATCTATTGAACATACAATTCTTCTATATTATGTGCCTTTGTTCTCTAACATAGAAATACATGTTTGGTAAGTCATATGCATTGCATGTCTGCATACTTAGTACCTTCAAACTTACTAACACATACTCTATGCCCAAAATATTTTACCATTTAGGGACCGTGTGTTACGATCATCAATCGCTTGACGGGTAGTTCGAATTTGGAGAATTTATATCGTGGTGAGTCCTATCTTCCAAGGAGGAACCACCCTCCCTCTTCCTATGGTGTTTTCAGTTGATCTTTTTAATTGAGGGTGAGCCCGGGACCTTTCTTGGCCCCCATCCCATCTTATGACTAGAGGCGTTGTTGGATATCTTCTTGACTCTCGTAGGTTCTATTTGTTATGTGTTATATTTGAAGCTTATGATTTAGTTACCTATTGGATATACGTATCATGGATTGATTACTGGAATTATGATATATATGTATGCTCGATGTGGAGATGTAAAAGATCCTAAGCACCGTATTGCCTCCATAGAGTGAGTCATATTTACCCGCCCCTTAGTTCTTAAGTGCTATGTGCTATATGAATCCATGTAAACCCCTTTCCCTTAGATATCCCCATAGCGTGAGTTGTATTTTCATATCCCTTGGAACTAAATGTTTACTATTTGAAATAACTTCCGAACCGATGATGTGGAAATTGAATACTCTAAGGCTTGTTTGGGGACTCTCGGGGTCCCATTTGTCATGTCATATCTAGGCCCTAGGTCCGGGTCATGACAAAAGATGCTATCAGAGCACTAGGTTTATAAATGATCCTCGGAGCCCAACATGCCGCGTCAAGTAGAGTCTTATTCATGGGTGTGAAGCGCGCCACATCATGGTTAGGGGGCTAGAAGGCGTATTAGGAAATGTTTCACTTTTCATGATTCTAATCATGCCACGGTGTGTGTCTTAAGATTTCTTATCTCCATCCCTCCCCATCGAATAGGGAGAGTTACCTTGAGCTCATAATGCAATCCAGGGGAGGAAGATATTGTAGCGGTCGTATAGATGAGGTCCAAAAGAGGGTTGGTGAAGGATGTACATTGTTTGATAGGCTTACTTCTTTGGATATTCGAAGTTTTCTTAGGTTGGTTGGTTATGAAGAAAGGTTTGTTGAAGGTTTCTCATCTATTGCATCTTCATTGATCAAGTTGACTAGAAAGAAGGCCAAGTTGTATGGTCGGATGAGTGTAAGGTGAGTTCTCATGCCTTGAGAGGTTGGCTTACATCAGCTTTTGTTTGGCATTTCCGGATGGCTTAGATAGGTTGGTGGTGTATTGTGATGCTTCTCAGTTTGGGTTTTGGTTGTTGATGTTCAGGCTAGGCAAGATCTAGATCTATCATTGGTTGGATTGAAGAGGTTGGTTGCCAAAATAATGATATAGAGGCTTCCTCCCAAGGGGGAGATGGTGTGTTTTTGTATCAAAGTCAGTTTTGTGCTCCGGATGTGGGTGATCTTACGAAAATGATCATGAGTGGAGCCCATAACTCTCTTTATTTGATTCACCCGCAATCTACTATGATGTGTTGGAGGTATGAAGGAGGTGTATGGGTTGCATGGTATGAAGAAGGACATAACTCGAGTTTGTACCCGAGTGCTCGAGTTGTGGACAACTGAAGGTAGACCACCAAAGGCCCGGTGGTGTGGCTAAAGAAATTGATATCTATACTTGGAAGTGGTTGATTTAAGATGAAAGGACTTCTACAGGCATGGATTTGTTGTTGGAGGCTACAAAAGAGTGAAACTGATTAAGGAAAGGTTGAAGATTGTTTGAAGTCATCAAAAGTCTTATTTGGATGTTAGAAAGAGGTACCTTGAGCTTCATATTGGTAATTGGGTGTATGTTAAGGTCTCACTTATGAAGGGGGTGGTGCATTTTGGGAAGGAGGGAAAGCTAAATCCCGGGTATGTAGGTCCTTATGAGATTGTTGAAGTGGATCGGGGATGTAGCTTATAGGTTTGATTTGCCTCCGAAATGAGCTCTAGTCACCTGATTTTTCATATATCTATGTTGAGGAAGCTGTTGGTGATACAAGTGCTATTTTACCATTGGAAGGTCTTGAGGTTGAGGAGAACTTGTCTTATGGAGGAAGCTCCGATTGAGATTTTTGATAAGACAAGTGAAGTGGCTTTATAACAAGGATATGGCTTCGGTTAACGTACTTCGGAGAAATCAACATGAGGAAAGTTCTACGTGGGGAGTGGAATCATGTATGATGCGACGATACCTTTATCCTTTCAAATCTTCTCAAGCCTATAATATTAGGTCTTTCCTATTCTCAGTGGTACTTATTGTAACACCCCACATCTTACATGTACTAGTCCAACGCAGATGAAACATGATATGGCAGGGTCAAATCCGCACATATTTTTAAAAGTGCGTGAATTTTAGATTAAAGGGCTATATGTACGTCTAACGCTTAAGATGACCGAGTGTAAATAATTTTTAAGTCAAGTTAAGGAGAGTGTGACCTTAAATGAAGTGAAATAATTGAGGTGCTTGTGTGACTTAAGAAGCTAGTAGGTGACTCACTTACATGCTTAGCTTAAATAAGCTCGGTAAACAGAGACAAGGCCCAACACTGAATTTGTTCAAGTCCGCTAAAGAATAAACCCCGAGTTAAGGATGTCATTTGGGCCCATGGTTTAGCATCATAAAAGGACAACATTTGCAGCCCAATATGGATAGGAAAAGGGCCAAATTACAATTACAATCCAATTCAAAACTAGGGCCCAAACTAAGTGGGCTTAGGGGAGAAATGTTTGCAACAAAGCCCATCCCATTTGAAGCCCAATAAGGCCCAAATTAAAGGGCCAAGCTGCTTCCCCATAACCTTAATAAAATAAGGTTGAAAACCCAAAAGAAAGTCGGCCAAAAGTGGCCTATAAAAGGGAGCAACATGCAGCAACTTTTAGCCATTTTCTCAAGCCAAAATTTCAGATTTCTCTCTAAGTTTCTTCTTGCTCTCTTCTCATTTTCTAAAGCAGCCAAGACACACTTCTAGGATTCTTGAAGAGAACCTAATCCTTGAGGGTTAAGGTAAGATAAAATACCCATGGTTTGGTATAATTTTTCCATGAAAAACATGAAGAGTATGTTGGTTGTATTGTGCAGGAATTTTGGGACAGCATGTGTTCCAAATATTGTGGTTCACTTTTCTTGTTAAATAAGAGACTTTTATCTTGTTGGTTGGCTGGGTTATGAAGTAATATGTATGTTTTTAAGAAGTCTTGGGTCTGGAATGATGTGAGGAGGCTGCTGGACCACTTTTATCTTCCACAAAAATAAGTTCTTAAATGATGTCTTAATTTCGCTCATTAGTAAGAATTCGTGGACTGTTTTTGGGACTTGTTGTCTCATGTTTTCCATCTACTTAGGGACTGTTTTTGGACTGTTTTAGGACTGTAATTGTGTGTAAATATGCTGAGGACAGTTTGGTTGAGGTTGAAACAGACTTTGAATGGTTGACGTCGAAGTGTAGCGGAAGGACGCAATGTTGTGTTGTCTACTTGCATGTTGTGTAGAGTTGTTGTATGATGTACTATATGAGTTGTTGTAATGCTGTTATGGGACTAAACATAGCTGGATATGACATGTATATGGGAATGTGTGTTAGAAAATACGATTAGGAGTGGAAATGTTGAAAGAATACTCTTTGGGTGCTAATTCCGAGCTTGCTGCCCGGATATTATTTTTGGGTGAAATTAAATTACTAAGATGTGCTTACTAGCTTCTAACACTAGTTTTATCACCTAATATATTGTAGATAAGTGTTTGGAGGAAAAGGATACTACTCCGAGATAATAACGACATAGTACAGCGAGGTATGTAAGGCTACTTGATTTCCTATTACTTGGCATGAAATCTATAATCTTCCTTAGCACATAAAGGCACGTACAAACTCCGACATGGCTGCTAACTGTGTCCCCACTTTTTACCATGTTCATATGTACCCATACATAGTCATTGTCAACCTGCATATGTACCTGAATACTAAATATACATGAGTTCCTTCTTACCAAACAAAGTCTATGTGTTGTTTAATCTCCGATACGGTTCATTAGTTGTGTATCTCTCTTTCCATTGTGGTATTACCTTGTATGGTTGTTCATATGTCACATGTCTATATTCCTACAGTTCTAAGGGTTATGACCACCAAAAGAACCATCTCAAAGTAAATAAAAGATAACTTACAGTTGCTTATAAATGGGTGGCAGCCCGAGGGGTGGAAGAATCACCTAGCCAGGGTCGATCTCATTTACGGGTGGTAGCCCGAGGGGTGAAGGAATCACATAGCCAGGGTCGATCCTATTACAGATTTACCACTGATCAACTGGTCATTTACATGACATATTGTGCAAAGATTATACAGTAAAGAAAGATGCAGTAATAAAAAAAAAGACATAAAGTACATGACTCCACAGTATGACTAAAGGTGGTCTTTTCATCCTTACACACCAGTGTGTGATTTCATTTGAATTCTTATTGCATATACAGTATTTCCTGCCTTACATATTCAGTACATTATCTCGTACTGACGTCCCTTACTGGGGACCTGCATTTCATGCTGCAGGTACAGGAGCTACTAGATCTCCCCAGTAAGAGTACAGGACTTTCAGCTGCTATTACTAAGTTCCAGGTTGCTTCGGGGCTTGTGTGTTTAGAACTTGTATTTTGTATTGTATAGTGGGTCATGAGGCGGGGCCTGTCCCGACTCATATAGATATTGTTCCTTATTTAGAGGTTTTGTGGACAATGTAAATTAAAGTGTGGTCAAATAGTGTATTATAGACATCGTGGCTCCAACGGCCTAGTCTTATGCATTTACTTTTGGTTTGTTAGTATAGTTTACTTTCTTTTGACAGCATATTGAGTATGGAAACCTCTTAAATGTTCATAGCAGGTGTATAGTTATATGTTGGTTCTCCTGAGCCTTGTCGGCAACGGGTGCCAGTCCGCCTTAATGGGGCTTAGGGCGTGACAGAAGTGGTATCAGAGCGGGTCTTCCTAGGGAGTCTACAAAGCCGTGTCTATGCAGAGTCTTGTTTATGGGTGTGTTGTTCATCACATTTATAAGCAGGAGGCTACGTGGCATTTAGGAGTTGTCACTTTCTTTTCATTCTTTAGATCGTGCCATAGAGCCAAGTGTTGTAGGTTGATTATTTCTAACCTCTAAATCATTTTGTACAGTAAGCATGCCTGAAACAAGGAAAAGCAAAGGCAAGGGGAAGGAGGTGGAAGTGGTAATTGGTATGCCCAGTCAGGTGAGACGACGAGATGAGACCCAAGATGAGTCTCTGTCCTAAACATCTCCAACTCCTCCAGCTCCTGATAAACCAGGTCGTAGTGAAACACCCTCAGAACCACCTGCCGATGCTGCTGTGCAGGATCTGAGAAATGCGGTCCAATTATTGACCCGCATAGTTGCTAGCCAAAGCCAAAGACAAGAAGGCCCAGTTGTAGGTGCAGATGGTGCGAATAGGGTAGCTAGCACGAGGATACGGGACTTCCTTAATTTGGACCCTCCAGCTTTCACCGGGTCAGATCCTAATGAAGATCCGCAAGACTTCATCGACCAGATCCAACGCACTTTAGATGTTATGCATGTAAGTGGTACAGAAGTTGTAGAACTGGCAGCATATAGATTGAAGGGTGTGGCTATATTGTGGTATGAAGCCTGGAAGCAATCTAAGGGTATAGATGCACCTCCAACTACCTGGAAGGAGTTCAAAGAGGCCTTTCTTGACCACTACATGCCATATGAGATCTGAGAGGCCCGGGCAGATCAATTTCTGAATCTCCACCAAGGAGGTCTGAGCGTGAAGGAGTATAGCCTCCAGTTTAACTCCTTGGCCAGGTATGCTCCTAATGTAGTTGCTATTATGGCAGATAGAGTTCATCGGTATGTGGATAGGTTGGATACATATCTGGTAAGAGACTGTACTATTGCTTCATTGAATAAAGACATGGATATAGCAAGGATGCAAGCATTTGCACAAAAACTAGAGGATCAGAGGCACAGGAGAAGGACACAAGAGATAGAAAGGGGCCAGTCCAAGAGGGCCAGATCTACAGGGAAGTTTGTACCATCCCAAGGTGATGTTAGGCCCCGATTTCCTGGTAAACCACCTAGACCATCATCCTCCTATTCTGCAGTCAGTGCTCCACTGCAATTTCAAGGGCCTAGAGGTAATCCGTTTAATCAAAGAAGTGAGGGACAAGGTGCACGGACAACAGGATATTTGGCCAGCTAGCAGATTCCTCCTAGGCAGTCTTGTAAACAATGTGGGAGGAGTCATTCAGGTATATGTCGTGTGCGGACAGATGCCTGTTATTGGTGTGGTGTACCAGGGCATATGATAAGAGATTGCCCCAGAAGACGTATGGGTGATATAGCACAACCTGCTGGGTCAGCTGTTGCATCATCATCGTCAGTTCCTCCCTTCAATAGGGGTTAGCAAACACCTACAGGCCGTGGTAGAGGTGGTAGAGGAGCAGCTAGCCCCAGTGGAGCCCAGAATCGCACTTATGCTCTGGGGAGTCGGCAGAATTTAGAAGTTTCACCCGATGTGGTCACAGGTACATTGTCCATCTTTTCACATAATGTGTATGCATTAATTGACCCTGGTTCTACATTATCATATATCACTCTACTAGTGGTTGGGAAGCTTAAAAGAACACCTAAATTATTGAATGAGCCATTTGAAGTGTCTACACCTACTGGTGAATCTATTACAGCTAGAAGGGTCTATTATAACTGTGTCCTAACTGTTTGTGACCGTGACACATTGGCGGACCTTGTTGAGTTAGATATGGAGGAATTTGATGTTATAATGGGTATGGATTAGTTAGCTTCTTGCTATGCTACTGTGGATTGCCGAACTAAGAGAGTGTATTTCCACTTTCCAAATGAGGCAGTCCTTGAATGGGAAGGTAATGTTGGGGCACCAAAGGGGAAGTTTATTTCCTATTTTAAGGCAAGGAAGATGATGTCAAAGGGGTATATATGTCATCTAGTTAGAGTAAGGGATATGGAGGCTGAATCACCAACTCTTCAATCGGTTCCGGTAGTGAATGAATTTGCTGATGTTTTCCCGAAGAGCTTCCAGGTTTGCCTCCAGAACGAGAAATAGATTTTGGCATTGATTTACTCCCAGGCACTCAACCTATTTCTATCCCTCCTTATAGAATGGCCCCGGCAGAGTTACGTGAATTAAAGGAGCAATTAAAAGATTTGCTAGAGAAGGGTTTTATAAGACCTAGTGTGTCCCCTTGGGGTGCACCAGTGTTATTTGTACGTAAAAAGGATGGCATCCAGAGAATGTGTATTGATTACTGGAAATTGAATAAGGTGACAATTAAAAACAAATACCTCCTCCCGAGGATTGACGATTTGTTTGATCCGTTACAGGGTGCCAAGTGTTTTTCAAAAATTGATTTGAGGTCAGGTTATCACCAAGTGAGGGTGAGGGAGAAAGATATACCCAAGACAGCCTTTAGGACACGCTATGGTCACTTTGAATTTCTTGTTATGTCATTTGGGCTGACAAATGCACCAGCAGTTTTTATGGACTTAATGAACAGGGTATTCAAGCCGTTCTTGGATGTCTTTGTGATAGTATTTATAGATGATATTTTGGTGTATTCAAGATCAAAAGAGGAGCATGCAAAACACTTATGGCAGGTATTACAAGATCTTCGTGATCGGCAATTGTATGCCAAGTTTTCCAAATGTGAATTTTGGTTGAAATCAGTGGCATTCTTGGGTCATATTGTATCTGATGAAGGAATAAGGGTTGATTCACAAAAGATAGTGGCGGTGAAAGATTGGCCAAGGCCAACAACACCCACAGAAGTTCGAAGCTTCTTAGGGTTGGCAGGTTATTAAATAAGATTTGTTGAAGGTTTTTCTTCGATTTCTGCACCTCTAACAAAGTTGACACATAAGGCGACCAAATTTCAATCGAATGATGCATGTGAAAGGAGCTTTCAAGAGTTGAAAAGCAGGTTAACTTCTACACCTGTATTAGTGCTTCCATAAGGCACAGAGGGGTAGGTTTATTGTGATGCTTCGGGGGTTGGCTTAGGGTGTGTACTGACACAACATGGTAGGTTAATTGCTTATGCCTCGACACAACTGCGGCCACATGAGAAAAACTACCCGACACATGACCTTGAACTAGCAGCTGTTGTGTTTGCCTTGAAAATATGGCGCCATTATTTGTATGGGGTTCATGTTGACATATATACTGATCATAAGAGCTTACAGTACATATTTAAACAGAAAGACCTAAATTTAAGGCAGCGGAGGTGGCTGGAGCTAATAAAGGATTACGATGTTGATATACTATACCATCCAGGGAAAGCAAATGTGGTAACCGATGCTTTGAGCCGCAAGGCAATTGTGAATATTGATGATCAGACCGTGGTAAGTCAAGGAGTAGCTAAGGATCTACGTCAACTAGCCAATTTGGGGGTACGCCTGATTGAAACTCCAAAGAAAGGGGTTGTTGTGCATAATGCTGTAGAGTTTTCACTGGTAACAGAGGTAAGAGAAAAACAGTTCAAAGATCCTATTCTACGGCGACTTAAGGAGAAGGTGAGTCAAGGCATAATGAAGGGCTTTGAACATACCCAAAATGGAGTACTTTACTGTCAAAATAGATTGTGCGTTCCTAATATAAATGGACTAAGAAGGAGGATAATGGAAGAAGCCCATCATTCAAGATATTCTATCCATCCAGGATCAACTAAGATGTATCATGACCTGAAGGGAATGTTTAGGTGGGAAGGCATGAAAAAGGACCTTGAAGAATTTGTGGCTCAATGTCCGAATTGCCAACAAGTTAAGGTAGAGCACCAAAAGCCGGGAGGTTATATGCAATGTATAGAGCTTCCAACATGGAAGTGGGATATGATTAATATGGATTTTGTTACTGGGTTGCCTCGCTCATTTCAGAAGTTTGACTCCATATGGGTAATCGTTGATAGACTTACAAAGTCAGCACACATCTTACCGGTTAGGAGTGATTATACAGCTGAAGAGTATGCAAAGCTATACCTCAAAGAGATAGTTAGGTTACATGGGATTCCAATATCCATTATATCTGATCGGGGAGCTCAATTCATCGCAAAGTTTTGGAAATCCTTCCAGAGGAGCTTAGGGACACAAGTAAATTTAGGTACAACTTTTCATCCGCAGACAGATGGTCAAGCAGAACGCACCATTCCAACACTTGAAGATATGTTGCGGGCGTGTGCATTGGACTTCAAAGGTAGTTGGGTAGACCATTTTCCACTTACTGAATTTGCCTATAATAATAGCTACCATTCAAGCATCAAGATGGCACCGTATGAAGCTTTGTACGGAAGGAAATGTAGATCACCGATGGGATGGTTTGAAGTGGGTGAAGCCACCTTGCTTGGTCCAAATCTAGTCCAACAAGCCATGGAAAAAGTCAAGGTAATACGACAACGACTAGAAACAGCCCAAAGCCGTCACAAATCATATGCAGACGCTAGAAGAAGAGGACTGGAATTCTCAGTAGGAGATTGGGTGTTCTTAAAGGTATCCCCAATGAAAGGTGTTATGAGATTTGGTAAGAAAGGACAATAAGCCCACATTACATAGGGCGATATAAGATTATTAAAAGGTTTGGACAGGTTGCGTATGAATTAGAGCTACCCCAAGAGCTTTCAATGGTTCATCCAGATTTTCATGTCTTAATGCTTCAAAAATACGTAGGTGACCCATCTCCTATTACTCGTATTGAAGATATGCAGGTTACGGAAGATCTCACCTCTGAAGAGGTACCTACTGCTATCCTAGATCGTCAAGTTAGAAAGCTAAGGAATAAGGAAATACCTTCAGTAAAAGTGCTTTGGAGGAACCAACAGGTAGAAGAGATAACGTGGGAGGTTGAGGAAGCAATGAGGTCTAAATATCCTTATTTATTTGAAGCTAAGGAGGAAGTCCAAGATACAGAGTTGAGGGATTAGTAGGTACGTGAATATGAATTCTTATTATGTTTTCAAAAGTCTGTTTACACGTAAGTTCGAACTTGTTTAACCTATTCAATTATGCTTACATTTGGGGACGAATGTTCCTAAGGGGGGAGGATGTAACACCCCACATCTTACATGTACTAGTCCAACGCAGATGAAACATGATATGGCAGGGTCAAATCCGCACATATTTTTAAAAGTGCGTGAATTTTAGATTAAAGGGCTATATGTACGTCTAACTCTTAAGATGACCGAGTGTAAATAATTTTTAAGTCAAGTTAAGGAGAGTGTGACCTTAAATGAAGTGAAATAATGAGGTGCTTGTGTGACTTTGGAAGCTAGTAGGTGAGTCACTTACATGCTTAGCTTAAATAAGCTCGGTAAACGGAGACAAGGCCCAACACCAAATTTGTTCAAGTCCGATAAAGAATAAACCCCGAGTTAAGGATGTCATTTGGGCCCATGGTTTAGCATCATAAAAGGACAACATTTGCATCCCAATATGGATAGGAAAAGGGCCAAATTACAATTACAATCCAATTCAAAACTAGGGCCCAAACTAAGTGGGCTTAGGGGAGAAATGTTTGCAACAAAGCCCATCCCATTTGAAGCCCAATAAGGCCCAAATGAAAGGGCCAAGATGCTGCCCCATAACCTTAATAAAATAAGGTTGAAAACAATAAAGAAAGTCGTCCAAAAGTGGCCTATAAAAGGGAGCAACAAGCAGCAACTTTTAGCCATTTTCTCAAGCCAAAATTTCAGATTTCTCTCTAAGTTTCTTCTTGCTCTCTTCTCATTTTCTAAAGCAGCCAAGACACACTTCTAGGGTTCTTGAAGAGAACCTAATCCTTGAGGGTTAAGTTAAGATAAAATACCCATGGTTTGGTATAATATTTCCATGAAAAACATGAAGAGTATGTTGGTTGTATTGTGCAGGATTTTTGGAACAGCATGTGTTCCAAATATTGTGGTTCACTTTTCTTGTTAAATAAGAGACTTTTATCTTGTTGGTTGGCTGGGTTATGAAGTAATATGTATTTTTATAAGAAGTCTTGGGTCTGGAATGATGTGAGGAAGCTGCTGGACCACGTTTATCTTCCGCAAAAATAAGTTCTTAAATGATGTCTTAATTCCGCTCATTAGTAAGAATTCGTGGATTGTTTTTGGGAATTGTTGTCTCATGTTTTCCATCTACTTAGGGACTGTTTTTGGACTGTAATTGTGTGTAAATATGTTGAGGACAGTTTGGTTGAGGTTGAAACGGACTTGGAATGGTTGACGTCGAAGTGTAGCGGAAGGACGCAATGTTGTGTTGTCTACTTGCATGTTGTGTAGAGTTGTTGTATGATATACTATATGAGTTGTTGTAATGCTGTTATGGGACTAAACATAGCTGGATATGACATGTATATGGGAATGTGTGTTAGAAAATACGATTAGGAGTGGAAATGTTGAAAGAATACTCTTTGGGTGCTAATTCCGAGCTTGCTGCCCGGATATTATTTTTGGGTGAAATTGGATTACTAAGATGTGCTTACTAGCTTCTAACACTAGTTTTATCACCTAATATATTGTAGATAAGTGTTTGGAGGAAAAGGATACTACTCCGAGATAATAACGACATAGTATAGCGAGGTATGTAAGGCTACTTGATTTCCTATTACTTGGCATGAAATCTATAATCTTCCTTAGCACATAAAGGCACGTACAAACTCCGACATGGCTGCTAACTGTGTCCCCACTTTTTACCATGTTCATATGTACCCATACATAGTCATTGTCAACCTGCATATGTACCTGAATACTAAATATACATGAGTTCCTTCTTACCAAACAAAGTCTATGTGTTGTTTAATCTCCGATACGGTTCATTAGTTGTGTATCTCTCTTTCCATTGTGGTATTACCTTGTATGGTTGTTCATATGTCACATGTCTATATTCCTACAGTTCTAAGGGTTATGACCACCAAAAGAACCATCTCAAAGTAAATAAAAGATAACTTACAGTTGCTTATAAATGGGTGGTAGCCCGAGGGGTGGAAGAATCACCTAGCCTGGGTCGATCTCATTTACGGGTGGTAGCCCGAGGGGTGAAGGAATCACCTAGCCAGGGTCGATCCCATTACAAATTTACCACTGATCAGCTGGTCATTTACATGACATATTGTGCACAGATTATACAGTAAAGAAAGATACAGTAATAAAAAAAAAGAGACATAAAGTACATGACTCCACAGTATGACTAAAGGTGGTCTTTTCATCCTTACACACCAGTGTGTGATTTCATTTGAGTTCTTATTGCATATACAGTATTTCCTGCCTTACATATTCAGTACATTATCTCGTACTGACGTCCCTTACGGGGGACCTGCATTTCATGCTGCAGATACAGGAGCTACTAGATCTCCCCAGTAAGAGTACAGGACTTTCAACTGCTATTACTAAGTTCCAGGTTGCTTCGGGGCTTGTGTGTTTAGAACTTGTATTTTGTATTGTATAGTGGGTCATGAGGCGGGGCCTGTCCCGACTAATATAGATATTGTTCCTTATTTAGAGGCTTTGTAGACAATGTAAATTAAAGTGTGGTTAAATAGTGTATTATCGACATCGTGGCTCCAACGGCCTAGTCTTATGCATTTACTTTTGGTTTGTTAGTACAGTTTACTTTCTTTTGACAGCATATTGAGTATGGAAACCTCTTAAATGTTCATAGCAGGTGTATAGTTATATGTTTCTTCTCCCGAGCCTTGTCGGCAATGGGTGCCAGTCCACCTTAATGTGGCTTAGGGCGTGACATTTATTCTTTCACTCTTGAGTCTTATGACATGACATGCATACATGTGCAAGAAAATGATTTTTATGATGTTTTGAACAATTTGAATACATTTAAATATGGGTTTTAAAGGCTTTATAATTTTCAAATAATGAGCTATGCATGGTACCTTGTGTTTGGATGTTTCATGTTCTCAGTCAAGCCTTTCGAGCCTCGTTCCACCACATTCGAGGACGAACGTTCCTAAATAGGAGATGATGTAAGGACCCGGAATTTCGTATGGCCTAAATGAAGCATGAACATTTGGTTTTGCAAAAGTTTTGGACCAAGGTGACACTTCATGGGAGCCATCACGGTCCGTGTGAGGTCACGCGGCCCATGTGGAGCCTCCATAGAGTGACCCTTGGCCCATGGAGATGTTTGGCTCTTAAACGTGGTGTTTTAAACTAAGGCTTACCACACTTAGACCCCTCACAGTCCATATGACACTTCATGGACTGTGTGGTGGGCCATGTGATGGCCTTGGCTTGAAATCCCACAGCTTTGGGATCACTATGGTTACACGACAAAGTTCACGGCCCGTGTGGGGTGGCACGGCTCGTGAGGCCATCCGTACAACTTTCGAGTGAAATTTCTCTAAGTATGGAATCACTGTCTCGTAACTTGATCGTGGGATTTTCTAAGGAGAGGAGTACATGCAGTGTCACGGCCCGTGTGACGCTTTACGATCCGTGTAACCTCCTGTGAAGATGACTTCGTTGAAAAATTTTTAAGTATGGGATCTTCATGCTAAAGCTAAGTTCACTTTCAAAGCCTTCAATTCAAGCTTATTTATGTTGTTTAAGGCCTCATGTTAAGAAATAAACTTAACCTTGTTCACCGCATTTGTTCCCTTCCACTCAATTATGGACTCATTAGGAACTTATAATGTGACCTTATGGGTTCTACAATCAATAGAAGCATAAAACACATGCAACCAATATAGACCAAGGATAACATCAAAATCGGTCATATCAAGTTCATCAAGATCACATGGAAAGACTTAATGCAAAACTCACCAATTTGAGTATAGACTAAATAAGGATCAAACAAGAGTTCGGGAGACATATCAAAATTTATGGAATGTTAAGGAGTAACAAAAGACATACTAGCACCAGAGTCAAGCAATGCATACACATCATGCTCAAAGACTCTTAGCATACCCGTAATTACATCGGGAGACTCCTCAATTGCTTGCATAATATGCAAAGCATAAAACTGGTTATCACGTGGCTTGTGCACCTTATTGCATATGCCCTCTTTGAGTCATTTGACCTTGTAAATGCCCATTCCTACCTTTGTTAGCAACATTAGGATACTCAGAAATCTTGTGCCCCATCTTTCCATAACCAAAGCATGCACTGGAACCTCTCAAGTATTCACCAACATGGTTCATCTCACACTTAGGGCACCTAGGAGTAATAGAACCACCCTTCACCACATCACCTTAAGCCTATGGGTTAGATACCCTATCTTTATCAAAAGTTTTAGGTGCACGTTTGGACAACCCTTGGCATTGTTGAAAATGGCCACCACTGGACTTAGCATGAGAAAATCAACTATCAAGATGGGGCCTTTTTAACTCCCTCATCCACAACTTTTGATGTTTCTAACTTTCTACTTGTTCGACCTATGACATGAGCCATGAAATATCCATCTCCTTAATGAGCATTGCGGCCTTACATTCCATCTTCACCAAGTTGGACACACCCAAGGTGGACATGTTCTTATAGTCCCTAGAGTTGGCTACCAACGAAGGATACTTAGACATATTTGTGAACTTGAGGACATACTCTCGCACACTCATGCCACCTTGCCTAAAATTCATGAACTCCATCACTTTAGCTTCCGTTAGTTCAAATGGGAAGAAAAGGTCATGAAATGCATCCTTAAACATCTCCCAATCAATATAGCCTTCATCAACCCTTTTAGACTTCCATTATGTGAACCAAACTTGAGCAAATCCCTTAACTTAATAAGCCACCGATTCGGCCTTCTCCTTGGAAGATACCCCCATGATCTCCACCACCTTGTAAACCTCATCAATGAACACTTGTAGATGCTTATCCACCTTGAAACCATGAAACATTGGGGGATTCATTCTTGTAAAATCTCTTAGACTAGAGTCGGGGTAGGAGTCTTTCGAGAAGCAACAACTTGAGCCAATATAGTAATATCGGCCCTAAACTCATTATTGGTAACTTGGTTGATTTGAGGGTCTTGAGGAACTTAAGGAGCCAAAGGAACTTGGTCCTCATTAGCATTAATTCCCCTAGGCAATGGAGCATGTCATTGAGCAATTTTCGAAAAATATCAAAGGGCAAGCATTAGTGAATGAGAGCGTCGAAGGTACAACATAGATCACTAAAGCAAAGATTTCCTAAATATCTCATAGCTTCTCGCTCATAGATGTGGCGCGCTTTACACCTATGAACAAAACTTTACAAGATGCGACATGTAGGAATCCCCACGATGCTTTCAAATCTTATGCTCTAATACCAAGTTTTTAACGACACAAACCTAGGGCCTAACCATGGCACGGTGATTGTGACACCCAATGGTGCCCCAACCAAGCCTCTTGTTCATTTCATATGCATACATAAGGTAAAGTAAGCAATTCATAAGAGAGTAATCAAGCAGAACATGTCAATATAAAATTCATAGTTTCTCTTAGGGGAATTACAACATCTTTAGTCCAAATATGACTCTACATCATAGATCCTTGAAAGGATTAGAAAATGCTACTAGATCAACTTCAAGATATAATAACAAATGAAATCATAAAACAATAACATGAATTAGGCTCTTCCCCAAAGGATGGAAAATAATTAATAATCTTCAAAGTACAATTGGAATCTAGCAATGAAACGTATGAATAGTCTCGCCGTCTTTCCCTACATGGCTAGATCATGTAGGTAAAGAAGTACACGATAGTACATGGAATGTACTAATTATATAGGTATGCCATGCATTAAGAAACATCATACCATAATATCAATATGCATAATAATTATAATCAATAAAGAAAGGACACAATACGTATGACGAATGCATATTTAAATACATGAGTAGAAGCATCATAAAACTTTTCATAACCTAGAATACATATGTGGAAATAAGACCATAACAAAAATAATACCATGCAGACTACTATAGGGAATCCCGATTTTCCCTTTACACCTAGCAAAAGAGGAGTTTAATTTGCCAATGTACACATGACCTCACCCATTAGGGTTATCCCTAGCACGGTGCGTGTCACATGAAGATAAAAGAACCTACCCTTCAGGCTTAACCCTAGCATAGTGAGTATCACATAAGCAAGATGCTAGATGGATCCAATAGCTAGCCTTATAGGCACATAATCATCACCGTACAGTGGGAAGTAGTTATAAGACTTGAGGATTTCAATAAGGACCCTTGGAGATAGTCCCCTACACATAAGCTCACTTGGTGCTAAGTCACATCCTATAGAATACATAATCATGCATATACATATATTTCAACATAATTCATACGTTATCAAAATCATACTTATGTAGCTTGTAAAATAGTCATCATAGCTTTATAAAAATATTTCATATCATAGGAATAGTCCATCTACATACCTTTCATATAGTATGAGTGTACTCACCACCTTATCATTATTTCATCAATATTAGGGTCTTAAGTCACCCTCATCATCATATCATTATCATGTAACGCCAAGTAAAATTACCAAAATACCCTTGGAGGAGAGACGTCTGCATAATGTGTCTTCCAATGCTTGGGTGCCGAATCCTAAGCTGGATTTGTGATCAGCGCGAAAAATTGAGTGAGGGAAGGGTCTCGATCGATTTTTGTAGGGACCAAGTCAAAAGATAATTTTTTGTTCCAGAATAGAAAAATAGTGGAGATACACAACATAGTTGTGTCGTGCACCCATCGCAGAGAAGGACTTAAGTTTTTCCATAATTTATTGACAGAATTGAGAAAACTCATTCAGGAAAAGTTTTGCCAAAAATGAAATGTTCGCGACCAGTCCGCGTCGCAGACTAGGTTATTTTGCTGCTGGAAAATCTCTAGAAATTCGAGGGGCATTCCAGTCCATTCCTAAAACCTTATAAAACCCATATACGACTAATATATGTTTTTGTCATGAAGAGAGGCTCTAAAACCCCATTCTAAATCCTCTTCCTAACAATGGTGACAAGATAGGGCTTGAGAAGAAATTGAAGAGTTAAAAGGATGTTCTAAGGGATTGTGTTGTTAGCAATCATCCCAGGTATATAAGGCTAACCTAAAGCATGAGATTGTTCTTTCATGTGCCCCTTTTGAGATAAATTGAGTCTATGATTGAACATGATGAGATATATATAAAAATCCTAGAGTATTTTTACAGAGTTTCTTCTAATTCATGTATTTTCCTTAAATTGATGATCATCATAAAGTTGATTTCTGCATAAGTTTTTTCCATGAATGAGTTTTACCAAATCCTATGTCTATTTCACTAAAGAATGCAAAATTATGAACTTAGGGGATGAGTCTAGAGCCTTGAAAATGATGATATATGTGTTGTTCCAATTTGTTGAGAGTCTTGATGATGATGTTGATGAGAATGATGCTCATGAGTCTTTAAAACATGAAACTATATTCTAAAAGAATATTTCGAGTTCATGATGTTGATGTTGATGAAATCATGTTAATGTTATTATTGATGAGATGAGTTGATGTTGATGTTGATTTACTATGTCACCAAGGATCCAATGATGAGAAATCTTGGTGATGATGTTTTATGACGATGTCGAGTTCTAGGAGGAGTATTGAGCACCAAAATGGGTGAGGTCCACTCGAACTCATTAACTACATGACCCACGTAAGAGAGAGGATCAAAACGTAATATGGATGTTTCCTTATCCCAAAAGAGGACTGATATTATTTATTATGGATTCGCTGATGGTGATGTCCTTTACCCAGGGCAGGGTACTAGATGGATGTGGCGACAGAATTGCTTCGTTGTATCATCACCGGTTCATAGGTGATAGTTGTTGGTTAGAGAAACTCCAAGTTTGGTTCCTCGCTTAGAACTTTGATGTTGATGTGATGGTATGAGTCTAGATGAATGTTGATGATTCACTGTCTACTCTTTATCCTTGTCCTAGATGAGCATTGGTCCTTTGAGTTGTGTTGAGTCAAGTTTCCTTTAGATGAGTCTGATGTATTGATGATTTTGAGATGAGATGTTGATGATTCATTTGTCTACTCTTTATTCTTTCTTTATATAGACAATTGACATGCTGATGGAGTATGATGTTGAGTTGATGTTATGCTTATATTATTCTTCATGTGTTATTATATTCAGACATCTTACATACCGTACATTCCACTTACTGACGCCACTCGGCGCTACATAATTTAATGATAAAGATACAAGAGGTAGAGGACTTCAGCAGACACATCGTTGTGGTTCGAAGATTAGATTTCTGTATTGGTTAGCCCTCCTTGCTTTCTGGAGGAACCCTTTTTCCTTTACCTGTTATTTTAATTATTGAGTTGGGGAGCCATTGCCTATCATGGTGCGCACTTAGACTGTTAAGCTGAGTTAAAGGCTTGATAGACATGAGTTGAGGTTTGATAATGAGGTCTTTCCCTCTTTGAGTTGATTTATTAATATTGTTCACTTATCATTGATGTTGAGACTGAGTTTTTTGGCCATTAGCCCTTTTTATCGATTTAGAATGACTGATGTAGCTCACTGCCTTATTCTATTATTTCTGCTATGGTTGATGTTGAATGGTTGTCGTGACATTGAGTGGTTCTCTTGGGGACTAACAATAGTCACTGAGTGTCAGCCACACCTAGGGCACCCTTCCGAGGCGTGACAAACTTGGTATTAGAGCATAGAGTTCAAGAGTCCTAGGGAGTCTATGAAGCCATGTCTAGTAGAGTCTTGTTTATATATGTGTTTTACACCACACTTTATAAACAGGAGGCTATAATACATTAGGAATGGTTACACTTCTTTGATATTGTGAGCTCTTGTGATAGAGTTTGACTCTATGAAACTTCCTTCTAATTCGTGCGCCACAAGTTGCAGATCATGCCTCCTAATTATATTGTTGTAGAAAGAGATGCCTCAACCCCAAACGCTGAGAATTCCCCACCAGAGCTCCTTACCCAGACTGAGAAGAGGAGATGGGGTCGACCTGCTAGAGCTGCTGAGGTTCCACAAGCACCACTTTCTCAGTCAGCCTCAACTTCGGAAGTAGACTTCAGGGGAGCCATTGCTATGCTCAGTTAGTTGGTGACCTCCCAGAGTAACAGCCGAAGTCACCAGGCCCCTAGCTCCAGCTCCCAAGAGCCTACAGCTATATCCTGGCTCAGAGATTTCTTGAGGATGAATTCGTCAGTCTATATGGGGTCTAAGGTTAAGGATGACCACAAAACTTTATCGATGAGATATGCAAGATTTTGAGGGCTATGTATGCGAATGAGGTTGAGGGAGTTAATCTTATCTCCTATCAGCGTAAGGATGCTGCTAATGTCTAGTACAACGAATGGGAGCATGGTAGAGGTGAAGAAGTTGAAGTTGCAGAGTGGGAGGAGTTTGAGAGTGCTTTCCTCGTCCACTTCTTTCCCCAAGAGTTGAGGAAGGTGAAGGTTGAAGAGTTTGTGAACCTGAAGCAATAGGGGTGGACTGTGAAAGAGTATTGCCTCTAGTTCATTCAGTTGTCCTAGTATGCCCCGAAAATGGTTCTTGATATAAGGGCGAGGATGAGAAAGTACGTGTCTTGATTGGGCAGGCATGTAAAGAGGGAGTGTAAGGCAGCATTGCTGATCCCAGGTATGGACATCTCTAGACTTATGGTCTATGCCCAGCAAACTGAGGAGGACAAGAAAAAGGACAAGGAAGAACAACAGAGTAAGAAGGCCAAATCCGTGGGGCATGAGCCTAGCCAACAGAAGCAGAATAAGGGGGATAAAAGTTACTTTGAGATGAGGTCTTCTAGCTATGCACCTTCGATGACAAGTGCACCTATTATACAAAATAGATATGATCAGAATTATTATAATCACAAGAATTTTAGAGCTCAGGGTCCTTAATCCCAAGCTAGCATGACCCAAGGCCTAAGAGGAAAGCCATCATGTTGCAGATGTGGCAAACTTCACCTTAGTGCTTGCTGTGAGGGCACAGATGCTTGTTATTTATGCGGACAGCGGGGCCATCTTCTGGGTGAGTGTCCTATGAGGAGAAGGGGTGATAGGAGTAACAAAGCTTAGTCTTCTACAGTGCCCCTGGTGGGCAGTCATCAGAAGGCTACTACTGCGGGTGTAGGAGGCAGGACGAATCGTCTGTATGCGATGGGCAATTGATAGGACCAAGAGATTATACTGAATGTTGTTATAGGTATGTTCTGAGTCTTTTCATATAATTGTTATTAATAGCTTGACCCGGGTGCCACTTTATCTTTTGTGACTCCCTGTGTGGCCAATAAATTTGAGATTTTTCCAGAGTGTTTGCTTGAGCCTTATAATGTTTCTACTCCCACTAGTGAGTCTATCCTAGCTGAGAGGGTATATAGAGACTATGTAGTATCCATCTATCATAGGGATACTTTGGCTGACTTGATAGAAGTTGGAGATGGTTGACTTTTATGTAATCCTTTTTATGGATAGGCTCCATGCCTGTTATGCCTCCATATATTGTAGTACCCGAGTTGTGAAATACCAATTTCTGAATGAACCAATCCTAGAGCGAAAGGGAAGTTCTATTGCACCCAAGGGTAAGTTTACTTCCTAGCTGAGGGCTAGAAAGCTAATTTCTAAAGGTTGAATTTACCACCTCGTGCGAATTAAATATGGGGATATCGAGTCCCCTACTCTTGATTTAGTTCCTGTTGTAAATGAGCTCACTGAGGTATTCCTTGCGGATTTACCTGGAGTCCCTCTTAACAGGCAGATCGAAGTTCGGATTGATGTTCTTCCTGATGCACAGCCTATTTCAATTCCCTCATATAGGATGGCCCTTGCTGAGTTGAAGGAGTTGAAAGAGCAGTTGAAGGATCTGTCAGAGAAGGGCTTCATTAGGCCAAGTGTTTCTCCTTGGGGTGCTCCCATTCTGTTTGTACAAAAGAAAGATGGGTCTCTCAGGATGTGCATAAACTATAGGCAACTGACCAAAGACATGATGAAGAATAAATATCCTCTCCCCATGATAGATGATCTATTTGACCATGTTCAGGGTGCCTCATGCTTTTCAAAGATAGACCTCAGATCGGGTTACCACTAGTTGAAACTGACAGAATGTGATGTTCCGAAGACAGCCTTCGGGACTAGATATGGCCACTTTCACTTCTTGGTCATGTCCTTTGGGATGACGAACGCACCTACAACTTTCATGGACTTGATGAATAGGGTGTTCAGACCCTACCTTGACATGTTTGTCATCGTGTTCATTGATGATATTTTGGTGTATTCGAAGGATAAGGAGGAACATGCCAAAAACCTTAGAATTGTCCTCCAGACTCTTAAGGACCATGAGTTGTATGCGAAGTTCTCGAAATGTGAGTTTTGGCTCAAGTCAGTGGACTTCCTAGGCCATGTTTTTTCGGGTGATGGAATTCGAATAGATGCCTAGAAGATTGAAGCAATTAAGAATTGGCCAAGACCGACCTCTCCAACTGACATAAGAAGTTTCTTGGGTTTGGCAGGCTACTACCGCAGATTCGTTGATGGATTTGTTCCTTATCTGCAATGTTGACAAAGATGACTCGGAATAAGGTCAAGTTTTAGTGGTCTGAGGAATGTGAGAGGAGCTTCCAAGAGTTAAAGACTAGATTGACCACTGCACCTATTTTGACGTTGCCTGATGCGACGGAAGATTTTGTGATATATTGTGACGCATCAAGATTTGGGTTGGGTTTTGTATTTATGCAGAGAGGAACGGTGATAGGGTATGCTTCCAGGAAGCTTAAAGTTCATGAGAGGAACCATCCAACCCATGATCTTTAGTTGGCTGCGATAGTGTTTGCACTTAAAATCTGGTGCCACTACTTGTATGGAGTGCATATGGATGTGTTCACTGACTACAAAAGCCTGCAGTATGTCTTCAATTAGAGAGAGCTCAACCTACGACAAAGGAGATAGTTGGAACTTATCAAGGATTATCACATGAGCATCCTATACGATTCGGGTAAAGCTAACATTGTTACTGATGCTCTTAGCAGGTTGTCAATGGGTAGCACGACCGATGTTGAGGAAGAGAAGAAAGAGCTAGTGAAGGAAGTGCATAGGTTGGCTCGATTAGGAGTCCAACACGAGGAGAATGTCAAGGGAGAAATCAATGTGCAGAGTAGGTCAGCATCATCCATAGTAGCAGAAATAAAAGAGAAGCAAGATTGAGATCCTATTATACTCCAACTGAAGAAGGTTGTCCATAAACAAAAAGTGATGGTCTTCTCCAAAAGGGGAGATATGGTGTTGAGATACCAGAGTAGGCTATGTGTTCCTGATATTGATGGTGTTCGAGAGAGGATCATGGCTAAAGCCCACAACATTAGGTATTCCATTCATCTAAGATCTACCAAAATGTACCACGACTTAAGGGAAGTCTATTTGTAGAGTGGAATGAAGAGGGATATTGTTGAGTTCGTTCGAAAGTGCCCGAATTTCTAGCAAGTAAAGGTTGAGCATCAAAAGCCAACAGGCTTGACTCAGAACTTTAAAATTCCAAAGTAGAAGTGGGAGATGGTTAACATGGACTTCATCACTAGCCTACCGAGATCCCAGAGGCAGCATAATTCTATATGGGTGATTGTAGACAGGATGACTAAATCAGCACAGTTCTTGGCAGTAAAAACAATTAATACCATGGAGGAGTATGCCAAGACGTACATCAAGTGATTGTGAGGTTGCAATTCCGTTGACCTTTATTTGGGGAAGAGGAGCCCAGTTTACTTCTCACTTCTAGAGTTCTTTCTAGAAGGGATTGGGTACCAAGGTAAATCTGAGTACAACCTTTCATCCACAGATGGATGGCCAGGTGGAGCGCACTATTCAGATGGTAGAAGATATGTTGAGAGCCTGCGTCCTTGACTTCGAAGGGAATTGGGATGACCATCTACTACTGATTGATTTGCATATAACAACAGTTATCATGCGAGCATTCAAATGGCCCCCTATGAGGCCTTGTATGGGAGGTGGTGTAGATCATCCATTAGGTGGTTTGAGATTGGATAAGCTAAGTTTATTGGGCCTGACCTTGTCCACCAGTCCATGGAGAAGGTAAAGATTATTAGTGAGAGGTTAAAGACTACACAAAGTCGTCAGAAGTCTTACATCGATGTGAGGAGAAGGGATTTAGAGTTCGAGATGAGCGATTGGGTATACTTGAAGGTATCACCCATGAAGGGTGTCATGAGGTTTGGGAAGAAGGGGAAATTAAGTCCTTGTTATATCAACCTTATCAGATTGTGAGGAGAATTGAGAAGGTTGCCTATGAGCTAGAGTCCCCTTCCTAGTTAGATGGAATCTATTCGGTGTTCCATATTTTCTATGTTGAAGAAGTGTTTGGAAGATCCTGCCTTTGTGATCCCTGTTAAGGGCACTGGAGAACAAGGTAGCTTTTCCTATGAGGAAATTCAGTCCAAATTCTTGATCGACAGGTTATAGCAGACTGAGAAACAAAGAGATAGCCTCCGTTAGAGTTTTTTTGAGGAATCAATTTGTTGAGGATGACGCGTGTCAAGATTAGAAAGTGATGAAAATCAAATGTCTGCACCTATTCGTGCCTAATGACGAGAATATCGAAGGTGGTGTTTCTATCCTTAACTTAACTTGATGTTTTATCCTGAGTTGATGTGTCTATTCTTGATGTTCTGAGTAGAGTTATTGAGGTCGATGAAGAGTTAAGAATTGAGTTGATGACTGAGTATCGAGATGTGTCTTGAGTCTATTCGTGCCATAATACCTCTCCCACTCATCATTCGAGGAAAAATGATCCCAAGGGGGAGATGATGTAATGCCTATAAAATTACCAAAATGCTCTTGGAGGAGAGAGGTTCGCATAACGCGTCTTTCAATGCTCGAATGTCAAATCCGAGGCCAGATTTGTGATCAATGCAAAAAATTTAGTAGGGGAAGGGACTCGGTCAATTTTTAGAGCGATCGAGTCCAAAGATAATTTTTCATTCTGAAACGAAAAACAATGGAGATACGTGACAGAGTCGCGTCTCACACCCATCGTGGAGAGGGACTTATGTTTTTCCATAATGTTTTGATGGGATTGAGAAAACGCATTTGGGAAAAGTTTTACCAAACATGAACTGTTCGCAACCAGTTTGCGTCGCAGACTGGGTAATTTCGCGACTGAAAAATTTCTAAAAATTTGAGGGGCAGTCTAGTCCATTCCTAACACCTTTTAAAACCCACCTACAACTAATATATGTTGTTGTCACAAAGAAAAGGTCTAAACCCCATTCTAAATCCTCTTCTTAACAACGCTACCAAGCTAGTGCTTGAGGAGAAATGGAAGAGTTAAGAGGAAGTTCCAAGGGATTGTGTTGTTAGCAATCATCCCAGGTATGTAAGGCTAACCTAAAGCATGGGATTGTTCTTCCATATGCCCCTTTGAGATAAATTGAGTCTATGATTGAAAATGTTGAGATATATGTAAAAATCCTTTAGTATTTTACTGAGATTCTTCTTAATTCATGTATTTTCCTTAAATTGATGATCATCATAAACTTGATTTCTCCATAAGTTGTTTCCATGAATGATTTTTACAAAATCCTATGTCTATTTCACTAAAGAATGCAATAGTGAACTTACGGGATGAGTCTAGAGCCTTGACGATGATGATGTTTGTGATGTTGTTATTGTGTTCCAATTTGTTAAGAGTCTTGATGATGATGTTGATGAGAATGATATTCATGAGTCTTAAAAACATGAAACTAAATTCTAAAAGAATGTTTTGAGTTCATGATGTTGATGTTCATAAGATGAGTTGATGATGATGTACTATGTCCCCATGGGACCGATAATGAGAAATCCTGATGATGATGTTTTATGAGAATGTCGAGTTTAGCAATCGAACCGTAATATGGATGTTTCCTTGTCCTAAAAGAGGATATGTTACTTTTTGTGAATCCACTGATGGTGATGTCCTTCACCCCGGGCAGGGTACTTGATAAATGTGGCAACATCATCGCTTCATTGTATCATCACTGGCTTATAGGTGATTGTTGTCGGTTAGAGAAACTCCCAGTTAGGTTCCTCCATGATAGAACTTTGATGTTGATGTGATGGTATGAGTCTTGATGGATGTTGATTATTCAATGTCTACTCTTTATCCTTGTCCTAGATGTGCATTGGTCCTTCGAGTTGAGTTAAGTCGAGTTTCCTTGAGATGAGTCTGATGTATTAATGATGTTGAGATGAGATGTTGATGAGTCATTTGTCTACTCTTTGTTCTTTCTTTAAATAGACAATTGACATTCTGATGGAGTATGATGTCGAGTTGATGTTATGCCTACATTATTTTTCTTGTGTTATTATATTTAGCCATCTTACATACCGTACATTCCACGTACTGACGCCACTCGGCGCTGCATCATTTCATGATACAGGTATAGGAGGTAGAGGACTTCAGCAGACGCATCATCGAGGTTCGAAGATTTGATTTCTATCATTGGTGAGCCCTCCTTGCTTTCTGGAGGGTCCTTTTTTCCTTTATTAGTTACTTTAATTATTCAGTTGGGGAGCCAAGGTTTGTCATGGTACCCTCTTATACTATTTAGTTGAGTTAGAAGCTTCACAGACATGAGTTGAGGTTTGATGTTATGGTCTCTCACTCTTTGAGTTGAGTTAGTAATGTTGTTTACTTATTATTGATGTTGAGACTGAGTTTATTGGCTATTGGCCCTTCTTATTGATGTAGAATGACTGATGTACCTCACTTCCTTATTCTATTATTTCTGCTATGCTTGATGTTGAATAACTGTTTTGAGATTGAATAGTTTGCTTGGGGACTAGCAATTATCACTGGGTGCCAGCCACACCTAGGGAACCCTCCCGGGGCGTGAAAATCATCATAACATCATACCATTCATACTTAGAAATATAATCCATGAAAATCATAGTTTTGTCATCGAAAACTAGGGCTATTTGTGGGTTCATGAGCAATTGAGTTAAAAACATGCAATTAGATGAAAATCATATAGAAATCATGCAATGGAACTCAATTTTGGATTATTAGTAAAGGAACTAACATCAATTCAATAGCCCTAATCATCATATACTTGAAATCACTTTCTTTCACTTGGAAATCACAAAAATCATGTAATTCTTTATAATTCATGCATAATTAGTATAATAATAATGTAGTAATCATAAGTTAACCATTTAGAATGTCATCATAAAAACTCATAAAAATCCATGCATAAACTTTGAGAAAAAGGGAAAATTGAGTTGGGCTTCATGGATGAATCTAGTCCATGATGAAACTCTACTCTAGCTTCAATGGAGAGAAACCTTAGAGAGAAATTTTTGAGAACTTTGGAGAGGGCTATATGTGTGAACGAATTAGAATAAAATAGGACTAGGTTTTATAGGACTTGGGTAGGTTAAGTTAGTTAGGAGTATCAAAATGATGTAATTAAGAAGTTAAACAAATTGAAAATGACGAAAAAGTCTTTCATTTTAAATCAACTGGAGCCATTTAGGAGACCTTGTTCACGGCCCGTAAACCCTTCCACGGGTCGTGATTAGGTTCATACAATGTATGGTCCAAGAAATGGAGCTATTGGTGATTAGACTTTAAAACCATGAGACTCAATGTCCGTTCCGTCGTTCCATTTATGTATCATAGAATCCTTTCGTAGAGTGCTTCTAGACTTAGAAAATTTTTCCTCTCCTAGGGTCCCATTGACGACTTAGTCTATGAGCCATAAAAGGGAATACGACCTATCCTATTTCTACAGTTCATGGTTGCAACTTTCCATTTTTCTGGCTTTTCAGCATGTTGGGTGTTACATGTCGGACCCAAACTACGACCACCGTTAATAGATCGCTGAATGGTTAAAGGGTTGTAATTTAGGGGTCTTGTTTTATTACATTTTGAACCTCTGAAATATGTCTCTGAAGCTTAATTTACGACCCACTCTATGACTCATAGATTAATCTATGGGTCGTAGAATCCTTTCGTTGTTCCTGTCAACACTTAGTAATATTTTCAAATCTTAGGTCCCCATCTACGAGACTATTTTACGACTCGTAAAATTTGTTTGTAGTTCAAAACAAGAATTCTAATTTTTAACCAATCCAAGACCCCAAACCACAAACACACTTTACAATCCATACTTCCATTTATAGACCATAAATACCTCTCATAGATCCTCCCCACACTAAACCAGTTTTCCACTTTGGCTGATCCCATCCATGAGCCTTGTTTACGACTTGTTGTTTGAACCACGAGCCATAAATGAGGCTCGTACTTTAACTTTGCGCATTTCCACTTCCACTTCTTCTACACTTTCAAACTTTCTAACTTTCAGGGCCTTACACCTTCAAAATATGATAGAAAATCCCCATAGAAATCATCTTATGGGATTCATGATATGAAATGAACCAACCCTTACACATAGAATTTTTACCCTCCCACTCAAGAATAGGCTCATTAGAGAAATGAAATTTGATCTTTGGAGTTCTACAATCTATGGAAACATATGAGGCACGCAACCAATTCATACCAAGAATGACTTTGAAGTCGACCATATGAGGCTCAACAAGATCACAATGATTAACATTATGTAAAACTGACATGGGACAATTTCTATACACTTTTTTTTCTACAATCGGCTCACCAATTCGATACACAATGAAGAAGGATATGATAAAACCTTAGTACATACATTAAATTGATTTACAAAAAAAGGTATGACAAAAGACAAATTGGCACCAAGATCCAAAAATGTATACGTACCAAAATTAATGACCTTTAACATATCGATAACAACATCAGAAGTCTCGTTAACTTCTTGCCTTCCATGGAGAGCGTAAAATCATTTGTGCATTGACCACCACCTTGAGCTTGTCCACATTGTAACACTTGGCCTTAGGGTGTACTACCACTCCCATTTCCACAATCCTTGGCATGATGAATAGATTTTCCACACTTGAATCAAGCATCATAACTAGCCAAACATTTCCATTTGTGAGACATCCCACATTTTTTGTAAGCAGGATAAGTTTGAGCACTTGAACCACCTCCTTGAACCTTGGGAATTTTCCCCTTATCCTTGTTGAATATTTGAGGAGGAGTATTGGTTGGACCTTGACCTATATACCTTTACTCACCTTGGGCCCTTCCATGTGCACCACTCTCGAACCTTCCGTTAGAGATGTCATCACTATCAACTCGGACCTTCTTTAACTCTCTAGATCTCTCCCTTATCTTCTCATCAACCATTTGCTCCACATAGGTCATAAGTCTAGAGATATGGATATCCTTGACTAGAATAGCCGTTTTGCATTCTTTGGACACAAAACCTGAGGCGCCGAAGATGAATTTTCTCATTCTTGCCCTTGGATTGGCAACCATGAAAGGTGCACACCTAGAAAACATGGAGAATTTGAAGGCATACTCCCTCACACTCACGTTTGTGTGGAAAAGGTTGATTTGTTGCTTTACTTACATTTAGAATTCATTTGTTAGTGCTCTGCCTGTTGGACTGAGCTTCTGACCTATTGAGAGGAGTAGTTTGTCCTTCGACAATCTCTCGGGGATTTTTTTACCTTATATTATATTCTATTAGAGGACTAAGATATTTACACTAGTACTATTTTTTCTTCATTTCAGTGGCATATAGATGTGAAACTGTTCTTGGATCGATTTTTAGATTTGGATATTCTGCTTTAATGCTTACCCTTCCATATTTATACTAAACTTTCACTTTATTTTTTGTATTATTTTGTTAATTTCCAATTTAGCCTGACCTGGATTGGTGGGTTAAAGGCAAGTGCCATCACACTCGATTTTGGATTGTTACAAAAATACCTGGGGAGACACAGATAAGGGTTGTCCACTGAACAAAAAAAAGAAATTAAGAGTGAAGAAAGACACGTACCTGGCAACCCGTGAATGGAGTCATCCTTGCCCTGACCAATTTGTTCATTATGCACCGTGTGATGCGTCCAAGGTTATTTCGAAGCCTAACTTTTTTCAACTCATTTTGCTCTTGGCTATGTCATCTAGGACATTTTCTATATCTATGAATAATTCTAAAATATAATTTTCAAGTACTTTAGATGTAGAGAGAGTTAAAAATTGTCACGGAGCACAGAGTTCATTGTGTTTAACCTTTTTTTCCATCATAATATTCATTTTTGTGATTCTTTGGATGATTTGTTGCATTTTCTCCGTGTTTACTGAACTAAATTTCTCATTTAAGGGTTATAATTCTTTCATGAACATTACTTTTAAATATTGATTTTGATTAATTTGTTTATCATATTGATTTATTGGTTCAACATTGTTCTTAAATATTTTACTGCATAGCTAATAGTGAAATACTATTTATGCATTTATGCTTGAGTACGATAGATAAAATTATAGAGTGGACACAGGATTAAACCGAGTGAGCACGAGCAAAAATAATCTTATTAATCAAATAAGCATGATAAATCAATTAGTTAAATTAACTTGTTATGGAGGAAAATAGTTTTAATATTCTTTAACTTTTTTTACATTTGATTGTTCAAATATTTGAAAAAAAAAATTCAAAGAAAATAAGATATTTAAAAGTGGGAAAAATGACTTCTCTAATGGAAATAGGAAAAACAAGTGATATTCTATTGTCTTATCCTCATCCACCCAACTCCCGCCCCTTGATCATCCCATCCCTTCCACCCCTAACAATCAACCTCATCCTATCTCAACTCTGTAGTAATTTACCATATAACATAGAAATACTCTTGGGATAATATTTTCTTGCTTACCCTCTAACACTAGAAAATACGTAGAAAATCACTTTTTTTTAAAAAAAAAAATAACATTGTTTAGAAAAATATTTTATGTGGAAAACATTGTCCTTCACACCAAACACAAATTTTATGAATTTTGTCGGTGAACTCATTCTAATAGTAGTAATATTAAAGTTATATATATAACTAATTCCTTAGCACAAAGTCATTTAAAATTCTAATACTCAAAAAAAATTCACCTTCTTGTTTATTTAAATTTTAATAAATTGGCTCCTCCAATCTATGCTGTAATTTGAGGCAAGAATAGCTAGTCTCGTTCTTTGTGCTTTAACAACATAATAATATCACACCGACCAGTTCCAAATCTTTCAAAGGTAACCTAAAAAATAAAATACTACATATGTTTCGGGATGGAAACGGGGCGGGGCAGGTTTAGACTATGTGGGACGTTGTAGGTTTAAAGTTATGTGGGGCGGGGCGGATAGGGGACGGGTTGAAATAACCATTTTAAAAACTAATGTGGGGCGGGGCGGCCGGTTGCAGATTTGAAAAATCAAATAGGAATTCGAAGAAAATTAAATTTTTGTAATTCGTAAAAATCAAAGATATAAACTTTTAATTTTCTATTAAACATTGACTTTTGTCTTTTTTTATCTAAAATTTAAATTAGACATCTCTGGTAAATTGTTAGTTGTTAAAATGTTAATTGGAAACTTTTAATTAACGATTAAGAAACAAATGTTGAATTGTCAACTAAAAATAGTTAATTAGTTGTTGAGATGTTAATTAGCTAAAATAATTATGAAATTTTATTTTTCATATTAAATTTAATTAAAACATAAAAGAACTTAAAAATTTAAGTGGAGCGAGTTTACACGGAGCGAGGTGGGGCGGTGTGGGTCGAAAATGAAAAAAGTCATGATGCGGCGCGAGACGAGGTGGTTTAAAAAAATTTCGACTTGATCTAAACCTTCCCTGCACCCGCCCCATTGCCATCCCTACAAATATTCGGAGATTAATTACAAATAAATAGTCAACATGAAATAATGAGCAGATCGATAAACAAAACAATTTTTTGATGTACCAATAAGCCCATAAATGGGTTAATCACATGATGTAGTTTCCTATTATTATAATAGGAAAATTTAAGCAAAACCTCTTTAGCAATAATGTCAAAACACAAACCCTAAAATAAATAGTTCATAACAAGTCCCGAGTAGCATGTGACCATGGCACCTTATTTAGATTTCACAGAAAGAGCAGCTTCTTCTTCTTCTTTGCTTTTTGCAAATAGTCGACCGCTCAAGTATTTACCCTAAAAGAGCATCTTGAGTAGTTCCAACAGCAACTGAATCATGATGAATTTTATCATCATCTTCTTGTTCATTAGAATCCGTCATGGTCTCCTCCGTAGGATCATTCACGTCCATGTTTTGGGACGAAAAGTAACGCTCCACATAAATTGGATTAGGTGCCAGAGAAAGCTCGAGATTAGTACCTGCAGCCTGATCATTTGGTTGTGGTGCTTGTCCATTTCTTAATGCCAGAGAAAGCTCAAGATTAATACCTACAGCCTGTTCATTTGAATGTGGCCCTGGGCCATTTCTTAATGCCACAGAAGTCTCAAGATCAAAACCTATAGCCTGCTCATTTTGTTGCAGCGCTGGTCCATTTCTTAAGGCCAGAGAAAGCTCGATATTAAGGTCACCCTCGACTGTTTCATTAACATTAGCTGCAGTTTGTATTGGTTGGAGCTGCTGATTAGAGATTTGCGGTGGCCCTCCATTTGCAGACACCATAGGGCTAGTATATATGGCATATTAAGTAACTAATTAGCATAATAATACACTCTACTGGAAAATTAAACTCAAAAAACAAGAAGCATTACTTGAGTCGAAAGGGTTTTTTTTTGTAGAAAACGTGAGCTTTATTTAATGTTATGTTACGCATCATTGCAACAAAGATAGATGACATTACTACTAACACTAAATCGATCAGGAAGACTTCTATAATTACAAGCCTAAGTATTTAAAGCATTAATCCTCTCGGACCACTTTTATTTTTCTGTCCAATTTATTTGCAAATAGTGTATTAGAACTTTCATTCTTGTATAAATCTTAGAGGCTAACTCTTGTACTTAAGGCCTTCAAGATTTTGAGAGTGTATCTTGTTACTTTTCACACCCTTTACTTATGAGATGTTCATTATGACTTAATCTTGCGTTTGCACCTTGTTATTTCCACTCAATTGCTAATAATGGCTTAAAATTAGTTAGGATTCTCCTAGGAACTTAGATATAGGTTCCCTCATGGTTTGTAGATTTTGGGTTCTAACATTTTCTGATATATGGGACTTCTAGTAAAAGGTTGGAGCCTCTCTTTCTGCTTCGTTGTGCTTTAATTAAAACTTAATCTTACTCATTTCTGTTGAACATATTGGAGACTTGATATATTCCTGGTGATAACAATAATTGGAGGAGCATTCAGAACAACATTCAAAACAGGCTACTGACACAGAAAATCTATGGAAGGAAACAAAGAAGTACTATGAGAGAATATGTGCAGTCATGATTTTTGCAACCTTCTATAGCAGGGCACTGTGGTGCATAACTCATCAATACAAATACCTATGGAGGGAAGTTCATAATCAGACGCCCTTTTATATTTTTACACCATGTTTTTATGATAACTGGTTAATCGTTACAACATAAATTTAACGCAAATTAGTTTTCAAAGTTATGTGTTGATATAGCACGATTGTTTTGGTCACAAGTGCACGGATGTTAATTAAACTCTAGTTGTATTTACATATTTCTAACTAGAAAGACATCCAATAGGTAGTTTCAACTATAAAACGTAAGGTAGACTAACCTTTCTTATTTATTCAAAACAGACAATAGTTGTAGTTCAACAAGTATTCTAAAATGGTTAAGCAAGAAATGGAACAGTGTCCACCTTTTCCTACAAAGGAGGTAAACCCTAACACTCAGTGGAACAATGAAAAAAGAAATCAACTTAGGGAGTAATTCCTATGTCGCGACGAGCATGAACCGACCAATAGAGCTAGGAAAAAAAAGGAAAATGTCATGCGAAGAGCTACATAGTGAAAATTAGATATGACTATATATTGGGCCAACTAAGAAATGAGTCTGAACTATCTCACTCTAGTTATGAAGAATAGGAAGAAGGTATAGAACTGAAAAGGGAAGAAATTGACAAAGCAATAGAAGAGTGGAAGTAAGATCTCATCTTATATGTAGCAGGGGATGCTCCTACAATTGCTGCAATTGAAAGGTATATTACTATGCAGGTGAATAGTATAAGTAAGCTTAAGGTGTATTATCACAATTACGGTCACTGGACCTTGCAGGCTATTTTTGGAAATTTCTGAAAAATTATTTTTTTACCTCTCTCATTAGGTTCCCCTAGTCTTTATTGATAAGTTTGTATGGTTGGTTTTGGATTTCCGTTAAAAAGTTGAGTTATTTGTGAGTTTTTTTTAAAGGCTAAAGTTGTTCAAAAAGTGAATTTTGTATTATTTGGAATTACGAGTCTCAAAATAAAATTTGTTAGTTCCATCAGCTCCGGAGCATATAAATTCGTTTAGAAGAATCATCTTTTTCATATTTGATGTTGTTTTGTGGATTTGAGGTCCTAAGTTAGAAATTCGAATTAGAACGGAACAAGGTTTGACTTTAGTCAACACATGGATGTCGGATGCTCCAATAGATTTTTGATGATACTGTTTGTTTCAGAAGTTAATTTTACGTCTAGCAGAGGTTTCTTCATATATTTAGGAAGTTCAGAGAGAATTTTGATCTTTTTGAGCCTTAAGTTCATTAAGTTGCGGCTTGTCAGATTCCCAGTCAAGGATATCTCAGATTCAATATTTGATAGGTTCATTGAGTCAGAAAAGTCAAATTTAGTATGGTAGCATATATGATTTGCCCATGAGCTTCCGAATGAATCTCGAGGCTCTGATCGGAGGCTTAGAGAAATTCTCAAAATATGATATTTGGTGTGAGTATTTAATCATCACTTTCGTAGTGCTAAATCCCGCATTCATGATGCACCTTACCCTTGTTCTTCATGATTACGGTGAGTCCTCACACGAATGCCATGTGTTACTTCTTGGTGCTCAATGATTGCGACCTCTCTCCAACAATCGTGATGTAGACTTTTCTTGTGATCCGTTATCGCAAAGAATAGTGAGTCATGATCACAATGACCAAAAGATACCTGAGTAGTGTTTGATTGGGGTTTTGACTATTTTTCACCATTTTGAACCCTTGGAGCTTGGGAAGGCGATTCTTGAAGAAATTTTTCGAAGGAATGTTTTGGGTAATTATGCATTTTTCACCTGAAATATTTATATTTCTTCCTAAATTCAAGTTATAAACCCCAAATTTCATGAATTCTTCAAGAACTTGAATTTTAGTAAAATGAGGATTTTTAATCCATTTCTATTCCAATTTTTATGAAATTTTCAACCATGAGCTCCTTATTACTTTAGAATTTGATTTTCCAGTACCATTCTAGTTTTACCCTTTTAATTTTCGAAGTGAATTTTGGGATGATCTCACCCTCGAAATTGAAACTTTGCATTATGGGTATCGTTGAACTCCTTTTAATGAATTCTTTCCATTCTTGATAGTGGGTAATCCTTATTCAACGGTTATTCTTCTATATAGTATTTAATTCTGGCGTAGTTATCGGTATTCGAGGTAGATTCAGCTATCCTTCTTTGAGATTGAGGTTGGATAATAGATTATTCTTATATAGTAGACTATGGGATAGGATCGCATCATGTTATGAGGTTGTTAATTATGCTATGTTGTCCATGTGAGGGCTTTACTTGCTTTTGTGCTTGTTTTGTGACTCTGTTTTAGCTTAATTGAAATATGGCATATTGTTTTTGTGAAAAGATACATTTTGAGATGATATATGAATTGTGGCATATTTTTTAGAAAAGTAACATTTTGAGAGGAGATGTGAATGCGGCATACTTTTGAGAAATGAAAGATTTTGAACTGAGATATGGATCGTGCTATATTTTTTCAAAAATATTTTGAGATGAGATGTGAATTGTGGCATATTTTGAGAAATGAGGTGCTTTGAAAGGAGTGGTGAATTGTGACACGTTCTAATAAAATGAAAAGACTTTTAAAATGGTGTGTGTTTATTTCAAAAGGACTTCATCCCATTATTTATAAATAAGGATTCTTATTACAAATTGTTGAGTTTGAGAACTTTGATATTTTTGCAGACTTGATGAAATGAATGTTGTTTCTATATTTATATTTGACATGCTTTCATACTCATACATTATACCATGAAACATGTGAAGTTGAAAATTGTGAAAAATATGGTTTTGTAAGAAAATGAGACATCATTAAAATTCTTGACCACGAGCTAGGTGGCAAAGAGGATGAGATATCGAGATTGTGATGATGTTTATAGTCTATGAATACCCCATGGATCCATTCTAGTAGCTTAGCTCAATAGGTATATACGACAAGTTGTGTAATCCAACCCTACCATCCATGCTTTGCATTTATTCCATATCATTGCATTGTATCTTGTTGATGCTTGAGTGTTGACTTCTCTTATGGTGTTTGGTTATACTTGAGCTTGCGTGTTTACTTTATTTGTGTTGTTGTATATAAATAAGTAGCAGCGATGCCGTACAAGTTTTCTTGTGTGCAGGTGGAAGCATTCCTTGTTCATTACATATTTTAATAAGTTTTTAATAACTAATCATTCAAACCCGTTGGGTACATATAAATTATACTCATCCCTACTTTTGTGTCCCTTTTTTGGATAAAGATTATAGTCAGGATCATCCACGTAGGGTTGATTACTTTAGTAAAGATTATATTCCAGATTAATTGGTGGTGAGACCTAATACTCCAAATCACTATCAGCTCTATCTTTATTATGTAGTCTTTATTTCATTTCAAAGACAGACTTGTATGTACTATTCTAGAGATTGTATCAGATGCTATTTACCCTTACGACACCAAGTTTTGGGGTATTGCCTTATTATGTATCTTTTTTACTTTGTGGCCTTAATTCTCTTTTGGGAGTTGCGTATGTGTTTTACTTTTTAATTTGGCTTACAAAGCAAGTTAGATTTTAGGATATATCCCATCATGACCTCGATTTTTGAATCGTGATAGATGGTTATTTCTTAGTTTGCTTTGCTCTCTTGGATGATAGGAATGAATTGTTATACTCAAGATCTCAAATGTTGAACGCAAAACCATTATAATCAAGGTGGAATGTTGATTTTAATTATAATGATGTTTTATGGATACTTCAATTTCGGTGAAATAGCCTAATTTGCCTCTGAATTGTTGGGTATGGACTCTCTAAGTAGAATTAGTAGTGGCTTAAGTGTTTCATTATATGTAGATAAATGCACTATTAAGGTTGGGAGAATATCTTTCACATAAGTGCTCATAGAAATGGATATTTCAAAATCAAGGTGGAAGATTGGAATAATTGAGTTTTTGAACAAGTAGTGTATGATGAATGGATTCAAGAATACTGCACTGAATGTATGTAGTTTAGGTATTATGGAGGAGAATATTGTAGGTATTATAGAAGTACTAAAACGTAAAATAAATGAGTGCTTAGCTAGTATAATAGTACAAAACTAGTACAAGAAGGAAAATGTGAAGCAAATTATGAATAAATTGATAAAGGAAGAATCTGGTTGTATAGGTTCCTCAAGTGATTGATTATAAGATTTCGATAAAACATCATATTCTGCTTGGTGACAATTTATGGTTTGCATAATATTCATGTTAGGCTAAAGTTATGGAAAGATCTAAAATGGTTAGCCATAGGTATACAACAACCTATAATATGTATGGGAGGCTCTAATGTTGTATAATCATGTGAAGATAAATCATAAGACACCTCAATTCATGAGGTAGAAATAAATTTTTTTAATAACTTTATGCTTTAGATTGGTATGACAAATAAACTAGATTTGGTAGAGTTTATACATGGTGTAATGGTTGCACTTACAACAAATAGATAAAGTTGTGGTGTATGCTGAATGGATATTAACTATGACTCAATTAGAGATCATTGTTATGGAACATCAAATAAGTACGTTTTATAAGAGTCTACTTAAAAAGGCTGCTTAGAACTTACCTAATATTAGTGCTACTGTTATGAAGAATTGCAATACACTGAATAGGGAATAACAGTTACTAAGCAATTAAAGTGACAAGGGGAGAAGTAAAAAAAGCACCTAAAGATATAAATGATATGAAAGCCCGTGAACATGATGGATTCAATATTTTTTAAGAAGGCTTTGCTAGTGGTAGGAGAAAATTTCCTAAATGCAGCACGAATGTTCAGTCCTATTGACTACAGACCTATCTCATATTAACAATAATCTGTAAAATTACTTTCAAAAGAATCACAAAAAGCTGAAGAAGGTGATTCACTCTATATTTCACCCTAATTAAACAACATTTATGTTGGCTAGAAAAATCAATGATAATATCATCTTAAACCATGAGCTACTGAAAAGTTATGCTGATAATTCCACAACTTATGCTTCACTTAAATGTAGAACTTTTGGAGCAAATCTTATATGAGATAAAATTTTCAGCAATAGTGATCAACTGAATACTGCACGGTGTTACACTGTTATCTATTGATTTAATCACCAATAGAAAATCCACAAGGCCATTCCAAGCTTAGAGAAGGGTTAGAAAAGGACATTTATTATTACCCTTTCATTTTGTGTTGGTTATCAATTTTCTTACAAGTACCATTAAAATCGTATACACAAATTCTGAGTTTCATTGTCATTCCAAGTGTAAGAAGCAAAGAATTGAGCTTAGCCTCACTTATGACTTGTTGATGTTTTATAGGGGTGATATAAAATCTGTAAGAAGCTTATATAAGTGCTTTTTGTTATTCCCTAAGACTTCAGGACTGCTGGCCAATATAGATAAAAGAAATACCTACTTTCTAGGGATAAAGCAATTTGTCTAAGAATAAATATTACAAGAACTACAGCTAGCTTGTGAAGAAAGAAGTAATTTTCAATACATAGATGTACCCTTGAGTACTAAAAGAATGTTTGTGGTCGAATGCATGCCTCTTATTATTTTTTAAAATTCTTAGAAAATTATTGTTTTGCCCTCGATAGTTGCTTCAAGTCACATTTGATCAGTTTGTGGGATTAGTTTTAGAATTTTATTGAAAAGTTATGAAATTTGAGAGCTTTGTTAGCTTTAAAGGCTTAAGTTGTTCATAAATGGTCCTGTTACCAACCGAATCTACAAGTCTTGGAATGAAATTCAGTTAGTTCCCATTAGCTTCAAATTTGTAAATTGATATGGACACATTGTAATTTCTTTTAGTTTGGAGTTCCTTTTTGTGTGTGTGTGTGTTTATGTAAATTTGAGTATAGCCTTTCATCCACAGACAGATGGTTAGGTGGAGCTGACTATTCAAACGGTAGAGGATATGTTGAGAGCTTGCATCCTTAACTTCAAAGGGAATTGGGATGACCATCTACCACTGATTGGATTTGCATATAAGAATAGTTATCATGTGAGCATTCAAATGGCCCCCTATGAGGCCTTGTACGAGAGGAAGTGTAGATCACCCATTGGGTGGTTTGAGATTGGAGAAGCGAAGTTGATTGGACCTGACCTTGTCCACCAGGCCATGGAGAAGGAGAAGAATATTAGAGCGATATTAAAGACTGCACAAAGTCGTCAAAAGTCTTACATCGATGTGAGGAGAAGGGACTTAGAGTTCAAGGTGAGCGATTGGGTATACTTGAAGATATCACCTATGCAGGGTGTCATGATGTTTGGGAAGAAGGGAAAATTAAGTCCTCGCTATATTGGCCCTTGTCAGATTGTGAGGAGAATTGGGAAGGTTGCTTATGAGCTAGAGTTACCTTTTGAGTTAGGCAGAATCCATCTGGTGTTCCACATTTCTATGTTAAAGAAGTATTTAGGGGTCTGCCTCGGTGATCCCTGTTAAGAGAACTAGGGTCAAAGATAGCTTGTCAAATAAGGAAATTCCAGTCTAGATCCTTGATCGACAGGTTCGTAGCCTGAGAAACAAAGAGACAGCCTCTGTTAAAGTATTGTGGAGGAATCAATTTGTTTAGGAAGCCACGTGGGAAGCTGAGAAAGAGATGAGAACTAAGTAACCGTACCTATTAGTGCCTGATGAAGAGAATATTGAAGGTAATATTCCTATTCTTAACGTTGATTGATGTTTCTATCTAGAGTTGATGTGTATATTTTGATGTTCTGACTAGATGTTATTGAGATCAATGAAGACTTGAGAAGTTGAGATGTTGTGTGAGTATCAAGATGAGTTTTGAGTCTATTCGTGCCATAATACTCCTCACACTCATCATTTGAGGATGAATGATCCCAAAGGGGAGATAATGTAACACCTGGTAGAATTACCAATACCCCTAGAGGAGAGATGTGTGCATAACACATTTTCTGATGCTCGGATGATAAATCCAAGGCCGAATTCGTGATCAACACAAAAAATTGAGTGGGGGAAGGGTCTCGATCGATTTTTAGAGCGACCAAGTCAAATGATAATCTTTTGTTTCAAAACGAGAAACAGTGATAGTCCGCGATAGAGCCGCGTCGCAAACCCATCACGGAGGTGCACTTATATTTTTCCTAAATTTTTCAACGGGGTTGATAAAACTCATTCAGGAAAAGTTTTGCCAAAACTGAAATGTCTATGACCAATCCACATCGCGGACTTTGTTATTTCACGGCTGGAAAGTTTCTAAAATTTTGAGGGACATTCTAGTCTATTCCTAACATCTTCAAAACCCATATACAATTAATATAGGTCGTAAGAAAGAGTTCAAAACCCATTCTAAAATCCTCTTTCTAGCAAAATTTAGCAAATTAGGCTTGAGGAGAGTTGAGGTTGAGGAGTCAAGAGGAGATTCTATGAGGAATTGTTGTTAGCAATCATCCCAGGTATGTAAGGCTAACCTAAAATATGGGACTATTATCTCATGTGTCCCCTTTGAGTAAATTGACTATGATTGAAGATAATGAGTTTGATGTGAGGATCCTTGAGCATTCCATTGAGTTTTTACTTAGTTCATATATTTTACATGAATCAATGATCATCACAAACTATTTTACTGCATAACTTGCTTTCATGAATGATTTTATGAAATTTCATGTCTAATTTACTAAAAAGAATGCAAGAATGAATTTAGGGGATGAGTCTAGAACCTTGACGATGATGATGTTTATGATGTTGTGATTGTGGTCCAAATTGTTGAGAGTCATGATGATGATGTTGATGAGAATGATGTTCATGAGTCTTAAAACTTGAAACTAAATTCTAGAAGAATGTCTCGAGTCCATGATGTTGATGTTGATGAGATGAGTTGATGTTGATGATGATGTTAATGTTAGTGTACTATGTCCCCATGGGACTGATGATGAGAAATATTGATGATGATGTCTTATGAGCATGTCGAGTTCTGGGAGGAGTATTGAGCACCAAAATGGGTGAGAGTGAGTCCCGGTCGAACTCATTAACTACATGGCCCGCGTATGAGTCTTGATAGATGTTGATGTTTTAGTATCTACTCTTTATCGTCGTCCTAAACGGGCACGAGTCCTTTAAGTTTAGTCGAGTTTCCTTGAGCTAAGTTTGATGTACTGATGAGATGTTAATGGTCAATGTCTACTCTTTATTCTTGCTTTAGATAGACATTTCACATTTTGATGGAGTATGATGTTTAGTTGATGTTATCGCTTTATTGTTCTATATATACTGTTATATTCAGTAACCTTACATACCGTACATTCCACGTACTGACGCCACTCGACACTGCATAGTTTCATGATATAGATACAAGAGATAGAGGACTTTAGCAGATGAATCGTTGAGGTCCAGAGATTCTAAGTTCAGTTATTGGTGAGGCCTCCTTTCTATTCAGAGGAGCCTTTCATTATCAGTTATTTTATTTTATTGAGTTGTGTAGCCATGGCTTATCATGGTACCTTCTTAGACTATCTAGTTGAGTTGAGTAAGAGGATTCATAGACATGAGTTGAGGTTTGACGTTGAAGTTTTTTTCCCTGTGAGTTGAGTTAACAGAATTTCTTTTGTTTCGCAACAGTCTTATAAGGATGATGCTTCCCCTGTGCCTTATCAATAATTAATAAGGAAGACCGGGCTAAAGGTAACGACTTTTTGGAACCCCCTTTTATTATTAAAAAGAATAGAATTTTTGATAAAGGGCGGCTTCTCCTATGTCATGCCGAAATTTTGTGAACAATGCGGAGTCGAATTTGTTGATTCTCGGATACGAAGGTATCAAATGGGCTATATCAAACTCGCATGTTCAATCGGGTCAGGAAGAACAAGTTGTTCCAGCTCCGGGGAAAAGATTCTTAAACAACTTATTAGAAATACAAGACAGCCAATCAGAAATGTCACAAAATCCAAAAACGAAGGGTTCTAGTGAAACAGAACCAATGATGTCGAGCTAAGAGCACCTTCATTCCTACAAAAAATGGTGGATGTAAAAATCCACAGAGCCAAAATGAAAGGCCTTCATCCATCATAGGCTAGCATGTACATTTTCTTACTATTGATATCGAGATTGAGTTTTCTTGGCCATTGGCCTACTTATTGATATAGAATGAATGATGTAATTCACTGCCATATTCTATTATTTCCGCTATGCCTGATGTTGAATGATTGTCCTGAGATTGAGTTATTCACTTGGGACTAGCAATAGTCTCTGGGTGCAAGCCACGCGTAAGGTATCCTCCCAGGGCATGACAAAGATATTGAGACTTGTATCATTATTCAAGTATGCATAAATTCTTGTGGCTTGTACACATGACATTACGTCTTTTAGTTGGATTTAGAACTGTGGTTCGCTAATCACTGTATTACCTATTGATAGTTTATTAATTTTTGCTTGCCTCATTTTTATATTATTAATTAGGTTGACTTGTCTTTGTAAGTTTAGGCAAGTGCCTTTGTACCCGGTTCCTGATCGTGACAAGTTACTAACTAGTTAAAAATATCTTGTTTGCCATTCAGATCTATTGGGAATAATTTTTTGCCTGATCTAACAATATTATACATGCTGTTGAAAGTATGCATAGGTGTTTATGTTGACAAGGAATGTGCAGACATTTGAAAAAACACTCTTTTCCTAGGAGAGGTATGATGGCCAAACTAGTGAGGTCATTATTTTTCTTAATGTGAATACCTTCAATGATGCTACAATAGATAATATCCCATGGAATCTATGCAAAAAGAAGAATAAACAATGAGTAGAGCGGATACATAGCTATTATGTGTAAGAGGGAGTATGGGGGAACCTAGGCTTAAAAAGTATCTTGGATAGTACATAGAATTTTCAAGGCTCAGAAACACCTCCAAGTTGCTAGATGCAATGAACATACTTTGTTGCAAATAACACAGTGCTCTATTAAAAAAGATCATGAGAAGATGAGAGGTGACATGGTGAAAGTGAAGTGTAGAAAGATGATTTTCGCAAACTATGGAGCTCCTAACTCGCTATTCATATTGTATATTATATTAAACAAGAGAATATCAACAAAGGTCAAATAGGCAAAGGGAAGGGGGGGGGGGGCTAAAAACTACCTTGTCATGTCCCTTGCATCAACTGGAGGAAAAGGACATGGACATTGATCAGTCATCATTTCTTTGAATTTTCATTCAATGCTGGAGTACTGACTAAGATGCTAGCATGGAAGGGAATATAAAGACTAGGTTTGAAATGATATGAAGAAATACAATGGGCACTACCACACATGTAAGGTGGAAAGAATATAGCATGAGTGTCTAGGATATTCTGGCTGGAATATTAGTGTGGATAGAGTATAACTGCAAAATGTTCCAACACAAACAGATTATTGAGGAGCTCATTGTTTAGTAAATTATACGAGATATATATGGTGGAGGATCTCATCGAACCAGATTAAGTAGTAGATGATAAGGAATCAATGCATATCCCTACTATGGATACAATAGCTAAGTAGGGATATTATAGAATGTGATGCTTAGCAAGACTTGAAGCTACTTATTCGAACTTGTTGTGTTTGATGTTTTATAATGATCACTTTAGTAAATAAAATATTTACTTACCAATAAAAAATAAAAAATATGTAGGATATTATTTAATCTCATGACAAATTATGTTCTTAATTAATCAAAAAGTATGTCATAGGTAAATTATTTAACCAAGAACATGTTTGAAAAAAGTATGAACTCTTGAAATTAAATGAGGAAAATATATCAGAGATCATGATTGTAAGCATACCTTACAGTTCCAGCAATATGAGCATTCATTTCATCTGCTAGACCGAAGTATGACTCTGTTTGTGGCTCAGGTTGCTAATTACATGTTCAAGGACAAAATAATTCAGAGATAGATGTTTATAAGTAATTGCTAAAAGCATTTCCAAAATAAATGGATACATTTTTTTAAAAAAAAATAAATCAACAGTTAAATTAATAAATGAATAATTAATCTTATGATTCAATATGAACTTTTAAAGATATTTTTAGAACAACAATTATTTCTAATACTTTAAAGACATTTTAGTTTCCGAAACAAAATAATTACCTTCTTCATTTTTTTATCATTTAAGAGGAATTGTAATCATATATCTCCAAATAGAGGTGTCTAATTAAAACAACAATTATACAATTTATTAACATATTAGATAAAAAAATTCAAAGGTGAACTCAAACATAGATTGTAAATTATGTTCGAGAATTTCATACGGGGTATACTTCCTTGGTACATCTATTTATTTGTTCCCTATTAAGAAATATTGTGCAAATATACACTTCCACTGGAATTTCTCTTCCTCCTCCTCCCTCAAATTTCATATATGAACTGTAGAAAACTAAAGAGTCATCAAAGCCTGCCTAATATTATTTTATATTTGCTTTTGGTTGAAGAAATTTCAAGAATTATATCATTGTTATTTTTTATTTAGCTTTTTTTTTTAAAGAAAATAAAATAAGACAATTACTTTTTAATGGATTGAGTTTAATATATCTAATGAAAAATATTAGATTGCATTATAATAGTTGGTATAAACTTTCGAGCCATTTAGGGTTAATTTTGAATTTTTTTTTGTATTAAATCAACATGTGTTGTTGAAATTTCTACACAACAAGTTATATTAATCATCAAAATTTTTAGTCAAATCTTGATAAATCGTCAAAAACTTTTAATCACAATGAAAAAAATCTTGCTTATCTATCATCATTATAACTTATTATTAGGATAATTCTTGTAACTTCAATCATTTAGATGCATTAAGATATTTTCACAAAATCTCATTAATCATTGTATAAAAAATATCATCTAACACAGTAGTAGTTGAGAGTCAATTCTAAATCGTTTTACCTCAATTATATGTAAACCCTCCTTCCCCTTTCACTCTTGAAGGCTTGTCCAATATCAAATAAGATATTCTTGCGATTCCCTAGAATTTTGCTAACATTCTACAAAAATTGTTTGTTTTTTGCTGGACAAGCTCAAATTTAAATAGAGACATCAAAAATTCTATATTTGCAAAACACCAAGTGTGTTATTGTTGCTATTTGGCATAATTCAGACTGCTTTCTTCGAATGACCTCATACAATTAAGAGCTTAACTTCGACATCTTTATATGTATACATTGAAGTTTCTTGTCCCTTCACATACTAAGTTCTACATAATTCAACACATAAGAGCTTATTTGGAGATTAATTTTGTGCCTACATCATCTCAATATTTATGGGCACCAAATTCTACTAACTTCTTTATTGTTTAGACCTTTTCATAAAGCTACATTTAAAGAAAGTAAACCTATTACTAGAACAAAAAGGCAATAAGTTAGTCCGACACCATAACTTTTACATATCTATACTCGTCATGTTCAACATACTAATTACTAAATTATAATAACACAAATATACTTTTAACATGGTGCAACATTACTTGTTTTGGATCAAACCTCATATTATTAAAAACTTCTTATACAATATGTAACCTGTTTTGAACCTACTAATATGAAATTTATTTCACACAGCCAAACAACCTTAATATATATTCCTACAATACTAGAATTCTTTGGAGCTTATATATATATTTTTAAAGTAATAAACTAAACTTTAAAATTACATATGATCGACTCAAACCAATATTTTTATAAACCAATAGAAACATATATAGTATAGCTAGATTTTTAACGTGACAAAGTATCACGTCACTAAGTACATAGTTGAAATTTTGTGAAGTGTTTTCCCTTTTTGCCTCCCACCCCACATGTTAGGGAAATTAAAAAAGAATAATTAAAAGAAATGATAACTAATCGGTATCATTTGGTAAACAATCTTGGTGATATACAAAAATTTATAGAAGGAAAAAAAAAAATAAAAAGGGAGAAGTTTAATGAAAAATATATAGATAGAAGATGATTTAAATATGATTGAACAATTATATATACACACGATATAAATGATGCAAGTGATAAATAATTTTTTATATTACCTGTGTTGTTTCAACTTCCTCTTCATACTGTGCATAAGGTTCCTCGTATTCTAGAAATAACCAATTTCCATTCTCTATATCTCGGCAATTAGGACAAAGCATTGAGCCCCTTACATTGAATTCTGAACCTATACAATCTGCATTAAAAATAAATATAATTAAATTATGATTTTAAGATATTTAATTTTCAATAAAGAAAACATTACTATTACAATTATGATTCAAGTCTCTAATAGAATAGGTACAAATTTAAGTTTCTACCTTTTTTTCTTGTCTCCCTAGCACCAAGAGGGGAAAACCAAGGGGATCCATCCCAATCATAAAAAAAATTGATTCACATCTATTGTTGATCATGCAAGCAAAACTTCTATACAAGCATTTGTTTTAAAACTCTGAAAGTGATTTTTCGAAACACTATCTTGTAAACTTTTTCTTAGTTAATTAACAACTCTTTTAAGACACTCCCTATAAGAATTTCTTAAACTAATTATGCATTAAGATGTATTTTCTCTTCTCGAAAGGAATTTCAAAAGTTACTTCTCAAAAATCTTCTTTCAAATACGAAAAGAGCTAAATGAGTAGAGAGAGAGAGAGAGAGAGAGAGAGAGAGAGAGAAAGAAAGAGAGAGATTACTAAATCCACTTCAATTTAAAAAAATTAAGAAAGAAAAAAAAGGTCCGGAAGAAATATCAAGAATAGCTATATAAACAGAGTTCTTACAACTACGAATAAGTTTTACAAATAAAGGCCCGAAGAGGAAGCAAAACTAGTAATGAAACAATACGATATATATCATAGATACTCAACATGGTTAAAGCTACTATTTAAGCTGCATACCTAAATGGAAAACATGTCCACACTTTAGCTTTGCAATGGACCTACTGTTATTATCGATAACCAGTTCTAAGCAAATGGAACAATCTAGAGCATCCATGTCAGCAACAATCTTTCGTAAATTATGACTAGAAAAAAACTGGAGATGAAAAATATAGGTATGATATATAAGGGCAAATCAAATGCTTATATAGGAAAAATATAAACAACAATCTTTTGTAAATTGTAAATTTAAAAATTGGATGAATAAATTGAAAAGTATAAACTTGATGGGTTCTGATAGCTAAAAGTCATTATATTAGATTGTGGTAATCTAATTGTGTCATAAATTCTTTCATATCTTGGTCATAACTAGACAAATACGACAAGATGTAGATATTATAAAATTAATTTGCTTTAATTGTTGAATTTTGTGTTAGATTTTTATATTAAGTTTTTTTTTTCAAGTTTCTTTGTGAATACTAAGATTTCATAACACTAATAAAATTGTTATATTAGAAAAAATATTTAGGTGTGAAAGCTTTCAAATGGTGAATGAGAACTGACTTTCTTGATTGAAATTGTTTATATACAGTATATTTACTTCTCACAAATTGAATAAATCGTATTTTACATTGCCATATCAGTTACTAAATTTTAAGTGTTATAAAATTTAATTGAGAATTATCTACTTCGTTTCAATTTACTGAAGTTGTTTGACTGGGAATGCATGGAGGCATATGTCATTGGCAAATAATCACTTGTTTATTAAAGAGAAAATACATGAAATGACTCTTAAAGTTGTCACAAATTTTTAAAAAGGCACCTTAACTTTTCTGTCATCCTAATACCCCCTTAAAATTTTTTGACTATTGTTGTTAAATTCATTTTTTGTTCACCGAGCATAGAGAGTGTGTGATTATTTTAAAGAACGTGAGCGATCTAAAATAATGAGTATAATTTTATTTTTAAGCATTTTGTTAAAAAAAATATAGTTTCTAGTTTTTCTTATTATTCTATTGTCACGACACAAAATTGAGTGTTATGGCACTTGTACTTAACCCACTAAGGCAAGTCAGCGTAAATACAAAAACAAAATAGCGTAAACAAAAAAACAAAATAATATGAAATCTAAAGAGAAAAAACACTTTAAATATAAAAAGATAAGCATTTATAAAGGTTATTCAGATCTAAAATGGACCCAAGACTAGTGTTACATGTACAAGCAACTACTTTAACTAAAATGAAGGAAAAATGGTACAAGTCTAAATGTCATAGTTTTCAAATAAAACATAAGGTAATGGAGCCTCGAGAGACCGCCGAAATACATGTTGCTATCTCTCAGAGTCTAAAAGCTCGACCTAATGGAAAAGGAAAAGATCAAGAGGTACCAGGCTCAATGCCTGCACAAGTATAGAAGAAATGGTAAATATCACAATACCTAGGAAGAAGATATAAACACAAGTAGAGAACAAAGAACATAGAAACTCCTACCAGCCCAACCACATACCTTTGAAACTACAACCCCGCAAGCAGGAAAGCCATCATACACAATTTATATTTATTCCCAATTTTAGTATACAATATCTCAACTGATAGATTAAAATAATTTACAAGAACAGAGTTAATCATCATATCACTTGAAATAGATATTCACACTTCAAGCAATAAATGAAATGAAATGAGATGCCATGAAATGCAAGTAATACAATGCAATATTAAATAATCATGATGCATATATGTTCTAAGATATACATCCAGTGATTTAATCAGACCAAAACCCATAAGAGCCTCACATGGACCATGTATCTGTCAAAACCATTTTCCTTTGGCATTTATCTTTCATCTCTAGACAGAACAATTTTCCTTAGGCTTTTTATTATTCTTTGTCGGAGCCATTTTCCTTCTGTATTTTTATAAATTTCTAATTAGAACCGTTTCCCTTCGGCTTTTTATTAACAGTGGAACTCAATCGATATTTTATCCCAACACAATAATCATTTTCAAATAAGCATGAGAGTATGTAAGAAGTCCATATAATTCATAATTTTCAATGAGCATGAGAGTATGTGAGGAATCCACACAATCTATATATTCAATACTCAAGCAACCAATCTTATAGTTCTTTCCTTACAGAATCATTATTAAGGGAATAACAGTAGTTACATCACATCGATTCTTAAGTTATCACTAATCACTTTATCATCATAGTTTGAAACTACTCATCAATTAATCAATGTTTCACAAGTATTCTTTCAATAATTTCAACCCAATAACAAGATTATACAACACATTTCCAACATAACATATAAAATGCTTTAATAGTTGATTCTACAATAACACGAAAAAACACTAGACGTTCGAGTCAATATAAGCAATTCACAATTTTTAACAATGGGAGCCATGAAGTCAATCAATATTCTCAATTGAAGGATCAATATTACAAACATATATATACCAATTCAAAAGCCAACTCACACATGTTATCACATAACCATTTTTATTTTTCCAACATATTTATTAGGTTGTTTCATGATTAGTACAACCACTTTCGAATTTCTCATTATCCCCCCAACATAAAGTGAAGGAAGATACAAGGTTCAATTAAACTGAACAAGATTGTGAATCAACTTCCCTTATTAAGTAAAGAAATCAATCCAACAAGAGTGCTTTTGTCATGACCTGGTCCAGATCATGGTGGCTCCTTCTAGGTCCACCTACAGGCAAGCCAATCCCAACCCAAGGGTATATGTTCTATCTCTCTAGTCAATACCAAATTGATATAAAAATAATATATATGCCGAAACCTAGCCAGAAACTGGAAGGTAACTATACAGAGCTACAATAGACCCGAGGACATATCATATACATATATCAATGATCATAACGATATACAAAACTAGGAGTGCACCTACAAATACAAAACTCTACAGTACAAGGCCGATGTCTGGATACAAAAGACGACCAATTGTAGGAAGAAGACTGCGAAGAAGCCAAAGCTTTCGATGCTCACCAAAAGTCTCCTGAGCGCTCCTGAAGTTCTCCAACTCAGCTATCACGGCCCATACCTGGACCTGCACTATGCGAAGAAATATATGTAGGATTGAGTAGCATAAAAGGCACCCAGTAGGCATCATCGGTTGACCGAGTGAAACAGTAAACATATATAAATCACAAATATAAAGAGAACTGCTGCAGTGTAGCAAAACGAACTCAAATCAGCGCATAGGCATGTCTTGAAACCCTGAAACCACAACTAAGCCAACCAAGGATTTGAACAATGATAACTTAACCAACCCAAGTGATAAACATCAATACCACTAACAACGACTGCATAGGCTCATATAACGGCCCTACGTCCATTAGTCCCCCATAAGCCCAGAAGATACAGCCGCGCACAATAATCATGCCGACATATAATCATTGAATTCCTCAAAACCATCATAGAATCCTATAGAACCATCATAGAGCCCAACTCTCCGTATCATCAGAACAAGGGTTTGTTGTACGTGGGTGTTAGACCCTAATGTCTAAGCCTGAACACCCCTGAGCCCCCATAAGTCTAGGAGGTACATCCATGCACAATCAGGGTGTGAACAATTTAGTGGATCCAAGGGTAAACTATCAGGCCCCCACCCCTAATAGCACAATATTAACCAGGTCCCCGACAAATCACAATTAGTTTTACATGGGGACTCGAACCCCTAATATGACCCGTGGACTCTAACCCCTAGGTCTTTCGACCTACTCTCTGATTTGGAAATCAGCCAGGGCCAAGAGGTCTGACCATAAATATAATGGTGGGACGTATCCCCCGCGGGAAAAAGAATCCCCCTAAAATCCTAGCAATACGTCATCATTGGAGTATCAATCATGAGCCCCAGCCCTACAAACCATCAATCACGGGGTCCTCGACCCAAAACTCAACCGGCACTCAGTCTTCAGAATCTGCATTTGACACCTGACATCACAGTCGCGGCCACTAGGACACAAGTTCATAGGGAGCGTCACCCAGGACCCGAACTCTACAGACGTGACTAGCGTGCTTAATGATGATAAGTAACATTATTTGGAATGAGATGTCGATTGTCATGCACTCAACCAGTATAGTTAGATCTTGAACTCCAAATTCATGTCGTGCCCAGAGTGACCATAGGCGACGATAATCATATCGTACCCAGAGTGAACAAAGGCGATGACCTCACAACCCAGGTATCACACAATCTCAATCCAACCCACACAACAGTAACTAACACCTCTTAGATACAACTGATACCCCGACATCAAATGAAGGAAACAAGTATACAACAACTATCAGCAGTACATCGAGGTGTATAGAAACATATATATACATATCACATATCACCGTAGAATAATGCCCAACAAAGGCCAAGTATACCACAAACTTATCAATCCCCAGTGCATAGAAAAAACATGGACAATCACTACATCATAAGTACTTAGGATGAGCAAACCCTGCAGAGTCATATTTATACTAGAGTTAGGCCACCGTATGGAATATAATGAATAAATAGTCCCCTAGTCTGCATCTCTAAAGCAACAGGCTATACACTCATACAGGTACAAGTCGAGTCAGCACAAATGTTTGTCCCAAGAACTAGTTCATATTCGGCCCTTACCAAGCCCTTCTTATGTGTAAAATAATTCATAAGGCAAGGCCAGTGTAACCCAGGGTAAGGCCCTAGAGGCTAGATAATTAGAGAGGTTCCACTTACCCCTAATCATTTCACAGCCCATCTGCTACACCGATACTTCCTACACTTGGCTAATAGGGTCCCTCTCCCATCTCTAACCCAGCAGTGGCTCAGTGTCAACACATCTCGTATTATATGTCACAAGGCTCCTTTAGGATTACAACTATGACCATCCCCATAACATGGTGTACCTCTCCATTCACTAATTAGTGGCACAGGTACATAACAGATAACAACGTGATATATGATCATATAAACCATAGGACAACATAGAATCATGTTTAATTAAGAAATTTTACCAGAATTACTACGAAAAAATATAGATAGCCATAGACACTTCATGCTTATACATACCAACCAGATATAGATACTAGATTCAGTGCACAGGGTAACATATAATCACAGGTTAACCTCAATAGCTAGTATATTCTTGTAGCCTCAGACCACAAACACATACAGGCAAGAGTCAAGCTCAGTGTACATACCTATCACATGTTCATAACTGCAACCAATCCTTTTAAGGCCCTTTCGTAGTCATATAATGTATGAACTAAGGTAATATAGCTGCTACAACCAACACAACTCTCAATACAATAACTACCGTCCAATAACATTATATATACACAACGCACAGATAACATCCAGCCATATACAACGTATTCTTCACAGCTTAATCCATAAATAGTACATTCCTACACATTCCAACTCAAAGATGCAATTATTTCAGCTCAATCTAGGGTTTAGAGAAAGCCTAGCCTAGATGGCATCCGACTTCGCTTGCTTTGAGTTAATCCAACCAAGCTTTCCCCTTTGAATTGCTTCTCAATGTTGCTCAACTGTTCAAACATAAGTCACAAGAATATTATGACTGATATGGCTATGAAATCTCAGGAAATGGGTGAAATTACGTCAATTATGACTAAAATGGAAAAAATTAGGCCCATGCTCAAAATGTTAAGCCAATCCCCACAATAATACTACCACATCACCTATGTCCATACACAAAAATTCGGCCCAAAATGGACCCCAGAAGACTGAGAAAAGGCCCAAAAATAAAGTTAAAAACTTTATCTGGAAACGTTCTTTTAAAAACTTTCTCGGTTAAAATTCTCAAAATCAAGACAAGTTTAGCGAACACCCAGCATACCACATCATTCCTCTCGTAATGTAAAATAATTTAGATACAAATTTCACTTTATTCTGTTAATAAATAACTGATATATTGCAATGTAAAGTTTTAACCAATTCCAATATATAATCATCAAAAGAAACTAAGATTTTACCTTGAAATGCGTGTCAAATCCTAAATTTGACTTCACCATGATGTTCCTTGTGAAAATCCGACTCACATAGCTTTTTGAATAACTCAAATCGGATGAAAAATGAGCTCGAAAGTGCAGTACGAAGTTGGAGAAATAACTATATATATATGTTGCTATCCATCTACCACCTAACTTCCATATGGCAGCGCCAGATAATGCCATGTGGCAGTCTCAAAGCATGCCACAACACTGCCCCTCCTTCAATAACCCTCCAATTCTATTTTTCGTCATTTCGGGCTCGTCCGACGCTGATTTTTACATATAAATTTTGTAACCCTATGGATTTTGACATTCTAAATCCAATGGTGCAGTCTAAATTTCCAACCTTCGTACGATAATGTGAGGGTCACACTTCTTTATACGCAACTTTTAATGGAAAGCCCCAGGGGGTCTAATCACATTCGGCTGTCCTCGGTTTCAAACAAAGGATCACCCTAGACCAAAATCGACGTTTCGAAGATAACCGTGCTATCAAAATTCTCATCCGAGGCACGATTTCTGAGAGAATTTACTTGGTCAACTATTAATTGGTTCCAGCGGCCAAATTTGCAACTCATGATATAATTGCACCGGACATGCTCCTAGCCTAATTTGTGTGATCCAGAGCTAATGGAATCGTTAGAATTCCATTCTAAGGTCGTTTACTAGGACTTTACTCAACTAGTCATTGTACGGGTATAACTTCCTAGTTAACTCAAAAATCCACATAACTCCGAACAACCCGACCAATAGTCCCAAGATCACCATATACATGCTCAAGGCAACATAATAATAATAAAATCATAGACATAACCTAGAGGGTCATTACAACAATCCTCACTAAAACGACTTTCGTCCGCGAAAGTACAAACACAGGCATACTTGTGGGCTCCAATATACACCACGAGTATATAAGTTATAAGCATGTTCTGAATTCTATAATAACTCAATAGCACCCTTACTATAAAAAAATCCCACCACCTGTCTATATATAACAGAGAGTCGGTGTAGCAATTCAACAAGGAAGTGTTAAGAATCCACTATTTGTCCTATCCAGTTAATCAGTTGACCGGTCACGAAGATCAATCGACTAGACATACCTATTCTTACTACCTCACCAGATGTTTGAATAACCATGGTTTTTCATAGCTACACTCGTGGTTTACAAATATGGCTTTTACTCTATTCCCGACTTCCGTATATAAGCGATTTCTAGAATCCACCACAAATGGCCCACAGGCTAACTAAAGAACTATGGACAATAACCAATATGCTCTCATTCACACGTAGGGACAATACCCCCTTCCCTTGTTGTCCAATCCACCCGACATCTCCCCCAAACACCTACCAATGCAACAAATACCTAATAGGCTACCTGCTCAAAGTCTCTCTCTACTTCCCTTCACCCCTAGACATCTGTATCTCATTTCTCAAACATGGGCCTTAGTAGTTATTACCATCCAGATCCTCCTTCTATAACATCTAACAATTAACCCATGGCAAGAACCGCAACAGTATCAACCAGTGCTTACAAATCCTCAAATCCTTACTATATAGCATAGTAGTCAGCCTGACGACACCATCAACCACTTATAATGGCTATAAAAGATCCGGGTACAACCCCCTAAAGGTTTCCACTAAAAACCTCCCTGAACAATATTTGGTCATGACTTAACTCAATAAAAACATTCTGGAGTACATTTAATTCATCTGCAATACACCAGTACACTGTTAATACACAGAGAACAGGACATATAGCAGACGAAGCTAGAGGTAGGGCCAATTTAGATGCAACTAGTCCAACCTATTCCTAAACCTCAATAGGGCTAACATATCAATCCCAAGCTCACCTGACTTTCCAACCCGCATGAATTCTCTAAGGGGTGACACACTCAAAACTTCTCTATCCCAAATCTCAACTATACAAATCAGTGTCCATGGTCAATAAACTCCAGGTACTGACTCCGAACTATCCTCAATCTATCTCGCACACTTTGGACCTTCGCTAAGGCGCCCTATAGCAAGTCTATATCATACAAGCCTTGCATTGTACCAACCAAGTATATTATGACATGAACAACCCGAAATAAAAAGAACCTAGTCCCCCAGGGCAATATAAAAACTGAGGCCATCTGATAATATCATAAAAACTGAGGCCATCTGATAATATCATTCGACCGTGTATCAAAATCACGAAGAATCATCATACCCCATCCCCCACTAATAAAAGGGACCTTTCACTGCCTCAATATCTAACCCAGATAAAAGAGGCTCACATACTCAAACAAGCGTTGGGCGGAGCCACACACCTACAGTATATAACCATAACCCAAGTACCAGACAATCTCGCAAATGATCAACATTTCCACTGACAAGCATAGCCAAAAATCCTAAAAACATAGTCTCAGTCAGCTAACAATCATAACAATTCCCCATGGCATAGTAACTGGCAGCTAAGCTGATAATGCAATAATATCTAACATAACAATATAAAGCTCAATTAAGCCTCCAGGCATAGCATCCATCTCACAATCTTGTGACCACAGAATTAGAAGAATCGTATATAAACCAAATCACCACAGGAAATTGTGGCCATTAACGCACACGGAGTACACAAGGGAATATCTAACAACTAGTTTCTCAAATATTATATACGCCAGTATCAGTTACCCACCCTAGTTGGCAAGCACCAAAACAGTTGTAGGTGTAAATCACAAAGTTTGGCTTATATTCAGCCAACCAACAGGGTATAATCGCAACATAGGCGACAACTACTCAAAATCTCACAAGGTACACATACTAATCAATATCAAAAACCCAACAAGTTGAAGTAGTTGGTAAATAATTGAATATGGATATCTTGAAGGCACCAATGCTCATTCTTACATCAATCTCAACTTATCTCGCCTTTAAGATCTCAATCAAGAGTGTTCACAACCCATATAACCTTTAACCAGCTGCTAACATATGAATATTTGTATCATAGAACTCTTTCCCGAATAACATCTCTTATAGTACAATGCATAGGCCCCCAGCAATCAAGTACTAATCACAAAGCCTGCCTCTGAGTCCCTTCTATATTTTCACTGCCTGCAAACTTCCTCATCCGATTGGTACAACTCGAGGGCATCTAGCCTCTACTAAATGGGCTCTGGGGACTACACCCTATCTACGACAAATGACACAACACTTCCCCAACCCAGAGTCTAGCCCTGATGCGACATCCACAAGGAGGAATGATTAGAGCAGAATTCTCAGGCATCGCGGAACAATGAAAAAGACACACAACAGGAATCAATAACACATGAAAGTTCCTAAACATCCTATAGCCTCCTGAAAATAAGCCACGAACGTCTCACACCCATCCAAAGGACTCTATTAGACAGTAGCTCTCCATAGTTGAGAATAGTGAACGTGACTCTCATGCCACCTTGTAAGACCTCGTCCCAGTCATGATAGCACCTGCTAGATTCCACCTACAAGAAAGCCCAATTCCCGACCCAAGGGTACCTGTCCTAGATCTCTAGTCCAAACAAAATTGATACAACAATAATATATACGCCAAAACCTACCCAGAACCTGGAAGGAAACTGTACAGAGCTACGATAGACACAAGGACATATCATATACATATACCAATAATCATAGTAATATACAAAACCAGGAGTACACCTACAAATACGAAACACTACTATACAAGGCCGATGTTTGGATAAAATGTACGACCAACAACAAGAAGGAGGCTGCGAAGAAGCCTGAGCTATCGTTGCTTACCAAAAGTTTTTTGAGCGCTATCGAAGTTCCCTAACTCAGCTATCACGACCCGTGCTTGGACCTGCATCATGGGAAGATGCAAAAGTAGGGGTGAGTACAAGAAAACACACCAAGTAGGCATCATTGTCTGATTGTGTGAAATAGTAAACATATATAAAGACAAAATATAAAGAGAACTGCAGCAGTATAGCAAAACAAGAACAAATTAAGGCATCGACATGTCTGGAAACCCTCAAACCACTGTTGAGCCAACCAAGGAGTTGAACAATGATAACTAAACTAATCCAAGTGATAAAGATCGATACAACTGACGAAAACTGTGTAGGCTCATACCACAATGACCCCTAGTTGAGGCATAGTATGATAAGCGAGTGCAAGGCCCTAGTATGTATTCTTGTACGCTAACTAGGCCTCTATAAGCCTAGAAGGTACACCTATGCACATTAATCATGCTGACAGATAATAACAAAATTCCTTAGAACCATCACGGAATCCTATAGAGCTATCATAGATCTCGGCTCTCTATATCATCAAAATAAGTGTCGGTTGTATGTGGGTGTAAGGCCCTAGTGCCTATGTTTGAATACTCCCTATGCCCCCAGAATATTAGGAGGTACATCCATACACAATCAAGGAGTGAACAGGTGAATAGATCCATGCGTAAACAATCCGACACTCGGCCCCAACATCACAAAAGTAATCGGGTCCTCGACCCATCAAAAGTAGTGTCACATGTGGACTTGAACCCCTAAAATCACCCGGGGACTCTAACCCTTAGGTTTTCCGACCTGGCCTTTAGATGGGTAGTCAGCTAGGGACAAGTCCTTTGACTATAAATATAACAGTGGCACGTATTCCGAACGGGAGAAAGAATCCCCCTAACATACTAGTAGTGTGTCGTAATCAAAGAATCAATCATCAGCCCTAGCCCAACAGACCATCAATCAGGTGGTTCTCGACCCTAAACTCGGCAAGCGCTTAGTCCTCAGAATCTGCATCTGCCACCTAGTATCAAAGTCTGGACACCTAGACACAAGTCCACGAGGAGCGTCACCCAGGACCCAGACTCAACAGACGTGATCACCGATGCTCAATGATGATGAATAGCGCAATATAAGAGGAGATGTCAATAGTCAGTCACTCACTCAACCGGATCGAAACTCTAAAGTACGTTGTGCCCAGAGTCAACATAGGTGACGACAAACATATTATGCTAGAGTGAACAAAGGCGATGATGTCACAACCCAAGTATCCCACAATCTCAATCTAACACACATAATAACAACTGCCACTTCTCTCAAGTATAATAGATAGCCCATCATCCACCGACGCAATACATCGAGGTGTATTGAGACATATATATACATATCAGATATCACCGAAGAATAATGCCCAGCGAAGGCCAAGTATACCATAACCTTATCAATCCTAGTTCCTAGAGAAAACATAGACAATCATGTTACATCATAAGTACTCAGGATGACCAAGCCCCGTAGAGTCAGATCTATACCAAAATCAGGCCACCGTATGCCATACAATCAATACATAGTCGCCTGGTCAGCAACTCTATAGCAATAGGCTAAACACATCATACAGGTAAAAGTCGAGTCAACACACATATTTGTCCCAAGAACTAGTTCATGTTCGGCCGTTACAAAGCCCTTTTATGTGTAAAATAACTTATAGGGCAATACCGGTGTAACTAAGCTAATGTCTAGGAGGCTAGACAATCACAGGGGTGCCACCAACCCCGAATCATATCACAGCCTAGCTGCTACAACCCTGAATCATATCACAGCGTAGCTGCTACAAGGATACAACCTGCACCTGGCTAATAGGGTCTCACAACCATCTCCGCTAGTGGCTCAGTATCAATGCATCTCGTATTATAGGACACATGGCTCTTTTAGGGTTACATCTATGACAATCCACAGAACATGGTGTATCTCTACACTCACCAACCAGTAGCACATGTACATAACAGATAACAATATGATATAGGATCATATAGACCACTGGGTAACACAGAGTCATGTTTAATCAGGAAATTCTACTAGAATTACTAAGAAACAATATAGATAATAGTAGCCACATCATGCATATACATACCAACTAGATATAGATAGTAGATTCAACACACAGGGTAGCATGTAATCATAGGTCAACCACAATAGCTAGTTTATTCCTGTAGAATAAGACCATACACACATACAAACAAGAGTCAATCTCAGTGTACATACCTGTCACATGTTCACAGCTCCAACCAATCCCTTTCAGGCCCTTTCGCAGTCATATAATGTAAGAACTCAAGTAGTACAATAGCTACAACCAACATAACCCTCAATACAACAACTACCTTCTCATATCATTCTATGTACACAACACACAAATCATATCCGACCATATACAACATGTACTCTACAACTCAATCCATAAATAGTAAATTCCTACACATTCCATCTCAAAGATGCAATTTTGTGAGCTCAGTCTAAGGTTTAGAGATATCCTAGCCTACCTGGCATCTGATATCTCTTGCTCCGAGTCATTCCAACCAACCTTTCACTCTCTGAATCACTTGTCAATGCTTCCCAACTATTCAAACATAAGTCACAAGATCATTACGACTGATATGGCTATAAAATCTCAAGTAATGGGTGAAATTTCATCAATTACGACTAAAATGGAAAACATCAGGGCCCACATTCAAAATGCCAAACCTATCCGTCAAAAATAATCCCCACATCATGCCGAAGCCATAGCCAGAAATTCGGCACAAAATGGATCCAAGAAGACCGAGAAAAGACCCAAAAACAAAGTTTATAAAACATTACCAAGAAACATTCTTTTCAAAATTTTCTCGGTCAAAATTCTCAAAAGCCGGACAATATCAGCGAACACCCAACATACCACAGCGTTCCTCTCATAACGTAAAATAATTTAGACATGAATTTCACTTAATTCTGATAAGAAATGATCGAGGTATTGCAATATAAAATTTTCACCGATTTAGAAATATAATCTGCAAAAGATACAGGGATTTCACCTCATAATATGAGTCATGTAGCCTTTTGAATCACTCAAATCATATGAAATATGAACTCAGAAATGCAGTCCGAAGTTGGAGAAATAACTATATATATATATGTGTGTATGTCTATGTATATCTGTATAATTCTATGTATATATATTCAGCTATTCTTTTGCCACCTAACTACCATGTGGTAGCGCCAGATCATGCCATGTGGCAGTCTCAAAGCATGCCACAACACTGCCCCTCCTTTAATAACCCTCCAATTCTCTGTTTCATCGTTTTAGTCCCGTCTGCACTCCAATTTTCACAAACAAACTATGTAAACCTATGAATTTTGACATTCTGGATCCAATGGTGTGGTCAAAATTTCCAATGGATATTTCTACGATAAAGGGAGGGTCCCACTTCTTATACACAAGTATTAGCCCCTAGGGGTCAAATCACATCCGGATATCTCCGATGTCAAATAAAGGGTCGCCCTAGACCAAATTCGACGTTCGGAATCTAACCATACTATCAAAATTCTCATTCAGAGCATGGTTCCCAAAAGCATTGACTGGGTCAACTATTATTCGATTCCCGCGGCCGAATTTGCAATCCATGATACAATTGCACCAGACATGCTCCTAGTCTAATTCAACCATTCCGGAACTAATGGAATTGTCAAAATTCCATTTTGAAATCATTTACTAGGGCTTTACTCAATAACTAATTTTACAGGTATATCCCGGTTAACTCAAAATTCTGCATAACTTTTGAACAACCCGACCTATAATCACACCAATAGTCATGAGGTCACCATACGCATGTTCAACTGAACATAATAAGAAAAATCATAGCAATGACCCGGAGGGTCATTATAACTTTCTCCTTTTTATTCAAATTCAAAATACCACAATCTAGTCAAAAATAGATATACAAACACACTTCAAAACTAATGACACTAAAATCATAAAATTCGGAAAAGAAGAGTAAAATGGTCCAAAAATTCAATACCAAAAATTGAGGTAAAAATCGTGAATTTCAAAATAAAATCATTCTTCATATAATTAGGAAGCTATTGGTGAAACCATTTCGAAAACATAGCTCAAAAGAGTTGGTAATCATCATTTTTATTAAAAATTAGAGTTCATAAAACTCTCTAATTTCTCCATATGAAAACACTAAATTTGATGTTAAAATTAAGAAATAATCAATGGTTAATTAATAGGAAAGTCAAAAATACATTTTTAATAACTTCTTCTTAAAAAATCAAGTGAAATCGTCCCTTCCCAAGCTCTCAAACTCCAAAGATGGAGAAAAATAGCTAAAATCCGACTATTAAGTCAATTCACTATTTAGGAATAATTATCTCTTCAGGATCATGACTCATTTAGTTTGTGATCATGATGAACAGGTCACTAATCTCTTTGTGATTACCAGCCTCCCTTCGCGATCATGGAGGGTAATTTGACTGTGCTTCGTGAACGCAAGCTACAGTGCCACAATCCTGATGAAAGAAGCCAACAACAAATGTCAATAATTCATATAAGCCATAAAAATCATAGAATTGACTCTCGGGATTTCATTGAAACTCCATACAGACAAATCACATATGTAACCCTACCAAATTCGATATTTCAGACTCAATGGAATTGGCAAAAATTGAATCTGCGGTCTCCTTGACCCAGAATACGATAAGTCGCAACTAAACTAATATAGACACTAGAAATATAAAAATTTAACTAGAATACCTAAATAATTACGGCAGAGCTTATTCTATGACTAAAATCACTTCTTGGAATTGGCGGAACCATCAAAAATCCCATCTAATTACCTAAACTCAAAATGTTGACAAAAGTCAAATTTTAACTCAAATTCCAACTTGGAACCTAAAATACACATAACGACTCCAAATCTGATTATGAAAACTCTCCTAGACTAATTATCATATTTCAGAACTAACGAAGTTGACAAAATTCTGTACTAAAATTCAAACCTCTAGATGACTCAACAATTCAAATTCGGCAACCTAAGCCTTCAAAACTAAATTCTTTAATTTCAACTTTTACAAAATATACAAAAAACAACTTTTAAAACTAATCAAATATGACTCAGGATAACTATTGAGAGGAGCAAAATGATAATATTTTTGAAAATGCCAAAAATGACCTTTAGGGTTATTAGATCATCCACCACTAAAAACTATGTTCGTCCTCGAAAATAGGGAAAAGGATATACCTGAGATCTCAAAAGCACGAGGGTAATGGATCTTCATATCAAACTCGATCTCCCAAGTAGCCTCTCACATGGGCCGATGCCGCCACTAAACCTTTACTAAGCTATTTATCAACTTTTTGTCCTACCTGTCTAAAATGGCCACATACGCCTCCTCATAGGTCAAATCCGGGCCCAACTCCATTGAATCAAGAGAACTCATATAAGACTCATCTAGGATGTAACACCATAACATCGAGACATAAAACACTAGTGGCAAAGGAGATGGACTAGAAGCAAGTCTATACACCACCTCCCCCACTCGCTCTAGGATCTCAAAAGGGCCAAATACCTAGAGCAGGGCTTGCCCTTTTACTTGAGCCTCATGTAACAACCCAACCTAGGGGCCTAATCATCACACGACGAATGAGATATCCGAATGCACCTCACCCAAGCTATCTTAAGCATTTATTGGCATATACGTAGAGAGTAGCAGAAATTAAGACGGAGAAAGGTATATGGGCCTCTTTAAAGCAATTCAGCAACATTACAAGCAACAAGAATAATTAACATACTTTGTCCATAAGAATTGTGACACCCCATATCTTACATGTACTAGTCCAACACAGATGAAACATGATATGGCGGGGTCAAATCCGCACACATTTTAAACGTGCGTGAATTTTAGATTAAAGGGATATATGTACGTCTAACGCTTAAGATAACCGAGTGTATATAATATTTAAGTCAAGCTACGGAGATTGTGACCTTAAATGAAGTAAAATAAGTGAGGTGCTTGTGAGACTTAGGAAGCTAGCAGGTGAGTCACCTACGTGCTTAGCTTAAATAGGCTAGGTAAATGGAGACAAGGCCCAACACCAAATTTGTTCAAGTCCGATAACGTACGAACCCCAAGTTAAGGATGTCATTTAGGCCCATAGTTTAGCATCATAAAAGGACAACATTTGCAGCCCAAGATGAATAGAAAAAGGGCCAAATTACATTCACAACCCAATTCTCAACTAGGGCCCAAACTAAGTGGGTATAAAGGAGGAAAATTTGCAGCAAAGCCCATCCAATTGAAGCCCAATAAGGCCCAATTGAAAAGGCCAAGATGCTGCATCATAACCTTAATAAAGTAATGCTGGAAATCCAAAAGAAAGTCGGCCAAAAGTGTCCATATAAAAGGGAGAAAAACCAGCAACTTTTAGTCATTTCCTCAAGCCAAAAATCAGATCTCTCTCCTAGTTTCTTCTTGCTCTTTCTTCATTTTCTAAAGCAGCCAAGGCTCATCTCTAGGGTTCTTGAAGAGCACCTAATCCTTGAGGGCTAAGGTAAGTAAAAATACCTATGGTTTGGTGTAATTTTTCCATGAGGAATATGAAGAGTATGCTGGTTGTACTTGTGCAGGAATTTGGGACAACATGTGTTCCAAAGATTGTTGTCCACTTTTCTTGTTAATTAAGAGGCTTTTCTCTTGTTGGTTGGCTGGATTATGAAGTAATATGTATGTTTTTAATAAGGTTTGGTTTTGTAGTTGTGTAAGAAGGCTGCTGCACCATTTTTATCTTCCGCGAAAATGAGTTCTTATATGATACCTAAATTGCGCTCTTAGTAGGAATTTTGAACTGAATATTGGGAATGGTTGTCTCATGTTTTCCATCAACTTAGGGGACTGTTTTTGTACTATTTTAGGACTGTATTTGTGTGTAAAAATGTTGAGGACAGTTTGGTTGAGTTTGAAACAGATTTGGAATTGTTGACGCCGAAATGTAGCGAAAGGATGTAATGTTACGTTGCCTGCTTGCGTGTTGTGTAGAATTGTTGTATGTTGTACTTTATGAGCTGTGGTAACACTGTTGTGGGACTAAAACAAGCTGGATAACATATGCATATGAGAACATGCATTAGAAAATACGATTAGGGGTGAAAATGTTGAAAGAATACTCTTTGGTTGCTAATTCCGAGCTTGCTGCCCGGATATTACTTTTGGGTGAAATTGGATTACCAAGATGTGTTTATTAGCTGCTAATACTAGTTTATCACGTACTATATTGTAGATAAGTGTTTGGAGGAAAAGGATACTACTCCGAGGTAATAATTAATGACATAGTACAACGAGGTATGTAAGGCTACTTGATTTCCTATTACATGGCATTAAATCTACGTCCGTCCTTGGTACATAGAGGGCACGTACCAACTACGACATAACTAATAATTGTGTCTCCACTATTTACCATGTTCATATATTCTCATACATAGCCATTGTCAGACCTGCATACGTACTTGGATACCAAATATACATGAGTTCCTTTTTACAAAGTCCATGTGTTGTTTAATCTCCTATACGGTTCATTAGTTGTGTATCTCTCTTTTCATTATGGTATTATCTTGTATGGTTGTTTATATGTCACATGTATATATTCCTACAGTTCTAAAGGTTATGAACACCAAAAGAATCATCTGGAAAGTAAATAAAAGATAAATCACAGTTGCTTATTAATGGGTGGTATCCCAGGGGAGGAAGAATCACCTAGCATGGGTCGATCCCATATTACGGGGCGTATCGCAGGGGTGAAAGGAAAGCCTAGCATGGGTCGATCCCGTTATTGATTTACCATGTATCAGCTGGTCATTTACATGATATATTGTGCACAGATTATACATTAAAGAAAGGTAAAGTAATAAAAAGACATAAAGTACATGATTCCACAATATGACTAAAGGTGGTCTTTTCATCATTACACGCCAGTGTGTGATATGTAGTTCCTGCCTTACATATTCAGTACATTATCTCGTACTGACGTCCCTTACGGGGGAACTGCAATTCATGCTGCAGGTACAGGAGTTACTAGATCTCCCAATAAGAGTACAGGGACTTTCAACTGATGTTACTGAGCTCCAGGTTGCTTCGGGGCTTTTGTGTCTAGAGCTTTTATTTTGTATTGTATAGTTGGTCATAAGGCGGGGCCTGTCCCGACCCATATAGATATTGTTCCTTACCTAGAGGCTTTGTAGACTATGTAAATTAAAGTGTGGCCAAGTAGCATACTATAGACATCGTGGCTCCAACGGCCTAGTGTTATGCATTTACTTTTGGCTTGTTAATACAGTTTACTTTCCTTTCACAGCATGTTGAATATGGGAGCCTTGTCGGCAACAGGTGCCAGTCCGCCTTAATGGGACTTAGGGCGTGACAAGGATATAAAGTAATACATAGGTGGACAGAACCAATACAATCAGTTTCCATTAACAGAAACACTTCATAATTGTGCAACATAGAAATTAAAAGCCTCAAAAGGGCCATAAATACATCATCTCAAAAGTAAATACAAGGTACAAAAAATAAAAGTTATAATCTTGCACGTCGAATGCTAGTATTGCATCGGTGGAGGAGTACCTATCCCTACATGGTTAAATCATGCAGGCAAAATATACCTTAGTGTGTTGGAATGTTCTAAATATGTGAGATGCAATGCATGTATAAAATTATAATGCCATCATTCATAAATATAACATATAAGTACGTATGAGATGAAAGATACACAAAGTAAGCTTTAGCATGCATAAGGAACATAGCTCAATGTAAGTAAGAGTCAATGCATGAGAAATCACGTGTACTGAAAACATATCATAAAATCATGAGCTTGTGGGAGAAGACCCTAACTGACATATAAAACTATGTGAGCTACTACATAAAATTCAACATAACCCCATACGTTGGCACGGGGAGACCACTTGCCGGATGGAACTCCGTCAACTTCACATGTATCATTATAATAGAAATGGCCTACGTTGATCCACTAGCCTAGCCTAAAAGGGATCCTATGGTGGCACATGGTTAGGGACTTTGAGATTTAGCTTTTATGGGTCATGCCTCAACTAACAGAATGAATCCTAATCTCAAGTCTACTCGGTGCTAAGTCATCCAACAGAATCTTTAAAATATAACTTACAATCATAAGTAGCAATCATATGAGTAGCTCAAATATAGGAACTACCAAGTGAGAATTGTCCTTTCATCTTGGGGACCTCTCTTTTAAACATCATTCAGGGAAATTATCAACATACTTATATCTTTGAAATTTTTTTACTTTTGTCACGAATTGAAATCCGACTTTGATGACACTCATCTAAACTATCAAGGCGAGTCAGCCCAAAATCCAACAGCTTAATATAAATAACAATCTAATAATATAAATAAGCAGAAGAAACCAAAATACAACTATCCCAAGGACTGGTGTCACATGTACAAGCCTTTATGTATAGAATATTCAAATTCAATACAAAGCATAATGTCCAGTCCTCAAATAGAACCAAAACATAAAAGTTGAATCCTCAAGGTCTGTTGTAGACATAAGCAGCTACCCCGCAAGAAGTCCGGAAGCTTGATCCAGCAAGGAGGATCTCTAGCAAGATGGATCGGACTCACAGCCTATAAAATATAGCAATAGGTGAGGCTCAAACCATAAGGTACTCAGAAAATGTAACTAACCTAAAGTAAAGTAATGAAGAACACAAGTTACTCCTCAAATCCCAACCACAATCCGCCGAACTAAACCCTACACTTCGAAAAGTCCCATCACAACATAATGTACAGATCACAAAAACATGGTTATACTTATCATCTAAGATAGTATCTCAAAGCACCAGTATATATAACTAGATCAAATACTTACATCGAAATCAGGGAAATAATGAGTAAAAATCTTATAAAAATATACAACTATATCAACAAGATATGATATGAGATGGAGTGGAGTGGATGCTATGAGATGTATACAACGCAATGCATTTCCAAATAATCATTATGCATATTTGTCCTATGATACACACTCGTTGATCATATATATGCCTCAGATCCAAATCCATAAGGGTCTCACAAAGACCATGTATCCGTGAACACCACCAACTAAGACCTCAAGAAATGCTCACCTATCCGGAAAGGACCTCGTACCGCTGACATATTACCTTGGCTTGACCGGTGGAGACCTTCGACACCAATCCACTTGTTACCTTACTCATAACTCAGTTGTAGCCATCACAGGTATCAATGTACAAATAATAATTGATGCAAGGTACATGATCATAATTAGATCATAATATCATCAATCAAAAATTATCTCATTATCTAAATGTCATCAATATCTCTATATCATCAGTGTCTCAATATCATCAATCTCTTAGCTTCAACAAAGTCTCATTATCATAAATATCTTAAGCACCATCTTGCTATCACCACCAAATGAATCACAAGATCACATAGATTATGAATTCACAAGTAAATTACAACTTCGTAAATAGCCATATGAACAAGTATTCAGAATGAAAAGTCACGGTCAAGCCTACCATGGAACAATTCTATCCCTAAATACTCAATTGCTCATACCTAGGAGCATACAAGGTTCATCCATACTTAACAAAAGATTAGAAGTTCACTTACCTCAACTAAAGTCCCGAATCAAGTCGAAATTGCTGCTTTCCCCTTGTACGATATTCCTAATCACCACAATCTATTCAAATATGACATTCCAATCACATAATGAATCGAATACACTAAAATCAATGAATTCAAAGAGAAAGGGTAAAATAGTCAAAAGCACATGCCAAAAAATGTTGCCAAAAAATGAAAACTAATAGATGAAAATTCTTCCCGAGACAAGGATTCCAACGGTGAAAATGGTTTTAAAAATAGCGCTAAGATGAGGGAGAAATCAATGATTTAAGTTTAGGAAACTCAAATTTGAAAATCCCCAAATTCCACCAACAAATCCCCAAATTTAGAAGAAAACATAAATTAATCAATTGAAATAGTTGAAATAGGTTAGAAAATAGTTACCCAATCAATTTGCCTTCAAACCGTAGAAAATACTCTATTACAACGAAGCTTGGAATGTCAAAAATGGTGAAAAGGGTTGAAATGACATTTTTAAAGCATGATACTATTAAGGAAGCAAAAGTGCTCCGCGAACGCAGAGCCTTATCTCCTATCACGGAGACCGAAGGGAGTTAACCTTTCGCAAACACAGATGTTTGGATGCAGGATCTTTCCATGAGGCACGAACACGGGCTACTGATGTCAGATGCACCATTAATAACAATGCACCAGCAACACAACTCAAACTAAAAATCATAACTGGACTCTCGGGAATTTGTTCGAAACTATGAGAAAACAAACCAAGCATAGCACCCTATTAGAAATGATTATCCGGACTTAATGGAACTATCAGAATTTGAATCTGGAACCTCTATGGCCTCGAAGGCGAAAAGGATCATTTAAACTAGTTTCAGACCTAAAAACTCAAAATATTCATAGAACCTATAAAAATTACAACCAGGGCATTTCAAGATGAACTGAAAATGCAATTTTGGGCCTAAAAACTCTATTTTTAACTCCAAATTGAGTTCTGCAAGTTCTCCTAAGAAAGATTCGACATTCCGGAACTTATGAAATTGACATAATCAAATTATGACGCGCAAAACTCAAAATGACTCTGAAATACAAAAATTTCAACTTAAAGCCTTTCAAAACACTTTTTTTTGCAAACTTCAACCTTTTATGATATTTTCAAAATCTGTCATATGGACTCATCCAACAATGACTCCAAGCAACTTTGGAATGGGCAAAATAGTAATTTAATACAAAATACCATAAATGACCTTCGTGGATATTACATCGTCCACCACTAAAAATAATGTTCGTCCTCAAACATGAGATAAGGAACATACCTTAAGGCTCAAACAAATGAGGGTATTGGGCATGCATATCCGACTCTATCTCCCATGTAGCCTCACTCTCGGGCTTATGGCTCTATTGGACCTTTATTAAAGCAATCTCCTTAGTCCTCAACTTCTTCACCTACCTGTCCAAAATGACTACCGACTGCTCCTCATAAGTCAAATCAGGGCTCAACTCAACTGAATCCATAGAAATCATATAAGACTCGTCTGGAATATAACACCACAACATCAAAACAAAAAACATAAGATGGACTGAAGATACGTTGGGTTGCAAGGCAAGTCTATATACCATATCTCTCACTCTATCAAGGATCTCAAATGGACCAATGAACCTCGGACTGGATCTTTCTTTTCTTTCCTAAGCTCATAACACCCTTTAAAGGTGAGACTTTCAACCAAACCATGAACTCTAATGTGTAGTCCTCAAATAGAACAAAAATATAAAAGTGGAATCCTCAAGGTCTTCTAAAGACATAAGAAGATACCCCGCAAAAAGTCTGGAAGCTCGATCCAACATGAGGAAGTCTAGCAAGATGGACAAGGCGCACGACCTATAAAATGTAGCAAGGGGTGAGCACTAAGCCACATGGTACTAAGCAAATGGAACTAATATAAACTAAAGTGATGAAGAACACAAGTAACTCCTCAAATCCCAACCACAATCTGCTCTGCACTCAGAAAAGTCCAAGCACAACATAATATACAAATCACAGTAATATGATTATACTCATCATATGTCATAGTATCTCAAAGCACTAGTATATAACTAGATCCAACACTAACATCATAACCAGGGATATAATAAGTACAAAATCTCATAAATAATATATAACTATATCAACAAAATATAATATGAGATGGAATGAATGCCATGTGATTTATACAATGCAATGCAATGTCCAATAATCGTGATACATATCTATCCTATGATACACATTTGTTGATCATATATATGCCTTAGATCGGAACCCATGGGGTCTCACATAGACCATGTATTCATGAAAACCACTGGTAAAGACATTGGTTAATGCTCACAAGTCCAGAAAAGACCACGGACACGTCTAGAAAAGAACTTGGATCATCCGCATATTACCTCGGCTCGACTGGTAGAGACCTCGGCCAACAATCCACTTGTTACCTTACTCATAACTCGGTTGTAGCCATCTCAAGTGTCAATGCATTAATGATAATAGATGTAAGGTGTATGATCGCAATTGTATCATAATATCATTAATAAAAAATTATCTCATTTTCTCAATGTCATCAATATCATTAGTATCTCAATATCATCAATGTCTCAACATCAACAGTGTCTCATTATCATCAATATGTTAATGACCTCACATCACAATATAAGCACCATCTTTCTATCAACACCAAATTAATCACAAGATCACATAGATTATGAATTCACAATTAAATTACAACTTAGTAAGTAGCCATATGAACACACATTCAAGATGAAAAGTCACGATCAAGACTAGAAAGGTACAATTCTACCCACCCTCCCCCCCCCCCAAATACTCAATTTACAAGGTTCGTCCATACTTAACAAAATGTTAGAAGTCCACTTACCTCAAATAAAGTCGATATTGGCATATTCCCCCTTCTACGATACTCCAAATCATCATAATCTATTCAAATATGGCATCCAATCATATAATGAATCTAATGACATGAACATCAATCAATTCAGAGAGAAAAGGTAAAATAGTCAAAAATCACACGCTGGAAAAGGTAGTTGGAAACTAAAAATAAATGGATGAAAATGTTTTACTCGTAACAAGGATTCCAACGATTAAAACAGTTCTAAAATGGAGCTAAGATGTGGGAGAAATCAATAATTTAAGTTTAGGAAACACAATTTCAAAAATCTTCAAATTCCACTATTAAATCCCCAAATTTAGGAGTTGAAACAAAAATTAATCAATTGAAATAGTTGATACAAGTTAGAAAATAGTTACCCGATCAATTTTCCTTTCAAAACCTTGAAAATCCTCGCTTAGAACGAAGCTTAGAATGTGAAAAATGGTTAAAAGGGTTTAGATCACATTTTTAAAGAAATATACTATTCCAGCATCAAAAGTGCTCTGGGACTGTGGAGCATTATCCGCAAATGTGTAGACCAAAGGTGGTTAACCCTCCGTGAACATGGCAACAACCCCATGCTCGCGGAGGTCTAGCATCTAGATCTCCACGATCACTGCCATGAGGCACAAAGATGGAGTACTGAGGCCAGATGCACCAGAAACAATAATGCACCAACAACTTAGCTTAAAATAAAAACAATAATTGGGCCCTCGGGAATTTGTTCAGAACCCCAAGAACACAAATCATGCTTAGAACCCTACTAGAAACAACAATCCAAACTCAATGGAACTGTTAGAATTCTAATCTGGAACTTCTATCGCATCGAACTGAGAAGGATTATTTAAACTAGTTTTGGACCTAAAAACACAAATTATTCACAGGACCTCAAAAAATTACAATGAGGGCATTCTTGGGTTATTTCCACCACTCAAAACCATTGGGACTACATAATTATGACACGAGCTCCCAAATGCCAAATGTTGACCAAAGTCAAACTTATGATCAAAGATGAACTAAAAATGAAACTTTGGGACTAAAATCTCTATTTTAACTGCAAAATTCAGTTCTGCAAGTTCTCCTAAACCAGATTCAGCATTTCAGAACTAATGAAATCAAAGAAATCTAATTTCGATGCACTAAACTCTAAATGACTCTGAAACTCCAAAATTTTCAATTTAAAGCCTTTTAAAACTCTTTCTTTTATAAAACTACTATATCTTATGATATTTTCAGAATTTGACTTTTGGACTCCTCCAAAAATGTCCCAAGGAAACTTTTGAGAAGGAAAAAAATGTTAATTTGGTCAAAAAATACGAGGAATTACTTACGAGGTCATTACAACTTTGAAAATTAATTTTAATTCCAAAATCATCATCATAAATCATGCAAAGCTTTACTTGAAAACTAAATGGGCTAGACATTTTAAATGAAACGATCATAAGTCACATAAAATATAAGAAATTTATCTTTTAAGGACCAACGAACACGCCCACAGTTCATCATTATCAAAACTCATCATTGGGGTCATCATCTATAGCCCAAAACATGCATATACTTAGTAAGATATCATCGGATATCATGAATAGCGTTTAATAACATAAAATATCACGAAATCACTAAGAACATACATAATATCTTAAAGGAATTTAAAGAAAAGGTAAAATACTTATGAAGGACTTTATTGGTGGATGGATACCCATAAATTAACTCACATACCTTAGGAACCTTGGGAAGGATGAATTCGTTGTTGGAAGAGAAAACCCCTTGGAAACCCTAGTCTCCTTAGCTTATTCTTGAGATAGTCTTGCCTTAGAGAAAATTTGAGAGTTTGGAGAATGAATGAAAGAATAAGGTCTTAGGGCTTTAAGGCTAGTTTAGGATCCCTTTTGATCCAAAAAATGAAAGGTTTTATGAATAGGAATAGTTAAATTTACCAAACTACCCCTTATTAAAATTGTCGGATCAATCCTATGAAAGCCCGTTTACAGGCTGTAGGTCAAACCACGGGCCGTAACTCTTGTCCGGTTGGTAATTTTTAAGAAACCCTTAAACTGATTTTGTTGGAATCAAAACCAGAAAACCATCTTAAGGGTCATCCTTTTGTACGCGGGTCGTGCTTGAACTCGTAGAGTCCTTCCACACTTAGCCATTTTCCCATTTTCTTAGATCCCATCCACGAACGGATTCTACCAGCCAAAAATACTTCTATGGGCTGTGCTGGTAACTCATGGATCACCTTCGTGAAAATTCCATTTTTCTTCAAGTCAAGGTCCTTTATCTACTAACCAACCTACGGTCCGTAAACCCTTCTATGGTCCATTAAAGGGTGTGTAGGTTACCCCACACTAGGAAAATTTTCCCCTTCCTGAATTTTCATATTTAAGGACCGACCTATGGGCTGTAAATCCTCTTACGGGTCGTAACTCTCCCTCGTACAATGACTCCAACTCATTTTCAGGAGAATTTTTCTGCACTCTTAGGCTCCAAAACTAGGGATTGCTACACCTCATGACACTCTTCATGGATGAAATCCTCAATCATATCTAGTAACCCCCCATGAACCTAAGGGTTGAACCCATCTATAAATATAATGCTTTGTCAACAACTGACTCTGAATCAATAACATCTTTTCCATAGTGTCTCTAAGCAAATTAGCTTATAGAGTATTCACCATAATCAAATCAAACCGTGCAAAGGGGTTGATTACCTAATAGTGAACTAGACTATGGACCAAACTTAACTGAAATCCTCTAAAACACCGTAGTCGCCCAAATGAATTTCATCGTCTCATAACCACGAAGCAATGCTGAACTAATACTGGTCGATACTAGCACCGAATTTGAACCAACAACCACACACTAGTAATGTACATACACTTCAACCATAAACATTTTTTATCCTTGTAACATAGTTCTCCCTCGAGTTTAAGCTACAAAAATCTTATCCTTAAACAATGAATGTTCATGAGAGAGAATCCAACTTGACTAGAAGAAGGTAGAAATTAGGCAATCAACCAGTGAATGATATCCTCAAGTATATAAAACTTTTAATAATACTATTGGGATGTTGGAACAGTAGCTATGATTGTAGACAATTCTTGAAACTAGCAAAAATACGCCCAGTGATCCTCAAGGTCAATCACATATTATTGAAGCATATCCTTAACAATCAGATAAATACCAAGACTATTGAAAGACTAAATTTTCCCATGATAGTTCTCATACAAGCACTCTCAACCAGGTTTGCACATGTCATGCACTACTATACCCTAATTATCAAAAATTCTCTTTTGCCTTACACACAATACTCCCCTTTTGATAACTACGATTAAAACTCTTCAGTTACCGGTTTCCACCTGTTTGACATTTCTCTACATATGATTCCTTATTTGATTAACGACACAGCTCGTAACATACTCAACTTATTAAATCCAACACATTCACTAGAATCTAATAATTAAAACTAAAAATCAGATTCCAACAAAATATCATGACCTTTCACTCATGTTTCTGAAACCATTATTAGTACCAAAATTTCTTAGAAATTACATTGTCACTGTTTATAACTCTAAATTATAACTTCTCTCTCTTCCTAAATGAAGTATTACTATTCATCTCTAGCCAACTCTAAGCATCCCACGTTGGTAACTGGCCTTACCCAAGGCCAAAAATACTAATTTCAATCCTGATGGTTCTATTCCCATGGGCTACAACTACTTAATCTTAAACCAATGTCAACCACATGCAACCACTCACATGACATGTCTCAATCTCCATACAAACACCTATAGCCTCATGTGAAAACTTAAAGAAGTACTTGATCACTCCAAGAATTTTGTATACCCTACGTGCGTAACCATTATTCACCACCAAGTATCTACATATTCCATCATGAAAGTCTACGTTAACTTCCATCAACAAGGTAATCTCCACCTAATTTAAAGTGTTCAATAATCATGATTGAACAATCCATCCTAATATAAAAATATAAAATCTCACATATATCATTTTTTTTCATCAAAATCAATACACGTTTGTAGAAAAGTAGTTGATACTTTTGCATAGACCTATATGTACGGCATCATCTAAATAAAGGTTGGAATTGAAAAAGAAAATACAGGACTAGGTTCTGGTACGAGGATGTACGAGCTGACCTATGGCCCATGGTTGGGTTTATGGGTCGTGGATAGGTCTCAGTCATGACCTGGGACTGGAGCTTAGATGTAACACAGTGAATGGGAACCGGATAGTCCCTAAACAAGCCTCAAGTATCTGAATCCACATCATCGATTTAGGAAGAACATTCAAATAGTAATACGTAGTACTAAGGGGCAGGAGAATAGGACTCACGCTATGGGGCCAACACGGGGCTTGGGACTTACTATACTTCCACACAAAATATGCATATAGCCAAATACAAACTTTTCATAAATCAATCTAACAAATATATAATCCAAATACCACCACAATATAAGGATTTCAAAGAGTCTACATATTGTCCAACAAATGCCTCTACTTTTGATGGAAGGGGGGCCAGGACATGTTTCTGGGTCACCCTCAAACGGGGAAAGAAAGTCGAAGATAGCATAGGTAAAGGAAATTAGCTTGTTCTTAGAAGATGGGACTCACCGAAAATACCTTTTTGGATCAGACTACTCCTCGAACGGTTGATAATCGATGTGCTCGGCCACTACATGGCAAAATGATGTAGGCATAGAGTATGCGTTAGTACGTTTGAATGTATTTAGTATGCGGGCATGCAATGCATATGACTTACCAAACCTGTATTTCAGTGTTAGATTCTAAGGGCAAATAATATAGAAAGAATCAAATATACAATGAGAAATATAAAAGATGCCATGAAATTTATAATGCATGAAATGCAACAATGCATATATATAGTGGGGATGGACTCTAACCGACAAATCAAACCCATGCAAGCTATTACATGAATTAGTCTGATAGAGACCTCCCATCGGTAGGAGAAGATTACTTGACCAAAGGTAATCTACATCACACCTTATGACCACACTTTTCGGTGGATGGTCACCTCCTCACGACCACACTTTTATGAAGGATTTTTCATAATCATATCATATCATATCATAAAAAAATAAATGAATAACATTCCTTATGACTCGGTCTTTTCAATAATGGCAAACGTTCCTATGTTGGCACATAGTTCAAGGAAAGGGATAGGGCCCTTGGGGATAGACCTAATGCCCCCAATCCATCGGTACTAAATCAACACATCCGACATGAATACTTATACATATACGTCCTTTCAAAAGATGCAATATTCGTTTCAAAACCGTCCAATGCATATTTATACTCAAATGCCAAATCATAAGTCAAAATCATGATGTGCATGCAAGAAATAACTCATTCATATATATGAGATGTTGCAAGCACCCGAGATACTCAAAGAGCCATAATCATAAGACATGTATGTGATCACATTCTTTTCATAACCAATGTCATACCAAAGTCATATCATAATCGTTTATTAAAACATAACTTGCCTTAACCTACTTCATAATTTCCATATAAAACAATGTTCATGAATTCTAATGAAATGCATGATGTGAGGATAGCATGGGCAATATAGATTCATGTTAAAATCAACCAAATAAAATGAAATTGATGAAATCCATATTTAAATCCATATGTAAATCGTATTATAGATTACACATGCATAAATCAACTTTAAAGGGGATATGCAAGTTCATAACTTCATAACTCAATGTAAATCATTATAATAGTGATCAAAGTGAATTGAAATCATAGGTAAAATATAGCCCTTATATCAACTATATTTAATAAAATCAAATAATGAAAACCCATATCCAAAGTAAACTAAATTTCATGAAATCATTTGAAAGGAGTTTTTTTGGGTCTTCTTGGTTGAAAGGGACTAAGAATCAATCCCACAGACCTTGATTGAGGAGCTGAATTTGGGGAAGGAGTTAGCTTAAATTTGGCCTCCAATTAAACCCTAGCCTTAAATCTTGAGAGGGGAGAGTTGAGAGTATTTGGAAGGTGATCTTTTGAGGGGTAGAAAGTTTATAGAGAATGAATTAAGAGGGGAGGGATATTAGCTGATTTAGGGATTTAGGATAGATAAAAGGTCATAATTCATAATTAAAATAAACTAAAAATTATGTAAACGCCATTAATGAAATGGGCAAATTTTGAAACATCAAGTCTGTACGGTCGCATTGACAGTCTATGAGTCATCACGCTGAACGTGTACAGTGACCATGAACCATCACTTAAACAGTTTCCGCGATGCCATCACTTGGAATTTACTTGAAGCTAAGGGGTACCACATGGATGGCTACACAGGTCGTGGCATGAACAGTGTGATAGCACTTTGAAAATTTTCGCACGGCAAAGTTATGAGACGCTAGTTTCATACTTAGAAAAATTCCACATAGCGAGCCACACGAAGGGCCACACGGCCCGTGAAACATCACACGGACCGTGTGAGTGGCCATGTGCCCTCACTTGGTCCAAAGTCCTCCGTTTCATTCCCCTTGTCGAAATCGTTGCCAAGTGTCCCTCTAATAGAGGCCACACAATCCGTGTGGCTTCACATAGCCCATGTGGGCCCTCTTTGGGGTGATCCCTAGCAAGATATTCGCTCAGGATAGTTCAAGATGTCCGGCAAAGCCTTTCAAAAAATATGGGTCCTTCTTACATCATCTCCCCCTTGGGAATATTCGTCCCCGAATGTGCAAGAAGGCTTGAAAGGCTCGACTTAGAACATGAAACATCTGAACGCAAGGTACAATGCATAATTCATTGTTTGAAAAATCATGAGGCCTTTAAACCCATATTAAAAATATATTCAAGTCATTCAAAACATCATAAAAATCATTTTTGTGCACATGTATGCATGTCATGCCATGAGACTCAAGACTGAAAGAATTAGGACTATTTAGAAGAGGATCGACCTAGTACCTTAGGCTTTAGTAGATTGGAAAAGATAAGGGTACCGCTTCACCATGTTCAGCTCTGCTTCCCAAGTAGCACTCTCCATATGTTGATTTCTCCAAAGCACCTTCACCGAAGCCACGTCCTTGTTACAAAGCCACTTTACATGCCTATCAAAGATCTGTACCTATATTTCCTCATAAGACAAGTTTTCTTCAACCTCAATCCCTTCCAAGGGCATAATGGTGCTAGGATCACCAACTAGCTTCCTCAACATAGACACATGAAAGACCAGCTGAATAGAACTCCAGTCCGGAGGTAACTCCAACCTATAAGCCACACCCCCAATCCGTTAAACGATCTCATAAGGACCAACATATCGAGGGCTTAGCTTGCCCTTCTTACCAAAATACATCAAACCCTTTATAGGTGAAACCTTTACATATACCCAATCACCAACATGAAATTCAAGGTCCCTCCTCCTAATAACCGAATATGACTTTTAAGACTTTGTGCTGTTTTCAACCTTTTCCTAATTACTTGCACCTTTTCTATAGCCTCCATTACTAAATCCAGGCCAACCAGTGCCATCTCTCCCAACTCAAACCACCCTATCGATGACCTACACCCTCTTCCACACAAGGCCTCAAACGATGCCATACTAATGCTTGCATGGAAGCTATTATTATAAGCAAACTCAATGAGTAGAAGGTGGTCATCACAGTTGCCCTTAAAGTCCTATACGCATGCCCTAAACATATCCTCCAAGGTTTGAATAGTCTCTCAGCTTGCCCATTGGTTTGGGGATGAAAAGCAGTGCTCAACTTAATGTTAGTTTCAAGTCCCTTCTGAAATGATCTCCAAAAGTGGGAAGTGAATTGGGTACCACGATCCAACATAATGGACCTAGGCACACCATACAACCTCACCAATTCTTGGATATACAATCTTGCGTAATCCTCAGCGCTGAAGGTAGTCTTGACCGGCAGGAAATGAGTCGACTTTGTCATCCTATCAACAATAACCCAAATGGAATCAAATTGCCTTCGGTTCCGAGGCAAGCCAACAACAAAATCCATGTTTACATCTTCCCATTTCCATGTGGGAATCTCAATGTCTTGGGCCAAGCTACTTGTCCTTTTGTGCTCTACCTTCACTTGTTAAGAACTCGGGCATTCAGACACATACTTAGCGATGTCCTTCTTCATACCATGCCACCAATACACTTCTTTGAAATCTCGATACATTTTAGGAGAACCCAGGTGAATAGAATAATGAGAATTATGAGCCTCACTCATGATCACCCTTCTAAGATCAACAATGTCTGGAACACAAAGCCGGTTTTGGTATCGGAGCACACCATCTCCCCCTTGGGGGAACACCTCGATATAATTTTTTGCAACTAACTTCTTCAATTCCAGTAATGATGGGTCCGAATCTTGCTTAACTTTTACACCAATCACCATGGAAGATTCTGCCCCTCCCTGAACACGGATACCACAATCGCTCAAATCGCCAACCTGACACCCAACCTAGCAAACCAGTGAACATCCCTTGCTAACTCCTTTCTTCCCTCCCCAACAGAGGCCACACTCCCAATAAATAGCCTACTAGGAGCATCAGCCACAACATTGACCTTGCCGGGATGATATAGAACACTCATGTCGTAATCCTTTAGGAGTTCCAACCACCTCCTTTACCTCAAATTGAGATCCGTTTGAGTGATCACATATTGCAAACTCTTCTAATCAGTGAACATATCAACATGAACCCCATACAAATAATGTCTCCAAATCTTCTAGGAAAAAACCACCGCCACCAACTCAAGGTCATGCGTTCGGTAATTACGTTCATGTACCTTCAACTGCCTTCATGCATACACTATTACCTTACCATGTTGCATAAGCACACAACCCAACCCCATCCGCGAGGCATAAGAATACACCATGAATCTCTCCAAATGATTTGGTAAAGTTAAGACGGGAGACGATGTAAGACAATCCATTAAAGTTTTGAAACTCCGCTCGTGTTCGTTCGACCACACAAACTTAGCCTTCTTTTGGGTCATCTTAGTCAATGGAGATGCAATAGATGAAGACCCCACAAAAACCTTCTATAATATCTGGCCAACCCCAAAAAACTTCGGATATCTGAGGGAGTCAACGATCTGGGCCAACCCTTCAGGGCCTCGATCTTTTTCGGATCCATCTTCATAGCATCAACGGACACCACATGATCAAGGAAAGCCACTTTACCCATCAAAAATTCACACTTGCTAAACTTGGAATATAATTTCTTCTCCCTTAAAGTTTGGAGGACCATCCTCAAGTGATCCCTGTGCTCCTACTCACTTCGGTAGTAGATAAGAATGTCGTCAATAAAGACCGCCACAAAACTGTCAAGGAATTGCTTAAACACCTGATTCATTACATCCATGAACACAGCTGGAGCATTGGTTAAGCAAAATGACATCACCACAAACTTAAAGTGCCTATGCGTTGTCCCAAAGGCTGAATTGGGAATGTCACACTTCCTAAGCTTCAACTGATAATGCACGAAATGAAGATCAATCATTGAGAAATGAGTAGCTCCTTAAAGCAGGTCGACCAAGCCATCAATCCTGGGCAATTTGTACTTATTCTTAACTATTAGCTTATTCAGTTGCCTATAATTAATACACATCCAAAGAGATCTGTCCTTCTTTCTTACAAACAACACTAGAGTACCCTACGACAATATACTGAGCCGAATGAAACCTTTCTCCAAAAAACCTTTAATCACTCTTTTAAGTCTTTCAACTCCACCGATGCCATACAATAAGGAGGAATAAAGATAGGCTGAGTATCCGGAAGAAGATCTATGCCAAAGTCTACCTCCCTTTTAGGATGAATGTCGGGAAAGTCTTTGGGGACTTAAGCGTAGGCACTTCGGACTCCATATCCTAGACCCTCACAATATGATAAATGCACCCCTTATAAATCATTCTATGCCCCTTGAGATAGGAAATAAATCGACTTTTAATAGAGGAGTTACCACCCTTCCATTCAAGAATGGGGGCTTACCGGGAGGTTGGAACTTGACCTTCCGGGTTCTACAGTCTCTAGAGGCATATGATTCATGCAACCAATCCATCCTAAGAATCACGTCAAAGTCGAACATCTCAAGTTCCACAAGATCACACGAAAAAAATTTGTGCAACACGGAAACAGAGCAACCATGATATACTCTATGTGGAACAATAGGTTCACCCACGGGAGTATAAACTGAGAATGGGTCCCTCAAAATCTTGGGACTCAAACCATATCTAACAACCAACAGAGGGGTCACTAAAGACAAATTTGCACCTAGATCAAGTAAAACATAAGCATCAAAATCAAATACTTTTAACATAACCATCACGACATCTGGAGCTTCCTCGACACCTGGTAGGCATGGAGTGCATACAACCGATTGTTTCTCGGGGAACACCTTTGGGAGCCCTTTGTTGATCTTGCCCACCTTAGGCCACCTGACCTTAACCTCTACGGGAATTCTTAGGACAGTCAACAACCTTGTGATTTTTATCACCACACCCATAGCAAACACCCAATTCCCTCCAACAAACTCCCGTGTGAGGCCTTCCACACTTGTCACACAGAGGATACCCCTCACCGCCACTAAACGGTGCCCTGGGAGAAGGAACCCGAGCGTTAGCGACCCAAGCACCAGAACCTTGACCTTGTTGGAAGCGACCAAAGCCACCACTTCGAGAACCAGCGAATCCACCATCAAAACGAGTTCTCTTGGAATCGTGAACCCTTCTCTCCTTGAGTTTCTCCCCTTCGATCTGCTCTGCATACACCATGATTCTATCAATATCCATATCTCGTATGAGCATAGCAGTACAAAATTCCTTTACAAGCAAGTCAGAGATACCCGAAACAAACTTGTGCATCCTTGCACAGGGTCAGCCACAAGTGATGGAGCATACTTAGAGATTTGTGAATTTGAGGGCAAAGTCCCTCACATGCACTCATACTTCCTTGCTTGAGATTGATAAACCCTGACATCTTGGCCTCCCTAAGATCAAGTTGGAAGAAGCGATCAAGGAATGCAAATCTGAAATCTTCCTAATTGACATCACGAACGCAAACTCTCTCCATAGACCATTGCGTATACCACATGTGAGCTACATCCTTCAGTTGGTAGGCAACCAATTTAGCCTTCTCCTCAGAAGTGACACCTATGATGTTCAATATCTTGGTAAGCTCATCAATGAACTCCTGAGCATCCACATCATCCTTAAACCCATGGAACTCCAGAGGATTCATCTTGGTGAAATCCCTCATCCTAGAAGAAGGCATGGGATCCCGTGGCAGGTTAGCCTGCCTTGTCAGAGAAGTCTCCACCTGGGTAAGCATGGCAAAGGTTGTACGGAACTCATCGTTTGAGATAGGTTCATCCATAGGCTCTTAAGGAGCTTGTTCCTCATTAGTTGGAGCCGACCTTGGTAGGAGGGGTCTTACTCGAGGCATCTTTTGAAATGGAGCAACGATACCGTTAAGATAAGGGAAGCAAATATACTAGTCATAGCACAACATAAGGCATGAAGAAGGGAGGCAATTCCTAAAATGCCTTCGTAGCCTCCCAGTCATAGGCATGATGCACTTCACATCCATGAATAGGACTCTACTTGACGTGGCATGTTGGACTCCGAGGAGCATTTATAAACCTAGGGCTCTAATACCATCTTTTATCACGACACAATACTAGGGCCTAGATGTTACACAGCGAATGGGAACCTAAGAGTCCCCAAACATGCCTCAAGTATCTAAATTCACATCATCAGTTCAGGAAGAACATTCAAATAGTAGCATATAGTACTAAGGGGCGAAAGAATAGGACTCATGCTATGGGGGCAACACGCGGCTTGGGATTTACCATACTTTCACATAAAATATACATATAGCCAAATATGAACTTTCCATAAATCAATCCAATGAATACATAAGCCCGATACCACACATAACATAAGGATTTCAAAGAGTCTACATATTGTCCAACAAATTCCACTAATCAAGATTGAATGGGGGCCAGGACATGTTCTGGGCTCACCCTCAAATGGGGAAAAGAAGGCGAAATAACATAGGTAAAGGAAATTGGCTTGTCCTTGGAGGATGGGACTCACTGCAAATATTCTTCTAAATTGGACTACTCGTCGAACGGTTGATGATAGATGTGCTTGGCCCCTACATGGTAAAATTATGTAAGCATAGAGTATGTATTAGTACGTTTGAATGTACTAAGTATGCGGGCATGCAATGCATATGATTTACCAAACCTGCATTTCAATGTTAGATGCTAAGGGCACATAATATAGAAAGAATAGTACATCCAATGGAGAAATATATATGATGCCATGAAATTTATGATACATGAAATTCAAAAATGCATATATATAGTGGGGATGGACTATAACCGACAAATCAAACCCATGCAAGTTATTACATGAATTAGTCCAAAAGAGACCTCCCATCTATAGGAGAAGATTACTTGCCAAATGTAATCTACATCACACCTCACAACCACGCTTTTTAGTGGATGGTTACCTATTTACGACCATGCTCTTTAGAATGATTTTCCATAATCATATCATATCATATAATAAAAAGATAAATAAATAATCATTCCTTATGACCCAGTCTTTTCAGTAATGGCTAACGTTCCTATGTTGACACATAGTTCAAGAAAAGGGAGAAAGCCCTTTGAGATAGCTCTAATGCCCCCAATCCATCGGTGCTAAGTCAACACATCCCACATGAATACTTATACATATACATGCTCTCAAAAGATACAACATTCATTTCACAACCGTCCAATGCACATTTAGGCTCAAATGATAAATCATAAGTCATAATCATGATGCTCATGCTAGGAATAGCTCATTCAAATACACGAGATGGCACAAGAACCCGAGATGGTCAAAGAGCCATAATAATAAGACCTGTATGTGATCACATTCTTGTCATAACTAATGCTCTACCAAAACCATATCATAATCATTTCATAAAACATAACTTGGCTTAACTCACTTCATAATTTCCATATAAACCAACGTTCATGAATGCAAATGCAATGCATGATGTGAGGATAGCTTGGGTAACTTATATTCAAGTTAAAATCAACCATATAAAATGAAATTGAGGAAATCCATAATTAAATCCGCATGTAAATTTTAATATAGATCACCCATGCATAAATCAGCTTTAAAGTGGACATGCATGTTCATAATTTCATAACTTAATATAAATTATCATAATAGTGATCAAAGTGAATTGATTCGTAGGTAAAATACAACCCACACATCAATTGGATTTAATAAAATCAAATAATGAACAAACCCATATTCAAAGTAAACTAAAATTCATGAAATCAATTGAAAGAAGTTTTTTTGGGCCTTATTGGTTGAAAGGAGCAAGAATCAATCCCACACACCTTGATTGAGTAGCTGAATTTGGGTAACGACTTAGCTTGACTTTGGGCTCCAATTAAATGCTAGCCTTGAATGTTAAGAGGGGAGAGTTTAGAGTATTTGGGAGGTGATCTTTTGCGGGGTAGAAAGTTTAAAGAGAATGAATTAAGAGGGGAGGGATATCAGTTGAGTTAGGGGTTTAGGATAGATAAAAGGCCATAATTCATAATTAAAATAAATCAAAATTACATAAACGCCATTAATGAAATTGGAAAAATTTGAACTATCAGGTCCATACGATCACCTAGACGGTCTATGAGTCATCCCACGGACCGTGTACAGTGACCATGAACCATCACTTAGAAAATTTTTGCGATGCCAACACTTAGAATTTATTTGAAGCTAAGGGGTACCACAACAATGACTACACGGCCTGTGTGATGCTACATGAGTTGTGGCATGGGTCATATAATAGCACTTAGAAAATGTCTGCACGACAAGGTTATGAGATGATACTTTCATATTTAGAAAAATTCCACATAGTGAGCCACACGGAGGGCCACACAGCCCGTGAAACATCATACGAACTGTGTGAGCGGCCATGTACCCTCACTTGGCCGAAGTCCTCCGTCTCATTCCCCTTGTCGAAATCATGGACAAGTGTCCCTCCATAGGAGGTCACACGGTCTGTGTTGCTTCACATGGACCATGTGGGCCTTCCGTGGAGCGATGCCTGACAAGTCTTTTGCTCGGGACGGTACCAACAAGTCCAGCAAAGCCACTCAAAACATTTGTGTCCTTACATCCTCGTAGCTGGGTTAGATACTTAGTAAAATTTTGAATTTTGGATATTAATGTACGAAGGGATCTACAACTCAGAAAATAAACTACAAGTCATAAATAGTGGCCCATATATTGGAGGACCAAATCAGGTTTTAGAAGTTTGGAAAAGTGTGACTATACAAAAGCATATATGGACTATGAAAAGGGTTTCATGGTTTGGGTTTTGAAAAGTGAAATTTTCTATGTGTTGGGTGGAGTTATGAGGGGTGTTTATGATCCATAGGTGGAATTATGGGCCATAGAAAGGTGCTTGTAAAGTTGGATTTAGACACTAGGTTTAGGGACTCAGTGTGTAACCAAATGAAACCCCTGATCTACGACCTATAAAATGATATACGACACATAGATCATGCTCGTAAATTGTCCTTTACAATTTTAATGAGGGGCAGTTTTGATATTTCCCTTGCACCCTAAGTCTAAAACTACATTGTTTAAGCCCTACTTATACCCATATCATCCCCATTTCCTCCGATTTCACTCTCATTCTCTCTCGAAATTCTCTTAAGGCTTTTCACTCCAAAGATTCAAAGAAGGAGAGATTTAGGGTTTCAAGGTTCTCTTCTCCAAGCTCTAGCTTTTCTCTTAGGCTTCCATCAAAGTATATCCAAGGATGAGTAGTGTACAATATGCCATGAAATTCATGATGCATGAAATGCAATAATGCTCATATATAGTGGGGATGGACTATAACTAACAAATCAAACCCATGCGAGCTATTACATGAATTAGTCCAATAAAGACCTCTCATCGGTAGGAGAAGATTACCTGTCAAAAGTAATCTACATCACACCTTATGGAGCACATCATTTCGGCGGATGGTCACCTCCTTATGGAACATACCATTTCAAAAGGATTTTCCAAAATCACATCATATCATATCATAATTAAAACGAGTAACCATTCCTTATGACCCGATCATTTCTATAATGACTACTGTTCCTATGTTGGCTCATAGTTCAGGAAAGGGAGGGGACCCTTTGGGATAGTCCTAATGCCCCCAATCTATCGGTGCTAAGTCAAAAATATCCCACATGAATACTTATACCTGTACGTGCTTTAAAAAGATACAATATTCATTTCAAAACCGTCCAATGCACATTTAGGCTCAAATGCCAAATAATAAGTCATAATCATGATACTCTTGCAAGTAATAACTCATTCACATATATAAGATGGTGAAAGCATCCAAGATGCTCAAAGAGCCATAATCATAAGACATGTATGTGATATCATTCTTGTAATAACTAATATCTTATCAAAATCATTTAATAAAACTTAATTGGGCTTAACCCACTTCATAATTTCCATAAAGATCAAAGTTCATGAATGCAAGTACGATACATTATGTGAGAATAGCATGGGTAACATAGATTCAAGTTAAAATCAATAACATAATATGAAATTGAGTAAACCGTAATTAAATCAACATCTAAATCATAATTTAAATTATCCATGCACAAATAAACTTTAAAGGAGACATGCATGTTCATTACTTCCTAACTCAATGTAAATCATCATAATAGTAATCAAAGTAAATTAAAATCATAGGTAAAGTACATCCCATACATCAAGTGGATTTAATAAAATCAAGTGATAAAGTCCCACATTTAAAGTAAGCTAAGATTCATGAAATCAATTGAAATGATTTTTGGGTCTTCTTGGTTGAAAGAGACCAAGAATCAAGCCCCCGTACCTTGATTAGGAAGATTAATTTTGGAAGAATTTAGCTTGAATTTGAAATTCCAATTGAATCCTAGCTTGAATCTTGAAGATGAGACTTGGGGAGAATTTTGAGAGTCTAATTCTAGAAACTAAATGTTAGTCTAGAATGAAGGTTTAGAATTAGCGTAGGAGATGTTTAGGAATATAAATGGCGGTTAAAAAGGTCTTAAAAGCCTTGGGGATGGGTCAACATATTAAAAATGCCTCAATATAACGCCCCTTTAAATTTTAAACAGAACTTGACACGGTTGGCTTCACAATCCGTGAAGGCCTCCCGCCTAGCCCAGACAGATTCAACAAAAATGGGAATAACTTCTTGCTCCGAACTCAGAATGAGGTGAGACCAGATGCGTTGGAAAGATAATTCAAAGAGCTTCAATTTGATAGGTTTTGGGCCACCCAGTTCCCTTTTTGCTAAGACATATGACCATTTAAAGTCGACCCTTCGGTACCTGTGAAGAGCTTAGCCAATGAAATTCCTTTGAACTTGACCAGATGTAGGAGACCTATGATGGCGTTAATCAAGATAAATATGCTTTAATTGAAGGCTTGAAAGTGAACAAAGTTTGAGCTTGAAGAACCCATACATAGAACTTTCAATAAGGAGAAAGTTCGCACGGACGGTCACACGGCTCGTATGACACTACAGGGGTCGTGGCAAGGATCGTGAAATGATACTTAGAAAAATCATATCGCAAAAATTTACGAGGCGGTGATTCCATACTTAGAAAAATATCATGTCACGAGCTATACAGTGGGACACACGGCCCGTGACACACAACACGGACTGTGTGGGTGGCCGTGTGACCACAATTGGTCTTGTTTCTTAGTTTTCCTGGTGTAAGGCCATCACATGGCTCACCACACAGCCCATGAAGCACCATATGGTCCGTGTGCGGTTCCGATGTGATGTGCCTTAGCCTGAAACTCCCTATCAAGTCCCTATAACTGAAAGTATTGCCAAGTACCCCTTCACTAGAGGCTACACGATCCATGTGACCTCACACGAGCCATGTAGGCCTCCCACAAAGTGACACTTAGTCAATTGTTTTCTCATGGGGTGACATTATAAAGTCCAATAAAGTCGCTCAAGAATCTGGGTCCTTACAAAAGGTCTCATAGCTTCTCGCTCACGGATGTGGCACACTTCACACCTATGTAAAAGACTCTACAAGATGCGACATATTGGATTCCCTAGGATACTTTCAAACCTTATGCTCTGATACCAAGTTTCTCACGACCCAAACATAGGGCCTAACCATGACACGTGATTGACACCTGAAAGTGCCCCATCCAATCCTCTGGTTCATATCATATGCATACATAAGGTAAAGTATGAAATTTATAAGAGAGTAAGCAAACAGAACTTGTCAATATAAAAGTCATAGTTTCTGTTAGGGGAATTATAACTTCTTTAGTCAAACATGCCTCTACATCATAGATCTTGGAAAGGACTAGAACATGCAACTAGATCACCTTCATGATAGAATAACAACGAAATCATGAAGTCTCAACATGAAAGAATAACATGAACTAGGCTCGCCCCCGAAGTATTGGAACCCTTCAATAATCTTCAAATCTCAATCTGAATCTAGCAATGAAATGGAGGAATAGTTTTGTCATCTGTCCCTACATGGTTAGATCATGTAGAAAAAAAAAGTATATGATAGTATATGGAATGTACTAATTATATAGGTATGTCATGCATTAAGAAACATCATATCATACTATCAATATGCATAATAATAATCAATAAAACAAGGACACAATGTGTATGACAAATGCATATTTAAATCCATGAGTAGAAGTATCATAAAACTTTTTATAACCTAGCATACATATATTGAAATAAGACCATAAAAAGAATAAGACCATGCGGACTATTAAAGGAAATCCCGATGTTCCCTTTACACCGAGCAAAAGAGGAGTTTAATTTGCCAAGGTAGAGACGGCCTCACCCATTAGGATTATCCCTAGCATGATGTGTGTCATATGAGCATAAAAGATCCTACCCTTTAGGCTTGACCCTAGCATGGCGAGTATCACATAAACATAATGCTAAATGGATCCAATAGCTAGCCTTATAGGCACATAATCATCAACCTACAGTGCCAAGTAGTTATGAGACTTGAGGATTTATATAAGGACCCTTGGAGATAGACCCCTACACACAAGCTCATTCGGTGCTAGATCATATCCCAAAGAATACATAATCATGCATATACATAGCTTTCAACATAATTTGTACTTTATCAAAATTATACTTTCGTAGCTTGTTAAATAGTCATCATAGCTTCATAAAAATATTTCATATCATAGGAATAGTCTATGTTGGGTAATGCCAATATCCTGCCTATGGCAAGGCCCATGAGGGGGCTGGGGTAGCCCGGGTCAAAGTCATGATCGAACATGGCGCTTGCTTGGTGGACTTGGTTAAGAAATAAAGTTGCGCCTTTGCTAGAAGCTATAGCTTTTGGCATAACGGTAAACGCTTGATCCTAAAAAGTTGTATCAGAGCCAAGGTCATGGGTTCGATTCCCACGAGTAACATGCTGCATGAGACAGGTGTTGGGAGGAGGATTATTGGGTAATGCCAACATCTTGCCTATGGCATGGCCCATGAGGGGGCTGGTAGCCCCGGTTGGAGTCATGATCGAACATGGCGCTTGCTTGGTGGACTTGGTTAAGAAATAAAGTTGCGCCTTTGCTAGAAGCTATAGCTTTTGGCATAACATAAGCGCTTGATCCTAAAAAGTTATATCAGAGCCAAGGTCATGGGTTCGATTCCCACGAGTAACATGCTTCATGAGACAGGTGTTGGGAGGAGGATTATTGGGTAATGCCAACATCCTGCCTATGGCATAGCCCATGAGGAGGCTGGGGTAGCCCCGGTCGGAGTCATGATCGAACATGGCGCTTACTTGGTGGACTTGGTTAAGAAATAAAGTTGCGTCTTTGTTAGAAGCTATAGATTTTGGCATAATGGTAAGTGTTTGATCCTAACAGTCCATCTACATACCTTTCATATAATATGAGTATACTCCCTATTTTATCATAATTTCATCAACATTAGGGTCTTAAGTCACCCTCACCCTCACCCTCAACATCATATCATTATCATCATCATAATATCATGCCATTCATACTTAGAATTATAATCCATGAAAATCATAGTTTTGTCATCGAAAACTAGGGCTACGTGTAGGTTCATCAGCAATTGAGTTAAGACGATGTTATTATCAAAAAATAGAACTCAATTTTGGATCATTAGTAAAGGAACCAACATCAATTCAATAAGCCCTAATCATCATATACTTGAAATCACTTTCTTTCACTTGAAAATCACAAAAATCATGTAATTCCTCATAATTAATGCATAAATTAGTATAGTAATAATGTTGTAATCATAATCTAACCATTTAGAATGTCATCATAGAAATTTATGAAATCCATGCATAAACTTTGGGGAAAGGGGAGAATAGAGTTGCGCTTCATGGATAAATCTAGTCTATGAATGAAGCTCTATTTACCTAATACCTAAATTTGAAGAAGAAAGTTCTGGAAATTTCTTATCCAAATATTTAAACTCTAGCTTCAATGGAGAGAATCCTTAGAAAGAGAATTTTTGGAGAACTTTCGAGTGGGCTATATGATTGAATTAATTAGAATAAAAGAGGACTAGGTTTTATAGGAGTTGGGTAGGTTCAGTTAGTTAGGAGTGTCAAAATGATGTAGTTAAGGAGTTAAGCAAATTGAAAATGACAAAAAACTCTTCCATTTAAATCATCTGGAGCCATTTACCCTTCCATGGGTTGTGATTAGGTTCATCCAAAGTATGGTCCCAAAAATTGAGCTATTGGAGATAGCACTTTGAAACAATGAAACCCTATGTACGTTCCGTAGTTCCATTTATGGACCATAGAATCCTTTTGTAGAGTGCTTCCGGACATAGAAAATTCTTCCTTTCCTAGGGTCCCATTGATGACTCAGTCCACAAGCCATAAAAGGGAACACGACTTATCCTATTTCTCGTGGAGTGAATTTCATTAACCAATCTTTTTACCAACTTTCTGGACTTCAATCCATATGACCTTTCTACAGTTCATGGTTGCAACTTTCCATTTTTCTGGCATTTCAACATATAGGGTGTTACATGCCGGACCCAAACTATGACCACCTTTTATAGATTGTCGAATGTTCAACGGGTTGTAATTTAGGGATCTTATCCTGTTACATTTTGAACCTCGTAAATATGCCTCTAAAACTCACTTTACGACGCACTCTATGACTCATAGATTAATCTATGGGCCATAGAAACCTTTCATTGTTCCTGTCAACACTTGGTAAAATTTTCAAATATTAGGGCCCTATCTACGAGCCTATTTTACGACTCATAAAATTTGTTTGTACTTCAAGTTTAGAATTCTAACTTTTAACCAATCCAAGACCCCAAACAACAAACATGCTTTACAATCCATTGTTCCATTATATGGACCATAAATACCCCTCATAGATCCTCCCCACACTAAACCAGTTTTCCATTTTGACTGATCCCATCCACAAGCCTTGTTTACGATGTTATTTGAACCACGAGCCATAAAAGAGGCTCGTACTTTAACTTTGCGCATTTGCAGTTCCACTTCTTCTGCACCTTTAGACTTTCTAACTTTCAGGACCTTACACCTTCACAATATGATAGGAAAGCCCCATAGCAATCATCTTACGAGATTTAAGATAGGAAATGAACCAACCCTTACGCATTGAATTTCTACCATCCCACTCAAGAATAGGCAGATTAGAGAAATGAAATTTGATCTTACAAGTTCACCAATATATGGGGGGATATGAGGCATGCAACTAATTCATACCATGAATAACATCGAAGTTGACCATATGAGGCTCAACAAGATTACAAGGATTAACATTATGTAAAACTAACATGGGATAATCTTGATACACTCTTTTTGCTACCACCGACTAACCAATGAGATACACAATGAGAAAGGTTCTGATAAGACCTCAGTACATACATTAAATCAATTTACAAAAAAAGGTATTACAAAAGACGATGCACCAAGATCCAAAAATGTGTACATATCAAAATTAATGACCTTTAACATACCAGTAACAATGTTAGGAGTCTCGTCAACTTCTTGCCTTGTATGGAAAGCATAAAATCAATTTGTGCATTGACCACCACCTTGAGCTTGTCCACATTGGACCCCTTGGCCTTAGGGCGTACTACCACTCCCGTTTCTACAATCCTTGGTATGATGACTGGATTTTCCACACTTGAATCATGCATCAGAACTAGCCAAACATTTTCATTTGTGAGACCTTCCACATTTCTTGTAAGCAGGATAAATTTGAGAACCTGAACCACCTCCTTGAACCTTGGGAATTGTTCCCTTATCCTTGTTGAATATTCGAGGAGTATTGGTTGGATCTTGACCGACATACCTTTCCCCACCTTGGGTCCTTCCATGTCCACCACTCTTGGACCTTTCATTGGATAAGCCACCACCATCAACTCAGACCTTCTTTAACTCCCTAGGTCTCTCCCTTATTTTCTCATTCACTATTTGCTCTACGTAGGTCTTAAGTCTAGTGATATGGATATCCTTGACTAGAACAACCGTTTTACATTCTTTGGACACTAAACTTAAGGCGCCGAAGATGAATTTTCTTATTCTTGCCCTTGGATTGGCAACCATGAAAGGTGCATACCTAGAAAACATGGAGAATTTGAGGGCATACTCCCTCACACTCACGTTCCCATGACAAAGGTTTATTTGTTACTTTACTTACATTTAGAATTCATTTGTTAGTGCTTTCCATGTTTGGCTGAGCTTCTGAACTGTTGAGAGGAGCAATTTGTCCTTTGACGATCTCTCGGGGATTGTTTTTACCTTATATTATGTTCTATTTGAGGACTAAGACATTTAGACTTGTACTATTTTTTCCTCATTTCAGTGGATTGTAGATGTGAAACTGTTCTTGGATCAATTTTTAAATTTGGATATTCTTCTTTAATGCTTACCCTTCCATATTAAGACTATACTTTCACTTTATTTTTTGCATTATTTTGTTGATTCCCAGTTTAGGCTGACCTGCCTTGATGGGTTAAAGGCAAGTGCCATCACACTCGATTTTGGATCGTGACAAATACCATGGGAGACACCTGATGGTTGTCCACCGAACAATTAAGAGTGAAGAAAGAGATGTACCTGGCAACCTGTCAATCGGAGACATCCTTGCCATGACCAATTTGTTCATTATGCACCAGTGATGCGTCCAAAGTTATTTCAAAGCCTAACTTTTTTCAACTCATTTTGGACTTGGCTATGTCGTCTAGGACATTTTCTGTATCTATGAATCATTCATAAAATATAATTTTTTAAGTACTTTAAATGTAGAGAGAGTTAGAAATTGTCATGGAGCACAGAGTTCACTGTGTTTAACCTTTTTTTCCTCCATAATATTCATTTTTGTGATTCTTTGGATGATTAGTTACATTATCTCCATGTATATTGAACTAAATTTCTCATTTAAGGGTTATAATTCTTTAATGAACATTATTTTTAAATATTGATTTTGATTAATTAGTTTATCATATTGATTTATTGGTTCAACATTGTTCTTAAATATTTTACTATATAGCTAACAGTGAAATACTATTTATGCATTTATGCTTGAGCACGATAGATAAAATTATAGAGTGCACATAGGATTGAACAAAGTGAGCACGAGAAAATTATCTTATTAATCAATAAGCTAGATAAATCAATTAGTTAAATTAACTTGATATGGAGGAAAATAGTTTCAGAAATAGTTTTTAGTTTTTTTTACATTTGATTGGTCAGATATTTGAAAAACAATTCAAAGAAAATAAGGTTTTAAAAGTGAAAAAAACGACTTCTCTAATGGAAATAGGAAAAACAAGTGATATTCTATTGTCTTACCCTCATTCACCCAACTCCCGCCCCTTGATCATCCAATCCCTTCCACCCCTAACATTCAACCCCATCCTATCTCAACTCTGTAGTAATTTAGTATAACCTAGAAATACTCTTGGGGTAATATTTTCTTTATTGTTTTGGGATAATATTTTCTTACTTACCTACTAACACTAAAAAATACATAGAAAATCACTTCTTTTTTTTAAATAACATTTTTTAGAAAAACATTTTATGTGGAAAACATTGTCCTTCGCATCAAACACAAGTTTTATGAATTTTGTCGGTGAACTCATTATAAAAACTTTCACCTTCTTGTTTATTTTAATCTTAATAAATTGGCTCCTCCAATCTATACTGTAATTTGAGGCAAGAATAGCTAGTCTCCTTCTTTGTTCTTTAGCAACAAAATAATATCGCACCGACCAGCTCCAAATCCTTCCAAGGTAACTTTAAAAATAAAATGCTACATATATTTAGGGATGGAAACGGGGCAGGACGGGGCAGGTTTAGACTATGTGGGACCGGTTGAAATAACTATTTTTAAAACTAATGTGGGGCGGGGCGGCCGGTTGCGGATTTAGAAAAACAAATAGGAATTCGAAGAAAATTAAATCTTTGTAATTAGTAAAAATCAAAGCTATAAACTTTTTCTATTAAACATTGACTTGTCTTTTTTTTCTTTCTAAAACTTAAACTAGACATGTCTCGTAAATTGTTAGTTGTTAAAATGTTAATTGGAAACTTTTACTTAACGATTAAGAAACAAATGTTGAATTGCCAACTAAAAATAGTTAATTAGTTGTTGAGATATTAATTAGCGAAAAACATTATGAATTTTTATTTTCATAATTAAATTCAATTAAAAAATAAAAAAACTTATGAATTTAAGCGGGGTGAGTTTATGCGGAGCGGGGCGGGGCGGGTTAAAAATGTAAAAAGTCATCATGCAGTGCGAGATAGGGCGGTTTTGTCATGGCCGGGACCTAGGGCCTAGAAGTGACACGACGAATGGGGACCCGAGAGTCCAAAAACAAGCCTGAAAGTATCCAAATCCACATCATCAGTTCGGAAGCGCATTCAAATAGTAATCACAGAGTTCTAAGGGATTGTAAACTAGGACTCACGCTATGGGGATATCGAAGGGAAAGGGATTTACATGGATTCACATAGTACATAGCACAATGATCTAAGGAGCGGGTAAGTATGACTCATTCTATGGGGATAATACGGGGCTTAGGACCTTCCACATTTCCTTATCAAACATACATACATACATACCATAATTCTCATAATCAATCCACGACAGCCATATCCAATAGATAACTGAAATCATAAACACCAAATACAACACATAAATATAAAATTTACGAGAGTCTACAAGATGAGAAATAATGCCTTTAGTCATAAGATGGGACGGGGGCCAAGACATATCCCAGGCTCAATCTCAATTAAGAGGATAAACAGAAAACAACATAGGTAGAAGGAAGGTGGTTTGTCCTTGCAAGATAGGACTCCCCACAATATTAACTCTCCGAATTCAAGCTACCCATCAAGCGGTGGATGATCGTAACACACAATCCCGACATGCTAAAATTATGTACGCATAGAGTATGCGTTAATACGTTTGAATGTACTAGTATGCGGGCATGCAACATGGAAGAAAAATGATGTTAACCTGCACAATATGCCATATGAAAATCATAGAGTAGCCATAACCCACATATACTAGCACTCAATGAGTCACTCCTTGCCTGAATTGTGTAAAGGGATTATTGTACCCATCCTCATCAATACACATGTAGCTCATGACATGACTTTGTATAGAGAAGGTATTACCTGTGCTCATCTATACATTGTGTAAAGGGAGGGTTGTACCCATCCTCATTAATACACGCTTAGCTCATATAATCATGTGCTTAGGAAAGGTTGTACCTATCCTCATCTATACCATGTGTAAAGGGAGGGTTGTGCCCATACTCATCAATACATATTTAGCTCATACATACATGTGCATTGGGAAGGTTGTACCTATCCTCATCTATGCATTATGTAAAGGGAGGATTGTGCCCATCCTCATCAATACACACTTAGCTCATACATACATGTGCATAGGGAAGGTTGTACCGGTCTTCATCTATGCATTGTGTAAAGGGAGGGTTGTTCCCGTCCTCATCAAAACACCCATGTGATTACATACTCATGCTAGATGTCATATCATATGCACACCCATATAATTCGTATTCATGTAGAAGTCAAGCTGATATTAATGTCAATTGATATCATCATGGTGTTCAACTTATATCATGATCATATTCATAGATTCTTACTCAATTCTTGTTCATAACCATACTTTCATCAAAATTGTATACATAAACATGTTTGGATTTTAACCCACTTCATAATTTCCATATAAACAAATGTTCATAAATGCAAATGCAATGCATGATATGGGAATAGCAAGGGTAATATAGATTAAGTCTAAATTCAGCAAAATATAATGAAATTGAGGAAATCCATAATTAAATCCACATATAAATCATAATATAGATCACTCATGCATAAATCAAACTTTAAAGGAGACATCCATGTTTATAACTTCATATCTAAATGACGTTAGTGTAGGAGAAGTTTAGGATTATAAAGGAGGGTTAAAAAGGTCTTAAAATCTTTGGGGATGGGTCAAGATATCAAAACAACCTCAATAAAACTCCCCTTTATATTTTAAACTAAACTTAATACGGTTGGTTTCACGGTCCGAGAAGGCCTCTCGTCTAGCCCAGAAAGATTTTACGGAAAAGGGCATAACTTCTTGCTCTGAACTCGGAATGAGGTGAGACTAAATGCGTTGGAAAGCTAATTCAAAGAGCTTCAATTTGGTAGGTCGTGGGTCATCCAGTTCTTTTTGTGATAAGTGATATGACCATTTAATGTCGACCCTTCTATCGGTACTTGTGAAAAACTTAGCCAATGGAATTCCTTTGAACTTGACTTAATGTAGGAGACCTATGATGGCCTTGATCAACATAAATAAGCTTGAATTGATATCTTGAATGTGAACTTATCTTGAGCTTGAAGACCCCATACTTAGAAAAATTTCACGTCATGAGCTATACGGTGGGCCACACAGCCCGTGACGCAGCACACGGACCGTCTAGGAGGCCGTGTGACCACACTTTGCCTTGTTTCTTCGTTTTCCAGGTGCAAGGCCATCACATGGCTCACCACACGACCCTTGAAGCACCATACAGTCCGTGTGGGGTTCCCGTGTGACGTGCCTTAGCCCGAAACTCCCTTTCAAGTCCCCATAATCGAAATTATGGCCAAGTACCACTTCATTGGAGACCACACGGTCCGTGTGACCTCACACGAGCCTTGTGGACCTCCCATAAAGTGACACTTGGTCAATTGTTTTCTCGTGGGGCGACATTGTAAAGTCTGATAAAGTCGTTCGAGAATCTTGGTCCTTACGGGTTTCAAAAAACTGCGGCTTGAGCTAAGCCTACCCTGCACCCGCCCCATTGCCATCCATACAAATATTAGGAAATTAATTATAAATAAATATTCAACATGAAATAACGAGCAGATCGATACAAAAAACAATTTTTAGATGTACCAATAAGCCCATAAATGGGTTAATCACATGATGTAGTTTCCAGTTATCATAATAGGAAAATTTAAGCAAACAAGTCTTTAGCAATAATGTCAAAACACTAACCCTAAAATAAATAGTTCATACAAGTCCGAAGTACCATGTGACCATGGTATATTATATAGATTTCACTGAAGGAGAAGCTTCTTCTTCTTCTTTGCTTTTTGCAAATAGTCGACTGCTCAGGTACTTACCCTGAAAGAGCATCTTGAGTAGTTCCTACAGCAACCGAATCATGACGAATTTCATCATCTTCTTCTTCTTCATTAGAATCCATCATGGCTCCTCCATAGGATCATTCATGTCCATCTTTTGTGACGAAAAGTAACGGTCCACATAAATTGGGTTAGGTGCCACAGAAAGCTCGAGATTAGTACCTGTAGCCTGATTATTTTGTTGTGGTGCTTGTCCATTTCTTAATGCCAGAGAAAGCTCAAGATTAATACCTACAGCTTGTTCATTTGAACGTGGCGATGGGCCATTTCTTAATGCCACGGAAATCTCAAGATCAAAACCTATAGCCTGCTCATTTTGTCGCAGCGCTGGTCCATTTCTTAAGGCTAGAGAAAGTTCGATATTAAGTTCACCCTCGACCATTTCATTAAAATTAACTGCAGCTTGTATTGGTTGGAGCTGCTGGTTAGAGATTTGCAGTGGCCCTCCATTTGCAGACACCATAGGGCTAGTATATATGGCATATTAAGAAACTAATTAGCATAATAATACACTCTACTGGAAAATCAAACTCAAAAAAGAAGAAGCATTACTTGAGTCGAAAGGGTTTGTTTTGGTAGAAAACATGAGCTTTTATTTTATGTTACGTTACACATCATTGCAACAAACATAGATGACATTACTGCTTACACTAAATCAATCAGGAAGACTTTTATAATTACAAGCCTAAGTATTTAAAGCATTAATCCACTCGGACCACCTTTATTTTTTTGTCAAATTTATTTTCAAATAGTGTATTAGAACTTTCATTCTTGTATAAATCTTAGAGGCTAACTCTTGTACTTAAGACCTTCAAGATTTTGAGAGTGTATCTTGTTACTTTTCGCACTCTTTACTTATGCGATGTTCATTACGACTTAATCTTGCCTTCGCACCTTGTTATTTCCACTCAATTGCTAATAATGGCTTAAAACTAGTAAGGATTCTCCAACAAAACTTAGATTAGGTCCTCTCATGATTTGTAGATTTTGGGTTCTAACATCTTCTGATATATGGGACTTCTAGTAAAAGGTTGGAGCCTCTCTCTCTGCTTCGTTGTGCTTTAATTGAAACCTAATCTTACTCATTTCTATTGAGCATATTGGAGACTTGATATATTCCTGGTGATAACAATAATTGGAGGAGCATTCAGAACAACATCAAAACAGGCTACTGACACTGGAAATGTTGAAGGAAAAGAAGTACTATGAGAGAATAGGTGCAGTCATGATTTTTGCAACCTTCTATAGCAGGGCACTGTGCATAACCCATCAATACAAATACCTATGGAGGGAAGTTCATAATCAGATGCCCTTTTATATATTTACACCATGTTTTTATGATAACTGGTTAATCCTTACAACATAAATTTAACTCAAATTACTTTTCAAAGTTATGACTTGATATAGCACGATTTGTTTTTGTCACCAGTGTACGGATGTTGATTAAACTCTAGTTGTATTTACATATTTCTAACTAGAAAGACATCCAATAGGAAGTTTAAACTATAAAACATATGGTAGACTAACCTTTCTTATTTATTCAAAATAGACAATAGTTGCAGTTCAACAAGTATTCTAAAATGGTTAAGCAATAAATGGAACAGTGTCCACCTTTTCCTACAAAGGAAGTAACCCCTAACATTCAGTGGAACAATGAAACAAGAAATCAACTTTGGGAGTAATTCCTATGTGGTGATGAACATGAATCAACCAATGGAGTTAAGAAAAAAAGAAAGTGTCATGCGAAGAGCTACATAGTGAAAATTAGATATGACTATATATTGAGTATGAACTAGGAAGACGGTATAGAACTGAAAAGGGAAGAAATTGACAAAGCAATAGAAGATTGGAAGCAAGATCTCATCCTATATGTAGCAGGGGATGCTCCTACAATTGCTGCAATTGAAAGGTATATTACTATGCAGGTGAATACTATAAGTAAGCTTAAGGTGTATTATCACAATTACGGTCCAGTGACCTTGTAGGCTATTTTTGGAAATTTCTCGAAAATGTTTTTTTACCTCTCTCATTAGGTTCCCCTAGTCTTTATTGATAAGTTTGTATGGCTGGTTTTTGATTTCCATTAAAAAGTTGAGTAATTTGTGAGTTTTGTTTTTTGTTTTAAAGGCTCAAGTTGTTCACAAAGTGAATTTTGGTATTATTTGGAATTACGAGTCTCAAAATAAAATTTGTTAGTTCCATCAGCTCCGGAGCATAGAAATTCGTTTTGAAGCATCATCATTTTCAGATTTGATACTGTTTTGTGGATTTGAGGTCCGAAGTTAGAAATTCAAATGAAAACAGAACAAGGTTTGACTTTGGTCAACACATGGATTTCGGATGCTCCAATAGATTTTTGATGATTCCATTGGTTCCAAAAGTTAATTTTACGTCTAGGAGAGGTTTCTTCATATATTTAGGATGTTCCGAGAGCATTTTGATCTTTTTGAGCCTTAAGTTCGTTTAGTTGCGACTTGTCAGATTCCCAGTCAAGGATGTCTCGGATTCAATATTTGATAGTTCCATTTAGTCTGAAATGTCAAATTTAGTATGGTAGCATATATGATTTATCTGTGAGGTTCCGAATGAATCCCAAGGCTCTGATCGGAGAGTTAGAGCGATTCTCAAAATCTGATATTTGGTGTGAGTATTTAGCCATCACTTTTATAGTGCTGAATCCCGCGTTAATGGTGCACCTTACCCTTGTTCTTCGTGATTGGGGTGGGTTCTCACACGATTGCAATGTGTTACTTCTTGGTGCTCCACCATTGCAACCTCTCTCCCGTAATCTTGATGTAGACTTTTTTTGTGCTCCGCAATTGCAGAGAATAGTGAGCGGTGATCACAATGACCAAAAGATACCTGAGCAGTGTTTGATTGGGTTTTTGACTATTTTCACCATTTTGAACCCTTGGAGCTTGGGAAGGCGATTCTTGAAGAGATTTTTCGAAGGAATGTTTTTGGTAATTAAGCATCTTTAACCTAAAATATTTATTTTTCTTCAATTATTTCTAGATTATAACTCCTAAATTCAAGTTTTAAACCCCAAATTTCATGAGTTCTTCAAGAACTTGAATTTTAATAAAATGAGGATTTTGAATCCATTTCTTGTCCAATTTTTATGAAACTTTCAATCATGAGCTCCTTATTACTTGTAGAATCTGATTTTCCAGTACCATTCTAGTTCTACCCTTTTAAGTTTTGAAGTGAGTTTTTGGATGATCTCACCCTCGAAATTGAAACTTTGCTATATGGGTATCATTGAACTCCTTTTAATGAATTGTTTCCATTCTCAATAGTGGGTAATTCTTTTGGAGGTTGATTTCAATGGTTAATATTCTATAGAGTATTTAATTTGGGTGTAATTATTCGTATTCGAGGTAGATTTGGCTATCCTTCTTTGAGATTGAGATTGGATAATTGATTATTCTTATATAGTAGACTATGGGATAGGATTGCATCATGTTATGAGATTGTTAATTATGCTATGTTGTCCATGTGAGGGCTTTACTTGCTTTTGTGCTTATTTCGTGATTATGTTTTAGCTTAATTGAATTATGGCATATTTTTTTGTTAAAAGATACATTTTGAGATGATATGCGAATTGTGGCACATTTTTGAGAAAAGTAACATTTTGAGATGAGATGTGAATGCGGCATATTTTTGAGAAATGAAACATTTTGAACTGAGATATGAATTGTGCTATTTTTTTTCAAAAATATTTTGAGATGAGATGTGAATTGTGGCATATTTTGAGAAATGAGGTGCTTTGAAAGGAGTGGTGAATTGTGACATGTTCTAATAAAATGAAAAAACTTTTTAAATGGTGGGTGTTTATTTCAAAAGGACTTCATCCTATTATTTATAAATAAGGATGCTTATTACAAATTGTGCAATTTGAGAACTTTGATATTTTTGCGGACTTGTTGAAATAAAGATGTTTCTATATTTATGTTTGACATGCATTCATACTCATACATCATACCATAAAACATGTGAAGTTGAAAATTGTGAAAAATACGATTTTGTAAGAAAATGAGACATCTTTAAAATTCTTGATCACGAGCTAGGTGACAAGGAGGATGCGATATTGAGATTGTGCTGAACTTTATAGTCTATGAAGCCCCCATGGATCCTTTATAGTAGCTTATCTCGGTAGATGTATACAACAAGTTGTGCGACAATCTGAATCCAACCCTACCATCCATGCATTGCATTCATTCCATATCATTGCATTGTACCTTATTGATCCTTGAGTGTTTATCTTATGGTGTTTGGTTATACTTGAGCTTGTGTGTTTACCTTATTTTGTGTTGTTCTATATAAATAAGTAGCACCAATGTCGTACTAGTTTTCTTCTATGCAAGTGGAAGCATTCCTAGTTCATAACATATTTTAATAAAATTTTAATAACTAATCGATCAAACCCGGTGAGTACATATAAATTTTACTCATCCCTACTTTTGTGTCCCTTTTTGGGTTAAAGATTCTAGTCATGATCATCGACGTAGTTGTTAATTACTTTAGTAGAGGTTATATTCCAGATTAATTGGTGGTGAGACCCAATACTCCAGATCACTACCAGCTCTATCTTTATTATGTAGTCTTTATTTCATTTCAAAGACTGACTTGTATGTACTATTCCAGAGATTGTATCAAATGCTATTTACCCTTACGACACCATGTTTTGGGGTATTACCTTATTGTGTATCTTTTTATAATTTGTGGCCTAGATTCTCTTTTGGGAGTCTCATATGTATTTTACGTTTTGGCTTACAAAGCAAGTTAGATTTCAGGGTTTGTGCCATCATGATCTCGATTTTTGAATCGTGATAGATGGTTATTTCTTAGTCTGATTTGCTAGATTGGATGATAGGAATGAATTGTTTTACTCAAGATCTCAAATGTTGAACATAAAACCATTATAATCAAGGTGGAATGTTGATTTTAATTATAAGGATGTTTTATGGATACTACCAATTTGGGTGAAATACCCTGATTTGCCTCTGAATTGCTGGGCATGGACTCTCTAAGTAGAATGAGTAGTGGCTTAAGTGTTTCATTATATGTAGATAAGTGCAATATTAATGTGGGGAGAATCTCTTCCACATAAGTGCTCGTACAAATGGATATTTCAAAATCAAGGTGGAATAGTGGGATAATAGAGTTTTTGAAAAAGTAGTTTATTATGAATGGATTCCAGTAATACTGCACTGAATGTATGCAGTTAGGTATTATGGAGGAGAATTATGTAGGTATTATAGAAGTACTAAAACGTAAAGTAAATGAGTGCTTAGATAGTACACAATTAGTATAAGAAGAAAAATGTGAAGCAAATTATGAATAAATTGATAAAGAAAGAATCTGGTTGCTACAGGTTCCTCAAGTGATTGATAGTAAGATTTTCAAAAAGCATCATATTCTATTTGGTGACAATTTGTGGTTTGCATAATATTCTTGTTAGGCTAAAGTTATGGAAAGATCTAAAATGGTTGGCCATAGGTATACAACAACCTATAATATGCATGGGAGGCTTTAATGTTGTATAATCATGTGAAGATAAATCATATGGCACCTCAATTCGTGAGGTAGAAATAAATTTTTTTAATAACTTTATGCTTTTATTGGTATGACAAATAATGTATATTTGGTAGAGCTTATACATGGTGTAATGGTTGCACTTAGATAGATAAAGTTGTGGTGTATGCTGAATGGATATTGACTATGACTCAATTAGAGATCATTGTTATGGAACTTCAAATAAGTACGTTTTAGAAGAGTCTACTTAAAAACGCTGCTTTAGAACTTACCTAATATTAGTGCTACTGTTATGAAGAATTGCAATACTCTGAATAGGGAATAACGGTTACTAAGCAATTAAAGTGACAAGGGGAGAAGTGAAAAAAGCACCAAAAACATTAAATGATATGCTAAGAAGGCTTGGCTAGGGGAGAAGTGAAAAAAGCACCAAAATCCTGAACATGATGGATTCAATATTTTTTTAAGAAGGCTTGGCTAGTGGTAGGAGAAGATTTCCTAAATGCAGCACTAATGTTCTTTGACAAAGGAAACATGTACCCACCTATAAATTGAATAACAGTGGCTTTTATCCCAAAGATGGTCAGTCCTATTGACTACTGACCTGCCTCATATTCATAATAATCTATAAATTATTTTCAAAATAAGCACAAAAAGCTAAAGAAGGTGATTCACTCCATATTTTATCCTAATTAATCCACATTTATGTTGGCTAGAAAATTCAATGACAATATCATCTTAAACCATGAGATGCTGAAACGTTTTGGTGATAATTCAACAACATATATTGTAAAAATGGATATGAAAAAAAACTTATGGTTCACTTAAATGGAGAACTTTTGGAGCATATCTTATATGAGATAAAATTTTAAGCAATAGTGATCAACTGAATACTGCAGGGTGTTACTACTGTTATCTATTCATTTAAAGACCAATAGAAAATCCAAAAGGCCATTCTAAGCTTAGTGAAGGTATTGGTTATCTATTTTCTTACAATTACCTTTAACATCGTACACACAAATTCTAAGTTTCATTGTCATTCCAAGTGTAAGAAGCGAAGAATTATTCAGCTTCCCCTCACTTATGACCTGTTGATGTTTTATAGAGGTGATATAAAATCTCTAAGAAGCTTATATAAGTGCTTTTTGTTATTCTCTAAGGCTTCAGGACTGGTGGCAAATATAGATAAAAGTAATAACTACTTTGTAGGGGTAAAGTGTCACGACCCAGGGTTAGGGTCTAGATGTGACACGACGAATGGGGACTCGAGAGTCCCCAAAAAAGCCTCAATTGTTAGAATCCACATCATCGGTTCAAAAAGCATCTAAGCACATACAACAAAATGGCAGAAATCAAATCTCAGGAATCCATTCATTTATAGATAAGCAAAACGAGAAAGATTTACAAAGTGCCCAGCATTGCCTCTAGTCAAGGAATGGGGGCCAGGACAAGTTCCAGGCTCACCCTCAACAAAAGAGCATACAAATAAAGCTAAGAAAAATAACTAGCTCACCCTCGGAAGACGAAGCTCACCGCAAAAGGAATCTTCAAGAACATAGTAAAATCTTCAACACAAACTGCTCGGTCCCTACATGGTAAAATCATGTAGGCATAGAGTATGCATTGGTACTTTTGAATGTACTAAGTATGCGGGCATGTAAAGCATATGACTTACCGAACCTGCACACTAATGTTAGATGACAAAGGAACATAATATACAAGGATCACATAAGCAAAGGAATTTAGTATACAAGATGCCATGGAATGCATGATGTGTGAAATGCGGTAATGCTTCTATATAACTGGGATGGACTATAACCGACAAACCAAATCCATGCGAGCTATTACATGAATTGAACCGATTTGGACCTCCCACCGGTGGGGAGAAGATTACTTGCCAAGGGTAATCTACATCACACCTTACGACCACGCTTTTCGGTGGATGGTCACCTTCCTTACGACCACGCTTTTCGAAAGAATTTACAAGAATCATATCAAAATTTCAAGACATTAGCAAGATAGACGAATATCATCCGTCCCTATGTTGGCACATAGTTCAAGGAAAGGGGGAGGGCCCCCAATCCATCGGTGCTAAGTCAATTACACCCCACAAGAATACTTATATATATATATATATATATATATATATATATATATATATATGTGTGTGTGTGTGTGTGTGTGTGTGTGTGTGTGTGTGTGTGTAAGCGTTTCAAGAGAGACAAGTACCTATTTCATAAATGTTCAATGTACGTATAGACTCAAATATCAAAATCACAAGATCATAATCAAGATTTCATGCAAGGAATAGCTCATCTATGTGTACAGAATGGTGCAAGCACCCAAGATGCTCAAAGAGCCAAAGTACAAGACATATATGTGATCACATTTTGTCATAACCAATATTTTACCAAAATTGTGTCACAAGACATAATTGGGTCTATCCCACTTCAAAATTTCCATGTAAAACGATGATCATTAGTGCAATGCAATGCATAATGTGGGGATGGCATGGGTGGTGTAGAGTAAATCTAAAATGAGCAATATAATATAAAATCTAGAAAATCCACAATAAAATTCATATGAAAATTATAGTATGGATCACCCATGCATAATACCATTTTTAAAGGGACATGCATGTTCAAGATTTGCATAATTCAAAGTGATTCATCATACTAGAGTTTAACACAATTTAAAATTCGGAATAATGTACAACTCATGCATTGACCAAGGCTAACAAGATCAAATAGTAGAAATTCACATTTAAGGTGGCTAAAACTTTATGGAATAAGTTGAAAGAATTTTGGGTCTTGTTGATTGAAAGGAACCAAGAATCAATCCCACATACCTGACTTGACGATGAACTTGAGGAGAAGAATGGACTCCAATTGAAGGCCTTGACTTGAGGATCCTAGAGAGAGGTTAGAGGTTTCTTGTAGGAGTACATAGAGAGAGTGAGGAGGAATGAAGAAAATGGCTGAAATGTTGAAGGTATTCAGCTGATTTAGAGGCTTAGGAGGGGTGGAAATGACCAAATTCACGTTTAAAATAATTTAAATTTAAAAAATGCCATTAATGAAATGAACCTAAATTTGGTCTATCTGGGTCACATGGTCCGTGTAGCTTCACACAGACCGTGAACAGGGCCGTGGTCCTGGACTTTGAACTCTTAGAGGCAAAATTTCCCCGAACTAAGTAGCACCATGGACAAGTTCACAAACCATCTAGAGTCACACGGACCGTGAACCCGTCCGCGTACTGGTAACTCTCCACACAGAAACTAAACAGATGGCCACACGGACCATGTGGAATCACACAGACCGTGTGATGGTCTTTGTACCTTTACTTGGAAGATTTCCCAACGGGGAGCTGATCAAGTGTCACTCCATGGGAGGCCATACGGACTGTGTGGCATCACACGAGCCGTGTGGGCTCCTCCGTGAAGTGATACCTGGCAGCTTTCCTGGGGAAATATTCTAGGCCTCAAGACGATGCCGGTGAGGGAAAGATCTGGGGCTTTACATCATCTCCCTCTTGAAAATATTCGTCCCCGAATGTGCAAGAACAAGGCTTGAAAGGTTAGAGTTAGGGCAAGACACACCCGATGCAAGGCAAAATGCATAATTCAAATCAAAATATAAAGGTTTTGTACCAAAAGCATCATGCAAAAACTATAGTTCAAGACCAAAGCTCATATCAAGATTGCATCAAAATCACTTGTAAAAAGAAAAAGATCTTTTAGTGCACACATATGCATCTCATGTCATGAGACTCAAGAAGGCAAGAAATGACACAAATAGATAAGGAAGATTCCTAGTACCTTAGACTTGAGTAGATTGGAAAAGTTGGGGATATCGTTGCATCATGTCTAGCTCCGCCTCCCAAGTAGCACTCTCTACTTGTTGATTTCTCCAAAGTACAATCACCGAAGCCACATCCTTGTTACAAAGTTGCTTTACTTGCCTATCCAAGATTGCCACCGGTATTTCCTCATAAGAAAATTTTTCTTCAACCTCAATTCCTTCCAAAGGCACAATGGTGCTAGGATCACCAATCAACTTCCTCAACATAGATACATGGAAGCCCGGATGAATGGAGCTCAAATCCGGAGGTAACTCCAACTTGTAAGACACACCTCCAATCCGCTTAACAATTTCATAAAGACCAACATACCGGGGGCTTAGCTTGCCCTTCTTACCGAAACGCATCACACCCTCTCATAGGAGAAACTTTCACATACACCCAATCAACAACATGAAATTCAAGGTCCCTTCTCCTAATATCCGAATAGGACTTTTGACGACTTTGGGCCGCTTTCAATCTTTCCCTAATCACCTTTACCCTTTCCATAGCATCCAATACCAAATTCGGGCCAACTAGAGCTATCTCTCCCAACTCAAACCACCTTGCCGATGACCTATACCTTCTACCATACAACGCTTAAAACGACGCCATACCAATGCTAGCATGAAAGCTATTATTGTAAGCAAACTCGATGAGAGTAAGATGGTCATCCCAATTCCCTTTAAACTGTAGGACACATGCCCTCAACATATCCTCCAAGGTTTGAATAGTTGTCTCCGCTTGGCCATCGGTTTTGAGGGTAAAAAGGGGAGCTCAACTTAATCTTGGTCCCAAGGCCCTTCAGAAAAGACCTACAAAAGTGGGAAGTTAATTGAGTACCATGATCTGATATGATGGACCTAGGTACGCCATGCAACCTCACCAACTCCTGGATATACAACCTCGCATAGTCCTCTACACTGAAAGTAGCCTTGACCGGTAGAAATTAAGCCGATTTCATCATTCGATCCATAACAACCCAGATGGAGTTGAATTGCCTTTGGGTCCAGGGCAATCCAACCACAAAGTCCATATTCACATCCTCCCATTTCCATGTGGGAATTTCAATATATTGGGCGAAACCACCAGGCCTTTGGTGTTCCACGTTCACCTGCTTACAACTCGGGCATTCAGACACGAAATTAGTAATATCCCTCTTCATACCATGCCACCAATACACCTCCTTTAGATCTCGGTACATCTTGGTAGACCCCAGGTGAATAGAGTAACGAGAGTTGTGAGCCTCACTCATAATCACTCTTCTAAGGTCATCTTCATCAGGAACACAAAGTCGGTCTTAGTGCTAGAGTACACCATCTCCCCCTTGGGAGAATGCCTCGATCTCCTTTGTAGCAACCAACTTCTTCAACTCAAGTAACGATGGGTCTATATCTTACTTAGATCTTACCTCGTTCACCACAGAAGATTTTGCCCCATTTTGAACCTGAACACCACCCTCGCTGGAATCAGTCAACCTGACACCCAATCTATCCAACCGATGAACATCCCTCGCCAATTCTTTCTTTTCATAATCAACATGCACCACACTTCCCATAGATAATCTACTGAGAGTGTTGGCCACAACATTGGCTTCGCCCGGATGATATAGAAACTCATATTGTAATCCTTCAGAAGATCCAATCACCTCCTTTGCCTTAGGTTAAGATCCCTTTGGGTGAAAACATATTGTAAGATCTTATGATTGGTGAACACATCAACATGGACCTTGTACAAATAATGTCTCCAAATCTTCAAAGAAAAGAATACCACTGCCAATTCAAGGTTATGCGTGGGGAAGTTTTGTTCATGCACCTTCAACTGTCTTGATGCATATGCTATCACCTTACCATTCTACATAAGCACACAACCCAGTCGGATCCGCGAGGCATCGTAATATACTACAAACCCCTCTGAACTATTTGGCAAGGTCAAGACAGGAGCCGACATAAGCTGATCCCTTAAAGTTTGAAAACTTCTCTCGCATTCATCCGACCATATAAACTTAGCCTGCTTTTGGGTCAGCTAGGTCAATGGAGATGCAATAGAGGAAAAAACCTTCCACGAACCATTTGTAGTACCTGGCCAACCCAAGGAAACTGCGGATGTCCGAAGGAGTCAATGGTCTAGGCCAATTCGTTAAGGTCTCGGTTTTCCTCGGATCCACCTTGATACTGTCTCCGAACACCACATGACCGAGGAAGGCCACTTCACCCAACTAAAATTCACACTTGCTAAACTTGGCATACAATTTCTTTTCCCTTAGTGTTTGAAGGGCCATTCTCAAGTGATTTCCGTGCTCCTATTCACTTCGGGAGTAAATGAGAATATCGTCGATGAAGACCACCACAAAGTTGTCTAGGAATGGTTTAAACATCCGGTTCATCAAGTCCATAAATATGGCTGGAGCATTAGTTAGGCCAAACGACAATACCAAAAATTTGAAATGCCCATACCTCATTCAAAAAGCTGTTTTGGGGATATCACCTTTCCTAACCTTCAACTGATGATACCCGGAATGGAGATCAATTTTTGAGAAGTGAGTGGCGCCTTGAAGCTGATCAAACAAGTTATCAATCCTGGGCAATGGGTACTTGTTCTTAACAGTCACCTTATTCAGCTGCATGTAGTCAACACATATACGAAGTGACGCGTCCTTCTTCCTTAAAAACAACACGGGAGCACCCCACGATGATGTACTGGGCCGAATAAAACCCTTCTCCAATAGGTCCTTTAACTGCTCCTTTAAATCTTTCAATTCTACCAGTGTCATCCGATACGGAGGAATAGAAATAGGTTGAGTATCTGGAAGGAGATCTATGCTGATGTCTATCTCTCTGTCTAGAGAAATGCCAGGTAAGTCTTCAAGAAACACATCCGAAAATTTATTCACCACAGGGACCGACTCAAGAGTAGGCACTCCAGAATCCGTATCCTTGACCATCACAATATGATAGATTCACCCCTTAGAAATCATTCTTCGTTCCTTGAGGTAGGAAATAGACCGACCTTTAATAGAGGAGTCACCACCCTTCCATTCAAGAACAGGCTCACCGAGTGGTTGGAACTGGACTTTCCCGATTCTACAATCTATGGAAGCATAAGATGCATGCAGCTAATCTATTCCAAGAATCATATCAAAATCAAACATCTCAAGCTCCACAAGATCACATGGAGAAATTATGTGGAACATAGAAATAGGGCATCTGTAATAGACTCTATGAGTAACAATAGATTCACCCACGAGGGTGTAGACCGAGAAAGGCTCCCTTAAAATTTGAGGGCTCAAACCGAACTTAACAGCCAATAGCGGAGTCACAAAAGACAAATTTGCACCCGGGTTAAGCAAAACAAAAGCATCAAACTCAAAGACTTTTAACATACCAGTCACGACATCTGGAGCTTCCTTAACATCCTAGCAGGCTGGAGTGCATAGAACTTGTTATTCCTTGGGGCAGTACCTTAGGGACCCTTTTGTTGACCCTGCCCACCTTTGGCTACTTGACCTTGGCCTCCACATGCATTCCTAGGGCAATTAGCAACTTTATGATCCTTACTTCTGCATCCGAAGAAAAGTCCCAAATCCCTCCGGTAGGCACCTGTATGGGGTCTCCCACACTTGTCACACATAGGATGTCCTGGTCCGCCACCCACTGGTACTCTAAGAGGGGGTTCCCGAGCATTGGCCACCCGAGCGCCCGAACCTCGAACCTACTAAAAGAGACCAAAACCAACATTTCTAGCACTAGAGAACCTACCGTTAAAGCGGGCTCTCTTGGGATCGTGTTCCCTTTTCTCTTTGAGTTTCTCTCCTTCAATCTGCTCAGCATACACCATGAGTCTGGCGATATCCATGTCCCCAATCAGCATAGCAGTACGACATTCTTTCATAAGCAAGTCAAAATACCCAAAACAAATTTTTGCATCTTTGCACGGGGGTCGGCCACCAGGGATAGAGCATATTTGGAAAGCTTGGTGAACTGGAGGGAATAATCCCTCACACTCATACTCCCCTGCTTGAGGTTGATAAACTCAGTCATTCTGGCCTCTCTCAACTTAAGTGGGAAGAAGCGATCAAGGAAGGCAGATATGAACTCTTACCATTTAGCATCACCACCAAAGACCCTCTCCAAAGCCTACTGAATATACCACACTTGAGGAAAATCCATCTGCTGGTAAGCAGCAAGTCCAACTTTTTCCTCAGAAGAGATGCCCATAATATTCAGTATCTTTGAGAGCTCATCAATGAAATCCTTAGCATCCTCATCAGCCCTTGACCCGTAGAATTTCGGAGGATTCATCCGGGTGAAATCCCTCACAATAGATGCAGGTGTAGGGTCCCGTGGCAAGTTAGCTTGCCTTGCCTGAGTAGTTACCACCTGTGCAAGCAAGGCTAAAGCGGTGCGGAATTCTCCTTTAGAGATAGACTCCTCCATAGGCTCGTGAGGGGCCTGATCTTCATCAGCCGGGGCCGGCCTAGGAAGAGGGGGTCGTCCTCAAGGCATCTACTGAAATAGATCAATGAAATTGGTAAGTAAGGGAATTGCATAAACCAGTCACAACATGATAAAAGACATGGAGAAGTGAGGAAGTTCCTAATACATCTCCGTAGCCTTCCATTCGTAGGTATAGTGCACTTCACACCCATGAATAGTACTCTACTCAATGCGGCATGTTGGGCTCCGAGGACCATTATAAATATAGGGCTCTGACACCATCTTTTGTCACGACTCGAGATTAGAGTCTAGATGTGACACAATGAATGGGGACCGAGAGTCCCCAACAAGCCTCAATTGTCAGAATCCACATCATCGGCTCAAATAGCATCTAAGAACATACAACAAAATGGCAGAAATCAAATCTCATGAATCCATTCATTTATGGATAAGCAAAACGAGAAAGATTTACAAAGTGCCCAGCATTAACTCTAGTCAAGGAACGGGGGTCAGGACAAGTTCCAGGCTCACTCTCAAGAAAAGAGCATACAAATAAAGCTGAGAAAAATAACTAGCTCCGCCTCGGAAGACGGGGCTCACCCCAATAGAGATCTTCAAGAACGGATTATTCATCCAGTAGTGGGATACCCAAAATGCTCGGTCCCTACATGGTAAAATCATGTAGGCATAGATTATGCGTTAGTACATTTGAATGTACTAAGTATGCAGGCATGTAATGCATATGACTTATCGAACATGCATACCAATGTTAGATGACAAGGGCACTTAGTATACACGGATCATATAAGAAAAGGAATTTAGTATACAAGATGCCATGGAATGCATGATGCGTGCAATGCAGTAATGCTCCTATATAACGGGGATGGACTATAACCGACAAACAAAATCAATGCGAGCTATTACATGAATTGGACCGATTTTGGACCTCCCACTGTTAGGGAGAAGATTACTTGCGAAAGGTAATCTACATCACACCTTACGGCCACGCTTTTCGGTGGATGGTCACCTTCCTTACGACCATACTTTTCGGAAGGATTTACTAGAATCATATCAAAATGTCAGGACATAAGCAAGATAGACGAATATCATTTCATCTTTATATTGGCAGATAGTTCAAGGAAAGGGGGTGGGCCCCCAATCCATCAGTGTTAAGTCAATCACACCCCGCAAGAATACTTATATATATATATATATATATATATATATATATATATATATATATATATATATATATAAGCATTTCAAGAGAGACAAGTACCTATTTCATAAACATTCAATGTGCGTATAGACTCAAATGCTAAAATCACAAGATCATAATTAAGATTTTCATGCAAGGAATAACTCGTCTACATGTACAAGATGGTGCAAGCAACTAATATGCTCAAAGAGACAAAGTACAAGACATATGTGTGATCACATTTTGTCATAACCCATATTTTACCAAAATCATATCACAAGACATAATTGGGTCTATCCCACTTCAAAATTTCTGTGTAAACCAATGATCATGAGTGCAATGCAATGCATGATGTGGGGATGGCATGGTTGGTGTAGAGTAAATCTGAAATTAGCAATATAATGAAATCTAAAAAATCCACAATAAAATTCATATGAAAATTGTAGTATAGATCACTCATGCAGAACACCATCTTTAAAGGGACATGCATGTTCAAGATTTGCATAATTGCATGCGATTCATCATACTAGAGTTTAACACAACTTAAAATTTGGAATAATGTACAACCCATGCATTGACTAAAGCTAACAAGATCAAATAGTAGAAATTCACATTTAAGATGACTAAAACTTTATGGAATAAGTTGAAAGAATTTTGGGTCTTCTTGGTTGAAAGGAACCAAGAATCGATCCCACATAGTTGACTTGAACATGAACTTGAGGAGAAGAATGGACTTCAATTGAAGGCCTTGACTTGAGGATCCTAGAGAGAGGTTAGAGGATTCTTGTAGGAGTACTTAGACAGAGTGGGGAAGAATGAAGAAAATGGCTGAAATATTGAAGGTATTTAGATGATTTAAAGGCTTAGGAGGGGTGGAAATGACCAAATTCACATTTAAAATAATATAATTTTCAGAAATGCCATTAATGAAACAGACCTAAATTTGGTCTGTCTAGGTCACACGGTCCGTGTAGAGCTACATGGATTGTGAACAGGGTTGTGGTCCTGGACTTAGAATTTTCAGAGGAAAAATTTCTCTGAACTAAGTAGCACCACACTAACAAGTTCACGGACCATTTGGAGTTACACGGACCGTAAACCCGTTCGCGTACAGGGTACTCTCCACACAGAAACTAAACAGACGGCCACACGGACCATGTGGAGTCACACGGACCATGTGATGGTCCGTGTACCTTTACTTGGAACATTTCCCAATAGGGAGATGATCAAGTGTCACCCCACGGGAGGCCATACGGACCGTGTGGCATCAGACGGGCCGTGTGGGCTCCTTCGTGAAGTGATACCTGACAGCTTTCCTAAGGAAAACTTCTAGGCCTCAAGACGATGCCGGTGAGAGAAAGATTTGGGGCTTTACATACAACAATTTGTCTAAGAATAATTATTACAGGAACTACAACTAGCTTGTGAAGAGAGAAGTACTTTTCGATACATGGAAGTACCCTTGAGTACTAAAAGAATGTTTGTGGTCAAATACATGCCTCTTATTGATAAGATGTAGAGTAGAGTTATGTAAAGACATTGAAGGTCATTTTTTAAATTTCTTAGAAAATTATTGTTTGGCCCTCGATCGTTGTTCTATGCCACATTTGATCAGGTTGTGGGATTAGTTTTAGAATTTTATTGAAAAATTATGAAATTTTGAGAGCTTTTTTAGCTTTAAAGGCTTAAGTCGTTCATAAATGGTTCTGTTACCAACCTAATCTATGAGTCTTGTAATGAAATTCAGTTGGTTCCATCAAGTTTAAATTAGGAAATTGATATGGACACATTGTCATTTTTGAGTTTGGAGTTCCTTTTGTGTGTGTGTAGAGGGGGGGAGGGACTTCAAGCCTTACATTTAAAGTTTGAGTTAAATTGGATCAAGGTTTGACTTTCATCAATATTTTGGGTTCGGACGCTTGAATTTGATTTCTAATATTTCTGTTGGATTCAAAAGGTGTTTTTACGCCTAGGATGGAATTATATTTTTTTCACTAGTTCAAGAGCATTTCAGTCTTTATAGAACCTTGAGTTGTTCTAGTTCTAACTAATTTGATGTTTGGTCAAGAGACCTTGAATTTGATATTCTATGATTTCGTTCACTCCGTAATGTAGAATTTAGTTGGGTAGCATATATAGTCTTTTTTGTATATGGTTCTAAATGAACTCTAAGGCCATTTCTGAATTATGATATGTTGTTTGATTTTCATTGCTAGTGTTTGATGCCTGGTACTACGAGGGTGGGGGAGGGGGGGATGGTGAGAGCGGCCATCAATAAAGCGCAACTCCATCTATTTTGAATTTCTTACCCTATTTTCACTTAAAATCCTTAATATTCATCATTATTTTTATAATTTCAACATCCAATTTTCGATTTTGAGTTTCAATTTTTGGGAATACTTTCATGAATATGAACTTTTGATAAAGTGAGAATCTTGAATTGACTTCAACATCATTTTTGAAATGATTTTCACTAGTGATGACTTTTAAATGCTTTGGGTAACATAATTATGTGATGATTTTAAAAATTACTTTTACTTTTTTGGGAAGGGAATTTTGATTCTCTTTTATTTGATTTTCAAAATCGATAAATTTTGTGTCATTGCTCTTGTATTCTTATTGTGATTCCATATTTGAATAGATTTTGTTGAATTGAGACCTAGTATAAGGGGAAGGCTCAAGTTCTAGAGTAATTGGTTGATTGTATACTTTGATATAAGTGAATCTCTAAACCCTAGTTGAGGGTATTGAACCTTGTATTTTCTTTTAAATGTATTGGAAGATAAGGAGAATTTATCTATAGGGTGAATTACTCATGCAATGACATAATAAGATGAGACAGGGTAATAAAATGACAATGCAATTAAATGTGTTAATGTCTCTTAGATTGAAGAATTTGTTTGAATGATATGAATCTTATATTTGAGTGAATTTGTCGTGATGTTAAATTGAGTGGATTGTTTTGTGGACTTCATCACATACTTATTTATTCTATGTATATGCTATTTGTATTAGTTGTGAGAATTGATTGAGATCTACTTTTTCTTTAAAAAACGATGAAAAATGGTTCTGGTGAGAAATGATAAAGCCGTTAGGAAATTGTTCTGTCTAGATATTATAAAAGCTGTTGTGAAATAGTTCTTGCTAGATATGGATATGTCCATGAAAAATAGTTTTCACAGATACAAGGTCTACTAGTGGCCCCATGGGTTTTGAAGTTGGGTTATCAACAGATATATATTGTAGGATAGACATGCATACAATATTTGACATTGTATTTGCATTACTTGCACTCCATTCGTTCAATGTGGTTGTGAATATATTTTTTTTGAGTGTCTATCAATTGATGACTTCACATGCAGTGACTAATTTTGTTGGTGAACTATCTAAACTATGTGCTATTTAAACTGTGAACGGTCTAAGTTGGACTGATTTACTTGCAGGTTGTAGTTTTTGGAAGTTTAGTTGGTATATTGAGAAAATATATGTGATTTTAATCTCATTACTTCGTATTTAGTATTTACTTTCTGAGTATTGTGTTGTTTTGTACTAACTTTTTTCTTGTACACTTGTGTAGGTTTTGAGTTAAGATCCTCTTGATTTCTCTATTTCCTTACTTGGACTAAGCTTTTGGATTACGTGAGAGGTAGCATCTTGTCTCTTTGGCGAACCCTCTAGTTTCTTTTACTTTGTGATTGTTTTTCTATTTTAGGACCAAGACATTGAGACTTGTATCATTATTCAATTATGCAAAAATTCTAGTGGTTTGTACACGTGTCATTATGTCTTTTAGTTGGATTTAGAATTGCGGTCCGTTAATCATTGTATTACCTATTGATAGTTTATTACTTTTTTCTTGCCTTATTTTTATATTGTTAATTAGGTTAACTTGTCTTTATGAGTTTAGGCAAGTGCCCCTTGTAACGCCCGGTAGAATTACCAAAATACCCCTAGAGGAGAGCACAAAACGCATCTTTCGATGCTCGAATTATAAAATCCAAGAGCGGATACATGATCAGCACGGAACATTGAGTGTGAGAAGGGTCTCGGTCGATTTTTAGAGCGACTGAGTCGAAAGACACGCTAATGTGTTTCTATGATTTTTCGACGGAGTTGAATTATGCTGAAGTGCACTATCCGCGATAGGTCTGCGTTGCGAACTGTGTTATTTCAAGCCTGAGAATTTTTCTTTAAGAATTTGAGCGGAATTCTTGTCCATTCCTATTACTTTCTAAACTTCCCACACGGCGAATATAGGTCGTTTTCTCTGAGAAAGGGTTCCAAAAACCCATTCAAAAACATTCTTTCTAGAAAAGTCACTAAGCCAGGCTTCATGGGAGTTGAGATTGAGGAATTCAAGAGGAGATTGTTCAAGAAATTGTTGCTAGCAATCATTTCAGGTATGTAAGGCTAACTTAAAGTATATTGTCCTCCCATGTGCCATTTTGAGTAAATTGAGTTGTGTATTGAATATAATTAAATTGAAGTGAAGATTGTTGAGCATTACACTGACTTTTACTTAGTGCATATATTTTACACGAATTGATGATCATCATAAACTTGATTTATTACATAATTCATTTTCATAAGTGTTTTTCACAAAACCCTATGAATAATTTATTTAAAAGTGTGAGAATGAACTAGGGGATGAGTCTAGACCCTCAATGAGGATGATGTTTGTGATGTTGTGATTGTGTTTCACATTTGATGAGAGTCTGGATGATGATGTTAAAGAGAATGATGTTTTATGATGTCTTAAAACCTGAAATTTAATTCTAAAAAGAGTGTTTCGAGTCCATGATGTTGATGTTGATGAGATGAGTTGATGTTGATGTTGATATCGAGGTACTATGTCCCTATGGGATTGATGATGATATATTATGTCCCTATGGGACTAATGATGTATTGTGTCCCTATATGACTGATGAGGTTGATGTTTTATGAGCATGTCGAGTTCTGGGAGGAGTATTGAACACCGAAATGGGTGAGAGTGAGCCCCACTTGAACCTATTAACTATGTGGCCAGCGTAGGAAGAGGGGATTGAACTGCAATGCGGATGGCTCCTTTCTTGTCCCAATAGAGGACTGAGGTTTTTCTTGTGGATCTACTGAGGTTGATGTCCTTTACCCCGGGCAGAGTATTGGATGGATGTGGCAACGACATCGCTTCGTTGTATCATCACCGGCTCGTAGGTGATTGTTGTCGGTTAGAGAAACTCCCAGTGACGTCTTACTTTGATAGTACTCTGATGTTGATGTTGATGTGATGTTTTGAGTCGAGTTCCTTGAGTTGAGTTGAGTCTAGTTCCTTGAGTTGAGTTGAGTCAAGTTCCTTGAGTGGAGTTGAGTCGATTTTCTTGAGTTGAGTCTGAGGTATTGACGATGTAGTGATGAGATGTTGATGAGTTAATTGTCTACTCTAATTTTTCCGTAGATAGACATTTGATATTATTATGGAGTATGATGTTGAGTTTATGTGATCCCCGTACTGTTGTACTTGTATTATGATATTCAACTATATTACATACTAGTACATTCCACGTACTGATGCCACTCGGCGCTATATCATTTCATGATGCAGATACAGGAGTTAGAAGGCTTCAGCAGACGCATCATTGAGGTCGGAGATTTCGAGTTCAGTCATTGGTGAGCCTCCTTGTTATCCGGAGGAGACCCTTTTATTGTTACTTTTGTTATTTGTTGAGTTGGGTAGCTATGTCCTTTCATGGTACTATCTTAGACAGTTGAGTCAAGTTAGAGGCTTCATAGACATGAGTCGAGGTTGACGTTGATGTTTTTCCCTTATGAATTCAGTAGTACTTATACTTACTTATTCTGATATTGAGACAGATGGTTGCCATTAGCCCTTTTATTGAGGTAGTTGACTACACTCCTTTCACTATTCTGCTATGTCGATGTTGAGTAACTGACCTGAGAACGAGTGGTTCGCTTTGGATACTAGCAATAGTCCCTGGGTACAGGCCACGCCTAGTGTACCTCCCGAGGAGTAACAGACTTGGTATCAGAGCACATAGTTCAAGAGTCCTAGGGAGTCTATGAAGATGTGTCTAGTAGTGTCTAGTTTATGTGTGTGTTGTGCACTACACTTGATAAACAGGAGGCTATAGGACATTAGGAATGGTTACACTTCTTTGATGTTCTAGATTTCGTGCGATAGAGTTTGACTTTATGAAACTCCCCTTTCTAATTTGTGGGTTACGCATTTGTAGATCATGCCTCCAAAATGCACTACTGCTCAAAGAGATGCCTCAGTCCCTAACACTAAGAATCCCTTACTAGAGGCCCCTACCCAGAATAAGACATCGAGACGGGGTCGACCTGCCAGAGCTACTGAGGCCTCACCGGCACCTCCTGCTCAGTCAGCCTCCACTTCGGAAGAAAACTTCAGGGGAGCCATTACTATGCTCATTCAATTGGTTGCCTCACAGAGTAATGGTCGGGGTCCCCAGGCCCCTAGCTCCAGTTCCCAATAGCCTACAGCTGCAAACAGACTCATAGATTTCTTGAGGATGAACCCGCCAGTTTATACGGGGTCTAAGGTTGAGGAGGACCCGCAAAATTCTATTGATGAGATGCGCAAGATCTTGAGCGCTATGCATACGAATGGGTTTGAGGGAGTCGAGATGGTCTCATATCAGCTTAAGGATATAGCCAATGTCTGGTATAACCATTGTGAGGATGGTAGAGGTGAGAATCCCGAGTCTGCTGAGTGGGAGGAGTTTGAGAGTGCTTTCCTCGATCACTTCTTTCCCCAAGAGTTGTGGGAGGCGAAGTTTGTGAACCTAAAGCAAGAGGGGTTGACTACCAAAGAGTACAACCTGAAGTTCATCCAGTTGTCCTAATATGCTCCCGAGATGGTCCTTGATATGAGGGCGAGGATGAGGAAGTTCATGTCTAGATTGGGTAGGCACGTAAAGAGGGAGTGTAAGGCAGCATTGCTGATTCTAGGTATGGATATCTCTAGACTTATGGTCTATGCACAGTAGACTGAAGAGGACAAGAAGAAGGATAGGGAAGAGCAGCAGAGTAAGAAGGAAAAATCGGCAGGGCATGAGCCTAGCCAACGGAAGCAGAGAAAGGGTGATAAAACTTTCTTTCAGAAGAAGTCTTCTATCTATGCACCCCCTATCGTGAGTGCGCCTGTTCAGCAAAACATGTATGATCAGAAATCCTATGGTCACCAAAATTGCAGAGCTGAGGGACCTCAGTCCTAAGCTAGCGTGGCAGATGTGGCAGGCTACATCTTAGCGCGTGCTGTGAGGGCAGAAATACTTGCTTTTCATGCGGACAGCCTAACCATTTTCAGGGTGACTGCCATTCGAGGAGATGGGGGTGATAGATGTAATAGAGCTCAGTCTTCTACAGTGCTCCCTGCAGGCAGTCATCAGAACGCTACTACTGCGAATGCAGGAGGCAAGATGAACCGTTTGTATGCGATGGGTAATCGACAGGACCAAGGGGTTGCACCAAATGTTGTTACGGGTATGTTCCGAACCTTTTCTTATAATTGTTATGCATTGCTTGACCCGGGTGCCACTTTATCCTTTATGACGCCCTATGTGGCCAATAAGTTTGAGATTCTTCCAGAGTGTTTGCTTGAGCCTTATACTGTTTCTACACTTGCTGGTGAGTCTATCCTGGCTAAGAGGGTCTATAGAGACTGTGTAGTATCCATCTATCGTAGAGACGCTTTGGCCAATTTGGTAGAGTTGGAGATGGTTGATTTTGATGTAACTCTTGGTATGGATTGGCTCAATGCCTTCCATGCATCCATAGGTTGTAGGACTCGAGTTGTTAAATTCTAATTTCCGAATGAACCGATCCTCTAGTGGAAGGGAAGTTATGTTGCACCTAAGGGTAGATTTATTTCCTACTTGAGGGCGAGAAAGTTAATCTCTAAGGGTTGTATTTATCACCTTGTACGAGTTAAATCTGATGATATTAAGTCCCCTACTCCTGAGTTGGTCCCGATTGTAAATGAGTTCCCTGAGGTGTTCCCTGAGGATTTACCTGGAGTCCCTCCTGATAGGCAGATCGACTTCGGTATTGATGTACTTCCTGACACGCAACCTATTTCATTTCCACTATATAGGATGGCCCTTGCTGAGTTGAAAGAGTTGAAGGAGCAGTTGAAAGATTTGTTAGAGAAAGGCTTTATTAGGCCATGTGTTTCTCCTTGGGGTGCTCTCGTGCTATTTGTACGAAAAAAGGATGGGTCTCTCCAAATGTGCATGGACTATAGGCAAAGGAACAAAGTCACAATCAAGAATAAATATTCTCTTCCAAGGATAGATGACTTGTTTGACCAACTTCAGGGTGCCTCATGCTTTTCAAAGATAGACCTCAGATCGGGTTACCACCAATTGAAAGTGAGAGAATGTGATGTTCCAAAGACAGCCTTCATGACAAAATATGGCCATTTCGAGTTCTTGGCTATGTCCTTTGGGTTGACGAATGCACCTACAACTTTCATGGATTTGATGAATAGGGCGTTCAAGCCCTACCTTGACATGTTTGTAATCATATTCATTGATGATATATTGGTGTATTCGAGGAAGGAGGAGGAGCATGCTAAACACCTTAGAGTTGTCCTTCAGACTCTTAAGGACCATGAATTGTATGTGAAGTTCTCCAAGTGTGAGTTTTGGCTTAAGTCAGTGGCTTTCCTAGGCCGTGTTGTTTCGGGTGATGGAATTAGAGTAGATGGCCAGAAGATTGAAGCGGTTACAAACTGGCCAAGACCGACCTCTCCAACTGACATAAGGAGTTTCTTGGGGTTGGCAGGCTACTACCGCAGATTTGTTGAGGGATTTTCTTCCCTATCCGCACCATTGACCAAACTGACTCATAAAAAGGTCAGGTTTCAATGGTGTGAGGAATGTGAGAAGAGTTTCCAAGAGTTAAAGACCAGATTGACCACCACACTGGTCTTGACTTTTCCCGACGGGACAAAAGATTTTGTAATATACTGTGATGCATCAAGAGTTGGGTTAGGATGTGTATTGATGTAGAGAGGGAAATTGATAGCCTATGCTTCCAGGCAACTTAAAGTTCATGAGAGGAACTATCCGACCCATAATATTGAGTTAGCGACAGTAGTGTTCGCACTTAAAATTTGGCGCGACAACTTTTATGGAGTGCATGTGGACTTGTTCACTGATCACAAGAGCTTACAGTATGTCTTCAGTCAGAGAGACCTTAACCTGCGACAGAGGAGATAGTTGGAATTGCTCAAAGATTATGACATTACCATCATGTGCTACCCTGGTAAAGCTAACGTTGTTGTTGATGCTCTTAGCAAGTTGTCTATGGATAGCACCGCCCATGTTGAGGAAGAGAAGAAAGAGCTAGTGAAGGAAGTGCATAGGTTGGCTCGACTAGCAGTCCAACTTGAGAATAATTACGAAGGAGGAATTAATGTTCATAGTGGGTCTTCATCGTCCCTAGTGACTGAGGTAAAAGAGAAGCAGGATCAAAATCTTATTATACTCCAATTGAAGGAGGTTGTCTACAAACAAAAAGTAATGGTCTTCTCCAAAGGGGGAGATGGGAATTGAGATACTAAAGTAGGCTATGTACCCCTGATGTTGATGGTGTTCGAGAGAGGATTATGGCTGGGTCCCACAATACTAGATACCCCATTCGTCCGGACTCCACCAAGATGTATCACGACTTGAGAGAAGCCTATTGGTGGAGAGGAATGAAGAGGGACATCGCTGAGTTTGTTTCAAGGTGCCGAAATTGCCAGCAGGTGAAGGTTGAGCATCAAAGGCCAAGTGGCTTGGCTCAAAACTTTGAGATTCCAGAATAGAAGTAGGAGATGGTTAATATGGATTTCATCACTGGCCTACCGAGATCCCGGAGGCAGCACGATTCCATATGGGTGATTGCAGATAGGATGTCTAAGTCAGCGCACTTCCTAGCGGTTAAAATGACTAACACAGTAGAGGAGTATGCCAAGATGTATATCCAAGAGATTGTGAGGTTGCATGGAGTTCCCTTGTCCATCTTTTCAGAAAGAGGAGCCCAATTTACCTCTCACTTCTAGAATTCTTTTCGGAAAAGATTGGGTACCAAAGTGAACTTGAGCACGGCCTTTCATCCACAGACAGATGGTCAGGCAGAGCACACTATTCAGACGGTAGAAGATATGTTGAGAGCATGCGTCCTTGACTTTAAAGGAAATTGGGATGACAATTTACCATTGATTGAATTTGCATATAACAATAGTTATGATGCAAGCATTCAAATGGCCCCCCTATGAGGCCTTGTATGGGAGGAGGTGTAGATCACCCATTTGGTGGTTTGAAGTTGGAGAAGCTAAGTTGATTGGGCCTGACCTTGTCCACCAGTCCATGGAGAAGGTGAAGATTATTAGAGAATGATTGAAGACTTCCTAAAGCCGTCAAAAATCTTACACAGATGTGAGGGGAAGAGACCTAGAGTTCGAGGTGAACGATTGGGTATACCTGAAGGTATCACCCATGAAGGGTGTCATGAGGTTTGGGAAGAAAGGGAAATTAAGTACTCGTTATATTGGCCCTTATAAGATTTTGCGAAGAATTGGAAAGGTTGCTTATTAGCTAGAGTCACCTTCTATGTTAGACGGAATCCATCCAGTGTTCCACAATTCGATGTTGAAGAAGTATTTGGGAGATCCTGCCTTGGTAATTCCTGTTGAGAGCACAGGAGTCAGAGACAGTTTGTCCTATGAGGAAATTCTAGTCCAAATCCTAGATCGGCAGGTTCGCAGATTGAGAAACAAAGAGATAGCCTCCGTCAAAGTTCTGTGGAGGAACCAATTTGTTAAGGAAGCCACATGGGAAGCTGAGGAAGAGATAAGAACAAAATACCCGCACTTGTTCGTGCCTGATGTTTATGAAAGTGTCGGAGGTAATATTCTTACTTTTGATGTAAATTGATGTTCCTACCATGAGTTGATGTGTATATTCCTGACGTTTGAGTAGATGTTATTGAGGTCGATGAAGAGTTGAGAAGTTGAGTTGTTGAGTGAGTATTGATGTGAGTGTTGAGTCTAATCGTGCCAAAATATTGTTCTTACTCATCATTCGAGGATGAATGATCCCAAAGGGGAGATGATGTAATGTCTGATAAAGTTATCAAAATACCCCTAGAGGAGAGGTGTGCGCAAAACACGTCTTCCGAGAGCGGATACGTGATCAGCACGAAAAATTGAGTGGGAGAAAGGTCTGGATTGATTTTTAGAGTGATCGAGTCAAAAGATATTTTTTTGTTCCAAACCTATCACAGAGACACACTTATGTTTTTCTGTGATTTTTCGACGGAGTTGAATTTTGCCGAAGTGCACTATCCGCGACAGGTCCGCGTTGCGAACTGTGTTATTTCAAGCCTGAGAATTTTTGTTTAAAAATTTGAGGGGCATTCTTGTCCATTCCTATTACTTTCTAAACATTCCATACGTCGAATATAGGTCATTTTCTCTGAGAAAGGGTTCCAAAAGCCCATCCAAAAACATTCTTTCTAGAAATGTCACTAAGCCAGGGCTTGAGGGGAGTTGAGATTGAGGAATTCATGAGGAGATTGTTCAAGAAATTGTTGTTAGCAATCATCCTAGGTATGTAAGACTAACTTAAAGCATGGGATTTCCCTCCCATGTTCCCTTTTGAGTAAATTGAGTTGTGTATTGAATATAATGAGGTTGATATGAAGATTGTTGAGCATTACACTGAGTTTTACTTAATGCATATATTTTACACGAGTTGATGATCATCATAAACTTGATTTATTGCATAATTCATTTTCATGAGTGTTTTTCACAAAACCCTATGATTAATTTATTTAAAAGTGTGAGAATGAACTAGGGGATGAGTCTACAGCCTTAATGAGGATGATGTTTGTGATGATGTGATTGTCTTTCTCACTTGATGAGAGTTAAGATGATGATGTTGAAGAGAATGATGTTTCATGATGTCTTAAAACCTGAAATTTAATTCTAAAAAGAGTGTTTCGAGTTCATGATGTTGATGTTGATGAGATGAGTTGATGTTGATGTTGATGTCGAGGTACTATGTCCCTATGGGACTGATGATGATGTATTATATCAGTATGGGACTGATAATGATGTATTGTGTCCCTATAGGACTTATGAGGTTGATGTTTTATGAGCATGTCGACTTCTGGGAGGAGTATTGAGCACTGAAATGGGTGAGAGTGAGTCCCACTTGAACCCATTAACTACGTGGGCGGCGTAGGAAGAGAGGATTGAACCGCAATACGGATGGCTCCTTTCTTGTCCCAATAAAAAACTAAGGTTTTTCTTGTGGATCCACTGAGGTTGATATCCTTTACCCAGGGCAGGGTACTGGATGGATGTGGCAACGACATCACTTCATTGTATCATCACCGGCTCATAGGTGATGGTTGTTGGTTAGAGAAACTCCTACTGAGGTATTACTTGGATAGTACTCTGATGTTGATGTTGATGTGATATTTTGAGTCGAGTTCCTTGAGTTAAGTTGAGTTGAGTCGAGTTCCTTGAGTAGAGTTAAGTCGAGTTTCTTGAGTTGAGTCTGAGGTATTGATGATGTGGAGATGAGATGTTGATGAGTCAATTGTCTACTCTAATTTTTCCCTAGATAGACATTTGATATTATAATGGAGTATGATGTTGATGTTATCCCTATACTATTGTACTTGTATTGTAATATTCAGTTATTTTACATACCAGTACATTCTACGTACTGACGCCACTCGGCGCTGCATCGTTTTATGATGCAGATACAGGAGTTAGAGGACTTCGGTAGACGCATCGTTGAGGTCAGAGATTTCGAGTTCAGTCATTGGTGAGCCTCCTTGTTGTCCGGAGGAGACCCTTTTATTGTTGTTTTCGTTATTTATTGAGTTGGGTAGCTATGGCCTGTCATGGTACCATCTTACACAGTTGAGTCAAGTTAGAGGCTTCATAAACATGAGTTGAGGTTGACGTTGATGTTTTTCCCTTATGAATTCAGTAGTACTTATACTTACTTATTCTGATGCTGAGATTGATGTTGGCCATTGGCCCTTTTATTGTGGTAGCTCACTACACTACTTTCACTATTCTGCTATGTTGATGTTGAGTGACTGTCCTGAGAATGAGTAGTTCACTTAAAGACTAGCAATAGTCCCTGGGTGCCGGCCACGCCTAGGGTACCCTCCCGGGAGGTGACACCCCGGTACTCGGTTCCAGATCGTGACATGTTACTAACTAGTTAAAAATATCTTGTTTGCCATTCAGATCTTTTTGGCACAAATTTTTGCCTGGTCTAACAATAGTATACATGTTGAAAGTATTCGTAGGTGTTTATGTTGACAAGAAATGTGGAGACAGTTGAAAAAGCACTCTTTTCCTAGGAGAGCTATGATTGACAAACTAGTGAGGTCATTATTTTTCTTAATGTGAATACCTTAAATGATTCTGCAATAGATAATATCCCATGGAATCTATGCAAAAAGAAGAATAAACGATGAGTAGAGTGGATATATAGCTAATATGTGTAAGAGGGAGTATGGGGGCACCTAGGCTTAAAAAGTATCTTGGATAGTACATAGAATTCTCAAGGCTCAAAAATACCTCCAAGTTCCTAGATGCAATGAACATACTTTTTTGCAAATAGCACAGTGCTATATTAAAAAAGATTATGAGAAGATGAGAGGTGACATGGTGAAAATGAAGTGTAGAAAGATGATTTTTGCAAACTATTGAGCTCCTAAATCGCTATTCATATTGTATATTATATTAAACAAGAGACTGTCAACAAAGGCCAAATTGGAAAAAAAAGGGGGGGGGGGGGGGCTAACAACTACCTTGACATGTCTCTTGCATCAATTGGACGAAAAGGACATTGATCAATTGTCATTTCTTTGAATATGCATTCAATACTGGAGTATTGACTGAGATGCTAGCATGGCAGGGAATGAAATGGCATGAAGAAATACAATGGGCACTAACACAAATGAAAGGTGGAAAGAATATAGCATAAATGTCTAGGATATTCTGGCTAGAATATTAGTGTGGAAAGAGTATAACTGCAAATATTTCCAACACAAATAGATTATTGAGGAGCTTATTGTTTAAATAAATTATACAAGATATATATGGTGGAAGATCTCATCAAACCAAATTAAGTAGTAGATGATAAGGAATCAATGAATATCCCTACTATGGATACAATAGCTAAGTAGGGGTATTATAGAATGTGATGCTTAGCAAGACTTGAAGCTACTTGTTCGAACTTGTTGTTTTTGATGTTATATTATGATCAGTTTGATAATAAAATATTTACTGACCAATAAAAAATAAAAAATATGTAGGATATTATTCAATCACATGACAAATTATGTTCTTAATTAACAAAAAAGTGTCATAGGTAAATTATTTAACCAAGAATATGTTTGAAAAAAGTATGAACTCTTGAAATTAAATAAAGAAAATATGTCAGAGATCGTGATTGTAAGCATACCTTACAGTTCCAGCAATATGAGCATTCATTTCATCTGCTAAACTGAAGTATGACTATGCTTGTGGCTCAGGTAGCTACTTACATATTCAAGGACAAAAATATTTTAGAAATAGATGTTTATAAGTAAATTCCTAAAAGCATTTCCAAAATAAATGGATACATTTTTTCAAAGAAAAAGGAATCAACGGTTAAATTAATAAATGAATAATTAATCTCATAGACCAATATGAACTCTTAAAGATATTTTAAGAACCACAATTATTTTTAATACTTTACAGACATTTTAGGTGCTGAAACCAAAATAATTATCTTCTTCTTCTTTTATCCTTTAAGAGGAACAGTGACGATGCATTGTAATCATATATCTTCAAATAGAGCTTGCTAATTAAAACAACAATTAAACAATTTATTAACATACTTGATGAAAAAAATTTCATAGGTGAACTCAAACATAGATTGTAAATTATGTTCGACAATTTCATACGGGGTATACTTTCTTGGTACATCTATTTAATGTTTTCCCCATTAAGAAATATTGTGCAAATATACACTTCCACTAGAATTTCTCTTCCTACTCCTCCCTCAATTTTCATATATGTATTGTAGAAAACTAAAGAGTCATCAAAGCCTGTCTGATATTATTTTATATTGGCTTTTGGTTGAAGAAATTTCAAGAATTATATCATTGTTATTTTTTATTTAGGTTTTTTTAAAAGAAAATAAAATAAGCCAATAACTTTTTAGTGGGTTGAGTTTAATACATCAAATGAAAAATGTTGGATTGCATTATAATAGTGGGTATAAACTTTCAAGACATTTAGGGTTAATTTTGAAAATTTTTAAGTATAAAATCAACATGTGTTGTTGAAATTTCTACACAACAAGTTATATTAATCATCAAAAATTTTAGTCAAATCTTGATAAATCGTCAAAAAAATTTAATGACGGTGAAAAAAAATTCTTGCTTATCTATCATCATTATAACTTATCCGGATAATTCTTGTAACTACAGTCCTTTTGATGCATTAATATTTCCTCACAAAATCTCAATAGTCATTGTATAAGAAATATCATTTAACACAGTAGTAGTTGAGAGTCAATTATAATTCATTTTACCTCAATTTTATGTAAACCCTCCTACTCTTTCACTCTTGAAGGCTTGTCCAATATCAAATAAGATATTCTTGTGATCCCCTAGAATTTTGCTAACATTCTACACAAAGAGTTTTTTTTTTCTTGAACAAGCTCATATTTAAATAGAGGCTTCAAAAATTCAATATTTGCGAAACACCAAGTGTGTTATTGTTGCCATCCGGCATAATTCAGACTGCTTTATTCGAATGACCTCATGCAGTTAAGAGCTTAGCTTCTACATCTTTACACACACACATATGTGTATATATAAGTTTCTATGTCCCATCACATACTAAGGTCTACATAATTCAACACATAAGAGCTTACTTGGAGATTAATTTTGTGCCCACATCATCTCAATATTTATGGGCACCGAATTCGACTAACATATTTATTGTTTACACATGTTATTAAAGCTATATTTAAAGAAATTAAACCTATTACTAGCAACAAAAGACAATAAGTTAGTCCCACACCATAACTTTAACATATTTATACTCGTCTTGTTCAGCATACTAATTGTTAAATTAAAATAACACAAATATACTTTTAACATGGTGCAACATTACTTGTTTTGGATCAAACCTTATATTATTAAAAGCTTCTTATACAATATGTAACTTGTTTTGGTAAAGCCCCATATTTTCCCTCACTGGCATCGTCTTGAGGCCTGGAATTTTTCTCCAGGATAATTGCCAGGTACCACTTCACGGAGGAGCCCACACGGCCCGTGTGATGCCACACGGTCCGTATGCCCTCCCGTGAAGTGACACTTGATCAGCTCCCCGTTGGAAAAATTTCCAAGTAAAGGTACACGGACCTTCACACGGTCCGTGTGACATTCTGTTTAGCTGTTGTGTGGAGAGTTACCTGTACACGGACGGGGTCATGGCCCGTGTGACTCCACATGGTCCATGTACTAGTCCGTGTAGTGCTACTTAGTTCGGGGAAATTTTTCCTCTGAGAATTCTCAGTCAAGGACCACGGTCCGTGTGAAGCTACACCGGACTGTGTAACGGACCATGTGACCCAGACAGACCAAATTTAGGTCCATTTCATTAATGGCATTTTTAAACTTAGATTATTTTAAACGTGAATTTGGTCATTTCCACCCCTCCCAAGTCCTTAAATCAGCTGACTCCACTATATTTCAGCCATTTTCCGCATTTCACTCTCACTCTCTCTAAAATTCTTCCTACAAAAATTCCTCCAACTTCTCTATGGGATCCTCCAAGTTAAGGCCTTCAGTTTGGAATCCATTTTCTCCTCAAGTTCCTCTTTAAGTCAGGTATGTGGGATTTATTCTTGGTTTCTTTCAACCAAGAAGACCCAAAATTCCTTTCAAGTTATTTTATGAATTTTCCTACTTTAATGTGAGTTTTACTATTAAATCTTGTCAACTTTGAACAATATATGGGTTGTACGTTATTCCGGATGTTTTTAGTTATGTTAAGCTCTAGTATGATGAATCACTTTGAATTATGCAAATCTTGAACATGCATGTCCCTTAAAGAGGGTATTATGCATGGGTGATCTATACTACTATTTTCATATGAATTTATATTGTGAATTTCCTGGACTTCATATTATATTGCTAAATTTAGAATTTATTCTACATTATCCATGCCATACCTACATCATGCCTTGCATTGCACTCATGATCATCGGTCTATATAGGAATTTCGAAGTATGATTTTGGTAAATTATGGGTTATGACAAAATGTGATCACATATATGTCTTGTAATTTGGCTCTTGGAGCACCTTGGGTGCTTGCACCACCTTGTACTTTGGCTCTTGGAGCATCTTGGGTGCTCGCACCACCTTGTACTTTGGCTCTTGGAGCATCTTGGGTGCTCGCACCATCTTGAACATGTAGATGAGCTATTCCTTGCATGAGAATCTTGATTATGATCTTCTAATTCGGCGTTGAGCCTAAATGTGCATTGAAAGTTTTGAAATGGATACATGTCTCTCTTGAAAACACTTACATATGTATATATAAGTATTCTTGTGGGATGTGATTGACTAAGCACTGATTGATTGGGGGCCCTCTCCCTTTCCTTGAACTATGTGCCTACATAGGGACGAATGATATTTGTCTATTTTGCTTATGTCTTGACACTTTGATATGATTCTTGTAAATTCTTACGAAAAGCGTGGTCGTAAGGAAGGTGACCATCCACCAAAAAGTGTGGTTGTAAGGTGTGATGTGGAATACCCTTGGCAAGTAATCTTCTCCCTACCAGTGGGAAGTCCGAATCGGTCCAATTCGTGTAATAGCACGTATGAATTTGGGTTGTCGGTTATAGTCTTTCCCCATTATATAGGAGCATTATCGCATTGCATGCATCATGAATTCCGTGGCATCTTGTATACTGAATTTCATTCCTTATATGATCCTTGTATATTATGTTCCTTTGTCGGCATTGCCTGCCCGCATACTTATTACGTTCAAACATACTAACGCATACTCTATGCGTACATGATTTTACCATGTAGAGACCGAGCAGTTTGGATACCAGCCATTGGACGAATAGTCCGTTCTTGAAGGTCTTATTTTGCGGTGAGCCCCGTCTTCTGAGGGTGAGCTAGTTATTTTCCTCGCTTTATTATGTATGCTCTTTTGTTGAGAGTGACCCCATTAATTGTCCTAGCCCCCATTTCTTTACTAGAGGCAAATGTTGGGCACTTTATAAACCTTTCTCGTCTTGCTTACTTATAGATCATGGATTTCTGAGCTTTCTTCTTTGTCATTTTGTTACATGTATTTAAATACCTTTGAACCAATTATGAGGCTTGTTTGGAGATTCTCGGGTCCCCATTTGCCGTGTCACATCTAGGCCTTAACCTTAGATCGGGACAAAAGATGGTATCAAAGCCCTAGGTTTATAATGGTCCTCGGAGCCCAACATGCCGCGTTGAGTAGAGTCCTATTAATGGGTGTGAAGTGCACCATAGCTATGAGTGGGAGGCTACGGAGATGTATTAGGAAATTCCTCACGTCTTCATGTCTTGTATTGTGCTGTGACGGTTTATGCAATTCCCTTACTTACCGATGTCGTTGATCCATTTCAGCAGATGCCTCGAGAAAGACCCCCTCTACCTAGGCCGGCTCCGGCCAATGAAGATCAGGCCTCTCACGAGCCTATGAAGGAGCCTATCTCTAACGGTGAATTTCGCCACTACTTTCTCCATGCTTGCACAGATGGTGACTGCTCAGGCAAGGCAAGCTAACTTGCCATGGGACCCTACACCTGCATCTGTTATGACGGATTTCACCCGAATGAATCCTCCGGAGTTCTACAGGTCAAGGGCTGATGAGGATGCTCACGAGTTGATTGATGAGCTCTCAAAAATACTGAATATTATGGACATCTCTTATGAGGAAAAAGTTAAACTAGCTGCTTACCAGCTAAAGGATATAGCTCAGGTGTGGTATACTCAGTGGGCTTTGGAGAGGGTCTGTGGTGGTGATGTTAAATGGGAAGAGTTTAAATTTGCCTTCCTTGAATGCTTCTTCCCACTTGAGCTGTGAGAGGCCAGAATGACCGAGTTTATTAACCTCAAGCAGGGGAGTATGAGTGTGAGAAATTATGCCCTCAAGTTCACCAAGCTTTCCAGACATGCTCCGTCCCTGGTGGCAGATCCCGGTGCAAGGATGCACAAATTTGTTTCGGATATTTTGACTTGCTTGTGAAAGAATGTCGTACTGCATGCTGATTAGGGACATGGATATTGCAGGACTTATGGTGTATGCTAAGAAAATCGAAGGGGAGAAACTCAAAGACAAAATGGCATACGATCCCAGGAAAGCCCTCCTTGATGGTAGGTTCTCCAGTGCTAGAAATGTGGGTTTTGGTCGCTTTCAGCAGGGCCAAGGTTCAGGAGCTCAGGTGGCCAATGCTTGGGCACCCCCTCCCGGGGTACCGGTAGGTTGCAAACCAGGATATCCTATGTGTGACAAGTGTGGGAGACCCCATATAGGTGCCTGTCGGAGGGATTTGGGACTTTGCTTCGGATGTAGAAGTAAGAATCACAAAGTTGTTGATTGCCCTAGGAATGCGTGTGGAGGCCAAGGTTAAGTAGCCAAAGGCGGGCAGGGTCAACAAAGGAGTCCCCAAGGTACTGCCCCACGGAACAATATGTTCTATGCACTCGATGTCCGCAAGGATGTCGAGGAAGCTCCAGATGTCGTGACTAGTATGTTAAAATTCGTTGATTTTGATGCTTATGTTTTTCTTGACCCAGGTGCAAATTGTATTTTGTGACTCCGCTATTGGCTATTAAGTTCGGTTTGAGCCCCCAGATTTTAAGGGATCCTTTCTCGGTCTACACCCTCGTGGGTGAATCTATTGTTGCTCATAGAGTCTACCGCGGATGCCTTGTTGCGGTGTTGCAAAAAAAATTTCCATGTGACCTTGTGGAGCTTGAGATATTTGATTTTGATGTGATTTTCGAAATAGATTGGTTGCATGCATCTTATGCTTCCATAGATTGTAGAACCTAGAAAGTCCAGTTCGAACCTCTCGTTGAGCCAGTTCATGAATGGAAGGGTAGAAACTCCTCTATTAAAGGTCGGTTTATTTCCTACCTGAAGGTGCGGAAAATGATTTCTAAGGGCTGCATCTATCATATTGTGATTGTCAAGGACATGGATTCCGGAGTGCTTACTCTCGAGTCGGTTCCTGTGGTGAATGAATTTTCGGATGTGTTTTCCGAAGACTTACCGGGCATTCCTCTAGACAGGGAGATAGATTTCAGCATGGATCTACTTCCACATACTCGGCCAATTTCTATTCCCCCGTATCGGATGGCACTGGCAGAACTGAAAGAGTTAAAGGAGCAGTTAAAGGACCTATTGGAGAAGGGTTTTATTTGGCCCAGTACATCACCGTGGGGTGCTCCCGTGTTGTTTGTAAGGAAGAAGCATGAGTCTCTGCGTATGTGTATTAACTATAGGCAGCTGAATAAAGTGACTGTTTAGAACAAGTACTCGTTGCCCAGAATTGATGACTTGTTTGGTTAGCTTCAAGGTGCCACTTACTTCTCAAAAATTGATCTCCATTCCGGGTATCATCAGTTGAAGGTTAGGGAATGTGATATCCCCAAAATAGCTTTTCGAACAATGTATGGGCATTTTTAATTTGTGGTGATGTCGTTTGGCCTAACTAATGCTTCGGCCGTATTTATGGACTTGATGAACCGGGTGTTTAAACCATTCCTAGACAACTTTGTGGTGGTCTTCACTGGCGATATTCTCATTTACTCCGGAAGTGAACAGGGGCACGAGAATCACCTGAGGATGGCCCTCCAAACTCTAAGGGAAAAGAAATTGTATGCCAAGTTTAGCAAGTGCAAATTATGGTTGGGGAAGTGGCATTCCTCGATCATGTGGTATCCGAAGACGGTATCAAGGTGGATCCGAGGAAAATAGAGGCCGTGAGGAATTGGCCTAGACCATTGATGTAAGGACCTGGAATTTCTGTACGACCTCAATGAAGCATGAAAATCTGGTTTCAGAAAAGTTTTGGACCAAGTATGGTTACACGGCCCGTGTGGGGTGGCACGGCCCGTGAGCTCATCCGTAAGGCTTTCAAAGTGAAATAATTCTAAGGATGGGATTTTCGTGCTCAAGCTAAGTTCACTTTCAAGCCTTCAATTCAAGCTTATCTATGTTGTTTAAGATCATCATGGGTCTCCTAAATAAAGTCAAGTTCAAAGAAATTCCCTTGGCTAAGCTTTTCTCAAGTACCAAAAGGAGGGTCAATTTTGAGTGGGCATATATCTTAGCTCAAAATAAACTGGGTGGTCCACAACCTATCAAATCGAAGTGCCTTAAATTATATTTCCAACGCATCCGGTATCACCTCATTCCGAGTTCGGAGCAAGACGTTATGCCCGTTTTCGTAAATACTGTCTAGGCTAGACGGGAGCCTTCATGGACCGCGAAGAGCTTCATGTCCCGTGAAGCCAACCGTGTCAAGGCCCTCATGAAATTTAAAGATTCATTTTATTAAGGTGTTTTTGATAGTTTGATTCATCCCCAAGGCTTTTTATGACCTTTAAAACCCTTTTTACATTCCAAAACTTCTCCGACACTAAACCTAAAGGTTTTTCATATGATTCGGTAGAAGGGTCCATTTTAAATGGTAATATCTCTTAGCACAAAACGAACTACGTGTTCTGAAATATTATCAAATTAAAGCTCTTTGAAATATCTTTCCAACGCACCTAGTTTCACCTAATTCCGAGCTCGAACCTAGGAGTTATGCTTGTTTTTGTTAAGTCTGTTCGCGCACACAAGCCACACGGCCAGCTACACAAACCGTGTGGCAGCAAACGGTCCGTGAGACTGAAGTGACCCATGATTTTGTTTACGAAATTTTGTTATAAGTGTGTCTCCTTCCTTGGTACTTTCATACGGACCCTTGTATGGCCCACAAAGCATCACACGTTCTGTACGACCTTCCGTTGGAAGCCCTTAGCTTGAAATAGTTGCTGAAAATTCTAAGTATTGTCACACGGTCACTGTTCACTGACCATCTCATTGTTCACTGACCATCTCACTGTTCCGTGAGACCATACTTAATATTTTCACCTATTTTGATTTTTATGTAAATATAATTTAGTTTGAGGGTGTTTTGGGTATTTTTCTACCCCTCCTAAGCCTCTATATTAGCTGAATTCCTTCATTTCTTCTGCCATTTTCTTCATTTCCTCTCCACTCTCTAAAATTCCACCCATAAGAATTCTCCAATATTTCTCTAAGATCCTCAAGTCAAGACCTTCAATTTGGAGTCCATTTTCTCCTCAAGTTCATCCTCAAGATAAATGTATGTGGGTCTTGATTCTTGGTCTCTTTCAACCAAGAAAACCCAAGTTCCTTTCAAACTACTTTATGAAATTGTCTACTTAGAAATGTGAATTTTTACTACTTGATCGTTCTAACTTTGAACAATGCATGTGATGTACATTATTTCGAATTTTAAGTTTTGTTAAGTTCCCTTATGATGAACCATCTTGAATTATGAAACTATGAACATACATGTCCCTTTAAAGATGATATTATGCATGGGTGGTTTATACTATTATTTTCATACAAATTTTATTGTGAATTTCCTAGACTTCATATTGTATTACTAATTTTAGTTTTACTCTATACTACCCATGCCATTCTCACATCACTCACGCATATGCATTCATGGACGTTGGTTGGTATGAAGATTATAAAGTTCGTTAGAACCCAACATGTGTATGCGTATGTTTTGGATGAAAATTATGGTTATGAACAAGAATTGAGTGAGAATCTGTGAACACAAGCATGATATAAGTTGAACTACATTATGACATGAATTGATAGTACTAAGAACTTGACTTCTACATGAATATGAATTATACGGGTATGTATATGATGTGACATCTTGCATGAGAATGTAAATGCTAAGTGTGTGTTGATGAGGACTGGCACAACCCTCCCTTTACACAATGCATAGATGAGGATAGGTACAACCTTTCCTATGCACATATATGTATAAGCTAAGAGTGTATTGATGAGGACGGGCACAACCCTTCCTTTACACAATGCATAGATGAGGATAGGTACAACCTTTCCTATGCACATGTATGTATGAGCTAAGTGTATATTGATGAGGACGGGCACAACCCTCCCTTTACATAATGTATAGATGAGGATAGGTACAACCTTCTCTATGCACATGTATGTATGAGCTAAGTGTTTATTAATGAGGACGGGGACAACCCTCCCTTAACACAATGCATAGATGAGGAAAGGTACAACCTTCCCTATGCATAGTTATGTATGAGCTAAGTGTGTATTGATGAGGATGGGTACAACCTTCCCTTTACACAATTCAAGTAAGGAGTGATTCTTTGAGTGCTAGCATATGTGGGTTATGGCTACTCTATTATATGGCATTTTATGCAGGTTAACATCATTTTCCTTTCATGTTGCATGCCCGCATACTTAGTACATTCAAACGTACTAATGCATACTCTATGCCTACATGATTTTGACATATAGGGACCGAGCAATTTGGATACCAGTCACTGGACGATTAGTCCATTCTTGAAGACCCCCTTTTTGGGGTGAGCCCCGTCTTCCGAGGGCGAGCTAGTTATTTCTCATGACCTCTATGTTTGTTCTTTTATTAACGGTGAGCCTGGAACTTGTCCTGGCCCCCGTTCCTTGACTAGAGGCCAATGTTGGGCACTTGAAAAACTTTCTCGTTTTCCTTATCTATAAATGAATGGATTCTTGAGATTTGATTTTCGTCATTTAATTATATGTGCTTAGATGCTATTTGAACCAATGATATGGAAATTTGATACTTTAAGACTTGTTTTGGGACTCTCGGGTCCCCATTCGTCGTGTCACATCTAGGCCCCGACCTCGGGTCGTCACAAATGATGGTATGAGAGCCCTAGGTTTATAATGGTCCTCGGAGCCTAACATGCCACGTCGAGTAGAGTCCTTTTCATGGGTGTGAAGTGCACCATACCTATGAGTGGGAGGCTACGAAGACGTATGAGGAAATTCCTCACTTCTTCATCTCTTGTATCGTGCTGTGACTGATTTATGTAATTCCCTTACTTACCAATGTTGTTAATTTGTTTCATTAAATGCCTCGAGGAAGACCCCCTCTACCTAGACCAGCTCCGGTTGATGAAGATCAAGCTCCTCTCGAGCCTATGGACGAGCCCATCTCTAACGGAGAATTCCGCACCGCTTTTGCCATGCTTGCACAAGTGGTGACTGCTCAGGCAAGGCAAGCCAACTTGCTATAGGACCATACACCTTCTTCTAGTGTGAGGGACTTAACCCGGATGAATCCTCTGGAGTTCTACGGGTCTAGGGCTGATGAGGATGCTCAGGAGTTCATTGATGAGCTCTCAAAGATACTTAATATTATGGGCGTCTCTTCTGATGAAAAATCTCGACTGGCTATGTACCAGCTGAAATATGTAGCTCAGGTTTGGTACACCCAGTGGGCTTTGGATAGGGTCTGTAACGGTGATGTTAAATGGGGAGAGTTTAAATCTGCCTTCCTTGATCGCTTCTTCCCACTTGAGCTGAGAGAGGCCAGAATGACTAAGTTTATTAACCTTAAGCAGGGTAATATGAGTGTGAGGGAATATGCCCTTAACTTCACGAAGCTCTCGAAGTATGCTCCTATGCTAGTGGCTGACCCCCGTGCAAGAATGCACAAGTTTATTTCTGGGATCTCTGATTTGGTAGTGAAGGAATGTTGTACGGCTATTCTTATTCAGGAATGGACATCTCTAGGCTTATGACATATGCTGAGCAGATTGAAGAAGAAAAGCTTAGAGAGAAGAGGGTGTATGCTTCTAAGAAGACCCGCTATGATGGTGGGTTCTCTAACTCTGAAAGTGGCGGCGGAAATGACCATGTCAAGGATCTAGACCAAGGGAGTGCCAAGGATAGGAAGACAAATCCTAAATGCAAGGAATGTGGCAAGAACCATATGGGGAAATGTTTGATGGGATCAGGTGCGTGTTTCGGTTGTGGCAAGATGGAGCACAAACTTGCTCATTGTCCTGATGCTCAGAGGAATGGCCAAGGAGGCCATCCTCAAGGTCTAATGGTTCCAGGTAAGCAGGGTCAAGTTAGAATTCTACAAGGTGATGCTCTTCGCAACAAAAGGTTTTATGCTCTATATGCTAGGCAAGAGGGGAAGAAGGCTCCGACAATGGTGGATGGTATGTTAGAAGGGGCTTGATCTTGGGTGTGCATATCTCACATGATCTGAGTGTGAATTGAAACCACCCTTGCATACTCTAACCTACTAAAGACTAAGACATTAGGTTCTTCCAAATCCGAAGACCATAATTCCTTCACTCTTGAGTCTCATGACATGACATGCATATGTGTACACTAAAAGATCTTTTTCTTATTAGAAGTGATTTAGATGCAATATTGATATGAGCTATGGTCTTGAACTATAGTTTAGTTTGCATGATGGTTTTGGTACAAAACCTTTTTATTTTGATTTGAATTAAGCATTTTCTCTTGCGTCGGATGTGTCTTGCCTTAACTCTAACCTTTCAAGCCTTGTTCTTCCACATTCGAGGACAACTGTTCCGAAGGAGGGGAGGATGTAAGGACTTGGGATTTTTGTAAGACCTCAATGAAGCATGAAAATCTAGTTTCAGAAAAGTTTTGGACCAAGTATGGTTACACGGCTCGTGTGGGGGGCACTGCCCGTGAGGTCATCCGTAAGGCTTTCGAAGTGATATAATTCTAAGGATGGGATCTTCATGCTCAAGATAAGTTCACCTTCAAGCCTCCAATTCAAGATTATCTATGTTGTTTAAGATCATCATGGGTCTCCTACATAAAATAAAGTTCAAAGGAATTCCCTTGGCTAAGCTCTTCTCAAGTACTAATAGGAAGGTCAAATTTAAGTAGGCATATCTCTTAGCTCAAACAGAACTGGGTGGACCAAAGATCATCATGGGTCTCCTACATAAAATAAAGTTCAAAGGAATTCCCTTGGCTAAGCTCTTCTCAAGTACTAATAGGAAGGTCAAATTTAAGTAGGCATATCTCTTAGCTCAAACGGAACTGGGTGGACCAAAACCTATCAAATCGAAGCTCTTTGAATTATCTTTCCAAATCATCTGGTATCACCTCATTCTAAGTTCGGAGCAAGACGTTATGCCCATTTTTGTAAAACCTGTCAGGGCTAGACGGGCGCCTTCATGGCCCCTGAAGCCAACTGGGTCAAGGCCCTCATGAAATTTAAAGATCCACTTTATTAAGGTGTTTTTGATAGTCAAATTCATCCCCAAGGCTTTTTATGTCCTTTAAAACCCTTTATATATTCCTGAACCTCTCCGACACAAAACCTAAAGGTTTTTCATATGATTTGGTAGAAGGGTCAATTTTTATATGGTCATATCTCTTAGCACAAAATGAACTAGGTATCCTAAAATATATCAAATTAAATCTCTTTGAATTAGCTTTCCAATGCACCTAATTTAACTTAATTTCGAGCTCGAACCTAGGAGTTATGCTTGTTTTCGTTAAGTTTGTTTGTGCAAGCAAGCCACACGGCCAGCTACACGGACCGTGTGACAATAAACGGTTCGTGAGGCTGAATTGACCCATGATTTTGTTTGCCAAATTGTGTTCTAAGTATGTCTCCTTCCTTGTTACTTTCATACAAACCTTTGTACGGCCCGTGAAGCATCACACGGTCCGTACGACCTTTCGTTGGAAGCCCTTGGCTTGAAAACGTTGCTAAAAATTCTAAGTATAGTCACACGGTCACTGTTCACTGACCATCTGACTGTTCACGGACCATCTAACTGTTCCGTGAGACCCTACTTAATATTTTCACCCGTTTTGATTTTGGTTTTTATGTAAATATAAATTAATTTGAGGGTGTGTTGGGTATTTTTCTAACCCTCTTAAGCCTCTATATCAGCTAAACTCCTTCATTTCTTCAGCCATTTTCTTCATTTCCTCTCCTTCTCTTTCTAAAATTCCTCCCATAAGAATTCTCCAACTATTCTCTAGGGTCCTCAAGTCAAGATCTTCAATTTGGAGTCCATTTTCTCCTCAAGTTCATCCTCAAGATTTGGTATGTGGGTCTTGATTCTTGGTCTCTTTCAACCAAGAAGACCCAAGTTCCTTTCAAACTACTTTATGAAATCGTCTACCTAGAAATGTGAATTTTTACTACTTGATCTTGGTATCTTTGAACAATGCATGTGATGTACATTATTCCGAATTTTAAGTTTTGTTAAGTTCCCTTACGATGAACCATCTTGAATTATGAAACTATGAACATGCATGCCCCTTTAAAGATGATATTATGCATGGGTGATTTATACTATTATTTTCGTATGAATTTTATTTTGAATTTCCTAGACTACATATTGTATTACTAATTTTAGTTTTACTCTATATTACCCATGCCATTCTCACATCACTCACGCATATGCATTCATGGACGTTGGTTGGTATGAAGATTATGAAGTGGGTTAGAACCCAACATGTGTATGCATATGTTTTGGATGAAAATTATGGTTATGAACAAGAATTGAGTGATAATATATGAACACAAGCATGAGATAAGTTAAACACCATTATGACATGAATTAATAGTACTAAGAACTTGACTTCTACAGGAATACAAATTATACGAGTATGTATATGATGTGACATCTTGCATGAGTATGTAAATGCTAAGTGTGTGTTGATGAGGACGGGCACAACCCTCCCTTTACACAATGCATAGATGAGGATAGGTACAACCTTCCCCACGCACATGTATGTATGAGCTAAGAGTTTATTGATGTGGACGGGCACAATCCTCCCTTTACATAATGCATAGATGAGGATAGGTAGAACCTTCCCTATGCACATGTATGTATGAGCTAAGTGTGTATTGATGAGGACGGGCACAACCCTCCCTTTACACAATGCATAGATGAGGATAGGTACAACCTTCCCTATGCACATGTATGTATGAGCAAAGTGTGTATTGATGAGGACGGGCACAACCCTCCCTTTACACAATGCATAGATGAGGAAAGGTACAACCTTCCCTATGCATAGTTATGTATGAGCTAAGTGTGTATTGATGAGGATGGGTACAACCTTCCCTTTACACAATTCAACTAAGGAGTGATTCTTTGAGTGCTAGCATATGTAGGTTATGGCTACTCTATTATATGGCATTTTTTGCAAGTTAAAATCATTTTCCTTTCATGTTGCATGCCCGCATACTTAGTACATTCAATCGTACTAACACATACTCTATGCCTACATGATTTTGCCATATAGGGACCGAGCAATTTGGATACCAGTCACTGGACGATTAGTCCATTCTTGAAGACCCCCTTTTTGCGGTGAGCCCCGTCTTCCGAGGGCGAGCTAGTTATTTCTCATGACCTCTATGTTTGTTCTTTTATTGAGGGTGAGCTTGGAACTTGTCCTGGCCCCCGTTCCTTGACTAGAGGCCAATGTTGGGCACTTGAAAAACTTTCTCGTTTTCCTTATCTATAAATGAATGGATTCTTGAGATTTGATTTTCGTCATTTAATTATATGTGCTTAGATTCTATTTGAACCAATGATGTGGAAATTTGATACTTTAAGACTTGTTTCGGGACTCTCGGGTCCCCATTCGTCGTGTCACATCTAGGCCCCGACCCCTGGTCGTGACGGTTGACCCCTTTGGATATCCGCAGTTTTCTTGTGCTGGTCGGGTACTACGGAAGGTTCATGGATGGGTTCTCATCTATTGCATCTCCATTGACTAAGTTGACCCAGAAGCAGGCTAAATTTATATGGTCGAATGAATGCGAGAGAAGTTTTCAAACTTTAAAGGATCGACTTACGTCGACTCCCATCTTGACCTTGCCAAATGGTTCAGAGGGGTTCGTAGTATATTGTGATGCCTCGCGGATCGGATTGGGTTGTGTTCTTATGTAGGATGGTAAGGTGATAGCGTATGCATCAAGGCAGTTGAAGGTGCATGAACGAAACTACCCCATGCATGACCTTGAATTGGCAGCAGTGGTCTTTGCTTTGAAGATTTGGAGACATTATTTGTGCGGGGTCCATGTTGATGTGTTCACCGATCACAAGATCTTACAATATTTTTTCACCCAAAGGGACCTTAACCTAAGGCAAAGGAGGTGGTTGGAGCTTCTAAAGGATTACGATATGAGTATCCTATATCATCCGGGCAAAGCCAATGTTGTGGCCAACGCTCTCAGTAGATTGTTTATTGGAAGTGTGGCACATGTTGGTGATGAAAAGAAAGAATTGGCGAGGGATGTTCATCGGATGTCTAGGTTAGATGTCAGGTTGATCCGATTCTAGCGAGGGTGGTGTTCGGGTTCAGAATGGGGCAGAATCTTCTGTGGTGAACGAGGTAAGAGCTAAGCATGATCTAGACCCATCGTTACTTGAGCTGTAGAAGTTGGTTGCTGCAAAGTTGATTAAGGTATTCTTCCAAGGGGGAGATGGTGTGCTCTGGTACCAAGATCGGCTTTGTGTTCCTGATGTAGATGACCTTAGAAGAGTGATTATGAGTGAGGCTCACAACTCTCGTTACTCTATTCACCCGCGGTCTACCAAGATGTACCGGGACCTGAAGGAGGTGTATTGGTGGCATGGTATGAAGAGGGATGTTGCTAAATTCATGTCTGAATTCCCGAGTTGTCAGCAGGTGAAGGTAGAACACCAGAGGCCAGGTCGTTTGGCCCAAGACATTGAAATTCTCACATGGAAATGGGAGGACGTAAATATGGACTTTGTGGTTGGATTGCCTCGGACCCGAAGGCAATCCGACTCCATCTGGGTTGTTGTGGATAGAATGACGAAATAGGCTCATTTTCTACCGGTCAAGGCTACTTGCAGTGCCGAGGACTATACAAGGTTGTATATCCAGGAGTTGGTGAGGTTGCATGGTATACCTAGATCCATCATATCGGATCGTGGTTCTCAATTCACTTCCCACTTTTGGAGGTCTTATCTTAAGGGCCTTATGACCAAGATTAAGTTGAGCTCCATTTTTCACCCTTAAACCGATGGCCAAGCGGAGAGGACTATTCAATCCTTGAGGGTATGTTGAGGGCATGTGTCTTGTAGTTTAAAGGGAATAGGGATGACCATGTTCAACTCATCGAGTTTGCCTACAATAATAGCTTCAATACTAGCATTGGTATGGCGTCGTTTGAAGCGTTGTAAGGGAGAAGGTGTAGGTCACCGGTGTGGTGGTTTGAATTGGGAGAGATGGCTATAATTGGCCCAGATTTGGTATTAGATGCTATGGAGAAGGTAAGGGCGATTAGGGAAAGATTGAGAGCGGCCAAAGTCGTCAAAAGTCCTATTCAGATATTAGGAGAAGGGGCCTTGAATTTCAAGTCGGGGATTGGGTGTATGTGAAAGTTTCTCCTATGAAGGGTGTGATGTATTTCTGTAAGAAGCGCAAGCTAAGCCCCCGATATGTTGGTCCTTATGAAATTGTTGAGCGAATTGGAGGCATCGCTTACAAGTTGGAGTTACCTTCGGATTTGAGTTCCATTCATCTTGTCTTCCATGTATCTATGTTGAGGAAGCTAATTGGTGATCCTAGCACCATTGTGCCTTTTGAAGGTATTGAGGTTGAAGAAAATTTTGTCTTATGAGGAAGTGCCGGTAGCAATCTTTGATAGGCAAGTAAAGCGGCTCCGTAACAAGGATGTAGCTTTGGTGAAGGTACTTTGGAGGAATCAACAAGTGAAGCGACTACGTGGGAGGCGGAGCTGGACATGATGAAATGATACCCTTATCATTTCCAATCTACTCAAGCCTAAGGTACTAGGAATCTTCCTTATCTACTTGTGTCATTTCTTGCCTTCTTGAGTCTCATGACATGATATGCATACGTGTGCACTAAAAGATCTTTTCTTTTTACAAGTGATTTGGATGCAATCTTAATATGAGCTTTGGTCTTGAACTATAGTTTTTGCATGATGCTTTTGGTACAAAACCTTTTTATTTTGATGTGAATTATGCATTTTTTTCTTGTGTCGGATATATCTTGCCCTAACTCTAATCTTTCAAGCCTTTTTTCTTGCACATTCGCGGATGAATGTTCCCGAGGGGGTGATGATGTGAAGCCTTAGATTTTCCCTTACCGGCATTGTCTTGAGGACTGGAATTTTTCCCCAGGAAAGCTGCCACATACCACTTCATGGAGGAGCCCACACAGCTCGTGTGACGCCATACAATCCGTATGGCCTCCTATGAAGTGACACTTGATCAGCTCCCCGTTGGGAAAATTTCCAAGTAAAGGTACACGGTCTGTGTGACTCCATACGGTCCGTGTGACCTTCTGTTTAGATGATGTGTGGAGAGTTACCTATACATGGATGGGGTCACGGCTCGTGTGACTCCAGATGGTCCGTGTACTTGTCCGTGTGGTGCTACTTAGTTCTGGGAAATTTTGCCTCTGAGAGTTCTCAGTCCAGGACCACGGTCCTATTCATGGTCCGTGTGAAGCTACACGGACCGTGTGACCCAGACGGACCAAATTTAGGTCCATTTCATTTATGGCGTTTTTGAAATTTAGATTATTTTAAATGTGAATTTGGTCATTTCCAGCCCTCCCAAGTCCTTAAATCAGCTGAACTCCACTATATTTCAACCATTTTCCCCATTTCACTCTCACTCTCTCTAAAATTCCTCCTACAAGAATTCCTCCAACTTCTCTCTAGGATCCTCCAAGTCAAGGCCTTCAATTTGGAATCCATTTTCTCCTCAAGTTCCTCTTCAGGACAGGTATGTGGGATTGATTCTTGGTTTCTTTCAACCAAGAAGACCCAAAATTCCTTTCAAGTTGTTTTATGAATTTGCCTACTTTAATGTGAGTTTTAGTATTTAATCTTGTCAACTTTGAACAATGCATGGGTTGTACATTATTCCGGATTGTTTTAGTTATGTTAAGCTCTAGTATGATGAATCACTTTGAATTATGCAAATCTTGAACATGCATGTCCCTTAAAGTGTGTTAGTACCTAATTTTTTACCAAACTTAAATTGTTTACTTTTTAGTATTTAAATATTTATTTTTGAATCTAAATCAGATATTTTTATCTTATTTAAAATAATTTGAAAACAACAAAATAGAGTCACATTTTGATGAAAGTTTTGTTCTAAATAAGAGAAAATTTAAAATATATGTTTTTTCTTTTAATTTTGATTCTAATAAACAATTCAGTATTGTTATTACTTTCTTAATTACATTTTAGTTTTAACTATTTAACTTTCTATATCTTATTAATTTAAAACTGTTTTGTAATTTTTATATATTTTTTTTCTTTCAAAATAAAAACAAGACAAAATAAATAAACTTAAAAAAAACTACCCATTAATTCCAACTCCTCCCCCATTCACCAAAACTACTCCACAATGCCCCCATTTTTCCCCAGCGCGTGGGTTTTGAAAAATAGAGTTTTTCCAATTAAAGTGATATTTTGAAAAGGGGATTATTTATTTATTCAGAGTCGCCACTTGGAATTGAGTTTTGGTGTTCCAAGTCACCTAATTTAAATCCCTAATCAAAAGTAAATGACTCTTTATTTTTTTATCTCCGAAATTAAAGATCGGATAAAGAATTCTATTGACCGAGGGGAAGATGTTAGGCACCCCTCGAGTCCCGTAGTTCTAGCACGGTCGCGTTATTGACTAATTTATGGCTTAACTTAATTTAAATATATTATCTTGATAAATGTAAATTTTCAAAAATGTCATTACGCGCCTTCTTTAATTTCTGTCTTATTTCCATTAGTACGTGGTATATTGGTAGCCGCGCTTTCCAACCTTGCCACGAATCATTATTTTATCACTTTGTAGTTTTCAAAAGGAATTTTATTTAGTAAAGTTTGAGTCCTAATATTTGCCTATCATTATTTATCTACCTAATCATGCTTCCAAATACAAGATCTAAAAATTTTATTTATTTAATATTCTAAAAATGTTTATCCTTTAAAAAAATATATATACACAAAAAATTACAGATTTTGTTTTTAGTTTCATTTTATTTTCTGGAAAATAAATAAATTTAATTCATTATAATTAAACTTCAATTAGAATGTCAATTAATTATATCTCTTAGAACATGAAATTTTTTATTTTAATCAAGAACAAGTTAAAAACAAATTAATTGTTTAAGCATGCAACATATAAACATGTTATACCAAATGTTACTTTAAAGGTAACAATATAAAAATTTCAAACATATTTCAATATTATAACATGAAAGTTAAACATACATAGAATTTGAACAATTTCGTAACATTTGAATCAAGTATTATATAATCGTAAAATAAAGTCATATGATGAAATTTAAGGGATACCCTTTGTGAAAATTAATTCATGGGAAGAAAAGACCATAATCTAGGACTACGAACCCGAAATTCCGAAAGCAAAACTTGAACTCCACTTTTGTTTTTCTCTAATTGTTTTTAGAGTTCTTTTTTGTATGTTTCTTGTGCAAAGTTTTGCTAAGGTTTTTCCTAAATGTGTGAAAAAAATGTAGTATTTTTTCTACAAAGAATGTGGTGTAGGATTTTTTTTAATAGAATGTCTTGTCTTTTTTATAGAATGTGAAGAAAGAAGAAAAGAAGAGTGTCCAAAAAAATATGTCTGTCGTGTGTTTTTTAAAAATATGAGGGAGTGGGGGATGTGAAGATGTGGAAAGTGAGGGAGTAGTGGGTTTTGTGAGGTAGTTTAGTTTCGGTGTGTGAGGGTAGTTTCAGGATGATTTTAATTATCATTTTTATTTCATTTTTTGCTTTATTTTTGGTTTTGAAAAGAGAAAAAAAAAGTTAGAAAACTATTTCAAATTAAAAAATAAATAGAAAAGTTAACTAGCTAAACTAAGATATAATCAAGAAAATACTAACAATACTGAATTATTTATTAAAATCAAAACTAAAAGAAAAACATATTTTTTATAAATTTTCTAGTCTTTAAAACGAAGCTTACATTAAAATATGACTCTATTTTTGTTGTTTCCAAGTTATTCTAAATAAGATAAAAATAAAAATATCTAATTTAAATTCACTAAAATATTTAAATACTAAAAAGTACATAACTTAAGTTTGGTAAAAACATTACGTGCTAACAAGATGCCCCTCTTTGTTTGAGAACATGAAGAGTTTTCAAGCAAAGAAATGAAAGTGCCTAATTTTTGCCTAACCATTATTAAAAGGCAGGGAAAAAATAAAGAGTAAGCAAGAGTGACCGAGCCCTGGCTTTGGACAGCCTACATATCTCGGGTTATTAGAAAATCAGGTTACGTGTAGTTCAAATAGGTGCAATGATGGATGGATGGATGGATGTATTAGAGAGTTGAGTCTTGCCCTGTCGAGATCCCGATCTGTGGCTCCCATTATTACATTAAAGATAAGAAAACTTAAAGGAAACGATATAAGATTTTGTCTATTCTACTTGTCTTAGCCCTCTTTTTGTTCAAGTCCTTCTTTGCATCTTTAGCTATTACCTCGCCTTCTTCTGGCGGGTATCTTGATCTCGAAATCTAAGCTCGAAGTTTGAGTTTGAGGCTTGAACTTGAAATCTCTATTGAGTTGCTAATGCCTCTCCAAAGGAAAGTTAGTAGACTATTCTTGAACACTTGTTTCTTGAATTAAAGTTGGGAAGCTGAATCTTCAAATATTGAGTTGCTACAATGGGTCCAAACCGACTCTTAATGTCACTTTCACTTCTCGGATCGGACAAATGTTACTCCAATATTAACGTCCAAATTTATGGGCGCAGAGGGACTTGCCTGCAATCAAAAAAAAAACAAAACAAAATTTTTATGCCCCAGTTTGTGCTAAGAAAACTTTTGTCGGTTATTTTGCTTAACTTGAACATAATATTAAACAAAAATAATAAAATGATTGAAACAAGGAAAAAAACATATACTCCATTATTGAATGAAATTAGATTTTATGCTTTATGGAAGATAAAAATGGGGGCTATCAAGCCCTAAGAAGATATGAACGAAATATTATGAGGGTTCGTGCTCGACGAATATTATGAGGGTTCGCTTCCTAAGCAAATATTATGAGGGTTCGCTCCCTAAGCGGATATTATGAGGGCTCGTGCCCTAAACGAATATTATGAGGATTCGCTCCCTAAACGAATATTATGAGGGTTCGTGCCCTAAGCGAATATTATGAAAGTTCGCTCCCCCTAAGCGAATATTATGAGGGTCCGCTCCCTAAGCGAATATAATGAGGATTCGCTCCCTAAGCGAATATTATGAGGGTTCGCTCCCTAAGAGAATATTATGAGGGTTCACTCCCTAAGAGAATATTATGAGGGTTCGTGCCCCAAATAAATATTATGAGGGTCCGCTCCCTAAGCGAAAATTATGAGGGTTCGCTCCCTAAGCGAATATTATGAGGGTTCGCTCCCTAAGAGAATATTATGAGGGTTCGCTCCCTAAGCGAATATTATGAGGGTCCGCTCCCTAAGCGAATATTATGAGGGTTCGCTCCCTAAGCGAATATTATGAGGGTCCGCTCCCTAAACGAATATTATGAGGGTTCGCTTCCTAAACGAATATTATGAAGGTTCGCGCCCTAAACAAATATTATGAGGGTTCATGCCCTAAGAGAATATTATGAGGGTTCACTCCCTAAACGAATATTATAACGGTCCGCTCCCTAAGCAAATATTATGAGGGTCCGCTACCTAAATGAATATTACGAGGGTTCGTGCGCTAAACAAATATTATGAGGGTTCGTGCCCTAAACGAATATTATGAGGGTTCGCTCCCTAAGAGAATATTATAAGGGTTTGCTCCCTAAGTGAATATTATAAGGATTTGCTCCCTAAGCGAATATTAGGAGGGCTCGCTCCCTAAACGAATGAATTATTTTATTTTATTTTACTTTCTTATTTAATTTTTAAAAATAGGATAAAATAAAATATGCCCCAGTTTTGAAACTGAGAAATTTGAAACTTTTTTTTAATTCTTTTTATTGGTGAATTTATTTTTTTTTCTTTTTTTTTTAAGAAAAAATTCTCCAATTTGATTTTTTTTTCAAAAATATGAGAGAGAAAAAAATATATATTCTTTTTATTTGAGACCGAGCCCTTTTATAGGACTGCCTACGTATCTCATCATAGCAAGAATCAGGTCTAATGTAGTTTATACGAATCAAATTTTTTTTTCTTTTAAAAAATAATATCTTTTGAAAAGATTGTTAGATAGAAAGAAATTAATTTTTGATTGATCATATCTTGGCTTTAGATGGTACCAACAATTAGACTTATGCATATAAATCACCTTTGAGTACTTCTAGGAAATATTGAGGTCAACTTTGAAATAATTTCTGTAGTTTCAAATGACACCTCAAGCATACTTAAGTATTAACAAGATCTATTCAATTCTTGCATCAAATATGAGGTTAAAATTATTCATGTCCTCATGTTTCAAGTGCCTCACCGAAACAAAGTCCTAATTCACACAAAATAGAAGAGTTGAGATCGTGGACATTTTGAGAGTCACTCACACTCAGAAAGATATTCAATTCATGAGATTGAGATACCATATGCTTGACCCTCATGTAAGTATCCACTAATGTGAGGACATCGAACATGAAATCAAGTAGGACTTGTATTCAACTTAAAATGTAGGCTTTGAATGGGTAAGGTAATTTTGTATAAAGTGACCATTTTCTCCCCAACATTGCAGTATGCACTCAATTTATATTCTTCATTTTCACATTTGATCTTTATCTGCTTCGCTGCTTTTCTTTTCGGACTTTCTCCTCTTCGTTTTTTGAGTTTTCCTCTTTTTATTGGAGGTTTTTTTTCTTTACTATCACATTTTCACTTTCACCTTGCCATCCGACTTAGGACTTTGTCAGTAGATTTTCGGAGATGAGAGAAAAATAGAATGATGCATTTTTGCAGTCAAAAGGATATGGATGACGATATGGTTATCGGAAAAAAATATTTTAGACTAAAAAAGGAAAGCACTAGGGATCATGTGTCATTTGGTAGGCTAACAGGGACAATTAGATCAAAGAAAGCCTACAATCCTTTTTCAAATTGGATGTTGCTCAAAATTTTGCCTTAACAAACACTTGGGTCAAGTTCTAGATCAACAAGTCATGCTATTGAACTTTATATCTAAAGCTCACCACATCAATGCACATGAAACAATGAGGTCAAATTATTACTTTTTACCCTTAACTTTGAGCAAGAGAATTTTTCAAGTGTGACATAAGTATAGTCAAGAGATGCCAAAAAAATCTATATGGGTCACAACAAAGTTTCTCCACTCTATTATTGTCACGCCCCGGGAGGGTACCCTAGGCGTGGCCGGCACTCAGAGACTATGGCTAGCCCCCAAGCGAACCACTTAGCCTCATCACATCGTTCATCTTAAACATAGCGGAAGGAAATTAGTAAACAACACTTTTAAAGTAGTGGGTCAATGGCCAAACCTCAAGCTGATCATCAAAACCAAACAAAGAAATATTGCTCAGTTATCAAAACATTCATCTTGACTACATCATTATGTCTACGAAGAATCTAACATTATCTAAACCGTCTAAGAAGGGGACCATCACATGCCATGGTTACCCGAGTCAATGAAATAATAGGATAGCATCAAATAAAGGTTTCCTCCGAAAACAGGGAGGCTCACAACGGTCAAAACTTGCAAACACTTGGCTTCAACAGGGCGGCAGCTGAAGTCCTCTAGCTCCTGTATCTGCATCATAAAACGATGCAGCGCCAAATGACCTCAGTACGTGGAATATACTGGCATGTAAAATAGCTGAATCACATCATTAGAATCATTCGAACATAACGTACTTCATCATGAGACTTTAACATTTATATCAGGGAAACATTAACATTGACCTTTACATTAACATTGACCTTTACATTAATATTTACATTAGAGTACTATTAGGGAAACCTTTTCTGAGAGGCCTAACTGGGAGTTTCTTTAACCGACAACCATTACTTATGAGCCAGTGATGATACAACGAAGCAATGCCGTTGCCACATCCATCCATTACCCTGCCCAGGGTAAAGGACATAGCTTTAGTGGATCCACAAAACATAACATTAGTCCTCATTTGGGACAAGATAGGAGTCATCCGCATTGCGGTTCAATCCTCTCTTCCTACGCGGGCCACGTAGTTAATGGACTCAAGTGGGACTCTTTTTTATCCATTTCGGTGCTCAATACTCCTCCCAGAACTCGACATGCTCATAAAACATTAACATCATTAGTCCCATAGGGACACATTACATTATCATTAGTCCCCATAGGGACACATTACATCATCATTAGTCCCTATAGGGACACATTACATTATCATTAGCATCTCATTTACATTGATATCATTGTCATCTCAATGCATTAACATTAGCATCATCATCATCACCTCATTAGCAGTTACTTCAACATCATAGACTTTAGGAATACTAGATTAGCACCTTTGACTCTCAACTTAGAGACATCAACATCAGCCATCATCTCACCTTATTAACATTAACATCAACATCCTCTCATTCATAACCTTAGCATCATCATTATCATTCATTATTTTATCATTACTCTAGACTCTACACACGCACCCATGTTCATCATACATGCTTTTCTAGAAAATAATAGATGTAAGGTTTTCAACTAAATGATTTTCATGAAAATAGTTTAAAAACACATGAGGGTTTTTATGACGATCATCATCAATGCATGAAATATATATGTATCTGCATACAACAATGCCAATTATTCTCTACATCGTATTTACTAATTCATACTTCAATTTGTTACCCTATCATCATCACATTAGGACATCCATACCTACATCATAGGGGCACATGGGAGGACATTCCTATGTTTTCAGAGTAGCCTTACATACCTGGAAAGAGTAGTCACACGAAGCACTACAATCCCTTCTTGATCACCTCAACCTTCTTCAAGCCCTAGCCTTAGAAATCCTTAGGAGAGCACTTCAATGGGGGTTTTTGAACTCTTTTTCGTGTAAACCGACCTATATTAATCATAGGAGCACGTTTGGGATAGGTGGGAATGGACCATAATGCCCTTAGAAATTTTAAGAAATTAAATCCCGACCTGAAATAACACAGTCCGCAACGCGGACTGGTCGTGGACAGTGTGTTTTTGGAAATTCAACTCCGTCGAAATTTTTCAGAAAAACATAAGTGTGTCTCCGCGACAGGTCCGCGTCGCGGTTCCATCGCAAAGGCTCACTGTTTTTCGTTTTGGAACGAAAAATTATTTTTCGACTCGGTTTCTCTAAAAATCGACCGAGACCTTTCCCCCACTCAATTTTCAGTGCTGATCATGAATCCGCTCTCGGATTTTAGATCCAAGCATCGAAAGACACATTTCTCGCACACCTCTACTTTAGGGGTATTTTGGTAATTTTGCGGGCGTTACATTATCTCCCCCTTGGGATCATTCGTCCTCCAATGATGAGTAGGAAAGTATTTTAGCACGAATAGGCTCACAACTCACCTCGACATTACTTCGATAACTTACTACCTTCACCTTTCATTTGCCTTTAAACTCATTTATTCAAACATCAACAATTTCGCATGGAGTTCATGGAGTATACATTAATTTACATTAAGTAAGAACGTTACCATCGATGCTTTCATCAACCTCGGGCACGAACAGGTGCGGGTACTTTTCTTTCATCTCTTCCTCAGCTTCCCATGTGGCTTCCTCAACGAATTGATTTCTCCACAGAACCTTGACAAAAGCTATCTCCCTGTTCCTTATTCTGCGAACCTGTCGATCAAGGATTTGGACTGGGGTTTCCTCATAGGACAGGCTGTCCTTGATTCCTGTGCTCTCTACAGGCACCACCAAGGCAGGATCCCCCAAACATTTTTTCAACATTGAGACGTGGAACACCGGATGAATTCCATCTAACTCAGAAGGTAACTCTAGCTCATAAGCAACCTTTCCAATACTTGGCAAAATTTGGTAGGGACCAATATAGCGAGGACTCAACTTTCCCTTCTTCCCAAACCTCATGACACCTTTCATAGGTGATACCTTCAGATAAACCCAGTCATTCACCTCAAACTCTAAATCCCTTCTCCTTACATCTGTGTACGACTTCTAGCGGCTCTGGGCAGTCTTTAATCTCTCTCGTATAGTCTTCACCTTTTCCATGGACTAGTGGACAAGGTCCGGCCCAATCATCTCGGCCTCTCCAACCTCGAACCACCCAATGGGCGATCTACATCTTCTCCCATACAAGGCCTCATAAGGGGCCATCTGAATACTCGCATGATAACTGTTGTTGTATGCGAATTCAATCAGGGGTAAATGGTCGTCCCAGTTTCCTTTGAAATCAAGAATGCATGCTCTCAACATGTCTTCTAATGTCTGAATAGTGCGCTCTGCCTGACCATCCGTCTGTGGATGGAATGCTTTGCTAAGGTTCACCTTGGTACCCAGCCCTTTCTGGAAAGACTTCCAGAAGTGAGAGGTAAATTGGGCTCCTCTGTCTGAAATGATGGACAAGGAACTCCGTGCAACCTCACAATCTCCTGAATATACATTTTGGCATAATCCTCCGCAGTATTAGTCGTCTTAACTGCTAAGAAATGCGCTGATTTCGTCATTTTGTCTACAATCACCCATATGGAATCATGCTGTCTCCGGGATTTCGGTAAGCCCGTGACGAAGTCCATATTCACCATCTCCCACTTCCATTGAGGAATTTCAAAATTCTGGGCCAGACCACTTGGCCTTTGGTGCTCAACCTTGACTTGCTGGCAGTTGGGGCATCTGGAAACGAATTCTGCGATATCCCTCTTCATTCCACTCCACCAATAGACCTCTCTCAAGTCATGATACATCTTGGTGGAACCCGGATAGATGGAGTATTTAGCATTATGGGCCTCAGCTGAAATCCTTTCTCGGACACGATCAACATCAGGGACACATAGTCTGTTCTGGTACCTCAGTACCCCATCTCCCCCTTTGGAGAAGACCATCACTTTTTGCTTCTGAACATCCTCTTTTAGTTGGAGTATAATGGGATCTCGATCCTGCTTCTCTTTAACTTCAGTCACCAGGGATGATGAAGACCCATTTTGAACACTAACTCCTACTTCGTCATTCTCTTCAAGTTGGACCCCCAATCGGGCCAACCTGTGCACATCTTTCATCAGTTCTCTCTTTTCTTCCTCAACACGGGTCGTGCTACCCATAGACAACCTGCTAAGAGCATCAGCAACAACTTTAGCTTTACCTGGGTGGTACATGACGCTCATGTCATAGTCCTTGAGCAACTCTAACCATCTTCTCTGTCGCAGATTGAGCTCCCTTTGGCTGAATACATACTGCAAGCTCTTGTGGTCTGTAAACACATCCACATGCACTCCATACAAGTAGTGGCACCAGATTTTAAGTGCGAACACAACGGCTGCCAACTCAAGATCATGGGTCGGATAGTTCCTTTTATGAACCTTAAGTTGTTTGGAAGCATAGGCTATCACCTTTCCTCTTTGCATTAACACGCATCCCAACCCAACTCTAGATGCGTCACAGTATATCACGAAGTCGTCCGTCCCGTCAGGCAAGGTCAAGACAGGTGCAGTGGTCAACCTGGTCTTTAACTCCTGGAAGCTTTTCTCACATTCGTCAGACCACTGGAACTTAGCCCTTTTCTGGGTCACTTTGGTCAATGGTGCAGATAGTGAAGAAAACCTCTCCACAAAACTTCGGTAGTAGCCTGCCAACCCCAAGAAGCTTCTTATGTCAGTCGGAGAGGTTGGCCTTGGCCAGCTTGCCACCGCCTCAATCTTCTGGCTATCAACTCGAATACCATCACCCGAAACCACATGGCCTAGGAAAGCCACTGACTTAAGCCAAAACTCACATTTGGAGAACTTTGCATACAACTCATGGTCCTTAAGAGTTTGAAGGACAACTCTGAGATGCTTAACATGCTCTTCCTCATTGCTCGAATATACCAAAATATCATCAATGAAGACGATTACAAACATATTCAAGTAGGGTCTGAACACCCTATTCATCAAGTCCATAAAGGCTGCTGCTGCATTTGTCAACCCAAAGGACATCACTAAAAATTCAAAGTGACCATATCTTGTCTTGAAAGCTGTCTTTGGGATATCACACTCCCTCACCTTTAACTGGTGGTAACCCGATCTGAGGTCTATCTTTGAAAAATATGAGGCACCCTGAAGTTGGTCAAACAAGTCGTCTATCCTAGGAAGAGGATATTTGTTCTTGACTGTGACCTTGTTCAGTTGCCTATAATCTATACACATTCGCTACGACCCATCCTTCTTTCGCACAAACAAAACTGGAGCACCACACGGAGAAACACTGGGTCTAATAAAACCTTTCTCTAACATGTCTTTCAACTGTTCTTTCAACTCTTTCAATTCAGCGGGGGCCATCCTATATGGTGGAATTGAAATAGATTGCGTATCATGGAGTACATCAATTCCGAAGTCAATCTCCCTATCAGGAGGGATTCCAGGTAAATCCTCAGGGAACACCTTAGGAAACTCATTAACAACTGAGACCGACTCAAGAGTAGGGGTCTCGACATTATCAGCTTTAACTCTTACTAGGTGATAGATACACCCCTTAGAGATCAACCTCCTTGCCCTCTGGTAAGAAATAATCATACCTTTGGGTGCAACATAACCTCTCTTCCATTCTAAGACCAGTTCATTTGGGAATTGAAACTTAACCACTCGGGTTCTACAATCTATGGATGCATGGCAAGCGTGAAGCCAATCCATCCCAAGGATCACATCGAAATCCACCATCTCTAATTCTACCAAATCAGCCAACGTATCCCTATGATAAATGGATACCACACAGTTCCTATAGACCCTCTTTGCCACAATTGACTCTCCAGTAGGAGTCGAAACAGAGTAAGGCTCATATAGACGTTCTGGGATGACCTCAAACTTATTAGCCACATAGGGCGTCACAAAAGATAAGGTGGCACCTGGATCAAGTAATACATAACAGTTATAAGAAAAAACTCGAAGCATACCCGTGACGACATCTGGGGAAGCCTCTTGATCCTGTCGATTTCCCATAGCATATAGGCGGTTCGCTCCGCCTCCGGCATTCGCAGCAGTAGCCCTCTGTTGACTGCCCGCAGGGGGTGCTGTAGATGATTGGGCTCGATTTCCTCTGTCATTACCCCTCTGGCTCCTCATAGGACACTCGCCCTGGAAATGGCCAGGCTGTCCACAAGAATAGCATAGATTGGTGCCTTCCCGGCATGCACCAATATGTTATTTGCCATATCTGCCACAAGTTACTCTTCCCCTTGGACCCTAGGTGACACTAGCCTCGGACTGAGATCCCTGTGCTTTGAAGTCCTGGTGACCCTGGGTCTTCTGATCATGCCTGTGCTGCTGAACAGGTGCATTCGCCATCGGTGTTGCATGGCGAGGAGGCTTCCTCTGAAAGAAGTTCCTGTTACCCTTGTCCTGCTTCTGCTTGTTTTGCTCATGGCCCGCAGCTTTGGCTTTCTTGCTCTGCTGCTCCTCCCTGTCCCTCTTCTTGTCCTCTTCGGTCTGTTGGGCATAAACCATCAGCCTGGAAATATCCATGTCTGGAATCAGCAGTGCTGCCTTGCACTCTCTCTTCACATGTCTGCCCAGCCCAGACACAAATTTTCTCATCCTGGCCCTCATATCAAGGACCATCTCCGGAGCATATCTTGATAGTTGGGTGAACTTTAGGCTATACTCCTTGGCAGTCATACCCTCCTGTTTTAAGTTCACAAACTCCTCAACCTTGGATTCCCTTAACTCCTAGGGAAAGAAATGATCGAGAAAAGCACTCTCGAACTCTTCCCACTCAGCTGGTTCAGCACTCTCACCTCTGCCATCCTCCCATTGGTTGTACCAAATATTGGCAACATCCTTAAGCTGATATGAGACCAGCTCAACTCCCTCAACCTCACTTGCATGCATCGCCCTTAGGATCTTGCGCATCTCATCAATAAAGTTCTGCGGATCCTCCTCAACCTTAGAACCCGTATAGACTGGCGGGTTCATCCTCAAGAAATCCCTGAGCCTGGACGCAGCAGTTGGCTCTTGTGAACTGGAGCTTGGGGCCTGGGGATCGCGACTACTACTTTGTGAGACCACCAACTGGGTGAGCATGACAATGGCTCCCCGGAAGTCTGCCTCTGAAGTGGGGGCTGACTGAGCTGGAGGTGCTGGTGGAGCCTCAGTAGCTCTAACAGGTCATCCCCGTCTTCTTGCCTCACGTTCTGGCAAGGGATTCTTAATACTTGGGACGGGACCATCTCTTTGGGAAGCAGTGCGTTTTGGAGGTATTATCTGCAAACGCGTAACGCACGAATTAAAGGGGTTTACTTAAAGTCAAGCTCTAATGCACGACTCAGAACATCAAAGAAGTGGAACCATTTCCTAATGCCCTGTAGCATCCTGTTTATGAAGTGTGGTGCACAACACACGCATAAACGAGACTATACTAGACACGGCTTCGTAGACTCCCTAGGACTCTTGAACTCTGTGTTCTGATACCAAGTTTGTCACGCCCCGGGAGGGTACCCTAGGCGTGGCCGGCACTCAGAGACTATGGCTAGCCCCCAAGCGAACAACTTAACCTCATCACATCTTTCATCTTAAACATAGCGGAAGGAAATTAGTAAACAACACTTTTAAAGTAGTGGGCCAATGGCCAAACCTCAAGCTGATCATCAAAACCAAACAACGAAATATTGCTCAGTTATCAAAACATTTACCTTGACTACATCATTATGTCTACGAAGCCTCTAACATTATCTAAACCGTCTAAGAAGGGGACCATGACATGTCGTGGTTACCCGACTCAATGAAATAATAGGATAGCATCAAATAAAGGTTTCCTCCGAAAACAGGGAGGCTCACCACGGTCTGAACTTGCAAACACTTGGCTTCAACGGGGTGGCAGCTGTCGCGCCCCATTTTTCCTCGCGGAGAAAACGGAACCTGGACGACGTCGTGGCAACGACTCGTTTGGGATTTTTAATTGAGGAGTCGCCACCTAATGAATTAAGGTGCATTAGGACACCATTATAGCCTAAGGTCAAAGGTCAACCAGAGAAGAGGGTTCGGGCTCAAGTTACCTCGAAGGGAAGGTGTTAAGCACCCTTCGAGGTCCGCAAATGCGGGTCCCGACCGTGTCTCGTATTTTATGTGGGGGTTGCAAATAACAAGCAAGGTCTTTATTTTAAAATTTTCTAAATTGATTCTAAGTGATAAAATAAATTAATCTATTTCAAATAAAAAAAAACAACAGAAATATAAGAAAGAAAACCAATTTAAATTATATTTTTTGTACTTGGAATTGAATCTAAGTAAGCAAGTAAACAAATAATAAATGAACAGTAATTAAACAGATTGAGTTATTTAAATTCTCGGATCAGTTACTCGGCTTTTCAGAAAAGGCTTCATATGGCTTAATTAAACCAAAGGACAAAACCAGAGTTTGTCCTATTTAGCACGAGTTTAATCATCCTTTCCGAGGGTCCTACTTACCCCCACCCCTCCTAAGTTAATTTTCTTAGTTAACTTAAAAGCGGACTAAAAAAAATATTAAAGACTAACGGGTCCTCGAATGCCTGTCGTCCCATCCTATAGTCCATGAGGCGTTGGACTTCTATTTTGGTGGTTCTAGACTTAAAAGAAAATCTAGGTTTCCTATTAGACTCGTGTCACAACAAAACAGATTGGACGACAATTAACATATAAAGTTCTCACATAGCCTCAAAAAGCATGCTTGAAAACAAATGATGACGTGTTATAATGTAGGTCACTTCTTTACGTTAAATAAAATATTTTAGGTGAAAACTTTAATCTTTAAAACATTAATGTTTAAACATAAATTCCAAAGGAGATGATTAAGTTATATAAATTAAAGTTAAGTTAAATCCTATAGGCATGCTTCTAATAATGTGGAGAAAGAAAATAGTATAAAAATATTTCTAAAAGTCCTATAGGCATGCTTTCTAATAACGTGGAGGGGATATTATAAAAGTATTTTTATTTGAAGTCCTATAGGCATTATTTCTAGTGATATGCAAATAACCAAAAAAAGAACAAATTGTAAAGATATTATTCTAACATATCATAGAAGAGGAACAAACCAGCAACACGATAGTCATGACAATCAAGCACGTAAAGGACCTTGTTCTAACAGAATATAAACAGAGAACAAACCAGTTATGAATTAATGCCAAGAAAAGGATGAAGTTGAAAAGGTTATTGCAATCCGCTTAGTGTAAGGTCTCCTCCTTTCTTTTCTTTTTTTTTTTCACTAAAGAAAGTACTAAACAAAATATTGTGTATCTGAAAAAGAGAGAATATGTTTTTTTTTCATTCTCCTGAGGAGTGGGAGGTGGAATGCTTATATAGGATAGAGAAAAGAAATTTAAAAGGCAAGAGGATAAAAATCTATTATTACCATAAAGGAGTGAATCCAATTAATTAGGCAGAAAATCTCTTAATGATCAATCATCCCCACTTATAAGGAAAGAAATATTCAGAATTCAAATCACAATCCGTAATTTATTAGATTCAGAATATAATATCAATCAATTTGATTCGATTATATTTATCCTAAAATAAATCGATTAACTTGCCTTATTCAAAAAATATTTTTTCCATAAAATGGGGATATTTAAACTGATTTGCACAGATTCAGTTGACCAAAATCAAGATTCTTGCCATACTAGGAGTAGGTAAAAAAATCCGGTCAATTTAAAAGAAGAAAAATAATCACATAAAAGAATTCTTGCCATACTAAGAGTAAGTAAAAAAAATCGGTAAATTTGAAAGAAGGAAACAATCATTAGGAGAGGATTTTTTTTTTTTTTTTTGGGAGGGAGAAAATATATTCTTACATATTTAGGAGTATTTTTTAAATATGAAAAGATTTGACTAAGTTTAAAATTTGAATATAATTGAGGCTAAATCAAATTTCATCAAAATACATAATATAAATAACTACTAAATTACTACGTAATAAATTTTATTAGATCACTAATTTATAAAGAAAATAGATCAATGTTATTTACGATAAATTAATAACTTAAAATTTTCTCATTGGAACATTTATAAAATAACACAAAAGATAAATTTCAAAAGTGAGTAATAATAATAATAGTAATAACAATAATTTTGTAAATCATGAATGCAAAAATATACAATTGTTTGGGTAGAAAAAGATAATTAAAATATAAATTTATACAAAAATATATTTTTTAAAATACTTAAATATTCGAATAACATAAAAAAAAAGGGTTAAGGTGGGTCAAAATTGGGTGTCAACAGCTGCCCCTTCTTTGCTCGGGAATGAGGGATGAATTGTTGAGCAAAGAAAGTTGACGGAGTAGCCAATTTTGTCCGACCGATGAAATATTATCGGAGGAAAAACAAGACATGAGGGGTTGTAAAAATATTACGGCCGAGACTTAGATTTCAAGTCGCCTACATATCTCTGGTTATACGAGCATCAGGCCGTGTGTAGTTCTAGATTTAGGAACGGATAAAATTCCTAAAACTAAAATTAACGGTGCAGATCTTGAAGTAGGTACGATGGTAGTTTGAATTGGAAAGATAAGATGGTACGAAAAGTGAGAATACATGATATGGTTCGGATGGTAGTAGAACAGTGAGAGCAAGGGATGGTACGGACAGTGTTAAAAACATGTCGAGGATTTGTTGCGAGAGGCATGTCTCCGAACCGAGTAGCATAATATATAAAGCTCCGGAAAATCCAAAATCTGTAACTTTAAAACACTAGGTAAAACGGTTAGAACATGTATATTAGACAGTGAAATGAATTCATAAATATGATGCAAGTTCCCACTTAGACCATGAGATTTGCCATAAAACGATAAGGATGACGTTTTAGGCTATGATGTCTTGGGCCATGCTAATAATAAATTATATCCTCGGGTCATGAGATGATGTCCGTAGGCCATGAAGGATGATGCCTTTGGACGATGGTACCTTCGGATCATGATAAACATAAATTAAATCCCCAGGCCATGAAATGATGTCCTTAGGCCATGAAAATGATGCCTTTGGACTATGACGCCTTAAGGGTATGCCATTTTCATGCGATTTTTCAGGCCAATGTAAAATTTTCAAAAGGAGGCCATGCAATTTCAGTAGGCAAAATGTAGTTTCAAAAGGCCATGTAAAAGTTTTCTTTTAATGCAATGCGATTTCAGTAGGCCATGAAAAGCTTTCAAGGAAGGCAATGTAATTTCAGTAGGCCAAAATCAAATTTTAGTAGGCTATGGAAAATGCTATTTCGCGTAATTTTAGTAGGCCAATGTAAAAAAAAAATTATATTTTCCAGTAGGCCAATGTAAAAATGCAATTTCACGCAATTCAAGTAGGCCAAGCAAAAATGAAATTTCATGCAAATTGTAGTAGGCCAATGCAAAGATGCAATTTTTGATATTTTTGTAGGCCAATGAAAAAACACAATTAGTAGGCCAATGCAAAATGCAATCTTCAGTAATTTTAGTAGGCCAATGCAAAAGTGCAATCTTCAGTAATTTTAGTAGGTCAATGCAAAAGTGCAATCTTCAGTAGCATTAGTAGGCCAATGCGAAAGTGCAATTTTCAATAATTTTAGTAGGTCAATGTCAAAATGCAAAGTTCGGTAGGCCGATGTAAAGTGAAATTTCATGCAATTTTAGTAGGCCAATGCAATTTTCGCGGAATTTTAGTAGGCCAATGTAATTTTCAGCAATTTTAGTAGGCCAATGCAAAAATGCAATGCTCGGTATGCCAATGTAAAATGTAATTTCGTATAATTTTAGTAGGCCAAATGTGAAATGCAAAGTTCAGTAATTTTAGTAGGCCAATGCAACAATGTAATTTCATGTGATTTCAGTAGGCCAATGTAAAAATGCAAAGTTCACGTAAGTTTAGTAGGCCAATGCAAAAATGCAACTTTCATGTGAATTTAGTAGGCCAATTCGAAATGTAATTTCATGCAAATAGTAGGCCAAATGCAAAAAATGCACTTTTCAGTAGGCCAATGTAAGAATGCAATGTTCAGTAGGCCAATCTGAAATATAATTTCATGTAATTTTAGTAGGCTCATGTAAAAATGTAAAGTTCAGTAGGCAAATGTAAAATGTATTTCATCTAATTTTAGTAGGCCAATGCAAAATGCAATTTTCAGTAATTTTAGTAGGCCAATGCAAAAATGAAGTTTTGTCAGTAGGCTATAGAAAGCTTTCAAAGAGGGCGGTGTAATTTCATAAAAATTTTTTTTAATGCAATTCTTGTAGGCCAAGTGCAATTTCAGTAGACTGATATAAAAAGGAATAAGATAACTTAACCCTCGCCCGTTGTGAGGAATTGTCGATAGCTTTGCATGCTACGAAGAGATTACTCCAAGCATGTATACCAGTCTACATTCAAAGAAAAATCATTAGTTTGAAAAAGGGGAGGTTGATCTGTAGCCATGCCTCGACCCACACGTCCTTTTATTGATAACTCGCCTTTCGTCGTGATGTCCTCGTTGTCGGTTTTCAGTTCAAAATTTTTGAGAGCTGCTCAAAAATTTCTGCCCCAGTTTGTAGAAAATGATCTAAAAGAATTTTTGAGATCCTTTCAAAAATTCTGCCCCGGTTTGTGATCAAAAGGGAGAATAAAGATTTTTATTATGGTAAGACCGAACTCCATAGGAGCGCCTACGTATCCCTCTTAAACGGGAATCAGGTCAAACGTAGTTCAGGATTTATCGAGTACTTCTACATTTGGCAAGTCATCAAAATGAATATCTGTCTTAGGCATTGATCGAGGAAGTGTGCGAGTAAGAATGGAGTGAGGAGAGAGAGAGTCAAAAATGTGTTTTAAATTGGATGGGAAGGACGAGTGACATTTTTACGGACGTTGAGCATGTTGGACATGTTGCAGTTTCTTAATCAAGCTGACATTCGAATATTAGACAAACTTTAATAGAAGGACATAAAATACATATAAAAGTTAGTATATGACATGAGTAAATAAAAATCAATAAAAACTATAAAATTACTTCTGGATAAATTATTAATGCTAGGATGATGAATTTGAGCTCGTTTAAATGAATGGAAATGACAACAAATTTAATAAAAGGTACGATGTAAATAAATCAAGAAGGGTAAAAATAAACATTTACAATTGATCAAACAAATAAGCGTCCTAAATGCACAGGACCTCATTAAGCCAGAGGTAGGCCTAAGATGACAAAAAGTGACCACAATAATAAGTCCAAGCCGTATTGATATTATTCGGGGTTTAGAGTTTTAAAAAAACAAATAGTTTGAAGACTCATTTTATTAATAATAATTATAACCGTTACAATTTTGAATGACATAAATGGGACGTAAAAAAGGACTGGGATAAATTATAAAATTTTCCCGAGAGCATTGATTGAACCCCATAAACTTGCAAAACAAAGATAACAACGGATTTTCTAAACTCTAAATAATATAACTTGGCTTGGATTAATTACAATGATCACATAGACACATAATTTGAAATATTTCGTCTTGGAGGGTGATTGGACCCTCTAGACTTAGCAGGGTGGCTACTATTATGTAGATTGGACCTCATGGGGCTAAACTATATAGGGTTTATGCATGCATGACTTAAATTTGAGGTGGATAGCTCTATCCTAGGTTTCTAAAGAGTGGGTTAGACACGAACTGGGTATTCCTATGCGAGAAGCACGTGGTCCAACGGTAGTAAGACTATCCGCCATTCACCACGCAAGTGCTTACTCTCTAAAATTTGGGTTTGAAAGGAGTCGGGAGAAGTGCAAAGGCACAACATCACCTTAAAAGAAAATAAAGAGGGTCCCAAGTGGGGGGAGTTTATGAACGGAATGCCGATTTAATTAAGGCAATAACTTTTAGCAGATATAGCAGTGTTTAAGCAAATAATTTAAGGCGATAAATAAATAAAAGGGAAAGGGAAAGGAGTTAGGGGGAATCAGGGATGAGAGTTAGAGGGAAAGAGGAAAGGAAAGTTAGAGAGGATAGGAAAGGGGAGCTAGAGGGGATAAGGGAAAGGAAAAGGAATAAGTTAGTAAGAAAGAAAAATAATAAATAGCAAACAGATAAGGCAGGTAAAACAATTTAAAGAAAGCAAATTACCCACATAAACATAGACACGTAATGGTAAGAACCTAAAGTCCCCAGTGAAGTCGCCATTCTGTCGCGCCCCATTTTTCCTCGCGGAGGAACGGGATCCTGGACGACGTCGTGGCAACGACTCTTTTGGGATTTTTAATTGAGGAGTCGCCACCTAATGAATTAAGGTGCATTAGGACACCATTATAGCCTAAGGTCAAAGGTCAACCAGAGAAGAGGGTTCGGGCTCAAGTTACCTCGAAGGGAAGGTGTTAAGCACCCTTCGAGGTCCGCAAATGCGGGTCCCGACCGTGTCTCGTATTTTATGTGGGGGTTGCAAATAACAAGCAAGGTCTTTATTTTAAAATTTTCTAAATTGATTCTAAGTGATAAAATAAATTAATCTATTTCAAATAAAAAAAACAACAGAAATATAAGAAAGAAAACCAATTTAAATTATATTTTTTGTACTTGGAATTGAATCTAAGTAAGCAAGTAAACAAATAATAAATGAACAGTAATTAAACAGATTGAGTTATTTAAATTCTCGGATCAGTTACTCGGCTTTTCAGAAAAGGCTTCATATGGCTTAATTAAACCAAAGGACAAAACCAGAGTTTGTCCTATTTAGCACGAGTTTAATCATCCTTTCCGAGGGTCCTACTTACCCCCACCCCTCCTAAGTTAATTTTCTTAGTTAACTTAAAAGCGGACTAAAAAAAATATTAAAGACTAACGGGTCCTCGAATGCCTGTCGTCCCATCCTATAGTCCATGAGGCATTGGACTTCTATTTTGGTGGTTCTAGACTTAAAAGAAAATCTAGGTTTCCTATTAGACTCGTGTCACAACAAAACAGATTGGACGACAATTAACATATAAAGTTCTCACATAGCCTCAAAAAGCATGCTTGAAAACAAATGATGACGTGTTATAATGTAGGTCACTTCTTTACGTTAAATAAAATATTTTAGGTGAAAACTTTAATCTTTAAAACATTAATGTTTAAACATAAATTCCAAAGGAGATGATTAAGTTATATAAATTAAAGTTAAGTTAAATCCTATAGGCATGCTTCTAATAATGTGGAGAAAGAAAATAGTATAAAAATATTTCTAAAAGTCCTATAGGCATGCTTTCTAATAACGTGGAGGGGATATTATAAAAGTATTTTTATTTGAAGTCCTATAGGCATTATTTCTAGTGATATGCAAATAACCAAAAAAAGAACAAATTGTAAAGATATTATTCTAACATATCATAGAAGAGGAACAAACCAGCAACACGATAGTCATGACAATCAAGCACGTAAAGGACCTTGTTCTAACAGAATATAAACAGAGAACAAACCAGTTATGAATTAATGCCAAGAAAAGGATGAAGTTGAAAAGGTTATTGCAATCCGCTTAGTGTAAGGTCTCCTCCTTTCTTTTCTTTTTTTTTTCACTAAAGAAAGTACTAAACAAAATATTGTGTATCTGAAAAAGAGAGAATATGTTTTTTTTTTCATTCTCCTGAGGAGTGGGAGGTGGAATGCTTATATAGGATAGAGAAAAGAAATTTAAAAGGCAAGAGGATAAAAATCTATTATTACCATAAAGGAGTGAATCCAATTAATTAGGCAGAAAATCTCTTAATGATCAATCATCCCCACTTATAAGGAAAGAAATATTCAGAATTCAAATCACAATCCGTAATTTATTAGATTCAGAATATAATATCAATCAATTTGATTCGATTATATTTATCCTAAAATAAATCGATTAACTTGCCTTATTCAAAAAATATTTTTTCCATAAAATGGGGATATTTAAACTGATTTGCACAGATTCAGTTGACCAAAATCAAGATTCTTGCCATACTAGGAGTAGGTAAAAAAATCCGGTCAATTTAAAAGAAGAAAAATAATCACATAAAAGAATTCTTGCCATACTAAGAGTAAGTAAAAAAAATCGGTAAATTTGAAAGAAGGAAACAATCATTAGGAGAGGATTTTTTTTTTTTTTTTTTGGGAGGGAGAAAATATATTCTTACATATTTAGGAGTATTTTTTAAATATGAAAAGATTTGACTAAGTTTAAAATTTGAATATAATTGAGGCTAAATCAAATTTCATCAAAATACATAATATAAATAACTACTAAATTACTACGTAATAAATTTTATTAGATCACTAATTTATAAAGAAAATAGATCAATAATATTTACGATAAATTAATAACTTAAAATTTTCTCATTGGAACATTTATAAAATAACACAAAAGATAAATTTCAAAAGTGAGTAATAATAATAATAGTAATAACAATAATTTTGTAAATCATGAATGCAAAAATATACAATTGTTTGGGTAGAAAAAGATAATTAAAATATAAATTTATACAAAAATATATTTTTTAAAATACTTAAATATTCGAATAACATAAAAAAAAAGGGTTAAGGTGGGTCAAAATTGGGTGTCAACAGCAGCTGAAGTCCTCTAGCTCCTGTTTCTGCATCATAAAACGATGCAGTGCCAAATGGCGTCAGTATGTGGAATGTACTGGCATGTAAAATAGCTGAATCACATCATTAGAATCATCCGAACATAACGTACTTCATCATGAGACTTTAACATTTATATCAGGGAAACATTAACATTGACCTTTACATTAACATTGACCTTTACATTAACATTTACATTAGAATACTATTAGGGAAACCTTTTATGAGAGGCCTAACTGGTAGTTTCTTTAACCGACAACCATCACTTATGAGCCAGTGATGATACAACGAAGCGATGCCGTTGCCACATCCATCCATTACCCTGCCCAGGGTAAAGGACATAACATTAGTGGATCCACAAAACATAACATTAGTCCTCATTTGGGACAAGATAGGAGCCATCCGCATTGCGGTTCAATCCTCTCTTCTTACGCGGGCCACGTAGTTAATGGACTCAAGTGGGACTCACTTTTATCCATTTCAGTGCTCAATACTCCTCCCAGAACTCGACATGCTCATAAAACATTAACATCATTAGTCCCATAGGGATACATTACATTATCATTAGTCCCCATAGGGACACATTACATCATCATTAGTCCCCATAGGGACACATTACATCATCATTAACATCTCATTTACATTGATATCATTGTCATCTCAATGCATTAACATTAGCATCATCATCATCACCTCATTAGCAGTCACTTCAACATCATAGACTTTAGGAATACTAGATTAGAACCTTTGACTCTCAACTTAGAGACATCAACATCAGCCATCATCTCACCTTATTAACATTAACATCAACATCCTCTCATTCATAACCTTAGCATCATCATTATCATTCATTATTTTATCATTACTCTAGACTCTACACACACACTCATGTTCATCATGCATGCTTTTCTAGAAAACAATAGCTGTAAGGTTTTCAACTAAATGCTTTTCATGAAAATAGTTTAAAAACACATGAGGGTTTTTATGACGATCATCATCAATGCATGAAATATATATATGTATCCGCATACAAAAATGCCAATTACTCTCTACATCGTATTTACTAATTCATACTTCAATTTGTTACCCTATCATCATCACATTAGGACATCCATACCTACATCATAGGGGCACATGGGAGGACATTCGTATGTTTTCAGAGTAGCCTTACATACCTGGAAAGAGTAGTCACACGAAGCACTACAGTCCTTTCTTGATCACCTCAACCTTCTTCAAGCCCTAGCCTTAGAAATCCTTAGGAGAACACTTCAATGGGGGTTTTTGAACCCTTTTTCGTGTAAACCGACCTATATTAATCATAGGGGCACGTTTGGGATAGGTGGGAATGGACCATAATGCCCTTAGAAATTTTAAGAAATTAAATCCCGACCTGAAATAACACAGTCCGCGGCGCGGACTGGTCGCGGACAGTGTGTTTCCGGAAATTCAACTCCGTCGAAATTTTTCAGAAAAACATAAGTGTGTCTCCGCGACAGGTCCACGTCGCGGTTCCATCGCAGAGGCTCACTGTTTTTCGTTTTGGAATGAAAAATTATTTTTCGACTCGGTTGCTCTAAAAATCTACCAAGACCTTTCCTGTGACGCCCCGGGAGGGTACCCTTGGCGTGGCCGGCACTCAGGGACTATTGCTAGTCCCCAAGCGAACCACTTAGCCTCATCACTTCATTCAATCAAATAAACTCTACGGATCAGCGGAAAGTATATGCCAGCAGTGGACGCAGTTCATCTAAAGTAAAATAACGAAGGCTAGTAGAAAGAACTAGCTCACAAATTCAATAACAATGCTCGACACCAATCTATGAAGCCTCTATCACTAAATCATGTGGTGCCAATGACAGACCCATGGCTACCCAAAAACAAAATAAGATAATATTCCAATCCTAACTCTAAAGCATGATGAAATAATATAATGGTTCCTCCGGAGTACGGGAGGCTCACCAAATCAACTTCGGATTCTCTGATCTTCAACGGAGCGCCTGTTGATGATCTCTAGTACCTGCCTCTACATCATAAAACGATGCAGTCCAGAGTGGACGTCAGTACTTGGAATGTACTGGTATGTAAAATAGCTGAATGAAACAGAAACCGGTAGAAAATATGGAAAACAACATCAAGTCAAGGTAAACATCATAATCACATCAAACCGTCAGCTTGTCTATCTATGAAAGAGTAAAGCGTAGACAAGTGACACATCAATATCTCAGACTCATCATTAGTCTCAGCTCATCTCAGGGATCATCTCAGAGGAGTTCACCCCCTCTCATCACATCTCATCTAGACTCAGAGTAAAGTACGAATTTTCCCGGGAGTTTCTCTTAACCGACAACACTCACTTATGAGCCAGTGAGTGTACAACAATCACCCTGATGTTGCCACAGTGGTCCCAAACTTGCCAGGTAAGGAACACTGGATCCCATATCAATATACCCGACATGGAATCAAACCGAACAGATCCTCTATTGCTTTCAGGGACTGTTAAACCTCGAGGGAAACCATATATATATGCATGTGATGGTTTTAGCCTCTCCTACGTTTGGCGACGTAGTTAATGAGTTCGAGTGGGACTCACTCCTGCTCATTTCGGTGCTCGATACTCCTCCCGACTCAGTGCTCATAAAATCAACCTCAACCAGTCTCATAGGGATTCTCTCCCCGTCCACGACTGCCAGTCTCATAGGGACCCACTCCCCGTCCACGACTGATAATTCACCGGGACCTTGGCCCCTTTCATCAATTATCTCATAGGGACTTTCACCCTATCATCAATATCTCATAGGGACCTTAACCCTATCATTAACACCTTCTCAATGACCCAAAATTATATAACAGTCATTAGGAAGCAAGTGAATAAACATACCGGTAGAGTTCATTTATAGAGACTCATACAACAATCAAGATTCCATCATCTCATCATTACAACCAACAATCTCAATTCAAGGCTCTAGACTCAAGTCTCAAGTGCAATGTACATGCTTTGGAAATTAGTCATGAAGGGTTATGCAAATTCCATGAAAGTATTCAATTTAAGAAAACAAATAGTATGATGATCATCAACATAGAGAACATGTAGTTTCAAGTATAATTTTCAAGAAAATCCATCAAAGAATTCATGCATGTAGATTCTTCAATCATCAATTCATCTATGACCTCTATGGGGCACATGAGAGAACAATCCCATGTTTTAGTTTAGCCTTACATACCTGTGATGCACTGTTCAACCGGGTGATGTCGAGGATTCTCTTCTCGTATTCCTCACCCAAGCCTTTCTCTCCTCTCCTCAAGCCCTAGCCTTGTTAGAATTTAGAATAGGACTTAGAATAGGTCTTGTTAGGCTCTTTTCGTATAGGAACAACCTCACTAGCCGTGTATTAGTGTTTAGGAGAGGTTAGGGATTGACCGGAATGCCCCTCAAAATAAATTAGAAATTTCCAGTTCGGAAAACACACGGTCCGCGACGCGGACCTATCGCGTACTGTGTAATTTTGGAAAAAGTGCTTTTGTACGAGTTCTCTCCATCCCGTCGAAAATTTTGGAAAACATCCAAGTGTCACTCCGCGTCAGGTCCGCGACGCGCCTCCGTCGCGGACAGCCACTGTTTTGTGACTTGATCCGAAAATTTATCTTTCGATCGGGTCGCTCTAAAATTCGACCGAGACCATTTTCTCACTCCATTTTCCATGCTGATCACGAATCCGGCCTCGGATTCGCCATACGAGCATCGGAAGATGCGTTACGCGCATACCCGCCCTCCAGGGGTATTTTGGTAATTTTTACCGGGCGTCACATCATCTCCCCCTTGGGATCATTCGTCCCCGAATGAGGAGTGGAGGTGGGCTTTAAGGCACGAATAGACTTACGACTCATTCCCACACTCAATTCAATAATAGCAAGTCAGATACAAGAATAGGACACTTAGCTTAGTGAAGAGCAAGGAGTTACCTTCAGTGCTTTCACCATCAATTGGCACGAACAGGTGCGGATACTTTGCCTTCATCTCCTCCTCAGCTTCCCATGTGGCTTCTTCAACGAATTGATTCCTCCACAGGACTTTGACTGAGGCTATTTCTTTGTTCCTTAGTTTACGAATCTGACGATCAAGAATTTGAACCGGAACCTCTTCGTAAGATAGGTTATCCTTCACCTCAATTCTATCAACAGGGATCACCAATGCCGGGTTCCCCAAGCATTTCTTTAGCATAGACACATGGAACACCGGGTGTACCCCATCTAGCTCGGAAGGCAACTCTAGCTCGTAGGCCACCTTCCCAATTCTCCTTACGATTTGATAGGGTCCAACATAACGTGGACTCAACTTTCCCTTCTTCCCAAACCTTAGGACCCCCTTCATAGGTGATACCTTCAAATACACCCAATCATTTATCTCAAACTCTAAGTCCCTTCTCCTTACGTCGGTGTAGGATTTTTGGCGACTCTGGGCAGTCTTTAGCCTCTCTCTAATGATCTTGACTTTTTCCATCGACTGGTGAACAAGGTCAGGTCCAATCAGCCCTGCTTCTCCAACCTCAAACCACCCAATCGGCGATCTACATCTTCTTCCGTACAGGGCCTCATAAGGAGCCATCTGAATGCTCGCATGATAACTATTGTTATATGCGAATTCGATCAAGGGTAGATGATCATCCCAATTTCCTTTGAAGTCAAGTACACAAGCTCTCAACATATCCTCGAGTGTTTGAATCGTACGCTCCGCCTGACCATCCGTCTGCGGGTGAAAAGCTGTACTCAGATTCACCTTAGTACCCAAACCTTTCTGAAACGATCTCCAGAACTGGGAGGTAAATTGGGCCCCTCTGTCTGATATAATAGCCAAAGGAACTCCATGCAACCTCACAATCTCCTGGACGTACAATCTGGCATACTCTTCCGCAGTATTTGTTGTCTTTACTGCCAAGAAGTGAGCCGACTTTGTCATCCTATCCACGATCACCCATATCGAATCATGTTGCTTTCGAGATTTCGGCAGGCCAGTGATAAAGTCCATGTTGATCATCTCCCATTTCCATTCCGGAATTTCAAAATTCTGAGCCAATCCACATGGCCTTTGATGCTCAACCTTCACTTGCTGGCAATTTGGGCATTTTGAGACAAACTCTGCAACATCCCTCTTCATCCCATTCCACCAATAGATTTCCCTTAAGTCGTGGTACATTTTGGTGGAGCCAGGGTGAATGGAATATTTAGTGTTATGAGCTTCTGCCATAATTCTGTCCCGTATGCCATCAACATTTGGAACACACAATCGACTTTGATATCTCGGTACACCATCTCCCCCTTTGGAGAAGACCGTCACCTTCTGATTGTGAACATCCTCCTTCAGTTGGAGTATAACTGGGTCTTGGTCTTGCTTTTCTTTCACTTCTATCACTAGCGAGGAAGCAGACCCGTTCTCCACATTAACTCCTCCTTCATTGTTCTCCCCAAGTCGAACCCCTAATCGAGCCAACCGGTGTACGTCCTTGGCTAATTCCCTCTTTCCTTCCTCCACATGGGCTGTGCTACCCATTGATAACCTGCTAAGAGCATCAGCAACAACGTTAGCTTTACCTGGATGATAGTGAATGCTCATGTCGTAATCCTTGAGCAATTCCAACCATCTCCTCTGTCGCAAGTTAAGCTCCTTCTGATTGAAAACATACTGCAAGCTCTTGTGGTCTGTGAACACATCCACATGTACCCCATACAAGTAGTGACGCCAGATCTTAAGCGCGAACACTACCGCTGCCAACTCGAGGTCATGGGTTGGGTAATTCCTTTCATGGACCTTGAGTTGCCTGGAGGCATAGGCTATCACCTTCCCCCTTTGCATTAGTACACATCCCAGTCCGACCCTTGAGGCATCACAATAAATCACAAAGTCCTCGTTTCCCTCGGGTAAAGTTAAGACTGGTGCAGTAGTCAATCTCGTTTTCAATTCCTGGAAACTCTTCTCACATTCCTCGGACCACTGAAACTTGACCTTTTTCTGGGTCAACTTGGTCAATGGTGCGGATAAGGAAGAAAATCCTTCTACAAACCTGCGGTAGTAGCCCGCCAACCCCAAGAAACTTCTAATGTCGGTCGGAGTGGTCGGTCGTGGCCAGTTCTTAACCGCTTCAATCTTCTGGGCGTCCACTTGAATACCATCACCGGAAACAACATGGCCCAGAAAGGCTGCTGACTTAAGCCAGAACTCACACTTTGAAAATTTTGCATACAACTCATGGTCCCTAAGAGTTTGGAGGACAACTCTGAGGTGATCAGCATGCTCCTCCTCACTCCTTGAATATATCAGAATATCATCGATGAATACAATCACAAACAAGTCAAGATACGGTTTGAACACCCTGTTCATCAAGTCCATAAAGGCGGCAGGTGCATTCGTCAACCCAAAGGACATGACCAGGAATTCAAAATGACCATATCTAGTCCTAAAGGCTGTCTTTGGAATGTCGCACTCTCTCACCTTCAGCTGATGGTAGCCAGATCTTAGGTCTATCTTAGAGAAACAAGAGGCGCCCTGAAGTTGGTCAAACAAATCATCTATCCTTGGGAGAGGATATTTGTTCTTCACCGTGACCTTGTTCAGTTGCCTATAATCAACACACATTCTGAGAGACCCATCTTTCTTTCGCACGAATAGGACAGGAGCACCCCATGGTGAAACACTTGGCCTAATGAAGCCCTTCTCTAGCAAATCTTTTAGTTGCTCTTTCAATTCTTTCAACTCAGCGGGGGCCATCCTGTAAGGTGGAATCGAAATGGGGTGGGTATCAGGAAGAATGTCAATCCCGAAGTCAATCTCCCTATCAGGAGGGACTCCGGGCAGATCATCAGGAAAGACTTCTGGAAACTCGTTGACAATCGGAACTGACTCAAGAGTTGGGGACTCAACATCATCAGATTTCACTCTCACCAAGTGATAGATACAGCCTTTGGAAATTAACTTCCGAGCTTTAAGATATGAGATAAACCTCCCCCTAGGTGTCACTGAGTCACCCTTCCACTCTAGAACTGGTTCATTTGGAAATTGGAACTGAACCGTTCGGGATCTACAATCCACAGAGGCATAACAGGCGTGAAGCCAATCCATGCCGAGGATCAAATCAAAGTCAACCATTTTTAACTCGATCAAATCAACAATGGTGTCCCTATGATGGATAGACACTACACAAGCTCTATAGACTCTTTCAGCTCGAATCGACTCACCCACTGGGGTAGAAACATCAAAGGGTTCGAAAAGACTCTCGGGGGTTTTATCAAATTTACTGGCCACATAAGGAGTTACAAATGACAGTGTGGCACCAGGGTCCATCAAAACATAACAATCAAGAGTAAAGACTCGGATCATACCCATCACGACATCTGGAGAATTCTCCTGATCTTGGCGACTCCCCATATTATACAAGCGGTTTGTGGCCCCGCCTGCACCTGATGTAGTGGCCCTTGGGTTCCCTCTAACCGGGGGGGCCGACGCCGCGGACTGAGCCTGGCTAGCCCGTTTTGGACAATCCTTCTTGTAGTGGCCTACTTGGCCACACCCGAAGCATGCGTCATTCTTATCACGACATCTCCCCCAATGCGCCTTCCCACAGTTATCACACTGTGGTCTACTCTGGGAACCTTGAGCCACACTAGCTTGGGACTGAGGTCCATGGTTCCCCGTATTCCGGAACCTCTGATCATACGTGCCTTTAGGCACAGGTGCGCTAGCAGCTGAGGGTGCTGGAAATCGATTCCCATTACCCCTCCTTCCACCTTCGTGGCTGGATGTCTTAGCTCTCTTGCGCTTGAACTCTTCCCTGTCCTGTTGTCTTTCTTCGTCAGCTTGCTGCACAAATGTCATCAATCGCCCAATATCCATATCACTCACCAGCATTGCCCCTCTGCCATCCCTTTTGGGCCCTCTATTCAACCCATCGACATACATTCCCATTCTCCCCCTCATGTCGGCAATCATATCTGGAGCATAGCGAGATAGCTGTGTGAACTTCAGGCCATACTCCTGCACGGTCATGGAGCCCTGTTTTAGATTCAGAAACTCCCTCACCTTGGCCTCTCTTTTCTCCCTTGGGAAGAAGCGTCCCAAGAAGGCATCCTCAAACACTGCCCAGGTCACACATGAATCATCACCCACTCGGCCCCTCTTCCATTGGTCGAACCACAGCCTGGCCACCCCTTTGAGTTGATAGGCAGCCAACTCAACTTTATCAACATCAGCCACGTGCATCACTTGGAACACCTTCCCAAGTTCCTCTATATAGTTCTCGGGGTCTTCAGTAGATGTCGACCCCGTGAACTCGGGCGGGTTCATCCTCAGAAATTCTCGGACTCTAGAGGTGCCATGAGAGTCTGTCCCACCCGCACCTTGCCTCACAGCAGGTGCTGCAACAGCCTGGGCCAAAGTTTGAATAGCTTGGCGTAGCTCAGCATTCGAGATCTCAGTTTGAGGAGGTTGCCCAACAGGGACAGCTGGATCCACGGGCCCCTCGGGTACTTGAGGCTCAGGTGGGTTAACAGCTCGCCTGGCAGGACGTCCCCTTCCTCTGACAGCTCTTCTGGGAGGCATGTTATCGATTCTGCACGTGTAACGCACGAGTTAGAGGATAGTTTTCATAGAGTTCAACTCCATCGCACGATTTAGAGTAAGAAAGAAGTGTAACCATTCCTAATGTCCCATAGCCTCCTGTTTATGAAGTGTGGTCGACAACACACCCATAAACAAGACTCTACTAGACACGGCTTCGTAGACTCCCTAGGACACTTGAACTCTGTGCTCTGATACCAAGTTTGTCACGCCCCGGGAGGGTACCCTTGGCGTGGCCGGCACTCAGGGACTATTGCTAGTCCCCAAGCGAACCACTTAGCCTCATCACTTCATTCAATCAAATAAACTCTACGGATCAGCGGAAAGTATATGCCAGCAGTGGACGCAGTTCATCTAAAGTAAAATAACGAAGGCTAGTAGAAAGAACTAGCTCACAAATTCAATAACAATGCTCGACACCAATCTATGAAGCCTCTATCACTAAATCATGTGGTGCCAATGACAGACCCATGGCTACCCAAAAACAAAATAAGATAATATTCCAATCCTAACTCTAAAGCATGATGAAATAATATAATGGTTCCTCCGGAGTACGGGAGGCTCACCAAATCAACTTCGGATTCTCTGATCTTCAACGGAGCGCCTGTTGATGATCTCTAGTACCTGCCTCTACATCATAAAATGATGCAGTCCAGAGTGGACGTCAGTACTTGGAATGTACTGGTATGTAAAATAGCTGAATGAAACAGAAACCGGTAGAAAATATGAAAAACAACATCAAGTCAAGGTAAACATCATAATCACATCAAACCGTCAGCTTGTCTATCTATGAAAGAGTAAAGCGTAGACAAGTGACACATCAATATCTCAGACTCATCATTAGTCTCAGCTCATCTCAGGGATCATCTCAGAGGAGTTCACCCCCTCTCATCACATCTCATCTAGACTCAGAGTAAAGTACGAATTTTCCCGGGAGTTTCTCTTAACCGACAACACTCACTTATGAGCCAGTGAGTGTACAACAATCACCCTGATGTTGCCACAGTGGTCCCAAACTTGCCAGGTAAGGAACACTGGATCCCATATCAATATACCCGACATGGAATCAAACCGAACAGATCCTCTATTGCTTTCAGGGACTGTTAAACCTCGAGGGAAACCATATATATATGCATGTGATGGTTTTAGCCTCTCCTACGTTTGGCGACGTAGTTAATGAGTTCGAGTGGGACTCACTCCTGCTCATTTCGGTGCTCGATACTCCTCCCGACTCAGTGCTCATAAAATCAACCTCAACCAGTCTCATAGGGATTCTCTCCCCGTCCACGACTGCCAGTCTCATAGGGACCCACTCCCCGTCCACGACTGATAATTCACCGGGACCTTGGCCCCTTTCATCAATTATCTCATAGGGACTTTCACCCTATCATCAATATCTCATAGGGACCTTAACCCTATCATTAACACCTTCTCAATGACCCAAAATTATATAACAGTCATTAGGAAGCAAGTGAATAAACATACCGGTAGAGTTCATTTATAGAGACTCATACAACAATCAAGATTCCATCATCTCATCATTACAACCAACAATCTCAATTCAAGGCTCTAGACTCAAGTCTCAAGTGCAATGTACATGCTTTGGAAATTAGTCATGAAGGGTTATGCAAATTCCATGAAAGTATTCAATTTAAGAAAACAAATAGTATGATGATCATCAACATAGAGAACATGTAGTTTCAAGTATAATTTTCAAGAAAATCCATCAAAGAATTCATGCATGTAGATTCTTCAATCATCAATTCATCTATGACCTCTATGGGGCACATGAGAGAACAATCCCATGTTTTAGTTTAGCCTTACATACCTGTGATGCACTGTTCAACCGGGTGATGTCGAGGATTCTCTTCTCGTATTCCTCACCCAAGCCTTTCTCTCCTCTCCTCAAGCCCTAGCCTTGTTAGAATTTAGAATAGGACTTAGAATAGGTCTTGTTAGGCTCTTTTCGTATAGGAACAACCTCACTAGCCGTGTATTAGTGTTTAGGAGAGGTTAGGGATTGACCGGAATGCCCCTCAAAATAAATTAGAAATTTCCAGTTCGGAAAACACACGGTCCGCGACGCGGACCTATCGCGTACTGTGTAATTTTGGAAAAAGTGCTTTTGTACGAGTTCTCTCCATCCCGTCGAAAATTTTGGAAAACATCCAAGTGTCACTCCGCGTCAGGTCCGCGACGCGCCTCCGTCGCGGACAGCCACTGTTTTGTGACTTGATCCGAAAATTTATCTTTCGATCGGGTCGCTCTAAAATTCGACCGAGACCATTTTCTCACTCCATTTTCCATGCTGATCACGAATCCGGCCTCGGATTCGCCATACGAGCATCGGAAGATGCGTTACGCGCATACCCGCCCTCCAGGGGTATTTTGGTAATTTTTACCGGGCGTCACATTTCCCCTACTCAATTTTCAGTGCTGATCATGAATCCACTCTCGGATTTTAGATCCGAGTATCGGAAGACACGTTTCTCGCACATCTCTCCTTTAGGGGTATTTTTGTAATTTCACGGGCGTTACAATTATGCCAAATTTCATGCACACTTGTAAGTTTGTTGGTACCAACCAAGAAAATAAGTACCTTTATATTTTTAGTATTCTTTTTAAGAGGAATAAAAAAATTTTAAATTTATTTTTTGAATAAGAATGAAAAAAATATTTTTCTTTTCTACACAAAGAAATAAGATCTTTCTTTTTTGAATTTCTTGTATGAGGATCCTTTTTGTTAAAGAGTAAAATCTTTTTATTTATTATTTTTTGGATAAAGAATCATTATTGCTTTTTTTAAATAAGAATCACCAAACCCAAGGAGGGTTGCCTACGTATCTCATTAAAGTGAGAATCAGGTGTGCGCAGTTCTTTAATATATATATATATATATATTTTACTTTTGAATAAATAAAACCTCTTTTTTTGTTCAACTTTTGTGAATAGAGAAACAAAATCTTTCTTTTTTTGAATTTGATTTTTTGAATAAATATTAATATATAATTTCTTTTTTAATACGAATTCCTTTTTTGTTCTTTTATTTGATTTTTTGAAGAAGAATCACCGAACCCGAGCAGGGTTGCCTACGTATCTCATTTAGATGAGAATCAGGTGAGCGTAGTTCTCAAATCAAAAAAATATTCGTGTTTATTTTTGGAACAAGAAATAAATATTTTCTTTTGCTTTTACGAATAAGAAGAAAAAAATGTATTTTTTACATTTAATAAGAAATATATTCTTTTTTTTTACAATTTTATCAATAAAGATCACTGAACCCAAGGAGGGTTGCCTACGTATCTTATCGAGATAAGAATCAAGTGCGCGTAGTTCGACCTTTCTAAATTTTTTTTTTTAATTTTTAATAGTAAATGATTTTTTTACAAGAAAAATAATTTTTTTTCTATAGTAACAATTTCCTTTTTTTAGAAGTGCTTTGGGATAAGAAAATAAAATAAAATTCTGATAAAGAAGCAGTAGTACAATTGATAAAATCTAAAAAGATAATTATGACTTTTTTTAACTAATTCGCCTTAAAGCAATCGTCATTTTATATAGCCTTCCTCATAATATGACGAGTAGCACAAAGAATGCGCATGATGGTTTCAAAAAAGGGTACTTGTCTCATACGGACTTGACCTAAGTGCTGGGTCCCATTAATTTAAACGCTCATGATGCAAATAAATATACCCTATTAGAAATAACAATTGGATGAGGCTGGTTCAACTAGATTTTATGTCTTAATGAATTCAGTGTCTAAACCGGGTATAAAACGAGTGGACAACTCGAGTTGGAAAGGAACAGCTTACCGGTAGCAGGGCTTTCAAACCTCACTGTTTAGACCTTCCCATCCTAAAACATGTGTGAATAAAATCATTCCCAGGAGAGTAATCGCATCTATGGTATCTCAAAGAAATGTTCGGGACCATATATCGCATCTTCGAATGAAGTGGATTTTCAGAAGACTCAGATGGGTACGGGAGAGAAGACAGTTATGTTACAGTTCAAATAATATCAAAGCAATGAATTAGTGGGCATATATCGTATTGAATCAATGAATATAATATTCAAAATAATAAAGTTATATACAAGCCAATATTAATAAGCTCGAATTCTGGTTATCCCTAGCGGAGTCGCCATCTGTCACACCCCTATTTTTCCCCCGGCGCGTGGTTTTGAAAAATAGAGTTTTTCCAATTAAAGTGACATTTTTAAAAAGGGATTATTTTATTTATTCATAGTCGCCACTTAAAATTGAGGGTTGTCGTTCCAAGTCACCTAATTTAAATCCCTAATCAAAAGAAAATGACTCTTTATTTTTTAATCTATGAAAACAAAGATTGGGTAAGGAATTTTGTTGACCGAGGGGAAGGTGTTAGGCACCCCTCGAGTCCCCTGGTTCTAGCACGGTCGTTTTATTGACTAATTTATGGCTTAACTTAATTTAAATATATTATCTTGATAAATATAAATTTTCAAAAATGTTATTACCGACCTTCTTTAATTTCTGTCTTATTTCATTAATACGTGGTATATTGGTAGCAGCTATTTCCAACCTTGCCACGAATCATTATTTTATCACCTTCTAGTTTTCAAAAGAAAGTGTATTTAGTAAAGTTTTAGTCCTAATATTTGCCTATCATTATTTATCCACCTAATCATGCTTCTAATACAAGATCTAAAAATTTTATTTATTTAATATTCTAAAATATTTATCCCTTAAAAGAAATATATATACAAAAAATTGCAAATTTTATTTTTGGTTTCATTTTATTTTCTGGAAAATAAGTAAATTTAATTCATTATAATTGAACTTCATTTAGAATGTCAATTAATTATATCTCTTAGAACATGGAATTTTTTATTTTAATCATGAACAAGTTAAAAAAAATTAAACGTTTAAGTATGCAACATATAACTACATGTTATACCAAATGTTACTTTAAAGGTAACAATATAAAAAGTTCAAACATATTTCAATATTATAACATGAAAGTTAAACATACATAGAATTTGAACAACTTCGTAACATTTGAATCAAGTATTATATAATCGTGAAATAAAGTCATATGATGAAATTCAGGGGATACCTTTTGTGAAAATTAATTCACGGGAAGAAAAGACCACAATCTAGGACCACGAACCCGAAAACCCGAAAGCAAAACTTGAACTCAACTTTTTTTTCCTCTAATTTTTTTTAGCGTTTTTTTTGTATGTTTCTTGTGCAAAGTTTTGCTAAGGTTTTTCCTAAATGTGTATAAGATGTGTGAAAAAATGTAGTTTTTTTCTACAAAGAATGTGGTGTAGGATTTTTTTTTTAATAGAATGTCTTGTCTTTTTTCTAGAATGTGAAGAAAGAAGAAAAGAAGAGTGCCCAAAAAAATGTGTGTGTGTCATGTTTTTTTTTTAAAATATGAGGGAGTGGCGGATGTGAAGATGTGGAAAGTGAGGGAATAGTGGGTTTTGTGGGGTAGTTTAGTTTAGGTGTGTGAGAGTAGTTTTAGGATGATTTTAATTATCATTTTTATTTCATCTTTTGCTTTGTTTTGGTTTTGAAAAGAGAAAAAAATGTTAGAAAACTATTTCAAATTAAAAAATAAATAGAAAAGTTAACTAGCTAAAAACTAATATAAAATCAAGAAAATACTAACAATGCTGGATTATTTATTAAAATAAAAATTAAAGAAAAATATATTCTTATAAATTATCTCTTCTTTAAAACAAAACTTACATTAAAATATGACTCTAATTTTGTTGTTTTCAAGTTATTCTAAATAAGATAAAAAGAAAAATATCTAATTTAGATTCACAAAAATATTTAAATACTAAAAAGTACATAACTTAAGTTTGGTAAAAAATTAGGTGCTAACAGCACATCTGTCACACCTAAAATTTGTAATCCTTTTCAAAAACAAATTTGCCTATTAATGTCGGCCTAATCATGCTTTTAACGATTCAATTTAAAAAAACTTAATTGTAAAAGTTATTTCAAATCTGAATTCTTTTTACAAAGTCGAAGGATTTTAAATCTTTTATTTTTTAATTAAAAATTGATCATTGTGATTAACTAAAAGTATAAATAAAAAATTTAATATTAATTACGTGAATCAACATAAAATCGTTAAGTTGGTATTCTAAAAGAAACCATCACTCAAGTAAAATCTTTTTCTAAAAAAATTATAATTTTTTTTTTCTTTTTTTTCCTAAAGAAAAAGTGAGTAAAATATTTGTAAGAACACAAATATACATTTTTCCCATATAAATTTTGCACAAGTATAAGCATGTTAGGAATCATGCACACCTAAAATTAACATTTTACATAACAATTTTTTGTCATTATTTCAGTTTATTAAGCCATCAATACACATGTCATCATAAAAATTAAACTATGAAAATAAAAATAGGAACTTGGATCATAAATTTACTTAAACACGAAACAAATTATGTGGCGTTTAAGCATGAAACAAATTACAAATTATTATAATAATTTGACAATACATTTATTAAGAAAGATATAATCATGAAGTTAACATGAAGGAATTTATCGTATATACTTCATATTACAATGTCAAAGAATATTAACGGGTTGAACATAAATGAAATTTTACAACTTCAATATATTTTAATCACATTAAATTGGACAAGAGAGATAAGTGTTACCTCTTGTGATGAATAATTTGCAAAGAATGGACTACAATAGGAACCACGAACCCTGAACTCCAAAAGCAAATCTTAAAACTCAACTTTTGATTTTCTCTAATTGTGTTTTTGAGAGTTTTTTTTTTGGTGTGTTTCTTGTGCAATTTTTTGCGAAGATTTTTCCTAAATGTGTATAAGACGTGTGTGTAAAAGAAGAAAGTAGTAAAATGATTTTTCTTTTTTGTGTGTGTTGTCTTGTTTTTTTGTGTTTTTGTAGAATGTGAAGAAAGAAAAAAAAGAATGTCCCCTCAAATTGTGTGTGTGTGTCGTGTATGTTAAAATATGAGGAAATGGGGGATGTGAAGATGTGGAAAGTGAGGGAGTAGTGGGGGAGTTGGAACTAATGGGTAGTTTTCTTTGAGTTTATTTATTTTGTCTTGTTTTTGTTTTGAAAGAAAAAATATATAAAAATTACAAAACTATTTTAAATTAATAAGATATAGAAAGTTATCTAGTTAAAACAAAAATATAATTAAGAAAGTAATAACAGGATGCCCCTCTTTGCTTGAGAGCATGAAGAGTTTTCAAGCAAAGAAGTGAACGTGCCGAAGTTTTTGCCTAACCATTATTAAAAGGTAGGAAAACAAAATAAAGAGTAAGCAAGAGTGATCGAGCCCTGGCTTTGGACAGACTACATATATCAGGTTATAAGAGAATCAGGTCACGTGTAGTTCAAATAGGTGCAACAATGGATGGATGGATGAATTAGAGAATTGAGTCTTGTCCTATCGAGATCCTAATCCGTGGCTCCTACTGTTACATTAAAGATATTAAAACTGAAAGGATACAATACAAGATCTATTCTATTCTACTTGTCTCGACCCTCTTTTTCTTTCAAGTCTTCCTTTGCATCTTCAGTTATCACCTCGCCTTCTTCTGGCGGGTACCTTAATCTCAAAATCTAATCTTGAAATTTGAGTTTATGGCTTGAACTTGAAATCTCAATTGAGTTACTGATGCCTCTCCAGAGAAACGTTACTACACTATTCGTAAACACTTGTTTCCTGAATTGAAGTTGGGAAGCTGAATCTTCAAATATTAAGCTGCTATAATGGGTCCGAACGGACTCTTAATGTCATTCTTCACTTCTCTAATCGGACAAATGTTACTCAATTATTGATGTCCAAACATGTGGTCGTAGAGGAACCCGCCTGCAATTAAATACAAGTAAAACAAAGCAAAATATTTCTGCCCCAGTTTGTGCTAAAAATAATTCTGTGGGTTATTTCACTTGACTTGAACATCATATTAAACAAAAAATAATAAAATAATTAAAAAAGGGGAAAAAATAAATATTCTGTTTTTTTTAATAAAATTAGATTTTATGCTTTATGAAAAATAAAAATGGGGGCTATCTTGCCCTATAAAGATATAATCGAATATTATGAGGGTTCGTTCCCTAAACGAATATTATGAGGGCTTGCTTCTTAAGTGAATATTATGAAGGTTCGCTCCCTAAGCAAATATTATGAGGGTTCGCTCCCTAAGAGAATATTATGAGGGTCCGCTCCCTAAGCGAAAATTATAAGGATTCGCTCCCTAAGTGAATATAATGAGGGTCCGCTCCCTAAGCGAATATTATGAGGATCCGCTCCCTAAGCAAATATTATGAGAGTTGAGCGAATATTATGAGAGTTCGCTCCCTAAACGAATATTATGACGGTTCGCTCCCTAAGCGAATATCATGACGGTTCGCTCCCTAAACGAATATTATGAGGGTTTGCGCCCTAAATATTATGAGCATTCGCTTCCTAAGCGAATATTATGAGGGTTCGCGCCCTAATCGAATATTATGAGGGTTTGTGCCCTAAGCGAATATTATGACGGTTCGCTCCCTAAGCAAATATTATGGAGGTTTGCTCCCTAAGAGAATATTATGAGAGTTCGCTCCCTAAACAAATGAATTATTTTCATTTTGTTTTACTTTTTTTTTTAATTTTTAAAAATAAGATAAAATAAAATTGCCCCAGTTTTGAAACTTTTTTTTTAATCTTTTCATTGGTGAATTTATTTTTTATTTTTTATTTTTTATCTTTTCTTTTAGAAAAAAAATGTCCCAATTTGAATTTTTTCAAAAATATGAGAGAGATAAAAAATATATATTCTTTTTATTTTAGACTAAGACCTTTTGTAGGACTACCTACGTATCCAAGAATCAGGTCTAACGCAGTTCATACGGCAAAAAAAATCTTTATTTATTTATTTTTGCAAAATAATATTTTTTGAAAGGATCCTTAGATAGAAATAAATTGACTTTTAATTGATCATATATTGGCTTTAGATGGTACCAACAATCAGTATTATACAAATAAATCACCTTTGAGCACTTCTAGGCAAATTTGAGGCCAACTTTGAAGTAATTTCTATAGTTTCAAATGATACCTCAAGCATACTTAAGTATTAACAAGATCTATTCATCTTGCATCAAATATGAGGTTAAAAGTATTCGTGTCCTCATGTTTCAAGTACCTCACCGAAACAAAGTCCTAATTCACACAAAATAGAGAAGAGTTGAGATCATGGGACATTTTAAGAGTCAGTCACACGGAAAGATATTCAATGCATGAGATTGAGATACTATATGCTTGACCCTTATGTAAGTATCCACTAATATGAGAATATCAAAAGTGAAATCAAGTAGGACTTGTATTCGAATTTAAATGTAGGCTTGGAATGGGTAAGGTAATCTTTATATAAAGTGACCATTTTCTCCCTAACATTGTACTATGCACTCAATTTATATCCTTCATTTTCATATTTGATCTTTATCCGCTTCATTGCTTTTTTTTTTTTCAGACTTTCTCCATTTTTTTTTTTTGAGTTTTTCTCCTTTTATTGGAGGTTTTCTTTTACTATCACATTTTCACTTTCACCTTGCCATCCGACTTAGGACTTTGTCAGTGCATTCTTGAAGATGAGAAAAAAATAGAATTGTGCATTTTTGCAGTCAAAAGGATATAGGCGAAAATATGATTATCGAAAAAAATATATTTTAGGCTAAAAAAGGAAAGTACTAGGGATCATGTGTCATTTGGTAGGCTTATAGGCACAATTATATCAAAGAAAGTCCACAATCCTTTTTCAAATTAGATGTTGCTCAAAATTTCACCTCAACAAACATTCGGGTCAAGTTCTAGATCAACAAGTCATGCCATTGAACTTTATATCTAAAACTCACCGCACAATGCACATGAAACAATGAAGTCAAATTATTAGTTTTTTACCTTTAACTTTGAGCAAGAGAATTTTCCAAGTGTGACATAAGTATAATCAAGAGGTGCCAAAAGAATCTATATGAGTTAAAACAAAGTTGGTCCACTCTATTATGCCAAATAGTTAATACTTTTTCATGCACACTTCTAAGTATGTTGGTACCAATCAAGACAAGAAGTATTTTTTAACTAATTCGTCGGTCGACATTTAATATAGTCTTCCTTTTAATGTGACGAATAGCACAAAGAATGCACAAGATGGTTTCAAAAAACGGTACCTATCTCATATGGACTTGACCTTAGTCCTAGGTCCCATGATTTAAATGCTCATGATGCAAATAGACATACCTTATTAGAAACAATCATTGTATGAGGCTGGTTCAACAATATTTTTATGTCTTAATGATTTTGGTGTCTAGACAGGTGTAAAACGAGTGGACAACTCGAATTGTGAAGGAACAGCTTACCGGTAGCAGGCTTTCTGACCTCACTGTTTGGACCTTCGCATCCTAAAACATGTGTGACTAAAAATCCTTCCTAGGAGCGTAATCGCATCTCTGGTATCTCAAAGAAAGGTTCGGGAGTGTAAATTGCATCTCCGAAAAAATGTATCTTTCAGAAGCTCGGATAGGTACATTAGAGAAGATAGTTTATATTACAGTTCAAATAATATCAATGCAGTAAATAAGCGGGAAAATGTCACATTAAATCAATGAATACAATATTCAAAATAACAAAGCCATATACAAGTCAATATTAACAAGCTCAAATTCTGGTTATCCCCAACGGAGTCGCCACCATTCACACTCCTATTTTTCCCGCGCGCGTGGATTTTAAAAAATAGAGTTTCTCCAAATAAAGTGACATTTTGAAAACAAATTATTTTATTTATTCAGAGTCGCCACTTGGAATTGAGTTTTGGTGTTCCAAGTCATCTAATTTAAATCCCTTAAAAAAATAACTCGTGGCAAGGTTGGAAAACGCTGCTACCAATATACCACATTAATAAAATAAGATAGGTTTACTCTAGTTTCAAATAAATCAAAGAAGGCGGGTGAATAACATATTTTCTTTGTAAAACATATCAAGATAATATATTCAAATTAAGTTAAGCCCTAAATAAGTCAATAAAGCGACCGTGCTAGAACCACGAGACTCGAGGGGTGCCTAACACCTTCTGTCACGCCCTGGGAGGGTACCCTTAGCGTGGCCGGCACTCATAGACTATTGCTAGTCCCCAAGCGAACCACTTAGCTTCATCACATTATTCAATAAAATAAACTCTAATGAATAGCGAAAAATATAAGTAAGTAGTGGACATATCTCATCTAAAGTCTCAAAAGAATGTACATATAATAATAAAGTCTGGTAGAAAGAACTAGCTCACAGTCTCAATATCAATACTCGACCATCGTCTATTAAACCTCTATCAATAATCATGTGATACTAATGACAGATCCATGGCTACCCCAAATAAAAAAAAACGAAATAGTCCAATCTAACTCTAAAGCAGGATGAAATAACAATAGTGGGTCCTCCAGAGTAGGGGAGGCTCACCAAATCAGCTTCGAATCTCAGATCTTCAACGGAGCACCTGTTGATGACCTCCTGCACCTGCCTCTGCATCATAAAATGATGTAGTCCAGAGTGGATGTCAGTACTTGGAATGTACTGGTATGTAAAATATATAAGTGAAACAGAAACCAGTAGAATAGTATGGAAATAATATCAACTCAATATAAATATCAAATCACATCATTAGTCAAATGTTTATCTATGCAAGAATAAAGAGTAGACAAATGACACATCAATAACTCAAACTCATCAATAGTCTTCAAATCATCTCAAAGGAGCTTACCTTCTCTCATCTCATTTCATCTCATCTCAGAGGAGCTCACCCCCTCTACATTCATCTAGACTTAGAGTACTCATGGTAGAAAAGTTATAGGAGTTTCTCTTATCCGACAACAATCACTTATGAGCAAGTGAATGTATAATAGTCATACTGATGTTGCCACAACCGTTCCAAACTTGCCAGGTAGGGAACGAATCGAAACCATATCAACTCACCCAATATAGAGTCAGTCGTCAATAAGTCCTCTATTGTTTCAGGGACTTCTAATCAAGAGGGAACCACAATATATGTGATGGTTCCAAGCCTCATCTACGTGTGGAGACGTAGTTAATGAGTTCAAGTGAGACTCACTCTTACTCATTTCAGTGCTCGTTACTCCTCCCGTGACTCAATGCTCATAAAACCATCCATCCAATCAGACCAATCTCGTAGGGACTTTAACCCCATCAACGATCAGTATTTCATAGGGACTTAAACCCTATCATCAATCAATTTCATGGGGACTTTAACCCCGTCAATGATCGGTATTTCATAGTGACTTTAACCCTATCATCAATCAATCTCATAGGGACTTTAACCCTCTCATCAATGACTCAAGATTTAGAACAATCATTAGGAATCAAATGAATAGACACATCGGTAGAGTTCATTTGTAGAGACTCATAAGACAATCAAACTCTATCAACTCATTATCATTCTCTCATCACAATCACAATCAATAATCATAATCTTAACTCAAGGCTCTAGACTCATTATTCTCTCATCACAATCACAATCGTAATCAACAATCACAATCTTAATTCAAGGCTCCAGACTCATCATTCTCTAATCACAATCACAATTCAAGGCTTTAGGCTCATCATTCTCTCATCACAATCACAATCACAATTCAAGGCTCTAGGCTCAATCCTCAAGTTCATTATGCATGCTTTTCAAATTGATCATGTATGGTATACAAATTCTCATGAAAGTATTCAATTTTAAGAAAACAAATAGCATGATGATCATCAAATAGAAAACATGTAATTTCAAATATAATTTTCAAGAAAAAACCATCAAAGGAATCATAAATGTAGACTCTTCAATCATCAACTCATCTATAACCACTATGGGGCACATGAGAGAACAATCCATGTTTTAGTTTAGCCTTACATACCTGGAAAGTTGATATTACAATCAAACTTTGATGAATTACTAGCCTTGTTGAAGAAAATCCTCGATCTCGGTAGTTCTTTTAGAGTGGAAGAACTTGAAAAAACATTACTTGAATGACTTATCTTTGATTCTTGAATTCTTGACTTAGAATATTTAGAGTTCTTGATGTAGAACAATAATTCTTGAAAAAGAAGAATCAAGGAATTCCCTCTTAGAATTCTTGAATTCGTATTCTTGAAACCCTAGGTTATGATTTAAGATTCTATTAGGGATTCATGAATAGATGAAGAAATTCAGGTTAGGTAGATTGAATTCATGAGGAATTACCTTGATGAAGAATCTTTGAAGCTATCCTTAACTTGATGAATTTCTTGATGATTCTTGAGTAATTTTGTTTCGGGGTGAAGGAGAGGATTTCAATTATGAAAACTCACGTTTTATGCGATTTCGGATCTTAAAGAGACCCCCAAAGGTTTTAGGATAAAGTACCCTCCAAATAAAATAAAAGGACATCGTTTAGCTTATCTAGAAAGGGTTCGCGATATGTCCGCGACGCGGATCTGTCGTGGATCTCAGACAGCTCTGTAGGTCTTCAGTAAAATGGTCATAACTCTCTATTCCGAACTCTGATTAAGGCGAAATAAAATACGTTGGAAAGATAATTCAAATATCCTTAATTTTATATATTATGGGTCACCTAAATCATTATACTTTAGGAGATATGATCATTTCAAGTTGACCCTTCCATCAACTCATATGAAAACTTAGTTGGTAGAAATTCTTTGGACTTGATTTGATGTAAGAGATCCTTTTATCATCTCCAATTCTATTTCCAATCTAAGGAATTAAATTTAAACATCTATACTTAATTAAGAATTATCAATTAAAACTGTATGTCATGTGAAGAATGACTCAATCTTAGAAAAAAAAAACTGGGGTCTTACACCTTCCTCTTAGTCAACAGAATTCCTTACTCGATCTTTTTTTTTTTTGCAGACTAAAAAAAAGAGTCATTTCTTTTTTATTAGGCATTTAAATTAGGTGACTTGGAACACCAAAACTCAATTCCATGTGGCGACTCTGAAAAAATAAAATAACCCCTTTTCAAAATGTCACTTTAATTGAAGAAACTCTATAGTTCAAAACCCACGTGCGGGGAAAAAATAGGGGTGTGACAAAGAGGGTATTATGCTTGGGTGATCTATACTACAATTTTCATATGAATTTATATTGTGAATTTCCTAGACTTCATATTATATTGCTAATTTTAGAGTTTACTCTACATGCCATACCTACATTATCCCTTGCATTGCACTCATGATCATCGGTCTATATGGGAATTTTGAAGTGGGATAGACCCAATTATGTCTTGTGATATGTTTTTTGTAAATTATGGGTTATGACAAAATGTGATCACATATATGTCTTGTACTTTGGCACTTGGAGCATCTTGGATGCTTGCACCACCTTGTACTTTGGCTCTTGGAGCATCTTGAGTGCTCGCACCATCTTGAACATGTAGATGAGCTATTCCTTGCATGAGAATCTTGATTATGATCTTGTAATTTGGCATTGAGCCTAAATGTGCATTGAACATTTAGAAATGGATACTTGTCTCTCTTGAAACCACTTACATATGTATATATAAGTATTATTGTGGGATGTGATTGACTTAGCACCGATGGATTAGGGGCCCTCTCCCTTTCCTTGAACTATGTTCCTACATAAGGATGAATGATATTCGTCTATCTTGCTTATGTCTTGACACTTTGATATGATTTTTGTAAATCCTTCCAAAAAGCGTGGTCGTAAGAAAAGTGACCATCCACCAAAAAGCGTGGTCGTAAGGTGTGATGCAGATTACCCTTGGCAAGTAATCTTTTCCCTACCGGTGGGAGGTCCAAACCGGTCCAATTCGTGTAATAGCTCGCATGAATTTAGGTTGTCGGTTATAGTCCATCCCCGTTATATAGGAACATTATCGCATTGCACGCATCATGAATTCCATGGCATCTTGTATACTGAATTCCATTGCTTATATGATCCTTATATATTATGTGCCTATGTCATCTAACATTGATATGCAGGTCTGGTAAGTCACCTGCATGGCATGCCCACATACTTAGTACATTCAAACATACTAATGCATACTCTATGCCTACATGATTTTACCATGTAGGGACTGAGCAGTTTGGATACCAGCCACTGGATGAATAGTCCGTTCTTGAAGATCTTCTTTTGCGGTGAGCCCTGTCTTCCGAGGGCGAGCTAGTTATTTTCTCCGCTTTATTATGTATGCTCTTTTGTTGAGGGTGAGCCCGATACTTGTCCTGGCCCCCGTTCCTTGACTAGAGACAAATGTTGGGCACTTTGTAAACCTTTCTCGTTTTGCTTACTTATAGATCATAGATTTCTGAGCTTTCTTCTTGGTCATTTTGTTACATGCGTTTAAATACCTTTGAACCAATTATGTGGATTTGATAAATGAGGATTGTTTGGGGAATCTCGGGTCCCCATTCGCCGTGTCACATCTAGACCCTAACCCCGGATCGTGACAGTTTTTAACCTAATAATATGAAACTTATTTCACACAACCAAACAACGTTAATATATATTCCTACCATACTAGAATTCTCTGAAACTTATATATATTCTTTAAAGTAATAAGTTTGACCTTTAAAATTATATATGATCGACTCAAACCAATATTTTTATAAACCAATAGAAACATATATAGTATAGCTAGATTTTTAACGTGACAATATATCATGTCACTAAGTACATAGTTTAAATTTTTGGAAGTGTTTTTCCCTTTTTGCCTCCCACCCCACATCTTAGGGAAATTAAAAAAGAATAAGTAAAAGAAATATTAACTAATCTGTATCATTTGGTAAACAATCTTGGTAATATACAAAAATTTATAGAAGGGAAGAAAAATTAAAAAGGGAGAAGTTTACTGAAAAATATATAGATTAAAGATGATTTAAATATGATTCGATAATTATATATACAAACGATATAAATGATGCAAGTGATAAATAATTTTCTATATTACCTGTATTGTTTCAACTTCCTCTTCATACTGTGCATAAGGTTCCTCATATTCTATAAATAACCAATTTCCATTCTCTATATATCGGTAATTAGGACAAAGCATTAAGCCTCTTACATTGAATTCTGAACCTATACAATCTGCATTAAAAGTAAATATAATTAAATTATGATTTAAAGATATTTAATTTTCAATAAAAAGATATTACTGTTACAGTTATGATTTAACGATATTGGTACAAGTGTCTAATACAATAGATACAAATCTAGGTTTCTACTTTTTTTTTGTCTCCCTAGTACTAGGAGGGAAAAACCAAGGGGATCCATCCCAATCATAAAAAAAAAATTGATTCACATCTATTGTTGATTATGCAAGAAAAACTTCTATACAAGTATTTGTTTTAAAACTCTGAAAGTGTTTTTTCGAAACACTTTCTTGTAAACTTTTTCTTAGTTAATTAATAACTCTTTTAAGACACTCCCTCAAATAAGAATTTCTTAAACTAGTTATGCATTAAAATGTATTTTCTCTTCTCTAAAGGAATTTCAAGAGTTACTTCTCAAAAATCTTCTTTCAAATTAGAAAAGAGCTAAATGAGTAGAGAGAGATATTACTAAATCCACTTCAATTAAAAAAATTAAGAAAGAAAAAAAAGGTGTGGAAGAAATACCAAGAATAGCTATATAAACAGAGTTCTTACAACTATGAATAAGTTTTACAAATAAAGGCCCAAAGAGAAAGCAAATCTACTAATGAAACAATGATACACACAAATGAAACATAATGATATATATCTTAGCTACTCGACATAGCTAAAGCTACTATTTAAGCTGCATACCTAAATGGAAAACATGTCCACACTTTAACTTTGCAATGGACCTGCTATTATTATTGATAACCAACTCTAAGCAAATGGAGAAATCCAGAGCATCCCTGTCTACAACAATCTTTTGTAAGTTGTAACTAGAAAAAAATTGGAGACGAAAAATATTGAGATAAGATATATAGAGGCAAATAAAATGCTTATATAGGAAAAATATCAACAACAATATTTTGTAAATTTATAAATTGGATGAATAAATTGAAAAGTATAAACTTGATGGGCGCTGATAGCATAAAAGTCATTATATTAGATTTTGGTAATCTAATTGTGTCATAAATTCTTTCATATGTTTGTCATAACTAGTCAAATACGACAAGATGTAGATATTATAAAATTCATTTTCTTTAATTGTTGAATTTAGTGTTAGATTTTCTATAGTAAGATTTTTTTCGAGTTTCTTCTTGAATACTGAGATTTCATAACACTAATAAAATTGTTATATTAGAAAAACTATTTAGGTGTGAGAGCTCTCAAATGGTAAATGAGAACTGACTTTCTTGATTGAAATTGTTTATATATTATATATTTACTTCTCACAACTTGAATAAATCGTATTTTACATTACAATATCAGTTACTAAATGTTAAGTGTTATAAAATTTAATTTAGAATTATCTATTCCGTTTCAATTTACTGAAGTTGTTTGACTAGGAATGCATGGAGGCACATGTCATTGGCAAATAATCACTTGTTTATTAAAGAGAAAATACATGAAGTGACTCTTAAAGTTGTCACAAATTTTAAAAAAAGGCACCTTAAGTTTTCCCGCATGCTATTACCCCCTTAAATTTTCTTGAACTATTGTTGTTACATTCATTTTTTGTTGACCGAGCATGGAGAGTGTATACTTTTTTTAGAGAACGTGAACGACCTAAAATAATGAGTATAATTTTATTTTTTAAGAATTTTGTTAAGAAATACAGTTTCTAGTTTTTCTTATTATTCTAATGTCAAGACACAAAATCGAGTGTTATGGAACTTGCACTTAACCCACTGAGGCAAGTCAACCTAAACACAAAATAAAAAAATAATACAAAAGGTAAAGCGAAAAGACAGTCTAAATATAAAAGGATAACCATTTAAGAAGGTTATTCAAATCTAAAATGGACGCAAGACTGGTGTTACATGTGCAAGTCACTACTTTAACTGAAATAAAGGAAAAATAGTACACGTCTAAATGTCATAGTTTTCAAATAAAACATGAGGTAAAGGAGCCTCGAGAGTCCGCCAAAATACATACTGCTACCTCTAAGAGTCTAGAAGCTCGACCCAATAGAAAGGGAAAAGATCAAGAGGTACCGGGTTCAATGCCTACACAAGTATAGAAGAAATGGTATCAACCTACACAAGACCTAGCAAGAAGATCTAAACGCAGGTAGAGAATAAAGAAAACACAAACTCCTACCAGCCCAACCACATACTTTTGAAACTGCAACCCCACAAGTAGGAAAGCCATCATACAAAATCTATACATACGTGTATATATATATATATATATACACATATATATATATATATACACACATATATATATATATATACACATATATATATATATATACATACATGTATATATATATATATATACATGTATATATATATATATATATATACATGTATGTATATATATATATATATGTGTATATATATATATATCCCAGTTGTAGTATACGATATCTCAAATGATAGATTATAATAGTTTACAAGAGCAGAGTTAATCATCATATCACTTGAAATAGATATTCACATTCAAAGAAATGAATGAAATTAAATAAGATGCCATGAACTGCAAGTAATACAATGCAATGTCAAATAATCATGATACATGTCTGTTCTATGATATACATCTGGTGATTTAATCAGACCAAAACCCACGGGAGCCTCATATGGACGATGCAGCTACCAAAACCATTTTCTTTTGGCATTTATCTTTCATCTTTTCCTTAGGCTTTTTATTATTCTTTGTCGGAGCCATTTTCCTTTGGTATATTTATCATTTCTAACCAGAACCATTTCCCTTCAGCTTTTCATTAACTATAGAACTCAATCGATATTTTATCAATAATCATTTTCAAATAAGCATGAGAGTATGTAAGAAGTCCACATAATTTATAACTTTTAATAAGTATGAGAGTATGTAAGGATTCCACACAATCCATATATTCACTAATAAAGCAACAAATCTCATTGTTCTTTCAATACCAGAATCATTATTAAGGGAATAACAGTAGTTACATCACATTGATTCTCAAGTTATCACTAATCACTTTATCATCATAGTTCAAAACTACTCATTAATTAATCAATGTTTCAGAATTATTCTTTCAATAATTTCAACCCAACAATAAGATTATACAACACTTGTCCAACATAACATGTAAAATGCTTTAATAGTTGATTCTACAATAACATGAAACAACAATCGATGCTCGAGTCAATATAAGCAATTCACAATTTTCAACAATGGGAGTCATGAAGTCAATCAATATTCTCAATTCATGGATCAATATTATAAACATATATATACCAATTCAAGAGCCAAGTTACACATGTTATCACGTAGCCATTTTTATTTTTCCAACATATTTATTAGGTCGTTTCATGATTAGTGCAACCACATTTGAATTTCTCATTATCCCCCAAACATAAAGTGAAGGATGATACAAGGTTCAATTAAACCGAACAAGGTTGTGATTGAACTTCCCTCAATAAAGTAAAGAATCAATCCAACAAGAGTGCTTTTGTCACGACCCAGTCCCAGTCATGATGGCTCCTTCTAGGTCCACCTACAGGCAAGCCAATTCCAAGCCCAAGGGTATATGTCCTAGCTCTCTAGTCCAAACCAAATTGATACAACAATAATATATACGCCAAAACCTACCCAAAACCTGGAAGGCAACTATATAGAGCTACAATAGACACGAGGACATATCGTATACATATATAAATATTCATAATAATATACAAAACCAAGAGTGCACCTACAAATACCAAACTCTACTGTACATGGTCAATGTCTGGATACAAAAGACGACCATTAACAGGAAGGAGACTATGAAGAAGCTAGATCTTTTGGTGCTCACCAAAAGTCTCCTGAGTGCTCCCAAAGTTCTCCAACTCAGCTATCACGGCCTATACCTGGACCTGCACTATGAGAAGATGTATAAGTGGTGGTGTGTACCATAAAAAGGAACCAAGTGGTCATCATCAACCGACCGAGTGAAACAGTAAACATATATAAAGCCCAAATATAAAGAGAATTGCAGTAGCGTAGCAAAACAAACTCAAATCAAGGCATAGACATGTCTGGAAACCCTCAAATCACAATTGAGCCAACCAAGGAGATGAACAATGATAACTTAACCAACCTAAGTGATAAACATCAATAATATTGACCAAGACTGCATAGTCTCATACCACAACAACCCCTAACTGAGGCATAGTGTTGTACGCGGGTACAAGGCCCTAGTATCTATGCATGTACGCCTACTGGGCCCCCATAAGCCTAGACGTTATACCCGTACACAATAATCATGTAGACATATAATCATCATATTCCTCAGAACCATCACAGAATCCTATAGAACCATCATAGAGCCTAACTCTTCACATCATCAGAACAAGGATCGGTTGTACGTGGATGTTAGACCCTAGTGTCTAAGCATGAATGCCCTCTGAGCCCCCATAAGTCCAGGAGGTATACCCATAAACAATAAGGATGTGAACAGGTGAGTGGATCCAATGGTAAATAATCGGGCCCCCACCCTCAACATCACAATAGTAATCGAGTCCCCAACCCATTAGAATTAGTATGATGTGGGGACTCGAACCCCTAATATCACGCGCAGACTCTAACCCCTAGGTCTTTCGACCTGGCCTCTAATTGGGAAATCAACCAAGGCCAAGTGGTCTGACCGTAAATATAATGGTGGGACGTATCCCCCATGGGAGAAAGATTCCCCCTAGAATACTAGCATTGTGTCATCATCAGAGTATCAATCACAGGCCCCAGCCCTACAGACCATCAATCATGGGGTCCTGGACCAAAAACTCACCCGCACTCAGTCCTTAGAATCTTCATTTGACACCTGGAACCACAATTGCGACCACTAGGACACAAGTTCATAGGGAGCGTCACCTAGGACCCAGACTCTACAAACGTGAGCATCGGTGCTCAATGATGACAAGTAGCGTTATCTGGGATGACATGTCAATTGTCATACACTCAACTAGTATATTTGGATCCTGAACTCCAAATTCATGTCGTGTCCAGAGTGACCGTGGGCACGACAAGCATACCGTACCCAAAGTGAACGTAGGCAATGACCTCACAACCCAGTTATCCCAAAATCGCAATCCAACCTACACAATAATGAGTACCACCTCTCTCAGATACAACAGATACCCCGACATCAGATCATGGAAACAAGTATACAACAACTATCAAAAGTATATTGAGGTGTATAGAAACATATATATATACATATCACATATCTCCATAGAATAATCCGAATGAAGGCAAAGTATACCATAACCTTATCAATCCCAGTGCCTAGAGAAAACATGGAGAATCACATTACATCATAAGTACATAGGACGAGCAAACCCTGCAAAGTCAAATCTATACTAGAATTAGGCCATCATATGGAATATAATCAATACACAGTCCTCTAGTCTGCATCTCTATAGAAAATGGCGATACATACTCATACAGGTATAAGTCGAGTCAACACACATATTTGTCACAGGAACTAGTTCATATTCGGCCCTTACCAAGCCTTTCTTATATGTAAAATAACTCATTGGACAATGCCGGTGTAACCTATGCTAGTCCAAGAGGCTAGAATTTTGAGGGGTGCCACCTACTCCGAATCATATTGCAGCCCAGCTGCTACAAGGATACTGCCTACACGTTGCTAATAGGGTCCCACTGCTATCTCTAACCCGCCAGTGGCTCAGTGTGAACGCATCTCGTATTATATGTCACAAGGCTCCTTTAGGGTTACAACTATGATCGTCCCCATAACATGGTGTATCTCTCCACTCACTAATTAGTGGCACAGGTACATAACAGATAACAACATGATATAGGATCACATAAAACATAGTACCACACAGAGTCATGTCTAATTAAGAAATTCTACCAAAAGTACTAAGAAAAACTATCGATAGCCGTAGACACATCATTTATATACATACCAACCAAATATAGATACTAGATTTTGCGCACAGGGTAATATGTAATCACAGGTCAACCTCAAAAGCTAGTATATTCCTGTAGACTCAGACCATACACACATACAAGCAAGAGTCAAGCTAAGCATACATACCTGTCACATGTTCAACGCTCTGACTAATCCCTTTTCAGGCCCTTTCGTAACCATATAATGTAATAACTCAGGTAATACAACAGCTATAGCCAACCTAACCCTCAATACAACAATTACCGTCCAATAACATTATGTATACACAAGCACAGATCACATCCAGCCATATACAACGTATACTCTACAACTTAATCCATAAATAGTGCATTTCTACACATTCCAACTCAAAGACATAATTATTTCAGCTCAGACTAGGGTTTAGAGAAAGCCTAGCCTACCTAGCATCAGACTTCTCTTTCTTTGAGTTAATCGAACCAAGCTTTTTCCCTCTGAATTGCTTCTCGATGTAGCTTAACTGTTCAAACATAAATCACAAGATTAATATGACTGATGTGGCTGTGAAATCCCAGGAAATGGGTGAAATTACATCAATTACGACTAAAATAGGAAAAATCAGGGCCCATGCTCAAAATGTCAAACCAATCCCCACATCACCCGTGTCTATTACCAGAAAGTTTGCCCAAAATAGACCCTAGAAGACTGAGAAAAGGACAAAAAACAAGGTTAAAAACATTATCGGGAAACATTCTTTTAGGAACTTTCTCAGTCAAAATTCTAAAAATCCAAAAAAGTTCAGTGAACACCCACCATATCGTTCCTCTCGTAATATAGAATAATTTACACACAAATTTCACTTAATTCTATAAAGAAATGATCGAGATATTGCAATGTAAAGTTTTAACCGATTCAAATATATAATCAGCGAAAGAAACAAGGTTTTTGAAAGGCCCCGGACAGTTGACGTCACCTTAAGGTCCCCCGAAACTACCTAGGAAATATTTTTGCCAGGCATCACCTCACAGAAGGGCCTACACGGCGCGCGTGAATGCACAAGGACCGTGTGGCCTCCCGTGAGATGGCACTTGGGAACTTGGAGGGTAAACGGGACATCACATGGTCTGTGTAGCCTTGGATGGACCGTGTGGCCCTCCGTCTGGTGTAGAGGGTCACCTGTAAACGGACGGGGTCATGGTCCGTGTGACCCCACACGGTCAGTCTACTAGACCATGTTGCGATACTTAGCCCGGAAAATCTTACCTTCGAAAATTCTAAGTCCATCACCACAGACCTGTAAATGGTCCGTGTGCAGTTAGATGGTCCGTGTACTGGACCGTGTGGCCAAGATGGAAAAATTTCTGGTCCATTTCATTAATGGCATTTTTTTAATATTAGCTCATTCCAATGAGAATTTAGTCATTTCGCACCCTTCCTAAGCCCCCTATATAAGTTGAACACCTCCAATTTTCAGCATTCCCATTCTCTCTCTCTAAAGTTCATACCTCCAAACTCTCTAACCTCTCTGTAGGACTTCTCATGCTAAGGTGCAAGATTTTAGGTCCCCCTTTTCTCAAATTTGTGTACAACCAGGTATGTGGGTGTTGATTCTTGGTCTCTTCCAACCAAGAAGACCCAAATTCCTTCTTAAACTACTTATGAACTTGGTTTCTTGAAATGTGAATCTTCTACTTGATCTTGATACCTTGAACCATGCATGTGCTATATTATGATGAGTTTAAGTACGATGAACTATGTGGATTATGAAAATGTGATCATGCAAGTCCCTTTAAGCTTTTACCATGCATGGGTGAACTATACTACATTTTATATGAATTGCATTATGGATTTTAGTCTTTTCATTATATTGCTATTTTGATATACTCTACATTACCTATGCCACTCTCCTACCATGCATTGCATCACATTCATGATATTTATACATGGAAATTTCGAAAATGTGGGGTTAAGCCTGATTTTGTCCTAAAAAAGAAGTATAATATGAATTTTGGTAACACATGGGATATGACAAGGAGGTGATCACCGGTTTGTCTATGATTTTGGCTCTTTGAGCAATATGGGTACTTGCACCATTTTGGTATATGTGTAGATGAGCTATTCTTGCATAAGGATTATGATCATATATTTTGTAATTGGCCTTTGAGCCTAGTCGTATAATCACATTTTGAAATGGATATTTGATCCTCTTGAAAGCATATGTATATGTATAAGTATTCTAGTGGGATGTGTACTTAGCACTGATGGATTGGGAGCGTTAGGGATATCCCCAAGGTCCCTCTCCCTTTCCTTGAACTATGTGCCAGCATAGGAGCCCTTCCAAAATAGGGGTTGCCTGTAAGGAAGGAGGTCATTACCGAAACTGGGGTCGCCCGTAATGGATGGCTGTTCGTATGTATGTTATGATGTGATTATGAAACACTTCCAAAATAGGGGTTTCCCGTAAGGAAGGTGGCCATTAACCAAAATAGGGGTTGCCTGTAAGGTGTGATGTAGATTACCTTTGGCAAGTAATCTTCTCCCTGCCGATGGGAGGTCCAAATCGGTCCGGTTCATGTAATAGGTCACATGGATTGAGTTTTTCAGTTATAGTCTATCCCTGTTATATATATATATATATATATATATATATATATATATATATATATATATATATATATATATATATATATATATATAGGAGCATTATCGCATTGCATGCATCACGCATTCCATGGCATCTTTTATATCAAGACTTCTATTGCTTATATGTTCCTCGTATATTACGTGCCCTTGCCACTTAACATGATTATGCAGGTTCTGTAAGTCACGTGCATTGCATTCCCGCATACTTAGTACAGTCAACGTACTAACGCATACTCTATGCATGCATAATTTTTACCATGCAAGGACCGAGCAGTTTGAGTAGTATCCGCGGGACCAGTAGTTCCCCCTTTTTAGATATTTTGTGGCGAGCCCCGTCTTTCAAGGCATGCTTTTGGTTTCCCGTATGCTTTAGTCATGTATGTACTTCGTTGAGGGTGAGCCCGAAACTTGTCCCGACCCCCGTTCCTTGACTAGTGGCACATGTTGAACATTGTATAAACTCCTCTCAGTTTGATCTATCTTGAAAATATGCTGCCCTATTTGGATTTAGAATGTTCTCTTTTTACTTGAAATTAAGTTCTGAAAATTTTGAGGCTTCTTTGGAGCTTTCGGGTCCCCATTCGCCATGTCACATCTAGGCACCGACCTCGGGTCGTGACAAAAGGTGGTATCAGAGCCTTAGGTTTTCAATGGTCCTTGGAGCCCAACGTGGCGCGTTGAGTGGAGTCCTATTCATGGGTGTGAAGTGCACCATACCTATGAATGGGAGGCTATGAAGACGTTTTAGGAAATTCCTCCCTTCTTTGTGTCTTGTATCGTGCTGTGGCTAGCTGATGAATTTCCTTACTTATTGGTGTCGTTAATCTATTTCAGTAAATGCCTCGCGAAAGACCTCCGCTACCTAGGCCGGCTCCGGCTGCTGAAGATCGGGCCCCTTCTGAGCCTATGGAAGAGCCTATTTCTAATGGTGAATTTCGTACTGCTTTTGCCATGCTTGCACATGTGGTGACTGCTCAGGCAAGGCAAGCCAACTTGCCACGGGACCCTACACCCGCTTCTATGGTAAGGGATTTCACCTGGATGAATCCTACCAAGTTCTACGGGTCAAGGGTTGACGAAGATGCTTAGGAGTTCATTGATGAGCTCTCAAAAATACTGAATATTATGGGCATCTCTTCTGAGGAAAAAGCAGGGTTGGCTGCCTACCAGTTGAAGGATATGGCCTAGGTATGGTATACTGGGCTATGGAATGGGATGATGATGGTGCTATCAAATGGGGAGAGTTCACAACTACCTTCCTTGACCATTTTTTCCCACTTGAGCTTCGGGAAGCCAAAATAACCAAGTTTATTAACCTCAAGCAGGGAAGTATGAGTGTGAGGGATTATGCCCTCAAATTTACCAAGCTGTCTAAATATGCTATATCCCTGGTGGCCGATCCCCGTGCAAGAATGCACAAATTCATTTCAGATATTTCTGACTTGCTGGTGAAGGAATGCCAAACTACTATGCTGATTGGGGACATGGATACTGCCCGACTCATGGTGTATGTTGAGCAGATTGAGGGGGAGAAACTCAAGGAGAAGAGGGCATATGATCCCAAGAGAGCTCGCGTTGATCGTAGGTTCTCGGGTGCTAGGAATGTTGGTTTTGGTCGCTTCCAGCAAGGCCAAGGCTCGGGAGCTCGGGTGGCTAATGCTCGGGCACCCGCTCTCGGGGTTCAGGTGGGTGGCAGAGCCGGATATTTAATGTGTGACAAATGTGGGAAGCCAAACACAGGTGCCTGTTAGAGAGATAGGGGACTTTGCTTCGAGTGCGGAAGTAAGGACCACAAGGTTGCTGATTGCCCTAGAAATATACGCGGAGACTGAGGTCAGGTAGCCCAAGGTTGGCAGGGTCAGCCGAGGGGTCCTCCAAGTGCTACCCCGAGAAACAACAAGTTCTATGCACTCCATGCTCGCCAGGATGTCGAGGAGGCTCCAGATGTTGTGACTGGTATGTTAAAAGTTTTTGATTTCGATGCTTACATGTTGGTTGACCTAGGTGCAAATTGTCTTTTGTGACCCCGCTGTTGGCTATTAAGTTCGATTTGAAACCCCAGATTCTAAGAGAGCCTTTCTCGGTCTACACCCCCGTGGGTGAATCTATTGTTGCTCATAGTGTCTATTATGGGTGTCTTGTTGCTGTGTTGCATAAAATCTTTCCATGTGATCTTGTGGAACTTGAAATGTTTGATTTTGATATGATTCTTGGAATGGATTGGCTGCATGCATCTTATGCTTCCATAGACTGTAGAACTCGGAAGGTCCAGTTCCAACCTCCGGTGAGCCAATTCTTGAATGGAAGGGTAGTGATTCCTCTATTAAAGGTAGGTTTATTTCCTACCTCAAGGTGCAGAAAATGATTTCTAAGAGGTGTATCTACCATATGGAAAGGGTCCGAGATGCAAATTCTGAGGTGCCTACTCTCGAGTCAGTCCCTGTGGTGAATGAATTTTTGGATGTGTTCCCCGAGGACTTACCGGGCATTTCTCCGGATAGAGAGAGAGATTTCGGCATAGATCTTCTTCCAGATACTCAGCCTATTTCTATCCCTCCGTATCGGATGGCCCCGACAGAATTGAAAGAATTGAAGGAGCAGTTAAGGGACTTATTAGAGAAGGGCTTTTTTCGGCCTAGTACATCAACGTGGGGTGCTCCCGTGTTGTTTGTGAGGAAGAAGGACGGGTCTCTCCGTATGTGTATTGATTACAGGCAGCTGAATAAAGTGACAGTTAAGAACAAGTACCCGTTGCTGAGGATTGATGACTTATTTGATCAGCTGCAAGGTGCCACTCACTTCTCAAAAATTGATCTCCGTTCTGGATACCATCAGTTAAAGGTTAGAGAGTGTGAGATCCCCAAAACAACTTTTCAGACAAAGCATGGGCATTGTGGTAATGTCATTTGGTCTAACTAATGCTTCGGCCGCCTTTATGGATTTGATGAACAGAGTGTTTAAGCCTTTCTTGGACAGCTTTGTGGTAGTATTGATCGATGATATCCTCGTTTACTCCTGAAGTGAACAAGAGCACGGGAATCATTTAAGGATGGCCCTCCAAACTCTGAGGGAAAAGAAATTGTATGCCAACTTTAGCAAGTGCGAATTCTGGTTGGGCGAAGTGGCTTTCCTCGGGCATGTGGTGTCCGGGAATGGTATCAAGGTAGATCCGAGGAAGACAAAGGTTGTGAAAAATTGTCCTAGGCTGTTGACTCCTTCGGATATCCGCAGTTTTCTTGGGTTAGCCGGGTACTACAGAAGGTTTGTAGAAGGTTTCTCCTCTATTGCATCTTCGTTGACCAAGTTGACCCAGAAGCAGGCTAAGTTTGTATGATCGGGTGAATGTTAGAGGAATTTCCAAACTTTGAAGGATCGGCTTACATCGGCTCCTGTCTTGACCTTGCCGAGGGGTTCAGAAGGGTTCGTGGTGTATTTTGATTGGGTTGTGTGCTTATGCAGAATGGTAAGGTGATAGCGTACGCATCAAGACAGTTGAAGGTGCATGAACCAAACTATCCCACTCACGACCTTGAATTGGAGGCGGTGGTGTTTGCCTTGAAAATTTGGAGGCATTATTTGTACGGGGTCCATGTTGATGTATTCACCGATCACAAAAGTTTGCAATATGTGTTCACCCAGAGGGATCTTAACCTCAGGCAGAGGAGGTGGTTGGAATTTTTAAAAGATTACGACATGAGTGTGTTGTATCATCCAGGCAAGGCCAATGTCATAGCCGACGCTCTTAGTAGGTTGTCTATGGGGAGTGTGACATATGTTGAAAATGAGAAAAAAGAGTTGGCAAGGGATATTCCCCGGTTGGCTAGGTTGGGTGTCAGGTTGACTAATTCTAGCACAAGCGGTATTCGGGTTTAGAACGGGGTAGAATCTTCAATGGTGAATGAAGTGAAAGCTAAGCAAGATCTAGATCCGTCGTTATGTGAGTTGAAGAAGTTGGTTGCTGCAAAAGAGATTAAGGGTTTCTCCCAAGGGGGAGATGGTGTACTTCGGTAGTAAAATCGGCTTTGTGTTCCTGACGTGAATGACCTTAGGAAGGTGATTATGAGTGAGGCCCACAACTCTCACTACTCTATTCACCTAGGGTCTACTAAGATGTACCGAGATCTAAGAGAGGTTTATTGGTGGCATGGTATGAAGAGGGATATTGCCAAGTTCGTGTCTGAATGCCCGAGTTGTCAACAGGTAAAGGTGGAACACCAGAGGCCCTGTGGTTTGGCCTAAGATATTGAGATTCCCACATGGAAGTGGGAGCATATGAATATGGACTTTGTGGTTGGATTGCCACAGACCCAAAGGTAATTTGACTCAGTTTGGGTTGTTGTGGATCGGATGACGAAATCGGCTCACTTTCTACCGATCAAGACTACCTTCAGTGTCGAGGACTTGTGAGGTTGTATATCCAAGAGTTGGTGAGGTTGCATGGTGTGCCTAGATCCATCATATCGAATCGTGGTACTCAATTCACTTCCCACTTTTGGAAATCTTTTATGAAGGGCCTTGGGACCAAAATTAAGTTGAGTTCCGCTTTCCATCCTCAGACCGATGGCCAAGCGGAGCGGACTATTCAAACCTTGGAGGACATGTTGAGAGCGTGTGTGTTGGAGTTTAAGGGGAATTGGGATGATCATCTTCCACTCATCGAGTTTGCTTATAATAATAGCTTTCATGCTAGTATTGGCATGGTGCCATTTGAAGCCTTGTATGGGAGAAGGTGTAGATCCCCTGTGGGGTGGTTTGAAGTGGGAGAAATGGCCTTGGTTGGCCCTTATTTGGTGATGGACACTATGGAGAAGGTAAAGGTGATTAGGGAGAGATTGAAAGCGGCCCAAAGTCGCCAAAAGTCCTATGCGGATAGTAGGAGGAGGGATCTCAAATTTCATGTCGGAGATTGGGTTTATGCGAAAGTCTCTCCTATGAAGGGCGTTATGCATTTCGGCAAGAAGGGCAAGTTGAGCCCCCGATATGTTGGCCCTTATGAAATTGTTGAGCGAATTGGAGATGTAGCTTATAAGTTGGAGTTACCTCTGAATTTGGGTTCCATCCGTCCGGTCTTTCATGTATCCATGTTGAGAAAGTTTGTTGGCGATCCTAGCTCCATTGTGCCTTTGGAGGGGATTGAGGCTGAGGAAAATTTGACCTATGAGGAGGTGCCAGTGGCAATTTTGGATAGGCAAGTTAAACGGCTCCGCAACAAGGATGTGGCTTTGGTAAAGGTACTCTGGAGAAATCAACTAGTGAAGAGTGCTACTTGGGAGGCGGAGCTGGACATGATGAAACGATACCCCCATCTTTTCCAAACTACTCAATCCTAAGGTACTAGGAATCTTTCCCTATCAATTGTGTCATTTTCGTACCCTCTTGAGCCTCATGGCATGACATGCATATGTGTACACTAAAGGATTTTTTTCCTTTCTTGTCTAATAAATTGAATGCAATTTTGACATGAGTTGGTTTTGAACTATAATCTAAGTTGTGACAAAAAAAACAGAAGAAGCTTTTATGTGCAAACCTTGTAAGTTGAGTTGAGTTGTGCATTGTGTCTTGCGTCGGGTGTATCTTGTCTTGACTTAAACTTTTCCAACCTTATTCTTGCACATTCTAGGAAGAATGTTCCCAAGAGGGAGATGATGAAAGGCCCCAGACCTTTGATGTCACCTCAAGGTCCCCCGAAACTGCCCAGTAAAATTTTTTGCCAGGCATCACCTTACGGAAGGGCCTACACGGCCCGTGTGAAGGCACAAGGACCGTGTGGCCTCGCGTGAGATGGTACCTGAGAACTTGGAGGGTAAACGGGCCATCACACGGTCCGTGTAGCCTTGGATGGATCGTGTGGCCCTCCGTCTGGTGTAGAGGGTCACCTGTAAACGGACTGGGTCACGGTCCATGTGACCCCAGATGGTCCGTCTACTGGACCGTGTTGCGATACTTAGCCCAGAAAATCTTACCTTCGAAAATTCTAAGTCCATCACCACGGACCTGTAAACGGTCCATGTGCAGTTAGATGGTCCGTGTACTGGACCGTGTGGCCCAGACGGACAAATTTCTGGTCCATTTCATTAATGGCATTTTTGTAATATTAGCTCATTCCAGTGAGAATTTAGTCATTTCCCACCCTTCCTAAGTCCTCTATATAAGTTGAACACCTCCAATTTTCAGCATTCCCAGTCTCTCTCTCTAAAGTTCACACGTCCAAACTCTCTAACCTCTCTCTAGGACATCTCAAGCTAAGGTGCAAGATTTTGAGTCCCCCTTCTTCTCAAATTTGTCTACAGTCAGGTATGTGGGTGTTGATTCTTGGTCTCTTCTAACCAAGAAGACCCAAATTCCTTCTTAAACTACTTATGAACTTGGTTTCTTGAAATGTGAATCTTCTACTTGATCTTGATACCTTGAACCATGCATGTGCTATATTATAATGTGTTTAAGCACGATGAACTATGTAGTTTATGAAAATGTGATCGTGCAAGTCCCTTTAAGCTTTTACCATGCATGGGTGAACTATACTACATTTTATATGAATTGTATTATGGATTTTAGTCTTTTCATTATATTGCTATTTTGATATACTCTACATTACCCATGCCACTCTCCCACCATGCATTGCATCACATTCATGATATTTATACATGGAAATTTCGAAAATGTGGGGTTAAGCCCGATTTTATCCTAAAAAGGAAGTATGATATGAATTTTTGTAAGACATGGGATTTGACAAGGAGGTGATTATCGGTTTGTCTATGATCTTGGCTCTTTGAGCAATATGAGTGCTTGCACCATTTTGGTATATGTGTAGATGAGCTATTCTTGCATGAGAATTATGATCATAAATTTTGCAATTGGCCTTTGAGCCTACTCGTATAATCATATTTTGAAATGGGTATTTGATCCTCTTTAAAGCATATGTATATGTATAAGTATTCTAGTGGGATGTGTACTTAGCACCGATGGATTGGGAGCGTTAGGGATATCCCCAAGGTCCATCTCCCTTTCCTTGAATTATGTGCCAGCATAGGAGCCCTTCCGAAATAGGGGTTGCCCGTAAGGAAGGAGGTCATTACCGAAATAGGGGTTGCCCATAAGGGATGGATATTCGTATGTATGTTATGATGTGATTATGAAAACCCTTGCGAAACAAGGGTTGCCCGTAAGAAAGGTGGCTATCCACCGAAATAGGGGTTGCCCTTAAGATGTGATGTAGATTACCTTCGGCAAGTAATCTTCTCCCTGCCGATGGGATGTCCAAATCGATCCGGTTCATGTAATAGCTCGCATTGATTGGGTTTGTCGGTTGCAGTCCATCCCCGTTATATATATATATATAGGAGCATTATCGCATCGCATGCATCACGCATTCCATGGCATCTTGTATATTAAGACTTCTATTGCATATATGTTCCTCGTATATTACGTGCCCTTTGCACTTGACATGATTATGCAGGTTCGGTAAGTTATATGCATTGCATACCCGCATACTTAGTATATTCAACGTACTAACGCATACTCTATGCCTGCATGATTTTTAGCATGTAGGGACCGAGCAGTTTGAGCAGTATCCACGGGACGAGTAGTTCCCCCTTTTTAGATATTTTGTGGTGAGCCCTGTCTTTCAAGGGCATGCTTTTGGTTTCCTGTACGCTTTAGTCATGTATGTACTTCGTTGAGGGTGAGCCCGGAACTTGTCCCGGTCCCCGTTCCTTGACTAGTGGCACATGTTGGACATTGTATAAACTCATCTCATTTTGATCTATCTATAAAATATGCTGCCCCATTTGGATTTAGAATGTTCTCTTTTTACTTGAATTTAAGTTCTGAAAATTTTGAGGCTTGTTTGGGGGCTTTTGGGTCCCCATTCGCCATGTCACATCTAGGCCTCGACCCCGGGTCGTGATAGTTTTACCTCAACATACGTGTCAAATCCCGAAGCTGACTTCACCATGACGTTCCTTGAAAAAAACCAGCTCACGTAACTTTTTGAACAACTCAAATCGGATGTTAAATGAGGTCAAAAGTGCAGTATGAAGTTGGAGAAATAACTATATATATATGTAGCTATCCTTCTACCATCTAACTTCCACGTGGCCGCACCAGATCATGTAGTCTCAAAGCATGCCACAACACTACCCCTCCTTCAATAACCCTCCAATTCTCTTTTTCGTCTTTTCGGGCTCATCCGACTACGATTTTTGCATACAAACTATGTAACCTTGTGGATTTCAACATTCTGAATCCAATGGTGCAGTCTAAATTTTCAGCCTTCCTACGATAAAGTGAGGGTATCACTTCTTTATATGCAACTTTCAATGGAAATCTACAGGGGGTCAAACCACATTTGGACGTCCTCAGTATCAAACAAAGGATCTCCCTAGACCAAAATCGACGTTTCGAAGCTGCTCATGCTATCAAAATTCTCATCTTGGGCATGAATTCCGAGAGCATTTACTGGGTCAACTATTAATTGCTTTCGGTGGCCAAATTTGCAATTCATGATATAATTGCATCAGACATGCTCCTAGCCTAATTCGTTTGTTTAGGAGCTAATAGAACCGTTAGAAGTCCATTTTGAGGTTGTTTACTAGGACATTATTGAACAACTCATATTACGGGTATAACTTCCTGCTTAACTCAAAAATCCACATAATTCCTGAACAACCTGACCAATAATCACACCAATAGTTCCGAGGTCACCATACGCATGCTCAAGTCAACATAATAACCACAAAATTTATAGAAATAACCCATAGGTTCATTAAACATTCCTCACTAATAAGGCTTTCATCCGCAAAAGTATAAACACAGTCATACTTGTGGGATCCAATATATACCACGAGTATATAAGTCATAAGCATGTTCCATATTCTACAATAATTCAATAACACCCTCACTATGAAGAAATCCCACCACCTATTTGTATATAACAGTGAGTCGGTTTGGTAATTCAACAAGGAAGTCTTAAGAATCCACTATTTACCCTATTCGCTTAATCATCTGACCAGACACGAAGATCAATCAACTAAACATACCTATCATTACTACCTGTAAGGACCCAAATTTTCTTAGAGTAGCATTACTGAATCTCTTGGTACTGTCCCGAGCAAACTACCAGGCATCGCTCCACGAAAGGCCCACACGGGACGTGGGAAACCACATGGATCGTGTGGCCACTCGTGGAGGGACACTTGGTCCAGTTCATAACATGGGCAATTTGAGGCGGAGGAGATTTTGGACCAAGTGAGGGCACAAGGCCACTCACACGGTCCGTGTGGCCCTCCGTGTAATTCGCTACGTAAAATTCTTTTGAGGTATGAAAGTACCATCTCATAACTTTGTCGTGCAGAATTATTTCAACTATCATACGGCCGATGTCATGGCCTGTGTGGAGTCACACGAACCGTTAAGTCATCTGTGTGGTACCCCTTAGCCTCCAATAAATTCCCAGCATTGGCTTTGCGAATTTTCAAAGTGACGGTTCATGGTCACTGTTCACGGTCCGTGTAACATTTCACAGACCACGTAGAGGACCGTGTGGACCTAATGGTTCAAATTTATTCCCATTTCATTAATGGAGTTTATGTAATTTCAATTTGTTTTAATTATGAATTATTACCTTTTACGTATCCTAAACCCCTAATTCAACTGATATCCCTCCCATATTAATTCATTCTCCTAAAACCTTCTACCCCTCATAAGATCACCTTCCAATTCCTCTCTGCTCTCCCCTCTCAAGGTTCAAGGCTAGGGTTTAATTGAATTTCAATTCAAGCTAAATCCTTCCTGAATTCAACTCTTCAATCAAGGTATGTTGGATTGATTCTTGGTCCCTTCGACCAAGAAGACCTAAGAATCTTTCAACTGATTTCATGAATTTAGTTCACTTTAAATATGAGTTTTCAGTACTTGATTTATTTAAATCCAATTGATGCATGGGTTGTATCCTATCTATGATTTTGATTCACTTTGATCACTATTGCGATGATTTACATTAGAGTATGATGTTATAAACATACATATCCCCTTTTTAAAGTTGATTTATTCATGGGTGACTTATACTTTGTTTTAGATGTTGATTTATCTATGGATCTACTTAATTTATCATTATGATATTAATTGGTACTTAAATCTATGTTACACATTCCAATCTAACATCATGCATTACATTTGCATTCGTGCACATTGAGTTATATGGAAATTATTTAGTGGGTCAAGCCCAATTATGTTTTATAAAACTACTATGATATGAATTTTGCAAGGCATTGGTTATCACAAAAAAATGATCACATACATGTCAACGATTATGGCCCTTGAGCATTTAGGGCGCTTGCACAATTCTGTATATGTAGATGAGCTATTCCTTGCATGAGCATTATGGTTATGACTCATGATTCAGCATTTGAGGCTAAATGTGCATTGAACGGTTTGAAGTGTGTATTGCATCTCTTGAAAGCACATATATGTATAAGTATTCATGTGGGATATTGTTGACTTAGCACCGATGGATTGGGGGCGTCAGGGCTATCCCATGGGTCCTCTCCCTTTCCTTGAACTATGTGTTAACATAGGAACATTAGCCATTACCGAAAAAATCAGGTTGTAAGGAATGGTTATTCGTTTATTATATTTATGATATGATATGATATGATTATGAAAATTCCTTTTGAAAAGTGGGTCGTAAGGAAGATGACCATCCACTGAAAAGCATGGTCGTAAGGTATGATGTAGATTACCTTTGGCAAGTAATCTTCTCCGTACCGGTGGGAGGTCCCAATTGGTCTAATTCATGTAATATCTCGTATGAGTTTGAATTGTCAGTTATACTCCATCCACACTATATATGAGCATTATTGCATTTCATGTACCATAGATTTCATGGCATCTTGTTTATATTTCCATTGAATATATGATTCGTTCTATATTATGTACCCTTGTCATCTAATATTGAAATGCATGTTTGGTAAGTCATACGCATTGCATGCCCACATACTTAGTACATTCAAACGTACTAACACGTACTCTATGCCTACATGATTTTACCATGTAGGGGCCGAGCACTTCGAGTATCAACCGTTTGATGAGTAATCTGAATTCAGAAGAGTATTAGGGTTAGTTCCACCATCTAAGGAGGAGCCATCTTCTTCTATCTTTACTATCTTGAGTTCCTTTCCATTTGAGGGTGAGCCCGGGACTTGTCCTGGACCCCTTTAAATCTTGAATAGAGGCATTCGTTGGACAATATGTAGACTCTCTGAAATTCTCTTGTCTTGTGTAGTATTTGACTTTGTTTTATTGGATTGATTTATGGAAAATCCTTATTTGGTTATATGTATATTTATTTCTAGAAATGTGGAAAGTCCCTAGATCCGTGTTGCCCCCATAGCGTGAGTCCTATTCTCCTGCCCCTTAGAACTATGTGTTTGTATTTGTATGTCCTTCCTGAACTCATGATGTGTATTTTAGATACTTGACGCTTGTTTGGGGACTTTCGAGTCCTTATTCGCTGTGTCACATCTAGGCCCTAGTCTCGAGTCATGACCAAAGATGGTATCAAATCCCTAGCTTTATAAATGGTCCTCGAAGTCCAACATGCCGCGTCAAATAGAGTCCTATTCATGGGTGTAAAGTACACCATGCCTATGGGTAGGAGGCTGCGAAGGAGTTCTAGAAATTGTCTCACTTCTTTATGTCTTATGCTGCGCCATGGCTTGTACACTTGGTTCCGTTATCTTGGCGGTGTCGTTGCTCCATTTTAGAAGATGCCTCGAGGAAGACCCATCCCTCCAAGGCCGGCTCCAGCTAATGAGGATCAGGCTCCCCACGAGCCTATGGATGAAACCATCTCAAATGGTAAGTTCCGGACAGCCTTCGCCGTGCTTGCCCAGGTGGTGGCCTCTCCGATAAGGTAGGCTAACTTGCCATAGGATCCTACGCCTGCTTCTAGGTCGAGGGATTTCACCCAGATAAATCCTCTGGAGTTCCATCGGTCAAAGGCTGACAAGGATGCTCAGGAGTTCATTGATAAGCTTACCAAGATACTGAACATCATGGGTGTCACTTCTGAAGAGAAGGCTAAAGTGGCTGCCTACCAACTGAAATATGTGGCTTAGGTGTGGTATACTCAATGGTCTATGGAAAGGGTTTGTGGTGGTGATGTTAATTGGGAGGAGTTCAGATTTGCATTCCTTGATCGCTTCTTTGCCCTTGAGCTTAGGGAAGCCAAGATGACTGATTTCATCAACCTCAAGCAAGGGGATATGAGTGTGAGGGACTGACCTCAAATTCACAAAGCTTTCCAAGTATGCTCCATCACTTGTGGCTGACCCAGTGCAAGGATGCACAAGTTATTTTTGGGTATCTCTGATTTTCTTGTGAAAGAATGCCATACTGCTATGCTCATACGGGATATGGATATTGCCAGACTCATGGTGTATGCAGAATAGATCGAAGGAGAGAAACTCAAGGAGAGAAAGGTTCACGATCCCAAGAGGACCCATTTTGGTGGCGGATTCTCTGGTTCTCGGAGTGGTGGTTTTGGTCGCTTCTAACAGGGCCAAGGTTCTGGTACTCAAGTCGCTAATGATCAGGTACCTCCTCCCAAAGCGCCGATTGGTGCCGGTCAGGGTATCACTGTGTGTGACAAGTGCAGAAGGTCTCACCCGAGGGTGTGTTTGAGGGAATTGGGTTTTTGCGATGGGTGTGGTGATAAAATTCACAAGGTTACTGATAATCCTTGGAATGCCCATAGAGGTCAAGGTCCAGTGGCCCAAGGTGAGCAATGTCAACAGAGAGCTCCCTAAGGTGTTTCCCCAAAGAACAATCGGTTCTATGCACTCCATGCCCACCAAGATGTTGAAGAAGCTCTGGATGTCGTGACGGGTATGTTAAAAGTCTTTGATTTTGATGCTTATGTTTTGCTTGATCTGGGTTCAAAGCTGTCTTTTGTGACTCCTCTATTGGTTGTAAGATTTGGTTTGAGTCCCAAGGTTTTGAGGGACCCTTTCTTAGTTTATACTCCCATGGGTGAATATTTTGTTGCACATAGAGTCTATCTTTGTTGCTCGGTTTCTGTGTTGCATAAATGTTTTTCGTGTGATCTTTTAGAACTTGAGATGTTCAACTTTGACGTGATTCTTGGGATGGATTGGTCGCATGCATCATATGCTTCTATAGATCGTAGAACCTAGGTAAAGTTCCAACCTCTCTGTGAACCCGTTCTTGAATGGAAGGGTGGTGACTCCTCTGTTAAAGGTCGTTTTATTTCCTACCTCAAGGTGCGGAGAATGATTTCTAAGTGGTGCATTTATCATATTGTGAGGTTTAAGGATTTTGAGTCCGAAGTGCCTACTCTTGAGTCGGTCCCTGTGGTGAATGAGTTCTCGGATGTGTTCCCCGAAGACTTGCTAGGCATTCCTCCTGAAAGAGAGGTAGAATTTGGCATAGATCTTCTTCTGGATACTCAACCTATCTCTATCCCCCCTTATCGTATGGCACCGGCAAAATTGAAAGAGTTAAAGGAGCAGTTAAATGATTTATTGGAGAAAGGTTTCATTTGGTCTAGTATAACGCCGTGGGATGCTCCGGTGTTTTTTGTAAGAAAGGATGGATCTCTTCGAATGTGTATTAATTACAGGAAACTGAATAAGGTGACCGTTAATAATAAGTACACATTGCCCAGGATTGATGACTTGTTTGACCAGCTTCAAGGGGCTACTTATTTCTCAAAGATCGATCTTCATTTCGGGTATCATCAGTTGAAGGTTAGGGAGTGTGACATTCGAAAAATAGCTTTTCGAACATGGTATGGGCACTTTGGGTTTGTGGTGATCTCGTTTGGCCTAACCAATGCTCCAGTCGTGTTCATGGATCTAATGAATAGGGTATTTAAGCCATTCCTTGACATTTTTGTGGTGGTCTTCATCGACGACATTCTCATTTACTCCCAAAGTGAGCAGGAGCACGGGGATCACATGAGGATGGTTCTCCGAACCTTGAGAGAGAAGAAGTTGCTTGCCAAGTTTAGCAAATGCGAATTTTGGTTGGGTGAAGTGGCTTTCCTGAGTCATGTGGTGTCCGATGATGGTATCAAGATATATTAAAAAAAGACCGAGGCCATGAAGAATTGGCCCAGACCATTGACTCCTTCGAACATTCGAAGTTTTCTTGGGTTGGCTAGATATTATAGAAGGTTTATTGAAGGGTTCTCATCTATTGCATCTCTATTGACTAAGAAAAGAAGGCTAAGTTTGTGTGGTCGGACGAATGCGTGCGAAGTTTCCAGGCTTTAAAGGATAGGCTTACATCACCTCCTTTCTTGACTTTATCAGTCGATTTAGAGGGATTTGTGGTGTATTGTGATGCCTCGCAAATTGGGTTGGGTTGTGTGCTTATGCAACATGGTAAGGTAATAGCATATGCATCAAGGAAGCTGAAGGTGCATGAACGTAATTACCCAATGCACGACCTTGAATTGTTGGTGGTAGTTTTTGCCTTGAAAATTTGGAGAGGTTATTTGTATAGGGCTCATGTTGAAGTGTTCACCAATCACAAGAGTTTGCGCGCAATATGTATTCACTCAGAGGGATCTCAATTTAAGGCAAAGGAGGTGGTTGGAACTCCTAAAGGATTATGACATGAGTGTTCTGTATCATCCCGACAAGGCCAATGTTGTGGCCGATGCTCTTAGAAGACTATCTATGGGAAGTATGCCACATGTTGGGGAAGAAAGGAAAGAGTTAGCAATGGATGTTCACCGGTTATCTAGGTTGGGTATCAGGTTTTCCTATTCAAGTGATGGCGGTATCCATGTTCAAAGTGGGGCAGAATCTTCCGTGGTGAGTGATGTAAAAGATATATAGGATTTAGACCCATCTTTACTTGAATTGAAGAAGTTGGTTGCCGGAAAGGGGATCAAGGTGTTCTTCCAACGGGGAGTTGATGTGCTCTTGTACCAAGATCGGCTTTGCGTTCCAGATGTGGATGATCTTAGAAGGGTGATTATGAGTGAAGCTCACAACTCTCGTTATTATATTCACCCAGGGTCTACAAAAATGTATCAGCATTTGAAAGAGGTGTACTGGTGGCATGGTATGAAGAAAGATATCGCTAAGTTTGTATCCGAATGCCCGAGTTGTCAACAAGTGAAGGTAGAACACCCAAAGGCCCGGTGGCTTGGCCCAAGACATTGAGATTCCCACATGGAAATTTGAGGATGTAAACATGGATTTTATGGTTGGGTTGCCTCTAACCCGAATGCAATTTGATTCCATTTGGGTTGTGGTGGATCGAATGATGAAGTCGGCTTATTTCCTACTGGTTAAGACTACCTTCGGTGCCGAGGATTACGCATGGTTGTATATCCAAGAGTTGGTGAGGTTTCATGGTGTACCTTGGTCTATTATATCGGATCGTGGTACCCAATTCACTTCCCACTTTTGGAAATCCTTTAAGAAGGGACTGGGAACTAAGATTAAGTTGAGCACTATTTTTCATCCTCAAACCGATGGACAAGCTGAGAGGACTATTCAATCCTTGGAGGATATGTTGAGGGCTTGTGTGTCGGAGTTTAGGGGAAACTGGGATGACCACCTTCCACTCATTGAGTTTGCATATAATAATAACTTTCATGTTAGCATTGGTATGGTACCGTTTGAGTCCTTATATGGGATAAGGTATATGTCACTGGTGGGGTGGTTTGAGTTGAGAGAGATGGCACTAAGTAGCCCGGATTTAGTAATGGAGGCCATAGATAAGGTGAAGGTAATTAGGGAAAGGTTGAAAGCGGCACAAAGTCATCAAAAGTCTTATTCGGATGTTCGTAGGAGGGATCTTGAGTTTCATGTCTGTGATTGGGTATACATGAAAGTTTTGCCCATGAAGGGTGTGATGCATTTTGGTAAGAAGGGCAAGCTAATCCCCTGGTATGTTGGCCCTTATAAGATTATTGAGCGGGTTGGAGGTGTGGCTTATAGGTTGGAGTTGCCTCCAGACTTGAGCTTCATTCACCCGGTCTTTCATGTGCCTAGGTTGAGGAAGCTAATTGGTGATCCTAGCACCATTGTGCCCTTGGAAGGGATTGAGGTTGAAGAATACTTGTCTTATAAGGAAATTCCGATGGAGATCTTGGATAGGCAAGTAAAGGAGCTTCGTAACAAGGAGTGGCTTCGATGAAGGTGCTTTGGAGAAATTAAAATGTGGAGAGTGCGACTTAGGAGGCGGAGCTGGACATGGTTTTGAATGACTTGAATACGATTTTTATATGAGTTTAAAGCCTTTATGATTTTCTCTAATAATGAACTATGCATTGTACTATATGTTGGTGTTGCGTGCTCTAAGTCAATCCTTTCAAGCCTTGTTCTTGCACATTCGGGGACGAATGTTCCCAAGGGGGAGATGATATAAGGACCCAGATTTTATTCGAGTAGCATTCGAATCTCTTGGTACTGTCCCAAGCGAACTGCAACGCATCACTCCACGGAAGGCCTAAATGAGCCATGTGAAGCCACACGAGTTGTGTGGCCTTCCGTGGAGGGACACTTGGTCTAGTTCACGGCAGGGGCAATTTGAGGCGGAGGAGATTTTGAACCAAGTGAGGGCACATGGCCACTCAGACAGTCCGTGTGATGTGTCACGGGTTGTGTGGCCCTCCGTGTAATTTGCTACGTAAGTTTTTTCTAAGTATGGATATACCATCTCGTAACTTTGTCATGCAGAATTATTTCAAGTAATATCACACGATCGATGTCACGGCCTGTGTGGAATCATACGGACCATGAAGTCATTTGTGTGGTTCCCCTTAGCCTCGAATAAATTCCCATCGTTAGCTTTGCAAATTTTCTAAGAGACAGTTCATGGTCACTATTCACGGTTCGTGTGACGTTTCATGGACAGTGTAGGGGACCGTGTGGACCCAACGGTTCTAATTTTTTCCAGTTTCATTAATAGTGTTTATGTAATTTTGGTTTATTTTAATTATGATTTATGACTTTTTACCTATCCAAAACCCCTAATTCAACTGATATCCCTCCCCTCTTAATTCATTCCCCTAAAACCTTCTACCCCTTATAAGATCACCTGCCAATTCCTCTCTACTCTCCCCTCTCAAGGTTCAAGGCTAGGGTTTGACTGAAGTCCAATTCAAGCTAAGTCCTTCTTCAATTCAACTCCTTAATCAAGGTATGTGAGATTGATTCTTGGTCTCTTTCAACCAAGAAGACCTAAATATCTTTCAACTAATTTCATGAATTTAGTTCACTTTAAATATGAGTTTTCATTACTTGATTTATTTAATTCCAATTGATGTGTGGGTTGTATCCTATCTATGATTTCGATTCACTTTGATCAATATTATGATGATTTACCATGGGTTATGAAGTTATGAACATGCATATACCATTTTTAAAGTTGATTTATGCAAATAGGTGACTTATACTATGTTTTAGATGTTGATTTATCTACAGATCTACTTAATTTAACATTATGATATTAATTTGCACTTGAATCCATGTTACCCATTCCAACCTCACATCATGCATTACATTTGCATTCATACACATTGGGTTAGATGGAAATTATGAAGTGGGTCAAGCCCAATTATGTTTTATGAAACTACTATGATATGATTTTGGTAAGGCATTGGTTATTACAAGAATGTGATCACATACATGTCAAGGATTATGGCCCTTGAGCATTTTGGGTGCTTGCACCACTCCGTGTATGTAGATGAGCTATTACTTGCATGAGCATTATGGTTATGATTCATGATTTGACATTTGAGCCTAAATGTGCATTGAATGTTTTGAAGTGTGTATTGCATCTCTTGAAAGCACGTATATATATAAGTATTCATCTGGGATGTTGTTGACTTAGCACTAATGGATTGGGGGCGTCAGGGCTATCTCCAAGGGTCCTCTCCCTTTCCTTGAACTATGTGCCAACATAGGAACGTTAGCCATTACCGAAAAGAGCGGGTCGTAGGGAATGGTTATTCATTTATAATGTTTGTGATATGATATGATTATGAAAAATTCTTTTGAAAAGTGGATCGTAAGGAAGATGATTATCCACTGAAAAGCATGGTCGTAAGGTGTGATGTAAATTACCTTTGGCAAGTAATCTTCTCCCTATCGGTGGGAGGTCCCAATCGGCCTAATTGTTGTAAAAGCTCGCATGAGTTTGAAATGTCGGTTATAGTCCATTCCTACTATATATGAGCATTGTTGTATTCCATGTACCATAGATTTCATGGCATCTTGTATAGATTGCCATCGAATATATGACTCGTTCTATATTATGTGCCCTTGTCATCTAATATTGAAATAAAGGTTTGGTAAGTCATATGCATTGGATGCCCGTATACTTAGTACATCCAAACGTACTAATGCATACTCTATGCCTAAATGATTTTACCATGTAGGGGCCGAGCGCTTCGAGTATTAACCATTTGATAAGTAACCTGAATTCATAAGAGTATTGTGGTGAGTCCCACCCTCCAAGGACGAGCCAACTTCTTCTACCTTTACTATCTTGAGTTCCTTTAAATTTGAGGGTGAGCAAACTTGTCCTGGCCCCTGTTCCATCTTGAATAGAGGCATTTGGTAGAAAATATGTAGACTCTTTGAAATCCGCTTGTTTTGTGTGTTATTCGGCTTATGTTTTATTGGATTGATTTATGGAAAATCCTTATTTGGCTATATGTATATTTTTGGTGTTGATATGTGGAAAGTCCCTAGCCTCATATTGCCCCCCCATAGCGTGAGTCCTATTCCCCCGCCCCTTACAACTATATGTTGCTATTCGTATGTCCTTCTTGAACCGATGATGTGTGTTTTAGATACTTGAGGCTTGTTTAGGGACTTTCAGGGTCCCTATTAGCCATGTCACATCTAGGGCCTAGTCCCAGGTCATGCCACTACCTCACTAGATGTTCGAATAATCATGGCTTTTTATAACTGCACTTGTGGTTTACAAATACGGCTTTTACTCTATTCCCGCCTTCCGTATATAAATGATTCCCACAATCCACCACAAATGACACATAGGCTAACCAAATAACTGTGGATAATAGTTAATATGGTCTCATTCACAAGCAAGGCCAAAACTCCCTTCCCTTGCTGTCCAATCCACCTGGCATCGCCCCCAAACACTCACCAATGTAGCAAATACCCAACAGGCTACCCACTCAAAAGTCTCTCTGTACTTTCCTTCACCCCCGACATCTGTATCTCACTTCTCAAACATGGGCCTTAGTAGTTATTACTATTTAGGCCCTCCTTCTATAGCATCTAACAATTAACCCATGGCAAGAACCGCAACAATATCCACTAATTCTTACAAGTCATCATATCCTTACTATATAGCATAGTAGTCAGCCTGCCGACACCATCAACCACTTATAATGGCCATAAAAGATCCGGGTACAACCTCATGAATGTTTTACACCAAAACCTCCCTTAACAATATTTGACCATGATTTAACTCAACAAAAACATTTTGGAGTACATATAACTCATCTGCAATACACCGGTACACCTTCAATACACAGAGAACAGGATATATAGTAGAAGAAGCTAGAGGTAGGGCCAACATACATGCAACCGGTCCAACCCATTCCAAAACCTCAATAGTGCTAACATATCGAGCCTAAACTCACCTCACCTTCCAACCCGCATGACTTTTCTAAGGGATGACACCCTCAAAACTGCTCTATCCCAAATCTCAACTGTACAAATTGGTGTTCATGGTCAATGAACCCCGGGTGCTGACTCCAAACTGTTCCCAATCTATCTCGCACACTCCAGACCTTGGCTAAGGCGCCCTATAAAAAGTCTATACCATACAAGCCTTGCATTTTAGGCTTAAACCATCAAAGTAGAGTATGACATCAGCAACCACAAAATAGAAACAAGTTATTCCCCCCCTTCCCCAACAGGGCAGTATCAAAACTGAGCCATCCGACAATATCACTCGACCGTGCATGACAATCATAAAGAATCATCATACCTAATCCCTCACTAATAAAAGAGACCTTCCACTACAACAATATCTGACACCAGATAAAAGAGGCTTGGAACTCATACTCAAACAAGTGTTGGGTGGAGCAACACACCTACACTATATAACCATAGCCCAAGTACCAAACAATCTCACATAATGATCATCATTCACACTGGCAAGCATTTCCAGAAGTCCTAAAACAATCTCAGTCAGCTATGAATCATAACAAGTCCCAAGGGTAGAGTGACTGGCAGCTAAGCTGATAATGCAACAATATCTGATATAACAATAGAAAGCCCAACTAAGCCTCTAGGCATATCGTCTATCTCACAATCTAGTAACCACAAAATTAGATGAATCGTATATCAACCAAATCACCATAGGAAATTATGTCCATTAAGGCACAAGGTGTACCCAAGGGAATATCTAACAGCCGGTTTGTCAAATACTACATACGCCTGTATCAGTTACCCACCCCAGTTGGCAAGCATCCAAACAGTCATAGGTGTAAATCACAAAGTTTGGCTTACATTCAACCACCAACAGGGTATAATCGCAACATAGGCGACAACTACTTAGAATCCTACCAGGTACACATACTGATCACTATCAGAAACCCAACAGGTCGAAGTAGTAGGTAAATAATTGAATACGGATATCCAGAAGGCACCAGTGCTCAATCTCACCTTAATCTCAACTTATCTCGTCTTCAAGATCTCTATCAAGAGTGTTGACAACCCATATAACCTTTAACCAGCTACTACCATATGAATATTCATATCACAGAACTCTTTCCTGAATAACATCTTTTATAGCGCATTGCATAGGCCACCACCAATCAATTACTAATAACAAAGCATGCCTCTAAGTCTCTATTACATTCTCACTGCCTGCAAGCTTCCTCATCTTATTGGTACAACTCGAGGGCATCTAGCCTCTACTCAATAGGCTTTGGGGACTACTCCCTATCTACAAAAAATGATGTAACACTTCTCTGGCTCGAGGTCTAGCCTCTACGTGACATCCACACGAAGGAATGAATCGAGCAAAATTCACAAATATCATGGAACCATTGAAAAGACACACAACAAGAATCAATAACATCTGAAAGTTCCTGAATATCCCATAGCCTCCTGGAGATAAGTCACAGACGTCTCCGCACCCATCCATAGGACTCTATTAGACAGTAGCTTTACACAGTTAGACCAGTGAACGTGACTCTCATGCCACCTTGTAACGACCCTGTCCCAGTCATGATAGCGCCTGCTAGGTCCCACCTACAGGAAAGCCAATTCCCAACCCAAGGGTACCTATCCTACCTCTCTAATCCAAACAAAATCAATACAACAATAATATATACGCTGAAACCTACCCAGAACCTCGAAGGCTGCTGTACATAGCTACAACAGACATGAGGACATTTCATATACATATATTAATAATCATAATAATATACGAAACAAGGAGTGCACCTACAGATACAAAACTTTACTGTACAAGGCCGATGTCTGGATAAAATAGACGACAATCAACAAGAAGGAGACTGCAAAGAAGCCAGAGTTGTTAGTGCTTACAAAAAGTCTCCCGAGTGCTACTGAAGTTCCCAACTCAGCTATCATGATCTGTACTTGGACCTGCACAATGGGAAGAGGTAGAAGTAGGGGTGAGTACCAAAAAAGGCACCCAGTAGGCATCATCAGTTGACTGCGTGAAATAGTAAACATATATAAAGCCAAAATATATAGAGAACTGCAACAGTGTAGCAAAAAAACACTTAGATTAAGGCATAGGCATGTCTGAAAACCCTCAAATCACCAATGAGCCAACCAAGGAGATGCAAAATGATAACTGAACCAACCCAAGTGATAAACATCAATACAACTGATGAACATTGTGTAGGCTCATACCACAACGACCCCTAACTGAGGCATAGTGTGATAAGCGAGTGCAAGGCCCTAGTATCCATGCATGTACGACAACTGGGCCTCCATAAGCCCAGAAGGTACACCATCACATAATAATCATGCCGACAGATAATAACAGAGTTACTTAGAACCATCAGGGAATCCTATAGAGCTATCATACAGCCTGACACTCCATAAGAGTCTGTTGTACGTGGGTGTAAGTCCCTAGTGTCAAAGTTTGAATGCCCCCTGAGCCCCCAGAAGTCTATGAGGTATACCCACACACAATGAAGGAGTGAATGGGTGAAGAGAACCACGGGTAAACAATCGGACCCCCGGCCCCAAACATCAAAAAAGTAATCGGGTCCCCGACCCATGAGAAGTAGTATCACACGGGGACTCAAACCGCTAAAATCACCCAAGGACTCAAACCCCTTGGTCTTCCGACCTGGCCTCCAGTCGGGTATTCAGCCAGGGACAAGTCGTTTGACCATAAATATAGCGGTGGCACATATCCCCTATGGGAGAAAGAATCCCCCTAACATACTAGCAGTGTGTCATAATCAGAGTATCAATCACCGGCCCTAGCTCCACAAAACATCAATCAGGGGGTCCTCGACCCAAAAACTCAACAGGTGCTCAGTCCTCAAACTTTGTGTTCGCCACTTGGCATCAAAGCCTTAGACACCTGGATACAAGTCCCCGAGGAGCATCACCCAGGTCCCAGACTCTAAAGACTTGACCATCGGTGCTCAATGATGATGAGGAGCATCATCTAGGAGGAGATGTCAATAATCACTCACTCAACCGGATAAGAACTCTAAAACACATTGTTCCCAGATAGGCGACGACAAGCATATCATGCCTGAGTGAACTTACGCGATAATGTCACAACCTAGGTATCCCACAATCTTAATACAACCCACACAATAGTAACTAACACTTCTCTTAGGTAGAATAGATACTCCGTCATCAGATGGAGAGAACTAGTATACAATAACTATCAACAATACATCAAGGTATATAGAGACATATATATACATATCATATATCACCGTAGAATAACACCTAGCAAAGGCCAAGTATACCATAACCTTATCAATCCTAGTGCCCAAAGAAAACATTGACAAGCATGTTACATCATAAGTACTCAGGCGACCAAGCCCCTTAGAGTTATATTTATATGAGAATCAGGCCACCGTATGGCATATAATTAATACACAGTCTCGTGGTCAGCAGCTCTATAGCAATACGCTAAACAAACTTATATAGGTGTAAGTCGAGTCAGTACACATGTTTGTCCCCAGAACTAGTTATGTGTAAAATAACTTATAGTGCAATGTCAGTGTAACCTAAGCTAAGGCCTAAGAGGCTAGACAATCATAAGGGTGCCACCTACCCCGAATCATATCGCAGCCTAGCTGCTACAAGGATACAACCTACACCTCGCTAAAAAGGTCCCAGTCCCATCTCTAACCCGCTAGTGGCTTAGTATCAACACATCACGTATTATAGGACATATGGCTCCTTTACAGTTACAACTATGACCATCCACAAAACATGGTGTGTCTCTCTACTCACTAATGAATAGCACATGTACATAACATGTAACAACATGATATAGGATCATATAGACCACTAGGTAACATAGAGTCATGTTTAATTAAGAAATTCTACTAGAAGTACTAAGAAACAATATAGATAATCGTAGCCACATCATGCATATACATATCAAGTAGATATAGTTACTAGATTTAGCACACATGGTAGCATGTAATCACAGGTCAACCTCAATAGCTAGTATATTCCTTTAGCCTTAGACCACACACATACAATCAAGAGTCAAGCTCAGCATACATCCCTGTCACATGTTCACAACTCCAACCAATCCTTTTCAGGCCCTTTCGTAGTCATATAATGTAAGAACTCAGGTAATACATCAGCTAAAACTAACACAACCCTCAATACAACAACTACCATCCCATAACAGTTTATATACACAACACACAAATCATATCCATCCATATACAACATATACTCTGCAACTCAATCCATAAATAGTACATTCCTACACATTCCAACTCAAAGATGCAATTATTTCAGCCCAGTCTAGGGTTTAGAGAAAGCCTAACATACCTAGCATCCGACATCTCTTGATTTAAGTCAATCTAACCAAGCTTTTCCTCTCTAAATCATTTGTCAATGCTGCCAGCTGTTCAAACATAAGTCACCAGATCATTACAACTGACCTGCCTGTAAAATCTCAGGAAACGGGTGAAATTACATCAATTATGACTAAAATGGAAAAAATCAGGGATCACGCTCAAAATTACAAACATATCCTTGAAACATGATCCCCACATCACACCGAAGCCATAGCCAGAAATTCGGCCCAAAACAGATCCCAGAACACGCAAAAGAGGCCCAAAAACAAAGTTCGAAACATTACCCGGAAACATTCTTTTCAAAATTTTCTCTGCCACAATTCTAAAAAACCGGACAAGATCAGCGAACACCCAGTATACCACAACGTTCTTCTCGTGACGTAGAAAAATTTAGATATGAATTTGACTTAATTATGTTAAGAAACGATCGAGATATTGCAATAAAAAAATTTCACTGATTCAGAAATATAATCTACAAAAGCAACAGAGATTTCAACTCATAATATGTGTCAAATCCCAAATCTGACTTCACCACAACGCTCCTTGGAAAAAAATGAGTGACGTAGCCCTTTGAATCACTCAAATCAGATGAAAACTGAGCTCAGAAATGCAGTCCGAAGTTATAGAAATAACTATATGTGTGTAATTCTATATATATATATGCAGATATCCATCTGCCACCTAACTGCCATGTGGCAGTGCCAGATAATTCCATGTGGCAGTCTCAAAGCATGCTACAACACTGCCCCTCCTTCAATAACCCTCCAATTTTCTATTTCATCATTTTGGGCTCGTTCGGGCTCCGATTTTCACAAGCAAACTATGTAAAACTATGTATTTTGACATTCCGAATCCAATGGTGTGGTCACAAATTCCAAAGGATCTTCCTATGATAAAGCAAGGGTCCCACTTCTTATACAAAACTTTTAACGGAAAGCCCTTGGGGGCCAAATCACATCCAGACGTCCCTGGTATCAAATGAAGGGTCGCCCTAGACCAAAATAGACGTTAGGAAGCTAACCATGCTATCAAAATTCTCATTTAGAGCATGGTTCCCAAGAGCATTGACTGGGTCAACTATTAATCAGTTTCGGTGGCCAAAATTGCAATCCATGATACAATTGCACCGGACATGCCCCTAGCCTAGTTCGACCATTCCGGAGCTAATGGAATCGTCGGAATTCCATTCTGAGATCGTTTACTAGGGTTTTACTCAATGACTAATTTTACGGGTATAACTTCCCGGTTAACTAAAAAATCCACATAACTTCTGAACAACTCGACCTATAATCACACCAATAGTCACGAGGTCACCATACACATGCTCAACTCAACATAATAATAGCAAAACCATAGAAATGACCTGTAGGGTCAATATAGCTTTCCCCTTTTGATTCGAAATCAAAATACCACAATCTAGTAAAAAATATATATACAATCACACTTCAGAACCAATGACACTAAAATCATAAAATTCGGGAAAGAAGAGTAAAATGGTCCGAAAATTCAATATTGAGGCTAAAATCTTGAAATTTCAAAATGAAAACATTCTTCATGTAATTAGGAAGCTATTGGTGAAACCATTTAGAAAACATAGCTCAAAAGGGTTCGTAGTCATCATTTTTATTAAAAATTCGAGTTTATAAAAATCTCTAATTTCTCCATATGAAAACACTAAATTTGATATTAAAATTAAGGATTAATCAGTGGTTAATTAATAGGAAAGTCAAAAATAATTTTTTTTAATAACTTCTTCTTAAAAAATCAAGTGCTATCGTCCCTTCCCAAGCTCTCAAACTCAAAAGATGGAGAAAAATAGCAAAAATCTGACTATTAAATCTATTCACTATTTAGGAATAACTATGTTTTCCCGATCGTGGCTCATTTAGTCCATGATCATGATGAACAGGTCACTAATCTCTTTGTGATTACCAGCCTCCCTTCACAATCACGGAGTGTAATTGACTGTGCTTCGTTATCGCAAGCTACAGTGCCACAATCACGATGAAAGAAGCCAACACCAAAGGTCAATAATTCATATAAGGCACAAAAATCATAGAATGGACTCTCGGGATTTCTTTGAAACTCCATACAGACAAATCCTATATGTAACCCTAACAAATTCGATATTGTAGATTTGATGGAATTGTAAAAAATTAAATCTGGGGTCTCCTTTACCCGGAATCTGATAAGTCGCAACTAAACTAACATAGACACTAGAAATATCAAAATTCTACTAAAATACCTAAATAACTATGGCAGAGTTTATTCTACGACTAAAATCACTTCTTTGAACCGATGGAACCATCAAAAATCCAATCTAATCACCCAAATTCAAAATGTTGACCAAAGTCAAACCTAAGTCATATTTCAACTCAAATTCCAACTTCGAACCTAAAATACACATAATGATTCCAAATCTGATTCTGAAAACTCTCCTAGACTAATTTTCATATTTCAAAACTAATGAAGTTGAAAAAATTCTGTACTAAAATTCGAATCTCAGGATGACTCAACAATTCAAATTAGGCAACTTAGCCTTCAATAAATTCTTTCTTTCAACTTTTACAAAATATACAAAAATCAACCTTCAAAACCAATCAGATATGACTTAGGACAACCATTGAGAGGAGCAAAATGATAAAAATTTTTAACATGCCAAAAATGACCTTTAGGGTTATTGGATCATCCACCACTAAAAACTATGTTCTTCCTCGAACATAGGGGAATGGATATACATGAGATCTCAAAAGCACGAGGGTAATGGATATGTATATTAAACTCAATCTCCCAAGAACCATCTCACATGGGCCGATGCCGCCACTAAACCTTTACTAAGTTATCTCTTTGGTTATCAAATTTTTGTCCTATCTGTCTAAAATGGCCACATACTCCTCCTCATAGGTGAAATCTGAGCCCAACACCATTGAATCAAGAGAACTCATATAAGACTCATCTAGGATGTAACGCCAAAAGATCGACATATAAAACACTAGTAGCAAAGTACATAGACTAGGTGGCAAGGCAAGTCTATATGCCACCTCTCCCACTCGCTCTAGGATCTCAAAAGGGCCAAATACCTAGAGCAAGGCTTGCCTTTTTTCTTGAGCCTCATGTAACAACCCGACCTAGGGGCCTAATCATCACACGACGAATAAGATATCCGAAGGCACCACACCCAGGCCATCTTAAGCATCTTAAGCATTCATTGGCATATACATAGAGAGTAGCAGAAATTAAGACTGAGAAGAGTCTATGGGCCTATTTAAGGCAATGCAGCAACATTAAAAGCAACAACAAAAATTAACATACTGTGTCCATAAGCATACAAACTAACACATAGGTGGACAGAACCGGTACGATCAATTTCTATTAAACACGCCATAATTGTGCATCAAAGAAAGTAAAAGCCTCAAAAGGGCCATAAATACATCATCTCGAAACTAAATACAAGGTACAACAAATAAAAGTTCTAATCTTAAATGCTGAATACTAGTCTCGCATCAGTGGAGGAGTACTTGTCACTACATGGTTAAATCATGCAGGCAAAGTATACCTTAGTACGTTGGAATGTTCTAAGTATGTGAGATGCAATGCATGTACGAAATTATAATGCAATCATTCATAAATATAACATATAAGTACGTGCGAGATGAAGGATACATAAAGTGAGCTTAAGCATACATAAGGAATATAACTCAATATGAGTACAAGTCAATGCATGAGAAATCATGTGTATTGAAAACATATTATAGAATCATGAGCTTGTGGGAGAAGACCCTAACCGACATATAAAACCATGTGAGCTACTACATAGAATCTAACATAACCCCCTATATTGGCATGGGGAGACCACTTGCCGGATCGAACTCCGTCAACTTCGCATGCATCATTATAATAGAAATGGCCTACGTGGATCCACCAGCCTAGTCTAAAAAGGCTCCTATGGTGGCACATAGTTAGGGACTTTGAAATTTAGCTTTTATGGGTCATGCCTCAACTAACAGAATGAATCCTAGTCTCAAGTCTATTCGGTGTTAAGTCATCCCACGAAATCTTTAAAATATAACTTAGAATCATAAGTAGCAATCATAGGACTATCTCAAACGTAAGAACTACCAAGTGAGAATTGTCTTTTCATTTTGTGGACCTCTCTTTTAAACATCATTCAGGGAAATTGTCAACATGCTTATATCTTTATTAACATCTTTACTTTTGTCACGATTCGAAATCCGAGTGTGATGACACTCACCTAAACTGTCAAGGCGAGTCAGCCCAAAACCCAACAACATAATATAAATAACAATCTAATAATATAAATAAGCAGAAGAAAACAAAATACAACTATCGCAAGGACTGGTGTCACATGTCAAAGCCTCTATGTATAGTATACTCAAGTGAAATATAAGGCATAATGTCCAGTCCTCAAATAGAACCAAAACATAAAAGTAGAATCCTCAGGGTCTGCTGAAGACATAAGCAGCTACCCTGTAAGAAGTCCGGAAGCTTGATCCAACAAGGAGGAAGTCTAGAAAGACCAATCGGGCTCACAACCTACAAAATATAGCAAGGGGTGAGCCTCAAACCACAAGGTACTCAACAAATGGAACTAACCTAAAGTAAAGCAATGAAGAACACAAGTTCCTCCTCAAATTCAAATCACAATCGGCCGAACTACAACTCTATACTCAGAATAGTCCCATCATAACATAATATATAGATCACAGTGATATGGTTATCATCTAACATAGTATCTCAAAGCACCATTATATAACTAGATCCAACACTTACATCAAAATCAGGGATATAATAAGTACAAAATTTCATAAAAATGTACAACTATATCAACCAGATATGATATGAGATGGAGTGGAGTGGAGTGGATGCCATGATATACAATGCAATGCATTGCCAAATAGTCATTATGCATATTTGGCCTACGATACACACCCGTTGATCATATATATGCCTCAGATTCGAATCCATAGGGGTCTCACATAGACCATGTATCCGTGAAAACTACCGACAAACCTCAAGAAATGCTCACCTATCCGGAAAGGACCTCAGACCCATCTAGAAAAAACCTCGGACTGCCGACATATTACCTTTCTCAACCAATAGAGACCTTTGCCACCAATCCACTTGTTACCTTACTCATAACTCAGTCGTAGCTATCACAGGTATCAATGTATAAATAATAATAGATGTAAGGTACATGATCACAACTATATCATAATATCATCAATAAACAATGGTCTTATTATCTAAATCTCATCAATATCTCTATATCATCGGTGTCTCAATATCATCAATGTCTCAACTTCAACAAAGTCTCATTATCATCAATATCTTAATACCCTCACATCAAATTATAAGCACCATCTTTCTATCAACACCAAATGAATCATAAGATCACATAGATTATGAATTCAAAAGTAAATTACAACTCTATAAATAGCCGTATGCACACGTATTTAGTACAAAAAGTCACGATCAAGCCTACCATCGTACAATTCTATCCCTAAATACTCAATTCCTCACACCTAAGAGGATACAAGGTTCATCCACCCTTTACAAAAGGTTAGAAGTCCACTTACCTCAAATAAAGTCTTGAATCAAGTCGCAATTGCCACTTTCCTCCTTCTACGGTATTCCTAATCACCACAATCTATTCAAATATGACATCCTAGTCACATAACGAATCGAACACACTTAGATCAATTTTTCAGAAGAGAAAGGGTAAAATGGTCAAAGGCACATGCAAAAAAATGTAGCGGGAAACTAAAAACTAATGGATGAAAATATTCTTCTCGGGACAAGGATTCCAACGGTGAAAGTGATTTAAAAATGGAGCTAAGATGAGAGAGAAATCAATAATTTAAGTTTAGAAAACTCAATTTTGAAAATCCCCAAATTCCACCATCAAATCTCCAAATTTAGAAGTTAAAACACAAATTAATCAATTGAAATAGTTGAAATAGGTTAGAAAATAGTTACCCAATCAATTTGCCTTCAAACCCTTTAAAGTCCTCTCTTACAACGAAGCTTGGAATGTCAAAAATTGTAAAAAAAAAAAAAAGGTTTAAATCACGTTTTCAAAGAAAGATACAATTCAGGCATCAAAAGTGCTCTACGAACGCAGAGCCTTATCCCCTAACGCGGAGACCAAAGGGAATTAACCCTTCGCGAACACGGATGTTTGGCTACAGGATCTCTGCGAACGCGATCCATGAGGCGCGAACACGGGCTATCGATGCCAAATACACCAGAACCAACAAACCAAGAATAGCACCCTACTAGAAATGATGATCCAGAATTAGTGGAACTATCAGAATTTGAATCCGGAACCTTTGTGGCCTCGAACTCGAAAAGGATCATTTAAACTAGTTTCAGACCTAAAAACTCAAAGTATTCACAGAAACTCTAAAACTTAAAACCAGGGTATTTATAGCATTAGTTTCACCACCCAAAACTACTAAGACTAACTGAATTTTGACACGAGCTCCCGAGCCTCAAATGTTGACCAAAGTCAAACTCATGATCCAAGATGAACTATAAATGCAACATTAGGCCTAAAAACTATATTTTAACTCCAACTTCAGTTCTGTAAATTCTCCTATGACAGATTCGGCATTCCAAAACTTATGGAAACAACATAATCAAATTCTGACGCACGAAACTCAAAATGACTCTGAAACAAAAAAGTTCAAACTCAAAGCCTTTAAAACTCTTTCTTTTGCAAAACTCCAACCTTTTATGATATTTTTAAAATCTGTCATTTGGACTCATCCAAAAATGACCCAAAGTAACTTTGGGATGGGAAAATAGTAATTTGATAAAAAAAATACCATAAAGGACCTTCGAGGTCATTACATTATCCACTACTAAACAATGTTCATCCTCGAACATGAGATAAGGAACATACTTGAAGGCTAAAAAAACTGAGGGTATCGAACATGCATATCTGACTCTATCTCCTATGTAGCCTTACTTTTAGGCCTATGGCTCTACTAGACCTTTATTGAAGCAATCTCCTTAGTCTTCAACTTCTTCACCTTCCTATCCAAAATGACTACCAGCTGCTCCTCATAAGTCAAATCAGAGCTCAACTCCATAGAAATCATATGAGTTGTCCGGAATATAACACCGCATCATCAAAACATGAAATATAGGATGGACTGAAGATAGGTTGGGTTGCAAGGAAAGTCTATATACCATCTCTCTCACTCTATCAACAATCTCAAAAGGACCAATGATCTTCGGACTGGAGCTTTCTTTTCTTCCCTAACCTCACAACACCCTTCAAAGGTGAGAATTTCAACCTAACCGTGAACTCTAAAGGGCGAACCCGCCTATCAGCATAGCACTTTTGGCGACTCTAGGCTGTCACCAATCTACTCTGAATCAATCTTACCTGCTCAAGTTCATCTTTCAATATAACAAGACCCATACTCACCATTGCTACTGTGTCAAACCAACCTATCGGCGATCTGCATCTCCAGCCATACCAAGCCTCAAAAAGGAGCCATCTAAATGCTAAAATGGTAACTATTATTGTACATTAACTCTTCTAAGGCGAAATGCTGGTGCCATCTAGCCCCAAAATCAATAAAATAGGCTTGGAGCATAACCTTTAATACCTGAATAGTCCTCTCAGACTATCCAGGGTGAAAAGTTGTACTCAAATAAAAATGGGTATCTAAATCATGATGTAAATCCCTCGAAAAGTGCAAATTAACAATGGGCCTTGATATGACACAATGGATATCGGGACCCTGTGAAGTCTCACAATCAGACTAATATACATCTGAGTCAGTCTCTTAACTCTATTATTCACCTTGACCACAATGAAGTGGGCAAACTTGGTTACACCATCCGCTACTACCCAAATAGAGTAAAAAAACCTGACAGTAAAAGGTAAGCCCACAATGAAGTACATGGCAATACGCTCCCACTTCTACTCGAGAATGGGCATCTGCTGAAGCTCCACGCCTGGCCTCAAGTGCTCACACTTGACCTGCTAACATGTCAAGCACCTGGACACACACTCTGAAGTATCTCTCTTAATACCATGCCACCAACAATGTTGACTTAGATCATGATACATCTTTGTTGCCCTTGGATGAATGGAATATCTAGCATTGTGGGACTCCTCAAGTATCAACCTAATAAGAGCACCCACCTTAGGCACACAGAAGCGACCCCCCAATCCTCAAAAGACCATTAGAATCAAGCATCTAGTATTACCTCTAGTCAAGTTATCCTTGATAATACACAACTTTTCATCCTCAAACTACCCCTCACAAATCTAAACCATCAAGGATGAGCGGGCCTCAATAGTAGCAAACACTCTACTCTTTTATGAAATCTGCAACCTCACCAACCCATTTAGCCAATCTTTAAAAATCTCTAGCCAATGATCACTCCTTCACATAGATAACTACTAAAATCCCCATGCTGGAAGCCTTCTTACTCAATGCATCGGCCACCATATTGGCCTTCCCCGGGTGATAGAGAATAGTCAAGTCATAATCTTTAAGAAGCTCAATCTACCTTCTTTGTCTCAATTTTAGATCCCGATGACCGAAGACATATTGTAGGATGCGATGGCCAGTAAACATCTCGTAATGAACTCGATATAGATAGTGATGCTATAACTTTAACACAAACACAACTGCAGCCAACTCTAAATCATGAAGTAGGTAGTTCTTCTCATGGGCCTTCAACTGTCTAGAGGCATAAGCAATAACCTGCAACTTTGCATCAACATAGGACCTAACCACATTCCCGAGGCATCACAATAAAGTGAAATCAACACCCCCCTCCAGCAATGTAAGAATAAGAATTGTAATCAATAATAGCTTTTAGAAGCTCTCTTCACAGTTAGGACCAATGAAATACCATATTCTTTTGAGTAAGCCTAGTCAGTGGAGCTATAATAGTAGAGACACCCTAAAAAAATGGCGATAATAACCACCCAAGCCCACAAAATTATGAATCTCTATAACTGAGGTAGGCCTAGTCAAACCCTGAACGACATCAATCCTCACCGGATCAACTCGAATGCCCTGTGCTTTAAGAATGCTACCTAACTAAACAAGAACTCACACTTTAGAAAACTTTGCATATAAATTATCTTCCCTGAGCCTTAAATGCCTTACATGGTCCTCCTTAGTCTTGGAATAGAATAAGATATCATCGATGAACATAATCACGAACTAATCCAGATACAGCCGGAACACCCCATTCATCAACTCTATGAATGTTGCAAGGATGTTAGTGAAACCAAAAGACATAACTCATAGTGTCCATACCTTGACTAAAAGGCTATCTTAGAAAATGGGGCTGCTCCCTGAAGCTGATTAAATAAATCATCTATACGGGGAAACTGGTACTTGTTCTTGACAATCACTTTGTTCAACTATCTATAATCCATAAATATCCTCATCACTACTAGAACTTTAATCTATTGGGACGGTTTAAAAACCGTCGCTAAAGACCAGAAAACCGTCGCCATAGCCTATGACCACGGTTTAGCTAGGCGCCACAACTGATTGCGTAGCAATAGCTCTACTGCCACGGTTTGTTCACACGGTTAACATAACCGTCGTAATAAGGTATCTATTACGACGGTTTTCTTTATAATGAAGTGGCTACGGTTTGTGTTTTATTGGCACGGTTTTAAACCGTCGTAAAAGAGTTTATAGCACGGTTTCTATAACCGTAGCAGTAGAGCTTACATCACAGTTTTTATACTCGTCGCAATAGATCCTATAGCCACAGTCTACTAAACCGTTGCCATAGAATCTCTTATGGCACGATTCTGTAACCGTCGCAGTATATCCTATAGCCACAGTTAGATTAACCGTCGCCATAGATGCTCTTAGTGTGTAAACGTTGGTTCATATGTTGAGATGAGTTATTGCCTGTAAGTACTTATATATATCTTAATATTTAGTGACAATAATTTTATAAAAGAAAATGATTAAACTACACATTACTAGAATGAGAAGAAACTTTACATTACTAAAATACTAATTCAAGATATATCGATCCATAGTGTTGATAATAGCGATAAAAGCAAAACACGTACATGTACATAAGTATGTTTTAACTATTACAAAAAGGTGAGAGTACGTGCACCACATTGTTTTCAATCTTCAAAAATAAAGAATTTTTGGAACATAGCTAGGTAAAGTGAGAAATGCAATTGAGTTCCTAGCAAAGCTCATTGTGTGTAGGTAAAGTCAGCCGCACGCAGCACTTTCATCCACTTCTTCAATTCCATCATCACCTACATACAATAAATGACAAGCTAAAGTGTAAGAATGTGTCCCTTACTTCTAATACAATAAATGATAAGCTAAAGGCTTTAAGTCAATTTAATGATTAAATTTAATATACTTGAAGTCAATTTAATGATTAAAAAGTAGGCCAAACTTATACACATACTTCAAATTAAAACATGAATAGAAGTAAATAGTGACCATCTTTACAAGTCTATACACAGAAAGGAGATGAAAATAAAGGTCAAAAAGACCATAGATCACATAAATATGGCCACCAATCACCTTTTCCTATCCATTATATGATATGTTAGTTGAATAGTTTTTCTCCATTTCTTTATGTGCCTTGGTTGGGCTCTACCATCAAATTTAATTGTCTCAGAACCTAAAACTTAGCAATCCTAACATACCCCTACATTTATACCTCTATTCAAAGTTACTTGTACAAGGAAAATGAAGTTCTTAGCTTTACTCCTATCACTCATTTGGTTGTCTTAAATTTTACTCTTATCACTCATTTGGCTGTCTTAAGTTTTTTTTTTTTTTACATTATACTGATTGCTTCTACTTTGAAATGAAGTTCTTAGCGTTCACCTATTATTTACTTGGTGTTCACATTGTGGCTAGCTATTCCTTCCATTGAAAAATTTGTAAAGAAATGATTTGAAACAGCCACTATGGCAATTGTAGTACAAGGCATTAAACAATGCCACTTAAGGTTTACCTGAATCAGTAATCAAACCAATTGAGATGCTGGTACACTTTCTATTACTACCTATGTTTTCCCATTTGAAGTTCTCCAGATGTTCGTAGTTGACTACATGAGGGTCTTCTACACTCCATTACAAGGCTTTAAAGCTAATTAGAAAATTTCCTAACTTTTAGTTAATAGCTAATGAATGTCATTTGTCTCGTTACATCTTTTATAATTGTGCCTAAATCCTTTCATCTAGTGTCATTTTTTCTAAAATATATAGCTCTCACAGTTGGTCTTCACTCACATTTGGGTACTTCACAAGCTCAATAGAAGTGACAATTAACAAGGTGCTAACCATATCTGGGAGAAGAAATCTTGGCATGGAAGTTTGACACTTTAGTTGTTAATTGATGTAAGTACCCTGTTACAGCAGAAATAAACAGCCACAGCTAGTGGACACCTCATGCATATATACACCATATTCTTTCCTGAAATAAACAGCCACAGCAGCTTGTGGAAATAAGTATACCACAATCTAACCAGCCACAAGTCCACAATACAACATATATCCCAGAACCAAACAGGGGTAGCAGAATATCTATACCAAAACAAGTCCACAGTACAACATATATGCCGGAAGCAGTCGTACACGTTGTCATATCTCAGTAGAATAAGAAGCAGCAGCAGAAGAAGAAAAAAAAGAAAAAATAATATTCCAAGAAGAAGAATAAGATGCAGCAGCAGCAGCAGAAGAAGAAAAATAATATTCCAAGAAGAAGAATAAGATGCAGCAGCAGCAGAAGAAGAAAAAGAAGAAAAATAATGTTCAGCAGAAGAAGAAAAATAATATTCCAAGAAGAAGAATAAGATGCAGCAGCAGCAGAAGAAGAAAAAGAAGAAAAATAATGTTCAGCAGAAGAAGAATAAGAAGCAGCAGAAGAAGAAGAAAAAGAAGAAGAAGAAATACTCTAAACAGAAAATTAGTAACACTAACCTTGTCCGACGGCTTGTGAAGAAGCAGCGTCTCTTTGTGATGGAACGGTCAATGCTGCAAGTATGTTAGGGTCAATTAATCCGGCATGCTGTAGTTGTGCAATTACATCGGCAATAACTTCTTGTCTCATAGTTCTTTTTTGTTCCTCCATTTGTTTCTCCATTTTTTGGATCCTTTCTTCCATTTGTTTCACTACACCATTTGTTGCATTTAAACATGGTTCAGAATTGCCAACTACTTTCTTCAAAGTAGTCTTTGTAACCCCCGTTCCATATAGTCTTAGACGCCCAGGCTGTTCAGGACCCATGACTGCGGAAAATGAATCAACAGACTGGCCATTTGCACTCGATTGTGCTTCAAGTTCCTCCATTTCAGCCTAACAAAGCATATCCAACAATCACAGTCTTGTATATAATTCAAAATAAAGAATTAATGTCATTGTAAATCTATTAATATACAGTATACATACAATTTTACTAGTAGTGTTTTCATAGGAGGCCTTGTACACACGGTTAGGATTCCTTCTTCTTGTGACCACAAAGAGCTCCTTAGATGATACAATTTCCTTCTCTTTTTCCTAGTCACAAGAAAATTGATATAAGAAATTGCTTAAATGATAGATTAATACTAGACAATAAATAAGAAAACACACCAATCTATTACGGATTACAGCAAAACTCTTTTTGCTGGTAGTGTGTGGATTCAACAACTTTTTCCGATTCTTAGTATTTGTTTCCGACATCTTCTGCAAATAAATGAATCAATAATAATGTTAGTTAAGTGATCGACATTTTTGCAACAATCAACTTTAATGTACAATAAATCTGCAACAACAACAATATCATAGAAGAGATCAGAAAAAAAATGAGTTGAAAGTTTTAGATTCCGAACTACAATTTACCAGGAATTTCTCAGACTTCCAATATTTGAGGAGTTCTTTGAACTGACATTCTGGAATATGGCCAGGCTTATTGGACATTCGAACTGTATCATTCTCATATGGGTCATAATAAGTTCTCTTCAACTCAGCTCTATGACTTCTCCATGCCTCTCGAATTGTTGCCAGAGTCCAAGCTTTTGCCGCATCAGGAATATTGTATTTCTCCTACAATTTGGTGTCAACAAGTAATCAAAGAGAAGAAAAATTGCTTTAAGAATAATTAAATATTGAAAAGTCCAAACCTTGGTATATTCCCATAAATCCTTTTTAGTATCCATTTTCTTCCAATCAAATACATCATATGGACAAAGGGTTGCATTTCTTGCCAATGTGCCTAGGAAGCTACTTAGCTCTGTTACGTCGTCTTCAGTAGGTCCAATCGGCTGATCTAAACTATTCAATAGGATCAATTTACGCTCTTGCCGGCTATGTACTTTAGGCATCATCGTTCTACCTCTTGTGTTTTTTGTGGGAACGCCTTCAACTACAACAAAATATGACTTAGAAATCATGAATGAAATAAGTAAGTTCCTAAGCTTATATGTTACCTTGTTCTTCAGGTTGTTCATCTGTTGGAGGACTAACCAAACTCCTTTGCACTTGATCCTCAACAGGCTGCTGCTCAACAGGATGATCATCGAAAGTTTGTGGCTCGACAGATTGTCCATTAACTTCAGACTGTGGAGCTACCGGCTGTTTTTCAATTAATTTCAGTAGTTGTTCTTTCTCTGACTCTATAGCTTCAACTACTTCATTTGTTGTCAACACCCGTCGCTTTTTATTTGCCAAGAATGATAATGATCCAGGTTTAGCATATGCCTTATGTTTGGTTTTTTTATTTCTTTTTGGTGATTCTTGTTGACTCATGACTATCAAATCCTGCATAAAATTAAGAGTGATAGTTTGCAATGTCAGAAAAAAGAGATTTGGAGGAAAAGAAGAGGAAGATGCTGAGATGACAAAGAACACTACAGTTTCTGGAAATACACAACTAGATCAGGTATGTCAGCTATCTACTCCTATTGCAACAGATGCTAGTAATGACTTTTCTGGTGATGTAGGTCAAACCAGACAACATGCTAAGAGCAAAGGAAAACAAGTTGCATAACGGGAAGAAAGGCAGGTCCCAAAAAACAAAAACCAAAAAAAGAAGAACAATAATGCAAAGCAAAATCAGGAAGAGAGCTAATCCACTATATCAATACTACAACTCTTGACATTTATTACTATTAATGATTTCCTTGGAACCAATAAAAACAGAACAGAAAGGTATGGAACCGAAAACATAGAGAAGAACTCACAGTACAAGGAATCCCACTTGCAAGCAGTGCCTCTTCTGCTTTCCTTTTCCAAACGAAAACTCCCTAAAATCTGCATTGTGAGGTTAGCAAACACACTCAAATCTGCATTAAGTTCTTTAATGCACTCAACTGGTGGTCCACTATTAAGTTGAAGAAAATGAAATGGAGCAGCAAAGTATTTAGTTGAAGAAGATGAGAGATCAGAACCTGGAGTTTTGTTGGTCCACTATTAAGTTAAAGATTCTCTAGAGAAACTTTGAAGGCAGAAAACACTGAAAAGGAATAAGAGAGAAAATTAGGCTTAGTAATATATGCAACAATATACATAACACGTGCGTATTATTGAAATGAGACTAATTTAGAGACAACTTGAAAAAAACCACATTAATAGAAATGGAAAACAAACATAGAAAATAGAGTCCAATCGAAATTCGTCATTGATAAGATGCAACTCAATAGTGTATTCATTACTCACTGAAAAAAATAAAGAAGAGAATGTATTTGAAGTAGGTCGGAAGATCCTTTGTCAATCATCGGCCTCCACCCAATCCCAATCAGTATCATCGAAGTCATCTTCCTCTTCCGATTCTTCCGAAGGTACATCTTGTGAATCATGTGAGATGGAAGGCGCATCAATGATATCAACTGGGAGATCTTCCCTCGACCATCTAACATCTACATCGACTAATCTTTCTGAAGAAACAATATCATCATTTGTTTCCCTCCAAAATGTTTCTTCAATATTAGGACAATTCTCTTCCTCCAAATCATACAAATCTACTGGAACCTTATTTCTTGCATAATAAACATTTTTCTCAATTGGGTCTTCCACATAAAAAACTTGATGTACTTGAGATGCTAGTACAAAAGGATCATCCGTACAACATTTTTTATTGAAGTATACCCAAGTCAAGCCATATTCATCAACTTCATTATGAAACCAATCACATCTGAAAAGTACAACACTAAAACAACTCTAATAATCAATCTCAATGATGTCCTGAATAACTCCATAATAGATAACCATTCCATCGACAGGATTTTGATCCCTAGCACTAGCAAAACTATCTGTTGTGGCTGACAAAGTCACTCCACTATTTTGAGTTTTGCAAGGAGCATCCCGTGTCTTCGTATGGAAACGATATCCATTAATGAAATATCCAGTATATTTTTTAGCCACAAAATTAGGCCCTTTGCCAAGCTATCTTGAATGATTGGGCACTTCAACATTTTTAACTTTGTCCCTAAACCAATCACTAAATTCTCTATTATGGATCTGTGCTTTTACCCAGGCACTTCCTCTATTACGAGTATCAACTAAACTCTTATGTTCCCTGCAAGCATGTATTGCAATTTAATCAATATGTACTTATTAATGAAATTCAAAACACATTAATCATAACATATAAATGAAGATTCAATGCTTACTTGATAAATGCATCAACTTTTTCATCACTAGTATTAAACAAAGTGTATCGATGTGCTGCAGACCATGCACCATGCTCCAAATTAAAACTCTTGCCTTTCCTTTTGTTCTTACTTCCAATTGGATGACCTGTCTTAGGAAATAAAGGTGAAACAACATCTCCCGCTATTTGAATGTCCTCATCATCCTCAGTTTGGTACCTACTAAATCTTGTTTTCACCCCATCAGGTAGATATCTCGAACAAAAGGTCAAACACTCTACACCTTTATAATCCTCTACTATTGATCCTTCAGGATTTTTTCGATTACGAACAAGCCCCTTGTATTCACACATATTTCTTTCAGAAGAATACATCCAACGCAAATGAGTCGGACCCCCAAGCTTAATTTCGTCTACTAGATGAATAGGCAAATGTGACATGATATCAAAATAGGATGGAGGAAAAATCTTTTCAAGCTCGCATTGTATATCAATGATTTCAGCCTTCATCTTATCAAGATCGCTTCTTCTTATGACCTTTTTACATATGCTTTTAAAAAAGTTTCCCAACCTAATCAAGACTAAAGACACATTCTTGGGTAGCACTTTCCGGACTGCAATCTGGATCAAGTAATGTAGTATGAAATGAGCATCATGACTTTTGTATCTTGATACTTTCAGCTCTTCCATTTGCACACGATTTGATACATTAGAGGCACACCCTTTTGGCAATTTGGCATCTTTTAAAACAGTGCAAAATAGTCGTTTCTCTTCTGGTTTCATAGAGAAACAAGCTTTAGCCAGATGAACGTTTCCAGTATCACAATCTTCCATTGGTTGAAGCTCTCTGCGTATCCCCATATCACGCAAGTCATAGCGCGAATTTATATGATCTTTTGACTTTCCAAATATATCCAATAAAGTCCCAAGCAAACTATCACAAATATTCTTTTCTATGTGCATTACATCAAGATTATGCCTCAACTTATTGGTTGCCCAGTATGGCAATTCAAAAAATATGGATTTTTTTTCCATGGACCATCATTCTTTCGTTTTCTTTTTTTTTGGCCCTTTCCAAAAATATTTTTGAAATCACGAAGTTCTTCCAGCACTTGTACACCCGATAAGGGCATCGGTGCAGATTTATGCTCCTCTTTACCATCAAATAATTTCTTATCTCTTCTAAAAGGATGATCAAGAGGCAAAAATGCACGATGACCCATGTAACACATCTTACGACTGTGTTTGAGATATTGGGAACAAGTATTATGATTGCAAGTGGAACATGCCCATCTCCCCTTGGTGCTCCATCCCGAAAGCATTGCCAATGCTGGAAAATCACTAACTGTCCACAATAAAGCTGCACGCAACATAAATGTTTGGTTAGCTACAACATCATATGTCTTCACTCCCACTTCCCATAGTTCTTTCAACTCCTCAATCAGTGGTTGTAAGTATACATCAATATCATTTCCGGGTGACGATGGACCTGGAATAATCATTGACAACATTATGTACTCTGACTTCATGCAAATCCATGGTGATAAATTGTAATTCATTAACATAACCGGCCATGTACTGTGGGAAATGCTCATAGTTCGAAATGGATTGAATCCGTCACTTGAAAGACCCAATCTAATATTACGAACATCATTAGCAAAGTCAGGGTGAAGGGAATCAAAATCCTTCCAAGCTTCTCCATCAGCAGGATGTCTTAGATTTCCATCTTTGGGTCGCTCGGTATCATGCCATCTCATAGCTATAGATGTTTCAGAACACATGAATATTCTCTGAAGCCTAGGCTTTAAAGGAAAGTACCTCAAAACCTTCACCGGGATTTTAGTGACCTTACTTGTTAAGTCATTCCGAACATTCTTCCATCTAGAAGATCCACACACAGAGCAATTATCTAACTTTGCATTGTCTTTCCAAAATAACATACAATCATTAGCACATGCATGAATTTTATGATAATTAAGACCCAAATCTTCTATCTCCTTTTTTGCCTTGTAAAAAGACTCAGGTATCTGAGCAAGTGGAAATGCCTCTTTTATCAAGTCTAACAAGTCTGAAAAGGCAACATCACTCAATTTGTGAATGCATTTTAACAAGTACAATCGGATGGTGAAACTCAACTTAGAAAAATTTTTACACCCCGGATAAAGCTGTTGTTTACCATCCTCTATTATTTTAAAGAATTTATTAGCATCTTCAAATGCTCCCTCTTGAACTCCCTCATGTCTTAGGTGATCTTCTACATTTTGAAAAGTATCATGAAGTACTTTACCAAAATCATCATGCATGTTTGAAGTTTCATCATCATTGGTTGGTTGTGGCATATTTCTTGAGGAAAAACCTTCTCCATGGAAAACCCATTTGATGTATCCATGAACAAATCCATGACAAATCAAATGATCCTCCACTACATTTCGACAATGCCAATTACGATTAAAGCACTTCTTACAAGGACACAATATTTCATTTCCTTGGGAAGCTTGTTCAAATGCCTTATCAAGAAAATCATTAACTCCATGAATATATTCATCGGTAGATCTTCGGAGATCCATCCAACTTTTATCTCCTATATCCATTTAACATCCTACGTACATGACCAAAATAGTATAGGCAATAAATTAATCAAAATATAAATAAGTAAGTAATGCACAAATTAGGATGATTGATACAATCAACACATGATAGAAGCAAAAAAACCAGTTATTCTGAAGCAACAGCCAAATAAGCTAAAAAAAATGAAATATGGATATTAAGACTTCTCCCAGTTGCAAGGATTCAATGCCAAAAGAGTTTATACACAAAATATCAAATAAGAATCCTCCATCCAGAAACAAATACACGAAATATCAAACTTAACATTTGTACATCTCTAGCATGAAGTTATCTATATCTCCAAGCTTCAGCATAGGAATCTTGTGAGACTTCTAGGTTGCTGCATTCAAGGAGAAGAAAAGATGTTGATCTATGAATACATGTCTAACAAAAGCTTGGACTCATACATATTTGGTTTGGATCTCTCACCTACTACACAAGCTAAACTAACATATTTAACTTTGTTACATTAGTCATTAACATGTACATCTAGAACTAGGGAAAATTATGTTCACAATAACAATTAACTCATTGAAAGCTTATTTTATAGATGAAACAAAGAGCAAATTACTTGATTGGCCAAAGCGTTTCGACATCATAAATGGAATTGCACGTGGCTTATTGTATCTCCATCAAGATTCTCGGCTACGGATTATTCATAGAGACCTTAAAGCAAGATTTCTCGTTCGCTGGGACTTATTCCTCTCGAATTTAGGTTTACTGTGCTTACTCTAATGACAACAAGTGAAGGGAATAATCAGCTACCATATTTGGTTCTTTACATGCCTCACAAATTTTTTACATCAAAAGTAGGCTTTGGTTGCTTTAAATTAAACACTAGTGTACCTTGAGTATGGGCATTTGAAGTGGCTAGGGTGCTCTATTGGCAACATAATAAGTTTCTCTAACCCCCAAAACGACTTATCGACCAGCATATACTAACCTAGCTACATTCAGAGACACCCATTACCTCAAAGTAGTTAAAACCAAACAATTTTACTCCCAAAACTTCAATCAAAAGCTCAAATAACACAATAATGCAAAACCCCCAAAAAGGAAAACTGAAAAATTACCTGTAAGAGAACAAGAACAGCGCTTTGAATCTGTTTCTCTAAATTCGACTCTGTTTCTCAAAGAAGAACAAGAACAACGCTTCAATTCTTCTTCTTCAACTATTGCATGTGTCGATTTCTTCTTCAATTTCTGAATCGTCGCCGTCGATTTCGGATCTGCTTCAAAGAAGGAGTCGCGCGCGTATAGTACTACACTGAAGGAGTCGTGTACTGAAGTAGTGTACTGAAATAATTTTATTTAAGTGGAGGGAAATGTTAAAATAATTTTAGTGGAGGAGGGAAATATTTTTATTTCCTGGAATGTTTAATTTTTTTGCTAAAATTAACCGTGGCCATAGTTACTCTATTGCCACGGTTTAAAAAAACCATGGCATAAAGAAATCTATAGCCATGGTTAACGTACTAATAACACGGTTTCTTTTAATAATTTTATTGCTACGGTCAAAATTATATTGCCACGGTTTTAACCGTGGCAATAATTATCTATTGCCACGGTTGTTTAACCGTTGCCACAGAACCGTGGTAATATACCGAATTTCTAGTAGTGCATGGATCCGTCCTTCTTCTTTACAAATAGGACTTGGGCATGAATAAAACCCTTGCTCAATAGATCCTAGAACTACTTCTTTAGCTCCTTCACCTCAGTTGGATCCATCCGATAAGGAGTGATAGAAAAGGACTCAAGGTCAATAGCAAAATCAATGTCCCGATCAGGAGGGACCCTTGGTAGATTAGTAGGAAACACCTCCAGGAAGTCACAAACCATCCGGATACACTCCATAGAAATTGGTTCAATAGTAGTATTATAAATAAAAGCCAAATAAGCTAAACACCCTTGATTAATCAATTTTTTGGCCCAAATCTTTCCTCGATCTACCTGGCATGGGTAAAGCAACGGTCTTTGCATAATAATAAAGAATAGAAAAATACGGGGATGGCCAATCCATATCATAAATAACATCAAAATCTACCATATCCAATATAATCAGATCTACCCAAGTCTCATAGCCCGCCGAACTAACAAGGCAAGATCAGTACACCCGATACATTACTATGGACTCTTCTACTTGGGTCAAAACATGAACAGGCATAGACATGAAATCACAAGGTAACTCGAATCCCATAGAGAAATAAGCAGACACATATGTATAAGTACAACAAGGATCAAACAACACAAAGGTAGGGCACTGGAAAACAGGAAAATACATGTGATCACAATATCAGAGACCTCAGCCTTAGGTTTACCTAGAAGGACATAACAATGGGCACCCTGACCTCTACCCGTAGATAGTGATCCTCTACACCCTGAAGAAATGGAAGTATCACTTGCTCCCCTACCACCAGTATGTCCATCTCTATCGATTTGACCTCTACCTCGGCCCCTATTTAGTGGGACTGAACCTCTACCTAGTGGTGTTGGAGCTCTGATGGTGCTGCGGAGTATGAGTGTAGGGCCTAAAATTAGTCTGCCTAGGACACAAGCGAATCTTGTAATTAAGACATCCAGTCCAGAGAAAGACATAAGAGTGGACCACGGCCGTGAAGGGGCAGGAGGGATGTTATAATCTCCCTGGCTCATGGGCCTTTATTGAAAACCAGATGAACTCTGAATTGGACTATAGGAATCACGGGGACCTTTTCATCCCTCTAAAGTAAGCAAGGATGCATGAACCCCGCAATGATAAAAGAACTACCTCTTCTAACCATACCTCTGCCCCTTGATGAGGTATCTGAGTATTATCCAGAAGTACAGACCCTTTTGGGGACCCCAAACTCCTCCCTCTGCATCCACTCCACCTCTTTAGTGGAGCTAACAACTGACTGAAATAAAGCTCCATCTCTATCAACCAAAAATATCAATTGTCTGATGGAATAAATCAACCCTCTAACAAATTGATAGACTTTCTCCTCCTGAGTCAGGATAATAGTTGTAATATGATGAGCCAACTGACAAAAATGGATCTCCTACTCTAAGACGATCATGGTGCCCTTCATCAAACCTTTCAACCTCAAATAGCTCTCTTCACGAATAGTCCTAGGAATGAACCAATCGTAAAAGGCACTAGAAAATGTCTCCCAGGTCATCCAGGGAGACCCAGCTAAAACAGATCCTGAATAGGTACTCCACCACTCCCTGGCTGGCCCACGGAGATAGAGAGTGACATACTACATATCATGTGTCTCTATTAAACCCACTACCTCGAGTAGCTCTTGCAAGTGGTCAAGAACTCATGCGCATCCTCAGTCTTTCCACCCTATAACTGAGGTGGCTCCGTCTTACGGAACTTGCTCATCATCAGTAAAAACTTTTTCTAGTGCCATCTCAATAACCAGAGCCATTAATGGCTAGTTAACCAAAACCTGGGTCTTGGGGGCCTATTGTTCATATTGAGGTTGCACCCTCACTCAAGTCTCTAAAGTACCAGGAGTGACAGTCGGGCTACCAGCATGCCCCAAAGTGTATCCTGGAGTATTAGTGCTACCACAAACTTATGTGGAACATACTCCTACCTAGGCACCATGGCTGGCTCAGGGGAGATACCCCACTCAGAATCTCTCGCTAGTACGGCCCCTCAACCCTGGCCTCTAGCTCGCCCCCCAGCCTAGCTCCTGCCACTGGCTAGGGTCTTAATAGCAACATCAGAGGCGCCTCCTCATAGCCTGTAGCAGTAGTAGCTCTGGTCCTCGCCATCGGTCAAAAGGACACACGTACACTCAACATATATATATAACCCATGCACGAATTGATTAGAATGAAATGAAAGAGAGTTTCCTAACAGTGTTTATAGCCTCTCAAGGATAAATAACAAATCTTGCGCACCGATCCTCAAGACTCTACTAGACTGAGCTTCTACACAAGTGAGACCTATGAACCGACTGCTCTGATACCAAGTTATCATGATTTAAAATCCAGGTGTGATGACACTTACCTAAACCACCATGGGGAGTTAAATTAAAACCCAATAGCTTAACAATAGCAACAAAAGAGGAAGATAACAGTCTAGTAATATATATAAGCAGAAGAAAAAAATACAACTATTCCAAGGACTAGTGTCACATTTACAATCCTATATGTATAGAATGCTCAAATAAAATACAAGACATAATGTCTAGTCCTTAGTAGAACCAAAATATAAAAGTGGAATCCTAAAGGTCTGCTAAAGACATAAGTAGATACCCCGCAAAAAGTGTGGAAGCTCGATCCAACAATGAGGAAGTCTAGTAAGATAGACCAGGCTCACAACCTACAAAATGTAGCAAGGGGTGAGCACTAAGCCACAGGGTACTCAGCAAATGGAACTTATCTAAAGTAAAGCAATGAAGAACACAAGTAACTCTACAAATCCCAACCACGATCCGCTTGACTACAACCCTAGCACAACATAATATACAAATCACAATAATATGGTTATACTCATCATATAACACAGTATCTCAAAGCACTAGTATATAACTAGATCTAACACTAACATTGAAACCAGGGATATAGTAAGTACAAAATCTCATAAATAATATACATCTATATCAACCAAATATAATACGAGATTAGAATGAATTCCATAAGATGAATACAATTCAATGCAATGTCAAATAATCGTGATGCATGTCTGTCCTATAATACACATTTGTTGATCATATATATGCCTTAGATCGGAACCCCTGGGGGTCTCACGTAGACCATGTATCCATGAAAACCACTGGCAAAGACCTCAATTAAAGCTCACAAGTCCAAAAAATAACAGGGACACGTCCGAAAAAGAACTTGGATCATCGGCATATTACCTCGGCTCTACTGGTAGAGACCTCGACCACCAATCCACTTGTTACCTTACTCACAACTCGGTTGTAGCCATCACAAGTTTCAATGCACCAAAGATAATAGATGTAAGGTTTATGATTGCAATTATACCATAATATCATCAGTAAAAAATGATCTCATTTTCTCAATATCACCAATATCATAAGTATCTCAATATTATCAGTATCTCAACATCAACAATGTCTCATTATCATCAATATCTTAATGCCCTCAGGTCACAATATAAGCACCATCTCTCTATAAACACCAAATTAATCATATGATCACATAGATTATGAATTCACAATTAAATTACGACTTAGTAAGTAGCTATATGAACAAGCATTCAAGATGAAAAGTCACGATCAAGCCTAGAAATGTACAATTCTACCTCCCAAATACACAATTCCTTACACATTGGAGCATACAAGGTTCATCCATACTTAACAAAAGGTTAGAAGTCCACTTACCTCAAATAAAGTCTCGAATAAATTCGATATTGCCACATTCCCCCTTCCTCGATATTCCAAATCACCATAATCTATTCAAATAAGGCATCCTAATCACATAATGAATCTAATGACATTAAAATCAATTAATTTAGAGATAAAAGGTAAAATAGTCAAAAATCACACACCAGAAAATGTAGTCAAAAACTAAAAATAAATAGATGAAAATGTTCTACTTGTAACAAGGATTCCAACGATGAAAACATTTTTAAAATAGAGCTAAGATGTCGGAGAAATCAATTATTTAAGTTTAGAAAACTCAATTTCAAAAACCCCCAAATTCCACCATTAAATCCCCAAATTTAGAAGTTTAAACACAAATTAATCATTTAAAATAATTGATACAGGTTAGAAAATAGTTACCCGATCAATTTGCTTTTACAAAATTTGAAAATCCTCTCTTAGAACCAAGCTTGGGATGTGAAAAATGGTTAAAAGAGTTTAAATCACATTTTTAAAGAAACATACTGTTCAGGCATCAAAAGTGCTCTGCGAATATGGAGCCTTATCCGCAAATGTGGAGACCAAAGAGGGTTAACCCTCCGTGAACACGACAGCCACCCTATGCATGCAGAGGTCTAACATCTAGATCTCTGCAAACGTTGTCCATGAGGAACGAAGGCAGAGTACCGATGCAAGATGCACCAGAAACGACAATGCACCAACAACACAGCTTAAACCAAAAACAATAATCGGACCCTCAGGATTTCGTTCAGAACCCCAAGAAAATAATTCATGCGTAGAACCCTACTAGAAACGATAATCCAAACTTAATGGAACTGTAAGAATGCTAATCAGGAACCTCTGGGCCCGAACCAAGAAGGATCATTTAAACTAGTATTGGACCTAAAAATTCAAATTATTCACAAAACCTCAAAAAACTACAACGAGGGTATTTTTTGCGTTAGTTTCACCACTCGAAACCACTAGGATTGACAAAATTTCGATAAAAGCTCTCGAACCCCAAATGTTGACCTTAGTCAACTTATGATCTTAGATGCACTAAATATGCAACTTTGGGAGTAAAATCTCTGTTTTAACTCCAAATTCAGTTCTCCTAGTACTCCTAAACTAGATTCAACATTTCAGAACTAATGAAATCAAAGAAATCTAATTCTGATGCACGAAACTTGAAACAACTCTAAAACTCAAAAATTTCTAACTTAAAGCCTTTTAAAACTCTTTCTTTTATAAAACTCCTATATTTTATTATATTTTCAGAATTTGTCTTTTGGACTCATCCGAAAATGACCCAAGGCAACTTTCGAGAAGCAAAAAGGGGTAATTTGGTCAAAAATCCAGAAACAACCTACGAGGGCATTTTGGCCTTAAAACATAACTTTAATTCCAAAATCATCATCATAAATCATGCTAAGGTTTACATGAAAACTAATCGGGCTAGTCATTTTAAATGAAACAATCATAAATCACATAAAATTTAAGAAATTTCTCTTTTAAGGACCAACATAAACACCCATACTTCATCATTATCAAAGCTCATCATTAGGTTATCATCTATAGCCCAAAACATGCATATACTTAGTAAAATATCAAAGGATATCGTGAATAGCATTTAATAACATAAAACATCATGAAATCACTATGAACGTACATAATATTTTAAAGGAACTTAAAGAAAATGTAAAATACTTATGAAGAACTTTATGGGTGGAAGGATATCCATAAATTAATTCACATACCTTAGGAACCTTGGAAACCCTAGCCTCCTTAGCTTATTTTTGAGATAGTCTTGCCTTAGAGAAAATTTGAGAGTTCAAAGAATCAATGAATGAATAAGGTCTTAGGGCTTTAATGCTTGTTTAGGATCCCTTGTGATCCAAAAAATAAAAGGGTTTATGAATAGGAATGGTTAAATTTACCAAACTACCCCTTATTAAAATATCCAGATCAATCATACAAAAGCCCATTTATGGGCCATATGTCAAACCACAGGCCATAAGTCTTGTTAGCTTGGTAATTTTTAAAAATCCCTTAAATTAATTTTGTTGGACTCAAAACCATAAAACCATCTTAAGGGTTTTCCTAATATATGCGGGTCGTATTTGAATTCGTAGAGTCCTTCCACACTTAGCCATTTTCTCATTTTTATAGACCCCATCCATGAAGGGATTCTACGGGCCATACATACTTCTATGGGCCGTGTTGATAACTCATGGATCACCTTCGTGAAAAATCCACTTTTCTTCAAGTCAAGGTCCTTCATCTACCAACCAGCCTATGGCCCGTAAACCCTTATATGGTCTATTAAAGGGTGTGTAGGTTACCCCACACTTGGAAAGGTTTTCCCTTCCTGAACTTTCATGTTTAAGGACAAACCTATGGGTTGTAACTCCTCCTACAGGTCGTAAGTGTTCCTCGTACAATGACTCCTGGTCATTTTGCAGGTCAACGTTTCTGCACTCTTAGGCTCCAAAACTAGGAGTTATTACACCTCAGAAACTCTTCATGGAAGAAATCCTCAATCATATCTAGTAACCCCCATGAACCTAAGGGTTGAATCCATCTATCAACATAATGCTTTTGATGACTCTAGGCTGTCAAAAACTGACTCTGAATCAATAGCAGTTACTCCATAGTGTCTCTAGGTAAATTAGCTTTTGGAGTATTCACCACAATCAAATCAAACCATGCAAAGGGGTTGATTACCTAATGATAAATTAGACCATGGACCAATCTTAACCAAAATCCTCTAAAACACCGCACAGTTCCCCAAATTAATTTCCTTATCTCATAACCACGAAGCAATGCTGAACTAATACTTGTCGATACTAGCACCAAATCTTAACCAATAACCACACACTCGTAATGTACATACACTGCAACCGTAAACATTTTTTTATCCTTGTAACATAGTTCTCCCTCGAGTTTAAGCTACGAAAATCTTATCCTTAGAAAATGAATATTCATGAGAGAGAATCCAAAAAACTTGACCCAAAGAAGGTAGAAATATGACAATCAACAAGTGAATGATATCCTCAAGTGTATAAAACTTCTAATAATACTATTGGGATGTTTGAACAGTAGCTATGATTGTAGACAATTCGTGAAACTAGAAAGAAATGTGCCCAGTGATCCTCAAGGTCAATCACATATTGTTGAAACATATCCTTAACAATAAGATAAATACCAAGACTATTTAAAGACTACATTTTTCCATGATAGTTCTCATACAAGCACTCTCAACCAGGTTTGCACATGTAGTGCACTACTATAACCTAATTATTAAAAATTCTCTTTTGCCTTACACAATACTCCCCCTTTGATAACTACGATTAAAACTCTTCAGTTACCAGTTTCAACCTGTTTGACCTTTCTCTGCACATGATTTCTTATTTGATTAACAACATAGCTCGTAACATACTCAACTTTTTAAATCCAACACATTCACTAGAATCTAATAACTAAAACTAACAAATCAGATTCCAACAAAAAAACATGACCTTATTGATCTTTCACACATGTTTCTGAAATAATTATTAGTACCAAAATTTCTTAGAAATTACATTGTCACTGTTTGTAACTCTAAATTATAACTTCTCTCTCTTCCCAAATGAAGTATTACTATTCGTCTCCAGCCAACTCTAAGCATCCAACGTTTTTAACTGGCCCTACCCAAGGCCAATGATATTAATTTGAATCTTGATAGTTCTATTCCCATGGGCTACAACTACTTAATCATAACCAATTTCAACCACATGCAACCACTCACATGACATGTCTCAGCCTCTATACAAACACCTATAGCCTCATGTTAAAACTTAAAGAAGTCCTTGATCACCCCAAGAATTTTGTATACCATACGTGCATAACCTTTATTAACCACCAAGCATCTACATAATCTATCATGAAAGCCTATGTTAACTTCCATCAACAAGGTAGTATCCACCTAATTTAAAGTCTTTAATAATCATGATTGAACAATCCAACCTAATATAACAATATAAAATCTCTCATATATCATTATTTGTCATTAAAATCAAAACAAGTTTGCAGAAACGTGGTTGATAATTTTTCATAGACCTATGTGTAAGGCATCATATAATTAAAGGTTGGAATTGAAAAAGAAAATTCAGGACTAGGTTCTGGTGCAAGGATGTACGAGCTAACCTATGGCCCATGGTTGGGTTTATGGGTCGTAGATAGGCCTCATGGGTTAGACACTTGGTAAAATTTTTAATTTTAGAGATTGATTTACGAAAGATTCTACGACTCATAAAATAAACTACAAGTCATAGAGAGTGACCCAATCAGGTTTTGGAAGTTTGGAAAAGTATAACTATACAAAAGCATATATGGACCATGGTCCAATTGATGAATCATGAAAAGGGTTTCATGGTTTGGGTTTTGAAAAGTGTAATTTTCTATGTTTTGCGTGGACTTATGAGGGGGTATTTATGATCTATAGGTGGAGTTATGGGCCATAGAAAGGTTCTTGTAAAGTGAGATTTAGATACTAGATTTAGGGACTCAGTGTGTAACCAAACGAAACCCCTAACCTATGAGCTATAGAATTATATACAACCCATAGATCAGGCTTGTATATTGGCCTTTATAGTTTTATGAGGGGCAGTTTTGATATTTCACTTGCACCCTAAGTCTAATACTACATCATTTAAGGCCTACTTCTACCTATATCATCCACATTCCCTCCCATTGCACTGTCATTCTCTTTCGAAATTCTCTTAAGGCTTTTCACACTAAAGATTCAAAGAAGGAAAGATTTAGGGTTTCAAGGTTCTCTTCTCCAAGCTCTAGCTTTTCTCTTAGGCTTCCATCAAGGTATATGGATTTCATTTATGGGTTCTTTCCACCCATGAATCCCAAGTAATTTTCTTAATTTACTTAGTTCAAGTTATGAAATCTTTATGAGTTTCATATCTTATCAAATGTTTCTAGCATGATGTATTAACTACTTAATAATGCATTATGCTATGAATTTATGATATACTATGTAAGATGCCAATGTAACACATAAAACTATAATTTTATCATTCATGTAATTATAATGCCATCATGCATGAAATTTTAATGTTATTCAACATCAACACAGCGGAAATAGAGTAGTGAACTACCTCGATCAAAGGGCCAAATGGCCAACATCAGTCTCATCATCATAATAAGTAAGTACTAAGTACTAAATTCATAAGGGAAAACCATCAACATCGAACCTCTACTTATGAAGCCTCATACCTGGCTCAACTTTCTAAGATGGTACCATTACAGACCATGTCTACCCAAACCATAAAATAATGAAAACAACAAATAAAAAGGTCTCCTCCGGATAGCAAGGAGGCTCACCAATGACTGAACTCGAAATCTCCGACCTCAACGAAGCATCTGCTGAAGTCCTCTCTCTTGTATCTGCATCATGAAACAATACAGCGCCGAGTGGCGTCAGTACGTGGAATGTACTGCATGTAAAATAGTTGAATATAACAATATAAGTACAACAACATAGTGAAACATCAAATAAACATCATACTCCATCAGAATGTCATGCGTCCATCTAATGCAAGAGATTGGAATACACAAGTGACTCCTCAACCTCTCATCTCAACATCATCAATACATCAGACTCACCTCAAGGAAACTCAACTCAACTCAACTCAAAACATCACATCAACATCAACATTAGAGTACTATTAAAGTAAGACCTCACTGGGAACCTAACTGGGAGTTTCTCTAACCGACAACCATCACCTATGAGCCAGTGATGATACAGCGAAGCGATGTCGTTGCCACATCCATCTAGTACCCTTACCGGGGTAAAGGACATAAACCTAAGTGGATCCACAAGAAAAAACCTCAGTCCTCTATTGGGACAAGAAAGGAGCCATCCACATTGCAGTTCAATCCTCTCTTCCTACGCGAGCCACATAGTTAATGGATTTGAGTGGAACTCACTCTCACCCATTTATGGCTCCACCAAGATGTATCATGACTTGAGAGAAGTCTATTGGTGGAGTGGAATTAAGAGGGACATCGCTGAGTTTGTTTCAACATGCCCAAATTGCTAGCAGGTGAAGGTTGAGCATCAAAGGCCAAGTGGCTTGGCTCAAAACTTTGAGATTCTAGAATGAAAGTGGGAGATGATTAATATGGATTTCATCACTGGCCTACCAAGATTCCGGAGGCATCATGATTCCATATGGGTGATTGTAGACAAGATGACAAAGTGAACGTATTTTCTAGCAGCCAAGACGACTAACAATGAAGAGGACTATGCCAAGATGTATATCCAAGAGATTGTGAGGTTGCGCGGAGTTCCCTTGTCCATTGTCTCGGATAGAGGAGCCCAATTTACCTCTCATTTCTGGAAGTCTTTCCAGAAAGGATTGGGTACCAAAGTGAACTTGAGAACGTCCTTTCATCCACAAACGGATGGTCAGGCAGAACGCACTTTTCAGACGGTAGAAGATATGTTGAGAACCTGCATCCTTGACTTCAAAGGAAATTGGGATGACCATTTACCATTGATTGAATTTGCATATTATGATAGTTATCATGCCAGCTTCCAAATGACCCCCTATGAGGCCTTGTATGGGAGGAGGTGTAGATCACCCATTCGATGGTTTGAAGTTGGAGAAGCTGAGTTGATTGGGCCTGACCTTGTCCACCAGTCCATGGAGAAGGTGAAAGCTTATTAGAGAAAGATTGAAGACTGCCCAAAGCCATCAGAAACCTTACACAAACATGAGGAGAAGAGACCTAGAGTTCGAGGTGAGCGATTGGGTATACCTAAAGGTATCACCCATGAAGGGTGTCATGAGGTTTGGGAAGAAGGAGAAATTAAGTCCTCGTTATATTGGCCCTTATGAGATTTTGCAAAGAATTGGGAAGGTTGCTTATGAGCTAGAGTTACCTTCTGAGTTGGAGGGAATCCATCCAGTGTTCCACATTTCGATGTTGAAGAAGTTTTTGGGAGATCCTGCCTTGGTAATCCCTGTTGAGAGCACAAGAGTCAGAGATAGTTTGTCCTATGAGGAAATTCCAGTACAAATCCTTGATCGACAGGATCGTAGGCTGAGAAACAAAGAGATATCCTCCGTCAAAGTTCTGTGGAGGAACTAATTTGTTGAGAAAGCCACATGGGAAGCGGAAGAAGAGATGAAAACAAAATATCCGCACTTGTTCGTGCCTGAGGTTGATGAAAGTGTCGGAGGTAATATTCTTACTTTTTATGTAACTTAATGTTCCTACCATGAGTTAATGTGTATATTCCTGATGTCTGAGTAGATGTTATTGAGGTCGATGAAGAGTTGAGGAGTTGAGTTATTGAGTTACTATCGAGGTGAGTCCTGAGTCTATTCGTGCTAAAATACCATTTCTACTCATCATTCGAGGACTAATGATCCCAAAAGGGAGATAATGTAACGCTCGATAAATTATCAAAATACCCCTAGGGAAGAGGTGAGTGCAAAATGCATCTTTCGATGCTCGGATTAAAAATCTGAGAGTAGGTTTGTGATCAACACAAAAAATTGAGTGGGGGAAGGGTCTTGGTCGATTTTTAGAGAGACTGAGTCAAAAGATAATTTTTCGTTCCAAAACAAAAAACAGTGTGCCTTTGCGATAGGGCCGCGTCGCAGACCTCTCGCAGACCCACACATGTTTTCCTGTGATTTTTTGACAGAGTTGAGTTTTTCAAAATTACACTGTCTGCGATAGGTCCGCGTCGTGGACTGTCCTATTTCAACTCCGGCAATCATTTCCTTAAAATTTTGAGGGGCATTCTAGTCCATTCCTATACATTCTAAACTTCCCATACAACGAATAAAGGTCGTTTTTGCGAAAAAAGGGTTCCAAAAACCCATCCAAGAGCATTCTTCCTAGAAAGGTCACTAAGCCAGGGCTTGACGGGAGTGGAGATTGAGGAATTCAAGAGGAGATTGTTCAAGGGATTGTTGTTAGCAATCATCCCAGGTATGTAAGGCTAACCTAAAGTATGATTATTCTCCCATGAGCCCTTTTGAGTAAATTGAGTTGTGTATTGAATATAATGAGGTTGATGTGAAGGTTGTTGAGCATTACACTGTGTTTTACTTAATGCATACATTATACACGAATTGATGATCATCCTAAACTTGATTTATTGCATAATTCATTTCATGAGTGTTTTTCACAAAACCCTATCATTAATTTATTTAAAAGTGTAAGAATGAACTAGGGGATGAGTCTAGAGCCTTAATGAGATTGATGTTTGTGATGTTGTGATTGTGTTCCACATTTGATGAGAGTCTTGATGATAATGTTGATGAGAATGATGATTCATGATGTCTTAAAGCCGGAAGTTTAATTTCTAAAAGAGTATTTTGAGTCCATGATGTTGATGCTGATGTTGATTGGGTGAGGTGATGTTGATGTTGAGGTATTATGTCCCTACGGGACTGATGTTGATGTTGAGGTATTATACTATGTCCCTATGATATTGATGATGATGTACTATACTATGTCCCCTATAGGACTGATGAGGTTGAGGTTTATGAGCATTTCGAATCCTGGGAGGAGTATTGAGCATCGAAATAAGTGAGAGTGAGTCCCACTCGAATCCATTAACTAGGTGGCCCGTGTAGGAAGAGAGGATTGAACCACAATGCGGATGGCTCCTTTCTTGTCCCAATAGAGGACTGAGGTTTTTTCTTGTGGATCCACTGAGATTGATGTCCTTTACCCCGGGTAGGGTATTGGATGGATGTGGCAATGACATCGCTTCGTTGTATCATCACTGGCTCATAGGTGATGGTTGTCGGTTACAGAAACTCCTAGTTAGGTTCCCAGTGATGTCTTACTTCAATAGAACTATGATGTTGATGTTGATGTGATGTTTTGAGTCGAGTTCCTTGAGTTGAGTTGAGTCGAGTTCCCTGAGTTGAGTTGTGTCGAGTTCCCTGAGTTGAGTTGAGTCGAGTTTCCTTGAGGTGAGTCCGATGTATTGATGATGTTGAGATAAGAGGTTGAGGAGTCACTTGTCTATTCTAATCTCTTTCCTTAGATGGACGCGTGGCATTCTGATGGAGTATGATGTTGAGTTGATGTTTCACTATGCATTTGTACTTATATTGTTATACTCGACTATTTTACATACCAGTACATTCCACGTACTGATGCCACTCGGTGCTGCATCGTTTCATGATGCAGATATAGGAGTTAGAGGACTTTAGCAGACACATCGTTGAGGTCAGAGATTTCAATTTCAGTCATTGGTGAGCCTCCTTGCTATTCGGAGGAGACCCTTCTATTTGTTTTTTGGTTATTTTATGGGTTGGGTAGCCATGGTATGTCATGGTATCATCTTAGACAGTTGAGTAAGGTTAGAGGCTTCATAGACCTGAGTAGAGGTTTGATGTTGATAGTTTTCCCTTATGAATTGAGTAGTACTTAATACTTACTTATTTTGATGATGAGACTGATGTTGGCCATTTAGCCCTTTAATCGAGGTAGTTCACTACTCTATTTCCGCTGTGTTGATGTTGAATGACTGTCTTGAGAACGAGTGGTTCGCTTAGGGTCTAGCAATAGTCTCTAGGTGCCTGCCACACCTAGGGTACCCTCCTAGGGCATGACAAAATGATTCTTGTTAGAAATGATAAAAATATAAAAGAAAAATGGCTCCGACAAAGAATAATAAAAAGCCTAAGGAAAATGCTTTTCTCTAGAGATGAAAGATAAATGCCAAAGGAAAATGATTTTTGGCTGATACATGGTCCATGTAAGGCTCCTGTGGGTTTTGCTCTGATTGAATCACCGGATGTATATCATAGAATAGATATGCATCATGATTATTTGACATTGCATTGTATTACTTACATTTCATGGCATCTCCATTCATTTCATTCATTGCTTTAAAAACTCTATTCTTGTAAATTATTATAATCTAACAGTTGAGATGTTTTGTGTGTGTGTGTATTATGTATGATGTCTTTCATGCTTGCGGGGTTGGAAATTCAAAGGTATGTAGTTGGACTGGTAGGAGTTTCTGTGTTCTTTATTCTCTACCTGCATTTAGATCTTCTTGCTAGGTATTGTGTTGGTCAATACTTAGCATTGCTTCCATACTTTGTAGGCATTGAGCCTGGTGCCTCTTGATCTATTCCTTTTCTACTGAGCCGAGCTTCTAGAATCTTAAAGGTAGCAGCTTGTATTTTGGCGGACTCTCGAGGCTCTTTTACCTTATGTTTTATTTGAAAACTATGACATTTAGACTTGTACCATTTTTCCTTCATTTCAGTTAAAGTAGTGGCTTGTACATATAACACCAGTCTTGGGTCCATTTTAGATCTAAATAACCTTCTTAAATGCTTATCCTTTCATATTTAGATTGTATTTTTGCTTTACCTTTCACATTATTTTATTATTTGTGTTTAGGCAGACTTACGCCAGTGGGTTAAATGCAAGTGCCATAACACTCGATTTTGTATCGTGACATTAGAATAATAAGAAAAACTAGAAACTATGTTTTTTTAACAAAATGCTTAAAAAATAAAATTATATTCATTATTTTAGGTCGCTCACATTCTTTAAAAAATATCATACACTCTCTATGTTCGGTGAACAAAAGATGAATGTAACAACAATAGTTCAAAGAGTTTTAAGGGGTACTAGGATGCCGGAAAATTGAAGGTTCCTTTTTTAAAATTTGTGACAACTTTAAGAGTTACTTCATGTATTTTCTCTTTAATAAACAAGTGATTATTTGCCAATGACATGTGCCTCCATGCATTCCCAGTCAAACAAATTCAATAAATTGAAACGGAGCAGATAAATCTTAATTAATTTTATAACACATAAAATTTAGTAACTAGTATTGCAATGTAAAATATGACTTATTCAAGTTGTGAGAAGTAAATATATAATATATAAACAACTTCAATCAAGAAAGTCAGTTCTCATTCACCATCCGAGAGCTTTCACACCTAAATATTTTTTCTAATATAACAATTTTATTGATGTGATCAAATCTCAGTATTCATGAAGAAACTTGAAAAAAAAATCTTAATATAAAAATCTAACACTAAATTCTACAATTAAAGTGAATTAATTTTATAATATCTACATCTTGTCGTATTTGTCTAGTTATGACCAAGATATGAAAGAATTTATGACACAATTAGATAACCATTGTAATAACCCATAGTATTGTCTCTGGAATCAGTCCACTTGATTTCATAAAAATATCTCCCTTGAAAAATTTTACTGGGTACTTTGGACTATTCGATAACTAAGACTATTTAATTTACGGGTAAGTTTAAATAATTAATAAGTGGTGGGCTAAATGTTAATTTGTTAAAAGCCCTATATCCACTTGATCTATGTATTAAATTAGGTTAGTAGGATTTAACAGTTTCAGAGAAAAAAATAAAAGAGAGAGGCAGAAACATTCTGCGGGGAGCAAGAGGAAGTCACCGGGTAAGGTTTTTGCCATGTGTTTCTTCCTATGTACATGTAAATATGAGTTACTTTTCTACTTATATTTTAGAGCTTAACTTTAAATCAAATAAAAGTGAAACAAATAGAGATTTTGAGAAGTGGGACGAATATAGGAAAAGGAGGAAAAACATTGGATATGGATATAATAATGTTGCTGGAATCAACATGGTCAGTAATGAGAGTGGTAGAATTAATACTGATCCGCCAATCAAATGTATAGGTATCACTTTTTGCTTTCCCCTCACCTGCGCACTGCCTCTGCGTATAAATCATAATTTTAGGCGATCTTGTACTACTTTATATGCCCTCAGATGAATATATATATATATATATATATATATATATATAGACACACACACACATATATTTTTTGTATAAATATTGGAGAATTGAAACTTAATACTAGGCTTGAAATTTTGGGAATTGATTATGGAATTGGTTAGTTTTTAAGTCTAGGCTAGACGTATAGTAATGTGGGTCTTGCTAGTTTTGAAATCTTATTGTGATAACTTATTTTTCAAGATCATGGTGCTACAGATTCTAATCGGAAAGGGGATGTTCAAGTATTAGAGTGATCGTGATTTGACTAAGGCAAGTGAACTTTCAAAACTTTGTAATTCTTGTAGAATTCTCAAATTATCCTTTCTTCTATCTGTGATTTGTGAAATATTTTAATATTATAAAAATTAAGATGATTAGATGTAAATGTGAGTTGGTGTGGTGGTGTGACACTTGAATTTGAAAATGTGGTTAAGTGATGAGAATTCTACTTTTGAGATATATTGCTGAGGTTGGTGATTATGAGTGGATTTGTTTGTGGACTTCATCTCATGTTCATTCATTCTATAACATACATGTTTGCATTGTTCTGGATATTGTTATGAGTGAGATGGTAAAAGTTGGGGCCGAGGTCTTTACCGATCGAGATGTGATGCCGAGGTCTTTGCCGGTGAGATTGTGATATTGAGATCTTTGCTAGTGATATTGTGATGCCGAGGACTTTGCCGGCGATGATAATATGCCGAGGTCTTTACCGGCGATGTTGAGTATTTGTTTTTAGTGATATTTTGATGCCGAGGTCATTGCCAGCGATTATTGCATAAGCATTGCATCTCATCCTTGCATATTCCTGTGTGGCATGATATTATTCCTGTGATTGACTGTGTTATCACTTGTGAGTTTGGCTTGTGATTTTGAATTGTGACATTGTGACAACTATCTTTATTGTGTATTATATGTTGTTGGGATGGACTGATTTTCTATGCAGGTTATAGTTGTAGTGGTTGGTTGGGATGAAAGGAGTTTGTGTATTCTATTGGAATTATTCTGTGTTGTTAGTTGACTTGTTGGGTACCGCATTGTTTTGGTACTCATCCTTGCTCCTACACTTGTGTAGGTTTTGAGTCCGGATAGTGAGTAGAAATTTTCCTTGATCATCCAAGCATTCAGGAGATTTAGAGAGGTAGTTGTTGTCTTCTGGCTGACTCTCTTGTTCCTATTTGTTTAGTGCTTTGTTCTATTCGAGAAGAAAGACACTTTAAACTTGTACTTCTGTGACTTTTTTTTCTGTATTGTTAGTGGCTTGTACACGTGACAACCAGTCCTTGGGAAGTGTTTAAGTTGTCAAGATTTTCAGCTTTAGTTACCATCCTAGTTAATTATTTCCACATAGTATTACTGTTTCTCGTTGGGTTTAGGCTGACTTGTTCATCACATCTATTTTCGGGTCGTGACAACCATAATCTAATACAATGACTTTTATGCTATCAGAACCCATCAAGTTTATACTTTTCAATTTATTCATCCAATATTTAAATTTACAATTTACAAAAGATTGTTTTGGATATTTTTCCTATATAATAAGCATTTGATTTTCCCCTATATATCTTGCCTCAATATTTTCCGTCTCCAATTTTTTTCTAGTTACAATTTACAAAAGATTATTGTTGACATGGATGCTCTGGATTGCTCCATTTGCTTAGAGCTGGTTATCGACAACAATAGCAGGTTCATTGCAAAGTTAAAGTGTGGACATGTTTTCCAATTAGGTATGCAGCTTAAATAGTAGCTTTAGCCATGTCGAGTAGCTAGATATATATAGTTATGTTTCATTTGTGTGTATTATTGTTTCATTACTAGATCTACTTTCTCTTTGGGCCTTTATTTGTAAAACTTATTCATAGTTGTAAGAACTTTGTTTATATAGCTATTCTTGGTATTTCTTCCGGACCTTTTTTTTCTTTCGTAATTTTTTTTAATTGAAGTGGATTTAGTAATCTCTCTCTATATCTATCTATCTATCTTCTCACTTAGCTCTTCTCGAATTTGAAAGAAGATTTTTGAGAAGTAACTTTTGAAATTCCTTTATAGAAGAGAAAATACATTTTAATGCATAATTAGTTTAAGAAATTCTTATTTGAGGGAGTCTCTTAAAAGAATTATTAATCAACTAAGAAAATGTTTATAAGAAAGTGTTTCAAAAAAACACTTTCAGAGTTTCAAAACAAATACTTGTATAGAAATTTGGCTTGCATGATCAATAATAGATCTGAATCAATTTTTTTATGATTGGGATGGATCCCCTTGGTTTTTCCCTCTTGGTGCTAGGGAGACAAGAAAAAAAAGTAGAAATATAGATTTGTACCTGCTGTATTAGATACTTGTACCAATATCTTTAAATCATAATTGTAATAGTAATGTCTTTTTATTGAAAATTAAATATCTTTAAATCATAATTTAATTATATTTATTTTTAATGCAGATTGTATAGGTTCAGAATTCAATGTAAGGGGCTTAATGCTTTGTCCTAATTGCCGAGATATAGAGAATGGAAATTGGTTATTTCTAGAATATGAGGAACCTTATGCACAATATGAAGAGGAAGTTGAAACAATATAGGTAATATAAAAAATTATTTATCACTTACCTCATTTATATCGTGTGTGTGTATATAATCATCGAATCATAATTGAATCATCTTCAATTATATTTTTCATTAAATTTCTCCCTTTTTATTTTATTCCCTTCTATAAATTTTTGTATATCACCGAGATTGTTTACCAAATGATACAGATTAGTTAACATTTTTTTACTTATTCTTTTTTAATTTCCCTAAGATGCGTGGTGGGGGCAAAAGGGGAAAAATACTTTCAAAAATTTAAACTATGTACTTAGTGACGTGATACATTATCACGTAAAAAATCTAGCTATACTATATATGTTTCTATCGGTTTATAAAAATATTGGTTTGAGTCGATCATATGTAATTTTAAAGGTCATACTTATTACTTTAAAGAATATATATATGCTCCAAAAAATTGTTGTATGGTAGGAATATATATTAAGGTCGTTTGGTTGTGTGAAATAAGTTTCATATTAGTAGGTTAAAACAGGTTGCATATTTTATAAGAAGTTTTTAATAATATGAGGTTTGATTCAAAACAAGTAATGTTGCACCATGTTAAAAGTATATTTGTGTTATTTTAATTTGACAATTAGTATGTCGAACAAGACGAGTATAGATTAATTAAAGTTATGATGTCTTGCCTTTTGTTGCTAGTAATAGGTTTGCTTTCTTTATATATAGCTTTAAGAACACGTCTAAACAATATAAAAGTTGGTCGAATTCGGTGCCTATAAATATTAAGATGATGTGGGCACAAAATTAATCTCCAAATAAGCTCTTATGTGTTGTATTATGTAGAACTTAGTATGTGATGGGACATAAAAACTTGAATATATATACATATATATATATATATATATATATGAGGTCATTCGAAGAATAAATTTGAGCTTGTTAAACAAAAAACAAACACTTTATGTAGAATGCTAGCAAAGTTCTAGGGGATCGCAAGAATATCTTATTTGATATTGGACAAGCCTTTAAGAGTGAAAGGGGAAGGAGAGCTTACATAAAATTGCGGCAAAACGATTTATAATTGACTCTCAACTGCTACTCTGTTAGATGATATTTCTTATACAATGATTATTGAGATTTTGTGAGAAAATGTTTATGCATCAAAAGGATTGTAATTACAAGAATTGTCCTAATAATAAGTTATAATGATGATAGATAAGCAAGAAATTTTTTTCACTGTGATTAAAAGTTTTTGACGATTTATTAAGATTTGACTAAAAATTTTGATGATTAATATAACTTGTTGTGTAGAAATTTCAACAACACATGTTGATTTAATACTTAAAATTTTTCAAAATTAACCCTAAATGGCTCGAAAGTTTATGCCCACTATTATAATGTAATATAACATTTTTCATTAGATATATTAAACTCAACCCACTAAAAAGTAACTGGCTTATTTTATTTTCTTTAAAAAACAAGCTAAATAAAAAATAACAATGATATAATTCTTGAAATTTCTTCAACAAAAAGCCAATATAAAATAATATCAAACATGCTTGATGACTCTTTAGTTTTCTACGGTCTATATATGAAAATTGAGGGAGGAGGAGGAAGAGAAATTCAAGTGGAAGTGTATATTTGCACAAATTTCTTAATAAGGAAAAAATTAAATAGATGTACCAAGGAAGTATAGGCCGTATGAAATTCTCGAACATAATTTACAATCTATGTTTGAATTCACCTATGAAATTCTTTTCATCTAGTATGTTACTAAATCGTTTAATTGTTGTTTTAATTAACCAGCTCTATTTGGAGGTATAGGATTACAATGCATCATCATTGTTCCTCTTAAAGAATAAAAAAAGAAGAAGATAATTTTTTTGTTTCGGCAACTAAAATGTCTTTAAAGTATTAAAAAACAATTGTGGTTCTAAAAACATCTTAAGAGTTCATATTGAACTATGAGATTAATTATTCATTTTTAAATTTAACTGTTCATTTCTTTTTATTTAAAAATATCGTATCCATTTATTTTGGAAATGCTTTTAGCAATTACTTATGAACATCTATTTCTAAATTATTTTGTCCTTGAACATGTAATTAGCTACTTGAGCCACAAGCAGAGTCATACTTCGGTCTAGTAGATGAAATGAATGCTCATATTGTTGGAATTGTAAAGTATGCTTACAATCATTTTCTCTGACATATTTTCCTCATTTAATTTTTAAGACTTCATACTTTTTTTAAACATGTTCTTGGTTAAATAATTTACCTATGACATACTTTTTGGTTAATTAAGAACATAATTTGTCATGTGATTGAATAATATCCTACATATTTTTTATTTTTATTGGTAAGTAAATATTTTATTTATCAAAGTGATCATTATAAAACATCAAAAACAAGTTTGAACAAGTAGCTTCAAGTCTTTCTAAGCATCACATTCTATAATATCCCTACTTAGCTATTGCATCTATAGTAGGGATATGCATTGATTCCTTATCATCTACTACTTAATCTAGTTTGATGTGATCCTCCACTATATATATCTTATATAATTTATTTAACAATGAGCTCCTCAATAATCTATTTGTGTTGGAAAATTTTGTAGTTATACTCTATCCACACTAATATTCCAGCCAAAATATCCTACACACTTATGCTATATTCTTTCAACCTTTCATGTGTGTTAGTCCCCATTGTATTTCTTCATGCCATTTCAAACCTGGCCTTTATATTCCCTGCCATGCTAGCATCTTAGTCAATACTCCAGCATTGAATGAATATTCAAAGAAATGACAACTAATCAATGTCCTTTTCCTCCAATTGATGCAAGGGACATGTAAAGGTAGTTGTTAACCCCTTTTTTGCCAATTTGACCTTTTTTGACAGTCTCTTGTTTAATATAATATACAATACGAATAGAGATTTAGGAGCTCCATACTTTGCGAAAATCATCTTTCTACACTTCACTTTCACCATGTCACCTCTCATCTTTCATAATCTTTTTTTATAAAGCACTGTGCTATTTGCAACAAAGTATGTTCATTGTATCTAGCAACTTGGAGGTGTTTTTGAGCCTTGAAAATACTATGTACTATCCGAGATATTTTTTAAGCCTAGGTGTCCCATACTCCCTCTTACACATAATAGCTATGTATTCACTCTACTCATAGTTCGTTCTTCTTTTTGCATAGATTCCATGGGATATTATCTATTGTGGCATCGTTTAAGGTATTTACATTAAGAAAAATAATGACCTCACTAGTTTGGCCATCATAGCTCTCCTAGGAAAAGAGTGCTTTTTCAAATGTCTCCACATTCCCTGTCAACATAAACACCTGCACATACTTTCAACAACATGTATAATATTGTTAGACCAGGCAAAAATTTGTGCCCAAAAGATCTGAATGGCAAACAAGATATTTTTAACCAATTGAGTTCTTCCAACATAGGATAAGAACTTAGTGATCCAGTTAGTAACTTGTCACAATCTGAAACCGGGTACTGGGGCACTTGCCTAAACTCACAAAGACAAGTAAACCTAATTAATAATATAAAAATAAGGCGAGCGAAAAGTAATAAACTATCAATAGGTAATACAATGATTAATAAACCACAATTCAAAATCCAACTAAAAGACATAATATCACGTGTACAAGCCACTAGAATTTATGCATAATTGAATAATGATACAAGTCTCAATGTCTTAGTCCTGAAATAGAAAACAAATTCACAAAGTAGAAGAAGCTGGAGGGTTCGCCAAAGAGATAAGATATTACCTCTCACGTAATCCAAAAGCTTAGTCCAAGTAAGGAAATAGAGAAATCAAGAGGATCTTAACTCACAACCTACACAAATGTACAAGAATAAAGTTAGTACAAAATAATACGATACTCAGCAAGTAAATACTAAATACGAAGTAAAGAGATGAAATAGACATATATTTTGTCAATATGCCAACTTAACTTCCTAAAACGACAACCTGCAAGTAAATCAGTCCAACTTAGACCGTTCACATTTCAAGTATAGATAGTTCACCAACAAAATTAGTCACTGCATGTTAAGTCATCAATTAATAGATACTCCAAAATAGATATTCACAACCACATTGAACAAATGGAGTGCAAGTACTACAAATATAATGCCAAATATTGTATACATGTCTATCCAACGATATACATCTGTTGATAACCCAAGGCCAGAACCCATGGGGCAAGTCACCGACCTTGTATCTGCCAAAACTATTTTCCATGGACATTTTCATATCTAGCAAGAACTATTTCACATCAGCTTTTATCATATCTAGCCAGAATAATTTCCTAATGACTTTTATCATTTCTCACCAGAACTATTTTTCATCGTTTTTTAAGAAAAAGTAGATCTCAATCAATTCTCACAAGTAATACAAATAGCATATACATAGAATGAATGAGTAAGTGATGAAGTCCAAAAACCAATCCGCTCAATTCAACATCACAACAAGCACTACAAGAAAAAAGACTTTCAACGACCATTTCTTAACGACGAGAAATAAATCCGGTCGTTATAAATACACTTATAGTGACCAAATTCTATTCTGATCGTTATAAATATACTTATAGTGACCAAATATTTTTCCGGTCGTTATAAATATACCTATAGCGACCAAATTTTTTTCAGTCATTATAAGTATACTTATAGCGATCAAATTATTTTACGGTCATTATAAATATACTTATAGCGACCAAATTATTTTATGATCGTTATAAATATACTTATAGTGACCAACTTTTTTTTCGATTATTATAAATACACTTATAGTGATCAAATCTTTTTCCGGTCATTAAAAATAAATTTTGATCTAACATTAACGAGGGAACAAATTTGGTTTTTAAAAAGCATAACATGCCATCGTTAAAACATATTAGTTAGTGTAAAAATATGTTTAACTAATATGAGAATAAAAAGATCAGACCAAATCATGTTAAAGTATAACAAGTGGTGTTTTGTTAATCATTCTGATAAAAATCCTCCATCTTTTATAATTTTGCTTATTCCATAAAAAAAAGTTTAATAAAAAGAAAAAAATATTAATGTATTATTTTCTAATAGCTCTATCCATCATTTTTATTATAGTCAATTATATAAGATTTTGATTTATTATAAAAGTATTTAGTTACAATCTTTTTGACATAATTTTTTTTAACTCAAATATTTTCTTGATATAGTTTTTATATATGTTTTTATTTTGAGAGACAATTTATTCATCTTTACTTGACATTTTTAAAGATGCAAGATGAAGTAGGTCAAAACAAAAAATTGTAATGAAACAAAAAAAATAACAATAAAAGTAATAATATTAAATATATAATTATGAGCTTATGAGATTAATTTAAGGTAGAAAAGTTATATAAATTTGGTCGTAAGTAATTTTCTCAAGAGGAAAGATGTTTCTCCACTTACAAATTACCTCGACCAATATACTTAAGAATCAGTATCCAGTAATAATGTTCTAATAAAAAAATATATATCGTGCTGATTTTTTTTCCATTATTGGTTGTGAAACCAACAGGTGTATACAAAGAAAAATCATTTGTTTGTGTTAGAAAAATATAACGGGAAATTTTACAAACAAAAAATTTAATAACTTTACATGACATATAATCAACAACTAATTAATTAAGGAATCGTGTTTTTTAATTATTTAAAATTTAAGATGATATAATTGATTTGTATCTCATAATAATTTTTTAAGGATATTGAATTATTTATATTAGGTGAATACCATTAGAATAAAAAGTGAAACTAAAAGAAGTTTGGGGTTTTATCCATGAAGCAATGTGCAAAAAGTCAATAACTTAAGGTGCAAAATACAAAACAAACAATTTTATGTCTAGAACTAGGAAGCCCAACTTTCTTTTTATATGGTTGTGAGAACAGAAATAAATTTTATATTTCATTATGGTTAATCTTTGATTTTGCGAAAAAGAAAAAGGAAGATAATAGTTATTAGGAGTATTATTAATAACTTTACATGAATTTTTTATACTTGTCTTTTGAAAGGTCATGCAGTAAGAACTCATCCTCAGAAAAAGTGTAAAGAAAGTACAAGCGACAGAAAATTTTGAAGCACAGTAAGAATGGATTTCATAGTTCAAAAATTGTTTAAAAATATTCCAGTTTTTTTATTTTATTAAGAGTTAAGAAAATATAATATTATATAAATTTGTATGTCTATATTTTTGTAACTTTACGCAATATCATTCTTTGTAGTGAACTATAAAATTTTATATGAATATAATAAATTTGTATATTTTCATATGTGCATGTATTTGTATGTTTCTGTGTGTAAATCTATACGCAGTTTGCACTTTTACAGATTTCATTTGTGGTTATAATTAAGGTTTTAATAACTAGAACTGAAGAGAGCCTTGGAGTAACTGGTAAAGATGTTGTCATGTGGCTAGAAGGTCACGGGTTCAAACCTTTGTGGTTATAATTAAGGTTTTAATAACTAGAACTGAAGAGAGCCTTGGAGTAACTGGTAAAGATGTTGTCATGTGGCTAGAAGGTCACGAGTTCAAACCTTGGTAACATCATCTGGCAGAAATGTAATGTAAGACTACTTACAATAGATTCTTGTGGTTACACCCCTCATCGGAAGTGCACCGGACTTGCCCTTTTTTAAAAAAATAACTAGAATATCAATTAGTGAAGGAAAAATTTGGTTGCTATAAAAAAGGTATAACGACCGAATTTTTGTAGTCGTTAAAGCTTTTTTAACAACCAGATTTAATTCGGTCATTAACTTTTAACAACAGGATTTAATCCGGTCATTAACTTTTAACGTCGGAGCTACTAACGACCGGTGACGACGGGATTTTTTTCGATCGTTATTGACTAATAATGACCGGATTTATACTTTTAACGATTGAATTTCCCCTTGTTAAAAACTTATTTTCTTGTAGTGAAGTTCACTCAAATATAGGATTCATATCATTCAAACAAATTCTTCAATCTAAAAGACATTAACACATTTAATTACATTGGCATTTTATTACCCTGTCTCATGTTATTAAGTCATTTCATGAGTAATTCACCCTATAGCTAAATTCTCATTATCCTCCAATACACATAAAAGAAAATACAAGGTTCAACACCCTCAACTAGGGATAAGAGATTCACTTATCTCAAAGTATACAATCAATGAATTACTCCAACACTTGAGCCTTCCCCTTATACTGGGTCTCAATTCAACAAAATCTATTCAAATATAGAATAACATAAGAATACAAGAATAATGAAACCAAATTTATCAATTTTGAAAATCAAATAAAAAGAGAATCAAAATTATCTTCCTGAAAAATTAAAAGTAATTTTTAGAATCAACACATAATTATGTTACCACTATAACATTTTAGTCCAAAGGCCACACTAAATCTAGACAACACTTATAAAGTGTTGCCTAAAATATTTTTGGCGTCACTTTTAAAGCGTTGCCTTAATTTTTAGCTTTTGGCAACAATAATATTAGCAACAGTTGTAAAGTATGCTCATTAATGGTATAGGCAACACTTATATACGTTGGCATATCATCCTATAATTGACAACACATATTTATACATGTGACAACACTTTTAAAGTGTATTATTTTCATAATTATAAAAACAATACTTTATAAGTGTTGCCTTATAAATTTTCCAAAAATATTATATTCCCTCCAACATATTTAACTTTCCCACCATTATATATTATTAAAAATACTGTAATAAAATTTTTGTTAACAAAACTTCATACATTATTTAATTAACAAAATACGCTAATTAATTAACAAAACCCCTCTCTCTCTCAGAAGCCCTCTCTGTACGCTCTCTGTTAATTAGAAACGAAGAACGAAGAACGTCGTTCTCTTTGATGTACGTCTGCGTGCTCTTTGTTGTACGTCTGCGTGCTCTCTGTTAAGATTCATACTGCGTGCTCTTTGCTGTACGTCTCTTTGCTCTCTGTTCTTGCCCTAAATCGTTGCTTCAAGTTTCATCAGAATTCTTTTACCCCAAATCTAAAATAGGGTCACTACAATTTACAGGTATTTCTTTAATCAACACACAAATTAGTGATTTAATGAAAAGTAAATTGAAGTTTTTATGTTATAGGTTTATCCAATACTAGTAGTTTTGGTTCAAACTTCAGATGTTGTATATGTGTTAAAAGATGCACTAAAAGTACAGATGATTAATTCTGAACCAAGTAATTAGATGAGCTGTGTTAGAATTCCATACTCACACCCATAAAATTGAAATCCCAAATCCATCTCTGCTTTTGCAGGTTCATTTAGCTGCCCCCCCCCCCTTGTTTTCTATTGTTATAAATCGAGGAAACTGAATCCTAGAGATATTCTGTTTGGAGAACTAGAGTAGAAATTGAAGAATGGACGGTTCCAATGAATGATGCTAATAAGTTTTGTTGCATAATTTCGTCTAAACAAGCTTCGGTCAGCTGGAACTCTAGTCCGTTCAATTCAACTTATCTTTTGTAAACCTGGTTTATTTAATCTTTTTTTGGTGGTGCAGTGCCTGGTGTCTTTTAGACTACTTCGCTAGCATCTGTTCTAGTAGTCTCACATTGATTCAGTAGAGTTATCTGGCCTATTAGTATAGTTTCATGTGCTGTTAAAAAGGATGTACCTTATGTTGGTTAATTTGCTGTTGATTTTAAATGGTGTTGCCAAGAAGATTTAGAAAGAACTCACATACCTTATCTCTGTTCTTATGTGAAGTACTTAATTTTCTTCTTACTTTAGAGAAATCTTCATAGGGAGGGGAAAATTGACCATAAGGGGTCAGAAAACTCTAAGCACTGCTTCTTCACGACAGCTTCTGTTGATAATTACTTCTTATTATTGTTTTCAAAGCATGAAAAAGTGCATATTAGAGGATGAAAAGAAGATTTTAGATTACAAATAGCTAAACTGTGACTTTCTAGTAAATGCTTATAGAAGCTCTTAGTTAAGTTGGAATTGATAAAGAAACTGACCATTAAATATCACAAACAGATTTACACAGCGATACATCTTTAATATAGATATGTTTAATACTTTATTTAACAACTGCTTATTCTATAAACCATATTGTCTCAAACAACAGATATAATTGCGGCAATACAATCAGCATTCATAGTTAAAACTTCCCATAACGTTGAGCTTAGATCATGGAGACCAGGCAGAAGCACTTGGAGTCGCTTTAGCTGCATGGAGGTGGCTGAGGATTCTTAGGTTTCTATTGATCTGCAGCAGAACTGGGTCCAAGCGTGAGTTCAAGTTCAGGTACTTGTTTAATTCTTGCTGCTGCTAGTCTCTGTTTCAGCTCAGAATACAAAGCTTCATTCTCCTGTCTGAGCCGCTGAGCAGTCTTCCTTAGCCTGTCATTCTCCTGCATAATCTGAATGTTCCGCCAGTACAAGTCTATATTCTGTTTCTCCATAACTTGCTTGAATTGTCCTGAAACTGGAGAAACCATCAAGAATTGTGAACAGTTCTGCAAGATATATTTTTGAAAACATAGCTCAACAGATTATGCAAAAAGAGTAGATGATGCCATAGTAAACTTTTCTTATCTACATATGCATGACATAAGTTTATACACAATAGATTGACCAAAATATTGCAGAAAATTGATAAGAAAATCCATAGTGATTTATTTCTATGGGAAAAATAAGATGGAATAATAAATGTAAAACAATTAGAGATTGGATCGAATTCCGACACTCAGAACTCAAAACGGCAAGAGAACTCAAAATTTTCAACGTTAAAGAACTAAAAATGCATCTATGGACCTAAAATCTCCAATTCCTAGATTCAGCATTTCAGAGCTGATGGATTTGACAGAATCGAATTCCGACGCTCAGAATTCAAAACGGCTAGAGAACTCAAAATTTTCAACTTTAAAGAACTAAAAATGCATCTATGGACCTAAAATCTCCAATTTAATGCCATATTCAGTTCTGCAAGTTCTCGTAGCCTAGATTAAGCATTTCGAAGCTGATGGATTCGACAGAACCGAATTCCGACGCTCAGAACTCAAAACGGCTAGAGAACTCGTAATTTTCAACTTTAAAGAACTAAAAATGCATCTATGGACCTAAAATCTCTAATTTAATGCCATATTCAGTTCTGCAAGTTCTCCTAGACTAGATTCAGCATTCCAGAGCTGATGGATTCGACAGAATCGAATTCTGACGCACAGAACTCAAAACGGCTAGAGAACTCGAAATTTTCAACTTTAAAGAACTAAAAATGCATCTATGGACCTAAAATCTCCAATTTAATGCCATATTCAGTTCTGCAAGTTCTCATAGCCTAGATTCAGCATTTCAGAGCTGATGGATTCGACAGAATCGAATTTCGACGTCAGAACTCAAAACGGCTAGAGAACTCGTAATTTTCAACTTTAAAGAAATAAAAATGCATCTATGGCCTAAAATCTCCAATTTAATGCCATATTCAGTTCTGCAAGTTCTCGTAGCCTAGATTCAGCATTTCGGAGCTGATGGATTCGACAGAATCGAATTCCGATGATCAGGACTCAAAACGGCTAGAGAACTCGTAATTTTCAACTTTAAAGAACTAAAAATGCATCTATGGACCTAAAATCTCTAATTTAATGCCATATTCAGTTCTGCAAGTTCTCATAATGTTAGTATTTTTTGCTAGGGCAGATCACAGATTATCAGGTAGAAATTTCTATCTTTAAAAGTGGGATAATATTATTGCATCTGGGTTCATTATGTGGGGTTACACATTTTGCTTGTGGGTTTTGATTTTCTTGTGATTTTGGTATGATTTGTGTATTCGGATGAATATATTAGGCTTAGAAAACTCAATGGGGATATCATGGTAAAAAATTGGAGGGATCCTTTTCTTACTGTTTGGTGCTGCTATATTTTACTTTTTTGAGGTGTTGAAAGGGATCCTTTTCTTAGTGTAGTGGCAAAGGTTTGAACCAAATGTTAAATGAATCTATTTAGTTCGCTAATATATTTACTTGTTATTTCTTAGAAGTATAGTCAACATTCAAAAATAACTGTGGAGGATTTGAAGATTGATTTGGCTTAACATACGTGTCATGACTAGGTAAGAAATTTTTATCATTGTTAGCGCATGAGTTTAATAACTTACTCGTAACATTTAGAAGTTATTTGTAAATTAACTAGTATCTTGATGATTGTTTATTGAAAGATTTAATATCAATATTTATCTTTAGGAATCCAAATATCCCATCCAAGGATTGGATGAATTTGGCGAGGTATAGCGAAGAGTATATTGATGGTGTTCAATCTTTCCTAGATTTTGCTTACTCTTATGGGGATCCTCAAGGTGAAGAAATTCAGTGTCCATGTGCAAAGTGTTGTAATATTCGTTGGACTCGAAGAGATGTAGTGTATGATCATCTAATATGCTATGGATTTGTTCAAGGTTATACTAGATGGATTAATCACGGGGAATGGGAAATCAATTTGAATGTTGATGATGATATGGATGACTCCCATGATGACATTAATGGATTATTGAATGATCAATTTAGAGATGTTGCGCAGGGTGAAGGAGTTTATGAAGGTCCTAATGAAGATGCCAAAAAGTTTTATAACTTAGTTGAGGAGGCAAGCTATATATCCTGGTTGTAAAGGATTCTCTAGATTATCATTCACAATCCGTTTATATTTGTTGAAGTGCCTACACGGATGGAGCAATGAATCATTTACTTCTCTTTTAGTGTTATTAAAAGAGGCATTGCCCGAGTTGAACATTCCTCCGTCGTACAATAAACCCAAGTCTATGATTAAGAATCAAAAGACAACACTTTTTCATAGTTTAGGCCACACTTAATCAGGGTGCTTAAAAGCCAAAAATGTTGTAGTATACCCAAAGCATTTGAAAGTCATCAAAATCATTTAAAAAACGATGTTGAAATCAATTTGAGATTCTCAATCTATCAAAAATTCATACTCATGAAAGTATTAACAAAAATTGAAACTCAAAATCGAAAATTAGATGTTGAAATTATGAAATTACTAATGAATATTGAAGATTTTAAGTGAAAATCACTTATCCAATGAATCAGTCTAAAAAATTACTTTAAAAATGGAGAATAGGGTACAAAATTCAAAATAGATGGAGTCTCGCTTTAGTGATGGCCGATTTCACCATCCCCCCTTCCCCACCCTTGCAGTACCAGGCATCAAACACCAGAAGTGAAAATCAAACAACATATCATAATTCGGAAACGACCTTTGGGATCATTTAGAACCATATACAAAAAACTATATATGCTACCCAACTAAATTCTATATTACGGAGTCAACGAAAACGTAGAAAATCAAATTCAAGGTCTCTTGACCAACCATCGAATTAGTTAGAACTAGAACAACTCAAGGCTCTAAAAGGACTAAAATGCTCTTGGAATTAGTGGAAAAATATAATTCCATCCTAGGCGTAAATACACCTTTTGAATCCAACAAAAATATTAGAAATCAAATTCAAGCGTACGAACCCAAAATATTGACGAAAGTCACACCTAGATCCAATTTAACTCAAACTTTAAACTTAAGGCCTCAAATCCCCCCCCCCCCCCTTCCCCCCCGATATACACACACAAAAGAAAGGGAACTCCAAACTCAAAAATGACAATGGGTCCATATAAATTTCCAAATTTGAAGCTAATGGAACTAACCAAATTTTATTCCAAGGCTCACAGATTCGGTTGGTAACAGAACCATTTGTGTGTACGATGTTAAAAGTACTTGTAAGAAAATCGATAACCAACACAAAAAGAAAGGGTAATAATAAATCTCCTTTTCTAACCCTTCTCTAAGCTTGGAATTGAAAAAGTCCATATTGATAATCAGGACCTAATTGGGGTTGTTGTTGATGATAATTATTATTATTATTCCTTGTGGATTTTCTATTGGTCATTTAATAAATAGATAACAATGGTAACACCCTGCAGTATTCAGTTGATCGCTGTTGCTGAAAATTTTATCTCATATAAGATTTGCTCCAAAAGTTCTCCATTTATGTGAACCATGAGTTTTTCTTCATATTCATTTTTACCATATATGTTGTGGAATTATCACCATAACGTTTCAGTAGCTCATGGTTTAAGACTATTGTCATTGATTTTTCTGGCCAACATAAATGTTGATTAATTAGGGTGAAATATGGAGTGAATCACCTTCTTCAGCTTTTCGTGATTATTTTGAATATAATTTTATAGATTATTGTGAATATGAGATAGGTCTGTAGTCAATAGGACTGACAATCTTTGGGATAAAAGCCATTGTTATTCAATTTAGAGGTGGGTGCATGTTCCTATGTCAAAGACCATTAGTGCTGCATTTAGGAAATCTTCTCCTACCACTAGCCAAGCCTTCTTAAAAAATATTGAATCCATCATGTTCAGGATTTTGGTGCTTTTTTCACTTCTCCCCTAGCCAAGCCTTCTTAGCATATCATTTATATCTTTTTGGTGCTTTTTTCACTTCTCCCCTTGTCACTTTAATTGCTTAGTAACCATTATTCCCTATTCAGAGTATTGCAATTCTTCATAACAGTAGCACTAATATTAGGTAAGTTCTAAGCAGCGTTTTTAAGTAGACTCTTCTAAAACGTACTTATATTTGAAGTTCCATAACAATGATCTCTAATTGAGTCATAGTCAATATCCATTCAGCATACACCACAACTTTATCTATCTAAGTGCAACCATTACACCATGTATAAGCTCTACCAAATATACATTATTTGTCATACCAATAAAAGCATAAAGTTATTAAAAAAATTTATTTCTACCTCACGAATTGAGGTGCCGTATGATTTATCTTCACATGATTATACAACATTAAAGCCTCCCATGCATATTATAGGTTGTTGTATACCTATGGCCAACCATTTTAGATCTTTCCATAACTTTAGCCTAACATGAATATTATGCAAACCATGAATTGTCACCAAACAGAATATGATGCTTTTTCGAAATCTTATAATCACATCACTTGAGGAACCTGTATAATTTGCTTTATCAATTCATTCATAATTTGCTTCACATCTTCCTTCTTGTACTAGTTTTGTACTATTCTACTAGCTAAGCACTCATTTACTTTACATTTTAGTACTTCTATAATACCTACATTAGTCTCCTCCATAATACCAACTGCATACATTCTGGAATCCATTTATAATACACTACTTGTTCAAAAACTCTATTATTCCAATCTTCAACCTTGATTTTGAAATATCCATTTCTACGAGCACTTATGTGAAAGATATTTTCCCCACCTTAGTAGTGCACTTATCTACATATAATGGAAAACTTAAGCCTCTACTAATTCTACTTAAGAGAGTCCATACCCAACAATTTAGGGTCAAATTAGGGTATTTCACCCAAATTGGTAGTATCCATAAAACATTCTTATAATTAAAATCAACATTCCACCTTGATTATAATGGTTTTATGTTCAACATTTGAGATCTTGAGTATAACAATTCATTCCTACCATCCAAGCTAGAAAATAAAACTAAGAAATAACCATCTATCATGATTCAAAAATCAAGTTCATGATGGCACATATCCTGAAATCTAACTTGCTTTGTAAGCCAAAAAGTAAAACATATACGAGACTTCCAACAGAGAACTTAGGCTGCAAATTAAAAAAGATACACAATAAGGCAATACCCCAAAACTTGGTATCATAAGGGTTAATAGCATTCGATACAATCTCTGGAATAGTACATACAATTAAGTCTTTGAAATGAAATAAAGACTACATAATAAACATAGAGCTGGTAGTGATCTGGAGTATTGGGTCTCACCACTAATTAATCTGGGATATAACCTCTACTAAAGTAATCAACCGCTACGTCTATAATCCTAAATAGAATCTTTATCCAAAAAAGGAACACAAAAGTAGGGATGAGTTTAATTATATCTACCCAACGGGTTTGATCGATTCGTTATTAAAAATTTATTAAAATATGTTATGAACTAGGAATGCTTCCACCTGCACACAAGAAAACTAGTACGGCATCGGTGCTACTATTTTATATAGAACACAAATAAAGTAAACACACAAGCTCAAGTATAACCAAACACCATAAGATAAGTCAACACTCAAGGATCAATAAGATACAATGCAATGATATGGAATGAATGCAATGCATGGATGGTAGGGTTGGATTAAGACTGTCGCACAACTTATCGTATACACATATTGAGCTAAGCTACTAGAAAGGATCCATGAGGGTTTTATAGACTATATACTTCATCACAATCTCAATATCTCATCCTCCTTGTCACCTAGCTCGTGCGCAAGAATTTTAAAAATATCTCTTTTTCTTACAAAAACGTATTTTTCACAATTTTCAACTTCAGATGCTTCATGGTATGATGTATCAATATGAATGCATGTCAAATATAAATATAGAAACAACATTCATTTCAACAAGTCCACAAAAGTATCAAAGTTCTCAAACTCAACAATTTGTAATAAGCATCCTTATTTATAAATAATGGGACGAAGTCCTTTTGAAATAAATACCAACCATTTGAAAAGTCTTTTCATTTTATAAGAACATGTCACAATTCACCACTCCTTTCAAAGCACCTCATTTCTCAAAATATGCCACAATTCACATCTCATCTCAAAATATTTCTTTTTTGAAAAAATATAGCACAATTCATATCTCAGTTCAAAATGTTTCCTTTCTCAAAAGCATGCCGCATTGATATCTTGTCTCAAAATGTTACTTTTCTCAAAAATATGCCACAATTCACATATGATCTCAAAATGTTTCTTTTCACAAAAGAATATGCTTTAGTTCAATTAAGCTAAAACATAGTCACGAAACAAGCATAAAACCAAGTAAAGCCCTCACATGGACAACGTAGCATAATTAACAATCTCATAACATGATGCATTCTTATACCATAGTCTACTATATAAGAATAATCAATTATCCAACTTCAATCTCAAAGAAGGATACCCAAACCTACTTCGAATACCGATAACTACACCAAAATTAAATACTCTATAGAAGAATAGCCGTTGAAATCAACCTCCAAAAGGACTACCCACTATCTAGAATGGAAAGAATTAATTAAAAGGAGTTCAACAATACCCATATTGCAAAGTTTTAATGTCGAGGGTGAAACCAGAATTGTACTTGAAAGTCAGATTCTACAAGTAATAAGGAGCTCATGATTGAAAATTTCATAAAAATTGGACAAAAAATGGATTCAAAATCCTCATTTTACTAAAATTCAAGTTCTTGAAGAATTCATGAAATTTGGGGTTTAAAACTAGAATTTAGGAGTTATAATCTTGAGATAATTGAAGAATAAGAAATATTTTAGGTTAGAAATGCTTAATTACCCAAAACATTCCTTCGAAAAATATCTTCAAGAATCGCCTTCCCAAGCTCTAAGGGTTCAAAATGGTGAAAATAGTAGAAACCCCAATCAAACACTGTTCAGGTATCTTTTGGTCATTGTGATCACGGCTCACTATTCTCTGCGATTGCGGAGCACAAGAATAGTCTACATCACGATTGCGAGAGAGAGGTCGCAATCGTGGAGCACCAAGAAGTAACACATTGCAATCGTGCGACGACCCACCGCAATCACGAAGAACAAGGGTAAGGTGCATCATGAACGCGGGATTCAGCAATATGAACCTGATGGTTAAATATTCACACCAAATATCAGATTTTGATAATTGCTCTAAGTCTCCGATCAGAGCCTCGGGATTCATTCGGAACCTCACACACGAATCATATATGCTACCATACTAAATTTGACGTTTTAAACTCAGGGGAACTATCAAATATTGAATCCGAGATATGCTTGATTGGTTCATGCTCATCACGACATAGGAATTACTCCCTCTTGTTTCATTGTTCCACTGAGTGTTAGGGTTACCTCCTTTGTAGGCAAAGGTGGACATTGTTCCATTTCTTGCTTAAGCATTTTACAATACTTGTTGAACTGCAACTATTGTCTGTTTTGAATAAATAAGAAATGTTAGTCTACCTTATGTTTTATAGTTTAAACTACCTATTGGATGTCTTTCTAGTTAGAAATATGTAAATACAACTAGAGTTTAATTAACATCCGTACATTAGTGATGAAAAAAATCGTTTTATATCAAGACATAACTTTGAAAACTAATTTGAATTAAATTTATGTTGTATGGATTAACCAGTTATCACAAAAACAAGGTGTAAAAATATAAAAGGGCATCTGATTATGAACTTCCCTCCATAGGTATTTGTATTGATGGGTTATGCACCACAGTGCCCTGCTATAGAAGGTTGCAAAAATCATGACTGCACCTATTCTCTCATAGTACTTCTTTTCCTTCAACATTTCCAGTGTCAGTAGCCTGTTTTGATGTTGTTCTGAATGCTCCTCCAATTATTGTTATCACCAGGAATATATCAAGTCTCCAATATGCTCAATAGAAATGAGTAAGATTAGGTTTCAATTAAAGCACAACGAAGCAGAGAGAGAGGCTCCAACCTTTTACTAGAAGTCCCATATATCAGAAGATGTTAGAACCCAAAATCTACAAATCATGAGAGGACCTAATCTAAGTTTCGTTGGAGAATCCTAACTAGTTTTAAGCCATTATTAGCAATTGAGTGGAAATAACAAGGTGCGAAGGCAAGATTAAGTTGTAATGAACATCTCATAAGTAAAGAGTGCGAAAAGTAACAAGATACACTCTAAAAATCTTGAAGGCCTTAAGTACAAGAGTTAGCCTCTAAGATTTATACAAGAATGAAAGTTCTAATACACTATTTGAAAATAAATTGGACAGAAAAATAAAGGTGGTCCGGGATGATTAATGTTTTAAATATTTAGGCTTGTAATTATAAAAGTCTTCCTGATCGATTTAGTGTTAGCAGTAATGTCATCTATCTTTGTTGCAATGATGCGTAACGTAACATTAAATAAAGCTCATGTTTTTTACCAAAACAAACCCTTTCGACTCAAATAATGCTTCTTATTTTTGAGGATTGATTTTCCAGTAGAGTGTATTATTATGCTAATTAGTTACTTAATATGCCATATATACTAGCCCTATGGTGTCTGAAAATGGAGGGCCACTGCAAATCTCTAATCGACAGCTCCAACCAATACAACCTGCAGCTAATGTTAATGAAACGGTTGAGCCTGAACCTAATATCGAGCTTTCTCTGGCCTTAAGAAATGGACCAGCGCTGCGACAAAATGAGCAGGCTATAGGTTTTGATCTTGAGATTTATGTGGCACTAAGAATGGCCCAGCACCATGTTCAAATGAACAGGATATAGGTATTAATCTTGAGCTTCCTCTGGCATTAAGAAATGGACAAGCACCACACCAAATGATCAGGCTGCAGGTACTAATCTCAAGCTTTCTCTGGCACCTAACCCAATTTATGTGGAGCATTACTTTTCGTCTCAAAACATGGACATGAATGATCCTATGGAGGAGACCGTGATGGATTCTAATGAAGAAGAAGAAGATGATGAAATCCATCATGATTCAGTTGCTGTAGGAACTACTCAAGATGCTCTTTCAGGGTAAATACCTGAGCGGTCGACTATTTTCAAAAAGCAAAGAAGAAGAAGAAGCTTCTCTTTCAGTGAAATCTAAATAAGGTACCATGGTCAATTGGTACTCGGGACTTGTTATGAACTATTTATTTTAGGGTTTGTGTTTTGACATTATTGCTAAAGACTTGTTTGCTTAAATTTTCCTATTATAATAACTGGAAACTACATCATGTGATTAACCCATTTATGGGCTTATTGATACAGCTAAAAAGGGTGATTTTCATATGTATACAATTTTTTGGATGAAATTACATGGTCTTACCCAACTTTCAAAAATTATCCTTAATATACCATATTTAATTACAAAATAGGTAAGAGATGATGACTTGTATTAATTAATGTTAATTGGAATATGATGTGATTGGTGTTGGAAAGGAAAAATAATAAAAGCAAATGTTTGTAATTTTTTTTGTATTAATTAATGTTGATTTAAAGATGATGTGATTGGTGTTGGGAAAGGAAAAATAAAAAATAAAAGGGTTAGAAAAATTAGCCATCCGTGTGGATACTAAATGAATACCAAAAAAATTTGCTTTTGGTATTTTTCCTTTTTATTTAAAAAAATGAAAGTTGTAGTCCTTTTCTTTTACCACATGCAATCAAATCAATTTAATTGATTGGATTGTATAGTGCCAGGCTGTTTTGCAGCTAGGGATAGTAGTGATGCACCAACCTTTTTACCTTGTCCACATATTAGACTAAATCATTGTGGCATATGCAAATATATATATTTTTGGAGGGAAAGTGTTAGTATATTTACCTAAAATTGTGTTTAAAGTTTTGAATAACAACTTAAGAAAATCGTTGAAGGTAAAAAACGGAAAAAATTCTGGAGGTGTAAGGAAGATGTTCGGGAAGATTGATTCCATAGATAACGATAATTTTGTGTAAATTTTGGTGAAATATGATGGAAGCTTTGACGTAACAGGTATGTAATATTGTGAAAAATCTTGGTTTGTAATATTATGAAAAATCTTTCTTTTGAAATGTTAGAGATTAGTGATGAATCTTTCTTTAATAAGTTTCAAACTTGTTTTTGTAGTTGACTTAAAAAAATAATTGTGCGTGCTCGATCTTAATTGTGGTAAAATATTTATCATGGAAGTTAATTTTTACATATGAAGTTTTTTTTTATTTGATCAAAATTACTTATTATGCTTAGTAATATTTAAGTGGTGATATGTTGGTGTTAAGTTGATGTGAGAGGTACGTGGTCATGAGTTGGTGTGCAATCTGGTGGAAAAAATTTATGGTGCATTTTTTTTTGGTGTAAAAATGAAATCATTCCCCTAAATAAGCTCCACATTCGTGATCCTGAGATGGTATGCAAACTGGTGGAAATGCAGAAATTTGGTTGGCTAATTGATATTATTTATGGTATTTTAACCGCGAGAAAACTTTCTAATGTTGAATGGGGAATATTTGATGCTTAACAAAATATGAACAAGAAAAGTGTCAAACTGAACACCAAGTTAAATTACAATAAACATTATTCACCATATTAAAACCTAATATGAACACCAATATAGAGTTCATATTAATTATCATGTACAATACCATCAATTATACCAAAGATGAAACAAAGTAATAGACTAATGTCTTTATGCAAAGAGATAATAAATAAATGAACCAAAATATCGTGGTGCAACAAATAAAAAACTTAACCAAAACATCAATGTTTACACCGATTCAAATACAAAATTTACACCTTATTGAATACCCATGAAATCAAGAAAACACACCAGTATTATTTCCAAGACAAAAGACCAAGTAAACTAATTCAGATTTTCAATATGTGTTAAAAACATAAATATGCACCGCGAAATGCACCAGATTGAAGAAACAAATATATTGATTACCATGACGAGTACCATTCTTTCTCGCACATAGGAACCAATGAACACCAAAACTACTACCATGATGAAGCACACGACTTAGCACAACAACAAATTCATCATGCACCAACTCCAGAAAATAGATTAAATAGCCTAACTAACAACAGGGGACCTAACTACACTCCAAGACTCTTTGCCAAACAAAAAGCGCTGGGAATTTCAAGCTAATAAAATCAGAAAAAACAATCATAACATCCATTGTCCTAAAAAACACAAATTAATTTCACCACGTAATGAGATAACAAGTGCATAATCTCAACTTTCACCATTATACATACCAACAGAAACACCAAACTGCAGAGCAGTAGTAACAACATTTTAAACCAATGGTGTAACCATACATATTAGCCTATTTCACCATTAAAAACCAAATTAATGACAGGTTGAATACAACCATCGTGCATGCCAAAAAGAATAGTGACATAGTTTCAACACCCACATACATAAACTTCTATGATATCTTCTCAATACCAAGTCCTTCCTTCTTTAAACCTTTACTTTGTGACAACTTAATTTCATTAAGTAGATTCTTGAAACATTCTTCCATGTATGCTTTCAACTCTCCAATTTGCACTTCAACCTTGATATCTAAAGATTTGATGTCATTCCACACAAAAACAAAAAGGTTAAAAAAATATTTTTTTTACTCGAACTTATATTACCCCTGCTCTTGCTAGAATTAACTTCTATGCATTGATCCTTGGTTTTTTACACCCAATCCGTCTACCCTTTGGTTGGTGATGGTGTGTATGCATTTGGATCAAACTTTGGTTTAGATGTAGAACGGAGAGTGCTATCAACGGAAATAACACTGATTTGAAACGTTGGGCTTTTTCTAGTAGGTATGCCTTCCATAACCAATCTTCCCTTTTCTAATAAAAAAACACTACATATAAAACAAAACAAAAAAACCAAGAACACAAAATCAAGCTGAAATATACTGGGTTGTTGGTATACCAGAGGTTATATTGAAGAAGATTTCAAAAGACAATCTCATCGGACTTTCCTTGAAATTTTGGCCGGAAATTACAAAGGTTTTCAACAATGGATTTTTTTTTTGTTCGAACCGTGTAAATGGAACACAAATTTGATTAAAAGGTAATTAAGGGGTGGGAAGACGCGCCAGTTCTATCAGCAGGCGCATTAGTCAAGACTAACCCAAACCATTATTATTCCGTAAAAAAAAGAGTTGTGTTAAATTTCCGTCACAGAAACGTAATAAAAATAAAAAAATGACTTGTATATTGATTGATTCGTGGAAAATAAAGCAATTAAAAGAAACGGCTTGCATTAAATGCATGTCAGAAAAGTATTCTAAAAAAGAATAAGTTTGAGGTTGATTAAATATACAAGGAACAAAGCCCAAAGAGCACTTATTGTTCGTAAAAAATTAAACAAAAAGGACCAAAGTCCAAATTCACATTAATTATTGTCAGAAAATTAATTAAAAAAGGGGAAAAAGGGAATAAAACCTGACATTTATTAAACGATTTTGTAAGGAATGGTATGGTATAGTTTTGTAATTTTTTTGGTAGTTTTGTAAATAAAACGGAGAGTGTAATTTCAAGGAAAAAATTGCATACTTTTGTGAAAAAAAAACCTCTAAATATTCTTTTGTTTACTGATCTGTTCTGTGATGACCCGGGGTTAGGGCCTAGATGTGATATCGTGAATGGAGACCTAAGAGTCCCCAAACAAGCCTCAAGTATCTGTAACCACATCATCGGTTCGAGAATAGTATTAAAACGCACACAGTTATATAGTCAAATCAGTCTAGTAATTCGAAAGCAATACAATGGTCATAGCAACCAGACCAGATATAAGAAAAGTACACATAGTGCCCAACAATGCCTCTAGTCAAAGAAACAGCGACCGGGACAAGTTCCAAGCTCACCCTCAAATAAAGAGTACATTTGTAATAACAATAAAGAAGATAGTTGGCTCGCCCTCAGAAGAAGGGACTCACCACAGTAACTCCAAAAATGGACTATTCGTCAAATGTCTGGTATTCAAAGTGCTCGACCACTACATGGTAAAATCATGTCAGCATAGAGTATGCGTTAGTACATTTGAATGTACTAAGTATGCGGGCATGCAATGCATACAACTTAACAACCTGCATTTCAATGTTAGATGACAAGGGTACATAATATAGAAAGATTCACGTATCCAAAGGGGAAAGCATACAAGATGCTATGAAATTCATGATGCCGGCAATGCAGTAATGTTCCTATATAGCGGGATGGACTATAACCGACAAATCAAACTCATGCGAGCTATTACATGAATTAGACCGATTGGGACATCCCACCAATAAGGAGAAGATTACTTGCCAAAGGTAATCTACATCACTCCTTACGACCACACTTTTTAGTGGATGGTCACCTTTTCTACGACCCGCTTTTCTGAAGGATTTTTCATAATCATATCATAAACATAAACATAATAAACGAATAACCGTTCCTTACGACTCGGTCTTTTCGGTAATGGCAATCGTTCCTATGTTGGCACATAGTTCAAGGAAAGGGAGAGGGCCCTTGGGGATAGCCCTGATGCCCCTAATCCATCGGTGCTAAGTCATCAATATCACACTTGAATACTTATACATATACGTGCTTTCAAGAGATTCAATATTCATTTCAAAACGTTCAATGCATACATAGGGTCAAATGCCAATCCATAAAATCATAATCATAATGCTCATGCAAGGATTACCTCATCTACATATACGCGAGATGGTGAAAGCACCCATAATGCTCATAGAGCCATAATCATAGACATACCGGTGATCACCTTCTTGTCATAACCAATGCCTTACCAAAATCATATCATAATTGTTTCATAAAACATAATTGGGCTTAACCCACTTCATAGTTTTCATGCATCAATGGTCATGAATGCAATGCAATGTATGATGTGAAGATGACATGGGTAACATAGATTCAAGTCAAAATTAGTCATATAAAAATGAAATTTAAGAAAATCCATAATTAAATCCACATGTAAATCGTAGTATAGGTCACCCATGCACAAATTATCTTTAAAGGGGACATGCATATTCATACTTTAACTCAATGTAGATCATCATATTAGTAATCAAAATAAAATTGAAATAATAGGTAAAATACAACCCATGCACAAACTAGACTTAATAAAATCAAATAATAAAATTTCATATTTAAAGTGACTAAAATTCATGAAATAGATTGAAAGGAATTTTGGGTCTTCTTGGTTGAAAGGAACCAAGAATCAACCCATATACCATGATTGAGGAGCTGAATTTGAGGAATGATTTAGGCTTGAATTGGACTCCAACGGGACCCTAGCTTTGATCCTTGAGAGAGGAGTGCAGAGAGGAGTAGGGAGGTGATCTTAGGAGGGGTAGAGTGTTTTAGGAGAATGAATTGAGAGGGGAGGGGTTTCAGCTGAATTAGGGGTTTAGGATAGGTAAAAGGTCATAATTCATGATTAAAATAAGCCAAAATGACATAAACATCATTAATGAAACGAACCAAAATTAGTCCCGTCAGGCTCACATGGTCCGTGAAACGTCACACAGACTATGATCCCCTACATAAACTCTCACGGAGGAAAAATCCACGAGGCTAAGTGGTACCAAACAGATGACTACATGGTCCGTGTGACTTCACACGGGCCGTGACACTGACTGTGTAATGATTTTTGAAATAATTTTCACATGATAAAGTTATGAGACGATACTTCCATACTTAGAATAATTTTTACGTAGTGAGTTACACAGAGAGCCACACGGACTGCCTCACCTCACACGGACCATGTGAGTGTCCGTGTGCCTTCACTTGGCCACAGTTTCCCTCCGTCCCAAAGTTGTCCCAACCGTGAACTAGACCTAGTGCCTCTTCACAGGAGGCAACACGATCCGTGTGGCTTCACATGGTCCGTGCAGGCTCCCCCGTGAAGTGGTGCATGGCAGTTTACCTCGGAAAATTCCAGGACACTTGGGGTAAAGTCAATCGAAAAATCTGGGTCCTTACATCATCTTCCCCTTGGCAACATTCATCCCTGAATGTTCAAAATTAAGGCTTGAAAGGCGTGATTTAGAGTATGAAACACCCAACATAGGATACAATGCATAGTTCATTTTTCAAAATCGAATCAAAAGCATTTTTTCAAAACCATTGTTTAAAATCTTTAAGCTCATATACAAAATTGTATTCAAGTCACTCAAAATATTATAAAAAAATATCCTTCTTCGTGCACATGTATGCATGTCATATCATGAGACTCAAGAGGACAAGAAATGACACTATTAAATAAGGAAATATCCTAATACTTTAGGCTTGAGTAAATTGGAAAAGATGAGGGTATCGCTTTACCATGTCCAGCTCCGCCTTCCAAGTAGAACTTTCCACTTGTTGATTCCTCCAAAGTACCTTCACCGAAGCTACATCCTTGTTACGAAGCCACTTTATGTAAGGACCCAAATTTTTGAATGACTTTATCTGACTTTATAATGTCGCCCCATGAGTAAAATCGACCAAGTGTTACTTCATGGAGGCCCACACGGCTCATGTGAGGTCATAAGACCATGTGGCCTCCAGTGAAGGGGTACTTGTAAGGACCCATATTTTAACCTAGTGGCATTACCCAAATGTCCTAATTTTTCTCCAGTGAACTGCCAGGTATCCCTCCACAGAGGAGCCTGCACGGGTCATGTGAAGCCACACAGACCGTGTGGCCTCCCGTGGGAGTGACACTTAGGTCAGTTCACGGTTGGGACAAACTTTGGGACAAAGAGAAAATTGGCCAAGTGAAGACACACGGGCATTCACACGGTCCGTGTGGCCTTCCGTGTGACTTACTATATGGAAATTTTTCTAAGTATAAAATTACCATCTCGTAACTTTGTCGTGCAAAAAAATAATTTCAAGTATCGTGACACGGTCAGTGTCACGACCCATGTGGAAACACACAAATCGTGTAGTCGTCCATGTGACACTACTCAGTTTCGTGAAATTTTCCTTTGGTAGATTTGAAGTATTGGGTCACGACTGTTGTTCATGGTCCGTGTGACACTACACGGACCATGTGATCCTGATGGACCAAATTTAGGTCTGTTCCATTAATGGCATTTATGTGATTTCATTTTATTTTAAACATGAAATATGACCTTTTACGTATTCTAAACCCTTAATTCAGCTGAAAACCCCTCCCCTCTTCACTCATTCCCCTAAGTCACTTTATCCCCTCTTAGGATCACTTCCCTACTCCTCCCAATTGTCCTCTCTCAAGGATCAAGCTAGGGTCTCAATTGTAGTTAATTCAAGCCAAATTCCTGCTCCTTGAATAAAGGTATGTGGGATTAATTTTGGTCCCTTTCAACCAAGAAGACCCAAAAATCTTTCAATCTATTTTAATGAATTTTAGTTACTTCAAATATAGAATTTCATGATTTGATCTTATTAAATTTAATTAGTGGCTATGTTGTAGTTTACCTATTATTTCAATTCATTTTGGATTACTATTATGATGATTTACATTGGGTTATAAAGTATGAACATGTATGTCCCCTTTAAAAGTGATTTACGTATGGGTGACTATTACTATGATTTAGGTGTTGATTTAATTATGGATTTCCTTGATTTCATTTTTATATGGTTGATTTTAACTTGTATCTATGTTATCTATCCTATGCTCACATCATGCACTGCATTACATTCATGAGCATTGATATGTGTAAATTATGAAGTGGGTTAAACCCAATTATGTTTAATGAAATGATTATGATATGATTTTGGTAGGGCATTGGTTATGACAAAAAGGTGATCACTGGTATGTGTATGATTCTGGCTCATTGAGCATTCTGGGTGCTTGCACCATTCTGTTATGTGAATGAGTTATTCCCTGCATAAGCATTATGATTATGACTTATGATTTGGCATTTGATCCCAAATGTATATTGAATGGTTTGGTATGAACAATGCTTTTTCTAAAAGCATGTATATATGTATAAGTATTCAAGTTGGATGTTTTGACTTAGCACCGATGGATTGGGGGTGTTAGGGCTATCACCAAGGGCCCTCTCCCTTTCTTCGAACTATGTACCAACATAGGGACGTTATATACATATCTGAATCTGAAAACCCTTCTGAAAAAGTAGTTCCCATAAGGAAGGTGACCATCCACCGAAATGGTGAGTTCCGTAAGGTGTGATGTAGATTACCTTTGGCAAGTAATCTCCTCCTTACCGTTGGGAGGTCCCAATCGGTTTAATTTATGTAATAGCTTGCATGCATTTGATTTGTTGGTTATAGTCCATCCCCAGTATATATGAGTATTATTGTATTTCATGCATCATAATTTCATGGCATGTTGTATATAAATTTCATTGGATATACAATTCTTCTATATTATGTGCCTTTACCATCTAACATTGAAATGTAGGTTTGGTAAGTCATATGCATTGCATGCCCGCATACTTAGTACATTCAAATGTACTAACACATACTCTATGCCTACATGATTTTACCATTTAGGGGCCAAGAACTTTGACTACCAACAGGAGAACGAATAGCCTAATCTCAAAGTGTTGGTGGTGAGTCCCGTCTTCCGGGATTGAGCCAATTACTCTCTTTATGTATTTCTTATCGTTCTTACCTATTGATGGTGAGCCCAGGATTGGTCCTGACCCCCGTTCTTGACTAGAGACATTGTTGGATACTGTGTAACCCTTCTGAGATCCTTTCGTCTTGACTAATGCTTTGTCTATGTATTGTGCGAATGCTTTATGAGAAATCTCCTTTGACTACCGTTTATATATATATATATATATATAATATATATATATATATATATGTATATATATATATATATATATATATATGTATATATATATATATATGTATATGTATGTATGTTTAGATGCTATCCTTAAACAATCGATATGGATATTAATATTTGGGGCTTGTTTGAGGGCTCTGAGGTCCCCATTTACCGTGACACAACTAGATCCTAACCCTGGGTCATGTCAAAAGATGGTATCAGAGCCCTAGGTTTGTAATCCTCAGAGTCCAACATGCCGCATTAAGTAGAATCCTATTCGTGGGTGTGAAGTGCACCATACCTATGAGTGGGAGGCTACGAAGACGTTTTAAGAATTGTCTCATTTCATCCTATCTTTTGTCATGCTATGACTAGTATAGTTAGTTTCCTTAATTGACGGTGTCGTTGCTCCATTTCAGAGGATCCTTGAGGAAGACCCCTTCTACAAAGATCGGCTCCGGCAAATGTAGATCAAGCTCCCCACGAGCACGAGCATATAGATGCACCCATCTCTAATGGTATATTCTGTACAGCTTTCGCTATGCTTGCACAGGTGGTGACTACTCAGGCAAGGCAAGATAACTTGTCACGGGATCCTACACCTACTTCTAGGGTGAGGGATTTCACTCGGATGAACCCTCCAGAATTCTATGGATCAAAGGCTGACAAGGATGCTCAGGAGTTCATTGATGAACTTACCAAGGTATTGAACATCATGGGTGTCACCTCTGAGGAGAAGGCTGAACTGGCCGCTTATCAGCTAAAGGGCGTGGCTCAAGTGTGGTATAATTAATGGACCTTGGAAAGGGTTTATGGCGGTGATGTCAATTAGGAAATCTTGATCACTTCTTCCCCCTCGAGCTTAGAGAGGCCAGATTGACCGAGTTCAGCAACCTCAAGAAGGAGAGTATGAGTGTGAGGGATTATGCCCTCAAATTCACGAAGCTTTCCAAATATGCTTCGTCCTTGGTGACCGATACCCGTGCAAGGATGCAAAAATTTGTTTTGGGTATTTCTAATTTGCTTGTGAAAGAATGCCGAACTGATATGCTTATATGGGACATGGATATTTCCAGACTCATGGTGTATGTTGAACAGATCGAAGGGGAGAAACTCAAAAACAAAAGGGCTCACGATCCCAAGACAACCCGTTTTGATGGTAGATTCTCTAGTTCTCAAAATGTTGGTTTTGGTCACTTCCAGCAAGGCCAAGCACTACTGGAAATTAGGTCTATGGCAACGCAGGCAAAACCGTTGCAATAGATCCGACAACCGTTGCCATAGACATATGGCAACACTTAACCAAGCGTTGCATCAGCTCTCGTGGCTATAGATCTATGGCAACGTTTTGTGCAACGGTTGTCAAAAAGCGTTGTAATAGAAAACCCTATGGCGACGGCTTAAATGAGGTGGCAATGGCAACGTTTCCTAGCCGTTGCCATAGACTCAATGTCTATGGCAACGCTTCATAGCCGTTGTCATTGACTGGAGTCTATGGCAACGCTCATAGCTGTTGCCATAGACACAATGTCTATGGCCACGCTCATAGCTGTTGCCATAGACACAATGTCTATGACAACGCTTCATAGCCGTTGCCATAGACAGCGTTGTCATAGACATTGAGTCTATGGCAACGCTTCTTAAACGTTGCCATATGTCTTTATCTAAGCACAATTAGCCTTTGTATTATAAAAGGAAATTACATTTGTAATACTGATCCATTTCTCTTCTAAAAATTAACGACAACACAAATTTATATATATATCCAACATGTACACAACAATATGCATATACGCGCTTAACAATTAACTACTTAAAATATATACACCGGTACATTTTTAATATGTATATACATATAGCAAAATGTTAAAACCCAAAAGATAAGTAGTTTTACATGCTTCAATAAGTATCAAAGTATTTCATAGAAAAAATTAGAATTTCATCAAAAAGTGAAAAATGATCTTAAGTAAGATCAAGATCATCATCGTCACTGCTTTCATCCCTTTCTTCATTTTCGACATGACCTACAAAGAATAAATTAATAATGTCATTCATCATCTCAACAACAACAACATAACCAGTGAAATCCCACATGAACATAAAGCTGCAAAATAAAGCCACTTTAAGTCGGAAGAAACACAATTCCAATTTCACATAATTCTGTCTTTTTGGAGTTCAGTATATCAAATGTTTCATATTTCAAACTAAAATCATATGAGAATAGATAAGCTTTAGCATATAAGAGTTGATCCGTCTTTCAAACACTATACATTGGCATACCCATGAAACCCATCCATTATAGGTGGGCACAATTTCTTTTAAAAAAAAATGAAGAGGGAATTCCTCGAGACATCAAGATGTAACAAAATCTAGTCAGTATAGCAGACCAGCAAACAGTTATAGACCCCACATAAGAAGCAAGACTAAATTGAAAAATCTAAAGACACCACATAAGAAGCAAGAGTAAGTTGAAAAATCTAATGCATAGAATACCAAGAGAAAGGACTAGAACTTCCTTACAATGGAATTAAAGTCACAAGACACCCCAATGTAAAATTTATCTCTATTAAAAGAACACAAGGCGTGTGCGCGCACACACACAACAAGAAGATTATCAAAAGGAAAGATTTGGCAGGTATTACAATAGAATCAAGCAACTGCATAAGTATCAGTTGAACAAATGCATTAGTTCTTCGCAAATAATAAAAATTGCGCCAATAAATTCCCAACAGATAGAAGCAGCAAAGCACAATGGCCATTTACCGGAAAATAAACACATTAGTTGTTGAAGATTAAGCATAATATAGTATATGCAGTAAATTACATAAGGCACCCTTAGAAGTAAAAGGAGGAAAAAGGAAATCTTGATGATGGGCAGTGTGAAGGGTTCCATCTCAGAGAGAATGAATGTTATACCTGAAAGCAACAACACTTTGGATAATATAATTTTTTAGATAATATAATTTTTCAGTATACAAAATCAACTCCTTTTATGGGATATGATTTTGTTTGTTTGTTTGAAAAAATGCTTGGCCAGCATGTTTTTTTTTACTCATTTTAGGTGTCAACAATTCTGTTAGATGAAATTTGTCAAATGGAAGGTCATTTTTGCTTTTTTGGCATATTATTACATAAAGAAAGAAGACATTCTTGACTAGTTGGTTCTTTGGTCTGCTATACCAGTAACAATTGAAGGATATTACTGATTACGAATTGATGTAATCATTTTCAGCTTTGTTCTCTAATATCCAGATCCTTTTCAAATTGAAAAACAGTGTAGCTAATAGATGAAAACTGGAAAAACTTTTCGGGATTGATAAAAGCAGATTAAGTCCCATACTCCCAAGATACTGAGAATTGGAGTTGATCTAGGGGTTGCGTGTGTGTTTTACTCTAATATCATTTTGGGCCTTTTGGCTTAATATGACTATGGAGTCTGGCTTTACAGGTTGTATATGATGATGTTTACATGTTAGATGATGATATGACATGGAAAGTGTTGCCTCCCATGCCAAAGCCAGATTCCCATATAGAATTTGCTTGGGCTATTGTCAACAGGTCTCTTGTGATTGTTGGAGGAACTACTGAGAAGCACCCAAATACCAAAAAGATGACCCTCGTTGGAGAAATATTCCAGTTTCAATTCGATACACAGGTATCATTTCTAATCTTCAACAACTAATGGTGTTTATTTTATCTTAGAACTTAAGACATTAGCTTTCTATCCATACCTACACAATGCTAATCCTATAAAAGAGTAAGTACTTAAGAGAGATGCTATCACTTCAGATCCCATTATTAACCTGCAATTTTGAAATTATTAACTTGTGTAAAGGTTATTCAATAAGCATTGAGGTGTTGTCATCTTTCACCTAGAGCTTCATTGCCACAACTTCATGCAGAAAACTGACTTCAAATCAAGAGCCAGAAATATGACAAATAATTAGGTGTAAATCTTAAAAATGAAACCAATGTAAACTGAAAATGAACTCTTTCTCAACATTGACAGTACAGCAAAATGAAGATTCAAGGTTGATAACTTAAAGGATGCTGTTTTGCTATAGCAAACTCACAAGGGTAAGGTAGATAGGCTCATAAAACAATAAGAAAGACCTATTTCTAATTGAAGATAGTCCCAAAACGAAACCTGTTTCACATGTAAAGGCAAAGCGAACAATTTTTTAACAACAGCAAAGACCTGGAGATTAATATTAAGGATGATAGCAGGAAACTCATTGCTAAGTTAACCTCAAAAGTTTCAACAAATTGGGAAGAGTAGTAATGAACCATAACAACTCGTAAAGCCATTTAATAGTGAAGTAGAGAAGAGAGAATATCAACAACATCACATGATTACAGTTTTTTTCCATCTAAATGATGATGTTGAGTTATTTGCAACTCATCAGCACGACACCAACAACAGGGGGCAAGAGTACTACACAACAAACAGAGTACTACAGTAACAACAGGAAGGCAAGAGAATTCCCAAAATTAGCTCAGCTACTCCAATCACACAATCCAATTAAATCAGTTATCTTTTAGAATTATAACTGAAGGTTCCGATTATCATTTCAAAAGCTAAGTCTTATGTAGAGAGAAAAAATTAAAGGTAGAAGAAGAAGAAGAAGATAGAAGAAAGAAGAAGTAGAAGATGAAGAATAAAAAGGAGATTAGATTAAGTATGACCTTTATCATTACTGCCAGCAGATGGACGATTGATAAGTTGATTACCAGCCTCTTCTCTCGATGAATGAACATTAAATCTTCGCATATTTGGATCAATTGTTAATCCTGGGTTAAGATTCTGAAGTTGAGCAATAATGTTCATTGTAATATCTCGTTCCATGTTGTCTTTTTGTGCTTCGAACTTTTCTTGCATTTTTTGTTGAATCCTCTCTTCTAGATCCTCCATTTTTTTCTGCATCCTTTCATCATCTGCAGCAGTACTTGACAAAGTTTCAAAATCAGCTGCTTTGCGTTTCAAAAGAGTCTTGGTAACTCCACGGCCATACAACCTGACTCGACCAGGATGTTCAGGTGGCATAATTTTTGAATATGCATCAACTGATTGGCTACCATCTTCACTTTCTTGAGTTTCTATCATTTCCATTTCAGCCTACAAATAAGATTTAAGAGCAAAGAAAAATAGTTAAAGTATATTAAAACTGATGTAATATTTAAAAACAAATAATTGATCAAAAGCAACTTTGAACAAGAAAATTTCATACTATTATGTTGGTTGTATCCTCATATGAGTCCTTGTATACTCGACCAGGTTTTCTTCTTCTGGTAGCCACAAAAAAATCTTTACTGGAAACACCATCTGGACTTTCCTTCTTTTTTTCCTGGTTATACAAAAAGTAGACATCAATATCTTCACATTAAAGTATAAGTTCATAGTTAGATTACGAAAAAATATCAAACCTCACGGATTATGGCAAAACTTGTTTTGCCAACAGTGTGTGGATACTTCAGCTTTTTGCGATTCTCCTTGTTAGTTTTTGACATATTCTGTAAAAAAAATAAAGTTGACGTTCCAATCATACTCACAAAAAAACAAATAACTGTCACTTAAAGTAATTATATAGAGAATAAAATATATATGCTGAGAGATATTAACAAGATCAAATATACCTCAGCTTCATCAGAATTCCAATATTGGAGGAGATCCTTAAATACAGATTCTGGAACATTTTTAGGTCTATTGGCCATTCGATTTTCGTCATTGTCATAGGGATAAAAGTACTTTTTCTTAATCCTACTCTTATACCCTCTCCAAGCAAGATCAATTGCATTCAAAGCCCATTCCTTCCCAACATTAGGAATGTCATATTTCTCCTACAAATTGTGCAATTGGGTTAGTGCAAAAAATAAGAAATAGTTTTAACTAACATTAAAAACATTGAGAATTTCTAACCTTGGTATAGTTCCACATATCATCGTGCGTCTTTAAGTTTTTCCAGCTAAGTATATTAAGAGGACAAAATGTCCCATTCCTTGCCAATGTGCCAAGGAAGCTACCCAACTCCTTTACCACCGCTTTAGTAGGACCAATAGGCTGGTGCAACTCATTTAGAATGATTAGTTTGCGCTCGCTACGTCCATGTACAGCTGACATTTGTGTAACACCTCTTTTTCTTTTATTTGTGGAATGACCTACAATAATATATTTTATAGTTACATAGAAAATTTCTGTAATAATAAGAACTTATATTTAAATACACTTGCCTTGCTCCTCGGATTGGCCATTTTCATCAAGATTGGTAGAATTCTGTACATGATCTTGTTGTATTTGTTCCTGAATTGCTTGTGATGCAGGAGTGGTGGGATGTACCGACTCTTGTTGCACTGGTTCATGTACTGCTTGTGATGGGGGAATAGTAGAGATTGTTTGTGCCTTAGAAGAAGTAGGATTCATAGACATGTACTTTATTTGAGATCCAACCCGAATGTTTGAGGTATCTTGAACATCGGGAACGCTGTTTGAGTTATCCTTTTGCTGGTGACTTGATATCTTTTTGTTTCGCAAAGATACAAGTGATCCTGGTAGAACATACTTTTTGTTGCCAATTCTCATGCTTCTTCTTGAACACTCTTGTTGACTCATAATGGCTAACTCACTGTCTATAGAAATGAAATAAGAATAAAACCTCATATGGACAAGGAAAGCAAATTCCCATGTGAGTTACCTTGAAGAAGACAAAGTAAGGAACAGCAGAAACAGAGTGCAGCTCAGATATCTCAGGCTGTTCTTCAGCTTCAACCTAAAATACAAAGATAGAAGCAAAACAATCACTGTCAGAGATGAATTGATACTTCAGAATGAAAACTGAGAAAGTTCCAGTGGAACTGGAATATAATCCATTAAGGAATTCAGTTTACAATGGCATCAACAACCATAGAAGAAAAGTTCAGCCCCAATTCACTGTGCTAGAAGAAACAACTATTCGAGTGTCCTATGTTCTTCAAGTTTCTGCTTGCAGGAAGTAAAATTGCAAGAGATGAACTGATACTTTAGAATGAACTCATTATTTGTGAGATGGGTTAAGTCCACACCAAAACATCATCATCATGAAAAGCTAAGCAATGCAACTAACACTACAAAACCATAACCCAAATAAAAACTGCATGAAAGCAAGTAGAAAAACAGTGAGGAGAAAATTCATGATGAGTTTGCCGTGTCACACCAATAACAAATGTAAAGAAAAGACATATTATCCATAGTTTTTAATGACAAAAAATAACTTGTTAATGTTCAACTTAAGGAACTATGTACAATAATCTCTTTCCTTCCCACAGATGGTCCTATATCAACCTATCCTTACTTACAAACTAACTTTGTTCTGTACCTTGCACAAAATTGAATTGAATTGAAAGTTGATACTTGATTGTGAGCTTTGAGAAGACTATCATATTCATATCCTTTATGTTATCATTTTGAACTTCACAAAAGCTCAGTCAAACAACTTGTTGGATTTTTAATAATTCCTGCTAATGTTTCAGGAGGACAAGTGGTCCTGAGAGATGTTCCAGACAGTGGACTCCCGAGGAGGTAAGCAGGCATTTTGTACAACATTTAGAAATATGGCAGAATGAAACATAACCCAAATACTAGCAAGAGTTTGGACAACACAATGTGGCAGAATGAAAAGCTCAGCAATATGGCAGAATGATCCACATTCCCACTTACAAGCATAGGCAAGAGTTTGGACAACACAATCCCACTCCATTATTCTACAGTAATGAAAATCTGGACCAGTTAAATGCCAGTTCTTCTCTTTATTTCTAACCCAACATTTAAATAACTGAATACAGATATACCGAGAGCACCAATGCTTAGTATTACCTGAAATACAACTTATCTCGCCTTTGAAATCTGTACCGAGAGCACCAATTCTTCAATTATATTTTAAAAGTCCTGAAAAAAAATGTGGAATTTTAGATTAAAAATATAAATGAAAGGCTATCATAAGATATGAACAAGCATGAGTATAAAATATGTTGTAACAGGCTATCCTCACTCACAAAATTGAAACTCAAAATAACAATGTGCATATATTTAAAAGAACTTCAGGACATCCTTGACTAATCGTCTTCCTCCATCCAATCCCAATCAGTACCATCAAGCGCATCCTCCTCTTCCGATGTTTCTACAACTATGTCTTCTAAATGTTGTTCATTATACGGAAGATCATCAACGTCAATGGCCACATCTTCTCTTGAGCATCTAAATTCACCCTCATTAAATCTAGTTGAAGGACCAATGTCATCATTAGACTCCCTCCAAAATGTTTCTCGTATATTAGGACAATTCTCTTCCTCAAGATCATACAAATCAACTGGCACTTTATTTCTTGCATAATAAACATCTTCCTCAATTGGATCCGCGACAAAAAAAACTTGATAAACTTGTGATGCCAACACAAAAGGATCATCTTTACTACATAACTTTTTGAAGTATACCCGGGTCAACCCATACTCATCAACTTCATTTTGAAACCAATCACATCTAAATAATACAACACTAAAACAACCATAATAATCAATCTCTATGATATCTTGAATAACTCCATAATAAACAACTTGTCCATCGATGGGATTTTGGTCCCTAACACTTGCAAAACTATCAGTTGTCGCTGATAAAGTCACTCCACTATTTTGAGTCTTAAGTGGAGCATCGCGACTTTTTGTATGAAAACGATATCCATTAATAAAGTATGCGGTATATCTCTTGGCTACCACATTAGGCCCTTTAGATAACCATCTTATATGATGAGGTACTTCAACATTTTGAACTTTCTCTTCAAACCAATTGTTGAATTCACGACTGTGGCTCCTTGCTCTTGCCCATGCATTAGATCGAATATGATTACCCACCAAAGTCTTATGTTCCCTACAATGACGCATATGACAAAATTTAATTATTAGACATTTATAAATGAATAATGCTTAAAATATATATAATTATTGTATAATATATCTTACTCAATAAATTTTTCCACTTGGGCATCTCCCGTATTGAAAAGAGCATATCGATGTGCCTCATAACGTAATTGTGAATCCATCAAAAAAGTACAATCCTTTCTCTTCTCACGTCCAATTGGATGACCTATCCTAGGAAATATAGGTGAATGATTTTGATCAGATTCCTCATCCTCAATTTGATATCTACTAAATCTTGTCTTCACACCATCATGTAAGTATCTTGAAGAAAAAGTCAACTGCTCTCCACTTACAAAACCTTCTACCATTGATGCTTCTGGACAATACCGATTACGAACAAGCCCCTTCAAGTCACATAGCTCTCTCTCAATGGAATACATACCACGAAGATGAGTCGGGCCCCCAAGCCTAATCTCATTCACCAAATGAACACTTAAATGTACCATTATATCAAAAAATGATGGATGAAAAATCATCTCAAGGTTGGATAATATTTCACCAATTTCAGACTCAAGTTGTACAAGATCTCTTTGCCTTATTACCTTACTACATATGGCTTTATAGAAATTTCCTAACCTAATTAATGTCAATGCAACATTTTTAGGCAGGACTTTCCTAACAGCAATCTGAAGTAGGTGATGCATCATAAAATGAGCATCATGACTCTTGTACCCACATATCTTCATCTCCTTCACATGCACACGATTTGAAATATTTGAGGCACATCCTTTAGGTAATTTGGCCTTTTTGAAGACACTACAAAATAACTTTTTCTTTTGCGAATTCATAAAGAAAGAAGATTGACCAAAACTTACATTTCCATCATCATCTTCTATTGGATGTAGCTCCGAACGTATTCCCATTTCTTGTAAGTCATATCGAGAAGAAATATGGTCCTTTGACTTTCCATCTATCTCCAATAAAGTTCCAAGCAAACTATCACATATATTCTTCTCTATGTGCATCACATCAAGATTATGCCTCAATTTGTTATGTACCCAATATGGCAATTCAAAAAAGATAGATCTTTTTTTCCACGGACCATTATTCTCTCGAGGCCTTTTTTTTCGCCCCTTTCCAAAAGTATTATTGAATCCACTAAGGTTTTCAAGCACTTCGATACCTGACAAACTAGTAGGTGCAAGTCTATGTTCCTCTTTACCATCAAATGACTTCTTATCTTTTCGCAATGGATGATCATAAGGCAAAAATCTTCGATGACCCAAGTAACACATTTTACGACTATGTTTGAGATACTGAGAGCATGTGTCATAATTACAACTAGGACATGCCAATTTTCCCTTAGTGCTCCATCCCGAAAGCATTGCTAATGCAGGAAAGTCACTAACAGTCCACATTAAGGCTGCCCGCATTTGGAATGTTTGCTTGGTCACAGCATCATATGTTTCTACCCCAGGTTCCCATAATTCCTTCAATTCTTCAATCAGTGGTTGTAGGTACACATCTATATCATTTCCCGGAGATGTTGGACCTGGAATAATCATAGACAACATGATATACTCTGGCTTCATACAAATCCATGGGGATAAATTATAATTCATCAACATGACAGGCCACGTGCTATGAGAAATACTCATGGTTCGAAATGGATTGAAACCGTCACTTGAGAGTCCCAATCGAACATTACGAGGATCGTTAGAGAAGAGTGGGTGCAAACAATCAAAACTCTTCCATGCTTCCCCATCAGCAGGATGCCTTAAATTTCCATCATTCGGTCGTTCATTAGCATGCCATCTCATTGCAACAGCAGTTTCGCGACACATGAATAATCTCTGAAGCCTAGGCTTTAAAGGGAAGTACCTTAAAACCTTTGCAGGAATTTTAGAGCTTTTATTTGTTAGGGCACCATCAACACTCTTCCATCTACAACACCCACAAATAGAGCAATTATCAACTTTTTCATTATCCTTCCAGAATAGCATGCAATCATTAGGGCATGCATGTATTTTTTCATAATGAAGACCCAATTTTCTAATCATATTTCTAGCCTTATTGAAAGACTCTGGTATCTGCGCAAAGGGAAATGCCTCTTTTATCAACACTAGCAAGTCTGAAAATGCTACATTGCTCAACCCATGCAAGGATTTAAACAAGTATAACCGAATGGTGAAACTCAATTTACTGAAATTTTCACAACCCGGATATAGTTGTTGTTTTCCTTCCTCCAACAATTTAAAAAAATTCTTTGCATCTTCTGATAGTCCCTCTCTTACTCCTTCCGTATCCCCTAATTCCGCCTCTACATTTATAAATGTATCATGAAGTAGTCCATCAATATCATCATGCAAATTAGATTCTTCATCATTATTGATCTGCTGAGGTGTATTTCTCGATGAAGACCCTTCACCGTGAAAAACCCATTTAGTATAACCAGCAACAAATCCATCAGCAACTAAGTGATCCTCGACCACATTTCTATAATGCCAATAGCGATTCATGCAATTTTTGCAAGGGCATAATATCTCATTTCCTTGAGAAGCTCGTTCAAATGCCTTATCGAGAAAATTGTTCACTCCATGAATATACTCATCGGTCCATCTTAGACAATTCATCCAATTTTTATCCTCGTTGTCCATTAAAATCCTATATATAACAACCACATCATCAACCAAATTACACATAATCAAAATAAGGTACCATATAAGATAGAGTTATCCTTTTTGAGTCAATTAATTCAAAATTCACAAATAACGTATTAAGGTTATCCATAATTCTAAACAACTACAGTATTGTTCGATTTAGACATAAAAAGTTCACTTTGTCAATAATAAAATGATCTCTAACGGAAATAACAGACAATGAAGAGCACCTTAAATGTAAGTGCAGCCACATTGCACATAGATATGATTAACCAAACTAGTAGACAATAACATTTTTTCCTGGGCTCAAGCCTCCAAGTTTATAGACTCTTAGTCAAAGAATCATCATCATACTAAATCCAAGACCCTCTTTTTCATTGCCCTATTACGACTACTCATTTCGCTTCCCGCGTTTAATTTAATAATCCGTTACAGTTCTCCTATCCTAAATAGCTTCAATCAACTCTTTTTTAGAAAATTTTACATGTTTCTCTAATTATTCATCTGTTAGAAGAAACTAATCATTAATAAATAAACCACATTTTATGTAATGTACAATTTTATATAAGAAGCTTCTAGTATAGACTTTCTAATGAAGTAGATTCAAAATAAAGAAATCCAAATAACCAAAAACTTACTTAAGTTTTTGTCCACATTTCTTTTGTGCCAACTGGTTCAACAGTGTCAACAGTGTTAACTCTTGGACAACTAGAAAACTATCCTATGCAAGAAGATCTCAACTGGTTCAAACTGTCATGTTTGGGGTGCAATCCTATTGGGCACAATTATTCATCATGCCTACAAAGATAATCAAGATGATAGAAGATTTATGTAGAAACTATGTATGGACTAGAGAAGGTCAGATAACTAAGAAGGCCCTTATAGGCTATAACTTGGGACAAAGTGTGTGGTGCTAAGTCTTTGGGAGGGATGGGCTTAATTAACATTCAATTATAGAACAATCTAGCAGTAGTTAAGTTATGTTGGGATTTAGCACACAAGGAGAACAAGGTTTGAATCAAATGGATTTACCATTATTACATAAAGAATCTGAGCCCTTGGAGCATTCCAATACAAGCAGGATGGATGATTAACTGATGATTTTAGAGACTCGAAAGTTGATTTAACTGATGATTTACTTGTTGATAAACAGAAAAAGACTACACAATGCATTATGGATGAACCGGAGATCCTTAGTGTCGAAGTAAAGAGAATGATGGAAGCTCTAGAAGGAGAGTCTGATTGTGTTGATTCTACAGACATAAAAAGCTTGTATAGTGATTCTGAAAATGAGATCTTGAACTTTCGTCAATTCAATCCACAAACAAATGGTGATAATCCGATTTTAGCTCTAGAATGTGTTTTTGAAAGCAAGCAAGATTTTAGAAATGCACTAGTTACTCATGAGATTAAGAATGGAAAGGATATTCAGTGGCTCAAAAATGATAAGGAAAGAATGAAGGCTGTTTTTATACATTCAGATTGCAAATGGGAAATCACAGCATATAAAATGCAAAGGGATACGGCTTTCCAGATTAGGAAGTATATTCCTACACATAGCTGCAAAGAGTGGAGTTATGATAATAGAAAAATAACTTCAGCATTCATTGCAAGAAAATACCTCACAGAAATCAAATCAAACAGTGCATTGGTTACAAGATGGTTTATGAATCATGATATAAAGGAAATATATCAATTCAATACTATAACACTTCCAACAATTCAACAAAATAATCAAGTTATTAATAACAATAATTCAACCACAACACAACAAAGTAATCATTAACAACAATTCAGCCACAACACAGAGAGTAAGTTTACTGTTCCATCGATTCACCATTTTCAGTTTTGATCGATGGTAACAGGAGAAGTAAAATTTTTTTTGTATTTTAACTAATTCACTCCAATACTCAGTAATCCCTGTTTGACCCAAAGAAATAGAATAAAAAATTAACAAAAAATCGTCATTCCAAACCCAAAAACGGGTAAAAGCCAAAACCCTGAACATCCACTTACCTGATTGAAACAAATCAAAGAAATTTAGGGTTTTTGGGTTTTAAGTGTTGAGAGACGAGACTGAAAATTAAATTTTACAGGAATTTCGAGAAAGGGTTTGAAGAAGACAACTATTTTGAGTAAGCGAAACACTATATTTTGAAGAAGAAAATGATTTAGGAGTACCTTCTACCAACTTCTCGCAATTTCTTTGAAGAAGAACATGATTTAGCAGTAGCTTCGAGCAATTTTGAAGAAGAAACCTCAATCTCCTCGCAGTGAAGGAGCTTTCGCACCGGAGAAGAAGAAGAAAACTGAGGGAGATTTCGGAGGAGCAGCTTCGATCGACCGTGAGATTTTGCACTGGAGATTTCGCACTGGAGATTTTCGCACTGGAGATCTGGTGGAGCTTTTGTGAGTGACGAAGAAGTGAAGAAGTGAAGAAGTGAAGAAGGAGGGTCGTGGAAGCTTTTCTTAATTTATTTATTTATTTTATTAAGAAAGAAATATTATAAAGGGAGTGTATATTAATTGGTGGAGGGAGTTTAAATTAATTGGCGGAATAATGAAAATTGTGGAGGGAATTAAATAGTCGTAGCCATAGAAAGAGAACCGTTGCCATAAACATTTATGGTAACGGTTGAACACAGCCGTTGTAATAAGACCCCTATGGCAACGGTTATCTGAACAATTGCAACGCGTGTTTAATACAAATCAAAATTCTTTATGCAACGCATATAACCGTTGCCATAGAGGTTCTATAGCAACGATTTTTGAACCGTCGCCATAAATACCGTTACCATAGACCTAATTTCTAGTAGTGAAGGTTCTAGTGCTTGAGTTGCTAATGATCGGGTAGCTCTTGCTTGAGCACCACATGGTGGCGATTAGGGGTATCATCTGTGTGACAATTGTGGGAAGCCCCACGCGGGAGTCAGCTGGAGAGATTTGGTACTCTGCTTCAAATGTGGAGGCAAGGATCATAAGGTTGTTGATTGCCCTAAGAATGCCCATGGAGGCCAAGGTCAGGCGGCCCAAGGTGGGCAGGGTCAACAAATATCTCCCTTAGGTGTTTCCCCAAGGAACAACAAGTTCTATGCCCTCTATGCCCGCTTGGATGTTAAAAAGGCTCCGGACGTCATGACTGGTATGTCAAAAGTCTTTGATTTTGATGCTTATATTTTGCTTGATCCTGGTGCAAACTTGTCTTTTGTGACTCCTTTGTTAGCTGTTAAGTTTAGTTTGAGCCCCCAATTTTGCGGGATCCTTTCTCAATTTATACTCCCGTGGGTGAATCTATTGTTGCTCATAGAGTCTATTTGGGTTGCCATGTCGCTGTGTTGCACAAAATCTTTCCGTGTGCTTTTATTGAACTTGAGATGGTTAATTTTGATGTGATTCTTGGGATGGATTGGCTACATGCATCATATGCTTCTATAGATTGTAGAACCCGAAATGTCAAGTTCCAACCTTCCGATGAGCCCGTTCTTGAATGGAAGGGTGGTGACTCCTCTATAAAGTTCAGTTTATTTCCTACCTCAAGGCACGGAGAATAATTCCTACGGGGTGCATTTATCATATTGTGAGGGTCAAGGATATGAAATCGAAGTGTCGACTCTTGAGTCGGTCCCTATGGTAATTGAGTTTTTGGATATGTTTCCCAAAGACTTACCGGGGACCCCTCCGGAAAGAGAGGTGGACTTTGGCATAGATCTTCTTCCAGATACTCAGCCTATTTCTATTCCTCCTTATCGCATAGCACTGGCAGAATTGAAAGAATTAAAGGAGCTGTTAAAGGATCTGTTGGAGAAGGGTTTCATTCGGCCTAGTATATTGTTGTGGGGTGCTCACTTGTTGATTGTAAGAAAGAAGAATGGGTCTCTTCAGATGTGTATTGACTACCGACAACTGAATAAGGTAATTGTTAAGAATAATTACCCGTTGCCTAGGATTGATGACTTCTTTGATCAACTTCAAGGGGCTATCCATTTCTCGAAGATTGATCTCTGCTCCAGGTATCATCATGTGAAGGTTAGGGAGTGTGACATTCCCAAGACAACTTTTCGGATAAGGTATGGGCATTTTGAATTTGTGATGATGTCGTTTGGATTGACCAATGCTCCGACCATATTTATAGATCTAATGAGTCGGGTGTTCAAGAAATTTCTTGACATTTTAGTGGTGGTCTTCATTGATGATATTCTCATTTACTCCCGATGTGAGCAGAAGCATGGTAATCACTTGAGAATGGTTCTCCAAACTTTGAGGGAAAAGAAATTGTTCGCTAAGTTTAGCAAGTGTGAATTTTGGTTAGGCGAAGTGGCCTTTCTTGGTCATGTGGTGTCCGATGATAGTATCAAGGTGGACCCGAAGAAGACTGAGGCCGTGAAGAATTGGCCTAGACCGTTGACTCCTTCTGATATTCGCAATTTTCGTTAGGTTGGCCAGTTATTATAAAAGGTTTATGGAAGGGTTTGCATCTATTTCATCTCCATTGACCAAGTTAACCCAAAAGCAGGTTAAGTTTGTATGGTTAGATGAGTGCGAGAAGAGTTCTCAAACTTTGAATGATCGGCTTACATCGGTTCCCGTCTTGACTTTACCAAATGGTTTAGAGGGATTTGTGGTGTATTGTGATGCCTCGCGGATTGGATTCGGTTGTGTTCTTATGTAGAATGGTAAGATAAAAGCATATGCCTCAAGACAATTAAAGGTGCATGAACGTAGGTCGCCTTTGCTTTAAAGGTTTAGATACATTACTTATATAGGGTTCATGTTGATGTGTTCACTGATCACAAGAGTTTGTAATATGTTTTCACCCAGAGAGATCTCAACTTGAGGCAAAGGAGGTGGTTGGAACTCCTAATGGATTATGAAATGAGTGTCCTATATCATCCCGACAAGGCCAATATTGTGGTCGATGCTCTTAGTAGGTTGTCGATGGGGAGTGTGGCGCATGTTGGGGAAGAAAAGAAATAGTTGGCTAGAGATTTTCACCAATTGACTAGATTGGGTGTCAGGTTGGCTGATTCAAACAATGGTGGTGTTCGTGTTCAAAGTGGGCAGAGTCTTTCGCAGTGGGTGATGTAAAGGCTAAGCAAGATTTGGACCCCTCGTTGCTTGGATTGAATAATTTGGTTGCTGAAAAGGAGATTGAGGTGTTCTCCCAAGGGGGAGATGGTGTTCTTCGATACCAAGATTGGCTTTGTGTCTCGGATGTGAATGACCTCAGAAGGGTGATAATGAGTAAGGCTCACAACTCTCCTTATTCTATTCACCCGAGGTCTACCAAAATGTATCGGGATTTGATAGAAGTGTATTGGTGGCATGGCATGAAGAAAGATATTGCTAGGTTCGTATCTGAATGCCCGAGTTATCAGCAGGTGAAAGTAGAGCACCAAAGGTCTGGTGGTTTGGCATAAGACATTGAAATTCCCACATGGAAATGAGAAGATGTGAACATGGATTTTGTAGTTAGGTTGCCTCGGACCCGAAGGCAATTTGATTCCATTTGGGTTGTTGTGGATCGGATGATGAAGTCGGCTCATTTTATACCTGTTAAGACTACTTTCAGCGCCGAAGACTACGTAAGGTTGTATATCCAAGAATTGGTGAGGTTGCATGGTGTACCTAGGTCTATTATATTAGATAGAGCTACCCAATTTACTTTCCACTTTTGGAGGTCTTTCAGAAGGGACTGCGAACTAAGATTAAGTTGAGCATTGGCATGGAGTTTAAGGGGAATTGGGATGATAATCTTCTACTCATTGATTACTTATAAAAATAGCTTCCATGCTAGCATTGGTATGGCGCCGTTTGAAGTTGAGAAGGTGTAGATAACCGGTAGGGTGGTTTGAGTTGGGAGAGATGGCGCTAGTTGGTCCGGATTTGGTGATGGAAGCCATAGAGAAAGTGAAAGTGATTAGAGAGAGGTTGAAAATGGCCCAAAGCCGTCAAAAGCCTTATTCGGATGTTAGGAGAAGGGATCTTGAGTTTTGTGTCGGTGATTGGGTACTTTTGAAGGTTTCACCTATGAAGGGTGTAATGCATTTTGGGAAGAAGGGAAAGCTAAGCCCCCAATATGTTGGCCCTTATGAGATTGTTCAGCGAATTGGAGGTGTGGCTTACAAGTTAGAGTTACTTCTGGATTTGAGTTCCATTCATCCGGTCTTCTGTGTGTCCATGTTGAGGAAGGTAATTGGTGATCCTAGCACCATTGTACCTTTGGAAGGAGTTGAGGTTGAGGAAAATTTGTCCTGTAAGGAGGTGTCGGTGGCAATCTTTGACAGGCAAGTAAAGCGGCTTCATAACAAGGAGGTAGCTTCGGTGAAGATGCTGTGGAGAAATCAATAAGTGGAGAGTGCTACTTGGGAGGCGGTGCTGGATATGGTGAAACGATACCCTCATCTTTTCCAATCTACTCAAGCCTAAGGTGCTAGGAATCTTCATTGTCTAATGGTGCCATTTCTTGCCTTCTGGACTCTCATTAAATGACATGCATACTTATGCACTAAATTTTTTTTTTAATTGTTTTGAGTGATTTGAATACAATCTTGATATGAGCTTAAAGGACTTGAACTATAGTTTTGCATAATGCTTTTGGTACAAATTTTTTTAATGAATTATGCATTGTATCTTGTGTTGGATGTTTCGTGCCCTAAATCAAGTCTTTCAAGCCTTGTTTTTGCACATTCGAGGACGAATGTTCCCAAGGGGGAGATGATGTAAGGACCCATATTTTTCCTAGTGGCATTGCCCAAATGTCCTGAAATTTTTTCCAGTGAACTGCCAGGCACCCCTCCATGGAGGAGCTTGCACGGGCCGTGTGAAACCACACAGATTGTGTGACCTCCCGTAGGAGTGACACTTTGGTCAGTTCCGTGTTGGGACAAACACTGGGACAAAGAGAAAATTGTCCAAGTGAAGGCACATGGGCGTTCATACGGTCCGTGTGACTTTATATGGTCCGTGTGGCCTTCCGTGTGACTTATTATGTGGAAATTTTTCTAAGTATAAAATTAACATCTCGTAACTTTGTCGTGCAAAATTTGTTTAAAGTATCGTGACAGGGTCGATGTCACAACCCGTGTGGAAACACACGGACCGTATAGTCGTCCGTGTTACACTACACAGTTTTGTGAAATTTTCCTTTGACAAATTTTAAGTATTGGGTCACGGCCATTGTTCACGGTCCGTGTGATGCTACACCAACCATGTAGCGAGCCGTGTGACCCAGACGGACCAAATTTAGGTCTATTCCATTAATGGCATTTATGTGATTTTGGTTTATTTTAAACATGAAATATGACCTTTTAACTAGTTTAAACCCTTAATTCAGCTGAAAACCCCTCTCCTCTTCACTCATTCCCCTAAATCACTCTACCCTCTCTCAAGATCACTTGCCTAGTCCTTATAATTCTCCTCTCGCAAGGATCAAGCTAGGGTCTCAACAAAAACAACAATAACAACATACCCAGTGGAGTCCCACAAGTGGGATCTAGAGTGGGTAGAATGTACACAGACCTTATCACTACCTCATAGAAGTAGAGAGGTTGTTTCCTGGGAACCCTTGTCTCAAAAGCCCATAAGCAGAATAAACTAGATATGAAAAAAAAGAAAGGAAAAGAAAAGGGAACCGAAAGAACGACTAATAGAGAAAAGCCCATAATAGTATGTAAATACGATAAATTTAGCACATATAAGTCATATAATGACAATACATGATATAAAGACATGACAAAACCTACAACCCAACTATACCCCACGACCATACATCAACCTAACCCTACTAACCTATTAGCCTGCTACTCTAATTCGTGACCTCCACTCCTTCCTATAAGGTCATTTCTTCGATGAGATCAAGTTTCGCCATATCTCACCATGGACATGACCTTAGATAGGAAGGAGAAGAGGTCGTGAATTAGAGTAGCAAAAAAATTTATAAAATACTAATAATTCATCCATAGGTTCTGCACAAATAACTCGATAAATCCTTGTACTGTTTGGGTTTGACTTGTAGTCACATGAAATATATAGAATTTATTATTAAATTGAACTCAGTGAAGTACTCTATTACCTTAAATGGTTGGCAATTAGTACCGGCGAACGTCTATTAAATCTGTGGACCATTTCGCAGTTAAGATCCCAGTGACAATCACATCAAGCTAGGGTCTCAATTGGAGTTAATTCAATCCAAATTCCTACTCCTCCAATCAAGGTATATGGGATTGATTCTTCGTCCCTTTCAACCAAGAAGACCCAAAAATCTTTCAATCTATTTTTGTGAAATTTAGTTCTTCAAATATGGAATTCCATGATTTGATCTTATTAAATCTAATTAGTGTGTGGGTTGTATTTTACCTATTATTTTAATTCATTTTGGACTACTACTATGATGATTTACATTGGGTTATGAAGTATGAACATGCATGTCCCCTTTAAAAGTGATTTATGCATGGGTAACTATTACTATGATTTAGATGTTGATTTAATTATGCATTTCCTTGATTTCATTTTTATATGGCTGATTTTAACTTGGATCTATGTTATCTATGCTATCCTCACATCATGCACTGGATTACATTCATGAGCGTTAATATGTATAAATTATAAAGTAGGTTAAATCCAATTATATTTTATGAAATGATTATGATATGATTTTGGTAGGGTATTGGTTATGACAAAAAAGTGATCACTGGTATGTCTATTATTCTGGCTCATTTAGCATTCTGGGGGCTTGTACCATTCTGTTATGTGAATGAGTTATTCCCTGCATGAGCATTATGATTATGACTTGTGATTTGGCATTTGACCCCAAATGTATATTGAATGGTTTGGTACGAACAATGCATTTTCTGAATATATATATATATATATATATATATATATATATATATATATATAAGTATTCAAGTGGGATGTTTTGACCTAGCATTGATGGATTGGGGGTGTTAGGGCTATCCCAAAGGGCCCTCTCCCTTTCCTCAAACTATGTGCCGACATAGGGATGTTATATGCCTATCTGAATCTGAAAACCCTTTAAAAATTATTCTCGTAAGGAAGGAGACCATCCACCAAAATGGTGAGTTCCATAAGGTGTGATGTAGATTATCTTTGGCATGTAATCTTCTCCCTAATAATGGGAGGTTTCAATCAGTTTAATTCATGTAATAGCTCTCATGGATTTGATTTGTCAATTATAGTCCATTCCCAGTATATATGAGCATTATTTCATTTCATGCATCATAATTTCATGGCATCTCGTATATAAATTCCATTGGATACACAATTCTTCTGTATTATGAGCCTTTGCCATCTAACATTGAAATGCAGGTTTGGTAAGTCATATGCATATGCCCGCATACTTAGTACATTCAAACATACTAACGCATACTCTATGCCTACATGATTTTACCATGTAGGGGCCGAGAACTTTGACTACCAACAGGAGAACGAATAGCCTAATCTCAAGGTTGCGGTAGTGACTCCCGTCTTCCGGGAATGAGCCAATTACTTTCTCTTTATGTACTTCTTATCGTTTTTACCTATTGAGGGTGAGCGTAGGATTTGTCCTGGCCCCCATTCTTGACTAGAGGCATTGTTTGTACTGTGTAACCCTTCTGATATCCTTTCGTCTTGACTAATGCTTTGTCCATGTATTGTGCGAATGATTTATGAGAAATCTCCTTTGACTACCATTTATATATATATATATATATATATATATATATATATATATATATATATATATATATGTATGTATGTATGTATGTATGTATGTATGTATGTTTAGATGCTATCCTTAAACCAATGATGTGGATATTGATATCTGAGGCTTGTTTTGGGGCTCTAGGGTCCCCTTTCGCCGTGTCATATCTAGACCCTAACCGCGGGTTATGATAGTACTTGTCCATAATTTTGATTATAGGGACTTGAGAAGGAGTTTCAGGCTAAGGCACATTACACCTGAACTCCACACAGACCGTATGATGCTTGACGGGCCATGTGTGAGCCATGTGATGGCCTTGCACCTGGAAAACCTAGAATCAAGGCCAAGTGTTATCACATAGCCACCCACATAGTCCGTGTGGTGAGTCACGGGACATGTGGCCTACCGTATGGCTCATGACGCAAAATTCTTCTAAGCATGGAATCACTGTCTCATAACTTTGCATGGTAGAATTTTCCTAAATATCATATCATGGTCCTTGACACGACCCGTGTAGTGTTACACGGGCCGTGTGACCGTCCGTGTGATCTTCCTCCGCATCGAAAATTCTAAGTATGGGATCTTCAAGCTCAAGTTAAGTTTCACTTTCAAGCCTTGGATTCAAGCTTATTAATGTTGTTTAAGGCCATCATGGGTCTCTGACATCAAGTCAAGTTCAAAGGAATTCCATTGGCTAAGTTTTTCACAAGTATCGATAGAAAGGTCGACTTTATATGGTCATATCTCTTAGCACAAAATTAGCTGGGTGGCCCACGATCTATCAAATTAAATCGTCTTTAAATTATCTTTCTAACGCATTTGGTCTAACCTTATTCCGAGTTCGGAGCAAGAAGTTATGCCCTTTTTCGTAAAATCTGTCTAGGCTAGACGGGAGGCCTTCACGGGTCGTATAGCGCTTCACGAACCGTGAAGCCAACCATGTCAACTTCAGTTTAAAATTTAAGGGGGTGTTTTGTTGAGGTATTTTTGATATTTTGACCCATACCCAAGGCTTCTAAGACCTTTTCAACCCCCACTTTATATTCCTAAACTCCTCTTACACTAATTTTAAACCCTCATTCAAGACTAACACTTAGTTTCTAGAATTACACTCTCAAAATTCTATCCAAGTCTCATCTTCAAGATATATACTAGGATTCAATTGGGGTTTCAAATTCAAGCTAAATTCTTCTCAAATTCATCTTCCTAATCAAGGTATGTGCGATTGATTCCTGGTCCCTTTCAACCAAGAAGACCTAAAAATCTTTCAATTGATTTCATGAATTTTAGTCACAGTAAATATGGGTTTTCATTATTTGATTTTATTAAATCCAATTGGTGTATGGTCTACACTCTACCAATAATTTTAAATACTTTGAATACTATTATGATGATTTACATTGAGTTATGAACATGCATGTCCCCTTTAAAATTGATTTATGCATGGATGACTATTACTATGATTTAGATGTTTATTTAATCATGGATTTATTCAATTTCATATTATGGTGTTGATCTTAACTTGAATCTATCTTACCCATGCTATCCTCACATCATGCATTGCATTACATTCATGTGCATTGATATATGGAAATTATGAAGTGGGTTAAGCCCAATTATGTTTTATGAAATGATTATGATATGATTTTGATAGGCATTGGTTACGACAAGAAGGTGATCACCGGTATGTCTTTGATTATGGCTCTTTGAGCATTATGGATGCTTGCACCATCTTGTATATGTAGATGAGCTATTCCTTGCATGAGCATTATGATTATGATTGTATGGTTTGGCATTGGAACCTAAATATGCATTGAACGGTTTAAAATGAATCTCGAATCTCTTGAAAGCACATACATATATATAAGTATTCACGTGGGATGTTGTTGACTTAGCACCAATGGATTGGAGGCGTTAGGGCTATCCCTAAGGGCCCTCTCCCTTTCCTTGAACTATGTGCCAACATAGGAACGATCACCATCACCGAAATGGTCGGATCGTAAGGAACGGTTATTCATATATTACGTTTATGATATGACATGATTATGAAAAATTCTTCGGAAATGGTGAGTTCCGTAGGGAAGGTGACTATCCACCGAAATGGTGAGTTCCGTAAGGTGTAATATAGATTATCTTTGGCAAGTAATCTTTACCTACCGATGGGAGGTCTTTATCGACTAATTCATGTAATAGCTCGCATGTATTTGATTTGTTGGTTATAGTCCATCTCCGCTATATAGGAACATTATCGCATTGCATGCATCATGAATTTAATGGCATCTTGTATACTTCTCCATTGGATATATGATTCTTTCTATATTATGTGCCCTTGTCATCTAACATTGAAATGTAGGTTTTGTAAGTCATATGCATTGCATACCCGCATACTTAGTACATTCAAACATACTAACATATACTCTATGCCTACATGATTTTACCATGTAGGGACCGTGTGTTACGATCATCCACCGCTTGATGGGTAGTTTGAATTCGGAGAGTCAATATTGATGTGAGTCATATCTTCCAAGGACAAACCACCTTCCTTCTACCTATGTTGTTTTCTATTTATCTTCTTAATAGAGGGTGAGCACGGGACATGTCTTGGCCCCTGTTCCATCTTATGACTAGAGGCATTGTTGGATATCTTGTTGACTTTCGTAGGTTCTATATGTTATGTGTTGTATTTGAAGTGTATGGTTTAGGTTATCTGTTGGATGTGGCTACCATGGATTGATTATGAGAATTATGATATGTATGTATGATTGATATGGAAATGTGGAAGATCCTAAGCCCCGTATTGCCCTCGTAGAGTGAGTCATACTTACCCGCCCCTTAGTTCTTATGTGCTATGTAAATCCATGTAAATCCCTTTCCCTTTGATATCCCTATAGCGTGAGTCATACTTTCCCATCCCTTAGAACTATATGTTTACTATTTGAATGCGCTTCCAAATCGATGACGTGGATTTGGATACTTTGGAGCTTGTTTGGGGACTTCCGAATTCTCATTCGCCATGTCACGTCTAGGCCCTAGGTTCGGGTGGTGACACTTTCCTATCCAAGATTTCCACTGGCACTTCCTCATAAGTCAAATATTTTTCAACCTCAATTCCTTCCAAGGGCACGATGATGCTAGGATCACTAATTAGCTTCCTCAACATAGACACATGGAAGACCAAGTGAATGAAACTAAAATCCGGAGGAAACTCAAACTTATAAACCACACCTCCAATTCGCTCAACAATCTCATAAGGGCCAACATACCAGGGGCTTAGCTTTCCCTTCTTACCAAAACGCATCACACCCTTCATAGGTGAAACCCTCACATACACCCAATCACTGACATGAAATTCAAGGACCCTTCTCCCAACATCCGAATAAGACTTTTGACAACTTTGGGCCATTTTCATTCTCTCCCTGATCATCCTTACCTTCTCCATGGCCTGCATCACAAAATCTGGACCAACTAGTGCCATCTCTTCCAACTCAAACCACCCCACCGATGACCTACACCTTCTCCCATATAAAGCTTTAAACAGTGCATTCTAATGCTTGCATGGAAGCTATTATTATAAGCAAACTCAATAAGTGGAAGATGGTCATCCCAATTACCTTTAAACTCCAACACACAGGCCCTCAACATATCCTCCAAGGTTTGAATAGTCATTTCCGCTTGGCCATCAGTTTGAGGATGAAAAGCGGTGCTCAACTTAATCTTGGTCCCCAGTCCCTTCTGAAAGGACCTCCAAAAGCGGGAAGTGAATTGGGTACCACGATCCGATATAATGGACCTAGGTACACCATGTAACCTCACCAATTCTTGGATATACAACCTTGTGTAATCTTCGGCACCGAAAGTAGTCTTGACCGGTAGGAAATCCGCCTACTTTGTTATCCAATCTACGATAACCCAAATGCAATCGAATTGCCTCTAGTCCGAGGTAACCCAACTACAAAATCCATGTTCACATCTTCCCACTTTATTGTGGGAATCTCAATGTCTTGGGAAAAGCAACCAGGCCTCTGGTGCTCTACCTTCACCTGTTGACAACTCGGGCATTCAGATACGAACTTAGCGATGTCCTTCTTCATACCATGCCACCGATACACTTCTTTCAAATCCCGATAAATTTTGGTAGACCTCAGGTGAATAGAATAATGAGAGTTGTGAGCCTCACTCATAATCATCCTTCTAGGATCATCCACATTTGAAATACAAAGCTAGTCTTGGTACCGGAGTACACCATCTCCCTCTTAAAGAACACCTCGATCTCCTATTCAACAACTTCTTCAATTCAATTTATGATGGGTCCAAATCTTAGTTGGCCTTTACATAACTCACCACGGAGGATTTTGCCCCGCTTTGAACACAAACACCACCATCGCTCGAATCAGCCAACCTGACACCCAACCTAGCCAACCGGTGAACATCTCTCCAACTCCTTCCTTTCTTCCCCAACATGCGCCACACTCCCCATAGACAACCTACTGAGAGCATCGGCCATAACATTGGCCTTGCCCAGATGATATAGAACACTTATGTCGTAATCCTTTAGGAACTCTAACCACCTCCTTTGCCTTAGTTGAGATCGCTCTATGTGAACACATACTGCAAACTCTTGTGATCGGTGAACATATCAACATGAACCCCATGCAAGTAATGTCTCCAAATCTTCAAGGTGAATACTACTACCGCCAACTTAAGGTCGTGTGTTAGGTAATTACATTCATGCACGTTCAACTGGATTGATGCATATGCTATCACCTTACCCTGTTGCATAAGCACATAACCCAATTTGATCCACGAGGCATCACAATACACCACGAATCTCTCCAAACAATTTGGTAAAGTCAAGATGGGAGTCGATGTAAGCTGATCCTTCAAAGTTTGAAAACTCTTCTCGCATTCTTCTGACCACACAAACTTAGCCTGCTTCCGGGTCAATTTGGTCCATGGAGATGCAATAGATGAAAAACCTTCAACAAACCTCCGGTAATACCCGACGAACCCAAGGAAACTACGAATATCTTAAGGAGTCAACGGCCTGGGCCAATTTTTCATGGCCTTGGTTTTCTTCGGATCCACCTTGATGCCATCACCGGACACCACATGACCAAGGAAAGCCACTTCGCCCAACCAAAATTCACACTTGCTAAACTTGGCATACAATTTATTCTCCCTCAAAGTTCGGAGAACCATTCGCAAGTGATTCCCGTGCTCCTGCTCATTTCAGGAGTAGATGAGGATGTCATCAATGAAGACCACCACAAAACTATCAAGGAATGGCTTAAACACCCAATTCATTAGGTCCATAAATACGGTCGAGGAATTGGTTAGGCCAAATGACATTACCCAAACTCAAAGTGCCCATCCTTGTCCAAAAAGTTGTTTTGGGAATGTCACACTCCCTAACCTTCAACTGATGATACCTGAAACGAAGCTCAATCTTTGAGAAATGAGTAGCCCCTTGAAGTTGATCGAACAAGTCATCGATCCTGGGCAACAGGTACTTATTCTTAACGACACCTTGTTCAGTTGCCTGTAATCAATATACATCCGAAGATTTTCGTCCTTCTTTCTTACAAACAACACTGGAGCACCCCACGACGACATACTAGGCCGAATGAAACCCTTCTCGAATAGGTCCTTTAACTGCTCCTTTAATTCTTAACTGCTCCTTTAATTCTTTCAGTTCCAATGGAGCCATATGATAAGGAATAATAGAGATAGGCGGAGTATCCAGAAGAAGATCTATGCCGAAGTTTACCTCCCTTTCCGAAGGGATACCCGGTATGTCTTCGGGAAACACATCCGAAAGCTCATTCACCACAAGGACTAACTCAAGAGTAGGCATTTCGGAATTTGTATCCTTGATCCTCACAATATGATAAATGCACCCCTTAGAAATCATTCTCGGCACTTTGAGGTAGGAAATAAACCAACCTTTAATAGAGGAGTCACCACCCTTCCATTCAAGGACGAGCTCACGGGGAGGTTGAAACTTGACCTTCCGGGTTCTACAATCTATAGAAGCATATGATGCATGCAACCAATCCATCCCAAGAATCACATCAAAGTCAAACATCTCAAGTTTCACAAGATTACACGGGAAAAGTTTATGCAACACAGAAACAGGGCAACCATAATAGATTTTATGTGCAATAACAGAATCACCCACGGGAGTATAGACCGAGAAAGGATCCCACAAAATTTGGGGACTCAAACCAAACTTAACAGCCAACAGAGGAGTCACAAAAGCCAAATTTGCACTCGAATCAAGCAAAACATAAGCATAAAAATCAACGACTTTCAACATACCAGTTACGACATCCGGAGCCTTTTCTATATCCTGATGGACATGGAGTACATTGAACCTATAGTTACTTGGGGCAACACCTTGGGGAGCCCTTTGTTGACCTTGCCCACCTTGGGCCACCTGACCATGGCCTCTATAGGCATTCTTAGGACAGTCAGCAACCTTATGATTTTTATCACGACACCCGTAGAAAACCCCCAACTCCCGCCAACACACCCTCAAGTGGGGCCTCCTACACTTGTCACACACAGGATACCCCTGGCCGCCACTAATTGGTGCCCTCAGGAGGTACCCGATCATTAGCAACTCGAGTACCAGAACCTTGGCCCTATGGAAGCGACCAAAACCACCATTTTGACAACCAGAGAATGTACCATCAAAATGGGCTTTCTTGGGATCATGAACCCTCCTCTCTTGAGTTTTTCCCCTTTGATCTGTTCAGCATACACCATGAGTCTGGCAATGTCCATGTCCCGTATAAGCATGGTAGTACATCATTCCTTCACAAGTAAATCAGAGATACCCGAAACAAATTTGTGCATCCTTACACGGAGTTCAGCCACTAGTGAAAGAGAATATTTGGATAGCTTCGTGAATTTGAGGGCATAGTCCCTCGCACTCATACTCCCTGCTTGAGGTTGATAAACTCAGTCATTCGGGCCTTCCTAAGCTCAAGTGGAAAGAAGCGATCAAGGAAAGAAAATTTGAACTCTTCCCAATTAACATCACCACCACAAAACCTTTCCAAAGACTATTGAGTATACCACACCTGAGCCATATCTTTCAGTTTGTAGGCAGCCAATTCAGCCTTCTCTTCCGAATTGACACCCATGATGTTCAGTATCTTGGTAAGCTCATCAATGAACTCTTGAGCATCCTCACCAGCCTTTGATCCGTGGAACTCTAGAGGATTCGTCTGGGTGAAATCCCTCACCCTTGAAGCAGTTGTAGGATCCCATGGCAGGTTAGCTTGCCTTGCCTGAGAAGTCACCACTGGAGCAAGCATAGAGAAGGCTGTACGAAATTCCCTATTTGAGATGGATTCATCCACAGACTCGTGGGGAGCCTGATCTTCATTAGCTGGAGTTGGCCTCGGTAGAGGGGGTCTTCCTCGAGGCATCTTCTGAAATGAATCAACGACACTGTCAAATAAAGGAACTAAACATACTAGCCATAGTACTACGAAAGACATGAAGAAGTGAGGCAATTCCTAAAACATCTTCGTAGCCTCCCACTCATAGGTATGGTACACTTCATACCCATGAAAAGGATTCTACTCAACGCGGCATGTTGGACTCTGAGGATCATTTATAAACCTAGGAATCTGATATCATCTTTTGTCATTACCCGGGGTTAAAGCCTAGATGTGACATGGCGAACGGAGACCAGAAAGTGCCCAAACAAGCCTCAAGTACCTGTAACCACATCATCGGTTCGAGAATAGAATTCAAACGCACACAGTTATATAGTCAAATAAGATCTCAGAAATTAGTCTAGTAATGCGAAAGCAATACAATAGTCATAGAAACCAGATATAAGAAGAGTTCACATAGTGCCCAACAATGCCTATAGTCAAAGGAACGGGGGCCAGGACAAGTCCTGGGCTCACCCTCAAATAAAGAGAACACCTGTAATAACAATAAAGAAGATAGTTTGCTCGTCCTCGGAAGACGGGACTCACCACAATAACTCCAAGAACGAACTAGTCGTCAAACGGCTGGTATTCAAAGTGCTCGGCCCCTACATGGTAAAATCATGTAGGTATAGAGTATGCATTAGTACATTTGAATGTACTAAGTATGCGGGTATGCAATGCATATGACTTAACAACCTGTATTTCAATGTTAGATGACAAGGGTACATAACATATAAAGGATCATATATCTAAAGGGGGAAGTATACAAGATTCCATGAAATTCATGATGCATGTAATGCGATAATGCTCCTATATAGCAGGGATAGACTATAACTGACAAATCAAACCCATGTGAGCTATTACATGAATTAGACCGATTTGGACCTCCTACCGGTAGGGAGAAGATTACTTGCCAAAGGTAATCTACATCACACCTTAGGACCATGCTTTTCAATGAATGGTCACCTTCCTTACGACCATGCTTTTAAGTGGATGGTCACCTTCCTTACGACTTGCTTTTCAGAAGGATTTTTCATAATCATATCATAAACATAAACATAATAAACGAATAAGTATTCCTTACGACCGGATCTTTTCGGTAATGGCAAACGTCCTATGCTTGCACACAGTTCAAGGAAAGGGACAGGGCCCTTAGGGATAGTCTTGACGCCTCCAATCCATCAATGCTCAGTCATCAACATTCCACTTGAATACTTATACATATATGTGCTTTCAAGAGATTCAATATTCATTTCAAAACGTTTAATGCATACATAGGCTCAAATGCCAATCCATAACATCATAATCATAATGCTCACGCAAGGAATAACTCATCTACATATATGCGAGATAGTGCAAGAACCCATAATGGTCATAGAGCCATAATCATAGACATATCGGTGATCACCTTCTTGTCATAACCAATGCCTTACCAAAATCATATCATAATTATTTCATAAAACATAATTGGGCTTAACCTACTTCATACTTTCCATGCATCAATGTTTATGAATGCAATGCAATATATGATGTGAAGTTGACATGGGTAACATAGATTCAAGTCAAAATCAGTCATACAATAATGAAATTCAAGGAAATCCATTATTAAATCCACATGTAAATCATAGTATAGGTCATCTATGCACAAATTAAATTTAAAAGGGACATGCATATTCATACTTTATAACTCAATGTAGATCATCACATTAGTAATCAAAATGAATTAAAATAATAGGTAAAATACAACCCATACACTAATTAGACTTAATAAAATAAAATAATGAAATTTCATGTTTAAAGTGAATAAAATTCATGAAATAGATTGAAAGGAATTTTTGGTCTTCATGGTTGAAAGGAACCAAGAATCAACCCACATACCTTGATTGAGGAGCTAAATTTGAGGAATGATTTAGGCTTGACTTGGACTCCAATGGAACACTAGTTTTCCAATGGAACACTAGTTTTGATCCTTAAGAGAGGAGTGTAGAGGAGTAGGGAGGTGATCTTAGGAGGGGTAGAATGTTTTAGGAGAATGAATTGAGAGGGAAGGGGTTTCAGCTGAATTAGGGATTTATGATAGGTAAAATGTCATAATTCATGATTAAAATAAGCTGAAATTACATAAACACCATTAATGAAATGGACCAAAATTAGTCCCGTCAGGCTCACATGGTCCGTGAACAGTGGCTGTGATCCCCTACTTAGATTCTCACGAAGTAAAAATCCACGAGGCTAAATGGTACCACACAGACGGCTACACGGTCTGTGTGACTTCACACAGGTTGTGACACCAATCATGTAACGGTACTTGAAATAATTTTCGCACGATAAAATTACGAGACGGTACTTCCATACTTAGAATAAGTTTTACATAGTGAGTTACACAAAGAGCCACACGGACCATGTGAGTGTCCGCGTGACTTCACTTTGCCATAGATCCCCTCCGTCCCAAAGTTGTCCCAACTATGAACTAGACCTAGTGCCTCTTCACGAGAGGCCACACAGTCCGTGTAGCTTCACACAGGCCGTGCAGGCTCCTACGTGAAGTGGTGCCTGGCACCTCCACCTGGGAAAATTCCAAGACACTTAGGGTAAAGCCACTCGAAAAATCCGGGTCCTTACATGCTGGTTATTTCATGTTGAATATTTATTTGTAATTAATCTCCTAATATTTGTAGGGATGACAATGGGGCGGGTGCAGGGCAAGTTTAGCTCAAGCCATAATTTTTTTAAACCGCCCCGTCTCGCGCTGCATAATGACTTTTTACATTTTTAACCCGCCCCACCCCGCTCCTCATAAACTCACCCCTTAAATTCTTAAGTTCTTTTATGTTTTAATTGAATTTAATATGAAAAATAAAAATTAATAACTTATTTCGCTAATTAACATCGTTATTTCGAAAAAATGACTGTGATTTCAAAATTTTGATTTATTATTTAATTGATTTAAGTAAATCAAATTTTTCAAAATTTTAAGAGTCGCCACTTGATCTTTTTAGGAAAGAATAAGAAAAAAACAAGCAAAATCATTTTAAAAGACTTAAATAGAAAAAATATTTCAAAATCCAAAATTAAGGGTCTGGATTCACATTTCCACTTCGAGAAGGTTTTACGCACTCGAAATGGTTGCTAACATACAGTTATCCGGCAATTAGGTAATTCTTGACTAACTTCAGGGAAAATTGATATTAGAAACGAAACTTTTAAAAAAATCTAAGTTGAGAAAAGTTTAAACTTACGAATTTTTAAAAATTGTCTAATTTAGCTAATTTTGAAAATAAAGGAAAAATTAAATTTGTAAAACTTAAACTACGAAATGACTAAGTATTTAAAAAGAAGGGGGGGGGGGGGGGGGTAGAATTACGTATTTTGTTTGAAAAGACACTTAAAATAATTTGAATAATTTATTTGAAATTTTTAAAGACTTGGAGATGCATTTTTCGAATTAAAAATTAGAAAGAATAATTTAAATAAACACAAATGATTTGACTTTTCGGGAATTTAATTAGATTAAAACACATAAAACAACATTAAAATAATGTGAGTGTTAGAAGCAAAGAACAATTATCACAAACGAATATATATACGACAAACAAGAGAATAAAATAAAGGATAATTTACACAAATACACGACTTATTTTATCAAAATTTTTAATATTCCCTGCCATTTAATTTAATTACGAAAATCCCTTTTTTCTAAGTTTTTCCATTTACAAATAAGTATTTCACTTCCTTTTTTTATGCATTTTGTTTGGTAACCCAATCACAGTCAATCAAATAAGAATTCCACTTTCTTTTTTTATGCATTTTTTTTTGGTAACCCAATCAAAGTCAATCACTTAATTAATTATTTCCCTTTCACGGTTTATTTGCAAGTCAATTATCATTTTGAACTTGCATTGGGAAGCCAAAACTGTATTTCCCCTTTTCTTGTCACTTTTTCACTCTTCTTCGATTTTTCCGCCTCTTTCACTGTCTCTTCTCTATTTTGGCCAGTTGCACCTTCTCCATTCTCCATTTTTCTACCATTTTTACATTGTCTGATACTAATGAGTATGAGACATGGTGTGAGTGGGACACGTGTGTGTGTGACATGGATTGTACCAACCTGCAGGTATCAATTAAATATGGTATGATAGAAAAAACTTGCATGTATCACAAAGTGCAGGAATCATTAGATTGGAAACATAATAGTGATACTTAACATATCTTTGCAAGTATTAAAGTGCCAGATAAAATGCAGGTATCACTACAACTAATGTGTTACATTGTCTGATACCAATGAGTGTGAGACATGGTGTGAGTGAGACATGTGTGTGTGTGATATGGACTGATACCAACCTGCAAGTATCAATTAAACATGGTATGATAGAGGAAACTTGCATGTATCACAAAGTGCAGGAATTATTGGACTGGAAACATAATAGTGATACTTAACATATCTTTGCAAGTATTAAAGTGCCAAAGAAAATGCAGGTATCACTACAACTAATGTGTGACATTGTCTGATACTAATGAGTGTGATACATGGTGTGAGTGGGGCATGTATGTGTGTGAGACATGGACTGATACCAACCTGCAGGTACCAATTAAACATGGTATGATAGAGAAAATTTGCAGGTATCACAAAGTGCAGGAAATATCACATTGGAAACATAATAGTGATACTTGATTTCGACATAAAGCTTCACACCCATGTCATTGCGAATCGTTATTGGTGATGAATTGCCATCAACAACGTATTGAATCACAATTTCCTTCCTCTGCTCATCAATACCCAACTCCGCAACAATGGCCGAACGCAGGTTACTATAAGAAATTGTATCGCCAACTATGACACAATCACTTTTGTATCCAGTGTATATCACATCAGATTCCCATCTTCCCAAATGACGAATCAAAATTAAAATATTCATTTCGGTTGAAAAGCTTCTCAACAATTGCAGAAATGCATTTTTTTGTGTTCGAATTTTTTTTTTAAAATAACGAATCTGGTTCAGTATTTTTGTTTGAGATTTTTTTGGGATTTCTTATTATTCAAAAGTGCAATCGGCGTCAATTAAGGAATCAGATCACAGGATCTGTTACAATTCCTTAATTAACGTAACTGTTTCCATATTTGACAATTATTTTTAGGTATCGTCCGAACTTTTCTAGGTATCGTTTTTCACTGCGTGTGTATCAAAGTTCACAGAAAAGTTGGTATTATTAGTAATTTTGATAAAAGTCGATATTTTTGGACATTTCCTTCAATCAGTTTGGTATTTATCAAATTTATACTAAAATAAAATTGGACTTTTGCAGGCCCAATTTTCACCTGTCCTAATTCTAAAATAAATTTGGGCCTGCCTGGCCTATTCTTTAATTGAGAAAAAAATGATGCTGCCATGAATAGGCCTTTAGCCCTATTTTCTGCCGGTATAAATCAGGTGTACCAGTGTATACACTACGTATACTGGTGTTTGTATAAAATTTGTATCACAGCCTCTTGTTAACCTGTATTTGAGCCTTCTACACCTATGAAGTATCGTTCTCCTCCGAGAACGACCTGGAATAATTTAAGGATGACAGGTTTGGGCCTTCATGGCTCCAAAGGAAATGCAAACGCGAGAAGAAGGGTCCATTTGGGACTCCGGGACAGTTTACATGCATAGAACAAATAAAATACAAAAATAAGGATCCAAGACTTTGTCAATATAAAGGCATATACGTATTTTATGGCTTAACATTAAGGGATAAGCAAATAATCAAAGTTTTATTTAAAGATATTACAAAGGACATGAGGGTTGAGTTTTTGAACCAAAGGAAGCAGTAGATGTGCTAGACTCCACATATTTTAACCAAACAAAAGGAAACCCCATCTATGAATCTCAATAAAATGCAGAACGACAGAAAACAAACAGTCGCAATGAATTGAACCACAAAAAAGACACAGAGTATAACCTCAGATTTAAACTTAAAATACAAGAAGATATTGACTTTATCTCTAACAAAGGATGACATGGTGACATTAAAGTGAGGAAAGAAGGTCTCTACAACAAACAACACCCCAGTTCTATATTCAAAACTAGTAGGCAATGAGGGAAAAGAGAAGCATTTTAAACAACTTAGCACATCAGGAAAACAATAGTACCATAACCAAAAGTACCATTTCCTTTTAAGAAAAATACGTAACAGTAAGCAAAAACAACATTCCGACTTTCAGATTTGACATGCTTAAATGAATTTAAACCAAGACATGACCTTAACCTACAAGAAAATCCAAACTTAAACAAGAAAAAGGATAGCCAGTAGGAATAAGTGAACAAAAGTTTCAACTTGATAATAACCCTCAGGCAGCGAACTTGAACCAGATAACACTTATTTCAAGAGATTTAGTTATCATTTTAGCAGTCAAGAAAAGCACAGAGAGAAGCCAGGAAGCACTTTACACGTAAGTTCTGAACTCAAATTTAATATGTAACCAAGAAAGAGACTCTTAAGTCAACATACATGCATTACAATGAATTAAAACAAAATCATTTCTGGGGTTGGTTTTCAGATTAAATAGAAGTAAAAACTCCTAAAACAGAAGATTTGACCTTAACATGAACCAAGGAGCCTGAGGGCATAACATCAACATTTGACTGAGCCTAGTTGATAAACTTGGATAGACTACTAAAATAAATTTACTTAGGAATTTAAATAAACAAAAATTCAAACATTACAAACTCAAATGATAAACCGCGACCTAAAACCACCAGTTCAGGAGATATTAGATGGAAAAGATGACTTAACAGTGAATTGCATAATTGAAAGTCAGACAAATTAGTGAAAAATACCAACTTTTACAAGTTTAAAAAAAAATTTCGATTGGCGCCCAAATGCAAGAGTCAACATACTGTCGCGTATTGAAACCAAATCGATTCAACTCCATTTTAGATATTCCCTTTTTCAATTGACTAATTTGATAGCGATTAGAAATCAATACAGAAAACAACCAGCAGTTAAGCTTCACACATCAAGAGTAAATTACGGCTAGAAGAAGACTAAAACAAAACGACAATCAACAGCCCATAGCATTTACTGGAAATAAGATCATAACAGTAAAGTAAATACAAGGAAGAAATTAATGAATGCACACCCAGCTATAGTTTTCATGTCAAAACAGAACGAATTTATCAAAACAAACTACCTGAATATAAATAAATAGGTGACTCCCTCGTCACGCAGAACGCATTAGACCAAACAAAAAAGGGAATGAAACGATACCTCTCTCAGAGCAGCGAACTGGTGACGACAACAAGCCCGGAGCAGACTTTTCTCCACCGAAGGACCTTGCTTGCGTATTTCTTGATCGAAAAAAAAAAATAGAAGCTTCTGATTTAAGAAATTTTCCCCAAAATAAAGTGAACTTTCTAGGGATACGTTTAAAAGGAACAAATGCTTTTTCTAGGTGTATTTCAAAGCCGGGCCCCCTCTAACAGAGGATGAAGAGGGGTATAAATAGCCCCAAAATTAGGGCGAAATTGGGCGGAAAACGATGGGTAATTTCAGGATTTAGGGCCAGATTTTGAATTATCACAGTAGGAATCCCTCCACGAATACCATATCTCAGCCATCGATTTGAATCAATGGAGTACATATGAGACACGTAGAAGATTCCTCAACGTCTTCAAGTACGGAAGAGGATAAGGAGAAGGGAGAGGGAGACACGTATGGGGGACGACGCCTGGGAGATGTTAGGGGTTGTCGAGGGTTTGTATAAGTTGTTGGCATTTCTAGTTTCCTGGTGTGTTGCAGCGTCTGGTGAGGAAGAAGAAGAAAGAGAGCGAGCGAATGTGAGTGAGGGTGAGGAAAATAGTGAAAATTGAAGGAGATTTGTTGGTTAAGTTTGGAAATTAAAAAAGCTGGATCGGTCAAATTTGTTATTAATTAAAAATTAAATGGGATTAAGTTAATTAAGGGTTAAAGTATATGTTTTAAAAAAATTTTGAACTCATTTGTACCAAAAGAATTTATAAGTGAAAAAAAAATTGTAAGTTAAAAAAAATACCATCCGCGACATTTTGGATCGTCCACGACTTGTCCGCGTCGCGGACGTGTCCCGCAGAAATATTTGTTCGACTGTTCTGGGTCCAATAATGCATCATCGTTTATTTTCCAAATCTGTCATTTGTTTTTGTCATTTGTTTGGTTAAACTAACATATATTACTGTTTTGAAGCATAGTGCATTATTGGGGGAATATTTTGGTGCCCGTAGCTCAAAACAAAATTGCCCGAAATATTTTCCCTCAGCGACATGTTCGCGTCCCGGACCAGCTACCTCGTGACAAAGTAGCTGGTACGCGACGCCTCCGGGATGCGGTACTGTCGCGAACGAACACTGTTTTGGACAAATCTTTTTTTTTAATTTTGAGCTACGGGCCCCGAAGAATTCCCTGAACAATGCACTATGCTTCAAAATGGTAATATATGTTAGTTCAACCAAACAAATGACAAAAACAACTCACGGATTTGAAAAAAAATCGATGATGCATTCTTGACCTATAATAGGCGAACAAGTGTGTGTTCGCGATGCCCTCGCGATGCGGACATGTCGCGGAGGGTCACTATTTTCGGGGCCAAATTATTTTTAGAATTCGAGCTACGGCCTCGAAAAATTCACCGAACAATGCCAATAGCTGAAAAACATCAACACCACTTAGTCCCAACATAAGAATTTCAATATTGAACGATGGATTACTGAGAATCGGTGATGCACGGAAATTGTGCAGCAGCTGCTGTAAAGGTCGTAGCAGTTGCTGGGAATTGTGCAGCAATTGCTGTATTATTCTCAGCAATTGCTGAACCCTACTTTTGATTTTCGTTAGTAGCTATAGCAAGTTGACTATAAGTTGATGGTATCAACATATGTAGTGATAAATTGAGTTTTGTTACTCCAATTTCAAATAAAACGCTAAATTTATGAGTGATCTTATACATTAACATGGCGATTGCACAAGTAATATACAATTTATTGAGCAATTGCATATGTAAATGATTGTGACTAAGTAAATTGACTATTAGTTAGTTGCGTCAATATGTTTTAAAATATATTAGTAGTGATCTTATGCGTTGAGGTGGAATCAGTAGTGATCTTATACATTGAGATAGTACTTACACAAGTAATATGATCGCAGTTCTAAATCACACTTATTTCAGTGACTTTTTTCGTTAATTAGTCTATTTGATCATGGTTATGATTGAATATAGCTATTTTAGTCCAATTCAACACTAGAAATAACTCGATGGTAAACATTTTGTTTGAATTTGTTGAAGCAAGTTGGCAAGTTGCTGGATTATTCTCAGCAGTTGCTGGGAATTGTACAGCAGCTGTTGTAAAGGTCGTAGCAGTTGCTTGGAATCGTGCAGCAGTTGCTGTATTATTCTCAACAATTGCTAGACCCTACTTTTGATTTTTCGTTAGTAGCTATAGCAAGCTGACTATAAGTTGATGGTATCAACCATATGTAGTGATAAATTGAGTTTTGTTACTCCAATTTCAAATAAAACGCAAAATTCAAGAGTGATCTTGTACATTGACGTGGCAATTGCACAAGTAATATACAATCTATTGAGCAATTGCATATGTACGTGATAGTGACTAAGTAAATTGACTATTAGTTGGTTGCATCAATATGTTTTATAACATATCAATAGTAATCTTATGCGTTGAGGTGGAATCAGTAGTGATCTTATACATTGAGATAGTACTTACACAAGTAATACGATCGCAGTTCTAAATCACACTTATTTCACTGGCTTTTTTTATTAATTAGTCCATTTGATCATGGTTATGGATGAATATAGCTATTTTTGTCCAATTCAACACTAGAAATAACTCGATGGTAAACATTTTGTTTGAATTTGTTGAAGCAAGTTGGCAAGTTGCTGGATTATTCTCAGCAGTTGCTTGGAATTGTGCAGCAGCTGCTGTAAAGGTCGTAGCAGTTGCTGGGAATTGTGCAGCAATTGCTGTATTATTTTCAGCAATTGCTGGACCCTACTTTTGATTTTTTGTCAGTTGCTATAGCAAGTTGATTATAAGTTGATGGTATCAGCCATATGTAGTGATAAATTGAGTTTTGTTACTCCAACTTCAAATAAAACACTAAATTCAAGAGTGATCTTATACATTAACGTGGCGATTGCACAAGTAATATACAATCTATTGAGCAGTTACATATGTAAGTGATGGTGACTAAGTAAATTGACTATTAGTTGGTTGCGTCAATATGTTTTATAATATATTAGTAGTGATCTTATGCGTTGAGGTGGAATCAGTAGTGATCTTATACATTGATATAGTACTTACACAAGTAATACGATCGCAGTTCTAAATTACACTTATTTCAGTGGTTTTTTCCACTAATTAGTCCATTTGATCATGGTTATGGATGAATATAGCGATTTTAGTCCAATTCAACACTAGAAATACTCGATGGTAAACATTTCATTTGAATTTGTTGTAGCAAGTTGGCAAGTTTCTGGATTATTCTCAGTAGTTGCTTGGAATTGCTGCACTCAGTCCAACAACTGCTGCACTCAGTCCAACAGCAGCTGCTGGACTGAGTCGTCTTCCCTGAAATGGCTCAACAGTGAAGATGTGGCAACAATGGCGGAAACAACAACAAAAACACAAAACCCAAATAAATAGCACCACATACACTTTTATCAGTCATAATAATGATTAAAACTTACCTTTCAAGTAATTTCGAAGGCTACCCAAACAAATGCCCCAAAAAATTGATTTTTTTCTCCCAAATTTAAAGCTCAAATCTTGTGTTGGGAAAATAGTGACAATAACAACAAGAAGAAGAAGAAGAAGAACAACAACAACAACAACAACAACAACAACAAGAAGAAGAAGAAGAAGAAGAAGAAGAAGAAGAAGAAGAAGAAGAAGAAGAAGAAGAAAACAAGATGAAAATGGGGAAAAAAGTCGCGGGAAAGATTGGGGGGGTCGTTGGGGATTTTGGGGGGGGGGGGTGGTAATTAGGGTATGTTTTGTGGGTTAAAGTGTATAAAAATAAACTTGGGGCCTTTTTGAAAATAGTCCAACATCATTAACCCTTAATTATAATTTTGTCACCTACACTCAATAATTAAAACTTGTGTTACTTTTTTTTAATTTTGAAACTATTTTGTAACCTATAATTAAAAGGCCGAAGAAAATAGAAGGAAAACGAAAATTAGGGCCACGTGGCCCCACGCATGTATGTCTAGATATAAGATTGGGGTGGGTCCGAGAAATTGGGTTGGGATTAGGATTTGGGTTGAAATTAAGAATTGAAAGAATGGGTTAAGGGAAAATTTTAAAATTAGCCACTTCAATTGCAACTGTGACCATTTAAATGTAATCAAATCGAATTCAATTGACTAATTTGATTACAAGATGAATTAATACTAATTAATTGAAAAACTTTCAAAATTAACGACCTGAAATAATTGAATTAATTTGCAAAATAATAACTCTTAAAAATAAAGTGAAATTTATTTGAGATAATATTTTTTGCATTTTCAAAGATAATTATTTTAAATTGTTAAAAGTAAAAGCTCGATAATTAATTTATATTGTGGAAGGTCAAAATTGGGTATCAACAACTACCTCTTCTTTTGATAGGGTCGGTGAAAGAGACCATGGACAAAGAAATTTGAGAAATCCAATATTGACCGACCACTATTTCATCTCTTTAAAAGAAAGGTACGGACTTTGAAAAATTATGGCTGGACTCCAGTATCGAGTTGCCTACATATCTTCGGTTACATGAGAATTCAGGACACTTGTAGTTCAAGATGCTTGATTTAACGCACGATTGAGAAAGAATTCAAACACAATGCAACAAATCATCCAAATAATTAATCAAAATCATAAACTAATTAATCAATGCAATATGATAAACTAATTAATCAAAATCAATATTTAAAAATAATGTTCATGAAAGAATTATAACCCTTAATGAGAAATTTAGTTCAATATACATGGAGAAAATGCAACAAATCAGCCAAAGAATCACAAAAAAGAATACTATGGAGGAAAAGAAGGTTAAACACAATGAACTCTGTGCTCCATGACAATTTCTAACTCTCTCTACATCTAAAGTACTTCAAAATTATATTTTATGAATTATTCATAGATATAGAAAATGTCCTACACAACATAGCCAAGTCCAAAATGTGTTGAAAAAAGCTAGGCTTTGAAATAACCTTGGATGCATCGCATTGTGCATAATGAACAAATTGGTCATGGTAAGGATGTCTCCGATTCACGGGTTGCCAGGTACATCTCTTTCTTCACTATTAATTTCTTTCTTTTGTTCGGTGGACAACCCTTATCTGGTGTCTCCTCTAGTATTTCTGTCACAATCCAAAATCGAGTGTGATAGCACTTGCCTTTAACCCATCAAGGTAGGTCAGCTTAAACTTGAAATTAACAAAATAATGCAAAAAATAAAGTGAGTATCGTCTTAATGTGGAAGGGTAAGCATTAAAGAAGAATATCCAAATCTAAAAATCGATCCAAGAACAGTTTCACATCTACAAGCCACTGAAATGAGGAAAAAATAATACAAGTCTAAATGTCTTAGTCCTTAAATAGAACATAACATATTGTAAAACAAATCCCCCAAAGATCATCGAAGTACAAACTGCTCCTCTCAACAGTTCAGAAGCTCGGCCCAACAGGGAGAGCACTAACAAATGAATTCTAAATGTAAGTAAAGTAACAAATAAACCTTTCTCATGACAACGTGAGTGTGAGGGAGAATTCCCTCAAATTCTCCATGTTTTCTAGGTTTGCAACTTTCATGGTTGCCAATCCAAGGGCAAGAATGAGAAAATTCATCTTCGGCGCCACAAGTTTGGTGTCCAAAAAATGCAAAATGGCAGTTCTAGTCAAGGATTTTCATATCTCTAGACTTAAGACCTATGCAGAGCAAGTAGTGAATGAGAAGATAAGGGAGAGATCTAGGGAGTTAAAGAAGGTCTGAGTTGATGGTGATGGCTTATCCAACGGAAGGTCCGGGAGTGGTGGACATGGAAGGGCCCAAGGTGGGGAAAGAAATGTCGGTCATAGTCCAATCAATACTCCTTCTCAAATACTCAACAAGAATAAGGGGAAAATTCTCAAGGTTCAAGGAGGTGGTTCAGGTGCTCAAACATATCATGCTTACAAGAAATGTGGGAGGTCTCACAAATGGAAATGTTTGGCTAGTTCCTATGCATGCTTCAAGTGTGGAAAATCCAGTCATCACAAGAAGGATTGTAGAAAACGGGAGTGGTAGTACGCCTTAAGGCTAAGGGGTACAATGTGGACAAGCTCAAAGTAGTTGTCAATGCAATAATTGATTTTATGCTCTCCATGCAAGGCAAGAAGTTGACGAGACTCCTGATGTTGTTACTGGTATGTTAAAGTTCATTAATTTTGATATGTGCACATTTTGGGATCTTCGAGCCAATTTTTCTTTTGTCATACCTTTTTTGAGTAAATCGATTTGATGTATAGAGGTCTTATCAGAATCTTCTCATTGTGTATCCCATTGGTGAGTCGGTGGTAGCGAAAAGAGTGTATCAAGATAGTCCCATATCAGTTTTACAAAATGTTAATCCTTGTGATCTTGTTGAGCCTCATATGGTTGACTTCGATATTATTCATAGTATGGATTGGTTGCATGCCTCATACGCCCCCATATATTGGTGAACACGTCAGATCAAATTTCATTTCTCTAATGAGCCTATTCTTGAGCGGGAGGGTAGAAATTCAATATGTAAGGGTTGGTTCATTTCCTATCTTAAATCCCATAAGATGATTGCTATGGGGCTTTTCTATCATATTGTGAAGGTGTAAGGCCCTCAAAGTGAGAAATTCTAAAAGTGCAGAAGAAGTGGAACTGGAAATGCGCAAAGTTAAAGTACGAGCCTTATTTATGGCTCGTGGTTAAAACCACAGGTCAAAAACAAGGCTCGTGGATGGGATCAGTCAAAATGGAAAACTGGTTTAGTGTGAGGAGGATCTATGAGGGGTATTTATTGTCCATAACTAGAACTATGGATTCTAAAGTGTGTTTGTTGTTTGGGGTCTTAGATTGGTTAAAAATTAGAATTCTAAACTTGGATGGGGCCCTAATATTTGAAAATTTTACTAAGTGTTGACAGGAATAATGAAAGGGTTCTATGGCCCATAGATTAACCTTTGAGTCATAGAGTGGGTCGTAAATTGAGCTTCAGAGACACAGAGACTTATTTCAGAGGTTAAAAATGTAATAGGACAAGATCCCTAAATACAACCCATCAAACTTTTGATGATCTATAAAAGGTGGTCATAGTTTGGGTCCGACATGTAACACCCTACATGTTGAAAAGCCAAAAAAATGGAAAGTTGCAACCATGAACTGCAGAAAGGTCTTGTGGATTGAAGTCCAGAAAGTTGGTAAAAATTTTGGTTACTGAAATTCACTTCATAAGAAATAGGATAGGTCATATTCCTTTTTACGGATTATGGACTTAGTCATCGATGGGACCCTAGGAAAGGAAAAATTTTCTAAGTCTTGAAATACTCTACGAAAGGATTCTACGCTCCATAAATGGAACGACAGAACGTACATGGGGTCTCATGGTTTCAAAATGCAATCTCCAATAGCTCAATTTTTGGGACAATACCTTGGATGAACCTATTCACGACCCGTGGAAGGGTTTACGGGCCGTGAACAAGGTCTCCTAAATGGCTCCAGCTGATTTTAAATGAAAGACTTTTTTGTCATTTACAATTTGTTTAACTCCTTAACTACATCATTTTGACACTCCTAACTAACTTAACCTACCCAACTCCTATAAAACCTAGTCCTATTTTATTCTAATTCATTCACTCAAATATCGCTCTCGAAAGTTCTCAAAAAAATTTCTCTCTAAGGATTCTCTCCATTGAAGCTATAGAGTTTAAAGGTTTGGATAAGAAATTTCCTGAACTTTCTTCTTCAAATTTAGGGATTACATAAGTAGAGCTTCATTCATGGACTAGATTCATCCATGAAGCCCAACTCAATCCTTCCTTTTTCCCAAAGTTTATACATGGATTTTTATGAGTTTCTAAGATGATATTCTAAATGGCAGGATAATGATTACTACATTATTATTATACTAATTTATGCATGAATTATGAAGAATTACATGATTTTTGTGATTTTCATGTGAAAGAAAGTGATGTTAAGTATATGATGATTAGGGCTTGTTGAATTGATGTGGGTTCCTTCACTAATGATCCAAAATTGAGTTCTATTACATGATTTGCATCTAATTACATGATTTTAACTCAATTGCTCATGAAACCACACATAGCCCTAGTTTTCGACGACAAAACTATGATTTTCAATCTTTTGAACAACCAAGCTGACATAAGGATTCTAGCTCGCGCCCACTTAGAGCAGAATGGATTCTAATTCTAAGTATGAATGGCATGATGTTGTAATTATGATAGTAATATGATGCAAAGGGTGACTTAAGACCCTAATGTTGATGAAATAATGATAAGATAGGGAGTATACTCATACTATATGAAAGGTATGTAGATGGACTACTCCTATGATATGAAATAATTTTATGAAGCTATGATGACTATTTTACAAGCTACAAAAGTATGATTTTGATAAAGTGCGAATATGTTGAAAGCTACGTATATCTATGATTATGTATTCTATGGGATGTCACCTAGCACCGAATAATCTTGTGTGTAGGGGACAATCTCCAAGGGTCCTTATATAAATTCTCAAGTCTCATAACTACTTGCCTCTGTTGGTTGATGTAAGGACCCGAGTTCTCGAACGACTTAATCGGAGGACTTCATAATGTCGCCCCATGAGAAAAATTGACCAAGTGTCACTTCATGGGAGACCCACAGGCTCGTGTGAGGTCACACAACCTGTGTGGCCTCCAGTGAAGGGGTACTTGGCCATAATTTCAATTATGGGGACTTGACAGGGAGTTTCGGGCTAAGACACGTAACACTGAAACCCCACACAGACCGTATGGTGCTTCACGGGCCGTGTGGTGAGCAATGTGATGGACTTGCTCCTAAAAAACAAAGAAACAAGGCAAAGTGTGTTCACACGGCCACCTACACGGTCCGTATGTTTTGTCAGGGGCCGTGTGGATAACCCATGACGCGAAATTTTTCTAAGTATGGGGTCTTCAAGCTCAAGATAAGTTCACTTTCAAGCCTTCAATTCAAGCTTATTTATGTTGATTAAGGCCATTGTAGGTCTCCTACATCAAGGCAAGTTCAAAGAAATTCCATTGGCTAAGTTTTTCACAAGTACCGTTAGATGGGTCAACTTTAAATGGTCATATCTCTTAGAATAAAATGAACTGAGTGGGACACGACCTATCAAATTGAAGCTCTTTTAATTATCTTTCTAACGCATCAAGTCTCACCTCATCCCGAGTTCGGAGTAAGAAGTTATGCTCTTTTCCATAGAATATGGCTGGGCTAGACGGAACGCCTTCAGGGGCTGTGAAGCCAACCGTGTCAAGTTCAGTTTAAAATTTAAAGGGTAGTTTTATTGAGGTATTTTTGATATCTTGACCTATCCACAAGGCTTTTAAGACCTTTTTAACCCCCCTTTATATTCCTAAACTTCTCCTACACTAATTCTAAACCCTCATTCAAGGCAAACAATTAGTTTCTAGAATTAGACTCTCAAATTCTCTCCAAGTCTCATCTTCAAGATTCAAGCTAGGAATAAGTTGGGGTTTCAAATTCAAGCTATATTCTTCTTCCTAATAAAGGTATGTGGGATTGATTCTTGGTCCCTTTCAACCAAGAAGACCCAAACTCTTTTCAATTGATTTCAGGAATTTTAATTCACCTTAAAAAAGTGTTTTCATTATTTGATTTTGTTAAATCCAATTGATGAATGGGTTGTACTTTACCTATGATTTTAATTTACTTTGATCACTATTATGATGATTTACATTGAGATATGAATTTATGAATATGTATGTCCGATTTAAAGTTTGATTTATGCATGGGTGATCTGTATTATGATTTACATGTGGATTTAATTATGGATTTCCTCAATTTCATTTTATATTGCTGATTTTAGACTTAATCTATATTACCCATGCTATTCCAACATCATGCATTGCATTTGCATTCATGAACATTGGTTTATATGAAAATTATGAAGTGGGTTAAAACCAAAACATGTTTATGTATACGATTTGGATAAAATTAAGGTTATAAAGAAGAATTGAGTAGGAATCTATGAATATGAGCATGATATAAGTTGAACACCATGATGATATGAATTAGTAATATGAACTTGACTTCTACATGAATACAAATTATATGGATGCGCATATGATATGACATCTTGCATGAGTATGTAATCACATGGGTGTATTGATGAGGATGGGCATAACCCTCCCTTTACACAATGCATAGATGAGGATCGGTACAACCTTCCCTACGCACATGTATGTATGAGCTAAGTGTGTATTGATGAGGAGGGGCACAACCCTCCCTTTACACAATGCATAGATGAGGATAGGTACAATTTTTCCTATGTGCATGTATGTATGAGCTAAGTGTGTATTGATGAGGATGGGCACAACCCTCTCTTTACACAAGGCATAGATGAGGATACGTACAACCTTTCCGATGCACATGGTTATATAAGCTAAGTGTGTATCGATGAGGATTGGTAAAACCATCCCTTTACATAATGTATAGATGAGGACAGGTACCACTTTCCCATACAAAGTCATGTCATGAGCTACATGTGTATTGATGAGAATGGGTACAACCCTCCTTTTACACAATTCAGGCAAAGAGTGACTCATTGAGTGCTAGTATATGTGGGTTACGGCTACTTTATGATTTTCATATGGCATATTGTGCAGGTTAACATCATCTTTGTTTCATGTTGTATGCCCGCATACTAGTACATTTGAACGTACTAACACATACTCTATGCCTATATGATTTTACCATGTAGGGACTGTGTGTTACGATCATCCACCACTTGATGGGTAGCTCAAATTTAGAGAGTTGATATTGTGTTGAGTCCTATCTTCCAAGGACAAAACACCTTCCTTCAACCTATGTTGTTTCTGTGTATCTTCTTACTTGAGGGTGAGCCCGGGACATGTCTTGGCCCCTGTCCTATCTTATGACTAGAGGCATTGTTAGACATCTTGTAGACTCTTGTAGATTTTATATGTTATGTGTATTTGGATTTTATGATTTCAGTTATCTATTGGATATGCCTATCATGTATTGATTATGGGAATTATGGTATGTATGTATATTTGATGTGGAAGATCTTGAGCCCCGTATTGCCCCCATAGAGTGAGTCATACTTACTTGCCCCGTAGTTCATTATGCTTTATGCTATGTGAATCCATGTAAATCCCTTTTCCTTCAATATCCCATAGCGTGAGTCCTACTTTCCCATCCCTTAGAACCATGTGTTTACTATTTGAATGCGCTTCCGAACCAATGATGTGGATTTGGATACTTTGAGGCTTTTTTTGGGGACTCTTGGGTCCCCATTCATTGTGTCATTTCTAGGCCTTAGGTATGGGTCATGAAAAATATGATATCAGAGCCCTAGGTTTATAAATGATCCTCGGAGTCCAACATATATCATCAAGTAGAGTCTTATTCATGGGTGTGAAATGCGCCACATCTATGGGCAGGAGGCTAAAAGGTGTTTTAGGAAATGTCTAACTTTTTCATGATTCGTATCGTGCTATGGAACATGTCTTGAGATTTCCTATCTCCATCCCTCCCCATTGAATAAAGAGAGTTATCTTGAGCTCATAATGCAATATAGGGGAGGAAGATGTTGTAGCAATCTTATAGATGAGGTCAAAAAGGGAGTTAGTGAAGGATGTGCATTTATTGACACGCTTGCTCTTTTGGATATTTGAAGTTTTCTTATTTTGGCTGGTTATGGTAGAAGGTTTGTTGATTGTTTATCACCTATTGCATCTCCATTGATCAAGTAAACTTGAAAGAAGGTCAAGTTTGTATGGTCAGATGAGTGTGAGGTGAGTTCTCAAACTTGGAAAGGTCAGCTTACATCGGCTTCTGTTTGGTCATTACTGGATGACTTAGATGGGTTGGAGGTGTATTATGATGCTTCTCGTTTGGCTTGGGTTGTGTATTTATGAAACATATTAGGGAGATAGCTTATACATCAAGGCAATTGGAGGTGCATGAGCGTAATTACCCAACTCATGATCTTGAATTAACGGTGGTGGTATTTGCCTTGAAGATTGGGAGATACTATTGGTATGGGGTGCATGTCGATGTTTTCAACGACCACAAGAGTTTGAGATATGTGTTCACTCGAAGGGATCTCAACTTGAGGCAAGGAAGATGGTTAGAAGTCCTAAAGGACTACGACATCATTGTTCAATATCACCCCGATAAGGCCAATGTTATAACTGATGCTCTTAGTAGGCTATCTATGGGAAATGTTGCTCTTGTTGATGAAGGGAAGAAAGAGTTGGCAAAGGATGCTTACCGTTGGGCTAGATTGGTTATTAGGTCGACCGACTCTAATAATGTTGGTGTTCATGTTTAGAATGGGGGCCGAATCTTTTGTGGTTGTTGATGTTAAGGCTAAGCAAGATCTAGATCTGTCATTGGTTTGATTGAAGAGGTTGGTTGCCAAAATAATAAGATAGAGGCTTCCTCCCAAGTGAGAGATGGTGCGTTTCGGTATCAAGGTCAGTCATGTGTTCCGGATGTAGTTGGTGAGGTTGCATGGTGTGTCTAGGTCTATCATATTAGGTCGCGGTACCAAATTTACTCCTCACTTTTGGAGGTTGTTTCGAGGAGGACCTGACATTAAGGTAAAGTTGAGCACCACCTTTATCCTCAAACCGATGGTGAAAACTGAGAGGATAAATTTAAAATTTAGAGGACATGTTAAGGGCTTGTGTGTTGCAATTCAAAGGTAATTGGGGTGATCATCTACCACTTCTTGAGTTTGCTTACTACAATTTCCTTCATGCTAGCATTGGTATAACTCTATTTTGGGCTTTATAGAGTAAAATGTGTAGATCTCCGGTAGGGTGGTTTGAGTTGGAGGAAATGGCATTGATTGGCCCGGATTTAGTGTTGGAGGCTATGGAGAAGGTGAAGTTGATTAGGGAAAGGTCGAAGGTGGTTAGAAGTCATCAAAAGTCCTCTTTGGATATTTGGAAGAGAGATCTTGAGTTTTGTATTGGTAATCGGGCGTATGTGAAGGTCTCACTTATGAAGGGTTTGGTGCATTAGATATGTAAGTCCTTATGATATTGTTGAAGCGGATTGATAAAGTAGCTTATAGGTTGGATTTGCCTCCGAATTGAGCTCTAGTCATTCAGTTTTGCATATATCTGTGTTGAGGAAGATTTTTAAATGAAATATTTTTTGTCATTTTTAATTCATTTAACTCCTAAACTATGTCATTTTGACCCTCCCAACTAACTTAACAGACCTAACTCCTACAAAACCTATTCTTATTTCATTGTTATTCATTTACCCTCATAACCCTCTCCAAAGTTCTCAAAAATTTCTCTCTCCAAGGATTTTCTCCATTGAAGCTAGGGTTGAAGGTTTAGCTAAAGAATTTCCACATCTTTGTTTTCAAATTTAGGGATTCTCACTTGAGATATACAGAGCTTTATTCATGGACTAGTTTCATCCATGAAGTCAACTCAATTCTCCATTTTTTTCTCAATGTTTAAGCATGAATCTTTATTGATTGTTATGATGACATTCCAATTGGTTGGATTATGCCCACTACATAATTATTATACCTATTTATGAATGAATTGTGAAGAATTACATGATATCCAAGTGAATGAAAGTGATTTAAAGTATATGTTGATCATGGATGTATTGTGAAAAATTACATGATTTCCAAGTGAATGAAAGTGATTTTAAGTATATGTTGATCATGGATGAATTGGGAAGAATTGCATGATTTCCAAGTGAATGAAAGTGATTTTAAGTATATGTTGATCATGGCTTGTTGAATTGATGTGAGTTTGTTTACTAGTGATCCAAATTCCTTCCCATTGCATATTTTCTACATGATTTTTATCTAATTGCATGATTTAAGCTCAATTGCTTATAAAATCACACATGGCCTTAGTTTCCTATGACAAAGCTTTGATTTTAACGGGTTATAATTCTAAGTATGAAAAGTATGATTTTATGATGATGATATTATGATGATGAGGGTGACGTAAGACCCTAATGCTGATGAAATAAGGATAAGATGGGGAGTGTACCCACAATATATGAATGCTATGTAGATGGAGTATTCCTATGATACGAAATATTTTTATGAAGCTATGATGACTAATTTATAAGCTACAAAAGTATGATTTTGATAAAGTGTGAATTATGTTGATAGCTATGTATATATATGATTATGTATTCCATGGGATATGACTTAGCACCGAATTAGCTTGTGTGAGAGTGACTACTTCTAAGGGCCCTTACATAAATCCTCATTTCTGATAACTACATGCCACCGTAGGTTGATGTGATTATGTGCCTATAAGTCTAGCTATTGGATTCTTTTAGCATTATGTTTTTGTAATACTTGCTGTGCTACGGTTAAGCCTAAAGGGTGGGATCTTTTATATTCATGTGATAGTCACCATGCTAGGGATAATCCTAAGTGGGGTTACATCTTTCTTGGTAAATTAGACTCCTCTTTCGCTTGGTGTAGAGGAAATATCCGAATTCCATATAATAGTCAATGTGGTCTTATTGTCATTTGTGGTCTTATTCCGATATTTGTATGCTAGGTTATGAATGGTTTTATGATGCTTCTACTCATGGCTTTGAACATGTATTGCTTATACATATTGTGTCCTTATTCTATTGATTATGATTATGCATATTGATATTATATTATGATGTTCCTTGATGTGTGGCATGCCTACATATTTAGTACATTCCACATACTATTGCATACTTCTTTGCCTATATGATCTAACCATGTAGGGATGGACGGTGAGACCATTCTTCCATTTCATGGCTAGATTCGGAATGTGCTTTGAATATTGTTGGTGGGTTTCCATGCTTCAGGGACAGGCCAAGTTCATGTTATTTTTTTATGTTAAGACTTTATGATTTTATTATTATTCTATCTTGAGGGTGATCTAGTAGCATGTTCTAGTATGTGCCATGATCTATGATGTAGAGGCATGTTTGGATTAAAGATGTTGTAATTCCCCAAAGGGAAATTATGACTTTTATAATGACATGTTCCGCTTGCTTACTCTCATATGAACTGCTTACTTTACCTTATGTATGCATATGATATGAACAAGAGGTTTGGATGGGGCACCTCCTGTCACATTCGTCGTGTCACGGCTATGTCCTATGTTCGGGTCGTAACACAATATTTATTAATGAAGGGGATTTTTTGCCTTTCCCCATATCTTAAGCCTAAACCTACATCTTTTTAGGTTCTTTTGTCTTTCTTATCAAAGGCAAAGCAAAAGAGCTAGGGTTTTCAAAGGTTTTCTTTCCAATATTTAAGTTGTCTTTAAGGTCTTCAAATAAGGTATGTGAGTTGATTTGTGGATCCTCTTCATCCACAAAGTCCAACAACCATCCATTTTATATTTTTTTAAGTTCTTGAAAATTTATGAGTTCATGAGTTGCATCAAATGATGAGAAATGATGTATTTTTTAGATATATTGACTATAATGATGCAATATAGTAATTTGCTACGAATTTCAGTAGTTTCTACGTTGAATTTCATGATTTCTTTAATTAGGGTTTTAAAGGATGAAGTGGGCTATTTAGGAATGGTTTTACATTTGTGAATTCCGTCATGGTATTGCATAATTCTCCTAAATCATGTCTTTTAAAGTTTAATGCATAAGCCCACTAAGCTTAAAGATAAGTTTCTATATAATGTTAATGATAAGGGCCTTAAAGTATGTTGTGAAAGTATATGAGTGTGATTAAAATTATAAGCATGTTATAAATCCCTTAATGATGTTTAAGATGGACCCTCAATGTGAAAGGACAATTCTCAGTGGTTTCCATGTTTATAAGGTACTCCGATAAGATTATACTTGTGTTTCTAAGTTATAATTGCATGACTATAGTAATGTATTTTTTAGTATTCTCTTTGGAGTTTGACTTAGCATCGAATGGAGCATTGAGGTGGGGTCTAGTAAGAAAATCTTCATAGCAACCCCTTGTCTCATTAACTATATGCCACCACAAGAGCCCATGTAGGCTAAGGCTAGTGGATCCACAAGAGCAAATTTAAAGTTAAGATATGCATGCATGAGTTCATGGAGTTCTACCTGACATGTGAACTCTCCGTACCAATGTGAGAGCTTGGATTCCATGTAGTAGATCACATGGTCTTAGATGTTGATTATGATTTCTTCAAACAAAGTTATGAATATGATGTTTATGTTACTTCTAAGAATGTTTTCACATGATGCATTGATCATTCATTCCATGTTGAACTATATTCCTAAAATATGACTATACACGTTTTAAACAATGACATTAAAATTTCATGCATGATGGCATTATAATTTCATGAATGATAAAATTATAGTTTTATGTGTCACATTTGCATCTTACATAGTATATCATAAATTCATAGCATAATGCATTATTAAGTAGTTAATACATCATGGTAGAAACATTTGATAAGATATCAAACTCGTAAAGATTTTGTAACTTGAAACTAAGTAAAGTAAGAAAATTAATTGGGATTTATGGATGGAAAGAACCCATAAATGAAATCCACATACCTTGATGGGAGCCTAAGAGAAAAGCTAGAGCTTGGAGAAGAGAACCTTGAAACGCTAAATCTTTCCTTCTTTGAATCATTAGCGCGAAAAGCCTTAAGAGAACTTCGAGAGAGAATTAGAGTGAAATTGGAGGGAATGGGGATGATATGGGTAGAAGTAGGCCTTAAACGATGTAGTATTAGACTTAGGGTTCAACGAAAATATCAAAATTGTCCCTCATTAAGACTATAAAGGCCAATATATGAGCCTGATCTATGGGTCGTATATCATTCTATAACTCGTAAATCAGGGGTTTCATTTGGTTACACACTGAGTCCCTAAACCCAGAATCTAAATCCCACTTTACAAGCACCTTTCTATGGCCCATAATTCCACCTATAGATTATAAACACCCCTCGTAAGTCCAACCAACACATAGAAAATTTCACTTTTCAAAACCCAAACCATGAAACCTTTTTCATGACTCATCAATTGGACCATGGTCCATATATGCTTTTGTATAGTTACACTTTTCCAAACTTCCAAAACCTGATTTGGTCCTCATATATATGGGCCACTATCTTTGACTTGTAGTTTATTTTATGAGTTATAGAACCCTTCGCACATCAATCTCAAAAATTCAAAATTTTACTAAGTGTTTAACCCATCTATGAGGTCTATCTACGACCCATAAACCCAACCATGGGCCATAGGTCAGCTCGTACATCCTTGCAGTAGAACCTAGGCCTGTATTTTCTTTTTCAATACCAAACTTTAAGTATAGGGTGCCTTTCACATAGGTCTATGAAATATTATCAACTACTAATCTGCAAACTTGTTTTGATTTTGATGACAAATAATGATATATGAGAGATTTTATATTTTTATATATTAGATTGGATTGTTCAATCATGATTATTGAAGACATTAAATTAGGTGGATACTACCTTGTTGATGGAAGTTAATGTAGACTTTCATGATGGATTATGTAGATGCTTGGTGGTTAATAAATGTTACGCACGTATAGTATACATAATTCTTGGGATGATCAAGGACTTCTTTAAGTTTTGACATGAGGCTATAGGTGTTTGTATGGAGGATGAGACATGTCATGTGAGATGTTGCATGTTGTTGAAATTGGTTTATGATTAAGTAGTTGTAGACCATGGGGATAGAACCATCAGGATTGAGATTAGTCTTATTGGCCTTGGGTCGGGCCAATTACCAATGTGGGATGCTTAGAGTTGGCTGGAGACGAATAGTAATACTTCATTTGAGAAGAGAGAGAAGTTATAATTTAGAGTTACAAATAGTGACAACGTAATTTCTAAGAAATGTTTGTACTAATAATGGTTTCAGAAAGATGAGTGAAAGATCAATAAGGTCATGATATTTTGTTGGAATCGGATTTGTTAGTTTCAGTTATTGGATTCTAGTGAATGTGTAGGATTTAATAAGTTGAGTATGTTGTGAGCTGTGTTGTTAATCAAATAAGAAATCATGTGGAGAGAAAGGTCAAATAGATTGATACTTGTAACTGAAGAGTAATAATCGTAGTTTTCATAGGGGGAGTATTGTGTGTAAAGCAAAAGAGAATTTTTTATAATTAGGGTATAATAGTGCACTACATGTGCAAACCTGGTTGAGAATGCTTGTATGAGAATCATTGGGCGTATTTTTGCTAGTTTCAAGAATTTTCTACAATCATAGCTACTGTTCCAACATCCCAATAGTATTATTAGAATTTTTATATACTTGAGGATATCATTCACTGGTTGATTGCCTAATTTCTACCTTCTTTGGGTCAATTTTGTTGGATTCTCTCTAATGAATATTCATTATCTAAGGATATGATTTTTGTAGCTTAAACTCGAGGGAGAACTATGTTACAAGGATAAAAAATACTTACGGTTGCAGTGTATGTACATTACGAGTGTGTGGTTGTTGGTTCAGATTCGGTTCTAGTATCGACAAGTATTAATTCAGCATTGCTTCGTGGTTATGAGATGAGGAAATTCATTTATGGGACTGTGTGGTCTTTTAGTGGATTTCGATTTAGATTGGTCCATGGTCTAGTTCATCATTAGGTAATCAACCCCTTTGCATGGTTTGATTTAATTGTGGTGAATACTCCAAAAGCTAATTTACTTAGAGACACTATGGAGCAGCTGCTATTAATTAAAAGTCAGTTGTTGATAGCCTAGAGTCGCCAAAAGCATTATGTTGATATATGGGTTCAACCCTTAGGTTCATGGGGGTTACTAGAGATGATTGAGGATTTGTACCATGAAGAGTGTCATGAGGTGTAACAAACCCCAGTTTTGGAGCCTAAGAGTGCAGAAAAGTTGGCCTGAAAATGACCTAGAGTCATTGTACAAGGGAGACTTACAGCCCGTAGGAGGAGTTACGACCCATAGGTCGGTCCTTAAACATGAAATTTCAGAAAGGTGAAAATTTTCTAAGTGTTCGGTAACCTACACACCCTTTAATGGACCAAAGAAGGGTTTACAGACCATAGGTGGGTTAGTAGTTGAAGGACCTCGACTTGAAGATGGCATTTTCACAAAGGTGATCTATGAGTTACCAGCATGGCTCATAGAAGTATGTATGGCCTGTAGAATCCCTTCGTTGATGGGGTCTAAGAAAATGAGAAAATGGCTAAGTGTGGAAGGACTCTACGAGTTCAAGCATGTCCCAAGTATAAAAGGAAGACCCTTAAGATGGTTTTGTGGCTTTGATTCCAACAAAATCAGTTTAAGGGATTTTTCAAAATTACCAAACAGACAAGACTTACGGCCCATAGTTTGACCTATGGCCCGTAAACGGGCTTTCATAGGATTGATCCGATAATTTTAATAAGGAAAAGTTTGATAAATTTAACCATTCCTATTCATAAACCCTTTCATTTTTTGGATAAAAAAGGATCCTAAACTAGCCTTAAAGCCCTAAGACCTTATTCTTTCATTCATTCTTTGAACTCTCAAATTTTCTCTAAGGCAAGACTCTCTCAAGAACAAGCTAAAGAGGCTAGGGTTTCCAAGGGGTTTTCTCTTCCACTAGCAAATTCGTCCTTCCAAAGGTTCCTAAGGTATGTGAGTTAATTTATGGGTATCCTTCTACCCATAATGTCCTTCATAAGTATTTTATCTTTTCTTTAAGTTCCTTTAAGATATTATGTATGTTCATAGTGATTTCGTGATGTTTTATGTTATTAAATGCTATTCATGATATCCTATAATATTTTACTAAGTATATGCATGTTTTCGGCTATAGATGATGACCCCAATGATTAGTTCTGATAATGATGAAGTGTGGATGTTTTCGTTGGCCCTTAAAAGAGAAATTTCTTATATTTTATGTGATTTATGATTGTTTCATTTGAAATGTCTAGCCCACCTTAGTTTTTAAGTAAAGCTTTGCATGATTTATGACGATGATTTTTGAATTAAAGTTATGTTTTAAAGTTGAAATGACCTCGTAGGTTATTCCTGGTATTTTCGACCAAGGTCATTATTGAATGAGTCCAAAAGTGAAATTCTGAAAATATCATAAAATATAGGAGTTTTATAAAAGAAAGAGTTTTAAAAGGATTTAAGTTGGAAATTTTGGAGTTTCGGAGTCATTTCTAGTTTCGTGCATCAGAATTAGATTTCCTTGATTTCATTAGTTCTGAAATGCCGAATCTAGTCTAGGAGAACTTGTCCAACTGATTTTTTAGTTAAAACAGAGATTTTAGTCCCAAAGTTGCATTTTTAGTTCATCTTGGATCATAAGTTTGGCTTTGGTCAACATTTGGGGTTCGAGAGCTCGTGTCTTAATTTTGTGAGTCCTAGTGGTTTCGAGTAGTGAAACTAACGCTTAAAATGCCCTCGTTGTAATTTTTTGAGGTTCTGTGTATAATTTGAGTTTTTAGGTCCAAAACTAGTTTATATGATCTTTCTCGGTTTAGGTCCGCAGAGGTTCCGATTAGAATTCTGATAGTTCCATTGAGTTTTGATTATCGTTTATAGTAGGGTTCTAAGCATGATTTGTGTTATTGGGATTTTGAACGAATTTCTGAGGGTCCAATTATTATTTTTGGTTTAAGTTGTGTTGCTGGTGCATCGTTGTTTCTGGTATATCTGGCATCAGTACTCCGCCTTCGTGCCTCATGGGTAGCATTCACAGAGATCTAGATGCTAGACCTCCGCATGCATGGGGTGGCTGCCGTGTTCACAGAGGGTTAACCCCCTTTGGTGTCTACATTTGCGGATAAGGCTCCACATTTGCAAAGCACTTTTGATGCCTGAACAGTATATTTCTTTAAAAAGGTGATTTAAACCCTTTTAACCATTTTTCACATTCCAAGCTTTGTTCTATAGCGAGAATTTCAAGGTTTTGAAAGGCAAAATTGATCGGGTAACTATTTTCTAACCTCTATCAATTATTTCAATTGATTAATTTGTGTTTTAACTTCTAAATTTGCGCATTTAATGGTGGAATTTGGGAATTTTTGAAATTGAGTTTCCTAAACTTAAATAATTGATTTCTCCCATATTTTAGCTCCATTTTAAAATTGTTTTCACCATTGGAATCCTTGTTACGAGTAGAACATTTACATCCATTTATGTTTAGTTTTCGACTACGTTTTCCGGCGTGTGATTTTTGACTATTTTACCTTTTCTCTCCAAATTAATTGATTTTAATGTCATTCCCTTCTACGATACTCTAAATCACCATAATCTATTCAAATATGGCATCCCAAATTAATTGATTTTAATGTCATTAGATTCATTATGTGATTGGGTTGCAATATTTGAATAGATTATGGTGATTTAGAGTATCGTAGAAGGGGAATGTGGCAATATCGACTTGATTCGACACTTTATTTGAGGTATGTGGACTTCTAACCTTTTATTAAGTATGGATGAACCTTGTAATCTCCTATGTGTATGGAATTGAATATTTGGGGGTAGAATTGTATCTTTCTAGACTTGATCATGACTTTACATATTGAATGCTCATTCATATGGCTACTTACTAAGTTGTAATTTAATTGTGAATTCATAATCTATGTGATCTTGTGTTTAATTTGTTGTTGATATGTAATGACCCGTTAGGTCATTTTGAGAATGAATCCTCACGTTTTCATGAAGGACCCTTTTCGTAAATTTAAATTGAAAAATTGAACTATTCGATAATTGCAGTCATTTAGTTGACGGATAATTTTAGATAATTAATTTAGTTGGTGGACTAAAATAATATTTTAATTAATATCCTATACTATTTATCCCATATTTATCAAAAATAGGCTAATAGAAGTTATCACTTTTAGTATATTAAAATAAGCAAATAAATAAATAAGAAAGAAAAAGGAGAAATTTTTTTTTTTAAAAAAAGGAAAAGAGTAAGTTGAAAGGGTTGCGCAGCAGCCCTATGAAATCCCAAAAACAAAAAGCAAAAAGGAGCAACGCACACACATGCGTAGAAGGAGAAAAAATACGGGAAGGAAAAAGAAAGGGAAAAAGATAGAGAAAAATTGTGATTTTTATCCTGAAACATCAAGATAATTATTCTCATTCTTTCTACTAAGTTTTTATGTGATTAGAAACAAATTTTAGGGTAAAAACGTGTATAAATTATGCTTAATTAAGAAAATATAGCCCTAGGGTTCTTATAATAAAATTTTGATTTGGGGGTCAAATAACGATCCGTTTTAGCTGAAATTTAACATATGAGTTTATTTTATGATAGATAACATAATTTGATGAAAAATTTCAGATTTGAATTTAAGGGCTCGGGGTGACTTTTTGATATGATTTTTGAGCCAAAAATAAATTTAGCAATATGGGTTTCATTAGATTCGTATTCTTATGTAGATTATGTATGTGAACAGATTTTGATCATCTGAAAGCGTTACGAAAGACTCTAGATTCGTAGTGTTATTCTATTAATTGAGGCAAGTGGACTTTCAAAACTTTATAATTCTCGTAGAATTCTCAAATTTTCCTTTCTCCTATGTGTGATTCATGAAATGGTTGTAATGTTATAAATACGGGACAAATAGTATAGGATATTAATTAAAATATTATTTTAATCCACCAACTAAATTAATTATCTAAAATTATCCGTCAACTAAATGACCGTAATTATCGAATAGTCCAAAATTAGATAATATGCCGAGGTTTTTCCGTCAATGTTGTGATGTTGAGGTATTTTTAAGTGATATTATGATGCTGAGGTTATTACCAGTGGATATTGCATAAGCATTACATCCCATCCTTGCATATTCTTGTGTGGTATGATGTTATTCCTGTGTTTGACTGTGTTATCACTTGTGAGTTGTGGCTGGTGATGTTGAATTTTGACATTGTGAAAACTATCTTTATTATGTATTATATGTTACTGGGCTGGACTCATTTTCTGTGTAGGTAATGGTTGTGGAAATCGGTTTGGATGAAAGAAGTTTTTGTATTCTGTTGGACTTGTTTTACTTTGTTATTTGACTTGTTGGGTATCGTGTGGTTGGTACTCACCCCTTGCTTCTACATTTTTGTAAGTTATGCATTCAGATCTTTGTAATACTCACTTTTCTTTTTTTATCCGAGGCTTTCTTTGGAGATTAGTGAGGTAGCTGTTTGTCATCTCAGGGAGCCTCATCCTCCTATTTATGATCTTGTTCTACTTTAGAAACATCATTTGTGACTTGTATTTTTTTTTTCAAATCTATTGTAACACATTAGAGGTTTATGCACTTGGGGGATTTTAATTAAGTTGACTTATTATCAGTAGTTAAAATTTTCACTTTGTATTATCCTTCGATATTTTATGGTTATAATTGGATTTTAGGCTGACTTATCTTGGTGGGATAAGACGAGTGCCATCACGTCCATTTTTTTGGGTCGTGACAAAATGGTATCAAAGCCCCAGGTTCATAGGTCTCACGTGCGTACAAGCCGAGTCTAGTAGAGTCTCGAGGATCGGTATGGAGACGTCTATATTTATCATCGAGAGGCTATGAAGATTGTTAAGAAACTTCCTTTTGTTTATTCTTTCTCCATCGCACATCCCTGATTCAGTGTGATTCTTATCATTTGATTCATTCTCTCTTATTTATAGAGTTGATTCGTGCTTGGTTCATTAAATGAGTAGTTAATGGGTTGTATATGACTAGAATGTTAGATATGATATTAAAGGGTAAGTGGTATACTTATAAGAATTAAAATGTTCGACAATTAGAAAATATTAAGTAAGGTGATGACTCGATGATGCAATTTGAGTGGTAAGGTCAAACAATGGATTGAGGGGTCTTATGAATGTTTTATCCTTTGGGGGGTTAGATATAAGCAACATAAACAGTATTAATGTGGTATATATGATATCAAAAATTGTTCAACAATTTATGGTGTAATGTTAAAAGGATAGGTGGATCGCAAATTTTGTTCTGTAAACTAATACTACTAAAACTTTTATAATATGTACGGGTTGCTTAGATAATGATAAGAATGATCTTGTGCCAATTGAGGTCACAATCTTTATTATGATTTCATAGATCAAGTGGGTATCAAGGAGGGTCATGATACGACTATCACCACGATATCAATGCTTACTTAATTAGAGTTATGGAGTATGTAACTTTTGCTAGCAACTGAATTTATGAAAAGACTATTTATTACTTAGGATAGAGTCATGATGGATTTGATAACGTTTTGCAGCTATTGATAGGTAGAAGCACATGGGCTACTTTGGTGCTACTATCTTGATAGGTATGATGTGTTCTAGTGGTGGATCTTATGGACTTTCACGATATAGTACTAGTGGCATATGAAAACGGTTATGTCAATTGTCAAGCGTTAATACAAATTATTTTAGAAATTATTAGTGGATCATGGGCTCATTTAATAAAGTTTAATGTTGTACTCATATTCAAGAAATCAACTAGTTTGCTGCTCTGGATGCTTGGGTTAAGTATTACTTATAAGGAAAACTTTTAGTGGTGGATCTTTTGTACAATAAATGTATTTAAGTTGTGCGGTGTATTCGGTGGATTTTAAATGAGGACTATTACTCCATAATAAGATCCAAGGGAGTTAGTTCTTTATACTTGACTGATATAGTTTTGGTGTCATATCAATGATGAGGGTAACCTTGAGATGATGGCAATGGCTATTGAGCATAGTGGTAATAAGAGTTCGTAATAGATTATGATCAAGATACAATCATTTGATGAGAATTTTGTATTAAGTGAATTCAGTATGGTAAACACAATCTGCAGGTATCAAAAATTATGTTTGCTACTATCTGATGAGTAACGTGATCATAAGAAAGATGTAAAATGTGTTGAGATATTGCTTCAATAGAATTGAAATGTGCTAGAGTCATAAGTGAATAAATTAGTGAGATGTAGGGATATTCACTCTGATGGTATAGATCAAAGATATATCTTTCGAGAGAGTAGAGAATTGAATTTAAAGCCACCCAGTTTTATTTATTTTGCTTTGGCTATGGCGATAGTATTAAGTGTCATTGGTCTTGGCTAGAAAACTGTTGGATAATATCTGAGGAAAAAATCTACAATGTTAGGCTTGAATATGGTGATAATCTCTTTTGTGCTTTTGAGTATGGTAATTAGTACATTAAATTTTTTATAAAGGATATGGTAAAGTCGATAAAGAGGTGATCAATATTAAGTTAAGATACATGAATTCATAAAGATCTCAAGCTATGAGCTAATACCGATAGATAAAGGAATTGGGGTATAAGTTGAAATAAAGATTCAAGTTTTTCGTTGTTAGTTTACATTTTGGGTAGTATATTCTTTCAAGATATGAATTAGTAAGATAAGAAATAATTGATAGCAATGAGCATTCAACATTTGGAAGAACCTGCATGTGGGTTGGGTCATAAATTTAGTTTTTTTTATTGTTGAAGGACCTAAAGAAGTGCTCCACTTAAAGTTTTAGCTTAGAACATGAGGTAAAATGTCATGTGTTGTTGGTTAGAGAATAAAGTTGATAAGTGAGTTAGTGAAGGAATAAGTTCATGGTATCTGAAATTTGTGTCATAGGAAGAATTTAAGAAAGTGAAGGAATAAGGCCTCATATATGGACTCTTGGTTCGAAATTAAAGGTTTTACTTATTTTTCCTTTGAGCTCAAACATGATAATACAATGCATACTTTTTTAGCACAGATTTTTCTAGGATGTACTTGTGACCTTTATGAAGACTGAGTTTTGATTCGAGTGATAAATAATGATGTTTGAAATATGCTATATTTTTATATTGGTCTAGATTATCCAACTATGATAGATGACTTATGAGGGCGCTGCGATATAGACATATAGCTCTACACGCTTATTGAGGATATTGAGGGGGTTGAAATTACTTAATTAATAGGACTACATAGATTATTGTGATGCATTACATAGACATTTGATGATGACTAGAGGTTATGTGCTTTATGGTATGCAAAACGATTAAGGTGATTGAATCTCTCTATGTTTTGGCATGAGGTATATGATGATTTGAATGCTAGTTGAAATTTGGGATGTGAAAGATTGCATGAAATTGACTTTAGAATTAAATAAACTTACCTCGATGAGAAAAGTACAATCAAATTTAAAAGTAACGCTATCAGCTTTGTGTATGATTTATGTAAAAAAAAATACTTAAATAAAAAGAGAGGAAATCATAGTTTGAAATATTTGAAGGTGATAATGTGTAGTTAAGAAGACTTTAATACTAGTACAAATTTGAGAGAATGGTAAATGATAAGTATATCTATGATATTCTGTTAGTATTAAGAGCATTGTCTTTGATGCAGTGTTGTGAGGAATATATGGAGTTTGATAATTAAGTATGTGGACGATTGTATTGGGGACCAGACAGGTTGATTTTGAGTAGAAAAAAACTATTATAAAAATGGGGTGAGATGAATGAAAATGTTTGATAGGAGCACTATAAAAGGAGTATCTTGGATCATTTGACTTTAATTCCTTGCATTCTTATGTGACTATCTACCTCATTATGGGCATGTTTTAGAGTATTACTCCTTTCTGATTCCCACTCATGTCTTCACTTGTGTAGACGGGCCCTTAGTGGTGGATCGGGTGAACCGACCTGCAATTTTTTTCTTGGTAAGATAAGATGCTTATGAAGACTTGATTATTTCAATTATGATAGGTTTAGTATTGTTTGGGATAGTTGAAGTATATTATTTCAATTATGATAGGTTTAGTATTGTTTGGGATAGTTGAAGTATACAAGTGGTTCTATACACAACTTTGCTTATGTGAATTTATAGAAGAGCTACTATGAATACTTATAGTTGCCCAACAACATTAAGATTCATCTTGTCATTGAGGTTATGTTTTGGCTATGTATGATTGAATATGAGGCATGTTGGGTTTTCTATCACTCTTAAGGGTTATTTATAGTCACAACTATTGATTTTTCGATAGTGTTGTTAGAGAATTTGTTTGTTTTAGTGTATCATTCGCTAAGTGGTTACTTAAATCATTTTCTCCGTTGAGTCAGAAAAATTCGATTGTCTATGATGAGTATCCAATGTCTAAAGATCACATTTTATAACTTAATATCGTGGGAAGATTTGACTGTGAGAATGAAATCTTCACAAAATCTATGAGGGTTTGTGCATTAGAAGTGTGAGATGGTTGATTTAGGTTTGCTTTTGATTATGGTTGGTATTGATTTAGAATTTTATCATGATTATGTGGGAAAAGATTTATTGAGTTATGGATTAGTGGGTTGTTATTCATATTGAATTCATGAGTTAGCATGTGGCTTGAAAATCACCACTGTATTGTAAATCTATCAAGGTTGGATTCAAAAAATTCAGTTCTTAATAGTGAATTTTGATGGCGGTCTTAAGGAGGAGCTTACTTGGAGAGATAAACACTAATTCTAGAAGATCATAACTTTGGATTTTGGTGATGTCCATTATTCTTCCTTCTTTATGTTTGAGGACGAACATGATTTCTAGTGGTGGATAATGTAATGACCCGTTAGGTCATTTTGAGAGCGAATCCTCACTTTTTCATAAAGGACCCTTTTCGTAAATTTAAATTAAAAATTTTAGACTATTCGATAATTACGGTCATTTAGTTGACGGATAATTTTAGATAATTAATTTAGTTGGTAAATTAAAGTAATATTTTAATTAATATCCTATACTATTTATCCCATATTTATTAATAATAGGCTAATAAAATTTATCACTTTTAGTATATTAAAATAAGTAAATAAATAAATAAGAAAGAAAAAGGAGAGAATTTTTTTTTAAAAAAAGAAGGAAAAGAGTAAGTTGAAAGGGCTGCGCAGCAGCCCTATGAAATCCCAAAAACAGAAAGCAAAAGGGAGAAATGCACACACATATGTAGAAGAAAAACAATTATGGGAAGGAAAAAAAAAGGGAAAAGGATAGAGAAAAATTGTGATTTTCATCCCGAAACATCAAGGTAATTATTCTCAGTTTGTCTATTAAGTTTTTATGTGATTAGGAACAAATTCTAGTGTAAAAAAGTGTATAAATTATGCTTAATTAAGAAAATATAGCCCTAGGGTTTTTAGAATAAAATTTTGATTTGGGGGTCGAATAACAATCCGTTTTAGCTGAAATTTAACATATGAGTTTATTTTATGATGGGTAAACATAATGTGAAAGAAAATTTCAAATTTGAATTTAAGGGCTCGAGGTGACTTTTTGACCCGATTTTTGAGCCAAAAATAAATATAACAATATGGGTGTCATTAGATTCATTTTCTTATGTCGATTATGTATGTGAACAGATTTTGATCATCTGAAAGCATTACGAAAGACACAAAATTCAGAGTGTTATTCTATTAATTGAGACAACTGTACATTCAAAACTTTGTAATTCTTGTAGAATTCTAAAATTTTCCTTTCTCCTATGTGTGATTCATGAAATGGCTGTAATTTTATAAATATGGGGTGATTAAATGTAAATGTGAATTGGTGGGATGTTGTAACACTTGAATTAAAAATGTGGTTAAGTGGTGTGAATTCTATTATTGAGATATATTGTTGTGGTTGGTGATGTGTGTTGTTGGAACACCTGAATTGAAAATGTGGTTAAGTGGTGTGAATTCTATATTGAGATATGTGGTTGTGGTTGGTGATTATGAGTGGATTTGTTTGTGGACTTCATCTTATGTTCATTAATTCTATGTCACACATTTTTGCATTGGTTCTAGATATTAATATGAGTGAAATGGTAAAACTTGAGGCCGAGGCCTTTACCGGTTGAGATATGATGTCGAGGTCTTTGCTGGTGAGATTGTGATGTTGAGATCTTTACTAGCAATATTATGATGCTGAAGTCTTTGCCGGCGATGATAATATGCCGGGTCTTTACCGACGATATTGTGATATTGTGGTATTTTTATTAGTGATATTGTGATGCCGAGGTCTTTGCCGGTGATGATAATATGCCAAGGTATTTATCGGCGAGGTTGTGATTTTGAGGTATTTTTCAGTGATATTATGATGCAGAAGTCATTACCAGCAATTATCGCATAAGCCATCCTTATATATTCTTGTCTGGCATGATGTTATTCCTGTGTTTAACTGTGTTATTACTTGTGAGTTGTGGCTGGCGATGTTGAATTGTGACATTGTAAAAAGTATCTTTATTATGTATCATGTGTTGCTAGGCTGGACTGATTTTCTGTGTAGGGTATAATTATGGAGGTCGGTTGGGATGGAAGGAGTTTTTGTATTCCGTTGGACTTGTTTTGTTTTGTTAGTTGACTTGCTAGGTACTGTGTGGTTGGTACTCACCCCATGCTTCTACATTTTGGTAGGTTATTCACTCGAACCTTTGTGATACTCTCTTCTTTTTTTATTCGAGAGTTTCTTTGGAGATTAGTGAGGCAGCTATTTGTCATCTCAGCGAGCCCCATCCTCCTATTTATGATCTTGTTCTACTTTAGAGAAAACATCATTTATGACTTGTATTTTTTTTCAAATCCATTGTAACATATTAGAGGTTTGTGCACGTGACAACCAGGTCTTGGGGGATTTTAATTAAGTTGACTTATTATCGGTCGTTAAAATTTTCACTTTGTATTATCCTGCGATATTTTATGGTTATAATTGGGTTTTAGGCTGACTTGTCTTGGTGGGATAAGACGAGTGCCATCATGTCCATTTTTTAGGTCGTGACATGATAGAAAGATTGTACTTATATTGTGATGTGAGGACATTAAGATATTGATGATAATGAGACACTGTTGATGTGAAGACATTGATGAATTTGAGATACAGATGATATTATGATATAATTGTGATCATACACCTTACACCTATTATCATTGGTACATTGACACTTGTGATGGCTATAGCCGAGTCGTGAGTAAAGTAACAAGTGGATTGGTGGCTGAGATCCCTACAGGTCGAGCTGAGGTAATATGCCAATGATCCGAGTTCTTTCTGGATGTGTCCGTGGTCTTTTATGGACTTGTGAGCATTAACCGAGGTCTTTTCCAGTGGTTTCATGGATACATGGTCTATGTAAGACCCCCATGGGTTCCGATCTAAGGCATATATATGATCAACAAATGTGTATCATAGGAAAGACATGCATCATGATTATTTGACATTGCATTGCATTGTATACATCACATGTCATTCATTCCATCTCATGTTATATTTGGTTGATATAGTTGTATATTATTTATGAGAATTTGTACTTATTATATCCTTGGTACGGATGTTAGTGTTTGATCTAGTTATATACTAGTGCTTTGAGATACTATGTAATATGATGAGTATAATCATATTACTGTGATTTGTATATTATGTTGTGATGGGACTTTTCTGAGTGCAGGGTTGTAGTCTAGCAGATTGTGGTTGGGACTTGTGGAGTTACTTGTGTTCTTCATTGCTTTACTTTATATTAGTTCCATTTGCTGAGTACCCTGTGGCTTAGTGCTCACTACTTGCTTCATTTTGTAGGTTGTGAGCCTTGTCCATCTTGCTAGACTTCCTCATTGTTGGATTGAGCTTCTAGACTTTTTGCAAAGTATCTATTTATGTCTTTAGCAGACCTTGAGGATTCTAGACATTATGTCTTGTATTTTATTTGAGTATTCTATACATATAGGGTTGTACATGTGACACGAGTCCTTAGGATAGTTGTATTTTTTTTCTTCTGCTTATCTACATTACTAGACTGGTATCTTCTGCTTTTGTTGCTATTGTTAAGCTATTGGGTTTTGGTCTAACTCTCCATGATGGGTTAGGTGAGTACCATAACCCTTGGATTTCAGATCATGATAACTTGGTATCAGAGCAATAGGTTCATAGGTCTCACTTGTGTACAAGCTCAGTGTAGTAGAATCTTGAGGATCGGTGCGGAACATTTGTTATTTATCCTTGAGAGGCTATAAACACTGTTAGGAAACTCTCTTTCATTTTATTCTAATCAATTCATGCATGGATTTTATATATGTGCTGAGTATCTGTGTTTTCTTTTGACCGATGGCGAGGACCAGAGCTAATGCTGCTACAGGCTCTGGGGAGGCAGCCTCTAATGTTGTTATTGAGAACCCAGCCAGGGGCGAGAGCCGCGCTGGGGGCGAGCCAGAGTCCAGGGCTGAGGGGCCATATCGGCGAGAGATTATGAGCGGGGTATCTCCCTTGAGCCAGCCGTGGTGCCTAGTAGAAGTAGGTTTCACATGAGTTTGTGGCAGCACCGCTACTCCAAGATACACTTTGGGGCATGCAGGTAACCCAACTGTCACTCTTGGTACTTTGTAGACTCTAGTGAGGGTGCAGCCTCAATATCAACAACAGGCCCTCGAGACCCATGTTTTAGTTATGCAGCCATTAACGACTCCGGTTATTGAGATGCCACTAGCAATTGTCTTTTCTGATGTTGAGCAGCAAAGGTATGAGAGGTTCCATAAGATGGAGCCACCTTAGTTCCAGGGTGGAAAGACTGAGGATGCACATGAGTTCTTTCCCACTTGCAGAGAGCTACACGAGGTGGTGGGTTTAGCAGAGACACATGATGTGTAGTATGTCACTCTCTAGCTCCGTGGGCCAGCTAGGGAGTGGTAGTTTACCTATTTAGGATCTCTTTCAGCTAGGCCTCCCTCGACGACTTTGGAGATACTTTTTAGTGACTTTTATGATCATTTCATTCCTAGCATTGTTTGTGAGGAGAGTGTTTTGAGGTTCGAGAGTTTGAGGAAGGGCACCATTATCGTCTCAAAGTATGAGATCCATTTTTGTCCGTCGGCTCGTTTTGTTACAAATATTATTCTGACTGAGGAGGAGAAAGTCTACTAATTTGTGAGAGGGTTGATTTATTCCATCAGACAGTTGATATTTTGGGTAGCTAGAGATAGAGCTTTATTTCAATCAGTTGTTAGCACTGCTAAAGATGCGAAGTTGATGTAGAGAGAGGAGTTTGGGGACCCCAAAAGGGTCCGTACATCAGGATAACACTAAGATGCCTCATTTGGGGGCAGAGGTATGGTTAGAGGCGGTAGTCCTTTTTAGCATCGCGGGGTTCATGCAGCCTTGCCAACTTCAGAGGGATGATGAGGTCCCCGTGATTCCTATAGCCTAGTGCAGAGTTTATCTGGTTCTCAACAAAGGTCCACGGGCCGGGGAGATTAAAGCATCCCTCCTACTCCTTCACGGCAGCGGTCTATTCTTATGTCCTTTTCTGGACTGGATCTCTTTATTACATGATTTGGCAGTGTCCTAGGCAGACTCATTTTAGGCCTTACACTCATACTCCGCAGCACCTATCTGAGATCCAGAACTACCAGCTAGAGGTTCAGTCCCACAAACCAGCGGCCGAGGTAGAGGTCAAATTGATAAAGTTAGGCATGCCGGTGCTAGGGGAGAAAGTGATACTTCCACTTCTTTAGGTGGTAGAGGATCAGCTTCTATTGGTAGAGGTCGAGGTGCCCATTGTTATGTCTTTCCAGGTAAACCTGAGGTAGAGGTCTCCGATATTGTGATCACAAGTATTTTTCTATTTTCCATAGCCCTATATTTATGTTGTTTGATCCTGGTTGTACTTATTCATATGTGTCTCCTTATTTCTCTATGGGATTTGAGTTGCCTTGTGATGTCATGTCTGTGCCTGTTCATGTTTCAACCTAGTAGGAGAGCCCATAGTAGTGGATCGAGTGTACTGATCCTGCCTTGTTAGTTTGGTAGGCTATGAGACTTGGGTAGATCTGATCATATTGGATATGGTAGATTTTGATGTTATTCATGGTATGGATTTGCTATCCTCATATCGTGCTATTCTTGATTATTATGCAAAGACCATTACTTTACCCATGCCAGGTAGACCGAGGATAGATATCGGCCCAAAAGTTGATTAATTGATGGTGTTTATCTTATTTGGCTTTTATTTATGATACTACTATCAGACTAATTTCTACGGAGTGTATCCCAATGGTTTGTGACTTCCCGGATGTGTTTCCTATAAATCTACTAAGGGTCCCTCCTGATCGGGATATTGATTTTGCTATTGACCTTGAGTCGGGGACTAAGACCATTTCTATCACTCCTTATCAGATAGATCCAGCTGAGTTGAAGCAGCTAAAAGAGATGTTCCAGGATCTGTTCAACAAGGGTTTTATTCGCCCCAACCATAGGGTGCCCCAATCCTATTTGTAAAGAAAAAGGATGGATCCATGAGGATATTTATGAATTATAGATAGTTGAACAAAGTGACTGTTAAGAACAAGTACCCATTTCCCCGTATAGATGACTTATTTGAGCAGCTTCAAGGAGTAGCCCCATTTTCTAAGATAGCCTTTCAGTCAAGGTATTGCCACTATGAATTATGTCCATTAGTTTGACTAACATCCTTGCAACATTCAAGGAGTTGATGAATGGGGTGTTCCGGTCGTATCAAGATTAGTTCGTGATTATGTTCATCGATGATATCTTGTTCTATTCCAAGACTAAGGAGGACCATGTGAGGCATTTAAGGATTGTACTCCAGATTCTTAGGGAAGAGAAGTTGTATGCAAAGTTCTCCAAGTGTGGGTTCTTGTTGAGTTCAGTAGCATTCATAGGGCACGCGGCATTCGAGTTGACCTAGTGAAGATTGACATCGTTCGGGGTTATCGCCATTTTGTAGGCTTGGCTAGTTATTATCGCCATTTTGTTCAGGGTTTCTCCACTATTATAGCTCCACTGAGTAGGCTTACTCAAAAGAATGTGGTATTTCAATGGTTCAATGAGTGTTAAGAGAGCTTCTAAAAGCTTAAGTTATTGTTGACTACAATTCTTATTTTGATATTGCCGGAGGAGGCTGTTGATTTCACTATTTATTATGATGCCTAGGGAGTGCGGTTAGGTCCTGTGTTGATGTAAAGTTGATGGTTATTACTTTTGCCTCTAGACAGTTGAAGGCCCATGAGAAGAACTACCTTCTTCATGATTTACAGTTGGCTGCAGTTGTGTTTGTGTTGAAGTTATGGCATCACTATCTATATCGTGTTCATTACGAGATCTTTACTAGCCATCGCAGCCTATAGTATATCTTCAGTCAGCGGGATCTAAATTTGAGACAAAGAAGGTGGATTGAGCTTCTTAAAGATTATGACTTGACTGTTCTCTATCACCTTGGGAAGGCCAATGTGGTGGCCGATGTATTGCGTAGGAAGGCTTCCATCATGGGGAGTTTAATAGTTATCCGTATGGAGGAGCGATCGTTGGCTAGAGATGTTCAATGATTGGTGAAATGGGTTGGTGAGGTTGCAGATTTCATAATAGGGTAGAGTGCTTGCTACTATTGAGGCCCGCTCATCTTTCATGGGTCAGATTTGTGAGGGGTAGTTTGAGGATGAAAATTTGTGTATTATCAAGGATAAGTTGACTAGAGGTAAAGGTAGATGCTTAATCCTGATGGAGTTTTGAGGATTGGGGGGTCGCATCTGTGTGCCTAAGGTAGGTGATCTTATTAGGTTCATAGTTGAGGAGGCCCACTTTGCTAGATATTCCATTCATCTAGGGGCAGCGAAGATGTATCATGATCTGAGTCAACATTACTGGTGGCCTGGTATGAAGAGAGATATTTCAGAGTTTGTGTCCAAGTTCTTGACATGTTAGCAGGTCATGTGTGAACACTTGAGGCTAGGTATGGAGCTTTAGAGGATTCCCATTCTCGAGTGGAAGTGGGAGCGTATTGCCATGGACTTCATTGTGGGCTTACCTCCTACTGTTGGGGTTTCTAACTCTATTTGGGTAGTGGCGGATGGTCTGACCAAGTCCGCCCACTTCATTCTGGCCAAGGTGAAGTATAGAGCTAAGAGACTGGCCTAGTTGTATATTAGTTTGATAGTGAGACTCCACAGGGTCATGATATCTATTGTGTTAGATCGAGGCCCATACTTTTTGAGGGCTTGACATCATGGTTTGGATACCCATTTTGATTTGAGTATAACTTTTCACCCTCAAACTAATTAATAGTCTGAGAGGACTATTCAGGTATTAGAGGATATGCTCTGAGCCTATGTTATTGATTTTTGGGGCTAGATGGGACAAACAATTGGCCTTAGTGGAGTTTGCATACAATAATAGTTATCATTCCAGCATTCAAACGACTCCTTTTTGAGGTTTTATATGGCCAGAGATGCAGATCCCCCATAGGTTGGTTTGACACAATAATGGTGGTGAGTATGGGTATTGATATGTTGAGAGATAACCTTGAGTAGGTACGATTGATTCAAAGTAGATTGGTGACAACCTAGAGTTTCCAAAAGAGCCATGCTGATAGGCGGGTTCGACCTTTATAGTTCATGGTTTAGTTGAAAGTCTCACCTTTGTAGGGTGTTATGAGGTTAGGAAAGAAAATCAAGCTCTAGTTTGAGGTTCATTGGTTCTTTTGAGATCCTTGATAGAGTGAGATAGATGGTATATGGACTTGCCTTGCAACTATACCTGTCTTTAGCCCATCTTAAATTTCATGTTTTGATATTGTGGTGTTATATTTCGGACGACTCTTATGTGATTTCTATGGATTCAGTTGAGTTAAGCCCTGATCTGACTTATGAGGAGCAACCGATAGTCATTTTGGACAGGCAAGTGAAGAAGTTGAGGACTAAGGAGATTGCTTCAATAAAGGTCTAGTAGAGCCATAGGCCCGAGAGTGAGGCTACATGAGAGATAGACTCGGATATGCATGCCCGATACCCTCAGTTGTTTGAGCCTTCAGGTATGTTCCTTATCTCATGTTTGAGGACGAACATTGTTTTTAGTAGTGGATGATGTAATGGCCTCGAAGGTCATTTATGGTATTTTTTAATCAACTTACTATTTGGCCCATCCCAAAGTTTCTTTGGGTCATTTTTGGATGAGTCCAAATATCAGGTTTTGAAAATATCGTAAAAGGTCAGAGTTTTGCAAAAGAAAGAGTTTTGAAAGGCTTTAAGTTGGAATTTTTGTGTTTCAGAGTCATTTTGAGTTTCGTGCGCAGAATTTGATTATGTCAATTTCATAAGTTCTGGAATGATGAATCTGTCCTAGGAGAACTTGCAGAACTGAATTTGAAGTTAAAATAGAGTTTTTAGGCCCAAAGTTGCATTTTTAGTTCTTCTTGGATCATAAGTTTGACTTTGGTCAACATTTGAGGCTCGGGAGCGCGTGTCAAAATTTAGTCAGTCCTAGTAGTTTCGGGTGGTGAAACTAACTCTAGAAATGCTCTGGTTGTAATTTTTAGAGGTTTTGTGAATATTTTGAGTTTTTAGGTTTAACACTAGGTTAAATGATCTTTTTCGAGTTCGGGGCCGTAGAGGTTCGGGATTCGAATTCTGACGGTTCTATTAAGTCTGGATCGTCATTTCTAGTAGGGTGCTAAGCTTGGTTTGTATTCTCGTAGTTCCAAAAAAATTCTTGAGGGTCCAGTTATGATTTTTAGTTTGAGATGTGTTGTTGGTGCATTGTTGTTTTTGGTGCATCTGGCATCAGTGACCCGTGTTCGCGCCTCATGGGTCGCATTCGCAGAGATTTTGCAGCCAAACATCCGCGTTCGCGAAGGGCTAACTCCCTTTGGTCTTCGCTTTAGGGGATAAGGCTCTGCGTTCGTGGAGCACTTTTGATGCCTAAAATAGTAGCTTTCTTTGAAAATATAATTTAAACCCTTTTCACCATTTTCGACATTCGAAGCTTCGTTGTAAGAGAGGAATTTCAAGGGTTTGAAGGCAAATTGATTGGGTAACTATTTTCTAACCTATTTCAACTATGTCAATTGATTAATTTGTGTTTTAACTTTTAAATTTGGGGATTTGATGGTGGAGTTTGGGGATTTTCAAAATTGAGTTTCCTAAACTTAAATCATTGATTTCTCCCTCATCTTAGCTCTATTTTAAAACCATTTTCACTGCTGGAATCCTTGTCTTGAGAAGAATATTTTCATCCATTTGGTTTTTAGTTTCTGGCTACATTTTTTGACATGCGCTTTTGACCATTTTACCCTTTCTCTTTGAATTATTTGATTTTGGTGTATTCGATTCGTTATGTGATTGGGATATCACATTTGAATAGATTGTGGTGATTAGAAATATCGTAAAAGGGGGAAAATGGCAATTTCAACTTGTCACGAGACTTTATTTGAGGTAAGAGGACTTCTAACCTTTTGTTAAGTATGGATGAACCTTGTATGCTCCTAGAGGAATTAAGTATTTAGGGATAGAATTGTACCATGGTAGGCTTGATCGTGACTTTTCATACTGAATACTTATTCATATGGCTATTTACTGAGTTGTAATTTAACTGTGAATTCATAATCTATGTGATCTTGTGATTCATTTGGTGTTGATAGCAAGATGGTGCTTATAATATGATGTGAGGGTATTAAGATATTGATGATAATGAGACATTGTTGAAGCTGAGACATTGATGATATTGAGACACTGATAATATAGAGATATTGATGACATTTACATAATGAGATCATTTTTGATTGATGATATTATGATATAATTGTGATCATGTACCTTGCACCTATTATTATTTGTACATTGATACTTGTGACGGCTATGACTGAGTTATAAGTAAGGTAACAAGTGGATTGGTGGCAAAGGTCTCTACACGTCAAGCCAAGGTAATATGTCGGCGGTCCGAGGTCTTTTCTGGATGCGTCCGAGGTCCTTTCTGGATAGGTAAATATTTCTTAAGGTCTTTATCGCTGCTGTTCATAGATACAGGTCTATGTGAGACCCTTATGGATTCGGATCTGAGGCATATATATGATCAATGGGTGTGTATCGTAGGACAAATATGCAAAATGATTATTTGGCACAGCATTGCATTGTATACATTACATGACAACCACTCCATCTAATATCATATCTGGTTGATATAGTTGTATATTTTTATGAGATTTTGTACTCATTATATCCCTGATTTTGATGTAAGTATTTGATCTAGTTATGTACTAGTGCTTTGAGATACTATGTTAGATGATAAGTATAACCATATTACTATGATCTATATATTATGTTGTGATGGGACTAGTCTGAGTGCAGGGTTGTAGTTCGGGCGATTGTGGTTGGTATTTGAGGAGTAACTTGTGTTCTACATTACTTTACTTTAGGTTAGTTCCATTTGCTGAGTACCTTGTGGTTTGAGTCTCACCCCCTTGCTATTTTGTAGGCTATGAGTCTGATCCATCTTGCTAGACTTCCTCCTTGTTGGATCAAGCTTCCAGACTTCTTGCGGGGTAGCTGCTTATGTCTACATCAGACCTTGAAGATTCCACTTTTATGTTTTGGTTCTATTTGAGGACTGGACATTATGCCTTGTATTGCATTTGGGTATTCTATACATAGAGGCTTGTACATGTTACACCAGTCCTTGGGATAGTTGTATTTTGTTTTCTTCCACTTATTTATATTATTAGATTGTTATTTAAATTAAGTTGTTCGATTTTGGGCTGACTCGCCTTAATGGTTTAGGTGAGTGTCATCACACTCAGATTTCAAATCGTGACAAAAGGACTTTTCAAAGATATAAGCATGTTGATAATTTCCCTGAATGATGTTTAAAAGAGCGGTCCCCAAGATGAAAGGAGAATTTTCACTTGGTAGTTCCTATGTTTGAGCTACTCCTATGATTGCTACTTATGATTCTAAGTTATATTTTAAATATTCCATTGGATGACTTAGTACCGAGTAGACTTGAGATTAGGATTCATTCTGTTTGTTGAGACATGACCCATAAAAGCTAAATTTCAAAGTCCCTAACTATGTGCAACCATAGGAGCCCTTGTAGGCTAGGCTAGTGGATCCACGTAGGCCATTTCTATGATATGTTTCAGTACACATGATTTCTCATGCAGTGACTCTTACTCACATTGAACTATACTCCTTATGCATGCTTAAGCATACTTTGCGCATCTCTCATCTCATACGTACTTATATGTTATATTTATGAGTAATGAAATTAAATAATGAAGGGATAGGTACTCCTCCATGAACGCGAGACTAGCATTCGACGTTCAAGATTATAACTTATATTTGTTGTACCTTGTATTTACTTTTGAGACTATGTATTTATGGTCCTTTTGAGGCTTCTGATTTCTATGTTGCAAAATTATGGAGTGTTTTCTATTAATGGAAACGGATTGTACCGGTTCTGTGCACCTATCTATTAGTTTGTATGCTTATGGAGAAAGTATGTTAATTATTCTTGTTGCTTTTAATGTTGCTGCATTGCTTTAAAAAGGCCCATACAACCTTAGCCATCTTAATTTCTGCTACTTTCTACGTATATGCCAATGAATGCTTAATATGGCCTGGGTGAGGTACCTTCGGGTATTTCATCGTCGTGTGATGATTAGGCCCCTAGGTTGGGTTGTTACATGAGGCTCAAGAAAAATGGCAAGCCTTGCTCTAGGTATTTGGCCCTTTTGAGATCCTAGAGCGAGTGGGAAAGGTGGAGTATAAACTTGGTTTGCCACCTAGTCTATCTCCTTTGCTACCAGTGTTTTATGTCTCGATGTTATGGTGTTACATCCTAGATGAGTCTTATATGATTTCTCTTGATTCAATAGAGTTGGGCCCAGATTTGACCTATGAGGAGGAGTATGTGGCCATTTTAGACAAATAGGACAAAAACTTGATAACCAAGGAGATAGCTTAGTAAAGGTTTAGTGGCAGCATCGACCTATGTGAGAGGCTACTTGGGAGATCGAGTTTGATATGCAGATCCATTACCCTCGTGCTTTTGAGATCTCAGGTATATCCTTTTCCCTATGTTCGAGGACGAACATAGGTTTTAGTGGTGGATGATCTAATTACCCTAAAGGTCATTTTTGGCATTTTCAAAAAATTATCATTTTGCTCCTCTCAGCAGTTATCCTGAGTCATATTTGATTAGTTTTGAAAGTTGATTTTTGTATATTTTGTAAAAGTTAAAATTAAAGAATTTAGTTTTGAAGTCTTAAGTTGCCTAATTTGAATTAGTGAGTCATCTAGAGATTTGAATTTTAGTCCTTGCCTGATTTTCTGCTCATTGCTTTGACTTTCTTGCTGGAGTCTGTTTTACATATTATTCATTCAGTTGTTGTATACTGTGTCTTTTGTATATTTGGTGTTGAAGGAGTCTAGTAGGTTGCTCTTGGTGTACTTTGGCTATCTGATTAGTATACTTTATTTGTTTTATAGGATTGAGTTGCCTTAGTATAGTGGGTATCTGTAATTGTTTTTCATATTGTGTTTGGTTATAGTATATTGTATTGCCTTAAAGTTTAGTGGCGTCAGGATTGAATGATAGACTAGGGTCATGTCTTCGGTTAGGGGTAGGGTCGGGGGTAAGGGGCAGGGGTGGAGTGAGGGTCACAGGCTTTTGTAAGTTAAGGATAGCGTCGTGGAATATAGGTTGATTAACAAGAAAATCCATAGAGCTAGTGAAATGTCTTAAGAGTAGGCATATTAATATAGCATGTGTGCAGGAGACCAGATGGGTAGGTACCAAAGCCCAAGATGTGGATGGATTTATGTTGTGGTACTCGGGTGGTTCTAGGGATAGAAATGGTGTAGGTATCCTAGTAGCCGAGGACCTTAGGAATTATGTGGTTGAGGTTAGGAGGGTTAATGATAGGATGATGCTTATCAAACTCGTGGTTGGTAGGCACGTACTGAACATTGTTAGTGCATATGCGCCCCAAGTAGGCCTAAATGAGGAAGTTAAAAGGCTCTTCTGGGAAGATCTGGATGAGGTTATGCGAGGCATACTGGAGACAGAAAAAATCTTTATGGGGGGTAACTTCAATTGGCATATCAAGGCAACCAGTAGCGGGTTTGAGGATGTTCATGGAGGCTTTGGTTTTGGAGAGAGGAATGGAGGGGGGACATCTCTCTTGGATTTTGCCAAAGCCTTTGAATTAGTTATTGCTTCATGCTTCCCGAAGAGAGAAAACCACTTGATTACATTCCATAGTTCGGTAGCCAAGACTCAGATAGACTACCTGCTTCTACGGAAGGATGATAGAAGTCTATGCAAGAACTACAAGGTTATCCCAGAGTGAAAATATTTCCACTCAACATAGACTACTAGTTATGGATCTAGAGATCAAGAGAGAAAAGAAGAAGAAGGTTATTTATGCCCAACCGAGGATTAGATGGGGATGCCTTACTCCTACCATTTCTCGAGAGATGAAGGATAAGTTGAAAGACTTAAAGGCGTTGAGTAGTGGCGAAAATGTGAACAATATGTGGGATACTACTGCTTGTTGCATTAGAAAGGTAATTGCCGAGGTACTAGGGGTTTCGAAAGGGGCCTTTTGTGGACTTCGGGGCAACTGGTGGTGGAATGAGGAAATTCAGGCCAAAGTGAAGAATAAAAAGGAGGCTTACGAAGTGGCTAGAGGGTAGGGATGAAGAGGAAAAATGAATGCTTAAGGAGACATATAAGATGGCTAAGTCAGAAGCAAAGAGAGCAGTAGCGAGTGCTAAGACATCAGCTTTTGAGCGTTTATATGAGGAGCTAAGTGATAAAGGCGGGGACAAGAGATTGTATAGGCTCGCTAAAGAGAGAGAAAGGAGAGCTCGTGACCTGGACCAAGTGAAGTGCATCAAGGATAAGGAGGGTGCGATGTTGGTGGATGACACTTCCATTAAAATAAGGTGGCAAGCTTACTTTCATAAACTCTTAAATGAAAACGGCGATAGAGTCATTGACCTGGGTGAGTTGATACACTCTGATATTCATCGTGATTTCAGCTATTGTAGGTGGTTCAGAGCTGAGGAGGTTAGAAGGGCCATCAGTAGGATAAAGAGAGGGAGGGCAGTTGGACCCGATGAGATTCCCGTAGATTTTTGAAAGTTGGTCAAGGATGGCATAGAGTGGTTGACTAGACTGTTCAATGCTATAATGAAGAATGCCAAGATGCCGGATGAACGGAGGAGGAGTAAAATGGTTCCATTGTACAAGAACAAAGGGGATATTCAGAATTGTAACAATTACAGGGGTATCAAGTTGTTAAGTCACACTATGAAGGTCTGGGTGTGAGTGGTGGAAATAAGGATGAGGAAGGTAGTGTCTATTTTGGAGAATTAGTTTGGATTCATGCCGAGGCGGTCGACTACTGAAGCAATTCACCTTCTTAGGAGACTAGTGGAGAAATATAGGGAAAGAAAGAAGGACCTTCATATGGTGTTCATTGATCTCGAAAAGGCCTTGACAAAGTGCCAAGGGATGTCCTATGGAGGTGCCTAGAGGTGAAAGTCGTCCCAATGGCATATATCAGGGTGATTAAGGATATGTATGACGGAGCCAAAACCCGGGTAAGAACGGTGGGAGGAGACTCAGAATATTTTCCTATAAAGAAATTGGGGTACAAGTTAAAATAAAGATTCAAGTTTTTTTTAGTGTGAGCCTACATTTCGATAGTATATTTTGTAAAGGAATAATTGATCGCATTGAGTATTGAGCATTTGCAAGGACTTGTGTATACTTGTGATCATAGATTTAGTTATTTTGATCGTTGAAGGGAGTGAAGAAGTGCTCCACTTAAAGTTTTAGCTTAGAACATGAGGTAAAATGTCATGTGTTGTTGGTCAGAGGATAAAGTTGATAAGTGAGTTAGTGAAGGAATGAGAATCTAATATATTGAAGAGTTCAGGGTATCTGAAATTTGTGTCATAGGAAGAATTTAAGAAAGTGAAGGAATAAGACCTCTTGTATGGACCCTTGGTTCGGAATTAAAGGTTTTACTTATTTTGCCTTTGAGCTCAAACATGATAATGCAATGCGTACTTGTTTAGCACAAATTTACTAGGATTTACTCGTGACTTTTTATGAAGACTGTGTTTTGATTCGAGTGACAAATAATGATGTTGGAAATATGCTACATTTTTATATTGGTCTAGATTGTCCAATTATGATAGATGATTTATGAGGGCGCTGCGATATAGACCTTTAGCTCTACACGCTTATTTAAGATATTGAGGGGGTTGAAATTACTTTATTAATGGGACTACATAGATTATTGTGATGCGTCACATAGACACTTGATGATGACTAGAGATTATGTGCTTATGGTATGCAGAATGATTAAGGTGATTGAATCTCTCTAAATTTTGGCATGAGGTATATGATGTTTTGAATGGTAGTTGAAATTCGGTATGTGAAAGATTGCATGAAATTGACTTTAGGTATAACTAAATAACCTTACCTCGATGAGAAAAGTACTATCAAATTTAAAATTAACACTATCAGCTTTGTGTGTGATTTATGTCTATAAAAAAATACTTAAAAAAAGAGAGGAAACCATAGTTTGAAATATTTGAAGGTGATAATGTGTAGCTAAGAAGACTTTAATACTAGTAATAATTTGAGAGAATGGTAAATGACAAGTATGTCTATGATATTCTGTTAGTATTAAGAGTGTTGTCTTTGATGCAATACTGTGAAGAGTATATGAAGTTTGATAAATTAAGTATGTGTACGATTGTATTGGGACCAGACAGGTTGATTATGCGCAGCTAAAACGGGAATTAAAAAAAAGATGGGGTCAGATGAATGAAAATGTTTGATAGGGGCATTATGAAAGGAGTATCGTGTATCATTCAACCTTGATTCTGTGCATTCTAGTGTGGCTACCTACTTTATTATGGGAGTATCTGCCTATTTCCACTCGTGTCTTCACTTTTGTAGACGGATCCTTAGTGGTGGATCGGGTGAACCGATCCTGTAATTTTCTCTTAGTAAGATAGGATGCTTATGCAGACTTGATTATTTCAATGTTGACATATTTAGTATTATTTGGGACAGTTGAAGTATACAAGTGGTTCTATATACAACTTAGCTTATGTAAATTTATAAAAGAGCTACCATAAATATTTACAGTTGTCCAGCAGTTTTAAGGCTCATCTTGTCGTTGAGGTTATGTTCTGACTATGTATGAATGAATGTGAGGCATATTGGGTCTAGCTCTACCACTCTTAAGGGTTGTTTATAATCACTGCTATTGATATAGTATTCCTAATAGTGTTGTTAGAGATTTTGTATATTTGAATGAATCATTCGCTAAGTTGTTACTTGATCCTTTCCTTCGTTGGGTCAGAAAAGAATTTGATTCTCTATGATGAGTGTTTAATGTCTAAAGATCGCAATTTATAACTTAAGATCATGGGAAGATTTGATTATGAGAATGTAATCTTCACAAAATCTATGAGGGTTCGTGCATTAGAAGATTTTGATGAAATGGTCTTAAAAGAGGAGCTTACTTGGAGATATGAAATACTGACTTTGGAAGATCATAACTTAGGATTTTAGTAATATCGATTATTCTTCCTCCTCCTTCTTATTTTCGAGGACGAACATGATATTTAGTGGTGGATAATGTAATGGCTCGTTAGGTCATTTTGAAAATAAATACGCTCTCTTTCATAAAAGATTCTTTTCGTAAATTTAAATTGAAAATTTTGGATTGTTCGGTAATTACGGTCATTTAGTTGACGAATAATTTTAGATAATTAACTTAGTTGGTGGAATTAATATCCTATATTATTTAATTTATCCCATATTTATCAAAAATAGGCTAATAGAATTTATCACTTTTTGTATATTAAAATAAGTAAGTAAATAAATATAAAGGGGAAAGAAAATAAAATTAAAAAAAAATAAAAGAGGAGAAGTTAAAGTGTGAAAGGGCTGCTGGGCAGCCCTATGAGCACAAGAAAACAGAACGAGGAAAAACGCAGCAACGCAGAAACGAAGAAGAAAAAAAGTGTGGGAAGAAAAAGAAAGAAAAAGAAGAGAAGAAAAATTATGATTTTCATCCCGAAACATCAAGGTAATTATTCTCATCCTTTCTATTAAGTTTTCATGAGATTATGAATAAATTTTCAGGGTAGAAACGTGTATAATTTATGTTAAATTAAGAAAATATAACCCTAGGGTTCTTATAATAAAATTTTGATTTGGGGGTCGAATAACGATCCATTTTAGCTGAAATTTAACATATGAGTTTAGTTTATTATGGGTAAACATAATCTGAAAGAAATTTCTAGATTCGAATTTAAGGGCTTGGGGTGACTTTTTGACTCGATTTTTGAGCCAAAAATAAATATAGCAATATGGGTGTCATTGGATTCGTATTCTTATGTAGATTATGTATTTGAACAGATTTTGACCATCTAAAAGCGTTACGAAAGACTCAAGATTTGGAGTGTGATTCTATTAATTGAGGCAAGTGGATTTCTAAACTTTTGTCAAATATGTTGAACCTCGTATGCTTCCTTATATTGTAATCTATGGGATGAGATCGTATCATGTGTTGGGTTGATAATTCTTATTATGATGCCAGTGTGAGGGCTTTAATTGTCTATGTGTTGCTTCGAGAGTATGTGAATCCTAAATTGAGAATAGTGTGAATATGGCGTGTTGAGAAAGGGAGATAATCGTGATATATACTGAGGATCATGGGTTGTTTGAGGAAATAAAGTTACTAAAATGGGGTATAGCATAGAACATGTATGCATCATAATTATTTGATATTGCATTGTATTACTTGCATTTCATGGCATCTCATTTCATTTCATTCATTGCTTTAAATGTGAATATCTATTTCAAGTGATATGATGACTAACTCTATTCTTATAAATTATTATAATCTTATAGTTGAGATTGTATACTAAAACTGGGAATATATATATATATATATAGAGAGAGAGAGAGAGAGAGAGAAAGAGAGAGAGAGAGAGAGATTGTGTATGATGGATTTCTTGCTTGTGGGGTTATAGTTTCAAAGATATGTTGTTTAGGCTGGTAGGAGTTTTTGTGTTCTTTATTCTCTACCTGTGTTTAGATCTTCTTGCTAGGTATTGTGTAGGTTGATACTTACCATTTCTTCTATACTTATGTAGACATTGAGCCCGGTACCTCTTGATCTTTTCCTTTTCCATTGGACCGAGCTTCTAGAATCTTAGAGGTAGCAGCTTGTATTTCGGCGGACTCTCGAGGCTCCTTTACCGTATGCTTTATTTGAAAACTATGATACATAGACTTGTAACATTTTTCCTTCATTTCAATTAATGTAGTGGCTTGTACATGTAACACCAGTCTTAGGTCCATTTTAGATCTGAATAACCTTCATAAACTCTTATTCTTTTATATTTAGACTGTATTTTCACTTTACCTTTCGTATTATTTTGTTATTTTGTGTCTAAGCTGACTTTCCTCAGTGGGTTAAATGCAAGTTCCATAACACTCGATTTTGTGTCGTGACATTAGAATAATAAGAAAAACTAAAAATTATATTTTTTGACAAAATGCTTAAAAAATAAAATTATACTCATTATTTTAGATCGCTCACATTCTTTAATAAAAAGGCAGAATGACCTAATAGGCCCCTATACTTGGTCCCGTTTTGTCACCTAGAACCTTATACTTAGAACTTTGCCAACTAAACCCTTGTACCCACTCAAAACCTACACTTTAAACCCTTTTTTCTGACCTGGCATCCTAAGTGGCATACGAGGTCATGTGCGTGAAATTCACTCCATTTTGGAGCGTGAAGGATTCCTAAAATACCCTTTAACAGTCATCTTCTTCCCCAAATGCCCAAATATTATAAATCCCTATTTCTTCTTCTCAAAATTCTTCAATTTCTTCTTGTTTTTGTTTCTCCAAATTTCTTCCCTTGAAATTTCTTCATGTTGGCCATGATTTCTTCTTGGAATTTTTATTTTTTTTATTACGTGATTTTTTTTATTTATTAAAATTTCTTCTTCTTCACAGTGACAGTTCTTCGTATGTGGGATATATTTAAACCCAAAAATAAACCTTAGGGTATTTTTAAACCCAAAGATGAAAGAGGAGTATTTATGAGTTACTTTTATATTGATTTGGGACTGCATTTTTACTCCATCCCCAAAATCACCATTAATAGCTGTTGAGAGCTTTTCTTAGAGGCAATCTAGCTCTACATCTTGTACTTCTAGATCCTCTGCATCAGGCAAAGAGGTTCATCACTTCCCTTAGTTTCCCTCAGCTTCTTGCTCGCCATCACCCTCCTTAACTCCTTTTTTGGAACTTGATTTCCTTTGTCTTTTACTGGGATTATCACTTTCTGGTGTCTCTGTTGCTTTGCATTTTTCACCCAAGGCGAAGTTAATTCCTTTACTGTATGTTGTATCATCAAGTTCTAGCAACATTGCTAGTGCTAGAAGGAAGAGAAATTGACTGTATCTCTTCTTCATATGTGGAAGAAGGTGAGGGAAGAGAGAAAGCTTTTCACACGTCATTTCGTACGCGGAATTATTATATGACGTGAAAATTACGTGTCGTCATTTGAAACTCACGCACCAGTCCCAGTCAGAAAAAAGGGTTTAAAATGTAGGTTTTGAGTGGGTACAACGGTTTAGTTGGCAAAGTTCTAAGTATAAGGTTCTAGGTGACAAACTGGACCAAGTACAGCGGCCTATTAGGCCATTCCGCCTAATAAAAACATACACTATCTATGCTCGGTGAACAAAAAATGAATTTAACAACAATAGTTCAAAAATTTTTAAGGGGGTAATGGGATGCCAGAAAAGTTAAGGTGCCTTTTTAAAAATTTGTGACAACTTTATGAATCACTTCATGCAGTTTCTCTTTAATAAACAAGTGATTATTTGCCAATGACATGTGCCTCCATGCATTCCCAGTCAAACAACTTCAGTAAATTGAAACGGAGCAGATAATTCTGAATTAAATTTTATAACAACTTCAGTAAATTGAAACGGAACAGATAATTCTAAATTAAATTTTATAACATTTAAAATTTAATAACTGATATTACAATGTAAAATATGATTTATTCAAGTTGTGAGAAGTAAATATATAATATATAATTAATTTCAATCAAGAAAGTCAGTTCTCATTCACCATTTGAGAGCTTCCACACCTAAATAATTTTTCTAATATAACAATTTTATTAGGGTTATGAAATCTCAGTATTCACGAAGAAATATTAAAAAAAAATTAATATAAAAAATCTAACACAAAATTCAACAATTAAAGCAAATTAATTTTATAATATCTACATCTTGTTTTATTTGTCTAGTTATGACCAAGATATGAAAGAATATATGACACAATTAGATTACCACAATCTAATATAATAACTTTTATGCTATCAGAACCCTTCAAGTATATAATTTTCAATTTATTCATCCAAATTTTAAATTTACAATTTACAAAAGATTGTTATTGATATTTTTCCTATATAAGCATTTGATTTGCCCCTATATATCTTACCTCAATATTATTCGTCTCCAATTTTTTTCTATTACAATTTGCAAAAGATTGTTGTTGACATGGATGCTCTGGATTGCTCCATTTGCTTAGAGCTAGTTATCGATAATAATAGCAGGTCCATTGCAAAGTTAAAGTGTGGACATGTTTTCCATTTAGGTATGCAACTTAAAAAGTAGCTTTAGCCATGTCGAGTAGCTAAGATATATATCGTTATGTTTCATTTGTGTGTATTATTGTTTCATTACTCGATTTGCTTTCTCTTTGGGCCTTTATTTGTAAAACCTATTCATAGCTGTAAGAACTCTGTTTATATAGCTATTCATGGTATTTCTTCCAGATCTTTTTTTTCTTTCTTAATTTTTTTCATTGAAGTGGATTTAGTAATCTCTCTCTACTCATTTAGCTCTTTTCGAATTTTAAAGAAGATTTTTGAGAAGTAACTTTTGAAATTCCTTTAGAGAAGAGAAAATACATTTTAATGCATAATTAGTTTAAGAAATTCTTATTTGATAGAGTGGCTTAAAAGAGTTATTAATTAACTAAGAAAAAGTTTACAAGAAAGTGTTTCGAAAAAACACTTTCAGAGTTTTAAAACAAATACTTGTATAGAAGTTTTGCTTGCATAATCAACAATAGATGTGAATCAATTTTTTTTTATGATTGGGATGGATCCCCTTTGTTTTTCCCTCTTGGTGCTAGGGAGACAAGAAAAATAAGTAGAAACTTAGATTTGTACCTATTGTATTAGAGGCTTGTACCAATATCTTTAAATCATAATAATAATAGTAATGTCTTTTTATTGAGAATTAAATATCTTTAAATCAGAATTTAATTATAGTTATTTTTAATGTAGATTGTATTGGTTCAGAATTCAATGTAAGGGGCTTAATACTTTGTCCTAATTGCCAAGATATAGAGACTGAAAATTGGTTATTTCTACGATACGAGGAACCTTATGCACAGTATGAAGAGGAAGTTGAAACAATACAGGTAATATAAAACATTATGTATTACTTGCATCATTTATATCGTGTGTATATAATTATCGAATCATATTTAAATCATCTTCAATCTATATATTTTTCATTAAACTTCTCCATTTTTAATTTTTTTCCTTCTATAAATTTTTGTATATCACCAAGATTGTTTACCAAATGATACAAATTAGTTAACATTTATTTTACTTATTCTTTTTTAATTTCCCTAAGATGTGGGGATGGGAGGTAAAAAGGGAAAAACACTTCACAAAATTTTAACTATGTACTTAGTGACGTGATACGTTGTCACGTTAAAAATCTAGCTATACTATATATGTTTCTATTGGTTTTTAAAAATATTTGTTTGAGTCGATTGTATGTAATTTTACAGGTTAGACTTATTACTTTAAAGAATATATAAGCTCCAAAGAATTCTAGTATGGTAGGAATATATATCAAGGTTGTTTGGTTGTGTGAAATAAGTTTCATATTAGTAGGTTAAAAACAGGTTACATATTGTATAGGAAATTTTTAATAATATGAGGTTTGATCCAAAACAAGAAATGTTGCACCATGTTAAAAGTATATTTGTGTTATTTTAATTTAACAATTAGTATATTGAACAAGACGAGTATAGATATGTTAAAGTTATGGTGTGGGACTAACTTATTACCTTTTGGTTCTAGTAATGGGTTTACTTTCTTTGAATATAGCTTTAAGGACACATCTAAATAATAAAGAAGTTACCCATAAATATTGAGATGATGTGGGCACAAAATTAATCTCCAAATAAGCTCTTATGTGTTGAATTATGCAGAACTTAGTATGTGATGGGAAGTAGAAATTTTAATATATATATATATATATATATATATATAAAATGTAAAAGTTAAGCTCTTAACTGTATGAGGTCATTCGAAGAAAGTAGTCTCAATTATGCCAAATGGCAATAATAACACACTTGGTGTTTTGCAAATATACAATTTTTGATGCCTCTATTTAAATTTGTGCTTGTTAAACAAAAAACAAAAGCTATGTGTAGAATGATAGCAAAATTCTAGGGGATCGCAAGAATATCTTATTTGAAATTGGACAACCCTTCAAGAGTGAAAGGGGAAAGAGGGTTTACATAAAATTGAGGTTAAACAATTTATAATTTACTCTCAACTACTACTGTGTTAGATGATATTTCTTATACAGTGATTATTGAGATTTTATGAGAAAATCTTAATGCATCAAAAGGATCGTAGTTACAAAAATTATTCTAATAATAAGTTCTAATGATGATAGATAAGCAAGAATTTTTTTTTCACTGTGATTAAATTTTTTTGACTATTTATCAAGATTTGATTAAAACTTTTGATGATTAATATAACTTGTTGCATAGAAATTTCTACAACACATGTTGATTTAATGCTTAAAAATTTTCAAAATTAACCCTAAATGACTTGAAAGTTTATACCCACTATTATGATGCAATCTAACATTTTTTTTAGATATATTAAACTCAACCCACTAAAAAGTAATTGGCTTATTCTATTTTCTTTAAAAAAAGCTAAATAAAAAAGAACAATGATATAATTCTTGAAATTTCTTCAACCAAAAGCTAATATAAAATAATATCAGACAGGCTTTGATGACTCTTTAGTTTTCTACAATACATATATGAAAATTGAGGGAGGAGGAAGAGAAATTCTAGTGGAAGTGTATATTTGCACAACATTTCTTAATAGGGAAAAAAATTAAATAGATGTACCGAGGAAGTACCCTATGAAATTCTCGAACATAATTTACAATCTATGTTTGAGGTTCACCTATGAAATTGTTTTCATCTAGTATGTTAATAAATTGTTTAATTGTTGTTTTAATTAGCTAGCTCTATTTGGAGATATATGATTACAATGCATTATCACTGTTCCTTTTAAAGGAAAAAAAAAGAAGAAGATAATTTTTTTGTTTCAGCAACTAAAATGTCTTTAAAGTATTAGAAATAATTGTGGTTCTAAAAATATCTTTAAGAGTTCATATTGAACTATGAGATTAATTATTCATTTATTAATTTAAATGTTGATTTCTTTTTCTTTTAAAAAATGTATCCATTTATTTTGGAAATGCTTTTAGCAATTTACTTATAAACATCTATTTCTAAATTATTTTTGTCCTCGAACATGTAAGTAGCTACCTGAGCCACAAGCACAGTCATACTTTGGCCTAGCAAATGAAATGAATGCTCATATTGCTGGAACTGTAAGGTATGCTTACAATCATGATCTCTGACATATTTTCCTCATTTAATTTCAACTGTTCATACCTTTTTCAAACATGTTCTTGGTTAAATAATTTGCATATGACATACTTTTTGGTTAATTAAGAACATAATTTATCATGTGATTGAATAATATCCTACATATTTTTATTGATAAGTGAATATTTATTTACCAAAATGATCATTTAAAACATCAAAAACAACAAGTTCGAACAAGTAGCTCCAACTCTTATTAAGCATCACATTCTATAATATCCCTACTTAGCTATTGTATCCATAGTAGGTATATGCATTGATTCCTTATTATCTACTACTTAATATGGTTTGATGAGATCCTCCACCATATATATCTCGTATTAATTACATAAAAATGAGCTCCTCAATAATCTGTTTGTGTTGGAAAATTTTGCAGTTATACTCTATCCACACTAATATTCCGGTCAGAATATCCTAGACACTTATGCTATATTTTTTCCACCTTTCATGTGTGCTAGTGCCCATTGTATTTCTTCATTCCATTTCAAACCTGATCTTTATATTCCCAACCATGCTAGCATCTTAGTCAGTACTCCAACATTGAATGAATATTCAAAGAAATGACGACTGATCAATGCCCTTTACCTCCAATTGATGCAAGGGACATGTCAAGGTAGTCGTTAGCCCCTTTTTTTGCCAATTTGACCTTTGTTGACAGTCTCTTGTTTAATATAATATACAATATGAATAGCGATTTAGGAGCTCCATAGTTTGCAAAAATCATCTTTCTACACTTCACTTTCACCATGTCACCTCTCATCTTCTCATAATCTTTTTTAATAAAGCACTGTGTTGTTTGCAACCAAGTATGTTCATTACATCTCTCAACTTGGAGGTGTTTTTGAGCCTTGAAAATTCCATATACTATCAAAGATACTTTTTAAGCCTAGGTTCCCCCATACTCCCTCTTACCCATAATAGCTATGTATCCACTCTACTCATAGTTTATTCTACTTTTTGGATAAATTCCATGGGTTATTATCCATTGCAGCATCATTTAAGGTATTCACGTTAAGAAAAATAATGACCTCACTAGTTTGGCCATCATAGCTCTCATGGAAAAAAGTGCTTTTTCAAATGTAACCACATTCCTTGTCAACATAAACACCTACGCATACTTTCAACATGTATAATATTGTTAGACCAGGCAAAAATTTGTGCCCAAAAGATCTAAATGGCAAACAAGATATTTTTAACCAGTTAGTAACTTGTCACGACATGAAATCGGGTACAGGGGCACTTGCCTAAACTCACAAAGACAAGTCAACTTAATTAACAATATAAAAATAAGGAAAGCTAAAAGTAATGAACTATGAATAGGTAATATAATGATTAACACACCATAATTCTAAATCCAACTAATAGACGTAATGTCATGTGTACAAGCCACTAGAATTTATGCATAATTGAATAATGTACAAGTCTCAATGTCTTTGTCACGCCCTGGGGTACCCTAGGCATGGCTGGCGCCCAGAGACTATTGCTTGGCCACAAGCGAACCACTCCATCTCAGGGCAATCATTCAACATAAGGAATAGTGAAAATAATAGAATAAGGCAGTGAGCTACGTCATTCATTCTACATCATTAAGAAGGCCAATGGCCAACCAAACTCAATCTCAACATCAATAGTAGGCAAATGTAAATGCTAACTCAACTCAAAGGGAAAAAACCTCAACGTCGAACCTCAAGTCATGTATGTGAAGCCACTAACTCAACTTAACAAGATAATCTAAAAAGGTACCATGACAGGCCATGGCTACCCAACTCAATAAAATAAAATAACTGATAACGAAATGCTCCTTCAGATAGCAAGGAGGGCTCACCAATAACTTAACTCAGAATCTACGAACATCAATGATGCATCTGCTGAAGTCCTTTGTCTCCTGTATCTGTATCATGAAACGATACAGCACTGAGTGGCGTCAGTATGTGGAATGTACGGTATGTAAGATGGCTGAATGTAACAGTATAGAACAATATAGGAATAACATCAACTCCACATCATACTATTTCAAAATATCAAATGTCTATCTAAAGCAAGAATAAAAAGTAGACAATGACTATCAACATCTCATCACTACATCAAACTCATCTCAAGGAAACTCGACTCAACTCAAAGGACTCATTCCTGTTTAGGATGAGGTTAAAGAGTAGGTACTGAAACATTAACATCCATCAAGACTCATACCATCACATCAACATCGGAGTACTATCAATGTAGGACCTAATTGGGAGTTTCTCTAACCGACAACCATCATCTATGAGCCGGTGATGATACAACGAAGTGATGTCATTGTCACATTCATCCAGTACCCTGCCTAGGGTAAAGGACATCACCATTAGTGGATCTACAAGAAATTACATCAGTCCTCTTTTGGGACAAGTAAACATCCCCATTGCAGTTCGATCCTCTCTCCTACGCGGGCCACGTAGTTAATGAGTTCGAGTGGGACTCACGCTCACCCATTTCAGTGCTCAATACTCCTCCCAGAACTTGAATGCTCATAAAACATTATCATCAATATTTATCATCATCAGTCCCATTGGGACATAATACATCAACATCAACATCATCATAAATATCAGCTCATCTCATCAACATCAATATCATCTCATCAACTTCAATATTATGGACTCAAAACATTCTTTTAGAATTTAGTTTCAAATTTTAACACTCATGAACATCATTCTCATCAACATCATCCTCAAGACCCTCAACAATTCCCACAATCACAACATCACAAACATCATCATCGTCAAGGCTCTAGACTAAGTTCATTCTTGCATTCTTTAGTAAAGAAGACATGAAACTATTTTACTGCACGTTATGCAGTAAAATAGTTTGTGATGATCATCAATTCATGTAAAATATACGAATTAGGTAAAAACTCAAGGATCCTCACATCAAACTCATTATCTTAAATTATAGACTCAATTTACTCAAAGGGGACACATGAGAGAACACTCACAGGCAATACATACCTTGGATGATTGCTAATAACAATTCCTTATAGAATCTCATCTAGGCTCTTCAACCTCAACTCTCCTCAAGCCTAACTTGATGAATTTTGCTAGGAAGAGGATTTTAGAATGGCTTTTGAACCCTTTCTTTACAAATACGACCTATATTAATCGTATGTGAGTTTTTGAAGATGTTAAGAATAGACTAGAATGCCCCTTGAAATTTTAGAAACTTTCCAGCCGTACAATAACACAGTCCACGATGCGGACTGGTCGCAAACAGTTCATTTTTGGCAAAACGTTTTCTGAAGGGGTTTTATCAACCCCGTCAAAAAATATAAGAAAAACATAAGTGCACATCTGCGATGGGTTCGCAATACAACTCTTTCATGGATTTTCTCTGTTTCTCGTTTTAGAATGAAAAATTATCTGTTGACTCAAGACTCTTCCCCCACTCAATTTTTGCACTAATCATGAATTCGGCCTCCGATTTCCCATCTCAGAATCAAAAGATGTGTTATGTGCACATCTCTCCTCTAGGGGTATTTTGGTAATTCTACCGAATGTTACATCATCTCCCCCTTGGGATCATTCGTCATCGAACGATGAGTGAGAGGGGTATTATGGCACGAATAGACTCAAAACTCATCTCGATACTCACTCAACAACTCAACTTCTCAACTCTTCATCGATCTCAATAACATCTACTCCGAACATCAAAATATACACATCAACTCAGGATCGAAACATCAATTTACGTTAAGAATTGGAAAATTATCTTCGATATTTTCGTCATCAAGAACGAATAGGTTCGGGTACTTAGTTCTCATCTCTTTCTCAGCTTCCCACATGGCTTCCTCAACAAATTAATTTCTCTACAAGACTTTAACGGAGGATATCTCTTTGTTTCTCAGTCTATGAACCTGTCAATCAAGGGTCTGTACTGGAATTTCCTCATAAGACAAGCTATCTTTGAATTCAGTGCTCTCAAAACGGATCACCAAGGAAGGATATCCCAAATACTTCTTCAACATAGAAATGAGAAATACCGGATGGATTCTGTCTAACTCAGAAGGTAACTCTAGCTCATAAGCAACCTTCCCAATTAACCTTAACTCAGAAGGTAACTCTAGCTCATAAGCAACCTTCCCAATTAACCTCACAATCTGATAAGGGCCGATATAGACAAGCTATCAAGTATACCCAGTTGCTCACCTCGAATTCTAAGTCCCTTCTCCTCACATCGGTGTAAGAATTTTGACGGCTCTTTCCAGTCTTTAATCTCTCTCTGATAATCTTTACCTTCTCCATTACCTGGTGGATAAGGTCAGGCCCAATCAACTCCGCTTCTCCAACCTCAAACCACCCAATGGGTGATCTACGCCTCCTCCCATACAAGGCCTCATAGGGGGCCATTTGAATGCTCGCATGATAACTATTGTTATATGCAAATTCAATTAATGGTAGATGGTCATCCCAATTCCCTTTGAATTCAAGGATGAAAGCTCTCAACATATCCTCTACCGTCTGAATAGTGCGCTCCGCCTGACCATCTGTCTATGGATGAAAGGTTGTACTCAGATTTACCTTAGTACCCAATACCTTCTAGAAAGACCTCCAGAAGTAGGAAGTAAACTAGGCTCCTCTGTCCAAAATGATGGACAAGGAAACTCCATGCAACCTCACAATCTCTTGGATGTACATCTTGGCATACTCCTCCGCAGTATTAGTTGTCTTAACTGCCAAGAAGTGCGTTGATTTAGTCATCCTTTCTATAATCACCCATATGGAATCATGCTGCCTCTGGGATCTTTGTAGGCCGGTGATGAAGTCCATGTTAACCATCTCCCACTTCCACTTTGGAGTGTCAAAGTTTTGAGACAAGCTACTTGGCCTTTGATGCTCAACCTTCACTTGCTAGAAATTCGGACACTTTAAAACAAACTCAACAATGTCCCTCTTCATTCCACTCCACCAATACACTTCTCTCAAGTCGTGGTACATCTTGGTGGAGCCCGAATGAATGGAATATTTAGTGTTGTGGGCTTCATCCATGATCCTCTCGCGGACACCATCTACATTAGGAACACATAGCCTATTCTGGTATCTCAACACCCCATCTCCCCCTTTGGAGAAAGCCATCACTTTTTGTTTGTGGACGGCCTCCTTCAATTCGAGTATGATAGGATCAAGATCTTACTTCTCTTTTACCTCTGCTAATAGGGATGATGTAGACCCATTCTGAACATTTACTCCTCCCTCATCATTCTCCTCGAGTTGGACTCCCGGGCCGAGCCAACCTATGCACTTCCTTCACTAGCTCCATCTTCTCTTCCTTAACATAGGCTATATTTCCCATTGACAACCTACTGAGAGCATCTCAACAATGTTAGCTTTACTTGGGTGGTATAGGATGTGCATGTCATAATCTTGAGCAACTCCAACTATCTCCTTTATCGTAGGTTGAGCTCTCTCTTACTGAAGACATACCACAAGTTCTTGTTATCAGTGAACACGTCCACATGCAATCCATACAAGTAGTGGCGCCAGATTTTAAGTGCGAACACTACTGCCACCAACTCAAGATCATGGGTAGGATAGTTCCTCTCACGAACTTTAAACTGCCTGGAAGCATAGATATCACCTTCCTTCTCTGCATCAATAAACATCCCAATTCAACTCTTGAGGCATCACAATATATCACAAAATCTTCCGTCCTATCAGGCAAAGTCAAAATGAGTGCGGTGGTCAATCTAATCTTCACCTCTTGGAAGCTCCTCTCACATTCCTCAGACCACTGAAACTTGACTTTTTTTTGAGTCAGCTTGGTCAATTGTGCGGATAGGGAAGAAAATCCCTCAACAAATCTGCGGTAGTAGCCTGCCAACTCCAAGAAACTTCTTATGTCAGTTGGAGAGGTCAATCTTGTCCTGTTCTTAACCACTTCGATCTTCTGGGCATCTACTCTAATTCCATAACCCGAAGCAAGATGGCCTAGGAAAGCCACTGACTTGAGCCAAAACTCACACTTTGAGAACTTGGCATACAATTCATGGCCCTTGAGGGTGTGAAGGAAAACTCTAAGGTGTTTGGCATGCTCCTCCTCATTCCTCGAATACACCAAAATATCATCAATTAACACGATTAAAAACATGTCAAGTTAGGGCCGGAACACCCAATTCATCAAATCCATGAAAGTTACAGGTGCGTTCGTCAACCCAAAGGACATAACCAAGAACTCAAAGTGGCCATATCTAGTCCCGAAGGCTATCTTTGGGATAGCACATTCTCTCACTTTCAACTGATGGTAACCCGATCTGAGTTCTATCTTCAAAAAACATGAGGCACCTTGAAGTTTGTCAAATAGATCATCTATCCTTGGGAGAGGATATTTATTATTGATCATGACCTTGTTCAGTTGCCTATAATCTATGCACATTCTGAGAGACCAATCCTTCTTTCGTACAAACAAAACGGGAGCACCTCAAGGAGAAACACGTGTCTTAGTAAAACCCCTCTCTAACAAATCCTTCAACTGCTCCTTCAACTCCTTCAACTCTGCGGGGGCCATCTTATATGGTGGAATTGAAATAGGCTGCATATTGTGGAGAACATCAAAAATTAAGTCGATCTCCCTATCAGGAGGGACTCCAGGTAAATCCTCAGGGAACACCTCAGGAAACTCATTCACAATCAGAACTGATCCGAGAAAAGAAGACTCAATATCATCAAATTTAACTCACACAAGGTGGTAAATACAACCTTTAGAGATTAACTTTCTAGCCCTCGGGCAAGAAATAAGCTTACCCTTGGGTGCAACAGAATTTTCCTTCCACTCTAGGACTGGTTCATTCGGAAATTGGAATTTGACTACACGGGTCTTACGATCTATTAAGGCATAACAAGCATGAAGCCAATCCATACCAAGGATTACATCAAAATTAACCATCTCCAACTCTACCAAGTTAGCTAAAGTGTCCTTATGATAGATGGATACTACACAACCTCGATAGACCCTCTCAGCTAGCATAGACTCACCATTAGGAGTAGAAACAATATAGAGCTCAAGTAAACACTTTGGAAAAATCTCAAACTTATTGGTCACATAGGGCGTCACAAAAGATAAAGTGGCACCTGGGTCTAGGAATGCATAACAATTATTAGAAAAGACTCGGAGCACACCTGTAACAACATCTGGTGCAATCTCTTGGTCCTGTCGATTACCCATCGCATATAGGTGGTTCGTCCGGCCAACTGCACCCGCAACAGTAGTCTTCTAATGATTGTCCGCAAGGGTCGTTGTGGAAGACTGAGCTGTAGTTCCTGTGATATTTATTCTTAGACAAATTTCTTTACCCCTACAAAGAAGGTATTACTTTTATCTATATTGGCCACCAGTCCTGGAAGCTTTAGAGAATAACAAAAAGCACTTATATAAGCTTCTTACAGATTTTATATCACCCCTATAAAATATCAACAAGTCATAAGTGAGGCTAAGCTTAATAATTCTTTGCTTCTTACACTTGGAATGACAATGAAACTCAGAATTTGTGCGTATGATGTTAAAGGTACTTGTAAGAAATCGATAACCAACACAAAAAGAAAGGGTAATAATAAATCTCCTTTTCTAACCCTTCTCTAAGCTTAGAATGGCCTTGTGGACTTTCTATTGGTCATTAAATGAATAGATTACAGTGGTAACACCCTGCACGCTGAAAATTTTATCTCATATAAGATTTGCTCCAAAAGTTCACCATTTAAGTCAACCATAAGTTTTTTTTTTTATATCCATTTTTACCATATATGTTGTGGAATTATCACCATAACTTTTCAGCAGCTCATGGTTTAAGATGCTATTGTCATTGATATTTCTAGCACATAAATGTTGATTAGTTAGGGTGAAATATGGAGTGAATCACCTTCTTCAGCTTTTTGTGATTAATTCGAAAATAATTTTATAGATTATTCTAAATATGAGATAGGTCTGTAGTCAATAGGATTGACAATCTTTGGGATAAAAGCCGATGTTATTCAATTTATAGGTGGGTAAATGTCCTATGTCAAAGGACATTCGTGCTGCATTTAGGAAATCTTCTCCTACCACTAGCCAAGCCTTCTTAAAAAAATATTGAATCCACCATGTTCACGGGCTTTCATATCATTTATATCTTTATGTACTTTTTTCACTTCTCCCCGTCACTTTAATTGCTTAGTAACTGTTATTCCCTATTCAGAGCATTGCAATTCTTCATAACAGTAGCACTAATATTAGGTAAGTTCTAAGCAGCCTTTTTAAGTAGACTCTTATAAAGGTACTTATTTTAAATTCCATAACAATGATCTCTAATTGAGTCATAGTCAATATCCATTCAGCATACACCACAACTTTATCTATCTTGCTATAAGTGTAACCATTACACCATGTATAAGCTCTACTTTATTTGTCATACCAATATAAAGCATAAAGTTGTTAAAAAAAATTTATTTCTACCATATGAATTGAGGTGTCGTATGATTTATCTTCACATGATTATACAACATTAAAGACTCCCATGCATATTATAGGTTGTTGTATACCTATGTCCAACCATTTTATATCTTTCCATACTTTCGCCTAACATGAATATTATGCAAACCATAAATTGTCACCAAACAGAATATGATGCTTTTTGGAAATCTTATAATCAATCACTCGAGGAACCAGATTCTTCCTTTACAATTTATTCATAATCTGCTTCACATTTTCCTTCTTGTACTAGTTTTGTACTATTCTACTAGCTAAGCACTCATTTACTTTACGTTTTAGTACTTCTGTAATACCTACATTATTCTCCTCTATAATACCTAACTGCATACATTCAGTGCAGTATTCTGGAATCCATTCACAATACACTACTTGTTCAGAAACTCTATTATTCCAATCTTCCACCTTGATTTTGAAATATCCATTTCTACGAGCACTTATGTGAAAGATATTCTCCCCACCTTAGTAGTGCACTTATCTACATATAATGAAACACTTAAGCCACTACTCATTCTACTTAGAGAGTCCATACCCAACGATTTAGAGGCAAATTAGTGTATTTAACCCAAATTGGTAGTATCCATAAAACATCCTTATAACTAAAATCATCATTCCACCTTGATTATAATGGTTTTACGTTCAACATTTGAGATCTTGAATATAAAAATTCATTCCTATCATCCAAGTTAGCAAATCAAATTAAGAAATAACCATCTATCATGATTCAAAAATCGAGGTCATGATAGCACATATCCTGAAATCTAACTTGCTTTGTAAGCCAAAAAGTAAAACACATACGAAACTCCCAAAAGAGAATTTAGGCCACAAATTAAAAAAAGATACACAATAAGGCAATACCCCAGAACTTGGTTTCGTAAGGGTAAATAGCATCTGATAAAATTTCTGGAATAGTATATACAAGTCAGTCTTTGAAATGAAATATAGACTATATAATAAAGATAGAGCTGGTAGTGATCTAGAGTATTGGGTCTCACCATCATTAATCCGGAATACAACCTCTACTAAAGTAATCAACCGCTACGTGGATGATCCTGACTAGAATCTTTATCCAAAAAAGGGACATAGAAGTAGGGATGAGTACAATTTATATGTACCCAACGGGTTTGATCGATTAGTTATTAAAAATTTATTAAAATATGTAATGAACTAGGAGTGCTTCCACCTGTGCACAAGAAAACTAGTACAACATCGGTGCTACTTATTTATATAGAACAACACAAATAAAGTAAACACACAAGCTCAAGTATAACCAAACACAATAAGATATATCAACACTCAAGGATCAATAAGATACAATGCAATGATATGGAATGAATGCATCAAAGCATGGATGGTAGGGTTGAATTAAGATTGTCGCACAACTTGTTGTATACACCAAGATAAGCTACTAGAAAGGATCCATGGGGGCTTCATAGACTACATACTTCATCACAATCTCAATATCTCATCCTTCTTGCCACCAAGCTCGTGGTCAAGAATTTTAAAGATGTCTCTTTTTCTCACAAAACTGTATTTTTTACAATTTTCAACTTCACATGTTTCATGGTATGCTGTATGAGTATTTATGAAAGTCGTATATAAATATAGAAACAACATTCATTTCAACAAGTCTGCAAAAATATCAAAGTTCTCAAACTCAACAATTTGTAATAACCATCCTTATTTATAAATAATGGGATGAAGTCCTTTTAAAATAAACACCCACTATTTGAAAAGTCTTTTCATTGTATTAGAACATGTTACAATTCACCAATCCTTTAAAAGCACCTCATTTATCAAAATATGTGACAATTAACATCCCATCTCAAAATATTTTTGAAAAAGTATAGCATAATTCATATCTCAGTTCAAAATGTTTCATTTCTCAAAAGTATGCCGCATTCACATCTCGTCTCAAAATGTTACTTTTCTCAAAAATATGCCACAATTCACATATCATCTCAAAATGTATCTTTTCACAAAAAAATATGCCATAATTCAATTAAGCTAAAACATAGTCACTAAACAAGCACAAAAGCAAGTAAAGCCCTCACATGGACAACATAGCATAATTAACAATCTCATAACATGACGCAATCCTATCCCATAGTCTGCTATATAAGAATAATCAATTATCCTCATTTTACTAAAATTCAAGTTCATGAACAATTCATGAAATTTGAGGTTTAAAACTGGAATTTAGGAGTTATAATCTTGAAATATTTGAAGAAAAATAAATACTTTAGGTTAAAAATGCATAATTACCCAAAACATTCCTTCGAAAAATCTCTTCAAGAATTGACTTCCCAAGCTCCAAGGGTTCAAAATGGTGAAAACAGTCGAAACCCCAATCAAACACTGCTCGGGTATCTTTTGGTCATTCTGATCACGGCTCACTATTCTCTACGATTGGGAGCACAAGAAAAGTCTACATCACAATTGGGGGAGAGAGGTCACAATCGTGGAGCACCAAGAATTAACACATTGAAATCGTGTGAGGACCCACCGCAACCACAAAGAACAAGGGTAAGGTGCATCATGAACGCGAGATTCAACACTATGAAGGTGATGGTTAAATACTCACACCAAATATCAGATTTTGAGAATTGCTCTAAGTCTCCGATCAAAGCCTCGGGATTCATTCAGAACCTCACAGACAAAATCATATATGCTACCATACTATATTTGACGTTTCAGACTCAATGGAGCTATCAAATATTGAATTCGAGATATCCTTGACTGGGAATCTTAAAGTCCCAACTAAACGAACTTAAGGCTCAAAAAGATCAAAATGCTCTCGGAACTTCCTAAATATACGAAGAAACCTCTCCTAGACGTAAAATTAACTTCTGAAACCAACGAAATCATCGAAAATCTATTGGAGCATCCGAAATCCATGTGTTAACAAAAGTCAAACTTTGTTCCGCTTTAATTCGAATTTCCAATTTAGGACCTCAAATCCACAAAACAGCGTCAAATATGAAAATGATGATGCTTCTAAACAAATTTCTGTGCTCCGGAGCTGATGGAACTAACGAAATTTTATTTCAGGACTCATAATTCCAAATAATAACGAAATTCACTTTTTGAACAACTTGAGCCTTTAAAACAAAAACAAAACTCACAAATTACTCAACTTTTTAATGGAAATCCAAAACCAACCATACAAAATTATCAATAAAGACTAGGGGAACCTAATGAGAGAGACAAAAAAATAATTTTTCAAAAATTTCTGAAAATAGCCTGCAAGGTCACTGGACCGTAATTGTGATAATACACCTTAAGCTTACTTATAGTATTCACCTGCATAGTAATATACCTTTCAATTGCAGCAATTGTAGGAGCATCCCCTGCTACATATAGGACGGGATCTTGCTTCCACTCTTCTATGGCTTTGTTAATATCTTCTTCCTATTCTTCATAACTAGAGTGACATAGTTCAGACTCATTTATTAGCTGGCTCAATATATAGTCATATCTAATTTTCACTATGTAGCTCTTCGCATGACACTTTCCTTTTTTCTTAGCTCCATTTGTTGATTCATGCTCATCATGATGTAGGAATTACTCCCTAAGTTGATTTCTTGTTTCATTGTTCCACTGAGTGTTAGGGGTTACCTCCTTTGTAAGAAAAGGTGGACACTGTTCCATTTCTTACTTAACCATTTTAGTATACTTGTTGAACTGCAACTATTGTTTGTTTTGAATAAATAAGAAAGGTTAGTCTACCTGACATTTTATAGTTTAAACTACCTATTAGATATCTTTCTAGTTAGAAATATGTAAATACAACTAGAGTTTAATTAAGATCCATACAGTAGTGACGAAAAAATCATGCTATATCAAGACATAAATTTGAAACTAATTTGAGTTAGATTTATGTTGTAAGGATTAACCAGTTATCATAAAAACATGGTGTAAAAATATAAAAGGGCTCCAACCTTTTACTAGAAGTCCCATATATCAAAAGATGTCAAAACCCAAAATCTACAAACCATGAGGGAACCTATATATAAGTTTCGTTGGAGAATCCTAACTAGTATTAATCCATTATTAGCAATCGAGTGGAAATAACAAGGTGCGAAGGCAAGATTAAGTCGTAATGAACATCTCATAAGTAAAGAGTGCAAAAAGTAACAAGATACACTCTCAAAATCTTGAAGGCCTTAAGTACAAGATTTAGCATCTAAGATTTATACAAGAATCAAAGTTCTAGTACACTATTTCAAAATAAATTGGACAGAAAAATAAAGGTGGCCCGAGAGGATTAATGCTTTAAATACTTAGGCTTGTAATTATAAAAGTCTTCCTGATCGATTTAGAGTTAGAAGTAATGTCATCTATCTTTATTGCAATGATGTGTAATGTAACATTAAATAAAGCTCATGTTTTCTACCAAAACAAACCCTTTCGACTCAAGTAATGCTTCTTGTTTTTTGAGTTTGATTTTCCAGTAGGGTGTATTATTATGCTAATTAGTTACTTAATATGCCATATATACTAGCCCTATGGTGTCTGCCAATGGAGGGCCACTGCAAATCTGGCAGCTCCAACCAATACAAACTGCAGCTAATGTTAATGAAATGGTCGAGGGTGAACCTAATATCGAGCTTTCTCTGGCCTTAAGAAATGGACCAGCGCTGCGACAAAATGAGCAGGCTATAGGTTTTGATCTTGAGATGTCTGTGGCATTAAGAAATGGCCCAGCGCCACGTTCAAATGAACAGGCTGTGGGTATTAATCTAGAGCTTTCTCTGGCATTAAGAAATGGACATGCACCACAACCAAATGATCAGGCTGCAGGTACTAATCTCGAGCTTACTCTGGCACCTAACCCAATTTATGTGGAGCTTTACTTTTCATCCCAAAACATGGACGTGAAGGATCCTATGGAGGAGACCATGATGGATTCTAATGAAGAAGAAGATGATGATGAAATCTATCATGATTCAGTTGCTGTAGGGACTACACAAGATGCTCTTTCGAGATAAATACCTGAGTGGTCGACTATTTGCAAAAAGCAAAGAAGAAGAAGAAGCTTCTCTTTCAGTGAAATCTAAATAAGGTACCATGGTCACATGGTACTCGGGACTTGTATGAACTATTTATTTTACGGTTTGTGTTTTGACATTATTGCTAAAGACTTGTTTGCTTAAATTTTCCTATTATAATAACTGGAAACTACATCATGTGATTAACCCATTTATGGGCTTATTGGTACAGCTAAAAATTGTTTTGTTTATTGATCTGTTCGTTATTTCATGTTGAATATTTATTTGTAATTAATCTCTTAATATTTGTTGGGATGACAATGGGGCAGGTGTAGGGCAGGTCTCGCGCCGCATGATGACCTTTTACATTTTTAACCCAACGCGCCCCGCCCTGCCCCGCCCCGCTTCGCATAAACTCGGTCTGCTTAAATTCTTGAGTTCTTTTATTTTTTAATGGAATTTAATATAAAAAATAAAGATTCATAATTTTTTTGCTAATTAACATCTCAACAACTAATTAACTATTTTTAGTTGACATTTCAACATTTATTTCTTAATCGTTAATTGAAAGTTTCCAATTAATATTTTAACAACTAACAATTTATTGGACATGTCTAGTTTAAATTTTAGAAAAAAAGAAGACAATAGTCAATGTTTAGTATGAAAAGTTTATATCTTTGATTTTTACTAATTACAAAGATTTAATTTTATTTGAATTCCTATTAGTTTTTTTAAACCCCCAACCGGCCCCCCGCCCCACATTAGTTTTAAAAATAGTTATTTCAACCCGTCCCGCCCACATAACTTTAAACCTAACCCATCTCACATAGTTTGTTAGGTTTTGCACCCCCTACGGATTTTCCTAATCGTTGGAACAGGTTAATCAAACGTGTTTCAATGACGCAGAAATAAACAGGACGCAACAGTTTTACGTGGAAAACCCCCGGCTCAAGAAGGGTGAAAAACCACGACTTGTACTCTACAGGATTTAACTTCAACTTCACTACTTCAAAAGAGCCTTCAACAAACGATTACAATTTCTAGTAATCTAACCTTCAAAACTACTTCAACAACTTCCTAACTTCACATAAACCTCCCTAGGCTTATGTTCCCAACGTCTTCGAGTTGCCCCCAACTTGAAGACTAGAATCTAATCTCAGTTATAGACTCTGAGAGATTACACAATTGTTCAGGATTACAAAGAGAAAACAAAACTGCCTAAACCCTATGCTATGTCGTCGCGTTTCTCTTCTTCTTCGTCTCTCTCTTTTTCTGTGTCTGAATCTCTCTTTTTCTCTCCGCTTCTTTCTTTTTTCTGAGCGCCAACTTGCTTCTGTGAACTCTCTCTAGTTTTATAGTTGCTGATCAGAGATTTAATTGCTCTCCATCTCTTTAAGGATAACACCAGTTATTAGTGGAATTCTTTTTCCTTTAGAACTCCTTCTTCTAATCAAACTTCTCTTTTCTCCTTCTTTTACGCATCCTGTTTGAGTTGGAGTAGTATTCCTCTTTAAATCCTTCTTCTTGATAGCTGTTGTTTTTATACGCCTTATTTCCAGCACCCTTTATTCCATTTTTATTGTGTGCAGCGTGTGCAGTTTGCCATGGATACAGTACGCTGAAAGAACCTGGTAGAGCAACCTGTTTCATTATCTTTTGTCAGCCATCAAAACTTTACTGCTCCAACAAATTCCCCCTTTTTGATGATGACAAACTATCTGAGTGTCAGGTCTATTAATCTTTTCTGATTTATTTTCAGCTTTCCATAGTTCCCCCTGACTGTGTGCCCTCTGCTTGTCCAGTGGATAGACCAGGTAGCCTGACTTGTTCCTCTGATCCAACTTTCCATAGTTCCCCCTGACTGTGTGCCCTATGCTTGTCCAGTAGATGGACCAGGTAACCTGACTTGTTCCTCTAATCCAGCTCATAGTCATCCTGTCCTCCCATTTTTAAAAGGTGCAAGTGAAAGAAACTTGTGCTTATATCTAGTCATGTGCCTTGAGCAAGCGCTATCCTTGTACTAATGCTTGCTTTCTTTCACTGCAACCTGTAAGACAGATCAAGGGTTAGTTTTAGGAGCCTAGACTAGCTTGGGTCCTTTCAAGTTGTAAAACGGATGAATGAGATCCCTTCTTGCCCAAGTAGGCAACATGTTCCTTGACCTGTTTCTTTTATCATTTTCATGCCTCATTTTGTGCACATGATATGTGTTTCTACTCCTAACATCGTTTGCAATTGGACACTCAGTAGTTGGATGTCCAATTTTTCCACAGAGGTAGCACAAATCAGTAGTAGTAACATTCTCCTGAAAGAACCCTATTCCAGCTTTCTCAATGTGACTCCTGCTTCCTAGATGGTTTATTATTCTTGATGACTGAGTCCATCTGTTTGCCTTTTCTAAATCCAGTTTTAAAATGGAGTTTTCCTGGTTCAATTTTTTCACTTTTTCTTTCTCACAAAAAAAACTCAATTTTGCATTCTTTCAACTCAGTTTCTACCTTCTGAAGCTCTTCACTCATCGTACTTTCACCCTTGTCAGCAGCAGTTAACTTTTGGATTTCTGACTTTAGGTTCAACACAAGTGAATCAAGTTGTTTAACCTATTTCTTCTTCTTGTCATTTATTTCTTTTGCTTTATCCAGGCAGTTTTTTATCTCAAGATTTTCAAATTTTTGATCTGAAAAATTTTTGATTAGTTGATCCTTTCCATTTGCTACTTCATGAAAATCGTCTATCAATCCATTCATTAGCAAGATTAGCTTCCTTTTTGAAAAGAGATGCAACTTTTCTTTCAATTCAAAAATACTTACCTCAAATCTATCATCTTCTTCTAGATCTAAATCTCCAGCAGCCATGAACGCAGTTTCATCAATCTCCTCTGTATCAGAATCTTCCAATTCCGATCCCCACGAAGCCACCATGGCCCAGTTTCCTCTACAACTCTTTCTTTTCTCCACTCAATTTTCCACTGGGGACATTGTTTGATGTGGTGATCAGTCTTTCCACACTTGTAGCATCCAGAGTTGTTTCTATCATCGGACCACTTTTTGTTACCTGTTTCATCAACCCCCTTCCTGTTACCTGTTTCTCTCTTGTCCTTGCCTTTCTTTTTCATGAATTTTTTAAAATGTTTTGCTAGAAAAGCCATCTGATCTTCATCCAAGTCTGACCCTTCATCATCTGAGGCTGCTTTGAGAGCGAGTGATTTTTCATACATTCCCACTTCTTCCTTTTGCACTTCCATGTTCATCTCATATGTTCTGAGATTTCCAACCAGCTCATTCAATCTCATGGTTTCAATATCCTTAGCTTCCCTAATGGCAGTAACTTTTACATCCCACTTAGCTTTTGGTAAAATTCTCTGAACCTTGTCTACCTGTTCTTCAGAGGTAAGCACTTTTCCCAGAGAAGCCAGTTCATTAATAAGTAGTATGAGCCTTGCCATCATCTCTTGCAATGTCTCATTCTCTTTCATCTTGAAGGTCTCATATTCCGTAAATAGCATGACAACCCTGAATTTCCTAACCTGCGCTGTTCCTTCATGAGCAATGGTGAGAGCATCCCAGATTTGCTTGGCCGTAGTGCAGTTTGATATTCTATTGTACTCCTCAGGGCCTAGGCCACATACCAGTATATTTTTTGCCTTTGCATTTTTCTTCATGGCGATCAGATCGATGGCATTGAACTCCCGTCTTTCTTTTGGGACCTGTCTGCCATCCACTGTCTGCATTGGGATAGTGGGTCCTACAGTGATTCTATCTCAAAGTTCGTACTCTTCTCCTTGGATGAAATCCTCCATCCTGGCCTTCCACCATGCAAAGTGTGTTCCATTGAACAAGGGGGGTCGAACAGATGACTGTCCTTCTTCGTGTCCTAGCGGTGGTGCAATGTTCATGATGATCGATTCTTAGGTATTAGCCTTTAATAAGAACACCTTGCTTTGATACCAACTGTTAGGTTTTGCACCCCCTACGAATTTGCCTAATCGTTGGAACAGGTTAATCGAACGTGTTTCAATGATGCAGAAATAAACAGGACGCAACAGTTTTATGTGGAAAACCCTCGGCTCAAGAAGGGTGAAAAACCACGACCTGTACTCTACAGGATTTTACTTCAACTTCACTACTTCAAAAGAGCCTTCAACAAACGATTACAATTTCTAGTAATCTAACCTTCAAAACTACTTCAACAACTTCCTAACTTCACATAACCCTCCCTAGGCTTATGTTCCCAACGTCTTTGAGTTGCCCCCAACTTGAAGACTAGAATCTAATCTCAGTTATAGACTCTGAGAGATTACACAATTGTTCAGGATTACAAAGAGAAAACAAAACTGCCTAAACCCTATGCTATGTCGCCACGTTTCTCTTCTTCTTCGTCTCTCTCTTTTTCTGTGTCTGAGTCTCTCTTTTTCTCTCCGCTTCTTTCTTTTTTCTGAGTGCCAACTTGCTTCTGTGAACTCTCTCTAGTTTTATAGTTGCTGATCAGAGATTTAATTGCTCTCCATCTCTTTAAGGATAACACCAGTTATTAGTGGAATTCTTTTTCCTTTAGAACTCCTTCTTCTAATCGAACTTCTCTTTTCTCCTTCTTTCACGCATCCTGTTTGAGTTGGAGTAGTATTCCTCTTTAAATCCTTCTTCTTGATAGCTGTTGTTTTTATACGCCTTATTTTCAGCACCCTTTATTCCATTTTTATTGTGTGCAGCGTGTGCAGTTTGCCATGGATATAGTACGTTAAAAGAACCTGGTAGACCAACCTTTTTCATTATCTTTTGTCAGCCATCAAAACTTTACTGCTCCAACATAGTTTAAACCAGCCATGCTCCCCCCATCCCCCGTTTCCATCCCTAAATATATGTAGTATTTTATTTTTAAAGTTACCTTTGCAGGATTTGGAGCTGGTCGATACGTTATTATTATGTTGTTAAAGCAAAAAGAAGGAGACTAGCTATTCTTGCCTCAAATTACAGCATAGATGGGAGGAGCCAATTTATTAAGATTAAAATCAACAAGAAGGTGAAAGTTTTTAGGGTAGATTTTCTAATTTGTTTTAGTATTAGAATTTTAAATGACTTTGTGCTAAAGAATTTGTTAATATCACTTTAATATTGCTACTATTAGAATGAGTTCACCGACAAAATTCATAAAATTCGTGTTTGGTGCGAAGGACAATGTTTTCCACATTAAATATTTTTCTAAAAAAATGTTATTTTTTTTTAAAAAAAGTGATTTTCTATGTATTTTCTAGTGTTAGTAGGTAAGCAAGAAAATATTATCCCGAAGTAATAAAGAAAATATTATCCCAAGAGTATTTCTATGTTATATAGTAAATTACTACAGAGCTGAGATAGGATGGGGTTGAATGTTAGGGGTGGCAGGGATGGGATGATCAAAGGGGCGGGAGTTGGGTTGATGTGGATAAGACAATTGAATATCACTTGTTTTTCCTATTTCCATTAGAGAAGTCATTTTTCCCACTTTTAAATACCTTATTCTCTTTTTCAAATATTTTACCAATCAAATGTAAAAACAATTAAAAAAAATATTTCTGAAACTATTTTCCTCCATATCAAGTTAATTTAACTAATTTACTTATCTAAATTATTGATTAATAAGATTATTTTTGCTCATGCTCACTCTGTTCAATCCTGTGTCCACTCTATAATTTTATCTATTGTGCTCAAGCATAAATGCATAAATAGTATTTCACTGTTAGCTATGTAGTAAAATATTTAAGAACAATGTTGATCAAATAAATCAATATGATAAACTAATTAATCAAAATCAATAGTTAAAAATAATGTTCATGATAGAATTATAACCCTTAAATGAGAAATTTAATTCAATATACATGGAGAAAATGCAACAAATCATCCAAAGAATCACAAAAATGAATACTATGGAGGAAAAAACGGTTAAACACAATGAACTCTGTGCTTCATGAAAATTTCTAACTCTCTCTACATCTAAAGTACTTCAAAATTATATTTTAGAATTATTCGTAGATATAGAAAATGTCCTAGACGACATAGCCAAGTCCAAAATGAGTTGGAAAAAGCTTTGAAATAACCTTTGACGCATCACATAGTGCATAATGAACAAATTGGTCATGGCAAGGGTGTCTCCAATTCACGGGTTGCCAGGTACGTCTCTTTCTTTACTCATAATTTCTTTCTTTTGTTCGGTGGACAACCCTTATCTGGTGTCTACCCTGGTATTTCTGTCGCGAACCAAAATCGAGTGTGATGGCACTTGCCTTTAACCCACCAAGCCAGGTCAGCCTAAACTGGAAATTAACAAAATAATGCAAAACGTAAAGTGAAAGTATAGTCTAAATATGGAAGGGTAAGCATTAAAGAAGAATATCCAAATCCAAAAATTAATCGAAGAACGGTTTCACATCTATAAGCCACTGAAATGAGGAAAACATAGGACAAGTCTAAATGTCTTAATCCTCAAATAAAACATAATATAAGGTACAAACAAATCCTCGAGAGATCGTTGACGGACAAACTTCTCCTCTTAACAGTTCATAAGCTCGGCCCAGCAGGGAGAGCACTAACAAATGAATTCTAAATGTAAGTAAAGCAACAAATAAACCTTTTCCATGGGAACGCGAGTGTGAGGGAGTATGCCTTCCAATTCTCCATGTTTTCTAGGTGTGCACCTTTCATGGTTGCCAATCCAAGGGCAAGAATGAGAAAATTCATCTTCGGCGCCTCAAGTTTGGTTTCCAAAGAATGCAAAACGGTTATTCTAGTCAAGGATATCCATATCTCTAGACTTATGACCTATGTAGAGTAAATAGTGGATGAGAAGATTAGGGAGACATCTAGGGAGTTACAGAAGGTCTGAGTTGATGGTTGTGGCTTCTCCAATGGAAGGTCCGGGATTGGTGGACATGGAAGGGCTCAAGGTGGGTAAAGGTATGTAGGTTAAGGTCCAACCAGTACTCCTCCTCAAATATACAACAAGGATAAGGGGAAAATTTCCAAGGTTCAAGGAGGTGATTCAGTTGCTCAAACTTATCCTGCTTACATGAAATGTGGGAGGTCTCACAAAGGGAAATGTTTGGCTAGTTCTGATGCATGATTCAAGTGTGGAAAATCTATTTATCATGCCATGGATTGTACAAATGGGAGTGGTAGTACGCCCTAAGGCTAAGGGTATAATGTGGACTAGCTCAAGGTGGTGGTCAATGCACAAATTGATTTTACGCTCTCCATGCAAGGCAAGAAGTTGACGAGACTCCTGATGTTGTTAGCGGTATGTTAAAAGTCAGTAATTTTGATATGTACAGATTTTTGGATCTTGGTGCCAATTTGTCTTTTGTCATCCCTTTTTTTGTAAATCGGTTTAATGTATGTACTGAGGTCTTATCAGAACCTTCCACATCGTGTATCGCACTGTTGAGCCGATGGTAGAAAAAGAGTGTATCGAGATTGTCCTATGTCAGTTTTACATAATGTTAATCCTTGTGATCTTGTTGAGCCTCATATGGTCCACTTCGACGTCATTCTTGGAATGGATTGGTTGCATACCTCATATTCTCCCATAGATTGTAGAAGTCAAAAGATCAAATTTCATTTCTCTAATGAGCCTATTCTTGAGTGGTAGGGTAAAAATTCGATGTGTAAGGGTCACTTCATTTCCTATCTTAAATCCCATAAGATGATTGCTATGGGGCTTTTCTATCATATTGTGAAGGTGTAAGGCCCTGAAAGTTAGAAAGTCAAAAAGTGTAGAAAAAGTGGAAGCGGAAATGCGCAAAGTTAAAGTACAAACCTCATTTATGGCTCGTGGTTCAAACCACAGGTCATAAACAAGGCTCGTGGATGGGATTAGTCAAAATGGAAAACTAGTTTAGTATAGGGAGGATCTATGAGGGGTATTTATAGTCCATAAATGGAACTATGGATTGTAAAGCATGTTTGTGGTTTGGGGTCTTTGATTGGTTAAATATTAGAATTTTGGTTTGAACTACAAAATTTTTTTACAAGTCGTAAAATAGTCTAGTAGATGGGGCCCTAAGATTTGAAAATTTTACTAAGGGTTTACAGGAACAACGAAAGGGTTCTACGACCCATGGATTAATCTGAATCATAGAGTGGGTCTTAAATTGAGCTTAATAGTCATATTCCAGAGGTTCAAAATGTAATAGGATGAGACCCCTAAATTACAACTTGTTGACCATTCGACGATCTATTAAAGGTGGTTGTAGTTTGGGTCCGACATGTAACACCCTACATGTTGAAAAGCCAGAAAAATGGAAACTTGCAACTATGAATTGTAGAAAGGTCTTGTGGATTGAAGTCCAGAAAGTTGGAAAACATTTTGGACAACTATCAAGAGTCATACCTTCAACTCAACTCAACTCAAAGGACCAATGCCCATATAGGACAATGAAAAGGAGTAGACAGCGAATAATTAACATCCATCAAGACCCATACCATCACATCAACATCATAATTCTATCAGTGAGGAACCTAACTAGGAGTTTCTCTAACTGACAACCATCACCTATGAGCCGGTGATGATATAACGAAGCGATTTTGTTGCCACATCTATCTAGTACCCTGCCCGCGGTGAAGGACATCACCATCAGTGGATCCACAAGAAATAACATCATTCATCTTTTAGGACAAGGAAAACTTTATATTACGGTTCGATCCCTTCTCCTACACGGGCCACGTAGTTAATGAGTTCGAGTGGGACTCTCCCTCACCTATTTTAGTGCCCAGTATTTCTCCAAGAACCCGGCATGATCATAAAACATCATCATCAAGATTTCTCATCATCGGTCCCATGGGGACATAGTACATCAACATCAACATCATCATTAACTCATCTCATCAACATCAACATCATCTCATCAACATCAATATCATGATCTGAAAACATTCTTTTAGAATTTAGTTTCACGTTTTTAAGACTTATGAATATCATTCTCGTCAACATCATAATCAAGACTCTCAACAAATTGAAACACAATAATAACGTCACAGACATCATCATCGTCAAGGCTCTAGACTCATCCCCTAAATTCATTTTTGCATTTTTTAGTGTAATATTCATAGATTTTGTAAAAATCATTCATAGAAACAACTTATGCAGAAATCAAGTTCATGATGATCATCAATTTGAGAAAAATACATGAATTAAGAAGAATCTCAGTAAAATACTCAAGGATTTTCGCATATGACTCATCATCTTCGATCATAGACTCAATTTATCTCAAACGGGCACATGGAAGAACAATCCCATGCTTTAGGTTAGCCTTACGTACCTGGGATGATTGCTAACAACAGAATCCCTTGGAACTTCCTCTTAACTCTTCAATTTCTCCTTGAGCCCTAGCTTGTTAGCATTGTTAGGAAGAGGATTTAGAATGGGGTTTTAGACTCTTTCTTCGTGACAAAGACTTATATTAGTCATATGTGGGTTTTAAAAGGTGTTAGAAATAGACTAGAATGCTGCTCAAATTTGTATAAAATTTTCAACTATGAAATAACCTAGTCCGCGATGCGGACTGGTCACGAAAAATTCATTTTTAGAAAACCTTTTCTTGAACGCGTTTTCTCAACCCCGTCAAAACATTATGGAAAAACATAAGTCCCTCTCTGCGATGGGTGCGCAACGTGGCTCTATCGCTTATCTGCACTATTTTTTGTTTTGAAGCGAAACATCATCTTTTGAGTCGGTCACTCTAAAAATCGATTGAGACCCTTTTCCCATTAATATTTTTTGCTCTGATCACAAATTCGGCCTCATATAAACCATCCAAGTATCAAAAGACGCATTGTGCGCACCTCTCTCCTCCAGGGGTATTTCGATAATATTACCAGGCATTTCATCATCTCCCCCTTGGGATCATTCGTCCTCGAATGATGAGTGGGAATAGTATTATGGAACGAATAGACTCAAGACTCATCTCAATATACACTCATCAACTCAATTCGTAACTCTTCATTAACCTCAGTAACTCTACTCATCTCCATACTCTCTCATCAACTCAATTCATAACTCTTCATCGACCTCAATAACTCTACTCAGAACATCAAGAATAGACACATCAACTCAAGATAGAAACATCAAGTTAAATTAAGGATAGAAACACCACATTCGATATTCTCGTCATTAAGCAAGAATAGGTGCGTGTATTTGTGTAGGGATCCGGATTGTCGAACGACTTCATTGGATCTCATAACGTTGGCCTGGGAGAAAATTTGACCAAGTGTCATTCCATGGGAGGCCTAGACGGCCTATGTGAAGCCACACAGTCCGTGTGGCCTTCCGTGAAAGGGTATTAGGCCATGGATTTTGATCACATGAATGTGACTAGGGATTTCGAATTAAGTAAGGGCACACGACCACCCACACGGTCCGTGTGGTGTGTCACGAGCCGGTAGCCCACCGTATGGGTCGCAACGTTAAGTTTTTCTAATTATGAACCTATCGTCTCGTAACTTTTTCATGCAGAAATTTTCTAAGTGTTATCCCACGGCCCTTGACACGAACCGTGTAGCAACACACGTGCCATGTAGCAGTCTGTGTGGTACCCCTTAGCCTTGAATAAATTCCAAGTGTTGGCACCATGAATATTGTCTAGGTGATGGGTCACGCTCACTGTTCACGGTCCGTGTAATGACTCATGGACCGTGTAGAGGACCGTATGGACTTGACGGTTCAAATTTTGCCTATTTCATTAATGGCGTTTATGTAATTACAATTTATTTTAATTACGAATTGTGACCTTTTATCTCTTCAGAACCCCCTAAATCAACTGATAACCCTACCCTCTTAATTCATTCTCTTTAAACCCTCTACCCCTTATAAGATCACTCCCAAATACTCTCTACTCTCCCATGTCAAGATTCAAAGATAGGGTTTACTTGGGTTCAAAATCAAGCTAGGTCCTTCCCCAAATTCAGCTCCTTAATCAAGGTACATGAGATTGATTCTTGGTCCCTTTCAACCAAGAAGACCAAAAAATCTTTTCAATTGATTCCTTGAATTTTAGTTTACAATGTGGGTTTTCATTATTTGATCTTATCAAGTCCAATTGATGTATGATCTGCATTTTACCTATGATTTCAATTCACTTTGAGCACTATTATGACGATTTACATTGAGTTATGAAGTTGTGAACATGCATGTCCCATTTAAAGTTTATTTATGCATGGGTGATATATATTATGGTTTACATGTGGATTTAATCATGAATTTACTCCATTTCATATTACAATATTGATTTTAACTATGTTACCCATACTATTCTAACATCATGCATTGCATTTGAATTAATGGAGATTGGTTTACATGGAAATTATGAAGTGAGTTAATCCCAATTATGTTTTATGAAACGATTATTATATGATTTTTGTGAGACATTGGTAATGACAAGGATGTGATCAGATACATGTCTTATGATTATGGCTCCTTGACTCGGGTGCTTGCACCATCTTGTATATGTGAATGAGCTATTCCTTGCATGAGTATCGTGATTATGACTTATGATTTGGCATTTAAGCCTAAATTTGCATTGGATGGTTTTGAAATGAATATTGTATCTTAGAAAGCATGTATATGTAAAAGTATTCATGTGGGATGTTTTTGACTTAGCACCAATGGATTAGGGGCGTTAGGGCTATTCCCAAGGATTCTCTCCCTTTCTTTGAACTATGTGCCAACATAGGAACGTTAGCCAATACCAAAATGATCGGGTCGTAAGGAATGGTTATTCATTTTTGATTATGATATGATATGATTATGGAAAACCCTTCTAAACTGGTGAGTTCCATAAGAAAGGTGACCATCCACTTAAATGGTGTGTTCCGTAAGGTGTGATATAGATTACCTTTGGCAACTAATCTTCTCCTACCAATGGGAGGGCTTTATCGGACTAATTCATGTAATAGCTTGCATGGGTTTGATTTATCGGTTATAGTCCATCCCCACTAAATATGAGCGTCATCTCATTCATGCATCATAAATTTCATGGCATCTTGTATATTTCTCCATTGGATATACGATTCCTTCTATATTATGGGCCCTTATCATCTAACATTGAAATACAGGTTGATAAGTCATATGCATTGCATGCCCACATACTTAGTACATTCAAACGTACTAACACATATACTCTATGCCTGCATGATTTTACCATGTAGGGGTCGAGCACTTCCATTACCAACTACTTGATGAGTAGCCCGAATCAGAAGAGTACTTGTGGTGAGTCCCATCCTCCAAGGAGAAGCCATCCTCTCTCTACTTATGTTATCTTGGATTTCCTTTCCTATTTGAGGGTGAGCTCGGAACATGTCCTAGACCCCATTCGAGCTTGATTAGGAATTTGTTGGACAACATATAGACTATGCATTGTATTTGTCTTATGTATTCATTTGGATTGATTTATTGAAATTTCGTATTTGGATATATATATATTTTTTATGTTGAAATGTGGGAAGTCCCAAGTCCCGTAATGGCCCCATAGCATGAGTCCTTTTCTCCCATCCCTTAGAACTATGTGTTACTATTTGGATGTTCTTTCTGAACCGATGATGTGGATACTTGAGGCTTGTTTAGGGACTCTCAGGTTTCCATTCGCCATGTCACATCTAGGCCCTAGTCCCGGGTCATGACAATTTGGTTCTCATCTCTTCTTCATCTTCCCACATGGCTTCCTCAACAACTTAATTCCTCCACAAAACTCTAACGGAGGCTATCTCTTTGTTTATCAGTCTGCGAACCTGTTGATCAAGGATTTGGACTGGAATATCCTCATAGGACAAGCTATCTTTGACACCAGTGCCCTCAACAGGGATCATCAAGGCAAGATCTCCCAAACACTTCTTTAACATAGAAATATGGTATATTGGATGGATTCCGTCTAACTCAAAAGGTAACTCTAACTCATAAGCAACCTTCCCAATTCACCTCATAATCTGATAAGGGCCGATATAGTGAGGAATTAATTTCCCTTTCTTTCCAAACCTCATGACACCCTTCATGGGTTATACCTTCAAGTATCCCCAATCGCTCACCTTGAACTCTAAATCCCTTCTCCTCATATAAGTTTAAGACTTCTAATAGCTTTGTCCAGTCTTTAACCTCTCTGTAATAATCTTTACCTTCTCCATGGAATGGTGGATAAGGTCAGACCCAATAAACACTGCTTCTCCAATCTCAAACCACCCAATGGGTGATCTACACATCCTCCCATAAAAGGCCTCATGGGGGGTCATTTAATTGCTAGCATGATAACTATTGTTATATGTAAATCCAATCAGTGGTAGATGGTCATCCCAATTCCCTTTGAAGTCAAGGACGCAGGCTCTCAACATATCTTCTACACTCTGAATAGAGCGCTCCACATGGCCATCCATCTGTGGATGAAAGGCTGTACTCAGATTTACCTTGGTACCCAATTCCTTTTGGAAAGACCTCTAGAAGTGAGAAGTAAATTGGGATCTTCTTTCCAAAATGATGGACAAGGGAACTCCATGCAACCTCACAATCTCTTGGATGTACGTTTTGGCATACTCCTCCACGGTATTAGTTGTCTTGACATCCAAGAAGTGTGTTTATTTAGTCATCCTGTCGACAATCACCTATATGGAATCATGCTGCCTCCGGGATCTCGGTAGGTTAGTGATGAAGTCCATGTTAACCATCTCCCATTTCTACTCTAGAATCTTAAAGTTCTGAGCCAAGCCACTTGGCTTTTGATGCTCAACCTTCACTTGTTGGCAATTTGAACACTTTGAAACAAACTTAGCAATACCCCTATTCATTCTACTCCAGCAATAGACTTTCCTCAAGTCATGGTACATTTTGGTAGAGCCTAGATGAATGGAGTACCTAGTGTTGTGGGCTTCAGCCATGATCTTCTCTCGTACACCATCAGCATCAGGAACACATAACCTACTCTGCTATCTCAACATCCCATCTTCCCCTTTGGAGAAGACCATCACTTTTTGTTTGTGGATAGCCTCCTTCAATTGAAGTATCATAGGATCTCGATCTTGCTTCTCGTTTACTTCTGCTATTAGGGATGATGCAGACCTACTCTGCACATTGATTCCTTCCTCTTCATTCTCCTCGAGTTGGACCCCCAATCGAGCCAACCTATGCACTTCCTTCACTTTCTCTTTCTTCTCTTCCTGAACATGGGCCGTTCTACCCATTGACAACCTGCTTAGAGCATCAGCAACAATGTTAGCTTTACCTGAGTGGTATAGGATGCTCAGGTCATAATCCTTGAGCAGTTCCAACCATCTCCTTTGTCATAGGTTGAGTTCTCTCTAACTGAAGACATACTGCAGGCTCTTGTGGTCAGTGAACACGTCCACATGTACTCCACACAAGTAGTGGTGCCAGATTTTAAGTGCAAACACTACTGCCACCAACTCAAGATCAAGGGTCAGATAGTTCCTCTCATGAACTTTAAGCTACCTGGAATAATAGGCTATCACCTTCCCTCTTTCCATAAATACACAACCCAACCCAACTCTTGATGCATCACAATATATCACAAAATCTGTCGTCCCATCGGGCAACGTCAAAATTGGTGTGGCGGTCAATCTAGTCTTCAACTCTTGGAAGCTCCTCTCACATTCCTCAGATCATTAAACCTTGACCTTTTTCTAATTAAGCTTGGTCAATGGTGCAGATAGGGAAGAAAATTCATCAATGAATCTGTTGTGGTAGCCTGCCAACCCCAAGAAGTTTCTTATGTCAGTTGGAGAGGTCAGTCTTGGCTAGTTCTTAATCGCTTCAATCTTCTTGGCATCTTATCGAATTCCACCACCCGAAACAACATGGCCTAGGAAGGCCACTGACTTGAGCCAAAACTCATATTTGGAGAACTTTGCATAAAACTCATGGTCCTTAGGAGTCTGAAGGACAATTTTAAGGTGTTTGGCATGCTCCTCCTCATCCTTTAAATACACCAAAATATAATCAATGAACATGATTACAAATATGTCTAGGTAGGGTCTGAACACCCTATTCATCAAGTTCATGAAAGCTACAGGTGCGTTCTTCAACCCAAAGGACATGACCCAGAACTCAAAGTGGCCATATTTAGTCCTGAAGGCTGTCTTTGGAACATCATATTCTCTCACTTTCAGCTAGTGATAACCCGATATGAGGTCTAACTTTGAATAGCATGAGGCACCCTGATGTTGGTCAAATAAATCATCTATCTTGGGGAGAGGATAATTATTCTTGATCGTGACTTTGTTCAGTTGCCTATAGTCTATGCATCCTGAGAGACCCATCCTCCTTTCATACAAATAGAGCGGGAGCACCCGAAGGAGAAACAATAGGCCTAATAAAGCACTTCTCTAACAGATCCTTGAAATGCTCTTTCAACTCCTTCAACTAAGCCGGGACCATCCTATATGGGGGAATTTAAATAGGCTGTGTATTGGGTAGAATATCAATTCTGAAGTCGATCTCTCTATCAGGAGGGACTCCAGATAAATCCTCAGGGAACACCTCAGAGAACTTATTCACAATAGGAACTAACTCAAGAGTAGGGGACTCGATATCCTAAAATTTTAACTTGCAAAGGTGGTAAATATAACCTTTAGAAATTAGATGTCTAGCCCTCAGGTAGGAAATAAACTTACCTTGGGTGCAATAGAACTTCCCTTACACTCTAGGACCAGTTCATTCAGAAATTTGGATTTGACAACTCGGGTCCTATAATTTGTGGAGGCAAAATAGTCATGAAGCCAATATATACAAAGGATTACATCAAAGTCAACCATCTCCAACTCTATCAAGTCGGCCAAAGTATCCCTATGATAGATGGATACTACACTGTGTCTATAGACACTGTCAGCTAGGATAGACTCACTAGTGGGAGTAGAAACATGATAAGGCTCAAGCAAACACTCTAGAAAAATCTCAAATTTATTGGCCACATAGGGAGTCACAAATAATAAAGCTGCACCTGGGTCAAGCAGTGCATAACAATTAAAAGAACAGATGCGGAGTATACCCGTATTAACATTTGGTGTAATCTCTTATTCTTGTTGATGACCCATCACATACAAACAGTTCTTCCTGCCTCCTGCACCCACAGTAGTAGCCTACTAATGACTGCTCGCCGGGGGTGCTGTAGAAGACTGAGCTTTGTTACTCCCATCACCCTATCTCCTCATAGGACACTCACCCAGAAAATGGCCCAGCTGTCCGCATAAATAACAAGCATTTATGCCCTCATGACACGCACCAAGGTAAAGTTTGCAATATCTGCCACAGGGTGGCTTTCCTCTCAGGCCTTGGGTAACGTAAGCTTGGGACTGAGGACTCTGAGCTCTGAAATTCTGGTGACCTTAAGATTTCTGATCATACCTATTTTGCTGAACAAGCGCACTTGCCACCGAGGTTGCATAGCTAGAAGACCTCTTCAGAAAGTAAGTTCTATCACCCTTATTCTTCTTCTATTGGCTAGGCTCATGCCCTGCCGATTTGGCCTTCTTACTCTGGTGCTCTTCCCTATCCTTCTTCTTGTCCTCCTCAGTTTGCTGCGAATAGACCATAAGTCTAGAGATGTGCATACCTGGGATAAGCAATGCTGCCTTATACTACCTCTTTAAATGCCTGCCTAATCCAGATACGAACTTTCACATCTTCACCCTCATATCCATAACCATTTCCGGGGCATACCAGGACAACTGAATGAACTTGAGGTTGTACTCTTTGATAATCAACCCCTCTTGCTTCAGGTTCACGAACTCCTCAACCTTTGCCTCTTTAAACTCTTGGGGAAAGAAGTGGTCGAGGAAAGAACTCTCAAACTCCTCCCACTCAACAGGTTCAACATTCTTACCTCTACCATCTTCCCATTAGTTGTATAAAACATTAGCAACATCCTTAAGCTGATAGGAGACAAGCTCGACTCCCTCAACCTCATTCGCATGCATAGCCCTCAAAATCTTGCACATTCATCAATAAAGTTTTGCGGTCCTCCTTAACCCTAAACCCCGTATAGACTGGCAGATTTATCCTCAAGAAATCTCTTAGCCTAGTTGTAGTTGTAGGATCTTGGGAGCTGGAGCTAGAGGCTTGGTGACCTTGGCTATTACTCTGGTAGGACACCAATTGAGTGAGCATAGCAATGGCTCCCCTAAAGTTTGTTTTAGAAGTGGAGGCTAACTGAGCAGGTGGTGTCTGTGGAACCTTAGTAGATCTAGCAGGTTGACTCCGTCTCCTCGTCTCAGTCTGGGTGGAGACCTCTACTGGGAATTCTTAGCGTTTGAGGCTGAGGCATATTTTTGGGAAGCAACACGTTTAGGAGGCATGATCTGTAACACGTAACACATGAATTAGAAGGGAGTTCATAGAGTCAAACTCTATCGCACGAACTCGGAATATCTAAGAAGTGTAACCATGACTAATGTCCTAGAGCCTCCTATTTATGAAGTGTGGTGCACAACACACACAAAAATAAGACTCTACTATACATGGCTTCATAGACTCCCTAGGACTCTTGAACTCTGTGCTCTGATACAAAGTTTGTCACACACTGGGAGGGTGCCGTAGGCATGGCTGGCACCCAGTGACTATTGCTAGTCCCCAAGCGAACCACTCAATCTCAGGACAACATCAAGCATAGCGGAAATAATAGAATAAGGAATTGAGCTACATCAATCATTCTACATCAATAAACTCCATCTCAACATCAATGATAAGTATACAGTATTACTAATTGAACTCAACGAGGGAAATACCTCATCATCAAATCGCAATTCGTGTCTATAAAGCCTCTAACTCAACTAAACCGTCTAAGAGGGTACCATGTCAGGCCGTGGCTCCCTAACTTAATAATTAAAATTAGGGGTAAAGAAAAACCGCTCCTTCGGATAGCAAGGAGGGCTCACCAATGACATAATTCAAATCTTCTAACCTGAATGATGCGTCTGCTGAAGTCCTCTACCTACTGTATCTGCATCATGAAATGATGCAGCGCCAAGTGGCATCAGTACATGGAATGTACGGTATATAAGATGGCTGAATATAACAACAAAGGAAGAATAATATAGCCATAACATCAACTCGACATCATACTCCATCAACATATCAATTATCTATCTAAAGCAAGAATAAAAAGTAGACAAATGACTAATCAACATCTTATCTCAAAATCATCAATACATCTAACTTATCTAAAGGAAACTCAACTCAACTCAATTAGAACGACCAATGCCAAGAGTAGACAGTGAATCATCAACATCCATCAAGACACATACCATCATATCAACATCAGAGTTCTATCAGTTAGGAACCTAATGGGAGTTTCTCTAACTGACAACTATCACCTATGAGCCGGTGACGATACAACTAAGAGATGTCATTGCCACATCTATCTAGTACCCTACCCGGGGTAAAGGACCTAACCATCAGTGGATCCACAAGAAATAACATCAGTCCTCTTTTAGGACAAGAAAACTTTCGTATTATTGTTTGATCCTCACTCCTACACGGGCCACATAGTTAATGAGTTTGAGTGGGACTCCTACTCACCCATTTCGATGCTCAATACTCCTCCCTACACTCGAAATGCTCATAAAATATCATCATCAAGATTTCACATCATCGGCCCCATAGGGACATAGTACATCAACATCATCATCAACATCAATGCATCTCATCAACATCAACATCATTTCATCAACATCAATAGAATGAACTCGAAATATTCTTTTAGAATTTCGTTTCAATATTTTAAGACTCATGAACATCATTCTCATCAACATCAACATCAAGACTCTCAATAAATTGGAACACAATAACAACATCACATACATCATCATCATCAAGGCTCTAGACTCATCCCCTAAGTTCATTCTTGCATTCTTTAGTGAATAAGACATAGGATTTTGTAAAATCCATTCATGGAAAAAACTTATGCAGAAATTAAGTTTATGATGATCATCAATTTAAGAAAAATACATGAATTAAGAAGAATCTTAGTAAAATACTCAATGATTTTCACATATATCTCACCATCTTCAATCATAGACTCAATTTTTCTCAAAGGGACACATGGAAGAACAATCTCATATATTAGGTTAGCCTTACATAACTGGGATGATTGCTAACAACACAATCCCTTGGAACTTCCTCTTAACTCTTCAATTTCTTCTCAAGCCCTAGCTTGTTAACCTTGATAGGAAGATGATTTAGGATAGGGATTTAGACCATTTCTTCGTGACAAAGACATATATTAGTCGTATGTAGGTTTTATAAGCTTTTAGGAATGGACTAGAATATCCCTCGAATTATTAGAAATTTTTCAGCCGCAAAATAACCTAGTCTGCGATGCGGACTGGTCACGGACAGATCATTGAATGAGTTTTCTCAATCTTGTCGAAAGATTACGAAAAAACATAAGTCCCTCTCCACGATGGGTGCGCGACGCGGCTCTGTTGCGTATCTCCACTAGTTTTTCGTTTTGGAATGAAAAATTATCTTTTAACTCAGTTCCTCTAAAAATTGACCGAGGCCCTTTCCTCACTAAATTTTTCACGTTGATCATAAATCTAGCCTCAGATTTGCCATCCGAGTATCGGAAGATGCATTATGCACACGTCTCTCGTCCAAAGGTATTTTGATAATTTTATTGGGCTTTACCTGATAATGATATGATATGAAGGTGAATCAAGACCCTAATGTTGATGAAATAATAATAAGATGGGGAGTATATTCATAATATATGAAAGGTATGTAGATGGACTATTCCTATGATATGAAATATTTTTATGAAGCTATGATGACTGTTTTACAAGCTACGAAAGTATGATTTTGATAAAGTACAAATTAGGTTGAAATTTGTTTATATGGAAGATTATGTATTCTATGGGATGTGACTTAGCACCGAGTGAGCTTGTGTGTAGGGGACTATCTTCAAGGGTCCTTATATAAATCCTCAAGTCTCATAACTACTTGCCACTATAGATTGATGATTATGTGTCTATAAGGCTAGCTATTAGATCCATTTAGCATTATGCTTATGTGATACTCACTATGGTAGGGTTAAGCCTAAAGGGTACGATCTTTTATCTTCATGTGACACTCACCGTGCTAGGGATAACCTTCACGGGTGAGGTCGTGTCTACCTTGGCTAATTAAACTCTTCTTTCGCTCGATGTAAAGGGAACATAGGGATTCCCTGTAATAGCCCGCATGGTATTATTTTTTTTATATCTTATTTTCATATATGTATACTACGTTATGAAAAGTTTTATGATGCTTCTACTCATGGATTAAAATATGATTTGGTCATACATATTGTGTCCTTGTTTTACTGATTATTATTATGCATATTGATATTATCGTATGATGTTTCTTAATGTATGACATACCTATATAATTATTACATTCCATGCACTAATGCGTATTTTTTTGCCTACATGATCTAACCATGTAGGGACAGACAATGATACTATTCCTCCATTTCATGGCTAGATTCGGATTGTGCTTTGAAGATTATTGATTAGTTCCCATACTTTTGGGATGCGACTAGTTCATTTTATTCTTTCTTGTTGAGACTTCATGATTTCATTGTTATTCTATCTTGAAGGTGATGTAGTAGCACGTTCTAATATTTTCCATGATCTATGATGTAGAGGCATGTTTGGACTAAAGACGTTGTAATTCCCCTAAGAGAAACTATGTCTTTTATATTGACATGTTCTTCTTACTTACTCTCTTATGAATTTCTTACTTTACCTTATGTATGCATATGATATGACTACGAGGCTTTGATGGGGCACCTTCAAGTGTCACAATCACCGTGTCACGGTTAGGCCCTAGGTTTGTGTCGTGAAAAAATTTGTATAAGAGCTTAAGGTTTGAAAGCGTCATAGTGATTCCTACGTGTCGCATCTTGTAGAATCTTTTTCATAGGTGTGAAGCGCACCACATCCATGAGTGAGGAGCTATGAGACGTTTAGGAAATCTTTGTTTTAGTGATCTATGTTGTGCCTTTGACGCTCTCATTCCCTAATTCTTGCCCTTTGATATTTTTAGAAAATTCCTCAATCACATGCTCCTTGCCTAGGGGAGGTGATGCTAATGAGGACCAAGTTCCTCTGGCATCTCAAGTTCCTCAAGTCCCTAAAATCAACCAAGTTACTAATGATGAGTTTAGGGCCGGTAGTACTATGTTGGCTTAAGTTGTTGCTTCTCTAAAGAATCCTACCCCGACTTCTAGTCTAAGAGATTTTACTAGAATGAATCCACTGATATTTCATGGTTTCAAGGTTGATGAGGATCTACAAGTGTTCATTGATGAGGTTTACAAGGTGGTGGAGATCATGGGGGTATCTTCCAAGGAGAAGGCCGAATTGGTGGCTTATTACTTTAAGGGAGTTGCTACAGTTTGGTTCACTTAAGTTAATGGAAGTCTGAAAGGGTTGAAGAATGCTCTATTGATTAGGAGATGTCTAAAGATGTGTTTCTTGATCTTTTCTTCCCATTTGAACTAACGAAAGTTAAAGTAATGGAGTTCATGAATTTTAGGCAAGGTGGCATGAGTGTATGGGAGTATATCGTCATGTTCACAAAAATGTTTAAGTATGCTCCTTCTTTGGTAACCAACTCTAGGGCCTGTACGAACAAGTTTACCTTGGGTGTGTCCAACTTTGTGAAGATGGAATGTAAGGCCGCAATGATCATTAAGGAGATGGATATTTCATGGCTCATGTCATATGTTGAATAAGTCGAAAGTTAGAAACATCAAAAGATGAGGATGAGGAGTTAAAAAGGGCTTATGTTGATGGTGGATTATCTCATGCTAAGTCCAATGGTGGTCATTTTCAACAATGCCAAGGGTTCTACAAAGGTTCACCTCAACATTTTGACAAAGATGGGGTATCTAACCCAAAGGCTTAAGGTGATGTGGTGAAGGGTGGTTCTAGTCCTCCTAGGTGTCCTAAGTGTGGGAAGAACCATGTTGGTGAATACTATAGACGTTCGGGTGCATGCTTTGGCTATGGAAAGATGGGGCACAAGATTACTGAGTATCCTGATGTTGCTAACAAAGGTAGGAATGGGCGTCCACAAGGTCAAATGGTTCAAAGAGGGCATATGCAACAAGGTACCGAAGCCACGTGGTAATTGATTCTATGCTTCGCATGCTAGGCAAGAAATTGAGGAGTATCCCGATGCAATTACAGGTATGGTAAGAGTCTTTGATCATGATGTGTATGCTTTGCTTGAATTTGGTGCTAGTATGTCTTTTGTTACTCCTTACCTTGCCATAAAGTTTGGTATGTCTCCCGAACTCTTGTTAAAGCCTTATTCGGTCTACACTCCAATTGGTGAAGCAATCCTAGAAAAGAAAGTGTATAGAAATTGTCCAGTGTTGGTCTTGCATAAAGTTTTTCCGTGTGATCTTGATGAAGTATATGACCGATTTTGATGTTATTCTTGGTCTGGATTCATTGCATGTATTTTATGCTTCTATTGATTGTTGAACCCATAAGGTCACATTTTAAGTTCCTAATGAATCCGTAATTGAGTGGAAGGGAACAAATGCGATGATCAAGGTTAAGTTTATTTCTTATGTTAAGAATATGAAAATAATTTCCAAAGGGTGCATATATCATGTTGTCTAAGTCATGAATGTTGAATCTAATGCTCCTACTCTTGATTTGGTTCCTTTAGTTAATGTGTTTTCTAATGTCTTTCCCAATGACTTGCCCGGTATTCCTCCTAAAATGGAAATTGACTTAGACATTGATCTTTTACCCGACACTCAACTTATTTTCATACCTCCATATCGAATAGCCCCGTTAAAATTAAAAAATTGAAGGAATAATTAAGGGACTTGCATGATAAAGGTTCATAACACCTATTATGTCTCTATGTGGTGCTCCCATATTCTTTGTAAAGAAGACAGATGGTTCATTTCGAATGTGAGTGCATGTCGACAATTGAACAAAGTGACTAAGAAAAAAAAGTATTCACTTCGGAGGATTGATGACCAATTTGATCAAAGACAAGGTTCAAGCTACTTCTCTAAGATTACTCTTCAGTCCGGGTATCACCAATTGAGAATGGAGGAGGATGAAATTCCAAAGACAGCATGTAGAACCTAGTATGATTATTTTGAATTCTTGGTTGTGTCATTTTGACTAAAAAAATGCCCCCATCTCTTTCATGGATTTGATTAATAGGATTTGCAAACTGTATTTAGATATTTTTATGATTGTGTTTATAGATGATATGTTGGTCTATTCACCGGATGCAAAGGAGCATGGGGATTATTTGAGGATTGTGTTGCAATCAATGAGAGATAGGCAACTATTAACCAAGTTTAGCAAGTGTGAGTTTTGGCTAAGGGAGGTGGATTTTCTTAGCCACATCATTTCGGGTGACAGTATTAGAGTTGGTCCAAAGATGATGGAGGCGGTGAAGAATTGGCATAGACCATTATCTCCATTCAATATTTGGAGCTTTTAGGTTTTGACGGATACTATCGGAGATTTTTTGAAGGGTTTTGTTCTACTGCCTCTCCTTTGACGAAGTTGAACCAAAAGAAAGTGAAATTTTAATGTCCCGATAAATTTGAAAAGATATTCCAAATATTGAAAGATCATCTTAATTTAGCCCCTATGTTTACATTGCCTGAAGGTCCGAATGGTTTTGTTGTATATTGTGATGTCTCATATATAGAGTTGGGTTGTGGGTTGATGCAACATGGAAAAATTAATACCTATACCCCAAGAGAATTAATGGTACCTGAAAGAAATTATCTGATCCATGATCTTAAGTTATTGGTCGTTGTATTTGTACTAAAGATTTAGCGACATTATCTTTATGGGTGCACGTGGATATATTCATCGACCAGGAGAATTTGTAATATGTGTCCAATGGGATTTGAACCTAAGTCAGATAAGCTTCTAAAGGATTATGACATGAGTGTGATTATCACCCCGACAAGGCAAATTTTGTGGCCGACACATTGAGTAGAATATCTATGGGAAACGTTGCACATGTTGAGGATGGAAAGAAAGAGCTAGTCAAGGAAGTGAACCATTTGGCTAGTTTGGGTGTGAGGCTGAATAGCCTGAACAATGGTGGTGTATTGGTGAAAAATGAGGAGGAATTGTCATTGATAGCAAAATTTATAGCAAAAGAAGACATAGATCCTACTTTGGTTGAATTGAATAAGTTGGTGGTTGATAAAAGTGAAGTCTTCTCACAATGGAGAGATATTCGTCACCAAGGGTGGTTATGTGTGCCTATGTAATGACCCATAATATCGTTTCTGGAATTAATCCTCTTGATTTCATAAAAATATCTCCCTCGAAAAATTTTAGGGGGTACTTTGGACTATACAAAAAATAAGACTATTTAATTTCTGGGTGAGTTTGAATAATTAATAAATAGTGGGTTAAATGTTAATTTAATCAAAATTCTATACCAACTTGCCCATATATTTTTAAAAAATAAATTAGGGTAAAAATATACATCTCCTTAGCAATTGATCAGAAAAAAAAAAAAAGAAAGAGAAGGGGACGGTTAGCGAGGAAATAATTCCTGTGGCGTAAAAACGAGAGGAGGGACGAGCTGGGTACGAAGATAAACAACAATTATATTTCTTCAATTGCAGGTATGCATTAATTGTTGGTGGAAAAGTGTATTATGAGTTTGGAATTTGAGTAAAAGAATTTTTGGGGAAAAGAGCCACCAAGTAAAGCCATTAGTGAATGGAGGTTTTCTATTATTATTATTATTAATAATAGTAGTGTTAATATAGCTAGCAGCAAGTTTCATATGTGAGTATTAAATAGGATTTGTTTTAGTACCTTAACATTTGAATATGATAATTGAAAAATGTAGGCAGATTGCAGTCGTCGTTTACAATTGTTTTCGTATAGATTTTATAATCTTTAGTTAGGTTTCGTTACAATTTTTATTCTCTTAGTAATTTTTATTATAAGTTAAATTTTGATACATTGAGATTGGTAATAAATAATAGGTGTTTTGCCTCATGTATATATCATTAGATTTGTGACATTCAGAGGAATTAGCACTTAATCCTACACTTGAAATTTTGAAACTTAATTATAGATTAAATGAGTTTGTGGGTCTATGCTAGATGTATAGTAATATGAGTAGGTTGGATGTCTTTAGTTTGAAAATCTTATTGCGAATTCTTATTTGATTAGATTGTGGTGCTACGGCTTCTATTCGAAAGGGGAAGGCTCAAGTGTTCGATTGAGCGTAATTTGACTAAGGCAAGTGAACTTTTAAAACTTTATAATTCTTGTAGAATTCTCGAATTATCCTTTCTCCTATGTGTGAATCGTGAAGTATTTTTACTATTTTAATGAGGTGCTTAAAAATAAATGGAAGTTGGTGTGTTGTTGTGACACTTGAAGTAAACATGTGGCTAAGTGAGGAGAATTTATGTTTGAGTTATATGGTTGTGGTTGGTGATTATGAGTGGATTGGTTGTAGATTTCATCTCATATGCATTCATTTTATGTCATACACATTGCATTGGTTCTGGATATTGGTATGAGTAAGATGGTAAAAGTTGGGACCGAGGTCTTTACCGGTCGAGATATTGTGATGCCGAGGTCTTTGCCGGCGATATTGTGATGCCGAGGTCTTTGCCGGCGATATTGTGATGCCGAGGTCTTTGCCGGCGATATTGTGATGCCGAGGTCTTTGCCGGCGATGATATTGTGATGCCGAGGTCTTTGCCGGCGATGATATTGTGATGCCGAGGTCTTTGCCGGCAATTTTTGCATACGCATTGCATCTCATCCTTGCATATTCCTGTGTGGCATGATGTTATCCCTGTGTTTGATTGTGTTGCTTCTTTTGAGTTACGACTTGTGATTTGATATCGGTGACATAGTAGGAACTATCTTTAGAATGTATTATGTGTTGCTGGACTGGAACTTTTCTGAGTGCAGGTGTGTAGTTCGGCGGTATGTGGTTGGGTGTGAAAGGAGTTTGTGTATTCTATCGGAATTATTCTGTTTTGCTAGTTGACTTGTTGGGTACCACGTTAGTTTTGGTACTCACCCTTGCTTCTACACTTGTGTAGGTTCTGAGCCCGGACTGTGAGTAGTAATTTCCTTGATCATCCGAGGCTTCTCAGGAGATTTAGAGAGGTAGCTGCTGTCATCTAGCTGACTCTCTTACCCTGTTTCCTTTCTGCTTTGTTCTATTTGAGAAGAAAGACAGTTTCAGACTTTGTAATTCTTTGGATTTCCGCATAACTAGTGGCTTGTACACGTGACAACCAAATCCTTGGGTGGTGTTTAAGGTTGCGAAGATTTCTCTTTTTGATTATCTATTTCATTTAGTACTTCCGCACATCATTTCGATATTCTTGTTGGGTTTAGGCTGACTTGTTCTGGTGGGTTGAGCAAGTGCCATCACGCCCATTTTTGGGTCGTGACAGTTGGTATCAGAGCCCCAGGTTCATAGGTCTCACGTGCATACAAGCCGAGTCTAAGTAGAGTCTCAAGGATCGGTACGGAGACGTCTGTACTTATCTTTGAGAGGCTATAAAGACTGTTAGGAAACTTATTTTTATTCACTCTCTCTTATCGTGCTTAAATTGTTCTTTAGTATTGAGTTGTGCTCGTGTTCATTTGACAGATGGCAAGGACTAGGGCTACTGTTGCTGGTGGTAGAGGTGGGGCAGCTCCCGAGAGAGTTGTTGAGGGCCCAGTTAGAGGTAGGGGAAGGGGCCGAACTAGAGGACGTGCCCGAGGAGCGACACGAGTTAGAGGCCAGGCTAGAGGGGCTCCTTTAGAGCCACAGATAGAGGTTGGTGAGGAGCAGGTTCCTTCAGAGCACGTAGCCTCACCTTTGCTGCAGGATACCTTACTGAGGGTGCTGAATGTCCTTGAGAGTTTTGCTCCGAATGGTAACTCGACAGGCATGCCCGGCGGTTCTCAGACCGGAGGAGGGGCTCAGACTCCAGATCAGCATCAGGCTCCTATGGTTCGTGGTCCAGTAGAGCAGCCACCACTGGATCCTAGAGTTGAGATTGATCTTGCACCAGTTGTTGAGGTTCGGGGTGCACCTATGGCCACATTGACTGAGAATGAGCAGCGTTGCTATGAGATGTTTAGGAAGATGAACCCACCTCAATTTCAGGGTGGGAGGACAGAGGATGCTCATGAGTTTCTGACTACTTGTAGAGAGCTGCTGGATACTGTCGGCTTAGCCGAGTCACACGGGGTTCGATATGTTACTCTTCAGCTTCGTGGGCCTGCCAGAGAATGGTGGAGGACATATTCAGGATCCTTGCCAGTGGGATCTCCCACAGTGTCTTGGGAGGTGTTCTCTAGTGCTTTCTGTGATCGATTTGTCCCTTGGAGCGTGAGGGAGGAGAGCCGCTTGAGGTTTGAGAGCCTAAGGCAGGGAGGCTTATCAGTCACCGAGTATGAGACCCGTTTCTGCCAGTTATCTAGACATGCGGCAGCCATTATTCCAGATGAGACGGAGAAAGTTCGTAGGTTTGTGAGAGGACTGACCTATTCTATCCGACAGGCAGTGTTTAGAGTATCTAGGGATGGAGCCTCTTTTCAGTCTGTTGTGAGTGCGGCCAAGGAGGCAGAGCTGATGGAGAGAGAAGAGTTCGGGGACCCCAAGAGGGCCCGTGGGTCCGGTCAGTTTTCTGGTACCTCATCTGGAGGTAGAGGGCCCTATAGAGGAAGTGACTCATCCCAGCGTCGAGGACCAGTTCATGCATCATTACCTACTCCTAGGGGTGGTCAGGCACATCATGGATCTCATAGTACGGGTCATGACTTGTATGGTTCTCAGCAACGATCAACAGGGCGAGACATCTATAGTAGCTCTTCAGGATCAGCACATCCGTCCCAGAGTCAGAGATGTTGTTTTAGTTGTGGAGATCCTGATCACTTGATACGACAGTGTCCCTTGTTAAGAGGACACAGAGGGACCCATCCTAGATCTTCAGTTCAGACTAGACCACCTACCCCACCACCATACAGGGGGCGAGACAGAGATCAGACAGCTAGAGGTGGTCACACTTCAGGCAAAGGGGCGAGTGGTGCCCTAGTTCCGCAGGGTAGGGGTAGAGGCGTGGCTCAGACAGGTGGTGGTAGGGGATCACAGTGTTATGCATTTCCGGGGAGGCCTGAGGCAGAGGCTTCTGATGCAGTTATCACAGGTATTATCCTGGTTTGTCATCGATCCGCGTCTGTATTGTTTGATCCTGGATCAACCTATTCTTATGTATCTTCCTACTTTTCATCTGGATTTGATTTGCTATGTGATCGTATGCCTGTTCCCATCCATGTTTCCACACCAGTAGGTGAGCCTTTAGTGGTGGATCGAGTGTATCGATCCTGTCTTGTTTCTCTAGTTGGGTATGATACTTGGGTAGATATGATTATTCTGGAGATGGTAGACTTCGATGTTATCTTGGGGATGGATTGGCTTTCTCCTTATCATGCTATTCTTGATTGCTATGCAAAAACTGTGACCTTAGCCATGCCCGGTGTACCAAGGATTGAGTGGAAGGGTGACTGTGGTTCTTATCCTAGCAAAGTTATCTCCTACATCCATGCTCAGAAATTGATTGATAGAGGGTGTCTGTCTTACTTGGCTTTTATTCGAGATACCAGTGTTGAAACAACTTCTATGGAGTCTATTCCTGTGGTTCAGGAGTTTGTCGATGTGTTTCCTACTGACCTTCCAGGTGTTCCTCCCGATAGGGATATTGACTTCCCTATTGATCTAGAGCCAGGCACTAAGCCCATATCTATTCCTCCATATAGAATGGCTCCAGCTGAACTGAAAGAATTAAAGGAGCAACTTCAAGATTTGTTGAGCAAAGGGTTTATTCGTCCTAGTGTGTCACCATGGGGTGCCCCCGTCTTGTTTGTGAAAAAGAAAGATGGGTCTATGAGGATGTGTATTGATTACAGACAGTTGAACAAGGTGACTGTCAAGAACAAGTACCCTCTTCCCCGTATTGATGACTTGTTTGATCAGCTTCAGGGAGCGGCTCTGTTTTCTAAGATTGACTTAAGGTCTGGTTATCATCAGCTGAGGATTAGAGCATCAGATATTCCTAAGACAGCTTTCCGAACTCGTTATGGCCACTATGAATTTTTGGTGATGTCCTTCGGGTTGACTAACGCCCCTGCAGCATTCATGGAGTTGATGAATAGGGTGTTTCGTCCATACTTAGATTCTTTTGTGATAGTATTCATTGATGATATTTTGATATATTCCAAGACTGAGGCTGATCATGTTCGTCACTTGAGAATAGTGCTACAGAGGTTGAGGGAGGAAAAGTTATTTGCAAAATTCTCCAAGTGTGAGTTCTGGCTTGATTCGGTGGTATTCCTAGGGCATGTGGTGTCCAAAGAGGGGATTAGAGTGGACCCAGCTAAGGTTGAGGCAGTGAGAGGTTGGACACGTCCTACCTCAGCTACTGAGATTCGCAGTTTTGTGGGGTTAGCTGGGTATTATCAGCGGTTTATTCAGGGGTTTTCTTCTATTGCAGCTCCATTGACTAGATTAACTCAGAAAAATGTAGCCTTTCATTGGTCCGATGAGTGTGAGGAGAGCTTCCAAAAGCTCAAGAATTTGTTGACTTCAGCTCCCATTTTGACACTACCGGAGACAGGTGTGGACTTTACGGTGTATTGTGATGCGTCAGGAGTTGGTTTAGGTGGTGTGTTGATGCAAAAGGGGAAAGTGATTGCCTATGCTTCTAGACAGTTGAAGGTTCATGAGAAGAATTATCCTACCCATGACTTGGAGCTAGCGGCTGTGGTTTTTGTGCTTAAGTTGTGGCGTCATTACTTATATGGTGTACATTGTGAGGTCTTCACTGATCATAGGAGTCTTCAGTATATTTTCAGTCAAAAAGATCTGAACTTGAGGCAGCGTAGGTGGATTGAGTTGCTGAAAGACTATGATTTGACCATCTTATATCATCCAGGGAAGGCTAATGTGGTGGCTGATGCCTTGAGTAGAAAGACTTCTAGCATGGGGAGTCTAGCTGCCATTCGAGTTGAGGAGCGACCTTTGGCCAGGGATGTCCAGCGTCTAGCTAATGGCCTGGTCAGGTTACAGCTTTCGGATGAGGGTGGTGTACTTGCTTTCATTGAGGCTCGTTCTTCCTTGATGGATCAGATTCGAGAGCACCAGTTCGAGGATGAGAAGTTATGTCTCATCAGAGACAAGGTGATTAGAGGAGAGGCTAAGGAAGCGACACTTGATCCTGATGGTGTCTTGAGGATTGGAGGTCGAATTTGTGTGCCTAAGGTGGGTGACTTGGTTAGAGTGGTCATGGAGGAGGCTCATTGTGCTCGTTATTCCATTCATCCAGGAGCAGCGAAGATGTATCATGACCTAAGTCAGCATTACTGGTGGTGTGGCATGAAAAAGGACATCTCAGATTTCGTGTCTAAATGTTTAACTTGTCAGCAGGTTAAGTGTGAGCACCAGCGGCCTGGAGGTGAGTTACAGAGGATGCCCATTCCTACATGGAAGTGGGAGCGTATCACCATGGATTTTGTGGTGGGTTTGCCTACTACCGTGGGTGGTTATGACTCTATCTGGGTAGTTGTGGACCGATTGACTAAGTCTGCCCATTTCATTCCTGTCAAGGTTAAGTATACAGCGGAGAAGTTGGCTGAGCTTTACATCAGTCAGATAGTTAGATTGCATGGCGTGCCTGTTTCTATCATTTCAGATCGGGGTTCACTCTTCACTTCACATTTTTGGAGGGCCTTGCAGCACGGTCTAGGCACTCAGTTTGATATGAGTTCAGCATTTCACCCTCAGACAGATGGACAGTCAGAACGGACGATTCAGGTGTTGGAGGACATGCTTCGAGCGTGTGTGATCGATTTTGGTTCCCGTTGGGACCAACACTTGCCCTTGGCAGAGTTCGCCTATAATAATAGTTACCACTCCAGTATTCAGATGGCTCCATTCGAAGCCTTGTATGGTAGACGGTGTAGATCTCCAATTGGTTGGTTTGATTCTGCTGAGATGGACTCATTAGATGCAGACTTTCTTAGAGATGCTATGGAGCAGGTTCGTATGATTCAGGGCAGGTTGTTGACTGCTCAGAGTCGACAGAAGAGTTATGCAGATAGGAGGGTTCGAGCCCTAGAGTTTATGGTAGGAGATCATGTTTGGCTTAGAGTGTCACCTATGAAGGGTGTTATGCGGTTCGGTAAAAAGGGGAAGCTTAGCCCTCGTTTCATTGGCCCATTTGAGATTTTAGAGCGAGTTGGAGAAGTGGCCTATAGACTAGCTTTGCCACCTAGCTTGTCATCTGTGCATCCTGTGTTTCATGTCTCCATGCTTCGGAAGTATGTGCCCGATGAGTCTCATGTACTTTCATTTGATTCGGTGGTGTTGAGTCCAGACTTGTCATTTGAGGAGGAGCCTATAGCTATTTTGGACAGGCAGGTCCGTAAACTAAGGAACAAAGAGATTGCTTCCGTGAAGGTGCAATGGAAGAATCGTCCAGTTAGAGAGGCAACTTGGGAGACAGAGTCTGACATGCGTGCTAAATATCCTCATCTTTTTGAAGTTTCAGGTACTTCCTTCTACCTTATGTTCGAGGACGAACATGATTTTTAGTGGTGGATAATGTAATGACCCATAATATCGTTTCTGGAATTAATCCTCTTGATTTCATAAAAATATCTCCCTCGAAAAATTTTAGGGGGTACTTTGGACTATACAAAAAATAAGACTATTTAATTTCTGGGTGAGTTTGAATAATTAATAAATAGTGGGTTAAATGTTAATTTAATCAAAATTCTATACCAACTTGCCCATATATTTTTAAAAAATAAATTAGGGTAAAAATATACATCTCCTTAGCAATTGATCAGAAAAAAAAAAAGAAAGAGAAGGGGACGGTTAGCGAGGAAATAATTCCTGCGGCGTAAAAACGAGAGGAGGGACGAGCTGGGTACGAAGATAAACAACAATTATATTTCTTCAATTGCAGGTATGCATTAATTGTTGGTGGAAAAGTGTATTATGAGTTTGGAATTTGAGTAAAAGAATTTTTGGGGAAAAGAGCCACCAAGTAAAGCCATTAGTGAATGGAGTTTTTCTATTATTATTATTATTAATAATAGTAGTGTTAATATAGCTAGCAGCAAGTTTCATATGTGAGTATTAAATAGGATTTGTTTTAGTACCTTAACATTTGAATATGATAATTGAAAAATGTAGGCAGATTGCAGTCGTCGTTTACAATTGTTTTCGTATAGATTTTATAATCTTTAGTTAGGTTTCGTTACAATTTTTATTCTCTTAGTAATTTTTATTATAAGTTAAATTTTGATACATTGAGATTGGTAATAAATAATAGGTGTTTTGCCTCATGTATATATCATTAGATTTGTGACATTCAGAGGAATTAGCACTTAATCCTACACTTGAAATTTTGAAACTTAATTATAGATTAAATGAGTTTGTGGGTCTATGCTAGATGTATAGTAATATGAGTAGGTTGGATGTCTTTAGTTTGAAAATCTTATTGCGAATTCTTATTTGATTAGATCGTGGTGCTACGGCTTCTATTCGAAAGGGGAAGGCTCAAGTGTTCGATTGAGCGTAATTTGACTAAGGCAAGTGAACTTTTAAAACTTTATAATTCTTGTAGAATTCTCGAATTATCCTTTCTCCTATGTGTGAATCGTGAAGTATTTTTACTATTTTAATGAGGTGCTTAAAAATAAATGGAAGTTGGTGTGTTGTTGTGACACTTGAAGTAAACATGTGGCTAAGTGAGGAGAATTTATGTTTGAGTTATATGGTTGTGGTTGGTGATTATGAGTGGATTGGTTGTAGATTTCATCTCATATGCATTCATTTTATGTCATACACATTGCATTGGTTCTGGATATTGGTATGAGTAAGATGGTAAAAGTTGGGACCGAGGTCTTTACCGGTCGAGATATTGTGATGCCGAGGTCTTTGCCGGCGATATTGTGATGCCGAGGTCTTTGCCGGCGATATTGTGATGCCGAGGTCTTTGCCGGCGATATTGTGATGCCGAGGTCTTTGCCGGCGATGATATTGTGATGCCGAGGTCTTTGCCGGCGATGATATTGTGATGCCGAGGTCTTTGCCGGCAATTTTTGCATACGCATTGCATCTCATCCTTGCATATTCCTGTGTGGCATGATGTTATCCCTGTGTTTGATTGTGTTGCTTCTTTTGAGTTACGACTTGTGATTTGATATCGGTGACATAGTAGGAACTATCTTTAGAATGTATTATGTGTTGCTGGACTGGAACTTTTCTGAGTGCAGGTGTGTAGTTCGGCGGTATGTGGTTGGGTGTGAAAGGAGTTTGTGTATTCTATCGGAATTATTCTGTTTTGCTAGTTGACTTGTTGGGTACCACGTTAGTTTTAGTACTCACCCTTGCTTCTACACTTGTGTAGGTTCTGAGCCCGGACTGTGAGTAGTAATTTCCTTGATCATCCGAGGCTTCTCAGGAGATTTAGAGAGGTAGCTGCTGTCATCTAGCTGACTCTCTTACCCTGTTTCCTTTCTGCTTTGTTCTATTTGAGAAGAAAGACAGTTTCAGACTTTGTAATTCTTTGGATTTCCGCATAACTAGTGGCTTGTACACGTGACAACCAAATCCTTGGGTGGTGTTTAAGGTTGCGAAGATTTCTCTTTTTGATTATCTATTTCATTTAGTACTTCCGCACATCATTTCGATATTCTTGTTGGGTTTAGGCTGACTTGTTCTGGTGGGTTGAGCAAGTGCCATCACGCCCATTTTTGGGTCGTGACAGTCTAATATGGATGGGTTAAGGAAAGAGATAATTAATGATGCTCAAAACTCTATGTATTCTTTTTATCTGGGATCCACCAAAATGTATAGAGATTTGAGAGAGGTGTATTGGTGGAATGACATAAAGACATACATAGTAAACTCTGTAATGGGTACGCACATTGTTAACAAGTAAAGGTGGAACACCAAAGACCGAGTGGTTTGGCCTAAGACATTGAAATTCCTACTTGAAAATGGAAGGAAGTGAATATGGATTTCATTACTGATTAACCAAAGACTAGGAAAAATTTTGACTCACTATGGGTGGTTGTTGATAGAATGACGAAAACAATCCTCTTTTTCTCGGTGAAGACTTCTTATAGTGTTGAAGATTATGCTAAGGTTTACATCAAAGAATTAGTAAGGTTGTATGGGGTACCATTATCTATTATATCGGATCATGTTTCTCAATTTACTTCTCATTTTTGGAGGCCTTTCTAAAAGGGCCTTCGAAAAGGCCCTTGTGCGAAGATATGTTGCGGGCATGTATGCTTAATTTCAATGGTTGGTGGTATCATCACTTCCCTCTTATTGAATTTGCTTATAATAATAGTATTCACTAAAGTATGAAGATGGTATCATTTGAAGCTTTGTATCATAGATGGTGTAGGTCACTAGTGGGTCGTTTGAGGTTGAAGAGATGTCTTTGATTTTAGATGATTTGGTACTTAACACAATAGAGAAGGTGAAGGTCATAAGGGAAAGGTTGAAGGCTGCCCAAAGTCATCAAATCGTATGCTGATGTTAGAAATAGAAATCTTGAATTTAAGGAAGGTTATTAGGTGTACTTGAAGGTTTCACAAATGAAAGGAGTAATGCATTTTGGGAAGATAAGAAAATTGAATGTTAGATATATAGGAACTTATGAGATTGCTAAGAGAATTGGGAAGTAACTTATGAGCTAGATTTGACTATGGAGTTGGCCATCGTTTATACGTTTTTTCAGGTGTTCATGTTGAGAAAATGCATAGGTGATCCAAATTCTATTGTAGCAGTGAAGGATCTGACTATTGGGGAGGATTTGACCTTTGAAGAGGTACCGATTGATATTTTGGATTGGCAAGTTTAGAGATTGAGAAATAAAGAAGTAACATTCATCAAAGTGTTATAGAGCAACCAACAAATTGAGAGTACTACTTGGGAAGCCGAGGTGGACATGATGAAGCGATGTCCTTAGCTCTTTCCTTCTATTAAAGCTTGAGGTACCTAATATTATCTATTCTTCAAAATTCTCACGAATACACATTTCCTTGCCTTATTGCATACATGTACATGAGACTATTTTTGAAAGATTTTTAATGATAAGTTTGATGGTTTTATGAAGATGATTTTTATGTTGCATTTTTGCATTTGTAATTTGTTAGTGACTATGTTTTCTACTCTACTTAAGCTTGATGATATCTCATTCGAGGAGGAAAGACCCCAAGGGGGTTATATTGTAACACCTTACATGTTAACAAGCCTGAAAAATTGGAAGTTGCAAAATTTTGAGGAGAAGTAGTTTTGCGAGCCAATGTACGGTTCATTGATTGGACCACAGATTGTAGAAAGGTCTTGTGGATCAAAGTTCTCAAAGTTGGTAAAACATTTTGTGAATGGAATTCACTCCACAAGGAACACGATGGGTCATATTGCTTTTTATGACTCGTAGACTAAGGCGTGGATGGGACCCTGAGAGAGAAAATATTTTCTGAAGTTCTTAAGCACTACAAACCATACATGAGATATCAATAATTCAAATTGCAATCTCCAGTAGCTGAATTTTTAGGACCATGCTTGTTCGAACCTAACATGACTTGTAGAAATGTTTACGAGCTGTGAACGGGGTCTTATAAATGGCTCTGGTAGATTTTCAAATGAAGGATTTTTCGGTCATTTTTAATTTGTTTAACTCTTAAACTATGTCATTTTGACCCACCTAACTAACTTGACAAACCTAACTCCTATAAACCCTATTCCTATTTAATTCTAATTCATTTACTCTCATAACCCTCTCTAAAGTTCTTAAAAAATTCTTTCTCCAAAGATTCTCTCCATTGAACCTAGGGTTTGAAGGTTTAGAAAAGGAATTTCTAGAACTTTCTTTTTTCAAGTTAAGGGATTCTCACTTGGGATATACATGGCTTCATTAATGAACTAGTTTCATCCATGATGTCAACATAAATTCTCTATTTTTCACAATGTTTAAGCATGAATCTTTATTGGTTTTTATGATGAAATTCCAAATGGTTGGATTATGCTCACTACATAATTATTATACCTATTTATGCATGAATTGTGAAGAATTACATGATTTCTATGATTTCCAAGTGAATGAAAGTGATTTTAAGTATATATTGATCATGGCTTGTTGAATTGATTTGAGCTCGTTTACTAGTGATTCAAATTGATTCCCATTGCATAATTTCTACATGATTTTTATCTAATTGCATGCTTTTAGCTCAATGGCTCATGAACCCACACATGGCCCTAGTTTCTTATGACAAAGATATGATTCTAATGAGTTATAACTCTATGTATGAAAAGTATGATGTTATGATGATGATAATATGATGATGAGGGTGACTTAACACCCTAATGTTGATGAAATAAGGACAAGATGGGGAGTATACCCATACTATATGAAATCTATGTAGATGGACTATTCCTATGATATGAAATATATTTATGAAGCTATGGTGACTATGTTATAAGCTACAAAAGTATGACTTTGATAAAGTGTGAATTATATATAAAGCTATGTATTTACATGATTATGTACTCCATGGGATATGGCTTAGCATCGAATGATCTTGTGCGAGGGTGACTATCTCTAAGGGTTCAATCCTCATGTCTGATAACTACGTGCCACCATAGGTTGATGATTATGTTTCTATAAGCCTAGCTATTAGATCCATTTAGCATAATGTTTATGTAATACTTACTATGCTATGGTTTAAGCCTAAAGGGTAGGATCTTTTATGTTTGTGTGATAGTCACCGTGCTAGGGTTAATCCTAAGTGGAATCACATCTTCCTTGGTAAATTAGACTTCTCTTACGCTCGGTGTAGAGGAAAAATCTGGATTCCACGTAATATTCTACATGGTCTTATTGCAGTTGTGGTCTTATTCCTAAATTTTTATGCTAGGTTATGAATGTTTTTATGATTGTTCCACCCATGGCTTTGTATGCTAGGTGATGAATGGTTTTATGATGCTTCTACTCATGGCTTTGAACATGCATTGCTCATACATATTGTGTCCTTATTCTATTGATTATGATTATGCATATTAATATTATGTTATGATGTTCCTTGATACATAGCATACCTTCATATTTAGTATATTTCATATACTAACACATCTTTGCCTACATGATCTAACCATGTAAGGATGGACAGCGAGACCGTTCCTCTATTTCGTTGCTAGATTCAGAATATGCTTTGAAGATTGTTGGTGGGTTCCCATGCTTCCGGGATAAGCCAAGTTCATGTTATTTTGTCATGTTGAGACCTCATGATTTCATTGTTATTCTATCTTGAGGGTGATCTAGTAGCATGTTCTAGTCCTTTCCATTATCTATTATGTACAGGCATGTTTAGACTAAAGATATTGTAATTTCCCTAAGGGAAACTATGACTTTTATATTGACATGTTCCACTTGCTTTCTCTCATATGAATTGCTTACTTACCTTATGTATGTATATGATATGAATAAGAGTCTTGGATGGGGCACCTTCTGTCACATTCGTCATGTCACGACTAGGCCCTATTTCGTGTCGTGACACAACAATTATTAATGAAGGGGATTTTTGGCCTTTCCCCATATATTAAGCCTAAACCTACATCTTTTTAGGTTTTTCCCCCTTTCATATTAACCTTAATTCGTCCTAAAAACACTCATTCTCTCCTACTCTAATTCCCTCAAAATTTCCAAGGAAAGAATTCTCCCAAGGCAAGGCAAGAAGAGCTAGGGTTTTCAAAGGTTGTGTTCCTAAATATTTAAGCTTTCTTTAATGTCTTAAAATCAGGTATGTGAGTTGATTTGCGGATCCTCTTCATCCACAAAGTACAATAACCGTCTATTTTACCCTTTTTTTAAGTTCTTGAAAATTTATGAGTTCATGAGTTGCATCAAATGATAATGAAATGATGTAATTTTAGTTATATTGACTATAATGATGCAATATAATGATTTTCTACGAATTTTCATCATTTTTACGTTGAATTTCATGATTTCTTTACTTAGGGTTTTAACGGATGAAGTAGCCTATTTAGGAATGGTTTTAAATTTGTGAATTCTAGCATGGTATTGCATAATGCTCCTGAATCATGTGTTTTAAAATTTATTGCATAAGCCCACTAAGCTTAAAGATAAGTTTCTGCATGATGTTAATGATAAGGGCCTTAAGGTATGTTATGAAAGTATAGACACATGGAAGATCGGATGAATGGAACTCAAATCCGGAGGCAACTCCAACTTATAAGCGACACCTCCAATTCGCTCAACAATCTCATAAGGGCCTACATATCAGGGGCTTACCTTGCCCTTCTTCCCAAAACGCATCACATCCTTCATAGGTAAAACCTTCACTATACCCAATCACCAACACAAAATTCAAGATCCCTCCTCCTAACATCTGAATAGGACTTTTGATGACTTTGGTCCATTTTCAATCTCTCCCTAATCACCTTCACCTTCTTCATGGCATCCATTACCAAGTCCGGGCAAACTAGAGCCATCTCCCCCAACTCAAACAACCCCACAAGTGACCTACACCTTCTCGCATACAAAGCTTCAAATGGTGCCATACCAATGCTAGCGTGGAAGCAATTATTATAAGAAAACTCAATGAGTGGAAGATGGTCATTCCAATTCCCCTTAAACTCCAACACACAAGCCCTCAACCTATCCTCCAAGGTTTGAATAGTCCTTTCCACTTGGCCATTAGTTTGAGGGTGAAAAGCAGTGCTCAACTTAATCTTAGTTCCAGTCCCTTATGAAAAGACCTCCAAAATTGGGTACCTCTATCTGATATAATGGACCTAGGTATACCATGCAACTTCACCAACTCTTGGATTACAACCTTTCATAATCCTCAGCACTGAAGGTAGTCTTAACCATTAGAAAATGAGCCAACTTCGTCATCCGAGCCATAATAACCAAAATGGAATCAAATTACCTCCGGATCTGAGGCAACCCAACTACAAAGTCCATGTTCACATCTTCCCATTTCCATGTGGGAATCTCTATGTCATGTGCCCAGCCACCAGGCCTTTGGTGTTCTACCTTCACCTGTTGACGACTCGGCCATTCAGATAGAAACTTCGCGATGTCTTTCTTCATACCATGCCACCAATACACTTCTTTCAAATCCCGGTACATTTTCTTAGACCCTGGGTTGATAGAGTAATGAGAGTTGTGAGCCTCACTCATGATCATCCTTCTAACATTGTCCATGTTCGAAACACAAAGCCGGTCTTGGTACCTAATACACCCAAATTACACTCCGAAGAAGAGTAAAGCGGTCGTTAGTCAAATATAGAACTCAACCAGAGTTGAGGTCGATCCCACAGGGAACAGGTAAGAATTTATCTATTAGTACCAACTTTCAGATGTAAATCCTATTCCCAAGATAAACATGCATAAAGTAAATGGGGGGTTGTGTTATTTAATTTAAATACTTTTGTAATGTAATTAACAAAGGCATTATTCTGGTTTTAAAACAGAAAGAGAGGCTAGGTTGTGTTCCCCATGACGTCTAATACGATAACTAATCTGGATTGGTAAACTCACTCTTAATGGTACATGAAAGATCCAACAACTAAGCTAATCTCTAGTTCACCTTTCGGTCTTTCCTAGTGATATTTCACTCATCTCCTTTCAGTCGCAGAGTGTATATTATTCTAAACTTTGTTTTTGATCTCAGAGTACCCTCACCTTTCAGTCTCAGGCACTTAGACTAGGTTCAGAACCCCGAACTTCTGTTGTTAAACTCTTTTCCCAATCACTACATCCCTCTCGGGCATGCAGCGAATACAGGCTTACCCTAATGCGTCGACTCACTAAGGAGAAGTTTAGAAGGAAGAATTTAACAATACATACAATAATCATTCTCACGAATTACCCCAGTTTGCGTTATCTTATTGAATCGTCATGGTTCCCACAACCCTAGTTGTGGGTTTAGCCTAGCATAATATTGATAACTTGCCCACAACAATAAGATGAAAACATAATGATTGACTTACAATTGAAAGAACAAGAATCCGTGTTACAATCTTCGAATGATGATCAAAATCACGAATCACGCGTATTGCAAAGCCAAACTATTGTTTTTCTCTCTTACTCTCTTGTTTCTACCGTCAGAACAAAAGTGTTTAATGAAAAAAAAAATATACTATTTATACTATCCGATACAATTTAGGAAAAATAGACTCGGCACAGGACACGGTCCGTTACACGGACCGTCTGAGGCTAGACGGCCTGTCAACTGGTCCGTGTGGCTCAGTTACTGCGTTGGCACGGTCCGTGTTGCGTGAGACGGGCCGTCTGTCCCTCCGTGTGGCTCCACTTGCAAAAATTCTGATATTTTTGACGAGGGCCCTTTGAGTTACGTCATTTTCACGGTACCCGACATGGCCCGTCTGGTGGCAGACGGTCCGTTTGACGGTCCGTGTGAACTTCCTTGCGCAATTTCCTTAAATTTCGATGAAAGCCTCTCCGAGTTACGTCAGTCACATGGCGCGTGGCACGGACCGTCTGAAGATAGACGGCCCGTGTGCCCGTCCGTGTGAGGGACGTTGTTGTCTATTTTCTGCTCGTTGCACCAAGTGTGGTGCCACGGTCGGTCACACGAACCGTGTAGCGTGACACGGCCCGTGTGGACCTTCCGTGGTCCTACACTTGGCCTTGTTTTCCACTCGTTCCTTGTGCTTTCCTCAATCATCCATGCCTTTGCTATTTTCCTGCACAGTATCAAAACGAACCTATTAAACTAACAAAATGCTTAAGAACGCACAATAATTCTATGTCTTAAGCGTCGTAAAAGTCGTATTTTCATGACTTATCAGTACCGAAGTACACCATCTCTCCATTGGAAGAACACCTCAATCTCCTTTTCAACAACCAACTTCTTCAATTCAAGCAATGACGGGTCCAAATCTTGCTTATCCTTTCATTACTCACTATGAAGGATTCTTCCCCCCTTTGAACACAAACACCACCATTGCTTGAATCACCCAACCTGACACCCAATCTAGAAAACTGGTGAACATCTCTTGCCAACTCCTTCTTTTCTTCCCCAACCTGCGCCACACTCCCCATCGACAACCTGCTGAGAGTGTCGGCAATAGCATTGGACTTCCCGGATGATATAAAACACTCATGTCAAATCCTTTAAGAGTTCCAACAACCTCCTTTGCCTCAAATTGAGATCTCTCTGGGTGAAAACATATGGCAAATTCTTGTGACCAATGAACACACCAACATGCACCCAATAAAAATAATGTCTCCAAATCTTCAAGGCAAAAACCACTGCTGCCAATTCAAGATCATGCGTGGGGTAGTTACGTTCATGCACCTTTAACTACCTTGATGCATACACTATAACCTTACCATTCTGCATAAGCGCACAACCCAATCCAATACTCGAGGCATCACAATACACCACAAATCCTTCTAAACTATCTGGTAAAGTTAAGAATGGAGCTGATGTAACCCGATCCTTCAAAGTATGGAAACTCTTCTCGCACTCATCTGACCATACAAACTTAGCCTGCTTTTGGGTCAACTTGGTCAATGGAGATGCAATAGATGAGAACCCTTCCACAAACCTTCTGTAATACTCACCCAACCAAAGGAAACTACGAATATCCGAAGGAGTCATCAGTCTAGGCCTATTCTTCAGGGCCTTGGTTTTCTTCGGGTCTACCTTGATACCATCACCGGATACCACATGACCAAGGAAAGCCACTTCACACTTGCAAAACTTAGTGTACAATTATTTTTCCCTCAGAGTTTGGAGAAGTATTCTCAAGTGATTCCTGTGCTCCTGCTCACTTCAGGAGTAAATGAGGATATCATCAATGAAGACCACCACGAAACTATCGATGAATGGCTTTAACACCTGGTTCATTATATCCATAAATATGGCCAGAGCATTGGTTAGGCCAAACGACATATCCACAAATTCAAAATGTCCATATCTAGTCCGAAAAGCTATTTTGGGAATATCACATTCCCTAAACTTCAACTGATAATACCCGCAATGAAGATCAATATTTGAGAAATGAGTAGCCTCTTGAAGCTGATCAAACAAGTGATCAATCCAGGACAACAGATACTTATTCTTAATAGTAACCTTATTCAGCTGCCGGTAGTCGATACACATACGAAGAGACCTATCCTTCTTTCTTAAAAACAACACGGGAGCACCCTACGTCAATATACATGGCCAAATGAAACCCTTCTCCAATAGATCATTTAACTGTTCTTTTAATTCTTTCAACTCTGCTAGTGCCATACAATAAGGAGGAATAGGAATAGGCCGAGTATCTAGAATAAGATAGGTGCCGAAGTCCACCTCTCTCATTAGAGGGATGTTTGGTAAGTCTTTGGGAAGCACATCCAAAAATTAATTCACCACAGGGACCGACTCAAGAGTAGGCACTTCGAACTCCATATCCTTGACCCTCACAATATGATAAATGCACCCCTTAGAAATCATTCTCCGCGCCTTTAGGTAGGAATTAAACTAACCTTTAATAGAGGAGTCACCACCCTTCAATTCAAGAATGGGCCCAACGGGAGGTTGGAACTTGACCTTTCGGGTTCTACAATCAATAGAAGCATATGATTCATGCAACTAATCCATCCCTAGAATCACATCAAAATCAAACATCTCAAGTTTAACAAGATCATACGGAAATATTTTGTGCAATACGGAAATAGAGCAAGCATGATAGACTCTATGTGCAACGATAGATTTGCCTATAGGAGTATAAATTGAGAAAGCATCCCTCAAAACTTTGGGACTCAAACTAAATTTAACAGCCAAAACAGGCGTCACAAAAGACAAATTTGCACTCAGATTAAGAAAGACATAAACATCAAAGTCAAAGACTTTTAACGTACCGGTCACAACATCCGGAGCTCCCTCAACATCCTGGCGAGCGTGAAGTGCATAAAACCAATATTTCTTCGGGGCAACACCTTGGGGAGCCCTTTGTTGGATTGCCTGCCTTGGGCCACCTGACCTTGGCTTCTAAGGGCATTTCTTGGACAATCAGAAGCCTTATGATTTTTATCACCACATCTGAAACACACATTCAAATCCCTCCAGCAGACTCTCGTGTGAGGCTTCCCACACCTGTCACACAAACGATACCCCTGACCGCCACCACTTGGTGCTCTAGCATAGGAGGCGCTCGATCATTAGCAACTCGAGCACTGGAACCTTGGCCCTACTAGAAGCGACCAAAACCAACATATTGAGAACCAGAGAATCTACCATCGAAATGGGATCTCTAGGGATTGTAAACTCTTTTCTCTTTGAGTTTCTCCCCTTCGATCTTATCAGTGTACACTATGAGTCTGGCAATATCCATGTCCTGTATAAGCATCGTAGTTTGACATTTCTTCACAAGCAAATCAGAGATACCCAAAACAAACTTGTGTTTTGTTGCACAGGAATCAACCACCAAGGATGGAGCATATTTGGAAAGCTTTGTGAACTTGAGGGAATAATACCTCACACTCATACTCCCCTGCTTAAGATTGATAAACTTAGCCAATCTAGCCTCTCTAAGCTTGAGCGGAAAGAAGAAATCAAGGAAAGCAAACTTGAACTCTGTCCAATTGACATCACTACCAAAAACCCTTTCCAAGGTCCATTGAGTGTACCACACTTCAGCCACATCCTTTAACTGATAAGCGGCTAGTTCAACCTTCTCCTTAGAGGTAACACCTATGATGTTCAATACTTTAGTAAGTTCATCACTGAACTCCTAAGCATCCTCGTCACCCTTTGATCCATAGATTTCCGGAGGGTTCATCTGGGTGAAATCCCTGCTATACTTCTTCCTTGTTGGATCGAGCTCCTAACTTCTTATGGGGTAGTTGTTTATGTCTTCAGCAGACCTTGAGGATTCCACTTTTATGTTTTGGTTCTATTTGAGGACTAGAAATTAAGCTTTGTATTTCATTTGAGTATTCTATACATATTGGCTTGTACATATGACACCAGTCGTTAGGATAGTTGTATTTTGTTTTCTTTCGCTTATTTATATTATTAGATTGTTATTTATATTAAGATGCTAGGTTTTGGGCTGACTCACCTTGATAGTTTAGGTGAGTGCTATTACACTCGAATTTCGAATCATGACAAAAGTAAAGATTTGTAAAAGATATAAACATGATGACACTTTTCCCTAAATGACGTTTAAAAGAGAAGTCCCCAAGATAAAAGGACAATTCTCACTTGCTAGTTCCTATGTTTGAGCTACTCCTATGGTTGCTACTTATGATTCTAAGTTATATTTTAAAGATTTTGTGGGATGACTTAGCATCGGGTAGACTTGAGGTTAGGATTCATTCTGTTAGTTGAGGCAAGAGCCAAAAAGGCTAAATCTTAAAGTCCCTAACTATGTGCCACCATAGGAGCCCTTGTAGGCTAGGTTAGTGGATCCATATAGGCCATTACTATTATAATGATGCAAGCAAAGATGACGGAATTTCATCCAGCAAGTGGTCTCCCCGTGCCAGCATAGGGGGTTATGTTGGATTCTCTGTAGTACCTCACATGGTTTTATATGTCTGTTAAGGACTTCTCCCACAAGCTCATGATTCTATGATATGTGTTCATTACACGTGATTTCTCATGCATTGACTCTTACTCATATTGAGCTATATTCCTCATGTATGCTTAAGCTCAATGTATTTATCTTTCATCTCATACGTACTTATATGTTATGTTTATTAATGATAGCATTATAATTTCATACATGTATTGTATCTCACATACTTAGAACATTCTAACGTACTAACGTGTATTTTGCCTGTATTATTTAACCATGTAGAGACCGGTACTCCTCCAATGACGCAAGACTAGTATTCAATGTTCAAGACTAGAACTTTTATATGTTGTACCTTGTATTTAATTTTGAGATGATGCATTTATGGCCCTTTTGAGGCTTTTACGTTCTTTGTTGCACAGTTATGGAGTGTTTTCTATTAGTGAAAACTGACTGTACTAGTTCTTTCCACCTATGAATTAGTTTGTATTCTTATGGATAAAGTATGTTAATTATTCTTGTTGCTTTTAATGTTGCTGCATTGCTTTGAAAATGCGCATAGACCCTTCTCCGTCTTAATTTCCGCTACTCTCAACGTAGTTGCCAATGAATGCTTAAGATTCTTAACATGGCCTGGTGAGGTGCCTTCGGGTATCTCATTCGTCGTGTGATGATTAAGCCCCTAAGTCGGTTACTACATGAGGCTCGAGAAAAAGGGCAAGCTCTGCTACAGGTATTTGACCCTTTTGAGATCCTAGAGCTAGTGGGAGAGGTATCCTATAGACTTGCTTTGCCACCTAGTCTATCTCCTTTGCAAATAATATTTTATGTCTCGATGTTATGGTGTTATATCCCAGATGAGTTTTATATGATTTCTCTTGATTCGATGGAGTTGGGCCCAGATTTGACCTATGAGGAGGAGTATGTGGCCATTTTAGACAAATAGGACAAAAATTTGATAACCAAAGAGATAGCTTAGTAAAGGTTTAGTGACGGCATCGACCCATATGAGAAGCTACTTGGGAAATTGAGTTTGATATGCAAATCCATTACCCTCATGCTTTTGAGATCTCATGTATATCCTTTGCCCTATGTTCGAGGACGAACATAGTTTTTAGTGGTGGATGATCTAATAACCCTAAAGGTCATTTTTGGCATTTTCAAAAAAAATTATCATTTTGCTCCTCTCAACAGTTGTCCTGAGTCATATTTAATTGGTTTTGAAAGTTGATTTTTGTACGTTTAGTAAAGTTTAAATTAAAGATTTTAGTTTTGAAGGCTTAAGTTGCCTAATTTGAATTGTTGACTCATCTAGAGATTGGAGTTTTAGTACAAAATTTCTTCAACAACATTAGTTCTGAAATATGAAAATTAGTCTAGGAGAGTTCTCAGAATCAGATTTGGAGTTGTTTTGTGGATTTTAGGTTCGACGTTGAAATTTGACTTAGGTTTGACTTTGGCCAACATTTTGAGTTTGGGTGAATAAATTGTAATTTTTATTGTTCCTTCAGTTCCAAGAAGTGATTTTAGTCGTAGAATGAACTCTGTTATAGTTATTTAGGTATTCTAGCAGAATTTTGATATTTCTAGTGTTTACGTTAGTTTAGTTGTGACTTATCGAATTTCAGATCAAGGAGACCCCAAATTTAATTTTCGACAATTTCATTGAGTCTAGAATATCAAATTTTCTAGGGTTACATATGTGACTTGTCTGTATGGAGTATCGAAAAAATCCCGAGAGTCCATTCTATGATTTTTGTGCCTTATATGAATTGTTGACATCTGGTGTACGTTGGCTTCCTTCATTGCGATTGTGGCACTGTAGCTTGTGATCACGAAGCATAGTGAAATTACCCTCCATGATCGCGAAGGGAGGCTAGTAATCACAAGGAGATCAGTGACCATGAGGCGCGATCATGAAGAGGTAATTATTCCTAAATAGTGAATAGTCTTAATAGTTGAATTTTAGCTATTTTTCTCCATCTTTGGAGTTTGAGAGCTTGGGAAGGGACGATTTCACTTGATTGTTTGAGAAGAAGTTATTGGAAAAGGTATTTTTGACTTTCTTATTAGTTAACCAAAAATAATTTCTTAATTTTAACATCAAATTTAGTGTTTCCATATGGAGAAATTAGAGATTTTTATGAACTTGAATATTTAATATAAATGGTTACTACAAACTCTTTTGAGCTATGTTTGCGAAATGGTTTCACCAATAGCTTCCTAATTACATGAAGAATGTTTTCATTTTGAAATTTCAAGATTTTAGCCTCAATTTTTGCTATTGAATTTTTGGACCATTTCCTCTTCTTTCCTGAATTTCATGATTTTAGTGTCATTAGTTTTGAAGTGTGATTGTATATTAATTTTTACTAGATTGTTGTGTTTTAAAGTCGAGTCAGAAAGGAAAGCTTTAATGATCCTCCGGGTCATATCTATAATTTTGTTGTTATTATGTTGACTGGAGCATATGTATGGTGACCTCGGGACTATTGGTGTGATTATTAGTCGCGTTGTTCGGAAGGTATGTGGATTTTTGAGTTAACTAGAACGTTATACCCGTAAAATGAATTATTGAGTAAAGTCCTAGTAAATTATCTCGGAATGGAATTTGGACAATTCCATTATCTCCGGAACGACTGAATTAGGCTAGAAGCATGTTCGGTGCAATTATATCATGGATTGCAAATTTCGCAGCCGAAACCGATTAACAGTTGACCTAGTCAATCCTCTTGGGAACTATGCTCTGAATGATAATTTTGATAGCATGGTTATCTTTTGAACATAAATTTTGGTCTAGGGCGACCCTTCATTTTATATCGGGGACATTCGAATGTGATTTGATCCCCCAGGGGCTTTCCATTAAAAGTTGTGTATAAAGAAGTAGGCCCTCACTTTATCGTATGAAGATCCATTGGAAATTTTGGCCGCACCATTGGATTCGGATGTCAAAATCCATGGGTTTACATAGTTTATTTGCGAAAATCGGAGCCTGGACGAGCCCGAAATGATTAAAAAGCGAATTTGAGGGTCATTGGGGGGGGCAGTGTTGTGGCATGCTTTGAGACTACCTCATGGCATGAGTTGCCACTTGGCAGTTAGGTGGAAGAAGGATAGCTTCATATAGATACATAAATTTATACATATATACATATATATATATATATATAGTTATTTCTCCAACTTCAGACTGTATTTCTGAGCTCATTTTCATCCCATTTGAGTTATTCAAAGGGCTACGTGACTCATTTGCAAGGAATGTTGTGGTGAAATCCCTATTTCTTTTGCAGATTATATATCTTAATTGGCAAAAATTTTATATTGCAATATCTTAATCATTTCTTGACGAAATTAAGTGAAATTTATGTCTAAATTGTTCTACGTTATGAGAGGAACGTTGTGATATGCTGGGTGTTTGCAGATCTTTTTTGGTTTTTGAGAATTTTGACCGAGAAAATTTTGAAAAGAATGTTTCCCCGTAAAGTTTTTAACTTTAATTTTTGGCCTTTTCTCGGACTTCTGGGATCCGTTTTGGGCAAATTTCAAGCTATGGTTTTGGTGTGATATGAAGATTAATTTTGAAAGATTGGTTTTGCATTTTGAGCATGGGCCCTGATTATTCCCATTTTAGTCGTAATTGGTGTATTCACCCGTTTCCTAAGATTTTACAACCACATCAGTCGTAATGATCTTATGACTTATGTTAGAACTGTTGGGCAGCATTGACAAGTGATTCAAAGGGGAAAATCTTGGTTGGATTGACTTAGAGAAAGAGATATCGGATGTCAGGTAGGCTAGGCTTTCTCAAAACCCTTGACTGAGCTGAAATAATTACATCTTTGAGTTGGAATATCTAGAAATGTACTATTTATGGATTGAGTTGTAGGGTTTATGTTTTATATGGCTGGATATGATCTTTGTGTTGTGTATATAGAAAGTTATAGGATGGTAGTTATTTTTTTAAGGTTGTGTCGGCTCTAGCTATTGTATTACTAGAGTTCTTACATTATATGACAATGAAAGGGCCTGAATGGATTGGTTGGAGGTGTGAACATGTGACAGGTATGTACATTAAGCTTGACCCTTGCTTGTATTTGTGTGTGGTTTGAGGCTATAGGAATATACTAGCTATTGAGGTTGAGCTGTGATTATATGCTACCTTGTGTGTTGAATCTACTATTTATATCTAGTTGGTATGTATATGCATGTTGTGGCTACGATTATCTATATTTTTTCTTAGTACTTATTGTAGAATTTTCCGATTAAACATGACTCTGTGTTGCCCTGTGGTGTATATGATCCTATATCATGTTGTGTTCTGTTATGTACCAGTGCTACTGATTAGTGAGTCGAGCGATACACCATGTTCTGGGGACGGTCATCATTGTAACCCTAAAGGATCCTTGTGTCCTATAATACGAGATGCATTGATACTAAGACACTGGCGGGTTCAAGATGGGAGTGGGACCTTGTTAGCGAGATGTAGGTTGTATCCTTGTACCTGCTAGGCTGCGATATGATTCGGTGTTGGTGGCATCTTTCTGATTATCTAGCCTCCTAGGCCTTTGCTTAGGTTACACCAGTGTTGCCCTATAAGTTATTTTACACATAAAAAGGGCTTGGTAAGGGCTGAATATGAATTCATTCTTAGGTCAAACATGTGTTCTTACTCAACTTGTACCTCTATAAGTGTGCATAGCCTGTTGCTATAGAGCGGCTGACTAGGGGATTATGTATTGATCTTATGCCAAATGGTGGCCTGATTCTAGTATTGGTATGACTCCATGGGGCATGGTCGTCTTAAGTACTTATGATGTAACATGATTGTCCATGTTTTCTCTGGGCACTAGGATTGATATGGTTATGGTATCCTTGGCCTTTGCTAGGCATTATTCTATGGTGATATGTGATATCTATATATATGTCTCTATACACCACTATGTACTACTGATAGTTATTGTATACTAGTTCTCCCCATCTGATGACAGGGTATCTATTGTACCTGAGAGAGGTGGTATTTACTATTATGTAGGTTTGATTGAGATTGTGGGATACCTGGGTTGTGATGTCATCGCCTACGTTTACTCTGGCATGCTATGCTTGTCGTCGCCTATGTTCACTCTAGACATGACATGCTTTGGAGTTTCGGATCTAGTTGAGTGAGTGACTATTGACATCTCCTCCCAAATGATGCTTTCCATCATCATTGAGCAATGATGGTTACGTCTATAGAGTTTGCGTCTTGGGTGACGCTCCTCGTGGACTTGTGTCCTGGTGTCCGTGATTTGATGCCAAGTGGCAGATACAAATACTGAGGACTGAGCATCTGCTGCGTTTTGGGTCGAGGACCCCCTGATTGATAGTTTGTGGGGCTAGGGTCGGTGATTTATACTTTGATGATGACATACTGCTGGTATGTTAGGGGGATTCTTTCTTCTACGAGGGATACGTCCCACCATTATATTTATGGCCAAACTACTTGGCCCTAGCTGTCTGGCCATCTGGAGGCCAGTTCAGAAGACCTAGGGGTTAGAGTCCCTGGGTGATTTTAGGGGTTTGAGTCCCTGTGTAATACTACTTCTTATGGGTCGAGGACACGATTACTTTTGTGATGTTGGGGGTCGGGGGCCCAATTGTTTACCCATTGATCCATTCACCTGTTCACTATCTGATTGTGCATGGGTGTACCTCCTGGGCTTATGAGGGATTAGGGGGCGTTCAGACTTAGACACTAGGGCCTGACACATATATACAACCAACTCTTGTTTTGATTTTATTGAGAGATAGGCTCTATGAAAGTTCTATAGGATTCTGTGATGGTTCTAAGGAATTTTGTTTTTATTTGTCAACATGATTGTTGTACGTGGGTGTACCTTTTGGGCTCTAGGGGCCAGTTGGCATACATGCATAGACACTAGGGCCTTGCACGCGCTTATCACACTATGCCTCAGTTGAGGGTCATTGTGGTATGAGCCTATGCAGGTTTCGTCAGTTGTATTGATGTTTATCACTTGGGTTGGTTCAGTTATCATTGTTCATCTCGTTAGTTGGCTCAGTGGTAGTTAGAATGTTTCCAAACATGCCTATGCCTAAATTTGAGTTTGTTTTGCTATGCTGCAGCAGTTCTCTTTATATTTGGCTTTATATATGTTTACTATTTCACTCAGTCGGCCGATGATGCCTACTGGGTGCCTTTTTTGGTACACACCCCTACTTTTACATCATCACATAGAGCAGGTACAGGTACATGACGTGATAGCTGAGTTGGAGAACTTTGGGAGCGGTTAGGAGACTTTCTGTAAGCACCGACAGCTCTAGCTTCTTTACAGTGTCCTTCCTATTGGTGACCATCTTTTTTATCCAGACATTGGCCTTGTAGAATAAAATTGGTATCTATAGGTGCACTCCTGATTTTGTATATTATTATGATTATCAATATATGTATATGATATGTCCTTGTGTCTATTATAGCTTTGTACAGTTGCCTTCCAGGTTCTGGGTAGGTTTTGGTGTATATATTATTGTTGTATCGATTTAGTTTGGACTAGAGAGCTAAGACTGGTACTTTTGTGTTGGGAATTGGCTTGCCTGTAGGTGGAACCTAGCAGGCGCTATCATGACCGGGACTGAGTTGTGACAAAGTGGCATAAGATCACGTTCACTAGTCTCAACTAGGCCGAGCTACCATCTAATAGGGTCTTGTGGATAGGTGCGAAGATGCCCGTGGCTTATCTCCAAGAGGCTATGGGATGTTTAGGAACTTTCATATGTTATTGATTCTTGTTGTGTGTCTTTTCAATGGTTATGCGATGTCTGAGAATTTCGCTCTGTTCTTTCCTCTGCGTGGAAGTCACGTAGAGGCCAAACTCTGGGACGGGGAAGTGTTACGTCGTTAGTCCTAGATAGGGAGCAGCCCCAGAGCCCATTGAGTAGAGGCTAGATGCCCTCGAGTTGTAACAATCGGATGAGGAAGCTTGCAGGCAGTGAGAATGTAAAAAGGACTCAGTGGTAGGTTTTGTGATTAGTACTTGATTTGTGGGGGCCTATTTATTGCGCTATAAGATATGTTATTGGAAAAAGAGTTTTGTGATACGTATATCGTATGTTAGCGGCTAGTTAAAGGTTATATGGGTTGTGATTACTCTTGATAGAGATCTTGGAGGCGAGATAAGTTGAGATTGAAGTAAGACTGAGCATTGGTGCCTTTCGAATATTCGTATTCAATTATTTACCTACTCGACCTTTTGGGTTTCAAATATTGTTTAGTATGTGAACCTGGTGGGATTCTGAGTAGTTATCCCCTATGTTTTAGTTCTACCCTGTTTATGGGTGAATGTAAGCCAAACCTTGTGATTTATACCTATGACAGTTTTGATGCTTGCCAACTGGAGTGGGTGGTCTGATACTGGCGTATATAGTATTTGAGAAATCGGTTGTCAGATTTTCTCTTGGCTACACCTTGTGTCTCTATTGCCACAATTCCCTGTGGTGATTTGGTTGATATACGATTCTTCTAATTCTATGGTCACTAGATTGTGAGATGGATGCTATGCCTAGAGGCTTAGTTAAGCTTTCTATTGTTATATCAGATATTGTTGTGTTATCAGCTTAGTTGCAAGTCACTCTGCCCTGGGGACTTGTTATGATTGTTAACATATTGAGACTGTGTTTTTAGGATTCCTGTCTATGCTTGTCAATGGGAATGTTGATCAATTTGCCAGATTGCCTGGTACTTAGGTTATGGTTATATAGTGTTAGGTGCGTTGCTCCACCCAACGCTTGTTTGAGTATGAGTTCCGAGCCTTTTTTATCAAGGGTTAGATATTGAGGTAGTGGAAGGTACATATTATTAATGTAGGATTAGGTATGACGATTCTTAAGGATTGTGATACACGATCGAGTGATATTTTCGGATGGCCTCAGTTTTGGTATTGCCTTGGGGGTGGACTGACTTGTTTCTATTTTGTGGTTGTTGATGTAATACTCTAGTTTGCTGGTTTGCGCCTACAACATAGGGTGTGTATGGTATAGACTTGTTACAGGTCATCCTAGCCAAGGTCTGGACTATGCGAGATAGCTTGAGGACAGTATTGAGTCAGCACACAGGATTATACTAACCATGTACACTGATTTGTACAGTTAAGACTTGGGATAGAGCTGTTCTGCGGGTGTCGCCCCTGAGAGAAGTCATACGTGTTGTAAGGTAGGGCCAAAAGTGGCCCTATAAAATGGACAATAATCTTTGGGCCTCATGCTGTCCCAAATTCCTGCACAAGTACAACCAGTATACTCTTCATGTTTTTCATGGAAAAGTTACACCAAACTATAGGTATTTTTACTTACGTTAGCCCTAAAGGATTAGGTTCTCTTCAAGAACCCTAGAGGTGAGCCTTGGCTGATTTACAAAGTGAAGAGAGAGCAAGGAGAAACTTGGAAAGAAATCTGATTTTTGGCTTTGAGAAAATGACTAAAATTGCTGGTTGTTAGTCCCTTTTATAGGGCCACTTTTGGCCGACTTTCTTTGGTATTTCAAGACTTATTTTATTAAGGTTATGATGCAGCAACTTGGCCTTTCCACTTGGGCCTTATTGGGCTTTAATTGGATGGGCTTTGTTGCAAATATTTCTCCCTTAAACCCACTTAGTTTGGGCCCTATTTGTAAATTCGGTTATGAATGTAATTTGACCCTTTTCCTATTCATCTTGGGCTGAAAATATTTTCCTTTTATAATGCTAAACCATGGGCCCAAATAACATACTTAACTCAGTGTTATTCTTTATCGGACTTGAACAAATTTGGTGTTAGGCCTCGTCTCCGTCTACCTAGCCTATTTAAGCTAAGAACTTAGGTGACTCACCTGTTAACTTCCTAAGTCTCACAAGCACCTCACTTTCTTTCACTTCATTTAAAGTCATGATATCCTTAAGTTGACTTAAAAGTTATATACACTCGGTCATCTTGAGTGTTAGACGTACATATAGCTCTTTAATCTGCTAGTCAAGCACTTTTAAAAAAATGTGTGCTAGTTTGACCCCGCCATATCATGTTTCACATGCGTTGGATTAGTACATGTAAGATGTGGGGTGTTACAAATACATCAGACTCATCTCAAGGAAACTCGACTCAACTCAAACGACTCATGCCTGTTTAGGACAAGGATAAATTGTAGACAATGAAACATCAACATCTATCAAGGCTCATACCATCACATCAATATCAAAGCTCTATCAAAAAGAAGATAGCTGGGAGTTATTCTAACCAACAACCATCACCTATGAGCTGGTGATGATACAACGAAGCGATGTTGTTGCTACATCTATCCAGTACCCTGCCCAGGGTAAAGGAGATCAACTTCAGTGGATCCACTAAAAGAAAAATCAGTCCTCTTTTGGGATAAGGAGCCATCCGCATTGCGATTAAATCCTCTCTCCTACGCGGGCCACGTAATTAATAAGTTCGAGTGAGACTTACTCTCACCCATTTCAATGCTCAATTTTCCTCCCAGAACTCGACATGCTCATAAACCCCATCCTTATCAGTCCCATAGGGACATAGTATATTATCATCATCATCGGTATAGTACATAACCATCATCATCCTCGGACCCATAGGGCCATAGTACATTAACATCAACATCAACATCGTGGACTCGAAACATTCCTTTAGAATTTAATTTTAAGTTTTAAGACTCATGAACATCACTCTCATCAACATCCTCATCAAGACTCTCAACAATTTGGACAACAATCACAACATCACAAACATCATTATCGTCAAGGCTCTTAACTCATCTCCCTAAGTGCATTCATTTATTCTTGAGTAAAATAGACATAGAATTTTGTAACAATCATTCATGAAAGCACTTATTCAGTAAATCAAGTTTATGATGATCATAAATTTAAGAAAAATACAAGCATTAAGAAGGATCTCAGTAAAATATTCAATGATTTTCACACATAACTCGTATTCGTCAATCATAGATTGAATTGACTCAAGGGGGAACACGAAAGAATAATCCCATGCTTTAGTTTAGCTTTACATACCTGGGATGAATGCTATCAACACAATTCCCTTGGAACTTCTTCTTGATTCCTCAAACTCGACTCTCCTCTATGATCCTCAAGCCCTAGTGTATAAGCATTGTTAGGAGGATGATTTAGAATGGGGTTTTAGACACTTTCTTCTTTAACACTACCTATATTAGTCGTGTATGGGTTTTAGAAGATGTTAGGAATGGACTGGAATGCCCCTCAAAATTTTTAGAAATTTCTCAACCGCGAAATAACTCGGTCCACGATGCGGACTGGTCACACACAACTCAATTTTGGAAAAAATCATCCTGAACGAGTTTGCTCAACCCCGTAAAAAAGTTTAGGGAAAACATAACTTACCCTTCGGGATGGGTCTGCGATGCGGCTCTGTCACAAACTTTCACTGTTTCTCGTTTAGGAACGAAAAATTATCATTTGACTCGGTCACTTGAAAAATCGGCCATGACCTCTCTCCCACTCAAATTTTTGTGCTGATCATGAATCCAGCCTCGAATTTTCCATCCGAGTATCAGAAGACGTTTAAAGCACACCTCTCTCCTCTAGGGGTATTTTGAAAATTTTACCGGGCATTACACCTCGAAGGTCATTTCTGAAAATTCTTAAAAAATATTATTTTGCCATCGATAGTTGTTGCAAGTTACATTCGAATAGTTTGTGGGGTTAGATTTTGAATTTTATTGATGTTATGAAATTTGAGAGTTGCTTAACTTTAAAGGCTTAAGTTTTTCATAAATGGTTCTTGTTACCAACCGGATATATTAGTCTTGGAATGGAATTATGTTAGTTCCATCAGCTCCAAATTCGGAAATTGATCTAGACGCATTATCGTTTTTCAGGTTTGGAGTTCTTTTTTTTAATGTGTGTGTGTGGATTTGAGGTCATAAGTTTAAAGCTTGATTTAAATTAGATCAAGATTTGACTTTCTTCAATATTTTGGTTCAGATGCTTGAATTGGATTTATGATATTTCTATTAGATTAAGAAGGTTATTTTAGGCTTAAAATGGAATTATATTTTTTCAAGAGTTCCAAGAGCATTTTAGTCGTTTTAGAGCCTTGAGTTGTTCTAGTTCGGACTAATTAGATGTTGGGTCAAGACACCTTGTATTTGATTTTCTTCCATTCCAGTCACTTCGTAATGTCGAATTTAGTTGGTAGCATACATAGTTTTAGTGTATAGGGTTATAAACGAACCCTGAGGGTCGTTTTTGAATTATGATATGTTGTTTTATTTTCAATGCTGGTATTTGATGCCTGGTACCACAAGGGAAGGGGAGATGGTCAAAGCGGCCATCGCTAAAGAGAACCCCATCTATTTTGGAGTTCTTTCCCTGTCCTCTATTTTTGTGTTTTGGGAACACTAATATGATGAATTTTAAAGTAATGTTTTAAGATTAATTCATAAGATAAGTGATTTTCACTTAGAATCTTCAATATTGTCAGTAATTTCATGATTTAAACATCTAATTTTGAGTTTGACTTTCAATTTTTGGGAATACTTTTATGAATGTGAGCTTTTTATAAATTGAGAATTTCGAATTGGTTTCAACTTCATTTTCAAAATGATAACATAAATATGCGTTGATTCTAAAATTTACTTTTACTTTTTCGGGAAGAGAGTTTTATTTCTTTTTTAATTTCATTCTCAAAATCAATGAATTTGGGTCATTGTTCTTGTATTATTATTGTGTCCATATGTGAATAGATTTTGTTGAATTGAGGCCCAATATAAGGGGAGGCTCAATTGCTAGAGTAATTGGTCTATTGACTACTTTAAGATAAGTGAATTTCTAAATCTTAAATGTGGGTGTTGAATCATATATTTTCTTTTATGTGTATTGGAGGATAATGAAAATTTAGCTATAGGGTGAATTACTCATGAAATGACCTAATAAGATGAGACGGGATAATAAAATGACAATGTGATTAAATGTCTTAATGTCTCTTGGATTGAAGAATTTGTTTGAATGATATGGATCACATATTTAAGTGAACTTGTCATGTTAAATTGAGTGGATTGTTTTGTAGACTTCATCACATACTCATACATTCTATTTATATGCTATTTGAATTAATTTTTAAAATTTATTGAGATCGACCTTTTCTTAAAAAACAATGAAAGATGGTTCCAGTGTGAAATGATTAAAGATGATGGAAAATTGTTCTGGCCAGATATGATATGTGAAATAGTTCCTGCTAGAAATGAATATATTGATGAAACATAGTTTAGCTAATACAAGGTCTATGAGTGACCCCCATGGGTTCTTTCCTTGGGTTATCAATAGATGTACATGGTAGGACAAACATGCATCACCATATTTGACATTACATTTGCATTACTTGTACTCTATTTGTTCATTTTGATTGTGAATATCTGTTTCCGGGTGTTTATTATTCATGACTTAACATGTGGTGACTAATTTATTGGGTCAACTATCTAAACTACGTGCTGCCTGAAATGTAAACTATATAGGTTGGACTGATTTACTTGGAGGTTGTGGTTTGAGGAAGTTTAGTTGGTTCGTTGAGAAAATATATGTGTTCTTCGTCTATTTACTTCTAATTTAGTATGTACTTGTTAAGTAACATGTTGTTTGGTACTAACTTTTTTCTTGTACACCTGTGTAGGTTATGAGTTAAGATCCTCTCGATTTCTCAATTTCCTTACTTGGACTAAGGTTTTGGATTACGTGAGAGGTAGCAACTTGTCTCTTCGGTGACACTCCAGCTTCTTTTACTTTGTTTTTATATTCTATTTAAGGACTAAGATGTTGAGACTTGTATCATTATTCAATTATGCATAAATTCTAGTAGCTTGTACGCATGACATTAGGTCTTTGAGTTGGATTTAAAATTGTGGTTCATTAATCATTGTATTACCTATTGATAGTTTATTACTTTGCTTTATTTTTATATTGTTAATAAGGTTGACTTTTCTTGGTGAGTTTAGGCAACTGCAATGTACCCAACTTCGGATCAAGACAAGTTACCAACTGGATCACTAAGTTCTTATCCTATGCTAGATGAACTAAATTGGGTAAAAGTATCTTGTTTTCCATTCAGATCTTTTCGGCACAAATCTTTGCCTTGTCTAACAATATTATACATGTTGTTGGAAGCATGCATAGGGTTTGTCACACGTGATAAAATTATAAAAATACCCCTAGATGAGAGATACTCACATAACGCACCCTTTCAAACACTTTTGATAAATCTAAGGCTGGAATCGTGATCAGTATGAAATATTCTGTGGAAAATGGGCTTGCTTGATTTGTAGAACAACTGGATTGAAAGATAATTTTTCGATCCGAAAATGCAATTCTACAGAAGTACGCGACGAGTCTATGCCACAGATTTCACACTTAACTAGGGTTCAAATACTTTCTGCAAGATTGGAAAATTCATTGGAAAATTTTGGGAAAAACATGAGCAGGCATGGGACAGGTCGCGAACCTGGTCTACCGACCTATTCCCCCGAAGTTTAAAATTTTAAATCTTTCGAGGAGCATTCTAGACTTTTCTCCACCCCTCCAAAACCTAACCCTTCACCTATATTGGTCGATTTTGGCCTAAAAGGGTTCCTAAACCTATTCTAAAATTCTTTTATGATAAAGCTAAGAGGTGACTTTGAGCAAAGAAGAGGAGAAAAGCTAAAGTTTCAAGAGAATCGTGCGAGTTCTTCCAAAATAATTCAAAATTCAAATCTTCTTGGTATATAAGGCTATTCATAGAGTTGGATTGAGTTCATCCACGTGTCCCACATGTTCATTCATTAAAATTGAGTTTGAGTAGAGTTTTTGTGTGTTACGGGAATCAGATCCTTAAGTTATCTATTATTCTATTGAGTTCCTTACACATAAAAATGTATTAATAGTGATGTTGAGTTGAGTATTTGATTTGGCTGCATTTTAATGTCTTTATTCACATGAACCCAAATTGAGAATTATATTTTATTCCTTTTATACATTTTTTTAAATTGAGATTGATGCTTTTGTTGTATGCTGAGCAAAGATGTTCTTTTTAACATATTTAATTTGCCGAGTCTGCATAACATGAGTTTTTGAGCATAAATAATGATTTAGAAAGCGTCTTGATGAGATGACGTATATTTTAATGAGTTTTGATGAAATTGGGCATTGAGTTTAAATGATGTTATTAGTAAATATTGATGAGGATGTAAATAAATTTTCATAATATATTTATTAATGGAAGATGATGATGATGATGTTTGAGATGAATTTGAATGAGTTTTAAAGAGGATGTTTTGGGAGTAGTATTAAGAACCGAGTTGGGTAGAGCACGAGTGACTCAAACCCCATAACTATGTCGCCAACATAGGATAGTTGTGCAGTTAACTCTAGTAACTCCTATCCCAAAAATATGGACAGGGATAATGGATATATGGTGTTAATATTGATGTCCTTACCTTGGCAAGTAATGGACGGGCGAGAAACGATGTCATGTTTGTTGTGCACCACCAAAGAGGGTGGTGGGATGACTATCGGTTAGAGAAACTCCCTAATTTTGCATAACCTATTTGACTGAGTTTTATATTACTATGTTATTTTCAAATAATGACTATGTTCTTAAACTTTTATTTTCTAATGAGTTGAGTTGAATTAATTTTGAGTTAATCAAATTTTGTGTTGAGTAATTTGATTTGATTATGTCCTTTCCTTTCTAGACATTTTACATACCAGTATATTCCATGTATTGACGTCCATTTCGACTGCATCATTTTATGATGCATAAATAGGTATTAGAGGTCGTCAACAGGTGCATCATTGAGGATCCATTCACATTCAGCTGATTTGGTGAGCCCTTCTTGCTATCCGGAGGATCTCATTTTCTCTTTTATATTGAGTAAACATAGTACTTCCTTTTAAGGAAGCTGGGAACTCTTCTTGGAAACTTCTAGATGCGTATATAGGCTTCATAGAAATTTTGTAGGGCATGTTGAGTATTGATTCTTTTCCAACTCTTGTATATTGAAAATTCCCTTTTATATAAAGACTTTGTTATTTAATTACTTTACAATCTTTTCTTTTGAGTATTTTCATCCTTTGTTGCGTATGAGGTGACCGTGATGCCAAGTGATTCGCTTGGGGGCTAGCGGTAGTCTCTCAGTCCCCATCACGCTAAGGGTACTGTCCTGGGGCGTGACAGGGGTGTATGTTGACAAGGAATGAAGAGACAACTAAAAAAGAACTCTTTGCCTAGGAAAGCTATGATGGCCAAACTAGTTAAGTTATGATTTTTCTTAACATGAATACCTAAAATGATGTCGCAATAGATAATATCTCATGGAATCTTTCCAAAACGAAGAATAACTACGAGTAGGGTGGATACATACATAGCTATTATGGGAAAGAAGTATAGGGCCACCTACGCGTAAAACGTATCTTGGCTAGTACATTGAATTTTCAAGGCTCAAAATCACCTCCATGTTGCTAGTTAAAATGAATATACTTTGTTGCAAATAGAACAGTGCTCTCTGAAAAATGATTATGAGAAGATGAGAGGTGACATGGTGAAAGTGGAGTGTAGAAGTTGATTTTTTGCAAACTATGGATCTCCCAAATTGCTATTCATATTGTATATATTGTAACGCTTGGTAAATTACTAAAATACACCTAGAGGAGAGATGTAAGCGTAACGCATCTTCCCATGCTCCGATGAAAAATCCTAGGCCGGATATGTGATCAACATGAAAAATTGAATGAAAAATTATCTCGGTTGATTTCGAGAGCAACCTGATCAAAAGATGATTTTTTGACGCAAACACAAAAACCAGTGAGGGTGCGCGATAGTTGTGCGATGCGCACCTGTCGTGGACCAACACTTAATTTTGTTGCAAAAATTTTCTACCGGGATTAAAAAACCCCTTCAGAGAATTTTCGGTGAAAAACACCAAAAAGTGAAAGGGTCCGCATGGCGGACCTCCTTCTTCCGAGGAGAACAATTTTTATTAATTTTGTGAGGGGCATTCTAGACCTTTCCCAAGCCCTCCTAAACATAAAACATGATCAAATAGGTCATTTTTTTGTCAGAAAGGATTTTTCCAAAACCATTCTAAAGCCTCTTACGCGCAACTTTAGATTAGAGTTCTGAGAAAAGAAGAGAGGAACCTAGGGTTCTTGAGGTTGGGCTCAAATCTTTGTGGAGAATTGTGTCACCCTTTAATTCTAGGTATGTAAGTCAATCTAAAGCGTTAGATTGAGTTTATCCATGAGCCCCTTTGTCTAATTGAGTCGACTTTGTGATTGGTAATCCAATAATGCAAATCCTGTGATTCTAAATTCTAATTTCTTGCACTTTTTGGATTCTCGTGAATATAATTGAGTAAATTGTGATGCGATGCATTGTCATTACCCTTAATTAGGAATATTAATTGAATGCTTAATATCCTAGCCCTAAAACTCATTGGTTTCCCTGCATGCTAACTGAGTTAAGATCACGAATTTAGTTATTTGAACTAAGTAAGTTGATCATGAGGATTAGAATTTTCCTCTTTCATATATGAATGTGATGAATATCTATTATGTCTTATGTGTTGAGTATTGATGATATGATGTTACTTGACCGTAAGTAGTGCGAGTCTTGCATGATGTGAGTTAGTGTCTTGAGTTATATTGCATTGAGTTCTAATTTTGAGTTACGGAGTTATTTGAGATAGTGGAGTCGAGTTGAGTTGAGTTTAAGTTGATGTTCATGACCATATTTTAGTCTTGGAAGGAGTATTGTGCACTGAGTATGTTAAGACAAAACCCCCTAGAACTATGTTGCTAGCGTAGGATGGTCATGCAGTTAACTCCGGCGGCCCATGTTCCAATAAATGGGCACTTTCTTAGGATCTGAGAGAGAGGGAGAGAGGTTGACGCCCTTTACCATGGAAATTTGAGGGTGGATAGAAACTACATCTGTTTCATTGTGCATCACCAAAATTTATGGTAGTGGAGAGTTATGTCGGTTAGAGAAACTTCCAAGAAACACTTAAGTTAACATGGTATGGTTTTAAAACTATGTTGCATCAAACATTGAGTCTAATCCTAAAGCATAGTTTTCAAAACATTAAACTTGCATCATTATCTAAGTTGGGTCATGAGTTTGATGAGTTTAGTCAGTTGTTTTGAGTCTTAGCCTTATCTATTTCCTTTAGCTATTTTACATACCAGTATATTCCATGTATTGACACTCCTTTCTGCCTACATCATTAATAATGCAGACATGGGTGATAGTTGACTTCAGCATGCGCATCGTTGAGGTTTAGAGTTTCTGATTTCCAAAGTTGGGGAGCCCTCCTAGCAATCCAGATAGTTGACTTCAGCATACGCATCATTGAGGTTTAGAGTTTCTGATTTCCAAAGTTGGGGAGCCCTCCTAGCAATCCAGAAGAGCCTTTCTTTTATTTCGCTATTATTTCTATTTCCATTGATTTGGGTAGCCATGGTGTGTCATGGTACCATCTAGATGTCTAGAAGTAGTGGCTTCATAGACCTTGAGTAAAGTATCGTTGAGCATTTTATCTTCCAAACTTGGCTTATTTGGAGATTATTTTAAAATATCTTTATTACTTTTTTGATGCTTTTATTGAGTATTCTTCCGCTGTTTAGTAAGATTTGATGATGAGTCTTGGTGGTTCTCTTGGGGAATTAACAATAGTTCTTCAAGTGCCGGCCACGCCAATGGTACCCGCCCGAGGCGTGACAGTTATACTAAATAAGAGACTGCCAACAAAGGTCAAATTGGCAAAAATAATGATCAGGGGAAGGGGGGGGCGCTAACAAATACCTTAACATATCCCTTGCATCAATTGGAGGAAAAGGACTTTGATTAGTTGTCATTTTGTAAGCACCCAGATTTTTCATGTGGCATTTCCCAATTCTCTTGGAATTTCCCCGAGCGAACTGCCAGGCATCGCTCCACGAAATACGCTTACGGGCCATGTAAAACCATGCGAACCATGTGGCCACCCATGAAGGGATACTTGGGTCCAGTTCACGGTAGGGGAAACTCTGAGATGGAAGGGAATTTTAGCCATGTGAGGGCACACGGCCACTCACACGGTCCGTGTGATGTGTCACGGTCCGTGTGGCCCACCGTGTGACTCGCAATGCTAAAATTTTTCTATGTGTAAAATTATCGTATCGTAACTTTTTTATGTGGGAATTTTTCTAAGTGTCATCACACGGCCCTTTTACACAACTCGTATAGCAACATACGGGTCGTGTAGCTGTCCATATGGTACCCCTTAGACTTGGATAAATTTCCAGTGTTGACACAGATTTGTTTAAGTAGCGGATCATGGCAATTGTTCACGATCCGTGTCACGCCTCACGGACTGTGTAGTGGACCCTGTAGACCAGACGGTTCTAGTTTTAGTCAGTTTCATTAATGACGTTTATGTAATTTCGATTTATTTTAAGTATGCATTATGACCTTTTACATCTCCTAAACCCCTAATTCAGCTGATATCCCCTCCCCACTTAATTCATTCTCCTAAAACCTTCTACCCCTCATAAGATCACCTCCATATTCCTCTCAAGGATCAAAGCTAGAATTAAATTGAAGTCTAATTCAATCCATGTTCTGCTCCTCAATAAAGGTATGTGGGATATATTCTTTGTCCCTTTCAACCAAGAATACCCAAAGATCTTTTAATCTATTCCATGAATTGTAGTTTACTTTAAATATGAGATTTCATTACTTGATTTATTTAAAGCTAAATGATGTATAGGGTTGTATTCTACTTATGATTTCAATTCACTTTGATCACTATTATGATGATTTACATTGAGTTATGAAATTAGGAATGTTCATGTCCCCTTTAAATTTGTGGTGTATTATGCACCATAGTAGAGTGATAGCATATGCATCGAGGCAGTTGAAGGTGCATGAGCGTAATAACCCAATGCACAACCTTGAGTTGGTAGCGGTAGTCTTCGCCTTGATGATTTGGAGGCATTATTTGTATAGGGTTCATGTTGATGTGTTCACTGATCACAAGAGTTTGCAATACGTCTTCCCTCACAGGGACCTCAATTTGAGGCAAAGGAGATGGTTAAAGCTTCTAAAGGATTACAACATAAGTGTTTTATATCATCCCGGTAGGGCCAATGTTGTGGTCCATGCCCTCAGTAGGTTATCTATGGGAAGTGTGGCACATGTTGGGGTGGAACGGAAGGAGTTGTCTAGTGTTGTTCACCGGTTGGCTAGGTTGGTTGTCAGGTTGGCCGATTCGATTAATGGTGGTATCCATGTTGAAAGTGGGGCAGAATCGTCTGTGGTGATTGACGTGAAAGCCAAGCAAGATTTAGACCCGTCGTTATATGAATTGAAGAATTTGATTGCCAAAGAGAAGATCAAGGTATTCTCCTAAGGGGGAGATGGTATGCTCTGGTACCAAGACCGGCTTTGTATTCTGGATATGGATGATCTTAGGGTGATCATGAGTGAGGCTCACAACTCCCATTATTCTATTCAGCTCAGTTCTACTAAATGTATCAAGATCTAAAGGATGTGTATTAGTTGCATGATATGAAGAAAGACATCGCTAAGTTCGTATCTGAATGCCCGAGTTGTCAACAAGTGAAGGTAGAGCACCAAACCTTTGGTGGCTTGGCCCAAGACATTGAGATTCCCATGTGGAAACGGGAAGATGTGAACATGGATTTTGTGGTTGGTTTCCCTCGGACCCAAAGGCAATTTGATTCCATTTGGGTCGTCGTGGATCGGATGATGAAGTCAGCTCATTTGCTACCAGTCAAGACAACCTTAAGCATCAAGGATTATGCAAGGTTGTATATCAAGGAGTTGGTGAGGTTGCATGGTATGCCTAGGTCCATTATATTGGATCATGGTACCCAATTCACTTCCCACTTTTGGAGGTCCTTTCAGAAGGGACTAAAAACTAAGGTTAAGTTGAGCACCGCCTTTCATCCTCAAACTGATGGGAAAGCTTAAAGGACTATTAAAACCTTAGAGGATATGTTGAGGGCTTTCATGTTGGAGTTTAAAGGAAATTCGGATGACCACCTTCCACTCATTGAGTTTTCTTATAATAATAGCTTCCATTATAGATTCGCATGGCGCCGTTTGAGGCTTTATATGGAAGAAGGTGTTGATCACCGGTGGGGTAGTTTGAGTTGGGGGAGGTGGCACTAGTTGGTTCGGATTTTGTAATGGAGGCAATGGATATGGTGAAGGTTATTACGGAAAGGTTTAAAATGGCCGAATGTTGTCAAAATTCTTATTCGGACATTAGGAGACGGGATCTTGAGTTTCGCATCGATGATTGGGTATTTATGAAGGTTTCAACTATGAATGGTGTGATGCTTTTTGGTAAGAAGGGCAAGCTAAGACCCACATATATTGGTCCTTATGAGATCATTGAGCAAGTTGGGTGTGTGGCCTATAGGTTGGAGTTGCCTCCGGAATTGAGTTCTATTCACCCGGTCTTCCATGTGTCTATGTTGAGGAAGCTAGTTGGTGATCCTAGCACCATTGTGCCTTTGGAGGTAATTGAGGTTGAAGAGAACATTTCCTATGAGGAAGTTCCGGTAGAGATCTTTGATAGGCAAGTTAAGCGGCTTCGTAACAAGGATGTAACTTCGTTGAAGGTGCTTTGGAGAAATCAACTTGTGGAAAGTGCTATTAGGGAGGTGAAGCTAGATATGGTGAAGAAATACCCTCATCTTTTCCAATCTACTCAAGCCTAAGGTATTACGATTCTTCCTTATTTAATGGTGCCATTTCTTGCCCTCTTGTGTCTCATGACATGACATGCATACATGTGCACGAAAAGGATTTTTATAATGTTTTGAGTGACTTGAATATGATATTGATATGAGTTTAAAGGATTTGAATAATGATTTCGAATAATGCTTTTGATACAATATTGAATAATAAACTATGCATTCGATCTTGTGTTGGGTGGTTCATGCTCCAAGCCAAGCCTTTCATGTTCTTGCACATTCTAAGATGGATATTCCCAAGGGGGAGATGATGTAAGGACCCGTATTTTTCGTGTGGCACTTCCCATTTCTCTTGGAATTGCCCCGAGATAACTTCAAGGCATCGCTCCACGGAATGCCCTCAAAGGCTGTGTGAAGCCACACGGACCATATGGCCTCTCGTGAAGGGAAACTTTGTCGAGTTCATGATAGGGGAAACTTTGAGACGGTAGGGAATTTTCCACAAGTGAGGGCACACGGCCACACACACGGTCCGTGTGATGTATCACTGTCCGTGTGGCCCACCGTGAGACTCGAATGCTAAAATATTTCTAAGTGTAAAATTACCGTCTCGTAACATTTTTTTGTAAGAATCTTTCTAAGTATCATCACACGGCCCCTTTACACGACCCGTGTAGCAACACACGGGCCGTGTAGCCGTCTGTGTGATACCCATTAGACTTGGATAAATTTCAAGCATTGGCAAAGAATTTGTTTAAGTGGCGGATTACGGCCACTGTCCATGATCCTTGTCACACCTCACCGACCATGTAGTGGACCATGTAGACTTGACGGTTTCAGTTTTTGTTTGTTTCAGTAATTGTGTTTATGTAATTTCTGTTTATTTTAAGTATGAATTATGACCTTTTACCTATCCTAAACCCCTAATTCAGCTGATATCCCCTCCCCTCTTAATTCATTCTCCTAAAACCTTCTACCCTCATAAGATCACCTCCCTATTCCTCTCAATTCTCCCCTCTCAAGGATCAAAGCAAGGGCTCAATTGAAGTCTAACTCAAGCCAAGTTCTGCTCCTTAATCAAGGTATGTGGATTGATTCTTGGTCCCTTTGAACCAAGAAGACCCAAAGATCTTTCAATCTATTTCATGAATTTTAGTTTCTTTAAATATGAGATTTCATTACTTGATTTATTTAAACCTAAGTGATGTATGGGTTGTATTCTACTTATGATTTCAATTCATGTTGATCACTATTATGATGATTTACATTGAGTTACGAAATTATGAATGTGCATGTCCCCTTTAAAATTTCATTTTTATGCATGGTGATATATACTAGGATTTTCACGTAGATTTAATTGTGGATTTCCTAAATATCATATTATGTTGTTGATTTTAGATTTAATCTACATTGACCATGGAATCCTCACATCATGCATTGCATTTGCATTCATGAATATCGGTTTATATGGAAATTAAGAAGTGGGTTAAGGCCAATTATGTTTTATGAAACGATTATGACATGATTTAAGGCATTGGTTATGACAATAATTTGAACATATACATGTGTATGACTATTGCTCTTTGAGCATTATGGGTGCTAGCACCATCTTGTATATTTAGAGGAGCTATTCCTTGCATGAGCATTATGATTATGAGTTATGGTTTGGCATTTAAGTCTATATATACATTGAACATTTTGAAATGACTATTGTATCTCTTGAAATCGCGCATATGTATAAGTATTCAAGTGGGATGTTGTTGACTTAGCACTGATGGATTAGGGGTGTCAGGGCTATCCCCAAGGGCCCTCTCCCTTTCCTTGAACTACATACCAACACATGAATGATCACCATTACCAAAAAGACCGGGTCGTGAGGAATAGATATTCGTCCATTATGTTTATGCTATGATATGCTATGATTATGAAAATCCTTGTGAAAGGCATGGTCGTAAGGAAGGTGACCATCTATCGAAAAGTGTGGTAGTAAGGTATAATGTAGATTACCTTTGGCAAGTAATCTTCTCCTATTGACGGGTGGTCTTTTCGGACTAATCCATGTAATAGCTCGCATGAGTTTGTTTGTCGGTTATAGTCGAATCCTGCTATATAGGAGCATTATCACATTATATGCATCATGAATTTCATGGCATCTTGTATACTTCTCCCTTAGATTTATGATTCCTTCTATATTATGTGCCCTTGTCATCTAACATTGAAATGCTGGTTAATTGCAGGCCCGCATACTTAGTAAATTTAAACGTACGAACGCATACTCTATGCCGACATGATTTAACCATGTAGGGGCTGAGCACTTTGATTTTCAGTCGTTTGACGATTAGTCCGATCTGGAAGTATATTGTGGTCCTGTCCTCCAAGGACGAACCTTCCACTCCTTTGCTTATGATATTTTTGTATTCTCTGTCTTGTTTGAGGGTGAGCTCGAAGCTTGTCCCGGCCCTTGTTCCATCCTGACTAGAGGCAATTGTTTGACAATTTTGTAAACTCCTTAAAGTCTTTATGCTACGATTGATATTTGGCTTATGTATTCCTATGGACGGCTTTATGAAACTTTCTTATTTTGATTTCATGGTTTTTTGTGATGGTATGGAAAGTCCCATGCCCCGTATAGCCCCATAGCGTGAGTTCCATTCCCTCACCCTTTAAACTTATGTGTCACTATTAGGATGCTCTCCCCGAACTGATGATGTGGAGTTGGATACTTGAGGCTTGTTTGAGGATTCCCGGGTTTCCATTCGTCGTGTCACATCTAGGCCCTAGTCCCGGGCCGTGACAAATTTCTTTGAATATTCATTCGCTAATGGAGTATTGACTATGATGCTAGCATGGCAGGGAATATAAAGACCAGGTATGAAATGGCATGGACAAATACAGTGGGCACTAACACACATGAAAGGTAGAGACAATATAACATAAATGTGTAGGATATTTCTGCTAGAATATTACTAAAGATAGAGCGTTGATGTAAAACTTTCCAACTCAAATTGAATATTGAGGAGCACATTGTTAAATAAGTTATATGAGATATATATAGTAGAAGATCTCATCAAGCCAGATTAAGTAGCAGATGATAAAGAATCAATTCCTATCCCTACTGCCGATATAATAGCTTATAAGTGGGGATAGTTTAGAATGTGATGATTAGCAAGACTTAGAGCTACTTTTTCAAATATGTTGTTTCTTATGTTTATAATGATCACTTTTGATAAATAAATATTTACTTACCAAAAAAGAATTGTATAGGATATTATTAACATGACAAATTATGTTCTAAATTAACCAAGTATGTCACAGGTAAATTATTTAACCAAGAACATGTTTGAAAAAAAATTGAACTCTTCAAATTAAATGAGGAAATTATGCCATAGGGTATGATTGTAAGCATACCTTAAAGTTCCAGCAATATGAGCATCTTCAAAAGTTAGATCGATGTATGACTCTACTTGTGGCTCAGGCAGCTACTTACATGTTTAAGGACAAAAATAATTTAGAAATAGATGTTTATACATGAATTGCTAAAACATTTCCAAAATAAATGGATACATTTAGAAAATGACATCAACAGTTAAATTAATAAAATTAAACCCAGTAATGAATAATGAATCTCATAGTTCAATATGAGCTCTAAAGAAAGTTTTAGAACCACGATTTTTGTTTTTTGTAATACTTTAAAAATATTGTTGTTGCTGAAACAACAAATTTTTTTTTTTTTTTTCTCCTTTAAGAAGAACAGTGACAATGCATTGTAATCATATCCAAATAGAGCTGGCCAATTAAAACAATAATTAAACAATTTATTAACATACTAGATGAAAAAGTTTTTATAGGTGAACTCAAACATAGATTGTGTAACGCCCGGTAAAATTATCAAAATGTCCCCAAAATGAGGGTATGCGCGTAACCCATCTTCCAATGTTCATATGGCAAATCCGAGGCTGGATTTCTGATCAACACAAAAAATTGAATGAGAAAATGTTCTTAGTCGATTTTTAGAGCGACCCGATCAAAAGAAAATTTTTTGATCCGAAGCACAAAATAGTGTTGTTGCGCGACAAGACGGCTTCGCGCCCCCATCGCGGACCAGCACTTATACTTTTTGATAATTATTAAAGGGAGTTGATAAAACTCGTTCAGAAACTTTTTCAGAAAATACACAGTGCGTGACCAATCCGCGACGCGGACTGGATCTTTTCCAAGCTAAAAATTTCTAAATTTTATGAGGTGCACTCTGATCTATTCCCAATCCCTCCTAAACTCTATACACAGTCTAATAAGATATTTTGATGTAAAAAGGGTCTAAAACCCTCATTCTAAGTCCTATTCCATAATCTAACAAGACTAAGGCTTGAAGAAAGAGGAGAAGAGCTTGAGTTTGATAGATTTGAGAAGAAATCTTTGACGTGACTGATTGATAGCTTCATCCCAAGTATGAAATTAAAAGCATGGTATTAGTCTCTCATATGTTGCATAGATGTTCATAGATGAGTGTATGGTTCCAAGAATCTACATGCATGAATCCTTGATGGTTTTTCTTGAAATTCTATTTAAATTCACACGTTTTTCTATGTTGATGATCATCAAACTATTTGTTTTCTTGAATTGAACATTTTCATGAGAATTTGCATAAACCTACATGACTAATTTGAAAAGCATGCATAATGAACTTGAAAATTGAGTCTAGAGCCTTGAGTTGAGACTGTTGGTTGTGATGAGAGAATGATGATGAGTTGATAGAATTTTATTGCCTTACGAGTCTCTATAAATGAACTCTACTATTGTGTCTATTCAATTGATTCCTAATGATAGTTCAAATCTTCATTCATTGATGAGATTGACTGATGTGAGGGTTAAAATAAGTCCCTATGAGATTTATTGACGAAAGAGTTAGAGTCCCTATGAGTTAAATAATGACAGGGTTCGAGCCCCTATCAAATACCGATCAATGATGGGGTTCGAGATCCTATGAGATTGGTTGAGATTGAGGTTTTATGAGCATGAAGTCATGGGAGGAGTATTGATCACCGAAAGAGTGAGAGTTAGTCCAACTCAAACTTGTCAAACTACGTCACCAAACGTAGGTCAGGCGTAGAACCATCTCATATATTATGGTTCCCTCAAGATTAACAATCCCTTAAAGCAATAGCGGACTTGTTGAGTACTGACTCCGTATTGGGTGATCTTATATAGTTTCGATCATTCCCTATTTGGAAAGTTTAGAACTGCTGTTGCAATATCATCGAGATTGTTGTACATTCACTAGCTCATAAATGATTGTTGTCGAATAAGAGAAACTCCAATATATTTCCTACCTTGAATACTCTGAGTTGAGTGAGATGATATGAGATAGGAGAAAGTGAGCTCCTCTAAAATGAGATGATATAAGGTGAGAGGAGGTGAGCTCGTCTGAGATGAGATGAGACGAGGGGAGCTCCTTTGAGATGAGTCTGAGATGATTGATGAGTTGAGTTGTTGACGGGTCACTTGTCTACTCTTTATTCTTTCATAGATAGACATTTGACGATTTGATGTGATTTGATATTTATTTTGAGTTGATGTTGTTTCCATGTTATTATACCTGTCTCTATTTAACTATATTTTACATACCAGTACAATTCAAGTACTGATGTCCCTTTTGGACTGCATCATTTTATGATGCAGAGCCAGGTACTAGAGATCGTCAACACACGCATCATTGAAGATCTAAGATTCGTAGCTGATTTGGTGAGACTCCTATGCTTCGGAGGATCCACTATGAGTTATTTCATAATGCTTTAGAGTTAGATTGAACTATTTCTTTTATTTTGAAATGAGTAGTCATGAATTTTTCATTGGCACCACATGATTAGTGATAGAGGCTTTATAGATGATGGTTGAACGTTGATGTTGAGATTGTGAGCTAGTTTCTTTCTACTAGCCTATTATCCATTTGTTTTGAGACTGTAGATGAGATGTGCTCGTTTACTTACTTTTATTCCTGCTGCTCAATAGAGTTATTAGAGACTGTAGATGAGATGTGCCCATTTACTTACTTTTATTCCTGCTGCTCAATAGAGTTATTTGATTGAATGAATGTGATGAGGCTAAGTTGTTTGCTTGGGACTAGCAATAGTCTATAGGTGGCGACCATGCCAAGGGTACTCTCTCCGAGCGTGACAAACTTAGTATCAAAACACAGAGTTTAGGTTCCTTAGGGAGTCTATGAAGTCGTGTCTAGTAGATCTTTTTTATGGGTATGCTATCGACTACATTTCATAAGCATGAAGCTATAGGACATGAGGAATTGTTACAGTTTTCTTCTCACTCCAATTTGTGTGATAGAGTTAAGCTCTATGAAAGCTCTCTTCTAATTCTGTTATACGCGATGCCTCATAGAAGAGCCGCTAAAGGAAGGGGACATCCTTCCAGGCAAGATGCTAACACACCTGAGCCTTAAGTACACGAAGAGCCTACAGACCAAGCTGTCCATATTGAACAGCCCCAATAAGATGAGGTCTCCAATGCTGAGCTATGCCAGGCTATTCAAGCTCCAACACAGGCTGTCGCAGCACCTACTGTGAGACACTGGGTAGACAGGATGCTTATGACACCTCTAGAGTCCGGGAATTTTTTCGGATGAATCCGCCTGAGTTAACGGGGTCTGCATCCACTGAAGATCCTAAGAACAATGTCATTCGTACAACACGCTGACGAGGAGAGACAACATGACAAGGAAGAGTTCAAGCCTAAGAAAGTTAAGACATCCAGCCATGAGATAGGAAGGAAAGGCAATGTCAACTGATTTCCAGCACTGTCATCTGCTAGTGCACCTGTGCCTAGAGGCAGGTATGATTCAAGTTCTCAGAATATAGGAAATCACGGGCCTCAATCGCAAGCTAGTGTGGCCCAAGGTTTTCAAGGTAAGCCACAGTGTGACAACTATAGCAAAATGCACTTAGGGAGATATCGTGATGGGAATGATATGTGGTACAAATGTGTCCAAGCGGGTCACTACGAGAGAGATTGTCCGAAATGGGCTGACCAGGGTCAATCTACTATACCAGCCCTGCCAGTTAGAGAAAACTAGAGGGGCACTACATTTGGCACAGGTGGAGTAAAAGATCGCTTGTATGCCATGGGTAGTCGCCAAGGGCCAGGAGAACTCGCCAGATGTTGTGAAGAATATTATTCAAGACCTTATTTTTTATTGTTATATTTTTTTAGATCTGGGTGCCACATTGTCATTTGAACTCCTTGTGTGGCCAATAGATTTGATATTAGTCTTGAGAGTCTTTTTGAACCCTTTGATGTTTCTACTCCAGTGAGTGAGTCTATTCGAGCTGAGAGAATCTATAGAGCTTGTGCAGTGTCCATCCATTATAGGGATACTCCTATTACTTCAGCTGAGTTGGAGATGCTTGATTTTGATTTTATTCTTGGCATGGATTGGCTTCAAGCCTCTTATGCCTCTGTTGATAGTAGATCCTGAACCGTTAAGTTCCAATTTCTGAATGAGCCGATTCTTGAGTGGAAGGGTAATTCTGTTGCACTTAGAGGGAAGTTTATCTTATATCTTAGAGCCAGAAAGTTGATTTCCAAAGGTGTATCTATCACCTCGTGCGAGTGAAATCTTATGATGTAGAGTCCCTAACTCTGATGATGTCAACTAAAGCGGATTCATCCTAAAAAATTCTCGGACTCTAGAGGTGTCATGAGAATCTAGTGTACCTGCTCCTTGTCTCACAGTAGTTGCTGCAATAGCCTGGGCTACAACTTGAATAGCCTAGTGTAGCTCAGTATTGGAGACCTCATCTTGAGGGGGTTGTGCAACAGGGACAACTTGATCCATGGGCTCCTCGGGTACTTGAGGCTCAAGTGGATTTACAGCTTGTCTGGCAGGACGTCCCCTTCCTCTAATAGCTCTTCTGGAAGGCATGTTGTTTATTCTGCACGTGTAGAGCACGAATTAGAAGAGAGATTTCATAAAGCATGACTATTTCGCATGAATTGGAATGAGAACAAAAGGGTAACAATTCCTAATTTCCTATATCCTCTTGCTTATGAAATGGGGTTTACAACACACCCATAAACAAGACTCTACTAGACACGGCTTCATAGACTCCCTAAGACACTTGAAGTTTGTGCTCTGATACCAAGTTGTTCATGCCCCGGGAGGGTATCCTTGGCATAGCCAGCACTCAGAGACTATTTCTAGTCCCCAAGCAAACCACTTAGCCTCATCAAAACATTCAATCAATAAACTCTACCGAACAGAAGAAAGTATAAGTAAGTAAATGGGCACATCTTGTCTAAAGTCTCATAATAAATAGATAATAAAAAAGGCTAGTATAAAGAACTAGAACACAAGTGTTAACATCAACGCTCAATCATCGTCTATGAAGCCTCTATTACTACTCATGTGGTGCCAATGATAGACCCATGGCTACCCAAATCAAAAACAAAGGAAATAGTTCAATCTTACTTCAAAACATGATGAAATAAATGTAAGGGATCCTTCGGAGTAAAGGAGTCTGACCAAATCAGCTGCGAATCTTAGATCTTCAACTGAGCGCCTGTCTAGGATCTCTAGTAGCTGCCCCTGCATCATAAAATGATACAGTCTAGAGGGGACATCAGTAATTGGAATGTCCTGGTATGTAAATAGCTGAGTTAAACAGAAACATGTAAAATAATATGGGAGCAACATAAACTCAAAGTAATCATCAAATAACATCAAATCGTTACATGTCTATCTATGCAGGAATAAAGAGTAGACATGTGACATATCAACAACTCAAACTCATCAATTATCTCAGAGTCATCTCAAAGGAGCTCACCTTCTCTCATCTCATCTCATCAAAGAGGAGCTTACCTACTCTCATCTCATCTCAAAACTCATCTTAGACTCAGAGTACTCAAGGTAGGAAATTTATAGGAGTCTCTTATCCGACAACAATCACTTAAAAGCCAGTTAATGTACAACAATCACGTTGATGTTTCCACAGTCGTTCTAAACTTGCTAGGTAAGGAACAAATCAAACTATATCAGCTCACCCAATATGGAGTTAGTTGTCAATAAGTCCTCTATTGTTTCTGGGACTTCTAATAAATAGGGAACCACAATATATGTGATGGTTCTAAGCCTCACCTGTGTTTGGCGACATAGTTTAACGAGTTCAAGTCGGACCAACTCTCACTCTTTTGGTGCTCGATACTCCTCTCTAGACTCAATGCTCATAAAACCATCAATGCAATCAATCCAATCAACTCATAGGGACATTGGCCCTATCATCAATCAACGTCTCATAGGGGTTTTAGCCCTCTTATTAATCAATATCTCGTAGGGACTTTATCCCTCTCATCATTCAACATCTCATGGGGACATTAGCCCTCTTATCAATCAATCTCGATCGAAGACTCACGATTTAGAACAATCAAATAGAGACATTGGTAGAGTTCATTTATAGAGACTCATAAGACAATCGAATTCTATCAACTCATCACCATTCTCTCATCACAATAAACAATCTCAACTCAAGACTCTAGACTCAATTCTCAAGTTCATTATGCATGCTTTTCAAATCAGTCATGTAGGGTTATGCAAATTCTTATGAAAATGTCCAATATGAGAAAACAAATAGTATGATGATTATCAACATAGATAACATGTAATTTCAAATAAAATTTTAATAAAAACCATCAAGGATTCATGTATGTAGACTCTTGAACCATCAACTCGTCTATAACCATCTATGGGGAATATGAGAGAACAATCACATATTGTTAGTTTAGCCTTACGTACCTAGAATGCAGCTATCAACAAAGCACGTCAAGGATCTCTTCTTGAATCTCTCAACTTAAGCTCTTCTCTTCTCTCCTCAAGCCCTAGCCTTAGTAAAGTATTTGAATAGGACTTCTAATGGGGGTTTTCGACCCTTTTTACATCAAAACAACCTTATTAGATTGTGTATAGAGTATAGGAGGGGTGGGGAATTCATCGGAATGCCCCTCATAATAATTTAGAAATTGGACCTCTTGGTGGGCTTCTTGCGGACCCCCTCGTATGATATTTTGAGAAACTTGCACCGGAACCCCATGCAGCGCCAGAATCTGTGGGCTAACACCCACAGAAATGAAATGAGCCGAAATCGCCTGTTTCCACTTTTAGAAAAGACCCAGTCCGCGACACGGACTGGTCGCGTACTGTGCATTTTCAAAAAAATATTTTTGGACGAGTTTTCTCAATCCCGTCAAAATTTTTAAAAAGAATACAACTGTTGGTCCGCGATAGGTGCGCAATGCACTCCTGTCGCATACTAACATTATTTTGTGTTTTTGATCGAAAGTATATCTTTTCATCAGATCACTCTAATAATCGACTGAGACCATTTTCCCACTTAATTTTTCATGTTGATAACCAATCTGGCCTCGGATTTTCCATACGAGCATCGGAAGATGCGTTACACCTATCTCTAAGGGTAGTTTGGTAATTTTATCGAGCGTTACATTTGCATAACCCTACATGACTAATTTGAAAAACTTGCATAATGAACTTGAGAATTGAGTCTAGTGCCTTGAGTTAAGATTGTTGGTTGTGATGAGAGAATGATGATGAGTTGATAGAATTGTATTGCCTTACGAGTCTCTATAAATGAACTCTACCGTTGTGTCGATTCAATTTATTCCTAATTATAGTTCAAATCTTGATTCATTGAGGAGATTAATTGATGAGAGGGTTAAAGTCCCTATTAGCATGATTGATGAAAGGGTTCAAGTCCCTATAAGATTGATTGACAAAGGGCTAGAGTCCTTACCAGTTGAATGATGACATGGTTCGAGTCCCTATCAGATACCGATCGATGACGGGGTTTGAGTCCCTATTAGATAGGTTAAGATGGAGGTTTTATGAGCATTGAGTCATTGGAGGAGTATCGAGCACCAAAAGAGTAAGAGTTAGTCCAACTCGAACTTGTTATGCTATGTGGCCAAACGTAGGTGAGGCGCAGAACCATCTCTTCTATTATGGTTCCCTCGAGAGTAATAGACCCTGAAAGCAATAGTGGACCTGTTGAGTACTAACTCCATATTGGGTTAGCTGATATGGTTTCGATCGTTCCCTACTTGGAATGTTTTGAATGGCTGGGAAATATCAGCGAGATTGTTGTATATTCACTAGCTCATAAGTGATTATTTTTGAATAAGACAAACTCCCATCAATTTTCTACCTTGAGTATTTTGAGTTGAGATGAGATGAGATGAGATGAGAGGAGGTGAGCTCCTCTGAGATAAAATGAGACGAAAGGAGGTGAGCTCATCTGAGATGAGATGAGATGAGAGGAGGTAAGATCTTTAGAGATGAGTTTGAGATGATTAACGAGTTGAGTTGTTGACGAGTCACTTGTCTACTCTTTATTCTTGCATATATAGACATTTGATGATTTGACGTGATTTTATATTTATTTTTAGTTGATGTTGTTTCCATATTATTCTACATACTAGTTCTTTCCAAGTACTACTCACATAGCTATTTTACATACCCGTACATTCCAAGTACTGATGTCCTTTTTGGAATGCATCATTTTATGATGCAAAGGCAGGCACTAGAGATCGCCAACAGGCATTCCGTTGAAGATCTGAGATTCGCAAATGATTTGGTAAGCCTCCCCTAATCCGGAGGATCCACTAGGATTTATTTCATCATGCTTTAGAGTTACATTGGACTATTTCTTTTATACAGATTTGGGTAGCCATGGGTTTGTCATTGGCACTACATGATTAGTGATAGAGGCTTCATAGACGATGGTTGAACGTTGACGTTGAGATTGTGAGGTAGTTTCTTTCTACTAGCCTTTATTATTATCCATTTGTTTTGAGAATTTAGATGAGATGTGCCCATTTACTTACTTTTATTATCCCTATTCAGTAGAGTTATTTGATTGAATGAATGTGATGACGCTAAGTAGTTTGCTTGGGGACTAGCAATAGTTTCTAGGTGCCGGTCGCGCCAAGGGTACCCTCCCGGGGTGTGACAGATTATAAATTATGTTCCAAAATTTCCAACGGGGTATACTTCCTTGGTACACCTATTTAATGTTTTATTAAGAAATATTGTGCAAATATACATTTCCACTAGAACCTCCTCAATTTTCATAATATGTATTGTAGAAAACTAAATAGTCATCAAAGCTTGTCAATGTTGAAGAAATTTTAAGAATTATATCATTGTTGTTTTCTTATTTAGCTTGTTTTTAAAAGAAAATAGAGTAAGCCAATTACGTTATTGTGGGTTGAGTTAAATATATCAAATGAAAAATGTTGGATTGCATTATAATATTGGCTATCAACTTTCGATCCATTTAGGCTTAATTTTGAAAATTTCTAAATATTAAAATCAACATGTGTTGTTGAAATTTCTACACAACAAGTTATATAAATCATCAAAATTTTTGGGTCAAATCTTGATGAATCTTCGAAAAATTTAATCAGTGAAAAAACAATTCTGCTTATTATCTATCATCATTACAACTTTTTATTAGGATAATCCTTGTAATTACAATCCTTTTGATGCATTAACATTCCCTCATAATTATTACTGTATAAAAAATATCATCTAACAGAGCAGTAGTTATAAGTCAATTGTAAATTATTTTGTCTAAATTTTATGTAAACCCTCCTTCTCCCTTCACTCTCACTCAAAAAGGAAGGCTTGTCCATGTCCAATATTAAATAAAATATTCTTGCGATCGACTAAAATTTTGCTAACATAATACACAAAGAGTTTTTTTTTTAAACAAGCTCAACTTTAAATAGAGTGATCAAAAATTCAATATTTGCAAATCACAAAGTTTGTTATTGTTGTCATATGTAAAAAATAATTAAGATGTTTTCTTCGAAGGACCTCACAGTTAAGAGTTTGACTTCTACATTTTATGTCTGTGTATATATACATATATTCAGTTATTAATATAGAACTTTATTCTCATTTTTAAATCATCCCCCACCCTCAATCTATTTAAGTTTCTATGCCCCATCAGAAACTCAGTTCTACATAACTCAACACACTAAGAGCTTATTTGGAGATTAATTTTAAGGCCCACAACATCTCAGTATTTATGGATGTGGAATTTGGCTAGTTTCTTTGTTGTTTAGACTTATTCATAAAGGTACAGATAAATATAGTAAATTTGTTCTCTGGCAACGAAAGGCAACAAGTTAGCCCCACACCATAACTGTAATGACCTGTTAGGTCATTTTAAGAATTAATCCTCTTACTTTCATAAAATGTCCTCTCATAAATTTTAAAGGGGTATTTCAGACTAATTGATATCTTTGATTTTTTAAGTTACGAGTAAATTTAGAGAACTAATCTAATTGAGGGGTTAAGTTGTATTCATGTAATACCTCGTACACCTTAGCATATATATTAAAAATTAGTAGTAGAGTTTAATTCTTTTGTTATGTCTTGAAAAAAAAGAAAATAAAGAGAGGAAGAGAAGGAGACGTCGGACTGCGCAGGTACGCTCGAACTGCCATGTTGCTGAGTTCCTAATTCATAGGAACAATTACTGATATATATGTTTGGTCAAAAGGGGACAAAAATTAATTCAGCTTTTGTTTGTGAAATTAATCTTTAGTCACAGTAGTGACATATATGGAAAAAAAAAGAGAAATTAACGTTTGGCTACTGTTTTATACATTTTACAATATCCTCAAATTGCATCCTTTAGCCACCTGGAGAATGTAGTGACGTTCAATACATTTTATAACTAGATATTAGATATATTAAATTATAGTGTATGCATTATAAGAATATCATTAGATTCATGTTAATGAGGAGAATTAAAACTTAGCACTAGGCTTGAAATTTTGGGAGTATTTAGATGGGTTTTGTTTTATTTGGGCTAGACATATAGTAATATGGTTGTCATCAAACTCCTTGTGACGTGTATGTTTCATTCTTGACAGAAAATTTTCATTGTGGGAGTTGAATTCAAGATTTGGTCCATTCAGTAGAAGTGATCGGGTGTGGTTTCGACATTGAGGTAGGTTTGGCTATCCTTCTTTGAGATTGGGATTGAGTTATTGAATATCCTTATGTTGTAATCTATGAGATGAGATTATATCATGTGTTGGGTTGAAAATTATTATTGTGTTGCTTCGAGAGCATGTGACTCCTCAATTGAGAATGGTGTGAATATGACATGTTGAGAAAGGGAGAAAATTGTGATGTATATGTTGAGGATCATGGGTTATTTGAGAAAATAAAGTTACTAAGAAGAGGTGAGATATTTTAAAAGAGAATTGTATCCAAATATGCATAGAAGAGGGTGAATAATATAATTACTATACCCGAGAACTTTGATATTTATTTGTGCTTATTGAGAGGAATGTTGTTTCCATAATTGTGTCTTGATTGCATGCATCCTCATACTACATGTCATGACATTTTGGGAAATTTTGAATGGTGATTCTTATCATGAGTCCTTTACCACGGGCACTTGGGTGGCAAGGTAGTTGATATATTGTGATTGAGGTATATGGCCTGCGAGGTGCCCATGGGTCCCCTTAGTCTAGGAGCCTTAGCTTGACGGGGGTGTATACGATAGGTTGTGCGACGGTCTTGATACCACCTTGCATTATATTACATTGCAAGACATTTGCATATCATTTTATTATACTACTTGTGGTTGTTTGGGGTTGGTCTATGAAATTATATGCTTACTTTATTCGCGCTGTTCTATATAGATTGGCGGCACCGATGCCTGACTGGTTTTCCTGTTGCTGGTGGAAGCGTTCCTACATTATTTCATAGCTTATTCAATTTCTAATTCCAAGTCGGTTAAACCTACTGGGTACATATTATGTGTACTCACCCCTACTCCTTTCTCCCCTGCAGATTCTCGTCAGAATTATCCACGTGGTAGTTGATTTGCTCGTGCACTTGGTTCGTACCAGATCTAGTGGGGAGACTCAGGGATTCGAGTTTCCATTGGATCCTATCGTAGTTGTTTAGTCTATATTTCTATTTGATACTGAAATGCATTTATTTCATTAGTTAGGTATTAAATGTTCTTTATACTCGTGACACCATGTTTTGGGATATTCTTTTTATGTGGTGGCTATTTGTTTATTGGATTTCCTCCTTCTAGGATACATTTATTGTTGGGATTGGACTTAAGTGATCAACTGGTCATGACACCATTTTGGGTCGTGACATGTTTGGTATCAGAGCTCTAGGATCAGCAGTCTCATGAGTTAAAGAGCAGGGTGTCTAGTAGAGTCTCTCGGATCGGTATGTAGACATCCGTATCTATCTTCGAGAGGCTACATGATGCTTATTAGGAGAAATCCTCTTTCCATTGATTCATTTCGTGCGATTTGTTCATATTCAAGTTTTGTGCGCTTTCAATCTATTCTTCCTGCACAGATGCGAACTAGAGCTAGAAATACCAAAGATGTGCCAGTACCCGCTGTCCAAGCCCCCGCTAGAGGGCTAGGCAGAGGCTGTGTCAGAGCTAGAGGTCGAGGTCGGGCTAGGGGAGCAGCACCAGCCCGAGGTCAGGCTAGAGGGGCTTCACCTGAGCCTATTGCTAACCCAACTTATGAGCACGAGGGGTAGACTGAGGACCCATTTCAGCCACTGCATCCTTAGAGAGTATACCAGTATTACAGGAGCTATTGATTCGATTGTTGGTAAGGTTAGAGGGTACCCCTACTACCAATGATGTTTCAGATACCTCAGTTCCTGCTATACCAGTTGGTCCTTCACAGCCAGCTCAGGGACATAATATGGGATTTCAGACCCCGAGTCCATTTTCCATGCCTTCTATTGCACCTTTGAGGTTTTCCACTCTGTCAATTTCTGCTAGTGCTCCTATATCATTATCTGAGAAGAAGAGCTTTGAGAGATTTATGAATGACTCCTCCCAAATTTGATGGTACAGCCGGGGATGGGGCATATGACTTCCTGACAGAGTGCCAAGATCGATTGTTTAATTTGGGTGTTCTAAAGACCACGTAGTAGCTTACACCTCTTACCAGTTAATAGACATGGCCAGAGAGTGTTGGAGGTCGGTTATGGCCCCGAGGCTAGTTGATGCTCCAGTGATGGAATGGGGGAAGTTTACTAAGATCTTTCTTGAGAAGTTTGTACCTTACAGCCTTCGTGATAGGTGTCGTGATGAGTTCGATAGATTGGAGCAGGGTTCCATGACTGTGACAGAGTACGAGGCACGATTCTATGAGTTATCTCGTTATTCCATGTCTAGTATTCCCATAGAGTTTGAGTGGATTCATCGATTTGCGAAGGTGTTCACAAGTTATCTTCAAGAGGCCGCTTCCTCTCTTGTGTTATCTGGTGGTTCCTTTCAGAGCATTGTTGACCATGCTAGAATGATAGAGGTCATCAAACAGGCCCATCAGGGTGGTGGTAGGAGGTCCCACTATCACGGTTAGTTTGGCAGTTATGCACTCACAGACAGAGATTCTCAGAGGCAGGGCGCTCAGGGTTATCAGGGGAGACCAGTTCATGCTGCCATTCCTAGTGCAAGTAGTACAGGCATGTCCGGACCTAGAGGTTGTTATGTGTGTTATGAGTTCGGTCACCATGCCAAGGATTGTCTTAAGCATGCTCCTACTTCTTTTCCATCGGGGACACAGTCGGCCCGATCTACACCAGCTCCAGCAGCTAGAGGCGTTTCACAGAGTACGAGGGGAAGCATTAGAGGTGCTAGGGGTGGAGCTCGAGGTGGTGCTCGTGGTGGGTCGCAGGTTAGTGGAGAGCGCCGGGTGTGTTATGCCATTCTAGGCCGTATAGAGGCAGAGACATCTGATGCTGTGATTATAGGTATTATTCAAGTTTGCCATCGTTCAGCTTCAGCATTATTTGACCCTAGGACCACCTATTCATATGTATCCACTTATTTTGCTAATGATATTGATGGTGTGTATGAGCCTCTTGATGTGCCTATTTATGTTTCCACCCCCGTGGGTGAATCCTTAGTGGTGGATCGGGTATACTGGGGTTGTATTGTGGTATTCTCAGGTAGGAAGATCCAGGATGATTTGATCCTTCTAAACATGCTTAACTTTGATGCTATTTTGGGTATGGATTGGTTGTCCCCTTATCATGCGATCCTTGATTGTTATGCTAAGACTGTGAACTTAGCGTATCCAGGTTTAACCCAGTTAATGTGGGTAGGTTCTCCTAGCTCTTACCCTAAGGGGGTTATTTCTTATGTTCGCGCTCGGCATATGATGGAGCATGGGTGTTTATCTTATTTGGCTCATGTATGTGATATTTCTAAGGAGTCATCTTCTTTAAAGACCACGAGGGTGGTGAGAGAGTTCATGGATGTGTTTCCTATAGATTTACTGGGTATTCCTCCAGATCGTGATATTGACTTTGCCATTGATTTGGAGCCGGGCACTAAGCCCATATCCATTTCTCCTTTATCGAATGGCTCCTGCAGAGTTAAAGGAATTAAAGGAGCAATTAGAAGATTTATTGGAGAAGGGGTTTATCCGGCCTAGAGTGTCGCCTTGGGGTGCACCGGTGTTGTTCGTAAAGATGAAGGAAGGTACCATGAGAATGTGCATTGACTATCGTCAGTTGAAAAAAGTGACCATCAAGAACAAGTATCCCTTGTCTCGTATTGATGATTTATTTGATCAACTTCAGGGTGCCTCGGTGTTCTCTAAAATTGATTTGAGGTCAGGGTATCACAAGTTGAAGGTCCGAGAGTCAGACATCCCGAAGACTGCTTTCAGGACCCGATATGGGCACTATGAGTTTATGCTTATGTCGTTTGGGCTGACTAATGCCCCTGCCGCTTTTATGGAGTTGATGAACCGAGTGTTTAGTCCTTACCTGGATTCCTTTGTATTGTATTTATTGACGACATATTGGTGTATTCCAAGAGTGAGGCGGACCATATTCGTCACTTGAGGGTCGTGCTCCAGAGATTGCTTGAGGAGAAACTATACGCTAAATTCTCCAAATACGAGTTTTGGCTCGAGTCTCTGACTTTCTTGGGTTATGTGGTGACCAAGGATGGTATTATGGTTGATCCAGCCAAGGTTGCAACAGTTCGTGATTGGGTGAGACCCACTTCAGTGACTGAAATCCAGAGTTTCATTGGGCTAGCAGGTTATTATCGTCAATTTGTTCAAGGATTCTCCTCTATCGCAGCTCCTTTGTCTAGGCTGATTCAGAAGGAAGTTGCATTTCTATGGACCGATGAATGTGAGGCGAGCTTCCAGAGGCTCAAGGAGTTATTGACTTCAACACCTTTTTAGCATTGCCCGAGGAAGGTGTAGCCTTTGTCGTTTATTTTGATGCTTCAGATGTCGGTTTAGGTGGAGTGTTGATGCAGAAGTGAAGAGTTATAGCTTATGCTTCACGATAACTGAAGGTCCATGAGCGGAACTACCCTACTCATGATTTAGAGTTAGCCGCGGTGGTATTTGTTTTGAAGTTGTGGAGGCATTATCTCTATGGGGTGCATTACAAGATCTTTACAGACCATCATAGCCTCAAGTATATTTTCTCTCAGCCTAATTTGAACATGAGGCAACGCAGGTGGTTGGAGTTGCTGAAAGATTACGATAACTCTATTCTATCACCCTGGCAAGGCTAATGTGGTAGCAGATGCCTTGAGCCGGAATCCTTCTAGTATGGGTAGCTTGGCATATCTTAGAACGGAGGAGAGGCCCTTAGCTTTAGAGGTTCAGGCTTTGGCCAGACAGTTGATCAGACATGACATCTCCACATCTCACAGTGTGTTGGCCTTCGTTGAGGCTAGATCTACAGATTTGTGCTCACCAGTTTGATGATGATAAATTATGTGTGATTCGAGACAAAGTGTTGAGGGGTGAAGCTAAGTCAGTTTCCTTGATTTTGAGGGAGTTTTGAGAATTAATGGGCGCATTTGTGTGCCTTAGGTAGGTGATTGGGTTCGCTTGATATTGGAGGAGGCTCATTGTGCTAAGTATTCCATTCACCCTGGTGTAGCAAAAATGTTTCATGATTTGAAGCAACATCATTGGTGGTGCGGGATGAAGTGGGACATTGTGGAGTTTGTGGCTAAGTGTTTGAATTGTCAGCTGGTTAAGTATGAGCATCAAAAGCCAGGAGGTCCGATGTAGCGGATGCCCATTCCCGAGTGGAAGTGGGAGTGCATTACCATGGATTTTGTGACTGGACTACCCGTGACATTGGGCAAGTTTGACTCTATTTGGGTGATTGTAGACAGGTTGACCAAATCATCTCACATCATTCCAGTAAGGACTAGCCACAGTACGGAGCAACTAGCTAGGATTTATATACGTGAGAATGTTAGATTGCATGGGGTGCCTATCTCTATTGTGTCAGATCGAGGTTCGGTGTTCACCTCCCAATTTTGAAAGGCATTGCAGCATGGGTTGGGTACGCGATTAGAAATGAGTTCGACATTTCATCCTCAGACAGACGGTCAGTCCGAGCGGACCATTCAGGTGTTGGAGGACATGCTTAGGGCCTGTGTGATTGATTTTGGTGTTCGATGGGACCAACACTTACCCTTAGCGGAGTTTGCTTATAATAACAGTTATCACTCCAGTATTCAGATGGCACCGTTTGAGGCGTTGTATGAGTGTAGATGTCGATCACCTATTGGGTGGTTCAACTCGGCGACACCGAGGCATAAGACACTGATTTGCTCAGAGATGCTATGGAGCGGGTGCGCCTGATCCAGAGCCGACTATTGACAGCCCAGAGTTAGTAGAAGAGCTACACTGATAGGAGAGTTTGCCCCTTGGAGTTTATGGTTAGCGAGCATGTGTGGTTGAAGATATCACCCATGAAAGGTGTGATGAGGTTTGGGAAGAAGGGCAAGCTTAGCCCGAGATTTATTGGCCTGTTCAAGATTCTTAGGATAGTAGGTGAGGTGGCTTATAAGTTGGCTTTGCCACCTAGATGGTCAGCTGTTCATCAAGTAATCCACGTCTCTATGCTCCGAAAATACATACCAGATGAGTCTCACAACATTTCTTATGATACCATAGAGTTGGGGTCGGATTTGACTTATGAGGAGGAGCCCATAGCCATTCTAGATAGACAGGTTCGTAGGGCCAGGACTAAGGAGATCGCTTCAGTTGATGTTCGGTGGCGACATCGGCCTGTTGAGGAGGCTACTTGGGAGACAAAATCAGATATGCATGCTCGATATCCTCAGCTTTTTGAAGCTTCAGGTAATTTCTTTGACCTTATGTTCGAGGACGAACATGATCCTTAGTGGTGGATGATGTAATGACCCGTTACGTCATTATAATAATTAATCCTCTTACTTTCATAAAATGTCCTCTCATAAATTTTAAAGGGGTATTTCAGACTAATTGATATCTTTGATTATCTAAGTTACGGGTAAATTTAGAGAACTAATCTAATTGAGGGGTTAAATTGTATTTATGTAATACCTCGTACACATTAGCATATATATTAAAAATTAGTAGTAGGGTTTAATTCTTTTATTGTGTCTTGAAAAAAAAAGAAAATTAAGAGAGGAAGAGAAGGAGACGCCGGACTGCGCAGGTACGCTCGAACTGCCATGTTGCTGAGTTCCTAATTCAAAGGAACAATTACTGATATATATGTTTACTCAAAAGGAGACAAAGCAATTAATGAAACTTTTGTCTTGTGAAATTAATCTTTAGTCACAGTAGTGACATATGAAAAAAAAAAAGAAAAATTAACGTTTGGCTACTTTTTTATTGAACGTATCCTCAAATTGCATCCTTTAGCCACCTAGAGAATGCAGTAAAGTTCTATACATTTTATAACTAGATATTAGATATATTAAATTATAGTGTATGCATTATAAGAACATCATTAGATTCATGTCAATGAGAAGAATTAAAACTTAGCCCTAGGCTTGAAATTTTGGGAGTATTTAGATGGGTTTAGTTTTATTTGGGCTAGACATATAGTAATATGGTTGTCATCGGACTCCTTGTGACGTGTATGTTCCATTCTTGATAGAGAATTTTCATTGTGGGAGTTGAATTCAAGATTTGGTCCATTCGGTAGAAGTGTTCGGGTGCGGTTTTGACATTGAGATAGGTTTGGCTATCCTTCTTTGAGATTAGAATTGAGTTATTGAATATTCTTATGTTGTAATTTATGGGATGAGATCATATCATGTGTTGCGTTGATAATTCTTATTGTGTTGCTTCGAGAGCATGTGAATCTTAAATTGAGAATGGTGTGAATATGACATGTTGAGAAGGGGAGAAAATTGTGATGTATATATTGAGGATCATGGGTTATTTGAGAAAATAAAGTTACTAAGAAGAGGTGAGATATTTTAAAAGAGAATTGTATCCAAATATGTATAGGAGAGGGTGAATAATATAATTACTAAACCCGAGAACTTTGATATTTATTTGTGCTTATTGAGAGGAATGTTGTTTCCATAATTGTGTCTTGATTGCATGGATCCTCATACTACATGTCATGACATTTTGAGAAGTTTTGAATGGTGATTCTTATCATGAGTCCTTGACCACGGGCACTTGGGTGGCAAGGTAGTTGATATATTGTGATTGAGGTATATGGCTTGCGAGGTCCCCATGGGTCCCCTTAGTTTGGGAGCCTTAGCTCGACGGGGGTGTGTACCACATGTTATGCGATGGTCTTGATACCACCTTGCATTACATTGCATTGCACGACATTACATACCATTTCATTATAATACTTGTGGTTGTTTTGGGGTTGGTCTGTGAAATTATATGCTTACTTTATTCGCGCCGTTCTATATAGATTGGCAGCACCAATGCCGGACTGGTTTTCCTATTGCAGGTGGAAGCGTTCCTAGATTATTTCATATCTTATTCAATTTCTAATTTCCAGTCGGTTAAACCTACTAGGTACATATTATGTGTACTCACCCCTACTCCTTTCTCCCCCACAGATTCTCGTCAGGATTATCCACGTGGTAGTTGATTTGCTCGTGCACTTGGTTCATACCAGATCTAGTGGTGAGACTCGGGGCTTCGAGTTTCCATTGGATCCTATTGTAGTTGTTTAGTCTCTATTTCTATTCGAAGACTGAAATGCATTTATTTCATTAGTTAGGTATTAGATACTCTTTATACTCGTGACACCAAGTTTTGGGATATTGTTTTTATGTGGTGACTATTTATTTATTAAATTTCTCTCCTTCTAGGGTACATTTATTGTTGGGATTGGAATTAAGTGATCAACTAGTCATGAACCCATTTTGGGTCGTGACAATAACTTTTACATACTTATACCCGTCTTGTTCAACCCACTAATTGTTAATCTAAAATAACAAAAATATACTTTTAACATCGTGCAATATTACTTGTTTTGTATAAAACCTCATATTATTAAAAACTTTTGTTACCTACTTTTGACCTACCAATATGAAACTTATTTCACACAACCAAACAACCTTAATATATATTCCTACCATAGTACAATTTTTTGGAGGTTATATATATTCTTTAAATTAATAAGTCTGACCATTAAAATTACATACGATCGACTCAAACCAACGTTTTAAGAAATCATCCAACAAAAACATAGTATAGCTAGTTTTTTAACGTGACAATGTATCATATAACTAAGTATGTATTTTAAATTTTAGGAAGTGTTTCTTCCTTTCTACTCCCAGCCTCACATCTTAGGGAAATTATGAAAGAATAAATAAATAAAGTATAAATCAATCTGTATCATTTGGTAAACAATCTTACTGATAGTGAAAAAATTATAGAACAAAAGAAAATTAAAATGGGAGAAGTTTAATGAAAAATATATAGATTGAAGATGATTCAAATATTACCAGTACTGTTTCAACTTCCTCTTCATACTGTGCATAAGGTTCCTCGTACTCTAGACATACCCAATTTCGATTTTCTATATTTTGGCAATTAGGACAAAGCATTAAGCCCCTTACATTAAATTCTAAACCTATACAATCTGCATTAAAAAAAATAATTAAATATATGAATGTGTGTGCACAAATGGGGAGAGAGAGAAAATAGAGAGGATCCTTCTCCCATATATTTATATTTCAAATGAAACAATGTATTCCCAAAAAGAGTTTTACTCTCATAGGAAACTTCGAGTAGAAAAGGGACGATAACATCTTATAAGTTAATGAAATACACAGATAAAAGAAAAACAAATCATTGAAATTCTTGATTTGTTGAAAATACGAAGGAAAAAAACTTCTTTAACCAAAATCATAAGGTGCGTGAAATAATATTTAGTTTCAAATGAAAAGACATTGCAATTACAATTATCATTTAAAGATATTAGTACAAGTCTCTTGCATAATAGGTACAAATTTAAGTTTTTACCATTTTTTGTCTTCTCTTCCCATCACCAAGAGGGAAAAACCAAGCAAATCCATCCCAATCATAACAAATTTGATTCATATCTATTGTTGAGCATGTAAGCAAAATTTCTATATAGGTATTGGTTTTAAAATTTTGAAAGTGTTTTTCTGAAATACTTTCTTGTAAACATTTTATTAGTTAATTAATAACTCTTTTAAGAAACTCCCTGAGATAAGAACTTCTTAAATTAGTTATCCTTTAAAATATATTTTTCTCTTCTCCAAAAGAATTTTTGAAGTTCTTCTCAAAAATCTCCTTTCAAATCTGAAAAGAGCTAAATTGAGAAGAAAGAGAGATATTATTAAATCCACTTCAATAAAATATTTTAAGAAAGAAAAATAATAGGTGGAAGAAATATCAAGAATAGTTCATGAGATTTCACTTAAAATATAAACAGAGTTCTTATAACTATGATGAGTTTGATGAATAGAGGCCTAAAAATAAAGCAGATCTAGTAATGAAACAATACACATAAATGAAACATAACAATATATATATCTTAGTTAATGAATACCAAAATGAAAACATGACCATACTTTAACTTGGCAATGGACCTTTTATCGTTTTTGATAACCACCTCCAAGCAAATGGAGCAATCTGGAGCGTCCATCTTACTAATTGGAGATGAAAAAGAATTTGCGGTTGTGGATTCAGTTTTGACTAACAAACAAATCTTTACAGAACAGTAGTGCTAAATACATACACTTATTAAGATTGAGGTAATATATATATGGGTAAATCAAACACTTATAAAGGAAAAAACAATATTTTGTAAATTGCAAATTTAAAAAACTATAAACTTGGAGATGAAAAAGAATTTGCGATTGTGGATTCAGTTTTGACTAACAAACAAATCTTTACAGAACAGTAGTGCTAAATACATACACTTATTAAGATTGAGGTAATATATATATGGGTAAATCAAACACTTATAAAGGAAAAAACAATATTTTGTAAATTGCAAATTTAAAAAACTATAAACTTGAGAGGTTTTAGTAAAAAAAAAAATATTGCACATATATAATCACTGTTAGCATAAAAGTCATTATATTAACTTGTAATAATCTAGTTGTGTCATAAATTTTTTCATATCCTGATCATAATGATAATATGTAGATAACATAGAATTAGTTTGCTTTAATAGTTTAATTTGGTATTAGATATTTTATATCAAGATTTTTTTTTCAAGTATCTTCATGAATACTAAGATTTCATGACATTAATAAAATAGCTATATTAAAATAAATATTTATGTGTGAAAGCACTCAAATGGTGAATGAGGACATACTTTCTTGATTGAACTTGTTTATATATTATATATTTACTTGTCACAACTTGGATAAATCGGATTTTACATTGCAATATTAATTATTAAAGTTGAAGTGTTATAAAATTTAATTGAGAATTATCCACTTCATTTAAATTTATTGAAGTTGTTTGACTGGGCATCATGCATGGTGGCACATGTCACTGGAAAATAATCACTTGTTTATTAAAGAGAAAAATACATAAGGTGACACTTGAAGTTGTCACAAATTTTAAAAAAGGCACCTTAACTATTTCGGAATTCTATTACCCCTTTATATATTTTGAACTATTATTGTTACAATCATTTTTTGTTCACCGAGTAGAGAAAGTGTATGATGTTTCTTAAAGAACGTGAGGAACCTAAATTAATGAATATAATTTATTTTTCAAGTATTTTGTCATAAAACATATTTTGTAGTTTTTCTTATTATTCTAATGTTTGATCCAAAATCGAGTGTGACGACACTTGCATTGATGACACTTGCATATAACCTATTGAGGCAAGTCATCCTAACCACAAAATAATGCGGAAGGTAAAGCAAAAATACAGTAGAAGCATTTAAGAAAGGTTATTTAGATCTAAAATCAACCAAAGACTGGTGTTACATGCGCAAGTCACTACTTTAACTTAAATGAAGAAGAAATGGTAGAAGTCTGAATGTTATAGTCCTCAAATAAAACATATATAACATAAGGTAAAAGGGCCTCGAGAGTCTGTTGAAATACAAGTTGCTACCTCTTAAGAGTCCATAAGCTCGACCCAATAGGAAAGGAAAAGATCGAGAGGTACCAGGCTCAATACCTACATAAGTATTGAAGCAAGGGTGAGTATCAACCTACACAATACCAAGCAAGAAGATCTAAATGCAGGTAGAGAATAAAGAACACAAGTACTCTTATTAGCCCAACCACACACCTCCAAAACTACAATCCCGCAAGCAGGAAAACAATCATACACTATATATATATGTCACTACTCAGTCCTTATAATAATGGCTCCTGCTAGATCCCACTTACAGGAAAGCCAATTAACCAACCCCAGGGTACCTATACTAATTCTCTCTAGTCATAATCATAACAAAAATGGTTACATAAATAATTGAAACCTACCCAAAACATGAAAGTTAACTATATAGAGCTACAATTGACTCAAGGACATATCATATGTATATATAATTAACCATAATTATATACAAAACCAGGAGTCCACCTACGAATACATAACTCTACTGTACAAGGTCAATGTTGTAAAGCAAAAGTTGGCCATCACAAGGAAAGAGACTGTGATGGAGCCCAAGCTATTAGTGCTCACCCAAAAGTAGTCTCTTGTGCACTCTCGAATCCCCAACTCAGTAACCATGAGAAGATGCAGAAATGTAGGGAGTGAGTACAAGAAAGAGGAACTTAGTAGGCATCATCGGTTAATCAAATGAAATGCAGTAAATCTAGAAAAGTCAAATATATGGAACTGCAACATGTCTAGAAAAGTTGGAACTTGAATAAAGGAAACAACATGTCTAGAGGCCCTCACCATAACTAAGCTAACCAAGGAGATGAACAATGATACCTGAACTAACCCAAGTGGTGATAAAAATTGATATCAGCCGATGAATATTGTGTAGGCTCATACCATAACTGAGGCATAATGTTGTACGTGGGTCCAAGGCCCTAATATCTATGCATGTACGCCCAGGGGGCTCCCATAAGCCTAGAAAGTACACTGGCGAACAATCTAATCAATCATGTCACAGTAGAACCCAAATCCCAAAATCACATGATCACAGGTCGGTTGTACATGGGTGTAAGGCCCTAATGCCTAAGCTTGAACACTTTTTAAGCCCCCCTGTAAGCCTAAGAGATACACCTATGCACAATTAGGGTCTGAATAGGTGTGTGGAACTATGGGTAATCAGCCACGAGGCCTCACTAATGTTGCCCAAATTACACCTCCTTTTAGAGGATAAAGCGATCATTGTCAAGAAATAAAACCTAACCAAGGTTAGGGTCGAACCCAAGGGAATGCGTAGACTCAAGAGAATTCAATTACTACAATTTGAGTAGTTCACCGACTTATTTCCCGGGGGAGGGGGGTTAGCAATAATCAATGGAAAATAGACCTAACTAATACTAGAGAGAAATCAATATGGAGAGAAACTAGGGAGTTGTGTTCCCCATGATTCCCTATCTCAGTATCACAGGATAACCTAATTCTCTTCTAGTGTGTAGCATGCAGGATGCTAAGTTAAGTTCACCAACCCTTTTGGTCAAAGGTGACAAGCGAATTTCACTATATGACTTGGTCAATCTCCAATGTTTGTATTACTAACCCTTACCTATTAGTCCCAGTACAACTTCCGCTTGGCCCAGTTCGGTTGATTAGACGAGAACACATCAATTGAATCCTGTTAATTAATTTTTTTTCCTATTCATTACTACCTTGGTCCAGTCAGTATCACTAGGTGGGTTCTAATGTTGGCCACAACTAGAAAACATGCAAAGCAAAGAGAGTTAATTAATACATATATGCACACGTTTAAAGAATTCTGAATCATCTAGTTTTACTTCTTTAGTTCTTCATGGTTACCACAATCCTAGTTGTGGATTTAGCTACTCATGGTTTGTGTAGATGCAAAACTTATGAATTGGAATTACATAATCGAGAACTTACACAACTGAATTAAGAAAAAGTAAATCCAACTTCTAAGAGAATCACAAGATTAAAGATGAAATCAAAGTACAAGTGTTCTAAAAAACTCTGCAATGTTAGCACTCTTTTTTTATCTCTAATTACTAAGTTTTCGAAGTACTCTGTGAAAACTCCTTAAAAATAACCCAAAAACCTATTTATAATATTTAAAAGAAAAGTCCTAAACACATTAGGATAACTGGTCGGCACGCCTCACGAAAGGGTTTACGGGTCGTATTGCATTCTATAGCCCGTAACTGGGGTCTCATACAGAGCTGTTGCGAAATTTGGCTTCAAGTCTATGGCACTGCCTCTATGACCCATAAAGTAGTTTACGACCCATAGGGGAGTTTTGTCTGATGAATCTTCAGAAAGTCTCAATCTCTAATTCTCAGGCCATGAACAAAGGTTTAAGACTCATAAATCAATGTACACCTTATCTGCGTATTCATAGAACCAACTTCAGAAAATTAGGCATTCACTAAAATCTTCCATGAAACCCACTTCATGATCCATAGAGTGTTCTACAGCCCCGTAAAGGGTCTCGTACTACACAAAAAATAGCAACTTCTGCATTTCTTCCCAAAATCAAGGCCAAAGAATCCTGCAAATATAACATAAAAACACTTAAAACCAAATAACGTCGCAATTGAGGACACACAAAATTCCATGTTTTAAAAATCAAAAGTATTGTATTTTGACAGCACATCTCTCGCCCTAGCAATCACATGTAAACCGGGTCCTCAACCCTGTGTTGACCCATGGCACTCGATCCAAAATATGTATGCGTAATGATGGAATGTATCCCCAGCGGGAGAAAGAATCCCCCTCGCATAAACAAATGTGTCTCATCTCATAATGTCAATCATAGGGCCTCGCCCCCATATGGAATTAGTGGGGTCCTCGATTAAAAATTTAATCAACGGGATCCACGACCCATAATCAAGTGGGTCTCAGACTCAAAACAATTGGTGTATCATATCTCTCCCTGAGCAAATAAAAGTATTTCAAACCTAGATTGGAACCAAACCTCAGTTGGCCCTCGGTCCTCAAAATCTACATTTATCACCTAGAATCATAGTCACGACCACCAGGAGACGGACCACGGGAAGCGTCGCCCAGGACTTGAACTCATCAAACATGACCACTGATGCTCAAATGGCAACAGAAAGTGTCATTTGGGACAATCACTCAACCAGTATATCAGGATTACTCCAAGGTCTTGTCGTGCCAGGTGTAAAGGTAGGTGACGACCTATCAACCTGGGTATCCTACAATCTCCATCCAACCTATTCAAAAGTAACTACTACCTCTCTTAGATACAACAAATACCCCAAATCGGATGGAGAGAACCAATGCCCAACAACCATCAACAGTACATTGGAGCATATGTGTATCACAAATCACTGAACAATCATGTCCAACAAATGCCAAGTATACCATAACCTCGTTAATCATAAGTACCCATATTGAATATAGACAATCACGGTACATCACAAGTATCCTGGATAACCCAACCCAGCAAAGCCATCTCTATACCAGAATCAAGCCGCAGTACGACATAAAATTAATAGAGAATCTCCTAGGCAACATATCTTAATAGCAACAGGCTTTACACCCTCATAGAAGTAAGAGTCAATTCTAAACACATGACTGTCCCTGGGCACTAGCCTATATTCGGCCCTCCCCTAGCCCTTTCTTGGTGTAAAGCAACTTATAGGGAAACGTCAATATAACCTAAGCTAAGGCTCAATAGGTTAGACAATAAGAAGGATGACACCCATCAGAATTGTATCACAGCCTAAGTATCACAAGGGATATCTCCTTCGGCAACCATGTGCTGGCGTACTAATAATGTTCCCTTCTCAAAATAAAGTACCAGTCCGAAGGACTAACCCACATAGTTACTGTCTCATCACAGATAGCCCAAGAAGCCTCTAAGATATAGCTTACACCTTGCTAATAGGGTCACACTCCTATCCATAACCTGCTAGTGCCTCGGTAGCAATACATTCAATATCCCAGGTCACAGGGCTCTTTTAGATGTACAACTATACCATTCCCAGAACATGATGTGCTTCTCCATTCATTGGCTAGTAGCACAAGCACATGGTTAATAACCACAACAAACATGATCAAATAACTAATAGGGCAACATAGACTCATGTTTAATCATGAAATTCTACCACAAGGACTCAGAACAGATATAGACACCCACAGCCATATCACATACGTATATAAATAAATAAATAAATAAATAAATGAATAAATAATATATATATATATATATATATATATACACACACACATGCACGCACACACACCCCCTACCAGCTAGAACCCCTAGATTAAGATATAGTTACTAGATTTAGTGCATAAGGTAGCATGTAATCACTTGTCAGCCTCAAAAGCAAATATTTTCATTCTTAGGCCACACACATATACATGCAATAGTCAAGCTTAGTAGACATACCTGTCACTTTTTCTCAGCCCATCCAACCCCCTTTTGGTAGCCAAACAGTGTAAGAAGACAAACCATATAGCAGTGACAACCAACACAACCATCAATACAATTATTATCATCCTATAAAATCATAGATATACAACATATAGACCGCATAAAGCCATATACAACATATACTCGACAACTCATTCCAGGAATATTATATTATTAAATATTCCAGCTTAAATATGCATGTATTTTCACTCAATCTAAGGTTTAGAGGAAGGCTAGCCTACCTGGCAGATGACGTCTTGCATCTTAAACTAATCCAACCGAGGTTTTTCCCTCAAAATCACTTTTAGATGTTGCTCAGTTGTCAAAACATAAATCACAAGATCATTACAGCTGATTTGGCTGTAAAATCTCCGAAAACGAGTGAAATTACACAATTTATGACTAAAATGGGGAAAATTAGGGCCCACACTTAAAATGTCAAGTCAATGCTCATAAATGATCCTCAGATCACCGTGAGTCCATAGCCAGAAATTCACCTCAAAATGGAGTCAAGAAGACCGAGAAAGGCCCAAAAATAAAGTTAAAAACAGTGACACCCCATGACTCTATTCTTACATGTACCCATGTTTCAAACTTAATTCTTATAAGTGGAAAGTGTATTAGGTTCATAAAAGACCTCTACTACATAGTCGAGTACAAAACCTTCATATAATTGAGGTTCTAGTGTTAAATTACAAGGTTCAATTTTAAATTATCATAAATATTAGAACACAAGGAATTAGGTATCATATAACCTACCAAATGAAAGGTATTTGAATTAGCTTTCCAATACAATTGATTTCCCCTCATATGGAGTTTGGAGTCAAAAGTTATGACCGTTTTATTGAAGACAACCAGAGCAGAGAGGAAACACGAAACCTAATACAGGTTGTGCAAAAAAGTACGGCCCGACTGCTAACTCGTGGAAAAGTCCTAAATATTAACTTTTTGGTCCCTGATTCTATGGACCAATCTGCGAGTCATAGAAACTTCTACGGGTCCGTAGATTAGGCTCGTCAAAGTGATCCAGAGAACTTGAAATTTGCCCAAAGGCTTACGGAAAGGTCCCTCCGTACCGTGGAAGTTTGTATGGGCCGTAGATGGTGTGCTATAAACGACTTTGATAGCTTTTTAAGAAAGGGTATTTTGGTCTTTTTCCACCCTTTCAAAGCCTAAATCTGATGTTTTTACACCTAAATAAAGTCCTAAACATGTTTGTTCAATCTTTCTATGCTAAAACGCTCTCTCAAACTTAGAGCAAGGTTTCAAAGGTGAAAAAGGGCTAGGGTTTTAAGAAAAAATTTGACAATTCTTCTAAGTTGTTTCAAGGTTCAAAACATCCAGGTATGAAAGGCTAACCAAAACATGGGTTTTGTTCTTTCATATGCCCCATAACCCGGATTGATGGAGTTTTGAGTGAATTGAGTCTCCCATTAATGTTTCTTAAAGGCTTTTCTTAAATTTTAATGTATTTCTACATAATCTTGCATGAATTACTATTTTTATGAATTAAATACTTGAAATAGATAATATTGACTGACTACACAACTCCTAGCATGAATTCTTATTGTTTTTTTACATATTTTACTTATATGTGCATGCATGGGTATAATTTGAGCGTAAAGATTCTATGGAATTCCTAAATGCTTTAACTCTATATTTATTTTCCTCGAAGCTATGAGTTAGAATGATGCATGATAGAGTCCTTATGAGTTAAGAGTTGAACTTTAAAATGATGTAATGAAAGAGTTGATAGTTGATGTGATGAGTTGAGTTAACAAATGTCTAATGAGACGAGATTATTAAGTTAACCATAGGGTTGATGCTTATGAGCATATTGAGTCTTGGGTGGAGTATTGAGCACCGAATTGAGTAAAAGTAAGTCTAACTCAAAACAATAACTATGTAGCCGATGTATGAGAGGATTGAATCGTATAATTAGATGTTTCCTTGTCCCAAAAAGAGAACTTGATGTTACTAATTTTGGATCCACTTATGGGATGTCCTATACCCTGGCAAGGTATTGGATAGATGTGATAATGACATCGCTTCATTGAATAATCACCAGCTTATAGGTGATGGTTGTCAGATATAGAAACTTCCAAATAGGCCTTGATAATACTCTGAGTGGACTGAACCAAGATGGTTGATGAGTGGCCATTCTCTGAATTGTATTCTTACTTTAGACTCTTTACATGATGATTGGGTTATCTACCTCTTTAGTGGAATAATTTGAGTTGATATTATTCTTCCTTTCTATTCCACGTACTGACGTCCATTTGGGCCTGCTTCTTTTCAAGATGCAGAGATACGTACTAGCGGTCATCAACAGGCACCCCGTTGAGGACCTGCTTGCATTCAACTAATTGGTGAGTCCTCCCCTGCTTTCCAATCTTTTTCCTTCCAACTTTAAGTTTAGCCTTTATTTTATTTTGAGGTAGCCATGGGCCTGTCATTGGCACCACTTAGTCAGATGTTTTGGAGGCTTCCTAGACTAGACTGTTGATATGATTGAATGTTATTATTGACTAGTTTCTTTCACACTAGTCTTACTTAGTTTATAGATAGACTGTTTGGCTTTGGCCATTGATCTTCATAGACTAGATTGTTGATGTGATTAGATGTTATTATTGACTAGTTTCTTTCACACTAGTCTTACTTAGTTTATGGATAGACTGTTTGGCCTTTAGCCGTTGATTTTTATTTTATCATTACTTTTCATTCAAGTATTCTTATTCATGGATGTCTTCCGCTACTAGAATGCGATTGAACGAATGTAATAAGGCCAAGTGATTTGCTTGGGGACAAGCAATATTCTCTGAGTGCCGACCACGCCAAGGGTACCCTTCTGGAGTGTGACAAAAAATTTACCCGAAAAATATTCTTTCCAAGCCTTTCTCAGTCAAAATTCTCAAAAACTGGACAAAACAGCAAACACCCAGCATACTACAATGTTCCTCTCAGAACGTAGAATAACTTGGGCTCAAATTTCACTTGATTCCGTCAAGAATCAGTTACAGAATCAACACGTAAAGTTTTCTCCAATTCGAGAAAGTAATAAGCTAAATTAGTGAATTTACATCAAATCTCGAATCCAACTTCACCACGACGATTCTTGGGAAATGTTGAGTCACATAGGCTTTTAAAACACTCAAATCGAATGAAAAATTAGTTTAGAAATGTGGTGTGAAGTTGCATGTATATATATGATAATGTCCCTAGTGAATTACATATCTATATGAATAATTGTGACTTCCCCTTTACCACCACCAATCCAATCAGAATCCTCCAAAGCAGGTAGCTCTTTGTCGACATTCCTGCTTGAGCTTTCTGCTTCTATTCCTTTATAATATAGGGCCCATTAAAATATTTTGTTGACTTTTTTATTGAATCATTTTACGGCAACTACATATTGACGCATCCACATCAAATGCTTGATTATATTTCTTTAGCTGCTTCAACTATGATTTTACAATATTACCCCTAATAAAAAATTTCTTCAACTGTTTTAATTATAATTTTACTATACCGCCTTGATCAACTATTGGACGAATAAAATTAAAGAAATTTAATTTAATAATTAATTAATATAATATTATGTATGAATAAGTGTGTCTTGCCCCTTTACCACCACCAAACCAATCAAAACCCTCCAAAGCAGGCAGCTCTTTGTTGACATGCCTGCTTGAGCTACTTGTTTCTACTTATTTATCATATAGGGCCCATAAAAGTATTTTGTAGACTTTTTAATTAAATATTTTTATGGAAACTGCATATTGATGCGTCTGCTTCACGTGCTTGATTATATTTCTTTAGCTACTTCAGCTATAATTTTATAATATTACCTCTAATAAAATATTTTTTTCAACTGTTTCAACTATGATTTTACTATATCGCCCTGATCAATCATTTGACAAATAAAATTAAATAACTTTATTTTATTAATTAATAAATATAATATACTAAATATTAAAATAATATTATAGATAGTTCATATAAAACCGATTGAGTGATGTCCTAACAAATTATTTTACGTCATGTAAATATTAAAATTATGATAAATTAGGTCTTCTTAGGCATGTAGTTGGCGATTGACATACTTGCATCAGCTACATGATTTTATATTGTTTTTATTGATTATTTCTTCAACAACTTCAATGATGATTTTATAATATTACCCCTGAAAAATCATATGAGTCTATGCGTGATTAACTTTGTAACCAAATTAAATATTATCTCATTGTTTAATTAATTGTTTCTATTTAAATTTTCCAAAAAAATTAACAAAATTTATATATTTTGTAATCTTAAATTAAATATATGTCTGATTATTTTATTCAAATATAGAAAAACATTTTTTTGCAGCAACATTTTTATTTTCTTCCCTTTTTACATACCAAAAATAGTGGGACCCACTTACAACAATTAATTACTTACAAAAAAATTCAATTGATCTCGAAATTTTATATGCAAACCAAGCTAGAACAAACTGAATAACATATATTACATAAGATTAAAATAGAATATACTATAAGTTGGAGTGATTTGTAACTTAAATTTTTTTAAAAAAAATAATATAAAAAATCTATATGTGTCGCATAAATCAAGACAAAAAAACATTTATGGGTCCATGCTTGATTGACTTTATAGCCAAACTAAATATTATCTCCATTTAATTAATTATTTCTATTTAATTTGATCAAAAAATAAGAAAAAAATATACATTTTGTAATCTTAAATTAAATATATGTCAAATAATTTGACTCAAATATAGAAAAATATTTGTAAGGACCCGAACTTTGTATGACCTCAATGGAGCCTGGAAATTCATTTGCGAAACGTTTTGGACCAAGGTGACACCTCATGGAAGCCTTCATGGTCCGTGTGAGGCTATATAGACCATGTGGAGCCTCCTTGAAGTGACCCTTGGCCTTGTGTGGGTTGTTTAGGCTTTAACATGGTGTTTGGGACGAAGGCATACCACGCACAGACTATGTGAGGCTTCACGGACCTTTTCATATCTCTTAGCATAAAAAGAACTGGGTGGTCCATGACTTATTAAATTGAAGCACTTTGAAATATCTTTCCTACACACCTGGTCTCACCACATTTTGAGTTTGGAGCAAGAAGTTATGCCTTTTTTCGTAGAATCTGTCTGGGTTAGACGGGAGGCCTTTACAGACCGTGAAGCCAACAGTGTCAACTTCAATTTAAAATTTAAAGGGTCATATTATTGAGGTATTTTTGATATTTTGTCCCATGCCAAGGCTTTTAAGACCTTCTTAACCCCTTTTTATATTCCTAAACTCCTCCTACACTATTTCTAAACCCTTATTCAAGACAATCACTTAGTTTTCTAGAATTAGACTCTAAAAATTCTCTCCATATCTCATCTTCAAGATTAAAGCTAGGAATCAATTGGGGTTCCAAATTCAAGATAAATTCTTCTCAAATTCATCTTCCTAATCAAGGTATATGAGATTGATTCTTGGTCCCTTTCATGAATTTTAGTTTACTTTAAACGTGGGTTTTCATTATTTGGTTATATTAAATTCAATTGATGTATGACTTGTATTCTATCAATGATCTCAATTCACTTTGAACATTATTATAATAATTTACATTGAGTTATGAAATTATGAACATGCATGTCCCCTTTAAAGTTAATTTATGCATGGGTGTTCTATATTACGATTTCATGTGGATTTGATTATGAATTTCCTCAATTTCATTTTATATGGCTAATTTTAAACTTGAATTTATGTTTCCCATGCCACTCTCACATCATGCATTGCATTTGCATTCATGCATATTGGTTTATGCGAAAATTATGAAGTGGGTTAAGCCCAATTATATTTTATGAAACTAGAATGATATGATTTTTGTAAGGCATTGGTTATGACAAGAATGTTATCACAAACATGTCAATTATTATGGCTCATTGAGCATTTCGGGTACTTGCACCATTCCGTATATGTAGATGAGTTATTCCTTGCATGAGCATTATGGTTATGATTCATGATTTGGCATTTGAGCCTAAATTTGCATTGAACAGCTTCAAATGGGTATTTTATATCTTGAAAGCACGTATATGTATAAATATTCATGTGGGATGTTGTTGACCTAGCACCGATGGATTGGGGACGTCAGGGCTATCCTCAAGGGTCCTCTCCCTTTTCTTGAATAATGTGCCAACATAGGAACGTTAGCCATTACAGAAAAAGATAAGGTGTGAAGGAATGATTATTTGTTTATTATGTTTGGTGATATGATATGATTATGAAAAATCCTTCTGAAAAGCGGGTCGTAAGGAAGGTTACCATCCACTGAAAAGCGTGGTCGTCAGGTGTGATGTAGATTACCTTTGGCAAGTAATCTTCTCACTACCGGTGGAAGGTCCCAAATGGTCTAATTCATATAATAGCTTGCATGAGTTTTATTTGTCGGTTATAGTCCATCCTCACTTTATATCAGCATTGTTGCATTTCATGCGTCATAAATTTCATGACATCTTATATATTTCTCCATTGGATATATGATTCTTTCTATATTATGTGCCCTTGTCATCAAAATTGAAATGCAAGATTGGTAAGTCATTTGCATTGCATGCCCGCACACTTAGTATATTCAAACGTACCAACACATACTCTTTGCCTATATGATTTTACCATGTATGGAACGTATGTTACGACCATCAACCGTTTGAAAGGTAGCTCAAATTTGGACAGTTGATATTGTGCTGAGTCCTATCTTCCTAGGCCAAGCCATCTTCCTTCGACCTATGTTGTTTTCAGTTTATCTTCTTAATTGAGGGTGAGCCTTGGACATGTCTTAGCCTCGTAGATTCTATATGTTATGTGTTGTATTTGATGCTTATGACTTAGTTATCTATTGGATATGGATATCATGGATTGATTATAGGAATTATGTTATGTATGTATGTTTGATGTGGAAATGTGGAAGATATTAAGCCCTATATTGCCTCATAGAGTGAGTCATACTTATCTGCCCCTTAGTTCTTATGTGCTATGTGCGATAAATCCATGTAAGTCCCTTTCCCTTCGATATCCCCATAGTGTGAGTCCTACTTTCCCATCCCTTAGAACAATGTGTTTACCATTTGAATGCGCTTTCAAACCGATAATGTGGATTTGAATACTTTGAGGCTTGTTTCGGGACTCTCGAGTTCCCATTCTCCGTGTCACGTCTAGGCCATGGTCCAGGCCATGACACAGGAACGCCAACAATTGAGGCTAAGTGAGGTCACACGACCATTTTCATGGGCTGTGTGGAGGCTCACGAGCCGTATGGTGAGTCGTAAGTCTTCCGGCGTGAAATTTTTTGAAGTATAGAATCACCGCCTCGTAACTTGATCGCGGTAAATTTTTTGAGTGTTAGGACACGGACCGTGTCATGGATGGTATGACATCACACGGGCCGTGTAGCCCTCCAATGAAGTGATAACGTGAATTTTTTCCATCCGTTTCATTAATGGAATTTTTGTAAATTTGATTTATCCAATAGGTCTTTTAATACTTCCTATGCTATGTAAGGACTCCCTAGTGCCCTAAATCCTATTCATAATAGTCTAAATTTACTCCTCACATCTTGACTCTCTCAAAATTCTCTTCAAGTTCTTCTTTCAGGATTCAAGCTAGGATTCAATTGGAGTTCAACTTTAAGCTCAATTTTTCTCAAATTCCTCTTCCTAATCATGGTATATGGATTAATTCTTAGTCCGTTTTAACCAAGAAAACCTGAACTCTTTTCAATTGATTTTCATGAAATTAAGCTTACTTTAAATGTGGATTTTTTATTAGATGATTTCTTAAATTCAATTATTGTATGGACTGTACTTTATCTATGATTTTAAGCTACTTTAATCCCTATTATGATGATTTACATCAAAGTTATGAAGTTATGAACATGCATGTCCCCTTTAAAGCTTGATTTATGCGTGGGTGATTTATATTATGTTTTAAATATGGAATTGATTATCGATTTACTTCAGATTCGTATTATATTATTGATTTTAGATTGAATCTCAATACCCATGCTATTTCCACATCATCCATGGCATATGCATTCATGATCATTTGTTTTTATGGAAATTATTAAGTGGATTAAGCCCAATTATGTTTTATGATATGATTTAGATAAGGTATAGATTATGACAAGAATTTGATCACATATATGTCTATGGTTATACCTCTTTGAGCATCTTGGGTGCTTGCACCATCTTGTAAATTTGAATGAGCTATTCTTATGCATGAGTATCATGATTATGAATTATTGTTTGACATTTTAGCCTAAATGTGCATGGAACGAATTTGAAATGACTATGGCCTCTTTGAAAGCATGTATATATATACATATGTGTATTGTTGTGGGATGCTGACTTAGCACAGATGGATTGAGGGTCCTCTCTCTTTCCTTGAACTATGTTCCTAACATAGGTTATGAGAATCCTATCCGAAAAGGGTGATGTTCCTGTAAGGAAGGTTACTTCATACGAAATGGATGATGTTCTCTTAAGGTGAAGTATTATGTGATGTAATATGCTATATGAAAATCCTTTTCTAAATGGGTGATGTTCTCATAAGAGGGTTATTCATACGAAATGGTTGATGTCTCCATAAGGTGAAGTATGATTTACCTTTGACAAGTAGACCACTTTTTTATCGGTGAGGGGATTTCATTGGGATTCCAAGTAATAACTCACTTAGTCTTACTCTATTTGGTTGAGGTCACATCCCCACAATATATGACCATTATTGCATTTCATGCATCATGAATTTCATGGCACATCGTTATACTAGTCTTCTTGGATATATGCTTCTTTTATATTATGTGCCCTTGTCATCTAACATTTAAATGCGAGATTGATAAGCAATATGCATTGCTTGCCTGCATACTTAGTACATTCAAATGTACTAAAACATACTTTTGCCTACATGATCTCACCATATAGGGACCGAGGAGTACATCTATCCACTGCATAATGTTTAGCTCAGATCTCAAGTTTTGCTTGTTGTTTTTGTTTAGGATACTTATATTTGAGGGTGAGCTCGGGGTATGTCGTGGCCCCCATACTATCCTTTGACTAGAGGCATTCATGCACATCTTGTAAACTCTTCTATGTTTATATGCTAAGTGCTAAGTCTGAGACTATGTTATGGCTTGGTTACGCATTGAATATTGTTATTTGTCTTGGCTATGAGTCTTATGACTTGATGGTGTGATATGATGCGAAAGTTCCTAAGTCCCAAATTTCCCCCCATAGCGTGAGTCATACTTTCCCTCCCCTTAGTCTTTATGTGCAACGTGCTATATGAATCCATGTTAACCCGCTTCCCTTATGAGATCCACATAGCGTGAGTCCTACTTTTATGTCCATAGAACTATGTGGCGACCATTTGAATACACTTCTAAACTGATGATGTGAATTTTGATACTTTGAGACTTATTTGGGGACTCTCAGGTTCCCATTCACCATGTCACTCCTAGACCATAGGTCCAAGTCATGACAGAGATGGTATCAGAGCACTAGGTTTATAAATAATCCTCGTAGTCAACCATGCCGTGTCAAGTAGAGTTCTATTCATGGGTGTGAAGTGCACTATGCCTATGAGTGGGAGGGTACGAAGGCGTTCTAGGAATTATCTCACTTCTTCATGCCTTACATCCTGATGTGGTTCATATATTTGGTTTCCTTATCTTGACGGTGTCATTGCTCTATTTTAGGAGATGCCTCAAAGGAGACCCCACCTACCAAGGGCGGCCCCAACTGATGAGGGTTAGGCGCCTCAAGGGCTTATGGATGAGTCTATCTCTAACAGCGAACTCCATACGACCTTTGCTATGCTTGCCCAGGTGGTGACATCTCAGACTAGGCAAGCTAATCTTCCATAGGATCCCACTCAAGCTTCTAGGGTGAGGGATTTCACCCAGATGAATCCTACCGAGTTTTATGGGTCAAAAGCTGATGAGGATTCTCAAGAGTTCTTTGATGAGTTCACCAAGGTGTTGAACGTTATGGGTGTCACTTCTGAGAAGAAGGTTGAATTGGCTGCCTATCATTTGAAGGATGTGGCTGGGTGTGGTACACTCAATGGTTGATGGAGAGGGTTTGCGGTGATGTTGTCTATTGGGAGGAGTTCAAGCTTGTATTTCTAGACCGTTTGTTTCCACTTGAGCTTAAGGAGGCACACTGGCTGAATTAATTAAGCTCAAGCAAGGGGGTATGAAGGTGAGGTATGCCATCAAGTTCACTAAGCTCTCCAAGTACGCATCGACACTTGTGGCTGTTCCTTGTACAAGGATGCACAAGATCATTTCGAGTATCTTTGACTCACTAGTGAAAGAATGTTGTACCACCATCCTCATATGAGATATGGATATTTCTAGACTCATGGTATATGTTGAGCAGATCCAAGGGGAGAAACTCAAGGAGAGGAGGGTACATGATCCTAAGAGAGCTCGTATTGATAGTGGATTCTCCGGTTCTCGGGGTGGTAGTTTTGGTCACTTCCAGCAAGGCCAGGATTCTTGTGCTCGGGTCACTAATGCTAGAGTGCCTCCTCCTGGAGCATCGATTTGGTGGTAAACAGAGGTATCCTCCGTGTGGCAAGTGTGGGAAGCCCCACACAGGTGCTTGCTGGAGGAATTTGGGTGCTTGCTTTGGGTTTGGTGATAAGAACCACAAGGTTGCCGATATTCCTAAGTATGTTCATAGAGGTCAAGATCAGGCGGCTCAAGGTGGTTAAGGACAAAAAGAGCTCCCTAAGTTGTTTCCCCAAGAAACAACAAGTTTTATGCACTTTATGCCCATCAAGAGGTCGAGGAAGCTCCGGATGTTGTGACTGGTATTTTAAAAGTCTTTAATTTCGATGCTTATGTTTTGCTTGAACCGGGTGCAAATTTTTCTTTTGTGACTCCTCTGTTGGCTGTTAAGTTTAGTTTGATCCCCAACATTTTGAAGGATCCTTTCTTAGTTTATACTCCCGTGGGTGAAACTGTTGTTGCACATAGGGCCTATCATGGTTGTCCGGCTTCTGTGTTACATAAAGTCTTCCTATGTGATCTTGTGGAACTTGAGATTTTTTATTTTGATGTGATTCTTGGGATGGATTGGTTGCATGCATCATATGCCTCTATAGATTGTAGAACCCAGAAGATAAAGTTCCGACCTCCCGGTGAGCCCATTCTAGAATGGAAGGGTAGTGACTTCGCTATTAAGGGTCGATTCATTTCCTACCTCATGACCGAGAAGATGATCTCCAAGAGATGCGTTTATCATATTGTGAGGGCCAAGGATAAGGAGTCCGAATCACATACTCTTGAGTCAGTTCGGGTGGTGAATGAGTATCCGGATGTGTTCTCCTGAGGACTTTTTGGGTATTCCTCCAGAAAGGGAAGTAGACTTTGGGCTTAGATCTTCTCCCGGATACCCAACCTATCTCTATTCCTCCCTATCATATGGCACCAACTAAGTTGAAAGCTTTATTGGAGATAGGCTTTATTAGGCCAAGTATATCTCCATGGGGTGCTCCGATGTTATTTGTAAGGAAGAAGGATGGATATCTTCGAATGTGTATCTATTATAGAAAATTAAATTGGGTGACCATTAAGAATAAGTATTCGTTGCCTAGGATCGATAACTTGTTTGACCAAATTCAAGGGGCTACCCACTTCTCAAAGATTGATCTCCGTTCTGGGTATCATCAACTGAAGGTTAGAGAATGTGATGTTCTTAAGACCGCATTTCGAACAAGGTATGGACACTTTGAGTTTGTGGTGATGTCATTTGTCTTAAGTAATGCTCCGGCCATGTTCATTGATCTCATGAATAGAGTGTTCAAGCCATTCTTTGACAGTTTTGTAGTTGTCTTTATTCATGATATTCTCATTTATTCTCGTAGTGAGCGGAAGCATATGAACCATTTGAGTTTTGTTTTACAAACCTTGAGAGAGAAGACATTGTATGCCAAGTTTAGCAAATGTGAGTTTTGGTTGGGTGAAGTAGCTTTTCTTGGTTATATGGTATCAGTTGAGGGTATTAAGGTTGATGCAAAGAAGACCGAGGCTGTGAAGAATTGGCCTAGACCATTGACACCTTCGGATATTCGAAGTTTTCTGGGGTTTGCCGGCTAGTATAGGAGGTTCGTTGAAGGGTCCTCATCTATTGCGTCTCTATTGACTAAATTGACCCAAAGGAAGGTGAAGTTTGTGCGGTCAGAGGAATGCGAAAAGAGTTTTCAAACCTTGAAGGATCATCTTATATCAGCAAATGTCTTTACCTTACCTAATGGCTTGGAGAGATTTATGGTGTATTGTGATGCCTCGTGGAACGGGTTGGGTTGCGTACTTATGCAACATGGTAAGGTAATAGCATATGCATCATGGCAATTGAAGGTGCATGAGTGTAATTACACGATGCATGATCTTGAGTTACCAGAAGTGGTTTTTGCCTTGAGGATATTGAGGCACTACTTGTATGGGGTACATGTTGATGTTTTTAATCAATCACAAGAGTTTGCAATACGTGTTCATTCAAAGGGATCTCAACTTCAGGCAAAGAAGATGGTTAAAACTCCTAAAGGCCTATGACATGAGTATTCAATATCATCCTGGCAAGGCCAATATGGTAGTCAATGCTCTTAGTAGGCTATCTATGGGTAGTGTGAATCATGTTGGAGAGCAAAGGAGGGAGTTGGTAAAGGATGTTCACCGATTGGCTAGGTTGGGTGTTAGGTTGGCCAACTCTAATGTTGGTGGTAGCCATGTTCAAAAGGGGATCGAATCTTCAGTGGTTGTTGATGTGAAAGCTAAGCAAGATTTAGATCCATCATTGGTTGAATTGAAGAAATTGGTTGCCGAAAAGGAGATTGTGGTGTTCTCCCAAAAAGGGAGATAGTGTACTTTGGTACAAAGACCAGCTATGTGTTCCATATGTGGATGGCCTTAGAAAGGCGATCATGAGCAAAGCTCACAAATCTCATTACTCTATCCATCCAGGGTCTACTAAGATGTATTGGCATTTGAAGGAGGTGTATTGGTGGCATGGTATGAAGAAGGACATAGCCAAATGCGTATCCGAATGTCCAAGTTATCAACAAGTGAAGGTGGAGCACCAAAGGCCCGGTGGCTATGCTCAAGATATTAAGATTCCCACTTGGAAGTGGGAATATGTGAACATGGACTTTGTGGTTCGTTTGCCTCGGACTCGAAGACAATTTGACTCCATTTGGGTTATTATTGATCGGATGACTAAGTCGACTCACTTTCAACCAGTCACAAATACCTTTAGTGCTAGGATTACGCAAGATTGTACATCCAAGAATTCGTGAGATTTCATGGTGTGCCTATGTCTATCATATCGTACCGTGGCACCCAATTCACTTCTCACTTTTGGAGGTCATTTCAAAAGGGATTTGGTACTAAGATCAAGTTGAGCGCCTAACGTTGGAGGATATATTGAGGGCTTTTGTGTTGGAGTTCAAGGGTAATTTGGATGACCACCTTCCACTCATTAAGTTTGCCTATAATAATAGCTTCCATGCTAGCATTGGTATGGCACCGTTTGAGGCCTTATATGGGATGAGGTGTAGGTACCCGGTGAGGTGGTTTAAGTGGGGGGTGGGGAAATGGCATAGATTGGCCCAAATTTAGTATTGGAGGCTATGTAGAAGGTGAAGTTGATTAGGGAAAGGTTGAAGACGACCCAAAGTCGCCAAACGTCCTATTTGGATTTTAGGAGAAAGGATCTTGAATTTCATATTGGTGATTGGATGTATGTGAAGGTTTTGCCAATGAAGGGTGTGATGCATTTTGGTAATAAGGGCATGCTAAGCCCCCGGCATGTTGGCCCTTGTGAGATTGTTGAGTGGATCGGGAGCGTGGCCTATAGGTTGGAGTTGCCTCCGTACTTGAGTTCCATTTACCCGGTCTTCCATGTGTATATGTTGAGGAAGTTAGTTGGTGATCCTAGCAAAATTGTGCCTTTGGAGGGTGTTGGAGTTGAGGAGAACTTATCTTATGAGGAAGTCTCGATGGAGATTTTCGATAGGCAAGTGAAACGGCTCCGTAACAAGGATGTAGCTTCGGTGAAGGTACTTTGGAGAAATCTACACGTGGAGAGTGCCATATGGGAGGCGGAGTTGGACTTGATGAAGCGATACCGTCATCTTTAACAATCTACTCAAGCTTAAGGTATTAGGTTCTTCCTCTTCTAAAGTGGTCCTAACATTTTGATTCTTGAGTCTCATGATATGACATGTATGTATGTGCATTAAAGTGATTTTTATAATGCTTTGCATGATTTTAATATGGTTTGGCATGAGTTGTAATGACTTTATAATTTTCAAGGGGTGAGTTATGTATTGCATCGTATGTTTGGAAGTTTCATATTCTATGTCAACCGTTTCAAGCCTTGTTCTTGCACATTCGTGGACTAATGTTCCCATGGGGGAGATGATGTAATGACCCGGACATTGTACGACTTCATCAGAACTTAAAAATGTTATTTGGGAAAGAATTGGACCAAGTGTTTGTCCCAAGGGAGCCTACACGGTCTGTGTCAAGTCACACTGCCCGTGTGGTCTTTAGTGGAGCGACACTTGGCCTTAATTCTTGGTACGTGGCCTTCGCATGGAGTTTCAGACAAAGGCACGTCACACTTGGACCCCACATGGGTTGTGTGACACTTCACAAACAGTGTGAAGGGCCGTGTGATGGACTTGAGCTTGGAACACCAACAACAGAGGCTAAGTGAGGTCACACGGCCACCTTCACGGGCCGTGTGGAGGCTAACGAGCCATATGGTGAGCCGTAAGGCTTCCAACGTGAATATTCTCTAAGTATAGAATCACCGTCTCATAATTTGATCACGGAAAATTTTTCTAAATGCTGGGATACGGCCCATGTCACGGACAGTGTGACATCACATGGCCGTGTAGCCCTCCAGTGAAGAGACAACGTACAATTTTTCCATCTGTTTCATTAATGGCACTTTTGTTAATTTATCCTAATGCTCTTTTAATACTTCCTATGCTATCGAAGGACTCCCTAATGCCCTAAATCCTATTCATAATGCACTAAATTCACTCCTCACATCTTAACTCTCTCAAAATTCTCTCCAAGTCCTTCTTTCAAGATTCAATCTAGGATTTAATTGGAGTTCAACTTTAAGCTCAATTCTTCTCAAATTACTCTTCCTAATCAAGGTATTGGGTTGGATTCTTGGTCCCTTTCAACCAAGAAGACCCAAAATCTTTTTAAGTGATTTTCATGAAATTAAGCTTACTTTAAATGTGGGTTTTCATTATATGATTTATTAAATTCAATTAATGAATAGGTTGTACTTTATCGATGATTTTAAGCTACTATAATCTCTATTATGATGATTTACATTGAAGTTATGAAGTTATGAACATGCATGTCCCCTTTAAAGCTTGATTTATGCATGGGTGATTTATATTATGTTTTAAATGTCGATTTGATTATTGATTTACTTCAATTTTTTATTATAGTATTAATTTTAAATTGAATCTCAATTACCCATGCTATTCCTACACCATCCAAGGCATATGAATTTATGAACATTGGTTTTTATGGAAATTATAAAGTGGGTTAAGCCCAGTTATGTTTTATGATATAATTTTGATAAGGTATTTGTTATGACAAGAATGTGATCACATATATGTATATGGTTATGGCTCTTTGAGCATCCTGGGTGCTTGAACAACAACAACAACATACTCAGTTGAATCCCACAAGTGGAGTCTGGGTCTTGGATGCTTGAACCATATTGTTTATTTGAATGAGCTATTCTTATGTATGAGTATCATGATTATGAATTATGGTTTGGCATTTGAGCCTAAATGTGCATGGAACAAATTTGAAAGGACTATGGCCTCTTTGAAAGCATGTATATATATATACGTATATGTATTCTTGTGGGATGCTGACATAGTATCGATGGATTGAGGGTCCTCTCTTTTTCCTTGAGATATGTGCCTAACATAGGTTATGAGAATCCTGTCCAAAATATGTGATGTTCCCGTAAGGAAAGTTGCTTTATACAAAATGGGTGAGGTTCCCATAAGGTGAAGTATTATGTGATTTGATATGCTATATGAAAATTCTTTACGAAATGAGTGATGTTCTAGTAAGGGGGTTAATTCATACGAAATGGGTGTGTGTTCTTGTAAGGTGAAGTATGATTTACCTTTGGCAAGTAGACCACTTCTTTACCGGTGAGGGAATTTCATTGGGATTCCAAGTAATAGCTCGCTTGGTATTACTCTTATCGGTTGAGGTCACATCCCCACTATTTATTAGCATTATTGCATTTCATGCATCATGAATTTCATGGCATATCAATATACTATTCTTCTTGGATATATGCTTCTTCTATATTATGTGTCATTGTCATCTAACATTGAAATGCAGGATTGATAAGTCATACGCATGTATGACCGCATACTTAGTACATTCAAACGCACTAATGCATACTTTTGCCTACATGATATCACTATATGGAGACCGAGGATTACATCTATCCACCGCACGACGTTTAGCTCTGATCTCAAGTTTTGCTTGTTTTGGTGGGTCCTATCTTGCAACGACAATCATCCTATCCTTTATGTATGGTGTTTTTGCTTAGGATACTTATATTTTAGGATGCTCTTGGGGTATGTCGTGGCCCCAGTCCTATCTTATTACTAGAGGCATTGTTGGACATCTTGTAAACTCCTCTATGTTTATATGCTAAGTGTTATGTCGGACACTATGTTATGGCTTGGTTACCCATTGAATATTGTTATGTGTATTGGCTATGAGTCTTATGACTTGATGGTATGATATGATGTGAACGATCCTAAGTCCTAAACCCCCTTCCCCCCTCCCCCCCCCCCCCCCCCCCCCCCCGCGCCCAATATCGTGAGTCATACTTTCCCGCCACCTAATCTTTATGTGCTACGTGTTATATGAATTCATGTTAATCGCCTTCCCTTATGAGATCCCCATAGTGTGAGTCCTACTTTACTGTCCCTTAGAACTACGTGTTTACCACTTGAATATGCTTACGAACCGATGATGTGAAATTGGATACTTTGAGGCTTGTTTGAGTACTCCCGGGTTCTTCATAGTCCATGTCACTCATAGATCCTAGGTCCGGGTCATTAAATATCTCTTCGCAGAAAAATAATTGGGTGTCCTGCTACCTGTCAAATTGAAGCTCTTTGAATTAGCTTTCCAACGCATCTAGTTTCACCTCATTCCAAGTTTGGAGCAAGAAGTTATGCCTATTTTCGTAAATCCCATCTGTTCGAAGTTTCCTGTGAATTGGCTAAGAGCCCGTTTAGCATAGCTAAAAAAATAGATTTTAAAATGTACTTTAGGAGAATTTTTTTAAAATGCTGAATTTTAATTGAAAAATAAGCAGTTATGTGTTTGGATAAAAGTGTTATAGCTGAAAAAAAAAGTCTTTGATGTGTTTGGCACATAAGTGCTATTAAATATTTTTTTAATTAAAAATGTATGAAATACCCTTTAAGCTATTAACATTATAAAAACTGATTACTTTAATATTTTTATGTCTAAAAAATAAAATAAAGTATAATAAATTTATATTTTAATTCAATATCTATATAAACTTATTATTTAAGTAAATATTATGTACCCAATATATTTTAAATTTTTAAAATATATAATTTGAATAGATCATATGAAAACTTTAAGATGCCTCTTTTTCCATAATCGAAATCGATACATGATGGAGATATTCAATTGCCAAAATATACCAATTATTCCAATTTTCTCTTGCCCTCTTAAGAAACTTCTAACCTTTAACCAACCAATAATGCTTATTCTTTCTAATGACATGCACGTCGCTTCTTATTTCACATAAAGGATTTAAGATATTTTTTAATTACATTCATCAATAATAATATTTATTATTATTCACGTATTTCTCTTACTATCATAAGTTATTTATTAAAAATTAGTGGAAGAATGAAAACACATATAAATAAATATACATTTATATTATAATTTTAGAAGGTTTGATACAAATAGAAGTGCTTAATAAACGGGAAAAGTAGCGGCGAGAAGAACACTGCTCGGTGGTGGTTTCGAAGAGTAGAAGAGCATTGGGGTTGTGGTTTGAAATAATGAGAAGGGAGAGAGTAGTTAGGGTTACTTTAGTCAAGGATATTTTTGGGAATATGTAACAATATTTAAGGTAAATAGGTGAATTTTTTGTTCAAAGTGTAACAACCTTTAAGCTAAAAGATAAAAAGTTTGGGGGTGTTGCTTTTATCTTTTAACTTATTTTAAGCAAATTTTAGCTTTTGTAAGCGGTTTTGAAAATTGCCAAACTCTTTTATAAGTTTAATAGAGCTTAAAAGCATGTTTGACCATCTTTTAAGCTAAGCCAAATAGGCTCTAAGTATGGTCTCTTGTAGGGGATTCTTGCTACGTATAGCCTTGTATGGATCGTGATACCTTCTCATGGGACCCCGGGCAAGAAATTTAATTACTCTTCATTAATGGTTTTTTGTAATTATGACTTCTCCTAAGGGAATTTTATAACTTCCTATGCTGTCACATTCCAGGAGGGTACCCTTGGCGTGGCCGGCACTCAAAGACCATTGCTAGTCCCAAGCGAACCACTTAGCCTCGTCACATCATTCAATCAATAAACTCTAATGAACAACGGAAAGTATAAGTAAATAAATGGACACATCTCATCTAAGGTTTCAAAATAAGTATAAAAATAAGGGCTAGTAGAAAGAACTAGCTCACAAGTCTTAACATCAACACACAACCATCGTCTATGAAGCCTCTATTACTACTCATGTGGTGTCAGTGACAAACCCATGGCCACCAAAATCGAAGTAAAGAAATAGTCAAATCTTTAATACTAAAGCAAGATGAATAAATCATGGTGGATCCTCCGAAGTAGGGGAGGCTCACCAATTAAGCTTCAAATCTCAGATCTTCAACGGAGCGCCTGTTGACAATCTCTAGTACCTGCCCCTGCATCATAAAATGATGCAGTCCAGAGTGGACATCAGTACTTGGAATGTACTGGTATGTAAAATAGCTAAGTGAAGAGATACTAGTAGAATAATATGGAAACAACATCGACCCAAAATAAACATCCTATCACATCAAATAGTCAAATGTCTATCTATGCAAGAATAAAGAGTAGACAAGAGTTTGGAGGACAACTCTGAGATAGTCAAATGGCAGCAAGTGCATTCGTCGATGGTTAGCATGCTCCTCCTCACTTCTCGAATACACCAAAATGTCGTCGATGAACACAATCACAAACATATCAAGATATGGTCTGAATACTGTATTCATCAAGTCCATAAAGGCAGCAAGTGCATTCGTCAACCCAAAGGACATGACCAAGAACTCAAAATGGCCATACCTTGTCATAAAAGTTGTCTTTAGAATGTCACACTTCCTCACCTTCAACTGATGGTAGCCAGATCTAAGATCTATTTTAGAGAAACAAGAGGTGCCTTGAAGTTGGTCAAACAAATTATCTATCCTTGGGAGAGGATATTTATTCTTTATCGTGACCTTGTTTAGTTTCCAATAATCAATACACATTCTGAGAGACCCATGTTTCTTCCGCACGAATAGGACGGGAGCAACCCAAGGTGAAACACTTGGCCTAATGAAGCCCTTTTCTAGCAAATCTTTTAGTTTCTCTTTCAACTCTTTCAACTCAGCATGGGCCATCCTACAAGGTGCGATCAAAATAGCCTGGTATTAGGAAAAACATCAATCGCAAAGTCAATCTCCCTATCAGGAGGGACTCTAGGCAGATAATTAAGAAACACTTCCACAAACTCATTAACAATCAGAACTTACTCAAGAGTTAGGGATTCAACCTCATCAGATTTCACTCGCACGAGGTTATAGATACAACCTTTGGAAATCAACTTTCTGGATCTAAGATATGAGATACATTTTCCTCTAGGTGTAACAGAATCACCTTTCCACTCTAGAACTGGTTCATTAGGAAATTGGAACTTAAAGATTCGGGATCTATAATCAATAGAGGCATAACAGGCATGAAGCCAATCCATGCCAAGGATCACATCAAAATTAATCATTTCCAACTCAACCAAATCAACAAGAGTATCTCTACGATGGATGGACACTACACAAGATCTATAGATTCTCTCAGCTCGAATAGACTCACCGACTGGAGTAGAAACATCAAAGGGTTCAAGAAAAATCTCAAGGGTTTTATCAAATCTACTGGCCACATAAGGAGATACAAACAACAATGTGGCACCCGGATCTATCAAAACATAACATTCAATAGTAATGAACCAAATCATACTCGTCACAATATTTAGGGTGTTCTCCTAATCTTGGCTTCGCCCATGGCATATAAGCGGTTTGTCGCTCTGCATACACCTGATGTAGCAGCCCTCTGGTTTCCCCTAACTGGCAGAACGGGTGGAGAAGATTGAGCCCGATTAGCCCACCTTAGACAATCTTTCTAGTCGTGACCCGTTTTGCCACATTTGTAGCACACATCATTCCCGTCTTGACATCTCCGTGAGTACAATTTGCCACACTTATCACATGGTGGCTTACCCTACGGACCTTGAGCCACACTAGCTTGCGAATGAGGTCTATGACTCCCCATACTCTGAGATCTATGCTCATACCCACCTCTAGGTGTAGGTGCACTAGCAGATGATGGTGCTAGAAATCGGTTGCCATTTCCTTTCCTCCCAACCTCATGGCTAGATGTCTTCGCTTTCTTGTGCTTGAATTCTTTCCTGTCATGCTATCTCTCCTCATCAGCTTGTTGCACGAATGTCATCAGTCGCCCGATATCCATATCACTCACAAGAATGGCTCCTCTTCCATATTTCTTGGGTCCTCTATTGAACCTATCAACATACATCCCCATCCTTCCCCTCATGTCAGCAACCATGTCCAAAGCATAGCGAGATACTTGCGTGAACTTCAAACCATATACTCTTGGATAGTCGTAAAGCACTGTTTTAGATTCAGGAACTCCCTCACCTTAGCTTCTCGTTTCTCTCTTTGGAAGAAGCATCCTAAGAAGGCTTCCTCAAACACTGCCCAAGTCAAATACGGGGCATCATCCTTTTTACCTTTCTTCTATTGGTTGAACCACAGTCCGGCCACACCCTTGAGTTGGTATGCGGCCAGTTCAACCCTTTCAGCATCAGCCAGATGCAATACCTAGAACACCTTCTCAAGTTTCTCCACATAGTGCTCGGGATCTTCAGTAGATGCAGACCCCGTGAACTCAGGCGGATTCATCCTAAAAAATTTCCAGACTCTAGAGGTGTCATAAGAATCTGGTCTACGCACTCCTTGTCTCATAGTAGGTGCTGCGACAGCCTGGGCTAGAGCTTGAATAGTCTGGCATAGCTCGGCATTGGAGACCTCATCTTGAGGGGGTTGTATAGTAGGAACAGCTTGATCCAAAGCCACCTTGGGTACTTGAGGCTCAGGTGGATTAACAGCTTGCTTGGCAGGGCGTCCTCTTCCTCTGACAGCTCTTCTGGGAGACATGTTATCAATTCTGCACACATAAAGCCCGAATTAGTAAGGAGTTTTCAAAGAGTTCAACTCTATCACAGAAATTGGAAGAAGAAAGAAGTGTAACCATTCCTAATGTCCTATAGCCTCCTGATTATGAAATGTGGTCGATAACACACCCATAAACAAGACTTTACTAGACACGGCTTCATAGAATCCCTAAGACACTTGAACTCTGTGGTGTGATACCAAGTTTGTCACGCCCTAGGAGGGTACCCTTGGTGTGGCCAGCACTCAATGACTATTGTTAGTCCCCAAGCAAACCAATTAGCCTCATAGCATCATTTAATCAATAAACTCTAATGAACAACAGAAAGTATAAGTAAATAAATGAGCACATCTCATCTAAGGTTTCAAAATAAGTAAGAAAATAAGTGCTAGTAGAAAGAACTAGCTCATAAGTCTCAACATCAACGCTCAACCATCTTCTATGAAGCCTCTATTACTACTCATGTGGTGCCAATGACAAACCCATGGCTACCCAAATCGAAATAAAGAAATAGTCAAATCTCTAACTCTATAGCAAGATGAATATATCATGGTGGATCCACTGGTAGGGGAGGCTCACCAATTAAGCCTTAAATCTCAGATCTTTAATGGAGTATCTATTGACGATCTCTAGTACCTGCCCCTGCATCATAAAATGATACAGTCCAGAGTGGACATCATTACTTGGAATATGCTAGTATGTAAAATAGTTGAGTGAAACAGAAATAGGTAGAATAATATGGAAACAACATCGACTCAAAATAAACATCCAATCACATCAAATAGTCAAATGTCTATCTATGCAAGAATAAAGAGTAGACAAGTGACCCATAAATAACTCATAACTCATCAATCATCTCAGCCTCATCTCAAAGGAGCTTACCTCCTCTCCTCTTCTATCATATCTTCTCATCTAGATTCGGAGTACTCAAGGTAGGAAATTTATGGGAGCTTCTCTTATTCATCAACAATCACTTATAAGCTACTGAATGTACAACAATCACACTGATGTTGCCATAGCCGTTCCAAACTTGCCAGGTAGGGAACAAATCGAAACCATATCATCTAACTCAACATAGAGTCAGTCATCAATAAGTCTGCTATTATTTCAGGGACTTCTAATCAAGAGGAAACCACAATATATGTGATGGTTCTAAGCCTCACCTATGTCTGGCGACATAGTCAATGAGTTCGAGTGGGACTCACTCTAACGCATTTCGGTGCACGATACTCCTCCCGTGACTCATTGCTCATAAAACCATCAATACAATCAAACCAATCAACTCATAGGGTCATTGGCCCTATCATCAATCAACGTTTCATAGGGGTTTTAGCCCGCTCAACAATAAAACATCTCATAGGTATTTTATCCTTCTCATAAATCAAGATCTCATAGGGACTTTAGCCCTCTCATCAATCAATCTATATCAAAGAATCAAGATTTAGAACAATCATTCAGAAATAATCGAATAGACACATCGGTGGATTTCATTTATAGAGACTCATAAGACAATCAATTTCTATCAACTCATCATCATCCTCTCATTACAATCAACAATCTCAATTCAAGGCTCCAGACTCAATCCTCAAGTTCATTATGCATGTTTTTAAAATTAATAATGTAAGGTGTAACACCCGGTAAAATTACCAAAATATCCCTAGATGAGAATTGTGCGCAAAATGCACATTCAAATGCTCAAATTGAAAATCCGAGAATGGATTCGTGATGAGAACAGAAAATTGAGTGGGGGAAGGGTCTCGGTCGATTTTTAGAGTGACCGAGTCAAAAGATAATTTTTTGTTCTAAAACAAAAACAGTGTGAGTCCACGACAGAGCCGCGTCATGGACCTATAGCAGAGACACACTTATGCTTTTCTGTGATTTTTTATGGAGTTGAATTTTGCCAAAGTGCACTATCCGCGAAAGGTCCGTGTCGCAGACTATGTTCTTTCTAGTCTGAGAATTTTCCTTTAAAATTTCGAGGGGCATTCTTGTCTATTCCTAATACTTTTGAAACCTCCTATACGATGAATATATGTCTTTTTCTCTTAGAAAAGGCTCCAAAAGAACCCATCCAAAAACCTTCTTCCTAGCAAAATCACTAAGCCAGGGCTTGAGATGAGTTGAGATTGATGAATTCAACAGGAGATTGTTCAAAGAATTGTTGTTATCAATCATCCCAGGTATGTAAGGCTAGCGTAAAGCATGGGATTATTCTCCCATGTGCCCCGTTTGAGTAAATTGAGTCATTTATTTAATATAATGAGTTTGATGTGGAGTTGTTTAGATTTATACTGAGTTTTACTTCATTCATATATTTTACACGAATTGATGATCATCATAAACTTGATTTATTGCATAATTCATTTTCATGAGTGTTTTTTCACAAAACCCTAAGATTATTTTATTAGGGAGTGCAAGAATGAACATAGGGGATAAGTCTAGAGCATTAATGAGGATGATGTTTGTGATGTGTAATTATGTTTCACATTTGATGAGAGTCTTGATGATGATGTTGATGAGAATGATGTTTCATGATGTCTTAAGAACCTGAAACTAATTTCTAAAAGAGTATTTCGAGTCCATGATTCTGATGTTGATATTGATGAGACGAGTTGATGATGATGTTGAGGTACTATGTCCCTATGGGACTAAGGATGATATATTATGTCCCTATGGGACTAACAATGAGGTATTATGTCCCTACGGGACTAATGATGACGATGTTTTATGAGCATGTCGAGTTCTGGAAGGAGTATTGAGCACCAAAATGAGTAAGAGTGAGTCTCCCTTGAACGCATTAACTATGTAGCCCGCGTAGGAAGAGAGGACTGAGGTTTTTCTTGTAGATATAATAAGGTTGATGTCCTTTACCCCGTGGCAACAACATCACTTTGTTGTATCATCACCGGCTCATAGGTAATGGTTGTCGGTTAGAGAAATTCCCAGTGAGTTACTTCGATAGTACTCTGATGTTGAATGTTGATGTGATGTTTTGAGTGGAGTTCCTTGAGTTGAGTTAAGTCGAGGTTCCTTGAAATGAGTCTGATGTTTTTATTATTTGGAGACGAAATTTTGATGAGCCATTTGTCTACTTTAACTTCTTGCCTTAGATAGACATTTGATAGTTTGATAGAGTGTGATGTTGATTTGATGTTATCCCTATACTATTGAACTTATACTGTGATATTCAGCTATTTTACATACCAGTACATTCCGCGTACTGGAGTCACTCGGTGCTGCATCATTTCATGATGCAGATAAAAGAGTTAGAGGACTTCAACAGACGCATCATTGATGTCAGAGATTCCGAGTTCGGTTATTGGTGAGCCTCCTTGCTATCCAGAGGAGACCCTTTTATTGTTATTTTCTTCATTTATTGAGTTAGATAGCCATGGCCTGTCATGGTACCATCTTAGACAGTAGAGTCACGTTAGAGGCTTCATAGACATGAGACGAGGTTTGATGTTGAGGTTTTTCCCTTATGAGTTGAGTTAACATTTGCAATTGCTTATTCTGATGTTGACACTGATGTTCGCCATTGGCCCTTCTTATTAAGGTAGCTCACTACATTACATCTATTATTCCACTATACTAATGTTGCGTGACTGTCCTGAGAACGAGTGGTTTGCTTGGGGAGTAGCAATAGTCTCCGGGTGCCAGCCACGCCTAGAGTACCCTACTGGTGCGTGACAAACTTGGTATCAGAGCACAGAGTTAAAGAGTCCTAGGGAGTCTATGAAGCCGTGTATAGTAGAGTCTTGTTTATGTGTGTGTTGTGCACCACACTTCATAAACAGGAGACTATAGGACATTAGAAATGGTTAGACTTCTTTGATGTTCTGAGTTCATACGATAGAGTTTGACTCTATGAAATTCTTTTCTAATTCGAGCGCTACGCGTTTGCAGATCATGCCTCTAAAACGCACTGCTTCCTAGAGATATGCCTCAGTCCCTAACACTGAGAATCCCTAACCAGAGGTCCTTACCCAGAAAGAGACCAAGATACGGGGTTGACCTGCCAGTGGTACTGAGGCTCCACTAACATCTCCTGTTCAGTTAGCCTCCACTTCAGAAGCAGTTTTTAGGGGAACCATTGTTATACTCACTCAGTTGGTGGCCTCTCAGATTAATAGCCTCGGTCCCCAGCCCCCTGCTCAAGCTCCCAAGAGCCTACAATTGCAACTAAGCTTAGAGATTTCCTTAGGATGAACCTGCACGTCTATATAGGGTCTAAGGTTGACGAAGACCCGCGAAACTTTATTGATGAGATGCACAAGATTTTAAGGGCTATGCATACGAATGAGGTTGAAGGAGTAGAGTTGGTCTCATATAAGCTTAAGGATATTTCCAATGTCTGGTATAACCAGTGGGAAGATGGTAGAGGTGAGGATGTTGAGCCTGCTGAGTGGGAGGAGCTTGAGAGTGTTTTCCTCGATCACTTCTTTCCCCATGAACTAAGGTAGGCGAAGGTTGAGGAGTTCGTGAATATGAAGCAAGAGGGGTTGAATGTCAAAGAGTACAACCTCAAGTTCATCCAACTATCCCGATATGCTCTAGAGATGGTCCTTTACATGAGAGCGAGGATGAGAAAGTTCGTTTCTAGATTGGGCAGCCATGTAAAGAGAGAGTGTAAGAAAGCAATACTGATTCCAGGAATGGACATCTTTAGACTTATGGTCTATGCTCAACAGACTGAGGAGGACAAGAAGAAGGATAGGGAAGAGCTACAGAGTAAGAAGGGCATATCGGCAGGGGGATGAGCCTAGCCAACAGAAGCATAATAACGGTGATAGAAATTTTTTCAGAAGAAGTCTTCTAACTATGCACCATCTATGGTGAGTGTGCCTGTTCAGCAAGACAAGTATGATCAGAAATCTTATGGTCACCAAAATTTCAGAGCTCAGGGACCTCAGTCCCAAGCTAGCATGACTCAAGGCCCGAGAGGAAAGCAACCTTGTGGCAGATGTGGCAGGCTACACCTTGGTGCGTGCTGTGTGGGCACAAATACTTGCTATTCATGCAGACAGCCTGACCATTTTAAGGGTGGGTGTCCCTCGTGCAGATGGGGTGATGAGGGTAACAGAGCTCAGTCTTCTACAGCACCCCCTGGGGGCATTGTTTTTAGGGGAACCATTGTTATACTCATTCGGTTGGTGGCCTCTCAGATTAATAGCCTTGGTCCCCAGCCCCTTGCTCCAGCTCCCAAGAGCCTACAATTGCAACTAAGCTTAGAGATTTCCTTAGGATGAACCTGCACGTTTATATAGGGTCTAAGGTTGACGAAGACCCGCGAAACTTTATTGATGAGATGCACAAGATTTTAAGGGCTATGCATACGAATGAGGTTGAAGGAGTAGAGTTGGTCTCATATAAGCTTAAGGATATTTCCAATGTCTGGTATAACCAGTGGGAAGATGGTAGAGGTGAGGATGTTGAGCCTGCTGAGTGGGAGGAGCTTGAGAGTGTTTTCCTCGATCACTTCTTTCCCCATGAACTGAGGTAGGCGAAGGTTGAGGAGTTCGTGAATATGAAGCAAGAGGGGTTGAATGTCAAAGAGTACAACCTCAAGTTCATCCAACTATCCCGATATGCTCTAGAGATGGTCCTTTACATGAGAGCGAGGATGAGAAAGTTCGTTTCTAGATTGGGCAGCCATGTAAAGAGAGAGTGTAAGAAAGCAATACTGATTCCAGGAATGGACATCTTTAGACTTATGGTCTATGCTCAACAGACTGAGGAGGACAAGAAGAAGGATAGGGAAGAGCTACAGAGTAAGAAGGGCATATCGGCAGGGGGATGAGCCTAGCCAACAGAAGCATAATAACGGTGATAGAAATTTTTTCAGAAGAAGTCTTCTAACTATGCACCATCTATGGTGAGTGTGCCTGTTCAGCAAGACAAGTATGATCAGAAATCTTATGGTCACCAAAATTTCAGAGCTCAGGGACCTCAGTCCCAAGCTAGCATGACTCAAGGCCCGAGAGGAAAGCAACCTTGTGGCAGATGTGGCAGGCTACACCTTGGTGCGTGCTGTGTGGGCACAAATACTTGCTATTCATGCAGACAGCCTGACCATTTTAAGGGTGGGTGTCCCTCGTGCAGATGGGGTGATGAGGGTAACAGAGCTCAGTCTTCTACAGCACCCCCTGGGGGCATTGTTTTTAGGGGAACCATTGTTATACTCACTCAGTTGGTGGCCTCTCAGATTAATAGCCTTGGTCCCCAGCCCCTTGCTCCAGCTCCCAAGAGCCTACAATTGCAACTAAGCTTAGAGATTTCCTTAGGATGAACCTGCACGTCTATATAGGGTCTAAGGTTGACGAAGACCCGCGAAACTTTATTGATATGCACAAGATTTTAAGGGCTATGCATACGAATGAGGTTGAAGGAGTAGAGTTGGTCTCATATAAGCTTAAGGATATTTCCAATGTCTGGTATAACCAGTGGGAAGATGGTAGAGGTGAGGATATTGAGCCTGCTGAGTGGGAGGAGCTTGAGAGTGTTTTCCTCGATCACTTCTTTCCCCATGAACTGAGGTAGGCGAAGGTTGAGGAGTTCGTGAATATGAAGCAAGAGGGGTTGAATGTCAAAGAGTACAACCTCAAGTTCATCCAACTGTCCCGATATGCTCTAGAGATGGTCCTTTATATGAGAGCGAGGATGAGAAAGTTCGTTTCTAGATTGGGCAGCCATGTAAAGAGAGAGTGTAAGAAAGCAATACTGATTCCAGGAATGGACATCTTTAGACTTATGGTCTATGCTCAACAGACTTAGGAGGACAAGAAGAAGGACAGGGAAGAGCTACAGAGTAAGAAGGGCATATCGGCAGGGGGATGAGCCTAGCCAACAGAAGCATAATAAGGGTGATAGAAATTTTTTCAGAAGAAGTCTTCTAACTATGCACCATCTATGGTGAGTGTGCCTGTTCAGCAAGACAAGTATGATCAAAAATCTTATGGTCACCAAAATTTCAGAGCTCAGGGACCTCAGTCCCAAGCTAGCATGACTCAAGGTCCGAGAGGAAAGCAACCTTGTGGCAGATGTGGCAGGCTACACCTTGGTGCGTGCTGTGAGGGCACAAATACTTGCTATTCATGCAGACAGCCTGACCATTTTAAGGGTGGGTGTCCCTCGTAGAGATGGGGTGATGAGGGTAACAAAGCTCAGTCTTCTACAGCACCCCCTGGGGGCATTGTTTTTAGGGGAACCATTGTTATACTCACTCAGTTGGTGGCCTCTCAGATTAATAGCCTCGGTCCCCAGCCCCTTGCTCCAGCTCCCAAGAGCCTACAATTGCAACTAAGCTTAGAGATTTCCTTAGGATGAACCTGCACGTCTATATAGGGTCTAAGGTTGACGAAGACCCGCGAAACTTTATTGATGAGATGCACAAGATTTTAAGGGCTATGCATACGAATGAGGTTGAAGGAGTAGAGTTGGTCTCATATAAGCTTAAGGATATTTCCAATGTCTGGTATAACCAGTGGGAAGATGGTAGAGGTGAGGATGTTGAGCCTGCTGAGTGGGAGGAGCTTGAGAGTGTTTTCCTCGATCACTTCTTTCTCCATGAACTGAGGTAGGCGAAGGTTGAGGAGTTCGTGAATATGAAGCAAGAGGGGTTGAATGTCAAAGAGTACAACCTCAAGTTCATCCAACTGTCCTGATATGCTCTAGAGATGGTCCTTTATATGAGAGCGAGGATGAGAAAGTTCGTTTCTAGATTGGGCAGCCATGTAAAGAGAGAGTGTAAGAAAGCAATACTGATTCCAGGAATGGACATCTTTAGACTTATGGTCTATGCTCAACAGACTGAGGAGGACAAGAAGAAGGACAGGGAAGAGCTACAGAGTAAGAAGGGCATATCGGCAGGGGGATGAGCCTAGCCAACAGAAGCATAATAAGGGTGATAGAAATTTTTTCAGAAGAAGTCTTCTAACTATGCACCATCTATGGTGAGTGTGCCTGTTCAGCAAGACAAGTATGATCAGAAATCTTATGGTCACCAAAATTTCAGAGCTCAGGGACCTCAGTCCCAAGCTAGCATGACTCAAGGCCCGAGAGGAAAGCAACCTTGTGGCAGATGTGGCAGGCTACACCTTGGTGCGTGCTGTGTGGGCACAAATACTTGCTATTCATGCAGACAGCCTGACCATTTTAAGGGTGGGTGTCCCTCGTGGAGATGGGGTGATGAGGGTAACAGAGCTCAGTCTTCTACAGCACCCCTGGGGGCAGTCATCAGAAGGCCACTACCGCGATTGTAGGAGGCGGGACGAACTGTAGGTATGCGATCGGTAATCGACAAAACCAAGAGGTTGCACCAGATGTTGTTATGGGAATGCTCCGAATAGTTTCTTATAATTATTATGCATAGCTTTACCCGGGTGCCAGTTTATCCTTTGTGACGCCCTATGTGGTCAATAGGTTTGGGATTTTTCCAGAGTGTTTGCTAGAGCGTTATAATGTTTCTACTCCTACTAGTGAGTCTATCCTAGCTAAGAGGATCTATAGAGACTGTGTCATATCCATCTACCAATGGGATACTTTGGCCAACTTGGTAGAGTTGGAGATGGTTGATTTTAATATAATTCTTGGTATGGATTGGCTCCATGCCTGCCATGCCTCCATAGATTGTAGGACTCGAGTCGTTAAATTCCAATTTTCTAATGAACCGGTCGTAGAGTGGAAGGGAAGTTTATTGCACCCAAGGGTAGATTTATTTCCTACTTGAGGGCAAGAAAGTTAATCTCTAGGGGTTGTATTTATCACCTTGTTCGAGTTAAATTTGATGATATTGAGTCACCTACTCATGAGTCATTTTCGATAGTAAATGAGTTCCCTGAGGTGTCCCCTGAGGATTTACCTGGAGTCCCTCTTGATAGGGAGATCTACTTCGGTATTGATTTACTTCCCATCATGCAGCCTATTTCAATTCCACCATATAGGATGGCCCCCGCTGAGTTGAAAGAGTTGAAGGAACAGTTCAAGGATTTGTTAGAGAAGGGCTTCATTAGGCCAAGTGTTTCTCCTTTGGGTGCTCCCATTCTGTTTTTACGAAAGAAGGATGGATCTCTCAGAATATGCATAAAATATAGGCAATTGAACAAGGTCACGATCAAGAATAAATATCCTCCTCCCAGGATCGATGACCTGTTTGAACAACTTTAGGGTGCCTCATGCTTTTCAAAGATAGACCTCAGATCAGGTTACCACCAGTTGAAAGTGAGAGAATCTGATGCTCCAAAGACAACCTTCAGGACAAGATATGGCCACTTTGAGTTCTTGGTTATGTCCTTAAGGCTGACGAATGCACCGATAGCTTTCATGGATTTGATGAATAGGATGTTTAGGCCCTTCCTTGACATGTTTGTAATCGTGTTCATTGATGATATTTTCGTGTATTCAAGGAATGAGGAGGAGCATGCCAAGCACCTTAGAGTTGTCCTTCAAACTCTTAAGGACCATGAATTGTATGCGAAGTTCTCCAAGTGTGACTTTTGGCTTAAGTCAGTGGCTTTCCTAGGCCATGTTATTTTGCGCGATGGAATTTGAGTAGATGGCCGAAAGATTGAAGCGGTTACGAATTGGCCAAGACCAACCTCTCTAATGGATATTAGAAGTTTCTTGGGGTCAGCAGGCTACTAACGCAGATTTGTTGAGGTAATTTCTTCCCTATCCGCACCATTGACCAAACTGACTCAGAAAAAGGTTAGGATTCATTGGTCTGAGGAATGTGAGAAGAGTTTCCAAGAGTTGAAGACTAGATTGACCACCGCACCTGTCTTGACTTTGCCCGACGGGATGGAAGATTTTGTAATATACTATGATGCGTCAAGAGTTGTGTTGGGATGTGTATTGATGCAAAGATGGAAGGTTATAGCGTATGCTTCCAGGCAGCTTAAAGTTCATGAGAGGAACTACCCGACTCATGATCTTGAGTTGGCGGCAGTGGTGTTCGCACTTAAAATTTGGCGCCACTACTTGTATGGAGTGCATGTGGACGTGTTAACTGACCATAAGAGCATACAGTATGTCTTCAGTTAGAGAGAGCTGAACCTGCGACAGAGGAGATTGTTGGAATTGCTCAAAGATTATGACATGAGCATCATAAACCACCCAGGTAAAGCTAACGTTGTTGCTGATGCTCTTAGCAGGTTGTCTATGGGTAGTACAACCTATGTTGAGGAAGAGAAGAAAGAGTTAGTGAAGTAAGTGCATAGGTTGGCTTGACTAGGCGTCCAACTTGAGGAGAATGGCGAGGGAGGAATCAATGTTCAGAGTGGGTCTTCATCGTCTCTAGTGACTGAGGTAAAAGAGAAGCAGGATCGTGATCCTATTATACTCCAATTGAAGGAGGTTGTCCACAAAAGAAAAGTGATGGTCTTCTCCAAAGGGGGAGATGGGGTATTGAAATACCAGAGTAGGCTATGTCTTCCTAATGTTGATGGTGTTTGAGAGAGGATAATGGCTGACGCCCACAACACTAAATACTTTATTCATTCGGGTTCCACCAAGATGTATCACGACTTGAGAGAAGTCTATTGGTGGAGTGGAATGAAGAGGGGCATCGTTGAGTTTGTTTCAAAGTGCCCAAATTGCCAGCAAGTGAAGGTTGAGCATCAAAGGCCAAGTGGCTTGGCTCAAAACTTTGAGATTACAGAATGGAAGTGGGAGATGGTTGAGAGCATGCGTCCTTGATTTCAAAGGAAATTGAGATGATCATTTACCATTGATTGAACTTGCATATCACAATAGTTATCATGCAAGCATTGAAATGGCCCCTTATGAGGTCTTGTATGGGAGGAGGTGTAGATCACCCATTGGGTGGTTTGAAGTTGGAGAAGCTGAGTTGATTGGGCCTTACCTTATCCACCAGTCCATGGAGAAGGTGAGGATTATTAGAGAAAGATTGAAAACTTCCCAAAGCCGTCAGAAATCTTAACAGATGTGAGGAGAAGAGACCTAGAGTTCAAGGTGAGCGAATGGGTATACCTGAAGCTATCACCCATGAAGGGTTTCATGATGTTTGGGATGAATGGGAAATTAAGTCCTCGTTATTTTGGCCCTTATCATATTTTGAGAAGAATTGGGAAGGTTGCTTATGACTAGATTTACCTTCTAAGTTAGATGGTATCCATCCGGTGTTCCACATTTCGATGTTAAAGAAATGTTTGGGAGATCCCGCCTTGGTAATCCCTGTTGAGAGAACCGAAGTCAGAGATAGTTTGTCCTATGAGGAAATCAAGTCCAAATCCTTGATCGACAGATTTGCAGACTGAGAAACAAAGAGATAGCCTGCGTCAAAGTTTTGTAGAGGAACCAATTTGTTGAGGAAGCCACATGGGAAGCTGAGAAAAAGATGAGAACAAAATACCCGCACCTGTTCGTGCCTGATGTTAATGAGAGTATTGGAGGTAATATTCCTACTTTTAAATTAAATTAATGTTCCTACCATCAGTTGATATGCATATTCCTGATGTCTGAGTAAATGTTATTGAGGCCGATGAAGAGTTGAGGAGTTGAGTTGGTGAACGCGTATTGAGGTGAGTCTTGAGTCTATTCGTGCTATAATACCGTTCCTACTCATCATTCAAGGACGAATGATCCCAAGGGGGAGATTATGTAATGCCTGGTAAAATTACCAAAAATACCTCTAGAGGAGAAGGGTGCGCAAAATGCATCTTCTGATGCTCGGATTAAAAATCTGAGAACGGATTCATGATCAGCATAGAAAATTAAGTGGGAGAGGGGTCTCGACTGATTTTTAGAGAGACCGAGTCAAAAGTTAATATTTCGTTCTAAAATAAAAAACAGTGTGAGTGCGCAACAGAGCCGCGTCGCGAACCTATCGCAAAGACACACTTATGTTTTTCTATGATTTTTCGACGGAGTTGAATTTTGCCTAAGTGCACTATCCACGACATGTCCGCGTTGCAAACTATGTTATTCCAAGTCTGAGAATTTTTCTTTAAAATTTTGAGGGGCATTCTTGTCCATTTCTAATACTTTCTAAACCTCCAATACGAAAAATATATGTTGTTTTCTCTAAGAAAGGGTTCCAAAAAAACCCCATCCAAAAACCTTCTTCCTAACAAAATTACTAAGCCAGGTCTTGAGTAGAGTTGAGATTGAGGAACTCAAGAGGAGATTGTTCAAAAAATTATTGTTAGCAATCATACCAAGTATGTAAGACTAACTTAAAGCATGGGATTGTTCTCCCATTTGCCCTTTTTTAGTAAATTGACTCATTTATTTAATATAATGAGTTTGATGAGAAGATTGTTGAGCTTTATACTGAATTTTACTTAATTCATATATTTTACACGAATTGATGATCATCATAAACTTGATTTATTGCATAATTTATTTTCATGAGTATTTTTCAAAAAATCCTATGATTATTTTGTTAAAGAGTGCAAGAATGAACTTAGGGGATGAGTCTAGAGCCGTAAATGAGGATGATGTTTGTGATGTGTGATTGTGTTTCACATTTGATGAGAGTCTTGGTGATGATGTTGATGAGAATGATGTTTCAAGATGTCTTACAAACCTGAAACTAATTTCTAAAGGAGTATTTCGAGTCCATGATGTTGTTGTTGATGTTGATGAGATGAGTTGATGTTGATGTTAAGTTATTATGTCCTTATGGGACTGACGATGATGTAGCATGTCCTTTTGGGACTGATGATGAGGTATTATATCCCTAATGGGATTGATGATGATGATGTTTTATGAGCATGTTGAGTTCTGGGAGGAGTATTGAGCACCGAAATGTGTGAGAGTGAGTATCACTTGAAAACTACATGACTCGCGTAGGAAAAGAAGATTGAACCGCAATGTGGATGGCTCCTTTCTTTTCCCAATAGAGGAATGAGGTTTTTCTTGTGTATCCACTGAGGTCCTTTACCCCGGGCAGGGTACTGGATGGATGTGGCAACGACATCGCTTCGTTGTATTATCACCGGCTCATAGGTGATGGTTGTCGGTTAGAGAAACGCCCAGTGAGGTCTTACTTCGATAGTACTCTGATGTTCAATGTTGATGTGATGCTTTGAGTCGAGTTCCTTGAGTTGAGTTGAGCTAAGGTTCCTTAAAATGAATCTAATGTATTGAAGATATGGAGATGATATGATGATGAGCCAGTTGTCTACTCTAACTTCTTGCCTTAGATAGACATTTGATAGTTTAATGGAGTGTGATGGTGAGTTGATGTTATCCCTATACTGTTGAACTTGTATTATGATATTCAATTATTTTACATACCAATACATTCCATTTACTAACGCCACTTGGCACTGCATCGTTTCATAATGCAGATACAAGAGTTAGAGGACTTCAACAGATGCAACGTTGAGGTCGGAGATTTCGAGTTCTGTCATTGGTGAGCCTCATTGCTATCCAGAGGAGACCTTTTTATTGTTGCTTTCTTTATTTATTGAGTTGGGTAGCCATGGCCTGTCATGGTACCATCTTAGACAGTAGAGTCAAGTTAAAGGATTCATAGACATGAGTCAAGGTTTGATGTTGAGGTTTTTCCCTTATGAGTTGAGTTAATATTTGCAATTGCTTATTTTGATGTTGAGATTGATGTTGGCCATTGGCTTTTCTTATTGAGGTAGCTCACTATATTACATCTATTATTCCGCTATACTAATGTTGAGTGACTGTCCTGAGAATGAGTGATTTTCTTGGGGACTAGCAATAGTCTCTAGGTGCCAGCCACGTGTAGGGTACCCTCCGGGGCGTGACATAAGGTTATGCAAATTCTCATGAAAAATGTTCAATTCAAAAAAATAATTAGTATCATGATCATCATCATAGAAAACATGTAATTTCAAATAAAAATTTCAAGAAAAACCATTAAGTATTCATGCATGTAGACCATTCAATCATCAACTCATCTATGACCTCTATGGGGCACATGAGAGCATAATCCCATGTTTTTAGTTTAGCATTACATATCTGAAATTCAGCTATCAACCAAGCACATCAAGGATCTCTCAATTTAAGCTCTTCTCTTCTCTCCTCAAGCCCTAGCCTTAGTAATGTATTTGAACAGGACATAGAATAGGGTTTCAGACCATTTTCACGTCAAATTGACCTTATTAGATCATGTATACAGTTTAGGAGGGGTGGGAAATTTACTATAATGACCCTCATGACGATTTAGAAATTTTGAACTCGGAAAAGACACAATCCGTGACGCGGACTTGTCGCGAACAATGTATTTTCAAAAAAGAGTTTTTGAACAAGTTTTCTCCATTCTGTCGAAATGTTTTAAAAGAATATAAGTGCTGGTCCACAATGGGTGCATGACACGCCCCTGTCGCGTACTAACACTATTTTGCACTACGTATCCAAAATTTATCTTTTGATCGAGTTGCTCTAAAAATCGACCCAAATCATTTTTCCACTCAATTTTTCGTGCTGATCACAAATCTAGCCTCAAATTTACCATACGAGCATCAGAAGATACGTTATGCGCATGCCCTCACTCTAGGGGTATTTTGATAATTTTATCGGGTGTCACATATGCTATCTTAAGACTTCCAAATGACCTAAAGTATATTCCTTTCATTAGAATTCTTCTCAAAGTTAGAAATTATATTCAACTCTCTCTTAAGGACTCCTCTCAAAGGCTTGTGAAGTATTAGCTTGGGATTCAAGGAAGGACTTAAATCTTCACCAAATTCTTGGTACTTCCTCTTAGTGAACGTATGTATGTGGGATTGATTCTTGGTCCCTTTCAACCAAGAAGACCCAAACTCTTTTACACTTAATTTCATGGAATATTAGCTACTTTAAATATGAAGTTTTCAATATAATTGTTTATTAAATTCAATAGATATATGACCTATGTTTATTTATTGATTTTAGAGTTATTTAAGCCCTAATATGAAGGATTGCATAGAAGTTTTGAAGTTATGAATGTGCATGTTCCCTTTTAAAGCTTGACTTGTGCATGGGGTAATCTATATTAAGATTTAAATGTGAATTTTACTTATATTTTTACTTGAATTTTATAATGTATTATTAATTTAAGTTTGAATCTCAACTACCCATGCTATTCTCATTGCATTCATAGCATATGCATTCATGAGCATTGTGTTTCATGAAAATTTTGAAGTGGGTTAAACCTAATTATATATATGTATATGATTTTGATAAGATATTGGTAATGACAAGAATGTGATCACATAAATGTCTATTGTTATTGGCTCTTTGAGAAAAAGGTTCTTACACCATATTTTTTAATGAATGAGCTATTCTCATGCATGAGAATCTTGATATTGAACTATGATTTGGCCTTTTAGCCCATGAATGAATGATTAGGAGGAATCTTTTTCTTTTAAGCCTAATCGTCCATTAAAATGATTTGAAATGACTATTGCCTCATTTGAAAGCATGTATATCTATAAGTATTCTTGTGGAATGATGACTTAGCATCGATGGATTGGGGGCGTCAGGGCTATCCCCAAGAGTCCTCTCCCTTTCCTTGAACTATGGGCCAGCATAGGAATGGTAGCCATCACCGAAATGATGGGTTCGTAAGGGATGGTTATTCATTTATTGATATGACATGATATTAGAAATCCTTCAAAAATGACCGGGTCGTAAGGAAAGTGGCCATCCCACCGAAATGACTGGGTCATAAGGTGTGGTGTAGATTACCTTTGGCAAGTAATCTTCTCTCACTCGATGGGAGGTCAACATAGGGAAAATTCATGCAATAGCTCGTATGAGTTTGAGATGTCAGTTATGGTCTCATCCCCATTATATATGATCAATATTGTATTTCGTGCATCATGAGTTTCATAGCATCTTGTTATACTACTTTCCTTTGCTATATATCTCTTTCTACTTTATGTGCCCTTCTCATCTAACATTAAGTGTAGGTTTGATATGTCATGTGAATTGCATGCCCGTATACTTAGTACATTCAAACTTACTAACGCATATTTTTTGCCTACATGATTTAACGATATAGGGACCGTAGATTACCTTCATCACCAGTATGATGGCTAGATTGGATCTTGCGTTACTTGTTATGGTGAGTCCTACCCTACAAGGAAGAATCACCATTCCTCTACCTATAAAGCTTTCTTTATGTAATTTACATTGAGGGTGAGCCAGGGACATATCTTCTCCCCCGACCTATCTTATGACTAGAGGCATTATTGGAGATCTTGCAAACTCTTGTGTGCTTATATGCTATGTGTTGAATTCCAGGATTTTGATTATGGTTGTGGCTATCTATCATATAGCATTTTATGGATGGATTATGAGTATTATGATATCTTTATATGTTATGATGTGAAAGATCATAAGCCCCAAATTGCCCCCATAGAGTGTGTCATACTTACCCGCCCTTTTGTATTTATGTGCTACATATTATGTGAATCCATGTTACTCTCTTTTCCTATGACATCCCCAGAGCGTGAGTCCTATTTTTCCATCCCTTAGAACTATGTGTTTACTATTCGTTTACGCTTCTGAACCGAGTATGTGAATATGGATACTTTGAGGCTTGTTTGGGGACTCTTGAGTTCCCATTCTACATGTCACTCTTAGGCCTTAGGTCCGGGTCGTGACAGAGATGATATCATATCACTAGGTTTATAAATGGTTCTCGGAGTCCAACATGCCGTATCAAGTAGAGTGTTATTCCTGGGTGTGAAGCACGCCAAATCTATAGGTAGGAGGCCATGAGGCTTTTTAGGAAATGTTGCACTTTTTGATGATTCTTATCGTTCCATGGAATCCTATATCTATCCCTCCCTACCGAATAGGAGAGTTACTTTGGGCTCGTAACGCGCTCCAAACAAGGAGGTTGTGTAGTTGATCCTATAGATGAGTTCAAAAGGAAGTTGGTGAAGGATGTACATTGTTTTACAAGGTTGCTCCTTTGGATATTTGAAGTTTTCTTGGGTTGGCTGGTTATTATAGGTAGCTTGTTAAAGGTTTCTAATGTATTTTGTCTCCATTGACCAAGTTGACTCAAAAGAAGGCCAAGTTTGTATGGTCAGAGGAGTGTGAGAGGAGTTTTCAAACTTTGAATGATCGGCTTACATTGGCTCCTGTTTTGACTTTATCGGATGGCTTAAATGGGTTGGTGGCGTATTGTGATGCTTCTCAGATTGGGTTGGATTGTGTACTTATGCAACATGATCAGGTGAATGCTTATGCATCAAGGAAATTGAAGGTTCATGAGCATAAATACACAACTCGTGATCTTGAATTAACGGTGGTGGTGTTTGCCTTGAATATTTGGAGATACTATTTGTATGGGGTACACGTTGATGTTTTAACCGACCGCAAGAGTTTGCAATATGTGTTCTCTCAAAGGGATCTCAACTTGAGACAAGGGAGATGGTTGGAACTCCATAAGAACTATGACATAAGTGTTCAATATCATCTCTGCAGGGAAAATGTTGCAGCCGATGCTCATACAAGGCTATCTATGTGAAGTGTGGCTCATATTTATGAAGGGAAGAAAGAGTTGGCAAAAGATTTTCACCATTTGGCTAGATTGGATGTTGGGTTGGCCGACTCTAATGATAGTAGTGTTCTTGTTAATGGGCTGAATCTTCTGTGGTTGTTGATTTTAAGGCTAAGCATGACCTAGATTCGTCATTGGTTGTGTGGAAAAGGTCGGTTGCCAAAAATAAAATAGAGGTTTTCTCCCGAGGAGGAGATGGTGTAATTCGGTACCAAGATTGATTATGTGTTTCGGACGTTGATTGTCTTAGGGAGATGGTCATGAGTGAAGCCCATCACTCTCATTATTTTATACATCCAGGATCTACTAAGATGACGGGATTTAAGGGAAGTGTATTGGTGCCATGGTACGAAGAAGGACAATGCCAAATTATATATTTTGAAGTTGGTTAGACTTGATGGTGTGGTTACCTTTATTATATTAGATTGTGGTACCCAACTTACTTTTCACTTTTGGGAATCATCTCAAAAAGGGGCTTGGCACTAAGGTGAAGTTAAGTACCGATTTTCATCCTCAATCAGTTGGGCAAGCTGAGAGGAAAATTCAACTTTGGAGGATATGTCAAGGTCTTATGTGTTGGAATTCAAGGTCAATTGGGGTTATCATCTACCACTTATTTAGTTTTCTTACAACAATAGCTTTCATGCTAGCATTGGTGTAGCACCCTTTGAGGCTCGATATGGTAGAAGGAATAGATCTCCGGTGGGGTGGTTTGAGTTATATGAAATAACTTCTAATAGGCCTGCATTAAGTGTTGGAGGCTATGAAAAGAGTAAAATTGATTAGGAAAAGTTTGAAGATGGATCAAAGTCATCAAAAGTCTCAGTCGAATAGTAGAAAGAGGGATCTTGAGGTTTTTGTCTATGATAGGGTGTATGTGAAGATTTCTCCTATGAAAGGTGTAGTGTTTTTTGATAAGAAGATCAAGTTAAGTCACTAGTATACAGGTCCTTATGACATTTTGGAAAAGATTGGGAAAGTAGCTTATAGATTTGATTTGCCTCCGGATTTGAGTTCTATTCACCTAGTTTTTCATTTGTCTATGTCGAGGTATTTGGTTGGTGATCCTAGTGTTATTGTGCCTTTGGAAGGTGTTGAGGTTAAGGAGACCTTATCTTTTGTGGATGTTCCGATTAAGACTTTAGACAGGCAAGTGAAGCGGCTTCTAACAAGGATGTGACTTCGGTTAATGTACTTTGGAGAAATCATACTGTCATGCCCTTGGAGGATACCCAAGACGTGGACGGCACCTAGGGACTATTGCTAGTCCCCAAGCGAACCACTTGTCCTCATCACATCCATTCAACCCAATAATTCTACAGATCAACGGAAGAAAATGAAAGTAAATTGGCTCATCTCATCTAATGTCTCAAATAATAATAGATTAGTAATAAAGGCTAGTAGGAAGAACTAGCTCACAATTTCAACATCAACGTCTCACTATCATCTATGAAGACTCTGTCACTAATAAAGTGGTGTCAATGACAAACCCATGTCTACTAAAATCAAAATATAAGACTACTCTAGTCTAACTCAAAAACATGATGAGATAAAGGTAGTGAACCCTCCAGAGTAGGGGAGGCTCACTAATCAGCTAAATGTCTCGGATCCTCAATGGTATGCGTGTTGACGATCTCTAATCCCTGTATCTGCATAATACAATGATGTAGCGCTTAGTGGGATCAGTACGTGGAACGTACGATATAGAAAATAGTTGAATGAAATAGAAACAGGTTGAATAATATGGAACAACATCAACTCAGAAATAGTAAACAATCAACAAGTCAAATGTCTATCTAAAGGAACCCATCAACTAATCAACCTCATCAATAAAATCAGACTCATCTCAAAGGAACTCATCTCATCACATCTGATCTCATCTTGACTCAGAGTACTCAAGGTAGGAACTTTCTGGAAGTTTCTCTTATCCGACAACAATCACTTATGAGCCAGTGATTGTAAAACATCCCGCCAGTGTTGCCATGGTAGTTCTATACTTTCTAGGTAGAGAACAAATCAAATCCACTATGGAAACTGCAATCAACAAGTCCTCTATTATTTTAGGGACACTCTCAAAAGGGAACCACAATGTAATATGAAGGTTCTAATCTGCACCTACGTTTGGCTATGTAGTTTGACGAGTGCGAATTGGACTAACATTTACTCTTTTGGTGCTCAATACTTATCCTATGACTCAATGCTCATAAGACAATCGATCCGATCAGATCAATTAAATCATGGAGACTTTAAATCTTTCATCGATCAGTCTCATAGGGACTTTAACCCTCTCATCAATCAACATCACATAGGGGCTTTAACCCTCTCATCAATCAATCTCATAGGGATTTTAACCCTCTCATTAAGGAAAATTTCAATCAATGAATGAAGATTTAGAACAATTGTAAGGGAACAATCGAATAGACAAAATAAGTGGAGTACATTTATGAATACTAACAAGACTATCAAGTTCTATCAACTCATCATCATTCTCTCATCACAATCACAATGGACATCCTCCAATCAAGGCTCTAGAATCAATTCTTATGTTCATTCGTGTATGCTTTCAAAATAGCCATGTAGGGTTATGCAATTTCTCATGAAAAAAATTCAATTCAAGAAAACAAGTTTATGATGATCATCAACATAGGAAAATATATGAACTCAATAAGATTTTCAATAAAAACCATCAAGAATCACGTATGTACACTCCTTGGACAATCAACTCATCTATGACCATCTATGGGACACATAATAGAACAATTTCATGCTTTTAGTATGGACTTACATATCTGGGACGAAGCTCTCAACAATCACTTCAAGGATTTCCTCTTGAGTTCCTCAATCCCAAGCTCTTTTCCTCTTTACTAAATCCCTAGTCTTGTTAGATTATTAAAAAAAGTACTTAAAATGGGGTTTTAGATCCCTTTTTATGTTAAAATGACCTAATCAAATCATGTATTGAGTTTAGGAGAGGTTGTGAATTGACTTTGGAATGCCCCTCACAAAAATTAGAAATTTTTTAGCTTCGAAATAACCCAATTTACAACGTGGATTGGTCGTGCATAGTATATTTTCTCCACAAGGTTTCTGATCAAATTTTTCTAATCCCATCAAAATGTTTTTAAAAAACATAAGTCTGACTCTGCTACAAAGGCGCGACGTGCCTCTGTCGCGCACCTATACTGTTTTTCATTTTCATGTTGAAAAATTATCCTTTGATTCAGTCACTCTAAAAATCGACCGGAGACCATTTCACCGCTCAATCTTTTGTGCTGATCACCATTCCGTCTTAGATTTTCCATAGGAGCATTGGAAGATGTGTTATGCAAATACCCCTCTCAAGGGGTATTTTTGAAATTGTAGCGGGCGTCACACATAATGTGGAGATTGCTACACGGGAGGCAGAGTTGGACCTGATGAAGGGATATCCCTACCTTTTCCAATCTACTCAAGCCTAAGGTATTAGGTTCTTCCTTTTCCAAGTGGTGCTAATTCTTTTACTCTTGAGTTTAATAATATAACATGCATGCATGTGCACAAAAATAATTTTTTAAGATGCTTTGAATAAATTAAATACGTTTTGATATGTGTTGTAATGACATTATGATTTTCAAGTGATGAAATATGCATTGTACCTGGTGTTTGGAAGTTTCTTATTCTAAATCAAGCATTTCAAGCCTTGTTCTAATATATTCGAGGATGAATGTTCCCAAGGGGAGATGATATAAGGACCAAAACTTAGCACGACCTCAATGGAGCGTGGAAATTTGGTTTTTGAAACTTTTGGACTAAGTTGACACCTCATGAAAGCCTTCACGATTCGTGTGAGGCTATACAGACCGTGTGGACCCTCCTTGAAGTGACCCTTAGAGTTGTGTGGGTTGTTTAGACTTTAACGTGGAGTTTGGGATTAAGGCACACCAACATGGACCCGACACGGGTTGTGTGAGGCTTAAGGGACTGTGTGATGGACCTTGTGGGAGCCTTGGCCTTAAAACTTCAATAGTTTGGAAGCCAAGGCATGTCAAGCAGACCATCTCACGGGCTGTATAACCCATCACGTTCTGTGAGGTCCCTATATAGGTGTCGCGGTTGAAATTTTCTAAGTATTTGATCACCATCTTGAAACTTCGTTATAATGAATTTTCTAAGTGAAGTGGTGCTGAGGAGTACACAGACCATAAGGCTTGGTATGCCCTGTATGACCAACGGTATGGATGCCTACGTTAAATTTTTCTTAGGATGGAATCTTCAAGCTCAATCTAAATTCACTTTTAAGCCTTGAATTCATGCTTATGTATGTGGTTTAGGGTCATCATGGGCCTCCTTCATAAAGCCAAGTTCAAAGGAATCCCATTAGCTTAGTTTTTCACAAGAACCGGTAGAACGGTCTACTTTAAATGGTCATGTCTCTTAGGACAAAACAAAATGTGTGGCCAAAGACCTGTCAAATTAAGGATATTTGAATTACCATTCCAACCCATCCAGTTTCACCTAATTATGAGTATAGAGCAAGAAGTTATGCCCGTTTCTCTAAAGCCCTGACATGCAGAGATTCCTCTAGATTTGCCATGTAAGGTCTTACAGAGGTGGTTCATGCTCTGTGAAGCCTTGTACAGTCCATGATACCTTCTCACAGGACCCTTAGAAAAGAATTTAAGTACACTTCGTTAATGGTTTTTTTTTGTAATTATGGCTTCTCCTAAGGGACGTTTTTGACCTCCTATGTTATCCTAAGACCTCCAAATGACCTAAACTCTATTCTTCTTATTCAAATTCGTTCACACACTTAGAAACTATATTCAACTCTATTTTAAGAACTCCTCTCAAAGCCTTGTGAAGAATTAACTTGGGATTCAATGAAGGACTTCAATCTTCATCAAATTCTTCTTACTTCCACTTAGTGACCTTAGGTATGTGGGATTGATTCTTGGTCGCTTTCCACCAAAATACAAAACTTTTGATGCTTAAATCTTGGAATTTGGTATGCTCTGAATGCAACGTTAGTTGGTTTTATGTGTTTTGTGTTTATATTTGCAGGATTACAGGTTGGCCTTGATTTTGGGAAAAAGTGCAGAAGTTGCTATTTTTTATTGTAATATGAGACCCTTTATGGGCCGTAGATCATTCTACGAGCCATAGGGTAGTTCCGTGAACAACTCCAATAAGGGGTTGTTTTCTGAAGTTTATTCTACGAATATGCAGATGAGCCGTAGAAGGTTTTACGAGTCATAGATGATGGTTCGTACCCTGAGGAATAGAGATTAGGACTTTCTAAAGTTCATCAGATGAAACCCCCTTTACAAGTCGTAAATAACTTTACGAGTCGTAGAGTTGAAGTCCAAATTTCTAGCAGCAAAGTACAAGACCCCGATTACGAGACATGGAATGTAAGATCGCCCATAAAACCCCTTTTGTATGTTGTGCCAACTAGATATCCTATTCCAGTTAGGACTTGTATTTTACTTATTATGAAGAGGTTTTTTAGGTTATTTTAATGACTGGACCAAGGTAGTAATGAATAAGAAAAGAGATTAATTAACAGGATTTGATTGATGTGTTCTCATCTAATCAACCAAATTGGGCAAAAAGGAGGTTGTACGGGGATTAATATGTAAGGGTTAGTAATGCACACTATGGAGATAGGCCTAGTCGCATAGCAAAATTCACCTCTCACCTTTGACCAAAGGGCTTGGTGAACATTATTTACCGTCCTGCCTATACACTAGAAATGAATTAGGTTATCTGGTGATACTGAGTTGGGGAATCATGGGGAACACAATACCCTAGTTTCTTTCCATATTGACTTCTCTCTTGTGTTACCTAGTTTATTTGTAGTTTTCATCGATTATGGAAACCCCCCCCCCCTCTTTTTGGGAAGTAAGTCAGTTAACTATTTAAATTGCGATACTGAATTCTCTTGAGTCGATGTATTCCGTGTGAAATCGACCCTAACCTTTGTTATATACTATTTCTTGGTAATGACTGCTTTATCTTGTAAAAAGGAGATATAACTTTGGTGACATCAAGATTTTTGCGCTGTTGCCGAGGAATACATCTAGACTTAGAGAATTCATAATTAATTTGGGTGTTAATCCTTAGTTCCCCTGTTTTACTTTTATTTGTTATTTTTGTTCATTTTTAAGGTGTAAGTGTAGTGTATGCCCAACACCCAGAGTCAAGGAAATCCCTTAACTCCATTTGACCCAGAGATCCACCGAACGTTGAGGAAAATATCCCAAAACAATGCCAAGAACGCTACCAATGCAGCTCTGAAAAAGAACAACAATGATAAGGTGTAAAATGAGAACCCAGCTCCTTTGGAGGATATTGCTCCACAACCTCAGGATTTCAATGACAACGCTTACCAGTGGAATCAATACAGGCTGAATCCCATCACTATAGGCAGATACAAAGTTCACAGTCTCGAGTGGGTTACTTCAGATGTTGCAGAACTATGGGCTATATGCGGGCTTACCATTAGAGGATCCTCATAGCCACCTATGCAATGTGGAATTTGCCTATAAGAGTGTAATCGGAATAAAAAATTGGTCTATGGATGTTATGGACTACGAGTCTTCCCATTGTCTCTTACAGTCAATGTAGCATTATGGCTATCTGAGTTCCCGCAGAGTTCAATCACCAGTTAGGCAGACTTGCAAAAGGCCTTTCTGAAAAGGTACATCCCTAGATCAAAGAAACTCAAGTTGACGGACCATATCAATAATTTTGAGCAACTTTTTGGTGATTCAATCAGTACTACATAAGAGCGGTTCACCAAAAGTTTAAGGAGTGCCCAAGACCACAAGATAGTTGATGAGTCCAGTCAGGCCTATGCTGACACTATCATGGGGGGCATGTTCTTAGATCAGCCATTTGCAAGGATCGCATAGTGAATGGAAAGAGTGCTCAAGACTAATTGTGCATGGGCACAGAGAGACAGAGTATCCACTAAAAGTTCATGCGCTATCAGTGTGTGTTCGAAGCAAGCTAGAATCAATGATGAAATCATGCAATAGCTTACCTAGATTCGCATAGGTATGGAGGTGATGATGAAGTAGAACCAAGAATGAGTGAATGCAGTGGTTCATCAAACTCCACATGCACCTATATATGATGAGCCATATTATTACAAGGACGTATGTTTTGTTGCTGAACAGATGGGGTATTTTCGGAGCAATGCCCAAGGGTCCAACCAAGACTATTGGCGCCAAGGTCATGAAAAACAAGGTCGGAACTTTATAGAGATGGAGCTTATAGGGACAACCACATAGGTTACTATGTCCGAAAAAGAGGTCCACAGAGAGATGCAGAATGGGGCCGAGGGAAGGCTTCAAAAATAGTCCTTATGTGCCACTACAAAAACGCGATGCCTGTGCAACAAGTTCCATAATTGAGAAGATGTTTGATTGTCTGTTGAAGAAAGTTGAGACATAGGATGAGACTCTAAAGGGCATGAAATCAGAGATTTCCAGTATAAATCAAAAGATTGAGTCTCACTATATAGCTATTAAACAGCTTGAACAACAGTTCAATCAACTGTCGACTCAACTTAATCAGCATCAGAGGGGTATACTACCTAGCAACATGGTTCAGAATCCAAAAAATTAAGGACAGTGTATGGTGGTTACTGCTCCGGGTGGAAAGAGAACCATTGATCCTCCCATGTAAGCTAATGAGCATGATGTTCGAGAGGAGATGGTTGCGGCTAAGGATGTAGAGGAAGGCAAATTCAAGAACTTTCTCTTCATGCTTAAACAACTCTCCATCAATATCCCTCTCATTGAGGCATAAGAGAAGATGTCAGGGTATGCGAAGTAAATAAAGGACTTGGTCACTAAAAATTGCACCATGCGTCAGGAGCTCTCGCAAGAGCTTCAACATTGCATTGTTAATCCTACGAGGTCCTTGGCTCAGAAGCGAGAAGATCTGGTGCTTTCACCATACCCTGCACTATTGGAGATGTGGAGTTTGGAAGGGCACTATGTGACATAGGTGCCAGTATTAATCTGATGCCCCTTACAATCTATAAAAAACTTGAATTAGGAGCCCCTATTCCGACAAGTATGTCGTTGTTGATGGCAGATGACACAATGAAGAATCTTATGGGGTTACTATATTATGTGTTGGTCAAAGTTAAGAAGTTCATATTCCCAAAGACTTTGTGATCCTTGACTGTGAAGTCGATATTGCAGTCCTTATCATTCTAGGGTTGCCCTTTTTAGCCACCGGACGCACTTTGGTGGATATGGAGAAGGGCTAACTCAAGATTAGATTAGGGAAAGATGGGGTCATATTCAACATTTGTCAGCAAGCAAAGAATAACAATGATTTGAGACTGGTATTTATTCTCGAGGATGTTGATGATGTTGAACCAAAGGTACCACCTAAGGTAAGATTGGTATTGACACTTTGGAGGTAGTGCTGATGAACTTTAATGGTAATGGTATCCCAATCTATGAGGAGACATTGAATGCTCTAGGGGTGTCATATGGTAGGTGCCAAACTAAGCTAGAGTTAGATTTGCAAAATTGGGAGTCACCACATATGAAATCCCCCGTGGAAGACCCACCTTTTTAAAGTTGAAAGCCCTTCAGCACATCTGAGGTATGCATTTTTAGGAGCCAACAACACTTCGCCAGTTATAGTGTCTACGGATTTGAGTGAGGAGCAAATGAGTGCACTTGTAATAGTTCTTAAACAATTCAAGAAGGTCATCGGATTAATGATTACTAATATCAGTGGCATCCCTCCCAAGGTATGCATACATAAAATTCAACTGGTCAAGGATTACAAGCTGTGTATTGAGCACCCAAGGTGACCCAACCCTCCTATGCAAGAAATTGTACGCAAAGAGCTCATCAAATAGTCGGATGCAGGAATAATCTACTCAATTACCCGTTGTGAAAGGTTAAGCTCAGTTCAGTGCGTAAGAAAAAAGATATCATAGTGGTACCAAATGCCAACAATGAGTTGATCCCGATGCAGCCAGTCACATGATGAAGGGCATGCATGGATTACCGAAAACTTAATACGTCGATCAAAAAAGACCACTTCCATAAGCCATTTATAGATCTGATGTTAGATCGACTAACTAGAAAAGGTTTGTACTGCTTCCTTGATGCGTATTTGGTCTATCATCAGATCACCATTACTCTAGAGGATCCATAGAAAATGACATTTACATGCCCTTATGCCAACTTCATGTTCAAGAGGATGCCATTCGGGTTGTGTAATGCCCCAGCAACATTCTAGAGATACATGATGTCCATCTTCTCAGACATGGTGGAAGAAACTATTGAAGTCTTCGTAGATGACTATAGTATGGTTGGAGACTCATTTAAGGACTTCTTGAAGCACTTACATTGTCATTTTACAAAGATGCGAGAAGAGCCATCAAGTATTGAATTAGGAAAGGTGTCACTTTATAGTGAAAGAGGGCATTGTGTTGTAGAAAAGGGATCAAAGTTTATAGAGCTAAAGTGGAGGTGATGGAGAAGCTTCCACTACCCATCTCAGTCAAAGGTATGAGAAGTTTCTTTGGGCATGTCAATTCTATCGGAGGTTCATAAAGGACTTCTCTGAAATGGCACACCTTTGTGCTAATTGTTGGAGAAAGATGCTATGTTTGTGTTCGATGATGTGTGCCTAGAAGCCTTTGAAGATTTGAAGAAAAGGTTGACCTTAGCGCCAATCATTGTACCTCCAGACTAGTCCAAGCCCTTTGAAAGCATATGTGATGCAAGTGGGGTTGCTCTAGGTGTAGTATTGGGACAGTGCCAGGAGTAGATATTACATCCTATATACTATGCAGCAAAGCCTTAAATACAGCATATAAGAATTACGCAATCACTGAGCAAAAGTTACTCATAGAGGTCTTTGTATTTGAAAAGTTCAAGTCATATCTATTGGGGGCCAAAGTAATGGTGCATACAAACAACTAAGCACTTAGATAGTTGATGGCTAAGAAGGATGCAAAACAAATGCTGACGCTGTGGGTGCTTCTCTTGCAAGATATCAACTTCGATGTCATCGATAGAAAAGGGATAGAAAATCAGGTTGTAGATCACCTCTCCATTTTGGAAGATGGGGTAATGATAAAGTAGGATGATGGATTGGAGATTGATGATTCTTTTCTAGATAAGAGAGTGTTGGCTGCATCTTATGACTTGATACCTTTGTTTGCAGACTATGCAAACTATTTGGTAAGTGATATCGTGCCGCCTAACCTAAACACACATCAGCATCGGAAGTTTATGTATGATGTGAGGAAGTTCTTTTGGATGACCCATAATTGTTCTATGTATGTGCTGATGGGACTATTTGTTATTGTGCTCTTGGGATTGAGATGATTAGCATACTTGAGGCATGCCACTCATCATTGGCGGGTGGAAATCCTAGTGGAATTTGAGCAACACACAAGATATTGTAGTGTGGCTATTATTGGCCTACTATCCACCAAGACACCTACAACTATGCCAAAGTTTGTGATCGGTTCCAAAGAGAAGGTGGTGTTTCCCGCAAAAACAAGCTCCCTCTAAACCCCATTATGGTGATTGAGTTATTTGATGTATACAGGATAGATTTCATGGGACCGCTTGTGAGCTCATATGGTAACAAGTACATCCAAGTTGCTATGGATTATGTATCAAAGTGGTTTGAAGCTGTGGCTCTACCAAACAAAAAGGGAAGAAGTGTCACAACATTTTTGAAAAGGAACATCTTTTCAAGGTTTGGCACCCTTTAAGAAATCATCAGTGATAGAGGTTCTCACTTCTGCAATAGACATTTTAAAGCTCTTCTTGAAAAGCATGGACTGAAACATCAGGTGGGGACGCCTCATCATCCTCAGACTAAGGCAACTAGAGGTGTCGAATAGGGAAATTAAATAGATTCTATCCAAGACTGTGAGTGCAAACTAGACAAATTGGTCGCGAAAGCTAGATGACGCACTATGGGCATATATGACAACATTCAAGACTCCTATAGGCATGTCTTCCTACCAACCTATCTTAGCGAAAGCATATCACTCTCCAGTAGAACTTGAGCATAAAGCAATGTGGGCACTGAAGACGTTGAATTTGGATTGGAACGATGCAACAAACTCTACACTGAGCTAACTCAATGAGCATGATGAGTTTCGATTGAAGGCTTATGAGAACTCAACCTCGTACAAACATAGAATAAAGTTGCAACATAACTTCCATATAGTGAAACGCCAATTCACATCGGGGGACTTGGTGCTACTCTGTCACGATTGAAGTTTTTCTTTGGAAAGCTCAAATCTAGATGGATGGGACCCTTTCGAGTAGCATGCATCTTCGATCATGGGGATATTGAGTTGGAGAGATGGAGTGGAGGAACTTTCAAGGTAAATGGCAAAAGAGTCAAGCCATACCCTTGAAATGTTGAAGAGATAAAAATGTTGGAAGAGTAGGATCTTAAGGAAGTCTAAGTACTCAAGCAACCTATGTCGTGTCGTGGCACTAAATCAGGCACCGCTTTGGAGGCAACCCAAGTTGTACACTAGCACTCAGGCACCCAAGTATGTTTTTTTACCCCTATTTGCTTTACTTTGCTTTGATTTTTTGCATTATGGACAATGCACATCTTTTTCGATGGGGTGTGGGTAGTTATGGTTCTTAGTGAAGTCTGAGTAGTTTGGTTCCATAACTACCCCAATTTTGATCCGGGGTTTTCTTACTTGTGTTCATTTTTCCCATGGATATTTAATTTCTATTGAACCCGCATGTTTAGTATGTTTAGGTAGTATTTGTAGAATATAGCACCAATACTTCTGGCATATATCATGTTTGTTGTGTTTTGTTTGAAAAATGATACCCACCAAAAATTTATTTTGATTAGCAATTAGATAGCAACCATGTATGTCTAGGTGTGTGAAAATATTTGTGTTGATAAGTGAGGATAAATTAGGATAAGAAGCATGATATGGGAGTCTTTTATTGATGATGTATGCAGTGCAATGTGAGTGTGAGCTTAATTTGCTAGATTCATGTATTTTGTCCTAATTCAGAACTTTTCCTTGTTACTCTAAGTTAGATGGTAGATTAATTGGAGTAGAAAAGGATCTTAGGCTATTGTTCGTAATAGTCCACTTAGCCTAAGATGACCAACCAAAACTATGATATATCCATTGTTCCTAATGTTTGAGCCTGACATGTAACTTTCTTTGGAAAACACCTGGTTAACCTAGTTTTCTTAGTTGTAAAATTTTGATATTGGCCTTGGTCCTTTCTTTAATATTGTGCACCTTTACTAAGGCAAAAAGCATAAGTTGAGGGTGGCAACAAAATGTGGCCCTAGTTCTTAGTGCGGATATTGTGCAGCTCAACACAAGCCAAAAGACTAAGTTAAGGGTGGCTGGTGTAGGGGTGAAACACAAAATTGAGGGGGTGAATTAGTGATATAGAGAAATCATATACTGGGTGCAAGAAAAACATGTGATGCCTGAGTTTTGAGCTAAGAAGCAAAATAAAGTGTAGAAATAAGGCAAAAAGTTGAAAAATGAAAAGAAAGCACCCAGAAATGCTTACAAAATAGGAAAATGGGAGAATAAGGTGAAAATAACATAGTGGGTACGGCAAAACTATTGAAAAATGCAGTGTCAAGGAGGGCCTTTAGTCACTATATTCCCATAAAGTCATACCAACACCCCTTTGAGCCTACATTATAAGCTTAGAATGTCCTTAAGTGATCCTAGTCTAGTTAGTTGAAAGTCTTAATCATGAGTATAGGGGCAAGACTATGGTATTAGGAATGATGCATGAATATCTTTTATGAGAGTGATTTATTTGGCATAGTCCAAAGGTTATACATGAAAACATCATTGAGTGTCAAATATGGGACATCTTTCTGTAAGGGTCCCAAGGTTATACATGAAAACATCATTGAGTGTCAAATATGGGACATCTTTCTATAAGGGCACGTGCATAGTAATATTAGCACTATACTTGTTCATTGATTGTGGATTTTTGATACTACCTCGCATGTCATAGTTGTGTTATCACATGTACCAGTTTGTATTGGTTTGCTAGATAGTTATTGAATCCTTTTTTGAAAAGTTGGTGTGGGTAACTGAGCTTGAGATTTATGTGATGTATGCCATAGGGTTGAGGTCTGTGTGTTACTGTATTATCTATCTAGATTGTGTCCATCGTTTGAGGACAAGCAACAATTTTAAGTTAAGGGTGTTGATGTGCTGCAAAAATACAACACATTTGATGCTGAAAACTAGGAATTTTATGTGTTCTCAATTCGATGTTAGTTGGTTTTATGTGTTTTTGTGTTTATATTTGTAGAATTACAGGTTGGCCTAGTGTAACGCTCGATAAAATTACGGAAATCCCCTAGAGGAGAGGTATGCACGTAACGCATCTTCCAATTCTCGTATAACTAATCCGAGACCAGATTTGTGATCAACACAAAAACCTAAGTGGGAAAATGGTCTCAGTCGATTTTTAGAGCAACCGCATTAAAAGATAATTTTTTAATAAGAAACAAAAATTGTATGTGCGCGACAAAGGCGCGTCGTACCCCTATAGCTGACTCACACTTATCTTTTTCTAAAGAATTTCGATGGGATTAGGAAAACTCGTTTAGAAATATTTTGGAGAAAACACCCTGTGCGCGACCAGTCGGCGTTGCAAACGGGGCTATTTCGAGACTAAAATATTTTTAAGTTTTGTAAGGGGCATTCCGGTCAATTCCCAACCCCTCCTAAACTCAATACACGATCTGATTTTGTTGTTTTGATGTTAAAAGGGTCTAAATCCCCATTCTAAGTCCTTTTCTAACAATTGGAAAACTCTAGGCCTTGAGGAAAGAAGAGAAGAGCTTAAGATTGAGGAATTCAAGATGGATTCTTGAAGGTGATTGTTGATAGCTTCATCCCAAGTATGTAAGGCTAAACTAAAAGCATGAGATTTTCCTCCCATGTATTCAATAGATGGTCATAGATGAGTTGAAAGTCTAAGAGCCTACATGCATAATTCATGATGGTTTTTATTGAAAATCCTATTAAATTCATATATTTTTCTATGTTGATGATCATCATAAACTTTCTTTCTTGAATTGAATATTTTCATGAGAAATTGCATAACCCTACATGACTACTTTGAAAGCATAGATGAATGAACTTAAGAATTGAGTCTAGAGCCTTGATTGGAGGATGTCGATTGTGATTGTGATTGTTATAAGAGAATTATGATGTTTTGATAAAACTTGATAATCTTGTGACTCTCCATAAACGAATTCCACTGATTTGTCTATTCAATTGTTCTCTTGCGATTGTCCCAAATCTTGAGTGTTATGATTGAAATGTTCCTTGAAAGGAGGGTTAAAGCCCCTAACAGATTGATTGATAGAGGGGTCTAAAGTCCCTAAGATTTGATCGGTCTGATGGGATTGATTGTCCTATGAGCATTGAGTCATGGGAGGAGTATTAAGCACCGAAATAGTAAGAGTTAGTCCGACTCGCACGTATCAAACTACATCGCCAAGCATAGGTGAGGATTAGAACCATCACACTATATTGTGGTTCCCTCTTGATTAGATGTCCCTGAAAGCAATAGAGGACTTAGTTCATTTATGTTTCCCTTAGTGGATTCGATTCATTACCTACCTGGCAAGTTTAGAATGGTTGTGGCAATATCAGCTTGACTATTGTATATTCACTGGCTCATAAATGATTGTTGTTGGATAAGAGAAACTCCCAAAAAGTTCCTAACTAAAGTACTCTGAGTCGAGATGAGATGAGATGTGATGAGATGAGTTCCATTGAGTTGATTTGATTAATGAGGTTGATTTGTTGATGGGTCACTTGTTTATTCTTTATTCTTGTATAGGTAGACGTTTGACGATTTAATTTAATTTGATGATTGTTATGAGTCGATTATTGTTTCATATTATTCTACCGATTTCTATTTTATTCAGCTACTTTACATACTGTACATTCCACATACTGACGCTACGCAGCGCTGCATCATTTTATTATACAAATACAAGGATTAGAATTGTCAATAGGCGCATCGTCGAAGATCCAGGACGTTTAGCTTATTGGTGAGCCTCCCCTACTTCGGGGGGTTCACCACCTTTACTTTATCATACTTTTGAGTTATGACTAGACTAGTCTTTTATTTTATTTTTTGGTTGCCATGGGTTTGTCATTGGCACCACTTGAGTAGTGATAAAGGCTTCATAGATGATAATCGAATGTTAATGTTGAGATCGTTGAGCTAGTTCTTCTACTAGCCTTCTATTATTATATATATATTAATTGAGACATTTGATGAGATGAGCCCATTAACTTGCTTTACTTCTGCTCATCTGTAGAGTTGTTGAATTGAATAGATATGATGTGGCTAAGTGGTTTGCTTGGGGACTAGCAATAGTCTCTAAGTGGTAAGGGTACCCTCTCGGGGCATTACAAACATTGTACCAGAGCACAGAGTTCAACTGTCTTACGAAGTCTATGGAGCTATGTCTAGTAGAGTCCTTATTATTGCTGTGAAGAGCTCCACATCAATATTTGGAGCTACAGGACATTTAGGAACCGTTTCATTTCTTTTATGATCTAAATCGTGCAATAGAGCTTAACTCTTTGAAAGGTTCTTCTCTAATTCGTGCTCTACGCGTTTTAGAATTCTGCTCATGCCTCCCAGAAGAGCCATCGGAGGTAGGGGACGTCCTGCCAGGCAAAATGTTAACCCACCTGAGCCTCATGGACAAGAGGAGCCCATGGAGCAACTGTCCCGGTTGAGCAGCCCCCGCAAGATGAGGTCTCCAATGCTGAGATACGCCAGGCTATTCAAACTATAGCCCAGGTTATCAGCGCACCTATTGCGAGTCAAGGAGCGGTAGACAGGATTCCATGACATCTCTAGAGTCTGGGATTCCCGTGACACCTCTAGGATGAAGTTGCCTTAGTTCACAGGGTCTGCATCTACTGAAGATCCTGAGAATTGAGGAGCTTCAGAAGGTGTTCCAAGTGATGCATGTGGCTGATGTGGACAGCGTTGAACTGGTTTCTTACCCACTCAAGGGTGTGGCCAGACTATGATTTGACCAATGAAATAAAGGTAGAGGAGATGATGCCCCATTATTGACTTAGGCAATGTTCGAGGAAGCCTTCTTAGGGAACTTCTTCCCAAGAGAATGAATAGAGGAAAAGGTAAGAGAGTTCTTGAATCTAAAACAGGGCTCTATGATGTGCAAGAGTATAGGTTGGAGTTCACGCAGCTATCTCGCTATGATCCGGACATAGTGGTTGATATGAGGGGAAGAATGGGGATATATGTTGATGAGTTAAATAGAGGACCGAAGAGAGATGAAAGGGGAGCAACGCTTGTGGGTGATATGAATATTGGGGAATTGATGACATTCGTGCAACAAGTCGATGAGGAGAGACAACAGGATGAGGAAGAGTTCAGACGTAAGAGAGCAAAGACATTCAACCATGATGGTGGAAGGAAAGTCAATGGCAATCGATTCCCAGCACCATCATCTACTAGGGCACATGCGCCTAGAGGCAGGTATGATTAGAGGTCTCAGAATGTTAGAACGTATGGATCTCAGTCACAAGCTAGTGTGGCTCAAGGTTCACAGGTTAAACTGCCATGTGGTAAATGTGAAAAAATGCACTTGGGGAGATGTCTTGAAGGGAATGATGTATGCTACAAATGTGGCCAAGCGGGTCACTACCAGAAGGAATGTCCAAAGTGGGCTGACCGAGCTCAATCTTCTACACCAGCCTCGCCATTTAGAGGAAACAAGAAGAGCACTATGTCAAGCGCAAATGGAGAAATAAATCATTTGTATGCCATAGGTAGTCGCCAAGATTAGGAGAACTCTCTAGATGTTGTGATAGGTATGATTTGAGTCTTTACTTTTGATTGTTATGTTTTGATTGATCCAGGTGCCACATTGTCATTTCTAACTCCTTGTGTGGCCAGTAAATTTGATAGAACCCCTGAGAGTCTTCTTTAATCCTTTGATATTTCTACTCCAGTGGGTGAGTCTATTTGAGCTGAGAGAAACTATAGAGTTTGTGTAGTGTCCATCCATCATAGGGGTACTCTTGTTGATTTGGTTGAGTTGGAGATGGTTGTTTTCGATTTGATCCTTCGCATAGATTGCCTTCACGCCCTTTATGCCTCTATTGATTGTAGATCCCGAACCGTTAAGTTCTAATTCCCGAATGAATCGGTTCTTGAGTGGAAGGGTTATCTATTGCACCTAAGGGAAAGTTTATCTCATACCTTAGGGCTAGAAAGATGATTTCCAAAGGTTGTATCTATCACCTCGTGCGATTAAATCTGATGATGTTGAGATTCTTACTCTTGAATCATTCCTGATAGTGAATGAGTTTCCTTAAGTGTTTCCCGATGATCTGCCTGGAGTTCCTCCTGATAGAGAGATTGACTTTGGGATTGATGTTCTTCCCAATACCCTGGCTATCTCAATCCCACCTTATAGGATGGCCCCCGTTGAGTTGAAAGAGTCGAAAGATCTGTTAGAGAAGGGATTTATTAGGCCGAGTGTTTGTCCTTTGGGTGCCCCTGTCCTATTCGTGCGAAAGAAAGATGGATCCCTCAGAATGTGTATTGACTACAAGCAATTGATTAAGGTCACCATACAGAATAAGTATCCTCTTCAATGGAAATATGATTTGTTTAACCAACTTCAGGGTGCTTCTTGTTTCTCAAATATAGACCTAAGATCTGGCTACTATCAGTTGAAAGCGAGGGAATGTGATATTCTAAAGACAACCTTTCGGACTAGATATGGTCATTTTTAGTTCTTGGTTATGTCCTTTGGGTTGAAAAATGCATCTGCAGCCTTTATAGACTTAATAAATAGCGAATTCAGACAATACCTTAATATGTTTGTGATTGTATTCATCGATGACACATGGTGTACATGAGAGATGAGGAGGAGCATGCTAATCACCTCAGAGTTATACTCCAAACACTTAAGGACCATGAGTTGTATGTGAAATTCTTGAAGTGTGAATTTTTCTTAAGTCAGTGGAATTCCTGGGCCACGTAGTTTCTGCCGATGGTATTCCAGTGGATTCTCAAAAGATTGAAGCGGTTAAGAACTACCCAGGCCGACCTCTCAGACTGACATAAGAAGTTGCTTGGGGTTGGCATGCTACTACCGCAGATTTGTTGATGGATTTTCTTTTTTATCCGCACCATTGACTAAGTTGACTCAAAAGAAATCAAGTTCCCCAGGTCCGACAAATGTGAGAAGAGTTTCCAAGAGTTTTGAAGATGAGACTGACTACTGCACCGGTTCTAAACATACCCAATGGGAGTGAGGACTTTGTAATCTATTGTGATGCTTTGATGGTTGGATTGGGATGTGCGCTAATGTAAAAAGGGAAAGTGATAGCCTATGCTTTCAAGCATCCCAAGGTTCATGAGAGGAACTATCCAACCCAGGATCTTGAGTTGGCCGCTGTGGTGTTTGCACTTAAAATCTGTCACCACTACTTATATAGAGTGCACATGGATGTGTTCACAGACCACAAGAGCTTGCAGTATGTCATCAGTCATAAAGAGCTCAACTTTTGGCAAAGGAGATGGTTGGAGTTGCTCAAAGATTATGACATGAGCATTTTCTACCACCCAGGTAAGGCAAACGTTGTTGCTGACGCTCTTAGCAAGTTGTCAATGGGTAGCACACCCCATGTAGAGGAAGGAAAGAAGGAGCTAGCCAAGGAAGTGCATCGATTGGCTTTATTGAGAGTTCAACTTGAGGAGGATAATGAGGGAGGAGTAATTGTTCAGAATAGGCCTTCTTCATCCTTAGTTGCAGAGGTGAAAGAAAAGCAAGACCAAGATCTTATCAAACTCCAATTGAAGGAGGTTGTCCATAAACAAAAAGTGATGGTTTTCTCCAAAGGGGGAGATGGAGTGTTGGGATACCAGAGTAGATTGTGTGTTTCGGATGTTGATGGTATTCAAGACAGATCGAAGGCTAATTCCCATTACGCTAGATATTCTATTCATCTTGGCTCTACCAAAATGTACCACGACTTGAGAGAAGTCTATTTGTGGAGTAGAATGAAGAGGGATATTGTTGAGTTCATTTCAAAGTGCCCGAATTGCCAGCAAGTGAAAGTTGAGCATCAAAGGCCATGTGGATTTGCTAAGAACTTTGAGATTCCAGAATGGAAGTGGGAGATGGTCAATATGGACTTCATTACTAGTCTACCGAGGTCTCAAAAGAAACATGATTCGATATGGGTGATTGTAGATAGGATGACCAAATCAGGCCGCTGCAGAGCGTTAAAGACCACCACCACTGCGGAGGAGTACGCCAAGTTATACATCCAGCAGATTATGAGGTTGCATGGGGTTCCCTTGTCCATCATCTCATCCAGAGGAGCTCAATTCACCTCCCAATCTTGGAGATCGTTCCAGAAAGGATTGGGTACTAAAGTGAACCAGAGTACAACCTTTCATCCACAGACAGATGGTCAGGCAGAGCGCACGATTCAGACATTAGAGTATTTGTTGAGAGTTTGTGTTCTTGATTTCAAAGAAAATTAGGATGATCACCTACCATTGATCGAATTTTCATGTAATAATAGTTATCATGCAAGCATTCAAATGGCTCCCTATGAAGACTTGTATGGAAAGAGATATAGATCACCAATTGGGTGGCTTAAGGTTGGAAAAGCAGAATTTATTTGGTCTAAGCTTATCCACCAATCAATGGGGAAGGTTAAAGTCATTAGAGAGAGATTGAAGATTGCCCAAAGTTTCCAAAAAACTTATACTGAAGTGAGGAGAAGGGACTTGGAGTTCGAGGTAAATGATTGAATGTACTTGAAAGTGTCACCTATGAAGGGTGTCATAACATTTGGGAAGAAGGTAAAGTTGAGTCCACACTATGTTGGACCCTACTAGATTGTGAAGAGGATTGGGAAGGTTGCTTATGAGTTAGAGTTTCCTTTCGATTTATATGGAATTCATTCGGTATTCCATGTATCGATGTTGAAAAATTGCTTGGGAGATCCTACCTTTGTGATCCCTGTTAAGAGTATTGAAGTGAAGGACAGCTTGTCCTACGAAGAGGTTCCGGTCCAAATCCTTGATCAACAGATTCGTAAGTTGAGAAACAAAGAGATAGCCTCAGCCAAAATCATGTGGAGGAGTCAATTCATTGAGGAAGCCATATGGGAAGCTGAGGAAGAGATGAAGGCCAAATCTCCACACCTATTCATGCCAAATGGTAAGAACGTCCCAGGTAAATTTCTTGCCCTTGACTAAATTGATTGATCTATTCTTGAGTTGATTGTCTATTCCTGAGTCCAAACAGAATTGATTGAGACATGAGAAGCCGAGAGTTTGATTGGTTGAGTTGAATGTTGAGATGAGTCTTGAGTCTATTTGTACCTTGATACCCATTTTACGCATCATTCGAGGACAAATGATCCCAAGGGGGAGATGATGTAATGCCAGGTAAAATTACCAAAATGCCCCTAGAGGAGAGTATATGTGTAATACATCTTTCAATGCTTGTATGGAAAATCCGAGACCAGATTAGTAATCAACACAAAATATTGAGTGGGAAAACGGCCTCGATCGATTTTTAGAGTGATTGAATCAAAAGATCATTTTTCGATAAGAAACGAAATATCGTGAGAGTGCACGACGGAGGTGCATCGTGCGTCTGTACCAGACCCACACTTATGTTTTTCTAAAAAAATTTGATGGGATTGGGAAAACGCTTTCAGAAATATTTTGGAGAAAAACAATGTGTGCGACCTGTCCGCATCGCGGTCTGGGCTATTCCGAGACTAAAAATTTTTTAAATTTTATGAGGGGCATTCCAATCGATTCTTAACCCCTCGTAAACTCGATACACGATCTAATTTGGTCTTTTTGACGTTAAAAGGGTCTAAATCCCCATTCTAAGTCTCTTTCTAACAATTGGAAAAGAATAGGGCTTGAGGAAAGAGGAGAAGAGCTTGAGATTGAGGAATTCAAGAGGGATTCATAAAGGTGATTGTTGATAGCTTCATCCCAGGTATGTAAAGATAAACTAAAAGCATGAAACTGTCCTCTCATGTGCCCCATAGTTGGTGATAGATGAGTTGAAAGTATAATGAATCTACATGTATAATTCACGATGGTTTTTATTGAAAATCCTATTAAATTCAAATATTTTTCTATGTTGATGATTATCATAAACTTACTTTCTTGAATTGAATATTTTCATGAGAAATCGCATAACCTTACATGACTATTTTTAAAGAATACACGAATGAACTTAAGAATTGAGTCTAGAGCCTTAATTGGAGGATGTCGATTGTGATTGTGATTGTCATGAGAGAATGATGATGAGTTGATAGAACATGATAGTCTTGTGAGTCTCCATTGTTGATAGAACATGATAGTCCTGTGACTCTCCATAAATTAACTCCATTGATTTGTCTATTGGATTGTTCCCTTACGATTGTCCTAAATCTTACGTCTTTTCATTGAAATGTTCCTTGATGGGAAGATTAAAGCCCCTATGAGATTGATTCATGGGAGGGTTAAAGCCCCTATAAGATTGATTGATGATAGGGTCAAAAGTCCCTATGATTTGATTGCTTTGATTGGATTGATTGTCTTATGAGAATTGAGTCATGGGGAGAGTATCGAGCACTAAAAGAGTAAGAATTAGTCTAACTTGCACTCTTCAAACTACGTCGCCAAGCGTACGTGAGGATTAGAACCATAACACTATTGTGGTTCCCTCTATATTAGAAGTCCCTTAAAGCAATAGAGGACTTTGTTGATTTTTGTTTCCCTTAGTGGATTCGATTCGTTCCCTACCTGGGAAGTTTGGAATGGTTGTGGCAACATCAGCTTGACTGTTGTACATTCACTGGCTCATAAGTGGTTGTTGTTGGATATGAAAAACTCCCAGAAAGTTCCTACCTTGAGTATTCTAAGTCGAGATGAGATGAGATGAGATGTGATGAGAGGAGTTCCATTGAGTTGATTTGATTGATGAGGTTGATTGGTTGATGGGTCACTTGACTACTTTTTATTCTTGCATAGGTAGACATTTGATGATTTGATTTGATATTATGATTATTCTGAGTCGATGATTCTTTCATATTATTCTACAAGTTTCTGTTTCATTCAGCTATTTTACATGTCGTACTTACCGCGTACTGACGCCACTCGCGTTGTATCATTTTATGATACAGATACAGGAATTAGGGATCATCAACAGGCACATCATGGAAGATCCAAGATGTTCAGCTGATTGGTTAGCCGCCCTTACTCCGGAGGATTCACTACCTTTACTTTATCATCCGTATGAGTTATGACTAGACTAGTCTTTTATTTTGTTTTTGGTAGCCATGGGTCTGTTATTAGCACCACTTGATTAGTGATAGAGGCTTCATAGATGATAGTCGAATGTTGATGTTGAGATCATTGAGATAGTTTTTCTACTAGCCTTTTATTATATATATATATATATATATATATATATATATTAATTGAGACATTTGATGAGATGAGCCCATTTACTTGCTTTACTTACGCTGATCTATAGAGTTGTTGAATTGAATAGATGTGATGAGGCCAAGTGGTTTGCTTAGAGACTAGCAATATTCTCTGAGTGCCGGCCATGCCAACGGTACTCTCCCGGGGTGTGACAACTTGATTGTGGGAAAAAGTGAAGAAGTTGTTAATTTTGTTGTTATACAAGACCCTTTATGGGTCGTGATCGTTCGACGTACCATAAGGTGGTTTCATGAACAATCCCAATGAGAGGCTATTTTCTAAAGTTTATTCTACAAATATCCAGGGGAGGCATAGAAGGTTGTATGTGTCGTAGGTGATGGTTTGGTCCCTAAGGATAAGAGTTTGGGACTTTATGAAGTTCATCAGACGAAATCCCCTTTACGGGTCATAAATCACTTTACGAGTCGTAGAGAGGTGTCATAGAGTTGAAGTCCAAATTTCCAGCAGCAGAGTATGAGACCTCGATTATGGGCCTTGGCATGCAATATGGCCCGTAAACCCCTTTCGTATGGCGTGCCGACTAGTTATCCTATTCTAGTTAGGACTTATATTTTATTTGTTATAAATAGTTTTTTTAGGTTATTTTCGAAAGAGTCGATATTGTTCGCTAAGTTTTCATCTAATACGCAGAGAACTCAATAGAAAAAGGGAGAAAATTGTGAGGCCAATTTGGAGAGTCTTTGAGAACACTTGTGTCTGAAGTTCATCTTTAAGCTTTTGATTCTTATTGAAGTAGGATTTGCTTGTTCTTAATTCTATTGTCTAAGTGTTCAATTATGTTTTCTCAATCCAAAATTCTTCCATCTACACAAATAGCTAAATCCACAACTAGGGTTGTGGGAACCTAGTAAACAAAGTAAAACCGGATAATTCATAATTCTTGAAAGGTGTATATGCATGTATTAATTAACTCTCTTGATTTTGCATACTTTCTAATGGTGGAAAACATTAAAACCCTCCTAGTGTTACTGACTAGACCAAGATAGTGATAAATAGAAAATGACATTAATTAACAAGATTAGATTAATGTGTTCTCGTCTAATCAACCAAACTAGGCCAAGGGGACATTGTTTTTGGACTAATAGGTAAGGGTTAGTAATGCACACTATGGAGAAGGGCCAAGTAGCATAGTGAAATATACCTTTGACCTTTGACCAAAGGGTTTGGTGGATATAACTTACCGTCCTTCATGCTATACACTAGAAAAGAATTAGGTTATCCAGTGATACTGAGTTGGGAAATCATGGGAAATACAATACCCTAGTTTCTCTCCATATTGAATTCTCTATTGTGTTAGTTAATTTATTTGTAGTTTTCATTGATTATTGCAAGAACCCCCCCCCCCCCTTCAGGGAAGTAAGTCAGTTAACAATTTGTATTGCGATCATTGAATTATCTTGAGTCTACGTATTCCCTTTTGGTTCAACTCTAACCTTTTTTAGGTTCTATTTCTTGACACTGACTGTTTTATCCTCTAAAAAGGATGTGTAACTTGGGTGACATCAAAGTGATTTAAGCTCTAATATGAAAGATTGCATTAAAGTTATGAAGTTATGAATATGCATGTCCCCTTTTAAAGCTTGATTTGTGCATAGGCAATCTATATTATGATTTATATGTAAATTTTACTTATATATTTACTTGAATTTCATTATGTATTGTTGATTTAAGTTGGAATCTCAATTACCCATATTATTCTTATCTTATTGATAGCATATGCATTCATGAACAATGAGTCTTATGAAAATTATGAAGTAGGTTAGGCTCAATTATATTTGTATATGATTCGTATTAGATATTGATTATGACAAGAATGTCATCACATAAATGTATATTGGCTATTGGCTCTTTGAGCATATTGGTGCTTGAACCATATTGTTTAATGAATGAGTTATTTCTTAGCATGAGAAATATGATACTGAACTATGATTTGGCTTTTAGCCCATGAATGAATTATTACGAGGAATATTTGGCTTTTAAGCCTAATTGGGCATTTAAATGATTTGAAAAATGACTATTTCCTCTTTTGAAAGCATGTATATATATAAGTATTCTTGTGGGATGACGACTTAGCACAAAATTAATTGGGGGCATCAGAGTTATCCCAACGATTCTCTCTTTTTCCTTGAACTTTGTGCCAGCATAGGTATGGTAGCCATCACAAAATGACCAGGTCATAAGGGATGGTTATTCATATGATCGATATGATATTGGAAATCCTTCCGAAATGATTGGGTCGTAAGAAATGTGGCCATCACACCAAAATGACCGGGTTGTAAGGTATGGTGTACATTACCTACGGAAAGTAATCTTCTCTCATCCAATGGGAGGTCAACATCGGGAAAATTCATGTAATAACTCGCATGAGTTTGAGATGTCAGTTATGGCCTCATCCCCACCATATATGAGCATTATTGCATTTCATGCATCATGAGTTTAATAGAATTTTGTTACAGTACTTTCCTTTTCTATATACCTTTTTTTATATTATGCGCTCTTGTTAACATACTTAGTACATTCAAACGTACTAACGCATACTTTTTGCCTACATGATCTAACAATGTAGGGACCGAAGATTACCTTCATCCACCGTATGGTGGCTAGATTTGATCTTGAGTTACTTTTTATGGTGAGTCCTATCCTCCAAGGGTGAACCACCATTCCTCTACCTATATTGCTTTGCTTATGTTATTTCCTTTGAGGGCTAGCTTGAGATATTTCTTGGGCCACGTCCTATCTTATGATTAGAGGCATTGTTGAATATCTTGTAGACTTTTGTACGTTTATATGCTAAGTGTGGTATTCGGGGATTTTGATTATGGTTGTGGCTTCCTGTCGAATATCGTTTTATGGATGGATTATGAGTATTATGATATGTCGATATGTTATCATGTGAAAGATCCCAATCTCCAAATTTCCCCATAGAGTAAGTCATACTTACCCACCTCTTAGTATTTATGTGCAACGTATTATATGAATCCATGTTACTCCCTTTTCCTATGACATCCCATAGCGTGAGTCCTATTTTTCCGTCCCATAGAACTATTTGTTCACTATTCATTCACGCTTTTGAACCGCTGATGTGAATATGGAAACTTTTGAGACTTGTTTGGGAACTCTCGCGTTCCCATCCTCCATGTCACTCCTAGACCCTACGTCCGGGTCGTGACAATATTTTTTGACCTTGTGATAACATGTCTTGTAGGAAGTTACATTTTAAAAGTTATCACAAGAAAAGAAAGAGAAAGAAAAAATATTCTTTTTAGATGAACTAAAAAAAAACACAAACACATTAAAACGAATGAAATATCTTATTTTAAATATAAATTTATTCATACAAATAAGAGTGTAAATATAATCAAACATATTTTTTGGGCCTGGGCAACGCCCGCCTAGGTAGTGTTTACTAGTATATATATAAAGCTGCCAACCTACCACATCATTGCCATGTGGCACGGTGTGACACCGCCATGTTGCAGCACCAATTAATGCCACATCAACCCCCCCCCCTCCTTTAATTAATCCTTCAATCTCTATTTCGTCATTTAGGAATCAATCGGACTACAATTTTTGCAAACAAACTAGGTAATCCTATGGACTTCGATGTTCTGAATGCTACAGTGTAGTCAGAAGTTCCCATGGAGCTTTTCACAATAAGTGAGGGTCCCACTTCTTTATATACAACTTTTAACGAAAAGCTCCCAAGGGTCAAATCACATCCGGACGTTCCCGGTATCAAACGAAGGGTTATCCTAGTCCGAAATCGACGTTTCGGAGCTAATCACGCTATCAAAATTCTCATCTAGGGCATGGTTCCCAAGTGCATTGACTGAGTCAACTATTAACCGAATTTGGCAGCTAAATTCGCAATCTGTGAAATAATTGCACCGGACATGTCCTAGCCTAATTCGGTCATTCAAGAGCTGATGGAATCATTAGAATTCCACTCTGAGATCATTTATTAGGACTTTACCTAAAAACTCATTTTATAGGTATAACTTCCCCGGTTAACTTAAAAATCCATATAACTCCCACATAACCCGTCCAATAGTCATCCCAATATCCCTAACGAATCACCATTGGCCCAAGGTCATTATGCACATGCTCAAATCAACAAAGTAGCTGCATTATTACAAAAATGGCCTGGAGGGTCATTACAACATATATATCTATATCTATATTACCTTAAAAGCATGAACTCTAACATTTCCAATGTCAAATTATTTTTTTACCCTCTAAAATTAAATATTTACCCTACCCTGCCGTATCTCGCATACACAACGTCTTCCAAATGACACGTTCCCAGCCTCTTCCAAATCAACTGGTACTTATCCTGATTGTTGCGCCTCCCGCTCCTTCGCCCCGAACGGCCACCACTTGACTCTATATAAACACCAACTGCAATCTTCTTCCCAATGAAACATCTACCATCTTTGTTCTGCAAACCAGGTATTACTCGCACTTTCCGCTCCCTTTTCGCAATTTAGATACATCCCTTTTGGCCAAAAGTTGTTTGGATCTGAACCGATCTTGGCTGCTTCGATAATGAGTACTTCATAATTAACTCTTTTGGCCAAAATTACTTGACCATTTGCCTTGTAAGTACTTATTTCCACCCCATCATATAGATTGATAGTTTAATTGGACTCATATTTGTTCTATTCTTACTTTATCAAACTGATATTTTATCATCATGCACAAATTAATTTTGATGGATATCATTATGAAAGTTACTTCCGAATAAAACAGTAAAATACATATTGAAAAGTATAAGCTTTGTGCTATAGAGATTCCTCACTGTTTTTCAACATTAGGCAATATAACTTCTGCATTGCTTGACAAAACATTTACCATCAAAGCAATACATTAAAAAGAAAAATGCGGAGTTGGCACACATAAATGTTACATTTTAGTGTAAATTCTTTTTTCTATTTATTATAACAATACTTGTGCATATATTATTAGTGGAACATTATCATGGTCTGCAAAGAAAGAATAATGCAGCTTATTAATTAAGTCATCTCCGCTTTAGTCGTCATTATGATCTATTTTTGTTCATCTACAAACACATTATTTTACTACCCAGATTTCCTATCTATATTTTTATTCTTCTAAGTTTCATAATTTTACACAAAAAACAGGCTCTATCTCTTATATATAGAGAATGTACTCAGATACGGTAAGTGAAAGATAATTGAATATATTTATCTATCTGGGTAAGATCTTACAAAAATTAACAATTTAATGATTAATTATAGGGTGTGTCTTATGTCCTGTTTTATGATTAATTATTTAATGATACTTATGAAACTTGTAAATTATTTTGTAATATGTTCAACATTTAAGAATTAAACACAGTATTTCAAGTGAATGGTATATTTGATGACATGGGTTGCATTTGCAAGATTATTTGCTATTGTGATCGCATTTTTATGCTTTATCCGTATCACTTACTTCTCCAGCAAAAGCTTTTATTTTTTGGTTTGTTTTTTCATTTGCATTTTGGAAATCAGAATGAGGCTTTAAGGCAAATTGTTAAAATTTTTGATATTTTTTATGAGTTTTTATATTAATATATATTGAGAGTTATTTGGTATGTTGTTGGCGAACTTTCTCTATCTGAATTTCTTATGTGTTAGTTATGATATAATTATTGCAGATCTAAGTTACAAATTTATAGTACTTGAATTTATGGGAATAATAATATACTCAGTAGGATTTCAAAAAAATCAGTCAAGAGAAAGTAGATTATATACTGACCTTACATACACCTCCTGGAGGTAGAGATGCTATTTCATAAAGACCCTTGTCGCAAGTGAAGCAAATCAAATAGTAATGAGAAGAAAAAGGAAGTGAAGAAAAACATTGCTAATGGAAAGTAATGCAGAACATATATGTAAGAAATCATAATGTCAACAATAAGGTAAAATCACTTAAATACAGTAAACAATATATGATAATGTATACGAACAGAAATGTCACATCCCAGACGGGTACCCTTGGCGTGGCCGACACTCAGAAACTATTGCTAGTCCCCAAGCGAAACATTTAGCCTCATCGTCACATCATACTCAACAGCGGAATGAAAGTGCTCCAGAAAGACAAGCAGTTTAAGTAATTGCTGGGTCTCTTTCAATTATAGGTTTCCAATAACTAAGGATTTGGAACATCAATGACAATCCATCAACTCTACTTTATGCCTATGAAGCCTCTACTAAACAATCTAGATGGTATATCGACAGGCCATGAATACCCAAAAATCAAGGAAAAAAACTACTCAATCGAAAAGAGGAAATAAAAGGGCGCCTCCGGAAAACACGAGAGAGCACACCAACTCTTGAAATGCACTGAATTGGAACTTAACGATACACGAGCTAAAGTCCTCTATCACCTGTCTATGGATCATAAAATGATGCAGGTCCAAACGGATGTCAATACATGGAATATACTGGTACAACAGGAAAGTAAGGGACATATTCAAAGATACTCAAATAAAGTAATTCAACTCAATTCTGTAAAATATGCAAGTTTATGAAATAAAGTCATATTTTGAAAGTAAGCTCAATAATATGCAACTCCTGCCAAATCATTCCATTTATATAGTAAAACAATGCTCATAAAAGAAACTCTAGTGTGCAACTCATGTCCAATTAGTTATGCAAAGTTAGGGAGTTTTCTACCCGACAGCCGCCCACTAACCTCATTTCTGATGCACAATGATCACTGTGTCGTTGCTTGCCCGTCTAATACTTGCCAACAAAAGGGTGATCATCTCTACTTTGGATCCTCAAGCGTTGTTCATCTTTTTGGAACAAGAGTCACCAGCGCTAAGGACATGACTCTCCTACGCAAGCAATGTAGTTTTAGGATGTTCCCCTCTTACCAAAATCGGTGCTCAATACTACTCCCAAAAAATATGTACTGATACTCATCAAGTAAATAATTTACTCAAAACATCTCATCAAGTCTCATAGGACTTAAATTTTAACATCAACATCATCTCAAACATCAACATCATCATCTTTAATCAATAAATTATAACGCCTGATAAAATTACGAAAATACTCCTAGAAGAGGGAGGTGTGCACAACGCATCTTCTGATGCTCATATGGCAATCCAAGGCCGACTTTGTGATCAACATAAAAAATTAAGTGGGTAAAGAGTCTTGGTCAATTTTTAGAGCAACCAAGTCAAAAGATAATTTTGCATTCTAAAACGAAAAACCGTCGCGCACCTATTGCGGAGAAGGACTTATGTTTTTTCAAAAAATTTTGATGGGACTGAGAAAACTTATGTAGAAAAGTTTTGCAGAAAATATACTGGCAGGCGATTAGTCCGCGTCGCGGACAGAGTCACTCCGAGTTTGGAAAATTTCTAAAATTTTCGAAGGGATATTCCGATCCATTCCTAATATTTCCTAAAATTCATATACGACTAATATAAGTCATTGTCAAGAAGAAAGGGTTCAAAACCCCGTCCTAAAACCTCTTCCTAACAACGCTTATAAGCTAGGGCTTGAGAAGAGTAGAGGAGAATTGAGATTGAAGAGTTCAAGAGGAGATCCCAAGAGAGAATTTTGTTAGCAATCATCCCGGGTATGTAAAGCTAACCTAAACGCATGGAACTGTTCTTTCATGTGCCCTCTTTTGATTGAATTGAGTCCATAATCAAAGATAATGACTCTATATGTGAAAAATCCTTGAGTGTTCTACTGAGATTTTACTTTTTCCATGTATTTTCTTAAATTGATGATCATCAAAAACTTGATTTACTGCATAAATGGTTTTCATGAATGATTTCACCAAACTATATGTGTATTTTATTAAAGATTGCAAGAATGAACTTAAGGAAATGGTCAAGATCCTTAATAATAAGGATATACATGATGTTGTGATTAAGGTCTAAATGTTGAGAGTGCTGATGATGATGTTGATGAGAATGATGTTCTTTGAGTCTTAAAAAAAGCTTGAAACTTAATTCTGAAAGAATGTTTCGAGTCCAAGCGTTAATGTTGATGAGATGAATTGATGTACTTTGTCCCTATTTGACTGATGATGAGAAATATCGATGTTGATATTTTATAATCATGTCAAGTTCTGGGAGGAGTATTGAGCACCAAAATAGGTAAGAGTGAGTCCCACTCAAACTCATTAACTATGTGACCAGCGTAGGAGAGGATTCAACCATAAAACGGATGCTTCTTTTGTCCCAAAATAGGGCTGATATTATTTACTGTGGATCCACTGATGTGATGTCCTTTACCCTGGCAAGGTACTTAATGGATGTGACAATGGCATCACTTTGTTGTATCATCACCGGCTCATAGGTGATAGTTGTTTGTTAGAGAAACTCCTAGTTAGGTCCCTCTCTGATAGAACTCTAATATATATGTGATGGTATGAGTCTCGATGGTTGTTGATGATTTATTGTCTACTATTTATCCTTTCCCTAGACGAGCATTGGTCCTTCGAGCTAAGTTTTGTCGAGTATCCTAGAAATGAGTCTAATGTATTGATGATGTTGAGATGAGATGTTCATGAGTCATTTGTCTACTCTTTATTCTTGCTTTAGATAAACATTTGACATTCTGATTGACTAAGATGTTGAGTTGATGTTATGCATCTATTACTTTACCTGTGTTGTTATATTCAGCTATTTTACATATCGTACCTTCCACGTACTGATCCCACTCGGTGCTGCATCATTTCATGATACAGATACAGGAGATAGATGGCTTCAACAAACGCATCATTGAGGTTCTGAGGTTTCTAAGTCTAGCCATTGGTGAGCCCTCCTTGGTATTCAGATGAGCCCTTTTCTTTAATCGTTTATTTGATTTTTTTGAGTTGGGTAGCCATTCCTATCATGGTACCATCTTAGATGGTTGAGTTGAGGTAGAAGCTTCATAGACTAGAGTTGAGGACTTGATGTTGGAGTTTTTCCCCTCCCGTTCTGTTTGTGAGAAAGAAAGATGGGTCTCTCAGAATATGCATAGATATAGGCAACTAAACAAGGTCACGATCAAGAATAAATATCCTCTCCCTTGGATAGATGATCTATTTGACCAACTTCAAGGTGCCTCATACTTTTCAAAGATAGACCTCAGGTTGGGTTACCATCAGTTAAAATTGAAGAAGTGTGACATTCCAAAGGCAGCTTTTCAGACTAGATATGGCCAATTTGAGTTCTTGTTCATGTCCTTTTGGTTGAAAAGCGCATTTGTGGCCTTCATGGACTTGATGAATAGAGTGCTCAGACCTTGTCTTCACATGTTTGTAATTGTGTTTATCAACAACATTTTGGTGTATTCGAAGGATGAGGAGGAGCATGCCAATCACCTAAGAGTTGTCCTTCGGACTGTTAAGGACCATGAGTTGTATGCAAAGTTCTTGAAGTGTGAGTTTTGGGTCAAGTCGGTGGCTTTCCTAGGCCATATCATTTTGGGTGATGGTATTCGAGTAGATGCCCAAAAGGTTGAAGTGGTTAAGAACTAGCCAAGACCGACCCCTCCAACTTACATAAAAAATTTCTTGGGGTTGGCAGGCTACTACCGCATATTCGTTGAAAAATTTTCTTCCCTATCCACACCATTGACCAAATTGACTTAGAAAAGGGTCAAGTTCTAGTGGTCTGAGGAATGTGAAAGAGCTTCCAAGAGTTGAAGACTAGGTTGACTACTGCACCTATTTTGACCTTGCCCGATGGGACGGAGGATTTTGTAATATATTGTGATGCGTCAAAAGTTGGGTTGGGTTGTGTATTGAGGCAGTGGGGGAAGGTTGATAGCCTATTTTCCTAGGCAACTTAAGGTTCATGAAAGGAACTATCAGACCCTTGATCTCGAGTTGGCAACGGTGGTGTTCGCACTTAAAATCTAGCGCCACTACTTGTATGGAGTGCATGTAGATGTGTTCACAGACCACAAAAGCTTGCAGTATGTTTTTAGTTAGAGGGAGCTCAATTTAAGACAAAGGAGATGGTTGGAGCTTCTCAAGGATTATGACATGAGCATTCTATACCACCCAGGTAATGTTAACATTGTTGCTAATGATCTTAGCAGGTTCTCAATGGGTAGTACAACCTATGTTGAAGAAGGGAAGAAAGAACTAGTGAAGGAAGTGCATAGATTTGCTCGATTAGGAGTCCAACTCGAGGAAAATGATGAAGGAGGAATCAATGTTCAGAGTAGGTCTGCATCATATCTAGTAGCAGAGGTAAAGGAGAAATAAGATTGAGATCCTAAGATACTCCAATTGAAGAAGGTTGTCTAAAAACAAAAAGTGATGGTCTTCTCCGACGGGGGAGATGGGGTATTGAGGTACAAGAATAGGCTATGTGTCCCTGATGTTGATGGTGTCTGGATCACAGCTGAAGCCCATAATACTAGATATTCCATTCATCCGGGCTCTACCAAAATATACCACGACTTGAGAGAAGTCTATTGGGGAGTGGAATGAAGAGAGATATTGCTGAGTTTGTTTCAAAGTGCCCGAATTGCCAACAAGTGAAAGTTGAGTATCAAAGGCCAAGTGGCTTGGCTCAAAACATTGAGATTCCAGAGTGAAAGTGGGAGATGGTTAATATTGATTTCATCACCATCCTACCGAGATCTCGGAGGCATCATGATTCCATATGGGTGATTGTAGATAGGATGACTAAATTAGCACACATTTTAGCGATCAAGATGACTAATACTGCGGAAGCGTAAGCCAAGATGCACATCCAAGAGATTGTAAGGTTGCACTGAGTTCCCTTGTCGATCATCTCCGATAGAGGAGCTCAATTTACCTTCCACTTTCAGAGATCTTTACAGAAGGGATTGGGTACCAAGGTAAATTTGAGTACAGCCTTTCATTCACAGACGGATGGTCAGGTGGAGTGCACCATACAAACAGTAGAAGATATGTTGAGAGCCTGCGTCCTTGATTTCAAAGGGATTTGAGATGACCACCTACCATTGGTTGAATTTGCATATAATAATAGTTATCATCCAAGCATTCAAATGTCCCCTTATGAGGCCTTGTATGGGAGGAGGTGTAGATTACCCATTGGGTGGTTTGAGATTGGAGAAGCCGAGTTGATTGGGCCTAACCTTTTCCATTAGTCCTTGGAGAAGGTGAAGATTATTAGAGAGAGGTTAAAGATTGCACAAAGCCGGTTACACCGATGTGAGGAGAAGGGACTTAGAGTTCAAGGGTGAGCAAATTTGGTATACCTGAAGGTATCACCCATGAAGGGTGTCATGAGGTTTGGGAAGAAGGGGAAATTAAGTCCTCGCTATATTGGCCCTTATCAGATTGTGAGGAGGATTAGGAAAGTTCCTTACGAGTTAGACTTGCCTTCAAAGATAGACGGAATCCATCTGGTATTCCATATCTCTATGCTGAAGAAGTGTTTGGGAGAACCTGCCTTGGTGATCCCTGCTGAGAGCACTGGAGTAAAAGATAGCTTGTTCTATAAGGAAATTTTAGTCCAAATCCTTGCTCGACAAGTTTGCAGATTGAGAAACAAAGAGATAGCCTTCGTTAAAGTTTTATGGAGGTATCAATTTGTTGAGGAAGCCACGTGGGAAGCTGAGGAAGAGATGAGATCCAAATACCTACATCTATTTATGTGTGATGACGAGAATATTGAAGGTAATGTTCCTATCCTTAACTTAACTTGATTTTTCCATCTTGAGTTGATGTGTCCATTCTAAATGTTCTGCATAGAGTTATCGAGGTTGACGAAGAGTTGAGAGTTTTTGTTATTGAGTGAGTATCGAGATGAGTCTTGAATCTATTCATGTCGTATTACCACTCCTGCACATCATTCGAGGATGAATGATCCCAACGGGGAGATGATATAATGCCCGATAAAATAACAAAAATACCCCTAGAGGAGGGAGGTTTACATGACGTATCTTCTGATGATCATATTGAAAATCGGAGGCCAGATTTGTGATAAGCACAAAAGATTAAGTGGCGGAAAGGTCACGGTTGATTTTTAGAGCGATCGAGTCAAATAATAATTTTTCGTTTTGAAACAAAAAATAGTGGAGGTGCGCGACAGAGCCACGCCGCACACCTATCACGGAGAGGGACTTATGTTTTTTCAAAATTTTTCGACGGGATTGAGAAACTTATTTAGAAATGTTTTGCAGAAAATATATTGGTATGCGACCAGTCCGCATTGCGAACTGAGTCACTCCGAGTCTAGAGAATTTCTAAATTTTTTTAGGGGCATTCCGGTTCATTTAACACTTTCTAAACTCCATATACAACCAATGTAAGTCGTTTTCACGAAGAAAGGGTTCAAAACCCCTTCCTAAAACCTCTTCCTAATAAGATTGGGCTTGAGGAGAGTAGAGAAGAATTGAAATTGAAGAGTTCATGAGAAGATCCCAAGAGAGATCTTTTTTAGCAATCATCCCTGGTATGTAAGGCTAACCTAAAGGCGTGGAATTGTTCTTCCATGTTCCCCCTTTTGATTGAATTGAGTCCATAGTTGAAGATAATGAGTCTATATGTGAAAATCCTTGAGTATTCTACTTAGATTTTACTTATTCCATGTATTTTCTCAAATTGATGATTATCGCAAACTTGATTTACTGCATAAATGGTTTTCATTAATGATTTCACCAAACTCTATGTGTATTTTATTAAAGATATCAAGAATGAACTTAGGGGATGGGTCTAGAGCCTTGACAATAAGGATGTACTTGATGTTGTGATTGTGGTCTGAATGTTGAGAGTGTTGATGAGAATGATGTTTTTGTGTCTTAAAAAGAACTTGAAATGTAATTCTAAAAGAATGTTTTGAATCCAAGTGTTGATATTGATGAGGCGAATTGGTGTAATGTGTCCCTATGGTACTGATGATGAGAAATCTTGATGTTGATGTTTTATGAGCATGTCGAGTTTTTGGAGGAGTATTGAGGACCGAAATAGGCAAAAGTGAGTCCCACTTGAACTCATTAACTGTGCGGCCAACGTAGGAGAGGATTGAACCATAAAATGAATGCTTTCTTTGTCCCAAAAGAGGATTGATGTTAATTAATGTGGATCTACTGATGTGATATCCTTTACCCTAGCAAGGTACAGGATGGATATGTCAATAACATAGCTTCGTTGTATCATCACTGGCTCATAGGTGATGGTTGTCGACTAGAGAAACTCTCAGTTAGGTTTCTCACTAATAGAACTCTAATATTGATGTGATGGCATGAGTCTCGATGGATGTTGATGATTTATTGTCTACTTTTTATACTTGTCCTACACGAGCATTGGTCCTTCGAGTTCAATTGAGTCAAGTTTCCTTAAAATGAGTCTGATGTATTGATGATATTAAGATGAGATGTTGATAAGTCAGTTGTCTACTCCTTAATGTTGCTTTAGATAAACATTTGACATTCTGATTTGGTTATTATTCTGAGTTGATGTTATTTCCAAATTATTCTACCTGTTTATGTTACATTCAGCTATTTTACATACCATACATTCCATGTACTGGCGCCACTCAGCGCTGCATAATTTCATGATGCAGATATAGGATTTAAAGATCTTCAACAGGCGCATCGTTCAAGATCTATCACAGTCAAAAGAGTTGGTGAGCCTCCTTTACTTCGTAGTACCATTATTTACTTTTATCTAGCTATTAGAGTCATACTTTTAGAGTAATTTTGCTATTTCTTGAGTTGAGGTATACATGGGTCTATCATTAGCACCACTTGATAGTGATAGAGGCTTCATAGACTAAAATCGAATGTTAATATTGAAACTTACTGAGCTAGTATCTTTCTAACTAGCCCTTTTTATTTGTTATGCTATTTGAGATTAGATGTGTCCATTATACTCTTTAGTCTTCCGCTGATTTGTAGAGTCAATGAATAAAAAGATGTGATAAGGCCAAGCAATTCTCTTGGGGACTAGCAATAGTCTCTGAGTGTCGTCCACGTCTAGGGTACCCTCCCAGGGCATGACAAACTTGGTATCAGAGCACGGAGTTCAAGAGTCCTCGGAAGTCTATGAAGCCCTATCAAACAGAGTCCTGTTTATGGGTGTGTTGTCGACCACATTTTATAAGAAAAAGATTATAGGACATTTAGGAATTATTACACTTCTTTCTCATTCCAAATTCATGCAATAGCGTTAAACTCTACAAAAGCTCTTGTCTAATTCGTGTGTTACGCATTTACAGAATTGTAACCATGTTTCCAATAAGAGCTGATAAAGTGAAAAAGAGTCTGGCTAGAATGAATACCATCCAACCTGAGCCCCAGAACTAGGATGGACCAATAGGCCCAACCATCCCTGCCGTGCAACCACCATTTTCTAACATCAAAATTGCTGAGCTTTACCAAGCCATTCAGACCTTGGCCCAAGTTGTGACAGCATTGGTTGTTAGACAGGGAGTATGCAGGGGGGTGTTCCAAATACATCCGGTGTTCATGAGTCCTTGAGTATGAACACACCTTAGTTTAACAGGTTGAGGAGGAATAAGAACAAGAGTCACTTTCAGGTAGAGCCTCGTGACTTTAGAGCTCAGAGGTCTAAGCCCCAGACTAGTGTGGCCCGAGGATCCCAAGTTAAGACATGTTGTGGCACGTGTGGCAAGTTTCACTTGGGAGAATGTCGCGGAGGGAGTACCAGATGTTACAAGTGTGGCCGAATGGGTCACCGTTTGGGGGAATGTCCAATGTGGGCCTATGAGTCCCAAACTACCACACCAATATCACCAATTAGAGAAGAATAGGAAAGTTCTCCAGATGTCTCCCCAATTGTTCTAATGGGTATGATACGAGTCCTTACTTACTTTTGATGTTATTCATGAGAGAGAAACTTATGTCTCTAAAAAGTTTACTTTTACCACCTAAGAGTAAGATGTGGGGTCTTATACCACCTTGAGTGAAGCTATCATTCCAGAGCTACAATGATGATGATAGAAGAGAAAGGAAAAGATAGTGAGAGTGATAGTTGATTGAGGCTTGTAATTAGAGTTATATACCTAGTAAGTAATGAGATGATGAGTCGAATGTCATAAGTTTAATGAAAGAGTGGTGAGTACCCAATAATTGTCATGATGAGGTATAGAGAGGGAGTTAGTGTCAGAATGTGTTAGAGCATGCTCAAACCTAGAAAGAGTTCTATGTTGACGTATCCTGATATCTGTATTGTGAGGGTGAAACGTAGATGTTGAATAGGGGAAAAAAGTGCTTTCAATGTGATAGATCTACACTAGTCTTATAATTCTGAAGTAAGAGCGCCACGATATTTATATAGATATTAGCTTAGCTAGGTAAGGGGGTATAGTGATTAGAGGAATGGTGCTTGAGTTGCGAAGGGGATGTGTTGATTGAAACCTGCTCTAAGATTTTAATGGGCGTATGCTTTGAAATTTACCTAGTAAATGCAAGTTGGTTTGATATTGGAGAGGTGTGTCATAGATGCACGTGTTAGTACTAGACTCTAAGCTTAAATTTTGAGGAGTAGTGGTAAAGAGGAAACAACATCATGAGAGTTATAGTCTTAGAGGGAGATTCGCTCTAAGAGGTTTCTATAGTGTGTGTTTGAGAGAAAGATGCTAATTAGTAAGGAAAAGTGATGCTATGGGCAGAGTACAAGTGCCCCTTAGGTAAGACGAGTGAAATGAGGATAGTCCAATAGATAAGAGAAGGCTCGAGATGTGCGTCTATGATTGTGTAAAGATGTGTGAAACTCTAAGTTATGATTGCTATAAGGATCTAGATATCATATTTGAGTTTTTAACATGGAATAAGCTTAGTAAGCATTCCTTGTCATCACGAGTAGCGAAGTCGATTGGGGCTTATGGATAGACGATGATGAGTTTTCCATGATAGTCTAAGTCTTATACAAATGATTCTATGGGGGACAGAAGTTGGGAGTTTACAGGCAAAAATGGAGGTTAGATTGTAAGAGTTGTGGGAAGTGGCTATGTACGCCATCAAGAGCAGCAAATATAGAGAGCTTTCCATAGAGACAAGAGGAAGCTAAGAGTGTTATCTTTGAAGAGAGTCCTAGTGGCTATTTTATATATGCGACTATAGTATAATAGAAGATTTAAGACAGCTATTCTTATGGATAGTGATTCCTCGACCATGTGGAAGTATATGCTTATAGCCTAGTAGAGGGAATTGATTCGTAAAACTTAAGAGATGACCCTTGTGCTAAGGGGGAGATGATGATGTGATAGACCAAAGTAGACCTTGAGTTTTCAATAGTGATAGGTTGATTTGGATGAGGCATGAATTCTTTTTCATCTCATATATCCCTTATAATTCACTACAGATGATACTCTATTCCCGTCTTGTATTCGACTTCCAAGCCTATGGCCTAGTCCCATATACCACTTGTCCATTGTAATTCATGTTTATTTATGAGGATGAAAATCTATGAATTCATTGATTAATTTGATCTTACCCCATGGATTTAAGAGTTTCCACTCCTATGTTAAAATGAGAAGTGACCAGAGTCATAGTTTTGTGAACCCAGAATGAGTCTCGATAGACAAGGGAGATTGTACTTTGTTATGAATGTTCTCAAATAATATTTTTTGATTGAATTGTGCTAATGATCTTCGTTCCAAGTTCTTTGAGTGATCCTGTCTTCTCAGTCCTGATAGAAATGTTGATGAGAATAAAGGAGTGATAGTTGATAGCAGAGAGTGAGGGTTCTATCTAATGTCATCTTATGCATGCCAGACTTTCGGTACATTATGCCATTGTTGATGGTAGGATGTAGAGTATTACATTATACATGTATCATCGCGCTTATTTGGCATTCGGAGGTAGTAGTTGGGGTTTTGCCAAAGGAGGAGATGATGAGTTCCTCTAGGCTTAGGTGGTGATGCTGATACTAGTAGATGGAGAATGAGGGTATGTGAGGAGGAGTGAATGTATCCTTATTATGACATAGGTTTTGTACTTGTGTCATGTAGGGATAGAGATAGGAGGAGGGGAGAGATGAAACATTATAATATACAAACGATAGGTAAGAGTATGCTGGAGTGTCTTTGAGTGGGAGTTCATTGAATGGTGAAGGTAGAAGTGCTAAGTAGGCTTGAAATTTCATAGATACAGTTGAAGTGGTTTGAAGGATAGGCTTGAATGTGTGGTTGTTATTATGTGAGTATTGATAATATACTATTGAAGACTTCATGACGAGGGTTTCAAGTAAGCATAGTGGGGTAGTGAAGATGACTAGTGGTCTTTTACGGAAAGTCCCTGTGAGAGTATAGGGCTTGAGCATTGAGAGTTAGCCTTGTATGGATATGATCATCTTAACAATAGCATCGTGAGGCTCAGAAGTAGGTTTGAATGAAATAAGAGGGTGTGGATAGGTAGGGAGTTGAATAGGAGCTCTAAGCTTAAGCTGATAGAGTAGAGTGCCATAAAAGGGAGCACATTTAAGGTGGACAGTGGAGCATGAGAATGCCGGCAAAGTCTTCAATATCATGATGGTCCTCTTTCTCGATTAGAGTTGATAAGTTCCTTTTTTAGTTCAAATAACTGATTGACAAAGTGTATAAATGATTCGAATTGATCGAGTTTTGACATTCCATTCATGCCTGAAGGTGAGGATGTTAAGATAATCTCTCTACTCTTGATCTGGACTGGATTGTCTATCCGAGTTGATGTATCTATTCTTGAGTTTGAGTGATGTTTGTTGAGGTTTATGAGAAGTCGAGGGTTTGATTGGTTGATGTGAGTATTGAGATAAGTCTTGAGTATATTTTTGCCTTGATATCCACCTTTACTCATCATTCGAGGACGAATGATCCCAAGGGGGAGATAGTGTAATACCAGTAAAATTATCAAAATACCCCTAGAGGAGAGATGTGCGCATATTGTATCTTTCCATGCTCCGATGGCAAATCTGAGGTTCGATATGCGATCAGCATGAAAAATTGAGTAGGAAAATGGTCTCAGTTGATTTTTAGAGCAACCAGGTCAAAAGATAGTTTTTCGATGCGATAATGCGAACCAGTGTTGGTGCGCAACGTGCCTCCATCCGGATCAACACTTATTTTTTTAAAAAAATATTCTACAGGATTTGTAAAACTTATTCAGAGAATTTTCGGTAAAAAATACCTATTGCGCACCTAGTCCACTTTGCAGATTGGCTTTCCCAAATCGAATTGTTTTTCTTTAATTCGTAAGGGGCATTCTAGACCTTTCACCAACTCCTCCTAAACTCAAAACACGATAAAAATAGGTTGTTTTGAGTATAAAAAGTGTTTTGTACCCCATTCTAAGTCCTTTCTAAGTTCTTGAATGAGACTAGGGCTAAAGAAAAGAGAAGAGGAGCGTAAAATTGAGGAGTTCAAGGAGGATTCTTGAGAGTTGAATGTTGAAAGCTTCACACTAGGTATGTAAGGCTAAACTAAAATATGAGATTGTTCTCCCATGTGCCCCATAAATGGCCATAGAGGAGTTGAGAGTCCCTGAGTCCCCATACATGTTTCTTTGAATTGCTTTTCAATTATTTCTTGAAAAGTATATTAATTACATGTATTTTCATAAGTTCATGATCATCATAAATTTGTTTTCTTGAATTGAATACTTTTCATGAGATATTATATAAATCCTATATGTTAACTTTTGAAAACATGCATGAATGAACTTAGGGATTGAGTCTAGAGCCTTGACTTGAGAATGTGGATTATAATTGTGATGTGAGCATAATGATAGGTTGATATAACTTGATGATCCATAAGTATTCGTAAATAAACTCTAATGATTTTCTACTCAATTGTTCCGTAATGATTGAACTAAGCCTTGAGCTATTGATTGAGAGTTGTGTTGATGAGATGATGAGAGTCTCTATGAGACTGATTGAGATGATTAGTTCCTCCACGAGGCTGATTGAGATGATTTAGTTGAGATGGATTATCTTATGAGTATTGAGTCTTAGGAGGAGTATCGAGCACCAAAAAGGGTAAGAGTAAAGCCATCTCGCACCCATTAACTACGTTGCCAAGCGTAGGTGAGGATTAGTACCACTACATTACATTGAGGTTCTCTCTTGATAGAAATCCCTAAAATAATAGAGGACTTGTAGATAGCTTACTCCATTATAGATTATTCATTATGGTTTCGATTCATTCTCTACCTGGCTAGTACAGAATGACCGGCGGGATGTTGTACAACCATTGGCTCAAAAGTGATTGTTGTTGGATAAAAGAAACTCCCAGAAAGTTCCCACATTGAGTACTCTGAGTCAAGTCAAGATGAGATTAGTTGAGTTGCATTTGAATTGATTGATGAGGTTTGATTGGTTGATAGGTCCCTTGTCTACTCTTTATTCTTTCATTAGATAGACATTTGACATTCTGATTTGGTTATTATTCTGAGCTGTTATTATTTCCAAATTATTCTACCTATTTGAGTTACATTCAGTTATTTTACATACCGTTCATTCCATGTACTGACGCCACTCAGCACTGCATCATTTCATGATACAGATATAGGATTTAGAGATCGACAATAGGCGCATCATTCAAGATCTATCATAGTCAAAAGAGTTGGTGAGCCTTCTTTACTTCGCAGTACCATTATTTACTTTTATCTAGCTATTAGAGTCAGAATTTTAGAGTAACTTTGCTTTTTCTTGAGTTGTGGTAGACATGGGTCTATCATTAGCACCACTTGATAGTGATAGAGGCTTCATAGAAAAAAGTCGAATATTGTTGTTGAAACTTGCTGAGCTAGTATCTTTCTAAATAGCCCTCTTTATTTATTATGCTATTTGAGATTAGATGTGCCATTATACTCTTTAGTCTTCCGTTGATTTGTAGAGTCATTGAATGTATGGATGTGATGAGGCCAAGTAGTTCACTTGGGGACTAGCAATAGTTTCTGTGTGCCAGCCACGTCTAGGTTACCCTCTCGAGGCATGACATATACATTGCTAAAAACTCAAATTGGGAACTTTAAGCAAGATGCAAGTATTTTACATTGAATAAATTTCAAAAAACTAATATATACAACAATTAGAACTTTGAATGAAAAAATGCCTTCACTTTTTCCAATTAGCTTGACGGGTCGAATATATCCTACAATGATGCAAAAGTTATAAAGTTCAAAATTTATACATTCAAGTTTAATTTTTCTAAGTTCAAGTACAAACTTTTAAATTTATAGTACAAGCATTTAAAATAGAGAATTCAAATTTCCTAACTTAAAGTTCACTATTTAATGGTCCAATTTCATGACATTCAACCTATATTTACCTAATTCAAAGTGTACAACTTAACATATATTAAACCAAAATTTCTAAATTAAAGTTCAACTATTTAAACTTTCTATGTTAATGTACAAACTTTATATATACACACCAAATAAAATTCTAAATTAAAGTTGAATACATCCAATTCATAACTAGAATTCAAACTTAACTGGAATTACAATAGCTCTATATAAATCTAATTATGTTATAAATATATTCTACCTTTCAACATTTCTTTACTTATAAGTTCAAATACTTCTAATGTCAACATTTCTAACTTCTACCTTCTTTATTTTTGAAAGTAACTTTTAACTCCAAGAACAAATCGATTAAAACTAACAAACACTCAAATTTATAGTCTAATTCAAAAAACCCCATTCAAACTACAATTCAAAAATCCGAATTCACAAATTCACCCTTAAAATTTCAAACCATCAATGTCAATAACTTGAAATACACTTTTATTCCAACTAACAAAATCCAAATCACAAACTAATTCAAAACCCATTTCAAACTAGAATCCAATAATACTCATTCACAAATTCACACTTACATATTCAAACCAACAATGTTAATCACTTCAAATACACATTAAATAAAACTAACAGAAACCCCAAATCACAAAGTAATTCAAATACCAAATTCAAACTAAACACTAAAATCAAAACATAAACTTTCTTCACTAATTCACAATCAATATTACAATTTAACAATGTCAACAACATATGTAAACTAAGCTAATAAACAATTCAGGATTTCATAATTTTAAAAAAAATCCTAAATATTGGCTAAGAAACCAAAAAAGAGAAAAAAAGAAGAGATAGAGAGAGGGGCAAACTTGGTTAGGTAGCTGCCGACACGTGTGGTTTAGGCTACAGAGGCGGGCGCAGTGGCAAGGACCATCAGCGAGCGGAGGTGTGGCTGGAGGAGGAGCTAGGGCGGAGGTGCCTGTGTCCCTTTTAATTTTTAGAGCAAAAGTGTCGAATGGAAAATGGGGTGTTTGGAGGGGTATATTAACTTAGGGGCGACGAACAGCATCCTTGAGTCTGTCGCCCCTTTTAAATAATTTGTTATTTTTTAAATTAAAATCTTTATTTAAAATTTATTTTTTTAAAAAAGTGACGGACATTGCCACACCATCCACCACAAAATTTAAAAATATTAATATTTAATCTAATTTTGACGATTAAGTTATTTTAATTTTAATTTTTTTAAGAACGCGATAGACGTTGCCACGCTGTTCGCTCGCAAATTAAAATAAAATAAAACTATATACTAATGAAGTTTGCCAGAAAATTCCACGAAAAAATGTGATGGATCTACAGTTGTTGTCCATCACTTTTAGTAATTAAAAAATTAAAAAAATTTATTTAATAAAGAAAGCAACAGATGGCGTCCCTTAGTCCGTCGCTTTCTTTTTCATCATTTTTACCCCAATTTTTTGTAGTGCATGTATCAATTAACATCCAAGCTTTAATTGTATCCACAAATTTATCATTCAAGAACAAGGAATGATAGAGTGAGCGAAAGATAAATACAAGTGAAGCCCACACTCTTAGATTCACTCAAGGATTTGTAGAAAACTTTATCTAACTCATCACCTTAAACTAAAATCAACACTAAGGTGTGTTTATCTCCTACAAGAATGTATAAATATTCTTCTCTGCATGAATCTTATCTCTCTATGAAGAATGAGGGTTGAGAGTGCGTGTATGTGTTTTTGGGACTGAAAATAGTGAAATTCCATAACTGCTTCGATGCTGGTCATTGCAACATTCCGCGATCGCGCTAAGTGTTCCGCGATCGTGGAGGTTGTGTTTCCTTATGATCCGCCTTCATGCCTGGGCTTAGCGCGTTCGCACTTCTTTGCATGCCACAGCTCCGCGATAGCGGACTTGAAGGTCGTGTTCACAAAGTGTATTTGCTGCCAGGTACAATTTTGTGCATTTTACCTCTTCTTGGCTCCAATTCAGCTCACTCTTTAATCTTTCTCAACAAAGCCAAATATGAACCATATGTACCTGTAACATACACCATTCAAAGCATAATTATCTCCAAGTTATTAATTAACAACACAAAATCATAAGAAAACAGCAAGAAATGAGTGCAAGTTATGCACTCATCAAACACCTAGCAGGTCACCTTGGGATGCGCCGTTTTTATTTGTTAGGAAAAAAGATGGTTCACTTAGAATGTGCATCGACTACCGACAACTTAATAAGTTCACCGCGAAGAACAATTATCCCTTGCCAAGGATAGATGACCTATTTGATCAACAACAAGGGGCTAGTCACTTTTCAAAGATTGACTTCGGCTTGGGTACCATCAATTTAGGGTAAGGGAGTGTGATATTCCCAAGACAGCATTCGAAACAAGAAATGGGCATTTTGAGTTCATGGTGATGTCCTTCGGCCTAACTAATGCTCTAACAATATTTATGAATCTTACAAATAGGGTCTATAAACCCTACTTTGATATGCTTGTGGTGGTCTTCATTGACGGTATTTTCATTTATTCCTATAGTGAAGAAGAACATGTGAAACATTTGAGTGTAGTGTTGCCAATGTTAAGGGAAGAATTTTTTTTCTAAGTTTGTCAAATGTGAATTTTGGTTGAAGAAAGTTGCATTTCTAGGGCATGTGGTGTCGGGGGAAGGGACTAAAGTGGATCCGGAAAAGATGGAGGTGGTAGTAAAGAATTGGCCTAGACCTTTGACTCCAACAAATATTAGAAATTTCTTGGGTTTAGCAGGGTAGTACAGAGATTTTTTAAGGGTTTTTCTTCAATTGCCTCTCCCTTGAGGAATTTGACACAACCAAACTTTTAAAAATAAGCTTACCTCCACTCCTATTTTGGCTTTACCGAAAGGGTTAGAAGGGTTTGTGGTGTATTTTGATGCTTCAAGAGTTTGTTTAGGGTGTGTATTGATGCAAAATGGCATGGTCATTGCCTATGCTTCTACAAAACTAAAGGTTCATGAGCATAATTACCTTACCCATGATCTTGAGTTAGCGACCGTGGTATTCGCTTTGAAGATATGATGTCATTATTTGTTTAAGGGTTTATGTAGATGTGCTCACCAACCATAAAACCTCCAATATGTGTTTACCCAAAGGGATCTAAACATAAGGCAAAGCAGGTGGTTGGAACTCCTTGAAGATTATGACATAAGTGTGCATATCATCCGGACAAGGCTAATGTTATGGTCGATGCTCTAAGTAGAGTGTCCATTGAGAGTATGGTTCATATTGATGGCGACAAGAAGGAATTACCTAGAGAAGTTCACCGGTCGGCTTAGATAAGGATATAGGTTGGATGAGACCAAAAATGGAGGTATGATGGTTGTAGATAGTTCTAAGTCTTCTTTGATAAAAGAGGTCAAAGACAAATAAGACCTTGACCTTGGATTATTAGAATTGAAAGCTTTGGTGAAGGATGGCAAGGTAGAGGTTTTCTCCCAAGGGGGAGATGGTGTCCTTAGACACAAAGGTAGGTTATATATGCCCGATGTTGATGGATTGAGGAACTTGATCTTGAATGAGGCTCATAATTCATATTACTCCATTCACCCCGGTTCAAACAAGATGTAAAGAGAATTGAGGGAAGTGTATTGGTGGGGTGACATAAATAAGGATATTGTTAAGTTCGTAGCCAGTTTCCATAATTGTAAACAAGTCAAAGCTGAATATAAAAGACCAGGTGGACTAGCCTAAGCTATTGAGATTCCTACTTAGAAGTGTGAAGAAATCAACATGGATTTTGTAGTTGGATTACCAAAGACTAGGAAGCACTTTGATTCCATTTGAGTTATTGTTGATAGAATGACAAAGTTGGCTCACTTCCTATCGGTTAAAATGACTTATGGTTCCGAAGATTATGCCAAGTTGTACATTCATGAGTTGGTTATATTGCATCAGGTCCAATTGGCTATTATCTTGGATCATGTTTCTCAATTTACTTCGCACTTTTAGAGGTACTTTGAAAAGTTCCTTGGTACTAAAGTCAAGCTTAGCACGATATTTCACCCACAAACGGATGGTCAAGCGAAACAACCATTCAAAATCTTGAGGATATGATTAGAGATTGTGTTTTCGAGTTTAAGGGTAGTTGGGATAAGCATCTTCTAGTTATACAGTTTGCTTATAACAATAGCTATCACTCTAGCATCAGATGACTCCTTTTAAAGCTCTATATGGTAGACGTAGTATATCCCTAGTTGGGTGGTTTGAAGTGGGGGAGATGGCTTTGTTGGATCTGTATTTGGTTATGAAAGCTTTTGAAAAGGTGAGGATGATAAGGGAATGATTGAAGATAGCTCAAAGTCGGCAAAAGTTTTATGCCGATACTAAAAGGAGAGACCTTAAATTTTAAGTTGATGATTTGGTGTATTTGAAGGTTTCACCAATGAAGGGTATAGTCTGATTTGGCAAGAAGGGCAAGTTAAGCCCTAGGTATGTAGGATCTTACCAGATATTGAGACATGTTAGTAAAGTTGCATATGAATTAGAGTTTCCCATAGAGATGAGCATGGTTCATCCGATCTTCCATGTCTCCATGTTGAGGAAGTGTGTTGAGGATCCTAATTCAATTGTGCCCTTAGAGGTGGTGAATGTTAAAGAGAATCTAACTTATGAGGAAGTTCTGGTGGAAATTTTGCATAGGCAAGTTAAAAGGTTGAGAAATAAAGATGTTGCATCCGCCAAGGTCCTTTGGAGGAACCAACAAGTCGAAAGCTCTACTTGGGCAGCCAAAGTCGATATGAAGAAGCGATACCCCTATCATTTCTATTATAATCAAGCTTGAGGTACTAAGACTTTTCCTACTTGAGAATCTCCCCATTCTTGCATGTCATTTGCATGCCATTTATGCATTAGTATGTGATTTTAAAGTTGCATTGTAAATGTTATTTGAAGCGTGGTTTGAAATTTTTCATGGTGATATGTTAAATTTTACATATGATGTATTTATTCTATTCCTTAGATCCTACATTTAGCACATCTGGGGCCGAATGTTCCCAAGGAAGAGATATTGTAATGCCCCACATGTTGGAGAGTGTAAAAGTGCCTAAGAAATGAAATTTGGAAATTTTCCAAGTACCAGTGGGTTTTACGGAAGGGCCTAATAGCCATAAGTGGTCCCACGGGTCGTAACCTATACTGTGGAGTGATGGCCAGACTTGGTAAAATATGAATTTATGAAGTTGGCAGCACGAATTAGAAGATGGCTCGTACAATGGTCAATGGGTCATAAGTCCTATCGTAGGTTGAGGATCAAAGAAAGCTTGTGAGGGTCCAAAATCTTACCAGACGAACCCCCCCTCCCTTTTCCTATGACCTGTAGACTGGAGCACAACACATAATTGAGGTCTCGTTGTCCCATCCGTAAGAAATTCATAAGGGGAAAATATGACCTTTCCTATTGCCTGTACTACATCGACTAACCCCCAAAAGATCCCTTTTTATCCTTATACAATCCTAATTCACTCTATCCCACTTCATTCTCAAATTTTCCTAAGTCCCACTTCTCTTAAAATATTCTTAAGTCTTTCAAAGCTTTCGAGAGGAGAGAGAAAGCTAGGGTTTCGGATTTTTCACCTCTAAAGCTAGATTTTCCTCCAGTAAATCACCAAGCTATGTGGGTTTTATTGTGGAAACCTTTCCTCCATAAGTTCAACCATTCTTCTTCCTCATCTATTTGAAATTTATGAATATTTAAGGATGTTTTTATGAACTTCTTTGTCTGATAATATTATGAAGAGATTTATGATGTTTTACCTTTGTATAGGATTATACATTGAAAAGTGATCATGTGAAATTTATGGATTTCTATAAGAGTTTGATGATAGCCAGGCTAAGTCTTATGATGCTTTTTGTGGTTATTTTGATAATGCTCAAGTGACTTTATTCTATTCCTTTCATGTCATTTAATCCTGAATTGCATTGTTTTAAACTTATGTATATGTACCTGGCATGATTTGATTAGAGATGTATGCCAAGCTTCTATATTGATGAAAGCCTTATGAAAAGTTATGCAAACTATGAATGATATGAATTTTAAAGGCTTATCATGCATGCAATGAGATATGAGAATAATGAAAGTTATGAAAGTTATGAAGCCCTATTTTGGATATTATGAAGCTTTAGTTTTGATGAACTACTCTATGAAAATGTTATGATATTATGATGCTTTGCATATTATGGCTATAATATGATTTAAATATTTCTTGGGATTGTGACCTAGCACCAAGAGTTCATTGGTAGATAACCATTGTTTGATGATTGTGTTTTCACCATAGGTCTGTGAATTAGCTAATGGATCCATATAGCTCATGTTACATGATTGAATAAAAAAGGTGGTGTTCCCCCTACAACGTATGTTAATTAAATACCAAAAACGGTGGTGGTCCCGTAAGGTTGTTATCATAAGTTAATAAAAAAAAGGGTATGTTCTCATAAGGTGTTTATGAAGCACTTTCCAAAATGGAAGGGTTCCCGTAAGGTGAGTGATTGATTTAATTGGTAAAGTAGACCACTTCTAGTCCAGTGTGGAGTAAACATTGGTATTCCAAGTAGTAGCTTGCTTGGTCTTATATGTTGGTCATGGTCCCTTCCCATCTATGTATCATATGTTATGAGCTTTGATAATTTCTCATGCATATTTTGACTAAGGCATTGAGCATTCATGACATTTTGAGCTTATACCCATTGATTATGATTATGCATATTGTTTAATTATATTTATGTTATTTGTTGCATTGCAGCCACCATACTTAGTACATTCCAAGTAGTAATGCATACTTTTTGCCTACATGATCTAACTATAAGGATCGGAGCTCCTATCCATCCTCCTCCTCCACGTGGCTAGATGATTTGGTTGAAGATCACTTTTGGTAAGTCTTCAACATTTGGGGTCAATACCCATTTACTTTCTTACTTATTTAAGACTTGCGTAATTGTGGATATTTAATCTCTTCAGGGTGAGCCCAGGAGATGTTTTGGCCCCCATTTCATTCGTATTAGAGGTGTTTTAGATATTTGGATATGTATGTAATGAGCCCAACTCTTATTATGTTATGTGTTATGAAAGACTCCTTTAGTCCTGTACTCCATATTATGTGTTGAATGCTTGTTGTATCGGTGAGATGAAAGTCCTAAGTTTCTAATTACCCCCATAGAGTGTGTCATACTAGCCTTCCCCTTAAACTTTATTTGTTATGTAATTCATGATTACCCTCTTCCCTATAACATCCCCATAGCATGACTCCAAAGTCATGTGTCCCCGAGAATTTATATGTTATTTGCTTTAATTTTCATTTTTGCAACCAAGGTCATGCTATTCATTCTTAAGAGGCTTGTTTGGGGTTCCTTCAGGTTCTCCATTCGTCGTGTTATGCCAAGGACCTAGGCTTTGGTCATAACAAGAAATCTGAAAGTCCAAAATAGAAGTCTTTTACTGAAATTGCTATGGAGATATATAATTGATGATAAGGCTATCTGGAAGGGGGTGATAACAACAAAATATAGGGAGCTGAATCCAAGATGTGTAGAGATGGTTAAAACACCATATAGATAGGGAGTATGGAGAATAATCAGAGCATTGTGGAGCATTATGAACGAAAATTTGATTTTCAAAGTGGGGAGTAGAAATAGTTTCAAATTTTGGAGAGATGGTAGGATTGATCAGACCCCTTTGAGTGAATCATTTTCAGACCTCTTTTCGATTTGCACCAATCTTGATGCCAAGGTTAGTGATTGCTGATCTACATAAAGATGGAAGATATCCTTTAAAAGACTTTTGAATGATTGGAAAATAGAGAGAATGGCCTCATTATTGGAAAAATTAGGGGGTACTAGCCTTGACACAAATGCAACACATAGGGTTATTTGGAAATACAACAAGGAGGGCAAGTTCATAGTTAGTAGTACCTATAAAAGAGGGACATGGGGGATCCGAAATTGCTCAACATCAATGGAAGCATATTTGGAGAGGTTTAAATTTGACAAAAGTGCAATGTTTCACCTGGTTAGTAATCAGACGAGCCTATCCAACTCAACAAGTCCTTCAGAAAAAAAGGACACTAGTACCAAGATGTTTTCTGTGTAATCTAATAGGGAGAATAAAGAATCACCTATTCCTACATTTCAAGTTCATAACACGACTCTGGGAACTTTTTCTCAACATCACTGGTCCAAGTTGGACCATGCCAAAGCATACAACTGATCTATTCTGTTGCTGGAGCAGATAAGGGGGAAACAAGTGTAAGTTATTACCATCATACATAGGGATGCGTGTGCGGAGAGAAAAGAATGGAAGATGTTTTGAAGATAGATCTATTCGATCCGCAAAGCAAAATGGAATTGTTTAGTATCTTTACTTTTTGGTGTAAACAATTATATATAGTGGATGTAGATCAAATTGTAGAGTTGATTGGAAATTTGCAATTATGCGATGAAGTTTGAAGGTAGCCAACATATCCTAATTCTAAAGAATATAAACTTACCAATTTTCAAATTAAAAAATTGTTTGGTAGTGGAGTTAACATAGCTCCTTAGGGATGAATCTTTTGCTGCGTAGTAATAGGAGTATGTTTGATGGTGATGTGTGTACTTTATTTTGTCAGTGCTTTGTAGCACGTGTTGTGATAACATCTTCCATTTTAACTGGCTAAGAGTTCTCCTATTTCATTTTTGCTTGTTGAGAATATTCATTGTTAGTTAAGGGCAAAAGCTACCTGAGACTTTCCTCTATTTATCTTTATTCTTTATGAACTACAAGGCAATGGTAGACATTGTTATCTTTATCCAGTTTATGTTAGATTCAATTATTACCTTGTTATCATATTAATCTCATAATCATTTGTTATGTGTAATTTTTGGATCTTGACATGCAAGATTTTCTGATTGATGAGATTTGGACTAAAGTTAATGATAGATTGGAAGTTTGGAGACATACTCTGAAATCCAAAGGGTTCAAACTAAGCAGGACCAATACTAACTACTTGAAGTGCAAATTCAGTGTTGTGAAGGATGATGCAGACATTGAAGTGAGACTTGCCACTCAATCTATTCCCGAGAGAGAAAACTTTAAATATCTTGATTCCATCATCCACGGTAATAGCTATATATAAGATGGTGTCACACATCATATTAGGTAAGCATGGACGAAATAGAGGCTTGCCACTGGAGTATTGTGTGATAATAAGATACCACCTAAACTTAAACATAAGTTTTATAGAATAGTTGTTAGACCGTATTCGTTCTACGGGTAGAGTATTGGCCAATCACAAAGTCACATGTTTAGAAGATGTAGGTCACGGATATGAGGATGTTGAGATGGGTGTGTGAATATACCAGGAGTGATAAGATTAGGAATGAGACCATTGGGGAGTAGAGGTGGCACTAATGGTTGATAAGATGAGTGAAGCGAGACTGCGTTGGTTTGGAAATGTGCAGAGAAGTAGCACTAATGCTCCAGCTAGAAGGTGCAGAATATTGAATTTAGGGGTTACACGAAGGGGTAGAGGTAGACCAAAGAAGTTTTTTGGGGAGGTGATCAGATAGGATATGGTGAAATTACATCTCATCGAAAACATGGCCTTAGACAGAAAAAAGTGGAGGTCGCGTATTAGGGTAGACGACTAATAAGCTAGTAGGGGAAGGTTGATGTCTGGTCTTGTGATATAGTAGGTTAGTAGGATTAGTGGTGTCGTTATATCCATCTTATATTTGTTACTTTTATCATCTTTACATACCGTCATTTGCTTTTTGTTATTAGTTGTTTTCTTTTTTCATTTCTTTTCCTTTTGTTTTTTTCAGTATCTTCTGCTTATGAGGCTTGATTTTTTAGACGAGGTTTTTTCGGAAATAGCCTCTTTTCTCTATGAGGTAGTGGTAAAGTTTGCGTACATTTTACCCTCCTCAGACCCCACTTGTGGGATTTCACTGGGTATGTTGTTGTTGTTATTGACATGCAAGATTTTGAAGAATCTATATATTCACCTTACTTGCTTTCATTCTTAATCTGGTCCTCCCAACATAAATGCATTCCTCTGTTCCTAATGGAGTATTGGGATGGTGTCTCCACTGGGTCCTTTAACTAGTGTCCAAGCTAGCTTGCGAGGACCTTGATTATTCCATTGGGTACATGCTATCTCCTACCAATATATTTATTTTGAGATATCTTGTGATTGACAACCTGGATTAATGATTTTGCGAGGATTTCCAGCTACTTTAACTCTGCAAGGAGTGAATGTTAGTAGTCCTATTTTTATTGGTCTGGTTGATTACCCGAAGTATCAATTATATTAATCCAAGGGTTTGTTTTACGAAAATCTCAGTTGTCCAGGTGTGGCTGGTTTGATTGTGTATTATGTGATCTACTGCAATAATACACCAATTGATCAGACAACTATCTTTCAGTTACAAACTACGACATTGGCTTATGGCTTTGCGGGGAATGATTTGGTTAATTTGCTTTGCAAGTTATTTTTTCTAAGCCCTCACTTATTTCTAGAATTACGTATGAATCTCTAACTAGACTAAAAATGACTCCTGACATAATATAGACGTTATGCAAGTAAGAACTAAGTTTTAACTCTACCTAATTTATACCAGTTGTATGGATTTCTTGTTGCCTCTGTATGTTCTTAATCGAGTCCACATGGAACATCATGCAAAGAATTTTACATCATTAGGAAAAATAAGTTGACAAGTTTATTTCTTGTAGTGGACTATTATATTATATACCTTGCATTTGGGTTGATCGACACATGTGAAGATTTAGATGAGCTATTGTTTTGTGAGAAGAAGGTGTTGTTATCTAGTAATTGCTATATGAATTTCCCTCCCTAAATAAATATGTTCAGTAGGATTCTTAATATCTCAGATCGTGCGAAGCTGATAATAGGCAGAGTCATTTAGTGGAATTTACTGAAGTTGTTATGCAAAGATTACAAAAGAAAGTACCAAATTCCTTTATTTCTCCATTTCGTTTGAGAGTTACTTGATGAATCATCTGGAATTAGTTAGGCGTCTTTTTTTCTTACAGGTGAAACAAAAAATTACTTCCTTCCCTAGCAAACATTTAACTCACCCTTCCTATGGTATTGTGCATGGGCTTGGATTTCATCTTTGAAAACTGAGTTGATTACTCTATTGTCATTGTTTTCATAGTTATAGTCCTCTGGCTAATGTTCCAACCTAGTATATTGTGGGTATCTTGGTGTTGACCTATTGTATTCATATCCATTCATATAGGGTCATGGCGGATGGCTATTGTAGCTGTGAGTCACATAAATCGGTGGTTGACCTGGTGATGGTACGCTAGATCTGAATTCTTGACTGATAGGACGAGCTTGATTATTTCTGAAAACCAGAATCTACTTGGAGAGGTTCATGGATCATTCTCTGGCCATAATTATATTTGTAATCATGGTCCCTAAGATGCTCATAGCTCATGCTCAGACCATAGTTGTATTTGTTGTAGTGATGGTCCTTGTGCGGCTTTAGGCTCATACTTTGACCAAAGTTGTAACGTCCCGGGGTGTCTCATGGATTGCATTCTAACCATAGTTGTATTGGTGTCCATTCAGGATATTTCTTGGCCAGTTCTAGTGCATGTTTTGGTTGTGGTAAGCGCGGTTATAGGTTGAGAGATTGCCTTTCATAGGTTGGTAGCGGTGCAGAGGTTTATCATCAAATTCAACCTAGTTCTTCTATAGGCCACCCAGCTCACCAGGGTGCTTCTTCTAGTTCTGATGGCAAATAGCACTAAGACAGGTTCTATGCTCTTCATACTTTACAGGATTAAGAGTCTTCTCCCAATGTGGTCACGAGTATGTTACGAGTCTTCCATCTTGATGTTTATGCTTGCTAGATCCGAGAGCAAACTTTTCATTTGTGACTCTTTATGTTGCTATTAGATTTAGTGTAAGTATTGAAATCTTTTAGAGCCCTTCCTAGTCTTTACTCTCGTTGGTGAGTCCGTCTTAGCCAAACGGGTAAATAAAATTGCCTAGTTTTGGTCCTTCAGAAAATCAATTCAGCTGATTTAGTAGAGCTTAATATGCTCGACTTTGATATCATTTTTGGCATGGATTGGTTATAGTGGTCTTTTGCTTCGGTTTATTGCCATACTCGTGTGGTGGATTTCAGTTTTCTAATAAGCTTGTAATTGAATAGAAGGGTAGTATTACTATGCCTATAGGTCGATTTGTTTCTTACCTTGAGAGTAGAAAGATAATTTTCAAAGGTGGTATCTATATCTAGTTCAAGTTATGGTTTCTAATGTTGATACCCCGACTTTTGAGTTAGTTCCTGTTGTAAAGAAGTTTCCTGATGACCTTCCTGGTATCCTCTTCAAGGGAAAATTAATTTGGCATAAATCTTCTCCCCGATACTCAGCCTATCTCGATTCCTCCCTAAATGGCTCCATTTAAGGCTCGTTATGGTAGGTGTAGATCTCATATTAGGTGGTGGGAAGTTGGTGAAGTTTATTTAATAAGTCTCAAGTTAATCATGACGCAATGGAGAAAGTTTAACTCATTAGAGAAAGGTCGAAGCTGTCCAAAATCGACAAAAGTCTTATTCGGATGTGAGAAGAAGGGAATTTGAATTTGAAGTTGATGATCGGGTTTACTTGGAAATTTCACCCATGAAGGGTGTAAGATATATATATATATATATATCAAAGTTAGAAGTGGAATTACGATTTTACCCCTGATATAAATTAAAAAATATTTAATTATTTATTGTGTCATTTTAATTAAAATATTAGTAACTTTTGAACTTCCTTGTATTAATTCTTAATTAAATATATAATTTAATAATCATATTTATCATCTGTAATCTAGAATAATTATGATTATATTAATCTTAAACAAATAAATTCAAAAAAACTCAACATAAATTACTCAACTTTTGCTCTTCCTAACTTTTTTCGTAAATTCTGTCTTAAATATTATAATTTACGTGGATAAAATATTATTCGTTAATGGTACACATACCAATTTACTTCTACTCCTGCCAAATCAAAATGTTATAAAAAATATTTAATTAATTAAATATGAATAGTAGTCATATCATTTTGCTATTTCAAAAGCTAAATTAGATATATTTTTTTAATTATCCCCTTTTTGTTATACTTACTTTTATTTCAATCTTTTAATTCACTTAACATAATGAATTACTTAAGACAAAAAAAAAATCATATTATTAATTTATTTTGATTTTCTATAAATATTTCAATTGCAACTCTTAATATCTATAATTCTCATGCTTTTCATATTCATAACCTCTAAATATTTGATTTCAAATTTTAAGATATCTTTTTGCATTCCTTGATTTATCCATATAAATTCATCTTTTTATTTCATGAAATCCCAACCCAAGGCTATCCTTTTCATTCTATAGTTAAATAGTGAAGAGCTTAAATATTATTGTACTATTTAGTTTATGCTCTAGCTTGAATTTGATGGATAGGACTCTTGAAATTTGATTGGTTATGGGAGAAGGTGTTAACAAGAGCTCCAAAAGTTATATACTGATTTTGTATTTTTTTCATGTATATTATTATGATTAAAATTTTAAGAAGTATGTGTATGTTCCATTTTTACTTCTCTATTTATATTTATATGTTCTCCCTATTAGACAATTTTTATTTAATTTTCTAAGAATTTCTAATTGTTGTAAGTCCATACTTTTATTATGTTTTAATTGCCCATTTTGACTTTACTGGAAGTTGAGTAACTATTAAACAATGTTCAAAATATACGGCCGATTGATTAAAATAAAATAATTTTAAATATTAAAATACGTTCCTCATTTGTTGTTATTATACTTTTAAAATATTAATTTGTAATTGTTGTATTTTATTACGTACTCCACACATAAAGCAACATGGAACACATGTGCAACGCACGTGTTCAGAGATTAGTATTACTAAAAGTGGGAACCCTCAAAGTTAAAAGTTGGATTACGATTTTACCCTTGATATAAATTAAAATATTAAAAAATATTTAATTAATTGTGTCATTTTAATTAAAATGTTAGTAACTTTTTAACTTTCTTGAATTAATTCCTAATTCAACAACAACAACAACATACCCAGTGAAATCCCACAAGTAATTCCTAATTAAATATCTAATTTAATAATAATATTTATCATCTATAATGCAGAATAATTATAATTACCATTTAACCCTTACACTAATTAAACATCTAATTATTTTAATATCTTATTATAATAAAATTAAAATGTTGAAAAATTTAAAGAATTAATAACATTTAAATCTATTATTTATTTATGAAGAGCTTTAATTCTTAACACTTTAATAATGATGGTTTAGTTTCAACTTGTGGCCTTATTCATTTAACTAAATTGAGTTTTTCAAGTAATGAAGTACTCTTATTTCAATCAGTTATAATTTATAATTTAATATTTAGTTAAATAATTTGTTGTTTGTTAATTTAGCGTAAGGGTACCATTGTTATATAATTTTGCACATTTTTAATCCAAAATTGAATCATGGGAACATTTTTCAAAAATTAAAAGATTATTTGTCCAACTATTAATTGATTCCTATGTAATTATCCCCCAAAAAATTACCTTTCATTTAATCTTTGCTTTAAGGTGTAATGGATATTGAGTGTACACTATATGTACTTGAATCTAAGCGTTATTTCAGCATTTAATATTTTTGAATTTTCTTTGAAATGTGATAATTTGAAGAGTTGGATGTATCTATATTAGAATTATGGTCTAATATATGTGACTTGTCTTTGGCCCATTTGTTTTTGTTACTATTATGTCTTGTAATTAGTTTAAATAAAAATTGTTTTTCTATTTAATTGCTGGTGGTTCAAGTTTTTCAATTAATAATCATCATTACTCTTCCACTCACGTCTCAACTAAATAAAAGGGGTAAATTATGCACTTTAATTAGGAAGCTCAAAGGTCCTGTTAAGTTTTAAAAGAGATAAATATAAAACATGTAACAAAGAGGAGAAACACTATAATGTGGATAGATGAAAAAATAGCTTATTTTTCTTCATCATCTATTGGATGAAATATAGAGACAAAATTTCTCTAGTTCTTTTGAGATCCATTTTATTTAAATTGTTCTCATATGTTATAATTCCCTTACTATAAAGTTTGTGATTGAATAATGACAACTTTTTGTTAAATATACATTTTTTTTAATATTCTATTTGTGTTTGTATCTTGGTTGGAATACTTTTTCTATCTCAATTAATCTACCTTGATAGATGATACAAGTTTACTTGGAGATTATAGTGTGTTTGTTTATACTTGAAGAAAACACTTTTCTTAATGAATTATCTTCTCTTGTTATCCTAAATTACTATACATGTATCATTTGTACGAGCTGATTATTTAGTATCATATAGTTTAAATTTTTTGAAAAACTGTCAACTGTAGTTTGATTGTATACGTCAAGTCTTGTAAGAAGCTAGAAAGTAATCCTATTCACCAATTCTATCGTGAAAATTTGCTCATATCCATCATCCTTTTTGTCCTATACTTTGTTGTTTAATTTAAAGAAGATTATTATGGAACTCAATTATAATTTCTAATATGACATAGCTTATCAATATTCAATGGGCTACACACGCAATGCACGTACCCAAAAATTAGTGTGTAAATACGAAGCTTAGTCCCTATTATATAGGGTTGTAGTAGATATTGAGGAATTTTAGAAAGGTAGCTTATGAGTTGGATTTTCCTTTGGAGTTGGCATCAGCGCATCTGCTATTTCACGTTTCCTTGTTGAAAAAGTTTATTGGTGATCCTGCTTCAATTATGCCATTAGAGAGTGTGGGTGTGAAGGAAAAGCTATCTTATGAAGAAGTGACGTTTGAGATTCAAGATTGTCAAGTGCGAAAGTTGAGAAATGAAGAAGTCGCTTCAGTTAAAGTTTTATAGTGAAATCAGTCAAATAAGGGTACTACTTAGGAGGCCAAAGCTGATATTATATCCCGTTATCCTCACTTCTTTACCTCCACTTCAGTTTCAGTTTGAGGTATTAGATCCTCCTATGAACTCTTTCAAAACCCTGGCGTTTTAGCTATTCTCATGATTCCTTATGCATGCTTGATTATAAAAAATCAGTTTTAATTTCACGTTTTAGCTTGGAGTCGATTACTCCTTTGTTTTATGCATTTAGATAAGATTTGCATTCGTGATGGACTATTAGCTCTTTTGTCTATTCTATTCTCATTCGAGTATGACTGCTCCAAATAGGGAGATATTCGGAAGGTGGAAATTGGGACAAAAAGAAAACTACTGGTTTAGAGGTAGTATGGTCATTGTTAATGCTCGTGAAAAGTTCTATGGCCCATGGAGATGACCAAACTACCTGTAAAGCTTCTCGTGGACCATAAAAGGGCCCATGAATTTGACCCCCCTTAGAACCTAGAAATCTCAACATTTACAAGACGGTTGTACGACTTGTGTACAATCGTAAGGCCTGTTGTAAAAAATGTACCTTCAATAGTCCAATCCCCAAGTTCTTGAGAATGAATGTTGTGCATAGTGGACATCAAATCACTCTTTATCCTTTTCACTTTTCTTGAGAGCATCCAAAACTTCTTTTCCCTCAAAAGGATTTTGCAATTCATGTTGGTCCTCTAGGTTTATGGTAGGACCCTGGTACATGTTGGAAAGTGGCCTCCATTTCTCATTTTCTGAGTAGTTCTTCTGATAGAAGGTAATGATTTCCCTTTTAATTCTCTCTGCCTCCACAATATCTTCTCCTCCTATCTTAAGATGATCACCGTGATTATTCCTCTTGCAAGCATTTGCAATAGTCTAGAAGAACTTTGTGTTTTTGTCACTCTATTTAATCCATAGTTTTCTTGAACTTTGTCACCATGATATCTCTTACTTTTGGCATAATCTTCAATTCCATGAATAAATTAGCTTTCTGAGTATACTCTTCTTCTCTTAATGATCTATTCTGTTGAATATTGTCAATCTCTTAATTTTAGCCTTCAAAGCTTTTAACTTGGTTGTTAAACATAATCTGGCCTTCTGTTAATAATAATGGTGTCCCACTAAACCTCAACTTTCTCATTGAAGCCTTCAGTTTTCTGCCACAATTTGTGTGTGATCAGAACTTTCAATTCTTAATTTTTGGGAGCTCCCATGACCCTTGTGTTTCTGATTCTTTAGAACTTGACTGCGTTCTGCTATCAATCTCCTTGAATAGAGCCAAAGCTTCCTTTCTACAACCTTGAAATTCAATCCCGAATTCCTTGCTTAACCTGATTGTATTTTGACGGACCGATTGACACATCCATATCATCATCAGTTTCCTCCTATAGGTATCCTAGTAGTAAAGGTTCAGCATCTTCGATGTTCCATGTCATATCGCCAGAGCAATCGACCAATTACATCTCTTGATGGCCGCCATTAATATCAACTTGTGCTTCTCCTCCTTCAATATTTGTCGCTGTATCTACATAATCTTCTCCTTCTGTATTTGATTTTTTTGTCGTACTTGCCAACTAATTTTCTTCAGTGTTTTTTTGATACCATGTCTCCGGAGATACTATCAAAGAAAAGAAGGATCTGGTCAGTTTGCTTCTATTTCCATTAGTATTGGATATGATTGTAAAGAACACATGACATTAGCTTGGTTAGAATCGAGAAGTTGGGCCTCAGTAAAAAGAATTGGGCCTATATCAGAAGTAGCTCCTGAGCTTTTATTTTGGCCCATTAAGAGCCCATTAATTTTGATAAAAAGGACCTTTTACTTGTAGGCATTTGTCATCTGTGTCATTTGAAATAGGTATCTGCTCTGAAAAACCCATGTGCCTCTTTGTATCAATGTAGAACCTATTATCTTTAACTGTATAGGGTTTTCTCGCCCAATAGTCCTTATTCTATAGCACTTCATCCTCTCCAATAATTTCCAAGGTTCTTGACTCACTCCATATTGAAAATAAAAAGGTAAGACCGTTTGTCAACTATCTTTACCTCTTTCGAAACTTTCTTTCCATATCTTTTGATTCTAGCCCGCTTGAAGTGGTTTTTCAAAATTGTCTTTTTTTCTGTTTCCAGCCATCCCCCGCATTGATTCCAGATGGCTTTGAACATTTTTACCATCTAAAATTGACGAGGCAGGCCTTGTGCTTTATCCATGTTGAGGCCTCTCGATTGGTGTGATAACCTAAAATTGGCGACCACGATTGGAGGTGAGTCTTCAATTGTTTCCATGCCCTCTGACCTAGAAAAGTGTGGTCAACCATGTGCTTGTTTGGAAACTTAAATAGAAAAGAACATCCCCCCATTTCGTATATGTCAATTCCAAAAGTGTATTTGTAATAAATGCTCCTTTATGTTCTTTAATGAAATTATCAACCTTAAATGCTATGTCTCCCCATCCCACATTAAATGTAACTTCTGGAATAATAATGACAGATCTGTTCCCTCCTTGTGCAGTCACAATGCTTATAAATCTTCAAAATTTGTTGTGTTTTCTGGATCGAAAGAAGTTCCAGTATTGCTCATTTATCTTCCACCTTCTCGTATGTGTGCTAGAGTCTTTTGAAGCTTCCCTGAGTACAAACACTATGAATTCCATTGTTTTCTTGTTGTAAGTTGTTTGTGCATCAGATTCTGGCTTCTTTCTACTCATTTGGTCCAAACTTCAGCTCTGGCTTTTCAAGCCTAATGATATTGTAAGACTTAAAACCTACTGTGAAATAGATTCTATCTGTTGAAATCTGCTTCATGAGTTGTTGATTGATATTGAGTTGGCATGATGACATGGTGCTGATGTATTTTTTTTCTAGAAGATAGATTTTCTATTTTAGTTTTCAGTTATGAGTTTCCTAGTCTTAGCATGTAGCTATTGGAAGACTTATTTACTAGTTTTAGTAAGTTTCCGTTTGAGTTACTATATCATTTTACTGCAGATTTAGGAATTCATTATATTTAAACGTCTCTTCTTTCAACTTAATGGTAGATCTCCTTTTCTTCTTTTTAATACCTTTTTTCATCTATAAAACACCAACAAATTGGTACGAGACCCCTCTTCTTAAGAGACTTGTGAGTGTAGTCTGAGTGAACCGCAAAAACTGTTCCCTACTGAAAAGCCATCCGAGCATATGTAAACAAAAAATTCTTCTAGTTATTACACTATTTCTCCTCCAATGTTTGATGGAGAGAACTACCAAGTATGGCTGCAAAGATGCAAACTCACATGGAGGTATGTGATCTCTTGGATGCAATAGAGGAGGATTATGAAATTCCTACTTTACCTGTGTCATGCCCCGGGAGGGTACCTTAGCGTGGTCGGCACTTGGAGACTATTGCTAGCCCCCAAGCGAACCACTTGGCCTCATCACATTCGTTCAATCACATTCTAATAGCGGAAGACATCAAGATATAAGAATATATATATATATAAAAAGGAAATGTCAAACAATAAATAAAGGCCAAAGGCCAAACATCTCATCCATAAGCTAAGCAAGACTAGTATGAAAGAAAACTAGCCAACATGACATCCAATCGCAACTCAACAGTCTAGTTTGTGAAGCCTCTAAAACATCTGAATAATGGTGTCAATGATAGACCCATGGCTACCTCTAAATAGAGTGAAATAAGTCTAAACTCAAAGCTAGAAAGAAACATAATGTCCTTCGAGAGTAGGGGAAGGCTCATGAATCGACTAGAAATGAATAGGTCCTCAACGGGGCACCTGCTAATGACCACTAGTACCTATCTCTGCATCATGAAATGATGTAGGTCCAAATGGATGTCAGTACGTAAAATGTACGAGCATGTAAAATGGTAGAGAGAAACACATCCTAATCCCACTTTAGAAGCAGCACAATAGATCACAAAGTCATCAGTCCCTTCAGGTAGAGTCAATACTAGTGCAGTCTTTAGTCTGATTTTCAACTCTTGAAAACTCTTTTCACGCTCGATGGACCACTGAAACTTAGATTTATTTTGAGCCAGCTTAGTCAATAGCGAGAATAAAGAAGAGAATCCCTTAACAAATCTACGATGGTAACCAGACAAACCCAAAAACTCCTTATGTCAGTCGGAGAGGTGGGTCTAGGTCAGTTCTTAACTGCTTGAAGCTTTTGCATATCCATTCAAATATCATCAACCGAGACAACATGGCCCAAAAATGACACAGATTTAAGCCACAACTCACATTTTAAAAAATTGGCATACAACTCGTTATCTCTAAGGGTTTGAATAACAATTGGAGGTGACCGGCATGCTCTTCCTCATCTCTGGAGTACACCAAAATATCATTGATGAACATGTCGCAAACATATCAAGGTACTATTTGAATACTTTGTTCATCAAGTCTATGAAAGTGGTAGGAGCATTTGTCAATCCGAAGGACATTACTAGAAACTCAAAGTAACCATACCGGGTTCGAAAAGTCGTGTTCGGGATGTCACGTTCTCTCACTTTCAACTGATGATAGCCTGACCTGAGCTCTATCTTGGAGAAAATAGTGGCACCCTGCAGTTGGTCGGACAAGTCGTCTATCCTTGGAAAAGGATATTTATTTTTAATGGTCACCTTATTTAATTGGCAATAATATATACACATCTTGAGGGAACCATCTTTCTTTCAAATAAATAGGACAGGAGCTCCCCATGGTGAGACACTCAGCCTAATAAATGTCTTATCCAAGAGATCTTTCAACTACTCTTTCAGATCTTTCAACTCTACGAGAGCCATTCTATATGGCGGAAATAGAGATAGGATGGGAATAGGGGAGAACAACAATCCCAAAGTCAATCTCCACAAGTAATACGGGCGGGAGTACAAATCGTCTGTATGCGATTGGAATTGGACAGTTCGAGTTATATAATCAACAGAGGCAAATAGGTGTGCAGTCAGTCCATGCCAAGAATCACATCGAAGTTGACCATCTCTAACTCAACTAAGTCTACCAAAGTATCTCTATGATAGATAGACACTGTGCAATCTCTATATATCCTTTCAGCTAGAATGGACTCACCAGTTGGAGTAGAAACACTGAGGGGCTTAAGAAGACATTCAGGAAGGATCTCAAACTTACTCGCCACATATGGAGTTACAAACGATAAAGTGGAACCTGGGTCAAGCAAGATATACACATCATAAGAGAAGACTCAAAGCATACCCGTGAAAACATCTAGTGCAACCTCTTGATCCTGTTGATTTCCTATCGCATACAGACGATTTGTACTCCCGCCCGTATTACTTGTGGCATCTCTCTATAGTGCTACTGAAGATTGAGATTTATTACCTCCATCACCCCTCCTCCTCATTGAGCACTCATTCTGGAAGTGATCATTGTATTCGCACCTATAACAAGCGTTTGTGCCCTTACGACACTCACCTAGATGGAGTTTACCACACTTGCCACATGGGGGTTTCCCCCACAAACTTTGAGTCACACTAGCTTGGGATTGAGAACCCCGAGCTTTGAAATTCTGATAGCCCAGAGACTTCTAATAATAGTTGTTACTTGGAGCTAGTGCACTTGTTGAGGATTGTGCATAGTTCCAATACCTCTTCTGAAAATAGGACATGTCCCATTTACCTTGCTTATGCTGGCTAGGCTTATGTCGTGCCAACTTAGCCTTTTTTCTCACGTGCTTCTCTCTATCCCTCTTCTTGTCCTCCTTAAGTTGTTGTGCATAGACCATTAGCCTAGAGATGTCCATGTCTGGAGATAACAATGTCGCTTTGCACTCCTTTTTTACGTGCATTCCCAAGATAGATATGAACTTTCTCATCTTAGACCTCACATCGAGGACCATCTGTGGAGCATACCTATATAGCTGTATGAATTTGAGGCTATATTCTTTGACAGTCATCCCCTCCTGCTTTAAGTTGACAAACTCCACCACCTTCAATTGCCTTATCTCTCGTGGGAAGAAGTGATCAAGAAAGGCACTCTCAAAGTCGTCCCAAATAGAAGGCTCAGCATCCTCACCTCGGCTTTCTTCCCATTGATTGTACCAGACATTTGCCCCATCCTTGAGTTGAAAGGAAGCAAGTTCAACTCCCTTTGTCTCAGTTGCATGCATAGCTTTCAACACTTTCCACATCTCATCAATAAAGTTCTGGGGGTCTTCCTCAACCTTTGATCCAGTAAAAACTAGTGAGCTCATCCTCATGAAATCTCTCATTCTGGTGGTAGTTGTTGGCTTTTATGAGCTAGACTTGAGAGTCTGCAAACTCCGCCCACTCTGAACAACTACCAATTGAGTGAACATAGCGATAGCTCCTCTGAAGTCAGCCTCTGTGGTAGAAGTAGGTGGAGCAATAGGCATCTGTGGAACATCAGTGGCTCTAGCTGGTCCACCTCGACCCATCGTTTCTATCTGAGTAGGCACCTCCGAAGTGGGACCCCCAGCATTTTCGGTTGAAGCATCCCTTTGGGTCACGGTACGTTTTTTAGGCATGATCTACAAGCGCATAATGCATGAGTTAGAAAATAGATTTGTAGAGTTTTTAACTCTATCGCACAAACTCATAATACAAGGAAGTGAAACAATTCCTAATGTCCTATAGCCTCCTACTTACGAAGTGTGGTGCACAACATACCCATTAACTAGACTCTACTAGACATGACTTCATAGACTGTCTAGGACTCTTAAACTCTTTGATCTGATACCAAGTTTATCACTCCCCAAGAGGGAACCCTTGGCGTGGCCGGCACTCGATGACATAGCTAGCCCCCAAGCAAACCACTTGGCCTTATCACATTCGTTCAATCACATTCTAATAGCTGAAAGCATCAAGGTATAAGAATACGTAAAGAAAGAAAATGTCAAATGATAAATAAAGGCTAAAGGCCAAACATCTCATCCACAAGCTAAGCAAGACAAGTATGAAAGAAAATTAGCCAATATAACATCCAATCACAACTCAACAGTCTAGTCTATGAAGCCTCTAAAATATCTGAATAATGGTACCAATGATAGACCCATGGCTACCTCTAAACAGAGTGAAATAAGTCTAAACTCAAAGATAGAAAGAAACATAATGTCCTCCTAGAGTAAGGGAGGTCTCACCAATCGACTGGAAACAAATAGGTCCTCAACGGGACGCATGCTGACGACCAATACACCTATTTCCGTGTATGAGCATGTAAAATGGTAGAGAGAAACATGTAAAGGAAGAATAACATCAAACTCAAATAGCTCAATTCAAGAAGTAGAAACCTCAATCATCATGTCAAGACTCTAAAGTAAGAATGCAATTTAGACAATAATTACTCATCCATCATCTATTTATCAAATCCACTCAGAGTATTATCAAGGCCTAATTGGGAGTATCTCTAACTAACAACCATCACCTATGAGCCGATGATGATACAATGAAGTGATATTGTTGCCACATCCATCTAATATCCTACCAGGGGTATAGGACATCCTATCAATGGATCCAAAATCAACAATATCAAGTCCTCATTTTGGGACAGTAGGAAACATCTGGCTATGTAGTTATTGGTTCGAGTTGGACTTACTCATACTTAATTCATTGCTCAATACTCCTCCCAAGACTCAATTATCTCATAAGACATGAACCCTACGGTTAACTCATTCATCTAGTCTCATTGGACATTTATCAACTCATCTCATCACATCAAGCATCAACCCTTTGGTTACATCATTTTCAGGTTCAGTTCTTGACTCATTGAGACTCAATCATGCATCATTCTAACTCATAGTATTTTGGAGAAACAAATGTACAATGGAAGCATTTAGGGATTCCATGGACTCTTTAGGCTAAAATTATGCTCATGCAAGTGAAATATGTGAAAATAATAAGAAATCATGCTAGGTTCATGTAGTAAGGGAAAATCATGAAATTCAAGTAATTAAATCATAAAAATAGTAATTCATGCAAGATCATATAGAAATACATTAGATTTTAAGAAAAACCTTCAAGAAACATTCATGGGAGACTCATTTTACTCACATCACCATCAATTCGAGTTATAGGGCACATGAAAGAACATAATCAATATTTTGGTTAGCCTTACATACCTAGAAGTTTTGAACCTGGAAGCAGCTTGGAAGAATTCTCAAGTTTTCCTTCAAACCTTTGCCCTTTTCTCTCTTGAAACCTTGCTTCTACATCTGAGAGAGTGGTTTAGTGTAAAAAGATTAATTTGACATGTTTAGGGAATTTTTAGGTGTAAAAACGCCAATCCTAGTCTTAAAAAGCATGGGAAAAGACCAAAATAACCTTTCCTAAAAAGTTATCAAAAGTCGGATATGGGCCCATTTATAGCCCGTAGAAGTTCCACGGTCCGTAGGTACCCTTTCATAAAGTTGTGGCCCAATTTTGAGGTCTTTGGTTCACCTTTGCGAGCCTATTTCATGGACCGTAGAAGGATCTACCACCCATAGATGGATTCATGAAGTCTGGAACAAAAAATTAATGTTTCAGGACTTTGTTCCACGAATTAGCAGACGGTCCGTATTTCAATTTACGGCCCGTAAAGAGGTTTTGTAATATCACTTTGCTCTAGCAGTCCTCAGTAAAACAACCATAAGGTTTGACTCTGAACTCCAAATGAGGTGAAACCAGTTGCGTTGGAAAGATAATTCAAAGAGCTTGCATTTGGTAGATCATGAGCCACCTAATTTGTTTTGTGCTAAGATTTATGATCATTTAAAGTTGACCCTTGCATACTCCAACACTAGAAACTCAATTTATAGGAAAATTTTGAACTCGACTAAGTACTAGCGGTCTCTTTTGACCCTAATACACTTTCCACATATAAGAATGACACTTGAAACATCGGTACATGTGAGGATAGAGTTATGGGATGTCACAACCTAGTAATCCAACAATGACTCAGATCAAGCTTCATAAGGAAAGGAAGAATAAAAAATCCAAAGTGAAATCTTGCTTATATGTTGCACTTTCACCCACAATTTTTCCCGAAATCATGTTGCTGGAATCAGCAAAAGCAATATGGGATTTTCTCAAAGAAGAATACCAAGGAAATGAGCAAAAAAAAAGTATGAAAGCTATGAATCTCATCAGAGAACTTGAGATACAAAGAATGAAGGATAATGAAACTGTCAAAGAATACTCGGATAGGTTTCTTAGCATTGTGAACAAGTTAAGAATGTTGGGAAATAAGCTTCATGATATTAGAGTTGTTGAGAAAATCCTTGTTACATTTCCCGAGAAGTTTGAACCAACTATTGCTTCCTTAGAAAATACTAAGGATCTGTCAAAGATCACTTTTGGCAGAATTACTAAACGCATTACAGGAAAGGGGACTGTAGCAATTGAGAGTTATAAAGGTACAAAACTTATTACTGAAGTTTTGTTTGTTCCTGTACTTTATCAAAATTTATTAAGTGTTGGACAACTACTTGAAAAGGAATTCAAATTCTTTTTTGAAGTTAGGGCGTGTCTGATAATTAATGAAAGTGGTCAAGAGCTATTTAGCATTAAAATGCAAGACAAAATCTTTCTTTGTATCCAATGGAGGAAGAACAGATAGCTTTTCCATGCCGGTCCACCGTTGCAGAAACTTGGCACCAACGGTTGGGTCGTTTCAACCACAGGGCTATTTTGTATATGCAGAAAAAGGAGCTGTCAAAAGGATTACCCCCATTTGAAGAGGAACTTCTAAGTTGCGAGGCATGTCAATTTGGTAAGGAAACAAGATATCCATTCACAATTCAACTTGCGGAGAAACTAAAAAATTGCAACTAATTCATACAGATCTTGGAGGCCCTAAAAGAACTACATCATTGAAAGGAAGCAGGTATTGCATAATTTATATTGATGATCTAACAAGAATGGGTTGGATATACTTCTTATGATTCAAATCTGAGGCTGCATAAGTTTTTTGGAAATTCAAAGCCTTAGTAGAAAATCAAAGCGGCTGCAAAATAGAAGTGCTCAGATCAGATGATGAGACTGATTACACTTCAGATCAATTCACAAACTTTTGTGAAATTGCTCGAATAGAGCATCAACTTACTGCTCCATATACTCCACAACAAAATAGAGTAAGTGAAAGGAAGAATAGGACTATCATTGATATGTCAAGGTGTATGTCATGCGAGAAAGATCTTCCTAAAAGGTTTTGGGCAGAGACAGCCAATACTGTTGTATTTTTGTTGAATAGGTTGCCTACAAGGCAGTGAAAACACCTTTTGAAGCATGGCACAGATTCAAACTCTTTACTGAAGAGCCTCAAGATTTTTGGTTGCTTATGTTTTTCTCACATACGTCAGCAAAGAAGGGATGGACTAGACAAAGCTTGGTTGCTATAGTTTGCAGTCAAAAGCTTGCAGAAATTTTCAATCACAAACTGGAAAAATTTTGGTATGCAGTGATTTGGAATTTGTTGAATAGAAGCAATGGGATGGGATGGAGAAAAACAAGAAACTGAAGCCAATAAGTTTCACAATTTTGAGGAGCGAGTTGATCATCTTCCTGTTCGAGGAACCAGTTCACTTTCAGGTACTTCTAATGCAGAACAAAAATAAGACATGGAAGCTGGTTGAAAGACCTCAAAGACAGAAAGATTATTGGTGTTAAATAACTAAGCAAAATGCAGATGGTTTGGTGAGAAACCACAAAGCTAGGCTTGTGCTGAAGGGTTATGCTCAGATTTTCGGTGAGGATTTTTCTGAAACATTTGCACCAGTTACAAGACTTGACACAATCAGGCTTGTTTTGGAAATTGCAGCACAAAAGGGTTGGAAAATCTACCAACTGGATGTTAAATCTGCTTTTCTGAATGGTTTATTACAGGAAAAATCTCTGTAGAGTAGCTTGAAGGGTTTGTTGTGGAAGGACAGGAAGATAAAGTCTACTTGATGAAAAAGGCCCTATAAGATTAAACAATTCCCAAAGAGCTTGGTACAGAAGAATCGATGATCATCTTTTCCACTTAGGTTTTCAAAAAAGCCTAAGTGAATCAACTCTTTTCATAAAGCATGTTAACTCTGACATTACTATAATTTCTCTATATGTTGATGATCGTTTGGTAACAGGAAGTAATGTTATGCTCATAGAAGAGTTAAAAATGGAGATGATGAAAGTCTTTGAAATAACGGATCTTGGAGAGATGGCTTTCTTTCTTGGAATGGAGATTAGACAATTCCAAGATCACATATTCATTTGTCAGAGGAAGTATGCAAAAGAAATTATGAGGAAATTTAGGCAAAAGTATGAGTACACCTATGAATCAAAAGGAGAAGCTAATGAAGGATGATGGTGTTGAATGGGTACAAGAAGAAAGCTACAGAAGCTTGATAGGATGCTTGATGTATCTTACAGCAACAAGGCCAGATATACTATATGTTGTAAGTGCACTATCTGGATTTTTGAATTCTCCTAGTGAATTGCATATGAAAGCTGTAAAAAGAGTACTCAGATATGTCAAAGGCATAATGGACCATGGAGTCAAATTTAGCAAGTGATAGAATTTCAAACATTAAGGATTCTCTGACCGTGAATGGAGTGGTTCTGCTGATGATATGAAATGTACTTCAGGGTACTGTTTTATTTTTGGCACTGGATATTTTTCTTGGTGTTTGAAAAAAATAAGAGATTATTTCTCAATCAATTGCAGAGGCAGAATTCATTATTGCGATAACTATGGTCAATCAAGCCTTATGAATAAGGTAAATCTATTGCGATGTTGGATTGGATACGAAGGAAATCACTGAGATATTTGTGGACAACCAAGCTGCCATCCCTATTTCTCACAACCCCATATTTCATAGAAAGACCAAGCATTTCAATGTAAAGTTATATTTTCTTAGAGAAGTGCAAGAGGGTGGTCTAGTGAATCTGGTGTATTACAAAACGGAGGAGCAACTAGCCGATATTTTTACAAAAGCTCTTCCAGTCATCAAATTTGAATTCATGAGAAAGAAGCTTGGAGTTTGCAGCTCTTGATGCAAGGAGATTTAAATCTGGCTCATGAGCTGTTAATTGATGTTGAGTTGGCATGATGACATGGCTGTTGATGTGTTTTCTATTCCAGAAGATAGATTTTCTGTTTTAGTTTTCAGTTTTGAGTTTCCTAGTCTTTAGGCATGTAGTTGTTGGAAGACTTAATTTCTAGTTTTTAAGAAGTTTCTGTTTGAGTTACTACAGATTAGTTAGGATTTCATGGTATTTAAACGTCTCTTCTTTAAACGTAATGGAATACTCTCCTTTTCTTCTTTTTTCATATCTTTTTTCATTTGTAAACATCAACACTATGTTCCCCTATAAAAGCATATAGCGAATACTCGCTAAGCTCACACTTATGAGACCCTGTAAAATAGATCCTTTAAGAACTATCCCCGGAAATGAACACCGCTGCTAAATCTCGAAAATACATTTTTTGTTAAATTGGCTGACTTTGTTTTATACCAGGGATTAAAATAGTACTTGGGTGGTACAAGCGATGGTAGAGCTCTAGTATCTTCCCACTCTAGCTTTAAAGAATATGGAATATCTATGATAGACACAGTATATTAGAATAAATCTGATTATACCAAAAGCATAGAGTAAGATGAAGTTCAGCTTGATCTTCTGCACATCTTCTAGATTGTCCACCAGATACAAGATGGGACACTTCTCCATCTACTCCTATCCTTAGCATGTGAATGTTCCATCCTAGCTGCTAATAGCCTCTGTGACATTGCCTGGAATTGTCCATGCTTTACCTTTAAGGTTTAGGATGATTCTCCACAAGTGAGCTGTGTATGGACAACTTAGAAATATATGGTTGACTGTCTCAGCTGTCTCTTTACACAGAAAGCATCTTGAGCACAATGTCAATTTGTCATACCTCTGCTTATCAAATTGTCCACTATTAAAGTGTCCTCCTTTGTTAGTAACCACATAAAAATTGATACCATGCGGGAACCTTTATTCTCCAAATCTGCTTCCGTAGCAAGTTTGCGATCTGATTTTTGTATTGATTCATAATTTTTAAGGCAACATTGACTTTAAACATGCTTTTAGAGTTAGCTTGCCACCACAAAAGGTGTTCACCTGCTTGAACTCCAACTCCAGGAAATTGATCATCTTTGCTGAAGAAATCAGCTGCCCTTTGAACTTCCCAATCATTGAAATTTCTTCTAAACATCAAGCTCCACACCTCAGATGTCCACATGATAGCTATAGTTTTTTGTTGGTGAAGGACTAGGTTAACGATATCTGAGAATACCAGTCCTAGGATACCAACCTTATGCCAATTGTCCTTCTAAAAGTTGTTTTTGTTTCCATTTGCCACTTTGATAGTTTTCAGCTTACTCCAGAGGGATCTGATAGGCCTACATAAGTTGACCCCATGCGGAATTAACTTCCTTGGTCGTCCAGCTGTCCTCTTGTTCATATTTAGATTTAATTACTCTTCCCGCCAGTAGGTGGTTTTCTTTGGTGAACTTCCACAATCACTTCGTCATTAGAGTTTCACTTGAATCTTCACGTTCTTAATACCCAAGCCTCTATATTTTTTCTCACAGATGACTGAATTAAACTTGAGCAAATGGTAGCCTTCCTTCTCTTTGTCACCAATGCCATAGAAAGTTTCTCCTGATGCTATCCAACATCTTGATGACTCCTGCTAGAATGGAAAACAAGGACATCATGTATGTTGGAAGTGCATAAAGGAGTGTTACAGTAATGTTCTCTCACCCCGCTGAGGAATTTTGTTTCGACGCCTTCTAAGCATGATGTGCACCTGATGTCTCATTTTTCTGTCATTCATTGGTTATCGGTGACCTATCCAAAAACTGCAATTGTTAATTTATCAGGGCCTCTACCACCAGTCGGAAAACATCCTAAAAGCATTTTTGAGCGATTCACACAGACCCATGTAAGCGCTCATCCTCTGAAAGATAAGTTGCTTGTTGCTAGTGGATTGAAAAAAGAACTTATCGTCAAGTATTTATATAGATAAGTACGGAGTTTGCTTTTTTTCTCAGCTGATGTATGGCGATGATTCCATGACCACTGCTATTGATATTAGCAACATTTCTAGCAGTGCACTTCATTTATAGCTTCAAATAATGGTTTTGGAGTTAGAGATTTCGATTTGGACAAATTTCAACTGTCTAACCATTTCCATTTTTCCTTGCCGGAGATGCCATCTTGGAGTTAGAGATTTCCATCAGGTCCAAGTGATGTATGATTCACTAGCAAGAGAAAATGGAAATAGTCTGACAGTTGAAATTTCTCCAAGTCGAAATCTCTAACTCCAATCATTATTTAAAGCTATAAAATGAAGTGCACCACTAACAGTGTTGTTAATCTCAATAGCAGTGGCAGTGGCATCATCATCATACGTCAGCCAAGAACAAAGGAAAAATCCGGGCTTATTTGAATACTTGACGATAAGTTCTCTTCACAATCCACCAGCAACAATCAACTTATCTTTCACAGTAAGATTGCTCACTCGGGTCTCCATAAATCCCTCCAAAATACTTTCAGGATGTTTCTTGGGTGGTGCTACATGCCCTGATAGATTGAGAATTTTAGTTTTCAAGCAGGTCAATGATGACCAATGAATGACAGAAAAATGAGACATCAGATGCACATCATGCTTAGAAGGTGCCCATACCAAATTCTTCAACTGGTGATGAGAGAAAGTTGATCTAACAGATCTTGCATTCCATCTGAAATCATTATAAACCGTCTTTCTATGTGGTTTTGCTGTTTTGCACTTCTTTTCTGATGTCCCACCAGATTGTAGTCTTCTTTGCCTAGTTGTCTCCCTGGTTATAATAAGCCTTTCCTTGGGGATCCCTTGAATATATTTGCAACTCTTTATGTCAGCAGTTGATATATCATGCATTCCTTTATCCATGTGGTCTAAGCCGATATATCTTGCATTTGCATCTAAATTAAAGCCACCCTAGTCTACACCTAAGAACCCATCTACATCCAAGTCAAAGTCATCCAAGTCTATATCTTGCAACTCATTTACTAACAAAATCCAAGCCACCTAAGTGTACGCCTTGGAACTCATGAATAAAATCATCTAGTTCTTCCATTTCATATTCATCTGCTATGTAATCAGCATCATCTCCTTGTTGATGGGACATGTTACATTCTAACTAAATGAACTTGGGGCTAAATTTAGGGTGCTTGTTTTTTGCCTTTTGATGGCAATAGGTTTATTGGTTGACTCCAGGACGGGAAAGGCCGTTGCTCCTTTGTGTGGACATGTGTAATGCTTATTTCCATCAGTGTGGAATCCTGATGGGCCAATGTTTGCAGCTGAGAACAAGGATAAAAATGTGTAGAATATGGGATATTCAGAACTTGTCCAGATCAGTCACTGCTTTGAAAGGTAAACTTGGAGCTATTCGGTCCATGTGCTACACGTCTGATGACAGGTTTATGGCTATGGCAGAGCCTACATATTTTGTCCTTATTTTTTATGTAAAAAGAGGTTATGAGGTGGAGCAAGAAATTGATTTTGTTGATGAGATATCAGGAGTATCTTTTAATCCAGATATAGAGTCCCTTATCATTGGCATGTGGAATTGCATATTTAGTAGCCTCCTTGAGTTTGGATAACAACACAACTTATCATACCTTGATACAATATTATTAGAACCTCTGAAGATATAAGTGAATTATATTTGTATATATGAACCTAAATATAATCCACTTCTGAGGTGCTCATATTCTTTCATCAAGGTAAGAATATTTGTGTCATCGTCCAAACTTAAAGAGATTACTAAATATGTGATTCCACACACCAATGATAAGGAACTCTATATCGGGACTAAAAGACACTCCTAATATCTCATCAAAGAAATGGATTTCTTGCTCCACCTCATATCCACTTTTTAGAGAAAAATGTGGACAAAATCTCTAAGCGCTGCCATAGCCATAAATCTGCCATCAGAAATAGAGTGAATTGACTGAATAGCTCCAAGGTTACCCTTTGAATCAGTGACTGAGGTGGACAAGTTCCGAATATCCCATATTCTGCACGCTTTATCCTGGTTTCCCGTTGCAAACATTTAGCCATCACGATGCATCGCTGATGCAATGAGTAGTCCACATGTTTGCACAATGGACAAAACAACTGGTCCATTCCTAGAGTCAACCAATAAACCTATTGCGATCAACAGGCAAAAAACAAGCGCCCTTAAGTTTTGCCCCAAGATCATATAGTTAGACCTTACATCAATTTTCCCTCACCCCTAGCTGCGGAATTTGGTTTAGGAACCTTCTAAGCATGATGCCATCATGTAGGGGTTTTCTTCTTTAGAAGGTACCAAGACCAAATTCCTCATCTGGGTTGAGAGAACATTGATGTAATGGGTCTTGCATTCTATTTGAAATCATAGTATAAATTGCCTTTCTTTGTGGTTTCACACTCCTTTTCTGATGTCTCGCCAGATTGAGAAATATTTTCATAGTTCTGATAGTGTTGTAGTCTTCTTTGCCTAGTTGTTTCCCTGGTTATGGTAACCCTTTCCCAGAGGATCTCTTGAATATCTTTTTCACTCCTTATTCCCGGACCGAAATATCTTGCATTCTTTTATTAATGTAGCATACTCATCCACATCCAAATCAAAGTCTATGCCTAGGAACTCATCTACATCCAAATCAAAGTCATCCAAATCTATGTCTTGCAACTCATCTACATCGAAATCAAAGCCACGCAAGTTGTCTTCTTGGAACTCATCAATAAAACCTTCTATTTCATATTCATGTGCTACGTCATCAGCATCATCTCCCTGTGAATGGGACATGTTACGCTCTAACTAAATGATTTTGTGGAAAAACTTTAGGGTGCTTGTTTTTTGCCTGTTGATCACAATAGGTTTATTGGTTGACTCTAGGATTGTAAAGGGTAGAGAGGCAGGTGCATTTTTTGCCTACCCTTGAATAGTGTACCACTGGTCCTTACCCTAGCTGGGGAGGTTTTTCAACAACTTACCCACTACCTTGTGTAATTGGGGTTTGGGGAGGATAGTTTGTACCTAGATCTTACCTTACCTAGGGAGGTAGAGAAGTTGTTTACGATAAAATAGGTTAGGATTTGGGAATTTATATTAGAAGCTTTTTGTTCTCCTGTAACTCTCTTAAAAATAGCTAAATTATACTATTGAGGGAGTATCACTGAACTCAATTTTGTAGAGCTAATCATTCCCCCAATTTGATTTAGATTCATTAATTCATATTAGGATTGTACACTCCTGTAACTATGAAAAAGGCTAGCCTTTTTGTTGGGAGGGAGTATCATTAAACACAATTTGGCTAATATATGAACACTTTTAATTGTTTTCTTATTTTATGTGTATTTTTGTTTTTCTAGATCAAGCGTGGGAAGACATGTACTTCCATCGATATGTTGTATAGTGGTGAACCACAATGAATTTGTCACATCGCAAACACCACTCACGCAACTTCTGGATTCTTTGAACAAGGTAGGATATGCTGCTGCAGCTGCTGTTGTTGTTGATATGTTGCACAATCCCAGTTTTCATTGGGGTGCCAAGTTGTCAATGGTTTCATGTTTTCTATACTATCGCTCAGGTCGACTTTTTCGATAATCTACATGTTTGTTTATGCACTCTACTCTTTTCTAATTTATCTTATTCTACAATTTTTTATGTTTTTGAACTTCATGGGATGAGTGTAATCGTGTTACATATCAAACAAACAGTTTTCCTGATGGTATGTTCTGAAGAAGGAAGGTTTCTGAGCTATGTTGAGTTATGAAAAAAAATTTCAAGGAAAAACCGAAAGAGATAATAACTACTATTTCATTAGGAGGTTGAATGAAACACACTAAGTGGTTTCTTGCCATCTACCTAAGCATGGATGGATAGAGTTACCCGGTACCGCTAGAGGTAGCAGGTACTCGATGGTACAATTGCGATGTGCGCAAACTAGTCCAGAACTAACATTATTTCGGAAAAGAAAAGAAAAGCTAAGTGCTCATGCCTAGGCTACCCATCGGCATATCTAGGTAAAAAGTCCAAATAATACGCTTCCTTATGTAGTGCCAGGTTTTTCCAAATACTGCAGTGTTTTTAAGTATGCCAAAACCTGCCAATTTGTTGCAAGGAATCATATTCTCTTCATTGAATGATCGAGAAAATGCCTTTTGTAGATCTCTTATTTCACCCACATTTTGTTACTTAAGCTGAAGTCATTTTTGCAATAATCTTAACAAGTTTCCTCCCTCCTTTCTCCAAAGGGGAGATCGGTGGGAACATCTGAAGTGTGACGCCCTTGAATGACTAAGCTAGGGAAACATTGGGTGGACGATCATAATTATACTTTTATGCAAGAGTACAAGAAGATTAGCAGTCATCAAAACTTACTGAAGTTTGATCACCAAACATGTTTATAAATGAACAAAAATCAAAGGAAAATGGAAGTCATTTGACAATATATTATTCCTTTTTTGATAACTTACTATGATGATTACTTTTCAACCCAAAATTTTCCGGGCTCCTCTATATAAATCATCCATTCTGCTTCGCTAGGACATGTTTCTTCCCAATATTAATGAATTTGGCTATTCATATGTTTGGTAACTAGAGTCAATATCTGATCAAATCGGTTGGTTTGACATATCTTGAGGCTTAGTTAATTTCGTATAGGCTTTAACTATTTTTTAATCCTCTGATGAAGTACTGACACTAATGCTAGAGAATTGGCATATTCATTTCTGTTGATCTACTATAAATAGAGTGAAAAATTGCTCCATTACACTTTATAGATGTCACATCATTTTTACGAACCAAAGAGTTGAATCTCCATGTGAGCTTTGTTCTCTGGCTTCTGGCTTCTGGGACAAGGGGCGGATAACCCGTTTTACCACTATTATGAAGAATTTGTAACCATAATTAGATGTCTTTCAGAAGTTGAAGATATTCTTTTTTTTTTGATAAATGAAGATTTTCTTGTTTGTTCATGATGGTAAACTTCTCTGTAATTCTGTTCATAACAAAGTGAAACCTTAAGATCTTTGTTGCAGTAACTGGTCGTTTGCAACTTGAGATGGCACAGCGTGGTTCAATAGTATAAGAAACTCGACACTCCAATTCATGTTTTCACATGGACCCTTGTCAGTTCTTACCTTTTGACATATTGAGAAGGTTGATAATAAGAAAGGTCTTGCATTAACACTCGAGATGCAGCAGATAGATGAAAGTGAGAGTAACGAGGCAGATGAAGATATGTATGGCATAAATGAAGAATCTCAAATAGGCAGCGATGGAGACGACTAGGAACTTTTGGTTAGCGATGAAACATCTGGAATTAGTTAGGCATCTTTCTTTCTTAAGGTGAAACCAAAAAATTACTTGCATAATTCTTATCAAATCATGGTCATAATTCATAATGAAAATCAAGATATAATGCATAGATTCATAATCATGTATTTTAGTAAATCCATGCATGATCGAGTAAATCAATGTCAATTGAATTATAATTGAAAGAACCTATGAAGAATTACAAGAACCCTAGATGAAATTGAAAAGAATTTGATTTAGAAAAGTTTAAATTCTTTAGGCTTCATAGATGAAAAGGATCTATGAATGAATATCCACATATCTTAGGTAGATCCTAGCCTTGAAATGTCAAAAGGAGACTTAGTCCCTGAAACCCTAGCTTGAGGGAGAAGATGACCTTGGGAGAGAATTCCTTGAGAAAATTTTGGGATTTTGGATGAATGAGATGGAATGGGTGAATTGAGTAGTGCAAAATCAGTTATAGGGATTAGGAATAACATAGAAATGATGTTGCTTGATATTAAGAAGATGGAAACTGTCTAAAATATCCTTGTAAAAATAACTGATGGCATTGACCATGGGACCCTTCCAAAGTCCATGTTCCCTTTAATGAGCCATATAGACCTTCATGGAAATCGGAGGCAAATTCCAGGTTCTTGAAGTTTTATTTTATGACCCAGATCTACGGTTTGTGGAAATTTCTACGGTTCGTAGAATCCCTCTCGTCCTTTTGAGATTCTTGAAAATCAACTCTTGGAATCTCCATATGGAAGGGTCTATGGGAATATTAATTGAGTGGCTTTTCAGTCCCGCATACCTTTCTACTCAATTTCTGGTGGCCCTTTAGTAACGCCCGATAAAATTACCAAAATGCCCCTAGAGGAGAGGTGTGCGCATAACGTGTCTTCTGATGCTCGGATGAGAAATCTGAGGTTGGATTCGAGATCAGCAAGAAAAATTGAGTGGGGAAAAGGTCTTGGTCGATTTTTAGAGCGGCCGAGTCAAAAGATAATTTTTCGTTCCAAAACGAGAAACAGTGAGAGTTCGTGACAGAGCCGTGTCGCAGACCTATTGCGGAGGCACACTTGTGTTTTTTCAAAATTTTTTTACGGGGTTGAGAAAACTCGTCGAGAATTTTTTTTCCAAAAATAAACTGGCCATGACCAATCTGCGTCGCGGACTGTGTTATTTAAAAATCGGAAAATTTTTAAAATTTCGAGGGGCATTCTAGTCCATTTCTAACATCTTCTAAAAATCATATACGATTAATATAGGTCAATTTCGTGAAGGAAGGGTTCAAAACCCATTCTAAAATCCACATCCTAGCAAATTCACAAAGTTAGGGCTTGAGGAGAGTCGAGGTTGAAGAGTCAAGAGGAGATTCTACGAGGAAATTGTTGGTAGCAATTACCCCAGGTATGTAAGGCTAACATAAAGCATGGTATTGTTCTTCCATATGCCCCCTTTTAAGTAAATTAAGTCCATGATTGAAGATGATGAGTTATATGTTAAAATCCTTGAGTATTCCATTGAGTTTTTTTACTTAATTCTTATATTTTACATAATTGATGATCACCACAAAACTATTTTACTGCATAACTTATTTTCATGAATGATTTTACAAAATATTATGTCTATTGTACTAAAGAATGCGAGAATGATCTTAGGGGGAAAGAATCTAGAGCCTTGACGATGATGATGTTGTGATTGTGGTCCAAATTGATGAGAGTCTTAATGATGATGTTGATGAGAGTGATGTTCACGAGTCTTAAAACTTGAAACTAAATTCTAAAAGAATTTTTCGTGCCCACGATGTTGGTGTTGATGTTGATGAGTTGATGTTGATGATGATGATGATGTTGATAGACTACGTCCCTATGGGACCGATGATGATGATGTTGATATTGATGTACTATGTCCTTATGGGACCAATGATGATGATGTTTTTTGAGCATGTCAAGTTCTAGGAGGAGTATTGAGCACCGAAATGGGTGAGAGTGAGTCCCACTCGAACTCAACAACTATGTGGCCCGCGTAGGACAGAGGATTGAGCTGTAATACATATGTTTTCTTGTCCCAAAAGAGGACTGATGTTATTTTTTGGATCCACTGATGGTGATGTCCTTTACCCTGGTCAAGGTACTGAATGGATGTAGCAATGACATTGCTTCGTTGTATCATCACCAGCTCATAGGTGATGGTTGTCAGTTACAGAAACTCCCAGTTAGGTCTTATATTGATAGTGCTCTGATGTTGATGTGATGGTATGAGTCTCGATGGATGTTGATGTTTTATTATCTACTCATTATCCTTGTCCTAAACGGGCATGAGTCCTTTGAGTTGAGTCGAGTTTCCTTGAGATGAGTTTGATGTATTGATGAGATGTTGATGGTCATTGTCAACTCCTTCTTTAGATAGACATTTGACATTCTAACGGAGTATGACGTTGAGTTGATGTTATCCCTGTACTGCTCTATATGTTTATTGTTATATTCAACCATCTTACATACCATTTCACGTAGTGATGCCATTCATGATGCAGATACAGGAGGTAGAGGACTTCTCTAAATGTATCATTGAGGTTCAGAGGTTCTGAGTTCAATTATTGGTGAGTTCTCCTTGCTATCTGGAGGAGCCTTTTTCGTTATCAGTTATTTTATTTTATTTAGTTGGGTAGCCATGGCCTATCATGGTACCTTCTTAGACTGTCTAGTTGAGTTGAGTTAGAGGCTTCGTACACATGAGTTGAGTTTTGATGTTTAGGTCTTTTCCCTCTTCGAGTTGAGTTAGTAACACTTTTTAGTTATCATTGATGTTGAGACTGCGTTTATTGGCCATTGGCCCTCCATATTAATGTAGAATGACTGGTATAGCTTACTACCGTATTTTGTTACTTCCTCGATGCTTGATGTCGAATGACTGTCCTGAGATTTAGTGGTTCGCTTGAGGACTAGAAATAGTCTCTGGGTGCCAGCAACTAGGCTACCCTTCTAGGGCGTGACAAACTTGGTATCAAAGCATAGAGTTCAAAAGTCCTAAGGAGTCTATGAAGCTGTGTCTAGTAGAGTCTTGTTTATGTGTTGTCCATCGCACTTCATAAAGAGGAGGCTATAGGATATTTGGAATTGTTACAGTTCTTTGGCATTCAGAGTTCGTGTAATAGAGTTGACTCTATGAAACTTTCTTCTAATTCGTGCGTTGCACGTTTGCAGATCATGACTCCTAAATGCACTGCTTCCCAAGAGATGTCTCAGCCCCAAATGCTGGGAATCCCCCACCAGATGTCCCTACCCAGCCTGAGGAGACCAAGCTGACCTGCCAGGGCTACTAAGATCCCACATGGACCACCTGCTCAGTCAACCTCCACTTCGAAAGCAGACTTCAGGGGAGCTATTGCTATGCTCACTCAGTTGGCAGCCTTCCAGAGTAATAGCTGAGGTCCCCAAGCCCCTAGCTCTAGCTCCCAAGAGCCTACAACTGCGACCAGGCCCAGAGATTTCCTGAGGATAAACCCGCCAGTCTACATGGGGTCGAAGGTGAAGGAGGAACCACAAAATTTTATTGATGAGATGTGCAAAATTTTGAGGGCTATGCATGATAATAAGGTTGAGGGAGTTGAGCTGGTCTCTTACCATCTTAAGGATGTTGCTAATGTCTAGTATAACCAGCGGGAAGATAGTAGTGGTGAGGATGTTGAACCTGCTGAGTGGGAGGAGTTTGAGAGTGCTTTCCTCGACCACTTCTTCCCCCAAGAGTTAAGGGAGGCGAAGGTAGAGGAGTTCGTGAACCTAAAGCAAGAGGGATTGACTATCAAAAAGTGCAACTTCAAGTTCATTCAAATGTCTCGGTATGCCCCGGAGATGGTCCAGGATATGAGGGGTAAGAATGAGAAAGTTCGTGTCTGTATTGGGTAGACATGTAAAGAGAGAGTGTTAGGCAGCATTGCTGATTCCATGTATGGGCATCTCTAGACCTATGGTCTAGGCCCAGCGAACTGAGGAGGACAAGAAGAAGGACAGAGAAGAGCAGCAGAGAAAGAAGGCCAAATCGGTAGGGTATGAGCCTAGCAATAGAAGCAGAATAATGGTGATAGAACCTATTTTCAGAAGAGGTCTTCTAGCCATGCACCTTAGATGGCAAGCATGCCTGTTCAGTAGAACAGGTATGATCAGAAATCTTATGGTCACCAGAATTTCAGAGCCTAGAGTCCTCATTCCCAAGCTAGCATGACCCAAGGTCCGAGAGGGAAGCCACCTTGTGGAAGATGTGGCAAACTTCACCTTGGTGCGTGTCGTGAGGGCACAAATTCTTGTTATTTATATAGACAGCCAAGCAATTTTCAGGGTGAGTGTCCTGTGAGGAGATGGGGTGATAGAAGTAACAAAGCTTAGTCTTCTACAGCGCCCCCTACGGGCGGTCATAAGAAGGCTACTACTACGGGTGCAGGAGGCGAGACGAACCATCTATATGGGATGGTTCATCAACAGGACCAAGAGGTTGCACCATATGTTTTCATGGGTATTCTCTGAGTCTTTTCTTATAATTGTTATGCATTGCTAGACCCCGATGCCACTTTATCTTTTGTGACGCCCTATGTGACAATAAGTTTGAGATGTTTCCAGAGTATTTTCTTGAGCCTTATATTGTTTCTACTCCTACTGGTGAGTCTATCCTTGCTGAGAGGGTCTATAGAGATTGTGTAGTATCCATCTATCATATAGGTACTTCGGCTGACTTGGTAGAGTTGGAGATGGTTGATTTTGATGTAATCCTTGGTATGGATTGGCTCCATGCCTGTTATGCCTCAATAGGTTGTAGGACTCTCAAATTCCAATTTCTAGATGAACCGATCCTAGAGTGGAAGGGAAGTTCTGTTGCACCCAAAAAATAAGTTTATTTCCTACCTGAGGGATAGAAAGCTAATTTCTAAAGGTTGTATTTACCACCTCGTATGAGTTATATCTCATGATATTGAGTCCCCTACTCTTTAGTTAGTTCCGATTGTGAGTAAGTTTCTTGAGGACTTACCTAGGGTCCTCCTGATAGGGAGATTGACTTCGGTATTGATGTTCTTCCCGAGATGCAGCCTATTCAATTCCCTCATATAGGATGGCCCCCGCTGAGTTGAAGGAGCAGTTGAAGGATTTGTTAGAGAAGGGCTTTATTATGCCAAGTGTTTCTCCTTGGGTGGTCTCGTTCTGTTTGTATGAAAGAAAAATGGGTCCCTCAGGATGTGCATAGACTATAGGCAACTGAACAAGTTCATGATCAAGAATAAATATCCTCTCCCCGGGATAGATGATCTGTTTGACCAACTTAGGGGGCCTCATTCTTTTCAAAGATAGACATCAGATCGGGTTACCACCAGTTGAACATGAGAGAATGTGATGTTCCAAAGACAACCTTCAGGACTAGATATTGCCACTTTGAATTCTTGGTCATGTCCTTTGGGTTGACGAACGCACCTGCAACTTTCATGGACTTGATGAATAGGGTGTTCCGGCCCTACCTTGACATGTTTATAATCATGTTCATTAAAGATATTTTGGTGTATTCGAGGGATAAAGAGGAGCATGCCAAACACCTTAGAGTTGTCCTTCATACTCTTAAGGACCATGAATTGCATGTGAAGTTCTTGAAGTGTGAGTTTTTGCTCAAGTCAGTGGCTTTTCTAGGACATGTTTCGGTGATGAAATTTGAGTAGATGCTCAGAAGATCGAAGCGGTGAAGAATTGGCCAAGACCGACCTCTTCAACTGACATAAGATATTTCTTAGGGTGAGTAGGCTACTACCACAGATTTGTTGAAGGATTTTCTTCCCTATCCGCACCATTGACCAAGATGGCTCAGAAAAGGGTCAAGTTTCACTGGTTTGAGGAATGTGAGAAGAGCTTCCAAGAGTTGAAGACTAGATTGACCAGTGCACCTATTTTGACTTTTCCCAATAGGACGGAAGATTTGTGATATATTATGACGCATCAAGAGTTGGATTGGAATGTGTATTGATGCAGAGAGGGAAGGTGATAGCCTATGCTTCCAGGCAACTTAAAGTTCATGAGAGGAACTATCTGATCAGTGATCTTTAGTTGGCAGCGGTAGTGTTCACACTTAAAATCTGGCACCACTTCTTGTATGAAGTGCATGTGGATGTGTTCACTGACCACAAGAGCCCGCAGTATGTCTTCAGGCAGAAAGAGTTCAACCTGCGACAGAGGAGATGGTTGGAGTTGCTCAAGGATTATGACATGAGCATCCTATACCACCTAAGTAAAGCTAACATTGTTGTCGATGCACTTAGAAGGTTTTCAATGGGTAGTACAATCCATGTTGAGTAAGAGAAGAAAGAGCCAGTGAAGGAAGTGCATAGGTTGGCTCGGCTGGGAGTCCAACCCAAGGAGAATGACGAGGGAGGAGTCAATGTTCAAAATGTGTCTACATCATCCCTAGTAGCAGAGGTAAAAGAGAAGCAATATCTATATCCTATCATACTCCAATTGAAGGAGGTTGTCCACAAACAAAAAGTGATGTTCTTCTCCAAAGGGGAAGATGGGGTGTTGAGATACCAGAGTAGGCTATGTGTTCTTGATGTTGATGGTGTCCACAAGAGGATCATGGATGAATCCCACAATGCTAAATATTCCACTCATCCGGGCTCTACCAAGATGTACCACGACTTGAGAGAAGTCTATTGTTGGAGTGGAATGAAGAGGGACATTGCTAAGTTTGTTTCAAAGTGCCCAAATTGCCAGAAAGTGAAGGTTGATCATCAAAGGCCAAGTGGCTTGGATCAAAACTTTGAGATTCCATAGTGGAAGTGGGAGATGATTAACATGGATTTTATCACCGCAATATTGAGATCCCGGAGGTAGCATGATTCCATATGGGTGAGGTTGCATGGAGTTCCCTTGTTCATCATCTTGAACAGAGGAGCCCAATTTACCTCTCACTTCTGGAAGTCTTTCCAGAAAGGATTGGGTACCAAAGTTAATTTGATTATAACCTTTCATCTACAGATAGATGGTCAGGCAAAGCGCACTATTCAGACGGTAGAAGATATGTTGAGGGCCTGCGTCCTTGACTTCAAAGGAAATTGGGATTACCATCTACCTTTGATTGAATTTGCATATAACAATAGTTATCATGCAAGCATCCAAATGGACCCCTATGAGGCCTCGTCTGGGAGGAGGTGTAGGTCACCTATTGGGTGGTTTGAGGTTGGAGAAGCTGAGTTTATTGGGCCTGACCTTGTCCACCAATCCATGGAGAAGGTGAAGATTATTAGAGAGAGGTTGAGACTGCACAAAGCCATCAGAAATCTTACACCGATGTGGGGAGAAGAGACTTAGAGTTTGAGGTGAGTGATTGGTTATACTTGAAGGTATCGCCCATGAAGGGTGTCATGAAGTTTGGGAAGAAGGGGAAATTAAGCCCTCGCTATATCGGCTCTTATCAGATTATGAGGAGAACAGGGAAGGTTGCTTATGAGCTAGAGTTACCTTCTGAGTTAGACGTATTCGGTGTCCCCCATTTCTATGTTGAAGAAGTGTTTTGGAGATCCTGCTTTGGTGATCCCTATTGAGAGCACTGGAGTCAAAGATAGCTTGTCCTATGAGGAAATTCCAGTCAAAATCTTGGATCAACAGGTTCGCAGTCTGAGAAAAAAAGAGATAGCCTCCGTTAAATTTTTGTGGAGGAATCAATTTGTTGAGGAAGCCATATGGGAAGATGAGGAAGAGATGAGAGCTGAATACCCGCACCTATTCGTGCATGACGATGAGGATATCGAAGGTAAAATTTTTATTTTTACCTTACTTTGGTGTTTCTATCCTGAGTTGATGTGTATATTGATGTTCTAAGTAGATGTTATTGAGGTCGATAAGGAGACGAGATGTTGAGTTGTTGAGTGAGTATCGAGATGGGTCTTGAGTCTATTTGTGCCATAATACCCCTCTCACCCATCATTCGAGGACGAATGATCCCAAGGGGGAGATGATGTAACACCAAGTAAAATTATCAAATACCCCTAGAGGAGAGATGTGAGCATGACACATCTTGTGATGCTCGGATGGGAAATCCAGGGCCGAATTCGTGATCAGCACGAAATATTGAGTGGGGGAAAGGTCTCGGTCAAGTTTTAGAGCGACCGAGTCAAAAGATAATTTTTTGTTCCAAAACGAGAAACAGTGAGAGTTCGCGACAGAGCCGCATCGCAGACCCATCGCGGAGGCGCACTTATGTTTTTTCAAAATTTTATGACGGGGTTGAGAAAACTCGTTCACGAAAATTTTTGCCAAAAATGAACTGGCCGCGACTAGTCAGCGTCACGGACTGTGTTATTTTACGGCTGAAAATTTTTTATAATTTTAAGGGGCATTCTAATCCATTCCTAACATCTTCTAAAAACCATATACAATTAATATAGGTCATATTCATGAAGAAAGGGTTCAAAACCCATTCTAAAATCCTTTTCCTAGCAAATTCACAAAGTTAGGTCTTAAAGAGAATCGAGGTTGTAGAGTCAAGAGGAGATTCTACGAGGAAGTATTGTTAGCAATCGTCCCAGGTATGTAAGGCTAACCTAAAGCATGAGATTGTTCTTCCATGTGCCCCCTTTTCAGTGAATTGAGTCTATGATTGAAGATGATGAGTTATATGTGAAAATCCTTGAGTATTCCGCTGAGTTTTTACTTAATTCTTATATTTTACATGAAGTGATGATCATCACAAAACTATTTTACTGCATAACTTGTTTTCATGAATGATTTTACAAAATTCCATGTTTATTGTACTAAAGAATGCAAGAATGAGCTTATGGGGAAAGAGTCTAGAGCCTTGACGATGATCATGTTTGTGATGTTGTGCTTGTGGTCCAAATTGATGAGAGTCTTGATGATGATGTTGATGAGAGTGATGTTCATGAGTCTTAAAACTTGAAACCAAATTCTAAAAGAATGTTTCGAGCTCACGATGTTGATGTTAATGTTGATGTTGATGTTGATGTTGATGTTGATGTTGATGAGTTGATGTTGATGATGATGTTGATGTTAATGTACTATTTCCCTCTAGGACCGATGATGATGATGTTGATGATGATGTACTATGTCCCAATATGACCAATGAAGATGATGTTTTATGAGCATGTCAAGTTCTACGAGGAGTATTAAGCACCAAAATGGGTGAGAGTGAGTCAACTCGAACTCATTAACTATGGATCGAACCTCAATGCGGATGTTTCCTTGTCCAAAAAGAGGACTGATGTTCTTTTTTGGATCCAATGATGGTTATGTGCTTCACCCTGGGCAGGGTACTGGATGGATGTGGCAACGACATCACTTCGTCATATCATCACCAGCTCAAAGGTAATGGTTGTTGGTTAGAGAAACTCCCAGTTAGGTCATATATTTAAGTATTGTGATGTTGATGTGATGGTATTAGTCTTGATGGATGTTGATGTTTTATTATCTACTCATTATCCTTGTCCTAAACGGCATAAGTCCTTTGAGATGAGCCGAGTTTCCTTGAGATGAGTCTCATGTATTGATGAGATGTTGATGGTCATTGTCTACTCATTCTATAGATAGACATTTGATATTCTGATGAAGTATGATGTTGAGTTGATGTTATCCCTATACTGCTTTATCTGTATTATTATATTTAGTCATCTTACATACCGTACATTCCACGTACTGATGACACTCGGCGCTACCTCATTTCATGATGCAGATACATGAGGTAGAGGACTTCACCAGATGCATCGTTGAGGTTCGGAGGTTCTGAGTTCAGTTATTGGAGAGGCCTCCTAGCTATCCGAAGGAGCCTTTTTCGTTATCAGTTATTTTATTTTATTTAATTAGGTAGCCATGGCTTGTCATGATACCTTCTTAGACTGTCTAGTTGAGTTGAATTAGAATCTTCCTAGACATGAGTTGAGGTCTGATGTTGAGGTCTTTTCCCTATTCGAGTTGAGTTAGTAACACTGTTTACTTGTCATTGATGTAGAGACTGAGTTTATTGACTATTGGCCTTCTTATTGATGTAGAATGACTTGTGTATCTCACTACCGTATTCTATTACTTCCGGATGCTTGATGTTGAATGACTGTCCTGAGATTGAGTGGTTCGCTTGGGGACTAGAAATAGTCTCTGGGTGCTAGCCACGCCTAGGCTACTCTACCAAGGCGTGGCACCTTTGCCTGTTCCAGGAGAAATCACGACGGGGATAACCATAGCAGAAAAGACTTTTCTTTCTTGCTCTTTCTCTTCTTTTTGGACATTGATAAATTTTTGGACTGCACTAGATTGTTGTTCTTAACGGTCCCAGTGACGACGTCCAATCAAAACCCAAAATCAATCTATTGGAAACTCAAGTCTCTTCTCTCCGGTAGTTAAAGGAGAGATTCTTGAGATTTTTCTGACGGTGTTTTGAAACATTAAAGACCAAAATAAGAAACCCTCACCGGCGAACCTGATTTCGTTCCTCATCTCAAGAAGAAGATTCAGTTCCAGTGAGAAAATTTATCGACGAGAAATTTTTTTCGAATGTTGAGTCGACCCAATTTCTGATTGTTGAGTCAATTTTTTCGGCGAGCTTGATTTCTCCGGCTCGTAAAAGAAGAAAAGTTCACAGATTTCAACTTAGCAGATTCCAGCGACGTCTTCCAAGTTTGTCGGCCAGAATTCTCCAATAGGAAACATCCATGTGATATCTTCCAAATTCCTTCTATTTACTTTTTTTAATCAATTGTACCATTTTGTTGACCTCATATTCATTGGTTCCAAGTGTAGTGGTGTTGGGGTTTGATTGTGGATTAGGGTCATGTCGTGAATCAGTGACGAAGGCAAGGGGTAGTAGTAGTGTGAGGGGTACAAGCTTACTTAAGTTGAGAGTAGGGACATGGAATGTAGGATCACTTACAGGGAAGTCCATAAAACTATTAAAGAGTCTTATGAACAGACATATTAGTATAGCATGTGGTCTCCACCAGATGGGTGGGTACCAAAGCTTGGGACATAGATGGGTTTAAACTTTGATACTCGAGAGGGTCTAGGGATAGAAATGGAATAGGCATCCTAGTAGATGAGGACTTTAGGGAGTATTTGTTGAGGTCAAGAAGATTGATGATAGGATGGTGTACATTAATTTTGTGATTGGTAGTCGTATAGTGAATATAACATGGTCCTTGATGAGGAAGTCAAAAAGTGTTTTTGGGAGGATTTGGATGAGGTTGCCAGAGGTATACCAAACACAAAAAAAAAATTTATTGTAAGAGATTTTAATTGGCATATCGGTGTGACCTCTAGTGGTTTTGACGGTACTCATGGAGGCTTTGGTTTTAGGGAGAGGAATGGAGGTGGAACGTCTATCCTGGATTTTGCTAAAGCGTTTGAGTTGGTTATTGTTAACTCATGTTTTATGAAGAGGAAAAATCACTTGATTAGCTTTCGTAGTATGGTAGCTAAGACTCAGATTGATTACTTACTCCTTCGGAAGGGTGATGGAAGCCTTAGTAAGAATTGCAAGGTTATTTCGAGTGAAATATTTCCACTCAATGTAGGCTTCTAGTAATGAATTTAAAAATTATATGGTTAAAAGAAAGAAGGTTATTTATGCCCAACTGAGGATTAGATGGAGAGGTCTGACTCCTGATCCATCTCGAAAGATGGGGGAAAGTAAAGTAGCTTGGGGGGCTTGGAGTAGTAGTAGAGATATGAACACCATGTGGGAGACTACTACTGGTTACATTAGAAAAGTGGCAATCGAGGTACTAGGGGTTTTGAGAGGGACCTTTGGTGGACATTAAGGTGGCTGGTGGTAGAATGGAGAAGCTCAAGGCAAAGTGAAAGCTAAGAAGTTTGTCTATACAAAGTGGTTGGAGTGTATGGATGAGGATTAAAAACAATTGCTTAAGGATATTTATAAGATGGTGAAAATAGAAGCAAAGACAGTGGTCACGAGTGTTAAAAAGCGTTTGAATGCTTGTATGTTGAGCTTGGTGAAAAAGGCAGGGACAAGAGATTGTATAGGCTCGCGAAAGAGAGAGCGAGAAAAGCTCGTGACTTGGAACAAGTGAAGTGCATCAAGGATGATGAGGGTGAGGTGTTGGTGGATGAGACTTCCATTAAACAAAGTGGCAGGCTTACTTTCATAAACTCTTAGACCAAAAAGGGTACAAAGATATTGAGTTGGGTGATTTGGCGCACTCTGATAGTCATCAAGATTTTTGTTACTGCATGCATTTCAAGGCTGAGGAGGTTGTACGTGTTATTAGTAGGATGAAAAAAGGAAGAGCGATCGGACCCGATGAGATTCCAGTGGATATTTGGAAGAGCATGGTCAAAGATGGTATGGAGTGGTTGACTAGGTTGTTTAATGCTATTCTGAAGACTGCGAAGATGCCCGATGAATTGAGGAGGAGTACAATGGTTCCATTTTACAAGAACATGGGTGATATTCAGAATTGTAACAATTATATGGGCATCAAGTTGCCAAGCCATACTATGAAAGTTTGGGAGAGAGTGGTGAAGTTAAGAGCGAGAAAAAAAGTGTCTATTTCAGAGAATCAATTTGAATTTACGCCGAGGTGATCGACTACTAAGGCAATTCATCTTGTTCAGAGGCAAGTGGAGAAGTATAGGGAAAGAAAGAGGGACCTTCATTGATATTCATTGATCTTGAGAAGCCCCATGACAGAGTTCTTAGGGATGTCCTATAGAGGTGTCTACAAGCGAAAGGTGTTCCTATAGTGTATATTAGGGTTATAAAGGACATGTATGACAAAGTCAAAACTCGGGAAAGGATGGTGGGGGGAGACTCAGAGTGTTTTCTTGTTGAGATAGAACTTCATCAAGGTTTAGTTCTAAGTCTTTTTCTTTTTGCTTTAGTAATAGATGAGCTGACATGATCTATTTAGGAGGAGGTTCCATGGTTATGCTTTTTGCGGATGACATAGTATTGATTAATGAGACTCGTAATAAAGTTAATGATAGGTTGGAGGTGTGAAAATGTACATTTTGATGAGCGTCTTCCAAAAATAGTGTCTCTATCTCTATGAGTTAATGGAAAGATCTTCGTAGATTTACCCTCCCTAGACCCCATCTTGTGAGATTTCATTAGGTATGTTATTGTTGTTGCTGTTTATGGAAGGGTCTACGGCTCATTGTTCCTTTCAGGGGCTGTAAAAACACCTTGTAAATCTTTACTTATAAAGTATTTCCCAAGTTTTGTGGTGTTCTACGGACCTCAGAAGCAATCACGACTCATAACTGTGGTCTCTTGTTGGCCCCAAAACTCCACATCTTTGAAGTTTGTTCCACTGACAATCCATGGTCCATGAAACTCTTTACAGTTTGTGAGACCTTTCGTGGTGTGGATTTAAAATTTTCCTTTTGTATAGTCTTCTGCAAGTTGCTTCCATGGACCACAGATTCTTATACGATCTATGAATCCCCTACGTGGAACCCTTAGCTAGCAGTTTTCTGCACTTATTTTCTTTATCCCAGCTTTTCAACTTTCGAGGTATTACACTTATTTTGTCTCTTTTGTCACTTTTAGTTTATAGACTTCAGAGCTAGCTGGGACTTTCCTAGCAACTCGTTTATGACTAGTAGAAGCTATTAGACATGCATTTAGATATCTGTTGTGTTAAAGTTATTGGTTTTATGTTTACTTTTGCTTTTATCATGATTTTAACTTTAATATGATTTCCTCGTGTCACGTGGTTCGCTTGGGGTCCTTCGAGATTTTGAGTATCATGTTACAACTAAGGGGTCCTTTGAGGTTCTGAGTATCGTTGTCTTCACCTTGGCAAGTGAGAAACTCTCTTTTCAGAGTATGAATAGTACACTGGACTTTATGTTATAGCTCACATGAAACCTGTAAAAGAGATGTCATGATTATGCTTTTAAAAATATTGCATTGACCTTGTTATATGTTTTCAGAAATCAGATTATTAGTTTTACTTCATGTTTAGCTTGGTGGTTGTATTATTACGTTTTTAGACTTATTATAATTTATGTTATGTTATTGCATATTCCATATACTCCTTATATTCCATAGTATTGACCACATACTTTTTGCCTAAATTGTCTTATAATATAGGTTCACGTGCAACCTTTTACGTCTACGGTTAGTATTAGCTTTATCGGCATGCTTTATAGGTGACTCCTCATGGTTCCTAGGACAAACTTATTGTCACAACTTGATCCTACCCCTACTTTCAACATGGTACTCAAAATCATGAGAGATCCCAAGCTAACTAAATGGCATACATAAGCGTACTAAACGAAGGAAAAATCATAACAAAGTAGTGGGTAGAGTTGTCTAAATCTTTGGATATCATAGAATAGAATGTTAAATCCTAAACGACGACATATGCTCAACATTTCATCATATATCCAAAAGGCTCTATCATAGAGATCTGACTACGACATGCTCTAACTTACGAAATTGTCTAACACCAAAGTCAAGAAAAGTCTGAAATGAGTATAAAAGTACTTTTCGGAACATGAAGACTTACTATGATGTCGGGAAAATACTGCTAGACTGACCCAGGGCTCACCAACTCTAATACTGATCCTAGAGCTCTAATATTGACCCCAAGGCTCATATGAGCAAGTTCATTTCTAGCATCTCAATGTTAGCGGTAAAGGAGTACAAAACCACCATGCTGAAAAAGAGATGGACATCTCTCAATTGATGACCTATGCCCAATAGATCGAGGAGGAGAAGATCATGGAGAATGCTAGGAAGACAGAGAGAACGAACCAATGGTTCTAGCTATTCTCATTTGAGGCCTAGTGGTGGTGGTTCTTAGTTTCATGAGGAGTTTTCAGGCTCGACACTGTCTGTTGCTAGTGCCCCAATGTGCAAGTTCAACAAAGATAGGTGTTGAAACAGATGCTCTTACTAGTCTGAGGACCTGGTCCCTCAATATACAACCAGCTTGACACAAAAACTATAGCAAATAAAAAATATAAAGAACACAAGATTTAACTTGGAAAAACTCCTTGTTCAAGGGTGAAACAACCACGACATGTCCCACAAGAATTTAAAAAGCTCAACAATCCACTAAATGTCAGAGCAAAGTAGTCAAATACAACCTGCTGTTTATTTGTCCTACCCCTCTTCGTTTCCTACTTGCAATATCTGAATTACAGGACTTTGAGCAAAAACCCAAAAACAAACAACCTACACTCTTGTCAACCTAGATGAACATAGACTTCTACCTAAAGGATTTCAAGGTCACAGCTAACCAAGAATCCGACAACAAAGAATAAGAAATAAGCAAATGATGATCAAGTTTCCTTTATAGTTTAAGAAATGATCTTACAGATTTGTTAGAACTTCATAGGACAACAAACTTGAAAGAACACTATAGACTCTGTCTATCAGGTCCCTTGAAAGCAGATGCATATCTTCTCAAGTTATGACAAATAACTTTTGGTCTTTAAAGCTTACAAAATTGATTCCTCAAAAATTTGTCTTTTGTTTCTTACAATTGATCCTTTTATACTCGCACGAGGGATCCTGTAAAAGACCATTGGTGCTTCAGTACAGTGAAGGACAATTCTCACCAATCATGGCATCTTTTCCAGCGGTAGCCCAACACTGCCTATTCTGCCATTTCAACATGATGCTGACCTGGTCCTCAATTTATTTCATTAGTGTGACTAATGGTTATATAACATTTCCCCCCTTTTTGATGATGACAAACTAATGTTCCCCCTGAATCTAATGTTCCCACACTTGTTCCCTCGAATGTAATATTCCCACACTCGTTCCCCTGAATCATATGCCAAACTAAATCATTAAAAATAAATACAGTAAACTAAATAGAGTGAACATATACTGAATTCAGAGCCATCATGGCAACAAAAACACAAACAAAAGCATAGAAACGGGAGAACAGAACAATGAAGCATGTCCAACAAAAATAAGATTGCAAATATAAGTATTCAAGATACAACAGAGAATCATAACAAAAACATATCAGAACATGACCAAAAACAAAAGGAGGAACATCATAGAAGGAGACTAGTCTAGGGACCGGAAGGTTTAGGGGCAAGGGACTGAAGAAGAAGAAGAAGGGTCATTCTAGCATTAGAATCTTGATGGGCTTGGAGAAGTTACTGAGTTAGAGACTTCAATTCCATGGCCAGCCTACTATTTTCTTCCCTCAGCTGAGACATTTCTACTGAACCAAGTCCCTTGTTGACCCGCTGTGCTAGTTGAGCCTTCAAGGCCACTATTTCAGTATTTTTAGCAGAAACTGCAGTGGTCAACTCCTCAGCCTGCAACTTTAGCACGTCCTATTGTGCTATGAGATTTGAAACTTGAGACTTAGGCAAGTTCCCAGCCCTTCCTTGACTGCACTCACATTCCACCTAGGTGGTCTGTGAGAAGAATTGTTTGATAGTACCTGGTACCCCCTTTTTTCAGCCTGATCCAAAAATGCTCAAACACATAATTGAGCGAGTAACCATATGCAATCCCATGTTTTCCATCCTTTACTTTCACTATCTTGTGTATATGCTCCATCATTAACCCAGGAAGATTGATTACCTCCAACTTGCTCAAAGCTTCCATTAGGAAAAGATTAGCAGTTGTGGTAATGGTGCGCTTTTCAGTTCAAGTTAAAAGAACTTTATTCACCAACTCAAATGTGAGGAGTATCAATTTTGAGGGATGAAGGAGTTTCAGTGTCTGACGTTGTGAGTTTTTCGGATGGGGGAGATGGGAGAGACATTTTGAGAGTCAAGAACAAAGTCGGAGGGATGGAAAGGATTTAATGAAAACATGTTCAAGGAGAGTGAAAATGAAGGAATTTAAAGAAGTGAGGAAGCGTGAAAAGTTACATCTTTTTGGAGTAGGGCTGAAAAGACAATAGTTCAGAGAAGAGGAAAAGATGTGTGGCCATTCTGACACATTTAATAATTATAATGATGCTGCAAGTTGAATACTAACCTTTGAAAGAGAACCAAGTCCCTGTCAATCTGCAAAATTTTGTTGATCTACTTTCAAGGTTCCTTTTTTAGCAACTACAATATCGTTGTGCATATATCCTATAAAGGTACAGAGGTGAATTCAAGGATACTGTGCAACAAAATTTAGATACTTATACATGGATTTTAGCCAAAATGGAGAGATTGGATCACTAAGATTACTCAGATTTTCTCAACCATATCAGTCCTAACCTCATTGGATTTCTCTCAAACTGATCTTTACATGGAGGCTTCGTGAATATGTCATCTATCTGATCTTCTATGCTCTAGAAATTCATACACATGTTTCCCTTTTCAACCTGGTCCCTGAGAAAGTGATCACATCAATGTTCTTTGTTCTTTTATAGTGTACTGGATTTTTTTTCCATATTCAAACCACTGGTGTTATCACTCAACAAAGGTATAGTATCGGTCAAGACTCCAAAGTCTTTCAATTATTGCTTGATTCATAGCAGTTGAGAGCAACAAGTGACAACAACTACATACCTTGCCTCAGCAGTGGATGGTGCTACTGAGTTTTGCTTCTTGGTTCCTAGGAGATGAGAGAAGACCCCAGAAAGTGAGCTATATTTAAAGTATTTTTTTCTCAACCAGGTACCCAGTGAAGTCGGCATCTACATACCCCACTTATTCAAAAAAGAATCACCAGTTGGATAGAAAAGTGCTAGGTTATCAGAACCTTTGAGGTACCTCAGAATCCTCCTTGCAACCTTTAGGTATGACTCCTTAGGACAGGCTTGAAATCTGACACACATTCCCACGCTGAAAACAATGTCAAGCCTACTGGAAGTCGGGTACAGTAGTGACCCTAAGATACCTCGATACATGGTTTCATTCACCTTGGGACCAGGTTTATCTGCATCCAATTTTGAGTTGGTTCCCATAGGTGTGTCAATGGGCTTGGCTTTCATCATTTGATAATTCTTTAACTGGTCCCTGATATATTTTTATTGATTGATTAAAGTACCTTTTGGTGTTAGCTTAATCTGTATCCCTAGGAAGAAACTAAGTTCTCCCATCATACTTATCTCAAATTCCCTTCTCATCAGGTCCCCAAGTTCCTAGCAAAGTGAGTTGGTTGTGGCACAAAAAATATATCATCAACATAGACTTGAACAATTAGCAGGTTATTGACCCTAGTCTTTAGAAAGAGAGTATCATTAATTTTTCCTCTCTTGTATCCATGACCCAGTAAGAATCTAGACAATCTCTCATACCAGGCCCTTGGAGCTTGTTTCAACCCATAGAGAGACTTATCCAATTTCATCACATGATTAGGAAATTCAAAACTTCCAAAACTGGGGGGTTGCTTCACATATACTTCTTTGAGATATCCATTAAGAAATGCACTTTTGACATCCACTAGGTATTGTTTGAATTCCATATATGCTGCAAATGCAATGAGAATTCTGCTTGCCTCTTTTCTGGCAACTAGAGCGAATGTTTCATCTTAATTTGTGCCTTCCTTTTGATTAAATCCTTGAATAAGAAGTTTGGATTTATGTCTTATTATAACCCCATTTTCATCTCGGTTGTTCCTGACACCCATCTGGTCCCAATAATGGATCTATCTGGAAGTCTTGAAACTAAGTGCTACACTTGACTTCTTTAAAATTAGAGCAGCTCTTCTTGCATATAGTTTAACCCAATCAACATCCTTAAGGACTTCCTTGACATTCTTGGGTTCTATAGAAGAGAGAAAAGCAGAAAAGGACATAAGATTTCTCGTCTTCAACCTGGTTTTAATGCCTGAGTACAAAGGAGAAATCAAATTGTCCATAGGATATAATGAGTGATGCTTTCACCTGGATTCCCTTCCTATTTGCTGGTCTTGACATTCTACTGCATCTGGACTTTCATCTTCAGCTGGTTCCTCATGATATGAATGGTGTAAAGTCCCATTACCAGCATCTACAGGGGCCTGGAGGATGAACCAGGCCTCCAGTAGGATTTCTTCTAGTGTCATCTTCTATTTCCACATTTTCATTCTAAGTGTTAGAGTCTGCTGTGGGATCATTCATCAAGATGTCTCTTTGTATCTAAAGTAATCCTTCTAGCTCAGAGTCATCTTTTCCACCTAGGCTTTCAAGATTTCCAAATTCATCAAAGATAATATGTACACTTTCTTCAACACAAGTGTTCTTTTTTTGAATACTCTGTAAGATTTGCTGTTAGAGGAATATCTACCAAAGAAACCTTCATCACATTTGGAATCAAAATTTTCCAATTCCACTTTCCTATTTATTAGCACAAAGCACTTGCATCCAAAAGCTCCCAGGTGACTGATACTGGGCTTGCGAACAAACAAGAGTTCACAGGAAGGTTTGTTTTTTACGTACCTGATCAAACACGTGTTGGTAACATAACATACTGTGTTGACAGCTTTAGCCCAGAAGTTTTTGATCAACCCAGTTTCTATCAACTTTGTTCTACAAATTTCCACCAACGTTTTATTTTTCCTTTCAACTACTCCATTTTGTTGTGCGGTTCTTCCTTCTGAGAAGTTATGTTGAATACCTTCTTTAGTGCAGAAGCCAGCAATCTTGAAGTTTTCAAATTCTGTTCCATGGTTGGACCTGATCCCTGCAAGCTTGTTGCAAAATTGAATTTGAATAATCTTGATGAGAGTTATTAGCACATCAGCAACTTCATATTTGGTTCTCAGAAATATGATCCAGGTGAATCTGGAGTAATCATCAAGTACAACTAGAATGTATCTTTTGCCACCTCTACTCTGCACCTTCCCTGGACCACAAAGATCAGGATAGATGAGCTCAAGTGAACTTGTAGTGCTCACTTCCTTCTTTGATTTGAATGTATCCTGGTTTGTTTTCCTTTTGCACACACATCACACACCTTGTTTTTACAAAACTGATCTTGGGCAGTCCACGAACCAGGTCCCTGGTAACCAATTTGTTCAGCAATAAAGGACTAAAATTACCAAGTCTTCTATGCCACAAATCACTTGTCTTATCCTGAGCTTTGAGACAAGTCAAACTATTACCTCTCGCTGTATTGGGATCAGCAACATACATATTTTTGCATCTCTTGGCTGTGAGTATCACTTCTTTAGTTGACATGTTAGTGACAATACCCTTGTCAGACAGGAATCTCGCTTTATTCCCCTTGTCACAGATCCAAGACACACTGAGGAGACTATACTGCAATCCATTAACATAGTACATATCTTCAATTGAGTTTTCAAGAGATTTACCAATTCATCAAATTCCCATAATGCATCCTTTCTTCTCATTTCCAAATTATACACTACCACCTTGCAACCCTTTCAGAGGAAGAAAGTTCTTAGTCTTTCCAGTCATATGCTTGGAGCACCCACTCTCATGAACCAGCATTGACTGCTTCCAGACTATTCCTGCACAATACTCATTTGTTAGACTTGGGAACCCATTTTAGTCTGAGTTTTCAAAAAGTAGATAGAGACATAATCAAATCCTTCTTAATCCAATAAGGTAGCTTTTGTGCTCCTTTTTATAGTTAAAACCAAGTCCTACATGAGAGTTCTTATTCCCAGAATTTTTACCAGCGTGATAAGATTGTTGCCTTCTCACGGTTCCTTTTAGAACCTCATAGTCTCTCTTAACATGCCCATTTCTACCACAATGCAAACACAACAAGTTGTCAGACACAGACACATACTTGCTATGGGGATTGTAAGGTGGATTAATTTTATTCACTTATCCCATCCCTCTTTTCTCATAGCTTCTTTGATTTGTCATATCACCTAGAAATTTAGAGGAGGTCACGCACTTTAGTGATTTGTTCGGATCATCCTTCACCTTGATCATGTTCTTTTCTAATACAACATTCCTTTCTAGAGACAACATTAGTTTCAACTCAGACTCTTTTAATCTTTCTAGAAGAGCTAGTTCGACCTTACTGGCTATACCTTTGAGCTTAATAACAGATTTAGACTCATTTTCTGATAAATTCAAAAGCTTAGTTGTTTATGTTTCTAAAGACAAAATGTTTCCTTCAAGATCAGATATCTGAAGAGCTAAAGTAAAATTTTCATCTTGAAATATGTAAATGCTATTTCTCAAACATCTTTATTAGTAGTAAGTTCACATATTGAGTCAACCAGAACACAAGCAAGTTTCTTAGTAGAGTAAAGATCCAAGTTTTCTTTCAGATCAAGTAGGGTTACCTCATCCTCAGCTTCATCATATTTTTCCTTGAAGGCCAACTGGTTGTCAAATACATCATCATTATCCTTCAGTGCCATCATAGAGGAGTCTTCATGTTGTTCGGATTCTTTTGAATCGCTTGATGAGTTTACCCACATACCCAGAGCCTTCTTCACTATCCTGTCTATAACTACTTTCTTTCTGAATTGGTCCTTGCGTTTATAATTTTCAAACTTTTTGGCCTTGCCTTGAGGACACTCCCTGATGTAATGTCAAGGTTTACCACATCCATGGCACAACTCTACACTGTTTGAAAATTTCCCAGTGTTTCTTTTCTTCACAAAGCCATTGCTTCCTCTTATAATCTTCTTGAATATTCGAATCAGATAAGCCATGTCCACCCCATCAACATCATCATCACTCTGAGCTAACTTAAGTGCTAGAGATCTATCCTTTTTGTTTTCCCATTTTGCAGAATCATGTTTCTTGTTCAGCTCATGAGTTTGAAGATTTCCAATGAGAAAATCCATTGTTAGAGTCTTCAAGTCTTTTGATTAAGTAATTGCATCAACTTTACTTTCCTAAGATTTTGACAGTACTCCGAGAATCTTTCTAACCTGCTTACTCTGATTGATGGGTTCTCCTAAACATTTCAGCTCATTTATGGTAGTGAACTTTGTATGCATATCATGAACGGTTTCTCCTTCTTTCATGATAAAATTTTCATACTAAGAGGTCAACATATCTACGTTGGATTCCTTAACTTGTTCAGTCCGCTCATGTGCATTTCCTATTTCCTTGACTTGTTCAGTCCGCTCATGCGCATTTCTTAGGAAATCACATATTTCCTTGGCAGATTGACATGCTGAGATTCTATTGTATTTTTCAGCACCTATTCCATAAACAATCAGCTTCTTTTCCTCGTAGTTCTTCTCAATATTCTTCCTTTCAACTTCAATGTATTGTTGTCTAGTTTTGTGAACAACCTTGGTTACGTCACCTTCTTTGACTTCAACAGTAGGGATGTATGAACGATCTAAAACAATGTCCCGTGATTCACTATCTTCAGCTATGAGGAAGTCATGCATTTGATTCATCCACCAACCATAGAATTGACCATTGAATCTCGGAGCTTTGGTGGTTACTTGAGTTACAGTTTGTTGGTGGAATCTGTTAATTGAGGGTGCTACTTTAGAGACCAAAGCCGATATGATGTCTCGTTATCGTCACTTCTTTTCCTTCACTTCAGTTTCAGTTTGATGTATTGGATCCTCCTATGAAATCTTTCAAAACTCAGGCAATTTAGCTATTCTCATGATTCCTTATGCATGCATGCTCACAAATCAGTTTTAAAGTTCATGTTTTAGCTTGGAGTCGATTACTCCTTCGTTTTATACATTTAGATATGATTTGCATTTGTGATAGGCTATTAAATGTTCCTTCTATTCTATCTCATTCGAGGATGTATGTTACAATTAGGGAAATATTTTGAAAGTGGAAAGTTGGGAAAAAAGGAAAACTGTTGGTGCGGAGGTTGTACAGTCATTGTTCATGCCTGTGAATAGTTCCACGGCCCATGGAGGTTACCAAACTACCTATAGAGCTTCTCATGGACCATAAAAGGGCCCATGAATCTGATCCCCTTAGAACCCAGAAATCTAAACCTTCATAAGCTGGTCGTACGGCCCATGTACAGCTGTACAGACTGTACATTTCCCCTTACAAGTCAGCCTTCACGAACCCAAATCCCCTCATCCCACGGACCCTTGTACGGTTCATAGGGCCTTTTGTAAAAGAAGTACCTTCAATAATTCAGACCCCCAGTTCTTGAGAATAAAAGTTGTGTGTAGTGGACATCACATCACTCTTTGTCACCATGATATCTCTTCCTTTTCGCATAATCTTCAATCCCATTAATAAATTAGCTTTCTAAGTAGCCTCTTCTTCTCTTAATGATCTATTCCATTGAATATTGTCAATCTCTTCAATTTTGTGCAAAATGAGATCTTTATTCTTTTCCAAATCCCCGTAGTTGCTTGCGTTCCACTCTGTTAATTTTTTCCTTCAAAGATTTCAACTTGGTTGTTAAACATAATCTATCCTTCTGTTAATAATAATGGAATCCCACTAAACCTCAACTTTCTCATTGAAATCTTTAGTTTCCTGCCCCCATCCTTCAAACATGAAATAAGACATTTGTGATCCCAATGGCGACTCTGAAGCACAATTGGTGTGTGATCAGAATAGATTCTAGGGAGAATCTCTTGCTTAATTTTGTAGAAATTTTCTCCCCATTTAGTATAGGAACCTGTCAATCCTGAAAGAGGTTTCCAGATTGTTCCCTCTAGTCCCATTATAGCTTCTCCCATCTAGTTGAGGATCAATCAACTCCATATCCTCAATAAAATCCAAAAATTCAGTCATGCATCTTGAGGTTCTGCAGAATTCTTCTTTTCTGAAGAACATCTGGAAATATTAAAATCACCACTTTTCACCCAAGGTCCAGTAAACAAACTTCTAACAGTCCCTTTTTCCCACTATGCTTCTTTGCCTTTCCTGATTGCAATTTGGTGCATATACCTCTGTCATGTGCCAACCAAAATCATTTTTTATCGACTTGAATCTACAAGTCAAAGTGTAAGCACCAACTTCCAGTACTTTTTCTCTCCAAGTCATGCCATCCTACAATATAAAAATACCTCCCCTAGTTCTACTTGTCTCCAGTTGCCCATACTTGACTCCCCTGTTTCTCACCTTCTTTATTAGTTCCCGAGTATATCCGTCAAGTTTAGTTTCCTGTAAACAGAGACATCTGCTTCCCATTTTTGAGTTGAACTATTGATCACCCTCCTTTTCTCTCTACAATTTAATCCCCTCACATTCCATGAAATTATTTGGACACTCATTACAACACCCTAGAGTTCCCTTTCCCCACATTCCTTTCTTAACCTAATTGTATTTATGGAATTATTTGGACACTCATTGCAACACCCTAGGGTTCCCTTTCCGCACATTCCTTTCTTAACCTAATTGTTATTTTGGTGGAGCGAATTGACACATCCATATCACCATCACTTTCCTCCTCTAGGTATCCCGATTCTAAAGGTTCAGCATCCTTGATGCTCCATGTCACATCGTCAGAGCAATCGATCAATTGCATGTCTTGATGGCCGCCATTAATATCAACTTGGCTCCTCCTCCTTCAATATTTGTCACTGCATCTATATAATCTTCTACTTCTTTTGTATTTGCTTTTTTCGTTGGACTTGCTGACTGATTTTCTTCTGGGATTTTTGATACCATGTCTCAAGAGATACTATCAAATAAAATAAGGTCCGATCAGTTTGATTCTATTTCCACTAGCATTGGGTATGATTGTAAATAATACATGACACTAGCTTATATAGTGTGAGAAATATGGGAGAAAATATTATATAATTGTGTATTTATGTTACTACATAGAGACCCTATTTATATACAGTACAATATAATCTAAGTACAAGTAGGAGACAACATACTATTTCTATTCCAATTCTAAATAGGATTATATATTCCTATTCCTATTCTAACACTCCTCCTCAAGCTGGTGCATACAAATCATAAGCACCTATCTTGTTGCAGATATAATTAATACGAGGACCAGTGAGGGACTTGGTGAAGATATTTGTAAGTTGATCACTTGACTTCACAAACTTTGTAATAATATATCTTAAGAGTATCTTTTCTCTGACAAAGTGACAATTAATTTCAATATGCTTGGTCCTTTCATGAAACATCGGATTTTGTGCAATATGAAGGGATCCTTGATTATCACACACAAGTTCCACCCAATCAATTTCGCCAAAAAATTAGCTCCCTCAATAACTGCTTGATCCAAATAAGCGTGCAAGCCGCTACAACCATTTCTCGATATTCTGCCTCTTCACTTGACCGAGCAACCACATTCTGTTTGTTTCTCTTCCATTACACCAAATCACCTTCTACTAATACACAATATTCAAATCTAGACTGTCTATCAAAAGGTGATCTTGCCCAATCGGCATATGTATATCCAGTGATATGCTCATGGCCTTGATCTTAAAAAAGTAGTCCTTTTCCGGGCACTGACTTTATATATCGCAAAATACAAACAACAACATCCCAATGACCATCACAAGGGAAAATCATAAATTGGCTTACAACACTCACAGGGAACGAGATGTCAGGTTTAGTCACTGTGAGATAATTTAACTTTTCCACTAGCCGTCTATACCTTTCAGGATTACTGAGTGGCTTTGCCTATCCTGGAAATAGTTTAACATTCATATCTATAGGAGTGTCAATGGATGTGCATCCCATCATTCATGTATCCTCAAGAATATCTAAGGCATATTTGCATTGAGAAATAAAAACCTAATCCAAACTGAGCAACCTCAGTACCTAGAAAATACTTTAATTTGCCAAGTTCTTTAGTCTGAAAATACTTAAAGATATGTTGCTTCAAACTACTGGTACAATTTTTTATCACTGTCAGTGATAACAATATCATACAAAAGTGATTTGTTACAAGAAATATAATTAGAAGCGCCTGAGTCCAAAACCTATGATCCAAGAGAACTAGACCGTGAAACAGAAGTAAAAGAATCACCTGCAATCGGAACAGTAGATTGAAGCATTACCCTCTCCGATACCATGTGAGAAATATGGAATAAAAATACTATTGAATTGTGTATTTACATTACTACATGGAGACCTTATTTATAGACACTACAATATAATCTAAGTACAAGTAGGAAACAACATACTATTCCTATTCCAATGCTAAATAGGATTATATATTCCTATTCCTATTCTAACCGTTAGAATTGAGAAGCTGGGCCTCAGTAAAATGAATTGGGCCTGTATCAGAGGTAGCTCCCTTAAATACAATTCATATGAGCCTTTCTTTTGCCCCATTAAGAGCCCATTGATTTTGATTAAAAAAAGCGACCTTTCTCTTACGTGGCATTTGTCAGCTGTGTTATTTGAAATAGGTATCTTCTCAGAAGAACCCATCTGCCGTTCTGTATTAATGTATAACCTATTATCTTTAATTGTGTAGTGTTTTCTCGCCGAATAATCCTTATTCTACAGCACTTCCTCCTCTCCAACAATCACCATGGTTCTTGATACGCTCCATATTAGAAATAAAAGGTAAGAACATTGTCTACTAATTTTACCTCTTTTAGAACTTCCTTTCCATATCCTTTGATTCTCATTCCAGCCATCCCCCGTATTGATTCCCGATGGCTTTGAACATTTTTCCCATCCAAAATCGAAGAGACAAGCCATGTGCTCTTACCCATGTTGAGGCCTCTCATTGGTGAGATAACCTACAGTCAGCGACCACCATTCGAGATGAGTCTTCAATTGCTTCCATGCACTCTGACCTTCAAGAATGTGATCAGCATGTGCTTGTTTGGAAACTTAAACAGAAAAGAGCGGCCTTCCATTTCGTATATGTCAATTCCAAAAGTATATTTGTAATAAATGCTCCTTTATGTTCTTTGATGAAATCATCAATCTTAAATGCTATGTCTCCCCATCCCATATTAACTGTAACTTCTGGAATAATAATGATAGATCTGTTTCCTCCTTGTGTAGTCACAATGCTTATGAATCTTCCAAATTTGTGGTTTTTTCTAGAACAAAAGAAGTTCGAGTATTGCTCATTTATCTTCCACCTTCTCGTATGGGTGTTAGAGTATTTTGAAGTTTCCCGGAGTACAAAGACTATGATTCTACTGTTTTCTTACTATAAGTTGATTTGCGCATCAGATTCTGGCTTCTCTGTCCATTCAGTCCAAACTTCACTTAAAATCTACCACAAAATAGATTCTATTTGTTGAAATCTAACTCATGAGCTGTTAATTGATGGTGAGTTGGTATGATGACATGGCTGCTGATGTCTTTTCTATTTCTAAAAGATAGATTCTCTGTTTTAATTTTCAGTTATGAGTTTTCTAGTCTTTAGGCATGTTGCTGTTGGAAAACATAGTTCTTAGTGTTTAGGAAGTTTCTGTCTGAGTTGCTACATCATTTTACTGCATATTAGTTATGATTTCATTATATTTACACATCTCTTCTTTTAACATAATGGCAGAATCTCCTTTTCTTCTTTTTTCATATCTTTTTCATCTATAAAAAATCAACAAATTGATATCAGAGCCCCTCTTCATAAGGGACTTGTGAGTGACTTGTGGTGACTTGTGAGTATAATATGAGTGAACCACACAATCAGTTCCCTACCTATTTCCCTGAATAGCCATCAGAACACATGGAAACAAAAAATTCTTCTAGTTCTTACACTATTTCTCCACCAATGTTTGATGGAGAGAACAACCATGTATGGGATATAAAGATACAAATTCACATGAAAGCGTGTAATCTTTGGAATGCATTAGAGGAGGATTATGAAATTCCTTCTTTACCTAGCAAACCAACAATGGCTCAGATCAAGCTTCACAAGAAAGAAAGACAAGAATATCCAAGGCAAAATCTTTCTTATATGTTGCGCTTTCACCTACAATTTTTTCCAAAATCAAGTTGCTAGAACCAGCAAAAGCAATATGGGATTTTCTCAAAGAAACATACGGAGGAGAAGAGCCAATAAAAGGTATGAAAGTTATGAATCTCATCATAGAACTTGAGATACAAAGAATGAAGGATACTAAAATTGTTAAAGAATACTCTAATAGGCTTCTTAGCATTGTGAACAAGGTAAGAATGCTGGGCAATAAGCTTCCTGATTGTAGAGTTGTTGAGAAAATTCTTGTTACATTGCTCGAGAAGTTTGAACCAACTATTGCTTCGTTAGAAAATACTAAGAATTTGTCAAAGATCACATTGACAGAATTACTAAACGCATTATAAGCATAAGAGCAAAGAAGGTTAATGAGACAGGAAAGTTAAGGAGAAGGTGCACTTCAGGCCAAAATGCAAAACAATACTCGAAGTAGATGCAAGAAAATGAAAGGGAAAAAGAACTCTTCTCAAAGTAATCAAGTTTTTATTGGTAATGGAAGTAGCCACAACTCAGGCAGTAATAGAGGAGACAAGTTCCCTTCGTGTTAGTATTGAGGAAGGAAGAAGCATCACTACAACAAATGTGATGTTTAGCCACGAATTGTTTAGCTATGGTCAAAAATTCGTCACCAAATATGCATTTTTTGTGACAAAAATTAGATTTTGTCCTCAAATGCATGCCTCACATATTTTTAGTGACGAAAAATGAATTTCGTAAGAAATATTTTTTCTAAGAAGCTTTCCCACCAAAAAAATGAATTGGCGCCAATTATTATGTAATTTTAGTCACAAATTTGAGGATATTGGTGACCATCAGCTTCGTCACTAATTTTGTTGACAATTTGTGACAAACCTCAAATGTATGACTCACCTGTTTTTATCAACAAAAATGATTTCATCGAAATGTTCTTTTTAGCACAAAAGAAAAATTGGCGCAATTATTAGGTAATATTAGCCGCGAATTTGAGGATATTGGTGACGATCAGTTTCATCACTAATTTTATTGACATATTGTGACAAATCATCATTTGTCTCTGATTCGTTTAAGTTTAGATGCGAAAATATTTTGTCACTAAAATTATGTAATTATATTAGAGGCATAATACTATTTGTAGTAAAACGGTGTAAACTTTAGTCACTAATTGTATATCATTTGTGACGTAACTTTTTATCACTAATACTATATACAAATTAGTGACACTCATTTTTTGTCTCTATTTATCTATAAAATTATATAGCTACGATAAAAAGTTTGCCAAGAATTATTTAAGGCACAACACATAAATTATCCCTTTAACTTGTCTTGAAATCACAAGTTGGAACTCCAAATTTCAAAATGCACACACAGACACTCCAACTAGCTCGGTTTTAATCATTAAAGCACAACTATCCTACTTGGCAAAACACGTGCACTACACGATTTTTTAGCGCGTGGTTGCAATATTTTACACTCAAAATGGTTTAAAAAAAGGGGGCTGAAATAACTATTTTACCCTTAATAATTATCCCCCCCCCCCTCTCTCTCTCTCTCTCTCTCTCTCTCTCTATATATATATATATATATATATATATACACACACACACCTTTTTTTTTGTTCTTTGTAATACTAATCTTCAAGAATTATTTTTCTAGTTTTTGATATCCTATGCACTAACAAAATTTGTAGAGCTTTGACAATCTACAAACCTTTTCTATCAAAAAGCATATTGACACTAATTATCGAGTAAGTTGACTCAAAAAAACTATATTATCAATGACACATTAATTTCAGTAATATTACAATAAATACTTCGCAATGAATCATTATTTATCGTATTTAATTTCTTTTGAAAAAGTTTCATTCCAAAAATATGTTAACAATACAAAACTTGAAAAAAGCATGACAAATACAGGAGAGAAGCAAATGAATCAAACTAAATATTAAAAATATATTAACATCTCTCACAATTTTAAGTAACAGTTAGTTGTTTTTATGATAGGATATTTCCATAGTACTACATAATTAAATTTTTTAAAAATTTAAAGACTCATAAATTAGGGTAAGAAAATATCGCAAAATCAGTTAAAAGAATATGAACGGAAAGAATCTACTAATAAAATAGTTAAATTAAGTCTTGTTTTTTCATAACCTCCAACACCAAAGAAATTATCAACCACTGTTTCAATATTTAAAAGCAAAGAAGGTCTCAATGGTAACTATCTATATATTATTAAAAGGAGAGGATAACGCCTCCACATTTAGCCAAGTGGCAGTGCAGTAGAATGACATGTGGCATTTTAAGGATAAATTAGTTAATTAGGTAATAATTAGTTATCAATTAATCTCTAATTTTTAGTTTTAAAATATCAATTAATTAAACCTATATATAAAAATCAATTACTTTCAAAATTTTATTTTATAAAAAACATACACGTGTAATTACATTTAATTATTTATATAAATGACATCTAATATATAAATTGTACCAATAAAAAGATAAAGTTTATTTTAGAAAACTTTTTACACGTGTAATTACATTTAATTATTTATAATTTTGTATTTGAATATCATTTAAACTTTGGGTTACGGAAATGCATTCCTGTATCTGATTAAGAATTTCTTCTTTCTTTTTAAAACTCCTTAATTCAGATTATTAAAACTTTAAAATAAAATTTAACAAAAAAAGTTATAAATATAAAATTTTGAATGATTTGTTTTAAACATTACATTTTTTTCAATTAAATAAAAATGGATTTTAAAAAAAAAAGTAACTACCTAAATAATACCATTTTTCTTTTTTTCCCTCAAACTAATATTTGAAAAACTTCCCTTATCCACATACTTGCAAAATTAAAACTACCTTTAACTCTATTCCCCACATATTCTTGAAAAGTTAAAGTTTATTATTCAAACTTCTTCACAAATTCTACAATTTCTATTGATACACCACAGGTCATTTGTATTTTTTATATATCCTCTTTCTCATAATTATATTTCATAGATTATTATTTTTATTATATTTAATAATTGTGTTGATTCTTTAACATAGATTTTGCTTCTTTTGAATCTTGGATATAATGAATCTGACCAAAAGGAAGTCGACATTATTTTAAACTTTCAACCACTTTTCCAAGACAAGGTGAGTCTTAATGTTTGTGGATATTTTTATTTTAATTGGTAATTATGGATTTATTTGTACAAATCTTTCAAAGATCAACGACGCTTACAATCATAAGAATGATCATTCGTTGTATAGACATGTATAATCAGTGTATATGTCATGTATTAATCAAACTGTATTCATTTTTAGGTGTATATTGTAAAGTCATATATTTTCAATGGTTTTATGACTTTTGACAATCTATATTGTAAAGTCATATATATTTTCAATGGTTTTTTTTTTTACTATTTTTATGTAAATAAAATATGATTATATTTGTTGTAAATTAATTAGATAAACATCTATTCTAATGCATAGATGAATTTAATCATTTCACATTATTTTGAATCTTGGATATAATGAATCTGACCGAAAGGAAGTCGACATTATTTTAAACTTTCAACCACTTTTCCAAGACAAGGTGAGTCTTAATGTTTGTGGATATTTTTATTTTAATTGGTAATTATGGGCGTTTTTGTACAAATCTTTCAAAGATGAACGACGGTTACAATCATAAGAATGATCATTCGTTGTATAGACATGTATAATTAGTGTATATGTCATGTATTAATCAAACTGTGTTCATTTTTAGCTGTATATTGTAAAGTCATCTATTTTCAATGGTTTTATGACTTTTGACAATCTATATTGTAAAGTCATATATATTTTCAATGGTATTTTTTTACTATTTTTATGTAAATAAAATATGATTATATTTGTTGTAAATTAATTAGATAAACATTTATTCTAATGCATAGATGAATTTAATCATTTCACATTATTTTGAATCTTGGATATAATGAATCTGACCGAAAGGAAGTCGACATTATTTTAAACTTTCAACCACTTTTCCAAGACAAGGTGAGTCTTAATGTTTGTGGATATTTTTATTTTAATTGGTAATTATGGGTTTTTTTGTACAAATCTTTCAAAGATGAATGACGCTTACAATCATAAGAATGATCATTCGTTGTATAGACATGTATAATCAGTGTATATGTCATGTATTAATCAAACTGTGTTCATTTTTAGCTGTATATTGTAAAGTCATATATTTTCAATGGTTTTATGACTTTTGACAATCTATATTGTAAAGTCATATATATTTTCAATGGTTTTTTTTACTATTTTTATGTAAATAAAATATGATTATATTTGTTGTAAATTAATTAGATAAATATTTATTCTTATGCATAGATGAATTTTATCATTCCACATTAAAAATAAAATTTAGCTCTATTTTATTTATTTTAAATAGAACTAAATTACGATAAATCACTAATTTCAGCATCAAAAAATGCTACTTTATTGTTATTAAAAAATTAGTTTAATATATGCAAACTTAGGATAAAAAACATTCCCCATTAAATTTTTTAATTTTAATATATATGCAATTTTGTTGTCATCTTATAAAATATGTGTATTGTAGGTCAATTTTACTGCATTTTGGCAGCAACCAGCAACTACTTCAATATGAATTTTAAATAGTTCATTATATTCTTTTGGAAAAAGTTTATGATCTTGATATTGTTTTATGTCATTTATTTTAATTCAAAATAAAGATGACAATTTGAACATAAAAATTGGTAAAATAAGGAAGTATTTTGAGGGTTGCCATTCTTAGAAAAAGTATTCTTCTTATTCCTAAATTGCAACTATAAAAATACTAAATTTATTAAATTCATTTTACACGTAAAGATAAAAATTTTTAAAAAAATTAAAAAATTGACATCTATTATATAAATTGTACCAATGAAAAGATAAAGTTTATTTTAAAAAACTTTTTACATAAGATTCAATTAGTTCAAAATTAGACAATTAAATTAGTGTTAAGTTTTTAAATTTTGAATTTGAATTGGAAGTTACATATGTATCTTCTAAAAATTTAATTAAAAATAACTCAAATTGAATTTCACCCTTTCTTAGGGAGTTTACATATATGCTTAATTGTGGTTATTTCAAATATGCTTATTTAATAAACTATAAAAATTAATGTTAGCAATTTAATAATTTTAAATAATTAACAATGCGATGAAAAATATATAAAATATAAAAAGTTATTTGACAATTACATAATTGGTTGCCACTATTCATATAGATTTGATTATAGGAGATGGGGATGAATATGTTTCATTGTGGAACAATATAATAGTTGATTTTATTTTTAATAAAAGATAAAATACCCTTGAAGAAAGCATCGACCGAAACAATAAAAAAAAATACTTCAAGATTATCCGCGCATCGCGCGGGCACGTATACTAGTTATACACTAAAAGAGAAGGTGCAGAGGATGCAGCTGAGGAACTAGCTAACAAGCTCGTGATAAAGGGCTTGAGACTGAAGTTGCTTTGGGGGAGACCACAAACTCCTAAACCAGAGACCGAGCTGTCTAATGAAGCAAGGCAGTCGGCTCCAGTGACTCACCGTGAATTGTTGCCCAGGGCTGTCATATCACAACAACATAATAAGCTTCCTCTACCTCAGGCACTCAGGAACACCCCCACAACCGATGCCATACTTCAACATTCCGCCAATGCCTCAGCAGGAAAGAGCATATTATCCGTCAATGGATCCTCAAAGGATGGGTGCCGTGGTCCCATCTCAGGAAGGGGCTTTGAGTCCAGCTGTAGGATCAGGGCCTGAAAACAAGATTGGTTCTGAGAAACACCCACAAGGATAACATATCCACCAGCACCTCCACCTCAAGGTCAATTTTACCCGCCTTACTATCCACCACCATCTTATGGGTAGATGCCACCACCACCACCTCCACATTATCAGCAGTATCCCTACCTTATCAAGCTGCGAAACCACCTCCCCACCTCCTGCCGTTGAGCAAGCTGCTTATCAGCAGAAGCCTCAACCAGCAGGAGCTGGTCCACAACAACCTTAATTTTGTCTGTTTTGTCAAAGTTGCTTTGATCAAGAAGAATCTATGTAAACCAGTGTTTCATACATTCATTACTGCAAAAACAGTATTACTGCGTGAGCCATTTGAATTAAAAAAAATGGTAACTACTATTTCAAATTGAAATAAATAAAAGACACCACAATTATTTTTAAAATTAGGCTCCAGCTCATACACGAGTAAATAAAAGGGAGATCTGATTATTTTCAGTGCTATCTGGCTATGATTTATGACTACAATACTAAAGAACAAAGTCATGCGAGAGCTTGGATTCCTTAAAAGATTCTTTGATTGCCCATATTCTGATAATCACCAAGGGATACTTCTTCACAATTAGTCAAGAGGACCATCCAAATTTTGAGTGACGAAATAAAGTGGAAGAAAAATAAGAAGAATCTTACATACCTAAAAGAAGAAATAGCAATCTTTGCAACCAATGAGTGATGAGCCCTTACAAGTACGAGGTTACATCATAAAATCATCATCATCATAATTTGTCTCATTGTCTTCATCTTTGTTAGTACCTTTACTACCTTCATATATTTCATGATCACTTATGTATGCCATCAGAGTGTCGTCCTCTAGATCAGAATATTATGTATTATTATCAACTTCATGTCCCGTTTGAATCTGCAATTCAATTACACTTGAATCTAAGATAGTTGAATCAACATCATCTCTATGTAATTTACTCGGCCCATCCGCAACATTATGATCAATCATATTATTTTCAATCGACACATCTTGATACACTGCATCAATAGTAGTATGAAGCTCATCACTTTCCATCTTTGAATTTTGCATCTCTGGCACATCATACATATGTCTATCTTGAAATTTTTGCATGATTTGCCAATTTCCCGCCAATTTTGGATCATAAATGTAAAATACTTGCTTTGCTTGAGTAGCTAATACAAAAGAATCTTGTTCATACCAAAACCTGCTTACATTAATACTGGTAAATTTTTTATCTTTCTGCATTCCTGTTTCTTGCGAAGATCAAACCACTTGCATTCAAACAGGACGACTTGATTGTCTTCAATATACTCTAAGTCAATGATGTCGGTTATAGTACCATAAAAATCAATCACCTCATTTTCATGATAGCCTTCAACAACTATGCCACTATTTTGACTTTTATGTAATTCATCACGGCTTTGAATATGGTATCTAACACCATTAACAATACAACCAGGATATGTCTTTCTACGCACATCAGGCCCATTGCCAAGGGATATAATTTCTTAACAGTCATTGATTTTTCCTTTTTACACAATTGCATAATCTATGATGAAAAATTATAACATTCAATTAGTAATGAAGAAAAAATCAAAAACTTAAATACGATAACATAAATATCATCTTAAATATCACTTACTTTTCTTTTTAACCATAGAGGAAACTATTCTTTATGCTTTTCTTCTATATTCATGACACCTTTGTTCAACAACTCTTCGTTATGTTCTCTGCATGTAAAAAATTAAACTATTTAGAAGTAATTTGAAGTTAACAAAATATGAATATAGATAAATAAGAGAACTTACTGCAGATAAGGTTCTACTTCTTCACAATTACTCAACACATACCACCGATCCATATCAAAATCATTCTTTGGTATTGCATCATAGTCTCCTTTAAATGGTCTAACACTCTCTGAAAATATGTCTAGAACATGTTCATATTTGTTGTTATATCCATCAGCATTTCGATCTTCTCAGTTAAATCTAGTCTCGATGTCTGTAAGATACATAGAGAAAAGTCAAACATTTATCAATAATATAGCCTTCTGCAATAGAACTTTCTGTTCAAGCCTTGTTTGCACATAATGCTTAAGCTTACACAAAAATCTCTCAATTTTGTACATCCAAAGATATTGTACGAGTCCCCCATACATAGCCTTTTGTGGTAAATGCACAGCTAAATGTACCATTACATCAAAAAACGTAGGTGGAAAGATCATCTCAAGCTTACATTGTATAACAACTATATCCTTTTCAAGTTGCTCCAAGTCATCTCGTCCCAATGTCTTACAACTTACCGTTGGAAGAAATGGCCTAACACAATCAATGCTAAAGAGGTATCTTTATTTACAAACCCACGAATAGCTATATGCAACAGTCGCTGTAACAAAACATGATAATCATGACTTTGAATTTAGATATCTTACCACCATCCACACTTACATAACCTGAGATATTTGAAGCATAACCATCAGGAAATTTAATTAATTTCAAAAATTTCCAAAACTCTTTTTTCTCTTTTTCTAACATATTATAACAAGCACATGACATCAGATATCTAGAACCATCATGTTGCAACCACAACTCTTTTCCAATGTTCATATCTTTGAGATCTTGTTTTGCTTTCTTTGTGTCCTTAGTTTTTCCATCGATATTCAATAATGTTCCTAAAATACTCTCACAAATATTCTTTTCTATATTCATGATATCTAAATTATGCCACAATTTCAAGCTGTTCCAATATGGTAACTCAAATAAAATACTTTTTTCTCACCCAATTCATCTCTCTAGGATCACGCTTTTTTTTCTTATTGTTTGTGTGTTTTCCTGGTCTATAAGTACTAAGTAGATCCAATTGTTGTAAGACATCATCTCCAGATAGTTCTTTTGGTTTTGATCTTTTTTCTGTCTTCCTATTAAACGTTTTGCTTCTTCTCCATGTGTGGCTAGATTCAAGATACCGACAATGACCCATGTAACAAATTTTACTTCTTATTTTTTGTGAAGGTGCATCCTTTTTGCAAGTAGAACATGCCATTTATCCTTTCGTACTCTGTCCAGATAAATTACCTGGCACATAAGAAACAATATATATTAAATACTAGAAAGATATACTAAACATAAAATTGACACTACAAGTGTGGGTAAAAACTTGTGTAAAATGACAGACAATTTCAAAGTTAATCTCTATTCTTTTGTTATGGAAATTTATTCTTCTTGAAACATGAAAAATATTTATTTTTCATAAGGTGTGTTCTCTAGAACAAAGTGACATCTGATCTTCTCTAAGGCATCAAGATTACAAGAAAAGATGAACAAAAGCACAGTGTAATTTGGAGGTGTGTTACATATAATGACCTCGAAGGTCATTTTTGCATAACAAAATTGGGAGTTAAAATGGAGATTTTAGGTCCAAATCTACATTTTTAGTTCTTTAAAGTTGGTAAATTTGAGTTTTCTAGCCGTTTTGATTTATGAGAATTAGAATTTGATTCTTTCAATTCTATTAGCTTCTCTAAGGCATCAAGATTACAAGAAAAGATGAACAAAAGCACGGTGTAATTTGGAGGTGTGTTACATATAATGACCTCGAAGGTCATTTTTGCAGATCAAAATTGGGAGTTCAAATGGAGATTTTAGGTCCAAATCTACATTTTTAGTTCTTTAAAGTTGGTAAGTTTGAGTTTTCTAGCCATTTTGATTTATGAGAATCAGAATTTGATTCTTTCAATTCTATTAGCTCCGGAATGCTGAATTTGGTCTATGAGAACTTGCAGAATTGAATTTGGAGCTAAAATGGAGATTTTAGGTCCAAAGTTGCATTTTTAGTTCTTTAAAGTTGGAAAATTTGAGTTTTCTAACCGTTTTAAGCTTTGAGCATTGGAATTTAATTCTGTCAATTTCATCAGCTCCAAAATGCCGAATCTGGTCTAAGAGAACTTGCAAAATTGAATTTGGAGTAAAAATGGAGATTTTAGGTCCAAATTTGCATTTTTAGTTCTTTAAAATTGAAAAATTTGAGTTTTCTAGCCATTTTAAATTCTGAGCATCAGAATTTGTTTTTGTCTATTCCATCATCTCTAGAATGCCGAATCTGGTCTATGAGAACTTGCAGAACTGAATTTGGAGCTAAAATGGAGATTTTAGATCCAAAGTTGGATTTTTAGTTCTTTAAAGTTGAAAATTTTGAGTTTTCTAGCCAATGCCGAATTTAGTCTATGAGAACATGCAGAACTGAGTTTGGAGTTAAAATGGATATATTAGGTGCAAAGTTGCATTTTTAGTTCTTTAAAGTTGGAAAATTTGAAATTTCTAGCCATTTTGAGTTTTGAGTATCGGAATTCAATTTTGTTGATTACATTAGCTCTGGAATGCCGAATTTGGTCTCTGAGAACTTGAAGAACTAAATTTGGAGTTAAAATGGAGATTTTAGGTGCAAAGTTGCATTTTTAGTTCTTTAAAGTTGGAAAATTTGAGTTTTCTAGCCGTTTTGAGTTTTGAGCATAAAGTTGAAAAATTTGAGTTTTCTAGCCGTTTTGAGTTCTGAGCATTGAAATTTGATTCTGTTGATTCCATCAGCTCTAGAATGCTGAATTTGGTCTATGAGAATTTGCGGAACTATATTTGGAGTTAAAATGGAGATTTTAGGTCCAAAGTTGCACTTTTAGTTCTTTAAAGTTAAAAATTTTGAGTTTTCTAGCCATTTTGAGTTCTGAGCATTGGAAATTCAATTTTGTCGATTCCACCAGCTCCGAATTACCGAATTTGGTCTATGAGAACTTGTAGAATTGAATTTAGAGTTAAAATGGAGATTTTAGGTGCAAAGTTGCATTTTTAGTTCTTTAAAGTTAGAAAATTTGATTTTTCTAGCCGTTTTGTATTCTGAGCGTGGGAATTAGATTCTGTCGATTTCATCAGCTCCAAAATGTCTAATCTGGTCTAGGAGATCTTGTAGAACTGAATTTGGAGTAAAAATGGAGATTTTAGCTGCAAAGTTGCATTTTTACATCTTTAAGGTTGGAAAATTAGAGATTTCTAGCCATTTTGAGTTCTGACCGTCATAATTCGTTTCTGTTAATTCCATCAGCTCTAGAATGCCAAATCTGGTCTACGAGAAATTGCCGAACTGAATTTGGAGTTAAAATGGAGATTTTAGGTCCGAAGTTGCATTTTTAGTTCTTTAAAGTTGAAAATTTTGAGTTTTCTAGCCGTTTGAGTTTTGAGCGTCGAAATTTGATTCTGTCGATTCCATCAGTTCCGGAATGCCGAATTTGGTCTATGAGAACTTGCAGAACTTAATTTACAGTTAAAATGGAGATTTTAGGTGTAATGTTGCATTTTCAGTTCTTTAAAGTTGGAAAATTTGAGTTTTCTAGCCGTTTTGAGTTGTGAGAGTCGGAATTCGATTTTGTTGATTCCATTAGCTCCGGAATGCCATACTTGGTCTATGAGAATATGGAAAACTGTATTCGGAGTTAAAATGAGGTTTTGGACACATCTGGAACAAGGCTGGTATCGCCACACTCCACTGAGATCTACCAAACAAGCAGGACCGACTTTGAATCAGTTGGATACATGCTTACTATATCAAGAATCAGGAATTGGCTACTCTTGTGATTCCAAATCGAGCTTGTTAAATTGTGAATAAGCTCCGGGAGCTTGGACGACCTTGGAACAAATTCATATTATTGTTCAACCTGGGCAGAGTTTGATTAGAGGTATTTATCTACAGCTTCTAGGAGTACTAGCAAGAATTAGATGGAAAGGACTGATATTCCAGAACCAGGCTTGGCCAAAAGCTACATATACTTTGCGGTTATGACTTCATGGCAAGACTCTAACCACAAAAAGATTTAATTTTTGAGGAATGAATGTAGATCCGGCTTGTCTACTGCCAGATCCTATAATGACGATAAGGATCACCTGTTTGTTTCATGTTCATATGGAATTCAATTGTGGAACCGATTGCTAACTTGTATTGGCCAGTCTACTATCACCCTAATGGACGCATCATCTAGAATGGTACCTCAAATGTGGAAAAGGAAAATCTATTTCGCTAAGCTCTTCAATCTGCTATGTGCTGAGATATTATATACAATATGGATGGAAAGATACAAGCGAATTTTTTTAACTAAGCTATGACTTTCTAATGACTGCTACTGGTGATTAATAAATCATGTTAGTTACCAAAATAATTTAGCAGATGTTTCAACTAATAAAAGATAGCATTCAAAAATAACTTGGCTTCCTATTAAGAGTTATTGTTCAGTAAATTTAATTGTCAAAGATTTTTCATATACTATAGTGCGGACAATAAACAAGTACATGTTTACTATTAGCATCTCCTTCAGGACTGTTTTATAATTGGTTGTTTATAATTGACGGGAATAGCTTATTGATTATAAGAAAGAGATCTGGTATATGTTGTTCCTGCGGTATATGTTGTTCCTGCTGCAGTACTGAGATACAAATTTTCTTTTTTCTCTGGCATTCCTACCTTGTTTATGGACGGACATATTTACCAATGACATGTGATAAAGTAATTTCATTCTCTATATTATTAAAGAACGATAGAGATTGGAAAAGAAGTTAAAGCATAATATGAAGAATGATAAGACTAAAGATGATTTCGACACCTTTAAAAATAAGAAAGTTAAACACTTACCCTAAGCTAGAAAGTCATTTATGGTCCATAAAATAGTGGCACGCATCTTAAAGTACTTCCTGGTAGATGCATCAAATGTTTCTACACCATCAATCCATAACTCTTTCAATTCATCAACCAAAGCCCGTAAGTAAACATCAATATCCCTTCCAGGTGCCTAGGAATAGGTGGTGACATCATCATAAATGGATCCTTAAAGCATTTCCAAGGAGGAAGATTAGAAGGAAATAAAATGACAGGCCACATGCTATAAGTGGTGTTCATGTTACTTAATGGGTTGGAACCATCAGTCGCGAGGCCAAGTCTAACATTACGTGGTTCTTGTGCAAACCACCTATGATTCTTATAAAATTCTTTCCAATTTTCGGAATGAACGGGCTTCCTTAATACATTTGTCTCATCATGATATTTTTTTAATGCCACCTCATGTCCGTGCTTGTTTTTCTAGACATAAATAATCTTTGAAGTCTCGGCTTTAAGGGGAAATATCATAAGACTTTATGAGGAACTTTTTTACTTTGTTCATTATCAATTTTCCACCTTGAAGTACCACAATTTGGACATTCTTGTCTATCTTTAAATTCACCCCAATAAAGCACACAGTCATATTTATAAGCGTGGATCATAATGTATCCTAATCCTAGACCTTCTAGTATATTTAGCATCATAATGAGACTTAGGAAGTGTCTCACCATTTGGTAATGCATCTCTCAATAACTCCAACAAAATATTGAATGATTTATTTCTCCATTGATTGTACTCTTTCAAGTGAAGCAATTTCACAATAAATGACAACTTCGAGAACTTCTTACATTCCGGATATAATTCACGTTCAGTTTCTTTCAACAATTTATCAAACTTGTTTGCTTCACTCTCACTCAAATTATCATATGCATTATTATTAGTTGTTGTATCCTCGGAAAGATTGACTTTTGATCTTCCACCGATGTCTTCTAACATGGCATGAATGTCATCATGGCTGACATCTTCTTCATTTATCCTTTCCTCATTTTCATTTTCATTGCAAATTGATTCATCAATATCTCTCGTTGGTGATTGTTCTCCATGGTATATCCATTGCACATAATCTTTCATAATTCCTTTCAACAACAAGTCGTCATGTACTACATCTTGTGTTTGAAAATTTATATTCAAACAGTCTTTGCATGGACATCGAATCTTAGAATTTTGATCAGAGTGAGATCGAACAAGTTCCATAAAAGATTGGACAACCTCAACATATCTTTTAGTGAACTTTGGTTCATGCATCCATCCTTTGTCCATGATAAACTACACAAACATATAATCACATAATAATTAAATATTACTCCCAAGCATATCATAAGTGAATAAGCTAACTGTTCATCTAAACTAGATAGAGGGTCAAGTATTCATCATCAACCACTTCAAATCAGTCTATTAAATTTCTCTATAGGTGCACGAGAACAAGCAAAGATTAAAGTCAAAACTTACGATTTTCTCCAGAAAATCCAATAATCAAGCTCAATACTGAACCAATACAAACATGAATATGAATTAACTGATAGGTGCAATGAGGTTTCAACATCATACAGGCGTTCTATTTCTCAGACAATTTGTCAAACATGGTACAGGCATCCTGATGTAAGCTTCTTTTCAACATCTACAATGAAGTTTCAACCCTCCCGAAAATTGGGAATTATAGTTCTAAGTTAGAATAAGGTTCACAATAATATCTACTCATAGGGACTCACAAACTATCACTAACAATGCAAACAATTCTCGCATTTTGCACAAAATTTGACTCGAAGGGAGACAGGGGATGGGAGAAAGGAAGAGAGAATATATAGAAGCTTAGAAAATATAGAACCTTACCTGAACAATATATACGTATGATTAAGATCGTCGACTAACACTGGTACAACAGAGAGTATTGTGAGGGGAACAAAGGACAAATGATGGTTTCTCTATTCTTTTTGGGAGAAATAAAAGACTCTATTCTTTTGGACAAAATTAATATGAGTTAGGTGTTGGGTGTTTTTTTTTTTAAAAAAAAGTGAAGGTGTTTATTTTTGTCATTTTTTTGTGTAACACTATTTAATTATATTTATAATATTGACTTTTAAAATATATGAAAATAAGTGATAAAAAAGGACTTCTAGTCATAGAAAGACTCTTAAATTTTCCTTAGTTGATAAACTTTTACTTCTTCCTTATTTGAATCAAGAAAATAACCTACAGTCGCTAAGAAAAATTCTAATTTACTATGGGTTCTAATTAGTGATAGAATCTCTATATATAGTGCCTTTATAAATAAATAATTTATCAAAATTAGTGAATTATTTATCTTTTTATGAGTTCATAATTAAATTAATTTTTTTTCAACATGAGTTCTAATTAGTGATAGAATATCGAAATTAAGTTTTGCAAGTTCTCCTAGACCTAATTCGGTATTCCTGAGCTGATGGAATTGGAATAATCAAATTCTGATGCTCGAAACTCACAAAAACGGCTAGAAAACTCAAATTTTCCAACTTTAAAGAACTTAAAATGCAACTTTTGACCGAAAATCTCCATTTTAATCCAAATTCAGTTCTGCAAGTTCTCCTAGACTAGATTCGACATTCCGGAGCTGATGGAATTGATAGAATCGAATTCTGACTCAGGTTTCAAAATGGCTAGAAAACTCAAATTTTTTAACTTTAAAGAACTAAAAATGTAACTTTGGACCTAAAATCTCCATTTTTACTCCAAATTCAGTTCTGCAAGTTCTCTTAGATCAAATTCGGCATTCTAGAGCTGATGGGATTGACCGAAATGAATTTTGATGCTCAGAACTTAAAACGGCTAGAAAACTCAAATTTTCCTACTTTAAAGAACTAAAAATGCAACTTTGGACCTAAAATCTCCATTTTAACTCCAGATTCAATTCTGCAAGTTCTCCTAGACTAGATTCGGCATTTCGGAGCTGATGGGATCGATAGAGTCGAATTTTGATGCTCAGAATTCAAAACGGCTAGAAAACACAAATTTTCTAACTTTAAAGAACTTAAAATGCAACTTTGGACATAAAATCTCCATTTTAACTCCAAATTCAGTTCTGCAAGTTCTCATAGACCAAATTCGGCATTCCAGACCTAATGGAATTAACAAGATCGAATTCTGTTGCTCAACACTTGAAATGGCTAGAAAACTCAAAATTTTCCAACTTTTTAAAAAATTAAAAATGCAACTTTGGACCTAATATTTCCATTTTAACTCCAAATTCAATTTTGCAAGTTCTCCTAGGACAAATTCGGCATTATAGAACTGATGGAATCAATAGAATTGAATTTCATTGCTCAGAATTTAAAACGGCTAGAAATCTCACATTTTCCAACTTAAAAGAACTAAAAATGTAACTTTGGGCCTAAAATCTCCATTTTAACTCCAAATTCAGTTCTGCAAGTTCTCCTTAACTAGATTCGGTATTTCGGAGCTGATGGAATAGACAAAATTGTATTCTGACTCTCAGAACTCAAAACGGCTAGAAAACTCAAATTTTCTAACTTTAAAGAACTAAAAATGTAGCTTTGGACCTAAAATCTCCATTTTAACTCTAAATCCAGTTCTGCAAGTTCTCTTAGACAAGATTTAGCATTCTAGAGCTGATGGAATCGACATAAATGAATTTTGATGCTCAGAAGTTAAAATGGATATAAAACTCAAAACGGCTGGAGTCATGAATTATATTTAAATGTACAAACAGACATTCCAACAAATCCGTTTTCAATCATTTAAGCATAATTGTCCAGCAGTCATAATGCGTGACATACAACCTCGATGATGTGTATTTTATGTCCAATCACGTGATGCCACATCATTAAAATTATTCCACCTATTTACAATATTTATAAAAAAAAAAGAACAGTAAAAGAAACATTTGTGATTAGCCAAAATAAATATATTCACAAAAAATTAAAATTTTAATTTTAATTTTTTACTCCACACATTTTAAGATTAAATATTTTATCAAGTAAGAATTAGGTGAGTCAAAATATTATTATGTGAAGATAGTCAAATTTTGTTTTTAAAAGAAAAAGAAAAGAAAACGTAAGGACTTGTGGCCAAAAGATATCTTAATTTATCTTAAAAAATTATAAGTAGATGGGTAATTTATTTTGTTTCTTTTTAGTTTCCTTCCGTGTCTATTAATGTTTAATGCTTCAAATAGACTTTTAACATAAATATTAATAAATGTTAATGTACTAGAGATGAGAGATCAGAATGTTATAACTCCTAGCACACTCAACAACTATTCCACTTCCTAAATTTTTGGGTTAAACTCTACAAGTTGTGAAATCTTTTTGATTCCTCACCAAAACTTAACCATGTTTACCGTAACAATACTGGAAAAACCAATGTTTGGCGCTTAGTTTCAGAACATTTGGCTCCAAACAAAATTTTAGAAGAGAATATATACAGGAGAAAGGAAAAATCTAATTGCATAGTGAAGTAGGATTCCCAAGTTTGATAAAACGTACAAGGTATGAAAATTTTCTCTTTCTCTTTGTTACAACAATGTTAAGTACATCGTGATGATCATGTATGAAACAGAAACAAATATAAACAATATGTGCATTAACCCCTGCAATTTTGTATTGAATGAAAGTTAGGACTCATGTATTACTGTTCATTGTTTGTTCAACACTATGAAAGCAATTTGCCAACCTACAACATAGTTTCTCCATCTCCATTGGTCTGCCTCATTCAATTGCTCAGCCAATATTCATATCTTTCAGTGCTCTTTCCCCAGTAACAAATTCCCTTGCGTATCTTTAACCTCGCGCTCTTTTATTTCTTTTGTATACTACAAGCAGTGAGTTGTTTGAAATAGTTTCTATTTTTTTTTCTGGGTTGCAGGGTTGAATTCTCTAATTGGTATTTGTATTTTTGGAACGACCGAAAATATCATCTAACCTAAAATAGTGTTTGCGTTTGTAATGAACGAGTCACTAAAATTAGCAACACAATCCGTTTGTTCTAGAAAAAAAAAGTTGATGTTTCGTGTTATTATCAGAGTTACCATGAATTTAATCCTAATAAACTACATGATTAACAAGAACATAGGTATCATTAATGTTGTAACAACTGTTCATATCATCACGAAGACATGAATAGAGTTGTTCAAATTGCAACAACTTCTTAAAACTGCTCGTGAATCCTAGTGGAATGCAAGAACCTTCAAAGCTATATAACAAAGGATGTATCAGAATACTAAATTTTCACAATTATTCGTTATTTTGCATATGGTATGGTACTTTACAGGGATACAAGCAGAAGACATGGCACCAGGAGGACGTGTCTATAAACAAAAAAGTCTTATTGAAGAAGCTATTTCAGCTACCCAATCTGCTAATGAGGCAAGTAAATGTACTCCTGTTACTACCACAGGTAATTTCATTTCTTATATTATTCAAATCATTTTAACAACCTGCTAAGGTAATCCATGGCTATAGCAAACAAATAGGGGGAGATCGGATCTCCTTGCCTCAATCCTTTCTTTGCATCAAATCACAATCAGATAGCACATAAAAGAATCAGATCTCCCTTTTGTTTAGCAGTGTATCAGTTGGGCAGATAATAGATATGTTAGTTCACGAAATGATAGTTCCTCCTAATCTCTCTGTTTCGACTAGTGAGGACATCCAAAGTACCCATGTGTATCATTGCATCAACATATTTCCTTGACCAAATTGAACCAAATCTAGCATTGTAGTTCACCAGTTTAGCTGTTGTTAGGTTTGTCATCAATCTCTGATCTGATATCAACAGTCCTTTTTTTGACTCTTTAAAGCCAAGTAATATCTGTTATCCAGCTTGTTTGGTGTTAGGGGATCAAGGTTCATGGAATTAGCAGCTCCCGTTCCATTTGTAAGTGCTTTTGGTGGACAATTTGACTAAGTGAGTTCATTCCCCAACAGTTCTTGCACTGTTGCACATACACTATCATAATAGTTCTTGAATGGTATTTTATAAGTTCAGTTACTCATCAAATTCCATATGCTTACAAATTGATCTTTGATACTATGGAAGTTAAAGAAATTAAGAAACTCTAGGCTACTTTTCAGAACCAAGTATAATATATCTAAGTACTATAATCGACGAACCTAACAAATAATTTGATTCTTCCTTTATGGCATATTTATCTATGAAAATTAAGATGTTTTACTGTATTTTGAGTTGTCTTTAGATGATTAATTCCAGATTCCTGATATTTTCTACCTCAGTTTATGGATATATATTTTACAATTTTCTAAGGTTTGCTAGCAGTGATCCTTTAGCTCAAAGAAGTCCATCAATGCTAGGGGTTCAAATCAATGCAAAATCTAGAACACTTTCATCCGTCCAAGGTTTAAGAATAATAGGTCTTTTGCGTCTAATTTCACCAGAGGTTTTACATCTATCAGATCTAGGGGGATATAAGTTGGATTAATACTATTTTCAGAAGCTCGATTTCCCATCCTCTTGTTGCTCACTGTTAATAACCAGTATTATTTCATTGTTTACTGGCTCAACATAAACTCGTCTTTCACCAGTCGACTGAGCCACTTGTCACGCCCCCGGAGGGTACCCTTTGTGTGGCTGCCACTCAGAGACTATTGCTAGTCCCCAAGCGAACTACTTAGCCTCATCACATCATTCAATCAATAAACTCTACTGAATAGCGCAAAGTATAAGTAAGTAAATGGGCACATCTCATCTAAAGTCTCAAAAGAATATATATAATAATGAAGGCTAGTAGAAAGAACTAGCTCACAATCTCAACATCAATGCTCGACCATCGTCTATGAAGACTCTATCACTAATCATGTGGTGCCAATGACAGATCCATGGCTACCAAAATCAAAATAAAAGAAATAGTCCAATCTCTAACTCTAAAGCAAGATGAATATATCATGGTGAATCCTCCGAAATAGGAAAGGCTTACCAAATCAGCTGCAATCTCGGATCTTCAACGGAGCACCTGTTGACGATCTCTAGTACCTGCCTCTGCATCATAAATGATGCAGTCCAGAGTGGACATCAATACTTGGAATGTACTAGTATGTAAAATAGCTGAGTGAAACAGAAACTGGTAGAAAAATATGGAAACAGCATCAACTCAAAATAAACATCAAATCACATCAAATAGTCAGATGTCCATCTATGAACGAATAAAGAACAGACAAATGACACATCAAAAACTCAAACTCATCAATAGTCTCAAACTCATCTCAAAGCTCATCTCAGAGGAGCTCACCTCCTCACATCTCATCTAGACTCGGAGTAAGGTTGGAAATTTATGGGAGTTTCTCTTATCCGACAACACTCACTTATGAGCCAATAAATGTACAACAATCACCTTGATGTTGCCACAGTGGTTCCAAACTTGCCAGGTAGGGAACGCTCAATAACCATATCAGTTCACCCAATATGGAGCCAACTCAATAGGTCCTCTATTGCTTTTAGGGACTGTTACTCTCGAGGAGAACCATAATATATGTGATGGTTCTATGGCTCTCCTATGTTTGGCGATGTAGTTTGACGAGTTTGAGTTGGACAAGCTTTCACTCTTTTGGTGCTCGATACTCCTCCCATGACTCAATGCTAATAAACCTCTATCTCAACCAATCTCATAGGGACTCACTCCCCGTCAACGACCGGTATCTCAAATGGGCTTTAACCCTCTCATCAATCAATCTCATCAATGACTCAAGATTGCGTAAATTCATTAGGAAACAAGTGAATAGACACATCGGTAGAGTTCATTTGTAGGGAGTCCTAAAACAATCAAAATTTCATCAACTCATCATCACAATCAGCAATCTTAACTCAAGATCTAAACTCAATTCTCAAGTGCATTATGAATACTTCTCAAATTAAATTAGTCATCAAAACTCCATCAACTCAGCATTACAATCAACAATCTCAACTCAAGGCTCTAGACTCAATTCTCAAGTGCATTAAGCATGCTTCTCAAATTAGTCATGTAGGGTTATGCAAATTCTCATGAACATATTCAATTTAAGAAACAAATAGTATGATGATCATCAACATAGGAAAACATGTAATTTAAATCATTTTTTCAAGAAACATTATCTAGAAATCATGCATGTAGACTTTTTGAACCATCAACTTATCTAGGACCTCTATGGGGCACATGAGAGAACATTTCCATATTTTTAGTTTAGTCTTACATATTTGGGATGCACCTATCAACCAAGTAATTCAAGGATCTCTTCTAGAATATCTCAACTCAAGCTCTTCTCCTCTCTCCTCAAGCCCTAGCGTTGTTAGATTATGGAATAGGACTTAGAATGAGGGTTTTAGACCTTTTTCATGTCAAAACGACCTTGTTAGATCATGTATAGAGTTTAGGAGGGGTGGAGAATTGACCGAAATGCCCCTCTTAATAATTTAGAAATTTTCAACTCGGAAAAGACCCAGTCCGTGATATGGAACGATCGCGCACCGTGTAATTTCAGAAAATATTTTCTGAACGAGTTTCCTCAATCCCGTTGAAAATTTAAAAAAAAATATAATTGCTGGTCCGTGATGGATGCGCGACGCGCCTCTGTCGTGTACTAACACTGTTTTATGCTTCATGACGAAAAATTATCTTTTAATCGGGTCGCTCTAAAAATCGACCGAGACCATTTTCCCACTCAATTTTTCATGTTGATCACAAATTTGATCTCGGATTTGCCATCTGAGCATCATAAGATGCGTTACGTGCATACCTTCACTCTAGGGGTATTTTTGTAATTTTATCGGGCGTTACCCACTCCTCTTGCGGCAAAGTTTGGGGGAGTGGTCAATTGGAGTATTTTTGCAACAGTGCGGGAGTTTGAAGTAGATCCATGTTCGATTGAGCTCAAAATAGTGTTTGATATCAGAGTGTTCTCTTCTTGCCCTTTGACGCCTAAATAATTAAAGCTTTCATTTATGTTAAACATGATCTTCTGAATTGTAATTTAGAAAATACTTACACATAACTATTTTGCAATTTAGATGTTATTATGAAATAACCTTTTCTTAACTAGATATACAATCCGAATAAAGAAGGGTCGTGGAAAAACTAGAGGAAAAGGTCTTGAAAAGATTAAGAGGACTTTGGAAAAAGAAAGATGGCGATAGAGATCCCAATTGGTAAAGGGAGGCTAGTTAAGGCGATTCAATCAGCTAAACTCTCAAATGAGTTAGGAGTAACTACGTGAAATTTTCTTCCACTCCCAAACGAGTGGAAGGAACTCACAGTGGAGGAAAAAAATGCTGCATTGATTTAGATGCCATGTAAGATTTCTATATTTTATGATTTTTTACGTTGTAATATGTTAGTGTTTGATTTTCTAAAATGTCAAATGGATTTTGATTTTTATGTGTGTTCATGCAAAACTTTATTTTTAGGAGAAGTTTGAGATTAATTTGGGTGAGCATTATATCAAAGATAGTTGTGAAGATCAACTCAAAAACAGAAGTCGACAGTGGCATTATAAATTGAAAAAGATGTTTGAAAGTGCACACTCTGAAGAAGATGCTCGCAAATTTGAAGTTCCAGAACTAACTGCGGAAAATTGGAATAGGCTTTGTGACATGCAGTCGACTCCGGAGCATAAGGTCATCTATATTCAAATAAATAAACATTTTCTTTGCTTAATTGTTATTTAATTTACTTACATTTGTATTATCTTGGCAGAAACAATGTCAGATTAACAAGGACAATCGATCAAAACTTACATGTAACCATTTAATAGGGTCAAAAGCATTTGTAGCTGCTCGCACTGAACTAGTAAGTTATATACTGCTTCATCATCTTTTTATGAACCAGTTATTGACTTGTAATGTTTTGGAATGACCATAATCTCACAAAGCCGTAACTTATTAGGATCTCTTCTTGTTAAGAAGGAAAAAAACCAAAAACATATTATGTTTTTGTTTTTTGGATATGCAAAACATCAGCTAGTCAACTTTCCAAATAGAAGCGAAGTAGTTAATAAGAACAAATACTGTCACATGTAGCAGTAAACTTTTAGCAAATTTAAATTCACTATTACAAAGTTCAAGCTAAGCCACTTCACTGAAATGGGAAAAGGAAGACCAAATGGGCAGATTATTTGCGGCATAATTGTAAACACTAACTTTGCAGTTTCAGAAATTGTTTGGGGAAACAAAGTCTTGTATGGAATTTTGTCACTCAAATGATCCTTAGAACGAGGGGAGAGTCCCCACAAGAGGTCAATTTTCCCAATTAGTTTTCATAACAACTAATATTTCAAGGATAAAAACTAGCAAATGTAAACCCTTTTCCTACTATCTCACGAGCACAATACCATACAAAACACTCCAAACCAAACGAAGCAGCAATTCCAGCATCTTCAACCTTCATCTCCTTCCTATTCTTCCACATTTGTTTGACAGAATCTTCCTTCCAGAATGCCTCGTAACAACCAGGAATGCTGGCACGACGAATATAGAGTAACTGGTTGGACAACTCGTTGCACTTTTCAACAGCGGGTGGCTCCACAATGTACTATTTGTTCTGCTCTAGCAACTACTTGTAGTAGGCAGTACCATGCTTGGCAACAAATTTCGAAGCTTGGCATGCCTGAGATTGCATTTGTTGAATTTTGGATGCCATCAATTCACCAAAATTCCTTTAGGTCTGCGAACAACATGATCTACAAGGAAAATGATTAGTGAGATTTTGTTTTTCTCGCCGATGACCGCGCCCCTTGGGGGTCATGAGGAGAGACTAAACCCCCACATATTATGTTTACGTTAAGAGAAAGATATATATATATATATATATGGACTCTTTCCATGTCACCATTAGGATCAAAAGTATTATGAAGTATCCTACTTCTAAATAATGGGAGATGGACTCTATCCATATTGAGTTCACCTCTACATTCTCTAGGCAGAAGAGCAGGGTATTCAAACCAAGACCTATTAATTCATGACATATTAGCTTCCCTGTAGCAATATTGAATTTTTAAGGAGTTTAAAAAAAGAAATAGAGATATATAACCTTGTATCCAAACACATCATGTACGATATCTTGTGAATACTAACAAACATTTTTAATTTTTTTTTGTAGGGTGAAATGAAACCTGAAAAGGTAGAACCCGATAGAATTGAGTACTACAAAAATACTCATTTCTCAAGTGAAAAAGTCTGGTCATCTCAAGAAGCTAAGACTATGTGAGAAAAAAATATTTTAGTCACACTCGATATGATTTCTTTGTTATTATCATAACTCATAAATATTTTCTCTTTGCAGGACAACATGAATGATTTGAAAGTTCTTTATAGTTCCGGAGAGGCTTCCATGACTATTGATAAAATTATTAATGCTATACTTGGTACAAAGTTGGGGTACATAAAAGGGCTCAGTTATGGTCCAAAACCTGACACTAATAGATCAGCACAATGGAGAACTGCTGAGTTAGAAGACTCACTTAGAAAGACAAAAGAAGAAGATATAAAAACCCAAAATGATTTGCACGATTAAATGTAGCTGGAGTTGTGGTAGAAAACCAGCAGACACAGATAGAAACATTACATTCTCAATTGGATACTATATCGGCACGTCAAGATGATATTTTGAAACAGTAGTAACATTTTATGAGCTGATCCCGGTCAAGGTTAGAAGTGTATTTAACTTATTTAATCTTATGTGATTCCAATAATTTTTCTATAGGACCAAGTTTAGTGATTGTTGAAAAGCTTTAATGGTTGCAGAAAGATTGTGACAAGTTGAAAGGTTTGCTTGTGAAATTGGTTATTATTGAACATTTGTTTTGTAGTCTTATGAGAAAATTCTCCAGGAGTCACTTTATCCATATAGGTTTATTAATAGGATAAATTAATAGAACAAGTCAAAATGATTCATTGACATTACAACAATACTCCATATTCAATTGGTTTCTCCATGGTGAAACTGAGGCTATAGATGTCTAGCATTTATGGTTTGTACCAGGTATTTTAGATTGAGCTTTAGTGGTGTAGTGGACATTGTATTCTGGACTTTCTTTTTGAACCTTTATGCTCTGGAATTCCGAATCAGGTGATCCTCACTATGGATCCCTGTCTTTTCCTGTGATATACTTATTTTTGTGAGGCATTCTATTTTTCTTAATCTGGCCATTTAAATTATTTATTGTTGAACCGAAAAAAGAGGATAATATCAAATGTCGTTATTTGACTGTAGTTGATTCATATTTGGTGTTAGTGAATCCAAATAACAAATGCTTACCATCGCAAAAAAAGAAAAGAAAAGGGAATTTTAGTAGCTCTGTTGGTTGGCTACCTGAATTCCTACTTTATTGGTGAGGGTTCGATTCCCCATATTGTAACCCTCCTCCCCATTTTCCCTTTCCCTACCCCCAATTTTGCTTTTTCAAAAAAAGAAAGTTATGAAACAGAGGGCGTATAAATTTCATTATAGTTCTTTTAATTAAATATATAAAAATTTTATAGCTTTTAGCATCTAACTTTGATTTTTTTCTTTCATTATACAGTGATCATTGAACCTTATCAAGTTATCCATTCAGGTACAACTAATAACTTCATAGTTTTTTTTTTTTTAAAAAATGTTGTTTATTTAGTTAATTAGACTAAGGGTTGGTCATAAATCAAAATATTGAACCGAATCAAAGTTCTATGAGAGATTTTCGCCACCTTTTGTTGTTTACTCTGTTTTTATGTTAGCTTGATCCTGAACTAGTAATTTATTATTTCCCCTATTTTCAAGTTTCTTGTACCATAAAAGATATTACTTTGCTACAGGCGATAAATGTACCCTAATGTGATCTTGCTCGAGTCCACATCACCACCAAGATTAACATCCACAAAGCCCTTCAAAACCACCTTGTTCTTGCCAAAACAAAGTGAAGTATTTGATGTACCTTTCAAATATCTTAGAAGCCACTTCACACCTTCCCAATGCTCTTTTCTCGGATTCACCATACACATGCTAACAACTGCCACTGCATGTGCTATATCAGGTATGGTGTAGAGTATAGCATACATCAAACTCCCAACTGCTGAAGCATATGGAACAAGTGCCATATGCTCTCGCTCCTTAACTGTCTTGGGTGACTGCTCCTTTGACAACCTTTTGTGATTTGCCAAAGGAGTAGTTCTGGGCTTAGCATCAGTCATCTTGAATCTGGCCAACACTTTCTCAATATACTGCTCCTAGGATAGGTTCAAAGTGCTAACAGATTTATCCCGAGAAATCTTCATCTCCAGAATCTGCTTCGCTGCACCCAAATCCTTCATGTCAAACGTTGAAGATAGATTTGCCTTCAGACGATTTATTTCTTGCATGCTAGATCATGCAATCAAGATATCATCCACATACAAGAGTAGGAAAACAAAGGACTCAGTGTATTTCTTAATGTAACAACACTGATCCGTTTCAGTCCTGCTAAATCCACTCTTGGTCATGAAGGAGTCAAACTTTTTATACCACTGCCTCGGTGCTTGCTTCAGTCCATACAAGCTCCTGTTGAGCTTGCATACCATGTGTTTCTTGCCCAGAACAACAAATTCTTCTGGCTGCTGCATAGATCTCCTTGTTTAGATCTACGTGTAAGAAGACAGTTTTTACATCCATTTGCTCAAGATGCAAATTCTCAGATACAACAATACTTAATAGAATCTGGATAGTAGTAAACTTCACAATAGGAGAAAATATTTCAGCATAATCAGAAAATATTTCAGCATAATCAATACCTTTCCTTTGTGAGTATCCCTTAACTACTAACCTCGCCTTGAACCTTCTTTTGCCATTTGGTTCAACCCTGATTCTCAAAAACCACCAATTTAACAAAGCTTTCCTCCCGTAGGTAACTCTGACAATACCCACGTATTGTTCTTTTCAAGTGAACTCATCTCATCATCCATGGCTTGCTCCTACTTATTTGAATTCTCCACTTATATAACCTCATCATAAGACTTAGGTTCCCCTTCATCAGTCAGCAAAAAATAGGGTAATGAAGGTGAATACCTATGAAGTGCTCTGATAGTTCTGGATGATCTCCTCAACACCTGCTCTGGTGACAATTGCTCACCCTCAGACTCTTCAGCATCAGTGTCTGGAGTTGGTTGAGTTTCTGTAGCAACATCTTTGGGTAACTCAATGTCAACTCCCACTTGCTTCATAGTTTCTGAATCTTTCTGCTCTCTGTGTTTGTATATGACAGACTCATCAAACGTGACATCACAATATCTTAGGATTTTTCGATTCTTATCATCCCAAAACCTGTAGCCAAACATGTCAATACCATAGCCTATGAAGTAACATTTCACAGCCTTAGCATTAAGCTTGTCCCTTTTCTTTGGATCAACATGAACATAAGCTGTGCAGCCAAAAGTTCTCAAGTGTGAGTACTTGACTTCTTTCCCGGTCCACACGTCCTCCGGAATCTTGAACTCTAGGGGAACTGATGGTCCCCTGTTGATCAAGTAAGCAGCTATGTTGAAAACATTTGTTTAAAACATCTTAGGCAGCCCACAGTGTATCCTCATGCTTCTTGCACGTTCGTTCAATGTTCTGTTCATCCTTTCAGCAACTCCATTTTGTCTTGCCTTCTCAGGAACTATCTTCATCATTCTAATTCCCTCAGCACCACAAAATGCTTTGAACTCTGACTTGTCATACTCTCCACCATTGTCAAATCTCAGGCATTTGATCCTCAAACCAGTCTGTTTCTCAACTTCAGCTTTCCACTTCTTGAAAGTCGCAAACACATTTGACTTATGCTTCAAGAAGTAGACCCAAACTTTTCTGCTGAAGTCATCAATGAGGGTGACATAAAACCTGGATCCTCCTAGTGATGAAACTGGAGATGGCCCCCAAACATCTGCATGAACCATCTCTAGCAGTACCTTCTTTGGTTGTCTCGAAGCCTTTATAAAGTTAACTCATTTTTGTTTGCCCATAATATAGCTCTCACAAAGACCCATATTAATGGATTTCATACCTAATGCTCCTTTTGCAACCAACATCTTCATTTCCTTGGCACTCAGGTGTTCAAGTCTGTTGTGCCACATACATGAACCAAAACCATCCTCAGCAACAACTACCATGTTAATACACCCTGCAGTGGTGTACAAGGTTCCAATTTTCGTTCCATAAGCAACAATCATAGACCCCTTCACAATCTTCCATGAACCATTCCCAAACTGTATTGTATAGCCTGTGCTATCCAACTGACCAGTAGAAAGTAGAATTTTTTTTAAGCTCGGGAACATATCTGACATCTTCCAATGTCCATTGGTTTCTAGATGAGGTCTTAATGCAAATATCCCCTTTCCCTCAACCTTTAAAGGTTTGTTGTCTGCAAGATACACTTTTCTAAAATATCCAAAAATTTGGAATTTTAGAACAATTCCTTGCTCAGACAAGAATGAAAAGATGCACCAGAATCTAAAATTCAACTGGGCTGTCCACGCTTAGAATCAGAGCATCCCTAATGTCTTCAGCTGAATTTATAGAATCATTACCATCTGCAAATTTTTTATTCTGCTTCTTTGGTTTCATGCAGCTTGTCCGATAGTGCCTTTTCTCTCCACAATTCCAAAAAACCACGTTGGGTCTGTTTGGAGACTTTCCTCAATTCTTTGATTTTGATCGGCCATGTTGATGTTGGCCTTTCGATTTGTTTCTCCCCCTTCCGTCAATGCTGAAAGCACTGCCTAATGAATGTCCCACTTCTCGTATGCGAATACTTTCGCTGTGAACAACATCATGTATTTCATCAAACTTTAGTTTCTCAAATCCACGGGAACTGCTTATCGCAACAACAATAGTATCCATAGACTCGGGCAAAGATGACATCAAAATCAACGCCTTAATCTCATCCTCAAAATTAATATCCACAGAACACAGGTGACTCACAATCATATTGAACTCATTCATATGATCATCTACAGATCCAGTCTCAGACATCTGTAAATTGAATAATCTACGCATCAAATATACCTTGTTCATCACCGATGGCTTTTCATACATCTTTGATATCGCCTTCAATAGATCTGTTTTGGCCTTCTCCTTTGCGATGTTGAACACCACGTTCCTAGACAAAGTCAATTGGATTAGACCCAATGCCTGGCGATACTTGAGCTTCCACACATCCTCTGTCATGGCTTCAGGATTCTCCCCGGTTAAGGATACGTGAAGATCTTTATGGTAAAGGTAATCTTCGATCTGCATCTTTTAGAAACTTAAAGTTGGATCCATCAAACTTCTCGATTCCAAGATTCAAACTGTCAATCTTCAGTGATCGTGTTGAATCGTCTGTGCTCTGAACCAGTACTTGTTATGATCGATTACAACACCTTGTGAATTTTGAAGAACAATCAAGAAGATTTTAGAGAGCAAAGTGATTCTGGGAAACCTAGAGAGACGTCAAATTCATGGTAACACCTCGTGGTAACCTCCAAGGTGATACAACATTTATATATATATATTAATGATAACATTGTTATAGAATACACTGAGAAAAATACGGTGAACAGTACAGCCTAAATTTGAAAGGCAAGATTGTTAATATATAAATAAGAACCTTTTCATATTAATCAGGCTCCACATCCCAACAATTTTGCATCTAGTATTTCGAGTGAAAGCTTGCTTATTGATAGTGGTTTTACAAACGACACGACTAATGATGAAAAGCTTTTTAGGGAGCGCGTGACAAATCAGTTAAATCAAGAGTCAGAATCCGAAGTGGAGAATACCTCCCAGCGATAGGAAAGGGGACTGTAGCAATTGAGAGTTATAAAGGTACCAAACTTATTTCTGAAGTTTTGTTTGTTCCTGAACATGATCAAAATTTAGTAAGTGTTGGAAAACTACTTGAAAAGGAATTCAAATTCTTTTTTGAAGTTAAAGTGTGTTTGATAATTGATCAAAGTGGTCAGGACCTATTTAGGATTAGAATGCAGACAAAAACTTTCTTTGTATCCAACGGAGGCAGAACAGATAGCTTTTCTTGGGTCATTTCCACCACAAGGCTCTTTCGTATATGCAGAAAAAGAAGCTGTCAAAAGGATTACGTCCACTTGAAGAGGAACTCCCAAGTTGCGAGGCATTTCAATTTAGTAAGCAAACCAGATTGTCATTCACAATTCAACTTGTAGAGCAAGTCAAAAATTGCAACTAATTCATATAGATCTTGGAGGCCCCAAAGAACTCCATCGTTGAAAGGAAGCAGGTATTACATAATTTTTATTGATGATCTAACAAGAATCGGTTGGATATACTTCTTATGATTCAAATCTGAGATTGCTCAAGTTTTTTCGAAATTCAAAGCCTTAATAGAAAATCAAAGTGGCTGCAAAATACAAGTGCTGAGATCAGATGATGGTACTGATTATACTTCAGATCAATTCACAAACTTTTGTGAAGTTGCTGGAATAGAGCATCAGCTTACTACTCCATATACTCCACAACAAAATGGAATAAGTGAAAGGAAGAATAGGACTATCATTGATATGTCATGGTATATGTTGCACGAGAAAGATGTTCCTAAAACATTTAGGGCAGAGGCAACCAATACTGCTGTATTTTTGTTGAATAGGTTGCCTTCAAAAGCAGTAAATGGTTAAACACCATTTGAAGCTTGGGACAGATACAAAACTTTACTGAAGAACCTCAAGATTTTTAGTTTCTTATGTTTTTCTCACATACCTCAGCAAAGAAGGGATAAATTGGACAAGAAGGCAGAAACCTGGAATCTTCATTCGCTACAGTTTGCAGTCAAAAGCTTACAGAATTTTTCAGTCACAGACTGGAATTTTTTGGTAAGCAGTGATGTGAAATTTGTTGAACATAAGCAATGGGATTGGGATGGGAAAAAACAAGAAAGTGAAGCCTATAAGTTGCACAATTTTGAGGAGCGAATTGATCATCTTTCGGTTCGAGGAACCAGATCCCTTTCGGGTATCTATTAAAGATGCAATGTAGCCCTATTTGAACCTTTTGAATATGAATAAGCTAAAAGAGACAAGAAATGGATACTTGAAATGCAAGAGAAGTTAACCATGATTGAGAAAAATAAGACATGGGAGCTGGTTGAAAGACATCAAGACAGAAAGATTATTGGTCTTAAATGGGTTTATAGAATTAAAATAAATGCAGATGGTTCGGTGAGCAAACACAAAGCTAGGCTTGTGGTGAAGGGTTTAGCCCAAATTTTCGGTGTGGATTTTTCTGAAACATTTTCATGAGTCACAAGCTTGATACAATCAGGCTTCTTTTGGCAATTGCAGCACAAAAGGGTTGGAAAATCTACTAAATGGATGTTAACTTAGCTTTTTCTGAATAGCTTCTTGCAAGAAAAAATCTATGTTGAGCAGCCTGAAGGGTTTGTTGTGGAAAGATAGGAAGAAAAAGTCTACAAACTGAAAAAGGCCCTATATGGATTAAATCAATGTCCAAGAGCTTGGTACAATAGAATCGATGATCATCTTTCTGACTTAGGTTTTCAAAAAAGCCTAAGTGAATCAACTCTTTACATAAAGCATGTTAACTCGAACATTACTATAGTTCTCTATATGTTGATGAGCTTTTGGTAATAGGAAGTGATGTTGGGATAGAATAGTTAAAAAGGGTAGATGATGAAAGTTTTTGAAATAACGGATCTTGGAGAGATGTCTTTCTTTCTAGGAATGGAGATTAGACAATTCTAAGATCACATATTCATTTGTTAGAGGAAGTATGCAAAAGAAATTCCGAGGAAATTTAGAATGAAAGATTGAAAAAGTATGTTCGCGCCTATGAATCTAAAGGAGAAGCTATAATGAAGGATGATGGTGCTGAACGAGCACAAGAAGAAAGCTACAAAAGTATGATAGGATGTTGATGTATCCTACAGCAACAAGGCCAGATATACTGTAGGTTGTAAGTGTAGTATCCCGATTTTTGAATTCTCCTAGTGAATTACATATGAAAGATGCAAAAATTGTACTTAGATATGTCAAAGGCACAATGGACCATGGAGTCAAATTTAACAAGTGCCAGAATTTCAAACTTTAAGGATTCTGTGACAGTGATTGGGGCAATTTTGTTGATCATATGACAAGTACTTCCGGGTACTGTTTTAGTTTTGGCGTAGGATTTTTCTTTTGGTGTTCAAAAAAATAAGAAATTGTTGCTCAATCAACTGCAGAGGTGAAATTCATTGCAGCGACAGCTATGATCAATCAAGCCTTATGGATAAGGAAAATATGTTGCGATCTTGGTTTGGATATGAAGGAAAGCACTGAGATATTTGTGGACAACCAAATATCATTAGAATAAATCTGATTACACTAAAAGCTTAGAGTAAGATGAAGTTCAGCTTGATCTTCCGCACATCATTCTCTAAGCTTTCAAAACATCTGGAATTCCTCTCCTTCTAGAATTTCCACCAGATACAATATGGGACAATTTTCCATCTACTCCTATCCTTAGCATGTGAATAAGTTCCATCCTAGCTGCTAATAGCCTCTGTGAGATTGCCTGGAATTGTCCATGCTTTACCTTTAAGGTTTAGGATGTTCTCCACAAGTGAGTTGTGTATGGACAACTTAGAAATATATGGTTGACTGTCTCAGCTGTCTCTTTACACAGGAAGCATCTTGAGCATATTGTCAATTTGTCATACCTCTGCTTATCAAGGGCATCCTTTGCTAGTAACCACACAAAAATTGATACTGTGCGGGAAACTTTTATCCTCCAAATTTGCTTCCATGGCCAGTTTGCTATCTGATGGTTGTATTGGTTCATAATTTTGTAGGCAGCATTGACCTTAGATGTTCACCTGGAAATCCGATCCTAGTTTATGCGTGCATTCTAAATTTTTCCATCTATCGCGATGTCATGCAGAGTAGTATACGGAATTTGAAAGAAGACATAGCCCTTATGATTGGGATACCAATAGAAAAACATCTACTTTATTGTGGAGAAGTTTTATAGGATGATCAAGTCATTTCTTCATATAGTATCCTTCTAGTATTGTTATTAATGAATCAACTTATCTCATTTTTTCATATCTTATTGAGCTTTCATACGCCCTTTACTTTTTTGACATATTAAAAAGGCTAATAATAAGAAAGGCCTTGCATTGACACTCGAGATGCAGCAATTAGATGAAAGTGATAATGACGCAGTAGATGAAATTTCTTTTTTTCTTGATAACAAGGGGAACCAGTAGGCGCTACCCTTTGGGTACACACAACGTAAACCCCTACTCCTATGATATAGCTCACAAACCACATAGGAGAGGTGACCTGCACTAGGCAAGCCTGATGCGATGAGCTCAACCCAGAAAGCGAACCCCTTGCTTTTGCTGGCAAGGGGTTTCGAACTTGAGACCTCCAACTTAGAAGTCTCAATCCCAAACCACTAGGCCACCACAAAGGGTGACGCGGTAGATGAAGTTATGTGTGGCATAGATGAAGAATCTCAAACAAGCAGTGATGGAGTGATGGTGATGACAAGGATTTATTGGTTGGTGAAGTTATTTCATAGAGTGATGAAAGTTTACAGGCAGGTGTTTTTAACAAGGAATCCACAGCCAGTTGTGGTAGGGGTTTCCACGTTGGGGCCTAAATGGCAAGTTTAAGGAGATAAAATTTAGGTTTCTCAATCTACTTTGACATGGGATTATGGATAAAACCTCTGACCTCTTTCCGAGACCCTTCCTTATTGTATACTTTAAGTTAATAGATCTCTTATATAAACTTCTTCCAAGGTTTATTCCATTTCATTGATCTTGATGTTAAAAGTTTGCTTAGGTGTTCCATTTATTGCAATTGAACTTATAAGCTAGGCACAGTTGAAACAGTTGGTGAAAATCTGGATCTAGCAATCCTATTTTTCCCCTTCCTCCCTAATTGGGGTGGCAAATGGGTGGTTGGGTCGGGTTCAAAATGGATTGACCTAAAATGGGTTGCATTTTAACTTTCCATATTTGTTGCGGGTCAAAAATTGATTGGGCAGTAAATGTGTGGGTTGGAAATGGTTTAATCCATACTATAAGTGCAATACTTTCTAGCTTTTTCTTCTATTTGGACCATTTAGTAACATAACATTTTAGTTAGACCGGTATAATTACTTTTAATTGGACCAGTATGTAGTCTTCATCATTAAACTTGGTGATAGCTTAAAACCACTTGTATTGATCATTAATAAGGAAAAAGATTCTCACTTCTTAGAGCCAAAAATCCTAAAAACAAAAGCCACCAAGTGGAACCAACTAGAATACTCCACAAAATTATCCCTAGCATGAAATTTCATGAAGCTTAAATTCCTTTAATGATTTGACGTTTACAATAGAACTTTGGAAATTTGATGAAATTGTAATTGAACGTTTAAAACATTCCAAGCTTAAAATAGGAATTTTTGACATTTAAAATATTCCACGCTTAAAATTGTATTATTGTAAACAATAATTGCAATGTTTAGAAGAGAAAAAGAATTCCCACATTGTAAACTATAGAGAGAACAAACATAAAAATAAGAGTTTAAGTAGGGTTAGCTTTATAACATTTCCTACTTCAGAAATGAAACTAAGAATTTTAAGTGACCAAAGTTTGGAAAATAATCCAATAAGAGTATTCTAGAGCATTATGGAAGAAAATCTGATTTTCAAAGTGGGGTGGGGCAACAATTTCAAATTTTGGAGAGATGGTTGGATTTATCAGACCTCTTTGAGTGAATCATTTCCAGACGTCTTTTCCATTTGCACCAATCTTAATGCCAAGGTCAGTGATTGTTGGGGTACACAAGGATGGTACTTATCCTTCAGAAGACTTTTGAATGATTGGGAAATAGAGAGAATGACCTCATTATTGGAAAAATTAAGGGGTACTAGCCTTGAAAGAAATGCAACAGATAGGGTTATTTGGATACACAACAAGGAGGGAAAGTTCATAGTTACTAGTGCCTATAAGAGAGGGAGACATAAGGGATCCAGAATTCTTACAATGGAAGCATATTTTGAGAGGTTTAATTCTGACAAAAATGCGATGTTTCAACTGGTTAGTAATCAGAAATGCCGTTCTAACCCAAGAAGTCCTTTAGAAGAAAGGAAGGATACCAGTACCAAGATGTTTTCTGTGTAATCTAATAGGGGAAAAAAATCATCTATTCCTACATTTCAAGTTCACGACACAACTCTTGGAACTTTTTCTCAACACCACTGGTCAAAGGTTGACCATGCCAAAGCACACAACTGATCTATTTTGTTGCTGATGCAGATAAGGGGGAAGCAAGAGTCAAAATAGTTGGTGGAAGTTAATTCCATCATGCATATAGTGGTTTGTGTGGAGAGAAATGAATGAAATTTGTTTTGTATCTGTTGTAGTAATAGTTCTTGTGTGGATCTAGACTCGTACTTTTTCCACAGTTATAACTGTTGTACCGACGGTCCCGAGGTGACTCATGGATTACATTCTGACCATAGTTGTATTAGTATCCATTGCCCCTGGTTGGCTTATGACTAATATTACCCTGGCTAAAGTTGTATCTGTAACCACAGTCTAGTGGATAGTTGTAAGTTACATGAACATCTTCAACTTTTTGTAGAACTATGTGCCACTGTAAAATGAGTAGGATTTCTGTTAGTTGAGATATGACTCTTTAGTATGTATGTCACCCAAGAGTTATGTCCTGATCTCTACACGAGATTAATGTTATGATTATGTTTCTCAGAAAATATTGCAATGATCTTGTTTTATGCTTTCACAAATCAGATTATCTGTTTTACTTCATATTTAGCTTGTTCATTGCTTATTACGATTTCACTCATTTTGATTTATGCAATGTTATTGCATATTGCTCATACTAAGTATATTCCATAGTATTGACTGCATCTTTTTAACCTATATTGTTTTATAAAATAGATGTAGATGCTCCATATTAGGTTCGCGGTTAGTATTGAGCCAATAAGCTGTCTGTGTTGGTGAATCCTCATTCTTCGAGGACAATTTTTTCTTTTATTCACTTTATGCTCAGATTTGAATTTTCAGACTTTAGAGTTAATCTAGGGGCTTGTCCTAGTAACTCGATTATGACTAGTGCAGGCTTTCAGACATCTAGATATTATGCTTTGTTGAAGTTACTAGATTTCCTTTACTTTTATGCTATAAGATATTCACACCGTTTTATGCTTTACTTCCACTCATGATTATTTTAACTTCAGTATGCTTTCATTGTGCCATATGGGTCGATGGGGCTCCTTGGGAGTCTGAGTACTGTGTTCAAGACTTGGGGGTAGTCTTGGGTCATGACACATATCCTACTCTAAGGTTTCATTCCAACCTCCCTGGCCCTTAACCACCTTGACTCTATCCCTTTTTATCAATAATGTTTCAAATCACTTAAACAAACATATATAGTCTTAAGAAATAAATTATCCACAAGATCTTTGGTCATCAACCTAATAATGATTATGATTATGCATGATATTATCATGACCTAGACCTAGAGTCTAGGAGTAACATGGCGAATGGGAACCCGAAAGTCCCCAGACATGCCTCAAGTACCCATAATCACATCATCGGTTGGGAAACGAAAGTGAATAGTAAACACACAGTTCTAAGGGACAGAGAAGTAGAACTCACACTATGGAGATATCATAGGGAAATGGAGTAACATTAATTCAAATATTACATAGCACATAAATACTAAGTGGCGGGTAAGTATGATTTATTCTATAGGGGCAATTCCGTTCTTAGGAACTTTCACCATATCATAAAGCTCATAAACCAAGTCACATAGCGAGAATCAATAGGTAACCATATCCATAAGCTTAGTCTCCAAATATAACACTTAGCAAATAAATGTAAAAGAGTTTACAAGATGTCCAACGATGCCTCTAGTCATGTGATAGGACGGGGGCCAGGACATACACCAGGCCTACCCTCAAATGTAAAAAACATAACCAAAAGCACCATAGGTAGAGGATGGGTGGCTTGTCCTTAGGAGGTAGGATCACCATGGCAAGAAAACTCAAGATCAAAGCTAGACATCGTACAATGGATGAACATAGTCCTCAGTCCCTACATGATCAGATCATGTAGGCAAAAATATGCATTTATACTCTTGAATGTACTAAGTATGCGGGCATGCAATGCATATCACTTACAAAACCTGCATTCAATATTAGATGACAAAGACACATAATATAGAAGGAGATATATAAAAAGAGATATAGTATATGATATGCCATGAAGTTCATGATGCATGAAATGCAATAATATTCATATAGAGTGGTGATGGAGTATAACTGACAAAATCAAACTCATGTGAGCTATTACAGGAATTAGTCCGATGTAGACCTCTCATCTATAGAAGAAGATTACTTGCCAAGGGTAATCTACACCATACCTTAATACCTCACTTTTCGGTGTAATGGGCACCTTCTTTAATACCTTTCTTTTCAGAAGGTTGTTCATATCAAAACATATCATATCATAACATATCAAAATATGTAACCATTCCTTACGACCTAGTCTTTTACGGTAATGACTACCATATACCTATGCTGACACATAGTTTTAGGAAAGGAAAGGACCCTTGGGGCTAGCCTTTATGCCCCCAATCTATCGATACTAAGTCAAGACATCCCACGAGAATACTTATACATATACACGCTTTCAAAGAGGCAATAGTCATTTCAAATCCTTTTAATGCACATTTAGGCTTAAAAGCAAAATCAAAGTTCATAATCATGATTCTCATGCATAGGATTAGCTCCTGCACATATACGGGATGATGTAAACATCCAAAATGCTCAAAGAGCCATAATCATAGACATTTATGTGATCACATTCTTGTCATATCCAATATCATATCAAAATCGTGCACATAAACATAATTGGGCTTAACCCACTTCGTAATTTGCATAAAATTCAATGTTCAAGAATGCATATGCTATGAATGAGATGAGAATAACATGGGTAATATAGATTCAATCTTAAATCAACAATTCAATATAAAATTCAAGAAAATCCCTAAATAAAATAAACATTAAAATCACAATTTAGATTACCCATACTTAAATCATACTTTAAAGGGACAATGCATATTCAAATCTTCATAATACTCAAGTAATTCAACATATTAGGGCTTTAAAACAACTTAAGATCAACAAATAACCATAGTCCATACTTCAATTGAATTTATTAAATCATAATTCTTAAAACCCATATTTAAAGTAAGAAATATTTCATGAAATTCAAGTGAAAAGAGTTTGGGTCTTGTTGGTTGAAAGGGACCAAGAATCATTCCAACATACCTTAGCTAATAAAGAAGATTCAAGAAGAATTTTGGTGAAGAAAGAGCCCTTCTTTGATTCCCAAGCTTAAAACCCACAAGAGTTCTTTGAAAGAGACTTAAGCGTGACTTGAGAGAATTTCAAATGTGAGGAATGAATTTGAATGTTAGGAATAGAGTTTAGGTCATTAGGAAGTCTTTAGGTAGCATTGGAATTCCCAAAAGACCTTTAGAATAAACCATAATTACGAAAATCCCATTAATGAATCAAGTTGAAAAATTGAACGTCATCACTTCAAGGGAGGTTGTACGGTCCGTGACACGCCAGATGGAGCATATACTCGTCTGTAAACCAACATTAAGAAAAATTATGCCTGACGAAGGTCTGAAATGGTAATTCCATACCTAAAAATTTTTGACGAAATCAACACACAGAGGGCTTCACCGGTCATGTAAGGCCACACGGTTAGTGTAACTGCTCGTGCCCACATACTTAGAAAAATAAAAATTTTCTAGGATGAAGTCTCGAGAGGGTGATTTAAAACTTAGAAAAATGTCCTCTCTGGAAGCCATATGGAGAACGTCATGGCCCATGAGACTCCACAGAGCCCGTGAGAGTGGCCATGTCCCTACACTTGGTCCCTAACAGTGGGATTCCAAGCTTAAGGCCACCACACGACCCTTCACACAGTCAGTAAAGTGCCACACGACCTGTGTGGGGTCAAAGTGTGGTGTGCCTTAGCTCGAAACTCCACGCCAAGGGCAAAACATCCATCATGAGGCCAAGGGTCACTTCAGGGTGGATCCACACGGGCCGTGTGAGCTCCCATGGAGTGTCACCTTGGTCCAAAACTCTCCAAAAACAAAATTTTCAAGCTCCAATGATGTCGTAAAACTTCTGGGTCTTAACATCATCTTCCCATTGGGACATTCAACCTTGAATGTGCAAGAACAAGGGTTGAAAGGCTAGACGCCAAAACTGAACTTCCAAACATAAGATACAATACATATTTTATCATTTGAAAATCATGTAGTCATTAAAACTCATATCAAAACATATTCAAATCATTCCAAGCATCGTAAAAATCATTTTCATGCACATGTATGCATGTCATATCATAAGACTCAAGAGTGAAAGAGCTAGAACAACTTAGAAGAGGAAGAACCTAATACCTTAGGCTTGAGTATAATGGAAAAGATGGGGATATCATTTCATCATGTCCAACTACGCCTCCTATGTAGCACTCTCCACAAGTTGATTTCTCCAAAGCACCTTAACCCAAGCCACATCCTTGTTACGAAGCCGCTTCACTTGCCTATCAAAAATCTCCACCAGAATTTCCTCATACGATAAGTTCTCCTCAACCTCGAAACCTTCCAAAGTCAAAATAGTACTAGGATCACCAACAAACTTTCTCAACATAGACACATGTAATACCGAGTAGATAGAACTCATATCTGGAGGCAATTCCAATCTATAAGCTACATTTCCAATCCACTCAACGATCATATAAGGGCCTACATACCAGGGACTTAGCTTGCCCTTCTTGCCGAAATGCATCACATTTTTCATAGGTGAGACCTTCACATACACCTAATCACCAACATGAAACACAAGGTTCCTCTTCCTAACATCTGAATAGGACTTTTTGCGACTTTGGCCATCTTTAACCTTTCTTTAATCAACTTCACCTTCTTCATAGCCTCCCATACCAAACCCAGGCCAATTAAAGCCATCTTTCCCAACTTAAACCACCCCAGCGGAGACCCCATCTCCTACTATACGAGGTCTCAAATGGTGCCATACCAATGTTCGCATGAAAGCTATTATTATAACCATACTCAATGAGTGGAAGATGGTCATCCCATATACCCTTGAACTCCAGCACACAAGCCCTTGACATGTCCTTCAAGTTTTGAATCATCCTCTCGGTTTGTCCATCAATTTGAGGGTGAAAGGAAGTGCTCAACTTTACCTTAGTACCAAGACCTCTTTGAAATGACCTCCAAAAGTGAGATGTAAATTGGGTACAATGATCAGATATGACAGACCTACGCACACCATACAACCTCACCAACTCTTTGATGTACAACCTTGCATAATCTTCGGCACCATAAGTAGTCTTGACCGATAGGAAGTGATATTACTTAGTCATCCGGTCAACAATAACCCAAATTGAGTCAAATTGTCTTCAAGTTCGAGGAAAACCAACAACAAAATCCATGTTCACATCTTCTCACATCCATGTAGGAATCTTAATGTCTTGAGCCAACCCACCGGGCCTTTGGTGCTCTACCTTCACTTGTTGATAATTAGGGCATTCAAATACGAACTTAGCTATGTCTTTCTTTATACCATGCCACCAATACACCTCCCTCAAATCTTGATATATCTTAGTAGATCTCAGGTGAATAGAATAATGAGAGTTATGGGCTTTAGTCATTATCACCCTCCTAAGATCATCCACATCTGGAACATATAACCCATCTTGATAACGAAGCATACCATCTCCCTCTTGGGAGAAAACCTCTATTCTCTTTTTGACAACCAACTTCTTTAACTCAAACAGTAATGGGTCTAGATGTTGCTTAGCGTTAACATCGACAACCTTCGATGATTCGACCCTATTTTGAACATGAATACCACCGATATTAGAGTCGGCTAACCTAACACCATCCTAGCCAAACGATTAACATCCTTTCCCAGCTCCTTCATCTCTTCCAGTATAGGATCCACACTTCACATATATAACCTACTAAAAGCATCGGCTACCACATTCGCCTTGCCGGGATGCTATTGAACACTCATGTCATAGTGTTTTAGGAGTTCCAACCATCTTCTTTGCCTCAAGTTAAGATCCCTTTACACATATTGCAAACTCTTATGATCAGTGAAAACATCAATATGCACCCCATACAAATAGTGTCTCTAAATTTTCAAAACAAATACCACCGCCGCTAACTCAAGGTCATGAGTCTAGTAATTACGCTCATGCACTTTCAGTTGCCTTGATGCATAGGCTATTACCTTACCATGTTGCATAAGTACACAACCCAACCCAATCCAAGAGGCATCACAATACACCACAAACACATCCAAACCATTTGGTAAAGTCAAAATAGAAGCCGATATAAGCCGATCCTTCAAGGTCTGAAAACTCCTGTCATATTCATCCGACCATACAAACTTAACCATCTTTTGAGTCAACTTAGTCAATGGAGATGCAATAGATACCCTTCAACAAACCTCCTACAATAGCCAGCCAACCCAAGAAAACACTGAAAATCCAAAGGAGTCAATGGTCTAGGACAATTCTTCACAAGACTCGGTCTTCTTTAGGTCAACCTTAATACCATCACCGAACACCACAGGGACGAGAAAATCCAATTCACCCAACCAAAACACATATTTGCTAAACATAGCATACAATTTCTTCTCTCTAAACGTTCGAAGAACCAACCTCAAATGATCCGCACGTTCTTGCTCACTTCGGGAGTAAATGAGAATATCACCGATGAAGACAACCACAAACCTGTCAAGAATTGGCTTTACCTGATTTATAAGATCCATAAACTCGACCGGAACATTAGTTATGCCAAAAGACATCACCACAAATTCAAAGTGCCCATATCTAGTAAGAAAAGACATATTGGGAATATCACACTCTCTAACTTTCAACTGATGGTACCCGGAATGGAGGTCAATCTTTGAGAAATGGGTAGCCCCGTGAAGTTGATCAAACAATTTATCGATTCTAGGCAACAGATACTTATTCTTAATTGTCACCTTATTCAATTGCCTATAATCAATGCACATCTGACGAGATCCATCTATCTTCCGTACAAATAACATCGGAGCACCCCATAGAGATATACTTGGCCTGATGAAACCCTTCTCTAACAAATCTTTCAACTGATCCTTTAACTCTTTTAACTCAACTGGTACCATACGATAAGGAGGAATAGAGATAGGTTGAGTATCCGAGAGAAGATCTATGCCGAAGTCTAGTTTCATTTCGAGAGGAATACCACGCAAGTCTTGAGGAAACACATCAGGAAACTCCTTCACCACGGGAACTAACTCAAGAATAGGTGGTTCAGACTCCACATCATTAACCCTCAATAATGTGATATATGCACCCCTTGGAGATAATTTTCCAAGCCTTGAGGTAGGAAATAAACCGACCCTTAATAGCAGAGTTACTATCATTCCATTAAAGAATGGGCTCACTAAGAGGTTGGAACTTGACCTTCCGGGTTCTACAATCTATAGAGGCATACGATGCATGCTACCAATCCATCTCAAGAATCACATCAAAATCAAGCGTCTCAAGTTCCACAAGATCACATGGAAAGCCTTTATAACACAAAAATAGGGTAACCCTAATAAACTCAATAAGCAACTACAAATTCACCCACAGGGGTATAAACTTAAAAGGGGTCCCTCAAAATTTCAGAACTCAAACCAAACCTAATAGCCAACAAAGGAGTCACAAAAGAAAAATTTGCACCCGGATCAAGTAAAGCATAAGCATCATAATCAAAGACTTTTAACATACCAGTCACAACATTCGGAGCCTACTCAACTTCTAACGAGCATGAAGAGCATATAACCTGTTGTTCCTCGAGGCAACACCTTGTGGATATCTTATCATGCCTTGCCCACCCTGAGCCACTTGACCTTGTCCTTTTTAAGCAGTCTTAGGGCAATCAACAACCTTGTGGTTCTTGTCACCACACCCAAAGCATGCACCGAATTCTCTCCAACAAGCACCCGAATGATTCCTTCCACACTTGTCACATGGGGAAGCCAAGACCCACCACAAACCGTTGCCTTAGGAGGAGGCACCCTAGCATTAGAACACTGGCCCTACTAGAAGCGACCGTAACCACTAACCTTGGAGTTGGATCATAATTGGACCTCTTTGGATTATGCACTCTCTTCTCCTTGAGGTTTTCCCCTTCAATCTGTTCAGCATACACCATGAGCCTTGAGAAGTCCATATCCCGAATAAGTATATCCGTATGAAATTCTTTCACAACAAAATTAGAGATACTGAAAATGAACTTATGTTCTTGTATAGGGTTTAGCCACAAGCATGGGAGCATACTTAGAGATCTTAGTGAACTTGAGGGCATAGTGCCTCAAACTCATACCACCCTGTTTGAGGTTAATAAACTCAATCATCTTCCTTCTCTAAGCTCAAGAGGGAAGAAGCATTACAATCCATTGACTATTGAGTGTACCACACCAGAGCCACATCCTTCAACTGATATGCAACCAACTCAACGTTCTCTTAAGAAGTGACCCCCATAACATTCAACAGCTTAGTAAGATCATCAATGAACTCTTAAGCATCCTCATCAGCCTTTGACCCATAAAACTCCAGAGGATTCATCTAAGAGAAATCTCTCACCCTAGAAGCCGGGGTGTGATCCCGAGGAGGATTGGCCTGCCTAGTCTAAGAAGTCACCATCTGGGCAAGCATAGCTAAGGCCATATGGAATTCACCGTTAGAAATAGGCTCTTCCTTAGGCCCTTGAGATGCTTGACCCTCACTATTCGGGGCCACTTTTGGTAGGGGAGCTCTTCCTCGAGGCATCTTCTGTAATGGAGTAAGGATACCATCAAGATGAGGAATTAAAATATATGATCCATAGCACGACATAAGATATGAAGAAGCGACAGAATTAGTAGAATGTCGTCATAGCCTCCAACTCATAGGCATGGTCCTCTTCACACCCATGAATAGGACTCTACTTCACGTGACACATTGGACTCCGAGGATCATTTACAAACCTAGTGCTCTGATACTAAGCTTGTCATGACACAAAGCCATGATCTAGGAATGACATGGCAAATGGAAACCCGAGAATCCCAAAACAAGCCTCAAGTATCCGTATTCACATTATTTGTTCGGAAGCAAAAGCGAATAGTAAACAAATAGTTCTAAGGGACGGGGAAGTAGGACTCACGCTATGGGGATATCATAGGGAAATGGAGTAATATGAATCAAAATAACTTATATCGCATAAATACTATGGGGCGGGTAAGTATGCCTCACTCTATGGGGGCAATTCGGGACTTAGGATCTTTCACCATAATATACAACCATATCATAAAGCTCATAACCATATCACATAATGATAAACAATAGATAACCATATCCATAAGCATAATCTCCAAATACAACACTTAGCAAATAAACATAAAGTAGTTTACAATATTTCCAACGATGCCTCTAATCATATGATAGGATAGAGGCCACGAAATACACTAGGCTCACCCTCAAATGTAAATAATATAAACAAAAGCACCATAGGTAGAGGATAGGTTGCTTGTCCTTTGAACATAGGACTCACCACGACAAGTAAACTCAAGACCCAAGATAGACGTCGTACGGTGGATAAACGTAATCCTCGGTCCCTACATGGTGAAATCATGTGGGCAAAAGTATGTGTTAGTACATTTGAATGTACTAATTATGCGGACATGCAATGCATATGACTTACCAAACCTTCATTCAATGTTAGATGACAAGTGCACATTATATAAAAAGAGATATATAACAAGAGATATAGTATATGATATGCCAGAAATTCATGATGCATGAAATACATTAATGCTCATATATATTGGGGATGGACTATAACCGACAAAATCAAATTTATGCGAGCTATTACATGAATTAGTCTGATGTAGACCTCCCACCGGTAGAAGAAGATTATTTGCCAAGGGTAATCTACACTGTACCATATAACCTTGCTTTTTGTTTTGATGGACACCTTCCTTATGACCTCGCTTTTCGGAAGGATGTTAGTATCAAAACTTATCATATCATAACATATCAAAATATGTGATCATTCCTTACAACTCAATATTTTCGGCAATGGCTACCATAAACCTGTGCTGGCACATAGTTCAAGGAAAGGGAGGGCCCTTAGGGATAGCCCATACTTCCCCAATCCATAGCTGCTAAGTCGAGATATCCCACAAGAATACTTATACATATACATTCTTTCAAAGAGGCAATAGTTATTTCAAATCCTTTTAATGCATATTTGGGCTCAAAAGACAAATCAAAGTTCATAATCATGATTCTCATGCATAGGATTAGCTCATGCACATGTACAAAATGATGTGAACACCCAAAATACTAAAGAGCCATTATCATAGACATTTATGTGATCACATTCTTGTCATATCCAATATCATATCAAAATCATATACATAAACATAATTGGGCTTCACCCACTTCATAATTTGCGTAAAATCCAATGTTCATGAATGCATATTCTATGAATGATATGAGAATAACATGGGTAATATAGAGTCAATATGAAATAAACAATGCAATATAAAATTCAAGTAAATCCATAAGTAAAATCAACATTCGAATCACAATTTAGATTACCCATAGTTAAATAAAACTTTAAAGGGACAATGCATATTCAAATCTTCATAATACTCAAGTAATTCAACATATTACGGCATAAAATCAACAAATAGTCATAGTCCATACTTCAATTGAAATTATTAAATCATAATTCTTAAAACCCATATTTAAAGTATGTGAAATTTCATGAAATTCAAGTGAAAAGAGTTCTTGTCTTCTTGGCTGAAAGGGACCAATAATCAATCCCACATACCTTAGCTAATAAACAAGATTCAAGAAGAAGTTTGGTTAAGAAAGAACCCTTCCTTGATTCCCAATCTAAAAACCCACAAGAGTTCTTTGAAAGAGGCTTAAGAGTGACTTGAGAGAATTTTAAATGTGAAGAATGAATTTGAATGTTAGGAATAGAGTTTAGGTCATTAGGAAGTCTTTAGGTAGCATAGGAAGTCGCAAAAGACCTGTAGAATAAACCATAATTATGAAAATGCCATTAATGAAATGAATTGAAAAATTGAACGTCGTCACTTCAAGGGAGGCTATATAGTCCGTGACACACCACACGAACAATATACTCATCAGCAAACGAACACATAGAAAAATTATGCCTGACGAGGGTCCAAAATGGTGATCCTATAATTAGAAATTTTTGACGAAATCAGCCAGACAGAGGGATTCATGGGCCATGTAAGGTCACATGGTCCGTGTGACTGCCTGTGCCCCATACTTAGAAAAATAAAAAATATCCATGATGAAGTCCCAAGATGGTGATTTAACACTTAGAAAAATTTTCACTCTGGAAGCAATATGGAGGGCCTCACGACTCATGAGCGTGGTCATGTCCCTACACTTGGTCCCAAATGGTGGGATTCCAAGCTTAAGGCCACAAACAACACAACCCTCCTCACAGTCCATAAAGTGCCACACGACCCGTGTAGGGCCCAAGTGTGGTGTGCCTTAGCTTGAAACTCCACACCAAGGGCCAAACATCCATCATGAGACCAAGGGTCACTTCATGGGGGCTCCAGACGGGCCGTGTGAATCACTTGAGCTCTCATAGAGTGCCACGTTGGTCCCAAACTCCCCAAAAATGAAAATTTCTAGCTCCAATAAGTTCATACAACGTCCGGGTCCCAACATTATCTCCCCCTTGGGAACGTTCATCCTCGAATGTGCAAGAACAAGGCTTGAAAGGCTTGACTAAGAACATGAACTTCCAAACACAACATGCAATGCATAATTTCATCATTTGAAAATCATTTAGTCATTAAAAATCATATCAAAACATATTCAAATCATTCCAAACATCAGAAAAATCATTTTCGTGCACAAGTATGCATGTCGTGTCATGAGACTCAAGAGTGAAAGAGCTAGGACCACTTAGAAGAGGATGAACCTAATACCTTAGGCTTGAGTAGATTGAAAAAGAAGGGGATATTGTTTCATCATGTCCAACTACACCTCCCATGTAGCACTCTCCATATGTTGATTTCTCCAAATGACCTTAACCGAAGCCACATCCTTGTTACAAAGCCAAATCCTTGTTACGAAGCCACTTCACTTGCCTATCGAAAATCTCCACATGAATTTTCTCATAAGATAGGTTCTACTCAACCTCAACACCTTCCAAAGGCACAATAGTACTAGGATCACCAACCAACTTTCTCAACATAGGCACATGGAAGACCGAGATGATAGAACTCAAAGCCAGAGGCAATTCCAATCTATAAGCCACATTTTCAATCCGGTCAACGATCACATAAGGGCATATATACCGGGGACTTAGCTTGTCCTTCTTGCCTAAACGCATCACACTCTTCATAGGTGAGACCTTCACATACACCCAATCACCAACATACAACTTAAGGTTCATCTTCCTAACATCCGAATAGGACTTTTGGTGACTTTTGAGGGTCTTCAACCTTTCTTTAATCAACATCACCTTCTATATAGCCTCCCACACCATATTCGGGCCAATAAAAACCACCTCTCCCAACTCAAAAAACCCCATCAGAGACCTACATCTCCTACCATACAAGGCCTCAAACGGTGCTATACCAATGCTGGCATGAAAACTATTATTATAAGAAAACTCAGTGAGTGGAAGATAGTCATCCCAGTTACCCTTGAAATCCAGCACACAAGCCCTCAACATGTCCTCCAAGGTTTGAATCGTCTCTCGTCTTATCCACTGGTTTGAGGGTAAAATCAATTTCACCTTAGTACCAAGACCTCTTTGAAACGACCTCCAAAATTGAGATGTAAATTGGGTACCATGATCCGATATGATAAAACTTGGCACACCATACAACCTCATCAACTCTTTGATGTACAATCTTACATAATCTTCGACACCTTAATTAGTCTTGACCGGTAGGAAGTTAGTCGACTTAGTCATCCGGTCAATGATAATGCAAATAGAGTCAAATTGCCCTCAGGTCTGAGGCAATCCAACCACAAAATCCATGTTCACACCTTCCCACTTCCAAGTAGGAATCTCAATGTCTTGCGCCAACCCACTGGGCATTTGGTGCTCTACCTTCACTTGTAGACAATTAGGGCATTCAGATACGAACTTGGCTATGTCTTTCTTTGTAGAATAATAAGAGTTCTGGGCTTCACTCATGATCACCCTCCTAAGATCATCCAAATCTAGAACATATAACCAATCTGGATACCGAAGCAAACCATCTCCCTCTTAGGAGAACACCTTTATACTCTTTTCGGCAACCAACTTCTTCAACTAAACCAGTGATGGGTCTAGATCTTGGTTAGCCTTAACATTTACAACCACTGAAGATTCGGCCCCATTATGAACACGAATACTGTCATAAATAGCGTCACCCGACCTAACACCCAACCTAGGCAGACGATGAACATCCTTTGCCAACTCCTTCTTCTCTTTCTCAACATGAGCCATACTTCCCATAGATAACCTACTAAGAGAATCCGCTACCACATTCTTCTTGCCAGGATGATATTGAACACTCACGTCGTAGTCCTTTAGGAGTTCCAACCATCTCATTTGCCTCAAGTTAAGATCCCTTTGGGTAAACACATATTGCAAACTCTTGTCATCGGTGAAAACATTAACATGCACCCCATACAAATAGTGTCTCCAAATTTTCAAAGCTAATACTACCAACGCTAACTCAAGGTCATGAGTTGGGGTAATTATGCTCATGCACTTTCAATTGCCTTGATGCGTAGTCTATTACCTTACCATGTTGCATATGTACACAACCCAACCCAATCCGAGAGGCATCACAATACAACACAAACCCATCCAAACCATTTGGTGAAGTCAAAACAGGAGCCGATGTAAGCTGATCCTTCAAGGTCTGAAATATCCTTTCATATTCATCCGGCCACACAAACTTAACCTTCTTTTGACTCAACTTAATCAACAGAGATGCAATAGATGAGAACCCTTCAACAAACCTCCTATCATAGCCAGCCAACCCAAGAAAACTCCAAATATCCCAAGGAGTGAATGATCTTGGCCAATTCTTCACGGCCTCAGTCTTCTTTGGGTCAAGCTTAATACCATAACCGGACACTACATGACCGAGAAAAGCCACTTCACTTAACATAAACTTTCATTTTCTAAACTTATCATACAACTTCTTCTCTCTCAATATTTGAAGAACCAACCTCAAATGATCTAAACATTCTTGCTCACTTCAGGAGTAAATGAGAATAACATCGATGAAGACAACCATAACCTGTCAAGGAATGGCTCGAACACCCGATTCATAAGATTCATAAACACTGCTAGAGCATTAGTTAGGCCAAACAAGATCACCACATATTCAAAGTGCCTATATCTAGTCCAAAAAGCCATCTTGGCAATCTCACACTCTCTAACTTTCAACCGATAGTACCCAGAACAGAGCTCAATCTTTGAGAAATAGGTAGCCCCTTGAAGTTGATGAAATAAGTCATCAATTCTAGGCAACATATGCTTATTCTTAATGGTCACCTTATTCAATTTCCTATAATTAATGCACATCTGAAGAGATCCATCTTTCTTCCTAACAAATAACACCGGAGCACCCCATAGAGGTATATTTAGCCTAATGAAATCCTTCTCCAAAAAATCTTTATCTGATCCTTCAACTCCTTCAACTAGTCGGTGCCATACAATAAGGAGGAATAGAGATAGGTTGAGTATCCTGGAGAAGATCTATGCCGAAGTCTACTTCCCTTTCAGGAGGAATATTTGGCAGGTCTTCGGGAAACACATTAGATAACTCATTTACCACCGAAACCGACTCAAGAGTAGGTGATTCAGACTCCACATCCTTAACCCTCACAATGTGATATATACACCCCTTAGAGATCATTTTTTAGGCCTTGAGGTAGGAAATAAACCGACCCTTAATAGCGGAGTCACTACCCTTCCATTCGAGAACAGGTTCACCAGGAGGTTGGAACTTGACCTTCTAGGTTCTACAATCTATAGAGGCATAAGATGCATGAAACCAATTCATCCCAAGAATCACATCGAAATCAAACATCTCAAGTTCCACAAGATCACACAGAAAGTCTTTTAGCAACACAAAAATAGGGCAACCCCGATAAACTCTATGGGTAACTATAGATTTGCCCACGAGGGTATAAACTGAAAAGGGATCTCTCAAAATTTCAGGACTCAAACCAAACTTAACAGCCAACAAAAGAGTTAGAAACAACAAATTTGCACCTGGATCAAGTAAAGCATAGACATCAAATTCAAAGAATTTTAACATACCGGTCATAACATCCGGAGCCTCCTCAATTTCCTGACAAGCATGAAGAGCATAGAACCTGTTGTTCCTCAGCGCAACACCTTGTGGAGCTCTTTGCAGGCCATACCCAGCTTGAGCCGCTTGACCGTGTCCTCTTTGAGCATTCTTAGGACAATCACCAACTTTATGGTTATTGTCATAACACCCAAAGGATGCACCCAATTTTCTCCAACAAGCGCTCGAATGATTCCTTTCACACTTGTCAAAGTGGGGAAGCCTTGGCCTACCACCAATCAGTGCCATAGGGAGCAGCACCCTAGTATTAGCAACCTGAGCATTAGAATCATGTCCCTATTAGAAGCGACTATAACCACCACTCTTGGAGTTGGAGAATCCACCATCATAACATGCCCTCTTAGGATCATGCACTCTCTTTTCCTTAAGGTTTTCCCCTTCAATCTATTCAGCATACACCATGAGCCTAGAGATGTCCATAGCCCGAATAAGCATAGTCGTATGCCATTCCTTCACAACCGAATCGGAGATACTGGAAATGAACTTGTACATTCTTGCACGGGCGTCATCCAAAACAATTGGAGCATACTTAGAGTGCTTAGTGAACTTGAGGGCATAGTCCCTCACACTCATACTACCCTGGTTGAGGTTAGTGAACTCAGTCATCTTGGCTTCCCTAAGCTCAAGCGGGAAGAAAGGATCTAGAAAGGCAAACTTGAACTCTTCCCAATTAAGAGCATTACCACAACCCCTCTTCGTTGACCATTGAGTGTACCGCACCTGAGCCACATCCTTCAACTGATATGCAACCAACTCAGCATTCTTTTTAGAAGTAACCCCCATAACGTTCAACACCTTATTGTCTAGCGTAAAAAAAAAAAGATTGTTTCACCGATGGTGCAATCAGACCACAAGTTTTAACTCATCAATGAACTATTGAGTATCCTCATCAACCTTTGACCCATAAAACTCCAGCGGATTTATCCGGGTGAAATCTCCCACCCTTGAAGCTAAGATAAGTTCCCAAGGAGGATTGACCTTCCTAGTCTGAGAAGTCACTACCTGGGAAAGCATAGCTAAGGCCGTATGGAATTCACCATTAGAGATAGGCTCTTCCATAGTCCTTTGAGGTGCTTGACCCACATTAGCCAGGGCCAGTCATTGTATTGGAGTTCTTCCTCGAGGCATCTCCTGTAATTGAGCAAGGTTACCATCACCATAAGGAATAAAAATATATGATCCATAGCATGACATAAGACATGAAGAAGCGAGACAATTCGTAGAACATCATCATAGCCTACCACTCAAAGGCATGGTGCACTTCACACCCGTTAATAGGACTCTACTTGACATGGCATGTTAGACTCTGCGGATCATTTACAAACCCAGTGCTTTCATACCAAGCTTATCATGTCCCGGACCTAGCGTCTAGGAGTGACATGGCGAATGGGAACCTGAGAGTCCCCAAATTAGCCTCAAGTATCTGTATTCACATCATTGGTTCGGAAACGGAAGCAATAGTAAACACATAGATCTAAGGGATGGGAAAGTAGACTCATGCTATGGGGATATCATAGGGAAAGGGAGTAACATGAATCCAAATAACACATAGCACATAAATACTAAGTGGCGCGTAAGTATGACTTACTCTATCGGGGCAATTCAGGACTTAGAATATTTTACCATAGCATACAACCATATTATAAAGCTCATAACCAAATCACATAACGATAATCAATAGGTAACCATATCCATAAGCATAATCTCCAAATACAACACCTAGCAAATAAAGGTGTTTACAAGATGTCCAACAATGCCTCTAGTCATACGATAGGAGAGGGGCCAAAACATACCCCTAGCTCACCCTGAAGTGTAAAAAAACATAAACAAAAGCACCATTGGTAGAGAATAGGTGGCTTGTCTTTAATTTGGAAGATAGGACTCACCACGACAAGCAAACTCAAGATCAAAGCTAGACGTCGTATGGTGGATAAACATAGTCCGCAGTCCCTGCATTGTGAGATCATGTAGGCAAAAGTATGCGTTACTACGTTTGAATGTATTAATATCCAGACATGTAATGCATATGACTTACCAAACTTGCAGTCAATGTTAGATGAAAAGGGCACATAATATAGAAGGAGATATATAAAAAGAGATATAGTTTACGATAGGCCATGAAATTCATGATACATGAAATGCAATAATGCTCATATATAATGGGGATGGACTATAACTGACAAAATCAAACACATGCGAGCTATTACATGGATTAGTCCATTTTAGACCTCCCATCAGTAGAAGAAGATTACTTGCCAAGGGTGATCTACACCATACCTTACGACCTCACTTTTCGCTACGATGGACACCTCTTTACAACCTCGCTTTTTAGAAGGATTTTCATATCAAAACTTATCATATCATAACATATCAAAATGTGTAACCATTCCTTATGACCCAGTATTTTCGGTAATGGCTACCATACACCTATGCTGACTCATAGTTCAAGAAAAGGGAGAGGGGCCTTGGGGATATTCCTTACGCCCCCAATCCATCTGTTCAAAGTCAAGACATCCCACGAGAATATTTATACATATATATGCTTTCACAGAGGCAACAGTCATTTCAAATCCTTTCGATGCACATTGGGCTTAAAAGCCAAATCAAAGTTCATAATCATGATTCTCATGTAAATGATTAGCTTATGCACATATACGGAATGGTGTAAAAACCTAAAATGCTCAAAGAACCATAATCATAGACATTTATGTGATCACATTCTTCTCATATCCAATATCATATTAAAATCATATGCATAAACATAATTGGGCTTAACCCACTTCATAATTTGCATAAAATTCAATATTCATGAATGCATATGCTATGAATGAGATGCGAATAACATGGTTAATATAGATTCAATCTTTAATCAATAATTCAAATATGAAATTCAAGTAGATCCATGAGTAAAATCAACATTCAAATCACAATTTAGATTACTCATACTTAAATCATACTTTTAACGGATAATGCATATTCAAATCTTCATAACACTCTAGTAATTCAACATATTAGGGCTGAAAACAACTTAAAATCAACAAATAAGTGTAGTCCATACTTCAATTGGATTTATTAAATAATTCTTAAACCCCATATTTAAAGCAAGTAAAATTTCATGAAATTCAAGTGAAAAGAGTTTGGATCTTCTTGGTTGAAAAGGACCAAGAATCAACCCAACATACCTTAGCTAATAAAGAAGATTCAAGAAGAATTTTGGTGAAGAAAGAACCCTTCCTTGATTTATCATGCCCCGAGTCTACACCATCAACGTGGCTGGCACTAGGAAACCATTGTTGGCCTTCGAGCAAACCCCTGGTTTGACTAACACACTCAACTGGAAACTATAGCATGCATGCAAAATCAAACTCTTTACAAGATGTATCTTTTAAAATATTTAATAAAAGTCAAAGAGTCTCAATCATGCTTTATATAGAGTCTGAAAATATCTTTACATAAAATTAGTAATAATGCTTAAAATGTTTGAATGAAAAGACTAGACTGACTCACTAACATTGTCCATGAAGCCTCTGCTGTACTGAAGATAGGTGCCGCAACAAAACTCATGAATACCTGACAGTAAAATTAAAATACATAAACTAAAACTAACTAGAATCCTTTGAAAGTGAAGAGGTTTCACCAATTGCGTCTTTGAAAGCGGTCTTACTGAATGTCTGCTATCATGTGGATACCAAAATCTACATCATAAAATAATCTAGCACCAAAGGGCGTCACTACATGGAATGTACGGTATGTAAAATGGCCAAAACAGGAAAACTCAGAATTTACTGCTCAAAATCATAGGATTAATGCTGAAAATAATTCAATACCATAAGTAATGCATCATAGAAAAATATTTGATTTAATGCATAACTAAATGCGACTTTATCTGTGTCTAAAAATAATGTATAATATAACATGGGGAGTTTCTCTAACCGAAAACCATCATTATGAGCCTCGTGATGACACAACATTTAACCCACGTTGCCAGGGCCATCCCATGCCTTGGAAGGGTAACGGATGAAGTGTTGGGGATCCATATAAACTAGGCCATCTCAGTGGTATATGAGGAGTTATACATCTGGTACAATCTTATCCTACACTGGCTATGTAGTTTATGGGGTTAGAGTTATCTGAACTCATACCCAAATCAGTGCTCAATACTACTACCAAAACATGCACCGTGCTCAATAAATGTAAAAGTAACCCACTTTAGGGGAAAATCGAAAATCTACTGCGTGGAGCCTTGGCTCAAGATATTTTCTTTAAATGCTTTCTCATAACTTGTCTTTACTTATAAATAATGCATTTGAAATTATTAAGTTTTCTCAAACTATGAAATTTATGCATGATGAATAGTAATGCAAAATGCCTTAACTGACTGAACTACTCTTTTAAAACTTATATGCTATGCTTAAAAGATAGTATAGTAAATAGACTAGTTGTATAACTCATGCTAAGATGTTTCTTTAATCAACTCATACTTGAACTGAATAACCTTTCATGAATTTCATAGAGTCATAATTATATGAACATAATGTCTTATCATTCAAAGCTTAACTTGACAATAGAGTAATAGTACAACATAATAGGAAAATAATTCTCAAACTAGTTAGGGTTCTTGTAATTATTGTAATACTTCAAGAATTTAAATGGATGTACTTAACACTGAAGTTCTTAGCATGATAATGATAAAATAACAAGGATTTCATGATAAAGTTCTATATTTTCTCGAGAAAATCATAGGAGTAAAATTGACTTCACTCTTGACTAGAATTCTTGATAAGGGATATAGATTTAACATGGTAGTTTTTAAGAAGCCTTACATATCTGGAGATCGAATAACAATCACAACTCAAAGGACCACAGTCGAATACTTGGAAACCCTTTCTTCTCTCCTATCCTTCGCTCAAAGTCCCCTCATACTTTTAGCTTAATAGAAGTTAAGAATAGGTTTTGAAACCCTTTTTAGGCCAAAAACAATTTATACTAGTCATGGATTAAGTTTAGAAGGGGTGGAAAAATGTCTTTACTTCCCTTTAAAAGATTTAAAATTTTAAACTTCGGTGCAATAGGTCGAGGAACCAGGTCCCCGACGCGGACCTGTGCATTCTTTCCAAAACTTCTCCGATCGATTTTCTAATCCCGTAGAAAATATTGAGATAACATCTAAGTGTGAATTTGCGATGAGTCCGCGACGCAGACATGTTGTGCACTCTTACTAGAATTTTTTCGCATCGAAAAATTATCTTTTGATCCGATTGCTCTAAAAATCAACCAAGACCATTTTTGCGCATAATATTTTATATTGATTGCATTTTCAACCTCGGATTCACCATCGGAGTTAGGGAAGATGCATTATACTAGCATCTCTCATCTAGAGGCATTTTGGTAATCTTATCAGGTGTTACATTATCTTCCCCTTGGGATCATTCATCCTCGAATGATAAATAGATAAGGGTGATCTTATAGCACGAATCAAGCACTCAGGACTCTATCGAATCAACGAATCACAATCAACTAATCGACATCATACTTATCGACCAATCTAGACAATCACAAATCACTCAGAATAAGCAAATCGGTTCTGATCAAGAGTAGAGACACTCAAATTCGCAAAAAGAGTTTGGGACAATGTGTTGTTCGAGCAATCTTTTATATGGGGGTATTTAATAATTTCTAGGGTGTTACAATATCTCCCTCTTGAGATCAATCGTCCTCGAATGACGAGGATAGTATGGTTTACTCAAGGCACGAATTTCACTCAAGAATTTAGACAAGAAACATTACTCAACTGAAGCAAATATCAACCTCAAGGATAGAAGTGAGAATTTACCTCCAAGATCATCACAAAAGGGACGAATAAAAAACAATAACCCCAATACTCAAATACTCAAATAGTTAACTCCAGGATGAACATCATCTTAATGTAGGAACTCAACTAGCTAATAGACATCACATTTGTATTGTGAAGAAGGTTACTATCTCGAATACTTCCATCAAAATTTCTGAAAACTCTAAAAGGAGGCTATTGACCTGATATAAGGATAGAACTACTATGTAGCAAAAGATCTAACTGTTAACCTTAAGTGCAACCACACTCTCCAACTATGCTCTTCTTCTTGAGGTATACCCTTCAGTAACTGAATTTTGTAACTCTTATCATCACCTAAGTCTATTGCATACTCTTATCATGTTCAAGCCTAACTCAAAGTCACAAGGTGCTACCCGTAAGATGATCATACTTATACCAATCTAATCCATAAGGATTATGTTATGCACTTCCGTGGAGACCTTCATATGAAGAATACTATTCCCATACATCTACTTGGAATCCATTGTAAAAGTTATCAATAGACAACAACTACCACTCACTCAATGACGATCACACATTCAAGCATATCATTCTAATCACTTTATATGTTGTTATAGGTCAACATTACTTAGAAATCTTTAAGCTTATAATAGCACCTCTACACCCACAATCTTATTAACTCCTATGAGGTGGCATACAAATTTACTCTTACCTATATGTTACATACAACAAAATCTCATCTCTTTTTTTCTCTTCTTTTTTTCCTCTGTGCCTGTAACCTTAAATGGAATAAGTATACTATAAATGTCACCATAAGTGACACTCATTCTCTTTCATCTGTCACAAATCATCTACAATTATCAACATCAATATCAATACTAAAAGAAAAAATTATTAGAAGGGCTTCCAGTAAAATATCAAAAGCACGATTCATTCAAGAAATCTGATCTAAGAACACTCATAACATAATATGATATCACTAGTGTTTAGGGCCTATCACATGTTTATGGAACTGTGTATACTGTGAAGCTCAAGTCCTATCTTGTGTAACATAAGGCTAGAAACTATTAGTTCATGAGATAAGATCAGAATCGCTTAATGAAGTTATTCGTTCTCACTTTAAGAGTTGAGCATGAAGATGGATTAACATGAAGTGCATGGGTCTGAATCATGGGCATGGTGCCCTTGCATAAGATAGGAATAATGTATCATCATGGTGAAGTATAAGGAATCTATGGGATAGAAAAGCATCAATATATCATTCTGATCAGTTCAGCACTATCAAAAGCTCGAGATCTACTTTGGTTTATTACCTAAAACATCTCCCCTTTAGCTCAAAGGTCACCTCTCTAAGTCTTTGAACTGATTCTCTTCATTAAGCTATAAGCACAACTCTCCATACAATTGGAGCACCACTATTTACAGAATGTGTATATCCTCCGGTAATATCATACTTAAAGACATAAAATTGCTTCTCGGAATTTCTTTTGAGATACTATTATTAACTTACTTCTATCCTTGTAGGATCTATTTATATATGTTGCTCTTATTGCCATCACAACTATCTTCTATGACTCTTATGATCTAACATCTTCCATTTTTTTGTCTATGTACACTCATCTTTTATATTTACATACATTTGACTGAAGAAAACTTTGACTATAATGGGAGATTCCCCATTATCTATAGTTATCCCCCCTTGACCCAACTCTTAAGGGCAATAGAGAATGTCTACATTAGCCTACTCCACACTGACATCCCAAATAGATACCATTGTAACTCATAAACGTAAAGTCTCTCACAGTTATAAACTATCTTGGATATACATCTTAGGCCCTTTTTGTTACCTAATGACTTAGCTTCAATTCACTATTTTCATTTAAGGGTCACATTCGCCATACTCGGAACCACACACTTCTTTCAAGTCAATATCTTAATTTCTTGCTTATACTATGTCAAGCCTATAGCCAAATCTCCAACTAATAATGTCACTCTCATCTTGCTATCCCCTCTTTTCATGATACACACTTAAAGTTCTTATTTAAGGTTTAATACTAAACATGTACATCCACACTTCTCATATACTATACAAACTCTAAACTACTAGATAAAGTCATTCTCATGAGAAGAAATAAATCTTTAGCTCATGGTCTATCTAAGTATATATAATCTATCATCACACTCCCTTTCATAAATTAAATAATATTCACTCATCAATTACACCTCCTTACCTAGATAAGCTCATAACTCTATAAATCTCATATGACTGTTCTTTCAAAATCATAAGCCTTGTTTAGATCTACCACCTTATACCCTCTATTCCTAAATTCAACACATGTACTTATCATTACTAACAGAATGCTATGTGAATATCAACTCCTTTCATATTTGAGTGTAAACCATCTCATACTAACTAACAACTCTTCATCTACCTTATCATAGAGGCTAGACGATACTTACTACTCTTTAACAAAAACTTAGATGGGACTTCACCTATCACCACATGACTCTTAGAAACCAACTTCAAGCAGCCACTATTCCCACTCTTCATGATTTCTACATCTTTCTAGCTCTAGGATCATTCTACCACATATGGTTTACAAAGGCCTTCAAAACCTTCTCTCCAGGGAGGAGATACTACTTAGTATTTAGATGCATAACATAATTTACTCTTAAGAATAAAATACGAAGAAAGATGTAAGGAACAAAATATAGAAATACATCATATCTTGCTCTAGCTCAAACACATTATTCATATAAAATAAGGGTGCATTATTTTAGACCAATAAATCTAAGCACACTAGCCGGATCCTCTCAAGCCCGGTGTAGTATCTTTACTTTCTAAATACTTTATCTGAAGGTAACTTATTAGTAAGAATTTGGAATTATCTGGCAAACACACGAATCTAAACAAGTTTCTTGGAAAGTAACACTATTGCACGATCCAAAGTGTGGAAAAGGGAAAACTTTTTTTAGATGTCAATAGTCTCTTATTTATAGAAGTGGGTCCCTCATAACCATATATAAGATCCTACAGACACAACTTCATAGACACCCTAAGACACTTGAACCCTGTGCTTTGATATCAAGTTTGTCCTTCCCCGATTCTACACCCTAGACGTGGCTGGCACTCAGAAACCATTGTTGGTCTCCGAGCGAACCCTTGTCTTGACTAACTCACCCAACAAGATGAACCTTTTAAAATATATAATAAAATAAAAAGAATCTCAATCATGCTTTATATAGAGTTTGAAAATAATGTATACTGTAACTTGGGGAGTTTTTAAATCGACAACCATCACTATGAGCCTCGTGAAGATACAATGTACGACCCACGTTTCCCAGGGCCATCCCATACCTTTTCGGGGTAAGGGATGAATGCTAAGGATCTATATAAACTTGTTCATCTTAGTGGAATATGAGGAGTTGTACATCTAGTCCAATTCTATACTATGCGGGCTACGTAGTTTATGGGGTTGGAGTTATCTGAACTCATACACGAATCGGTGCTCAATAATACTCTCAAAACATGCATTGCGCTCAATAAATGTAAAAATGTCCCATTTTAGGGGAAATCTAAAAATCTGCTGCTTGGAGCCCTGGCTCAAGATATTTTCTTTAAACTGGCTTTTCTTCTCAACCTGATAATGCTTTCTTATAACTTTTCTTTTTGTGATTAAATAATGCATTCGAAACTATCAAGTTTTTCCAAACTCTGAAATTTATGCATGATGAAATGCAAAATACTTTAACTGACTGAACTGGTCTTCTAAAACTGATATACTATGCTCAAAAGATAGTACAGTAAATAGACTAGTTGTATAATTCATGCGAAGATGTTTCTTTAATTAACTCATACTTGAACTGAATAACCTTTCATGAATTTCATAGAGTTATAATTATATGAACATAATGTCTTATCATTAAAAGCTTAACTTGACAATAGAGTAATAGTAAAACATAATACAGAAATAAATTCTCAAACTAGTTAGGGTTCTTGTAACTGTGGTAATACTTCAAAAATTTAAAGGAATGTACTCAACACTGAATTTTTAGCATGATAATGATAAAATAACAATGATTTCATGATAAAATTCTATATTTTCTCCATAAAATCATAGGAATAAAATTGACTTCGCTCTTCACTAGAATTCTTGATAAAGGATATAGATTAGGCACGAAAATTAGATTTTGGGTAGCCTTACATACCTGGAAATCGAAGAACAATCACTACTCAAGGACCACAGTCAAATACTTGGAAACCCTAGCTTCTCTCCTCTATTTCGCTCAAGGTCCCCTCTTAGTTTAAGCATAATAGGAGTTAAGAATAGGTTTTGAAACCACATTTAGGCTGACAATGTCTTATATTGGTCATGGATCAAGTTTAGAAGGGGTGGAGAAATGTCTAGAATGCCCCTCAAAAGATTTAAAATATTGAACTTTGGTGGAACAGGTCAGGGGACCAGCTCCGCGACACGGACCTGTGCATTTTCTCCAAAATTTTTCTGATCAATTTTCTAATCCCATAGAAAATATTGGGATCACATCTAAGTGCGAATTTGCGATGAATCTTCAACACGGACATGTCGTGTAGTCTAACTAGAATGTATTTTCACATTGAAAAATTATCTTTTGATCTGGTTTCTCTAAAAATCAACCAAGATCAATTTTCCCACATAAGCTTTTATACTGATTGCATTTTTGACCTCAGATTTTCCATCGGATTTAGGGAACATGCATTATATGAGAGTCTCTCACCTAGGAGTATTTTGATGATTTTATAGGGTGTTACATGATTCCCAAGCTTAAAACCCACAAGAGTTCTTTGGAAGAGACTTAAGAGTAACCTGGGAGAATTTTAATGTGAGTAATGTATTTAAATGTTAGGAATAACGTTTAGGTCATTAGCATGTCTTTAGGTATCATAGGAAGTCCCAAAAGACCTTTAGAATAAATCATAGTTACAAAAATGTCATTACTGAAACGAGTTGAAAAACTATATGTCGTCACTTCAAGGGAGGTTGTATGGTTTATGATAAACCACATGGACCATATACTCGTCCGTGAACACATTGAAAAATTATGCCTGACGAAGGTTTGAAACAGTATTCCCATACATAAAAAGTTTTGACGAAATAAACCACATGGGGTCCGTGTGACTCCCCATGCCCCTATACTTAGAAAAATAAAAAAATTTAACCACAAAGTCCCGAGACGGTGATTTAACACTTAGAAAACATTTCACTCTAGAAGCCATACGAAGGGCCTCACGGGCCGTTAGACTCCACACGGCTCGTGAGAGTGGTTGTGTCCCTACACTTGGTCCCAAACGGTGGGATTCAAAGCTTAAGGACACCACACGGCCCTCCACTCCATTCGTGAAGTGCCACATGACCTGTGTGGGGTCCAAATGTGATGGGCCTTAGCTTGAAACTCATGCCAAGGGAGAAACATCCATCATGAGGCCAAGGGTCACTTAATGGTGGCTCCACATAGGCTATGTGACTTCACATGGACCATTTGCGCTCCCATAGAGTGTCACCTTGGTCCAAAACTCCCCAAAAACAAATTTTCAAGTGCCAATGAGGTCGTACAACATCCAAGTCCTAACAGTTATTTTCATTGGTTGTTTACTAAGCATCGAGCGGACCTTGGAATAGAGGCTCACCTGTTAGTAGAGGCATGCGACTTTTAGTAGAAAGTCCTTTGCCGTAGAACTACTTGCCATCGTAGGATGAGAAGAGTCCTTGTTAGTTAAGTCTTAATCTTTAGTACATCACCCGTTAATAGTGGCTTCAACTAAGCTAATAGATCCATCCAGGCTTATAATTATGGTCTTTACCTCGGAAAGTGAGACAGTCTCATTTCAGTGTGGGAGTAGTTCACTGGACTTCATGTTATATCTCACATAGTTTGTGTCAGTTAAAGGTAGTTCCTGAAAAAATTGTACGTTATGATTATGTTTTTAGAAATATTGCATTGACCTTGTTATATGTTTTCAGAAACCAAATTATTAGTTTTACTTCATTTTAGCTTGGTTATTACATTATTACGTTTTTAGACTCATTATGATTTATTTTACATTATTGCATATTCCTCATACACAGTATATTCCATAGTACTGACCGCACAAGTTTTGCCTATATTGTCTTATAATATAGGTGCAGGTTGTCCCTTTTACGTCTGCGACTAGAATTAACTTTATCGGCATGCTTTATTGCTGTCCTCATGGTTTGATGACAAACTGATTGTCATGACCTGAGCCTACCCCTAGTTACAACACGCTACTCAGAATCTTGAGGGATCCCAAGCTAACCACATGACATTCATAACCATACTGAATGAAGGAAAAAACATATTGCAGAAGTTGATAGAATAGTCTAAATAGTCTGATATCATATAATAGAAGGTTAAATCCAAAACGATGACATATGCTCTATATCTGAAAGGCTCTATCATAAAGATGTGACTACAACATGCTCTAACTCAAGAAATAGTCTAATACCAAAATCAAGAAAATTATGATATAAGTATAAAGGTACTTAGGAACATGAGGACTTACTTACTCTGATGTTGGGGGAATGCTACTATACTTACCCCAAGGTTCACAAACTCTAACACTTATCCCAGGCTCTAATACTGATCAGAAGGCTCGCATGAGCAAGTTCTTTTCTGGCATCTCAAGGTTGGTGGTAAAGGATTGCAAAATCGCTCTGCTTATTATAGAGATGGACATCTCTCAATTGATAACCTATGCCCAACAGATTGAGGAGGAGGAGAAGATTAAGGAGAGTGCTAGGTAGACAGAGAGCACGAACCGATGGTGGTAGCTATTCTCATAAGAGGCGTAGTGGAGGTTGTTCTCAATTCCATCAGGACTTTCCAAGCCTGACCCTATTTGTTGCTAGTTCCCCCGTGAGCAAATTCAATAAAGATAGGCAAGCCTTAGAGTGGTGCTTCTAGTGGACACTCTTTCCTTTGTGTCAAAAGTGTGGGAGGAGTCATTCGGGAGATTACTTGGCCAGTATTTGTGCATGTTTTGGTTGTGGTAAACCTGCTTATAGGTCGAGAAAATGCTTTCATAGGTTGGTAGGGGTGGATATGTTTATCATCAAACCATACGTTGGTAGTATTTCTACAGGTCGCCTGACTCAACAAGGTGCTTCTTCTAGTTCTGGTGGCAAGCACTTAGACAAGTTCTATGCTCTTCAGACTTTACAAGAGTAAGAGTCTTCTCCCAATGTGGTCACGTGTGTGTTACAAGTCTACTATCTTGACGTTTATGCATTGCTAGATCTGAGAGCAAACTTGTCATTGACTCCTTATGTTGCTATTAGATTTAGTGTAAGTCTTGAAATCTTTTAGAGCCCTTCCCAGTCTTTACTCTCGTTGGTGAGTCCGCCTTAGCCATATGGGTATATAAAATCTCCCAATTTTGGTCCTTTAGAAAATCACTTCAACCAATTTAGTAGAGCCTGATACGCTTGACTTTGATGTCTTTTTTGGCATGGATTGGTTATAGTCATCTTTTGCTTTTTGTTGATTGCCAGACTCGAGTGGTAGATTTAAGTTTTCTAATAAGCTGGTCAATAAATAGAAGAGTATTATTATAATGGCAATAGTTCGATTCGTTTCTTACCTTGAGGCTAGAAAGATAATTTCCAAAGGTTGTATCTATCATCTAGTTTGAGTTATGGATTCTAATGCCGAAACCTCGACTTTCGAGTCAGTTTTTGTTGTGAAGGAGTTTCCTAATGACCTTCCTGGTATCCCCCTTGAAAGGAAAATTAATTTGGCATAAATACTCAGCCTATCTCGATTCCTCCCTAAATGGCTCCATTTAAGGTTCTCTATGTTAGGTGTAGATCTCATATTGGGTGGTGTGAAGTTGTTGAAGTCTCTTTAGTAAGGTTCAAGTTAATCATGAGGCCATGGAGAAATTTTGACTCATTAGAGAAAGGTTGAAACTGTCCAAAGTCAACAAAAGTCTTATTTGTATGTGAGAAGAAGGGAATTTGAATAGTTGATGATTGGGTTTAGTTGAAAATTTCACCCATGAAGGGTGTAATGTGTTTTGGTGTAAAAAAAAAAAAGCTTAGTCCCCATTATGTAGGCCTATGTTAGATTTTGAGGTATTTTATAAGGTAGCTTATTGAGTTGGTATTGCCTTTGGGTTAGCATCGGTGCATCCGCTTCGTGATCCTGCTTCAATTGTGCCATTAGACAGTTAAAGTTTTATGGCAGAATCAGTCAATCGAGGGTGCTACTTGGGAGACCAAAGTCGATATGATGTCCTATTATCCTCACTTCTTTACCTCCACTTCAGTTTGAGTTTGAGGTATTAGATCCTCCGATGAACTCTTTCAAAACTCAGGCGTTTTACCTATTCTCATGATTCCTTAGCATGCATGCTCATGAAATCCATTTTAAAGTTCATGTTTTAGCTTGCAGTTGATTATTCCTTCATTTTATGAATTTAGATATGATTTGCATTCGTCAGGGGCTGTTAGATCTTCCTCCACAATATCTTCTCCACCTATTATGACATGATAAATGTGATTATTCCTCTTGCGAGTATTTGCAATAGTCTGGAGGAACCTTGTGTTTTTGTCATTCTGTTTAATCCACAGTTTTCTTGATCTTTGTCTCCATGATATCTCTTCCTTTTGGCATAGTCTTCAAATTCAATAAATAAACTAGCTTTCTGAGTGGCCTCTTCTTCTATTAAAGATCTATTCTATTGAATATTGTCAATCTCTTCAATTCTGTGCAGAATCAGATCTCTATTCTTTTCCAAATCTCTGTAGTTGCTTGCGCTCCACTCTCTTAATTTTAGCCATCAAAGCCTCTAACTTTCTCATTTATCTTCCATTTTCTCGTATGGGTGCTAGAGTCATTTGAAGCTTCCCTGAGTAGAAAGACTATCAATTCCTTTGTTTTCTTGTTGTATGTTGTTTTGCACATCAGATTCTGGCTTCTTTCAGCCCTTTCAATCGAAACCAGCTCCGGCTTTTCAAGCTTTATGATATCATAAGACTTAAAACCTACTACGAAATAGATTCTATTTGTTGAAATCTGCCTCATTGAGCTGTTAATTAATGTTTAGTTGGCACGATGACATAGTTATTGATGTGTTTTCTATTTCAAAAAGATGGATTTTCTGTTTTAGTTTTCAATTATGAGTTTCCTAGTCTTTAAGCATGTAGCTGTTGTTAGACTTAGTTCTTAGTTTTTAGGAAGTTTTCTATTTGAGTTACTGCATCATTTTATAGCAGATTATTTAGGATTTCATTATTTTTAAACGTCTCTTCTTTCAACTTAATGACATGCTCTCCTTTCATTTCTTTAATATCTTTTTTCATTTGTAGAACACCAACAAATCGGTACCAAAGGCTTCTTCGTAAGGGGTTTGTGAGCGTAATATGAGTGAACCACAAAAATAGTTCCCTACCTAGTTCCCTGAAAAGCCAATAGAACACATGGAAATAGAAAATTCTTCTGGTTCTTACGCTATTTCTCCACCAGTGTTTGACAGAGAGAACTACTAGGTATGGGCTATGAATATCAAACTCACATGGAGGCATGTGATCTCTGGGATGCAGCAGAGGAGGATTACGAAATTCCTGCTTTACATGGCAATCCAACAATGGCTCAGATCAAGCTTTACAAGGAAGGAAAGACAAGAAAATCCAAGGCGAAATCTTTCTTATATGCTGCACTTTCACCTATACTTTTTTCCAGAATCATGTTGCTGGAATCAGCGAAAGTAGTATGGCATTTTCTCAAAGAAGAATACCAAAGAGATGAGCAAATCAAAGGTATGAAAGTCATGAATCTCATTAGGAAACTTGAGATACAAAGTGTTGGTTTATAGGCATTTTAATACTAATATTTTGTATATTAATTTGCTTTTTTTGGTGATTAAGAGTGGCTATTAGTGGATTTTGGCAGTGAGCATTTCTTGCCATTAGGGTAGTATTGCGGTTAGTGAAGTCTTGCCCGTTAGTGTTATAGCCATTGGTTCATCTATTGAGGCACCCATTGATGGTATTTGTTGCCCTCAGATTATTTAATCCTTTATTCGTCCATTATACCTTGTAACCTATGTAACTTATAGGCCATTTATATACCCTATTTACTATTCCATTATCATTCTATTTATTGCATGGAAGACTTCCACAACTATAAATTGTAGTGGTTTTCATTTGTTTTAGGTACACAATATAAGAAAAAAATATACAAAGTGCATAAAGTTTGTCAAAAAGAGAGTTCTTATTAGTTGAAGGGAGGTGCTCTTTTTGTGGAGCTTAATACTCAACTGTTGTCCAGAAACTGTTGAGTTCATTTTTGTGATAAGGTTGTTGTATCCTGGAGGGGACAAGCCAAGGAGAATACTGCTGGACTGGTGAAAACATTTATTGTAGTGGACTTTGAATCTCCTTAAGAGACCTAGATACCCGCGCCTCAGCCTGAAGAACTTATAATTTCTTTATTTTACTTTTCAATTGTTAATTGTAATTTTTCTAATTTCACCAATACAAAGAATGAAAGATACTAAAACCATCAAAGAATACTCGAATAGGCTTCTTAGCATTGTGAATAAGGTAAGAATGTTGAGCAATAAGCTTCCTGATAGTAGAGTTGTTGAGAAAATCTTGTTATATTGCCTGAGAAGTTTGAACCAACTATTACTTAGTTAGAAAATACTAAGGATCTATCAAAGATCACTTTGGCAGAATTACTAAATGCATTACAGGCACAAGAGCATAGAAGGTTCAGTAAAAGGTGCACTATAGGCCAAGATGTAAAACTATACTAGAAGCAGATGCTAGCAAACAAAAGGGAAGAACTCTACTGAAAGTAATCAAGTTTTTGCTGGTAATGGAAGTAGCCACAATTTAGTCAGTAACAAAGGAGAAAAGGTCCCTTCGTGTTACTATTGTTGAAGGAAGAACCATCCTCACTTCAAGTGCTAGAGAAAACTAGATATGAGATGCGGAAAATGTAAAACACTTGAGCATGCTGAGATCATTTGCAAAGAAGAACATACAGTAGCAACATAGAGAAGCCCAAGTTGTGATTCAACAGGAGGAAGGACATCTCTTTATTGTATCATTTTTTGCCTGTAGTATTTCGAGTGAAAGCTGACTTATTGATAGTGGTTGTACGAACTACATGAGCAGTAACGAAAACCTTTTTAGAGAGCTTGAAGGATCAGTTTAGTCAGACTCAGAAATGGAGAATACCTTTTATTGACAGGAAAGAAGATTGTAGCAATTGAGAGTTATACAGGTGCAAAACTTATTTCTGAAGTTCTATTAGTTATTGAACTTGATGGAAATTTATTAAGACAACTCGAAAATGGATTTAAATTATTTTTTGAAGATAAGGAGTGTCTAATAATTGATCCAAGTGGGAAGGAGCTATTTAGGAAAAATATGCAAGGCAAAAACTTTTCTTTGAATCCAATGGAGGAATAACAGATAGCTTTTCCTAGTCAGTCCACCATTGCAAAAGCTTGACACAAACGGTTGGGTCATTTCCACCACAGGGGTCTTTTGTATATGCAGAAAAGGAGCTGGCAAAAGGATTACCTCCACTTGAAGAGAAACCCCCAAGTTGTGAGGCATGTCAAATTGGTAAGCAAACCATATTGCCATTCACAAATTGAACTTGGAGAGCAGCTCAAAAGTTGCAACTGATTCATACAGATCTTGGAGACCCCAATGAACTCCATTGTTGAAAGGAAACAGGTATTATATAATTTTTCTTGATGATCTAACTAGAATGTGTTGGATATACTTCTTAAGATTCAAATCAAAGGTTGCTAAGTTTTTTGGAAATTCAAAGCCATAGTAAAAAATCAAAGTGGCTGCAAAATACAAGTGTTCAGGTAAGATGATGGGATTAAGTACACTTCAGATCAGTTCACAAACTTTTGCGAAGTTGCTGGAATGGAGCATCAACTTACTATGCCATATATTTTACAACAAAATGGAGTAACTGAAAGGAAGAACAGGACTATCATGGAGATGTCGAGGTGTATGTTGCACGAGAAAGATCTTCCTAAAACGTTTTGGGCAGAGGCAGCCAATATTGCTGTATTTTTGTTAAATAGGCTGCATACAAAGGCAGTGAATGGTCAAACACCTTTTGAAGCTTGGCATAGATACAAACCTTTACTGAAGTACCTCAAGATTTTTGGTTGCATATTTTTTTCTCACATACCTCAGTCAAAAAGGGATAAACTGGACAAGAAGGCAGAATCTGGAATCTTCATTGGTTATAGTTTGCAGTCATAAGCTTACAAAATTTTTCAGCCACAGACTTGAAAATATTTTGGTAAGCAGAGATGTGGAATTTTTTGAATAGAAGCAATGGGATCGGGATGGAGAAAAATAAGAAAGTGAAGCCAATATGTTGCACAATTTTGAGGAGCGAGTTGATTATCTTCCGGTTCGAGGAACCAGATCACTTTCAGATATCTATCAAAGATGCAATGTAGCTGCATTTGAACCTGCTGAATATAAAGAAGCTAAAAGAGATAAGAAATGGATACTTGCAATGCAGGATGAACTAACCATGATTGAGAAAATAAGACATGAGAGCTGGTTGAAAGACCAAGACAGAAAGATTATTTGTGTTAAATGGGTTTATAGAACTAAGCTAAATGCAGATGGTTCGGTGAGCAAACACAAATCTAGGCTTGTGTGAAGGGTTATGCTCAGATTTTCGGTGTGGATTTTTCTGAAACATTTGCACCAATCACAAGGCTTGACATAATCAGGCTTCTTTTGGCAATTGCAGCACAAAAGAGTTTCAAAATCTACTAACTGGATGTTAAATTAACTTTTCTGAATGGTTTATTGCAGGAAGAAATCTGTGTTGAGCAGCCTGAAAGTTTTGTTGTGGAAGGATAGGAAGACAAAGTCTACTTGCTGAAAAAGGCCCTATATGGATTAAAGCAAGGTCCAAGAGCTTGGTACAGCAGAATCGATGATCATCTTTCCGGCTTAGGTTTTAAAGAAGTCTAAGTGAATCAACGCTTTACATAAAGCATGACGTTACTATAGTTTCTTTATATGTTGATGATCTTGTGGTAGCAAGAAGTAATGTTGTGCTCATAGAAGAGTTGAAAAGGGGAGATGATGAAAGACTTTGAAATGACGAATCTTGGAGAAATGGCGTTTTTTCTTGGAATTGAGATTAGACAATTCCAAGATGATATATTCACTTGTCTGAGGAGGTATGCAAAAGAAATTCTGAGGAAATTTAGGCAAAAGTATGAGTATGCCTATGAATCAAAAGGAGAAGCTATTCAAGGATGATGGTGCTGAATGGGTACAAGAAGAAAGCTACAGAAGCTTGATAGGATGTTTGATGTATCTTACAATAACAAGGCCAGATATACGGTATGTTGTAAGTGTACTATCCTGATTTTTGAATTCTCCTAGTTAATGGCATATGAAAGCTGCAAAAAAAGTACTCAGATATGTGAAAGGCGCAATGGACCATGGAGTCAAATTCAGCAAGTGCCAAAATTTCAAACTTCAAGGATTCTCTTATGGTGGTTGGGGTGGTTTTGCTGATGATATGAAAAGTACTTCAGGGTAATATTTCATTTTTGGTGCTAGTTTTTTTTCTTGGTGTTCGGAAAAAACTACAGATTGTTGCTCAATCAACTGTAGAGGAAGAATCCATTGGTGCAAGAACTGCAGTCAATCAAGCTTTATGGATCTGAAAATCTATTGCGATCTTTGTTTGTATGCGAGGGAAAGCATTGACATATTTGTGGACAACCAAACTGCCATTGCTATTTCTCACAACCCTGTATTTCATAGAAAGACCAAGAACTTCAATGTGAAGTTATATTTTTCTTAGAGAAGTGCAAAAGGATAGTGTAGTGAATCTGGTATATTGCAGAACGGAGGAACAATTGGCTGATATGTTTACAAAAGCTCTTCTGGCCGGCAAATTTGACTTCTTGAGAAAGACATTTGGAGTTTGCAGCTCTTGAGCCAAGGAGCTTAGTGGCAGCATGGAAGTCCGGATAATCGATACTCTTTTTAGAGTTAGTCCCTAAAAGAATGTCCAGGTTCAATTTCTCGAGGTGTAAATTGATTCCACAGATTGTTCTTGGACATTAAACATTTGAAGTAAATTGAGATTTTGAGTCTCCCTGAGAATAGTATCTAGAAATAGCCCCAAGACATTAGTCTAGTGGTAAGAGCGCCACATGTGATGCTTAAGTAAGGTACATGTCACGTGTTTAACCCTGCTTCAATGAAAAACCTACTATTTAAATTGGGAAGAGTAGATAGGCAGGTGCATTTTTCGCCTACTCTTGAATATGTAAAGAGGCGAGAGCAGATGATGGGAAAAATTGTGATTGTGTTATTGACCATATGTTGCTATATAAAGAATATACGAGAAGATAATTACTATTAACAAAGCCTAGATACAAGGAAAGAGTTACAAGAAATTCCTAAATATTAGGAACTAGGACAATTGAATTCTATAGTACTAAGGAGTCTTCTAATCATCCGTTATTACGACCCCGCAAGTTAGTGGTGTCAACAACACCCAACTTGGAAAAATGCTTGACAAAAGAAGCTCATGGAAAAGGTTTGGTAAATATATATGCTACTTGATCAGCTGAGTGAAGGTGTTGCACTGCGATATGTTTGTTTTGAACTTGTTCACGAACAAAGTGAAAATCAATAGCAATATGCTTCATCCGACTGTAGAACAACGGGTTGGCGTAAAGGTATGTGGTGCTGACATTGTCACAAAATATCCAAGGAGTGGTGGAAATACAACATTGGAGCTCCTGGAGTAAACTTGTCAGCCAATTTATCTTAGAAAGAGTAGCTGCAACGGCTCGGTATTCTGCCTCTGTGGAAGAGCGGACACAGATCTTTGCTTTTTAGAGGACCAGGATATTGGAGAGCTGCCAAGGTAAACAACATAACCTGTAGTGGAGGTTCGATCGAGAGGATCTCCAGCCCAATCTGATCTGAGTAAGCTAGAAGACGATGATCATGTTCTTTGACTATGCGGAGGCCAAATGAAGATGTCTGGTGAAGATACCGAAGGAGACGATTCATGAATGTCCAGTGTGATAGTAAGGGCTGGTGCATGGATTGTGAGAGTTTGCTAACTGCAAATGCTATGTCCGGATGTGTAAAAGAAAGGTAATGTGGTTTACCAATAATCCTCCTATAAAGAGAGCCATCAACTAGAGAATCTTCAGCGGACTCTGGGAAAGCAACAGTAGAAGCCATTGGTGTTGGAACACCCTTGCAGTTGTGCACATTAACTTCCTACAACAAGTCTGTGACGTACCTCTGATGCCCCAACAAAAGACAACAAGGATAAGATAGGACTTCAACACCAAGAAAATAATGAAGTGGAGCAAGATCCTTTAGTGAAAAGTGGAAAGCAAGACTAGCACTAATGCTTTGAACACCACAAAGCTGATTACCCGTAACAATTATGTCGTTAACATATACTAGAATATAAACAGTAAACTCAAAATTATGGAGGATGAACAGTGAAGAATCAGATTGGGATTTAATAAATCCCAAAGTAACCAAGTAATTTTTGAGTTCAGTGTACCGGGCCCCGGGAGCCTGTTTGAGGCCATATATAGCTTTGTGCAGCTTGCAAACATGTGTCAGATGTGTAGAAGCTTCAAAACACGGTTGTTGGTGCATATAGACCTCTTCATCAAGACGACCTTGCAGGAATGCATTATTGATATCAAGTTGACAAATGGGCCAGCATTGTTATGTTGCAATCGCAATAACGAGTCGAAAAGTAGCAGGCTTTACCACAAGACAAAAAGTACATTCAAAGTCAAGTCCAGGCCGTTGGGTGAACCCTTTAGCAACCAAGAGAGCTTTATACCTGTCAAGAGAACCAACATGATGATATTTAACCCGAAAAATCCATTTACAATCCACCACGTTTTTTGAAGGATCATATGGTACCAACTCCCATGTCCGGTTCCGAACTAAGGCATCAAATTCATTTTCCATAGCTTCACGCCAGTGTGGTATTTGTTGAGCTTGTTTAAAGGTTCTAGGTAAGGAGGAAGTTGTTTTGAACAACAATGTGTAATTGTTTAGGCTTAAGGCTATTTGTGTTAGACTGAGTAATGATGTGATGAATGGGTGTTGCTGGAGAGGTAGAGGCAACAAGGGAAGGTTGTGTGGCTTTGGTAGGTAAGTCAAGTGAGGAGGAAGAAGGTCCAATGGACTTATTTCGACATTGGTAAGTGATAATTGTGGATTGCGGCTGAGAATTTAATCATGGAGAAGGAGGAACTGGTGAGGCTGAAACAGTAGGTTGTGGTAAACTATGGCTTGAAATTGAATTTTGTATTGTGAGGGGATGGGGCAGCGGAGATGTTGGAGTAGGAGAAGAAGAATCAGATAAAGGAGAAATTGAATTACCTAAGACGGTGGTACCTGTTGGGGCAGACGTGACGGGTGGATGCATGTCCACAGGCTGCTGCACAATCTGTGTAGGAAGTTCACAAGACTCATTTGAACTTTGAGTATTATTTTGTTGTTGTTGTTCAGTTAAACATGTTTCCCAAGCGATATTTGTATATTGGGTGTTTTTGAAATGAGAAAAAATATTTTCAAATGGGAACTGATTTTCTAAAAATAAGACATGACATGATAAATAGATTTTGGAAGTTAAAGGATCAAAACATTGATGACAATAATGTTTCTTTGAAAATCCTAAAAAACATATGGTGTCTAACGGGGCTCTAATTTGTTTTGGGCATACGGTTTGAGCCATGGATAACATAAACAACCAAATACTTTAATGGAGTCATACTTGGGCATAGTTTGAAATAAAACTTCAAAGGGGCTCTTATGCTGAAGATTGGGTGTAGTTAGCCTATTTATAAGATAAAAGCTTGTTCACAGGCAAAACTCCAAAAGGGTGATGGTAAAGACGCTTGATACAACTAGGTTCTAGCGGTTTCAATAACATGCCGATGTCGTCTTTCAACTATAGCAACTCATTGTGGAGTATATGTGGGTGACACTAGGTGTTCTATGCCATGTGTTTTGAGATGGGACTGGAAACTTTTAAATTCGCCACTACCATCAGTGTAAACACATTGAATTTTGTGTTGAAACTCCGTTCAATCAATGGATGCAAATTTTGAAAAACTTCCAGAGTTTCACTTTTTGATTTTAAACTAAACAACCACATGTATTTTGAAAATTGATCAACAAATAACACATAATATCTTTTTTTATCAATTGAGAAAACCGGAGACGGACCCCATAAATCACTAAAAATGATTTGCCGGGCCTATTACTTTGCAATGAATTATCTGAGAAAGGCGACCTGTGCATTTTATTAGAATAACAAGAATTACAAGTAGAACTAGCTTTAGGATCTAAAACAGGAAGGGAAAAATTATTCAAGATAGTATTTAAAACGCGACGATTAAGATGTCCTAAATGCCGATGCTACAGGTCAATTGGAACAGACACATTACATTGAAGAGAATGATGTGTATAGACTGGTGGCCACTCATACAACCAATCTTTATTCTGCTCGGGAACTAGGGATGCCCCCGTACTCAGATCCTTCACAAGATAATGAAAAGGAAAAGATTAAATAGAGGAATGATTATCACGACAAAATTGAGAAACAGAAATAAGATTAGTTTTTATGAGAGGGGAGCATAAGGTATTAAGAAGCTTGAAATGATGATTTGATGCACTTATGTTAGCGTTACCAGTATGGGATATTGGAATGGGTGTTACCACTGCCCATAGTGATTTCTTCGGTGCCTGGTAGTCATGTACAGTGGTAAGGCTTTGAGCATCAGACACAATATGATGAGTGGCTCCACTATCCACAATCCAAGGGGTCTATTGAGGAGGAAAACGAGCAGCAAAGTTTGCTCGGGCTTGCTGATGGTTATAAGATTGAGATATGCAAACTCTATCAGAATGACCTAATCGATCACATAGTTGGCAGAGAAGATTCTTGTCAAAGGGATGTTGTTGGTGGTTTCTCTGTGGGCCCCTTGATTGTTCCTGGCATTGCTGATTTTTGTTTGGAGTATTCACGCCTGAACGATGATTGCAGGCGTAATTATTGTTACCCTGGTGAGGAGGAGTTGAGCTTATATTTTGTGCTAAAGCAGTAGTGATGGGAGTTGATAGCGGCCTCTTGTCATCCTCATACTTTAAGAAAAGCTCATGATCCAGAAGCTTTTCGTTAAGGTCTTCATAGGAAATTGTGGAATCTCTAGCACGAATGGCAGTAGAGAGTTCTCGAAATTCAGATTGAGTCCATTGAGAATTTTAACAATAAGTTCTTGATTTGATACAGGTGCGCCAGTAGTTGCAAGTTCATCACAAAGTTAACGAACCTGATGAAGATAATCCGCGTCCGGACGAGATTTTTTAGTGAGGCGAGCCAATCAGTCTCGCAAGCTAAAAAGCCTTGTTTGAGATTGGTTTGCATAGGCAGTATGGAAAGCATCCCAAGCAGCTTTGGCAGAGACCGCAACAGCAACAGTGGGGGCAAGTGTAGGATCAATGGAGGCCAAGATAGCATTTTGAATTAACTGATCTTGGCGATACCAAGGGACAAAAATAGGGTTATCAACATCACAATTGTTTTGTGATATGGTGCAAGTGGAGGCAGGGATAGAGCCATCGAGATACCCAAAAAAATTGTGGCCACGCATAAGCATTGAAACTTGAGCTTTCCACAGGGAGAAAATGTGACTGCCAGTTAATTTTATGGGTAGTTGAGTCATAGGATTGAATTGGACAATAGTAATGGAGTTATGGACTCCATTAGCATTAGTCACAGAAACATTAGAAGTCATTTGGATTCTGGACGATTAGCAGAGAGAAAGAAAAAGAGAGAAAAAAGGATCAACTCGTTGGAGTTTCGAAAGGCTCTGATACCATAAAGAGGCGAGAGCAAATAATGGGAAAAAATTGTGATTGTGTTATTGACCATGCGTTGCTATATAAAGAATGTACAAGAAGATAATAACTGTTAACAAAGCCTAGATAAAAGGAAAGAGTTACAACAAATTCCTAAATATTAGGAACTAGGACAATTGAATTCTATAGACTCCTAATATTAGGAGTCTTCTAATCATCCGTTATTATAGTACACCACTGGTCTTTGAGATATTTCAATATTAGCTTACCCACTACCCAGTGTAACTCTTTTAAAAATAGCTAGACTATTAGTGAACTCAATTTTGCAGAGCTAATCTTTACCCCAATTTGATTTCGATTCGTAAATTCATATCAGGCTTGTACACTCCTGTAACTATGCAAAAGGCTAGAGCTTTCTTGTTTTATGTATATTTTCATTTTTCTAGGTCAAGCGTGGGAAGAGATGTACTTCCATGGATATGTTGTATAGTGGCGAGCCACAATAAATTTGTCAAATCGCACGAAGCACTGATGCCACTTCTGGATTCTTTAAACAAGGTAGGATATGCTGTTTCAGTGCTGTTGTTAACATGTTGCAAAATTACAAGTTTTCTTTGGGGTGCCAAGTTGTCAATGGTTTTGTGTTTTCTATAATATCGTTCTGGTCGACTTTTTTGAGAAGCTACAAGTTGTCACCCACATTTGGTTACTTAAGCTGAAGTCATTCTTGTAATAACCTTAACAAGTTCCCACCCTCCTTTCTCCAAAGGGGAGTCGGTGGGAACATTTGAAGTGTGATGCCCTTGAGTAGCCAAGCTGGGAAACATTGGTTGGAAAATGGTAATTATCCTTTTAGACTTGGAAGTTTGCAACAGAATTTGCTTTTATGCAAGAGTACAGGAAGATTAGTAGTCATCAACACTTACTGAAGTTTGATCACCAAACAAATTTATAAATAACCAAATATTAAAGGAAAATGGAAGTAATTTGACAATATATTATTCTTTTTTGATAACTTACTATGATGAAAATGTTTCAACCGAATATTTGCTTGGCTCGTTTATATAAATCATCCATTCTGATTCATTAGGTCGTTTTCTTTCCAATATTAATGAATTTGGCTATTCATATGTTTGGTAACTATGGTCAAGATATGATCAAATCTGTTGTTTTGACATATCTTGAGGTTTAGTTAATTTTGTGTAGGCTTTGATTATTTTTTAATCCTCTAATGAAGTACTGACTCTAATGCTTGTGAATTGGCATTTCATTTTGGTGGATCTACTATAAATAGTGTGCAAAATCCTTCCATTACACTTTATTGTTGTCACATTTTTTATTCATGTACCATAGAGTTGAATCTCCATGGGAGCTCTGGTTTATGGCCTCTGGCTTTTGGGACAACGGATCGGATCAACCCGTTTTACCACTATTATGAAGAATTTTTCACCATAATTAGATTTCTTTCGGAAGTTGAAGATATTCTATTTTTTGGATAAGTGAAGATTTTCTTGTTTGCTCGTGATGGCAAAATTCACTGTAATTCGGTTCAATACAAAGTTCACCATTGCTATGTTGTTGGACTGTGAAAACCTTAGCTCTTTATTGCAGTTATCTGGTCGTCTGCAACTTATGATGGCATAGTGTGGTTTAATAGTATAAGAATCTCAGACACTCCAATTCATGTTTTCACATGGACCCTTCTCAGTTCTAACTTTTTGAAACTCGAGATGCAGCAGATAGATGAAAGTGAGAATGACTAGGTAGATGAAGATATGTATGTCATAGATGAAGAATCTCAAACAGGCAGTGACGGAGATGACTAAGAATTTTTTGTGAGTGATGTTATTTTATTGAGATTTACTTTATGAAACATCTTGAATTAGTCAGGCATCTTTCTTAAGGAAGTATACTAAATTAAGGAAAAATCATAATGTGGAAGTAGATAGAGAGTAGTCAAAATAGTCTAATATTATAGAATCAAAAGACAAATCTAAAATGACAACATAGTTCAACATCTCAAAATATATTCGAAAGCCTCTATCATAAAATTGTGAGTTGGATAGGATCTAGCTCACGAAATATTCTAATATCGAAAACAAAGTAAGTCTGAAGAAGCATAAAAATACATTCTCGAAATATGAGGACTCACCAACTCTGATGTCGGGAAAAATCTTCTACTAGACAGGCAAATGAGGTGAAGAATTTGCACCTATACTATAAAACAATATAAGCAAACCTATGCGGTCAGTATAGTGTAATGTACTAAGTATATGCAATATGCAATGTACAATGTATCATTATATACAATTGACCAAGTTAGAAACATAATAAACGTTTCATTTAAAGCATGGTAATAAGACATGAATATAGCTAATGCATGTGAAGAAAATACAGGAAAAACTTTGAGGAAGCATAAGTCATGAGAAAATATACTCATATATGGGATATCAATCTTAATTGACAACATGACCATGTGAGCTATAATATGGAATCCGATGAAACTCCTACATAAAAAAATGAGAGACTACTTGCGAAAGTAGACTCCGTATTATATCTTATGCTATTTGATGATCCACTAGCTAAGTCAATCAAGACAACTACAGTGATATCTAATTATGGGACTAAAGATTGCTACTAGTTTCCCTTACCTATCCTCTACCTCAAAGTCCTCTCGGTGCTAAATCAAATTTCAATGGAATAGATAAAATCAATCATTAAAGCATATCATGTGGAAAGGCAATAATTAACTATCAATTAATTTCATAACATCATAATCATGGAGTAGCCCATTTAGTCATGATTCATGCAATGTGAGAATTGTCCTTTTATCATTATGAATCTATAAGCCGACAAGAAAACCTTTCACTATCATCTATAATGTGAAATTGTTTAACAATAGTCCATATGATCTTTAGAGACATCATAAAGTATGGATGAAATTCTTATCAAATAATGTTCATAATTCATAATGAAAATTAGGATACAATGCATTGATTCCTAGAAAATCAACTTTAAATCAAGTATTTTGATAAATCCATGCATGGTCAAGTAAAATAATGTCAATTGAATCATAATTGAAAGAACCTATGATGAATTATATGAACCGTAGACGAAACTTAAAAGAATTTGATTTAGAAACGTTCAAATTCCTCATACTTCATTGATGAAAAGGATCTATGACTAAATATCCACATATCTTAGGTAGATCCTAGCCTTGAGACGTGAAAAGGAGACTTGAGTCCTTGAAACCCAAGCTTGAGGGAGAAGATGACCTTGGGATAGAAGTCCTTGAGGAAATTTTGGGATTTTAAATGAATGAGAAGGAATGGGAATGGGTAAATTGAGTACTGCAAACTCAGTTATAGGGCTTATGAATAGCTTAGAAACATTGATATAAAGAAGATGGGAAATGTCTAAAATATCCTTATAAAAATAACTGACGGTAGTGACCATGGGATCCTTCTAAGGACTATGTTCCATTTCATGAGCTGTAAAGACCTTCATGGAAATCAGAGACAAAATTCCATGTGCTTGCCGTTTTTTCTATAACCCGAATCTACAATTCGTGGATGTTTCAATGGTTTGTAGATTCCCTCTCGTCCTTTTGAAATTCCTAAAAACTAACTCTCGGAATCTCCATTATATGGAAGGGTCCAAGGAAATATTAATCGAGTGGCTCTCGAGCCCTGTCTTCCTTTCTACTCAATTTCCAGCGACCCTTTGCCAATCCCCGATGAAACCACAGTGGGGATAACCATAGCAGAAAAGTCTTCTCTTTCTGCTCTTTCTCTTATTTTTGGACTTTGATAAAGTTTTGGACTCCATCATGTTGCTATTAACTGTCCTAGTGACGACGTCCGATCAAAAACCCTAAATCAATCTATTGGAAATTCAAATCTTTTTTCTCTGGTAGCTAGAGGAGAGATTCTTGAGATTTTTCCGATGGTGTTTGTAGTAAAATATTAAAGACTGAAAGGAGAAAACCTCTCCAGCGGACCTGATTTTGTTCCTCATCTCAAGAATATGATTCAGTTCTGGGGAGAAAATTTTCTGACGAGAATTTTTCTGATTGTTGAGTCGACCCAGTTTCTGATTGTTGAGTCAATTTTTTCCAGCTAGCTTGATTTTTCTGGAGAGTAAAAGAGAAAAGTTTACAGATTCCAGTGACGTCTCCCAAGTTTGTCAGCCAGAATTCTCCCATATAAAACATCCAGGTGAAATCTTCCAAATACCTTCTATTTACTATTTTTGAATCAATTGTAACCTTCTATTAACATCATATTCCTTGCCTTTTACATATTGTGTTGTGATTTTTTGACAAATTTTGAAACCATTTATCCTTTCTCGCTTGTTGTGTCCTATTATTTACTCTATATTTATCCTATTATTGTTTCACAAACTAATCCTATTATTGTTGATTTTTTACTATCTCGTTTATATTTTACTCTAGATTTTTTTGTTTATATCGTGGGCCGCTAATTTCCCGATCTTCTACAGTTTATTGATTATTAATTAGTTCCTACTGTAGTGGTGTTGGGGTCTGATAGTGTATTAGTGTCACGTCATTGATTGGGGTTAGAGGCAAGAGGTAGTAGTAGTGTCAAGGATATGTGCTTACTTAAGTTGAGAGTAGGCTAGGACATGGATCATAGGTTCACTTATAAGGAAGTCCATAGAACTATTGAAGAGTCTTAAGAAGAGACATATTAGTATAACATGTCTTCAGGAGACCAGGTGGGTGGGTACCATAGCTTGAGATATAGATGTATTTAAACTTTGGTACTCGGAGGGCTCTAGTGATAAAAATGGAGTAGGTATCCTAGTAGATGAGGAATTTAAGGAGTATGCAGTCAAGTTCAAGAGGATTAATAATAGGATGATGTATATTAAATTTGTGATCGGTAGTCATATAGTGAATGTAGTTAGTGCTTATGTGCCTCACATGGGCCTTGATGAGGAAGTCAAAAAGCTCTTTTGGGAGGATTTAGATGAAGTTGTGAGAGATATACAAGAAATCGAAAAAATCTTTATTGGAGGAGATTTTAATAGGCATATCGGTGTGACCTCTTGTAGTTTTGACGGTACTCATGGAGATCTTGGTTTTGGGAGAGGAATTGAGGCGAAACTTCTCTCCTGGATTTTGCTAAAGCCTTTGAATTGGTTATTGCTAACTTATGTTTTCTGAAGAGGGAAAATTACTTGATTACCATTCATAGTAAGGTAGCTAAGACTCAGATTGATTACTTACTCCTTCGAAAGGGTGAAAGGAGCCTTTGTAAGAACTGCAAGGTTATTTCGAGTGAAAATATTTCAACTCAACGGAGGCTTCTACCAATAGAATTTAAAAATTAAAAGGTTGAAAAGAAAGAAGGTTATTTATGCCCAATTGAGGACTAGATGGGGAGGCCTGACTCCTTCCCTTTCTCGAGAGATGGGGGAAAAGTTGAGTAACTTGGGGTCTTAGAGTATTAGTGGAGACATGAGCACCATGTGGGACACTACTACTGGTTACATTAGAAAAGTGGCGACCGAGGTACTATGGTCTTCGAGAGGGACCTTTGGTGGATGTCAAGGTGATTGGTGGTGGAATGGAGAAGTTCAATGAAAAGTGAAAGCTAAGAAGATTGCCTATACAAAGTGGTTAGAGTGTATGGATGAGCATGAAAATTAAAGGTTTAAGGATATCCATAAGACAGTAAAGACAGAAGCAAAGACAGTGGTCACGGTTGTTGAGACAACAACGTGTGAATGCTTATATGTTGAGCTGTGTGAAAAAGGCGTGTACAAGATATTGTATAGGATCACTAAAGAGAGAGAGAGAGAGTAAAGATCATGACTTCGACCATGTGAAGTGCATCAAGGATGAGGAGGGTGAGGTGTTGGTAGATGAGACTTCTATCAAACAAAGGTAGAAAGCTTACTTTCATAAACTCTTAGACAAAAAAGGGATAAGGATATTGAGATGGGTGATTTCTCACACTCTGATAGTCATCGAGATTTTGGTTGCTTCAGGCATTTCACAGCGAATGAGGTTGGGCATGCTATTAGTAGGATCAAAAAAGGGAGAGCAATCGGACCCGATAAGATTCCAGTGGATTTTTAGAAAAGCATGATCAAAGATGGTATGGAGTGGTTTACAAGGTTGTTTAATGCTATTTTGAGGACTACTAAGATGCATGATGAATGGAGGAGGAATATAATGGTTCCATTGTATAAGAATAAGGGTGATATTCAGAATTGTAACAATTGTAGGGGCATCACGTTGCTAAGCCACATTATGATAGTTTGGGAGAGAGTGGTGGAGGTGAGAGTGAGAAGAAGAGTGTCTATTTCAGAGAATTAATTCAGATTTATGCTTGGGTGATTGACTACTAAGACAATTCATCTTGTTCAAAGGCTAGTAGAGAAGTATAGGCAAAGAAATAGGGTCCTTCATATGGTATTCATTGATCTTGAGAAGGCCCATGAAAAAGTTCCGAGGGATGTGCTATGGAGGTTTCTAGGGGAAAAAGGTGTTCCTATGGTGTAAATTAGGGTGATAAAGGACATGTACGACAGAGCCAAAACTCGAGTAAGGATCGATGGAGGAGATTCAGAGTATTTTTCTGTTGAGACAGAAGTTCATCAAGGATCGGTGTAAGCCCCTTATTTTTCCTTAGTAATGGATGAGCTGACATGATCTGTTCAGAAGGAGGTCCCATGGCATATGCTATTTTTCAGATGACATAGTACTAATTGATAAGACTCGTAATAAAGTTAATGATAGGTTGGAGGTGTGGAGACATACTTTGGAGTCCAAAAGATTCAAATTGAGCAGGACTAAAATAAAATACTTGGAGCGCAAATTTAGTGTTACAAGGGAGGAAACGGACATTGAAGTGAAACTTGTCACCCAACCTATTCCCAAGAGAGAAAGCTTTAAATATCTTGGGTCCATCATCTAGGGAAGTAGTGATATTAATAATGAAGTCACACATCATATTAGGGCAATATGGATGAAGTGGATACTTGCCTCTGGAGTATTGTATGATAAGAAGATACCATCTAAACTTAAAGGTATGTTTTACAGAAAGCTTTAAATATCTTGGGTCCATCATCTAGGGCAGTAGTGATATTAATACTGAAGTCACACATCATATTAGGGCAATATGGATGAAGTGGGTACTTGCCTCTAGAGTATTGTATGATAAGAAGATACCATCTAAACTTAAAGGTATGTTTTACGAATGATGGCTAGACCGTCGTTGCTTTATGAGGTGGAGTGTTGGCCAGTAAAAAACTCACATATCCAGAAGGTGCAGGTTGCAGACATGAGGATGTTGAGACAGATGTGTGGACATATGAGGGTCGATAAGATTAGGAATGAGAATATTGTGGAGAAGTTAGGTGTGACAGTTGTGGTTAACAAGATGAGGGAAGCGAGACTGCGGTATTTGGGCATGTACGGAGAAGGAGTACTGACAGGCTGGTTAGGAGAAGCGAGAGGTTGGATTTTAGGGGTTACATGGAGGAGTAGAGGTAGACCAAAAAATATTGGGGGTGATTAGACAGGATGTGGTGAAACTTCATCTCAACAAGGACATAACCTTAGATAGAAAGGAATGGAGGTCGTATATTGCGGTAGTAGGTTAATAGGCTAGTAGGGGTAGGTTGATGTCTGGCCTTATGATATAGTAGGTTAGTAGGATTAGTCATGTTATATATCCTGTGTTGTCATTGTCTACTTTATTTTTGTTACTTTTGTTATATTTATATAATATCATTTGCTTTCCACTTTAGTCGCTTTCCCTTTCCTTTTTTTCTTTTTTCATATATAGTATCTTTTGCTTATGAGGCTTTTTGAGATAAGGATCTTCCAGAAATAGCTTTTCTATCTCTATGAGGTAATGGTAAGGTCTGCACAGATTTTACCTTCCCCAGACCCCACTTGTGGGATTTCACTGGGTATGTTGTTGTTGTAGTTTATGGAATGGTCTACGACTCATTGTTCCTTTAATGGACCATAGAAACCCCTTGTAAATCTTTACTTATACAGAATTTCACAAGTGTAGTGGTGTTCTATGGACCTTAGAAGCAATCACGACTCGTAATTGTGGTCTGTCTTGTCGGATCCAAAACCCCACATCTTTGAAGTTTATTCCAGGGATGATCTACGGTCGTGAATGTCCTTATGCTCTGTGAGACCTTTCATGGTGTGGATTTAAAATTTTACTTTTTTAGGGTCTCCTACAGGTGGCTTTCTTGGACCATAGATGCTTATACGGTCTACGAATTCCCTACTTGGAACCCTGCGCCTGTAGTTTTCTAAACTTATTTTCTTCATTCTGGCTTTTAAACTTTTGGGGTATTACACTTATTCTGTTTCTCTTTTATCACTTCTAGTTTTTAGATTTCAGAGCTAGCTAGGACTTTCCTAGCAACTCATTTATGACTAGTAGAAGCTTTCAGACATATGTTTAGATATCTCCTATGTTAACGCTATTGGTTTTATGTTTACTTCTGCTTTTATGATGATTTTAACTTCAGTATGATTTCCACATGTCACATGGTTTGTTTGGGGTCCTTCGAGATTCTGAGTATCAAGTTACAGCTAAGGGGAAGTCTCGCATAGTGACAGTTGATCCAACCGATAATAGAACTTGTAACAAGCATGGTACCCTATCCAACCGTAGATATTTCGTACCAAGCATGGTACATAAACCAACTAATAATATGTATCAGGCATGGTACCCAAGCCAATCACATATATTCCATACCAAGCATAATACCCAAGCAAACCGATAATCTGTACCAAGCATGGTAGAATATAGCACAATACAACAAATATGAACCTAAATATAATCCATTTCTACCTTCAATAGTGCTTGTATTATTTCATCAAGATGTGAAGATTTATGTCATCGTTCAAACTTGAGAATATTATTAAATATGTGATTCCCCACACCAATGATAAGGAACTCAGTATCAGGATTAAAAGACAACCCTAATATCTCACTGAAGAAATCAATTTCTTGCTCCACCTCATATCCACTTTTTACATAAAAAATGTGGACAAAATCTATAGGCGCTTCCATAGCCATAAATCTGCCATCAGACATAGAGTGGATTGACTGAATAGCTCCAAGGTTATCCTTCAAATCAGTGACAAACGTGGATAAGTTTCAAATATCCCATATTCTGCATGTTTTTTCCTGCTTTCTAGTTGCAAACATTAGGCCATCAGGATTCATCACTGATGCAAATGAGTAGTCCACATGTCCACACAAAAGAGAAACAGCCTTTCCATTCCTGGAGTCAACCAATAAAGCTATTGCGATCAACAGGAACAAAACAAGCCCCATAAATTTTCTCCCTAAGATCATATAGTAAGAGCATAACACGTCCTGTCAACAAGGAGATAATGATGATTAAATAATCAGTATCGTCTCCCAGTTGATGGGACATGTTACTCTCTAACTAAATGATCTTGTGGCAAAAGTTTAGGGTGCTTGTCTTTTGCCTGCTGATCAAAACGCGTTTATTGGTTGTCTCCAGGACTGGAGAGGTTGTTTCTCCTTTGTGTAGATGTGTGGATTACTCATTTGCATCAGCGTGGCATCCTGATGGCCTAATATTTGCAACCGGAACCCAGGATACAACTTGTAGAATGTGGGATATTTGGAACTTGTCCACGTCAATCACTGATTTGGAAGGTAACTTTGGATCTATTCAGTCAATCCGCTCTATGCCTGATAGAAGATATATGGCTATGGCAATGCCTACAGATCTTGTCCACATGTTTGATGTAAAAAGTGGATCTGAGGTGGAGCAAGAAATTGATTTCTTCGGTGTGACATTAGGAGTGTCATTTAGTCCCAATACAGAGTCCTTATCTTTGGTGTGTAGAATCATATATTTAATAACCTCCTTAAGCTTGGACGACAACACAAATATTCATACCTTGGTATAGTAATATGAGCACCTCTGAAGCTAGAAGTGGATTATATTTAGGTTCACATTTGTTGTATCATGCTACTTAGGTCATTTGAATGATAAACTGACTGTGGTCTCATTTATAGCACTGACCAACCAGTGTAACCTTCTAGGAACTTTCCATGTGGTGGCCTATTTTTCATAGTCATAAACTGTGTTACTAACTTTATACAGACCTGTTAAATTGACGTCAATTGTAGCGTGCCAATCTTCTATTATGATGAATTGTGTGGGCTTTTAGAGTTGTAGAAGTTAGTATTTCTTATTTGTAAAACATGATGCAAGCCAATAGGACTATTCTTGTTCCTATTTCTATTTTAACAAATAGAACGAAGATATTACCTATTGTTTACTTCTTTACTGGAAGATTTGCTTACTGCTATTTACAGATACTATTGCCAAACAAGGTGAAGATGAGCTTACAAATTGTATGGAGGACCTGTTCAGATCCTCAGATATAATTAGCGGTGATTATGCTCTCTCACCTAGCTCAGTTCTTGATCCTACATTTTTTAAAGGATTAAGTGCTGATATTGAGCATACTTTTTAGTTTCATTTGTTCTCATTTTTGTTACCATACTGAATAAATTTATTTTCACTACATTCATCTCTTTTTACAAGAAATTATATATAGAATTTGAAGAATGGAGGCCTTCTTAAAATATAAGTAATCATCCTACTGTTACAGAGGATGAGAATGAATTATCAAAGGCAGACAAATAATGGATGCAGTGCTCATAGCTAATGAAGCAATTTGATTCCATAGTCTCCTTAAATAAACCTGGTATATTATACAAACTTGCTAATGAGAAAGCATATGATCATGTAAATTGGTGATTCATTTTAAGCATGCTGAGACAAATGGGTTTTTGGCAGGAGATGGACCAGCTTAATCAAGTATTGTATCTCAACTGTAAAGTTTGCAATACCCATTAATGGGTCTCTTGTAATACCCATAAGTTGGAAACATGAAATATGAAAGAAAACTTATGAACCTATTTTCTAGTGCAGGAACTACGAGCTCAGTCTACGACTAATAAATGGTTTTACGGGCAGTTAATAGGGTCTTGCAGATGAACCTGACACTTGGTGAAATTCTGGAAATTTTGGGTTGCAGGTATGAACACCTTCCCTGAGTACAACAATTATCGATGCCATTGTTTTCTTGCTGTAAGTTGTTTTGAGCATCAGATTCATGCTTCTTTCTGCCCATTCAGTCTGAACTTCAGCTCTGGCTTTTCAAGCTTGGTAATATCTTAAGACTTAAAACCTACTGCGGAATAAATTCTATTTGTTTAAATCTACCTCATGAGTTGTTAATTGACGTTGAGTTAGCATGATGACATGGCTGCGGATGTGTTTTATGTTTTTAGAAGATAGATTTTTTGTTTTAGTTTTCAATTATGAGTTTCCTAGTCTTTAGGCATGCAACTGTTCGAAGACTTAGTTCCTAGTTTTTAGGAAGTGTTTATTTGAGTTACTATATAATTTTACTGCAGATTAGTTAGGATTTATTTATATTTAGACATCTCTTCTTTCAACTTAATGATAGACTCTCCTTTTATTCTCTTCTCATATCTTTTTTCTTCTGAAAAACACCAACAAATTGGTATCAGAGCCCTTCTTAGTGTAATCTGAGTGAATCACAAAACATTTCCCTACTGAAAAGCCATCAGAACACATGGAAATAGAAAATTCTTTTATTTATTATGCTATTTCTCCACCAATGTTTGATGGAGAGAACTACCAGGTATGGGCTATCAAGATGCAAAGTCACATGGAGGCATGTGATCTCTAGGATGAAATAGAGGAGGATTACAACATTGCTACTTTACCTGGCACTCCCACAACAGCTCAAATCAAGCTTTAGAAGGAAAGGATGACAAGAAAATCCAAGGGGAAATCTTATTTATATGCTGCACTTTCACCCACAATTTTTTCTAGAATCATGTTACGGGATCAGCGAAAACAATATAGGATTTCCTCAAAGAGGAATACCAAAGATATAAGTGAATCAAAGGTATGAATGTTATTGTTATACAACGTACAATCATGTCTAGTATGAATAGCATAATCATAGGTAGAAATATTTAGAGATCTTAAAGATTTTTAGGGATCTTTTCTGATTTTACTTCCTTAGATAGATTTATTTGTACACCTACAAATAGCTCTTATTATTAGAATAATACAACATGAAGATTGATCCATTGGCTCCATATTTTAATGGTATCAGAGACTAGCTTTCTAATTTGCCTGTATTAGATCAGCAACTCCACTGGAAAATTGATAACTTTTCCAATTGTTGCCTAACTGATAGAGGTGGTTGCTTGATATTTTTGGTTGCTTTTTGGTGTATTCAGATTAAATAACTACGTTGAACAAAGAAAAATAAATCCTTAGAACAGAATCTGCAACTACTTTATTGGTGAGCTTTGAGTTTCTTTTAAGTTGTTGTGCTGTTTCTATGTTTCTGTAGTAATATTTAGAAGGCTGGTTGTATTAGAAACTATCTCTGAGTGGGACTCCTGTTCAGATCAACTTGTCCCTTATTTGGGTCTTCTTTCAGCGTAATAATTTGAGGTTTGTTGAGGCTCTATTGGTTTTCTTATTTTGTTTGACTGGGTTTAGATTCGCCTGATTCTAAGATTTGTTTCATATGATTCATTGGATTGGAGTTCTATTTTTGTCCAACACTGACTTAGTTGGATAATTTCAACTTTGCACGATTGTCTATCAAGTTTTTTTCATATTGTGAGTTGGGGAAGTGACTGCTTCCAGTTCATTGTCTCATAACATGATTTTGGTTTCCACGTAAGATTTTTTTGAATTCTCTCAATATCATAAGTCATTCAATAAAGCTACTTTAGTTAATTCTTTTACTGAGTTAACTAAAACATGTCTCATCACCTCTTAAAATAAATGGGTCAATGATTCAGGTGCAACAAATCATATGATAGGTAATCCTAATATTTTTTCTAGCTTCTGATCACACAAAGCACCATCTTCAGTTACTGTAGTTGATAGATCAACTTGTAACAGTGTTGAATATGGGACTATTAAACCAACCTCCTCTATTACCTTGTCAACTTTACTCAGTCTTCCAAAGTTAGCTTTTAATCTGATTTCTGTAAGCTACTTTACTAGAGATCTTAATTGTTATATTTCATTCTTTCACGGTAATTGTCTATTTCGTGGTCCTAAGACAATTCAAGATATTGGTAAAGGACATATAATTTATGATCTCTACATCCTTGATGAATGGGAGCCTAGGTTTATTGCATGCTCTAGTGTCATCTCTCCATTTGAAGTACATGATCGATTGGGACATCCTTTTCTATCTCTGTTAAAGAAGCTTTGTCCTCAATTCCATGATATTTCTTCACTGGGATGTGAATCTTGTCTATTTGCAAAACATCATCGCTGTCCATTAAGTCCATGAATTAATAAGCCAGTTGAGTTTTCTTTTGAGTTAGTACATTAAGATATTTGGATCATGTCCTGTTGTTGCTAAAACTGCGCATAAGTATTTTTGTCATTATTGTGGATGATGTTTCTCGAATGACTTGGATTTACTTTATGAAAAGTGAATCTAAAATATTTAATCACTTTACTGCCTTCTGTGCTGAAGTCAAAACTCAATTTAATGCCTCAGTGCAGATTCTAAGGAGTGATAATACTAAAGAATATATGTCAGAATTATTTCAATCTTACATGAGAACCCATGGTATTCTTCATCAGTCCTCATGTGTGGATACACCTTCTCAGAATGAAGTTTTTAAGAGCAAGAATATGCATCAACTTGAGTCAATCCGACACTTTTGTACCAAATGAAAGTCCTGAAACAATTTTGGACTGATGCAGTCTCTACAACTTATTTTCTAATAAATTGCATGTCATCAGTTATGTTAGTAGGTACTATACCTAATACTGTTCTTTTTCTAGGCAAATCACAACTCCTAGTGGAACCTATGGTGTTTGGAATTATATGTTATGTTCGAGATGTTCGACAATCTATTAACAAATTGGATCCAAAGGCATTAAAATGTGTTTTCTTGGGATATTCTCGACTTCAGAAAGAGTATTGATGTTACTCTGTTGAACTTGGAAAATGCCTTGTGTCTATTGGTATGGTATTTCAAAAGATACACCATTCTTCGATGAACCTCCCATTTCTACAAGTTAGGTGGAGGAAGATGAGTGGTTGATCTATCAGGTTACTCATACTGAAACAAAAAAATCAGATAATAATGCTCTTCAATTAGCTAGTTCATTTATTGAGAATCAGTCAACTAGTATGCCTCCAGAAACTATTTCATCTGTTCCAACAAGACCACTAACTGTTCAAGTTTACTCAAGGAGGAAAGGTAATAATGATACCTGTCCTACATTAACTCCACCATCATTAGTTCCTCCTCCACTTGATTCTTTGGAAAATCTTGACCTTCCTATTGCTCTTCGGAAGGTACATGTTAGTGTAAATCGAAATATTCCATGCTAACTTTGTTTCTTATGATCACTTATCTCTTATCTCTAGTTATTTGATTGGCTCTCTAGACTCTATCTATATTCCCAAAACTGTGAAAGAAGCCTTGACTAATCTTTGATGGCATGAAGCAATGCTTGAAGAGATACATGCTCTAGATGAAAATCGCACTTGGGATTTGGTTGATTTACCTAAGGGAAAGAAAGTTGTAGGATGTAAATGGGTCTTTACCATCAAAGTCAATCTCAATAGTTCTATATTAAAAGACTTAAGGCTATACTTATGGCTACAAGCTATGCTCAGACTTATGTGGTAGATTATGCGGACACTTTCTCACCTGTAGCTAAGCTTACCTTTGTTTGTTTGATTATTTCCTTGGCTGCTTCTGAATATTGGCCTTTAGATCATCTGGATGTCAAGAATGCTTTCCTTCGTGGTGACCTCCATGAGGAGGTGTATATGGAGCAACCGTCTGGATTTGTTGCTCAGGGGGAGTATGAAAACGTTTTTCATTTGAGAAAATCTTTGTATCGTCTAAAGAAAAGTCCTTGTGCACGGTTTGGAAAATATTGAGATATAGTTCAGAAATTTGGGTTAAAGAAGTGTAAGTGTTATTACTCATTCCTCTACAGACAGTTAATGAATGGAATTATTCTCGTGGTTGTCTAGGTTGATGATATTGTTACTACAAGAGATGATTCTACTGGAATTTCTCTCAAGAGGTTTTTACATGCCAAATTTCATGCCAAAGATTTGGGATAGCTGAAATACTTCTTGGGTGTAGATGTAGCTAGAAGCAAGCATGGGATTTTTCTTATCTCAATGCAAGAATGTACTTGACCTACTTGTAGAAACTAGAAAGTTGGGAGCAAAACCATATGGCACGCCAACGGATCCTAAAGTACATCTTACTTAGGATGATGCTAGCTCTTTTGATGCTCTGAAAAGATACAAAAGATTAGTTGGGAAATTGAACTACCTAATTGTGACTCATCCAGTTATTGGCTATGTAGTCAGTATTGTCAGCCAATTCACGTTTGTACCAATAGTCAAACATTGGGATGTGTTGGAATGAATTCAATGTTATTTGAATAGAGCTCCTAGCCTTGGCATATTGTATAGGAATCACAGATATACTCCCGTCGAATGTTTTATAGATACAAATTGAGCTGGATCAAGAATTGATGGAAGATTGACTACTAGCTATTGCGTCTTTGTTGGTAGAAACTAGTATCTTGGATGAGTAAGAAAAAAATGTTGTATCTCGATTTAGTGCAGAGTCTGAATATAGAGCTATGTCTCAATCCACATGTGAAATACTATGGACAGAACACCTTTTAGCGAGATTGGTTTGAATCCTTCTTTTCCAGCAAAACTTTGGTGTAATAATCAGGCTACTCTACATATTACTTCAAATCCAGTGTATCATGAATGGACAAAAGATTCAAGAGAACGTGATTTTTACAGGCTATGTGAAGACATGGGAGAAATTGGGTGATATATTCACGAAGCCTGAATGGAACTCGGATAGAATATCTTTGTAAAAAGTTGGGCATGATTAATATCTATGCCCCAACTTGAGGGGGGATGTTACAAAATGTGTAGTCATATCTAGTATTTATAGCATAATCATAGGTAGAGATATTTAGGGATCTTCAAGATTTTTGGGAATCTTTTTTGATTTTATTTCCTTAAATAGATTTACTTGTACACCAATAAATACCTCTTATTCTTGGAATAATACAAAAAGAAGATTGTCCCGTTGGATTTATATTTTACAGTTATGAACCTTGTTAGAGAACTTGAGATGCAAATAGTGAAGAAAATCTGTCAAAGAATACTTGGATAGGCTTCTTAGCGGTGTGAACAAGGTTAGAATGCTAGGCGATAAGCTTCCTGATAGTAGAGTTGGTGAGAAAATTCATGTTACATAGCCCGAGATGTTTGAACCAACTATTGGTTCCTTAGAAAATACTAAAGGTCTATCAAAGATCACTTTACAAGGATTACTGAACATATTATAGGCACAAGATCAAAGAAGGTTAATGAGAAAGGAAGGTTAAGTAAAAGGTGCACTACGAGGGAAAATGCAAAACTATACTAGAGGGAAGATTCAGTAGAAAGTGCAGTACAAGCCAAAATGCAAAACTATACTAGAGGCAGATGCAAGAAAACAAAAGGGAAGAAGAGCTCTGCTGAAAGTAATCATGTTTCTGCTGGTAATGGAAGTAGCCACAACTCAGGCAATAACAGAGGAGACAAGTTCCCTTCATGTTAGTATTGTGGAAGGAAGCACCATCCTCACAATAAATGCTAGAGAAAGTCGGATATAAGATGCTGAAAATGTCAAAAACTTGGGTATGATGAGACCATCTGCAAAGAAAAAGGACAGTAGCAATAGGGAGAAGCTTAAGTTGTGAATCAACAGGAGGAAGAACAACTCTTCGTTGCATCATGCATCTAGTATTTCGAGTTAAAGCTGGTTTATTTATAGTGCTTGTACTAACCACATGACTAGTGATGAAAAGCTTTTTAGGGAGCTTGACAGATCAGTTAAATTAAGAGTCAAAATCAAAAGTGGAGAATACCTCCCAGTGACAGGAAATGGGACTGACTCAACCAATTATCCACATACACTTTCTTACTAACATTCCCATTTACATTCAAACAAGTGAACTCGTCGAAACCTCATTAGTCCTTATGTTTGCTATCTCAATGTAACCGTGCATCCTCTTGGCTTATAATAAGGTCACCAGACCTCATATAAATCTCTGGAGTAAAATCCTCACTGAAACATATTAATACTCGTTAAAAGATTCACCACTATGACTTTCCTTATAATCAATTTGAAACTCAAGCATCCTTAGTAACAACCAATTGGTTCTCCCCAAAAGTCATGGTAATGCTAAATTCTACTTCCTAAGTAAGTGAAACAACTGATAACACCTTAGTAACTAGTGGTCACGCTCGAAGACCAATACCTCCGTTTTCGTATATTACCAGTATCACATTAGAAGACCCACTAGATTCACCACTAGAATGTATCATACCCTTTGAGAAGTTTGTGCTCGGATAGTTCACACTTTGTTTTATTAAATAGTTGTCATACATAATCAAATTAGTTTCATCTCTCACAAAGCAATATACATTCTTCCATAGAGTAGATGGGTAGCAAAAGCAACACGTCCTTTAACCCTAGCCAAATAGATATAGATACCACTATAGTGGTCATATTATAATTATTTGTGCTATACACCCACTACGAGAAGATTTGATAGAAGTTCTGATTTCAATGATCACGAAGTCATCCTCTGCCCACACTAAGCAATCCTTATTTGACAAACATAAAAACAATAATCTCATGATTATTCGCCGATAACATAGTCATTCTATTAACCATATTATGCCACGTTTACAGATCGCACCAGGAAAGTACCACACTCAATGATGTATGGGTAACCAGAAAGAATACGGTGCTAATAAAGTCTTCAATCAGTTTTACCTTCCGATACCTTACCTTTAACATATCTTATCAAACCTCCACCAAAACCCAAATCTCTTTGAATTATAGGACAATCGAAGGTTGATAACACATTCATCGATTAAGCCCATTACCTCTTTTTAAGATCTGGATCGAATTCCAAGCCACACAATGACATCTCATATTCTAACACAAAACACCAAGCACAAGTTCCCACCACTAAAGTCAAGCACAATAACTATATATACACACACACAAAACATATCTTAGAATAATACCTCAGAATATACAACTGAGTTACAGAGTCAAGTGGTACAATAGTCTATCAATATCATAAGTTTTCACTATATTCACGTAACACAGTTTTCACAATATACAAGGCTCAAATTATCAACATATATCACATTCTTTCCATAATTCATTCTTATCGATATACTAGTTCCAAAGCATACACAACTCACACGTAACAAATAGAACAATATTAGGAAAGAATAATATAAGATGGAGTGAATGCAATGAAATATAAGCGATGTAATGTCAAGTAAGCGTGATGCATGTCAACCTTTCCACCTACCTTTGGTCTAGGGGTGTCCCAGTATCTCAATCTTGCCACCTGCTGTGGTCAAGGGTTGTCACAATATCTCAACCTTGGACCTGCCCTTGGTCAAGGGGTGTCACAATATCTCAATCTTGCCACCTGCTTATGGTCAAGGGGCGTCACTATAGCTCAACCTTGCCACCTGCTTGTGGTCAAGGGGTGTCACAATATCTCAACCTTGCCACCAATCCCCATGTCACCTTATTTATCTCTCAACCATAGCCATCATAAGCAATACGTAATAATAGATGTAATGTGCATGATCACAATTACATCACACAAGTCTAAGTAAATACTAAGTTCATTTGCTCATACTCAAGTACTCAAATCTCATCATTAAATAGTCAAATCAATCAAAAATCAAATAATCTACAAGTTCTCAAGTATACATAATTACACAAGTATTTCACAAGTCAAGAATTCACAATATTTACAATTACCCAGTCCACAATCCCATGATCAAAGCCTATAGTAGTATAATTCTATCCCATTTCATGCCACAAATCACCAAAACTGACATACATAGGATAATACGAGGTTCAATCATACTTAACAAAAGGTTAAAAATCCACTTTCCTTAACTGAAGTCCCAATCAACTCAAATTCAAGCCTTTTCCACTCTTACGATACTCCAAATCATCACAATCTCGAAGGCTGAATCGCCAACTAGCAAATCGAATGAATGAATCCACAAAATCTGCTTTAAAACACCAAACCACTATCAAGAATGAAATATACCTATAAAAAATCAATCGACACCTGTTTTTCCTTGGAGCAACACCTTGGGGAGGTCATTGTTGGCCTTGACCGCCTTGAGCCACCTGACCTTGGCCTTTATGAGCATTCTTAGGACAATCAGCAACCTTGTGGGTTTTATCGCCACACCCATAGAAAACACCCAAATCCCTCCAACAAGCATTTGTGTGGGGCTTCCCACACTTGCCACACAAGGGATACCCTGTCCACCACCAACCTATGCCCTTGGAGGAGGTAACCGAGCATTAGCGACTTGAGCACTCAAACCTTGGCCCTGCTAGAAGCGACCAAAGACACCACCCTCTTATGATCGTGTGCCCTCCTCTCCTTGAGTTTCTCCCTTTCGATCTATTCAGCATATACCATGAGTCTAGAAATATCCATATCCTATATGAGCATGGCAGTACAACATTCATTTACAAGCAAATCAGAGATACCAGAAATGACTTATGCATCCTTACACGAGGGTCAGCCACAAGTAACAAAGCATACTTGGAGATTTTTGTGAATTTGAGGGCATAGTCCCTCACACTCATACCTCTTTGCTCGAGGTTGATAAATTTAGACATCTTGGCCACCCAAAGCTCGAGTGGGGAAAAGTGATCCAGGAAAGCAAGTTTGAACTCTTCCCAATTGACATTACCACCGCAAGCCCTCTTTATAGACCATTGGGTGTACCACACTTGAGCCACATCTTTCAATTGATAGGCAGTGACATAGAACGTGGCACGGAATGTGACACGACACGTGTCAGCTTCGACGATCTATGTGAGCCCCTCGTGAGTTTTGCCTTAGCTTCATTCCCACTCCATGTCTCCTCCATGCTAAGTGTAAGGTCACGGCGGGGTACACGGCTCGTGTACCGTGTCATAGTCCGTGAAGGCCCCCATGGTCCTTCACTTGGTTCAATTCATAGCTTCATTTGTTGGGAGCCCCTTCACGTACCCTCCCACGGTCCGTGTGATGCTACACGGCTTGTGAGGGTCTCCGTATGCCACTACTTCAGCTATTTTTCACTCTTTTTCTCGTAATTCATCCGTCGTTCCATGCCTTCATCATTTTCCTAAATAGTACCAAAACACACACATCAAACCAACATATTTGCTTGAGAGCGTGCAAAAATTCTTTGTTCAAAGCGTTATAAGAGTCATATTTCTACGACTCATCAATGACTCTTCCATCATCCATAAAACTAGACATTGAATCTTGGAGGTTGGGTGAGTGATTTTCCGTCCTCTTGATTGGGTGGAGAAGCCATATTTTCAAAAAATCTATAGGTGTGAATCGCATAGAAATCCCTGCTCTGATACTACTTGTTCAGGAAATAGGCGTCCACAACAGTAAAGGGACCAGGTCCCTTGAAGCTATATGAATAGAAACTAAATAAAGAAGAACAACAAGGCACAAAACACAGAGAATTAATGTGGAAAAACTCTTTTCCCAAGGAAGGAACAACCACGACCTGTCCAATAGGATTTCCCAAAACCAAATACAACAAACATAGTTTATTTGTCTCACTCTTTCACCATTCCCACTTGCAACCTCAAGTACAAGTTATAAGCAACAAAAACCAATACTAGTTTACTGTCTCACTCTTAGATATAGTTAGACTACTACACAAAAGTACCTCAAGGCCTTAATACGCCAATGCGGTCTACCGCCTTCAATCTCAATGAAAAAGGAGTGATCAATTATCCTTTATAGACTAGGAAGTGATTTTACAAATTACAACACAACACTAAAACATACATAAATGGAAACTATAGACATCTTCTATTAGGTCGCTTGAATGAAGATGTTGTATCTTCTCACAAGAAGCCAAGAGAGAACTTTTAAAGCAAAGTAAATATTCAGTTTGTGATTTTTCCAAAAGTTGTTTTTGTTCTTTGGACAAGCTCCTTTTATACTGCAAGGGAGGACACCTTGCGGATCGCTGGTCCTCCAATATGATGAGGGTGACATTTCACCAACCAAGACAACTTTAACAATGGTATACCATATGCACCTCTGCACTTTAACCTGATCGACAGCCTGGTCCTTGAATTAGTTTGTTAATCATCAAAATATTCACTTAACATCCTCTCACGAATGTCCCGACTTAGTATATTATGGGTATTTTGGTGTTGACCTGATGTATTCATATCCAGTCACATAGGGTGATGGTGGGTGTCTATTATAACTGTGAGTCACATAAATCAGTGGTTGACCTGGTGATGGCACCTTAAGTGCGAATTCTTGACTGATAGGACGAGCATTATTATTTCTGAAAACCAGAATCTTCCTGGGGAGGCTCATGGATCATTCTCTGACCATAATTATATTTGTAACTGTTATAATATAAATAGGAACAAGAGTAATATCTACATCTTACTTAGAATAGGAATAATAATATTATATAGAATCCTATTTGGAAATGGATTGTATTATAGTATCCTAGTTGAATAAGGAATCTGATATAGTATCTGTAAATAGGGTATCAATGTAATAATGTGGAGACAACAATTCAATAATATTTTTCTCCAATATTTCTCACATGGTATCGGAGCTTCTACAGACCCAGTAGGAAATCAAAGAGCTTCCATTGCCGGCGGACGGCTATGACTCATATTTGTCATTCGTCTGGCCAATTATTGTGTTAGCAAAAGTTGGATCATAAAGTATCTTTCTTGTGACAATTTTCTTATATTTAATTTTTGTAGCACCATGCATCATATTCAATTTGCATAGCATCGTGCTATCTTTTTGATGACTATTTTTTATTTGTTTGGGTCGGGTCATCATTGCGACCATAGGCATACAATCTATTCTTTCCCAGTAGGGTTATGCCATCAATACAACCCACCTATATAATTTCTATTTTCCAATAGGGTCGTGCCATCAATACAACCCACCTATACAAATATAATTCTCTTTCTTAGTAGGGTCGTGTCATCATTCAGACCCTCTCTGTATAATTTTATTTCTCAATTTATGACCATATTCAGCTATCAAATTTAATAATTCAGTGTATGAGCAAGCTGCGACCAATTTGAAAGTGACTTTCTTGGAGAAATTTCGAGATGATCCATATTGTCATTCTCCATTGACCTTTTAATTAGTTGAGCATTAAGAATGCTTTTTCCATGATCATCTAAAGGAAGAAATCTTTATGGAGAAACCACTTGATTTTGTTGCGTAGGGGGAGTCAGGTAGACTTGTATATCAATTGTGTAGGTCACTCTATGATCTGAAATAGTCTTCTCAAGCTTGGGTCGGTAAGTTCAGCACTATACTTCAAGAATTTATCCCTCTATGTTATATTGACATTATGCATCAAATTTAATATCCCATGAGAAGACCAATCACATTGAGATTGACTAGTATTATGCATCAAATTCAGTATTTCATGAGAAGACTAAACACATTGAGATTGATTGTCAATTTTGTGAAGCCAAGTGATCAACATGAAGATATCTAACCAAGCTTTTCATCGGCCGACGTATTAGTTACATGTGTAAGAAACTAGTTATTTATGACTTGTATGCACCAACTTGAGGGGGAGTTTTAGAATAGAAATAGGAACAAGAGTAGCATCTACAATTCTACTTAGAATAGGAATAAGAATAACAATAGTATATAGAATCCTACTTGGAAAAGGATTGTATTATATAATTCAATAATATTTTTTCTCCAATATTTCTCACAGTAACCATGGTCCCTACAAGGCTCAAAGCTCATGCTTAGACTGTAGTTGTATTTGTTGTAGTAATGGTCCTTGTGTATCTCTAGGCTCATAATTTGACCACTGTTGTAACTGTTGTAACGACAATCTTGGGGTGACTCGTGGATTGCATTCTGACCATAGTTATATTGGTATCCATTATCCCGGGTTGGCTTATGACTAATTATACCCTTGATAAAGTCGTATCTGTAACCACAGTCTAGAGTATAGTGGTAAGTTACATGAACATCTTCATCCTTTAGTAGAACTATGGGCCATTGTAAAATGAGTAGGATTCCCATTAGTTGAGGTATAACTCTTTAGTATGTATGTCACCCATGAGTAGTGGCCTGACCTCTACACGAGAGTTTATGTCATGTTTATGTTTCTCAGAAAATATTGCAATGACCTTGTTTTATGCATTCAGAAATTAGATTATCCCTTTACTTTATGTTTAGCTTGTTTATTGCTTATTACGATTTCACTCATTTTTATTTATGTAAAATTATTGCATATTCCTCGTACTAAATATATTCCATAGTGTTGACTACATACTTTTATGCCTATATTGTTTTATAATATAGATGTAGACGCTCCATATCAGGTTTGCGATTAGTATTGACCCAATCAGCTGTCTGTGCTGGTGAATCCTCATTCATCGAGGATAATTTTTTCTTTTATTCACTATATTCTCAGATTCAACTTTCAGACTTTAGAGTTAAGCTAGGGGCTTGTCCTAGTAACTCAATTACAACTAGTAGAGTCTTTCAGACATACATCTAGATATTATGCTTTGTTGAAGTTGCTAGATTTCCTCTACTTTTATGCTATAAGATATTCACATTCTTTTATTCTTTACTTCAACTCATGATTATTTCAACTTTAGTTTCATTGTGACATATGGTTCACTGGGGTTCCTTGGGATTCTCAGTATCGTATTCAGACATAGGGGTAGTCTCGAGTCATGACACATATCCTACTCTAAGGTTTCATTCCAACATCCCTTGCGCTTGACCACCTTGACTCTACCCTTTTTTTTTTATCAAAAATGGTATCACCTTAACAAACATATATAGTCTCAACAAATAAATTACGCAGAAGACCTTTGGTCATCAACGTAATGATGATTATGATTATGCATGTTATTTTCGTTGGGTGTTTACTAAGCACCGAGTGGACCTTGTGATAGAGGCTCACCTGTAAGTAAAGGCATGTGACTTTTAGTAGAAATTCCTTTTTCATAGAACTTCTTGCTATTGTAGGATGAGAAGGGTCCTCGTTAATTGAGTCTTAAGTCTTTAGTACATCACCTCTTAGTAGAGGCTTTACTTAGCTAATAGACCTATCTCGGCATATAATTATGGTCTTCATCTTGGCAAGTGAGATAGTCTATTTTCAATGTGGGAGTAGTACGCAAGACTTCATGTTGTGGCTCAGATGATTTATGTTGGTTAAAGGTACTTCCTGCAAAATTCTTAGGTCATGATTATGTTTTTAGAAATATTGCATTGACCTTGTTATCTGTTTTCAAAAATCAAATTATTAGTTTCACTTCATGTTTAGCTTGGTTATTGCATTATTACGTTTCTAGACTTATTATGATTTATGTTACGTTACTGCATATTCCTCATACTCTATGCATTCCATACTAATGACCATAAACGTTTTGCCTATATCTTCTTAAAAATATAGGCGCAGGTTCTCCTTTTTACGTCTGCAGTTAGTATTAGCTTTATCGGCATGCTTTATTGGTGTTCTCATGGTTCTAAGATAGACTTATTGTCACAACCTGAGCCTACCTGTAGTTGCAACATGATACTCAGAATCTTGAGGGATCCCAAGATAACCACATGGCATTCATAACCATACTTAATGAAGGAAAAATCATAATGGATAAGTGGATAGAGTAGTCTAAATAGTATGATATCATAAAATAAAAGGTTAAATCCAACACGATGACATACTCAACATCTTATAATATATCCGAAAGGGTCTATGATAAAGATGTGACTACGACATGCTCTAACTCATGAAATAGTCTAATACCAAAGTCAAGAAAAGTCAGAAAGAAGTACAAAAGTACTTCTTAGGAACATGAGGACTTGCTCACTTGGATGTCGGGAAACTGGTACTACACTGACCCCAAGGTTCACCAACTCTAATAATGACCACAGAGCTCTAATATGAACCCCAAGGCTCACATGAGCAAGTTCGTTTCTAACATCTCAAGGTTGGCGGTAAAGGAGTGCAAAACCACGATGTTGACTAAAGAGATGGAAATCTCTCAATTTATAACCTATTGCCAACAGATTGAGTGGGATAAGATAAGGGGGAGTTGTCACAACCTGAATCTAGGGCCTAGAAGTGACACAGCGAATGGGAACCCTAGAGTCCCCAAATAAGCCTCAAAGCATCCAAATCCACATCATCGGTTCGGAAGCACATTCAAATAGTGAACACATAGTTCTAATGGATAGGAAAGTAGGACTCACGCTTTGGAGATATCGAAGGGAAAGGAATTTACATGGATTCACATAGTGCATAGCACATAAGAGCTAAGGGGAGGGTAAGTATGACTCACTCTATAGGGGCAACTCGGGACTTAGGATCTTCCAAATTTCCACATCAAACATACATACATATCATAATTCTCATAATCAATCCATGATAGCCATATCAAATAGATAAACATAATCATAAGCTCCAAATACAACACATAACATATAGATCTGACAAGAGTCTACAAGATGTCCAATTATGCCTCGAGTCATAAAATGGGACGGGGGCTAAAACATATCCTGGGCTCACCCTCAATCAAGAAGACAAATAGAAAACAACGTAGGCAGAAAGAAAGTAGTTTTTCCTTGAAAGATAGGACTCACAAAAATATCAACTCTCCGAATTCGAGCTACCCATCAAGCGGTGGATGATCGTAACACATGGTCCTTACATGGTAAAATCATGTAGGCATAAAGTATGCGTTAGTAAGTTTGAATGTACTAGTATGTGGGCATGAAACATGAAAGAAAGATGATGTTAATCTACACAATATTCCATATGAACACCATAGAGTATCCATAACCCACATATACTAGCACTCAAAGAGTCACTCCTTGCTTGAATTGCGTAAAGGGAGGGTTGTACCCATCCTTATCAATACACATGTAGCTCATGATATGACTTTGTATAGGGAAGGTTGTACCTGTCCACATCTATACATTGTGTAAAAGGAGGGTTGTATCCATCCTCATCAATACATACTTAGCTCATATAACCATGTGCATAGGGAAGGTTGTACCTATCCTTATTTATGCCTTGTGTAAGGGAGGGTTGTGCCCATCCTCATTAATATACATTTAGCTCATACATACATGTGCATAGGGAAGTTTGTACCTATCCTCATTTATGCATGGTGTAAAGGAAGGGTTGTATCCGTCCTCATCAATACACACTTAGCTCATACATACATGTGTATAGGGAAAGTTGTACCTATCCTCATCTATGCATTGTGTAAAGGGAGGGTTGTGCCAGTCCTCATCATACACACTTAGCTCATACATACATGTGCATAGGGAAGGTTGTACCTATCCTTATCTATGCATGGTGTAAAGGGAGAGTTGTGCCCGTCCTCATCAATACACCCATGTGATTATATACTCATGCAAGATATCATATCATATGCACACTCATATAATTTATGTTCATGTAGAAGTCAAGTTCATATTACTATCAATTCATATCATAAAGGTGTTCAACTTATATCATGCTCATGTTCATAGATTCTAACTCAATTATTGTTCGTAACCATATTTTCCTCAAAATCATATACATAAACATATTTGGGTCTTAACCCACTTCATAATTTCCATAAAAACAAACGTCCATGAATGCATATGCCATGAGTGATGTGAGAATAGCATGGGTAATATAGATTCAATCTAAAATCGTCAATGTAATAAGAATTGAAGTAAATCCATAATTAAATACACATTAAATCATGATATAGATCACCCATGTGCAAAACAAGCTTTAAAGGGAACATGCACATGCATAATTTCATTATCTCAATGCAACAATAATATAAGGGCTTAAATCAACTTAAAATCATCAAATAAGCATGACATATACTTTAATTGAATTTATTAAATCAAAACAATGAAAACTCATATTTAAAGTAACCTAAAATTCATGGAATTCAAGTGAAAAGAGTTTGGGTCTTCTTGGTTGAAAGGGACCAAGAATCAATCCCACATACCTTACTTAGCTAATAGAGAAGATTCAAGAAGAAATTTGGTGAAGAAAGAGTTCTTCCTTGATCCCCAAGCTTAATTCCCACTGGAGTTTTTTGAGAGAGACTTGGGTGAATTTTTAAATGTAAGGAATGAATTTTGAATGAGAGGGATGAAGTTTAGGTCATTAGGAGGTCTTTAGGTAGCATAGAAAATCACAAAAGACTCTTAGAATAAGCCATAATTACGAATATGTCATTAATGAAACGAGTGAAAAATTGACTCGTCACGACTTCACTGGCACTTACACGGGCCGTGAAGCACTTCAATGGCTATGTAAGTTCCCATGAAGACATACTTAGAAAAATTTCAGCAAGTTTTCTTTAAGGAAACGGTGCTTCCAATGAAGGTCGTACGGACCATGTGAAGATTCATGGGCCGTACAAGAGTCCGTATGAAGGTACCAAGCTACGAGACATGATTTCACACTTAAAATATAATTTTCCAAATATATTTCATGATACACCACCTACACGGTTCGTGAGAAGCCACACGGCCCATATGGGTGCCTGTGTGGGTTGCCTTAGAGAAAAGGAACACGGCACGGGAGGTTTTTACAAAAGCGGGCATAACTTCTAGATCCGAATTTGGAATTAGGTGAAATCAGGTGCGTTGGAAAGATAATTCAAACATCATTAATTTTGTAGGTTGTAGGCTACCTAGTTCGTTTTGTTCTAAGAGATAAGACCATTTAAAGTTAACTCTTCCACCGAATCATATGAAAAGACTTAGAAATGGAACAAATTTGAGCTTGGCTTGATGTAGGAGACTCATGATGACCCTAAAATACATAAATATGTTTGGATTGAGGGCTTGAAAGTGAACTTATCCTTAGCTTGAAGGATCTATTCTAAACGCACAATTTGCGGGGTATTATAGGAGTGCTAGGCTGATATAGAGCAAGAAATGATAATGGTAGCTATTCTCATAAGAGGCTAGTGGTGGTTGTTCTTATTTCCATTAGGAGTTTTCAGGATGGACCTCATCTGTTGCTAGTGCCCCAGTGTGCAAGTTCAATAAAGTTAGGCAAGCCTTAGAGTGGTGCTTGTAGTGAACGCTCTTCCCATGTGTCGAAAATATGGAAGGAGTCATTTGGGAGGTTGTTTGGTCGGTTCTGGTGCATGATTTTGATATGGTAACCCTAGTTATAAGTCCAGAGATTGAATTTCATAGGTTGGTAAAGGTGGAGAAGTTTATCATTAAACTCAGTCTAGTTCTTCTACAGGCCACCCGACTCACCAGGGTGCTTCTTCTATTCTGATGGCAGATAGCAGTAAGACAGGTTCTATGCTCTTTAGACTTTATAGGATTATGAGTCTTCTCCAATGTGGCCACGAGTATGTTACGAGTTCGCCATATTTATTTCTTCTTAGATCCGAGAGCAAACCTGTCATTTGTGACTCCTTTTTGCCGCTATTAGATTTAGTGTAAGTCTTGAAATCTTTTAGAGCCCTTCCCAGTCTTTACTCTCATTGGTGTACCTGTCTTAGCCATACGGATATAGAAAATTGCCCAGTTTTGGTCCTTTAGAAAATTACTTCAACCGATTTAGTAGAGCTTTATATGCTTGACATTGATGTCATTTTTGGCATGGATTGGTTATAGTCATCTTTTCCTTCGGTTGATTGCCGGACCCGAGTAGTAGATTTCAGTTTTCTAATAAGTTTGTCCTTGAATAGAAGGGCAGTGTTGGAATACCTATAATTCAATTTATTTCTTACCTTGAGGCTAGAAAGATAATTTTCAAGGGTTATATCTATCATCTCGTTTAAGTTATGGATTCTAATGTTGAGACCTCGACTTTTGAGTCAGTTCTTATTGTGAAGGAGTCTCTCGATGACCTTCTTGGTATCCCTCTTGAAAGCAAAATTAATTTGGCATAAATACTCAGCCTACCTAGATTCCTCCATAAATGGATCCATTAATGGTTCTCTATGGTAGGTGTAGATCTCAAACTGGGTGGTGTGAAGTTGGTGAAGTCTCTTTAATAAAGCTCAAGTTAATCATGATGCCATGGAGAAAGTTTGATTTATATAAGAAAGGTTGAAACTATCCAAAGTTGACAAAAGTCTTATTCGGATGTGAGAAGAAGGGAATTTGAATTTGAAGTTGATGATTGGGTATACTTGAAAATTTCACCCATAAAGGGTGTAATATCTTTCGATAAAAAAAGGAAGCTTAATCCCCATTACATAGGCCTATATTAGATTTTGAGGCATTTTAGTAAGGTAGCTTATTTGTTGGATTTTCCTTTGGAGTTTGCATCGGTGTATCCGCTATTTCGCATTTCCTTGTTGAAAAAATTTATTGGTGATCTTGTTTCAATTGTGCCATTAGAGTGTGTGGGTGTGAAAGAAAAGCTATCTTATAGAGAATTTACGTTTGAGATGCAAGATTGGCAAGTTTGAAAGTTGAGAAATGAAGACGTCACTTCACTTAAAGTTTTTTGGAGAAACTAGTCAACTGAGGGTGCTATTTGGGAGGCCAAAGCCGACATGATGTCCCGTTATCCTCACTTCTTTACCTTCGCTTCAGTTTCAGCTTGAGGTATTAAATACTTCTATGAACTCTTTCAAAACTCAAGCATTTTAGCTATTCTCATGATTCCTTAGCATGCATACTCATGAAATCAGTTTTAATGTTCATGTTTTAGTTTGGAGTCGATTACTCCTTCAGATCATCCTTTTATTCTATTCTCATTTGAGGATGAATGTTCCAATAGGGAGATATTCCGAAGGTTAAAAGTTGGAACAAAAAGAAAACTGCTTGTGCCCAGGTTGTATGGTCATTGTTCATGCTCGTGAATAGTTCCGCAGCTAGTAGAGGTGACCAAACTGCCTATAGAGATTCTCATAAACCAAAAAAGAGCCCATGAATCTGATCCCCTAGAACCCAGAAATCTCAACCTTCACAAGCTAGTCGCACAGCCTGTGTACAATTGTACAAACCGTATATTTCCCCAAACAAGTCAGCCTTCAAAACCCAGATCCCCTCATCCCACGGACCCTTGTATGGTCCGTAGGTCCTTTTTTAAAAGATGTACCTTCAATAGTTCAATCCCCCATTTCTTGAGAGTGAAAGTTGTGTGTAGTGGACATCACATCATTCTTTAAGACCTCCAAACTGTGAACAAACAACCCAATAGTGTAACCATATGAGCCTAAGGCTTTTATCTTTTTCACATGCCTTGGTACCACCCAAAACTTCTTTGTCCTCAAAAGGTTTTTGCAATTCATGTTGGAAAGTGTCCTCCATTTCTCATTTTCCGAGTAGAGATTCTGATAGAAGGTAATGATCTCCCCTTTAATGTTCTTTGCCTCCACAATATCTTCTCCTCCTACCAGATGATCAGTGTGATCATTCCTCTTGCAAGCATTTGCAATAGTCTGAAAGAACTTTGTGTTTTTGTCACTCTGCTTAATCCACAGTTTTCTTGATCTTTGTCTTCATGATATCTCTTGCTTTCAGCATAATCTTCAAATTCAAAGAATAAATTAGCTTTCTGAGTAGCCTCTTCTTCTCTTAAAGATCTATTCTATTGAATATTGTCAATCTCGTCAATTTTGTGTAAAAACAAATCTTTATTCTTTTCCAAATCTCTGTAGTTGCTTCCTCTCCACTCTCTTAATTTTAGCCTTCAAAGCTTTTAACTTTCATTGAGGCCTTCAGCTTCCCTCCACCATCCTTCAAACTTGAAAAAGACATTTTGTGTTTCCAACTGCGACTCTAAAGCACAATTTGTGTGTGATCAGAACACATTCAGCAGAGTATAGGAACCTGTCCTGGTTGTAATTTAGTCCGTGTACCTCTGTCATGTGCCAACCAAAATTATTTTTTGTTAACTTGAATCTACAAGTCAAAGTTTAAGCACCAACTTTTCCTCTCAAAGTCATGTTATCCCATGGTATCAAAATACCTCCCCTAGTTCTACTTGTCTCCAGTTGCCCATAATTCCAGTTTAGTTTCCTGTAAACAGAGGAAATCTCCCTACAATTTAATCCCCTCATATTCCATGAAATTATTTTGACATTCATTGCAACCTGTAGAGTTCCCTTTCCTATTGTTTCTCACCTCCATATTTTGGAGCTTCATGTCCATGCCAAAAACTTTCATATTCTTAATTTTGGGAGCTCCCATAACCTTTGCTTCTGATTCTTTAGAATTTGACTGCTTTCTGCTATATATCTCCTTGAATAGAACCAGAGCTTCCTTTCCATAACCTTGAAATTCAACCCCGAATTCCTTGCTTAACCTAATTGTATTTTGATGGATCAAATTGACACATTTATATCACCATCAGTTTCCTCCTCTAGGTATCCTGATTCTAAAGGTTCAATATCCTCGATATTCAATGTCACATCATTAAAGCAATCGACCAATTGCATGTCTTGATGGACACCATTAATATCAACTTGTGCTTCTCTTCCTTCAATATTTGTCGCTGCATCTACATAATATTCTCCTTTTTCTGTATTTGATTTTGTTTAATTGAACTTGCCGACTGAATTTCTTTTGGGATTTTTGATATCATGTCTCCGGAGATGCTATTAAAGAAAACAAGGTCCGGTCAGTTTGCTTCTATTTCTACTAGAATTGTGTATGATTGTAAAGAACACATGATATTAGAGTGGTTAGAATCTAGAAGTTGGGACCAACATGTATTATACATATATGATGTTATGGGATGATAGTTGTTGTATTAAGGGATGGGTTGGTTGTGGCTGCTCTATTAGCTAAGTTCTATTACTGTTTGACTACAAGAGGGCCTGAAAGGGGCTAGTCAGGGTTGAGGACTTCTGACAGGTTTGTACAATAAGCTTGATGCTTGATTGGATGTGAGGGTTAATTCTCTATATCTATTCCAAGTACTTGTGGCTTCCTAGATTGTGGTAGAATTTCTTGATTAAACATGATTCTGTGTTGCCCCATGACTTATATGATCGTGTATGCCATTGTTATATGTTATGTACTTATGCTACTAACTAGTGATCAGAAAAACATACCATGCTTTGAGAACAATTATGGTTGTACTCCTAACGGAGCCTTGCGACCTGTGATACGAGATATGTTGCTACTGTTGCTACTGAGCCACTGGCAGGTTAGAGACTGGGGTATGACCCTGTTAGTTAAGTTAGGTTATACCCTATGGGCTTCCAGGTTTATTTGTGGTGAGATACTAGCTATGTGGGTTAATCTTGGGGCTAGCACCTTGTTTAAAGAATGACACATTATCAGTGGGCCGACACACGGGTGCCTTCGACGATATCCTTTGTAGCAGCTGGGATGCGATATGATTCTGGGTAGGTGTCATCCTTCTAATTGTCTAGCCTCTTGGGCCTTAGCACAGGCTACATTGATGTAGCCCTATGAGTTTCTTTACACAGAGAAAAGGCTTGGTATGGGGTGAGTATAGGCTAATGCCATGGGACAGACATGTGTTCTGACTTGAGTCTTAGCTTTATAAGTGTGTAGCTTTATTCTACTGAGATAGGCTGGCTGTGAGACTATTTTTTTATTATACGTTGTATTGTAGCCTGGTTTTGGTAAGAACATGACTCTAATGGGTTGGACTACATAAGATACCTATGTTATGTTTACCATTGCCTATGTTTACTCTAACACGTAGGGTTGACAAGGATATGGCATACTTGACCTTAGTTGGGCATGAATCCACAGTGATTTGTGACATATACACTCCGATATACTATTGATAGTTGTTGTGCACTAGTTCTCTCCATCTAATACTGAGGTATTTGTCATATCTAAGAGATGTGTTAGTTATGATTGTGTGGGTTGGATTACATGAGATGCCTATGTTATGATTGTCATTCCCTATATTCGCTCTTTGAATCCACAGTGATTTGTGACATATACACTCCGTTATACTATTGATAGTTGTTGTGCACTAGTTCTTTCCATCTGATACTGAGGTATTTGTCATATCTAAGAGATGTGTTAGTTATGATTGTGTGGCTTGGATTACATGAGATGCCTATGTTATGATTGTCATTGCCTATATTCGCTCTTGGCACGACATGGCTTTGGAGTTCCAAATTCAGATAGACTAGTTGAGTGAGTGACTATTTTGATACCTCGAGTCCTAGATAATGCTCCCTATGCTCCGAGCTCTGGTGGACACATCCGAGTATCTAAGAACTAGGTGTCACACCCCATGGTCCTAGTTCGATGACCACAATTGGGATGTCGAGTGACAAAAGCCGAATTTGAGAGGTGAGCACCTATTGATGTTCTGGGTCGAGGACTCTGTCGGTTACATTTCTAATCGGAGACCCTATTGATTGTGTTAGGGGGATTATTTCTCCCAAAAGGGATGCATCCCATCGTTATGTATATTTTCCTAATATCTCGCCCTTACTGACTGCCCCGACTAGAGGCCAATCAGGAGGACTAGGGGTTTGAGGCCCCATCTGATATTGGTTCTTGGATAGGTCGAGGACCTCATGGTTATACAGTACTTTGGATTGAGGAGCTGACTTATTTCCCATGGATCCACATTCTTACACACATCCTGATTGTGCGTTGGTGTACCCTATGGGCTTACGGGGGATCAGGAGTTGTTTAGGCTTAGATATTAGGGACTTACACCCACGTAAAATTGACTTGTAATCATGTGATATTAGGAGTTGGATTCCATTGTGATTCCGTTGATCAGATTGTCCGCGGGTGTACCTTTTGCCTTATAGGGGCCCAATTGGCATACAAGCATAAATATTAGGGCCCTACACCCACTTACAACACTGCATCCCCAGTTGGGGATAGTTGTTGTATAGGTCTATGTAGAATTCGTTAGTCAATATCGTTGTTCATCACTTAAATTGGTTTAGGTTATTGTTGTTTATCAGTTGGGTTGGTATAGGTTATCGTTGTTTATCCTCTTTAGTTCCCTATATATTTGAGATTTTTATATATTGACTATTTAATTCAGTCGGGCGATGATGCCTACTAGGTGCCTTTTTCTAGTACTCATACCTTCATTACTGCATCTTCCCATGGTGCAGGTCTAGGTTCTACCCAAAGGCTTTGAGTTTTGTGGGTGTCGGGAGCACTCAGGAGACTGTTGGTGAGCACCGGCAGCTCTAGCTACTTCCCGGTCTCCTTCCCTTTTGATGGTCGTCTTTTCTATCCGAACATTGTGTCACGACCTGATCCTTGTAATAATGGCGCCTGCTAGATACCACCTACAGGCAAGCCAATAACCCAACCCCTAGGGTACTTGTCTTAGCTTTTTAGTCCAAACCATAACCAATATGACAATATACATAACCGAAACCTACCCAAAACTTAGAAGTCAACTGTACAAAGTTTCGACACACACAAGGACATATCATATACTTATATCAATAATCATAATAATAGTAAAAATCAAAGTGCCTCTACAAATACATAACACTACAATACAAGGAAAATATCTAGATATCAATGATGGCCATCAACAGGAAGGAGACTGCAAAGAACCATATCCGTCGGTGCTCACCAAAAGTCTCCGGAGCGTTGCCGAAGTTCCCCAACTCAGGTATCACTACATGTTGCTGGACTTGCACTATTAGAAAATGTATAAGTAGGGATAAGTACCAAAAAAGGCACCCAGTAGGCATCATCAACCGACTGAGTGAAACAATAAAGATGTATAAAACCCAAATATAAAGAGAACTGTAGTAATGTAGCAAAACAAACTAAGATCAAGGCATAGGCATGTATAGAAATCCTCGAATCACCATCGAGCCAAGAAACAAGATGAACAATGATAACTGAACTAACCCAAGTGATGACCACAATAACCTAAACCAACCCAAATGATGAACCGATACCACTGTCGAAAACTGCATAGGCTCATACCAAAACTACCCCCAATTAAGACATAGTGTTATACGTTTGTGCAAGACCCTAGTATCTATGCATGTACGCCAACTGGGCCCCCATAAGCTCAAAATGTACACCCGTGCACAATAATAATGTCGAATGATAATCACAAAATCCCTCAGAACCATTACTGAATCCCATAGAACCATCATAAAACCCAACTATCCACATCATCAGAATAAGGGTCAATTGTACGTGGGTATAAGGCCCTAGTATCTAAGCCTGAATTACGCCTGAGCCCCCATAAGCCTAGGAGGTGTACACACACACAATCAGGGTATGAATAGCTTAATAGATCCACGGTAAGTAATCACGGGGCCTCTCCCCAACCATGATAAGTTAACCGGGCCCTCACCCTAATGCCGGCATGTGGCACCTGACCTATAGTCCTATGATCTAGTCTTCGGTCAAGCAGTCAACCGGGGCTAGATGATTTCACACTCAACATAAGGTGGGATGTATCCACTGCGAGAGAAAGACTCCCCCTAACACAAAATATAGTGTCGCATCTCCAAATGTCAATATCGAGGCCCAGCCCCCTCGAATATAAATCACGGGGCCTAGCCCCATGGGATATAAATCGGGCTCTTCGACCAAAATATCATTTGGTTCTCGGTCCACATAATTGGTATCTATCCCCTGGAGCTCAGGGGCGACCAATCGAAACTCGAAACATGGGGCACATAACTAGTAAACTCAGATACCTAAGAGTGGTCACCAGTGCTCGAACAATAATGGGGAACATCATCTGGGACTCTAGTATCAATCACTCACACACTCAACTAATCTATTTGGATTCGAAATTTTAAAGTCATACCTTCCCTAGAGTGAATGTAAACAACAATAATTGGATCGTCACAAGAGTAAACATAGGTTATGACACTCTCAACTTAGGTATCCTACAGTCTCAATCAAACCCAAAAAATTATAATCACCACCTCTCTCAGATGTAACAGATATCCCATCATCGGATGAAATGAACCAACGCACAAGAACTTCTAGCAATACACCAAAGTATATAAGTCACAGATCACTGTAGAATCATGCCTCACCAAGGCCAAGTATGCCATAACATTTTCAATCACAAGTTCCTGAGTAAATACCATTATGACAAATCATAATTTCCATCATACCCAAACCTAGCATCTATACTAGAGTCAAGCCGCAATACGACATATAACCAATGCACAGTCTCCTGGTTATAATATCATAGTAACAACAGGATATAAATATTCATACTGGAACGAGTGTCAGAACACATGCCTGTCTCAAGGCAGTAGCCCATATTCAGCCCTTCCTAGGCCCCTTCTCTATGTAAAGAAACTCATAGAGCAGCGTCGGTATAACCTAAGCTAAGGCCCAAGTGGCTAGATAAACATGTCACCTTCCAAAATCATATCGAAGCCTAACTACTATCAAGGATTTCAGCCAAGGCAACCATGTGCCTTCCCACTAATAATGTGCCCTTCTTTAAACAGGATGCTAGTTCACTAGACTAACCCATATAGCTAGTGTTTTGTTATAGATTACCCCGGGAAGTGCGTAGGATATATCCTACACCTAGCTCCAGGATCACATTCCCTTATTTAACCCGTCATTAGCTTAGTAGCAACACCTCTCATATCATAGAATGCAAGGCTCCCTTAGGGGTGTCCTATACCTGTCCCAAGAACATGGCATGTCTCTCCAGTCATTAACCAGTGGCACAAGTACATGGCAAATAAAAACGGTATACAAGATCATATATAAGTCATAGGAAAGCACAAAATCATATTTAAACGAGAAATTCTACCATAATTACCCCTAACAGATATAGGCCATCGCAATTGTATCATGCATATACATACCAACTAGATATAAATACTAGAGTCAGTGCAAAGGGTAGCATGTAATCAGAAGTACCTCAATAGCAAGTATATTTCGGTAGCCTCAAATCACATACATACAAGTAAGAGTCAAGCTCAAAGTACATACCGGTCACTTGTTCACAGCCTAACCAGCCCCTTTTCGGGCCCTCTGGTAGCCAAACAGTGTAAAAACGCAGACAGTATAACAGCTACAATTAACACAACCCCCAATACAAATACTGAAGTCCCATATCACCATTTATAAAGAATGCGTATTCACAACCATCTATATGCAATATAAAGTCCACAACTCAACCCATTCACAATATACTTCCACACATTTCAACTAAAATATGCAACCATTTTAGCTCAGTCTAAGGTGTAGAGAAAATCTAGCCTACCCAACATCCAACTTCTCTGGCTCTAAGTTAGTCAAACAAAGATTTTCTTCTTTGAATCTCTTCCCGATAATGTTTAACTGTTAAAACATAAGTCATAAGATCATTATGGCTGATTTTTCTATAAAATATCAGGAAACAAGTGAAAATACATCAATTACGACTAAAATAGGGAAAATTGCTGGTCATACCTATAATTCCAATTCAATACCAAAAAAATGATCCCCACATCACTCCGAGTTCATAGCCAGATGTTCGGCCCAAAATGGACCCTGAAACACCGAGAAAAGGCCCAAAAACCAAGTTAAAAACTTTATTGGGAAAACATTCTTTTCAAAACATTCACAGCCAAAATTCTCAAACATTAGATAAAATCAGCAAACACCAAGAATACAAAAGTGTTCTTCTCGGAATGTAGAACAATTTAGACTGAATTTCACTTAGTTTCATTGAGAAATGACTGAGATATTGCAATTTAAATTTTTCACTCATTCCCGATATATCATAAAGAAAAAAGTAAAGATTTACCTTAAAATACATGTCAAATCCCAAAAGTGACTTCACCACGACGTAATATGTGCTACTGATAGCTTACTGCCATGTGGAAGCATCAAATTACACCATGTGGCGGCCCCTAGAATTGCCACATCATCCTCTTCTCTTTCCATTAATCCTTCAATTTCCTTTTTGCCATTTCAGGCTCGTTTGAACTTTGATTTCAATAAACAAACTATGCAAATCTATGAATTTTGACGTTCCGGACCCAATAGTGCGGTTAGAATTTCCAAAGGAGCTTCCAGCGATAAAAGGATTGTCCCATTTCTTTATGTGCAACTTTTAACGAAAATTCCTCGGGGGGTCAAATCACATCTGGACATCCCTAGTATCAAATGAAGGTTTGTTCTGGACAACAATTGATGTTCTAAAGGTAACCACGCTATCAAAATTCTCATTTGAGGTTACCGATGACATTGTGGATCAACTATTAACTAGTGACGGCCAAGTTTGCAATCCATGATATAACTACATCGAACATGCCCCTAGCCTAATTCAACCGTTCTGAAGCTAATATAATCATCAAAATTTTATTTCGAGATCATTTACTAGGACTTTACCATAAAACTTATTTTATGAGTATAACTTCTCGATTAACTAAAAAATTCACATAACCCTCGAATACCCCGACCAATAATCACCCTAATAGCCCCGAGGTCATTATACACATGGTCAAATCCATATAATAATAGCAAAACCATAGAAAGGATCAGGAGGGTCGTTTCACATTGGCCTTGTACAGTAGTGGCTTTTATTTGTAAGAGCACTCCTTGTTTTATATATTATTATGATTTTTATAATAGATGTATTAGTATGTACCCGTGGCTATTGTAGCTCTGTATAGTTGAATTTCAGGTTCTAAGTAGGTTGCGATGATTACGTTGTTGTATATGTTATTTTGTGCATAGAGATCTAGGATGGGTACCCTGAGGTTATGCATTAGCTTGCCTGTAGGTCGGATTTAATAGGCACCATCACGACTGGGATCGGGTTGTGACAAGGTTGTATCAGAGCTTAAGGTTCACTCGTCTCAAATGTACAGAGATATCATCTAGTAGAGTCCTTTGGATAGGTGCGGTGACGTTTGTGACTTTTCTCCAAGAGGCTAAGGGATGTTTAGGAAACTTCCTGTGTTGTTGATTCTAGTCGTGTGAATTTATCAATACTCCACCAACGTCCTAACATCTAATTTGATCTGTCCTTCTCGTGAAAATGCCACATAGAGGTCAAACTTTTGGTAGGGATAGTGTTGCATCGTCAGTCCCAGATAGGGAGCAAACCCCCAGAGGCTGTTAAGCAGAGAATAGATGCCCTCGAGTTATGGTAGCTGGATAGGAAGCCCACAAGCATTAAGATTGCGGAGCCTCACAGACAGCCTTTGTAATTAGTTACTTGATTAGTGGTGACTATATATTGTGCAATGGGAGATATTGTTTAGGTTGGAATTCTGTGATACCTACATTTGTACGACAGTTGTAGGTTAAATATGTAATGACCTGGTTGGTCATTTTTTGGTATTTTTTTGTGAAAATTACCATTTTACGTTTTGGTAAGTTGCTTTGGTCCTCTTTTGAATGGTTGGAATTAGAATCCCGAATATTAAAAGTTAATATATGAATTTTGGCATTTTTTGGAGGCTTAAGTTATTAAAAAAGTGAGTTTTTGCGTCATTTTGAGTTTCAGATGTCGGAGGGATCCGTCAATTCCATTAGTTCCAAAATGTCAAAATTGATCTTATGGAAGTTGCAGAACTGAACTTGGATTTAACATGTGGTTTTTAGGCCCAATATTATGATTTTAATCACTTTCGAAATCAATGTTTGACTTTGGTCAGCTTTCGGAGTTTGGAAGCTAGGATCTGAATTCTAACAATTCTTATAGTTCCGAATGGTGAAAATAATGCTTCAAATGATCTCATCATATTTTTTGAAGTTGTTAAGGGCAATTTTGGAATTTTGAGTTTTAAATTATCTTATTTTACTTGCATTGATAAATGTATCAAGGAAGCCTTGAAATCAAATTCTGATAATTTTATTGAGTCCAAATTGCTGTTTTTTGGTATGAATACCTATATGGTTTGTGAAATTCTGATCTCGGATAAGTTTCGAATACCCATTTCGAGTTGTTGTTAAATCTGTGTATTATTGGTGCAAGTTTCTGGTGCAGCCCCATTTTACTCTCTGCATTTATAGAATTGATCTTGGCTCCTCCTTGTGCTCACGCTCAGGGGTTCGTGTTTGCAGAGGTGGACATGGCTCTTCACCCACGTTCGTTGAGCTAGACCTGGTTCTCCACCCACATTCACGGAGTGTACTTAATACCTGGGCAGGGTTAAAAGTGTGGAACACTACTTTTAACCCATTTTTCAAACTTCTAAGCTTTTTGATATGATTTTATAGAAAGGTTTTCAATGATTTTTGCTGGGTAAGTGTTTTTAAGATTATATTAATCATTTTCTTAAGTTTTATCTTCATTTTCCCCTAAATTTCATGATTTAAATGTCCATAATTGGGGATTTTGGTGTTTGATTTCAAAACATTAAATGGTAATTTCTCCTCCGATTTGAACTTGATTTTAGTTGGATTTTCACCCATAGACTCCATATTTCATATAGAACCTAATTCTAAAGTAAATTTCCAAATTCAAAAACTTTGAATTTTAGCCCTAGTTTAAAACCATTTTGCCCCTAAGCCTAAACCATGCTAATATTGGTATCAAAATACACATCTTGATGCATGGTATCTGATTTTGATAGTTGTTGAGCGATTTAGAGACCATTTGGAGGCTTGAGTTGATTAAAAGCTTGCTCGAGTGTGAATTGGACACCGAGGTAGGTACGGCTATCCTTCTTGGGACTAGATTTAAGTTTTTGAGCATGCTAATGTGATAATTTTGAGATGTAGACTGAAGTATGAGCCAATCATATTATATAATTGAAGTTGATGGGATTTTGACATTTGTTATGTCGAATATTAAGTAAACGGTGATCCTATTGATTAAGATAGATGAATTCATGTGATTTCAGATAATTGGAATATCATTATGCTAATCTGTGAAATGAGATAACTTCTGGATAGTGTTGTGTCTATTTGATGATGAATGCGGTGAACCTAAGGGTCATGAGCTTACTTGGGGGTTCTTATGGAGTTTGACTCATAGACAGCTCGATCATTGATGATATAGTGATGATATGAGATACTGATGGCTTAGTGATAATGATTGATATACATGGTATAGCCACATGCACCTATCTTGTGTTGACTAGTTGCATTGGTATGCACAGATCTTATACTCCATCGTTGCATTGGTATGCAAATATCATATATTGACTAGTTGCATTGGTATGCAAAGATCTTATACTCTATTGTTGCATTGGTATGCACATATCTTATATTGACTAGCTACATTGGCATGCACAGATCCTATACTCCATTGTTGCATTAGTATGCACATATCTTATATTAACTAGCTGCATTAGTATGCACAAATCTTATACTCCATTGTTGAATTTGTATGCACATATCTTATACTGACTAGCTACATTGCTATTTATAGATCTTATACTATATTGTTTTATTGATACACACATATTTTAGATTGACTACCTGCATTAGTATGCACAGATCTTATACATCATTGCTACATTGGTATGCACATATCTTATATTTAATAGTTGCATTGGTATGCAAAACTCTAGTACTCCCTTGTTGCATTGGCATGCACATAGTTTCATAATTATGTTGTGGCATTAGCATGCACATTTCTAAATTTTTCCGTGGCATTGACATGCCCATAATTTATATTATATCTACTTTACTTGGGGGCCCCGATGCCTTGAGACACTTCTTCTTGAGGCTTGCGACCCTTTGAGGTAGTTTTTCTTAAGGCCTGTGAAATCTTGAGATATTTCAGCGCATGGACTGATTAGCCCTTGGGTTCTATCTTGTAGCTTCGTCTTGAGACATACGTACATCAGCCCCGTGATGGCCGATGCTTTACTATATACATGGCCAGCACACTATTACATATAAGCATAGCGTTGCATTGCATCATTGATTTGGCTCATCATATGTACTTATTACTATTCATGATCATATTGTATTGTGTACTAACCCTTTTGATGAAGGTAATAGAATTCTTCTTTATTACATACTTGTTCGATTTCTCTTACGCAGTCGGTTGAGCCTACTGAGTACACTTCGATATGCTCACCCCTACTTTTTTTCCTCCCACCATATCGAGCATAGGGATCTGCACAGGGTAGCCAACTCACTCTTTCTTGGACGTTTCTACATCCATCTTGATCATACTCGTGAGGCTCAGACTTTGAGTCATCATGGATCTTTGGGATTTCCTTTACTTTGTTTTCAGACTTTGTATCAAATATTATTCTATGAGACTGCTTATACCTTATGCAAAATTGTATTTACACTTTAGTAATATATTTGATGCTTTTGTACTCATGACCCCAGGTTTTGGGAGATTTTTTGCCTTTAGTAAGTTATTTCAGCTTTATTATATTAGTCTTAGTTGCGATCCAATTTTTGGTTTGGTATCATAGCTCTAGGTTTATTCGGCTCATGAGTTAAGAGCAAAATGTCTAGTAGAGTCTCACAGATTAGTGTGTAGACGTCCACACCCATCTTTAGGAGGCTACAAGATACTTGTTAGGAAGAATTTTAACATCTTGCTTCCGTTCGTGTGTTTCCTTGTATTACCCACTTTGAAAGTATCTATCCTTCTCTTTTCTGCATAGATACCAATTACCAGATCTCATTAATTGGTGAGAGAGCCCAAGGCAGTAGATGTGGCTCCCACTCGAGCCCGAGGTAGCGGATGTGTCATCCGGTAATAGAGGTAATAAAATAGCTCAAGTGACATCCATCGCCATACAATCAAGCCTGTATTTATTCTATGTGTTAGCCGTAGCTTGAAGATCCTATAATGGTGGATTAGCATCCTCAAGTGGTTGTGGGTTATTATAGTTATTATTTGCGTTCAGTGCTGCATTAACGACACCATTTATAGTGTTGTTCTGTTTGTTTTGGGCCATTCTTCTTAGTGACATCTGGATCTCAGGGTCAAACGGAGTCAAAGGATCGCCTTGACTATGAGTGTTGTGCGTACACTACACCTGTATGTTGAAACAAAACAAAAACAACAAGAAACATAAAATAAAGGATATAAGAATTATTCCCAAATTACTCAAATTAAGCCAGTCCAGACGCCGTATTCCCTGACAACGATGCCAAAATTTTGATGTCGCCCAAACAACACCACCTTGTAAAAGGTATAAGCGATTTCCGTCAAAATATATAACCTAACCAAGGTTAGGGTCGAACCCACAGGGAATTTTGTCTAAACCTAGAGTAATTACGAGCAAGTCAAATGAATTAACCTACTTATCTCCCGAAAGGGGGGAATTTATTATTGCTAGAAATAAAATTAAACTAGAAGCAAATGTTGTTAAAATAGTGAGAGAAGAAACTAGGGTATTGTGTTCACCAAGAATTCCTAATACAGTATCACCAGATAATTGTAATCTTTTCTAGTGTGTAGCATGCAGAATGGTAAGTTAAATTTACCAAACCCTTTGATCCAGGCAATAGGTAAATTTCACTATATGATTTGATCCATCCCCACAGTGTGACAGTACTAACTATTACCTTTTGTTCCACTGCAACCTCCCCTTGATCAAGTTTGGTTGATTAGACGATAGGGATCACATTGAATCTGGTTAATTAATCTCTTTTCCTATTCATTACTACCTTGATCCAGTCAGTAAGAATTAGGCAGGTTCTAACGTTGGCCACCGTTGAAAAGCATTCACAATGAAGAGAATTACTTCATACATGCATGGATACTTTCCAGCAATTATGGATTATCCGGTTTTACCTTGTTAATTATTCATGGTTCCCACAACCCTAGTTGTGGATTTAGCAATGCATACTCATTGTATATGAAAGAATCATTATGGAATAGTATAATTGAATATTTACAATGATGAAATTAAGAACAAGAAATCCAAAATTCTCCATAAGAAATCACAATTTAATGTTTTCAATGGAAAAATCACAAAATATGAAGTCCCAAAAGTGTTTCTCTATTTCTCATGCGTCTCTCTATCAAAAAAACCTAAAAAGACCTATTTATAATAAGTATAATACAAATCTAAAATGGAATAGGAAAACTGGATTCAATAGCTTCTAGGGGTTGGGTTACGAGTAAAGATCCATGGCCCATACATGGGCTTTGTATTCTGCATTTTCCAAAAGATAGCTTCCAATCTATGATACCTTCCGTCATTAGGCTTATGACCTGTAAAGGGTTTCATTTGACGACTCTTTAGAAACTCTTCAAACTCTGATCCTCCATGCACGAAACCAATCAATGACTCGGGAAAACCTTTATGGCTCATTTGGCAATTTGTGGATGCAACATCTGTAACTAGGCGCTTCACTGGATTTCACTCACGAAACCTCTCTACACCACATGAAATAATCCACGGCTTATAGAGTAGCTCGTAAGTTCTCAAATATTTAACTTCTGTAAATGTTTGCCTAAAATCATGCCAAATCCTGTAATGCAGAATAATAAACATAAAAGCACATCAAACCTACTAATATCACTTCGAGAACACACAAAATCCCATAGGAATCAAAAGTGTTATATTTTGACATCATATCTGTGCATTAGTCATACCAAATGATATTATCAAGAATTCAAAATGACCATACCTTGGTTGAAAGGACATCTTGGGAATATCAGACCCCTCATCCTTTATTTATAAAAGTTAGATTAGAGGTCAAACTAGTTAAAGTGTCCAGCCCCTTGTAATTGGTCAATCAAGTCATCTATTCTGAGAAGTAGATACTTGTTTTTTATGGTCACCTTATTCAATTGTTGGTAATCTATGCACATCAAAGTGACCCATCATTCTTCGTCACAAACAATATGGAAGCACCCCATGCAGACCTACTTGGCCTAATGAAGCCCTTCTCCATCAAAACCTTCAATTGATACTTTCACTCTGCTGGAGCCATATGGTATGGCGGAATAATGATAGGTTGGGTATTAAGGAGGTGATCTGTGTAAAACTCTACTTCATTTTCGGGAGGAATACTTGGCAAATAATTGGATAAGACATCGTAGGACTAATTGACAATGGGAATTGACTCAATAGAAGGAGCCTCATAAGTCGCATCCTTGGCTCCCACTAAATGGTAGACACATCCTGTGGAAATCATCTTATTGGATTTAAGGTAGGAAATTGTCACGACCCAAAATAGATCACAACTAAAAGAAGATAAATAAAACAGAAACAAACTCAAAAGATATAAAAGATCACCTAAAACCTGGAGTCATGACTACAAGAGTATCTAGATAGTGCGGAGGGTAAATACAACTATCTTAAAAAAAATAAAAGACTTTCTCATAATGTTTGGTACAAAGTATGAAAGAAAACAATAAAGAGAGTCCAAAATATCCACAACGACTCAAAGTTTGAACCTCACCGGCTGGATTAGGATGGATGTAGAAAAGTCCAACAAAACGTGAATCAACTACCCTGTGAGGATCTTAATTCTCGATCTGCAGGGAGGAAACGGAGTAGGGGTGAAAACAGCCAAATGTACCCATGAAATAATGAAGAATTCTATTACCTGCATCAAAATGGTTAATACACAATACAATAGAGTCATAAATGTTAGTATTATATATTAGAACTTATGAATGATACAATGGAATGCGATACATGAATGTAATTGCGTCGCAAGCTATATATTTGGTGAAATCACGACCATTGAAGTGCCGATGTACACATTCATTGCACCGAAGCTACAAGATAGAAATTCGGGGAACCATGTACTAAGATATATATAAGAAGGCTTCGCAGGCCATAATCAGAAGTATCTCGGGGCATCACAGGCTATAACCACTGCCTCAATATGCATTATAATATCTTAAATGATGTAAATGTACTGATAAATGTGCATAACAATGAATCTAATATCGAATATGTGCATAGCAATGTAATGAGTTACACATAACATGTGTCCATATCAATGAAATCCAACCAGAATCATGCATACCAATATACACCCACTCCAGTATAAGATATACACAAAGTAATGCAACAATGGAGCATAAGATCTGTGCATACCAATGCAACTAGTCAATATAAGATAGGTGCATAACAATGCAACAATGAAGTATTAAAATTATACGGCTATACATGTCTCAACTCATGTCCACTCACAAATAACCATATGTTAATAAAACAAGCTCCACAAGTACCCCAAATGGGCTCATAATTCTTACATTGATCATACTCTTCATTAATTACCCACAACATCAACGAAGAAGTATTTCAAGTCTCATATTATTATAATGATATCCCAATCAACTCAAAAAAAAGAAGCTTTCATCTCAATTAGTTAATAGGATCATCATTTACTCAATACTCGATGTAACCAACCTCACTATCCTCTAAAAAACAATCATATCATGATATCGGATCACAATCTAATCTACAAATCACAATTATGACATAAGCATTCTCAATAGCAAAAATTCAGTCCCAAATGCTGAAACCGCACTCGGGCAAGCTTTCAATCTACTCAAGCCTCCAAATGGTCCACTGATCGATCAACCACTATTAAAAATAGATACTACACATCAAGATGTGCATTTTGATATCTATATTATCATATTATAGGCTTAGGGGTAAAATGGTCAAACTTAGGGCTGAAATTCGAAAGTCTCAAATCTGGAATTGATTATGGAATCATGTTCTACGCAAAAATAGAGTTCATGGGTGAAAATCCCATTAAAATCAAGCTTACATTGAGTGAGTAATCAATGATTAAAATTTGGAAAACATAGTCCAAAAACCCCTAATTTTAGGTGATTAAATTAATGAAATCAAAGCTAAAATCAAGATAAAACTTGTAAAAAAAAAAAGCTTAGTTTAGTGTTAGAAACACTTACCCAACATAAATCCTTGAAAACCCTTCTTCAAAATCGAACCAAGAAGCTTAGAAGTTCGAAAATGGATTAAAAATATTTTTTCCCGAGTTTAAAATTGTACAGGTACAATGAGTGCTCCATGAACACGAACCCCATCCCACGATCGCGGAGTCTAATGTCCCTAAGACCTCTGCGAACTCGGAGAAGAGAGTTTCCCTACACTAGAAAACTGCACCAGCAAACTCATAGATTCAACCAAACTCAGAATTCGTAGTCGAAACTCATCCAAAGTCAAAATTTCATAAAACTTATATGTATCCATACAAAAAACAACGATCCAAACTCAATAGAATCATCAAAAATTAGTTTTGTGGCCTTCTCGCCATATTTAATGAGTCAAATCAATAAAAGTAGTTTAAAACTCAAAATACCAAAACTACCTTCAAAAACTCCTAAAATTATGACAAGGCAATATTTAGCGTTAGTTTCACCATCGAGAACAATTAGAACTGTTGAAACTCCAATACAAACTCTGATTGTTGACAAAGTAAAACATTGGTTCCAGAAACGACTAAAATTGCATCTTTGGGCCTAAAAACCTCATCTTAACTCTAAATATAGTTCTGCAATTTCCTGTGGTTCAATTTCAACATTCCGGAGCTAATGGAATCGAAGAATCCCCGATTCGACCTCTAAAACTCAGAATGACACAAAAACTCACTTTTTGTACAACTTAAACTTTCAAAAAGTCCGAAACTCATATTTTCATGTTTTAAAACTCAAGATTTCAATTCCAACCATTCAAATAACTTAAAGTACACCCAAAACAACTTACGAAAGTATGAAAAAGTAATTTTTCACAAATAAAGCCAAAAATAATTCACCACTAGAAAGATTATTCATCCTCAAACCTAAGGAAAAGAGCAGTACCTAAGGCTTCAAAAAGGCTGGGATATCTAGCCCGTATGTCAGACTTTAACTCCAAAGTGTCCTCATCAACAGAACGATGCCGCCACTAAACCTTTACATAAGGCATATCTTTGTATCTAGATCTCCATATCTACCTGTCTAATATAGCAATAGGTTCCTCTTCAAAGGAAAAATCTGGACCCAACTCAATCGAGTCATAAGAAATTACTTGGGACTCATCAAGAATATACCGGCGGAGCATAGAAACATGAAAAGTAGAATGAATAGAAGATAGTCTCAGTGGCAAACCCAACTTATTGGCTACCTGACAAACTCTCCTAAAAATCTCAAAAGGACCAATGAATCTAGGACTAAGTTTTCCCCTCTTTCCGAATCTCATCACACCATTCATGGGTGAAACCTTTAGCAAAATACTATCACAAACTGAGAACTCAAGAGGACTAAACCTCCTATCAGCGTAACTCTTTTGGAGACTTTGCGCTGTTAAAAGTCTACTTCAGTCAGACCTGATACATGTCATCCTAAAGCAAATCAACACCCAACACCTCAGTTGAACCTGAATCAAACCATGCAATTGGTGATCTATACCTCTGGCCATACAATGCCGAAAATGGTTCCATCTAGATGTTGGATTAATAACTACTTTTATATGCAAACTCTGCTAATTGTAAGTGTTGGTCCCATTGGGCCCTAAAATTAATAACATAGGACCTAAGCATGTGCTCTAACACCTGAATAGTGCGCTTTGACTGACATCGGTCTGAGGGCGAAAAGCTGAATTCAAATCCACTCTAGTACCCTAATCATGCTATAGAGCGCGCGAAAAGTGAGAAGTAAAGACATATCCTCTGTCTGATACTATACACACTTGTACACCATGCAATCTAATGATTTCCTGGATATACAATCTAGCCAACTGCCCCGCACTGTAGTAAATATTCACTGGTTTGAAGAGTGATGACTTGGTCAATCAATCAACGACTACCCAAACTATATCAAAAATGTCTAAGGCCATGGGAAAACCTGTGAAAACATCCATAGTCACACTCTCCAAATTCCACTCAGGAATGGGCATCCTTTGCATCAACCCACCGGGCTTTTGATGCTCATACTTCAACTATTGACAATTCAAATACTTAGCCACAATCTCAGCTATGTCTCTCCTCATGCCAAACCACCACTAATGCTTTTTAAGATATGATACATCTTAGCCACACTAAGATGGATGGAATATCTCGCACAATGGGCTTCCATATCAATCTCACCTAATCCCCAACGTTACACACATAAACTCTACCATTAACCAACAATATACCATCAACATCAATAATAGCCGCCTTGGCTTCACCTTTCAACACTTTATCACGAATCATGCATAATATTGGGTCCTCGAACTAGTGAACAGATATCTGATCAAGAAAATAAGATCTAGTCTCAACTTACACCAAAATACTCAAGAATGCTATCTACCTAGCAAGTGGATGAACCACTAGAGCTAAAGGCCTCTCCTCATCCCTCAAGAATGCAATACTCCACATACTAGTAGCCTTCCGACTCAAAGTATCCTCCACCACATTGGCCTTCTTTGGTAATAGAGACACTATCATGGTCCTTATACAACTCCAATCACCCACGCTGTGTCATGTTCAAATTTTGCTGAGTAAAGATGTATTTGAGACTCTGGTGATCGGTACAGATCTCACAATGCACCCCATAATGATAATGTTGCCATAATTTCAACACAAACACAACTATAGACAACTCCAAGTCATGGATAAGGTAGTTCTTCTCATGCACCTTCAGCTGTCTAGAAGCATATGCTATCATTTCCCCTTTGCATCAATACAACACCCTGATCCATGCCTGAAGCATCACAATAAACCACAATGTAACTCCCTGCTCTAGTAAAGAAACAACAAGTGCTGAAGTCAAAAAATCTTTAAGCATTTGGAAGCTCAACTCACAATCATCCGAACACTGGAATGTTACAACCTTTTGAATCAACTTAGTCAACGGGGCTACTATGGATGAATAACCCTGAAAGAAACGCTTATAATACCCCGCTAAACAAAGGAAACTCCAAATCTCATTCACCAAAGTAGGCCTATCCTACTCACAAACAGTTTCTACCTTTGCCAGATGGACTTTAACACCCTGTTTTGACATAACATGGCATTGAAATGCAATAGACTCAAGCCAAAACTTACACTTTGAAAACTTAGCATACAATTTCTTTTCCCTCAGTCTCTAAAGTATAGTCCTCAAGTGCTGAACATTATCTGCCTCACTCTTGAAATAAACCAAGATATCATCTATGAACACAATCATAAAGATTTCTAAATAGGGCCTGAACACTGGATTCATCAACTCCATAAAAGAAGTTATAGTATTAGTCAATCCAAATGACATGAGCACGAACTCATAATTCCCATAACGGGTCCTGAAGGCTGCCTTTGGCATATCAGACTCCCTAACTATCAAGTTATGGTTACCGGATATCAAGTCAATCTTGGAGAACACTGAGGCACCCTACAACTGGTCAAAAGGATCATCAACGCAAGGCAAGGGATATTTGGTCTTTATGGTCACATTGTTAAGCTGATGATAGTAAATACACATGCACATAATGCCATCATTCTTCTTTACAAATAATACAAAAGCACCCCAGGGAGACAGACTCGGACGAGTAAAGCCTTTCCTTAACAAATCTTCCAACTGTTCCTTCATCTCCTTCAATTAAGCCAGAGCCATCTGATAAGGAGCAATAGATATGAGCTTAGTGCCCGGCTCCACATCAATAGAAAAGTCATTCTCATGATCTGGAGGAACACTAGGAAAATCAGTCGAAAATACATCCATAAACTCTCTAGGAACCTTAGTACTCTGAAATGAAGGGAACTCTTAAGAAACAACCCAAACATGACCTAAATATGACAAACACCCCTTCTCCATCAATTCATAAGCATGCATAGAACAAATAACAACCTTAGGACAGGAACTAGGTGATCCAATCCACATTAATTGAGGCAAATTGGGGTAAGATAAGGTCACAGTCTTCGCATGACAGTCAAGAATGTCATGATGAGGTATCAACCAATCCATACACGAAATAACATCAATATCAACCATATCCAACAATATTAGATCAGTAACAGTATCCCTCCTCATAAAAGTCACAACAAAACCCCGATACACCTTATTTACCACTAAAGATTCACATATCAGGGTGGAAACACAAATAGACTCGCGAAGTGGCTCACATATAATAGAAATATTAGAAGAAAAATAGGCAAACATATATGTATAAGTAGAGCTTGGATCAAATAAAACTGAAGCTGAATGGTGACACTCAGGGACCATACGTGTGATAACTGCATTAGAGGCTTCTGCCTCAGTTCTATTTGAAAAAGCATAGCAAACTCCACATACACCACTAGCCTATGGACCACAACAAGCACCACCTCTCACTGTACCATGACCTCCTATAACACCACCTCTCATAGCTTGAAGTGTGTCTCTAGGTATCGAGGTTGGACCTGGATGAGCTTGCTAAAACCAAAAGTCTGAACATAAGGTATATGGTGAGGAAAACGATGAGCCAAGTGCCCAATCTCATCACAATTATAATAAGCCCTGGTCTGTTGTCTCTAAGATGGTTGCCCTGAAAAGCCACCATGCTGGGAAGTACCTTCATCCATTACCAAGGAAGCGGTAGCCTCCTGAAGATACCTTGTCTAGTCCTTGGCAAAACCGTTGGATCCTCTTAAACACTGTAGAAACGCTAGACAAGGCATATTTGGATAAAGCATGAAATTTATCCACGTAGTTAGAAATAGACATAGATCCCTGATGTATCCTATCTAACTCATCTTGGTGGCTTCTCGATGATTGGAGGGCATAAATTTCTTTAAAAGTATCCCCGTGAATTGTCCCAAGGTGATAGTTAGAGATCCAACAGGTTGGCGAGCTAGGACTGACCTCCACTACTCCCTTTGCAAGGTCGTTGAATTGATATGAAGTATAGGGAACTCCATAAGACTCAAGAATAGGCAGACTACATAACCAATCCTGGAACTCTAATAGAAATTAACAGCCTCTATGGCTAGGAGTGCCATCAAATCGTGGTGGAGCCAACCACACTAACCTCTCAAAACTCTTCTTCTCTATTGTAGACATGGATGGACTAGCAAAAGATGGTGGCACCATAAACAAGGAAGTGGAATAGATGGAGAAACTACCAAACTCTTAATTTGTGTATCGAAACTCGATGGGTCTGCTGATGTAGAAGCTGAAGAAGGACCCATATGGATCATAGCCAGCTTTAGTAGAGCACTAGAAGGACCAATCGATGTGGTAGAAATAGGTATATCAACACTAGCTGGGGCCAGAAGATCTCCCTCTAATCTAGCCAATAACTTCATTAGTAACTTCTGAATCAAGGGTGTAGTCTCTAAGGTTGAGGGCCATTGATAGGATCCATAGGGCTCTCTAGCTCGTGAACAAGTTCTAGAGAAGTCGATCTAGTTTGTCGTCGAGGTGGAGCTACCCATCTAAAACGTCCAATGCCCTTGGCCCTACCCTGAACTTTACTCTGATCTCGGTTGGGATCCACATTAGCTACCTTGGGCTCTCCCACTGATCGACAAAATTTGGTAGTCAGTATCTGCGTAGGAGTAGATTAGACGCTTTCAAAATAGGTAATACAAAGGTACATACGAATGGGAGCAAAATATGAAAACTTATCCTAGCAAGTATCCTGTAGCCTCCCGAAGATAGGTGTGGACGTCTACACACCGATCTATGAGACTCTACTAGAAACCCTGCTCTTGACTTACGAGCTCATCAATCCTAGTGCTCTGATACCAAACATGTCAGGACCCAAAATAGATCGCAACTAAAGAAAGATAAATAAAGAAGAAGAAAACTCAAAAGATATAAGAAATCACCCGAAACCTTGAGTCATGAGCACAAGAGCATCTAGATAGTGTGGAAGGTAAACACAACTGTCTCAAAATAAATGCAAGATCAGCTCATAATGTCTTATTCAAATACTAAAGAAAACATTAAAGAGCATCATAAAGATCCACGTCGACTCAAAGTTTGAGCTTCACCGATGGAATCAGGATGGTTGCAAAAAAGTCCAGCAAAGAGTGAATCAACTACCTTGTGTGGGTCCTTGTGCTCGATCAATAGGGAAGAAACAGATTAGGTGTGTGCATAAAAAAATTGAACAAGTATGAAATAACAAAGAATCTTATCATATGAACTAAAATGGTTTGCAAACAATACAATAGAGTCATAATAATGGTAATTATAGATGATAACCGATCAAATGATACTATGCAATGTGATGCATGAACGCAATAGAATTGTAGGACATTTATGAGGTGAAATCACGACTTTTGTGGTGCTGACGTACACATCTATCGAGTCAAAGCTACAAGATAGAACTCCAGGGTATCGCAGGCGATGTACTGAGATATATATAATATAGTGTCGCAAACCATAATCAGAAGTATCTTGAGGTGTCGCAGGCCATCACCACTATCTCAATATATAACACGCCAACTCTTAGGTGTACTAGTCCTATGCATATGAAACATGATATGATTAGGTAGAAGGAGCACCAACTTTAAAAGTGCCTAACGTTTGGACTGGAGGGAAATAATTGTGTCTAATGCTTAAGACGAGTGAGTGTATGTATGTTTTAAGAGTGTGGCCTTAGAAAAAGTGAAAAGAAGTGAGGTGCTTGTAAGACTTAGAGAGCTAACAGGTGATTCACCTACATGCTTAGCTTAAATAGGTTAAGTAGACGAAGATGATGCCCAACACCGAATCTATTCAAGTTCAATGAAGAATAAATTCCAAGTTAAGGATGTAATTTTTACCCATGGTTTGGCATTATAAAGGGATAATATAGGTAGCCCAAGATGAATAAGAAAAGGGCCAAAGTACATTTACCACACACTTCACAATTAGGGCCTAAACTAAGTGAAGGTAGAAGGAAAGAAATTGGCAGCAAAACCCATCAAATTGAAGCCCAATAAGGCCCAAGTGAAAGAGCGAAGTTGCTGCATCACCACCCTAATAAAATAAGGTCAGCGAAGAGTGGCCCTTTAAGAGGGGTTAAAACCAACAACTTCAAGTCATTTCAATAAAGCCAAAAATCAGATTCCATTCTATGTTTTTCCTTGCTTTCTCTTGACTTTGCAAAGCAACCAAAGCACACATTTAGGGTTCCTAAGGATGCTCTCAACCTTGATGGTAAAGGTAAGTAACGATACTTGTCTATTTTAGTATGGTTTTTCATGAAAAACAATAGAAATAGGCTGGTTATACTTGTACTAGAATTTTGGACAACATGTATTCAAAAGATTGTTGTACATTTTTGTTGATTATTAAAGCGCTTTCCTCTTCATGGAAGTAATATCGATATATTTAGCAAGGTTTAGTTCTGTAGAGATGTAAGAAGGTTGCTACACAATTTTTATCTTTCGCAAAAATGAGTTCTTGTATGATATCTTAATTGTACTTCTAATAGGAACTTGTGGACCACTAATTGGGAATTGTTGTTGCACGTCTTCCTTCTACGTGGAGACTCTTTTTGGACTGTTTTAGGACTGCTTCTATGTGTAAATATGTTGGAGACAGTTAGGTTGAAGTTGAAATAGGCTTAGGATTGTTGACTTCTAAATGTAGCGAAAAGTCGTAATGTTATGCTGCCTACTTTTGTGTTGGGTAGAATTGTTATGTGTTGTTCTTTGTGAGCTGTTGTAACACTTTTATGGGATTAAAACAAGCTGGATATGACATGTATATGGGAATGTGTATTAGAAAATATGATTAGAGGTGGAGAGGTTGAAAGAATACTCTTGGATTGACAGTCACAAGCTTGTGGCCCGAGCATTATGTTTTTTGTGAGATTGGACTACCAAGACGTTCTTATAAGCTGCAAACACTAGTTTTATCACCTACTTTATTATAGATAAGTATATGGAGGAAAAGAAGACTACTTCGAGGTAATAAGGACGTAGTACAACGAGGTATGTAAGGCTACTCGTTTTCGTATTATTTGTCATGAATCTAGGTTCTCCATTGGCACACAAAGGCACTTACAAACTCTGGCATAACTAGTAGCCGTGTCTCCACTCTTTAACATGTTCATATACTCCCACACAGCCAGTGTCAATTCTGCTACATACTTGGATACCGAAGCTACATGAGTTCCATTTTACTATGTAAGGTCAATGTGTTGTTTCATCTCCTACGCTTTTCATTAGTTGTGTAACTCTCTTTTCATTGTGTTGTCTTGCATGGTTGTTTATATGTCACATGTTATGTCTATAGTACTACAACTCTAAATGTTATGACCACCAAAAGAATCATCTCAAAAGTAAATAAAAGATAAATCAAAGTTGCTTATTAATGGGTGGTATCCTAGGGGTGGAAGAATAACCTAGCATGAGTTGATCCCATATTACGAGGGGTATCCCACAGGTTAAAGGAAAGCCTAGAATGGGTCGATCTCGATATTGATTTACCACTGATCAGCTGGTCATTTATATGATATATTGCGCACAGATTATACATTAAAGGAAGGTAAAGTAATAAAAATGACATAAATTACATGATTCCACAGTATGACTAAAGGTGGTCTTTCATCCTTACACACCAGTGTATGATTTCATTTGAGTTCTTATTTCATATACAACACTTCTTGCCTTACATATTCAGTACATTATCTTGTGCTGACGTCCCTTACAGAGGACCTGCATTTCATTCTGAAGGTACAGGAGCTACTACATCTTCCCAGTAGGAGTACAGGATATCCAACTGTTGTTATTGAGCTTCAGGTTGATTGGGGCTTTGTGTGTCTAAAGCTTATATTTTTGTATTGTATAGTTGCTCATGAGGCAGGGCCTGTCCCGATCCTTATAGATATTGTTCCTTATCTAAAGGCTTTAGAGACTATGTAGAGTAAAGTGTGGTCATGTATCATACCTTAGAGATCGTGGCTCTAACGGCCTAGTCATATGCATTTCCTTTTGGCTTGTTATTACTGTATACTTTCTTGAAAGCATGTTGAATATGGAAACCCCTTGCAATATTCATATAAATGTATAGTTATATGTTTGTTCTCCCGAGCCTTGTCAACAATGGGTGCCAGTCTGCCTTAATGGGACTTTGGGGGTGACAAAACTAGTATCAGAACGGGTCGTCCTAGGGAGTCTACAAAACCGTGTCTATGTAGAGTCTTTTTTTTGGATGTGTTGTGAACTACATCTATAAGAAGGAGGATACGTGGCATTTAGTAGTTGTCACTTTCTTTTATATTCTTTAGATCGTGCCATAGAGCAAAGTGTTGTAGGTGGTTTTCTTCTAACCTCTAAATTGTTTTGTATAATAAGTATGCCAGAAACAAGGAAAAGTAAAGGCAAAGGAAAGGAGGTGGAAGTGGTAGTTGGTGTACCCAGTGGGGTGACACAACAAAATGAGGCTAGAGATGAGTCTCTGTCATAAACATTTCCAACTCCTCCAGGTCCTGATGAACCAGGGAGTAGTGAAACTCCCCCAGAACCACCTACCAATTCTACTGTGCAGGATTTGAGAAATGTGGTCCAACTATTGACTCATATAGTTTTTGGCCAAGGTCAAAGACAAGAAGGTCCAGTTATAGGTGCTCGTGGTGCAAATAGGGCAGCTAGCACGAGGATATGTGACTTTCTTAATTTTGACCCTCCATCTTTTATCAGGTTAGATCCTAATGAAGATCTACAAGACTTCATCGATTAGATCCAATGCACTTTGGATGTTATGCATACAAGTGGTACAGAAGCTGTGGAGCTTGCAACATATAGATTGAAGGGTGTGGCTATATTGTGGTATGAAGCTTTGAAGCAATCTAAGGGTATAGATGCACCTCCAACTACCTGGAACGAGTTCAAATAGGCATTTCTTGACCATTACTTGCCGTTAGAGATCTGAGAGGCCCGTGAAGATCAGTTTCTAAATCTCCACCAAGGGAATATGAGCGTGAGGGAGTATAACCTTCAATTTAATTCCCTGCAGGTTTGCTCCTAATGTAGTCACTACTATGCCAGATAGAGTTCATCGATATGTGGATAGGTTGGATTCGTATCTGGTCAGAGACTCTACCATTGTGTTTCTGACTAACGACGTGGATATAGAGAGGGATGCAAGCATTTGCACAAAAATCAGGAGGATTAGAGGCAAAAAAGGACATAAGAGTTTGAAAGGGGGCAATCCAAGAGGGCCAAATCTACGGGGCAATTTATATAGTCTCAAGGTGAGTTTAGGCCTCGGTTTTCTAATAAACCACCTAGGCCATCATCCTTCTACTCTGTACATAGCGCTCCACCACACCTTCAAAAGTCTAAAGGCAATCAATTTAGTCAAAGAAGTGAGGGCCAAGGTTCAAGGACAATAGGATATTCGTCAAGCAAAAAAATTCTTCCTAGGCAACCTTGAAAACAATGTGGGAGGAGTCATTTCGGTACATGTCATGTTGGAACACATGCTTGTTATTGGTTTGATGTACCAGGGCATGTGATGAGGGATTGCCCGAGGAGACGTGTGGGTGACATAGCACAACCAGCTGGGTCAGCTGTTGCATCATCATCATCAATTCCTCCATTAGGTAAGGGTCAATAAACACCTGCAGGTCATAGTAGAGGTGCTAAAGGGGCAGCTAGCTCTAGCGAAGCCTAGAATCGCACTTACGCTCTAGGGAGTCGGTAAAATTTGGAAGTTTCACCCGATCTGGTCACAGGTACATTGTTCATCTTTTCATATAATGTGTATGCATTAGTTGACCCTGGTTCTACATTATCATATATCACTCCACTAGTTGTGGGGAGGCTTAAAAGAACACCTAAATTGTTGAAAAAGCCGTTTGAAGTGTCTACACCAACTGGTGAATCTATTATAGCTAGAAGGGTCTATTATAACTGTGTAGTAACAATTTTTGACCGTGACACATTGGCTGACCTTGTTGAGCTGGAAATGGTGGAATTCTTATGTTATAATGGTATGGATTGGTTAGCCTCTTGCTATGCCACAGTGGATTGCCAAACTAAGAGAGTGTATTTCCACTTTCCAAATGAGGCGGTCCTTGAATGGGAAGGCAATGTTGGGGCACCAAAAGGTAAGTTTGTTTCCTATTTTAAGGCAAGGAAGATGATCAAAGGGATATATATGTCATCTTGTTAGAGTAAGGGATATGAAGGCAAAATCACTAACTCTTCGATCTTTTCCAATAGTAAATGAATTTGTTGATGTGTTTCCTGAAGAGCTTCCCGGTTTACCTCCTGAACGAGAAGTAGATTTTTGTATTGACTTACTTCCAGGGACTCTACCTATTTCTCTCCCTCCATATACAATGGCCCTGACAAAATTACGTGAACTAAAGGACAAACTAAAAGACTTGCTAGAGAAGGGTTTAATAAGACCTAGTGTGTCCCCTTGGGGTGTGCCAGTGTTATTTGTACGTAAAAATGATTGCACCTTGAGAATGTGTATTGACTACCGACAATTGAATAGGGTGACAATTAAGAACAAATACCCCCACCCTAGGATTGATGATTTATTTAATCAGTTATCGGTGCCAAATGCTTTTCAAAAATTGATTTGAGATCAGGTTATCACCTAGTGAGGGTGAAGGTAAGACAACCTTTAGGACACACTATAGTCACTTCGGATTTCTTTTTATGTCATTTGGGATGATAAATGCACCAGCAGGTTTTATTCATTTAATGAACAGGGTATTCAAGCCATTCTTGGATGTATTTGTGATAACATTTATAAATGATATTTTTGTATATTCAAGATTAGAAGAGGACCATGCAAATCACTTACGACAGGTATTATACGTTCTTCATGATCGGCAATAGTACGCCAAGCTTTTCAAATGTGAGTTTTTGTTAAAATGTGTGGCATTCTTGGATCATATTGTATTCGATGAAGGAGTAAGGTTTGATTCGCAAAAGATAAAGGCTGTGAAAGATTGGACAAGGCAAACAACACCCACGGAAGTTCAAAGCTTCCTAGGGTAGGCAGGTAATTACTGGAGGTTTGTTGAGGGTTTTTCTTCTATTTTTGCACTTCTATAAAAGTTAACATATAAGGCGACCAAGTTTCAATGGAATGATGCATGTGAAAGGAGCTTCCAAGAGTTGAAAAGCAGGCTAACTTCTGGACCTGTGCTAGTGCTTCCAAAGGGCACGGAGTGGCATGCAATGTATTGTGATTCTTTAGGAGCTGGGTTAGGGTGTGTACTGACCCAACATGGTAAGGTAGTTGCTTATGTCTCAAGAAAACTGCGACCGCATGAGAGAAACTACCTAACATATGACCTTGAGCTAGCAGTTGTTGTGTTTCCCTTGAAAATATGGTACCACTATTTGTATATTGACATATATACTAATCATAAGAGCCTACAATACATCTTTAAGAAGAAAGACCTAAATATATGACAAGGGAGGTGGCTAGAGCTAATGAAGGATTACGACATTGATATACTATACCATCCACGGAAAGCAAATGTGGTAGCCGATGCTCTGAGTTGTTAGGAAATTATGAATATTGGTGATCAGATCGTGGTAAGTCAAGGAGTGGCTAAGAATCTACGTCAACTAGCCAATTTGGGAGTTCGCCTCCTTGAAAATCAAAAGGAAAGGGTTGTTGTGCATAATGCTGCAGGGTCTTCATTGGTAATGAAGGTAATAGAAAAGCAGTTCAAGGACTGTTCTATGATAACTTAAGGAAAGGTAAGTCAAAGTATGATGAAGGACTTTGAACTCACAAAAAATGGAGTACTTTATTGCCAAAATAGATTATGTGTTCCTAACATTAATGGACTAAGAAGGAGGATAATGGAAGAAGCCCATTATTCAAGATATCCCATTCATCCAGGATCAACTAAGATGTATCATGACCTGAAGGGAATGTTTTTGTGGGGAGGCATGAAAAAGGACCTTGCAGAATTTGTGGCTCAATGTCTGAATTGCCAACATGTCAAGGTAGACCCCAAAAGCCGGGAGGTTATATGCAAGTCTCAAGCTTCCAACATGGAAGTAGGATATGATTAATATGGATTTTGTTACTGTTTTAGGACTATTTTAAGTACAGCTTTCCACCCTCAAAAAGATGGTCAAGTAGAACGCACCATTCAAATACTTGAAGATATGTTGCAGGCTTGTGCATTGGACTTCAAAGGTAGTTGGGTGGACCATGTACCACTTATTGGATTTGCCAATAATAATAGCTACCATTCAAACATCAAGATGGCACCTTATGAAGTTTTGTATGGAAGAACATGTAAGTAACTAATACGATGGTTTGAAGTGCGCGAAACCACCTTACTTGGGCTAGATCTAGTCCAAAAAGCCATGAAAAAGGTCAAGGTAATATGGCAACGGCTAGAAACAGCCCAAAGTCATCACAAATCATATGCGAATGCTAGAAGAAGAGGACTGGAATTATCAGTAGGAGATTGGGTATTCTTAAAGGTGTCCCTAATGAAAGGTGTTATGAGATTTGGTAAGAAAGGAGAACTAAGCCCACATTACATTCGTCTATATAAGATTATTAAGATTTTTGAACAGGTTGCATAAGAATTAGAGCTACCCCAGGAGCTCTCAATGGTTCATCTAGTTTTTCATGTCTCAATTCTTCAAATATTCATAGGTGACCCATCTAGTATCACTCTTATTGAAGATATGTAGGTTATAGAAGATCTCACCTACGAAGAGGTACCTATTGTTATCCTAGATCGTCAAGTTAAGAAGCTAAGCAATAAAGAAACACCTTCAGTAAAGGTACTTTGGAGGAACCAACAAGTAGAAGAGGCACCGTGGGAGGAGGAGGAAGCAATAAGATCTAAGTACCCTTATATGTTTAAAGCTAAAGAGGAAGTCCAAGATGCAAAGTTGGGGAATTAAGAGGTATGTGCGTTTAAATGCTTGCTATGTTGTCTAAACTTTTTTTAAATAAAGGTTTAAACTTGTTTAACCTATCCAATTATGCTAATATTTGGGGATGAATGTTCCTGGGGGAATGTAACACCCCACATCTTAGGTGTAATAGTCCTATGTATATGGAATATGATATGATTAGGTAGAAGGATCACCAACTTTAAAAGTGCCTAACTTTTAGACCGGAGAGCGATAATTGCCTGTAATGCTTAAGACGAGAGAGTTTGTATAAATTTTAAGCCAAATGAAGGAGAGTACAGCCTTAAACAAAGTGAAAGGAAGTGAGGTGTTTATAAGACATAAGAAGCTAATAGGTGAGTCACCTACGTGCTTAGTTTAAATAGTTTAAGTAGATAGAGATGAGGCCCAACACCGAATCTATTCAATATCGATAAAGAACAAATCCCAAGTTAAGGATGTAATTTTGGCCCATGGTTTGACATTATTAAGGGACAATATAGACAACCCAAGATGAATAGGGAAAGGGCCAAAGTACATTTTGTAAGAACCCAGATTTGTTTGAGTGGTGCTACAAAATCTCTTGGAATTGTCCCGAGTAAACTGCCAGGCATCACTGCATGGAAGGCCTACACGGGCCGTGTGAAGCCACATGGACCTTGTGGCCTCCTATGAAGGGACAATTAGTCCAGTTCACGGTAGGAGCAACTTTGAGACGGAGGAGATGTTTTTACCAAGTGAGGGCACATGGCTACTCACACAGTCCGTGTGATGTTTCATGGACCGTGTGGCCCTCCGTGTAACTCTCTACGTAAAATTTTTCTAACTATGGAAGTACCGTTTCGTAACTTTGTCGCATGGAAATTATTTCAAGTACCATCACATAATTGATGTCACGGCCCATGTGCGGACCGTGTAGCCGTCCACGTGGTACCCCTTAGCTTCGTGTAAATTTCCTTTGCAAAATTTCTAAGTGATGGTTCAAGGTTGCCTTTCATGGTCTTTGTGACGTCTCACAGACCGTGTAATGAACCGTCTGGAACTCATTGTTCCAATTTTTGCCCGTTTCATTAATGGGGTTTATGTAATTTCAGTTTATTTAAGTATGAATTATGACCTTTTACCTATCCTAAACACCTAATTTAGCTGATACCCCTCCCCACTTCATTCATTCTCCTAGAAACCTTTTACCACTCATAAGATCACCTCCCTATTCCTCTCTACTCTCCCCTCTCAAGGTTCAAGGCTAGGGTTCAATTTATGTCTAATTCAAGATAAGTTCTTCCCTCAAATTCATCTCCTAAATCAAGGTATGCGGGATTGATTCTTGGCCACTTTCAACCAAGAAGACCCAAAGGTCTTTTCAATTGATTTCATGAAATTTAGTATACTTGAATAAGGATTTTAATTATTTGATTCCATTAAATCCAACTGATATATGGGGTATATTCTACCTAAGATTTCAATTCACTTCGATTACTGTTATGATGATTTACATTGAGTTATGAAGTTATGAACATGCATGCCCCCTATTAAAGTTAATATATGCATGGGTGACTAATACTATGTTTTAGATGTTGATTAAATTATGGATTTATTAATTTTAACATTATGATATTGATTTGTAACCCGAATCCATGTTACCCATGCTAACATCACATCATGCATTGCATTGCATTCATGAACATTGGTTATTCGGGAAATTATGAAATGGGTTAAGCTCAATTATGTTTTATGAAACGATTATGATATGATTTCGATAAGATATTGGTTATGACAAGAATGTGATCACATAGATGTATATGATTTTGGCTCTTTGAGCATTATGGGTGCTTGCACCATTCTGTATATGTGGCTGAGCTATTCCTTGAATGAGCATTACGATTATGATTTATGATTTGGCATTCAAGCCTAAATGTTATTGAACGGATTGAAATGAGCAATGTATATTTTGAAAGCATGTATATGTACAAGTATTCATGTGGGATGTTATTGACTTAGCATCGATTGGTTGAGGGCGTTAGGGCTATCCCTAAGGGTCCTCTCCCTTTTCTTGAACTATGTGCCAACATGGGAACGTTAACCATTACCAAAATGATCGGATCGTAAGGAATGCTTATTCATTTATGATTATAATACGTTATGTATGATTCAGGAAAATCCTAATAAAATGGTGAGTTCCGTAAGGAAGGTTACCATCCACCGAAATGGTGAGTTACATAAGGTGTGATGTAGATTACCTTTGGCAAGTAGTATTCTCCTACCAATGGAAGGTCTTTATCAGACTAATTCATGTAGTAGCTCGTATGGATTAGATTTGTCGATTATAGTCCATCCCCACTATATATGAGCATTGTTGCATTTAATGCATAATAAATTTCATGGGTATATTTCCATGAATATATGATTCTTTTTATATTATGTGCCTTTTTTATCTAACATTGAAATGCAGGTTTGGTAAGTTATATGCATTGCATGCCCGCATACTTAGTACATTCAAAAGTACTAACACATACTCTATACCTATATGATTTTACCATGAAGGGGCCGAGCACTTTGATTACAAACTGTTCGACTAATAGTCCAATTTAAGGATTATAATGTGGTGAGTCCCATCTTCCAAGGACGAGCCAACTTCTTTTTTCATGTTATTTCAAGACGTTCTTCCTTCTTTGAGGGTGAGCCTGGAACTTGTCCCGGCCCTCGTTCCGTTTGACTAGAGGCATTTGTTTGACATTATGTAGACTCTTATGAAATCCATTTGTTACGCCTGGTATCTTGCTTGTGTATTGTGTGAGTGATTTATGGGAAACTCCTATTTTACCATATGTATGTTTTGGTATGTAAATAGCGAAGGTCCCAATTCCCCATTTTTCCCCCATAGCTTGAGTCCAATTTTCCCCCGTTCCTTAGAACAAAGTGTTACTATTTGAAGGCTTTTTGAACCAATGATGCCGATATAGATATTTGAGGCTTTTTTGGGGACTCTTGGGTTCCCATTAGCTATGTCATATCTAGACCCTAATCCTAGGTCGTGACAAAAGATGGTGTGAGAGCCCTAGGTTTATAAATAGTCCTCAGAGTCCAACATGTCATGTCAAGTAGAGTCCAATTCATGGTGTGAAGTGTACCATGCCTATAAGTGGAAGGCTACAAAGACATTCAAGGAATTGCCTCACTTCTTCATGTCTTATGTCATGCTATGACTAGTATATTTAGTTCTCTTATCTTGGCGGTATTGTTGATCAATTTCAGAAGATGCCTCGAGGAAGACCCCTCACATCAAGGCCGGTTTCGGCTAATGAGGATTAGGCTCTTAACAAGCCTATGGATAAACCCATCTCAAACAGTGAGTTCCGTATAGCCTTTTCCATGCTTGCTCAGGTGGTGACTTCTCATATAAGGCAGGCTACCTTGCCATGGGATCCTACGCCTGCTTCTAGGGTGAGGGATTTCACCCAGATGAATCCTCCGGAGTTCCATGGGTCAAAGGCTAGTGAAGATGCTCAGGAGTTCATTGATGAGCTTACCAAGATACTGAACATCATGGGCGTCACTTCCGAAGAGAAGGCTGAATTGGTTGCCTACCGACTGACTGATGTGGCTCAGGTGTGGTATACTCAGGTGTGGTATACTCAATGGTCTTTGAAGAGAGTTTGCGGTGGTGATGCCAATTGGGAAGAGTTCAAATTTGATTTCCTTTCTTTCCACTTGAGCTTAGGGATGCCAAAATGACTGAATTTATCAATCTCAAGCAAGGAGATATGGGTGTGAGGGACTATTCCCTCAAAATCATGAAGCTTTCCAAGTATGCTCCGGCACTTGTGGCTGACCCTATGCAAGGATGCACAAGTTTATTTGGTGTATCACTGATTTACTTGTGAAGGAATGCGGTAATACTATGCTCATACAGGATATGGATATTTCTTGACTCACAGGGTATGCTGAATAGATTAAAGGGAAGAAACTCAATGAGAGAAGGGTTCATGGTCCCAAGAAAACCCCCTTTGATGGTGGATTATCTGGCTCTCGGAGTGGTGCTTTTGGTCGCTTCCAACAAGGCCACGCTTCCAGTACTCGAGTCGCTAATGATCGGGTGCCTCCTCCCAGGCACCAGTTGGTGGAAGTTAGGGGTATCCTGTGTGCAACAAGTGTGGGATGCCCCACTTGGGAGTCTGTTGGAGAGATTTGGGTGTTTACTTCAGGTGTGGTGATAAAAACCATAATGTTACTGCTTGTCCTAGGAATGCCCATAGAGGCCAAATTCAGGAGGCTCAAGGCACGAAAGACTAACAAAGAGCTCCCCAAGGTGTTGCCTGAAAAACAACCGGTTTTATGTGCTCTATGCTCGCCAAGATTTCGAGGAAGCTCCAGATGTCGTGACCAGTATGTTAAAAGTCTTTGGTTTTGATGCTTATGTTTTGCTTGATTCGGGTGCAAATTTGTCTTTTGTGACTCCTCTGTTGACAGTTAAATTTGGGTTGAGTCCCACGGTTTTGAGAGGCCCTTTCTCAATTTATACTCCCATGGGTGAAGTTGTTGTTGCACATAGAGTCTATCATGGTTTTCCTATTTCTGTGTTGCACAAAAGTTTTCCATGTGATCTTATAGAACTTGAGATGTTCGACTTTGATGTGACTCTTGGGATGGATTGGTTGCATGCATCATATGCCTCTATAGATTGTAGAACTCAGAAGGACAAGTTTCGACCTCCCGGTAAGCCCGTTCTTGAATGGAAGAGTGGTGACTCCTTTGTTAAAGGTTGGTTTATTTCCTACATTAAGGCACAAAGAATGATCTCTAAGAGGTTCATTTATCATATTGTGAGGGCTAAGGATATGGAGTCCAAAGTCCCTACTCTTGAGTCGATCCCTGTGGTGAATGTTCGATGTATACCTCGAAGACATACAGAGCATTCCTCCTAAAAGATAGGTAGACTTTGGCATAGATCTTCAGGATACTCAGTAGATCTCTATTCCTCCTTATTGTATGACGCCAGCGGAGTTTAAAGAATTAGAGTAGCAGTTTAAAGATTTATTGGAGAAAGGTTTCATTCATCCCACTATATCGTTGTGGGGTTTTCCAGTGTTGTTTGTAAGAAAGAAGGATGGATCTCTTCAGATGTGTGTTGATGGTATGCAACTGAACAAGGTGACCGTTAAGAATAAGTACCAGTTGCCCAGGATTGATGACTTGTTTGACCAGCATCAAGGGGATACTCATTTCTCAAAGATTTATCTTTGTTCCGGGTATCATCAGTTGAGGGTTACGGAGTGTGACATTCCCAAAACAACTTTTTGGACAAGGTATGGGTACTTTGAGTTTGTGGTTATGTGGTTTTGCCTGACCAATGCTCCATCCGTATTCATGGATCTAATAAATTGGGTGTTTAATCCACTCCTTGACAGTTTTGTGGTGGTCTTCTTTGATAACATTGTCATTTACTCCCAAAGTGAGCAAGAGCACGGGGATCACTTGAGAATAGTCCTCCAAACTTTGAGAGAGAAAAAGTTGTATGTCATGTTTAGCGAATGTGAATTTTGGTTGGGCGAAGTGGATTTCCTTTGTCATGTGGTGTCCGATGATGGTATCAAGGTGGATTCGAAGACCGAGGCCATGAAGAATTGGCCCAGACGATTGAGTCCTTTAGATATTCGCAGTTTCCTTGGGTTTGCAGGGTATTACCGGAGGTTTTTTGAAGGGTTCTCATCTATTGCATCTCCAATGACTAAGTTGACCCAAAATAAGGCTAAGTTTGTATGGTCAGATGAATGCAAGCAGAGTTTCAAGACATTAAAGGATCAGCTTACATCGGCTCCTATCTTTACTTTACCAAATGGTTTGCAGGGATTCATGGAGTATTATGATGCCTCGTGAATTGGGTTGGGTTGTGTGCTTATGAAACATGTAGGGTAATAGTGTATGCATGAAGGAAGTTTAAGGGGCATGAACATAATTACTCAACGCACGACCTTGAGTTGGCGGCGGTAGTTTTTGCCTTGAAAATTTGGAGACACTATTTGTATGGGGTTCATGTTAACCGATCATAAGAGTTTGCAATATGTGTTCACTTAGAGGGATCTCAATTTGAGGCAAAGGAGGTGGTTAGAGCACCTAAAGGATTACAACATGAGTATTCTGTATCATCTCGGCAAGGCCAATGTTGTGGCCAGTGCTCTCAGGAGACTATCTGTGGGGGGTGTCGTGCATGTTTTGAAAGAAAAGAAAGAGTAAGCAAGGGATGTTCATCAGTTAGCTGGGTTGGGTGTCAGGTTGGCTGATTCGAGCGATGATGGTTTTCGTGTTCAAAGCGGGGCAGAATCTTCTGTGGTGAGTAATGTAAAAGCTAAGCAAGATTTAGACCCATCATTGCTTGAATTAAAGAAGTTGGTTGCTGAAAAAGTGATCGAGGTGTTCTCCCAAGGGGGAGATGGTATGCTCTAGTACCAAGACCGGCTATGTGTTCTGGAAGTGGATGATCTTAGAAGGGTGATTATTAGTGAGGCTCACAACTCTCACTATTCTATTCACCTGGGGTCTACCAAAGTGTGTCAGGATTTAAAAGAAGTGTATTGGAGGTATGGTATGAAAAAAGACATCGCTAAGTTCGTATCTGAATGCTCCAGTTATCAACAAGTGAAGGTAGAATACCAAAGGCCTAGTGGCTTGGCCCAAGACATTGAGATTCCCACGTGGAAATGGGAAGATGTGAACATGGACTTGTGGTTGGGTTGCCTTGGACCCTAAGGCAATTTGATTCCATTTGGGTTGTCTTGATCGGATGATAAACTTGGCTTATTTCCTACTGGTTAAAACTACTTTCAGAGCCGAGGATTACGCAAGGTTGTATATCCAAGAGCTGGTGAGGTTGTACAGTGTGACTAGGTCCATTATATCGGATCATGGTACCCAATTCACTTCCCACTTTTGGAGGTCATTTAAGAAGGGACTTGGAACTAAGATTAAGTTGAGCATCGCTATTCATCTTCAAACTGATGGACAAGCTGAGAGGACTATTAAAACCTTAGAGGATATGTTGAGGGCTTGTGTGTTGGAGTTTAAGGGTAATTGGGATGACCACCCTCCACTAATTGAGTTTTCTTATAATAATACCTTCCATGATAACTTTGGTATGGCGACATTTGAGGCTCTATATGGGAGAAGGTGTAGATCATCCGTGGGGTTGTTTGAGTTGGGAGAGATGGCACTACTTGGTCCGAATCTAGAGATGGAGGCCATGGAAAAGGTGAAAGTGATTAGGAAACGGTTGAAAACGGCCCAAAGTCATCAAAAGTCTTATTTGAATGTTAAGGAGAAGGGATCTTGAGTTTCGTGTCGATGATTGTGTAAATGTGATGGTTTCGCCGATGAAGGGAGTGACGCATTTTGTTAAGACGGGAAAGCTAAGCCCCCGGTACGTTAGCCCTTATAAGATTGTTGAGCGAGTTGAAGGTGTGGCTTATAAGATGGATTTGCCTCCGAATTTAAGATCCATTCACCCGGTCTTTCACGTGTCTATGTTGAGGAATCTAATTGGTGATCCTTGAACCATTGTACCCTTGGAAGGGATTAAGGTTGAAGAAAACTTGTCTTATGAGGAAATTTCTATGGAGTTTTTGGATAGGCAAGTAAATGGCTTCGTAATAAGGATGTGCCTTTGGTGAAGGTGCTTTGGCGAAATCAGCATGTGGAAAGTGCTCCTTGGGAGGCAGAGTTGGACATGGTGAAGCGATACCCTCATGATTTCTAATCTACTCAAACCTAAGGTATTAGGTTCTCCATTTACAATGGTCACGTTTCTTGCCCTCTTGAGTCTCATGACATGACATGCATACGTATGCACGAAAAAGGATTTTTATAATGTTTTGAGTGACTTCATTACGATTTTGATATGAGTTTAAAGGCTTTATGATTTTTCAAATAATGAACTATGCATAGTACCATATGATTGGTATTTCATGCTCTAGGTCAAGCCTTTCAAACCTTGCTCTTGCACATTCGGCGACGAATGTTCCCAAGGGGGAGATGATGTAAGGACCTGAATTTTTCCGAGTGGCGTTACCAAATCTTTTGGAATTATCATGAGTGAACTGCCAGGCATCACTCCATGGAAAGCCCACAAAGGACGTGTGAAGCCATGCGAACCGTGTGACCTCCCGTGAAGGGACACTTGGTCCAGTTCACGGTAGGAGAAACTTTGAGATGGAGGAGAATTTTTTACCAAAGCGAGGGCACACGGCCACTCACACGGTCCGTGTGGCGTGTCATGGACCGTGTGGCCCTACGTGTAACTCTTTACGTAAAATTTTTTTAAGTATGGAAGTACCATCTTGTAACTTTGTCGTGGGGAAATTATTTCATGTACCATCACACGGTCCATGTCACGGCCCGTTTGGAATCACACAGAACATGTAGTCGTCAGTGTGGTACCCCTTAGCTTTGTGTAAATTCCCTCTACAAAATTTCTAAGTGATGGTTCACTACCGCCTTTCATGGTCCATTTGATGTCGCATGAACCATGTAGTAGACTGTGCGGACCTGACGGTTCCAATTTTTGCTCGTTTCATTAATGGTGTTTATGTAATTTCGATTTATTTTAATTATGATATGACCTTTTACCTATCCTAAACCCCTAATTCAACTTATACCCCTCCCCTCTTAATTCATTCTCATAGAAACCTTCTACCCCTCATAACACCTCCCTATTCCTTTCTACTCTTCCCTCTCAAGGTTTAAGGCTAGGGTTCAATTGAACTCCAATTCAAGCTAAGTTATTCCCTCAAATTCAGCTCCTCAATCATGGTATGCGGGATTAATTCTTGGCTCCTTTCAACCAAGAAGACCCAAAAGTCTTTCCAATTGATTTCATGAATTTTAGTTTACTTGAATAAGGGTTTTCATTATTTGATTCCATTAAATCCAATTGATGTATGGGTTGTATTCTACCTATGATTTCAATTCACTTTGATTACCATTATGATTATTTACATTGAGTTGTAAAGTTACGAACATGGATGTCTCCTTTTAAACTTGATTCATGCATGGTTGACTTATACTATGTTTTAGATGTTGATTAAATTATGGATTTACTTAATTTAACATTATGATATTGATTTTTAACTCGAAGCCATGTTACCCATGCTAACTTCACATCATACATTGCATTGCATTCATGCACATTGGTTATTATATAAATTATGAAGTGGGTTAAGCCCGATTATGTTTTATGAAACGATTATGATATGATTTCGATAAGATATTGGTTATGACAAGAATATGATCACATATATGTCTATGATTCTAGCACTTTGAGCATTCTAGGTGCTTGAATCATTCTGTATATATGGCTGATCTATTCCTTGCATGAGCATTACAATTATGATTTATGATTTGACATTTGAGCCTAAATGTGTATTGAACGGTTTGAAATGAGCGCTGCATATCTTGAAAGTGTGTATATGTATAAGTATTCATGTGTGATGTTATTGACATAGAACCGATGAATTGGGGGTGTTAGGGCTATCCCCAAGGACCCTCTCCCTTTCCTTGAACTATGTGCCAGCATAGGAACGTTAACCATTAACAAAATGACCGAGTTGTAAGGAATGATTATTCTCTTATGATTATGATACGTTATGTACGATTCTGAAAAATCCATCTGTAATGGTGAGTTCCGTAAGGAAGGTGACCATCTACCCAAATGGTGAGTTTCGTAAGGTGTGATATAGATGACCTTTTGCAAGTAGTCTTCTCTTACCAATAGTAGGTCTTTATCGGACTAATTCATGTAATAGCTCGTATTGATTTGACTTGTCAGTTATAGTCCATCCCCACCATATATGAGCATTGTTGCATTTCATGCATCATAAATTTCATGGCATCTTGTATATATATTTCCATTGAATATATGATTCTCTCTATATTATGTCCTTGTCTTCTAACATTGAGATGCAGGTTTGGTAAGTCATATGCATTGCATGCCTGCATACTTAGTACATTCAAACGTACTAACACATACTCTATGCCTATATATTTTACCATGAAGGGGCCGAGCACTTTGATTACCCACCGTTCGACAAATAGTCTAATCAAGGATTATACTATGGTGAGTCCCATCTTCCAAGGACGAGCCAACTTCCTTTCCTTTATGTTATTTCTGGACGTTCTTCCTTATTTGTGGGTGAGTCCAGAACTTGTCCCAGCCCCCATTCCGTTTGACTAGAGGCATTTGTTAGACATTATGTAGACTCTTACGAAATCCGTTTGTTACTCCTAGTACTTTGCTTATGTATTGTTGAAGTTATTTATAGGAAACACCTATTTGACCATATGTATGTTATGATGTGGAAATGTGGAAGGTCCCAATTCCCTGTTTTGCCACAATAGCGTGAGTCCTATTTTCCCCCGTTCCTTAAAACTATGTGTTACTATTTGAATGTTTTTCTTGAACCGATGATACGGATATAGACACTTGAGTCTTGTTTGGGGACTCTTGGGTTCCTATTCGTTGTGTCACATCTAGGCCCTAATTCCGGCCGTGACACATTTACTACACACTTCACAAATAGGGCCCAAACTAAGTGAAGGTAGAAGGAAAACAATTGGAAGCAAAGCCCATCAAATTGAAGCCCAATAAGGCCCAAGTGAAAGGGTCAAGTTGCTGCATCACACCTTAATAAAATAAGACTTAAAATGTAAAAGAAAGTCGTCCAAGAGTGGCCCATTTAAAGGGGTTAAAACCAGCCACATCAAGTCATTTTAACAAATCAGTTTTCCTTCTCCGTTTTTCCTTTCTCTCTCTTGACTTTGTAAAGCAGCTAAAGCACACCTTTAGGGTTTCTAAAGAGGACTTCAACCTTGAAAGTAAATGTAAGTCAAGATACTTGTCTATTTAGTAGGGTTTTTACATGAAAAAAAAGAGAAATAGGCAGGTTATACTTGTGCTGGAATTTTGGACAACATGTGTTCAAAACATTGTTGTACATTTTTCTTCTTTATTAAGAGGCTTTTCTCTTTTTGGTTGGATGGATTATGAAGTAATATTGATGTTTTTAGCAAGTTTAGTTCTGTAGTGATGTAAGAAGGCTGTTGCGCCATTTTTATCTTTCACAAAAATGAGTTCTTGTATAATATCTTAATTGTGTTCCTAGTAGGAACTTGTGGAGCGGTAATTGGGAATTGTTGTTCCACGCCCTCCTTCTACTTGGGGACTGCTTTGGGATTTTTTTAGGACTGTTTTTACGTGTAAATATGTTGGAGACAATTTGGTTGAAGTTGAAACAGGTTTGGGATTGTTGACTTTGAAATATAGCGAGAAGACGTAATACTATGTTGCCTACTTGTGTGTTGTGTAGAATTGTTATGTGTTTTTCTTTGTGAGATGTTGTAACACTGTTATGGGACTAAAACAAGCTGGATATGACATGTATATGGGAGTGTGTATTAGAAAATACGACTAGAGGTGGAGAGGTTGAAAGAATACTCTTGGATTGACAATCACAAGCTTGCTGCCCGAGCACTATTGTTTTTATGAGATTGGACTACCAAGACGTGTTTATTAGCTGCTAATACTAGTTTTATCACCTACTATATTGTAGATAAGTATTAGGAGGAAAAGGAGACTACTTTGAGGTAATAACGATGTAGTATAACGACGTATGTAAGGCTACATGTTTTCGTATTCTTTGGCATGAATCTAGATTCTTCCTTGGCACACAAAGGCACTTACAAACTCCGACATAACTAGTAGACGTGTCTCCACTATTTAACATGTTCATATGCTCCTATACAAAGCCATTGTGAATTCTGCATACATACTTGGATACCAAAGATTCATGAGTTTCGTTTTGCTAAGTAAGGCCCACGTGTTGTTTCATGTCCTATGCATTTCATTAGTTGTGTAACTCTCTTTTCATTGTGGTGTTGTCTTGCATGGTTTTTTATATGTCACATGTTATTTCTATAGTCCTACAACTCTAAATGTAATGACCACCAAAAGAATCATCTCAAAAGTAAATAAAAGATAAATCAAAGTTGCTTATTAATGGGTTGTATCCTAGGTGTAGAAGAATCACCTAGCATGGGTCGATCCCATATTACAGGGGGTATCCCAGGGGTGAAAGGAAAGCCTAGCATTGGTCAATCCCGATATTGATTTACCACTAATCAGCTGGTATTTATATGATATATTGCACATAGATTATACACTAAAGGAAGGTAAAGTCATAAAAATGACATAAAGTACATGATTCCACAGTATGACTAAAGGTGGTCTTTTATCCTAACACACCAGTATATGATTTCATTTGAGTTCTTATTTCATATACAAAACTTTCTGCCTTACATATTCAGTACATTATCTCGTACTGACATCCCTTATGGGGGACCTACATTTCATTCTCCAGGTACAGGAGCTACTAGATCTTCCCAATAGGAGTATAGGATATCCAGCTGCTGTTATTGAGCTCCAGGTTGCTTCGGGGCTTTGTGTGTCTAGAGCTTATATTTTTCTATTATATAGCCGCTTATGAGGCGGGGCCTGTCCCGATCCTTATAGATATTGTTCCTTATCTGTAGGCTTTATAGACTATAGATATTGTTCCTTTTCTGGAGGCTTATACACTATGTAGAGTAAAGTGTGGTCATGTATCGTACTTTAGACATCATGACTCCAACGGCCTAGCCATATGCATTTCCTTTTGGCTTGTTATTACTGTGTACTTTCTTGAAAGCATGTTGAATGTGGAAACCCCTAGTAATGTTCATAAAAAGTGTATGGTTATATGTTGGTTCTCCCGAGCCTTGTTGGCAACGGTGCCAGTCCGCCTTAATGGGACTTTGGGCGTGACACAATATGAATCATAATATCTCAAATGATGTAAATGTAGTGATAAATATGCATAACAATGCATCTAATCATCTATCAAATGTGTGCATATTTATCCAATCAATCATATATAAAATGTGTGCATATAGATGCAACCCAATCAGAATAAGATCCGTACATATCAATGCACTTAGTCCAGTATAAGATATAGGCATACAATGCAACAATGGAGCATAAGATCTATGCATTTCAATGCAACTACTCAATATAAGATAGGTGCATACCAATGCAATAATGAAGTATCAACATTATATGCCTATACCATGTCTTAAATCATCTCCACTCACAAATAACCATATGTCAATGAAACAAGCTCCACAAGTATCCCAAATGGGATCATAACTCTTACATTGATCGTACTCCTCATCAATTAGTCAATTACATTAACCATGAACAATTGCCAGTCTCATATTATCAAAGTGATATCTCAATTAACTCAAAACACAAGATCTCATCTCATTTAGTAATTAGGATCACCATTTACTCAATACTCGGCGTAACCGTCATTATATTCCTGTCAAAATTAATCATATCATGATATCAAATAACAAACCAATCTATATCTCACAATTATCAAATAAGCATTCTCAATGGCTAAAATCCAGCTTGAAAAAGATTAGTCGATACTATCTCGATGCCGAACCGCACTCAGACAAACTTTCAATCAACTCTAGACTTCAAACAGTCCATAGATCGATAAACCACTATCAAAAATGGATACTACACATCAAGAGACACATTTTAATACGCATATTGACATATTTTAGGCTTAGGGGCAAAATGGCCAAAATTAGGGTTAAAATTTGAAAGTCTCAAATCAAGATATTGATTTTGGAATCACGTTCTACTCGGAAAATAGAGTTCATGGGCAACCATCCTATTAAAATCAAGTTTAAATTGAATGAGAAATCAATGGGTTAAAATTTGGAAAAATAGTTCAAAAATCCATAATTTTTGGTGATTAAATTCATGAAATCAAAGGTAAAATAAAGATAAAACTCATAAAAATGCTTAGTTTAGTGTAAGAAACACTTATCCAACACAAATCTTTGAAAATCTTTCTTTAGAATAACCCTAAAAAGCTTAAAAGTTTGAAAATAGATTAAAAATGGTATTTCCCGAGTTTAAAACTGTCGAGGTACGGAAAATGCTCCGTGCACGCAGAGCCCATCCCGTGATCATAGAATGTAAAGTCCCTAACACCTCCGTGAAGGGGAGGCTCCTCCACGTATGTGGAGAAGAGAGTATCCTTGCACCACAAAACTGCACCAGCAAACTCATAGATTCAACCAAACTCATAATGGGTATTCAGAATTCATCAGAAATCAAAATTTCACAAACATTATATATTTCCATACCAGAAACAACAATCCGGACTCAACAAAATCATCAAAAATTAGTTTTAAGGCCGTCTCACCATATTTACCGATTCTAGTCAATAAAATTATTTTAAGACTCAAAATACAAAAACTACCCTTGGAAACTCCAAACATTATGTCGAAATAATTTTTAGCGTCAATTTCACCATCTAGAACCATTGAAATTGTCAAAATTTTGAACTGAGCTTCCGAACTCCGATTGTTAACTAAAGTTAAACTTTGTTTCTGAAAATGACCAAAAATCACATCTTATGGCCTAAAAACCTCATTTTAACTCCAAATTCAGTTCTGCAATATCTTGTACTTTAGTTTTGAGATTCTGGCGCTAATGGAATTGACGAATCTCTTGTCCGACCTTTAAAACTCAGAATGACATAAAACTCACTTTTTCAACATCTTAAGCTTTCAAAAAGACCAAAACTCATATTTTCGACTTTTAAAACACAAGATTTCAATTTCAACCACTTAAATAGTTAAAAGTTGGCCCAAAGCAACTTACAAAAAGATAAATAATAATTTTTATAGATAAAGCAAAAAATGATCAACTAGGTCATTACAGAAATAAACCGACTATTGCATACCAAGTTGCTACCCTCCCACTCCAGAATGGGCTCATTAGGAAATTAGAATTTAACTCTATAGGTTGTACAATTAATGGAGGCATGGGAGGAATGTAACCATTCTATCCCAAGAATGATATCAAAATCAACCCTGGTAAGCTTTACAAGGTCACAAGTAACAACATTGTGAAAGATGGACATGGGAAAACCTCTATAAAGCCTTCTAGCAACAACCTACAAGAGTATAAACCACAAAGGGTTCAAGTAAGACTTCAGAACATACATTAAACCCATTTGTAAGGAAGGGAGTAAGAAAAGCTAAATTGGCACCCAGATCTAATAATACATACATATCAAAATTGAAAATTTTCAATATATCGGTGATGACATCCGGAGTCTCTCCCACCTTTTGCCTAACGTATGAGGCAAAGAAATGATTGGTGCATTGAACATCTCCTTGGAATTTCCCACCTTACATTCCTTGGTCTTAAGGCCTAAAACCACTACCACTCCTATAAATTCTTTGCTTGGTGAATAGGCTTAGCACACTTGAAGCATGCAATGAAACTGGCTAAGCATTCCCTTTTATGGGGCCTTCTACACTTCTTACAATTTACAGGAGCTTGGGCACCCAGACCTTCTTGTACCTTGGGGTTGAACTATTTATCATTGTTGAACCTTGGAGGAGGATCATTGGTTTGTCTTTGACCCATTTGCTTTTGGCCACCGTCGAACCTACCATGACCGCTACTTCTGGTTCTTCAGTAGCAGGCCCCACCACCCTCCATCCGATCCCTCCTAGACTTTTTAAAACACTCCGTCAACTTCTCATCTTTAATTTATATTTTTATAGGTCATGAATTGGGAGATGTCCATTTTCTTCACTAACATGGCAGTCTTGCACTCCATAGAAACAATTTTGACACATCGGATATAAATTTGTTCCTTGGTCTTGAATTGGCAACCATAAATAGTGAATACTTCAAAATTTTAATGAACTTGAGGGAATAATCCCACACACTCGTGCTGCCTTGGTGGAGGTTTATGCACTCTTAGACTTTGGTGTCCTTCAACTCCAATGGAATGAATCGCTCTAGTAGAGCACCCTTGAACTTTTCCCAAGCGATTGGTCCTACTTCGTCACCCCTCTCTTCTACTCATTGGTCATACCATACTTTGACAATGATCTTGAGTTGGTAGGACACAAGCTCGGCCTTCTCATAAGGAGTATACCCATGATCGCCACAATTTGATAAACCTTAGTAATAGACTTTAATTTACCAAGTCCTTATCCACTTTGGTTTCATGGAGCTCAGTTTGATTTATCCTCATGAATTCCTAGATTCTAGTAGCCTGAGAAACAATGATATCCTGATTAACTTGGTTTTCTATATCTTGATCCAACATAGTGAAAGTGGCCCAAAATTCTACATAAGTAATCCTGTATTCTTGTGGGACTGGAGGAACTTGGTCCTAATTCGAGTCTCTTAGTGGAGGATTTTTTCTTGGAGTCATGATCTAGAAAATCTTAAAGAACAATTTGTTAGATAAGGGAAATCTTAGGGTAACTCTAAGGCGTACCATGATTCATGAAAGAAGGAAAGGTTTCCTAAATGCCTCATTGTTTTCCATTCATAAATGTGGCATGCTTAAACACCATGAACATAACCCTATTCGACATGTATGTTGGACTCCGAGGACGATTTCAAAATCTCATGCTCTGATATCATGTTTGTCATGACCCAAGGTCATAACACTGTGAATGGGGAACCTCACCTAAAACTCTAAGTGATTCATCAATAATGAACATAAATAAATATAAAAAATAAGGGAAAATGAAAGTAAGGTAGAATCAATCATAAAACAAGAAAATTCATAAACTTTCTTGCATGTCCAACAATTCCTCTAGCCTTACACTTGGCGGGAGTTAAGACATATTACTAGCTCACCCTCAAATAAAAGTGATAAAGAAATATACTATGATAGGATAAAAGTCATAATGCATCAAGATAGAAAGTAGTCTATTTTCCCTAAACTAAAAGACTCACCACAACTAGCCTTTAAATAATCCAAAGCTAGCACGTGTAGGAGAAGGAAGAGGATCACTAGTCTCTACATGGTAACATCATGTTGGCGAAAGTACGTGCTAGTAATTTGAATATACAAAATATATTGGATGCAATACAACAAGGATCTATGATATCATAATGAGCAATATGCATAATCATAGCAAAAGAATTAAGCTCAAGAGATGATAAATGATTAATGCATCATTAAAACATATTTATGGAAACATAAATATCTGAAGTCTTCATATACATACTTATGTGGAAGGAGACCATAACTGACATAAATGACCATGTGAACTACTGCATAGAACTCCACATAATCCCCTACGTTCGTTGGGTGACTACTTGTCAGGTAGGACTCTATCAACTTATGCATGCATATCTTTGGCTGGGTGACTACTTGTTAGGTAGAACCCTGTCAACTTATGTATGCATATCTTTTCTGCTATTGTCGATCTACTAGTCTTAGCCTACAAGACTTCTATGGTGACAAATAGTTAATGAAGTAGGAGGTTTTTACAAGGATTTTCTTACAAAACACCACCTCAATCCCCATTTGGTGCTAAGTCAAGTCCCACAAAATACTTTAGAACATAATCATATGCATATATATACATAAACTTTGAAATATAGCGTCATTATACTAGGAGTAGCTCATTAAAACCTTATGATCCAGTCGAGTGAGAATTGTCCTTATGACAAGATGATCCATCTTTGGTGATATTATCCTTTCATCATCTTTCATACATTCATAAAAAGGCTTTATAAGTACTTTATAACTTTCATAAACTTTTATAAATTATAGTGGAAACCTTTTCTTTCATAGCATACTTCATTTGAACATAGTATATAAATTGGTGGGTTTAATGCATGTACACTTTAAAAACATATAATGTAAGAGGAATATGCATAATCTTCATAAAACTCATGAGTTAAATTCATTAATAAAATAATCCATCATAATATTTAAAACCCTAGGTAGAAATTCATGCAATCATTTTATAAATCATCAAACTTCAATAGAATATCAAAAAATCATAGCATAATGCATTATTAAGTAGTTAATACATCATGGTAGAAACATTTGGTAAGATATCATAAGACTCATAAAGATATTATAACTTGAAACTAAGTGAAGTAATAAAATTACTAGGGATTCATGGGTGGAAAGCACCCACGAATGAAATCCACATACCTTGATGGAAGCCTAAGAGAAAAGCTAGAGCTTGGAGAAGAGAACCTTGAAACCCTAGATCTTTCCTTCTTTGAATCTTTGGAGTGAAAAGCCTTAAGAGAATTTGGAGAGATTAGAGTTGGGAGAGAATGAGAGTAAAATGGGCGGAAATTGGGATGATAAAGGTAGAAGTAGATGTTAAATGAGATAGTATTAGACTTAGGGTTGGGGGAAATATTAAAACTGCCCCTCATTAAAACTATAAGGGCCAATATATGAACCTAATCTATAGATCATAGATTAATCTATAGCTCGTAGGTCAGGGGTTTCGTTTGGTTATGCACTAAGTCCCTAAACCCAGTATCTAAATCCCACTTTAAAAGCATATTTCTATGGCCTACAGTTCCATCTACGGATTGTAAACACCCCTCAGAAGTCCACCCAACAATTAGGGAATTTCACTTTTCAGAACCCAAACCATGAAACCCTTATGACGATTCATCAATTGGACCATGGTCCATTTATGCTTTTGTATAGTTACACTTTTCCAAACTTCCAAAACTTTATTTGGTCCTCTAATCTATGGGCCACTATCTATGACTCGTTGTTTCTTTTACGTGTCATAGAAGCCTTCCTACATCAACCCTCTAAATTCCAGATTTTACCAAGTGTCTAACCTATCTACAATGCCTATTTACGACCTATAAATCCTACCATGGGTTGTAGGACGACTCGTACAGCCTTGCACCAGAACCTAGTCCAATATTTACTTTTTAAGTTTTAACCATTTAATATATGGCGCCTTACATAGAGGTATGAATGATTATCAACTACTTTTCTGAAAATTTGGTTTTACTTTAGATGACAAACAATGATATATGACATATTTTATATTAGGGTGGATTGTTCAATCATGATTATTGAAGGCCTTAAATTAGGTGAATATTACCTTGTTGATGGAAGTTAACATAGACTATTATGATAACTTATATAGATGGTTGATGGTAAATAAAAGTTATGCACTTATAGTATACAAAATTCTTTGGGGTGATCAAGGGCTTCTTTATGTTTGACATGAGGCCATAGGTGTTTGTACAGAGGCTGAGGCATGTCATGTGAAAGTAGTTACATACGGTTGAGATTGGTTTCTGATTCAGTAGTTGTAGCCTATGGGAAGAGTACCATAAGGATTAAAATTAGAATTACTGGCCTTGGATAGGGCGAGTTTCCAGCATGGGATGCTTAGAGTTGGTTGGAGACGAATAGTAATACTTAATTTTGGAAGAGAGAGAAGTTATAATTTAGAGTTACAAATAGTGACAATGTAATTTTTATGAACTTTTGGTACTAATAATGGTTTCAGAAACATGAGTAAAAGATTAATAAGGTCACAATATTTTGTTGGAATCTGATTTGTTAATTTCAATTATTGAATTTTAGTGAATGTGTTGGATTTTATAAGTTTAGTATGTTATGACCTATGTTGTTAATCAAATAAGAAATCATGTGCAAAAAAAGTTCAAACAGGTGGAAATTGGATAACTTGAAATGTTTTAATCATAGTTATCAAAGGGGGAGTATTGTGTGTATGGAAAAAGAGAACTTTTGATAATTACGGTGTACTAGTGCACTACATGTGCAAACCTAGTTGAGAGTGCTTGTATAAAAACTATCATGGGTAAATGCAATCTTTCAATCGCCTTGGTATTTATCTTATTGTTGTTGATATATTTCAACTACATGTGATTGATCTTGAGGATCATTGGGCCTGTTTTTTCTATTTTCAGGAATAATCTACAATCGTAGCTACCGTTCTAACATCCCGACAGTACATTTAGAAGTTTTATATGATTGAGGGTATCATTAACCGGGTGATTACCTAATTTCTACCTTCTTTAGGTCAATTATGTTGAATTCTCTCTCATGAATTCATTGTCTAAGGATCAAATTCGTGTAGCATACACATGATGGTTAACTATGTTATAAGGATGAAAAATGACTAAGGTTGCAGTGAATGTACATTACGAGTGTGTTGTAGTTCCTTCAGACTCACTGCTGGTATCGACAAGTATTAGTTCAGCATTGTGTCATGGTTATGAGAGAAGGAAATTCATCTGGGGGACTACGTGGTTTTTTAGAGGTTTTCTGTTCAGATTGGTCCATGGTCTAGTTCATTATTAGATAATCAACCCCTTTGGATGGTATGATTTGATTTTGGTGAATACTCAGAAAGCTAAACTTAGAGATAATATGGAGTGAGTATGATTGATTCAGAGTAAGTTGTTGACAGCGTAGAGTTGTCTAAAATGTTATGCTGATAGATGGGTTCAACCATTAGGTTCATGTGGGGTGATTAGATATGATTGAGGATTTCTCCCCTGAAGAGTGTCATGAGGCTCGATAAAAAGGGCAAGCTCCGCCCTAGGTATATTAGCCCTTTTAAGATCCTAGAGCGAGTGGGAGAGGTGGCTTATATACTTTCTTTGCCATCTAGTCTATCTCTTGTGTAGCTAGTGTTTTACGTCTCAATATTACGGCGTTACATCCTGGATGAGTCTTATGTGATTTCTCTTAATTCAATGGAATTGGGCCCAGATTTGATCTATGAGGAGTAGTATGTGGCAATTTTAGACAGATAGGTCAAGATCGAAGTTGATAACCAAGAAGATAGCTTTAGTAATGGTTTAGTGGAGGCATCAGCCCACGTGAGAGGTTGCTTTAGAGATCGAGTCTGATATGTAGATCCATTACTCTCATGCTTTTGAGATCTCAAGTATATTCTTTGTCTTATGTTCGGGGATGAACATAGTTTTTAGTGGTGGATGATATAATAACCATGAAAGTCATGTTTGACATTTTCAAAGAAATTATCATTTTGCCCCTCTCGATAGTTGTCTTGAGTCATATTTGATTGGTTTTGAAAATTAATTTTTGTAAATTTTGTAAAAGTTAAAATTAAAAAATTAATTTTTGTAGGCTTAAGTTGCTAAATTTCTAACTGTTGTGTCACAACCCAAAATGGATTGCAACTAAAGAAAGATAAATAAAGCAGAAACAATCTCATAAGATATAAGAAAATCTTATAAAACCTGGAGTCATGAGTAGAAGAGCATCTAACTAGTGTTGAAGGTAAATATAACTGTCCCAAAATAAGATACAAGACTTTCTCGTAAGGTCTGGCACAAAGTCTGAAGGAAAGCAATAAAGAGAGTCCGAAAGATCTACAACGATTCAAAATTTGAGCATCACCGAGAAAAATAGCTCAACTTAAGTGATCAAGTACCCTATGCGGGTCCCTGTACTTGATCTGTAGGAGGAAACAAAATAGGGGTGAATACACCAAAGTGTACCTAGTAGGTTCAACCGACTGGGTAAGAGAAATAAAACAAGTATGTGATAATGAAGAGTCTTATCACCTGCATCAGAAGGGTTACTACACCATACAATAAAGCCATCAATAATGGAAATTATAGAAGGTAAACCAGTCCAGGGATGCAATGCAATGCTATGCCTGAATGCAATGGCGTCGCAGACCATATATGAGGTCAAATCACGACCACAACATGGACAATATACACATCTATCGAGCTAAAGCTACAAGATAGAACTCAGGGTATATATATATATATATATATATATATATATATACATATATATATATATATATATATATTATAAGGTATAGCAGGCCAAAGTCAGAAGTATCTCGAGGCATTGCAGACCATAACCACTTTCTCAATATGCATCATAATATCTCAAATGATTGAAATATAGTGATAAATATGCATAACAATACATCTAATCAAGTATCAAATGTGTTCATAAAAAAGAAATTAGTCATATATAGCATGTGTGCATATCAATGCAATCCAATCAGAAATAAGATTTGTGCATACTAATGCACCCAATCTAGTATAAGATACGTACATAACAATGCAACAAAAGAGCATAAGATCAGTGAATACCAATGCAACTAGTCAATATAACATAGTATCATACCAGTGCAACAATGGAGTATTAACATTATATGGCTATACCATGTCTCACCTCATCATCACTCACAATTAACCATATGTCATTGAAACGAACCCCACAAGTACCCCAAATGGGCTCATAACTCTTACACTTGTCATGCTCATTATCAATTAGTCACAAAATTGACCAAGAACTATTTCAAGTCTCATATTATCATAATGACAATCACAATTATCTCAAAACAGAAGATTTCATCTCAATTAGTTACTTGAACTGTCGTTTACTCAATACTCAACATAATCGACCTCCTATTACCATCAAATTCAATTATATCATGATATCGGATCATAATTCAATCTACATCTCACTATTATCACAATAACATGCTCAAATAGCTCAAATCAAGTCACAAAAAGGTAAACGAACCTACCTCGATGTCGAAACCACACTCGGACAAGCATTCAATTAACTCAAGCCTCAAAATGATCCATAGATAGATCAATCAATACCAAGAATTGATACTATGGATCAAGAGGTGCATTTTGATACCCATATTGGCATTTTTTAGGCTTAGGGTCAAAATGGTCAAAATTAAGACTAAAATTTGAAACACACAAATTTGGTAATTGACTTTAAAATCGGATTCTACACGAAAAATGGAGTTCATGGGTTAAAAGCCCACTAAAATTGAGTTCAAATTGATGGAGAAATCCGCATTTAAAATTTCAAAATCATACACCAAAATCCCCAATTTTGGACATTCGAAATCATGAAATCCAAGCTAAAATCCAGATAAAATCCATGGTAACTAATCAAAATGATATTAGAAACACTTACCCAAAAGATTTCTCTGAAAACTCCCTTCAGAAATCGCCTCCCAAAGCTTAAAATATTGAAAATGAAGTGAAAGTGGGATTTTACGCCTTCAAAAACGACACAGCAAAAATGTACTCTGCGAAGGCGGACCATTATCCATGATCACAGAGAACAAAAATACATATACCACCGTGAAGCCAAAGGTTTGTCCGTGAAGGCAGAGAACAAAAATGGATTGCACTAGATACCCCCACACCATCCATTGGCAACACTCAAAATGGCCCCCTATAACTCATCCGAACTAAGAATTTCACAAATTTTATACATGTATTCATGCCAAAATGAGTTATCCGAACTAAGCAGAATCATCGAAATTTGATTATGAGGTCTCCATGACACATTTACCAATGCAAGTCAATAAAACTAGTTTAAGACTCAAAATACAAAAACTACCCTTGAAAACTTTAAAAATTATGATGACACCATTTTTAGCGTTAGTTTTACCATCCAAAACTATTGGAACTGTTGGAATTTTGATTTAAGCTTCCGAACTCTGAATGTTGATCAAAGTCAAACTTTGATTCTAGAAATGATTAGATCAAAACTTTGGGCCTAAAATCCTCTTTTAACTACAAATTCAGTTCTGCAACTTTTTGTAGTTTAGTTTCAACATTTGAGAGCTAATGGAATCGACGGATCCCCAATGCAACCTTCGAATCTCAAGATGACAGAAAAACTAACTTTTTCAACAACTTTAATTTTCAAAAGGACCAAACTCATATTTTCAATTTTTTAAATTCGGGATTTCAGCTCTAACTATTCAAATAGTTCAAAGTAGGCCCAAAGCAACCTACAAAGGTAAAATGGTAATTTTTGAATATAAAGCCAAAAATGACCAACCAGGTCATGACATCATTCACCACTAAAAAACAATATTCGTCCTCGAACCTAAGGAAAAGAGGAGTACCTGAAGCCTCAATAAAGCTGGGATATCTAGCTCGCATATAAGACTCCAACTCCCAGGTGGCCTTATCAACAGAATGGAGCTGTCACTAAACCTTCACAGAAGGTATATCTTTGGATCTCAATCTCCAGACCAGCCTATATAATATAGATATAGGTTCCTCTTCAAAGGACAAATCTGTACATAACTAAACAGATTCATAAGAAATCACATGGGACTCATTTAAAGTGTACCGATGGAGCATAGAAACATGAAAAGCTGGATGAACAGAAGATAATCTCGGTGGTAAATCCAACTCATAAGCTACCTCACCAACTCTGCTCAAAATCTCAAATGGGCAAATGAATTTGGGATTAAGCATTCCCCTCTTTCCGAATCTCATCACACCCTTCATGGGTGAATCTTTTAGCCAAACACCGTCACCAACAAAGAACTCAAGATGTCTAACCCTCTTATCAGCATAACTCTTCTAGCGACTCTAGAATGTCAACAGTCTATGAAGTCCTAAAGAAAGTCAACACCAAATACCTTAATTGAACCAGAATCGAACCATCCAATGGGTGATCTATACCTCTGGCCATACAAGGCCTCAAATAGTACCATTTGGATGTTGTAATAGTAACTATTGTTATATGCAAACTCTATCAATGGTGAGTGCTCATCCCATTGGGCCACAAAATCAATAACACAGGCCCTAAGCATGTCCTCCAACACCTGAATGGTGAGCTATGATTGACCATCTATCTGAGGGTGAAAAGCTGAACTTAAATCCACTCTAGTATCCAAAGCATGCAGTAGAGCCCACCAAAAGTGAGAAGTAAACATAGATCCTTTGTCTGATACTATAAATACTGACACACCATGCAATCTGACCATGTCCCGGATATTCAATCTAGCCAACTACTCTACACTATAGCTAGTCTTCATCAGTATCAAGTGTGCCAACTTGGACAATCGATGTACAACCACCCAAACTGAATCAAACTTACCCGAGGCCATGGGCAAACCTGTGACAAAATCTATAGTCACTCTCCCTCACTTCCACTCGGTAATGGGCATCTTTTGCATCGATCAACCAGGCTTTTGACGCTTATACTTCACCTGTTGGCAATTCAAACACTTGGACACAAACTCAACTATGTCACTTCTCATGCCAAACAACGAATAATGTTGTTTAAGATCATGATACATCTTAGCCACACCCGGATTTATGGAATATATAGCACAATGGGCCTCCTCTAATATCAGTCTTAGCCAATCCCCATCTTTAGGCACACAAACTTTACCATTAACCCTAAATAATCATTAACATCAATAATATCAACCTTAGCTCCACCTCTCAACACTCTATAACAAACCATGCATAATCTGGGGTCCTCAAACTAGTGAGCACATATCAGATCATGCAAAGAAGCTCTAGCCTCAACAAATGTCAAAATACTCTGAAGAGGAAAAATGTCCAAATAGACCATTCGCCTAGCTAGTGACTGAACCTCTAGAGCTAAGGGCCTCTTCTTAGCCTTATAGAATGCCAAAATCCTCATACTAGTGGTCTTCCAACTTAAAGCATCTTCCACCTCACTGGCCTTCCCGAGGTGATAGAGAATAGAGATATCAAAGTTCTTAAGCAACTCTGACCATATATTGTGTCTCATGTTCAGATTAGGCTGAGTAAAGATGTATTTGAGACTTTGGTGATCACTAAAGATCTCACAATGCACCCCAAAAAGATAATGTCTCCATAATTTCAACACAAACACAACTACAACAAACTCCATGTCATGGGTAGGGTAGTTCTTTTCATTCACCTTTAGTTGTCTAGAAGCATAGGCTATCACTCTCCCTTCTTGCATCAATACACCACCTAAGCCCACACCTGAAGCATCAAAATATACAACAAATAGAACTCCTTTCTCGAGTAAAGCAAGAATATGTGCTGAAGTCAATAAATTAATGAGCTTTTGGAAGCTTACAATCATCTGACCACTAGAATGTTACAACCTTTTAAGTTAATCTGGTCAACAGGGCTATTATAAAGGAGAAACCTTGAACAAAACGCTAATTGTACCCACTTAAACTAAGGAAACTTTGAATATCAGTCACTGAAGTGGGCCTACCTACTCATGAATAGTTGCTACCTTGGTTGGATTGACCATAATACCCTATTTTGACAAAACCTGGCAAATAAATACAATGGCCTTAAGCCAAAACTCACACTTTGAGAACTTTGCATACAATTTCTCTTCCCTCAATCTCGGAAGTACAATCCTTAAGTGCTAAGCATGATCTGCCTCACTCTTGGAATAAACCAAGGTATCATCTATGAACATAATCACAAAGATGTCTAAATAGAGCCCGAACACTCAGTTCATCAACTACATAAAAGAAGTTGGGTATTAGTTAACCAAATGACATGACCACGAACTCATAATGACCATAACGGGTATTGAAGGCATTCTTCAGGATATCAGACTCCCAAACTCTCAACTAATAGTAACCAGATGTCAACTTAATCTTGCAGAACACCAAGGCACCCTACAACTAGTAAAAAATCTCATCAATGCGAGGCAAAAGATATTTGTTCTCGATTTTCACTTTATTAAGCTAATAATAGTCAATGCACATACGTATATTGCTATCCTTCTTCTTCACAAAAAATACTACATCACCCTAGGGAGAAACACTCGAACAGATAAAGCCTTTCTTCAACAAATCTTCCAACTGTTCCTTCAACTCCTTCAATTCAGCCAGAGCCATCCGATAAGAAGAAATAGATAGAGAAAATAAATAAAAAACCCCTAAACTTATACCTATTTTCTAAGCAGACAGCTAAAGTTTGCGGGGGTCCTATTACCCCATCAAACTATTCTCAATTATTATAAATCCGTCATATTGACAACAATGCTAATCTCAAAGCTTGTGCATATGTTCACTTCCAAAATAAAATAATAATTTTTTTAATTTTTCATGTAATTTAGAAAGGATTAAGGTGAAACCAAAAATAGCTCACGTTTTAATCATCAAATTTAATGGAATAATTCATTCAACACTCCTTTCTTCCTCCTTTTCAACAAATGTACAGTGAAACTCTTCTTCTTTCTTTTTACAAATGCCTCCATGAACAAGAATTAATCAACTACAAATTTACATATATCAGAGAATAAATCTGATGTTTGGATTACCAACTGGATATGGGATGTTGATCCAAAAAGCTTACTCAAAATAATTTGTATCCTTTTTATATCCTACATAACATTTCCCATTCTCTAAGAACTTCTAATGGCTTCAAGTTTATTTATTTTTTAAACATTTTGAAGTCTAGAGTTGTAAATTGAACAAATTCCACTATTTAAATTATGGGTAATTTTTATTGTTGTTTCAGATTGAATTTCAGAGGAGAGATTTAGTTTGAACTAGATAATGGAATGTTCATCGTCAGCGAAGAATTTCATCAACGGCTTGCTAGCTTCCTCTTGGATTGCTACGACAACTGAATTTGCTATTTTTGGGTATGATTTATTCTCCTTCTCCTTCGATAGGAGGATGGCGATGGAACAATAACAACATCCTCAACAAATATTTCTAACTCGCTAATGCATTTTTCTCAAGATTTTGGAGTTCTTCAATTTTGTTTTCTTAAACAAAGGAGATACAGTAATGGGAGTTCTTCAACATTGGTTCTCTTTGTCTTAAACAAAGTAGATGAGTAATGGGGAGTTCAAAGTAGCAACGGTACGTGCCAAATTTGCACTGGTTTTGAGTTGAATTTTACTCAATGACGTGCTCCTCAAATGTGGTATCACCGTAGATGTAAAAATTAGTTAAAACAGTGTCTTTATAATGGGTTAAAATAGTTTTCATGGGGTAATAGGACCTCAAAACTTTAGGTGTCTACTTAGAAAATAGGTATAACTTTAGGGGGATTATATGTATTTTTTCCAATAGATATGGTCTTAGTGCATGAATCTACATCAATAGCAAAGTCAACATCACAATCCGGAGGAACACCAAGCAAGTCAATCACAAATACATCCATAAACTCTCTAGAAACCCTAGTCGTCCCCTATAATGGAGGCTCCTGAGAAACAACCCAAACATGAACTAAATAAGCCAAACACCCCTTCCACATCAGTCGACAAGCATGCACATACGAAACAACCCCCATAGGATAGGAGCTAGGAGCTCTAGTCCAAATCAACTAAGACAAGTCAGGGCAAGGTAGGGTCACAGTCTTTGCATGACAGTCAAGAATAACTTTGATAAGGCGACAACCAATCCATTAACAAAATCATATCTAAATTAACCATATCCAATAATATTAGGTCAGCAACCATATCCTTCCCCATAAAAGTCACCACACAACCCTGATAAACTTGATTCAGAACTAAAGGTTCACCTACCGGGGTGGAAAGACAAATAGGCTTGGCAAGCAGCTCACACATAATATCAATATTAGAAACAAAATAAGTTAACACATATGAATAAGTAGAGCCTGGATAAAATGAAACTTAAGTCGAACGGTGACACATTGGGACCATACTTCTGATAACTACATTAGAGACCTCTACCTCAGCTATATTTCGAATAGCATAAAAAACTCCATGCCCACCACTAGCCTTTGAATCACCATGAGCACCACCTCTAACTATGCCATGACCTCCTTTGGCACCACCTCTCATAGGTTGAAGTGTGTCTCTAGGTACCGCACTGGAGCTGGACGAGCTGGCTGAGAACCTGATGTCTGAGCAAAAGGTATACGGTGAGGAAAATGATGAGCCAAGTGCTCAGTCTCATCAATATGATAACAAGCCCTATTCCCCTATCTCTGAGATGGTTGCCCTGAAAAGACACCACTCTAGGTGTACTTGTCATGATGCAAAACAGATCGCAACTAGAGAAAGATAAATATTGCAAAAAAACTAGTAGGATAAAAGAAATATCCCGAAAGCTGGAGTCATTAGTACAAGAGCTTCTAAAATATTATTGAAGGGTAAATAAAACTGTGTCAAAAGAAGGTACAAGGTTGTCTCATAATATCTAATGCAAAGCCTGAAAGAAAGAAACAAAGAGAGAGTCCCAAAGATCCATGGAGACTCGAAGTCTGAGCCTTCCCAGAATGTTCTGGATGGAAGCAGAATAACACTAGAGTGATCAACTACCCTTTATGGGTCCTTGTAGTCGATTTGCAGGGAGGAAACAAAGTAGGGGTATGTAAACTAAAATATACCCAGTAGGTTAAGCCGATTAAGTAAGAAAAATCAAAGCAAGTATGTAATAACGTAGAATCTTATCACCTGCATCAAAGGGTCGGTACACAATACAATATGATCACAAATTATAATAAGCATAAAGTGTGAACCAAATCAATAATGCAATGCAATGTTATGCATGAACGCAATAGAATCATAGGCCATGTATGAAGTGAAATGTCGATTGTCACAGGGTCGTTGTATGCATCTATTGAGATGAAGCTACAAGATAGAATCAAGGGGCATCGCGGGCCATGTATGCATGATCATGATCATCACAGGGTTGGGGTACACATCTATCGAGTTGTGCTACAAGACAAAACTCGAAGGATAATTAGGCCATGTACTAAAATATCTTAAGACGTCGCAGACCTTAAGATACAATACCTTGAAGTGTCAAAGGCCTCAAGAGGAGGTATCTCGAGGTGTCGTGGGCCTCAAGTATAGTAGATATAATATAAAGCATGTGCATACCAATGCCAAACATATTTATAAAATATTGATGCAAATGCCACAATATAAGTATAAAGCAGTGTGCATACCAATGCAACCACGAAGTCTGATATATGTGGATGCCAATGCAGCAAGCCAGATGCAACATGTGTGCATACTAATGTAGATACATATACCATTGCAACTAGTCAATATAAGATATGTGCAATACCCATCACATCAGACAGACTGTATCATGAGTTCCACTCATTATCGTTGGGCTATCATTAACTTGTATTATCGCTAACTCAACCATAATCAAGATGTCAATAAAACAGGCTCCATAAGCACTTCAAATAGGCCTAAAATTCTCAAATTTACAACATTCATCATCAATTATGCCACAACGCTATGAAAAGGTTATCTCAAATTTCATATTATCGTACTGACATCCAAATTATTTCAAATCTCGTGATATCATTCAATTCATCATCATTTATTCAATATTTTGGTATATCTGATACCATATTCCCATCAATTTCAATCATATCAGGTCATAATTTAATCTACCTCTCCCAATTATCACATAAGCATGATCAATAACTCAAATTCGGTTCCATAAAGGTTAAACAAACCTACCTCAATGCCGAAACCGCGCTCAGACAAGATCTCAATCAACTCAAGCCTCTAAATAATCCACAGATTGATCAGCCACCATAAAAAATGGAGTCTATGCATCAAGAGGTGCATGATGATACACATATTGGCATATTTTAGGCTTAGGAAAAAATGGTCAAATATTAGGGCTAAAATTTGAAAGTCTCAAATCTAAATATTGACTTTAACATTGGATTTTACACGAAAAAGGAGTTTGTGGGTGAAAATCCCACTAAAATCAAGTTCAAATCGATAAAAAATCCCCATTTATAGTTTCAAAATTATAGACCGAAAATCCCCAATTTTAGATGTTCAAAATTATGAAATTCAAGTCAAAATCAAGATATAAACCATGAAATTTAATTAAAATGATGTTATAAACACTTACCTAAAAGTTTTCTTTGAAATCCTCTTAAAAAATTGTCCCCAAAGCTTGAAATATTGAAAATAGAGTGAAAATGCGATTTTATGTCTTTAAAACAGACTCGGAAATTTACTCCACGAAGGTTAACCTTGTCTGCGATCGCGGCGCACAAAAGTGCCTTTACTTCCGCAAAGGCGGAGAACAAATTGGGGATGCACAAGATACCCTCACACCAGCCAATGTGGAAATTCAAAAACGGACCCCAGAACACATATGGACTCAGAATTTACAAATTGTATACTTAATTACACCAGAAACACCGATAAAGACTTAATGAATTTATCGAAATTCAATTTCGAGGTCTGTAAATCATATTTACCGATGCAAGTCACTTAGATTAGTTTATAACTAAAAATACACAAACTACCCTCAGAAACACCAAAACTTATGAAGAGACTATTTTTAGAATTAGTTTCACCATCTAAAACTATTAAAACTATCGAAATTCCGATCTGAGTTCCTAACTCCAAATGTTAACAAGAAATGACTAAAATCCCATCTTCGGGCCTAAAATATCATTTTAACTCCAAATTCAGTGTTGCAACTTCCTGTAGTTCAGTTTCCATATTCCGGAGCTGATGGAATCAACGGAACCCCAAATCTGCGCCACTATACCTTCACAAAAGGCATATCTTTGGATCTCAATCTCCAAACCTGCCTATCCAATAAGGTTGTAGGCTCCTCTTCAAAGGGCAAATCTTGATCCAATTCAATAGAGTTATAAGAAATCACAAGGGACTCATCTAGAATGTACCAACAGAGCATAAAAACATGGAAAAAAGGATGTACAGAAAGTAATCACGGTGGTAAACCCAACTCATAGGCTACCTCACAAACTCTCCTCAAAATCTCAAAAGGGCTAATGAATTTGGCACTATGCTTTCCCCTCTTTCGGAATCTCATCACACCCTTCACGGGTGAAACTTTCAACGAAACACTGTCACTAACAAAGAACTCAAGAGGCCTAACCCTCGTATCAACATAACTCTTCTGGTGACTCTAGGCTGTCAGGAGTATATGTTGAATCAGTCGGACCCAGTCCATGACATCTTGAAGCAAATCAACACCCAACACCTCGCCCAAAACTTGATCCATCCAATGGGTGATCTACACGTCCGGCCATACAAGACCTCAAACAGTGCCATTTGTATGCTGGAATGGTAACTATTTTATTTGCAAACTATGCCAATGGTAGGTGCTGGTCCCATCAGGCCCCAAAATCAATAACACAAGCCTTAAGCAGTCCTACAACACCTGAATAGTGCGTGGTGATTGTCTATCAGTCTAAGGGTGAAATGTTGACTCAAATCCACGCTAGTACACAAACCATACTATAAAGCCCACCAAATGTGAGAAGTAAACACAAACCCTCTACCTAATACAATAAACATTAGAACACCATACAATATGACAATTTCTCGGATATACAATCTAGCCAACTGCTCTGCACTGTAACTTGTCTTCGTTTGCATGAAGTGTGCTGACTTGGTCAATAAGTCAACGACCACCCAGACTGGATCAAACTTGCTCAAGTCCATGGGAAAAGCTTTGACAAAATCCATATTCACTCTTTCCCATATCCGCTCAGGAATGGGCATCCTTTGCATCAATCCACCGGGCTTTTGATGCTCATACTTCACCTATTGGCTATTCAAACACTTGTCCATGAACTCAACTATGTCTCTCCTCATTCCAAACCACCAATAATGCTATATAAAATCATGATACGTCATAGCCACACCCGAATAGATAGAATATCTAGCACAATGGGACTCTTTTTTATATCAATTTCACCCAATTCCAAACTTTAGGCACACAAACTCTACCATTAACCTTAAAACACCATCAGAATCAATAATAGCAACCATGGCTTCACCTCTTAACACTTTATCATGAATCATGCATAGGATATGGTCCTCGAACTGGTGAGCACATATCTTATCAAGCAAACAAGATCTAGTCTCAACAAAAGCCAAAATACTCTGAGGAGGAGAAATATCCAAATGAATCATCTACCTAGCAAGTGACGGAACCTCTAGAACTAAAGGCCCCTCCTCAACCCTCTAGAATGCAAAACTTCCCATACTAGTAGCCTTTCAACCAAAGCATCTACTAGTACATTGACCTTCTTGAGTAGATAGAGTATCGAGATATCATAGTCCTTAAGAAACTCTAAGCACCTGCACTTTCTCATATTCAAGTTAGGCTTAGCAAAGATGTATTTGCGGCTCTAGTGATTAACAAGGATCTCACAATTCAACCCAAATGCAACTATAACAAACTCCAAGTCATGGGTAGGGTAGTTCTTCTCATGCACCTTAAGCTATCTGGAAGCGTAGGCTATCGCTCTCCCCTTTTGCATCAATATGCCACCTAAACCTACACCTGAAACATCACAATATACGACAAATGGAAATCCCTCCTTGGGTAAAGCAAGAATAGGTGCTAAAGTCAACAAATCTTTGAGCTTTTGGAATCTTAACTCACAATCATTTGACCACAAGAATCCTACAGCCTTTTGAGTCATTCTAGTCAACGGGGCTGCTATAGATGGAAAAACCCTAAACAACATGCTATAGAAGTAGGCATAGCCCACAAACGAACATGTACTACCTTGGCTAGATCGATCATAATACCCACTTTTAACATAACATGGATAAGAAATGCAAAAAACTCTAGCCAAAACTCGAACATTGAGAACTTAGCTTATCACTTCTCTTCTCTTAATCAACAAAAACACATATAAGAAATGCCACCCTTAGGATAGTATCTAGGTGCTCTTGTCTGCACCAACTGTGTAAGGACCCAGATGTTGTACGACCTTAATAAAGCTTGAAATTTTGTTCTAGAGATTTTCGGACCAAGGTGACGATCCATGGTAGCCTACATGGTTCGTATGAGTCTATACAGACCATGTGGAGCTTCCTTGGAGTGACCCTTGGCCTTACATATGGTGTGAGGGCCTTAATATGGAGTTTGAGACCAAGGCAAGCCACACTTAGAGCCCACATGGAGTGTGTCAAGCCGAATGGATCATGTGGATGGCCGAGCGGTAGCCTTGGGCATGAGAAGGTGCATGGACCGTGTGGCTTAGTGTTGTCCATACCACCCTTTATATGGATGCCTACATCGAATTTTTTTCTAAGTATGGGATTACCATTTCAAACCTCTATCAAGTGAAATTTTCCAAGTTTTAGATCACGGGTAAATGTCTGGTTCGTATTGCCTATCATGGACTGCACCACCCTCCTTGAGACACGACTTCATCAATTTTCTACTTGTTTCATTAATGGAATTTTCGTAATTATCATTTATCCTAAGGGTCTCTTGTTACTTTCTATGCTACCTAAGGACATTCAAATGAGTTATTTTTATTCCTCTCATTCAAATTCATTCACTTAGAATTATATTGAACTCTGTTTACGAACTTTCTCAAAGGCTCTTGTGAAGACTAAGCTTGGGAAATCAAACGAAACCTCTCTTCTTCATCAAATTTCTTCTTGCATCTTCTTCATTAGCTAAGGTATGTGGGTTTGATTCTTCGTCCCTTTCAACAAAGAAGACCGAAACTCTTTTACACTCAATTTTATGAAATTTTGCTTACTTTAGAAGTGGATTTTGAAGATTATTGTTTAATAAAATCAATTCTAGTATGTGCTGTGCTTATTTTATGATTTTAAATTGATTTATGCCCTATATGATGAATTACATGGTTATTATAAATATTTTAATATGCATTGTCCCTTTAAAGTTTGATCTAAGAATGTTAATCAATATTATGATTTGAATTTGGATTTTACTTATGGGTTTACTTGAATTTCGTATTATATTATTGATTTTATATTGAATATAAATTACCCATTGATATTCACATATCATGCATGGTATATGCATTCATGATCATTGGGTTTAATGAAATCATCGGCGGGTTAAACTCACACATGTTTTATGAAAATGATTTCGATGAGTTAAGCTCACATATATGGTTATGACAAGAATGTGATCACATAAGTGTATATTATTAATGGATCTTTAAGCATATTGGATGCTTGGACCATATCGTTTAATAAATGAGCTATTTCTATGCATGAGAAATACAATATTGAGTTATTATTTGGATTTTTAGCCCATAAATGCATGATTATACATAATGATTGGCTTTTATGCCTAAACATGCATTGAAATGATTTTAAATAACTTGCTTATTCTAAAAGCATGCATATGTATAAGTATTCTTGTGGGGGATTCTGACTTAGCACCAATGGATTGGGGGCGTTAGGGCTATCCCCAAGGGCCCCCTCCTTTTCTTTGAACTATATACTAGCATAGGAATGAAAGTCGTTACCAAAATGATTGAGTTGTAAGGAATGGTTATACATTCATATGATATGACATGATATGACATGATATGATAATGGAAATACTTCTGAAATGAGTGGTCGTAAAAAAGGTGACCATCCACCAAAATGATGAGGTTCGTAAGGTGTGATATAGATTACCATTGGCAAGTAATCATCTCCTACTGATGTGAGATCTTTATGGGACTAATTAAAAACATAGCTATCATGAGTTTGATTTGTCGATTATAGTCCATCTCCATCATATATGAGCATTACTGTATATATCATGCATCATCAATTTCATGGAATATTATATATTACGTTTCTTGATATGTATCTCCTTATCTATTGTGTGCTTTTTTATTTAACATTGAATGCAGTTTTGCTAATCATATGCATTGTATGCCCGCATACTTAGTACATTCAAACATACTAACGCATCTTTTTGCTTGCATTGATCTAACCATGTAGGGCTCGAGGAATCCACTGTACGATGTTAGCTTGGACCTTCAAATTTGCTTGTTGTGGTGAGTCCTATGTTCCAAGGACAAACCACCGTTCCTCTACCTATGGTGCTTTTGTTTATACATTTACATTGAAGGTGAGCCAGGGACAAGTCTTGGTCCCCTGTCTTATCTTATGATTATAGGCATTGTTGAACATCTTGTGTACTCTTTTATGTTTATATGCTAAGTGTTGTATTCGGAGATTATGCTTATGATTGTTGCTATCTGTTGGGATAATGTTATATGGATTTATTATGAGTATTATGAGATGCTTATGTGTTATGATGTGAAAAATTTTAAGTCCCATATCGCCTCCATAATGTGAGTCCTACATACCAGCCCCTTAGTATTTATGTGTTAATGTGTTATGTGATTCCATGTTCTCCCCCCCCCCCCATTCTTTATGACATCCCCATCGGGTGAATTCTACTTCCTCGTCCCTTAGAATTATGTGTTTAATATTTGATTTTCCGAACTGATGATGTGAGTATGGATACTATGGGGCTTGTTTGGGGACTCTCAAGTTCCCATTTGCCATGTCACTTCTAGACCCTAGGTCTAGGTCGTGACAAGCTTGGTACCTAAGCAACTAGGTTTATGAAGGATCCTCATCGTCCAACATGTCGCGTCGAGTAGAGTCCTATTCATGGGTGTGAAGTGCACCATGCCTATGAATAGGAGGCAGTGATGACGTTCTAGGAATTGTCTCACTTCTTCATGTTTTGTGTCGTGCTTTAGACCGTATGATTAACTTCCTTATCCTGATAGTGTCCTTTCTACATTACAAAATATGCCTTTATGAAGGGCTCCCCTACTGAGTCTGGCCCTAACTTCTGAGTATCTATAACAGTGAATTACATACGACCTTTACTATGCTTTCCTAAGTGATGACTTCTTAGACTAGGCAGGATCATCTTCCTCGGGATCCCACTCTGGCTTCTAGAGTGAGATATTTCACCTTATCCTCTAGAGTTTTATGGGTCAAAGGCTGATGAGGATGCTCAAGAGTTCATTGATGAGCTTACTAAGGTGTTGACTATTATAGGTGTCACATCTGAGAAGAGTGAAAAGTTAGCTACATACAAATTGAATGATGTGGCTCAAGTATGGTATACTTACTGGTTAATGAAGAGGGTTTATGGTAATGCTATTAATTGGAAAGAATTCAAGTTTGTATTTGTTGATTGTTTCTTCCTACTTGAGCTTAGAGAAGCAAAGATGACTAAATTAGTCAACCTCAAGCAAGGTTGTATGAGTGTGAGGGACTATGCCCTCAAGTTCACCAAGCTCTCTAAGTGAACTCGCATGCTTATGGCCGACCTCGTACACGAATACAAAAGTTTATCTCTGGTATCTCTAATTTGGTTGTGAGATAATATAGTAAATCTATGCTCATTCGGGATATGAACATCTCCATGCTCATGGTATATGCTGAGCAGATGAGGGAGAAAAGACCAAAGAGAAGCAAAGCATGATCCTAAGGGGGACCGTTATGATGATGGGTTCTCCAACTCCAAGGGTGGTGTTTATGGGAACGTCCGACAGGGCCAAGGTTCTAATGCTAGGTTTTCCCAATACTAGGGTGCCTCCTTCTAAGGCACCGGTGGGTGGTGGGCCATTTTTTCCTGAGTGTGTCAAGTATTGGAAGAATCATTAGAAGCTTGTTGGGAAGAGTTGGGTTCTTGCTTTGGGTGTATTGACAAGAACCACAAGGTTGCTTATTGTCCTAAGAATGCTCAAAAAGGTCAAGGTCAAGTAGCTCAAAGTTTTCAAGGCCAACCAAGATATCCCCAAGGTGGTGCTCAAAGAAACAATATGTTTTATGCTCTTCATGCTTGTTAGGAAGTGGAGGAAGCTCTGGATGTTGTGACTTGTATGTTAAAAGTCTGTGAATTTGATGTTTATGCTTTGGTTGATCCAAATGCCAATTTATCTTTTGTGACTCATCTATTGTTTGTTAAGTTTGTTTTGAGTTCCTAAATTCTAAGGGAGCCCTTTTTGATCTACAATCCTATGGGTATTGGAGCCCTTCATATGCCTCTATAGATTGTAGAACCCAAAAGCTCAAGTTCTAGCTATCGGATGAACCCGTTCATGAATGGTAGGGTAGTGACTCCATTATTAAGGGTTGGTTTATTTCCTACCTTAAGGTCTAGAAGATTATTTCAAAGGGGTGTATCTACCACATTATGAGGTTCAAAGATGTTGAATTCGAGTCACCAACTATTGAATCAGTTTTCGTGGTGAATGAGTTTTCGAATGTGTTTCACTAAGATTTGTCAAGTATTACTTCCAAAAGGGAAGTAGACTTTGGTATAAATCATCATCCGAACAATCAACCTATCTCTATTCCTCCTAACCTTATTGCACCATTTGAGTTGAAGGAGTTGAAATAGCAATCGAAGGATTTGTTAGAGAAAGGCTTTATTAGACCAGGTTTAACTCCATAGGTTGCTCTGATGTTGTTTGTAAGAAAGAAAGATGGATCTCTTCAGATATGCACTGATAATAGGCAATTAAATAAGGTAATCGTCAGGAATAGGTATCCATTTCCAAGAATCGATGACTTGTTTGATCAACTTCAAGGTGCCACCCATTTCTTAAAGATTGACCTTTGTTCCAGTTATCATCAATTGAAGGTTAGGGAGTGTGACATTCCTGAGATGACTTTTTGGACTAGGTATGGACACTTTGAATTTATAGTGATTTCATTTGGTTTGAAAAATGCTCCATCCATATTTATTGATCTTATAAATCAGGTGTTCAAGCCGTTTCTTGACAGTTTTGTGATTGTCTTCATTGATGATATCTTTATTTATTCCCAAAAGTGAGTGGGAGGATATGGATCATTTGAGAGATCATCAGACTTTGAGGGAGAAGAAGTTATATGCTATGTTTAGCAAGTGCAAGTTTTTGTTGGGTGAGGTATCCTTCCTTGTTCATGTGGTATTCGATGATGGTGTTAAGGTTGACACAAAGAACACTGAGGTCTTGAAGAATTGGCCTAGAACATTGACTCCTTCGGATATATAGAATTTTCTTGGGTGAGCTAGTTATTATAGAAGGTTCATTGGGGGTTTCCCATCTATTGCATCTCCATTGAACAAGTTGACACAAATGAAGGCCAAGTTTGTATGGTACGATGAATGTAACAAGCGTTTTCAGACTTTGAAAGATCGGCACCTGTTTTGACTCTACCGAATGGCTTAGATGGGTTTGTGGTTTATTTTGATGCTTCTCAAATTGGGTTGGGTTTTGTATGTATGCAACATGGTAAGGTGATAGCTTATGCATCAAGACAATTGAAGGTGCATGAGTGTAATTAACCTACTCATGATTTTGAGTTAGCAGTGGTGGTGTTTGCTTTGAATATTTGGAGAAACTATTTGTAATGGGTGCATGTTAATGCTTTCACCAATCACAAGAGTTTGCAATATGTGTTCACTCAAAGGGATCTTAACTTGAGGCAAAGGAGATGGTTGGAACTCCTAAAGGACTATGACATGAGTGTACAATATCATCCCTGCAAGGTAAATGTTGTAGCCGATGCTCTTAGTAGGCTATTTATTGGAAGCTTTGCTCATGATGATGAAGGGAAGAAAGAGTTGGCAAGAGATGTTCATCATTTGGATAGATTGGGTGTTCGGTTGGCTGAATCTAATGATTGTGGTATTCATGTTTAGAATGGGGCCGAATCTTCGGTAGTTGTTAATATTAAGGCTAAGCAAGATCTAGATCTGTCATTGGTTGAGTTGAAGAAGTTGGTTGCCAAAAATAAGATAGAGGTTTTCTCCCAAGGGGGAGATGGTGTGCTTCGGTATCAAGATCAGTTATATGTTTCAAATGTAGATGATATTAGGAGGGTGATAATTAGTGAAGCCCATTACTCTCACTATTTTGTTCACCCAGGATCTACTAAGATGTATCGAGATATGAGGGAAGTGTATACGTGGAATGGTATGATGAAATCCATAGCCAAGTTTGTGTCCGAATGTGCTAATTGTCAACAAGTGAAAGTAGAGAACCAAAGGCCCAGTGGTTTGACCCAAGATATTGAAATTCCTACTTGGAAGTGGGAGGATGTGAACATGGATTTTATGATTGGTTTGCCTCGGACCCGAGGGAAATTTGACTCAATTTGCGTTATTATTGACCGAATGAGTAAGTCAGCTCATTTCCTACCGGTCAAGACTACCTTTAGTGCCAAAGATTATGCAAGGTTGTACATCCAAGAGTTGGTGAGATTGCATGGTGTGCCTAGGTCTATCATATCAAATCGTGGTACCTAATTTACTTCACACTTTTGGAGATTGTTTCAAAGAGGTTGGTACTAAGGTAAAGTTGAGTACTGCTTTTTATCCTAAAATCGATGGACAATCCGAGAGGATAATTCAAACTTTGGAGGTAATGTTGAGGGCTTGTGTGTTGGAGTAAAAAGGTAATTGTGATGACTATCTTCCACTCATTTAGTTTTCTTATACTACTATCTTTCATGCTGGCATTGGTATGGCACCGTTTAAGGCTTTGTACAGCAGTAGATGTAGATCACTCGTGGAGTGTTTTGAGTCAGGAGAGATGGCTTTATTGGCCTAGGCATAGTATTGGAGGCTATGGAGAAAGAAAAGTTGATTAGGTAGAGGTTCAAGGCGGCCTAAAGTTCCCATATCCTATTCGAATGTTAGGAAGAGGAATCTTGAGTTTCATGTTGGTGATTGGGTGTATGTGATGGTTTCACCTATGAAGGGTGTGATGCATTTTGGAAAGAAGGGCAAGTTAAGTCCTCGGTATGTAGGTCCTTATGAGATTGTTGAGCAGATCATGAATGTAGCTTATAGGTTGGATTTGCCTCCGGATTTGAGTTCTATTCACCCAATTTTCCACGTGTCTATGTTGTAGAAATTTGTTGATGATCCTAGTATGATTATGCCTTTGGAAGGTTTTGAGGTTGAGGGGAACTTGTCTTATGTGGAAGTTCAGGTTGAGATTTTGAATAGAAAAGTGATGTGGCTTCACAACTAGGATTTGGTTCGGTTAGAGACTTTGGAGAAATCAACATGCGGAAAGTGTTATATGGGAGGCGGAGTTGGACATGATGAATGATATCCCCATCTCTATTGATCTTCTCAAGCCTAAGGTATTAGGTTCTTCTGTCTTCGTGTGGTCCTAATTTTTTCACACTTGAGTTTCATGGCATGGCACATATGCATGTGCACCAAAATGATTTATAATGCTATGAATTATTTGAATATGTTTTAATCTGACCTTTAATGACTTTATAATTTTCAAGTTGTGAAATATGCATTGTACCTTGTGTTTTGATGTTTCGTTTTCTATGTCAAGCGTTGTTCAAGCACATTCAAGGACAAATGTTGCCAAAGGGGGAGATGATGTAAGGTCCCGGACATTGTATGACCTTAATGGAGCTTAAAAATTCAGTTTCGAAGAGTTTTAGACCAAGGTGATGCTCCATGGTAGCCTACAGTTTCCATATGAGGCTATACAGACCTTGTGGAGCTTCCTTGGAGTGGCCCTTGGCATTATGTGCGGTGTGAGGGCCTTAATGTGGAGTTTGAGACCAAGATATCTCATACTTGTACCCTACACTGACCGTGTGAAGCCACACGGACTGTGTGGAGGGTCGTGTGATAGCCTTGGGCCTGAGACTCCAAAGTTTTGAGCCTAAGTGAAATGGTACGGCCAAATATAAGATCCATATGGAGGGGTACGATCCGTATACACTTCCTTATGGGCTACGGAGTGAAATTTTTCTAACTATTGAATCACCGGCTTTGAACTTTGTCATTGAGGAATTTTTCTAAGTAGAGTGAGACGGAGGAGGCACACGGACCGTGTGGCTTTGTATGGTCTGTACGGCCTATCACGGACCATACCACCCTCACTGAGACACGACTTCATCAATTTTCTACTCGTTACATTAATGACGTTTATCCCAAGGGTCTCTTGTTACTTTCTATGCTACTTAGGACATTCAAATGACCTATTCTTTATTCCTTTAATTCAAATTCATTTCCCTTAGAATTATATTGAACTCTCCTTAATAACTATCTCAAAGGCTCTTGTGATGACCATGCATGGGAAATCAAAGGAAACCTCTCTTCTACATCAAATTTCATCTTGAATCTTCTTCACTAGCTAAGGTATGTGGGTTTTATTCTTGGTTCCTATTATCCAAGAAGACCCAAACTCTTTTACACTCAATTTTATGATATTTTGCTTACTTTCAATGTGGGGTTTGAAGATTATTTTTTAATAAATTCAATTGAACTATGGGATATGCTTATTTGATGATTTAAAATTGATTTAAGCCCTAATATGATGAATTACTTGATTATTATGAGTATTTACATGTGCATCGTCCCTTTAAAGTTTGATCTAAGCATAGGTAATCAATATTATGATTTGAATGAGGATTTTACTTGTGGGTTTACTTGGATTTCATATTATATTGTTGATTTTAGATTGACTCTAAATTACAAATTGATATGCACATCTCATTCATGACATATGCATTTTGGATTTTATGAAATTATCAGTGCGTTAAGATGTGTTTTATGAAAATGATTTCGTTGAGTTAAGATCACATATATGGTTATGACAAGAATGTGATAACATAAATGTCTATTGTTATTGGCTCTTTCAACATATTGGGTGTTTGCACCATATCATTTAATGAATGAGATATTCCTATGCATGAGAAACACGATATCGAGTATTTGGCTTTTTAGCTCATGAAGGAATGATTATGTAGAATGTTCGGCTTTTGTGCCTAAATGTGCATTGAAATGATTTTAAAGTACTATTGCCTGTTTTGTAAGCATGTATATGCATAATGTTTTCTCATAGTATGTTGTTACTTAGCATCGATGGATTACGGGCATTAGGTCTATCCCAAAGGTCCCTCTCCTTTCCTTGAACTATGTGCCAGTATAGGAATGGAAGCCATTACCAAAATGACCAAGTCGTAAGGAATGGTAATACATTGATATGATATGATAATGGAAATCCTTCTAAAATAACGGTGTCGTAAAGAAGGTGACGATCCACCAAAATAATGAGGTTCGTAAGGTGTGATGTAGATTACGCTTAGCAAGTAATCATCTCCTATCGATAGGAGATCTTTATTAGATTAATTCATGTAATAGCTCGCATTATTTTGATTTGATGGTTATAGTCCATCCTTACTATATATGAGCATTGTTGCATATCATGCATCATTGATTTCATAGCATATTATATATTATGTCTCTTGATATATATCTCCTTCTATATTATGTGCCCTTGTAACCTAATATTGAATGAAGGTTTGCTAATTCATATGTGTTGCATACCCACATACTTAGTACATTAAAACATACTAACACATACTTTTGCCTAACCATGTAGGGCCCAAGGAATACCTGCATCCACCGTACGATGGTTAGCTTGGACCGGAGATTTCCTTGTTGTGTGAGTCCTATCTTCCAATGACAAACCACCATTCCTCTACCTATGGTGCTTTTCTTTATGTATTTACATTGAGGGTGAGCCTGGGCATGTTTTGGCCCTCGTCCTATCTTATAATTAGAGGAATTGTTAAATATCCTGTGAACTCCTTTAGTTTATATGCTAAGTGCTGTACTCGGAGATTATTTTTATGCTTGTGGCTATCTATTGAGATAATTTTATATGGATCGATTGTGAGTATTATGCGATTCTTATGTGTTATGATGTGAAAGATCGTATCTCCCATATCTCCCCCATAGATTGAGTCCGACTTACCCGTCCCTTAGTCTTTATGTGTTAATGTGATGTGATTTCATGTTCTTCCCTTTCCTTATGACATCCCCATAGCATGAGTCCTACTTTTCCATCCCTTAGAATTATGTGTTTACGATTTGATTATGCTTCTAAACCGAAGATGTGAGTATGGTTGTGACAAACTAAGGCAATTCTGGCGAACACAAAGTCACTATCTTTGCATGACAATTAAGAATGGCATGATTTTCCGATTGCCTAGAAAGGACAAAAGAAAGATCTTCTCCATTTATTCCTATATGCCTTTCTAGAACCTGTCTAAGTAATGTATGCAATCAATGTTCATGATGTAGAACTCATTTGGTTCTTCCTATTGGTGTGCCCCATTCGGAAGAAGTATCTTCAAACTAAATATGAGAATTCAAATGAATCCCTAATTGTCTTTTGTTGTTATCTAGCCTATCGATGATTCCCTAAACTAGACCTGCTTAATCTATAACAGAACGTGCAATTCTTGAATATCAGAAATTTTCTAAGTAGAAATAGCTTTCTTATCATTCAATGAGCATCTGGCATTTCATAAAAATTGGGGGCAATATAATCGTTACATAAAGGCCATCCTATCGAACATTCAGGGATTAAGATACGTTTCAAATGGATGATTATCATAAGAGATTCCCAACATATCATATGATTCTCGTTCTTGAAAATCCACGCTTTTCCGAACCCAGAAAATAGACAAAATTCTAGGATTCCTCTTAGAAGCAAATACTTTTATGCATACCTCTTATGGTTGATCCACACCATCCTTTATTCTCGTAAGATGATACACACTAGCTAACAACCTGCTAGGCACTACATCATAGGCACATTGAGAGCATAGATTGTTGTACCCATATACATAAAAAATGACAGCAATGGAATGCCAATCCTCGAGCTTTATCAGAAAAGACTCTATTAGTTGGTGATCAAAGCTGAAAGATCTATGAATTAGCCCATGCTTGCATCAAAATAAACCATATACAATAGTATCAGATCAACAACGGTATCTTTCCCCATAAAAGCCACAACACCATCCCCCGATACACCCGATTAACCACTATAATTATTCACCTATCGAGGTAGAAACACAAATAGGCTCGACAAGCGGCTCACACATAATGTTAATATTAGAAGCAAGATAATTTAATACACATGAATAAGTAGAGCCTAAATCAAATGAAACTGAAGCTGAACGGTGGCACACTTGAACCATACCTATGATACCTGCATCACAGTCCTCTGCCTCAGCTCTATTTGGAACCGCATAGCAAACTCTACACCCACCACTAGCCTATGGACCACCATAATCACCACCTCTAATTATACCATGACCTCTTTCGGCACCACCTCCCATAGCCTAAAGTGTGTCCATGGGTGCAAATGCTGGAGCTAGATTAGTTGGCTGAGATCCTACAACTTGGGTCGAACTTGTACTATTGGGGCAATGTCTGGCTAAATGTCCCACCTCACCACAAACATAACAAGTCTCGGTATCTCATCTCCGGATGGCTTTCCCTGTAACTCTCTGCCTCAGGGAGAGGGTTTACTAAACTCATCGTGCTGGCAGAACCTCTTTTCGCCACCTTGCCCATCATGTCTGTTGTGCTCCATCATGTGAGCATGATCCACCATACTCCTAAACACATCCCCAGCCTTGACCAGGGAAGCTGTGGCCTCATGAAGATAATCTGTCAGTCCATGAAACTACGAACCAGAACTCAGCCAATATATTTGAGGCAGAATCAAAGTAGTCCAAGGAAGATCCGATGGAACTGAGGAATAGGCACAATGAATCACAGCTGGCTCAGCTGGAGCCATAGGAGGACCAACTAGTGTTGTAGAAATCGATACATCAGTAGTAACTAGAGCTGGAGGAGCTTCCTCCAATCTAGCTAACATCCTCAAATGGAACTCCTAAACCGAAGTGAAGCATATCATTGAAGTGCACCTCTAGAAAGTCCTCGACCCCTGACCCTAGCACGAACCCTATCTCAACCTCGAGTGGGAGCCACATCAGCTGCTTCAGGCTCTTTCACTTATCGATGGGATCTTGTAATTGGCATCTATGTAGAAGGAGTGGATTAGACACCTTCAAACTTTTTGATATGAAGAAACACACAGATAGAATCAAGAATGAGGTGTTTCCTTATCAACTATCTCGTAGCCTCCTGAAAATAGGTGGGGACGTCTACATACCGATCAATGAGAATTTACTAGACACCCTTCTCTTGACTCACGAGCCCAAAAAACCTAGAGCTCTGATACTAAACTTGTCATGACCCAAAACCAATCGCAACTAGAGAAAGATAAATATTATGGAAACAACTCATAAGATATAAGATATCTTCCGTAACCTTTAGTCCTAAACATCTAAAACAATAATGAAAAGTAAATAAAAATATCTCAAAAGAAGGTACAAGGTTGTCTCATAATATCTGATGCAATGACTGAAAGAAAGAAACAAAGAGAGTCTCCCAAAAATCTACAGTGACTTGAAGTCTAAGCGTCACCAGTATGATCTGGATAGAGCAGCATAGCTCAACTAGACTGATTAACTACCTAATGCGGGTCCTTGTAGTCGATTTAGTGGGAGGATACAAAGCAGGGATAAGTATACCGAAATATACCCAATAGGTTAACTGACTGGGTAAGAGAAATGAAAGCAAGTATGTAACAACAAAGAATCCTATCACCTACATTAAAAGGTTAGTACACAGTAAAATATGATCACGAATTATAATAAGAACAAAGGGTGAACAAAATCACTAATACAATACAATGCTATACAAGAATGCAATGGAGTCATAGACCATGTATGAAGTGAATTGTCGACCATTGCGGGGCCGATGTACACATCTATCGAGTCATATCTACAAGATAGAACCCAAGGGCATCGCGGACCATGTACACATAATCAAGATCGTCGCAGGGCTAGGGTATATATCTTTCGAGCAGAGCTACAGGAAAAACCTCGAGCTCTTATCAGGCCATGTACTAATATATCTCAAGACATTGCAGGTCTTAGGGTAAAATACTTCGAAGTGTCGCAAGCCTCAAAATGAGGCGTTTCGAGGAGTCTCAAGGGGTCGTGGGCCTCAAGTAGAGTAGATATAGTATAAAACATGAGATACAAATGCCAAAGTATAATTATCAAATGTGCATTCCAATATCTCGATATAAGTATGAAATTGTGTACATACCAATGAAACAATAGAGCAAGATAAATGCATATCAATGCAATAACAGAGTACCATATATGTGCATACCAATGTAGCGAGCCATATGTAACATGTGTGCATATCAATTCAACCCAATTAGAAATAAGATATGTGCATACCAATGCACCCAGTCCAGTATCATATATGTGCATAACAAAGCAACTAACCAAGTAAGAGATACGTGCATACCAATGCATCTAGTCAATATAAAAGATATGCATAACAATGTATCTATCAGTATAAGGAATATGCATAACAATGCATCTACTCGGCATAAGAAGTGTGCATACCAATGCGGCTAATCAAGTAAGGGCTACATGTTTACTAATGCAACTAGTCAATATAAGATAAGTGTAATAGACATCACATCAATCAGACTGCATGATGAGTGCCAATCATTATCTCTAGGACATCATTACCTTATATTATCACCAACTCATCCATAATCAAGATGTCAATGAAATAGGCTCCATAAGGACCCTCAAATAGGCCTAAAATTCTCAAATTCAATACATTCATCATCAATTATGCCACAACACTATCCAAAGGTAATCTCAAGTTTCATATTAACATAATTACATCCAAATTATCCCAAATCTCATCATACCATTTCAATTAATCAATAGGATCGCTATTTATTCAATATTTCAGTATATTCAATATCATATTCCCATCTATTTAAATCATATCAAGTCATAATTCAATCAACCTCTCGCAATTATCACATAATCATGATCAATAACTCTAATCTAGTCCCAAAAAGGGTAGTCCAACCTACCATAATGCCGAAACCGTACTCGGATAAGAAATCAACTCAAGCTTCGAAATAATTAATGGATCGATCAATCACTCTTAAAAATGGATATTGTGCACCAAGAGGTGTATTTTGATACCCATATTAGCATATTTTAGGCTTAGGGGAAAAATGGTCAAAATTAGGTCTAAACTTTGAAAGTCTCAAATCTGAAAATTGACTTTAAAATCGGATTCTACGTGAAAAATGGAATTCATGGGTGAAAATCCCACAAAAAATCAGGTTCAAATTGATGGACAAATCCCCGTTTAAAGTTTCAAAATTATAGACCAAAAATCCGCAGTTTTAGATATTCAAAATCATGAAATGCGAGTCAAAATCAAGATCAAACCCATGGAAATTAATCAAAATGATGTTAGAAACACATAATCAAAAGATTTCTCTGAAAACCCTCTTCAAAAATCATCTCGCGAAGCTTGAATATTGAAAATGGAATGAAAATGGGGGTTTTACGTCTTTAACAAAGACTCAAAAGAAATGTACTCCGCAAAGGTGGATCCTTGTCCACAATCACGGAGCACAAAGTGCCCAGATCTCCGCGAAGGCGGGGAATAAATTGGGGTTAGACCAGATATCCCCACACCAGCCAATGCCAAAACTCAAAATGGACCCCAGGAACACATCAAGACTCAGAATTTCACAAACTTTATATGTATACATACAAGAAATAACAATTCAGATTCAACACAATCGATGGAATTTAATTATGAGGTCTTCACGACAAATTCACCAAGCAAGTCACTTAAATTAGTTTATAACTCAAAATACCAAAAATACCCTCGAAAACTCCAAAAATTATTACAAGACCATTTTAATGTTAGTTTCACCATCTGAACTATTGGAACTATCGAAATTCTTATCTTAGCTTCCGAACTCCAAATGTTGACCAAAGTCAAACTTTGATTCTGAAAATGACTACAATCACAACTTTGGGCCTAAAAACCTCATTTTAACTCAAAATTCAATTTGGCAACATCTTGTAGCTTCATTTAAACCTTCCAAAGCTAATGGAATTGACTAATCCCCAATCCGACCTCTAAAACATAAAATGACACAAAAACTCACTTTTTCAACAAATTAGGCTTTCAAAAAGAACAAAACTCATATTTTCATGGATAAAGCCAAATATGGCTAATCAAGTCATTACACACTACCCACGTGAGCAGATTTAGACCTATCAACACTATCAGATGCTTGAAGAGCTGTCTAAACTGCTCGACCCCGATACCCTGCCTCTGAATCTCTCAGTCTCGTGTCGAGTACCTGCTAAGCTGTCCATGTCAACGAAACGTCTACCCACCACCCTGTCTATTATTCCTGATACGCTCTATCATACAAGCGTGATCCACAACATTCTAGAAAGTACCTCCAGCCAACACTAAGGAAGTTGTAGCCTCCTGAAGATATCCTTCCAAGCCCTTGGAAAACTCCCAGATTCTCTTGAACTCAGTAGGAATGCTAGACAAAGCATATCTAGATAAAGCATACAAACTAGCCTTGTATTCAATAACAGATATAGATCCCTGTTGTAGCTTATCAAACTCACCTCAGCGGTTGTCTTGAAGGATGTAAGGCACAAATCTCTCTAAAAATATATCAATAAATTGTCCCTAGGTCAGAGTTGGAGATTTAACAGGTCAACGAGCTATCATTGACCTCTAACACTCCTTGGCACAGACGGTGAACTAATATGAAGTGTAGACAACCTGATGCGACTCAAGAATAGCTAGATTACATATCCCCTCCTGGTACTCTGATAGAAAATCATAAGCTCTATCACTAAGAGTGCCATAAAATTACGGTGGAGCCAACTGCACAATCCTCTCAAAACCCATCTGCACCGCCTTAAACATGGTTGGATTGGTTGAAGATGGTGGCATCAAAAACAAGGGAGGTGCAACAGATGGAGCAATAACCAAACACTTAATCTGTGTACCCAAACTTAGTGTAGATGCTTGAAGTAGAGTAATAATAGTCATAGTAGGGTCTGCTGGAGCTGAAGTAGGACCCATATGAATGATAGCCAGCACTGGTGGAGCATTAGAAGGATCACCCATTGTGATAGAAAATAGTATCTCAACAGTAGTTATGGTTGAAGGAGCTTCCTCCAATCTAGCTAGTTCCCTCAAAAGTAACTCCTGAATTGAGGGTGTAGTCTTTGGGGCTGAGGGCAGTGGAATGGATCCATAGGCCCCTCTGGCTCATGAAAAGGCTGTGGAGAAGCCAATCTAGTATGTCGTTTATTCTTTTTCTTGTTGAATGGATGAATGATTGCTATTTTTTTGCAAACCCCGTGCATGGATGACAAGCATCAAAATATTATATCGTGTCTCAAGTCCTTAGAAATCCGCGCATTGATGATCCATATCTTTGATTCGGATACTTCCATGGACGAGGAGCATGTACTCATGAATTAGTCTATTCTTGATAAATCAATCCCCGAATAGATTTGAGAAATCTTGATTTGACTATGTGAGAACTAATCTTGGATAGCGATGATAAAAAAATTGCAAATGTCTTGTCACTGTTTCATTGCAAAGCCATTTTGCTAATGTGAGATTAGTTATCTTGGTAAAATGCTTGTATTGCATCATCTAGAACTTGTCTTATTTTTCTTGAGAAGTGACTAGGTTGATTCCGGATTAGGATAGGACCTCAAGCTTTCTTTGGTTCCATGAGTAAAATTTGCCCGTTGTGACATCCATTGGTAATGAATTCAATCCTTAGTAAACCCCTTTTGAGCCTTGATCCCTTCTTTTGCAACTTTGTACCCTTGACTCATGTTTGTGAAAGACAAGACCTTTTTTGTTCCTTCACAATCCCTCTTTGGACTTGAAAGTTAAGCACTAGACAAAGGCTAAGTTGGGGTGGTTAGCAGGAAGAAGGAAGTGTGTCCCGCGAAAGAGTCAAAAAAGGAAGGGTAAGAATGAAATAAAGACATTGAGGAGTCATGGAAGAAAAGCAAAAGCTTGAAAATTGAGGACCCTCCCCAAAAAAGAGAAAGAAAGTATTGTTGTGAAAGAAAAGACAAAAGGGAGAAAAATTGGATGATGAATCAAAATGCAAAAGAGATGTCAAGAATGAGATGAATTAAAAGGGAACAAAAAGAACCTATGTGCTTAAAAAGAACATGTAGAGTTTAAGAAAGGATGAGCCAGTATTGACCACATGCTATCCTGTCCTTCCTTTACCCTATATTATAGTCCTAGAAAAGCCCTTTGGGATCCTAATCCGGAAGAAAGTCAAGTGAACTCTGATTGAGAATAAGGCTCAAGCCTATGGGTTGAAGCTTACATGCTATTTCTCATTTGGGAGAATGAGAGTAAAAGAGATCCTCTATGAAGCAATGGCATAATCTTGAGTGTTGAGGATATTATTTGTCATGAGGAAAAATAGTGCTGTTTTTCAGAAGTGATTAGCAGCTACATGAGCAGTTAGGAGCATTGCAATGTTTTGATTACTCCTTAGTCATCTTTCGATGCTTCAAGGTCACGTAAGTGGTTTGTGGAAGTTCAAGAAAGGTTGAAAAAGGTGAAAATGCATGTGTTACTCCCTGTGGCCCTATTTGGAAGCTCTAACATGGATAGACTGATGTTTGATTTGCTTGAGGGCAAGGAAACGCTTAACTTAAGAGTGTTGATGAGTCCATATTTCATACTCATTTTGGGGTTAAATTGCAAGAGAATATTGCCCTTAGTGTGCCAATAATTCCAACTGTAAACAAATATGCATGTGCTAAGACAGGAAATGGAGTTAAAAGTATGCAAAAGGGAAAGACTTAGTGGAATCTATGAAAGTGAGCAAAAGTACTAAAAGGCGGTAAACAGAAGTGTCGAAGATATATTCGGCAATCCGTCGAAAACTTAAGGAGATAGCCTAACGATGCAGCAACAAAGGTTCCAAGTCAAGTCTAAAGGAAGACAGGATCAATGTTGCAAATCATACTCGATGATACGCCAAAATGCACGAGTGATCGCCTAAAGTTGCAGCAAATAAAGCCCCAAAACACTACTAAAAATGCGATATAAAGAATATTTCGGTACATCCCCGAATTGGAAAGGCAAAGCAAAGAGTCATCGCCTAATGTCGCAATGGAAGAAGCCTCATAAAGATGCATAGAAAAGCAATTAAGTGCACATTTGTCGCATCGCCAGAGTGAGCGATGGTCGACCATGACCGTTGAAGGGCATTTCACAGCACAAACTTTCACACATTTGCACAGAACGTATAAGCAATTTTATAAAGGACATTGTACATCATCTGGTTATTCCATATTAGAACAATCATTCGGTAGTAGTAGTACATAGAACTTTCCTCTTAGAGTACAAGGGAGGCTTGAGTTTTGAAGCTTTCGGGCATCAAGTTGGAGAAGATTAGCTGGTGATAATCAACTTATTGGTACTCAACCTTGTTATCCATGAATTTTGCTATTATGTATGGTATTCAATCTTTAATTTCCACTATGTGTGGCTAAAAATGCCATGTTCAGGGTGTGCTTTCGATATGTGTCTATAATTTACTTGTTGGATTTGTGATATCTTGACTTATCTGTAGTTTATTTGGGTGAATATATATCCATTCCTAAGTTCAATTAATAAAATTTCAAGGTTGCAAACTTGGGCTTTTATCTCTGATTGTTACTTTTGTTGGGACTATTAGAGTGAGGAATGGATATAATAGTCGGAAACCTTATAGGGTTTCAGTTGATATCCACATTCATTGATTCAATGGCCAAGGTAGTTGGTGTTTTGGTTGACTTCTTAGGTCAAGCGTGTCCTTAGCGATCTACATGTTATATCTTAGCTAGTTCATACGAAACACCTATATAGCATAGGTAATTTGGATTACAAGCATCCTATCTTATTAACTCAACATCAACTCATGTAGTCAAGTATCCATACCCATTTGATAGATTATTGCCCATGTTTGCGCATCCCTAACATTTTAATAGTTGTTTAATTCGTCAATTAGAACTAGTTAGTTGACCTCTGTTTTAATTATTGCACCCCCCCAAATCCTACAATTACTTGGTCCAATAAGTCACTTCCGCCTTGAACAACAATTCCCTGTGGGATCGACCCTAACCACAAAAGTTGGGTTATTATGTTGATGACGACCGCCTCTTATGGCTTTGAGTAGTTAGGTTGAGCGACATCAATAGGCAGGAATAATTTAGGGTATATGGCCTTCATATCCTCTGCCTCCCAAGTAACTTCTTCTACAAATTGGTTTCTCCATAACACTTTGACATATGTGATCTCTCTAGTTCTTAACTTGCAAACCTAGCGATCAAGGATTTGGAAAGGAACCTTCTCATAGCTCAAGTTAACTTTTACTCCATTACTCTCAACAAGCACAACAAACTGTGGGTCTCCCAAACAATTTTTTAGCATTGAAATGTGGAAGAATGGGTGGATAGCCACTAACTCTAGCGGTAGCTGCAACTCATTAGCCATATGGCTCACTATCTTTATGATATAATAAGGTCCAATATACCTTGGACTCAACTTCCCTTTATACCCAAATAACATCACCACCTTCATAGGTGACACTTTTAAATCATCCAATCGTCGACCTCGAACACCAAGTCTATTATTCTAACATCAGTGCAGATGTTTTGTCAACTCTGACCAGCTTTCAACCTTTCTCATATGATCTTTACCTTCTCCGTGGATTGGTGAACCATGTCTAGTCCAAAAAATTCTGCTTCACCTACCTCGAACCATCAAATTGGTTATCTACATCTCCTCCCATTGAGTGCCTCATATAAGGCCATCTTAATACTCGAATGGAATCTATTGTTGTAGGTAAACGAAATCAGAGCCAAGTGTTCATCCCAATTTCCCTTGAAATCTATAACATGGGCTCTCAACATCTCCTCCAAGGTTTGAGTTATGCTCTCTTCTTGACCATCAGTCTGTGGGTGGGAGTGGTGCTGAGATACACCCTCGAACCCAACTATTTCTAGAATGACCTCTAAATATCTGCAGTAAATTGGGCTCCTCTATTAGAGATGATAGATAAGGGGAATCCATGCAGTCTAATGATCTTTTTTATGTACAGTCACACATAATCCTCCGTAGTGTCAGTCGTCTTTACTACTAAGAAGTGCGCAGATTTGATCATTCTGCCAACTATTACCCAAATTAAATTGTACTTTCTGTGAGACTTTGGTAAACCTATTTTGAAGTCCATATTAATCATCTCCTATTTTCATTTTGGAATCTCAAAATTATGAGTAACTCCACATGGATTTTGATGCTCAACCTCCACTTATTGCCAATTCGGGCTTTTAGAAACAAACTCAGCAATATGTCTTTTCATTCCACCCATCAAATTAACCTCTCTCAATTTGTGGTACATCTTCGTCAATCCTGGATGAATGAAATAACTAGAATTATGGGCCTCTGCCATAATCCTCTCTCGAACACATCAACATCGGGAGCACACAATCTGCCATGGTACCTCAATAGTCCATCTCATCCTTTGGCAGAACCCATCACTTTATGTTTATACATATCTGTTTTCAATTGTAGCAAGATGGGGTCTTTATCTTGCTCCTCCTTAACCTCCACTCCATGAGACGATGCAGACCCATTATGCATAAGTACTCCACCTTCACCCGATTCATTTATCTTAACTCCCAATTATGCTAGTCTGTGATCCTCTTTAGCTAACTCATTTTTATCTTCCTCCACATGAGAGGTACTTCCCATGAACAACCTGTCAAGAGCATTAGCAAACACATTAGCTTTACCTAGATGGTAGACGATGCTCATGTCATAGTCTTTGAGTAATTCAAGTGATCCCCTCTGCCTTAGATTAAGCTCCTTTTAGGTGAAGACATATTGTAGGCACTTGTGGTCTGTGAATACATCCACATGTGCTCTATACAAGTAGTGACACCATAGTTTGAGAGAAAACACCATTGATGCTAACCCTAAGTCATGAGTGGAATAATTCTTCTCATGCACGTTAAGTTGTCTAGAAGCATAGGCAACAACTTAACCTCTCTGCATCAACACACATCCCAATCCCACTCTCAAAGCGTCATCGTAGATGATAAATCCATCCATTCCATCAGGAAAGGTCAACACTGGGCAGCAGTAAACCTCTTTTTTAGCTCTTAGAAACACCTCTCACACTCATCAGACCATTAACACTTGGCCTTTTTCTGTGTCAGTCTAGTCAATGGCACGAATATGGAAAAGAGTCCTTTAATAAATCTATGGTAATAGCCGTCAATCCCACAAAACTTCTTATGTCAATCGTAGAGGTGAGTCTAGGCCAGTTCTTAACCACCTTAATCTTTTGAGTATCCACTTCTATACTATCGCTAGAAACTATATGGCCTAAGAATGCCACTTATTAGAGCAAAAACTCACACATCGATTGCATATAACTCATTGTCCTTGAGTGTCTCCGAAGTGATTCTATGTGATTGTCGTGCTCCTCCTCTCTCTAGAATACACCAAAATATTGTCAATAAACATGATCATGAACATGTCAAGATACTATCTTAATACTATGTTCATCAAGTCCATGAAGGTTGCAGGTGTATTTATCAACCAAAAGGACATCACCAAGAACTCGTAGTGACTATATCGGGTTGAAAAAGACGTCTTAGAAATGTCACATGCTCCTACTTTCAACTGGTGATAGCCTGATCAAAGGTCTACCTTGGAGAAAATTGTGTCACCCTGAAGTAAGTTAAACAAGTCATCGATCGTTGGAAGGGGTTACTTATTCTTGACTATCACCTTGTTCATCTAATGATAATCAATACACATTCTAATGGAACCATCATTCTTTCACATGAACAAGACTGGAGCACCCCATGGAGAGATGCTTGGCCTTATAAATCCCTTCTCTAGCAAATCTCTCAATTGCTCTTTCAACTCTGCAGGGGCCATTCTATCTGACGGAATAGAAATAGGATAGGTAATTAGGAGAACATTGATACCAAAGTCAATCTCCCTATCAAGAGGGACTTCGGGTAGATCCTCAGGAAGTACATCAGGAAGATCGCTCACGATTGAGACAGACTCAAGAGTAGGAGGCACAACATCTTCAAACTTGACTCACATGATGTGATAGATACATCACTTAGAGATTAGTCTTCGAGCCTTGAGTTAGAAAATAAACATACCCTTAGGTGTAGCAAAATCTCCCTTTCTCTAAATTACAGGCTCATTCGGAAGCTAGAATTCGATAGTTAGGTTTCTGCAATTAACAGAGGCATAACACGCGTGAAGCTAGTCCATGCCAAGGGTCACGTCGAAAGAAACCATTTCTAACTCAATCAAATTAGCAACAGTCACAACATCCATAGACTCTCTCAGCTCTAATGGACTCACCACAAGAGTAGAAACAAAAAATGGCTCAACCAAGCACGTAGGAAGGTTTTGAAATCTACCAGCCACATATGGTGTCACAAAGGAACAAGTCACACCCAGATCAAGTAAACATAACAATGAAAGTTAAAGACTTGAAGCATACCCGTCACAACATCTAGAGTAGCCACTTAGTCCTTTTGGTTTCCCATCACATATAGATGGTTTGTCCCACCGTATGTCCCTTATGCAGCACCTCAATAGTTACCCTTCGTTAGTGGTGCTGTATAGAAGACTGGGCCTTATTATACCTTATCGAACACTCCATCTGAAAATGGCTTGGCTTGTCACACTTGTAGAAACTGTTCCCTCCATCTATATATTCTCCCAGGAGTATCCTGCTATATTTCCAAATTGGTGGCTTCCCTTTTAAGCTAAGGGTCATACCAGATTGAGACTGTAAATTTTGTACTCTAAAGTTCGATTGACCATGGACCTCTAATCATACTTGGTATTTGGGGGTGGTGCACTGGCTTAAGTTAGTTCATAGCTAGTGGACCTCTTCTAGAAGGAAGACTTATCTACCTTACTCTGCTTAGTCTGATAGGGCTCAATCCCTACTGACTTAGCCTTCTTACTCAGATGCTCCTCTTTATCTTTCTTTTTATCCTCCTTGGTTTGCTAGGAATAGACCATAACTCTAGAGATTTCCATACCTTGGATCAACAATACCACTTTATGCTCTCTCATCACATGTTTTCCCATCCCAGATACAAATTTCTTCATCCTCCCTCTCATATCGTGGACCATCTCTGGGGTATACCTGGATAACTGGATGAATATTTATCTATACTCTTTAACAGTTAGTCCCTCCTGTTTTAATTCACGAAGTCCTACGATCTTGGCCTCCCTTAACTCTTTGGGAAAGAAGTGATAAAGGAAGGCACTTTAGGACGCATCTCAAATAGATGGCTCAGCATCCTTACCTCAAATGTCCTCCCACTGATTGTGCCAAACATTAGCCACATCCTTGAGTTGATAGGCAATAAGCTCAACTCCCTCAGTCTCGGTTGTATGCATAACTTTCAACACTTTCCATATCTCATTTTTTAAATTCTGAGGGTCCTCCTCAACCATTAACTCAGTGAAGACTGGTGGGTTCATCCTTAGAAAATCTCTCAGTCTGGTGGGAGCTGTTAGCTCTTGGTAATCAAAACTAGGAGTCTTTGAGCTGGTTCCCATTCTGAGGAGCTATAAGTTGGGTAAGTATAGTGATAGCTCCTCTAAAGTTAGCGTATGTGGTATGAGCAGGTGGTGCAGTAGGTGTCTGTGGAACACCATCGGCTCTAGCTTGTTTGACCTCGGCCCTTCGTTTCCATCTGAGTAGGCACCACTTCAGTTAGATTCTTAGTATCATCAGCCAGGGTACTTCTTTGACTGATTATACGCTAGGGAGACATGATCTGCAAATGCATCACGCACAACTTATAAGGAGCTTTGTAGAGTTCTAACTCTATTGCACCAACTCTGACTACAAGAAAGTGTAACAATCCTAATGTCCTATAGCCTCCTACTTATAAAGTGTGGTGCACAACACACCCATAAACAAGACTCTACTAGATAATACTTAATAGACTCCCTAGGACACTTGAACTATGTGCTCTGATACCATGTTTGTCACACGCCGAGAGGGTACCCTTGGCATGTCTAGTACTTGAAGAACAATTACTGGTTCCCTAAGAGAACCACCTACCTCATCATCACATCGGCTCAAGAACGCAAGAAAGAAATACTCAAATAAAATAAAACATCATATGAATAGATATAACTATACTGAAACATAGTCTCCAATGAATAAGTTTGAAAATAAAAATACCGAACAAATCCTATACTCAATATCTATGCAGTCTCTACTCAATAATCTTGATGGTACCATTATAGGCCATGAATATCCCATATCAAAGAAATAAACAATACTCAATCAAAATCAAGGAAAAGGGCCCCTCCGGAAAGCACGGAGGGAATCACCAACTCTAGGAATGCACTGAACTAGACCTTAATGATGCACGGGTTGAAGTCCTCTATCACCTATATCTATATCATAAAATGTTGCAGGTCCAAATAGGTGTCGGTACATAGAATACACTGGTGTTTAAAATAGCTCAGGAAAGTAAAGTTCAACTCACTCACCTCAACTCGAACAACTCACAAGGGTCTGAAAAAATATGCAAGTGCAAGTAAATCATGTTTTTCTAAATAGACTCAATATGAATAAACTCAGTTTAGAAATATTATGCTCAATCAGTGTTTGCTTAAGTGTTTCTCTTAACAAACATCTAATACTACTAGCATTAGTTTGTTGCCATGCCCATCCTAAACTTTCCAAGGTAAAGGACTATCAACTCTCTCATAGATCCATAATAAAGGTCTATCTTTTGGGAAAAGAGTTGCCAAAACGTGCTATACGACTATCCTACGCTGGCAATGTTGTTCTGTGTGTTGGAGTAGTAGTTATTTACTTGCTCCCAGCTAGGTGCTCGAAACTCCTCCCAAGACTAAAACATGCTCAACTCATCAATCAATTCAAATCTCAATAGTACTCAATCAATAAACTCAAATCCCTACCTCATTACATTATCTCAACTTACATCATCTCAGTTTCTCATCAACTCAGTCAATCAAAGAAGTTAGTTAGACTCAACTCGAACTCAAAGGAACATTCAGACTGAAATACTTCATAATTCTACTCTTAAAATCTATAAATATTTCATCACAAATGTATAAGATTAAACCTAGTAATGCCTTACTCAAACTTAACTTTTAAGGATCATTAATGTATGAGGAAAGTGTGTTTGAAGTGAATTCGGGTCATGAGAGACCCCTAGTGCTTAGTTAAGTTTAGAATCTCCCTACTGGTTAAGGTTTTCACTTTCTATTATGCAAGGATCAACTTTAAATCATCATAAATCTTAGCACACAAATAATTATATATCTTGTGACCTACCAAATGAAAACTCTTTGAATTAACTTTCCAACTCAACTGATTTTATCTCATTTGGAGTGTAGAGTCAAACGTCATGACCATTTTACGAAAGATTATCCGTTTAGAGTTGTTTCTAATACCCTGGCTTACGGATCATGAATTGAAATACAACCCGTACTGACAACGTGTAGAAAATTTCTGCATGTCTATTTTTGAGTCCCAAAACCTATAGACCCAATTACGGATTGTAAGAACTTCTACATGCCATTGATTGGGCTTGTAGAATGATCCATTAACTCCAAAATTTGTCCAAAAAGTTATGGATGGGTTTTTATGGGCTGTAGAAACTTCTACGGGCCGTAGATGGTCTTGTATCAAACTCAAACAACAATTTTAAAGAGGGGTATTTTCTTCTTTTCTCACCCTTTAAGCCAAAACTTGTCCGTTTTCACCTAATTAAACCCCTAAAACGTGTTTTTTCAAATCATTAATACTCAAACACTCTCCAAACGTAGATCATAGTTTTAAAAGGGCAAAAACTAGGGCTTTCAAGCAGCTTCTTTAAGTTCTTCAAGAAACTAATTCCTCACAGGTATGTCAGGTCTACGAAAATCTTTCTACACTATCTTACCAATATGTAACTACTGGCTTCTCAAAATATCAAGTCATTAGTTGATAAAAAGACTTCTTCATTATAACTAATTGTTCTTGTTTATACTAGAGTTTCAGCATATATTTTTACTTTCAGCATGCCCTTTATTTATTACTCATGTTATCCTATTTTGAGACATGTTTTACCTACGTTTAAGTATAGTACCCTATACTAAGTTCCCTGTTTTTGCTATTTTACTTGCTTGTACATTCCATATATTGATGTCCTACGCACCTGCATCATTTTATAATGCAGATGCAAGTGAATGAGTCACTTAACTGATGCTCTATTGTAGACCAGCATTTAATTTAGCCATCGATGAGGCCTCTTACCAGTCAGAGGCTTTGGAGTCTTTATTCATGTTTTAGCATTTCTTTTCAGTTGTGGTTACCATGGTAGTTGTTCTAGATTACTTCTGTTAGAGGTTCCATAGACTATATGTTATGAGTTTTAGTTCTTATTTTCCAATTATTGTTGGGATATTTTCTTTGTTTAGTTTTTCTTACTATTGCATTCTCTTTAGCACATTATATTTAAGCCTATAATTTATTACTTAAGTCTTCAGCTGATTAAAGTAATCAGGCCAAGTGGTTCGCTTGAGACCAGAAATGGTTATAGGTGCCGGCCACGTCCAAGGTGTAGCCTTGGAGCGTGACACAAACTCACTCAATTGGACACATTATGTATTGCAAGAAAAATGCATAAAAATACATATGAGTAGAATGGAACATGCTTCTCATGCTCAATTATGCTCAAGATACTCGACTCAGGTAATCATACTCAAACTTCAACTTAATCCATGCACAGAATTTCATAAAAAGTTATGCAGTTTAGGGTTCATACTATCAATTATAAAATTATATCTTAATTTCATATCAGTAGTTATGTAATGTAGCAAGTACCTTATACATCATCATAAGAATTCATAAAAATGCAATAGAATCAGTATTAGGATAATAGGATTTTCCAAACTCAACTCTTATTCTCAATTTTGACTCAAGTAGGTGAAAGGGCATGTGAAAGAATGTAGTTCAACACTTTAGTAAGCCTTTTTTACCTAGAAATAGCGGAAGTAATCAAACTTCAGTCAATACTCGCGTTTAGACTTAAAACCCTCACTTTTTCTCCCTCTCTAGTGCTCTCAAAAACTCCTAAGAGTGAATGAAAGGTGACAATACTCTTAGGCTTTTGTTTTAGGACTTTAATTAAGTCTATAAAGTGCAAGAATTGGATTAAAAAGGGAATAGGAATAGACAAAATATCCTTCTTAAAAATAGCCGACAAGGTTTATGACACCACGTCTAGGGGTCGTAGATCTTCTTATGGGCCGTAGATGACCTCTCGTAGGTAAGGTGTCAAAATGTTTGAGTTATTAAAATTTATCATGGAATCCACAAAACCACTTTTACAGGCTGTAAATACTTGTACGCGTCGTCTGATAACTCGCAACTCAAAATACTAAAAAAGTTAATTTTTGGATCACTAACTCATGAAACCAAATCTATGGGTCGTGGATTCTTTTACTGGTCGTGGATTCTTTTACGAGTTGCATACTGTCTCGTACATGGGCCTCAAACTTAGAAAATTTCATCAAGTCACCTGGAGATTTATAAGGCCTCTTCTACGGGCCATAGATCACTCTACAACTCGTAGATGGTCTTTGTGGTTTATTGTTCAGTGATTTTTCTCATTTTTGTTTCAATTTTACTTGATGTAAAGAATTTGGGGTTGTTACATAAACGTACAACAAATTCAAGTCAATCCTTTTTTTTGGGGGGGGGGGTGAGGGTTAGGGGTGGAGGGGAGGAAGAAGGGGAGGGGGTATTGACTAGTGAGTACTTGTGACTTACTTAAGAGTGTTTATCTTTGATGACTCAATTGATGTGTTAAGACACATATAGTAGTGCCTTTTCATAGTCGAAAAAGGATTAAAGGACAAAAAATCAATGCACGATTGTGAGAAGATTACCCTTATTTATCAATCTTTGAATGGATCATTTTATAGATTAATGAAACAAATTTCATTACACTTCGTCCAATAAAAAAGAGTGTTTATGATATAATGAGGGTCTACATCATCAATATTTAATGTTAAAATCTATTAATTCTTTTCTCCCTTCTTTAATTAATTACTTCTTCTTCTTCAACAAAGAAAGGAAAATTAATCTTGAAAGTAAATCACAAACTATTATTTGAGTTTGACCAAACTATTATGTCTACTAATGCCTAAAATCTTTCTTGGAAGTTGAAACTAAAACAGGCTAAATGCAAAATGAAAAAAAAAAAGCAAAAGTGTTTCCTTAAAAATATCTCTAAAAACTTATTAGTTATTAAATTTAGTGTAACACTCGGTAAAATTACCAAAATACCCATAGAGGAGTGGTATACACGTAACATATCTTCCCATGCTTGAATGGAAACTCCTAGGCCGGATTTAGAATTACCACAAAATATTAAGTGGGAAAATAGTCTCGGTTAATTTTTAGATCGATCTGATCAAAAGATAATTTTTTATCCGATAATCGAAACAGTGTTGCTGCGCTACAGAGCGCCTTTGTAGCGGCCCCGCACTTTTATTTTTTTCAACATTTTTAATGGAATTGGAAAAACTCATTCAGAAAATTTTCGGAGGAAATACATTGTACGCAACCAGCCCGCGCCGCGGACTGGGTTATTTCGAAGCTGAGAAATTTCTAAATTTGGTGAGGAGCATACCATAAAATTCCCAACCCCTCCTAAACTCTATAAAAATGATCTAATTAGGTCATTTTAACATAAAAAGGGTCTAAAACCCCATTCTAAAATCCTTTTCTAACAATCTAACAAGACTAAGGCTTGAGGAAAGAAGAGAAGCGATTGAGATTGAGGAATTCAAAAGGAATCCTTGAAGTGATTGTTGAAAGCTTCATCTCATGTATGTAAGGCGACCTAAAGCATTGAATTATGTTCTTCCAGGCGCCCTTTCTTCTCTTGAGTTCAGATCTTGAGTTCCCAAAGTTTTGTACTTGTTGGAGTTTTCATGAATATACTTGAGTCAATTTATGAGTTGCATCATCATTACCATGGAACATGAATGTTATTCGAATGTTTGATACCCTAGAACTAAACTTAGTATTTTCTTTGCTAACTGACTAAATTGAAAATTTTGAATATAACCTCCTAAACTCAGTAAGTTGAACCCGGGAAGTATGTTTTCTTGTTTCATACATGTATGTAAAGAATATCTATTATGTCTTGTGTGTTGAGCCTTGATGAAATGATGTACTTGACCGAAATAAGTGAGAGTCTTGCATCTGCATGAATGATGGTTCCAAGTTATTGAGTTGAGTTATTAAGAACTTAGTTAACCTGTTTGAAATGAATCAAAGAGATGAGTTTGAGTTAATTTCTATGAGCACATTTTAGTCTTGGAAGGAGTATTGAGCACCCAGTTGGGTGATTAAGGAGCACCGCAGAACTACGTTGCCAGCGTAGGATGGTCACACAAGATAATTCTAGTGGCCCATATCCCAATAGATGGACATTCTCTTCATATCCAAGAGAGAGAGGTAGAGGTTGACGTCCTATTCCTGGGAAAGTTTAGTGCGGACATGGCAACAACGTCTTTTTGTTGTATGTCACCAAAGCTCATGGTGGGGTAAAGAGTTTTCAATTAGAGAAATTTCCAAGCAAACACTTGGGTTGAGCATATCATTAGTCTTTCAAATTGAGTTGCATCAAATACTTAGTCTAATTCTAAAAGCATGATTTCAAATCTTAAACTTGTATGATTTACCTGAGTTGAGTTATGAGATGAGGAGTTAACTATTGAGTAAAGTTGATTGATTGAGTTTGACTTTGATCTGTTTCTTGAGCCATTTTACATACCTTAGATTCCACGTACTAACGTCACTCGGTGCTGTATCGTTTCATGATGCAAATACAGGAGATAGAGAACTTTAGTACGCGCACCATTGAGGTTCAGAGTTCCCTTGTTCAGTTGCTTTTTTCTCTTTGAGTTGGATAGCCATAGCCAGTCATGGTACTATCTTAGAGTGTAGAGGTAGAGGCTTCATAGACTAGAGATGAGGATTTGATGTTGGGATATTTCCCTCTTTGAATTGAGTTCCTTAATCCCGCTATTATGTCATAGATGTTGAGATTGATGTTGTTGGCCTATAGCCCTTTTTATTGATGTAAAAGTAACTGAGTTGTCCACTATCTTATTTTCCTTATTCTAATACTTTTTGTTATATTTGTTGATTTAATGACTATCTTGTGGCTGAGTAGTTCGCTTTGGGACTAGCAATAATCTCTGAGTGCGGGCCACATCTAGAGTACCCTCTTGGGGCATCACAAACTTGGTGTCATACCACAAAGTTCAAGAGTCCGAGGGAGTCTATGAAGTCGTGTCTAGTAGAGACTTATTTATGTATGTGTTGTGCACCAGACTTCATAAAAAGGAGGCTATAGGAAATAGGGAATGGTTATAGTTCTCTGTATTCTGACTTTGTGTGATAGAGTTTGACTCTATAAAACTCTTCTCTAATTCATGAGTTACACATTTGCAGATCATGCCTCCTAAACGTACTGCTTCCCAAAGAGATGCTTCAACCCTAAACACTGAGGATCCCCCACCAGAGATCTCTACTTTTACTAGGACGAGGAAACGGAGTCGACTTTCCAGAACTATTGAGATTCCATAGGCACCTGCTACTCAGTCAGCCTTCACCTCAGAGGCAGACTTCAGGGGAGCCATTGCTATGATCACCCAGCTAGTGGCCTCCCAGAGTAATAGCCGAGGTCCCCATACCCTTATCTCCAACTCCCAAAAGAACACGGCTGCATCCAGGCTTAGAGATTTCTTGAGGATGAACCCGCCAGTATATTCAGGGTCAAAGGTTGAGAAGGACCCACAGAACTTTATGGATGAGGTGTGCAATGTCCAGAGGGCTATGCATTCAAATGAGATTGAGGGAGTCGAACTTGCCTCCTATCATCTAAAGGATATTGCAAACATCTGGCATAACCAATGGGAAAATAGTCAAGGTAAGGATGCTGAGCCCACTGAGTGGGATGAGTTTGAGAGTGCTTTCCTTGATCACTTCTTTCCCCAAGAGGTAAGGAAAGCAAAGGTTGAGGGGTTCGTGAACCTAAAGCAAGAGGGAATGACCGTCAAAGAGTACAACCTTGAGTTTATTAAGTTGTCCAGGTGTGCTCTAGAAATGATTCAGGATAGGAAGACGAGGATGAGAAAGTTCGTGTCCAGGTTGGTTAAATAGGTGAAGAGGGAGTGCAAGGTAGCATTATTGATCCTTTGCATGGATATCTCCAGAGTAATGGTATATGCCCAACAAACAGAGGACGACAAGAAGATCGATAGAGAAGAGCATTTGAGTAAGAAACCCAAGTCAATCGGGCATGATCCCAGCCAGCACAAACAGGATAAGAGAGATAGGTCTTACTTTCAGAAGAGGCATTCAGGGTAAGCACTATTCATCAGCCAGTGCACCAACTCCAAATGTTAGGTATGATCAAACAACCCAAGTTCAATCAAACTTTGGAGCACAGAGTTCGCAAGACAGTGTGACCCTTGGCTAGAGAGGGAAACCACCTTATGGGAAGTGTGGCAGCATACATTTGGGAGAGCGCAAGGATGGAGGGAATGCTTGCTACAAGTGTAGATAGATTGGTAACTTCCTGAAGGAATTTCCACTTTGGGTAATAACGCATAGTCTTCTACTACGATGCCACTACCTAAGGGTAATCGGAGAGGTACTACACCAGTGATAAGTGGAGAGACGAACTTTCTTTATGCAATGGGGAACCGACAGGTCCAAGAGGTTGCACCAGATGTCATGACGGGTATGCTTCGAGTCTTTACATTCGATTGTTATGCTTTTCTTTATTCAAGGATAACGATGTCCTTTGTGATGCCATATGTGGATAGAAAATTTCAAATCCCCCTTGAGTGTTTACTTGAGCCTTTCCCTGTTTCTACTCCTATTGGTGAGTCTATCATAGACAAGAGAGTCTATAAAGATTGCATGGTGTCTGTCTATCATAGGGATACTCTAGCTGATTTGGTTGTGTTAGAGTTGATTGACTTTGATGTAACCCTTGGCATCGGCTAGCTCAATGCCTGCTATGCCTCTGTTGATTGTAGAACTCGAACTATCAACTTTTAGTTTCCAGATGAGTATATTCAAGAATGGAGGAGATTATGTTGCACCTAAGGGCAAATTTATTTTGTACCTTAGATCTAGAAGGTTAATCTCTAAAGGGAGCATCTACCATCTCATGCGAGTAATGTCTGATGATGTTGAGCCTCCTACTCTTGAGTCACTCCCGATTGTGAGCGAGTTTCAAGAAGTGTTTCCTGAGGATCTACCTGGAGTCCCTTCTAATAGGGAGATCGACTTTGGGATTGATGTTCTTCTCGATACCCGGCCTATCTCGATTCCACCCTATAGGATGGCCTCTGCTGAGTTGAAAGTTGAAAGAGCAATTAAGGGATTTGTTTGAGAAGGGCTTAATTAGGCCAAGTGTTTCTCCTTGGGGTGCTCCTGTCCTATTCGTGCGAAAGAAAGATGGGTCTCTTAGAATGTGCATAGATCATAGGCAACTAAGCAAGGTTATGATCAAGAATAAATATCCTCTCCTCAGGATAGATGATCTGTTTGACAAACTTTAGGATGCCTCATGCTTCTCAAAGATATACCTCAAATCGGGCTACCACAGTTGAAAGTAAGGGAGTGTGACATTTCAAAGAGAGCGTTCAAGACTAGATATGGCCATTTTGAGTTCTTGGTCGTGTCCTTAGGGTTGATAAATGCACCTGTAGCCTTTATGGACTTGATGAATAGAGTGTTCAGACCCTATCTTGACATGCTTATTATTGTGTTCATCGACCACATTTTAGTTTATTCGAAGGATGAAGATGAGCATGCCAATCACCTCAGAATTATCCTTCAGACTCTGAAGGACTATGAATTGTATGCAATGTTCCAAAATGTGAGTTTTAGCTCAAGTCGGTGGCTTTCCTAGGCCATGTTGTTTTGGGTGATGGTATTTAGTCGATGCCAGAAGATTGAAGCTTTCAAGAACTGTCCAAGACCAACCTCTCCAACCGACATAAGAAGTTTCTTAGGGTTGGTTGGCTACTACCGTAGGTTCATTGATGGATTTTCTTCCCTATTCGAACCATTGACAAAATTTACTCAAAAAAAAGTCATGTTTCAGTGGTCCGAGGAATGCGAGAAGAGCTTCCGAGAGTTAAAGACTAGATTGACTACTGCACTTGTTTTGACCTTGCCCGATGGGATGGAGGATTTTTTAATATATTGCTCTGCGTCAAGAGTTAGGTTGGGTTGTGTGTTTATGCACAAGGGGAAGGTCATAGCCTATGCTTCCAAGCAACTTAAGGTTTATGAGAGGCACTATCCGACCCATGATCTTGAGTTGGCGGCGATGGTGTCAGCCCTTAAGATCTAGGGCCACTACTTGTATGGAGTGCATGTGGATATGTTCACCGACCACAAGAGGTTACAGTATGTCTTCAGTCAGAGAGAGCTCAACCTACAACATAGGAGATGGTTAGAGTTGCTCAAGGATTATGACATGAGTATGCTCCACCACCCAAGTAAAGCTAACAAAGTTACTGACTCTCTTAGTAGGTTGTCATTGGGTAGCACAACCATGTTCAGGAAGGAAAGAAAGAGCTAGTGAAGAAAGTACATAGATTGGCTCAATTGGGAGTTCAACTCTAGGATAATGACAAGGAAGGATTCATTGTTCAGAGTGGGTTTGCATCATCCTTAGTAGTAGAGGTAAAAGTGAAGCAAGATCGAGATCCTATTGTACTCCAATTAAAAGAGGTTGTCCACAAACAAAAAGTGATGGTTTTCTCCAAATGGGGAGATGGGATATTAAGATTCCAAAGAGTGTCCCCGATGTTGATTTTATTCGAGAGAGAATCATGGTCAAAGTTCATATCTCTAGGTATTCCATTCAATCTGGCTCTACAAAGATGTACCACGGCTTGAGGGAAGTCTACTGGTGGAGTGGAATGAAGAGGGATATCGTTGAGTTTGTTTCTAAGTGCTCGAATAGCCAACAAGTTAAAGTTGAGCACCAAAGTCCTTGCGGGTTGGCACAGAATTTCGAGATTTTAGAATAGAAGTGGGAGGTGATCAACATGGACTTCAAAGGTGTACCATAAACTACAAAGATCCCAAAGTCAGCATGATTCAATATGGGTGATTGTGGATAGGATGACCAAATAAGCTCACTTCTTGGCAGTCAAGATGACTAATACTATAAAGGATATGCCATATTGTACATCTAAGAGATTGTGAGATTGCATGGAGTTCCCTTGTCCATCGTCTTGGACAGAAGATCCCAATTCGCCTCCCAATATTGGAGATCATAATAGGTTGGATTGGGTACTAAAGTGAATCTGAGTACAACCTTTCATCCACAAATAGATGGTTTGGTAGAGCGCACAATTAAGAAATTAGAGGATATGTTGAGAGCCTGCATTCTAGATTTTAAGGGAAATTGCGATGATCACCTACCATTGAATGAATTTTCATATAACAATAGTTATCATGCAAGCACTCAAATGGCCCCCTATAAGGCTTTGTATGGGAAGAGATGTAGATCACCTATTGGGTGGTTTGAGGTTGGATAAGCGGAATTGATCGGGCCTGACCTTGTCCGCCAATCAATGGAGAATGTTAAGATCATTACAAAGACACTGAAGACTTCCCAAAGTCACCTAATCTTATACCTACGTGAGGAGAAGAGACTTAGAGTTCGAGGTAAATTATTTGGTGTACATGAAGGTGTCACCCATGAAGGGTGTCATGAGGTTTGGGAATAAGGGGAAAATTGAGTCCTCATAATATTGGTCCTCATCAGATTGCGAGGAGGGTTGCAAAAGTTTCTTATGAGTTAGAGTTGCCTTCCATGTTAGATTGAATCCATCTGGCATTCCACGTTTCCATGTTGAAGAAGTGCTTGGGAGATCTTGCCTTGGTGATCCCTGTTCAGAGTACTGGAGTGAAAGATAGCTTGTCCTATGAGGAGATTCCAGTTCAAATCCTTGATTGACAGGTTCGCAAGATGAGAAACAAGGAGATCGCCTCAATTAAAGTCCTATGGAGAAATCTGTTTATTGAGAAACCCACGTGGGAAGCTGAGGAAGATATGAGGGCCAAATACCCACATTTGTTCGTTCCTAAAAGTAAGGATGTTGAAGGTAATGTTCCTATCATTGACTTAATTGACTTTTCTATTCTTGAGTTGATATGTCAATTCTTGAAATCTGAATAGAGTTTATCGAGGTCGATGAAAAGTTGTGAGTTTGAGTTATTGAGTGAGGATTAAGATGAGTATTGAGTCTATTTGTTTCATAATAATTATGATGCTCGGTAAAATTACAAAAATGCCCCTAGATTGAGGGTATGCGTGTAACGCATCTTCCGGGGCTCGTATGGAAAATCTGAGACCAGATTCGTGATCAACATAAAAAATGGAGTGGGAAAATGGTCCCACTCGAATTTTAGGACGACCCAATCGAAAGATAAATTTTCGATCCAAGTCACAAAACAGTGACTGTCCGCGACAGAGACGCGCACCTGTCGCGGAGGGACACTTGTATGTTTTTCCAGATTTTCGACGAGATGGAGAAAACGCGTTTAAAAACACTTTTCCAAAATGCATAGTTCGCGATAGGTCCGCGTCGCGGACCGTGTATTTTCCGAACTGGAAATTTCTAATTTATTTCGAGGGGCACTCCGGTCAATCCCTAACCCCTCCAAAACACTAATACACGGCTAGTAAGGTCGTTTCTACACGAAAAGAACCTAAAAACCCCTATTCTAAGTCCTATTCCAAAAATCTAACAAGGCTAGGGCTTGAGAAAAGGAGAGAAGGGCTTGGGGTGACACATTCGAGAAGAGATCCTCGACATCACTCGGTTGAATAGCTGCATCACAGGTATGTAAGGCTAAACTAAAACATGGGATTATTCTCTCATGTGCCCCATAGAGGTCATAGTTGAATTGATGATTGAAGAATCTAAATGCATGATTTCTTTTATGGATTTTCCTGAAAATTATATTTGAAATTACATGTTTTCTATGTTGATGATCATCATACTATTTGTTTTCTTAAATTGAATACTCTCATGGAATTTGCATAACCCTACATGGCTAATTTGAAAAGCATGCATAATGCACTCGAGACTTGAGTCTAGAGCGTTGCAGTGGGATTGTTGTTGTGATGATGAGTTGATGAAATCTTGATTTCTTTATGAGTCTCTGTAAATGAACTCCACTGATGTGTTACTCACTTATTTCCTAATGACGGTTATAAAATCTTGGGTCATTGAGGAGATGTTGATGATAAGCTTAAAACCCCTATGAGATATTGATGATAGGGTGGAAGTCCCTATGAGATAATTGGTGAAAGGGCCAAAGTCCTTAAGAAATATTAGTCATGGACGGGGAGTGAGTCCCTATGAGACTGGCAGTCATTGATGGGGAATGAATTTCTATGAGACTGGCTGAGGTTGATTTTATGAGCATTGAGTCGGGAGGAGTATCGAGCACAAAAATAAGTAGGAGTGAGTCCCACTCGAACTTATTAACTACGTCGCCCAAAGGAAGAGAGGTTTAAACCATCACACATATATATATGGTTTCTCTCGAGGTTTAACAGTCCTTGAAAGCAATAGAGGATCTGTTTGGTTTCATTCCATGTCGAGTATATTAATATGGAATCCAGTGTTCCTTACCTGGATAGTTTGGAACCACTATGGCAACATCAGGGTGATTGTTGTACATTCACTGGCTCATAAGTGAGTGTTGTCCGATAAGGGAAACTCCCAGGAAAATTCGTACCTTACTCTGAGTCTAGATGAGATGAGATGAGATGAGCGGGGGTGGACACCCCTGAGATGATCCATGTGATAAGTTGAGACTATTGTTGAGTCTGAGGTAATGGGTCACTTGTCCACTCTGTACTCTTTCGTAGATGGACAAGCTGGCGGTTAATGTGATTATGATGTTTTTTTTTACTTGATGTTACTTCCCATATTTTCTACCGGATTCTGTTTCATTCAGCTATTTTACATACCAGTACATTCCAAGTACTGACGTCTACTCTGGACTGCATCATTTTATGATGCAGAGGCAGGTAGTAGAGATCATCAACTGGCGCTCCATTGAAGATCAGAAATTCGAAGCTGATTTGGTGAGCCTCCCCTACACCGGAGGAACCATTATTTTTATTTCATCATGCTTTAGAGTTAGGATTGGACTGTTTCCTTATTTTGCTTTGGGTAGCCATGGGTCTGTCATTGGCACCACATGAATTATGATAAAGGCTTCATAGACAAGGGTTGAGCATTGCGTTGAGATTGTGAGGTAGTTCTTTCTACTAGCCTTCATTATTTTATCTATATGTCCTTTATTTACATGTATTTTTCGTTGTTCATTAGAATTACGTGATTGAATGATGTGATAAGGCTAAGTGGTTCGCTTGGGGACTAGCAATAGTCTCTGACTGCCGGCCACGCCAAGGGTACCCTCTCGGGGCGTGAAAAACTTGGTTTCAGAGCACAGAATTCAAGTATCCTAGGGAGTCTATGAAGCCGTGTCTAGTAGAGTCTTGTTTATGGGTGTGTTGTCGACCACACTTAATAAGCAGGAGGCTACGGGACATTAGGAATGGTTACACTTCTTTCTTATTCCAATTCGTGCGATAGAGTTAAACTCTATGAAAACTATCTTCTAATTCGTGCGCAACACGTGCAGACGTCCTGCCACGAAGACTGTTAATCCAACTGAGCCTCAAGCACCCGATGGGCCCGTGGACCCAGCTGTCCCGGTTGAGCAACCCCCTCAAGATGAGGTCTCGAATGCTGAGCTACGCCAAGCCATTCAAACTTTGGCCCAGGCTGTCGCAGAACCTGCTGTGAGGCAAGGTGCAGGTGGGACAGACTCTCATGACACCTCTAAAGTTCGAGAATTTCTGAGGATGAATCCGCCTGAGTTTGCGGGGTCTGCATCCACTGAAGATCCTGAGGAATATGTGGAGGAACTTGAGAAGGTGTTCCAAGTAATGCATTTAGCTGATGTTGATTGGGTGGAACTGGTCGCTTACTAACTGAAGGGAGTGGCGAGACTATGGTTCGACCAGTGGAAGAAAGGCAGAAGGGATGATGCCCCCTGTTTGACTTGGGAAATGTTTGAAGAGGCCTTCTTGGGACGCTTCTTCCAAAGAGAGAAAAGAGAATCCAAGGTGAGAAAGTTCCTGAATCTAAAGCAGGGCTCCATGACTTTGCAGGAGTATGGGTTGAAATTCACGCAACTATCCCGCTATGCTCAAGACATGGTTGCTGATATGAGGGGAAGGATGGGAATGTATGTAGATGGGTTGAACAGAGGACCCAAGAGAGAAGGGAGAGGAGCTATGCTTGTGAGTGACATGGACATCGGGCGACCGATGACATTCGTGCAGCAAGCTGACGAAGAGAGGCAACATGACAGGGAAGAGTTCAAGCGCAAGAGGGCTAAAACATCCAGCCACGAGGGTGGAAGGACAGGTAATGGGAATCGATTTCCAGCACCCTCAGCTGCCAGCACACCTGTGCCTAGAGGCACGTATCATCAAAGATTCCAGAATACAGGAACCCACGGAACCGAGTCCCAAGCCAGTGTGGCTCAAGGTTCTCAGAGTAGGTGACCGTGTGATAACTATGGAAAGACGCACTAGGGGGAGATTCTGCGACAGAAATGACGCGTGTTTCGGGTGTGGCCAAGTAGGCCACTACAAGAAGGATTGTCCAAAGCGGGCTGGCCAGGCTTAGTCTTCTGCATCGACTCCACAAGTCAGAGGGAACCAGAGAGCCACTACGTCAGGTACAGGCGGGGCCACAAACCGCTTATATGCTATGGGGAGTCGCCAAGATCAGGAAAATTCCCCAGACATTGTGACGGGTATGTTCCGAGTCATTACTTTTGATTGTTATGTTTTGATTGATCCTAGTGCCACATTGTCGTTTGTGACTCCTTACGTGGCCATAAATTTGATAAAACTCCCGAGAGTCTTCTTGAACCCTTTGATGTTTCTACTCCGGTGGGTGAGTCTATTCGAGCTGAGAGAGTCTATAGAACTTGTGTAGTGTCCATCCATCATAGGGACACCCTTGTTTATTTGATCGAGTGAAGGATGGTTGACTTTGATTTGACCCTCGGCATGGATTGGCTTCACGCCTGTTGTGCCTCTGTTGATTGTAGAACCCAAATGATTAAGTTCCAACTTCTAGATGAACCAGTTCTAGAGTGGAAGGGTGACTCGGTGACACCTAGAGGAAGGTTTACCTCATATCTTAATGCCCGGATGTTAATTCCCAAAGGCTGAATTTATCACTTGGTGAGTGAATTTTGATGATGTTGAGTCCCCAACTCTTGAGTCAGTTCCTATTGTCAACGAGTGCCCAGAAGTCTTTCCTGACGACTTGCCCGGAGTCCCTCCTGATAGGGAGATTGACTTTGGGATTGATGTTCTTCTAGATACCCAGCCTATTTCGATTCCACCTTACAGGATGGACCCCGCTGAGTTGAAAGAATTTAAAGAGCAACTAAAAGATTTGCTAGAAAAGGGCTTCATTAGGCCAAGTGTTTCACCATAGGGTGCCCCTATTTTATTCGTGTGGAAGAAAGACGGATCCCTGAGGATGTGTATCGATTATAGGCAACTGAACAAGGTCACGATAAAGAACAAATATCCTCTCCCAAGGATAGATGATTTGTTTGACCAACTTCAGGGCGCCTCTTGCTTCTCTAAACCTTAGGTCTGGCTACCATCAACTAAAGGTGAGGGAGTGCGACATTCCAAAGACAGCCTTCAGGACTAGATATGGCCATTTTGAGTTCTTGGTCATGTCCTTTGGACTGACGAATGCACCTGCTGCCTTTATGAACTTGATGAACAGAGTGTTCAAGCCATATCTTGATTTGTTTGTGATTGCGTTCATCGACGACATCCTGGTGTATTCAAGGAGTGAGGAGGAGCATGCTAACCACCTCAGAGTGGTCCTCCAAACTCTTTAGGATCATAAGTTATATTCAAATTCTCCAAATGTGAGTTCTGGCTTAAGTTAGTGGTCTTCCTAGGCCACGTTGTTTCCGGTGATGGTATTCGGATGGATTCCCAAAAGATTGAAGTGGTTAAGAGTTGGCCCTGACCGACCACTCCAACTGACATCAGGAGCTTCTTGGGGTTGGTGGGCTACTACCGCAGGTTTGTTGAGGGATTTTCTTCCCTTTCCGCGCCATTTCCCAAATTGACTCAGAAGAATGTCAAGTTCCAGTGGTCCGAAAAATGTAAAAGAGTTTCCAGGAATTGAAAACAAGGTTAACTACTGCACCAGTCCTAATCTTACCCGACGGGACCGAAGACTTAGTAATTTATTGTGATGCCTCAATGGTTGGATTGGGATGTGTATTAATGCATAGGGGGAAGGTGATAGCTTATGCTTCAAGGCAACTCAAGGTTCATGAAAGGAATTACCCAAACCATGACTTCGAGTTGGCAGCACTAGTGTTTGCACTTAAAATTTGGCGTCACTACTTGTACGGAGTGCATATTGATGTGTTCACTGACCACAAGAGCTTGCAGTATGTTTTTAGTCTAAAGGAGCTCAACTTGTGATCGAGGAGATGGTTGGAATTGCTCAAGGATTATGACATGAGCATTCACTACCACCCAGGTAAAGCTAACGTTGTTGCTGACGCTCTTAGCAGATTATCAATGGGTAGCACAACCCATGTAGAGAAAGGGAAGAGGGAGTTAGTCAAGGACGTGCATCGGTTGGCTCGATTAGGAGTCTGACTTGAGGAGAACAACGAAGGAGGAGTTAATGTTCAGGACGGGGCTGCTTCCTCGTTAGTGATGGAGGTGAAGGAAAAGCAAGACCAAGACCCTGTAATACTCCAACTGAAGGAGGATGTCCACAATTAGAGGGTGATGATTTTCTCCAAAGGGAAAGATGGAGTGTTAAGATATCAAAGTCGATTGTGTGTCCCAAATGTTGATGGCATACGAGATAGAATAATGACAGAAGCTCATAACACTAGATATTCCATTCATCCTGGCTCCACCAAAATGTACCACGACTTAAGGGAAGTCTATTGGTGGAATGGGCTAAAGAGGGACATCACAGAGTTTGTTTCAAAATGCCCAAATTGCCAACAAGTGAAGGTTGAGCATTAAAGGCCATGTGGATTGGCTCAGAACTTTGAAATTCCGAAATGGAAATGGGAGATGATTAACATGGACTTTATCACTGGCCTGCTGAGATCTCAGAAGCAACATTATTCGATATGGGTGATCGTGGATATAATGACTAAGTCGGCCCACTTTTTGGCAGTGAAAACAACGAACATTATGGAGGAGTACGCCAGATTGTACATCCAGGAGATTGTGAGGTTGCATGGGGTCCCTTTGTCCATTATCTCGGACAGAGGCACTCAATTTACCTCCCAATTGTGGAGATCATTTCAGAAAAGTTTGGGTACTAAGGTGAACCTGAATACGGCCTACCATCCACAGACGGATGGTCAAGCGGAGCGTACAATTCAAACACTGGAGGACATGTTCAGAGCTTATGTCCTTGACTTCAAAGGGAATTAGGATGATCATTTACCACTGGCTGAATTTGCATATAACAATAATTATCATGCAAGCATTCAAATGGCTCCTTATGAAGCCTTGCATGGAAGGAGGTGTAGATCGCCTATTGGGTGGTTTGAGGTTGGAGAAGCGGAGCTCATTGGACCCGATCTTGTTCACTAGTCGATGGAAAAGGTCAAGGTCATTAGAGAAAGGTGAAAGACTGCCCAAAGTCACCAAAAATCTTACACCGACGTGAGAAGGAGTGACTTAGACTTCGAAGTGGACGACTAGGTGTACTTGAAAGTGTCACCTATGAAGGGTGTCCTAAGGTTTAGGAAGAAGGGAGAGTTGAGTCCACGTTATGTTGGACCCTATCAAATCGTAAGGAGAATAGGGAAGGTGGCTTAAGAGTTAGAGTTGCCTTCTGAGTTAGATGTGGTGCACCCGGTGTTCTATGTGTTAACGCAAAGAAATGCTTAGGAAATCTAGCCTTGGTGATCCCTGTTGATAGCGTTGGGGTGAAAGATAACCTATCTTATGAAGAGGTCTCGGTTCAAATTCTTGATCGTCAGATTCGTAAACTAAGGAACAAAGAAATAGCCTCAGTCAAGGTCCTGTAGAGGAATCAATTCATTGAAGAAGACACATGGGAAGTTGAGGAGGAGAGGAAAGCAAAGTATCCGCACTTGTTCGTGCCAACTGATGGTGAAAGTACTGATGTTAAAAATCCTTACTCTTCACTAAGCTAAGTGTTCTATTCTTTTATGTGTCTTCCTATTGTTAAGTCGGGGATTGATTTATTGAATTGAGTGTGGGAATGAGTCTTGAGTCTATGCGTGCCTTAATCCCCATCTCTACTCCTCATTCGAGGACAAATGATCCCAAGGGGGAGATGATGTGACGCCCGGTAAAATTACCAAAATGCCAGTAGAGTGAGGGTATACGCGTAACGCATCTTCTGGGGCTCGTATGGCAAATCCTAGACCGGATTTGTGATCAGCATGAAAAATGGAGTGGGAAAATGGTTTGGGTCGAATTTTAGGACGACCCGATCGAAAGATAAATTTTCCATCCAAGTCACAAATTAGTGACTGTCCGCGACAGAGGCACAGCGCGCACCTGTCGTGCCGCGCCTCTGTCGCAGAGGGACACTTGTATGTTTTTCTAGATTTTCGACGGGATGGAGAAAATTCGTTTAAAAACACTTTTCCAAAATCCATAGTTCGTGATAGGTCTGCGTCGCAGACCGTGTGATTTCCGAATCGGAAATTTCTAATTTATTTCGAGGGGCATTCTGGTCAATCCCTAACCCCTCCTAAACACTAATACACGGCTAGTAAGGTCGTTTGTACATGAAAAGAACCTAAAAACCCCTATCTAAGTCCTATTCCAGAAATCTAACAAGGCTAGGGCTTGAGAAGAGGAAAGAAGGGCTTGGGGTGAGACATTCGAGAAGAGATCCTCGACATCACCCGGTTGAACAGCTGCATCACATGTATGTAAGGCTAAACTAAAACATGGGATTGTTCTCTCATGTGCTCCATAGAGGTCATAGTTGAATTGATGATTGAAGAGTCTACATGCATGATTTCTTTTATGGATTTTCCTGAAAATTATATTTGAAATTACATGTTTTCTATGTTGATGATCATAATACTATTTGTTTTCTTAAATTTAATACTCTCATGGAATTTGCATAACCCTACATGACTAATTTGAAAAGCATGAATAATGCACTTGAGAATTGAGTCTAGAGCCTTGCAGTGGGATTGTTTTTGTGATGATGAGTTGACGAAATCTTGATTGCCTTATGAGTCTCTATAAATGAACTCTACCGATGTGTCATTCACTTGTTTCCTAATGACGGTTATAAAATTTTGGGTCATTGAGGAGATGTTGATGATAGGGTTAAAACCCCTATGAGATGTTGATGATAGGGTGGAAGTCCCTATGAGATAATTGATGAAAAGGCCAAAGTCCCTGTGAAATATTAGTCGTGGACGGGGAGTGAGTCCCTATGAGACTGGTTGAGGTTGATTTTTCGAGCATTGAGTTGGGAGGAGTATCGAGCGCCGAAATGAGTAGGAGTGAGACCCACTCGAACTCATTAACTACGTCACCAAACGTAGGAGAGGCTTAAACCATCTCATATATATATGGTTTCCCTTGAGGTTTAACAATCCCTAAAAGCAATTGAGGATCTGTTCGGTTTGATTCCATGCCGGGTATATCGATATGGAATCCAGTGTTCCTTACTTGGAAAGTTTGGAACCACTATGGCAACATCAGGGTGATTGTTGTACATTCACTGACTCATAAGTGAGTGTTGTCGGATAAGAGAAACTCCCGGGAAAATTTGTACCTTACTCCAAGGCTAGATGAGATAAGCGGGGTGGACACCCCTGAGATGATCCATGTGATGAGTTGAGACTATTGATGAGTCTAAGGTAATGGTGTGTCACTTGTCCACTTTGTACTCTTTCGTAGATGGACAAGCTGGCGATTGATGTGATTATGATATTTATTTTTACTTGATGTTACTTCTCATATTTTCTACTGGTTTCTGTTTCGTTTAGCTATTTTACATACCTATACATTCCAAGTACTGAAGTCCACTCTGGACTGCATCATTTTATGATGCAGAGGCAAGTACTAGAGATCATCAACAGGAGCTCTGTTGAAGATCATAAATTCAAAACTGATTTAGTGAGCCTCCCCCACTCCGGAGGAACCATTATTTTTATTTCATCAGGCTTAAGAGTTAGGATTGGACTATTTCCTTATTTCGCTTTAGGTAGCCATGGATCTTTCATTGGCACCACATGATTACTGATAGAGGCTTCTTAGACAAGGGTTGAGCATTGATGTTGAGATTGTGAGCTAGTTCTTTCTACTAGCCTTCATTATTTTATCTATATTTCTTTGAGACTCTAGATGAGATACGTCCTTTATTTATATGTATTTTCCGCTATTTATTAGAATTACGTGATTGAATGATGTGATGAGGCTAAGTGGTTCGCTTGGGGACTAGCAATAGTCTCTGAGTGTCGGCCACGCCAAGGGTACCTTTCCGGGGCGTGACAATAACACTCTTTTTCATCATTCGAGGACGAATGATCCCAAGGGGGAGATAATTTTATGCTAGGTAAACTTACCAAAATACCCCTAGAGGAGAGTTATACGCGCAACACTTCTTCCCATGCTCGAATAGAAAATCCAAGACCGGATTTGCGATGAGCATAAAAACTTAAGTGGGAGAATGGTCTCCAATTATTTTTAGAGCAATCTGGTCAAAAGATAATATTTAGATCCAAAAATCAAAACAGTGTTGATGCCTGACAGAGGCACATTGCGCTTCTCCAATGCATCCACACTTCTATTTTCTCAAATATTTTGAAAGGATTGGAAAAATTCATTCAGAAAATTTTTGGAGGAAATACACTATATGCGACCATTCCGCGTCACGGACTGGGGTATTCCGAAGTTGAGAAATTTCTAAATTTTGTGAGGGGCATTCCCAACAATTTCTAACCCCTCTAAAACTCTATACACAATCTAATTAGCTCTGTTTGACATAAAAAGGGTCTAAAACCCCATTCTGAAGTCCTTTTCTAACAATTTAACAAGAGTAGGACTTGAGGAAAGAGTATTAGAGCTCGAGATTGAGGAATTCAAGAGGAATACATATAAGGACATTGAGTCTCCCAAACCTTCAAACCTAAAAAATACTTAAAACCCCTTTTTGCTTATTCTAAGACAAATACAATATAAGAAAATAGGCTATTAGCTACTGATTTTAGCTAGAGAACTCAAATTTCAAGCTAATTACATCATTACCATTGGATTTACCTAGGAATTTTTTCATTTAGCTAATTCATGTCTGTAGTTAAACACTTGTTCTCTTGTGAAGTAATATAGATGCGCTTTTTTCCTTAGACCTTGGGGTTATTCCCCCTAGCAGAAGATAGGCACATTGAAGGAAAAGGGCGAGGTGACTTTGGACTTTAAAGATCCTTTTTGTTATTGTTACTTTTTTTCTAGGACAAACGAGCTGTTGTTAGATGCTTCACCTCGATTATATCTTACGAAATTTTCATTGGAGTCTTTGGTAAAGTTGGACCACCAAAAGGGTAATAATTAGGATAATGAAAAGGCATTGATGAAGAACCAACTTGACAATTGTTGTTGTAAGCAAATATGTTATTATTGATCTTAGGAGGACTTGTTATTTTCTTCTTACAAGTAAGGGTGATAATTTTAATGTCATTGATGCTAGGGCAAGGATGATCCACTGGAGTCTGACTGTTCCGACGACAGAAATACTTTTGAGCATGACTAGCCACTTGAGTTTGTATCTTTGAAACAACATAGTACCTTGAGATGCTCTTCCAATCTCCTTTCCCAAATTTGTTTAGTCCCATAAGAAACAACATATATATATCATGCCACGTGGTTAAAAATTATTGAAGAAAAGAGTAAATTCAAAATTATTTTATAAAAAAAATTAATTTAAAGAGTTCAAGTTTATATGGATCAATCAACAAGTTATAATCAGTTTTACATGTTGCAGCTAGTGACCTAAAAATGTTATTTCAAGAATCATCCAAAATGTGGATTATACTTTCACTACATATAAAAATTGAAATTATAAGTGACATCAACATGCAGACAACAAAAGTAAATGAAATCAATCGCAAAATAACAAACAAAATTCTTGATGGAAAAAATATGTTTGTATATATCTGTATTATAATTTTTTTTAAAACAAAAGTAAAGAGGTCAAGTGTGTGTGTGGAGAAGGGTGGGGCAACAAAAGAACTCAAATGAATTAAAACCTCACCATGCTAGATGAAATATAACAAAAATCAAAACTAAAAAAAAAATCAAACATGCAGGGAAAAAATGAAATTATGAGTGAAAACTTAAAAATAAAATTTTTGAAGTATTTGTGTATGTCAAAATTAGTCATAACTTAATTAAAAAAAGATAAAAAACGAGAGAGAATTTTATTTAATTACTGGTGTTCTCATTCAATCCATGGAATTCCCCTTCGCCGGTGATGTGAATTACTGTTTTTTACCTGAGGTAGCACGCCATTGAGTCATGAGTTATCTTCCTCGGTCACTTTGTGATGCCGCGTATCACGACGAACATTAGAAACAATAACACCAATGTCGTTGTGGTTTGGAGAATTTGCCATTTCAACGTCTTTGAAGAGGGTAACTAGTGTGTAGCTGAGTGGCTTAAAGTATTTGTGTTAAGTCGTATAGTAGTGCTTTTTATAGTTGAAAAGAATTGTTTAAAGGACGCATTAATCGATGGTGAGAAGATTATTTTTATCTTTGAATGGATTCTTTTATAATTAATTGAAATAACTTTTATTTTCTTTTGATTCAATTAAAAAAAGTGTTTATGCGATATAATGAGGGTCTACAATGTAAACATCTGATGTTAAAAATGTATTGATTCATTTTGCCCTTCTTTAATTAATTACTTCTTCTATTCAACAAAGAAAAGGAAATTAATCCTGAAAGTAAATTACAAACTACTATTTGAGTTTGACCTAACTAAGTGCCACGAAAATAAATTGTCTAACAAGTTGAAACTAAAACAGGGCAAATGCAAAAAGAAAAAGGAAGTAAAACTGCCTCCTTCAAAACATCTCTACAAATTTATTATTTTTCACTTTCTTGGAATGTCATTTATTGCCCTCCAAATGAAGACAATTTGTAGTTGATGATTTTTCAGCTATCTACTACTTGAAGTACAAAATGTTAGTAGCACAGGTTTATAGTCAATTTTATTTACAAAATTATTTTTAATTTTAACAGAATCTACTCATAAGGGTGAAACTTATTTGTACATCTCAATTTTGTTTTAAAATTTAAATTATTTTCTGAACTTTGAATGATGATCTTTCTTCTCTTTATTTGTTATTTTATTTAAAAAAAAACTGTTCATTTTAATCTCTACATCAATATTTATCTCACTCATTTTTTAAATTATGTTTCTGCTTCTTTTTAGTATCATGATATCTCTATTGTAGTTGGTGTTTTTTCACCGGTCTGCTATTTACAGTATAAAACGTTAGTAGTGCAGGTTTATAATAAAGTTTATTTACAACGTTAACCTCTTTTACTTGTCAATTTTGTATTTATGAATGTAATTTCACTGTAACAGACTTTTAAGACTTTGCGAAAACCACTTAAATCAATAAAACAACTGCACAACCACACAATACAAAGGGAGGAAAGAAAGAGGACCAGCAATGCTTTTAAAAGATAATGAAAAATGATAAAAAAAAATGTTCTTAAATTGTGCAAAATTTAATAAAAAGACATTTCATTAATAGTTTAATTCAAAAATATTACTTTTGTCAATAGTTTAGTCCACCAATACCTCTATTATTACTTAATTAGATTTAAAAAAAATTATTTTTCTAATAAAATATTTTTTATTGAATTATCTCTCACATTTTTATTAATTAAACTTTTAAAGGAATTAAACAAGACAAGAAATAATAAAAGTATTCTTTAAAAACAATATTTTTGTTAGGAAAATAATGTATTTAAAAGGAAAAAAAATAGTGTTTTATAAAAAAAAAATAAAAAGTTAACCCAATTTGCAACAATAGAGACATTTTTGGACCAAATTATTAAGGGCAGATGAATTTTTAGACCTAATTATTAACATATAACACTGTTTGTTAAATTTTGCACAATATAAAAGTATCTTGACCCTTATTCGTAAAAGCAGTGAACTAAAAAATTTCAACTCAACTACATTTAAACGGAGAAGAATTTATCTTATATAATACAATAACAATATTATATTAAATTTAAAATAAGATATGTTCTCTGGCCTATCGGAGAAAAGCCTATGCCCAATACAGGAAGAAGACTGCGGCAAAAAGTTGTTCGTCTGGTATGTTTGTCTTCCCTTTATCAGCTAGCAATATAGTTGCATTGTAATTATTCCACCTTTTTCTTCCTACTATTGTGAAATATTTATCAATATAGTGGGAAGAAATGGGTTTGATAATTGCAATGCTACTATACAACCTGCCGATAAAGGGAAGACAGTATACCAAGTTTGTCCCAATAGCATGGGTGCAGGCTCCAAAAGAGAGAAGCCCAATGAATGTTAGATGCAAAGACCCTCACCTCATTAAGATCATATTGACATACTCTCCCAAAAAAGAAAGAGCAGACAATCCAGTAGATCACGAACTTGCACAATGGGCAATGATTTTACTATAAGAGAAAGTTCTAATAATATCGAGGAAATTAAATACTAGAGTGGGAGTTACAGATATTCATTCCTAAATTATATCACCAATCATATTTATAAGCTAATGTCAATTCAAGAAAGCCATTATAAATTTTCTTGGGTTACTTCAAAGCGTACACGTTAGTTAGTTATAATAAGGGGTTAACCATCCCCATGCACGCCATTATTTGACACTGTAATGTATAATGCATATAGAGAATGGTTTTGCCTTACTATGACAGACTAAGTTCTATATTTAAGAATAACAAAAAAAAACTCTTTGAAAATGTATATTTTAGAGTAACTCAAAAGAGCTGAAAAAATCTATACCTTTGACACTGTATTGCATGATGCATATGGAGAACGATTGTCTCTTACTATAACAGACTAAGTTGTACATTTTAGAGTAATTTAGAAAAGTTTTAAAAATTTATACGTTTTAGAGTAACTCAGAAAAGTCTTAAATAACCGTAAGTTTTAGTTTCTTATTTGTTTGTTATTGTTGTTTCAGTTTCTTGACTACTTTCATTTTACTGACAAGTTGATACAAGACCAACTCCGACCATACTATATTTTATGCTCTATTTTCTTGTCACGCCACGGGAGATACCCTGGATGTGGTCAGCACTGAGAGACTGTTGCTAGTCCCCAAGTGAACCACTTGGCCTCATGATAGTCACATTAAATCATTTAAATCAGCGGAAGACATCAGAATAAAAGAGACATAATGATAGGTAGCACATATTACTTCTAGCTTAATGAATAAGGTCCATAGGCGAACCAAGTCAAACTGAATAATTATGACGTAATAGTAGATTTAAAGAAAACTCAATTCAATGGAAGGAAAGACCCCAACATCATGTCATCATCTTCTAGTCTATGAAGCCTCTACCTCTACAGTCTAAAATGGTACCATGACAAGCCATGACTACCATAACTCAAAATGAAACTGACTTTATAAAAAAGGAATAAGAGATGGAATCCTCCGAATATAGGGGAGGACTCAGCAATAAGTTGTAGGAAAATTGGATCTTCAACAGGGCGCCTGTTAAGGATCCTGAGTACTAGTCTCTGCATTATAAAAAGATGCAGACACAAGTGGACGTCAGTGCGTTAAATGTATGAGTATGTAAAATATCTAGAAAGGAAAGAACATAATAAGATTCACTCAACTCAAACATCAACTCATCTCAGTCATAGACTCAACTCAAGAGACTCAACTCAAAACGTAAGGAACTCAATCATCACCTTAAGATACCCTCATAACTAATCTTGGAGTTTCTCTAACCGACAACCATCACCTATGAGCCAGTGATGATACAACGAAGAGATGTCATTACCACATTCACCGAGTACCTTGCCGAGGTAAAATACATTACATCAGTTGATCCACAATAAAAAACATCAAGTCCAATTTTGGGACAAGGGAAACATTTGGTTTTACAGTTCAAACTTCTCTTACGCTGGCCATATAGTTATTGAGTTTCTATTGTTATCTACCCTTACTCAATTTGGTGCACAACACCCCTCTCAAGACCCGGCATGCTCATAAGATCTTAATCATCTGGATTACTCTTCTAACTAGTCTATTGTATATAGTTAACTCAATTAAGTACATCAACATCAACTCTTTGGTTAGAATCACTATCTTAGGAATAATTTCATGATCTTTAAGACTCTAGGAACATCAATTTCATCAACATCATCATCAGTATTACCATACCAGGATCACAATCATAGTCACATGTACATTCATACCATCAAGGCTCTAGACTCATTACCTAAGTTCATTCTTGCAATCTTTTATGAAAATACATGTAGGGTTTTCTAAAATGACTCAAAAATGTATTTAAGCAGTAAAAATCAAGTTTATGATGATCCTCACCACATAAAAGTACATAAAATATATATAATTTATAACAAAACATTCAAGATACATGCATGGAGGCACAATACACTTACAATCTTACTATTACCATCAATGGGGGCACATGAAAGGACAGTTTCGTGCTTTAGTTTAGCCTTACATACATGGAATGAAAGACGATGTTAATGTTCACAAGAAATCAACATCAACCTCTGGAACCCTAGCCTTCTTCCCTCCTTCTCTCAAGAACTCTAACTCAACTTTTAGCCTAAGAGACTTTGGAATGGGTTTACAAACACTATTTTAGACCAAAAATGACCTATTTTGATTGTGTTTTAAGTTTAGAAGGGGTGAGAAAAGTCTTGAATGCCCCTCACGAAAAAGCTGAAAAAAATGTACCTTGGCATACCAAGTCTGCGTCGCAGACATGGTGTTTTAAGGGTTTTTTTCTATGTTTTTTTCGATCGAGTTTTCTAATCCCATATAAAATATTGGGATCACATCCAGGAGTAAGTCTGCGACTAGTCAGTGTCTGTCACGCCTTGGGATGGTACCCAAGACGTGGCCTGCACCTAGAGACTATTGCTAGTCCCTAAGCGAACCAGTTAGCCTCATCACATCCATTCAATAAGATAACTTCAGACAATCTGCGGAAGACTAAGAAAAATAAATGTGCACATCTCATCTAACTCTTAAAATAATATATAATAGATGAAGGCTAGTAGATAGAACTAACTCATAGTCTTAATAATCAACGTCCAACTCTCGTCTATGAAGCCTCTATCACTAATCAAGTGGTGTCAATGACAGACTCATGGCTACCGAAATCAAAATTTAAGACTAGTCTAGTCTAACTTAAAAGCATGATAAAATAGAGATAGTGAATTATTAGAAGTAGAGGAGGCTCACCACTCTGCTGAATATCTCTGATCATCAACGGTGCGTCTGTTGATGATCTCTAATCCCTATATTTGCATCATAAAACAATGCATCGCCAAGTAGTGTCAGTACGTGGAATTTATGGTATGTGAAATAGCTGAATAAAAAAGAAACAAGTATAGTAATTGTAACGCCTGGTAAATTAACAAAATACCCCTAAGGAAGAGGTGTGCGCCAAACACGTCTTCCGATGCTCAGATTAAAACTTTGAGAGCGGACTCATGATCATCATGAAAAATTGAGTGGGGGGAGGGTCTCGGTCTATTTTTAGAGCGATCAAGTCAAAAGATAAACTTTCGTTCCAAAACAAAAAACAGTTTGTCTTCATGAGTCAAAACCCTCTCCTTCACCCCTAAACATAAAACGCTCAAGAATCATCAAGAAAGTCATCAAGTTAGGTTTAACTTTCAAGATTCATCATCAAGGTGATTTATTCTTCATAAGCTTTAAGCTAATTTCTCTATCTATTCATGAAATCCCTAATAGAATCTTAAATTATAACCTAGGGTTTCAAGAAAGTGAATTCAAGAATCCCATGAAAGGACTCCATGATTCTTCTTTCCATGAATTAGGGTTTTTCATCAAGAACTGTAAAGAAATTGGCATAACCAGGCATCTCAAACATTGAACCTTTCAAATGGAGCATCTCGCTTGATTAAAAAAAAGAAATTCGACAATGAAACTCTTTAAGCAGGCGAATTACATATTCATATCCACAATAAAATAATTGTTCACAAAATTTTGGGTCTTCTTTTTCGTCTCTGGTTACTCGATAATGTTGTGATTGTGTTTCACATTTGATGAGAGTCTAGATGATGATGTTGATGAGAATAATGTTTCATGATGTCTTAAACCTGAAATTTAATTTCTAAGAGAGCATTTTGAGTCCATAATGTTGATGTTGATGTTTATAGGGTGAGGTGATATTGATATTGAGGTATTATGTCCCTACGGGACTGATGTTGATGTTGACGTATTATATTATGTCCCTATGGGACTGATGATGATGTATTATGTCCCTATAGGACTGATGAGGTTGATGTTTTATGAGCATGTCCAGTTCTAGGAGGAGTATTAAACACCAAAATTGTGGGACCCCGTGTTTCCTGTCCTCCGTTATTTAAATAGTGTTGCATTATATAAGGCATATGTGATTTCTGCTAGCACCTAAGGATAGTAAGGCTGCAAATAAGTGTTAATATCAAGGACCTAATGTTTAAAGCCAAAGGAATACCCCAAATGCACGTTCGGGATTAAAGAAATGACCTGAGTGGCACCTCGCCCTTTTCGGAAGGTTTAAATTAGGATTCACTTTTCGGATGGGAGTAAAAGTTTATAATTTTCTAATAATGGGTTTCCTTAAGCTATTTTAATAGCACAAAGGTCATACATTAAGTTTTGGAATCAAGAAAGTTGCAAGATAAAGGTTGGCCAAAGTTACGGAGATTGTCGAGCTAGAAACCAGGTCATGGGTCGGATCAGGTTGACCAAACTTAATGTCGGCTATTTTGACATTTTAAAGCTCAAAATAAGCCATTTTCATCCCAAACCAGTGTGAAACTGAAGATAAAGCTCCCAAGGATTCTCTAAGTGATTTAGGTATGTTTTTCGCATTTTTAGCGTTATAATTCATCGTCGTGCCTAGAAATGTGTGCCTTACGCTTTGCAATTATTTTTCCCTCGTATTAGCCATGTTTGGAGCTATTTTTGGGCTATAAAAAAGTGTCGTTCTTGCTGGTATTGTTGTTTTGCAGCTGGTATGTTTAGGTAATAATTTTAGAGCTCTTTTACGGTCATTGTTACGAAGTTTTACTGACATTTCCTCACGTAAATGCTCCTTGCCGAATATGGTCATTAATGATGAATTTTTGACTGTTTATAGGTGTCTTTAAGCTGCATATATGTAGTCATTGCGAAGCTTAAGAAGTAAGGAACAACTTTCGTGAAGAAACTTTTGGCAATTGGATGTTCGTTGGAGAAGTATGTTAAGGCTAAGCTCTATCCCTCCTTTTAGCACGAAATCCAGGAAGTTTCCCAAAATGTCAAATGTGATATCTTATTATTCTGTTGCTAGAAAGACCTTTTGTGAAAGGCAATGGTATTGCAGCTGAGTTATTTTCACGATGGTATTAGGTTGAAATTCCATTAATTCGCTTAAACTGGGCATTCAATTTCTATATATAACTTTTTCGGTTTCTCGGCTACCTATTCATATGTTCGAGGTGTTTCTCTTCTTGGTGTAGTTCCATTAAAATAAATGTAGAATGCGAAGGGAATATAGTATTCAAAATGAGTCCTTCTTCCATACAAAAATATAATTAAAGAATTTAACAAGTAACACGTTGGTTTCCAATATTCTCAAGTGAAACGCTCCTGTCTAAACTACTAAGGCACTTGATCCTGTTTAAATACATTCTTTTACTAATTGACATGGGACCAAATATAATCATTATGTAAAGCACCTTTATGAACATTTTCAAAGTTAAGGCTTCACTCTAAATGTTGGGTTAAATTCCCAAACTTGTTAACAAGACAAGTATGATCCCATGAGTCATATGTATATGCAATGACAATGATTATGATGCTATGAGAATAAGTGTACCAATGAGCCAAGATTGGTTGAATGAGGATTATTACAATGCTATGAGAATAAGTGTACCGATGAGCCAAGATTGGCTAAGTTCTTGCTATGGTTTACTATATGCATTCAACATTCATATCATATATTGTACGTTATGCATGGACTTCGAGCTATAATCGAAGGTATGGGGCCCATTTGCCCAACTATATATATGTATATAGTACAGATGGCCACAGGTTGGCAGATATGATTCCGGTTAGCTACCGGAAAGGACCACCAGTGATAGCATTTGGTTGGGTATGTCATGCATTTACATCTATATATATGTATTCACGACATGCGATACTCGAGCATACCATACATTGTTTTATCACTAGGAGGTGGCTTATTGGCCATTAAGGCTACTAGTGTTTTGGTTACAGGTGGTATTCCTATTATCCTTTTACTACAGTTATCTATGCTTTTACTTCCTGCCTTACATACCAGTACATGTTTATTCGTACTGACATCCCTTTGCCTGGGGGCGCTGCATTTAATTTCGTGCGTGCAGGTCCAAGTAGGGGTTCTGGTTTACCCCTCCAGTAGGAGCCCCATTCAGCTATGAGTTGGTAAGCTCCACCTCTTCCTAGAGCTTTCACAGGATGTTTACTTTTTGTTGTGCAGTTAGGTATGTTGGGGCCTTGTCGCGACAGTGTTAGTGATTCTCATAGACGCTATTGTGGACATGTTATTGTGGGTTAATCCTTTTCTATTTTTCAGTCTCCAGTTATAAGATTGGCATGTATATATGCTGTGTGCCTGTACCTCTGTGGTGGCAGCCTTGTCGGCTAGCAAGTACTTTATCGTTCTGATTTATATATCTTGATCCACATGATTTTCTATTGACCAGGTCATGACCTAAAATGTCCAGGCTTAGTCTTTTGGACATTATGCTGCCCGACTTTCTTTTGGTCCCTAGTCAGTTCACTAGCATGTTTAGTGGCTTACCCGACCAATAGCGATATCGGGTGCCAGTCGTGCCTCCCCTCTCCTTTGGGGCGTGACAGAAATAGGTGAGAGTGAATCCCACTAGAATCCATTAACTACGTGGCCCGCGTAGGAAGAGATGATTGAACCGTAATACAGATGGCTCCTTTCTTGTCCTAATAGAGGACTGAGGTTTTTCTCGTGGATCCACTAAGGTTGATGTCCTTCACCCCGGGCAGGGTACTGGATGGATGTGGCAACGGCATCACTTTGTTGTATCATCACCGGCTCATAGGTGATGATTGTCGGTTAGAGAAACTCCCGGTGAGGTCTTACTTTGATAGTACTCTAATGTTGATGTTGATGTGATGTTTGAGTCGATTTTCTTTGAGATGAGTCTGATATATTAATGATGTTGAGATGAGAGGTTGAGGATTCATTTGTCTACTTTAATCTCTTGCTTTAGATAGACGCTTGACATTCTGATGGAGTATGAAGTTGTGTTGAGGTTTTCCCTATCCTGTTGTATTTATATTGTTATATTAAGCTATTTTACATGTTAGTACATTCCACGTACTGACGCCACTCGGTGCTGCGTCGTTTCAGGATGCAGATGCGGGAGTTAGAGGACTTCAGTAGATGGATCGTTGAGGTCAGAGATTTCGAGTTTAGTCATTAGTGAGCCTCCTTGTTTTCCAGAGGAGACCCTTATGTTTGTTGTTTTCGTTATTTATTGAGTTGGGTAGTCATGGCCTATCATTGTACCATCCTAGATAGTTGAGCCAAGTTAGAGGCTTCATAGACACGAGTCGAGGTTTGATGTTGATGATCTTCCCTTATGAATTGAGTAGTATTCATACTTATCTATTATGATGTTTAGACTGATGTTGGCCATTGGCTCTTTTATTGAGGTAGCTCACTACTCTACTTTTGCTATTCTGCTATGTCGTTGTTGAGTGACTTTCCTGAGAACAGGTGGTTTGCTTGAGGACTAGCAATAGTCTCTGAGTGTCGGCCACGCCGAGGGTACCCTCCTAGGGCATGACAAACTTGGTATCACAGCCGACTCTCGACTAGTATGGTGGTAGGGCAAACCTTAGCGAGGATACTGAGTCCCTACGGGGGGTAAGTGCAGGGACGGCGATACGTAATGCCTGGCTCACTTAGGAAAATCCCACATCGGAAAAGAGAGGGAGAGTCCCGGGCTATTTAAGTAAAGGGCTGGACCTAATACTGTGAGGCACCTTTCGGGGTGAGCCAAATGGACAAAACCGTGATGGGCTAGGCCCAAGAGCGGATAATACTTCACAGTGTTGGACCAGGTTGTTACAGGTAGTATCAAAGCACAGAGTTCAAGAGTCCGAGGGAGTCTATGAAGTCGTGTCTAGTAGAGTCTTGTTTATGTGTGTGTTATGCACCACACTTCATAAAAAGGAGGCTATAGGACATTAGGAATGGTTAAACTTCTTTGATATTTTGAGTTCGTGCGATAGAGTTTGACTTTATGAGACCTCCCCCCCCTTCTAATTCGTGTGTTACGCGTTTGCAGATCATGCCTTCAAAATGCACTGCCACCAAAAGAGATGCCTTAGTTCCTAACACTGACAATTCCTTACCAGAGGCCCCTACCCAGAATGAGACAACGAGATGAGGTCGACCTGCCAGAGCTACTGAGGCTCCACCGGCACCTCCTGCTCAGTCAGCCTCCACTTCAGAAGCAGACTTCAGGGGAGCCATTGCTATTCTCACTATATAGTGGACTCACAGAGAAGTCCCCAGGCCCCTAGCTCCAGTTCCCAGGAGCCTACAGCTGCAGCCAGGCTTGGAGATTTCCTGAGGATGAACCCACCAGTCTATCCGGGGTCCAAAGTTGAGGAAGACCCGCGAAACTTTATTGATGAGATACGCAAGATCTTGAGGGTTATGCATGCAAATGGGGTTGAGGGAGTTGAGCTGGTCTTATACCAGCTTAAGGATGTTGCCAACATCTGGTATATCCAGTGGGAAGATAGTAGAGGTGAGAATGTTGAGTCTGCTGAGTGGGAGGAGTTTGAGAGTGCTTTTCTCGATCACTTCTTTCCCCAAGAGTTAAGGGAGGCAAAGGTTGAGAATTTTGTGAACCTGAGGCAAGAGGGGTTAACTGTCAAAGAGTACAGCCTGAAGTTCATCCAGCTATCCCGATATGCACCCGATATGGTCCTTGATATGAGGGTGAGGATGAGGAAGTTCATGTCTAGATTGGAAGGCATGTAAAGAGGGAGTGTAAGGCAGCGTTGCTGATTCTAGGTATGGATATCTATAGACTTATTTTCTATGCCCAATAGACTGAGGAGGACAAGAAGAAGGACAGGGAAGAGCATCAGAGGAAGAAGGACAAATTGGCAGGGCATGAGCCTAACCAACAGAAGCAGAATTAGGGTGATAGAACTTTCTTTCAGAAGAAGTCTTCTGGCTATGCACCCCTATGGCGAGTGTGCCTGTTCAGCAAAACTGGTATGATCAGAAATCCTATGGTCACCAAATTTTCAAAGCTCAGGGACCTCAGTCCCAAGCTAGCATTGCCCAAGGTCCGAGAGGAAAGCCACCTTGTGGAAGATGTGGCAGGCTGCATCTTGGTGCGTGCCGTGAGGGCACAAATACTTGCTTTACATGCGAACAGCCTGGCCATTTTCAGGGTGAGACCCCTTCGAGGAGATGGGGTGATAGAGGTAATAGAGCTAAGTCTTCTGCAGTGCCCCTTGCAGGTAGTCATCAGTAGGCTACTATGGTGAATGTAGGCGGTGGGATGAACCGTCTGTATGCGATAGGTAATTGACAGGACCAACAGGTTTCTCCAGATGTTGTTACAGGTATGCTCCGAATCTTTTCTTATAATTGTTATGCATTGCTTGACTCGGGTGCCACTTTATCCTTTATGACGCCCTATGTGGCCAATAAGTTTGAGATCCTTCTAGAGTGTTTGCTTGAGCCTTATACTGTTCCACTCCTACTGGTGAGTCTGTCCTGGCTAAGAGGGTCTATAGAGACTATGTAGTGTCCATCTATCATATGGATATTTTGGCCAATTTGGTAGAGTTGGAGATGGTAGATTTTGATGTAATTCTTTGTATGGATTGGCTCCATGCTTTCCATGCATCCATAGATTGTAGAACCTGAGTTGTTAAATTCCAATTTTCGAATGAACCGGTCCTAGAGTGGAAGGGAAGTTGTGTTGCACCCAAGGGTAGATTTATTTCTTACCTGACGATGAGAAAGTTAATCTCTAAGGGTGGTATTTATCACCTTGTACGAGTTAAATCCGCTAATATTGAGTCCCCTACTACTGAGTCGGTCCTGATTGTAAATGAGTTCCCTGAGGATTTACTTGGAGTCCCTCCTGATAGAGAGATTGACTTCAGTATTGATGTACTTCCTAACATGCAGCCTATTTTTATTTCACCATATAGGATGGCCCTCGCTAAGTTAAAAGAGTTGAAGGAGCAGTTGAAGGATCTGTTAGAGAAAGGTTTTATTAGACCAAGTGTTTCTCCTTGTGGTGCTCCCGTTCTATATGTACGAAAGAAGGATGGGTCTCTCATAATGGGCATAGACTATAGGCAACTAAACAAGGTCACGATCTAGAATAAATATCCTCTTACCTGGATAGATGACTTGTTTGACCAACTTCAGGGTGCCTCATGCTTTTCAAAGATAGACCTCAGAGCGGGTTACCACCAATTGAAAGTGAGAAAATGTGATGTTCCAAAGACAGCCTTCAGGACAAGATATGGCAACTTTGAGTTCTTGGTTATGTCCTTTGGGTTGACGAACGCACCGGTAGCTTTCATGGATTTGATGAATAGGGTGTTCAAGGCCTACCTTGACATGTTTTTAATCGTATTCATTGATGATATCTTGGTGTATTCGAGGGATGAGGAGGAGCATGCTAAACACCTTAGAGTTGTCCTTCAGACTCTAAAGGACCATGAATTGTATGCGACGTTCTCCAAATATGAATTTTGGCTTAAGTCAGTGGCTTTCCTAGGCTGTGTTGTTTCGGGTGATGGAATTCGAGTTGATGGCCAGAAGATTGATGCGGTCACAAACTGGCCAAGGGCGACCTCTCCAACTGACATAAGGAGTTTCTTAGGGTTGGCGGGCTACTACTGCAGATTTGTTGAGGGATTTTCTTCCCTGTTTGCACCATTGACCAAACTGATTCAGAAAAAGGTCAAGTTTCAGTGGTCTAACGAATGTGAGAAGAGTTTCCAAGAGTTAAAGACTAGATTGACCACCGGACCAGTCTTGACATTGCCCGATGGAACGGAATATTTTGTAATATAATGTGATGCATCAAAAGAGTTGGGTTGGGATGTGTATTATTGTAGAGAGGAAAGGTGATAGCCTATGCTTCCAGGAAGCTTAAAGTTCATGAGAGGAACTATCCGCCCCATGATGTTGAGTTGGTGGCGGTAGTGTTCGCACTTAAAATCTGGCGCCACTATTTGTATGGAGTGCATGTGGATGTGTTCACTGACCATAAGAGCTTATAGTATGTCTTCAATCAGAGAGAGCTTAACCTGCGACAGAGGAGATTGTTGGAGTTGCTATAAGATTATAACATGAGCATCATGTACCACCCAGGTAAAACTAATGTTGCTGCTGATGCTCTTAGCAGGTTGTTTACCCAGGTAAAACTAATGTTGCTGCTGATGCTCTTAGCAGGTTGTTTATGGGTAGCACAACCTACGTTGAGTAAGAAAAGAAAGATCTAGCGAAGGAAGTGCACAGGCTAACTTGATTAGGAGTCCAACTTGAGGAGAATGACGAGGGAGGAATTAATGTTCAGAGTAGGTCTTCATCATCCCTAGTGACAGAGGTAAAAGAGAAGCAGGATCGAGATCCTATTATACTCCTATTGAAGGAGGATATCCACAAGCAAAAAGTAATGGTTTTCTCCAAAGGGGGAGATGGCGTATTGAGATACCAGAGAAGGCTATATGTCCTCGATGTTGATGGTGTTCGAGAAAGGATTACGGCTGAGGCCCATAACACTAGGTACTCCATTCATCCGGGCTCCACCAAGATGTATCACGACTTTAGAGAAGTCTATTGGTGGAGTAGAGTGAAGAGGGACATCGCTGAGTTTGTTTCAAGATGCCCAAATTGCCAGCAAGTGAAGGTTGAGCATCAAAGGCCAAGTGGCTTGGCTCAAAACTTTGAGATTCAAGAATGGATGTAGGAGATGGTTAATATGGATTTCATCACTAGCCTACCAACATCCCCGAGGCAGCATGACTCCATATGGGTGATTGTAGATAGGATGTCTAAGTAAGGGCATTTCCTGGCAGTTAAGACGACTAACACTGTAGAGACGTATGCCAAGATGTATATCCAAGAGATTGTGAGGTTGCGTGGAGTTTCCTTTTCCATTATCTCGGACAGAGGAGCCCAATTTACCTCTCACTTCTGGAAGTCTTTCCAGAAAGGATGGGGTACCAAAGTGAACTTGAGCATGACCTTTCATCCACAGACAGATGGTCAGGCAGAGTTCATTATTCAGACGATAGAAGATAAGTTGAGACCATGCGTCCTTGACTTCAAAGGAAATCGGGATGGCCATTTACCATTTATTGAATTCGCATATGACAAAAGTTATCATGCAAGCATTAAAATGGCCTCCTATGAGGCCTTGTATGGGAGAAGGTGTAGATCACCCATTGGGTGGTTTGAAGTTGGAGAGGCTGAGTTGATTGGGCCTGACCTTGTCCACCAGTCCATGGAGAAGGTGAAAATTATTAGAGAAAGATTGAAGAGTGCCCAAAGCCGTCAGAAATCTTACACAGACATGAGGAGAAGAGACCTAGAGTTCAAGGTGGGCGATTGGGTATACCTGAAGGTATCACCCATGAAGGGTCTCATGAGGTTTGGGAAAAAGGGGGAATTAAGTCCTCGTTATATTGGCCCTTATCAAATTTTGCGAAGAATTGGGAAGGTTGCTTATGAGCTACAATTACCTTCTGAGTTAGATGGAATCCATCTGGTGTTCCATATTTCGATTTTGAAGAAGTGCTTGGGGGATCCTGCCTTGGTAATCCCTATGGAGAGCACAAGATTCAGAGACAGTCCGTCTTATGAGAAAATTCCAGTCCAAATCTTTGATTGACAGGTTCGCAGACTGAGAAACAAAGAGATAACCTCTGTCAAAGTTCTGTGGAGGAACCAATTTGTTGAGGAAGCCCCATGGGAAGCTGAGGAAGAGATGAGAATGAAATACCGCACCTGTTCGTGCCTGAGGTTGATGAAAGTGTCGGAGGTAATATTCTTACTTTTTATGTAAATTAATGTTCCTACCATGAGTTTATGTGTATATTCCTGATGTCTGAGTATATGTTACTGAGGTCGATGAAGAGTTGGGGAGTTGAGTTATTGAGTGAGTTTTGACGTGAGTCTTGAGTCTATTTGTGCCAAAATATCGTTCCTACTCATCATTCGAGGATGAATGATCCTAAGGGGGAGATAATGTAACACCGGATAAATTACCAAAATAGCCCTAGGGAAGAGGTGTGCGCAAAACACGTCTTTTGATGCTCGAATTAAAAATTCGAGAGCAAATTCATGATCAGCACAGAAAATTGAGTAGGAAGAGGGTCTGGGTCGATTTTTAAAGCGATCGAGTCAAAAGATAATTTTCGTTCCAAAACAAAAAACAGTGTGTCTTCGTGACAGGGCCACGTCGCGGACCTATCGCAGAGCCACACTTATGTTTTTCTGTGATTTTTTTACGGAGTTGAGTTTTCCGAACTTGCACGGTCCGCAATAGGTCCGCGTCATAGACTGTGTTATTTCAAGTCCGGGGAACATTTCTTTAAAATTTCGAGGGGTATTCTAGTCCACTCCTATACTTTCTAAACTTCCCATACGACGAATAAAGGACGTTTTTTTAAGAAAAGGCTTGCAAAAACATTCTTTCTAGAAAAGTTACTAAGCCAGGGCTTGAGGGGAGTTGAGATGGAGGAATTCAAGCGGAGTTTGTACAAGATATTGCGTTAGCAATCGTTCTAGGTATGTAAGGCTAACTTAAAGCATGTGATTGTTCTCCCATGTGCCCTTTTGAATTAATTGAGTTGTGTACTGAATGTAATGAAGTTGATGTGAAGATTGTTGAGCATTACACTGAGTTTTGCCTAATGCATATATTTTACACGAATTGATGATCATCATAAACTTGATGTATTGCATAATTCATTTTCATGAGTGTTTTTAACAAAACCCTATGATTAATTTATTTTAAAATGTAAGAATGAACTAGGGGATGAGTCTAGAGCCTTAATGAGGATGATGGTTGTGAAGTTGTGATTGTGTTTCACATTTGATGAGAGTCTGGATGATGATGTCGATAAAAATAATGTTTCATGATGTCTTAAACCTGAAATTTAATTTCTAATAGAGCATTTTGAGTCCATGATATTGATGTTGATGTTGATGTTGATGTTGATGTCGATAGGGTGAGGTGATGTTGATGTTGAGGTATTATGTCCCTAAGGGACTGATGCTGATGTTGAGGTATTATATTATGTCCCTATAGAACTGATGATGATGTATTATGTTCCTATAGGACTAATGAGGTTGATGTTTTATGAGCATGTCGAGTTCTGGAAGGAGTATTGAGCACCGAAATGGGTGAGAGTGAGTCCCACTCGAATCCTTTAACTACGTGGCCCGCGTAGGAAGAGAGGATTGAACCGCAATGTAGATGGCTACTTTCTTGTCCCAATAGAGGACTGAGGTTTTTCTTGTGGATCCACTGAGGTTGATGTCCTTTACCCCAGGCAGGGTACTGGATTGATGTGGCAATGGTATTGCTTCATTGTATCATCACCGGCTCATAAGTGATGGTTGTCGGTTAGAGAAACTTCCAGTGAGGTCTTACTTTGATAGTACTCTGATGTTGATGTTGATGTGATGTTTGGAGTCGAGTTCCTTGAGTTGACTTCAGTTGAGTCGAGTTTCTTTGAGATGAGTCTGATGTATTGATGATGTTGAGATGAGAGGTCAAGGAGTCATTTGTCTACTCTAATCTCTTGCTTTAGATAGACGCTTGACATTCTGATGGAGTGTGAAGTTGAGTTGAGGTTTTCCCTACGCTGTTGTATTTATATTGATATGTTTAACTATTTTACATGCCAGTACATTCCACGTACTGACACCACTCGACGCTGCATCATTTTATGATGCAGATACAGGAGTTAAAGGACTTCAGCAGATGCATTGTTGAGGTCAGAGATTTCGAGTTTAGTCATTGGTTAGCATCCTTGCTTTCCAGAGGAGACCCTTCTGTTTGTTGTTTTCGTTATTTGTTGAGTTGGGTAGCCATGGCCTGTCATGGTACCATCTTAGACAGTTGAGTCAAGTTAGAGGCTTCATAGACATGAGTCGAGGTTTGACGTTGATGTTTTTCCCTTATGAATTGAGTAGTATTCATACTTATCTATTATGATGTTTGAGACTGATGTTGGCCATTGGCCCTTTTATTGAGGTAGCTCACTACTCTACTTCTTCTATTCCGCTATGTCGATGTTGAGTGATTGTCCTGAGAACGAGTGATTCGCTTGGGGACTAGCAATAGTCTCTGAGCTTCATCCATGCCGAGGGTACCCTCCCGGGGCGTGACAGTAATATGGGACAATCATTGACTCAGAACAATCATCAAATCAAAACGTCAATTGTCTATCTAAAGCAAGGATAAGAAGTAGACAATAACTCATCAGTATAAATCAAGACTCAAACCATCAACTCAATCTGAAGTACTATCAGTGTGGAACCTATTTGCGAGTTTCTCTGACCTACAACTATCACCTATAAGTCGGTGATGATACAATGGAGCGATGTCGTTGCCGCATCCATCCAGTACCTTGCCAAGGTGAAGGACATGGCATTAGTGGATCCAAAATAAATGACATCAAGTCCTCTTGCAGGACAAAGGAAACATCTAGTTTTACGATCCGTTCCTCTCCTATGTTAGCCACGTAGTTATGGAGTTCGAGTTAGACTAACTCTCACTCCTTCGGTGCTCGATACTCCTCCAAAGACGTAATGCTCATAAGATTTCTCATCTCAACTCAATTATCTCAAATTAACCTTGTAGAGACTCCCATTATCTCATTAACTCAAACTCAACGGTCCTCTATATTTCAGGGTCTCTAACTCATCTCAGTTAACTTAATTCCCATTTAAGAACTCAAGGACTCACATTACAAGAAAATAAGTCTTTAATGAGGGGAAGTTCGGTCATTAAAAGTATAAATTCGATCTTTATTAGTCAATAACGACAAATTAAAATTCCGTCGTCACCGGTCGTTAGTAGCTCCATCTTTAAAAGTTAATGACCGGATTAAATTCCATCATTAAAAGTTAACGATTGGATTAAATCTTGTAGTTAAAAAAGCATTAATGACGACAAAAATCCGTCATTAAAAAAGCTTTAATGATGACAAAAATCCGGTCGTTATACCTTTTTTTCAGCAACCAACCTTTTCCTTCACAAATTAATATTCTAGTTATTAAAAAAAAGGCAAGCTCGGTACACTTCAAGGGAATAGTCTAACCACAAGGATCTATTGTACGGTAGTCTTACCTTGCATTTCGACCAGATGATGTTACCAAAGTTTGAACCCGTGACCTTCAGGTCACATGAAAACATCTTTATCAGTTACTCCAAGGTTCCCTTCAGTTCTAGTTATTAAAACCTTAATTATAACCACAAATCAAATTAACAAAAGTGCAAACTGCGTATGGATTTACACACATAAGCATACAAATACGTGCACATATGAAAATATACAAATTTATTATATTCATATAAAATTTCATAGTACACTACAAAGAATGATATTGCGTAAAGTTACAAAAATATAGCCATACAAATTTGTATAATATTATACTTTTTAACTCTTAATAAAATAAAAACTAGAATAACTTTAAATAATGTTTGAAATATGAAATGCATTCTTCCTGTGCTTCAAATTTACTGTCGCTTATACTTCTTTACACTTTTTTAGAGTATGAGTTCTACAAACTGCATGACCTGTCAAAAGACAAGTATAAAAACATCATGTAAAGTTATTAATAATATTCCTAATAACTATTACCTTCTTTTTTTTCGCAAAATCAAAGATTGACCACAATGAAAATATAATTTTTTTTTTGTTCTCACAACCAAATAAAAAGAAAGTTGAGCTTTCTTGTTCTAGACATAAAGTTGTTTGTTTTTGTATTTTGCACCTTAAGTTATTGACTTTTCGCACATCGCTTCATGGATAAAACCTCCAACTTCTTTTATTTTCACTTTTTATACTAATGGAATTCACCTAATATAAATAATTCAATATCATTAAAATTATTATGAGATACAATCAATTATATCATCTTAAATTTTAAATAATAAAAAAATCACTATTTCTTAATTAATTAGTTGTTGATTATATGTCATGTAAAACTTTTAAAATTTTCTGTTTGTAAAATTTCACGTTATTATTTTTCTAACTCAAACGAATGATTTTTCTTTGTATATACATACTTGTTAGTTTCACAACTAATAATGAAAAAATAACTTAGCACAATAAATAATTTTTTATTAAAAAAAACATTAATACTGGATACTGATTCTTAAGTTTATTGATCGAGGTAATTTTCAAGTGGAGAAACATCTTTCCTCTTGAGAAAATTACTTACAACCAAATATATATAACTTTTCTACCTTAAATTAATCTCATAAGCTCATAATTATATATTTAATATTATTACTTTTATTTTTAATTTTTTTGTTTCATTACAATTTTTTGTTTTGACCTACTTCATCTTGCATATTTAAAAATGTCAAGTAAAGATGAATAAATTATCTCTCAAAATAAAAACATATATAGAAACTATATCAAGAAAATATTTAAGATAAAAAAATTATGCAAAAAAGATTGTAACTAAATACTTTTATTATATTTCAAAATTTTTACATAATTGACTATAAGAAAAATGATGGATAGAGTTATTAGAAAATAATACATTAATAATTTTTTTTCTTTTTATTAAACTTTTTTTTATGAAATAAACAAAACTATAAAGGAGGATTTTCATCGGAATGATTAACAAAGCACCACTTATTATAATTATAATATGATTTGCTCTTATCTCTTTAATCTCATATTAGTTAAACATATTTTTACGCTAACTAATATGTTTGAACGATGGGATGTTATGCTTTTTAACAATCAAATTTTCCTCCCTCATTAATGTTAGATTAAAATTTATTTTAATGATCGTAAAAAGATTTGGCCACTATAAGTGTATTTATAACAATCGGAAAAATAATTGGTCATTATAAGTGTATTTATAATGACTGAAAAATAATTTGGTCGCTATAAGTATATTTATAACGACCGGAAAAAAATTTGGTCACTATAAGTATATTTATAATGACCAGAAAATAATTTGGTCACTATAAGTGTATTTAAAACGATCGCATTTATTTCTCGTCATTAAGAAATGGTCGTTAAAACTCTTTTTCCTAGTAGTGTCAGATCATAAATTAGAAGAAGTTGTTTAGACAGGACTCAAGAACTCAATTATGAAGACTCATGGGATCAGTAGGCTCAGTTAACTCAACCTCATACCCACATCAATATTACCCTCAACATACTAAAGTCAAGGCCTTGGACTCAATCCCTACGTTCATTCATGCAATCTTTATAAAATAACAAATGGGGTTTTATGCGATAAAATCATGTAAAAGCATTAAATCAGTGGCACAAGTTTATGATAATCATCAACACATGAAGATACATGTAATAATATTTAATTAGATATAATTTGTAAGAAAACATTCAAGAATCAGTTTAAGAAACATTTATGGGGATACATGGACTCTTAACTCCTGTATGACCAATTCTGGGGAACATGAGAGGACAATCACATGCTTTTAGTTTAGCCTTACATACCTCGGATGAAGCTCTCAATAATCACTTCAAGGATTTTCTCTTAAACTCTTCAATCCCAAGCTCTTCTCCTCTCTCCCCAAGCCCTAGTCTTGTTAGAGTATTAGAAAAGGACTTAGAATGGGGTTTTACACCCTTTTTACATCAAAATAATCTTATTAGTTCATATATTGAGTGTTTAGAGGGGTTGGGAATTGACAGGAATGCTCCACATAAAATTTATAAATTTTTCATCTTCGGAATAACGAGGCTGCGACGCGGATTAGTCACATACAATGCATTTTTCTCCAATAAGTGTAAGTCTGCTACACTAATTTTTGAAAAATTTTCCCAATCCCGTCAAAAATTTTTGAAAAAAAATAAGTGTAAGTCGCTTGCGCCTCCGCTGCACACAGATATTGTTTCTGTTTTTGGGTCAACATTTTGATCCCGTCACTCCAAAACTCAACCGAGACCATTTTTTCGCTTAATTTTTTGTGTTGATCCATTCAATGTGCCATATGAGCATTGGAAGATGCATTATATGCACATCTTCCCTCTAGGGGTATTTCAATAATTTCACCAGGCGTTACATTATCTCCGCCTTGGAATCATTTGTCCTCGAATGATGAGTAAAGGAGGGTATCAAGGAATGAATAGACTCAAGACTCATCTTAACACTCACCTTTACCAATCAAACTCTCGACTCCTCCTCAACCTCAATCAATTATACTTTGACTCAAGAATAGACAATCAACTCAAGAATAGATTGATCAATTTAAGGGTAAGAATTTCTCCTACGACGTTCTCCTCATTTGCCATGAGTAGGTGTGAGTATTTGGCATCATCTCTTCATCAGCTTCCGATGTGGCTTTCTCAACGAATTCATTTCTCCACAAGACTTTGACTGAGGCGATCTCTTTGTTTCTTAACTTGTGAACCTGACGATCAAGGATATGGACCGAAACCTCTTCGTAGGACAATCTATCCTTCACTCCAAGGCTATCAATAGGGATCAACAAGGTAGGATCTCACAAGCACTACTTCAACATCGACACATTGAATACCGGATAAATTCCATCTAACTCAGAAAACAACTCTAACTTACAAGGAACCTTCCCGATCCTCTTCATAATTTGATATGGTCCCACATAGCGTGGATTCAAATTTCCCTTCTTCCCAAATCTCAGACACCCTTCATAGGTGATATTCTCAAGTATACCCAATCATTTACCTCGAACTCTAGGGCTTTTCGCCTCACGTCGGTATAAAATTTCTGACGATTCTGGGCAGTCATCAATCTCTCTCTAATGACCTTAACCTTCTCCATAGATTAGTGGACAAGATCAAGCCTAATAAGTTCCACTTCTCCAACCTCAAACCACCCAATTGGTGATTTATATCTCCTTCCATACAAGGCTTCATAGGGAACCATTTGAATTCTTGCATGATAACTTTTGTTATACGCAAATTCAATCAATGGTAGGTGATCATCCCAATTTTTCTTGAAATCAATAACACAGGCTTTCAACGTATCCTCAAATGTCTGAATTATGTGCTATGCCTGACCATTTGTCTGGGGATGGAAAGTTGTACGCAGGTTCACTTTAGTAGCCAATCCTTTTTGGAAAAATCTTCAAAATTGGGAGGTGAATTCAGCTCCTTTGTCCAAGATGATGGACAAGGGAACTCCATGCAACCTCACAATCTCCTGGACGTACAACTTGGCGCACTCCTCCGCACTATTGGTTGTCTTGACTGCTAAGAAGTGAGCTCATTTGGTCATCTTGCCTACAATCACCTGTATCAAATCATGTTGCTTGCGAGACCTTGGTAGACAAGTAATAAAATTTGTATTAATCATCACCCACTTCCATTCAGGAATTTCAAAGTTCTGAGCCAATCTACATGGCCTTTGATGCTCAACTTTCACTTGTTGGCCATTCGGGCATTTTGAAACGAACTCAGCAATATCCCTCTTGGTGGAGCCAAGATGGATGGAATATCTAGTGTTATGGGCTTCAGCCATGATTCTATCTCGAATGTCATCCACATCTAGAATAGACAATCTACTATGGTATCTCAACACTCTATCTCCCACATTGGAGAAAACAATCTGTTTGTGGACAACCTCCTTTAATTGGAGTATGACAAGATCTTGGTCTTGCTTTTATTTTACCTCTGCCACTAGGGATGAAACAGACTCATTCTGAACATTAACTCCTTCTTTATCTTTCTCCTCGAGTTGAACTCCCAATCGAGCCAATCGATGCACCTCTTTGGCTAACTAGCAGTCCCCAGAGCCCATTGAGTAGAGGCTAGATGCCCTCGAGTTGTAACAATTAGATGAGGAAGCTTGCAGGCAGTGAGAATGTAAAAAGGACTCAGTGGTAGGTTTTGTGATTAGTACTTGATTGGTGGGGGCCTATTTATTGCGCTATAAGAGATGTTATTGGGAAAAGAGTTTTGTGATACGTATATCGTATGTTAGCGGCTAATTAAAGGTTATATGGGTTGTTATCACTCTTGATAGAGATCTTGAAGGCGAGATAAGTTGAGATTGAGGTAAGACTGATCATTGGTGCCTTTCGGATATTCGTATTCAATTATTTACCTACTCGACCTTTTGGGTTTCAAATATTGATTAGTATGTTAACCTGGTGAGATTCTGAGTAGTTATCCCCTATGTTTTAGTTATACCCTGTTTGTGGCTGAATGTAAGCCAAACCTTGTGATTTATACCTATGATAGTTTTGATGCTTGCCAACTGGAGTGGGTGGTCTGATACTGGCGTATATAGTATTTGAGAAACCGGTTGTCAGATTTTCCCTTGCCTACACCTTGTGCCTCTATTGCCACAATTCCCGGTGGTGATTTGGTTGATATACGATTCTTCTAATTCTATGATCACTAGATTGTGAGATGGATGCTATGCCTAGAGGCTTAGTTAAGCTTTCTGTTGTTATATCAGATATTGTTGTGTTATCAGCTTAGTTGCAAGTCACTCTACCCTGGGGACTTGTTATGATTGTTAACATATTGAGACTGTGTTTTTAGGATTCCTGTCTATGCTTGTCGATGGGAATGTTGATCCATTTGCCAGATTGCCTGGTACTTAGGTTATGGTTATATAGTGTTAGGTGCGTTGCTCCACCCAACGCTTGTTTGAGTATGAGTTCCGAGTCTTTTTTTATCAAGGGTTAGATATTGAGGTAGTGGAAGGTGCATATTATTAATGTAGGATTAGGTATGACGATTCTTAAGGATTGTGATACACGGTCGAGTGATATTTTCAGATGGCCTCAGTTTTGATATTGCCTTGGGGTGGACTGGCTTGTTTCTATTTTGTGGTTGTTGATGTAATACTCTAGTTTGCTGGTTTGCGCCTACAACACAGGGTGCGTATGGTATAGACTTGTTACAGGTCATCCTAGCCAAGGTCTGGACTATGCGAGATAGCTTGAGGACAGTTTTGAGTCAGCACACAGGATTATACTAACCATGTACACCGATTTGTACAGTTAAGACTTGGGATAGAGATGTTCTGCGGGTGTCACCCCTGAGAGAAATCATGCGTGTTATAAAGTAGGGCCAAAAGTGGCCCTATAAAATGGACAATAATCTTTGGGGACTCATGCTGTCCCAAATTCCTGCACAAGTACAACCAGTATACTCTTCATGTTTTTCATGGAAAAGTTACACCAAACCATAGGTATTTTTACTTACCTTAGCCCTAAAGGATTAGGTTCTCTTCAAGAACCCTAGAGGTGAGCCTTGGCGGATTTACAAAGTGAAGAGAGAGCAAGGAGAAACTTGGAAAGAAATCTGATTTTTGGCTTTGAGAAAATGACTAAAATTGTTGGTTGTTAGTCCCTTTTATAGGGCCACTTTTGGCTGACTTTCTTTGGTATTTCAAGACTTATTTTATTAAGGTTGTGATGCAGAAACTTGGCCTTTCCACTTGGGCCTTATTGGGCTTCTATTGGATGGGCTTTGTTGCAAATATTTCTCCCTTAAACCCACTTAGTTTGGGCCCTATTTGTGAATTCGGTTGTGAATGTAATTTGACCCTTTTCCTATTCATCTTGGGCTGAAAATATTGTCCTTTTATAATGTTAAACCATGGGCCCAAATAATATACTTAACTCAGTGTTTATTCTTTATCGGACTTGAACAAATTCGGTGTTAGGCCTCGTCTCCGTCTACCCAGCCTATTTAAGCTAAGAACGTAGGTGACTCACCTATTAACTTCCTAAGTCTCACAAGCACCTCACTTTCTTTCACTTCATTTAAAGTCACGATATCCTTAAGTTGACTTAAAAGTTATATACACTCGGTCATCTTGAGTGTTAGACGTACATATAGCTCTTTAATCTGCTAGTCAAGCACTTTTAAAAAAATGTGTGCTGATTTGACCCCGCCATATCATGTTTCACATGCGTTGGACTAGTACATGTAAGATGTGGGGTGTTACAAATACATCAGACTCATCTCAAGGAAACTCGACTCAACTCAAAGGACTCATGCCTGTTTAGGACAAGGATAAATTGTAGACAGTGAAACATCAACATCTATCAAGGCTCATACCATCACATCAATATCAAAGATCAATCAAAATGAAGATAGCTGGGAGTTATTCTAACCGACAACCATCACCTATGAGCTTGTGATAATACAACGAAGCGATGTTGTTGCTACATCTATCCAGTACCCTGCCCAAGGTAAAGGAGATCAACTTCAGTGGATCCAAAAAAAGAAACATCAGTCCACTTTTGGGATAAGGAGCCATCCGCATTGCGATTAAATCCTCTCTCCTACGCGGGCCACGTAGTTAATAAGTTCGAGTGAGACTTACTCTCACCCATTTCAATGCTCAATTTTCCTCCTAGGACTCGACATGCTCATAAACCTCATCCTTATCAGTCCCATAGGGACATAGTTTATCATCATCATCATCGGTATAGTACATCAACATCATCATCCTCGGACCCATAGGGCCATAGTACATTAACATCAACATCAACATCAACATCAACATCGTGGACTCGAAACATTCTTTTAGAATTTAATTTTAAGTTTTAAGACTCATGAACATCACTCTCATCAACATCCTCATCAAGACCCTCAATAATTTGGACCACACTCACAACATCACAAACATCATTATCGTCAAGGCTCTTGACTCATCTCCCTAAGTGCATTCATTTATTCTTGAGTAAAATAGACATAGAATTTTGTAACAATCATTCATGAAAGCACTTATTCAGTAAATCAAGTTTATGATGATCATAAATTTAAGAAAAATACAAGCATTAAGAAGGATCTCAGTAAAATATTCAATGATTTTCACACATAACTCGTATTCGTCAATCATAGATTGAATTGACTCAAGGGGTAACATGAAAGAATAATCCCATGCTTTAGTTTAGGTTTACATACCTGGGATGAATGCTATCAACACAATTCCCTTGGAACTTCTTCTTGATTCCTCAAACTTGACTCTCCTCTACGATCCTCAAGCCCTAGCGTATAAGAGTTGTTAGAAGGATGATTTAAAATGGGGTTTTAGACACTTTCTTCGTAACACTACCTATATTAGTCGTGTATGGGTTTTAGAAGATGTTAGGAATGGACTGGAATGCCCCTCAAAATTTTCAGAAATTTCTCAACTGCAAAATAACCCGGTCCACGATGCGGACTGGTCACACACAACTCAATTTTGGCAAAAATCATCCTAAACGAGTTTGCTCAACCCTGTAAAAAAGTTTAGGAAAAACATAACTTACCCTTCGCGATAGGTCCGCGACGCGGCTTTGTCACAAACTTTCACTGTTTCTCATTTAGGAAAGAAAAATTATCATTTGACTCGGTCACTTGAAAAATCGGCCATGACCTCTCTCCCATTCAACCTTTTGTGATGATCATGAATCCAGCCTCAGATTTTTCATCCGAGTAGCAGAAGACGTTTAAAGCACACCTCTCTCCTCTAGGGGTATTTTGAAAATTTTACCGGGCATTACACCCTAAAGGTCATTTTTGAAAATTCTTAAAAAATATTATTTTGCCATCGATAGTTGTTGCAAGTTACATTCGAATAGTTTATGGGGTTAGATTTTGAATTTTATTGATGTTATGAAATTTGAGAGTTGCTTAACTTTAAAGGCTTAAGTTTTTCATAAATTGTTCTTGTTACCAACCAGATATAAAATAGAAGGTGTCTTGGAATGGAATTATGTTAGTTCCATCAGCTCCAAATTTGGAAATTGATCTAGACGCATTATCATTTTTCAGGTTTGGAGTTCTTTTTTTTAATGTGTGTGTGTGTGGATTTGAGGTCATAAGTTTAAAGTTTGATTTAAATTAGATCAAGATTTGACTTTCTTCAATATTTTAGGTTCAGATGCTTGAATTGGATTTATGATATTTCTATTAGATTAAGAAGGTTATTTTAGGCTTAAAATGGAATTATATTTTTTCAAGAGTTCCAAGAGCATTTTAGTCGTTTTAGAGCCTTGAGTTGTTCTAGTTCGGACTAATTAGATGTTGGGTCAAGACACCTTGTATTTGATTTTCTTCCATTCCAGTCACTTCGTAATGTTGAATTTAGTTGGTAGCATATATAGTTTTAGTGTATAGGGTTATGAACGAACCCCGAGGGTCGTTTCGAATTATGATATGTTGGTTTATTTTCAATGCTGGTATTTGATGCCTGGTACCACGAGGGCAGGGGAGATGGTCAAAGCGGCCATTGCTAAAGAGAGACCCCATCTATTTTGGAGTTCTTTCCCTGTCCTCTATTTTTGTGTTTTGGGAACACTAATATGATGAATTTTAAAGTAATGTTTTAAGATTAATTCATAAGATAAGTGATTTTCACATAGAATCTTCAATATTGTCAGTAATTTCATGATTTCAACATCTAATTTTGAGTTTGACTTTCAATTTTTGGGAATACTTTTATGAATGTGAACTTTTTATAAATTGAGAATTTCGAATTGGTTTCAACTTCATTTTCAAAATGATAACATAATTATGCGTTGATTCTAAAATTTACTTTTACTTTTTCGGGAAGAGAATTTTGTTTCTTTATTAATTTCATTCTCAAAATTAATGAATTTGGGTCATTGTTCTTGTATTATTATTGTGTCCATATGTGAATAGATTTTGTTGAATTGAGGCCCAATATAAGGGGAGGCTCAATTGCTGGAGTAATTGGTCTATTGACTACTTTGAGATAAGTGAATTTCTAAATCTTAATTGTGGGTGTTGAATAATATATTTTCTTTTATGTGTATTGGAGGATAATGAAAATTTAGCTATAGGGTGAATTACTCATGAAATGACCTAATAAGATGAGACGGGATAATAAAATGACAATGTGATTAAATGTGTTAATGTCTCTTGGATTGAAGAATTTGTTTGAATGATATGGATCATATATTTAAGTGAACTTGTCATGTTGAATTGAGTGGATTGTTTTGTGGACTTCATCACATACTCATACATTCTATTTATATGCTATTTGAATTAATTTTTAAAATTTATTGAGATCGACCTTTTCTTAAAAAACAATGAAAGATGGTTCCAGTGTGAAATGATTAAAGATGATGGAAAATTGTTCTGGCCAGATATGATATGTGAAATAGTTCTTGCTAGACATGAATATATTGATGAAAAATAGTTTAGCTAATACAAGGTCTACGAGTGGCCCCCATGGGTTCTTGCCTTGGGTTATCAATAGATGTACATGGTAGGACAAACATGCATCACCATATTTGACATTACATTTGCATTACTTGTACTGTATTTGTTCATTTTGATTGTGAATATCTGTTTCCGGGTGTTTATTAATCGATGACTTAACATGTGGTGACTAATTTATTGGGTCAACTATCTAAACTACGTGCTACTTGAAATGTAAACTATATAGGTTGGACTGATTTACTTGGAGGTTGTGGTTTGAGGAAGTTTAGTTGGTTCGTTGAGAAAATATATGTGTTCTTCGTCTATTTACTTCTAATTTAGTATTTACTTGTTAAGTAACATGTTGTTTGGTAGTAACTTTTTTCTTGTACACCTGTGTAGGTTATGAGTTAAGAGCCTCTCGATTTCTCAATTTCCTTACTTGGACTATGGTTTTGGATTACGTGAGAGGTAGCAACTTGTCTCTTCGGTGACACTCCAGCTTCTTTTACTTTGTTTTTATATTATATTTAAGGACTAAGATGTTGAGACTTGTATCATTATTCAATTATGCATAAATTCTAGTAGCTTGTACGCATGACATTAGGTCTTTGAGTTGGATTTAAAATTGTGGTTCGTTAATCATTGTATTACCTATTGATAGTTTATTACTTTGCTTTATTTTTATATTGTTAATAAGGTTGACTTTTCTTGGTGAGTTTAGGCAACTGCAATGTACCCAACTTCGGATCATGACAAGTTACCAACTGGATCACTATGTTCTTATCCTATGCTAGATGAACTAAATTGGGTAAAAGTATCTTGTTTTCCATTCAGATCTTTTCGGCACAAATCTTTGCCTTGTCTAACAATATTATACATGTTGTTGGAAGCATGCATAGGGTTTGTCACAGCTGATAAAATTATAAAAATACCCCTAGATGAGAGATACTCACATAACACACCCTCTCAAACACTTTTGATAAATCTAAGGCTGGAATCGTGATAAGTATGAAATATTCTATGGAAAATGGGCTTGCTTGATTTGTAGAGCAACTGGATTAAAAGATAATTTTTCGATGCGAAAATGCAATTCTAGAGAAGTACGCGACGAGTCTATGCCAAAAATTCACACTTAACTAGGGTTCAAATATTTTCTGCAAGATTGGAAAATTCATTGGAAAATTTTGGGAAAAACATGAGCAGGCATGGGACAGGTTGCGAACCTGGTCTACCGACCTATTCCCCCGAAGTTTAAAATTTTAAATCTTTCGAGGAGCATTCTAGACTTTTCTCCACCCCTCCAAAACCAAACCCTTCACCTATATTGGTCGGTTTTGTCCTAAAAGGGTTCCTAAACCTATTCTAAAAGTCTTTTATGATAAAGCTAAGAGGTGACTTTGAGCAAAGAAGAGGAGAAAAGCTAAAGTTTCAAGAGAATCGTGCGAGTTCTTCCAAAATAATTCGAAATTCAAATCTTCTTGGTACATAAGGCTATTCATAGAGTTGGATTGAGTTCATCCACGTGTCCCACATGTTCATTCATTAAAATTAAGTTTGAGTAGAGTTTTTGTGTGTTACGGGATTCGGATCCTTAAGTTATCTATTGTTCTATTGAGTTCCTTAAACATATAAATGTATTGATAGTGATGTTGAGTTGAGTATTTGATTTGGCTGCATTTTAATGTCTTTATTCACATGAACCCAAATTGAGAATTATATTTTATTCCTTTTATACATTTTTTTGAATTGAGATTGATGCTTTTGTTGTATGCTGAGCAAAGATGTTCTTTTTAACCTATTTAATTCGCGGAGTCTGCATAACATGAGTTTTTGAGCATAAATAATTATTTAGAAAGCGTCTTGATGAGATGACGTATATTTTAATGAGTTTTGATGAAATTGGGCATTGAGTTTAAATGATGTTATTAGTAAATATTGATGAGGATGTAAATAAATTTTCATAATATATTTATTAATGGAAGATGATGATGATGATATTTGAGATGAATTTGAATGAGTTTTAAAGAGAATGTTTTTGGAGTATATTAAGAACCGAGTTGGGTAGAGTGTGAGTGACTCAAACCCCATAACTATGTCACCAACATAGGATAGTTGTGCAGTTAACTCTAGTAACTCCTATCCCAAAAAAATGGACGGGGATAATGGATCCATGGTGTTAATATTGATGTCCTTACCTTGGCAAGTACTGGACGGGCGAGAAACGATGTCATGTTTGTTGTGCACCACCAAAGAGGGTGGTGGGATGACTATCGGTTAGAGAAACTCCCTAATTTTGCATAACCTATTTGACTGAGTTTTATATTACTATGTTATTTTCAAATAATGACTATGTTCTTAAACTTTTATTTTCTAATGAGTTGAGTTGATCAAATTTTGTGTTGAGTATTTTGATTTGATTATGTCCATTCCTTTCTAGACATTTTACATACCAGTATATTCCATGTATTGACGTCCATTTCGACTGCATCATTTATGATGCATAAATAGGTATTAGAGGTCGTCAACAGGTGCATCGTTGAGGATCCATTCACATTCAGCTGATCTGGTAAGCCCTTCTTGCTATCCGGAGGATCTCATTTTCTCTCTTATATTGAGTAGACATAGTATTTCCTTTTAAGGAAGCTGGGAACTCTTCTTGGCAACTTCTAGATGTGTATATAGGCTTCATAGAAATTTTGTAGGGCATGTGGAGTATTAATTCTTTTCCAACTCTTGTATATTGAAAATTCCCTTTTATATAAAGACTTTGTTATTTAATTACTTTACAATCTTTTCTTTTGAGTATTTTCATCCGTTGTTGAGTATGAGGTGACCGTGATGCCAAGTGATTCGCTTGGGAGCTAGCGGTAGTCTCTCAGTCCCCATCATGCCAAGGGTACTTTCCTGGGGCGTGACAGGGGTCTATGTTGTCAAGGAATGAAGAGACATCTAAAAAAGAACTCTTTGCCTAGGAAACCTATGATGGCCAAACTAGTTAAGTTATGATTTTTCTTAACATGAATACCTAAAATGATGTTGCAATAGATAATATCCCATAGAATCTTTCCAAAAAGAAGAATAACTACGAGTAGGGTGGATACATACATAGCTATTATGGGAAAGAAGTATGGGGCCACCTACGCGTAAAACGTATCTTGGCTAGTACATTGAATTTTCAAGGCTCAAAATCACCTCCATGTTGCTAGTTAAAATGAACATACTTTGTTGCAAATAGAACAGTGCTCTCTTAAAAATGATTATGAGAAGATGAGAGGTGACATGGTGAAAGTGGAGTGTAGAAGCTGATTTTTTGCAAACTATGGAGCTCCCAAATTGCTATTCATATTGTATATATTGTAACGCTTGGTAAATTACTAAAATACACCTAGAGGAGAGATGTGAGCGTAACGCATCTTCCCGTGCTCTGATGGAAAATCCTAGGCCGGATATGTGATCTGCATGAAAAAGTGAATTAAAAAATTATCTCGGTTGATTTTGAGAGCAACCTGATCAAGATGATTTTTTGACGCAAACACAAAAACCAGTGAGGGTGCGCGATAGGTGTGCGATGCGCACCTGTCGTGGACCAACACTTAATTTTGTTGCAAAAATATTCTACCGGGATTAAAAAACCCCTTCAGAGAATTTTCGGTGAAAAACACCAAAAAGTGAAAAGGTCTGCGTGGCGGACCTCCTTCTTCCGAGGAGAACATTTTTTATTAATTTTGTGAGGGGAATTCTAGACTTTTCCCAAACCCTCCTAAACATAAAAACATGATCAAATAGGTCATTTTTTCGTCAAAAAGGATTTTTCCAAAACCATTCTAAAGCCTCTTACGTGCAACTTTAGATTAGAGTTTTGAGAAAAGAAGAGAGGAAACTAGGGTTCTTGAGGTTGGGCTCAAATCTTTGTGGAGAATTGTGTCACCCTTTAATTCCAGGTATGTAAGTCAATCTAAAGCGTTGGATTGAGTTTATCCATGAGCCCCTTTGTCTAATTGAGTCGACTTTGTGATTGGTAATCCAATAATACAAATCCTGTGATTCTAAATTCCAAATTCTTGCACTTTTTGGATTCTCGTGAATATAATTGAGTAAATTGTGATGAGATGCATCGTCATTACCCTTAATTAGGAATATTAATTGAATGCTTAATATCCTAGCCCTAAAACTCATTGCTTTCCCTGCATGCTAACTGAGTTAAGATCACGAATTTAGTTGTTTGAACTAAGTAAGTTGAGCACGAGGATTATATTTTCCTCTTTCATATATGAATGTGATGAATATCTATTATGTCTTATGTGTTGAGTATTGATGATATGATGTTACTTGACCGTAAGTAGTGCGAGTCTTGCATGATGTGAGTTAGTGTCTTGAGTTATATTGCATTGAGTTCTAATTTTAAGTTACGGAGTTATTTGAGATAGTGGAGTTGAGCTCAGTGGATATGAGTTTAAGTTGATGTTCATGAGCATATTTTAGTCTTGGAAGGAGTATTGTGCACTGAGTTGGTTAAGACAAAACACCCCAGAACTACGTTGCTAGCGTAGGATGGTCGTGCAGTTAACTCCGGCGGCCCATGTTCCAATAAATGGACACTTTCTTAGGATCTAAGAGAGGGGGAGAAAGGTTGATGCCCTTTACCATGGAAATTTTAGGGTGGATAGCAACTACATCTGTTTCATTGTGCATCACCAAAATTTATGGTAGTGGAGAGTTATGTCGGTTAGAGAAACTTCCAAGAAACACTTGAGTTAACATGGTATGATTTTAAAACTATGTTGCATCAAACATTGAGTCTAATCCTAAAGCATAGTTATCAAAACATTAAACGTGCATCATTATCTATGTTGGGTCATGAGTTTGATGAGTTTAGTCAGTTGTTTTGAGTCTTAGCCTTATATATTTGCTTTAGCTATTTTACATACCAGTATATTCCATGTATTGACACTCCTTTCTGCCTACATCATTAATAATGCAGACATGGGTGATAGTAGACTTCAGCAGGCGCATCGTTGAGGTTTAGAGTTTCTGATTTCAAAAGTTGGTGAGCCCTCCTAGCAATCCAGAGGAGCCTTTCTTTTATTTCGCTATTATTTCTATTTCCATTGATTTGGGTAGCCATAGTGTGTCATGGTACCATCTAGATGTCTAGAAGTAGTGGCTTCATAGACCTTGAGTAAAGTATCGTTGAGCATTTTATCTTCCAAATTTGGCTTATTTGGAGATTATTTTAAAATATCTTTATTACTTTTTTGATGCTTTTATTGAGTATTCTTCCGCTGTTTAGTAAGATTTGATGATGAGTCTAGGTGGTTCTCTTGGGGAATTAACAATGGTTCTTCAAGTGCCGGCCACGCCAATGGTACCTGCCCGAGGCGTGACAGTTATACTAAACAAGAGACTGCCAACAAAGGTCAAATTGGCAAAAATAATGATCGGGGGAAAGGGGCGCTAACAAATACCTTAACATATCCGTTGCATCAATTGGAGGAAAAGGACTTTGATTAGTTGTCATTTTGTAAGCACCTAGATTTTTCATGTGGCATTTCCCAATTCTCTTGGAATTTCCCCGAGCGAACTGCCAGGCATCGCTCCACGGAATACGCTCACGGGACATGTGAAACCATGCGGACCATGTGGCCACCCATGAAGGGATACTTGGGTCCAGTTCACCGTAGGGGAAACTCTGAGACGGAAGGGAATTTTAGCCATATGAAGGGCACACGGCAACTCACACAGTCTGTGTGATGTGTCACGGTCCGTGTGGCCCACCGTGTGACTAGCAATGCTAAAATTTTCTAAGTGTAAAATTATCATATCGTAACTTTTTTATGTGGGAATTTTTCTAAGTGTCATCACATGGCCCTTTTACACGACTCGTATAGCAACATACGGGTCGTGTAGTTGTCCATATGGTACCCCTTAGACTTGGATAAATTTCAAGTGTTGGCACAAATATGTTTAAGTAGCAGATCATGGCAACTGTTCACGATCCGTGTCACGCCTCACAGACTGTGTAGTGGACCCTGTAGACCAGACGGTTCTAGTTTTAGTCAGTTTCATTAATGACATTTATATAATTTCGATTTATTTTAAGTATGCATTATGACCTTTTACATCTCCTAAACCCCTAATTCAGCTGATATCCCCTCCCCACTTAATTCATTCTCCTAAAACCTTCTACCCCTCATAAGATCACCTCCATATTCCTCTCAAGGATCAAAGCTAGAATTAAATTGAAGTCTAATTCAATCCATGTTCTGCTCCTCAATAATGGTATGTGGGATATATTCTTTGTCCCTTTCAACCAAGAATACCAAAAGATCTTTTAATCTATTCCATGAATTGTAGTTTACTTTAAATATGAGATTTCATTACTTGATTTATTTAAAGCTAAATGACGTATGGGGTTGTGTTCTACTTATGATTTCAATTCACTTTGATCACTATTATGATGATTTACATTGAGTTATGAAATTAGGAATGTTCATGTCCCCTTTAAATTTGTGGTGTATTATGCAGCATAGTAGAGTGATAGCATATGCATCGAGGCAGTTTAAAGTGCATGAGCGTAATAACCCAATGCACAACCTTGAGTTGGTAGCGGTAGTCTTCACCTTGATGATTTGGAGGCATTATTTGTATAGGGTTCATGTTGATGTGTTCACTGATCACAAGAGTTTGCAATATGTGTTCCCTCATAGGGACCTCAATTTGAGGCAAAGGAGATGGTGAGAGCTTCTAAAGTATTACGACATAAGTGTTTTATATCATCCAGGCAGGGCCAATGTTGTGGCCTATGCCCTCAGTAGGTTATCTATGGGAAGTGTGGCACACGTTGGGGTGGAAAGGAAGGAGTTGTCTAGTGTTGTTCACCGGTTGGCTAGGTTAGTTGTCAGGTTGGCCGATTCGAGCAATGGTGGTATCCATGTTGAAAGTGGGGCAGAATCGTCTGTGGTGATTGACGTGAAAGCCAAGCAAGATTTAGACCCGTCGTTATATGAATTGAAGAATTTGATTGCCAAAGAGAAGATCAAGGTATTCTCCTAATGGGAGATGGTGTGCTCTGGTACCAAGACCGGCTTTGTGTTCTGGATATGGATGATCTTAGAAGGATGATCATGAGTGTGGCTCACAACTCCCATTATTCTATTCACCCCAGGTCTACTAAATGTATCAAGATCTAAAGGATGTGTATTAGTGGCATGGTATGAAGAAAGACATCGCTAAGTTCGTATCCGAATGCCCGAGTTGTCAACAAGTGAAGGTAGAGCACCAAACCCTTGTGGCTTGGCCCAAGACATTGAGATTCCCATGTGGAAACGGGAAGATGTGAACATGGATTTTGTTGTCGGTTTCCCTCGGACCCAAAGGCAATTTGATTCCATTTGGGTCGTCGTGGATCGGATGATGAAGTCGGCTCATTTGCTACCAGTCAAGACTACCTTAAGCATCAAGGATTATGCAAGGTTGTATATCAAGGAGTTGGTGAGGTTGCATGGTATGCCTAGGTCCATTATATTGGATCATGGTACCCAATTCACTTCCCACTTTTGGAGGTCCTTTCAGAAGGGACTAAAACCTAAGGCTATGTTGAGCACTACCTTTCATCCTCAAACTGATAGGAAAGCTTAGAGGACTATTAAAACCTTATAGGATATGTTGAGGGCTTGCATATTGGAGTTTAAAGGAAATTGGGATGACCACCTTCCACTCATTGAGTTTTCTTATAATAATAGCTTCCATTATAGATTCGCATGGCACCGTTTGAGGCTTTATATGGGAGAAGGTGTTGATCACCGGTGGGGTAGTTTGAGTTGGGGGAGGTGGCACTAGTTGGTTCGGATTTGGTAATCGAGGCCATGGATATAGTGAAGGTGATTACGGAAAGGTTGAAAATGATTGAAAGTTGTCAAAATTCTGATTCGGACATTAGGAGACGGGATCTTGAGTTTCACGTCAGTGATTGGGTATTTATGAAGGTTTCACCTATGAATGGTGTGATGCTTTTTGGTAAGAAGGGCAAGCTAAGCCCCACATATATTGGTCCTTATGAGATCATTGAGCAAGTTTGGTATATGGCCTATAGGTTGGAGTTGCCTCCGGAATTGAGTTCCATTCACCCGGTCTTCCATGTGTCTATGTTGAGGAAGCTAGTTGGTGATCCTAGCACCATTGTGCCTTTGGAGGTAATTGAGGTTGAAGAGAACATTTCCTATGAGGAAGTTCCGGTGGAGATCTTTGATAGGCAAGTTAAGCGGCTTCGTAACAAGGATGTAACTTCGTTGAAGGTGCTTTGGAGAAGTCAACTTGTGGAAAGTTCTACTAGGGAGGTGAAGCTAGATATGGTGAAGAAATACCCTCATCTTTTCCAATCTACTCAAGCCTAAGGTATTACGATTCTTCCTTATTTAATGGTGCCATTTCTTGCCGTCTTGTGTCTCATGACATGACATGCATACATGTGCACGAAAAGGATTTTTATAATGTTTTGAGTGACTTGAATATTATATTGATATGAGTTTAAAGGATTTGAATAATGATTTTGAATAATGCTTTTGATACAATATTGAATAATAAACTATGCATTCGATCTTGTGTTGGATGGTTCATGCTCCAAGCCAAGCCTTTCATGTTCTTGCACATTCGGAGATGAATGTTCCCAAGGGGGAGATGATGTAAGAACCCGTATTTTTCGTGTGGCACTTCCCAATTCTCTTGGAATTGCCCCGAGATAACTTCAAGGCATCGCTCCACGGAATGCCCTCACAGGCTGTGTGAAGCCACACGGACCATATGGCCTCTCGTGAAGGGAAACTTTGAGACGGTAGGGAATTTTCCACAAGTGAGGGCACACGGCCACTCACACGGTCCGTGTGATGTGTCACTATCCGTGTGGCCCACCGTGAGACTCGAATGCTAAAATATTTCTAAGTGTAAAATTACCGTCTCGTAACATTTTTATGTGGGAATCTTTCTACGTATCATCACACGGCCCCTTTGCACGACCCGTGTAGCAACACACGGGACATGTAGCCGTCCGTGTGATACCCCTTAGACTTGGATAAATTTCAAGCATTGGCAAAGAATTTGTTTAAGTGGCGGATTACGGCCACTATCCATGATCTGTGTCACACCTCACCGACCGTGTAGTGGACCATGTAGACCTGACGGTTTCAGTTTTTGTTTGTTTCATTAATTGTGTTTATGTAATTTCGGTTTATTTTATGTATGAATTATGACCATTTACCTATCCTAAACCCCTAATTCAGCTGATATCCCCTCCCCTCTGAATTCATTCTCCTAAAACCTTCTACCCCTCATAAGATCACCTCCCTATTCCTCTCAATTCTCCCCTCTCAAGGATCAAAGCTAGGGCTCAATTGAAGTCTAAGTCAAGCCAAGTTCTGCTCCTCAATCAAGGTACGTGGATTGATTCTTTGTCCCTTTGAACCAAGAAGACCCAAAGATCTTTCAATCTATTTCATGAATTTTAGTTTCTTTAAATATGAGATTTCATTACTTGATTTATTTAAACCTAAGTGATGTATGGGTTGTATTCTACTTATGATTTCAATTCATGATGATCACTATTATGATGATTTACATTGAGTTACGAAATTATGAATGTGCATGTCCCCTTTAAAGTTTCATTTTTATGCGTGGATGATATATACTATGATTTTCACATAGATTTAATTGTGGATTTCCTAAATATCATATTATATTGTTGATTTTAGATTTAATCTACATTGACCATGGAATCCTCACATCATGCATTGCATTTGCATTCATGAACATCGATTTATATGGAAATTAAGAAGTGGGTTAAGCCCAATTATGTTTTATGAAACGATTATGACATGATTTTGATAAGGCATTGCTTATGACAATAATTTGAACACATACATGTGTATGACTATTGCTCTTTGAGCATTATGGGTGCTAGCACCATCTTGTATATTTAGAGGAGCTATTCCTTGCATGAGCATTATGATTATGATTTATGGTTTGGCATTTAAGCCTATATATACATTGAACATTTTGAAATGACTATTGTATCTCTTGAAATCGCGCATATGTATAAGTATTCAAGTGGTATGTTGTTGACTTAGCACTGATGGATTAGGGGTGTCAGGGCTATCCCCAAGGGCCCTCTTCCTTTCCTTGAACTACATACCAACACATGAATGATCACCATTACCAAAAAGACCGGGTCGTGAGGAATAGATATTCGTCCATTAGGTTTATGCTATGATATGCTATGATTATGAAAATCCTTCTGAAAAACATGGTCGTAAGGAAGGTGACCATCCACTGAAAAGTGTGGTCGTAAGGTGTAATGTAGATTACCTTTGGCAAGTAATCTTCTCCTATTGACGGGTGGTCTTTTCGGACTAATCCATGTAATAGCTCGCATGAGTTTGTTTGTCGGTTATAGTCGATTCCCGCTATATAGGAGCATTATCGCATTATATGCATTATGAATTTCATGGCATCTTGTATACTTCTCCCTTAGATTTATGATTCCTTCTATTTTATGTGCCCTTGTCATCTAACATTGAAATGCAGGTTGATAAGTCATATGCATTGCAGGCCCGCATACTTAGTAAATTTAAACGTACGAATGCATACTCTATGCCGACATGATTTAACCATGTAGGGGCTGAGCACTTTGATTTTCAGCCGTTTGACGAATAGTCCGATCTGGAAGTATACTGTGGTCCCGTCCTCCAAGGACGAACCTTCCACTCCTTTGCTTATGATATTTTTGTATTCTCTGTCTTGTTTGAGGGTGAGCTCGAAGCTTGTCCCGACCCCCGTCCAATCCTGACTAGAGGCAATTGTTCGACAATTTTGTAAACTCCTTAAAGTCTTTATGCTACAATTGATATTTGGCTTATGTATTCCTATGGACTGCTTTATGAAACTTTCTTATTTTGATTTCATGGTTTTTTGTGATGGTATGGAAAGTCCCATGCCCCGTATAGCCCCATAGCGTGAGTTCCATTCCCTCACCCCTTAAAATTATGTGTCACTATTAGGATGCTCTCCCCGAACTGATGATGTGGAGTTGGATACTTGAGGCTTGTTTGAGGATTCTCGGGTTTCCATTTGCCGTGTCACATCTAGGCCCTAGTCCTAGGCCGTGACACATTTCTTTGAATGTTCATTCGCTAATGGAGTATTGACTATGATGCTAGCATGGCAGGGAATATAAAGACCAGGTTTGAAATGGCATGAACAAATACAGTGGGCACTAACACACATGAAAGGTAGAGACAATATAATATAAATGTGTAGGATATTTTGGAGTAGAATATTACTATAGATAGAGCGTTAATGTAAAACTTTCCAACACAAATTGAATATTGAGGAGCACATTGTTAAATAAGTTATATGAGATATATATAGTAGAAGATCTCATCAAGCCAGATTAAGTAGCAGATGATAAAGAATCAATTCCTATCCCTACTGCCGATATAATAGCTTATAAGTAGGGATAGTTTAGAATGTGATGATTAGCAAGACTTAGAGCTACTTTTTCAAATATGTTGTTTCTTATGTTTATAATGATCACTTTTGATAAATAAAATATTTACTTACCAAAAAAGAATTGTATAGGATATTATTAACATGACAAATTATGTTCTAAATTAACCAAGTATGTCACAGGTAAATTATTTAACCAAGAACATGTTTGAAAAAAAATTGAACTCTTCAAATTAAATGAGGAAATTATGCCATAGGGTATGATTGTAAGCATACCATAAAGTTCCAGCAATATGAGCATCTTCAAAAGTTAGATCGAAGTATGACTCTACTTGTGTCTCAGGCAGCTACTTACATATTTAAGGACAAAAATAATTTAGAAATAGATGTTTATACGTGAATTGCTAAAACATTTCCAAAATAAATGGATACATTTAGAAAATGACATCAACAGTTAAATTAATAAAATTAAACCCAGTAATCAATAATGAATCTCATAGTTCAATATGAGCTCTAAAGAAAGTTTTAGAACAACGATTGTTTTTTGTAATAATTTAAAAATATTGTTGTTGCTGAAACAACAAATTTTTCTTATTTTTTTTCTCCTTTAAGAAGAACAGTGACAATGCATTGTAACCATATCCAAATAGAGCTGGCCAATTAAAACAATAATTAAACAATTTATTAACATACTAGATGAAAAAAAAATTATAGGTGAACTCAAACATAGATTGTGTAACGCCCGGTAAAATTACCAAAATGTCCCCAAAATGAGGGTATGCGCGTAATCCATCTTCCAATGTTCATATGGCAAATCCGAGGCTGGATTTCTGATCAACACGAAAAATTGAGTGAGAAAATGTTCTTCGTCGATTTTTACAGCGACCCGATCAAAAGAAAAATTTTTTATCCGAAGCACAAAACAGTGTTGTTGTGCGACAAGACGGCTTCGCGCCCCCATCATGGACCAGCACATATATTTTTTTGATAATTTTTAAAGGGAGTTGATAAAACTCGTTCAGAAACTTTTTCAGAAAATACACCGTGCATGACCAATCCGCGACGCGGACTGGATCTTTTCCAAGCTAAAAATTTCTAAATTTTATGAGGTGCATTCTGATCTATTCCTAATCCCTCCTAAACTCTATACATAGTCTAATAAGATATTTTGATGTAAAAAGGGTCTAAAACCCTCATTCTAAGTCTTATTCCATAATCTAACAAGACTAAGGGTTGAAGAAAGAGGAGAAGAGCTTGAGTTTGATAGATTTGAGAAGAAATCTTTGACGTGACTGATTGATAGCTTCATCCCAAGTATGTAAGGCTAAATTAAAAGCATGGTATTAGTCTCTCATATGTCGCATAGATGTTCATAGATGAGTTGATGGTTCCAAGAATCTACATACATGAATCCTTGATGGTTTTTCTTGAAATTCTATTTAAATTCACACGTTTTTCTATGTTGATGATCATCAAACTATTTGTTTTCTTGAATTGAACATTTTCATGAGAATTTGCATAAACCTACATGACAAATTTGAAAAGCATGCGTATTGAACTTGAAAATTGAGTCTAAAACCTTGAGTTGAGACTGTTGGTTGTGATGAGAGAATGATGATGAGTTGATAGAATTTTATTGCCTTACGAGTCTCTATAAATGAACTCTACCGTTGTGTCTATTCAATTGATTCCTAATGATAGTTCAAATCTTTATTCATTGATGAGATTGACTGATGTGAGGGTTAAAGTACCTATGATCTTGATTGATGAAATGGTTCAAGTCCCTATGAGATTTATTGACGAAAGAATTAGAGTCCCTATGAGTTAAATAATGACAGGGTTCGAGCCCCTATCAAATACTGATCAATGATGGGGTTTGAGACCCTATGAGATTGGTTGAGATTGAGGTTTTATGAGCATGAAGTCATGGGAGGAGTATTGATCACCGAAAGAGTGAGAGTTAGTCCAACTCAAACTAGTCAAACTACGTCACCAAACATAGGTCAGGCGTAGAACCATCTCATATATTATGGTTCCCTTAAGATTAACAATCCATGAAAGCAATAGCGGACTTGTTGAGTACTGACTCTGTATTGGGTGATCTTATATAGTTTCGATCATTCCCTATTTGGAAAGTTTAGAACTGTTGTTGCAATATCATCGAGATTGTTGTACATTCACTGGCTCATAAATGATTGTTGTCGAATAAGAGAAACTCTAATATATTTCCTACTTTGAATACTCTGAGTTAAGTGAGATGATATGAGATAGGAGAAAGTGAGCTCCTCTAAAATGAGATGATATGAGGTGAGAGGAGGTGAGCTCGTCTGAGATGAGATGAGACGAGGTGAGCTCCTTTGAGATGAGTCTAAGATGATTGATGAGTTGAGTTGTTGACGTGTCACTTGACTACTCTTTATTCTTTCATAGATAGACATTTGACGATTTGATGTGATTTGATATTTATTTTGAGTTGATGTTGTTTCCATGTTATTATACCTGTCTCTATTTAACTATATTTTACATACCAGTACACTCCAAGTAATGATGTCCCTTTTGGACTGCATCATTTTATGATCCAGAGGCAAGTACTAGAGATCGTCAACACACGCTTCATTGAAGATCAAAGATTCGTAGCTGATTTGGTGAGACTCCCATGCTTCGGAGGATCCACTATGAGTTATTTCATAATGCTTTAGAGTTAGATTGAACTATTTCTTTTATTTTGAAATGAGTAGTCATGAATTTGTCATTGGACCCACATGATTAGTGATAGAGGCTTCATAGATGATGGTTGAATGTTGATGTTGAGATTGTGAGCTAGTTTCTTTCTACTAGCCTATTATCCATTTGTTTTGAGACTGTAGATGAGATGTGCTCGTTTACTTACTTTTATTCCTGCTGCTCAATAGAGTTATTTGAGACTGTAGATGAGATGTGCCCGTTTACTTACTTTTATTCCTGCTGCTCAATAGACTTATTTGATTGAATGAATATGATGAGGCTAAGTTGTTTGCTTGGGACTAGCAATAGTCTCTAGGTGGCGACCATGCCAAGGGTACTCTCTCCGAGCGTGACAAACTTAGTATCAAAACACAAAGTTTAGGTTCCTTAGGGAGTCTATGAAGCCGTGTCTAGTAGAGTCTTTTTTATGGGTATGTTATCGACTACATTTCATAAGCAGTAGGCTATAGGACATGAGGAATTGTTACACTTTTCTTCTCACTCCAATTTGTGTGATAGAGTTAAGCTCTATGAAAGCTCTCTTCTAATTCGTGTTATGCGCGATGCCTCATAGAAGAGCCGCTAGAGGAAGGGGCCATCCTTCAAGGCAAGATGCTAACACCCCTGAGCCTTAACTACACGAGGAGCCTACAGACCAAGCTGTCCATATTGAACAGCCCCAATAAGATGAGGTCTCCAATGCTGAGCTATGCCAGGCTATTCAAGCTCCAGCATAGGCTGTCGCAGCACCTAATGTGAGACAAGGAGTGGGTAGACAGGATGCTCATGACACCTCTAGAGTCTGGAAATTTTTTCGGATGAATCCGCCTGAGTTAATGGGGTCTGCATCCACTGAAGATCCTAAGAACAATGTCATTCGTACAACACGCTGACGAGGAGAGACAATATGACAAGGAAGAGTTCAAGCCTAAGAAAGCTAAGACATCCAGCCATGAGGTAGGAAGGAAAGGCAATGTCAACTGATTTCCAGCACTGTCATCTGCTAGTGCACCTGTGCCTAGAGGCAGGTATGATTCAAGATCTCAGAATATCGGAAATCACGGGCCTCAATCGCAATCTAGTGTGGCCCAAGGTTTGCAAGGTAAGCCACAGTGTGACAACTATAGCAAAATGCACTTGGGGAGATATCGTGATGGGAATGATATGTGGTACAAATGTGGCCAAGCGGGTCACTACCAGAGAGATTGTCCAAAATGGGCTGACCAGGGTCAATCTACTATACCAGCCCTGCAAGTTAGAGGAAACTAGAGGGGCACTATATTAGGCACAGGCGGAGTAAAAAACCGCTTGTATGCCATGGGTAGTCGCCAAGACCAGGAGAACTTGCCAGATGTTGTGACGGATATTATTCAAGACCTTACTTTTGATTGTTATATTTTGTTAGATTTGGGTGCCACATTGTCATTTGAACTCCTTGTGTGGCCAATAGATTGGATATAACTCCTGAGAGTCTATTTGAACCCTTTGATGTTTCTATTCCCGTGGGTGAGTCTATTCGAGCTGAGAGAATCTATAGAGCTTGTGCAGTGTCCATCCATCATAGGGATACTCCTATTACTTCAGTTGAGTTGGAGATGCTTGATTTTGATTTTATTCTTGGCATGGATTGGCTTTAAGCCTCTTATGCCTCTGTTGATAGTAGATCCTGAAACGTTAAGTTTCAATTTCTGAATGAGTCGATTCTAGAGTAGAAGGGTGATTCTGTTGCACTTAGAGGGAAGTTTATCTCATATCATAGAGCCAGAAAGTTGATTTCCAAAGGTTGTATCTATCACCTCGTGCGAGTGAAATCTTATGATGTAGAGTCCCGAACTCTGATGATGTGAACTCAAGCGGATTCATCCTAAAAAATTCTCGGACTCTAGAGGTGTCATGAGAATCTAGTCTACCTACTCGTTGTCTCGCAGTAGTTGCTGCTACAGCCTGGGCTACAACTTTAATAGCCTAGTGTAGGTCTGTATTGTAGACCTTATCTTGAGTGGGTTGTGCAACAGGGACAGCTTGATCCATGGGCTCCTCGGGTACTTGAGGCTCAAGTGGATTTACAGCTTGTCTGGTAGGACGTCCCCTTCCTCTAATAGCTCTTCTGGAAGGCATATTGTTTATTCTGCACGTGTAGAGCACGAATTAGAAGAGAGATTTCATAAAGCATGAATATTTCGCATGAATTAGAATGAGAACAAAAGGGCAACAATTCCTGATTTCCGATATCCTCTTGCTTATGAAATGGGGTCGACAACACACCCATAAACAAGACTCTACTAGACACGGCTTCATAGAATCCCTAAGACACTTGAAGTCTGTGCTCTGATACCAAGTTGTTCATGCCCTGGGAAGGTATCCTTGGCATAGCCAGCACTCAGAGACTATTTCTAGTCCCCAAGCAAACCACTTAGCCTCATCAAAATATTCAATCAATAAACTCTACCGAACAGAAGAAAGTATAAGTAAGTAAATGGGCACATCTTGTCTAAAGTCTCATAATAAATAGATAATAATAAAGGCTAGTATAAAGAACTAGAACACAAGTCTCAACATCAACGCTCAACCATCGTCTGTGAAGCCTCTATTACTACTCATGTGGTGCCAATGACAGACCCATGGCTACCCAAATAAAAAACAAAGGAAATAGTTCAATCTTACTTCAAAACATGATGAAATAAATGTAAAGGATCCTCCGGAGTAAAGGAGTCTGACCAAATCAGCTGCGAATCTCAGATCTTCAACTGAGCGCCTGTCTAGGATCTCTAGTACCTGCCCCTGCATCATAAAATGATGCAGTCCAGAGGGGACATCAGTAATTGGAATGTCCTGCTATGTAAATAGCTGAGTTAAACAGAAACATATAAAATAATATGGGAGCAACATAAACTCAAAGTAATCATCAAATAACATCAAATCGTTACATGTCTATCTATGCAAGAATAAAGAGTAGACAGGTGACATATCAACAACTCAAACTCATCAAATATCTCAGACTCATCTCAAAGGAGCTCACCTTCTCTCATCTCATCTCATCAAAGAGGAGCTTACCTCCTCTCATCTCATCTCAAAACTCATCTTAGACTCGGAGTGCTCAAGGTAGGAAATTTATAGGAGTCTCTTATCCGACAACAATCACTTAAAAGCCAGTTAATGTACAACAATCACGTTGATGTTTCCACAGTCGTTCTAAACTTGCTAGGTAAGGAACAAATCAAACTATATCAGCTCACCCAATATGGAGTCAGTCGTCAATAAGTCCTATATTGTTTCTGGGACTTCTAATAAATAGGGAACCACAATATATGTGATGATTCTAAGCCTCACCTGCGTTTGGCGACATAGTTTAACGAGTTCAAGTCGGACCAACTCTCACTCTTTTGGTGTTCGATACTCCTCTCTAGACTCAATGCTCATAAAACCATCAATGCAATCAATCCAATCAACTCATAGGGACATTGGCCCTATCATCAATCAACGTCTCATAGGGGTTTTAGCTCTCTTATCAATCAATATCTCGTAGGAGCTTTATCCCTCTCATCATTTAACATCTCACGGGGACTTTAGCCCTTTCATCAATCAATCTCAATCGAAGACTCACGATTTAGAACAATCATTAGGAAACAATCAAATAGAGACATTGGTAGAGTTTATTTATAGAGACTCATAAGACAATCGAATTCTATCAACTCATCACTATTCTCTCATCACAATAAACAATCTCAACTCAAGACTCTAGACTCAAATCTCAAGTTCATTATGCATTCTTTTCAAATCAGACATGTAGGGTTATGCAAATTCTTATGAAAATGTCCAATATGAGAAAACAAATAGTATGATGATTATCAACATAGAAAACATGTAATTTCAAATAAAATTTTAATAAAAACCATCAAGGATTCATATATGTAGACTCTTGAACCATCAACTCGTCTATAACCATCTATGGGGAATATGAGAGAACAATCACATATTGTTAGTTTAGCCTTACGTACCTGGAATGCAGCTATCAACAAAGCACGTCAAGGATCTCTTCTTGAATCTCTTAACTTAAGCTCTTCTCTTCTCTCCTCAAGCCCTAGCCTTAGTAAAGTATTGGAATAGGACTTCTAATGGGGGTTTCGACCCTTTTTACATCAAAACAACCTTATTAGATTGTGTATAGAGTTTAGGAGGAGTGGGGAATTCATCGGAATGCCCCTCATAATGATTTAGAAATTTTCAACTTAGAAAAGACCCAGTCCGCGACACGGACTGGTCGCGTACTGTGCATTTTCAAAAAAAATATTTTTGGACGAGTTTTCTCAATCCCGTCAAAATTTTTAAAAAGAATACAACTGTTGGTCCGCGATAGGTGCACAATGCACTCCTGTCGCATACTAACATTATTTTATGTTTTTGATCGAAAGTATATCTTTTCATCAGATCACTCTAATAATCGACCGAGACCATTTTCCCACTTAATTTTTCATGTTGATAACCAATCTGGCCTCGGAGTTTCCGTACAAGCATCGGAAGATGCGTTACACCTATCTCTAGGGGTAGTTTGGTAATTTTATCGAGCGTTACATTTGCATAACCCTACATGACTAATTTGAAAAACTTGCATAATGAACTTGAGAATTGAGTCTAGAGCCTTGAGTTAAGATTATTGGTTGTGATGAAAGAATGATGATGAGTTGATAGAATTTTATTGCCTTACGAGTCTCTATAAATGAACTCTACCGTTGTGTCGATTCAATTGATTCCTAATTATAGTTCAAATCTTGATTCATTGATGAGATTAATTGATGAGAGGGTTAAAGTCCCTATTAGCATGATTGATGAAAGGGTTCAAGTCCCTATGAGATTGATTGACAAAAGGGCTAGAGTCCCTACCAGTTAAATGATGACATGGTTCGAGTCCCTATCAGATACCAATTGATGACGGGGTTTGAGTCCCTATTAGATTGGTTAAGATGGAGGTTTTATGAGCATTGAGTCATTGGAGGAGTATTGAGCACCAAAAGAGTGAGAGTTAGTCAAACTCGAACTCGTTATGCTATGTGGACAAACGTAGGTGAGGCGCAGAACCATCTCTTATATTATGGTTCCTTCGAGAGTAACAGACCCTGAAAGCAATAGTGGACCTGTTGAGTACTGACTCTATATTGCGTTAGCTGATATGGTTTCGATCGTTCCTTACCTGGAATGTTTTGAATGGCTGGGAAATATCAGCGAGATTGTTGTACATTCACAGCTCATAAGTGATTATTTTTGGATAAGAGAAACTCCCATCAATTTTCTACCTTGAGTATTTTGAGTTGAGATGAGATGAGAGGAGGTGAGCTCCTCTGAGATAAAATGAGACGAAAGGAGGTGAGCTCATCTGAGATGAGATGAGATGAGAGGAGGTGAGATCTTTTGAGATGAGTTTGAGATGATTAACGAGTTGAGTTGTTGACAAGTCACTTGTCTACTCTTTATTCTTGCATATATAGACATTTGACGATTTGACGTGATTTTATATTTATTTTGAGTTGATGTTGTTTCCATATTATTCTACATACTAGTTCATTCCAAGTACTACTCACTTAGCTATTTTACATACCCGTATATTCTAAGTACTGATGTCCTTTTTGGAATGCATTATTTTATGATGCAAAGGCAGGCACTAGAGATCGCCAACAGGCATTCCGTTGAAGATCTGAGATTCGCAAATGATTTGGTAAGCCTCCCCTACTCCGCAGGATCCACTAGGATTTATTTCATCATGCTTTAAGAGTTACATTGGACTATTTCTTTTATACAGATTTGGGTAGCCATGGGTTTGTCATTGGCACTACATGTCTTCATAGACGATGGTTGAACGTTGACGTTGAGATTTTGAGGTAGTTTCTTTCTACTAGCCTTTATTATTATCCATTTGTTTTGAGACTTTAGATGAGATGTGCGCATTTACTTACTTTTATTATCGCTATCCAGTAGAGTTATTTGATTGAATGAATGTGATGATGCTAAGTAGTTTGCTTGGGGACTAGCAATAGTCTCTAGGTGCCGGTCGCGCCAAGGGTACCCTCCTGGGGTGTGACAGATTATAAATTATGTTCCAAAATTTCCAACGGGGAATACTTCCTTGGTACACCTATTTAATGTTTTATTAAGAAATATTGTGCAAATATACATTTCCACTAGAATTTCTCTTCCTCCTCCTCCTCAATTTTAATAATATTTACTGTAGAAAACTAAAAAGTCATCAAAGCCTGTCAATGTTGAAGAAATTTTAAGAATTATATCATAGTTGTTTTCTTATTTAGCTTGTTTTTAAAAGAAAATAAAGTAAGCCAATTACGTTTTTGTGGGTTGAGTTTAATATATCAAAAGAAAAATGTTGGATTGCATTATAATATTGCCTATCAACTTTCGATCCATTTAGGCTTAATTTTGAAAATTTCTAAATATTAAAATCAACATGTGTTGTTGAAATTTCTACACAACAAGTTATATAAATCATCAAAATTTTTGGGTCAAATCTTGATGAATCTTCAAAAAATTTAATCAGTGAAAAAACAATTCTACTTATTATCGATCATCATTACAACTTTTTATTAGGATAATCCTTGTAATTACAATCCTTTTGATGCATTAACATTCCCTCACAATAATTACTGTACAAAAAATATCATCTAACAGAGCAGTAGTTATAAGTCAATTGTAAATTATTTTGTCTAAATTTTATGTAAACCCTCCTTCTCCCTTCACTCTCACTCAAAAAGGAAGGCTTGTCCAATATTAAATAAAATATTCTTGCGATCGACTAAAATTTTGCTAACATTATACACAAAGAGTTTTTTTTAAAACAAGCTCAACTTTAAATAGAGTGATCAAAAATTCAATATTTGCAAATCACAAAGTTTATTATTGTTGTCATATGTAAAAAATAATTAAGATGTTTTCTTCGAAGGACCTCAGAGTTATGAGTTTGACTTCTACATTTTATGTCTGTGTATATATACATATATTCAGTTATTAATATGGAACTTTATTCTCATTTTTAAATCATCCCCCCACCCTAAATCTATTTAAGTTTCTATGCCCCATCAGAAACTCAGTTCTACATAACTCAACACACTAAGAGCTTATTTGGAGATTAATTTTAAGGCCCACAACATCTCAGTATTTATGGATGTGGAATTCGGCTAGTTTCTTTGTTGTTTAGACTTATTCATAAAGGTACAGATAAATATAGTAAATTTGTTCTCTGGCAACGAAAGGCAACAAGTTAGCCCCACACCATAATGTAATGACCCGTTAGATCATTTTAAGAATTAATCCTCTTACGTTCATAAAATGTCCTCTCATAAATTTTAAAGGGGTATTTCAGACGAATTTATATCTTTGATTTTCTAAGTTACGGCTAAATTTAGAGAACTAATCTAATTGAAGGGGTTAAGTTGTATTCATGTAATACCTCGTACACCTTAGCATATATATTAAAAATTTAGTAGTAGAGTTTAATTCTTTTGTTATATCTTGAAAAAAAAAGAAAATAAAGAGAGGAAGAGAAGGAGACCTCGGACTGCGCAGGTACGCTCGAACTGCCATGTTGCTGAGTTCCTAATTCATAGGAACAATTACTGATATATATGTTTACTCAAAAGGGGACAAAGCAATTAATTCAACTTTTGTCTTGTGAAATTAATCTTTAGTCACAGTAGTGACATATATGAAAAAAGAGAAATTAACGTTTGGCTACTGTTTTATACATTTTATAATATCCTCAAATTGCATCCTTTAGCCACCTGGAGAATGTAGTGACGTTCTATACATTTTATAACTAGATATTAGATATATTAAATTATAGTGTATGCATTATAAGAATATCATTAGATTCATGTTAATGAGGAGAATTAAAACTTAGCACTAGGCTTAAAATTTTGGGAGTATTTAGATGGGTTTTGTTTTAATTGGGCTAGACATATAGTAATATGGCTGTCATCGGACTCCTTGTGACGTGTATGTTTCATTCTTGATAGAGAATTTTCATTGTGGGAGTTGAATTCAAGATTTGGTCCATTCAGTAGAAGTGTTCGGGTGCGGTTTCGACATTGAGGTAGGTTTGGCTATCCTTCTTTGAGATTGGGATTGAGTTATTGAATATCCTTATGTTGTAATCTATGAGATGAGATCATATCATGTGTTGGGTTGATAATTCTTATTGTGTTGCTTCGAGAGCATGTGAATCCTAAATTGAGAATGGTGTGAATATGACATGTTGAGAAAGGGAGAAAATTGTGATGTATATGTTGAGGATCATGGGTTATTTGAGAAAATAAAGTTACTAAGAAGAGGTGAGATATTTTAAAAGAGAATTGTATCCAAATATGCATAGAAGAGGGTGAATAATATAATTACTATACCTGAGAACTTTGATATTTATTTGTGCTTATTTAGAGGAATGTTGTTTCCATAATTGTGTCTTGATTGCATGCATCCTCATACTACATGTCATGTCATTTTGGGAAATTTTGAATGGTGATTCTTATCACGAGTCCTTTACCACGGGCACTTGGGTAGCAAGGTAGTTGATATATTGTGATTGAGGTATGTGGCCTGCGAGGTCCTCATGGGTCCCCTTAGTCTGGGAACCTTAGCTTGACGGAGGTGTATACGATAGGTTGTGCGATAGTCTTGATACCACCTTGTATTACATTGCATTGCAAGACATTTGCATACCATTTCATTATACTACTTGTGGTTGTTTGGGGTTGGTCTATGAAATTATATGCTTACTTTATTTGCGCTGTTCTATATAGATTGGCGGCACCGATGCTGGAATGGTTTTCCTGTTGTAGGTGGAAGCGTTCTTAGATTATTTCATAGCTTATTCAATTTCTAATTCCCAGTCGGTTAAACCTACTGGGTACATATTATGTGTACTCACCCCTACTCCTTTCTCCCCTGCAGATTCTCGTCAGAATTATCCACATGGTAGTTGATTTGCTCATGCACTTGATTCGTACTAGATCTAGTGGTGAGACTCAGGTATTCGAGTTTCCATTGGATCCTATCGTAGTTGTTTAGTCTCTATTTCTATTCGAATACTGAAATGCATTTATTTCATTAGTTAGGTATTAGATGTTCTTTATACTCGTGACACCAGGTTTTGGGATATTATTTTTATTTGGTGGTTATTTGTTTATTGGATTTCTCTCCTTCTAGGATACATTTATTGTTGGGATTGGACTTAAGTGATCAACTGGTCATGACCCCATTTTGGGTCGTGACAAGTTTGGTATCAGAGCTCTAGGTTCAGCAGTCTCATGAGTTAAAGAGAAGGGTGTCTAGTAGAGTCTCGCGGATCGGTATGTAGACATCTGTATCTATCTTCGAGAGGCTACATGATGCTTATTAGGAGAAATCCTCTTTCCATTGATTCATTTCATTCGATTTGTTCATATTCAAGTTTTGTGCTCTTTTAATCTATTCTTCCTGCACAGATGGCGCGAACTAGAGCTAGAAATACCGAAGATGAGCCAGTACCCGCTGTCCAAGTCCCCGCTAGAGGGCGAGGCAGAGGTCGTGGCAGAGCTAGAGGTCGAGGCCGGGCTAGGGGAGCAGCACCAGCCCGAGATCAGACTAGAAGGGGCTTCACCTTAGCCTATTGCTGACCCAGCTTTTGAGCACGAGGGGTAGACTGAGGACCCAGTTCAGCCACTGCAATCCTTAGAGAGTATACCAGTATTACAGGTGCTATTGATTCGATTGTTGGCAAGGTTAGAGGGTACCCCTACTACCAATGATGTTTCAGATACCTCAGTTCCTGCTATACAAGCTAGTCCTTCACAGCCAGCTCAGGGACCTAATATGGGATTTCAGACCCCAAGTCCATTTTCCATGCCTTCTATTGCACCTTCGAGGTTTTCAGCTCCGCCAATTTCTGCTAGTGCTGCTATATCATTGTCTGAGCAGAAGAGCTTTGAGAGATTTATGAGATTGACTCGTCCCAAATTTGATGGTACCGCCGGAGATGGGGCATATGGCTTCCTGACAGAGTGCCAAGATCGATTGTTTAATTTGGGTGTTCTGAAGACCACGGAGTAGCTTACACCTCTTACTAGTTCACAGACATGGCCAGAGAGTGGTGGAGATCGGTTATGGCCCGGAGACTAGTTGACGCTCCAGTGATGGGAAGTTTACTAAGATCTTTCTTGAGAAGTTTGTACCTTACAACCTTCGTGATAGGTGTCGTGATGAGTTCGATAGATTGGAGCAAGGTTCCATGACTGTGACCTAGTACGAGGCACGATTCTATTAGTTATCTCGTTATGCCATGTGTAGTATTCCCACAGAGTTTGAGTGGATTTATCGATTTGTGAAGGGGTTCACAAGTTATCTTCAAGAGGCCACTTCCTCTCTTGTGTTATCGGGTGGTTCCTTTCAGAGCATTATTGACCATGCTAGAATGATAGAGGTCATCAGACAGGCCTGTCAGGGTGGTGGTAAGAGGTCCCGCTATCACGGTCAGTTTGGAAGTTATGCACTCACAGACAGAGATTCTCAAAGGCAGGGGGCTCAGGATTATCAGGGGAGACCAATTCATGCTGCCATTCCTAGTGCAGGTAGTACAGGTATGTCCGGACCTAGAGGTTGTTATATGTGTTATGAGTTCGGCCACCGTGCCAAGGACTGTCTTAAACATGCTCCTGCTTCATTTCCATTGGGGACACAGTCGGCCCGATCTACACCAGCTCCAGCAGCTAAAGGCGTTTCACAGAGTACGAGGGGAAGCACTAGAGGTGCTAGGGGTGGAGCGCGAGGTGGTGCTCGTGGTGGGTCACAGGTTAGTGGAGAGCGCCGGGTGTGTTATGCCATTCCAGGCCGTACAGAGGCAGAGACATCTGATGGTGTGATTACAGGTATTATTCCAGTTTGCCATCATTCAGCTTCAGCATTATTTGACCCTGGGACCACCTATTTATATGTATCCACTTATTTTGCTAATGATATTGATGGTGTGTGTGAGCCTCTTGATGTGCCTATTTATGTTTCCACCCCGTGGGTGAATCCTTAGTGGTGGATCGGGTATACCGGGGTTGTATTGTGGTATTCTCAGGTAGGGAGACCCAGGCAGATTTGATCCTTCTAGACATGCTTGACTTTGATGTTATTTTAGGTATGGATTGGTTGTCCCCTTATCATGCGATCCTTGATTGTTATGCTAAGACTGTGACCTTAGCGTATCCAGGTTTACCCCAGTTAATGTGGGTAGGTTCTCCTAGCTCTTACCCTAAGGGGGTTATTTCTTATGTTCGCGCTCGGCATATGATGGAGCATGGGTGTTTATCTTATTTGGCTCATGTATGTGATATTTCTAAGGAGTCATCTTTTTTAAAGACCACAAGGGTGGTGAGAGAGTTCATGGATGTGTTTCCTATAGATTTACTGGGTATTCCTCCAGATCGTGATATTGACTTTGCCATTGATTTGGAGCCGAGCACTAAGCCCATATCCGTTTCTCCTTATCGAATGGCTCCTGCAGAGTTAAAGGAATTAAAGGAGCAATTAGAAGATATATTGGAGAAGGGGTTTATCCGGCCTAGAGTGTCGCCTTGGGGCGCACCGATGTTGTTCGTAAAGATGAAGGAAGGTACCATGAGAATGTGCATTGACTATCATCAGTTGAAAAAAGTGACCATCAAGAACAAGTATCCCTTGTCTCGTATTGATGATTTATTTGATCAACTTAAGGGTGCCTCAGTGTTCTCTAAAATTGATTTGAGGTCAGGATATCACCAGTTGAAGGTCCGAGAGTCAGACATCCCGAAGACTGCTTTCAGGACCCGATATGGGCACTATGAGTTTATGGTTATGTCGTTTGGGCTGACTAATGCCCCTGCCGCTTTTATGGAGTTGATGAACTGAGTGTTCAGACCTTACCTGGATTCCTTTGTGATTGTATTTATTGACGACATATTGGTGTATTCCAAGAGTGAGGCGGACCATATTCGTCATCTGAGGGTCGTGCTCCAGAGATTGCTTGAGGAGAAACTGTAGGCTAAATTCTCCAAATGCGAGTTTTGGCTCGAGTCTGTGACTTTCTTGGGTTATGTGGTTACCAAGGATGGTATTATGGTTGATCCAGCCAAGGTTGCAATAGTTCGTGATTGGGTGAGACCCACTTAAGTGATTGAAATCCGGAGTTTCATTGGGCTAGCAGGTTATTATCGTCGATTTGTTCAAGGATTCTCCTCTATCGCAGCTCCTTTGACTAGGCTGACTCAGAAGGAAGTTGCATTTCTATGGACCGATGAATGTGAGGCGAGCTTCCAGAGGCTCAAGGAGTTATTGACTTCAGCAGCGTTTTAGCATTGCCCGAGGAAGGTGTGCGGAAAGCCGTATTCGATGAAAGTCGTATGTACGGCTTGGAGGGAGATCTTTCATATCATTGCTCCGGCCCAGAATACGATTAATCCAGCATGGGCTACATGAGCCCCTAGTAGTTTACCTCCTTCTCCCATCTGATATTTTCATTACAGTTGTAGCCTTTGTCGTTTATTTTGATGCTTCTGATGTCGGTTTAGGTGGAGTGTTGATGCAGAAGTGAAGAGTTATAGCTTATGCTTCACGATAACTGAAGGTCCATGAGCGGAACTACCCTACTCATGATTTAAAGTTAGCCGCGGTGGTATTTGTTTTGAAGTTGTGGAGGCATTATCTCTATGGGGTGCATTGCGAGATCTTTACAGACCATCATAGCCTCAAGTATATTTTCTCTCAGCCTAATTTGAACATGAGGCAATGCAGGTGGTTGGAGTTGCTGAAAGATTACGATAACTCTATTCTCTATCACCCTGGCAAGGCTAATGTGGTAGCAGATGCCTTGAGCCGGAATCTTTCTAGTATGGGTAGCTTGGCATATCTTAGAACGGAGGAGAGGCCCTTAGCTTTAGAGGTTCAGTCTTTGGCCAGACAGTTGATCAGACTTGACATCTCCACATCTCACAGTTTGTTGGCCTTCGTCGAGGCTAGATCTACAGATTCGTGCTCACCAGTTTGATGATGATAAATTATGTGTGATTCGAGACAAAGTGTTGAGGGGTGAAGCTAAGTCAGCTTTCCTTGATTTTGAGGGAGTTTTGAGAATTAATGGGTGCATTTGTGTGCCTTAGGTAGGTGATTGGGTTCGCTTGATATTGGAGGAGGCTCATTGTGCTAAGTATTCCATTCACCCTGGTGTGGCAAAAATGTTTCATAATTTGAAGCAACATCATTGGTGGTGCGAGATGAAGAGGGACATTGTGGAGTTTGTGGCAGTGTTTGAATTGTCAGCAGGTTAAGTATGAGCATCAAAAGCCAGGAGGTCCGATGTAGCGGATGCCCATTCCCGAGTGGAAGTGGGAGTGTATTACCATGGATTTTGTGACTGGACTACTCGTGACATTGGGCAAGTTTGACTCTATTTGGGTGATTGTAGACAGGTTGACCAAATCATCTCACTTCATTCCAGTAAAGACTAGCTCTATTTGGGTGAGAATGTTAGATTGCATGGGGTGCCTATCTCTATTGTGTCAGATCGAGGTTCGGTGTTCACCTCCAAATTTTGAAAGGCGTTGCAGCATGGGTTGGGTACACGATTAGAAATGAGTTTGACGTTTCATCCTCAGACAGACGGTCAGTCCGAGCGGACCATTCAGGTGTTGGAGGACATGCTTAGGGCCTGTGTGATTGATTTTGGTGTTCGATGAAACCAACACTTATCCTTAGCGGAGTTTGCTTATAATAACAGTTATCACTCAAGTATTCAGATGGCACCGTTCGAGGCGTTGTACGGGTGTAGATGTCGATCACCTATTGGGTGGTTCGACTCGGTCATCGCCGAGGCATTAGACACTGATTTGCTCAGAGATGCTATGGAGCGGGTGCGCCTGATCCAGAGCCGACTATTGACATCCCAGAGTTAGTAGAAGAGCTACACTGATAGGAGAGTTCGCCCCTTGGAGTTTATGGTTAGCGAGCATGTGTGGTTGAAGATATCACCCATGAAAGGTGTGATGAGGTTTGGGAAGAAGGGCAAGCTTAGCCCGAGGTTTATTGGCCTGTTTAAGATTCTTAGGAGAGTAGGTGAGGTGGCTTATAAGTTGGCTTTGCCACCTAGATGGTCAGCTGTTCATCAAGTAATCCACGTCTCTATGCTCCGAAAATACATACCAGATGAGTCTCATAATATTTCTTATGATACCATAGAGTTGGGTCCGGATTTGACTTATGAGGAGGAGCCCATAGCCATTCTAGATAGACAGGTTCGTAGGGCCAGGACTAAGGAATTGCTTTAATTGACGTTCAGTGGCGACATCGGCCTGTTGAGGAGGCTACTTGGGAGACAAAATAAGATATGCATGCTCGATATCCTCAGCTTTGTGAAGCTTCAGGTAATTTCTTTGACCTTATGTTCGAGGACGAACATGATCCTTAGTGGTGGATGATGTAATGACCCGTTACGTCATTTTAAGAATTAATCCTCTTACTTTCATAAAATGTCCTCTCATAAATTTTAAAGGGGTATTTCAGACTAATTGATATCTTTGATTATCTAAGTTACGGGTAAATTTAGAGAACTAATCTAATTGAGGGGTTAAGTTTTATTTATGTAATACCTCGTACACATTAGCATATATATTAAAAATTAGTAGTAGGGTTTAATTCTTTTATTGTGTCTTGAAAAAAAAAAGAAAATAAAGAGAGGAAGAGAAGGAGACTCGGACTGCGCAGGTACGCTCGAACTGCCATGTTTCTGAGTTCCTAATTCAAAGGAACAATTACTGATATATATGTTTACTCAAAAAGGGACAAAGAAATTAATGCAACTTTTGTCTTGTGAAATTAATCTTTAGTCACAGTAGTGACATATGAAAAAAAAAAGATAAATTAACGTTTGGCTACTTTTTTATTGAACGTATCCTCAAATTGCATCCTTTAGCCACCTAGAGAATGCAGTAACGTTCTATACATTTTATAACTAGATATTAGATATATTAAATTATAGTGTTTGCATTATAAGAACATCATTAGATTCATGTTAATGAGAAGAATTAAAACTTAGCCCTAGGCTTGAAATTTTGGGAGTATTTAGATGGGTTTAGTTTTATTTGGGCTAGACATATAGTAATATGGTTGTCATCGAACTCCTTGTGACGTGTATGTTCTATTCTTGATAGAGAATTTTCATTGTGGGAGTTGAATTCAAGATTTGGTCCATTTGGTAGAAGTGTTCGGGTGCGGTTTCGACATTGAGATAGGTTTGGCTATCCTTCTTTGAGATTAAAATTGAGTTATTGAATATCCTTATATTTTAATCTATGGGATGAGATCATATCATGTGTTGCGTTGATAATTCTTATTGTGTTGCTTCAAGAGCATGTGAATCTTAAATTGAGAATGGTGTGAATATGACATGTTGAGAAGGGGAGAAAATTGTGATGTATATGTTGAGGATCATGGGTTATTTGAGAAAAACTGTTACTAAGAAGAGGTAAGATATTTTAAAAGAGAATTGTATCCAAATATGTATAGAAGAGGGTGAATAATATAATTACTAAACCCGAGAACTTTGATATTTATTTGTGCTTATTGAGAGGAATGTTGTTTCCATAATTGTGTCTTGATTGCATGGATCCTCATACTACATGTCATGACATTTTGGGAAGTTTTGAATGGTGATTCTTATCATGAGTCCTTGACCACGGGCACTTGGGTGGCAAGGTAGTTGATATATTGTGGTTGAGGTATATGGCCTACGAGGTCCCCATGGGTCCCCTTAATTTTGGAGCCTTAGCTCGACGGGGGTGTGTACGACATGTTGTGCGATGGTCTTGATACCACCTTGCATTACATTGCATTGCATGACATTACATACCATTTTATTATACTACTTGTGGTTGTTTTGGGGTTGGTCTGTGAAATTATATGCTTACTTTATTCCCGCCGTTCTATATAGATTGGCAGCACCAATGCCGGACTGGTTTTCCTATTGTAGGTGGAAGCGTTCCTAGATTATTTCATAGCTTATTCAATTTCTAATTTCCAGTCGATTAAACCTACTAGGTACATATTATGTGTACTCACCCCTACTCCTTTCTCCCCCACAAATTCTCGTCAGGATTATCTACGTGGTAGTTGATTTGCTCGTGCACTTGGTTCATACCAGATCTAGTGGTGAGACTCAGGGCTTCGAGTTTCCATTGGATCTCATTGTAGTTGTTTAGTCTCTATTTCTATTCGAAGACTGAAATGCATTTATTTCATTAGTTAGGTATTAGATGCTCTTTATACTCGTGACACCAAGTTTTGGGATATTATTTTTATGTGGTGACTATTTATTTATTAAATTTCTCTCCTTCTAGGGTACATTTATTGTTTTGATTGGAATTAAGTGATCAACTAGTCATGACCCCATTTTGGGTCGTGAAAATAACTTCAACATACTTATACTCGTCTTGTTCAACCCACTAATTGTTAATCTAAAATAACAAAAATATACTTTTAACATTGTGCAATATTACTTGTTTTTGTATAAAACCTCATATTATTAAAAACTTTTGTTACCTACTTTTGACCTACCAATATGAAACTTATTTCACACAACCAAACAACCTTAATATATATTCCTACCATAGTACAATTTTTTGGAGGTTATATATATTCTTTAAATTAATAAGTCTGACCATTAAAATTACATACGATCGACTCAAACCAACGTTTTAAGAAATCATCCAACAAAAATATAGTATAGCTAGTTTTTTAACGTGACAATGTATCATATAACTAAGTATGTATTTTAAATTTTAGGAAGTGTTTCTTCCTTTCTACTCCCAGCCTCACATCTTAGGGAAATTATGAAAGAATAAATAAATAAAGTATAAATCAATCTGTATCATTTGGTAAACAATCTTAGTGATAGTGAAAAAATTATAGAACAAAAGAAAATTAAAATGGGAGAAGTTTAATGAAAAATATATAGATTGAAGATGATTCAAATATTACCAGTACTATTTCAACTTCCTCTTCATACTGTGCATAAGGTTCCTCGTACTCTAGACATACCCAATTTCGATTTTCTATATTTCGGCAATTAGGACAAAGCATTAAGCCCCTTACATTAAATTCTGAACCTATACAATATGCATTAAAAAACATATAATTAAATATATGAATGTGTGTGCACAAATGGGGAGAGAGAGAAAATAAAGAGGATCCTTCTCCCATATATTTATATTTCAAATGAAACAATGTATTCCCAAAAAGAGTTTTACTCTCATAGGAAACTCCGAGTATAAAAGGGACGATAACATCTTATAAGTTAATGAAATACATAGATAAAGGAAAAACAAATCATTGAAATTCTTGATTTGTTGAAAATACGAAGGAAAAAAACTTCTTTAAACAAAATCATAAGGTGCGGAAATAATATTTAGTTTCAAATGAAAAGACATTGAAATTACAATTATCATTTAAAGATATTAGTACAAGTCTCTTGCATAATAGGTACAAATTTAAGTTTTTACCATTTTTTGTCTTCTCTTCCCATCACCAAGAGGATAAAACCAAGGAAATCCATCCCAATCATAACAAATTTGATTCATATCTATTGTTGAACATGTAAGCAAAATTTCTATATAGGTATTGGTTTTAAAATTTTGAAAGTGTTTTTCTGAAATACTTTCTTGTAAACATTTTATTAGTTAATTAATAACTCTTTTAAGAAACTCCCTGAGATAAGAACTTCTTAAATTAGTTATCCTTTAAAATATATTTTTCTCTTCTCCAAAAGAATTTTTAAAGTTACTTCTCAAAAATCTTCTTTCAAATCTGAAAAGAGCTAAATGGAGAAGAAAGAGAGATATTACTAAATCCACTTCAATAAAATATTTTAAGAAAGAAAAAAATAGGTGGAAGAAATATCAAGAATAGTTCATGAGATTTCACTTAAAATATAAACAGAGTTCTTATAACTATGATGAGTTCGATGAATAGAGGCCTAAAAATAAAGCAGATCTAGTAATGAAACAATACACACAAATGAAACATAACAATATATATATATCTTAGTTAATGCATACAAAACTGAAACATGACCATACTTTAACTTGGAAATGGACCTTTTATCGTTTTTGATAACCACCTCCAAGCAAATGGAGCAATCTGGAGCGTCCATCTTACTAATTGGAGATGAAAAAGAATTTGCGATTGTGGATTTAGTTTTGACTAACAAACAAATCTTTACAGAACAGTAGTGCTAAATACATACACTTATTAAGATTGAGGTAATATATACATGGGTAAATCAAACACTTATAAAGGAAAAAACAATATTTTGTAAATTGCAAATTTAAAAAACTGTAAACTTGAGAGGTTTTAGTAAAAAAAAATATTGCACATATATAATCACTGTTAGCATAAAAGTCATTATCTTAACTTGTAATAATCTAGTTGTGTCATAAATTCTTTCATATCCTGATCATAATGATAATATGTAGATAACATAGAATTAGTTTGCTTTAATAGTTTAATTTGGTATTAGATATTTTATATCAAGATGTTTTTTCAAGTATCTTCATGAATACTAAGATTTCATGACATTAATAAAATAGCTATATTAAAATAAATATTTATGTGTAAAAGCACTCAAATGGTGAATGAGGACATACTTTCTTGATTGAACTTGTTTATATATTATATATTTACTTGTCACAACTTGGATAAATCGGATTTTACATTGCAATATTAATTATTAAAGTTGAAGTGTTATTAAATTTAATTGAGAATTATCCACTTCATTTAAATTTATTGAAGTTGTTTGACCGGGCATCATGCATGGTGGCACATGTCACTGGAAAATAATCACTTGTTTATTAAAGAGAAAAAAACATGAGGTGACACTTGAAGTTGTCACAAATTTTAAAAAAGGCACCTTAACTATTTCGGAATTCTATTACCCCTTTATATTTTTTGAACTATTATTGTTAAAGAACGTGAGGAACCTAAATTAATGAATATAATTTATTTTTCAAGTATTTTGTCGTAAACATATTTTGTAGTTTTTCTTATTATTCTAATGTTTGATCCAAAATCGAGTGTGACGACACTTACATTGATGACACTTGCATATAACCTATTGAGGCAAGTCATCCTAACCACAAAATAATGTGGAAGGTAAAGCAAAAATACAGTATAAGCATTTAAGAAAGGTTATTTAGATCTAAAATCGACCAAAAAGACTGGTGTTACATGCGCAAGTCACTACTTTAACTGAAATGAAGAAGAAATGGTAGAAGTCTGAATGTCATAGTCCTCAAATATAACATATATAACATAAGGTAAAAGGGCCTCGAGAGTCTGTTGAAATACAAGTTGCTACCTCTTAAGAGTCCATAAGCTCGACCCAATAGGAAAGGAAAAGATCGAGAGGTACCAGGCTCAATACCTACATAAGTATTGAAGCAAGGGTGAGTATCAACCTACACAATACCTAGCATGAAGATCTAAATGCAGGTAGAGAATAAAGAACACAAGTACTCTTATTAGCCCAACCACACACCTCCAAAACTACAACCCCGCAAGCAGGAAAACAATCATACACTATATATATATATGTCACTACTCAGTCCTTATAATAATGGCTCCTGCTAGATCCCACTTACAGGAAAGCCAATTAACCAACCCCAGGGTACCTATACTAATTCTCTCTAGTCACAATCATAACAAAAATGGTTACATAAATAACTGAAACCTACCCAAAACTTGAAAGTTAACTATATAGAGCTACAATCGACTCAAGGACATATCATATGTATATATAATTAACCATAATTTTATACAAAACCAGGATTCCACCTACGAATACATAACTCTACTGTACAAGGTCGATGTTGTAAAGCAAAAGACGGCCATCACAAGGAAGGAGACTGTGACGGAGCCCAAGCTATTAGTGCTCACCCAAAAGTAGTCTCTTGTGCACTCTCGAATCCCCAACTCAGTAACCATGAGAAGATGCAGAAATGTAGGGAGTGAGTACAAGAAAGAGGAACCTAGTAGGCATCATCGGTTAATCAAATAAAATGCAGTAAATCTAGAAAAGTCAAATATATGGAACTGCAACATGTCTAGAAAAATTGGAACTTGAATAAAGGAAACAACATGTCTGGAGGCCCTCACCATAACTAAGCTAACCAAGGAGATGAACAATGATACCTGAACTAACCCAAGTGGTGATGAAAATTGATATCGACTGATGAATATTGTGTAGGCTCATACCATAACTGAGGCATAATGTTGTACGTGGGTCCAAGGCCCTAATATCTATGCATGTACGCCCACGGGGCTCCCATAAGCCCAGAAAGTACACTGGCGAACAATCTGATCAATCATGTCAAAGTAGAACCCAAATCCCAAAATCACATGATCACAGGTCGGTTGTACGTGGGTGTAAGGCCCTAATGCCTAAGCCTGAACACCTTTTAAGCCCCCTGTAAGCCTAAGAGATACACCTATGCACAATTAGGGTCTGAATAGGTGTGCGGAACTATGGGTAATCAGCCACGAGGCCTCACTGATGTTGCCCAAATTACACCTCCTTTTAGAGGATAAAGCGGTCATTGTCAAGAAATAAAACCTAACCAACGTTATGGTCGAACCCAAGGGAATGCGTAGGCTCAAGAGAATTCAATTACTGCAATTTGAGTAGTTAACCGACTTATTTCCCGGGGGGAGGGGGGGTTAGCAATAATCAATGGAAACTAGACCTAACTAATACTAGAGAGAAATCAATATGGAGAGAAACTAGGGAGTTGTGTTCCCCATGATTCCCTATCTCAGTATCACAGGATAACCTAATTCTCTTCTAGTGTGTAGCATGCAGGATGCTAAGTTAAGTTCACCAACCCTTTTGGTCAAAGGTGAGAGGCGAATTTCACTATATGACATGGTCCATCTCCAATGTTTGTCTTACTAACCCTTACCTATTCATCCCAGTACAACTTTCGCTTGGCCCAGTTCGGTTGATTAGACGAGAACACATCAATTGAATCCTGTTAATTAATCTTTTTTCCTATTCATTACTACCTTGGTCCAGTCAGTATCACTAGGTGGGTTCTAATGTTGGCCACAACTAGAAAACATGCAAAGCAAAGAGAGTTAATTAATACATATATGCACACTTTTAAAGAATTCTGAATTATCTAGTTTTACTTCTTTAGTTCTTCATGGTTACCACAATCCTAGTTGTGGATTTAACTACTCATGATTTGTGTAGATGCAAAACTTATGAATTGGAATTACATAATCGAGAACTTACACAACTGAATTAAGAAAAAGTAAATCCAACTTCTAAGATAATCACAAGATTAGAGATGAAATCAAAGTACAAGTGTTCGCAAAAACTATGCAATGTTAGCTCACTCTTTTTTATCTCTAATTACTAAGTTTTTGAAGTACTCTGTGAAAACTCCTTAAAAATAACCCAAAAACCAATTTATAATATTTAAAAGACAAGTCCTAAACATATTAAGATAACTGGTCGCACGCCTCACGAAAGGGTTTATGGGTCGCATTGCAATCTATAGCCCGTAACTGGGGTCTCGTACAGAGCTGTTGCAAAATTTGGCTTCAAGTCTATGGCACTGCCTCTATGACCCATAAAGTAGTTTACGACCCATAGGGGAGTTTTGTCTGATGAATCTTCAAAAAGTCTCAATCTCTAATTCTCAGGCCATGAACAAAGGTTTAAGACTCATAAATCAATCTAAACCTTATCTGTACATTCATAGAACCAACATCAGAAAATTAGGCATTCACTAAAATCTTCCATGAAACCCACTTCATGATCCATAGAGTGTTCTACAGACCCGTAAAGGGTCTCGTACTGCACAAAAAATCAGCAACTTCTGCATTTTTTTCCAAAATCAAGGCCAAAGAATCCTGCAAATATAACATAAAAACACTTAAAACCAAATAACGTCGCAATTGAGGACACACAAAAATTCCATGTTTTAAAAACCAAAAGTATTGTATTTTGATAGCACATCTCTCGCCCTAGCAATCACATGTCAACCGGGTCCTGAACCCTGTGCTGACACATGACACTCGATCCAAAATATGCATGCGTAATGATGGAATGTATCCCAGCAGGAGAAAGAGTCCCCCTCGCATAAACAAATGTGTCTCATCTCATAATGTCAATCATAGGGCCTCGCCCCCATGTGGAATTAGTGGGGTCCTCGATTAAAAATTAAATCAACGGGATCCACGACCCATAATCAAGCGGGTCTCAGACTCAAAACAATCGGTGTATCATATCTCTCCCTGAGCAAATAAAAGTATTTCAAACCTACATTGGAAACAAACCTCAGTTGGCCCTCGGTCCTCAAAATCTACTTTTATCACCTAAAATATCATAGTCATGACCACCAGGAGACGGACCACGGGAAGCGTCGCCCAGGACTTGAACTCATCAAACATGACCACTGATGCTCAAATGGCAACAGAAAGTGTCATTCGGGACAATCACTCAACCAGTATATCAGGATTACTCCAAGGTCTTGTCGTGCCACGTGTAAAGGTAGGTGACGACCTATCAACCTGGGTATCCTACAATCTCCATCCAACCTATTCAAAAGTAACTACTACCTCTCTTAGATACAACAGATACCCCAAATCAGATGGAGAGAACCAATGCCCGACAACCATCAACAGTGCATTGGAGCATATGTGTATCACAAATCACTGAACAATCATGTCCAACAAATGCCAAGTATACCATAACCTCGTCAATCATAAGTACCCATATTGAATATAGACAATCACGGTACATCACAAGTATCCTAGATAACCCAACCCAGCAAAGCCATCTCTATAGCAGAATCAAGCCGCAGTACGACATAAAACTAATGGAGAATCTCCTGGGCAACATATCTCAATAGCAACAGGCTTTACACCCTCATAGAAGTAAGAGTCAATTCTAAATACATGACTGTCCCTGGGCACTAGCCTATATTCGGCCCTCTCCTAGCCCTTTCTTGGTGTAAAGCAACTTATAGGGAAACGTCGATATAACCTAAGCTAAGGCTCAATAGGTTAGACAATAAGAAGGATGACACCCATCAGAATCGTATCACAGCCTAAGTATCACAAGGGATATCTCCTTCGGCAACCATGTGCTGGTGTACTAATAATGTTCCCTTCTCAAAATAAAGTACCAGTCCGAAGGACTAACCCACATAGTTACTGTCTCATCACAGATAGCCCAAGAAGGCTCTAAGATATAGCTTACATTTTCCTAATAGGGTCACACTCCTATCCATAACCTACTAGTGCCTCTGTAGCAACACATTCAATATCCCAGGTCACAAGGCTCCTTTAGATGTACAACTATACCATTCCCAGAACATGATGTGCTTCTCCATTCATTGGCTAGTAGCACAAGCACATGGTTAATAACCACAACAAACATGATCAAATAACTAATAGGGCAACATAGAATCATGTTTAATCATAAAATTTTACCACAAGGACTCAGAACAGATATAGACAACCACAGCCATATCACATACGTACATAAATAAATAAATAATATATATATATATATATATACACACGCGCGCACACACACCCCCTACCAGCTAGAACCCCTAGAATAAGATATAGATACTAGATTTAGTGCATAAGGTAGCATGTGATCACTTGTAAGCCTCAAAAGCAAATATTTTCATTCTTAGGCCACACACATATACATGCAATAGTCAAGCTTAGTAGACATACCTGTCACTTTTTCTCAGCCCATCCAACCCTCTTTTTGTAGCCAAACAGTGCACTACTAAAAAAACTGTGTTTAGCGACGTACAAAATTCATCGCTAATCTGCATATATTCGTTGCTAAACAGTTTTAGCAACGGAGTAGCGACGGATTATCTTCTGTTACTATTATGCGCGTTGCTAATCACTTAGCGACAAAAAAATAACTTTCGTTGCTAGTTTAACAACGTCCCAACAACAAAATATATTTGTTGCTATTCTATTCTCGTAGCGACGAATAATTCGTTGCTATATTTTATACTGTTGTTGCTATTTTTACAATTTTATTTCGTCGTTTGAATAATTTTGCGACAAGAGATATGTCGCTAATCTGTTGTAATGCATTTTGTCGTCCATGCCACTTTTTCATGGCTACCAAATATCCTTTTCCTCAACTCGTCGCAAAAGTTCTCTATAACTACAATTTAAATCGTCGCTTACAATTTTCTTCTAAATTTTATTTTAAATATATTTTCAATAAAAATTATTGAAAAATATTAAATGCAAATCATAAAACAATCTTACAATAATCACGAATTGTATAAAATGATGATCATAGAACATTCAAAATATATAGATAGCAAAATCCATATAACATAATTATATCAAAAACATCAATAACACAAAAATCTACCAATAATTCTTAAATCAAAGAATCCACATCTATCAAGTATTGTGGATACACAATTAATACTTTTCAAAATGAACAATATTACAAAATTATAATGCAAAATCCATCAAGGGCTATGATCATCATCTGAAACTAAAGGAGCAACTTCCTCAGTATTAGTAGTAGCAGGAGGCACTATTGGTGTCACAACTGATGGATCATTAGTAGGTGATGATGAAGAAATCACTTCATGTACCCGCTGAAGAACTATAGGAAGAAAGTGATCAGTAAGTGCAGGAATCAATTGATTCATAAACTCAGACATATTTGCTAGCGGTGTTGATTGAGAAATTGAAGGTGATGATGAAGTATTAGATTCCGAAGAGGCGGAAAATTTTGACGCATAGTAACTTTTTCCTTCAGATCCAAGACCATATATTTTTTTCCTCTTTTCTCCTCCCGCAGCTTCATAATATGCTTCACATTGATCAATATCTGTCTGAGATTGTGTTTTTTCCCTTACTATTTCTTCAAATTTTTCCTGTAATAAATAGTAAAATTAATATATATTAATATAAGCAAATGAATTAATATAGACTCCTTGAGAAATCCATGAACTTACATAAGGAAATCCTAGCAGTTAAACCTTTAAGATTTTAAAACATAAAGACAATAAAGTTACAATATTTGGAACTTACATGGATAATTCGGGAGCGCTCCGCAATAAAAGACTTTCCATCATGATCATGTGTATGAACATGCAAATGTAACTCACTTGGTGTTGGATCTCGACCTTTTTCAACAGCCTATACCAATATAATTTATATCACTTTTTATAATAAGACATGATCCAGCATATCATTAAAACTGAATAAAGCAAATTCACTTATGCATGTGCTTTTTGCACAATTGATAAAGTCAACCAAATGAAAATTCACTTATGCATGTGCTTCAAGACATACCAAGCTCTGTTCTTAACAATGGACAACCTGCAAACAGGCTAAATAAGTTAAAGTAAACTCCCTAATTCAAGGAAGAAAGAAGCACAGATGCTCTGTGCAGAGTTTGGCTTCCATGATGATAGACAAAATTAAAGTAAAGAGCAATGATAGCAAAATTATAGTTTCATGGATATCCCTCATTTTTCGTCAAATTTCTATGGTTATATTCGAAGTTGTTAACATGCAAAGAACGAAGAGAGTATGCAATACAAGAAAATGCATATTAACACAGCTGTGAAAAGATGAATAAGATCATGATTAGATTTTAAGCAGTAAACTCAGAGAAAACAGAGTCCCTATATAAGCTTAGATTTTACTTAAGCTGGCATATCCATCTTGTTATGACTACATACAAATGTAGAGGCTTTACCAAGCCAAATTACAAAGTTTCTGTTTCTTTTTCTGTTTCTAGCCTAGAGGACACTGATGAGAATGTCCATGTGAAAGAAATTTTCAAAGACTTCCTCAAAGTATCATCTTAAACTGATTACGAATAGCATGCTGAAAAAAATGCCTAGCGTATTTTAGAAAACCTCAGGCAAAAACAGTGAAAATCGGCCAAAAGTGGTGAAACTCGATACAACAGGATGTGAGAGTTTTGTTTCCTAAGTAAGAGAATGATACATACTGTAAAAGATGCCCTTTGTATGAGATCAGATGGACCTAGTTGCAGTTTGGGGCGAAGACAGTGCAATGGGAAATTACAAGGTGAGGAAAGGAGCATTTCATTGTCAACTAAGAAACGGATCAATCTGATATCAGAATCAGTAAGATGTGAAATAAACATTATATGACAACAGGTGCTCAAGAAAAGGGATGGAATCTGCAAAGTTTTACAATTTAAGTCAGACTGGCACCAGTATATCAATGTACAAAAGGGGCATCGAGAAGCAACTAAATAATGCCAAGTACGACATATCAATGAGTAAAGATAGGATTAACCACCCATTCACTTTGTTTGCACCTCTTAACAAATCAAGCAACAAATTTTACGGAGCAGGTATCATTGTGGATGATTTGGAATTGGATCAAACAGAAACACATCCCACATAGCATACATGTATATTTAGATGAGAAACCACAAACTCTACAAAATGACAGCGGGGATCAATTGGAGTTTGGAGGTCCTACCGCTGCTCTTGAAGAGGGAAATAATCAATTAGGACTATGCTTATGAAGTTATCTCTTTATTTCTTAGTTTAGATTAATTGATCCACAATAGTTCATCCTAATGTGAATTTTCCAGATTTCCAGATTAGCAGATCGATTGGAAAAATAAAGCAAATTGAGCATAAATGAAAATATGTATTAAGAATGGTTTCTGAAATATATACTTACAAGTCTCTTTCGATGCTCTCCAATTGTGATAGAGCCTCCGGTGTGAGTTCCAGCAGCGACTTCTCGTCCACCACAACGATTCTTTGAATTGATTTTTGACCTTTCAACACACTTAGCATCGGCCCAAAGTTGCATCCAACTTTCCCACACATTTTCAGGTACATAGGATGGCTTATGTTTGCTCGCTTTTCTTCTAGCAATGAAATCTCTGTACCTTGTTGCTGCCTTAACATCCCATTTTCTCCTTACTACACTTTCACTAATGGAGGGGTCCCAATAAAAATGTTTCTGAAATAAAATTTTAAATTAAGCAATACATTAACACCCTACATATATAAAACTGAATAATTTTTTAAACTTAATTACGATGAAAAGTTATACCTTGAATTCTCCAAAATATCCATCTCTTACTTCGTTTGAGACACCTTTCCAATTGATTCCATTAGGATCAACTTCATTTTTGAATGACTCGGATATGAAATTAGAGCATATCCTAGAAGGCTCCAACCTGTATAAATTTTCAATGTAATATACTAATATCATATCATAAAAAAAGAATAACATATAAGAATAATAGCAAAAAAATGGACTAACCCTGCAGAAGTCAGAGTAATACGGGTTCGTGCATGGCTACTACTTGAATCACCTTCACCAATAGGATTATTTTGAGTAGATGTACCCTCACCTATTGGGTTGCTTTGAGTAGACGTACCTAGACCTATTGAATTGTCATGATTACATGTAGGAGATATCTGATCAGGGATTGTTGGGGTACTGCTTTGAGTGGACATTTGAACGACCGGTGTACTGCTAGGAGCAACTACTTGAGTGGTTGGAGGAATAAATGCTTGTGTGACTGGCGTATTGCTTGGAATGGAACTTGTACCACCTTGTTGAGTACTGATTGTAGTCGGATTTGGAATAGTAGGAATCTTTGCACGAATAGTAGAATTATTCCTATCTGAGGACTTGCCTACACGACCTCGACCTCTGCCTCGAGCCATGATATCTATAAAAAAATATAACAATGATGTTAGACTATTGCTTATAAGAAAAAGAAAACATGATAATAAGAAGATGGAGAAAGGAAACATGCAAATTAAATGTTCCAGGTGCAAGCCAAAGCCTTTTTCAGTGAGCAGCAAAGTCACTGTGAGCCCCCTACAATAAGAGAACTGAAAAAACATAAGCTTACAAAAATGAATACTTTTAAAAATTATCATATGAGCTCGGATCTTGATAACATACAATCAGAAACAGGACTCGTAAAAGTTGTACTCGATCATAGTTAAAATTCAAAAGTTACTTATTAATGATTGAACATTCTAAATAGAAAAGAAAATCTAAGAAAGCACTAGTCACTATCTTCCTCTTCTTCTTCCTCTTCTTCTTCCTCTTCCTCTTCCTCTTCCTCTTCCTCTTCCTCTTCCTCTTCCTCCTCAGTTTCATATTCTTCTTCTGTAGATCCATCCTGAATTTCATGATGCTCTTCCAATAACGTATCATCAACAGGTTCATCCATTTCAATTACATCACCATTTGGATCATGTAAGAGTATATTTTCATCAATACAAGCAGTTATATCTATCTCATGGATTTCAACTTCTTCAACTTGGAATGGAACATTCAGTTCTAGAGTTGTCGCCACTTCCTCACGAGGTAAATCAATAACATTTCGAGGTTTGACCTTCAATACAGCCGCCCAATCATCCTTGTCCTTTTTCTTGCTAGGATAAGACACATAACATACTTGAGTTGCTTGCATTGCAAGAATAAAAGGTTCATATTTTTTAAATCGACGACGAAGGTTAATATCAACCAGTTTGTATTGACTATGCCTTTTGACACCAACACCCATAGTTGGGTCAAACCATTCACATTTGAATAATACAGTTTGTTTCAAAGGTGCTTCACGGTATTCCACTTGTATAATTTCTTCTATCCTTCCATAGTAATCCCCAAAATTTTCATCCGAGATACAAACTCCACTATTCATTGTTGATCTTGCACTACCATGACAATATGTGTGAAATTTATATCCATTAGTGAAATACACTGAATGACATGTAGCGCGTATTAATGGTCCACGAGCAAGACTATGCAAGAATTTATTCTCAATAGGGTTGCATCGGACCTATTTAAAAAAAAATAGAATACTTAGTTAAGTTTTAGAAGTCAATTTAAGTATCATTTATAAAAGACGATTACTTCTGAAGCCTTACATATTCCTTAAACCATATAGAGAAATTTGTTTCCAAGCTCTCATCTATTTCACCCTGAGCTAGATCTGGAAATTCTTCTCGCAAACGTTGGATGTATATACTTCATTGCAATAAAATAAGTTAAATTAGAATTCATAATATATATCTTTATAATATTAATAAATACACTAAGTCTTGTTACCTCACAAATGGCTCAACCTCTTCACAATTTAGTAAAATATAAGTTTGGGCTGCCTTGATTTCTTCCAAAGATAAATCCCTTTTTTTTACTTCTCCCCATAATCGACCTGGATGGGTGAATATTGATAAATTTCCTTCAAGATCTTCCATAATACCACCATCATCATTACGATCCACATTATGATTACGTGTCATGACATGAGGTTCAAAATAATGAGAAAATAATTGTGCTGACTCTGTCATCAAGTATGCTTCACAAATGGAACCCTCAACACTAGATTTATTTCCAATCATCTTTTTAAGAGTTCCGAGATACCTAAATAGATAAAATGGATGGAACATTATATATGAAACATTATGTAAAGTATACTTGTCACATTTTTAATATAAAGTTCCATATTTACCTTTCAAAAGGATACATCCATCGATATTGTACGGGTCCAGCAATTCTTGCTTCATATGGAAGGTGCACAGGCAAATGTTCCATTGAGTCAAAGAATCCAGGAGGAAATATACGTTCTAACTTGCACAAAATTTGTGGGATGTCTCTCTCTAATCGCTCCATGTCCTCCACTCGTAGAGTGGTTGATGTAAGATCTTTAAAAAATAAGCTCAATTCTGTAAGTGTCTGCCACACATTACTAGGAAGTAGTTCACGAAAAGCTATAGGTATTAGCCGTTGCATGAACACATGGCAATCATGACTTTTCATGCCAAATAATCTTTTCATGTTTGTATTTGGACATCTACCCAAATTAGAAACATACCCATCTGGAAACCTTAAGCTCTTCACCCAATTAAACAATATAGCTCTCTGTTCCTTGTCAATTGTATATACAGCTTTGGGATATTTTCCACTAGTATCTTTCGCCAATTGAGGTCGATGACAATAATTTATCATATAGCAGTGACAACCAACACAACCATCAATACAACTATTATCATCCTATAACATCATATATATACAACATATAGACCGCATAAAGCCATATACAACATATACTCGACAACTCATTCCAGGAATATTATATTATTAAATATTCCAGCTTAAATATGCATGTATTTTCACTCAATCTAAGGTTTAGAGGAAGGCTAGCCTACCTGGCAGATGACGTCTTGCATCTTAAACTAATCCAATCGAGGTTTTTCCCTCAAAATCACTTTCAGATATTGCTCAGTTGTCAAAACATAAATCACAAGATCATTACAGCTGATTTGGCTGTAAAATCTCCGGAAACAGGTGAAATTACAGAATTTATGAGTAAAATGGGGAAAATTAGGGCCCACACTTAAAATGCCAAGTCAATGCTCATAAATGATCCTCAGATAACCTTGAGTCCATAGCCAGAAATTCACCTCAAAATGGAGTCAAGAAGACCGAGAAAGGCCCAAAAATAAAGTTAAAAACAGTGACACCCCATGACTTTATTCTTACATGTACCCATGTTTCAAACTTAATTCTTATAAGTGGAAAGTGTATTAGTTTCATAAAAGACCTCTACTACATAGTCGAGTACAAAACCCTCATATAATTGAGTTTCTAGTGTTAAATTACAAGGGTCAATTTTAAATTATCATAAATATTAGAACACAAGGAATTAGGTATCATATAACCTACCAAATGAAAGGTATTTGAATTAGCTTTCCAATACAATTGATTTCCCCTCATCTGGAGTTTGGAGTCAAAAGTTATGACCGTTTTACTGAAGACAACCAGAGCAGAGAGGAAATACGAAACCTAATACAGGTTGTGCAAAAAAGTACGGCCCGACTGCTAACTCGTGGAAAAGCCCTAAATATTAACTTTTTGGTCCCTGATTCTATGGACCAATCTACGAGTCATAGAAACTTCTACGGGTCCGTAGATTAGGCTCGTCAAAGTGATCCAGAGACCTTGAAATTTGCCCAAAGGCTTACGGAAAGGTCCCTTCGTGCCGTGGAAGTTTGTATGGGCCGTAGATGGTGCTATAAACGACTTTGATAGCTTTTTAAGAAAGGGTATTTTGGTCTTTTTCCACCCTTTCAAAGCCTAAATCTGATGTTTTTACACCTAAATAAAGTCCTAAACATGTTTGTTCAATCTTTCTATGCAAAAACGCTCTCTCAAACTTCGACTAAGGTTTCAAAGGTGAAAAAGGGCTAGGGTTTGAAGAAAAAATTTGAGAATTCTTCTAAGTTGTTTCAAGGTTCAAAACTTCCAGGTATGAAAGGCTAACCAAAACATGGGTTTTGTTCTTTCGTATGCCCCATAACCCGGATTGATGGAGTTTTGAGTGAATTGAGTCTCCCATTAATGTTTCTTAAAGGCTTTTCTTAAATTTTAATGTATTTCTACATAATCTTGCATGAATTACTATTTTTATGAATTAAATACTTGAAATAGATAATATTGACTGACTACACAACTCCTAGCATGAATTCTTATTATTTTTACATATTTTACTTACATGTGCATGCATGGGTATAATTTGAGCGTAAAGATTCTATGGAATTCCTAAATGCTTTAACTCTATCTTTATTTTTTTCGATGCTATGAGTTAGAATGATGCATGATAGAGTCCTTATGAGTTAAGAGTTGAACTTTAAAATTATGTAATGAAAGAGTTGATAGTTGATGTGATGAGTTGAGTTAACAAATGTCTAATGAGACGAGATGAATAAGTTAACCATAGGATTGATGCTTATGATCATATTGAGTCTTGGGTGGAGTATTGAGCACCGAATTGAGTAAAAGTAAGTCTAACTCAAAACAATAACTATGTAGCCGATGTATGAGAGGATTGAATTGTATAATTAAATGTTTCCTTGTCCCAAAAAGAGAACTTGATGTTACTAATTTTGGATCCACTTATGTGATGTCCTATACCTTGGCAAGGTATTGGATGGATGTGATAATGACATCGCTTCATTGAATAATCACCAGCTCATTGGTGATGGTTGTCGGATAGAGAAACTTCCAAATAGGCCTTGATAATACTCTGAGTGGACTGAACCAAGATGGTTGATGAGTGGTCATTCTCTGAATTGTATTTTTACTTTAGACTCTTTACATGATGATTGGGTTATCTACCTCTTTAGTTGAACTATTTGAGTTGATATTATTCTTCCTTTATATTCCACGTACTGACGTCCATTTGGGCCTGCTTCTTTTTAAGATGCAGAGATACGTACTAGCGGTCATCAACAGGCGCCCCGTTGAGGACTTGCTTGCATTCAACTAATTGGTGAGTCCTCCCCTGCTTTCCAATGTTTTTCCTTCCAACTTTATGTTTAGCCTTTATTTTATTTTGAGGTAGCCATGGGCCTGTCATTGGCACCACTTAGTCAGATGTTTTGGAGGCTTCCTAGACTAGACTGTTGATATGATTGAATGTTATTATTGACTAGTTTCTTTCACACTAGTCTTACTTAGTTTATGGATAGACTGTTTGGCTTTTGCCATTGATCTTCATAGGTTAGATTGTTGATGTGATTAGATGTTATTATTGACTAGTTTCTTTCAGACTAGTCTTACTTAGTTTATGGATAGACTGTTTGGCTTTTAGCCGTTGATTTTTATTTTATCATTACTTTTCATTAAAGTATTCTTGGATGTCTTCCGCTACTAGAATGCGATTGAACGAATGTAATAAGGCTAAGTGATTTGCTTGGGGACAAGCAATATTCTCTGAGTTCCGACCACGCCAAGGGTACCCTTCTGGAGTGTGACAAAAAATTTACCCGGAAAATATTCTTTCCAAGCCTTTCTCAGTCAAAATTCTCAAAAACTGGAAAAAACAGCAAACACCCAGCATACTACAATGTTCCTCTCAGAACGTAGAATAACTTAGGCTCAAATTTCACTTGATTCCGTCAAGAATCAATTACAGAATCAACACGTAAAGTTTTCTCCAATTCGAGAAAGTAATAAGCTAAATTAGTGAATTTACCTTGAAAAACATGTTAAATCTCGAATCCAACTTCACCACGACGATTCTTGGGAAAAGTTGAGTCACATAGGCTTTTAAAACACTCAAATCGAATGAAAAATTAGTTCAGAAATGTGGTGCGAAGTTGCATGTATATATATGATAATGTCCCTAGTGAATTACATATCTATATGAATAATTGTGACTTTCCCCTTTACCACCACCAATCCAATCAGAATCCTCCAAAGCATGTAGCTCTTTGTCGACATGCCTGCTTGAGTTGTCTGCTTCTATTCCTTTATAATATAGGGCCCATTAAAATATTTTGTTGACTTTTTTATTGAATCATTTTACGGCAACTACTTATTGACGCATCCATATCAAATGTTTGATTATATTTCTTTAGCTGCTTCAACTATGATTTTACAATATTACCCCTAATAAATATTTTCTTCAACTGTTTTAATTATAATTTTACTATACCGCCTTGATCAACTATTGGACAAATAAAATTAAAGAAATTTAATTTAATAATTAATTAATATAATATTATGTATGAATAAGTGTGCCTTGCCCTTTTACCACCACCAAGCCAATCAAAACCCTCCAAAGCAGGCAGCTCTTTGTTGACATGCCTGCTTGAGCTACTTGCTTCTATTTATTTATCATATAGGGCCCATAAAAGTATTTTGTGGACTTTTTAATTACATCTTTTTATGGAAACTGCATATTGATGCGTCTGCTTCACGTGCTTGATTATATTTCTTTAGCTACTTCAGATATAATTTTACAATATTACCTCTAATAAAATATTTTTTTCAACTGTTTCAACTATGATTTTACTATATCGCCCTGATTAATCATTTGACAAATAAAATTAAATAACTTTATTTTATTAATTAATAAATATAATATACTAAATATTAAAATAATATTACAGACAGTTCATATAAAATCGATTGAGTGATGTCCTAACAAATTATTTTACGTCATGTAAATATTAAAATTATTATAATTTAGGTCTTCTTAGGCATGTAGTTGGTGATTGATGTACTTGCATCAGCTACATGATTTTATATTATTTTTATTGATTATTTCTTCAACAACTTCAATGATGATTTTACAATATTACCCCTGAAAAATCATATGAGTCCATGTTTGATTAACTTTTTAACCAAATTAAATATTATCTCATTGTTTAATTAATTGTTTCTATTTAATTTTTCCAAAAACATTAACAAAATTTATATATTTTGTAATCTTAAATTAAATATATGTCTGATTATTTTATTCAAATATAGAAAAACATTTTTTTGCAGCAACATTTTTATTTTCTTCCCTTTTTACATACCAAAAATAGTGGGACCCACTTACAACAATTAATTACTTATGAAAAATTCAATTGATCTCGAAATTTTATATGCAAACCAAGCTAGAACAAACTGAATAACATATATTACATAAGATTAAAATAGAATATACTATAAGCTGGAGTGATTTGTAACTTAAATTTTTTAAAAAAAAATAATATAAAAAATCTATATATGACGCATAAATCAAGACAAAAAAAATTTATGGGTCCATGCTTGATTGACTTTATAGCCAAACTAAATATTATCTCCATTTTAATTAATTTTTTCTATTTAATTTGATCAAAAAATAAGAAAAAATTATACATTTTGTAATCTTAAATTAAATATATGTCAAATAATTTGACTCAAATATAGAAAAATATTTGTAAGGACCCGAACTTTGTATGACCTCAATGGAGCTGGAAATTCATTTGCGAAACGTTTTGGACCAAGGTGACACCTCATGGAAGCCTTCATGGTCCGTGTGAGGCTATATAGACCATGTGGAGCCTCCTTGAAGTGACCCTTGGCCTTGTGTGGGTTGTTTAGGCTTTAACGTGGTGTTTGGGATGAAGGAATACCACACACAGGCTATGTGAGGCTTCACGGACCGTGTCATATCTCTTAGCATAAAAAGAACTGGGTGGTCCACGACTTATCAAATTGAAGCACTTTGAAATATCTTTCCTACACACCTGGTCTCACCGCATTCCGAGTTTGGAGCAAGAAGTTATGCCTTTTTTCGTAGAATCTGTCTACGTTAGACGGGAGGCCTTTACAGACCGTGAAGCCAACAGTGTCAACTTCAATTTAAAATTTAAAGGGTCATATTATTGAGGTATTTTTGATATTTTGGCCCATGCCAAGGCTTTTAAGACCTTCTTAACCCCATTTTATATTCCTAAACTCCTCCTACACTATTTCTAAACCCTTATTCAAGACAATCACTTAGTTTTCTAGAATTAGACTCTAAAAATTCTCTCCAAATGTCATCTTCATGATTCAAGCTAGGAATCAATTGGGGTTCCAAATTCAAGCTAAATTCTTCTCAAATTCATCTTCCTAATCAAGGTATGTGGGATTGATTCTTGGTCTCTTTCATGAATTTTAGTTTACTTTAAACGTGGGTTTTCATTATTTGGTTATATTAAATTCAATTGATGTATGACTTGTATTCTACCAATGATCTCAATTCACTTTGAACATTATTATAATAATTTACATTGAGTTATGAAGTTATGAACATGCATGTCCCCTTTAAAGTTAATTTATGCCTGGGTGATCTATATTACGATTTCATGTGGATTTGATTATGGATTTCCTCAATTTCATTTTATATGGCTGATTATAAACTTAAATTTATGTTTCCCATGCCACCCTCGCATCATGCATTGCATTTGCATTCATGCATATTGGTTTATGTGAAAATTATAAAGTGGGTTAAGCCCAATTATATTTTATGAAACTAGAATGATATGATTTTTGTAAGGCATTGGTTATGACAAGAATGTTATCACAAACATGTCAATGATTATGGCTCTTTGAGCATTTCGGGTGCTTGCACCATTCCGTATATGTAGATGAGTTATTCCTTGCATGAGCATTATGGTTATGATTCATGATTTGGCATTTGAGCCTAAATTTGCATTGAACAGCTTGAAATGGGTATTTTATATCTTGAAAGCACTTATATGTATAAATATTCATGTGGGATGTTGTTGACCTAGCACCGATGGATTGGGGAAGTCAGGGCTATCCTCAAGGGTCCTCTCCCTTTTCTTGAATAATGTGCCAACATAGGAACGTTAGCCATTACAGAAAAGATCGGGTGTGAAGGAATGAATATTTGTTTATTATGTTTGGTGATATGATATGATTATAAAAAATCCTTATGAAAAGCGGGTCGTAAGGAAGGTGACCATCCACTGAAAAGCGTGGTCGTCAGGTGTGATGTAGATACCTTTGGAAAGTAATCTTCTCACTACCGAAGGAAGGTCCCAAATGGTCTAATTCATATAATAGCTTGCATGAGTTTTATTTGTCGGTTATAGTCCATCCTCACTTTATATCAGCATTGTTGCATTTCATGCATCATAAATTTAATGACATCTTATATATTTCTCCATTGGATATATGATTCTTTCTATATTATGTGCCCTTGTCATCAAAATTGAAATGCAAGATTGGTAAGTCATTTGCATTGCATGCCCGCACACTTAGTATATTCAAACGTACCAACACATACTCTTTGCCTATATGATTTTACCATGTATGGAACGTATGTTACGACCATCAACCGTTTGAAAGGTAGCTCATATATGGAGAGTTGATATTGTGTTGAGTCCTATCTTCCTAGGCCAAGCTACCTTCCTTCTACCTATGTTGTTTTCAGTTTATCTTCTTAATTGAGGGTGAGCCCCGGACATGTCTTTGCCTCGTAGATTCTATATGTTATGTGTTTTATTTGATGCTTATGATTTAGTTATCTATTGGATATGGCTATCATGGATTGATTATAGGAATTATGTTAGGTATGTATGTTTGATGTGGAAATGTGGAAGATATTAAGCCCTGTATTGCCTCATAGAGTGAGTCATACTTACCCGCCCCTTAGTTCTTATGTGCTAAGTGCTATGTAAATCCATGTAAGTCCCTTTCCCTTCGATATCCCCATAGCGTGATTCCTACTTTCCCATCCCTTAGAACAATGTGTTCACCATTTCAATGCGCTTTCGAACCGATAATGTGGATTTGGATACTTTGAGGCTTGTTTCGGGACTCTCGAGTTCCCATCTGCCGTGTCACGTCTAGGCCCAAGGTCTAGGCCGTGACACAGGAACGCCAAAAATTTAGGCTAAGTGAGGTCACACGACCATCTTCATGGGTTGTGTGGAGGCTCACGAGCCGTATGGTGAGTCGTAAGTCTTCCGGCATGAAATTTTTTGAAGTATAGAATCACCGCCTCATAACTTGATCGCGGAAAATTTTTTTGAGTGTTAGGACACGGACCGTGTCATGGATGGTATGACATCACACGGGTCGTGTAGCCCTCCAATGAAGTGATAACGTGAATAGTTTCCATCCGTTTCATTAATGGAATTTTTGTAAATTTGATTTATCCAATAGGTCTTTTAATACTTCCTATGCTATGTAAGGACTCCCTAGTGCCCTAACTCCTATTCATAATAGTCTAAATTCACTCCTCACATCTTGACTCTCTCAAAATTCTCTTCAAGTTCTTCTTTCAGGATTCAAGCTAGGATTCAATTGGAGTTCAAGTTTAAGCTCAATTCTTCTCAAATTCCTCTTCCTAATCATGGTATATGGATTGATTCTTAGTCCGTTTCAACCAAGAAAACCTGAACTCTTTTCAATTTATTTTCATGAAATTAAGCTTACTTTAAATGTGGATTTTTTATTAGATGATTTATTAAATTCAATTATTGTATGGACTGTACTTTATCTATGATTTTAAGCTACTTTAATCCCTATTATGATGATTTACATCAAAGTTATGAAGTTATGAATATGTATGTCCCCATTAAAGCTTGATTTATGCGTGGGTGATTTATATTATATTTTAAATATGGAATTGATTATCGATTTACTTAGATTCATTATATATTATTGATTTTAGATTGAATCTCAATTACCCATGCTATTTCCACATCATCCATGGCATATGCATTCATGATCATTTGTTTTTATGGAAATTATTAAGTGGATTAAGCCCAATTATGTTTTATGATATGATTTAGATAAGGTATAGGTTATGACAAGAATTTGATCACATATATGTCTATGGTTATACCTCTTTGAGAATCTTGGGTGCTTGCATCATCTTGTAAATTTGAATGAGCTATTCTTATGCATGAGTATCATGATTATGAATTATGGTTTGACATTTTAGCCTAAATGTGCATGGAACGAATTTGAAATGACTATGGCCTCTTTGAAAGCATGTATATATATACATTTGTGTATTCTTGTGGGATGCTGACTTAGCACAGATGGATTGAGGGTCCTCTCTCTTTCCTTGAACTATGTTCCTAACATAGGTTATGAGAATCCTATCCGAAAAGGGTGATGTTCCTCTAAGGAAGGTTACTTCATACGAAATGGATGATGTTCTCTTAAGGTGAAGTATTATGTGATGTGATATGTTATATGAAAATCCTTTTCTAAATGGGTGATGTTCTCGTAAGAGGGTTATTCATATGAAATGGTTGATGTCCCCATAAGGTGAAGTATGATTTACCTTTGACAAGTAGACCACCTTTTTACCAGTGAGGGGATTTCATTGGATTCCAAGAAATAACTCACTTAGTCTCACTCTATTTGGTTGAGCTCACATCCCCACAATATATGAGCATTATTGCATTTCATGCATCATGAATTTCATGGCACATCGTTATACTAGTCCTCTTGGATATATGCTTCTTTTATATTAAGTGCCCTTGTCATCCAACATTGAAATGCGGGATTGATAAGTAATATGCATTGCTTGCCTGCATACTTAGTACATTCAAATGTACTAACACATACTTTTTCCTACATGATCTGACCATGTAGGGACCGAGGAGTACATCTATCCACCGCATGATGTTTAGCTCAGATCTCAAGTTTTGCTTGTTGTTTTTGTTTAGGATACTTATATTCGAGGGTGAGCTCGGGGTATGTCGTGGCCCCCATACTATCCTTTGACTAGAGGCATTCATGCACATCTTGTAAACTCTTCTATGTTTATATGCTAAGTGCTAAGTCAGAGACTATGTTATGGCTTGGTTACGTATTGAATATTGTTATTTGTCTTGGCTATGAGTCTTATGACTTGATGGTGTGATATGATGCGAATGTTCCTAAGTCCCAAATTTCCCCCATAACGTGAGTCATACTTTCCCGCCCCTTAGTCTTTATGTGCAACGTGCTATATGAATCCATGTTAATCCGCTTCCCTTATGAGATCCACATAGCGTGAGTCCTACTTTTATATCCATAGAACTATGTGGCGATCATTTGAATACACTTCTAAACTGATGATGTGAATTTTGATACTTTGAGACTTATTTGGGGACTCTCGGGTTCCAATTCACCATGTCACTCCTAGACCATAGGTCCAAGTCATGACAGAGATGGTATCAGAGCACTAGGTTTATAAATAATCCTTGTAGTCAACCATGCCGTGTCAAGTAGAGTTCTATTCATGGGTGTGAAGTGCACTATGCCTATGAGTGGGAGGCTACGAAGGTGTTATAGGAATTGTCTCACTTCTTCATGCCTTACATCATGATGTGGTTCATATATTTGGTTTCCTTATCTTGACGGTGTCATTGCTCTATTTTAGGAGATGCCTCAAAGGAGACCCCACCTACCAAGGGCGGCCCCAACGGATAAGGGTTAGGCGCCTCAAGGGCTTATGGATGAGTCTATCTCTAACAGCGAACTCCATACAACCTTTGCTATGCTTGCCTAGGTGGTGACATCTCAGACTAGGCAAGATAATCTTCCATAGGATCCCACTCAAGCTTCTAGGGTGAGGGATTTCACCCGGATGAATCCTCCAAAGTTTTATGGGTCAAAAGCTGATGAGGATTCTCAAGAGTTCTTTGATGAGTTCACCAAGGTGTTGAACGTTATGGGTGTCACTTCTGAGAAGAAGGTTGAATTGGCTGCCTATCATTTGAAGAATGTGGCTAGGTGTGGTACACCCAATGGTTGATGGAGAGGGTTTGCGGTGATGTTGTCTATTGGGAGGAGTTCAAGCTTGTATTTCTAGACCATTTGTTTCAACTTGAGCTTAAGGAGGCGCACTGGCTGAATTAATTAAGCTCAAGCAAGGGGGTATGAAGGTGAGGTATGCCCTCAAATTCACTAAGCTCTCAAAGTATGCATCGACACTTGTGGCTGTTCCTTGTACAAGGATGCACAAGATCATTTCGAGTATCTTTGACTCACTAGTGAAAGAATGTTGTACCGCCATCCTCATATGGGATATGGATATTTCTAGACTCATGGTATTTGTTGAGCAAATCCAAGGGGAGAAACTCAAGGAGAGGAGGGTACATGATCCTAAGAGAGCTCGTATTGATAGTGGATTCTCCGGTTCTCGGGGTGGTAGTTTTGGTCACTTCCAGCAGGGCCAAAATTCTTGTGCTCGGGTCACTAATGCTAGAGTGCCTCCTCCTAGAGCACCGATTTGGTGGTAAACAGAGGTATCCTCTGTGTGGCAAGTGTGGGAAGCCCCACACAGGTGCTTGCTGGAGGAATTTGGGTGCTTGCTTTGGGTTTGGTGATAAGAACCATAAGGTTGCCGATATTCCTAAGTATGTTCATAGAGGTCAAGATCAGGCGGCTCAAGGTGGTTAAGGACAAAAAAGAGCTTCCTAAGGTATTTCCCCAAGAAACAACAAGTTTTATGCACTTTATGCCCATCAAGAGGTCGAGGAAGCTACGGATGTTGTGACTGGTATTTTAAAAGTCTTTAATTTCGATGCTTATGTTTTGCTTGAACTGGGTGCAAATTTTTCTTTTGTGACTCCTCTGTTGGCTGTTAAGTTTAGTTTGATCCCCAACATTTTGAAGGATCCTTTCTTAATTTATACTCCCGTGGGTGAAACTGTTGTTGCACATAGGGCCTATCATAGTTGTCCGGCTTCTGTGTTACATAAAGTCTTCCTGTGTGATCTTGTGGAACTTGAGATTTTTGATTCCGATGTGATTCTTGGGATGGATTGGTTGCATGTATCATATACCTCTATAGATTGTAGAACCCAGAAGATAAAGTTCCGACCTCCTGGTGAGCCCATTCTAGAATGGAAGGGTAGTGACTTCGCTATTAAGGGTCGATTCATTTCCTACCTCATGACCCAGAAGATGATCTCCAAGAGATGCGTTTATCATATTGTGAGGGCCAAGGATAAGGAGTCTGAATCACATACTCTTGAGTTAGTTCGGGTGGTGAATGAGTATTCGAATGTGTTTTCCTGAGGACTTGTCGGGTATTCCTCCAAAAAGGGAAGTAGACTTTGGGCTTAGATCTTCTCCCGGATACCCAACCTATCTCTATTCCTCCCTATCATATGGCACCAACTGAGTTGAAAGCTTTGTTGGAGATAGGCTTTATTAGGCCAAGTATATCTCCATGGGGTGCTCCAATGTTATTTGTAAGGAAGAAGGATGGATCTCTTCGAATGTGTATCTATTATAGAAAATTGAATTGGGTGACCATTAAGAATAAGTATTTGTTGCCTAGGATCGATAACTTGTTTGACCAACTTCAAGGGGCTACCCACTTCTCAAAGATTGATCTCCGTTCTGGGTATCATCAACCGAAGGTTAGAGAATGTGATGTTCTCAAGACCGCATTTCGAATAAGGTATGGACATTTTGAGTTTGTGGTGATGTCATTTGTCTTAAGTAATGCTCCGGCCATTTTCATTGATCTCATGAATAGAGTGTTCAAGCCATTCTTTGACAGTTTGGTGGTTGTCTTCATTGATGATATTCTCATTTATTCTCGTAGTAAGCGGAAGCATATGAACCATTTGAGTTTTGTTTTACAAACGTTGAGAGAGAAGACATTGTATGCCAAGTTTAGCAAATGTGAGTTTTGGTTGGGTGAAGTAGCTTTTCTTGGTTATATGGTATCAGTTGAGGGTATTAAGGTTGATGCAAAGAAGACCGAGGCTGTGAAGAATTGGCCTAGACCATTGACTCCTTTGGATATTTGAAGTCTTCTGGGGTTTGCCGGCTAGTATAGGAGGTTCGTTGAAGGGTCCTCATCTATTGCGTCTCCATTGACTAAATTGACCCAAAGGAAGGTGAAGTTTGTGCGGTCAGAGGAATGCGAAAAGAGTTTTCAAACCTTGAAGGATCATCTTATATCAGCAAATGTCTTTACCTTACCTAATGGCCTGGAGAGATTTATGGTGTATTGTGATGCCTCTTGGAACGGGTTGGGTTGCGTACTTATGCAAAATGGTAAGGTAATAGCATATGCATCATGGCAATTGTAGGTGCATGACTGTAATTACACGATGCATGATCTTGAGTTACCAGAAGTGGTTTTTGCCTTGAGGATATTGAGGCACTAATTGTATGGGGTACATGTTGATATTTTCATCAATCACAAGAGTTTGCAATACGTGTTCATTCAAAGGGATCTCAACTTCAGGCAAAGAAGATGGTTAAAACTCCTAAAGGCCTATGACATGAGTATTCAATATCATCCTGGCAAGGCCAATGTGGTAGTCAATGCTTTTAGTAGGCTATCTATGGGTAGTGTGAATCATGTGGAGAGCAAAAGAGGGAGTTGGTAAAGGATGTTCACTGATTGGCTAGGTTGGGTGTTAGGTTGGCCAACTCTAATGTTGGTGGTAGCCATGTTCAAAAGGGGATCGAATCTTCAGTGGTTGTTGATGTGAAAGCTAAGCAAGATTTAGATCCATCATTGGTTGAATTGAAGAAATTGGTTGCCGAAAAGGAGATTGTGGTGTTCTCCCAAAAAGGGAGATAGTGTACTTTGGTACAAAGACCAGCTATGAGTTCCAGATGTGGATGGCCTTAGAAAGGCGATCATGAGCAAAGCTCAAAAATCTCATTACTCTATCCATCCAGGGTCTACTAAGATGTATTGGCATTTGAAGGAGGTGTATTGGTGGCATGGTATGAAGAAGGACATAGCCAAATGCGTATCTGAATGTCCAAGTTGTCAATAAGTGAAGGTGGAGCACCAAAGGCCCGGTAGCTATGCTCAAGATATTAAGATTCCCACTTGGAAGTGGGAATATGTGAACATGGACTTTGTGGTTCGTTTTCCTCGGACTCGAAGACAATTTTACTCAATTTGGGTTATTATTGATCGGATGACTAAGTCGGCTCACTTTCAATCAGTCAAAAATACCTTTAGTGCTAGGATTACGCAAGATTGTACATCCAAGAATTGGTGAGATTGCATGGTGTGCCTATGTCTATCATATCGTACCGTGGCACCCAATTCACTTCTCACTTTTGGAGGTCATTTCAAAAGGGATTTGGTACTAAGATCAAGTTGAGCACCTAACGTTGGAGGATATATTGAGGGCTTGTGTGTTGGAGTTCAAGGGTAATTTGGATGACCACCTTCCACTCATTGAGTTTGCCTATAATAATAGCTTCCATGCTAGCATTGGTATGGCATCGTTTGAGGCCTTATATGGGATGAGGTGTAGGTCCCTGGTGAGGTGGTTTAAGTGGGGGGAAATGGCATAGATTGGCCCAAATTTAGTATTGGAGGCTATGTAGAAGGTGAAGTTTATTAGGGAAAGGTTGAAGACGGCCCAAAGTCGCCAAATGTCCTATTTGGATTTTAGGAGAAAGGATCTTGAATTTCATATTGGTGATTGGATGTATGTGAAGGTTTTGCCAATGAAGGGTGTGATGCATTTTTGTAATAAGGGCAAGCTAAGCCCCCGACATGTTGGCCTTTGTGAGATTGTTGAGTGGATTGGGAGCGTGGCCTATAGGTTGGAGTTGCCTCCGGACTTGAGTTCCATTTACCCGGTCTTCCATGTGTATATGTTGAGGAAGTTAGCTGGTGATCCTAGCAAAATTGTGCCTTTGGAGGGTGTTGGAGTTGAGGAGAACTTATCTTATGAGGAAGTCTCGGTGGAGATTTTCGATAGGTAAGTGAAACGGCTTCGTAACAAGGATGTAGCTTCGGTGAAGGTACTTTTGAGAAATCTACACGTGGAGAGTGCCATATGGGAGGCGGAGTTGGACTTGATGAAGCGATACTGTCATCTTTAACAATCTACTCAAGCTTAAGGTATTAGGTTCTTCCTCTTCTAAAGTGGTCCTAACATTTTGATTCTTGAGTCTCATGATATGACATGTATGTATGTGCATTAAAGTTATTTTTATGATGCTTTGCATGATTTTAATATGGTTTGGCATGAGTTGTAATGACTTTATAATTTTCAAGGGGTGAGTTATGTATTGCATCGTATGTTTGGAAGTTTCATATTCTAAGTCAACCGTTTCAAGCCTTGTTCTTGCACATTCGGGGACTAATGTTCCGATGGGGGAGATGATGTAATGACCCGGACATTGTACGACTTCATCAGAACTTAAAAATGTTATTTGGGAAAGAATTGGACCAAGTGTTTGTCCCAAGGGAGCCTACACGGTCTGTGTCAAGTCACACTGCCCGTGTGGTCTCTAGTGGAGCGACACTTGGCCTTAATTCTTGGTACGTGGCCTTCGCGTGGAGTTTCAGACAAAGGCACGTCACACTTGGACCCCACATGGGTTGTGTGACACTTCACGGACCGTGTGATGGACTTGAGCTTGGAACACCAACAACAGAGGCTAAGTGAGGTCACATGGCCACCTTCACGGGCCGTGTAGAGGCTAACGAGCCATATGGTGAGCCGTAAGGCTTCCAACGTGAATATTCTCTAAGTATGGAATCACCGTCTCATAATTTGATCATGGAAAATTTTTCTAAATGCTGGGATACAGCCCATGTCACGGACAGTGTGACATCACATGGGCCGTGTAGCCCTCCAGTGAAGAGACAACGTGCAATTTTTCCATCTGTTTCATTAATGGCACTTTTGTTAATTTAATTTATCCTAATGCTCTTTTAATACTTCCTATGCTATCGAAGGACTCCCTAATGCCCTAAATCCTATTCATAATACACTAAATTCACTCCTCACATCTTAACTCTCTCAAAATTCTCTCCAAGTCCTTCTTTCAAGATTCAATCTAGGATTTAATTGGAGTTCAACTTTAAGCTCAATTCTTCTCAAATTACTCTTCCTAATCAAGGTATTGGGTTGGATTCTTGGTCCCTTTCAACCAAGAAGACCCAAACTATTTTTATGTGATTTTCATGAAATTAAGCTTACTTTAAATGTGGGTTTTCATTATATGATTTATTAAATTCAATTAATGAATAGGTTGTACTTTATCGATGATTTTAAGCTACTATAATCTCTATTATGATGATTTACATTGAAGTTATGAAGTTATGAACATGCATGTCCCCTTTAAAGCTTGATTTATGCATGGGTGATTTATATTATGTTTTAAATATCGATTTGATTATGGATTTACTTCAATTTTTTATTATAGTATTAATTTTAAATTGAATCTCAATTACCCATGCTATTCCTACACTATGCAAGGCATATGAATTTATGAACATTGGTTTTTATGGAAATTATAAAGTGGGTTAAGCCCAGTTATGTTTTATGATGTAATTTTGATAAGGTATTTGTTATGACAAGAATGTGATCACATATATGTATATGGTTATGGCTCTTTGAGCATCCTGGGTGCTTGAACAACAACAACAACATACTCAGTTGAATCCCACAAGTGGGGTCTGGGGTCTTGGATGCTTGAACCATATTGTATATTGGAATGAGCTATTCTTATGCATGAGTATCATGATTATTAATTATGGTTTGGCATTTGAGCCTAAATGTGCATGGAACAAATTTGAAAGGACTATGGCCTCTTTGAAAGCATGTATATATATATACGTATACGTATTCTTATGGGATGCCGACATAATACCGATGGATTGAGGGTCCTCTCTTTTTTCCTTGAGATATGTGCCTAACATAGGTTATGAGAATCCTATCCAGAATATGTGATGTTCCCATAAGGAAAGTTGCTTTATACAAAATTGGTGAGGTTCCCATAAGGTGATGTATTATGTGATTTGATATGCTATATGGAAATTCTTTACGAAATGAGTGATGTTCTAGTAAGGGGGTTACTTCATACGAAATGGGTGTGTGTTCTTGAAAGGTGAAGTATGATTTACCTTTGGCAAGTAGACCACTTCTTTACCAGTAAGGGAATTTCATTGGGATTCCAAGTAATAGCTCGCTTGGTATTACTCTTATCGGTTGAGGTCACATCCCCACTATATATTAGCATTATTGCATTTCATGCATCATGAATTTCATGGAATATCAATATACTCTTCTTCTTGGATATATGCTTCTTCTATATTATGTGCCCTTCTCATCTAACATTGAAATGCAGGATTGATAAGTCATTCGCATTGTATGACCGCATACTTAGTACATTAAAACGTACTAATGCATACTTTTGCCTACATGATATCACTATATGGGGACCGAGGATTACATCTATCCACCGCACGACGTTTAGCTCTGATCTCAAGTTTTGCTTGTTTTGGTGGGTCCTATCTTCCAACGACAATCAGCCTATCCTTTATGTATGGTGTTTTTGCTTAGGATACTTATATTTTAGGGTGAGCTTGGGGTATGTCGTAGTCCCAGTCCTATCTTATTACTAAAGGCATTGTTGGACATCTTGTAAACTCCTCTATGGTCATATGCTAAGTGCTATGTCGGACATTATGTTATGGCTTGGTTACCCATTGAATGTTGTTATGTGTATTGGCTATGAGTCTTACGACTTGATGGTATGATATGATGTGAAAGATCCTAAGTCCTGAACCCCCTCCCCCCCAACCCCCCGCCCAATATCGTGAGTCATACTTTCCCGCCACCTAATCTTTATGTGCTACGTGTTATATGAATTCATGTTAATCGCTTCCCTTATGAGATCCCCATAGTGTGAGTCCTACTTTACTGTCCCTTAGAACTACGTGTTTACCACTTGAATACGCTTACAAACCGATGATGTGAAATTGGATACTTTGAGGCTTGTTTGGGTACTCTCGGGTTCTTCATTCTCCATGTCACTCATAGACCCTAGGTCCGGGTCGTTAAATATCTCTTTGCAGAAAAATAATTGGATGTACCACTACCTGTCAAATTGAAGCTCTTTGAATTAGCTTTCCAATGCATCTAGTTTCACCTCATTCAAAGTTTGGAGCAAGAAGTTATGCCTATTTTCGTAAAGCCCATCTGTTCGAAGTTTCCTGTGAATTGGCTAAGAGCCCATTTAGCATAGCTAAAAAAACAGATTTTAAAAAGTACTTTAGGAGCACTTTTTAAAAATGCTGAAATTTATTTGAAAAATAAGCAGTTATGTGTTTGGATAAAAGTGTTATATCTGGAAAAAAAAAAGTCTTTGATGTGTTTGGCACATAAGTGCTATTAAATACTTTTTTAATTAAAAATGTATGAAATACCCTTTAAGCTATTAGCATTATAAAAACTGATTACTTTAATATTTTTATGTCTAAAAAATAAAATAAAGTATAATAAATTTATATTTAAATTCAATATTAATATAAACTTATTATTTAAGTAAATATTATGTACCCAATATATTTTAAATTTTTAAAATATATACTTTGAATAGATCATATGAAAACTTTAAGATGCCTCTTTTTCCATAATCGAAATTGATACATGATTGAGATATTCAATTGCCAAAATATACCAATTATTCCAATTTTCTCTTGCCCTCTTAAGAAACTTCTAACCTTTAACCAACCAATAATGCTTATTCTTTCTAATGACATGCACGTCGCTTCTTATTTCGCATAAAGGATTTAAGATATTTTTTAATTACATTCATCAATAATAATATTTATTATTATTCACGTATTTCTCTTACTATCATAAGTTATTTATTAAAAATAGTGGAAGAATGACAATATATATAAATAAATATACATTTATATTATAATTTTAGAAGGTTTGATACAAATAGAAGTGCTTAAATAAACGAGAAAAGTAGCGGCGAGAAGAACACTGCTGGGTGGTGGTTTCGAAGAGTAGAAGAGCATTGGGGTTGCGGTTTGAATGAAATAATGAGAAGGGAGAGAGTAGTTAGGGTTACTTTAGCTAAGGATATTTTTGGGAATATGAAACAATATTTAAGGTAAATAGGTGAATTTTTTGTTCAAAGTGTAACAACCTTTAAGCTAAAAGATAAAAAGTTTGGGGGTGTTGCTTTTATCTTTTAACTTATTTTAAGCAAATTTTAGCTTTTTAAGCGGTTTTGAAAATTGCCAAACTCTTTTATAAGTTTAATAGAGCTTAAAAGCATGTTTGACCATCTTTTAAGCTAAGCCAAATGGGCTCTAAGTATGGTCTCTTGTAGGGGATTCTTGCTACATATAGCCTTGTATGGATCGTGATACCTTCTAATGGGACCCCGGGCAAGAAATTTAATTACTCTTCATTAATGGTTTTTTGTAATTATGACTTCTCCTACGGGAATTTTATAACTTCCTATGTTGTCACGTTCCGGGAGGGTACCCTTGGCGTGACCGGCACTCAAAGACTATTGCTAGTCCCAAGCGAACCACTTAGCCTCGTCACATCATTCAATCAATAAACTCTAATAAACAACGGAAAGTATAAGTAAATAAATGGACACATCTCATCTAAGGTTTCAAAATAAGTATAAAAATAAGGGCTAGTAGAAAGAACTAGCTCACAAGTCTTAACATGAACGCTTAACCATCGTCTATGAAGCCTCTATTACTACTCATGTGGCGTTAGTGACAAACCCATGGCCACCAAAATCGAAATAAAGAAATAGTCAAATCTTTAATTCTAAAGCAAGATGAATAAATCATGGTGGATCCTCCGAAGTAGGGGAGCCTTACCAATTAAGCCTCAAATCTCAGATCTTCAACGGAGCGCCTATTGACAATCTCTAGTACCTGCGCCTGCATCAGAAAATGATGCAATCCAGAGTGCACATCAGTACTTGGAATGTACTGGTATGTAAAATAGCTAAGTGAAATAGATACTAGTAGAATAATATGGAAACAACATCGACAAAAAATAAGCATCCTATCACATCAAATAGTCAAATGTCTATCTATGCAAGAATAAAGAGTAGACAAGTGACCCATCAATAACCTAAAGCTTATCAATCATCTCAGTCTCTTCTCAAAGGAGCTCACCTCCTCTCATCTCATCTTAGAGGGTCTCACCCCCTCTCATCTCATCTAGACTCGGAGTACTCAAGGTAGGAAATTTATGGGAGTTTCTTTTATTCGAAAATAATCACCTATGAGCCAGTGAATGTACAACAATCACGCTGATGTGGCCACAGCCATTACAAACTTGCTAGGTAGGGAATCAAAACCATATCAGCTCACCCAATATGGAGTCAGACGTCCATAAGTCCGTTATTGTTTCAGGGACTTCTAATCAAGAGGGAACCATAATATATGTAATGATTTTAAGCCTCACCTACGTTTGGCGGTTTAGTTAATGAGTTCGAGGTGGACTCACTCTTGCACATTTTGTTGCTCGATAATCCGCCTATGACTCAATGCTCATAAAACCATCAATCAAATAAAACCAAACAATTCATAGAGACATTGGCCCTATCATCAATCAACGTCTCATAGGGGTTTTAGCCCTCTCATCAATCAACATCTCATAGGGACTTTAGCCCTCTCATTAATCAACATCTCATAGGGACTTTAGCCCTCTCATCAATAAATATAAATCAAAGACTCAAGATTTAGAGCAATCATTAGGAAAAATCGAATAGACACATCGGTGGAGTTCATTTATAGAGACTCATAAGACAATCAATTTCTATCAACTCTTCATCATCCTTTCATTACTATCAACAATCTCAATTTAAGGCTCTAGACTCAATCCTCAAGTTCATTATGCATGCTTTTCAAATTAATCATGTATGGTTATGCAAATTCTTATGAAAAATGTTTAATTAAAGAAAACAATTAGTATGATGATCATCAACATAGAAAACATGTAATTTCAAATCAATTTTTCAAGAAAAACCATTAAGTATTCATGCATCTAGACTCTTCAATTATCAACTCATCTATGACCTCTATGGGGTGCTTGAGAGAACAATCCTATGTTTTTAGTTTAACCTTACATACCTGGAATGCAACTATCAACCAAGCACGTCAAGGATCTCTTAATTCAAGCTCTTCTTCTCTCCTCAAGCCGTAGCCTTAGTAATGTTTTGGAATAGGACTTCGAATGGGGTTTCAGACCTTTTTCACATCAAAATGACCTTATTAGATCGTGTATAGAGTTTAGGAGGGGTGGGGAATTTACCAGAATGCCCCTCATAATGATTTAGAAATTTTTAACTCGGAAAAGGCACAGTCCGCGACACAGACTGGTCGTGAACAATGTATTTTTAGAAAAGAGTTTTTAACGTGTTTTCTCCATCCCGTCGAAAATTTTTAAAAGAATATAAGTGCTGGTCCGCGATGGGTGCGTGATGCGCCCCTGTCGTGTACTAACACTATTTTGCGCTTCGTATCGAAAATTTATCTTTTGATCAGGTCGCTCTAAAAATCAAGAGAGACCATTTTCTCACTCAATATTTCGTGTTGACCACAAATCCGGCCTCGAAATTTCCATACGAGCATCAGAAGATACGTTACACGCATACCCTCACTCTAGGGGTATTTTGATAATTTTACTGGACGTCACATTATCTCCGCCTTAGGATCGTTCGTCCTTGAATGATGAGTAAAGGTGGATATTAGGGCATGAATAGACTCAAGACTCATCTCCGCACTCAACCAATCAGTCAAACTCTCAACTTAATAATAGAAAGTCACATCAATAATAGATCAATCAATTTTGTGCAGGGTAGGGAATTTACCTTCAACACTCCCATCATTTGGAACAAATAGGTACAAATATTTGACTTTCATCTCTTCCTCAGTTTCCTATATGGCTTTCTTAATGAATTGATTCATCCACAGGACTTTGACTGAGGCTATCTCTTTGTTCCTCAACTTACGAATATGAAGATCAAGGATTTGAACCAGAACCTTTTCGTAAGATAGGCTTTCTTTCACTCCAATGCTATCAACAGGAACCACCAAAGCAGGGTCTCCCAAGAATTTCTTAAACATCGACACATGGAATACCAGATGCACCGCATCTATCTCGGAAAGCAACTCCAACTCATAAGAAACCTTCCTAATCCTCTTACAATCTGGTATGGTCCAACATAGCATAGACTCAACTTTCCCTTCTTCCAAAATCTTAGGACGCCTTTCATAGGCGACATTTTCAAATACCTCAAAATCTAGGTCTCTTCTCTTAACATCAATATACGATATTTGGCAACTCTGGGCAGTCTTTATTCTCTCTTTAATGACCTTGACCTTCTCCATCAATTGGTGAACAAGATCAGGACCAATCAACTCTGGTTCTCCAACCTTGAACCACCAATTGGTAATCTTCATATCCTCCCATACAGGGCTTCATAAGGAGCCATTTGGATGCTTGCGTGATAACTGTTGTTATATGCAAATTCAATCAATGGTAAGTGATCATCCCAACTTCCCTTACAGTCAAGAACAAAAGCTCTCAACATTTCCTCAAGAGTGTGAATTGTACCTTCTGCCTGACCATCTGTCTGTGGGTGAAAGTTTGTACTCAAGTTCACCTTGGTACCCAATCCTTTCTGGAACGATCTCCAAAATTGGGAGGTAAATTGTGCTCCTTTTTCCGAGATGGTGGACAAGGGATCCCCATGCAACCTCACAATCTATTGGATGTACAACTTGCCATACTCCTCTGCAGTGTTTGTAGTCTTAACTGCCAAGAAGTGAGCCAATTTAGTCATTATATACACGATAAACCATATCGAATCATGTTTCTTTTGGGACCTTGGAAGACCGGTAACAAAGTCCATATTAATAATCTCCCACATCTACTCTGGGATCTCAAAGTTCTGAGCTAATCCATATGGTCTTTGATTCTCAACCTTCATTTATTTGCAAGTTGGGCCTTTGGAAACAAACTCAACAAAATCCCTCTTCCTTTTGCTCCACCAATAGACTTCCCTCAGGTCATGGTACATCTTGGTAGAGCCTGGATGAAGGTAATACCTAGTGTTGTGGGCTTCCGCCATGATTTTGTCTCAAATGCCATCAACGTCTGGAACACACAATCTACTTTGACAACTCAACACTTCATCTCCCCTTCTGGAGAAGACCATCACTTTCTATATATGGACAACCTCCTTCAGTTGGAGTATGACAGGATATTGGTCTTGTGTTTCTTGCACCTCTGCAGCTCAGGATGAAGCATCCCTATCCTGAACATTAACTCCTCCTTCATCATTCTCCTAAAGTTGAACTCCCAATCGAGCCAACCAATGCACTTCCTTGTCTAGCTCCTTCCTTCCTTCCTCCACATGAGTTGTACTACCCATTGATAGCCTGCTAAGAGCTTTAGCAACAACGTTAGCTTTACCTGGCTGGTAGTGAATGCTCATGTCGTAATCCTTGAGCAATTCCAACTATCTCCTCTATCGCCAGTTGAGTTATTTCTGACTTAAAACATATTGCAAGCTCTTGTGGTCAGTGAACACATCTACATGCATTCCATACAAGTAGTGGCGCCTGATTTTAAGCACAAACACCACTGCTACCAACTCGAGGTCACGGGTTGAATAATTCCTTTCATGAAGCTTGAGTTTTCTAGAAGCATAAGCTATCACCTTCCCTCTCTGCATCAGCACACCTCGCAATCAAACCCTCGAAGCATCACAAAAAAACATAAAGTCCTCTATCCCCTAGGGCAAGGTAAGGACTGGTGCAGTAGTCAACCTGGTTTTCAGTTCTCGAAAACTCTTCTCGCATTCCTCATACCACTGAAACTTGACCTTTTCTGAGTCAATTTAGTCAATGGCGTGGATAGGGAAGAAAATCCCTCCACAAATCTGCGGTAGTATCCTGCCAGCCCCAAGAAACTTCTAATGCCAGTCGGAGTGGTCGGTCGGGGTTAGTTCTTAAACGCTTCAATCTTTTAGGCATCCACTTGAATACCATCACCAAAAACAACATAGCCCAGAAAGGCCACTGACTTAAGCCAGAACTCACACTTTGAGAATTTTGCATACAACTCATGGTCCTTAAGAGTTTGGAGGACAACTCTAAGATGGTTAGCATGCTCCTCCTCACTTCTCGAATACACCAAAATTTCATCGATGAACACAATCACAAACATATCAAGATATGGTCTGAATATTGTATTCATCAAGTCCATAAAGACAGCAAGTGCATTGTCAACCCAAAGGACACAACCAAGAACTCAAAATGGCCATACCTTGTCATAAAAGTTGTCTTTAGAATGTCACACTTCCTCACCTTCAACTGATGGTAGCCAGATCTAAGATCTATTTTAGAGAAACAAGAGGTGCCTTGAAGTTGGTCAAACAGATTATCTATCCTTGGGAGAGGATATTTATTCTTTATCGTGACCTTGTTTAGTTTCCTATAATCAATACACATTCTGAGGGACCCATGTTTCTTCCGCACGAATAGGACGGGAGCAACCCAAGGTGAAACACTTGGCCTAATGAAGCCCTTTTCTAGCAAATCTTTCAGTTGCTCTTTCAACTCTTTCAACTCAACATGGGCCATCCTACAAGGTGCGATCAAAATAGGCTGGTATTAGGAAAAACATCAATCCCAAAGTCAATCTCCCTATCAGGAGGGACTCTAGGCAGATAATCAGGAAACACTTCCAGAAACTCATTAACAATCAAAACTGACTCAAGAGTTAGGGATTCAACTTCATCAGGTTTCACTCGCACGAGGTTATAGATACAACCTTTGGAAATCAACTTTCTGGATCTAAGATATGAGATACATTTTCCTCTAGGTGTAACAGAATCACCTTTCCACTCTAGAACCAGTTCATTAGGAAATTGGAACTTAAAGATTTGGGATCTATAATCAATAGAGCCATAACAGGCGTGAAGCCAATCCACGCCAAGGATCACATCAAAATTAATCATTTCCAACTCAACCAAATCAACAAGAGTATCTCTACGATGGATGGATACTACACAAGATCTATAGATTCTCTCAGCTCGAATAGACTCACCCAACGGAGTAGAAACATCAAAGGGTTCAAGAAAACTCTCAAGGGTTTTATCAAATCTACTGGCCACATAAGGAGATACAAACAACAATGTGGCACCCGGATCTATCAAAACATAACATTCAATAGTAATGGATCAAATCATACCCGTCACAATATTTGGGGTGTTCTCCTGATCTTGGTGACTACCCATGGCATATAAGCGGTTTGTCGCTCTGCATACGCCTGATGTAGCAGCCCTATGGTTTCCTCTAACTGGCAGAGCGGGTGTAGAAGATTGAGCCCGATTAGCCCACCTTAGACAATCTTTCTAGTCGTGACCTATTTTGCCACATTTGTAGCACACATCATTCCCGTCTTGACATCTCCGTGAGTGCAATTTGCCATACTTATCATATGGTGGCTTACCCTACGGACCTTGAGCCACACTAGCTTGCGAATGAGGTCTATGATTCCCCATACTCTGAGATCTATGCTCATACCCACCTCTAGGTGTAGTGCACTAGCAGATGATGGTGCTAGAAATCGGTTTCCATTTCCTTTCGTTCCAACCTCATGGCTGGATGTCTTTGCTTTCTTGTGCTTGAATTTTTTCCTTTCATGCTATCTCTCCTCATCAGCTTGTTGCACGAATGTCATCAGTCGCCGGATATCCATATCACTCGCAAGCATGGCTCCTCTTCCATATCTCTTGGGTCCTCTATTGAATCTATCAACATACATCCCCATCCTTCCCCTCATGTCAGCAACCATGTCTAGAGCATAGTGAGATACTTGCGTGAACTTCAAACCATATACTCTTGCATAGTCGTAAAGCCCTGTTTTAGATTCAGGAACACCCTCACCTTAGCTTCTCGTTTCTCTCTTTGGAAGAAGCATCCCAAGAAGGCTTCCTCAAACACTGCCCAAGTCAAACAGGGGGCATCATCCTTTTTACCTTTCTTCTATTGGTTGAACCACAGTCCGGCCACACCCTTGAGTTGGTATGCGGCCAGTTCAACCCTTTCAGCATCAGCTAGATGCAATAACTAGAACACCTTCTCAAGATCCTCCACATAGTGCTCGGGATCTTCAGTAGATGCAGACCCCGTGAACTCAGGCGGATTCATCCTAAAAAATTTCCAGACTGTAGAGGTGTCATAAGAATCTGGTCTATGCACTCCTTGTCTCATAGTAGGTGCTGCGACAGCCTGGGCTAGAGCTTGAATAGTCTGGCATAGCTCGGCATTGGAGACCTCATCTTGAGGGGGTTGTGTAGTAGGAACAGCTTGATCAAAAGCCACCTCGGTTACTTGAGGCTCAGGTGGATTAACAGCTTGTCTGGCAGGGCGTCCCCTTTCTCTTACAGCTCTTCTAGGAGACATGTTATCAATTCTGCACACATAAAGCATGAATTAGTAGGGAGTTTTCAAAGAGATCAACTCTATCACAAAAATTGAAAGAAGAAAGAAGTGTAACCATTCCTAATGTCCTATAGCTTCCTGATTATGAAATGTGGTCGACAACACACCCATAAACAATACTTTACTAGACATGGCTTCATAGAATCCCTAAGACACTTGAACTCTGTGGTCTGATACCAAGTTTGTCACGCCCTAGGAGGGTACCCTTGGTGTGGCCAGCACTCAAAGACTATTGTTAGTCCCCAAGCAAACCACTTAGCCTCATCACATCATTTAATCAATAAACTCTAATGAACAGCAGAAAGTATAAGTAAATAAATGAGCACATCTCATCTAAGGTTTCAAAATAAGTAAGAAAATAAGTGCTAGTAGAAAGAACTAGCTCATAAGTCTCAACATCAACGCTCAACCATCTTCTATGAGGCCTCTATTACTACTCGTGTGGTGCCAATGACAAACCCATGGCTACCCAAATCGAAACAAAGAAATAGTCAAATCTCTACCTCTATAGCAAGATGAATATATCATGGTGGATCCACCGAAGTAGGGGAGGCTCACCAATTAAGCCTTAAATCTCAGATCTTTAATGGAGTACCTATTGACGATCTCTAGTACCTGCCCCTGCATCATAAAATGATATAGTCCAGAGTGGACATCAGTACTTGGAATATGCTAGTATGTAAAATAGTTGATTGAAACAGAAATAGGTAGAATAATATGGAAACAACATCGGCTCAAAATAAACATCCAATCACATCAAATAGTCAAATGTCTATCTATGCAAGAATAAAGAGTAGACAAGTGACCCATAAATAACTCATAAGTCATCAATCATCTCAGCCTCATCTCAAAGGATCTTACCTCCTCTCCTCTCCTATCATATCTTCTCATCTAGATTCGGAGTACTCAAGGTAGGAAATTTATGGGAGCTTCTCTTATTCAACAACAATCACTTATGAGCTAGTGAATGTACAACAATCACACTGATGTTGCCATAGCCGTTCAAAACTTGCCAGGTAGGGAACAAATCGAAACCATATCATCTAACTCAACATAGAGTCAGTCGTCAATAAGTCTGCTATTATTTCAGGGACTTCTAATCAAGAGGGAACCACAACATATGTGATGGTTCTAAGCCTCACCTATGTCTGGAGACATAGTCTATGAGTTCGAGTGGGACTTACTCTAACGCATTTCGGTGCACGATACTCCTCCTGTGACTCTATGCTCATAAAACCATCAATCCAATCAAACCAATCAACTCATAGGGTCATTGGCCCTATCATCAATCAACGTTTCATAGGGGTTTTAGCCCGCTCAACAATCAAACATCTCATAGGGGTTTTAGATGAGAACTGTGCGCAAAATGTGCCTTCCAATGCTCAAATTGAAAATCCGAGAATGGATTCATGATGAGAACAGAATATTGAGTGGGGGAAGGGTCTCGGTAGATTTTTAGAGTGACCGAGACAAAAGATAATTTTTTGTTCTAAAACAAAAAAACATTGTGAGTCCACGATAGAGCCGCGCCATGGACCTATAGCAGAGACACACTTATGCTTTTCTGTGATTTTTTATGGAGTTGAATTTTGCCAAAGTGCACTATCGGCGAAAGGTCTGCATAGCAGACTATGTTCTTTCTAGTCTGAGAATTTTTCTTTAAAATTTCGAGGGGCATTCTTGTCTATTCCTAATACTTTGGAAACCTCCTATATGATGAATATATGTCGTTTTCTCTTAGAAAGGGCTCTAAAAGAACCCATCCAAAAACCTTCTTCCTAGCAAAATCACTAAGTCAGGGCTTGAGATGAGTTGAGATTGACGAATTCAACAGGAGATTGTTCAAAGAATTGTTGTTATCAATCATCCCAGGTATGTAAGGCTAACGTAAAGCATGGGATTGTTCTCCCATGTGCCCCTTTGAGTAAATTGAGTCATTTATTTAATATAATGAGTTTGATGTGGAGTTGTTGAGCTTTATACTGAGTTTTACTTCATTCATATATTTTACACGAATTGATGATCATCATAAACTTGATTTATTGCATAATTCATTTTCATGAGTGTTTTTTCACAAAATCCTATGATTATTTTATTAGAGAGTGCAAGAATGAACATAGGGGATAAGTCTAGAGCATTAATGAGGATGATGTTTGTGATGTGTAATTATGTTTCACATTTGATGAGAGTCTTGATGATGATGTTGATGAGAATGATGTTTCATGTTGTCCTAAGAACCTGAAACTAATTTCTAAAAGAGTATTTCGAGTCCATGATTTTGATGTTGATATTGATGAGACGAGTTGATGATGATGTTGAGGTACTATGTCCCTATGGGACTAAGGATGATATATTATGTCCCCATGGGACTGACAATGAGGTATTAAGTCCCTATAGGACTAATGACGATGATGTTTTATGAGCATGTCGAGTTCTGGAAGGAGTATTGAGAACCAATCTCACTTGAACCCATTAACTATGTAACCCACGTAGGAAGAGAGGACTGAGGTTTTTCTTGTAGATCTACTAAGGTTGATGTCCTTTACCCCGTGGCAACAGCATCGCTTCGTTGTATCATCACCGGCTCATAGGTGATCGTTGTCGGTTAGAGAAATTCTCAGTGAGTTACTTCGATAGTACTCTGATGTTGAATGTTGATGTGATGTTTTGAGTGGAGTTCCTTGAGTTGAGTTAAGTCGAGGTTCCTTGAAATGAGTCTGATGTTTTGATTATTTGGAGACGAGATTTTGATGAGCCATTTGTCTACTTTCACTTCTTGCCTTAGATAGAAATTTGATAGTTTGACGGAGTGTGATGTTGATTTGATGTTATCCCTATACTATTGAACTTGTACTGTGATATTCAGCTATTTTACATACCAGTACATTCCGCGTACTGGAGTCACTCGGTGCTGCATCATTTCATGATGCAGATAAAAGAGTTAGAGGACTTCAACAGACACATCATTGATGTCAGAGATTTCGAGTTCGATTATTGGTGAGCCTCCTTGCTATCCAGAGGAGACCCTTTTATTGTTGTTTCTTCATTTATTGAGTTAGGTAGCTATGGCCTGTCATGGTACCATCTTAGACAGTAGAGTCACGTTAGAGGCTTCATAGACATGAGTCGAGGTTTGATGTTGAGGTTTTTTCCTTATGAGTTGAGTTAACATTTGCAATTGCTTATTCTGATGTTGACACTGATGTTTGCCATTGGCCCTTCTTATTAAGGTAGCTCACTACATTACATCTATTATTCCACTATACTAATGTTGAGTGACTGTCCTGAGAACGAGTGGTTTGCTTGGGGACTAGCAATAGTCTCTGGGTGCCAGCCACGCCTAGGGTACCCTACTGGTACATGACAAACTTGGTATCAGAGCACAGAGTTAAAGAGTCCTAGGGAGTCTATAAAGTCGTGTATAGTAGAGTCTTGTTTATGTGTGTGTTGTGCACCACACTTCATAAACAGGAGGCTATAGGACATTAGGAATGGTTAGACTTCTTTGATGTTCTGAGTTCATACGATAGAGTTTGACTCTATGAAACTCTCTTCTAATTCGAGCGCTACGCATTTGCAGATCATGCCTCTAAAACGCACTACTTCCCAGAGAGATGCCTCAGTGCCTAACACTGAGAATCCCTAACCAAAGGTCCTTACCCAGAAAGAGACCAGGATACGGGGTTGACCTGCCAGTGGTACTGAGGCTCCACTAACATCTCCTGTTCAGTCAGCCTCCACTTCAGAAGCAGTGTTTAGGGGAACCGTTGTTATACTCACTCAGCTGGTGGCCTCTCAGAGTAATAGCCTCGGTCCCCAGCCCTTTGCTCCAGCTCCCAAGAGCCTACAATTGCAACCAAGCTTAGAGATTTCCTGAGGATGAACCTGCGCGTCTATATGGGGTCTAAGGTTGAGGAAGACCCACAAAACTCTATTGATGAGATGCACAAGATTTTGAGGGCTATGCATGCGAATGAGGTTGAAGGAGTAGAGTTGGTCTCATATTAGCTTAAGGATATTTCCAATGTTTGGTATAACCAGTGGGAAGATGGTAGAGGTGAGGATGTTGAGCCTGCTGAGTGGGAGGAGCTTGAGAGTGTTTTCCTTGATCACTTCTTTCCCCATGAACTGAGGTAGGCAAAGATTGAGGAGTTCGTGAATCTGAAGTAAGAGGGGTTGACTGTCAAAGAGTACAACCTTAAGTTCATCCAGCTGTCCCGATATGCTCTAAAGATGGTCCTTTATATGAGGGCGAGGATGAGAAAGTTCGTTTCTAGATTGGGCAGGCATGTAAAGAGAGAGTGTAAGGAAGCAATACTGATTCCAGGAATAGACATCTTTAGACTTATGGTCTATGCCCAACAGACTGAGGAGGACAAGAAGAAGGACAGGGAAGAGCTATAAAGTAAGAGGGCATATTGGCAGGGGCATGAGCCTAGCCAACAGAAGCATAATAAGGGTGATAGAACTTTTTTCAGAAGAAGTCTTCTAATTATGCACCATCTATGGTGAGTGTGCCTGTTCAGCAAGACAAGTACGATCAGAAATCTTATGGTCACCAAAATTTCGGAGCTCAGGGACCTCAGTCCCAAGCTAGCATGACTCAAGGCCCGAGAGGAAAGCCACCTTGTGGAAGATGTGGCAGGCTACACCTTGGTGCGTGCTGTGTGGGCACAAATACTTTCTATTCATGTAGAAAACCTGACCATTTTAAGGGTGGGTGTCCCTCGTGGAGATGGGGTGATGAGGGTAACAGAGCTCAGTCTTCTACAGCACCCCCTGGGGGCAGTCATCAGAAGGTCACTACCGCGATTGTAGGAGGCGGGACGGACTGTACGTATGCGATCGGTAATCGACAGGACCAAGAAGTTGCACCAGATGTTGTTATGGGAATGCTTCAAATCGTTTCTTATAATTATTATGCATAGCTTGACCCGGGTGCCACTTTATCCTTTATGACGCCCTATGTGGTCAATAGGTTTGGGATTTTTTCAGAGTGTTTGCTAGAGCGTTATAATGTTTCTACTCCTACTGGTGAGTCTATCCTAGCTAAGAGGATCTATAGAGACTGTGCATATCCATCTACCAATGGGATACTTTTGCCAACTTGGTAGAGTTGGAGATGGTTGATTTAAATATAATTCTTGGTATGGATTGGCTACATGCCTGCCATGCCTCCATAGATTGTAGGACTCGAGTTGTTAAATTCCAAATTTTGAATGAACCGGTCGTAGAGTGGAAGGGAAGTTTTATTGCACCCAAGGGTAGATTTATTTCCTACTTGAGGGCAAGAAAGTTAATCTCTAGGGGTTGTATTTATCACCTTGTGCGAGTTAAATTTTATGATATTGAGTTACCTACTCATGAGTCATTTTCGATAGTAAATGAGTTCCTTGAAGTCTCCCCTGAGGATTTACCTGGAGTCCCTCTTGATAGGGAGATCTACTTCGGTATTGATGTACTTCCCATCATGCAGCCTATTTTAATTCCACCATATAGGACGGCCCCCGCTGAGTTGAAAGAGTCGAAGGAACAGTTGAAGGATTTGTTAGAGAAGGGCTTCATTAGGTCAAGTGTTTCTCCTTGGGGTGCTCCCATTCTGTTTCTACGAAAGAAGGATGGATCTCTCAGAATATGCATAAACTATAGGCAACTGAACAAGGTCACGATCAAGAATAAATATCCTCCTCCCAGGATCGATGACCTGTTTGACCAACTTTAGGGTGCCTCATGCTTTTCAAAGATAGACCTTAGATCAGGTTACCACCAGTTGAAAGTGAGAGAATGTGATGTTCCAAAGACAGCCTTCAAGACAAGATATGGCCACTTTGAGTTCTTGGTTATGTCCTTTAGGTTGACGAATGCACTGATAACTTTCATGGATTTGATGAATAGGATGTTTAGGCCCTACCTTGACATGTTTGTAATCGTGTTCATTGATGATATTTTCGTGTGTTGAAGAAATGAGGAGGAGCATGTCAAGCACCTTAGAGTTGTCCTTCAAACTCTTAAGGACCATGAATTGTATGCGAAGTTCTCCAAGTGTGACTTTTGGCTTAAGTCAGTGGCTTTCCTAGGCCATGTTATTTTGCGCGATGGAATTCGAGTAGATGGCCGGAAGATTGAAGCGGTTACGAATTGGCCAAGACCGACCTCTCCAATGGATATAAGAAGTTTCTTGGGGTCGGCAGGCTACTACTGCAGATTTGTTGAGGTATTTTCTTCCCTATCCGCACCATTGACCAAACTGACTCAGAAAAAGGTTAGGATTCATTGGTCTGAGGAATGTGAGAAGAGTTTCCAAGAGTTGAAGACTAGATTGACCACCACACCTGTCTTGACTTTGCCCGACGGGATGGAAGATTTTGTAATATACTATGATGCGTCAAGAGTTGGGTTGGGATGTGTATTGATGCAAAGAGGGAAGGTGATAGCGTATGCTTCCAGGCAGCTTAAAGTTTATGAGAGGAACTATCCGACTCATGATCTTGAGTTGGCGGCAGTGGTGTTCGCACTTAAAATTTGGCGCCACTACTTGTATGGGGTGCATGTGGACGTGTTAACTGACCATAAGAGCTTACAATATGTCTTCAGTTAGGGAGAGCTCAACCTGTGATAGAGGAGATTGTTGGAATTGCTCAAAGATTATGACATGAGCATCATGTACCACCCAGGTAAAGCTAACGTTGTTGCTGATGCTCTTAGCAGGTTGTCTATGGGTAGTACAACCCATGTTGAGGAAGAGAAGAAAGAGTTAGTGATGTAAGTGCATAGGTTGTCTTGACTAGGCGTCCAACTTGAGGAGAATGGCGAGGGAGGAATTAATGTTCAGAGTGGGTCTTCATCGTCTCTAGTGATTGAGGTAAAAGAGAAGCAGGATCGTGATCCTATTATACTCCAATTGAAGGAGGTTGTCCACAAAAAAAAAGTGATGGTCTTCTCCAAAGGGGGAGATGGGGTATTGAAATACCAGAGTAGGCTATGTCTTCCTAATGTTGATGGTGTTTGAGAGAGGATAATGGCTGACGCCCACAACACTAAATACTTTATTCATCCGAGTTCCACCAAGATGTATCATGACTTGAGAGAAGTCTATTGGTGGAGTGGAATGAAGAGGGGCATCGTTGAGTTTGTTTCAAAGTGCCCAAATTGCCAGCAAGTGAAGGTTGAGCATCAAAGGCCAAGTGGCTTGGCTCAAAACTTTGAGCTTACAGAATGGAAGTGGGAGATGATTGACAGCATGGGTCCTTGATTTCAAAGGAAATTGAGATGATCATTTACCATTGATTGAATTTTCATATCACAATAGTTATCATGCAAGCATTGAAATGGCCTCTTATGAGGTCTTGTATGGGAGGAGGTGTAGATCACCCATTGGGTGGTTTGAAGTTGGAGAAGCTGTTGATTGGGCCTTACCTTGTCCACCAGTCCATGGAGAAGGTGAGGATTATTAGAGAAAGATTGAAAACTGCCCAAAGCCGTCAGAAATCTTACACAGATGTGAGGAGAAGAGACCTAGAGTTCGAGATGAGCGAATGGGTATACCTGAAGGTATCACCCATGAAGGGTGTCATGATGTTTGGGAAGAATGGGAAATTACGTCCTCGTTATTTTGGCCCTTATCATATTTTGAGAAGAATTGGGAAGTTGCTTATGACTAGATTTACCTTCTAAGTTAGATGGAATCCATCCGGTGTTCCACATTTCGATGTTAAAGAAGTGTTCGGGAGATCCCGCTTTGGTAATCCCTGTTGAGAGAAGCGAAGTCAGAGATAGCTTGTCCTATGAGGAAATCAAGTCCAAATCCTTGATCGACAGATTCGCAGACTGAGAAACAAAGAGATAGCTTGGGTCAAAGTTTTGTAGAGGAACCAATTTGTTGAGGAAGCCACATGGGAAGCTGAGAAAGAGATGAGAACAAACTACCCGCACCTGTTCGTGCCTGATGTTAATGAGAGTATTGGAGGTAATATTCCTACTTTTAATTTAAATTAATGTTCCTACCATCAGTTGATATGCATATTCCTGATGTGTGAGTAAATGTTATTGAGGCCGATGAAGAATAGAGGAGTTGAGTTCGTGAATGAGTATTGAGGTGAGTCTTAAGTCCATTCGTGCTATAATACCGTTCCTACTCATCATTCGAGGACAAATGATCCCAAGGGGGAGATTATGTAATACCTGGTAAAATTACCAAAAATACCTCTAGAGGAGAAGTGTGCGCAAAATGTATCTTCTGATGCTCGGATTAAAAATCTGAGAACGGATTCATGATCAGCATAGAAAATTAAGTGGGAGAGGGGTCTCGACTGATTTTTAGAGCGACCGAGTCAAAAGTTAATATTTCGTTCTAAAATGAAAAATAGTGTGAGTGCGCGACAGAGCCGCATCGCGGACCTATCGCAGAGACACACTTATATTTTTCTATGATTTTTCGACGGAGTTGAATTTTGCCTAAGTGCACTATCCGCGACATGTCCGCGTTGCGGACTATGTTATTTCAAGTCTGAGAATTTTTCTTTAAAATTTTGAGGGGCATTCTTGTCCATTTCTAATACTTTCTAAACCTCCAATACAAAAAATATATGTTGTTTTCTCTAAGAAAGGGTTCCAAAAAAACCCTATCCAAAAACCTTCTTCCTAACAAAATCACTAAGCCAGGGCTTGAGTAGAGTTGAGATTGAGGAACTCAAGAGGAGATTGTTCAAAAAATTGTTGTTAGCCATCATACCAAGTATGTAAGACTAACTTAAAGCATGGGATTGTTCTCCTATTTGCCCTTTTTTAGTAAATTGAGTTATTTATTTAATATAATGAGTTTGATGAGAAGATTGTTGAGCTTTATACTGAATTTTACTTAATTCATATATTTTACACGAATTGATGATCATCATAAACTTGATTTATTGCATAATTTATTTTCATGAGTGTTTTTCAAAAAATCCTATGATTATTTTGTTAAAGAGTGCAAGAATGAACTTAGGGGATGAGTCTAGAGCCGTAAATGAGGATGATGTTTGTGATGTGTGATTGTGTTTCACATTTGATGAGAGTTTGGTGATGATGTTGATGAGAACGATGTTTAAAGATGTCTTACAAACCTGAAACCAATTTCTAAAGAAGTATTTCGAGTCCATGATGTTGTTGTTGATGTTGATGAGATGAGTTGATGTTGATGTTGAGGTATTATGTCTTTATGGGACTGACGATGATGCAGTATGTCCTTTTGGGACTGATGATGAGGTATTATATCCCTATGGGATTGATGATGATGATGTTTTATGAGCATGTTGAGTTCTGGGAGGAGTATTGAGCACCGAAATGGGTGAGAGTGAATATCACTTGAAAACTATATGGCTCGCGTAGGAAGAGAAGATTGAACCGCAATGTGGATGGCTCCTTTCTTGTCCCAATAGAGGAATGAGGTTTTTCTTGTGTATCCACTGAGGTCCTTTACCCCGGGTAGGGTACTGGATGGATGTGGCAAAGACATCGCTTCGTTATATTATCACCAGCTCATAGGTGATGGTTGTCGGTTAGAGAAACTCCCAGTGAGGTCTTACTTCGATAGAACTCTGATGTTTAATATTGATGTGATGCTTTGAGTCGAGTTCCTTGAGTTGAGATGAGCCAAGGTTCCTTAAAATGAATCTAATGTATTGATGATATGGAGACGATATGTTGATGAGCCAGTTGTCTACTCTAACTTCTTGCCTTAGATAGACATTTGATAGTTTAATGGAGTATGATGGTGAGTTGATGTTATCCCTATACTGTTGAACTTGTATTGTGATATTCAATTATTTTACATACCAGTACATTCCATTTACTAACGCCACTTGGCACTGCATCGTTTCATGATGCAGATACAAGAGTTAGAGGACTTCAACAGATGTAACGTTGAGGTCAGAGATTTCGAGTTCTGTCATTGGTGAGCCTCATTGCTATCCAGAGGAGACCCTTTTATTGTTGCTTTCTTCATTTATTGAGTTGGGTAGCCATGGCATGTCATGGTACCATCTTAGACATTAGAGTCAAGTTAAAGGATTCATAGACATGAGTCGAGGTTTGATGTTGAGGTTTTTCCCTTATGAGTTGAGTTAATATTTGCAATTGCTTATTTTGATGTTGAGATTGATGTTGGCCATTGGCCCTTCTTATTGAGGTAGCTCACTACATTACATCTGTTATTCCGCTATACTGATGTTGAGTGACTGTCCTGAGAATGAGTGATTTTCTTGGGGACTAGCAATAGTCTCTAGGTGTCAGCCACGTCTAGGGTACCCTCCGGGGCGTGACATAAGGTTATGCAAATTCTCATGAAAAATGTTCAATTCAAAAAAATAATTAGTATGATGATCATCAGCATAGAAGACATGTAATTTCAAATACAAATTTCATGAAAAACCATTAAGTATTCATGCAAGTAGACCATTCAATCATCAACTCATCTATGAACTCTATGGGGCACATGAGAGAACAATCCCATGTTTTTAGTTTAGCGTTACATATCTGAAATTCAGCTATCAACCAAGCACATCAAGGATCTCTCAATTTAAGCTCTTCTCTTCTCTTCTCAAGCCCTAGCCTTAGTAATGTATTTGAATAGGACATAGAATAGGGTTTCAGACCATTTTCATGTCAAATTGACCTTATTAGATCGTGTATACAGTTTAGGAGAGGTGGGAAATATACTATAATGACCCTCATGACAATTTAGAAATTTTGAACTCGAAAAAGACACAATCCGTGACGCGGACTTGTCGCGAACAATGTATTTTCAAAAAAGAGTTTTTGAACAAGTTTTCTCCATTCTGTCGAAATTTTTTAAAAGAATATAAGTGATGTTCCACAATGGGTGCACGACACGCCCCTATCGCGTACTAACACTGTTTTGCGCTACGTATCCAAAATTTATCTTTTGATCGAGTTGCTCTAAAAATCGACCCAAACCATTTTTCCACTCAATTTTTCGTGCTGATCACAAATCTAACCTCAAATTTACCATACGAGCATCAGAAGATACGTTATGCGCATGCCCTCACTCTAGGGGTATTTTGATAATTTTATCGGGTGTCACATATGCTATCTTAAGACTTCCAAATGACCTAAAGTATATTCCTTTCATTAGAATTCTTCTCAAAGTTAGAAATTATATTCAACTCTCTCTTAAGGACTCCTATCAAAGGCTTGTGAAGTATTAGCTTGGGATTCAAGGAGGGACTTCAATCTTCACCAAATTCTTGGTACTTCCTCTTAGTGACCGTATGTATGTGGGATTCTTGGTCCCTTTCAACCAAGAAGACCCAAACTATTTTACACTTAATTTCATGGAATATTAGCTACTTTAAATATGAGTTTTCAATATAATTGTTTATTAAATTCAATAGATATATGACCTATGTTTATTTATTGATTTTAGAGTTATTTAAGCCCTAATATGAAGGATTGCATAGAAGTTTTGAAGTTATGAATGTGCATGTTCCCTTTTAAAGCTTGACTTTTGCATGGGGTAATTTATATTATGATTTAAATGTGAATTTTACTTATATTTTTACTTGAAGTTTATAATGTATTATTAATTTAAGTTTGAATCCCAATTACCCATGTTATTCTCATTGCATTCATAGCATATGCATTCATGAGCATTGTGTTTTATGAAAATTTTGAAGTGGGTTAAACCTAATTATATATATGTATATGATTTTGATAAGATATTGGTAATGACAAGAATGTGATCACATAAATGTCTATTGTTATTGGCTCTTTGAGAAAAGGGTTCTTACACCATATTGTTTAATGAATGAGCTATTCTTATGCATAAGAATCTTGATATTGAACTATGATTTGGCCTTTTAGCCCATGAATGAATGATTAGGAGGAATTTTTTTCTTTTAAGCCTAATTGTCCATTGAAATGATTTGAAATGACTATTGCCTCATTTGAAAGCATGTATATCTATAAGTATTCTTGTGGACTGATGACTTAGCATCGATGGATTGGGGGCGTCAGGGCTATCCCCAATAGTCGTCTCCCTTTCCAGCATAGGAATGGTAGCCATCACCGAAATGATGGGTTCGTAAGGGATGGTTATTCATTTATTGATATGACATGATATTAGAAATCCTTCAAAAATGACCGGGTCGTAAGGAAAGTGGCCATCCCACCGAAATGACTGGGTCATAAGGTGTGGTGTAGATTACCTTTGGCAAGTAATCTTCTCTCACTCGATGGGAGGTCAACATAGGGAAATTTCATGCAATAGCTCATATGAGTTTGAGATGTCAGTTATGGTCTCATCCCCACTATATATGATCAATATTGTATTTTGTGCATCATGAGTTTCATAGCATCTTGTTATACTACTTTCCTTTTCTATATATCTCTTTCTACTTTATGTGCCCTTGTCATCTAACATTAAGTGTAGGTTTGATATATCATGTGAATTGCATGCCCGCATACTTAGTACATTCAAACTTACTAACGCATACTTTTTGCCTACATGATTTAACCATATAGGGACCGTAGATTACCTTCATCACCAGTATGATGGCTAGATTGGATCTTGAGTTACTTGTTATGGTGAGTCCTACCCTACAAGGACGAACCACCATTCCTCTACCTATAAATCTTTCTTTATGTAATTTACATTGAGGGTGAGCCAGGGACATATCTTCTCCCCCGGCCTATCTTATGACTAGAGGCATTATTGGAGATCTTGCAGACTCTTGTATGTTTATATGCTATGTATTGAATTCCAGGATTTTGATTATGGTTGTGGCTATCTATCGTATAGCATTTTATGGATGGATTATGATTATTATGATATGTTTATATGTTATGATGTGAAAGATCATAAGCCCCAAATTGCCCCCATAGAGTGTGTCATACTTACCCGCCCCTTTGTATTTATGTGCTACATATTATGTGAATCCATGTTACTCTCTTTCCCTATAACATCCGCGTAGCGTGAGTCCTATTTTTCCATCCCATAGAACTATGTGTTTACTATTCGTTTACGCTTCCGAACCGAGAATGTGAATATAAATACTTTGAGGCTTGTTTGGGGACTCTTGGGTTCCCATTCTCCATGTCACTCTTAGACCTTAAGTCCGGGTCGTGACAGAGATGATATCATATCACTAGGTTTATAAATGGTTCTCGGAGTCCAACATGCCGTATCAAGTGGAGTGTTATTCCTGGGCGTGAAGCGCGCCAAATCTATAGGTAGGGGGCCATGAGGCTTTTTAGGAAATGTTCCACTTTTTGATGATTCTTATCGTTCCATGGAACGTGTCTTAGTATTTCCTATATCTATCCCTCCCTACCGAATAGGAGAGTTACTTTGGGCTCGTAATGCGCTCCAAACAAGGAGGGTGTTGTAGTTGATCCTATAGATGAGTCCAAAAGGAAGTTGGTGAAGGATGTACATTGTTTGACAAGGTTGCTCCTTTGGATATTTGAAGTTTTCTGGGGTTGGATGGTTATTATAGGTAGCTTGTTGAAGGTTTCTAATGTATTTTGTCTCCATTGACCAAGTTGACTCAAAAGAAGGCCAAGTTTGTATGGTCAGAGGAGTGTGAGAGGAGTTTTCAAACTTTGAATGATCTGCTTACATTGGCTCCTGTTTTGACTTTACCGGATGGCTTAAATGGGTTTGTGGCGTATTGTGATTCTTCTCAGATTGGGTTGGATTGTGTACTTATGCAACATGGTCGGTGAATGCTTATGCATCAAGGCAATTGAAGGTTCATGAGCATAAATACACAACTCGTGATCTTGAATTAACGTCGGTGGTGTTTGCCTTGAATATTTGGAGATACTATTTGTATGGGGTACACATTGATGTTTTAACGGACCACAAGAGTTTGCAATATGTGTTCTCTCAAAGGGATCTCAACTTGAGACAAGGGAGATGGTTGGAACTCCATAAGGACTATGACATAAGTGTTCAATATCATCTCTGCAGGGAAAATGTTGCAGCCGATGCTCATACAAGGCTATCTATGTGAAGTGTGGCTCATATTTATGAAGGGAAGAAAGAGTTGGCAAAAGAATTTCACCATTTATCTAGATTGTATGTTGGGTTGGCCGACTCTAATGATAGTAGTGTTCTTGTTAATGGGCTGAATCTTCTGTGGTTGCTGATTTTAAGGCTAAGCATGACCTAGATTCATCATTGGTTATGTGGAAAAGGTCGGTTGCCAAAAATAAGATAGAGGTTTTCTCCCGAGGGGGAGATGGTGTAATTCGGTACCAAGATTGATTATGTGTTTCGGACGTTGATTGTCTTAGGGAGATAGTCATGAGTGAAGCCCATCACTCTCATTATTTTATATATCCAGGATCTACTAAGATAACAGGATTTAAGGGAAGTGTATTGGTGCCATGGTACGAAGAAGGACAATGCCAAGTTATATATTTTGAAGTTGGTTAGACTTGATGGTGTGGTTACCTTTATTATATTAGATTGTGGTACCCAATTCACTTTTCACTTTTGGGAATCATCTCAAAAAAGGGCTTGACACTAAGGTGAAGTTAAGTACCGATTTTCATCCTCAATCAGTTGGGCAAGCTGAGAGGACAATTCAACTTTGGAGGATATGTCAAGGTCTTGTGTGTTGGAATTCAAGGTCAATTGGGGTTATCATCTACCACTATTTAGTTTTCTTACAACAATAGCTTTCATGCTAGCATTGGTGTAGCACCCTTTGAGGCTCGATATGGTAGAAGGAATAGATCTCCGGTGGGGTGGTTTGAGTTATATGAAATAACTTCTATAGGCCTGGATTAAGTGTTGGAGGTTATGAAAAGAGTAAAATTGATTAGGAAAAGGTTGAAGATGGATCAAAGTCATCAAAAGTCTCAGTCGAATAGTAGAAAGAGGGATCTTGAGTTTTTTGTCTATGATAGGGTGTAGTGCTTTTTGGTAAGAAGATCAAGTTAAGTCACGAGTATGCAGGTCCTTATGACATTTTGGAACAGATTTGGAAAGTAGCTTATAGATTTGATTTGCCTCCGGATTTGAGTTCTATTCACCTAGTTTTTCATTTGTCTATGTCGAGGTATTTGGTTGGTGATTCTAGTGTTATTGTGCCTTTGGAAGGTGTTGAGGTTGAGGAGACCTTATCTTTTGTGGATGTTCCGATTGAGACTTTAGACAGGCAAGTGAAGCGGCTTCTAACAAGGATATGTCTTCGGTTAATGTACTTTGGAGAAATCATAATGTCACGCCCTAGGAGGATACCCAAGACGTGGACAGCACCTAGGGACTATTGCTAGTCCCCAAGCGAACCACTTGTCCATCATCACATCCATTCAACCCAATAATTCTACAGATCAACGGAAGAAAATGAAAGTAAATGGGCTCATCGCATCTAATGTCTCAAATAATAATAGATTAGTAATAAAGGCTAGTAGGAAGAACTAGCTCACAATCTCAACATCAACGTCTCACTATCATCTATGAAGCCTCTATCACTAATAAAGTGGTGCCAATGACAAACCCATGTCTACTATTATCAAAATATAAGACTACTCTAGTCTAACTCAAAAACATAATGAGATAAAGGTAGTGAACCCTCCAGAGTAGGGGAGGCTCACCAATCAGCTAAATGTCTTGGATCGTCAATGGTATGCGTGTTGATGATCTCTAATCCATGTATCTGCATAATAAAATTATATAGCGCTTAGTGGGATCAGTACGTGGAACGTACGATATAGAAAATAGCTGAATGAAATAGAAACATGTTGAATAATATGGAACAACATCAACTCAGAAATAGTAAACAATCAACAAGTCAAATGTCTATCTAAAGCAAGAATAAAGAGGTGATAAGTAACCCATCAGCCAACCAACCTCATCAATAAAATCAGACTCATCTCAAAGGAACTCATCTCATCACATCTGATCTCATCTTGACTCAGAGTACTCAAGGTAGGAACTTTCTGGGAGTTTCTCTTATCCGACAACAATCACTTACGAGCCAGTGATTGTAAAACATCCCGCCAGTGTTGCCATGGTAGTTCTATACTTTCTTGGTAGAGAACAAATCAAATCCACTATGGAAACTGCAATCAACAAGTCCTTTATTATTTTAGGGATACTCTCAAAAGGGAACCACAATGTAATATGAAGGTTCTAATCTGCACCTACGTTTTGCTATGTAGTTTGACGAGTGCGAATTGGACTAACGTTTACTCATTTGGTGCTCAATACTTCTCCTATGACTCAATGCTCATAAGACAATTGATCCGATCAGACCAATTAAATCATGGAGACTTTAAATCTTTCATCGATCAGTCTCATAGGGACTTTAACCCTCTCATCAATCAACATCATAATAGGGGCTTTAACCCTCTCATCAATCAATCTCATAGGGATTTTAACCCTCTCATTAAAGAACATTTCAATCAATGAATGAAGATTTAGAACAATTGTAAGGGAACAATCGAATAGACAAAATGAGTGGAGTACATTTATGAATACTCACAGGACTATCAAGTTCTATCAACTCATCATCATTCTCTCATCACAATCACAGTGGACATCCTCCAATCAAGGCTCTAGAATCAATTCTTATGTTCATTCGTGTATGCTTTCAAAATAGTCATGTAGGGTTATGCAATTTCTTATGAAAAAAATTCAATTCAAGAAAACAAGTTTATGATGATCATCAACATAGGAAAATATATGAACTCAATAAGATTTTCAATAAAAACCATCAAGAATCACGTATGTAGACTCCTTGGACAATCAACTCATCTATGACCATCTATGGGACACATAATAGAACAATTTCATGTTTTTAGTATGGACTTACATATCTGGGATGAAGCTCTCAACAATCACTTCAAGGATTTCCTCTTGAGTTCCTCAATCCCAAGCTCTTTTCCTCTTTACTAAATCCCTAGTCTTGTTAGATTATTAAAAAAAAGTACTTAAAATGGGGTTTTAGACCCCTTTTTATGTCAAAATAACCTAATCAGATCATGTATTGAGTTTAGGAGAGGTTGAGAATTGACTTTGGAATGCCCCTCACAAAAATTAGAAATTGTTTAGCTTCGGAATAGCCCAGTTTACAACGTGGATTGGTCGTGCATAGTATATTTTCTCCACAAGGTTTCTGAATAAATTTTTCTAATCCCGTCGAAATGTTTTAAAAAAACATAAGTGTGACTCTGCTACAAAGGCGTGACGTGCCTCTGTCGTGCACCTATACTGTTTTCATTTTCATGTTGAAAAATTATCCTTTGATCCAGTCACTCTAAAAATCGACCGGAGACCATTTCACCGCTCAATCTTTTGTGCTTATCACCATTCCGTCTTAGATTTCTCATACGAGCATTGGAAGATGTGTTATGCAAATACCCCTATCAAGGGGTATTTTTGAAATTGTATCGGGCGTCACACATAATGTGAAGATTGCTACACGGGAGGTAGAGTTAGACCTGATGAAGGGATATCCCTATCTTTTCTAATCTACTCAAGCCTAAGGTATTAGGCTCTTCCTTTTCCAAGTGGTGCTAATTCTTTTACTCTTGAGTTTAATAATATAACATGCAGACATGTGCACCAAAATAATTTTTTAACATGCTTTGAATAATTTAAATACGTTTTGATATGTGTTTTAATGACATTATGATTTTCAAGTGATGAAATATCCATTGTACCTGGTGTTTGGAAGTTTCTTGTTCTAAGTCAAGCGTTTCAAGCCTTGTTCTAATATATTCGAGGATGAATGTTCCCAAGGGGGAGATGATATAAGGACCCAAACTTAGCACGACCTCAATGGAGCGTGGAAATTTGGTTTTTGAAACTTTTGGACTAAGTTGACACTTCATGGAAGCCTTCACGATTCGTGTGAGGCTATACGGACCGTGTGGACCCTCCTTAAAGTGACCCTTAGAGTTGTGTGGGTTGTTTAGACTTTAACGTGGAGTTTGGGACTAAGGCACACCAACATGGACCCGACACGGGTCGTGTGAGGCTTCAGGGACTGTGTGATGGACCTTGTGGTAGCCTTGGCCTTAAAACTTCAATATTTTGGAAGCCAAGGCATGTCAAGCGGACCATCTCACGGACTGTATAACCTTTCACGTTTTGTGAGGTCCCTATATAGGTGCCGCAGTTGAATTTTTCTAAGTATTTGATCACCATCTCCAAACTTCATTATAATCTAAGTGAAGTGGTGCAGAGGAGTACACAGACCATAAGGCTTGGTATGCCCTGTATGACCAACGGTATGGATGCCTACGTTAAATCTTTCTTAGGATGGAATCTTCAAGCGTAATCTAAATTCACTTTTAAGCCCTGAATTCATGCTTATGTATGTGGTTTAGGGTTATCATGGGCCTCCTTCATAAAGCCAAGTTCAAAGGAATCCCATTAGCTTAGTTTTTCAAAAGAACTGGTAGAACGGTCTACTTTAAATGGTCATATCTCTTAGGACAAAACAAACTGTGTGGCCAAAGACCTGTCAAATTAAGGATATTTGAATTACCATTCCAACCCATCTAGTTTCACCTAATTATGAGTATAGAGCAAGAAGTTATGCCCGTTTTTGTAAAGCCCTGACATGCAAAGATTCCTCTAGATTTGCCATGTAAGGTCTCATAGAGGTGGTTCATGCTCTGTGAAGGCTTGTACGGTCCATGATACCTTCTCACAGGACCCCTAGAAAAGAATTTAAGTACACTTCGTTAATGGTTTTTTTTTGTAATTATGGCCTCTCCTAAGGGACGTTTTTGACCTCCTATGTTATCCTAAGACCTCCAAATGACCTAAACTCTATTCTTCTTATTCAAATTCGTTCACACACTTAGAAATTATATTCAACTCTATTTTAAGAACTCCTCTCAAAGCCTTGTGAAGAATTAACTTGGGATTCAATGAAGGACTTCAATCTTCATCAAATTCTTCATACTTTCACTTAGTGACCTTAGGTATGTGGGATTGATTCTTGGTCGCTTTCAACCAAAATACAAAACTTTTGATGCTTAAATCTTGGAATTTTGTATGCTCTGAATGCAACGCTAGTTAGTTTTATGTGTTTTGTGTTTATATTTGCAGGATTACAGGTTGGCCTTGATTTTGGGAAAAAGTGCAGAAGGTGCTATTTTTTATTGTAATACGAGACCCTTTATGGGCCGTAGATCATTCTACGAGCCATAGGGTAGTTCCGTGAACAACTCCAATAAGGGGTTGTTTTCTGATGTTTATTCTACGAATATGCAGATGAGCCGTAGAAGGTTTTACGAGTCATAAATGATGGTTCGTACCCTGAGGAATAGAGATTAGGACTTTCTAAAGTTCATCAGATGAAACCCCCTTTACAAGTCATAAATAACTTTACGAGTTGTAGAGTTGAAGTCCAAATTTCTAGCAGCAGAGTACAAGACCCCGATTACGAGACATGGAATGTAAGATCGCCCGTAAAACCCCTTTTGTATGGCGTGCCAACCAGATATCCTATTCCAGTTAGGACTTGTATTTTACTTATTATGAAGAGGTTTTTTAGGTTATTTTAATGACTGGACCAAGGTAGTAATGAATAAGAAAAGAGATTAATTAAGAGGATCTGATTAATGTGTTATCATCTAATCAACCAAATTGGGCAAAAAGGAGGTTGTACTAGGACTAATATGTAAGGGTTAGTAATGCACACTATGGAGATAGGCCTAGTCGCATAGCAAAATTCACCTCTCACCTTTGACCAAAGGGCTTGGTGAACATTATTTACCGTCCTGCCTATACACTAGAAATGAATTAGGTTATCTGGTGATACTGAGTTGGGGAATCATGGGGAACACAATACCCTAGTTGCTTTCCATATTGACTTCTCTCTTGTGTTACTTTGTTTATTTATAGTTTTCATCGATTATGGAAACCCCCCCCCCCTCTTTTTGGGAAGTAAGTCAGTTAACTATTTAAATTGCGATCACTGAATTCTCTTGAGTTGATGTATTCCGTGTAAAATCGACCCTAACCTTTGTTACATATTATTTCTTGGTAATGACTGCTTTATCCTGTAAAAAGGAGGTATATCTTTGGTGATGTTGCCGAGGAATACATCTAGACTTAGAGAATTCATAATTAATTTGGGTGTTAATCCTTAGTTCCCCTGTTTTACTTTTATTTGTTATTTTTGTTCTTTTTTAAGGTGTAAGTGTAGTGTATGCCCAACACCCGGAGTCAAGGAAATCCCTTAACTCCATTTGACCCAGAGATCCACCGAACGTTGAGGATAATAGCCCAAAACAATGCCAAGAACGCTACCAATGCAGCTCTGAAAAGGAATAACAATGATAATGTGTAAAATGAGAACCCAGATCCTTTGGAGGATATTGCTCCACAACCTCAGGATTTCAATGACAATGCTTACCAGTGGAATCAATATAGGCTGAATCCCATCACTATAGGCAAACACAAAGTTCACAGTCTCGAGTGGGTTACTTCAGATGTTGCAGAACCATGGGCTATTTGCGGGCTTACCATTAGAGAATCCTCATAGCCACCTATGCAATGTGGAATTCGCCTATAAGAGTGTAATCGGAACAAAAAATTGGTCTATAGATGTTGTGGACTACGAGTCTTCCCATTGTCTCTTACAGTCAATGTAGCATTATGGCTATCTGAGTTCCCGCAGAGTTCAATCACCAGTTAGGCAGACTTGCAAAAGGCCTTTCTGAAGAGGTACATCCCTAGATCAAAGAAACTCAAGTTGAAGGACCATATCAATAATTTTGAGCAACTTTTTGGTGATTCAATCAGTACTACATGAGAGTGGTTCACCAAAACTTTAAGGAGTGCCCAAGACCACAAGATAGTTGACGATGCCTTGGTTGGTAGAGATCTTCTACCATGCCCTTGATGAGACCAGTCAGGCCTATGCTGACACTATCATGGGGGGCATGCTCTTAGATCATCCATTTGCAAGGATCGCATAGTGAATGGAAAGAGTGCTCAAGACTAATCGTGCATAGGCGCAGAGAGACAGAGTATCCACTAAAAGTTCATGCGCTATCAGTGTGTGTTCGAAGCAAGCTAGAATCAATGAAGAAATCATGCAATAGCTTACCTAGATTCGCATAGGTATGGAGGTGATGATGAAGTAGAACCAAGAATGAGTGAATGCAGTGGTTCATCAACCTCCACATGCACCTATATATAATGAGCCATATTATTACAAGGACGTATGTTTTGTTGCTGAACAGATGGGGTATGTTTTGTTGCTCAAGAACTTTCTCTTCATGCTTAAACAACTCTCCATCAACATCCCTCTCATTGAGGCATAAGAGAAGATGTCAGGGTATGCGAAGTAAATAAAGGACTTGGTCACTAAAAAATGCACCATGCGTCAGGAGCTCTCCCAAGAACTTCAACATTGCATTGTTAATCCTACGAGGTCCTTGGCTCAGAAGCGAGAAGATCTGGTGCTTTCACCATACCCTGCACTATTAGAGATGTGGAGTTTGGAAGGGCACTATGTGACATAGGTTCCAGTATTAATCTGATGCCCCTTACAATCTATAAGAAACTTGAATTAGGAGCCCCTATTCCGACAAGTATGTCATTGTTGATGGCAGATGACACAATGAAGAATCTTATGGGGTTACTATATTATGTGTTGGTCAAAGTTAAGAAGTTCATATTCTCACAGACTTTGTGATCCTTGACTGTGAAGTCGATATTGAAGTCCCTATCATTCTAGGGTGGCCCTTTTTAGCCACCGGACGCACTTTGGTGGATATGAAAAAGGGCTAACTCAAGATTAGATTAGGGAAAGATGAGGTCATATTCAACATTTGTCAACAAGCAAAGAATAACAATGATTTGAGACTGGTATTTGTTCTCGAGGATGTTGATGATGTTGAACTAAAGGTACCACCTGAGGTAAGATTGGTATTACACTTTGGAGGTAGTGTTGATGAACTTTAATGGTAATGGTATCCCAATCTATGAGGAGACATTGAATGCTCTAGGGGTTTCATATGGTAGGTGCCAAACTAAGCTAGAGTTAGATTTGCAAAATTGGGAGTCACCACATATGAAATCCCCCGTGGAAGACCCACCTTGTTAAAGTTGAAAGCCCTTCAGCACATCTAAGGTATGCATTTTTAGGAGCTAACAACACTTCGCCAGTAATAGTGTCTACGGATTTGAATGAGGAGCAAATGAGTGCGCTTGTAATAGTGTTTAAACAATTCAAGAAGGTCATCAGATTAACGATTACTAATATCAGTGGCATCCCTCCCAAGGTATGCATACATAAAATTCAACTGGTCAAGGATTACAAGCTGTGTATTGAGCACCCAAGGTGACTCAACCCTCCTATGCAAGAAATTATACGCAAAGAGCTCATCAAATAGTCGGATGCAGGAATAATCTACTCGATTACCCGTTGTGAAAGGTTAAGCTCAGTTCAGTGCGTAAAAAAAAAGATATCATAGTGGTACCAAATGCCAACAATGAGTTGATCCCGATGCAGCCAGTCACATGATGAAGGGTATGCATGGATTACCAAAAACTTAATGCGTCGATCAAAAAAGATCACTTACATAAGCCATTTATAGATCTGATGTTAGATCGACTAACTAGAAAAGGTTTGTACTGCTTCCTTAATGGGTATTTGGTCTATCATCAGATCACCATTACTCCAGAGGATCCATAGAAAATGACATTTACATGCCCTTATGCCAACTTCATGTTCAAGAGGATGCCATTCGGGTTGTGTAATGCCCCAGCAACATTTTAGAGATACATGATGTCCATCTTCTCAGACATGGTGGAAGAAACTATTTAAGTCTTCATGGATGACTATAGTATGGTTGGAGACTCATTTAAGGACTTCTTGAAGCACTTACATGTCATTTTACAAAGATGCGAGAAGAGCCATCAAGTATTGAATTAGGAAAGGTGTCACTTTATAGTGAAAGAGGGCATTGTGTTGGGGCATAGGATATCTAGAAAAGGGATCAAAGTTTATAGAGCTAAAGTGGAGGTGATGGAGAAGCTTCCACTACCCATCTCAGTCAAAGGTATGAGAAGTTTCTTGGGGCATGTCAATTCTATCGGAGGTTCATAAAGGACTTCTCTTAAATGACATACCTTTGTGCTAATTGTTGGAGAAAGATGCTATGTTTGTGTTCGATGATGTGTGCCTAGAAGCCTTTGAAGATTTGAAGAAGAGGTTGACCTCAGCGCCAATCATTGTACCTCCAGACTAGTCCAAGCCCTTTGAAATCATATGTGATGCAAGTGGGGTTGCTCTAGGTGTAGTATTGGGATAGTGCCAGGAGTAGATATTACATCCTATATACTATGCAGCAAAGCCTTAAATACAGCATAGAAGAATTACGCAATCACTGAGCAAAGGTTACTCGTAGAGGTCTTTGTATTTGAAAAGTTCAAGTCATATCTATTGGGGGCCAAAGTAATGGTGCATACAAACAACTAAGCACTTAGATACTTGATGGCTAAGAAGGATGCAAAACAAATACTGACGCTATGGGTGCTTCTCTTGCAAGATATCAACTTCGATGTCATCGATAGAAAAGGGATAGAAAATCAGGTTGTAGATCACCTCTTCATTTTGGAAGATGGGGCAATGATAAAGTAGGATGATGGATTTGAGATTGATGATTCTTTTCTAGATAAGAGAGTGTTGGTTGCATCTTATGACTTGATACCTTTGTTTGCAGACTATGCAAATTGTTTGGTAAGTGATATCGTGTCGCCTAACCTAAACACACATCAGCATCAAAAGTTTATGTATGATGTGAGGAAGTTCTTTTGGATGACCCATAATTGTTCTATGTATGTGCTGATGGGACTATTTGTTATTGTGCTCTTGGGATTGAGATGATGAGCATAATTGAGGCATGCCACGCATCATTGGTGAGTGGAAAATCCTAGTGGAATTTGAGCAACACACAAGATATTGTAGTGTGGGTATTATTGGCCTACTATCCACCAAGAAACCTACGACTATGCCAAAGTTTGTGATCGGTTCCAAAGAGAAGGTGGTGTTTCCCGCAAACACAAGCTCCCTCTAAACCCCATTATTGTGATTGAGTTATTTGATGTATGCGGGATAGATTTCATGGGACCGCTTGTGAGCTCATATGGTAACAAGTACATCCAAGTTGCTATGGATTATGTATCAAAGTGGTATGAAGTTGTGGCTCTATCGAACAATGAGGGAAGAAGTGTCACAACATTTCTGAAAAGGAACATCTTTTCAAGGTTTGGCACCCTTTAAGAAATCATCAGTGATAGAGGTTCTCACTTCTGCAATAGACATTTTAAAGCTCTTCTTGAAAAGCATGGACTGAAACATCAGGTGGGGACGCCTCATCATCCTCAGACTAGCGGGCAACTAGAGGTGTCGAATAGGGAAATTAAATACATTTTATCCAAGACTGTGAGTGCAAACTAGACAAATTGGTCGCGAATGCTAGATGACGCACTATAGGCATATATGACAGCATTCAAGACTCCTATAGGCATGTCTTCTTACCAACTTGTCTTAGCGAAAGCATATCACTTGCCAGTAGAACTTGAGCATAAAGCAATGTGAGCACTGAAGACGTTGAATTTGGATTGGAATGATGCAACAAACTCTACACTGAGCTAACTCAATGAGCATGATGAGTTTCGATTGAAGGCTTATGAGAACTCAACCTTGTACAAACATAGAATAAAGTTGCAACATGACTTCCGCATAGTGAAACGCCAATTCACATCGGGGGACTTGGTGCTACTCTATCACGATTGAAGTTTTTCTCTGGGAAGCTCAAATCCAGATGGATGGGACCCTTTCGAGTAGCATGCATCTTCGATCATGGGGATATTGAGTTGGAGAGACGGAGTGGAGGAACTTTCAAAGTAAATGGCAAAAGAGTCAAGCCATACCTTTGAAATGTTGAAGAGATAAAAATGTTGGAAGAGTAGGATCTTGAGGAAGTCTAAGTACTCAAGCAACCTATGTCGTGTCGCGGCACTAAATTAGGCACCGCTTTGGAGGCAATCCAAGGTGTACACTAGCACTCAGGCGCCCAGGTATGTTTTTTCTTACCCCTATTTGCTTTACTTTGCTTTGATTTTTTGCATTATGGACAAGGCACATCTTTTTCGATGGGGTGTGGGTAGTATGGTTCTTAGTGAAGTCTGAGTAGTTTGGTTCCATAACTACCCCAATTTTGATCCAGGGTTTTCTTACTTGTGTTCCTTTTCCCCATGGATATTTAATTTCTATTGAACCCACACGTTTAGTATGTTTAGGTAGTATTTGTAGAATATAGTACCAATACTTCTGGCATATATCATGTTTGTTGTGTTTCGTTTGAAAAATGATACCCACAAAAAATTTATTTTGATTAGCAGTTAGATAGCAACCATATATGTCTAGGTGTGTGACAATATTTGTTTTGATAAGTGAGGATAAATTAGGATAAGAAGCATGATATGGGAGTCTTTTGTTGATGATATATGTAGTGCAATGTGAGTGTGAGCATAATTTGCTAGATTCATGTATTTTGTCCTAATTCAGAACTTTTCCTTGTTACTCTAAGTTAGATGGTAGATTAATTGGAGTAGAAAAGGATCTTAGGCTATTGTTCTTAATAGTGGTAGATTAATTGGAGTAGAAAAGGATCTTAGGCTATTGTTCTTAATAGTCCACTTAGCCTAAGATGACCAACCAAAACTATGATATATCCATTGTTCCTAATGTTTGAGCCTGACATGTAACTTTCTTTGGAAAACACCTGGTTAACCTAGTTTTCTTAGTTGTAAAATTTTGATATCGGCCTTGGTCCTTCCTTTAATATTATGCACCTTGACTGAGGCAAAAAGCATAAGTTGAGGGTGGCAACAAAATGTGGCCCTAGTTCTTAGTGCGGATATTGTGCACCTCAACACAAGCCAAAAGACTAAGTTAAGGGTGGTTGGTGTAGGGGTGAAACACAAAATTGAGGGGGTGAATTAGTGATATAGAGAAATCATATACTGGGTGCAAGAAAAACATGTGATGCCTGAGTTTTGAGCTAAGAAGCAAAATAAAGTGTAGAAATAAGGCAAAAAGTTGAAAAATGAAAAGAAAGCACCTAGAAATACTTACAAAATAGGAAAATGGGAGAATAAGTGAAAATAACATAGTGGGTAGGGCAAAACTGTTGAAAAATGCAGTGTCAAGGAGGCCTTTAGTCACTATGTTCCCATAAAGTCATACCAAAGCCCCTCTGAGCCTACATTATAAGCTTAGAATGTCCTTAAGTGATCCTAGTCTAGTTAGTTGAAAGTCTTAATCATGAGTATAGGGGCAAGCCTATGGTATCAGGAATGATGCATGAATATCTTTTATGAGAGTGATTTATTTGGCATAGTCCAAAGGTTATACATGAAAACATCATTGAGTGTCAAATATGGGACATCTTTCTGTAAGGGTCCCAAGGTTATACATGAAAACATCATTGAGTGTCAAATATGGGACATCTTTCTGTAAGGGCACGTTCATAGCAATATTAGCACTATACTTGTTCATTGATTGTGGATTGTTGATACTACCTCGCATGTCATAGTTGTGTTATCACATGTATTAGTTTGTATTGGTTTGCTAGGTAGTTATTGAATCCTTTTTTGAAAAGTTGGTGTGGGTAACTGAGCTTGAGATTTATGTGATGTATGCCATAGGGTTGAGGTCTGTGTGTTACTGTATTATCTATCTAGATTGAGTCCATCGTTTGAGGACAAGCAACAATTTTAAGTTAAGGGTGTTGATGTGCTGCAAAAATACAACACATTTGATGCTGAAAACTAGGAAAATTATGTGTTCTCAATTCGATGTTAGTTGGTTTAATGTGTTTTTGTGTTTATATTTGTAGGATTACAGGTTGGCCTAGTGTAACGCTCGGTAAAATTACGGAATGCCCCTAGAGGAGAGGTATGCACGTAACGCATCTTCCAATGCTCGTATAACTAATCCGAGACCAGATTTGTGATCAACACAAAAACCTAAGTGGAAAAATGGTCTCAGTCGATTTTTAGAGCAACCGGATTAAAAGATAATTTTTTAAGAAGAAATAAAAAACTGTATGTGCGCGACAAAGGCGCGTCGCACCCCTATGGCTAACCCGCACTTATCTTTTTCTAAGGAATTTCGATGGGATTAGGAAAACGCGTGTAGAAATATTTTGGAGAAAATACCCTGTGCGCGACCAGTCGGCATTGCAAACGGGGCTATTTCGAGACTAAAAATTTTTAAGTTTTGTAAAGGGCATTTTCGGTCAATTCCCAACCCCTCCTAAACTCAATACACGATCTAATTTTGTTGTTTTGATGTTAAAAGGGTCTAAATCCCCATTCTAAGTCCTTTTCTAACAATTGGAAAACACTAGGCCTTGAGGAAAGAAGAGAAGAGCTTAAGATTGAGGAATTCAAGATGGATTCTTGAAGGTGATTGTTGATAGCTTCATCCCAAGTATGTAAGGCTAAACTAAAAGCATGAGATTTTCCTCACATGTATTCAATAGATGATCATAGATGAGTTGAAAGTCTATTGAGTCTACATGCATAATTCATGATGGTTTCTATTGAAAATCCTATTAAATTCATATATTTTTCTATGTTGATGATCATCATAAACTTACTTTCTTGAATTGAATATTTTCATGAGAAATTGCATAACCCTACATGACTACTTTGAAAGCATAGATGAATGAACTTAAGAATTGAGTCTAGAGCCTTGATTGGAGGATGTCGATTGTGATTGTGATTGTTATAAGAGAATTATGACGTTTTGATAGAACTTGATAATCCTGTGACTCTCCATAAATGAATTCCACTGATTTGTCTATTCAATTGTTCTCTTGTGATTGTCCCAAATCTTGAGTCTTATGATTGATATGTTCCTTGAAAGGAGGGTTAAAGCCCCTAACAGATTGATTGATAATGGGGTCTAAAGTCCCTAAGTTTTGATCGGTCTGATGGGATTGATTGTCCTATGAGCATTGAGTCATGGCAGGAGTATTGAGCACCGAAATAGTAAGAGTTAGCCCGACTCGCACGTATCAAACTACATCGCCAAGCGTAGGTGAGGATTAGAACCATCACACTATATTGTGGTTCCCTCTTGATTAGATGTCCCTGAAAGCAATAGAGGACTTAGTTCATTTCTATTTCCCTTAGTGGATTCGATTCATTACCTACCTGGCAAGTTTAGAATGGTTGTGGCAATATCAGCTTGACTATTGTATATTCACTGGCTCATAAATGATTGTTGTTGGATAAGAGAAGCTCCCAAAAGGTTCCTAACTAAAGTACTCTGAGTCGAGATGAGATAAGATGTGATGAGATGAACTCCATTGAGTTGATTTGATTGATGAGGTTGATTTGTTGATGGGTCACTTTTTTATTCTTTATTCTTGCATAGGTAGACATTTGACGATTTAATTTAATTTGATGATTGTTCTGAGTTGATGATTGTTTCATATTATTCTACCGATTTCTATTTTATTCAGCTACTTTACATACTGTACATTCCACACACTAACGCTACTCAGCATTGCATCATTTTATTATACAAATACAAGGATTAGAATTGTCAATAGGCGCATCGTCGAAGATCCAGGACGTTTAGCTTATTGGTGAGCCTCCCCTACTTCGGGGGGTTCACCACCTTTACTTTATCATACTTTTGAGTTATGACTAGACTAGCCTTTTATTTTATTTTTGGTTGCCATGGGTTTGTCATTGGCACCACTTGATTAGTGATAAAGGCTTCATAGATGATAATCGAATGTTAATGTTGAGATCGTTGAGCTAGTTCTTCTACTAGCCTTTTATTATTATATATATATATTAATTGAGACATTTGATGAGATGAGCCCATTAACTTGCTTTACATTTGCTCATCTGTAGAGTTATTGAATTGAATAGATGTGATGTGGCTAAGTGGTTTGCTTGGGGACTAGCAATAGTCTCTAAGTGCTAAGGATACCCTCTTGGGGCATTACAAACATTGTACCAGAGCACAGAGTTCAACTGTCTTACGAAGTCTATGGAGCTATGTCTAGTAGAGTCCTTATTATTGGTGTGAAGAGCTCCACATCAATATTTAGAGCTACAGGACATTTAGGAACCGTTTCATTTCTTTTATGATCTAAATCGTGCAATAGAGCTTAACTCTTGAAAGGTTCTTCTCTAATTCGTGCTCTACGCGTTTTAGAATTCTGCTCATGCCTCCCAGAAGAGCCATCGGAGGTAGGGGACGTCCTGCCAGGCAAAATGTTAACCCACCTGAGCCTCATGGACAAGAGGAGCCCATGGAGCAACTGTCCCTGTTGAGCAGCCCCTGCAAGATAAGGTCTCCAATACTGAGATACGCCAGGCTATTCAAACTATAGCCCAGGTTGTCAGCGCACCTATTGCGAGTCAAGGAGCGGTAGACAGGATTCCATGACATCTCTAGAGTCTGAGATTCCTGTTACACCTCTCGGATGAAGTTGCCTTAGTTCATAGGATCTGCATCTACTGATGATCCTAAGAATTGAGGAGCTTCAGAAGGTGTTCCAAGTGATGCATGTGGCTGATGTGGACAGAGTTGAACTGGTTGCTTACCCACTCAAGGGTGTGGCCATACTATGGTTTGACCAATGAAATAAAGGTAGAGGAGATGATGCCCCATTATTGACTTAGGCAATATTCGAGGAAGCCTTCTTGGGGAACTTCTTCCTAAGAGAATGAAGAGAGGAAAAGGTAAGAGAGTTCTTGAATCTAAAATAGGGCTCTATGATGTGCAAGAGTATAGGTTGGAGTTCATGCAGCTATCTCGCTAGGGTCCGGACATAGTGGTTGATATGAGGGGAAGAATGGGGATATATGTTGATGAGTTGAATAGAGGACCGAAGAGAGATGAGAGGGGAGCAACGTTTGTGGGTGATATGAATATTGGGGAATTGATGACATTAGTGCAACAAGTCGATGAGGAGAGACAACAGGATGAGGAAGAGTTCAGACGTAAGAGAGCAAAGACATTCAACCATGAGGGTTGAAGGAAAGCCAATGGCAATCGATTCCCAGCACCATCATCTACTAGGGCCCAAGTGCTTAGAGGCAGGTATGATTAGAGGTCTCAGAATGTTAGAACGTATGGATCTCAGTCACAAGCTAGTGTGGCTCAAGGTTCACAGGTTAAACTGCCATGTGGTAAATGTGAAAAAATACACTTGGGGAGATGTCTTGAAGGGAATGATGTATGCTACAAATGTGGCCAAGCGGGTCACTACCAGAAGGAATGTCCAAAGTGGGCTGACCAAGCTCAATCTTCTACACCAGCCCCCCCATTTAGAGGAAACAAGAAGAGCACTATGTCAAGCGCAAATGGAGAAATAAATTATTTGTATGCCATAGGTAGTCGCCAAGATTAGGAGAACTCTCTAGATGTTGTAACAGGTATGATTCGAGTCTTTACTTTTGCTTGTTATGTTTTGATTGATCCAGGTGCCACATTGTCATTTCTAACTCCTTATGTGGCCAGTAAATTTGATAAAACCCCTGAGAGTCTTCTTGAATCCTTTGATATTTATACTCCAGTGGGTGAGTCTATTTGAGCTGAGAGAAACTATAGAGTTTGTGTAGTGTCCATCCATCATAGGGATACTCTTGTTGATTTGGTTGAGTTGGAGATGGTTGTTTTCGATTTGATCCTTCGCATAGATTGCCTTCACGCCCTTTATGCCTCTATTGATTGTAGATCCCGAATCGTTAAGTTCTAATTCCCGAATGAATCGATTCTTGAGTGGAAGGGTAATCTATTGCACCTAAGGGAAAGTTTATCTCATACCTTAGGGCTAGAAAGATGATTTCCAAAGGTTGTATCTATCACCTCGTGCGATTAAATCTGATGATGTTGAGATTCTTACTCTTGAATCATTCCTGATAGTGAATGAGTTTCCTTAAGTTTTTCCCGATGCTCTGCCTGGAGTTCCTCCTATAGAGAGATTGACTTTGGGATTGATGTTTTTCCCAATACCCTGGCTATCTCAATCCCACCTTATAGGATGGCCCCCGTTGAGTTGAAAGAGTTGAAAGATCTGTTAGAGAAGGGATTTATTAGGCCGAGTGTTTGTCCTTTGGGTGCCCCTGCCCTATTCGTGCGAAAGAAAGATGGATCCCTCAGAATGTGTATTGGCTACAAGCAATTGATTAAGGTCACCATACAGAATAAGTATCCTCTTCAATGGAAATATGATTTGTTTAACCAACTTCAGGGTGCTTCTTGTTTCTCAAATATAGACCTAATATCTGGCTACCATCAGTTGAAAGCGAGGGAATGTGATATTCTAAAGACAACCTTTCGGACTAGATATGGTCATTTTGAGTTCTTAGTTATGTCCTTTGGGTTGAAAAATGCACCTGCAGCCTTTATGGACTTAATAAATAGCGAATTTAGACAATACCTTAATATGTTTGTGATTGTATTCATGGATGACACATGGTGTACTTGAAAGATGAGGAGGAGCATGCTAATCACCTAAGAGTTATCCTCCAAACACTTAAGGACCATGAGTTGTATGTGAAATTCTTGAAGTGTGAATTTTTCTTAAGTCAGTGGAATTCCTAGGCCACGTGGTTTCTGCCGATGGTATTCCAGTGGACTCTCAAAATATTGAAGCGGTTAAGAACTAGCCCAGGCCGATCTCTCAGACTGACATAAGAAGTTTCTTGGTGTTGGCATGCTACTACCGCATATTTGTTGATGGATTTTCTTTTTTATCCGCACCATTGACTAAGTTGACTCAGAAGAAAGTCAAGTTCCCCAGGTCCGAAAAATGTGAGAAGAGTTTCCAAGAGTTTTGAAGACAAGACTGACTACTGCACCGGTTCTACACTTACCCAATGGGAGTGAGGACTTTGTAATCTAATGTGATTCTTTGATGGTTGGATTGGGATGTGCGCTAATGTAAAGAGGGAAAGTGATAGCCTATGCTTTCAAGCATCCCAAGGTTCATGAGAGTAACTATCCAACCCAGGATCTTGAGTTGGCCGTTGTGGTGTTTGCACTTAAAATCGGACACCACTACCTATATAGAATGCACATGGATGTGTTCACAGACCACAAGAGCTTGTAGTATGTCTTCAGTCAGAAAGAGCTCAACTTTTGGCAAAGGAGATGGTTGGAGTTGCTCAAAGATTATGACATGAGCATTTTCTACCACCCAGGTAAGGCTAACGTTGTTGCTGACGCTCTTAGCAGGTTGTCAATGGGTAGCACACCCCATGTAGAGGAAGGAAAGAAGGAGCTAGCCAAGGAAGTGCATCGGTTGGCTTGTTTGAGAGTTCAACTTGAGGAGAATAATGAGGGAGGAGTAATTGTTCAGAATAGGACTTCTTCATCCTTAGTTGCAGAGGTGAAAGAAAAGCAAGACAAAGATCTTGTCAAACTCCAATTGAAGGAGGTTGTCCACAAACAAAAAATGATGGTTTTCTCCAAAGGGGGAGATGGAGTGTTGGGATACCAGAGTAGATTGTGTGTTTCGGATGTTGATGGTATTTAAGACAGATCGAAGGCTAATTCCCATAACGCTAGATATTCCATTCATCTTGGCTCTACCAAAATGTACCACGACTTGAGAGAAATCTATTGGTGGAGTAGAATGAAGAGGGATATTGCTGAGTTCATTTCAAAGTGCCTGAATTGTCAGTAAGTGAAAGTTGAGCATCAAAGGCCATGTGGATTTGCTAAGAACTTTGAGATTGCAGAATGGAAGTGGGAGATGGTCAATATGGACTTCATTACTAGTCTACCGAGGTCTCAAAAGAAACATAATTCGATATGGCTGACTGTAGATAGGATGACAAAATCAGGCCACTGCATAGCGTTAAAGACCACCACCACTGCGGAGGAGTACGCCAAGTTGTACATCCAGCAGATTATGAGGTTGCATGGGGTTCCTTTGTCCATCATCTCATACAGAGGAGCTCAATTCACCTCCCAATTTTGGAGATCGTTCCAGAAAGGATTGAGTACTAAAGTGAACCAGAGTACAACCTTTCATCAACAGACAGATGGTCAGGCAGAGCGCACGATTCAGACATTAGAGTATTTGTTGAGAGTTTGTGTTCTTGATTTCAAAGAAAATTGGGATGATCACCTACCATTGATCGAATTTTCATGTAATAATAGTTATCATGCAAGCATTCAAATGGCTCCCTATGAAGACTTGTATGGAAAGAGATATAGATCACAAATTGGGTGGCTTAAGGTTGGAAAAGCGGAATTTATTTGGTCTGATCTTATCCACCAATCAATGGAGAAGGTTAAAGTCATTAGAGAGAGATTGAAGATTGCCCAAAGTTTCCAAAAAACTTATACCGAAGTGAGAAGAAGGGACTTGGAGTTCGAGGTAAATGATTGAATGTACTTGAAAGTGTCACCTATAAAGGGTGTCATAACATTTGGGACGAAGGTAAAGTTGAGTCCACACTATGTTGGACCCTACTAGATTGTGAAGAGGATTGGGAAGGTTGCTTATGAGTTAGAGTTTCCTTTCGAGTTATATGGAATTCATTCGGTATTCCCTGTATTGATGTTGAAAAAGTGCTTGGGAGATCCGACCTTGGTGATCCCTGTTAAGAGTATTGAAGTGAAGGACAGCTTGTCCTACGAAGAGGTTCCGGTCCAAATCCTTGATCAACAGATTCGTAAGTTGAGAAAGAAAGAGATAGTCTCAGCCAAAATCATGTGGAGGAGTCAATTCATTGAGGAAGCCATATGGGAAGCTGAGGAAGAGATGAAGGCCAAATATCCACACCTATTCATGCCAAATGCTAGGAACGTCGCAGGTAAATTTCTTGCCCTTGACTAAATTGATTAATCTATTCTTGAGTTGATTGTCTATTCCTGAGTCCAAACAGAATTGATTGAGACATGAGAAGTCGAGAGTTTGATTGGTTGAGTTGAATGTTGAGATGAGTCTTGAGTCTATTCGTGCCTTGATACCCATTTTACGCATCATTTGAGGACAAATGATCCCAAGGGGGAGATGATATAATGCCAGGTAAAATTACGAAAATGCCCCTAGAGGAGAGTATATGTGTAATACATCTTTCAATGCTTGTATTGAAAATCCGAGACCGGATTAGTAATCAACACAAAATATTAAGTGGGAAAACGGCCTCGATCGAATTTTAGAGCGATTGACTCAAAAGATCATTTTTCGATAAGAAACGAAATATCGTGAGAGTACACGACGGAGGTGCATCGTGCGTCTGTAGCAGACCCACACTTATGTTTTTCTAAAAAAAAATTGAGGGGATTGGGAAAACTCTTTCAGAAATGTTTGGAGAAAATACCATGTGTGCGACCTGTCCGCGTCGCGGTCTGGGCTATTCCGAGACTGAATTTTTTTTTAAATTTTATGAGGGGCATTCCAATCGATTCTTAACCCCTCGTAAACTCGATACACGATCTAATTTGGTCTTTTTGACATTAAAAGTGTCTAAAACCCCATTCTAAGTCTCTTTCTAACAATTGGAAAAGAATAGGGCTTGAGGAAAGAGGAGAAGAGTTTGAGATTGAGGAATTCAAGAGGGATTCTTAAAGGTGATTGTTGATAGCTTCATCCCAGGTATGTAAAGATAAACTAAAAGCATGAAACTGTCCTCTCATGTTCCCCATAGATGGTGATAGATGAGTTGAAAGTCTATTGAATCTACATGCATAATTCACGATGGTTTTTATTGAAAATCCTATTAAATTCAAATATTTTTCTATGTTGATGATCATCATAAACTTACTTTCTTGAATTGAATATTTTCATGAGAAATTGCATAACCTTAAATGACTATTTTTAAAGAATACACGAATGAACTTAAGAATTGAGTCTAGAGCCTTAATTGGAGGATGTTGATTGTGATTGTGATTGTCATGAGAGAATGATGATTAGTTGATAGAACATGATAGTCTTGTGAGTCTCCATTGTTGATAGAACATGATAGTCCTGTGACTCTCCATAAATGAACTCCATTGATTTGTCTATTGGATTGTTCCCTTACGATTGTCCTAAATCTTGAGTCTTTTCATTGAAATGTTCCTTGATGGGAGGGTTAAAGCCCCTATGAGATTGATTGATGGGAGGGTTAAAGCCCCTATAAGATTGATTGATGATAGGGTTAAAAGTCCCTATGATTTGATTGCTTTGATTGGATTGATTGTCTTATGAGAATTGAGTCATGGGGAGAGTATTGAGCACTAAAAGAGTAAGAATTAGTCTGACTTGCACTCTTCAAACTACGTCGCCAAGCGTACGTGAGGATTAGAACCATAACACTATTGTGGTTCCCTCTATATTAGAAGTCCCTTAAAGCAATAGAGGACTTTGTTGATTTTTGTTTCCCTTAGTGGATTTGATTCGTTCCCTACCTGGGAAGTTTGGAATGGTTGTGGCAACATCAACTTGACTGTTGTACATTCACTGGCTCATAAGTGGTTGTTGTTGGATATGAAAAACTCCCAGAAAGTTCCTACCTTGAGTATTCTGAGTCGAGATGAGATATGATGAGAGGAGTTCCATTGAGTTGATTTGATTGATGAGGTTGATTGGTTGATGGGTCACTTGTCTACTCTTTATTCTTGCATAGGTAGACATTTGATGATTTGATTTGATATTATGATTGTTCTGAGTCGATGATTCCTTCATATTATTCTACAAGTTTCTTTTTCATTCAGCTATTTTACATACCGTACTTACCGCGTATTGACGCCACTCGTGTTGTATCATTTTACGATACAGATACAGGAATTAGGGATCATCAACAGGCACATCATGGAAAATCCAAGATGTTCAGCTGATTGGTTAGCCGCCCTTACTCCGGAGGATTCACTACCTTTACTTTATCATCCTTATGAGTTATGACTAGACTAGTCTTTTATTTTGTTTTTGGTAGCCATGGGTCAGTCATTAGCACCACTTGATTAGTGATAGAGGCTTCATAGATGATAGCCGAACGTTGATGTTGAGATTGTTGAGCTAGTTTTTCTACTAGCCTTCTATTATTTATATATATATATATATATATATATATATATATATATATATATATATATATATATATATTAATTGATACATTTGATGAGATGAGCCCATTTACTTGCTTTACTTCCGCTGATCTGTAGAGTTATTGAATTGAAAAGATGTGACGAGGCCAAGTGGTTTGCTTAGAGACTAGCAATATTCTCTGAGTGCCGGCCACGCCAATGGTACCCTCCCGGGGCGTGACACCTTGATTGTGGGAAAAAGTGAAGAAGTTGTTGATTTTGTTGTTATACAAGACCCTTTATGGGTCGTTGATCGTTCGACGTACCATAAGGTGGTTTCGTGAACAATCCCAATGAGAGGCTATTTTCTGAAGTTTATTCTACAAATATCCAGGGGAGGCATAGAAGGTTTTATGTGTCGTAGGTGATGGTTTGGTCCCTAAGGATAAGAGTTTGGGACTTTATGAAGTTCATCAGATGAAATCCCCTTCACGGGTCATAAATCACTTTATATGTCGTAGAAAGGTGTCATAGAGTTGAAGTCCAAATTTCCAGCAGCAGAGTATGAGACCTCGATTATGGGCCTTGGCATGCGTAAGCCCCTTTCGTATGGCGTGCCGACTAGTTATCCTATTCTAGTTAGGACTTATTTTTTATTTGTTATAAATAGTTTTTTGAGGTTATTTTCGAAAGACTCGATATTGTTTGCTAAGTTTTCATCTAATACGCAGAGAACTCAGTAGAAAAAGGGAGAAAATTGTGAGGCCAATTTGGAGAGTCTTTGAGAACACTTGTGTCTGAAGTTCATCTTTAAGCTTTTGATTCTTATTGAAGTAGGATTTGCTTGTTCTTAATTCTATTGTCTAAGTGTTCAATTATGTTTTCTCAATCAAAAATTCTTCCATCTACACAAATAGCTAAATCCACAACTAGGGTTGTGGGAACCTTGTAGAACAAACAAAGTAAAACTGGATAATTCTAATTCTTGAAAGGTGTATATGCATCAATTAATTAACTCTCTTGATTTTGCATACTTTCTAATGGTGGAAAACATTAAAACCCTCCTAGTGTTACTGACTAGACCAAGATAGTGATAAATAGAAAATGAGATAAATTAACAGGATTAGATTGATGTGTTCTCGTCTAATCAACCAAACTAGGCCAAGGGGACGTTTTTTTGGGACTAATAGATAAGGGTTAGTAATGCACACTATGGAGAAGGGCCAAGTAGCATAGTGAAATATACCTTTGACCTTTGACCAAAGGGTTTGGTGGATATAACTTACCGTCCTTCATGCTATACACTAGAAAAGAATTAGGTTATCCAGTGATACCGAGTTGGGAAATCATGGGAAATACAATACCCTAGTTTCTCTCCATATTGAATTCTCTATTGTGTTAGTTAATTTATTTGTAGTTTTCATCGATTATTGCAAGAACCCCCCCCCCCCTCCAGGGAAGTAAGTCAGTTAACAATTTGTATTGCGATCATTGAATTATCTTGAGTCTACGTATTCCCTTTTGGTTCAACTCTAACCTTTTTTAGGTTCTATTTCTTGACACCTACTGCTTTATCCTCTAAAAAGGATGTGTAACTTGGGTGACATCAAAGTGATTTAAGCTCTAATATGAAAGATTGCATTAAAGTTATGAAGTTATGAATATACATGTCCCCTTTTAAAGCTTGATTTGTGCATAGGCAATCTATATTATGATTTATATGTAAATTTTACTTATATATTTACTTGAATTTCATTATGTATTGTTGATTTAAGTTGGAATCTCAATTACCCATGTTATTCTCATCTTATTGATAGCATATGCATTCATGAACATTGAGTGTTATGAAAATTATGAAGTAGGTTAGGCTCAATTATATTTATGTATATGATTTGTATTAGATATTGATTATGACAAGAATGTCATCACATAAATGTATATTGGCTATTGGCTCTTTGAGCATATTGGTGCTTGAACCATATTGTTTAATGAATGAGTTATTTCTTAGCATGAGAAATACGATACTGAACTATGATTTGGCTTTTAGCCCATGAATGAATTATTTAGCCCATGAATGAATTATGACGAGGAATGTTTGGCTTTTAAGCCTAATTGGGCATTGAAATGATTTGAAAAATGACTATTTCCTCTTTTGAAAGCATGTATATATATAAGTATTCTTGTGGGATGACGACTTAGCACCGAATTAATTGGGGGCATCAGAGCTATCCCCAATGATTCTCTCTTTTTCGTTGAACTTTGTGCCAGCATAGGTATGGTAGCCATCACAAAATGACCAGGTCATAAGGGATGGTTATTCATATGATCGATATGATATTGGAAATCCTTCCGAAATGATTGGGTCGTAAGGAAGGTGGCCATCACACCGAAATGACCGGGTTGTAAGGTATGGTGTACATTACCTACGGAAATTAATCTTCTTTCATCCGATGGGAGGTCAACATCGAGAAAATTCATGTAATAACTCGCATGAGTTTGAGATGTCGGTTATGGCCTCATCCCTACCATATATGAGCATTATTGCATTTCATGCATCATGAGTTTAATAGAATCTTGTTACAGTACTTTCCTTTTCTATATACCTTTTGTTATATTTTGCGCTCTTGTTAACATACTTAGTACATTCAAACGTACTAACGCATACTTTTTGCCTACATGATCTAACAATGTAGGGACCGAAGATTACCTTCATCCACCGTATGGTGGCTAGATTTGATCTTGAGTTACTTTTTATGGTGAGTCCTATCCTCCAAGGGTGAACCACCATTCCTCTGCCTATATTGCTTTGCTTATGTTATTTCCTTTGAGGGCTAGCTTGAGATATTTCTTGGGCCATGTCCTATCTTATGATTAGAGGCATTGTTGAACATCTTGTAGACTCTTCTACGTTTATATGCTAAGTGTGGTATTCGGGGATTTTGATTATGGTTGTGGCTTCCTGTCGAATATCGTTTTATGGATGGATTATGAGTATTATGATATATCGATATGTTATCATGTGAAAGATCCCAATCTCCAAATTTCCCCATAGAGTAAGTCATACTAACCCGCCTCTTAGTACTTATGTGCAACGTATTATATGAATCCATGTTACTCCCTTTTCCTATGACATCCCATAGCGTGAGTCCTATTTTTCCGTCTCATAGAACTATTTGTTCACTATTCATTCACGCTTTTGAACCGCTGATGTGAATATGGATACTTTGAGACTTGTTTAGGAACTCTCGCGTTCCCATTCTCCATGTTACTCCTAGACCCTACGTCCGGGTCGTGACAATATTTTTTGACCTTCTGATAACATGTCTTGTAGGAAGTTACATTTTAAAAGTTATCAAGAAAAGAAAGAGAAAGAAAAAATATTCTTTTTAGATGAACTAAAAAAAACACAAACACATTAAAACGAATGAAATATCTTATTTTAAATATAAATTTAGTCATACAAATAAGAGTGTAAATATAATCAAACATATTTTTTGGGCCTGGGCAACGGCCGCCTAGGTTGTGTTTACTAGTATATATATAAAGCTGCCAACCTACCACATCATTGCCATGTGGCATAGTGTGAGACCGCCATGTGGCAGCACCAATTAATGCCACATCATCCCCCCCCCCTCCTTTAATTAATCCTTCAATCTCTATTTCATCATTTAGGAATCGATCGGACTACAATTTTTGCAAAGAAACTAGGTAACCCTATGGACTTCGATGTTCTGAATGCAACAGTGTAGTCAGAAGTTCCCATGGAGCTTTTCACAATAAGTGAGGGTCGCACTTCTTTATATACAACTTTTAACGAAAAGCTCCCAAGGGTCAAATCATATCCGGACGTCCCCGGTATCAAACGAAGGGTTATCCTAGTCCAAAATCGAAGTTTCGGAGCTAATCACGCTATCAAAATTCTCATCTAGGGCATGGTTCCCAAGTGCATTGACTAAGTCAACTATTAAACGAATTTGGCAGCTAAATTCGCAATCTGTGAGATAATTGCACCGGACATGTCCTAGCCTAATTCGGTCATTCTAGAGCTGATGGAATCATTAGAATTCCACTCTGAGATCATTTATTAGGACTTTACCTAAAAACTCATTTTATAGGTATAACTTCCCCGGTTAACTTAAAAATCCATATAACTCCCACATAACCCGTCCAAGTCATCCCAATATCCCTAACGAATCACCATTGGCCCAAGGTCATTATGCACATGCTCAAATCAACAAAGTAGCCGCATTATTACAAAAATGGCCTGGAGGAGGGTCATTACAACATATATATCTATATCTATATTACCTTAAAAGCATGAACTCTAACATTTCCAATGTCAAATAATTTTTTTACCCTCTAAAATTACATATTTACCCTACCCTGCCATATCTCGCATACACAACGTCTTCCAAATGACACGTCCCCAGCCTCTTCCAAATCAACTGGTACTTAATCCTGATTGTTGCGCCTCCCGCTCCTTCGCCCCGAACGGCCACCACTTGACTCTATATAAACAGCAACTGCAATCTTCTTCCCCATGAAACATCTACCATATTTGTTCTGCAAACCAGGTATTACTCGCACTTTCCGCTCCCTTTTCGCAATTTAGATACATCCCTTTTGGCCAAAAGTTGTTTGGATCTGAACCGATCTTGGCTGCTTCGATAATGAGTACTTCATAATTAACTCTTTTGGCCAAAATTACTTGACCATTTGCCTTGTAAGTATTTATTTCCACCCCATCATATAGATTGATAGTTTAATTGGACTCATATTTGTTCTATCTTACTTTATCAAACTGATATTTTATCATCATGCACAAATTAATTTTGATGGATATCATTATGAAAGTTACTTCCGAATAAAACAGTAAAATACATATTGAAAAGTATAAGCTTTGTGCTATAGAGATTCCTCACTGTTTTTCAACATTAGGCAATATAACTTCTGCATTGCTTGACAAAACATTTACCATCAAAGCAATACATTAAAAAGAAAAATGCAGAGTTGGCACACATAGATGTTACATTTTAGTGTAAATTCTTTTTTCTATTTATTATAACAATACTTGTGCATATATTATTAGTGGAACATTATCATTGTCTGCAAAGAAAGAATAATGCAGCTTATTAATTAAGTCATCTCCGCTTTAGTCGTCATTATGATCTATTTTTGTTCATCTACAAACACATTATTTTACTACCCAGATTTCCTATCTATATTTTTATTCTTCTAAGTTTCATAATTTTACACAAAAAACAGGCTCTATCTCTTATATATAGAGAATGTACTCAGATACGGTAAGTGAAAGATAATTGAATATATTTATCTATCTGGGTAAGATCTTACAAAAATTAACAATTTAATGATTAATTATAGGGTGTGTCTTATGTCCTGTTTTATGATTAATTATTTAATGATACTTATGAAACTTGTAAATTATTTTGTAATATGTTCAACATTTAAGAATTAAACACAGTATTTCAAGTGAATGGTATATTTGATGATATGGGTTGCATTTGCAAGATTATTTGCTATTGTGATCGCATTTTTATGCTTTATCCGTATCACTTACTTCTCCAGCAAAAGCTTTTATTTTTTGGTTTGTTTTTTCATTTGCATTTTGGAAATCAGAATGAGGCTTTAAGGCAAGTTGTTAAAATTTTGATATTTTTTATGAGTTTTTATATTAATATATATTGAGAGTTATTTGGTATGTTGTTGGCGAACTTTCTCTATCTGAATTTCTTATGTGTTAGTTATGATATAATTATTGCAGATCTAAGTTACAAATTTATAGTACTTGAATTTATGGGAATAATAATATACTCAGTAGGATTTCAAAAAAATCAGTCAAGAGAAAGTAGATTATATACTGACCTTACATACACCTCCTGGAGGTAGAGATGCTATTTCATAAAGACCCTTGTTGCAAGTGAAGCAAATCAAATAGTAATGAGAAGAAAAAGGAAGTGAAGAAAAACATTGCTAATGGAAAGTAATGCAGAACATATATGTAAGAAATCATAATGTCAACAATAAGGTAAAATCACTTAAATACAGTAAACAACATATGATAACGTATACGAACAGAACTGTCACATCCCAGACGGGTACGCTTGGCGTGGCCGACACTCAGAAACTATTGCTAGTCCCCAAACGAAACACTTGGCCTCATCGTCACATCATACTCAACAGCGGAATGAAAGTACTCCAGAAAGACAAGCAGTTTAAGTAATTGTTGGGTCTCTTTCAATTATAGGTTTCCAATAAATAAGGATTTGGAACATCAATGACAATCCATCAATGACAATCCATGTCTATGAAGCCTCTACTAAACAATCTAGATGGTATATCGACAGGCCATGAATACCCAAAAATTAAGGAAATAAACTACTCAATCGAAAAGAGGAAATAAAAGGGCGCCTCCGAAAAACACGAGAGAGCACACCAACTCTTGAAATGCACTGAACTGGAACTCAACGATACACGAGCTAAAGTCCTCTACCACCTGTCTATGGATCATAAAATGATGCAGGTCCAAACGGATGTCAATACATGGAATATACTGGTACAACAGCAAAGTAAGGGACATATTCAAAGATACTCAAATAAAGTAATTCAACTCAATTCTGTAAAATATGCAAGTTTATGAAATAAAGTCATATTTTGAAAGTAAGCTCAATAATATGCAACTCATGCCAAATCATTCCATTTATATAGTAAAACAATGCTCATAAAAGAAACTCTAGTGTGCAACTCATGTCCAATTAGTTATGGAAAGTTAGGGAGTTTTCTACCCGACAACCGCCCACTACCCTCATTTCTGATGCACAATGATCACTGTGTCGTTGCTTGCCCGTCTAATACTTGCCAACAAAAGGGTGATCATCTCTGCTTTGGATCCTCAAGCGTTGTTCATCTTTTTGGAACAAGAGTCACCAGAGCTAACGACATGACTCTCCTACGCAAGCAACGTAGTTTTAGGGTGTTCCCCTCTTACCCAAATCGGTGCTCAATACTACTCCCAAAAAATATGTACTGATACTCATCAATTAAATAATTTACTCAAAACATCTCATCAAGTCTCATAGGACTTAAATTTTAACATCAACATCATCTCAAACATCAACATCATCATCTTTAATCAACAAATTATAACGCCTGATAAAATTACCAAAATACTCCTAGAGGAGGGAGGTGCGCATAACGCATCTTCTGATGCTCATATGGCAATCCAAGGCCGAATTTGTGATCAGCATGAAAAATTAAGTGGGGAAAGAGTCTCGGTCAATTTTTAGAGCGACCAAGTCAAAAGATAATTTTGCATTCCAAAACGAAAACCCGTCGCGCACCTGTTGCGGAGAAGGACTTATGTTTTTTTAAAAAAATTTTGATGGGACTGAGAAAACTTATTTAGAAATGTTTTGCAGAAAATATACTGGCAGGCGATTAGTCCGCGTCGCGGACAGAGTCACTCCGAGTTTGGAAAATTTCTAAAATTTTCAAAGGGATATTCCAATCCATTCCTAATACTTCCTAAACTTCATATATGACTAATATAAGTCATTGTCAAGAAGAAAGGGTTCAAAACCCCATCCTAAAACCTCTTCCTAACAACTCTTATAAGCTAGGGCTTGAGAAGAGTAGAGGAGAATTGAGATTGAAGTGTTCAAGAGGAGATCCCAAGAGAGATTTTTGTTAGCAATCATCCCGGGTATGTAAAGCTAACCTAAAGGCATGGAACTGTTCTTTCATGTGCCCTCTTTTGATTGAATTGAGTCCATAATCAAAGATAATGACTCAATATGTGAAAAATCCTTGAGTGTTCTACTGAGATTTTACTTTTTCCATGTATTTTCTTAAATTGATGATCATCAAAAACTTGATTTACTGCATAAATGGTTTTCATGAATGATTTCACCAAACTATATCTGTATTTTATTAAAGATTGCAAGAATGAACTTAAGGAAATGGTCAAGATCCTTAATAATAAGGATATACATGATGTTGTGATTATGGTCTAAATGTTGAGAGTGCTGATGATGATGTTGATGAAAATAATGTTCTTTGATTCTAAAAAAGCTTGAAACTTACTTCTGAAAGAATGTTTCGAGTCCAAGCGTTAATGTTGATGAGATGAATTGATGTACTTTGTCCCTATTTGACTGATGATGAGAAATATCGATATTGATATTTTATAATCATGTCGAGTTCTGGGAGGATTATTGAGCACCAAAATGGTTAAGAGTGAGTCCCACTCAAACTCATTAACTATGTGGCCAGCGTAGGAGAGGGTTAAACCATAAAACGGATGCTTCCTTTGTCCCAAAAGAGGGCTAATATTATTTACTGTGGATCCACTGATGTGATGTCCTTTACCCTGGCAAGGTACTTAATGGATGTGACAATGGCATCACTTCGTTTTATCATCACCGGCTCATAGGTGATAGTTGTTGCTTAGAGAAACTCCCAGTTAGGTCCCTCTCTGATAGAACTCTAATATATATGTGATGGTATGAGTCTCGATGGTTGTTGATGATTTATTGTCTACTCTTTATCCTTTTCCTAGATGAGCATTGGTCCTTCGAGCTAAGTTCGGTCGAGTATCCTAGAAATGAGTCTAATGTATTGATGATGTTGAGATGAGATGTTGATGAGTCATTTGTCTACTCTTTATTCTTGCTTTAGATAAACATTTGACATTCTGATTGACTAAGATGTTGAGTTGATGTTATGCATCTATTACCTAACCTGTGTTGTTATATTCAGCTATCTTACATATCGTACCTTCCACGTACTGATCCCACTCGGTGTTGCATCATTTCATGATATAGATACAGGAGATAGATGGCTTCAACAAACGCATCATTGAGGTTCTGAGGTTTCTAATTCTAGCCATTGGTGAGCCCTCCTTGGTATTCGGATGAGCCCTTTTCTGTAATCGTTTATTTGATTTTTTTGAGTTGGGTAGCCATTCCTATCATGGTACCATCTTAGATGGTTGAGTTGAGGTAGAAGCTTCATAGACTAGAGTTGAGGACTTGATGTTGGAGTTTTTCCCCTCCCATTCTGTTTTTGCAAAAGAAAGATGGGTCTCTCAGAATATGCATAGACTATAGGCAACTAAACAAGGTCACGATCAAGAATAAATATCCTCTCCCCAGGATAGATGATCTGTTTGACCAACTTCAAGGTGCCTCATACTTTTCAAAGATAGACCTCACGTTGGGTTACATCTAGTTGAAAGTGAAGAAGTGTGACATTCCAAAGGCGGCTTTTCAGACTAGATATGGCCAATTTGAGTTCTTGTTCATGTCCTTTTGGTTGAAAAGCGCATTTGTGGCCTTCATGGACTTGATGAATAGAGTACTCAGACCTTGTCATCACATGTTTGTAATCGTGTTTATCAACAACATTTTGGTGTATTCGAAGGATGAGGAGGAGCATGCCAATCACCTAAGAGTTGTCTTCGGACTGTTAAGGACCATGAGTTGTATGCAAAGTTCTTGAAGTGTGAGTTTTGGGTCAAGTCGGTGGCTTTCCTTGGCCATATCATTTTGGGTGATGGTATTCAAGTAGATGCCCAAAAGGTTGAAGTGGTTAAGAACTGGCCAAGACCAACGTCTCCAACTTACATAAAACATTTCTTGGGGTTGGCAGGCTACTACCGCATATTCATTGACAAATTTTCTTCCCTATCCACACCATTGACCAAATTGACTTAGAAAAGGGTCAAGTTCTAGTGGTCTGAGGAATGTGAGAAGAGCTTCCAAGAGTTGAAGACTAGGTTGACTACTACACCTATTTTGGCCTTGCCCGATGGGACGAAGGATTTTGTAATAGATTGTGATGCGTCAAAGTTGGGTTGGGTTGTGTATTGATGAAGTGGGGGAAGGTTGATAGCCTATTTTTCTAGGCAACTTAAGGTTCATGAAAGGAACTATCCAACCCCTGATCTCGAGTTGGCAACGATGGTGTTCACACTTAAAATCTAGCGCTACTACTTATATGGAGTGCATGTGGATGTGTTCACGGACCACAAAAGCTTGCAGTATGTTTTCAGTCAGAGGGAGATCAATTTAAGACAAAGGAGATGGTTGGAGCTTCTCAAGGATTATGACATGAGCATTCTATACCACCCAGGTAATGTTAACATTGTTGCTAATGATCTTAGCAGGTTCTCAATGTGTAATACAACCCATGTTGAAGAAGGGAAGAAAGAGCTAGTGAAGGAAGTGCATAGATTTGCTCGATTAGGAGTCCAACTCGAGGAAAATGATGAAGGAGGAATCAATGTTCAGAGTAGGTCTGCATCATATCTAGTAGCAGAGGTAAAGGAGAAATAAGATCGAGATCCTATGATACTCCAATTGAAGAAGGTTGTCCAAAAACAAAAAGTGATGGTCATCTCCAACGGGGGAGATGGGGTATTGAGGTACAAGAATAGGCTATGTGTCCCTGATGTTGATGGTGTCTGAGAGTGGATCACAGCTGAAGCCCATAATACTAGATATTCCATTCATCCGGGCTCTACCAAAATATACCACGACTTGAGAGAAGTCTATTGGGGAGTGGAATGAAGAGAGATATTGCTGAGTTTGTTTCAAAGTGCCCAAATTGCCAACAAGTGAAACTTGAGCATCAAAGGCCAAGTGGCTTGGCTCAAAACATTGAGATTCCAGAGTGGAAGTGGGAGATGGTTAATACTGATTTCATTACCGTCCTACCGAGATCTCGGAGGCAGCATGATTCCATATGGGTGATTGTAGATAGGATGACTAAATTAGCACACGTTTTAGCGGTCAAGATGACTAATACTGTAGAAGCGTAAGCCAAGATGCACATCCAAGAGATTGTAAGGTTGCACTGAGTTCCCTTGTCGATCATCTCGGACAGAGGAGTTCAATTTACCTTCCACTTTCAGAGATCTTTACAGAAGGGATTGAGTACCAAGGTAAATTTGAGTATAGCCTTTCATCCACAGACGGATGGTCAGGCGGAGCGAACCATACAAACAGTGGAAGATATGTTGAGAGCCTGCGTCCTTGATTTCAAAGGGATTTGATATTACCACCTACCATTGGTTGAATTTGCATATAATAACAGTTATCATCCAAGCATTCAAATGTCCCCTTATGAGGCCTTGTATGGGAGGAGGTGTAGATCACCCATTGGGTGGTTTGAGATTGGAGAAGCCGAGTTGATTGGGCCTAACCTTTTCCACTAGTCCTTGGAGAAGGTGAAGATTATTAGAGAGAGGTTAAAGATTGCACAAAGCCGGTTACACCGATGTGAGGAGAAGTGACTTTGAGTTCGAGGTGAGCAAATTTGGTATACCTGAAGGTATCACCCATGAAGGGTGTCATGAGGTTTGGGAAGAAGGGGAAATTAAGTACTCGCTATATTGGCCCTTATCAGATTGTGAGGAGGATTAGGAAAGTTCCTTACGAGTTAGACTTGCCTTCAAAGTTAGACGGAATCCATCTGGTATTCCATATCTCTATGCTGGAGAAGTGTTTAGAAGAACCTGCCTTGGTGATCCCTACTGAGAGCACTGGAGTAAAAGATAGCTTGTTCTATAAGGAAATTTTAGTCCAAATCCTTGCTCGACAGGTTTGCAGATTGAGAAACAAAGAGATAGCCTTCGTTAAGGTTTTGTGGAGGAATCAATTTGTTGAGGAAGCCACGTGGGAAACTGAGGAAGAGATGAGATCTAAATACCCGCATCTATTTATGTGTGATGACAAGAATATTGAAGGTAATGTTCCTATCCTTAACTTAACTTGATTTTTCCATCTTAAGTTGATGTGTCCATTCTAAATGTTCTGCATAGAGTTATCGAGGTTGACGAAGAGTTGAGAGTTTTTATTATTGAGTGAGTATCGAGATGAGTCTTGAATCTATTCATGTCGTATTACCACTCTTGCACATCATTCGAGGATGAATGATCCCAACGGGGAGATGATATAATGCCTGATAAAATAACCAATATACCCCTAGAGGAGGGAGGTGTGCATAACGTATCTTCCGATGATCATATTGAAAATCGGAGGCCAGATTTGTGATAAGCACAAAAGATTAAGTGGCAGAAAGGTCACGGTTGATTTTTAGAGCGATTGAGTCAAATAATAATTTTTCGTTTTGAAACAAAAATATAGTGGAGGTGCGCGACAGAGCCACGCCGCACACCTATCACGGAGAGGGACTTATGTTTTCTCAAAATTTTTCGACGGGATTGAGAAACTTATATGCGACCAGTCCGCATTGCGAACTGAGTCACTCCGAGTCTAGAGAATTTCTAAATTTTTTTAGGGGCATTCCGGTTCATTTAACACTTTCTAAACTCCATATACAACCAACATAAGTCGTTTTCACGAAGAAAGGGTTCAAAACCCCTTCCTAAAACCTCTTCCTAATAAGCTTGGGCTTGAGGAGAGTAGAGAAAAATTGAAATTGAAGAGTTCAAGAGAAGATCCCAAGAGAGATCTTTTTTAGCAATCATCCCTGGTATGTAAGGCTAAACTAAAGGCGTGGAATTGTTCTTCCATGTTCCTCCTTTTGATTGAATTGAGTCCATAGTTGAAGATAATGAGTCTATATGTGAAAATCCTTGAGTATTCTACTTAGATTTTACTTATTCCATGTATTTTCTCAAATTGATGATTATCGCAAACTTGATTTACTGCATAAATGGTTTTCATTAATGATTTCACCAAACTCTATGTGTATTTTATTAAAGATATCAAGAATGAACTTAGGGGATGGGTCTAGAGCCTTGACAATAAGGATGTACTTGATGTTGTGATTTTGGTTTGAATGTTGAGAGTGTTGATGAGAATGATGTTTTTGGGTCTTAAAAAGAACTTGAAATGTAATTCTAAAAGAATGTTTTGAATCCAAGTGTTGATATTGATGAGGCGAATTGGTGTAATGTGTCCCTATGGTACTGATGATGAGAAATCTTGATGTTGATATTTTATGAGCATGTCAAGTTTTTAGAGGAGTATTGAGGACCAAAATAGGCAAGAGTGAGTCCTACTTGAACTCATTAACTGTGCGGCCAACGTAGGAGAGGATTGAACCATAAAACGAATGCTTTCTTTGTCCCAAAAGAGGATTGATGTTAATTACTGTGGATCTACTAATGTGATATCCTTTACCCTAGCAAGGTACAGGATGGATGTGTCAATAACATGGCTTCGTTGTATCATCACTGGCTCAGGGTGATGGTTCTCGACTAGAGAAACTCTCAGTTAGGTTTCTCACTAATAGAACTCTAATATTGATGTGATGGCATGAGTCGCGATGGATGTTGATGATTTATCATCTACTCTTTATACTTGTCCTACACGAGCATTGGTCCTTCGAGTTCAATTGAGTCAAGTTTCCTTAAAATGAGTCTGATGTATTGATGATGTTAAGATGAGATGTTGATAAGTCAGTTGTCTACTCCTTAATGTTGCTTTAGATAAACATTTGACATTCCGATTTGGTTATTATTCTGAGTTGATGTTATTTCCAAATTATTCTACCTGTTTATGTTACATTCAGCTATTTTACATACCATACATTCCATGTACTGATGCCACTCGGCGCTGCATCATTTCATGATGCAAATATAGGATTTAAAGATCGTCAACAGGCGCATCATTCAAGATCTATCATAGTCAAAAGAATTGGTGAGCCTCCTTTACTTCGTAGTACAATTATTTACTTTTATCTAGCTATTAGAGTCAGAATTTTAGAGTAATTTTGCTATTTCTTGAGTTACATGGGTCTATCATTAGCACCACTTGATAGTGATAGAGGCTTCATAGACTAAAATCGAATGTTAATGTTGAAACTTACTGAGCTAGTATCTTTCTAACTAGCCCTTTTTATTTGTTATGCTATTTGAGATTAGATGTGTCCATTATACTCTTTAGTCTTCCGCTGATTTGTAGAGTCAATGAATGAATGGATGTGATAAGGCCAAGCAATTCTCTTGGGGACTAGCAATAGTCTCTGAGTGCCATCCACGTCTAGGGTACCCTCCCAGGACATGACAAACTTGGTATCAGAGCACGGAGTTCAAGAGTCCTCGGGAATCTATGAAGCCCTATCTAGCAGAGTCCTGTTTATGGGTGTGTTGTCAACCACATTTTATAAGAAAGAGGCTATAGGATATTTAGGAATTATTACACTTCTTTCTCATTCCAAATTCATGCAATAGCGTTAAACTCTACAAAAGCTCTTGTCTAATTCGTGTGTTACGCATTTACAGAATTGTAACCATGTTTCCAAGAAGAGCTGATAAAGTGAAAAAGAGTCTGGCTAGAATGAATACTATCCAACCTGAGCCCCAGAACTAGGATGGACCCATAGGCCCAACCATCCCTGCCGTGCAACCACCATTTTCTAACGTCAAAAATGCTGAGCTTTACCAAGCCGTTCAGACCTTGGCCCAAGTTGTGACAGCATTGGTTGTTAGATAGGGACCATGCATGGGGTGTTCCAAATACATCCGGTGTTCATGGGTCCTTGAGTATGAACACACCTTAGTTTAACAGGTCAAGGAGGAATAAGAACAAGAGTCACTTTCCGGTAGAGCCTCGTGACTTTAGAGCTCAGAGGTCTAAGCCCCAGACTAGTCTGGCCCGAGGATCCCAAGGTAAGACATGTTGTGGCACGTGTGGCAAGTTTCACTTGGGAGAATGTCGCGGAGGGAGTACCAGATGTTACAAGTGTGGCCGAATGGGTCACCGTTAGGGGGAATGTCCAATGTGGTCCTATGAGTCCCAAACGCCCACACCAATATCACCAATTAGAGAAGAATAGGAAAGTTCTCCAGATGTCTCCCCAGTTGTTGTAATGGGTATGGTACGAGTCCTTACTTACTTTTGATGTTATTCATGAGAGAGAAACTTATGTCTCTAAAGAGTTTAGTTTTACCACCTAAGAGTACGATGTGGGGTCTTATACCACCTTGAGGGAAGTTGTCATTCCAGAGCTAGAATGACGATGATAGAAGAGAAAGGAAAAGATAGTGAGAGTGATAGTTGATTGAGGCTTGTAGTTAGAGTTATATACCTAGTAAGTAATGAGATGATGAGTCGAATGTCATAAGTTTGATGAAAGAGTGGTGAGTACCCAATAATTGTCATGATGAGGTATAGAGAGGGAGTTAGTGTCAGAATGTGTTAGAGCGTGCTCAAACCTCGAAAGAGCTCTATGTTGACGTATCCCGATATTTGTATTGTGAGGGTGAAACGTAGATGTTGAATAGGGGAAACAAAGTGCTTTCAATGTGATAGATCTACACTAGTCTTATAATTCTGAAGTAAGAGCGCCACGAGATTTATATAGATATGAGCTTAGCTAGGTAAGGGGCTATAGTGATTAGAGGAATGGTACTTGAGTTGCGAAGAGGGGATGTGTTCATTGAAACCTTCTCTAAGATTTTAGTGGGCGTATGCTTTGAAATTTACCTAGTAATTGCAAGTTGGTTTGATGTTTGAGAGGTGTGTCATAGATGCACGTGTTAGTACTAGACTCTAAGCTTGAATTTTGAGGAGTAGTGGTAAAGAGGAAACAACATCATGAGAGTTATTGTCTTAGTGGGAGATTCACTCTAAGAGGTTTCTATAGTGTGTGTTTGAGAGAAAGACGCTGATTAGTAAGGAAAAGTGATGCTATGGGCAGAGTACAAGTGCCCCTTAGGTAAGACGAGTGAAATGAGGATAGTCCAATAGATAAGAGAAGGCTCGAGATGTCCGCCTATCATTGTGTAAAGATGTGTGAAACTCTAAGTTATGATTGCTATAAGGATATAGATATCATATTTGAGTTTTTAACATGGAATAAGCTGAGTAAGCATTCCTTGTCATCATGAGTAGCGAAGTCGATTGGGGCTTATGGATAGACGATGATGAGTTTTCCATGATAGTCTAAGTCTTATACAAATGATTATATGGGGGACAGAAGTTGGGAGTTTACAGGCAAAAAAGGAGGTTAGATTGTAAGAGTTTTGGGAAGTGGCTATGTACGCCATCAAGAGCAGCAAATATAGAGAGCTTTCCATAGAGACAAGAGGAAGCTAAGAGTGTTATCTTTGAAGAGAGTCCTAGTGGCTATTTTATATATGCGACTATAGTATAATAGAAGATTTAAGACACCTATTCTTGTGGATAGTGATTCCTCGACCATGTGGAAGTATATGCTTATAGCCTAGTAGAGGGAATTGATTCGTAAAACTTAAGAGATGACCCTTAAGCTAAGGGGGAGATGATGATGTGATAGACCAAAGTAGATCTTGAGTTTTCAATAGTGATAGGTTGATTTGGATGAGGCATGAATTCTTTTTCATCTCATATATCCCTTATAATTCACTACAGATGATTCTCTATTCCCGTCTGGTATACGAATTCCATGCCTATGGCCTAGTCCCATATACCACTTGTCCATTGTAATTCATGTTGATTTGTGAGGATGAAAATCTATGAATTCATTGAGTAATTTGATCTTACCCCATGGATTTAAGAGTTCCACTCCTATGTTAAAATGAGAAGTGACCAGAGTCATACTATGTATAGTTTTGTGAACCCAGAATGAGCCTCGATAGACAAGGGAGATTGTACTTTGTTATGAATGTTCTCAAATAATATTTTTCGATTGAATTGTGCTAATGATCTTCGTTCCAAGTTGTTTGAGTGATCCTGTCTTCCCAGTCCTGATAGAAATATTGATGAGAATAAAGGAGTGATAGTTTATAGAAGAGAGTGAGGGTTCTTTATTCTAATGTCATCTTATGCATGCCCGACTTTCGGTACATTATGCCATTGTTGATGGTAGGATGTAGAGTATTACATTTTACATGTATCATCGCGCTTATTTGGCATTCGGAGGTAGTAGTTGGGGTTTCGCCAAAGGGGGAGATGATGAGTTCCTCTAGGCTTAGGTGGTGATGCTGATACTAGTAGACGGAGAATGAGGGTATATGAGGAGGAGTGAATGTATCCTTATTATGACATAGGTTTTGTACTTGTGTCATGTAGGGATAAAGATAGGGAGGAGGGGAGAGATGAAACATTATAATATACAAACGATAGGTAAGAGTATGCTGGAGTGTCTTTGAGTGGGAGTTCATTGAATGGCGAAGGTAGAAGTGCTAAGCCGGCTTGAAATTTCTTAGATACAGTTGAAGTGGTTTGAAGGATAGGCTTGAATGTGTGGTTGTTATTATGTGAGTATTGATAATAGACTATTGAAGACTTCGTGACGAGGGTTTCAAGTAAGGATAGTGGGGTAGTGAAGACGAGTAGTGATCTTTTATGGAAAGTCCCTGTGAGAGTATAGGGCTTGAGGCTCAGAAGTAGGTTTGAATGAAATAGCATCGTGAGGCTCAGAAGTAGGTTTGAATGAAATAAGAGGGTGTGGATAGGTAAGGAGTTGAATAGGAGCTCTAAGCTTAAGTTGATAGAGTAGAGTGCCATAAAAGGGAGCACATTTAAGGTGGACAATGGAGCTTGAGAATGCCGGCAAATTCCATTCATGCCTGAAGGTGAGGATGTTAAGATAATATCTCTACTCTTGATCTGGACTGGATTGTCTATCCGGGTTGATGTATCTATTCTTGAGTTTGAGTGATGTTTGTTGAGGTTTATGAGGAGTTGAGGGTTTGATTGGTTGATGTGAGTATTGAGATAAGTCTTGAGTATATTTTGCCTTGATATCCACCTTTACTCATCATTCGAGGACGAATAATCCCAAGGGTGAGATGGTGTAATACCAGTAAAATTATCAAAATACCCCTAGAGGAGAGATGTGTGCATATTGTATCTTTCCATGCTCCGATGGCAAATCAGAGGTTCGATATGCGATCAGCATGAAAGATTGAGTAGGAAAATGGTCTCAGTTGATTTTTAGAGCAACCAGATCAAAAGATAGTTTTTCGATGCGATAATGCGAACCAGTGTTGGTGCGCAACGTGCCTCCATCCCGGATCAACACTTATTTTTTTAAAAAAAAATATTCTACAGGATTTGTAAAACTTATTCAGAGAATTTTCGGTGAAAAATACCCATTGCGCACCTAGCCACTTCGCGGATTGGCTTTCCCAAATTGAATTGTTTTTCTTTAATTCGTAAGGGGCATTCTAGACCTTTCATCAACTCCTCCTAAACCAAAACACGATAAAAATAGGTTGTTTTGAGTATAAAAAGTGTTTTATACCCCATTCTAAGTCCTTTCTAAGTTCTTGAATGAGACTAGGGCTAAAGGAAAGAGAAGAGGAGCATAAAATTGAGGAGTTCGAGGAGGATTCTTGAGAGTTAAATGTTGAAAGCTTCACACTAGGTATGTAAGGCTAAACTAAAACATGAGATTGTTCTCCCATGTGCCCCATAAATGGCCATAGAGGAGTTGAGAGTCCTTGAGTCCCCATACATGTTTCTTTGAATTGCTTTTCAATTATTTCTTGAAAAGTATATTAATTACATGTATTTTCATAAGTTCATGATCATCATAAATTTGTTTTCTTGAATTGAATACTTTTCATGAGATATTATATAAATCCTATATGTTAACTTTTGAAAACATGCATGAATGAACTTAGGGATTGAGTCTAGAGCCTTGAGTTGAGAATGTGGATTGTAATTGTGATGTGATCATAATGATAGGTTGATATAACTTGATGATCCATAAGTATTCGTAAATAAACTCTAATGATTTTTCTACTCGATTGTTCCATAATGATTGAACTAAGCCTTGAGCTATTGATTGAGAGTTGTGTTGATGAGATGATGAGAGTCTCTATGAGACTGATTGAGATGATTAGTTCCTCCACGAGGCTGATTGAGATGATTTAGTTGAGATGGATTATCTTATGAGTATTGAGTCTTAGGAGGAGTATCGAGCACCAAAAAGGGTAAGAGTAAAGCCAACTCGCACCCATTAACTACGTTGCCAAGCGTAGGTGAGGATTAGTACCACTACATTAAATTGAGGTTCTCTCTTGATAGAAGTCCCTAAAATAATAGAGGACTTGTAGATAGCTGACTCGATTATGGATTATTCATTATGGTTTCAATTCATCCTCTACTTGGCAAGTACAGAATGACCGGCGGGATGTTGTACAGCCATTGGCTCAAAAGTGATTGTTGTTGGATAAAAGAAACTCCCAGAAAGTTCCCACATTGAGTACTCTGAGTCGAGTCAAGATGAGATTAGTTGAGTTGCGTTTGAATTGATTGATGAGGTTTGATTGGTTGATAGGTCCCTTATCAACTCTTTATTCTTTCATTACATAGACATTTGACATTCTGATTTGGTTATTATTCTGAGTTGATATTATTTCCAAATTATTCTACCTATTTAAGTTACGTTCAGTTATTTTACATACCGTTCATTCCATGTACTGACGCCACTCGGCACTGCATTATTTCATGATACAGATATAGGATTTAGAGATCGGCAACAGGCGCATCATTCAAGATCTATCATAGTCAAAAGAGTTGGTGAGCCTTCTTTACTTCGTAGTACCATTATTTACTTTTATCTAGCTATTAGAGTCAGAATTTTAGAGTAACTTTGCAATTTCTTGAGTTGTGGTAGACATGGGTCTATCATTAGCACCACTTGATAGTGATAGAGGCATCATAGAAAAAAGTCGAATGTTGATGTTGAAACATGCTGAGCTAGTATCTTTCTAAATAGCCCTCTTTATTTATTATGCTATTTGAGATTAGATGTGCCATTATACTCTTTAGTCTTCCGTTGATTTGTAGAGTCATTGAATGTATGGATATGATGAGGCCAAGTAGTTCGCTTGGGGACTAGCAAAAGTTTCTGTGTGCCAGCCATGTCTAGGGTACCCTCTCAAGGCGTGACATATACATTGCTAAAAACTCAAATTTGGAACTTTAAGCAAGATGCAAGTATTTTACATTGAATAAATTTCAAAAAACTAATATATGCAACAATTAGAACTTTGAAAGAAAAAATGCCTTCACTTTTTCCAATTAGCTTGACGGGTCGAATATATCCTACAATGATGCAAAAGTTATAAAGTTCAAAATTTATACATTCAAGTTTAATTTTTCTAAGTTCAAGTACAAACTTTTAAATTTATAGTACAATTAATGTACAAGCATTTAAAATAGAGAATTCAAATTTCATAACTTAAAGTTCACTATTTAATGGTCCAATTTCATGACATTCAACCTATATTTACCTAATTCAAAGTGTACAACTTAACATATATTAAACCAAAATTTCTAAATTAACGTTCAACTATTTAAACTTTCTATGTTAATGTACAAACTTTATATATACACACCAAATAAAATTCTAAATTAAAGTTGAATGCATCCAATTCATAACTAGAATTCAAACTTAACTGGAATTACAATAGCTCTATATAAATCTAATTATGTTATAAATATATTCTACCTTTCAACATTTCTTTACTTATAAGTTCAAATACTTCTAATGTCAACATTTCTAACTTCTGCCTTCTTTATTTTTGAAAGTAACTTTTAACTCCAAGAACAAATCGATTAAAACTAACTAACACTCAACTTTATAGTCTAATTCAAAAAACTCCATTCAAACTACAATTCAAAAATCCGAATTCACAAATTCACCCTTAAAATTTCAAACCATCAATGTCAATAACTTGAAATACACTTTAATTCCAACTAACAAAATCCAAATCACAAACTAATTCAAAACCCATTTCAAACTAGAATCCAATAATACTCATTCACAACTTCACACTTACATATTCAAACCAACAATGTTAATCACTTCAAATACACATTAATTCAAACTAACAGAAACCCCAAATCACAAAGTAATTCAAAATACCAAATTCAAACTAAACACTAAAATCAAAACATAAACTTTCTTCACTAATTCACAATCAATATTACAATTTAACAATGTCAACAACATACGTAAACTAAGCTAATAAACAATTCAGGATTTCATAATTTAAAAAAAAACATCCTAAATATTGGCTAAGAAATCAAAAAAGAGAAAAAAGGAAGAGATAGAGAGAGGGGCAAACTTGGTTAGGTAGCTGCCGACATGGGTGGTTTAGGCTACAGAGGCGGGCGCAGTGGCAAGGACCATCAACGAGCGGAGGTGTGGCTGGAGGAGGAGCTAGGGCGGAGGTGCCTGTGTCCCTTTTAATTTTTAGAGCAAAAGTGTTGAATGAAAAATGGGGTGTTTGGTGGGGTATATTAACTTAGGGGCGACGAACAGCATCCTTGAGTCTGTCGCCCCTTTTAAATAATTTGTTATTTTTTAAATTAAAATCTATATTAAAATTCATTTTTTTAAAAAAAGTGATGGACATTGCCACGCCATCCACCGCAAAATTTAAAAATATTAATATTTAATCTAATTTTGACGATTAAGTTATTTTAAGTTTAATTTTTTTTAAGAACGCGATAGACGTTGCCACGTTGTTCGCTCGCAAATTAAAATAAAATAAAACTAAATAAAAATGAAGTTTGCCAAAAATTCCACGAAAAAATGCAATGGATCTACAGTTGTTGTCCATCACTTTTAGTAATTAAAAAATTAAAAAAATTTATTTAATAAAGAAAGCAACAGATGGCGTCCCTAATTAGTCCATCGCTTTCTTTTTCGTCATTTTTACCCCAATTTTTTATAGTGCATGTATCAATTAACATCAAACCTTTAATTGTATCCACAAATTTATCATTCAAGAACAAGGAAAGATAGAGTGAGCGAAAGATAAATACAAGTGAAGCCCACACTCTTAGATTCACTCTAGGATTTGTAGAAAACTTTATCTAACTCATCACCTTAAACTAAAATCAACACTAAGGTGTGTTTTTCTCCTACAAGAATGTATAAATATTCTTCTCTGCATGAATCTTATCTCTCTATGAAGAATGAGGGTTGAGAGTGCGTGTATGTGTTTTTGGGACTGAAAATAGTGAAATTCCATAGCTGCTTCGATGCTGGTCATTGCAACATTCCACGATCGCGCTCAGTGTTCCGCGATCGTGGAGGTTGTGTTTCCTTATGATCCGTCTTCATGCCTGGGATTAGCGCGTTCGCACTTCTTTGCATGCCACAGCTCCGCGATAGCGGACTTGAAGGTCGTGTTCACAAAGTGTATTTGCTGCCAGGTACAATTTTGTGCATTTTACCTCTTCTTGGCTCCAATTCAGCTCACTCTTTAATCTTTCTCAACAAAGCCAAATATGAACCATATGTACCTGTAACATACACCATTCAAAGCATAATTATCCCCAAGTTATTAATTAACAACACAAAATCATAAGAAAACAGCAAGAAATGAGTGCAAGTTATGCACTCATCAAACGCCTAGCAGGTCACCTTGGGATGCACCGTTGTTATTTGTTCGGAAGAAAGATGGTTCGCTTAGAATGTGCATCGACTACTGACAACTTAATAAGTTCACCGCGAAGAACAATTATCCCTTGCCAAGGATAGATTACCTATTTGATCAACAACAAGGGGCTAGTCACTTTTCAAAAATTGACTTCGGCTTGGGTACCATCAATTTAGGGTAAGGGAGTGTGATATTCCCAAGACGGCATTCCCAACAAGAAATGGGCATTTTGAGTTCATGGTGATGTCCGTCGGCCTAACTAATGCTCTGACAATATTTATGAATCTTACAAATAGGGTCTATTAACCCTACTTTGATATGCTTGTGGTGGTCTTCATTGACGATATTTTCATTTATTCCTATAGTGAAGAAGAACATGTGAAACATTTGAGTGTAGTGTTGCCAATGTTAAGGGAAGAATTTTTTTTTCTAAGTTTGTCAAATGTGAATTTTGGTTGAAGAAAGTTGCATTTCTAGGGCATGTGGTGTCGAGTGAAAGGACTAAAGTGGATCCGAAAAAGATGGAGGTGGTAGTAAAGAATTGGCCTAGACCTTTGACTCCAACGGATATTAGAAATTTCTTGGGTTTACCAGGGTAGTACGGAGATTTTTTAAGGGTTTCTCTTCAATTGCCTCTCCCTTGACGAATTTGACACAACCAAACTTTGAAAAATAAGCTTACCTCCGCTCCTATTTTGGCGTTACCGAAAGGGTTAGAAGGGTTTGTGGTGTATTTTGATGCTTCAAGAGTTGGTTTAGGGTGTGTATTGATGCAAAACGGCAAGGACATTGCCTATGCTTCTAGGAAACTAAAGGTTCATGAGCATAATTACCTTACCCATGATCTTGAGTTAGCGACCGTGGTATTCACTTTGAAGATATGACGTCATTATTTGTTTAGGGGTTCATGTAGATGTGCTCACCAACCATAAAACCTCCAATATGTGTTTACCCAAAGGGATCTAAACATAAGGCAAAGCAGATGGTTGGAACTCCTTGAAGAATATGACATAAGTGTGCATATCATTCGGACAAGGCTAATGTTATGGTCGATGCTCTAAGTAGAGTGTCCATTGAGAGTATGGTTCATATTGATGACGACAAGAAGGAATTAGCTAGAGAAGTTCACCGGTCGGCTTAGATAGGGATTTAGGTTGGATGAGGCCAAAAATGGAGGTATGATGGTTGTAGATAGTTCTAAGTCTTCTTTGATAAAAGAGGTCAAAGACAAATAAGACCTTGACCTTGGATTATTAGAATTGAAAGCTTTGGTGAAGGATGGCAAGGTAGAGGTTTTCTCCCAAGGGGGAGATGGTGTCCTTAGACACAAAAGTAGGTTATATATGCCCGATGTTGATGGATTGAGGGACTTGATCTTGAATGAGGCTCATAATTCATATTACTCCATTCACCCTAGTTCAAACAAGATGTAAAGAGAATTGAGGGAAGTGTATTGGTGGGGTGACATAAATAAGGATATTGTTAAGTTCGTAGCCAGTTTCCATAATTGTAAACAAGTCAAAGCTGAATATACAAGACCAGGTGGACTAGCCTAAGATATTGAGATTCCTACTTAGAAGTGTGAAGAAATCAACATGGATTTTGTAGTTGGGTTACCAAAGACTAGGAAGCACTTTGATTCCATTTGAGTTATTGTTGATAGAATGACAAAGTTGGCTCACTTCCTATCGGTTAAAATGACTTATGGTTCCAAAGATTATGCCAAGTTGTACATTCATGAGTTGGTTAGATTGCATCAGGTCCAATTGGCTATTATCTTGGATCATGTTTCTCAATTTACTTCGCACTTTTAGAGGTACTTTGAAAAGTTCCTTGGTACTAAAGTCAAGCTTAGCACGATATTTCACCCACAAACAGATGGTCAAGCGAAACAACCATTCAAAATCTTAAGGATATGATTAGAGATTGTGTTTTCGAGTTTAAGGGTAGTTGGGATAAGAATCTTCTAGTTATAGAGTTTGCTTATAACAATAGCTATCACTCTAGCATCAGAATGACTCCTTTTAAAGCTCTATATGGTAGACGTAGTATATCCCTAGTTGGGTGGTTTGAAGTGGGGGAGATGGCTTTGTTGGATCTGTATTTGGTTATGAAAGCTTTTGAAAAGGTGAGGATGATAAGGGAAAGATTGAAGATAGCTCAAAGTCGGCAAAAGTTTTATGCCGATACTAAAAGGAGAGATCTTAAATTTGAAGTTGATGATTTGGTGAGGATGATAAGGGAAAGATTGAAGATAGCCCTAGGTATGTAGGATCTTACCAGATATTGAGACATGTTAGTAAAGTTGCATATGAATTAGAGTTTCCCATAGAGATGAGCATGGTTCATCCGATCTTCCATGTCTCCATGTTGAGGAAGTGTGTTGAGGATCCTAATTCAATTGCGCCCTTAGAGGTGGTGAATGTTAAAGAGAATCTCACTTATGAGGAAGTTCTGGTGGAAATTTTGCATAGGCAAGTTAAAAGGTTGAGAAATAAAGATGTTGCATCCGCCAAGGTCCTTTGGAGGAACCAACAAGTCGAAAGCTCTACTTGGGCAGCCGAAGTCGATATGAAGAAGCGATACCCCTATCATTTCCATTATAATCAAGCTTGAGGTACTAAGACTTTTCCTACTTGAGAATCTCCCCATTCTTGCATGTCATTGGCATGCCATTTATGCATTAGTATGTGATTTTAAAGTTACATTGTAAATGTTATTTGAAGCGTGGTTTGAAATTTTTCATGGTGATATGTTGAATTTTACATATGATGTATTTATTCTATTCCTTAGATCCTACGTTTAGCACATCTGGGGCCAAATGTTCCCAAGGGAGAGATATTGTAATGCCCCACATGTTGGAGAGTGTAAAAGTGCCTAAGAAATGAAATTTGAAAATTTTCCAAGTACCAATGGGTTTTACGGAAGGGCCTAATAGCCATAAGTGGTCCCACGGGTCGTAACCTATACTGTGGAGTGATGGCCAGACTTGGTAAAATATGAATTTATGAAGTTGGCAATACGAGTTAGAAGATGGCTCGTACAATGGTCAACGGGTCATAAGTCATGTCGTAGGTTGAGGATCAAAGAAAGCTTTTGAGGGTCCAAAATCTTACCAGACGAACCAACCCCCCCCCCCCTTTTCCTATGACCCGTAGACTGGAGCACAACACATAATTGAGGTCTCGTTGTCCCATCCGTAAGAAATTCATAAGGGGTGAATATGACCTTTCCTATTGCCTGTACAACATCTTCTAACCCCCAAAAGATCCCTTTTTATCCCTATACAATCCTAATTCACTCTATCCCACTTCATTCTCAAATTTTCCTAAGTCCCACTTCTCTTAAAATATTCCTAAGTCTTTCAAAGCTTTCAAGAGGAGAGAGCAAGCTAGGGTTTCGGATTTTTCACCTCTAAAGCTAGATTTTCCTCCAATAAATCACCAAGCTATGTGGGTTTTATTGTGGAAACCTTTCCTCCATAAGTTCAACCATTCTTCTTCCTCATCTATTTGAAATTTATGAATATTTAAGGATGTTTTTATGAACTTCTTTGTCTGATAATATTATGAAGAGATTTATGATGTTTTACCTTTGTATACGATTATACATTGAAAAGTGATCATGTGAAATTTATGGATTTCTATAAGAGTTTGATGATAGCCAGGCTAAGTCTTATGATGCTTTTTGTGGTTATTTTGATAATGCTCAAGTGACTTTATTCTATTCCTTTCATGTCATTTAATCCTGAATTGCATTGTTTTAAACTTATGTATATGTACCTGGCATGATTTGATTAAAGATGTATGCCAAGCTTCTAAGTTGATGAAAGCCTTATGAAAAGCTATGCAAACTATGAATGATATGAATTTTAAAGGCCTATCATGCATGCAATGAGATATGAGAATAATGAAAGTTATGAAGCCCTATTTTGGATATTATGAAGCTTTAGTTTTGATGAACTACTCTATGAAAATGTTATGATATTATGATGCTTTGCATATCATGGCTATAATATGATTTAAATATTTCTTGGGATTGTGACCTAGCACCGAGAGTTCATTGGTAGATAACCATTGTTTGATGATTGTGTTTCCACCATAGGTTTGTGAATTAGCTAATGGATCCATATAGCTCATGTTACATGATTGAATAAAAAAGGTGGTGTTCCCCTATGACGTATGTTAATTAAATACCAAAAACGGTGGTGGTCCCGTAAGGATGTTATCATAAGTTAATCAAAAAGGGGTATGTTCTCATAAGGTGTTTATGAAGCACTTTCCAAAATGGAAGAGTTCCCGTAAGGTGAGTGTTTGATTTAATTAGCAAAGTAGACCACTTCTAGTCCAGTGTGGAGTAAACATTGGTATTCCAAGTAGTAGCTTGCTTGGTCTTATATTTTGGTCATGGTCCCTTTCCATCTATGTATCACATGTTATGAGCTTTGATAATTTCTCATGCATATTTTGACTAAGGCATTGAGCATTCATGACATATTGAGCTTATACCCATTGATTATGATTATGCATATTGTTTAATTATATTTATGTTCTTTGTTGCATTGCAGCCAGCATACTTAGTACATTCCAAGTAGTAACGCATACTTTTTTCCTACATGATCTAACTATGAAAGAATCGGAGCTCCTATCCATCCTCCTCCTCCACGTGGCTAGATGATTTGGTTGAAGATCACTTTTGGTAAGTCTTCAACATTTGGGGTCAATAGCCATTTACTTTCTTACTCATTTAAGACTTGCGTAATTGTGGATATTTAATCTCTTCAGGGTGAGCCCAGGAGATGTTTTGGCCCCCATTTCATTCGTATTAGAGGTGTTTTAGATATTTGGATATGTATGTAATGAGCCCAACTCTTATTATGTTATGTGTTATGAAAGACTCCCTTAGTCCTATACTCCATATTATGTGTTGAATGCTTGTTGTATGGGTGAGATGAAAGTGCTAAGTTCCTAATTACCCCCATAGAGTGCATCATACTAGCCTGCCCCTTAAACTTTATTTGTTATGTAATTCATGATTACCCTCTTCCCTATAACATCCCCATAGCATGACTCCAAAGTCCTGTGTCCCCGAGAATTTATATGTTATTTGCTTTAATTTTCATTTTTGCAACCAAGGTCATGCTATTCATTCTTAAGAGGGTTGTTTGGGGTTCCTTCAGGTTCTCCATTCATCGTGTTATGCCAAGGACCTAGGCTTTGGTCATGACAAGAAATCTGAAAGTCCGAAATAGAAGTCTTTTTACTGAAATTGCTATGGAGATATATAATTGATGATAAGGCTCTCTGGAAGGGGGTGATAACAACAAAATATAGGGAGCTGAATCCAAGATGCGCAGAGATGGTTAAAACATCATATAGATAGGGAGTATTGAGAATAATCAGAGCATTGTGGAGCATTATGAACGAAAATTTGATTTTCAAAGTGGGGAGCAGAAATAGTTTCAAATTTATGAGAGATGGTAGGATTGATCAGACCCTTTTGAGTGAATCATTTTCAGACCTCTTTTCGATTTGCACCAATCTTGATGCCAAGGTTAGTGATTGCTGATCTACATAAAGATGGAACTTATCCATTAAAAGACTTTTGAATGATTGGAAAATAGAGAGAATGGCCTCATTATTGGAAAGATTAGGGGGTGCTAGCCTTGACACAAATGCAACAGATAGGGTTATTTGGAAATACAACAAGGAGGGCAAGTTCATAGTTAGTAGTACCTATAAGAGAGGGACATGGGGGATCCGAAATTTCTCAACATCAATGGAAGCATATTTGGAGAGGTTTAAATTTGACAAAAGTGCAATGTTTCACCTGGTTAGTAATCAGACGAGCCTATCCAACTCAACAAGTCCTTCAGAAAAAAGGACACTAGTACCAAGATGTTTTCTGTGTAATCTAATAGCGAGAATAAAGAATCACCTATTCCTACATTTCAAGTTCACAACACGACTCTGGGAACTTTTTCTCAACATCACTGGTCCAAGTTGGACCATGCCAAAGCATACAACTGATCTATTCTGTTGCTGGAGCAGATATGGGGGAAACAAGACACAAAAAAAATGGTGTAACTTATTACCATCATACATATGGATGCGTGTGCGGAGAGAAAAGAATGGAAGATGTTTTGAAGATAGATCTATTCGATCCGCAAAATTAAATGGAATTGTTTAGTATCTTTACTTTTTGGTGTAAACAATTATGTATAGTGGATGTAGATCAAATTGTAGAGTTGATTGGAAATTTGCAATTGTGCGATGAAGTTTGAAGGTAGCCAACATATCCTAATTCTAAAGAATATAAACTGTTAGGTTTTGTACCCCTACGGATTTGCCTAATCGTTGGAACAGGTTAACCGACGTGTTTCAATGATGCAGAAATAAATTGGAACGCAGCAGTTTTACGTGGAAAACCCCCTGCTCAAGAAGGGTGAAAAACCACGACCTGTACTCTACAGGATTTAACTTCAACTTCACTATTTCAAAAGAGCCTTCAACAACAATTACAACCTCAGTTAGATCTTTAGCTAGTTAGCCCTAAGATCCAATAATTCAAACTTCAACTCAACTTCCCTAGCCTATTTGCTACACATAAACCTCCCAAGGATTATGAAGTACTAAGAGATTACAGTGTTCAACTATCAAGAACGAAAGAAAAAAATTATGCTGCAGAAAGAACCTTGTTAGCTCTAACGATTCTTCTTGTTGTAATTTCTACAGCGCCTCTGTTTTTTTTTCTTTTTTTTCTTCATCTGCGAATCTCTCTTTTTTTCTCTCTGAATCTCTCTTTTTTCTGCGCCCTTCTTTCTTTTTTTCCACGCCCTGCTTTCTTCTGTGAATTCTCTCTAGTTTTATAGCTGCAGATAAGTCGTTCTCCAACTTCTTTTCGAATTCCTTTTCCTAATCAGTCTTCCCTTTTTTCATGCTTCTTGAAATAATATTTCCTTCTTTGGAACCTTCTTCTTCTAGGAGGTCAACTTGGAATAATATTCCTTGTTATCCTCCTTATTTCATGCTTCTCCCCTTTTTTCATGCTTCTTGAAAACTATTTCCTTCTTTGGAACCTTCTTCTTCTAGGAGTTCAACTTGGAATAATATTCCTTGTTATCCTCCTTATTTCCAGCACCAATTATTCCATTTTTATTGTGTGATGCGTGTGCAGTTTTGCCACGAAAATAGTACGCTGAAAGAACCGGGTAGTCCAACCTGTTTCATTATCTTTTGTCAGCCATCAAAACTTTACTGCTCCAACAAATTCCCCCTTTTTGATGATGACAAACTTTCTGAGTGTCAGGCCTATCCATCTTTTCTGATTTATTTTCAGCTTTCCATAGTTCCCCCTGACTGTGTGCCCTCTGCTTGTCCAGTGGATAGACCAGGTAGTCTGACTTGTTCCTCTGATCCAACTTTCCATAGTTCCCCCCGACTGTGTGCCCTCTGCTTGTCCAGTATATGAACCAGGTAACCTGACTTGTTCCTCTAATCCAGCTCATAGTCATCCTGTCCTTCTCCATGTCCAAAAGGTGGTGCAGTATTCATCTGGATCAATTCTTAGATACTAGCCTTTAATAAGAAAACCTGCTCTGATACCACTTGTTAGGTTTTGTACCCCTACGGATTTGCCTAATCGTTGGAACAGGTTAACCGACGTGTTTCAATGATGCAGAAATAAATTGGAACGCAGCAGTTTTACGTGGAAAACCCCCTGCTCAAGAAGGGTGAAAAACCACGACATGTACTCTACAGGATTTAACTTCAACTTCACTATTTCAAAAGAGCCTTCAACAACAATTAAAACCTCAGTTAGATCTTTAACTAGTTAGCCCTAAGATCCAATAATTCAAAATTCAACTCAACTTCCCTAGCCTATTTGCTACACATAAACCTTCCAAGGATTATGAAGTACTAAGAGATTACAGTGTTCAACTATCAAGAACGAAAGAAAAAAATTATGCTGCAGAAAGAACCTTGTTAGCTCTAACGATTCTTCTTGTTGTAATTTCTACAGCGCCTCTGTTTTTTTTTCTTTTTTTTCTTCATCTGCGAATCTCTCTTTTTTTCTCTCTGAATCTCTCTTTTTTCTGCGCCCTTCTTTCTTTTTTTCTGCGCCCTGCTTTCTTCTGTGAATTCTCTCTAGTTTTATAGCTGCAGATAAGTCGTTCTCCAACTTCTTTTCGAATTCCTTTTCCTAATCAGTCTTCCCTTTTTTCATGCTTCTTGAAATAATATTTCCTTCTTTGGAACCTTCTTCTTCTAGGAGTTCAACTTGGAATAATATTCCTTGTTATCCTCCTTATTTCATGCTTCTCCCCTTTTTTCATGCTTCTTGAAAACTATTTCCTTCTTTGGAACCTTCTTCTTCTAGGAGTTCAACTTGGAATAATATTCCTTGTTATCCTCCTTATTTCCAGCACCAATTATTCCATTTTTATTGTGTGATGCGTGTGCAGTTTTGCCACGAAAACAGTACGCTGAAAGAACCGGGTAGTCCAACCTGTTTCATTATCTTTTGTCAGCCATCAAAACTTTACTGCTCCAACATAAACTTACCAATTTTCAAATTAAAAAATTGTTTGGTACTGGAGTTAACATAGCTCCTTAGGGATGAATCTTTTGCTGCGTAGTAATAGGAGTATGTTTGATGGTGATGTGTGTACTTTATTTTGTCAGTGCTTTGTAGCACGTGTTGTGATAACATCTTCCATTTTAACTGGCTAAGAGTTCTCCTATTTCATTTTTGCTTGTTGAGAATATTCATTGTTAGTTAAGGGCAAAAGCTACCTAAGACTTTCCTCTATTTATCTTTATTCTTTATGAACTACAAGGCAATGGTAGACATTGTTATCTTTATCCAGTTTATTTAGATTCAATTATTACCTTGTTATCATATTAATCTCATAATCCATTTGTTATGTGTAATTTTTGGATCTTGACATGCAAGATTTTCTGATTGATGAGATTTGGACTAAAGTTAATGATAGATTGGAAGTTTGGAGACATACTCTGAACTCCAAAGGGTTCAAACTAAGCAGGACCAATACTAACTACTTGAAGTGCAAATTCAGTATTGTGAAGGATGATGCAGACATTGAAGTGAGATTTGCCACTCAATCTATTCCGAAGAGAGAAAACTTTAAATATCTTGATTCCATCATCCACAGTAATAGCGATATATAAGATGATGTCACAAATCATATTAGGTAAGCATGGACGAAATAGAGGCTTGCCACTGGAGTATTGTGTGATAATAAGATACCACCTAAACTTAAACATAAGTTTTATAGAATAGTGGTTAGACCGTATTCGTTCTACGGGTAGAGTATTGGCCAATCACAAAGTCACATGCTTAGAAGATGTAGGTCACGGATATGAGGATGTTGAGATGGATGTGTGAATATACCAGGAGTGATAAGATTAGGAATGAGACCATTGGGGAGTAGAGGTGGCACTAATGGTTGATAAGATGAGTGAAGCGAGACTGCGTTGGTTTGGAAATGTGCAGAGAAGTAGCACTAATGCTCCAGCTAGAAGGTGCAGAATATTGAATTTAAGGGTTACACGAAAAGGGTAGAGGTAGAGCAAAGAAGTTTTTTGGGGAGGTGATCAGATAGGATATGGTGAAATTACATCTCATCGAGAACATGGCCTTAGACAGAAAAAAGTGGTGGTCGCCTATTAGGGTAGACGACTAATAAGCTAGTAGGGGAAGGTTGATGTCTGGTCTTGTGATATAGTAGGTTAGTAGGATTAGTGGTGTCGTTATATCTATCTTATATTTGTTACTTTTATCATCTTTACATACCGTCATTTGCTTTTTGTTATTAGTTGTTTCCTTTTTTCATTTCTTTTCCTTTTGTTTTTTCCATATCTAGTATCTTCTGCTTATGAGGCTTGATTTTTTAGACGAGGTTTTTTCGGAAATAGCCTCTCTTCTCTATGAGGTAGTGGTAAAGTTTGCGTACATTTTACCCTCCTCAGACCCCACTTGTGAGATTTCACTGGGTATGTTGTTGTTGTTATTGACATGCAAGATTTTGAAGAATCTATATATTCACCTTACTTGCTTTCATTCTTAATTTGGTCCTCCCAACATAAATGCATTCCTCTGTTCCTAATGGAGTATTGGGATGGTGTCTCCATTGGGTCCTTTAACTAGTGTCCAAGCTAGCTTGAGAGGACCTTGACTATTCCATTGGATACATGCTATCTCCTACCAATATATTTATTTTGAGATATCTTGTGATTGACAGCCTGGATTAATGATTTTGCGAGGATTTCCAGCTACTTTAACTCTGCAAGGAGTGAATGTTAGTAGTCCTATTTTTATTGGTCTGGTTGATTACCCGAAGTATCAATTATATTAATCCAAGGGTTTGTTTTACGAAAATCTCAGTTGTCCAGGTGTGGCTGGTTTGATTGTGTATTATGTGAGCTACTGCAATAATACACCAATTGATCAGACAACTATCTTTCAGTTACAAACTACGACATTGGCTTATGGCTTTGCGGGGAATGATTTGGTTAATTTGCTTTGCAAGTTATTTTTTCTAAGCCCTCACTTATTTCTAGAATTACGTATGAATATCTAACTAGACTAAAAATGGCTCCTGACATAATATAGACGTTATGCAAGTAAGAACTAAGTTTTAACTCTACCTAATTTATACCAGTTGTATGGATTTCTTGTTGCCTCTGTATGTTCTTAATCGAGTCCACATGGAACATCATGCAAAGAATTTTACATCATTAGGAAAAATAAGTTGACAAGTTTATTTCTTGTAGTGGACTATTATATTATATACCTTGCATTTGGGTTGATCGACACATGTGAATATTTAGATGAGCTATTGTTTTGTGAGAAGAAGGTGTTGTTATCTAGTTATTGCTATATGACTTTCCCTCCCTGAATAAATATGTTCAGTAGGATTCTTAATATCTCAGATCGTGCGAAGCTGATAATAGGCAGATTCACTTAGTGGAATTTACTGAAGTTGTTATGCAAAGATTACAAAAGAAAGTACAAAATTCCTTTATTTCTCCATTTCATTTGAGAGTTACTTGATGAATCATCTGGAATTAGTTAGGCGTCTTTTTTTCTTACAGGTGAAACAAAAAATTACTTCCTTCCCTAGCAAACATTTAACTCACCCTTCCTATGGTATTGTGCATGGGCTTGGATTTCATCTCTGAAAACTAAGTTGATTACTCTATTGTCATTGTTTTCATAGTTATAGTCCTCTGGCTAATGTTCCAACCTAGTATATGGTGGATATCTTGGTGTTGACCTATTGTATTCATATCCAGTCATATAGGTCATGGCGGATGGCTATTGTAGTTGTGAGTCACATAAATCGGTGGTTGACCTGGTGATGGTACCCTAGGTCTGAATTCTTGACTGATAGGACGAGCTTGATTATTTTTGAAAACCAGAATGTACTTGGAGAGGTTCATGGATCATTCTCTGGCCATAATTATATTTGTAACCATGGTCCCTAAGATGCTCAGACCATAGTTGTATCTGTTGTAGTGATGGTCCTTGTGCGGCTTTAAGCTCATACTTTGACCACAGTTGTAACGTCCCGGGGTGACTCATGGATTGCATTCTAACCATAGTTGTATTGGTGTTCATTCAGGATATTTCTTGGCCAGTTCTAGTGCATGTTTTGGTTGTGGTAAGCGCGGTTATAGGTTGAGAGATTGCCTTTCATAGGTTGGTAGCGGTGCAGAGGTTTATCATTAAATTCAACCTAGTTCTTCTATAGGCCACCCAGCTCACCAGGGTGCTTCTTCTAATTCTAATGGCAAATAGCACTAAGACAAGTTCTATGCTCTTCAGACTTTACAGGATTAAGAGTCTTCTCCCAATGTGGTCACGAATATGTTACGAGTCTTCAATCTTGATGTTTATGCTTGCTAGATCCGAGAGCAAACTTTTCATTTGTGACTCTTTATGTTGCTATTAGATTTAGTGTAAGTCTTGAAATCTTTTAGAGCCCTTCCTAGTCTTTACTCTCGTTGGTGAGTCCGTCTTAGCCAAAAGGGTAAATAAAATTGCCTAATTTTGGTCCTTCAGAAAATCAATTCAGCTGATTTAGTAGAGCTTAATATGCTCGACTTTGATATCATTTTAGGCATGGATTGGTTATAGTCGTCTTTTGCTTCGGTTTATTGCCAGACTCGTGTGGTGGATTTCAGTTTTCTAATAAGCTTGTAATTGAATAGAAGGGTAGTATTACTATGCCTATAGGTCAATTTGTTTCTTACCTTGAGAGTAGAAAGATAATTTTCAAAGGTTGTATCTATATCTAGTTCAAGTTATGGTTTCTAATGTTGATACCCCGACTTTTGAGTTAGTTCCTGTTGTAAAGAAGTTTCCGGATGACCTTCCTGGTATCCTCTTCAAGGGAAAATTAATTTGGCATAAATCTTCTCCCCGATATTCAGCCTATCTCGATTCCTCCCTAAATGGCTCCATTTAAGGGTCGTTATGGTAGGTGTAGATCTCATATTAGGTGGTGGGAAGTTGGTGAAGTTTCTTTAATAAGGCTCAAGTTAATCATGACGCAATGGAGAAAGTTTGACTCATTAGAGAAAGGTCGAAACTGTCCAAAGTCGACAAAAGTCTTATTCGGATGTGAGAAGAAGGAAATTTGAACTTGAAGTTGATGATCGGGTTTACTTGGAAATTTCACCCATGAAGGGTGTAAGATATATATATATAAATATATATATATATTACTAAAAGTTGGAAGCCTCAAAGTTAGAAGTGGAATTATGATTTTACCCCTGATATAAATTAAAAAATATTTAATTATTTATTGTGTCATTTTAATTAAAATATTAGTAACTTTTGAACTTCCTTGAATTAATTCTTAATTAAATATATAATTTAATAATCATATTTATCATCTGTAATCTAGAATAATTATAATTATATTAATCTTAAACAAATAAATCCAAAAAAACTCAACATAAATTACTCAACTTTTGCTCTTCCTAACTTTATTCGTAAATTCTGTCTTAAATATTATAATTTACGTGGATAAAATATTATTCGTTAATGGTACACATACCAATTTACTTCTACTACTGCCAAATCAAAATGTTATAAAAAATATTTAATTAATTAAATATGAATAGTAGTCATGTCATTTTGCTATTTCAAAAGCTAAATTAGATATATTTTTTTAATTATCCCCTTTTTGTTATACTTACTTTTATTTCAATCTTTTAATTCACTTAACATAATGAATTACTTAAGACAAAAAAAATCATATTATTAATTTAATTTGATTTTCTATAAATATTTCAATTGCAACTCTTAATATCTATAATTCTCATGCTTTTTATATTCATAACCTCTAAATATTTGATTTCAAATTTTAAGATATCTTTTTGCATTCCTTGATTTATCCATATAAATTCATCTTTTTATTTCATGAAATCCCAACCCAAGGCTATCCTTTTCATTCTATAGTTAAATAGTGAAGAGCTTAAGTATTATTGTACTATTTAGTTTATGCTCTAGCTTGAATTTGATGGATAGGACTCTTGAAATTTGATTGGTTATGGGAGAAGGTGTTAACAAGAGCTCCAAAAGTTATATACTGATTTTGTATTTTTTCCATGTATATTATTATGATTAAAATCTTAAGAAGTATGTGTATGTTCCATTTTTACTTCTCTATTTATATTTACATGTTCTCTCTATTAGACAATTTTTATTTAATTTTCTAAGAATTTCTAATTGTTGTAAGTCCATACTTTTATTATGTTTTAATTGCCCATTTTGACTTTACTGAAAGTTGAGTAACTATTAAACAATGTTCAAAATATACGGCCGATTGATTAAAATAAAATAATTTTAAATATTAAAATACGTTCCTCATTTGTTGTTATTATACTTTTAAAATATAATTTGTAATTGTTGTATTTTATTACGTACTCCACACATAAAGCAACATGGAACACATGTGCAACGCACGTGTTCAGAGACTAGTATTACTAAAAGTGGGAACCCTCAAAGTTAAAAGTTGGATTACGATTTTACCCTTGATATAAATTAAAATATTAAAAAATATTTAATTAATTAATTGTGTCATTTTAATTAAAATGTTAGTAACTTTTTAACTTTCTTGAATTAATTCCTAATTAAATGTCTAATTTAATAATAATATGTATCATCTATAATGCAGAATAATTATAATTACCATTTAACCCTTACACTAATTAAACATCTAATTATTTTAATATCATATTATAATAAAATTAAAATGTTGAAAAATTTAAAGAATTAATAACATTTAAATCTATTATTTATTTATCAAGAGCTTTAATTCTCAAAACTTTAATAATGATGGTTTAGTTTCAACTTGTGGCCTTATTCATTTAACTAAATTGAGTTTTTCAAGTAATGAAGTACTCTTATTTCAATCAGTTATAATTTATAATTTAATATTTAGTTAAATAATTTGTTGTTTGTTAATTTAGCGTAAGGGTACCATTGTTATATAATTTTGCACATTTTTAATCCAAAATTGAATCATGGGAACATTTTTCAAAAATTAAAAGATTATTTGTCCAACTATTAATTGATTCTTATGTAATTATCCCCCAAAAAATTACCTTTCATTTAATATTTGCTTTAAGGTGTAATGGATATTGAGTGTACACTATATGTACTTGAATCTAAGCGTTATTTCAGCATTTAATATTTTTGAATTTTCTTTGAAATGTGATAATTTGAAGAGTTGGATGTATCTATATTAGAATTATGGTCTAATATATGTGACTTGTCTTTGGCCCATTTGTTTTTGTTACTATTATGTCTTGTAATTAGTTTAAATAAAAATTGTTTTTCTATTTAATTGCTGGTGGTTCAAGTTTTTCAATTAATAATCATCATTACTCTTCCACTCACGTCTCAACTAAATAAAAGGGGTAAATTATGCACTTTAATTAGGAAGCTCAAAGGTCCTGTTAAGTTTTAAAAGAGATAAATATAAAACATGTAACAAAGAGGAGAAACACTATAATGTGGATAGATGAAAAAATAGCTTATTTTTCTTCATCATCTATTGGATGAAATATAGAGACAAAATTTCTATAGTTCTTTTGAGATCCATTTTATTTAAATTGTTCTCATATGTCATAATTCCCTTTCTATAAAGTTTGTGATTGAATAATGACAACTTTTTGTTAAATATACAATTTTTTTAATATTCTATTTGTGTTTGTATCTTGGTTGGAATACTTTTTCTATCTCAATTAATCTACCCTGATAGATGATACAAGTTTACTTGGAGATTATAGTGTGTTTGTTTATACTTGAAGAAAACACTTTTCTTAATGAATTATCTTCTCTTGTTATCCTAAATTACTATACATGTATCATTTGTACGAGCTAATTATTTAGTATCATATAGTTTAAATTTTTAAAAAAATTATCAACTGTAGTTTGATTGTATACGTCAAGTCTTGTAAGAAGCTAGAAAGTAATCCTATTCACCAATTCTATCGTGAAAATTTGCTCATATCCATCATCCTTTTTGTCCTATACTTTGTTGTTTAATTTAAAGAGGATTATTATGGAACTCAATTATAATTTCTAATATGACATAGCTTATCAATATTCGATGGGCTACACACGCAACGCACGTACCCGAAATTAGTGCGTAAATACGAAGCTTAGTCCCTATTATATAGGGTTGTAGTAGATATTGAGGCATTTTAGAAAGGTAGCTTATGAGTTGGATTTTCCTTTGGAGTTGGCATCAGCACATCTGCTATTTCACGTTTCCTTGTTGAAAAAGTTTATTGGTGATCCTGCTTCAATTATGCCATTAGAGAGCGTGGGTGTGAAGGAAAAGCTATCTTATGAAGAAGTGGCGTTTGAGATTCAAGATTTTCAAGTGTGAAAGTTGAGAAATGAAGAAGTCGCTTCAGTTAAAGTTTTATAGTGAAATCAGTCAAATAAGGGTACTACTTAGGAGGCCAAAGCTGATATTATATCCCGTAATCCTCACTTCTTTACCTCCACTTCAGTTTCAGTTTGAGGTATTAGATCCTCCTATGAACTCTTTCAAAACCCTGGCGTTTTAGCTATTCTCATGATTCCTTATGCATGCTTGCTTATAAAATCAGTTTTAATTTCACGTTTTAGCTTGGAGTCGATTACTCCTTTGTTTTATGCATTTAGATAAGATTTGCATTCGTGATGGACTGTTAGCTCTTCTGTCTATTCTATTCTCATTCGAGTATGACTGCTCCAAATAGGGAGATATTCAGAAGGTGGAAATTGGGACAAAAAGAAAACTACTGGTTTAGAGGTAGTATGGTCATTGTTAATGCTCATGAAAAATTCTATGGCCCATGGAGATGACCAAACTACCTGTAAAGCTTCTCATGGACCATAAAAGGGCCCATGAATCTGACCCCCTTAGAACCTAGAAATCTCAACATTCACAAGCCGGTTGTACGACTTGTGTACAATCGTAAGCCCTGTTGTAAAAAATGTACCTTCAATAGTCCAATCCCCAAGTTCTTGAGAATGAATGTTGTGCATAGTGGACATCAAATCACTCTTTATCCTTTTCACTTTTCTTGAGAGCATCCAAAACTTCTTTGCCCTCAAAAGGATTTTGCAATTCATGTTGGTCCTCTATGTTTATGGTAGGACCCTGGTACATGTTGGAAAGTGGCCTCCATTTCTCATTTTCGGAGTAGTTCCTCTGATAGAAGGTAATGATCTCCCTTTTAATTCTCTCTGCCTCCACAATATCTTCTCCTCCTATCTTAAGATGATCATCGTGATTATTCCTCTTGCAAGCATTTGCAATAGTCTAGAAGAACTTTGTGTTTTTGTCACTCTATTTAATCCATAGTTTTCTTGGTCTTTGTCACCATGATATCTCTTACTTTTGGCATAATCTTCAATTCCATGAATAAATTAGCTTTCTGAGTAGATTCTTCTTCTCTTAATGATCTATTCTGTTGAATATTGTCAATCTCTTAATTTTAGCCTTCAAAGCTTTTAACTTGGTTGTTAAACATAATCTGGCCTTCTGTTAATAATAATGGTGTCCCATTAAACCTCAACTTTCTCATTGAAGCCTTCAGTTTTCTGCCACAATTTGTGTGTGATCAGAACTTTCAATTCTTAATTTTGGGAGCTCCCATGACCCTTGTGTTTCTGATTCTTTAGAACTTGACTGTGTTCTGCTATCAATCTCCTTGAATAGAGCCAAAGCTTCATATCTACAACCTTGAAATTCAATCCCGAATTCCTTACTTAACCTGATTGTATTTTGACGGACCGATTGACACATCCATATCATCATCAGTTTCCTCCTATAGGTATCCCAGTAGTAAAGGTTCAACATCTTCGATGTTCCATGTCATATTGTCAGAGCAATCGACCAATTACATCTCTTGGTGGCCGCCATTAATATCAACTTATACTTCTCCTCCTTCAATATTTGTTGTTGCATCTACATAATCTTCTCCTTCTGTATTTGATTTTTTCGTCGTACTTGCCAACTGATTTTTTTTAGTGTTATTTTGATACCATGTCTCCTGAGATACTATCAAAGAAAAGAAGGGTCTGGTCAGTTTTCTTCTATATCCATTAGCATTGGATATGATTGTAAAGAACACATGACATTAGCTTGGTTAGAATCGAGAAGTTGGGCCTCAGTAAAACGAATTGGGCCTATATCAGAAGTAGCTCCCGAGCTTTTATTTTGGCCCATTAAGAGCCCATTAATTTTGATAAAAAGGACCTTTTTTTGTAGGCATTTGTCATCTGTGTCATTTGAAATAGGTATCTGCTCTAAAGAACCCATGTGCCTCTTTGTATCAATGTAAAACCTATTATCTTTAACTGTGTAGGGTTTTCTCGCCCAATAGTCCTTATTCTATAGAACTTCCTCCTCTCCAATAATTTCCAAGGTTCTTTACTCACTCTATATCGAAAATAAAAAGGTAAGACAGTTTGTCAACTATCTTTACCTCTTTCGAAACTTTTTTTCCATATCTTTTGATTCTAGCCCGCTTGAAGTGGTTTTTCAAAGATGTCTCTTTTTCTGTTTCTAGCCATCCCCCGCATTGATTCCAGATGGCTTTGAACATTTTTACCATCCAAAATTGACGAGGCAGGCCTTGTGCTTTATCCATGTTGAGGCCTCTCGATTGGTGTGATAACCTAAAATTGGCGACCACGATTGGAGGTGAGTCTTCAATTGTTTCCATGCCCTCTGACCTAGAAAAGTGTGGTCAACCATGTGCTTGTTTGGAAACTTAAATAGAAAAGAACATCCCCCCATTTCGTATATGTCAATTCCAAAAGTGTATTTGTAATAAATGCTCCTTTATGTTTTTTGATGAAATTATCAACCTTAAATGCTATGTCTCCCCATCCCACATTAAATGTAACTTCTGGAATAATAATGAGAGATCTGTTCCCTCCTTGTGCAGTCACAATGCTTATAAATCTTCAAAATTTGTTGTGTTTTCTGGATCTAAAGAAGTTCCACTATTGCTCATTTATCTTCCACCTTCTTGTATGTGTGCTAGAGTCTTTTGAAGCTTCCCTGAGTACAAACACTATGAATTCCATTGTTTTCTTGTTGTAAGTTGTTTGTGCATCAGATTCTGGCTTCTTTCTACTCATTTGGTCCAAACTTCAGCTCTGGCTTTTCAAGCCTAATGATATTGTAAGACTTAAATCCTACTGTGAAATAGATTCTATCTGTTGAAATCTGCTTCATGAGTTGTTAATTGATATTGAGTTGGCATGATGACATGGTGCTGTTGTATTTTTTTTTTCCAAAAGATAGATTTTCTATTTTAGTTTTCAGTTATGAGTTTCCTAGTCTTAGCATGTAGCTATTGGAAGACTTATTTACTAGTTTTAGTAAGTTTCCGTTTGAGTTACTATATCATTTTACTGCAGATTTAGGAATTCATTATATTTAAACATCTCTTCTTTCAACATAATGGTAGATCTCCTTTTCTTCTTTTTAATACCTTTTTTCATCTATAAAACACCAACAAATTGGTAAGAGACCCCTCTTCTTAAGAGACTTGTGAGTGTAGTCTGAGTGAACCGCAAAAACTGTTCCCTACTGAAAAGCCATCCGAGCATATGCAAACAAAAAATTCTTCTAGTTATTACACTATTTCTCCTCCAATGTTTGATAGAGAGAACTACCAAGTATGGGCTACAAAGATGCAAACTCACATGGAGGTATGTGATCTCTTGGATGCAATAGAGGAGGATTATGAAATTCCTACTTTACCTGTGTCATGCCCCGGGAGGGTACCTTAGCGTGGTCGGCACTTGGAGACTATTGCTAGCCCCCAAGCGAACCACTTGGCCTCATCACATTCGTTCAATCACATACTAATAGCGGAAGACATCAAGATATAAGAATATATATACATATATATAAAAAGGAAATGTCAAAAAATAATTAAAGGCCAAAGGCCAACCATCTCATCCATAAGTTAAGCAAGACTAGTATGAAAGAAAACTAGCCAACATGACATCCAATCGCAACTCAACAGTCCAGTTTGTGAAACCTCTAAAACATCTGAATAATGGTGTCAATGATAGACCCATGGCTACCTCTAAATAGAGTGAAATAAGTCTAAACACAAAGCTAGAAAGAAACATAATGTCCTTCGAGAGTAGGGAAGGCTCATGATCGACTAGAAATGAATAGGTCCTCAACGGGGCGCCTGCTAATGACCACTAGTACCTATCTCTGCATCATGAAAAGATGTAGGTCCAAATGGATGTCAGTACGTAAAATGTACGAGCATGTAAAATGGTAGAGAGAAACACATCCTAATCCCACTTTAGAAGTAGCACAATAGATCACAAAGTCATCAGTCCCTTCAGGTAGAGTCAATACTAGTGCAGTCTTTATTCTGATTTTCAACTCTTGAAAACTCTTTTCACGCTCGACGGACCACTGAAACTTAGATTTCTTTTGAGCCAGCTTAGTCAATAGCAAGAATAAAGAAGAGAATCCCTTAACAAATCTACGATGGTAACCAACCAAACCCAAAAACTCCTTATGTCAGTCGGAGAGGTGGGTCTAGGTCAGTTCTTAACTGCTTGAAGCTTTTGCATATCCATTCAAATACCATCAACCGAGACAACATGGCCCAAAAATGACACAGATTTAAGCCACAACTCACATTTTAAAAAATTGGCATACAACTCGTTATCTCCAAGGGTCTGAATAACAATCGGAGGTGACCGGCATGCTCTTCCTCATCTCTGGAGTATACCAAAATATCATTGATGAACATGTCGCAAACATATCAAGGTACTATTTGAATACTTTGTTCATCAAGTCCATGAAAGTGATAGGAGCATTTGTCAATCCGAAGGACATTACTAGAAACTCAAAGTAACCATATCGGGTTCGAAAAGCCGTGCTCGGGATGTCACGTTCTCTCACTTTCAACTGGTGATAGCCTGACCTGAGCTCTATCTTGGAGAAAATAGTGGCACTCTGCAGTTGGTCGGAAAAGTCGTCTATCCTTGGAAGAGGATATTTATTTTTAATGGTCACCTTATTCAATTGGCAATAATCTATACACATCTTGAGGGAACCATCTTTCTTTCAAATAAATAGGAAAGGAGCTCCCCATGGTGAGACACTCAGCCTAATAAATCCCTTATCCAAGAGATCTTTCAACTACTCTTTCAGATCTTTCAACTCTACGAGAGCCATTCTATATGGCGGAATAGAGATAGGATGGGAATAGGGGAGAACAGCAATCCCAAAGTCAATCTCCCTATCTGGAGGGACTCTAGGAAAATCATCAAAAAAGACATCAGGAAACTCATCGACAACTGGAACTGATTCCAAGGATGGAGATTCTACATTATCAGTATTAACTCGCACGAGATGATAGATACATCATTTTGGGATTAGCTTTCTGGACTGAAGGTAGGAAATAAACTTACCCTTAGGTGCCATAGAATCACCCTTCCACTCTATGACAGGCTCATTTGGAAACTGGAATTGGACAGTTCGGGTTATATAATCAACAAAGGCAAATAGGTGTGCAGTCAGTCCATGCCAAGAATCACATCGAAGTTGACCATCTCTAACTCAACTAAGTCTACCAAAGTATCTCTATGATAGATAGACACTGTGCAATCTCTATATATCCTTTCAGCTAGAATGGACTCACCAGTTGGAGTAGAAACACTGAGGGGCTTAAGAAGACATTCAGGAAGGATCTCAAACTTACTAGCCACATATGGAGTTACAAATGATAAAGTGGAACCTGTGTCAAGCAAGATATACACATCATAAGAGAAGACTCAAAGCATACCCGTGAAAACATCTAGTGCAACCTCTTGATCCTGTTGATTTCCCATCACATACCGACAATTTGTACTCCCGCCCGAATTAGTTGTGGCACCTCTCTATAGTGCTACTGAAGATTGAGATTTATTACCTCCATCACCCCTGCTCCTCATTGAGCACTCATTCAGGAAGTGATCATTGTATTCGCACCTATAACAATCGTTTGTGCCCTTACGACACTCACCTAGATGGAGTTTACCACACTTGCCACATGGGGGTTTCCCCCACAAACTTTGAGTCACACTAGCTTGGGATTGAGAACCCCGAGCTTTGAAATTCTGATAGCCCAGAGACTTCTAATAATAGTTGTTACTTGGAGCTAGTCACTTGCTGAGGATTGTGCATAGTTCGAATACCTCTTCTGAAAATAGGACGTGTCCCTTTTACCTTGCTTATGCTGGCTAGGCTCATGACGTGCCAACTTAGCCTTTTTTCTCAAGTGCTGCTCTCTTTCCCTCTTCTTGTCCTCCTGAAGTTGTTGTGCATAGACCATTAGCCTAGAGATGTCCATGTCTGGAGACAACAATGTCGCTTTGCACTCCTTTTTCACGTGCATTCCCAAGATGGATATGAACTTTCTCATCTTAGACCTCACATCGAGGACCATCTGTGGAGCATACATATATAGCTGTATGAATTTGAGGCTATATTCTTTGACAGTCATCCCCTCCTGCTTTAAGTTGACAAACTCCGCCACCTTCACTTCCCTCAACTCTCGTGGGAAGAAGTGATCAAGAAAGGCACTCTCAAAGTCGTCCCAAATAGAAGGCTCAGCATCCTCACCTCGGCTTTCTTCCCATTGATTGTACCAGACATTTGCCCCATCCTTGAGTTGAAAAGGAAGCAAGTTCAACTCCTTTTGTCTTAGTTGCATGCATAGCTTTCAACACTTTCTACATCTAATCAATAAAGTTCTGGGGTCTTCCTCAACCTTTGATCCAGTAAAAACTAGTGAGCTCATCCTCATGAAATCTCTCAGTCTGGTGGCAGTTGTTGGCTCTTATGAGCTAGACCTGAGAGTCTGTAAACTCCGCCCACTCTGAACAACTACCAATTGAGTGAACATAGCGATAGCTCCTCTGAAGTCAGCCTCTATGGTAGAAGTAGGTGGAGCAATAGGCATCTGTGGAACATCAGTGGCTCTAGCTGGTCCACCTCGACCCTTCGTTTCTATCTGAGTAGGCACCTCCGAAGTGGGACTCCCAGTATTTTCGGTTGAAGCATCCCTTTGGGTCACGATACGTTTTGGAGGCATGATCTACAAAAGCATAATGCATGAGTTAGAAAATAGATTTGTAGAGTTTTTAACTCTATCGCACAAACTCATAATACAAGGAAGTGAAACAATTCCTAATATCCTATAGCCTCCTACTTACGAAGTGTGGTGCACAACACACCCATTAACAAGACTCTACTAGACATGACTTCATAGGCTGTCTAGGACTCTTAAACTCTTTGATCTGATACCAAGTTTATCACGCCCCAAGAAGGAACCCTTGGCGTGGCCGGTACTCGATGACATAGCTAGCCCCCAAGCGAACCACTTGGCCTCATCATATTCGTTCAATCACATTCTAGTAGCTGAAAGCATCAAGGTATAAGAATACGTAAAGAAAGGAAATGTCAAATGATAAATAAAGGCTAAAGGCCAAACATCTCATCCACAAGCTAAGCAAGACTAGTATGAAAGAAAATTAGCCAATATAACATCCAATCACAACTCAACAGTCTAGTCTATGAAGCCTCTAAGAGATCTGAATAATGGTACCAATGATAGACCCATAGCTACCTCTAAACAAAGTGAAATAAGTCTAAACTCGAAGATAGAAAGAAACATAATGTCCTCCTAAAGTAAAGGAGGTCTCACCAATCGACTGGAAACAAATAGGTCCTCAACGGGGCGCATGCTGATGACCAATACACCTATCTCTGCAACATGAAAAGATGCAAGCCCAAATGGACGTCAGTACGTTGAATGTATGAGCATGTAAAATGGTAGAGAGAAACATGTAAAGGAAGAATAACATCAAACTCAAATAGCTCAACTCAAGAAGTAGAAACCTCAATCATCATGTCAAGACTCTAAAGTAAGAATGCAATTCAGACAATGATTACTCATCCATCATCCATTTATCATCCACTCAGAGTATTATCAAGGCCTAATTGGGAGTATCTCTAACTAACAACCATCACCTATGAGCCGATGATGATACAATGAAGTGATATTGTTGCCACATCCATCTAATATCCTACCAGGGGTATAAGACATCCTATCAATGGATCCAAAATCAACAACATCAAGTCCTCATTTTGGGACAGTAGGAAACATCCGGCTATGTAGTTATTGGTTCGAGTTGGACTTACTCATACACAATTCGGTGCTCAATACTCCTCCCAAGACTCAATTATCTCATAAGACATTAACCCTATGGTTAACTCATTCATCTAGTCTCATTGGACATTTATCAACTCATCTTATCACATCAAGCATCAACCCTTTGGTTACATCATTTTCAGGTTCAGTTCTTGACTCATTGAGACTCAATCATGCATCATTCTAACTCATAGTATTTAGGAGAAACAAATGTACAATGAAAGCATTTAGGGATTCCATGGACTCTTTAGGCTCAAATTATGCTCATGCAAGTGAAATATGTGAAGATAATAAGAAATCATGCTAGGGTTCATGTAGTAAGGAAAAATCATGAAATTCAAGTAATTAAATCATAAAAATAGTAATTCATGCAAGATCATATAGAAATACATTAGATTTTAAGAAAAACCTTCAAGAAACATTCATGGGAGACTCATTTTACTCACATCACCATCAATTCGAGTTATAGGGCACATGGAAGAACATAATCAATATTTTGGTTAGCCTTACATACCTAGAAGTTTTGAACCTGGAAGTAGCTTGGAAGAATTCTCAAGTTTTCCTTCAAACCTTAGCCCTTTTCTCTCTTGAAACCTTGCTTTTACATCTGAGAGAGTGGTTTAGCGTAAAAAGATTAATTTGACATGTTTAGGGCATTTTTAGGTGTAAAAACGCCAATCCTAGGCTTAAAAAGCATGGGAAAAGACCAAAATAACCTTTCCTAAAAAGTTATCAAAAGTCGGATATGGGCCCATTTATAGCCCGTAGAAGTTCCACGGTCCGTAGGGACCCTTTCATAAAGTTGTGGCCCAATTTTGAGGTCTTTGGTTCACCTTTGCGAGCCTATTTCATGGACCGTAGAAGGATCTACCACCCATAGATGGATTCATGAAGTCTGGAACAAAAAATTAATGTTTCAGGACTTTGTTCCACGAATTAGCAGACGGGCCGTATTTCAATTTACGGCCCATAAAGAGGTTTTGTAATATCGCTTTGCTCTAGTAGTCCTCAGTAAAACAACTATAAGGTTTGACTCTGAACTCCAAATGAGGTGAAACTAGTTGCGTTGGAAAGATAATTCAAAGAGCTTGCATTTGGTAGATCATGATCCACCTAATTTGTTTTGTGCTAAGAGTTATGATCATTTAAAGTTGACCCTTGCATACTCCAACACTAGAAACTCAATTTATAGGAAACTTTTGAACTCGACTAAGTACTAGCGGTCTCTTTTGACCCTAATACACTTCCCACATATAAGAATGACACTTGAAACATCGGTACATGTGAGGATAGAGTTATGGGATGTCACAACCTAGTAATCCAACAATGACTCAGATCAAGCTTCACAAGGAAAGGAAGAATAAAAAATCCAAAGCGAAATCTTGCTTATATGTTGCACTTTCACCCACAATTGTTCCCGAAATCATGTTGCTGGAATCAGCAAAAGCAATATGGGATTTTCTCAAAGAAGAATACCAAGGAAATGAGCAAAACAAAGGTATGAAAGTTGTGAATCTCATCAGAGAACTTGAGATACAAAGAATGAAGGATAATGAAACTGTCAAAGAATACTCAGATAGGTTTCTTAGCATTGTGAACAAGTTAAGAATGTAGGGAAATAAGCTTCATGATATTAGAGTTGTTGAGAAAATCCTTGTTACATTTCCCGAGAAGTTTGAACCAACGATTGCTTCCTTAGAAAATACTAAGGATCTGTCAAAGATCACTTAGGCAGAATTACTAAACGCATTACAGGAAAGGGGACTATAGCAATTGAGAGTTATAAAGGTACAAAACTTATTACTGAAGTTTTGTTTGTTCCTGTACTTTATCAAAATTTATTAAGTGTTGGACAACTACTTGAAAAGGAATTCAAATTCTTTTTTGAAGTTAAGGCATGTCTGATAATTAATGAAAGTGGTCAAGAGCTATTTAGGATTAAAATGCAAGACAAAATCTTTCTTTGTATCCAATGGAGGAAGAACAGATAGCTTTTCCATGTCGGTCCACCGTTGGGTCGTTTCAACCACAGGGCTATTTTGTATATGCAGAAAAAGGAGCTGTCAAAAGGATTACCCCCACTTGAAGAGGAACTTCTAAGTTGCGAGGCATGTCAATTTGGTAAGGAAACAAGATATCCATTCACAATTCAATTTGCTGAGAAACTCAAAAATTGCAACTAATTCATACAGATCTTGGAGGCCCTAAAAGAACTACATCATTGAAAGGAAGCAGGTATTGCATAATTTATATTGATGATCTAACAAGAATGGGTTGGATATACTTCTTATGATTCAAATCTGAGGCTGCATAAGCTTTTTGGAAATTCAAAGCCTTAGTAGAAAATCAAAGCGGCTGCAAAATAGAAGTGCTCAGATCAGATGATGAGACTGATTACACTTCAGATCAATTCACAAACTTTTGTGAAGTTGCTCGAATAGAGCATCAACTTACTACTCCATATACTCCACAACAAAATAGAGTAAGTGAAAGGAAGAATAGGACTATCATTGATATGTCAAGGCGTATGTCACACGAGAAAGATCTTCCTAAAAGGTTTTGGGCAGAGACAGCCAATACGGCTGTATTTTTGTTGAATAGGCTGCCTACAAGGCAGTGAAAACACCTTTTGAAGCATGGCGCAGATTCAAACTATTTACTGAAGAGCCTCAAGATTTTTGGTTGCTTATGTTTTTCTCACATACGTCAGCGAAGAAGGGATGAACTAGACAAAGCTTGGTTGCTATAGTTTGCAGTCAAAAGCTTGCAGAAATTTTCAACCACAAACTGGAAAAATTTTGGTAAGTAGTGATTTGGAATTTGTTGAACAGAAGCAATGGGATGGGATGGAGAAAAACAAGAAACTGAAGCCAATGAGTTTCACAATTATGAGGAGCGAGTTGATCATCTTCCGGTTCGAGGAACCAGATCACTTTCAGGTACTTCTAATGCAGAACAAAAATAAGACATGGAAGCTGGTTGAAAGACCTCAAAGACAGAAAGATTATTGGTGTTAAATGGGTTTACATAACTAAGCAAAATGCAGATGGTTTGGTGAGAAACCACAAAGCTAGGCTTGTGCTGAAGCGTTATGCTCAGATTTTTGGTGAGGATTTTTCTGAAACATTTGCACCAGTTACAAGACTTGACACAATCAGGCTTGTTTTGGAAATTGCAGCACAAAAGGGTTGGAAAATCTACCAACTGGATGTTAAATCAGCTTTTCTGAATGGTTTATTACAGGAAGAAATCTCAATAGAGTAGCTTGAAGGGTTTGTTGTGGAAGGACAGGAAGATAAAGTCTACTTGATGAAAAAGGCCCTATAGGATTAAACAATTCCCAAAGAGCTTGGTACAGAAGAATCGATGATCATCTTTCCCACTTAGGTTTTCAAAAAAGCCTAAGTGAATCAACTGTTTTCATAAAGCATGTTAACTCTGACATTACTATAATTTCTCTATATGTTGATGATCGTTTGGTAACAGGAAGTAATGTTATGCTCATAGAAGAGTTAAAAATGGAGATGATGAAAGTCTTTGAAATAACGGATCTTGGAGAGATGGCTTTCTTTCTTGGAATGGAGATTAGACAATTCCAAGATTACATATTCATTTGTCAGAGGAAGTATGCAAAAGAAATTATGAGGAAATTTAGGCAAAAGTATGAGTACACCTATGAATCAAAAGGAGAAGCTAATGAAGGATGATGGTGTTGAATGGGTACAAGAAGAAAGCTACAGAAGCTTGATAGGATGCTTGATGTATCTTGTAGAAACAAGGCCAGGTATAATATATGTTGTAAGTGCACTATCTGGATTTTTGAATTCTCCTAGTGAATTGCATATGAAAGCTGTAAAAAGAGTACTCAGATATGTCAAAGGCATAATGGACCATGGAGTCAAATTTTGCAAGTGATAGAATTTCAAACATTAAGGATTCTCTGACCGTGAATGGAGTGGTTCTGCTGATGATATGAAATGTACTTCAGGGTACTGTTTTATTTTTGGCGCTGGATATTTTTCTTGGTGTTTGAAAAAAATAAGAGATTATTTCTCAATCAATTACAGAGGCAGAATTCATTGTTGCGACAACTACGGTCAATCAAGCCTTATGGATAAGGTAAATCTATTGCGATGTTGGATTGGATACGAAGGAAAGCACTGAGATATTTGTGGACAACCAAGCTGCCATCCCTATTTCTCACAACCCCATATTTCATAGAAAGACCAAGCATTTCAATGTAAAGTTATATTTTCTTAGAGAAGTGCAAGAGGGTGGTCTAGTGAATCTGGTGTATTACAAAACGGAGGAGCAACTAGCCGATATTTTTACAAAAGCTCTTCCAGTCATCAAATTTGAATTCTTGAGAAAGAAGCTTGGAGTTTGCAGCTCTTGATGCAAGGAGATTTAAATCTGGCTCATGAGCTGTTAATTGATGTTGAGTTGGCATGATGACATGGCAGTTGATGTGTTTTCTATTCCAAAAGATAGATTTTCTGTTTTAGTTTTCAGTTTTGAGTTTCCTAGTCTTTAGGCATGTAGTTGTTGGAAGACTTAATTTCTAGTTTTTAAGAAGTTTCTGTTTGAGTTACTACAGATTAGTTAGGATTTCATGGTATTTAAACGTCTCTTCTTTAAACGTAATGGAATACTCTCCTTTTCTTCTTTTTTCATATCGTTTTTCATTTGTAAACATCAACACTATTTTCCCCTATAAAAGCATATAGCGAATACTCGCTAAGCTCACACTTATGAGACCCTATAAAATAGATCCTTTAAGAACTATCCCCGGAAATGAACACCGCTGCTAAATCTCGAAAATACATTTTTTGTTAAATTGGCGACTTTGTTTTATACCAGAGATTAAAATAGTACTTGGGTGGTACAAGCGATGATAGAGCTCTAGTATCTTCCCACTCTAGCTTTAAAGAATATGGAATATCTATGATAGACACAGTATCATTAGAATAAATCTGATTATACCAAAAACATAGAGTAAGATGAAGTTCAGCTTGATCTTCTGCACATCTTCTAGATTGTCCACCAGATACAAGATGGGACAATTCTCCATCTACTCCTATCCTTAGCATGTGAATGTTCTGTCCTAGCTGCTAATAGCCTCTGTGACATTGCCTGGAATTGTCCATGCTTTACCTTTAAGGTTTAGGATGATTCTCCACAAGTGAGCTGTGTATGGACAACTTAGAAATATATGGTTGACTGTCTCAGCTGTCTCTTTACACAGAAAGCATCTTGAGCACATTGTCAATTTGTCATACCTCTGCTTATCAAATTGTCCACTATTAAAGTGTCCTCCTTTGTTAGTAACCACATAAAAATCGATACCATGCGGGAACCTTTATTCTCCAAATCTGCTTCCGTAGCAAGTTCGCGATCTGATTTTTGTATTGGTTCATAATTTTTAAGGCAACATTGACTTTAAACATGCTTTTGGAGTTAGCTTGCCACCACAAAAGGTGTTCACCTGCTTGAACTCCAACTCCAGGAAATTGATCATCTTTGCTGAAGAAATCAGTTGCCCTTTGAACTTCCCAATCATTGAAATTTCTTCTAAACTTCAAGCTCCACACCTCAGATGTCCACATGATAGCTATAGTTTTTTGTTGGTGAAGGACTAGGTTAAGGATATCTGAGAATACCAGTCCTAGGATACCAACCTTATGCCAATTGTCCTTCTAAAAGTTGTTTTTGTTTCCATTTGCCACTTTGATAGTTTTCAGCTTACTCCAGAGGGATCTGATAGGCCTCCATAAGTTGACCCCATGCGGAATTAACTTCCTTGGTCGTCCAGCTGTCCTCTTGTTCATATTTAGATTTAATTACTCTTCCCGCCAGTAGGTGGTTTTCTTTGGTGAACTTCCACAATCACTTCGTCATTAGAGTTTCACTTTGAATCTTCACGTTCTTAATACCCAAGCCTCTGTATTTTTTCTCACAGATGACTGAATTAAACTTGAACAAATGGTAGCCTTCCTTCTCTTTGTCACCAATGCCATAGAAAGTTTCTCCTGATGCTATCCAACATCTTGATGACTCCTGCTAGAATGGAAATCAAGGACATCATGTATGTTGGAAGTGCATAAAGGAGTGTTACAGTAATGTTCTCTCACCCCGCTGAGGAATTTTGTTTCGACGCCTTCTAAGCATGATGTGCACCTGATGTCTCATTTTTCTGTCATTCATTGGCTATCGGTGACCTATCCAAGAACTGCAATTGTTAATTTATCAGGGCCTCTACCACCAGTCGGAAAACATCCTAAAAGCCTTTTTGAGCGATTCACACAGACCCATGTAAGCGCTCTTCCTCTGAAAGATAAGTTGCTTGTTGCTAGTGGATTGAAAAAAGAACTTATCGTCAAGTATTTATTTAGATAAGTACGGAGTTTGCTTTTTTTCTCAGCTGATGTATGGCGATGATTCCATGACCACTGCTATTGATATTAGCAACACTTCTAGCGGTGCACTTCATTTATAGCTTCAAATAATGGTTTTGGAGTTAGAGATTTCGATTTGGACAAATTTAAACTGTCTAACCATTTCCAATTTTCCTTGCCGGAGATGCCATCTTGGGGTTAGAGATTGCCATCAGGTCCAAGTGATGTATAATTCACTAGCAAGAGAAAATGGAAATAGTCGGACAGTTGAAATTTCTCCAAGTCGAAATCTCTAACTCCAATCATTATTTAAAGCTATAAAATGAAGTGCACCACTAACAGTGTTGTTAATCTCAATAGCAGTGGCAGTGGCATCATCATCATATGTCAGCCTAGAACAAAAGAAAAATTCGGGCTTATTTGAATACTTGACGATAAGTTCTCTTCACAATCCACCAGCAACAATCAATTTATCTTTCACAGTAAGATTTCTCACTCGGGTCTCCATAAATCCCTCCAAAATACTTTCAGGATGTTTCTTGGGTGGTGCTACATGCCCTGATAGATTGAGAATTTTAGTTTTCAAGCAGGTCAATGATGACCAATGAATGACAGAAAAATGAGACATCAGATGCACATCATGCTTAGAAGGTGCCCATACCAAATTCTTCAACTGGGGATGAGAGGATGTAACGGACCTTGCATTCCATCTGAAATCATTATAAACCGTCTTTCTATGTGGTTTTTCTGTTTTGCACTTCTTTTCTGATGTCCCACCAGATTGAGGAATATTTTTATAATTCTAATAGTGTTATAGTCTTCTTTGCCTAGTCGTCTCCCTGGTTATGATAAGCCTTTCCTTGGGGATCCCTTGAATATATTTGCCACTCTTTATGTCAGCAGTCGATATATCATGCATTCCTTTATCCATGTGGTCTAAGCCGATATATCTTGCATTTGCATCTAAATTAAAGCCACCCTAGTCTACACCTAGGAACTCATCTACGTCCAAGTCAAAGTCATCCAAGTCTATATCTTGCAACTCATTTACTAACCAAATCCAAGCCACCTAAGTGTACGCCTTGGAACTCATGAATAAAATCATCTAGTTCTTCCATTTCATATTCATCTGCTATGTAATCAGCATCATCTCTGTGTTGATGGGACATGTTACATTCTAACTAACTGAACTTGGGGCTAAATTTAGGGTGCTTGTTTTTTGCCTTTTGATGGCAATAGGTTTATTGGTTGACTCCAGGACGGGAAAGGTCGTTGCTCCTTTGTGTGGACATGTGTAATGCTTATTTCCATCAGTGTGGAATCCTGATGGCCCAACGTTTGTAGCTGAGAACAAGGATAAAATGTGTAGAATATGGGATATTCAGAACTTGTCCAGATCAGTCACTGCTTTGAAAGGTAAACTTGGAGCTATTCGGTCCATGTGCTACACGTCTGATGACAGGTTCATGGCTATGGCAGAGCCTACATATTTTGTCCTTATTTTTGATGTAAAAAGTGGTTATGAGGTGGAGCAAGAAATTGATTTTGTTGATGAGATATCAGGAGTATCTTTTAATCCAGATATAGAGTCCCTTATCATTGGCATGTGGAATTACATATTTAGTAGCCTCCTTGAGTTTGGATAACAACACAACTTATCATACCTTGATACAATATTATTAGAACCTCTGAAGATATGAGTGAATTATATTTGTATATATGAACCTAAATATAATACATTTCTGAGGTGCTCATATTCTTTCATCAAGGTAAGAATATTTGTGTCATCGTCCATACTTAAAGAGATTACTAAATATGTGATTCCACACACCAATGATAAGGAACTCTATATCGGGACTAAAAGACACTCCTAATATCTCATCATAGAAATGGATTTCTTGCTCCACCTCATATCCACTTTTTACAGAAAAATGTGGACAAAATCTGTAAGCGCTGCCATAGCCATAAATCTGCCATAAGAAATAGAGTGAATTGACTGAATAGCTCCAAGGTTACCCTTTGAATCAGTGACTGAGGTGGACAAGTTCCGAATATCCCATATTCTGCACGCTTTATCCTGGTTTCCCATTGCAAACATTCAGCCATCACGATGCATCGCTGATGCAATGAGTAGTCCACATGTTTGCACAAAGGACAAAACACCGGTCCATTCCTGGAGTCAACCAATAAACCTATTGCGATCAACAGGCAAAAAACAAGCGCCCTAAATTTTTGCCCCAAGATCATATAGTTAGACCTTACATCAATTTTCCCTCACCCCTAGCTGCGGAATTTGGTTTAGGAACCTTCTAAGCATGATGCCATCATGTAGTGGTTTACTTCATTAGAAGGTACCAAGACCAAATTCCTCATCTGGGTTGAGAGAACATTGATGTAATGGGTCTTGCATTCTATTTGAAATCATAGTATAAACTGCCTTTCTTTGTGGTTTCACACTCCTTTTCTGATGTCTCGCCAGATTGAGAAATATTTTCATAGTTCTGATAGTGTTGTAGTCTTCTTTGCCTAGTTGTTTCCCTGGTTATGGTAACCCTTTCCCAGAGGATCTCTTGAATATCTTTTCCACTCCTTATTCCAGGAGCCGAAATATCTTGCATTCTTTTATTAATGTAGCATACTCATCCACATCCAAATCAAAGTCTATACCTAGGAACTCATCTACATCCAAATCAAAGTCATCCAAGTCTATGTCTTGCAACTCATCTACATCGAAATCAAAGCCACGCAAGTTGTCTTCTTGGAACTCATCAATAAAACCTTCTATTTCATATTCATGTGCTACGTCATCAGCATCATCTCCCTGTGAATGGGACATGTTACGCTCTAACTAAATGATTTTGTGGAAAAACTTTCGGGTGCTTGTTTTTTGCCTGTTGATCACAATAGGTTTATTGGTTGACTCTAGGACTGTAAAGGGTAGAGAGGCAGGTGCATTTTTTGCCTACTCTTGAATAGTGCACCACTGGTCCTTACCCTAGCTGGGGAGGTTTTTCAACAACTTACCCACTACTTTGTGTAATTGGAGTTTGGGGAGGATAGTTTGTACCTAGATCTTACCTTACCTAGGGAGGTAGAGAAGTTGTTTACGATAAAATAGGTTAGGATTTGGGAATTTATATTAGAAGCTTTTTGTTCTCCTGTAACTCTCTTAAAAATAGCTAAATTATACTATTGAGGGAGTATCACTGAACTCAATTTTGCAGAGCTAATCATTCCCTCAATTTGATTTAGATTCATTAATTCATATTAGGATTGTACACTCCTGTAACTATGAAAAAGGCTAGCCTTTTTGTCGGGAGGGAGTATCATTAAACACAATTTGGCTAATATATGAACACTTTAATTGTTTTCTTATTTTATGTGTATTTTTGTTTTTCTAGATCAAGCGTGGGAAGATATGTACTTCCATCGATATGTTGTATAGTGGTGAACCACAATGAATTTGTCACATCGAAGAACCACTCACGCAACTTCTGGATTCTTTGAACAAGGTAGGATATGCTGCTGCAGCTGCTGTTGTTGTTGATATGTTGCACAATCCCAGTTTTCATTGGGGTGCCAAGTTGTCAATGGTTTCATGTTTTCTATAATATCGCTCAGGTCGACTCTTTTGATAATCTATATGTTTGTTTATGCACTGTACTCTTTTCTAATTTATCTTATTCTACAAGTTTTTATGTTTTTGAACTTTATGGGATGAGTGTTACCGTGTTACATATCAAACAGACAGCTTTCGTGATGGTATGTTCTGAAGAAGGAAGGTTTCTGAGCTATGTTGAGTTATGAAAAAAACTTTCAAGGAAAAACCGAAAAAGATAATAACTACTATTTCATTAGGAGGTTGAATGAAACACACTAAGTGGTTTCTTGCCATCTACCTTAGCATGGATGGATAGAGTTACCCGGTACCGCTAGAGGTAGCAAGTACTCAATGGTACAATTGCGATGTGCGCAAACTAGTCCAGAACTAACATTATTTTGGAAAAGAAAAGAAAAGCTAAGTGCTCATGCCTAGGCTACCCATCGGCATATCTAGGTAAAAAGTCCAAATAATACGCTTCCTTTTGTAGTGCCAGTTTTTTCCAAATACTGCAGTGTTTTTAAGTACGCAAAAATCTGCCAGTTTGTTGCAAGGAATCATATTCTCTTCATTGAATGATCGAGAAAATGCCTTTTGTAGATCTCTTATTTCACCCACATTTTGTTACTTAAGCTGAAGTCATTCTTGCAATAATCTTAACAAGTTTCCTCCCTCCTTTCTCCAAAGGGGAGATCGGTGGGAACATCTGAAGTTTGATGCCCTTGAATGACTAAGCTAGGGAAACATTGGGTGGACAATAATAATTATACTTTTATGCAAGAGTACAAGAAGATTAGCAGTCATCAAAATTTACTGAAGTTTGATCACCAAACATGTTTATAAATGAACAAAAATCAAAGGAAAATGGAAGTCATTTGACAATATATTATTCCTTTTTTGATAACTTACTACGATGATTACGTTTCAACCCAAAATTTTCCGGGCTCCTCTATATAAATCATCCATTCTGCTTCACTAGGACATGTTTCTTCCCAATATTAATGAATTTGGCTATTCATATGTTTGGTAACTAAAGTCAATATCTGATCAAATCGGTTGTTTTGACATATCTTGAGGCTTAGTTAATTTCGTATAGGCTTTAATTATTTTTTAATCCTCTGATGAAGTACTGACACTAATGCTAGAGAATTGGCATATTCATTTCTGTTGATCTACTATAAATAGAGTGAAAAATCGCTCCATTACACTTTATAGATGTCACATCATTTTTACGAACCAAAGAGTTGAATCTCCATGTGAGCTTTGTTCTCTGGCTTCTGGCTTCTAGGACAAGGGGCGGATAACCCGTTTTACCACTATTATGAAGAATTTGTAACCATAATTAGATGTCTTTCAGAAGTTGAAGATATTCTTCTTTTTTTGATAAATGAAGATTTTCTTGTTTGTTCATGATGGTAAACTTCTCTGTAATTCTGTTCATAACAAAGTGAAACCTTAAGCTCTTTGTTGCAGTAACTGGTCGTTTGCAACTTGGGATGGCACAGCGTGGTTCAATAGTATAAGAAACTCGACACTCCAATTCATGTTTTCACATGGACCCTTGTCAGTTCTTACCTTTTGACATATTGAGAAGGTTGATAATAAGAAAGGTCTTGCATTGACACTCGAGATGCAGCAGATAGATGAAAGTGAGAATAACGAGGCAGATGAAGATATGTATGGCATAAATGAAGAATCTCAAATAGGCAGCGACGGAGACGACTAGGAACTTTTGGTTAGCGATGAAACATCTAGAATTAGTTAGGCATCTTTCTTTCTTAAGGTGAAACCAAAAAATTACTTGCATAATTCTTATCAAATCATGTTCATAATTCATAATGAAAATCAAGATATAATGCATAGATTCATAATCATGTATTTTAGTAAATCTATGCATGATCGAGTAAATCAATGTCAATTGAATTATAATTGAAAGAACCCATGAAGAATTACAAGAACCCTAGATGAAATTGAATAGAATTTGATTTAGAAAAGCTCAAATTCTTTAGGCTTCATGGATGAAAAGGATCTATGAATGAATATCCACATATCTTAGGTAGATCCTAGCCTTGAAATGTGAAAAGGAGACTTGAGTCCTTGAAGCCCTAGCTTGAGGGTGAAGATGACCTTGGGAGAGAAGTCCTTGAGAAAATTTTGGGATTTTGGATGAATGAGAGGGAATGGGTGAATTGAGTAGTGCAAAATCAGTTATAGGGATTAGCAATAACATAGAAATGATGTTGCTTGATATTAAGAAGATGGAAAATGTCTAAAATATCCTTGTAAAAATAACTGATGGCATTGACCATGGGACCCTTCTAAAGTCCATGTTCCCTTTAATGAGCCATATAGACCTTCATGGAAATCGGAGGCAAAATTCCAGGTTCTTGAAGTTTTATTTTATGACCCAGATCTACGGTTTGTGGAAATTTCTACGGTTCGTAGAATCCCTCTTGTCCTTTTGAAAATCTTGAAAATCAACTCTTGGAATCTCCATATGGAAGGGTCTATGGGGATATTAATTGAGTGGCTTTTCAGTCCCGCATTCCTTTCTACTCAATTTCTGGCGGTCCTTTAGTAACGCCCGATAAAATTACCAAAATACCCCTAGAGGAGAGATGTGTGCATAACGTGTCTTTTGATGCTCGGATGAGAAATCTGAGGTTGGATTTGAGATCAGCAAGAAAAATTAAGCAGGGAAAAGGTCTTGGTCGATTTTTAGAGCGGCCGAGTCAAAAGATAATTTTTCGTTCCAAAACGAGAAACAGTGAGAGTTCGGGACAGAGCCGTGTCGCAGACCTATCGCGGAGGCGCACTTGTGTTTTTTCAAAATTTTTTTATCGGGTTGAGAAAACTCGTCGAGAATTTTTTTTCCAAAAATAAACTAGCCATGACCAATATGCGTCGCGGACTGTGTTATTTAAAGACCGGAAAATTTTTAAAATTTCGAGGGGCATTCTAGTCCATTTCTAACATCTTCTAAAAATCATATACGATTAATATAGGTCAATTTCGTGAAGGAAGGGTTCAAAACCCATTCTAAAATCCTCATTCTAGCAAATTCACAAAGTTAGGGCTTGAGGAGAGTCAAGGTTGAAGAGTCAAGAGGAGATTCTACGAGGAAATTATCGGTAGCAATTATCCCAGGTATGTAAGGCTAACATAAAGCATGGTATTGTTCTTCCATATGCCTATTTTAAGTAAATTAAGTCCATGATTGAAGATGATGAGTTATATGTTAAAATCCTTGAGTATTCCATTGAGTTTTTTTTTACTTAATTCTTATATTTTACATAATTGATGATCACCACAAAACTATTTTACTGCATAACTTATTTTCATGAATGATTTTACAAAATTCTATGTCTATTGTACTAAAGAATACGAGAATGAGCTTAGGGGGAATGAATCTAGAGCCTTGACGATGATGATGTTATGATTGTGGTCCAAATTGATGAGAGTCTTTATGATGATGTTAATGAGAGTGATGTTCACGAGTCTTAAAAATTGAAACTAAATTCTAAAAGAATGTTTCGAGCCCATGATGTTGATGTTGATGTTGATGAGTTGATGTTGATGATGGTGTTGATGTTGATAGACTACGTCTCTATGGGACCGATGATGATGATGTTGATATTGATGTACTATGTCCTTATGGGACCAATGATGATGATGTTTTTTGAGCAGGTCAAGTTCTAGGAGGAGTATTGAGCACCAAAATGGGAGAGAGTGAGTCCCACTCGAACTCAATAACTATGTGGCCCGCGTAGAAGAGAGGATTGAGCTGTAATACATATGTTTTCTTGTCCCAAAAGAGGACTAATGTTATTTTTTGGATCCACTGATGGTGATGTCCTTTACCTTAGGCAAGGTACTGAATGGATGTAACAATGACATTGCTTCGTTGTATCATCACCAGCTCATAGGTGATGGTTGTCAGTTACAGAAACTCCCAGTTAGGTCTTATATTGATAGTACTCTGATGTTGATGTGATGGTATGAGTCTTGATGGATGTTGATGTTTTATTATCTACTCATTATCCTTGTCCTAAACGGGCATGAGTCCTTTGAGTTGAGTCGAGTTTCCTTGAGATGAGTTTGATGTATTGATGAGATGTTGATGGTCATTGTCTACTCCTTCTTTAGATAGACATTTGACATTCTAACGGAGTATGACGTTGAGTTGATGTTATCCCTGTACTGCTCTATATGTATTGTTATATTCAGCCATCTTACATACCGTTTCATGTAGTGATGCCTTTCGACGCTGCATCATTTCATGATGCAGATACAGGAGGTAGAGGACTTCTCTAAATGTATCATTGAGGTTCGGAGGTTCTGAGTTCAATTATTGGTGAGTTCTCCTTGCTATCTGCAGGAGCCTTTTTCGTTATCAGTTATTTTATTTTATTTAGTTGGGTAGCCATGGCCTATCATGGTACCTTCTTAGACTGTCTAGTTGAGTTGAGTTAGAGGCTTCGTACACATGAGTTGAGGTCTGATGTTTAGGTCTTTTCGCTCTTCGAGTTGAGTTAATAACACTTTTTACTTGTCATTGATGTTGAGACTGCGTTTATTCGCCATTGGCCCTCCTTATTGATGTAGAATGACTGGTATAGCTTACTACCGTATTTTGTTACTTCCTCGATGCTTGATGTCGAATGCCTGTGCTGATATTTAGTGGTTCGCTTGGGGATTAGAAATAGTCTCTGGGTGCCAGCAACGCCTAGGCTACCTTCTGGGGCGTGACAAACTTGGTATCAAAGCATAGAGTTCAAGAGTCCTAGGGGAGTCTATGAAGCCTTGTCTAGTAGAGTCTTGTTTATGTGTTGTCCATCGCACTTCATAAAGAGGAGGCTATAGGATATTTGGAATTGTTACATTTCTTTGGCATTCAGAGTTCGTGCAATAGAGTTTGACTCTATGAAACTTTCTTCTAATTCGTGCATTGCACGTTTGTAGATCATGACTCCTAAATGCACTGCTTCCAAAGAGATGTCTCAGCCCCAAATGCTGGGGATCCCCCACCAGAGGTCCCAACCCAGCCTGAGATGAGGAGATCGAGCTGACCTGCCAGGGCTACTAAGATCCCACATGGATCACCTGCTCAGTCAACCTCCACTTCGGAAGCAGACTTCAGGGGAGCCATTGCTATGCTCACTCAGTTGGCAGCCTTCCAAAGTAATAGCCAAGGTCCCCAAGCCCCTAGCTCCAGCTCCCAAGAGCCTACAACTGCGACCAGGCTCAGAGATTTCCTGAGGATAAACCCGCCAATCTACATGGGGTCGAAGGTGAAGGAAGACCCACAAAATTTTATTGATTAGATGTGAATAATTTTGAGGGCTATGCATGCTAATAAGGTTGAGGGAGTTGAGCTGGTCTCTTACCATCTTAAGGATGTTGCTAATGTCTGGTATAACTAGTGGGAAGATAGTAGAGGTGAGGATGTTGAACCTGCTGAGTGGGAGGAGTTTGAGAGTGCTTTCCTCGACCACTTCTTCCCCCAAGAGATAAGGGAGGCGAAGGTAGAGGATTTCGTGAACCTAAAGCAAGAGGGGTTGACTATCAAAAAGTACAACTTCAAGTTCATTCAAATGTCTCAGTATGCCCCGGAGATGGTCCAAGATATGAGGGGTGAGAACGAGAAAGTTCGTGTCTGTATTGGGCAGACATGTAAAGAGAGAGTGTTAGGCATCATTGCTGATTCCAGGTATGGGCATCTCTAGACCTATGGTCTAGGCCCAGTGAACTAAGGAGGACAAGAAGAAGGACAGAGAAGAGCAGCAGAGAAAGAAGGCCAACTCGGTAAGGCATGAGCCTAGCTAATAGAAATAGAATAAAGGTGATAGAACCTATTTTCAGAAGAGGTCTTCTAGCCATGCACCTTAGATGGCAAGCACGCCTGTTCAGTAGAACAGGTATGATCAGAAATCTTATGGTCACCAGAATTTCAGAGCCTAGAGTCCTCATTCCCAAGCTAGCATGACCCAAGGTCCGAGAGGGAAGCCACCTTGTGGAAGATGTGGCAAACTTCACCTTGGTGCGTGTCGTGAGGGCACAAATTCTTGTTATTTATATAGACAACCAGACAATTTTCAGGGTGAGTGTCCTGTGAAGAGATGGGTGATAGAAGTAACAAAGCTTAGTCTTCTACAGCGCCCCCTACGGGCGGTCATCAGAAGGCTACTACTGCGGGAGCAGGAGGCGAGACGAACCATCTGTATGGGATGGTTCATCAACAGGACCAAGAGGTTGCACCAGATGTTGTCATGGGTATGCTCCGAGTCTTTTCTTATAATTGTTATGCATTGCTAGACCCCGATGCCACTTTATCTTTTGTGACGCCCTATGTGACATTGAGATGTTTCCAGAGTATTTGCTTGAGCCTTATATTGTTTCTACTCCTATTGGTGAGTCTATCCTTGTTAAGAGGGTCTATAGAGATTGTGTAGTATCCATCTATCATATGGGTACTTTGGATGACTTGGTAGAGTTGGAGATTGTTGATTTTGATGTAATCCTTGGTATGGATTGGCTCCATGCCTGTTATGCCTCAATAGATTGTAGGACTCTCAAATTCCAATTTCTAGATGAACCGATCCTAGAGTGGAAGGGAAGTTCTGTTGCACCCAAAAAATAAGTTTATTTCCTACCTGAGGGATAGAAAACTAATTTCTAAAAGTTGTATTTACCACCTCGTGTGAGTTATATCTCATGATATTGAGTCCCCTACTCTTAAGTTAGTTCCGATTGTGAATAAGTTTCTTGAGGACTTACCTAGGGTCCTCCTGATAAGGAGATTGACTTCGGTATTGATGTTCTTCCCGAGATGCAGCCTATTCAATTCCCTCATATAGGATGGCCCCCGCTGAGTTGAAGGAGCAGTTGAAGGATTTGTTAGAGAAGGGCTATATTACGCCAAGTGTTTCTCCTTGGGGTGGTCCCGTTCTGTTTGTACGAAAGAAGGATGGGTCCCTCAGGATGTGCATAGACTATAGGCAACTGAACAAGTTCATGATCAAGAATAAATATCCTCTCCCCGGGATAGATGATCTGTTTGACCAACTTAGGGGGCCTCATGCTTTTCAAAGATAGACATCAGATCAGGTTACCACCAGTTGAACGTGAGAGAATGTGATGTTCCAAAGACAGCCTTCAAGACTAGCTATTGCCACTTTGAATTCTTGGTCATGTCCTTTGGGTTGACGAACGCACCTGCAACTTTCATGGACTTGATGAATAGGGTGTTCCGGCCCTACCTTGACATGTTTATTATCGTGTTCATTAATGATATTTTGGTGTATTCGAGGGATAAAGAGGAGCATGCCAAACACCTTAGAGTTGTCCTTCATACCCTTAAGGACCATGAATTGCATGTGAAGTTCTCAAAGTGTGTGTTTTTGCTCAAGTCAGTGGCTTTTCTAGGACATGTTTCGGTGATGAAATTCGAGTAGATGCTCAGAAAATCGAAGCGGTGAATAATTGGCCAAGTCCGACCTCTTCAACTGACATAAGATATTTCTTGGGGTGAGCAGGCTACTACCATAGATTTGTTGAGGGATTTTCTTCCCTATCCGCACCATTGACAAAGATGGCTCAGAAAAGGGTCAAGTTTCACTGGTTTGAGGAATGTGAGAAGAGCTTCCAAGAGTTGAAGATTAGATTGACCACCGCACCTATTTTGACTTTTCCTAATGGGACGAAAGATTTTGTGATATATTATGATGCATCAAGAGTTGGATTGGGATGTGTATTGATGCAGAGAGGGAAGGTGATAGCCTATGCTTCCAAGCAACTTAAAGTTCATGAGAGAAACTATCTGATCAGTGATTTTTAGTTGGCGGCGGTAGTGTTCACACTTAAAATCTGGCACCACTTCTTGTATGAAGTGCATGTGGATGTGTTCACTGACCACAAGAGCCTGCAGTATGTCTTCAGGCAGAGAGAGCTCAACCTGCGACAGAGGAGATGGTTGGAGTTGCTCAAGGATTATGACATGAGCATCCTATACCACCTAGGTAAAGCTAACATTGTTGCCGATGCCCTTAGAAGGTTGTCAATGGGTAGTACAATCTATGTTGAGGAAGAGAAGAAAGAGCCAGTGAAGGAAGTGCATAGGTTGGCTGGGCTAGGAGTCCAACCCGAGGAGAATGACGAGGGAGGAGTCAATGTTCAGAATGTGTCTACATCATCCCTAGTAGCAGAGGTAAAAGAGAAGCAATATCTAGATCCTATCATACTCTAGTTGAGGAGGTTGTCCACAAACAAAAAGTGATGTTCTTCTCCAAAGGGGAAGATGGGGTGTTGAGATACCAGAGTAGGCTATGTGTTCTTGATGTTGATGGTGTCCACAAGAGGATCATGGATGAAGCCCACAAGACTAAATATTCCACTCATTCGGGCTCTGCCAAGATGTACTATGACTTGAGAGAAGTCTATTGTTGGAGTGGAATGAAGAGGGACATTGCTAAGTTTGTTTCAAAGTGCCCGAATTGCCAGAAAGTGAAGGTTGAGCATCAAAAGCCAAGTGGCTTGGATCAAAACTTTGAGATTCCATAGTGGAAGTGGGAGATGATTAACATGGATTTCATCACTGCACTACTGAGATCCCGGAGGTAGCATGATTCCATATGGGTGAGGTTGCGTGGAGTTCCCTTGTCCATCATCTCGGACAGAGGAGCCCAATTTACCTCTCACTTCTGGAAGTCTTTCCAGAAAGGATTGGGTACCAAAGTTAATTTGATTATAACCTTTCATCCACAGATAGATGGTTAGGCAAAAAGCACTATTCAGACGGTAGAAGATATGTTGAGGTCCTGCGTCCTTGACTTCAAAGGAAATTGGGATGACCATCTACCTTTGATTGAATTTGCATATAACAATAGTTATCATGCAAGCATCCAAATGGACCCCTATGAGGCCTTGTCTGGGAGGAGGTGTAGGTCACCCATTGGGTGGTTTGAGGTTGGCGAAGCTGAGTTTATTGGGCCTGACCTTGTCCACCAATCCATGGAGAAGGTGAAGATTATTAGAGAGAGGTTGAAGACTGCACAAAGCCATCAGAAATCTTACACCGATGTGGGGAGAAAAGACTTAGAGTTTGAGGTGAGTGATTGGGTATACTTGAAGGTATCGCCCATGAAGGGTGTCATGAAGTTTGGGAAGAAGGGGAAATTAAGCCCTCGCTATATCGGCTCATATCAGATTATGAGGAGAATAGGGAAGGTTGCTTATGAGCTAGAGTTACCTTCTGAGTTAGACGTAATCTATCCAGTGTCCCCCATTTCTATGTTGAAGAAGTGTTTTGGAGATCCTGCTTTGGTGATCCCTATTGAGAGCACTGGAGTCAAAGATAGCTTGTCCTATGAGGAAATTCTAGTCAAAATCTTGGATCAACAGGTTCGCAGACTGAGAAACAAAGAGATAGCCTCCATTAAATTTTTGTGGAGGAATCAATTTGTTGAGGAAGCCATATGGGAAGATGAGGAAGAGATGAGAGCTGAATACCCGCACCTATTCGTGCCTGACGATGAGGATATCAAAGGTAAAATTTCTATTTTTACCTTACTTTGATATTTCTATCCTGAGTTGATGTGTATATTTTGATGTTCTAAGTAGATGTTATTGAGGTCGATAAGGAGACGAGAAGTTGAGTTGTTGATTGAGTATCGAGATGAGTCTTGAGTCTATTTGTGCCATAATACCCCTCTCACCCATCATTCGAGGACGAATGATCCCAAGGGGGAGATGATGTAACACGAAGTAAAACTATTAAAATACCCCTAGAGGAGAGATGTGAGCATAACACATCTTATGATGCTCAGATGGGAAATCCAAGGCCGGATTCGTGATCAGCACGAACTATTGAGTGGGGGAAAGGTCTCGGTCAAGTTTTAGAGCGACCGAGTCAAAAGATAATTTTTTGTTCCAAAATGAGAAATAGTGAGAGTTCGCGACAGAGCCGCATCGCACACCCATCGCGGAGGCGCACTTATGTTTTTTCTAAATTTTATGACGGGGTTGAGAAAACTCGTTCACGAAAATTTTTGCCAAAAATGAACTGGCCGCGACTAGTCTGCGTCGCGGACTGTGTTATTTTACAACTGGAAAATTTTTAAAATTTTGAGGGGCATTCTAGTCCATTCCTAACATCTTCTAAAAACCATATACAATTAATATATGTCATATTCATGAAGGAAGGGTTCAAAACCCATTCTAAAATCCTTTTCCTAGCAAATTCACAAAGTTAGGTCTTGAGGAGAGTCGAGGTTGTAGAGTGAAGAGGAGATTCTACGAGGAAATTGTTGTTAGCAATCGTCCGAGGTATGTAAGGCTAACCTAAAGCATGAGATTGTTCTTCCATGTGCCTCTTTTTCAGTGAATTGAGTCTATGATTGAAGATGATGAGTTATATGTGAAAATCCTTGAGTATTCTGCTGAGGTTTTACTTAATTCTTATATTTTACATGAAGTGATGATCATCACAAAACTATTTTACTGCATAACTTGTTTTCATGAATGATTTTACAAAATTCCATGTCTATTGTACTAAAGAATGCAAGAATGAGCTTATGGGGAAAGAGTCTAGAGCCTTGAAGATGATGATGTCTGTGATGTTGTGCTTGTGGTCCAAATTGATGAGAGTCTTGATGATGATGTTGATGAGAGTGATGTTCATGAGTCTTAAAACTTGAAACTAAATTCTAAAAGAATGTTTTGAGCTCACGATGTTGATGTTGATGTTGATGTTGATGTTGATGAGTTGATGAGTTGATGAGTTGATGTTGATGATGAAGTTGATGTTGATGTACTATTTCCCTCTAGGACCGATGATGATGATGTTAATGATGATGTACTATGTACCAATATGACCAATGAAGATGATGTTTTATGAGCATGTCGAGTTCTAGGAGGAATATTGAGCACCGAAATGGGTGAGAGTGAGTCAACGCGAACTGATTAACTACGTGAACCGCATAGGAGAGAGGATCGAACCTCAATGCGGATGTTTCCTTGTCCAAAAAGAGGACTAATATTCTTTTTTGGATCCAATGATGGTGATGTCCTTTACCCTGGGCAGGGTACTGGATGGATGTGGCAACGACATCACTTCGTCGTATCATCACCAGCTCAAAGGTAATGGTTGTTGGTTAGAGAAACTCCCAATTAGGTCCTATATTTAAGTATTATGATGTTGATGTGATGGTATTAGTCTTGATGGATGTTGATGTTTTATTATCTACTCATTATCCTTGCCCTAAACGGCATAAGTCCTTTGAGATGAGTCGAGTTTCCTTGAGATGAGTCTGATGTATTGATGAGATGTTGATGGTCATTGTCTACTCATTCTATAGATAGACATTTGACATTCTGATGGAGTATGATGTTGAGTTTATGTTATCCCTATACTGCTTTATCTGTATTAATATATTTAGTCATCTTACATGTCGTGCATTCCACCTACTGATGACACTCGGCGCTACCTCATTTCATGATGCAGATACATGAGGTAGACGACTTCACCAGACGCATCGTTGAGGTTTAGAGGTTCTGAGTTCAGTTATTGGAGAGGCCTCCTTGCTATCCGAAGGAGCCTTTTTCGTTATCAGTTATTTTATTTTATTTAATTAGGTAGCCATGGCTTGTCATGATACCTTCTTAGACTGTCTGGTTGAGCTGAGTTAGAAGCTTCCTAGACATGAGTTGAGGTTTGATGTTGAGTTCTTTTCCCTATTCGAGTTGAGTTAGTAACACTGTTTACTTGTCATTGATGTAGAGACTGAGTTTATTGACTATTGGCCTTCTTATTGATGTAGAATGACTTGTGCATCTCACTACCGTATTCTTTTACTTCCGGATGCTTGATGTTGAATGACTGTCCTGAGATTGAGTGGTTCGCTTGGGGACTAGAAATAGTCTCTAGGTGCTAGCCACGCCTAGGCTACTCTACCGGGGCGTGGCACCTTTGCCTGCTCCAGGAGAAATCACGACGGGGATAACCATAACAGAAAAGTCTTTTCTTTCTTGCTCTTTATCTTCTTTTTGGACATTGATAAATTTTTGGACTCCACTAGATTGTTGCTCTTAACGGTCCCAGTGACGACGTCCAATCAAAACCCAAAATCAATCTATTGGAAATTCAAGTCTCTTCTCTCCGGTAGTTAGAGGAGAGATTCTTGAGATTTTTCTGACGGTGTTTTGAAACATTAAAGACCAAAATAAGAAACCCTCACCGGCGAACCTGATTTTGTTCCTCATCTCAAGAAGAAGATTCAGTTCCAGTGAGAATTTATCGATGAGAATATTTTTTCGAATGTTGAGTCGACCCAATTTCTGATTGCTGAGTCAATTTTTCGGCGAGCTTGATTCTCCGGCTCGTAAAAGAAGAAAAGTTCATAGATTTCAACTTAGCAGATTCCAGCGACGTCTTCCAAGTTTGTCAGCCAGAATTCTCCAATAGGCAACATCCAGGTGATATCTTCCAAATTCCTTCTATTACTTTTTTTGAATCAATTGTACCATTTTGGTAACCTCATATTCATTGGTTCCAAGTGTAGCGGTGTTGGGGTTTGATTGTGGATTAGGGGTTATGTCGTGAATCAGTGACGAAGGCAAGGGGTAGGTGGTAGTGTGAGGGGTACAAGCTTACTTAAGATGAGAGTAGGGACATGGAATGTAGGATCACTTACAGGGAAGTCCATAAAACTATTAAAGAGTCTTATGAACAGACATATTAGTATAGCATGTGGTCTCCACCAGATGGGTAGGTACCAAAGCTTGGGACATAGATGGGTTTAAACTTTGATACTCGGGAGGGTCTACGGATAGAAATGGAGTAGGCATCCTAGTAGATGAGGACTTTAGGGAGTATTTGTTGAGGTCAAGAGGATTGATGATAGGATGGTGTACATTAATTTTGTGATTGGTAGTCGTATAGTGAATATAACATGGTCCTTGATGAGGAAGTTAAAAAGCGTTTTTGGGAGGATTTGGATGAGGTTGCCAGAGGTATACCAAACACAAAAAAAATTTATTGTAAGAGATTTTAATTGGCATATCGGTGTGACCTCTAGTGGTTTTGATGGTACTCATGGAGGCTTTGGTTTTAGGGAGAGGAATGGAGGTGGAACGTCTATCCTGGATTTTGCTGAAGCGTTTGAGTTGGTTATTGTTAACTCATGTTTTATGAAGAGGGAAAATCACTTGATTACCGTTCGTAGTATGGTAGCTAAGACTCAGATTGATTACTTACTCCTTCGAAAGGGTGATGGAAGCCTTAGTAAGAATTGCAAGGTTATTCCGAGTGAAATATTTCCACTCAATGTAGGCTTCTAGTAATGAATTTAAAAATTATAGGGCTAAAAGAAAGAAGGCTATTTATGCCCAACTGAGGATTAGATGGAGAGGTCTGACTCCTTCCCCATCTTGAGAGATGGGGGAATGTTAAGTAGCTTGGGGGCTTGGAGTAGTAGTAGAGATATGAACACCATGTGGGACACTACTACTGGTTACATTAGAAAAGTGGCAATCGAGGTACTAGGGGTTTTGAGAGGGACCTTTGGTGGATGTCAAGGTGGTTGGTGGTAGATTGGAGAAGCTCAAGGCAAAGTGAAAGCTAAGAAGTTTGTCTATACAAAGTGGTTGGAGTGTATGGATGAGGATTAAAAACAAAGGCTTAAGGATACTTATAAGACGGTGAAAACAGAAGCAAAGACAGTGGTCACGAGTGTTACAAAGCGTTTGAATGCTTGTATGTTGAGCTTGGTGACAAAGGCAGGGACAAGAGATTGTATAGGCTCGCGAAAGAGAGAGCGAGAAAAGCTCGTGACTTGGACCAAGTGAAGTGCATCAAGGATGATGAGGGTGAGGTGTTGGTGGATGAGACTTCCATTAAACAAAGTGGCAGGCTTACTTTCATAAACTCTTAGACCAAAAAGGGTACAAAGATATTGAGTTGGGTGATTTGGCGCACTCTGATGGTCATCAAGATTTTTGTTACTGCATGCATTTCATGGTTGAGGAGGTTGTACGTGCTATTAGTAGGATGAAAAGAGGGAGAGCGATCGGACCTGATAAGATTCCAGTGGATATTTGGAAGAGCATGGTCAAAGATGGTATGGAGTGGTTGACTGGGTTGTTTAATGCTATTCTGAAGACTGCGAAGATGCCCGATGAAATGAGGAGGAGTACAATGGTTTCATTGTACAAGAACATGGGTGATATTCAGAATTGTAACAATTATATGGGCATCAAGTTGCCAAGCCATACTATGAAAGTTTGGGAGAGAGTGGTGAAGTTAAGGGCGAGGAAAAAAGTGTCTATTTCAGAGAATCAATTTGAATTTATGCCGAGGTGATCGACTACTAAGGCAATTCATCTCGTTCAGAGGCTAGTGGAGAAGTATAGGGAAAGAAAGAAGGACCTTCATTGATATTCATTGATCTTGAGAAGCTCTATGACAGAGTTCTGAGGGATGTCCTATAGAGGTGTCTACAAGTGAAAGGTGTTCCTATAGTGTATATTAGGGTTATAAAGGACATGCATGACAAAGTCAAAACTCGGGTAAGGATGGTGGGGGGAGACTCAGAGTGTTTTCTTGTTGAGATGGGACTTCATCAAGGTTTAGTTCTAAGTCTTTTTCTTTTTGCTTTAGTAATAGATGAGCTGACATGATCTATTTAGGAGGAGATTCCACGATGTATGCTTTTTGCGGATGACATAGTACTGATTAATGAGACTCGTAATAAAGTTATTGATAGGTTGGAGGTGTGAAAATGTACATTGAGATGAGCGTCTTCCAAAAATAGTGTCTCTATCTCTATGAGTTAATAGAAAGATCTTCGTAGATTTACCCTCCCTAGACCCCACTTGTGAGATTTCATTGGGTATGTTATTGTTGTTGCTATTTATGGAAGGGTCTACGGCTCAATATTCCTTTCATGGGCTGTAAAAACCCCTTGTAAATCTTTACTTATAAAGTATTTCCCAAATTTTGTGGTGTTCTACGGACCTCAGAAGCAATCACGACTCATAACTGTGGTCTCTTGTTGGCCCCAAAACTCCACATCTTTGAAATTTGTTCCACTGACAATCTATGGTCCATGAAACTCTTTACCGTTTTGTGAGACCTTTCGTGGTGTGGATTTAAAATTTTCCTTTTTATAGTCTTCTGCAAGTGGCTTCCATGGACCACAGATTCTTATACGATCTATGAATCCCCTACGTGGAACCCTTAGCTAGCAGTTTTCTGCACTTATTTTCTTTATCCCAGCTTTTCAACTTTTGAGGTATTACACTTATTTTGTCTCTTTTGTCAGTTTTAGTTTATAGAGTTCAGAGCTAGCTGGGACTTTCCTAGCAACTCGTTTATGACTAGTAGAAGCTTTCAGACATGCGTTTAGATATCTGTTGTGTTAACGTTATTGGTTTTATGTTTACTTTTGCTTTTATGATGATTTTAACTTTAATATGATTTCCTTGTGTCACGTGGTTCGCTTGGGGTCCTTCGAGATTTTGAGTATCATGTTACAACTAAGGGGTCCTTTGAGGTTCTGAGTATCGTGGTCTTCACCTTGGCAAGTGAGAAACTCTCTTTCCAGAGTATGAATAGTACACTGGACTTTATGTTATAGCTCACATGATTTATGTCAGTTAAAAGCACTTCCTGTAAAAGAAATGTCATGATTATGCTTTTAAAAATATTGCATTGACCTTGTTATATGTTTTCAGTAATCAGATTATTAGTTTTACTTCATGTTTAGCTTGGTGATTGTATTATTACGTTTTTAGACTTATTATGATTTATATTATGTTATTGTATATTCCATGTACTCCTTATATTCCATAGTATTAGCCACATACTTTTTGCCTAAATTGTTTTATACTATAGGTTCACGTGCAACCTTTTATGTCTACGGTTAGTATTAGCTTTATCGGCATGCTTTATTGGTGACTCCTCATGGTTCCGAGGACAAACTTATTGTCACAACTTGATCCTACCCCTACTTTCAACATGGTACTCAAAATCTTGGGAGATCCCAAGCTAACTAAATGGCATACATAAGCATACTAAACGAAGGAAAAATCATAACGAAGTAGTGGGTAGAGTTGTCTAAATCTTTGGATATCGTAGAATAGAAGGTTAAATCCAAAACGACGACATATGCTCAACATTTCATCATATATCCAAAAGGCTCTATCATAGAGATGTGACTACGACATGCTCTAACTTACGAAATAGTCTAATACCAAAGTCAAGAGAAGTCTGAAATGAGTATAAAAGTACTTTTCGGAACATGAGGACTTACTATGATGTCGGGAAAATGCTGCTAGACTGACCCCAGGGCTCACCAACTCTAATACTGATCCTAGGGCTCTAATATTGACCCCAAGGCTCATATGAGCAAGTTCATTTCTGGCATCTCAATGTTAGCGGTAAAGGAGTACAAAACCACCATGCTGAAAAAGAGATGGACATCTCTCAATTGATGACCTAAGCCCAATAGATCGAGGAGGAGAAGATCATGGAGAATGCTAGGAAGACAGAGAGCACGAACCAATGGTTGTAGCTATTCTCGTCTGAGGCCTAGTGGTGGTGGTTCTTAGTTTCATGAGGAGTTTTCAGGCTCGACCCTGTCTGTTGCTAGTGCCCAGTGTGCAAGTTCGACAAAGATAGGTGTTGAAGCAGATGCTCTTACTAGTTTGAGGACCTGGTCCCTCAATATACAACCAGCTTGACACAAAAACTATAGCAAATGAAAAATATAAAGAACACAAGATTTAACTTGGAAAAACTCCTTGCTCAAGGGTGAAACAACCACGACATGTCCTACAAGAATTTAAAAAGCCCAACAATCCACTAAATATTAGAGCAAAGTAGTCAAATACAACCTGCTGTTTATTTGTCCTACCCCTCTTCGTTTCCTACTTGCAATATCTGAATTACAGGACTTTGAGCAAAAACCCAAAAACAAACAACCTACACTCTTGTCAACCTAGATGAACATAGACTTCTACCTAAAGGATTTCAAGGTCACAGCTAACCAAGAATCCAACAACAAAGAATAAGAAACAAACAAATGATGATCAAGTTTCCTTTATAGTTTAAGAAATGATCTTACAGATTTGTTAGAACTTCATACGACAACAAACTTGAAAGAACACTATAGACTCTATCTATCATGTCCCTTGAAAGCAGATGCATATCTTCTCAAGTTATGACAAAGAGAACTTTTGGTCTTTAAAGCTTACAAAATTGATTCCTCAAAAATTTGTCTTTTGTTTCTTACAATTGATCCTTTTATACTCGCACGAGGGATCCTGTAAAAGACCATTGGTGCTTCAGTACAATGAAGGACAATTCTCACCAATCATGGCATCATTTCCAGCGGTAGCCCAACACTGCCTATTCTGCCATTTCAACATGATGTTGACCTGGTCCTCAATTTATTTCATTAGTGTGTTAGTCATTAAAATGGTTATATAATATTTCCCCCCTTTTTGATGATGACAAACTAATGTTCCCCCTGAATCTAATGTTCCCACACTTGTTCCCTCGCATGCAATATTCCCACACTCGTTCCCCTGAATCATATGCCAACCTAAATCATTAAAAACAAATACAGTAAACTAAATAGAGTGAACATGTACTGAATTCAGAGCCATCATGGCAACAAAAACACAAACAAAAGCATAGAAATGGGAGAACAGAACAATGAAGCATGTCCAACAAAAATAAGATTGCAAATATAAGTATTCAAGATACAACAGAGAATCATAACAAAAACATATCAGAACATGACAAAAAACAAAAGGAGGAACATCATAGAAGGAGACTAGTCTAGGGACCGGAAGGTTTAGGGGCAAGGGACTGAAGAAGAAGAAGGGTCATTCTAACATTAGAATCTTGATGGGCTTGGAGAAGTTACTGAGTTAGAGACTTGAATTCCATGGCCAACCTACTATTTTCTTCCCTCAGCTGAGACATTTCTACTGAACCAAGTCCCTTGTTGACCCCCTGTGCTAGTTGAGCCTTCAAGGCCACTATTTCAGTATTTTTAGCAGAAACTGCAGTGGTCAACTCCTCAGCCTGCAACTTTAGCATGTCCTATTGTGCTATGAGATCTGAAACTTGAGACTTAGGCAAGTTCCCAGCCCTTCCTTCACTGCACTCACATTCCATCAAGGTGGTCTGTGAGAAAAATTGTTTGATAGTACTTGGTACCCCTTTTTTCAGCCTGATCCAAAAATTCTCAAACACATAATTGAGCGAGTAACCATATGCAATCCCATGTTTTCCATCCTTTACTTTCACTATCTTGTGTATATGCTCCATCATTAACCCTGGAAGATTGATTACCTCCAACTTGCTCAAAGTTTCCATTAGGAAAAGATTAGCAGTTGTGGTAATGGTACGCTTCTCAGTTCAAGTTAAAAGAACTTTATTCACCAAATCAAATGTGAGGAGTATCAATTTTGAGGGATGAAGGAGTTTCAGTGTCTGACGTTGTGATTTTTTCGGATGGGGGAGATGGGAGAGACATTTTGAGAGTTAAGAACAAAGTCAGAGGGAAGGAAAGGATTTAATGAAAATATGTTCAAGGAGAGTGAAAATGAAGGAATTTAAAGAAGTGAGGAAGCGTGAAAAGTTACATCTTTTCGGAGTAGGGCTGAAAAGACAATAGTTCAGAGAAGAGGAAGAGATGCGTGGCAATTCTGACACATTTAATAATTATAATGATGCTGCAATTTGAATACTAACCTTTGAAAGAGAACCAAGTCCCTGTCAATCTGCAAAATTTTGTTGATCTACTTTCAAGGTTCCTTTTTGAGCAACTACAATATCGTTGTGCATATATCCTATAAAGGTACAGAGATGAATTCAAGGATACTGTGCAACAAAATTTAGATACTTATACATGGATTTTAGCCAAAAATGGAGAGATTGGATCACTAAGATTACTCAGATTTTCTCAACCATATCAGTCCTAACCTCATCTGATTTCTCTCAAACTGATCTTTACATGGAGGCTTCGTGAATATGTCATCTATCTGATCTTCTATGCTCCAGAAATTCATGCACATGTTTCCCTTTTCAACCTGGTCCCTGAGAAAGTGATCACATCAATGTTCTTTGTTCTTTTATAGTGTACTGGATTTTTTTTCCATATTCAAACCACTGGTGTTATCACACAACAAAGGTATAGTATCGGTCAAGACTCCAAAGTCTTTCAATTATTGCCTGATTCATAGCAGTTGAGAGCAACAAGTGACAACATCTACATACCCTGCCTCAGGAGTGGATGGTGCTACTGAGTTCTGCTTCTTGGTTCCTAGGAGATGAGAGAAGACCCTAGAAAGTGAGCTATATTTAAAGTATTTTTTTCTCAACCAGGTACCCAATGAAGTCGGCATCTACATACCCCACTTATTCAAAAAAGAATCACCAGTTGGATAGAAAAGTGCTAGGTTATCAGAACCTTTCAGGTACCTCAGAATCCTCCTTGCAACCTTTAGGTGTGACTCCTTAGGACAGGCTTGAAATCTGACACACATTCCCACGCTGAAAACAATGTCAAGCCTACTGGAAGTCGGGTACAGTAGTGACCCTAAGATACCTCGATACATGGTTTCATTCACCTTGGGACCAGGTTTATCTGCATCCAATTTTTAGTTGGTTCCCATAGGTGTGTCAATGGGCTCGGCTTTCATCATTTGATATATCTTTAACTGGTCCCTGATATATTTTTATTGATTGATTGAAGTACCTTTTGGTGTTAGCTTAATCTGTATCCCTAGGAAGAAACTAAGTTCTCCCATCATACTTATCTCAAATTCCCTTCTCATCAGGTCCCCAAGTTCCTAGCAAAGTGAGTTGGTTGTGGCACAAAAAATATATCATCAACATAGACTTGAACAATTAGCAGATTATTGACCCTAGACTTTAGAAAGAGAGTATCATTAATTTTTCCTCTCTTGTATCCATGACCTAGTAAGAATCCAGACAATCTCTCATACCAGGCCCTTGGAGCTTGTTTCAACCCATAGAGAGACTTATCCAATTTCATCACATGATTGGGAAATTCAAAACTTCCAAAACTGGGGGGTTGCTTCACATATACTTCTTTGAGATATCCATTAAGAAATGCACTTTTGACATCCACTTGGTATGGTTTGAATTCCATATATGCTGCAAATGCAATGAGAATTCTGCTTGCCTCTTTTCTGGCAACTGGAGCGAATGTTTCATCATAATTTGTGCCTTCCTTTTGATTAAATCTTTGAATAAGAAGTTTGGATTTATGTCTTATTATAACCCCATTTTCATCTCGGTTGTTCCTGAACACTGTTGAAAATATGTCTCAGGATATTGCAGAATTAAAATAATTAGCTATATTTTCTTTTAAAAGAATTCTTTTGAAAAGATATTCAGTAGCTAAGTTTTAAGAGTTTTTTAAATTATTAGAGTCCTAGTTTCTTTATGTTTTATTTGAATTTTATAGGATAAGATTAATTAGCATATTTTTCTATTTTTTAGTTAGAAATTATAACTATAAATGTATGTCTTGAATTATTAATAAAATAATTCCCTTTGACAACACTGCAGTATTTTTTTCCTCTCAAAGTATTTTCTCAGCTATTTCCTTAGTTTCTTAGCTAAAAAACCAAAAATTGGTATCCGAGCCATTTTCTTGAGGGATCTGTGAGAGATGAATTCCGAAAATAATTTTTCTCAAATTGCTCCTCCTATTTTTGATGGTGAAAATTATCATATATGGGCAATAAGAATGGAGACTTATCTTGAGGCTTCAGATCTTTGGGAGGCCATGGAAGAAGGTTATGATGTTCTTCCGTTTCCTGATAATCCCACCGTGGCCCAGATCAAAAACCAAAAAGAAAAGAAAATAAAAAAATCAAAAGCTAAAGCAACTTTGTTTGCTAGTGTGTCTGCAACAATTTTCACGAGAGTTATGGCTCAAATCGGCAAAAGAAATTTGGGATTATCTGAAGGAAGAATACACAGGAGATGAGAAAATACGGGGCATAAAAGTGTTGAATTTGATAAGGGAATTCGAGTTGCAAAAAATGAAGGAATCTGAGACCGTCAAAGAGTACTCAGATCAACTTCTTGGCATTGTTAACAAGGTAAGATTGCTTGGCACTAAATTTAAAGATTCAAGAATTGTTGAAAAATTTCTTGTTACAGTGCCGGAAAGATATGAAGTATCTATAACTACCTTGGAAAATACAAAAGATTTGTCCAAGATTACCTTTGCAGAATTGTTAAATACATTGTAGGCACAAGAGCAAAGGAGGCTTATGAGGCAAGATGACATGGCTGAAAAAGCATTAGTTGCCAGTCACAAAACTCAAAGCAAAGGTAAATTCTCGAAGAATTACCCACCTTGTCAGCACTGTGATAAAAATGGGCATCCTCCATATAAATGTTGGAAGAGACCAAATGCACAGTGCAAGATCTGCAAACAACTTGGTCATGAAGCTGTGATTTGCAAAAGCAAATTTCAGCAAGATGAAACAGTTGCCCAAGTCACCACTGAAGAAGAAGACCATTTATTTATGGCAACCTACTCTGTAACCAAAAAAGCTGATTTTTGGATGATTGGTAGTGGTTGTACAAATCACATGACATATGACAGAAATCTTTTTAAAGAGTTTATGCATATGGAAAATAAAAAGGTCAGAATTGGAAATGGTGACTGTATTCCTGCAACAGGAAAAGGGTCTGTTGCAATCAATTCAAGTTCAGGTACAAAAATAATTTCAGATGTCCTTTACGTGCCTGATATTGATAAAAGTTTATTGAATGTTGGTCAGCTTATGGAAAATGGATTTATATTATTATTTGGAGACAAATATTGTCGAATCTTTGATTCCAATAAGAAGGAAATTTTACAAGTTGAAAATGAGAAGTAAAAACTTCTTATTTGATCCAACAGAAGATGTGCACAAGCCTTGCAAGACGAAAGATGAATTGGCTGATTTATTCATGAGGTCAATTTCAGATGAAACTGCAATCAACAAATCCTGATCCAAGGAGGAGTGTTGAAAATATGTCTCAGGATATTGCAGAATTAAAATAATTAGCTATATTTTCTTTTAAAAGAATTCTTTTTAAAAGATATTCAGTAGCTAAGATTTAGGAGTTTTTTAAATTATTAGAGTCCTAGTTTCTTTATGTTTTATTTGAATTTTATAGGATAAGATTAATTAGCATATTTTTCTATTTTTTAGTTAGAAATTATAACTATAAATGTATGTCTTGAATTATTAATAAAATAATTCCCTTTGACAACACTGCAGTATTTTTTTCCTCTCAAAGTATTTTCTCAGTTATTTCCTTAGTTTCTTAGCTAAAAAACCAACAAACACCCACCTGGTCCCAATAATGGATCTATCTGGAAGTCTTGAAACTAAGTGCTACACTTGACTTCTTTAAAATTGGAGCAGCTCTTCTTGCATATAGTTTAACCCAATCAACATCCTTAAGGACTTCCTTGACATTCTTGGGTTCTATAGAAGAGAGAAAAGCAGAAAAGGACATAACATTTCTCGTCTTCGACCTAGTTTTAATGCCTGAATCCAAAGGAGAAATCAAATTGTCCATAGGATATAATGAGTGATGCTTTCACCTGGATGCCCTTCCTATTTGCTGGTCTTGACATTCTACTGCATCTGGACTTTCATCTTCAGCTGGTTCCTCATGATATGAATGGGGTAAGGTCCCATTACCAGCATCTACAGGGGCCTGGAGGATGAACCAGGCCTCCAGTAGGATTTCTTCTAGTGTCATCTTCTATTTCCACATTTTCATTCTAAGTGTTAGAGTCTGCTGTGGGATCATTCATCAAGATGTCTCTTTGTATCTAAAGTAATCCTTCTAGCGCAGAGTCATCTTTTCCACCTAGGCTTTCAAGATTTCCAAATTCATCAAAGATAACATGTACACTTTCTTCAACACAAGTGTTCTTTTATTGAATACTCTGTAAGATTTGCTGTTAGAGGAATATCTACCAAAGAAACCTTCATCACATTTGGAATCAAAATTTTCCAATTCCGCTTTCCTATTTATTAGCACAAAGCACTTGCATCTAAAAGCTCCCAGGTGACTAATACTGGGCTTGCGATCAAACAAGAGTTCATAGGAAGGTTTGTTTTTTACGTACCTGATCAAACACGTGTTGGTAACATAACATGCTGTGTTGACAGCTTTAGCCCAGATGTTTTTGATCAACCCAGTTTCTATCAACTTTGTTCTACAAATTTCCACCAAAGTTTTATTTTTCCTTTCAACTACTCCATTTTGTTGTGCGGTTCTTCTTTCTGAAAAGTTATGTTGAATACCTTCTTTAGTGCAGAAGCCAGCAATCTTGGAGTTTTCAAATTCTATTCCATGGTTGGACCTGATCCCTGCAAGCTTGTTGCAAAATTGATTTTGAATAATCTTGATGAGAGTTATTAGCACATCAGCAACTTCATATTTGGTTCTCAGAAATATGATCCAGGTGAATCTGGAGTAATCATCAAGTACAACTAGAATGTATGTTTTGCCACCTCTACTCTGCACCTTCCCTGGACCACAAAGATCAGGATAGATGAGCTCAAGTGAACTTGTGGTGCTCACTTCCTTCTTTGATTTGAATGTATTCCTGGTTTGTTTTCCTTTTGCACACACATCACACACCTTGTTTTTACAAAAACTGATCTTGGGCAGTCCACGAACCAGGTCCCTGGTAACCAATTTATTCAGCAATAAAGGACTAAAATTACCAAGTCTTCTATGCCACAAATCACTTGTCTTATCCTGAGCTTTGAGACAAGTCAAACTATTACATCTCGCTGTATTGGGATCAGCAACATACATATTTTTGCATCTCTTGGCTGTGAGTATCACTTCTTTAGTTGACATGTTAGTGACAATACACTTGTCAGACAGGAATCTCGCTTTATTCCCCTTGTCACAGATCCAAGGCACACTGAGGAGACTATACTGCAATCCATTGACATAGTACATATCTTCAATTGAGTTTTCAAGAGATTTACCAATTCATCAAATTCCCATAATTCATCCTTTCTTCTCATTTCCAAATGATACACTACCACCTTGCAACCCTTTCAGAGGAAGAAAGTTCTTAGTCTTTCCAGTCATATGCTTGGAGCACCCACTCTCATGAACCAGCATTGACTGCTTCCAGACTATTCCTGCAAAATACTCATTTGTTAGACTTGGGAACCCATTTTAGTCTGAGTTTTCAAAAAGTAGATAGAGGCATAATCAAATCCTTCTTAATCCAATAAGGTAGCTTTTTGTGCTCCTTTTTATAGTTAAAACCAAGTCCTACATGAGAGTTCTTATTCCCAGAATTTTTACCAGCGTGATAAGATTGTTGCCTTCTCACGGTTCCTTTTAGAACCTCATAGTCTCTCTTAACATGTCCATTTCTACCACAATGCAAACACAACAAGTTGTCAGACACAGACACATACTTGCTATGGGGATTGTAAGGTGGATTAATTTTATTCACTTATCCCATCCCTCTTTTCTCATAGCTTCTTTGATTTGTCATATCACCTAGAAATTTAGAGGAGGTCACCCACTTTAGTTATTTGTTCAGAACATCCTTCACCTTGATCATGTCCTTTTCTAACACAACATTCCTTTCCAGAGACAACATTAGTTTCAACTCAGACTCTTTTAATCTTTCTAGAAGAGCTAGTTCGACCTTACTGGCTATACCTTTGAGCTTAATAACAGATTTAGACTCATTTTCTGATAAATTCAAAAGCTTAGTTGTTTATGTTTCTAAAGACAAAATGTTTCCTTTAAGATCAGATATCTGAAGAGCTAAAGTAAAATTTTCATCTTGAAATATGTAAATGCTATTTCTCAAACATCTTTATTAGTAGTAAGTTCACATATTGAGTCAACCAGAACACAAGCAAGTTTCTTAGTAGAGTAAAGATCCAAGTTTTCTTTCAGATCAAGTAGGGTTACCTCATCCTCAGCTTCATCATATTTTTCCATGAAGGCCAACTGGTTGTCCAATACATCATCATTATCCTTCAGTACCATCATAGAGGAGTCTTCATGTTGTTCGGATTCTTTTGAATCGTTTGATGAGTGTACCCACATACCCAGAGCCTTCTTCACTATCCTATCTATAACTACTTTCTTTCTGAATTGGTCCTTGCGTTTATCATTTTTAAACTTTTTGGCCTTGCCTTGAGGACACTCCCTGATGTAATGTCAAGGTTTACCACATGCATGGCACAACTCTACACCGTTTGAAAATTTCCCAGTGTTTCTTTTCTTCACAAAGCCATTGCTTCCTCTTATAATCTTCTTGAATATTCGAGTCAGATAAGCCATGTCCACCCCATCAACATCATCATCACTCTGAGCTAACTTAAGTGCCATAGATTTATCCTTTTTGTTTTCCCATTTTGCAGAATCATGTTTCTTGTTCAGCTCATGAGTTTAAAGATTTCCAATGAGAAAATCCATTGTTAGAGTCTCCAAGTCTTTTGATTAAGTAATTGCATCAACTTTACTTTCCTAAGATTTTGACAGTACTCCGAGAATCTTTCTAACTTGCTTACTCTGATTGATGGGTTCTCCTAAACATTTCAGCTCATTTATGGTAGTGAACTTGGTATGCATATCATGAACGGTTTCTCCTTCTTTCATGATAAAATCTTCATACTAAGAAGTCAACATATCTACGTTGGATTCCTTAACTTGTTCAGTCCGCTCATGCGCATTTCCTATTTCCTTGACTTGTTCAGTCCGCTCATGCGCATTTCTTAGGAAATCACATATTTCCTTGGCAGATTGACATGCTGAGATTCTATTGTATTCTTCAGCACCTATTCCATAAACGATCAACTTCTTTTCCTCATAGTTCTTCTCAATATTCTTCCTTTCAACTTCAATTTATTGTTGTCTAGTTTTGTGAACAACCTTGGTTACGTCACCTTCTTTGACTTCAACAGTAGGGATGTATGAACGATCTAAAACAATGTCCCGTGATTCACTATCTTCAGCTATGAGGAAGTCATGCATTTGATTCATCCACCAACCATAGAACTGACCATTGAATCTCGAAGCTTTGGTGGTTACTTGAGTTACAGTTTGTTGGTGGAATCAGTTAATTGAGGGTGCTACTTGAGAGGCCAGCCGATATGATGTACCGTTATCGTCACTTCTTTACCTTCACTTCAGTTTCAATTTGATGTATTGGATCCTCCTATGAAATCTTTCAAAACTCAGGCAATTTAGCTATTCTCATGATTCCTTATGCATGCATGCTCACAAATCAGTTTTAAAGTTCATGTTTTAGCTTGGAGTCGATTACTCCTTCGTTTTATACATTTAGATATGATTTGCATTTGTGATAGGCTATTAGATGTTCCTTCTATTCTATTCTCATTCGAGGATGTATGTTACAATTAGGGAGATATTCTGAATGTGGAAAGTTGGGAAAAAAGGAAAACTGTTGGTGCGGAGGTTGTACGGTCATTGTTCATGCCTGTGAATAGTTCCACGGCCCATGGAGGTTACCAAACTACCTATAGAGCTTCTCATGGACCATAAAAGGGCCCATGAATCTGATCCCCTTAGAACCCAGAAATCTAAACCTTCATTAGCTGGTTGTACGGCCCATGTACAGCTGTACAGACTGTACATTTCCCCTTACAAGTCAGCCTTCACGAACCCAAATCCCCTCATCCCATGGACCCTTGTACGGTTCATAGGGCCTTTTGTAAAAGAAGTACCTTCAATAATTCAGACCCCCAGTTCTTGAGAATAAAAGTTGTGTGTAGTGGACATCACATCACTCTTTGTCACCATGATATCTCTTCCTTTTTGCATAATCTTCAATCCCATTAATAAATTAGCTTTCTAAGTAGCCTCTTCTTCTCTTAATGATCTATTCCATTGAATATTGTCAATCTCTTCAATTTTGTGCAAAATGAGATCTTTATTCTTTTCCAAATCCCCGTAGTTGCTTGCGTTCCACTCTGTTAATTTTTGCCTTCAAAGATTTCAACTTGGTTGTTAAACATAATCTATCCTTCTGTTAATAATAATGGAATCCCACTAAACCTCAACTTTCTCATTGAAATCTTTAGTTTCCCGCCACCATCCTTCAAACTTGAAATAAGACATTTGTGATCCCAATGGCGACTCTGAAGCACAATTGGTATGTGATCAGAACGGATTCTAGGGAGAATCTCTTGCTTAATTTTGTAGAAATTTTCTCCCCATTTAGTATAGGAACCTGTCAATCCTGAAAGAGGTTTCCAGATTGTTCCCTCTAGTCCCATTATAGCTTCTCCAATCTAGTTGAGGATCAATCAACTCCATATCCTCAATAAAATCCAAAAATTCAGTCATGCATCTTGAGGTTCTGCAGAATTCTTCTTTTCTGAAGAACATCTGGAAATATTAAAATCACCACTTTTCACCCAAGGTCCAGTAAACAAACTTCTAACAGTCCCTTTTTCCCACTATGCTTCTTTGCCTTTCCTGATTGCAATTTGGTGCATATACCTCTGTCATGTGCCAACCAAAATCATTTTTTATCGACTTGAATCTACAAGTCAAAGTGTAAGCACCAACTTCCAGTACTTTTTCTCTCCAAGTCATGCCATCCTACAATATAAAAATACCTCCCCTAGTTCTACTTGTCTCCAGTTGCCCATACTTGACTCCCCTATTTCTCACCTGCTTTATTAGTTCCCGGGTATATCCGTCAAGTTTAGTTTCCTGTAAACAGAGACATCTGCTTCCCATTTTTGAGTAGAACTATTGATCACCCTCCTTTTCTCTCTACAATTTAATCCCCTCACATTCCATGAAATTATTTGGACACTCATTGCAACACCCTAGAGTTCCCTTTCCCCACATTCCTTTCTTAACCTAATTGTATTTTGGTGGAGCGAATTGACACATCCATATCACCATCACTTTCCTCCTCTAGGTATCCCGATTCTAAAGGTTCAGCATGCTTGATGTTCCATGTCACATCATCAGAGCAATCGATCAATTGCATGTCTTGATGGCCGCCATTAATATCAACTTGGCTCCTCCTCCTTCAATATTTGTCACTGCATCTATATAATCTTCTACTTCTTTTGTATTTGCTTTTTTCGTTGGACTTGCTGACTGATTTTCTTCTGGGATTTTTGATACCATGTCTCAAGAGATACTATCAAATAAAATAAGGTCCGATCAGTTTGATTCTATTTCCACTAGCACTGGGTATGATTGTAAACAATACATGACACTAGCTTGTTTAGTGTGAGAAATATGGGAGAAAAATATTATATAATTGTGTATTTTATGTTACTACATAGAGACCCTATTTATAGACAGTACAATATAATCTAAGTACAAGTAGGAGATAACATACTATTTCTATTCCAATTCTAAATAGGATTATATATTCCTATTCCTATTCTAACACTCCTCCTCAAGCTGGTGCATACAAATCAAAAGCACCTATCTTGTTGCAGATATAATTAATACGAGGACCAGTAAGAGACTTGGTGAAGATATTTGTAAGTTGATCACTTGACTTCACAAACTTTGTAATAATATCTCTTAAGAGTATCTTTTTTTTTTTGACAAAGTGACAATTAATTTCAATATGCTTGGTCCTTTCATGAAACATCGGATTTTGTGCAATATGAAGGGACCCTTGATTATCACACACAAGTTCCACCCAATCAATTTCGCCAAAAAATTAGCTCCCTCAATAACTGCTTGATCCAAATAAGCGTGCAAGCCGCTACAACCATTTCTGGATATTCTGCCTCTACACTTGACCAAGCAACCACATTCTGTTTGTTTCTCTTCCATTACACCAAATCACCTTATACTAATACACAATATTCAGATGTAGACTGTCTATCAAAAGGTGATCCTGCCCAATCGGCATATGTATATCCAGTGATATGCTCATGGCCTTGATCTTAAAAAAGTAGTCCTTTTCCGGGCACTGACTTTATATATCGCAGAATACAAACAACAACATCCCAATGACCATCACAAGGGAAAATCATAAATTGGCTTACAACACTCACAGGGAACGGGATGTCAGGTTTAGTCACTGTGAGATAATTTAACTTTTCCACTAGCCGTCTATACCTTTCAGGATTACTGAGTGGCTTCGCCTATCCTGGAAATAGTTTAACATTCATATCTATAGGAGTGTCAATGGGTGTGCATCCCATCATTCATGTATCCTCAAGAATATCTAAGGTATATTTGCATTGAGAAATAAAAACCTAATCCAAACTGAGCAACCTCAGTACCTAGAAAATACTTTAATTTGCCAAGTTCTTTATTCTTAAAATACTTACAGATATGTTGCTTCAAACTAGTGGTACAATTTTTTATCACTGTCAGTGATAACAATATCATACAAAAGTGATTTGTTACAAGAAATATAATTAGAAGCGCCTGAGTCCAAAACCTATGATCCAAGAGAACTAGACCGTGAAACAGAAGCAAAAGAATTACCTGCAACCGGAACAGTAGATTGAAGCATTACCCTCTCTGATACCATGTGAGAAATATGGAATAAAAATACTATTGAATTGTGTATTTACATTACTACATAGAGACCCTATTTATAGACACTACAATATAATCTAAGTACAAGTAGGAAACAACATACTATTCCTATTCCAATGATAAATAAGATTATATATTCCTATTCCTATTCTAACAGTTAGAATTGAGAAACTGGGCCTCAGTAAAATGAATTGGGCCTATATCAGAGGTAGCTCCCTTAAATACAATTCATGTGAGCCTTTCTTTTGCCCCATTAAGAGCCCATTGCTTTTGATTAAAAAAAGTGACCTTTCTCTTACGAGGCATTTGTCAGCTGTGTTATTTGAAATAGGTATCTTCTCAGAAGAACCCATCTGCCGCTCTGTATTAATGTATAACCTATTATCTTTAATTGTGTAGTGTTTTCTCGCCCAATAATCCTTATTCTACAACACTTCCTCCTCTCCAACAATCACCATGGTTCTTGATATGCTCCATATTAGAAGTAAAAGGTAAGAACATTGTCTACTAATTTTACCTCTTTCAGAACTTTCTTTCCGTATCCTTTGATTCTTATTCTAGCACACTTCAAATGGTTTATTAGGTATGTCTCTTCTTCTATTTCCAGCCATCCCTCGCATTGATTCCCGATGGCTTTGAACATTTTTCCCATCAAAAATCGAAGAGACAAGCCTTGTGCTCTTACCCATGTTGAGGCCTCTCATTGGTGAGATAACCTACAGTCAGCGACCACCATTCGAGATGAGTCTTCAATTGCTTCCATGCTCTCTGACCTTCAAGAATGTGATCAGCCATGTGCTTGTTTGGAAACTTAAACAGAAAAGAGCGGCCTTCCATTTCGTATATGTCAATTCCAAAAGTATATTTGTAATAAATGCTCCTTTATGTTCTTTGATGAAATCATCAATCTTAAATGCTTCGTCTCCCCATCCCATATTAACAGTAACTTCTGGAATAATAATGATAGATCTGTTCCCTCCTTATGTAGTCACAATGCTTATGAATCTTCCAAATTTGTGGTGTTTTCTAGAACAAAAGAAGTTCGAGTATTGCTCATTTATCTTCCACCTTCTCGTATGGGTGTTAGAGTATTTTGAAGTTTCCCGGAGTACAAAGACTATGATTCTATTGTTTTCTTGCTATAAGTTGATTTGCGCATCAGATTCTGGCTTCTCTGTCCATTCAGTCCAAACATCACTTAAAACGTACCACAAAATAGATTCTACTTGTTGAAATCTAACTCATGAGCTGTTAATTGATGGTGAGTTGGTATGATGACATGGCTGCTGATGTCTTTTCTGTTTCTAAAAGATAGATTCTCTGTTTTAGTTTTCAGTTATGAGTTTTCTAGTCTTTAGGCATGTCGCTGTTGGAAAACATAGTTCCTAGTGTTTAGGAAGTTTCTGTCTGAGTTGCTGCATCATTTTATTGCATATTAGTTAAGATTTCATTATATTTACACATCTCTTCTTTTAACTTAATGGCATAATCTCATTTTCTTCTTTTTTCATATCTTTTTCATCTATAAAAAATCAACAAATTGATATCAGAGCCCCTCTTCATAAGGGACTTGTGAGTGACTTGTGGTTGACTTGTGAGTATAATATGAGTGAACCACAAAATCAGTTCCCTACCTATTTCCCTGAATAGCCATCAGAACACATGGAAACAGAAAATTCTTTTAGTTCTTACACTATTTCTCCACCAATGTTTGATGGAGAGAACAACCATGTATGGGATATAAAGATACAAATTCACATGAAAGCATGTAATCTTTGGGATGCATTAGAGGAGGATTATGAAATTCCTGCTTTACCTAGCAAACCAACAATGGCTCAGATCAAGCTTCACAAGAAAGAAAGACAAGAATATCCAAGGCAAAATCTTTCTTATATGTTGCGCTTTCACCTACAATTTTTTCCAAAATCAAGTTGCTAGAACCAGCAAAAGCAATATGGGATTTTCTCAAAGAAGAACACGGAGGCGAAGAGCCAATAAAAGGTATGAAAGTTATGAATCTCATCATAGCACTTGAGATACAAAGAATGAAGGATACTAAAATGGTTAAAGAATACTGTAATAGGCTTCTTAGCATTGTGAACAAGGTAAGAATGCTGGGCAATAAGCTTCCTGATAGTAGAGTTGTTGAGAAAATTCTTATTACATTGCTCGAGAAGTTTGACCCAACTATTGCTTCGTTAGAAAATACTAAGAATTTGTCAAAGATCACGTTGGCAGAATTACTAAACGCATTACAAGCATAAGAGCAAAGAAGGTTAATGAGACAGGAAAGTTAAGGAGAAGGTGCACTTCAGGCCAAAATGCAAAACTATACTGGAAGTAGATGCAAGAAAATGAAAGGGAAGAAGAACTCTTCTCAAAGTAATCAAGTTTTTATTGGTAATGGAAGTAGCCACAACTCAGGCAGTAATAGAGGAGACAAGTTCCCTTCGTGTTAGTATTGAGGAAGGAAGAAGCATCACTACAACAAATGTGATGTTTAGCCACGAATTGTTTAGCTATGGTAAAAAATTCGTCACCAAATATGCATTTTTTGTGACAAAAATTAGATTTTGTCCTCAAATGCATGCCTCACATATTTTTGATGACGAAAAATGAATTTCGTAAGAAATGTTTTGTCTAAGAAGCTTTCCCACCAAAAAAATGAATTGGCGCCAATTATTATGTAATTTTAGTCACAAATTTAAGGATATTGGTGACCATCAGCTTCGTCACTAATTTTGTTGACAATTTGTGACAAACCTCAAATGTATGACTCACCTGTTTTTATCAACAAAAATGATTTCATCGAAATGTTCTTTTTAGCACAAAAGAAAAATTGGCGCAATTATTAGGCAATATTAGCCCCGAATTTGAGGATATTGGTGACAATCAGTTTCATCACTAATTTTATTGACATATTGTGACAAATCATCATTTGTCTCTGATTCGTTTAAGTTTAGATGCGAAAATATTTCGTCACTAAAATTATGTAATTATATTAGAGGCATAATACTATTTGTAGTAAAATGGTGTAAACTTTAGTCACTAATTGTATATCCATTGTGACGTAACTTTTTGTCACTAATACTATATACAAATTAGTGACACTCATTTTTTTGTCTCTATTTATCTATAAAATTATATAGCTACGATAAAAAGTTTGCCAAGAATTATTTAAGGCACAACACATAAATTATCCCTTTAACTTGTCTTGAAATCACAAGTTGGAACTCCAAATTTCAAAATGCACACACAAGCACTCCAACTAGCCCGGTTTTAATCATTAAAGCACAACTATCCTACTTGTCAAAACACGTGCACTACACAATTTTTTAGCATGTGGTTGCAATATTTTACACTCAAAAAAAGGGGGTTGAAATGACTATTTTACCCTTAATAATTATCCCCTCTCTCTCTCTCTCTCTATATATATATATATATACACACACACACACACACTTTTTTTCTCTTCTTTGTAATACTAATCTTCCAGAATTGTTTTTCTAGTTTTTGATATCCTATGCACTAACAAAATTTATAGAGCTTTGACAATCTACAAACCTTTTCTATCAAAAAGCATATTGACACTAATTATCGAGTAAGTTGACTCAAAAAAACTATATTATCAACGACACATTAATTTCAGTAATAGTACAATAAATAATTCGCAATGAATCATTATTTATCATATTTAATTTCTTTTGAAAAAGTTTCATTCCAAAAATATGTTAAAAATACAAAACTTGAAAAAAAGCATGACAAATACAGGAGAGATGCAAATGAATCAAACTAAATATTAAAAATATATTAACATCTCTCACAATTTTAAGTAACAGTTAGTTGTTTTTATGATAGGATATTTCCATAGTACTACATAATTAAATTTTTTAAAAATTTAAAGACTCATAAATTAGTGTAAGAAAATATCGCAAAATCAGTTAAAAGAATATGAACGGAAAGAATCTACTAATAAAATAGTTAAATTAAGTCTTGTTTTTTCATAACCTCCAACACCAAAGAAATTATCAACCACTGTTTCAATATTTAAAAGCAAAGAAGGTCTCAATGGTAACTATTATACACTAAAAGAGAAGGTGCAAAGGATGCAGCTGAGGAACTAGCTAACAAGCTCGTGATAAAGGGCTTGAGACTGAAGTTGCTCTGGCGGAGACCACAAACTCCTAAATCAGAGACCGAGCTGTCTGATGAAGCAAGGCAGTCGGCTGCAGTCACTTACCGTGAATTGTTGCCCAGGGCTGTCATATCACAACAACATAATCAGCTTCCTTTACCTCAAACACTCAGGAACACCCCCACAACCGATGCCACACTTCAACAATCCGCCAATCCCTCAGCAGGAAAGAGCATATTATCCGTCAATGGATCCTCAAAGGATGGGTGCCGTGGTCCCATCTCAGGAAGGGGCTTTGAGTCCAGCTGCAGGATCAGGGCCTGAAAACAAGATTGGTTCTGAGAAACATCCACAAGGATAACATATCCACCGGCACCTCCACCTCAAGTTCAATTTTACCCGCCTTACTATCCACCACCATCTTATGGGTAGATGCCACCACCACCACCTCCACATTTATCAGCAGTATCCCTACCTTATCAAGCTGCGAAACCACCTCCCCACCTCCTACCGTTGAGCAAGCTGCTTATCAGAAGAAGCCTCAACCAGCAGGAGCTGCACCACAACAACCTTAATTTTGTCTGTTTTGTCAAAGTTGATTTGATCAAGAAGAATCTATTATAAACCAGTGTTTTATACATTCATTACTGCAAAAACAGTATTACTGCGTGAGCCATTTGAATTAAAAAAACGGCAACTACTATTTCAAATTGAAATAAATAAAAGACACCACAATTATTTTTAAAATTAGGCTCCAGCTCATACACGGCTAAATAAAAGGGAGATCTGATTATTTTCAGTGCTATCTGACTATGATTTATGGCTACAATACTAAAGAACAAAGTTATGCAAGAGCTTGGATTCCTTAAAAGATTCTTTGATTGCCTATATTCTGATAATCACCAAGGGATATTTCTTCACAATTAGTCAAGAGGACCATCCAAATTTTGAGTGACGAAATAAAGTGGAAGAAAAATAAGAAGAATCTTACATACCTAAAAGAAGAAATAACAATCTTTGCAACCAATGAGTGATGAGCCCTTACAAGTACGAGGTTACATCATAAAATCATCATCATCATAATTTGTCTCATTGTCTTCATCTTTGTTAGTACCTTTACTACCTTTATATATTTCATGATCACTTATGTATGCTATCATAGTGTCGTCCTCTAGATCAGAATATTATGTATTATTATCAACTTCATGTCCCGTTTGAATCTGCAATTCAATTACACTTGAATCTAAGATAGTTGAATCAACATCATCTCTATGTAATTTACTCGGCCCATCCGCAACATTATGATCAATCATATTATTTTCAATCGACACATCTTGATACACTGCATCAATAGTAGTATGAAGCTCATCACTTTCCATCTTTGAATTTTGCATCTCTGGCACATCATATATATGTCTATCGTGAAATTTTTGCACGATTTGCCAATTTCCCCCCAATTTTGGATCATAAATGTAAAATACTTGCTATGCTTGAGTAGCTAATACAAAAGAATCTCGTTCATACCAAAACCTGCTTACATTAATACTGGTAAATTTTTTATCTTTCTGCATTCCTGTTTCTTGTGAAGATCAAACCACTTGCATTCAAACAGGACGACTCGATTGTCTTCAATATACTCTAACTCAATGATGTCGGTTATAGTACCATAAAAATCAATCACCTCATTTTCATGATAGCCTTCAACAACTATGCCGCTATTTTGACTTTTATGTAATTCATCACGGCTTTGAATATGGTATCTAACACCATTAATAATACAACCAGGATATGTCTTTCTACGCACATCAGGCCCATTGCCAAGGGATATAATTTCTTAATAGTCATTGATCTTTCCTTTTTACACAATTGCATAATCTATGATGAAAAATTATAACATTCAATTAGTAATGAAGAAAAAATCAAAAACTTAAATGCGATAACATAAATATCATCTTAAATATCACTTACATTTCTTTTGAACAATAGAGGAAACTATTCTTTATGCTTTTCTTCTATATTCATGACACCTTGGTTCAACAACTCTTCGTTATGTTCTCTGCATGTAAAAAATTAAACTATTTAGAAGTAATTTGAAGTTAACAAAATACCAATATAGATAAATAAGAGAACTTACTGCAGATAAGGTTCTACTTCTTCACAATTACTCAACACATACCACCGATCCATATCAAAAGCTTTCTTTGGTATTGCATCATAGTCTCCTTTAAATGGTCTAACACTCTTTGAAAATATGTCTAGAACATGTTCATATTTGTTGTTATATCCATCAGCATTTCGATCTTCACAGTTAAATCTAGTCTCGATGTCTGTAAGATACATAGAGCAAAGTCAAACCTTTATCAATAATATAGCCTTCTGGAATAGAACCTTCTGGTCAAGCCTTGTTTCGCACATAACGCTTAAGCATACACAAAAATCTCTCAATTTTGTACATCCAAAGATATTGTACGAGTCCCCCATACATAACCTTTCATGGTAAATGCACAGCTAAATGTACCATTACATCAAAAAAAGCAGGTGGAAAGATCATCTCAAGCTTACATTGTATAACAACTATATCCTTTTCAAGTTGCTCCAAGTCATCTCGTCCCAATGTCTTACAACTTACCGTTGGAAAAAATGGCCTAACGCAATCAATGCTAAAGAGGTATCTTTATTTACAAACCCACGAATAGCTATATGCAACAGTCGCTGTAACAAAACATGATAATCATGACTTTTGAATTTAGATATCTTACCACCATCCACACTTACACAACCTGAGATATTTGAAGCATAATCATCAGGAAATTTAATTGATTTCAAAAATTTTCAAAACTCTTTCTTCTCTTTTTCTGACATATTATAACAAGCACATGACATCATATATCTAGAACCATCATGTTGCAACCACAACTCTTTTCTAATGTTCATATCTTTGAGATCTTGTTTTGATTTCTTTGTGTCCTTAGTTTTTCCATCGATATTCAATAATGTCCCTAAAATACTCTCACAAATATTCTTTTCTATATTCATGATATCTAAATTATGCCGCAATTTCAAGCTGTTCCAATATGGTAACTCAAGTAAAATACTTTTTTCTCACCCAATTCATCTCTCTAGGATCACACTTTTTTTTCTTATTGTTTGTGTGTTTTCCTGCTCTATAAGTACTAAGTAGATCCAATTGTTGTAAGACATCATCTCCAGATAGCTCTTTTGGTTTTGATCTTTTTTCTGTCTTCCCGTTAAACTTTTTGCTTCTTCTCCATGTGTGGCTAGATTCAAGATACCGACGATGACCCATGTAACAAATTTTTCTTCTTATTTTTTGTGAAGGTGCATCCTTTTTGCAAGTAGGACATGCCATTTATCCTTTCGTACTCTGTCCAGATAAATTACCTGGTACATAAGAAACAATATATATTAAATACTAGAAAGATATACTAAACATAAAATCGACACTACAAGTGTGGGTAAAAACTTGTGTAAAATGACAGACAATTTCAAAGTTAATCTCTATTCTTTTGTCATGGAAATTTATTCTTCTTGAAACATGAAAAATATTTATTTTTCATAAAAGTGTGTTCTCTAGAACAAAGTGACATCTGATCTTCTCTAAGGCATCAGGATTACAAGAAAAGATGAACAAAAGCACAGAGTAATTTGGAGGTGTTACATATAATGACCTCGAAGGTCATTTTTGCAGAACAAAACTGGGAGTTAAAATGGAGATTTTAGGTCCAAATCTACATTTTTAGTTCATTAAAGTTGGTAAATTTGAGTTTTCTAGCCGTTTTGATTTATGAGAATCAGAATTTGATTCTTTCAATTCTATTAGCTCCGTAATGCTGAATTTGGTCTATGAGAACTTGCAGAATTGAATTTGGAGTTAAAATGGAGATTTTAGGTCCAAAGTTGCATTTTTAGTTCTTTAAAGTTGGAAAATTTGAGTTTTCTAACCGTTTTAGGTTTTGACGTTGGAATTTAATTCTGTCAATTTCATCAGTTCCAGAATGCCGAATCTGGTCTAAGAGAACTTGCAAAATTGAATTTGGAGTAAAAATGGAGATTTTTGGTCCAAATTTGCATTTTTAGTTCTTTAAAATTGGAAAATTTGAGTTTTCTAGCCATTTTAAATTCTGAGCATCAGAGTTTATTTTTGTCTATTCCATCAGCTCTAGGATGCCAAATCTGGTCTATGAGAACTTGCAGAACTGAATATGGAGTTAGAATGGAGATTTTAGATCCAAAGTTGGATTTTTAGTTCTTTAAAGTTGAAAAATTTGAGTTTTCTAGCCAATGCCGAATTTGGTCTATGAGAACTTGCAGAACTGAATTTGGAGTTAAAATGGATATTTTAGGTGCAAAGTTGCATTTTAGTTCTTTAAAGTTGGAAAATTTGAAATTTCTAGCCATTTTGAGTTTTGAGCATCGGAATTCAATTTTGTTGATTCCATTAGCTCCGGAATGCCGAATTTGGTCTCTGAGAACTTGCAGAACTGAATTTGGAGTTACAATGGAGATTTTAGGTGCAAAGTTGCATTTTTAGTTCTTTAAAGTTGAAAATTTTGAGTTTTCTAGCCATTTTGAGTTCTGAGCATTGGAATTCGATTCTGTTGATTCCATCAGCTCTAGAATGCTGAATTTGGTCTATGAGAACTTGCAGAACTATATTTGGGGTTAAAATGGAGATTTTAGGTCCAAAGTTGCACTTTTAGTTCTTTAAAGTTAAAAATTTTGAGTTTTCTAGCCATTTTGAGTTCTGAGCATTGGAAATTCAATTTTGTCGATTCCATCAGCTCCGGAATACCGAATTTGGTTTATGAGAACTTGTAGAATTGAATTTGGAGTTAGAATGGAGATTTTAGGTGCAAAGTTACATTTTTAGTTCTTTAAAGTTGGAAAATTTGATTTTTCTAGCCGTTTTGTATTCTGAGCGTGGGAATTAGATTCTGTCGATTTCATCAGCTCCAAAATGTCAAATCTGGTCTAGGAGATCTTGTAGAACTGAATTTGGAGTAAAAATGGAGATTTTAGCTGCAAAGTTGCATTTTTACATCTTTAAGGTTGGAAAATTTGAGAATTCTAGCCATTTTGAGTTCTGATCGTTAGATTTCGTTTCTGTTAATTCCATCAGCTCTAGAATGCCAAATCTGGTCTATGAGAACTTGCCGAACTGAATTTGGAGTTAAAATGGAGATTTTAGGTCTGAAGTTGCATTTTTAGTTCTTTAAAGTTGAAAATTTTGAGTTTTCTAGCCGTTTTGAGCGTTGAAATTCGATTATGTCGATTCCATCAGCTCCGGAATGCCGAATTTGGTCTATGAGAACTTGCAGAACTGAATTTGCAGTTAAAATGGAGATTTTAGGTGTAATGTTGCATTTTCAGTTCTTTAAAGTTGGAAAATTTGAGTTTTCTAGCCGTTTTGAGTTGTGAGAATCGGAATTTGATTTTGTCAATTCCATTAGCTCCGGAATGCCATACTTCGTCTATGAGAATATGGAAAACTGTATTCGGAGTTAAAATGAGGTTTTGGACACATCTGGAACAAGGCTGGTATCGCCACACTCCACTGAGATCTACCTAACAAGCAGGACAGACATTGAATCAGTTGGATACATGCTTACTATATCAAGAATCAGGAATTGGCTACTCTTGTGATACCAAGTCGAGCTTGTTAAATGGTGAATAAGCTCCGGGAGCTTGGACGACCTTGGAACAAATTCATATTATTGTTCAACCTGGGCAGAGTTTGATTAGAGGTATTTATCTACAGCTTCTAGGAGTACTAGCAAGAGTTAGATGGAAAGGACTGATATTCCAGAACCAGGCTTGGCCAAAAGCTACATATACTTTGCGGTTATGACTTCATGGCAAGACTCTAACCACAAAAAGATTTAATTTTTGAGGAATGAATGTAGATCCGGCTTGTCTACTGCCAGATTCTATAATGAAGATAAGGATCACCTGTTTGTTTCATGTTCATATGGAATTCAATTGTGGAACAGATTGCTAACTTGTATTGGCCAGTCTAGTATCACCCTAATGGACGCATCATCTAGAATGGTACCTCAAATGTGGAAAAGGTAAATCTATTTCGCTAAGCTCTTCAATCTGCTATGTGCTGAGATATTATATACAATATGGATGGAAAGAAACAAGCGAATTTTTTTAACTAAGCTATTACTTTCTAATGACTGCTACTGGTGATTAATAAATCATGTTAGTTACCAAAATAATTTAGCAGATGTTTCAACTAATAAAAGATAGCATTCAACAATAACTTGGCTTCCTATTAAGAGTTATTGTTCAGTAAATTTAATTGTCAAAGATTTTTCATATACTATAGTGCGGACAATAAACAAGTACATGTTTACTATTAGCATCTCCTTCAGGACTGTTTTATAATTGACGGGAATAGCTTATTGATTATAAGAAAGAGATCTGGTATATGTTGTTCTTGCTGCAGTACTGAGATACAAATTTTCTTTTTTCTCTGGCATTCCTACCTTGTTTATGGACGGACATATTTACCAATGACATGTGATAAAGTAATTTCATTCTCTATATTATTAAAGAACGATAGAGATTGGAAAAGAAGTTAAAGCATAATATGAAGAATGATAAGACTAAAGATATTTCGACACCTTTAAAAATAAGAAAGTTAAACACTTACCATAAGCTAGAAAGTCATTTATAGTCCATAAAATAGTGGCATGCATCTTAAAGTACTTCCCGGTAGATGCATCAAATGTTTCTACACCATCAATCCATAACTCTTTCAATTCATCAACCAAAGGCCGTAAGTAAACATCAATATCCTTTCCAGGTGCCCAGGAATAGGTGGTGACATCATCATAAATGGATCCTTAAAGCATTTCCAAGGAGGAAGATTATAAGGAAATAAAATGACAGGCCACATGCTATAAGTGGTGCTCATGTTACTAAATGGGTTGGAACTGTCAGTCACGAGGCCAAGTCTAACATTACGTGGTTCTTGTGCAAACCACGTATGATTCTTATAAAATTCTATCCAATTTTTGGAATGAACGGGATTCCTTAATACATTTGTCTCATCATGATATTTTTTTAATGCCACCTCATGTCCGTGCTTGTTTTTCTAGACATAAATAATCTTTGAAGTCTCGGCTTTAAGGGGAAATATCATAAGACTTTATGAGGAACTTTTTTACTTTTTTCATCATCAATTTTCCACCTTGAAGTACCACACCATGGACGTTCTTGTCTATCTTTAAATTCACCCCAATAAAGCACACAGTCATATTTATAAGCATGGATCATAATGTATCCTAATCCTAGACCTTCTAGCATAATTTAAGCATCATAATGAGACTTAGGAAGTGTCTCACCATTTGGTAATGCATCTCTCAATAACTCCAACAACATATTCAATGATTTATTTCTCCATTGATTGTACTCTTTCAAGTGAAGCAATTTCACAATAAATGACAACTTCGAGAACTTCGTACATTCAGGATATAATTCACGTTCAGTTTCTTTCAACAATTTATCAAACTTGTTTGCTTCGCTCTCACTCAAATTATCATATGCATTATTACTAGTTGTTGTATCCTCGGAAATATTGACTTTTGATCTTCCACCGATGTCTTCTAACATGGCATGAATGTCATCATGGCTGACATCTTCTTCATTTATCCTTTCCTCATTTTCATTTTCATTGCAAATTGATACATCAGTATCTCTCGTTGGTGATTGTTCTCCATGGTATATCCATTGCACGTAATCTTTCATAATTCCTTTCAACAACAAGTCGTCATGTACTACATCTTGTGTTTGAAAATTTATATTCAAACAGTCTTGGCATGGACATCGAATCTTAGAATTTTGATCAGAGTGAGATCGAACAAGTTCCATAAATGATTGGACAACCTCAACATATCTTTTAGCGAACTTTGGTTCATGCATCCATCCTTTGTCCATGATAAACTACACAAACATATAATCACATAATAATTAAATATTATACCCAAGCATATCATAAGTGAATAAGCTAACTGTTCGTCTAAACTAGATAGAGGGTCAAGTATTCATCATCAACCACTTCAAATCAGTCTATTAAATTTCTCTATAGGTGCACGAGAACAAGCAAAGATTAAAGTCAAAACTTACGATTTTCTCCAGAAAATCCAATAATCAAGCTCAATACTGAACCAATACAAACATGAATATGAATTAACTGATAGGTGCAATGAGGTTTCAACATCATACAGGCGTTCTATTTCTCAGACAATTTGTCAAACATGGTACAGGCATCCTGATGTAAGCTTCTTTTCAACATCTACAATGAAGTTTCAACCCTCCCGAAAATTGGGAATTATAGTTCTAAGTTAAAATAAGGTTCACAATAATATCTACTCATAGGGACTCACAAACTATCACTAACAATGCAAACAATTCTCGCATTTTGCACAAAATTTGACTCGAAGGGAGACAGGGGATGGGAGCAAGGAAGAGAGAATATATAGAAGCTTAGAAAATATAGAACCTTACCTGAACAATATATACGTATGATTAGGATCGTCGACTAACACTGGTACAACAGAGAGTATTGTAAGGGGAACAAAGAACAAATGATGGTTTCTCTATTCTTTTTGGGAGAAATAAAAGACTCTATTCTTTTGGACAAAATTAATAGGAGTTAGGTGTTGGGTGTTTTTTTTTAAAAAAAAAGTGAAGGTGTTTATTTTTGTCATTTTATTGTGTAACACTATTTAATTATATTTATAATATTGACTTTTAAAATATATGGAAATAAGTGATAAAAAAGGACTTCTAGTCATAGAAAGACTCTTAAATTTTCCATAGTTGATGAACTTTTACTTCTTCCTTATTTGAATCAAGAAAATAACCTACAGTCGCTAAGAAAAATTCTAATTTACTATGGGTTCTAATTAGTGATAGAATCTCTATATATAGGGCCTTTATAAATAAATAATTTATCAAAATTAGTGAATTATTTATCTTTTTATGAGTTCATAATTAAATTAATTTTTTTTCAACATGAGTTCTAATTAGTGATAGAATATCCAAATTAAGTTTTGCAAGTTCTCCTAGACCTGATTCGGCATTCCTGAGCTGATGGAATTGACATAATCAAATTCTGATGCTCGAAACTCACAAAAACGGCTAGAAAACTCGAGTTTTCCAACTTTAAAGAACTTAAAATGCAACTTTGGACCTAAAATCTCCATTTTAACTCCATATTCAGTTCTGCAAGTTCTCCTAGACTAGATTCGACATTCCAGAGCTGATGGAATTGACAAAATCAAATTCTGACTCAGGTTTCAAAATGGCTAGAAAACTCAAATTTTTTAACTTTAAAGAACTAAAAATGTAACTTTGGACCTAAAATCTCCATTTTTACTCCAAATTCAGTTCTGCAAGTTCTCTTAGATCAAATTCGGCATTCTAGAGCTGATGGGATTGACCGAAATGAATTTTGATGCTCAGAACTTAAAACGGCTAGAAACCTCGAATTTTCCTACTTTAAAGAACTAAAAATGCAACTTTGGACCTAAAATCTCCATTTTAACTCCAAATTCAATTCTGCAAGTTCTCCTAGACTAAATTCGGCATTTCGGAGCTGATGGGATTGATAGAGTCAAATTTTGATGCTCAAAATTCAAAACGGCTAGAAAACACAAATTTTCCAACTTTAAAGAACTTAAAATGCAACTTTGGACATAAAATCTCCATTTTAACTCCGAATTTAGTTCTGCAAGTTCTCATAGACCAAATTCGGCATTCCGGACCTAATGGAATTAACAGGATCGAATTCTGATGCTCAACACTTGAAATGGCTAGAAAACTCAAAATTTTCCAACTTTTTAAAGAATTAAAAATGCAACTTTGGACCTAAAATTTCCATTTTAACTCCAAATTCAATTTTGCAAGTTCTCCTAGGACAAATTCGACATTATAGAACTGATGGAATCAATAGAATTGAATTTCATTGCTCAGAATTTAAAACGGCTAGAAATCTCACATTTTCCAACTTAAAAGAACTAAAAATGTAACTTTGGACCTAAAATCTCCATTTTAACTCCAAATTCAGTTCTGCAAGTTCTCCTTGACTAGATTCGGTATTTCGGAGCTGATGGAATGGACAGAATTATATTCTGACTCTCAGAACTCAAAACGGCTAGAAAACTCAAATTTTCCAACTTTAAATAACTAAAAATGTAGCTTTGGACCTAAAATCTCCATTTTAACTCTAAATCCAGTTCTGCAAGTTCTCCTAGACAAGATTCAGCATTCTAGAGCTGATGGAATCGACATAAATGAATTTTGATGCTCAGAAGTTAAAATGGATAGAAAACTCAAAACGACTGGAGTCATGAATTATATTTAAATGTACAAACAGACATTCCGACAAATCCGTTTTCAATCATTTAAGCATAATTGTCCAGCAGTCATAACGCGTGACATACAACCTCGATGATGTGTATTTTATGTCCAATCACGTGATGCCACATCATTAAAATTATTCCACCTATTTACAATATTTATATAAAAAAAAAGAACAGTAAAAGAAATATTTGTGATTAGCCAAAATAAATATATTCACAAAAAATTAAAATTTTAATTTTAATTTTTTACTCCACACATTTTAAGATAAAATATTTTATCAAGTAAGAATTAGGTGAGTCAAAATATTATTATGTGAAGATAGTCAAATTTTGTTTTTAAAAGAAAAAGAAAAGAAAACGTAAGGACTTGTGGCCAAAAGGTATCTTAATTTATCTTAAAAAATTATAAGTAGATGGGTAATTTATTTTGTTTCTTTTTAGTTTCCTTCCGTGTCTATTAATGTTTAATGTTTCAAATAGACTTTTAACATAAATATTAATAAATATTAATGTACTAGAGATGAGAGATCACAATGTTATAACTCCTACCACACTCCACAACTATTCCACTTCCTAATTTTTGGGTTAAACTCTACAAGTTGTGAAATCTTTTTGATTCCTCACCAAAACTTAACCATGTTTACCGTAACAATACTGGAAAAACCAATGTTTGGCGCTTAGTTTCAGAACTTTTGGCTCCAAACAAAATTTTAGAAGAGAATATATACAGGAGAAAGGAAAAATCTAATTGCATAGTAAAGTAGGATTCCCAAGTTTGAAAAACCGTACAAGGTATGAAAATTTTCTCTTTCTCTTTGTTTCAACAATGTTAAGTACATCGTGATGATCATGTATGAAACAGAAACTAATATAAATAATATGTGTATTAACCGCTGCAATTTTGTATTGAATGAAAGTTAGGACTCATGTATTAGTGTTCATTGTTTCTTCAACACTATGAAAGCAATTTGCCTACCTACAACATAGTTTCTCCATCTCCATTGGTCTGCCTCATTCAATTGCTCAGCCAATATTCATATCTTTCAGTGCTCTTTCCCTAGTAACAAATTCCCTTGCTTATCTTTAACCTCGCGCTCTTTTATTTCTTTTGTATACTACAAGCAGTGAGTTGTTTGAAATAGTTTCTATTTTTTTTTTCTGGGTTGCGGGGTTGAATTCTCTAATTGGTATTTGTATTTTTGGAACGACCGAAAATATCATCTAACCCAAAAAAGTGTTTGTGTTTGTAATGAACGAGTCACTAAAATTAGCAACACAATCCATTTTTTCTAGAAAAAAAAGTTGATGTTTCGTGTTATTATCAGAGTTACCATGAGTTTAATCCAAATAAACTACATGATTAACAAGAATATAGGTATCACTAATGTTGTAACAACAGTTCATATCATCACGAAGACATGAACAAAGTTGTTCAAATTGCAACAACTTCTTACAACTGCTCGTGAATCCTAGAGGAATGCAAGAACCTTCAAATCTATATAACAAAGGATGTATCAGAATACTAAATTTTCACAATTATTCGTTATTATGCATATGGTATGGTACTTTACAGGGATACAAGCAGAAGAAATGGCACCAGGAGGACGTGTCTATAAACAAAAAAGTCTTATTGAAGAAGCTATTTCAGCTACCCAATCTGCTAATGAGTCAAGTAAATGTACTCCTGTTACTACCACAGGTAATTTCATTTCTTATATTATTCAAATCATTTTAACAACCTGCTAAGGTAATGCATGGCTATAGCAAACAAATAGGGGGAGATCGGATCTCCTTGCCTCAATCCTTTCTTTGCATCAAATCACAATCAGATAGCACATAAAAGAATCAGATCTCCCTTTTATTTGGCAGTGTATCAGTTGGGCAGATAATAGATATGTTGGTTCACGAAATGATAGTTCCTCCTAATCTCTCTGTTTCGACTAGTGAGGACATCCAAAGTACCCATGTGTATCACTGCATCAACATATTTCCTTGACCAAATTGAACCACATCTAGCATTGTAGTTCACCAGTTTAGCTGTTGTTAGGTTTGTCATCAATCTCTGATCTGATATCAACAGTCCTTTTTGACTCTTTAAAGCCAAGTAATATCTGTTATCCAGCTTGTTTGGTGTTAGGGGATCAAGGTTCACGGGATTAGCAGCTCCCGTTCCATTTGTAAGTGCTTTTGGTGGACAATTTGACTAAGTGAGTTCATTCCCCAACAAATCTTGCACTGTTGCACATACACTATCATAATAGTTCTTGAATGGTATTTTATAAGTTCAGTTACTCATCAAATTCCATATGCTTACAAATTGATCTTTGATACTATGGAAGTTAAATAAATCAAGAAACTCTAGGCTACTTTTCAGAACCAAGTATAGTATATCTAAGTACTATAATCGATGAACCTAACAAATAATTTGATTCTTCCTTTATGGCATATTTATCTATGAATATTAAGATGTTTTACTGTATTTTGAGTTGTCTTTAGATGATTAATTCCAGATTCCTGATATTTTCTACCTCAGTTTATGGATATATATTTTACAATTTTCTAAGGTTTGCTAGCAGTGATCCTTTAGCTCAAAGAAGTCCATCAATGCTAGGGGTTCAAATCAATGCATAATCTAGAACACTTTCATCCGTCCAAGGTTTAAGAATAATAGGTCTTTTGACTCTAATTTCACCAGAGGTTTTACATCTATCAGATCTAGGGGGGATATAAGTTAGATTAATACTATTTTCAGAAGCTCGATTTCCCATCCTCTTGTTGCTCACTGTTAATAACCAGTATTATTTCATTGTTTACTGGCTCAACATAAACTCGTCTTTCACCACTCGACTGAGCCACTTGTCACGCCCCCGGAGGGTACCCTTTGTGTGGCTGCCACTCAGAGACTATTGCTAGTCCGCAAGCGAACTACTTAGCCTCATCACATCATTCAATCAATAAACTCTACTGAATAGCGCAAAGTATAAGTAAGTAAATGGGCACATCTCATCTAAAGTCTCAAAAGAATATATATAATAATGAAGGCTAGTAGAAAGAACTAGCTCACAATCTCAACATCAATGCTCGACCATCATCTATGAAGACTCTATCACTAATCATGTGGTGCCAATGACAGATCCATGGCTACCAAAATCAAAATAAAAGAAATAGTCCAATCTCTAACTCTAAAGCAAGATGAATATATCATGGTGAATCCTACGAAATAGGAAAGGCTTACCAAATCAGCTGCAATCTCGGATCTTCAACGGAGCGCTTGTTGACGATCTCTAGTACCTGCCTCTGCATCATAAATGAAGCAGTCCAGAGTGGACATCAATACTTGGAATGTACTAGTATGTAAAATAGCTGAGTGAAACAGAAACTAGTAGAAAAATATGGAAACAGCATCAACTCAAAATAAACATCAAATCACATCAAATAGTAAGATGTCTATCTATGAACGAATAAAGAATAGACAAATGACACATCAAAAACTCAAACTCATCAATAGTCTCAAACTCATCTCAAAGCTCATCTCAAAGGAGCTCACCTCCTCGCATCTCATCTAGACTCGGAGTAAGGTTGGAAATTTATGGGAGTTTCTCTTATCCGACAACACTCAATTATGAGCCAATGAATGTACAACAATCACCTTGATGTTGCCACAGTGGTTCCAAACTTACCAGGTAGGGAACACTCAAAAACCATATCAGTTCACCCAATATGGAGCCAACTCAATAGGTCCTCTATTACTTTCAGGGACTGTTACTCTCGAGGAGAACCATAATATATGTGATGGTTCTATGGCTCTCCTATGTTTGGCGATGTAGTTTGACGAGTTTGAGTTGGACAATCTCTCACTCTTTCGGTGCTCGATACTCCTCCCATGACTTAATGCTAATAAACCTCTATCTCAACCAATCTCATAGGGACTCACTCCCCATCAACGACCAGTATCTCAAATGGGCTTTAACCCTCTCATCAATCAATCTCATCAATGACTCAAGATTGTATAACAATCATTAGGAAATAAGTGAATAGACACATCGGTAAAGTTTATTTATAGGGACTCATACAACAATCAAAATTTCATCAACTCATCATCATAATCAGCAATCTCAACTCAAGCTCAAACTCAACTCTCAAGTGCATTATGAATGCTTCTCAAATTAAATTAGTCATCAAAACTCTATCAACTTAGCATTACAATCAACAATCTCAACTCAAGGCTCTAGACACAATTCTCAAGTGCATTAAGCATACTTCTCAAATTAGTCATGTAGGGTTATGCAAATTCTCATGAAAATGTTCAATTTAAGAAACAAATAGTATGATGATCATCAACATAGGAAAACATGTAATTAAAATCAATTTTTCAAGAAACATTATCCAGAAATCTTGCATGTAGACTTTTTGAACCATCAAGTCATCTATGAACTCTATGGGTTACATGAGAGAACAATCCCATGTTTTTAGTTTAGCCTTACATACCTGGGATGCAACTATCAACCAAGTACGTCAAGGATCTCTTCTCGAATATCTCAACTCAAGCTCTTCTATTCTCTCCTCAAGCCCTGACCTTGTTAGATTGTGGAATAAGAATTAGAATGGGGGTTTTAAACCTTTTTCACGTTAAAACGACCTTGTTTGATCATGTATAGAATTTAGGAGAGGTGGGGAATTGACTGGAATTCCCCTCTTAATAATTTAGAAATTTTCAACTCGGAAAAGTCCCAATCCATGACGCGGAACGGTCGCGCACCGTGTATATTTAGAAAATATTTTCTGAACGAGTTTCCTTAATCCTGTCAAAAATTTTAAAAAGAATATAAGTGCTGGTCTGCGATGGGTGCGCGACGCGCCCCTGTCTGGCACTAACACTGTTTTATGCTTCATGTCGAAAAATTATCTTATGATTGGGTCGCTCTAAAGAGCGACCAAGACCATTTTCCCACTCAATATTTGATGTTGATCACAAATACGGCCTTGGATTTGCCATTTGAGCATCGAAAGATGCGTTACCCACGTACCCTCACTATAGGGGTATTTTGATAATTTTATCGGGCGTTACATCATCTTCCCCTGGCCAGCCCCCTTTGGACAATCCTACTTGTAGTGACCCACTTGGCCACACCCATAACACGCATCATTCACATGACGACTCTCCCCAAGTGCATTTTTTCACACTTATCACACGGTGACTTACCCTACGAACCTTGAGCCACACTAGCTTGCGACTGGGATCCATGGGTTCCAGCACTCTGAAACCTTTGATCATACCTGCCTCTAGGCACAAGTGCACTAGCAGATGATGGTGCTAGAAATCGGTTACCATTGCCTTTCCTTCCAATCTCATGGCTAGATGGTTTGGCTTTCTTGCGCTTGAACTCCTCCTTGTCATGTTGTCCCTCCTCATTAGCTTGTTGCACAAATGTCATTAGTTGCCCGATGTCCATATCACTCACAAGCATTGCGCCCCTACCATCTCTCTTGGGTCCCCTATTCAACCCATCGATATACATTCCCATCCTTCCCTTCGTACCTGCAACCATGTCCGGAGCATAGCGAGATAGTTGTGTGAACTTAAAACCATACTCTTGCAAGGTCATAGAGCCCTGTTTTAGATTTAGGAACTCTCTCATCTTAGTTTCTCTTTTCTCTCTTGGGAAAATGTGTCCCAAGAAGGCCTCCTCAAACATTACCCAAGTCAAATTGGGGGCATCATCCCTTCTACCTTTCTTCTACTGGTCGAACCACAGTCTGACCACCCCCTTGAGTTGGTAAGCGGCCAGTTCCACCCTATCAATATCAGCTACATGCATCACTTAGAACATCTTCTCAAGTTCCTCCACATAGTTCTCAGGATCTTCAGTGGACGCAGACCCCCTGAATTCAGGCGGATTCATCCTAAAAAGTTCTCGAACTCTAGAGGTGTCATGACTATCCTGTCTGCCACTCCTTGTCTCACAGCAGGTGCCATGATATTTTGGGCTAAAGCTCGAATAGCTTGGTGTAGCTGAACATTATAGACTTCATCTTGAGGGGGTTGCTCAATAGGGACAACTTGATTCATGGGCTCCTCGGGTACCTGAGGCTCAGGTGGATTAACAGCTTGCCTGGAAGGAAGTCCCCTTCCTCTAACAGCTCTTCTGGGAGGCATGTTGTCACTTCTGCACGTGTAGAGCACGAATTAGAAGAGAGATTTCATAGAGCTTAACTCTATCGCACGAATTAGAATAAGAAGAAAAAAGGTAACAATTTCCTAATGTCCTATGGCCTCTTGTTTATGAAATGTAGTTAACAGCACACCCATAAACAAGACTCTACTAGACACGACTTCATAGACTCCCTAAGACACTTGAACTCTATGCTCTGATACCAAGTTGGTCACGCCCCAGGAGAGTACCCTTGGCGTGGCCGACACTTTGAGACTATTGCTAGTCCCCAAGCGAACTACTTACCTCATCACATCATTCAATTAATAAACTCTACTGAACAGTGGAAAGTATAAGTAAGTAAATGGGCAAATCTCATCTAAAGTCTCAAAAGAAAATATATATATATATATATATATATATATAATGAAGGCTAGTAGAAAGAACTAGCTCACAATCTCAACATCAATGCTCCACCATCGTCTATGAAGCCTCTATCACTAATTATATGGTGGAAATGACAGATCCATGGCTATCCAAATCAAAATAAAAGAAATAGTCCAATCTCTAACTCTAAAGCAAGATGAATATATCATGGTGGATCCTTCGAAATAGGGAAGGCTCACCAAATCAGCTACAATCTCGGATCTTCAACGGAGCGCCTGTTGACGATCTCTAGTACCTGCCTCATAAAATTATGCAGTCCAGAGTGGACACAATACTTGGAATGTACTAGTATGTAAAATAGCTAAGTGAAACAGAAATCGATAGAAAAATATGGAAACAACATCAACTCAAAATAAACATCAAATCACCTCAAATAGTAAGATGTCCATCTATGAACGAATAAGGAGTAGACAAATAACACATCAATAGTCTCAATCTCTTCTCAAAGCTCATCTCCTCTCATCTCATCTCAAAACTCATCTTAGAGGAGCTCAACTCCTTTCATCTTATCTAGACTCGGAGTAAGGTAGGAAGTTTATGGAAGTTTCTCTTATCCGACAACACTCATTTATGAGCTAGTGAATGTACAACAATCACCCTGATGTTTCTATAGTGGCTCCAAACTTGCCAGGTAGGGAACGCTCAAAACCCATATCAGCTCACCCAATATGGAGTCAATTCAATAGGTCATCTATTGCTTTCAGGGACCGTTAATCTCAAGGGGAACCATAATATATGTGATGGTTCTATGCCTCACCTACATTTTGTGATGTACTTTGACGAGTTCGAGTTGGACAAACATTCACTCTTTCGGTGCTCGATACTCCTCCCATGACTCAATGCTCATAAACATCCATCTCAATCGATCTTATAGGGACTCACTCCCCGTCAACGACCGGTATCTCAAATAGGCTTTAACCCTCTCATCAATCAATCTCATCAATGACTCAAGATTGCGTAAATTCATTAGGAAACAAGTGAATAGACACATCGGTAGAGTTCATTTATCGGGACTCCTAAAACAATCAAAATTTCATCAACTCATCATCACAATCAGCAATCTCAACTCAAGATCTAAACTCAATTCTCAAGGGCATTATGAATGCTTCTCAAATTAAATTAGTCATCAAAACTCCATCAACTCAACATTACAATCAACAATCTCAACTCAAGGCTCTAGAATCAATTCTCAAGTGCATTAAGCATGCTTCTCAAATTAGTCATGTAGGGTTATGCAAATTCTCATGAAAATATTCAATTTAAGAAACAAATAGTATGATGATCATCAACATAGGAAAACATGTAACTTAAATCATTTTTTCAAGAAACATTATCCAGAAATCATGCATGTAGACTTTTTGAACCATCAACTTACCTAGGGCCTCTATGGGGCACATGAGAGAACATTCCCATGTTTTTAGTTTAGTCTTACATATTTGGGATGCAGCTATCAACCAAGTATATCAAGGATCTCTTCTCGAATATCTCAACTCAAGCTCTTCTCCTCTCTCCTCAAGCCCTAGCCTTGTTAGATTATGGAATAGGACTTAGAACAAGGGTTTTAGACCCTTTTCACGTCGAAACGACCTTGTTAGATCATGTATAGAGTTTAGGAGGGGTGGAGAATTTACCGGGATTCCCCTCTTAATAATTTAGAAATTTTCAACTCAGAAAAGACCCAGTCCGCGATATGGACCGATCACGCACCGTGTAGTTTCAGAAAATATTTTCTAAACGAGTTTCCTCAATCCCGTTGAAAATTTTAAAAAGAAAAATAATTGCTGGTCCGTGATGGATGCGCGACGCGCCCATATCGTGTACTAACACTGTTTTATGCTTCATGACGAAAAATTATCTTTTAATCGGGTCGCTCTAAAAATCGACCGAGACCATTTTCCCACTCAATTTTTCATGTTGATCACAATTTGATCTCGGATTTGCCATCTGAGCATCATAAGATGCGTTACGCGTATGATGCGTTACGCGCATACCTTCACTCTAGGGGTATTTTTGTAATTTTATCGGGCGTTACACCACTCCTCTTGCGGCAAAGTTTGGGGGAGTGGTCAATTGGAGTATTTTTGCAACAGTGCGGGAGTTTGAAGTAGATCCATGTTCGATTGAGCTCAAAATAGTGTTTGATATCAGAGTGTTCTCTTCTTGCCTTTTAGGCCTAAATAATTAAAGCTTTCATTTATGTTAAACATGATCTTCTAAATTATAATTTAGAAAATACTTACACATAACTGTTTTGCAATTTAGATGTTATTATGAAATAACCTTTTCTTAACTAGATATACAATCCGAATAAAGAAGGGTCGTGGAAAAACTAGAGGAAAAGGTCTTGAAAAGATTAAGAGGACTTTGGAAAAAGAAAGATGGCGATAGAGATCCCAATTGGTAAAGGGAGGCTAGTTAAGGCTATTCAATCAGCTAAAATCTCAAATGAGTTAGGAGTAACTACGCGAAATTTTCTTCCACTCCCAAACAAGTAGAAGGAACTCACAATGGAGGAAAAAGATGCCACATTGATTTAGATGCCATGTAAGATTTCTATATTTTGTGATATTTTACGTTGTAATTTTAGTGTTTGATTTTCTAAAATGTCAAATGGATTTTTTTTTTATGTGTGTTCATGCAAAACTTTATTTTTAGGAGAAGTTTGAGATTAATTTGGGAGAGCATTATATCAAAGATAGTTGTGAAGATATACTCAAAAATAGAAGTTGACAGTGGCACTATAAATTGAAAAAGATGTTTGAAAGTGCACACTCTGAAGAAGATGCTCGCAAATTTGAAGTTCTAGAACTAACTGCGGAAAATTGGAATAGGCTTTGTGACATGCAGTCGACTCCAGAGCATAAGGTCATCTATATTTAAATAAATAAACATTTTCTTTGCTTAATTGTTATTTAATTTACTTACATTTGTATTATCTTGGCAGAAACAATGTCATATTAACAAGGACAATCGATCAAAACTTACATGTAACCATTTAATGGTGTCAAAAGCATTTGTAGCTGCTCGTGCTGAACTGGTAAGTTATATACTGCTTCATCATCTTTTTATGAACCAGTTATTGACTTGTAATGGTTTGGAATGACCATAATCTCACAAAGCCTTAACTTAGGATCTTTTCTTGTTAAGAAGGAAAAAAACCAAAAACATATTATGTTTTTTTTTTAATATGCAAAACATCAGCTAGTCAACTTTCCAAATAGAAGCGAAGTAGTTCATAAGAACAAATACCGTCACATGTAGCAGTAAACTTTTAGCAAATTTAAATTCACTATTACAAAGTTCAGGCTAAGCCACTTCACTGAAATGGAAAAAGGAAGACCAAATGGGCAGATTATTTGCGGCATAATTGTAAACACTAACTTTGCAGCTTCAGAAATTGTTTGGAGAAACAAAGTCTTGTATGGAATTTTGTCACTCAAATGATCCTTAGAACGAGGGGAGAGTCCCCACAAGGGGTCAATTTTCCCAATTAGTGTTCATAACAACTAATATTTCAAGGATAAAAACTAGCAAATGTAAACCTTTTTCCTACTATCTCACCAGCACAATACCATACAAAACACTTCAAACCAAACGAAGGAGCAATTCCAGCATCGTCAACCTTCATCTCATTCCTATTCTTCCACATTTGTTTGACAGAATCAAGTTCCTTCCAGAATGCCTCGTAACAACCAGGAATGCTGGCACGATGGACAACTCGTTGCACTTTTCAACAGAGGGTGGCTCCACAATGTACTATTTGTTCTGCTCCAGCAACTGCTTGTAGTAGGCAGTACCATGCTTGGAAACAAATTTCGAAGCTTGGCATGCCTGAGATTGCATTTGTTGAATTTGGGACGGCATCAATTCACCAAAATTCCTTTAGGTCTGCGAACAACGTGATCTACAAGGAAAATGATTAGTGAGATTTTGTTTTTCTCGCTGATGACCGCGCCCCTTGGGGGTCATGAGGGGAGACTAAACCCCCACATATTATGTTTACGTTAAGAGAATAAGATATATATATATATATATATATATATATATATATATATATATATATATATATATATATATATAGGAGATGGACTCTTTCCATGTCACCATTAGGATCAAAAGTATTATGAAGTATCCTACTTCTAAATAATGGGAGATGGACTCTATCCATATTGAGTTCACCTCTACATTCTCTAGGCAGAAGAGCAGGGTATTCAAACCAAGACCTATTAATTCATGACATATTAGCTTCCCTGTTGCAATATTGAATTTTTAAGGAGTTTAAAAAAAGAAATAGAGAAATATAACCTTTTATTCAAACACATCATGTACGATATTTTGTGAATACTAACAAACATTTTTAATTTTTTTTTGTAGGGTGAAATGAAACCTGAAAAGGTAGAACCCGATAGAATTGAGTACTACAAAAATACTCATTTCTCAAGTGAAAAAGTCTGGTCATCTCAAGAAGCTAAGACTATGTGAGAAAAAAATATTTTAGTCACACTCGATATGATTTATTTGTTATTATCGTAACTCATAAATATTTTCTCTTTGCAGGACAGCATGAATGATTTGAAAGTTCTTTATAGTTCCAGAGAGGCTTCCATGAGTATTGATAAAATTATTAATGCTATACTTGGTACAAAGTTGGGGTACATAAAAGGGCTCAGTTATGGTCCAAAACCAGACACTAATAGATCAGCACAATGGAGAACTGCTGAGTTAGAAGACTCACTCAGAAAGACAAAAGAAGAAGATACAAAAACCCAAAATGATTTGCACAAACGATTAAATGCAGCTGGAGTTGTGGTAGAAAACCAGCAGACACAGATAGAAACATTACATTCTCAATTGGATACTATATCGGCACGTCAAGATGATATTTTGAAATAGTTGCAACGTTTTATGAGCTGATCCCGGTCAAGGTTAGAAGTGTATTTAACTTATTTAACCTTATGTGATTCTAATAATTTTTCTATAGGACCAAGTTTAGTGATTGTTGAAAAGCTTTAATGGTTTCAGAAAGATTGTGACAAGTTGAAAGGTTTGCTTGTGAAATTGGTTATTATTGAACATTTGTTTTGTAGTCTTATGAGAAAATTCTCCAGGAGTCACTTTCTTTATCCATATAGGTTTATTAATAGGATAAATTAATAGAACAAGTCAAAATGATTCATTGACATTACAACAATACTCCATATTCAATTGGTTTCTCCATGGTGAAACTGAGGCTATAGATGTCTAGCATTTATGGTTTGTACCAGGTATTTTAGACTGAGCTTTAGTGGTGTAGTGGATATTGTATTCTGGACATTCTTTTTGAACCTTTATGCTCTGGAATTCCGAATCAGGTGATCCTCACTATGGATCCCTGTCTTTTCCTGTGATATACTTATTTTTGTGAGGCAGTCTATTTTTCTTAATCTGGCCATTTAAATTATTTATTGTTGAACCGAAAAAAAGAGGATAATATCAAATGTTGTTATTTGACTGTAGTTGATTTATATTTGGTGTTAGTGAATCCAAAATAACAAATGCTTACCATCGCAAAAAAAGAAAAGAAAAGGGAATTTTAGTAGCTCAGTTTGTGGACTACCTGAATTCCCACTTTATTGGTGAGGGTTCGATTCCCCATATTGTAACCCTCCTCCCCATTTTCCCTTCCCCTACCCCCAATTTTGCTTTTTAAAAAAAAGAAAGTTATGAAACAGAGGGCGTATAAATTTCATTATAGTTCTTTTAATTAAATAGATAAAAATTTTATAGCTTTTAGCATCTAACTTTGATTTTTTTCTTTCATTATACAGTGATCATTGAACCTTATCAAGTTATCCATACAGGTACAACTAATAACTTCATAGTTTTTTTTAAAAAAAATTTTGTTTATTTAGTTAATTAGACTAAGAGTTGGTCATAAATCAAAATATTGAACCGAATCAAAGTTCTATGAGAGATTTTCGCCACCTTTTGTTGTTTACTCTGTTTTTATGTTAGCTTGATCCTGAACTAGTAATTTATTATTTCCCCTATTTTCATGTTTCTTGTACCATAAAAGATATTACTTTGCTACAGGCGATAATCAGGTGACAAAATTAAGATCACATATACATACATATATATATATATATATATATGTATGTATATATATATGTATGTATATGTGATCACATGCTTGGTAGGAGCTTGTCTTCCATTGACATTCTTAGACTTGTCATTTTTTATGACTGAATTTAATATTTAATGTGAATTAAAATGTTATATCTCCTTTCACGTAGATTTAGTCCTATAAAAAGTCTGTGAAGGCCTTAAGCCTTTTTTCGGTTATACAGGCTGTGGAACGTGGAAATCAAGACTATAGTTTTTACAAAAGTTCTTCTGCAGTGATATCTGAGAAGAAAATTCAATTTTATTGCCTTTGTTTTTACAATATTTAATATATTTCAGTTAGACTATCAAGTTGGATAATTTTACATAATGTTAATTTTCCTTTGAGCATGTAATTAGATATCATTTCAATGTCATTTTATTTGTTTTTAATTACTTTATGATATACTGTGTAATTATTTTTATTATTATCGTGCTTCTGTTAGTATGTTGCTATTTTAAAGTGTATAGTATATTATTTAATAATTATAATATTATTTAATTTTCAAATTAATGTAAAACTATTCAAATATAAATTGTAAATAGTATCACCGCGTAATAAATGCCATTTATGTTTGTGATTAGTGATAAAATATTTCATCATTAAAAGCTTAATTTTTAGCGATGACTATATCATAATTTTTAAGGCGACCACATTGTCGTCGTAAAAGTGTGACGTTTAGTGACGAGAATATCTTTGTCTCAAATTGCCTATTTATTTCCAACAATTTGACTTTGTTTTTTGTGACAATTGTGATTGTCGCTAATTATGATATTTTGTAGTGAAATTTCGTTTTGTCGGAAAATAAAATATTTTTAGTGACGAGATGATTGTTTTCAACTACAAATTTATGAAACTCAACTTTGTCACTAATTTATACATTTAGCGAAAAAAAAGAATTCATATGTAAATGGTACCATTTAGTGATGAAATAATATTTGTTTTTATTTATGCATTTAGGGACAAAAAATATTTCATATGTAAAAAGTAGTTTTTAGTGACGAAATAATATTTGTTCAACTACAAAATGCATATAATATTAGAGACAGATGATGTCATCTCTAATCAAATTAAATAGTTAGTGACACAATAATTTCGTCGGCCTTAATGACCATTTTGGTGATGAAAAAACATACTATTAACTACAATTTTTTTATTATTTCAATGACAAACAAGTTCGTCATAAATATTATGTATTTAGGAACGATAGCTATTTTTGTGGTTAGTAAAACTCTATTTTGCGATGAATCACTAAATCGTCTCTATATACATTTAGAGACCCATGATTTAAGTACAATTGATTGACAAATTGTTTTTCATCTCAGTTTATGTTTTGTGACGATATTTATGAGTTTTACGTGACAAAACTATTCGTCACTAATCCTCGAATTTGTTGTACTCCTCTCTTCAAATGATTGAGAAAGACGGAGATGAAATGCAAAAAAAGTTAAAAACTTGGGCATGCTGAGATCATCTGCAAAGAAAAAGGACAGCTGCAACAGGGAGAAGATCAAGATACGAATCAACAGGAGGAAGAACAACTCTTTGTTGCATACTGTTTTTGTTAGGATCGATTACAACAACACCTTGTGAATTTCGAAGAACAAGTAAAGAATCAAGAAGATTTTAGAGAGGAAAGAGATTTTGGGAAACCTAGAGAGAGACGTCAAATTCATGGTAACACCTTATGGTAACCTCAACGGTGATGCAGTATTATTATATATATTCATGATAACACTGTTACAGAATACGCGAAGAAAAATACGGTGAACAGTACAACCAAAATTTGAACGGCGAGATCGTTAATATATAAAAAGAACCTTTCTATATTAATTAGGCTTCACATCCCAACAATTCTCCCACTTGGAGACTGATCAGGTAACCAAAACAGTATCCTCTCAAAAAATAATGTGATCACAACATCAATATTTCCTATCGCACCACAACATTGCAGAACTCCCATCTACAAAAGTCCAACTGAGGTCTTGCACAACCCCAGTTTCCTAACATCGACACATTTTTTTAACATGTCTGCTAGATTCTTTGCACCCTCTATCTTCTCCACACACATATCAGCATCCTCATTGCCCTACGAGTGAAATGGTATTGTCTTCTGATGTGCTTTGTCTTTGAACGATAGACTGGGTTCTTTACTAACTCTATGGCACTCTGACTATCTAAGTAAAGAATCTTCTCGCTTTTCTTCTTGCCCAATTCTTCCAAATAATCAGCCAGCCATATCATCTACTTCCTAGCTTCAGCTATTGCCACATACTCGGCCTCAGTAGATGAAAGGGAAACACACTTCTGAAGCCTAGACATCCAACTTACAGCTGTACCACCTGTGGTGTAAATGTACCCGAATGTGCTCTTGCTCGAGTCCACATCACCACCAAGATCAACATCCACAAAGCCCTTCAAAACCACCTTGTTCTTGCCAAAACAAAGTGAAGTATTTGATGTACCTTTCAAATATCTTAGAAGCCACTTCACAGCTTCCCAATGCTCTTTTCTCGGATTCACCATATACCTGCTAACAACTGCCACTGCATGGGCTATATCAGGTAAGGTGTAGAGTATAGCATACATCAAACTCCCAAATGCTGAAGCATATGGAACAAGTGCCATATGCTCTCGCTCCTCATCTGTCTTGGGTGACTGCTCCTTTGACAACCTTTTGTGATTTGCCAAAGGAGTAGTTCTGGGCTTAGCATCAGTCATCTTGAATCTGGCCAATACTTTCTAAATATACTGCTCCTAGGATAGGTTCAAAGTGCCAACAGATTTATCCCGAGAAATCTTCATCTCCAGAATCTGCTTTGCTGCACCCAAATCCTTCATGTCAAACGCTGAAGATAGATTTGCCTTCAGACAATTTATTTCTTGCATGCTAGATCGTGCAATCAAGATATCATCCATATACAAGAGTAGGAAAACAAAGGACTCAGTGTATTTCTTGAAGTAACAACACTGATCCGTTTCAGTCTTGCTAAATCCACTCTTGGTCATGAAGGAGTCAAACTTTTTATACCACTGCCTCGGTGCTTGCTTCAGTCCATACAAGCTCCTGTTGAGCTTGCATACCATGTGTTTCTTGCCCAGAACAACAAATTCTTCTGGCTGCTGCATAGATCTCCTTGTTTAGATCTACGTGTAAGAAGGCAGTGTTTACATCCATTTGCTCAAGATGCAAATTCTCAGATACAACAATACTTAATAGAATCTGGATAGTAGTAAACTTCACAACAGGAGAAAATATTTCAGCATAATCAATACCTTTCCTTTGTGAGTATCCCTTAACTACTAACCTCGCCTTGAACCTTCTTTTGCCATTTGGTTCAACCCTGATTCTGAAAAACCACCTCTTTAACAAAGCTTTCTTCCCCGTAGGTAACTCTGACAATACCCACGTATTGTTCTTTTCAAGTGAACTCATCTCATCATCCATGGCTTGCTCCTACTTAATTGAATTCTCCACTTGTATAACCTCATCATAAGACTTAGGTTCCCCTTCATCAGTCAGCAAAAAATAGGGTAATGAAGGTGAATACCTATCAAGTGCTCTGATAGTTCTGGATGATCTCCTCAACACCTGCTCAAGTGACAATTGCTCACCCTCAGACTCTTCAGCATCAGTGTCTGCAGCAACATCTTTGGGTAACTCAATATCAACTCTCACTTGCTTCATAGTTTCTGAATCTTTCTGCTCTCTGTGTTTGTATATGACAGACTCATCAAACGTGACATCACAATATCTTAGGATTTTTCGATTCTTATCATCCCAAAACCTGTAGCCAAACATGTCAGTACCATAGCCTATGAAGTAACACTTCAAAGCCTTAACATTAAGCTTGTCCTTTTCTCCGGATCAACATGAACATAAGCTGTGCAGCCAAAAGTTCTCAAGTATGAGTACTTGACTTCTTTCCCGGTCCACACGTCCTCCGGAATCTTGAACTCTAGGGGAACGGATGGTCCCCTGTTGATCAAGTAAGCAACTGTGTTGAAAACATTTGTCCAAAACATCTTAGGCAGCCCACAGTGTATCCTCATGCTTCTTGCACGATCGTTCAATGTTCTGTTCATCCTTTCAGCAACTCCATTTTGTCTTGCCTTCTCGGGAACTATCCTCATCATTCTAATTCCCTCACCACCACAAAATGCTTTGAACTCAGACTTGTCATACTCTCCACCATTGTTAGATCTCAGGCATTTGATCCTCAAACAAGTATGATTCTCAACTTCAGCTTTCCACTTCTTGAAAGTCGTAAACACATTTGGCTTATGCTTCAAGAAGTAGACCCAAACTTTTCTGCTGAAGTCATCAATGAGGGTGACATAAAACCTGGATCCTCCTAGTGATGAAACTGGAGATGGCCCCCAAACATCTGCATGAACCATCTCTAACAATACCTTCTTTGGTTGTCTCGGAGCCTTTATAAAGCTAACTCATTTTTGTTTGCCCATAATATAGCTCTCACAAAGACCCATATTAATGGATTTCAGGCCTAATGCTCCTTTTGCAACCAGCATCTTCATTTCCTTGGCACTCAGGTGTCCAAGTCTGTTGTGCCACATACATGAACCAAAACCATCCTCAGCAACAACTACCATGTTAATACACCCTGCAGTGGTGTACAAGGTTCCAATTTTCGTTCCACAAGCAACAATCATAGCCCCCTTCACAATCTTCCATGAACCATTCCCGAACTGTATTGTATAGCCTGTGCTATCCAACTGACCAATAGAAAGTAGAATTATTTTTAAGCTCGGGAACATATCTGACATCTTCCAATGTCCATTGGTTTCTAGATGAGGTCTTAATGCAAATATCCCCTTTCCCTTAACCTTCAAAGGTTTGTTGTCTGCAAGATACACTTTTCTAAAATATCCAAATTTGGAATTTTAGAACAATTCCTTGCTCGGACAAGAATGAAAAGATACACCAGAATCCAGAATTCAACTAGGCTGTCCACGCTTAGAATCAGAGCATCCCCAATGTCTTCCGCTGAATTTACAGAATCATTACCATCTGCAAATTTTTTATTCTGCTTCTTCTTTGGTTTCATGCAGCTTGTCCGATAGTGCCTTTTCTCTCCATAATTCCAACAAACCACGTTGGGTCTGTTCGGATACTTTCCTCAATTTTTTGATTTTGATCGGCCATGTTGATGTTGGCCTTTCGATTTGTTTCTCCCCCTTCCATCAATGCTGAAAGCACTGGCTAATGAATCTCCCACTTCTCGTATGCGAATACGTTCACTGTGAACAACATCATGTATTTCATCAAACTTCAGTTTCTCAAATCCACGGGAACTGCTAATCGCAACAACAATAGTATCCATAGACTCGGGCAAAGATGACATTAAAATCAACGCCTTAATCTCATCCTCAAAATTTATATCCACAAAACACTGGTGACTCACAATCATATTGAACTCATTCATATGATCATCTACAAATCCAGTCTCAGACATCTGTAAATTGAATAATCTACGCATCAAATATACCTTGTTCATCACCAATGGCTTTTCATACATATTTGATAGCGCCTTCAATAGATCTGTTTTGGCATTCTCCTTTGCGATGTTGAACACCACGTTCCTAGACAAAGTCAATTGGATTAGACCCAATGCCTGGCGATACTTGAGCTTCCACACATCCTCTGTCATGGCTTCAGGATTCTCCCCGGTTAAGGGTACGTGAAGATCTTTCTGGTAAAGGTAATCTTCAATCTGCATCTTCTAGAAACTTAAAGTTGGATCCATCAAACTTCTCGATTCCAAGATTCAAACTGTCCATCTTCAGTGATCGTGTTGAATTGTCTTTGCTCTGAACCAATACTTGTTATGATCGATTACAACACCTTGTGAATTTTGAAGAACAATCAAGAAGATTTTAGAGAGGAAAGTGATTCTGGGAAACCTAGAGAGACGTCAAATTCGTGGTAACACCTCGTGGTAACCTCCAAGGTGATGCAGTATTTATATATATATTAATGATAACATTGTTACAGAATACACGGAGAAAAATACGGTGAACAGTACAACCTAAATTTGAAAGGCAAGATTGTTAATATATAAATAAGAACCTTTTTATATTAATCAGGCTCCACATCCCAACAATTTTGCATCTAGTATTTCGAGTGAATGCTTGCTTATTGATAGTGGTTGTACAAACGACACGACTAATGATGAAAAGCTTTTTAGGGAGCGCGTGACAAATCAGTTAAATCAAGAGTCAGAATCCGAAGTGGAGAATACCTCCCAGTGATAGGAAAGGGGACTGTAGCAATTGAGAGTTATAAAGGTCCCAAAATTATTTCTGAAGTTTTGTTTGTTCCTGAACATGATCAAAATTTATTAAGTGTTGGACAACTGCTTGAAAAGGAATTCAAATTCTTTTTTGAAGTTAAAGTGTGTTTGATAATTGATCAAAGTGTCAGGACCTATTTAGGATTAAAATGCAGACAAAATCTTTCTTTGTATCCAACGGAGGGAGAACAGATAGCTTTTCTTGGGTCATTTCCACCACAAGGCTCTTTCGTATATGCAGAAAAAGAAGCTGTCAAAAGGATTACGTCCACTTGAAGAGGAACTCCCAAGTTGCAAGGCATTTCAATTTAGTAAGCAAACCAGATTGTCATTCACAATTCAACTTGGAGAGCAAGTCAAAAATTGCAACTAATTCATATAGATCTTGGAGGCCCCAAAGAACTCCATCGTTGAAAGGAAGCAGGTATTACATAATTTTTATTGATGATCTAACAAGAATGGGTTGGATATACTTCTTATGATTCAAATCTGAGATTGCTTAAGTTTTTTCGAAATTCAAAGCCTTAATAGAAAATCAAAGTGGCTGCAAAATACAAGTGCTGAGATCAGATGATGGGACTGATTATACTTCAGATCAATTCACAAACTTTTGTGAAGTTGCTGGAATAGAGCATCAGCTTACTACTCCATATACTCCATAACAAAATGGAATAAGTGAAAGGAAGAATAGGACTATCATTGATATGTCATGGTATATGTTGCACGAGAAAGATGTTCCTAAAACATTTAGGGCAGAGGCAACCAATACTGCTGTATATTTGTTGAATAGGTTGCCTTCAAAAGCAGTAAATGGTTAAACACCATTTGAAGCTTGGGACAGATCCAAAACTTTACTGAAGAACCTCAAGATTTTTAGTTTCTTATGTTTTTCTCACATACCTCAGCAAAGAAGGGATAAATTGGACAAGAAGGCAGAATCCTGGAATCTTCATTCGCTACAGTTTGCAGTCAAAAGCTTACAGAATTTTTCAGTCACAAACTGGAGATTTTTTGGTAAGCAGTGATGTGGAATTTGTTGAACATAAGCAATGGGATTGGGATGGGAAAAAACAAGAAAGTGAAGCCAATAAGTTGCACAATTTTGAGGAGCGAATTGATCATCTTTCGGTTCGAGGAACCAGATCCCTTTCGGGTATCTATTAAAGATACAATGTAGCCCTATTTGAACCTTTTGAATATGAATAAGCTAAAAGAGACAAGAACTGGATACTTGAAATGCAAGAGGAGTTAACCATGATTGAGAAAAATAAGACATGGGAGCTGGTTGAAAGACATCAAGACAGAAAGATTATTGTTCTTAAATGGGTTTATAGAATTAAAATAAATGCAGATGGTTCGGTGAGTAAACACAAAGCTAGGCTTGTGGTGAAGGGTTTAGCCCAAATTTTCGGTGTGGATTTTTCTTAAACATTTTCACGAGTCACAAGCTTGATACAATCAGGCTTCTTTTGGCAATTGCAGCACAAAAGGGTTGGAAAATCTACTAAATGGATGTTAACTTAGCTTTTTCTGAATAGCTTCTTGCAAGAAAAAATCTATGTTGAGCAGCCTGAAGGGTTTGTTGTGGAAAGACAGCAAGACAAAGTCTACAAACTGAAAAAGGCCCTATATGGATTAAATCAATGTCCAAGAGCTTGGTACAATAGAATCGATGATCATCTTTCTGACTTAGGTTTTCAAAAAAGCCCAAGTGAATCAACTCTTTACATAAAGCATGTTAACTCTAACATTACTATAGTTCTCTATATGTTGATGATCTTTTGGTAATAGGAAGTGATGTTGGGATAGAATAGTTAAAAAGGGTAGATGATGAAAGTTTTTGAAATAACGGATCTTGGAGAGATGTCTTTATTTCTAGGAATGGAGATTAGACAATTCTAAGATCACATATTCATTTGTTAGAGGAAGTATGCAAAAGAAATTCCGAGGAAATTTAGAATGAAAGATTGAAAAAGTATGTTCGCGCCTATGAATCAAAAGGAGAAGCTATAATGAAGGATGATGGTGCTGAACGAGCACAAGAAGAAAGCTACAAAAGTATGATAGGATGTTGATGTATCCTACAGCAACAAGGCCAGATATACTGTAGGTTGTAAGTGTAGTATCCCGATTTTTGAATTCTCCTAGTGAATTTCATATGAAAGATGCAAAAATTGTACTTAGATATGTCAAAGGCACAATGGACCATGGAGTCAAATTTAACAAGTGCCTGAATTTCAAACTTTAAGGATTCTCTGACAGTGATTGGGGCAATTTTGTTGATGATATGACAAGTACTTTCGGGTACTGTGTTTAGTTTTGGCGTAGGATACTTTTTTGGTGTTCAAAAAAATAAGAGATTGTTGCTCAATCAACTGCAGAGGTGAAATTCATTGCAGCGACAGCTATGGTCAATCAAGCCTTATGGATAAGGAAAATATGTTGCGATCTTGGATTGGATATGAAGGAAAGCACTGAGATATTTGTGGACAACCAAATATCATTAGAATAAATCTGATTACACTAAAAGCTTAGAGTAAGATGAAGTTCAGCTTGATCTTCCGCACATTATTCTCTAAGCTTCCATCCTAGCTGCTAATAGCCTCTGTGACATTGCCAGGAATTGTCCATGCTTTACCTTTAAGGTTTAGGATGTTCTCCACAAGTGAGTTGAGTATGGACAACTTAGAAATATATGGTTGACTGTCTCAGCTGTCTCTTTCACATTGTCAATTTGTCATACCTCTGCTTATCAGGGGCATCCTTTGCTAGTAACCACACAAAAATTGATACTGTGCGGGAAACTTTTATCCTCCAAATTTGCTTCCATGGCCAGTTTGCTATCTGATGGTTGTAATGGTTCATAATTTTGTAGGCAGCATTGACCTTAGATGTTCACCTGGAAATCAGATCCTAGTTTATGCGTGCATTCTAACTTTTTCCATCTATCGCGATGTCATGCAGAGTATTATACGGAATTTGAAAGAAGACATAGCCCTTATGATTGGGATACCAATAGAAAAACATCTACTTTATTGTGGAGAAGTTTTATAGGATGATCAAGTCATTTCTTCATATAGTATCCTTCTAGTATTGTTATTAATGAATCAACTTATCTCATTTTTTCATATCTTATTGAGCTTTCATACACCCCTTACTTTTTTGACATATTAAAAAGGCTAATAATAAGAAAGGCCCTGCATTGATACTCGAGATGCAACAATTAGATGAAAGTGATAATGATGCAGTAGATGAAATTTCTTTTTTTTTCTTGATAACAAGGGGAACCAGTAGGCGCTACCCTTTGGGTACACACAATGTAAGCCCCTACTCTTATGATATAGCTCACAAACCACATAGGAGAGGTGACCTGCACTAGGCAAGCCTGATGCGATGAACTCAACCCAGAAAGTGAACCCCTTGCTTTCACTGGCAAGGAGTTTCGAACTTGAGACCTCCAACTTGGAAGTCTCAATCCCAAACCACTAGGCCACCACGAAGGGTGACGCTGTAGATGAAGTTATGTGTGGCATAGATGAAGAATCTCAAACAAGCAGTGATGGAGTGATGGAGATGACAAGGACGTATTGGTTGGTGAAGTTATTTCATGGAGTGATGAAAGTTTACAGGCTGGTGTTTTTAACAAGGAATCCACAGCCAGTTGCGGTAGGGGTTTCCACGTTGGGGCCTAAATGGCAAGTTTAAGGAGATAAAATTTAGGTTTCTCAATCTACTTTGACATGGGGGTATGGATAAAACCTCCGACCTCTTTCCGAGACCCTTCCTGATTGTATACTTTAAGTTAATAGATCTCTTATATAAATTTCTTCCAAGGTTTATTCCATTTCATTGATCTTGATGTTAAAAGTTTGCTTAGGTGTTCCATTTATTGCAATTGAACTTATAAGCTAGGCACAGTTGAAACAGTTGGTGAAAATCTGGATCTAGCAATCCTATTTTTCCCCTTCCTCCCTAATTGGGGTGGCAAATGGGTGGTTGGGTCGGGTTCAAAATGGATTGACCTAAAATGGGTTGCATTTTAACTTTCCATATTTGTTGCGGGTCAAAAATTGATTGGGCGGTAAATGTGTGGGTTGGAAATGGTTTAATCCATATTATAGGTGCAATATTTTCTAGCTTTTTCTTCTATTTGGACCATTTAGTAACATAACATTTTATTTGGACTGGTATAATTTCTTTTAATTGGACCAGTATGTAGTCTTCATCATTAAACTTGGTGATAGCTTAAAACCTCTTGTATTGATCATTAATAAGGAAAAGGATTCTCACTTCTTAGAGCCAAATATCCTAAAAAACAAAGCCACCAAGTGGAACCAACTAGAATACTCCACAAAACTATCCCAAGCATGAAATTTCATGAAGCTTAAATTCCTTCAATGATTTGACGTTTACAATAGAACTTTGAAAATCTGATGAAATTGTAATTGAACGTTTAAAACATTCCAAGCTTAAAATAGGAATTTTTGACATTTAAAATATTCCAAGCTTAAAATTGTATTATTGTAAACAATAATTGCAATGTTTAGAAGAGAAAAAGAATTCCCACATTGTCAACTATAGAGAGAACAAACATAAAAATAAGAGTTTAAGTAGGGTTACCTTTATAACATTTCCTACTTCAGAAATGAAACTAAGAATTTTAAGTGATCAAAGTTTGGAAAATAATCCAATAAGAGCATTCTAGAGCATTATGGAAGAAAATCTGATTTTCAAAGTGGGGTGGGGCAACAATTTCAAATTTTGGAGAGATTGTTGGATTTATCAGACCTCTTTGAGTGAATCATTTCTAGACGTCTTTTCCATTTGCACCAATCTTAATTCCAAGGTCAGTGATTGTTGGGGTACACAAGGATGGTACTTATCCTTCAGAAGACTTTTGAATGATTGGGAAATAGAGAGAATGACCTCATTGTTGGAAAACTTAAGGGGTACTAGCCTTGATAGAAATGCAACAGATAGGGTTATTTGGATACACAACAAGGAGGGAAAATTCATAGTTAGTAGTGCCTATAAGAGAGGGAGACATAAGGGATCCATAATTCTTACAATGGAAGCATATTTTGAGAGGTTTAATTCTGACAAAAATGCGATGTTTCAACTGGTTAGTAATCAGAAATGCCGTTCTAACCCAAGAAGTCCTTTAGAAGAAAGGAAGGATACTAGTACCAAGATGTTTTCTGTGTAATCTAATAGGGGAAAAAAATCATCTATTCCTACATTTCAAGTTCACGACACAGCTCTTGGAACTTTTTCTCAACACCACTGGTCAAAGTTTGACCATGCCAAAGCACACAACTGATCTATTTTGTTGCTCATGCAGATAAGGGGGAAGCAAGAGTCGAAATAGTTGGTCGAAGTTAATGCCATCATGCATATGGTGGTTTGTGTGGAGAGAAATAAATGAAATTTGTTTTGTATCTGTTGTAGTAATAGTCCTTGTGTGGATCTAGGCTCGTACTTTTACCACAGTTATAACTGTTGTACCGACGGTCCCGGGGTGACTCATGGATTACATTCTGACCATAGTTGTATTAGTATCCATTGCCCCTGGTTGGCTTATGACTAATATTACCCTGGCTAAAGTTGTATCTGTAACCAAAGTCTAGTGGATAGTTGTAAGTTACATGAACATCTTCAACTTTTTGTAGAACTATGTGCCACTGTAAAATGAGTAGGATTTCTGTTAGTTGAGATATGACTCTTTAGTATGTATGTCACCCAAGAGTTATGGCCTGATCTCTACACGAGATTAATGTTATGATTATGTTTCTCAGAAAATATTGCAATGATCTTGTTTTATGCTTTCACAAATCAGATTATCTGTTTTACTTCATATTTAGCTTGTTCATTGCTTATTACGATTTCACTCATTTTGATTTATGTAATGTTATTGCATATTGCTCATACCAAGTATATTCCATAGTATTGACTGCATACTTTTTAACCTATATTGTTTTATAAAATAGATTTAGACGCTCCATATTAGCTTCGCGGTTAGTATTGAGCCAATAAGCTGTCTGTGTTGGTGAATCCTCATTCATCGAGGATAATTTTTTCTTTTATTCACTTTATGCTCAGATTTGAATTTTCAGACTTTAGAGTTAATCTAGGGGCTTGTCCTAGTAACTCGATTATGACTAGTGCAGGCTTTCAGACATCTAGATATTATGCTTTGTTGAAGTTACTAGATTTCCTCTACTTTTATGCTATAAGATATTCACACCGTTTTATGCTTTACTTCCACTCATGATTATTTTAACTTCAGTATGCTTTCATTGTGCCATATGGGTCGACGGGGCCCCTTAGGAGTCTGAGTACTGTGTTCAAGACTTGGGGGTAGTCTTGGGTCATGACACATATCCTACTCTAAGGTTTCATTATGATTATGCATGATATTGTCATGACCTAGACCTAGAGTCTAGGAGTAACATGGCGAATGGGAACCCGAAAGTCCCCAGACATGTCTCAAGTACCCATAATCACATCATCGGTTGGGAAGCGGAAGTGAATAGTAAACACACAGTTCTAAGGGTCAGAGAAGTAGAACTCACACTATGAAGATATCATAGGGAAATGGAGTAACATTAATTCAAATAATACATAGCACATAAATACTAAGGGGCGGGTAAGTATGATTCATTCTATAGGGGCAATTCGGTACTTAGGATCTTTCACCATATCATAAAGCTCATAAACCAAATCACATAGCGAGAATCAATAGGTAACCATATACATAAGCATAGTCTCCAAATATAACACTTAGAAAATAAATGTAAAGGAGTTTACAAGATGTCCAACGATGCCTCTAGTCATGTGATCGGTCGAGGGCCAAGACATACACCGGGCCCACCCTCAAATGTAAATAACATAACCAAAAGCACCATAGGTAGAGGATGGTGGCTTGTCCTTAGGAGGTAGGACTCACCATGGCAAGAAAACTCAAAGATCAAAGCTAGACATCGTACAGTGGATGAACATAGTCCTCAGTCCCTACATGATCAAATCATGTAGGCAAAAATATGCATTTGTACTCTTGAATGTACTAAGTATGCGGGCATGCAATGCATATCACTTACAAAACCTGCATTCAATATTAGATGACAAAGGCACATAATATAGAAGGAAATATATAAAAAGAGATATAGTATATGATATGCCATGAAGTTCATGATGCATGAAATGCAATAATATTCATATAGAGTGGCGATGGAGTATAACTAACAAAATCAAACTCATGTGAGCTATTATAGGAATTAGTCCGATGTAGACCTCCCATCTATAGAAGAAGATTACTTGCCAAGGGTAATCTACACCACACCTTAATACCTCACAGGGTACCTTCTTTAATACCTTTCTTTTCAGAAGGTTGTTTATATCAAAACATATCATATCATAACATATCAAAATATGTAACCATTCCTTACGGCCTAGTCTTTTTCGGTAATGGCTACCATATACCTATGCTGACATATAGTTTTAGGAAAGGAAAGGACCCTCGGGGCTAGCCTTTATGCCCCCAATCTATCGATACTAAGTCAAGACATCCCATGAGAATACTTATACATATACATGCTTTCAAAGAGGCAATAGTCATTTCAAATCCTTTTAATGCACATTTAGGCTCAAAAGCAAAATCAAAGTTCATAATCATGATTCTCATGCATAGGATTAGCTCCTGCATATATACGGGATGATGTAAACATCCAAAATGCTCAAAGAGCCATAATCATAGACATTTATGTGATAACATTCTTGTCATATCCAATATCATATCAAAATCATGCACATAAACTTAATTGGGCTTAACCCACTTCGTAATTTGCATAAAATCCAATGTTCAAGAATGCATATGCTACGAATGAGATGAGAATAACATGGGTAATATAGATTCAATCTTAAATCAATAATTCAATATAAAATTCAAGAAAATCCATAAATAAAATAAATATTAAAATCACAATTTAGATTACCCATACTTAAATCATACTTTAAAGGGACAATGCATATTCAAATCTTCATAATACTCAAGTAATTCAACATATTAGGGCTTTAAACAACTTAGGATCAACAAATAACCGTAGTCCATACTTCAATTGAATTTATTAAATCATAATTCTTAAAACCCATATTTAAAGTAAGAAATATTTCATGAAATTCAAGAGAAAAGAGTTTGGGTCTTCTTGGTTGAAAGGGACCAAGAATCATTCCAACATACCTTAGCTAAAAAGAAGATTCAAGAAGAATTTTGGTGAAGAAAGAGCCCTTCTTTGATTCCCAAGCTTAAAACCCACAAGAGTTCTTTGAAAGTGACTTAAGCGTGACTTGAGAGAATTTCAAATGTGAGGAATGAATTTGAATGTTAGGAATAGAGTTTAGGTCATTAGGAAGTCTTTAGGTAGCATTGGAATTCCCAAAAGACCTTTAGAATAAACCATAATTACGAAAATCCCATTAATGAAACAAGTTGAAAAATTGAACGTCGTCACTTCAAGGGAGGTTGTACGGTCTGTGACACGCCAGATGGAGCATATACTCGTCTGTAAACCAACACATAGAAAAATTATGCCTGAAGAAGGTCTGAAATGGTAATTCCATACCTAAAAATTTTTGACGAAATCAACACACAGAGGGCTTCACTGGTCGTGTAAGGCCACACGGTTAGTTTAACTGCCCGTGCCCACATACTTGGAAAAATAAAAATTTTCTAGGATGAAATCTCGAGACGGTGATTTAAAACTTAGAAAAATGTCCACTCTGGAATCCATATGGAGGACGTCATGGCCCATGAGATTCCACAGAGCCCGTGAGAGTGGCCATGTCCCTACACTTGGTACCTAACAGTGGGATTCCAAGCTTAAGGCCACCACACGACCCTTCACACAGTCAGTGAAGTGCCACACTACCTGTGTGGGGTCAAAGTGTGGTGTGCTTTAGCTTGAAACTCCACGCCAAAGGCAAAACATCCATCATGAGGCCAAGGGTCACTTCAGGGTGGATCCACACGAGCCGTGTGAGCTCCCATGGAGTGTCACCTTGGTCCAAAACTCCCCAAAAACAAAATTTTCAAGCTCCAATGAGGTCGTAAAACTTCTGGGTCTTAACATCATCTCCCCCTTGGGACATTCATCCTTGAATGTGCAAGAACAAGGCTTGAAAGGCTAGACGCCAAAAGTTAACTTCCAAACATAAGATACAATGCATATTTTATCATTTGAAAATCATGTAGTCATTAAAACTCATATCAGAACATATTTAAATCATTCCAAACATCGTAAAAATCATTTTCATGCACATGTATGCATGTCATGTCATAAGACTCAAGAGTGGAAGAGCTAGAACAACTTAGAAGAGGAAGAACCTAATACCTTAGGCTTGAGTATAATGGAAAAGATGGGGATATCATTTCATCATGTCCAACTACGCCTCCTATGTAGCACTCTCCACATGTTGATTTCTCCAAAGCACCTTAACCCAAGCCACATCCTTGTTACGAAGCCGCTTCACTTGCCTATCAAAAATCTCCACCGGAATTTCCTCATACGATAAGTTCTCCTCAACCTCAAAACCTTCCAAAGTCAAAATAGTACTAGGATCACCAACAAACTTTCTCAACATAGACACATGTAATTCCGAGTAGATAGAACTCATATCTGGAGGCAATTCCAATCTATAAGCTACATTTCCAATCCACTCAACGATCACATAAGGGCCTACATACCAGGGACTTAGCTTGCCCTTCTTGCCGAAACGCATCACATTTTCATAGGTGAGATCTTCACATACACCTAATCACCAACATGAAACACAAGGTTACTCTTCCTAACATCCGAATAGGACTTTTTGCAACTTTGGCCATCTTTAACCTTTCTTTAATCAACTTCACCTTCTTCATAGCCTTCTATACCAAATCCAGGCCAATTAAAGCCATCTTTCCCAACTTAAACCACCCTAGCGGAGACCCCATCTCCTACTATACAAGGTCTCAAATGGTGCCATACCAATGCTCGCATGAAAGCTATTATTATAACCACACTCAATGAGTGGAAGATGGTCATCCCATATACCCTTGAACTCCAGCACACAAGCCCTTAACATGTTCTTCAAGTTTTGAATCATCCTCTCGACTTGTCCATCGATTTGAGAGTGAAAGGCAGTGCTCAACTTTACCTTAGTACCAAGACCTCTTTGAAATGACCTCCAAAAGTGACATGTAAATTGGGTACCATGATCAGATATGACAGACCTACACACACCATACAACCTCACCAACTCTTTGAGGTATAACCTTGCTTAATCTTCGGCACCATAAGTAGTCTTGACCAATAGGAAGTGGTATTACTTAGTCATCCGGTCAACAATAACCCAAATGGAGTCAAATTGTCTTCGGGTTCGAGGAAAACCAACAACAAAATCCATGTTCACATCTTTTCACATCCATGTAAGAATCTTAATGTCTTGAGCCAACCCACCGGGACTTTGGTGCTCTACCTTCACTTGTTGATAATTAGGGCATTCAAATACGAACTTAGCTATGTCTTTCTTTATACCATGCCACCAATACACCTCCCTCAAATCTCGATATATCTTAGTAGATCTCAGGTGAATAGAATAATGAGAGTTATGGGCTTCATCCATGATCACCCTCCTAAGATCATCCACATCTGGAACATATAACCCATCTTGATAACGAAGCATACCATCTCCCCATTGGGAGAAAACCTCTATTCTCTTTTTGACAACCAACTTCTTTAACTCAACCAATAATGGGTCTAGATGTTGCTTAGCATTAACATCGACATCCTCCGAAGATTCGGCCCTATTTTGAACATGAATACCACCAACATTAGAGTTGTCTAACCTAACACCATCCTAGCCAAATGATTAACATCCTTTCCCAGCTCCTTCATCTCTTCCTCAACAGGATCCACACTTCACATATATAACCTACTAAAAGCATTGGCTACCACATTCGCCTTGCCGGGATGTTATTAAACACTCATGTCATAGTGTTTTAGGAGTTCCAACCATCTTCTTTGCCTCAAGTTAAGATCCCTTTACACATATTGCAAATTCTTATGATCAGTGAAAACATCAACATGCACCCCATACAAATAGTGTCTCTAAATTTTCAAAATAAATACCACCGCCGCTAACTCAAGGTCATGAGTCGAGTAATTACGCTCATGCACTTTCAGTTTCCTTGATGCATAGGCTATTACCTTACCATGTTGCATAAGTACACAACCCAACCCAATCCGAGAGGCATCACAATACACCACAAACCCATCCAAACCATTTGGTAAAGTCAAAATAGGAGCCGATGTAAGCCGATCCTTCAAGGTCTGAAAACTCCTATCACATTCATCCGACCATACAAACTTAACCATCTTTTGAGTCAACTTAGATAACCGAGATGCAATAGATACCCTTCAACAAACCTCCTACAATAGCCAGCCAACCCAATAAAACACTGAAAATCCAAAGGAGTCAATGGTCTAGGACAATTCTTCACAAGACTCGATCTTCTTTAGGTCAACCTTAATACCATCACCGAACACCACAGGGCCGAGAAAAGCCAATTCACCCAACCAAAACACATATTTGCTAAACTTAGCATACAATTTCTTCTCTCTAAGCATTCGAAGAACCAACCTCAAATGATTCTTACGTTCTTGATCACTTCGGGAGTAAATGAGAATATAATCGATGAAGACAACCACAAACCTGTCAAGAATTGGCTTTACCTGATTTATAAGATCCATAAACTCGACCGGAACATTAGTTATGCCAAAAAACATCACCACAAATTCAAAGTGCCAATATCTAGTAAGAAAAGCCATATTGGGAATATCACACTCTCTAACTTTCAACTGATGGTACCTGGAATGGAGGTCAATCTTTGAGAAATGGGTAGCCCCGTGAAGTTGATCAAATAATTTATCGATTCTAGGCAACATATACTTATTCTTAATGGTCACCTTATTCAATTGCCTATAATCAATGCACATCTGACGAGATCCATCTATCTTCCGTACAAATAACATCGGAGCACCTCATAGAGATATACTTGGCCTGATGAAACCCTTCTCCAACAAATCTTTCAACTGATCCTTTAACTCTTTTAACTCAACTGGTAGCATACGATAAGGAGGAATCGAGATAGGTTGAGTATCCGAGAAAAGATCTATGCCGAAGTCTAGTTTCATTTAGAGAGGAATACCACACAAGTGTTGAGGAAACACATCAGGAAACTCCTTCACCACAGGAACTAACTCAAGAATAGGTGATTCAGACTCCACATCATTAACCCTCAATAATGTGATATATGCACCTCTTGGAGATAATTTTCCGAGCCTTGAGGTAAGAAATAAACCGACCCTTAATAGCAGAGTTACTATCCCCCCATTAAAGAATGGGCTCACCGAGAGGTTGGAACTTGACCTTCTGGGTTCTACAATCTGTAGAGGCATACGATGCATGCTACCAATCCATCTCAAGAATCACATCAAAATCAAGCGTCTCAAGTTCCACAAGATCACATGGAAAGCTTTTATAACACCAAAATGGGGTAACCCTAATAAATTCAATGAGCAACTACAAATTCACCCACAGGGGTATAAACATAAAAGGGGTCCCTCAAAATTTCAGAACTCAAACCAAACCTAATAGCCAACAAAGGAGTCACAAAAGAAAAATTTGCACCCGGATCAAGTAAAGCATAAACATCATAATCAAAGACTTTTAACATACCAGTCATAACATTCGGAGCCTACTCAACTTCCTAACGAGCATGAAGAGCATAGAACCAGTTTTTCCTCGAGGCAACACCTTGTGGATCTCTTATCATGCCTTGCCCACCCTGAGCCACTTGACCTTGTCCTTTTTAAGCAGTCTTAGGGCAATCAACAACCTTGTGGTTCTTGTCACCACACCCAAAGCATGCACCGAATTCTCTCCACAAGCACCCGAATGATTCCTTCCACACTTGTCACATGGGGAAGCCATGGCCCACCATAGGCACCCTAGCATTAGAACCCTGGCCCTATTGGAAGCGACCGTAACCACCAACCTTGGAGTTGGATCATAATTGGAACTCTTTGGATTATGCACTCTCTTCTCCCTGAGGTTTTCCCCTTCAATCTGTTCAGCATACACCAGAGCCTTGAGAAGTCCATACCCCGAATAAGTATATCCGTATGAAATTCTTTCACAACAAAATTAGAGATACTGAAAATGAACTTATGTTCTTGTATAGGGTTTAGCCACAAGCATGAGAGCATACTTAGAGAGCTTAGTGAACTTGAGGGCATAGTGCCTCAAACTCATACCACCCTGTTTGAGGTTAATAAACTCAATCATCTTCCTTCCCTAAGCTCAAGAGGGAAGAAGCATTACCATCCATTGACTATTGAGTGTACCACACCAGAGCCACATCCTTCAACTGATATGCAAACAACTCAACGTTCTCTTAAGAAGTCACCCACATAACATTCAACAACTTAGTAAGATCATCATTGAACTCTTAAGCATCCTCATCAGCCTTTGACCCATAAAACTCCAGAGGATTCATCTAAGAGAAATCTCTCACCCTAGAAGCCAGGGTGTGATCCCGAGGAGGATTGGCCTGCCTAGTCTGAGAAGTCACCATCTGGGCAAGCATAGCTAAGGCCATATGGAATTTACTATTAGAGATAGGCTCTTCCTTAGGCCCTTGAGATGCTTGACCCTCACTAGTGGGGGCCAGTTTTGGTAGGGGAGATCTTCCTCGAGGCATCTTCTGTAATGGAGTAAGGATACCATCAAGATGAGGAATTAAAATACATGATCCATAGCACGACATAAGATATGAAGAAGCGACACAATTAGTAGAATGTCGTCATAGCCTCCAACTCATAGGCATGGTGCTCTTCAGACCCATGAATAGGACTCTACTTGACGTGACACATTGGACTCCGAGGATCATTTACAAACCTAATGCTCTGATACTAAGCTTGTCACGACACAAAGCCATAATCTGGGAATGCCATGGCAAATGGGAACCCGAGAATCCCAAAACAAGCCTCAAGTATCCATATTCACATTATTTCTTCGGAAGCAAAAGTGAATAGTAAACAAATAGTTCTAAGGGACGGGGAAGTAGGACTCACGCTATGGGGATATCATAGGGAAATGGAGTAATATGAATTAAAATAACTTATATCACATAAATACTATGGGGCGGGTAAGTATGCCTCACTCTATGGGGGGCAATTCGGGACTTAGGATCTTTCACCATAATATACAACCATATCATAAAGCTCATAACCATATCACATAACGATAAACAATAGATAACCATATCCATAAGCATAATCTCCAAATACAACACTTTGCAAATAAACATAAAGTAGTTTACAATATTTCCAACGATGCCTCTAATCATATGATATGATAGAGGCCACGAAATACACTAGGCTCACCCTCAAATGTAAATAATATAAACAAAAGCACCATAGGTAGAGGATAGGTTGCTTGTCCTTTGAAGATAGGACTCACCACGACAAGTAAACTCAAGACCCAAGGTAGACGTCATACGGTGGATAAACGTAATCCTCGGTCTCTACATGGTGAAATCATGTGGGGAAAAGTATGTGTCAGTACATTTGAATGTACTAATTATGCGGACATGCAATGCATATGACTTACCAAACCTTCATTCAATGTTAGATGACAAGTGCACATTATATAAAAAGAGATATATAACAAGAGATATAGTATATGATATGCCAGAAATTCATGATGCTTGAAATACAAATAATGCTCATATATATTGGGGATGGACTATAACCGACAAAATCAAATTTATGCGAGCTATTACATGAATTAGTCTGATGTAGACCTCCCACCAGTAGAAGAAGATTATTTTCCAAGGGTAATCTACACTGTACTATATAACTTTGCTTTTTGTTTTGATGGACACCTTCCTTACGACCTCGCTTTTCGGAAGGCTGTTAGTATCAAAACTTATCATATCATAACATATCAAAATGTGTGACCATTCCTTACGACTCAGTATTTTCGGCAATGGCTACCATATACCTATGCTGGCACATAGTTCAAGGAAAGGGAGGGCCCTTAGGGATAGCCCTTACTCTCCCAATCCATCGGTGCTAAGTCGAGATATCCCACGAGAATACTTATACATATACATTCTTTCAAAGAGGCAATAGTCATTTCAAATCCTTTTAATGCATATTTGGGCTCAAAAGACAAATCAAAGTTCGTAATCATGATTCTCATACATAGGATTAGCTCATGCACATGTACGAAATGATGTGAACACCCAAAATACTAAAGTGCCATAATCATAGACATTTATGTGATCACATTCTTGTCATATCCAATATCATATCAAAATCATATACATAAACATAATTGGGCTTCACCCACTTCATAATTTGCATAAAATCCAATGTTCATGAATGCATATGCTATGAATGAGATGAGAATAACATAGGTAATATAGAGTCAATCTGAAATAAACAATGCAATATGAAATTCAAGTAAATCCATAAGTAAAATCAACATTCGAATCACAATTTAGATTACCCATAGTTAAATAAAACTTTAAAGGGACAATGCATATTCAAATCTTCATAATACTTACGTAATTCAACATATTACAGCATAAAACAACTTAAAATCAACAAATAGTCATAGTCCATACTTCAATTGAAATTATTAAATCATAATTCTTAAAACCCATATTTAAAGTATGTGAAATTTCATGAAATTCAAGTGAAAAGAGTTCGGGTCTTCTTGGCTGAAAGGGACCAAGAATCAATCCCATATACCTTAGCTAATAAACAAGATTCAAGAAAAAGTTTGGTTAAGAAAGAACCCTTCCTTGATTCCCAAGCTAAAAACCCACAAGAGTTCTTTGAAAGAGGCTTAAGAGTGACTTGAGAGAATTTTAAATGTGAAGAATGAATTTGAATGTTAGGAATAGAGTTTAGGGCATTAGGAAGTCTTTAGGTAGCATAGGAAGTCGCAAAAGACATGTAGAATAAACCATAATTATGAAAACGCCATTAACGAAACGAATTGAAAAATTGAACGTCGTCACTTCAAGGGAGTCTATATAGTCCGTGACACACCACACGAACAATATACTCATCTGCAAACGAACACGTAGAAAAATTATGCTTGACGATGGTCCAAAATGGTGATCCTATACTTAGAATTTTTCGACGAAATCAGCCAGACAGAGGGCTTCATGGCCGTGTAAGGTCACTTGGTACGTGTAACTGTCTGTGCCCCCATACTTAGAAAAATAAAAAATATCCATGATGAAGTCCCAAGATGGTGATTTAACATTTAGAAAAATTTTCACTCTGGAAGCCATATGGAGGGCCTCACGACTCATGAGCGTGGTCATGTCCCTACACTTGGTCCCAAATGGTGGGATTCCAAGCTTAAGGCCACAAACAACACAACCCTCCTCACTGTCCATAAAGTGCCACACGACCAGTGTAGGGTCCAAATGTGGTGTGCCTTAGCTTGAAACTCCACACCAAGGGCCAAACATCCATCATGAGACCAGGGGTCACTTCATAGGGGCTCCACACGGGCCATGTGAATCACTTGAGCTCTCATAGAGTGCCACGTTGGTCCCAAACTCCCCAAAAATTAACATTTCTAGCTCCAATAAGTTCATACAACGTCCGGGTCCCAACATCATCTACCCCTTGGGAACGTTCATCCTCGAATGTGCAAGAACAAGGCTTGAAAGGCTTGACTAGGAACATGAACTTCCAAACACAACATGCAGTGCATAATTTCATCATTTGAAAATCATTTAGTCATTAAAAATCATATCAAAACATATTCAAATCATTCCAAACATCAGAAAAATCATTTTCGTGCACAAGTATGCATGTCGTTCATGAGACTCAATAGTGAAGAGCTAGGACCACTTAGAAGAGGATGAACCTAATACCTTAGGCTTGAGTAGATTGAAAAAGAAGGGGATATCGTTTCAACATGTCCAACTACACCTCCCATGTAGCATTCTCCATATGTTGATTTCTCCAAAGGACCTTAACCGAAGCCACATCCTTGTTACGAAGCCAAATCCTTGTTATGAAGCTACTTCACTTGCCTATCGAAAATCTCCACATGAATTTTCTCATAAGATAGGTTCTACTCAACCTCAACACCTTCCAAAGGCACAATAGTACTAGGATCACAAACCAACTTTCTCAATATAGGCACATGGAAGACCGAGATGATAGAACTCAAAGCCGGAGGCAATTCCAATCTATAAGCCACATTTCCAATCCGATCAACGATCACATAAGGGCCTATATACCGGGGACTTAGCTTGTCCTTCTTGCCTAAACGCATTACACTCTTCATAGGTGAGACCTTCACATACACCCAATCACCAACATTAAACTTAAGGTTCATCTTCCTAACATCCGAATAGGACTTTTGGCGACTTTGGAGGGTCTTCAACCTTTCTCTAATCAACATCACCTTCTATATAGCCTCCCACACCATATTTGGGCCAATAACAACCACCTCTTCCAACTCAAAAAACCCCATCAGAGACCTACATCTCCTACCATACAAGGCCTCAAACGGTGCTATACAAATTCTTGCATGAAAGCTGTTATTATAAGAAAACTCAGTGACTGTAAGATAGTCATCCCAGTTACCCTTGAAATCCAGCACACAAGCCCTCAACATGTCCTCCAAGGTTTGAATCATCTCTCGTCTTATCCATTTGTTTGAGGGTAAAATCAATTTCACCTTAGTACCAAGACCTCTTTGAAACGACCTCCAAAATTGAGATGTAAATTGGGTACCATGATCCGATATGATAAAACTTGGCACACCATACAACCTCACCAACTCTATGATGTACAATCTTGCATAATCTTCGACACCATAATTAGTCTTGACCGGTAGGAAGTTAGCTGACTTAGTCATCCGGTCAATGATAATGCAAATGGAGTAAAATTGCCCTCAGGTCTGAGGCAAACCAACCACAAAATCCATGTTCACACCTTCCCACTTCCAAGTAGGAATCTCAATGTCTTGCGCCAACCTACTGGGCCTTTGGTGCTCTACCTTCACTTGTAGACAATTAGGGCATTCAGATACGAACTTGGCTATGTCTTTCTTTGTAGAATAATAAGAGTTCTGGGCTTCACTCATGATCACCCTCCTAAGATCATCCAAATCTAGAACATATAACCAATCTTGATACCGAAGCAAACCATCTCCCCCTTGGGAGAACACCTTTATACTCGTTTCGGCAACCAACTTCTTCAACTCAACCAGTGATGGGTCTAGATCTTGGTTAGCCTTAATATTTACAACCACTGAAGATTCGGCCCCATTTTGAACATGAATACTGTCATAAATAGCGTCACCCAACCTAGGCAGATGATGAACATCCTTTGCCAATTCCTTCTTCTCTTTCTCTACATGAGCCATACTTCCCATAGATAACCTACTAAGAGAATCCGCTACCACATTCTTCTTGCCAGGATGATATTGAACACTCACGTCGTAGTCCTTTAGGAGTTCCAACCATCTCATTTGCCTCAAGTAAAGATCCCTTTGGGTAAACACATATTGCAAACTCTTGTCATCGGTGAAAACATTAACATGCACCCCATACAAATAGTGTCTCCAAATTTTCAAAGCTAATACTACCACCGCTAACTCAAGGTCATGAGTTGGGGTAACTATGCTCATGCACTTTCAATTGCCTTGATGCGTAGTCTATTGCCTTACCATGTTGCATATGTACACAACCCAACCCAATCCGAGAGGCATCACAATACAACACAAATCCATCCAAACGATTTGGTAAAGTCAAAACAGAAGCCGATGTAAGCTGATCCTTCAAGGTCTGAAATATCCTTTCACATTCATCCGGCCACACAAACTTAACCTTCTTTTCACTCAACTGAGTCAACAGAGATGCAATAGATGAGAACCCTTCAACAAACCTCCTATCATAGCCAGCCAACCCAAGAAAACTCCAAACATCCCAAGGAGTGAATGATCTTGGCCAATTCTTCACGGCCTCAGTCTTCTTCTGGTCAAGCTTAATACCATCACCGGACACTACATGACCGAGAAAAGTCACTTCACTTAACATAAACTTTCATTTTCTAAACTTATCATACAACTTCTTCTCTCTCAATATTTGAAGAACCAACCTCAAATGATCTAAACGTTCTTGGTTACTTCAGGAGTAAATGAGAATAACATCGATGAAGACAACTATAAACCTGTCAAGGAATGGCTTGAACACCCGATTCATATGATTCATAAATACTGCTAGAGCATTAGTTAGGCCAAACGACATCACCACATATTCAAAGTGCCTATATCTAGTCCAAAAAGCCATCTTGGCAATCTCACACTCTCTAACTTTCAACCGATGGTACCCAGAACAGAGGTCAATCATTGAGAAATGGGTAGCCCCTTGAAGTTGATGAAATAAGTCATCGATTCTAGGAAACATATGCTTATTCTTAATGGTCACCTTATTCAATTTCCTATAATTAATGCATATCTGAAGAGATCCATCTTTCTTCCTAACAAATAACACCGGAGAACCCCATAGAGGTATACTTAGCCTAATGAAATTCTTCTCCAAAAAATCTTTTATCTGATCCTTCAACTCCTTCAACTAGTCGGTGCCATACAATAGGGAGGAATAGAGATAGGTTGAGTATCCTGGAGAAGATCTATGCCGAAGTCTACTTCCCTTTCAGGAGGAATATTAGGCAGGTCTTCGAGAAACACATTAGATAACTCATTTACCACCGAAACCGAGTCAAGAGTAGGTGATTCAGGCTCCACATCCTTAACCCTCACAATGTGATATATACACCCCTTAGAGATCATCTTTTAGGCCTTGAGGTAGGAAATAAACCGACCCTTAATAGCGGAGTCACTACCCTTCCATTCAAGAACAGGTTCACTAGGAGGTTGGAACTTGACCTTCTAGGTTATACAATCTATAGAGGCATAAGATGCATGAAACCAATTCATCCCAAGAATCACATCAAAATTAAACATCTCAAGTTCCACAAGATCACACAGAAAGACTTTTAGCAACACGAAAATAGGGCAACCCCAATAAACTCTATGGGTAACCACAGATTCACCCAGGAGGGTATAAACTGAAAAGGGATCTCTCAAAATTTCAGGACTCAAACCAAACTTAACAGCCAGCAAAAGAGTCAGAAACAACAAATTTGCACCTGGATCAAGTAAAGCATAGACATCAAATTCAAAGAATTTTAACATACTGGTCATAACATCCGGAGCCTCCTCAACTTCCTGACAAGCATGAAAAGCATGGAAGCTGTTGTTCCTCAGCGCAACACCTTGTGGAGCTCTTTGCAAGCCTTTCCCAGCTTGAGCCACTTGACCATGTCCTCTTTGAGCATTCTTAGGAAAATCACCAACTTTATGGTTATTGTCATAACACCCAAAGGATGCACCCAATTCTCTCCAACAAGCGCTCGAATGATTCCTTTCACACTTGTCAAACTGGGGAAGCCTTGGCCTACCACCAATTAGTGCCATAGGGAGCAGCACCCTAGTATTAGCAACCTGAGCATTAGAATCTTGTCCCTATTAGAAGCGACTATAACAACCACTCTTGGAGTTGGAGAATCCACCATCATAACATGCCCTCTTAGGATCATGCACTCTCTTTTCCTTAAGCTTTTCCCCTTCAATCTATTCAGCATATACCATGAGCCTAGAGATGTCCATAGCCCCAATAAGCATAGTCATACGACATTCCTTCATAACCGAATCAGATATACTGGAAATGAACTTGTACATTCTTGCACGGGCGTCAAGCACAACAATTGGAGCATACTTAGAGTGCTTAGTGAACTTGAGGGCATAGTCCCTCACACTCATACTGCCATGGTTGAGGTTAGTGAACTCAGTCATCTTGGCTTCCCTAAGCTCAAGCGGGAAGAAAGGATCCAGAAAGGCAAACTTGAACTCGTCCCAATTAAGAGCATTACCACCAACCCTCTCCGTTGACCATTGAGTGTACCGCACCTGAGCCACATCCTTCAACTGATATGCAACCAACTCAGCATTCTTTTTAGAAGTGACCCCCATAACGTTCAACACCTTATTGTCTAGCACAAAAACAAAAAGATTGTTTCACCAATGGTGCAATCAGACCACAAGTTTTAACTCATCAATGAACTATTGAGTATCCTCATCAGCCTTTGACCCATAAAACTCCAGCGGATTTATCCAGGTGAAATCTCTCACCCTTGAAGCTAAGATAAGTTCCCAAGGAGGATTGACCTTCCTAGTCTGAGAAGTCACTACCTGGAAAAACATAGCTAAGGCCGTACGGAATTCACCATTAGAGATAGGCTCTTCCAGTCCTTTGAGGTGCTTGACCCACATTAGCCAGGCCCAGTCATTGTATTGGAGTTCTTCCTCGAGGCATCTTCTGTAATTGAGCAAGGATACCATTACCATAAGGAATAAAAATATATGATCCATAGCATGACATAAGACATGAAGAAGAGAGACAATTCGTAGAACATCATCATAGCCTACCACTCAAAGGCATGGTGTACTTCACACCCGTGAATTGGACTCTACTTGACATGGCATGTTAGACTCCGAGGATCATTTACAAATCCATTGCTTTCATACCAAGCTTATCATGTCCCCGACCTAGAGTCTAGGAGTGACATGGCGAATGGGAACCTGAGAGTCCCCAAATAAGCCTCATGTATGTGTATTCACATCATCGGTTCGGAAGCAGAAGCAATAGTAAACACAGATCTAAGGGATGGGGAAGTAGACTCATACTATGGGGATATCATAGGGAAAGGGAGTAACATGAATCCAAATAACACATAGCACATAAATACTAAGTGGCGCGTAAGTATGACTTACTCTATCGGGGCAATTCAGGACTTAGAATATTTTACCATAGGATACAACCATATTATAAAGCTCATAACCAAATCACATAATGATAATCAATAGGTAACCATATCTATAAGCATAATCTCCAAATACAACACCTAGCAAATAAAGGTGTTTACAAGATGTCCAACAATGCCTCTAGTCATACGATAGGAGAGAGGCCAAAACATACTCTGAGCTCACCCTCAAATGTAAAAAAACATAAACAAAAGCACCATTGGTAAATAGGTGGCTTGTCTTTGGAAGATAGGACTCACCACGACAAGCAAACGCAAGATCCAAGCTAGACGTCCTATGGTGGATGAACATTGTCCTCAGTCCCTACATTGTGAGATCATGTAGGCAAAAGTATGCGTTAGTACGTTTGAATGTATTAGTATCCAGACATGTAATGCATATGACTTACCAAACCTGCATTCAATGTTAGATGACAAGGGCACATAATATAGAAGGAGATATATAACAAGAGATATAGTTTACGATAGGCCATGAAATTCATGATGCATGAAATGCAATAATGCTCCTATATGGACTATAACTGACAAAATCAAACACATGCGAGATATTACATGGATTAGTCCATTGTAGACCTCCCATCAGTAGAAGAAGATTACTTGCCAAGGGTGACTACACCATACCTTACAACCTCACTTTTCGCTGCGATGGACACCTCTTTACAATTTCACTTTTTGGAAGGATTTTCATATCAAAACTTATCATATCATAACATATCAAAATGTGTAACCATTACTTATGACCCAGTATTTTCGGTAATGGCTACCATACACCTATGTTGACTCATAGTTCAAGGAAAGGGAGAGGGGCCTTGGGGATATTCCTTATGCCCCCAATCCATCGGTTCAAAGTCAAGACATGCCACGAGAATATTTATACATATATATGTTTTCACAGAGACAACAGTCATTTCAAATCCTTTCGATGCACATTGGGCTTAAAAGCCAAATCAAAGTTCATAATCATGATTCTCATGTATAGGATTAGCTCATGCACATATACGGAATGGTGTAAAAACCTAAAATGCTCAAAGAACCATAATCATAGACATTTATGTGATCACATTCTTCTCATATCCAATATCATATCAAAATCATATGCATAAACATAATTGGGCTTAACCCACTTCATAATTTGCATAAAATTCAATGTTCATGAATGCATATGCTATGAATGAGATGAGAATAACATCGTTAATATAGATTCAATCTTTAATCAATAATTCAATATGAAATTCAAGTAGATCCATGAGTAAAATCAACATTCAAATCACAATTTAGATTACGCATACTTAAATCATACTTTTAAGGGATAATGCATATTCAAATCTTCATAACACTCTAGTAATTTAACATATTAGGGCTTAAAACAACTTAAAATCAACAAATAAGCATAGTCCATACTTCAATTGGATTTATAAAATAATTCTTAAACCCCATATTTAAAGAAAGTAAAATTTCATGAAATTAAGTGAAAAGAGTTTGGATATTCTTGGTTGAAAAGGACCAAGAATCAACCCAACATACCTTAGCTAATAAAGAAGATTCAAGAAGAATTTTGGTGAAGAAAGAACCCTTCCTTGATTTATCATGCCCCAAGTCTACACCATCAACGTGGCTGGTACTAGGAAACCATTGTTGGTCTTCGAGCAAACCCCTGGCTTGACTAACACATTCAACTAGAAACTATAGCATGCATGCAAAATATTTACAAGATGTATCTTTTAAAATATTTAATAAAAGTCAAAGAGTCTCAATCATGCTTTATATAGAGTCTGAAAATATCATTACATAAAATTAGTAATAATGCTTAAAATGTTTGAATGAAAAGACTAGACTGACTCACTAACATTGTCCATGAAGCCTCTATGTACTGAAGATAGGTGCCACAACAAAACTCATCACTACCTGACTGTAAAATTAAAATACATAAACTAAACTAACTAGAATCCTCTGAAAGTGAAGAGGTCTCACCAATTGCCTCTTGAAAGCGGTCTTACTGAATGTCTGCTATCATATGGATACCAAAATCTACATCATAAAATAATCTAGTACCAAAGGGCGTCACTACGTGGAATGTACGGTATGTAAAATGGTCAAAACAGGAAAACTCAGGATTTACTGCTCAAAATCATAGGCTTAATGCTGAAAATAATTCAATACCATAAGTAATGCATCATAGAAAAATATTTGATTTAATTCATAACTAAATGCGACTTTATCTGTGTCTAAAAATAATGTATAATGTAACATGGGGAGTTTCTCTAACCGACAACCATCATTATGAGCCTCGTGATGATACAACATTTAACCCACGTTGCCAGGGCCATCCCATGCCTTACAGGGTAAGGGATGAAGTGTTGGGGATCTATATAAACTAGGCCATCTCAGTGGTATATGAGGAGTTATACATCTGGTACAATCTTATCCTACACTGGCTATGTAGTTTATGGGGTTAGTGTTATCTGAACTCATACCCAAATCAGTGCTCAATACTACTACCAAAACATGCACCGTGCTCAATAAATGTAAAAGTAACCAACTTTAGGGGAAAACCGAAAATCTACTGCGTGGAGCCTTGGCTCAAGATATTTTCTTTAAATGCTTTCTCATAACTTGTCTTTACTTATAAAATAATGCATTTGAAACTATTAAGTTTTCTCAAACTATGAAATTTATGCATGATGAATAGTAATGCAAAATGCCTTAACTGACTAAACTACTCTTTTAAAACTTATATGCTATGCTTAAAAGATAGTATAGTAAATAGACTAGTTGTATAACTCATGCTAAGATGTTTCTTTAATCAACTCATACTTGAACTGAATAACCTTTCATGAATTTCATAGAGTCATAATTATATGAACATAATATCTTATTATTCAAAGCTTAACTTGACTATAGAGTAATAGTAAAACATAATAGGAAAATAATTCTCAAACTAGTTAGGGTTCTTTTAATTATTGTAATACTTCAAGAATTTAAATGGATGTACTTAACCCTGAAGTTCTTAGCATGATAATGATAAAATAACAAGGATTTCATGATAAAGTTCTATATTTTCTCGAGAAAATCATAGGAGTAAAATTGACTTCAGTCTTGACTAGAATTCTTGATAAGGGATATAGATTTAACATGGTAGTTTTTAAGAAGCCTTACATATCTGGAGATCGAATAACAATCACAACTCAAAGGACCACAGCCGAATACTTGGAAACCCTTTCTTCTCTCCTATTCTTCGCTCAAAGTCCCCTCATACTTTTAGCTTAATAGAAGTTAAAAATAGGTTTTGAAACCCTTTTTAGGCCAAAAACAATTTATACTAGTCATGGATTTAGTTTAGAAGGGGTAGAAAAATGTCTTTAATTCCCTTTAAAAGATTTAAAATTTTAAACTTCGGTGCAACAGGTCGAGGAACCAAGGCCACGACGAGGACCTGTGCATTCTTTCTGAAACTTCTCCGATCGATTTTCTAATCCCGTAGAAAATATTGAGATCACATCTAAGTGTAAATTTGCGATGAGTCCGTGACACAGACATGTTGCGCACTCTTACTAGAATTTTTTCGCATCGAAAAATTATCTTTTGATCCGATTACTCTAAAAATCAACCAAGACCATTTTTGCACATAATATTTTATATTGATTGCATTTTCGACCTCGGATTCGCCATCGGAGTTTGGGAAGACGCATTATACTAGCATCTCTCATCTAGAGGCATTTTGGTAATCTTATCAGGTGTTACATTATCTTCCCCTTGGGATCATTCATCCTCGAATGATAAGTAGATAAGGGTGAACTTATAGCACGAATCAAGCACTCAGGACTCTATCAAATCAACGAATCACAATGAATCAATCGACATCATACTTATCGACCAATCTGGACAATCACAAATCACTCAGAATAAGCAAATCGGTTCTGATCAAGAGTAGAGACACTCAAATTCGCAAAAGAGTTTGGGACAATGTGTTGTTCGAGCAATCTTTTATATGGGGGTATTTAGTAATTTCTAGGGTGTTACAATATCTCCCTCTTGAGATCAATCGTCCTCGAATGACGAGGATAGTATGGTTTACTCAAGGCACGAATTTCACTCAAGAATTTAGACAAGAAACATTACTCAACTAAAGCAAATATCAACCTCAAGGATAGAAGTGAGAATTTACCTCCAAGATCATCACAAAAGGGACGAATAAAATACAATAACCCCAATACTGAAATACTCAAATAGTTAACTCAAGGATGAACATCATCTTAATGTAGGAACTCAACTAGCTAACAGACATCACATCTGTATTGTGAAGAAGGTTACTATCTCGAATACTTCCATCAAAATTTTTGAAAACTCTAAAAGGAGGCTATTGACCTGATATAAGGATAGAACTACTATGTAGCAAAAGATCTAACTGTTAACCTTTAGTGCAACCACACTCGCCAACTATGCTCTTCTTTTTGAGGTATACCCTTCAGTAACTGAATTTTGTAACTCTTATCATCACCTAAGTCTATTGCATACTCTTATCATGTTCAAGCCTAACTCAAAGTCACAAGGTGCTACCTGTAAGATGATCATACTTATACCAATCTAATCCATAAGGATTATGTTACGCACTTCCATAGAGACTTTCTTATGAAGAATACTATTCCCATACATCTACTTGGAATCCATTGTAAAAGTTATCAATAGATAACAACTACCACTCACTCAATGATGATCACACATTCAAGCATATCATTCTAATCACTTAATATGTTGTTATAGGTCAACATCTACACCCACAATCTCATTAACTCCTATTAGGAGGCATACAAGGTTACTCTTACCTATATGTTACATACAACAAAATCTCATCTCTTTTTTTTCTTCTTTTTTTCCTCTGTGCCTGTAACCTTAAATGGAATAAGTATACTATAAATGTCACCATAAGTGACACTCATTCTCTTTCATCTGTCACAAATCATCTACAATCATCAACATCAATATCAATACTAAAAGAAAGAATTATTAGAAGGGCTTCCAGTAAAATATCAAAAGCACGATTCATTCAAGAAATCTGATCTAAGAACACTCATAACATAATATGATGTCACTAGTGTTTTAGGGCCTATCACAAGTTTATGGAACTGTGTATACTGTGAAGCTCAAGTCCTATCTTGTGTAACATAAGGCTAGAAACTATTAGTTCATGAGATAAGATCAGAATTGCTGAATGAAGTTATTCGTTCTCACTTTAAGAGTTGAGCATGAACATGGATTAACATGAAGTGCATGGGTCTGAATCATGGGCATGGTGCCCTTGCATAAGATAGGAATAAAGTATCATCACGGTGAAGTATAAGGAATCTATGGGACAGAAAAGCATCAATATATCATTCTGATCAGTTCAGCACTATCAAAAGCTCGAGATCTACTTTGGTTTATTACCTAAAACATCTCCCCTTTAGCTCAAAGATCACCTCTCTAAGTCTTTGAACTGATTCTCTTCACTAAGCTATAATCACAACTCTCCATACAATTGGAGCACCACCATTTACAGAATGTGTATATACTCCGGTAATATCATACTTAAAGACATAAAATTGCTTCTCGAACTTTCTTTTGAGATACTATTCTTAACTTACTTCTATCCTTGTAGGATCTATTTATATTTGTTGCTCTTATTGCCAGCACAACTATCCTCTATGACTCTTATGATCTAACATCTTCCATTTTTTTGTCTAGTTACACTCATCTTTTATATTCACATACATTTGACTGAAGAAAACTTTGACTATAATGGGAGATTCATCATTATCTATAGTTAAATCCCCCCTTGACCCAACTCTTAAGGGCAATAGAGAATGTTTACATTAGCCTACTCCACACTGACATCTAAAATAGATACCATTGTAACTCATAAACGTAAAGTCTCTCACAGTTATAAACTATCTTGGATATACATCTTAGGCCTTTTTGTTACCTAATGACTTAGCCTCAATTCACTATTTTCATTTAAGGGTCACATTCGCCATACTCGGAACCACACACTTCTTTCAAGTCAATATCTTAATTTCTTGCTTATACTATGTCAAGCCTATAGCCAAATCTCCAACTAATAATGTCACTCTCATCTTGCTATCCCCTCTTTTCATGGTACTCACTTAAAGTTCTTATTTAAGGTTTAATACTAAACATCTACATCCACACTTCTCATATACTATACAAACTCTAAACTACTAGATAAAGTGAATCTCATGACAAGAAATAAATCTTTAGCTCATGATCTATCTAAGTATATATAATCTATCATCACACTCCTTTTCATAAGTTAAATGATATTCACTCATCCATTATACCTCCTTACCTAGATAAGCTCATAACTCTATAAATATCATATGACTGTTCTTTCAAAATCATAAGCCCTGTTTAGATCTACCACCTTATACCCTCTATTCCTAAATTCAACACATGTACTTATCATTACTAACACAATGCTATGTGAATATCAACTCCTTTCATATTTGAGTGTAAACCATCTCATACTAACTAACAACTCTTCATCTACCTTATCATAGAGGCTAGACGATACTTACTACTCTTTAACAAAAACTTAGATGGGACTTGATCTATCACCACATGACTCTTAGCAACCAACTTCAAGCAGTCACTATTCCCACTCTTCATGATTTCTACATCTTTCTAGCTCTAGGATCATTCTACCACATATGGTTTACAAAGGCCTTCAATACCTTCTCTCCAGGGAGGAGATACTACTTAGTATTTAGATGCATAACATAATTTACTCTTAAGAATAAAATACGAAGAAAGATGTAAGGAACAGAATATGGAAATACATCATATCTTGCTCTAGCTCAAACACATTATTCATATGAATAGGATAATCACCAGTTTGGGCTAAACTAAACTTTCACTTATTATCAGAAGCAGTATCGGACATTATTTTAGACTAATAAACCTAAGCACACTAGTTGGATCCTCTCAAGCCCGGTGTAGTATCTTTACTTTCTAAATACTTTATCTGAAGGTAACTTATTAGTAAGAATTTTGAATTATATGGCAAACACACGAATCTAAACAAGTTTCTTGGAAAGTAACTCTATTGCATGATCCAAAGTGTAGAAAAGGGAAAACCTTTTTTAGATGTCAATAGTCTCTCATTTATAGAAGTGGGTCCCTCATAACCATATATAAGATCCTACAGACACAACTTCATAGACACCCTAAGACACTTGAACCCTGTGATTTGATATCAAGTTTGTCCTTCCTCAATTTTACACCCTAGACATGGCTGGCACTCAGAAACCATTGTTGGTCTCCGAGCGAACCCTTGTCTTGACTAACTCACCCAACTGGAAACTTTAAAATTCATGCAAAAGCTTTACAGGATGAACCTTTTAAAATATTTAATAAAACTAAAAGAATCTCAATCATGCTTTATATAGAGTTTGAAAATAATGTATACTGTAACTTGGGGAGTTTTTAAATCGACAACCATCACTATGAGCCTCGTGAAGATACAATGTATGACCCACGTTTCCCACGGCCATCCCATACCTTGTCGGGGTAAGGGATGAATGCTAAGGATCTATATAAACTTGTTCATCTTAGTGGAATATGAGGAGTTGTACATCTAGTACAATTCTATACTATGCGGGCTACGTAGTTTATAGGGTTGGAGTTATCTGAACTCATACATGAATCGGTGCTCAATAATACTCTCAAAACATGCATTGTGCTCAATAAATGTAAAAATGTCCCATTTTAGGGGAAATCTAAAAATCTGCTGCTTGGAGCCCTGGCTCGAGATATTTTCTTTAAACTGGCTTTTCTTCTCAACGTGATAATGCTTTCTTATAACTTTTCTTTTGTGATTAAATAATGCATTTGAAACTATCAAGTTTTTCCAAACTCTGAAATTTATGCATGATGAAATGCAAAATACTTTAACTGACTGAACTGGTCTTCTAAAACTGGTATGCTATGCTCAAAGATAGTACAGTAAATAGACTAGTTGTATAACTCATGCAAAGATGTTTCTTTAATCAACTCATACTCGAACTGAATAACCTTTCATGAATTTCATATAGTTATAATTATATGAACATAATGTCTTGTCATTAAAAGCTTAACTTGACAATAGAGTAATAGTAAAACATAATACAGAAATAAATTCTCAAACTAGTTAGGGTTCTTGTAACTGTGGTAATACTTCAAAAATTTAAAGGGATGTACTCAACACTGAATTTTTAGCATGATAATGATAAAATAACAATGATTTCGTGATAAATTCTATATTTTCTCCATAAAATCATAGGAATAAAATTGACTTCACTCTTGACTAGAATTCTTGATAAAGAATATAGATTAGGCACGAAAATTAGATTTTGGGTAGCCTTACATACCTGGAAATCGAAGAACAATCTTTACTCAAGGACCACAGTCAAATACTTGGAAACCCTAGCTTCTCTCCTCTATTTCGCTCAAGGTCCCCTTTTAGTTTAAGCATAATAGGAGTTAAGAATAGTTTTTGAAACCATATTTAGGCTGACAATGTCTTATATTGGTCATGGATCAAGTTTAGAAGGGGTGGAGAAATGTCTAGAATGCCCCTCAAAAGATTTAAAATATTGAACTTTGGTGGAACAGGTCAGGGGACCAGATCCGCGACACAGACCTGTGCATTTTCTCCAAAATTTTTCTAATCAGTTTTCTAATCCCATAGAAAATATTGGGATCACATCTAAGTGCGAATTTGCGATAAATCTGCAACACGGACATGTCGTGCAGTCTAACTAGAATGTATTTTCACATCAAAAAATTTTCTTTTGATCTGGTTGCTCTAAAAATCAACCAAGACCAATTTTCCCACATAAGCTTTTATACTGATTGCATTTTTGACCTCAGATTTGCCATCGGATTTAGGGAAGATGCATTATATGAGAGTCTCTCACCTAGTAGTATTTTGATGATTTTATAGGGTGTTACATGATTCCCAAGCTTAAAACCCACAAGAGTTCTTTGGAAGAGACTTAAGAGTAACCTGGGAGAATTTTATTGTGAGGAATGTATTTAAATGTTAGGAATAACGTTTAGGTCATTAGCATGTCTTTAGGTAGCATAGGAAGTCCCAAAAGACCTTTAGAATAAATCATAGTTACGAAAATGTCATTACTGAAACGAGTTGAAAAACTATATGTCGTCACTTCAAGGGAGGTTGTATGGTTTATCATACACCACATGGACCATATACTCGTCCGTGAACACTTTGAAAAATTATGCCTGACGAAGGTTTGTAACAGTACTCCCATACATAAAAAGTTTTGACGAAATAAACCACATGGAGGGATTCACGAGCCGTGTAAGGTCATAGGGTCTGTGTGACTCCCAATGCCCCCATACTTAGAAAAATAAAAAAATTTCACCACAAAGTCCCGAGACGGTGATTTAACACTTAGAAAAAATTTTACTCTACAAGCCATACGGAGGGCCTCACGGGTCGTTAGACTCCACACGGCTCGTGAGAGTGGCTGTGTCCCTACACTTGGTCCCAAACGGTGGGATTCAAAGCTTAAGGACACCACACGGCCCTCCACTCCATTCGTGAAGTGCCACACGACCTGTGTGGGGTCCAAATGTGGTGGGCCTTAGCTTGAAACTCATGCCAAGGGACAAACATCCATCATGAGGCCAAGGGTCACTTAATGGTGGCTCCACATAGGCTATGTGACTTCACATGGACCATTTGCGCTCCCATAGAGTGTCACCTTGGTCCAAAACTCCCCAAAAACAAATTTTCAAGCACCAATGATTTCGTACAACATCCAAGTCCTAAAAGTTATTTTCATTGGTTGTTTACTAAGTATCGAGCGGACCTTGGAATAGAGGCTCACCTATTAGTAGAGGCATGTGACTTTTAGTAGAAAGTCCTTTGCCGTAGAACTACTTGCCATCGTAGGATGAGAAGAGTCCTTGTTAGTTAAGGCTTAACTCTTTAGTACATCACCCGTTAATAGTGGCTTCACTAAGCTAATAGATCCATCCAGGCTTATAATTATGGTCTTTACCTTGTAAAGTGAGACAGTCTCATTTCAATGTGGGAGTAGTACACTGGACTTCATGTTATATCTCACATGGTTTATGTCAGTTAAAGGTAGTTCCTGAAAAAATCGTACGTTATGATTATTTTTTAGAAATATTACATTGACCTTGTTATATGTTTTCTTAAACCAAATTATTAGTTTTACTTCATTTTAGCTTGGTCATTACATTATTACGTTTTTAGACTCATTATGATTTATTTTACATTATTGCATATTCCTCATACACATTATATTCCATAGTACTGACCACACAATTTTTGTCTATATTGTCTTATAATATAGGTGCATGTTGTCCCTTTTGCGTCTGCGACTAGAATTAGCTTTATCGGCATGCTTTATTGGTATCCTGATGGTTTCATGACAAACTGATTGTCATGACCTGAGCCTACCCCTAGTTACAACACGCTACTCAGAATCTTGAGGGATCCCAAACTAACCACATGACATTCATAACCATACTGAATGAAGGAAAAAACATATTGCAGAAGTTCATATAGTAGTCTAAACATTTTGATATCATATAACAGAAGGTTAAATCCAAAACGACGACATATGCTCTATATCTGAAAGGCTCTATCATAAAGATGTGACTACAACATGCTCTAACTCAAGAAATAGTCTAATACCAAAATCAAGAAAAATATGATATAAGTATAAAGGTACTTAGGAACATGAGGACTTACTTACTCTGATGTCGGGGGAATGCTACTATACTGACCCCAAGGTTCACAAACTCTAACACTTATCCCAGGCTCTAATACTGACCCGAAGGCTCGCATGAGCAAGTTCTTTTCTGGCATCTCAAGGTTGGTGGTAAAGGATTGCAAAACCGCTATGCTTATTATAGAGATGGACATCTCTCAATTGATAACCTATGCCCAACAGATTGAGGAGGAGGAGAAGATTAAGGAGAGTGCTAGGCAGACAGAGAGCACGAACCGATGGTGGTAGTTATTCTCATAAGAGGCGTAGTGGAGGTTGTTCTCAATTCCATCAGGAGTTTCCAAGCCTGATCCTATTTGTTGCTAGTTCCCCTGTGAGCAAGTAAAATAAAGATAGGCAAGCCTTAGAGTGGTGCTTCTAGTGGACACTCTTTCCTTTGTGTCAAAAGTGTGGGAGGAGTCATTCGGGAGATTACTTGGCCAGTTTTGATGCATGTTTTGGTTGTGGTAACCCTGCTTATAGGTCGAGAAAATGCTTTCATAGGTTGATAGGGGTGGATATGTTTATCATCAAACCATAAGTTGGTAGTATTTCTATAGGTCGCCCGACTCAACAAGGTGCTTCTTCTAGTTCTGGTGGCAAGCACTTAGACAAGTTCTATGCTCTTCAGACTTTACAAGAGTAAGAGTCTTCTCCTAATGTGGTCACGAGTGTGTTACAAGTCTACTATCTTGATGTTTATGTGTTCCTAGATCTGAGAGCAAACTTGTCATTGATTCCTTATATTGCTATTAGATTTAGTGTAAGTCTTGAAATCTTTTAGAGCCCTTCCCAGTCTTTACTCTCATTGGTGAGTCCGCCTTAGCCATATGGGTATATAAAATCTCCCAATTTTGGTCCTTTAGAAAATCACTTCAACTGATTTAGTAGAGCCTGATGCGCTTGACTTTGATGTCTTTTTTGGCATGGATTGGTTATAGTCATCTTTTGCTTTTGGTTGATTGCTAGACTCGAGTGGTAGATTTAAGTTTTCTAATAAGCTGGTCAATGAATAGAAGAGTATTATTATAATTCCAATAGTTCGATTCGTTTCTTACCTTGAGGCTAGAAAGATAATTTCCAAAGGTTGTATCTATCATCTAGTTTGAGTTATGGATTCTAATGCCGAAACCTCGACTTTCGAGTCAGTTCTTGTTGTGAAGGAGTTTCCCAATGACCTTCCTGGTATCCCCTTTGAAAGGGAAATTAATTTGGCATAAATACTCAGCCCATCTCGATTCCTCCTTAAATGGCTCCATTTAAGGTTCTCTATGTTAGGTATAGATCTCATATTGGGTGGTGTAAAGTTGTTGAAGTCTCTTAAGTAAGGTTCAAGTTAATCATGAGGCCATGGAGAAATTTTGACTCATTAGAGAAAGGTTGAAACTGTCCAAAGTCAACAAAAGTCTTATTTGTATGTGAGAAGAAGGGAATTTGAATAGTTGATGATTGGGTTTAGTTGAAAATTTCACGCATGAAGGGTGTAATGCATTTTGGTAAAAAAAAAAAAAAGCTTAGTCCCCATTATGTAGGCCTGTGTTAGATTTTGAGGTATTTTATAAGGTAGCTTATTGAGTTGGTATTGCCTTTGGAGTTAGCATCGGTGCATCCGCTTCGTGATCCTGCTTCAATTGTTCCATTAGACAGTTAAAGTTTTATGGCAGAATCAGTCAATCGAGGGTGCTACTTGGGAGACCGAAGTCGATATGATGTCCTATTATCCTCACTTCTTTACCTCCGCTTTAGTTTGAGTTTGAGGTATTAGATCCTCTGATGAACTCTTTCAAAACTCAGGCGTTTTACCTATTCTCATGATTCCTTAGCATGCATGCTCATGAAATCCGTTTTAATGTTCATGTTTTAGCTTGCAGTTGATTATTCCTTCATTTTATGAATTTAGATATGATTTGCATTCGTCAGGGGCTGTTAGATCTTCCTCCACAATATCTTCTCCTCCTATTATAACATGATAAATGTGATTATTCCTCTTGCGAGTATTTGCAATAGTCTGGAGGAACCTTGTGTTTTTGTCATTCTGTTTAATCCACAATTTTCTTGATCTTTGTCTCCATGATATCTCTTCCTTTTGGCATAATCTTCAAATTCAATAAATAAACTAGCTTTCTGAGTAGCCTCTTCTTCTATTAAAGATCTATTCTATTGAATATTGTCAATCTCTTTAATTTTGTGCAGAATCAGATCTCTATTCTTTTCCAAATCTTCGTAGTTGCTTGCGCTCCACTCTCTTAATTTTAGCCATCAAAGCCTCTAACTTTCTCATTTATCTTCCATTTTCTCGTATGGGTGCTAGAGTCATTTGAAGCTTCCCTGAGTAGAAAGACTATCGATTCCTTTGTTTTCTTGTTGTAAGTTGTTGCGCATCAGATTCTGGCTTCTTTCAGCCCTTTCAGTCGAAACCAGCTCCGGCTTTTCAAGCTTGCTGATATCATAAGACTTAAAACCTACTATGAAATAGATTCTATTTGTTGAAATCTGCCAAATTGAGCTGTTAATTAATGTTGAGTTGGCACGATGACATGGTTGTTGATGTGTTTTCTATTTCAAAAAGATGGATTTTCTGTTTTAGTTTTCATTTATGAGTTTCCTAGTCTTTAAGCATGTAGCTGTTGTTTGGTTTAGTTCTTAGTTTTTAGGAAGTTTTCTATTTGAGTTATTGCATCATTTTATAGCAGATTATTTAGGATTTCATTATATTTAAACGTCTCTTCATTCAACTTAATGAGATGCTCTCCTCTCTTTATTTTAATATCTTTTTTCATTTGTAGAACACCAACAAATCGGTACCAAAGGCTTCTTCATAAGGGGTTTGTGAGCGTAATCTGAGTGAACCACAAAAATAGTTCCCTACCTAGTTCCCTGAAAAGCCAATAGAACACATGGAAACAGAAAATTCTTCTGGTTCTTACGCTATTTCTCCACCAGTGTTTGACAGAGAGAACTACCAGGTATGGGCTATTAATATGCAAACTCACATGGAGGCATGTGATCTCTAGGATGCAGCAGAGGAGGATTACGAAATTCCTGCTTTACATGGCAATCCAACAATGGCTCAGATCAAGCTTTACAAGGAGGAAAGACAAGAAAATCCAAGGCGAAATCTTTCTTATATGCTGCACTTTCACCTATAGTTTTTTCCAGAATCCTGTTGCTGGAATCAGCGAAAGCAGTATGGCATTTTCTCAAAGAAGAATACCAAAGAGATGAGCAAATCAAAGGTATGAAAGTCATGAATCTCATTAGGGAACTTGAGATACAAAGTGTTGGTTTATAGGCATTTTAATACTAATATTTTTTATATTAATTTGCTTTTTTTGGTGATTAAGAGTGGCTATTAGTGGATTTTGGCAGCGAGCATTTCTTGCCATTAGGGTAGTATTGCGGTTAGCGGAGTATTCATTGTATGCTCTTCATTGTAGTGCATTACATAGCACAATAATTGTGCAGCTTGCCCGTTAGTGTTATAGCCATTGGTTCATCTATTGAGGCACCCATTGATGGTATTTGTTGCCCTCAGATTATTTCATCCTTTATTCCTCCATTATACCTTGTAACCTATGTAACTTATAGGCCATTTATATACCTTATTTACTATTCCATTATCATTCTATTCATTGCATGGAAGACTTCCACAACTATAAATTGTAGTGGTTTTCATTTGTTTTAGGTACACAATATAAGAAAAAAATATACAGAGTGCATAAAGTTTGTCAAAAAGAGAGTTCTTATTAGTTGAAGGAAGGTGCTCTTTTTGTGGAGCTTAAGACTCAACTGTTGTCCAGAGGCTGTTGAGTTCACTTTTGTGATAAGGCTGTTGTATCCTAGAGGGGACAAGCCAAGGAGAATACTGCTGGACTGGTGAAAACATTTGTTGTAGTGGACTTTGAATCTCCTAAAGAGACCTAGATACCCACGCCTCAGCCTGAAGAACTTATAATTTCTTTATTTTACTTTTCAATTGTTAATTGTAATTTTTGTAATTTCACTAACACAAAGAATGAAAGATACTAAAACCATCAAAGAATACTCGGATAGGCTTCTTAGCATTGTGAATAAGGTAAGAATGTTGAGCAATAAGCTTCCTGATAGTAGAGTTGTTGAGAAAATTCTTGTTATATTGCCTGAGAAGTTTGAACCAACTATTACTTAGTTAGAAAATACTAAGGATCTGTCAAAGATCACTTTGGCAGAATTACTAAATGCATTACAGGCACAAGAGTATAGAAGGTTCAGTAAAAGGTGCACTATAGGCCAAGATGTAAAACTATACTAGAAGCAGATGCAAGCAAACAAAAGGGAAGAACTCTACTGAAAGTAATCAAGTTTTTGCTGGTAATGGAAGTAGCCACAATTTAGTCAGTAACAAAGGAGAAAAGGTCCCTTCGTGTTAGTATTGTGGAAGGAAGAACCATCCTCATTTCAAGTTCTAGAGAAAACTAGATATGAGATGCGGAAAATATAAAACACTTGAGCATGCTGAGATCATTTGCTAAGAAAAAAGGATAGTAGCAACATAGAGAAGCTCAAGTTGCGATTCAACAGGAGGAAGGGCATCTCTTTATTGTATCATGTTTTGCATCTAGTATTTTGAGTGAAAGCTGACTTATCGATAGTGGTTGTACGAACTACATGAGTAGTGATGAAAACCTTTTTAGGGAGCTTGAAGGATTAGTTAAGTGTGACTCAGAAATGGAGAATACCTTTTATTGACAGGAAAGAAGATTGTAGCAATTGAGAGTTATACAGGTGCAAAACTTATTTCTGAAGTTCTATTTGTTGGGTTTTGATATTGGTGAATGGGAAATGATGGGATGGAAAGTGAAAGGAATATAAAAGGTCCTTTTGCTTTGGGAATGTTCCTTTTGCTTTGGTTAAAGCATTTGTCCCACATAGGAAAAAGAGAGGAAAAGAAAGGTGTATTTATTACATTACACCTCATCTAGTTGCTAAAAGGGTTGAGGGGGCATGGATCCCTCGCGCCGTCGTCGTCGGTCGCTCGACTCGGCTTTGGCTTCGGCTTCGGCTTCGGATTTGGATTTGGATTTCGCAAAGATCGATTGATTGATTATCTTAAAGCATTTGTCCCACATAGGAATAAGAGAGGAAAAGAAAGGTGTATTTATTACATTACACCTTATCTAGTTGCTAAAAGGGTTGAGGGGGCATGGACCCCTCGCGCCGTTGTCGTTGCTCGCTCGGCTTCGGCTTCGAATTTGGCTTCGGATTCGGATTTGGCAAAGATTGATTGATTATCTTTTTGGACAAACCTTTTTTTGATTATTTAATTAATTAATTAATTAGAAAATCCAGCGGATCGATCCTGACCTGCATGACCGACCCGGCAACATTCAGAATCAGTACCTTCAACAACTGGTGACTGATCTGAATGGTTGCAAACATTCAGAATCAGTACCTCCAACTCTATAAATTCCAGTTTGTTTCCAGAATTCAAAACGAATTTTTCTGCAATCAAACTTCCTCTCAAAATTCTCCCTTTCTTTATTCTGTGTGATATACAATTGTTGAGTGGTTCGCCGCTAACAGAATTTGGAGTACTACTATTCTGGTAAGATAATCGTTCTATCCTGGGAGGGGATATTCCATCAACCTCGAGTACTGTAAGGGGAATAATTTCCTTAAGGATACACTTTGAACTAAGTGGGCTCGATTATATTCTGAAAGTTTTCTTCCCTGTTTATCTTTTAATTCTACTAATTTTTTCAGCAACAATCTTAAGGAAATTATATATATTATTATAATCTGTATTCTGTTTTGGAGACTAGAGCCTGTGTGTTTTTCTACTCCGTATGAAATTTTTTATTCTGACTTGAAGATATAAAAACTTCGTTGGAATATTAAAGTTCATACTTGTTCAACGATTTAAAGAATATAAAAACTTCATCGTTGTTGTTGGAAAGTTTTTCTTTTTCTGATTATTAAGACAGTTTGTCAATTTTTGACAGTGAAAAGAAATGGCAATTTACTCTGCTACTCCTTCTGCGACTGTAACTCCTTCTGTGAATGTTGCACCTGCGGTTACTCCTACAACCCGTACCGCTGTGCCACTGACGGAGAAACCTGCTAAGTTTATCGGTACAAACTTTAAGGGATGGCAGCAAAGAATGTTCTTTTGGCTTACTACCCTTGGCATGCAGAAGTTCACTAACGAAGACCCTCCTGTGCCTGCTGCTGATATGCCGACCAATGAAAAATTTATGGTTGCTGAGGCATGGAAACAGGCTAATTTTTTGTGCAAAGGCAATATTCTGAGTGCATTAGAAGATGACTTGTACAATGTCTACATTGCAGTAGAGACCTCCAAAGAACTATGGAGTGCACTTGAAAAGAAGTACAAAACAGAAGATGCTTGCTTGAAGAAGTTTGTGGTTTCCAAATTTCTAGACTACAAAATGGTGGATGGAAAAACTGTTGGAACCCAAGTTCAAGAGCTTCAACTTATCTTCCATGATCTTATTGCTGAAGGTATGGTGGTTAATGAAGCATTCCAAGTGGCTGCAATGATTGAAAAGTTGCCACCCTCATGGAAAGATTTCAAGAATTATCTTAAGCACAAGAGAAAGGAAATGAAGTTGGATGATCTTGTGATTCGTCTCAAGATCGAGGAAGATAACCAAATCGCTGAGAAGAAGTACCGTAAGAGTTCACCGATTGAAGGGGCAAACGTCATTGAACATGCTGCTCCGAACAAGAACAAGAAAAGGAAGAGGTCTTCTGCAAAGGAGAAGAATCCTAACAAGAAAAAATTCAAGGGCAACTGTTGTAATTGTGGTAAAGCAGACCATAAAGCTCCCAACTGTCGTGCCCCGAAGAAGAACAAAGAGAAAAACAAGGGTCAGGCAAACATTGTGGAAGATGTTGATGACCTGTGTGCAATGTTGTCTGAGTGTAACCTGGTTGGTAACCCAAAGGAGTGGTGTCTTGATTCTGGCTCCACTCGACATGTATGTGCCTTAAAGGAAGCATTTGCAACCTACACTCCCGCTGGACCCGAAGAGGAGCTATACATGGGAAATACTGCAACAGCCAAAGTTGAAGGATATGGAAAAGTTCTGTTAAAGATGACATCCGGAAAAGTGCTGACTCTCAACAACGTCATGTACGTTCCAACAATTAGGAAGAATCTAGTTTCAGCCGCACTACTAGTGAAAAATGGGTTTAAGTGCGTGCTAGTTAGTGATAAATTGGTACTCAGTAAGAATGATATGTTTGTAGGAAAGGGCTATCTCACCGAGGGCCTTTTCAAACTTAATGTAATGATTGTTGACAGTATTAATGGAAAATCTGCTTCTTCTTACTTATTGGAGTCAAATATTTTGTGGCATGCTCATTTAGGACATGTTAATTACAAAACCTTGCTAAAAATGGTTAACCTTGAAATATTGCCTAAATTTGAGTGTAATATATCTAAATGTCAAATATGTGCTGAATCAAAGTTTGTTAAGCAATCGTATAAGTCTGTTCAAAAGAATTTGAATCCTTTAGACTTAATCCATACTGACATTTGTGATATGAATTCAATATCATCTCGCGGAGGAAAAAAGTATTTCATAACTTTTATTGACGATTGCACTCGATATTGCTATGTTTATTTGCTAAATAGTAAGGATGAAGCAATAGAAGCATTTAAGCAATATAAGAATGAAGTCGAAAATCAATTGAATAAAAGGATTAAAATGATTAGAAGTGATAGGGGTGGAGAATATGAATCTCCTTTTGCAGAAATATGTTTAGAATATGGAATCATCCATCAAACCACTGCCCCCTACACATCACAATCCAATGGAGTTGCGGAAAGAAAAAATCGGACATTGAAAGAAATGATGAATGCTTTACTAATTAGTTCGAGTTTACCGCAGCATTTGTGAGGGGAAGCTATCCTTACAGCTAACCGAATACTCAACAGAGTACCCCACAGCAAAACACACTCTATTCCTTATGAAAAATGGAAAGGAAGAAAACCCAACTTGAAATATTTTAAAGTGTGGGGGTGTCTAGCAAAGGTACAAGTTCCTTTACCCAAAAGGGTGAAAATAGGATCAAAAACCGTGGATTGTGATTTCATTGGATATGCAACAAACAGTAAAGCATGTAGATTTTTGGTTTATGATTCTTACAATCTCGAAATTCATAATAATACGGTAATTGAATCTAATAATGCTGAATTCTTTGAAAACATCTATCCGTACAACATTGAATGCGAGTCGTCGAATGAAAGTTTTAAACGACTACGGGAAGAACCAAAGGAGAATGCCCCTAGCGAAGGAGATCCATGGCGTAGCAAACGTCAAAGGACGTCTACTTCCTTCGGTCCAGATTTTGTGACATTCTTGCTTGAAAACGAGCCTCAAACTTTCAAGGCCGCTATGTCATTTCCTGATTCAGCATTTTGGAAAGAGGAGTCAATAGTGAGATTCAATCAATCTTAGATAACCACACATGGGAAGTGGTTGATCTTCCTCCTGGAAACAAGCCTTTAGGTTTTAAATGGATCTTTAAAAGAAAAATGAAAGTTGATGGCACCGTTGACAAATATAAGGCAAAGCTTGTGGTCAAAGGTTATAGACAAAAGGAAGGTCTTGATTATTTTGACACTTACTCGCCTGTAACAAAAATAACGTCTATTCGGGTGTTGGTGGCTCTGGCAACCTTGTATGGTCTTGAAATTCACCAAATGGATGGCTAATCTGAATGGTTGCAAACATTTAAAATCAGTACCTCCAACAACTGGCGACTGATCTGAATGGTTGCAAACATTCAGAATCAGTACCTCCAACTCTATAAATTCCAGTTTATTTCCAGAATTCAAAACGAATTTTTCTGCAATCAAACTTCCTCTAAAAATTCTCTCTTTCTTTATTCTGTGTGATATACAATTGTTGAGTCGTTGGCCGCTATCAGAATTTGGAGTACTACTATTCTGGTAAGATAATCGTTCTATCCTGGGAGGGGATATTCCATCAACCTCGAGTACTGTGAGGGGAATAATTTCCTTAAGGATACACTTTGAACTAAGTGGGCTCGATTATATTCTGAATGTTTTCTTCCCTGTTCATCTTTTAATTCTATTAATTTTTTTAGCAACACTATTAGTTCTTGAACTTGATAGAAATTTATTAAGACAACTCGAAAATGGATTTAAATTATTTTTTGAAGATAAGGAGTGTCTAATAATTGATCCAAGTGGGAAGGAGCTATTTAGGAAAAATATGCAAGGCAAAAGCTTTTCTTTGAATCCAATGGAGGAATAACAGATAGCTTTTCCTAGTCGGTCCACCATTGCAAAAGCTTGACACAAACGGTTGGGTCATTTCCACCACAGGGGTCTTTTGTATATGCAGAAAAAGGAGCTGGCAAAAGGATTACCTCCACTTGAAGAGAAACCCCCAAGTTGTGAGGCATGTCCAATTGGTAAGCAAACCATATTGCCATTCACAAATTGAACTTGGAGAGCAACTCAAAAGTTGCAACTGATTCACACATCACAGATCTTGGAGACCCCAAAGAACTCCATTGTTGAAAGGAAACTGGTATTATATAATTTTTCTTGATGATCTAACTAGAATGTGTTGGATATACTTCTTAAGATTCAAATCAGAGGTTGCTATGTTTTTTGGAAATTCAAAGCCATAGTAAAAAATCAAAGTGGCTGCAAAATACAAGTGCTCAGGTAAGATGATGGGATTAAGTACACTTCAGATCTGTTCACAAACTTTTGCAAAGTTGCTGGAATGGAGCATCAACTTACTATGCCATATACTTTACAACAAAATGGAGTAACTGAAAGGAAGAACAGGACTATCATGGAGATGTCGAGGTGTATGTTGCACGAGAAAGATCTTCCTAAAACGTTTTGGGCAGAGGCAGCCAATATTGCTGTATTTTTGTTGAATAGGCTGCATACAAAGGCAGTGAATGGTCAAACACCTTTTGAAGCTTAGCACAGAGACAAACCTTTACTGAAGTACCTCAAGATTTTTGGTTGCATATTTTTTTCTCACATACCTCAGTCAAAAAGGGATAAACTGGACAAGAAGGCAGAATCTGGAATCTTCATTGGTTATAGTTTGCAGTCATAAGCTTACAAAATTTTTCAGCCACAGACTGAAAATATTTTGGTAAGCAGAGATGTGGAATTTTTTGAATAGAAGCAATGGAATCGGGATGGAGAAAAATAAGAAAGTGAAGCCAATATGTTGCACAATTTTGAGGAGCGAGTTGATTATCTTCCGGTTCGAAGAACCAGATCACTTTAAGATATCTATCAAAGATGCAATGTAGCTGCATTTGAACCTGCTGAATATAAAGAAGCTAAAAGAGATAAGAAATGGATACTTGCAATGCAGGATGAACTAACCATGATTGAGAAAATAAGACAAAGACCAAGACAGAAAGATTATTTGTGTTAAATGGGTCTATAGAACTAAGCTAAATGCAGATGGTTCGGTGAGCAAACAGAAATCTAGGCTTGTGTGAAGGGTTACGCTCAGATTTTCGGTGTGGATTTTTCTGAAACATTTGCACCAATCACAAGGCTTGACATAATCAGGCTTCTTTTGGCAATTGCAGCACAAAAGAGTTTGAAAATCTACTAACTGGATGTTAAATTAACTTTTCTGAATGGTTTATTGCAGGAAGAAACCTGTGTTGAGCAGCGTGAAGGTTTTGTTGTGGAAGGATAGGAAGACAAAGTCTACTTGCTGAAAAAGGCCCTATATGGATTAAAGCAAGGTCCAAGAGCTTGGTACAGCAGAATCGATGATCATCTTTCCGGCTTAGGTTTTAAAGAAGTCTAAGTGAATCAACGCTTTACATAAAGCATGTTAACTCTGACGTTACTATAGTTTCTCTATATGTTGATGATCTTGTGGTAACAGGAAGTAATGTTGTGCTCATAGAAGAAATGAAAAGGGGAGATGATGAAAGACTTTGAAATGACGAATCTTGGAGAAATGGCGTTTTTTCTTGGAATGGAGATTAGACAATTCCAAGATGATATATTCACTTGTCTGAGGAGGTATGCAAAAGAAATTCTGAGGAAAGTTTAGGCAAAAGTATGAGTATGCCTATGAATCAAAAGGAGAAGCTAATGAAGGATGATGTTGCTGAATGGGTACAATAAAGAAAGCTACAGAAGCTTGATAGGATGTTTGATGTATCTTACAACAACAAGGCCAGATATACGGTATGTTGTAAGTGTACTATCCTGATTTTTGAATTCTCCTAGTTAATGGCATATGAAAGCTGCAAAAAGAGTACTCAGATATGTCAAAGGCGCAATGGACCATGGAGTGAAATTCAGCAAGTGCCAGAATTTCAAACTTCAAGGATTCTCTTATGGTGGTTGGGTTGGTTTTGCTGATGATATGAAAAGTACTTCAGGGTAATACTTCATTTTTGGTGCTAGATTTTTTTCTTGGTGTTCGGAAAAAACTACAGATTGTTGCTCAATCAACTGTAGATAAAGAATCCATTGGTGCGACAACTGCAGTCAATCAAGCTTTATGGATATGAAAATCTATGGCGATCTTTGTTTGTATGCGAAGGAAAGCATTGACATATTTGTGGACAACCAAACTGCCATTGCTATTTCTCACAACCCTTTATTTCATAGAAAGACCAAGAACTTTAATGTGAAGTTATATTTTTCTTAGAAAAGTGCAAAAGGATAGTCTAGTGAATCTGGTATATTGCAGAACGGAGGAACAATTGGCTGATATGTTTACAAAAGCTCTTCTGGCTGGCAAATTTGACTTCTTGAGAAAGACGTTTGGAGTTTGCCGCTCTTGATCCAAGGAGCTTAGTGGCAGCATGGAACTCCGGGTAACCGATACTCTTTTTAGAGTTAGTCCCTAAAAGAATGGCCAGGTTTAATTTCTCGAGGTGTAAATTGATTCCACAGATTGTTCTTGGACATTAAACATTTGAAGTAAATTGAGATTTTGAGTCTCCTTGAGAATAGTATCTAGAAATAGCCCCAAGACATTAGTCTAGTTGTAAGAGCGCCACATGTGATGCTTAAGTAAGGCACATGTCACGTGTTTAACCCTGCTTCAATGAAAAACCTACTATTTAAATTGGGAAGAGTAGATAGGCAGGAGCATTTTTCGCCTACTCTTGAATATGTAAAGAGGCGAGAGCAGATGATGGGAAAATTTGTGATTGTGTTATTGACCATATGTTGCTATATAAAGAATATACGAGAAGATAATTACTATTAACAAAGCCTAGATACAAGGAAAGAGTTACAACAAATTCCTAAATATTAGGAACTAGGACAATTGAATTCTATAGTACTAAGGACTCTTCTAATCATCCGTTATTACGCCCTCGCAAGTTGGTGGTGTCAACAACACCCAACTTGGAAAAATGCTTGACAAAAGAAGCTCATGGAAGAGGTTTGGTAAATATATTTGCTACTTGATCAGCTGAGTGAAGGTGTTGCACTGCGATATGTTTGTTTTGAACTTGTTCACGAACAAAGTGAAAATCAATAGCAATATGCTTCATCCGACTGTGGAAAAACGGGTTGGCGTAAAGATATGTGGTGCTGACATTGTCACAAAATATCCAAGGAGTGGTGGAAATACAACATTGGAGCTCATGGAGTAAACTTGTCAGCCAATTTATTTCAGAAAGAGTAGCTGCAACGGCTCGGTATTCTGCCTCTGTGGAAGAGCGAGAGACAGATCTTTGCTTTTCAGAAGACCAGGATATTGGAGAGCTGCCAAGGTAAACAACATAACCTGTAGTGGAGGTTCGATCGAGAGGATCTCCAGCCCAATCTGATATGAGTAAGCTAGAAGACGATGATCATGTTCTTTGGCTATGCGGAGGCCAAATGAAGATGTCTGGTGAAGATACTGAAGGAGACGCTTCATGAATGTCGAGTGTGATAGTAAGGGCTGGTGCATGGATTGTGAGAGTTTGCTAACTGCAAATGCTATGTCCGGATGTGTGAAAGAAAGGTAATGTAGTTTACCAATAATCCTCCTATAAAGAGAGCCATCAACTAGAGAATCTTCAGCGGACTCCAGGAAAGCAACAATAGAAGCCATTGGTGTTGGAACACCCTTGCAGTTGTGCATATTAACTTCCTGCAACAAGTCTGTGACGTATCTCTGATGACACAGCAAAAGACAACAAGGATAAGATAGGACTTCAACACCAAGAAAATAATGAAGTGGAGCAAGATCCTTTAGTGAGAAGTGGATAGCAAGACTAGCACTAATGCTTTGAACACCACAAAGCTGATTACCCGTAACAATTATGTCGTCAACATATACTATAATATAAACAGTAAACTCAAAATTATGGAGGATGAACAGTGAAGAATCAGATTGGAATTTAATAAACCCCAAAGTAACCAAGTAATTTTTGAGTTCAGTGTACCGGGCCCCGGGAGCCTGTTTGAGGCCATATATAGCTTTGTGCAGCTTGCAAACATGTGTCAGATGTGTAGAAGCTTCAAAACACGGTGGTTGGTGCATATAGACCTCTTCATCAAGACGACCTTGCAGGAATGCATTATTGATATCAAGTTGACAAATGGGCCAGCTTTGTTGTGTTGCAATCGCAATAACGAGTCGAACAGTAGCAGTCTTTACCACAAGAAAAAAAGTACATTCAAAGTCAAGTCCAGGCCGTTGGGTGAACCCTTTAGCAACCAAGAGAGCTTTATACATGTCAACAGAACCAACAGGATGATATTTAACCCGAAAAATCCATTTACAATCCACCACATTTTTTGAAGGATCATATGGTACCAACTCCTATGTCTGGTTCCGAACTAAGGCATCAAATTCATTTTCCATAGCTTCACGCCAGTGTGGTATTTGTTGAGCTTGTTTAAAGGTTCTAGGTAGGGAGGAAATTGTTTTGAACAACAGTGTGTAATTGCTTAGGCTTAAGGCTATTTGTCTTAGATTGAGTAATCATGTAATGAATGGGTGTTGCTGGAGAGGTAGAGGAAACAAGGGAAGGTTGTGCGGCTTTGGTAGGTAAGTCAAGTGAGGAGGAAGAAGGTCCAATGGACTTATTTCGACGTTGGTAAGTGATAATTGTGGATTGCGGTTGAGAATTTAACCATGGAGAAGGAGGAACTGGTGAGGTTGAAACAGTAGGTTGTGGTAAACTATGGCTTGAAATTGAATTTTGTATTGTGAGGGGATGGGGCAGCCGAGATGTTGGAGTAGGAGAAGAAGAATCAGATAAAGGAGAAATCGAATTACCTAAGACGGTGGTACCTATTGGGGTAGACGTGACGGGTGGATGCATGTCCACAGGCTGCTGCACAATCTGTGTAGGAAGTTCACAAGACTCATTTGAACTTTGAGTATTATTTTGTGGTTTTTGTTCAGTTAAACATGTTTCCCAAGCGATATTTATATATTGGTTGTTTTTTAAACGAGAAAAAATATTTTCAAATGGGAACCGATTTTCCAAAAATAAGACATGACATGATAAATAGATTTTGGAAGTTAAAGGATCAAAACATTGATGACAATAATGTTTCTTTGAAAATCCTAAAAAACATATGGTGTCAAACGGGGCTCTAATTTGTTTTGGGCATACGGTTTGAGCCATGGATAACATAAACAACCAAATACTTTAATGGAGTCATACTTGGGCATAGTTTGAAATAAAACTTCAAAGGGGCTCTTATGCTGAAGATTGGATGTAGTTAGCCTATTTATAAGATAAAAGCTTGTTCACAGGCAAAACTCCAAAAGAGTGATGGTAAAGACGCTTGATACAACTAGGTTCTAGCGGTTTCAATAACATGCCGATGTCGTCTTTCAACTATAGCAACTCATTGTGGAGTATATGTGGGTGACACTAGGTGTTCTATGCCATGTGTTTTGAGATGGGACTGGAAACTTTTAAATTCGCCACCACCATCAGTGTAAGCACATTAAATTTTGTGTTGAAACTCCGTTCAAGCAATGGATGCAAATTTTGAAAAACTTCCAGAGTTTCACTTTTTGATTTTAAAGTAAACAACCACATGTATTTTGAAAATTGATCAACAAATAACACATAATATCTTTTTTTATCAATTGAGAAAACCGGAGACGGACCCCATAAATCACTAAAAATGATTTGCAGGGGCTTATTACTTTGCAATGAATTATCTGAGAAAGGCGACCCCTGCATTTTATTAGAATAACAAGAATTACAAGTAGAACTAGCTTTAGGATCTAAAACAGGAAGGGAAAAATTATTCAAGATAGTATTTAAAATGCGACGATTAAGATGTCCTAAACGCCGATGCTACAGGTCAATTGGAACAGACACATTACATTGAAGAGAATGATGTGTATAGACTGGTCGCCACTCATACAACCAATCTTTATTCAGCTTGGGAACTAGGGATGCCCCCGTACTCAGATCCTTCACAAGATAATGAAAAGGAAAAGATTCAACAGAGGAATGATTATCACGACAAAACTGAGAAACAGAAATAAGATTAGTTTTTATGAGAGGGGAGCATAAGGTATTAAGAAGCTTGAAATGATGATTTGATGCACTTATGTTAGCGTTACCAGTATGGGATATTGGAATGGGTGTTACCATTGCCCATAGTGATTTCTTCGGTGTCGTGGTAGTCATGTATAGTGGTAAGGCTTTGAGCATCAGACACAATATGATGAGTGGCTCCACTATCCACAATCCAAGGGATCTATTGAGGAGGAAAATGAGCAGCAAAGTTTGCTCGGGCTTGCTGATGATTATAAGATTGTGATATGCAAACTCTATCAGAATGACCTAATTGATCACATAGTTGGCAGCGAAGATTCTTGTCAAAGGGATGTTGTTGGTGGTTTCTCTGTGGGCCCCTTGATTGTTCCTAGTATTGCTGATTTTTGTTTTGAGTATTCGCGCCTGAACGATGATTGCAGGCGTAATTATTGTTACCCTGGTGAGCAGGAGTTGAGCTTATCGTTTGTGCTAAAGCAGCAGTGATGGGAGTTGTTAGCGGCCTCTTGTCATCCTCATACTTTAAGAAAAGCTCATGATCTAGAAGCTTTTCGTTAAGGTCTTCATAGGAAATTGTGGAATCTCTAGCACGAATGGCAGCAGAGAGTTCTCGAAATTCAGATCCGAGTCCATTGAGAATTTTAACAATAAGTTCTTGATTTGATACAGGTGCGCCAACAGTTGCAAGTTCATCACAAAGTGAACGAACCTGATGAAGATAATTCGCGACCAGACGAGACTTTTTAGTGAGGCGAGCCAATCAGTCTGGCAAGCTAAAAAGCCTTGTTTGAGATTAATTTGCATAGGCAGTATGGAAAGCATCCCAAGCAGCTTTGGCAGAGACCGCAACAGCAACAGTGGGGGCAAGTATAGGATCAACGGAGGCCAAGATAGCATTTTGAATTAACTGATCTTGGCGATACTAAGGGACAAAAACAGGGTTATCAACATCACAATTGTTTTGTGATATGGTGCAAGTGGAGGCAGGGATGGAGCCATCGAGATACCCATAGGGATTGTTGCCACGCATAAGCATTGAAACTTGAGCTTTTCACAGGGAGAAAATGTGACTGCCAGTTAATTTTATGGGTAGTTGAGTCATAGGATTGAATTGGATAATAGTAATGGAGTTATGGACTCCATTAGCATTAGTCACAGAAACATTAGAAGTCATTTGGATTCTGGACGATTAGCAGAGAGAAAGAAAAAGAGTGAAAAAAGGATCAACTCGTTGGAGTTTAGAAAGGCTCTGATACCATAAAGAGGTGAGAGCAAATGATGGGAAAAAATTGTGATTGTGTTATTGACCATACGTTGCTATATAAAGAATGTACAAGAAGATAATGACTGTTAACAAAGCCTAGATAAAAAGAAAGAGTTACAACAAATTCCTAAATATTAGGAACTAGGACAATTGAATTTTATAGTACTATGGAGTCTTCTAATCATCCATTATTGTAGTACACCGCTGGTCTTTGAGATATTTCAATATTAGCTTACACACTACCCAGTGTAACTCTCTTAAAAATAGCTAGACTATTAGTGAACTCAATTTTGCCGAGCTAATCATTCCCCCAATTTGATTTCGATTCGTAAATTCATATCAGGATTGTACACTCCTGTAACTATGCAAAAGGCTAGGGTTTTCTTGTTTTATGTATATTTTCATTTTTCTAGGTCAAGCGTGGGAAGAGATGTACTTCCATGGATATGTTATATAGTGGTGAGCCACAATAAATTTGTCAAATCGCACGAACCACTGATGCCACTTCTGGATTCTTTAAACAAGGTAGGATATGTTGTTTGTGTTGTTGTTGACATGTTGCAAAATTACAAGTTTTCTTTGGGGTGCCAAGTTGTCAATGGTTTTGTGTTTTCTATAATATCGTTCTGGTCGACTTTTTTTAGAAGCTACAAGTTGTCACCCACATTTTGTTACTTAAGCAATAGTCATTCTTGTAATAACCTTAACAAGTTCCCACCCTCCTTTCTCCAAAGGGGAGTCGGTGGGAACATTTGAAGTGTGATGCCCTTGAGTAGCCAAGCTGGGGAAACATTGGGTGGAAAATGGTAATTATCCTTTTAGACTTGGATGTTTGCAACAGAATTTGCTTTTATGCAGGAGTACAGGAAGATTAGCAGTCATCAACACTTACTGAAGTTTGATCACCAAACAAATTTATAAATAACCAAAAATTAAAGGAAAATGGAAGTGATTTGACAATATATTATTTTTTTTTGATAACTTACTATGATGATAATGTTTCAACCAAAAATTTGCTTGGCTCGTTTATATAAATCGTCCATTCTGATTCATTAGGTCGTTTTCTTTCCAATATTAATGAATTTGGCTATTCATATGTTTGGTAACTATGGTCAAAATATGATCAAATCTGTTGTTTTGACATATCTTGAGGTTTAGTTAATTTTGTGTAGGCTTTAATTATTTTTTAATCCTTTAATGAAGTACTGACTCTAATGCTTGTGAATTAGCATTTCATTTTGGTGGATCTACTATAAATAGTGTGCAAAATCCTTCTATTACACTTTATTGTTGTCACATTTTTTTATTCACGTACCATAGAGTTGAATCTCCATGGGAGCTCTGGTTTATGGCCTCTGGCCTTTGGGACAACGGATCGGATCAACCCGTTTTACCACTATTATGAAGAATTTTTCACCATAATTAGATTTCTTTCGGAAGTTAAAGATATTCTATTTTTTGGATAAGTGAAGATTTTCTTGTTTGCTCGTGATGGCAAAATTCACTGTAGTTCGATTCAATACAAAGTTCATCGTTGCTATGTTGTTGGACTGTGAAAACCTTAGCTCTTTATTGCAGTTATCTGGTCGTCTGCAACTTATGATGGCACAGTGTGGTTCAATAGTATAAGAATCTCAGACACTCCAATTCATGTTTTCACATGGACCCTTCTCAGTTCTTACTTTTTGAAACTCGAGATGCAGCAGATAGATGAAAGTGAGAATGACTAGGTAGATGAAGATATGTATGGCATAGATGAAGAATCTCAAACAGGCAGTGACGGAGACAACTAAGAATTTTTTGTGAGTGATGTTATTTTATTGAGATTTACTTTATGAAACATCTAGAATTAGTCAGGCATCTTTCTTAAGGATGTATACTAAATTAAAGAAAAATCATAATGTGGAAGTAGATAGAGAGTAGTCAAAATAGTCTAATATTATAGAATCAAAGGACAAATCTAAAACGACAGCATAGTTCAACATCTCAAAATATATTCGAAAGCCTCTATCATAAAATTGTGAGTTGGATAGGATCTAGCTCACGAAATAGTCTAATATCGAAAACAAAGTAAGTCTGAAGAAGCATAAAAATACATCCTCGAAATATGAGGACTCACCAACTCTGATGTCGGGAAAAATCTTCTACTAGACATGCAAATGAGGTGAAGCATTTGCACCTATACTATAAGACAATATAAGCAAACATATGCGGTCAGTATAGTGTGATGTACTAAGTATATGCAATATGCAATGTACAATATATCATTATATGCAATTGACCAAGTTAGAAACGTAATAAACGTTTCATTTTAAGCATGGTAATAAGACATGAATATAATTAATGCATGTGAAGAAAATACAGCAAAAACTTTGAGCAAGCATAAGTCATGAGAAAATATACTCATATGTGGGATATTAATCTTAATTGATAACATGACCATGTGCGCTATAATATGGAATTCGATGAAACTCCTACATCAAAAAATGAGAGACTACTTGCGAAGGTAGACTCCATATTATATCTTATGCTATTTGATGATCCACTAGCTAAGTCAATCAAGACAACTACAGTGATATCTAGTTATGGGACTAAAGATTGCTACTAGTTTCCCTTACCTATCCTCTACCTCAAAGTCCTCTCGGTGCTAAATCAAATTTCAATGGAATAGATAAAATCAATCATTAAAGCATATCATGTGGAAAGGCAATAATTAGCTATCAATTAATTTCACAACGCCATAATCATGGAGTAGCCCATTGAATCATAATTCATGCAATGTGAGAATTGTCCTTTTATCATTACGAATCCATAAGCTGACAAGAAAACCTTTCACTATCATCTATAATGTGAAAATCTTTAACAATAGTCCATATGACCTTTAGAGACATCATAAAGTATGGATGAAATTCTTATCAAATAATGTTCATAATTCATAATAAAAATTAGGATACAATGCATTGATTCATAGAAAATCAACTTTAAATCAAGTATTTTAGTAAATGCATGCATGGTCAAGTAAAATAATGTCAATTGAATCATAATTGAAACAACCCATGATGAATTATATGAACCGTAGGCGAAATTTAAAAGAATTTGATTTAGAAACGTTCAAATTCCTCAGGCTTCATTGATGAAAAGGATCTATGAATAAATATCCACATATCTTAGGTAGATCCTAGCCTTGAGACGTGAAAAGGAGACTTGAGTCCTTGAAACCCAAGCTTGAGGGAGAAGATGACCTTGGGAGAGAAGTCCTTGAGGAAAATTTTGGGATTTTAAATGAATGAGAGGGAACGGGAATGGGTAAATTGAGTACTGCAAACTCAGTTATAGGGCTTATGAATAGCTTAGAAACATTGATATAAAGAAGATGGGAAATTTCTAAAATATCCTAAAAAAATAACTGACGGTAGTGACCATGGGATCCTTCTAAGGACCATGTTCCATTTCATGAGCTGTAAAGACCTTCATGGAAATCAGAGACAAAATTCCATGTGCTTGCCGTTTTGTTCTATGACCCGAATCTACAATTCGTGGATGTTTCAATGGTTTGTAGATTCCCTCTCGTCCTTTTGAAATTCCTGAAAACTAACTCTCGAAATCTCAATTCTATGGAAGGGTCTAAGGAAATATTAATCGAGTGGCTCTCGAGCCCTGTCTTCCTTTCTACTCAATTTCCAGCGACCCTTTGCCGATCCCCGGTGAAACCACGGCGGGGATAACCATAGCAGAAAAGTCTTCTCTTTCTGCTCTTTCTCTTATTTTTGGACTTTGATAAAGTTTTGGACTCCATCATGTTGCTATTAACTGTCCTAGTGACGACGTCCAATCAAAACCCTAAATCAATCTATTGGAAATTCAAATCTTTTTTCTCCGGTAGCTAGAGGAGAGATTCTTGAGATTTTTCCGATGGTGTTTGTAGTAAAATATTAAAGACTGAAAGGAGAAAACCTCTCTGGCAGACCTGATTTTGTTCCTCATCTCAAGAATATGATTCAGTTCTGGGGAGAAAATTTTCTGACGAGAATTTTTTTGATTGCTGAGTCGACCCAGTTTCTGATTGTTGAGTCAATTTTTTCCAGCTAGCTTGATTTCTCTGGAGAGTAAAAGAAAAAAGTTTACAGATTCCAGTGACGTCTTCCAAGTTTGTCAGCCAGAATTCTCCCATATAAAACATCCAGGTGAAATCTTCCAAATACCTTCTATTTTACTATTTTTGAATCAATTGTAACCTTCCATTAACATCATATTCCTTGCCTTTTACATATTGTGTTGTGATTTTTTGACAAATTTTGAAACCATTTATCCTTTCTCGCTTGTTGTGTCCTATTATTTACTCTATATTAATCCTATTATTTTTTGACAAAATAATCCTATTATTGTTGATTTTTAACTATCTCGTTTATATTTTACTCTAGAATTTTTTGTTTATATTGTGGGCCGCTAATTTCCCGATCTTCTACAGTTTATTGATTATTATTAGTTCCTGCTGTAGTGGTGTTGGGGTCTGATAGTGTATTAGTGTCATGTCATCGATTGGGGTCAGAGGCAAGGGGTAGTAGTAGTGTCAAGGATATGTGCTTACTTAAGTTGAGAGTAGGCTAGGACATGGATCATAGGTTCACTTATAAGGAAGTCCATAGAACTATTGAAGAGTCTTAAGAAGAGACATATTAGTATAACATGTCTTCAGGAGACCAAGTGGGTGGGTACCATAGCTTGAGATATAGATGTATTTAAACTTTGGTACTCGGGGGGCTCTAGTGATAAAATTGGAGTAGGTATCCTAGTAGATGAGGAATTTAAGGAGTATACAGTCAAGTTCAAGAGGATTAATAATAGGATGATGTATATTAAATTTGTGATCGGTAGTCATATAGTGAATGTAGTTAGTGCCTATGTGCCTCACATGGGCCTTGATGAGGAAGTCAAAAAGCTCTTTTGGGAGGATTTAGATGAGGTTGTGAGAGATATACAAGAAATAGAAAAAATCTTTATTGGAGGAGATTTTAATAGGCATATCAGTGTGACCTCTTGTAGTTTTGACGGTACTCATGGAGACCTTGATTTTGGGAGAGAAGTTGAGGCAGAACCTCTCTTGGGGTCTTAGAGTATTAGTAGAGATATGAGCACCATGTGGGACATTACTACTGGTTACATTAGAAAAGTGGCGACCGAGGTACTAAGGTCTTCGAGAGGGACCTTTGGTGGATGTCAAGGTAATTGGTGGTAGAATGGAGAAGTTCAATGAAAAGTGAAAGCTAAGAAGATTGCCTATATAAAATGGTTAGAGTGTATGGATGAGCATGAAAATTAAAGGTTTAAGGATATCCATAAGACAGTAAAGACAGAAGCAAAGACAGTGGTCACGGTTGTTGAGACAACAACGTTTGAATGCTTATATGTTGAGCTGGGCAAAAAAGGTGTGTACAAGATATTGTATAGGATCACTAAAGAGAGAGAGAGAGTAAAGATCATGACTTCGACCAAGTAAAGTGCATCAAGGATGAGGAGGGTGAGGTGTTGGTGGATGAGACTTCTATCAAACAAAGGTAGAAAGCTTACTTTCATAAACTCTTAGACAAAAAAGGGATAAGGATATTGAGATGGGTGATTTGTCACACACTGATAGTCATCGAGATTTTTGTTACTTCAGGCATTTCACAACGAATAAGGTTGGGCGTGCTATTAGTAGGATCAAAAAAGGGAGAGCAATCGGACCCGATGAGATTCCAGTGGAATTTTAGAAAAGCATGATCAAAGATGGTACAGAGTAGTTTACAAGGTTGTTTAATGCTATTTTGAGGACTGCTAAGATGCATGATGAATGGAGGAGGAATATAATGGTTCCATTGTACAAGAATAAGGGTGATATTCAGAGTTGTAACAACTGTAGGGGCATCAAGTTGCTAAGCCATATTATGATAGTTTGGGAGAGAGTGGTGGAGGTGAGAGTGAGAAAAAGAGTGTCTATTTCAGAGAATTAATTCAGATTTATGCTTGGGTGATTGACTACTAAGACAATTCATCTTGTTCAAAGGCTAGTAGAGAAGTATAGGCAAAGAAATAGGGTCCTTCATATGGTATTCATTAATCTTGAGAAGGCCTATGAAAAAGTTCCGAGGGATGTCCTATGGAGGTTTCTAGGGGAAAAAGGTGTTCCTATGGTGTAAATTAGGGTGATAAAGGACATGTACGACAGAGCCAAAACTCGAGTAAGGACCGATGGAGGAGACTCAGAGTATTTTTCTGTTGAGATAGAACTTCATCAAGGATCGGTGTAAGCCCCTTATTTTTCCTTAGTAATGGATGAGCTGACATGATATATTCAGAAGGAGGTCCCATGGCATATGCTATTTTTCAGATGACATAGTACTAATTGATAAGACTCGTAATAAAGTTAATGATAGGTTGGAGGTGTGGAGACATACTTTGGAGTCCAAAAGATTCAAATTGAGCAAGACTAAAATAAAATACTTGGAGCGCAAATTTAGTGTTACAAGGGAGGAAACGGACATTGAAGTGAAACTTGTCACCCAACCTATTTCCAAGAGAGAAAGCTTTAAATATCTTGGGTCCATCATCTAGGGAAGTAGTGATATTAATAATGAAGTCACACATCATATTAGGGCAACATGGATGAAGTGGATACTTGCCTCTGGAGTATTGTATGATAAGAAGATACCATCTAAACTTAAAGGTATGTTTTACAGAAAGCTTTAAATATCTTGGGTCCATCATCTAGGGCAGTAGTGATATTAATACTGAAGTCACAGATCATATTAGGGCAATATGGATGAAGTGGGTACTTGCCTCTAGAGTATTGTATGATAAGAAGATACCATCTAAACTTAAAGGTATGTTTTACGAATGATGGCTAGACCGTCGTTGCTTTATGAGGTGGAGTGTTGGCCAGTAAAAAACTCACATATCCAGAAGGTGCAGGTTGCAGACATGAGGATGTTGAGACAGATGTGTGGACATATGAGGGTTGATAAGATTAGGAATGAGAATATTCTGGAGAAGTTAGGTGTGGCAGTTGTGGTTAACAAGATGAGGGAAGCGAGACTGCGGTATTTGCGCATGTGCGGAGAAGGAGCATTGACAGGCTGGTTAGGAGAAGCGAGAGGTTGGATTTTAGGGGTTACATGGAGGAGTAGAGATAGACCAAAAAATATTTGGGGGTGATTAGACAGGATGTGGTGAAACTTCATCTCAACGAGGACCACTACAAGAAAAAAGACTTTTAACGATCATTTCTTAACGACGAGACATGAATTTGGTCGTTATAAATACACTTATAGTGACCAAAAATTTTTTCGGTCGTTATAAATATACTTACAGAGACCAAATTTTTTCCGGTCGTTATAAATATACTTATAGTGACCAAATTTTTTTCCGATCGTTATTTATAGCGACCAAATTATTTTACAGTCGTTATAAATATACTTATAGCGACCAAATTATTTTACGGTCATTTTAAATACACCAATAGCGACCAAATCTTTTTTCGATTTTTATAAATACACTTATAGCGACCAAATCTTTTTTCGGTCATTAAAGATAAATTTTAATCTAACATTAATGAGGGGACAAATTTGATTATTAAAAAGCATCGCATCACATCGTTAAAACATATTAGTTAGTGTAAAAATATGTTTAACTAATATGAGAGTAAAGAGATCAGATCAAATCATGTTATAAGTATAACAAGTGGTGTTTTGTTAATCTTTCTGATAAAAATCTTCTATCTTTATAATTTTGCTTATTTTATAAAAAAAATTAATAAAAAGAAAAAATATTAATATATTATTTTCTAATAACTCTTTCCATCATTTTTATTATAGTCAATTATATAAAATTTTGAAATATTATAAAAGTATGTAGTTACAATCTTTTTGACATAATTTTTTTCAACTTAAATATTTTCTTCATATAGTTTCTATATATGTTTTTCTTTTGAGAGACAATTTATTCATCTTTACTTGACATTTTTAAAGATGCAAGGTGAAGTAGGTCAAAACAAAAAATTGTAATGAAACAAAAAACTAATAATAAAAATAATAATATTAAATATATAATTATGAGTTTATGAGATTTATTTAAGGTAGAAAAGTTATATAAATTTGGTCGTAAGTAATTTTCTCAAGAGGAAAGATGTTTCTCCACTTGCAAATTATCTCGATCAATAGACTTAAGAATCAGTATCCAGTAATAATGTTTCTTCTAATATATATATATATATATATATATATATATATATATATATATTGCCAATTTTTTTTCATTATTGGTTGTGAAACCAACAGAGATATACAAAGAAAAATCATTCGTTTGAGTTAGAAAAGTATAACGTGAAATTTTAGCAAAAAAAAATTAAAAGCTTTACATAACATATAATCAACGACTAATTAATTAAGAAATTGTGAATTTTTTATTATTTAAAATTTAAGATGATATAATTTATTTGTATCTCATAATAATTTTAATGATATTGAATTACTTATATTAGGTGAATACCATTAGTATAAGAAGTAAAACTAAAAGAAGTTGGGGTTTTATCTATGAAGCAATGTGCGAAAAGTCAATAACTGAAGGTACAAAATACAAAACAAACAATTTTATGTCTAGAACTAGGAAGCCCAACTTTCTTTTTATATGGTTGTGAGAACGAAAACAAATTTTATATTTCATTGTGGTTAATCTTTGATTTTGCGAAAAAGAAAAAGGAAGATAATAGTTATTAGAAGTATTATTAATAACTTTACATGAAGTTTTTATACTTGTCTTTAGACAGGATATGCAGTTTGAAGAACTCATTCTCAGAAAAAGTGTAAAGAAGTATAAGCGACAAAATTTTTTGAAGCACAGGAAGAATGCATTTCATATTTCAGAAATTATTTAAAGATATTCTAGTCTTTATTTTATTAAGAGTTAAAAAATATAATATTTTAGAAATTTGTATGTCTATATTTTTGTAACTTTACGCAATATCATTTTTTGTAGTGAACTATGAAATTTTATATAAATATAATAAATTTGTATGTTTTCATATGTGCATGTATTTATATGTTTGTGTGTGTAAATCCATATGCAGTTTGCACTTTTCCTGATTTGATTTGTGGTTATAATTAAGGTTTTAATAGCTAGAAATGAAGGGAGCCTTGGAGTAACTGGTAAAGATGTTGTCATGTGACCAGGAGGTCACAGGTTCAAACCTTAGTAACATCATCTGGTAGAAATGCAATGTAAAGCTATTGTACAATAGATCCTTGTGGTTAGACCCTTCCCCTGAAGTGCACCAATTAGTGAAGGAAAAATTTGGTTGCTTAAAAAAAGCTATAACGACCAGATTTAATTCGGTCGTTAACTTTTAACGACGGGATTTAATCCGGTCATTAACTTTTAACGTCGGAGCTACTAACGACCGGCGACGACGGGATTTTTATTGATCGTTATTGACTAATAACGACCGAATTTATAGTTTTAATGACTGAATTTTCCCTTGTTAAAGACCTATTTTCTTGTAGTGGACATAACCTTAGATAGAAAGGAATGGAGGTCGTATATTGCGCTAGTAGGTTAATAGGCTAGTAGGAGTAGGTTGATGTCTGGCCTTATGATATAGTAGGTTAGTAGGATTAGTCATGTCATATATCCTGTGTTGTCATTGTCTACTTTATTTTTGTTACTTTTGTTATATTTATATAATATCATTTGCTTTCCACGTTAGTCGCTTTCCCTTTCCTTTTTTTTCTTTTTTCATAGATAGTGTCTTTTGCTTATGGGGCTTTTTGAGATAAGGATCTTCCATAAAGAGTTTTTCTATCTCTATGAGGTAATGGTAAGGTCTGCACAGATTTTACCTTCCCCAGACCCCACTTGTAGGATTTCACTGGGTATGTTGTTGTTGTAGTTTATGGAATGGTCTACGGCTCATTGTTCCTTTAATGGACCATAGAAACCCCTTGTAAAGCTTTACTTATAAAGAATTTCACAAGTGTAGTGGTGTTCTATGGACCTTAGAAGCAATCACGACTCGTAATTGTGGTCTGTCTTGTCGGACCCAAAACCCCACATCTTTGAAGTTTATTCCTGGGATGATCTACGGTTGTGGAAGTCCTTATGCTCTGTGAGACCTTTCATGATGTGGATTTAAAATTTTACTTTTTTAGGGTGTCCTACAGGTGGCTTTCTTGGACCATAGATGCTTATACGGTCTATGAATTCCCTACTTGCAACCCTGCGCCTGTAGTTTTCTAAACTTATTTTCTTCATTCTGGCTTTTAAACTTTTGGGGTATTACACTTATTTTGTTTCTCTTTTATCAGTCTAGTTTTTAGATTTCAGAGCTAGCTAGGACTTTCCTAGCAACTCGTTTATGACTAGTAGAAGCTTTCAGACATGTGTTTAGATATCTCCTATGTTAACGCTATTGGTTTTATGTTTACTTCTGCTTTTATGATGATTTTAACTTCAATATGATTTCCACATGTCACATGGTTTGTTTGGGCTCCTTCGAGATTCTGAGTATCAAGTTACAGCTAAGGGGAAGTCTCGCATCGTGACAGTTGATCCAACCGATAATAGAACTTGTAACAAGCATGGTACCCTATCCAACCATAGATATTTCGTACCAAGCATGGTACCTAAACCAACTAATAATATGTATCAGGCATGGTACCCGAGACAATCACATATATTCCATACCAAGCATAATACCCAAGCAAACCGATAATCTGTACCAAGCATGGTAGAATATAGCACAATACAACAAATATGAAGCTAAATATAATCCATTTCTACCTTCAATAGTGCTCGTATTATTTCATCAAGATGTGAAGATTTGTGACATCGTCCAAACTTGAGGATATTATTAAATATGTGATTCCCCACACCAATGATAAGGAACTCAGTATCAGGATTAAAAGACACCCCTAATATCTCACTGAAGAAATCAATTTCTTGCTCCACCTCATATCCACTTTTTACATAAAAAATGTGGACAAAATCTGTAGGCGCTTCCATAGCCATAAATCTGCCATCAGACATAGAGTGGATTGACTGAATAGCTCCAAGGTTATCCTTCAAATCAGTGACAAACGTGGACAAGTTTCAAATATCCCATATTCTGCACGTTTTGCCCTGCTTTCTAGTTGCAAACATTAGGCCATCAGGATTCATCACTGATGCAAATGAGTAGTCCACATGTCCACACAAAAGAGAAACAGCCTTTCCATTCCTGGAGTCAACCAATAAAGCTATTGCGATCAACAGGCACAAAACAAGCCCCATAAATTTTCTCCCTAAGATCATATAGTAAGAGCATAACACGTCCTGTCAACAAGGAGATGATGGTGATTACATAATCAGTATCGTCTCCCTGTTGATGGGACATGTTACTCTCTAACTAAATGATCTTGTGGCAAAAGTTTAGGGTGCTTGTCTTTTTCCTGCTGATCAAAACGCGTTTATTGGTTGTCTCCAGGACTGGAAACGTTGTTTCTCCTTTTGTAGATGTGTGGATTACTCATTTGCATCAGCGTGGCATCCTGATGGCCTAATATTTGCAACCGGAAACCAGGATACAACTTGTAGAATGTGGGATATTTGGAACTTGTCCACGTCAATCACTGATTTGGAAGGTAACTTTGGATCTATTCAGTCAATCCGCTCTATGCCTGATAGAAGATTTATGGCTATGGCAGTGCCTACAGATCTTGTCCACATGTTTGATGTAAAAAGTGGATCTGAGGTGGAGCAAGAAATTGATTTCTTCAGTGTGACATTAGGAGTGTCTTTTAGTCCCGATACAGAGTCCTTATCTTTGGTGCGTGGAATCATATATTTAATAACCTCCTTAAGCTTGGACAACAATACAAATATTCATACCTTGGTAAAGTAATATGAGCACCTCTGAAGCTAGAAGTGGATTATATTTAGGTTTATATTTGTTGTATCATGCTACTTAGGTCATTTGAATGATAAACTGACTGTGGTCTCATTTATAGCACTGACCAACCAGTGTAACCTTCTAGGAACTTTCCTTGTGGTGGCCTATTTTTCATAGTCATAAACTGTGTTACTAACTTTATACAGACCTGTTAAATTGACGTCAATTGTAGTGTGCCAATCTTCTATTGTGATGAATTGTGTGGGTTTTTAGAGTTGTAGAAATTAGTTTTTCTTATTTGTAAAACATGATGCAAGCCAATAGGACTATTCTTGTTCCTATTTCTATTTTAACAAATAGAACGAAGATATTACCTATTGTTTACTTCTTTACTGGAAGATTTGCTTACTGCTATTTACAGATAATATTGCCAAACAAGGTGAAGATGAGTTTACAAATTGTATGGAGGACCTGTTCAGATCCTCAGATATAATTAGCGGTGATTATGCTCTCTCACCTAGCTCAGTTCTTGATCTTACCTTTTTTAAAGGATTAAGTGCTGATATTGAGCATACTTTTTAGTTTCATTTGTTCTCATTTTTGTTACCATACTGAATAAATTTATTTTCACTACATTCATCTCTTTTTACAAGAAATTATATATAGAATTTGAAGAATGGAGACCTTCTTAAATATCAGTAATCATCCTACTGTTACAGAGGATGAGAATGAATTATCAAAGGCAGACAAATAATGGATGCAGTGCTCATAGCTAATGAAGCAATTTGATTCCATAGTCTCCTAAAATAAACCTGGTATATTATACAAACTTGCTAATGAGAAAGCATATGATCATGTAAATTGGTGATTCATTTTAAGCATGCTGAGACAAATGGGTTTTTGGCAGGAGATGGACCAGCTGAATCAAGTATTGTATCTCAACTGTAAAGTTTGCAATACCCATTAATGGGTCTCTTGTAATACCCATAAGCTCGAAACTTGAAATATGAAAGAAAACTTATGAACCTATTTTCTAGTACAGGAACTACGAGCTCAGTCTACGACTCATAAATGGTTCTACGGGCAGTTAATAGGGCCTTGCAGATGACCCTGACACTTGGTGAAATTCTGGAAATTTTGGATTGCAGGTATGAACACCTTCCCTGAGTACAACAACTATCGATGCCATTGTTTTCTTGTTGTAAGTTGTTTTGAGCATCAGATTCATGCTTCTTTCTGCCCATTCAGTCCGAACTTCAGCTCTGGCTTTTCAAGCTTGGTAATATCTTAAGACTTAAAACCTACTGCGGAATAAATTCTATTTGTTTAAATCTACCTCATGAGTTGTTAATTGACGCTGAGTTAGCATGATGACATGGCTGCGGATGTGTTTTATGTTTTTAGAAGATAGATTTTCTTGTTTTAGTTTTCATTTATGAGTTTCCTAGTCTTTAGGCATGCAGCTGTTGGAAGACTTAGTTCCTAGTTTTTAGGAAGTGTTTATTTGAGTTACTGTATCATTTTACTGCAGATTAGTTAGGATTTATTTATATTTAGACATCTCTTCTTTCAACTTAATGATAGACTCTCCTTTTATTCTTTTCTCATATCTTTTTTCATCTGAAAAATACCAACAAATTGGTATCAGAGCCCTTCTTCTTAAGGGACTTTGTGAGTGTAATCTGACTGAACCACAAAACATTTCCCTACTGAAAAGCCATCAGAACACATGGAAATAGAAAATTCTTTTAGTTATTATGCTATTTCTCCACCAATGTTTGATGGAGAGAACTACCAGGTCTGGGCTATCAAGATGCAAAGTCACATAGAGGCATGTGATCTCTAGGATGGAATAGAGGAGGATTACAACATTGCTACTTTACCTGGCAATCCCACAACAGCTCAGATCAAGCTTTAGAAGGATAGGATGACAAGAAAATCCAAGGGGAAATCTTGTTTATATGCTGCACTTTCACCCACAATGTTTTCTAGAATCATGTTGCGGGATCAGCGTAAACAATATAGGATTTTCTCAAAGAGGAATACGAAAGATATAAGTGAATCAAAGGTATGAATGTTATTGTTATACAACGTACAATCATGTCTAGTATGAATAGCATAATCATAGGTAGAAATATTTAGAGATCTTAGAGATTTTTAGGGATCTTTTCTGATTTTACCTCCTTAGATAGATTTATTTGTACGCCTAGAAATAGCTCTTATTATTAGAATAATACAACATGAAGATTGATCCATTTGCTCCATATTTTAATAGTATCAGAGACTAGCTTTCTTATTTGCCTGTATTAGATCAGCAACTCCACTGGAAAATTGATAACTTTTCCAATTGTTGCCTAACTGATAGAGGTGGTTGCTTGATATTTTTGGTTGCTTTTTGGTGTTTTCAGATTAAATAACTACGTTGAACAAAGAAAAATAAATCCTTAGAACAGAATCTGCAACTACTTTATTGGTGAGCTTTGAGTTTCTTTTAAGTTGTTGTTCTGTTTCTATGTTTCTGCAGTAATATTTAGAAGGCTGGTTGTATTAGAAACTATCTCTGAGTGGGACTCCTGTTCAGATCAACTTATCCCTTATTTGGGTCTTCTTTCAGCATAATAATTTCAGGTTTGTTGAGGCTCTATTGGTTTTCTTATTTTTTTTGATTGGGTTTAGATTCGCCTGATTCTAACATTTGTTTCATATGATTCATTGGATTGGAGTTCTATTTTTGTCCAACACAGACTTGGTTGGATAATTTCAACTTTGCACAATTGTCTATCAATTTTTTTTCATATTGTGAGTTGGGGAAGTGACTATTTCCAGTTCATTGTCTCATAACATGATTTTGGTTTCCACATAAGATTTTTTTGAATTCTCTCAATATCATAAATCATTCAATAAAGCTACTTTAGTTAATGCTTTTACTGAGTTAACTAAAAGATGTCTCATCACCTCTTCAAATAAATGGGTCAATGATTCAGGTGCCACAAAATCCTAATATTTTTTCTAGCTTCTGATCACACAAAGCACCATCTTCAGTTACTGTAGCTGATAGATCAACTTGTAACAGTGTTGAATATGGGACTATTAAACCAACCTCCTCTATTACCTTGTCAACTTTACTCGGTCTTCCAAAGTTAGCTTTTAATCTGATTTCTGTAAGCAACTTTACTAGAGGTCTTAATTGTTATATTTCATTCTTTCACGATCATTGTCTATTTCGTGGTCCTAAGACAATTCAAGATATTGGTAAAGGACATATAATTGATGATCTCTACATCCTTGATGAATGGGAGCCTAGGTTTATTGCATGCTCTAGTGTCATCTCTCCATTTGAAGTACATGATCGATTGGGACATCCTTTTCTATCTCTGTTAAAGAAGCTTTGTCCTCAATTCCATGATATTTCTTCACTGGGATTTGCAAAACATCATCGTTGTCCATTAAGTCCAAGGATTAATAAGCCAGTTGAGTTTTCTTTTGAGTTATTACATTAAGATATTTGGATCATGTCCTGTTGTTGCTAAAACTGCGCATAAGTATTTTTGTCATTTTTGTGGATGATGTTTCTCGAATAACTTGGATTTACTTTATGAAAAGTGAATCTAAAATATTTACTCACTTTACTGCCTTCTGTGCTGAAGTCAAAACTCAATTTAATGCCTCAGTGCGGATTCTAAGGAGTGATAATACTAAAGAATATATGTCAGAATTATTTCAATCTTACATGTGAACCCATGGTATTCTTCATCAGTCCTCATGTGTGGATACACCTTCTCAGATGAAGTTGTTGAGAGCAAGAATATGCATCAACTTGAGTCAACTCCGAACTTTTGTACCAAATGAAAGTCCTGAAACAATTTTGGACTGATGCAGTCTCTACAACTTATTTTCTAATAAATTGCATGTCATCAGTTATGTTGGTAGGTACTATACCTAATACTGTTCTTTTTCTAGGCAAATCACAACTCCTAGTGGAACCTATGGTGTTTGGAATTATATGTTATGTTCGAGATGTTCGACAATCTATTACCAAATTGGATCCAAAGGCATTAAAATGTGTTTTCTTGGGATATCTTCGACTTCAGAAAGGGTATTGATGTTACTCTGTTGAACTTGGAAAATACCTAGTGTCTATTGTTATGGTATTTCAAAAGATACACCATTCTTCGATGACCCTCCCATTTCTACAAGTTAGGTGTAGGAAGATGAGTGGTTGATCTATCAGGTTACCCATACTGAAACAAAACAATCAGATAATGATGCTCTTCAATTAGCTAGTTCATTTATTGAGAATCAGTCAACTAGTATGCCTCCAGAAACTATTTCATTTGTTCCGATAAGACCACTAATTGTTCAAGTTTACTGGGGGAGGAAAGGTAATAATGATACCTGTCCTACATTAACTCCACCATCATTAGTTCCTCCTCCACTTGATTCTTTGGAAAATCTTGACCTTCCTATTGCTCTTCGGAAAGTACATGTTAGTGTAAATCCAAATATTCCATGCTAACTTTGTTTCTTATGATCACTTATCTCTTATCTCTAGTTATTTGATTGGCTCTCTAGACTCTATCTATATTCCCAAAACTGTGAAAGAAGCCTTGACTAATCTTTGATGGCATGAAGCAATGCTTGAAGAGATACATGCTCTAGATGAAAATCGCACTTGGGATTTGGTGGATTTACCAAAGGGAAAGAAAGTTGTAGGATGTAAATGGGTCTTTACCATCAAAGTCAATCCCAATAGTTCTATATTAAAAGACTTAAGGCTATACTTGTGGCTACAAGCTATGCTCAGACTTATGGGTAGATTATGCGGACACTTTCTCAGCTGTAGCTAAGCTTACCTTTGTTTGTTTGATTATTTCCTTGGCTGCTTCTGAATATTGGCCTTTAGATCATCTGGATGTCAAGAATGCTTTCCTTCGTGGCGACCTCCATGAGGAGGTGTATATGGAGCAACCGTCTGGATTTGTTGCTCAGGAGGAGTATGAAAACGGTTTTCATTTGAGAAAATCTTTGTATCGTCTAAAGCAAAGTCCTTGTGCATGGTTTGGAAAATTTCGAGATATATTTCAGAAATTTGGGTTGAAGAAATGTAAGTGTGATTACTCAGTCCTCTACAGACAGTTAGTGAATGGAATTATTCTCGTGGTTGTCTATGTTGATGATATTGTTACTACAGGAGATGATTCTACTGGAATTTCTTCTCTCAAGAAGTTTTTACATGCCAAATTTCATGCCAAAGATTTGGGATAGCTGAAATACTTCTTGGGTGTAGATGTAGCTAGAAGCAAGCATGGGATTTTTCTTATCTCAAAGCAAGAATGTACTTGACCTACTTGTAGAAACTAGAAAGTTGGGAGCAAAACCATATGGCACGCCAACGGATCCTAATGTACATCTTACTTAGGATGATGCTAGCCCTTTTGATGCTCTGAAAAGATATAGAAGATAAGTTGGGAAATTGAACTACCTAATTGTGACTCGTCCAGATATTGGCTATGTAGTCAGTATTGTCAGCAAATTCACGTTTGTATCAATAGTCAAACATTGGGATGTGTTGGAATGAATTCTATGTTATTTGAATAGAGCTCCTAGCCTTGGCATATTGTATAGGAATCACAGATATACTCCCGTCGAATGTTTTATAGATACAAATTGAGCTGGATCTAGAATTGATGGAAGATTGACTACTAGCTATTGCGTCTTTGTTGGTAGAAACTAGTATCTTGGATGAGTAAGAAAAAAATGTTGTATCTCGATTTAGTGCAGAGTCTGAATATAGAGCTATGTCTCAATCCACATGTGAAATACTATGGACAGAACACCTTTTAGCGAGATTGGTTTGAATCCTTCTTTTCTAGCAAAACATTGGTGTAATAATCAGGCTACTCTACATATTGCCTCAAATCCAGTGTATCATGAATGGACAAAACATATTGAGGTTGATTGTCACTTTGTCTGTGAGAAGATTCAAGAGAATGTGATTTTTACAGGCTATGTGAAGACATGGGAGAAATTGGGTGATATATTCACGAACCCTGAATGGAACTCGGATAGAATATCTTTGAAAAAAGTTGGGCATGATTAATATCTATGCCCCAACTTGAGGGGGGATGTTACAAAATGTGTAATCATATCTAGTATTTATAGCATAATCATAGGTAGAGATATTTATGGATCTTCGAGATTTTTGGGAATCTTTTCTGATTTTATTTCCTTAGATAGATTTACTTGTACACCAACAAATACCTCTTATTCTTGGAATAATACAAAAGAAGATTGTCCCATTGGATTTATATTTTACAGTTATGAACCTTGTTAGAGAACTTGAGATACAAATAATGAAGAAAATTTGTCAAATAATACATGGATAGGCTTCTTAGCGGTGTGAACAAGGTTAGAATGCTAGGCGATAAGCTTCCTGATAGTAGAGTTGGTGAGAAAATTCATGTTACATAGCCCGAGATGTTTGAACCAACTATTGGTTCCTTAGAAAATACTAAAGGTCTATCAAAGATCACTTTACAAGAATTACTGAACACATTATAGGCACAAGATCAAAGAAGGTTAATGAGAAAGGAAGGTTAAGTAAAAGGTGCACTACGAGGGAAAATGCAAAACTATACTAGAGGGAAGATTCAGTAGAAAGTGCACTACAAGCCAAAATGCAAAACTATACTAGAGGCAGATGCAAGAAAACAAAAGGGAAGAAGAGCTCTGCTGAAAGTAATCATGTTTCTGCTGGTAATGGAAGTAGCCACAACTCAGGCAATAACAGAGGAGACAAGTTCCCTTCATGTTAGTATTGTGGAAGGAAGCACCATCCTCACAATAAATGCTAGAGAAAGTCGGATATAAGATGCTGAAAATGTCAAAAACGTGGGTATGATGAGACCATTTGCAAAGAAAAAGGACAGTAGCAATAGGGAGAAGCTTAAGTTGTGAATCAACAGGAGGAAGAACAACTCTTCGTTGCATCATGTTTTGCATCTAGGATTTTCGAGTTAAAGCTGGTTTATTTATAGTGCTTGTACGAACCACATGACTAGTGATGAAAAGCTTTTTAGGGAGCTTGACAGATCAGTTAAATTAAGAGTCAAAATCAAAAGCGGAGAATACCTCCTAGTGACAGGAAATGGGACTGACTCAACCAATTATCCACATACACTTTCTTACTAACATTCCTATTTACATTCAAACAAGTGAACTCGTCGAAACCTTATTAGTCCTTATGTTTGCTATCTCAATGTCAACGTGCATCCTCTTGGCTTATAATAAGGTCACCAGACCCCATATAAATCTCTGGAGTAAAATCCTCACTGAAACATATTAATACTCGTTAAAAGATTCACCACTATGACTTTCCTTATAACCAATTCGAAACTCAAGCATCCATAGTAACAACCAATTGGTTCTCCCCAAAAGTGATGGTAATGCTAAATTCTATTTCCTAAGTAAGTGAAACAACTGATAACACCTTAGTAACTAGTGGTCACGCTCGAAGACCAATACCTCCGTTCTCGTATATTACCAGTACCACATTAGAAGACCCACTAGATTCACCACTAGAATGCATCATACCCCTTGAGAAGTTTGTGCTCGAATAGTTCACACTTTGTCTTATTAAATAGTTGTCATACATAATCAAATTAGCTTCTTCTCTCACAAAGCAATATACATTCTTCCATAGAGTAGATGGGTAGCAAAAGCAACACGGCCTTTAACCCTAGCCAAACAGATATAGATACCACTATAGTGGTCATATTATAATTATTTGTGCTATACACCCACTACGAGAAGATTTGGTAGAAGTTCTGATTTCAATGATCACGAAGTCATCCTCTGCCCACGCTAAGCAATCCTTATTTGACAAACATAAAAACTATAATCACATTATTATTCGCCGATAACATAGTCATTCTATTAACCATATTATGCCACGTTTACAGATCGCACCAGGAAAGTACCACACTCAATGATGTATGGGTAACCAGAAAGAATACGGTGCTAATAAACTCTTCAATCAGTTTTACCTTCCGATACGTTACCTTTAACATATCTTATCAAACCTCCACCAAAAGCCAAATCTCTTTGAATTGTAGGACAATCGAAGGTTGATAACACATTCATCGATTAAGCCCATTACCTCTTTTTAAGATCTGGATCGAATTCCAAGCCACACAACGACATCTCATATTCTAACACAAAAAACCAAGCACGAGTTCCCACCACTAAAGTCAAGCACAATAACTATATATACACACACACAACATATCTTAGAATAATACCTTAGAATATACATTTGAGTACAGAGTCAAGTGGTACAATAGTCTAGCAATATCATAAGTTTTACTATATTCACGTAACACAGTTTTTACAATATACAAGGATCAAATTATCAACATATATCACATTCTTTCCATAATTCATTCTTATCGATATACTAGTTCCAAAGCATACACAACTCACACGTAACAAATAGAACAATATTAGGACAGAATAATATAAGATGGAGTGAATGCAATGAAATATAAGCGATGTAATGTAAAGTAAGCGTGATGCATGTCAACCTTTCCACCTACCTTTGGTCTAGAGGTGTCACAGTATCTCAACCTTGCCACCTGCTGTGGTCAAGGGTTGTCACAATATCTCAACCTTGGACCTGCCCTTGGTCAAGGGGTGTCACAATATCTCAATCTTGCCACCTGCTTATGGTCAAGGGGCGTCACTATAGCTCAACCTTGCCACCTGCTTGTGGTCAAGGGGTGTCACAATATCTCAACCTTGCCACCAATCCTCATGTCACCTTATTCATCTCTCAACCGTAGCCATCATAAGCAATAAGTAATAATAGATGTAATGTGCATGATCACAATTATATCACACAAGTCTAAGTAAATAATAAGTTCATTTGCTCATACTCAAGTACTCAAATCTCATCATCAAATAGTCAAATCAATCAAAAATCAGATAATCTACAAGTTCTCAAGTATACATAATTACACAAGTATTTCACCAGTCAAGAATTCACAATATTTACAATTACCCAGTCCACAATCCCATGATCAAAGCCTATAGTAGTATAATTCTATCCCATGATCAAAGCCTATAGTAGTATAATTCTATCCCATTTCATGCCACAAATCACCAAAACCGACATACATAGGATAATACAAGGTTCAATCATACTTAACAAAAGGTTAGAAATCCACTTTCCTTAATTGAAGTCCCAATCAACTCAAAATCAAGCCTTTTCCCCTCCTACGATACTCCAAATCATCACAATCTCGAAGGCTGAATCGCCAACTAGCAAATCGAATGAATGAATCCACAAAATCTGGTTTAAAACACCAAACCACTATCAAGAATGAAATATACCTATAAAAAATCAATCGGTACCTATATTCATAGGAATTCGCTCGGGGTAAAATGGTCAAAAATTAGGTTATTTTTAAAAAATCTCAAATCCAGAAATTAAGATAAAAATAAGGTTGTACAAAAAAAGTAGAGTTTGTGAGTAAAAATCCAATATAATTTGAGTATAAATTGAGGGAGAAATCATCATTTAAAGTTTGAATCGTGTTCTTGAAATCCCATAAAAATTAGAGGGTTGAAACCAAAAATGTTCAAGCCAAAATCATAATTCAAATACTGAAAATAAAAGAATTTGTGTCTAGGAAGCTTACCAAAATAAAAATTCACGAAAAATTTTGCTCAAAATTGCACCTCCAAGCTTTTAGATCTCCAAAAAATGGAAGAAAATAGATATTGAGGATACTTTTTTAGCTTGATTTGGTCTCATTTTTGTTGCCATATGGAATAAATATATTTTGACTGTATTCATTTAACGATGATCAAAGCACATGTTTTATCTACAGAACAGGCTGATGCTTACAACTTATTGAATGCCTTAGTGGCAGTCTGGGTAAGATTGCTTACTTTGACTCCATATTGTAACTCAACAGTGGAGATGCACTGCATCCTTCCACTTAAGGGGTAAAACGAAATACATTATGAAATTGGTACTCTTTTTGGAGTAAGCCCCTAAAAGAATGGCCAGGGTTAATTCCTTAAGGTAAAAACTTATTCTACAGATTGTTTAAGTTAGGCGCATGTCACTTGTTTGACCCCTGCCCCAATAAAAAACCACGTATTTAAATGGGGAAGAATAGAGGGGCGGGCATATTTTTTGCTGACTTGTGAACAGTGCAGCATTGTTCCTCAAGATTTCTCAACAACATACCCATTACCTAGGGTAATCTCACAATTGGGGTCTTGGAAGGGTAGTGCATATGCAGATCTTACCCTTACCTAGCCCTCAACATATCCTCCAAGGTTTGAATAATCCTCACAGCTTGCCCATCCGTTTGAGGATGAAAAATGGTGCTCAACTTAATATTAGTTCCAAGTCCCTTCTGAAATAATCTCCAAAAGTGGGAAGCGAAGTGGGTGCCACGATCCGATATGATGGACCTGGGCACACCATGCAATCATCCAGGTTGGGGTGGAATTTTAGATGTGAAAGCAGAGAGTGGAACAAAGGCATCCCTATCAAGCGAAAGTGCCACCAACACTCTTCCTCAGCCGCAAGTGCATCATGATCATCCAACGGCTTGCCTATCCTATCCTTGGGATGACACTGACTTTGGAAGGCTCGTAGCTACTTATGGATCAAATGCCATCATTTGTCCTTAAATGGTGGGTGTCACCTCCACAAGAGTTGAACTTCCTCTTGAATGCACAGAGAGCTTGCCCATTTATGTGAATGAGAAACAATATAGTGCTATCCTTAAAAGGTGACAGGTCCGTGCCAAGCGTCAGGCTCAAAATAAGCTTGTCAAAAACAAAAAGCCATATCTTCACGAGTCTCGACATTGTAACGCAATGAAGAGAGCCAGGGGTTCTGGAAGGCGCTTTTTGAACACAAAGAATATGCAGCAATCCAAGCCTTCATCTCCAAAGCACGATAGAAATATCTTTGATCGTCAGGCAGGTGGCAACATATCTAGTTACATGGTTCAGCACTCAGAGATTGGTAGTTGGGGGACTTCCACCCAATCTGGTTCTGATGTGATAAGCATCTTCAATGGCGATGACATGTTCTAGCAGCCAGAGTTCAAAGTCTCTGGCTTCCCTTTTCACATGGGTGCTACCATCAGGAAGCTGAAGACTTCATGCATGTTGGAACCTGACAGCACGCTTGTCTTATCCATCGTGCTGGTGCCAACATAGGCTGCATTGCAAATGCATTCTTATTGGTGCACACAAATGGATAATCGGCAGTTCATCCTTGGATATGTTACTCTCCCTTTTCCAGATTGAAACCTTTAACAACACTTTTTCCTAAACTTTGGTCATGTTATGGTATATGGTTAATGGTTAATGAGAAAAAGAGCGCAGGTTGGTGCTGCACGTCATCAAGAAGGGCAAGGAAAAGAGAAAAATATATTGTTCTTAATCAGAAATAGTGGAGATTAAGGGCTTGGGCCGTGTCTCAGTCCCAGTGTGGCTGATCATCCTCTCGGACCAGCTACTGATCATCACCTTGGTAAGCCATTGCCTCACCAACTAGCTAATCAGACGCGAGCCCCTCCTCGGGCGGATTCCTCCTTTTGCTCCTCAGCCTATGGGGTATTAGCAACCGTTTCCAACTGTTGTTCCCCTCCCAAGGGCAGGTTCTTACGCGCTTACCGAATCTTAGATGCTATAGGTAGTCTTGATCGGTAGAAAATGAGCCGACTTAGTCATCCGATCAACGATGACCCAAATGGAGTCAAATTTCCTTCGGGTTTGAGGAAACCAACAACAAAGTCCATGTTCACATCTTCCCACTTTCATGTGGGAATCTCGATATCTTGAGCCAAGCGACGGGCCTTTAGTGCTCTACTTCACTTGTTGGCAACTTGGACATTCGGATACGAACTTAGCGATGTCCTTCTTCATACCATGCCACCAATACACTTTCTTAAAATCCCAATACATCTTGGTAGACCCTAGGTGAATAGAATAATGAGAGTTGTGAGCCTCACTCATGATCACCCTCCTAAGATCGCCACATCCAGAAGACAAAGTCGGTCATGGTACCATAGCAAACCATCTCCTCCTTGGGAGAAAACCTCGATCTCCTTTTCGACAACTAACTTCTTCAATTCAAGCAACGATGGATCTAAATCTTGCTTATCTTTTACATCAACAACCATGGAAGATTCTACCTCGTTTTGAACATGGATACCACTATCGTTTGAGTCATCCAACCTAACACCTAACCTAGCCAACCGGTAAACATCCTTTTCTAACTCCTTCCTTTCCTCTTCAACATACGTCACACTACCCATAGATAGCCTACTGAGAGCATCGGCTACAACATTGGCCTTGCTTGGATGATATTAGATACTCATGTTGTAGTCCGTTAGGAGTTCCAACCATCTCCTTTGCCCCAAGTTGAGATCACATTGACTGAATACATATTGCAAAATCTTGTGATCGGTGAACATCTCAACATGAACCCGATATAAATAGTGCCTCCAAATCTTCAAGGCAAAGACTACTGCCGCCAACTCAAGAACATGTGTTGGGTAATTACGCTCATGCACCTTCAACATCCTTGACGCAGACGCTATTACCTTACTATGTTGCATATGCACAAAACCCAACCCAATCCGCGAGGCATCACAATACACCACAAATCTCTCCAAGCCGTTAGGTAAAGTCAAGATGGCAGCCGACGTAAGCCGATCCTTCAAGGTTTGGAAACTCTGTTCGCATTCATCTGACCACACAAACTTAGCCTTCTTTTGGGTTAATTTAGTCAACGGAGATACAATAGATGAGAAGCCTTCAGCGAACCCTCCATGATATCTAGCCAGCCCCAGAAAGCTTCGAATATCCGAAGGAGTCAACGGCCTGGGACAATTCATCATGGCCTCGGTCTTATTCGGATCCACCTTGATAGCATCACCGGACACCATATGACCAAGAAAGGCCACTTTCCACAACAAAAAATTGCATTCACTAAACTTGGCATACAACTTCTTCTCCCTCAAGGTTAGTAGAACTATTCTCAAATAACCCCTATGCTCCTGCTCACATTAGGAGTAAATGAGAATTTCATCAATGAAGACCACCAGAAAACTGTCAATAATTGGCTTTAACACCCGATTTGTAAGATCCATGAACATGGCTGGAGCATTAGTTAAGCCGAACAACATCCCCTAAACTCAAAGTTCCCATACCTTGTCTGAAAGGAAATTATGGGAATGTCAGACTCCCTAACCTTCAACTGATGATATTCAGAATGAAGATCAATTTTTGAGAAATGAGTAGAGCCCCTTGAAGCTAGTCAAACAAGTTATCAATCCTGGGTAATGAATACTTATTTTTAACGGTCACCTTATTCAGTTGCCTATAATCAATATGCATTCAAAGAGATTCATCCTTCTTTCTCACCAATAACACTGTAGCACCCCACGACGATATACTTGGCCTAATGAAACCTTTCTCCAACAAGTCCTTTAATTGATCCTTTAACTCTTTCAACTCCGCTGGCGCCTTACGAGAAGGAGGAATGGAGATAAGTTGAGTATCTGAGATAAGACCTATGCCAATGTCTACGTCCCTTTCAAGAGGAATACTGGGCATGTCTTGGGGAAACACATCCGAAAACTCATTCACCACTGGAACTGACTCAAGGGTAGGTGTTTTAGACTCCATATCCTTGATCTTCACAACATGTTAAATACATCCCTTGGAAATTAATTTCCAAGCCTTGAGGTAGGAAATAAACCGACCATTAATAGAGGAGTCACTACCGTTCCAGTCAAGAACGAGCTCACCGGGAGGTTGGAACTTGACCTTCTAGGTTTTACAATCTATAGAGGCATAAGATGCATGCAACCAATATATCCCAAGAATCACGTCAAATCGAACATCTCAAATTCCGCAAGGTCACACGGAAAAAATTTGTGCAATACAGAAACCGGACAACCACGATAAACTCTATGTGCTTTAACAATTCATACATGGGATTATAAACCGAGAGAGGTTCCTTCAAAATCTTAAGACTCAAACCAAACTTGACAGCCAACAGAATAGTCACAAATGACAAATTTGCACCCAGGTCAAGCAAAATATAAGCATCAAAATTAAATATTTTTAACATACCAGTCACGACATCTGAAGCTTCCTCAACCTCTTGACGGGCATGGAGTGCATAGAACATGTTTTTCCTTGGAGCAACACCTTGGGGAGTTCGTTGTTGGCCTTGACCGCCTTGAGCAACCTGACCTTGGCCTTTATGAGCATTCTTAGGACAATCAGCAACCTTGTGGGTTTTATCGCCACACCCATAGAAAACACCCAAATCCCTCCAACAAGCACTCGTGTGGGGCTTCCCACACTTGCCACACAAGGGATACCTCTGTCCACCACCATCCTATGCCCTTGAAGGAGGTAACCGAGCATTAGCGACCTGAGCACTCAAACCTTGGCCCTGCTAGAAGCGACCAAAGCCACCACTCCGAGAACCAGAGAATATGCAAAAAAAAGGCCCCTCTTATGATCGTGTGTCCTCCTCTCCTTGAGTTTCTCCCTTTCGATCTATTCAGCATATACCATGACTCTAGAAATATCCATATCCCATATGAGCATGGCAGTACAACATTCATTTACAAGCAAATCAGAGATACCAGACAATGACTTGTGCATCCTTACACGAGGGTCAGCCACAAGTAACAAAGTATACTTGGAGATTTTTGTGAATTTGAGGGCATAGTCCCTCACACTCATACCTCCTTGCTTGAGGTTGATAAATTTAGACATCTTGGCCACCCAAAGCTCGAGTGGGAAAAAGTGATCCAGGAAAGCAAGTTTGAACTCTTCCCAATTGACATCACCACCGCAAGCCCTCTTCATAGACCATTGGGTGTACCACACTTGAGCCACATCTTTCAATTGATAGGTAGTGACATGGAACATGACACGGAATGTGACACGACACGTGTCAGCTTCGACGGTCTATGTGAGCCCCTCGTGAGTTTTGCCTTAGCTTCATTCCAACTCCATGTCTCCTCCATGCCAAGTGTAAGGTCACGGCGGGGTGCACGGCTCGTGTACCATGACACGGTCCGTGAAGGCCCCCATGGTCCTTCACTTGGTTCAATTCATAGCTTCATTCGTTGGGAGCCCCTTCATGTACCGTCCCACGGTCCGTGTGATGCTACACGGCTTGTGAGGGTCTCCGTATGCCACTGATTCAGCTATTTTTCACTCTTTTTCTCGCAATTCATCCGTCATTCCATGCCTTCATCATTTTCCTAAAAAGTACCAAAACACACACATCAAACTAACATATTTGCTTGAGAGCGTGCAAAAATTCTTTGTTCAAAGCGTTATAAGAGTCGTATTTCTACGACTCATCAATGACTCTTCCACCATCCATAAAACTAGACATTGAATCCTGGAGGTCGGGTGAGTGATTTTACGTCCTCTTGATTGAGTGGAGAAGCCATATTTTCAAAAAATCTCTAGGTGTGAATCACATAGAAATCCCTGCTCTGATTCTACTTGTTGAGGAAATAGGCGTCCATAACAGTAAAAGGACCAGGTCCCTTGAAGCTATATAAATAGAAACTAAATAAAGAAGAACAACAAGGCACAAAACACAGAGAATTAATATGGAAAAACTCTTTTCTCAAGGAAGGAATAACCACGACCTGTCCAATAGGATTTCCCTAAACCAAATACAACAAACATAGTTTATTTGTCTCACTCTTTCACCATTCCCACTTGCAACCCCAAGTACAAGTTATAAGCAACAAAAACCGATACTAGTCTACTGTATCACTCCTAGATGTAGTTAGACTACTACACAAAAGTACCTAAAGGCCTTAATACGCCAACGCGGTCTACCGCCTTCAATCTCAATGAAAAAGGAGTGATCAATTATCCTTTATAGACTAGGAAGTGATTTTACAAATTACAACACAACACTAAAACAGACATAAATGGAAACTATAGACATCTTCTATCAGGTCCCTTGAATGCAGATGTTGTATCTTCTCACAAGAAGCCAAGAGAGAAATTTTAAAGCAAAGTAAATATTCAGTTTGTGATTTTTCCAAAGGTTGTTTTTGTTCTTTGGACAAGCTCCTTTTATACTGCAATGGTAGACACCTTGCGGATCGCTGGTCCTCCAATATGATGAGGGTGACATTTCACCAACCAAGACAACTTTAACAATGGTATACCATATGCACATCTGCACTTTAACCTGATCGGCAGCCTGGTCCTTGAATTAGTTTGTTAATCATCAAAATATTCACTTAACATCCTCTCACGAATGTCCCGGCTTAGTATATTATGGGTATTTTGGTGTTGACCTGATGTATTCATATCCAGTCACATAGGGTGATGGTGGGTGTCTATTATAACTGTGAGTCACATAAATAAGTGGTTGACCTGGTGATGGCACCTTAAGTCCGAATTCTTGACTGATAGGACGAGCATTATTATTTCTGAAAACTAGAATCTTCCTGGGGAGGCTCATGGATCATTCTCTGACCATAATTATATTTGTAACTGTTATAATATAAATAGGAACAAGAGTAATATCTACATCTTACTTAGAATAGGAATAATAATAGTATATAGAATCCTATTTGGAAAGGGATTGTATTATAGTACCCTAGTTGAATAAGGAATCTGATATAGTATCTGTAAATAGGGTATCAATGTAATAATGTGGAGACAACAATTCAATAATATTTTTCTCCAATATTTCTCATATGGTATCGGAGCTTCTACGGACCCTGTAGGAAATCAAAGAGCTTCCATTGCCGGCGGACGGCTATGACTTATATTTGTCATCCGTCTGGCAAATTATTGTGTTAGCAAAATTTGGATCATAAAGTATATTTCTTGTGACAATTTTCTTATATCTAATTTTTGTAGCACCATGCATCATATTTGCATATCATCGTGCTATCTTTTTTATGACTATTTTTTGTTTGTTTGGGTCGGGTCATCATTGCGACCATAGGCATACAATCTATTCTTTCCCAGTAGGGTTATGCCATCAATACAACCCACCTATATAATTTCTATTTTCCAATAGGGTCGTGCCATTATTCCGATCCTACAAATATAATTCTCTTTCTTAGTAGTCATCATTAAGACCCTATCTCTATAATTTTATTTCTCAATTTATGACCATATTCGGCTATCAAATTTAATAATTCGGCGTATGAGCAAGCTGCGACCAATTTTAAAGTGACTTTCTTGGAGAAATTTCGAGATGATCCATATTGTCATTCTCCATTGACCTTTTAATCAGTTGAGCATTAAGAATGCTTTTTCCATGATCATCTAAAGGAACAAATCTTTATGGAGAAACCACCTGATTTTGTTGCGTAGGGGGAGTCAGGTAGACTTGTATATCAATTGTGTAGGTCACTCTATGATCTGAAATAGTCTTCTCAAGCTTGGGTTGGTAAGTTCAGCACTATACTTCAAGAATTTATCCCTCTATGCTATATTGACATTATGCATCAAATTTAATATCTCATGAGAAGACCAAGCACATTGAGATTGACTAGTATTATGCATCAAATTAAGTATTTCATGAGAAGACTAAACACATTGAGATTGATTGTCAATTTTGTCAAGTCAAGTGATCAACTTGCAGATATGTAACCAAGCTTTTCATCGGTCGACGTATTAGTTACATGTGTAACAAACTAGTTATTTATGACTTGTATGCACCAACTTGAGGGGGAGTTTTAGAATAGAAATAGGAACAAGAGTAACATCTATAATCCTACATAGAATAGGAATAAGAATAACAATAGTATATAGAATCCTACTTGGAAAAGGATTGTATTATATAATTCAATAATATTTTTCTCCAATATTTCTCACAGTAACCATGGTCCCTACGAGGCTCAAAGCTCATGCTCAGACTGTAGTTGTATCTGTTGTAGTAATGGTCCTTGTGTATCTCTAGGCTCATAATTTGACCACAGTTGTAACTGTTGTAATGACAATCCTGGGGTGACTCGCTGATTGCATTCTGACCATAGTTATATTGGTATCCATTATCGCGGGTTGGCTTATGACTAATTATACCCTTGATAAAGTCGTATCTGTAACCACAGTCTAGAGGATAGTGGTAAGTTACATGAAAATCTTCAACCTTTAGTAGAACTATGGGCCATTGTAAAATAAGTAGGATTCCCATTAGTTGAGGTGTAACTCTTTAGTACGTATGTCACCCATGAGTAGTGGCCTGACCTCTACACGAGATTTTATGTCATGTTTATGTTTCTCAGAAAATATTGCAATGACCTTGTTTTAAGCATTCAGAAATTAGATTATCTCTTTACTTCATGTTTAGCTTGTTTTTTGCTTATTACGATTTCACTCATTTTTGTTTATGTAAAATTATTGCATATTCCTCATACTAAATACATTCCATAGTGTTGACTACATACTTTTATGCCAATATTGTTTTATAATATAGATGTAGACGCTCCATACCAGGTTTGCGATTAGTATTGACCCAATCAGTTGTTTGTGTTGGTGAATCCTCATTCATCAAGGACAATTTTTTCTTTTATTCACTATATTCTCAGATTCAACTTTCAGACTTTAGAGTTAAGCTAGGGGCTTGTCCTAGTGACTCAATTACAACTAGTAGAGTCTTTCAGACATACATCTAGATATTATGCTTTGTTGAAGTTGCTAGATTTCCCCTACTTTTATGCTATAAGATATTCACATTCTTTTATTCTTTACTTCCACTCATGATTATTTCAACTTTAGTATGCTTTCATTCTGCCATATGGTTCACTGGGGTTCCTTCGGATTCCCAGTATTGTGTTCAGACATAGGGGTAGTCTCGGGTCATGACACATATCCTACTCTAAGGTTTCATTCCAACGTCCCTTGCCCTTGACCACCTTGATTCTACCCCTTTTTATAAAAAATAGTATCACTTTAACAAACATATATAGTCTCAACAAATAAATTACGCACAAGACCTTTGGTCATCAACGTAATGATGATTATGATTATGCATGTTATTTTCGTTGGGTGTTTACTAAGCACCGAATGGACCTTGTGTAGAGGCTCACCTGTAAGTAAAGGCATGTGACTTTTAGTAGAAATTCCTTTGTCATAGAACTTCTTGCTATTGTAGGATGAGAAGGGTCCTCGTCAATTGAGTCTTAAGTCTTTAGTACATCACCTCTTAGTTGAGGCTTTACTTAGCTAATAGACCATCTCGGCATATAATTATGGTCTTCATCTTTGCAAGTGAGATAGTCTATTTTCAATGTGGGAGTAGTACGCTAGACTTCATGTTGTGGCTCAGATGATTTATGTTGGTTAAAGGTACTTCCTGCAAAATTCTTAGGTCATGATTATGTTTTTAGAAATATTGCATTGACCTTGTTATATGTTTTCAAAAATCAAATTAGTAGTTTCACTTCATGTTTAGCTTGGTCATTGCATTATTATGTTTCTAGACTTATTATTATTTATGTTACGTTACTGCATATTCCTCATACTCTATGCATTCCATACTAATGACCATAAACGTTTTGCCTATATTTTCTGAAAAATATAGGCGCAGGTTCTCCCTTTTACGTCTGCAGTTAGTATTAGCTTTATCGGCATGCTTTATTGGTGTTCTCATGGTTCTAAGATAGACTTATTGTCACAACCTAAGCCTACCCGTAGTTGCAACATGATACTCAGAATCTTGAGGGATCCCAAGATAACCACATGGCATTCATAACCATACTTAATAAAGGAAAAATCATAATGCATAAGTGAATATAGTAGTCTAAATAGTATGATATCATAAAATAAAAGGTTAAATCCAACACGATGACATACTCAACATCTCATAATATATCTGAAAGGGTCTATGATAAAGATGTGACTACGACATGCTCTAACTCATGAAATAGTCTAATACCAAAGTCAGAAAGAAGTACAAAAGTACTTCTTAGGAACATGAGGACTTGCTCACTCTGATGTCGGGAAACTGGTACTATACTGACCCCAAGGTTCACCAACTCTAATAATGACCACAAAGCTCTAATACGAACCCCAAGGCTCACATGAGCAAGTTCATTTCTAGCATCTCAAGGTTGGCGGTAAAGGAGTGCAAAACCACGATGTTGACTATAGAGATGGAAATCTCTTAATTTATAACCTATTGCCAACAGATTGAGTGGGATAAGATCAGGGGGAGTTGTCCCAACCCGAATCTAGGGCCTAGAAGTGACACAGCGAATGGGAACCCTAGAGTCCCCAAACAAGCCTCAAAGCATCCAAACCACATCATCGGTTCGGAAGCATATTCAAATAGTGAACACATAGTTTTAATGGATGGGATAGTAGGACTCACGGTCTGGGGCTATCTAAGGGAAAGGGATTTACATGGATTCACATAGTACATAGCACGTAAGAGCTAAGGGGCGGGTAAGTATGACTCACTCTATAGGGGCAACTCGGGACTTAGGATCTTCCACATTTCCACATCAAACATACATACATATCATAATTCTCATAATCAATCCATGATATCCATATCAAATAGATAACCATAATCATAAGCTCCAAATACAACACATAACATATAGATCCGAAAAGAGTCTACAAGATGTCCAATAATGCCTCGAGTCATAAAATGGGACGGGGGCTAAAACATATCCTGGGCTCACCCTCAATCAAGAAGACAGACAAAAAACAACGTAGGTAGAAGGAAAGTAGTTTTTCCTTGAAAGATAGGACTCACAAAAATATCAACTCTCCGAATTCGAGCGACCCGTCAAGCGGTGGATGATCGTAACACATGGTCCTTACATGGTAAAATCATGTAGGCATAAAGTATGCGTTAGTAAGTTTCAATGTACTAGTATGCGGGCATGCAACATGAAAGAAAGATGATGTTAATCTACACAATATTCCATATGAAAACCATAGAGTATCCATAACCCACATATACTAGCACTCAAAGAGTCACTCTTTGCTTGAATTGCGTGAAGGAAGGGTTGTACCCATCCTCATCAATACACATGTAGCTCATGATATGACTTTGTATAGGGAAGGTTGTACCTGTCCACATCTATACATTGTGTAAAAGGAGGGTTGTACCCATCCTCATCAATACACACTTAGCTCATATAACCATGTGCATAGGGAAAGTTGTACCTATCCTTATTTATGCCTTGTGTAAGGAAGGGTTGTGCCCATCCTCATCAATACACATTTAGCTCATACATACATGTGCATAGGGAAGGTTGTACCTATCCTCATCTATGTATGGTGTAAAGGAAGGGTTGTACCCATCCTCATCAATACACACTTAGCTCATACATACATGTGTATAGGGAAGGTTGTACCTATCCTCATCTATGCATTGTGTAAAGGGAGGGTTGTGCCAATCCTCATCATACACACTTAGCTCATATATATATATGCATACGGAATGTTGTAACTATCCTTATCTATGCATTGTGTAACACGGGGGTTGTGCTCGTCCTCATCATACACACTTAGCTCATACATACATGTGCATAGGGAAGGTTGTACCTATCCTTATCTATGCATAGTGTAAAGGTAGAGTTGTGCCCGTCCTCATCAATACACCCATGTGATTATATACTCATGCAAGATATCATATCATATGCACACTCATATAATTTGTGTTCATGTAGAAGTCAAGTTTATATTACTATCAATTCATATCATAAAGGCGTTCAACTTATATCATGCTCATGTTCATAGATTCTAACTCAATTATTGTTCGTAACCATATTTTCCTCAAAATCATCTACGTAAACATATTTGGGTCTTAACCGACTTCATAATTTCCATAAAAACCAATGTCCATGAATGCATATGCCATGAGTGATGTAAGAATGGCATGGGTAATTTAGATTCAATCTAAAATTATCAATGTAATAAGAATTGAAGTAAATCCATAATTAAATACACATTAAATCATGATATAGATCACCCATGCACAAAACAAGCTTTAAAAGGAACATGCACATGCATAATTTCATTATCTCAATGCAACAATAATATAAGGGCTTAAATCCACTTAAAATCATCAAATAAGTATGACATATACTTTAATTGAATTTATTAAATCAAAATAATGAAAACTCATATTTAAAGTAACCTAAAATTCATGAAATTCAAGTGAAAAGAGTTTGGGTCTTCTTGGTTGAAAGGGACCAAGAATCAATCTCACATACCTTACTTAGCTAATAGAGAAGATTCAAGAAGAAATTTGGTGAAGAAAGAGTTCTTCCTTGATCCCCAAGCTTAATTCTCACTGGAGTTTTTTGAGAGAGACTTGAGTGAATTTTTAAATGTAAGGAATGAATTTTGAATGAGAGGGATAAAGTTTAGGTCATTAGGATGTCTTTAGGTACAATAGGAAATCACAAAAGACTCTTGGAATAAACCATAATTACGAATATGTCATTAATGAAACGAGTGAAAAATTGACTCGTCACGACTTCACTGGCACTTACACGGGCCGTGAAGCACTTCACTGGCTATGTAAGTTCCCACGAAGACATACTTAGACAAATTTTAGCAAGTTTTCTTTAAGGAAACAGTGCTTCCAATGAAGGTCGTACGGACCATGTGAAGATTCATGGGCCGTACAAGAGTCCGTATAAAGGTACCAAGCTACAAGACGTGATTTCACACTTAAAATATAATTTTCCAAATATATTTCATGATATACCACCTACACGGTTCGTGAGAAGCCACACGGCCCATATGGGTGCCCGTGTGGCTTGCCATAGAAAAAGGGAACACGGCACGGGAGGGTTTTACAAAAGCGGGCATAACTTCTAGATCCGAATTTGGAATTAGGTTAAACTAGGTGCGTTGGAAAGATAATTCAAAGAGAACCAATTTTGTAGGTTTTAGGCTACCTAGTTCGTTTTTTTCTAAGAGATAAGACCATTTAAAGTTGACTCTTCCACCAAATCATATGAAAAGACTTAGAAATGGAACAAATTTGAACTTGGTTTGATGTAGGAGACTCATGATGACCCTAAAACACATAAATATGTTTGGATTGAGGGCTTGAAAGTGAACTTATCCTTAGCTAGAAGGTTCTATTCTAAACGCACAATTTGCAAGGTATTATAGGAGGGCTAGGCTGATATAGAGCAAGAACTGATAATGGTAGCTATTCTCATAAGAGGCTACTGGTGGTTGTTCTTATTTCCATCAGGAGTTTTCAGGATGGACCTCATCTGTTGCTAGTGCCCCAGTGTGCAAGTTCAATAAAGTTAGGCAAGCCTTAGAGTGGTGCTTGTAGTGGACGCTCTTCCCATGTGACGAAAGTATGGAAGGAGTCATTTGGGAGGTTGTTTGGTCGGTTCTGGTGCATGTTTTGGTTGTGGTAACCCTAGTTATAAGTCAAGAGATTGACTTTCATAGGTTGGTAAGGGTGGAGAAGTTTATCATCAAACTCAGTCTAGTTCTTCTACAGGCCACCCGACTCACCAGGGTGCTTCTTCTAGTTCTGATGGCAGATAGCAGTAAGACAGGTACTATGCTCTTTAGACTGTATAGGATTAAGAGTCTTCTCCAATGTGGCCACGAGTATGTTATGAGTTCGCCATATTTATTTCTTCTTAGATCCGAGAGCAAACCTGTCATTTGTGACTCCTTTTTTGCCGCTATTAGATTTAGTGTAAGTCTTGTAGTCTTTTAGAGCCCTTCCCAGTCTTTACTCTCATTGATGTGCCTGTCTTAGCCATACGGATATAGAAAATTGCCCAGTTTTGGTCCTTTAGAAAATCACTTCAACCGATTTAGTAGAGCTTTATATGCTCGACATTGATGCCATTTTTGGCTCAACATTGATGCCATTTTTGGCATGGATTGGTTATAGTCATCTTTTCCTTCGGTTGATTGCCAAACCCGAGTAGTAGATTTCAGTTTTCTAATAACTTGGTCTTTGAATAGAAGGGTAGTATTACAATACCTATAGTTCAATTTATTTCTTACCTTGAGGCTAGAAAGATAATTTCCAAGGGTTATATCTATCATCTCGTTTAAGTTATGGATTCTAAAGTTGATACCCCGACTTTTGAGTCAGTTCTTATTGTGAAGGAGTTTCTCGATGACCTTCTAGGTATCCCTCTTGAAAGCAAAATTAATTTGGCATAAATACTCAGCCTATCTAGATTCCTCCATAAATGGATCAATTAATGGTTCTCTATGGTAGGTATAGATCTCCAACTGAGTGGTGTGAAGTTGGTGAAGTCTCTTTAATAAAGCTCAAGTTAATCATGAGGCCATGGAGAAAGTTTGATTTATAAAAGAAAGGTTGAAACTATCCAAAGTTGACAAAAGTCTTATTCGGATGTGAGAAGAAGGGAATTTGAATTTGAAGTTGATGATTGGGTTTACTTGAAAATTTCACCCATAAAGGGCGTAATATGTTTCGATAAAAAAAAGGAAGCTTAATCCCCATTACATAGGCCTATATTAGAATTTGAGGCATTTTAGTAAGGTAGCTTATGAGTTGGATTTTCCTTCGGAGTTGGCATCAGTGCATCCGTTATTTCGCGTTTCCTTGTTGAAAACATTTATTGGTGATCTTGTTTCAATTGTGCCATTAAAGTGTGTGTGTGTGAAAGAAAAGCTATCTTATAAAGAATTTACGTTTGAGATGCAAGATTGGCAAGTTCGAAAGTTGAGAAATGAAGAAGTCACTTCACTTAAAGTTTTTTGGAGAAACTAGTCAACTTAGGGTGCTATTTGGGAGGCCAAAGCTGACATGATGTCCCTTTATCCTCACTTCTTTACCTTCGCTTCAGTTTCAGCTTGAGGTATTAAATACTTCTATGAACTCTTTCAAAACTCAGGCAATATAGCTATTCTCATGATTCCTTAGCCTGCATACTCATGAAATCAGATCTAATGTTCATGTTTTAGTTTGGAGTCGATTACTCCTTCGTGATGGACTGTTAGATCATCCTTCTATTCTATTCTCATTTGAGGATGAATGTTCCAATAGGGAGATATTCGGAAGGTTAAAAGTTGGGACAAAAAGAAAACTGCTTGTGCCTAGGTTGTATGGTCATTGTTCATACTCGTGAATAGTTCCGCAGCCCGTAGAGGTGACCAAACTACCTATAGAGATTCTCATAAACCAAAAAAGAGCTCATGATCTGATCCCCTAGAACCTAGAAATCTCAACCTTCACAAGCTAGTTGCAAAGCCTGTGAACAACTGTACAGACCGTATATTTCCCCAAACACGTCAGCCTTCACAACCCAGATCCCCTCATCCCACGGACCCTTGTATGGTCCGTAGGGCCTTTTGTAAAAGATGTACCTTCAATAGTTCAATCCCCCAGTTTTTGAGAGTGAAAGTTGTGTGTAGTGGACATCACATCATTCTTTAAAACCTCCAAACATTGAAAAAACAACCCAATAGTGTAACCATATGGGCCTAAGGCTTTTATCTTTTTCACATGCCTTGGTACCATCCAAAACTTCTTTGTCCTCAAATGGTTTTTGCAATTCATGTTGGAAAGTGTCCTCCATTTCTCATTTTTCGAGTAGAGATTCTGATAGAAGGTAATGATCTCCCCTTTAATGTTCTTTGCCTCCACAATATCTTCTCCTCCTACCATACGATGATCAATGTGATCATTCCTCTTGCAAACACTTGCAATAGTCTAAAAGAACTTTGTGTTTTTGTCACTCTGCTTAATCCACAGTTTTCTTGATCTTTGTCTCCACGATATCTCTTGCTTTCAGCATAATCTTCAAATTCAAAGAATAAATTAGCTTTCTAAGTAGCCTCTTCTTCTCTTAAAGATCTATTCTATTGAATATTGTCAATCTCGTCAATTTTGTGCAGAAACAAATCTTTATTCTTTTCCAAATCTCTGTAGTTGCTTCCTCTCCACTCTCGTAATTTTAGCCTTCAAAGCTTTTAACTTTCTCATTGAGGCCTTCAGCTTCCCTCTACCATCCTTCAAACTTGAAAAAGACATTTTGTGTTTCCAACAGCGACTCTAAAGAACAATTGGTGTGTGATCAGAACACATTCAGCAGAGTATAGGAACCTGTCCTGGTTGTAATTTGGTGCGTGTACCTCTTTCATGTGCCAACCAAAATCATTTTTTGTTAACTTGAATCTATAAGTCAGAGTGTAAGCACCAACTTTTCCTCTCAAAGTCATGTTATCCCATGGTATCAAAATACCTCCCCTAGTTCTACTTGTCTCCAGTTGCCCATAATTCCAGTTTAGTTTCCTGTAAACAGAGGAAATCTCCCTACAATTTGATCCCCTCATATTCCATGAAATTATTTTGACATTCATTGCAACAACGTAGAGTTCCCTTTCCTATTGTTTCTCACCTCCGTAGTTTGGAGCTTCATGTCCATGCCAAAAACTTTCATATCCTTAATTTTGGGAGCTCCCATAACCTTTGCTTCTGATTCTTTAGAATTTGACTGCTTTCTGCTATATATCTCCTTGAATAGAACCAAAGCTTCCTTTCCATAACCTTGAAATTCAACCCCGTATTCCTTGCTTAACCTAATTGTATTTTGATGGATCAAATTGACACATCCATATCACCATCAGTTTCCTCCTCTAGGTATCCTGATTCTAAAGGTTCAGTATCCTTGATATTCAATGTCACATCATTAAAGCAATCGACCAATTGCATGTCTTGATGGACACCATTAATATCAACTTGTGCTTCTCTTCCTTCAATATTTGTCGCTGCATCTACATAATATTCTCCTTTTTCTGTATTTGATTTTTTTTTAATTGAACTTGCCGACTGAATTTCTTTTGGGATATTTGATATCATGTCTCCGGAGATACTATCAAAGAAAACAAGGTCCGATCAGTTTGCTTCTATTTCTACTAGAATTGTGTTTGATTGTAAAGAACACATGATATTAGAGTGGTTACAATTTAGAAGTTGGGACCAACAAGTATTATACATATATGATGTTATGGGATGATAGTTGTTGTATTAAGGGATGGGTTGACTGTGGCTGCTCTATTAGCTAAGTTCTATTACTGTTTCACTACAAGAGGGCCTGAAAGGGGCTAGTCAGGGTTGAGGACTTCTGACAGGTTTGTACACTGAGCTTGATGCTTGATTGGATGTGAGGGTTAATTCTCTATATCTGTTCCAAGTACTTGTGGCTTCCTAGATTGTGGTAGAATTTCTTGATTAAACATGATTCTGTGTTGCCCCATGACTTATATGATCGTGTATGCCATTGTTATATGTTATGTACTTATGCTACTAACTAGTGATCAGAGCCTTGCGACCTGTGATACGAGATATGTTGCTACTGTTGCTATTAAGCCACTGGCAGGTTAGAGACTGGGATATGACCCTATTAGTTAAGTTAGGTTATACTCTATGGGCTTCCCAGGTTTATTTGTGGTGAGATACTAGCTATGTGGGTTAATCTTGGGGGCTAGCACCCTGTTTAAAGAAGGACACATTATCAGTGGGTCGGCACACAGGTGCCTTCGACGATATCCTTTGTAGCAGCTGTGATGCGATATGATTCTAGGTAGGTGTCATCCTTCTAATTGTCTAGCCTCTTGGGCCTTAGCACAAGCTACATTGATGTTGCCCTATGAGTTTCTTTACACAGAGAAAAGGCCTGGTATAGGCTGAGTATAGGCTAATGCCATGGGACAGACATGTGTTCTGACTTGAGCCTTAGCTTTATGAGTGTGTAGCTTGATTCTACTGAGATAGGCTGGCTGTGAGACTATTTTTTGATTATACGTTGTATTGTAGCTTGGTTTTGGTAAGAACATGACTCTAATGGGTTGGACTACATAAGATGCCTATGTTATGTTTACCATTGCCTATGTTTACTCTAACACGTAGGGTTGACAAGGTTATGGCATACTTGACCTTAGTTGGGCATGAATCCACAATGATTTATGACATATACACTTCGATATACTATTTATAGTTGTTGTGCACTAGTTCTTTCCATCTGATACTGAGGTATCTGTCATATCTAAGAGATGTGTTAGTTATGATTGTGTGGGTTGGATTACATGAGATGACTATGTTATGATTGTCATTGCCTATATTCGCTCTTGGCACGACATGGCTTTGGAGTTCCAAATTCAGATAGACTAGTTGAGTGAGTGATTATTTTGATACCTCGAGTCCTAGATAATGCTCCGAGCTCTAGTGGACACATCCGAGTATCTAAGAACTAGGTGTCACCCCCATGGTCCTAGTTCAATGACCACAATTGGGATGTCGAGTGACAAAAGCCGAATTTGAGAGGTGAGCACCTGTTGATGTTCTGGGTCGAGGACTCTGTCGGTTACATTTCTAATCGGAGACCCCATTGATTGTGTTAGGGGGATTATTTCTCCCACAAGGGATGCATCCCATCGTTATGTATATTTTCCTAATATCTCGCCCTTACTGACTGCCCCGACCAGAGGCCAGTCAGGAGGACTAGGGGTTTGAGGCCCCATCTGATATTGGTTCTTGGATAGGTCGAGGACCTCATGGTTATACGGTACTTTGGATTGAGGAGCTGACTTATTTCCCATGGATCCACATTCTTACACACATCCTGATTGTGCGTTGGTGTACCCTATGGGCTTACGGGGGAGCAGGAGTTATTTAGGCTTAGATATTAGGGACTTACAACCACGTAAAACTGACTTGTAATCATGTGATATTAGGAGTTGGATTCCATTGTGATTCAGTTGATCAGATTGTCCGCGGGTGTACCTTTTGCCTTATAGGGGCCCAATTGGCATACAAGCATAAATATGAAGGCCCTACACCCACTTACAACACTGCATCCCCAGTTGTGGATAGTTGTTGTATAGGTCTATGTAGAATTCGTCAGTCAATATCGTTGTTCATCACTTAAATTTGTTTAGGTTATTGTTATTTATCAGTTGGGTTGGTATAGGTTATCGTTGTTTATCCTCTTTAGTTCCCTATATATTTGAGATTTTTATATATTCACTATTTCATTCAGTCGGGAGATGATTCCTACTAGGTGCCTTTTTCTAGTACTCATACCTTCATTACTGCATCTTCCCATGGTGCAGGTCCAGGTTCTACCCAAAGGCTTTGAGTTTTGTGGGTGTCGGGAGCACTCAGGAGACTGTTGGTGAGCACCGGCAGCTCTAGCTACTTCCCGGTCTCCTTCCCTTTTGATGGTCCTCTTTTCTATCCGAACATTGTGTCATGACCTGATCCTTGTAATAATGGCGCCTGCTAGATACCACCTACAGGCAAGCCAATAACCCAACCCCTAGGGTACCTGTCTTAGCGTTTTAGTCCAAACCATAACCAATATGACAATATACATAACCGAAACCTACCCAGAACTTAGAAGTCAACTATACAGAGCTTCGACACACACAAGGACATATGATATACTTATATCAATAATCATAATAATAGACAAAATCAAAGTGCCTCTACAAATACATAACACTACAGTACAAGGCAAATATCCAGATACCAATGATGGCCATCAACAGGAAGGAGACTGCAAAGAACCATATCCGTCGGTGCTCACCAAGTCTCCAGAGCGCTGCCGAAGTTCCCCAACTCAGGTATCACTACCTGTTGCTGGACTTGCACTATTAAAAATGTATAAGTAGGGATAAGTACCAAAAAAGGCACCCAGTAGGCATCATCAACCGACCGAGTGAAACAATAAAGATGTATAAAACCCAAATATAAAGAGAACTGTAGTAATGTAGCAAAACAAACTAAGATCAAGGCATAGGCATGTATAGAAACCATCGAATCACCATTGAGCCAAGCAACAAGATGAACAATGATAACTGAACTAACCCAAGTGATGACCACAATAACCTAAACCAACCCAAATGATGAACTGATACCACTGTCGAAAACTGCATAGGCTCATACCAAAACTACCCCTAATTAAGACATAGTGTTATACGTTTGTGCAAGACCCTAGTATCTATGCCTGTAGGCCAACTGGGCCCCCATAAGCTCAAAATGTACACCCGTGCACAATAATAATGTCGAATGATAATCACAAAATCCCTCAGAACCATCACTGAATCCCATAGAATTATCATAAAACCTAACTATCCACATCATCAGAATAAGGGTCGATTGTACGTGGGTATAAGGCCCTAGTATCTAAGCCTGAATTACGCCTGAGCCCCCATAAGCCTAGAAGGTGTACACACACACAATCAGGGTATGCATAGCTGAATGGATCCATGGTAAGTAATCACGGGGCCTCTCCCCAACCATCATAATTTAACCGGGTCCTCGCCCTTATGCCGGCATGTGGCACCTGACCTATAGTCCTATGATCTAGTCTTCGGTCAAGCCGTCAACCGGGGCTAGATGATTTCACACTCAACATAAGGTGGGACGTATCCACTGCGAGAGAAAGACTCCCCCTAACACAAAAAATAGTGTCTCATCTCCAAATGTCAATATCGAGGCCCAGCCCCCTAGAATATAAATCACGGGGCCCAGCCCCATGGAATATAAATCGGGCTCTTCGACCCAAATATCAATTGGTTCTCGGTCCACATAATTGGTATCTATCCCCTAGAGATCAGGGGCGACCATCGGAACTCGAAACATGGGGCACATAACAAGTAAACTCAGATACCCAGGAGTGGTCACCAGTGCTCGAACAATAAAGGGTAACATCATCTGGGACTCTAGTATCAATCACTTACACACTCAACTAATCTATCCGGATTCGAAATTTTAAAGTCATACCTTCCCTAGAGTGAATGTAAACAACAATAATTAGATCGTCCCAAAAGTAAACATAGGTTATGACACTCTCAACTTAGGTATCCTACAGTCTCAATCAAACCCAAAAAATTATAATCACCACCTCTCTCAGATATAACAGATATTCCATCATCAGATGAAATGAACCAACGCACAAGAACTGCCAGCAATACACCAAAGTATATAAGTCACAGATCACTGTAGAATCATGCCTCACCAAGGCCAAGTATACCATAACATTGTCAATCACAAGTTCTTGAGTAAAGACCATTACGACAAATCATAATTTCCATCATACCCAAACCTAGCCGAGTCATATCTATATTAGAGTCAAGCCGCAATACGACATATAAACCAATGCACAGTCTCCTGGTTATCATTTCTTAGTAACAACAGGATATAAACATTCATACTAGAACGAGTGTCAGAACACATGCCTGTCTCAAGGCAGTAGCCCATATTCAGCCCTTCCTAGGCCCCTTCTCTATGTAAAGAAACTCATAGAGCAGCGTCGGTATAACCTAAGCTAAGGCCCAAGTGGCTAGATAAACATATCCCCTTCCAAAAATCATATCGAAGCCTAACTACTATCAAGGATTTCAGCCAAGGCAACCATGTGCCTTCCCACTAATAATGTGCCCTTCTTTAAACAGGATGCTAGTTCACTGGACTAACCCATATAGCTAGTGTTTTGTTATAGATTGCCCCAGGAAGTGCGTAGGATATATCCTACACCTAGCTCCCAGGATCACATTCCCATATTTAACCCGCCATTGGCTTAGTAGCAACACCTCTCATATCATAGAATGCAAGGCTCCCTTAGGGGTGTCCTATACCTGTCCCAAGAACATGGCATGTCTCTCCAGTCACTAACCAGTGGCACAAGTACATGACAAATAAAAACGGTATACAAGATCATATATAAGTCATAGGGAAGCATAAAATCATATTTAAACGAGAAATTCTACCATAATTACTCCTAACAGATATAGGCCATCGCAATTGTATCATGCATATACATACCAACTAGGTATAAAGACTAGAGTCAGTGTAGAGGGTAGCATGTAATCAGAAGTCAGCCTCAATAGCAAGTATATTTCGGTAGCCTCAAATCACATACAAACAAGTAAGAGTCAAGCTCAAAGTACATACCTGTCACTTGTTCACAGCCTAACCAGCCTCTTTTCGGGCCCTCTTGTAGCCAAACAGTGTAAAAACTCAGACAGTATAATAGCTACAATTAACACAACCCCCAAAACAAATATTGAAGTCCCATATCACCATTTATAACAAATGTGTATTCACAACCATATATATGCAATATAAAGTCCACAACTCAACCCATTCATAGTATACTTCCACACATTTCAACTAAAATATGTAACCATTTTAGCTCAGTCTAAGGTGTAGAGAAAATCTAGCCTACCCGACATCTAACTTCTCTGGCTCTAAGTTAGTCAAACAAAGATTTTCTCCTTTGAATCTCTTCCCGATGATGTTTAAGTGTTAAAACATAAGTCACAAGATCATTATGGCTGATTTGGCTGTAAAATATCAAGAAACAAGTGAAAATACATCAATTACGACTAAAATAGGAAAAATTGCAGGCCATACCTATTATTCATAACCAATACCCAAAACATGATCCCCACATCACTCCGAGTTCATAGCCAGATGTTCGGCCCAAAATGGACCCTGAAACACCGACAAAAAGGCCTAAAACCAACTTAAAAACTTTACTGGGAAAACATTCTTTTCAAAACATTCTCAGCCAAAATTCTCAAACATTAGATAAAATCAGCAAACACCCAGAATACCAAAGTGTTCCTCTCGGAATATAGAACAATTTAGACTGAATTTCACTTAGTTTCATTGAGAAATGACTGAGATATTGCAATTTAAAGTTTTCACTCATTCCCGATATATCATCAATAAAAAAATAAAGATTTACCTTGAAATACATGTCAAATCCCAAAAGTGACTTCACCACGATGTAATATGTGCTACTGATAGCTTAATGCCATGTGGAAGAATCAAATTACACCATGTGGTGGCCCCTAGAATTGCCACATCATCCTCTTCTTTTTCCATTAATCCTTCAATTTCCTTTTCGCCATTTCAGGCTCGTTTGAACTTTGCTTTCAGTAAACAAACTATGCAAATCTATGAATTTTGACGTTCCAGACCCAATGGTGCGGTTAGAATTTCCAATGGAGCTTCCAGAGATAAAAGGATGGTCCCATTTCTTTATGTGCAACTTTAAACGAAAATTCCTCGGGGGGTCAAATCACATCTGGACGTCCCTGGTATCAAATGAAGGTTTGTTCTGGACCAAAATTGATGTTCTAAAGGTAACCACGCTATCAAAATTCTCATTTGAGGTATGGTTACCGATGACATTGTGGATCAACCATTAACCAGTGACGGCCAAATTTGCAATCCATGATATAACTACATCGAACATGCCCCTAGCCTAATTCAACCGTTCCGAAGCTAATATAATCATCAAAATTTTATTTCGAGATCATTTACTAGGACTTTACCATAAAACTTATTTTATGAATTTAACTTCTCGATTAACTAAAAAATTCACATAACCCTTGAATAACCCGACCAATAATCACCCTAATAGCCCCGAGGTCATTATACACATGGTCAAATTCACATAATAATAGCAAAACCATAGAAAGGGTTTGGAGGGTCGTTTCACATTGGCCTTGTACAGTAGTGGCTTTTATTTGTAAGAGCACTCCTTGTTTTATATATTATTATGATTTTTATAATAGATGTATTAGTATGTACCTGTGGCTATTGTAGTTCTGTATATTTGAATTTCAGGTTCTAAGTAGGTTGCGATGATTACGTTGTTGTATATGTTATTTTGTGCATAGAGATCTAGGATGGGTACCCTGAGGTTATGCATTAGCTTGCCTGTAGGTCAGATCTAACAGGCACCATCACGACTGGGATCGGGTTTTGACAAGGTTGTATCAAAGCTTAAGGTTCACTCATCTCAAATGTACAGAGATATCATCTAGTAGAGTCCATTGGATAGGTGCGGTGACGTTTGTGACTTTTCTCCAAGAGGCTAAGGGATGTTTAGGAAACTTCCCGTGTTATTGATTCTAGTCGTGTGAATTTATCAATAGTCCACCAACCTCCTGACATCTAATTTGATCTGTCCTTCTCATGAAAATGCCACATAGAGGTCAAACTTTGGGTAGGGATAGTGCTGCATCGTCAGTCCCAGATAGGGAGCAGCCCCCCAGAGGCTGTTAAGCAAAGAATAGATGCCCTCGAGTTATGGTAGCTGGATAGGAAGCCTACAAGTATTAAGATTGTGGAGCCTCAGAGACAGGCTTTGTAATTAGTTACTTGATTAGTGGTGACTATATATTGTGCTATGGGAGATATTGTTTAGGTTGGAATTCTGTGATACCTACATTTGTACGACAGTTGTAGGTTAAATATATAATGACCTGGTTGGTCATTTTTTGGTATTTTTTATGAAAATTACCATTTTACTTTTTGGTAAGTTGCTTTGGTCCTCTTTTGAATGGTTGGAATTAGAATCCCGAATTTTAAAAGTTAATGTATGAATTTTGGCATTTTTTGGAGGCATAAGTTATTAAAAAATTGAGTTTTTGCGTCATTTTGAGTTTCAGATGTCGGAGGGATCCGTCAATTCCATTAGTTCCAAAATGTCAAAATTGATCTTATGGAAGTTGCAGAACTGAATTTGGATTTAACATGAGGTTTTTAGGCCCAATATTATGATTTTAATCACTTTCGAAATCAATGTTTGACTTTGGTCAGTATTCGGAGTTTGGAAGCTAGGATCCGAATTCTAACAATTCTTATAGTTCCGGATGGTGAAACTAATGCTTCAAATGATCTCATCATAATTTTTGAAGTTGTTAAGGGCAATTTTGGAATTTTGAGTTTTAAATTATCTTATTTGACTTGCATTAATAAATGTATCATGGAAGCCTTGAAATCAAATTCTGATAATTTTATTGAGTCCGAATTGCTGTTTTTTTGTACGAATACCTATATGGTTTGTGAAATTCTGATCTCAGATGAGTTTTGAATACTCATTTCGAGTTGTTGTTAAATCTGTGTATTATTGGTGCAAGTTTCTAGTGCAGCCCCATTTTACTCTCTGCATTTACAGAAGTGATCTTGGCTCCTCCTTGTGCTCACGCTCAGGGGTTCGTGTTTGCAGAGGTGGACATGGCTCTTCACCCACGTTCGTTGAGGTAGACCTGGTTCTCCACCCACATTCACAGAGTGTACTTAATACCTGGGTAGTGTTAAAAGTGTGGAACACTACTTTTAACCCATTTTCAAACTTCTAAGCTTTTTGATATGATTTTATAGAAAGGTTTTCAAAGATTTTTGCTGGGTAAGTGTTTTTAATATTATATTAATCATTTTCTTAAGTTTTATCTTCATTTTCCCCTAAATTTCATGATTTAAATGTCCATAATTGGGGATTTTTGGTGTTTGATTTCAAAACATTAAATGGTAATTTCTCCTCCGATTTGAAATTGATTTTAGTTGGATTTTCACCCATAGACTCCATATTTCATATAGAACCTAATTCTAAAGTAAATTTCCAAATTCAAAAACATTGCATTTTAGCCCTAGTTTTAACCATTTTGCCCCTAAGCCTAAACCATGCTAATATTGGTATCAAAATACACATCTTGATGCATAGTATCTGATTTTGATAGTTATTGAGCGATTCAGAGACCATTTGGAGGCTTGAGTTGATTAAAAGCTTGCTCGAGTACGATTTGGACACCGAGGTAGGTACAACTATCCTTCTTGGGACTAGATTTGAGTTTTTGAGCATGCTAATGTGATAATTTTGAGATGTAGATTGAAGTATGAGCCAATCATATTATATAATTGAAGTTGATGGGATTTTGACATTTGTTATGTTGAATATTAAGTAAATGGTGATCCTATTGATTAAGATAGATGAATTCATGTGATTTGAGATAATTGGAATATCATTATGCTAATCTATGAAATGAGATAACTTCTGGATAGTGTTGTGGCTATTTGATGATGAATATGGTGAACCTAAGGGTCATGAGCTTACTTGGGAGTTCTTATGGAGTTTGACTCATAGACAGCTCGATCATTGATGATATAGTGATGATATGAGATACTGATGGCTTAGTGATAATGATTGATATACATGGTATAGCCACATGCACCTATCTTATGTTAACTAGTTGCATTGGTATGCACAGATCTTATACTCCATCGTTGCATTGGTATGCAAATATCATATATTGACTAGTTGCATTGGTATGCAAAGATCTTATACTCTATTGTTGCATTGGTATGCACATATTTTATATTGACTAGCTACATTGGCATGCACAAATCCTATCTCCATTGTTGCATTAGTATGCACATATCTTATATTAACTAGCTGCATTAGTATGCACAAATCTTATACTCCATTGTTGAATTTGTATGCACATATCTTATACTGACTAGCTACATTGCTATTTATAGATCTTATACTATATTGTTTTATTTGTATGCACATATTTTAGATTGACTACCTGCATTAGTATGCACAGATCTTATACATCATTGCTACATTGGTATGCACATATCTTATATTGAATAGTTGCATTGGTACGCAAAACTCTTGTACTCCCTTGTTGCATTGGCATGCACATAGTTTCATAATTATGTTGTGGCATTAGCATGCACATTTCTAAATTTTTCCGTGGCATTGACATGCCCATAATTTATATTATATCTACTTTACTTGGGGGCCCCGATGCCTTGAGACACTTCTTCTTGAGGCTTGCGACCCTTTGAGGTAGTTTTTCTTAAGGCCTGCGACATCTTGAGATATTTCAGCACATGGCCTGATTAGCCCTTGGGTTCCATCTTGTAGCTTCATCTTGAGAGATACGAACATCAGCCCCGTGATGGTCGATGCTTTACTATATACATGGCCAGCACACTATTACATATAAGCATAGCATTGCATTGCATCATTGATTTGGCTCATCATATGTACTTATTACTATTCATGATCATATTGTATTTTGTACTAACCCTTTTGATGAAGGTGATAGAATTCTTCTTTATTACATACTTGTTCGATTTCTCTTACCCAGTCGGTTGAACCTACTGAGTACATTTCGATATGCTCACCCCTACTTTGTTTCCTCCCACCATATCGAGCATAGGGATCTGCACAGGGTAGCCAACTCACTCTTTCTTGGACCTTTCTACATCCATCTTGATCATACCCGTGAGGCTCAGACTTTGAGTCATCGTGGATCTTTCGGATTTCCATTACTTTGTTTTCAGACTTTATATCAAATATTATTCTATGAGACTGCTTATACCTTATGCAAACACAATTGTATTTACACTTTAGTAATATATTTGATGCTTTTGTACTCATGACTCCAGGTTTTGGGAGATTTTTTGCCTTTAATAAGTTATTTCAGCTTTATTATATTAGTCTTTAGTTGAGATCCAATTTTTGGTCCTAATAAGTTTGGTATCAGAGCTCTAGGTTTGTTCGACTCATGAGTCAAGAGCAAGGTGTCTAGTAGAGTCTCACGGATTAGTGTGTAGACGTCCACACCCATCTTTAGGAGGCTACAAGATACTTGTTAGGAAGAATTTTAACATCTTGCTTCCGTTTGTGTGTTTCCTTGTATTACCCACTTTGAAAATATCTATCCTTCTCTTTTTTGCGTAGATACCAATTACCAGATCTCATCAATTGGTTAGAGAGCCCAAGGCAACAGATGTGGCTCCCACTCGAGCCCGAGGCAGCGGATATGTCATCCGGTAACAGAGGTAATAAAATAGCTCAAGTGACATCCATCTCCATACAATCAAGCCTGTATTGATTATATGTGTTAGCCGTAGCTTGAAGATCCTATAATGGTGGATTAGCATCCTCAAGTGGTGGTGGGTTATTATAGTTATTATTTGTGTTTAGTGCTGCATTAACGACACCATTTATAGTGTTGTTCTGTTTGTTTTGGGCCATTCTTCTTAGTGACATCTAGATCTCAAGGTCAAATGGAGTCAAGGGATCGCCTTGATTACGAGTGTTGTGCATACACTACACCTGTATGTTGAAAGAAAACAAAAACAACAAGAAACATAAAATAAAAGATATAAGAATTATTCCCAAATTACTCAAATTAAACCAGTCCAGACGCCGCATTCCCTAACAACGATGCCAAAATTTTGATGTTGCCCAAACAACACCACCTTGTAAAAGGTATAAGCGATTTTCGTCAAAATATATAACCTAACCAAGGTTAGGGTCGAACCCATAGGGAATATGGTCTAAACCTAGAGTAATTACGAGTAAGTCAAATGAATTAACCTACTTATCTCCCGAAGGGAGGGGGGAATTGTTATTGCTAGAAATAAAACTAAACTAGAAGCAAATGTTGTGAAAATAGTGAGAGAAGAAACTAGGGTATTGTGTTCACCAAGAATTCCTAATACAGTACCACCAGATAATTGTAATCTTTTCTAGTGTGTAGTATGCAGAATGGTAAGTTAAATTTACCAAACCCTTTGATCCAGGCAATAGGTAAATTTCACTATATGATTTGATCCATCCCCACAGTGTGACAATACTAACTATTACCTTTTGTTCCAGTGCAACCTCCCCTTAATCAAGTTTGGTTGATTAGACGATAGGGATCACATTGAATCCGGTTAATTAATCTCTTTTCCTATTCATTACTACCTTGATCCAGTCGGTAAGAATTAGGCAAGTTCTAACGTTGGCCACCGTTGAAAAGCATTCACAATGAAGAGAATTACTTAATACATGCATGCATACTTTCCAAGAATTATGGATTATCCGGTTTTACCTTGTTAGTTATTCATGGTTCCCACAACCCTAGTTGTGGATTTAGCAATGCATACTCATTGTATATGAAAGAATCATGTTATGGAATAGTATAATTGAATATTTACAATGATGAAATTAAGAACAAGAAATCCAAAATTCTCCACAAGAAATCACAATGTAATGTTTTCAATGTAAAAATCACAAAATATGAAGTCCCAAAAGTGTTTCTCTATTCTCTCATGCGTCTCTCTATCAAAAAGACCTAAAAAGACCTATTTATTAAGTAAAATACAAATCCAAAATGGAATAGGAAAACTAGATTCAATAGCTTCTAGGGGTTGGGTTACGAGCCGTATAAAGATCCATGGCCCATACCTGGGCTTTGTATTCTGCATTTTCCAAAAGCTGGCTTCCAATCTATGATACCTTCCATCATTAGGCTTATGACCTGTAAAGGGTTTCATTTGACGACTCTTTAGAAACTCTTCAAACTCTGATCCTCCACGCACGAAACCAATCAATGACTCGTGAAAACTTTTATGGCTCATTTGGCAATTTGTGGATGCAACATCTGTAACTAGGCCCTTCACTGGATTTCACTCACGAAACCTCTCTACAACTCGTGAAATAATCCACGGCATATAGAGTAGCTCGTAAGTCCTCAAAAATTTAACTTCTGTAGATGTTTGCCTAAAATCATGCCAAATCCTGTAATGCAGAATAATAAACATAAAAACACATCAAACCTACTAATATCGCTTTGAGAACACACAAAATCCCATAGGAATCAAAAGTGTTATATTTTGACATCATATCTGTGCATTAGACATACCAAATGATATTATCAAGAATTCAAAATGACCATACCTTGGTTGAAAGGACATCTTGGGAATATCAGAACCCTCACCCTTTATTGATAAAAGTTAGATTAGAGGTCAATCTAGTTGAAGTGTCTAGCCCCTTGTAATTGGTCAATCAAGTCATCTATTATGAGAAGTGGAAACTTGTTTTTTATGGTCACCTTATTCTATTGTTGGTAATCTATGCACATCAAAAGTGACCCATCATTCTTCGTCACAAATAATATGAAGCACCCCATACAGACCTACTTGGCCTAATGAAGCCCTTCTCCATCAAAACCTTCAGTTGATACTTTCACTCTGCTGGAGCCATATGGTATGCGGAATAGAGATAGGTTAGGTATCAAGGAGGAGATCTGTGTAAAAATCTAATTCATTTTCGGGGAGGAATACTTGGCAAATAATTGGAAAAGACATCGTAGGACTAATTGACAATGGGAATTGACTTGATAGAAGGAGCCTTATAAGTCGCATCCTTGGATATCACTAAATGGTAGAGACATCCTGTGGAAATCATCTTATTGGATTTAAGGTAGGAAATTGTCACGACCCAAAATAGATCACAACTAAAGGAAGATAAATAAAACAGAAACAAACTCAAAAGATATAAAAGATCACCTAAAACCTGGAGTCATAACTACAAGAGTATCTAGATAGTGCGGAGGGTAAATACAACTATCTTAAAATAAATACAATACTTTCTCATAATGTTTGGTGCAAAGTATGAAAGAAAACAATAAAGAGAGTCCAAAATATCCACGACTCCTCGAAGTTTGAGCCTCATTGGCTGGATTGGGATGGATGTAGAAAAGTCCAACAAAAAGTGAATCAACTACCCTGTGCGGATCTTAATTCTCGATCTGCAGGGAGGAAACGGAGTAGGGGTGAAAACAGCCAAATGTACCCAGTAGGTTCAACCAACTGGGTAAGAGAAATCGAACAAGTATGAAATAATGAAGAATCCTATTACCTGCATCAAAATGGTTAATACATAGTACAATAGAGTCATAAATATTAGTATTATAGATTAGAACTTATGAAATGATACAATGGAATGCGATACATGAATGTAATTGCGTTGCAAGCTATATATTTGGTGAAATCACGACCATCGCAGTGCCGATGTACACATTCATTGCACCGAAGCTACAAGATAGAAATTCGGGGAACCATGTACTAAGATATATATAAGAAGGCTTCACAGGCCATAATCAGAAGTATCTCGATGCATCACAGGCTATAACCACTGTCTCAATATGCATTATAATATCTTAAATGATGTAAATGTACTGATAAATGTGCATAACAATGAATCTAATATCGAATATGTGCATAGCAATGTAATGAGTTAAACATAGCATGTGTACATATCAATGAAATCCAACCAGAATGAGATTTGTGCATACCAATACACCCATTCCAGTATAAGATATACGCAAAATAATGCAACAATGGAGCATAAGATCTATGCATACCAATGCAACTAGTCAATATAAGATAGGTGCATAACAATGCAACATGAAGTATTAAAATTATATGGCTATACCATGTCTCAACTCATGTCCACTCACAAATAACCATATGTCAATAAAACAAGCTCCACAAGTACCCCAAATGGGCTCATAATTCTTACATTGATCATACTCTTCATTAATTACCCACAACATCAACAAAGAAGTATTTCAAGTCTCATATTATTATAATGATATCCCAATCAACTCAAAAAAAAGCTTTCATCTCAATTAGTTAATAGGATCATCATTTACTCAATACTCGGTGTAACCAACCTCACTATCCTCTAAAAAACAATCATATCATGATATCGGATCACAATCTAATCTACAACTCACAATTATGACATAAGCATTCTCAATAGCAAAACTTCAGTCCCAAATAGGATAGCCAAATCTACCTCAATGCTGAAACCGCACTCGAGCAAGCTTTCAATCTACTCAAGCCTCCAAATGGTCCACGGACCGATCAACCACTATTAAAAATAGATACTACACATCAAGATGTGCATTTTGATACCCATATTATCATATTTTAGGCTTAGGGGCAAAATGGTCCAACTTAGGGCTGAAATTCGAAAGTCTCAAATCTGGAATTGATTATGGAATCATGTTCTACGCAAAAATAGAGTTCATGGATGAAAATCCCATTAAAATCAAGCTTACATTGAGTGAGTAATCGATGATTAAAATTTGGAAAACATAGTCCAAAAACCCCTAATTTTAGGTGATTAAATTAATGAAATCAAAGCTAAAATCAAGATAAAACTTGTAAAAGAAAGCTTAGTTTAGTGTTAGAAACACTTACCCAACATAAATCCTTGAAAACCCTTCTTCAAAATCGAACCAAGAAGCTTAGAAGTTCAAAAATGGATTAAAAATATTGTTTCCCCAGTTTAAAAGTGTACAGGTACAATGAGTGCTCCAAGAACACGAACACCATCCCAAGATCACGGAGTCTAATGTCCCTAAGACCTCTGCGAACTTGGAGAAGAGAGTTTCCCTACACCAGAAAACTGCACCAGCAAACTCATAGATTCAACCAAACTCAGAATTGGTATTCGAAACTCATCCAAAATCAAAATTTCATAAAACTTATATGTATCCATACCAAAAACAACGATCCAAACTCAATGGAATCATCAAAAATTAGTTTTGTGGCCTTCTCGCCATATTTAATGAGTCAAATCAATAAAAGTAGTTTAAAACTCAAAATACCAAAACTACCCTCAAAAACTCCAAAAATTATGACAAGGCCATTTTTAGCGTTAGTTTCACCATCCAGAACAATTAGAACTGTTGAAACTTCGATACAAACTCTGATTGTTGACCAAAGTAGAACATTGGTTCTAGAAACGACTAAAATCGCAACTTTGGGCCTAAAAACCACATCTTAACTCCAAATATAGTTCTGCAATTTCCTGTGGTTCAATTTCAACATCCTGGAGCTGATGGAATCGAAGAATCCCCGATTCGACCTCTAAAACTCAGAATGACACAAAAACTCACTTTTTGTACAACTTAAACTTTCAAAAAGTCCGAAACTCATATTTTCATGTTTTAAAACTCAAGATTTCGATTCCAACCATTCAAATAATTTAAAGTACACCCAAAACAACTTACGAAAGTGTGGAAAAGTAATTTTTCAGAAATAAAGCCAAAAATAATTCACCACTAGAAAGATTATTCATCCTCAAACCTAAGGAAAAGAGCAGTACCTAAGGCCTCAAAAAGGCTGGGATATCTAGCCCGTATGTCAGTCTTTAACTCCAAAGTGCCCTCATCAACAGAACGATGCCGCCACTAAACCTTTACATAAGGTATATCTTTGGATCTAGATCTCCATAGCTACCTGTCTAATATAGCAATAGGTTCCTCTTCAAAGGAAAAATCTGGACCCAACTCAATTGAGTCATAAGAAATTACTTGGGACTCATCAAGAATATATCGGCGGAGCATAGAAACATGAAAAGTAGAATTAATAGAAGATAGTCTCAGTGGCAAAGCCAACTTATTGGCTACCTCACCAACTCTCCTAAAAATCTCAAAAGGACCAATGAATCTAGGACTAAGTTTTCCCCTCTTTTCGAATCTCATCACACCATTCATGGGTGAAACCTTTAGCCAAACACTATCACAAATTGAGAAGTCAAGAGGACTAACCCTCCTATCAGCATAACTCTTCTGGAGACTTTGTGCTGTTAAAAGTCTACTTCAGTCAGACCCGATACATGGCATTCTAAAGAAAATCAACACCCAATACCTCAGTCGAACCTGAATCAAACCATGCAATTAGTGATATATACCTTTGGCCATACAAAGACGCAAATGGTGCCATCTAGATGCTGGATTAATAACTACTTTCATATGCAAACTCTGCTAATTGTAAGTGTTGGTCCCATTGGGCCCTAAAATTAATAACACAGGACCTAAGCATGTGCTCTAACACCTGAATAGTGCGCTTTGGCTGACATCGGTCTGAGGGCGAAAAGCTGAATTCAAATCCACTCTAGTACCCTACTCACGCTATAGAGCGCGCGAAAAGTGAGAAGCAAAGACATATCCTCTGTCTGATACTATACACATTTGTACACCATGCAATCTAATGATGTCTTGGATATACAATCTAGCCAACTGCTCCGCACTCTAGTTAGTATTCACTGGTTTGAAGAGTGCTGACTTGGTCAATCAATGAACGACTACCCAAACTGTATCAAAAATGTCTAAGGCCATGGGAAAACCTGTGAAAAAATCCATAGTCACACTCTCCAGATTCAACTCAAGAATGGGCGTCCTTTGCATCGACCCACCGGGCTTTTGATGCTCATACTTCAACTATTGACAATTCAAATACTTGGCCACAATCTAAGCTATGTCTCTCCTAATACCAAACCACCACTAATGCTCTTTAAGATCATGATACATCTTAGACACACTAAGATGGATGGAATATCTCGCACAATGGGCTTCCATATCAATCTCACCTAATCCCCAACGTTACGTACATAAACTCTACCATTAACCAACAATACACCATCAACATCAATAATAGCCTCCTTGGCTTCACCTTTCAACACTTTATCACGAATCATGCATAATATTGGGTCCTCGAACTGGTGAACAGATATCTGATCAAGAAAATAAGATTTAGTCCCAACTTACACAAAAATACTTAAGAATGCTACCTGCCTAGCAAGTGGATGAACCACTAGAACTAAAGGCTTCTCCTCATCCCTCAAGAATGCCATACTCCACATACTAGTAGCCTTCCGACTCAAAGTATCCTCCACCACATTGGCCTTCTTGGGTAATAGAGACACTATCATGGTCCTTATACAACTCCAATCACCCACGTTGTCTCATGTTCAAGTTTTGCTGAGTAAAGATGTATTTGAGACTATGGTGATCGGTACAGATCTCACAATGCACCCCATAATGATAATATTGCCATCATTTCAACACAAACACAACTATAGACAACTCCAAGTCATGGATAAGGTAGTTCTTCTCATGCACCTTCAGCTGTCTAGAAGCATATGCTATCATTTCCCCTTTGCATTAATACACCACCCTGACCCATGCCCAAAGCATCACAATAAACCACAATGTAACTCCCTACACTAGTGAAGAAACAACAAGTGCTGAAGTCAAAAAATCTTTAAGCATTTGGAAGCTCAACTCACAATCATCCGAACACTGGAATGTTATAACCTTTTGAATCAACTTAGTGAACAGGGCTACTATGGATGAATAACCCTGAAAGAAACTCATATAATACCCCTCTAAACAAAGGAAACTCCAAATCTCTGTCACCAAAGTAGGCCTATCCTACTCACAAACAGTTCCTACCTTTGCCAGATGGACTTTAACACCCTCTTTTGACATAACATGGCCAAGAAATGCAATAGACTCAAGCCAAAACTTACTCTTTGAGAACTTAGCATACAATTTCTTTTCCCTCAGTCTCTAAAGTATAGTCCTCAAGTGCTGAACATTATCTGCCTCACTCTTGAAATAAACCAAGATATCATCTATGAACACAATCATAAAGATTTCTAAATAGGGCCTGAATAATGGATTCATCAACTCCATAAAAGAAGTTATAGTATTAGTCAATCAAAATGACATGAGCACGAACTCATAATTCCCATAATGGGTCCTGAAGGTTGCCTTTGGCATATCAGACTCCCTAACTATCAACTTATGGTTACCGGATCTCAAGTCAATCTTGGAGAACACTGAGGCACCCTACAACTGGTCAAAAGGATCATCAACGCAAGGCAAGGGATATTTGGTCTTTATGGTTACATTGTTAAGCTGATGATAGTAAATACGCATGCGCATAATGCCATCATTCTTCTTTACAAATAATATAGTAGCACCCCATGGAGACAAACTCGGACGAATAAAGCCTTTCCTAAACAAATCTTCCAACTGTTCCTTCATCTCCTTCAATTATGCCAGAGCCATCTGATAAGGAGCAATAAATATGAGCTTAGTGCCCGGCTCCACATCAATAGAAAAGTCAATATCATGATCCGGAGGAACACTAGGAAAATCAGTCGAAAATACATCCATAAACTCTCTAGGAACCTTAGTACTCTCAAATGAAGGGAACTCTTAAGAAACAACCCAAACATGAGCTAAATATGCCAAACACCCCTTCTCCATCAATTAACAAGCATGCATAGAACAAATAACAGCCTTAGGACAGGAACTAGGTGATCCAATCCACATTAATTGAGGCAAATTGGGGTAAGATAAGGTCACAGTCTTCGCATGATAGTCAAGAATGTCATGATGAGGTATCAACCAATCCATACCCGAAATACCATCAATATCAACCATATCCAACAATATTAGATCAGTAATAGTATCCCTCCTCATAAAAGTCACAACAAAACCCCGATACACCTTATTCACCACTAAAGATTCACCTATCAGTGTGGAAACACAAATAGACTCGCGAAGTGGCTCACATATACTAAAAATATTAGAAGAAAAATAGGCAAACAAATATGTATAAGTAGAGCTTGGATAAAATAAAATTGAAGCTAAACGGTGACACTCAGGGACCATACGTGTGATAACTGCATTAGAGGCTTCTGCCTCAGTTCTATTTGAAAAAGCATAGCAAACTCCACACGCACCACTAGCTTGTGGACCACAACAAGCACCACCTCTCACTGTACCATGACTCCTATAACACCACCTCTCATAGCTTGAAGTGTGTCTCTAGGTATCGAGGTTGGAGCTGGATGAGCTGGCTAAAACCAAAAGTCTGAACATAAGGTATATGGTGAGGAAAATGATGAGACAAGTGCCCAATCTCATCACAATTATAATAAGCCCCGGTCTGTTGTCTCTAAGATGGTTGCCCTGAAAAGCCACCACGCTGGGAAGTACCTTCAGGCAGAGAGAGCTCAACCTGCGATAGAGGAGATGGTTGGAGTTGCTCAAGGATTATGACATGAGCATCCTATACCACCTAGGTAAAGCTAACATTGTTGCCGATGCCCTTAGAAGGTTGTCAATGGGTAGTATAATCCATGTTTAGGAAGAGAAGAAAGAGCCAGTGAAGGAAGTGCATAGGTTGGCTGGGCTGGGAGTCCAACCCGAGGAGAATGACGAGGGAGGAGTTAATGTTCAGAATATGTCTACATCATCCCTAGTAGCAGAGGTAAAAGAGAAGAAATATCTAGATCCTATCATACTCCAGTTGAAGGAGGTTGTCCACAAACAAAAAGTGATGTTCTTCTCCAAAGGGGAAGATGGGGTGTTGAGATACCAGAGTAGGCTATGTGTTCTTGATGTTGATGGTGTCCACAAGAGGATCATGGATGAAGCCCACAATACTAAATATTCCACTCATCAGGGCTCTACCAAGATGTACCACAACTTGAGAGAAGTCTATTGTTGGAGTGGAATGAAGAGGGACATTGCTAAGTTTGTTTCAAAGTGCCCGAATTGCCAGAAAGTGAAGGTTGAGCATCAAAGGCCAAGTGGCTTGGATCAAATCTTTGAGATTCCATAGTGGAAGTGGGAGATGATTAACATGGATTTCATCACCGCACTACTGAGATCCCGGAGGTAGCATGATTCCATATGGGTGAGGTTGCATGGAGTTCCCTTGTCCATCATCTTGGACAGAGGAGCCCAATTTACCTCTCATTTCTGGAAGTCTTTCCAGAAAGGATTGGGTACCAAAGTTAATTTGATTATAACCTTTCATCCACAGATAGATGGTCAGGCAAAGCGCACTATTCAGACGGTAGAAGATATGTTGAGGTCCTGCGTCCTTGACTTCAAAGGAAATTGGGATGACCATCTACCTTTGATTGAATTTGCATATAACAATAGTTATCATGCAAGCATCCAAAAAGACCCCTATGAGGCCTTGTCTAGGAGGAGGTGTAGGTCACCCATTGGGTGGTTTGAGGTTGGAGAAGTTGAGTTTATTGGGCCTGACCTTGTCCACCAATCCATGGAGAAGGTGAAGATTATTAGAGAGAGGTTGAAGACTTCACAAAGCCATCAGAAATCTTACACCGATATGGGGAGAAGAGACTTAGAGTTTGAGGTGAGTGATTGGGTATACTTGAAGGTATCGCCCATGAAGGGTGTCATGAAGTTTGGGAAGAAGGGGAAATTAAGCCCTCGCTATATCGGCTCTTATCAGATTATGAGGAGAATAGGGAAGGTTGCTTATGAGCTAGAGTTACCTTCTGAGTTAGACGTAATCCATCCAGTGTCCCCCATTTCTATGTTGAAGAAGTGTTTTGGAGATCCTGCTTTGGTGATCCCTATTGAGAGCACTAGTGTCAACGATAGCTTGTCCTATGAGGAAATTTCAGTCAAAATCCTGGATCAACAGGTTCGCAGACTGAGAAACAAAGAGACAGCCTCCGTTAAATTTTTGTGGAGGAATCAATTTGTTGAGGAAGCCATATGGGAAGATGAGGAAGAGAGGAGAGCTGAATACCCGCACCTATTCGTGCCTGACGATGAGGATATCGAAGGTAAAATTTATATTTTTACCTAACTTTGATGTTTCTATCCTGAGTTAATGTGTATATTTTGATGTTCTAAGTAGATGTTATTGAGGTCGATAAGGAGACGAGAAGTTGAGTTGTTGAGTGAGTATCCAGATGAGTCTTGAGTCTATTTGTGCCATAATACCCCTATTACCCATCATTCGAGGACGAATGATCCCAAGGGGGAGGTGATGTAACACCAAGTAAAATTATCAAAATACCCCTAGAGGAGAGATGTGAGCATAACAAATCTTATGATGTTCGGATGGGAAATCCAGGGCCGGATTCGTGATCAGCACGAAATATTGAGTGGGGGAAAGGTCTCGGTCAAGTTTTAGAGCGACCGAGTCAAAAGATAATTTTTTTTTTCCAAAACAAAAAACAGTGAGAGTTCGCGACAGAGCCACATCGCAGACCCATCGCGGAGGCGCACTTATGTTTTTTCTAAATTTTATCACGGGGTTGAGAAAACTCGTTCACGAAAATTTTCGCCAAAAATGAATTGGCCGCGACTAGTCCGCGTCGCGGATTGTGTTATTTTACAACTGAAATTTTTTTAAAATTTTGAGGGGAATTCTAGTCCAATCCTAACATCTTCTAAAAACCATATACAATTAATATAGGTTATATTCATGAAGGAAGGGTTCAAAACCCATTCTAAAATCCTTTTCCTAGCAAATTCACAAAGTTAGGTCTTGAGGAGAGTCGAGGTTGTAGAGTCAAGAGGCGATTCTACGAGGAAATTGTTGTTAGCAATCGTCCCAGGTATGTAAGGCTAACCTAAAGCATGAGATTGTTCTTCCATGTGCCCCCTTTTCAGTGAATTGAGTCTATGATTGAAGATGATGAGTTATATGTGAAAATCCTTGAGTATTCCGCTGAGTTTTTACTTAATTCTTATATTTTATATGAAGTGATGATCATCACAAAACTATTTTACTGCATAACTTGTTTTCATGAATGATTTTACAAAATTCCATGTCTATTGTATTAAAGAATGCAAGAATGAGCTTATGGGGAAAGAGTCTAGAGCCTTGACGATGATCATGTTTGTGATGTTGTGCTTGTGGTCCAAATTAATGAGAGTCTTGATGATGATGTTGATGAGAGAGATGTTCATGAGTATTAAAACTTGAAACTAAATTCCAAAAGAATGTTTCGAGCTCACGATGTTGACGTTGATGTGGATGTTGATGAGTTGATGAGTTGGTGAGTTGATGTTGATGATGATGTTGATGTTGATGTACTATTTCCCTCTAGGACCAATGATGATGATGTTAATGATAATGTACTATGTCCCAATATGACCAATGAAGATGATGTTTTATGAGCATGTCAAGTTCTAGGAGGAGTATTGAGCACCGAAATGGGTGAGAGTGAGTCAACGCGAACTCATTAACTACGTGAACCGCATAGGAGAGAGGATCGAACCTCAATGCGGATGTTTCCTTGTCCAAAAAGAGGACTGATATTCTTTTGTGGATCCAATGATGGTGATGTCCTTTACCCTGGGCAGGGTACTGGATGGATGTGGCAACGACATCACTTCGTCGTATCATCACCAGCTCAAAGGTAATGGTTGTTGGTTAGAGAAACTCCCAGTTAGGTCCTATATTTAAGTATTGTGATGTTGATGTGATGGTATTAGTCTTGATGGATGTTAATGTTTTATTATCTACTCATTATCCTTGTCCTAAACGGCATAAGTCCTTTGAGATGAGTCGAGTTTCCTTGAGATGAGTCTGATGTATTGATGAGATGTTTATGGTCATTGTCTACTCATTCTATAGATAGACATTTGACATTCTGATGGAGTATGATGTTGAGTTGATGTTATCCCTATACTGGTTTATGTGTATTATTATATTTAGTCATCTTACATGTCGTACATTCCACGTACTCATGACACTCGGCGCTACCTCATTTCATGATGCAGATACATGAGGTAGAGGACTTCACTAGACGCATCGTTGAGGTTCAGAGGTTCTGCGTTCAGTTATTGGAGAGGCCTCCTTTCTATCCGAAGGAGCCTTTTTCGTTATCAGTTATTTTATTTTATTTAATTAGGTAGCCATGGCTTGTCATGATACCTTCTTAGACTGTCTAGTTGAGCTGAGTTAGAAGCTTCCTAGATATGAGTTGAGGTTTGATGTTGAGGTCTTTTCCCTATTCGAGTTGAGTTAGTAACACTGTTTACTTGTCATTGATGTAGAGACTGAGTTTATTGACTATTGGCCTTCTTATTGATGTAGAATAAATTGTGTATCTCACTACCGTATTTTATTACTTCCGGATGCTTGATGTTGAATGACTGCCCTGAGATTGAGTGGTTCGCTTGGGGACTAGAAATAGTCTCTGGGTGCTAGCCACGCCTAGGCTACTCTACCGGGGCGTGGCACCTTTGCCTGTTCCAGGAGAAATCGCGATGGGGATAACCATAGCAGAGAAGTCTTTTCTTTCTTGCTCTTTATCTTCTTTTTGGACATTGATAAATTTTTGGACTCCACTAGATTGTTGCTCTTAACGGTCCCAGTGACGACGTCCGATCAAAACCCAAAATCAATCTATTGGAAATTCAAGTCTCTTCTCTCCGGTAGTTAGAGGAGAGATTTTTCTGACGGTGTTTTAAAACATTAAAGACCAAAATAAGAAACCCTCACCGGCAAACCTGATTTTTTGTTCCTCATCTCAAGAAGAAGATTTAGTTCCAGTGAGAATTTATCGACGAGAAATTTTTTTCGAATGTTGAGTCGACCCAATTTCTGATTGCTGAGTCAATTTTTTCGGCGAGCTTGATTTCTCCGGCTCGTAAAAGAAGAAAAGTTCACAGATTTCAACTTAGCAGATTCCAGCGACCTCTTCCAAGTTTGTCGGCCAGAATTCTCCAATAGGCAACATCCAGGTGATATCTTCCAAATTCCTTCTATTTACTTTGTTTGAATCAATTGTACCATTTTGTTAACCTCATATTCATTGGTTCCAAGTGTAGTGGTGTTGGGGTTTGATTGTGGATTAGGGGTCATGTTGTGAATCAGTGACGAAGGCAAGGGGTAGTAGTATTGTGAGGGGTACGAGCTTACTTAAGTTGAGAGTAGGGACATGGAATATAGGATCACTTACAAGGAAGTCCATAAAACTATTAAAGAGTCTTATGAACAGACATATTAGTATAGCATGTGGTCTCCACCAGATGGGTGGGTACCAAAGCTTGGGACATAGATGGGTTTAAACTTTGATACTCGGGAGGGTCTAGGGATAGAAATGGAGTACGCATCCTAGTAGATGAGGACTTTAGGGAGTATTTGTTGGGGTCAAGAGGATTGATGATAGGATGGTGTACATTAATTTTGTGATTGATAGTCGTATAGTGAATATAACATGGTCCTTGATGAGGAAGTCAAAAAGCGTTTTTGGGAGGATTTGGATGAGATTGCCAGAGGTATACCAAACACAAAAAAAAATTTATTGTAAGAGATTTTAATTGGCATATTGGTGTGACCTCTAGTGGTTTTGACGGTACTCATGGAGGCTTTGGTTTTAGGGAGAGGAATGGAGGTGGAACGTCTATCTTGGATTTTGCTAAAGCGTTTGAGTTGGTTATTGTTAACTCATGTTTAATGAAGAGGGAAAATCACTTGATTACCTTTCGTAGTATGGTAGCTAAGACTCAGATTGATTACTTACTTCTTCGAAAGGGTGATGGAAGCCTCGGTAAGAATTGCAAGGTTATTCCGAGTGAAATATTTCCACTCAATGTAGGCTTCTAGTAATGAATTTAAAAATTATAGGGTGAAAAGAAAGAAGGCTATTTATGTCCAACTGAGGATTAGATGGAGAAGTCTGACTCCTGGGGAAAGTTAAGTAGCTTGGGGGCTTGGAGTAGTAGTAGAGATATGAACACCATGTGAGACACTACTACTGGCTACATTAGAAAAGTGGCAATTGAGGTACTAGGGGTTTTGAGAGGGACCTTGGGTGGACGTCAAGGTGGTTGGTGGTAGAATGGAGAAGCTCAAGGCAAAGTGAAAGCTAAGAAGTTTGTCTATACAAAGTGGTTGGAGTGTATGGATGAGGATTAAAAACAAAGGCTTAAGGATATTTATAAGATGGTGAAAATAGAAGCAAAGACAATGGTCACGAGTGTTAAAAAGCGTTTGAATGCTTGTATGTTGAGCTTGGTGAACAAAGCAGGGACAAGAGATTGTATAGGCTCACGAAAGAGAGAGCAAGAAAAGCTCGTGACTTGGACCAAGTGAAGTGCATCAAGGATGATGAGGGTGAGGTGTTGGTGGATGAGACTTCCATTAAACAAAGTGGCAGGCATACTTTCATAAACTCTTAGACCAAAAAAGGTACAAAGATATTGAGTTGGGTGATTTGGCGCACTCTGATAGTCATCAAGATTTTTGTTACTGCATGCATTACAAGGCTGAGGAGGTTGTACGTGCTATTTGAAGGATGAAAAGAGGGAGAGTGATCGGACCCGATGAGATTCCAGTGGATATTTTGAAGAGCATGGTCAAAGATGGTATGGAGTGGTTGACTAGGTTGTTTAATGCTATTCTGAAGACTGCGCAAATGCCCGATGAAATGAGGAGGAGTACAATGGTTCCATTGTACAAGAACATGGGTGATATTCAGAATTGTAACAATTATATGGGCATCAAGTTGCCAAGCATTACTATGAAAGTTTGGGAGAGAGTGGTGAAGTTAAGGGTGAGAAAAAAGTGTCTATTTCAGAGAATCAATTTGAATTTACCCTGAGGTGATCGACTACTAAGGCAATTCATCTTGTTCAGAGGCTAGTGGAGAAGTATAGGGAAAGAAAGAGGGACCTTCATTGATATTCATTGATCTTGAGAAGCTCTATGACAGAGTTCTGAGGGATGTCCTATAGAGGTGTCTACAAGCGAAAGGTGTCCCTATAGTGTATATTAGGGTTATAAAGGACATGTATGACAAAGTCAAAACTCGGGTAAGGATGGTAGGGGGAGACTCAGAGTGTTTTCTTGTTGAGATGGGACTTCATCAAGGTTTAGTTCTAAGTCTTTTTCTTTTTTGCTTTAGTAATAGATGAGCTGACATGATCTATTCAGGAGGAGGTTCCACGGTGTATGCTTTTTGCGGATGACATAGTACTGATAAATGAGACTTGTAATAAAGTTAATGATAGGTTGGAGGTGTGAAAATGTACATTGAGATGAGAGTCATCCAAAAATAGTATCTCTATCTCTATGAGTTAATGGAAAGATCTTCGTAGATTTACCCTCCCTAGACCCCACTTGTGAGATTTCATTGGATATGTTATTGTTGTTGCTGTTTATGGAAGGGTGTACGGCTTATTGTTCCTTTCATGGGCTGTAAAACCCCTTGTAAATCTTTACTTATAAAGTATTTCCCAAGTTTTGTGGTGTTATGCGGACCTCAGAAGCAATCACGACTCATAACGGTGTTCTCTTGTTGGCCCCAAAACTCCACATCTTTGAAGTTTGTTCCACTGACAATCTATGGTCCATGAAACTCTTTACAGTTTGTGAGACCTTTCGTGGTGTGGATTTAAAATTTTCCTTTTTATAGTCTTCTGCAAGTGGCTTCCATGGATCACAGATTCTTATACGATCTATGAATCCCCTACGTGGAACCCTTAGCTAGCAGTTTTCTGCACTTATTTTTTTTATCCCAGCTTTTCAACTTTCGAGGTATTACACTTATTTTGTCTCTTTTGTCACTTTTAGTTTATAGAGTTCAAAGCTAGCTGGGACTTTCCTAGCAACTCGTTTATGACTAGTAGAAGCTTTCAGACATGCGTTTAGATATCTGTTGTGTTAACGTTATTGGTTTTATGTTTACTTTTGCTTTTATGATGATTTTAACTTTAATATGATTTCCTCGTGTCACGTGGTTCGCTCGGGGTCCTTCGAGATTTTGAGTATCATGTTACAACTAAGGGGTCCTTTGAGGTTCTGAGTATCGTGGTCTTCACCTTGGCAAGTGAGAAACTCTCTTTTCAGAGTATGAATAGTACACTGGACTTTATGTTATAGCTCACATGATTTATGTCAGTTAAAAGCACTTCCTGTAAAAGACATGTCATGATTATGCTTTTAAAAATATTGCATTGACCTTGTTATATGTTTTCAGAAATCAGATTATTAGTTTTACTTCATGTTTAGCTTGGTGATTGTATTATTACGTTTTTAGACTTATTATGATTTATGTTATGTTATTGCATATTCCATATACTCCTTATATTCCATAGTATTGACCACATACTTTTTGCCTAAATTGTCTTATAATAGAGGTTCATGTGCAACCTTCTACGTTTACGGTTAGTATTAACTTTATCGGCATGCTTTATTGGTGACTCCTCATGGTTCCGAGGACAAACTTATTGTCACAACTTGATCCTACCCCTACTTTCAACATGGTACTCAAAATCTTGAGAGATCCCAAGCTAACTAAATGGCATACATAAGCATACTAAACGAAGGAAAAATCATAACGAAGTAGTGGGTAGAGTTGTCTAAATCTTTGGATATCGTAGAATAGAAGGTTAAATCCAAAACGACGACATATGCTCAACATTTCATCATATATCCAAAAGGCTCTATCATAGAGATGTGACTACGACATGCTCTAACTTACGAATTAGTCTAAAACCAAAGTCAAGAAAAGTCAGAAATGAGTATAAAAGTACTTTTCCGAACATGAGGACTTACTATGACGTTGGGAAAATGCTGCTAGACTGACCCAGGGCTCTCCAACTCTAATACTGATCCTAGGGCTCTAATATTGACCCCAAGGCTCATATGAGCAAGTTCATTTCTGGCATCTCAATGTTAGCGGTAAAGGAGTACAAAACCATCATGCTGAAAAAGAAATGGACATCTCTCAATTGATGACCCATGCCCAATAGATCGAGGAGGAGAAGATCATGGAGAATGCTAGGAAGACAGAGAACACGAACCAATGGTTGTAGCTATTCTCATCTGAGGCCTAGTGGTGGTGGTTCTTAGTTTCATGAGGAGTTTTCAGGCTCGACCCTGTCTGTTGCTAGTGCCCCAGTGTGCAAGTTCAACAAAGATAGGTGTTGAAACAGATGCTCTTACTAGTCTGAGGACCTGGTCCCTCAATATACAACCAGCTTGACACAAAAACTATAGCAAATGAAAAATATAAAGAACCCAAGATTTAACTTGGAAAAGCTCCTTGCTCAAGGGTGAAACAACCACGACATGTCCCATAAGAATTTAAAAAGCCCAGCAATCCACTAAATGTTAGAGCAAAGTAGTCAAATACAACCTGCTGTTTATTTGTCCTACCCCTCTTCGTTTCCTACTTGCAAAATCTGAATTATAGGACTTTGAGCAAAAACCCAAAAACAAACAACCTACACTCTTGTCAACCTAGATGAACACAGACTTCTACCTAAAGGATTTCAAGGTCACAGCTAACCAAGAATCCGACAACAAAGAATAAGAAACAAACAAATGATGATCAAGTTTCCTTATAGTTTAAGAAATGATCTTTACAGATTTGTTAGAACTTCATACGACAACAAACTTGAAAGAACACTATAGACTCTATCTATCAGGTCCCTTGAAAGCAGATGCATATCTTCTCAAGTTATGACAAAGAGAACTTTTGGTCTTTAAAGCTTACAAAATTGATTCCTCAAAAATTTGTCTTTTGTTTCTTACAATTGATCCTTTTATACTTGCACGAGGGATCCTGTAAAAGACCATTGGTACTTCAGTACAATGAAGCACAATTCTCACCAATCATGGCATCTTTTCCAGCGGTAGCCCAACACTGCCTATTCTGCAATTTCAACATGATGCTGACCTGGTCCTCAATTTATTTCATTAGTGTGTTAGTCATTAAAATGGTTATATAACATTTCCCCTCTTTTTGATGATGACAAACTAATGTTCCCCCTGAATCTAATGTTCCCACACTTGTTCCCTCGAATGTAATATTCCCACACTCGTTCCCCTGAATCATATGCCAACCTCAATCATTAAAAACAAATACAGTAAACTAAATAGAGTGAACATGTACTGAATTCAGAGCCATCATGGCAACAAAAACACAAACAAAAGCATAGAAATGGGAGAACAGAACAATGAAGCATGTCCAACAAAAATAAGATTGCAAATATATGTATTCAAGATACAACAGAGAATCATAACAAAAACATATCAGAACATGACAAAAAACAAAAGGAGGAACATCATAGAAGGAGACTAGTCTAGGGACCGGAAGGTTTAGGGGCAAGGGACTGGAGAAGAAGGGTCATTCTAGCATTAGAATCTTGATGGGCTTGGAGAAGTTACTGAGTTAGAGACTTGAATTCCATGGCCGGCCTACTATTTTCTTCCCTCAGCTGAGACATTTCTACTGAACCAAGTCCCTTGTTGACCCCCTGTGCTAGTTGAGCCTTCAAGGCCACTATTCCAGTATTTTTAGCAGAAACTGCAGTGGTCAACTCCTCAGCCTGCAACTTTAGCATGTCCTATTGTGCTATGAGATCTGAAACTTGAGACTTAGGCAAGTTCCCAGCCCTTCCTTCACTGCACTCACATTCCATCAAGGTGGTCTGTGAGAAATATTGTTTGATAGTACCTGGTACCCCTTTTTTCAGCCTGATCCAAAAATGCTCAAACACATAATTGAGCGAGTAACCATATGCAATCCCATGTTTTCCATCCTTTACTTTCACTATCTTGTGTATATGTGCCATCATTAACCCAGGAAGATTGATTACCTCCAACTTGCTCAAAGCTTCCATTAGGAAAAGATTAGCAGTTTTGGTAATGGTACGCTTCTCAGTTCAAGTTAAAAGAACTTTATTCACCAACTCAAATGTGAGGAGTATCAATTTTGAGGGATGAAGGAGTTTCAGTGTCTGACATTGTGAGTTTTTCGGATGGGGGAGATGGGAGAGACATTTTGAGAGTCAAGAACAAAGTCAGAGGGAAGGAAAGGATTTAATGAAAATATGTTCAAGGAGAGTGAAAATGAAGGAATTTAAAGAAGTGAGGAAGCGTGAAAAGTTACATCTTTTTGGAGTAGGGCTGAAAAGACAATAGTTCAGAGAAGAGGAAGAGATGTGTGGCCATTCTGACACATTTAATAATTATAATGATGCTGCAATTTGAATACTAACCTTTGAAAGAGAACCAAGTCCCTGTCATTCTGCAAAATTTTGTTGATCTACTATCAAGGTTCCTTTTTTGAGCAACTACAATATCGTTGTGCATATATCCTATAAAGGTACAGAGGTGAATTCAAGGATACTGTGCAACAAAATTTAGATACTTATACATGGATTTTAGCCAAAAATGGAGAGATTGGATCAGTAAGATTACTCAGATTTTCTCAACCATATCAGTCCTAACCTCATCTCATCTGACTTCTCTCAAACTGATCTTTACATGGAGGCTTCGTGAATATGTCATCTATCTGATCTTCTATGCTCCAGAAATTCATGCACATGTTTCCCTTTTCAACCTGGTCCCTGAGAAAGTGATCACATCAATGTTCTTTGTTCTTTTATAGTGTACTGGATTTTTTTTCCATATTCAAACCACTGATGTTATCACACAACAAAGGTATAGTATCGGTCAAGAATCCAAAGTCTTTCAATTATTGCTTGATTCATAGCAGTTGAGAGCAACAAGTGACAACAGCTACATACCCTGCCTCAGCAGTGGATGGTGCTACTGAGTTCTGCTTCTTGGTTCCTAGGAGATGAGAGAAGACCCTAGAAAGTGAGCTATATTTAAAGTATTTTTTTCTCAACCAGGTACCCAGTGAAGTCGGCATCTACATACCCCACTTATTCAAAAAAGAATCACCAGTTGGATAGAAAAGTGCTAGGTTATCAGAACCTTTGAGGTACCTCAGAATGCTCCTTGCAACCTTTAGGTTTGACTCCTTAGGACAGGCTTGAAATCTGACACACGTTCCCACGCTGAAAAAAATGTCAAACCTACTGGAAGTCGGGTACAATAGTGACCCTAAGATACCTCGATACATGGTTTCATTCACCTTGGGACCAGGTTTATCTGCATCCAATTTTGAGTTGGTTCCCATAGGTGTGTCAATGGGCTTGGCTTTCATCATTTGATATTTCTTTAACTGGTCCCTGATATATTTTTATTGATTGATTAAAGTACCTTTTGGTGTTACCTTAATCTGTATCCCTAGGAAGAAACTAAGTTCTCCCATCATACTTATCTCAAATTCCCTTCTCATCAGGTCCCCAAGTTCCTAGCAAAGTGAGTTGGTTGTGGCACAAAAAATATATCATCAACATAGACTTGAACAATTAGCAGATTATTGACCCTAGTCTTTAGAAAGAGAGTATCATTAATTTTTCCTCTCTTGTATACATGACCCAGTAAGAATCTAGACAATCTCTCATACCAGGCCCTTGGAGCTTGTTTCAACCCATAGAGAGACTTATCCAATTTCATCACATGATTAGGAAATTCAAAACTTCCAAAACTGGGGGGTTGCTTCACATATACTTCTTTGAGATATCCATTAAGAAATGCACTTTTGACATCCACTTGGTATTGTTTGAATTCTATATATGCTGTAAATGCAATGAGAATTCTGCTTGCCTCTTTTCTGGCAACTGGAGCGAATGTTTCATCATAATTTGTGCCTTCCTTTTGATTAAATCCTTGAATAAGAAGTTTGGATTTATGTCTTATTATAACCCCATTTTCATCTCGGTTGTTCCTGAACACCCACCTGGTCCCAATAATGGATCTATCTGGAAGTCTTGAAACTAAGTGCTACACTTGACTTCTTTAAAATTGGAGCAGCTCTTCTTGCATATAGTTTAACCCAATCAACATCCATAAGGACTTCCTTGACATTCTTGGGTTCTATAGAAGAGAGAAAAGCAGAAAAGGACATAAGATTTCTCGTCTTCGACCTGGTTTTAATGCCTGAGTCCAAAGGAGAAATCAAATTGTCCATAGGATATAATGAGTGATGCTTTCACCTGGATACCCTTCCTATTTGCTGGTCTTGACATTCTACTGCATCTGGACTTTCATCTTCAGCTGGTTCCTCATGATATGAATGGTGTAAAGTCCCATTACCAGCGACTACAGGGGCCTGGAGGATGAACTAGGCCTCCAGTAGGATTTCTTCTAGTGTCATCTTCTATTTCCACATTTTCATTCTAAGTGTTAGAGTCTGCTGTGGGATCATTCATCAAGATGTCTCTTTGTATCTAAAGTAATCCTTCTAGCTCAGAGTCATCTTTTCCACCTAGGCTTTCAAGATTTCCAAATTCATCAAAGATAACATGTACACTTTCTTCAACACAAGTGTTCTTTTATTGAATACTCTGTAAGATTTGCTGTTAGAGGAATATCTACCAAAGAAACCTTCATCACATTTGGAATCAAAATTTTCCAATTCCGCTTTCCTATTTATTAGCACAAAGCACTTGCATCCAAAAGATCCCAGGTGACTGATACTGGGCTTGCGAACAAACAAGAGTTCATAGGAAGGTTTGTTTTTTACGTACCTGATCAAACACGTGTTGATAACATAACATGCTGTGTTGACAGCTTTAGCCCAGAAGTTTTTGATCAACCCAGTTTCTATCAACTTTATTCTACAAATTTCCACCAAAGTTTTATTTTTCCTTTCAACTACTCCATTTTGTTGTAGGGTTCTTGTTTCTGAGAAGTTATGTTGAATACCTTCTTTAGTGCAGAAGCCAGCAATCTTGGAGTTTTCAAATTCTGTTCCATTGTTGGACCTGATCCCTGCAAGCTTGTTGCAAAATTGATTTTGAATAATCTTGATGAGAGTTATTAGCACATCAGCAACTTCATATTTGGTTCTCAGAAATATGATCCAGGTGAATCTGGAGTAATCATCAAGTACAACTAGAATGTATCTTTTGCCACCTCTACTCTGCACCTTCCCTGGACCACAAAGATCTGGATAGATGAGCTCAAGTGAACTTGTAGTGCTCACTTCCTTCTTTGATTTGAATGTATTCCTGGTTTGTTTTCCTTTTGCACACACATCACACACCTTGTTTTTACAAAAACTGATCTTGGGCAGTCCACAAACCAGGTCCCTGGTAACCAATTTGTTCAGCAATAAAGGACTAAAATTATCAAGTCTTCTATGCCACAAATCACTTGTCTTATCCTGAGCTTTGAGACAAGTCAAACTATTACCTCTCGCTGTATTGGGATCAGCAACATACATATTTTTGCATCTCTTGGCTGTGAGTATCACTTCTTTAGTTGACATGTTAGTGACAATACACTTGTCAGACAGGAATCTCGCTTTATTCCCCTTGTCACAGATCCAAGACACACTGAGGAGACTATACTGCAATCCATTGACATAGTACATATATTCAATTGAGTTTTCAAGAGATTTACCAATTCATCAAATTCCCATAATGCATCCTTTCTTCTCATTTCCAAATGATACACTACCACCTTGCAACCCTTTCAGAGGAAGAAAGTTCTTAGTCTTTCCAGTCATATGCTTGGAGCACCCACTCTCATGAACCAGCATTGACTGCTTCCAGACTATTCCTGCACAATACTCATTTGTTAGACTTGGGAACCCATTTTAGTCTGAGTTTTCAAAAAGTAGATAGAGGCATAATCAAATCCTTCTTAATCCAATAAGGTAGCTTTTTGTGCTCCTTTTTATAGTTAAAACCAAGTCCTACATGAGAGTTCTTATTCCCAGAATTTTTACCAGCGTGATAAGATTGTTGCCTTCTCACGGGTCCTTTTAGAACCTCATAGTCTCTCTTAACATGTCCATTTCTACCACAATGCAAACACAACAAGTTGTCAGACACAGACACATACTTGCTATGGGAATTGTAAGGTGGATTAATTTTATTCACTTATCCCATCCCTCTTTTCTCATAGCTTCTTTGATTTGTCAAATCACCTAGAAATTTAGAGGAGGTCACCCACTTTAGTGATTTGTTCAGATCATCCTTCACCTTGATCATGTCCTTTTCTAACACAACATTCCTTTCCAGAGACAACATTAGTTTCAACTCACTCTTTTAATCTTTCTAGAAGAGCTAGTTCGACCTTACTGGCTATACCTTTGAGCTTAATAACAGATTTAGACTCATTTTCTGATAACTTCAAAAGCTTAGTTGTTTATGTTTCTAAAGACAAAATGTTTCCTTCAAGATCAGATATCTGAAGAGCTAAAGTAAAATTTTCATCTTGAAATATGTAAATGCTATTTCTCAAACATCTTTATTAGTAGTAAGTTCACATATTGAGTCAACCAGAACACAAGCAAGTTTCTTAGTAGAGTAAAGATCCAAGTTTTCTTTCAGATCAAGTAGGGTTACCTCATCCTCAGCTTCATCATATTTTTCCATGAAGGCCAACTGGTTGTCAAATACATCATCATTATCCTTCAGTGCCATCATAGAGGAGTCTTCATGTTGTTCGGATTCTTTTGAATCGTTTGATGAGTTTACCCACATACCCAGAGCCTTTTTCACTATCCTGTCTATAACTACTTTCTTTCTGAATTGGTCCTTGCGTTTATCATTTTCAAATGTTTTGGCCTTGCCTTGAGAACACTCCCTGATGTAATGTCAAGGTTTACCACATCCATGGCACAACTCTACACTGTTTGAAAATTTCCCAGTGTTTCTTTTCTTCACAAAGCCATTGCTTCCTCTTATAATCTTCTTGAATATTCGAGTCAGATAAGCCATGTCCACCCCATCAACATCATCATCACTCTGAGCTAACTTAAGTGCCATAGATTTATCCTTTTTGTTTTCCCATTTTGCAGAATCATGTTTCTTGTTCAGCTCATGAGTTTGAAGATTTCCAATGAGAAAATCCATTGTTAGAGTCTTCAAGTCTTTTGATTAAGTAATTTCATCAACTTTACTTTCCTAAGATTTTGACAGTACTCCGAGAATCTTTCTAACTTGCTTACTCTGATTGATGGGTTCTCCTAAACATTTCAGCTCATTTATGGTAGTGAACTTGGTATGTATATCATGAACGGTTTCTCCTTCTTTCATGATAAAATCTTCATACTAAGAGGTCAACATATCTACGTTGGATTCCTTAACTTGTTCAGTCCACTCATGCGCATTTCCTATTTCCTTGACTTGTTCAGTCCGCTCATGCGCATTTCTTAGGAAATCACATATTTCCTTGGCAGATTGACATGCTGAGATTCTATTGTATTCTTCAGCACCTATTCCATAAACAATCAGCTTCTTTTCCTCATAGTTCTTCTCAATATTCTTCCTTTCAACTTCAATGTATTGTTGTCTAGTTTTGTGAACAACCTTGGTTACGTCACCTTCTTTGACTTCAACAGTAGGGATGTATGAACGATCTAAAATAATGTCCCGTGATTCACTATCTTCAGCAATGAGGAAGTCATGCATTTGATTCATCCACCAATCATAGAACTAGCCATTGAATCTCGGAGCTTTGGTGGTTACTTGAGTTACAGTTTGTTGGTGGAATCAGTTAATTGAGGGTGCTACTTGAGAGGCCAAAGCCGATATGATGTCTCGTTATCGTCGCTTCTTTACCTTCACTTCAGTTTCAGTTTGATGTATTGGATCCTCCTATGAAATCTTTCAAAACTCAGGCAATTTAGCTATTCTCATGATTCCTTATGCATGCATGCTCACAAATCAGTTTTAAAGTTCATGTTTTAGCTTGGAGTCGATTACTCCTTCGTTTTATACATTTAGATATGATTTGCATTTGTGATAGGCTATTAAATGTTCCTTCTATTCTATTCTCATTCGAGGATGTATGTTACAATTAGGGAGATATTCTGAATGTGGAAAGTTGGGAAAAAAGGAAAACTGTTGGTGCGGAGGTTGTACGGTCATTGTTCATGCCTGTGAATAGTTCCACGGCCCATGGAGGTTACCAAACTACCTATAGAGCTTCTCATGGACCATAAAAGGGCCCATGAATCTGATCACCTTAGAACCTAGAAATCTAAACCTTCATAAGCTGGTTGTACGACCCACGTACAGCTGTACAGACTGTACATTTCCCCTTACAAGTCATCCTTCACGAACCCAAATCCCCTCATCCCACGGACCCTTGTACGGTTCATAGGGCCTTTTGTAAAAGAAGTACCTTCAATAATTCAGACCCCCAGTTCTTGAGAATAAAAGTGGACATCACATCACTCTTTGTCACCCTGATATCTCTTCCTTTTCGCATAATCTTCAATCCCATTAATAAATTAGCTTTCTAAGTAGCCTCTTCTTCTCTTAATGATCTATTCCATTGAATATTGTCAATCTCTTCAATTTTGTGCAGAATGAGATCTTTATTCTTTTCCAAATCCCCGTAGTTGCTTGCGTTCCACTCTATTAATTTTTGCCTTCAAAGATTTCAACTTGGTTGTTAAACATAATCTACCCTTCTGTTAATAATAATGGAATCCCACTAAACCTCAACTTTCTCATTGAAATCTTTAGTTTCCCGCCACCATCCTTCAAACTTGAAATAAGACATTTGTGATCCCAATGGCGACTCTGAAGCACAATTGGTGTGTGATCAGAACAGATTCTAGGGAGAATCTCTTGCTTAATTTTGTAGAAATTTTCTCCCCATTTAGTATAGGAACCTGTCAATCCTGAAAGAGGTTTCCAGATTGTTCCCTCTAGTCCCATTATAGCTTCTCCCATCTAGTTGAGGATCAATCAACTCCATATCCTCAATAGAATCCAAAAATTCAGTCATGCATCTTGAGGTTCTGCAGAATTCTTTTTTTCTGAAGAACATTTGGAAATATTAAAATCACCACTTTTCACCCAAGGTCCAGTAAACAAACTTCTAACAGTCCCTTTTTCCCACTATGCTTCTTTACCTTTCCTGATTGCAATTTGGTGCATATACCTCTGTCATGTGCCAACCAAAATCATTTTTTATCGACTTGAATCTACAAGTCAAAGTGTAAGCACCAACTTCCCGTACTTTTTCTCTCCAAGTCATGCCATCCTACAATATAAAAATATCTCCCCTAGTTCTACTTGTCTCCAGTTGCCCATACTTGACTCCCCTATTTCTCACCTGCTTTATTAGTTCCCGAGTATATCTGTCAAGTTTAGTTTCCTGTAAACAGAGACATCTGCTTCCCATTTTTGAGTTGAACTATTGATCACCCTCCTTTTCTCTCTACAATTTAATCCCCTCACATTCCATGAAATTATTTGGACACTCATTGCAACACCCTAGAGTTCCCTCTGAATATTTCTCACTGCATCTATATAATCTTCTACTTCTTTTGTATTTGCTTTTTTCGTTGGACTTGCTGACTGATTTTCTTCTGGGATTTTTGATACCATGTCTCAAGAGATACTATCAAATAAAATAAGGTCCGATCAGTTTGATTCTATTTCCACTAGCACTGGGTATGATTGTAAATAATACATGACACTAGCTTGTTTAGTGTGAGAAATATGGGAGAAAAATATTATATAATTGTGTATTTATGTTACTAAATAGAGACCCTATTTATAGACAGTACAATATAATCTAAGTACAAGTAGGAGACAACATACTATTTCTATTCCAATTCTAAATAGGATTATATATTCCTATTCCTATTCTAACACTCCTCCTCAAGCTGGTGCATACAAATCATAAGCACCTATCTTGTTGCAGATATAATTAATACGAGGACCAGTGAGAGGACTTGGTGAATATATTTGTAAGTTGATCACTTGACTTCACAAACTTTGTAATAATATCTCTTAAGAGTATCTTTTCTTTGACAATGTGACAATTAATTTCAATATGCTTGGTCCTTTTAAGAAACATTGTGCAATATGAAGGGACCCTTGATTATCACACACAAGTTCCACCCAATCACTTTCGCCAAAAAATTAGCTCCCTCAGTAACTGCTTGATCCAAATAAGCGTGCAAGCCGCTACAACCATTTCTCGATATTCTGCCTCTACACTTGACCGAGCAACCACATTTTGTTTCTTTCTCTTCCATTACACCAAATCACCTTCTACTAATACACAATATCCAGATGTAGACTGTCTATCAAAAGGTGATCCTGCCCAATCGACATATGTATATCCAGTGATATGCTCATGGCCTTGATCTTAAAAAAGTAGTCCTTTTCCGGGCACTGACTTTATATATCGCAGAATACAAACAACAACATCCCAATGACCATCACAAGGGAAAATCATCAATTGTCTTACAACACTCACAGGGAATGGGATATCAGGTTTAGTCACTGTGAGATAATTTAACTTTTCCACTAGCCGTCTATACCTTTCAGGATTACTAAGTGGCTTCGCCTATCCTGGAAATAGTTTAACATTCATATCTATAGGAGTGTCAATGGGTGTGCATCCCATCATTCATGTATCCTCAAGAATATCTAAAGGCATATTTGCATTGAGAAATAAAAACCTAATCCAAACTGAGCAACCTCAGTACCTCGAAAATACTTTAATTTGCCAAGTTCTTTAGTCTGAAAATACTTAAAGATATGTTGCTTCAAACCAGTGGTACAATTTTTTATCACTGTCAGTGATAACAATATCATAAAAAAGTGATTTGTTACAAGAAATATAATTAGAAGCGCCTGAGTCCAAAACCTATGATCCAAGAGAACTAGACCGTGAAACAGAAGCAAAAGAATTACCTGCAACAGGAACAGTAGATTGAAGCATTACCCTCTCCGATACCATGTGAGAAATATGGAATAAAAATACTATTGAATTGTGTATTTACATTACTACATAGAGACCCTATTTATAGACACTACAATATAATCTAAGTACAAGTAGGAAACAACATACTATTCCTATTCCAATGCTAAATAGGATTATATATTCCTATTCCTATTCTAACAGTTAGAATTGAGAAGCTGGGCCTCAGTAAAATGAATTGGGCCTATATCAGAGGTAGCTCCCTTAAATACAATTCATGTGAGCCTTTCTTTTGCCCCATTAAGAGCCCATTGATTTTGATTAAAAAAGCGAACTTTCTCTTACGAGGCATTTGTCAGCTGTGTTATTTGAAATAGGTATCTTTTCAGAAGAACCCATCTGCCACTCTGTATTAATGTATAACCTATTATTTTTAATTGTGTAGTGTTTTCTCGCCGAATAATCCTTATTCTACAGCACTTCCTCCTCTCCAACAATCACCATGGTTCTTGATACGCTCCATATTAGAAATAAAAGGTAAGAACATTGTCTACTAATTTTACCTCTTTCAGAACTTCCTTTCCATATCCTTTGATTCTCATTCTAGCACACTTCAAATGGTTTATTAGGTATGTCTCTTCTTCTATTTCAAGCCATCCCCCCCATTGATTCCCGATGGCTTCGAACATTTTTCCCATCCAAAATCGAAGAGATAAGCCTTGTGCTCTTACCCATGTTGAGGCCTCTCATTGGTGAGATAACCTACAGTCAGCGACCACCATTCGAGATGAGTCTTCAATTGCTTCCATGCACTCTGACCTTCAAGAATGTGATCAGCCATGTGCTTGTTTGGAAACTTAAACAGAAAAGAGCAGCCTTCCATTTCGTATATGTCAATTCCAAAAGTATATTTGTAATAAATGCTCCTTTATGTTCTTTGATGAAATCATCAATCTTGAATGCTACGTCTCCCCATCCCATATTAACTGTAACTTCTGGAATAATAATGATAGATCTGTTCCCTCCTTGTGTAGTCACAATGCTCATGAATATTCCAAATTTGTGGTGTTTTCTAGAACAAAAGAAGTTCGAGTATTTCTCATTTATCTTCCACCTTCTTGTATGGGTGTTAGAGTGTTTTGAAGTTTCCCGGAGTACAAAGACTATGATTCTATTATTTTCTTGCTATAAGTTGATTTGCGCATCAGATTCTGGCTTCTCTGTCCATTCAGTCCAAACTTCACTTAAAACCTACCACAAAATAGATTCTATTTGTTGAAATCTAACCTGTTAATTGATGGTGAGTTGGTATGATCACATGGCTGCTGATGTATTTTCTGTTTCTAAAAGATAGATTCTCTGTTTTAGTTTTCAGTTATGAGTTTTCTAGTCTTTAGGCATGTCGCTGTTGGAAAACATAGTTCCTAGTGTTTAGGAAGTTTCTGTCTGAGTTGCTGCATCATTTTATTGCATATTAGTTATGATTTCATTATATTTACACATCTCTTCTTTTAACTTAATGGCAGAATCTCCTTTTCTTCTTTTTTCATATCTTTTTCATCTATAAAAAATCAACAAATTGATATCAGAGCCCCTCTTTATAAGGGACTTGTGAGTGACTTGTGGGTGACTTGTGAGTATAATATGAGTGAACCACAAAATCAGTTCCCTACCTATTTCCCTGAATAGCCATCAGAACACATGGAAACAGAAAATTCTTCTAGTTCTTACACTATTTCTCCACCAATGTTTGATGGAGAGAACAACCATGTATGGGATATAAAGATACAAATTCACATGAAAGCATGTAATCTTTGGGATGCATTAGAGGAGGATTATGAAATTCCTGCTTTACCTAGCAAACCAACAATGGCTCAGATCAAGCTTCACAAGAAAGAAAGACAAGAATATCCAAGGCAAAATCTTTCTTATATGTTGCGCTTTCACCTACAATTCTTTCCAAAATCAAGTTGCTAGAACCAGCAAAAGCAATATGGGATTTTCTCAAAGAAGAATACGGAGGAGAAGAGCCAATAAAAGGTGTGAAAGTTATGAATCTCATCATAGAACTTGAGATACAAAGAATGAAGGATACTAAAATGGTTAAAGAATACTCTAATAGGCTTCTTAGCATTGTGAACAAGGTAAGAATGCTGGGCAATAAGCTTCCTGATAGTAGAGTTGTTGAGAAAATTCTTGTTACACTGCTCGAGTAGTTTGAACTAACTATTGCTTCGTTAGAAAATACTAAGAATTTGTCAAAGATCACGTTGGCAGAATTACTAAACGCATTACAAGCATAAGAGCAAAGAAGGTTAATGAGACAGGAAAGTTAAGGAGAAGGTGCACTTCAGGCCAAGATGCAAAACTATACTGGAAGTAGATGCGAGAAAATGAAAGGGAAGAAGAACTCTTCTCAAAGTAATCAAGTTTTTATTGGTAATGGAAGTAGCCACAACTCAGGCAGTAATAGAGGAGACAAGTTCCCTTCGTGTTAGTATTGAGGAAGGAAGAAGCATCACTACAACAAATGTGATGTTTAGCCATGAATTGTTTAGCTATGGTCAAAAATTCGTCACCAAATATGCATTTTTTGTGACAAAAATTAGATTTTGTCCTCAAATGCATGCCTCACATATTTTTGGTGACGAAAAATGAATTTCATAAGAAAATGTTTTGCCTAAGAAGCTTTCCCACCAAAAAAATGAATTGGCGCCAATTATTATGTAATTTTAGTCACAAATTTGGGGATATTGGTGACCATCAGCTTCGTCACTAATTTTGTTGACAATTTGTGACAAACCTCAAATGTATGACTCACCTGTTTTTATCAACAAAAATGATTTCATCGAAATGTTCTTTTTAGCACAAAAGAAAAATTGGCGCAATTATTAGGCAATATTAGCCGCGAATTTGAGGATATTGGTGACGATCAGTTTCATCACTAATTTTATTGACATATTGTGACAAATCATCATTTGTCTCTGATTCGTTTAAGTTTAGATGCGAAAATATTTCGTCACTAAAATTATGTAATTATATTAGAGGCATAATACTATTTGTAGTAAAACGGTGTAAACTTTAGTCACTAATTGTATATCATTTGTGACGTAACTTTTTGTCACTAATACTATATACAAATTAGTGGCACTCATTTTTTTGTCTCTATTTATCTATAAAATTATATAGCTACGATAAAAAGGTTGCCAAGAATTATTTAAGGCACAACACATAAATTATCCCTTTAACTTGTCTTGAAATCAAAAGTTGGAACTCCAAATTTCAAAATGCACACACAGGCACTCTAACTAGCCCGGTTTTAATAATTAAAGCACAACTATCCTACTTGGCAAAACACGTGCACTACACGATTTTTTAGCGCGTGGTTGCAATATTTTACACTCAAAATGGTTAAAAAAAAAGGGGGCTGAAATGACTATTTTACCCTTAATAATTATCCCCCCTCTCTCTCTCTCTCTCTCTCTCTCTCTCTCTCTCTATATATATATATATATATATATATATATACACACACACACCCCTTTTTTTTTGTTCTTTGTAATACTAATCTTCAAGAATTGTTTTTCTAGTTTTTGATATCCTATGCACTAACAAAATTTGTAGAGCTTTGACAATCTACAAACCTTTTCTATCAAAAAGCATATTGACACTAATTATCGAGTAAGTTGACTCAAAAAAACTATATTATCAATGACACATTAATTTCAGTAATAGTACAATAAATAATTCACAATGAATCATTATTTATCGTATTTAATTTCTTTTGAAAAAGTTTCATTCCAAAAATTAGTTAAAAATACAAAACTTGAAAAAAGCATGACAAATACAGGAGAGATGCAAAAGAATCAAACTAAATATTAAAAATATATTAACTTCTCTCACAATTTTAAGTAACAGTTAGTTGTTTTTATGATAGGATATTTCCATAGTACTACATAATTAAATTTTTTAAAAATTTAAAGACTCATAAATTAGTGTAAGAAAATATCACAAAATCAGTTAAAAGAATATGAACGGAAAGAATCTACTAATAAAATAGTTAAATTAAGTCTTGTTTTTTCATAACCTCCAACACTAAAGAAATTATCAACCACTATTTCAATATTTAAAAGCAAAGAAGGTCTCAATGGTAACTATTATACAGTAAAAGAGAAGGTGCAGAGGATGCAGCTGAGGAACTAGCTAACAAGCTCGTGATAAAGGGCTTGAGACTGAAGTTGCTCTGGGGGAGACCACAAACTCCTAAACCAGAGACCGAGCTGTCTGATGAATCAAGGCAGCCGGCTGCAGTGACTCACCATGAATTGTTGCCCAGGGCTGTCATATCACAACAACATAATCAGCTTCCTCTACCTCAGGCACTCAGGAACACCCCCACAACCGATGCCATACTTCAACATTCCACCAATGCCTCAGCAGGAAAGAGCATATTATCCGTCAATGGATCCTCAAAGGATGGGTGTCGTGGTCCCATCTCAGGAAGGGGCTTTGAGTCCAGTTGCAGGATCAGGGCCTGAAAACAAGATTGGTTCTGAGAAACACCCACAAGGATAACATATCCACCGGCACCTCCACCTCAAGGTCAATTTTACCCGCCATACTATCCATCACCATCTTATGGGTAGATGCCACCACCACCACCTCCACATTATCAGCAGTATCCCTACCTTATCAAGCTGCGAAACCACCTCCCCACCGTTGAGCAACCTGCTTATCAGCAGAAGCCTCAACCAGTAGGAGCTGCACCACAACAACCTTAATTTTGTCTGTTTTGTCAAAGTTGCTTTGATCAAGAAGAATCTTTGTAAACCAATGTTTCATACATTCATTACTGCAAAAACAGTATTACTGCGTGAGCCATTTGAATTAAAAAAAATGGTAACTACTATTTCAAATTGAAATAAATAAAAGACACCACAATTATTTTTAAAATTAGGCTCCAGCTCATACACGGCTAAATAAAAGGGAGATCTGATTATTTTTAGTGCTATCTGACTATGATTTATGGCTACAATACGAAAGAACAAAGTCATGTGAGAGCTTGGATTCCTTAAAAGATTCTTTGATTGCCTATATTCTGATAATCACCAAGGGATACTTCTTCACAATTAGTCAAGAGGACCATCCAAATTTTGAGTGACGAAATAAAGTGGAAGAAAAATAAGAAGAATCTTACATACCTAAAAGAAGAAATAGCAATCTTTGCAACCAATGAGTGATGAGCCCTTACATGTATGAGGTTACATCATAAAATCATCATCATCATAATTTGTCTCATTGTCTTCATCTTTGTTAGTACCTTTACTACCTTTATATATTTCATGATCACTTATGTATGCTATCATAGTGTCGTCCACTAGATCAGAATATTATGTATTATTATCAACTTCATGTCCCGTTTGAATCTGCAATTCAATTACACTTGAATCTAAGATGGTGGAATCAACATCATCTCTGTGTAATTTACTCGGCCCATCCGCAACATTATGATCAATCATATTATTTTCAATCGACACATCTTGATACACTGCATCAATAGTAGTATGGAGCTCATCACTTTCCATCTTTGAATTTTGCATCTCTGGCACATCATATATATGTCTATCTTGAAATTTTTGCATGATTTTGCCAATTTCCCCCAAATTTTGGATCATAAATGTAAAATACTTGCTTTGCTTGAGTAGCTAATACAAAAGAATCTCGTTCATACCAAAACCTGCTTACATTAATACTAGTAAATTTTTTATCTTTCTGCATTCCTGTTTCTTGCAAAGATCAAACCACTTGCATTCAAACAGGACGACTTGATTGTCTTCAATATACTCTAACTCAATGATGTCGGTTATAGTACTATAAAAATCAATCACCTCATTTTCATGATAGCCTTCAACAACTATGCCGCTATTTTGACTTTTATGTAATTCATCACGGCTTTGAATATGGTATCTAACACCATTAACAATACAACCAGGATATGTCTTTCTACGCACATCAGGCCCATTGCCAAGGGATATAATTTCTTAATAGTCATTGATCTTTCCTTTTTACACAATTGCATAATCTATGATGAAAAATTATAACATTCAATTAGTAATGAAGAAAAAATCCAAAACTTAAGTACGATAACATAAATATCATCTTAAATATCACTTACTTTTCTTTTGAACCATAGAGGAAACTATTCTTTATGCTTTTCTTCTATATTCATGACACCTTGGTTCAACAACTCTTCGTTATGTCCTCTGCATGTAAAAAATTAAACTATTTAGAAGTAATTTGAAGTTAACAAAATACCAATATAGATAAATAAGAGAACTTACTGCAGATAAGGTTCTACTTCTTCACAATTACTCAACACATACCACCGATCCATATCAAAATCTTTCTTTGGTATTGCATCATAGTCTCCTTTAAATGGTCTAACACTCTCTGAAAATATGTCTAGAACATGTTCATCTTTGTTGTTATATCCATCAACATTTCGATCTTCACAGTTAAATCTAGTCTCGATGTCTGTAAGATACATAGAGCAAAGTCAAACATTTATCAATAATATAGCCTTCTGCAATAGAACATTCTGGTCAAGCCTTGTTTCACACATAACGCTTAAGCTTACACAAAAATCTCTCAATTTCGTACATCCAAAGATATTGTACGAGTCCCCCATACATAGCCTTTCGTGGTAAATGCACATCTAAATGTACCATTACATAAAAAAAAAGCAGGTAGAAAGATCATCTCAAGCTTACATTGTATAACAACTATATCCTTTTCAAGTTGCTCCAAGTCATCTCGTCCCAATGTCTTACAACTTACCGTTGGAAGAAATGGCCTAAGGAAATCAATGCTAAAGAGGTATCTTTATTTACAAACCCACGAATAGCTATATGCAACAGTCGCTGTAACAAAACATGATAATCATGACTTTTGAATTTAGATATCTTACCACCATCCACACTTACACAACCTGGGATATTTGAAGCATAATCATCAGGAAATTTAATTGATTTCAAAAATTATTAAAACTCTTTTTTCTCTTTTTCTGACATATTATAACAAGCACATGACATCATATATCTAGAACCATCATGTTGCAACCACAGCTCTTTTCTAATGTTCATATCTTTGAGATCTTGTTTTGCTTTCTTTGTGTCCTTAGTTTTTCCATCGATATTCAATAATGTCCCTAAAATACTCTCACAAATATTCTTTTCTATATTCATGATATCTAAATTATGCTGCAATTTCAAGCTGTTCCAATATGGTAACTCAAATAAAATACTTTTTTCTCACCCAATTCATCTCTCTAGGATCACGCTTTTTTTTGTTATTGTTTGTGTGTTTTCCTGGTCTATAAGTACTAAGTAGATCCAATTGTTGTAAGACATCATCCCAGATAGCTCTTTTGGTTTTGATCTTTTTTCTGTCTTCCCGTTAAACTTTTTGCTTCTTCTCCATGTGTGGCTAGATTCAAGATAACGACGATGACCCATGTAACAAATTTTACTTCTTATTTTTTGTGAAGGTGCATCCTTTTTGCAAGTAGGACATGCCATTTATCCTTTCGTACTCCGTCCAGATAAATTACCTGGTACATAAGAAACAATATATAATAAATACTAGAAAGATATACTAAACATAAAATTGACACTACAAGTGTTGGTAAAAACTTGTGTAAAATGACAGACAATTTCAAAGTTAATCTCTATTCTTTTGTTATGGAAATTTATTCTTCTTGAAACATGAAAAATATTTATTTTTCATAAGGTGTGTTCTCTAGAACAAAGTGACATATGATCTTCTCTAAGGCATCAGGATTACAAGAAAAGATGAACAAAAACACAGTGTGATTTGGAGGTGTGTTACGTATAATGACCTCGAAGGTCATTTTTGCAGAACAAAATTGGGAGTTAAAATGGAGATTTTAGGTCCAAATCTACATTTTTAGTTCTTTAAAGTTGGTAAATTTGAGTTTTCTAGCCGTTTTGATTAATGAGAATCAAAATTTGATTCTTTCAATTCTATTAGCTCCAGAATGCTGAATTTGGTCTATGAGAACTTGCAGAATTGAATTTGGAGTTAAAATGGAGATTTTAGGTCGAAAGTTGCATTTTTAGTTCTTTAAAGTTGGAAAATTTGAGTTTTCTAACTGTTTTAAGTTTTGAGCATTGGAATTTAATTCTGTCAATTTCATCAGCTCCAGAATGCCGAATCTAGTCTAAGAGAACTTGCAAAATTGAATTTGGAGTAAAAATAGAGATTTTAGGTGCAAATTTGCATTTTTAGTTCTTTAAAATTGGAAAATTTGAGTTTTCTAGCCATTTTAAATTCTGAGCATCAGAATTTGTTTTTGTCCATTCCATCAGCTCTAGAATGCCGAATCTGGTCTATAAGAACTTGCAGAACTGAATTTGGAGTTAAAATGGAGATTTTAGATCCAAAGTTGGATTTTTAGTTCTTTAAAGTTGAAAATTTTGAATTTTCTAGCCAATGCCGAATTTGGTCTATGAGAACTTGCAGAACTGAATTTGGAGTTAAAATGGATATTTTAGGTGCAAAGTTGCATTTTTAGTTCTTTAAAGTTGGAAAATTTAAAATTTCTAGCCATTTTGAGTTTTGAGCATCGGAATTCAATTTTGTTGATTCCATTAGGTCTGGAATGGCGAATTTGGTCTCTGAGAACTTGCAGAACTGAATTTGGAGTTAAAATAGAGATTTTAGGTGCAAAGTTGCATTTTTAGTTCTTTAAAGTTGAAAAATTTGAGTTTTCTAGCCATTTTGAATTCTGAGCATTGGAATTCGATTCTGTTGATTCCATCAGCTCTAGAATGCTGAATTAGGTCTATGAGAACTTGCAGAACAATATTTGGAGTTAAAATGGAGATTTTAGGTCCAAAGTTGCACTTTTAGTTCTTTAAAGTTAAAAATTTTGAGTTTTCTAGCCATTTTGAGTTCTGAGCATTGGAAATTCAATTTTGTCGATTCCATCAGCTCCGAGATACCGAATTTGGTCTATGAGAACTTGTAGAATTGAATTTGGAGTTAAAATGGAGATTTTAGGTGCAAAGTTGCATTTTTAGTTCTTTAAAGTTGGAAAATTTGATTTTTCTAGCCGTTTTGTATTCTGAGCGTGGGAATTAGATTCTGTCAATTTCATCAGCTCCAAAATGTCAAATCTGGTCTAGGAGATCTTATAGAACTGAATTTGGAGTAAAAATGGAGATTTTAGCTGCAAAGTTGCATTTTTACATCTTTAAGGTTGGAAAATTTGAGATTTCTAGCCATTTTGAGTTCTGATCGTCAGAATTCGTTTCTGTTAATTCCACCAGCTCTAGAATGCCAAATCTGGTCTATGAGAACTTGCCGAACTGAATTTGGAGTTAAAATGGAGATTTTAGGTCTGAAGTTGCATTTTTAGTTCTTTAAAGTTGAAAATTTTGAGTTTTCTAGCCGTTTTGAGCGTCGAAATTCGATTCTGTCGATTCCATCAGCTCCGGAATGCCGGATTTGGTCTATGAGAACTTGCAGAACTGAATTTGCAGTTAAAATTTGAGTTTTCTAGCCGTTTTGAGTTGTGAGAATCGGAATTCGATTTTGTCGATTCCATTAGCTCCGGAATGCCATACTTGGTCTATGAGAATATGGAAAACTGTATTCGGAGTTAAAATGAGGTTTTGGACACATCTGGAACAAGGCTGGTATCGCCACACTCCACTGAGATCTACCTAACAAGCAGGACAGACTTTGAATCAGTTGGATACATGCTTACTATATCAAGAATCAGGAATTGGCTACTCTTGTGATACCAGGTCGAGCTTGTTAAATGTTGAATAAGCTCCGAGAGCTTGGACGACCTTGGAACAAATTCATATTATTGTTCAACCTGGGCAGAGTTTGATTAGAGGTATTTATCTACAGCTTCTAGGAGTACTAGCAAGAGTTAGATGGAAAGGACTGATATTCCAGAACCAGGCTTGGCCAAAAGCTACATATACTTTGCGGTTATGACTTCATGGCAAGACTCTAACCACAAAAAGATTTAATTTTTGAGGAATGAATGTAGATCCGGCTTGTCTACTGCCAGATCCTATAATGAAGATAAGGATCACCTGTTTGTTTCATGTTCATATGGAATTCAATTGTGGAACAGATTGCTAACTTGTATTGGCCAGTCTACTATCACCCTAATGGACGCATCATCTAGAATGGTACCTCAAATGTGGAAAAGGAAAATCTATTTCTCTAAGCTCTTCAATCTGCTATGTGCTGAGATATTATATACAATATGGATGGAAAGAAACAAGTGAATTTTTGTAACTAAGCTATGACATTCTAATGACTGCTACTGGTGATTAATAAATCATGTTAGTTACCAAAATAATTTAGCAGATGTTTCAACTAATAAAAGATAGCATTCAACAATAAACTTGGCTTCCTATTAAGAGTTATTGTTCAGTAAATTTAATTGTCAAAGATTTTTCATATACTATAGTGCGGACAATAAACAAGTACATGTTTACTATTAGCATCTCCTTCAGGACTGTTTTATAATTGGTTGTTTATAATTGACGGGAATAGCTTATTGATTATAAGAAAGAGATCTGGTATATGTTGTTCTTGCTGCAGTACTGAGATACAAATTTTCTTTTTTCTCTGGCATTCCTACCTTGTTTATGGACGGACATATTTACCAATGACATGTGATAAAGTAATTTCATTCTCTATATTATTAAAGAACGATAGAGATTGGAAAAGAAGTTAAGGCATAATATGAAGAATGATAAGACTAAAGATGATTTCGACACCATTAAAAATAAGAAAGTTAAACACTTACCATAAGCTAGAAAGTCATTTATGGTCCATAAAATAGTGGCATGCATCTTAAAGTACTTCCCGGTAGATGCATCAAATGTTTCTACACCATCAATCCATAACTCTTTCAATTCATCAACCAAAGGCCGTAAGTAAACATCAATATCCTTTCCAGATGCCCAGGAATAGGTGGTGACATCATCATAAATGGATCCTTAAAGCATTTCCAAGGAGGAAGATTATAAGGAAATAAAATGACAGGCCACATGCTATAAGTGGTGCTCATGTTACTAAATGGGTCGGAACTGTCAGTCGCGAGGCCAAGTCTAACATTACGTGGTTCTTGTGCAAACCACATATGATTCTTATAAAATTCTTTCCAAATTTTGGAATGAACAGGATTCCTTAATACATTTGTCTCATCATGATATTTTTTTAATGCCACCTCATGTCCGTGCTTGTTTTTCTAGACATAAATAATCTTTGAAGTCTCGGCTTTAAGGGGAAATATCATAAGACTTTATGAGGAACTTTTTTACTTTTTTCATTATCAATTTTCCACGTTGAAGTACCACAACTTGGACATTCTTGTCTATCTTTAAATTCACCCCAATAAAGCACACAATCATATTTATAAGCATGGATCATAATGTATCCTAATCCTAGACCTTCTAGCATATTTTCAGCATCATAATGAGACTTAGGAAGTGTCTCACCATTTGGTAATGCATCTCTCAATAATTCCAACAACATATTCAATGATTTATTTCTCCATTGATTGTACTCTTTCAAGTGAAGCAATTTCACAATAAATGACAACTTCGAGAACTTCTTACATTCCGGATATAATTCACGTTCAGTTTCTTTCAACAATTTATCAAACTTGTTTGCTTCGCTCTCACTCAAATTATCATATGCATTATTATTAGTTGTTGTATCCTCGGAAAGATTGACTTTTGATCTTCCACCGATGTCTTCTAACATGGCATGAATGTCATCATGGCTGACATCTTCTTCATTTATCCTTTCCTCAATTTTCAATTTCATTGCAAATTGATTCATCAGTATCTCTCGTTGGTGATTGTTCTCCATGGTATATCCATTGCACGTAATCTTTCATAATTCCTTTCAACAACAAGTCGTCATGTACTACATCTTGTGTTTGAAAATTTATATTCAAACAGTCTTGGCATGGACATCGAATCTTAGAATTTTGATCAGAGTGAGATCGAACAAGTTCCATAAAAGATTGGACAACCTCAACATATCTTTTAGTGAACTTTGGTTCATGCATCCATCCTTTGTCCATGATAAACTACACAAACATATAATCACATAATAATTAAATATTATACCCAAGCATATCATAAGTGAATAAGCTAACTGTTCGTCTAAACTAGATAGAGGGTCAAGTATTCATCATCAACCACTTCAAATCAGTCTATTAAATTTCTCTATAGGTGCACGAGAACAAGCAAAGATTAAAGTCAAAACTTACGATTTTCTCCAGAAAATCCATTAATCAAGCTCAATACTGAACCAATACAAACATGAATATGAATTAACTGATAGGTGCAATGAGGTTTCAACATCATACAGGCGTTCTATTTCTCAGACAATTTGTCAAATATGGTACAGGCATCCTGATGTAAGCTTCTTTTCAACATCTACAATGAAGTTTCAACCCTCCCGAAAATTGGGAATTATAGTTCTAAGTTAGAATAAGGTTCACAATAATATCTACTCATAGGGACTCACAAACTATCACTAACAATGCAAACAATTCTCGCATTTTGCACAAAATTTGACTCGAAGGGAGACAGGGGATGGGAACAAGGAAGAGAGAATATATAGAAGCTTAGAAAATATAGAACCTTACCTGAACACAATATACGTATGATTAGGATCGTCGACTAACACTGGTACAACAGAGAGTATTATGAGGGGAACAAAGGACAAATGATGGTTTCTCTATTCTTTTTGGGAGAAATAAAAGACTCTATTCTTTTGGACAAAATTAATAGGAGTTAGGTGTTGGGTGTTTTTTTTTTTAAAAAAAAGTGAAGGTGTTTATTTTTGTCATTTTTTTTTGTAACACTATTTAATTATATTTATAATATTGACTTTTAAAATATATGTAAATAAGTGATAAAAAGGACTTCTAGTCATAGAAAGACTCTTAAATTTTCCATAGTTGATGAACTTTTACTTCTTCCTTATTTGAATCAAGAAAATAACCTACAGTCGCTAAGAAAAATTCTAATTTACTATGGGTTCTAATTAGTGATAGAATCTCTATATATAGGGCCTTTATAAATAAATAATTTATCAAAATTAGTGAATTATTTATCTTTTTATGAGTTCATAATTGAATTAAATTTTTTTCAACATGAGTTCTAATTAGTGATAGAATATCCAAATTAAGTTTTGCAAGTTCTCCTAGACCTGATTCGGTATTCCTGAGCTGATGGAATTGACATAATCAAATTCTGATGCTCGAAACTCACAAAAACGGCTAGAAAACTCGAATTTTCCAACTTTAAAGAACTTAAAATGCAACTTTGGACCTAAAATCTCCATTTTAACTCCAAACTCAGTTCTGCAAGTTCTCGTAGACTAGATTCGACATTCCGGAACTGATGGAATTGACAAAATTAAATTCTGACTCAGGTTTCAAAATGGCTAGAAAACTCAAATTTTTTAACTTTAAAGAACTAGAAATGTAACTTTGGACCTAAAATCTCTATTTTTACTCCAAATTCAGTTTTGCAAGTTCTCTTAGATCAAATTTGGCATTCTAGAGCTGATGGGATTGACCGAAATGAATTTTGATGCTCAGAACTTAAAACGGCTAGAAAACTCAAATTTTCCTACTTTAAAGAACTAAAAATGCAACTTTGGACCTAAAATCTCCATTTTAACTCCAGATTCAATTCTGCAAGTTCTCCTAGACTAGATTCGGCATTTCGGAGCTGATGGGATTGATAGAGTCAAATTTTGATGCTCAGAATTCAAAACGGCTAAAAAACACAAATTTTCCAACTTTAAAGAACTTAAAATGCAACTTTGGACATAAAATCTCCATTTTAACTCCAAATTCAGTTCTGCAAGTTCTCATAGACCAAATTCGGCATTCCGGACCTAATGGAATTAACAGGATTGAATTTTGATGCTCAACACTTGAAATGGCTAGAAAACTCAAAATTTTCCAACTTTTTAAAGAATTAAAAATGCAACTTTGGACCTAAAATTTCCATTTTAACTCCAAATTCAATTTTGCAAGTTCTCCTAGGACAAATTCGACATTATAGAACTGATGGAATCAATAGAATTGAATTTCATTGCTCAGAATTTAAAATGGCTAGAAATCTCACATTTTCCAACTTAAAAGAACTAAAAATATAACTTTGGACCTAAAATCTCCATTTTAACACCAAATTAAGTTCTGCAAGTTCTCCTTGACTAGATTCGGTATTTCGGAGCTGATGGAATAGACAGAATTATATTCTGACTCTCAGAACTCAAAACGGCTAGAAAACTCAAATTTTCCAACTTTAAAGAACTAAAAAAGTAGCTTTGGACCTAAAATCTCCATTTTAACTCTAAATCCAGTTCTGCAAGTTCTCCTAGACAAGATTCAGCATTCTATAGCTGATGGAATCGACATAAATGAATTCTGATGCTCAGAAGTTAAAATAGATAGAAAACTCAAAACGGCTGGAGTCATGAATTATATTTAAATGTACAAACAGACATTCCAACAAATCCGTTTTCAATCATTTAAGCATAATTGTCCAGCAGTCATAACCCGTGACATACAACCTCGATGATGTGTATTTTATGTCCAATCACGTGATGCCACATCATTAAAATTATTCCATCTATTTACAATATTTATAAAAAAAAGAACAGTAAAAGAAATATTTGTGATTAGCCAAAATAAATATATTCACAAAAAATTACAATTTTAATTTTAATTTTTTACTCCACACATTTTAAGATTAAATATTTTATCAAGTAAGAATTAGGTGAGTAAAAATATTATTATGTGAAGATAGTCAAATTTTGTTTTTAAAAGAAAAAGAAAAGAAAACGCAAGGACTTGTGGCCAAAAGATATCTTAATTTATCTTAAAAAATTATAAGTAGATGGGTAATTTATTTTGTTTCTTTTTAGTTTCCTTCCGTGTCTATTAATGTTTAATGTTTCAAATAGACTTTTAACATAAATATTAATAAATATTAATGTACTAGAGATGAGAGATCACAATGTTATAACTCCTACCACACTCCACAACTATTCCACTTCCTAAATTTTGGGTTAAACTCTACAAGTTGTGAAATCTTTTTGATTCCTCACCAAAACTTAACCATTTTTACCGTAACAATACTGGAAAAAACAATGTTTGGCGCTTAGTTTCAGAACTTTTGGCTCCAAACAAAATTTTAGAAGAGAATATATACAGGAGAAAGGAAAAATCTAATTGCATAGTGAAGTAGGATTCCCAAGTTTGAAAAAAGGTACAAGGTATGAAAATTTTCTCTTTCTCTTTGTTTCAACAATGTTAAGTACATCCTGATGATCATGTATGAAACAGAAACTAATATAAATAATATGTGTATTAACCCCTGCAATTTTGTATTGAATGAACATTAGGACTCATGTATTAGTGTTTATTGTTTCTTCAACACTATGAAAGCAATTTGCCAACCTACAACATAGTTTCTCCATCTCCATTGGTCTGCCTCATTCAATTGCTCAGCCAATATTCATATCTTTCAGTGCTCTTTCCCCAGTAACAAATTCCCTTGCTTATCGTTAACCTCGCGCTCTTTTATTTCGTTTGTATACTACAAGCAGTGAGTTGTTTGAAATAGTTTCTATTTTTTTTTCTGGGTTGCGGGGTTGAATTCTCTAATTGGTATTTGTATTTTTGGAATGACCGAAAATACCATCTAACCCAAAATAGTGTTTGCGTTTGTAATGAATGAGTCACTAAAATTAGCAACACAATCCGTTTGTTCTAGAAAAAAAAGTTGTTGTTTCGTGTTATTTTCAGAGTTACCATGAGTTTAATCCTAATAAACTACATGACTAACAAGAACATAGGTATCATTAATGTTGTAACAACTGTTCATATCATCACGAAGACATGAACAGAGTTGTTCAAATTGCAACAACTTCTTACAACTGCTCGTGAATCCTAGAGGAATGCAAGAACCTTCAAAGCTATATAACAAAGGATGTATCAGAATACTAAATTTTCACAATTATTCGTTATTATGCATATGGTATGGTACTTTACAGGGATTCAAGCAGAAGAAATGGCACCAGGAGGACGTGTCTATAAACAAAAAAGTCTTATTGAAGAAGCTATTTCAGCTACCCAATCTGCTAATGAGTCAAGTAAATGTACTCCTGTTACTACCACAGGTAATTTCATTTCTTATATTATTCAAATCATTTTAACAACCTGCTAAGGTAATGCATGGCTATAGCAAACAAATAGGGGGAGATCGGATCTCCTTGCCTCAATCCTTTCTTTGCATCAAATCACAATCAGATAGCACATAAAAGAATCAGATCTCCCTTTTATTTGGCAGTGTATCAGTTGGGCAGATAATAGATATGTTAGTTCACGAAATGATAGTTCCTCCTAATATCCCTGTTTCGACTAGTGAGGACATCCAAAGTACCCATGTGTATCATTGCATCAACATATTTCCTTGACCAAATTGAACCAAATCTAGCATTGTAGTTCACCAATTTAGCTGTTGTTAGGTTTGTCATCAATCTCTGATCTGATATCAACAGTCCTTTTTGACTCTTTAAAGCCAAGTAATATCTGTTATCCAGCTTGTTTGTTGTTAGGGGATCAAGGTTCACGGGATTAGCAGCTCCCTTTCCATTTGTAAGTGCTTTTGGTGGACAATTTGACTAAGTGAGTTCATTCCCCAACAGTTCTTGCACTGTTGCACATACACTATCATAATAGTTCTTGAATGGTATTTTATAAGTTCAGTTACTCATCAAATTCCATATGCTTACAGATTGATCTTTGATACTATGGAAGTTAAAGAAATCAAGAAACTCTAGGCTACTTATCATAACCAAGTATAGTATATCTAAGTACTATAATCGATGAACCTAACAAATAATTTGATTCTTCCTGTATGGCATATTTATCTATGAAAATTAAGATGTTTTACTGTATTTTGAGTTGTCTTTAGATGATTAATTCCAGATTCCTGATATTTTCTACCTCAGTTTATGGATATATATTTTACAATTTTCTAAGGTTTGCTAGCAGTGATCCTTTAGCTCAAAGAAGTCCATCAATGCTAGGGGTTCAAATCAATGCAAAATCTAGAACACTTTCATCCGTCCAAGGTTTAAGAATAATAGGTCTTTTGCATCTAATTTCACCAGAGGTTTTACATCTATCAGATCTAGGGGGATATAAGTTAGATTAATACTATTTTCAGACGCTCGATTTCCCATCCTCTTGTTGCTCACTGTTAATAACCAGTATTATTTCATTGTTTACTGGCTCAACATAAACTCGTCTTTCACCACTCGACTGAGCCACTTGTCACGCCCCCGGAGGGTACCCTTTGTGTGGCCGCCACTCAAAGACTATTGTTAGTCCCCAAGCGAACTACTTAGCCTCATCACATCATTCAATCAATAAACTCTACCGAATAGCGCAAAGTATAAGTAAGTAAATGGGCACATCTCATCTAAAGTCTCAAAAGAATATATATAAAAATGAAGTCTAGTAGAAAGAACTAGCTCACAATCTCAACATCAATGCTCGACCATCGTCTATGAAGACTCTATTACTAATCATGTGGTGCCAATGACAGATCCATGGCTACCAAAATCAAAATAAAAGAAATAGTCCAATCTCTAACTCTAAAGCAAGATGAATATATCATGGTGAATCCTCCGAAATAGGAAAGGCTTACCAAATCAGCTGCAATCTCAGATCTTCAACAGAGTGCCTGTTGACGATCTCTAGTACCTGCCTCTGCATCATAAATGATGCAGTCCAGAGTGGACATCAATACTTGGAATGTACTAGTATGTAAAATAGCTGAGTGAAATAGAAACTGGTAGAAAAATATGGAAACAGCATCAACTCAAAATTAACTTAAAACACATCAAATAGTCAGATGTCTATCTATGAACGAATAAAGAACAGACAAATTACACATCAAAAACTCAAACTCATCAATAGTCTCAAACTCATCTCAAAGCTCATCTCAGAGGAACTCACCTCCTCGCATCTCATCTAGGCTCGGAGTAAGGTTGAAAATTTATGGGAGTTTCTCTTCTCCGACAACACTCAATTATGAGCCAATGAATGTACAACAATCACCTTGATGTTGCCACAGTGGTTCCAAACTTGCCAGGTAGGGATCACTCAAAGACCATATCAGTTCACCCAATATGGAGCCAACTCAATAGGTCCTCTATTGCTTTCAGGGACTGTTACTCTCGAGGAGAACCATAATATATGTGATGGTTCTATGGCTCTCCTATGTTTGGCGATGTAGTTTGACGAGTTTGATTGGACAAGCTCTCACTCTTTCGGTGCTCGATACTCCTCCCATGACTCAATGCTAATAAACCTCTATCTCAATAAATCTCATAGGGACTCACTTCCCGTCAATGACCGGTATCTCAAATGGGCTTTAACCCTCTCATCAATCAATCTCATCAATGACTCAAGATTGTATAACAATCATTAGGAAATAAGTGAATAGACACATCGGTAAAGTTTATATATAGGGACTCATACAACAATCAAAATTTCATCAACTCATCATCACAATCAGCAATCTCAACTCAAGCTCAAACTCAATTCTCAAGTGCATTATGAATGCTTCTTAAATTAAATTAGTCATCAAAACTCCATCAACATAGCATTACAATCAACAATCTCAACTCAAGGCTCTAGACTCAATTCTCAAGTGCATTAAGCATACTTCTCAAATTAATCATGTAGAGTTATGCAAATTCTCATGAAAATATTCAATTTAAGAAACAAATAGTATGATGATCATCAACATAGGAAAACATGTAATTAAAATCAATTTTCAAGAAACATTATCCAGAAATCTTGCATGTAGACTTTTTGAACCATCAACTCATCTATGACCTCTATGGGTTACATGAGAGAACAATCCCATGTTTTTAGTTTAGCCTTACATACCTGGGATGCAACTATCAACCAAGTACGTCAATGATCTCTTCTCGAATATCTCAACTCAAGCTCTTCTATTCTCTCCTCAAGCCCTGATCTTGTTAGATTATGGAATAAGACTTAGAATGGGGGTTTTAAACCTTTTTCACGTCAAAACAACCTTGTTTGATCGTGTATAGAATTTAGGAGAGGTGGGGAATTGACTGGAATGCCCCTCTTAATAATTTAGAAATTTTCAACTCGGAAAAGACCCAATCCGCGACGCGGAACGGTCACGCACCATGTATATTTAGAAAATGTTTTCTGAACAAGTTTCCTTAATCCTGTCAAAAATTTTAAAAAGAATATAAGTGCTGGTCTGCGATGGGTGTGCGACGCGCCCCTGTCGGGTACTAACATTGTTTTATGCTTCATGTCAAAAAAGTATCTTTTGATCGGGTCGCTCTAAAGAGCGATCGGGACTATTTTCCCACTCAATTTTTCATGTTAATCACAAATATGACCTTGGATTTGCCATCTGAGCATCGAAAGATGCGTTACGCACATACCCTTACTCTAGGGGTAAATTGGTAATTTTACCGGGCGTTTTGGACAATCCTACTTGTAGTGACCCACTTGGCCACACCCATAACACGCATCATTCACATCACGACATCTCCCCAAGTGCATTTTTCCACACTTATCACACTGTGACTTACCCTACGAACCTTGAGCCACACTAGCTTGCGACTGGGATCCATGGGTTCCAGCACTCTGAAACCTTTGATCATACCTGTCTCTAGGCACAAGTGCACTAGCAGATGATGGTGCTAGAAATCGTTACCATTGCCTTTCCTTCCAACCTCATGGCTAGATGGTTTGGCTTTCTTGCGCTTGAACTCCTCCTTGTCATGTTGTCCCTCCTTATTAGCTTGTTGCACAAATGTCATTAGTTTCCCGATGTCCATATCACTCACAAGCATTGCTCCCCTACCATCTCTCTTAGGTCCCCTATTCAACCCATCGATATAAATTCCCATCCTTCCCTTCGTACCTGCAACCATGTCCGGAGCATAGCGAGATAGTTGTGTGAACTTAAAACCATACTCTTGCAAGGTCATAGAGCCCTATTTTAGAATTAGGAACTCTCTCATCTTAGTTTCTCTTTTCTCTCTTGGGAAAATGTGTCCCAAGAAGGCTTCCTCAAACATTGCCCAAGTCAAATTGGGGGCATCATCCCTTTTACCTTTCTTCTACTGGTCGAACCACAGTCTGACCACCCCCTTGAGTTGGTAAGCAGCCAGTTCCACCCTATCAACATCAGCTATATGCATCACTTAGAACATCTTCTCAAGTTACTCCACATAGTTCTCAGGATCTTCAGTGGACGCAGACCCCATGAATTCAGGCGGATTCATCCTAAAGAGTTCTCGAACTCTAGAGGTGTCATGACTATCCTGTCTGCCACTCCTTGTCTCACAGCAGGTACCGTGATATCCTGGGCTAAAGCTCGAATAGTTTGGTGTAGCTCAACATTAGAGACTTCATCTTGAGGGGGTTGCTCAATAGGGACAACTTGACTCATGGGCTCCTCGGCTACCTGAGGCAGGTGGACTAACTGCTTGCCTGGAAGGACGTCCCCTTCCTCTGACAGCTCTTCTGGGAGGCATGTTGTCACTTCTGCACGTGTAGAGCACAAACTAGAAGAGAGATTTCATAGAGCTTAACTCTATCGCATGAATTAGAATAAGAAGAAAAAAGGTAACAATTTCCTAATGTCCTATAGCCTCTTGTTTATGAAATGTGGTTAATAGCACACCCATAAACAAGACTCTACTAGACACGACTTCATAGACTCCCTAAGACACTTGAACTGTGTGCTCTGATACCAAGTTTGTCACGCCCCAGGAGGGTACCCTTGGCGTGGCCGACACTTAGAGACTATTGCTAGTCCCCAAGCGAACTACTTACCTCATCACATCATTCAATCAATAAACTATACTGAACAGTGTTAAGTATAAGTAAGTAAATGGGCAAATCTCATCTAAAGTCTCAAAAGAATATATATGTATGTATATATATATATATATATATATATATATATATAATAATAATAATAATGAAGGCTAGTAGAAAGAACTAGCTCACAATCTCAACATCAATGCTCCACCACCGTCTATGAAGCCTCTATCACTAATCATATGGTGGCAATGACAGATCCATGGCTATCCAAATCAAAATAAAAGAAATAGTCCAATCTCTAACTCTAAAGCAAGATGAATATATCATGGTGGATCCTCCGAAATAAGGAAGGCTCACCAAATCAGCTACAATCTCGGATCTTCAACGGAGCGTCTATTGACGATCTCTAGTACCTGCCTCATAAAATATGTAGTCCAGAGTGGACACAATACTTGGAATGTACTGGTATGTAAAATAGCTAAGTGAAACAAAAATCGATAGAAAAATATGGAAACAACATCAACTCAAAATAAACATCAAATCACATCAAATAGTAAGATGTCCATCTATGAACGAATAAGGAGTAGACAAATGACACATCAATAACTCAAACTCATCAACAGTCTCAAACTCTTCTCAAAGCTCATCTCCTCTCCTCTCATCTCAAAACTCATCTTAGAGGAGCTCAACTCCTTTCATCTTATCTAGACTCGGAGTAAGGTAGGAAGTTTATGGAAGTTTCTCTTATCCGACAACACTCACTTATGAGCTAGTGAATGTACAACAATCACCCTGATGTTTCCATAGTGGCTCCAAACTTGCTAGGTAGGGAACGCTCAAAAACCATATCAGCTCACCCAATATGGAGTCAATTCAATAGGTCCTCTATTGCTTTCAGGGACCGTTAGTCTCGAGGGGAACCATAATATATGTGATGGTTCTATGCCTCACCTACATTTTGTGATGTACTTTGACGAGTTCGAGTTAGACAAACTCTCACTCTTTCGGTGCTCGATACTCCTCCCATGACTCAATGCTCATAAACATCCATCTCAACCGATCTCATAGGGACTCACTCCCCGTCAACGACCGGTATCTCAAATGGGCTTTAACCCTCTCATCAATCAATCTCATCAATAACTCAAGATTGCGTAAATTCATTAGGAAACAAGTGAATAGACACATCGGTAGAGTTCATTTATAGGGACTCCTAAAACAATCAAAAATCTCATCAACTCATCATCACAATCAGCAATCTCAACTCAAGATCTAAACTCAATTCTCAAGGGCATTATGAATGCTTCTCAAATTAAATTAGTCATCAAAACTCCATCAACTCAGCATTACAATCAACAATCTCAACTCAAGGCTCTAGACTCAATTCTCAAGTGCATTAAGCATGCTTCTCAAATTAGTCATGTAGGGTTATGCAAATTCTCATGAAAATATTCAATTTAAGAAACAAATAGTATGATGATCATCAACATAGGAAAACATGTAACTTAAATCATTTTTTCAAGAAACATTATCCAGAAATCATGCATGTAGACTTTTTGAACCATCAACTTACCTAGGACCTCTATGGGGCACATGAGAGAAAATTCCCATGTTTTTAGTTTAGTCTTACATATTTGGGATGCAGCTATCAACCAAGTATATCAAGGATCTCTTCTCGAATATCTCAACTCAAGGTCTTCTCCTCTCTCCTCAAGCCCTAGCCTTGTTAGATTATGGAATAGGACTTAGAACGAGGGTTTTAAACCCTTTTCACGTTAAAACGACCTTGTTAGATCATGTATAGAGTTTAGGAGGGGTGGAGAATTGACCAGGATGCCCCTCTTAATAATTTAGAAATTGTCAACTCGGAAAAGACCCAGTCCATGATATGGACCGATCGCGCACCGTGTAGTTTCAGAAAATATTTTCTGAACGAGTTTCCTCAATCCCGTTAAAAATTTTAAAAAGAAATATAATTGTTGGTCCGTGATGGATGCGCGACGCGCCCCTGTCGTGTACTAACACTGTTTTGTGCTTCATGACAAAAAAATTATCTTTTAATCGGGTCGCTCTAAAAATCGTCCGAGACTATTTTCCCACTCAATTTTTCATGTTGATCACAAATTTGATCTCGAATTTGCCATCTGAGCATCATAAGATGCTTTACGCGCATACCTTCACTCTAGGGGTATTTTTGTAATTTTATCGGGCGTTACACCATTCATCTTGCGGCAAAGTTTGGGGGAGTGCTCAATTGGAGTATTTTTGCAACAGTGTGGGAGTTTTAAGTAGATCCATGTTCGATTGAGCTCAAAATAGTGTTTGATATCACAGTGTTCTCTTCTTGCCCTTTGACGCCTAAATAATTAAAGCTTTCATTTATGTTAAACATGATCTTCTGAATTGTAATTTAGAAAATACTTACACATAATTGTTTTTCAATATAGATGTTATTATGAAATAACCTTTTCTTAACTAGATATACAATCCGAATAAAGAAGGGTCGTGGAAAAACTAGAGGAAAAGGTCTTGAAAAGATTAAGAGGACTTTGGAAAAAGAAAGATGGCGATAGAGATCCCAATTGGTAAAGGGAGGCTAGTTAAGGCGATTCAATCAGCTAAACTCTCAAATGAGTTAGGAGTAACTACGCAAAATTTTCTTCCACTCCCAAACAAGTGGAAGGAACTCACAGTGGAGGAAAAAGATGCTATATTGATTTAGATGCCATGTATGATTTCTATATTTTGTGATTTTTTACGTTGTAATATGTTAGTGTTTGATTTTCTAAAATGTCAAATGGATTTTGATTTTTATGTGTGTTCATGCAAAACTTTATTTTAAGGAGAAGTTTGAGATTAATTTGGGTGAGCATTATATCAAAGATAGTTGTGAAGATATACTTAAAAATGGAAGTTGACAGTGGCAATATAAATTGAAAAAGATGTTTGAAAGTGCACACCTGAAGAAGATGCTCACAAATTTGAAGTTCCAGAACTAACTGCGGAAAATTGGAATAGGCTTTGTGACATGCAGTCGACTCCAGAGCATAAGGTCATCTATATTCAAATAAAAAAACATTTTCTTTGCTTAATTGTTATTTAATTTACTTATATTTGTATTATCTTGGCAGAAACAATGTCAGATTAACAAGGACAATCGATCAAAACTTACATGTAACCATTTAATGGTGTCAAAAGCATTTGTAGCTGCTCGCGCTGAACTGGTAAGTTATATACTGCTTCATCATCTTTTTATGAACCAGTTATTGACTTGTAATGGTTTGGAATGACCATAATCTCACAAAGCCGTAACTTAGGATCTCTTCTTGTTAAGAAGGAAAAAAACCAAAAACATGTTATGTTTTTGTTTTTTTGATATGCAAAACATCAGCTAGTCAACTTTCCAAATAGAAGCGAAGTAGTTAATAAGAACAAATACCGTCACATGTAGCAGTAAACTTTTAGCAAATTTAAATTCACTATTACAAAGTTCAAGCTAAGCCACTTCACTGAAATGGGAAAAGGAAGACCAAATGGACAGATTATTTGCGGCATAATTGTAAACACTAACTTTGCAGCTTCAGAAATTGTTTGGAGAAACAAAGTCTTGTATGGAATTTTGTCACTCAAATGATCCTTAGAATGAGGGGAGAGTCCCCACAAGGGGTCAATTTTCCCAATTAGTTTTCATAAAAACTAATATTTCAAGGATAAAAACTAGCAAATGTAAACCTTTTCCTACTATCTCACCAGCACAATACCATACAACACTCCAAACCAAAAGAAGCAGCAATTCCAGCATCTTCAACCTTCATCTCCTTCCTATTCTTCCACGTTTGTTTGACGGAATCAAATTCCTTCCAGAATGCCTCGTAACAACCAGGAATGCTGGCACGACGAGTATAGAGTAACTGCTTGGACAACTCGTTGCACTTTTCAACAGAGGGTGGCTCCACAATGTACTATTTGTTCTGCTCCAGCAACTGCTTGTAGTAGGCAGTGCCATGCTTGGCAACAAATTTCGAAGCTTGGCATGCCTGAGATTGCATTTGTTGAATTTTGGACGCCATCAATTCACCAAAATTCCTTTAGGTCTGCGAACAACATGATCTACAAGGAAAATGATTAGTGAGATTTTGTTTTTCTCGCCGATGACCGCGCCCCTTGGGGGTCATGAGGAGAGACTAAACCCCCACATATTATGTTTACGTTAAGAGAATAGGACACACACACACACACACACACATATGTATATATATATATATAGGAGATGGACTCTTTCCATGTCACCATTAGGATCAAAAGTATTATGAAGTATCCTACTTCTAAATAATGGGAGATGGACTCTATCCATATTGAGTTCACCTCTACATTCTCTAGGTAGAAGAGCAGGGTATTCAAACCAAGACCTATTAATTCATGACATATTAGCTTTCCTGTTGCAATATTGAATTTTTAAGGAGTTTAAAAAAAGAAATAGAGATATATAACCTTGTATCCAAACACATCATGTACGATATTTTGTGAATACTAACAAACATTTTTAATTTTTTTTGTAGGGTGAAATGAAACCTGAAAAAGTAGAACCTGATAGAATTGAGTACTACAAAAATACTCATTTCTCAAGTGAAAAAGTCTGGTCATCTAAAGAAGCTAAGACTATGTGAGAAAAAATTATTTTAGTCACACTCGATATGATTTATTTGTTATTATCATAACTCATTAATATTTTCTCTTTGCGGGACAACATGAACGACTTGAAAGTTCTTTATAGTTCGGAGAGGCTTTCATGACTATTAATAAATTATTAATGCTATACTTGGTACAAAGTTGGGGTACATAAAAGGGCTCAATTATGGTCCAAAACCTGACACAAATAGATCAGCACAATGGAGAACTGCTGAGTTAGAAGACTCACTTAGAAAGATAAAAGAAGAAGATACAAAAAACCAAAATGATTTGCAGAAACGATTAAATTCAGCTGGAGTTGTGGTAGAAAACCAGCAGACACAGATAGAAACATTACATTCTCAATTGGATACTATATCGGCACATCAAGATGATATTTTGAAACAGTTTCAACGTTTTATGAGCTGATCCCGGTCAAGGTTAGAAGTGTATTTAACTTATTTAATCTTATGTGATTCCAATAATTTTTCTATAGGACCAAGTTTAGTGATTGTTGAAAAGCTTTAATGGTTGCAGAAAGATTGTGACAAGTTGAAAGGTTTGCTTGTGAAATTGGTTATTATTGAACATTTGTTTTGTAGTCTTATGAGAAAATTCTCCAGGAGTCACTTACTTTATCCATATAGGTTTATTAATAGGATAAATTAATAGAAAAAGTCAAAATGATTCAGTGACATTACAACAATACTCCATATTCAATAGGTTTCTCCATGGTGAAATTGAGGCTATAGATGTCTAGCATTTATGGTTTGTACCAGGTATTTTAGACTGCGCTTTAGTGGTGTAGTGGACATTGTATTCTGGACATTCTTTTTGAACCTTTATGCTCTGAAATTCTGAATCAGGTGATCCTCACTATGGATCCCTGTCTTTTCCTGTGATATACTTATTTTTGTGAGGTAGTCTGTTTTTCTTAATCTGGCCATTTAAATTATTTACTTTTGAATTGAAAAACAGAGGATAATATCAAATGTTGTTATTTGACTGTAGTTGATTCATATTTGGTGTTAGTGAATCCAAATAACAAATGCTTACCATCGCAAAAAAAGAAAAGAAAAGGGAATTTTAGTAGCTCAGTTGGTTGACTACCTGAATTCCCACTTTATTGGTGAGGGTTCGATTCTCCATATTGTAACCCTCCTCCCCATTTTCCCTTCCCCTACCCCCAATTTTGCTTTTTAAAAAAAAGAAAGTTATGAAACAGAGGGCACATAAATTTTATTATAGTTCTTTTAATTAAATAGATAAAATTTTTATAGCTTTTAGCATCTAACTTTGATTTTTTTCTTTCATTATACAGTGATCATTGAACCTTATCAAGTTATCCATTCAGGTACAACTAATAACTTCATAGTTTTTTTTTTAAAATGTTGCTTATTTAGTTAATTAGACTAAGGGTTTGGTCATAAATCAAAATATTGAACCGAATCAAAGTTCTATGAGAGATTTTCGCCACCTTTTGTTGTTTACTCTGTTTTTATGTTAGCTTGATCCTAAACTAGTAATTTATTATTTTCCCTATTTTCAAGTTTCTTGTACCATAAAAGATATTACTTTGCTACAGGCGATAATCAGGTGACAGAATTAAGATCACATATAAATACATATATATATGTATGTATATGTGATCACATGCTTGATAGGAGCTTGTCTTCCATTGATATTCTTAGACTTGTCATTTTTTGTGACTGAATTTAATATTTAATGTGAATTAAAATGTTATATCTCCTTTCACGTAGATTTAGTCCTATAAAAAATCTGTGAAGGCCTTAAGCCTTTTTTTTCGGTTATACAGGCTGTGGAACGTGGAAATCAAGACAATAGTTTTTACAAAAGTTCTTCTGCAGTGATATCTGAGAAGAAAATTCAATTTTATTGCCTTTGTTTTTATAATATTTAATATATTTCAGTTAGACTATCAAGTTGGATAATTTCACATAATGTTAATTTTCCTTTGAGCATGTAATTAGATATCATTTCAATGTCATTTTATTTGTTTTTAATTACTTTATGCCATACTGTGTAATTATTTTTAATATTATCTTGCTTCTGTTAGTATGTTGCTATTTTAAAGTGTATAGTATATTATTTAATAATTATAATATTATTTAATTTTCAAATTAATGTAAGACTATTCAAATATAAATTGTAATAGTATCATCGCGTAATAAATGCCATCTAATGTTTGTGATTAGTGATAAAATATTTCATCATTAAAAGCTTAATTTTTAGCTATGACTATATCATAATTTTTAAGGCGACCACATTGTCGTCGTAAAAGTGTGACGTTTAGTGACGAGAATATCTTTGTCTCAAATTGCCTATTTATTTCCAACAAACTGACTTTGTATTTTGTGACAACTATGATTGTCGCTAATTATGATATTTTGTAGTGAAATTTCGTTTTGTCGGTAAAAAAAATATTTTTAGTGACGAGATGATTGTTTTCAACTACAAAATTATGAAACTCAACTTTTTCACTAATTTATACATTTAGCGAAAAAAAAGAATTCATACGTAAATGGTACCATTTTGTGATGAAATAATATTTGTTTTTATTTATGCATTTAGGGACAAAATATTTCATATGTAAAAAGTAGTTTTTAGTGACGAAATAATATTTGTTCAACTACAAAATGCATGTAATATTAGAGACAGATGATGTCATCTCTAATCAAATTAAATAGTTAGTGACACAATAATTTCGTCGGCCTTAATGACCCTTTTGGTGACGAAAACATACTATTAACTATAATTTTTTTATAATTTCAATGACAAACAAGTTCGTCATAATTATTATGTATTTAGGAACGATAGCTATTTTTGTGCTTAGTAAAACTCTATTTTGTGATGAATCACTAAGTCGTCTCTATATACATTTAGAGACCCATGATTTAAGTACGATTGATTGACAAATTATTTTTTGTCTCAGTTTATGTTTTGTGACGATATATGAGTTTTACGTGACAAAACTATTCGTCATTAATCCTCGAATTTGTTGTAGTCCTCTCTTCAAATGATGGAGAAAGACGGAGATGAAATGCCAAAAAGGTTAAAAACTTGGGCATGCTGAGATCATCTGCAAAGAAAAAGGATAGCTGCAACAGGGAGAAGCTCAAGATACGAATCAACAGGAGGAAGAACAACTCTTTGTTGCATACTGTTTTTGTTAGGGTCGATTACAACACCACCTTGTGAATTTCGAAGAACAATTGAAGAATCAAGAAGATTTTAGAGAGGAAAGAGATTTTGGGAAACCTAGAGAGAGACGTCAAATTCGTGGTAACACCTTATGGTAACCTCAACGGTGATGCAGTATTATTATATATATTCATGATAACACTGTTACAGAATACGCGAAGAAAAATACGGTGAACAGTACAACCAAAATTTAAACGGTGAGATCGTTAACATATAAAAAGAACCTTTCTATATTATTCAGGCTCCACATCCCAACAATTCTCCCACTTGGAGACTGATCAGGTAACCAAAACAGTATCCTCTAAAAAAACAATGTGATCAAAACATCAATATTTCCTATCGCACCACAATATTGCAGAACTCCCATCTACAAAAGTCCAACTGAGGTCTTGCACAACCCCAATTTCCTAACATCGACACATTTTTTCAACATGTCTTCTAGATTCTTTGCACCCTCTATCTTCTCCACACACATATCAGCATCCTCATTGCCCTACGAGTGAAATGGTGTTGTCTTCTGATGTGCTTTGTCTTTGAACGATAGACTGGGTTCTTTACTAACTCTATGACACTCTGACTATCTAAGTAAAGAATCTTCTCGCTTTTCTTCTTGCCCAATTCTTCCAAATAATCAGCCAACCATATCATCTCCTTCCTAGTTTCAGCTATTGCCACATACTCGGCCTCAGTAGATGAAAGGGAAACACACTTCTGAAGCCTAGACATCCAACTTACAGCTGTACCACCTTGGTGTAAATGTACCCGAATGTGCTCTTGCTCGAGTCCACATCACCACCAAGATCAACATCCACAAAGCCCTTCAAAACCACCTTGGTCTTGCCAAAACAAAGTGAAGTATTTGATGTACCTTTCAAATATCTTAGAAGCCACTTCACAGCTACCCAATGCATTTTTCTCGGATTCACCAGATACCTGCTAACAACTGCCACTACATGTGCTATATCAGGTATGGTATAGAGTATAGCATACATCAAACTCCCAACTGCTGAAGCATATGGAACAAGTGCCATATGCTCTCGCTCCTCAACTGTCTTGGGTGACTGCTCCTTTGACAACCTTTTGTGATTTGCCAAAGGAGTAGTTCTGGGCTTAGCATCAGTCATCTTGAATCTGGCCAACACTTTCTCAATATACTGCTCCTAGGATAGGTTCAAAGTGCCAACAGATTTATCCCGAGAAATCTTCATCTCCAGAATCTGCTTTGCTGCACCCAAATCCTTCATGTCAAATGTTGAAGATAGATTTGCCTTTAGACGATTTATTTCTTGCATGCTAGATCGTGAAATTAAGATATCATCCATATACTAGAGTAGGAAAACAAAGGACTCAGTGTATTTCTTGAAGTAACAACACTGATCCGTTTCAGTCCTGCTAAATCCACTCTTGGTCATGAAAGAGTCAAACTTTTTATACCACTGCCTCGGTGCTTGCTTCAGTCCATACAAGCTCCTGTTGAGCTTGCATACCATGTGTTTCTTGCCCAGAACAATAAATTCTTCTGGCTGCTGCATAGATCTCCTTGTTTAGATCTACGTGTAAGAAGGCAGTGTTTACATCCATTTGCTTAAGATGCAAATTCTCAGATACAACAATACTTAATAGAATCTGGATAGTAGTAAACTTCACAACAGGAGAAAATGTTTCGGCATAATCAATACCTTTCCTTTGTGAGTATCCCTTAACTACTAACCTCGCCTTGAACCTTCTTTTGCCATTTGGTTCAACCCTGATTCTGAAAAACCACCTATTTAACAAAGCTTTCTTCCCCGTAGGTAACTCTGACAATACCCACGTATTGTTCTTTTCAAGTGAACTCATCTCATCATCCATGGCTTGCTCCTACTTAATTGAATTCTCCACTTGTATAACCTCATCATAAGACTTAGGCTCCCCTTCATCAGTCAGCAACAAATAGGGTAATGAAGGTGAATACCTATCAAGTGCTTTGATAGTTCTGGATGATCTCCTCAACACCTGCTCAGGTGACAATTGCTCACCCTCAGACTTTTCAGCATCAGTGTTTGGAGTTGGTTGAGTTTCTGTAGCAACATCTTTGGGTAACTCAATGTCAACTCTCACTTGCTTCATAGTTTCTGAATCTTTCTGCTCTCTGTGTTTGTATATGACAGATCATCAAATGTGACATCACAATATCTTAGGATTTTTCAATTCTTATCATCCCAAAACCTGTAGCCAAACATGTCAGTACCATAGCCTATGAAGGAACACTTCACAGCCTTAGCATTAAGCTTGTCCCCTTTCTCTGGATCAACATAAACATAAGTTGTGCAGCCAAAAGTTCTCAAGTGTGAGTACTTGACTTCTTTCCCGGTCCACACGTCCTCCGGAATCTTGAACTCTAGGGGAATTGATGGTCCCCTGTTGATCAAGTAAGCAGCTGTGTTGAAAACATTTGTCCAAAACATCTTAGGCAGCCCACAGTATATCCTCATGCTTCTTGCACGTTCGTTCAATGTTCTGTTTATCCTTTCAGCAACTCCATTTTTTCTTGCCTTCTCGGGAACTATCCTCATCATTCTAATTCCCTCAGCACCACAAAATGCTTTGAACTCAGACTTGTCATACTCTCCACCATTGTCAGATCTCAGGCATTTGATCCTCAAACCAGTCTGATTCTCAACTTCAGCTTTCCACTTCTTGAAAGTCGCAAACACATTTGACTTATGCTTCAAGAAGTAGACCCAAACTTTTTTGTTGAAGTCATCAATGAGGGTGACATAAAACCTGGATCCTCCTAGTGATGAAACTGGAGATGGCCCCCAAACATCTGCATGAACCATCTCTAACCGTACCTTCTTTGGTCGTCTCGGAGCCTTTATAAAGCTAACTCATTTTTGTTTGCCCATAATATAGCTCTCACAAAGACCCATATTAATGGATTTCAGACCTAATACTCCTTTTGCAACCAGCATCTTCATTTCCTTGGCACTCAGGTGTCCAAGTCTGTTGTGCCACATACATGAACCAAAAACCATCCTCAGCAACAACTACCATGTTAATACACCCTGCAGTGGTGTACAAGGTTCCAATTTTCGTTCCACAAGCAACAATCATATTCCCCTTCACAATCTTCCATGAACCATTCCCAAACTGTATTGTATAGCCTGTGCTATCCAACTGACCAATAGAAAGTAGATTTTTTTTTAAGCTCGGGAACATATCTGACATCTTCCAATGTCCATTGGTTTCTAGATGAGGTCTTAATGCAAATATCCCCTTTCCCTTAACCTTCAAAGGTTTGTTGTTTGCAAGATACACTTTTCTAAAATATCCAAATTTGGAATTTTAGAACAATTCCTTACTCGGACAAGAATGAAAAGATGCACCAGAATCCAGAATTCAACTGGGCTGTCCACGCTTAGAATCAGAGCATCCCCAATGTCTTCCGCTGAATTTACAGAATCATTACCATCTGCAAATTTTTTATTCTACTTCTTCTTTGGTTTCATGCAGCTTGTCCGATAGTGCTTTTTCTCTCCACAATTCCAACAAAACACGTTGGGTCTGTTCGGAGACTTTCCTCAATTCTTTGATTTTGATCGGCCATGTTGATGTTGGCCTTTCGATTTGTTTCTCCCCCTTCCATCAATGCTGAAAGCACTGCCTATTGAATCTCCCACTTCTCGTATGCGAATACTTTCGCTGTGAACAACATCATGGATTTCATCAAACTTCAGTTTCTTAAATCCACGGGAACTGCTAATCACAACAACAATAGTATCCATAGACTCGGGCAAAGATGACATCAAAATCAACGCCTTAATCTCATCCTCAAAATTAATATCCACAGAACACAGGTGACTCACAATCATATTGAACTCATTCATATGATCATCTATAGATCCAGTCTCAGACATCTGTAAATTGAATAATCTACGCATCAAATATACCTTGTTCATCACCGATGGCTTTTCATACATATTTGATAGCGCCTTCAATAGATCTGTTTTGGCCTTCTCCTTTGCGATGTTGAACACCACGTTCCTAGACAAAGTCAATTGGATTAGCCCCAATGCCTGGCGATACTTGAGCTTCCACACATCCTCTGTCATGGCTTCAGGATTCTCCCCGGTTAAGGGTACGTGAAGATCTTTCTGGTAAAGGTAATCTTCGATCTGAATCTTCTAGAAACTTAAAGTTGGATCCATCAAACTTCTCAATTCCAAAATTCAAACTGTCCATCTTCAGTGATCGTGTTGAATCGTCTTTGCTCTGAACCAATACTTGTTATGATCGATTACAACACCTTGTGAATTTTGAAGGACAATCAAGAAGATTTTAGAGAGGAAAGTGATTCTGGGAAACCTAGAGACACGTCAAATTCATGGTAACACCTCGTGGTAACCTCCAAGGTGATGCAGTATTTATATATATATATATATATATATTAATGATACATTGTTACAGAATACACGGAAAAAAATACGGTGAACAGTACAGCCTAAATTTGAAAGGCAAGATTGTTAATATATAAATAAGAACCTTTTCATATTAATCAAGCTCCACATCCCAACAATTTTGCATCTAGTATTTCGAGTGAAAGCTTGCTTATTGATAGTGGTTGTACAAACGACACGACTAATGATGAAAAGCTTTTTGGGGAGCGCATGACAAATCAGTTAAATCAAGAGTCAGAATCCAAAGTGGAGAATACCTCCCAGTGATAGGAAAGGGGACTGTAGCAATTGAGAGTTATAAAGGTACCAAACTTATTTCTGAAGTTTTGTTTGTTCCTGAACATGATCAAAATTTAGTAAGTGTTGGACAACTACTTGAAAAGGAATTCAAATTATTTTTTGAAGTGAAAGTGTGTTTGATAATTGATCAAAGTGGTCAAGACCTATTTAGGATTAAAATGCAGACAAAATCTTTCTTTGTATCCAACGGAGGGAGAACAGATAGCTTTTCTTGGGTCATTTCCACCACAAGGCTCTTTCGTATATGCAGAAAAAGAAGCTGTCAAAAGGATTACGTCCACCTAAAGAGGAACCCCCAAGTTGCGAGGCATTTCAATTTAGTAAGCAAACCAGATTGTCATTCACAATTCAACTTGGAGAGCAAGTCAAAAATTGCAACTAATTCATATAGATCTTGGAGGCCCCAAAGAACTCCATCGTTGAAAGGAAGCAGGTATTACATAATTTTTATTGATGATCTAACAAGAATGGGTTGGATATACTTCTTATGATTCAAATCTGAGATTGCTTAAGTATTTTCGAAATTCAAAGCCTTAATAGAAAATCAAAGTGGCTGCAAAATACAAGTGCTGAGATCAGATGATGGGACTGATTATACTTCAGATCAATTCACAAACTTTTGTGAAGTTGCTGGAATAGAGCATCAGCTTACTACTCCATATACTCCACAACAGAATGGAATAAGTGAAAGGAAGAATAGGACTATCATTGATATGTCATGGTATATGTTGCACGAGAAAGATGTTCCTAAAATGTTTAGGGCAGAGGCAACCAATACTGCTGTATTTTTGTTGAATAGGTTGCCTTCAAAAGCAGTAAATGGTTAAACACCATTTGAAGCTTGGGACAGATACAAAACTTTACTGAAGAACCTCAAGATTTTTAGTTTCTTATGTTTTTCTCACATACCTCAGCAAAGAAGGGATAAATTGGACAAGAAGGCAGAAACCTGGAATCTTCATTCGCTACAGTTTGCAGTCAAAAGCTTACAGAATTATTCAGTCACAGACTGGAAATGTTTTGGTAAGCAGTGATGTGGAATTTGTTGAACATAAGCAATGGGATTGGGATGGGAAAAAACAAAAAAGTGAAGCCAATAAGTTGCACAATTTTGAGGAGCGAATTGATCATCTTTCGGTTCGAGGAACCAGATCCCTTTCGGGTATCTATTAAAGATGCAATGTAGCCCTATTTGAACCTTTTGAATATGAATAAGCTAAAAGAGACAAGAAATGGATACTTGAAATGCAAGAGGAGTTAACCATGATTGAGAAAAATAAGACATGGGAGCTGGTTGAAAGACATTAATACAGAAAGATTATTGGTCTTAAATGGGTTTATAGAATTAAAATAAATGCAGATGGTTCGGTGAGCAAACACAAAGCTAGGCTTGTGGTGAAGGGTTTAGCCCAAATTTTCGGTGTGGATTTTTCTGAAACATTTTCACGAGTCACAAGCTTGATACAATCAGGCTTCTTTTGGCAATTGCAGCACAAAAGGGTTGGAAAACCTACTAAATGGATGTTAACTTAGCTTTTTCTGAATAGCTTCTTGCAAGAAAAAATCTATGTTGAGCAGCCTGAAGGGTTTGTTGTGGAAAGACAGGAAGACAAAGTCTACAAACTGAAAAAGGCCCTATATGGATTAAATCAATGTCCAAGAGCTTGGTACAATAGAATCCATGATCATCTTTCTGACTTAGGTTTTCAAAAAAGCCCAAGTGAATCAACTCTATACATAAAGCATGTTAACTCTAACATTACTATAGTTCTCTATATGTTGATGATCTTTTGGTAATAGGAAGTGATGTTGGAATAGAATAGTTAAAAAGGGTAGATGATGAAAGTTTTTGAAATAACGGATCTTGGAGAGATGTCTTTATTTCTAGGAATGGAGATTAGACAATTCTAAGATCACATATTCATTTGTTAGAGGAAGTATGCAAAAGAAATTCCGAGGAAATTAAGAATGAAAGATTGAAAAAGTATGTCCGTGCCTATGAATCAAAAGGAGAAGCTATAATGAAGGATGATGGTGCTGAACGAGCACAAGAAGAAAGCTACAAAAGTATGATAGGATGTTGATGTATCCTACAGCAACAAGGCCAGATATACTGTAGGTTGTAAGTGTAGTATCCCGATTTTTGAATTCTCCTAGTGAATTTCATATGAAAGATGCAAAAATTGTACTTAGATATGTCAAAGGCACAATGGACCATGGAGTCAAATTTAACAAGTGCCAGAATTTCAAACTTTAAGGATTCTCTGACAGTGATTGGGGCAATTTTGTTGATGATATGATAAGTACTTCCGGGTACTGTTTTAGTTTTGGCGTAGGATTTTTTTTTTGGTGGTCGAAAAAATAAGAGATTGTTGCTCAATCAACTGCAGAGGTGAAATTCATTGCAGCAAAAGCTATGATCAATCAAGCCTTATGGATAAGGAAAATATGTTGCGATCTTGGTTTGGATATGAAGGAAAGCACTGAGATATATGTGGACAACCAAATATCATTAGAATAAATCTGATTACACAAAAAGCATAGAGTAGGATGAAGTTCAGCTTGATCTTCCGCACATCATTCTCTAAGCTTTCAAAACATCTGGAATTCCTCTCCTTCTAGATTTTCCACCAGATACAAGATGGGAAAATTCTCCATCTACTCCTATCCTTAGGATGTGAATAAGTTCCATCCTAGCTGCTAATAGCCTCTGTGACATTGCCTGGAATTGTCCATGCTTTACCTTTAAGGTTTAGGATGTTCTCCACAAGTGAGTTGTGTATGGACAACTTAGAAATATATGGTTGACTGTCTCAGATGTCTCTTTACACAGGAAGCATCTTGAGCACATTGTCAATTTGTCATACCTCTGCTTATCAGGGGCATCCTTTGCTAGTAACCACACAAAAATTGATACTGTGTGGGAAACTTTTATCCTCCAAATTTGCTTCCATGGCCAGTTTGCTATCTGATGGTTGTATTGGTTCATAATTTTGTAGGCAGCATTGACCTTAGATGTTCACCTGGAAATCAGATCCTAGTTTATGCGTGCATTCTAACTTTTTCCATCTATCTCGATGTCATGCATTTAGTATACGGAATTTGAAAGAAGACATAGCCCTTATGATTGGGATACCAATAGAAAAATATCTACTTTATTGTGGAAAAGTTTTATAGGATGATCAAGTCATTTCTTCATATAGTATCCTTCTAAATGAATCAACTTATCTCATTTTTTCATATCTTATTGAGCTTTCGTACACCCCTTGCTTTTTTGACATATTAAAAAGGCTAATAATAAGAAAGGCCCTGCATTGACACTCGAGATGCAACAATTAGATGAAAGTGATAATGACGCAGTAGATGAAATTTCTTTTTTTTCTTGATAACAAAGGGAACCAGTAGGCGCTACCCTTTGGGAACACACAACGTAAACCCCTACTCCTATGATATAGCTCACAAACCACATAGGAGAGGTGACCTGCACTAGGCAAGCCTGATGCGATGAGCTCAACCTAGAAAGTGAACCCCTTGCTTTCGCTGGCAAGGGGTTTCGAACTTGAGACCTCCAACTTGGAAGTCTCAATCCCAAACCACTAGGCCACCACAAAGGGTGACACGGTAGATGAAGTTATGTGTGGTGTAGATGAAGAATCTCAAACAAGCAGTGATGGAGTGATGGAGATGACAAGGACGTATTGGTTGGTGAAGTTATTTCATGGAGTGATGAAAGTTTACAGGCAGGTGTTTTTAACAAGGAATCCACAGCCAGTTGTCGTAGGGGTTTCCAGGTTGGGGCCTAAATGGCAAATTTAAGGTGATAAAATTTAGGTTTCTCAATCTACTTTGACATGGGGTATGGATAAAACCTCCGACCTCTTTCCGAGACCCTTCCTGATTGTATACTTTAGGTTAATAGATCTCTTATATAAACTTCTTCCAAGGTTTATTCCATTTCATTGATCTTGATGTTAAAAGTTTGCTTAGGTGTTCCATTTATTGCAATTGAACTTATAAGCTAGGCACAGTTGAAACAGTTGGTGAAAATCTGGATCTAGCAATCCTATTTTTCCCCTTCCTCCCTAATTGGGGTGGCAAATGGGTGGTTGGGTCTGGTTCAAAATGGATTGACCTAAAATGGGTTGCATTTTAACTTCCCATATTTGTTGCGGGTCAAAAATTGATTGGGCGGTAAATGTGTGGGTTGGAAATGGTTTAATCCATATTATAGGTGCAATATTTTCTAGCTTTTTCTTTTATTTGGACCATTTAGTAACATAACATTTTAGTTGGACTAGTATAATTTCTTTTAATTGGACCAGTATGTAGTCTTCATCATTAAACTTGGTGATAGCTTAAAACCTCTTGTATTGATCATTAATAAGGAAAAGGATTCTCACTTCTTAGAGCCAAAAATCCTAAAAAAAAAAGCCACCAAGTGGAACCAACTAGAATACTCCACAAAATTATCCCAAGCATGAAATTTCATGAAGCTTAAATTCCTTTAATGATTTGACGTTTACAATAGAACTTTGGAAATCTGATGAAATTGTAATTGAACGTTTAAAACATTCCAAGCTTAAAATAGGAATTTTTGACATTTAAAATATTCCAAGCTTAAAATTGTATTATTGTAAACAATAATTGCAATGTTTAGAAGAGAAAAAGAATTCCCACATTGTCAACTATAGAGAGAACAAACATAAAAATAAGAGTTTAAGTAGGGTTACCTTTATAACATTTCCTACTTTAGAAATGAAACTAAGAATTTTAAGTGACCAAAGTTTGGAAAATAATCCAATAAGAGCATTCTAGAGCATTATGGAAGAAAATCTGATTTTCAAAGTGGGATGGGGCAACAATTTCAAATTTTGGAGAGATGGTTGGATTTATCAGACCTCCTTGAGTGAATCATTTCCAGACGTCTTTTCCATTTGCACCAATCTTAATGCCAAGGTCAGTGATTGTTGGGGTACACAAGGATGGTACTTATCCTTCAGAAGACTTTTGAATGATTGGGAAATAGAGAGAATGACCTCATTGTTGGAAAAATTAAGGGGTACTAGCCTTGACAGAAATGCAACAGATAGGGTTATTTGGATACACAACAAGGAGGGAAAGTTCATAGTTAGTAGTGCCTATAAGAGAGGGAGCCATAAGGGATCCAGAATTCTTACAATGGAAGCATATTTTGAGAGGTTTAATTATGACAAAAATGCGATGTTTCAACTGGTTAGTAATCAGAAATGCCGTTCTAACCCAAGAAGTCCTTTAGAAGAAAGGAACGATACTAGTGCCAAGATGTTTTTTGTGTAATCTAATAGGGGAAAAAATCATCTATTCCTACATTTCAAGTTCACGACACAGCTCTTGGAACTTTTTCTCAACACCACTGGTCAAAGTTTGACCATGCCAAAGCACACAACTGATCTATTTTGTTGCTGATGCAGATAAGGGGGAAGCAAGAGTCGAAATAGTTGGTGGAAGTTAATGCCATCATGCATATGGTGGTTTGTGTGGAGAGAAATGAATGAAATTTGTTTTGTATCTGTTGTAGTAATAGTCCTAGTGTGGATCTAGGCTCGTACTTTTACCACAGTTATAACTTTTGTACCGACGGTCCCAGGGTGACTCATGGATTACATTCTGACCATAGTTGTATTAGTATCCATTGCCCCTGGTTGGCTTATGACTAATATTACCCTGGCTAAAGTTGTATCTGTAACCACAGTCTAGTGGATAGTTGTAAGTTACATGAACATCTTCAACTTTTTGTAGAACTATGTGCCACTGTAAAATGAGTAGGATTTCTGTTAGTTGAAATATGACTCTTTAGTATGTATGTCACCCAAGAGTTATGGCCTGATCTCTACACGAGATTAATGTTATGATTATGTTTCTCAGAAAATATTGCAATGATCTTGTTTTATGCTTTCACAAATCAGATTATCTGTTTTACTTCATATTTAGCTTGTTCATTGCTTATTACAATTTTACTCATTTTGATTTATGTAATGTTATTGCATATTGCTCATACTTATATTCCATAGTATTGACTGCATACTTTTTAACCTATATTGTTTTATAAAATAGATGTAGACGCTCCATATTAGGTTCACGGTTAGTATTGAGCCAATAAGCTGTCTGTGTTGGTGAATCCTCATTCATCGAGGATAATTTTTTCTTTTATTCACTTTATGCTCAGATTTGAATTTTCAGACTTTAGAGTTAATCTAGGGGCTTGTCCTAGTAACTCGATTATGACTAGTGCAGGCTTTCAGACATCTAGATATTATGCTTTGTTGAAGAATTACTAGATTTCCTCTACTTTTATGCTATAAGATATTCACACCGTTTTATGCTTTACTTCCACTCATGATTATTTTAACTTCAGTATGCTTTCATTGTGCCATATGGGTCGACGGAGCCCCTTAGGAGTCGGAGTACTGTGTTCAAGACTTGGGGGTAGTCTTGGGTCATGACACATATGCTACTCTAAGGTTTCATTATGATTATGCATGATATTGTTATGACCTAGACCTAGAGTCTAGGAGTAACATAGCGAATGGGAACCCGAAAGTCCCCAGACATGCCTTAAGTACCCATAATCACATCATCGGTTGGGAAAGCGGAAATGAATAGTAAACACACAGTTCTAAGAGACAGAGAAGTAGAACTCACACTATGGAGATATCATAGGGAAATGGAGTAACATTAATTCAAATAATACATAGCACATAAATATTAAGGGGCGGGTAAGTATGATTCATTCTATAGGAGCAATTCGGTACTTAGGATCTTTCCCCGTATCATAAAGCTCATAAACCAAATCACATAGCGAGAATCAATAGGTAACCATATCCATAAGCATAGTCTCCAAATATAACACTTAGCAAATAAATGTAAAGGAGTTTACAAGATGTCCAACGATACCTCTAGTCATGTGATAGGACGAGGGCCAGGACATACACCGGGCCCACCCTCAAATGTAAATAACATAACCAAAAGCACCATAGGTAGAGGATAGGTGGCTTGTCTTTAGGATGTAGGACTCACCATGGCAAGAAAACTCAAAGATCAAAGCTAGACATCGTACAGTGGATGAACATAGGCCTCAGTCCCTACATGATTAGATCATGTAGGCAAAAATATGCATTTGTACTCTTTAATGTACTAAGTATGCGGGCATGCAATGCATATCACTTACAAAACCTGTATTCAATATTAGATGACAAAGGCACATAATATAGAAGGAGATATATAAAAAGAGATATAGTATATGATATGCCATGAAGTTCATGATGCATGAAATGTAATAATATTCATATAGAGTGGTGATGGAGTATAACTAACAAAATCAAACTCATGTGAGCTATTACAGGAATTAGTCCGATGTAGACCTCCCATCTATAGAAGAAGATTACTTGCCAAGGGTAATCTACACCACACCTTAATACCTCACTGGGCACCTTCTTTAATACCTTTCTTTTCAGAAGATTGTTCATATCAAAACATATCATATGATAACATATCAAAATATGTAACCATTCCTTACGACCTAGTCTTTTTCGGTAATGGCTACCCTATACCTATGCTGACACATAGTTTTAGGAAAGGAAAGGACCCTTGGGGCTAGCCTTTATGCCCCCAAACTATCGATACTAAGTCAAGACATCCCACGAGTATACTTATACATCTACATGCTTTCAAAGAGGCAATAGTCATTTCAAATCCTTTTAATGCACATTTAGGCTCAAAAGCAAAATCAAAGTTCATAATCATGATTCTCATGCATAGGATTAGCACCTGCACATATACGGGATGATGTAAACATCCAAAATGCTCAAAGATCCATAATCATAGACATTTTTGTGATAACATTCTTGTCATATCCAATATCATATCAAAATCATGCACATAAACATAACTGGGCTTAAACCCACTGCGTAATTTGCATAAAATCCAATGTTCAAGAATGCATATGCTACGAATGAGATGAGAATAACATGGGTAATATAGATTCAATCTTAAATCAACAATTCAATATAAAATTCAAGAAAATCCATAAATAAAATAAACATTAAAATCACAATTTAGATTACCCATACTTAAATCATACTTTAAAGGGACAATGCATATTCAAATCTTCATAATACTCAAGTAATTCAACATATTAGGGCTTTAAACAACTTAGGATCAATAAATAACCATAGTCCATACTCCAATTGAATTTATTAAATCATAATTCTTAAAACCCATATTTAAAGTAAGAAATATTTCATGAAATTCAAGTGAAAAGAGTTTGGGTCTTCTTGGTTGAAAGGGACCAAGAATCATTCCAGCATACCTTAGCTAAAAAGAAGATTCAAGAAGAATTTTGGTGAAGAAAGAGCCCTTCTTTGATTCCCAAGCTTAAAACCCACAAGAGTTCTTTGAAAGAGACTTACGCGTGACTTGAGAGAATTTCAAATGTGAGGAATGAATTTGAATTTTAGGAATAGAGTTTAGGTCATTAGGAAGTCTTTAGGTAGCATTGGAATTCCCAAAAGACCTTTAGAATAAACCATAATTACGAAAATCCCATTAATGAAACAAGTTGAAAAATTGAACGTCGTCACTTCAAGGGAGGTTGTACGGTCTGTGACACGCCAGATGGAGCATATACTCGTCTGTAAACCAACACTTAGAAAAATTATGCCTGACGAAGGTCTGAAATGGTAATTCCATAGCTAAATATTTTTGACGAAATCAACACACAGAGGGCTTCACCGGTCGTGTAAGGCCACACGGTTAGTGTAACTGCCCGTGCCCACATACTTAGAAAAATAAAAATTTTCTAGGATGAAGTCTCGAGACGGTGACTTAAAACTTAGAAAAATGTCCACTCTGGAAGCCATATGGAGGACGTCATGGCCCATGAGACTCCACAGAGCCCGTGAGAGTGGCCATGTCCCTACACTTGGTCCCTTACAGTGGGATTCCAAGCTTAAGGCCACCACACGACCCTTCACACAGTCAGTGAAGTGCCACACGACCTGTGTGGGGTCAAAGTGTGGTGTGCCTTAGCTTGAAACTCCACGCCAAGGGCAAAACATCCATCGTGAGGCCAAGGGTCACTTCAGGGTGGATCCACACGGGCCGTGTGAGCTCCCATGGAGTGTCACCTTGGTCCAAAACTCCCCAAAAAAAAAATTTCAAGCTCCAATGAGGTCGTAAAACTTCTGGGTCTTAACATCATCTCCCCCTTGGGACATTCGTCCTTGAATGTGCAAGAACAAGGCTTGAAAGGCTAGACGCCAAAAGTGAACTTCCAAACATAAGATACAATGCATATTTTATCATTTGAAAATCATGTAGTCATTAAAACTCATATCAAAACATATTTAAATCATTCCAAACATCGTAAAAATTATTTTCATGCACATGTATGCATGTCATTCATAAGACTCAAGAGTGAAAGAGCTAGAACAACTTAGAAGAGGAAGAACCTAATACCTTAGGCTTGAGTATAATGGAAAAGATGGGGATATCATTTCATCATGTCCAACTATGCCTCCTATGTAGCACTCTCCACATGTTGATTTCTCAAAAGCACCTTAACCTAAGCCACATCCTTGTTACGAAGCCGCTTCACTTGCCTATCAAAAATCTCCACCGGAATTTCCTCATACGATAAGTTCTCCTCAACCTCAAAACCTTCCAAAGTCAAAATAGTCACTACTGGAAATTTGATATACGGCAACGGTTATTTGGCAACGGTTCTACAACAGTGGCAATATGCACCTTATAGCTACGTTTTGAACCGTGGAAATACACGATTAACATTAACCATGCTATTAGAAAGAAAACCGTAGCTATAAATTTGGTATGGCAACAGTTCAGTGTATTCGTTGCAATAGAAGACATATGACAACGGTTCCTAACCGTTGCCAAATAACCCAAAAAAAATTAACCGCGAAATATATTATATTTCCCTACACTCACAAAACAGGCGGCCCCCAAAATTAATTTACTCTCTCCACTCACTAAGTACGCCCCCAAAATTTCCGTCTTCATCGTCTCCAGTAAGGTCGAGAGAGCAGAGTACAGTACATCTTCAGCATTCCATCCTCATCTCCAGTAAGCCAAGATTTCTGTCAATTTATCAAACGAAGAAGATGAAGATGAAGAAGATGAAGCTTCGTTAGGGCGACATTCCTCATCTCCAGTACATCTTCGTCTCCAGTTCAGAAGACCCGAGAAAAGGTGAGTTATTTCACTCCTTGTCTCCGGTAAGCTCCATTAGGGCATTTCATCATCATTGTCTGAAACACCCATAACCTAATTGCTACGTCTCTCAGGTGAACCACATGAAAGGTCGAGCTCCGATGGGTTTATCGGAGGTACAAGCTCGTTGAGCTGCAAATCTCTCAAACATCTACAAAACACGTCTCCAGTTCTCAAGGGCTTGTTTTCACAGAGAAGTTAGAACTTGCAGAGAGGTACGATTTTTTATTTCTCTGCGGATTTCTTGATTTCTAAGTCCCCACAATATGTAATTTGTTGTGCATGTACTTTGTTTTTCAAATGCTGAAATTTCATTATAGGGTTTTGAAAAATCATAAAGAATAACAAATGGGTTTCTGAAATCTATGTTATTTGCTGTTGTTAGTGCCAATTTTTCAAAGTTCTCTGTTGATTCTTTGAAATGAAGTCTATTCTTAGCCAGTTCTGTCAGATTCTTTGATGTTGGGACTGAATTTGGTAAACCAATAGGAGTAATACCTTGGTGTAGAGTGTAGTGGCTCTGAGAGTTGGACCAGGCATTAGAGCAGCCAAAAATACAGCAACTGAAAATTTTAGATTTAGGCCACTTAGGCCCTGATGTTGTTGAATTTACATATGGCAACAAAATTATCAGTACTAAACTTATTAGAAACTTGATTTTCTTCATGTTCTTTTTCTCTCTTCTCCAGTGTTGAATTATGAGCACATAGCATAAAGATTCTTATTAAGGTGATAATTAATCTTGGCCACAGGATTATTTGAGTGATTTTTTATTTTTCTTCCTTTGAATTCGACATTTCACTAGGTCAAGGTTTATGTGGAGTTGCAGAAGTTTGTCTGATATAATGAAAATGATTGAATGTCTTTTGCTTGAACATTTAGATATCTTGTGCCAAAGTTACGTTATGCTTTTGAATTTTCTTTTGAGAAAGACAAGCATACAAATAGCCTATTAGAGGACTACTATTCAAGTCATGGCCGAAAATTACAACATATTTGTATTTTAGCCATTTCAAAATCAACCATCAAGACTTATGAGGTATCAACCATCAACATATTTACCAAATCAACCATCAACATATTTGAAATTGAGAAGTTGTAAAGACAGATGATCGAATTTAAGACATTTAGGTATGTACTTGGGATTGATAGCCCCCAAATCCACATAAGTCTAAAGCTTGAACTATCTACCAAGCCTATCTTTAGACATACAACTTGTTTGTACATTGAGGTATATATAATGGTTTGATTATTTCAATTATGCATTTATTCTTGATATCATTTTATCACAAGTTAGTAAAGCTATAATGATAGCTTGTCATTGGTTGGCAATGTGCAAAAGAGTAGTAAAAAGTTGAAGGGGCTTAGACATCATGATCATGAGATCTGATCCTGAGATCTCTTTCACTTCATTGGGTTATCATATTCTTAATCTCGTTGACTCTTTTTTTAGCTACAGTTGTTCGCTGCTCGAATGTGTTTGTTTATTCAGTTTATCCCTATATTGATGTTGTCATCTCCTTTATGAGTGTCGAGTGGATTTTAAGTTCAACTTTAGTTTTTGTTTGTTGCTGCTGACTTCTTGACTATCACGTTAAAATCTTTTTCCTGAGTTTGTTGCCTATCAAGGTATTTTAGAGTCTTAGATCCTTATTACATGCCTTGGTTTAATTCTTAACAATCTCTCCAATCTACTATACATGATTGTTTCGAGATTGATCTTGGCTTCCATGACCCTTTTATTTTTCTTTGATTTCAAAGAGCTAGGACTCTTCTTTTCACGTTAAACGACATTTAATATGATAATGTTGGTAATAATCTATTCCGTTGTGATGTATTATAATTTGAATATAGAAATGTTGCCCTTTATGTTTCAGAATGTAACTAGATGACTCACTTTCTGTTTTTATTTTTAAACTTAGTTTCCATTTCTAAATGACTGGGTTAAGCATAAGGAATGATTAATCTCCATAGTTGCTTTGTTGCTTCATTAGTTTCCGCTTTCGATAACTGTACTACTTTGGATAGGTGAAGTTCCATAGCTTTACAGTTTATTGAGAAATTTTGAATGAAACTTGATAACTTTTGGTTTAATTTCCATTTGAAGTTTCAGCTTGCTAAGTTTACAAATATCAAAATATTTTCAGCCCTTTTTATCATAGTTTAAGCGAGATTCATTTCTTGTAGCATGAAGTCGTTGCCTAATTGATGTTTTTCTGTGGTTTTTGTAAACTTAGCAAGCTGAAACTTGAGGAACTAAAATTGAGGAACCAAATTTCCTCCTCAAATGAGATCTAATCCTTTTGAGAGTTAGGTCTGCAATAGTGTTAATAGCAATTTGAAGTAACCCCTAATACTCTAATCAACTTCCATTACCCAATTGCCCCAAGTTTCTTCTAATCTAAATTAATTGTCGTGACTCAATTAATTCATCAAAATCTACACAATGTGTAATTAAAATTTACTTACCCAATGTGTAAGTCAGTTGATTTACAATCATGATTTTGTTGGAATAAAAAAGGTAAAAGAATATCTTGAAACATTTAAATATAATTATCAGCTTTAATATTTTGTGTAATGTCACGTAGGGTGCTCAATGGATACCAGAGATAAAAGTTGGATGGATCTTCGAAGATCCACCGCTGAATATATTCGTGGAGTTACTGATTTTCTTGATAAGGCATTTGAACGAGCCTCTCAAGGAAATGAAATATTATACAACAACAGCAACATACCCAGTGAAATCCCACAAGTGGGGTCTGGGGAGGGTAAGATGTACGCAGACCTTACCACTACCACATAGGAAATGAAATATTATGCCTTTGTAAAAAGTGCTTTAATCGTTATTGGCATTGTAGAAATATGGTTGAGGATCACTTGATTTGTCACGGATTCATTCATGGATATACCAAATGGGTTTTTCACGGAGAAGGATTTTCCTCAAGAGAAGAGCCATCTCCAACAAATGATGATGAAAGTTCTGACATGCATGACGATATTGATAAACTACTTCATGATACTTTTATAAATGTAGAAGATGACTTGGGGCATAAAGGAATGAGGGAGGAACCATCTGAAGATGCAAAAAAGTTTTATAAATTGGTTGAGGAAGGAAAACAAGAGTTGTATCCAGGGTGTAAGAACTTTTCTAAGTTGAGTTTCACCATTCGATTATACTTGTTTAAATGTCTTCACAAGTTGACTGATGTTGCCTTTTCAGACTTATTAGACTTGATAAGAGAGGCATTTCTATTTGCTCAGATACCTGAGTCTTTTTACAAGGCAAAAAAGGTGATAAAAGATTTAGGTCTTCATTATGAGAAAATTCATGCATGTACTAATGATTGCATGTTATTTTGGATAGACAATGCAAAGTTAGATAATTGCTCCGTGTGTGGATCTTCAAGATGGAAGAATGTTAATGATGGCTTAACTAATAAGGGCACTAAAATTCCAGCAAAGGTTTTAAGGTACTTCCCTTTAAAGCCTAGGCTTTAGAGGATATTCATGTGTGCCGAAACATCTGTAGCTATAAGATGGCATGCTACTGAACGCCCTAAAGATGAAAATTTAAGACATCCTGCTGATGGAGAAGCTTGGAAGGATTTTGACTCTTTGCACCCTGACTTTGCTCGTGATGCTTGTAATGTTAGATTGGGTTTTTCAACTGATGGTTTTAACCCATTCCGAACTATGAGCATTTCCCATAGCACATGGCCGGTTATGTTAATGAACTATAATTTGTCACCATGAATTTGTATGAAGCCGGAGTATATAATTTTATCGATGATTATTCCAGGTCCATCATCTCCTGGAAATGATATAGATGTATACTTACAACCATTGATTGAAGAGTTGAAGGAACTATGGGAAGTGGGAGTCAAAACGTATGATGCCAAAACTAACAAATCATTTACTATGCGTGCAGGTTTATTGTGGACAATAAGTGATTTTCTAGCCTTAGCAATGCTTTCCGGATGGAGCACCAAGGGGAGATGGGCATGCCCCACTTGTAATTATAATACTTCTTCTGAATATCTCAAACATAGTCATAAGATGTGTTACATGGGCCATCGGGCATTTTTACCTCTTGATCATCCATATAGAAGAGATAAGAAATCATTGGATGGTAAAGAGGAGCATAGAGCTGCATCTACTCCCTTATCAGGCATACAAGTGCTTGAAGAACTTCATGAATTCAATAATGTTTTTGGAAAAGGGGCAAAAGAAAAGAAAACGGAAGAATGATGGTCCATGGAAAAAGAGGTCTATATTTTTTGAATTGCCATATTGGGCAACCAACAAACTGAGGCACAATCTTGATGTGATGCACATAGAGAAGAATCTTTGTGATAGTTTGCTTGGAACTTTATTGGATATACTTGGAAAGTGCAAAGATCACATAGGAATTCTTCACCATATCTGCCAGGTGCATGGCTGCCCATCACATAACCAAATACTACATATGAATATGGCTCATTAATAGTGATCCAATATTTAATCCTGTCTCCAAATTCTTTGAAGCTAAGCACAATTCTGCATAGTCTCCAAAGTCATCCCTATACCAAAAAAAAATGAAGTCAAAATATAATTTGGTTTCTTTCTTAATTAATAATGTAAAGGGTTGCATTAGTTACACAATTTGTGGACTTAAAAATCCTTGATACTCTTCTTCAAGGGCTTGAGGAAAATCCCAATGGAAGATTGAGACAAGAGGTTGAGACTATGCAGAATTGAACAAAATACATGTGCAAAAGGAAAATACAACTCATCTGATTTCTATCTGATCATTATATATGTGCTTAACTTCCTCTTTGTTAACCCCTTTGCTTAACTTCCCATCTGATCATTATATATGTGCAAAATACAACTCATCTGATTTCTAAACTGCTGTCAAAGACTTTTTGACTGATTTTGTCTTGTTTTTTTACAGATTCAGACAGTCATGAGTCAACAAGAGCCTTCAAAAGGAAATAATAAAGCCAAAAATAAGACATATGCTAAACCTGGGTCATTATCATTCTTGGCGAATAAAAAACGACGGGTTTTGACAACAAATAATATTGTTGAAGCTATACAATCAGAGAAAGGGCATCTGCTAAAATTGATTGAGGAGCAATAAATAGTAGCACCACAATCTGAAGCTGATGGACAATCTATAGAGGAGCAGACGCTAGAGGAGCAAGTTGTAGAGGTGCAACATCAAATGAATTCTGTTGCTCCTCCAGTAACTGAACAATCAGCAGAACAAGGTAATATATAAGCTTAGACACAAATATGGGATTCATCTCCGATTTCTTATTCCCTGTATTTTATTTATAGATGAAGGCATTTCCATTAAGAAGACAAGAGGTATAACACAAATGCCTAAGGTACATGCCCGAAAAGAGCGTAAACTGATCAAACTCAATGCCCAAAATCAGCCCGTTGGTCCTACTGATGAAGTTGTAACAGAGTTAAGTAGCTTCCTAGGTACATTGGCAAGAACTGTGACTCTTTGCCCATTTGATGTATTTCACTGGAAGAACATGAAGACGAAAAAGGATTTATGGGCTTATACGGAGGTCTGGAATTTTCAATTTTTAATTATTTGTTAAAGTTTTTTACACTTAATTAGTAGCTAACTGAATGATACTGAATTGTAGGAGAAATACATTATTCCTAAAGCTGCAAAACCATGGACTTTGGCAACAATTCGAGAGGCTTGGAGAAGGCATAGAAGACAGCTGAAGTTACATCATTATGACCCATATGACAATGATGAAGTTATCATGTCAAAGAAACCGGCTCATATTCCAGAATGTCATTTTAGAGAGCTTCTCAAATATTGGAAGTCTGAAAAATTTAAGGTAAAATTTATTTCAAATATTATAGTTGCAACTTATTATAGTCATATACTTTCAGTTATGAAGACTATACTATAGTTTCTATAACACCCATATACTTTCAGTAAACATTGTTGATTTATATTTGTTTGCAGAAAATATCCGAAACTAATACTAAGAATTGAAAGAAGCTGTTGAATCCACACACTGGCGGCAAAAAGAGTTTTGCTTTAGTTCGTAATAAATTGGTGTGTTCTTTTGTTTATTGTGATGTTGTTAGCTGTCATTCATGTAATTCTTACTATATATTTTTATGTGAATAGGAAAAAGAGAAGGAAGTTGTGTCACAAAAGGAGGTCTTTGTTGCTACAAGAACAAGAAAATCTGGACGTTCGTACAAGGCCTCGAATGAAAACACAATAAGTAAAATTGTATGAATGCTGATGACTTCAATCTTTAATTGAGATCATTATCTATTGTAAATTTTATTTACATGGTTGTGCTTGTTGATGTACTTTAATTTTTTAGGCTGAAATGGAGGAAATTGAAAAAGAAATGAGTGCGAATGGTTAGTCCGGTGATGCATTTTCAGTCGTCATGGGCCCTGAACATACAGGTTGTCTCAGGCTATATGGATTGGGGGTTACAAAGAGTAGTTTGAAAAAAAATGGCAATTCTACACCAACTTTAGATGCAACAAATGATGTGGTACAACAAATGCAAGAAAGGATGCAAAAAATGGAGAAAAAAATGGAGGAACAAAGGAGAACTATGCGACAAGAAGTAATAACAGATGTAGTTGCACAACTTCAGCGTGCAGGATTAATTGATCCAAGCATACTAGCAGCATTATCTGTTCCTTCACCAGCAGAAGGAACATCTGGACAAGCGGCTGATCAAGGTTATTCTTTGTCTATTTCAAATTTTCTTCTTCTTTTGTTGTTGCTGCTTCTTCCTCTTCTTGTGCCGCTACTGTTGCTTCTGCTTCTTCTTCATCATCTTCCTCTGCTTCTGCTGCTACTGTTCCTCTTCTTCCTCTTCTTTTGTTCTCTGTTGCTTCTGCTTCTTCTTTTGGTTCTCTGCTGAACTGATGTTGCTTTCTCCCCTGCCAAAAGTTCAGTAAGCATCAAGCGGCCTTTGAGATCTGATTTGGTCTCCTTCTAACTAGTTGGTTATCTTTGTACCAACACACTAGCCTATGTATATAGCTTTGCTTATATTTGTATATGCATTCTTCAGTGTCTCCATATTTGTTTTTGATCTGTAGTGGCTCTCTGTTGTCTTCCAAGTTCTGGGGATAGGTGATCTTTTGCTTGTATTGTTGTTGTTTAGCTATATTCACATATAGGTTGCTAAACAAGTTACCTTGGGCATTGTGTTGGCTTGTCTCTAGGCGGGGTCTAACATTAACCATCCCAAAAGATTGGCTCATTGACATAGAACTGATATCGCTGAACTGATATTTCTCCCCTGATATTGCTTATGAACTGATATTTCTGCTTCTGCTGCTACTGATATTGCTGAACTGATAATATTAGTGCAATATTGAATCTATTGCTTAGAAACTACTTCTGGCTTGATTTTGATATTTCAGTTTATGGATTTTTTGGACTTGTATGATATAGAACTTCTTTTTGGACTTGTGATTGATATTCTGAAGTCGTTTGAGTGATGTTCTCTCTGCCAATTAGATGATACTTTTCTCTACTATTAATGTAATGTGAATTCCAATTGACAACTTAAATTCCATAATATCCATATTAGATGGATTGGAGGCATTATATAGAAGGAAAATAGAAGGGGAATATTAATTAAAGGTATGGAACAGGAGCTGGTACAGGAGCTGCAATAGAAAATAGAAGGTCTTGATGTGGTAGTTGGTACAGGAGCTGCAATAGCAGCCCAGGGATCATTGTCATCAAGTGCTCCACTTCTCTTAACATTCAAAGGCTTTGCCGAAGGAGCTGGGGGCTGCCATGGCAGCCCAAGGATCTATAATTTGTCCTGCAGAAATTATTTGATCTATAATTTGTCTAGGTTGTCTGGCATCACAATGTGATTATTAATTATATTGCATTTTCATTATTTTTAGGTGATGAAATTGAAGGGGATGAAAGCAACACAGAAGCTTGACCTAGGAGATGGATTGGGTTTATGGTGATCACAACGTACATTATTCTAGAAATATTGTATATTTTTTTGAGAATTTAAAGCTATGGTGTGTTCACCCATTTTTGGCATATGCATGTATATTTAACTTTATCGATACTATTAGCTAATTAATTACCAAATGATCGATCAGTATGTGAATCTTCATGAATTGTAATTTTGATAATGAATAGGTATATATTATTTAATTTTGTGATCAATTTTAAATTACTGTTACATAAAATTATTATATTATAGCATGACTTTATCTGGACATGCCTATTTATTTGTTGCAATTGATTAAGAAAAATTGTTGTAATAGGTAAAAAACCATGGCATTATCAAATAATAACCGTAGCAATAGCAACGAATTTACCAACCATAATGCTATAGAATTGTTGCATTACTAACAAAAAAACCATTGCATTACGAACGCAAAACCGTTGCAATAGACTGAAGGATTATTTGAATAGATACGCAAAACCGTTGCATTAGTGTTGAAATAACTGTAGCACTACAGTTCTATTGCTACGGTTTCAAATTGTTGCAAATAAAAATCGAACCGTTGGATATTCGTAAAGGAGGAACCGTTGCATTAGTGTTGAAATAACTGTAGCACTACAGTTCTATTGATACGGTTTCTAATTTTTGCAAATAAAAATCGAACCGCTGGATATTCTTAAAGGAGGAACCGTCGTAACAGGTCACCTCAATTGCTACGGTTCGTATAACCGTAGGATTAAGCGTAGCAATAGAGCTATTGCTATGCCACCTAATGTAGCGATTAGTCGAACCGTGGCAATAGACCTACAACGACAATTATGGACCCTATAGCAACGGGTTTTGAACCGTTGCCGTATATCAAATTTCCAGTAGTGAGTACTAGGATCACCAACAAACTTTCTCAACATAGAGACATGTAATACCGAGTAGATAGAACTCATATCTGGAGGCAATTCCAATCTATAAGCTACATTTCCAATCCACTCAACGATCACATAAAGGCCTACATACCAGGGACATAACTTGCCCTTCTTGCCGAAATGCATCACATTTTTCATAGGTGAGACCTTCACATACACCTAATCACCAACATGAAACACAAGGTTCCTCTTCCTAACATCCGAATAGGACTTTTTGCGACTTTGGCCATCTTTGACCTTTGTTTAATCAACTTCACCTTCTTCATAGCCTCCTATACCAAATCCAGGCCAATTAAAGCCATCTTTCCCAACTTGAACCACCCCAGCGGAGACCCCATCTCCTACTATACAAGGTCTCAAATGGTGCCATACCAATGCTCGCATGAAAGATATTATTATAACCACACTCAATGAGTGGAAGATCATCCCATATACCCTTGAACTCCAGCACACAAGCCCTTGACATGTCCTTCAAGTTTTGAATCATCCTCTCGACTTGTCCATCAATTTGAGGGTGAAAGTCAGTGCTCAACTTTACCTTAGTACCAAGACCTCTTTGAAATGACCTCCAAAAGTGAGATGTAAATTGGGTACCATGATTAGATATGACAGACCTACGCACACCATACAACCTCACCAACTCTTTGATGTACAACCTTGCATAATCTTCGGCACCATAAGTAGTCTTGACCGATAGGAAGTGATATTACTTAGTCATCCGGTCAACAATAACCCAAATGGAGTCAAATTGTCTTCGGGTTCGAGGAAAACCAACAACAAAATCCATGTTCACATCTTCTCACATCCATGTAAGAATCTTAATGTCTTGAGCCAAACCACCGGGACTTTGGTGCTCCACCTTCACTTGTTGATAATTAGGGCATTCAAATACAAACTTAGCTATGTCTTTCTTTATATCATGCCACCAATACACCTCCCTCAAATCTCGATATATCTTAGTAGATCTCAGGTGAATAGAATAATGAGAGTTATGGGCTTCAGTCATGATCACCCTCCTAAGATCATCCACTTCTGGAACCTCTATTCTCTTTTTGACAACCAACTTCTTTAACTCAACAGTAATGGGTCTAGATGTTGCTTAGCATTAACATCAACAACCTCCGAAGATTCGGCCCTATTTTGAACATGAATACCACCAACATTAGAGTCGGCTAACCTAACACCATCCTAGCCAAACGATTAACATCCTTTCCCAGCTCCTTCATCTCTTCCTCAACAAGATCCACACTTCACATATATAACCTACTAAAAGCATCGGCTACCACATTCGCCTTGCCGGGATGCTATTAAACACTCATGTCATAGTGTTTTAGGAGTTCCAACCATCTTCTTTGCCTCAAGTTAAGATCCCTTTACACATATTGCAAACTCTTATGATCAGTGAAAACATTAACATGCACCCCATACAAATAGTGTCTCTAAATTTTTAAAACAAATACCACCGCCACTAACTCAAGGTCATGAGTCGAGTAATTACGCTCATGCACTTTCAATTGCCTTGATGCATAGGCTATTACCTTACCATGTTGCATAAGTACACAACCCAACCCAATCTGAGAGGCATCACAATACACCACAAACACATCCAAACCATTTGGTAAAGTAAAAATAGGAGCCGATGTCAGCCGATCCTTCAAGGTCTGAAAACTCCTATCACATTCATTTGACCATACAAACTTAACCATCTTTTGAGTCAACTTAGTCAACAAAGATGCAATAGATACCCTTCAACAAACCTCCTACAATAGCCAGCCAACCTAAGAAAACAACTGAAAATCCAAAGGAGTCAATGGATCTAGGACAATTCTTCACAAGACTCGGTCTTCTTTAGGTCAACCTTAATACCATCACCGAACACCACAGGGCCGAGAAAAGCCAATTCATCCAACAAAAACACATTTGCTAAACTTAGCATACAATTTCTTCTCTCTAAGCGTTTGAAGAACCAACGTCAAATGATTCGTACGTTCTTGATCACTTCGGGAGTAAATGAGAATATAATCGGTGAAGACAACCACAAACCTGTCAAGAATTGGCTTTATCTGATTTATAAGATCCATAAACTCAACCGGAACATTAGTTATGCAAAAAGATATCACCACAAATTCAAAGTGCCCATATCTAGTAAGAAAAGCCATATTGGGAATATCACACTCTCTAACTTTCAACTGATGGTACCCGGAATGGAGGTCAATCTTTGAGAAATGGGTAGCCCCGTGAAGTTGATCAAACAATTTATCGATTCTAGGCAACAGATACTTATTCTTAATGGTCACCTTATTCAATTGCCTATAATCAATGCACATCTGACGAGATCCATCTATCTTCCGTACAAATAACATCGGAGCACCCCATAGAGATATACTTGGCCTGATGAAACCCTTCTCCAACAAATCTTTCAACTGATCCTTTAACTCATTTAACTCAACTGGTACCATATGATAAGGAGGAATAGAGATAGGTTGAGTATCCGAGAGAAGATTTATGCCGAAGTCTAGTTTCATTTTGAGAGTAATACCACGCAAGTCTTGAGGAAACACATCAGGAAACTCCTTCACCACGGGAACTAACTCAAGAATAGGTGATTCAGACTCCACATCATTAACCCTCAATAATGTGATATATGCACCTCTTGGAGATAATTTTCCGAGCCTTGAGGTAGGAAATAAACCGACCCTTAATAGCAGAGTTACTATCATTACATCAAAGAATGGGCTCACCGAGAGGTTGGAACTTGACCTTCCGGTTCTACAATCTATAGAGGCATACGATGCATGCTACCAATCCATCTCAAGAATCACATCAAAATCAAGCGTCTCAAGTTCCACAAGATCACGTGGAAAGCCTTTATAACACAAAAATAGGGTAACCCTGATAAATTCAATGAGCAACTACAAATTCACCCACAGGGGTATAAACTTAAAAGGGGTCCCTCAAAATTTCATAACTCAAACCAAACCTAATAGCCAACAAAGGAGTCACAAAAGATAAATTTGCACCCGGATCAAGTAAAGCATAAGCATCATAATCAAAGACTTTTAACATACCAGTCACAACATTCGGAGCCTACTCAACTTCCTAATGAGCATGAAGAGCATAGAACCAATTATTCCTCGAGGCAACACCTTGTGGATCTCTTATCATGCCTTGCCCACCCTGAGCCACTTGACCTTGTCCTTTTTAAGCAATCTTAGGGCAATCAACAACCTTGTGGTTCTTGTCACCACACCCAAAACATGCACCGAATTCTCTCCAATAAGCACCCGAATGATTCCTTCCACACTTGTCACATCGGGAAGCCATGGCCCACCACAAACTGGTGCCTTAGGAGGAGGCACCCTAGCATTAGAGCCCTGTCCCTATTGGAAGCGACCGTAACCACCAACCTTGGAGTTGGATCATAATTGGACATCTTTGGATTATGCACTTTCTTCTCCCTAAGGTTTTCCCCTTCAATCTGTTCAACATACACCATGAGCCTTGAGAAGTCCATACCCCGAATAAGTATATTCGTATGAAATTCTTTCACAACAAAATTAGAGATACTGAAAATGAACTTATGTTCTTGTATAGGGTTTAGCCACAAGCATGGGAGCATACTTAGAGAGCTTAGTGAACTTGAGGGCATAGTGCCTCAAACTCATACCACCCTGTTTGAGGTTAATAAACTCAATCATCTTCCTTTCCTAAGCTCAAGAGGGAAGAAGCATTACCATCCATTGACTATTGAGTGTACCACACCAGAGCCATATCCTTCAACTGATATGCAACCAACTCAACGTTCTCTTAAGAAGTGACCCCCATAACATTTAACAGCTTAGTAAGATCATCAATGAACTCTTAAGCATCCTCATCAGCCTTTGACCCATAAAACTCTAGAGGATTCATCTAAGAGAAATCTCTCACCCTAGAAGCCAGGGTGTGATCCCGAGGAGGATTGGCCTGCCTAGTCTGAGAAGTCACCATCTGGGAAAGCATAGCTAAGGCCATATGGAATTCACTATTAGAGATAGGCTCTTCCTTAGGCCCTTGAGATGCTTAACCCTCACTAGTGGGGGCCAGTTTTGGTAGGGGAGCTCTTCCTCGAGGCATCTTCTGTAATGGAGTAAGGATACCATCAAGATGAGGAATTAAAATATATGATCCATAGCACGACATAAGATATGAAGAAGCGACACAATTAGTAGAATGTCGTCATAGCCTCCAACTCATAGGCATGGTGCTCTTCACACCCATGAATAGGACTCTACTTGGCGTGACACATTGGACTCCGAGGATCATTTACAAACCTAATGCTCTGATACTAAGCTTGTCACGACACAAAGCCATGATCTAGGAATGACATGGCAAATAGGAACCCGAGAATCTCAAAACAAGCCTCAAGTATCTGTATTCACATTATTTGTTCGGAAGCAAAAGAGAATAGTAAACAAATAGTTCTAAGGGACGGGGAAGTAGGACTCACGCTATGGGGATATCATAGGGAAATGGAGTAATATGAATCAAAATAACTTATATCACATAAATACTATGGGGCGGGTAAGTATGCCTCACTCTATAGGGGCAATTCAGGTTAGGATATTTCACCATAATATACAACCATATCATAAAGCTCATAACCATATCACATAACGATAAACAATAGATAACCATATCCATAAGCATAATCTCCAAATACAACACTTAGCAAATAAACATAAAGTAGTTTACAATATTTCCAACGATGCCTCTAATCATATGATAGGATAGAGGCCACGAAATACACTAGGCTCACCCTCAAATGTAAATAATATAAACAAAAGCACCATAGGTAGAGGATAGGTTGCTTGTCCTTTGAAGATAAGACTCACCACGACAAGTAAACTCAAGACCGAATATAGACGTCGTACGGTGGATAAACGTAATCCTCGGTCTCTATATGGTGAAATCATGTGGGCAAAAGTATGTGTCAGTACATTTGAATGTACTAATTATGCGGACATGCAATGCATATGACTTACCAAACCTTCATTCAATGTTAGATGACAAGTGCACATTATATAAAAAGAGATATATAACAAGAGATATAGTATATGATATGCCAGAAATTCATGATGCATGAAATACAATAATGCTCATATATATTGGGGATGGACTATAACCGACAAAATCAAATTTATGCGAGCTATTACATGAATTAGTCTGATGTAGACCTCCCACCGGTAGAAGAAGCTTATTTGCCAAGGGTAATCTACACTGTACCATATAACCTTGTTTTTGTTTTGATGGACACCTTCCTTACGACCTCGCTTTTCGGAAGGATGTTAGTATCAAAACTTATCATATCATAACATATCAAAATGTGTGACCATTCCTTACGACTCAGTATTTTCGGCAATGGCTACCATATACCTATGCTGGCACATAGCTCAAGGAAAGAGAGGGCCCTTAAGGATAGCCCTTACTCCCCCAATCCATCGGTGCTAAGTCGAGATATCCCACGAGAATACTTATACATATACATTCTTTCAAAGAGGCAATAGCCATTTCAAATCCTTTTAATACATATTTGGGCTCAAAAGACAAATCAAAGTTCATAATCATGATTCTCATGCATAGGATTAGCTCATGCACATGTACGAAATAATGTGAACACCCAAAATACTAAAGAGCCATAATCGTAGATATTTTTGTGATCACATTCTTGTCATATCCAATATCATATCAAAATCATATACATAAATATAATTGGGCTTCACCCACTTCATAATTTGCATAAAATCCAATGTTCATGAATGCATATGCTATGAATGAGATGAGAATAACATGGGTAATATAGAGTCAATCTGAAATAAACAATGCAATATGAAATTCAAGTAAATCCATAAGTAAAATCAACATTCGAATCACAATTTAGATTACCCATAGTTAAATAAAACTTTAAAGGACAATGCATATTCAAATCTTCATAATACTCAAGTAATTCAACATATTACAGCATAAAACAACTTAAAATCAACAAATAGTCATAGTCCATACTTCAATTGAAATTATTAAATCGTAATTCTTAAAACCCATATTTAAAGTATGTGAAATTTCATGAAATTCAAGTGAAAAGTGTTCGGGTCTTCTTGGCTGAAAGGGACCAAGAATCAATCCCACATACCTTAGCTAATAAACAAGATTCAAGAAAAAGTTTGGTTAAGAAAGAGCCCTTCCTTGATTCCCAAGCAAAAACCCACAAGAGTTCTTTGAAAGAGGCTTAAGAGTGACTTGAGAGAATTTTAAATGTGAAGAATGAATTTAAATGTTAGGAATAGAGTTTAGGTCATTAGGTAGCATAGGAAGTCGCAAAAGACCTGTAGAATAAACCATAATTATGAAAATGCCATTAATGAAACGAATTGAAAAATTGAACGTCGTCACTTCAAGGGAGCCTATATAGTCCGTGACACACCACACGAACAGTATGCTCATCAGCAAACGAACACGTAGAAAAATTATGCCTGACGAGGGTCCAAAATGGTGATCCTATACTTAGAAATTTTCGACGAAATCAGCCAGACAGAGGGCTTCATGGGCCGTGTAAGGTCACATGGTCCGTGTGACTGCCTGTGCCCCCATATTTAGAAAAAAAAAATATCCATGATGAAGTCCCAAGATGGTGATTTAACACTTAGAAAAATTTTCACTCTGAAAGCCACATGGAGGGCCTCACGACTCATGCGCGTTGTCCCTACACTTGGTCCCAAATGGTGGGATTCCAAGCTTAAGGCCACAAACAACACAACCCTCCTCACAGTCCATAAAGTGCCACACGACCAGTGTAGGGTCCAAGTGTGGTGTGCCTTAGCTTGAAACTCCACACCAAGGGCCAAACATCCATCATGAGACCAAGGGTCACTTCATGGGGGCTCCACATGGGCCGTGTGAATCACTTGAGCTCTCATAGAGTGCCACATTGGTCCCAAACTCCCCAAAAATGAAAATTTCTAGCTCCAATAAGTTCATACAACGTCTGGGTCCCAACATCATCTCCCCCTTGGGAACGTTCATCCTCGAATGTGCAAGAACAAGGCTTGAAAGGCTTGACTAAGAACATGAACTTCCAAACACAACATGCAATGCATAATTGCATCATTTAAAAATCATTTAGTCATTAAAAATCATATCAAAACATATTCAAATCATTCCAAACATCAGAAAAATGATCGTGCATAAGTATGCATGTCGTGTCATGAGACTCAAGAGTGAAAGAGCTAGGACCACTTAGAAGAGGATGAACCTAATACCTTAGGCTTGAGTAGATTGAAAAAGAAGGGGATATCGTTTCATCATGTCCAACTACACCTCCCATGTAGCATTCTCCATATGTTGATTTCTCCAAAGGACCTTAACCGAAGCCACATCCTTGTTAAGAAGCCAAATCCTTGTTACGAAGCCACTTCACTTGCCTATCGAAAATCTCCACATGAATTTTCTCATAAGATAGGTTCTACTCGACCTCAACACCTTCCAAAGGCACAATAGTACTAGGATCACCAACCAACTTTCTCAATATAGGCACATGGAAGACCTAGATAATAGAACTCAAAACCGGAGGCAATTCCAATCTATAAGCCACATTTCCAATCTGGTCAACGATCACATAAGGGCCTATATACCGGGGACTTAGCTTGTCCTTCTTGCGTAAACGCATCACACTCTTCATAGGTGAGACCTTCACATACACCCAATCACCAACATGAAACTTAAGGTTCATCTTCCTAACATCCGAATAGGACTTTTGGCGACTTTGGAGTGTCTTCAACCTTTCTCTAATCAACATCACCTTCTATATAGCCTCCCACACCATATTCGGGCCAATAAAAACCACCTCTCCTAACTCAAAAAACCCCATCAGAGACCTACATCTCCTACCATACAAGGCCTCAAACGGTGCTATACCAATGCTTGCATGAAAGCTATTATTATAAGAAAACTCAGTGAGTGGAAGATAGTCATCCCAGTTGCCCTTGAAATCCAGCACACAAGCCCTCAACATGTCCTCCAAGGTTTGAATCGTCTCTCGTCTTATCCATTGTTTTGAGGGTAAAATCAATTTCACCTTAGTACCAAGACCTCTTTGAAACGACCTCCAAAATTGAGATGTAAATTGGGTACCATGATCCGATATGATAAAACTTGGCACACCATACAACCTCACCAACTCTTTGATGTACAATCTTGTATAATCTTTGACACCATAATTAGTCTTGACCGGTAGGAAGTTAGCCGACTTAGTCATCCGGTCAATGATAATGCAAATGGAGTCAAATTGCCCTCAGGTCAGAGGCAAACCAACCACAAAATCTATGTTCACACCTTCCCACTTCCAAGTATGAATCTCAATGTCTTGCGCCAACCCACTGGGCCTTTGGTGCTATACCTTCACTTGTAGACAATTAGGGCATTCAGATACGAACTTGGCTATGTCTTTCTTTGTAGAATAATAAGAGTTCTGGGCTTCACTCATGATCACCCTCCTAAGATCATCAAAATCTAGAACATATAACCGATCTTGATACAGAAGCAAACCATCTCCCCTTAAGGAGAACACCTTTATACTCTTTTCGGCAACCAACCTCTTCAACTCAACCAGTGATGGGTCTAGATCTTGGTTAGCCTTAACATTTACAACCACTGAAGATTCGGCCCCATTTTAAACATGAATACTGTCATAAATAGCGTCACTCAACCTAACATCCAACCTAGGCAGACGATGAACATCCTTTGCCAACTTCTTCTTCTCTTTCTCAACATGAGCCATACTTCCCATAGATAACCTACTAAGAGAATCCGCTACCACATTCTTCTTGCCAGGATGATATTGAACACTCACGTCGTAGTCCTTTAGGAGTTCCAACCATCTCATTTGCCTCAAGTTAAGATCCCTTTGAGTAAACACATATTGCAAACTCTTGTCATCGGTGAAAATATTAACATGCACCCCATACAAATAGTGTCTCCAAATTTTCAAAGCTAATACTACCACCGCTAACTCAAGGTCATGAGTTGGGGTAATTATGCTCATGCACTTTCAATTTCCTTGATGCATAGTCTATTGCCTTATCATGTTGCATATGTACACAACCCAACCTAATCCGAGAGGCATCACAATACAACACAAACCCATCCAAACCATTTGGTAAAGTCAAAACAGGAGCCGATGTAAGCTGATCCTTCAAGGTCTAGAATATCGTTTCACATTCATCCGGCCACACAAACTTAACCTTCTTTTCACTCAAGTTAGTCAATAGAGATGCAATAGAAGAGAACCCTTCAACAAACCTCCTATCATAGCCAGCTAACCCAAGAAAACTCTAAATATCCCAAGGAGTGAATGATCTTGGCCAATTCTTCACGGCCTCAGTCTTCTTCCGGTCAAGCTTAATACCATCACCGAACACTACATGACCGAGAAAAGCCACTTCACTTAACATAAACTTTCATTTTCTAAACTTATCACACAACTTCTTCTCTCTCAATATTTGAAGAACCAACCTCAAATGATCTAAACGTTCTTGCTCACTTCAGGGGTAAATGAGAATAACATCGATGAAGACAACCATAAACCTGTCAAGGAATGGCTTGAACACCCGATTCATAAGATTCATAAACACTGCTAGAGCATTAGTTAAGCCAAACAGCATCACCACATATTCAAAGTTCCTATATCTAGTCCAAAAAGCCATCTTGGCAATCTCACACTCTCTAACTTTCAACCGATGGTACCCAGAACAGAGGTCAATCTTTGAGAAATGGGTAGCCCCTTGAAGTTGATGAAATAAGTCATCGATTCTAGGAAACATATGCTTATTCTTATTGGTCACCTTATTCAATTTCCTATAATTAATGCACATCTGAAGAGATCCATCTTTCTTCCTAACAAATAACACCGGAGCACCCTATAGAGGTATACTTAGCCTAATGAAATCCTTTTCCAAAAAATCTTTTATCTGATCCTTCAACTCCTTCAACTAGTCGGTGCCATACAATAAGGAGGAATAGAGATAGGTTGAGTATCCTGGAGAAGATCTATGCCGAAGTCTACTTCCCTTTTAGGAGGAATATTAGGCAGGTTTTCGGGAAACACATTAAATAACTCATTTACCATCGAAACCGACTCAAGAGTAGGTGATTCAGGCTCCACATCCTTAGCCCTCACAATGTGATATATACACCCCTTAGAGATCATCTTTTAGGCCTTGAGGTAGGAAATAAACCGACCCTTAATAGCGGAGTCACTACCCTTCCATTCAAGAACAGGTTCACCAGGAGGTTGGAACTTGACCTTCTAGGTTCTACAATCTATAGAGGCATAAGATGCATGAAACCAATTCATCCCAAGAATCACATCAAAATCAAACATCTCAAGTTCCACAAGATCACACAGAATGCCTTTTAGCAACACAAAAATAGGGCAACCCCGATAAACTCTATGGGTAACCACAGATTCACCCACGAGGGTATAAACTGAAAAGGTATCTCTCAAAATTTCAAGACTCAAACCAAACTTAACAGCCAGCAAAAGAGTCAGAAACAATAAATTTGCACCTGGATCAAGTAAAGCATAGACATCAAATTCAAAGAATTTTAACATACCGGTCATAACATCCGGAGCCTCTTCAACTTCCTGACAAGCATGAAAAGCATAGAACCTGTTGTTCCTCAGCGCAACACCTTGTGGAGCTCTTTGCAGGCCTTGCCCAGCTTGAGCCACTTGACCATGTTCTCTTTGAGCATTCTTAGGATAATCACCAACTTTATGGTTATTGTCATAATACCCAAAGGATGCACCCAATTCTCTCCAACAAGTGCTCGAATGATTCCTTTCACACTTGTCAAACTGGGGAAGCCTTGGCCTACCACCAATCAGTGCCATAGGGAGCAACACCCTAGTATTAGCAACCTAAGCATTAGAATCCTGTCCCTATTAGAAGCGACTATAACCACCACTCTTGGAGTTGGAGAATCCACCATCATAACATGCCCACTTAGGATCATGCATTCTCTTTTCCTTAAGCTTTTCACCTTCAATCTATTCGGCATACACCATGAGCCTAGAGATGTCCATAGCCCGAATAAGCATAGTCGTACACCATTCCTTCACAACCGAATCAGAGATACTGGAAATGAACTTGTACATTCTTGCACGGGCGTCAGCCACAACAATTGGAGCATACTTAGAGTGCTTAGTGAACTTGAGGGCATAGTCCCTCACACTCATACTACCCTGGTTGAGGTTAGTGAACTCAGTCATCTTGGCTTCCCTAAGCTCAAGCGGGAAGAAAGGATCCGGAAAGGCAAACTTGAACTCATCCCAATCAGTAGCATTACCACCAACCCTCTCTGTTGACCATTGAGTGTACCGCACCTGAGCCACATCCTTCAACTGATATGCAACCAACTCAGCTTCCTTTTAGAAGTGACCCCCATAACGTTCAACACCTTATTGTCTAGCGCAAAAAAAAGATTGTTTCACCGATGGTGCAATCAGACCACAAGTTTTAACTCATCAATGAACTATTAAGTATCCTCATCAGCCTTTGACCCATAAAACTCCAGCGGATTTATCCGGGTGAAATCTCTCACCCTTGAAGCTAAGATAAGTTCCCAAAGAGGATTGACCTTCCTAGTCTGAGAAGTCACTACCTGGGAAAGCATAGCTAAGGTCGTACGGAATTCACCATTAGAGATAGGCTCTTCCATAGTCCTTTGAGGTGCTTGACCCACATTAGCCAGGGCCAGTCATTGTATTGGAGTTCTTCCTCGAGGCATCTTCTGTAATTGAGCAAGGATACCATCACCATAAGGAATAAAAATATATGATCCATAGCACGACATAAGACATGAAGAAGTGAGACAAGTCGTAGAACATCATCATAGCCTACCACTCAAAGGCATGGTGCACTTCACACCCGTGAATAGGACTCTACTTGACATGGCATGTTAGACTCCGAGGATCATTTACAAACCCAGTGCTTTCATACCAAGCTTATCATGTGTCCCTGACCTAGTGTCTAGGAGTGACATGGCGAATGGAAACCTGAGAGTCCCCAAATAAGCCTCAAGTATCTGTATTCACATCATCGGTTCGGAAGCGGAAGCAATAGTAAACAAATAGATCTAAGGGATGGGGAAGTAGACTCATGCTATGTGGATATCATAGGGAAAGGGAGTAACATGAATCCAAATAACACATAGCACATAAATACTAAGTGGCACGTAAGCATGACTTACTCTATCGGGGCAATTTAGGACTTAGAATATTTTACCATAGCATACAACCATATTGTAAAGCTCATAACCAAATCACATAACGATAATCAATAGGTAACCATATCCATAAGCATAATCTCCAAATACAACACCTAGCAAATAAAGGTGTTTACAAGATGTCCAACAATGTCTCTTGTCATACGATAGGAGAGGGGCCAAAACATACCCCGAGCTCACCCTCAAATGTAAAAAAACATAAACAAAAGCACCATTAGTAGAGAATAGCTGGCTTGTCTTTGGAAGATAGGACTCACCACGACAAGCAAACTCAAGATCCAAGCTAGACGTCCTATGGTGGATGAACATAGTCCTCATTCCCTATATTGTGAGATCATGTAGGCAAAAGAATGCGTTAGTACGTATGAATGTATTAATATCTAGACATGTAATGCATATGACTTACCAAACCTGCATTCAATGTTAGATGACAAGGGCACATAATATAGAAGGAGATATATAACAAGAGATATAGTTTACGATAGACCATGAAATTCATGATGCATGAAATGCAATAATGCTCATATATAATAAGGATGGACTATAACTGACAAAATCAAACACATGCGAGCTATTACATGGATTAGTCCATTGTAGACCTCCCATCAGTAGAAGAAGATTACTTGGCAAGGGTGATCTATACCATACCTTACGACCTCACTTTTCGCTGCGATGGACACCTCTTTACAACCTCGCTTTTTGGAAGGATTTTCATATCAAAACTTATCATATCATAACATATCAAAATGTGTAACCATTCCTTATGACCCAGTATTTTCGGTAATGGCTACCATACACCTATGCTGACTCATAGTTCAAGGAAAGGGAGAGGGGCCTTGGGGATATTCCTTATGCCCCCAATCCTTCGGTTCAATGTCAAGACATCCCACGAGAATATTTATACATATATATGCTTTCACAGAGGCAACAGTCATTTCAAATCCTTTCGATGCACATTGGGCTTAAAAGCCAAATCAAAGTTCATAATCATGATTCTCATGTATAGGATTAGCTCATGCACATATACGGAATGGTGTAAAAACCTAAAATGCTCAAAGACCCATAATCATAGACATTTATGTGATCACATTCTTCTCATATCCAATATCATATCAAAATCATATGCATAAACATAATTGGGCTTAACCCACTTCATAATTTGCATAAAATTTAATGTTCATGAATGCATATGCTATGAATGAGATGAGAATAACATGGTTAATATAGATTCAATCTTTAATCAATAATTCAATATGAAATTCAAGTAGATCCATGAGTAAAATCAACATTCAAATCACAATTTAGATTACTCATACTTAAATCATACTTTTAAGGGATAATGCATATTTAAATCTTCATAACACTCTAGTAATTCAACATATTAGGGCTTAAAACAACTTAAAATCAACAAATAAGCATAGTCCATACTTCAATTGGATTTATTAAATAATTCTTAAACCCCATATTTTAAAGCAAGTAAAATTTCATGAAATTCAAGTGAAAAGAGTTTGGATCTTCTTGGTTGAAAAGGACCAAGAATCAACCCAACATACCTTAGCTAATAAAGAAGATTCAAGAAGAATTTTGGTGAAGAAAGAACCCTTCCTTGATTTATCATGCCCCAAGTCTACACCATCAACGTGGCTGGCACTAGGAAACTATTGTTGGTCTTCGAGCAAACCCCTGGATTGACTAACACACTCAACTGGAAACTATAGCATGCATGCAAAATCTTTACAAGATGTATCTTTTAAAATATTTAATAAAAGTCAAAGAGTCTCAATCATGCTTTATATAGAGTCTGAAAATATCTTTACATAAAATTAGTAATAATGCTTAAAATGTTTGAATGAAAAGACTAGACTGACTCACTAACATTGTCCATGAAGCCTCTACTGTACTGAAGATAGGTGCCGCAACAAAACTCATGAATACCTGACTGTAAAATTAAAATACATAAATTAAACTAACTAGAATCCTCTGAAAGTGAAGAGGTCTCACCAATTGCCTCTTGAAAGCGGTCTTACTGAATGTCTGCTATCATGTGGATACCAAAATCTGCATCATAAAATAGTCCAGCACCAAAGAGCATCACTACGTGGAATGTACGGTATGTAAAATGGCCAAAACAGGAGAACTCAGGATTTACTGCTCAAAATCATAGGCTTAATGCTGAAAATAATTCAATACCATAAGTAATGCATCATAGAAAAATATTTGATTTAATGCATAACTAAATACGACTTTATCTGTGTCTAAAAATAATGTATAATGTAACATGGGGAGTTTCTCTAACCGACAACCATCATTATGAGCCTCGTAATGACACAACATTTAACCCACGTTGCCAGGGCCATCCCATGCCTTACTAGGGTAAGGGATGAAGTGTTGGGGATCCATATAAACTAGGCCATCTCAGTGGTATATGAGGAGTTATACATCTGGTACAATCTTATCCTACACTGGCTATGTAGTTTATGGGGTTAGAGTTATCTGCACTCATACCCAAATCAATGCTCAATACTACTACCACAAAATGCACCGTGCTCAATAAATGTAAAAGTAACCCACTTTAGGGGAAAACCGAAAATCTACTGCGTGGAGCCTTGGCTCAAGATATTTTCTTTAAATTCTTTCTCATAACTTGTCTTTACTTATAAAATAATGCATTTGAAACTATTAAGTTTTCTCAAACTATGAAATTTATGCATGATGAATAGTAATGCAAAATGCCTTAACTGACTGAACTACTCTTTTAAAACTTATATGCTATGCTTAAAAGATAGTATAGTAAATAGACTAGTTGTATAACTCATGCTAAGATGTTTCTTTAATCAACTCATACTTGAACTGAATAACCTTTCATGAATTTCATAGAGTCATAATTATATGAACATAATCTCTTATCAGTCAAAGCTTAACTTGACAATAGAGTAATAGTAAAACATAATAGGAAAATAATTTTCAAACTAGTTAGGGTTCTTGTAATTATTGTAATACTTCAAGAATTTAAATGGATGTAGTTATCCCTGAAGTTCTTAGCATGATAATGATAAAATAACAAGGATTTCATGATAAAGTTCTATATTTTCTCGAGAAAATCATAGGAGTAAAATTGACTTCACTCTTGACTAGAATTCTTGATAAGGGATATAGATTTAACATGGTAGTTTTTAAGAAGCCTTACATATCTAGAGATCGAATAACAATCACAACTCAAAGGACCACAGCCGAATACTTGGAAACCCTTTCTTCTCTCCTATTCTTCGCTCAAAGTCCCCTCATGCCTTTAGCTTAATAGAAGTTAAGAATAGGTTTTGAAACCCTTTTTAGGCCAAAAACAATTTATACTAGTCATGGATTAAGTTTAGAAGGGGTGGAAAAATGTCTTTTAATTCCCTTTAAAAGATTTAAAATTTTAAACTTCGGTGCAACAGGTCGAGGAACCAGGTCCCCGACGCGGACCTGTGCATTCTTTCCAAAACTAGCCCGATCGATTTTCTAATCCCGTAGAAAATATTGAGATCACATCTAAGTGTGAATTTGCGATGAGTCCGCGACGCAGACATGTTAGCGCACTCTTACTAGAATTTTTTCACATCGAAAAATTATCTTTTGATCCTATTGCTCTAAAAATCAACCAAGACCATTTTTGCACATAATATTTTATACTGATTGCATTTTCGACCTTGGATTCGCCATCGGAGTTTGGGAAGACGCATTATACTAGCATCTCTCATCTAGAGGCATTTTGGTAATCTTATCAGGTGTTACATTATCTTCCCCTTTGGATCATTCATCCTCGAATGATAAGTAGATAAGGGTGAACTTATAGCACGAATCAAGCACTCAGGACTCTATCGAATCAACGAATCACAATCAATCAATCGACATCATACATATCGACCAATTTGGACAATCACAAATCACTCAGAATAAGCAAATCGGTTCTGATCAAGAGTAGAGATACTCAAATTCGCAAAAAGAGTTTGGGACAATGTGTTGTTCGAGCAATCTTTTATATGGGGGTATTTAATAATTTCTAGGGTGTTACAATATCTCCCTCTTGAGATCAACCGTCCTCGAATGAGGAGGATAGTATGGATTACTCAATGCACGAATTTCACTCAAGAATCTAGACAAGAAACATTACTCAACTGAAGCAAATATCAACCTCAAGGATAGATGTGAGAATTTACCTCCAAGATCATCACAAAAGGGACGAATAAAATACAATAACCCCAATACTCAAATAGTCAAATAGTTAACTCAAGGATGAACATCATCTTAATGTAGGAACTCAACTAGCTAATAGACATCACACCTGTATTGTGAATAAGGTTACTATCTCGAATACTTCCATCAAAATTTCTGAAAACTCTAAAAGGAGGCTATTGACCTGATATAAGGATAGAACTACTATGTAGCAAAAGATCTAATTGTTAACCTTAAGTGCAACCACACTCGCCAACTATGCTCTTCTTCTTGAGGTATATACTTCAGTAACTGAATTTTATAACTCTTATCATCACCTAAGTCTATTGCATACTCTTATCATGTTCAAGCCTAACTCAAAGTCACAAGGTGCTACCCGTAAGATGATCATACTTATACCAATCTAATCCATAAGGATTATGTTATGCACTTCCGTAGATACTTTCTTATGAAGAATACTATTCCCATACATATACTTGGAATCCATTGTAAAAGTTATCAACAGACAACAACTACCACTCACTCAATGACGATCACACATTCAAGCATATCATTCTAATCACTTTATATGTTGTTATAGGTCAATATTACTTAGAAATCTTTAAGCTTATAATAGCACCTCTACACCCACAATCTTTTTAACTCCTATTAGGAGGCATACAAATTTACTCTTACCTATATGTTACATACAACAAAATCTTATCTCTTTTTTTTCTTCTTTTTTCCCCTGTGCCTGTAACCTTAAATGGAATAAGTATACTATAAATGTCACCATAAGTGACACATTCTCTTTCATCTGTCACAAATCATCTACAATCATCAACATCAATATCAATAGTAAAAGAAAGAATTATTAGAAGGGATTCCAGTAAAATATCAAAAGCACGATTCATTCAAGAAATCTGATCTAAGAACACTCATAACATAATATGATGTCACTAGTGTTTTAGGGCCTATCACAAGTTTATGGAACTATGTATACTGTGAAGCTCAAGTCCTATCTTGTGTAACATAAGGCTAGAAACTATTAGTTCATGAGATAAGATCAGAATTGCTGAGTTATTCGTTCTCACTTTAAGAGTTGAGCATGAACATGGATTAACATGAAGTGCATGGGTCTGAATCATGGGCATGGTGCCCTTGCATAAGATAGGAATAAAGTATCATCACGGTGAAGTATAAGGAATCTATGGGATAGAAAAGCATCAATATATCATTTTGATCAGTTCAACACTATCAAAAGCTCGAGATCTACTTTGGTTTATTACCTAAAACATCTCCCCTTTAGCTCAAAGGTCACCTCTCTAAGTCTTTGAACTGATTCTCTTCACTAAGCTATAAGCACAACTCTCCATACAATTGGAGCACCACCATTTACAGAATGTGTATATCCTCCGTTAATATCATACTTAAAGACATAAAATTGCTTCTCGAACTTTCTTTTGAGATACTATTCTTAACTTACTTCTATCCTTGTAGGATCTATTTATATTTGTTGCTCTTATTGCCATCACAACTATCCTCTATGACTCTTATGATCTAACATCTTCCATTTTTTCGTCTAGTTACACTCATCTTTTATATTCACATACATTTGACTGAAGAAAACTTTGACTATAATGGGAGATTCCTCATTATCTATAGTTATCCCCCCTGACCCAACTCTTAAGGGCAATAGGGAATGTCTACATTAGCCTACTCCACACTGACATCTCAAATAGATACCATTGTAACTCATAAACGTAAAGTCTCTCACAGTTATAAACTATCTTGGATATACATCTTAGGCCCTTTTTGTTACCTAATGACTTAGCCTCAATTCACTATTTTCATTTAAGGGTCACATTCGCCATACTCGGAACCACACACTTCTTTCAAGTCAATATCTTAATTTCTTGCTTTTACTATGTCAAGCCTATAGCCAAATCTCCAACTAATAATGTCACTCTCATCTTGCTATCTCCTCTTTTTATGATACTTACTTAAAGTTCTTATTTAAGGTTTAATACTAAACATCTACATCCACACTTCTCATATACTATACAAACTCTAAACTACTAGATAAACTCAATCTCATGACAAGAAATAAATCTTTAGCTCATGGTCTATCTAAGTATATATAATCTATCATCACACTTCTTTTCATAAGTTAAATGATATTCACTCATCCATTATACCTCCTTACCTAGATTAAATGATATTCACTCATCCATTATACCTCCTTACCTAGATAAGCTCATAACTCTATAAATCTCATATGACTGTTCTTTAAAAATCATAAGCCATGTTTAGATCTACCACCTTATACCCTCTATTCCTAAATTCAACACATGTACTTATTATTACTAACACAATGCTATGTGAATATCAACTCCTTTCATATTTGAGTGTAAACCATCTCATACTAACTAACAACTCTTCATCTACCTTTTCATAGAGGCAACACGATACTTACTACTCTTTAACAAAAACTTAGATGGACTTGACCTAACACCACATGACTCTTAGCAACCAACTTCAAGCAGTCACTATTCCCACTCTTCATGATTTCTACATCTTTCTAGCTCTAGGATCATTCTACTACATATGGTTTACAAAGGCCTTCAATACCTTCTCTCCAGGGAGGAGATACTACTTAGTATTTAGATTCATAACATAATTTACTCTTAAGAATAAAATACGAAGAAAGATGTAAGGAACACAATATGGAAATACATCATATCTTGCTCTAGGTCGAACACATTATTCATATGAATAGGATAATCACCAGTTTGGGCTAAACTGAACTTTCACTTATTATCAGAAGCAGTATCGGACATTATTTTAGACTAATAAACCTAAGCACATTAGTTGGATCCTCTCAAGCCCGGTGTAGTATCTTTACTTTCTAAATACTTTATCTGAAGGTAACTTATTAGTAAGAATTTGGAATTATCTGGCAAACACACGAATCTAAACAAGTTTCTTGGAAAGTAACTCTATTGCACGATCCAAAGTGTGGAAAAGGGAAAACTTTTTTTAGATGTCAATAGTCTCTCATTTATAGAAGTGGGTCCCTCATAACCATATATAAGATCCTACAGACACAACATCATAGACACTCTAAGACACTTGAACCCTGTGCTTTGATATCAAGTTTGTCCTTCCCCGATTTTACACCCTAGACGTGGCTGGCACTCAGAAACCATTGTTGGTCTCCGAGCGAACCCTTGTCTTGACTAACTCACCCAACTGGAAACTTTAAAATTCATGCAAAAGCTTTACAAGATGAACCTTTTAAAATATTTAATAAAACTAAAAGAATCTCAATCATGCTTTATATAGAGTTTGAAAATAATGTATACTGTAACTTGGGGAGTTTTTAAATCGACAACCATCACTATGAGCCTCGTGAAGATACAATGTATGACCCACGTTTCCTAGGGCCATCCCATACCTTGTCGGGGTAAGGGATGAATGCTAAGGATCTATATAAACTTGTTCATCTTAGTGGAATATAAGGAGTTGTACATCTAGTACAATTCTATACTATGCGAGCTACGTAGTTTATAGGGTTGGAGTTATCTGAACTCATACACGAATCAGTGCTCAATAATACTCTCAAAACATGCATTGTGCTCAATAAATGTAAAAATGTCCCATTTTAGGGGAAATCTAAAAATCTGCTGCTTGGAGCCCTGGCTCAAGATATTTTCTTTAAACTGGCTTTTCTTCTCAACCTGATAATGCTTTCTTATAAATTTTCTTTTGTGATTAAATAATGCATTTGAAACTATCAAGTTTTTCCAAACTCTGAAATTTATGCATGATGAAATGCAAAATACTTTAACTGACTGAACTGGTCTTCTAAAACTGATATGCTATGCTCAAAGATAGTACAGTAAATAGACTAGTTGTATAACTCATGCAAAGATGTTTCTTTAATCAACTCATACTCGAACTGAATAACCTTTCATGAATTTCATATAGTTATAATTATATGAACATAATGTCTTGTCATTAAAAGCTTAACTTGACAATAGAGTAATAGTAAAACATAATACAGAAATAAATTCTCAAACTAGTTAGGGTTCTTGTAACTTTGGTAATACTTCAAAAATTTAAAGGGATGTACTCAACACTGAATTTTTAGCATGATAATGATAAAATAACAATGATTCGTGATAAATTCTATATTTTCTCCATAAAATCATAGGAATAAAATTGACTTCACTCTTGACTAGAATTCTTGATAAAGAATATAGATTAGGCACGAAAATTAGATTTTGGGTAGCCTTACATACCTGGAAATCGAAGAACAATCACTACTCAAGGACCACAGTCAAATACTTGGAAACCCTAGCTTCTCTCCTCTATTTCGCTCAAGGTCCCCTTTTAGTTTAAGCATAATAGGAGTTAAGAATAGGTTTTGAAACCATATTTAGGCTGACAATGTCTTATATTGGTCATGGATCAAGTTTAGAAGGGGTGGAGAAATGTCTAGAATGCCCCTCAAAAGATTTAAAATATTGAACTTTGGTGGAACAGGTCAGGGGACCAGATCCGCGACACGGACCTGTGCATTTTCTCCAAAATTTTTCTGATCAATTTTCTAATCCCATAGAAAATATTGGGATCACATCTAAGTGCGAATTTGCGATAAATCTACAACACGGACATGTCGTGCAGTCTAACTAGAATGTATTTTCACATCGAAAAATTTTCTTTTGATCTGGTTGCTCTAACAATCAACCAAGACCAAATTTCCCACATAAGCTTTTATACTGATTGCATTTTTGACCTCAGATTTGCCATCGGATTTAGGGAAGATGCATTATATGAGAGTCTCTCACCTAGTAGTATTTTGATGATTTTATAGGGTGTTACATGATTCCCAAGCTTAAAACCCACAAGAGTTCTTTGGAAGAGACTTAAGAGTAACCTAGGAGAATTTTATTGTGAGGAATGTATTTAAATGTTAGGAATAACGTTTCGGTCATTAGCATGTCTTTAGGTAGCATAGGAAGTCCCAAAAGACCTTTAGAATAAATCATAGTTACGAAAATGTCATTACTGAAACGAGTTGAAAAACTACATGTCGTCACTTCAAGGGAGGTTGTATGGTTTATGATACACCACATGGACCATATACTCGTCCGTGAACACTTTGAAAAATTATGCCTGACGAAGGTTTGAAATAGTACTCCCATACATAAAGAGTTTTGACGAAATAAACCACATGGAGGGCTTCACGGGCCGTGTAAGGTCATAGGGTCTGTGTGACTCCCCATGCCCCCATACTTAGAAAAATAAAAAATTTTCACCACAAAGTCCCGAGACGATTATTTAACACTTAGAAAAAATTTCACTCTACAAGCCATACGGAGGGCCTCACGGGCCGTTAGACTCCACACGGCTCGTGAGAGTGGCTGTGTCCCTACACTTGGTCCCAAAAGGTGGAATTCAAAGCTTAAGGACACCACACGGCCCTCCACTCCATTCGTGAAGTGCCACACGACCTGTGTGGGGTCTAAATGTGGTGGGCCTTAGCTTTAAACTCATGCCAAGGGACAAACATCCATCATGAGGCCAAGGGTCACTTAATGGTGGCTCCACATAGGCTATGTGACTTCACATGGAACCATTTGCGCTCCCATAGAGTGTCACCTTGGTCCAAAACTCCCCAAAAACAAATTTTCAAGCGCCAATGATATCGGACAACATCCAAGTCCTAACAGTTATTTTCATTGGTTGTTTACTAAGCATCGAGTGGACCTTGGAATAGAGGCTGACCTATTAGTAGAGGCATGCGACTTTTAGTAGAAAGTCCTTTGCCGTAGAACTACTTGCTATCGTAGGATGAGAAGAGTCCTTGTTAGTTAAGGCTTAACTCTTTAGTACATCACCCGTTAATAGTGGCTTCACTAAGCTAATAGATCCATCCAGGCTTATAATTATGGTATTTACCTTGGAAAGTGAGACAGTCTCATTTCAATGTGGGAGTAGTTCACTGGACTTCATGTTATATCTCACACGGTTTATGTCAGTTAAAGGTAGTTCCTGAAAAAATCGTACGTTATGATTATGTTTTTAGAAATATTGCATTGACCTTGTTATATGTTTTCAGAAACCAAATTATTAGTTTTACTTCATTTTAGCTTGGTCATTGCATTATTACGTTTTTAGACTCATTATGATTTATTTTACATTATTGCATATTCCTCATACACATTATATTCCATAGTACTGACCGCACAATTTTTGTCTATATTGTCTTATAATATAGGTGCAGGTTGTCCCTTTTACGTCTGCGACTAGAATTAGCTTTATCGGCATGTTTTATTGGTATCCTGATGGTTTCATGACAAACTGATTGTCATGACTTGAGCCTACCCCTAGTTACAACACGCTACTCAGAATCTTGAGGGATCCCAAACTAACCACATGACATTCATAACCATACTGAATGAAGGAAAAAACATATTGCAGAAGTTGATATAGTAGTCTAAATAGTCTGATATCATATAATAGTAGGTTAAATCCAAAACGACGACATATGCTCTATATCTGAAAGGCTCTATCATAAAGATGTGACTACAACATGCTCTAACTCAAGAAATAGTCTAATACCAAAATCAAGAAAAGTATGATATAAGTATAAAGGTACTTAGGAACATGAGGACTTACTTACTCTGATGTCGGGGGAATGCTACTATACTGACCCCAAGGTTCACAAACTCTAACACTTATCCCAGGCTCTAATACTGACCCGAAGGCTCGCATGAGCAACTTCTTTTCTGGCATCTCAAGGTTGGTGGTAAAGGATTACAAAACCGCTATGCTTATTATAGAGATGGACATCTCTCAATTGATAACCTATGCCCAACAGATTGAGGAGGAGGAGAAGATTAAGGAGAGTGCTAGGCAGACAGAGAGCACGAACCGATGGTGGTAGTTATTCTCATAAGAGGCGTAGTGGAGAGGTTGTTCTCAATTCCATCAGGAGTTTCCAAGCCTGACCCTATTTGTTGCTAGTTCCCCTGTGAGCAAGTTCAATAAAGATAGGCAAGCTTTAGAGTGGTGCTTCTAATGGACACTCTTTCCTTTGTGTCAAAAGTGTGGGAGGAGTCATTCGGGAAATTACTTGGCCAGTTTTGATGCATGTTTTGGTTGTGGTAACCCTGCTTATAGGTCGAGAAAATGCTTTCATAGGTTGATAGGGGTGGATATGTTTATCATCAAACCATAAGTTGGTAGTATTTCTATAGGTCGCCCGACTCAACAGGGTGCTTCTTCTAGTTCAGGTGGCAAGCACTTAGACAAGTTCTATGCTCTTCAAACTTTACAAGAGTAAGAGTCTTCTCCTAATGTGGTCACGAGTGTGTTACAAGTCTACTATCTTGATGTTTATGCGTTCCTAGATCTGAGAGCAAACTTGTCATTGATTCCTTATGTTGCTATTAGATTTAGTGTAAGTCTTGAAATCTTTTAGAGCCCTTCCCAGTCTTTACTCTCATTGGTGAGTCCGCCTTAGCCATATGGGTATATAAAATCTCCCAATTTTGGTCCTTTAGAAAATCACTTCAACCGATTTAGTAGAGCTTGATACGCTTGACTTTGATGTCTTTTTTGGCATGGATTGGTTATAGTCATCTTTTGCTTTTGGTTGATTTCCAGACTCGAGTGGTAGATTTAAGTTTTCTAATAAGCTGGTCAATGAATAGAAGAGTATTATTATAATGCCAATAGTTCGATTCGTTTCTTACCTTGAGGCTAGAAAGATAATTTCCAAAGGTTGTATCTATCATCTAGTTTGAGTTATGGATTCTAATGCCGAAACCTCGACTTTCGAGTCAGTTCTTGTTGTGAAGGAGTTTCCCAATGACCTTCCTGGTATCCCCCTTGAAAGGGAAATTAATTTGGCATAAATACTCAACCTATCTCGATTCCTCCCCAAATGGCTCCATTTAAGGTTCTCTATGTTAGGTATAGATCTCATATTGGGTGGTGTGAAGTTGTTGAAGTCTCTTAAGTAAGGTTCAAGTTAATCATGAGGCCATGGAGAAATTTTGACTCATTAGAGAAAGGTTGAAACTGTCCAAAGTCAACAAAAGTCTTATTTGTATGTGAGAAGAAGGGAATTTGAATAGTTGATGATTGGGTTTAGTTGAAAATTTCATCCATGAAGGGTGTAATGCGTTTTGGTAAAAAAAAAAAAGCTTAGTCCCCATTATGTAGGCCTGTGTTAGATTTTGAGGTATTTTATAAGGTAGTTTATTGAGTTGGTATTGCCTTTGGAGTTAGCATCGGTGCATCCGCTTCGTGATCCTGCTTCAATTGTGCCATTAGACAGTTAAAGTTTTATGGTAGAATCAGTCAATCGAGGGTGCTACTTGGGAGACCGAAGTCGATATGATGTCCTAATATCCTCACTTCTTTACCTCCGCTTTAGTTTGAGTTTGAGGTATTAGATCCTCCGATGAACTCTTTCAAAACTCAGGCGTTTTACCTATTCTCATGATTCCTTAGCATGCATGCTCATGAAATCCATTTTAAAGTTCATGTTTTAGCTTGCAGTTGATTATTCCTTCATTTTATGAATTTAGTTCATGTTTTAGCTTGCAGTTGATTATTCCTTCATTTTATGAATTTAGATATGATTTGCATTCGTCAGGGGCTGTTAGATCTTCCTCCACAATATCTTCTCCTCCTATTATAACATGATAAATGTGATTATTCCTCTTGCGAGTATTTGCAATAGTATGGAGGAACGTTGTGTTTTTGTCATTCTGTTTAATCCACAGTTTTCTTGATCTTTGTCTCCATGATATCTCTTCCTTTTGGCATAATCTTCAAATTCAATAAATAAACTATCTTTCTGAGTGGCCTCTTCTTCTATTAAAGATCTATTCTATTGAATATTGTCAATCTCTTTAATTCTGTGCAGAATCATATCTCTATTCTTTTTCAAATCTTCGTAGTTGCTTGCGCTCCACTCTCTGGGTGATAGAGTCATTTGAAGCTTCCCTGAGTAGAAAGACTATTGATTCCTTTGTTTTTTTGTTGTAAGTTGTTTTGCACATCAGATTCTGGCTTCTTTCAGCCCTTTCAGTCGAAACCAGCTCCGGCTTTTCAAGCTTGATGATATCATAAGACTTAAAACCTACTACGAAATAGATTCTATTTGTTGAAATCTGCCTCATTGAGCTGTTAATTAATGTTGAGTTGGCACGATGACATGGTTGTTGATGTGTTTTCTATTTCAAAAAGATGGATTTTCTGTTTTAGTTTTCAATTATGAGTTTCCGAGTCTTTAAGCTTGTAGCTGTTGTTAGGCTTAGTTCTTAGTTTTTAGGAAGTTTTCTATTTGAGTTACTGCATCATTTTATAGCAGATTATTTAGGATTTCATTATATTTAAACGTCTCTTCTTTCAACTTAATGACATGCTCTCCTCTCTTTATTTTAATATCTTTTTTCATTTGTAGAACACCAACAAATCGGTACAAAAGGCTTCTTCGTAAGGGGTTTGTGAGCGTAATCTGAGTGAACCACAAAAATAGTTCCCTACCTAGTTCCCTGAAAAGCCAATAGAACACATGGAAACAGAAAATTCTTCTGGTTCTTACGCTATTTCTCCACCAGTGTTTGACAGAGAGAACTACCAGGTATGGGCTATGAATATGCAAACTCACATGGAGCCATGTGATCTCTAGGATGCAGCAGAGGAGGATTACAAAATTCCTGCTTTACATGGCAATCCAACAATGGCTCAGATCAAGCTTTACAAGGAAGGAAAGACAAGAAAATCCAAGGCGAAATCTTTCTTATATGCTGCACTTTCACCTATAGTTTTTTCCAGAATCATGCTGCTGGAATCAGCGAAAGCAGTATAGCATTTTCTCAAAGAAGAATACCAAAGAGATGAGCAAATCCAAGGTATGAAAGTCATGAATCTCATTAGGGAACTTGAGATACAAAGTGTTGGTTTATAGGCATTTTAATACTAATATTTTGTATATTAATTTGCTTTTTTTGGTGATTAAGAGTGGCTATTAGTGGATTTTGGCAGTGAGCATTTCTTGCCATTAGGGTAGTATTGCGGTTAGTGGAGTATTCATTGTATGCTCTTCATTGTAGTGCATTACTTAGCACAATAATTGTGCAGCTTGCCCGTTAGTGTTATAGCCATTGGTTCATCTATTGAGGCACCCATTGATGGTATTTTTTGCCCTCAGATTATTTCATCATTTATTCCTCCATTATACCTTGTAACCTATGTAACTTATAGGCCATTTATATACCCTATTTACTATTCTATTATCATTCTATTCATTGCATGGAAGACTTCCACAACTATAAATTGTAGTGGTTTTCATTTGTTTTAGGTACCCAATATAAGAAAAAAATATACAGAGTGCATAAAGTTTGTCAAAAAGAGAGTTCTTATTAGTTGAAGGGAGGTGCTCTTTTTGTGGAGCTTAAGACTCAACTGTTGTCCAGAGACTGTTGAGTTCACTTTTGTGATAAGGTTGTTGTATCCTGGAGGGGACAAGCCAAGGAGAATACTGCTGGACTAGTGAAAACATTTGTTGTAGTGGACTTTGAGTCTCCTAAAGAGACCTAGATACCCGCGCCTCAGCCTGAAGAACTTATAATTTCTTTATTTTACTTTTCAATTGTTAATTGTAATTTTTGTAATTTCACCAACACAAAGAATGAAAGATACTAAAACAATCAAAGAATACTCGGATAGGCTTCTTAGCATTGTGAATAAGGTAAGAATGTTGAGCAATAAGCTTCCTGATAGTAGAGTTGTTGAGAAAATTCTTGTTATATTGCCTGAGAAGTTTGAACCATCTATTACTTAGTTGAAAATACTAAGGATCTGTCAAAGATCACTTTGGCAGAATTACTAAATGCATTACAGGCACAAGAGCATAGAAGGTTCAGTAAAAGGTGCACTATATGCCAAGATGTAAAACTATACTAGAAGCAGATGCAAGCAAACAAAAGGGAAGAACTCTACTGAAAGTAATCAAGTTTTTGCTGGTAATGGAAGTAGCCACAATTTAGTCAGTAACAAAGGAGAAAAGGTCCCTTCGTGTTAGTATTGTGGAAGGAAGAACCATCCTCACTTCAAGTGCTAGAGAAAACTAGATATGAGATGTGGAAAATATAAAACACTTGAGCATGCTAAGATCATTTGCAAAGAAAACAGGACAGTAGCAACATAGAGAAGCTCAAGTTGCGATTCAACAGGAGGAAGGACATCTCTTTATTGTATCATGTTTTGCATCTAGTATTTCGAGTGAAAGCTGACTTATCGATAGTGGTTGTACGAACTACATGAGTAGTGATGAAAACCTTTTTAGGGAGCTTGAAGGATCAGTTAAGTCAGACTCAGAAATGGAGAATACCTTTTATTGACAGGAAAGAAGATTGTAGCAATTGAGAGTTATACAGGTGTAAAACTTATTTCTGAAGTTCTATTAGTTCTTGAACTTGATATAAATTTATTAAGACAACTCGAAAATGGATTTAAATTATTTTTTGAAGATAAGGAGTGTCTAATAATTGATCCAAGTGGGAAGGAGCTATTTAGGAAAAATATGCAAGGCAAAAGCTTTTCTTTGAATCCAATGGAGGAATAACAGATAGCTTTTCCTAGTCGGTCCACCATTGCAAACGCTTGACACAAATGGTTGGGTCATTTCCACCACAGGGGTCTTTTGTATATGCAGAAAAAGGAGCTGGCAAAAGGATTATCTCCACTTGAAGAGAAACCCCCAAGTTGTGAGGCATGTCAAATTGGTAAGCAAACCATATTGCCATTCACAAATTGAACTTGGAGAGCAACTCAAAAGTTGCAAATGATTCACACAGATCTTGGAGACTCCAAAGAACTCCAATGTTGAAAGGAAACAGGTATTGTATAATTTTTCTTGATGATCTAACTAGAATGTGTTGGATATACTTCTTAAGATTCAAATCAGAGGTTGCTAAGTTTTTTGGAAATTCAAAGCCATAGTAAAAAATCAAAGTGGCTGCAAAATACAAGTGCTCAGGTAAGATGATGGGATTAAGTACACTTCAGATCAGTTCACAAACTTTTGCGAAGTTGCTGGAATGGAGCATCAACTTACTACGCCATATACTTTACAACAAAATGGAGTAACTGAAAGGAAGAACAGGACTATCATGAAGATGTCGAGGTGTATGTTGCACGAGAAAGATCTTCCTAAAACGTTTTGGGCAGAGGCAGCCAATATTGCTGTATTTTTGTGGAATAGGCTGCATACAAAGACAGTGAATGGTCAAACACCTTTTGAAGCTTGGCACAGAGACAAACCTTTACTGAAGTACCTCAAGATTTTTGGTTGCATATTTTTTTCTCACATATCTCAGTCAAAAAGGGATAAACTGGACAAGAAGGCAGAATCTGGAATCTTCATTGGTTATTGTTTGCAGTCATAAGCTTACAAAATTTTTCAGCCACAGACTGAAAATATTTTGGTAAGCAGAGATGTGGAATTTTTTGAATAGAAGCAATGGGATCGGGATGGAGAAAAATAAGAAAGTGAAGCCAATATGTTGCCCAATTTTGAGGAGCGAGTTGATTATCTTCCGGTTCGAGGAACTAGATCACTTTCAGATATCTATCAAAGATGCAATGTAGCTGCATTTGAACCTGCTGAATATAAAGAAGCTAAATGAGATAAGAAATGGATACTTGCAGTGCAGGATGAACTAACAATGATTGAGAAAATAAGACAAAGACAAAGACAGAAAGATTATTTGTGTTAAATGGGTTTATAGAACTAAGCTAAATGCAGATGGTTCGGTGAGCAAACACAAATCTAGGCTTGTGTGAAGGGTTATGCTCAGATTTTCGGTGTGGAGTTTTCTGAAACATTTGCACCAATCACAAGGCTTCACATAATCAAGCTTCTTTTGGCAATTGCAGCACAAAAGAGTTTGAAAATCTACTAACTGGATGTTAAATTAACTTTTCTGAATGGTTTAATGCAGGAAGAAATCTTTGTTGAGCAGCCTGAAGGTTTTGTTGTGGAAGGATAGGAAGACAAAGTCTAAGGCGTTTTTTCTTGGAATGGAGATTAGACAATTCCAAGATGATATATTCACTTGTCTGAGGAGGTATGCAAAAGAAATTCTGAGGAAATTTTAGGCAAAAGTATGAGTATGCCTATGAATCAAAAGGAGAAGCTAATGAAGGATGATGGTGCTGAATGGGTATAATAAAGAAAGCTACAGAAGCTTGATAGGATGTTTGATGTATCTTACAACAACAAGGCCAGATATACGGTATGTTGTAAGTGTACTATCCTGATTTTTGAATTCTCCTAGTAAATGGCATATGAAAGCTGCAAAAAGAGTACTCAGATATGTCAAAGGCGCAATGGACGATGGAGTCAAATTCAGCAAGTGCCAGAATTTCAAACTTCAAGGATTCTCTTATGGTGGTTGGGGTGGTTTTGCTGATAATATGAAAAGTACTTCAGGGTAATATTTCATTTTTGGTGCTAGATTTTTTTCTTGGTGTTCGGAAAAAACTACAGATTGTTGCTCAATCAACTGTAGAGGAAGAATCCATTGGTGCGACAACTACAGTCAATCAAGCTTTATGGATATGAAAATCTATGGCGATCTTTGTTTGTATGCGAAGGAAAGCATTGACATATTTGTGGACAACCAAACTGCCATTGCTATTTCTCACAACCCTGTATTTCATAGAAAGACCAAGAACTTCAATGTGAAGTTACATTTTTCTTAGAGAAGTGCAAAAGGATAGTCTAGTGAATCTGGTATATTGCAGAACGGAGGAACAATTGGCTGATATGTTTACAAAAGCTCTTCTGGCTGGCAAATTTGACTTCTTGAGAAAGACGTTTGGAGTTTGCAGCTCTTGATCCAAGGAGCTTAGTGGCAGCATGGAAGTCCGGGTAATCGATACTCTTTTTAGAGTTAGTCCCTAAAAGAATGGCCAGGTTCAATTTCTCGAGGTGTAAATTGATACCACAGATTGTTCTTGGACATTAAACATTTGAAGTAAATTGAGATTTTGAGTCTCCCTGAGAATAGTATCTAGAAATAGCCCCAAGACATTAGTCTAGTGGTAAGAGCGCCACATGTGATGCTTAAGTAAGGCACATGTCACGTGTTTAACCCTGCTTCAATGAAAAACCTACTATTTAAATTGGGAAGAGTAGATAGGCAGGTGCATTTTTCGCCTACTCTTGAATATGTAAGGAGGCGAGAGCAGATGATGGGAAAATTTGTGATTGTGTTATTGACTATATGTTGCTATATAAAGAATATACGAGAAGATAATTACTATTAACAAAGCCTAGATACAAGGAAAGAGTTACAACAAATTCCTAAATATTAGGAACTAGGACGATTGAATTCTATAGTACTAAGGAGTCTTCTAATCATCCGTTATTACGCCCTCGCAAGTTGGTGGTGTCAACAACACCCAACTTGGAAAAATGCTTGACAAAAGAAGCTCATGGAAGAGGTTTGGTAAATATATTTGCTACTTGATCAGCTGAGTGAAGGTGTTGCACTGGGATATGTTTGTTTTGAACTTGTTCATGAACAAAGTGAAAATCAATAGCAATATGCTTCATCCGACTATGGAAAAATGGGTTGGCGTAAAGGTATGTGGTGCTGACATTGTCACAAAATATCCAAGGAGTGGTGGAAATACAACATTGGAGCTCATGGAGTAAACTTGTCAGCCAATTTATTTCAGAAAGAGTAGCTGCAACGACTCGGTATTTTGCCTCTGTGGAAGAGCGAGAGACAGATCTTTGCTTTTTAAAGGACCAGGATATTGGAGAGCTGCCAAGGTAAACAACATAACCTGTAGTGGAGGTTCGATCAAGAGGATCTCCAGCCCAATCTGATCTGAGTAAGCTAGAAGACGATGATCATGTTCTTTGGCTATGCGGAGGCCAAATGAAGATGTCTGGTGAAGATACTGAAGGAGACGCTTCATGAATGTCCAGTGTGATAGTAAGGGCTGGTGCATGGATTATGAGAGTTTGCTAACTGCAAATGCTATGTCCGGGTGTGTAAAAGAAAGTAATGTAGTTTACCAATAATCCTCCTATAAAGAGAGCCATCAACTAGAGAATCTTCAGCAGACTCCGGGAAAGCAACAATAGAAGCCATTAGTGTTGGAACACCCTTGCAGTTGTGCATATTAACTTCCTGCAACACGTTTGTGACGTATCTCTGATGACACAGCAAAAGACAACAAGGATAAGATAGGACTTCAACACCAAGAAAATAATGAAGTGGAGCAAGATCCTTTAGTGAGAAGTGGATAGCAAGACTAGCACTAATGCTTTGAACACCACAAAGTTGATTACCCGCAACAATTATGTCGTCAACATATACTATAATATAAACAGTAAACTAAAAATTATGGAGGATGAACAGTGAAGAATCAGATTGGGATTTAATAAACCCCAAAGTAACCAAGTAATTTTTGAGTTCAGTGTACCGGGCCCCGGGAGCCTGTTTGAGGCCATATATAGCTTTGTGCAGCTTGCAAACATGTGTCCGATGTGTAGAAGCTTCAAAACACGGTGGTTGGTGCATATAGACCTCTTCATCAAGACGACCTTGCAGGATGGCATTATTGATATCAAGTTGACAAATGGGCCAGCTTTGTTGTGTTGCAATCGCGATAACGAGTCGAACAGTAACAGGCTTTACCACAAGACAAAAAGTACATTCAAAGTCAAGTCCAGGCCGTTGGGTGAACCCTTTAGCAACCAAGAGATATTTATACCTTTTAACAGAACCAACAGGATGATATTTAACCCGAAAAATCCATTTACAATCCACCACGTTTTTTGAAGGATCATATGGTACCAACTCCTATGTCTGGTTCCGAACTAAGGCATCAAATTCATTTTCCATAGCTTTACGCCTGTGTGGTATTTGTTGAGCTTGTTTAAAGGTTCTATGTAGGGAGGAAGTTGTTTTGAACAACAGTGTGTAATTGCTTAGGCTTAAGGCTATTTGTCTTAGACTGAGTAATCATGTGATGAATGGGTGTTGCTGGAGAGGTAGAGGCAACAAGGGAAGGTTGTATGGCTTTGGTAGGTAAGTCAAGTGAGGAGGAAGAAGGTCCAATGGACTTATTTCGACGTTGGTAAGTGATAACTGTGGATTGTGGTTGAGAATTTAACCATGGAGAAGGAGGAACTGGTGAGGCTGAAACAGTAGGTTGTGGTAAACTATGTCTTGATATTGAATTTTGTATTGTAAGGGGATGGGGCAGCGGAGATGTTGGAGTAGGAGAAGAAGAATCAGATAAAGGAGAAATCGAATTACCTAAGACGGTGGTACCTATTGGGGCAGACGTGACGGCTGGATGTATGTCCACAGGCTGCTGCAAAATATGTGTAGGAAGTTCACAAGACTCATTTGAACTTTGAGTATTATTTTGTGGTAGTTGTTCAGTTAAACATGTTTCCCAAGCGATATTTGTATATTGGTTGTTTCTGAAACGAGAAAAAATATTTTCAAATGGGAAGTGATTTTCCAAAAATAAGACATGACATGATAAATAGATTTTGGAAGTTAAAGGATCAAAACATTGATGACAATAATATTTCTTTGAAAATCCTAAAAAAACATATGGTGTCAAACGGGGCTCTAATTTGTTTTGGGCATACGGTTTGAGCCATGGATAACATAAACAACCAAATACTTTAATGGAGTCACACTTGGGCATAGTTTGAAATAAAACTTCAAAGGGGCTCTTATGCTGAAGATTGGGTGTAGTTAGCCTATTTATAAAATAAAAGCTTGTTCACAGGCAAAACTCCAAAAGAGTGATGGTAAAGACGCTTGATACAACTAGGTTCTAGTGGTTTCAATATCATGCCGATGTCGTCTTTCAACTATAGCAACTCATTGTGGAGTATATGTGGGTGACACTAGGTGTTCTATGCCATGTGTTTTGAGATGGGACTGGAAACTTTTAAATTCGCCACCACCATCAATGTAAACACATTAAATTTTGTGTTGAAACTCTGTTCAAGCAATGGATGCAAATTTTGAAAAACTTCCAGAGTTTCACTTTTTGATTTTAAAGTAAACAACCACATGTATTTTGAAAATTGATCAACAAATAACACATAATATCTTTTTTTATCAATTGAGAAAACAGGAGACGGACCCCATAAATCACTAAAAATGATTTGCAGGGGCTTATTACTTTGCAATGAATTATCTGAGAAAGGCGACCTGTGCATTTTATTAGAATAACAAGAATTACAAGTAGAACTAGCTTTAGGATCTAAAACAGGAAGGGAAAAATTATTCAAGATAGTATTTAAAATGTGACGATTAAGATGTCCTAAATGCTGATGCTACAGGTCAATTGGAATAGACACATTACATTGAAGAGAATGATGTGTATAGACTGGTGGCCACTCATACAACCAATCTTTATTCTGCTCGGGAACTAGAGATGCCCCCATACTCAGATCCTTCACAAGATAATGAAAAGGAAAATATTCAATAGAGGAATGATTATCACGACAAAACTGAGAAATAGAAATAAGATTAGTTTTTATGAGAGGGGAGCATAAGGTATTAAGAAGCTTGAAATGATGATTTGATGCACTTATGTTAGCGTTACCAGTATGGGATATTGGAATGGGTGTTACAATTGCCCATAGTGATTTCTTCGGTGCCGTGGTAGTCATGTACAGTGGTAAGGCTTTGAGCATCAGACACAATATGATGAGTGGCTCCACTATCCACAATCCAAGGGGTCTATTGAGGAGGAAAACGAGCAGCAAAGTTTGCTCGGGCTTGCTGATGGTTATAAGATTGAGATATGCAAACTCTATCAGAATGAACTAATCGATCACATAGTTGGCAGCGAAGATTCTTGTCAAAGGGATGTTGTTGGTGGTTTCTCTGTGGGCCCCTTGCTGATTTTTTTTTGGAGTATTCGCGCCTGAACGATGATTGCAGGCGTAATTATTGTTACCCTGGTGAGGAGGACTTGAGCTTATCTTTTGTGCTAAAGCAGCAGTGATGGGAGTTGATAGCGGCCTCTTGTCATCCTCATACTTTAAGAAAAGCTCATGATCTAGAAGCTTTTCGTTAAGGTCTTCATAGGAAATTGTGGAATCTCTAGCACGAATGGCAGCAGAGAGTTCTCAAAATTTAAATCCGAGTCCATTGAGAATTTTAACAATAAGTTCTTAATTTGATACAGGTGCGCCAGCAGTTGCAAGTTCATCACAAAGTGAACGAACCTGATGAAGATAATCCGCGATCGGACGAGACTTTTTAGTTAGGCGAGCCAATCAGTCTCGCAAGCTAAAAATCCTTGTTTGAGATTGGTTTGCATAGGCAGTATGGAAAGCATCCCAAGCAGCTTTCGCAGAGACCGCAACAGCAACAGTGGGGGCAAGTGTAGGATCAACGGAGTCCAAGATAGCATTTTGAATTAACTGATCTTGACGATACCAAGGGACAAACATAGGGTTATCAACATCACAATTGTTTTGTGATATGGTGCAAGTGGAGGCAGGGATGGAGCCATCGAGATACCCATAGAGATTGTGGTCATGCATAAGCATTGACACTTGAGCTTTCCACAGGGAGAAAATGTGACTGCCAGTTAATTTTATGGGTAGTTGAGTCATAGGATTGAATTGGACAATAGTAATGGAGTTATGGACATTAGCATTAGTCACAGAAACATTAGAAGTCATTTGGATTCTGGACGATTAGCAGAGAGAAAGAAAAGGAGAGAAAAAAAGGATCAACTCATTGGAGTTTAGAAAGGCTCTGATACCATAAAGAGGCGAGAGCAAATCATGGGAAACAATTGTGATTGTGTTATTGACCATATGTTGCTATATAAAGAATGTACAAGAAGATAATGACTGTTAACAAAGCCTAGATAAAAGGAAAGAGTTACAACAAATTCCTAAATATTAGGAACTAGGACGATTGAATTCTATAGTACTATGGAGTCTTCTAATCATCCGTTATTATAGTACACCACTGGTCTTTGAGATATTTCAATATTAGCTTACCCACTACCCAGTGAACTCTCTTAAAAATAGCTAGACTATTAGTGAACTCAATTTTGCAGAGCTAATCATTCCCCCAATTTGATTTCGATTCGTAAATTCATATCAGGATTGTACACTCCTGTAACTATGCAAAAGGCTAGGGTTTTCTTGTTTTATGTGTATTTTCATTTTTCTAGGTCAAGCGTGGGAAGAGATGTACTTCCATGGATATGTTGTATAGTTGGTGAGCCACAATAAATTTTTCAAATCGCACGAACCACTGATGCCACTTCTGGATTCTTTAAACAAGGTAGGATATGTTGTTTCAGTGCTGTTGTTGACATGTTGCAAAATTACAAGTTTTCTTTTGGGGTGCCAAGTTGTCAATGGTTTTGTGTTTTCTATAATATCGTTCTGGTCGACTTTTTTGAGAAGCTAGAAGTTGTCACCCACATTTTGTTACTTAAGCTGAAGTCATTCTTGTAATAACCTTAACAAGTTCCCACCCTCCTTTCTCCAAAGGGGAGTCGGTGGGAACATTTGAAGTGTGATGCCCTTGAGTAGCCAAGCTGGGGAAACATTGGGTGGAAAATGGTAATTATCCTTTTAGACTTGGAAGTTTGCAATAGAATTTGCTTTTATGCAAGAGTACAGGAAGATTAGCAGTCATCAACACTTACTGAAGTTTTCTCACCAAACAAATTTATAAATCACCAAAAATTAAAGGAAAATGGAAGTGATTTGACAATATATTATTCTTTTTTGATAACTTACTATGATGATAATGTTTCAACTGAAAATTTGCTTGGCTCGTTTATATAAATCGTTCATTCTGATTCATTAGGTCGTTTTCTTTCCAATATTAATGAATTTGGCTATTCATATGTTTGGTAACTATGGTCAAAATATGATCAAATCTGTTGTTTTGACATATCTTGAGGTTTAGTTAATTTTGTGTAGGCTTTAATTATTTTTTAATCCTCTAATGAAGTACTGACTCTAATGCTTGTGAATTAGCATTTCATTTTGGTGGATCTACTATAAATAGTGTGCAAAATCCTTCGATTACACTTTATTGTTGTCACATTTTTTATTCACGTACCATAGAGTTGAATCTCCATGGGAGCTCTGGTTTATGGCCTCTGGCTTTTGGGACAACGGATCAGATCAACCCGTTTTACCACTATTATGAAGAATTTTTCACCATAATTAGATTTCTTTCGGAAGTTGAAGATATTCTATTTTTTGGATAAGTGAAGATTTTCTTGTTTGCTCGTGATGGCAAAATTCACTGTAGTTCAGTTCAATACAAAGTTCACCGTTGCTATGTTGTTGGACTGTGAAAACCTTAGCTCTTTATTGCAGTTATCTGGTCGTCTGCAACTTATGATGGCACAGTGTGGTTCAATAGTATAAGAATCTCAGACACTCCAATTCATGTTTTTCACATGGACCCTTCTCAGTTCTGTTTTCACATGGACCCTTCTCGGTTCTTACTTTTTGAAACTCGAGATGCTGCAGATAGATGAAAGTGAGAATGACTAGGTAGATGAAGATATGTATGGCATAGATGAAGAATCTCAAACAAGCAGTGACGGAGACGACTAAGAATTTTTTGTGAGTGATGTTATTTTATTGCGATTTACTTTATGAAACATCTATAATTAGTTAGGTATCTTTCTTAAGGAATTATACTAAATTAAGGAAAAATCATAATATGGAAGTAGATAGAGAGTAGTCAAAATAGTCTAATATTATAGAATCAAAGGACAAATCTAAAACGACAACATAGTTCAACATCTCAAAATATATTCGAAAGCCTCTATCATAAAATTGTGAGTTGGATAGGATCTAGCTCACGAAATAGTCTAATATCAAAAACAAAGTAAGTCTGAAGAAGCATAAAAATACATCCTCGAAATATGAGGACTCACCAACTCTGATGTCGGGAAAAATCTTCTACTAGACATGCAAATGAGGTGAAGCATTTGCACCTATACTATAAAACAATATAAGCACACATATGCGGTCAGTATAGTGTAATGTACTAAGTATATGCAATATGCAATGTACAATATATCATTGTATGCAATTGACCAAGTTAGAAACGTAATAAACGTTTCATTTAAAGCATGGTAATAAGACATGAATATAGTTAACGCATGTGAAGAAAATACAGCAAAAACTTTGAGGAAGCATAAGTCATGAGAAAATATACTCATATGTGGGATATCAATCTTAATTGACAACATGACCATGTGAGCTATAATATGGAATCCGATGAAACTCCTACATCAAAAAATGAGAGACTACTTATGAAGGTAGACTCCGTATTATATCTTATGCTATTTGATGATCCACTAGCTAAGTCAATCAAGACAACTACAGTGATATCTAGTTATGGGACTAAAGATTGCTACTAGTTTACCTTACCTATCCTCTACTTCAAAGTCCTCTCGGTGCTAAATCAAATTTCAATGGAATAGATAAAATCAATCATTAAAGCATATCATGTGGAAAGGCAATAATTAGCTATCAATTAATTTCATAACGTCATAATCATGGAGTAGCCCATTGAATCATGATTCATGAAATGTGAGAATTGTCCTTTTATCATTACGAATCCATAAGCCGACAAGAAAACCTTTCACTATCATCTATAATGTGAAAATCTGTAACAATAGTCCATATGATCTTTAGAGACATCATAAAGTATGGATGAAATTCTTATCAAATAATGTTCATAATTCATAATGAAAATTAGGATACAATGCATTGATTCATAGAAAATCAACTCCAAATCAAGTATTTTAGTAAATCCATGCATGGTCAAGTAAAATAATGTCAATTGAATCATAATTGAAAGAACCCATGATGAATTATATGAACCGTAGACGAAATTTAAAAGAATTTGATTTAGAAACGTTCAAATTCCTCAGGCTTCATTGATGAAAAGGATCTATGAATAAATATCCACATATCTTAGGTAGATCCTAGCCTTGAGACGTGAAAAGGAGACTTGATTCCTTGAAACCCAAGCTTGAGGGAGAAGATGACCTTGGGAGAGAAGTCCTTGAGGAAAATTTTGGGATTTTAAATGAATGAGAGGGAATGGGAATGGGTAAATTGAGTACTGCAAACTCAGTTATAGGCTTATGAATAGCTTAGAAACATTGATATAAAGAAGATGGGAAATGTCTAAAATATCCTTATAAAAATAACTGACGGTAGTGACCATTGGATCCTTCTAAGGACCATGTTCCATTTCATGAGCTGTAAAGACCTTCATGGAAATCAGAGACAAAATTCCATGTGCTTGCCGTTTTGTTCTATGACCCGAATCTAAAATTCGTGGATGTTTCAATGGTTTGTAGATTCCTTCTCGTCCTTTTGAAATTCCTGAAAAACTAACTCTCGAAATCTCCATTCTATGGAAGGGTCTAAGGAAATATTAATCGAGTGGCTCTCGAGCCCTGTCTTCCTTTCTACTCAATTTCCAGCGACCCTTTGCCAATCCCCCGTGAAACCACAGCGGGGATAACCATAGCAGAAAAGTCTTCTCTTTCTGCTCTTTCTCTTATTTTTGGACTTTGATAAAGTTTTGGACTCCATCATGTTGCTATTAACTGTCCTAGTGACGACGTCCGATCAAAACCCTAAATCAATCTATTGGAAATTCAAATCTTTTTTCTCCGGTAGCTAGAGGAGAGATTCTTGAGATTTTTCCGATGGTGTTTGTAGTAAAATATTAAAGACTGAAAGGAGAAAACCTCTCCGGCGGACCTGATTTTGTTCCTCATCTCAAGAATATGATTCAGTTCTGGGGAGAAAATTTTCTGACGAGAATTTTCTGATTGCTGAGTCGACCCAGTTTCTGATTGTTGAGTCAATCTTTTCCAGCTAGCTTGATTTCTCTGGAGAGTAAAAGAGAAAAGTTTACAGATTCCAGTGACGTCTTCCAAGTTTGTCAGCCAGAATTCTCCCATATAAAACATCCAGGTGAAATCTTCCAAATACCTTCTATTTACTATTTTTGAATCAATTGTAACCTTCCATTAACATCATATTCCTTGCCTTTTACATATTGTGTTATGATTTTTTGACAAATTTTGAAATAATTTATCCTTTCTCGCTTGTTGTGTCCTATTATTTACTCTATATTTATCCTATTATTTTTTGACAAACTAATCTTATTATTGTTGATTTTTAACTATCTCGTTTATATTTTACTCTAGATTATTTTGTTTATATTGTGGGCCGCTAATTTCCCGATCTTCTACAGTTTTTTTATTATTAATTAGTTCCTACTGTAGTGGTGTTGGGGTCTAATAGTGTATTAGTGTCACGTCATCGATTGGGGTCAGAGGCAAGGGGTAGTAGTAGTGTCACGGATATGTGCTTACTTAAGTTGAGAGTAGGCTAGGACATGGATCATAGGTTCACTTATAAGGAAGTCCATAGAACTATTGAAGAGTCTTAAGAAGAGACATATTAGTATAACATGTCTTCAGGAGACCAGGTGGGTGGGTACCATAGCTTGAGATATAGATGTATTTAAACTTTGGTACTCGGGGGGCTCTAGTGATAAAAATGGAGTAGGTATCCTAGTAGATGAGGAATTTAAGGAGTATGCAGTCAAGTTCAAGAGGATTAATAATAGGATGATGTATATTAAATTTGTGATCGGTAGTCATATAGTGAATGTAGTTAGTGCCTATGTGCCTCATATGGGCCTTGATGAGGAAGTCAAAAATCTCTTTTGGGAGGATTTAGATGAGGTTGTGAGAGATATACAAGAAATAGAAAAAATCTTTATTGGAGGAGATTTTAATAGGCATATCAGTGTGACCTCTTGTAGTTTTGATGGTACTCATGGAGACCTTGGTTTTGGGAGAGGAATTGAGGCGGAACCTCTCTCCTGGATTTTGCTAAAGCCTTTGAATTGGTTATTGCTAACTTATGTTTTCTGAAGAGGGAAAATTACTTGATTACCATTCATAGTAAGGTAGCTAAGACTCAGATTGATTACTTACTCCTTCGAAAGGGTGAAAGGAGCCTTTGTAAGAATTGCAAGGTTATTTCGAGTGAAAATATTTCAACTCAACGGAGGCTTCTACCAATAGAATTTAAAAATTAAAAGGTTTAAAAGAAAGAAGGTTATTTATGCCCAATTGAGCACTAGATGGGGAGGCCTGACTCCTTCCCTTTCTCGAGAGATGGGGGAAAAGTTGAGTATCTTGGGGTCTTAGAGTATTAGTGGAGATATGAGCACCATGTGGGACACTACTACTGGTTACATTAAAAAAGTGGCGACCGGGGTACTAAGGTCTTCGAGAGGGACCTTTGGTAGATGTCAAGGTAATTGGTGGTGGAATGGAGAAGTTCAATGAAAAGTGAAAGCTAAGAAGATTGCCTATACAAAGTGGTTAGAGTGTATGGATGAGCATGAAAATTAAAGGTTTAAGGATATCCATAAGACAGTAAAGACAGAAGCAAAGACAGTGGTCACGGTTGTTGAGACAATAACGTTTGAATGCTTATATGTTGAGCTGGGCGAAAAAGGTGTGTAAACGATATTGTATAGGATCACTAAAGAGAGAGAGAGAGTAAAGATCATGACTTCGACCAAGTGAAGTGCATCAAGGATGACGAGGGTGAGGTGTTGGTGGATGAGACTTCTATCAAACAAAGGTAGAAAGCTTACTTTCATAAACTCTTAGACAAAAAAGGGATAAGGATATTGAGATGGGTGATTTGTCACACTCTGATAGTCATCGAGATTTTGGTTACTTCAGACATTTCACAGCGAATGAGGTTGGGCGTGCTATTAGTAGGATCAAAAAAGGGAGAGCAATCGGACCCGATGAGATTCTAGTGGAATTTTAGAAAAGCATGATCAAAGATGGTGCATAGTGGTTTACAAGGTTGTTTAATGCTATTTTGAGGACTGCTAAGATGCATGATGAATGGAAGAGGAATATAATGGTTCCATTGTACAAGAATAAGGGTGATATTCAGAATTGTAACAACTGTAGGGGCATCAAGTTGCTAAGCCACATTATGATAGTTTGGGAGAGAGTGGTAGAGGTGAGAGTGAGAAAAAGAATGTCTATTTCAGAGAATTAATTCAGATTTATGCTTGGGTGATTGACTACTAAGACAATTCATCTTGTTCAAAGGCTAGTAGAGAAGTATAGGCAAAGAAATAGGGTCCTTCATATGGTATTCATTGATCTTGAGAAGGCCTATGAAAAAGTTTCGAGGGAAGTCCTATAGAGGTTTCTAGGGGAAAAAGGTGTTCCTATGGTGTAAATTAGGATGATAAAGGACATGTACGACAGAGCCAAAACTCGAGTAAGGACCGATGGAGGAGACTCAGAGTATTTTTCTGTTGAGATAGAACTTCATCAAAGATCGGTGTAAGCCCCTTATTTTTCCTTAGTAATGGATGAGCTGACATGATCTATTTAGAAGGAGGTCCCATGGCATATGCTATTTTTCAGATGACATAGTACTAATTGATAAGACTCGTAATAAAGTTAATGATAGGTTGGAGGTGTGGAGACATACTTTGGAGTCCAAAAGATTCAAATTTAGCAGGACTAAAATAAAATACTTGGAGCACAAATTTAGTGTTACAAGGGAGGAAACGGACATTGAAGTGAAACTTGTCACCCAACCTATTCCCAAGAGAGAAAGCTTTAAATATGTTGGGTCCATCATCTAGGGAAGTAGTGATATTAATAATGAAGTCACCCATCATATTAGGGCAACATGGATGAAGTGGATACTTGCCTCTGGAGTATTGTATGATAGGAAGATACCATCTAAACTTATAGGTATGTTTTACAGAAAGCTTTAAATATCTTGGGTCCATCATCTAGGGCAGTAGTGATATTAATACTGAAGTCACACATCATATTAGGACAATATGGATGAAGTTGGTACTTGCCTCTAGAGTATTGTATGATAAGAAGATACCATCTAAACTTAAAGGTATGTTTTACGAATGATGGCTAGACCGTCGTTGCTTTATGAGGTGGAGTGTTGTCCAGTAAAAAACTCAGATATCCAGAAGGTGCAGGTTGCAGACATGAGGATGTTGAGAAAGATGTGTGGACATATGAGGGTTAATAAGATTAGGAATGAGAATATTCTTGAGAAGTTAGGTGTGGCAGTTGTGGTTAACAAGATGAGGGAAGCGAGACTGCGGTATTTGGGCATGTGCGGAGAAGGAGCACTGACAGGCCAGTTAGGAGAAGCGAGAGGTTGGATTTTAGGGGTTGCATGGAGGGGTAGAGTAGACCAAAAAATATTGGGGGTGATTAGACAGGATATGGTGAAACTTCATCTCAACGAGGACATAACCTTAGATAGAAAGGAATGGAGGTCGCATATTGCGGTAGTAGGTTAATAGGCTAGTAGGGTAGGTTGATGTCTGGCCTTATGATATAGTAGGTTAGTAGGATTAGTCATGTCATATATCCTGTGTTGTCATTGTCTACTTTATTTTTGTTACTTTTGTAATATTTATATAATATCATTTGCTTTCCACTTTAGTCGCTTTTCCTTTCCTTTTTTTTCTTTTTTCATTTATAGTATCTTTTGCTTATGGGGCTTTTTGAGATAAGGATCTTCCAGAAATAGTTTTTCTATTTCTATGAGATAATGGTAAGGTTTGCACAGATTTTACCTTCCCCAGACCCCACTTGTGGGATTTCACTAGGTATGTTGTTGTTGTAGTTTATGAAATGGTCTACGGCTCATTGTTCCTTTAATGGACCATAGAAACCCCTTGTAAATATTTACTTATAAATTTCACAAGTGTAGTGGTGTTCTATGGACCTTAGAAGCAATCACGACTCGTAATTGTGGTCTGTCTTGTCGGACCCAAAACCCCACATCTTTGAAGTTTATTCCAGGGATGATCTACGGTCGTGGAAGTCCTTATGCTCTGTGAGACCTTTCATGGTGTGGATTTAAAATTTTACTTTTTTAGGGTCTCCTACAGGTGGTTTTCTTGGACCATAGATGCTTATATGGTTTATGAATTCCCTACTTGGAACCCTGCGCCTGTAGTTTTCTAAACTTATTTTCTTCATTCTGGCTTTTAAACTTTTGGGGTATTACACTTATTCTGTTTCTCTTTTATCACTTCTAGTTTTTAGATTTCAGAGCTAGCTAGGACTTTCCGAGCAACTCGTTTATGACTAGTAGAAGCTTTCAGACATGTGTTTAGATATATCCTGTGTTAACGCTATTGGTTTTATGTTTACTTCTTCTTTTATGATGATTTTAACTTCAGTATGATTTCCACATGTCACATGGTTTGTTTGGGGTCCTTCGAGATTCTGAGTATCAAGTTACAGCTAAGGGGAAGTCTCGCATCGTGACAGTTGATCCAACCGATAATAGAACTTGTAACAAGCATGGTACCCTATCCACCCATAGATATTTCGTACCAAGCATGGTACCTAAACCAACTAATAATATGTATCAGGCATGGTACCCGAGCCAATCACATATATTCCATACCAAGCATAATACCCAATCAAACCGATAATCTGTACCAAGCATAGTAGAATATAGCACAATACAACAAATATGAAGCTAAATATAATCCATTTCTACCTTCAACAGTGCTCGTATTATTTCATCAAGATGTGAAGATTTGTGTCATCGTCCAAACTTGAGGATATTATTAAATATGTGATTCCCCACACCAATGATAAGGAACTCAGTATTAGGATTAAAAGACACCCCTAATATCTCACTGAAGAAATCAATTTCTTGCTCCACCTCATATCCACTTTTTACATAAAAAATGTGGACAAAATCTGTAGGCGCTTCCATAGCCATAAATCTGCCATCAGACATAGAGTGGATTGACTGAATAGCTCCAAGGTTATCCTTCAAATCAGTGACAAACGTGGACAAGTTTCAAATATCCCATATTCTGTACGTTTTGTCCTGCCTTCTAGTTGCAAACGTTAGGCCATCAGGATTCATCACTGATGCAAATGAGTAGTCCACATGCCCACACAAAAGAGAAACAGCCTTTCCATTCCTGGAGTCAACCCATAAAGCTATTGCGATCAACAGGCACAAAACAAGCCCCATAAATTTTCTCCCTAAGATCATATAGTAAGAGCATAACACGTCCTGTCAACAAGGAGATGATGATGATTACATAATCAGTATCGTCTCCCTGTTGATGGGACATGTTACACTCTAACTAAATGATCTTGTGGCAAAAGTTTAGGGTGTTTGTCTTTTGCCTGCTGATCAAAACGCGTTTATTGGTTGTCTCCAGGACTGGAAAGGTTGTTTCTCCTTTGTGTAGATGTGTGGATTACTCATTTGCATCAGCGTGGCATCCTGATGGCCTAATATTTGCAACCGGAAACCAGGATACAACTTGTAGAATGTGGGACATTTGGAACTTGTCCACGTCAATCACTGATTTGGAAGGTAACTTTGGATCTATTCAGTCAATCCGCTCTATGCTTGATAGAAGATTTATGGCTATGGCAGTGCCTACAGATCTTGCCCACATGTTTGATGTAAAAAGTGGATCTGAGGTGGAGCAAGAAATTGATTTCTTAGGTGTGACATTAGGAGTGTCTTTTAGTCCCGATACAGAGTCCTTATCTTTGGTGTGTGGAATCATATATTTAATAACCTCCTTAAGCTTCGACAACAACACGAATATTCATACCTTGGTAAAGTAATATGAGCACCTCTGAAGCTAGAAGTGGATTATATTTAGGTTCATATTTGTTGTATAATGCTACTTAGGTCATTTGAATGATAAACTGACTGTGGTCTCATTTATAGCACTGACCAACCAGTGTAATCTTCTAGGAACTTTCCATGTGGTGGCCTATTTTTCATAGTCATAAACTGTGTTACTAACTTTATACAGACCTGTTAAATTGACGTCAATTGTAGTGTGCCAATCTTCTATTATGATGAATTGTGTGGGTTTTTAGAGTTGTAGAAGTTAGTATTTCTTATTTGTAAAACATGATGCAAGCCAATAGGACTATTCTTGTTCCTATTTCTATTTTAACAAATAGAACGAAGATATTACCTATCGTTTATGTTGGAGCAGTAAAGTTTTGATGGCTGACAAAAGATAATGAAACAGGTTGGTCTACCAGGTTCTTTCAGCGTACTGTATCCATGGCAAACTGCACACGCTGCACACAATAAAAATGGAATAAAGGGTGCTGGAAATAAGGCGTATAAAAACAACAGCTTTCAAGAAGAAGGATTTAAAGAGGAATACTACTCCAACTCAAACAGGATGCGTAAAAGAAGGAGAAAAGAGAAGTTCGATTAGAAGAAGGAGTTCTAAAGGAAAAAGAATTCCACTAATAACTGGTGTTATCCTTAAAGAGATAGAGAGCAATTAAATCTCCGATCAGCAACTATAAAACTAGAGAGAGTTCACAGAAGAAAAGTGGCGCAGAAAAAAGAAAAAAGCGGAGAGAAAAAGAGAGATTCAGACACAGAAAAAGAGAGAGACGAAGAAGAAGAGAAACGCGGCGACAAAGCATAGGGCTTAGGCAGTTTTGTTTTCTCTTTGTAATTCTGAACAATTGTATAATCTCTCAAAGTCTATAACTGAGATTAGATTCTAGTCTTCAAGTTGGGGGCAACTCGAAGACGTTGGGAACATAAGCCTAGGGAGGTTTATGTGAAGTTAGGAAGTTGTTGAAGTAGTTTTGAAGGTTAGATTACTAGGAATTGTAATCGTTTGTTGAAGGCTCTTTTGAAGTAGTGAAGTTGAAGTTAAATCCTGTAGAGTACAGGTCATGGTTTTTCACCCTTCTTGAGCCGGGGGTTTTCCACGTAAAACTGCTGCGTCCTGTTTATTTTTGCGTCATTGAAACACGTTCGATTAACCTGTTCCAACGATTAGGCAAATCCGTAGGGGGTGCAAAACCTAACAGTTTACTTCTTTACTGGAAGATTTGCTTACTGGTATTTACAGATACTATTGCCAAACAAGGTGAAGATGAGTTTACAAATTGTATGGAGGACGTGTTCAGATCCTCAGATATAATTAGCGGTGATTATGCTCTCTCACCAAGCTCAGTTCTTGATCTTACATTTTTTAAAGGATTAAGTGCTGATATTGAGCATACTTTTTAGCTTCATTTGTTCTCATTTTTGTTACCATACTGAATAAATTTATTTTCACTACATTCATCTCTTTTTACAAGAAATTATATATAGAATTTGAAGAATGGAGACCTTCTTAAAGTATCAGTAATCATCCTACTGTTACAGAAGATGAGAATGAATTATCAAAGGCAGACAAATAATGGATGCAGTGCTCATAGCTAATGAAGCAATTTGATTCCATAGTCTCCTAAAATAAACCTGGTATATTATACAAACTTGCTTATGAGAAAGCATATGAATGTAAATTGGTGATTCATTTTAAGCATGCTGAGACAAATGGGTTTTTGGCAGGAGATGGACCAGCTGAATCAAGTATTGTATCTCAACTGTAAAGTTTGCAATACCCATTAATGGGTCTCTTGTAATACCCATAAGTTGGAAACTTGAAATATGAAAGAAAACGTATGAACCTATTTTCTAGTGCAGGAACTACGAGCTCAGTCTACGACTCATAAATGGTTCTACCGGCAGTTAATAGGGTCTTGCAGATGACCCTGACACTTGGTGAAATTCTGGAAATTTTGGATTGCAGGTATGAACACCTTCCCTGAGTACAACAACTATCGATGCCATTGTTTTCTTGTTGTAAGTTGTTTTGAGCATCAGATTCATGCTTCTTTCTGCCCATTCAGTCCAAACTTCAGCTCTGGCTTTTCAAGCTTGGTAATATCTTAAGACTTAAAACCTACTGCGGAATAAATTCTATTTGTTTAAATCTACCTCATGAGTTGTTAATTGACGCTGAGTTAGTATGATGACATGGCTGCGGATGTGTTTTATGTTTTTAGAAGATAGATTTATTTGTACACCTACAAATAGCTCTTATTATTAGAATAATACAACATGAAGATTGATCCATTGGCTCCATATTTTAATGGTATCAGAGACTAGCTTTCCAATTTGCCTGTATTAGATCAGCAACTCCACTGGAAAGTTGATAACTTTTCCAATTGTTGCCTAACTGATAGAGGTGGTTGCTTGATATTTTTGGTTGCTTTTTGGTATTTTCAGATTAAATAACTACATTGAACAAAGAAAAATAAATCCTTAGAACAGAATCTGCAACTACTTTATTGGTGAGCTTTGATTTTCTTTTAAGTTTTTGTTCTGTTTCTATGTTTCTGCAGTAATATTTAGAAGGCTGGTTGTATTAGAAACTATCTCTGAGTGGCACTCCTGTTCAGATCAACTTGTCCCTTATTTGGGTCTTCTTTCAGCGTAATAATTTCAGGTTTGTTGAGGCTCTATTGGTTTTCTTATTTTGTTTGATTGGGTTTAGATTCGGCTGATTCTAACATTTGTTTCATATGATTCATTGGATTGGAGTTCTATTTTTGTCCAACACAGACTTGGTTGGATAATTTCAACTTTGCACAATTGTCTATCAATTTTTTTTCATATTGTGAGTTGGGGAAGTGACTGCTTCCAGTTCACTGTCTCATAACATGATTTTGGTTTCCACATATGATTTTTTTGAATTCTCGCAATATCATAAATCATTCAATAAAGCTACTTTAGTTAATGCTTTTACTGAGTTAACTAAAACATGTCTCATCACCTCTTCAAATAAATGGGTCAATGATTCAGGTGCCACAAAATGCTAATATTTTTTCTAGCTTCTGATCACACAAAGCACCATCTTCAGTTACTGTAGCTGATAGATCAACTTGTAACAGTGTTGAATATGGGACTATTAAACCAACCTCCTCTATTACCTTGTCAACTTTACTCAGTCTTCCAAAGTTAGCTTTTAATCTGATTTCTGTAAGCAACTTTACTAGAGGTCTTAATTGTTATATTTCATTCTTTCACGGTCATTGTCTATTTCGTGGTCCTAAGACAATTCAAGATATTGGCAAAGGACATATAATTGATACATCCTTGATGAATGGGAGCCTAGGTTTATTGCATGCTCTAGTGTCATCTCTCCATTTGAAGTATATGATCGATTGGGACATCCTTTTCTATCTCTGTTAAAGAAGCTTTGTCCTCAATTCCATGATATTTCTTCACTGGGATGTGAATCTTGTCTATTTGCAAAACATCATTGCTGTCCATTAAGTCCAAGGATTAATAAGCCAGTTGAGTTTTCTTTTGAGTTAGTACATTAACATATTTGGATCATGTCCTGTTGTTGCTAAAACTGCATAAGTATTTTTGTCATTTTTGTGGATGATGTTTCTCGAATGACTTGGATTTACTTTATGAAAAGTGAATCTAAAATATTTACTCACTTTACTTCCTTCTGTGCTGAAGTCAAAACTCAATTTATTTTGCTCAGTGCGGATTCTAAGGAGTGATAATACTAAAGAATATATGTCAGAATTATTTCAATCTTACATGAGAACCCATGGTATTCTTCATCAGTCCTCATGTGTAGATACACCTTCTCAGAATGAAGTTGTTGAGAGCAAGAATATGCATCAACTTGAGTCAACTCTGACACTTTTGTACCAAATGAATGTCCTGAAACAATTTTGGACTGATGCAGTCTCTACAACTTATTTTCTAATAAATTGCATGTCATCAGTTATGTTGGTAGGTACTATACCTAATACTGTTCTTTTTCAAGGCAAATCACAACTCCTAGTGGAACCTATGGTGTTTGGAATTATATGTTATGTTCGAGATGTTCGACAATCTATTACCAAATTGGATCCAAAGGCATTAAAATGTGTTTTCTTGGGATATTCTCGACTTCAGAAAGGGTATTGATGTTACTCTGTTGAACTTGGAAAATACCTAGTGTCTATTGGTATGGTATTTCAAAAGATACACCATTCTTCGATGAACCTCCCATTTCTACAAGTTAGGTGTAGGAAGATGAGTGGTTGATCTATCAGGTTACTCATACTGAAACAAAACAATCAGATAATGATGCTCTTCAATTAGCTAGTTCATTTATTGAGAATCACTCAACTAGTATGCCTCCAGAAACTATTTCATCTGTTACAACAAAACCACTAATTGTTCAAGTTTACTCGAGGAGGAAAGGTAACAATGATACCTGTCCTACATTAACTCCACCATCATTAGTTCTTTCTCCACTTGATTCTTTGGAAAATCTTGACCTTCCTATTACTCTTCGGAAGGTACATGTTAGTGTAAATCCAAATATTCCATGCTAACTTTGTTTCTTATGATCACTTATCTCTTATCTCTAGTTATTTGATTGGCTCTCTAGACTCTATCTATATTCCCAAAACTGTGAAAGAAGCCTTGACTAATCTTTGATGGCATGAAGCAATGCTTGAAGAGATACATGCTCTAGATGAAAATCGCACTTGGGATTTGGTGGATTTACCAAAGGGAAAGAAAGTTGTAGGATGTAAATGGGTCTTTACCATCAAAGTCAATCCCAGTAGTACTATATTAAAAGACTTAAGGCTATACTTGTGGCTACAAGCTATGCTCAGACTTATGGGGTAGATTATGCGGACACTTTCTCACCTGTAGCTAAGCTTACCTTTGTTTGTTTGATTATTTCCTTGGCTGCTTTTGAATATTGGCCTTTAGATCATCTAGATGTCAAGAATGCTTTGCTTCGTGGCGACCTCCATGAGGAGGTGTATATGGAGCAACCGTCTGGATTTGTTGCTCAGGGGGAGTGTGAAAACGTTTTTCATTTGAGAAAATCTTTGTATCGTCTAAAGCAAAGTCCTTGTGCATGGTTTGGAAAATTTCGAGATATAGTTCAGAAATTTGGGTTGAATAAGTGTAAGTGTGATTACTCAGTCCTCTACAGACAGTTAGTGAATGGAATTATTCTCGTGGTTGTCTATGTTGATGATATTGTTACTACAGGAGTTGATTCTACTGGAATTTCTTCTCTCAAGAAGTTTTTACATGCCAAATTTCATGCCAAAGATTTGGGATAGCTGAAATACTTCTTGGGTGTAGATGTAGCTAGAAGCAAGCATGGGATTTTTCTTATCTCAAAGCAAGAATGTACTTGACCTACTTGTAGAAACTAGAAAGTTGGGAGCAAAACCATATGGCACGCCAACGGATCCTAATGTACATATTACTTAGGATGATGTTAGCCCTTTTGATGCTCTGGAAAGATACAGAAGATTAGTTGGGAAATTGAACTACCTAATTGTGACTCGTCCAGATATTGGCTATGTAGTCAGTATTGTCAGCCAACTCACGTTGGTACCAATAGTCAAACATTGGGATGTGTTGGAATGAATTCTATGTTATTTGAATAGAGCTCCTAGCCTTGGCATATTGTATAGGAATCACAGATATACTCCCGTCGAATGTTTTATAGATACAAATTGAGCTGGATCAAGAATTGATGGAAGATTGACTACTAGCTATTGCGTCTTTGTTGGTAGAAACTAGTATCTTGGATGAGTAAGAAAAAAATGTTGTATCTCGATTTAGTGCAGAGTCTGAATATAGAGCTATGTCTCAATCCACATGTGAAATACTATGGACAGAACACCTTTTAGCGAGATTGGTTTGAATCCTTCTTTTCTAGCAAAACATTGGTGTAATAATTAGGCTACTCTACATATTGCTTCAAATCCAGTGTATCATGAATGGACAAAACATATTGAGGTTGATTGTAACTTTGTCTGTTAGAAGATTCAAGAGAACGTGATTTTTGCAGGCTATGTGAAGACATGGGAGAAATTGGGTGATATATTCACGAAGCCTGAATGGAACTCGGATAGAATATCTTTGTAAAAAGTTGGGCATGATTAATATCTATGCCCCAACTTGAGGGGGAATGTTACAAAATGTGTAGTCATATCTAGTATTTATAGCATAATCATAGGTAGAGACATTTAGGGATCTTCGAGATTTTTGGGAATCTTTTCCGATTTTATTTCCTTAGATAGATTTACTTGTACACCAACAAATACCTCTTATTCTTAGAATAATACAAAAAGAAGATTGTCCCATTGGATTTATATTTTACAGTTATGAACCTTGTTAGAGAACTTGAGATACAAAAATAATGAAGAAAATCTGTCAAAGAATACTTGGATAGGCTTCTTAGCGGTGTGAACAAGGTTAGAATGCTAGGCGATAAGCTTCCTGATAGTAGATTTGGTGAGAAAATTCATGTTACATAGCCCGAGATGTTTGAACCAACTATTGGTTCCTTAGAAAATACTAAAGGTCTATCAAAGATCACTTTACAAGAATTACTGAACACATTATAGGCACAAGATCAAAGAAGGTTAATGAGAAAGGAAGGTTAAGTAAAAGGTGCACTACGAGGGAAAATGCAAAACTATACTAGAGGGAAGATTCAGTAGAAAGTGCACTACAAGCCAAAATGCAAAACTATACTAGAGGCAGATGCAAGAAAACAAAAGGGAAGAAGAGCTCTGCTGAAAGTAATCATGTTTCTGCTGGTAATGGAAGTAGCCACAACTCAGGCAATAACAGAGGAGACAAGTTCTCTTCATGTTAGTATTGTGGAAGGAAGCACCATCCTCACAATAAATGCTAGAGAAAGTCGGATATAAGATGCTGAAAATGTCAAAAACTTGGGTATGATGAGACCATCTGCAAAGAAAAAGGACAGTAGCAATAGGGAGAAGCTTAAGTTGTGAATCAACAGGAGGAAGAACAACTCTTCGTTGCATCATGTTTTGCATATAGGATTTTCGAGTTAAAGCTGGTTTATTTATAGTGCTTGTATGAACCACATGACTAGTGATGAAAAGCTTTTTAGGGAGCTTGACAGATCAGTTAAATTAAGAGTCAAAATCAAAAGTGGAGAATACCTCCCAGTGACAGGAAATGGGACTGACTCAACCAATTATCCACATACACTTTCTTACTAACATTCCCATTTACATTCAAACAAGTGAACTCGTCGAAACCTCATTAGTCCTTATGTTTGCTATCTCAATGTCAACGTGCATCCTCTTGGCTTATAATAAGGTCACCAGACCCCATATAAATCTCTGGAGTAAAATCCTCACTGAAACATATTAATACTCGTTAAAAGATTCACCACTATGACTTTCCTTATAACCAATTCGAAACTCAAACATCCATAGTAACAACCAATTGGTTCTCCCGAAAAGTGATGGTAATGCTAAATTCTACTTCCTAAGTAAGTGAAACAACTGATAACACCTTAGTAACTAGTGATCACGCTCGAAGACCAAAACCTCCGTTCTCGTATATTACCAGTACCACATTAGAAGACCCACTAGATTCACCACTAGAATGCATCATACCCCTTGAGAAGTTTTTGCTCTAATAGTTCACACTTTGTCTTATTAAATAGTTGTCATACATAATCAAATTAGTTTCATCTCTCACAAAGCAATATACATTCTTCCATAGAGTAGATGGGTAGCAAAAGCAACACGGCCTTTAACCCTAGCCAAACAGATATAGATACAACTATAGTGGTCATATTATAATTATTTGTGCTATACACCCACTACGAGAAGATTTGGTAGAAGTTCTGATTTCAATGATCACGAAGTCATCCTCTGCCCACACTAAGCTATCCTTATTTGACAAACATAAAAACTATAATCACATGATTATTCGCCAATAACATAGTCATTCAATTAACCATATTATGCGTTTACAGATCGCACCAGGAAAGTACCACACTCAATGATGTATGGGTAACCAGAAAGAATATGGTGCTAATAAAGTCTTCAGTTTTACCTTCCGATACCTTACCTTTAACGTATCTGTTGAAAGTAGTGCCTCAAAAGCTGGAGATTAGTTGTATCTCAAAAGAACAACTTAAAAGTAGGATTAAGTTCAAAATCAGCTGCAATGTTGTGCAGAAATCTGATTAGTTTGTTCCTAACTTTTAGGCTTTAGTTATTAGAGATAATCTTAAGCTTATTTTACTCCTTTTCTTTAGCTTTTCCAGTTATGATTTCATGTATATATAGCAGTCATTATTTTCAATAAAGAAGTAACTTAAAAACTATAATCTGTGCTTTTCTTTCTTAACCCATTTCTGTTTGTTTCTCTCCAACAGATTGGTATCAGAGCATGCCATCTTGAGGGACCTGTGAGAAGAGTGTGAACCATATAAACCATTCTTTGAACTATTATCTTCAATAGTTTATAGAAAATGAATTCTGAAACAAGTTTCTTAACTCCACCAGTCTTCAACGGTGAGAATTATCAAGCTTGGGCAATTAGAATGACGGTTCATCTTGAAGCGTTGGATCTCTGGGAAGCAGTAGAAGAGGACCATGAAGTAACTCCTCTTGGTGATAATCCAACAATGAATCAGATAAAGATTCACAGGGAAAATAAGACAAGGAAAGCCAAAGCTAAAGCTTGCCTTTTCTCTGCAGTATCACCTTCGATTCTTACCAGAATCATGCAAATGAAGTCTGCTGCAGAAATTTGGGAGTATCTTAAAAAGGAATACCAAGGAAATGAAAGAGTGCAGAATATGCAAGTGATGAATCTGATTCGGGAATTCGAAATGAAGAGAATGAAAGAATCAGAAACTATAAAAGAATATGCAGACCAACTACTCGACTTGGCCAACAAGGTGAGATTGTTTGGTAAGGATTTCACTGATGAAAGAATTGTTCAAAAGATTCTAGTTACACTTCCTGAAAAATATGAAGCCACAATTTCTTCTTTGGAAAACTCTAAAGATCTGTCGAGTGTTACTTTGGCAGAACTTGTTAAAGCTTTGCAGGCATTGGAGCAAAGGAGAATGATGAGGAAAGAAGGTTCTGTTGAAGGTGCTTTTCAAGCCAAATCAGAGAACGAGTCAAATAAGGGAAGGAAAAAGAAGAAGAACCTAAGGCCGAGTAATAATTACAACAAACAGGGAGGAAATCAGCCACCCTGCCCTCACTGCAAAAAGACAAATCACTCTCAACAGAAATGTTGGTGGAGACCAGATGTCAAGTGCAACAAATGTGGTCAACTAGGTCATGTGGAGAGGGTATGCAAGTCACAAATGCAACAAGAAGAAGCTAAGACAGTTGTAAATCAATATCAAGAAGAGCAGTTGTTTGTAGCAACCTGTTTTGCCAGTAAAAGAACTTCTGAAAGTTGGTTAATTGATAGCGGATGCACAAATCATATGACCAGCGACCAAGAGCTCTTTAAAGATCTGGATACATCTTTTATTTCCAAAGTCAAAATTGGAAATGGAGAATATCTCGATGCAAGAGGAAGAGGAACAGTTGCAATTGATAGCCCTACAGGTTTGAAACTTATAACTGATGTTCTTTTTGTTCCTGATCTTGATCAAAATCTCTTAAGTGTTGGACAACTACTTGAAAATGGTTTGAAGTTGTTGTTTGAAGAAAAAGCATGTGTCGTTAAGGATGCTGACAATAAGGAGATGTTCAAGATCAAGATGAAACGAAGAAGTTTCAACTTGAACCTGTTGGATGAGAAGCAAGCAGCAGCTGTCCAATTAGAAAATAACTCAGAATTATGGCACAAAAGACTCGGACATTTTCGTCATGATGCTATACTCTTCATGAAAGAAAATCAACTAGCAGAAGGTCTCCCAAGCCTTGAGAAGAACATGTCTGCTTGTGAAGCTTGTCAGTATGGGAAGCAAACAAGACTTCCATTTCGGAATTCATCATGGAGGGCAAAGCAAAAGCTACAGCTTATTCACACTGATGTGGGTGGACCTCAGAAAACGCCATCTTTAAAGGGTAGTAAGTACTATATTGCCTTTATTGATGACTGTACAAGATATTGTTGGATTTATTTTCTGAATTTTAAATCTGAGGTCGCCGATGTATTCTGGAAATATAAGGCTTTTGTGGAAAATCAGAGTGGTTGCAGAATTCAGGTGATAAGAACAGATAATGGCACTGAGTATACTTCAGAAAAATTCAACAAGTTCTGTAATGAAGCAGGAATTGAGCATCAGCTAACAGCACCCTATACTCCTCAACAAAATGGAGTAGTGGAAAGGAAAAATAGGACGCTAATGGAGATGACAAGGTGTCTGCTTCATGAGAAAGAACTGCCAAAGAAATTTTGGGCTGAAGCTGCAAATACTGCAGTCTTTCTGCTAAATAGATTGCCAACTAAGGCCTTGCTGAAGAAGACACCATTTGAGGCTTGGTTTGGTTACAAACCTTTGCTAACAAATCTGAAAATATTTGGTTGTCTTTGTTTTTCTTATGTACCTCAGGTGAAAAGAGATAAGCTGGATAAGAAGGCTGAACCTGGAATTTTTGTAGGATATAGCAGTCTTTCAAAAGCATATAGGATCTATCAACCTCAAAATGACAAAATCATTGTTAGCAGGGATGTCAAGTTTGTGGAAAATGACACCTGGAGCTGGGAAGATGATGAAAAGCAAAAAAATCTAGAATTTCTAGATGAAGATGTTGATGATGTACCCGTTAGAGGCACAAGAACACTTTCTGATATATATCAAAGGTGTAATGTTGCAATTTTAGAACCAGGAGGATTTATAGAAGCTGCTAAGGATGAAAAATGGAGATATGCAATACAGGAGGAGCTCAAAATGATAGAAAAGAACAATACATGGGAGCTGGTTGACAGACCATTGCACAAGAAGGCTATTGGAGTCAAGTGGGTTTATAGAACTAAACTCAATCCTGATGGTTCTATAAACAAGTACAAGGCCAGGCTGGTTGCTAAAGGGTACTCACAGATATTTGGAGTAGATTTTTCAGAGACTTTTGCTCCTGTCGCTCGCTTGGATACTATAAGAATGTTGTTAGCTTTAGCAGCTCAACAAGGATGGAAAATCCACCAGCTTGATGTGAAATCAGCTTTCCTCAATGGCTACCTTGAAGAAGAAATCTTTGTAGAACAACCCGAAGGTTATTCTATCAAAGGCAAAGAAGACAAAGTGTACCTTCTAAAGAAGGCATTGTATGGTTTAAAACAGGCTCCTAGAGCTTGGTATAGCAGAATTGATACTCATCTTTTGAGCTTAGGCTTTCAAAAAAGTCTCAGCGAGTCTACGCTCTATATTAGAAGAGAAGATTCTGGTTTAACCATTGTCTCTTTGTATGTAGATGACTTGCTAGTTACAGGTAGCGATTTGAACTTGATCATATTGTTCAAGACTGAAATGATGGAGGTTTTTGAGATGACAGATCTTGGTGAAATGTTCTACTTCCTTCGAATGGAAATTCGGCAAAAAGGACAAGAGATCTTTATATGCCAACAGAAGTATGCTAAAGAAATCCTCATGAAGTTCAAAATGGAAGAATGCAAGTCTACATCAACTCCTATGAATCAAAAGGAGAAGTTTTGCAAAGAAGATGGAGCTGAAAAGGTTGATGAAGGACTTTATAGGAGCCTAATAGGTTGCCTAATGTACTTGACTGCAACGAGGCCAGATATTCTTTATGTTGTGAGTTTACTTTCAAGGTATATGCATTGTGCTAGTGAAATTCATTTTCAAGCAGCTAAACGCGTGCTTAGATATGTTAAAGGTACTGCAAATTTTGGCATAATGTTCAAAAAAAGAGCAAATTTTCAATTTCTTGGATTTTCTGATAGTGATTGGGCTGGTAGCTTGGATGATATGAGAAGCACCTCAGGTTACTGTTTTAGTTTTGGCTCTGGAATGTTCTCTTGGTGTTCAAAGAAGCAAGATACGGTAGCTCAATCTACAGCTGAAGCAAAGTAAATTGCAGCTGCGTCAGCTGTGAATCAAGCCCTTTGGATTCGGAAGCTGCTGGCAGATTTGTACATGGAACAAAAGACGAGCACTGAAATCTTTGTTGATAATCAAGCTGCAATTTCAATTGCAAATAATCCTGTTTCACATGGAAAGACTAAACATTTCAAGATCAAGCTTTATTTCTTGAGGGAGGTACAGCAGAATGGAGACATCACCTTAGTGCACTGCAAAACTGATTTTCAGAATGCTGATATTTTAACCAAGGCTCTACCTAGAGCAAGATTTGAGTTTCTCAGAAAAAGACTTGGTGTTGATGCTCTTGAGTCAAGGAGGAGTGTTGAAAGTAGTGCCTCAAAAGCTGGAGATTAGTTGTATCTCAAAAGAACAACTTAAAAGTAGGATTAAGTTCAAAATCAGCTGCAATGTTGTGCAGAAATCTGATTAGTTTGTTCCTAACTTTTAGGCTTTAGTTATTAGAGATAATCTTAAGCTTATTTTACTCCTTTTCTTTAGCTTTTCCAGTTATGATTTCATGTATATATAGCAGTCATTATTTTCAATAAAGAAGTAACTTAAAAACTATAATCTGTGCTTTTCTTTCTTAACCCATTTCTGTTTGTTTCTCTCCAACAATATCTTATCAAACCTCCACCAAAACCCAAATCTCTTTGAATTATAGGACAATCGAAGGTTGATAACACATTCATCGATTAAGCCCATTACCTCTTTTTAAGATCAGGATCGAATTCCAAGCCACACAATGACATCTCATATTCTAACACAAAACACCAAGCATGAGTTCCCACCACTAAAGTCAAGCACAATAACTATATATACACACACACACAACATATCTTAGAATAATACCTCAGAATATACAACTGAGTTACAGAGTCAAGTGGTACAATAGACTATCAATATCATAAGTTTTACTATATTCACATAACACAGTTTTCACAATATACAAGGCTCAAATTATCAACATATATCACATTCTTTCCATAATTCATTCTTATCGATATACTAGTTCCAAAGAATACACAACTCACACGTAACAAATAGAACAATATTAGGAAAGAATAATATAAGATGGAGTGAATGCAATGAAATATAAGCGTTGTAATGTCAAGTAAGCGTGATGCATGTCAACCTTTCCACCTACCTTTAGTCTAGGGGTGTCACAGTATCTCAACCTTGCCACATGCTGTGGTCAAGGGTTGTCACAATATCTCAACCTTGGACCTGCCCTTGGTCAAGGGTTGTCACAATATCTCAATCTTGCCACCTGCTTATGGTCAAGGGGCGTCACTATAGCTCAACCTTGCCACCTGCTTGTGGTCAAGGGGTGTCACAATATCTCAACCTTGCCACCAATCCTCATGTACCCTTATTCATCTCTCAACCGTAGCCATCATAAGTAATAAGTAATAATAGATGTAATGTGCATGATCACAATTATATCACACAAGTCTAAGTAAATACTAAGTTCATTTGCTCATACTCAAGTACTCAAATCTCATCATCAAATAGTCAAATCAATCAAAAATCAGATAATCTACAAGTTCTCAAGTATACATAATTACAAAAGTATTTCACCAGTCAAGAATTCACAATATTTACAATTACCCAGTCCACAATCCCATGATCAAAGCCTATAGTAGTATAATTCTATCCCATGATCAAAGCCTATAGTAGTATAATTCTATCCCATTTCATGCCACAAATCACCAAAACCGACATACATAGGATAATACGAGGTTCAATCATACTTAACAAAAGGTTAGAAATCTACTTTCCTTAATTGAAGACCCAATCAACTCAAAATCAAGCCTTTTCCCCTCCTACGATACTCCAAATCATCACAATCTCGAAGGCTGAATCGCCAACTAGCAAATCGAATGAATGAATCCACAAAATCTGCTTTAAAACACCAAACCACTATCAAGAATGAAATATACCTTTAAAAATCAATCGGTACCTATATTCATATGAATTCGCTCGGGGTAAAATGGTCAAAAATTAGGTTATTTTTAAAAAATCTCAAATCCATAAATTAAGCTTAAAATAAGGTTGTACAAAAAAAGTAGAGTTTGTGAGTAAAAATCCAATATAATTTGAGTATAAATTGAGGGAGAAATCATCATTTAAAGTTTAAATCGCATTCTTGAAATCCCATAAAAATTAGAGGGTTGAAACCAAACATGTTCAAGTCAAAATCATAATTCAAATACTGAAAATAAAAGAATTTGTGTCTAGGAAGCTTACCAAAATAAAAATTCACGAAATATCTTGCTCAAAATTGCACCTCCAAGCTTTTAGATCTCCAAAAAATGGAAGAAAATAGATATTGAGGATACTTTTTAGCTTGATTTGGTCTCATTTTTGTTACCATATGGAATAAATATATTTTGACTGCATTCATTTAATGATGATCAAAGCACATGTTTTATCTACGGAACAGGCTGATGCTTACAACTTATTGAATGCCTTAGTGGCAGTCTGGGTAAGATTGCTTACTTTGACTCCATATTTAGATCAACAGTGGAGATGCACTGCATCCTTCCACTTAAGGGGTAAAACCAAATACATTATGAAATTGGTACTCTTTTTTGAGTAAGCCCTTAAAAGAATGGCCGGGGTTAATTTCTTGAGGTAAAAACTTATTCTACAGATTGTTTAAGTTAGGCGCATGTCACTTGTTTGACCCCTGCCCCAATAAAAAACCACGTATTTAAATGGGGAAGGAAGAGGGGCGGGCATATTTTTTTGCTGACTTGTGAACAGTGCAGCATTGTTCCTCAAGATTTATCAACAACATACCCATTACCTAGGGTAATCTCACAATTGGGGTCTGGGAAGGGTAGTGCATATGCAGATCATACCCTTACCTAGCCCTCAACATATCCTCCAAGGTTTGAATAGTCCTCTTAGCTTGCCCATCCGTTTGAGGATGAAAAATAGTGCTCAACTTAATCTTAGTTCCAAGTCCCTTCTGAAATAATCTCCAAAAGTGGGAAGCGAATTGGGTGCCACGATCCGATATGATGGACCTGGGCACACCATGCAATCATCCAGGTTGGGGTGGAATTTTAGATGTGAAAGCAGAGAGTACAACAAAGGCATCCCTATCAGGCGAAAGTGCCACCAACACTCTTCCTCAGCCGCAAGTGCATCATGATCATCCAACGGCTTGCCTATCCTACGCTTGGGCTGACACTGGCTTTGGAAGGCTCGTAGCTACTTATGAATCAAATGCCATCATTTATCCTCAAATGGTGGGTGTCACCTCCACAAGAGTTGCACTTCCTCTTGAATGCACAAAGAGCTTTCCCATTTATGTGAATGCGAAACAATACAGTGCTATCCTCAAAAGGTGACAGGTCCGTGCCAAGCGTCAGGCTCAAAACAAGCTTGTCAAAAACAAAAAGCCATATCTTCACGAGTCTCGACATTGTCACACAATGAAGAGAGCCAGGGGTTCTGGAGGGAGTTTTTTGAACACAAAGAATATGCAGCAATCCAAGCCTTCATCTCCAAAGCATGATAGAAATATCTTTAATCGTCAGGCAGGTGGAAACATATCTAGTTACATGGTTCACCACTCAAAGATTGGTAGTTGGGGGACTTCCACCCAATCTGGTTTCGATGTGATAAGCATCTTCAATGGCGATGACATGTTCCGGCAGCTAGAGTTCAGAGTCTCTGGCTTCCCTTTTCACATGGGTGCTACCATGCAGGAAGCTGAAGACTTCATGCATGTTGGAACCTGACAGCATGCTTGTCTTATCCATGGTGGCGGTGCCAACACAGGCTGCATTGCAAATGCATTATTATTGGTGCACATAAATGGATAATCGGCAGTTCATCCTTGGCTATGTTACTCTCCCTTTTCCAGATTGAAACCTTTAACAACAGTTTTTCCTAAACTTTGGTCATGGTATTGTATATGGTTAATGGTTAATGAGAAAAAAAGCGCAGGTTGGTGCTGCACGTCATCAAGAAGGGCAAGGAAAAGAGAAAAATATATTGTTCTTAATCAAAAATAGTGGAGATTAAGGCCTTGGGTCGTGTCTCAGTCCCATGGTGGCTGATCATCCTCTCGGACCAGCTACTGATCATCACCTTGGTAAGGCATTGCCTCACCAACTAGCTAATCAGACGCGAGCCCCTCCTCGGGCGGATTCCTCCTTTTGCTCCTCAGCCTACGGGGTATTAGCAGCCGTTTCCAACTGTTGTTCCCCTCCCAAGGGTAGGTTCTTACGCGCTCACCGAATCTTAGATGTTATAGGTAGTCTTGATCGGTAGAAAATGAGCCGACTTAGTCATCCGATCAATGATGACCCAAATGGAGTCAAATTTCCTTCGGGTCTGAGGCAAACCAACAACAAAGTCCATGTTCACATCTTCCCACTTTCATGTGGGAATCTCGATATCTTGAGCCAAGCCACCGGGCCTTTAGTGCTCTACCTTCACTTGTTGACAACTTGGACATTCGGATACGAACCGATGTCCTTCTTCATACCATGCCACCAATACACTTCCTTAAAATCCCAATACATCTTGGTAGACCCTAGGTGAATGGAATAATGAAAGTTGTGAGCCTCACTCATGATCACCCTCCTAAGATCGCCACATCTAGAAGACAAAGTCGGTCATGGTACCAGAGCACACCATCTCCTCCTTGGGAGAATACCTCGATCTCCTTTTCGACAACTAACTTCTTCAATTCAAGCTACGATGGATCTAAATCTTGCTTATCTTTTACATCAACAACGATGGAAGATTCTACCTCATTTTGAACATGGATACCACTATCGTTCGAGTCATCCAACCTAACACCTAACCTAGCCAACCGGTGAACATCCTTTTCTAACTACTTCCTTTCCTCTTCGACATGCGTCACACTACCCATAGATAGCCTACTGAGAGCATCGGCTACAACATTGGCCTTGCTTGGATGATATTAGACACTCATGTAGTAGTCCGTTAGGAGTTCCAACGATCTCCTTTTCCCCAAGTTGAGATCCCTTTGACTGAATACATATTGCAAAATCTTGTGATCGGTGAACATCTCAAAATGAACCCGATATAAATAGTGCCTCCAAATCTTCAAGGCAAAGACTACTGCCGCCAACTCAAGAACATGTGTTGGGTAATTACGCTCATGCACCTTCAACTTCCTTGATGCAGACGCTATTACCTTACTATGTTGCATAAGCACCAAACCCAACCCAATCCGTGAGGCATCACAATACACCACAAATCCCTCCAAGCCGTTTGGTAAAGTCAAGATGGGAGCCGATGTAAGCCAATTCTTCAAGGTTTGGAAACTCTGTTCGCATTCATCTGACCACACAAACTTAGCCTTTTTTTGGGTTGATTTAGTCAACGGAGATACAATAGATGAGAAGCCTTCAACGAACCATCCGTGATATCTAGCCAGCCCCAGAAAGCTTTGAATATCCGAAGGAGTCAACGGCCTGGGCCAATTCATCATGGCCTCGGTCTTCTTCGGATCCACCTTGATAGCATCACCGGACACCATATGACCAAGAAAGGTCACTTCCCACAACAAAAAATTGCATTCGCTAAACTTGGTATACAACTTCTTCTCCCTCAAGGTTTGTAGGACTATTCTCTAATAACCCCTATGCTCCTGCTCACATTGGGAGTAAATGAGAATGTCATCAATGAAGACCACCACAAAACTGTCAATAAATGGCTTTAACACCCGATTTGTAAGATCCATGAACATGGCTGGAGCATTGGTTAAGCTGAACAACATCCCCAAAACTCAAAGTTCCCATAGGCCGTTATGGGAATGTCAGACTCCCTAACCTTCAACTAATGATAATCAGAAGGAAGATCAATTTTTGAGAAATGAGTAGAGCCCCTTGAAGCTAGTCAAACAAGTTATCAATCCTAGGCAATGGATACTTATTTTTAACGGTCACCTTATTCAGTTGCCTATAATCAATATGCATTCAAAGAGATTCATCCTTCTTTCTCACCAATAACACTGTAGCACCCCACGAAGATATACTTGGCCTAATGAAACCGTTCTCCAACAAGTCCTTTAATTGATCCTTTAACTCTTTCAACTCCGCTGGCGCCTTACGATAAGGAGGAATGGAGATAAGTTGAGTATCTGAGATAAGATCTATGCCAAAGTCTACGTCCTTTTCAAGAGGAATACTGGGCATGTCTTGGGGAAACACATCCGAAAACTCATTCACTACTGGAACCGACTCAAGGGTAGGTGTTTTAGACTCCATATCCTTGATCTTCACAACATGTTAAATACATCCCTTGGAAATCAATTTTCAGGCCTAGATGTAGGAAATAAACCGACCATTAATAGAGGAGTCACTACCCTTCCAGTCAAGAACTGGCTCACCGGGAGGTTTGAACTTGACCTTCTGGGTTTTAAAATCTATAGAGGCATAAGAGGCATGCAACCAATCTATCCCAAGAATCACGTCAAACCGGATATCTCAAATTCCGCAAGGTCACACGGAAAAACTTTGTGCAATATAGAAACCAGACAACCATGATAAACTCTATGTGCTATAACATATTCATACATGGGATTATAAACCGAGAGAGGTTCCTTCAAAATCTTAAGACTCAAACCAAACTTGACAGCCAACAGAGGAGTCACAAAAGACAAATTTGCACCCGGGTCAAGCAAAATATAAGCATCAAAATCAAATACTTTTAACATACCAGTCACGATATCTGAAGCTTCCTCAACCTCTGGACGGGCATAGAGTGCATAGAACATGTTTTTCCTTGGAGCAACACCTTGGGGAGGTCGTTGTTGGCCTTGACCGCCCTGAGTCACCTGACCTTGGCCTTTATGAGCATTCTTAGGACAATCAGCAACCTTGTGGGTTTTATCGCCACACCCATAGAAAACACCCAAATTCCTCCAACAAGCACTCGTGTGAGGCTTCCCACACTTGCCACACAAGGGATACCCCTATCCACCACCAACCTATGCCCTTGAAGGAGATAACTGAGCATTAGCGACCTGAGCACTCAAACCTTGGCCCTGCTACAAGCGACCAAAGCCACCACTCCGAGAACCAGAGAATATGCCATAAAAAAGGCCCCTCGTATGATCGTGTGCCCCCCTCTCCTTGAGTTTCTCCCTTTCGATCTATTCAGCATATACCATGAGTCTAGAAATATCCATATCCTATATGAGCATGGCAGTACGACATTCATTTACAATCAAATCAGGATACCAGAAAAGACTTGTGCATCCTTACACGAGGGTCAGCTACAAGTAACAAAGCATACTTGGTGATTTTGGTGAATTTGAGGGCATAGTCCCTTACACTCATACTTCCTTGCTTGAGGTTGATAAATTTAGACATCTTGGCCACCCAAAGCTCGAGTGGGAAAAAGTGATCCAAGAAAGCAAGTTTGAACTCTTCCCAATTGACATCACCACCGCAAGCCCTCTTCATAGACCATTGGGTGTACCACACTTGAGCCACATCTTTCAATTGATAGGCAGTGACATGGAACATGACACGGAATGTGACACGACACGTGTCAGCTTCGACGGTCTATGTGAGCCCCTCGTGAGTTTTGCCTTAGCTTCATTCCAACTCCATGTCTCCTCCATGCCAAGTGTAAGGTCACGGCAGGGTGCACGACTCGTGTACCGTGACACGATTCATGAAGGCCCCCATGGTCCTTCACTTGGTTCAATTCATAGCTTCATTCGTTGGGAGCCCCTTCATGTACCCTCCCACGGTCCGTGTGATGCTACACGACTTGTGAGGGTTTCCGTATGCCACTGCTTCAACTATTTTTCACTCTTTTTCTTGCAATTCATCCGTCATTCCATGCTTTCATCATTTTCCTAAAAGGTACCAAAACACACACATCAAACCAACATATTTGCTTGAGAGCGTGCAAAAATTCTTCGTTCAAAGCGTTATAAGAGTCGTATTTCTATGACTCATCAATGACTCTTCCACCATCCATAAAACTAGACATTGAATCTTGGAGGTTGGGTGAGTGATTTTCCGTCCTCTTGATTGAGTGGAGAAGCCATATTTTCAAAAAACTCTCTAGGTGTAAATCGCATAGAAATCCCCGCTCTGATACTACTTGTTGAGGAAATAGGCGTCCACAATAGTAAAGGGACCAGGTCCCTTGAAGCTATACAAATAGAAACTAAATAAAGAAGAACAACAAGGCACAAAACACAGAGAATTAATATAGAAAAACTCTTTTCTCAAGGAAGGAACAACCACGACCTGTCCAATAGGATTTCCCAAAACCAAATACAACAAACATAGTTTATTTGTCTCACTCTTTCACCATTCCCACTTGCAACCCCAAGTACAAGTTATAAGCAACAAAAACCAATACTAGTCTACTGTCTCACTCCTAGATGTAGTTAGACTACTACACAAAAGTACCTCAAGGCCTTAAAACGCCTCGCGGTCTACCGCCTTCAATCTCAATGAAAAAGGAGTGATCAATTATCCTTTATAGACTAGGAAGTGATTTTACAAATTACAACACAACACTAAAACATACATAAATGGAAACTATAGACATCTTCTATTAGGTCCCTTGAATGCAGATGTTGTATCTTCTCACAAGAAGCCAAGAGAGAACTTTTAAAGCAAAGTAAATATTCAGTTTGTGATTTTTCCAAAAGTTGTTTTTTTTCTTTGGACAAGCTCCTTTTATACTGCAATGAAGACACCTTGCGGATCGTTGGTCCTCTAATATGATGAGGGTGACATTTCACCAACCAAGACAACTTTAACAATGGTATACCATATGCACCTCTGCACTTTAACCTGATCGACAGCCTGGTCCTTGAATTAGTTTGTTAATCATCAAAATATTCACTTAACATCCTCTCACGAATGTCCCGGCTTAGTATATTATAGGTATTTTGGTGTTGACCTGATGTATTCATATCGAGTCACATAGGGTGATGGTGGGTGTCTATTATAACTGTGAGTCACATAAATCAGTGGTTGACCTGGTGATGGCACCTTAAGTCCAAATTCTTGACTGATAGGACGAGCATTATTATTTCTGAAAACCAGAATCTTCCTGGGAGGCTCATGGATCATTCTCTGACCATAATTATATTTGTAACTGTTATAATATAAATAGGAACAAGAGTAATATCTACATCTTACTTAGAATAGGAATAATAATAGTATATAGAATCCTATTTGGAAAGGGATTGTATTATAGTATCCTAGTTGAATAAGGAATCTGATATAGTATCTGTAAATAGGGTATCAATGTAATAATGTGGAGACAACAATTCAATAATATTTTTCTCCAATATTTCTCACATGGTATCGGAGCTTCTACGGACCTAGTAGGAAATCAAAGAGCTTCCATTGCCGGCGGACGGCTATGACTCATATTTGTCATCCGTTTGGCCAATTATTTAGTGTTAGAAAAAGTTGGATCATAAAGTATCTTTCTTGTGACAATTTTCTTATACCTAATTTTTGTAGCACCATGCATCATATTCAATTTGCATAGCATCTGCTATCTTTTTTATGACTATTTTTTATTTGTTTGGGTCGGGTAATCATTGCAACTATAGGCATACAATCTATTCTTTCCCAGTAGGGTTATGCCATCAATACAACTCAGCTATATAATTTCTATTTTCCAATAGGGTCGTGCCATTATTCAGATCCTACAAATATAATTCTCTTTCTTAGTAGGGTCGTGTCATCATTCAGACCTTATCTGTATTATTTTATTTCTCAATTTATGACCATATTCAGCTATCAAATTTAATAATTCGGCATATGAGCAAGCTGCGACCAATTTTAAAGTGACTTTCTTGGAGAAATTTCGAGATGATCGATATTGTCATTCTCCATTGACCTTTTAATCAGTTGAGCATCAAGAATGCTTTTTCCATGATCATCTAAAGGAAGAAATCTTTATAGAGAAACCACCTGATTTTGTTGCGTAGGGGGAGTCAGGTAGACTTGTATATCAATTGTGTAGGTCACTCTATGATCTGAAATAGTCTTCTCAAGCTTGGGTTGGTTAGTTCAGCATTATACTTCAAGAATTTATCCCTCTATGTTATATTGACATTATGCATCAAATTTAATATCTCATGAGAAGACCAAGCACATTGAGATTGACTAGTATTATGCATCAAATTCAGTATTTCATGAGAAGACTAAACATATTGAGATTGATTGTCAATTTTGTGAAGTCAAGTGATCAACTTGCAGATATGTAACCAAGCTTTTCATCGGTCGACGTATTAGTTACATGTGTAACAAACTCGTTATTTATGACTTGTATGCACCAACTTGAGGGGGAGTTTTAGAATAGAAATAGGAACAAGAGTAACATCTACAATCCTACTTAGAATAGGAATAAGAATAACAATAGTATATAGAATCCTACTTGGAAAAGGATTGTATTATATAATTAAATAATATTTTTCTCCAATATTTCTCACCGTAACCATGGTACCTACGAGGCTCAAAGCTCATGCTCAGACTGTATTTGTATCTGTTGTAGTAATGGTCCTTGTGTATCTCTAGGCTCATAATTTGACCACAGTTGTAACTGTAGTAGCGACAATCCTGGGGTGACTCGTGGATTGCATTCTGACCATAGTTATATTGGTATCCATTATCCCGGGTTTGGCTTATGACTAATTATACCCTTGATAAAGTCGTATCTGTAACCACAGTCTAGAGGATAGTGGTAAGTTACATGAACATCTTCAACCTTTGGTAGAACTATGGGCCATTGTAAAATGAGTAGGATTCCCATTAGTTGAGGTGTAACTCTTTAGTATGTATGTCACCCATGAGTAGTGACCTGATCTCTACACGATTTATTTCATGTTTATGTTTCTCAGAAAATATTGCAATGACCTTGTTTTAAGCATTCATAAATTAGATTATCTCTTTACTTCATGTTTAGCTTGTTTATTACTTATTAGGATTTCACTCATTTTTATTTATGTAAAATTATTGCATATTCCTCATACTAAATACATTCCATAGTGTTGACTACATACTTTTATGCCTATATTGTTTTATAGTATAGATGTAGACGCTCCATATCAGGTTTGCGATTAGTATTGATCCAATCAGCTGTCTGTGTTGGTGAATCCTCATTCATCGAGGATAATTTTTTCTTTTATTCACTATATTCTCAGATTCAACTTTCAGACTTTAGAGTTAAGCTAGGGGTTTGTCCTAGTGACTCAATTACAACTAGTAGAGTCTTTCAGACATACATCTAGATATTATGCTTTGTTGAAGCTGCTAAATTTCCTCTACTTTTAGGCTATAAGATATTCACATTCTTTTATTCCTTAATGCCACTCATGATTATTTCAACTTTAGTATGCTTTCATTGTGCCATATGGTTCACTGGGGTTCCTTGGGATTCTCAGTATCGTGTTCAAACATAGGGGTAGTCTCGGGTCATGACACATATCCTACTCTAAGGTTTCATTCCAACCTCCCTGGCCCTTGACCACCTTGACTCTACCCCTTTTTATAAAAAATGGTATCACTTTAACAAACATATATAGTCTCAACAAATAAATTACGCATAAGACCTTTGGTCATCAACGTAATGATGATTATGATTATGCATGTTATTTTCGTTGGGTGTTTACTAAGCACTGAGTGGACCTTGTGATAGAGGCTCACCTGCAAGTAAAGGCATGTGACTTTTAGTAGAAATTCCTTTGTCATAGAACTTCTTGCTATTGTAGGATGAGAAGGGTCCTCGTTAATTGAGTCTTAAGTCTTTAGTACGTCACCTCTTAGTAGAGGCTTTACTTAGCTAATAGACCCATCTCGGCATATAATTATGGTCTTCATCTTGGCAAGTGAGATAGTCTATTTTCAATATGGGAGTAGTACGCTAGACTTCATGTTGTAGCTCAGATGATTTATGTTGGTTAAAGGTACTTCCTGCAAAATTCTTAGGTCATGATTATGTTTTTAGAAATATTGCATTGACCTTGTTATATGTTTTCAAAAATCAAATTAGTAGTTTCACTTCATGTTTAGCTTGGTCATTGCATTATTACGTTTCTAGACTTATTATGATTTATGTTACGTTACTGCATATTCCTCATACTCTATACATTCCATACTAATGACCGTAAACGTTTTGCCTATATTTTCTTAAAAATATAGGCGCAGGTTCTCCCTTTTACGTCTGCAGTTAGTATTAGCTTTATCGGCATACTTTACTGGTGTTCTCATCGTTCTAAGATAGACTTATTGTCACAACCTGAGCCTACCCATAGTTGCAACATGATACTCAGAATCTTGAGGGATCCCAAGATAACCACATAGCATTCATAACCATACTAAATGTAGGAAAAATCATAATGCATAAGTGGATAGAGTAGTCTAAATAGTATGATATCATAAAATAAAAGGTTAAATCCAACACGATGACATACTCAACATCTCATAATATATCCGAAAGGGTCTATGATAAAGATGTGACTACGACATGCTCTAACTCATGAAATAGTCTAATACCAGAGTCAAGAAAAGTCAGAAAGAAGTACAAAAGTACTTCTTAGGAACATGAGGACTTGCTCACTCTGATGTCGGGAAACTGGTACTATACTGACCCCAAGGTTCACCAACTCTAATAATGACAACAGAGCTCTAATACGAACCCCAAGGCTCACATGAGCAAGTTCATTTCTAGCATCTCAAGGTTGGCGGTAAAAGAGTGCAAAACCACGATGTTGACTAAAGAGATGGAAATCTCTCAATTTATAACCTATTGCCAACAGATTGAGTGGGATAAGATCAGGGGGAGTTGTCACAACCCGAATCTAGGGCCTAGAAGTGACACAGCGAATGGGAACCCTAGAGTCCCTAAAAAAGCCTCAAAGCATCCAAATCCACATCATCGGTTCGAAAGCACATTCAAATAGTGAACACATAGTTTTAATGGATGGGAAAGTAGGACTCACGCCCTGGGGATATCGAAGGGAAAGGGATTTACATGGATTCACATAGTACATAGCACATAAGAGCTAAGGGGCGGGTAAGTATGACTCACTCTATAGGGGCAACTCGGGACTTAGGATCTTCCATATTTCCACATCAAACATACATACATATCATAATTCTCATAATCAATCCATGATATCCATATCAAATAGATAACCATAATCATAAGCTCCAAATACAACACATAACATATAGATCCGAAAAGAGTCTACAAGATGTCCAATAATGCCTCGAGTCATAAAATGGGACGGGGGCTAAAACATATCTTGGGCTCACCCTCAATCAAGAAGACAGACAGAAAACAACGTAGGTAGAAGGAAAGTAGTTTGTCCTTGAAAGATAGGACTCACAAAAATATCAACTCTCCAAATTCGAGCGACCCATCAAGCGGTGGATGATCGTAACACATGGCCCTTACATGGTAAAATCATGTAGGCATAAAGTATGCGTTAGTAAGTTTGAATGTACTAGTATGCAGGCATGCAACATGAAAGAAAGATGATGTTAATCTACACAATATTCAATATGAAAACCATAGAGTATCCATAACCCACATATACTAGCACTCAAAGAGTCATTCTTTGCTTGAATTGCGTAAAGGGAGGGTTGTACCCATCCTCATCAATACACACTTCGCTCATATAACCATGTGCATAGGGAAGGTTGTACCTATCCTTATTTATGCCTTGTGTATGGGAGGGTTGTGCACATCCTCATCAATACACATTTAGCTAATACATACATGTGCATAGGGAAGGTTGTACCTATCCTCATCTATGCATAGTGTAAAGGGAGGGTTGTACCCGTCCTCATCAATTCACACTTAGCTTATACATACATATGTATAGGGAAGGTTGTACCTATCCTCATCTATGCATTGTGTAAAGGGAGGGTTGTGCCAGTCCTCATCATACATACTTAGCTCATACATATATGTGCATAGGGAAGGTTGTACCTATCCTTATCTATGCATTGTGTAACAAGGGGGTTGTGCTCGTCCTCATCATACACACTTAGCTCATACATACATGTGCATAGGGAAGGTTGTACCAAACCTTATCTATGCATGGTGTAAAGGGAGAGTTGTGCCCGTCCTCATCAATACACCCATGTGATTATATACTCATGCAAGATATCATATCATATGCACACTCATATAATTTGTGTTCATGTAGAAGTCAAGTTCATATTACTATCAATTCATATCATAAAGGTGTTCAACTTATATCATGCTCATATTCATAGATTCTAACTCAATTATTGTTCGTAACCATATTTTCCTCAAAATCATATACATAAACATATTTGGGTCTTAACCCATTTCATAATTTCCATAAAAACCAACGTCCATGAATGCATATGCCATGAGTGATGTGAGAATAGCATGGGTAATATAGATTCAATCTAAAATCGTCAATGTAATAAGAATTGAAGTAAATCCATAATTAAATACACATTAAATCATGATATAGATCACCCATGCACAAAACAAGCTTTAAAGGGAACATGCACATGCATAATTTCATTATCTCAATGCAACAATAATATAAGGGCTTAAATCAACTTAAAATCATCAAATAAGCATGACATATACTTTAATTGAATTTATTAAATCAAAATAATGAAAACTCATATTTAAAGTAACCTAAAATTCATGAAATTCAAGTGAAAAGAGTTTGAGTCTTCTTGGTTGAAAGGGACCAAGAATCAATCCCACATACCTTACTTAGCTAATAGAGAAGATTCGAGAAGAAATTTGGTGAAGAAAGAGTTTTTCCTTGATCCCCAAGCTTAATTCCCACTGGAGTTTTTTGAGAGAGACTTGAGTGAATTTTTAAATGTAAGGAATGAATTTTGAATGAGAGGGATGAAGTTTAGGTCATTAGGAGGTCTTTAGGTAGCATAGAAAATCAAAAAAGACTCTTGGAATAAACCATAATTACGAATATGTCATTAATGAAACGAGTGAAAAATTGACTCGTCACGACTTCACTGGCACTTACACGGGCCGTGAAGCACTTCACTGGCTATGTAAGTTCCCATGAAGACATACTTAGACAAATTTCAGCAAGTTTTCTTTAAGGAAACGGTGCTTCCAATGAAGGTCGTACGGACCATGTGAAGATTCATGGGTCGTACAAGAGTCCGTATGAAGGTACCAAACTACGAGACGTGATTTCACACTTACAATATAATTTTCCAAATATGTTTCATGATATACCACCTACACGGTTCGTGAGAAGCCACATGGCCCATATGGGTGCCCGTGTGGCTTGCCTTAGAAAGAGGGAACACGGCGCGGGAGGGTTTTACAAAAGCGGGCATAACTTCTAGATCCAAATTTGGAATTAGGTGAAACTAGGTGCGTTGGAAAGATAATTAAAAGAGCACCAATTTTGTAGGTTGTAAGCTACCTAGTTCGTTTTTTTCTAAGAGATAAGACCATTTAAAGTTGACTCTTCCACCGAATCATATGAAAAGACTTAGAAATGGAACAAATTTGAACTTGGCTTGATGTAGGAGACTCATGATGACCCTAAAACACATAAATATGTTTGGATTGAGGGCTTGAAAGTGAACTTATCCTTAGCTTGAAGGTTCTATTCTAAACGCACAATTTGCAGGGTATTATAGGAGTGCTAGGCTGATATAGAGAAAGAACTGATAATGGTAGCTATTCTCATAAGAGGCTAGTGGTGGTTGTTCTTATTTCCATCAGGAGTTTTCCGGATGGACCTCATCTATTGCTAGTTCCCCAGTGTGCAAGTTCAATAAAGTTAGGCAAGCCTTGGAGTGGTGCTTATAGTGGACGCTCTTCCCATGTGTCAAAAGTATGGAAGGAGTCATTTGGGAGGTTGTTTGGTCGGTTCTGGTGCATGTTTTGGTTGTGGTAACCCTAGTTATAAGTCAAGAGATTGACTTTCATGGGTTAGTAAGGGTGGAGAAGTTTATCATCAAACTCAGTCTAGTTCTTCTACAGGCCACCCGACTCACCGGGGTGCTTCTTCTAGTTCTGATGGCAGATAGCAATAAGACAGGTACTATGCTCTTTAGACTTTATAGGATTAAGAGTCTTCTCCAATGTGGCCACGAGTATGTTACGAGTTTGCCATATTTATTTCTTCTTAGATCCGAGAGCAAACCTGTCATTTATGACTCCTTTCGCCGCTATTAAATTTAGTGTATGTCTTGAAATCTTTTAGAGCCCTTCCCACTCTTTACTCTCATTGATGTGCCTGTCTTAGCCATACGGATATAGAAAATTTCCCAGTTTTGGTCCTTTAGAAAATCACTTCAACCGATTTAGTAGAGCTTTATATGATCGACATTGATGTCATTTTTGGCATGGATTGGTTATAGTCATCTTTTCCTTCGGTTGATTGCCAAACCCGAGTAGTAGATTTCAGTTTTCTAATAAGTTGGTCCTTGAATAGAAGGGTAGTATTACAATACCTATAATTCAATTTATTTCTTACCTTGAGGCTAGAAAGATAATTTTCAAGGATTATATCTATCATCTCGTTTAAGTTATGGTTTATAATGTTGAGACCCCGACTTTTGAGTCAGTTCTTATTGTGAAGGAGTTTCTTGATGACCTTTTTGGTATCCCTCTTGAAAGCAAAATTAATTTGGCATAAATACTCAGCCTATCTAGATTCCTCCATAAATGGATCGATTAATGGTTCTCTATGGTAGGTGTAGATCTCAAACTGGGTGGTGTGAAGTTGGTGAAGTCTCTTTAATAAAGCTCAAGTTAATCATGAGGCCATGGAAAAAGTTTGATTTATAAAAGAAAGGTTGAAACTATCCAAAGTTGACAAAAGTCTTATTCGGATGTGAGAAGAAGGGAATTTGAATTTGAAGTTGATGATTGGGTTTACTTGAAAATTTCACCAATAAAGGGCGTAATATGTTTTGATAAAAAAAAGGAAGCTTAATCCCCATTACATAGGCCTATATTATATTTTGAGGCATTTTAGTAAGGTATCTTATGAGTTGGATTTTCCTTTGGAGTTGGCATCGGTGTATCCGTTATTTCGCATTTCCTTGTTGAAAACATTTATTGGTGATCTTGTTTCAATTGTTCCATTAGAGTGTGTGGGTGTGAAAGAAAAGCTATCTTATAAAGAATTTACGTTTGAGATGCAAGATTGGCAAGTTCGAAAGTTGAGAAATGAAGAAGTCACTTCACTTAAAGTTTTTTGAGAAACTAGTCAACTGAGGGTGCTATTTGGGAGGCCAAAGTCGACATGATGTTCCGTTATCCTCACTTCTTTACCTTTGCTTCAGTTTCAGCTTGAGGTATTAAATACTTCTATGAACTCTTTCAAAACTCAGGCATTTTAGCTATTCTCATGATTCCTTAGACTGCATACTCATGAAATCAGTTTTAATGTTCAAGTTTTAGTTTGGAGTTGATTACTCCTTCGTGATGGACTGTTAGATCATCCTTCTATTCTATTCTCATTTGAGGATGAATGTTCCAATAGGGAGATATTCAGAAGGTTAAAAGTTGGGACAAAAAGAAAACTTCTTGTGCCTAGGTTGTATGGTCATTGTTCATGGTCGTGAATAGTTCCGCAGCCCGTAGAGGTGACCAAACTACCTATAAAGATTCTCATAAACCAAAAAAGAGCTCATGAATCTGATCCCCTAAAACCCAGAAATCTCAACCTTCACAAGCTAGTTGCACAGCCTGTGTACAACTGTACAGACCGTATATTTCCCCAAACAAGTCAACCTTCAAAACCCAGATCCCCTCATCCCACGGACCCTTGTATGGTCCGTAGGTCCTTTTGTAAAAGATGTACCTTCAATAGTTCAATCCCCCAATTCTTGAGAGTGAAAGTTGTGTGTAGTGGACATCAAATCATTCTTTAAAACCTCCAAACAGTGAACAAACAACCCAATAGTGTAACCATATGGGCCTAAGGCTTTTATCTTTTTCACATGCCTTGGTACCATCCAAAACTTCTTTGTCCTCAAAAGGTTTTTGCAATTCATGTTGGAAAGTGTCCTCCATTTCTCATTTTCCGAGTAGAGATTCTGATAGAAGGTAATGATATCCCCTTTAATGTTCTTTGCCTCCACAATATCTTCTCCTCCTACCATAAGATGATCAATGTGATCATTCCTCTTGCAAGCATTTGCAATAGTCTGAATGAACTTTGTGTTTTTGTCACTCTGCTTAATCCACAGTTTTCTTGATCTTTGTCTCCATGATATCTCTTGCTTTCAGCATAATCTTCAAATTCAAAGAATAAATTAGCTTTCTGAGTAGCCTCTTCTTCTCTTAAAGATCTATTCTATTGAATATTGTCAATCTTGTCAATTTTTTGCAGAAACAAATCTTTATTCTTTTCCAAATCTATGTAGTTGCTTCCTCTCCACTCTCATAATTTTAGCCTTCAAAGCTTTTAACTTTCTCATTGAGGCCTTCAGCTTCCCTCCACCATCCTTCAAACATGAAAAAGACATTTTGTGTTTCCAATTGCGACTCTAAAGCACAATTGGTGTGTGATCAGAACACATTCAGCAGAGTATAGGAACCTGTCCTGGTTGTAATTTGGTGCGTGTACCTCTGTCATGTGCCAACCAAAATCATTTTTTGTTAACTTGAATCTACAAGTCAAAGTGTAAGCACCAACTTTTCCTCTCAAAGTCATGTTATCCCATGGTATCAAAATACCTCCCCTAGTTCTACTTGTCTCCAGTTGCCCATAATTCCAGTTTAGTTTCCTGTAAACAGAGGAAATCTCCCTGCAATTTAATCCCCTCATATTCCATGAAATCATTTTGACATTCATTGCAACATCGTAGAGTTCCCTTTCCTATTGTTTCTCACCTCCGTAGTTTGGAGCTTCATGTCCATGCCAAAAACTTTCATATTCTTAATTTTGGGAGCTCCCATAACCTTTGCTTCTGATTCTTTAGAATTTGACTACTTTATGCTATATATCTCCTTGAATAGAACCAAAGCTTCCTTTCCATAACCTTGAAATTCAACCCCGAATTCCTTGCTTAACCTAATTGTATTTTGATGGATCAAATTGACACATCCATATCACCATCAGTTTCCTCCTCTAGGTATCCTGATTCTAAAGGTTCAGTATCCTCGATATTTAATGTCACATCATTAAAGCAATCGACCAATTGCATGTCTTGATGGACACCATTAATATCAACTTGTGCTTCTCTTCCTTCAATATTTGTCGCTGCATCTACGTAATATTCTCCTTTTTCTGTATTTGATTTTTTTTTAATTGAACTTGCCGACTGAATTTCTTTTGGGATTTTTGATATCATGTCTCCGGAGATACTATCAAAGAAAACAAGGTCCGGTCAGTTTGCTTCTATTTCTACTAGAATTGTGTATGATTGTAAAGAACACATGAAATTAGAGTGGTTAGAATTTAGAAGTTGGGACCAACATGTATTATACATATATGATGTTATGGGATGATAGTTGTTGTATTAAGGGATGGGTTGGTTGTGGCTGCGCTATTAGCTAAGTTCTATTACTGTTTGACTACAAGAGGGCTTGAAAGGGGCTAGTCAGGGTTGAGGACTTCTGATAGGTTTGTACACTGAGCTTGATGCTTGATTGGATGTGAGCGTTAATTTTCTATATCTGTTCCAAGTACTTGCGGCTTCCTAGATTGTGGTAGAATTTCTTGATTAAACATGATTCTGTGTTGCCCCATGACTTATATGATTGTGTATGCCATTGTTATATGTTATGTACTTATGCTACTAACTAGTGATCAGAAAAACATACCATGCTTTGAGAATAGTTATAGTTGTACTCCTAACGGAGCCTTGCGACCTGTGATACGAGATATGTTGCTACTGTTGCTACTGAGCCACTGGCAGGTTAGAGACTGGGATATGACCCTATTAGTTAAGTTAGGTTATACTCTATAGGCTTCCCAGGTTTATTTGTGGTGTACTAGTTATGTGGGTTAATCTTGGGGGCCAGCACCATGTTTAAAGAAGGACACATTATCAGTGGGCCGGCACACGGGTGCCTTCGACGATATCCTTTGTAGCAGCTAGGATGCGATATGATTCTAGGTAGGTGTCATCCTTCTAATTGTCTAGCCTCTTGGGCCTTAGCACAGGCTACATTGATGTTGCCCTATGAGTTTCTTTACACAGAGAAAAGGCCTGGTATGGGCTGAGTATAGGCTAATGCCATGGGACAGACATGTGTTCTGACTTGAGTCTTAGCTTTATGAGTGTGTAGCTTGATTCTACTGAGATAGGCTGGCTGTGAGACTATTTTTTGATTATACGTTGTATTGTAGCCTGGTTTTGGTAAGAACATGACTCTAATGGGTTGGACTACATAAGATACCTATGTTATGTTTACCATTGCCTATGTTTACTCTAACACGTAGGGTTGACAAGGTTATGGCATACTTGACCTTAGATGGGCATAAATCCACAGTGATTTGTGACATATACACTCCGATATACTATTGATAGTTGTTGTGCACTAGTTCTTTCCATCTGACACTGAGGTATCTGTCATATCTAAGAGATGTGTTAGTTATGATTGTGTGGGTTGGATTACATGAGATGCCTATGTTATGATTGTCATTGCCTATATTCGCTCTTGGTACGACATGGCTTTGGAGTTCAAAATTCAGATAGACTAGTTGAGTGAGTGACTATTTTGATACCTCGAGTCCTATAATGCTCCCTATGCTCCGAGCTCTGGTGGACACATCCGAGTATCTAAGAACTAGGTGTCACGCCCCATGGTCCTAGTTCGATGACCACAATTGGGATGTCGAGTGACAAAAGCCGAATTTGAGAGGTGAGCACCTGTTGATGTTTTAGGTCGAGGACTCTGTCGGTTACATTTCTAATCGGAGACCCTATTGATTGTGTTAGGGGGATTATTTCTCCCACAAGGGATGCATCCCATCGTTATGTATATTTTCCTAATATCTCGCCCTTACTGACTGCCCCGATCAGAGGCCAGTCAGGAGGACTAGGGGTTTGAGGCCCCATCTGATATTGGTTCTTGGATAGGTCGAGGACCTCATGGTTATACGGTACTTTGGATTGAGGAGCTGACTTATTTCCCATGGATCCACATTCTTACACACATCCTGATTGTGCGTTGGTGTACCCAATGGGCTTACGGGGGATCAGGAGTTGTTTAGGCTTAGATATTAGGGACTTACACCCACGTAAAACTGACTTGTAATCATGTGATATTAGGAGTTGGATTCCATTGTGATTCGGTTGATCAGATTGTCCGTGGTGTACCTTTTGCCTTATAGGGGCCCAATTGGCATACAAGCATAAATATTAGGGCCCTACACCCACTTACAACATTGCATCCCCAGTTGGGGATAGTTGTTGTATAGGTCTATGTAGAATTCGTCTGTCAAATTCGTTGTTCATCACTCAAATTGGTTTAGGTTATTGTTATTTATTAGTTGGGTTGGTATAGGTTATCGTTGTTTATCCTCTTTAGTTCCCTATATATTTGAGATTTTTATATATTCACTATTTCATTTAGTCGGGCGATGATGCCTACTAGGTGCCTTTTTCTAGTACTCATACCTTCATTACAACATCTTCCCATGGTGCAGGTCCAGGTTCTACCCAAAGGCTTTGAGTTTTGTGGGTGTCGGGAGCACTCAGGAGACTGTTGGTGAGCACCGGCAGCTCTAGCTACTTCCCGGTCTCCTTCCCTTTTGATGGTCGTCTTTTCTATCCGAACATTGTGTCATGACCTGATCCTTGTAATAATGGCGCCTGCTAGATACCATCTATAGGCAAGCCAATAACCCAACCCCTAGGGTACCTGTCTTAGCTTTTTAGTCCAAACCATAACCAATATGACAATATACATAACCGAAACCTACCCAGAACTTAGAAGTCAACTGTACAGACCTTCGACACACACAAGGACATATCATATACTTATATCAATAATCTTAATAATAGACAAAATCAAAGTGTCTCTTCAAATACATAACATTACAGTACAAGGCAAATATCCAGATACCAATGATGGCCATCAACAAGAAGGAGACTACAAAGAACCATATCCGTCGGTGCTCACCAAAAGTCTCCGGAGCGCTGCCGAAGTTCCCCAACTAAGGTATCACTACTTGTTGCTGGACTTGCACTATTAGAAAATGTATAAGTAGGGATAAGTACCAAAAAAGGCACCCAGTAGGCATCATCAACCGATCGAGTGAAACGATAAAGATGTATAAAACCCAAATATAAAGAGAACTGTAGTAATGTAGCAAAACAAGCTAAGATCAAGGCATAGGCATGTATAGAAACCCTCGAATCACCATCGAGCCAAGCAACAAGATGAACAATGATAACTGAACTAACCCAAGTGATGACCACAATAACCTAAACAAACCCAAATGATGAACCGATACCACTGTCGAAAACTGCATAGGCTCATACCAAAACTACCCCCAATTAAGACATAGTGTTATACGTTTGTGCAAGACCCTAGTATCTATGCCTGTACTCCAACTGGGCCCCCATAAGCTCAAAATGTACACCCGTGCACAATAATAATGTCGAATGATAATCACAAAATCCCTCAGAACCGTCACTGAATCCCATAGAACCATCATAAAACCTAACTATCCACATCATCAGAATATGGGTCGATTGTACGTGGGTATAAGGCCCTAGTATCTAAGCATGAATTACGCCTGAGCCCCCATCAGCCTAGGAGGTGTACACACACACAATCAGGGTATGAATAGCTGAATGGATCCACGGTAAGTAATCACGGGGCCTCTCCCCAACCATCATAAGTTAACCGGGTCCTCGCCCTTATACCGGCATGTGGCACCTGGCCTATAGTCCTATGATCTAGTCTTCGGTCAAGCAATCAACCGAGGCTAGATGATTTCACACTCAAAATAAGGTGGGACGTATCTACTGCGAGAGAAAGACTCCCCCTAACACAAAAAATAGTGTCTCATCTCCAAATGTCAATATCGAGGCCCAGCCCCCTAGAATATAAATCACGGGGCCCAGCCCCATTGAATATAAATCGGGCTCTTTGACCCAAATATCAATTGGTTCTCGGTCCATATAATTGGTATCTATCCCATAGAGCTCAGGGGCGACCATCGGAACTCAAAGCATGGGGCATATAACCAGTAAACTCATATACCCAGGAGTGGGCACCAGTGCTCGAACAATAAAGGGGAACATCATCTGGGACTCTAGTATCAATCACTCACACACTCAACTAATCTATCCGGATTCAAAATTTTAAAGTCATACCTTCCCTAGAGTAAATGTAAACAACAATAATTGGATCGTCCCAAAAACTAAACATAGGTTATGACATTCTCAACTTAGGTATCCTACAGTCTCAATCAAACCTAAAAAATTATAATCACCACCTCTCTCAGATATAACAGATATCCCATCATCAGATGAAATGAACCAACGCACAAGAACTGCTAGCAATACACCAAAGTATATAAGTCACAGATCACTGTAGAATCATGCCTCACCAAGGCCAAGTATACCATAACATTGTCAATCACAAGTTCTTGAGTAAAGACCATTACGACAACTCATAATTTCCATCATACCCAAACCTAGCCGAGTCATATCTATACTAGAGTCGAGCCGCAATACGACATATAACCAATGCACAGTCTCCTGGTTATCATATCTTAGTAACAACAGGATATAAATATTCATACTGGAACGAGTGTCAGAACACATGCCTGTCTCAAGGCAGTAGCCCATATTCAGCCCTTCCTAGGCCCCTTCTCTATGTAAAGAAACTCATAGAGCAGCGTCGGTATAACCTAAGCTAAGGCCCAAGTGGCTAGATAAATATGTCACCTTCCAAAAATCATATCGAAGCCTAACTACTATCAAGGATTTCAGCCAAGGCAACCATGTGCCTTCCCACTAATAATGTGCCCTTCTTTAAACAGGATGCTAGTTCACAAGACTAACCCATATAGCTAGTTTTTTGTTATAGATTACCCCGGGAAGTGCCTAGGATATATCCTACACCTAGCTCCCAGGATCACATTCTTATATTTAACCCGCCGTTGGCTTAGTAGCAACACCTCTCATATCATAGAATGCAAGGCTACCTTAGGGGTGTCCTATACCTGTCCCAAGAACATGGCATGTCTCTCCAGTCACTAACCAGTGGCACAAGTACATGACAAATAAAAACGGTATACAAGATCATATATAAGTCATAGGGAAGCACAAAATCATATTTAAACGAGAAATTCTACCATAATTACTCCGAACAGATATAGGCCATCGCAATTGTATCATACATATACATACCACCTAGATATAAAGACTAGAGTCAGTGCAAAGTGTAGCATGTAATCAGAAGTCAGCCTCAATAGCAAGTATATTTCGGTAGCCTCAAATCACATACATACAAGTAAGAGTCAAGCTCAAAGTACATACTTGTCACTTGTTCACAGCCTAACCAGCCTCTTTTCGGGCCCTCTTGTAGCCAAACAGTGTAAAAACTCAGACAGTATAACAGCTACAATTAACACAACCCACAATACAAATACTGAAATCCCATATCACCATTTATAACAAATGTGTATTCAAAACCATCTATATGCAATATAAAGTCCACAACTCAACCCATTCACAGTATACTTCCACACATTTCAACTAAAATGATGAACCGATACCACTGTCGAAAACTGCATAGGCTCATACCAAAACTACCCCCAATTAAGACATAGTGTTATACGTTTGTGCAAGAACCTAGTATCTATGCCTGTATGCCAACTGGGCCCCATAAGCTCAAAATGCACACTCGTGCACAATAATAATGTCGAATGATAATCAAAAAATCCCTCAGAACCGTCACTGAATCCCATAGAACCATCATAAAACCTAACTATCCACATCATTAGAATAAGGGTCGATTGTACGTGGGTATAAGGCCCTAGTATCTAAGCCTGAATTATGCCTGAGCCCCCATCAGCCTAGGAGGTGTACACACACACAATCAGGGTATGAATAGCTGAATGGATCCACGGTAAGTAATCACGGGGCCTCTCCCCAACCATCATAAGTTAACCGGGTCCTCGCCCTTATGCCGGCATGTGGCACCTGACCTATAGTCCTATGATCTAGTCTTCGGTCAAGCAATCAACCAAGGCTAGATGATTTCACACTCAACATAAGGTGGGACGTATCCACTGCGAGAGAAAGACTCCCCCTAACACAAAAAATAGTGTCTCATCTCCATATGTCAATATCGAGGCCCAGCCCCCTAGAATATAAATCACGGGGCCCAGCCCCATGGAATATAAATCGGGCTCTTCGACCCAAATATCAATTGGTTCTCGGTCCATATAATTGCTATCTATCGCCTAGAGCTCAGGGGCGACCATCGGAACTCGAAACATGGGGCACATAACCAGTAAACTCATATACCCAGGAGTGGGCACCAGTGCTCGAACAATAAAGGGGAACATCATCTGGGACTCTAGTATCAATCACTCACACACTCAACTAATCTATCCGGATTCGAAATTTTAAAGTCATACCTTCCCTAGAGTGAATGTAAACAACAATAATTGGATCATCCCAAGAGTAAACATAGGTTATGACACTCTCAACTTAGGTATCCTACAGTCTCAATCAAACCTAAAAAATTATAATCACCACCTCTCTCAGATATAACAGATATCCCATCATCAGATGAAATGAACCAATGCACAAGAACTGCTAGCAATACACCAAAATATATAAGTCACAGATCACTGTAGAATCATGCCTCACCAAGGCCAAGTATACCACAACATTGTCAATCACAAGTTCTTGAGTAAAGACCATTACGACAAATCATAATTTCCATCATACCCAAACCTAGCCGAGTCATATCTATACTAGAGTCGAGCCGCAGTACGACATATAACCAATGCACAGTCTCCTGGTTATCATATCTTAGTAACAACAGGATATAAATATTCATACTGGAACGAGTGTCAGAACACATGCCTGTCTCAAGGCAGTAGCCCATATTCATCCCTTCCTAGGCCCCTTCTCTATGTAAAGAAACTCATAGAGCAGCGTCGGTATAACCTAAGCTAAGGCCCAAGTGGCTAGATAAACATGTCACCTTCCAAAAATCATATCGAAGCCTAACTACTATCAAGGATTTCAGCCAAGGCAAACATGTGCCTTCCCACTAATAATGTGCCCTTCTTTAAACAGGATGCTAGTTCACAAGACTAACCCATATAGCTAGTTTTTTGTTATAGATTACCCCGGGAAGTGCCTAGGATATATCCTACACCTAGCTCCCAGGATCACATTCCCATATTTAACCCGCCATTGGCTTAGTAGCAACACCTCTCATATCATAGAATGCAAGGCTACCTTAGAGGTGTCCTATACCTGTCCCAAGAACATGGCATGTCTCTCCAGTCACTAACTAGTGGCACAAGTACATGACAAATAAAAACGGTATACAAGATCATATATAAGTCATAGGGAAGGACAAAATCATATTTAAATGAGAAATTCTACCATAATTACTCCGAACAGATATAGGCCATCGCAATTGTATCATACATATACATACCAACTAGATATAAAGACTAGAGTCAGTGCAAAGGGTAGCATGTAATCAGAAGTCAGCCTCAATAGCAAGTATATTTCGGTAGCCTCAAATCACATACATACAAGTAAGAGTCAAGCTCAAAGTACATACTTGTCACTTGTTCACAGCCTAACCAGCCTCTTTTCGGGCCCTCTTGTAGCCAAACAGTGTAAAAACTCAGACAGTATAACAGCTACAATTAACACAACCCCCAATACAAATACTGAAGTCCCATATCACCATTTATAACAAATGTGTATTCAAAACCATCTATATGCAATATAAAGTCCACAACTCAACCCATTCACAGTATACTTCCACACATTTCAACTAAAATATGCAACCATTTTAGCTCAGTCTAAGGTGTAGAGAAAATCTAGCCTACCCGACATTCAACTTCTCTGGCTCTAAGTTAGTCAAACAAAGATTTTCTCATTTGAATCTCTTCCCAATGATATTTAACTGTTAAAACATAAGTCACAAGATCATTATGGCTAATTTGGCTGTAAAATATCAGGAAACAAGTGAAAATACATCAATTACGACTAAAATAGGGAAAATTGCAGGCCATACCTATAATTCCAAACCAGTACCTAAAAAATGATCCCCACATCACTCCGAGTTCATAGACAGATGTTCGGCCCAAAATGGACCCTAAAACACCGAGAAAAGGCCCAAAAACCAAGTCAAAAACTTTACTGGGAAAACATTCTTTTCAAAACATTCTCAGCCAAAATTCTCAAACATTAGATAAAATCAGCAAACACCCAGAATACCAAAGTGTTCCTCTCGGAATATAGAACAATTTAGACTGAATTTCACTTAGTTTCATTGAGAAATGACTGAGATATTGCAATTTAAAGTTTTCACTCATTCCCGGTATATCATCAACAAAAAAGTAAAGATTTACCTTGAAATACATGTCAAATCCCAAAAGTGACTTCACCACGACGTAATATGTGCTACTGATAGCTTACTGCCATGTGGAAGCATCAAATTACACCATGTGGTGGCCCCTAGAATTGCCACATTATCCTCTTCTTTTTCCATTAATCCTTCAATTTCCTCTTCGCCATTTCAGGCTCGTTTGAACTTTGATTTCAGTAAACAAACTATGTAAATCTATGAATTTTGACATTCCAGACCCAATGGTACGGTTAGAATTTCCAATGGAGCTTCCAGCGATAAAAGGATGGTCCCATTTCTTTATGTGCAACTTTACACAAAAATTCCTCGGGGGGTCAAATCACATCTGGACGTCCCTGGTATCAAATGAAGGTTTGTTCTGGACCAAAATTGATGTTCTAAAGGTAACCACGCTATCAAAATTCTCATTTGAGGTATGGTTACCGATGACATTGTGGATCAACTATTAACCAGTGACGGCCAAATTTGCAATCCATGATATAACTACATCGAACATGCCCTTAGCCTAGTTCAACCGTTCCAAAGCTAATATAATCATCAAATTTTATTTCGAGATCATTTACTAGGACTTTACCATAAAACTTATTTTATGAGTATAACTTCTTGATTAACTAAAAAATTCACATAACCCTCGAATAACCTGACCAATAATCACCCTAATAGCCCCAAGGTCATTATACACATGGTCAAATCCACATAATAATAGCAAAACCATAGAAAGGATCTGGAGGGTCATTTCATATTGGCCTTGTACAGTAGTGGGTTTTATTTGTAAGAGCACTCCTTGTTTTATATATTATTATGATTTTTATAATAGATGTATTAGTATGTACCTGTGGCTATTGTAGCTCTGTATAGTTGAATTTCAGGTTCTAAGTAGGTTGCGATGATTACGTAGTTGTATATGTTATTTTGTGCATAGAGATCTAGGATGGGTACCCTGAGGTTATGCATTAGCTTGCCTGTAGGTTAGATCTAACAGGCACCATCACGACTGGGATCGGGTTGTGACAAGGTTGTATCAGAGCTTAAGGTTCACTCGTCTAAAATGGACAGAGATATCATCTAGTAGAGTCCTTTGGATAGGTGCGGTGACGTTTGTGACTTTTCTCCAAGCGGCTAAGGGATGTTTAGGAAACTTCCTGTGTTATTGATTCTAGTCGTGTGAATTTATCAATAGTCCACCAACCTCCTGACATCTAATTTGATCTGTCCTTCTCATGAAAATGCCACATAGAGGTCAAACTTTGGGTAGGGATAGTGCTGCATCATCAGTCCCAGATAGGGAGCAGCCCCCAGAGGCTATTAAGCAGATAATAGATGCCCTCGAGTTATGGTAGCTGGATAGGAAACCTACAAGCATTAAGATTGTGGAGCCTCAGAGACAGGCTTTGTAATTAGTTACTTGATTAGTGGTGACTATATATTGTGCTATGGGAGATATTGTTTAGGTTGGAATTCTGTGATCCCTACATTTGTACGATAGTTGTAGGTTAAATATGTAATGACCTGGTTGGTCATTTTTTGGTATTTTTTGTGAAAATTACCATTTTACTTTTTAGTAAGTTGCTTTGGTCCTCTTTTGAATGGTTGGAATTAGAATCTCGAATTTTAAATGTTAATATATGAATTTTGGCATTTTTTGGAGGCTTAAGTTATTAAAAAAGTGAGTTTTTGCGTCATTTTGAGTTTCAGATGTCGGAGAGATCCGTCAATTCCATTAGTTCCAAAATGTCAAAATTGATCTTATGGAAGTTGCAGAACTGAATTTGGATTTAACTTGAGGTTTTTAGGCCCAATATTATGATTTTAATCACTTTCGAAATCAATGTTTGACTTTGGTCAGCATTCGGAGTTTGGAAGTTAGGATCCGAATTCTAAAAATTCTTATAGTTCCGGATGGTGAAACTAATGCTTCAAATGATCTCATCATATTTTTTGAAGTTGTTAAGGGCAATTTTGGAATTTTGAGTTTTAAATTATCTTATTTGACTTGCATTGATAAATGTATCATGGAAGCCTTGAAATCAAATTCTGATAATTTTATTGAGTCCGAATTGCTGTTTTTTGGTACGAATACCTATATGGTTTGTGAAATTCTAATCTCGGATGAGTATCGAATACCCATTTCGAGTTGTTGTTAAATCTGTGTATTATTGGTGCAAGTTTCTGGTGCAGCCCCATTTTACTCTCTGCATTTACAGAAGTGATCTTGGCTCCTCCGTGTGCTCACGCTCAGGGGTTCGTGTTTGCAGAGGTAGACATGGCTCTTCACCCACGTTCGTTGAGGTAGACCTGGTTCTCCACCCACATTCACAGAGTGTACTTAATACCTGGGCAGTGTTAAAAGTGTGGAACACTACGTTTAACCCATTTTCAAACTTCTAAGCTTTTTGATATGATTTTATAGAGAGGTTTTCAAAGATTTTTGCTGGGTAAGTGTTTTTAATATTATATTAATCATTTTCTTAAGTTTTATCTTCATTTTCCCCTAAATTTCATGATTTAAATGTCCATAATTGGGGATTTTTGGTGTTTGATTTCAAAACATTAAATGGTAATTTCTCCTCCGATTTGAACTTGATAGTCGGATTTTCACCCATAGACTCCATATTTCATATAGAACCTAATTCTAAAGTAAATTTCCAAATTCAAAAACTTTGCATTTTAGCCCTAGTTTTAACCATTTTGCCCCTAAGCCTAAACCATGCTAATATTGGTATCAAAATACACATCTTGATGCATAGTATCTGATTTTGATAGTTGTTGAGCGATTCAGAGACCATTTGGAGGCTTGAGTTGATTAAAAGCTTGCTCGAGTGCAATTTGGACACCGAGGTAGGTACGGCTATCCTTCTTGGGACTAGATTTGAGTTTTTGAGCATGCTAATGTGATAATTTTGAGATGTAGATTGAAGTATGAGCCAATCATATTATATAATTGAAGTTGATGGGATTTTGACATTTGTTATGTTGAATATTAAGTAAATGGTGATCCTATTGATTAATATAGATGAATTCATGTGATTTGAGATAATTGGAATATCATTATGCTAATCTGTGAAATGAGATAACTTCTGGATAGTGTTGTGGCTATTTGGTGATGAATGCGGTGAACCTAAGGGTCATTAGCTTACTTGGGGGTTCTTATGGAGTTTGACTCATAGACAGCTCGATCATTGATGATATAGTGATGATATGAGATACTGATGGCTTAGTAATAATGATTGATATACATGGTATAGCCACATGCACCTATCTTATGTTGATTAGTTGTATTGGTATGCACAGATTTTATACTCCATCATTGCATTAGTATGCAAATATCATATATTGACTAGTTGCATTAGTATGCAAAGATCTTATACTCTATTGTAGCATTGGTATGCACATATCTTATATTGACTAGCTACATTGGCATGCACAAATCCTATACTCCATTGTTGCATTAGTATGCACATATCTTATATTAACTAGCTGCATTAGTATGCACAAATCTTATACTCCATTGTTGAATTTGTATGCACATATCTTATACTGACTAGCTACATTGCTATTTATAGATCTTATACTATATTGTTTTATTGGTATGCACATATTTTAGATTGACTACCTGCATTAGTATGCACATTAGTATGCACAGATCTTATACATCATTGCTACATTGGTATGCACATATCTTATATTGAATAGTTGCATTGGTACGCAAAACTCTTGTACTCCCTTGTTGCATTGGCATGCACATAGTTTCATAATTATGTTGTGGCATTAGCATGCACATTTCTAAATTTTTCCGTGGCATTGACATGCCCATAATTTATATTATATCTACTTTACTTGGGGGCCCCGATGCCTTGAGACACTTCTTCTTGAGGCTTGCGACCCTTTGAGGTAGTTTTTCTTAAGGCCTGCGACATCTTGAGATATTTCAGCACATGGCCTGATTAGCCCTTGGGTTCTATCTCGTAGCTTCGTCTTGAGAGATACGTACATCAGCCCCGTGATGGTCAATGCTTTACTATATACATGGCCAGCACACTATTACATATAAGCATAGCATTGCATTGCATCATTGATTTGGCTCATCATATGTACTTATTACTATTCATGATCATATTGTATTGTGTACTAACCCTTTGGATGAAGGTGATAGAATTCTTCTTTATTACATACTTGTTCGATTTCTCTTACCCCGTCGGTTGAACCTACTGAGTACACTTCGATATGCTCACCCCTACTTTGTTTCCTCCCACCATATCGAGCATAGGGATCTGCACAGGGTAGCCAACTTACTCTTTCTTGGACCTTTCTACATCCATCTTGATCATACTCGTGAGGCTCAGACTTTGAGTCATCGTGGATCTTTGGGATTTCCTTTACTTTGTTTTCAGACTTTGTATCAAATATTATTCTATGAGACTGCTTATACCTTATTAAAAGACAATTGTATTTACACTTTTTAGTAATATATTTGATGCTTTTGTACTCATGACTCCAGGTTTTGGGAGATTTTTTGCCTTTAGTAAGTTATTTCAGCTTTATTATATTAGTCTTTAGTTGCGATCCAATTTTTGGTCCTAATAAGTTTGGTATCAGAGCTCTAGGTTTGTTCGGCTCATGAGTCAATAGCAAGGTGTCTAGTAGAGTCTCACGGATTAGTGTGTAGTCATCCACACCCATCTTTAGGAGGCTACAAGATACTTGTTAGGAAGAATTTTAACATCTGCTTCCATTCGTGTGTTTCCTTGTATTACCTACCCACTTTGAAAGTATCTATCCTTCTCTTTTCTGCATAGATACCAATTACCTGATCTCATCAATTGGTGAGAGAGCCCAAGGCAGCAGATGTGGCTCCCACTCGAGCCTGAGGCAGCGGATGTGTCATCCAATAATAGAGGTAATAAAATAGCTCAAGTGACATCCATCGCCATACAATCAAGCCTGTATTGATTCTATGTGTTAGCCGTAGCTTGAAGATCCTATAATGGTGGATTAGCATCCTCAAGTGGTGGTGGGTTATTATAGTTATTATTTGTATTCAGTGTTGCATTAACGACACCATTTATAGTGTTGTTATGTTTGTTTTAGGCCATTCTTCTTAGTGACATCTGGATCTCAGGGTCAAAAAGAGTCAAGGGATCGCCTTGACTACGAGTGTTGTGCATACACTACACCTGTATGTTGAAACAAAACAAAAACAACAAGAAACATAAAATAAAAGATATAAGAATTATTCCCAAATTACTCAAATTAAACCAGTCCAGATGTCGTATTCCCTGACAACGATGCCAAAATTTTGATGTCGCCCAAACAACACCACCTTGTAAAAGGTATAAGCGATTTTTGTCAAAATATATAACCTAACCAAGGTTAGGGTCGAACCCATAGGGAATATGGTCTAAACCTATAGTAATTACGAGCAAGTCAAATGAATTAACCTACTTATCTCCCGAAAGGGGATTTGTTATTGCTAGAAATAAAACTAAACTAGAAGCAAATGTTGTGAAAATAGTGAGAGAAGAAACTAGGGTATTGTGTTCACCAAGAATTCACCAAGAATTCCTAATACAGTATCACCAGATAATTGTAATATTTTCTAGTGTGTAGCATGTAGAATGGTAAGTTAAATTTACCAAACCCTTTGATCCAGGCAATAGGTAAATTTCATTGTATGATTTGATCCATCCCCACAGTGTGACAATACTAACTATTACCTTTTATTCCAGTGCAACCTCCCCTTGATCAAGTTTGGTTGATTAGATGATAGGGATCACATTGAATCCGGTTAATTAATCTATTTTCCTATTCATTACTACCTTGATCCAGTCGGTAAGAATTAGGCAGGTTCTAACGTTGGCCACCATTGAAAAGCATTCACAATGAAGAGAATTACTTAATACATGCATGCATACTTTCCAAGAATTATGGATTATCCGGTTTTACCTTGTTAGTTATTCATGGTTCCCACAACCCTAGTTGTGGATTTAGCAATGCATACTCATTGTATATGAAAGAATCATGTTATGGAATAGTATAATTGAATATTTACAATGATGAAATTAAGAACAAGAAATCCAAAATTCTCCACAAGAAATCACAATGTAATGTTTTCAATGTTAAAATCACAAAATATGAAGTCCCAAAAGTGTTTCTCTATTCTCTCATGCGTCTCTCTATCAAAAAGACCTAAAAAGACCAATTTATAATAAGTAAAATACAAATCCAAAATGGAATAGGAAAACTAGATTCAATAGCTTCTAGGGGTTGGGTTACGAGCCGTATAAAGATCCATGGCCCATACTTGGGCTTTGTATTCTGCATTTTCCAAAAGCTGGCTTCCAATCTATGATACCTTCCGTCATTAGGCTTATGACCTGTAAAGGGTTTCATTTGACGACTCTTTAGAAACTCTTCAAACTCTGATCCTCCATGCACGAAACCAATCAATGGCTCGTGAAAACTTTTATGGCTCATTTGGCAGTTTGTGGATGCAACATCTGTAACTAGGCCCTTCACTAGATTTCACTCACGAAACCTCTCTACACCTCGTGAAATAATCCACGGCTTATAGAGTAGCTCGTAAGTCCTCAAAAATTTAACTTCTGTAGATGTTTGCCTAAAATCATGCCAAATCCTGTAATGCAGAATAATAAACATAAAAGCACATCAAACCTACTAATATCGCTTTGAGAACACACAAAATCCCATAGGAATCAAGTGTTATATTTTGACATCATATCTATGCATTAGTCATACCAAATGATATTATCAAGAATTCAAAATGACCATACCTTGGTTGAAAGGACATCTTGGGAATATCAGACCCCTCACCCTTTATTGATAAAAGTTAGATTAGAGGTCAATCTAGTTGAAGTGTCTAGCCCCTTGTAATTGGTCAATCAAGTCATCTATTATGAGAAGTGGATACTTGTTTTTTATGGTCACCTTATTCAATTGTTGGTAATCTACTCACATCAAAAGTGACCCATCATTCTTCGTCACAAACAATATGGAAGCACCCCATGCAGACCTACTTGGCCTAATGAAGCCCTTCTCCATCAAAACCTTCAATTGATACTTTCACTCTGCTGGAGCCATATGGTATGGCGGAATAGAGATAGGTTAGGTATCAAGGAGGAGATCTTTTTGGGAGGAATACTTGGCAAATCATTGGAAAAGACATTGTAGGACTAATTAACAATGGGAATTGACTCGATAGAAGGAGCCTTATAAGTCGCATCCTTGGCTCTCACTAAATGGTAGACACAAAGTGTGGAAATCATCTTATTGGATTTAAGGTATGAAATTGTCACGACCCAAAATAGATCACAACTAAAGGAAGATAAATAAAACAGAAACAAACTCAAAAGATATAAAAGATCACCTAAAACTTGGAGTCATGACTACAAGAGTATCTAGATAGTGTGGAGGGTAAATGCAACTATCTTAAAATAAATACAAGACTTTCTCATAATGTTTGGTACAAAGTATGAAAGAAAACAATAAAGAGAGTCCAAAATATCCATGACGACTCGAAGTTTGAGCCTCACCGGTGAGATTAGGATGGATGTAGAAAAGTCCAATGAAAAGTAAATCAATTACCCTGTGCGGATCTTAATTCTCGATCCGCAGGGAGGAAACGAAGTAGGGGTGAAAACAGCCAAATGTACCTAGTAGGTTCAACCAACTGGGTAAGAGAAATTAAACAAGTATGAAATAATGAAGAATCCTATTACCTGCATCAAAATGGTTAATACACAATACGATAGAGTCATACATATTAGTATTATAGATTAGAACTTATGAAATGATACAATGGAATGCGATACATGAAACATTGGTTCTAGAAACAACTGTGATTGTTGACCAAAGTAAAACATTGGTTCTAGAAACAACTAAAATCACAACTTTGGGCCTAAAAACCTTATCGTAACTCCAAATATAGTTCTGCAATTTCATGTGGTTCAATTTCAACATTTCGGAGCTAATGGAATCGAAGAATCCCCGATTCGACCTCTAAAACTAAGAATGACACAAAAACTCACTTTTTGTACAACTTAAACTTTCAAAAAGTCCGAAACTCATATTTTCAAATTTTGAAACTAAAGCTTTCAATTCCAACCATTCAAATAATTTAAAGTACACCCAAAACAACTTACGAAAGTGTGAAAAAGTAATTTTTCACAAATAAAGCCAAAAAAAATTCACCACTAGAAAGATTATTCATCCTCAAACCTAAGGAAAAGAGCAGTACCTAAGGCCTCAAAAAGGCTGGGATATCTAGCCCGTATGTCAGACTTTAACTCCAAAGTGCCCTCATCAACAGAACGATGCCGCCACTAAACCTTTACATAAGGTATATCTTTGGATCTAGATCTCCATAGCTACCTGTCTAATATAGCAATAGGTTCCTCTTCAAAGGAAAAATTTGGACCCAACTCAGTCGAGTCATAAGTAATTACTTGGGGCTCATCAAGAATATACCGCCGGAGCATAGAAACATGAAAAATAGAATTAACAGAAGATAGTCTCAGTGGCAAAGCCAACTTATTGGCTACCTCACCAACTCTCCTCAAAATCTCAAAAGGACCAATGAATCTAGGACTAAGTTTTCCCCTCTTTTCGAATCTCATCACACCATTCATGGGTGAAACCTTTAGCCAAACACTATCACAAACTGAGAACTCAAGAGGACTGACCCTCCTATCAGCATAACTCTTCTGGAGACTTTGTGTTGTTAAAAGTCTACTCCAGTCAGACCCGATACATGGCATCCTAAAGCAAATCAACACCCAACACCTCAGTCGAACCTGAATCAAACCATGCAATTGGTGATCTATACCTCTGGCCATACAAAGCCGCAAATGGTGCCATCTAGATGCTGGATTAATAACTACTTTCATATGCAAACTCTGCTAATTGTAAGTGTTGGTCCCATTGGGCCCTAAAATTAATAACACAGGACCTAAGCATGTGCTCTAACACCTGAATAGTGTTCTTTGACTGACATCGGTCTGAGGGCGAAAAGTTGAATTCAAATCCACTCTAGTACCCTAATCACGCTATAGAGCGCGCGAAAAGTGAGAAGTAAAGACATATCCTCTGTCTGATACTATACACACTTGTACATCATGCAATCTAATGATGTCTTGGATATACAATATAGCCAACTGCCCCGCACTGTAGTTAGTATTCACTGGTTTGAATAGTGCTGACTTGGTCAATCAATGAACGACTACCCAAACTGTATCAAAAATGTCTAAGGCCATGGGAAAATCTGTGAAAAAATCCATAGTCACACTCTCCAAATTCCACTGAGGAATGGGCATCCTTTGCATCGACCCACCGAGCTTTTGATGCTCATACTTCAACTATTGACAATTCAAATACTTGGCCACAATCTAAGCTATGTCTCTCCTCATGCTAAACCACCACTAATGCTTTTTAAGATCATGATACATCTTAGCCACACTAAGATGGATGGAATATCTCGCACAATGGGCTTCCATATCAATCTCACCTAATCCGCAACGTTACGCACATAAACTCTACCATTAACCAACAATACACCATCAACATCAATAATAGCCGCCTTGGCTTCACCTTTCAACACTTTATCACGAATCATGCATAATATTGGGTCCTCGAACTGGTGAACAGATATCTGATCAAGAAAATAAGATCTAGTCCCAACTTACACCAAAATACTCAAGAATGTTATCTGCCTAGCAAGTGGATGAACCACTAGAGCTAAAGGCCTCTCCTCGTCCCTCAAGAATGCCATACTCCACATACTAGTAGCCTTCCGACTCAAAGTATCCTCCACCACATTGGCCTTCTTGGGTAATAGAGACACTATCATGGTCCTTATACAACTCCAATCACCCATGCTGTCTCATGTTCAAATTTTGCTGAGTAAAGATGTATTTGAGACTCTGGTGATCGGTATAGATCTCACAATGCACCCCATAATGATAATGTTGCCATAATTTCAACACAAACACAACTATAGAAAACTCCAAGTCATGGATAAGGTAGTTCTTCTCATGCACCTTCAGTTGTCTAGAAGCATATGCTATCATTTTTCCTTTGCATTAATACACCACCCTAACCCATGCCCGAAGCATCACAATAAACCATAATGTAACTCCCTGCTCTAGTAAAGAACAACAAGTGCTGAAGTCAAAAAATCTTTAAGCATTTGGAAGCTCAACTCACAATCATCCGAACACTGGAATGTTACAACCTTTTGAATCAACTTAGTCAACGGGGCTACTATGGATGAATAACCCTGAAAGAAACTCTTATAATACCCTGCTAAACAAAGGAAACTCCAAATCTCAGTCACCAAAATAGGCCTATCCTACTCACAAACAGTTGCTACCTTTGCCAGATGGACTTTAACACCCTCTTTTGACATAACATGGCCAAGAAATGCAATAGACTCAAGCCAAAACTTACACTTTGAGAACTTAGCATACAATTTCTTCTCCCTCAGTCTCTAAAGTATAGTCCTCAAGTGCTGAACATTATCTGCCTCACTCTTCAAATAAACCAAGATATCATCTATGAACACAATCATAAAAATTTCTAAATAGGGCCTGAACACTAGATTCATCAACTCCATAAAAGAAGTTATAGTATTAGTCAATCAAAATGCCATGAGCACGAACTCATAATTCCCATAACGGGTCCTGAAGGTTGCCTTTGGCATATCAGACTCCCTAACTATCAACTTATGGTTACCGGATCTCAAGTCAATCTTGGAGAACACAGCGGCACCCTACAACTGGTCAAAAGGATCATCAACGCAAGGCAAGGGATATTTGGTCTTTATGGTCACATTGTTAAGCTGATGATAGTAAATACGCATGCGCACAATGCCATCATTCTTCTTTACAAATAATATAGTAGTACCCCAGGGAGACAGACTCGGACAAATAAAGCCTTTCCTTAACAAATCTTCCAACTGTTCCTTCATCTCCTTCAATTACGCCAGATCCATCTGATAAGGAGCAATAGATATGAGCTTAGTGCCCGGCTCCACATCAATAGAAAGGTCAATATCATGATCCGGAGGAACACTAGGAAAATCAGTCGCAAATACATCCATAAACTCTCTAGGAACCTTAGTACTCTCAAATGAAGGGAACTCTTAAGAAACAACCCAAACATGAGCTAAATATGCCAAACACCCCTTCTCCATCAATTAACAAGCATGCATAGAACAAATAACAACCTTAGGACAGGAACTAGGTGATCCAATCCACATTAATTGAGGCAGATTGGGGTAAGATAAGGTCACAGTCTTCGCATGATAGTCAAGAATGTCATGATGAGGTATCAACCAATCCATACCCGAAATAACATAAATATCAACCATATCCAACAATATTAGATCAGTAACAGTATCCTTCCTCATAAAAGTCACAACAAAACCCCGATATACCTTATTCACCACTAAAGATTCACCTATCAGGGTGGAAACACAAATAGACTCGCGAAGTGGCTCACGTATAATAGAAATATTAGAAGAAAAATAGGCAAACAAATATGTATAAGTAGAGCTTGGATAAAATAAAACTGAAGCTGAATGGTGACACTCAGGGACCATAAGTGTGATAACTGCATTAGAGGCTTCTGCCTCAGTTCTATTTGAAAAAGCATAGCAAACTCCACACGCACCACTAGCCTGTGGACCACAACAAGCACCAACCTCTAACTGTACCATGACCTCCTATAACACCACCTCATATAGCTTGAAGTGTGTCTCTAGGTATCGAGGTTGGAGCTGGATGAGCTGGCTAAAACCAAAAGTCTGAACATAAGGTATACGGTGAGGAAAACGATGAGCCAAGTGCCCAATCTCATCACAATTATAATAAGCCCTGGTCTGTTGTCTCTAAGATGGTTGTCCTGAAAAGCCACCACGCTGGGAAGTACCTTCAGGCAGAGAGAGCTCAACTTGCGACAGAGGAGATGATTGGAGTTGCTCAAGGATTATGACATGAGCATCCTATACCACCTAGGTAAAGCTAACATTGTTGCTTATGCCCTTAGAAGGTTGTCAATGGGTAGTACAATCCATGTTGAGGAAGAGAAGAAAGAGCCAGTGAAGGAAGTGCATAGGTTGGCTGGGCTGGGAGTCCAACCCGAGGAGAATGACGAGGGAGGATTCAATGTTCAGAATGTGTCTACATCATCCCTAGTAGCAGAGGTAAAAAAGAAGCAATATCTAGATCCTATCATACTCCAGTTGAAGGAGGTTGTCCACAAACAAAAAGTCATGTTCTTCTCCAAAGGGGAAGATGGCGTGTTGAGATACCAGAGTAGGCTATGTGTTCTTGATGTTGATGGTGTCCACAAGAGGATCATGGATGAAGCCCATAATACTAAATATTCCACTCATCCGGGCTCTACCAAGATGTACCACGACTTGAGAGAAGTCTATTGTTGGAGTGGAATGAAGAGGGACATTGCTAAGTTTGTTTCAAAGTGCCCGAATTGCCAGAAAGTGAAGGTTGAGCATCATAGGCCAAGTGGCTTGGATCAAAACTTTGAGATTCCATAGTGGAAGTGGGAGATGATTAACATGGATTTCATCACCGCACTACTGAGATCCCGGAGGTAGCATGATTCCATATGGGTGAGGTTGCATGGAGTTCCCTTTTCCATCATCTCGGACAGAGGAGCCCAATTTACTTCTCACTTCTGGAAGTCTTTCCAGAAAGGATTGGGTACCAAAGTTAATTTGATTATAACCTTTCATCCACAGATAGATGGTCAGGCAAATCACACTATTCAGACGGTAGAAGATATGTTGAGGTCCTGCGTCCTTGACTTCAAAGGAAATTGGGATGACCATCTACCTTTGATTGAATTTGCATATAACAATAGTTATCATGCAAGCATCCAAATGGACCCCTATGAGGCCTTGTCTGGGAGGAGGTGTAGGTCACCCATTGGGTGGTTTGAGGTTGGAGAAGTTGAGTTTATTGGGCCTGACCTTGTCCACCAATCCATGGAGAAGGTGAAGATTATTAGAGAGAGGTTGAAGACTGCACAAAGCCATCAGAAATCTTACACCGATGTGGGGAGAAGAGACTTAGAGTTTGAGGTGAGTGATTGGTTATACTTGAAGGTATCGCCCATGAAGGGTGTCATGAAGTTTGGGAAGAAGGGGAAATTAAACCCTCGCTATATCGGCTCTTATCAGATTATGAGGAGAATAGGGAAGGTTGCTTATGAGCTAGAGTTACCTTCTGAGTTAGACGTCCATTCAGTGTCCCCCATTTCTATATTGAAGAAGTGTTTTGGAGATCCTGCTTTGGTGATCCCTATTGAGAGCACTGGAGTTAAAGATAGCTTGTCCTATGAGGAAATTCCAGTCAAAATCCTGGATCAACAGGTTCACAGACTGAGAAACAAAGAGATAGCCTCCGTTAAATTTTTGTGGAGGAATCAATTTGTTGAGGAAGCCATATGGGAAGATGAGGAAGAGATGAGAGCTAAATACCCGCACCTATTCGTGCCTGACGATGAGGATATCGAAGGTAAAATTTCTATTTTTACCTTTGATATTTCTATCCTGAGTTGATGTGTATATTTTGATGTTCTAAGTAGATGTTATTGAGGTCGATAAGGAGACGAGAAGTTGAGTTGTTGAGTGACTATCGAGATGAGTCTTGAGTCTATTTGTGCCATAATACCCCTTTCACCCATCATTCGAGGACGAATGATCCCAAGGGGGAGATGATGTAACACCAAGTAAAATTATCAAAATATCCCTAGAGGAGAGATGTGAGGATAACACATCTTATGATGCTCGGATGGGAAATCCAGGGCCGGATTCGTGATCAGCACAAAATATTGAGTGGGGGAAAGGTCTCGGTCAAGTTTTAGAGCGACCGAGTCAAAAGATAATTTTTTGTTCCAAAACGAGAAACAGTGAGAGTTCGCGACAGAGCCGCATTGCAGACCCATCGCGGAGGCGCACTTATGTTTTTTCTAAATTTTATGACGGGGTTGAGAAAACTCGTTCACGGAAATTTTTGCCAAAAATGAATTGGCCGCGACTAGTCCGCGTCGCGGACTGTGTTATTTTACAGCTGAAAAATTTTTAAAATTTTGAGGGGCATTCTAGTCCATTCCTAACATCTTCTAAAAACCATATACAATTAATATAGGTCATATTCATGAAGGAAGGGTCAAAACCCATTCTAAAATCCTTTTCCTAGCAAATTCACAAAGTTAGGTCTTGAGGAGAGTCGAGGTTGTAGAGTCAAGAGGAGATTCTACGAGGAAATTGTTGTTAGAAATCGTCCCAGGTATGTAAGGCTAACCTAAAGTATGAGATTGTTCTTCCATGTGCCCCCTTTTCAGTGAATTGAGTCTATGATTGAAGATGATGAGTTATATGTGAAAATCCTTGAGTATTGAGCTGAGTTTTTAATTAATTCTTATATTTTACATGAAGTGATGATCATCAAAAAAATTAATTTACCGCATAACTTGTTTTCATGAATGATTTTACAAAATTCCATGTCTATTGTACTAAAGAATGCAAGAATGAGCTTATGGGGAAAGAGTCTAGAGCCTTGACAATTATCATGTTTGTGATGTTATGCTTGTGGTCCAAATTGATGAGAGTCTTGATGATGATGTTGATGAGAGTGATGTTCATGAGTCTTAAAACTTGAAACTAAATTCTAAAAGAATGTTTCGAGCTCACGATGTTGATGTTGATGTTGACGTTGATGCTGATGTTGATGTTGATGTTGATGAGTTGATGTTGATGATGATGTTGATGTTGATGTACTATTTCCCTCTAGGATCGATGATGATGATGTTAATGATGATGTACTATGTCCCAATATGACCAATGAAGATGATTTTTTATGAGCATGTTGAGTTCTAGGAGGAGTATTGAGCACCGAAATGGGTGAGAGTGAGTCAACGCGAACTCATTAACTACGTAAACCGCATAGGAGAGAGGATCGAACCTCAATGCAGATGTTTCCTTGTCCAAAAAGAGGACTGATGTTCTATTTTGGATACAATGATGGTGATGTCCTTTACCCTGGGCAGGGTACTGGATGGATGTGGCAACGACATCACATCGTCGTATCATCACCAGCTCAAAGGTAATGGTTGTTGGTTAAAGCAACTCCCAGTTAGGTCCTATATTTAAGTATTGTGATGTTGATGTGATGGTATTAGTCTTGATGGATGTTGATGTTTTATTATCTACTCATTATCCTTGTCCTAAACGGCATAAGTCCTTTGAGATGAGTCGAGTTTCCTTGAGATGAGTCTGATGTATTGATGAGATGTTGATGGTCATTGTCTACTCATTCTATAGATAGACATTTGACATTCTGATGGAGTATGATGTTGAGTTGATGTTATCCCTATACTGCTTTATCTGTATTATTATATTTAGTCATCTTACATGTCATACATTCCACGTACTGATGACACTCGCCGCTACCTCATTTCATGATGCAGATACATGAGGTAGAGGACTTCACCAGACGCATCGTTGAGGTTCAGAGGTTCTGAGTTCAGTTATTGGTGAGGCCTCCTTGCTATCCGAAGGAGCCTTTTTTGTTATCAGTTATTTTATTTTATTTAATTAGGTAGCCATGGCTTGTCATGATACCTTCTTAGACTGTCTAGTTGAGCTGAGTTAGAAGCTTCCTAGACATGAGTTGAGGTTTGATGTTGAGGTCTTTTCCCTATTCGAGTTGAGTTAGTAACACTGTTTACTTGTCATTGATGTAGAGACTGAGTTTATTGACTATTGGCCTTCTTATTGATGTAGAATGACTTGTGTATCTCACTACCGTATTCTATTACTTCCGGATTCTTGATGTTGAATGACTGTCCAGAGATTGAGTGGCTCGCTTGTGGACTAGAAATAGTCTCATGGTGCTAGCCATGCCTAGGCTACTCTACCGGGGCATGGCACCTTTGCCTGTTCCAGGAGAAATCACGACGTGGATAACCATAGCAGAAAAGTCTTTTCTTTCTTGCTCTTTATCTTCTTTTTGGACATTGATAAATTTTTGGACTCCACTAGATTGTTGCTCTTAACGGTCCCAGTGACGACGTCCGATCAAAACCCAAAATCAATCTATTGGAAATTCAAGTCTCTTTTCTCCGATAGTTAGAGGAGAGATTCTTGAGATTTTTCTGATGGTGTTTTGAAACATTAAAGACCAAAGTAAGAAACCCTCACCTGCGAACCTGATTTTGTTCCTCATCTCAAGAAGAAGATTCAATTCCAGTGAGAATTTAGCGACGAGAAAATTTTTTCGAATGTTGAGTTGACCCAATTTTTGATTGCTGAGTCAATTTTTTCAGCGAGCTTGATTTCTCCGGCTCGTAAAAGAAGAAAAGTTCACAGATTTCAACTTAGCAGATTCCAGCGACGTCTTCCAAGTTTGTCGGCCAGAATTCTCCAATAGGCAACATCCAGGTGATATCTTCCAGATTCCTTCTATTTACTTTTTTTGAATCAATTGTACCATTTTGTTAACCTCATATTCATTGGTTCCAAGTGTAGTGGTGTTGGGGTTTGATTGTAGATTAGGGGTCATGTCGTGAATCAGTGATGAAGGCAAGGGGTAGTAGTAGTGTGAGGGGTACGAGCTTACTTAAGTTGAGAGTAGGGACATGGAATGTAGGATCACTTACAGGGAAGTCCATAAAACTATTGAAGAGTCTTATGAACAGACATATTAGTATAGCATGTGGTCTCCACCAGATGGGTGGGTACCAAAGCTTGGGACATAGATGGGTTTAAACTTTGATACTCGGGAGGGTCTAGGGATAGAAATGGAGTAGGCATCCTAGTAGATGAGGACTTTAGGGAGTACTTGTTGAGGTCAAGAGGATTGATGACAGGATGGTGTACATTAATTTTGTGATTGGTAGTCATATAGTGAATATAACATGGTCCTTGATGAGGAAGTCAAAAAGCGTTTTTGGGAGGATTTGGATGAGGTTGCCAGAGGTATACCAAACACAAAAAAAATTTATTGTAAGATATTTTAATTGGCATATCGGTGTGACCTCTAGTGGTTTTGACGGTACTCATGGAGGCTTTGGTTTTAGGGAGAGAAATGGAGGTGGAACATCTATCCTGGATTTTGCTAAAGCGTTTGAGTTGGTTATTGTTAACTCATGTTTTATGAAGAGGGAAAATCACTTGTTTACCTTTCGTAGTATGGTAGCTAAGACTCAGATTGATTACTTACTCCTTCGAAAAGGTGATGGAAGCCTTAGTAAGAATTCCAAGGTTATTCCGAGTGAAATATTTCCACTCAATGTAGGCTTCTAGTATTGAATTTAAAAATTATAGGGTTAAAAGAAAGAAGGCTATTTATGCCCAACTGAGGATTAGATGGAGAGGTCTGACTCCTGCCCCATCTCGAGAGATGGGGGAAAGTTAAGTAGCTTGGGGGCTTGGAGTAGTAGTAGAGATACGAACACTATGTGGGACACTACTACTGGTTACATTAGAAAAGTGCAATCGGGGTACTAGGGGTTTTGAGAGGGACCTTTGGTGGACATCAAGGTGGTTGGTGGTAGAATGGAGAAGCTCAAGGCAAAGTGAAAGCTAAGAAGTTTGTCTATACAAAGTGGTTGGAGTGTATGGATGAGGATTAAAAACAAAGGCTTACGGATATTTATAAGTCGGTCAAAACAGTGGTCACGAGTGTTAAAAAGCGTTTGAATGCTTGTACGTTGAGCTTGGTGAAAAAGTCAGGGACAAGTGATTGTATAGGCTCGCGAAAGAGAGATCGAGAAAAGCTCGTGACTTGGACCAAGTGAAGTGCATCAAGGATGATGAGGGTGAGGTGTTGGTGGATGAGACTTCCATTAAACAAAGTGGCAGGCTTACTTTCATAAACTCTTAGACCAAAAAGGGTACAAAGATATTGAGTTGGGTGATTTGGTGCACTCTGATAGTCATCAAGATTTTTGTTACTGCATGCATTTTAAGGCTGAGGAGGTTGTACGTGCTATTAGTAGGATGAAAAAAGGGAGAGCGATCGGACCCGATGAGATTCCAGTGGATATTTGGAAGAGCATGGTCAAAGATGGTATGGAGTGGTTGACTAGGTTGTTTAATGCTATTCTGAAGACTGCGAAGATGCCCGATGAAATGAGGAGGAGTACAATGGTTCCATTGTACAAGAACATGGGTGATATTCAGAATTGTAACAATTATATGGGCATCAAGTTGCCAAGCCATACTATGAATGTTTGGGAGAGAGTGGTGAAGTTAAGGGCGAGAAAAAAAGTGTTTATTTCAGAGAATCAATTTGAATTTACGCCGAGGTGATCGACTACTAAGGCAATTCATCTTTTTCAGAGGCTAGTGGAGAAGTATAGGGAAAGAAAGAGGAACCTTCATTGATATTCATTGATCTTAAGAAGCTCTATGACAGAGTTCTGAGGGATGTCCTATAGAGGTGTCTACAAGCGAAAGGTGTTCCTATAGTGTATATTAGGTTTATAAAAGACATGTATGACAAAGTCAAAACTCGGGTAAGGATGGTGGGGGGAGACTCAGAGTGTTTTCTTGTTGAGATGGGACTTCATCAAGGTTTAGTTCTAAGTCTTTTTCTTTTTGCTTTAGTAATAGATGAGCTGACATGATCTATTCAGGAGGAGGTTCCACAGTGTATGCTTTTTGCGGATGACATAGTACTGATTAATGAGACTCGTAATATTAATGATAGGTTGGAGGTGTGAAAATGTACATTGAGCGTCTTCGAAAAATAGTGTCTCTATCTCTATGAGTTAATGGAAAGATCTTCGTAGATTTACCCTCCCTAGACCCCACTTGTGAGATTTCATTGGGTATGTTGTTGTTGTTGCTGTTTATGGAAGGGTCTACGGCTCATTGTTCCTTTCATGGGCTGTAAAAACCCCTTGTAAATCTTTACTTATAAAGTATTTCCCAAGTTTTGTGGTGTTCTACGGACCTTAGAAGCAATCACGACTCATAACTGTGGTCTCTTGTTGGCCCCAAAACTCCATATCTTTGAAGTTTGTTCCACTGACAATCTATGGTCCATGAAACTCTTTACAGTTTGTGAGACCTTTCGTGGTGTGGATTTAAAATTTTCCTTTTTATAGTCTTCTGCAAGTGGCTTCTATGGACCACAGATTCTTATACGATCTATGAATCCCCTACGTGGAACCCTTAGCTAGCAGTTTTTTGCACTTATTTTCTTTATCCCAGCTTTTCAACTTTCGAGGTATTACACTTATTTTGTCTCTTTTGTCACTTTTAGTTTATAGAGTTCAAAGCTAGCTGGGACTTTCCTAGCAACTCGTTTATGACTAGTAGAAGCTTTCAGACATGCGTTTAGATATATGTTGTGTTAACGTTATTGGTTTTATGTTTACTTTTGCTTTTATTATGATTTTAACTTTAATATGATTTCCTCGTGTCACGTGGTTCGCTTGGGGTCCTTCGAGATTTTGAGTATCATGTGCGATGAAGAGAACCAGGAGGTGAGTACCCCGAAGACTGATGATGAGACATTGGGGTCCTTTGAGGTTCTGAGTATCGTGGTCTTCACCTTGGCAAGTGAGAAACTCTCTTTTCAGAGTATGAATAGTACACTGGACTTTATGTTATAGCTCACATGATTTATGTTAGTTAAAAGCACTTCCTGTAAAAGACATGTCATGATTATGCTTTTAAAAATATTGCATTGACCTTGTTATATGTTTTCAGAAATCAGATTATTAGTTTTACTTCATGTTTAGCTTGGTGATTGTATTATTACGTTTTTAGACTTATTATGATTTATGTTATGTTATTGCATATTCCATATACTCCTTATATTCCATAGTATTGACCACATACTTTTTGCCTAAATTTGTCTTGTAATATAGGTTCATGTGCAACCTTTTACGTCTACGGTTAGTATTAACTTTATCGGCATGCTTTATTGGTGACTCCTCATGGTTCCGAGGACAAACTTATTGTCACAACTTGATCCTACCCCTACTTTCAACATGGTACTCAAAATCTTGAGAGATCCCAAGCTAACTAAATGGCATACATAAGCATACTAAACGAAGGAAAAATCATAACGAAGTAGTGGGTAGAGTTGTCTAAATCTTTGGATATCGTAGAATAGAAGGTTAAATCCAAAATGACGACATATGCTCAACATTTCATCATATATCCAAAAGCTTCTATCATAGAGATGTGACTATGACATGCTCTAACTTACGAAATAGTCTAATACCAAAGTCAAGAAAAGTCTGAAATGAGTATAAAAGTACTTTTCGGAACATGAGGACTTACTATGATGTCGGGAAAATGCTGCTAGACTGACCCTAGGGCTCACCAACTCTAATACTGATCCTAGGGCTCTAATATTAACCCCAAGGCTCATATGAGCAAGTTCATTTCTGGCATCTCAATGTTAGCGGTAAAGGAGTACAAAACCACCATGCTGAAAAAGAGATGGACATCTCTCAATTGATGACCTATGCCCAATAGATCGAGGAGGAGAAGATCATGGAGAATGCTAGGAAGACAGAGAGCACGAACCAATGGTTGTAGCTATTCTCATCTGAGGCCTAGTGGTGGTGGTTCTTAGTTTCATGAGGATTTTTCAGGCTCGACCCTGTCTGTTGCTAGTGCCGCAGTGTGCAAGTTCAACAAAGATAGGTGTTGAAACAGATGCTCTTACTAGTCTGAGGACCTGGTCCCTCAATATACAACCAGCGTGACACAAAAACTATTGCAAATGAAAAATATAAAGAACACAAGATTTAACTTGGAAAAACTCCTTGCTCAAGGGTGAAACAACCACGACATGTCCCACAAGAATTTAAAAAGCCCAACAATCCACTAAATGTCAGAGCAAAGTAGTCAAATACAACCTGTTGTTTATTTGTCCTACCCCTCTTCGTTTCCTACTTGCAATATCTGAATTACAGGACTTTGAGCAAAAACCCAAAAACAGACAATCTCTAGCATTGTTTCACCATCCAAAATAGTAGAATTTTGAGAATTTTGATCCAAGCTTCCGAACTTTGACTGTCTATCAAAGTCAAACTTTAGCTCCGGAAACAACTAAAATGCATCTTTGGACCTAAAAATATCATTTCAACATTGAATTTGATTCTGTAACTTCTCTAGAAGCCAATTTTGATGGTCCAAAGCTATTAATATTGACGGTTCCCCGGTCTGACACCCGAAACTCAAAATGATACAAAAACTCACTTTTCAACAAATTAAGCTTCTAAAAATGCCAAAACTCATATTTTCAACTTTTAAAACTCAATATTTTAGTTCCAACCATACAGATAATATAAAATAGGTTCGAAACAACTCACATAAGAGTAAAATAGTATTTTACACAGATGAGTTCAAAAATGACCAACAAGGTCACTCATACTGGAGGCTTAATTTGAAATTAGGAAGGAGATTTACTATCTTGAAGGGGAAACACAAAAAGGTGATGAATCTAGTGTCGCGTTGGGAAATTAAATTGTACACTTGATGGGAGGCAACCCATTATTGCTTTGAAAATATTTTCAATTTTAGTTTAATTTTTAGTTTAGATTTTGATTTTTGCTAATCATCATATATAGTCTTTTGTAGTGATTTGCCTAGGTTTGAAGGCAAGCACTTGATTAGATTTGAAGTTTGGGGCAATGCCTGGAACACTTTCTAGCGGTGTAGGATTGCAAGGGTTGCTCACCAAATTGACCTTAGCATCGGTAAACTTTACAATGTGTGGGGGAACATTACATCTCAGATATCACTAAGTCCCTAAAGAAAATACAAATCAAACTAAGAAAAGAAAAAAATTAGAGGTGGGGTCAAGCAGTTCACTAAAGCCACATCGCTTTAGAGAACTGATGCTTCATTAAAGTGAAAGTTCAATAGTTTCAAGGTTTCGCAAAAGCAAGCCAATTATTTGCAAAAGTGAACCCACATGGGCTCGTTATAGCGAACATATGTTCATACAACAATATCTATAGGGTTCTCATTATGCAGTCCCTGGAGCAAAAAGTCCATTTTAAACTCTTTCTAATTCCTCTGCAACTTCTCAAGCAAAAATTCATGATTTTCATGCAATTAACCACCAAATATGATTATTCCTTATTCTCTTCTATTGATTGGTAGGCTCTCCTATTCTATTTTTTAGAATGGTTTTTATAATTTGTAGGGCATATTTAAGTTGAGCACATAAGGTCAAATTAATTATTGTTGGTGTGTTATTTTTTACCTAATATTGTGTTGGTTGATAATTGATGATAGGGGGAAGCCTTGAGTATCCTAAATTTATGATTTACTAAGTTGAAACTGTGAAACCCATTGTCAGATTATTCATGAGTCACTGGTGCCAATGTAGGGTTATTGAAATTGTTACCTTGAAAATATTGTGTATGCTGAATCATAGGTTAATTTATGTGAAAATGCAATTTTAAGTTTGACTTTTGTACTAAAAATGAGGTTGAAGATTGATTCTTGTATAGGGATGACAAGTTGCTCTAGCGAACATTTGTTCTCTAAAGCAACTTGTCCCTTGCTATAGCGACTTCTTTGCTATTACAAAAGTTTTGTACTAAAGCGGTCTTACTTTAGTAAGCCTATTGTCACTTTTTCGACATCTATAACTTGTCTACAGATGTCTTGCACCGGTGACATAGTCTAGTTTTGATTCCTAATTATTTTCCAAGTCATTTCTTTGGTTCGTACAAAAACGTGGTGATGGTTCGAGGAAAGATGATGAACTATGGACCAAAAGCAATCAATGTCGTGTATGACATTCCAAATCATGATATCAATGCATTCACCACCAAAGTGTCACGACCCAGACCTAGGACCTAGGAGTGACATGGTGAATGGGAACCCGAGAGTCCTCAAACAAGCTTCAAAGTATCGATATTCACATCATCGGTTCAGAAGCATAAACGAATAGTAGACACATAGTTCTAAGGGATGGGAAAGTAGGACTCACACTATGGGGATGTCATAGGGAAAGTGAGTATCATGGATCCACATGACACATAGCACATAAATACCAAGGGGTGGGTAAGTATGACCTACTCTATGGGGGCAATTCAGAACTTAGGATCTTTCACACCATAAAGTATAACCACGTCATAAAGCCCATAAAATATTTAAATAATGAAAATCAATATGTAGCCATATCCATAAGCATAATCTCCACATACAACACTTAGCATATAAATGAAAAGGAGTTTACAAGATGACGAACAATCAAAAGATAGGACGGGGGCCAAGACATACCCCGGGCTCACCATCAAATGTAAATAACATAAACAAAAACTCCAAAGGTGGAGGAATGGTGGTTTGTCCTTGAAAGATAAGACTCACCATAACAAGAAAATCTCAAAATCCAAGCTAACTGTCATACGGTGGATGAAAGTAGTCCTCGATCCCTGCATGGTTAGATATGTAGGCAAAAGTATGTGTTAGTACGTTTGGATGTACTAAGTATGCAGGCATGCAATGCATATGACTTTCTAAACCTGCATTAGATATGATATGGAAAGAGCACATAATATAGAAAGAGATATATATATCCAAAGAAGTATAGTATAACAATATGCCATGAAATCCATGATGCATGAAATGCACAAATGCTTATATAAGAGGGGATGAGACCTCAACCGACATATAAGATCAGGAGAACTATTACTTGAAGAAATCCCGATGTTATCTCCACACCAGAAAAGAGGTGGTCTTCTTGTAAAAGGTAAACCACACTTCTCCTTACGGGCCTCTCATTTCGGAGAAGTGGCCTTCCTTATGGGTCTCCTATTTCGGATAAGACTTTTACAATTTTATTATATCATATCAATATTGTAACCGTACCTTATGGGCCTCCCATTTCGGTGAGGGTTACCATATACATATACCTATGCTGACACATAGTTCAAGGAAAGGGAGACGACCCTTAGGGAAAGCTCTGACGCTCCCAATCCATCGGTGATAATTCATCATCACACAAGAATACATATACGTATACATAATTTCAAAAGAGATGCAAGTCATTTTAAATCACTGCAATGCATAATTGCTTGAAAGCCAAACATCATTCATAACCATTCGTACTTGGGCTTCAAAGCCAAATCATAGTTCATTATCATGATACTCATGCATAGGAATAACTCATTCACAATATCCAAATGAGGTGTAAACACCTAATATGCTCAATGAGCCAAATATCATATACATTTATGTGGTCACATTCTTGTCATAACCAATTTCATATCAAAATCATGTACATAAACATAATTGGGCTTAACCTACTTCATAATTTTCATAAAATCCAATGCTCATGAATGCATATGCTATGAATGAGATGAGATTAGCATGGGTAATAGAAATTCAAACTTAAATCAACAATACATTATAAAATTCAAGTAAAGATATAAGTAAAATTCACATTTAAATCATAATATAGATTACTCATGCACAAATCACGCTTTAAAGGGGACATGCACATTCATAACTTCATAACTTCAATGCAATTTTTCATAATAGGACTTATATCACTTTAAAATCAATAAATAAACATAGCCCATACATCAATTCAATTTAATAAATAATAATATTGAAAACAAAAATTTAAAGTAAGTTAAAATTCCTTAAATCAAGTATAAAAGAGTTTGCGTCTTCTTGGTTGAAACGGACCAGGAATCAATCTCACATACCTTAGTTAATGAAGAAGATTCAGCAAGAAATTTGGTGAAAAAGTAGCCCTTCCTCGATGCCTAAGCTTAAATTCCCACTAGAGTTCTTTGAGAGAGACTTGAGAGAATTTTCAAATGTGAGGAATGAATTTGAATGAGAGGAATAAGGTTTGGGTCATTACGAAGTCTTTAAGTAGCATAGGAATTCACAAAAGACCCTTAGAATAATACATAATTATAAAAATGTTATTAACGAAATGAGTTGAAAAATTGAATATTTTCGTCTTAGGGGCAACCATACGGGTCGTGCAAGGTCCGTGATCCGAGACTTATAAATATTTCACTTGATGAAGGTTTGAAACGGTAATCCCATACTTAGAATTTTTCAACGAAATCATCCTCACAGAAAGGCCACACAAGTCGTACTAGGCCATATGGGTCGTACCACCTCTCTTAGCAAAATATCTTCCACGATAAAGTTCTGAGTCGGTGATTCCCTACTTAAAAAAATTTCACTCCGGAAGCCATAAATACCGTACCACCTTGTACGAATTGTACACTTGGCCTCAAATCATCGGATTTCAAGACTAAGGCCACCACACGGCCCACCACACGGTCCGTGAAGTGTAACACGACCCGTGTGGGGATCATGTGTGGTGTGCCTTAGTTCAAAACTCCACGTTTAAGGGCCAACACTCCCCATAAGGACAAGGCCCACTCCATGGAGGCTCCACATGGGTTGTGTGACCCCACACGAACTGTTAGGACTCCCATGGAGCATCACCTTGGTCCAAACTTATAGGGCTCCCATGGAGCATCACCTTGGTCCGAAACTTCCCGAACTGAAGTTTTCAAGCTCTAATGATGTCGTATAATGTCTGGGTCCTTACATCATCTCCCCCTACGAACATTCGTCCTAAATATGCAAGGACAATGCTTGAAAGGCTTGAATTAGAACATGAAACATTCAACCATGAGATACCATGCACTTTCATTACTTGAAAATCATAAAGTCATTAAAACTCTTATTAAAATATATTCAAATCATTCAAAACATCATATAAATCATTTTGATGCACATGTATGCATGTTATGTAATGATACTCAAGAGCGAAAGAGTTAGGACCACTTGGAAAAGGAAGAATCGAATACCTTAGGCTTTAGTAGATTGGAAAAGATGAGGATATTGTTTCATCATGTTCAATTCCGCCTCCTATGTAGCACTCTCCACATGTTGATTTCTCTAAAGCACCTTAATCGAAGCCACATCTTTGTTACGAAGCCGCTCCATTTGCCTATCAAAATGTCCACCAGAACTTCCTCATAAGACAAGTTCTCTTCAACCTCAACACCTTCCAATAGCATAAAAGTACTAGGATCATTGGCCAACTTTCTCAACATTGACACATGGAAGACCAGGTGAATAGAGATCAAATCCGGAGGCAACTCCAACCTATAAGCCACATTCCCAGTTTGCTTAACAACCTCATAAGGACTTACATACCGAGGAATTAGCTTGCCTTTGTTGCTAAAATGCATTACACCCCTCATAGGTGAGACCTTCACATATACCCAGTCACCAATATGAAACTCAAGGTCCCTCTTCCTAATATCCGAATAGGACTTTTGGCGACTTTGGGCTGTCTTCATTTTTTCCCTAATCAACATCACCTTCTCCATAGCATCTAATATTAAATCTAGGACAATTAAAGATATTTCTCCCAACTCAAACCACACCACTGGAGACCTACATCTCCTACCATACAAAGCCTCAAATGGCGTCATACCAATGCTAGCATGAAAGCTATTATTATAAGCAAACTCAATGAGTGGAAGATGGTTAGTTGCCTTTGAATCCCAACACACAAGCCCTCAACATGTCTTCCAATGTTTGAATTGTCCTCTCGGCTTGTCCATTGGTTTGAGGATGAAAGGCGGTGCTCAACTTCACCTTAGTACCAAGTCCTCTTTGAAATGACCTCCAAAAGTGAGAAGTAAATTGGGTGCCACAATTCGATATGATAGACCTAGTCACACTGTGCAATCTCACCAACTCTTGGATGTACAACCTTGCATAATCTCAGTACGAAAAGTAGTCTTGACTGGTAGGAAATGAGCCAACTTAGTGATTGGGTCAATGATAACCCAAATGTAGTCAAATTGCCTTCGGGTCCGAGTCAATCCAACCACAAAGTCCATGTTCACATCTTCACACTCCAAGTAGGAATCTCAATATCTTGAGTCAAACCACCGGGCCGTTGGTGTTCTACTTTCACTTGATGACAATTAAGGCATTCGGATATAAACTTGGCTTATCCTTCTTCATATCATGCCACCAATATACCTCCCTCAAATCCCGATACATTTTAGTAGACCCCAGATGAATAGAGTAATGAGAGTATGGGCTTCACTCATGATTATTCTCCTAAAGTCATCCACATCCGGAACACACAACCGATCTTGACACCGAAGCACACTATCTCCCCCTTGGGAGAACATCTCTATCTGCTTTTCAGCAACTAACTTCTTTAACTTAACCAATGTCGGATCTGGATCTTACTTAGCCTTTACATCAACAACTAAAGATTCGGCCCCATTTGAACATGAATCCCACCATCATTAGAGTTGGCCAACCTAACACCCAATCTAGCCAAACGGTGAACATCATTTGCCAACTCCTTTTTCTCTTCCTCAACATGAGCCACACTCCACATAGATAACCTACTAAGAGCATCGACTACAACATTCGCCTTGCTGGGATGATATTGCACACTTATGTCGTAGTCCTTAAGGAGTTCCAACCACCTCCTTTGTCTCAATTTAAGATCCTTTTGAGTGAACATATATTGAAAACTCTTATGATCTGTGAAGACATCAGCATGCACCCCATACAAATAGTGTCTCCAAATTTTCAAAGCAAATACCACTACCGCTAACTCAAGATCATAAGTTAGGGAGTTACGCTCATGCACCTTCAATTGCCTTGATGCATAAGCTATCACCTTACCATGTTGCATAAGAGCACATCCCAATCCAATCCAAGAAGCATCAGAATACACCACAAAACCATCCAAGCCATTCGGTAAAGTCAAAACAGGAGCCGATGTAAGCTTATCCTTCAAAGTATGAAAACTCTTCTCACATTTATCCGACCACACAAACATAACCTTCTTTTGGGTCAACTTAGTTAATAGAGATGCAATAGATGAGAACCCTTCAACAAACCTCCTATAAGCCTCAGTCTTCTTCAGATCAACCTTTATACCATCGCCGGATACCACATGACCAAGAAAAGCTACTTTACCCAACCAAAGCTTACATTTGCTAAACTCAGGGTTCAACTTCTTCTCCCTCAAAGTTTGAAGAACCAACCTCAAATGATCCATATGCTCTCGCTCACTTCGGGAATAAATAAGAATATCATCAATGAAGACAACCACAAAACTATCAAGGAATGGCTTAAACACTCGATTCATAAGATCCATAAACATGACTGGAGAATTAGTTAAACCAAATGACATCACCACAAATTCAAAGTTCCCATACCTAGTCTGAAAAGTTGTCTTGGGAATATCATACTCCCTAACCTTCAACTAATGATAACTGAAATGAAGGTCATTCTTTGAGAAATGTGTAGCCCCTTGAAGTTGATAAAACAAGTCATCGTAACTAGGCAACATATACTTATTCTTGATGGTTACCTTATTCAATTGCCTATAATCAATGCACATCCAAAGGGATCCATCTTTATTTCTTACAAATAACACTAGAGCACCCCATGAATATATACTTGGCCTAATGAAGCCCTTTTCTAACAAATCCTTCAGCTGATCCTTCAACTCCTTCAACTCAGCTGGTGCCATATGATAAGTAGGAATAGAAATTGCTTGTGTATCTGGAGAAGATCCATGCTAAAGTCTACTTCCTTTTTGGGAGGAATAACGAGCAAGTCTTCAGGAAACACATCTAGAAACTCATTTACCATCGGGACTGATTCTAGAGTAGGTGACTTGGACTCCACATCCTTGACCCTCACAATATGATATATACACCTCTTAGAGATCATTTTCCAAGCTTTGAGGTAGGAAATAAAATGACCTTTAATTACGGAGTCATTACTTTTCCATTCAAGAATGAACTCATCCGGAAGTTGGAACTTGACCTTCCAGGTTCTACAATCTATAGAGGCATATGATGCATGCTACCAATCCATATCGAGAATCATATCAAAGTCAAAATCTCAAGTTCCACAAGAACACCCGGGAAGAGTTCATGCAACATTATGAGCAACAACAGATTCACCCACGAGAGTATAAACTTAAAAGGGCTCCCTTAAAATTTTGGTACTCAAACCAAACTTAAAAGCCAACAGAGGAGTCACAAAAGAAAAATTTGCACCCGGATCAAGCAAAGCATAAGTATCAAAATCAAAGGCTTTTAACATACTAGTCACAACATCAGGAGCCTCCTCAACTTCCTAACGGGCATGGAGAGCATAAAACCTGTTGTTCCTTGGGGCATCACCTTGAGGAGCTCTTGGTTGGCCTTGAGCACCTTGAGCCCCTTCTGAGCAACCTTAAGACAATAAAAAATCTTGCGGTTCTTATCACCACAACCATAGTATACACCCAAATTCCTTTAACAAGTACCAGAATGATTTTTCCCGCAAGTAGCACAGGGGCGAGGCATTATCCTATCTCCAACTTGTACCCTAGAAAAAGGCACTCTTGCATTAGCAACCCAAGCATTAGAACCTTGGCCATGTTAGAAGCAACCATAACCACCACTCTTGGAGTTAGAGAACCCACCATTATAACGAGTCTTCTTAGAACCATGTACCCTCATTTCCTTGAACTTTTCTCCCTCAATTTGTTCAGTATATTTCATGAGCCTAGAGATATCCATGTCCCAGATAAGCATAGCCATATGACATTCTTTTACAACTAAGTCAGAGATCCCAGAAATGAACTTATGCATTATTGCACGGGGTCAGCCACAAACATAGAAGCATACTTGGAGAGCTTGGTGAACTTGAGGGCATAGTCCCTCACACTCATACCACCCTATTTGAGATTGATAAATATGGTCATCTTGGCTTCTCTAAGTTCAAGAGGGAAGAAACGATCTAGAAATACAAACTTGAACTCTTCCCAATTAACAACATCACCACCAACTCTCTCCATCAACCATTGAGTCTACCACACTTGAGTCACATCCTTCAACTGATAAGCAGCCAACTCATCCCTCTCTTCAGAAGTGACTCCCATGATAGTCAACACCTTAGTGAGCTCATCAATGAACTCTTGAGCAGCCTCATTAGCTTTTGACCCATAGAACTCCGGAGGTTTCTTCCGGGTGAAATATCTCACCTTAAAGACTAGAGTGGGATCCCGAGAAAGGTTAGCCTACCTAATCTGAGACACCACCTGGGAAAGTATAGCAAAGATCATACATAATTCACCATTAGAGATCGGCTCTTCCATAGGCCCTTGAGGGGCTTGACCCTCATTAGCCAGGGCTGGTCTTGGTAGGGAGATCTTCCTCGAGGCATCTTCTGTAATGCAGCAAGTACACCATCAAGATAATGAAACCAAACATATGATCCATAGCACGACATAAGACATGAAAAAATGACACAATTCCTAGAACGACATCATAGCCTCCCACTCATAGGCATAGTGTAAGTTACACCTATGAATAGGATTCTACTCGATGCGGTATGTTGGACTCCAATAATCATTTAAAAACCTAGTGCTCTGATATCAAGCTTGTCACAACCCGAACATAAAGCCTAGGAGTGACATGGCGAATGGCAACCCGAGAGTCCCCAAATAAGCCTCAAAGTATTCATATTCACATCATCAATTTGGAAGCGTAAACGAATATGAGACACATAGTTCTAGGGGATCGAAAAGTAGGTTTCACGCTATGGGGATTTCATAGGGAAAGAGAGTACCATGGATTCACATACATATAGCACATAAATACAAAGGGGTGGGTAAGTGTGACCCACTATTAGGGGGCAATTCGGGACTTAGGATCTTTCACACCATAACGTATAACCATGTCATAATGCTCATAACCAATTCACATAATGAAAATAAATAGGTAGCCATATCCATAAGCATAATCTCCAAATACAACACTTAGCATATAAATATAAAGGAGTTTAAAAGATGTCCAACAATGTCTTTAGTCAAAAGATAGGAAGGGGACAAGACATACCTTGGGCTCACCCAAAAATGTGAATAACATAAACAGAAACTCCAAAGGTAAAGAAATGATGGTTTGTCCTTGAAAGATAGGATTCACCATAACAAGAAAATCTCAAGATCCAAGCTAACTGTTGTACGGTGGATGAAAGTAGTCCTCAATCCCTACATAGTTAAATCATGTAGGTAAAAGTATGTGTTAGTACGTTTGAATGTACTAACTATTCGGGCATGCAATGCACATGACTTACCAAATCTGCATTAGATTTGAGATGACAAGGGAACTTAATATAGAAAGAGATATATATATCCAAAGAAGTATAGTATAACAATATGTCATGAAATCCATGATGCTTGAAATGCACAAATGCTTATATAAGAGGGGATGAGACCTCAACTGATATATATGACCAAGCCAGCTATTACTTGGAATCTCGATATTCTCCAAACCAAAAACTGGTGGTCTGCTTACCAAAGGTAAACTACACTTCTCCTTACGTACCTCCCATATCGAAGAAGTGGCCTTCCTTACGGGTCTCCTATTTTGGATAGGACTTTCACAATTGTATCATATCATATCAATATTGTAACCGCACCTCACAGCCCTCCCATTTCGGTGAGGGTTACCATATACATATACCTACGTTGGCACATAGATTAAGGAAAGGGAGAGGACCCTTAGGGATAACTCTTACGCCCCCAATCCATTGAAGCTAATTTATCATCCCACAAGAATACATATACATATACGTGATTTCAAAAGAGATGCAATTCATTTCAAATCGCTTCAATGCATAATTTGGCTCGAAAGCCAAACATCAGTCATAATCATTCGTACTTGGGCTCAAAAGCAAATCATAGTTTATAATCATGATACTCGTGCATAGAAATAGCTCATTCACAATATCCCAATATGCTCAATGATTCAAATATCATACACATTTATGTGATCACATTCTTGTCATAACCAATTTTAAATTAAAATCATGTACATAAACATAATTAGGTTTAACCCACTTCATAATTTTCATAAAATCCAATGCTTATGAATGCATATGCTATGAATGAGATGAGATTAGCATGGGTAATACAAATTCAATCTTGAATCAACAACATATTATGAAATTCAAGTAAAGATATAAGTAAAATTCACATTTATATCATAATATAGATTACCCATGCACAAATCAAGCTTTATAGGGGACATGTACCTTCATAACTTTAATGCAATTTTTCGTATTAGGGTTTACACCACTTTAAAATCAATAATTAAATATAGTTCATACATCAATTAATTTAATAAATAATAATATTGAAAACCCAAATTCAAAGTAAGCTAAAATTCCATAAATCAAGTGTAAAAGAGTTTGGGCCTTTTTGGTTAAAAGGGACCTAGAATCAATCTCACATACCTTAGCTAATGAAGATGATTCAAGAAGAAATTTGGTGAAGAAGTAGCCCTTCCTTGTTCCCCAAGCTTAAATTTCCACTAGAGTTCTTTGAGAGAGGCTTGAGTGAATTTTCAAATGTGAGGAATGAATTTGAATGAGCGGAATAAGGTTTAGGTCATTAGAAAGTCTGTAAGTAGTATAGGAAGTCAAAAAAGACCCTTAGAATAATACATGATTACGAAAACACCATTAATGAAATGAGTTAACAAATTGAATATTTCTATCTCAGGGGCAACCTTATGGGTAGTGCAAGGTCATATGGACCGTACACATGGTCCGTGATCTGACACTTAGAATAAATTTTGCTTGACGAAGGTCCGAAATGGTAATCCCATACTTAGAATTTTTCAACGAAATCATCCTCATAGGAAGGCCACACAGGCCGTACCACTGCCCATACCACCTCACTTAGAAAAATGTCTTCCATGATAAAGTTCTAAGACAGTGATTCCATACTTAGGAAAGTTTTACTCCGAAAGCCATACGGGAGGTCATACGAACCGTACCACCTTGTACGGACCGTATACTTGGCCCTACCCCTATACTTGGCCTCAAATCATGGGATGTCAATACTAAGGCCACCACACGGCCCACTACATGGTTCATGAGCTGTCACACAGCTCGTGTGGGATCCATATGTTGTGTGCCTTAGTTTAAAACTCCATGTTTAAGGGTCAACACTCCCCGTAAGGCTAAGGGCCACTCTATGTAGGCTTCACACGGGCCGTGTGACCCCACACGAACCATGAGGGCTCCCATGGAGCGCTACCTTGGTCCTAAACTTCCCAAAACTGAAATTTTCAAGCTCCAATGAGGTCGTATAAAGTTCGGCATCCTTCCACAAAGATTGTGCATTGGTATCATAGTTGGCATCCAAGATGTGCTCGGCAAAAATGGTGCCGTGGGCTAAAACAAAGTTAGGGATTATGGGCTCGGATATCACAGCCGAAGCAAGAATTTTATTAAAAATTATATGCAGTTGAATCTCCCAATTGGGAACTTTAGCCATATTCAGTATTGCGGGATCGAATATTGGTGTGCATCTTAGATGGCATTCCTTTAAATGTAGGGCACTTTATTGTTCATGAGTTTTGAGAGTTCAAAATTCAAGACATCTCATTCCTCATAGTCCCCTCTTTGATCACTAAATTGTCAAGCGGGCCAGAGTTGAATAGAGCTAGAATGATAATTGAGTTAGTCCTAAAATCTTATATTTCCCTTCAAAATGTGAGGTGAAGGCATAGTGATCAAAAGCAAAAAGCAAAAGGTCAAATCTATGAAATTAGTGTGTGGAGATGATTCTTCTTCTAAGCCATTCATCAAAGGCTCTTTTGAAGTGTTGATAAATGAGATGAAAATGATGTGGGAGCTAGTTGCTAGGCTTCTCCAAGGGTCAGGAGAATTATCAGTGACGCCCACCTCCTTTATGCCACAAAGTAAATTTGATACATACTTGGAGGAGCAACAGAAGTAGAGGGCCCAACTTTCAAGGCTAGAGAAGGTGTATACAAACCTTGCCAAATCCTATGGTAAGTTGAGCCAATCCTATGATAAAATGAAGAGAAGGGAGAGGCATCGAGATAAATTCTTCACCTACATATAGATAAGAATGAAACGATTGTGGAGGGTCTTGAAGGTCAAAGAATTACTTCATTCTTCCAGGCCAGAGCACAGGTCCGATGTCTCAGTTGAGTGGTCCAATGATGTTGATACTGAGGAGGAAGACAATGAGGCCACCGAGAGTGAGGACAATGAGGGATGCAGACCAGGGATCTTTTGTATCCTCTTTTATGCTTTGCATATTTTGTACTATGAGGACACAATACCATTCTTAGTTGGGGGTGACTCTCATAGGGTATTCCTTACTTGTTGTGATATTTGGATTGCCATGTTGAGACTTTTATTCATGATTTATGTATGATGCTTGATTTTTGATAAGATTGAGTGCCTTTTTTTGCCCTTGATTATTTTGGTTATATTGATGATGTGACCTTGTCAAGCTTGTGATGAATATTAAATGTGTTGGAGTAGTTTCTTTACTTGCTTTTAGTTCTTCTTTATAGTTGTTAATTTAGTTGGTAGTTTCTTTACGTTAGTTGATTTTATTTTGTAGTATCTTGTTTGAATTAGTGTATGGACGATGCCCTATGATGAATTGAGTGCCACCATTCTTAAATGATAAATCATCAATTGGTTATTAGTATTGTGTATAGTTATCCATGGTGAAGTCTGGATAGCCAGTGTGTGTTGATATTTTTAGAGCTAAAATGTGAAATTTATGACTTGTTTGGTACTAGTAGAATTAGACAACAACTGTGAAATTATTTGAATGAGCATATCCCTCCATTTTTTTATTATTGAAATGTAGCCTTTTCCTTGGAATGATTTTAGGACAATGTTATGACTCTTTCAGTTACCCTTTACTTGCAAGGTGGTTATTTTTGATAAATGACTCTCTTATTATTGATTGGGAAGTGAAATTAAACCATCTAGAATAGTGTACATGTCATTGTGTGGTCAGTCTTTTTAACTAATTCCTTATGTTTCACTTGTGTCACCTAGAAGTTGTCGTGTTGGTCTTGAAACATTGGCCTGGATTGAGTTTGGTTAGAAACATGTCCTTAAGCCTTCTTTCGTTTAACTTGAAGTCCACTTAGCCTAATGATCCCACCTTTGCACTAAATATAACAGTAGTTGTCACATTTTGAGTCTTGACTTTTTTGTTGGCGACCATGTTACAAGCCTTGACCATTTTGAAAAAACAACCTTCTTTTGAGCCCTTTTCACTCTTTAGACCTGAAGCAGTGAAAATAAAGGCTAAAAGCTAAGTTGAGGTGGTGTTAGAGAATGAGGAAGGATGTCTACCACTTGAGGACTTGTCAAAAAGAGCAAAAATGAAGAAATTAAAAAAGTGAATGAAACAAAAGTGATAAAGAAAGAATAAAGCTTTGAAAAAAATGAATAAGTGATTAAAAATCCTCTAAAATACATGAAAATGGTTGCATGTGGGGCATCTAGGTGGAAAATAAGAACTGAAAGGTGCTTTGGGATGAAACTTGAAGGAAAGGGTGGAAAAGTTGAATAAGGAAATTGTATGTAAAGTTCAAAGAGAGGTTAGTCACTTTTACCCAAATTTTGACCTACCCTTCCCCAAAACCTACATTACAAGTCTAACAAAGTCCTTTGGGATTTCCAACCGAATAAAGTTGAGTTAATGTGGATTGAAAATATGGGCAAGCTTATGGTGTGACACTTGTGTACCTGAGATGTTCTTTGTTGAGTGTTAGTGTTTGTTGTTGTGTCCATGTCCCCTGTTTGGTAAATATTGTGTGAATGTTTTTGGAACATTTCTTTCTTTATGAAGGTATGCAAATTAAGATGGAATGGTAACTTTAATAGATTCCTAAGTTGAGTCAAGTGAAGTTGTTTGGTTGACTAGTACTCTTGAGTCACTTTTCCTGAGAGTAAGAATTACTATTTGATCATTCATGAAGATTGGTATTTTTTTTTTTGGAAAATGTTTTTGAAGATGAGGGAGTGGCTTGATTTAAGGGTCACATGCTTGTTGGCTAATTATTGGTACCAATCGAGGTCATAATCATAGTTCAGTAGAATGTGCAATGAGATGGTGTTGTGCTTAACTTGATTGCCTCTTATTTTTACATCTTAGTTTGCTTGAGGAAAAGCAAAGTTTTAAGTTGGGATATTGATGAGTGTTTAATTTATGCTCCATTTTAGCTCTTTTCTTATAACTTTCTACAGATTAATCCTAAGAAAGAGGCTAATTATGATTTGAATTGTACATGTTGTAGGTATTTATGCTAAAAAGGATTTAATGAGGGAAAAGATGGAAGATGCAAGAAAATGGCCAAAACAAATGAAAACATGCAAAATTAATGGACTTTCTGATGTCGCTAAAGCAACCTGATGATCGCTTTTGCGAAGGGTTAACCTAGTCAAACCTTCGCTATAACAAAGGTCAGATGTCACTTTAATGACCTATTATGAGAATGCAGATGTAGCTTTTGCGAGGGTTCTTTCTCTATGGTGACTGATACATCATTATAGCGAGGGTCAAAGGCCAGTTAAAAAGGGAAAATTTGGAATTTCATACAAGTTGATCGTAATTCTTATACACACGCCCCCTTACATCTTGGAGAATCTTTGGATCATATTCCAACAGAGAAGAAGAAGAAAACACACCTTAGATAGAAACTTTAGCTTGGAGTTAAGAGTAGGAAGCAAGTTTCACTATAATTCACCTTTGAATTGAAGATTGTGAGCTTAGTTTGTCATATTTTGAGTTCATTCTTCATTTTCCTATTTTGACTTGCTACAATTGTAGGTATAATTGATCAATTGGTTTGAAATTGCTTATGGGTGTTTGATTTGAACCCTTGCTTTTGTATATAATTGATGATTGTCTTTCAATTCTAGTGTTTTCTTCCTTAATTGCTTTAATTGTGTTCAATTGAATATGCCTTCCATTATTATTTGATAATTTGAGGTCCAAAACTCGAATCTAAGCTTAGATCTTCATTTATTTAAAGAAATTGTCTATTAGAAGTGGAGAGTTTGCATGATAGCAATGGCTCTTTGTTGAATTGGTTGAACTCTGAGAAAAAATCAACCAACTAAGATCTTAGATTGATTTGCTATTAATTTGCATAAGTTACCTTAGGATTCTCATATGAATTGCATGTGAGATCGAGCATATTCATGTGTAGACACTACTTTTGATTACGAAATCATTGTAGTTGCAAGTAATCTAGTCTACCCATAGGGATAATTTGAAGTTATCTGCACTGGATCGATTGTTTCTAATTGATTCCCCTATTCCTTTGATTCCTTGCTTGTTATTTCCTTACCCAAGTCTCCATTTTCCTTATTTTAATTTGTAGCTTAATTTCCCTCATTTCATTATAATCATTTGTTTGTGTTCAGGTTCAAACTAGTGATTTGTGATCCTTAGTCTATTCAATCTTCCTCGCATTGTTCCTCGTGGGATTGACTCCAACCTACTTGAATTTTTATTTTGTTTGATGACCATACACCCGAATTCATCTGAGGTTGTGAACGTTATCACAACATTCAAAGCCTTTTTATATATGGTTGAACCAAAAAATGTGGAAAAGGCATTTCTCAATAAATATTAGATAATTACTATGCAAGAAAAACTAAATCAATTTGAAAAAAGCAAAGTGTGGCATCATGTGCCAAAACCAGAATGAAGAACTATTATTGGCACAAAATGGGTGTTCAGAAACAAGCTTGATGAGCATGGATCAGCTACAAATAATAAGGATAGATTTGTGGTCTAAGGGTACAATCAGGAAGAAGGAGTTGACTATGATGGGAGCTTTGCTTTGGTGACAAGACTTGAAGCCATTATATTTCTCATAGCATTTGTATCCTGTAAGGAATTCACCCTATATCAAATATGTAAAAAGAGTACTTTCTTGAATGGCAACCTGAAGGAGGAAGTATATATAAAGCAGCCACTTGGATTTGAGAACTCTAAGTTCCTTGATCATGTATATAAGCTAGACAAATCTTTGTATGGCTTGAAACAAGATCCTCAAGCCTGGTATGAAAGACTATCAAGGTTTTTTCTATATCATGGACAAACTAAAGGTGAGATTGACAATACTCGTTTTTCTGAAAATAAATGGGAAGGACTTATTAATTGTACAAGTGTGTGTAGATAATATCATCTTTGTGTCAACAAATGAATCAATTAGTCAAGTGTTTGCCAAGTTGATGAATGGTGGATTTGAAATGAGCATAATGGGTGAACTTAGTGGTCTTGTTAGGGCTGTAAATCAAGCAAAACTCTACTGGAACTCTTATTCTTCAAAAGAAGTATCTGAAGGAGCTATTCAAGAGATATAAAATGGAGGATGCTAAAGTCATTGACACTCTAATTGACATAGCCACCAAGCTAAACATGAATGAAACAGGTTCATCTATTGAGCAAAAGATGTACAGGGGAATGATTTGGTCTTTTTGTATCTCAGTATAAGTGAACCTAATATTATTTTCGTTGTAGGAATTTATGCTAGGTTTTAAGCGTCTCCTAAAGAATTACATTTGAGATCAGCTAAAAGAATTTTTTAGGTATCTCTGTAGGACTATAGATTTGGCACTCTGGTATTCAAAGGCAGCAATTTCAATTTGGTAAGTTATGCAAATGCTGATTATGGAGGCTACTTAGTGGACAAAAAAAGTACCATAGGTATGGCACACTTTCTTGGAACATGTTTGATTTTCTAGTCCACTAAGAAACAACACTTTGTAGCTTTGTCAACTGTTGAGGCTGAGTATGTTACAGTTGGGTTATGTTGTGCACCACTTCTTTAGATCAAACTACAATTGATGGATTTTGAATGGATGTTAGATGTGCCCCTATTTTCTTTGATAACACTAGTGCCACTAGTATTGCAATGAATCCAATGCAACATAAAAGAACCAAATATATTGATATTTAGACACCATTTTCTTCATGGTAATATGGAAAATGTCTTATTTTAATAATATTTTGTACTACTGAAAATCAAATTGCTAACATCTTTACTAAAGCACTAAGTAGAGAATACTTTGAAAAAATAATAATAGACTTGGAGATGATTGAGTTTACATAAACTCCCTTCATAATTGGATAAAGAATCTATCTTTAATACTGACTAATCAAAATGTTACTCACTTCAGTTTATCACATGAAAATGTGTATCCCAATTTCAGATAAATTGACCAAACTTATACTTTTATATAATAAAGTGTGCAAACTATAAGGCTCATGAGCAAGGATAGAATATAAATAATCTAATTAGGTATGGATGCGTAAGTGTCAAAGGCTGTTACTGCTTTAGTGAATCGGGTACCATATTCTACTTCTAGACACATGTTTCCCCAGTTTTCCTTCTTTACCACCAAAACCTCAAGAGCCATGATGTATTTTTAAAAGCTGCAAGAAAGTCCTTTCATATGTCTAAGACTTTTCACACCTCACCCTTCTCACCACCCTTCAATGTTCCCTCCTCTCTTTTCTTGAAACCCATCGTATCTCTCCCTCTCACATAGCATCTCCATTAAACCCTTTCTTACCAAACCCTCCTAAAATGGCTCAATTCAAAGCGTGAGATAGTGTTGTATGACTTTACTAATACTTCACCTCCTCTAAAACTTCATCTCTCTAATTTTTCGAAATGAGTGTCCTTCCAAAATTGTTTCTCTCAATTTTTCTCAGTTCCACCATATTCAGAGTCTGCTCCTTTTGAATGCGTGGACATGGTTCCTCATCAATCTATTTCAATGGATATTTCAATGGATAATGTCCCAATTGCAAACTTAATTCCTAAGGGGTCGGAGTCGGTTACAAACATCTACTGGAGAACTAATCGAGGTACCTGATGACTTTCCATCTCCTAAATGGGTTCCAAAATTTGGTTTTTCATGGATTCCTCTAACCGGACTCGCAAAAGGCGGGAGAAGCAAAATGTTTAACAAGACCTATGACATAGTAAGAAATTGAAATCCACCTCTATTCCTACTTCTTTTGGTTCTTCATTGCCACAAGACGATACTGTGTTGCATAGGGTTTGTTGAGGTAATATATGTAAGAATGTGATTCCTAAACCTCCTCGTCCTCCCCCTAAACTTGCTCCAAAAAAACCACTTACCTTTTCCCCAAAATAATTTTCCAAGTCTAAAGCTTCTTCTAGTCCCAAGAAATTGATTCCCCAACCTGTTTCTTGGATGAATCTTACTATAAAGAAACTGATGCTGACCTTGCTTCTAAAGATCTATCTGAGCCATTTGTTGTCTCTTATTTATTTTTACTAAGACTTTTTTATTTGTGGTCATGTGGTTAGCATCTTTGGGAGTCTAGAGATGGTTGTTTTGTTGAATAAACTAGAGGTTTAAGGGTGTTCCTAGTTATTCTTGCAAGGGAATATTCAATGCAATTTTGCTAAATGGGAGATGTATGAATTATATGGCAAGGGTGAGACTCAGGGTTCCTTTTTCTCTACCCTTGTTCGTGGATGGTCTATTCATCTAGTTGTGGAAGACATATCTTGTATTTTGGGCATTCCTAATGTTGGTTGGGATCACTATGTTTGATATGAGTTGCCTCCTCTAGAAAATTTGGCTTCTACCCTTGAGATTTCTCGCAATTTTGTCTAGTCATCCCATTTTGGGTCAACATAGGTGAGTGCTTTATAGTGAAATGTCTCTCTTTCATTGTCTCTACTTTGATGTGGTTCACAAGATTTTGGTTCCAAGAAAAAAGAGTAGTGGTTAGAGGCTAGCAACATTAATTTGACTCTCATGGAATTGTTAGACGTTGAAGTCCAAATCAACTTACCTAGCCTAATGCTCAAGCATATGTAACGGGTCCAAATTTAGCACAAGAATGACCATGCCCTACCGTATGAGTTCTGACTCACCAATATTCTTGAAGACTACTCTGTTCCTATGAAGGTCTAGACAATGCAGACTACGAAGGATGTCTTTGGCATGATGAACCATGTTGCATTACTTGTTTCTATAAGACGTGCCGATACTTCTTTGCAATAGTTGTAGACCTCCCTAGATGCTAAGATAGCTGACCATGCTAGAATAGTACACAAGTTGTATATCCTGATTTCCTCTATTGTTCCCCTTCTTGATATCCCTTTCCTTGGTCTCTCTCCATCTAGTTTATTGTTTTGTTAACTATGCCTTAGATGATTATTGTTTTGGTAATTGGTTCAGGACTTTTTTGTAGTCATGATTTTCTTATTTTTCCTATTTACCATGTGCTATCCTTAATACATTTATATCTTGTTCTTAGTGTTGCTCTGGTGATAGTTCTCGTTGCCTCGAATAGTGTATGATGCTTCTGGTTATATCTGTTACGGGTGCCTCTTTTTGATGATGCAAAAAGCGGGAAGTGCCCTAAGTTGTGCAATGTTTACAACCTTTGTTTAACCCGTTTTATTCTACAGTTCTTTCCTTTAGTAGTTGCAGGTAAGATATCAGTATGCATACAACCAGGAGGTTTGTCATCTTAAAAAAGGAGAATTTTTTAAATTCAATGTAATTTTGATGATGGAGAAAGGACGATGAAACATATCGATCAACTAGGTTTTCATTGGCACTGTCTCAAAAAGGCTAAGACAAGGAAGCAAAGAGCACGAAGTGGATAAGGTCTTTAGGATACACTCATGAAAATAGATGTAGGATTGCAATTCGATTGCAACACTTGTGGGGATAAGAGTTAAAGCCAAAAAGAAGTTATAACCAAAGAGTAACTCTATGGAAAGAAATGTTCTGAGCATATGAGGATTTTAACAATAACGACCCGACTTAGGGACCTATTTGTCACACGGAGAATGAGACACCCGAAGGCATCTCACCCAATCCATCTAAGCATCTTAAGTATTCATGGGCATTAAAATGAAACTTTTACATAAAACATAGGAGGAAGGGACTATGGGTCATTTTTAACAATAAAGCAACATTAAAAAGCACTAGAATAATTACAGTACCATTTGTTTATTCATACACATACCAACTACATCATAAATGGATGGGACCAGTATTAGTCGATCTCCATCAAATAGAAAAGAGTCCAAAATAAGGGAACATAGAAAGTAAAAGCCTCAAAAGGGCTACAAATATATCGTCTAAAAGTGAAAGCAAAGATACAAGATAGATGAAAAGGTGAAGGAGTCCCGAACTAAGGGCTAAACACAAATAAGCTACTAGTCTTGGATGTCGAAAACTAGCCTCCAGTAGGTGGAAGAGTGTATATCCCTACATGGTTAAATTATGCAGGTAAAATATACATTAGTATGTTTGAATGTACTATGTATGTGAGATGCTATGCATGGATGAAATTGTAATGCCATCATTATTAAACATAACATCTATGGATATATAGAGTAAAGGATACATAAGCAAGCTTAAACATGCACAAGGAATACGGTTTAAGATCAATATGAGACAATGTATAAGAAAGCACATAATGTGAAAACATATCATAAGATCATAAAACTTGTGGCAATGAATCATAGCCGACAGTAAGACCATGTGAGCTACTACATAGAATCCAATGATTTTCTTTCATTGGGAAAAGGACATTGCACTCCTTCCATTGGGAAAAAGGGGAATCTACTTGCCAAAGTAGATATCCAAAACACAATAACTTTTAAATTACATCTTTCATAATATTTGTGTAACACCTGATAAAATTACCAAAATATTCCTAGAGGGAGGGTATGCATGTAACGCATCTTTCAATGCTCGTATGGAAAATCTGAGGCTGGATTTGTGATCAACACAAAAAATTGAATGAAAAAATAGTCTCGGTTGATTTTTAAAGCGACCCGATCAAAAGATTATTTTTCAAGCCGAACCGCAAAGCAGTGTTGGTGCGCAAGAGGAGCGCATCGCGCCTCCTTCGTGGATTAACACTTATATTTCTTTTGAAATTCTTTTACGGGATTGAGAAAACTCATTCAGAAACATTTTTGAAAAATACTTGGCGCGCGACCAGTCCGCATCGCGGACTGGGTCTTTTCCGAGTTGAAAATTTCTAATTTTTATGAGGGGCATTTTGATCAATTTCCAATCCCTCCTAAACTCTATACACGATCTAATAAGGTCGTTTTGACCTAAAAAGGGTCAACCCCCCTCCCCTCCACATTCTAAGTCATATTTCATAATCTAACAAGGCTGGGGCTTAAGGAAAAAGGAGAAGAGCTTGAGTTTAAGAGATTTGAGAAGAAATCCTTGATGTGACTGGTTGATAGCTTCATCCCAGGTATGTGAAGCTAAATGAAAAGCATGAGATTGTTCTCTCATGTGCCCCATAGATGGTCATAGATGAGTTGATGGTTCCAAGAGTCTACATACATGATCCATGATGGTTTTCCCGAAAATTGATTTAAATTCACATGTTTTTTATGTTGATGATCATCATAAACTTGTTTTCTTGAATTGAACATTTTTATGAGAATTTTTATAACCCTGCATGATAAATTTGGAAAGCAAGCATAATTAACTTGAGAATTTAGTCTAGAGCCTTGAGTTGCGATTGTCGATTGTGATTAGAGAATGATGATGAGTTGATAGAATTTGATTATCTTATGAGTCTCTATAAATGAACTCTACTGATGTGTCTATTTGATTGTTTCCTAATGATTGTTCTAAATCTTGAGTTATTGATGAGATTGATTGATGAAAGGGTTAAAGTCCCTATAAGTTGATTGATGATAGGGTTACAGTCCCTATAAGTTGATTGATGATAGGGTTAGAATCCCTATGAGCTTGATTGATGAAAGGGTTAGAGTCCCTATCAGATACCGATTGATGACGAGCTTCGAGTCCTTATGAGATTAGTTGAGATGGAGGTTTTATGAGCATTGAATCATGGGAGGAGTATCAAGAACCGAAAGAGTGAAAGTTAGTCCCACTTGAACTCGTCAAACTACTTCGCCAAACGTAGGTGAGGCTTAGAAACATCACATATATATTATGGTTCCCTCATGAGTAATAATCCCTGAAAGTAATAGCAGACCTGTTGAGTACTGATTCCATGTTGGGTGGCCGATACTGTTTCGATTGTTCCCTACCTGGCAAGTTTGGAACGATTGTGGCAACATTAGCAAAATTATTGTACATTCACTAGCTCATAAGTGATTGTTTTCGGATAGTAGAAAGTCCCATAAATTTCCTAGGGGAGGTGAGCTCCTTTGAGTTGAGTCTGAGATGATTGATGAGTTTGAGTTATTGACGGATCACTTGTCTACTCTTTATTCTTGCACAGATCGACATTTGATGATTTCATGTTATTTGATGATTATTGTGAGTTGATGTTTTTTCCATATTATTCTACCTATTTCTGTTTCACTCAGCTATTATACGTCCCCTTTGGACTGCATCATTTTACGATGCAGATGCAAGTACTAGAGATTGTCAACAGGCGCTTGGTTGAAGATCCGAGATTCACAACTAATTGGTGAGCCTCCCCTATTCCAGAGGATCCACTACTTTTATTGTATCATTCTTTAGAGTTAGATTGGACTATTTCTTTTATTTTGAATTGGTAGCCATGGGTTTGTCATTGGCACCACATGATTAGTGATAGAGGCTTCATAGACAATGGTTGAATGTTGATGTTGAGATTGTGAGCTAGTTCTTTTTGCTAGTCGTCAATATTTTATATGTTATTTTGAGACTTTAGATGAGATGTCCTCATTATTTACTTATATTTTCCGTTGTTCGGTAGAGTTTATTGGATTGAATAATGTGATGAGGCTAAGTGCTTCGCTTGGGGACTAGCAATAGTCTCTGAGTGTCAACCACGCTAAGGTTACCCTCCCGAGGCATGACAATTTAATCCTACATGGATCCACTAGTCTAGCCTATAGGGCTCCCATGGTGGCACATAGTTAGGGACTAGCAATAGTCTCTGAGTGTCAACCACGCTAAGGTTACCCTCCCGAGGCATGACAATTTGATCCTACATGGATCCACTAGTCTAGCCTATAGGGCTCCCATGGTGGCACATAGTTAGGGACATTAAGATTTAGCTGCAAGGGATCATGCCTCAACTAACTGAATGAGTCCCAGTCTCTAGTCCTCTTGGTGCAAATTCATTCCACGGAATCTTTAAACATACTTTTAGAATTATAAGTAGCAATCACAGGAGTAGCTCAAACTTAAGAATCTTCCTTAAACATCTTTTTGGGCAATTAATATCATACATATATCTTTGGTAAATTTAGGTTTGAAGCTCTTTTTTAAAGCCCTAATCGTAATCATGAATCATAGGAAACTTTCATTGAAAACATGACAGGCTTAGCTTTTAGCATAAAACAATAATAAATTACATAAGTCTTAGGAAATTCCTTTGAAAAGGAACATCAGAAACACCCAACCTTGATCATATTAAAGATCATCATGGAATCAATATCATACTTCACATATGCATATATTTACTTGGCAAAATAGTTGCTAAACTTCATAAGTATCATATAATAACATAAAGATCATGAAATCATCATAAGCATGCACAATATATTGTGGAACTTAAAGAAAAGGTAAAAATGCTTAATGGGGAACTTTATCGATGAAAAGATACCCATAAATTAACTCATATACCTGGAGAACTAAGGAGAAATAGAAATCGAAGCCTTTGGGGAAGGAACCTTGGAAACTCTAGCCTTGTTCTTGCCTAGTCTTGAGAGCCTCGTTTGCCTTGGAGAATTTGAGAGTGAAGAATGATATAAATTAGGGCTTGAAGGCTGAAATATGTCCCCTTTTGTTCCCAAAATGATATAGTATAGGAATAGATTTATTGAAAATAACCAAATTGTTAAAAATTATCGCAAGTGACTTACGGAACCCTAATTATGGGTCGTAGGTTGACTTATGAGCCATAAGTCTCCTCGTCTGATGACATATCTGCGAATCCTAAAAATATGACTGTGTTGGACTGAAAACCACGAACAACAGTACAGGCTGTAAAACCTCATACGCGTCATGGTTGGAATCGTAGAGTCCTTCCATACTTAACCATTTTCCTCACTTCCTTGGCCTTACCCACGAAAGGTTTTCCATGGGTCGTAACCCATTCTAAAAGCCGTCTAATAACTCATATGTTACCTTTCTAAAATCTCAAAATTTCCTTCATGTCTGGGTCCCACTAACGAAACCATCTATGAGCCGTCACTTTGTCCGTGGGTTACCCCAAACACGGAAACGTTTCCCCTTTCTGAAGTTCTATGTTAAAGAACCAAACCTATGAGTCGTAAGTGGTTCCATAAACTAGAATCTAGGTCACTTTTTAGGCTGACTTTTCTATACTCAGGGCTCCTAAATTGGGGGTCGTTACATTAACGTGAAGTATAACTCCCAGGAGTATGCTTAAATGCGAGTTGAGATCATGAAGATGAGGACACTCATTAGAGAGAAAAAAGGCAATTTGACTTGCGCGAGTGCTAATCACTGGAAAACACCAGAAAGAGTTATTACTTATTGAGTCATAGTATTACGAAGTTCTCTATTTGATTGAGTCTTGAACTATAAACTAAAGCAGGTTGTAGTCTTCAATTTGAAGGCAACTCGAAGACTTGAGAATATAAACCTTGGGAGGTTCATGAAAAGAAGGTTGGGACTTTTTTCTATATAGATTACTCAAGGTTGTAATAATTTCTATTGAGGCTCATCATTTAGTGAAGTTTTGAGTTAAATCCTGTAGTGGTACAGGTCATTTTTTACACCTTTGTGAGCAAAGTGTTTCTCACGTTAAATTGCTTGTTCTTTACTTCTTGCATTTCTGTCTCTCAAACAAGTTAGACAACATGTTTCTCTCATAGGCAAATCACTAGGTCGTGCAGACTTGCAGTATTCTTAACTTATAAGAAAAACATCTTTTTTAAAAAAAAATTCATCTTGTAATCAATGGGTGAATTGATCATTTTCAAGAGCTATAATTTGAAAAGAATCAGATGTTCAATGATTTTGCAAACCAAAAATTCTAATTCTTAGAAATTAAAAACTACATGAATGTGTGTGATGAAGAAAATTGCAAATTAAAGAAACAGGTTGAATTATTTGATTCATTGGTGTTGAATTCAAAATTTGAGTGAAACACAAAAGGGAAAGGCTGAATCGGATTGAAAGAGAGCAAGATTGATTTTTCTGTGAAAAAGAAAAGGTTAGAAGGCTAAATCTAGAGTTTTCTACATTAAAAATAGATTTGGAAAGAGCTAGCAGAAGGACACAATCAAATAGAATTGTTAACAAGTTGAACAATAGGAACTGGAATGAGAACGCTAATATATGTTTTAATAAAGAAAGTATCAGTACTACATATTTGTTTTATTTGTGGTAAACTTAGGCATCCAACCACTGAATGTTCAGTAATAAATGAATTTAAAAGTAGAAACACTGAGTCTCAAAAGTGTTAAAGAAACAGTCAAATAACATGCGCCTAGATGGGCAAGACCAAAACTAACTCACTATTTTGATCATACAAAAAGACCCAAACTTGTCTAGGTTCTTAAGACTAACCTCTAAGTTGTTTTGCAGGTGAAAGTGAAAGGAAGCAAGCAACGTTGATTTAAATATTGCTTTCTTAGGGAATATGATTGAAGATAAATAGAAGTTTCTTTCACTCAGTTTTTAAAAAAGGGCACATAAGATTTGTTGATTAGAGATGACAAAAAGAATATAGTGCATGTGATAAGAAAAACAAATGAGATTCTCTTTTAAAAAAAAAAAAAGCTAAGATAAAAGTGAAATTGATGAATATGCACAGGAACATGTCATATTACCTGGTCCAACCGGTGTATCTACTGAAGGCACTTTGGCAAGGGAAATAACGAATAAAGAAATTGATTTATTCACAAAAGTAAAGGGTTGATGGATCATGATTGCACCTCATTGCTATGGATCAAACAATAATTAATGAATTTTGGGACTAAATGGAGAATATTTTGAAAAGAAGAAGTTAGGTTTGTGGATGATTAAGATTACGTGAACTCTCCATAATGATTGGTTAGAACAACTAACCTCCTTAATTTTTGTTAGTCAAAATGTTATTCAATTCAGTTTTGCACATTTAGTTGTGTGTCATAATTTTAGATTCTTGACTTATTTTAATGTAATTTTATGTTAACTTGTGCAGAGAAACAATGTAAACTAGCAATTATGATCAAGCCATTATTCTTATCAGGTATGTTCTATACTATCATAGGTTAATACTAGTTAAAGTTAAATAGTCAAGCACTTATGTTTCATGGATTACTTATTTTAATACAAAATAAAATAGCCATCAAAGTTCAAGAGTCTTCATTTCTTCAAGATTGTCTCTCTCATGCAGCCTTCTTGAATTTTTTTCAGTTATAATTCAGATATTCCCCCATTCACGCAGTGTTAATCAATTGATGTTTGAGATGCATTCCACATTCAAATTATTCTTAACTTTATTGCATATCTGATTCTCAAAAGGATTAGATTTCATTTGAGGACAAAATCTAGTTCCTTATTTCAATTTCTGAGGAAGAACAAATTTCTGAAACATCTCTTCTGTTAGGTTTTGCACCCCCTACGGATTTGCCTAATCGTTGGAACAGGTTAATCGAACGTGTTTCAATGATGCAGAAACAGACTGGAACGCAGCAATTTTACGTGGAAAACCCTCGGCTCAAAAAGGGTGAAAAACCACGACCTGTGCTCCACAGGATTTAACCTCAACTTCACTAGATCACAGAGCCTTCAACAACAATTACAACCTTAATTAGATCTTTAGCTCAATAGCCCTAAGATCCAACGATTTGAAGAACGAAAATAATAAAACAACTTGTTTACTGCTATCTCTCTTTGTAACCTAAGCTGTTTTTTCTTCTCAAAGCTCGCTTGTTTTTCTCTCCTTTTCTTTGTGTCTGAATCTCTCTTTTTCTCTCTACTTCTTTCCTTTTTCTGCGCCAGCTTTTTGTTGTCATGTCCTCTAGCTTTATAGTTGCTGATTGGAGATTTAATTGCTCTCCATCTCTTTAAGGATAACACCAATTATTAGTGGAATCCTTTTTCCTTTAGAACTCCTTCTTCTAATCAACCTTCTCCTTTTTTTTTCTCCTTCTTTTTCTCCTTCTTTTATGCATCTTGTTAGAGTTGGAGTTGTATTAGTATTCCTTTCTAAATCCTCCTTCTTTTTGACAACTTGGAGTAGTATTCCTTTTTATATGCCTTATTTCCAGCACCCTTTATTCCATTTTTATTGTGTGCAGCGTGTGCAGTTTTGCCACAGAAACAGTACGTTGAAAGAACCAGGTAGTCCAACCTGTTTCATTATCTTTTGTCAGCCATCAAAACCTTACTGCTCCAACAAATTCCCCCTTTTTGATGATGACAAACTTTCTGAGTGTCAGGTCTATTCATCTTTTCTGATTTATTTTCAGCTTTCCATAGTTCCCCCTGACTGTGTGCCCTCTGCTTGTCCAGTGGATAGACCAGGTAGAGTGACTTGTTCCTCTGATCCAGCGCATAGTCATCCTGTCCTCCCTCTTTTTAAAAGGTGCAAGTGAAAGAAACTTGTACTTATAACCAGTCATGTGTCTTGAGCAAGCGTTATCCATGTACCAATGCTTGCTTTCTTTCACTGCAACCTGTAAGACAGATCAAGGGTTAGTTTTAGGAACCCAGACTAGCTTGGGTCCTTTCCAGTTGTAAAACGGATGAATGAGATCCCTTCTTGCCCAAGTAGGCAACATGTTCCTTGACCTGTTTCTTTTATTATCTTCATGCCTCCTTTTGTGCACATGATATGTGTTTCTACTCCTAACATTGTTTGCAATTGGACACTCAGTAGTTGGATGTCCAATTTTTCCACAGAGGTAGCACAAATCAGTAGTAGTAACATTCTCCTGAAAGAACCCTATTCCAGCTTTCTCATTGTGACTCCTGCTTCCTAGATGGTTCACTATTCTTGATGACTGAGTCCATCTTTTTGCCTTTTCTAAATCCAGTTTTAAAATGGAGTTTTCCTGGGTCAATTTTTTCACTTTTTCTTTCTCACAAAAAAACTCAATTTTGCATTCTTTCAACTCAGTTTCTACCTTCTGAAGCTCTTCACTCATCGTACTGTCACCCTTATCAGCAAGGGTTAACTTTTGGATTTCTGACTTTAGGTTCAACACAAGTGAATCAAGTTGTTTAACCTGTTTCTTCAACTTGTCATTTATTTCTTTTGCTTTATCCAGGCAGTTTTTTATCTCAAGATTTTCAAATTTTTGATCTGAAAAATCTTTAATTAGTTGATCCTTTCCATTTGCTACTTCTTCAAAATCGTCTATCAATCCATTCATTAGCAAGATTAGCTTCCTTTTTGAAAAGAGATGCAACTTTTCTTTCAATTCAGAAATACTTACCTCAGATCTATCATCTTCTTCTAGATCTAAATCTCCAGCAGCCATGAACGCAGTTTCATCAATCTCCTCTGTATCAGAATCTTCCAATCCCGATCCCCACGCGGCCATCATAGCATAGGTTTCCTTTTCCTTTTGCTTAGCAGCTTTCTCTTTAAGTTCTTTCTCAGCCCTTTCTTTTCTCCACTCAATTTCCCACTGGGGACATTGTTTGATATGGTGATCAGTCTTTCCACACTTGTAGCATCCAGAGTTGTTTCTGTCATTGGACCACTTTTTGTTACCTGTTTCATCAACCCCCCTCCTGTTACCTGTTTCTCTCTTGTCCTTGCCTTTCTTTTTCATGAATTTTTTAAAATGTTTTGCTAGAAAAGCCATCTGATCTTCATCCAAGTCTGACCCTTCATCATCTGAGGCTGCTTTGAGAGCGAGTGATTTTTCATACATTCCCACTTCTTCCTTTTGCTCTTCCATGTTCATCTCATATGTTCTGAGATTTCCAACCAGCTCATTCAATGTCATGGTTTCAATATCCTTAGCTTCCCTAATGGCAGTAACTTTTACATCCCACTTAGCTTTTGGTAAAATTCTCAGAACCTTGTCTACCTGTTCTTCAGAGGTAAGCACTTTTCCTAGAGAAGCCAGCTCATTAATAAGTAGTGTGAGCCTTGCCATCATCTCTTGCAATGTCTCATTCTCTTTCATCTTGAAGGTCTCATATTCAGTAAATAGCATGGAAACCCTGAACTTCCTAACCTGAGCAGTTCCCTCGTGAGCAATTGTAAGAGCATCCCAGATTTCTTTTGCAGTGGAGCAATTTGAAATTCTGTTATACTCTTCTGGACCAAGACCACAAATCAAAATATTTTTAGCTCTGGCATTTTTCCTCATGGCCAACAAATCCTTAGCGTTGAACTCCCTTCTCTCTTTCGGCACTTGTTGGTCCTCCACTTTTTTCATAGGAATAGTAGGCCCTATACTAATTCTATCCCAGAGTTCGTAGTCTTCTCCTTGAATGAAGTCCTCCATCCTAGCCTTCCACCAACCGAAATGTGTTCCATTGAAAAGAGGAGGTCTCACAGATGATTGTCCTTCTCCATGTCCAAAGGGTGGTGCAGTATTCATCTGGATCAATTCTTAGGTACTAGCCTTTAATAAGAAAACCTGCTCTGATACCACTTGTTAGGTTTTGCACCCCCTACGGATTTGCCTAATCGTTGGAACAGGTTAATCGAACGTGTTTCAATGATGCAGAAACAGACTGGAACGCAGCAATTTTACGTGGAAAACCCTCGGCTCAAAAAGGGTGAAAAACCACGACCTGTGCTCCACAGGATTTAACCTCAACTTCACTAGATCACAGAGCCTTCAACAACAATTACAACCTTAATTAGATCTTTAGCTCAATAGCCCTAAGATCCAACGATTTGAAGAACGAAAATAATAAAACAACTTGTTTACTGCTATCTCTCTTTGTAACCTAAGCTGTTTTTTCTTCTCAAAGCTCGCTTGTTTTTCTCTCCTTTTCTTTGTGTCTGAATCTCTCTTTTTCTCTCTACTTCTTTCCTTTTTCTGCGCCAGCTTTTTGTTGTCATGTCCTCTAGCTTTATAGTTGCTGATTGGAGATTTAATTGCTCTCCATCTCTTTAAGGATAACACCAATTATTAGTGGAATCCTTTTTCCTTTAGAACTCCTTCTTCTAATCAACCTTCTCCTTTTTTTTTCTCCTTCTTTTTCTCCTTCTTTTATGCATCTTGTTAGAGTTGGAGTTGTATTAGTATTCCTTTCTAAATCCTCCTTCTTTTTGACAACTTGGAGTAGTATTCCTTTTTATATGCCTTATTTCCAGCACCCTTTATTCCATTTTTATTGTGTGCAGCGTGTGCAGTTTTGCCACAGAAACAGTACGTTGAAAGAACCAGGTAGTCCAACCTGTTTCATTATCTTTTGTCAGCCATCAAAACCTTACTGCTCCAACATCTTCCTTTTGTTCCATTTAGAACTTTCATCTAGAAATCATCAATGCCAAAAGGATGTTATTCTTCAAGAATGTTTTAAATATATTACACAATAATAAAGACAGGCTCTCCTTTATGATTTTTGAAAAATACTCAATTCTAGTTCAGATATGGACTTTTCAAACAATAAAGATTTATTTTGAATAAGTGTATACCATATTGATCTATATGTTTCAATGAAGAAATTTGATACTCCAATACAAAGGATGAAACAATGTCTTCGCTGATAAGATTGCTGAACTAGACGTTTCTCCTGACAAAAAATCCTCCAGACTAGGATTGAAGTTCTTCTGAATGATTTTGAAAAAAGAAAGGGTTGAGAATTCTGAAATTATTCGTTAGTTGACATAATTGTTGCCACTCGTTTCGCTCACCTCTTCACTTTCCAATCTTAATACTCCTATCCAGTGATTGTTTTTTATAATTGCTCAACTATTTTTGCTTCATTCAGTATGACATTGATCTTATATAGAACATTTTCTAGAAGTGTAATGGAATAGTTATCTTTTGCTTTAATGAATCACGTTCTTGCTCTCTATATACATTATTATGTTACAACAAGTTTTTATATAATTGTCCTGGTGATAGCCCTAGTGTCCATGAATAGTTTAACTAATCACTCTGGCTAGTATGTTATAGGATTGATAGCTTTTCAATGATTCCAAAAGGGGGAGGACAAGAATTGCATAGTGTTTATACCCATTTACTAAACTGTTTCATTTTAGTATTTCATACTTTAGTGCGTACTAGTAAAGATGTTTTAATGCACAAAGATAAGAGGTTTTTATTACCCGGTAAAATTACCAAAATACCCCTGCATAATGTATCTTCCCAAACCTTTTTGGAAACTCCAGAGCTAGAAATGCGATCAGCATGAAAAATTATAAGGGAAAATGATTTTGATTGATTTTTAGAGCAATCGAATTGAAGGACAATTTTTTTGATGCAAAAATGCAATTCTAGAGAAGTGGGCGACATGTCTACATCGCGGACTTGTTCCAGATTTACACTTAATGGTGATCCAATAAATTCAATATGTGAATATATATTAAGTTCCTTTCCTAAGTAATTGATGTATGTTGCATATGGTTTAAGGTCATAAGGGACACCCAAGGTCAACATAAGTTCGAAATATTTCTACTGACTAAGTTTTCGTATGAGTCGATAGAAGGATCTATTTCAAATGAACATATCTCCTAAATTATAATGAATTAGGTGATCCATAATATATAAAATTAAATATCTTTGAATTAGCTATTTAACGCATAAAGTTTCACCTTAATCGTAGTTTGGAATAAAACGTTATGACCATTTTACTGAAGATGTGCAGAGTTGTCTGAAGGTCTGCGACAGCTCCGTATCGTAGACTCTTCTGGATAAGCTGAATGACGTCCTTTTATTATGTTTTGAGGGAAATTTTATCTTATAACCTTTAGGGGTGTATTTAAGGTCCCGAAACACATAGAATATCAGTGTTTCATAAGTAGGGTCACATTCAAACATTCAAGGAAGAGGAGGAACTGGAGGTACTCAAGGTCCTCAAAACAAAGGAAATTTGAGTCACTCAGGAGGAGGATACAATGTCAATACCAACTGGAACAATAAGGCAAATCAGCACACTCAGAAGAAGATATCAGTGATATGTAAACACTGTGGGTATAATGGACACACAAAGGATAGATGCTACAAACTTATTGGTTATCCACTGGACTGGCTCAAAAATAAGAAGAAAATAGGAGTTCAATATGCAATTCTTGCAGAAGGTACTCATGATAGTTGCAGTCCAAAGGCCATCAATCAACTACCTCCCTATTTTACTCAGGAGCAATACCAACAAATAATTCAGTTGTTGAACAAAGGTACTAAGGAAAACAATCAAACTCCCACAGCAAATGCAGGTACAATGTCTTTCCTAAACATTAACACAGTTTATCCTAAATGGATAGTAGACTCAAGAGCTACTAACCATATGACTTCAAATCCTGAGTTACTACATGACTGTAATAAGATCTCAAAGCATACACATAGCTATGTACATCTACCTACAGGTGATGAAGTTCAGATCACTCAAACTGGAAAATCATATGTATTGGAAAACCAACAAGTGTCCAATGTTTTATTTCTTCCAAACTTCAAATGCAACCTGTTGTCAGTGTCTAAACTAACCAAGGAATTACAGTGTTCAGTGAATTTTTTCCTTGACTTCTGTATATTCCAGGATCTCTACACTGGCTTGGTGAAAGGGATTGGTAAAGAAGACCAAGGTTTATACATTCTCAGAGGACATACATCTAATATACAGGCTTCTCACTGTATGTTGAATCAGGCTAATAGACCAGCTTAAGCAGTACATACATCCACCACTCTGTGGCATAGAAGATTGGGACATGCCCCACTTGACATCATCAGAAAGCATAAAACTCTTCAACACATTGTTCCTGAAGATCACAAATGCACAGTCTGTCCTCTTGCTAAACACACTAAGCTTGTTTTTCCTCTCAGTAACTCTAGCACTAAGTCACTTTTGAATTACTGCATTGTGATATTTGGGTTCCCTATAGAGTTCCTACCCATAATAACAAGAGGTTCTTTGTCACTGTTGTTGATGACTACACTAGATTCACTTGAGTTTTTCTTATCAGTTCAAGTTTGAAGTGTATGTAGTACTCAAAGATTTTCTTACAAGAATAAACAACTATTTCTCTACTTCTGTCAAAGTAATCGGAACAGATAATGGTTGTGAATTTCTTAGTAAAGAGTTTAAGTCTCTCTTATCCAGTCTTGGTATTTTCCATCAAACTTCATGTGCTTATACTCCACAGCAAAATAGAGTGGTTGAGAGGAAACATAGGTCAATCCTTCAAGTAGCTAGAGCACTTAGATTTCAAGCTGCAATACCCTTAAGATTCTGGGGTGAATGTGTTATCATAGCAGTGTATCTGTTAAATAGAACCCCATCCAGAATCTTAAAGTTTCTATCTCCTTTTGAACTACTCTTTAATCACCCACCTTCACTAAATCATCTAAGAATATTTGGAAGCCTAGCCTATGCATCCAATACCAAAACCTCAGATAAATTTTCTCCAAGAGCCATTCCCAGTGTGTTCATGGGTTACTCTTTGACACAGAAGGGCTACATTCTTTATGACATTCACTCCAAGTCCTTCTTTGTAAACAGAAATGTGGTATTTGTGGAAACAGTGTTTCCTTTCCTACATCTTCAATCTCCTGGGACACCATTATTTCCAGTACTAGATCTTTCAGTCACTGAATCTCATCCACTTCAGGTATATACCCCTCCTACTGATCTCACTCAGGGGGAGAGTATTTCTTCAAGTACCTCTCCTACTTCTGATGTTACCCTCAGTGTTCCTTCCACAGACACTAACCAAGCTCCTTCAACTATCCCTCTTAGAAGATCCTCTAGAATCAAGCATCCTCCTATATGGATGTATGATTTTGTCACCTCCTCAACTGCATCATGCACTTATCCTGTATCTTCCTATATTGCATACTCTCATCTTAAACCCTATTATCAACAAGCTCTTGAAGCCTACTCTTCCATTGTAGAACCAAACTCCTTTCATCAAGCCTCACAGGATCCACTCTGGATTCAAGCAATGGAAGCTGAGATTGCTACTCTTAAAGAAAATAACACCTGGTCCTTAGTTGATCTCCCTGCTGGAAAAACACCTATTGGATGTAAATAGGTATATAAGGTAAAGTACCAAGCATCAGGGGTTGTTGAGAGGTATAAGCTAGACTGGTAGCCAAAGGATATAGTCAAAAGGCTGGTATGGACTACTCTGAAACCTTCTCACCTGTTGCAAAAATGGTTACTGTCAGAACTCTAGTTGCACTTGTTGCATCCTGTCATTGGTTCATCTATCAAATGGATGCACATAATGCTTTTCTAAATGGTGATTTACTTGAAGATGTTTATATGACTATTCCTGAAGAGTTTTCTAGACAGGGGGAGACTAAGAAGGTCTGCAAACTTAACAAATCATTGTATGAACTAAAACAAGCTCCTAGGCAATGGAACAGGAAACTAACAGACTCACTTGTACATATGGGATTTATTCAAAGTCATTATGATTACTCACTCTTCACAAGAGTAGTTGGTAAAGAGAGAGTGATCATTTTGGTGTATGTAGATGATCTACTCATCACTAGAAGCAGTCAAGAGCTTATAGAATAGACAAGGAAGAATCTGCAAATGCAATTCAAAATGAAGGACCTTTGTGAGTTAAAGTTTTTCTTAGGGATTGAAGTGGCCAGATCACAAGAAGGTATAATAATGTGTCAAAGAAAATAAGCACTAGAGTTAGTGTCTGAGGCTGGACTAAGTGGAGCTAAACCAGCTGTAACACCTCTTGAGGCAAATCAAAATCTCACATCAGTTGAGTATGATAAACATATTCCAAGGACAGAAGCAAGTGCAGATGAAGAAATAGATGATCCTTCAACATATCAGAGACTAGTGGGAAGACTATTGTATCTAACCATGACTAGACTAGATATTTCCTTTGTAGTACAAGTACTGAGCCAGTATATGCATAATCCAAAAAAATCACATATGGATGCAGCACTGAGAGTTGTCAGATATATAAAAGGGACACCAGGTTTGGGGTTATTCATGCCTGCTAGCAGTACAAATCAACTGGAAGCTTATTGTGACTCTAATTGGGGAGCATGTTTGGAGACTAGAAGATCTGTGACTGGGTATATTGTAAAGTTTGGTGGTGCTTTAATATCTTGGAAGTCAAAGAAACAGGAAATTATATCCAGAAGCTCACCTGAGGCAGAATTCAAAAGCATGGCTGCTTGTACTGCAGAAATCATTTGGCTTACAGGACTACTAAAGGAACTGGGAGTGCAAGTCAAGCAACCTGTGGAATTGATGTGTGATAGCAAGGTTGCAATCCAGATTACAGCAAATCCCATATTTCATGAAAGAACCAAACACATTGACATTGATTGTCACTTTGTAAGAGAAAGGATCAATCAAGGACTGCTCAAAACCAACCATGTATCTACCAAAGAACAACTAGCTGACATACTCACTAAAGCACTGGGAAGAACACCACATGAATATCTTCTGAATAAACTTGGACTGAAGAATGTTTTCTAGCCATCAGCTTGAGGGGGAGTGTTGAGAAGGTTAATTACAAGCTGATTGTAATTAGTTAAGTGAGTAAATAGTTAGTTAGGAGTTAGTTAAGAGGTAGTTAAGAGTTTGTTAATTACTGTGTAAAAATACATGTACGGAGCTCAGAACAAACATATTATAAAATGCTCTCTTAAAGGCAGAGCACCTAGAATGGCAGTTATGCCTTCCTTCTCCATTTCTTCTTCTCCATCTCTTCTTCTCTTGTGAATTGAGATAGCTTTCTACATCATACATATTGAATCACTTGTTTTATAAATTGCTAGTATCTTAGTTTTTACTTGAATAAGTATCAATAACTTATTTTGTTGTAGAATATGATAATAACAATACATCGAGGAATCTTAGTAGCTCAGTTGGTTAACTACCTGAACTCCCAACTTGTTGGTGAGGGTTCGATTCCCATATTGTAATCCCCCTACCCATTTCTCCTTCCCCTACCCCCAATTTAAAAAATTAAATAAAATAAAATAAAAAAGACAATACATTAACATTCAAATAGATTGTTTGAAGAAAGAATCATGTCATTCTTACGTCTTATTCATTCAAAATGCATATATTAATCATATTTTTAAGCTAAGATTAAGAGTATTTAATATGCTAATAAATACTGTTATGAGGCATTTTAATTGTACAATGATTGCATGTTAAGTTTTAAAGTCAAGCAAGTCATAAAACAAAAGTAAGCAAAAGTTACCACAATTATTTTTATAAATTCTCTAAAATTTGGATCAAATGTCTAAGAGATTTTCTCCCCAATCTATGAAAAATTAGAGGGCTCATAATCTATCAAATTGAAGGTTTACGAGTTTAGTTTCCAACATATTAAGTCGTTCATTAATACGATTTCAGAATAGAGAGATATTCACAATTTTACGAAATTATACGAGTAAGCATGTGAAGTGCCTCATAGATTAGTGGAGCTTTATAAATCAAATATATTCTCCTTCATTTTAAATTCATTTATTTTAGCTCAAAAACTAAAAAATAATCAATGCTCAAAAGATTTCTATGAATATTGATATTCTTAGCTGGAAAGCTTAAAGAGTATTATGTTCTTCATTCAAGAACTAGAAAGAGAAAAACTGGAGGATAACAAAATAGTAATTTTAAAATTAATAACATTTGTCGATCACCTCTTAACATGTGTATTTATAATATTTCAAAAAGTTGAAATCCTGAAATATCAAATTTGTCCACTCACATGATTCATGAATTATTCTACAATCGTCAATTGATTTACAACTAGTGAAATATCCTTGTACTGCCCTTGGTTGACTTTTAGAATTTGCTAGACTTGCATCGTGAATTATTTCACAGTTTGTCTTTTTTTATTGCAGGTTCTTCTCCAGTTTTGATCTTCTTCTTTATGTTTAGGTTGTTGAATGAATTCATGATCGCCTTTTGCCCCGTATTCTAACCATCTGTTATAGATTTCTGATTGATATATCTTTTTATCTCTTTTCTTGATTCTCTGCAGTCTATGGATTTATTTGTGATTGATATCATCATCGTAGATCTCAAATTGATAAATTAATGTTCTTTTCATATTTTGCCATTTGAACATAAAAAACCTGATAATAATAAATTAACATAAAAAATATTCATCACCATACAAGCGTAAAAACAATAAACATATCAAATAAAAGATATAAGATATCTTATAAATTTAACGTACATCAATACTGTACCTCAAACATCAAGCAAACACACCACAAATGCACACAAGAGTGTCTTTGTCTTAATCATCTTAAAAGGTTCCAAATCATCAAAATCATACTCCACCTGAGTATACGAGGCTATCAACATTCTAATTATTACATAAAACTTTGATTTGAAAATTGAATCTAAAAGTCAATTTCGATCCCTCAAGATCAAAATTGAAAATTCATTTCAAAATTGATTTATCCATGATGTAAAAAAAACTTATGCGCTAAAAATCAATCTAGATTTAGAATGAATTGAACCTTAAATAAAAAAATAACAGTTTAGAAAATTAGGGGGAAAATTCAATTTACTCATACCAAAACATCGATTAAAACTCAAAATAAATCATAGATTAACAAGAAAAATATCAAAATAGTAATTAGAATCTTATTCCCTTTTAAAATATGAAGAAATCCCACCTCAGATCAAGTTCTAGAGCTCGAAAAATGATAAAATGAAGTAAATTTTGTGAAATAATTGTTTAAGGCCCCAGGTGCCCAAGCAAGACTCAATATCTTATGTTGTCTAGCCCACATGACAGCGGTTGTGCCCCAGGCAACCCTTGTGTGATTGCTCCTCAACTGCGTTGATAGTACCCACACGCCAGTTAGGCCTCCTGCGAGATCGGGCGCTAGTTGTGCTGACAGTGTACCATGCAGTCCCAAGAACCAGATAGTAGAAAATATTATTATCTCAAAACATGATATTAAAACATAAAATTCATTTGAGACTTCTCGAACACAAATAAATAGTGCAAATTAATCATAAAACACGTTCTTGACCTGTGAAATCATCAAATCCCCATTTTGAGCTGTCTTGATTAAATGTTAATCCACTAATAGTCCAAATCACTCCTGAACACTCTGAAATATGTGCAAACCATGTAAATAATTCATAAATTGCTTTTCAAACCTAGTGAAATCATTGAAATTCAAATTCGATCTTGTCAACTCAAAATGTTGGTTTTGGTCAAACTTTTTAAGTTCCAAACTTTCAAAATTTAAAAACCCACCACCAACCCACCTCGCCAAAATGCTTCGGGTCACCTGAAGATCATGTCACTCCTCGCAAGTCACAAACAACTAAAGGAAGCTATAAGGAGGGTCAAACTAGAGAAAAGAGGCAAAAATCACAAAAGACTTTGTTTGGATGGTTGTTACGTATTGTTTCATAATGTATGGTATTGTGTTGTGTGGTATCGTATCGTACTGTATTGTTTTAATGAATACAATGTTTGGATAGAATGTATAATTCTCCGTCATTATGTAAATATCACACATCAATAATTTGAATGATAAATCTACAAGAAATTGTAGGATATATGGTAGAGTTACTATAAAAAAGGTAGGATAAATGATAAAATAAAATTATTAAATAATAAATAAAATCAAAATGAGAAGAATATATTAAGGTAACAATGCGATCACACTTAGTCAGTCGTTACATAAAATGGGTCTTTTCGTCGTTACCTAATGATGAATTTAAGCGATACAATATAATGAAATTTAAGTAACAATCAAAACAAATATTGTATTTAAAGTAAAAATATAATGTGGATAACTACATGCTCGGAGCGAAATGTTCCATAAGAACGCTCACTTTTATTTGGTGTTTATAAACTTGTTTCATTTTGCATATTAACTTTTTGCAGAATATCATTTGTACAATTAACAATTGTTGTTATTTAATATTATCAGTATTATTGTTATTTGAATACATTTTTAATCGAATGCTTTAGATATTAACAAATCGCATTTTAAATTATACTATTTATTGCAACAGCTTACAACAATTATTACTTCATTTACAACAATTGCTACTGACCTTTCAGCAAATGCAACACAATTTACAGAAATATCTATACCGTTTATAGTAATTGGTATAGAGTTTTTCAGCAATTGCTACGATTTTTCTAGCAATTGTTACTGACCTTACAACCATTGCTAATGCCTTTACGGCAAATGCTACATAATTTACAACAATTGCTAAAAAGAATTCAACAACTGTATAACTTGGTGAGATATTTTACAGAAATTGCTACAACTAGTTTAACAACTAGTCAACTTGCTATAACAAATTCAAATAAAATCTTTACCATCGACTTATTTTTAGTGTTGAATTGATTAAAATCACTATATTCATCCATAACCATGATCAAATGGACTAATTAATGAAAAAATCAATTAAAATAAGTATGATCTACAACTATGATCTTATTACTTGTGTAATTACTATCTCAATGTATAAGATCATTAGTGATTCTAGTATTTAATCCAACACTGGACTAACTCCACCTCATATATTATAAAATATATTGACACAACCAACTAATAAGCAATTTACTTAATCACCATCACTTATATATGCAATTACTCAATAGATTGTATATCACTTGTCTAATAACCACCTCAATGTATAAGATCACTACTGAAGCTAGCTTTTAATTTGAAATTGGACTAGCACAACTCAATTTATCACTAGATATGATTGATAAGATCAACTTATAGTTAACTTACTATAGTAACTAACTACCTTGCTATAGAAGAGTTCAACAAATGCTACACAATCTACACCAATTGCTAAAAAAATTCACAACTGTATAACTTGCTGAGATATTTTACAGCAACTACTACAACTAGTTCAACAACTAGCCAACTTGCTATAAAAAATTCGAATAAAATCTTTACCATCGACCTATTTCTAGTGTTGAAGTGGACTAAAATCACTATATTCATGCATAAACATGATGAAATGAACTAATTAATGAAAAATCAACTAAAATAAGTATGATCTACAACTATGATCCTATAACTTATATAATTACTATCTCAATGTATAAGATCGTTATTAATTCTAGCATTTAATTCGACATTGGACTAATTTCATCTCATATTTATAAAATGTATTGACACAACCAACTAATAATCAATTTACTTAATCACCATCACTTACATATGGAATTACTCAATATATTGTATATTACCTATCTAATTACCACCTCAGTGTATAAAATCACTACTCAATTTAAATAATAATCTGAAATTTGTCTGACAAAACTCAATCCATCACTAGATATGACATTTATATGAGCAACTATTCAACATAAGCTAACTTTCTGAGTAAGCTCACAGCAAATGGCACGATCGTCCCAACAAGATGTTGACTTGCTGAAACATATTCACAGCAAATGTTAAGACTATCCCAGCAAGTTGTTGACTTGCTGAGTCATTTCACATCAAATATAAGGATACCCCAGCAAGATGCTAACTTGCTGAGTCATTTTCACAGCAAATGTTAAGCCTGTCCCAGCAAGTAGGTGACTTGTTGAGTCATTTCATAGCAGATATGAGAACAGCCCCAGCAAGATGCTGACTTGCTGAGTCATTTTCACAATAAATGTTAAGACTGTCCTAGCAAGTACGTCACGTGCTAAGTCATTTCACAGCAGATATAAGGATAGCCTCAGTAAGATATTGACTTCCTGAGTCATTTTCACAGCAAATGTTAAGACTGTCTCAGCAAGTAAGTGACTTGCTGAGTCATTTTATAGCAGATATTTTTATAAAATGAGATATTTCTATAAAAGGAGATATTTCTATAACATAAAATATCCATCATCAACATTCCAAAAAAATCAAAAAATAAGAAAATACATATGTTTATAAAAAAAAACTATCCATCATCAACATCCCCCAAAAGTTAGAAAATAACAAAATACCCATCATTCAAACATTAAAAATGCCCATCATCTAAACATCAAAAAATACCCATCATCCAAACATTAAAAATACCCATTATCCAAACATTAAATAAACATCATCCGAACTTTATATAAACAACATCATCTCATCAACTGTTGCTCCTCCGTACCATCTGTTAGTTGTTGCTCCTCCGTACCATCTACCGGTTGTTGCTCCTCCATAGCGGTTGTTGCTTCCTGCTCCTCCCTAATAACTGTTGCTTGCTGCTCCTGCCTGGTAGTTGTCGCTCTCTTTGTGGCGCTCATGAATGCTTTTGAAATTTGTCTTTACCTCTTTTGCTCACGAATAAGAGTATACGGCGATACCGCCCTTGATGACGGAACAATACCTCTTTTGGATATCACGTATTCAAGGTTCGCTCGAATGACTATATCTTTTCCATCATCCTGTCATTGCAAATTTCACAACTACAAGTACCACAAGGTACCTTAGAAGTCCCAGCACCTAAATGACCGGATCTACCAACAGTGAATGGAGTTCCAAAGTCACCTCCACCAAGAGGAGAAAATCCTCCTCTATCACCAGCAGTTGCTTCTTCCCCAACAGCATTTTCATCAGCAGCTACCCCAACAGTATCTACACCTGTCCCAGCAACATCACCTACACTTTTCCCAGCAATAGCATCAACACCTACCCCAGCACAAAAATCCACAGGAAAATCTCTTTTAATAGTTGTTATGCCAGCCAAATCTATCACCAACTTCAAAATCCTCTAGTCTTCTTCATTTTGCTGGAGTGGCACAAATCCTATCCAAAAGTTCATCTCCTTCTCACTTTCAGTCGAAATTAGCCACAAATAAACAATCTATAAATTAACTAAAATTATGTTAATAAATATACTAAAATATGAGAAGACAACAACTGTTAATAAATTACAGCAACTGGTAAAGTGAGAAGACAACAGTTGTTAAAGTGAGAAGACAACAACTAGTGTAACACTTACCTTATCCTCCGGTGGATCAAATAGTTCGTGCATCTAGACTTTACCATTGTTTGGTGCCGCCAATCGAAGTCTTGGAGAAGATACTTCCTTGTCAAACTTTTTGAATATTTTTCGTATGTGAGGAATGGCTTAAAAAGTCCAAACCTAAATAAATCAATGCCATAAATAATTATTAATTAAGATAATAACTAAATATAAAAAAAAAAGCTATAACAAAAATATAATAAATAAAATTTACCATAAAAGCCCACGGAAAACCATATAGATTTGTGAACTTTTTAGTCGATATCGCGACCTTCCTCAGATACTGCACGGTGCGGACATAACTATCCCAACCCCAAGGATAGGCACAAATGGCCTTTTGATCAGTCGATAGCTTGAACCAACAATCCATTGCATTAGTCCCTGGATCTTTACCCATAATAATATCACATAAAAAGTAAACCAAACACAGTGACTTCTTAACACTCTTCTTAACATTACTTGACTGTAAGAGGTCAAGCATCTCCTTCGATTTGCAATGCTTTTTCTGCATTGCATCAACAATCCTTTATTATCTCCTCTTTACCTTTTCAAATTGGGAGTCACGAGGAGGTGGTAGGTGACAATTCAAGCCGATAACAACCGCAAACTCTTTCATGCCAAAACAAATAGGCATGCCACAAAAATTAACCCAAAATTCTCACTTTTGATCCAACGACGAAGAAGCTGATACATCAGATTCATTTGAAACCTTGGGGTGTTGCTTCAACTATGTCTAGGTATTTTTCATATACCGTAGACCTAAAAAAGCTATCCAATTCTTCATTCACTAAATTTTTTTTAAAATAAAAAATTATTTCCTAATTCAAGATTTTATCCCGAGATCACCACTCTCACCTCGATTAAAAAACGTGGGTGTTTCAAAGCCATAATCATCATACCTGAAAGCCACAATTATGGGAGTGTCTGCAGCGGCAGAGGGACTGTCAGCAGCAACTATGAGAGTCTCTGCAGCAGCTAAGGGATTGTCTTCACCAGCTATGGGAGAGTCTGCAGAATCTGAGGGACTGTCTTCACCAGCTGTGTGACTTGGTGCAGCAGTTGAGATACTGGCACTAACAGATGTGGGAGTGGTACCAGTACCTAAAGGACTGTCTCCAGCAGTTGTTGAACTGGATCCAGCAGTTGATGTACTGGGTGCAACAGCTGAGGGACTGTGTCCAGCAGCTGCGAGACTAGCACCAACAACAGCCTTAGCAGTGACTTGTTCAATAAGATAGCCAGCTTTTGCTGTGACTCATCCTCTTCTTCTTCAGATATAATGAGCCTCCTTCTGGAAACTCTAGTAGGAAGATCGGGTCTAGGATTTTTTCGTTTCGTTGGCCATTAAAGTAGATAGTCATGTTACAAAATAGAGATAATCTATTAGTTTTATCAATCACTCTCAATAAAGACAAAAAAACAATTGCTGAAGAACCTCCCTGCATGAACGACATGTGTTATTTTCTCACAAAAAAGTACAACAACAACAATATCCACATACCCGAAAATGTATTCTCAAAGAGTCCAACAAATCAAACAACACCAACAGAATAACCTTACCCAAGTGGAAATTAGAGGCATACAATACATTTTTCTAACAAAAAGCATAACAAATAAAATCAAAGAAAAACAACAACCACAACAGTTGTTCTAATTAGTTTAACAATGGTTGTCAATACTTTAAAATCGAGCAACCAATCATACCTGAAATCAACCAACCAACCAAACATTTTTCTCGCAATGACTACAATAACAAAACTCAAACAAGAACAACAACACCATACTTAAAAAATTCATCAAAGAGTACAATAAATCAAACAACACCAACAAGACCAACCCCACCCAATTGTTGTAAGTACTTCAACAATTGCTATCAACCATACTCAAAATAACCCGAATCAACCCAACATTTTTTCTCATAAAAGTATTACAAAAACAAAAATCAAACAACAAATAACACCCTTAACCAAAAATTTCATCAAAGAGTACAACAAATCAAACAACACCAACAAGAACAACCCTACCCAGTTACGCAGTTGTTGTAACACTTCAACAATTGTTGTAAACCCCACTCGAAATCAACCAAACCAGACCAACCCAACATTTTTTCACAATGACTACAATAACAAAAACCAAGTTACAACACTCATACCCAAAATCAACCAACCAACCCAACATTTTTTTTCTCACAATGACTACAACAACACACATATCCGAAATTAACCAACCAACCAAATATTTTTCTAAAAATGACTACAAAAACAACCTCATACCCGAAATTGTCATCTTCAAAGAGTACAACAACAAATCAAAATCATAGTAGTGGAAAAATAAACAAAATCTTACCTCCACAAGGAAGATGATGACGACACGGGAAAAGGAGAAGACCAACGACGACAGTGAACTTCGGTGGCAACGACGGCAGTGAACTCAACGAAGGCAACCGACGACGAAAAAGAAGATGAAAACCCTAAGCTTTTTTCGTGTTTAAGTCCTGAAGAAGAAGAAGCGGGTGAAGAGGAGAAAGAGAAAGAAGTTGAAGAGTTTTGAGTTTGATTTTGAAAAGATGGAAATGTTTTTTAACTTGTTTTTTTCTTTAAAACTTTAGAAGTTCTTTTTTTTTTTAAAAAAAAAGCAACTAAAAAAAAGTAGTTGCTGAAGTTTTTAAAATGTTCAGTTTGGTTCCTCATTAAGTTAATCATATTTAATTTTTAATTAGTGACGACTTTGACTTTCCAAGGTCAAAATTGTCACTTTTTTTAATTTCAAAACTTGAGAGGCACCATTGCCTCAATTTTCACAACCATCCAAACAAGGGGAAAATGGTTGTGAGGATCATTAAAGTAAAAAAGCGTTTCTACATTCGTTTTTACATGTTTATATAAAATTATACAAAAATTGAATTTCTTCTCCCAAGAACTTGTACCATAGAACTCCATCTAAAATGGATCGAATCTTCATCAAATAACATCAAACATTAACAACTTCTAAGTAAAATCCCAACAAACTCCAACCATCAATTTTTCAAAAAACTTGACAAATTACAAACTCAATTGTGAGTTTTCAAGCTTTTGAAATCCCAACAATGTTTAAATTTGTGAAGTTAAATATAAATATCACTTCCAATCGATTTCTGAGCATCAAAAGATGGAAATCTTGTGTTTTTTTTTTACCAATATGATCAAATATGCACCATCACTAGTTCACAGTACAACTTAATTCATATAACATTCAGAAATGGCAGCAAAGGAAAATAAAAACAAGAAAAATGTCATTCCACACTTTCATCTTGAAGTCCTTCCAGCTAATTGCAGAAATCCGTGTCTTAAACTTTTACACGTTGAACGTAACATGCTACTTGAAATTATGAGTAAAAAGAAAAGGAACAGCAGCAGTAATATAATAAAAGAGTGAAAAAGAAATGGACTTTTCTGCCACCCCTTATAGATGCTTTCTCATCTAATGAGATTAACCAACTGAAAGAAACAAAACTAACGGCAAAAACATCCTCCAAATAAACATCTCTGAATTGACACTTTTGATTTACTGTTCTACAACACAAGATATGCAAACCATTCCCTAAAGACAACTTAGACAAGAAGATTCACCTCCTAGTATATGACACAATGCTCTTATGTGGTTGGTGTAAAAAGATATTCACATTTCAATCACCTGAAAAATATGCCCTTTCACTTAGTTGAGAACTCATCTGACTCAACCTAATCCCATTAGCACAGATTTTACTGTATGACAATTTGCATAAGAGCTTCAACTGTTATTCCCCTGAGATCCTGCCGGACCTCCAGTTTCATGGTTGAAATTCTGGCCCTCACTTGACACTGGTCGTGCAGGTTGTTGCTGATTAGGTACCCATGCTCCTCTTTGTATTGGTTCTCTTCTTTCAACCTGCATGGTTTCCCGCCGTCTGTCATAACGAGGTCGAGGCCTGGGTCTAGTACTTTGGTTTTGATCAAATCTATACTGTGGCCTATGGATGACTTTCCCGTCAATGAACAAATCCCCTGAAAATCAATGAATGGAAACAGTAAACAGGTGACGAAAAAGACATGCTACAAGTGACAAAAGAATCCCTAAGGCATTAAAACACAAGTTTTCAGCAAACCAACCTCCATAATCTTTATTGGGGACATCTAGATATGAATCTGGCAAGACCCACAAAACACCAGGTAGACCTACATATGACACATTTAAGAAATCAACCATGATGAAATCAAATACATAACAGAATTCTGAGAATAACTTTTTACCTGCTAACCACTAATAGGTAGATCAAACCTCAAAGTGCATACATGCCAATATTAGGGAAGGGTAATAGCTAAAAGAAACCAAGGATCCTCTCAGTAAAAGCTTTCTCATACAAAAGGCTAAGCCGATCCTAAAGTTCCATCAATAAACTAGGAGTGTTAATTAATATTAATATGAATAGCGAAAGATGAAAGATAAAGATATAATGGAGCTTTACCAGAGCGTACAAAGATAATGAAGAAAAAAGTACAAATATATATATATATATATATATATATATATATATATATATGTATATATATATATATATATATATGTATATATATATATATACACACACACACAAACAATAGTTACATAGACAAATAAATTAAAAAATTACAACAAAGCTAACTGTTCAGTGATGTCTTCTAAGGACAGAGCTCATTGGTAAGGAGGCTCATGACTTTCATTGCCACACACACTAACAGCTGCCTATTTGAGGCAAAGCACTCACCCTATGATGTACCTAATTTCAGGTTTAAGAGAGCCTTTAACAATACCGTTTACAGGGACTGAACGCCAATGTTATTGGGGTCAACCATATGAATCCTATTTTTCCATTCCGCTTCATCCCGATTGAAAGCCAATCTAAAGTTGGCAAAAGTATCGAGGGTAAGCTGATTATTGCATGGAAATTATTACAGAGCTTTAACACTATTTTAGTTAACCCATAATCTCATAAAGAAGCTGATTATGTTACATGTGTAAGCCTTAAGTCTAGATCTTACATATCCAATAATTGCAAATTAAAGAGGGCTCCAAGTAAGCACTAGTATCTTAACTCTACAACCAAGGCATTTTTGTCCCATTCTAGGGAAAGTGTGGAAAAGAGGAACACGAAATGCTCATTCCTTCTTCAAATCATCAAACAAAAGTTGCATGTTCCTTTCGAACTTCTAGATTATCCCCATTTCAGTTGCTATCCAGAAATACTATTATAATGACAAGACAATTTGAGAATGGAACTTCAGATAATAACTAACAAGTGACTCAAGGAAAACAAATGAAAGAACAAGACACCTTAAATGACCAGCAAAAGAAAACCATATACCTTTAACTTTGTAGGAAAGCTCTTCAGAAATCAAAGCACCAAACCCAGTGTATGTGGTCGTACAAACAGAGTAGATCTTCTTTTTGGCTTCTTCTTCACTGCATAGTGCATACCAGACAAATAGCTATGAAATACCACTAGTCCATTACATAGACAAAACAGTCTATGCCAAATTATACACAAAAAGGTTTGCTAGTCAAGGCAGGGAAATAAGTATGTTGATTTTAAATCTGATACAGTATATTTGAATCTAAGAATAAGGTCCTTGATGTAGAAAAGCTAAACCGACCAATTCGACATACATCAGTATTCAAGCACATAATGGGTCATATATGCACCAATACAGCTACTCTGCAACAAAGGCACAATACATAACTTGGTAGACTATTTGCAGAAGTTAATAGAACTACTTTGTTATTAAAGCTATGAAAATCTGTTGAAAGAATAAATAAATAAATAAATAAATAAATAAATAAATAAATAAATAAACAAATAAAGCTATGAACTGTAAAGAATTCAACAGAAAAGACTAGAATAGATCAAATCAAGAAACCAAGCAAATATATTGAGAGATAAAGTGAACAAGTAACAGAACTATATATCGCAAAAAGATAGTTATTCTTCTCTTGTACCACATTTTAATTAATTTTGTTTCCAAATCCAACTGAAAATTAAAAGAGGTGGTTCCTGTAAGGATCAATAGCCAGGACAATGCGGAATTCACCCAAATAATTGAAAATTAACAATAACAAGGATATTAAGGAAACAACAATTTACATAGTTCAGTCAGTTTGACCTATGGACTACGTCCATGAACAGAGAAGGAAATTAACTATATCACAAGTGCATTAGAAAGAATAAAATCTCCAATTATCCAGAAACAACCCAATAGAATACTCCAATGATGATCACCCGAAGGATATTCACTCAAAGTACTCTCCAACAACTCACACTCCTAATTGGCATCATATTCACCTCCTCATGGGAACTTTAGTATCCTTATTGAGCTTGTCCTACTCTTACCATTGTATTAAGAGAGTCAAGCTCTAATACCATATTAGACATATCCTAAAGCCCATGATACATACTGTTCACTTTGGCCCAAAAAGTGAACTTATCAAGTAAACTTTTCTTTTTACATACATCCTAGGATTTTCTAGCCCCCATTAGATATGAGATTCTCTTGAAGTGTAAAGTGCACTCTTTCTCGGACACTCTATCAACCTAAAAGCCCTGCTAGTCCTCATCCACCCAAATCAACTCGCTCTCCAGCGTCACAAAAAGGAATACAGTAGTTGAATAATTTATCATCCTTGATTTTAGGTGACCTAGGTATTCTATGTCAACAAGGAATCAAAAAGTTCTTTTCACGAAGAAACTTTCTATATGATCCATGAATCAGATATAGTATGCGATTGAGGAACTAGAGAAACCAGTTTTACAATAAAGTACCTTCCAATGTATTCGTGAAAAAAAAAAAAAACTAGGCAGTGGCAGAGCCACTATTTCCGTGATGGGTGTTATACTTTTACAACATGGCTGGGTGGGTGATTTTTGTATCAAGGTGTTCAACAATTGATATATATTAAAGTATCTTATATTTAACCTATAGATTCAAAAGAGCTTTTCGATGAAGAGTGTTGAACGCTCTTGGGTCCCCTGAAGCTAGGTATATAAAAAAGGGGATTTTTTTTTAGAGTACCTTCCCACAACGGCAGCAATAGTTTTGACATATGCATTGATCATATCTTCCTCAGAGGGCTTAGGTTCAGGAAACTCCATGACAATCAGCCAATGCTCATAGTCACATCCATCCAAAAGTATGGTCTCCTTGGGTGGCCGGTTACTCCAGTTCGGAGAAGGATCATTGAGAGGTGAGTAACCAGACCCGGATGTCTTGGGGCGGGTCGGAACGAACTGCTCTGATGGGTAGTATTGGGGATTGAAGAGAAGGGGAAGAGTAAATCGAAATCGAGATGATGATGAAGAAGAAGAAGAGAGAGCACGGTATACGGTGGAAGCTAAAGTGCGTCTGGCGGCGAACAGCGCCATTAGAGAACCTGTGGAAATGTGAGGAAACTCTGAAATTGAAGTGTATGTGGCTTTGGGGTGGAGGAGCTGTAAGGCTTATCGAGGGTTTAAACTGTTATAAAAAAACATCCTAAAACATTAGGGGTCGAAAAGAGAAAAAAAAATGAAAAAAAGGACGCATTTGGAAAATTAGCAAATTTTATTTGGCAACCGTGATAATACAGATGTCAAAAGGTTAGTGGCTTAGGGGGTAATATAGTTGTAACAGTATACTCCTCCTTTCATTAATTTTCAAAACTAAATTAGATAGTTTTAATTTGATATTTTAAGATGAAAAAGCTAAATATTTAAAAATTATATGAAAAATATTATAGATTATAATTTTTTTAATATTAAGATGATAAAAAACATATGTTAAAATATTAGTCAAAATTTATTTCATGTAATTCTTAGAAAGAAAACTGTGACAATTAAAAAAAAAATAAAAAAAATATATTGTATTTAGCCTTACTGTAGCATGTGCAGGATATGCAAGTGTGAGCAGGTGATTGACATGGTTGCTCTAGTTCTCATGCACGTATTCAGAAAACAAAATAGAACGATAAATGCTTTAGCTCTAAGTATGGTATTCGAAAAAGGATTTTGAACGATTCAGTATTTTTGAAAATTCCTCTAACATTTGCACTAAATGTGTTATGTGTGGCAAATGTGGTTTAACAGATACTTAAGAAACCACTTTGTTAAAAACATATACTATTGATCAGTTATTGCTCTAAACTTCTAAATCGAAGTATTTGATCAGATTTCTTATACTTAGTTTAAATTATATATGAATAATCTACTTAACTCCCACCCAAAAAAAAGGGTTTTGCAAAAAGTAGTCTTGACCACATTATGAGTCTGACGTATAATAATTTTTATTATTTTTTATTTCAATAAAAATGATCTATATATAATTAAATAATAGTAACTAGTATAAAAACATTGTTCCTATCAGATATAGGGGTCATATTGTCAACTATTTGGGTCATATTCCAGTCAATCAGATTATTATTTGCGAAAATTTTATAAATGACAATTACAAGATAATGTGATTGTCTTTTTAAAAAAAAAAATTCTAATAGTAAAATACTAAGATATTATGATTTTTTTTCAATATGATTTTTTTTCAATATGATAAAATAAAAAAATAAAAATTAATAAATATATTCATGATGATCTATAATTTCCATATAATCAATAGACTGTAATTGATTATATATTTATCTTCCTTAAATTACTCAAATCAGGTTCAACCAGTTGTTCTTTGCCTTACTTAAATTACTCAAATTGGTTCAATCAGTTGTTATTTGTCTTTATGAAAGATTACTCAAATCAGTTCTGTAACACCCCAAAAAACTTTTAAGCTAAGATCCGAGACATTCTCCATATGTGTATAGTTCCAAACTCGATGACCCCTAATTGTATGTATGTGAACAATTTCTAATTATTTAAAGTGTATTAGATGTGATTTACGGTCATAGATATCTCTTACATCATATGTAACACCCGGTAAATTACAAAAATATCCCTAGGGAAGAGGTGTGCGGAAAACGCGTCTTCCGATGCTTTCGGATTTTCTAATCAATAGACTGTAATTGATTATATATTTATCTTCCTTAAATTACTCAAATCAGGTTCAACCAGTTGTTCTTTGCCTTACTTAAATTACTCAAATTGGTTCAATCAGTTGTTATTTGTCTTTATGAAAGATTACTCAAATCAGTTCTGTAACACCCCAAAAAACTTTTAAGCTAAGATCCGAGACATTCTCCATATGTGTATAGTTCCAAACTCGATGACCCCTAATTGTATGTATGTGAACAATTTCTAATTATTTAAAGTGTATTAGATGTGATTTACGGTCATAGATATCTCTTACATCATATGTAACACCCGGTAAATTACAAAAATATCCCTAGGGAAGAGGTGTACGGAAAACGCGTCTTCCGATGTTCGGATTGAAAATCCGAGAGTGGATTCGTGATCAGCACTGAAAATGGAGTGGGAAGAGGGTCTCGGTCGATTTTTAGAGCGATCGAGTCGGAAGATAATTTTTCGTTCCAAAACGAAAAACAGTGTGCCTGCGCGACAGGACCGCGTCGCGGACCGGTCGCGGAGCCACACTTATGTTTTCTGTAAATTTTTCAACGGAGTTGAATTTCCGAAATATATACTGTCCGCGACAGGTCCGCGTCGTGGACTATGTTATTTCAGGATGGGGATAAATTATTTTAAATTACGAAGGGCAATTTGGTCCATTCCTATAAGTCCTAAATATTCCCCTACGACTAATAAATGTCAGTTTCTAAGAAAAGGGTTTCAAACACCCAAATTTTGAAGCGTATTCTTCCTAAAGGTCACCGAAGTTAGGGCTTGAAGGGAAGTGAGTTGAAAAAATCAAGAGGAGGTGTTGTACAATTTTGTTAGCAAAACATCCCTGGTATATAAGGCTGAACTAAAGCATGGAAATGTCCTCCCATGTGCCGTCCTAAATGTTGAATATCATATCTTGATGTGATAAAGTTAATATGAAGAGTTGATGCATGAAGAAAATTTACTTTATCTTATGTATAAGAAGTTTTCTTACATAAACTGATGATCATCACTATTTTGCTTTCTATTATAATCCATTTTATAAGTGCATTTTAAAACCCTATAATTCTTGTGTTTGAAAAGGAGCATGCATAATGAAGTTAGGAAACATATCTAGAGCGATGATGATGTTATGATGAAGAATTGATAATGATGTGATGATGTTGATGAGCATGATGTTTAATGAGGTCTTAGCATTAAAACATAGTTGCTAAATGATGTCTCTTGAGTTTTGATGTTGATGTCGATGTTATGAGTTGATGTACTATGTCCCTATGGGACTGATGTTGATGTTGATGTACTATGTCCCCCTGGGGCCGATGTTGATGTTGAGGTGCCATATCATGTCCTTATGTGACTGATGATGATGTATTATGTCCTTATGTGACTGATGATGATGTATTATGTCCCTATGGGACTGATGATGATGATGTTTTATGAGCATGTCGAGTTTTGGGAGGAGTATTGAGCACCAAAATGGGTAGAGAGTAAGTCTCACTCAAACCCATTAACTACGTGGCCCGCGTAGGAAGAGAGGATTGAACCGCAATGCGGATGGCTCCTATCTTGTCCCAAAAGAGGACTGATGTTTGATGTTTTCTTGTGGATCCACTGATGTGATATCCTTTACCCTGGACAGGGTATTGGATGGATGTGGCAACGGCATCGCTTCATTGTATCATCACTGGCTCATAAGGGATGGTTGTCGGTTAGAGAAACTCCCAGTTAGGTTCCTTTGATAGAACTCTGATGTTGATGTTGACGTGATGTTCGAGTTGTGTCCTTGAGTCGGTGTGATGTTTCCTTGAGTCGATGTGATATTCTCTTGATGTGAGTTGATGTTGAGGTTCCTTGAGATGAGCTTGCTATGATGTTGATGATTGATGAGAGGTTGATGAGTCAATTGTCTATTCTAATCTCTTGCCTTAGATAGACTTTTGATATTTCTGATGGAGTATGATGTGGAGTCGATGTTTCTTTATTGTTGTGTACTTACCCTGTTATTCAGCTATTTTACATGTCAGTACATTCCACGTACTGACGCCCTTTGGTGCTGCATCGTTTTATGATGCAGATACAGGAGTTCGAGGATTTTAGCAGGCGCACCGTTGAAGTCCAAGGTTTCAAGTTCAGATTTTTGGTGAGCCTCCTTGCTATCCGGAGGAGACCCTTCTATGTTATTTCCTTTATTTCATTGAGTCGGTAGCCATGACATGTCGTGGCACCCCTCTTAGACAGTTGAGTCAGGTTAGAGGCTTCGTAGACAGGGTGTCGAAGTTGATGTTGATGTTTTTCCTGATGTACTAAGAGAGTATTTTGCTTAATCCTTTGATGTTCAGATTGATGATTGGCCATTTGGCCCTTTTCTATGATTCTCATATTATGATGTTTCTCCGCTGTGTTGATGTTGAGCGATGTGATGAGGCTGAGTGGTTCACTCAGGGGCTAGCAATAGTCTCTGGGTGCCAGCCACATCTAGGGTACCCTCCCGGGGCGTGACAAACTTGGTATCAGAGCACAGAGTTCAAGAGTCCTAGGGAGTCTACGACGCTGTGTCTAGTAGAGTCTCGTTTATGCGTGTGTTGTGCACCGCACTTCATAAACAAGATGCTACAGGGCATTAGAAAATGGTTCCACTTTTTTGATGTTCTGAGTTCGTGCGCTAGAGCTTGGCTCCATGAAGCCCTTTCTAATTCGTGCGTTACGCGTTTGCAGATAATGCCTCCTAAACGTACTGCTGCCCAAAGAGATGCCTCAGTCCCTGATACTGAGAATCCTTTACCCGAGGCCCCAAATCAGCATGGGACAAGGAGACGGGGACGACCTAATAGAGCTACTGAGGCTCCGCCAGCACCTCCTGTTCAGTCAGCCTCCACTTCGGAAGCAGACTTCAGGGGAGCTATTGCTATGCTTACCCAGTTAGTGGCCTCTCAGAGTAACAGCCGCGGTCCCCAGGCCCCTAGCTCCAGTTCCCAAGAGCCTACAGCTGCAACTAGGCTCAGAGATTTCTTGAGGATGAACCCACCAGTCTATACGGGGTCAAAGGTTGAGGAGGACCCACGAAACTTCATTGATGAGATGCGTAAAATCTTGAGGGCTATGCATGCGACTGAGGTGGAGGGAGTTGAGCTGGTCTCTTATCAGCTTAAGGATGTTGCCAATGTCTGGTATAACCAGTGGGAGGATGTTAGAGGTGAGGATGCTGAATCGGCTGAGTAGGAGGAGTTCGAGAGTGCCTTTCTCGATCACTTCTTTCCCCAAGAGTTGAGGGAGGCAAAAGTCAAGGAGTTCGTGAATCTGAAACAAGAGGAGTTGACGGTCAAGGAGTACAACTTGAAGTTCATCCAGCTGTCCAGGTACGCTCCAGAGATGGTCCTTGATATGAGGGCAAGAATGAGGAAGTATGTGTCTGGGTTGGGCAGGCATGTGAAGAGGGAGTGCAAGGCAGCGTTGCTAATTCCAGACATGGATATTGCTAGACTTATGGTCTATGCTCAGCAGACTGAGGAGGACAAAAAGAGGGACAGAGAAGAGCAACAGAAGAAGAAAGCTAAATCGGCAGGGCATGAGCCTAATCAGCAGAAACAGAACAAAGGTGATAGGACCTTCTTTCAAAAGAAGTCTTCTAGCCATGCACCTTCGGTGGCGAGTGCACCTGTTCAGCAAAACAGGTATGATCAGAGATCCTATGGCCATCAGAACTTCAGAGCACAGGGACCTCAGTCCCAAGCCAGTGTTGCTCATGGTCCGAGAGGAAAGTCCCCTTGTAGCAGATGTGGAAAGTAGCATCTTGGCGCGTGCCGTGATGGCACTAGTATCTGCTTTACCTGTGGACAGCCTGGTCACTTCCAGAATGAGTGCCCTATGAGAAATCAGAGGTGGAGCGATAGAGGTAATCGAGCTCAATCTTCTACAGCGCCCCCCGAGGGTAATCATCAGAAGGCTACTACTATAAATATAGGAGGCGGGACGAACCGTCTGTATGCGATGGGAAATCGACGGGATCAAGAGGTTGCTCCAGATGTTGTTACGGGTATGCTCCGAATCTTTTCTTATGATTGTTATGCATTACTTGACCCGGGCGCCACCTTATCTTTTGTGACACCCTATGTGGCTAATAAGTTTGAGATTCTTCCTGAGTGTTTTCTTGAGCCTTACACTGTTTTGACTCCTACTGGTGAGTCAATTCTGGCTAAGAGGATCTATAGAGACTGTATAGTGTCTATCTATCATAGGGACACTTTGGCCAATTTGGTGGAGTTGGAGATGGTTGACTTTGATGTGATCCTTGGTATGGACTGGCTCCATGCTTGTCATGCATCCATAGGTTGTAGGACCCGAGTTGTTACATTTCATTTTCCTAATGAACCGGTCCTAGAGTGGAAGGGAGGTTATGTTGCACCTAAGGGTAAATTTATTTCTTACCTGAGGGCGAGGAGATTAATCTCAAAGGGGTGTATCTATCACCTTGTACGGGTTAAATCTGATGATGTTGAGTCCCCTAATCTTGAGTCAGTCCCAATTATGAATGAATTTCCTGAGGTGTTCCCTGAGGATTTACCTGGAGTCCCTCCGGATAGAGAGATCGACTTCAGTATTGATGTACTTCCTGAGACACAGCCTATTTCGATTCCACCATATAGAATGGCCCCTGCTGAGTTGAAAGAGTTGAAGGAGCAGTTGAAGGACCTGTTAGAAAAAAGTTTTATTAGACCTAGTGTTTCTCCTTGGGGTGCTCCCGTTCTGTTTGTACGAAAGAAGGATGGGTCACTGAGAATGTGCATAGATTATAGGCAATTGAACAAGGTCACAGTCAAGAATAAATATCCTCTTCCCAGGATAGATGACTTGTTCGACCAACTTCAAGGTGCCTCATGCTTTTCGAAGATAGACCTCAGATCGGGTTACCACCAGTTAAAGGTGAGAGAATGTGATATCCCAAAGACAGCTTTCAGGACAAGATATGGCCACTTTGAGTATTTGGTCATGTCCTTTGGGTTGGCGAATGCACCTGCAGCTTTTATGAACTTGATGAATAGGGTGTTCAGGCCCTACCTGGATATGTTCGTGATTGTGTTCATTGATGATATTCTGGTGTATTCGAGGAGTTAGGAAGAGCATGCTAAACATCTTAGAGTCGTACTTCAAACTCTTAAGGACCAGGAGTTGTATACGAAGTTCTCCAAATGTGAATTTTGGCTCAAATCAGTGGCCTTCCTAGGTCATGTGGTTTCAGGTGATGGGATCCGAGTAGATGGTCAAAAGATTGAAGCGATTGCCAGTTGGCCAAGACCGACCTCTCCAACTGACATAAGGAGTTTCTTGGGGTTGGCAGGCTACTATTGCAGATTTGTTGAGGGCTTTTCTTCTCTATCCGCCCCATTGACCAAACTGACCCAGAAAAAAATCAAGTTTGAGTGGTCTGAAGAATGCGAGAAGAGTTTCCAGGCGCTAAGGACTAGGTTGACTACTGCACCTGTCTTGACCTTGCCTGACGGGACGGAAGGTTTTGTAATATACTATGATGCGTCAAGAGTTGGATTGGGGTGTGTGTTAATGCAAAGAGGTAAAGTGGTGGCTTATGCTCCCAGGCAGCTCAAAGTTCATGAGAAGAACTATACGACCCATGATCTTGAGTTGGCGGCAGTGGTGTTCGCACTCAAAATTTGGCGTCACTACTTGTATGGAGTGCATGTGGATGTGTTCACGGACCACAAGGGCTTACAGTATGTCTTCAGTCAGAGAGAGCTCAACCTGCGACAAAGGAGGTAGTTGGAATTGCTCAAGGACTATGACATGAGCATTATGTACCACCCAGGTAAAGCTAATGTTGTTGCTGATGCTCTTAGCAGGTTGTCTATGGGTAGCACAACCCATCTTGAGGAAGAGAAGAAGGAATTAGTAATGGAAGTGCATAGGTTGGCTCGATTGGGAGTCCAGCTTGAGGAGAACGACGAGAGAGGAATTAATGTTCAAAATGGGTCTGCATCGTCCCTAGTGACTGAGGTAAAAGAGAAGCAGGATCGAGATCCTATTATACTTCAATTGAAGGAGGATGTTCAAAAGCAAAAAGTGATGGTCTTCTCCAAAGGGGGAGATGGGATATTAAGATACCAAAATAGACTATGTGTCCCCGATGTTAATGGTGTCCGAGAGAGGATTCTGGCTGAGGCCCATAACACTAGATACTCCATTCATTCGGGCTCCACCAAGATGTATCATGACTTGAGAGAGGTATATTGGTGGAGTGGAATGAAACGGGATATTGCGGAGTTTGTTTCGAGATGCCCAAATTGTCAACAAGTAAAGGTTGAGCATCAAAGGCCAATTGACTTGGCCCAAAACTTTGAGATTCCAGAATGGAAGTGGGAGATGATTAACATGGATTTTATCACTGGCCTACCGAGATCAAGGAGACAACATGATTCAATATGGGTGATTGTGGATAGAATGACGAAGTCAGCGCACTTCCTGGCGGTCAAGACGACCAACACGGCAGAGGAGTATGCCAAGATGTATATTCAAGAGATTGTGAGGTTGCATGGAGTTCCCTTGTCCATTATCTTGGATCGAGGAGCCCAATTTACCTCTCAGTTCTGGAAGTCCTTCCAGAAAGGATTGGGTACCAAAGTGAGTTTGAGCACAGCCTTTCATCCACAGACGGATGGTCAAGCAGAGCGCACTATTCAGACGGTGGAGGACATGTTGAGGGCCTGCGTCCTTGATTTCAAAGGAAATTGGGATGATCATTTGCCATTGATTGAATTCGCATATAACAACAGTTATCATGCAAGCATCCAAATGGCCCCTTATGAGGCATTGTATGGAAGGAGATGTAGATCACTTATTGGGTGGTTTGAAATTGGAGAGGCAGAGTTGATCGGTCCTGATCTTGTTCACCAGTCCATGGAGAAGGTGAAAATTATTCGGGAAAGATTGAAGACTGCCCAAAGCCGTCAGAAATCTTACACAGATGTGAGGAGAAGAGACCTAGAGTTTGAGGTAAGCGATTGGGTTTACTTGAAGGTATCACCCATGAAGGGTGTCATGAGATTTGGGAAAAAGGGAAAATTTAGCCCTCGCTATATTGGCCCCTATCAGATCGTACGAAGGATTGGGAAGGTTGCTTATGAGATAGATTTACCTTCTGAGCTAGATGGAATCCATCCGGTGTTCCACATTTTGATGTTGAAGAAATGTTTAGGAGATCCTGCCTTGGTCATTCCTGTGGAGAGCATGGGAGCCAGAGACAGCTCGTCTTATGAGGAAATTTCAGTCCAGATCCTTGATCGACAGGTTCGCAAACTGAGGAACAAAGAGATAGCCTCTGTCAAAGTCCTGTGGAGGAATCAATTTGTTGAGGAAGCCACATGGGAAGCTGAGGAAGAGATGAAATCTAAGTACCCGCACCTGTTCGTGGTTGAGGGTGATGAAAGTGTGGAAGGTAACATTCCTACCTCTATATAAATTGATGTTCTTACCATGATGTGATGTTTGTTTGTGGCATTGATGTCTGTGTACATTTACTTGATAATGAGGTTGATGAGAAATTGAAGTGGTGATGCCACTAATTGAGTGTCGAAGTGAGTCTTGAGTCTATTCGTGCCATGTACCCTTCCCACTAATCATTCGAGGACAAATGATCCCAAGGGGGAGATAATGTAACACCCGGTAAATTACAAAAATACCCCTAGGGAAGAGGTGTGCGGAAAACGCGTCTTCCAATGCTCAGATTGAAAATCCGAGAGTGAATTCATGATCAGCACTGAAAATGGAGTGGGAAGAGGGTCTCGGTCGATGTTTAGAGCGATCGAGTCGGAAGATAATTTTTCATTCCAAAACGAAAAATAGTGTTCCTGCGCGACAGGACCGCGTCGCGGACCGGTCGCGGACTGTGTTATTTCAGGATGGGGATAAATTATTTTAAATTACGAATGGCAATTTGGTCCATTCCTATAATTCCTAAATATTCCCCTACGACTAATAAATGTCAGTTTCTAAGAAAAGGGTTTCAAACACCCAAATTTTGAAGCGTATTCTTCCTAAAGGTCACCGAAGTTAGGGCTTGAAGGGAAGTGAGTTGAAGAAATCAAGAGGAGGTGTTGTATAATTTTGTTAGCAAAACATCCCTGGTATATAAGGCTGAACTAAAGCATGGAAATGTCCTCCCATGTGCCCTCCTAAATGTTGAATATCATATCTTGATGTGATAAAGTTAATATGAAGAGTTGATGCATGAAGAAAATTTACTTTATCTTATGTATAAGAAGTTTTCTTACATAAACTGATGATCATCACTATTTTGCTTTCTATTATAATCCATTTTATAAGTGCATTTTAAAACCCTATAATTCTTGTGTTTGAAAAGGAGCATGCATAATGAAGTTAGGGAACATATGTAGAGCGATGATGATGTTATGATGAAGAATTGATGATGATGTGATGATGTTGATGAGCATGATGTTTAATGAGGTCTTAGCATTAAAACATAGTTGCTAAATGATGTCTCTTGAGTTTTGATGTTGATGTCGATGTTATGAGTTGATGTACTATGTCCCTATGGGACTGATGTTGATGTTGATGTACTATGTCCCCCTGGGGCCGATGTTGATGTTGAGGTACCATATCATGTCCTTATGTGACTGATGATGATATATTATGTCCTTATGTGACTGATGATGATGTATTATGTCCCTATGGGACTGATGATGATGATGTTTTATGAGCATGTCGAGTTCTGGGAGGAGTATTGAGCACCAAAATGGGTAGAGAGTGAGTCTCACTCAAACCCATTAACTACGTGGCCCGCGTAGGAAGAGAGGATTGAACCGCAATACGGATGGCTCCTATCTTGTCCCAAAAGAGGACTGATGTTTGATGTTTTCTTGTGGATCCACTGATGTGATGTCCTTTACCCTGGGCAGGGTATTGGATGGATGTGGCAACGACATCGCTTCGTTGTATCATCACTGGCTCATAAGGGATGGTTGTCGGTTAGAGAAACTCCCAGTTAGGTTCCTTTGATAGAACTCTAATGTTGATGTTGACGTGATGTTCGAGTTGTGTCCTTGAGTCGGTGTGATGTTTCCTTGAGACGATGTGATGTTCTCTTGATGTGAGTTGATGTCGAGGTTCCTTGAGATGAGCTTGCTATGATGTTGATGATTGATGAGAGGTTGATGAGTCAATTGTCTAATCTAATCTCTTGCCTTAGATAGACTTTTGATATTTCTGATGGAGTATGATGTGGAGTCGATGTTTCTTTGTTGTTGTGTACTTACCCTGTTATTCAGCTATTTTACATGCCAGTACATTCCACGTACTGACGCCCTTTGGCGCTGCATCGTTTTATGATGCAGATACAGGAGTTCGAGGATTTTAGCAGGCGCACCGTTGAAGTCCAAGGTTTCAAGTTCAGATTTTTGGTGAGCCTCCTTGCTATCCGAAGGAGACCCTTCTATGTTATTTCCTTTATTTCATTGAGTCGGTAGCCATGACATGTCATGGCACCCCTCTTAGACAGTTGAGTCAGGTTAGAGGCTGCGTAGATAGGGTGTCGAAGTTGATGTTGATATTTTTCCTGATGTACTTAGAGAGTATTTTGCTTAATCCTTTGATGTTCAGATTGATGATTGACCATTTGGCCCTTTTCTATGATTCTCATATTATGATGTTTCTCCGTTGTGTTGATGTTGAGCGATGTGATGAGGCTGAGTGGTTCGCTCAGGGGCTAGCAATAGTCTCTGGGTGCCAGCCACGTCTAGGGTATCCTCCCGGGGCGTGACAAACTTGGTATCAAAGCACAGAGTTCAAGAGTCCTAGGGAGTCTACGACGCTGTGTCTAGTAGAGTCTCGTTTATGCGTGTGTTGTGCACCACACTTCATAAACAGGATGCTACAGGGCATTAGAAAATGGTTCCACTTCTTTGATGTTCTGAGTTCGTGCGTTAGAGCTTGGCTCTATGAAGCCCTTTCTAATTCGTGAGTTACGCGTTTGCAGATAATGCCTCCTAAACGTACTGCTGCCCAAAGAGATGCCTCAGTCCCTGATACTGAGAATCCTTTACCCGAGGCCCCAAATCAGCATGGGACAAGGAGACGGGGATGACCTGATAGAGCTACTGAGGCTCCGCCAGCACCTCCTGTTCAGTCAGCCTCCACTTCGGAAGCAGACTTCAGGGGAGCTATTGCTATGCTTACCCAGTTAGTGGCCTCTCAGAGTAACAGCCGCGGTCCCCAGGCCCCTAGCTCCAGTTCCCAAGAGCCTACAGCTGCAACTAGGCTCAGAGATTTCTTGAGGATGAACCCACCAGTCTATACGGGGTCAAAGGTTGAGGAGGACCCACGAAACTTCATTGATGAGATGACTAAAATCTTGAGGGCTATGCATACGACTGAGGTGGAGGGAGTTGAGCTGGTCTCTTATCAGCTTAAGGATGTTGCCAATGTCTGGTATAACCAGTGGGAGGATGTTAGAGGATAGGATGCTGAACCGGCTGAGTGGGAGGAGTTCGAGAGTGCCTTTCTCGATCACTTCTTTCCCCAAGAGTTGAGGGAGACAAAAGTCGAGGAGTTCGTGAATCTGAAACAAGAGGAGTTGACGGTCAAGGAGTACAACTTGAAGTTCATCCAGCTGTCCAGGTACGCTCCAGAGATGGTCCTTGATATGAGGGCAAGAATGAAGAAGTATGTGTCTGTGTTGGGCAGGCATGTGAAGAGGGAGTGCAAGGCAGCGTTGCAAATTCCGGACATGGATATTGCTAGACTTATGGTCTATGCTCAGCAGACTGAGGAGGACAAAAAGAGGGACAGAGAAGAGCAGCAGAAGAAGAAAGCTAAATCGGCCGGGCATGAGCCTAATCAGCAGAAACAGAACAAAGGTGATAGGACCTTCTTTCAAAAGAAGTCTTCTAGCCATGCAACTTCGATGGCGAGTGCACCTGTTCAGCAAAACAGGTATGATCAGAGATCCTATGGCCATCAGAACTTCAGAGCACAGGGACCTCAGTCCCAAGCCAGTGTTACTCATGGTCCGAGAGGAAAGTCCCCTTGTAGCAGATGTAGAAAGTAGCATCTTGGCGCGTGCCGTGATGGCACTAGTATCTGCTTTACCTGTGGACAGCCTGTGGACAGCCTGGTCACTTCCAGAATGAGTGCCCTATGAGAAATCAGAGGTGGAGTGATAGAGGTAATCGAGCTCAGTCTTCTACTGCGCCCCCCGAGGGTAATCATCAGAAGGCTACTACTATAAATACTGGAGGCGGGACGAACCGTCTGTATGCGATGGGAAATCGACGGGATCAAGAGGTTGCTCCAGATGTTGTTACGGGTATGCTCCGAATCTTTTCTTATGATTGTTATGCATTACTTGACCCGGGCGCCACCTTATCTTTTGTGACACCCTATGTGGCTTATAAGTTTGAGATTCTTCCTGATTGTTTGCTTGAGCCTTACACTGTTTCGACTCCTACTGGTGAGTCAATTCTGGCTAAGAGGATCTATAGAGACTGTATAGTGTCTAGAGACTGTTGATGTACTATGTCCCCCTGGGGCCGATGTTGATGTTGAGGTACCATATCATGTCCTTATGTGACTGATGATGATATATTATGTCCTTATGTGACTGATGATGATGTATTATGTCCCTATGGGACTGATGATGATGATGTTTTATGAGCATGTCGAGTTCTGGGAGGAGTATTGAGCACCGAAATGGGTAGAGAGTGAGTCCCACTCAAACCCATTAACTACGTGGCCCGCGTAGGAAGAGAGGATTCAACCGCAATGCGGATGGCTCCTATCTTGTCCCAAAAGAGGACTGATGTTTGATGTTTTCTTGTGGATCCACTGATGTGATGTCCTTTACCCCGGGCAGAGTATTGGATGGATGTGGCAACGGCATCGCTTCGTTGTATCATCACTGGCTCATAAGTGATGGTTGTCGGTTAGAGAAACTCCCAGTTAGGTTCCTTTGATAGAACTCTGATGTTGATGTTGACGTGATGTTCGAGTTGAGTCCTTGAGTCGATGTGATGTTTCCTTGAGTCGATGTGATGTTCTCTGGATGTGAGTTGATGTTGAAGTTCCTTGAGATGAGCTTGCTATGATGTTGATGATTGATGAGAGGTTGATGAGTCAATTGTCTAATCTAATCTCTTGCCTTAGATAGACTTTTGATATTTCTGATGGAGTATGATGTGGATTCGATGTTTCTTTATTGTTGTGTACTTACCCTGTTATTAAGCTATTTTACATGCTAGTACATTCCACGTACTGACACCCTTTGGCGCTGCATCGTTTTATGATGCAGATACAGGAGTTCGAGGATTTTAGCAGGCGCACCGTTGAAGTCCAAGGTTTCAAGTTCAGATTTTTGGTGAGCCTCCTTGCTATCCAGAGGAGACCCTTCTATGTTATTTCCTTTATTTCATTGAGTCGGTAGCTATGACATGTCATGGCACCCCTCTTAGACAGTTGAGTCAGGTTAGAGGCTTCGTAGACAGGGTGTCGAAGTTGATGTTGATGTTTTTCCTGATGTACTAAGAGAGTATTTTGCTTAATCCTTTGATGTTCAGATTGATGATCGGCCATTTGGCCCTTTTCTATGGTTCTCATATTATGATGTTTCTCCGCTGTGTTGATGTTGAGCGATGTGATGAGGTTGAGTGGTTTGCTCAGGGGCTAGCAATAGTCTCTGGGTGCCGGCCACGTCTAGGGTACCCTTCCGGGGCCTGACATCATATCAGGTCTAAATAATCTATATCGACTAAGTCCTCACATGAGTTTATATAAGAGTCAACTTCAATAATCATATCTCTTAGAATATATAAAGAGTTAGATGGTTCGCAACCTATAAAATTAAAGATTTTTTAGTCTTCTTTCCAATACCACTAATTTGGCTCATTTGGAGTTTGGAGTAAAAAGTTATAGCTATTTTACTGCAGTAGCACAAACTTGATTGAGGTCTCGCAAGATGACATCTCTTTTTTCTTTTGAGGGACTATAAATCTTTGGAGAGTTATTTTAATGTCCCTAAACATGTACAAAATTAGTTTTTTATAATTAAAATTCTCTCATTCACTCCTAAACGTGAACGCTCAAGAATTTTCAAGAACACATCAAGTTAGGGTTTTCTTTCAAGATTTTTTTATTAAGGTAAGTTCTTCTTCATAGATTTCAAGCCTTCCAATCAAAAAAATTTCGACTATTCATGAATTGCTAGGAGAAATTTTAAATCTTAACCGTATGGTTTTCAAGAATATGAATTCAAGAATTTAAAGAAAGAATTTCTTGATTATTATTCTTCTAGGGTTTTTTATCAAGTTTTCTTGAGCGTTTAAGGTATGTAAGGCTATCATGGTAAGGAATTAAGTTCTTCCTCACACCCTACATAGATAATTTTAATTAGTAAAATTAAAGGTAGGGTTTTTACCGCAAAGGTTATATATGATTTTTGAATTCTCTTTACTTTCTATTGTTGATTCTTGATTTCATTATAGAAATTATCGTACTTTACAACATTATGGATCTTTGATTTATGGTTCATGCTTATTATACCATATGAATCCTTATTATTAATGTTCTTTGGAAATCTGGTCATAGTATTTCATATACATTATATTCATGAATGAAGTAAGTTCAAGAATTTCAAGAAAGTATATTATATTTTATTTTATGAGCATTATTTTAGAAGAAATGCTCCCGCGCCCATCCTAAGAAAAAATAATGCTCCACCTATTCCATTTTATATGACATCATATTATTTCAGGATATTTTAAATGTTTGACCCCATAGTAAAATTATGATAATGAAATGCTCATTTCCAATCCCACGATACAAGAGGTCAAATAAGCAACTTTATCTATGGATCTAGATAGTGCTCTTACGCCAGATGGATACAATGCCAAAAATTTTTAAAGTGCTTGAAATATTATCTAAGACCTTCATATAGGTATCAAAAGCTTCTTTGAAGGTGTTGAACTCACCAAATTCTACACTCACACTTGCCTTGTCGTGATCCCTAAAGTGGAATCTCCCCAATACTTCACACACCTAAAATCTATCAACCTTTACAATATGGATCAATCTCATTCCCCCTAAGATTATCTCAAATAACCAATCAGGTTCGATAAAAGGTAGATCTATTTTTGGAAATATCCTCTTGGGATAGGAAATCATCAATGATATAAAAAAAACCTAATAGAGAAGGTAACATGGTCATCAAATTAGACATGGCCAAGGCATACAATAGGGTATTATAGACTTATCTATGCATAATACTTAGGAAAATGGGTTTCTGTGAGATCTGGATTGATTTAATCTACAGGTATATTTTCAACAACTGGTATTCCGTCATTATTAATGCAGGTAGACAAGGCTTCTTCAAGTTAGACAAAGGTCTTAGACTAGGTGATCCTCTGTCTGCCTCCATCTTTGTACTATCTTTTGAATTATTATATCAAATGCTTAATGATCTTCCAAGGAGAAGGGATTACAAAAAAACTTCTATATGAACTAGAATGACCCCTAGGTGAACCATCTCTCTTTTGTAGATGATACAATTTTACTTTGTAATGGAAGTAAAGAAACACTGGAGATGTTCCTTAGAACCTCCACATCTATGAGAATACATCTCGTCAGCTAATTAACAAGAACCAAAGTTTCTTCTCTGTAGCTAAGAATGCTAAACAAAATTTTATTGCTAAAAGAAACCTCATTACAAGTATGACTCAATAGGAATTTTTCATAAAATATTTCGGTACCCTCTTATTAGTGGGAAGAAGAAGAATAATGATTTAGTCAAGAGCATCATTAACATAATCAAAGGATGGCATAACAAATTGCTTTTGACTGAAGGAAGAGTTGTTCTCATCAAGCATGTCCTCTTAGCCATCCTCATCCATCTTTTTACTGCCATACAACCTCCTAAAGGCATATTGGATAATATTGAAAGGTATCTGCTAGATTTTTTCGTCTGGCATAGAAGAAAGTGATAAACATCATTGGATTATTTGGAAAACTCTTTGTCTCCCTTTTGAAAAGGGTTGGATTAATATGAGAAGGATTGGTGATGTATACACTGCCTTATACATCAAGCAGTGGTGGAATCTCCGAACTAACAGGTCACTATGACCTAAATTTGTGAAGCATAAGTATTTCCAAGATACTCATCCTGTTATAGCTACTTGGAGAAAAGGACAATCAGCATGGTGGAAATATTTGTGTAACATCAAAGAGAAAGTAGAAAATGAAATGAAATGAAATGAATTGTGGGCAGATTTGAGTTAAATTTTTGGTGCGACAATTGGTCCTATTTGGGTCCCCTATATAAGTTTCTGCCTACTGGTATTAGTGGCCATGATATCATGATAAAAAAAATTCTTTGATAATGATAGGTGTAACTAGAACAATTTGCAGAATCACCATGCCAATCAGCCTAAGATCCTGATCACAGGTTTGGGACTGAAATTGAACAATGAAGAACAAGATTAACCTATTTGGTCCCCTACTAGTGCAGGCGATTTCATTGTGGCCTTGGCCTGGAATATGTGTAGGCACAAGGATATTATCAACACAACTTTTAACAAAATTATGGCATAAATACGTCCCCTTCAAAATGTCCTTCTTAACTTGAAGAGCAATTATCAATAGACTTCCTACAGTTGCCAAACTTAGTATTCCATTATCTCCTACTTGCTATTGTTGCGCTAACAATAATATCACTAACACTCCGAAAAATGCAGAACATATTTATAATGCAGGTGAACATGCTAATAAATTTTGTTGGCTATATGCAATTCCCATTGGGTTACAATACTCCAACATTAATTTGAAGAACCTGCTACAAAAATGGTGGACCGAAAAAGTCAACAATCTAATGGCAGCTTACATCACTAGAGTACTACCCGAGTTTATTTGCTGAGAGTTGTGGAGGAGCAGATGCAACCATAAATATGAATCGACTAAGCCTTCTATTTATGAATCAAAAAGAAATATTACTAGCATTTTATTTTTCACTTTGCAGTCAAACTTTGGCCGGATCAAAGTTGAGAATTCTTGGAAAAACATTAAAATATTTTTGACATCTCTATTAACCATAAGATTTCCATAAGAGTTAAATAGATCAAACCAAATATGGTTGCTAAACTTAACATAAATGGATCTTGTGTTAATAACAGGTCTGGTGGAGGTAGGATACTGAGAAATGCTGATGTGTTGTTAAAATACAACACTTTTGATACTTAAAATTTAGAATTTTGTGTGTTCGCAATACGATGTTGTTGTTGTTGGTTTTATGTATTTTTGTGTTATATTTGCAGAATTCCAGGGTTGGCCTTGATTTTGGAAAAAAATACAGAAGTTACTGATTTTTTATGCAGTAAGAGACCCTTTACGAACTGTACGTCATTCTACAGGTCGTAACGTGATTTCATGGACAATTCCAGTGAGAGGATGGTTTTCTGAAGTTGGTTCTACGAACATGCAGACGAGTCGTGCAATGATTTACGAGTCGTAGAACATGGTTCATACCCTAAGGATTAGAGATTGAGGCTTTCTGAAGATTCATCAAACGAAACCCCACTACGGGTCGTAAACCACTTTATGGTCGTAGAGGGTGTGCTGTAGACTTGAAGTCCAGAATTCCAGCAGCTTTGTACGAGACCCCAATTATGGACCATGGAATGCAATACGACATGTAAACTAGTTCGTGAGGTGTGCCGACCTAACTATCCTATTTTGTTTAAGATATATATTTTAAATATTATAAATAGATTTTTTAGGTTATTTTTCATAATTTTTCGGATAGTACACAGAAAACTTAGTAATTATAGAGAGAAAATAATGAGATTACATAGGAGAACATTGAGAACACTTGTACTTTGGTTTCATCTTTAATCTTGTGATTTCCTTTGAAGTTGGATTTGCTTGTTCTTAATTCAATTGTGTAAGTGCTCTATTATGTTGTTCCAATTCATAAGTCTTGCATCTACGCAAAGTATGAGTAGCTAAATCCACAACTAGGATTGTGGGAACCATGAAGAACTAACAAAGTCAAAACTGGATAATTCATAATTCTTGAAAAATGTGCATGCATGTATTAATTAACTCTCTTCATTTTGCATGTTTTCTAGTGGTGGCCAACATTAGAACCCACCTAGTGTTACTGACTGGACTAAGGTAGTAATGAATCGAAAAAAAGATTAATGAACAGGATTTAATTGATGTGTTCTCGTCTAATCAACCAAACTGGGCCAAGGGGAGGTTGTACTGGGACTAATAGGTAAGGGTTAATAATGCACACTATGGAGATAACCCAAGTCCCATAGTGAAATTCGCCTCTCACCTTTGACCAAAAGGGCTTGGTGAACTTAACTTACCGTCCTGCATGCTACACACTAGAAGAGAATTAGGTTATTCAGTAATACTAAATTAGGGAATCATGGGGAACACAATACCTTAGTTTCTCTTCATATTGATTTCACTCTAACAAACCCTAGTTTCTCTTCATATCGATTTCACTCTTGTGTTAGTTTTATTTCTCCATTGATTATTGCAACCCCCCTCCCCCGCCCCCCGTTGGGGAAGTAAGTCGGTTAACTACTCAAATTGCAGTCATTGAATTCTCTTGAGTTCACGCATTCCCTTGGGTTCGACCCTAACCTTGGTTAGATTCTATTTCTTGACAACGACCACTTTATCCTAAAAAAGAAGGTGTAACTTGGGCGACATCAAATGCAATGAGGCAACTTATCATGGCCTTCATTATAAATCTTGGAGAAGGAACCAGGAATTAAGCAGAAGCCATGTCCATGTTACATGGAATGGAACTATGCATCCAAAGAGGAGCAAACATGATCGAAACTGACTCCATATTACTTACTAAAGCCATCATTGAAAATTGGAGTATCTCCTGGAGAATTACATCCCTATTAAGAAGATTCAGAAACTAGTTGAAGAATACACTTTTACCATCAATCATTACCACCGAGAGGAAAATCAACCTGCGGACAAACATGCTTTGATTAACCTCTCATCTGATGTCAACCATGTCTTCAACTCCTATGCTAATCTTCCTAGACTAGTTAAGGGCCTTATAAATATGCATAGAATGGATTTGGCCATGGCCATCTTTAGATCAAAAAGAACAAAGGATGCCAGCCTTATTTTTGAACCTCCTTAGCTACTTAGCCAGTACCTTCCATTGCCCTTTGTATAGGCTAACTTTCTGCTAGTGCTCCTTCAGAACCAAAGATTCAAGTCTGGTATGCGAGACTCTAAAGTGTGTATCCTTATCTCATCAATGAAAGGCCAGCTTTTATTTTTCTTATTTTTTTTAAAAGGTTGCATCTCTAATTACCCTTTTGTTTTTGTAGGATGTGTTTACAGAGAACATTAAGAAGAATGTGAATGATACTAATTCATCAAGAAATAAAAATGGTAGTGAAGTAGAAAGAGATTAAGAAAGAAACATGTCAAACAGATAGAGATGAGGAAACAGAAGAAACTAATGGAGATGATGTTGTGAAGTTGTTGCAGACTATATTAGATGAACAATTGCTTAATACTTGGTTAAATACGGTTGGCGAAGTAAAAAAAGGCGGAATATGGTCTTGTTTCAGATATTGATATTATAGAAGATTTACGACATGTTAGTTCAGCTTCATCTAGTGGTCCTACTCTGTGTCTCTACTCAACAGATAATTGAAACATCAGAATCTCAGCAGATAATTAATCGACTACTAGAGCAATGACTGAGCGATATGCAAGCAAGTATACAAGAGAGTGTGTTAGCAGGTATTAGAGCCAATATCCAAGCAAAAGTGCAAGATACGGTTCGTTCTGTCATGAGTAGCCTAATTCTTCCACAGCCACCAATCAACTTTGGTTCTCCCTCAAGCCTACATTAAGATAACAGGACTTTATGTTATTGTTTTGTAAGTTTAAGACATGATTTACTTTGTTCAAAGAATTCTCTCTCTATATATATACATATTTAAATACATTATTTGGTGAAATTTGAAGTGATTGATCTATTCATCATATATGAAATTGTGACAGCCGAAAATGTAGATATATATAGCTAGAAAACATTCTAAAAAAACGTAAACGAATGAGATGCTATTTATGAAATTAGCAAGGAACCTCATTGGCAAAAAGGGTCGGCTTAGCTAGGAAAATATGTCGAGCAAAATCCAAAAAATGGCTGGCATTTTGCTGCGAAATTGCCGTAGCCAGATTTGCTAGAACAATAGGGCCAAGCAAAATATCCTAAGCTTAATAGTTAGGACTATACATTTCCCAAGCACAAATTTAGCTACCCTCGTTTTAGCTATGCATTTTGAAGGGCCTATTTTTCCTAGCTACAATAATTTTAGCTTGTTTACAGGGATTTTGACCGTAGCTAATAGCGTGCTTTCTTGTAGTGAATGGGGAAAATTACTACTAGATTTTAACGACTTAGTCTTTTTGGTAAAATGGTTGTCCAAATAAAACCGTCAACTTTTGTTTGCCATCGCATATAGAAAACTAGAAATTTGTTGTGTACGTGATGTTTTAATGATGATGAAGAAAATGTACATATTAACCTAATTTTACAGTTATAAGATACTGAAATTGTGTGTGTAATTATTTTGTATGAATAGATAATATATTCTTCTCTAGGAAACAAACAACAGTGTAATTAAATTAATTGATTTTCCAGAGTGTTTTAATTATTAATGTGGGTATAATTTTCGGGTGCCTGACACGTGGATTAATGCTAAACATATTTTGATAAGTTAGAGTTGGTTGTTACAAAGAGTTGAAGGAGATCCAAGATCTTATACATCTACAAACATTCCAAGAAGCTAAAACACTTCATTGGCCAGGTTCGAGAGTCTATTTTCATGATCAATTATTTTTGTATTCTTGAGTCCATCTTAGTGATTGTAGGTCTAAAAGTCTGATCCTTATTCAAATTTCTTAGGCATTGTTGAGGGTGTATTTTGGAGTTAATTTTTGCTCCAAGTTACAGGTAATTTGGGAGAATATTAATAGTCTAGCTAAATTTTTGTAGAAGGCCTTAGGGATATAGGTCCTAAGGGTTACTTTTGTAATCCGGTTAACTCGTTGATTTTAATGAATTTGAATTAAAATATAACTTACACCTTTTCGAGTCAAAGGTGATTTTCAAATAAAAACTATGTGTGCCTTGTGTCTCTTTATTATTGTTTTGTCAAACTACAATAACTAACTTGGAACAGGCTATTAGAAACTGTTCAGCACTAAAAAAACCTTCAAGTTTAAATTTGAAAAATCTTGAAAAATCTTTAATAACCCAAACGAAAATATATAGAAGATGCAAGGATTTGTTTCTTTTTCTCTTTTTTTTCTTTTAAAAAAAAATTCTATTACAATTGGGAATGAGGGAAGTGAAAAAAGGTAATAACAATGAGAATTACATCCACACGTATTGTGCGGAATACTTCTATCGATGTCCAATGTTTCTTTTTCTCAAAAATGGATAATACTATGAAGAGACTCCATGGCAAGGTGATGGAATTTGCATGCCAGTATAGCCAACATTTGCATTTTGACATTGAGAAGTAATTGGTGTATTGTCTATATGGTTCAAATTTATGTTGGTGAGTCGAATATTTTGACAAGGGATTCTTGAACTGCACATCAGTTGAACTGCTATATCACTGCTTGTCGTTCCCCTTATGTTCTCGTAAATTACATCACTTATTTTTACTTGTGACAATGACTGCAAAATTCAAAATCAGCATTACTCATCAAATGTTGCTAATAAAAAAGAATGAAGTTGATTGTACATACCTCAGTTGATTTTTTACCATAACTCTGATTTATGATGATTGGATTTTTAACGTTTTCCATAATAATGTCCTTGAACAGTATCCCAAATGCTCTGTTGGGATTTTCTCTTGCATAAGTTTTGATTCGGATACCATTTGTCGTGCCTTTCAATGTGCAATTCTTCACAATGATTCCTCTAACTTCCAATTCGCCAGCAATCTTACCAAGACTACCTACACTGTGTTTTCAATTACCACAAACAACATAACAATGTGAGATTATTATTATACAGAACAAGAGTGAAAACGTTAAGTAAATTTTGAATTAATTAAGCAATAAAACTTTCTCTAGTGACAGATTATGTACCTAATGCCGTGGCCAGGGCCACATGTGACTTTGTTAACGGTGACATTGTTTGTTCCTTGTCCGAATGAAACACAATCATCGCCAGTTCTAATAACACTCCTGGCGAGTTTTATGGTGTTGGACTTGCTTATGTGTATTCCATCAGTGTTTGGGCTATCTTCTGGGGCATCAATAGTAAGCCCATGGAACCTTACCAAATAGCTATTAGTAATATGTATATGAAATCCCATGCTATTTATCAAATGCAACCTCATTACTTTTCCGTTCTGTACATCATTGAAGTGCATGGTCTGCAAAACAAAAAAAGAGAATCACAAAGTACTATTCATCCATAAACTAAAGTTGGAATCTTGATTCTGTCGAAATTATACATATGATGACGGAACTTACGGCCGGCAGGTGGACACAATTAGGATTAGTTTTACAGTCATTAAACTCCCAAACAGCTTGTCCCTGACCATCTAGAGTGCCTCCGCCGGTAATGATAACTCCATTAATAGACTCGAATGAGATCCAAGCAAAGTTTGAATATTCAGAAACATCAGGCACTGCCTTTAAGGTTCCTTCAATTTGAAGTATTATGGGATGTGTGCCTTTGCATGGTCCTTCAAATATGGTCTCTCCTAGTGTATAGACTCCTGGAGGGACAAATACTCTTGCTCTACCATTGAAATCACAAGCAGCACGCCATGCCCTTATAAATGCCTGCATGCTTTAACCCAATCAATCAATAACGAAAAATAAATCATCAAATATATATGCAAATAATTTGTCCAGGATCCAATAAGCAAAAAAAAGAATTATGATCAGAATTCATAAACTTAAAATTCTCGTTTGATTTATGTTTGCCCAAATGTTGTAATTCCCATTTGACATGCATGAAGAATTCACTCATCGTTATAAACGCGAATTACACCATAAAAATTCATACTCTAAAGCCATTCTAATATTTCGTTTTCTTTTTTTTTTACATTTTGGACAAGGAAATTTAAATGCGGTTGAGAAAAAAAGAAAGTCCTATTTAAAGGAGTCGATTCTTGTTTAACTGACACACATATTATTTATAGATATTCTCTTTTTTTTCCCTCCTTTTAACTTTCTTTTATTTTTTCAGGGTTGTTCACATGGATGATCATGACCTAATTATTTCTTTCAAGGATATCAATACAATGGCGGTGAACTAAGACCGACATATATAGCTAGGTCAAAGATTATTGAATGTAAGGTTCCTGACCAATTTTAACTGCGCATAGGATAAATGATTGTACTATATATATTAATATCTTACACAATTTTGTATGCCCAAAAAATTCGTTTAGATTTTCCATTAATTTGTAGTAAATATTTGAACAAATTAAGGAAGGGGGAGGTAATTCGTTACCTGCGTGCTCATAAGTTCTGAGTTAGGTTTGGCACCATAATTTAAGACATTAAAAATGGTTTGATCCGCCAGAGGAACAACAGCCGCTGCATTGCATTTGTAGGTAACCAAAGCTGACAACACCACAATGAGGGCTAAAGATGATCCACTAATTTCCATGGCCATTTTTTGCAATCCCAGACCCTTTTTTTTTTAAAAAAAAAAAAACAAAGAGAGTTTGAGATATATCACAAACTTAAAGCACTTTATAGCTCTTACCCATGAATTTTATTTAGGGTATAAGAGCTCTTCCTCTCTTTGAATGAATTCTTCTTCCTTGCCATTTTATTAGCAAATTAGGAAAGCACCTCCGATAAATGCTCTAACAAATCACAGTTTGAAACTTTGAGGACATTGTTGCTCCTTTGCTTGCCTCCTTTCATTTACTTGTCATATTTACATGTCATTTTCATTCATAAATATATAAATAATATATATTTACATGTTATTTATTTTCACTCAATGACAAGCATGCATGCTGATATCCGCTAGTTTATACGCTCATTTGGTTATTTTTTATCCTTATTTTACATTGTTTTGAGGACGATAAACGTTTAATAATCTGGCATTTTGTGCATATTCATAATATTCTTGATAATTAGATAATAAATGTGATGAGATGCATGTCACGACCCAACAATACGTGTGATGGCACCTGCCTAACCCACTAAGACAAATCAACTTAGAAAACTAAGCAATTCATAATAAGCGGGAATTTGAGCATAAGAAAGGAAGTCTAGCATAACATAGAAAGTGATAAGTAGAACCAATTCTAAAACCACGCAAGATTTGATACCACATGTACAAGCCACTAATTCAACGAAAAAGAAGAAAAGTAAAAGTCTTGATATCTTAGTTCTAGAATAGAACAAAACATACAATTGATAAGAAAAGTTGCTAGCTCTCAAGTATTTAGAAGCTCAGTCCAAGATGGAAACAAAGAGATTGGGAGGTATTAGGCTCAATACCTACACAAGGATTGAAGCAAGGGTGAGTACCCAACAATATGATACCCAGAAAATGAATTCTACGTCCTAAGTAAAGTAATGAAGAACGTATGTACTCCTTTCATCCCAGTCACATGCCTCCACAACTATAACCTACACGCAAGAAAACCAGCAGACACAATATGCATATCTACACAGAAGAATACAACAAAATAACAGATAGTTTACATCAATCTACAAATACATAATTAACCATACAAATATTCACATGTATACAATGAGTGAAACGAGGTGGGATGTAATGAAGTGCAATGGTACACTGCATGTAACGACCCCCCAGTTTAGGAGCCTTGAGTGCAGAAAAGTTTGGCCTAAAATGACTTGAAGTCAGGTTCACGAGGGAGACTTATGGCCCATAGGTGTACTTACGACCCGCAAGATTGATCCTTAAACATAAGACTTCAAGAAGGGGAAAAGTTTCCAAGTGTGGGGTAATCCACATACCAAGTGACGGCCCATAGGACACACTATGGTCCGTAGGAGGTTCGTGAGTGAGACTATCAGATATGAAGAAAATTTGGAGTTTGCTGGAAGGTGACCTACATGTTACCAGACGACCCGTGAAATAGGATACGACTCATAGGGTGGTTCGTGGAATGAGGCCAAGAAAAATAAGAAAAATGGCTAAGTATGGAAGGACTCTATGAGTCAAACCACAACCCATAGGTGGTTACATGACCCATAACAAGACTTCATGATTTAGGGTCCAGCAAAGTTAGTTTTCAGGGATTTCAAATGTGTTACCAGACGAAAGGAACCTATGGCCCGTGGGTGACCCACGTAAGTGGGGTTTCGTAGGTTGATTTCAACAATTTTAATAAGGGGTAATTTGTCATTTTTGTCAATCTTATTCCTAAACTATGTTATTTTAGGATCGAAAACGGGTCCTAAATCAGTCTTAAAGCCCTAAAGCCCTACTCTTTCCTTCATTCTTTCAATTCCCAAAATTTTCCTAAGGCATTCCTCCTCCAAGAGCAAGCTAAGGCAAAATTGGGTTTCCAAAGTTCTTCATAAAAGGTTCCAAGTTTGTTTCTTTGCAATTCTCCTAAGGTATGTATATTAATTTATGGGTACCCTTCCACCCATAAAGTTCTCTTTTAAGTATTTTCCCTTTTCTTTAAGTTCCTTAAGTGAATATGCATGCTTATGATGATTTCATGATATTTATGTTATTAAATGCTACTCATGATATCCTACAACTACTTTACTAAGTATATTTACATGTTTTGAGCTATTGATGATGACCCCATGATGGGTTTTGATAATGATGAAGGATGGGCGTTTTCGATGGTCCTTAAAAAGAGATATTTCCTTATGTCTTATGCAATTTATAATTGTTCCATTTAAAAAGCCTGGCCCACCTAGGTTCTATGGAGTGCATAAAACCTATTGTTCCTTGGGGCCACTCCTTAGGGAGCTGTTTGTTGACCTTTTTCACCCTGGGCCACCTGACCCTGGCCTCTGTGGGCATTCCTAGGACAGTCATCAACCTTAAGATTCTTATCATCGCACCCATAGCAAGCTCCCAAATCCCTCCAGCAAGCCCCCGTGTGAGGTCTCCCACACTTGTCACATGGAGGATGACCCTTACCATCACCAACCCGGTGCCCTAGGAGGAGGTACCCGAGCATTAACAATTCGAGCACCCGAACCTTGGCCATGCTAGAAGCGACTTTAACTAACATTTTGAGCACCGGAGAATCTTCCAACAAAACGGGCTCTCTTCGGGTCGTGAACCCTTTTCTCTTTGAGTTTCTCTCCTTCGATCTATTTAACATACACCATGAGTCTGGAAATATCCATGTCCCATATAAGCATAGTAGTACGACATTCCTTCACAATCATATCAGATATATCCAAAACAAACTTATGCATTCTTGCACGGGGATCGACCACCAAGGATGGAGCATACTTGGAAAGCTTCGTGAACTTGAGGGCATAATCCCTCACACTTATACTCCCCTACTTGAAGTTGAAAAACTTAGTCATCCTGGCCTCTCTCAGTTCAAGTGGGAAGAAGCGATCAAGGAAGGCAAATTTGAACTCCTCCCAATTGACATCACCACCACAGACTCTTTCCAAAGACCACTGAGTGTACCATACTTGGGCCACATCCTTACATTGGTAAGCAGTCAGTCTAGCTTTTTCCTCAAATGTGACGCCCATAATATTCAGTATCTTTGTGAGCTCTTCAATGAACTCCTGAGTATCCTCATCAGCCTTCGACCCATAAAACTCCGGAGGGTTCATCCGGGTGAAATCCCTCACCCTTGAAGCATGTGTAGGATCTTATGGCAAGTTAGCTTGCCTTGACTGAGTTGTCACCACCTGGGTAAGCATGGCAAAAGCAGTGCAGAATTCACCGTTAGAAATAGGCTCCTCTATAGGCTCGTGGGGAACCTGATGTTCGTCAGCCAGAGTCGATCTAGGTAGAGGGGGTCTTCTCGAGGCATTTGCTGAAATGGATCAATGACACCATTAAGTACGGGAGTTACATGTACCAGTCACAGCACGACACAAACATGAAGAAGTGAGGCAATTCCTAAAAAAACATCTTTCTATCCTCCCACTCATAGGTATGGTGCATTTCACACCCACGAATACGACTCTACTCAACGTGGCATGTTGGACTCCGAGGATGATTTATAAACCTAGGGCTCTGATACCATCTTTTGTCATGACCCGGGATAGGGGCCTAGACGTGACACGACGATTGGAGATCCAAGAGCCCCAAAACAAGCCTCAAGAATCCATAACCACATCATCCGTTCAAGATTTGCATACAATCACATATGAATCTAGCCAAGTCCAAATCCAAGAGGCACACATATAGAATATGAAATCAGTACATTAGTCATAAAGGTGCCCAACGGTGCCTCTTAATAAAAGAACGGGGGCCAGGACAGGTTCCAAGCTCATTCTCAATAAAGAGGACATCCAAAATAGCAATAAAAGAAGTAGTCGGTTCGCTCTCAGGAGACGGGACTCATCACCAAGATTCAAAGAGTGGACTATTCGTCAAAGCGCTGATACTCAAAGCTTAGTCCCTACATGGTAAAATCATGGAGGCATAGAGTATGTGTTAGTATGTTTGAATGTACTAAGTATGCGACCATGCAATGCATATGACTTATCAAAACATGCATTTCAATGTTAGATGACAAGGGCAAATAATAGGAAGAATCAAATAATCAACGAAAATATATATACAAGATGCCATGAAATTCATGATGCATGTAATGCGATAATGCTCCCATATAGTAGGGATGGACTATAACCAACAAACGAAATCCATGCGAGCTATTACATGAATTAGACCGATTGGGACCTCCCACCGATAGAGAGAATATTACTTGCCAAAGGTAATCTACATCACACCTTACGACCATGCGTTTTGGGGATGGTCACCTTTCTTACGACCACGCTTTTTAGAAGGATTTATATAATCATGCCATAGCATATACATAATAGATGAATAACCATCCCTTACGACCCGGTCTTTTCGGTAATGGAGATCGCCCCTATGTTGGCACATAGTTCAAGGAAAGGGAGATGGACCTTGGAGATATCCCTGATGCCCCCAATCCATCGGTGCTAAGTTAACAACATCCCAAATGGATACTTATATATATATGTGTGTGTGTGTGTGTATGTGCGCGCGCGCGCGCGCTTTCAAAGAGTCAATATCCATTTCAAATTGTTCGATGCACATTTAGGCTCAAATGACAATTCATAAGATGATAATCATAATGCTCATGCAAGGAATAACTCATCTACACACATACATAATGGTGCAAGCACCTATAATGCTCAAAGATCAATAATCATATACATACTGGTAATCACCTTTTTATCATAACCAATGCCTTACCAAAATCATATCATAATCATTTCATAAAATGTAATTAGGCTTAACCTACTTCAAAACTTCCATAAACCAATGCTCATGAATGCAATGCAATGCATGATGTGAGGATAACATGGGTAACATAGATTCAAGTTAAAATCACACCATCATATGAAATTGAGTAAATCCATAATTTAAATCAACATCTAAATCATAATAATAGTCACCCATGCATAAATCAATTTTTAAGGGGACATGCATGTTCCTAACTTCATAACTCATTATAAATCATCATAACAGTATTCAAAATAGAATTGAAATGATAGGTAAAATGCATCCCATACACTAATTAGCTTAATAAAATCAAATAATGAAATTTCGTATATAGAGTGACTAAAAATTCATGAAATAGATTGAAAGGAACTTTTGGGTCTTCTTGATTGAAAGGGACCAAGAATCAATCCCACATACCTGACTTGAGGAGTAGAAATCAAACTTGAATTGACCCCAATTAGAATTCTAGCTTGAATCCTTGAGAGAGAAGAGTTGGAGGAATGAAGAGGTGATCTTAAGAAGGGTAGAGTGATTTAGGAGAAGGAATAAAGAGGGGAGGGTTCTCAGGAGAATTAGGGGTTTAAGATAGGTAAAAAAGTCATAATTCACATTTAAAACAAACCAAAATTTCATAAATGCCATTAATGAAATAGACCTGAATTTGGTTCGTCTGGGTCACACGGTTCGATATATGGTTCGTGTACCATCAAACGGACCGTGAACGGTGCCGTGGCCCAGGACTTAGAATTTGCAGAAGGAAAATTCCACGAAACTGAGTGGTACCACACGGATGGGTTCATGGACCATCTGATTCCACACGGGCCGTGCCATCGTCCGTGTAAAGGTACTTGAAATAAATTTTGCACGAAAAAGTTACGAGATGGTAATTTTGTACTTAGAAAAATTTTCCACATAGTAAGCCACACGAAAGGCCACATGGACCGTGTGAATGCTCGTGTGCCTTCACTTGGCAAATTTTCTCCTTCTCCTAAGTTTCCCCAACTGTGAACTGTCGAATGTGTCACTTCACGGGCGGCCACACGGACCGTGTGACTTCACTCAGGTAGTGTAGGCTCCTTCGTTGAGTGGTGCCTGGCAGTTTCCTGTGGAGAAATCTCAGGACATCTAGGCAATGTCGTTAGGAAAATTTTGGGTCCTTACAGGTTGTGAGCTAGTTCTTTCGACTAGCCTTTATTATTATCTGTATCATTTTGAGATATTAGATAAGATGTGCCCATTTAATTTTATTTCCGCTGTTTAGTAGAGTTACTTTATTGAATAAATGTGACAACGCTAAGTGGTTCGCTTGGGGACAAGCAATAGTCGTTAGGTGCCGGCCACGCCAAGAGTACCTCCCGTGGTGTGACAATTAGGGTGTGAATAGGCGTGTGGATCCACGGGTAATCAATCACGGGCCTCGCCCCAACAATCACATAAATCTGAGCTCTTGACCCTGTGCCGACACATGGCGCCCGATCCAAAATATACATGCGGATCGATAGGACATATCCCCCACGGGAAAAAGAATCCCCATCAGATAACAAGTATATCTCAACTTAGAATATCAATCACGGGGCCTTTCCCCCCAAATGTAATCAATAGAATCCTCGCCACCGAATGTAATTAACGGGGTGCTCGACCCAAAATATCAATCAACGGGGCTTAGGCCCAAAACTATAGTCAATAGTGCCCCAGACCCAAAGTAACAACAATTCCTCGGACCCCTTTAGAATTGACACACCAATCTTGGACACTCGGACGTGACCACCAGAGAGTGGGAACACGGGGTGCATCACCCGGGATCTCAAACACTTGGACGTGGCCACCGGAGACCTAAACTACTGGGTGGGTCATCTAGGTCTCGGAGCATAGTCTCAGCTAATCTCTCACTAGCCTACCGGATCCGAATTCCCCAATCATACCACCTCTCTTGACAAAATCATCCCCATCAAACCGCACAGTACACCACCCCACTCAGATAAACACGGATAACCCAACATCAGATAGAAAGAACCAGTGTATAAAAACTACCAGCAGTATATCGGAGTGCATATGTATCACAAATTACTATAGAGTCATGCCCAACATTGGCCAAGTATACCATAACCCCGTCCATCACATATGCCCAGAGTAAACATAGTTAATCACAGTAAATCAGAAATATCCAGGACAACCATAGCTAGCAGAGTCATATCTACACCAGAATCAAGATGCAGTACGACATATAATCAATACACAGTCTACTAGTCATCATCTTAATAGGAATATGCTATATATACTCACACTGGTACGAGTCAAGTCAGCACACATGCCAGTCCCAGGGTACTAGCTCATATTCGGCCCTTACTAGGCCCCATCTGTGTGTAAAGCAACTCATAGTTTTGTCGAATATGTATTTCATGATGTTCGCATAAATCTTGTATTTTTAGTTTTTATGATTAATTTAATTAAAAAAATTACTAATTTAAAAATATAAATTGATTTTTATAATATTACTTAAAATATTTGTTTACTAATTACTACTTTTAAAAAATAATATACATTGTAAATGTTTAATCTAATATTAATATTATTTATAAGTACCCTTATTTATTTAATATAAATTTTTAATTTTAGATAATTAATTTTTATTTTTAAATTTTAAAATAACCTTGTAATTATACTTGTACAACCAAACACAACACACTTTTAATTAAATTGTTGCAAACTAACACGTCTCAGTAATTACATGGTTGTGTCATTACTATGCTCATAATTGTTACCCTAGTAATTACACCAATTTTAATTATCATGTGACTTTCCAGACCCTAATTTGAATGTAGATGTAATTTTGGGATATATATATTTTAGATCTTGAATATTTTGCCCTTTTATTAATCCTTTTAAGTGTTAAAGTTATTATGAATGATGATTAATCTATATCTATACTATATTAAAAGTGTGAAGACCCTTAAAATATTGATTGAACTTTTTGTCCTTCATTAAAAGACTATGCTTTAGATAAAATTGCTTTTTCACTAAATTTTTTAAAATTATTATTTAATTATAATTATGATATTAACTTCTAAAATATATGAAATGAAGTGATAAAATTAAGGAATTAGAACTATAGAAAGACTCCTAAATCTTCCTTATTTGATAGGCTTCTACTTTTTCCATATTTGAATCAAGAAACCCTGCAGTCGCTAAGGAAAATACTAATTTATCATAGATTCTAATTAGTGATAGAATCTCTATATATACGATCTTTACAATTAAATAAATCAAAGTTAAATAGGATTATATTGTTATTTTACATATAATTTGTAGTATTTTTCTTTTGAAATTTTTACCTCTATACATCTCACGTAGTTTAATTTCTTGTCATGTTGTCGTATTTTGTATTTATCTATCTAGATGATTTATTTTCTAATAACATGATTTTAGTTTATTTTGCAACGTTCATAGCATAATTCATGAATTCTACCTTTTTGAAAAACAGAAAAAGAGTTGACAGTGACAATTGATGATTTGTCTTGTTGGTAAGTAATGCATCCATTGTTTACATCAAATTTGGATTAATTGTATTTATTATTGAAATATCTACCTTACTACAATCAATTATTTAATTTTTAAATAACTATACATACTTGAATTTTCTCTTATTTATGGTAAGAGGTATTAGGAGAATTAATAATAAAAAAATCCTAAAATATATGGTAATAAGAAAACATTGCAAATTAAGGAATCTTAAAATATATGATAAGAGAAAATTATATGGTAAGAGTTCTAAGGTTTTCTCTTATCGAAATGTATGAAATTTTTTATATTTTAAAGTTATTTATTATTAGACAAGATCCCAAAAAAAATGACATTTTCTTTTACATTCTGTCATTTTTATTTTTATCTATTTTAAGAAATGTCTTCTCCATTAGTAATTTTTATGTAACACTATCATTTACGAAAGTCAAGTTAGATGAAATAGTTAAATCTAAGTTAAGTATATCAATGTTTATATATTAAGTACAATGTAAAACTCTTGGCAGATGACTTTCGATTTTCTTTGGGTGCAACTTCAAGTAGTCATATTTTCATTTTATCACAATCATTTTTATTAATTAATGATAATTTTTAAAAGTTTTGTATTTAATAATATATTATAGACACACCAATTTACTAATTTTTTTTTATATTTCATTTTCTTATAAAATTTAAAATTAAGGAATCTTAAAGTATATGGTAAGAGTTAAATATAGAACATGACATATTAGGTAGAATTAATAATTAAGGAGTTCGAAAATACATAGTAAAATTAAAAATATTAAGGAGATTTTAGGCGTCTCAACAAAGACATAGTTGGTAAAAAGTTGCACTGGTTAGTTTGGTTATCTTTTTTCTTTTATTATGAAAGTTATCTATTTTTTCAATACCTCATGATTAACTGATCTTTATTTGCTTATTTTTTTCGTCTAAGTTGATCGACAAAAAACTCAACTATTTGTTCATTTATGCAGATGAACAATACTCTTCAAATTATTTGTAATAATAAGAGAATCTAAAGTTTTGTTTTTTAACTCTCAAGTACAATATTTAATTTATGGTTAAGTTTGAATAATTATTATAAGTGTGGGCTAAATATTAATTTGTTTAAGAACTTATATCACTTGACCTATATATTAAATTAGATTAGTGGGATTTAATAGTTTCTGAGAAAAATACAAGAGCAGGGATAACCATACCTGTACATCAACAGAGAACTCACTGTAACGATAGGAAATCAACGAAGTCAGGTGACCTAGACTAAATACTTATAAGCTTTTAAAGTTAATGTTCTATATTATATATGGAGGAGTGAGAAAGATCAAAGAATAAAAAATTTGAAGGTTTTACTGTAAAACCTTTTCTTATACGTGGATTTTTAATTGCTAATGCCTAAAATCAAATTGAAAAAAAATAAACAACCCTATGTGTTAACACCACTATGGAAAAAGGAATTGCCAGTATCCACTCAAATGCAGATGAAGTGCTTTTCTTTTTCTCTCGTCTTTCGCACTTCTGCCAGAGGTTTGGTTCTTTGTTTTAGGCGAATTGTTACTATTTTATGCATCCTCGAATGTGTATATATAGATAAATGTTTTTGTATTAATCTTGGGAGGTTTATATTATATGAATAATCATTAGAATTATATTATTTGGAGGGTTTAACACTTAATCCTAAGCTTGAAATTTTGGAACTTAATTTTAGATTTAGATGAGTTTCGGATCTAACCTAGACACACAGTAGTTTAGGTGTTGTTAGTTTTGAAATCTTATTGTGATTACTGTTTGACTAGATCGTGGTACGAGGGATTCTATTTGAAAGGGAAAGGCTCAAGTATTTGATTGATCATGATTCAGCTAAATCAAGTGAACTTTTAAAACTTTGTAATTCTCGTAGAATTCCCATATTTTCCTTTCTTCTATGTGTGTTACATGAAATATTTGTAATATTATGAAAAAAGAGGTGATTAAATATAAATGTGAGTTGGTGTGGTGTTGTAACACTAGAATTGAAAATGTGGTTAAGTGATGAGAATTCTATATTGAAATATATTGTTGTGGTTGGTGATTATATGTGGATTTGTTTGTGAACTTCATCTCATGTTCATTCATTGTTTGTCACACATATTTGCATTGGTTCTAGATACTGATATGAGTGAGATAGTAAAAATGAATTGGGGCCGAGGTCTTTACCGATTGAGATATGACGCCGAGGTCATTGCTTGCGAGATTGTGATGCTGAGATCTTTACTAGTGATATTGTGATGCCGAGGTTGTTGCTGGCGATGATATTATGCTAAGGTTTTTACCTGCGATGTTTTGATGTTGAGGTATTTTTCAGTGATGTTATGATGTCGAGGTTATTGCCGGCGATTATTGCATAAGCATTGCATCTCATCCTTGCATATTCCCGTGTGGCATGATGTTATTCCTGTGATTGATTGTGTTATCACTTTTGAGTTGTAGCTTGTGATTTGATAATTGTGATATTGTGAATACTATCTCTATTGTGTATTCTATGTTGTTGGGCTAGACTGATTTTTCTGTGCAGGTGATAGTTGGGGAGGTCAGTTGGGAGGAATGGAGTTTGTGTATTCGATTGGGCTTACTTTATTTTGTTAGTTGACTTGCTAGTACTGTGTTGCTTTTGGTACTCACCCCTTGCTTCTACACTCGTGTATGTTCTGAGCCCGGACAGTGAATAGTATTTTCCTTGATCATCCGAGGCTTCCCAAGAGATTTAGAGAGGTAGTTGTTGTCATCTGGCTGACTCTCTTATTCCTATTTCTTTTATGCTTTGTTCTATTAGAGAAGAAAGACTGTTTAGACTTGTACTTCTTTGATTTTCTATATTGTTAGTGGCTTGTACACGTGATAACCAATCGTTGGGTGGTATTTAATTTTGTGGAGATTTTCAGCTTTAGTTATCTACTCTATTTAGTTACTTTCGCACGTTATTTTTCTTTTTCTTTGGGTTAAGGCTGACTTGTTCTGGTGGGATTGAGTAAGTGTATCACGTCCATTTTTGGGTTGTGACACCAGGTATAAAAAAATACCTTGGTAGTGTAACACCCGGTAAAATTACTAAAATACCCCTAAAGGAGAAGTGAGCATAACATGACTTCCCATGCTCCGATGGCAAATTTGAGGCCCGATATGTGATCGACATGAAATATTGAGTGGGAAAGCGGTTTTGATTGATATTTAAAGCAACCGGATCAAAAAATATTTTTTTTGATGTGAAAGGGAGTTACGAAGGAAGCTTCGAGCTCATATTGGTCATGGGTTAGGAACGGGAATTGAAATGCCATCATGAAGCGTAAGACTTAGGGTAGTCCTCGACTACCTTCTTAGACAAATTCCAGAATGAGTGCACGACAGGTGGACCAACACTTAGTTTTGTTCAAAAAAATTTCTACGGGATTAGAAACCTCATTTAGAGAATTTTTGTAATGCTCGATAAAATTCCCAAAATACCCCTAAAATGAGGGTATGCGCATAACGCATCTCCCAATACTCGTATGACAAATCCAAGGCCGAATTTGTGATCAACACAAAAAATTGAGTGAGAAAATGGTCTCGGTCGATTTTAGAGCGACCCGATCAAAAGATGATTTTTCTATCTGAAGTGCGAAATAGTGTTGGTTCGCGATAGGAGTGCGTCGAACCTCCACCGCGAACCAACACTTATAATATCTTGAAAATTTTCGATGAGATTGAGAAAACTCATTCAGAAACTTTTTCTAAAAATACACTGTGCGCGACTAGTCCGCATCACGGATAGGTTTTTTTCGAGCTAAAAATTTCTAATTTTTACGAGGGGCATTCTAGTCAATTTCCAACTCCTCCTAAACTCTATACACTATCTAATAAGGTTGTTTGACGTAAAAAAGGTCTAAACCTCCCATTCTAAGTCATATTCCATAATCTAAGAAGGTTAGGGCTTGAGGAAAGAGGAGAAGAGCTTGAGTTTGAGAGATATAAGAAGAAATCTGTGACGTGACTGGTTGATAGCTTCATCCCAGATATGTAAGGATAAACTAAAAACGTAGAATTGTTCTCTCATGTGCCCCATAGAGGGTCATAGATGAGTTGATGGTTCAAGAGTCTACATACATGAACCCTTGATGGTGTTTCTTAAACTTTTATTTGAAATTACATGTTTTTTCATGTTGATGATCATCATTATACTATTTGTTATCTTAAATTGAACATTTTCACGAGAATCTGCATAACCCTACATGACTAATTTGAAAAGCATGCATAATGAACTTGAGAATTGAATAGAGTCTTGAGTTGAGATTATCGATTGTGATGAGAGAATGATGATGAGCTGATAGAATTTTATTATCTTATAAGTCTCTACAAATGAACTATACCGATATGTCTATTTGATTGTTTCCTAATGATTTCTCTAAATCTTGAGTCACTGATGAGATTGATTGATGAAAAGGTTAGAGTCCCTATGAGCTTGATTGATGAAAGGGTTAGAGTCCCTATGGGTTGAATGATGACAGGGTTCGAGTCCTAATGAAATACCGATCGATGACGGGGTTCGAGTCCCTCTGAGATTGGTCGAGATGGAGGTTTTATGAGCATTGAGACATGGGAGGAGTATCGAGCACCAAAAGAGTGAGAATTACTCTTACTCGAACTCGTCAAACTACGTCGCCAAACATAACTGAGACTTAGAACCATCATATATATTATGGTTTCCTCGTGAGTAACAATTCCTGAAAGCAATAGCGGACCTATTGAGTACTGATATCATATTGGGTGTGACGATATGGTTTTGATCGTTCCCTACCTAGCAAGTTTAGAACAATTGTGGCAACACTAGTGAGATTATTGTATATTCTCTGGCTCGTAAGTGATTGTTGTCAAATAAGAGAAGCTCCCATAAATTTCCTAACTTTAGTATTTGAGTTGAGATGAGATGAGATGAGATGAGGTGAGCTTCTCTGAGATGAGATAAGATGAGATGCGAAGAGGTGAGCTCTTCTGAGATGAGATGAGAGGAGGTAAGCTCCTTTGACATGAGTCTGAGATGATTGATGAGTATGATTTTTCGATGGGTCATTTGTCTACTCTCTATTTTTGCATAGTTAGACATTTGGCGATTTGATGTTATTTGATGATTGTTTTGAGTTGATGTTGTTTCTATATTATTCTACCTGTTTCTATTTCACTCAATTATTTTACATACCAGTACATTCCAAGTACTTATGTCCACTTGGACTACATTGTTTTATGATGCAAAGGTAGGTACTAGAGATCGTCAACAGGCGCGCCATTGAAGATCCAAGATTCTCAGCATCCTTCCATATTCCGGAGGGTCCACTACTTTTGTTTCATCCTGCTTTAGAGTTAGATTAGACTATTTCTTTTATTTTAATTTGAGTAGCCATGGGTTTGTCATAGACACTACATGATTAGTGATCACAGCTTCATAGATGGTGGTTGAACGTTGATGTTGAGATTGTGATGTAGTTTCTTTGTACTAGCCTTTATTATTATCTATGCATTTTGGGACTTTAGATGAGATGTGCCCATTTACTTATTTTAAATTCCGCTATTCAGTAGAGTTATATGATTGAATGAATGTGATGAGTCTAAGTGGTTCTCTTGGGGACTAGCAATAGTCTCTAGGTGCCGGCCACTCCAAGGATACCCTCCCGGGGCATGACAAACTTTGTCAGAGCACAAAGTTCAAATGTCTTAGGGAGTCTATGAAGCCGTGTCTAATAGAGTCTTGTTTATGGGTGTGTTGTTGACCACATTTCATAAGAAGGAGGCTATAGGACATTAGGAATTGTTACACTTTTCTTCTCATTCCAATTCGCGCGAAGGAGTTAAAATCTATGAAAGTTCTCTTCTAATTCGTGCTCTACGCGTGTAGAGCTGATAACACGCCTCCCAAAAGAGCCGCCAGAGGAAGGGGGCATCCGGTCAGGCAAAATGCTAACCCACATGAGCCTCAAGTACACGAGGAGCCTGTGGGCCAAGCTATCCCTATTGAGCAGTCCCCTCAACATGAGCTCTCCAATGCTGAACTATGCCGGGCTATTCAAGCTCTAGCCCAGGCTGTCGCAGCACTAGACGTGAGACAAGGAGCGGGTAGACAAGATGCTCATGACACCTCTAGAGTTTGAGAATTTTGGAGGATGAATCTACTTGAGTTCATGGGGTCTGCATCCACTGAGGATCCTGAAAACTATGTGGAGGAACTTGAGAAGGTGTTCCAAGTGATGCATATGGCTGATGCTGATAGGGTTGAACTAGTTGCTTACCAACTCAGAGGTGTGGCCAGGCTATGGTTTGACCGATGGAAGTAAGGAAGTGGGAATGATGCTCCATGTTTTATTTGGGTAGTGTTCGAGGAAGCCTTCTTATTGCGCTTCTTCCAAAGAGAGGGAAGAGAAGTTAAGGTTAGAGAGTTCCTGAATCTGAAACAGGGCTCTATGACTGTGCAAGAGTATGGGTTGAAGTTCACGCAACTATCTCGCTATGCTTCGGACATGGTTGCTGACATGAGAGGAAGGATGGGGATGTATGTTGATAGGTTGAATAGAGGACCCAAGAGAGATAGTAGGGGAGCAATACTTGTGAGTGATATGGACATTGGGATACTGATGACATTTGTGCAACAAGCTGACGAGGAGAGACAACATGACAAGGAAGAGTTCAAGTGTAAGAAAGCTAAGATATCTAGCCTTGAGGTTGGAAGGAAAGGCAATGGCAACTGATTTCCAGCACCATCAGCTGCTTGTGCACCTATGCCTAGAAGCAGGTATGATCAGAGATCTCAAAATATTAGAGATCATGGACCTCGGTCACAAGCTAGCGTGGCTCAAGGTTCATAAGGTAAGCCACCATGCGATAAGTGTGGAATGCACTTGGGGAGATGTCGTGACGGGAATGATCTGTACTATAAATATGGTCAAGCACATCACTACCAGAGAGATTGTCCAACAGGGGCTGACTAGGCTCAATTTACTACTAAGAGAATCTATAGAGCTTGTGTAGTGTCAATTAATCATAGGGATACTCTTGTTGATTAGGTTGAGTCAGAGATGGTTGATTTTGATTTGATTCTTGGCATGGATTGGCTTCAAGCCTGTTATGCCTCCGTTGATTGTAGATCCCAAATCGTCAAGTTCCAATTTCCTAATGAATTGATTCTAGAGTGGAAGGGTGATTTTATTGCACCTAGAAGAAAGTTTATCTCATATCTTAGAGCCAGAAAGTTGATTTCTAGAAGCTGGGTATCTATCACCTCGTGCAAGTGAAATCTGACGATGTTGAGTCCCAAACTCTTGAGTCGGTCCCGATTTTTAATGAGTTTCCGAAAGTATTTCCTGATGATAGGGAAATTATCTTTGGGATTAATATTCTTCCCGATACCCACCTATTTCGATTCCACCTTATAAGATGGCCCCCGCTGAGTTAAAAGAGTTAAAAAAGCAACTGAAAGATTTTCTAGAGAAGGGCTTCATTAGGCCAAGTGTTTCACCTTGGGGTGCTCCTGTCCTATTCGTGCGAAAGAAAGATGGGTCCCTTAGGATGTGTATTGACTATAGGCAACTAAACGAGGTCGCTATAAAGAATAAATATCCTCTCCTAAGGATAGATGATTTGTTTGACCAACTTCAGGACGCCTCTTGTTTCTCAAAGATAGACCTTAGATCTGGCTACCATCAGCTGAAGGTGAGGGAATGTGACATCCCAAAGACAACTTTTAGGAATAGATATAGGGATTTTGAGTTCTTGGTCATGTCCTTTGGGTTGATGAGCGCATCTACAGCCTTTATGGACTTGACGAATAGAGTATTCAGACAATATCTTGATATGTTTGTGATTGTTTTCATCGATGACATTTTGGTGTATTTAAGAAGTGAGGTGGAGCATGCTAATTATCTCAGAGTTGTCCTCCAAACTCTTAAGGACCACGAGTTTTATGCAAAATTCTCAAAGTGTGAGTTTTGAATTAAGTCAGCGGCCTTCCTAGGCCATGTTGTTTCCGACGATGGTATTCGAGTGGATGCCCAAAAGATGGAAGCGGTTAGGAACTGGCCCAGACCTACCATTCCGACTGACACAAGAATTTTCTTGGGGAGTGCAGGCTACTACCGCAGGTTTGTTAAGGGATTTTCTTCCCTATCCACACCATTGAATAAATTGACTCAGAAAAAGGTCAAGTTTCAGCGGTCCGATGAATGTGAGAAGAGTTTCCAAGAGTTGAAGACGAGGTTGACTACTGCACTGGTCCTAACCTTACCCGATGGGACAGAGGACTTTGTAATTTATTATGATGCTTCAAGGGTTGGATTGGGATATGTACTGATGTAGAGAGGAAAGGTGATAGCCAATGCTTCCAGACAACTTAATATTCATGAGACGAACAATCCAACCCATGATCTTGAGTTGGCAACAGTGGTGTTTGCACTTAAAATCTGGCGCCACTACTTGTATGGAGTGCATGTGGATGTGTTCACTGACCAAAGAGCTTGCAGTATGCTTTCAGTTAGAAAGAGTTCAACCTATGACAACGAAGATTGTTGGAGTTGCTTAAGGATTATGACATGAGTATTCTCTATCACCCAGGTAAAGCTAATTTGTTGTTGATGTTCTTAGTAGGTTGTCAATGGGCAGCACAACCCATGTGAAGGAAGAAAGAAGGAGTTAGTCAAGGAAGTGCATCGATTGGCTCGATTGGGAGTTCAACTTGAGGAGAACAATGAAGGAGGAGTTAATGTTCAAAATAGGTCTGCTTCATCCTTAGTGGCAGAGGCGAACGATCCTAGTCTACCAAGGTCTCTAAAGCAACATGGTTCGATATGGGTGATTGTAGATAGGTTGAGTAAATCTGCCCACTTCTTGGTAGTTAAGACAACTAACATCGCGGAGGAGTACGCCAAGTTATACATCCAAGAGATTATGAGGTTGCATGGAGTTCCCTTGTCCATCATCTCGGATATAGGAGCTTAATTCACCTCCCAACTTTGGAGATCATTCCAAAAAGGATTGGGTACTAAAGTGAACCTGTGTACAACCTTTCATCCACAGACAGATGGTCAGGCAGAGAGCACAATTCAGACATTAGAGGATATATTGAGAGCCCGTGTTCTTGATTTCAAGGGGAATTGGGATGATCACCTACCATTGATTGAATTTGCATATAACAATAGTTATCATGCAAGCATTCAAATAGCTCCCTACGAAGCCTTGTATGAGAGGATATGTAGATCACCGATTGGGTGGTTTGAGGTTGGAGAAACGGAGTTGATTGGGCCTGATCTTGTCCACCAATAAATAGAAGAAGGTCAAAGTCATTAAAGAGAGAGTAAAAACTGCCTAGAGTCTCCAGAAATCATACACCGACATAAGAAGAAGAGATTAGAGTTCGAGGTAGATGATTGGGTGTATTTGAAAGTGTCACCTATGAAGGGTGTCCTAAGATTTGGGAAGAAGGGAAATTTGAGTCCACGCTATGTTGGACCACATCAGATTGTAAGGAGGATTGGGAAGGTCGCTTATGAGTTAGAGTTTCCTTCCGAGCTAGATGAAGTCCATCCGGTATTCCATGTGTCGATATTGAAGAAATGTTTAGGAGATCTTTCCTTGGTGATCCCTATCAATAGCATTGGAGTGAAAGATAGCCTATCTTACGAAGAGGTTACGATTTAAATCCTTGATTGCCAAATTCGTAAGTTGAGGAACAAAGAGATAGCCTCAATCAAAGTCTTTTGAAGAAATCAATTCGTTGAGGAAGCCACATGGGAAGCTGAGGAAGAGATGAAGGCCAAATATCCTCACCGATTCATGCTCACTGATGAGAGTGTTGAAGGTAAACTTCTTACCCTTTACTGAATTGATTGATCTATTTTTAATGTGACTCTCTATTCTTATGTCTGAGTAGTATTGATTGAGTTGAGTATTGGGATGAGTTTGAGTCTATTCACGCCTTGGCATCCATCTATACTCTTCATTCGAGGACGAATGATCCCAAGGGGGAGATGATGTAACGCCCACCAAAATTATCAAAATACCCCTAGAGTGAGGGTATGCGCGTAACACATCTTCCAGTACTTGTATGGCAAATCTGAGGCCAGATTTGTGATCAACACAACAATTTGAGTGGGAATATGGTCTTAGTCAATTTTTAGAGCGACCCGGTCAAAAGATAAATTTTGGATTCAAAGCATAAAATAGTGTTGGTGCGTGACAAGAGCGCGTCGCGTCTCCATCGCAGACCAGCACTTATATATTTTTTGACAATATTCGACGGGATTGAGAAAACTCGTTTAGAAACTTTTTCTAAAAATACACTATGTGCGACCAGTCTGTGTCACAGACTAGGTCTTTTCCGAGCTAAAAATTTTTAATTTTTCGAGGGGCATTCCGGTCAATTCCCAACCCCTTTTAAGCTCTATACAAGATCTAATAAGGTCATTTTGATGTAAAAAGGGTCTGAAACCCCCATTCTAAGTCCTATTCCATAATCTAACAAGGACAGGGCTTGAAGAAAAAGGGGAAGAGCTTGAGTTTGAGAGATTTGGGAAGAAATCTATGACGTGGCTGGTTGATAGCTTCATCCCAGGTATATAAAACTAAACTAAAAGTACGGGATTGTTCAATTATGTGCCTCATAGATGGTCATAGATGAGTTGATGGTTCAAGAGTCTACATACATGAACCCTTGATGACTTTTCTTAAAATTTTATTTAAAATTACATGTTTTTTATGTTGATGATCATCATACTATTTGTTTTCTTAAATTGAAAATTTTCATGAGAATCTACATAACCCTATATGACTAATTTGAAAAGCATGCATAATTAACTTGAGAATTAAGTCTAGAGCCTTGGGTTGAGATTGTTGATTATGATGAGAGAATGATGATTAGTTGATAGAATTTGATTATCGTATGAGTCTCTATAAATGAACTTTATCGATGTGTCCTTTTGATTGTTTCCTAATTATTGTTCTAAATCTTGAGTGATTGATGAGATTGATTGATGAAAGGGTTAGAGTCCCTATGAGTTGATAGATGAATAGGTTAGAGCCCCTATGGGCTTGATTAATGAAAAGGTGAGAGTCCCTATAAGTTGAATGATGATAGGGTTAGAGTTCCTATTAGATACCGATCGATGACGGGGTTCGAGCCTTATGAGATTGGTTGAGATGGAGGTTTTATTGGCATTGAGTCACGGGAGGAGTATTGAGCACCGAAAGAGTGAGAGTTACTCCAACTCAAGCTCATCAAACTACATCATCAAACGTAGGTGAGGCTTAGAACCATCATTTATATTATGGCTCCCTCGCGAGTAACAGTCCCTAAAAGCAATAGCGGACCTGTTGAGTACTGACTCCATATTGGGTGCGCCAATATGGTTTCGATCGTTCTCTACCTGGCAAGTTTGAAACGGTTGTGGCAACATCGGCGAGATTATTGTACATTCACTAGCTCATAAGTGATTGTTGTCAGATAAGAGAAACTCCCATAAATTTCCTACTTTGAGTACTCTGAGTTGAGATGAGATGAGATGAGAGGAGGTGAGCTTCTTTGAGATGATTCCGAGATGATTGATGAGTTTGAGTTATTGACAGGTCACTTGTCTACTCTCTATTCTTGCATAGATAGACATTGGGCAATTTGATGTTATTTGATGATTATTTTGAGTTGATGTTGTTTCTATATTATTCTATCTGTTTCTATTTCACTCAGCTATTTTACATACCAGTACATTCCAAGTACTGATGTCCGTTTAGACTGTATCATTTTATGATGCAAAGGCAGATACTATAGATCGTCAACATGCGTTCCTGAAGATCTAAGATTCTCAGCAAATTGGTGAGCCTCCTATATTCTGGAGGATCCACTACTTTTATTTCATCTTGCTTTAGGGTTAGATTGGACTATTTCTTTTATTTTAATTCGGGTAGCCATGAGTCTATCATTGACACCACATGATTAGTGATAGAGGCTTCATAGATGAGGGTTGAACATTGATGTTGAGATTGTGAGCTGGTTTCTTTCTAGTTGCCTTTATTATTATCTATGCATTTTGAGACATTAAATGAGATGTGCCCATTTACTTATTTTTAATTCTGCTATTCAGTAGAGTTATATGATTGAATGAATGTGATGAGGCTAAGTGGTTCGCTTGGGGACTAGCAATAGTCTCTAGGTGTCGTCCACGCCAAGGGTACCCTCCCGGGGCGTGACAAGTTTTGACAAAAAACCCCGAAATTTCACATCGTCTATGTAGTGGACCCCATGTTCCAAGACAGACTTTTTTTTGAATTTCATGAGGGGCATTCTAGACCTTTCTAAACCCTTCTTAGGCCTAAACTATGATCAAAATGGGTCATTTTAAGTGTAAAAAAAAAAGGTTTTAAAACCCCATTCTAAGTCATTCTAAGTCCATGGAAAAGACTAGGGTTAAAGAAGAGTGTAAAATTGAGGAGTTCGAAGAGAGTTCCTTGAAGTTGATTGTCCAAAGGCTCAATCCAGGTATGTAAGGCTAAACTAAAGCATGAAATTGTTCTCCCATGTGACCTGTAGACAGTTATAGAGGAATTGAGAGTCCAAGAGTCCCCATATATGTTTCTTGAAATAATTTCTTGATTATTTTCTTGAAAATTATGCCTATTGTTAGCACCTAATTTTTGACCAAACTTAGGTTATTTACTTTTTAATATTTAAATATTTAGTTTTGAGTCTAAATTAGATATTTTTAACTTATTTAGAATAATTTGAAAACAACAAAAACATAGTCACATTTTAATGTAAGTTTTTCTTAATAAATTTTTTTAAAAAAATATATGTTTTTTTCTAATTAACTTTTCTATTTATTTTTTAATTGGAAATAGTATACTAACATATTTAGTTTTCTTTCTTTCTTTTTTTTTTCTTTTCAAAACAAAATGAAATAAGAAGAAAAATTGAATAATCCTAAAACTACCCACTAATTCCAACTCCTCCCCATTTTTTTCATCCATCTTTTTGTCTTTCTACACATCTACAAAGCAAAAAAAAAAGACATTCTACACACACTGATAAATAAAAAAATCCTACACCACATTCTTTTCTCTTTTCCCACATACACAAACACACCTAAAAAAGATTACATTTTTCTTTCACCTACACAAACAAAAAACAAATCTCAATAACACCACTAGAGAAAAACAAAAGTGGAGTTCGAGGTTTGCTTTCGTGATTCCGAATTCGTGGCTCTTAGTCGTGGTCATTTTCTCCTCGTGAATTAATATTCACCAAAGGTAACATTTCAATTTTATTGTATGATTTGACGTCACAATTGTAAAGACATGTTCTAATGCTACAACATTGCTCAAATTTTATGTCTATTTAATTTTGACATTATATTATTAAAGTATGTTAGAATTGTTAAGCTTAGAGTAAAATTGACATATTATATGATTATTTCTATTTATGTGTTTATTTCATCTTTAAACAACACACAGTTGGTGTAAATTCATTGTCTAAATTTCTATTGTTTTTCATATTCATTTTTGTATGATGATATATGTTTATCGTTTCATAAACTGAAATGATAAAAAATAATTCATGAAAAATTCATTGTGTAAAATGTTGTTCTTAGTTTGTAGATTCTTCTTTTCTATGACTAAAAGAAAGAAAAGAAAAATTGTAGGTGTTCAAAATTCCTAACATGCAAAAATGTGTAAAACTTGTTTAAAAATGTATTAGGGTGTTCGTACTAATATCGTACTTAATTCTTTCTTAGAAAAACATAAAAAGGAATGATGAAAAGTTTTGTAATATTTTTGCATCTCATTTTAGTAATGATTTTTTTTTATTGAATTGTTGAATTATGTTTTTCATGAGTCACAATGATTAACACTTTACCAAAAAAAAAATAATTAAAGTCTTTTGACTTTGAAAAAAAATTCAAATATTAAATAATTTTTGTAATTAAATTCTTTAAATTAAATAATTAATAACATGATTAGACCGACAATAATAGGCAAATTTTACGATTTGGAAAGGATTCCAAAATTTTATGTGTGACATATAAAATAAATAATTTGTGGCAAGGTTTGAAAGCGCTGCTACCAACACACCACACTAATAAAATGAGACAGTCTTAAACTAGTTTCAAATAAATCAAATAAGGCGGGTAAATAACATATTTTTATAAAACTTATCAAAATAATATATTCAAATTGAGTTACGCCATAAATAAGTCAATAAAGCGACTGTGCTAGAACCACGGGACTCGAGGGGTGCCTAACACCTTCCCCTCGGTCAACAGAATTCCTTACCCAATCTTTATTTTCGCAGACTAAAAAATAAAGAGTCACTTCCTTTTGATTAGGGATTTAAATTAGGTGAGTTGGAACACCAAAACTCAATTCCAAGTGGCGACTCTGAATAAAAAAAAATCCCTTTTCAAAATGTCACTTTAATTGGAAAAACTCTATTGTTCAAAACCCACGCGCGGGGAAAAAATAGGGGTGTGACAGGTGGCGTCTCTGCTGGGGATAACCAGAATTCGAGCTTATTTATATTGGCTTGTATATGACTTCATTATTTTGAATATTGTATTCATTGATTTAATATGATATATGCCCGCAATTTATTGCTTTGATATTATTTGAACTGTAATATAACTGTCTTCTCCCCTGTACCTATCTGAGTCTTTTGAAAGTCCACTTTTTTTCGGAGATGCGGTATACGCTCCCGAACCTTTCTTTGAGACACCAGAGATGCGAATACGCTCCCGAACCTTTCTTTGAGACACCAGAGATGCGAATACGCTCCTGGGAAGGATTTTAGTCACACATGTTTTAGAATGGGAAGGTCCAAATAGTGAGGCCGGAAAACCCTGCTACCGGTAAGCTGTTCCTTTCCAACTCGAGTTGTCCACTCGTTTTATCGCCGGTCTAGACACTAACTCTATATGGATTTCAAATTTAGTAGAACAAGCCTTATACAACCAATATTCTTCTTAGGATACACTTTATCTGCGTAATCTGTGTTTGACTTTATATGGCTAAATACAGGTGTTAGGATCATATAAAATATAAACCATCTTTTAGACTAGCATGTTCACGACTATGAGTTACTTGTCACATTTTGAATGTTGTCGTTGAATATTTTCCTTTTGGGTTAAATCCCAAATGGTTCGGTCCTAGCATATTTACAAGAAGATATCCTAAAAAGGGAATTTTTTCAAAAAGTCAACATTTTTATGAGAAGTTGGTCGAACTACGCTCACCTGATTCTTATCTCGATAAGATACGTAGGCACCGCTCCTTGGGTTCGGTGATATTTATTGATAAAATAGAAAAAAAGAATATATTTCTTATTAAATGTAAAAAATACATGTTTTCTTCTTATTCATAAAAGCAAAAGAAAAATATTGATTTCTTATTCCAAAAATAAGCACGAATATTTGTTTGAGGTCGAACTATGCACACCTGATTCTCATCTCCATGAGATACGTAGGCAACCCTTCTTGGGTTCGGTGATCTTTATTGATAAAATTGTAAAAAAAAATATATATATCTTATTAAATGAAAAAAATATATTTTTCTCCTTCTTATTCATAAAAGCAAAAGAAAATATTTATTTTTTATTTCAAAAATAAACACAAATATTTCTTTGATTTGAGAACTACGCTCACCTGATTCTTATCTAAATGAGATACGTAGGCAACCCTCCTCGGGTTCGGTGATTCTTCTTCAAAAAAATAGAAGAAAAGAATAAAAAAGAAATTTGTATTAAGAAAATTATTAATCTTTATTCCGAAAATAAAATTCAAAAAGAAAGATTTTGTTTCCCTATTCATAAAAGCTGAACAAAAAAAAGAGGTTTAATTTATTCAAAGGAAAAAACGAATTTCTTTTATGTATATATTTTCAAGAACTACGCACACCTGATTCTCACCTTGATGAGATACGTAGGCCACCCTCCTCGGGTTCGGTGATTCTCATTTAAAAAAATAATAATAATTCTTTATCCAAAAAATAATAATAATAGTAAAAAAGATTTTACTCTTTAAAAAAAAAGGATCCTCATCCAAGAAATTCAAAAAAAAGGAAAATCTTTTTTTTTGGATAAAAAAAATATTTTTTTTCATTCTTATTAAAAAAAATTATCCTTCTTCAAAATAAAAATACTAAAAATAAAAAGGTATATCTTGTCTTGATTGATACCAACATACTTAGAAGTGTGCATGAAAAAGTGTTAACTATTTGGCATAATAGAGTGGACCAACTTTGTTTTGACCTATATAGATTCTTTTGATATCTCTTGATTATACTTATGTCACACTTGGAAAACTCTCTTGCTCAAGTTAAGGGTAAAAAAAAATAATTTGACCTCATTGTTTCATGTGCATTGTGTGGTGAGCTTTAGATATAAAGTTCAATAGCATGACTTGTTGATCTAGAACTTGACCCGAATGCTTGTTGAGACGAAATTTTGAGCAACATCTAATTTGAAAAGGGATTGTAGGCTTTCTTTGATCTAATTGTGCCTTGTAAGCCTACCAAATAACACCTGATCCCAAGTGATTCTCTTTTTGAGCCTAAAATATTTTTTTGATAACCATATCTTAGCCTATATCCTTTTGAGTGCACAAATGCACCATCTGCTTTTCTCCCATCTCCAAGAATGCACAGACAAAATTCTATGTCGGATGGCAAAGTAAAAATGTGACGGTCAAAAAACAAAACTTCAACAAAAGGAGAGAAAACTCAAAAAAAAAAAAAAGGAGAAAGTCCTATAACAAAAAAAAAAAAAAAGAATCAATTGTAAAAATGAAAAAATAAATTGAGAGCATAGTCTTATGCTTGGGGAGGAAATTGTCACTTTATCCAAAAAGATTATCTTACCCATTCCAAGCCTACGTTTTAAGTCGAATACAAGTCCTACTTGATTTCACTTTCGATGTTCTCACATTAGTGGATACTTACATAAGGGTCAAGCATATGGTATCTCAATCTCATGCACTGAACATATTTCTGAGTGTGAGTGATTCTCAAAATGTCCCACGATCTCAACTCTTCTATTTTGTGTGAATTAGGACTTTGTTTCGGTGAGGCACCTGAAACATGAGGACATGAATAATTTTAACCTCATATTTGATGCAAGATGAATAAATGTTGAATACTTAAGTATGCTTGAGGTATCATTTGAAAATATAGAAATTACTTCAAAGTTGGCCTCAAATTTGCCTAGAATTACTTAAAGGTGATTTATATGCGTAAGTCTAATTGTTGGTATCATCTAAAGCAAGATATGATCAATCAAAAGTCAATTTCTTTCTATCTAACAATCCTTTCAAAAGATATTATTTTGTAAAAAAAGATTGAGCCATATGAACTATGTTGGACCTGATTCTTGCTATGGTGAGATACGTAGGTAGTCCTACAAAAGCGCTCGGTCTCAAATAAAAAGAATATATTTATTCTCTCTCTCTCTCTCATATTTTTGAAACAAAAATCAAATTATGGCATTTGTTTTCTAAAAAAAAAAAAAGATAATAAAATAAAAATAAATTCACCAATAAAAAGATTAAAAAAAAAGAGTTTCAAAATTTCTCAGTTTCAAAACTGGAGCATATATTATTTTATCTTAGTTTTAAAAATTAAAAAAAGTAAAATAAGATAAAAATAATCCATTCGTTTAGGGCGCGAACCCTCATAATATTCGCTTAGGGAGCGAATCCTCATAATATTCGCTTAGGGCGCGAACCCTCATAATATTCGCTTAGGGAGTGAACCCTCATAATATTCGCTTAGGGAGCGAACCCTCATAATATTCGCTTAGGGAGCGAACCTTCATAATATTCGCTTAGGGCGGGAACCCTCATAATATTCGCTTAGGGCACGAACCCTCATAATATTCGCTTATGGAGCGAACCCTCATAATATTCGCTTAGGGCACGAACCCTCATAATATTCGCTTAGGGAGCGAACCCTCATAATATTCGCTTAGGGAGCGAACCCTCATAATATTCGCTTAGGGCGCGAACCCTCATAATATTAGCTTAGGGAGCGAACCCTCATCGCATAGGGAGCGAACCCTCATAATATTCGCTTAAGGAGCAAACCCTCATAATATTCGCTTAGGGCACGAACCCTCATAATATTCGTTTATATCTTCATAGGGCATTATAGCCTCCATTTTTATTTTCCAAAAAGCATAAAATCTAATTTCATTCAATAATAGAATATTTGTTTTTTTTCCTTGTTTTAGTCATTGTATTACTTTTGTTTAATATTATGTTCAAATCAAGCAAAATAACCCACAAAATTTTTCTTAGCACAAATTGGAGCAGAATTTTTTTTTTATTGCAGGCAGGTCCTTCTGCGACCACAAGTTTGGACATCAATAACGGAGTAACATTTGTTCGATTTGTGAAGTGAAGAATGACATTAAGAGTCTATTCGGACCCATGTAGTAGCTCAACATATCAAGATTCTGCTTCCCAACTTTAATGCAGGAAACAAGTGTACACGAATAGTGTACTAACTTTCTTTTGGAGAGGAATCTGTAACTCAATTGAGATTTCAAGTTCAAGCATCAAACTCAAACTTCAAGATTAGATTTTGAGATCAAGGTACCCGCGAGAAAAAGGCGAGGTGATAACTGAAGATGCAAAGGAAGACTTGAAAGAAAAGAGGGTCGAGACAAGTAGACTTGAATAGATCTTGTATCGTTTCATTTTAGTGTTATTATCTTCAATGTAACAATAGGAGCCACGGACCAGGATCTCGAAAGGATAAGACTCAACTTTCTAATCCATCCATCCATCCCTTGCTGCACCTATTTGAACTACACGTGACCTGATTCTCTTATGACTCGAGATATGTAGGCTGCCCAAAGCCAGGGCTCGGTCACTCTTGCTTACTCTTTTTCCCCCCCCTTCTTTTTCCTTACCTTTTAATAATGGATAGGCCAAAAATTAGGCACGTTAACTTCTTTGCTTGAAAACTCTTCATGTTCTCAAGCAAAGAGGGGCATCCTGTTAGCACCTAATTTTTTTACCAAACTTAGGTTATTTACTTTTTAATATTAAATATTTAGTTTTGAGTCTAAATTAGATATTTTTATCTTATTTAAAATAATTTGAAAACAACAAAAACATAGTCACATTTTAATGTAAGTTTTTCTTAATAAAGAGAAAATTTATAAAAAAATATATGTTTTTTTCTAGTTAACTATTCTATTTATTTTTTAATTGGAAATAGTATACTAACATATTTATTTTTCTTTCTTTCTTTTTTTTTCTTTTCAAAACAAAATGAAATAAAAAGAAAAATTAAATAATCCTAAAACTACCCATTAGTTCCAACTCCTCCCCACTACTCCCACTTTTCCACTCTCACATATTCCCTCTATAACACACAAATAAAAAAAAAAAGGGGGGGGGGGGGGGGGAGAAACACACGACACACACAAGAAAAACAACAATTTTTTTCATCCATCTTTGTGTCTTTCTACACATCTACAAAGCAAAAAAATAAGACATTCTACACACACTGATTAAAAAAAAAATTCTACACCACATTCTTTTCTCTTTTCCCACATACACAAACACACCTAAAAAAGATTACATTTTTATTTCACCTGCACAAACAAAAAAAAATCTCAATAACACCACTAGAGAAAAACAAAAGTGGAGTTCGAGGTTTGCTTTCGTGATTCCGGATTCGTGGCTCTTAGTCGTGGTCATTTTCTCCTCATGAATTAATATTCACCAAAGGTAACATTTCAATTTTATTGTATGATTTGAAGTCACAATTGTAAAGACATGTTCTAATGCTACAAAGTTGCTCAAATTTTATGTCTATTTAATTTTGACATTATATTATTAAAGTATGTTAGAATTGTTAAGCTTAGAGTAAAATTGACATATTGTATGATTATTTCTATTTATGTGTTTATTTCATCTTTAAACAACACATAGTTGGTGTAAATTCATTGTCTAAATTTCTATTCTTTTTCATATTCATTTTTGTATGATGATATATGTTTATCGTTTCATAAACTGAAATGACAAAAAATAATTCATGAAAAATTCATTGTGTAAAATGTTGTTCGTAGTTTGTAGATTCTTCTTTTCTATGACTAAAATAAAGAAAAAAAAATTGTAGGTGTTCAAAATTCCTAACATGCAAAAATGTGTAAAACTTGTTTAAAAATGTATTAGGGTGTTCGTACTAATATCGTACTTAATTCTTTCTTAGAAAAACATAAAAACGAATGATGAAAAGTTTTGTAATATTTTTGCATCTCATTTTAGTAATAATATTTTTTATTGAATTGTTGAATTATATTTTTCATGAGTCACAATGATTAACCCTTTACCAAAAAAAAAAAAATTAATTAAAGTCTTTTGACTTTGAAAAAAAATTCAAACGTTAAATAATTTTTGTAATTAAATTCTTTAAATTAAATAATTAATAACATGATTAGACCGACAATAATAGGCAAATTTTACGATTTGGAAAGGATTCCAAAATTTTAGGTGTGACATATAAAATAAATAATTCGTGGCAAGGTTGGAAAGCGCTGCTACCAACACACCACACTAATAAAATGAGACAGTCTTAAACTAGTTTCAAATAAACCAAAGAAGGCGGGTAAATAACATATTTTTTATAAAACTTATCAAAATAATATATTCAAATTGAGTTAAGCCATAAATAAGTCAATAAAGCGACCGTGCTAGAACCACAAGACTCGAGGGGTGCCTAACACCTTCCCCTCGGTCAACAGTATTCCTTACCCAATCTTTGTTTTCACAGACTAAAAAATAAAGAGTCATTTCTTTTTCATTAGGGATTTAAATTAGGTGACTTGGAACACCAAAAATCAATTCCAAGTGGCGACTCTGAATAAATAAAATAATCCCTTTTCAAAATGTCACTTTAATTGGAAAAACTCTATTGTTCAAAACCCACGCGCGGGGAAAAAATAGGGGTGTGACACCTATTATATTTTCATATGTTGATGATCATCATAAACTTGTGTTCTTTATTTGAATACTTTTCGTGAGATATTGTATAATTAATTTGTGAATGCATATGTAATGAACCTAGGGATGGAGTCTAGAGCCTTGGTTTGAGTATGTTGAGTAAAGTCTTGATGGGAGTATGAGGTTGAATTAATTGAGCTTGATGATCCTATGAGTCTTCATAATTGAATTCTTGAGTTCTGGTTAAATGACTTCTTCTAATTGACGATCTAAGCCCTTATATTCTTAAATGAGAATTGAGTTAAACCAGATCAGTTAAGTCCATGAAATAATAAAGGACTTTAGAGTTTGCGTTAATGAGTTGATGAGAGTCTCCATGAGGCTAATTTTTATGAGTTGATAAAAGTCTCTATGAGGCTAATTGAGATGAGGACCAGTATTATGAGTATTGAGTCCTTATAGGAGTATCGAGCATTGAAATGGGTAAAAGTGAGTCCCGCTTGCAATCATTACGTCGCCAAGCGTAGGGTTAGGATGGAACCATTACATCACATGGTCCCCTCTTGTGGAGGTAAGGTTCCTGAAATAAGAAAGGACTTGTGGAGGCTAGATTCCTTGTGGATCATACTACGTCCCTACCTAGCAAGTATAGGACGGCTGTGGCAACATAGCGTGATTTTTGCACATTGGCTCATAAGTGATTGGTTGTCATATAAGAGAAACTCCCAAAAAGTTCCTACCTTGAGTATACTGAGTCGAGTTGAGTTCTATTGCGTTGATTGATGAGGTTGATTGGTTGATGGGTCACTTGCTTTGGATAGAAATTTGACATTCTGATTGAGTATTATTTTGAGTTGATGTTTTTTATATATTATTCTACCTATTTCTATTTCATTCAGTTATTTTATATACCAGTACATTCCACGTACTGATGTCCCCTTTGGACTGCATTGTTTTATGATGCAGAGGCTGATACTAGAGGTCGTCAATAGGCGCATTGTTGAGGATTTGAGCATTCAGCTAAGTTGGTAAGCCTTCTTTACATCGGAGGATCGTTCTTTATTTTCATCTAGCCTTATAGAGTTAGACTTGAGTTATATTATCTTGTTTTGAGGTAGCCATGGGTGTAACACCCCAACTTTTTTTTTCTAAGATTGAGTCATCTTTCATATGATATACGATCTTAATTGATAATTCTTAATTGAGCATAGATGTTAAAGTGAATTCCTTAGAGTGGGAATAGAATTGGAGATGATAAAATGATCTTTTACATCAAGTCAAGTCCAAAGAATTTCTACCGACGAAGTTTTCGTATGAGTTGATAGAAGGGTCAACTTCAAATGACCATATATACTAAAGTATAATGCTTTAGGTGACCCATAATATATCAAATTAAAGATCATTGAATTAGCTTTCAAATGCATCTTATTTCACCTTAATAAGAGTTCTGAGTAGAAATGACCATTTTACTGGAGACCTGCAAAGCTGTTAGAAGGTCCGCGAAGGCTCTGCGACGCGGACCTATCGCGAACCCTTTTCTGGATAAGCTAAGCGACGCCCCTTTATTTTATTTTGAGGGTACTTTTATCCTAAAGCCTTCGAGGTCTATTTAAGGTCCCAAAACACATAAGATGTCAGTTTTATGCGTAAAAACCCTCTCCTTCACTCCTAAATATAAATGCTTAAGAATCATCAAGAAAGTCATCAAGTTAGGATTAACTTTCAAGATTCTTCATGAAGGTGAGTTATTCTTCATAAGCTTTCAGCTAATTTCTCTATCTATTCATGAATCCCTAATAGAATCTTAAATCATAACCTAGGGTTTCAAGAAAGCGAATTCAAGAATCCCAAGAAAGGATTCCTTGATTCTTCTTTTCATGAATTAGGGTTCTTCATCAAAAACTCTAAAGATTCTAAGCCAAGAATTCAAGAATTAAAGAGAAAATCTTCAAGCAATCTCTTCACAAGTTCTTCCACTCTTAAAGAAATACCGAGATCGAGGATTTTCTCCAAGAAACGAGTATTCATCAAATTTTGATTGTAATATCAAATTTACAGGTATGTAAGGCTAAACTAAAAGTATGAGATTGTTCTCTCATGTGCCCGATAGAGTTCATAGATGTGTTGATGGTTGAAGAGTCTACATGCATGAATACTTGAGGATTTTCATTGAAAAAAAATGATTTGAAATTACATGTTTTCTATGTTGATGATCATCATACTATTTGTTTTCTTGAAATTAACATTTTTCATGAGATTGTGCATAACCCCACATGATTATTTGAAAAGCATGCATAATAAACTTAGGGGGATAAGTCTAGAGCCTTGACTATGATGATATCTGTTTTGTTGTGATTGTGTTTCAAATTGATGAGAGTCTTGATGATGATGTTGATGAGAATGATGTTCATGAGTCTTAAACTTGAAACTAAATTCTAAAAAGAGTGTTTTGAGTCCATGATGTTGATTTTGATGTTAATGTTGATGAGATGAGTTGATGTTGATGAGACAAGTTGATGTAGATGTTGATGTTGGGGTACTATGTCCCTATGGGACTGATGATGATGTATTATGTCCCTATGGGACTAATGAGGTTGATGTTTTATGAGTATGTCGAGTTTTGGGAGGAGTTTTGAGCACCAAAATGGGTGAGAGTTAGTCCCACTTGATCCCATTAACTACGTGGCCCACGTAGGAAGAGAGGATTGAACCACAATGCGGATGACTCCTTTCTTGTCCCAGTAGAGGACTAAGGTTTTTCTTGTGGATCTCCTGAGGTTGATGTCCTTTACCTCGGGCAGAATACTGGATGGATGTCGCAACGACATTGCTTCGTTGTATCATCACTAGCTCATAGGTGATGGTTGTCGGTTAGAGAAACTCCCAGTTAGGTTTCCCAGTGAGGTCTTACTTTGATAGTACTCTGATGTAGATGTTAATGTTGATGTGATGATATGTGTCGAGTTTCCTTGAGTTGAGTTGAGTTGAGTCGAATTTCCTTGAGTTGAGTTGAGTTGAGTTGAGTTTCCTTGAGGTGAGTCTGATGTATTGATGAGATGTGGATGGGTCATTGTCTACTCTTTGTTATTTCTTTAGATAGACATTTGACATTCTGATGAAGTATGATGTTGAGTTGATGTTATTCCTATATTATCCTACTCGTTTCTGTTTCACTCAGCTCTTTTACATACCAGTCCATTCCATGTATAGATGTCCCCTTCTGAGATTGTATCATTTATGATGCAGAAGCAGGTATTAGAGATCATCGACAGGCACTTCGTTGAGGATCTATTCACATTCAGCTGATAGGCGTGACCTCCTTGTTTTCGGAGGATTTGCATATTATTAGCATCTAGCTTGAGTAGTACTATATTTTCCTTTTGTTGGGTAGCCATGGCCTGTCATGGTACCATCTAGATGTTTGGGTTAGAGGCTTCATAGACACTGAGTAGAGGATGTTATTTCTTGTTTTTTTCTCAACTATTCTTTGTTGGAAATTAACATTTTATATAAAGATTTGATTACTTTCATTGCATTAAAGTCTTTTCCTTGAGGATGTTTCTTCCGCTGTTGAGTATGAGGTGACGATGAGGCTAAGTGGTTCACTCGGGGGCTAGCAATAGCCTGTGAGTGCCGGCCACGCCAAGGGTACCCTCCCGGGGCGTGACAATCTTGGTATCAGAGCATAGAGTTCAAATGTCCTAGGGAGTCTATGAAGCCGTGTCTAGTAGAGTCCTTATTATTAGTGTGAAGCACGCTACATCCATGTTAGGGAGACTATAGGACATTAGGAAAAGTTTCCTTCTTTTAGATTCTGATCTTGCGATAGAGCTTTTTCCTAAGAAATCTACGATGATTTGTGCATTGATCTAAGCCTTTTTAACTATGTCTCGTCCACGATGTGATAGAGACAGTAATGTTCAAACTCTTACAAATGAGAATCTCTAAGATAAAGTAATCAGAATGGTTGTGAGACTGTACCAGGCTTGAGAGAAGCCGACTAGTGTGCAAAGTTGATTGAGTAGAAAGAGTGCACTATTACTCATATGAATCATGCATTTGAGTTAACTCTAGATGTACCCAGACCCTCTTTTTTCAAATCTTGCTTCTGACGTTTCCCAAGAGAGAAGAACTTATGTCTCTAAAGAGTTTGCTGTTACCACCTTAGAGTGAGATGTGAGTTCTTATGAACCCTGAGTAGAATCTAATCATCCCAGAGCTAGAAGGATGATGATGGGAAGAAAAGGAAGAGATAGCAAGAGTGATGGATGACTGAGGCTTATAGTTAGAGTGATGTATTTATTAGGTCAGTAATGACGCGTCGATTGCCATAAGTTTGATGAAAGAGTCGTGAGTGCCCTATGATTTTCATGATGAGGTATAGAGGGAGAATTATTGTCAGAATGTTGTAGAGCATGCTCAAATTAGAAGGAAGTTGTATTGATGTGTTGTAGTATTCATACTATTGAGGGTGAAGTGTAGATGTTGAATAGAGGAAAAGAGTTCTTTCAATGTAATAGATCTATATTAGGCTTATGATTTTTAACTGAGAGTTCAATGGACTCATCGAGTTATGAGGTTAGTCAGATAAGAAGAGATGATTGAATAGGTGAGTGGTACTGAGTTGTGAGGAAGGGATGCATTGAGTGAATACTCGCTATGAGATTTTAGTGGGATTATGTTCTTTGAATTTTTACCTAGTAGTTATAAGTTAGCATTAGAGAGGTGTGTGATGCACATGTTAGTGCTAGATCTTAAGCTTGAATTTGAGGAGTAGTGTTAAAGAGGAGACAACATCATGAGAGTGATAGTCTTAGTTGGAGATTTTCTCTAAGACGCTTTCCATAGTGTATTTTCGAGAAAAAGGTGTTGATTTGTGAGGAAGTGATGCTATGGGCAAGGTACAAGTGCCCCTTAGGTAAGACGAGTGAGACGAGGGTAGCTCAACAAATAAGAAGAGGCTTAAGATATGTATCCATGATTGTGTAAAGATGTGTGAAGCTATAAGTTATGACTGCTATAAGAATCTAGATAGTATATTTGAGTTGTCAATGTGGAGTAGGCTGATGTAAGTAATCTACGCCATCACGAGTAGCTAAGTTGATTTGGGGCTTATTGATAGATGATGATGAGTTTTCCATGATAGACTAATTCTTATGTAATTAAATTTGTGAGAGCACAGAAGTTGAGCGCTAGTAGGCAAAAGAAGAGGTTAGATTGTGAGAATTGTGGAAAGTGGTTATGTACACCATAAAAATAGCAAATATAGAGAGATTTCCATAGAGACTGGAAGGAGGAAAGAGTGATAGTGTTGAAAAGAGTCTGAGTGGCTATTTATATGTATGCGACTATATATAGTAGAAGAGTTTAAGATATTCTTGTGGATAGTGATTTCTTGAATGTGTGGAGGTATATGCTTATAGCCTAGTAGAGGAAATCGATTTACAAACTTAGAGTAATGACCTTGAGAGCTAAGGGAGAGTTGATGTTATGCTCGGTAAATTATCTAAATACCCCTAAAGGAGAGATGTATGCATAACACGTCCTCCGATGCTCAGATGGAAAATCCAAGCCCGCATTTGTGATCAACAAAAAAAATTGAGTGGGGGAAGGGCTTCGGTTGATATTTAGAGAGACCGAGTGAAAAGATAATTTTTCATTCCGAAACGAAACACAGTGAAGGTTCGCGACAGAGTCGCGTCGTGGACCTATCGTGGAGAGGGACTTACATTTTTTTTTCAAAACTTTTTGATGAGATTGGGAAAACTCGTTCAGAAAAGTTTTGCCGAAAATGTATTATTCGCGACCAGTCCTCGTCGTGGACCGAGTCACTTCGAGGCTGGAAATTTCTAAAACTTTTGAGGGGCATTTTGGTCCATTCCTAACACCTTATAAACTCCCTGCATAACTAATATAAGTCATTTTAACATGAAAAGGGTCTAAAACCCTATTCTAAGCCCTTTTCTATCAATTGAATAAGACTAGGGCTTGAAAGAAGAGGAGAAGAGCTTGAGATGGAAGAATTCAAGATAGGATGAGAGTTCTTAGTTTTTGATGATGATGTGATGCCATTTTCTTTTAAGGTTATAGATGCGGAGGAGGAGTTAGAGAAATCGTGAGGAGTCTAATAGATAGATAAAACCATATTAGTATCTCCCGTGGTAAGAGTTCATGCGATCGAGGGTGTAAGCTGCTATCGTAGGCTTAAATGTGTGATTGCTATTATGCGAGTGTATTAGAGTGATAAGGGCGAGTAGTATTCTCTAAGTACAGGTTACTATGGAGTGAGAGTTCTTGATTCTGATGTCATCTTACGCGTGTACTGACCTTCGGCTTGTTGTGCCACTGTTGATGGTATGATGTAGAGTATCAAATTTTAGAGGTATAATCATGTTTATTCTGTGTGGAGAGGTAGTGGTTTGGGGGTTTCGTCAAAGGGGGAGATGATGAGTTCCTCCATGTCCAAATAGTGATGTTGATAATAGTAAACTGAGAGTGAGGATGGATAAGAAGGAGTGAGTGTATCCTCATTGTAATATCGGTGTTAAACTTGTGTCATGAAGGGATAGAGATAGGGATGAGGAAAGAGATGAGATGTATGATGCGCAATAGATAGGTAAGAGTATGTTGATATGAATTTGAGTGAGAGTTCATTGAATGGTGGAGGTAGAAGTGACAAGTAGGCTTGAATGGAAGAAGAAGAGGTGGCTGAGTGGAGGTTTGCATAAGAGCTATGAGCTTGCATTGATGGAGTAGAGTGCCATGAAAAAGAGCTCAGTTGAGGTGGGGACTTGAATATGAGAGTGTCCTCAGAGTCTTGTTTATACGATGGTCCTATTCTTGATTAGAGTTGATGTCTTCCTTCCTGAGTTCGAAAGAGTAATTATCGAGGTGCAAATTGATTGACTTTCGATGTTCCTTCCTTCGTGCTTGATGAAGAGAATGCAGGATGTAATTTCCTTACTCTTGATTTAAATTGAGTTGTCTATTTCTGAGTTGATGTGTCAATTCCTGAGTCTGAATGGAGATGGTTTAAGATTGATGAGGAGTCGAGAGTTTGATTGATTGAGTGAGTTTTGATAAGAGTTCTGATTCTTATTCGTGCCTTGATGTCTACCTCTACTCATCATTCGAGGACGAATGATCCCGAGGGGGAAATAATGTAACACCCAATTTTTTTCTAAGATTGAGTCATCTTTCATATGATATATGATCTTAATTTATAATTCCTAATTGAGCATAGATGTTAAAGTGAATTCCTTAGAATGGAAATAGAATTGGAGATGATAAAATGATCTTTTACATCAAGTCGAGTTCAAAGAATTTCTACCGACGAAGTTTTCATATGAGTTGATAGAAGGGTCAACTTCAAATGACCATATCTCCTAAAGTATAATGTGTTAGGTGACCCATAATATATATCATTGAATTAGCTTTCCAACGCATCTTATTTCGCCTTAATAACAGTTCAGAGTAGAAAGTTATGATCATTTTACTGGAGACCTGTAGAGCTGTCTGAAGGTCTGCGATGGCTTCGCGATGCGGACCTATCGCGAACCTTTTCTGGATAAGCTAAGTGACGTCCCTTTATTTGGAGGTCTATTTAAGGTCCCAAAATGCATAAAACATCAGTTTCATGAGTAAAAACCCTCTCCTTCACCCTTAAACATAAATACTCAAGAATCATCAAGAAAGTCATCAAGTTAGGATTAACTTTCAAGATTCTTCATCAAGGTGAGTTATTCTTCATAAGCTTTAAGCTAATTTCTCTATCTATTCATGAATCCCTAATAGAATCTTAAATCATAACCTAGTGTTTCAAGAAAGCGAATTCAAGAATCCCAAGAAAGGATTCCTTGGTTCTTCTTTTCATAAATTAGGGTTCTTCATCAAGAACTCTAAAGACTCTAAGCCAAGAATTCAAGAATTAAAGAGAAGCTCTTCAAGCAATCTCTTCACAAGTTCTTCCACTCTTAAAGAACTACCGAGATCGAGGATTTTCTCCAAGAAACGATTATTCATCAAATTTTGATTGTAATATCAAATTTCTATGTATGTAAGGCTAAACTAAAAGCATGAGATTGTTCTTTCATGTGCCCCATAGAGGTCATAGATGAGTTGATGGTTGAAGAGTCTATATGCATAAAAACTTGAGGGTTTCTATTGAAAAAAAATGATTTGAAATTACATGTTTTCTATGTTGATGATCATCACACTATTTTTTTTCTTGAAGTTAACATTTTTCATGAGATTTTGCATAACCACACATGATTATTTGAAAAGCATACATAATGAACTTAGGGATGAGTCTAGAGCCTTGACGATGATGATGTCTGTGATGTTGTGATTGTGTTTCAAATTGATGAGAGTCTTGATGATGATGTTGATAAGAATGATGTTCATGAGTCTCAACTTGAAACTAAATTCTAAAAAAAGTTTTTCAAGTCCATGATGTTGATTTTGATGTTGATGAGGCGAGTTGATGTTGATGAGATGAGTTGATGTTGATGTTGATGTTGATGTCGAGGTACTATGTCCTTATGGGACTGATGATGATGTATTATGTCCCTATGGGACTGATGATGAGGTATTATGTCCCTATGGGACTGATAATGTTGATGTTTTGTGAGTATGTCGAGTTCTGGGAGGAGTATTGAGCACCGAAATAGGTGAGAGTGAGTCCTACTTGAACCTATTAACTATGTGGCTTGCGTAGGAAGAGAGGATTGAACCGCAATGCGTATGAATCCTTTCTTATCCCAATAGAGGACTGAGGTTTATCTTGTGGATCCACTGAGGTTGATGTCCTTTACCTGGGGCAGAATACTGGATGGATGTGGCAACGACATCGCTTCGTTGTATCATCACTGGCTCATAGGTGATGGTTGTCGGTTAGAGAAACTCCCAGTTAGATTTCCCAGTGAGATCTTACTTTGATAGTACTCTGATGTAGATGTTGATGTTGATGTGATGGTATGTGTCGAGTTTCCTTGAGTTGAGTTGAGTTGAGTCGAGTTTCCTTGAGTTGAGTTGACTTGAGTTTCCTTGAGTTGAGTTGAGTTTCCTTGAGTTGAGTTAAGTCGAGTTTCCTTGAGTTGAGTTGAGTCGAGTTTCCTTGAGTTGAGTTGAGTCGTGTTTCCTTCGAGTTGAGTTGAGTTGAGTTGAGTTAAGTTTCCTTGAGGTGAGTCTGATGTATTGATGAGATGTTGATGGGGCATTGTCTACTCTTTATTGTTTCTTTAGATAGACATTTGACATTCTGATGAAGTATGATGTTGAGTTGATGTTATTCCTATATTATTCTACTTGTTTCTGTTTCACTCAGCTATTTTACATACCAGTACATTCCATGTACTGATGTCCACTTCTGGGACTGCATCATTTTATGATGCAGAAGCAGGTATTAGAGATCATCGACAGGCACTTCGTTGAGGATCTATTCGCATTCAGCAGATCGGTGAGACCTCCTTGTTTTTAGAGAATTTCCATATTATTATCATCTAGCTTGAGTAGTACTTTAGTTTCCTTGAGTTAGGTAATCATGGTCTTTCATGGTACCATCTAGATGTTTGAGTTAGAGGCTTCCTAGACACTGAGTAGAGAATGTTATGTATTGTTTTTTTCTCAACTATTCTTTGTTGGAAATTAACATTTTATATAAAGACTTGATTACTTTAATTACGTTAAAGTCTTTCTCTTGAGGATGTTTCCTCCGCTGTTGAGTATGAGGTGATGATGAGGCCAAGTGATTCACTCGGAGACTAATAATAGCCTCTGAGTGCCGGCCATGCCAAGAGTACCCTCCCGGGGCATGACAATGGGTCTGTCATTAGTACCAACTGATAGTGATAGAGGCTTAATAGACTAGAGTTAAGTATTGATGTTGAGATTTATTGAGCTAGTTTCTTTCTATCAACCTTTTTCATTTATTTGATATATTTTTGAGACATTAGATTTGATCATCTTTATCTTAGTCTTCCTGATTTTATAGAGTTATTCAAATGAATGGATGTTAGAATGCCAAGTGGTTCACTTGGGGACTAGTAATAGTCTCCAAGTGTCGGCCACATCTATGCTACCCTACTGGGGCGTGACAGGTAGAGACCGCTATTAACTAATGGGGTTTGTCAAGTCTGAATTTAAATTAGTTGGACTTCAATTATAAATCTGAACATCGGAAGAATAATTTAAAAAATGTATACTTTTATGACAATATTAAGGATTTTCAAATATTTATAGTATTCAATTTATATATGTACTATATTAAAAGCATAAAGACTCTTAGAAATATTGTTTGTACTTTTTGCCCTTCATTTAAATACTCAGCTTTAGAAAAAATTGACTTTTCACTATTTTTGTTAATTTATTATTTTATCTTCAATTTATTTAGTTTGAAGTTTCATTTTGAATTAGAATTTCTTTACATTTAGAATTCACTCTTGATTTAGGACTATTCTATGTAAATAATTGTCTAGGCTATAAAGAAAAAAAAAGAAAAATATTATTATGTTTCTAATATTTAAAAATTTAAAATTAACTAAACTTTGATTATCAAATATTTTATTAACATTAAACTACTCCTTTTATATTTAAGAATATTTTTTAAAATTAAATTTTAATTAATTAATTATTTAACTTTTGACTATTCAACTTCAAATTATTACTTTATGTATTTATAAACTATTAACATATCTATATCATAAGTAATAGAATTGATTTTCTCATTTTTTTTTCTATTAATAATAGATTAAACTATTGCATCAAATTAATAGTATTCATTTAATTTTGTTTACATGAATATTATATTTATTTAATAATAAGTATTATTTATATATAATTTTTATATTGACATGACATGCAACACATACACACTAAATTAGTTTCATAAAAGGTGCAAATAGGATCTGAATTTGATATTATTCAAAATTGTTAATTATGGTGAACCTGTCAAAACGTTATTTTATACAATTATAATAGATCATATAAAATATGTATTTTATGGAAGTTTGAAACTATCGTAATACAAATTATATAAGTCATTATCGGTTTGTAACATTGGTGATTTCACAATACTAATATTATTTAGAGGGATTGTGACAACGTCAAAATTTGCCATTTTAAGCTCATTATGGTGGTTATAAACCAAAATTTTACCTCAAAAAATATTGTCGAGATCATTTCAGTATTCTTTTATGGTGAACCTGGACAAAAAAAAAAAAAAAAATCCCCACAACGAGAATGATTTTGTGGTAGTTGAAAGGCCCTCCAAAAATTGAATGTATAGTGGGGGTCTTTACAAGTCCGCACTTAAACCGCCACAAAACAAAACATATTTTGCGGGAATTGACACTAACGTCACAAATCAAATGTGTAATGGGGTTTTTTCTGGCCCCCATAAATAAGCCACCACAATTTAATAGTTTTTTCGGTAGTGTTATAAAGGAAAAAACAATCTTTTGTAAATTGCAAATTCAAAAATTGGATAAATTGAAAACTATAAACTTGAGGGGTTTTAGTAAAGAAACATTGCACATATATAATTACTAATAGCATAAAAGTCATTATATTAAATTGTAGTAATCTAGTTGTGTCATAAGTTCTTTCATATCTTGGTCATAACAATAAGATGTAGATAATATAAAATTAATTCGCTTTAATTGTTGAATTTGGTGTTAAATTTTTTATATGAGGATTTTTTTTTCAAGTATCTTCATGAATATTGAGATTTTATCACATTAATAAAACTGCTATATTAAAATAAATATTTATGTGTGAAAGCTCTCGAATGGTGAATGAGAATTGACTTTCTTGATTGATATTTTTTATATATATTATATATTTACTTCTCACAACTTGGATAAATCGGATTTTATGTTGTAATATTAGTTATAAAAATTTAAATGATATAAAATTTTATTGAGAATTATCTACTCCATTTCAATTTATTGAAGTTGTTTGACTGGGCATGGCATGGTGGCACATGACATTGGCAAATAACACTTGTTTATTAAAGAGAAAATACATGAAGTGACACTTGAAGTTGCACGGATTTTAAAAAAAGGCAACTTAACTTTTTCAGAATTCTATTACTCCCTTTAAATTTTTTGAAGTATTGTCGCTACATTCATTTTTTGTTTACCGAGTATAGAGAATGTATGTTTTTTTTTAAAGAACGCGAGCAACCTAAATTAATGAATATAATTTTACTTTTCAAGTATTTTGTTATAAAATAAACTTTTTAGTTTTTTTTATTATTCTAATGTCATGACCCAAGTGTGATGGCACTTGCATTTAACCCGCTGAGGCTAGTCAGCCTAAACACAAAATAACAAAATAATGCAAAAGGTAAAGCGAAAATACAGTCTAAATATGAAAGGATAAGCATACAAGAAGGTTATTTAGATCTAAAGTCGACCCAAGACTGGTGTTACATGTACAAGCCACTACTTTAACTGAAATGAAGGAGAAATGGTACAAGTCTAAATGTAATACTCCTCAAATAAAATATAGCATAAGGTAAAAGAGCCCCAAGAGTCCATCAAAATACAAGCTTCAACCTCTCAAGAGTCCATAAGCTCGACCCAATAGGAAAGGAAAAGATCAAGAGTATCGGGCTCATTACCTGCACAAATATAGAAGCAAGGGTGAGTATCAACCTACACAGTACCCAACAAGAAGATCTAAACGCAGGTAAAGAATAAAGAACACAGTTACTCTTATCAGCCCAACAATATACCTCCGAAACTATAATCCAGCAAGTAGGAAAGCCATCATACACAATATGTGTGTGTGTGTGTGTGTTTGTCACAACCCAGTTGCGATCATGATGAGACATGCTAGATCCCACATATAGGAAAGCTAATTACCTAACCCCAAGGTACCTGTCCTAGTTCTCTCTAGTCAGAATCATAACCAAAATGGTAACATAAATAACCGAAACCTACCTAGAACCTGGAAGTCAACTGTACAGAGCTACAATAGACGCAAGGACATATAATACACATATATCAATAACCATAATACTATACAAAACTAGGAGTGCACCTACAAATACATAAACTCTATTGTACCAGGCAAATATCGAAAAGAAAAAGATGGTTATCACAAGGAAGAAGACTGTGATAGACCCCGAGCTGCTTGAGCTCACCAAAATGAAGTCTCCTGTGTGCTCCCGAATCCCTAACTTAGCAATCATAGCATGCACCTGGACCTGCACTATAGGAAGATGCAAAAATGTAGGGGGTGCGTACCAGAAAGAGGAACTTAGTAGGCATCATCGATTAACCGAATGAAATATAGTAAATCCAAAAGAGTCAAATATAAAGAAATGCAGCAGGTCTGGTCAAATCGAAACTCAAATCAAGGAAACAACATGTCTGGAGGGCCTCACCATAATTGAGCCAACTAAGGAAATGAACAATGATAACTGAACTAACCCAAATGGTAAACAATTATAACCTGAACCAACCCAAGTAATGAACATTGATACCGACGGACGAAAGTTATGTAGGCTCTTATCATAACTGCCTCTAACTGAGGCATAATATTGTACGTGGGTGCAAGGTCCTAATATCTATATCTATACGCCAATAGGGCCCCATAAGCACAGAAGGTACACCCATGCATAATCTGATTAACAAAGTCACGATAGAACCCAACTCCAAATATCATATGATCACAAATCGGCTATACGTTGGAGTAAGGCCCTAGTGTCTAAGTCTAAACGTCTCTTAAGCCCCCAAAAGCCCAAGAGGTACACCCATGCACAGCCAGGTTATGAATAGGTGTATGGATTCATGGATAATCAATCATGGGGCTTTGCACCAACAATCACATGTCAACCGAGTCCTCGACCCTGTGCCGAAACATGGCACCTGATCCAAAATATACATGTGTAATGGTGGGACGTATCCTCTACAGGAGAAAGAATCCACCTCATGTAAAAAATGTGTCTCAACTCAGAATGTCAATCACAGGGCCTCGCCCTGAAATGGAATAAGCAGGGTCCTCGACCCAAAATATAATCAATGGAGTCCACGACCCATAATCAATCGGGTCTAAAACCCGAAACAACAGGTGTGTAATATCTCTCTCTGAATAAATAGTAGTGTCTCAAGCCTAAATTGGAACTAAATCTCAGTTAGCGCTTGCTCCTTAGAATCAGCATTCGCCACCTGGCATTACAGTAATGACCAGCGAGACACGCACCATAGGGAGCGTCACCCAAGACTTGGACTGATAATATATGACCAACAGTGCTTAAACAACAATGGGGAGCGTCATCTGGGATTCGAGATATCAATCAGCATACACAACCAGTACATCCAGATCCGAAACTCCAACGTCATGTCGTGCCTAGAGTGAATATAGGTGATGACCTCTCAACCTGGGTATCCCAAAATCTCAATTCAAACCATACAACAGTAACTACTACCTCTCTTAGATACAACATATACCCCAGATCAGATGGAGAGAACCATTGCCCAACAACCATCGACAATATATCGGAGCGTGTGTGTATCACAAATCACCAAAGAGTCATGCCCAACAAAAGCCAAGTATACCATAAGTACCCAGAGTGAACATAGACAATCACATTGCATTGCAAGTATCCTGGACAACCCAATCCAGCAAAGCCATCTCTATACCAGAATCAGGCCACAGTACGACATATAATTAATAGACAATCTCCAGTCAACATATTTTAATAGCAGCACACTCTACACCCTCATATAAGCACGAGTAAATTCAAAACACATGCTTGTCCTTGGGCACTAGCTGATATTTGGCCCTTCCCATGCCCTTTTTCGGTATAAAGTATCTCATAGGGCAGCATCGATATAACCAAAGCTAAGGCCCAAGAGGTTAGACAATAAGAAGGATGGCACCCACCAGAATAGTATCGTAGCCTAGTTGTGACAAGGGATATCTCCTCGGGCTACCATGTGCTGGCCCACAAATAATGTTCCCTTGTCAAAACAAGGTACCAGTCCGCAGGACTAACCCACATAGTTACTATCTCATCACAGATAGCCTAGGAAGCTTGTAGGATATAGCCTACACCTTGTTAACAAGGTCACACTCCCGTCCCTAACCTACTAGTGGCTTAGTAGCAACGCATTCCATATTACAGGTCATAGGGCTCCTTTAGGAGTATAACTATACTGTTCCCAAAACGTGATGTGCTTCCCTAGTCATTGGCTAGTATCACAAGCACATGATGAATAAATCACAGTAAACATGACCATATTAGTTATAGGGCAACGTAGAATCAAGTTTAATTAGGAAATTCTACCACAAAGACTCAAAACAGATATAGACAACCACAACCATATCGTATATATAAATACCAACCACCCAAAACCCTAGATACAGATATAGATCAGTGCACAAGGTAGAATGTAATCACTTATCAGCCTTAGAAGTAAGTATTATTTAGTAATCTTAGGCCACACACACATACATGCAAGAGTCAAACTCTGTGAGCATACCTGTCACTTCTTCTCAGCCTATCTGGACCTTTTCGTAGTTAAACAGTGTAAGAACTAAGATAGTATAACAACTACAACCAACACAACCCTCAATACAACAACTATCATCCCATAACATCATGTATTTTCAACACATAGATTGTATACAACCATATACAATGTATACTCCACAACTCAATCTATAAATAGTACATTACTACATATTCCAACTCAAATACGCATGCATTTCCACTTAGTCTAAGGTTTAGAGGAAGCCTAGCTTACCTGGCAGAGGATGTCTTGCATCCTAAACTAATCCAGCTGAGGTTTCCTCCTCCAACTTGCTTCCGATACTGCTCAGCTATCAAACCATAAGTGACAAGATCATTACATCTGATTTAGCTGTAAAATCTCAGGAAATGGGTGAAATTACATCAATTACGGCTAAATTGGGGAAAATTGAGTCCCACACTTGAAATGCCAAACCAATCCCCGTAAAATGATCCTTGCATCACCCCAAGTCCATAGCCAAATATTCGGCCTAAAACGGACCATAGAAGACCAAGAAAAGGCCCAAAATGACTTTACAAGAAAAATATTATTTCCAAAACTTTCTCGGTCGAAATTCTCAAAAAGGGGACAAAATGAACGAACACCCAACATTCCACAGTGTTCCACTCAAAACGCAGAATAGTTTAGGCTTAAATTTCACTTAATCTGTCAAGAATCGATTACAGAATCAACACGTAAAGTTTTCACCAATTTCAAGAAAGTAACCAACTAAACCAGTGAATTTACCTCGAAATATTTGTCAAATCCTAAGTGCAACTTCACAACAATGTTCCTTGAAAAAAACTGAGTCACATAGGCTTTTAAACCACTCAAATAAGATGAAGAATGAGCTAAAAAATGCGGTGCAAAATTGCATGTATATATATAATAATGTCCTTAAAGAATGCCATATATATATATATATATATATATATATATATATATATATATATATATATATATTGTCATCCTGCCACATAACTTCCATGTGGCACAGTGTTATGCTACCACATGGCAGCACCAATTGATGCCATGTCGTCCCCTCTCCTTCTATTAATCGTTTGATCTCTTTTTCATCATTTTAGGCTCGTCCAGACATCAATATTTGCAAACGAACTATGCAACCCTACGAATTTAGACGTTCCAGATGCAATGGTGTTGTCAAAATTTCCAACATGATAAAGTGAGGGTCCAACTTATTTATGCACAACTTTTAACGAAAAGCCCCCATGGGGTCAGATCATTTCCGGATGTCCCCAGTGTCAAACGAAGGGTCTTCCTAGACCAAAATAGATGTTTCAGAGCAAACTGCTATCATAATTCTCATTGTTTCCCAAGGGCATTGATTGAGTCAACTATTAACTGGTCTAGGCAACTAAATTTACAATCTATGAAATAATTGCACTGGAAATGCCTCTAGACTAATTCGATCGTTTCGGAGCTAATAAAATTGTCAGAATTCTACTCTAAGACCATTACTAGGATTTTACCTAAAAACTTATTTTATAGGAAAGACATCCCCAACTAACTCAAAAATCCATGTAACTCTCACATAACCCGACAATAGCCATCCCAATAGTCCCAACTAATCACCAATGGCCCGAGGTTTAATCATCATATCACTTGAAATACATATTCACATTTAAAGTAATGAAATGAAATGAGAGGTCAGGAATGCAAGTAATACAATGCAATGTCAAATAATTATGATACATGTCTATCCTATGATACACATTTGCTGATTCATAGACCAAAACCATGGGGGCCTCACATGGACCAGGTGTCACGACCCAAGCCCTGGGCCTTGCTGCGACACGACAAAGGAAGAGCCCAAAGGAACCCCAGATGAGCCTCTTAAGCATACATGGCCTATCTTTGATTCGGAAAGCAAAATTTAAACAAGCAGCAGTAATTCTAGAGGAAACGAGACTTTGAACTCACACTAAGGGGATATTACAAGGAAGAGAATTAGCATGGATCATATGGCAAATAAGTCTAAGGGGAGGGTATGTATGACTCACGCTATAGGGGCAATTAGGGATTTAGGACTTTGACCTCATCAATACAACAAGCAATCAATAAAAAGGAAGAAATAAGGGAATAGAAGAGTCTTGCATAATACATAACATAATAAGAGTCAAGCTCATGCATACAAATCCACATTCCTATATCCAACAACACCTCTAATTTGAATGGGATGGGGGCCAAGAAATCTCCTAGGCTCATCCTCAAAAGGTTATATCCATAAATAGACAAGTCTTACTAAATCATGAAAGTAAATAGCTATTGTCCCCGAATGTGGAGGACTCACCAAAAGTTATCTTTAACCTAACCGTCTAGCCACGTGGAGGAGAAGGCTGAATAGGAGCTCCAGTCCTTATATGGTTAAATCATATTGGGAAAAAATATGCGTTAGTACTTGGAACGTACTAAGTATGTGGGATGCAATGCAACAAGGAATATAAGCCATAATTAGAGAATATGCGTAATCATGATCTACATATATAAGCTTAAACAATGCCTAGTCAAAATCTGCATGACAAAGCATCGTCATATAACATATCGTACATAGATAGGAATGAACCATAATTGACATCTAAGACCAAGAGAGCTACTACTTGGAATTCGGATGTTCGCTCCACACCGGACTAGGAGTGGTCTACATTTCCAAGGTAAACCAAACACTCATCTTACGGGAACTCCTTCATTTTGGAAAGTGCTTCATAAACACAAGAACACCACCTTTTTTGGTAAACATATGATAAAAACCTTATGAGAACACCACACTTTTCAGTATTTAATTAGCATGTGATATACGGGAACACCACCCTTTTTGGCCAATCATGAAACTCAAGCTATATGGATCTGTTAACTAATTCACTAACTTATGGTGGCACCATAGTTAAGGGACAATGGTTATCAATGAAGGTCCTCTTAGTGTTAGGTCACAATCCCAAGGAATACTCAAAACATACTTATAGTCATAATTTACAAGGGATCATAACATCATAATAATATCATAGAGTAGCTCATCAAAACTGAAACATCATATATCAAGGGTAGGGCTTCATATCTATCATAATTTTTCATAATATTCTCATACCTTATAGCATGCATAATAGCTCTTTAAATTGATGACATTCATAACTCACATATCTCGCCAAAGGACCTTCATCAACACAAGATGCTAGGTACAAAACTTTAATTAAACATGGTAGGTATGCATATCTACTCAAAATCATACAAAAGTCACGATTTAGAACATCAGAAGAGTAAATAAAGTCCTTTTCAAATCATTCAAAGCAACCCACCATAATATCATAAAACTTAATTAGGACTTCCTTAACCCTCATAAAAATTCACAAGTTTCACATGGCATTTCGATGCAATATGATGTCGAAAGGTAGAATATCATAAATCTCTTCATAATGTCATCATATAAAATAGTTCGTAAACTTTCATAAACTTCCATAACTTGAAAATAGATGAAGAAGAAGAATGGTTGAGCTTTCTGGAGGGAAGGTCCCCACAAATCAAAATCCACATACCTTGGTGTGATTTGGTGAAGAAAAATCTGATTTAGAAGTGGAGAATCTGAAACCCTAGCTTGGCCTTTTCTCTGGAAAGATTTGAAAGACTTGGGAGTGTCTTGGAGGAATTTGGGACTTGGAATATTATCGAATGAATAGGAATGGGGTGGGTTTAGGGTTGTATAGGGCTGAAAAGGGGTCTTTTGGGGGTTAGAACGACATAGCATGGACTTAGAAAATTAGGAAAGGTCGAATTTGCCTATTTCTAAAAACCTACCAGACAAGACCACGAGACCCCAATTATGGGTGATGGTCTATTTTACAGGTTGTGGAAGGGGGTCTCATATGACAACATTTTGAATCCTTAGAAACTGTCTCTGATCCTCAACCCACAATAAGACTTATGGACCATAAGTCAGGGTACAAGTTGTTTGGCATCTCGTATTCCCGACATCCGAAATTAATATTTTTACCAAGTTTGGTCATCATTCCATGAACCTAAATTACAGCCCCTCGGACCACTTACAACCTATAGTCCCCTTCGTAACACCCACTGATACTTGAAAAATTTCTGGATTCATTTCTTAGGCACTTTTACACCTTTCCAAACATGTGGGGCCTTACAATATTCCCCTTGGGAACAGTCATTCCTGAATGTGCTACACGTAAGCTCTAAGGAATAGAATACATGCATCACATGTAAAAAATGCAATATGTACATCATGAAAAATTTCAAACCATACTTCAAAGAATCATTTACAATGTAACCTCAAAATTACATAACCATGCATAGATGACATGAAAATGACATGCAAGGAAGGAGAGGTTCTCAAGTAGGAAAAATCTTAGTACCTCAAGCTTGATTAGAATGGAAGAGATAGGGGTATCTCTTCTTTTTATCAGCTTCAGCTTCCCAAGTAACACTCTCCACTTTTTGGTTCCTCTAAAAGACCTTGACGGATGCAACATCTTTATTTCTCAACTTTTTCACTTGCCTATCCAAGATTTCTACCAGAATGTCCTCATAAGTTCGATTCGCTTCAGCATTCACCGCCTCCAAATGAACAATGGAATTAAGGTCTCCAACACACTTCCTCAACATAGAGACATGGAAGATCGGATGAATCAAGCTCATCTCCATGGAAACTCTAATTCGTACGCAACTTTAGCAATATGTCTCAAGATTCGGTAAGGCCCTAAATACCTATGGATTAACTTTTCTTACTTGCCAGATTGTACAAAACCCTTCATGAACAAAGCCTTTAAGTACACCCATTCTTCAACTTTAAATTCAAGGTATCTTCTACTAGTGTTAGCATAGGACTTTTGTCGACTTTAAGCCATCTTCAATCTTTTCCTTATCATCCTCACTTTCTTTAATGCTTCCATAACTAAATTTGGGTCTAACAAAGCTATCTTCCCCATATAAAACCACCCAACATGGGATCTACAATGTCTACTATATAGAGCTTCGAAAGGAGCCATTCCGATGCTAAAGTGATAGCTATTGTTATAAGCAAACTCTATAAGTGGAAGATGTTCATCCAAACTATCCTTAATTCCAAGATATGAGCCCTAAACATATCCTAAAGAGTTTGAATGGCTCTTTTGGCTTGACATCTGTTTATGGGTGATATGCCATGCTAAGCTTGACTTTATAAGTACCAAGGCCTCTTTGGAAAGACCTCCATAAGTGAAAAGTAAATTGAGAACCAACAATTCAAGATAATAGCCGATGGGACCCCATGCAATCTAACCAACTCATAAATGAACAACTTCACATAATCTTCGGCCCTATAAGTCATCTTAATCGGTAGGAAGTGAGCCGACTTTGTCATTCCCTCAATAATAACCCAAATAGAATCAAAGTGCTTTCTAGTCTTTGGTAGCCCAATCAATAAATACATGTTCATTTCTTCCCACTTCTAAGTAGGAATCTCAATATCTTGGGCTAGGCCACCCAACCTTTGATATTTGGCTTTGACTTGTTGAAATTATGGCAACCGACTACAAACTTGGCAATAGCTCTTTTTATTCCACCCCACCAGTACACTTCCCTTAAATCTCTATACATCTATGTAGAACCGGGGTGAATGGAATGAGATAAATTATGAGCCTCATTAAGGATCAAGTCTCTCAAGCCATCAACATTACGCACATATAACCTACCTTGGTATCAGTGGACACCATCTCCCCCTTAAGAGAAAATCTCTACCTTGCCATCCTTCACCAATGACTTTAATTCCACCAAAGTGGGATCAAGGTCTCCTTTGTATTTGCCCTCTTATGTGAAGAAAGAGTTAGAACCAGTTACAACCATCACACCTCTATTTTTCAGCCTCATCCAACCTAACTCCTAATCTAGCCAACTGGTGAACTTCTTATGCCAATTCTTTCTTATAATCATCAATATGAGCCATAATCTCCATGGAAACTCTACTTAGAGCAACAATAACAACATTTGCCTTGCTCGGATGATAATGCACACTCATGTTATAATCCTTGAGGAGTTCCAACCACCTGTTTTGTCTTAAATTTAGATTTCTTTAGGTTAACACATATTTTGACACTCTTATGATCAGTGAACACATCTACATGAACCCCATATAAATAATGACGCCTTATTTTCAAGGCAAATACTATGGACACTAATTCAAGATCGTGGTTGGGTTAATTATGATCATGCGCCTTATTGCCTAGAATCATAGGCAATGACTTCCACCTTGCATCAATACGCATCCCAAGCTGACTATTGAAGTATCGCAATAAACTACAAACCCTTATAACCCTTTCGATAGGGCCAAAATAAGAACAAATATAAGCTATCTTTCAAAGTTCACAAACTTCTTTCACATTCATCTGTCGATACATATATTTGTCCTTTGTTGGGCATGACTCCACGGTGATTTATGATGCATATACACTCTGATGTAGTGCTGATAGTTGTTATGCGCTAGTTCTTTCCATCTGATGCTGGGTTATTTGTCTTTATCATAGTAAGGTGGTGGATTGTGTGGATAGAGATGATTTTATTAAGAGAGATGGTATGTTAGGGGGATCCAGATCCAAATAGGCTATAGAGGGATTAACTGGTTCTATGCTCTGAGACCTAGATGACACACCCTATAGTTCAAGTCTCTAATGTCCACGTCCGTGTGTTTGAGATCCAAGGTGATGCGCCCCGTGGTCCCATTCTCTGGTGGTCACGTCAGAGTGTCTGAGATCGAGGTGATGAGTCTAAAAGGGTCCGATCATTTGCAAGTATTTTGGGCCTGAAGCCCTATTGACTACACTTTGGGGGCTAGGCCCCATTAGCTGATGTTTTTGGTTAAGGAAATATCCCATTTTGGGGCGAGGTCTCGCGATTGGCATTCTGAATTGAGACACTATTGATTATGCTAGGGGGTTTGTTTCTCCCATAGGGGATACGTCCCACCATTACGCATATATATTTTAGATTGGGTGCCGCGTGTTGGCACAAGGTCGAGGACCTGGGTTATATGTGATTGTTGGGGCGAGGCTCATGATTGATTACCCATAGATCCACTCACCTATTTACACCCTGATTGTGCGTGGATATACTCTCTGCGCATTTGGAGGCTCAAGGGGCATTCAAGCTTAGATACTAGGGCTTTACACCCATGTACAACTGATCCCCTTTTCTAATGATGTGGAGAGCTTGGCTTTGTGATGGTTTTTTGGGATTCTGTGATAGTTTTGAGGGATTCTATGATGATGTATGGGTATTATTATTATGGCGGGTGTACCTTTGGGTTATGGGGCCCAGTTGGCATACAAGCATAGATACTAAGGCCTTGCACTCGCGTACAACGCTAGGCCTCAGTTGGGGGAAGTTATGGTATGAACCTGCATAGTCTTCGTTAGTAGGTATCGATTTTCATCTCTTAGGTTGGTTCAACGTATCACTGTCCTTCACTTCGATTGGTTTATTTATGATTTGAGGGTTTCTAGACATGTCTATGCCTTGATCTGAGTTAGTTTTCTACATTGCTGCAGTTCCCTATATATTTGGGATTTATTTATGTTCACAATTTCACTCGGTCGGCCAATGATGCCTACTGGGTGTCTTTTCTGGTACTAACCCCTATTTTTGCATCTTCCCATGGTGTAGGTTCAGGTACGGGTCGTGATAGCTAAGTGGGGGGACTTTGGGAGCTCTTAGGAGACTTTTGGTGAGCATCGACAACTCTGGCTTCTTCGCAGCCTTCTTCCTTTTTATGGTTGTCTATTGTTCCTAGATATTTGGCCCTTTACTTGTAGTATGGGTTGTATTTGTAAGGCACTCTTGATTTGTATATTGTTGTAGTTATTGATATATATATATATATATATATATATATATTATGTCCTTGTGTCTATTATAGCTCTATACAATTGACTTCCAGGTTCTGAGTAGGTTTTGATTCTAATAATTATTCTATTATGTTGGTTGGGTCTTGACTAAAGATTAGGACAAGCACCTTGAGGTCGTGGTTTGGCTTACCTGTAGGCGGGACCTAGCAGGTGCCATCATGATCGGGACCGGATCATGAAACAAATGAACTACTTCCATTATGAAAAGGCCAATGAATTCCATCCACTAGGAATTGGGGAATCTACTTGCCAAGGCAGATATCCAAAACTTTGGTAACTTCACGATTGCATCTTTAGGGATCATTTTGGCTTACATGGATCCGATAACCTAAAATAGTGTATAAAGGCTCATACGGTGGCACATAGTTTCAGAGACAAAGGGTTGCTACTAGAACTCTCTAGTCAAATTCCACCTCAATGCCTCATTCAGTGTTGAGTATCCCATGGAATACATGATTTAAAAACATATGCATAATCATAATCATCATAAACTTAAAAGCATAGCTTTAACAACATATACATATAGGAGTAGTTCTTCTAAACATAACATAACTTTGAGGGATTAAAAACATCATAACTTTAACTTTCATAAGATTTCATAACTTTCATAACTTGAATTTAACCCTCATCTTTAGAGATTATACTCCTTTTCATAACTTTGATATGATGATTGGTTGAAATTCATGCATACAAATATTAAATCATGAAACCCAAGAGCACTGTACATCATTGTAATGAAAATCATCTATTTAAATCATTCTTAGATAACCCACCACAATCATACATATCATCTTTCATACTTGGACATAGAATCATGAAATTTATCTCATAAATCGTCAATTTAAGCATAACTCATAGTATCATAACTTTCATAGCTTCATAATCATGAAAAAGATCATGATTGAAAATCCTTAAAATCAATTCATGCAATTTGATGTAATTAGATGAAGAATCTAACATAATTCATGCTCAATAGGGTAATTAGGAAGAGCCCATAAGAAATCGCCAATAAAACTTGAAGGGATTTAGAAAATTAGGTTTGGGACTCCATGGGACCCATTGATGAAGTAACCCACGTACCTTTGATTCCTTGAATCTTGAAGAAGAAGGCTTGAAGAAATTTGAGAATCCTTTTTAGGAGCTTTGTCTTCAATGTAGGAAGCTTGATCTCCAAGGAATTTGAGAGATTTATTGGAGGATTTTTAGAGGGAGATTTGAGAGGATTTATGGGTGTTTAGAGAAAGGAGTATGTCTAAAAATAGAAGAATTTTTGTGTATTTACATAGGTCTCAACTAACTTTCCAGGCAAGAAACAAAACTCAAAACAATTTGAACTAATCGGGGCCAGGGGCATGTTGCGGACTTGTCACGCACCCTACTGGTTCGCGCGATTTCACTTGAAAAATTATTTTTTGATGTGGGTGACCTAAAAATTGAAGGTGATCCTTTTCATACACAGTTTTTTCTCCTGAACAAGGAATTTCAAAATAACTCATGGTCTTTAAGATATTTAAGATATACATCATAGGTCCTTTTCGAGCTACGTTGAGGGGTGTTACAAAGGGTCTACATGATGGTTTGTATGTTCACAACTACTGATCATGAATGTGTCTCTTCATGTAATTATGTAATGGAATTCATGCACCATAAAGCTTTTCATGGTTGACTCCCCTTTCTTCACATTCCTTCTTGTCATGTCTTGTCCCCTAACTTTTCAAGTCTAGGATTCATTATGTTTATTCTATTGCATGCTCGCGTACTAAGTACATTCAAATGTACTAATGCATATTATATGCCTGCATTGTATCAGAATGCAGGAGCAAGTAATCCTATTATCCATCCTCGTGTCTAGATCAAGATATTTCCACTATCCAGATTGGGTGAGTCCTCCAGCTTCGAGGATAGAACCTACAATCTTGCTACTCATGCTTTGGTTTGTATTAGAGACAAACTTTCATTATTATTCAGGGTGAGCTAGGGTCTGTTAGATCCCTATCATATGTTATGGTGTAGAGGCATGTATTGGACATATGTATGTTCTTCGATATCAAATTTGTACTATATTGTTATGATCTATCCTATGTTATGTCTCATGCTATATATATGCTTCCACTTATGTATTTCTCATTGATTTACCTTGTATAGTAAGGGTTAATTTGAGGTTTCTTCGGGGATCTCATTGACTATGTTACGACTTAGCCCGAGGCTTGGGTCATGATAAAACAATCTAAAATGACGTAGTTTTAGGCTTAGGGTATGAAAAAAGGTTGAAAATGCCATTCATTATAAACTATCGGACCAAACCACAACCACCTTTTATGGGTCATAGAATGGCCTATGGGTCGTAATTTAGGGGTTTCGTCCGGTAACATTTTGAACCTCTAAAATATAGCCCTGAAGTTCAATCTATGACCCCACTCTACGACTCATAGATTAATCTACGAGTCGTAGAACCCTTCGTAGTTCCTGTCAATACTTAGTAAAATTTTCAAATCTCAGGGCCCCATCTACGAGACCATTTTATAGCTTGTACATAGGATTATCATAAGTCATTCTGTATGTTTGTAGTTCAAGTTCAGAAACTCAATTTTCAACTAACCCAAGAGCCCAAACTACGAACACTCTTTGTGGTCCATGATTTCATTTATGAATCATAAATACCCCTTGTAGATCCTCTCCACACTTAACCATTACAACTAATCCCATCTATGAGCCTTGTTTACGACCCGTGCTTTGAACCACGAGCTGTAAATGAGGCTTGTACTTTGGCTTTGCACATTTTCAGTTCCACTTCCTCTGCACTTTTTGACTACCTATCTTGCGGGGCCTTAGACCATAACAATATGATAGACATGCCCTTTAGAAATCATCTTACAAGCTTTAAGATAGGAAATGAACCAACCTTTATGCATCGAAGTTTTACCCTACCACTCAACAATAGACTCATTAGAGAAATAAAATTTGACCTTACGAGTTTTACAATCTATAGGGGCGTATGAGGCATGTAACTAATCCATATCACGAATAATATCTAAGTCAACCATATGAAGCTCAACAAGATAACAAGGATCAACTTTATGTAAAACTGACACAAGAAAATCTCAGTAGACATTGTTTCCTACCACCAACTCACCAACAAAAGTACACACTGAGAAAGGTTCTAATAAGATCTCGGTACATAGATTAAACTAATTTACAAGAAAAGGTATGAAAAAGGACAAATTGGCAACCAAATCAAATAATGCGCATACATCAAAATTAAAGACCTTTAACATATCGATAACAACATCAGGACTCTCCTCAATTTCTTGAGTTGCGTGGAGGGCACAAAATCAATTTGTGCATTGAACACCACCTTGAGATTGTCCACATCGTACCCCTTGGCCTGGGGGCCTACCACCAACCCCACTTCTACAATTCTTTGCATGATGATCATATTTTTCACACTTAAAGCATGCATCGGAACCATCCAAACATTTCCCTTTGTGAGACCTCGCACACTTCTTGCAAATAGGGTAAGTTTGAGCACCCAGACCACCTTTTTGAAACTTGGAAATCTTCCCCTTATCCTTGTTGAATCTTTGAGGAGGAGTATTGGTTGTACCTTGACCGACATACCTTTGCCCACCTTAGGCCCTTTTAGTGCCACCACTTCCGGACCTTCTGTTGGAGAAGCCACTACCATCAACTTGGGACTTCTAAAACTCCCTAGATCTCTCCCTTATCTTCTCATCCTCTATTTGCTTTGCATAGGTCATAAGTATAAAGATATTCATCTCCTTTACTAGCACAACCATTTTGCATTCTTTGGACACCATACTTGAGGAGTCAGAGATGAATTTGCTCATTCTTGCCCTTGCATTGGCAACCATAAAAGATGCATACCTAGACAAATTATTGAAACTGAGGGCATACTTGCTCACACTCATGTTCTGTTGACAAAGTTTCATTTGTTGCTTTACTTAGATTTAGAATTCATTTGTTAGTACTCTCACTATTGGGCCGAGCTTTTGGACTCTTGAGAGGAGCAGTTTGTCCTTCACCGGTCTCTCGAGGTCTTTTAATCTTATGTTATGTTCTATTTGAGGACTAAGACATTTAGACTCGTACTGTCTTTTTCTTTATTTCAGTTAAAGTAATGGCTTGTAGATGTGACACTATTCCTTGATCGCTTTTGGATGTTCTTCTTTAATACTTACACTTCCATATTTAGAATATACTTTCGCTTCATTTTTCGCATTTATTTTGTTAGTTTCCAATTTAGGCTGACTTGCCTTGGTAGGTTAAAGGCAAGTGTCATCACACTCGATTTCATTTCTTGACAGAAATAACAGGGGAGACACAAGATAAGGGTTGTCCACTGAACAAAAGAAAGAAATTGAGAGTGTAGAAAGAGATGTAGCTGGAAACCGTGAATGGGAGACATCCCTACCATGACCAATTTGTTCATTATGCCTAGTGCTTTTGTCCAAGGTAATTTCAAAGCCTAACTTTTTTCAACTCATTTTGGACTTGGCTATGTCAGGATATTTTCTATATCTATGAATAATTCATAAAATATAATTTTGAAGTACTTAGATGTAGAGAGAGCTAGAAATAGTCATGGAGCACATAGTTCATTGTGTTTTAACTTTTTTTTTCCTCCATAATATTCATTTTTGTGATTCTTTTGATGATTTGTTGCATTTTATAAATGTATATAAAACTAAACTTCTTTCTCATTTTAGGGCTATAACTCTTTCATGAATATTATTTTTAAATATTGGTTTTGATTAATTTGTTTATTATATTGATTTATTTGTTCAACATTGTTCTTAAATATTTTACTACATCGCTAACAGTGAAATACTATTTATGCATTTATACTTGAGCACGAAAGTAAAAATTATAGAGTGGACATAGAGATGAACAGAGTGAGCACGAGCAAAAATAATCTTATTAACCTAAGCTAGACAAATCAATTAATTGAATTAACCAAAGAACACAATTTGATCATAAGATAGTCTATATTCAAGCTTGATTTCATCTCATTGATAATATAAAATTTCACACTTTCTTCTTCAAAACTCACTATTTGTTCTCTTTTTATTTGAGATAGCAATAATTTTATATTTTAAATTTTATTTTTGGTTTAGATAATTAAGAATAATTTAATTGACTTAACAATTATTTATAAGTTTTAATGAATTCAATATCAGACCACTTGATTACTTCATTACTTGTCTTCAGTACCATCTTTTGAAAAATGTTTTCCTAGATATTTAAATACAGTAGTGTACTCAAAATAAAAGGTTAATAGTCAAAGGAGAGGAGGAGCAAAAAGAGGGAAGTAGGAGGAAAGAGGAGGATGGGAAGGGAAAAACAGTTTGGTGTGTTTGAATGAAGAAAATTTTTTCTCAAGAAACATTTGATTAGTTAAATATTTAAAAAAACATTTCTCAAAGATAATAAGGAATTTAAAAGTGAGAAAAGTGACTTTAATGGGAATAGGAAAAGTAAGTAATATTCTATCGTCTTTATTAGTGCTAATTATTTTGAATGATGACTGTGTAGAAAACACCAAAAAGGAAACAAGATCAAGATGGACACAATCTGCAAGATGAATTATCTCAAGTTATAAATTGTGACAAAATCAAAGAAGGATTTAATGAGGTGGCTGGAAAATCCACATGCCTGATTTGGAAAAGAAATCAATCAAACAACAAGAAGAAAAGAAGATAAATTTGGAAAATCAATCAGATCAATCAAGAACAGAAAGATAAATCAAGCAGATCGTGAGAATCAATCAAGATCAAAGAAGACTCCCAAGATTGATGACTTGCATAGTCAATCCAGAAATCAATCTACGCAAGATTACCTATCCTAAAAGCCTTGCCCTTATCCTTGGATGAAGGAATCACATTGCCTGATTCCAAGGATCATTTCCCTTGGGATACCATCTCTTCATATAAAAAGAGGCATCCGTACATCTCAATGATTTATACAAGCCTACTGCATTCAAGACCTTCTTCAAAGCTCTCCATCTTTAAAAAATCATTATAATACTTTAGTTATATTGTGAAAAAAAAGAGAGAAAAGAAGAAAAATTTGAAAGAGAGGACTGTATCAAAAAGAAAAAGAAAAAAAGAAATGAATTAAGAGTAGATTAAGTTCAAATTTTGTAATCACACTTTACCAAGGCTTGAAGAGATATTCCTTCCAACCCAAGGGGACAGGATAGATAATTCACATTAAATATGAACCAGTATAAATATCTGATGTTGAATTTTCCTTTACCCACTTTAATTTCTGCATGATTTCTTTTCTGTTTTAGTCGACTATCACTAGAGTTAGATGACTAATTAAAAGCAGACTTTAAAATAAATCAGAAAGAAAATTCGATTCACCGCCCCCGTCCTCTTCTTGCACTTTCAATTGATATCAGAGTGTGGTCTCACTACATTTTTCTGTCTAACCACAGGTGAGAAAAGATCATGGCAAATCAACAGCTAACAATTGGAGCCTTGTTTCAAGAGAGAACTTCTCAAACCAAACCTCCCTACTTCGATGGGAAACATTTCTCTCGTTAGAAGATAAGAATGAAAACATTCATGGAGTCCTATGATGTGAAGGTCTAGAGAGTTATCAAACCAGCAACTAAAGGTCAATCAAGTACTGAAAGCATCCAAGCACCAGTCATACCCAGTCTGGAGAACTACATAAACGAACCAATGAAAGTTATTCAAATCAACTCCAGGGCTAAGAATGTTCTCTATGACGCTACCTGTGGGGAGGAATATGAAAGATCTCTAGTTGCAAAACTACCAAGGAAATGTGGGATAAACTGGAATTCACCTATGAAGGAATTGATAAAGTCAAGGAATAATTGTCAGTCTATTGTTCTAAGAATATGGACTGTTACAAATAAAGGAAGGTGAATCCATTGAAAGAATGTTTACCCATCTCAGTAAATTATTTGTGAACTCAAGACAGTTGTCAAAGAATATCCTCCCATTGAGCACATAAAAAAATCATCAGAAGTCTTCCTCCTCAATGGCATGCGAAGGTGGTCGCTCTTGAAATCATGGATCGTAAAAGCCTCATCTATGATGAAGCAAGAGGTGATATGATTGCTTTGGAGAAAACACCTTTCAATTAAAAGGGGAAAGAAGATGACAAGAAATCTGTTGCTTTAAAAGCCTCTGATGAAAATCAGAAACCTGTTGCTTTAAAAGCCTCTGATGAAAATCAGGATGATGAAGAAGATCTAAATGAAGATGAAATTGCACTGATCACTAATTCAATGATAGAAACCTTCAGACGCAACAAAAACCAATGAAGAGGTAAGCAAAACTATTCCAAAAATAAGCAAATAACTAACTACAACAGAAATGATGGCAGGTGCTATCAGTGTGGAAAATTTGAACACATTGCAAGTGAATTTCCTGAGGCCAAGAGATGATATCTTCAAGGACAATCTAAAAACAAGGAATTTAGCAACTAGAGTGATGAGGACACTTCTGAACATGATCAAGAAGAAGCTAGAGACGTTTGTTTTATGTCAATTGGTTAATCTAGCAAGGTAAAGATTGATTTTGCAATAACTGTTTTGAATTGAAAGCTCTTCTAGATCGAGCCACTGTAGACTTAAAAAATCCTTTGAGAATCTCAGATCCATTCAAGATGATAAAAATGCTTTAGAAATGAAACTTGAAGTTTGCACGGTTGAAAGAGATCTTTTGGATGAAGAAAATTTTGATCTTCAAAATCGTTTGAAAATTGCTCAAAAATTTTCTAACTCTAACAGATCATATAAGTCGACTAATTCTCAAAGTGAATTTTTTAACTCCTCTAGGTCAGAAAAATCTGGTAAAAGCTCTTGTCATTATTGTGGGAAAACTGGCCATACCTACTCAAGATGCAGATTCGTGACTCAAAGCCATCTAATATGGTCTGAGAAGTTAAAGGTACTATTAACCGGAAAGGACCCAAAGATATTGGGTACCTACAAATGAGAATTGATTTTGTTTCACGAAAACATCGCACTAAGTCAAAAGGAAAGTGGAATCTTGACAGTGCATGTTCAAATCATATGACTGGCAACAAATATCTGTTCATCAGTTGCAGGCTACAATGGAGGAAAAATTCGACTTGGAGAAAACTTCACTGGAGTTGTGATTGCTATTGGCACCATCTCCTTTAATGAGTCTTGTGATATCACAAATGTATATCTCATGAAATGTCTGAAGTACAACTTGCTAAGCATCAGTCAACTATGTGACTCTGACCTGGAAGTGAGATTTAGAAAGAATGGATGCATTATTGAGGACAACTCTAGAAAGGAAATTCTCCCTCGAAGAAGGGATAAAAATGTATATATCCTAGACTCTGTGAAAGGATCAACTGTACACATATGTCTAGCTTATATATCTGAAGATCCATGGATCTGGCACAAAAAAATTAGGGCATGCCAGCATCATACTCATTGACAAGCTTCCCCGACATGATCTTGTTATTGGTCTACCAAAAATGGACTACCCCAAGGATCACATTTGCGACGCATTTCAACTAGGTAAGCAAACTACAAACTCCTTTTCAAGTAAAGATATTGTTTCTACCACAAAACACCTGCAGCTTTTCCATATAGATCTCTTTGGTCCTACTAGAATTGCTAGCATTGGAGGAAAAAGGTACACATTTATTATTGTTGATGACTACTCTCGCTTTACCTGGATAATGTTTTTGGCTAACAAAGATGATACCTTAATGAATTTTGAATTTTTTTTGTAAGAAAGAACAAAGAGAAAAAGGCTACTATATTATATCCATTAGAAGTGATCAAGGTCGAGAATTTGAAAGCAAAGCCTTTGAAAGCTTTTTCAATGAAGAAGGATATGGCCACAACTTCTTAGCTCCACGAACTCCTCAACAAAATGGAGTAGTTGAAAGAAAGAACCGGACTCTACAAGACATGGGTAGAACCATGATATGTGAACATGCTCTCCCTTATCATTTTTGGCTGAAGCTATAAGCACTGCATGCCACATTCTCAATAGGTGCCTCATTAGACCCATTTTGAAGAAAACTCCATATGAACTGTGAAATGTTAAGAATCCAAACATTAGCTATTTCCATCCCTTTTGATGGTGCCATGTGAATCACTAGAAACATGTGAAGTGTATGGCTAACCCAATAATGAAAGTTTGTCTACAAGTGCTTTATCCACAACAATGGTAAGGATAATTTAAATAAGTTTCATCTTCGCAGTGATTAAGGTATATTCCTTGGTTACTCTAATTCTAGTAGATCTTACAAAGTTTTTAATAAAAGTACATCCTCTATAGAAGAATCAATTCATATTATATTTGATGAATCTAATCAATCTTCTGAGAAAAGATGCATCTCTGATGATGAGGAAATTATCAACTCTCAAAGCGCAGTTATATCTTCCAAAGAAGTCAGACAAAGACCAGTCAACTACTGCAAATGAAAGTCAGCTGGTAATTGAAACAATCCCAACTTAATTGAGGAGTGAACCTGATTACTCAAGAAGTCCATCATTAGGAATGAAAGGGATAGAATGAGGACAAGAGCTTCAAGCAAGAAAAAAGCTAGCATAGCACTCATTTCTCAGCTAGAATGTAAAAAGGTTAAAAAAGCTTTAAAATACAATGAAAGGGTCAAGGCTATAAAGGAAGAACTTGATCAGTTTGAGAATAATCAAGTCTGGACTCTGGATCATAAACCTGAAACCACTTCCATCATCTGAACTAAATGGGTTTTTAGAAATAAGTTGAACGAAGATGGAAAAGTAATCAGGAACAAAGCACGACTGGTAGCACATGGCTACTCTCAATAGAGGGAGTCGACTATGATGAAACTTTCGCTCCTGTTGCCAGGTTAGAATCTATTAGTATACTGTTAGCCTATGCTACTTTCAAATGTTTTAAACTATTTCAAATGGATGTCAGAAGTGCATTTTAAAATAGATTTACAGAAGAAGAGGTGTTTGTTAAACAACCCCTTGTTTTGAACATCCTAAATTTTCTCACCATGTTTTTAAATTGTCTAAAGCTTTATACGGTCTCAAGCAAGCTCTTAGAGCTTGGTATGATCGACTAACCAAAATATTTGCTAAATCATGATTTTTCTAGAGGGAGTATTGACGCCACTCTCTATATTAAAAAAATCCTCTTCTGATAATATTATTATTCAAATATATGTTGATGGTATTATTTTTGGAAGTACTAATGATGATTTGTACAAGGCATTTGCTAATCTCATGCAAAGTGAGTTCGAAATGAGCCTAATGGGCGAGTTAACATTCTTTTTGGGATTACAAATCTTTCAATCTGGGCATGGCATCTTCATTTGCCAAAGTAAGTATGCTAAGGAGTTAATCCGAAAATTTGGAATTAAGAATGCAAAGTCGATCAGCACTCCTATGAGTCCGTCATGCAACTTAGATTGGATACAACCGGTGAGAGCGTTGATGAATCCAAATATAGAGGTATGATTGGGTTTTAACTTTATCTTACTACCAATAGACCTAATATCATGCTTAATGTCTGCAAATGTGCTAGATTTCAAACTGCTCCTAAAGAGTCTCACTTAACTACAGTAAAAGAATAATCTTATACCTAGTGGGAACTACTTCTTTTGGTCTCTGGTATAAACTATCATCTGCATTTGATCTCCGTGGATTTTCAGATGCCAATTACACAGATGATAAAGTTTATCACAAAAGCACTAGTGGATCTTGCAAGTTTCTCAGTGAATCTCTCATCTCCTGCAATAACAAGAAACAAAATTGTGTCTTCGTATCTACCACTAAGGAAGAATACGTGGCCATGGGTTTGTGTTGCACTCTAGTTCTTTGGATAATTCATCAATTAGTTGATTATGATGTTGTTGCTAATCCTGCAAAAATTTACTGTGATTATTCTAGTCCAATATGTTTGTCTAAAAATCCTGTTCATCATTCTAGGGTTAAACATATTGATATCAAACATCATTTTATTAGGGATCATATTTTAAATGGAAATATTAAAATTGATTTTACTAACACTGAAACCAGCTTGCTGATATTTTTACTAAACCTTTGTTTGAAGAAAGATTTTGTGATCTTAGGAATTCCTTAAATATTATTTCAAAATCGTTTTAAATTGTCATCATTACGATTCTGCATTAATTGATTTATTCTCCTTATTCTATTTCCATAATTATGCACATTAAATACTTTATTGTTTTGATAGTCGTATGTGTGAATAACTCTTCGTGTATCAGCCGTTCTCTTCGTCTTCCACACCTTGTCACTTTAATCTCTTCACTTCTTGCTTTTTTTTTCATATCCCCTCTTCCCTTCTTTCTATTTCTTTTCACGCCTTTTCTTTCTTCTAGACTCTTCCTTCCTCATCATGCCTCCTCGTAAAAGCACAAGGAACAAAGGGAAGGGCATCGCCCTTTCCCCTGTACCTGTTGACTCTAAGAACTCTTCCTCTCCTTCTTCCCCCATCTCATTTGACTCTCCCATCTCCTCTCTCAAATGCGATGAACTCTCTCCACATCTTGGCGATTCCAAAATGAAGCGAAAGTTTGACATTGAAAGTTCCCTTGACCTGAAAGTTGATTTCTAGAACTCTTCCAACGAGTTTGTCTTTTAATCTTTAAAATCAAATACCATCGTACACGGACCGATAGTGGACCTGCATCTCCTTCGTTCCATCCATTGTCCTGTCAAAGACTTTTTTTGAATATCAGGATTGGGCAAAAACCTTTTCTACCTCACCCAAAGTTGTTTATGAACTGTTGGTAAGACTCTTCTACGCTAACCTTCGATCCTTGTTCTTGGTGAAGTTGAAACTAGTTTTGGTAAAAGGATCTTTCTTGATGCTGACATTTTTTATGACATTTTTGGGATTCAAAGCTCTAGATTTTTGTTTCCTGTTAAGAAATCGTGGCCCTATGATTTTTGATGTCTCTTTCGAAGAAGCTAAAAGGGCCCTTATTCTTGTTCCTCTAACCTTGGTCCAAAGGATGTATCCTTTGAGGCAATAGTTCTTGCTCATATTTGTGGCTATTACTCTTGTTCCCCATGCTTGCTCTCTATCTACCCTATCAATCAGAAATACCTTCTTCACTCATTGTTTTCTCTCCAAGAAAAGATTCAAACTTTCTTGATATATTCTCTATCATATGTCTGACTCTCCAATTAACTCTCAAAGTCTGCCTTATGGGATAATCATTTCTAGGATCCTTGAGGCAAGTAATGTTTGCGTATCTGTTCCTCCCCTCCTTGTCAAGCAATGTTACAATACTATGACATTCTGCAGCATGAGTTATTCTCTATCTAATGACTCATAGTTTCTCAAATCCAAAGTTCCTCCTGGACATGCTCAAGACTCTCTTGATAACAAATCTCTTTGATTCTCCTCTTGAATCAAAGCTTGTTACTGAACTAATGGCAAATATCTCTAGCATGGATGCCAAGTTTGAAAATCTGTAGGATCTCTTCATGTCCTCTCACTACAAGTGCAATAACATCTCAGAGACTCTAGAAAATATCAAGGCCATTACAAAACAAAAACACTGGCACTGATGTTGAGAAGATTCGATTACAACTCATATAGATTGTCAAGGAAGCTTTAAAGGTTGCTCAGAAGATCCAGAAAAACACTGATGCTATGTCTACGACTTTGACCAACCTTTTTTAAGAATCTGATGACTGCAACCGTCAACACTATCTCCTACTTTTTGCACCCTCAGGGCTAATTGTCTTTGCTTTAGACTGTATTAGGGTTGTGCCCCTCTTTTGTTTGTCTGGACGACTTATATAATAATATATCTATTTTGCTATTGTTTGCTCTTGTTTTCCTTTTTGTTTATGCCAAAGGAGGAGAATATGATATAGAATGTATAGTACAAGCATACACACAGAGAGAGTGATGACAATTGACTCTAAACTAATAGTTGACTCTCAAAGAATCATGCATTCAGGGGGAGCACCATACTAAATAGGGAAGTTGACTACACTACTTATTGTCATCATAAAAAAGGAGAGATTGTTAGTGCTAATTATTTCTAATGATGATTGTGTAGGAAACATTAAAAAGGAAACAAGATCAAGATGGACACAGTCAGCATGACGATTATCTCAAGGTATAAGCTGGGACAAAATTAGAGGAAGATTTAATACGGTGGCTGGAAAATCAATAACACACCTGATTTAGAGAAGAAATCAATAAAGCAACAAGAAGAAAGGAATGCAAATTTGGAGAATCAATCAGATAAATCAAGAGAACCAATCAAGAACAAAAAGATAAATCAAGCAGATCGTGAGAATCAATCAAGATCAAAGAAGACTTTCAAGATTGAAGACTTGCACAGTCGGTCCAGAAATCAATCTGCACAAGATTACCTATCCAAAAAGCCTTTCCCTTATCTTTGGATGGAGGAATCACATTCCCTGATTCCAAGGATCAATTTTCTTGGGATACCATCTCTTCATATAAAAGGAGGCATCTGGATATCTCAAGCACTTATACAAGCCTACTGTATTCAAGACCTTCTACAAAGCTCTTCATCTTCAAAAAATCATTGTTATCCTTTAGCTTAGCTTTACTGTGAAAAAAAGAGAGAGAGAAAAGAAGAAAAATTTGAAAGAGAGGATAGTATTGAAAAGAAAATGAAAACAAGAAAAGAATTGAGAGTAGGTTAAGTTCAAATTTTGTAACCACATTTCACCAACAATTGAAGAGAAATTGCTTGCAACCCAAGGGGACTGAACGTAGGATTCACATTGAATACGAACCAGTATGAATATTCGGTGTTGAATTTTCCGTTACGCACTTTAATTTTTGCATGCTTTCTTATCTGTATAAGTCGATTATCACTAGAGTTAGCTGACTAATTAAAAACAAACTTAAAAGAATCAGAAAGAAAATTCAATTTATTCCCCCCCCCCCTCCCTACCTCTTGCACTTTCTGTCTTCTCACCATCCTCCCAAATCCTACCCCTTGACCATCCCATCCCTGCCACTCCCTACTTTCAAGCCCGTCATATCTCAACTCTATTGTAATTTACTAAATTATATAAAAATGTTGTTGAGATAATATTTTCTTGATCTTGGGATAATATTTTCTTGCTTACTAACTAAATACTAGAAAATATGTAGAAAATTCACTTATTTTTTAAAATAGTAATATTTTTTAGTAAAACAGTTTCAATTTATGTGGAAAATATTGTCGTTCGTACCAAACACAAATTTTATGAATTTTGTCAGTGAACTCATTCTAACAGTAGTAATATTAATGTGATATACATAAGTAATTCATTAGCACAAAGTCATTCTACTACTCAAATAAAATAAGAAAATCTACACTAAAATTTTTCACCTAGTTGTTTATTTTAACTTTAATAAATTGGCTCCTCCAATCTATGCTGTAATTTGAGGCAAGAATAGTTAGTCTCCTTTTTGCTTTAACAACATAATAATATAGCACCAACCAACTCCAAATCCTTCCAGGCTAACTTAAAAAATAAAATACTACAAATATTAGGATATTAATTAGCTATACATATTCAGCATGAAATGACCAGCAGATTGATAAACAAAACAATTTTTGGATGTACCAATAAGTCCATCAATGGTTAACCACATGTAGTTTTCAGTTATTATAATAGGAAGATTTAAGAAGACAAGTCTTTAGCAATAATGTGAAAACAGAAACCCTAAAATAAATAGTTCATAACAAGTCCCGAGTAGCATGTGACCATGGCACCTTATTTAGATTTCACAGAAAGAGCAGCTTCTTCTTCTTCTTTGCTTTTTGCAAATAGTCGACCATTTAGGTATTTAATTACCCTTAAATAGACTCTTCTTCACCATCATCATCTTCTACGTTAGAATCCAGCATGGTCTCCTCCATAAGGATCTTTCACGTCCATGTTTTGGGACGAAAAATAACGCTCCCCATAAATTGGGTTAGGTGCCAGAGAAAGCTCGAGATTAATGCCTGAAACCTGATCATTTGGTTGTGGTGCTGGTCAATTTCTTACTTCCAGGGAAATCTCAAGATTAATACCTACAGCCTGTTCATTTGAACGTGGCATTGGGCCATTTCTTAATGCCACAGAAATCTCAAAATCAAAACCTATAGCCTGCTCATTTAGTCGCAGGCTTGGTCCACTTCTTAATGGCATAGAAAGCTCGATATTAGGTTCACACTCGACTTTTTCATTAAAATTAGTTGCATTTTGTATTGGTTGGAGCTGCTGAGAGACTTGCAATGGCCCTCCATTTGCAGACACCATAGGGCTAGTACATATGGCATATTAAGTAACTAATTAGCATAATAATACGCTCTACTCCACTGGAAAATGAAACTCAAAAAACAAGAAGAATTACCTGAGTCGAAAGGGTTTGTTTTGGTAGAAAACATGAGCTCTATTTAATGTTATGCATCATTGCAACAAAGATTAACGACATTACTGCTACCATTAAATCAATCAGGAAGAGTTTTATAATTACAAGCCTAAGTATTTAAAGCATTAATCCTCTCGCACCACCTTTATTTTTCTGGCTAATTTGTTTTGAAATAGTGTATAAGAACCTTCACACTTGTGTAAATCTTAGAAGCTAACTTTGTACTGAAGGCCTTCAAGATTTTGAGAGTGTATTTTGTTACTTTCACACTCTTTATCTATGAGATGTTCATTACGACTTAATCTTGCCTTTGCACTGTGTTATTTCCACTCAATTGCTAATAATGGCTTAAAACTAGTTAGGATGCGTCTACTAAACTTAGATATAGGTTTCCTCATGGTTTGTACATTTTGGGTTCTGACTTCTTGTGATTTATTGGATTCTAGTGAAAGGTTGGAGCCTCTTTCTCTGCTTCTTTGTGCTTGGATAATATTAGTCGTTTCTGTTGAGCATATTGGAGAGTCAATATATTCCTGGTGGTAACTATAATTGCTGGGCATTCAGAACAACATTAAAAACAGGCTACTGACATAGCGATTTATGAATGGAAAGAAAGAAGTACTATGAGAGAATATGTGCCGTCATGATGTTTGCAACCTTCTGTAGCTGGGCACTGTGGTGCATAACCCATCAATACAAATAGCTTTGGAGAGAAGTTCGTAATCCGATGCCCTTTTATATTTTTTTACCATGTTTTGATGATAACGGATTCGTCCTTACAACATAAATTTAACTCAAACTAGATTTCAAAGTTATAACTTGATATAGCACAATTTTTTTCATCACTAGTGTACGAACGTTAATTAAACTCTAGTTGTATTTACAAATTTCTAATTAGAAAGGCATCCAATACGTAGTTTAAACTATAAAATGTAAGGTGGACTAACCTTTCTTATTTATTCAAAACCGACAATTAAACTATAAAATGTAAGGTAGACTAACCTTTCTTATTTATTCAAAACCGACAATAGTTGCAGTTCAACAAGTATTCTAAAATGGTTAAGCATGAAATGAAACAGTGTCCACCTTTTCCTACAAAGGAGGTAACTCCTAATACTCAGTGGAACAATGAAACAAGAAATCAACTTAACGAGTAATTCCTATGTCGTGATGAGCAAGAACCGACTAATGGAGCTAAGAAAAAAGGAAAGTGTCATGCGAAGAGCTACATAGTGAAAATTAGATATTACTATATATTGAGCCAACTAGAAATGGGACAATTTCTATGATACTAATCGTTTATAAGCTAAAGGAATGAGTCAGAACTATATCACTTTAGTTATGAAGAACAAGAAGAAGGTATAGAACTGAAAAGGGAAGAAATTGACAAAACAATAGAAGAGTGGAAGCAAGATTTCATCCTATATGTAGCAAGGGATGCTCCTACAATTTCTGCAATTGAAAGGTATATTGCTATGCAGGTGAATACTACAAGTAAGCTTAAGGTGTATTATCACATTGACGGTCCAGTGACCTAGCAGGCTATTTTTAGGAATTTCTAAAAAATCACCTTTTTACCTCTCTCATTAGGTGGTCCTAGTCTTATTTGATCACAGTGTATGGATGGTTTTGGAGTTCCATTAAAAAGTTTAGTAATTTGTGAGTTTTTTAGTTTTAAAGGCTCAAGTTGTTCAAAAAGTGAATTTTGGTACCATTTGGAATTACGAGTCTCCCAGACCCCACTTGTTGGATTTCACAGGGTATATTGTTGTTGTTGGAATTACGAGTTCACAATAAATTTTCGTTAGTTCCATCAGCTACAGAACACAAAAATTTGTTTAGAAGCATTCTCATTTTCATATTTGAGGCTCTTTTGTGGATTAGAGGTCCCAAATTGGAAGTTTGGATTAAAACGGAACAAGGTTTGACTTTGGCCAACACATAGTTTCAAATGCTCTAATGGATTTTTGATGATTCTGTTGGTTTAAGAAGGTGATTTTATGGCTAGGAGATGTTTCTTCATATTTTTAGGAAGTTCCGAGAGCATTTTAATCTTTTTAAGTCTTAAGTTCGTTTAATTGCAACTTGTCGGATTCTGGGTGAAGGATACCTTGGATTCAGTTTTTGATAGTTCCATTGAATAAATAAACTTGGAGCATAGGGGGAATAAATAAACTTCATAGACAAAAAGAACTCAAATTTCTTATGGATCGCAGGAGAATAATGTAGGTATTATAGAAGTATTAGAACATAAAGTAAATGAGTGCTTTGCTAGTAGAATAGTACAAAACTAGTACAAGAATTGAAAATGTGAAGTAAATTATGAATACATTGATAAAGGAAGAATCTGGTGCTACAGGTTCCTCAAGTGATTGATTATAAGATTTTGAACAAGCCTGATCAATAAGTTGAAGATAGAGTGATAGTCAAGAAAAACAATATCATATTTAGCTTGGTGATAATTTATGGTTTGCGTAGTGTTCATGTTAGGCTAAAGTTTTGGAATGATCAAAAATGGCTGGCCATAGGTATACAACAACCTATAATTTGCATGGGAGACTTTAATGTTGTATAATAATGTGAAGATACAACACCCCAATTCATGAGGTAGAAATTAAAAAATTTAATAACTTTATGCTTCATATTGGTATGACAAAAATAAAGTCAATTTGGTAGAGCCTATACATGGGCCTAATGGTTGCACTTACAAGTTAAATAAAGCTATGGTGTATGCTGAATGGATATTGACTAAGACTCAATTAGAGATCTTGGGGTATTGCCTTATTGTATATCTTTTTTTTATTGTGGCCTGACTTCTCTTTTGGGAGTTTCGTATGTGTTTTACTTTTGGCTTAATCAAGTTAGATTTCAAGATATGTGTCATCATGACCTCGATTTTTGAATTGTGATAGATCGTTATTTCTTAGTTTGATTAGCTAGCTTGAAATGTTGATTTTAATTATAAGGATGTTCTATAGATATTACCAATTTGGGTGAAATACCCTAATTAGCTATGGTGTATGCTCAATTAGAGATCATTGTTATGGAACTTGAAATAAGTACGTTTTATAAGAGTCTACTTAGAAAAGGCTGCTTAGAACTTACCTAATATTAGTGCTACTGTTATGAAGAATTGCAATACTCTGAATAGGGAATAACAGTTACTAAGCAGTTAAAGTGACAAGGGGAGAAGTGAAAAAAGCACCTAAAGATATAAATGATATGAAAGCCCCTGAACATGATGGACTCAATATTTTTTTAAGAATGCTTGGCCAGTGGTAGGAGAAGATTTCCTAAATGTAGCACTGATATTCTTTGAAATAGGAAACATGTACCCACCTATAAATTGAATAACAGTGGCTTTTATCCAAAAGATTATCAGTCCTACTGATCGCAGACCCATCTCATATTCACAACAATCTATAAAATTATTTTCAAAATAATCACAACAAGGCTGCAGAAGGTGATTTACTTCATATATCACCCTAATCAATCAACATTTATGTCGACTAGGAAAATTAATGACAATATCATCTTGAACTTGTTATGACCCGAACCTAAGGCCTAGAAGTGACACGGAGAATGAGAACCCGAGAGTCCCCAAACAAGCCTCGAAGTATCCAAATTCACATCAGCGGTTCGAAAGCACATTCAAATAGTAAACACATAATTCTAAGGGATGGGGAAGTAGGACTCATACTATGGGGATATCGAAGGGAAAGGGATTTACATGGATTCACATAGCACATGAGAACTAAGGGGCGGGTTAGTATGACTCACTCTATGGGGGGAAAATACGGGGCTTAGGATCTTTCACATCAAATATACATATATATCATAATTTCCATAATCAATCCATAATAGCCATATCCAATAGATAACCGAAATCATAAGCTTCAAATACAACACATAACATATAGAATCTACGAGAGTCTACAAGATGTCCAACAATGCCTCTAGTCATAAGATGGGATGGGGGTCAAGACAGGTCCCGAGCTCACCCTCAATGAAGAAGATAAACAAAAAACAACATGGGTAGAAGGAAGGTAGTCTGTCCTTGGATGATAGGACTCACAACAATATCAACTCTCCAAATTCGAGCTACCCATCAAGCGGTGGATGGTCGTAACACACGGTCCCTACATGGTAAAATCATGTAGGCATAGAGTATGCGTTAGTACGTTTGGATGTACTAAGTATGCGTGCATGCAATGCATATGACTTATTAACCTGCATTTTAATGTTAGATGACAAGGGCACATAATATAGAAAGAATCATATATCCAAGGAAGAAGTATACAATATGCCATGAAATTCGTAATGCATGAATGAAATGATATTCATATATAGCGGGGATATGACCTTAACCGACATGAGTATGACCAAGCGTGCTAGTACTTGGAATCCCGAAGAAATCCCCTCATCGGTACAGAGGTGGTCTACTTGCCAAAGATAAACCATACTTCACCTTACAGGAACATATCCCATTTCATATGAAGCAAACACCTTATGGGAACATATCCCATTTCGGAAAGGATTTTCATATCATAATATAATACCTCACCTTATGGGCATATATCCCATTTCGTATGAAGCAACCTTCCTTACGGGAACATATCCCATTTTAGATAGGATTCTTATAATATATGCTTGGCACATAGTTTGAAAAAAGGGAGAGGACCCTTAGGGATAGCCCTGACGCCCCCAATCTAGCGGTGGTAAGTCGGCATCCCACGAGAATACTTATACATATACGTGCTTTCAAGAGATGTAATATTCATTTCAAAACCGTTCAATGCACATTTAAGATCAACGCCAAACCATAAATCATAACCATGATACTCATGCAAGGAATAGCTCGATTTCCAACACGGATTGGTGCATGCACCCAAAATGCTCAAAGAGCCATAATCATAAGACATATATGTGTCACATTTTTGTCATAACCAATATCTTATCAAAATCATTTCAAAAATCATAATTGAGCTTAACCCACTTCATAATTTCCATAAAAATCAATGTTCATGAATGCAAATGAAATACATGATGTGAGAATAGCATGGGTAATATTGATTCAAGCTAAAATCAACATCTTAATATGAAATTGAAGTAAATCCATAATTAAATCCATATTTAAACCATAATATAAATCACCCATGCATAAATCAAGTTTTAAAGGGGACATGCATCTTCATAACTTCTTAACCTCGATGTAACTAATCCTAATAGGGCTTAAAATAACTTAAAATCAATAATGAAGTATAGCACATACATCAATTGAATTTAATAAAATCAAATAATGAAAACCCACATTTAAAGTAAGCTAAAATTCATGAAAATCAATTGAAGAGAGTTTGGGTCTTCTTGGTTGAAAGGGACCGAGAATCAATCCCACATACCTTGATTAGGAAGATGAATTTGAGAAGAATTTAACTTGAAGTTGAATCCCCAATTGAATCCCTCGCTTGAGTCTTGAGAGAAGAACTTAGAGAGGATTTTTAGGAATTGATTTCAGAGTGAGAGTGTTTCTAATGAGAATGAACTAAAATGAAAGGATATCAGCTGATTTAGGAGTCTAGAATAGGAGAACAGGTCATAAAACACCCTTAGAATAATCCAGAATTACGTATGAGCCATTAATGACATGGAATTAAAATTCCGCATAGATTCCCTACACAGACAAGTTGTATGAAAACTGGCATAACTTCTTGATCCGAACCTGGAATGAGGTGAAACCAGACACGTCGGAAAGATAATTCAAAGAGATTCAATTTGTTAAGTTGTGGGCCACCCAGTTTCGTTTTTGCTAAGAGATATGCCCATTTAAAGTTAGCCCTTCTATCGGTACTTGTGAAAGACAGCCAATGGAATTCCTTTGAACTTGACTTGATGTAGGACACCTATGATGGCCTTAAACAACATAATTAAGCTTGAATTAAAGGCTTGAAAGTGAACTTACCTTGAGCTTGAAAATCCCATACTTGGAATTTTTTAATGAAGTCACCTTCATGGGACCGTGTAGTGTCACACGGGTCATGACACTGCCTGTATCTCTCTTCTTAGAAAACAAATCTATGATTAAATTACGAGACGGTGTTTCATACTTAGAAAAATTCCACTTCAAAAGCCTTACAGGTTTCCATACGGGCCGTGACACCCCAAACAAGTCGTGTGCATGGCCGTATAACCATACTTGGTCCCAAAACTATGGGATTTTATGCCAAGGCCACCACACGACCCACCACACTGTCCATGAAGTGTCATACAGACCGTGAGGGGTTTAAGTGTGATGTGCCCTAGTTTAAAAACCCACATTTAAGGGCCAAACATCCTCCATAGGCCAAGGGCCACTCTTCGGAGGCTTCACACGGACCGTGTGGCCTCACACGGACCGTGAGGGCTCCCATAAAGTGTCACCTTGGTTCAAAACGTTTTTGGAACCAGCTTTCCATGCTCTATTGCGGTCGTACAAATATTCGGGTCTTACATCATCTCCCCCTTGGGAACATTCGTCCCCGAATGTGCAAGAATAAGGCTTGGAAGGCTTGACTTAGAACATGAAACATCCGAACACAAGGTACAATACATACTCCATCATATGAAAATCATAAAGCCTTTAAAACCCATATTAGAACATATTCAAATCATTCAAAACATCATAAAAATCACTTTCGTGCACATGTATGCATGTCATGTCATGAAACTCGAGAGTGAAAGAATTAGGACCAATGCGAATAGGAAGAACAAATATCATATGCTTGAGTAGATTGGAAAGGATAAAGGTATCGTCGCATCATACTTGATTCCACTCCCCACGTAGCACTTTCTACATGTTGATTCCTCTAAAGTACCTTCACCGAAGCCATATCCTTGTTACGAAGTCGCTTCACTTGCTTATTTGAAATCTCCACTGGAACTTCTTCGAAAGAAAGGTTCTTCTCAACCTCAACACCTTTCAAAGACACAATATTACAAGGATCACCAACCAACTTCCTCAACATAGACACAAGGAAAAACCGGGTGAATAGAACTCAATGCGGAGGCTAATCCAACCTATAAGCCACATTCCCAATCCACTCAACAATCTCATAAGGAAAAACATACCGGTGGCTTATCTTTCCCTCCTTCCCAAAATGCACCACACCCTTTATACGTGATACCTTCATAAGCACCCAATAATTAATACAAAACTCAAGATCCTTCTTTCTAACATCTAAATAAGACTTTTGATGACTTCAAACCATCTTCAACCTTTCCTTAATCAATTTCACCTTTTTGTAGCCTCCAAAACTAAATCCACGCCTATAGAAGTCATTTCATCTTAACTCAAACCACTTCACCAGAGGTCTACACTTTTACTCTATAAAGCCCTAAATGGTGTTTTACCAATGCTAGCATGAAGAAAATTGTAGTAAACAAACTCAAGAAGTGGTAGATGATTCCCCCCAATTAACCTTAAATTCTAACACACAAGACCCCAACATGTCCTCTAAAGTTTGAATTATCCTCTCGGTTTGCCCAACAGATCAAGGATGAAAAGTGGTACTTAACTTCACCTTTATGCCAAGCCCTCTTTGAGAGGATTTCTAAGAGTGAGAAGTAAGTTGGGTACCACGATTTGGTTCGATAGGCCTAGACACACCATGAAACCTCACAAACTCTTGGATGCACAACATTGCAAAATCTTCGGCGCTAAAAGTAGTCTTGACTGGTAGGAAATGAGCCGACTTAGTTATCTGGTCAATGATAACCCAAATGGAGTCAAATACCTTTTGTCCGGGGTAATCCAACCATGAAATCCATATTCACATCCTCCCACATCCAAGTTGGAATCTCAGTGTCTTGAGTCAAGCCACCGGGCCTTTGGTGCCCTACCTTCACTTGTTGACAATTAGAGCATTCAGGTGCAAACCTGGCTATGCCTTTCTTTGTACCATGCCACCAATACACCTCATTCAAATTCAATACATCTTAGTAGATCCCAAATGGATCAAATAATGAGAGTTATAGGCTCTACTCATGATCATTTTCCTAAGTTGACCCACATTTGGAATACATAACTGACCTTGATGTCGTAGCGCACCATCTCCCCCTTAGGAGGAACCTCTATCTTATTGACAACCAACCTCTTCAACACAACCAATGATGGGCCTAAGTCTTGCTTAGCCTTTACATCAACAACCACAAAAGATTTGGCCCCATTCTGAACATGAACACCAACATTATTAGAGTCGGTCAGCCTAACAACCAATCTAGCCAAACAGTGAGCATCTTTTGTCGACTCTTTCTCCCCTTCATCAACACGAGCCACACTTTCCATAGATAGTCTACTAAGAGTATTAGCTATAACATATGCCTCGCTGAATTTACATTGTACACTTATGTCATAGCCCCTAAGGAGTTCCAACCCTCTTCTTACTCTCAGGTTAATATCCCTTTGAGTGAACACATATTACAAACTCTTGTGGTCAGTGAAGACATCAACATGCACCCCATACAAATAATGTCTCCAAACCCTCAAGGCAAACACTACCGCCCCTAACTAAAGATCATGAGTCGGGTAGTTATGCTTATGCATCTCCAATTGCCTTGATGTATAATCTATCACCCTAACAAGTTTCATAAATACACAACCCCAACCCAAACCAAGAAGCATCACAATGCACCACCAACCTATCTAAGCTATCCGGTAACGCCAAAACCGAAGCCGATGTAAGCTGACCTTTTAAGGTCTAAGAACTCACCTCACACTAATCCGACCAAACAACTTGGCCTTTTTTCTAGTCAACTTGATCAAGGGAGATGCAATAGATGAGAAACCTTCAAAAATCCTTCCATCATAACCAGCCAACCCAAGAAAACTTCGAATATCCAAAGGAGCAAGCATGTCAAACAATGCACATCCTTCACCAACTCCTTTTTTGGCCTCATCTATAAGATTGCTACAATATCATCCTTCCCTGGATTTCATTACGAGCTCAAAGTAACTCTCTTTATTAGATTGGGAGGTATGGAGATAAGAAATCTTAAAATACGCACCACAGAACGAATAAAATCATGAAAAGTGAGACATTTCCTAAAACGCCTTGTATCCTCCTTACCATAGATGTGGAGCGCTTCACACCAATGAACCAGACTCTTCTTGACGCGGCATGTTGGACTCCGAGGATCATTTATAAACATAGTGCTCTAATACCATCTTTGTCACAACCCGTACCTAGGGCCTAGAAGTGACATGGCGAATGGGAACTCGAGGGTCCCCAAACAAGCCTCAAAGTATCCAAATCCACATCATCGGTTCATAAGCGCACTGGAATAGTAAACAAATAGTTCTATGGGCCGGAAAAGTAGGACTCACGCTATGGAAATATCGAAGGGAAATGGATTTAAATGGATTCACATAGCACATATCACATAAGAACTAAGGGGCGGGTAAGTGACTCACTCTATGGGGGCAATACGGGGCTTAAGATCTTCCATATTTCCACATCAAACATACATACATATCATAATTTCGATAATCAATCCATGATAGCCATATCCAATAGATAACCGAAATCATAAGCTTCAAATACAACACATAACGTTTTGAATCTACAAGAATCTACAATATGTCAAGCAATGCCTCTAGTCATAAGATAGGACAGGGGCCAAGACATGTCCCGGGCTCACCCTCAATTAAGAAGATAAACAAAAAACAACATAGGTACAAGGAAGGTGGTTTTCCCTTGGAAGATAGGACTCACCACAATATCAACTCTTTGAATTCGAGCTACCCATCAAGTGGTGGATGATCGTAACACACGGTCCCTATATGGTAAAATCATGTAGGAATAGAGTGTGCATTAGTACGTTTGAATATACTAAGTATATGGGCATGAAATGCATATGACTTATCAACTACCATTTCAATGTTAGATGACAAGGGCACATAATATAGAAAGAATCATATACCTAAGAAGAAGTATACAATATGCCATGAAATTCGTGATGCATGAATGAAATGATATTCACATATAGCAGGGATGTGACCTTAAGGACATGAGTAAGACCAAGCGAGCTAGCACTTGGAATCCCGATGAAATCCCCTCACCAGTACAAAAGTGGTCTACTTGCCAAAGGTAAAGCATACTTCACCTTACGAGAACATATCCCATTTCCTATGAAGCAACCACCTTACGGGAACATATCGTATTTCGGAAAGGATTTTCATATCATAACATAATACCTCACCTTATGGGAACAAATCCCATTTCATATGAAGCAACTTCCTTACGAGAACATATTCCATTTCAGATAGGATTCTCATAACATATGCTAGGCACATAGTTCGAGGAAAGGGAGAGGACCCTTAGGATAGCCTTGACGCCCCCAATCAATCGGTGCTAAGTTGGCATACCATGAGAATACTTATGCATATACGTGCTTTCAAGAGATGCAATATTCATTTCAGAACCATTCAATACACATTTAGGCTCAACGCCAAACCATATATAATAATCATGATACTCATGCAAGGAATAACTCGATTACCAATATGGAGTGGTGCAAGCACCCAAAATGCTCAAAGAGCCATAATCATAATACATATATGTGATCACATTCTTGTCATAACCAATATCTTATCAAAATCATTTTATAAATCATACTTGGGCTTAACCCATTTCATAATTTCCATAAAAACCAACATTCATGAATGCAAATGCAATGCATGATGTGAGAATAGCATGGGTAATGTAGATTCAAGAAAAATCAACATCATAATATGAAATTGAAGTAAATCAAAAATTAAATCCACGTTTAAACCATAATATAAATCACACATGCATAAATCAAGCTTTAAAGGGGACATGTATCTTCATTACATCATGACCTTAATGTAAAGCATCATAATAGGTCTTTAAAATAACTTAAAATCATGAATAATGTACAGCCCATACATCAATTGAATTTAATAAAGTCAAATAATGAAAACCCACATTTAATGTAAGCTAAAATTCATGAAAATCAATTAAAAAGAGTTTGGGTCTTCTTGGTTAAAAGGGACCAAGAATCAATCCCATATACCTTGATTAGGAACATAAATGTGAGAAGAATTTATCTTGAAGTTGAATTTGCAATTGAATCCCTAGCTTGAGTCTTGAGAGAATATCTTAGAAATGATTTTTAGGAATTGATTTTAGAGTGAGTGTTTCTAATGAGAATGAATTAAAATACTAATTCAGGGGTCTAGGATAGGAGAACAAATCATTAAACACCCCTTAGAATAATCCAAAATTACGTATGACTCATTAATGACACAGAATTAAAAATTCTCATAGATTCCCTGCATAGATGGGTTTTATGAACATAGGCATAAATTCTTGATCCAAACATGGAATGAGATGAAACCAGATGCCTTGGAAAAATAATTCAAAGAGCGTTAATTTGATAGGTCATGGGCCACCCAGTTCCTTTTGTGCTAAGGGATATTCCCATTTAAAGTTGACCCTTCTATCGGTACTTGTGAAAAACATAGCCAATGGAATTCCTTTGAACTTGACTTGACGTAAGAGACCCATGATGGCCTTAAACAACATAATTAAGCTTGAACTGAAGGCTTGAAAGTGAACTTAGCTTTATATTCAAGATCCTATACGTAGAATTTTTCAACGAAGTCACCTTCACAGGAGGTTACACGGGTCGTGTAGTGTCACACGGGCCGTGATACTGCCCGTACCTCTCTCCTTAGAAAAACATGATGATTAAGTTATGAGACGGTGATTTCGTACTTAGAAAAATGCTACTCCGGAAGCCTAAAGGGTTGCTATACGGGTCGTGACATCCCGCACGAGCCGTGTGCCTAGTCGTGTAACCATACTTGGTCTTACAACTGTGAGATTTCATGCCAAGCCCACCACGCTGCCTAGCACACGGTCCGTGAAGTGTCACACGTATTGTGAGGGGTCCAATTGTGGTGTGCCTTAGTTTAAAACACCACATTTAAGGGCCAAACACCCTTCATAGGCCAAGGGCCACTCCTGGAGGCTCCACACAGGCCGTGTGACCTCACACGGAACGTATGGGCTCCCATGAAGTGTCACCTTGGTCCAAAACTTTTTTGAAACCAAAATTTCCATGCTCCATTGAGGTCGTACAAAAATTCGGGTCCTTACAAAAACATGAGCTACTGAAAAGTTATGGTAGAAAAGATAATTACACAAGATATATGGTAAAAATGAATATGAAAAAAATCGTATGATTCACTTAAATTTAAGAGTTTTTTAGCTTTAAAGGCTTAAGTTGTTCATAAATGGTTCTTGTTACAAACCAGATCTACAAATCTCTGAATGTAACTTTTAGTTCTATCAGCTCCAAATTCAGAAATTGAACTAGACGCGTTGTTGTTTTTTGGGTTTGGAGTCCTTTTTATGGGTGTGTTTGTGTGAATTCGAGGTTTTAAGTTTAAAGTTTGAGTTAAATATGATTTAGGTTTGACCTTCGTCAATATTTTAGGTTCGAATGCTTAAATTGGATTTCTGATATCTTTGTTAGATTCAGAAGGTGATTTTAGGACTAGAATGGAATTATATTTTTTCAAGAGTTCAAAGAGCTTTTTAATCTTTTTAAAGCTTTGAGTTGTTCTAGTTCTGACTAATTAGATGTTGGATGAAGAGACCTTGAATTTGATTTTCTATGATTTCATTGACTTCATAATGTCGAATTTAGTTGGGTAGCATATAGTTTTTGTGTATAGGGCTCTAAATGAACCCCGAGGCTCGTTTTCAAATTATGATATGTTGTTTGATTTTCACTGCCAGGTTTTGATGCTTGGTACCGCGAGGGAGAGAGGGATGGTGAAAGCGTCCATCACTAAAGCGAGACCCCAACTATTTTGAATTTCTTCCTTGTCCTCTATTTTTGAGTTTTGGGAACTCAAATATGACGATTTCTAAGTAATTCTTTTAGAGTGATTCATTAGATAAGTGATTTTCACTTAGAATCTTCAATATTAATCAGTAATTTCATGATTTCAACTTCTAATTTTTCATTTTGAGTTTCAATTTTTCATGAATATGATCTTTTGATAAATTGAGAATTTCGAATTGATTTCAGCTTCAATTTTTAAATAATTTTCACTAAAGGCTTTTCAAATACTTTCGGTAATATAATTATTTGTTGATTCTAAATTTACTTTTACTTTTTCAGGAGGAGAATTTTGATTCTTTTTTAATTTGATTTTCAAAATCGATGAATTTGGTGTCATTATTTTTGTATTCTTATAGTGATTTCGTATTTGAATAGATTTTGTTAAATTGAGGAGCGGTATAAGGGGAAGGCTCAAGTGTTGGAGTAATTGGTTGATTGACTGCTTTTCGAAATGTGAATTTTTAAACCTTAGTTGAGGGTGTTGAACCTTGTATTTTCTTTTATGTATATTGGAGGATAATGAGAGTTTAGCTATAGGGCGAATTACTCATGAAATGACCCAATAAGATGAGATGGGGGTGATAAAATGACAATGTGTTAATGTCCCTTGGATTGAAGAATTTGTTTGAATGATATGGATCATATAATTTGTCACGATTCTGTCATCTAAATTCAAGATATCTCAAGAACATACTCTGGATTTCAAGAACCCAATTGAAGCCTCAAGTCTTCCTCAAGTTTTTCTTCAAGAAAGTCTCAAGTTAAAGGTATGCGGGCTTCTTCATGGGGATTCTACAACCCATAAAGCCAAATTCGTCTCCTTTATCAAGTTTCATGATTCTTAAGGTTGAATACTTTATGGGTAAATTTTATTATGCATTATAAACATGATTTGAGTTTAATTCTTCAAGTATTGATTGATTAAGAATAAATATCTATTGAAGGCTTATTCCATGAGTTGATTTGTATACATTGAAGCTATGCATGATGTGAACTATGCAAACTATGAAAGATTGTGAATTTTTAAGATAGATTTTATGACACCCAAATTGGGGTTTCTATTACAATGTTGGTGGGTTGAATTGAATGATTTCCAAATGAATTGATTTTACTCCTCTTTTGTCTTATACTCTTGAATTCATGATATTAAGAATATGTACATATATCCACCATGTTTGACTAAATTTACATGACAAAGATTCTTATGTTAATGAAATATTATTGCATGAGTGACAAGACAAGCATTTCATGATAAATTATGGGCTCCCGGGCATGTATTAAACTGATGAAAAGTTCCTATGATTTGTAAGTAAAATGATTAGCCCTTATACTGTATTTTACCTCCTTGTGAGTGAATAATGTTTACATGAAGGGGTCAAGCATGAAAGCTATTTTACCCTCATGTAAAAATTAAAGCTCACTAGAAGGGGTCAAGCACATTACAAGTCCTACCCTCATGTGTAATGTAGTGCCTACTAGAAGGGGTTAATTCCATGAAATGTTTTACCCTCTTGTGTAAGGTACATGCTCACTTGTAGGGGTCAAGTATATGAATAAGCTACTCTTGCCATGTTATCATGTTTTTAATAGTCATTCAAATTATGATTAAATTTATGAGTATGTCAAGTATTCTGTAAGACTAGACTTAGCACCGCAAGAAACTTAAGGTGGGGGCTCGACTCAAAGGGTCCTTATATAAAGTCTTGGTCTCTTAACTATGTCCCATCATAGGTTCATAATATTTTCCGTAAATGGTCTTTTACTAGTGGATCTAACTAGGTCAAGTTACCCACTATGTGGGGTCATGTTTGGATTACCTTGGCAAGTACACCACTCCTTTTCTGGTGTAGAGGTAAAAATCAAGATTCCAAGTATCAGCTCATATGGACTTATATGTCGGTTAGGGTCCTTTCCCACATATGTATGTTATGTTATGCAAGTTTGACTATCTTTTTGTATGTTTTAGGTTAATCATTGATCATACATGTCATCTTGGTCTTATATCCATTGATTATAATTATGCATCTTGTTAATTATGGATTATATTATTGTTGCAGTGCACCCCGAATACTTATTTCATTCCAAGTACTAACACATATTTCTTTTGCCTACATCATCTAACCATGCAGGGGCCAGAGCTCCTATTCATCCTCCTTCTCCTCTATGTGGCTAGCCGGATCCTTTTGAGACTACTATTGGTGAGCCCTCTACTCTAAGGATAATATCCATTTTACTCTCATTCATTTGTTAAGACATTTATATTTTGGATTTTATCTTTTAAGGGTGAGCCCCAGAGATGTCTTGGCCCCTATTCCTTTCGTACTAAAGGTGTTGTTGGATATGGATATTTATGTATTGAGTTTGAATCCTACTAGGTTTATGTAATTTTGAAAGACTTCCCTTAGTCCTTTTTCCCTTCTGTGCTTGTTATATATTGATGATGAGATGGAAGTCCTAATTCCATAAAACATCCCCATAGCGTAAGTCATACTTACTCACCCTTTATACTTTATTTGTTATGCGACTCATGCAGATTCTCTTCCCTATAACATCCCCATAGCTTGAGTCCAAAGTCTTGTTTCCTTAGAATTATTTGTTACTTGCTTGTTGTTTGATTATGCTTTTGCAACCAAGGATGTGGGAATGATATGCTAAGAGGATTTTTAGGTTTCCTTCGGGTTTCCCATTCGCAGTGTCACATCTATGCTCTAGGCTTGGGTCTTGATAAGCTTGGTATCAGTGCACTAGGTTTGTTAATGGTCCTCAATAATCTGATAAACTGCATGAACCAGAGTTTTGTTCATGGTTATAAAGCGCGCCACACCTATGAATAGGAGGCTATGAGGCATCTTAGAAAATGGTCCTCTTCTTCATTATCTACGTCGTGCGTTAGATTTAAATTAAGGTTTCCTTTCCCTAACGGGTGGTCTTTTGCTCTTTTAGATCATGCTGCCAAGGAGAATGACACAAAGAGCTCCCACACCCGAAGAGGGTTTAGCCTCTCCGGCTCCTCAAGATCCCCAAGAAGAAGGGGTCGTGCATGTCGAATACCGAAATATCATTTCTATGTTAGCACAAACCGTGACTAACTAATTGAACCAAGGAGGCCAAGCTTCTCATGCACCCACCCTGGCTTCAAGAGTGAGGAATTTTACAAGGATAAACCCTCTGGAGTTTTATGGATCCAGAATGGAAGAGGACCCCCAAGAATTCATTGATGAGATATATAAAGTGCTTTCTATTATGGGGGTGAGTTTAGAGGATAAGGCAGAATATTCAGCCTATCAACTCAAGTGCATTGCACAAATTTGGTTTACTCAATAAAAGTTAGAGAGGGAGAACAATGATCCCATCCTATGGGAGGAATTTAAGGTTGCCTTCCTCAATTGATTCTTCCCTATTGAATTGAGAGAGGAAAAGATGATGGAGTTCATGAATCTCAAACAAGGCTAACAAAGCTCAATGAGTGTGAGGGAGTATTCCCTTAAGTTTAACATTCTCTCGAAATATGCTCCTCACTTGGTTGCCAACTCTAGGGCAAGGATGAACAAGTTTGTGTCGCGGGTATCCGACTTGGTGAATAAAGAATGATGCACCGCTATGCTTGTGGGTGACATGGACTTGTCTTTTCTCATGACTTATGCCGAGAAACTTGAAGGGGGGAAACTTAGGAAGAGAAAGAGTGGAGATTCCAAGAGGGCTCAGTATGATGGTTGTTTTCAAGGTGCTAAGGGTGGTCGTTTCCAACCAGGTCACAAATTCCAAGGCCAAGGATCCTCCAAATCCCAAAATAAAAGATTTGCTAATGATAGGGTACCTACTTTAAGGCTCAAGGTGGCAATGGTGGGATAGGTGTCTAAAATGTGGAAGAAATCATGGTGGCAAATGCTTGAGGGATTCTAATGCTTGCTATGGGTATGGAAAAGTAGGCCACAAGATGTTGATTATCCCTATGCTAAAACTAAGGGTAAAGACAATCGTCCTCAAGGATAAGATACTCATGTTGATCAAAAGGCACAAGTAGGCCAACAAGGAGGTCCTCCACATCACAATCAATTTTATGCTCTTTAAGGGAGGCAAGGAGTGGATGAGGTGCCCGATGTATTTACCGGTGTGTTAAAAGTTTATGATTATGCAATGTATGCTTTATTAGATCTGGGTGCCACTCTTTATTTTATTAATCCTTTTGTTGCTAATAAGCTTCATGCGTCCCAAATTGTTGTGTGAACCCTTTGAGGTGCCTACCCTTGTTGGTAAGTCCATTATTGCTAGAAGAGTCTATAGGGGTTTGAGTAGTCTCTATATTGCATAAAGTATTGCCTTGTGAATTTTTGAGCTTGAGATGGTGGATTTCATTATTATTCTTGGGATGGATTGGTTATATGCATATCATGCTTCTGTTGATTGTAGAACTCGTAAGGTTAAGTTCCAATTTCCTAATGAGACAGTGTTAGAGTGTGAAGGTCATAATTCAGCGGTTAAGGGTAGGTTCATTTCTTGCCTTAAGTCCCGAAAATTGATTTCTAAGGGTTGCATTCACCACCATATAAGGGTTTGGGATATTGAGTCTAAAGTCCCGCCTATCCAGTCGATTTCGGTGGTCAATGAGTTTCTTTATGTCTTTCCCTCTTCCCGATGTCCCTTCCCAAGAGGAAAATTGGTTTTGGTATAGACCTCCTCCCCCATACACAACCCGTTTTCATTCCCCCTTACCGTATGACCTCGAAGAAATTAAAAAAGTTGAAGGATCAATTGAGGGATTTATTAGAGAAGGGTTTTATAAGGCCTAGTAAGTCACCTTGGGGTTCACCGGTGTTTTTTGTAAGAAAAAAAGATAGCTCACTTAAAATGTGCATCGACTACCGGCAACTCAATAAGGTCACCAAAAGAACAAATATCCCTTCCCAAGGATAGATGACCTATTTGGTCAACTACAAGGGGCTAGTCATTTTTCTAAGATTGATCTTTGGTTCGGATACCTCCTAAGGAGGGCGAGGAGTGTGATATTCCCATGACAACTTATCCCGACTAGATATGGTCATTTTGAATTTTTAGTGATGTCATTTGGCTTAACTAATGCACCAACGATATTTATGGATCTCATGCATAGGGTCTTTAAACCCTACCTTGACATATTTGTGGTGGTCTTCATAGATGACATATTGATTTACTCTTGAAGTGAAGAAGAGCATGTGAAGCATTTGAGGGTAGTGTTGCAAACTTTGAGGGATGAGAGGTTGTTTGCTAAATTTGATAAATGTAATTTTTTATTGAAGGAAGTTGCATTCCTAGGGCATGTGGTGTCTGGTGATGGAATGAAAATAGACCCTAAGAAGATGGAAGTGATAAGAAATTGTCCTCGGCCCTTGACTCTAATGGATATTAGAAGTTTCTTGGGCTTAGCTAGGTACTACCAGAGATTTGTGAATGGTTTCTTTTCAATTACTTCCCCTTGGACAAAACTGACACAAAAGAAGGAAAAATTTGTTTGGACCGATGAATGTGAAAGGAGTTTCCAAACTTTGAAAGAAAAGCTTACATGCACTCCTATTTTGGCTCTACCGGAAGGGTTAGAAGGGTTTGTGGTTTATTGTGATGCTTCAAGGGTTTGTTTAGGGTTCATATTGATGCAAAGTAGAAAGGTCATAGCATATGCTTCTAGAAAACTAAAGGTACATGAACGTAATTATCCCACCCATGATCTTGAATTGGTGGCCATGGTATTTGCTTTGGAAATATGGCGTCATTATTTGTACGAGATTCATGTTGACGTATTCACTTACCACAAGAATCTCCAATATTTGTTCATAGCAAGGGATCTTAATTTGAGGCAAAGAAGGTGGCTAGAGCTCCTTAAGGATTATGACATGAGTGTGCACTATCATCCCAACAAAGCTAATGTTGTGGACGTCGCTTTAAGTAGAGCATCCATTAAGAGTGTAGCTCTTATTAATGATGGCAATAAAGAATTGGCTAGAGAAGTTCACCGGTTAACTAGGTTGAGAGTTAGGATAAATGAAGTTGAAAATGGAGGTGTGGTGGTTATTGATGGTTCCAAATCTTCTTTGATTGAAGAGGTCAAATCCAAACAAGACCTTGACCCCTCCTTGCTAGAATGAAAGCTTCGGTGAAGGATGGTAAAGAGGAGGTTTTCTCCCAAGGGGGAGATGGTGACCTTAGATACCAATGTAGGTTGTGTGTGTCTAATGTTGATAGATTAAGGGATTTGATGTTGAAAGAGGCACATAATTCGTCCTACTCTGTTCACCCCGGATCTACGAAAATGTATAGAGACTTGAGGAAAATATATTGGTGGGGTGGTATGCAGAAAGATATTGCCAAGTTTGTAGATGGTTGCCACAATTGCCAATAAGTCAAAGCCAAACATCAAAGGCCAGGTGGCCTAGCCCAAGACATAGAAATTTCCTACTTGGAAGTGGGAAAAGATCAACAAGGATTTTGTGATTAGTTATCCCAAGACTAGAAAACACTTTGATTCTATTTGGGTTATTGTTGATAGAATGACAAAATCGTCTCATTTCCTACTAGTTTAAACAACTTATGGTATCGAAGATTATGCCAAGCTATATATCCATGAGTTTGTTAGGTTGCATGGGGTACCATTATCTATTTATTTTGGATCGTGGTGCTCAATTCACTTCCCAAATAAATGGTCAAGTCGAAAGGACAATTCAAACTCTTGAGGATATGCTTAGGTCTTGTGTTTTGGAGTTCAAGGGTAGTTAGGATGAGCATCTTCCACTTATTTAGTTTTATTACAACAATAGTTATCACTCTAGCATTGGAAGGGCTCCCTTTAAAGCTCTATATGATAGCTATGTTGATCCCTAGTTGGGTGGTTTGATATGGGGGAAAATGACTTATTTGGCCTGGATTTTGTCATGGAGGCTTTGGAAAGTGAGGTTGATAAGGAAGATATTGAAGACGGCTCAAAGTAGACAAAAGTCCTACTCCAATGTGAAGAGGAGACATCTTTAGTTTGATGTTGATGATTAGGTGTATTTGAAGTTCTCACCCATGAAGGGTGTGGTCCGGTTTGGCAAGAAGGGAAAGTTTAGCACAAGGTTTGTAGGGCCTTATAGAATTTTGAGGAGAATTGGTAAGACGGAGATGTGTATGGTTCATCTGGTCTTTCATGTATCTATGTTGAGGAAGCGTGTTGGTGACCCAAGTTCTATAGTGCCTTTCGAGTTGTGGTTGTTGTAGAAGATAACTTGACCTATGAGGAGGTCCCCATAGAAATATTAGATAGGCAAGTGAAGAGGTTGAGAAAAAAAGATGTGTCATCTATCAAAGTTATCAACAAGTCGAAAGTGCCACTTGGGAAGCTGAAGCAGACATGAAGAAGCGATATCCGTACCTCTTTCATTCTATTCAAGCCTTAAGGTAACAATTAAATCCTATTTATGATGTCAAGTCTTATGTTTCAGCCCTTATTTCATTTTTGCATGCATACATGTTCATGGTAACAAGTGTAGGTGATTTTTGATGTATATGTTTGAACTTTTTGAGAATAATGTATGATTACATGGATTGCATTCATGTTGGCTAAATGTTTTCTAATCACTGCTCTGATGTATATTTTCTTTACATTCGGGACAAATTTTCCCAAGGGGGAGATAATGTAATGCCTCTCACACGCCTTAAAAAATGCCCTATAGTGTACTTTTGAGATATCTCAAAATCCATGCACGATTTCACAAATTCGACTTCATATTCAGTTTCAAGGGGAAAAATTGTGCAGGAAATGGGTGATCTTCGGTTTTTAGATGACCCGTAGTGAAAAATAATTTTTTGGGGTGATTTGGGGCTTAACCAAAAATGTATGCAACTAGTCCGCCTCGCGGACTTGTCGTCCACTGGTACAAAAAAGGCCTAAACCCATTCTTGGGCCAAAACAAGGGAAAAATTGAACTTCGCATGAAAATGTACTACTTCGTAATAAGTCCGCGTCGCAAACTTATCGCGCACTAGTTTAAAGAGTTCCTTAATTTCTTATTTTCACTTAAGGGCAATTAGGTGATAACCCAATGCCCATGCATAGGAGAATGCCTTACTCTTCAACCATTTTCAAGCCCTTGTATACTCAAAATCCCTCTGAAAACTCCCCCTAATACCTCACAATTTTGTCATCTAAATTCAAGATATCTCAAGAACTTACTTTGGATTTCAAGAATCTAATTGAAGCCTCAAGGCTTTCTCAAGTTTTTCTTCACGAAAGTCTCAAGTTAAAGGTATGTGGGCTTCATTCATGGGGATTCTTCCACCCATGAAGCCAATCCTTCTCCTTTATCAAATTTCATGATTTTTAACGTTGAATACTTTATGGATATACTTTATTATGCATTATAAACATGATTTGAGTTTGAATTCTTCAAGTATTAATTGATTAAGCATGAATATCTACTAAAGGCTTATTCCATGAGTTGATTTATATCTATTGAAGCTATGCAAGATGTGAACTATGTAAACTATGAAAGATTGTGAATTTTTAAGATAGATTTTATGACATCCAAATTGGGGTTTCTACTAAAATGTTGGTAAGTTTAATTGAATGATTTTCGAATGAATTGATTTTGCTCCTCTCTTGTCTTATACTCTTGAACTGCATGATTTTAAGTATATGTACATATACCCACCATGTTTGACTACATTCACATGACAAAGGTTCTTATGTTGATGAAATATTATTGCATTAGTTACAAGACAAGCATGTTATGATAAATCATGGGTTCCCGAGCATGTATTAAACTCATAAAAAGTTCCTATGATTTATAAGTAAAATGTTGAGCCCTTATACTATATTCTACCCTCTTGTGAGTGAATAATGTCTACATGAAGGGGTCAATCATGATAACTATTTTACCCTCATGTACAAACTAATGTTCACTAGAAGAGGCCAAGCATATTACAAGTCCTACCCGCACGTGTAATGCAATGCCAACTAGAAGGGGTCAAGTCTTTTAAATGTTTTACCCTCTAGTGAAAGTAAGGTAAATGCTCACTTGTAGGGGTCAAGTTTATCAATGAGTTATTCTTACCATGTTATCATATTCTTACAAGTCATTTAAGTTATGATTGAATTTATAATTTTGTCATGTATTCTGTGAGACTAGACTTAGGACCGAAAGAGACTTAAGGTGGGGGATCGACTCAAGGGTTCCTTATATAAAGTCTTGGTCTCTTAACTATGTGCCACCATAGGTTCATGATATTTTCCCTAAATGGGCTTATACTGGTTGATTCAACTAGGTCAAGTTATCCACTATGATGGGTCAGGTTTGGTTTACCTTGGCAAGTAGACTACTCTTTTTTCCGGTGTGGAGGTAAACATCGGGATTCCAAGTAGTAGCTTGCTTCGTCTTACATGTCCGTTAGGGTCTGCTCTATATACGTATATTATTTTATGCAAGTTATGCTATCTTCATGTGTGTTTTATCTTAAGCATTGGTCATACATGTCATCTTGGTCTTATATCCAATGATTATAATTATGCATCTTGTTAATTATGGATCATGTCGTTGTTGCATTGCACCCCACATACTTAATACATTCCAAGTACTAACGCATACTTATTTTGCATACATGATCTAAGCATGTAGGGACTGCAGCTCCAATTCATTATCATCCTCCTCCTCCTCTATGTGGCCAACCCGGATCCTTTGGAGACTACTATTGGTGAGTCCTTTACTCTGGGGACAATATCCACTGTACTCTCATGCTTTTCTTAAGACATGTCTATTTTGGATTTTATCTTTTAAGGGTGAGCCTAGGAGATGTCTAGGCCCCCCGTTCCATTCGTACTGGAGGTGTTGTTGGATATCGATATTTATGCATTGAGCTTGAATCCTACTAGGTTTATCTAATTATGAAAGACTTCCCTTAGTCCCTTTTTCCCTTCTATGCTTGTTGTATGTTGATGATGAGATGGAAATTCCTAGTCCCTAAAACATCCCATAGAGTGAGTCATAGTTACCCACCCCTTCGACTTTATTTGTTATGTGATTCATGCAAATCTTTTTCCCTATAACATCCCCATAGCTTGAGTCCAAAGTCTCGCTTCCCTTAGACTTATTTATTACTTGCTTGTTGTTTAATTATGCTTCCGCAACCAAGGTTGTGCAAACAATATGCTAAGAGGCTTGTTTGGGTTTCTTTCAGGTATCCCATTCGCTGTGTCACATCTAGGCCCTAGGCTTGGGTCGTGACATATAGACACTGGCATACCATTTAATCTGACAATGTCCTTGATATATCATCTAGCCAACTGCTCCGTACTGTAGCTAGTGTTCACCAGTATAAAGTGTGTTGACTTGGTCAATCGATCAACGACCACCTAAAGTGAATCAAACTTACCAAGGCCATGGGCAAACCTGTGACAAAATCCATAGTCACTCTCTCCCACTTTCATTCAGGAATGGGCTTCCTTTGTATTGATCCACTTGGCTTTTGATATTCATACTTTACCTGTTGGCAATTCAAACACTTGGCCACAAACTTAGCTAGGTCTATCCTCATGCCAAAGCAACAATAATGTTGTTTAAGATCATGATACATCTTAGCCACGCTAGAATGGATAGAATATCTAGCACAATGGGCCTCCTCTAATATCGATCTCACCCAATCCCAACTTTAGGCATACAAACTCTACAATTAACCCTAAATACACCATCAGCATCAATAATAGCCATCTTGGCTTCACCCCCTATAACACTTTATTATGAATCATGCATAATTTGGGGTCCTTGAATTGGTGAGCACATATCTAATCAAGCAGCGACTCTCGCAAAAACTCACACTTTAAGAACTTAGCATACAACTTCTCCTCCCTCAATCTCTAAAGTACAGGCCTCAAGTGCTGAACATGATCTTCCTCACTCTTGGAATAAACCAAGATATTATCTATGAACACAATCACAAAGATGACTAAATAGGGTTTGAACACTCGGTTCATCAACTTCATAAAAGCAGTTGGGGCATTAGTCAACCCAAATGACATAACTACGAACTCATAATGCCCCTAATCGGTCTTGAAAGCTTTCTTTGGGATATCAAACTCCCGAACTCTGAATTGATAGTAACCTGACCTCAAGTTAATCTTGGAGAACACAGGACCAACCTAGGGAGATACACTCAGACGGATAAACCCTTTCTTCAACAAATCTTTCAATTGTTCCTTCAACTCCTTCGATTTAGCTGGAGCCATCTGATAAGGAGCAATAGAAACTCTCCATCAATTTCAAAGTCAATATCACGATACGAAGGAACACCAGGTAAACCAGATGTAAATACATCCATAAACTCTGTAGCAACCTTGGTAGTCTCCAGTGATGAAGACTCGTGAGAAACAACTTGAAAATGAGCTAAATGTACCAAAAACCCCTTCCCCATCAATTGACAAGCATGCAAATAAGAAATAACACCCTTAGGATAGGAACTAGATTCTCCAGTCCTCATCAACTAAGGCAAATCAGGGCAAGATAAGGTCACAATCTTCGCGTGAAAGTCAAGAATAATATGATAAGGCATCAACCAACCCATACCAAAAATCACATCAAAATCAACCATATCCAATAATATCAGGTCAACAACAGTATCCTTCCCCATATAAGGTACAACAGAACCCCGATACACCCGATTCAGCACTAAAGATTCACCTACCAGGATGGAAACACAAATAGGCTCGGTAAGAGGCTCACATATAATATCATTATCAGAAGCAAAATAGGCCGATATATATGAATAGGTAGATCCTCGATCAAATAAAACGGAAGCCGAACAGTGACACACTAGGACTATACCCGTGATAACTGCATTAAAGGCTTCTGCCTGAGCTCTATCTGGACAAGCATAGAAAACTCCATGGAAACACTAGCCTATGGACTACCACGAGTACCACCTCTCACTATACCATGACCACCTCTAGCTTCACCTTTCATAGGCTGAAGTGTGTCGTGGGTACCGGTGCTAGAGCTGGATGAACTGGATGAGCTGGATGAGAAACTAAAGTCTGAGCAAGAGGTATACAGTAAGGATAACGATGAGCCAAGTGCCCAATATCATCACAATGATAACAAGGCATATTCTCCTATCTCAGAGATGGCTGCCCTGAAAAACCAGCACGCCCGAGAGCACTACCAACCTGCAACGATCTGGACCTATTAACACTATCAAATGTTGGAAGAGCACCCTGACCAACCCAACCTGGATTGCCCTACCTCTAAATCTCTCGGTCTCGTGGTGGGTGCCCACCAAATTGTCCATGTCGATGGAACCTTTTCCCACCACCCTGTCTATCCTGCCTGATACGCTCTATCGTACGAGTGTGATCCACAACACTTTGGAAAGTACCTCCAGCCAACACCAAGGAAGTTGTAGCCTCCTGAAGATACCCTGCCAAGCCCTTGGCGAACCGTCAGATACACTCGCACTCAGTAGGAATGCTAGACAAGGAATATTTGGATAAGACGAAAATCTAGCCTCGTAGTCGAAATAGACATAGATCCCAACTGTAGCCTATCAAACTCATCTCGATGGCTATCTCAGAGATCGTAGGGAACAAATCTCTCCTAAAATATCTCAATGAAATTTCCCCAAGTCAAAGCTAGAGTACAATAGGTCCACAAACTACCACTGACCTCCATCACTCTTTGGCAAGGCCGGTGAACTAATATGAAGTGTAGGCAACTCCATGTGACTCAAGATTAGCCAAATTACATAATCAGTCTTAGCATTCTGACAAAAAAACATAAGCTCTATCTCCAGGAGTGTCATCAAATTATGGAAGAGCCAACCATACAAAGCTCTCAAAACTCTTCTGCTCCGTTGTAGACATGGCTGGACCAAAAGAAAATGGTGGCATTATAAACAAGGGAGGTGCAATAGATGGAGCGATACCCAAACTCTAAAAATGAGTATCTGAACTTGGTCTAGATGCATGAAGTGTAGTAGTAATAGTCGCAGGAGGGCTTGCTGGAGCTGAAGAAGGTTCCATATGAATCATAGCCAGCTCTGGTGGGGGTACTAGAAGGACCAATCGGTGTGGTAGAAATCAGTATCTGAACCGTAGCTGGGGTTGGAGGAGCTCCCTCCAATCTAGCCAATACCCTCAAAAGTAACTCCTTAACTGAGGGTGAAGTTTCAGGGGCTGAGGGCGGTGGAATAGGATTGAGAGCCACATTAGCTACCTTAGGCTCTCTATTAAATGACAGAATCGAGTAACTGACATCTGCGTAGAAGGAGTAGATTAAACACTTTCAAAATGGGTAATACAAAGAAACGCACGAATGAAAGCAAGACGTGAAAACTTTTCCTATTAAGTCTTTCGTAGCCTCCAAAATATAGGTGTGGACGTCTATGCATCGATCCGTGAGACTCTTCTAAACACCCTACTCTTGACACATGAGTCCAATGAACCTGATGCTCTGATACCAAACTTATCATGACCCAAATCAGATCGCAACTAAAAAAAGATAAATAAAGCGGAAACAACTCATAAGGTAAAATAAATCTCCCAAAACCTAGAGTCATGATACAAGAGCATCCAAATAATGCGGAAGGTAAATACAAATGTCTCAAAAGCAAATACATTACTACCCATAACATCTGATACAAAGTCTTAAAGAAACATAGAGAGTGTCCCTAAGATCCACGGTGACTCGAACTCTAAGCCTCACTGGTAAGATCAAGATGGAAATACTAAAGTTCAAAAGAGTGATCAACTACCCTGTACGGGTCGCTGTGCTCAATCTGCGAGGAGGAAACAAAGTAGGGGTAAGTATACCTAAATATACCCAGTAGGTTCAATCGACTGGGTAAGAGAAATCGAGTAAGAAGGTAATAACAAAGAACTGTATCGCCTGCATCAAAATGGTTAGTATACAATGTAATAATCATGATGAACAAAAACAATTATAAATGGTAACTATTCAAAAGATATAATGCAATATGCTGCATGAATGCAATGGCGTCGCAGGCCATGTATGAGGTGAATTCACAACCATCGCCGGGGTCGATGTACACACCTATCTAGCCAAAACTACAAGATAGAATCCAAGGGCTTCGCAGGCCATGTACTAAGATATACATGATAAGGTATCGCAGGCCATAATCAGAAGTATCTCAAGGCATCGCAGGCCATAACCACTGTCTCAAATGATGTACATGTAGTGATAAATATGCATAATAATATATCTAATCATATATCAAATGTGTGCATACCAATGCAATCACTCATATATAACATATGTGCATATCAATTTGTCCAAATAGAAATAAGATCCATGCACACCAGTGCACACAATCCAGAATGAGATATGTGCATAATAATATAACAACGGAGCATAAGAATCGATGCATACCAATGCAACTAATCAATATAAGATGGTGCATACCAATGTAACTAGTCAATATAAATAGTGCATACCAATGCAACTAGTCAGTATAAGATGGTGCATACCCATGTAACTAGTCAATAAAAGATGGTGAATACCAATACAATGATGGAGTATTAAAATTATACAACTACATCATGTCTCCTCTCATCACTAACCACAAATAACCATATGTCATTGAAACAAGCTCCACAAGTACACCTAAATGGGCTCATAACCCTTACACTGATCATACTCATCATCAATTAGTCACAACATTAACCAAGACTATTTGAAGTTTCATATTATCAAAATGATATCCCAATTATTTCAAAACATAATATTTCATCTCAATTTATCAATAGGATTGCCATTTACTCCATATTCGGCATAATCGACCTCATATTTCCATCAAATTCAATCATATCATGATATCGGATAACAATTCAATCTACATCTCACAATTATCATATAAACATGCTCAATAGCTAAAATCCAGTTCCAAAAAGGTTAGTCGGACCAAGGTAAATGCCGAAACTGCACTCAGACAATCTTTCAACCAACTCAAGCCTCCAAATGAATTATAGATCGATCAACTACTATCAATAATGGATACTACGCATCAAGAGGTGTATTTGAAAATTAGGGCTAAACTTCAAAAGTTTCAAATTTTGAAATTGACTTCAAAATTGGATTCTACATAAAAAATAGAGTTTTTGGGTGAAAATTCCACTAAAATCGAGTTCAAATCGATAGAGAAATCCTAATTTGAGTGTCAAAATCATAGACCAAAAATCCTCAATTTTTGGTACTCATAATCACGAAATTCAAGTCAAAAGAAAGATATAAAAATCATAGAAATTAATCAAAACGATGTTAGAAACACGTACCCAAAGATTTCTCGAATAACCCTCATCAAAAGTAATCTCCCAAAGCTTGAAATATTGAAAATGGAGTGAAAATGGGGGTTTTACATCCTTAAAAATGACTCAGCAAAAATGTGCTCCTTGAAGGCTGAACCTTGTCCGCGATGGCGAAGCACAAAAGTGCTCATACCTTCGGAAAGGTAGAGAACAAATTGGGTTGCACTAGATACTCCCACATCAGCCAATGCCAAAACACAAAATGGACCCCTATAACTCATCCTGACTTAGAATTTAACAAATTTTATATGTATCCATACAAGAAACAGCGATCTGGACTCAAGAAAATCATTGAAATTCAATTTCGAGATCTCCACGACACATTTATCAATACAAGTCAATAAAATTAACTTATACTAAAACTACCCTTAGAACTCCAAAAATTATGATGAGACCATTTTTAGTGTTAGTTTCATGATCCAGAACTATTGGAACTGTCAAAATTCCGATCCGAGTTTTAAACCCCGAATGTTGACCAAAGTCAACTTTAGTTCCGAAGATGATTAAAATCACAATTTTGGGCCTAAAAACCTCATATTAACTCCAAATTCAGTTTCACAGCTTACTGTAGTTTAGTTTTGACATTCTAAGCTAATGAAATCAGCAGATCCTCGATTGACCTCTGAAACATAAAATGACATAAAAACTCATTTTTTTAACAACTTAAGCTTTCAAAAAGACAAAAACTCATATTTCCAACTTTTAAAACTCAGAATTTCAATTACAACCATTCAAATAGTTCAAAGTAGGCTCAAAGCAACTTACAAAAGGGTAAAACAATATTTTTCATAGATAAAGCCAAAAATGACAAACCAGGTCATTATAGGTATTTTTATAATTTCTAACCAGAACCATTTCCTTTCGACTTTTTATCAGCAGTGGTAACTCAATTAATATTTTATCCCAACACAATAATCATTTTCAAATAAGCATGATAGTATGCAAGGAATCCACATAATCTATATATTCAATAATCAAGCAATCAATCTCATTGTTCTTTCGATACTAGAATTATTATTAAGGGAATAACGCGGTAGTTACATCACATTAATTCTCAAGTTATCAATAATCACTTTACCATCATAGTTCAAAACTACTCATTAATTAATCAATGTTTCATAAGTATTCTTGCAATAGTTTCAACCCAATAACAAGACTATACAATACTTGTTCAACATAATACATAAAATGTTTTAATAGTTGATTCTACAATAACATGAAACAACACCCGATGTTTGAGTCAATATAAGCAATTCATGAGTTTCAGCAACGGGAGTCACGGAGTCAATCAATATTCTCAATTCAAAGATCATTATCACAAACATATATATACCAATTCAAGAGCCAAGTTACACATGTAATTGCATAGCCAATTTTATTTTTCCAACATATATATTGGGTTTCTTCATAATTAGTGCAACTACTTTCGAATTTCTCATTATTCCCCCCAACATATAATGAAGGAAGATACAAGATTAAGTTAATCCCAACAAAGATGATGAATCAACTTACCGCAACGAAGTAAAGAAATCAATACAACAAGAGTGCTTTTTCCCTTTTGATTTGAATTCGAAATACCATAATCTAGTCAAAAATAGATATACAATCACGTTTCAAAACTAATGACAATAAAATCATAAAATTCGGGAAAGAAGGATAAAATGGTCTGAAAATTCAATATCAAAATTGAGGCTAAAATCTTGAAATTTTAAGATGACAACATTCTTCATGTAATTAGGAAGCTATTGGTGAAACCATTTTGAAGATGTAGCTCAAATGATTCGTACTCACCCTTTTTGTTAAAAATTCAAGTTCATAAAAATCTCTAATTTATCCATATGAGAATACTAAATTTGATGTTAAAATTAAGAAATAATCAATGGCTAATGAAGAGGAAAGTCAAAAATACCTTTTCGAATAAATATTTCTCAAAATATCAAGTGAAATTGTTCTTTTCCGAGCTCCCAAAGTCTAAAGATGGAGAAAATAGCTAAAACCCGACTATTAAGACTGTTCACTATTTAAGGATAATTATCTCTTCATGATCGCGACTCATTTAGCTCGCGATCATAATGAACAAGTCACAAATCTCTTTGCGATTACCGGCCACCCTTCGCGATCATGGAGGGTAATTGGATTGCGCTTCGTGATCGCGAGCTACAGTGCCACAACTGCGATGAAGGAAGCCAACACTAGATATCAACAATTCATATAAGAACAAAAATCATAGAATGGACTCTCGGAAGTCCTTAAAAACTCTATATAGACAAACCACTTATATAACCCTATAAAATTCGATATTCTAGACTTAATGAAATTGTCAGAAATTGAATCCAGGGTGTCCTTGACCCAAAATCTGATAATTCGTAGTTAAACTAATTTAGACACTAGAAATATCAAAATACTACTAGAATGCCTGAAAAATTATGAAAAAGCATATTCTACGACTAAAATCACTTCTTGGAACCGATGGAAGCATCAAAAATCCAATCTGAGTACCCAAACTCAAAATGTTGACAAAAGTCAAACCTAAGTCAAATTTCAACCCAAGTTCCAACATCAAACCAAAAATCCATATAACAACTCCAAATCTGATTTTGAAAACTCTCCTAGACTAATTTTCACATTTCAGAACTAATGAAGTCAACCAAATTTTGTTTTAAAACTCAAATCTCTAGATGACTCAACAATTCGAAATTAGGCAACTTAAGCCTTCAAACCTCAATTCTTTAATTTAAACTTTTACAAAATTTACAAAAATTAACTTCCAAAACCAATTAATTATGACTCAAGAGAATTGTCGAGAGGGAAAAAATGATAACTTCTTTGAAAATACCAAAAATGACTTTTAAGGTCATTACATCATCCACCACCAAAAACTATGTTCATCCTCGAATATAAGACAAAGAATATACCTAGAATCTCAAAAGCAAGAGGGTAATGGATCTACATATCAGACTCCATCTCCTAAGTAGCCTCTTACATCAGCTGAAGCCTCCACTAAACCTTTACTAAAGTTATCTTTTTGGTTATCAACTTTGATCTTGACCTATCTGTCTAAAATGACCACATACTCCTCCTTATAGGTCATGTTTGTGCCCAACTCCATTGAATCAATAGAAATCACATAAGACTCATTCGGGATGTAATGTTGTGGCATCAAAACAAAAAACACTAGGTGCACTAGAGATAGACTAGGTGGTAAGGAAAGTCTATAGGCCACCTCTCCTACTCACTCTAGGATCTCAAAGGGCTAATATACCTAGGGTGGAGCTTGCCCTTTTTCTCGAGCCTCATGACACTCTTCATGGGAGAAATCCTCAATCATATCTAGTCATCCCCATTACCCTAAAGGTTGAACCCATCTATCGGCATAACATTTTTGACGACTCTAGGCAGTCAACAACTGACTCTAAATTAATCACACTCGCTACATAGTGTCTCTAAGTATATTAGCTTTTGGAGTACTCACCGCAATAAAATCTAATAATCTAAAGAGGTTGATTACCTAATGATGAACTAGACCATGGGCCAATCTAAATTGAAATACCTTAAAAAATTACATAGTCCCTAAGATGAATTTCCTCATCTCATAACCACGAAGCAATGCTGAACTAATACCTATTGAAACCAGTAGTGAATCTGCAACCTTAGTCATTTTTCATCCTTGTAACATAGTTCTCCCTCAAGTTTAAGCTAACAATCTAATCCTTACAATATGAATATTCATGAGAGAGAATACAACCGGTGAATGATACCCTTAAGCATATAAACCTTCTAATAATACTTTTTAGATGCTAGAACAGTAGCTACAATTATAGACAATCCCTAAAAATAGAAAAAACAGGCCCAGTGATCCTCAAGATCAATCACATATAGTTGAAACATATCCTCAACAATAAGATGAATACCAAAACTATTGAAAGACTGCATTTCCCATGATATTTCTCATACAAGCACTCTCAACTAGGTTTGCACATGTAGTGCACTAGTATACCCTAATTATGAAAAATTCTCTTTTGCCCTACACACAAAACTGTCCCTCTGATAATTATGATTAAAACTCTTCCAGTTATCTAGTTTCCACTTGTTTGAACTTTCTTTGCACATGATTTCTTATTTGATTAACAACATAGATCGTAATATACTCAACTTATTAAAATCCAACACATTCATGATAATCAATAATTGAAACTAAGAAATCAGATTCCAACAAAGTATCATGACCTTATTAATCTTTTACTCATAAATCTGAAACCATTAGCAGTACCAAAAGTTCTTAGAAATTACATTGTCACTGTTTGTAACTCTAAATTATAAATTCTCTCTCTTCTCAAATGAAGTATAACTATTCCTCTCCAACTAAGTCTAAGCATCCTATGTTGGAAACTGGCCCTACCCGAGGCCAATAATACTAATTTCAATCCTGATGCTACTCTTCCCACGAGCAACAACTGAATCAGAAACCAATCTCAACCACATGCAACTACTTACATGACATGCCTTAACCTCTATACAAACACCTATAGCCTCATGTCAAAGAAGCCCTTGATCAACCCCAAGAATTTTGTATACCATAAGTGCATAACCTTTATTCACCACCAAGCATCTACATAAGTCATCATGATAGTCTATGTTAACTTCCATCAACAAGGTAATATCCACCTAATTTAAGGCCTTCAATAATCATGATTGAACAATCCAACCTAATATAAAAATATAAATCTCTTATATATCATTGTTTGTCATCAAAACTAAAATAAATTTTCATAAAAGTAGTTGATCATCTTTCATACCTCTGTATAAGGCACCATATATTAAGAGTTTTTGGAATTTAAAAATAAAATACAAGACTAGGTTCGGGTGCAAGGATATACAAGCCGGATTACGAGCAATAGTTTGGGTTTATGGGTCATAGATAGGCCTCATACATAGGTTAGACACTTGGTAAAATTTTGAATTCTGGGGGTTGATGTACGAAGGGTTCTATAACTCATAAAAGGAACTACAAGTATAAATAGTGGCCCATAGATTGGATGACCAAATCAAGTTTTGGAAGTTTGGAAAAGTGTAACTATACAAAAGCATATATGGACCATGGTCCAATTAATGAGTCATCAAAAGGGTTTCATGGTTTGGATTCTGAAAAGTGAAATTTTCTAAGTGTTTGGTGGACTTACGAGGGGTGCTTACAATCTATAGATGGAGTTATGGACTATACAAAGGTTCTTGTAAAGTGGGGTTTAGATACTGGGTTTAGGGACTCAATGTGTAACCAAAAGAAACCCCTGATCTACGAGCTATAGAATGATCTATGACCCATTGAACAAGATCATATAGTAGCCCTTATAATTTTAATGAGAGGCAGTTTTGATATTTCCCCCCACCCAAAGTCTAATACTTTATTGTTTAAGGCCTATTTCTACCCATATCATCCCCATTCCCTCTCATTTCACTCTCATTCTCTCCCAAAATTCTCTTAAGGCTTTTCATTCCAAAGATTCAAAGAAGGAAAGATCTAGGGTTTCAAGGTTCTCTTCTCCAAGCTCTAGCTTTTCTCTTAGGCTTCTATGAACGTATGTCGATTTCATTCGTGGGTGCTTTCCTCCCATGAATCCCAACTAATTTTCTTACTTTAGTATAGTTTCAAGTAAGGAAATCTTTATGAGTTTTATGATATCTTAACCAAATGTTTCTACCATGATGTATTAACTACTTAATAATTCTTGTGATATGATTTATGATACACTATTGAAGTTTGATGATTTATGAAATGATTACATGAATCTCTAACTAGGTATTTAAATATTATGGTGGATTATTATATGAATTATTTGAACTAATGAGTTTTATGAAGATTATGCATGTTTCTCTTGCATTATATATTTTTAAATCTTACATGCATTAAACCCACTAATTTATATGCTATGTTCAAATGAAGTACGTTATTAAAAACAAGGGTTTCAACTATATTTTATGGAAGTTATAAGTACTTATAAAGCCTTTTTATGAATGTCTGAAAGATGATAAAAAGATAATACTCACCAAAGATGGATCCTCTTGTGATAAGGACAATTTTCACTTGAATGGATCATAAGGTTTTAATGAGCTACTCCTAATATGATGATGCTATATTTCAAAGTTTATGAATATATATGCATATGATTACATTCTAAGGTATTTTGTGGGATTTGACTAGCACCGAGTGGGGCTTGAGGTGGTGTTTGGTAATGAAATCCTTGTAGCAACCTCCTATCTCATTACCTATTTGCTACCATAGGAGTCTTGTAGGCTAAGACTAGTGGATTAACAATAGCAAAAGTTAATGAACAATATGCATGCATAAGTTAATAGAGTTCTACCTGATAAGTAGTCACCTAGCTAAACATATGCATGCATAAGTTGACAAAGTTCTACCTGGCAAGTAGTCACCCAACCAACGTAGGAGATTATGTGGGATTCTATGTAGTAGCTCATATGGTCTTATAGTCCGTTATGGACTTCCTCCACATAAGTATGTATATGAAGATGCCATATGTTTATGTTGCTATATATAAGTTTCAATGATGCATTGATTATTCATCATCCCTTGAACTTTATTCTTTTACGATGATTATGCATATTGCTCTTTATGATATTATAGTTCCTTGTTGTATTGCATCCAACATACTTTGTACATTCAAATTGAAAAAACATAATTTGTCCTACATGATCTTACCATATATGGATCGATGATCCTCTTCCTCCTCTTACATATGACCAGCTTCAGATTATTTAAAGATTAGTTCTGGTGAGTCCTATAGTTTATGGACAATAGACCACTTTCTTTCAAGTTTGATGTATTAAGACTTTTAGCCTATCTTATTATATCTCTTTATCACTTTTATTGAGGGTGAGCTAGGGACATGTCTTAGCTCATGCCAAGTATAAGGCTAGAGGTATTATTGGACATAAAAGTTTATGAATTTTCTTGTTTTATGCTTGATTCTACCTTAGTCTCATTTTCCCTTATTTTTTATATTTATTTATGTTCATTATTGATGAAACACTAAGAGTTTAAGGTGAGGTTCCTTCAGTTTTTCCATTTGTGGTGTTATGACTAGGCCCTAAGCTTGGGTCAAAATAAGCTTGGTATCAGAGCAACATGAGGTTTTAAATAGTCCTCGAAATCCAACATACCATGTCGTATAGGGTCTTGTTTATGGTTGTGAAGCATGCCACAACTATGAATGGAACACTATCGGGCATTTAGAAAACTTTTCTGTCACGCCCCAAAAAGGGGGGAGGCGCGACTGGCACCTGATACCGTTATTGGCCAGGTAAGCCACTAAACATACTAGTTAACCAAACTTTGGACCACAAGAAAATTGGGCAGCATAATGCTTAGAAAAACAAGAAACTAAGTCGGGACCATTTAGGTCATGACCTGGTCAGCAACAGATTATGTACATTAAAAGAAGTAAGCCAAAATAATAAAGTACTAGCTAGCCGACAAGGCTGCCACAACAGAGGTACAGACACACACTATATATACATGCCAATCTTATGACCGGAGACTGAAGGGCACAAAAGAACCAACCCACAATAACATGTCCACAATAGCCTCTATGAAAATCACTAACACTATCGGGACAGGGCCCCGCCATACCCAACTATACAAAAAAAGTAAACATCCTGTGAAAGCTCCAGGAAGAGGTGGAGCTTACCAACTCATAGCTGAATGGGGCTCCTAGTGGAGGGGTAAATCAGAACCCCTACCTGAACCTGCACGCACGAAATAAAATGCAGCGTCCCCAGGCAAAGGGACGTCAGTACGAATAAACATGTCCTGGTATGTAAGGCAGGAAGTAAAATCATAGATAACCATAGTAAAAAGGTTAATAGAAACATTACCTGTAACCAAAACACAAGTAGTCTTAATGGTCAACAAGCCACCTCCTATTGCTAAAAAAATGCATGGTATGCTCGAGTGTCGCATGTCGTGAATACATATATATAGATGCAAATGCATGACATACCCAACCAAATGCTAGCACTGGTGGTCCTTTCCGGTAACTAACCGGCATCATATCTGCCAACCTGTGGCCATCGGTACCATATACATATATAGTTGGGCAAATAGGCCCCATACCTTCGATTATAGCTCGAAGTCCATACTTAACGTGCAATGTATGATATGAATGTTGAATGCACATAGTAAGCCATAGCAAGAACTTAGCCAATCTTGGCTATTGGTACACTTATTCTCATAGCATCATAGTCATTGTCATTTGGCCAATCTTGGCTCATTGGTACATTTATTCTCATAAAATCATAATCGTTGTCATAATATATACATATGGCTTGTGTAATCATACATGTCCTTTTTAACAAGTTTGGGAACTTAACCCAACATTTAGAGTGAAGCCTTAACTTTGAAAATGTTCATAAAGGTGTTTTACATAATGATTATATTTGGTCCCATGTCAATTAGTAAAAGAATGTATTTAACAGGATCAAGCCCCAAAGTAGTTTAGACGGGAGCATTTCACTGGGGAATATTGGAAACCATCGCGTTATTGGTTAAATTGTTCAATTATATTTTTGTATGGAAGAAGGACTGATTTTGAATACTACATTCCTTTTGCATTCTACATTTATTTTAATGGCACTATACATAGAAGAGAAACACCTTGGACTTGTGAATAGGTAGCCGGGAAACCGACAAAATGATATATAGAAATTGAATGTCCAGTTTAAGCGAACGAATGGAATTTCAACCTAATACCATGATGAATATAACTCAACTGCAATCCCAATGCCTTTCACAGAAGGTCTTTCTAGCAACGTCCGATTGCCAAAAGTTCCTTCATGAAAGTTATTCCTTACGTTCTAAGCTTCGCAACGACTATATATACGCAGGTTAAAGACACCTATAAACAATTAAAAATTCAGCATTAATGACCAGATTCGGCAAGGAGCATTTACGCGAGGAAATGTCCGTAAAACTTCGTAAAATTAACGGAAAAGAGCTCCACAATTATAACCTAAACACACCAGCTGCAAACCAACAATACCAGCAAGAACACCACTTTTTTTACAGCCCAAGAACAGCTCCAAACATAGCTAATATGAGGGAAAAACAATTCCAAAGCGTAAGGCACGCATTTCTAGGCACGGAGACGAATTTTAACGGTAAAAATGCGAAAAACTTACCTAAATCGCTTAGAGAACCCTTGGGAGCTTTCTCTTCAGTTGTAAACTTGTTTGGGACGAAAATGGCTCAATTTTGAGCCTTAAAGTGTCAAAATAGCCGACATTTAAGTCGGGTCAACCCGACCCGACACATGACCCGGTTTCCAGCTCGGGCAGTCTCGGTAAAACGGTCATAACTGTTTATTCTAAGGTCGATTCGAGACGGGTTTTGTGCGTTGCAAACTAGACTCATAGATCTTCCATTTGATAGGTTATGGACCTTCTAACTCCTTATAGTTTGGGAGATAAAACCCAATGCATTTGACCCAAATTTAAGAAGGATTTCTTAAAGAAAGTTACGGTAACTTTGGCCAACCTTTATCTTGCAACTTTCTTGATTCCAAAACTTAATGTATGACCTTTGTTTTATTAAAATAACTTAAAGAAATCCATTATTAGCAAATTATAATCTTTTAACTCCATCTGAAAAGTGAAACCTAATTTAGACCTTCCGAAAAGGACGAGGTGCCACTTGGGTCATTTCTTTAATCTCGAAAGTGCATTTACGGTATTCCTTTGGCTTAAAACTTTACGTCCGTGAAATTACCACTTATTGACAGCCTTATTTTCCTTAGGTTTTATCCAAATTCATGTATGTCTTATATGACACACCACCCTATGTATATATAGAAGACGAGGAACACGGGGTTTCACAGTCTCCCCCCCAAGAACATTCGGCCGGGAATGTATCTAGACAGCCATTTGGTTGCATTAACATCTACAAAAATATTCTTTTGATACATCTATTACCCTTTCAAACCATAAATAAACTTCCAAAAACTCCAACTACTAAGCTTCGTATAGCTATCTCACGACAAAACATACAAGTTTCACCTCCAAATCCTTTAAAACTTACGTTACTAAATAAATGATAATTGCCAGTTTTGGAACACCACCCACCTTAGGTTATAAATAGCTAGGGTGATTCCTCATCATTCTTTCTTTGGCTTCCCAAGTTATTTCCTCAATATATTTTTTTGCACGACGCTATCACGAAGGCTACTTTTTTTATTTCGAAGCTTTCTTTGTCAATCTAAAATAGACACTGGTACCTCATCATAAGTTAAGCCATGAGCAAAGGGGGTGTCCTTAATGCGAGTAATACACGAAGGATCTCTAATGTACTTTCGCAACATAGATACATGAGGCACTGGATGGATTGCTCTCACTTCTAAAGGAAAATTAAGCTCGTATGTTACCTTGCTAATTCCTCTAATAATCTTATACGGTCCAACATATCTAGGATTAAGCTTTCCTGTATTTCTAAACCGCATGAGTCCCTTCATAGGTGAGACCTTTAAAAAGACCCAATATTCTACATCCAACTCTAAGTCTAGTCGTCGAACATCTGCGTAAGACTTTTGCTGATTCTGGGCCCTTTGTAGTAATCTCTGATAAGTTTTTTTTTTCGTTGCTTGTTGAACTAGATTATGGTCTAGCAACTCTTTCTCCCCAACTGTAAACTAATCAACCCGTGACCTATATCTTCACCCATATAGTGCTCCCTAAGGATCCATTCAAATACTAATATTAGAAGCTATTATTATAAGCGAACCAAATAAGAGGTAGATGCTCATCCCGATTTTCTTTAAAATCCAGTATATAGGCACATAACATATCCTCAACGGTCTGGATGGCACACCCTGCTTGCCCATCAGTTTTTGGATGAAAAGCGGTTTTGAGATTCACCTGAGCGCCCAGACCCTTCTGAAAAGACTTCCAAAAACACTGTACCGTAAATTGAGCCCCTTTATCAGAGATAATAGATAATGGAACTCTTTGAAGACAAATAATCTCTTAAATATAAAGCTTAGCATAATCCCCCTGCTGAATATGTCATTCTTACTGGCAAGAAATGAACAGATTTTATCAATGTATCAATGATTATCCAAATAGAATTATCCTACGTGGAGTATGAGGCAACCTAGTGATGAAGCCCATATTTATCATGTCCCATTTCCAGAATGTAAAATCAGTACCTTAGCTAGGCCTTCAGGCCTCTGATGTCCTGTTTTAACATGCTGGTAGTTGGGGCATTGGCCACCATCCTTAGAATATCTTTTTCATGCCATTCAACCAATAAATCTATTGTAGGTCTCAACACCCCCTTTTTCTTTGCCCCAGGTTGAGACAAATATCTAGGATAATAAGCCTTAATGTGAATGTTGGCACGGAGCCCTCCGATGTTTGGCACACATAAGAGGCAACGATACTGATGGAATCCATCTCAAGTTGGCTCAATTAGAGGATGTTGCTGTTGTGGAACACTCTCCCTCGATATTATAAGCCTAGGGTCCTCATGTTGCTGCTCTCTTACCTCAGTAGCAATGGAAGATTTTGTTGTATTTTAAACAATCACACCTTCTCCTTTTGCATCTACTAATAGGACTTGCAAACTAGTTAGTTGACGTAAATCTTTTGTCATTTCAACCTTATCAGCTTCAGCATGACTTAGACTTCCTATATTTATCGGCTAAGTGCACCAGCAACAATTTTAGCTTTACCGAGGTTATACAAAATGTCAACATCATAATCTTTTAGTAATTCTAGCCACCTTCTTTGTCATAGGTTCAACTCCTTCTGCTTGAATAAATATTGGAGGCTTTGGTGGTCGGTAAAAATATCAACATGAACTCTGTATAGATAATGCTACCAAATCTTTAGGGCAAAAACAACTGCGGCAAACTCAGAATCATGGGTAGGATAGTTTTGTTCATGCTTTCGCAACTGTTTAGAAGCATATGCAATAATTCTACCATGCTGCATAAGAATACAACCTAGGCCAATTCTCGAGGCATCACAATATACAACGTAGCCTTCAGTTCCATCTGGAAGAGCCAAGATAGGCGCGGTGGTAAGCCTTTTCATTAGCTCTTGAAAACTCTGTTCACATAATTAAGTCTACTGAAACTTAGCTTCTTTATACATCAACCTCGTTAGTAGTATAGAGGTAGTGGAGAATCCAACAATAAAATATCCTGCAAAGCCCAAAAATACTATGGACCTCTGTCGGATTTAAGGGTCTCGGCCATACCATTACTGCTTCAATTTTCTAGCCATTGACCTTGATACTATTGCTAGTAATAACATGTCCACGAAAAGCTATAGAAGTGAACGAAAATTCACATTGGGAGAATTCAGCATATAACTTGTTGTCGTGGAGAATCTATAAAATAACTCGCAAGTGGTCTTGCATGCTCAACTCCTGACTCATCCTAAATATTGCCTTTGGAATATCAACATCCCTGACTCGTAGCTGGTAGTACCTGGGTCACAAGTCAATCTTTGAAAAACCATCAATCCACATAAAAGTATACTTATTCCTGATAGTGATTTTTTTTAGCTATCTATAACCAATACGCATCCGTAAAGAGCCATCTTTCTTTCAAGCAAAGAGCACTAGAGTACCCCATGGAGATGTTCTTGGCCTAATAAGGTCTCTATCAAGAAAACTCTTCAGTTGTTCCTTCAAGTCTCTTAGCTCTACAAGAGCCATTTTTCTTAGAGAGGAACGAGTATAGGTTGCATATCAGGGAGAAAATCTAAAGAAAAATTTGATATCCCTTTCAGGGGATCCCGGTAAGCTCATCGGGTAATATTATCATGAATTCATTCATAGTAGGGACTGACTAAAGGGCCAATTTGTCTTCTTGTAGTGGTAACATGCACTTGAACCCTTTCTACACTCTCTAGTATGAAGCTTACTGCATTGAGTACATGGGGGAGTAGGTTGTCTCATTTGTGCATAATGCTCCCGTTGATAGCTATCAGGCTGATGTAAATTCTGCCTTGGCCTTGACTTATTATAATAATCAAATCGCTGGCCCTATATCTATAGTAGGGAACTACCCACTGACGGAGGTTGATATCGATGGAAAGGAGGCCTAATATCACCCTGTGGCTCCCTATAAGACCTCATAGTACGAGCTCTCTTATTCTTCTCCCTATCTCTATGGGTATCCTGAATTTGACGAAAAAGATCCTCTGTAGTCTGAGTAAAAGCCTGAATACGAGAAATATCCACACCATCTTTTAAAGAGGCTATCTTGCAGTCTGTGACCAAATGATCCCCCAAACCATCCATATAACGATGAACTCTAGCACTCATAGTACATACAATATCTGGCGCATACCTAGCCAAAGAATTAAACCTAAGGCTATACTCCCTTACACTCATATCCTCTTGACTCAAACTGATAAACTGGTCAAGACGGGCCTTCCGCACCTCTCATGGTAAGTAATGGGCTAAAAATGCCTCAGAGAAGTCCTACCACTCTGCTGGCGGAGCATCAGGCCCTTTTGATCTCTCCTATGCCTTATACCACAAGATGGCAACATTAAGTAGTCGAAAAGAAGCGAACTCCATTGCCTCGGTGATAGAGGCATGCATCACTCTCAATACTCTATACCCATCATCCATAAAGTCCTGTAGATCCTCAGTGGGACTGGACCCTGTAAATACTGGAGAGGCCAATTGAAGAAACTCTCGTACCTTTAAGCTTTCTGTTTTATCCTTTCTAGCGTCTGCTCTCACCTTTAGTTGACTCTCATGAATAGAAACCATCATAGTTAGTAGCTGAATAGCCCTCTTCATCCCCTGGTCCCCAATCTCTAATAGGGATTGGGGTACTAGATCTCCTTGGGCCCCAACAGGTGCTGATGAATCTGGTACTGTAGGCATTGGAGGCTCCCTATGTGCCTCAATAGGGAATATATCTATCTCACCAAGTAAGACATAATTGGTACCTTCTCTCGGATCCATACTTTTCTCATGTTGTGCCATCTACTGAGCATAGGTAACCCATTAAATAAGAAAGACATAACATGATATAGATTTCATATGTTCCTATAGCTTTGCTCTATAGCACGATCTATTAAGTGAAAGATATGTAACCAACCCTAAATGCCTCGTAGCCTCCTGATTATAAGTGTCGTGCACAACACACCCATAAGCAAGACTCTACTAGACACGGCATTGTGGACTCCCTAGGACATGACCTGCTCTGATACCATGTTTGTTCACGCCCCAAAAAGAGGGGAGGCGCGACTGGCAGCCGATACCGTTATTGGCCGAGTAAGCCACTAAACATACTAGTTAATCAAACTTTGGACCAAAAGAAAATTGGGCAGCATAATGCTTAGAAAAACAAGAAACTAAGTCGGGACCATTTAGGTCATGACCTGGTCAGCAACAGATTATGTACATTAAGAGAAGTAAGCCAAAATAATAAAGTACTAGCTAGCCGACAAGGCTGCCACAGCAGAGGTACAGACACACACTATATATACATGCCAATCTTATGACCGGAGACTGAAGGGCACAAAAGAACCAACCCACAATAACATTTCCACAATAGCCTCTATGAGAATCACTAACACTATCGGGAGAGGGCCCCGCCATACCCAACTATACAAAAAAAGTAAACATCCTGTGAAAGCTCCAGGAAGAGGTGGAGCTTACCAACTCATAGCTGAATGGGGCTCCTAGTGGAGGGGTAAATCAGAACCCCTACCTGAACCTGCACGCACGAAATAAAATGCAGCGTCCCCAGGCAAAGGGACGTCAGTACGAATAAACATGTACTGGTATGTAAGGCAGGAAGTAAAATCATAGATAACCATAGTAAAAAGGTTAATAGAAACATTACCTGTAACCAAAACTCAAGTAGTCCTAATGGCCAACAAGCCACCTCCTAGTGATAAAAAAAATGCATGGTATGCTCGAGTGTCGTATGTCGTGAATACATATATATAGATGCAAATGCATGAAATACCCAACCAAATGCTAGCACTGGTGCTCCTTTCCGGTAGTTAACCGGCATCATATCTGCCATCCTGTGGCCATCGGTACCATATACATATATAGTTGGGCAAATAGGCCCCATACCTTCGATCATAGCTCGAAGTCCATGCATAACGTGCAATGTATGATATGAATGTTGAATGCACATAGTAAGCCATAGCAAGAACTTAGCCAATCTTGGCTATTGGTACACTTATTCTCATAGCATCATAGTCATTGTCATTTGGCCAATCTTGGCTCATTGGTACATTTATCCTCATAAAATCATAATCGTTGTCATAATATATACATATGGCTTGTGTAATCATACATGTCCTTTTTAACAAGTTTGGGAACTTAACCCAACATTTAGAGTGAAGCCTTAACTTTGAAAATGTTCATAAAGGTGTTTTACATAATGATTATATTTGGTCCCATGTCAATTAGTAAAACAATGTATTTAATAGGATCAAGCGCCAAAGTAGTTTAGACGGGAGCATTTCACTGGGGAATATTGGAAACCATCGCGTTATTGGTTAAATTGTTCAATTATATTTTTGTATGGAAGAAGGACTGATTTTGAATACTACATTCCTTTTGCATTCTACATTTATTTTAATGGCACTATACCAAGAAGAGAAACACATTGGACTTGTGAATAGGTAGCCGGGAAACCGACAAAATGATATATAGAAATTGAATGTCCAGTTTAAGCGAACGAATGGAATTTCAACCTAATACCATGATGAATATAACTCAACTGCAATCCCAATGTCTTTCACAGAAGGTCTTTCTAGCAATGTCCGATTGCCAAAAGTTCCTTCATGAAAGTTGTTCCTTACTTTCTAAGCTTCACAACGACTATATATACGCAGCTTAAAGACACCTATAAACAATTAAAAATTCAGCATTAATGACCAGATTCGGCAAGGAGCATTTACGCGAGGAAATGTCCATAAAACATCGTAAAATTAACGGAAAAGAGCTCCACAATTATAACCTAAACACACCAGCTGCAAACCAACAATACCAGCAAGAACACCACTTTTTTTACAGCCCAAGAACAGTTCCAAACACAGCTAATATGAGGGAATAACAATTCCAAAGCGTAAGGCACGCATTTCTAGGCACGGAGACGAATTTTAACGGTAAAAATGCGAAAAACTTACCTAAATCGCTTAGAGAACCCTTGGGAGCTTTCTCTTCAGTTGTAAACTTGTTTGGGACGAAAATGGCTCAATTATGAGCCTTAAAGTGTCAAAATAGCCGACATTTAAGTCGGGTTAACCCGACCCGACACATGACCCGGTTTCCAGCTCGGGCAGTCTTGGTAAAATGGTCATAACTCTTTATTCTAAGGTCGGTTTGATGCGCGGTTTTGTGCGTTGCAAACTAGATTCATAGATCTTCAATTTGATAGGCCATGGACCTTCTAACTCCTTATAGTTTGGGAGATATGACCCAATATATTTGACCCATATTTAAGAAGGATTTCTTAAAGAAAGTTACGGTAACTTTGGCCAACCTTTATCTTGCAACTTTCTTGATTCCAAAACTTAATGTATGACCTTTGTTTTATTAAAATAACTTAAAGAAATCCATTATTAGCAAATTATAAACTTTTAACTCCATCTGAAAAGTGAAACCTAATTTAGACCTTTCGAAAAGGACGAGGTGCCACTTGGGTCATTTCTTTATTCTCGAAAGTGCATTTAGGGTATTCCTTTGGCTTAAAACTTTAGGTTCTTGAAATTACCACTTATTGCCAGCCTTATTATCCTTAGGTTTTATCCAAATTCATGTATGTCTTATATGACACACCACCCTATGTATATATAGAAGACGAGGAACACAGGGTTTCACATTTTCCTTCTTTCGTGAATCATCTTACGCCTTAGAGCTACCCTAAGATTTCCCTTATCTAACAAATTGTTCTTTGCAATTTTCTAGATCATGACTCCAACAAAATTTCCTCCACTAAGAGACTTGAATTAGGACCATGTTCCTCTAGTCCCACAAGAATATGGGGTTTCTTATGCGTAATGTTTGGTCACTTTAACTATGTTGGCTCAAGCTATAGCCAACCAAGTCAATTGGGATGTCATTTTTCCTCTTGTTATTAGAATCTGAGAATTCATTCGGATGAATCCACCTAAGTTCCATGGAACCAAAGTGGATAAAGACCTGATAAAGTCTATTAATAAGGTTTATGAGATTGTGGTGATCATAGGTATATCTGCTTATGAGAAGGCCGAGCTTGGGTCCTTCCAACTGAAGAGTGTCGTCAAAATATGGAATGACCAATGAGTAGAAGAGAGGGGTGAGGAAGCGGAACCAATCGCTTGGAAAGAGTTCAAGGGTGCTCTCCTAGACCAATTCTTTCCATTGGAGTTGAAGGACGCCAAAGTCTAAGAGTTCATAAACCTCCGCAACAAAACATGAGTGTGAGGGAGTATTCCTTCAAGTTCATTAAATTTTTGAAGTATTCACGATTCATGGTTGCAAATCTAAGACTAAGGAAAAAATTTATATCCGATGTGTCAAAATTGTTTCGAAGGAGCGCAAGACCGCGATGCTGGTGAAGAAAGGAACTTCTCCCGATTCATGACCTATACCAAATAAATTAAAGATGAGAAGTTGAGGGAGCGTTCTAACAATGAATAGCCAGAATTAGGGGTCATGTCATGTTCGACTGTGTCCAAAAGCAAACGGGTAAAGGACCAACCAATAATCCTCCTCCAAGGTTCAACAATGAATAGGGGTTCAACCCCAAGGTATAAGAAGGTCCGGGTGCCCAAGCTCTTCCAAATTGTAAGAAGTGTGGAAGGCTCCATAAAAGGGAATGCTTAGCCAGTTCCAGTGCATGCTTCAAGTGTGGTAAGCCCATTCACTAAGCCAAGGATTGTAGGAGTTGTAGTGGTTTCAGGACTTAAGAGCAAGGAATGCAAGGTGGGAAAATCCAAGAAGGTGATCAATGCACCAATCAATTCTTTGCCTTGTACACTATGCAAGAGGTGGAAGAGACTTCAGATGTTATCACCAATGTATTGAAAGTTTTCAATTTCGATGTGTATGCATTATTAAATCTGGGTGCCAATTTATATTTTGATACTCCCTTCCTTACAAATGGGTTTAATGTATGTCCCGAAGTCTTACTTGAACCCTTTGTGGTTTATACTCATGTGGGTGAGTTAGTTGTTGCTAGAAGGGTTTATAGAGGTTTTCCCGTGTCCAACTTTAATAAAGTTGCTCCTTGTGACTTTGTAAAGCTTAACATGGTTGAATTTGATATCATTCTTGAGATGGAATGGTTAAATGCCTTCTATGACTCCATTAATTGTAGGACCCATAGAGTTATATTCTAATTTTCTAATGAGCCCATTCTAGAGTGGGAGGGTAGTAACTCGGTATGTAAGGGTCGGATTATTTATGTAATGACCCAATTGGTCACTTATGAAAATTACTATTTTATCCTTTTGTAAGTTGTTTTGGGCCTACTTTGAACTATTTGAATTTTTGTAATTGAAATCTAGAGCTTTAAATTTGAAAATATGAGTTTTAGTCCTTTTGAAAGCTTAAGTTGTTGAAAAAATGAATATTTGTGTCATTCTATGTTTTGGAAGTCTGGTCAGGGATCCATTGATTCTATTAGCTTTGGAATATCAAAACGGATCTACAGAAAGTTGCAGAACTGAATTCGGAGTAAAACTGAGGTTTTTAAGCCCAACTTCGTGATTTTAGTCATTTCCTAAACCAAAGTTTGACTTTGGTCAACAATTGAAGTTCCAAAGATAGGATCGGAATTCCACCAGTTTCAACAGTTTTCGATGGTGAAACTAACGCTAAAAATAGTCTCATCGTTTTTTGGATTTTTCGAGCGTAATTTTGGTATTTTGAGTTTTATACTAGTTTAATTGACTTGAATCGGTAAACGTGGCAACAAGCCTTAAAACAAACTTTTGATGATTCCTTTGAATCCGGATCACTGTCTGGGGTGTGGATACATATAAAGTTTGTTTAATTCTAATTTTGGATGAGGTTTTAAATACCTATTCCAAGTTTTGGTTGAATTTGTGAGTTTGCTGGTGCAATTTTTAGGTGCAGTGATACTCTCTTATCTGCATTAGCAGAGGAGCCTTAGTGTTCACGGAGGTCTAGAGGACTTTACACTTTGCGATCGAGGGATGGGCTTTGCATTCGCGGAGCACCTTTAGTACCTGGACAGTTTTTAAACTCGGGAAACACCATTTTTAATCAATTTTCAAACTTCTAAGCTTTTTGGGGGGATTTTGAAGAAGGGTTTTCGAAGATTTATGTTGGGTAAGTGTTTCTAACACTAAACTAAGAATTTTCGATGAATTTTATCTTGAGTTTAGCTTTGATTTCATGAATTTAATCACCCAAAATTGTGAGTTTTTGGACTATTTTTTTCAAACTTTAACCATTGATTTCTCATTGAATTTAAGCTTGATTTTAATGAGATTTTCGCCCATGAACTTTATTTTTCAAGTAGAACATGATTCCAAAATCAATTTTCAGATTTGAGACTTTCGAATTTTAGCCCTAATTTTGATAATTTTTTACCTAAGCCTAAAATATTCCAATATGGGTATCAAAATGTACCTCTTGATGTGTTGACCATAGTATCCATTTTTGATAGTGGTTGATTGATCCGTCGACCATTTGGAGGCTTGAGTTGATTGAAAGCTTGTCCGAGTGCGATTTCAACATTGAGGTAGGTTCGGCTAACCTTTTTGGGACCAAATTTGAGCTATTAAGCATGCTTATGTGATGATTGTGAGATGTAGATTGGATTGTGATCCGACACAAATAATTGAGATAAAATCTTGTGTTTTGAGTTAATTGGGATATTATTATGATAATATAAGACTTGAAATAGTTCCTAGTTAATGTTGTGGCTAATTGATGAGGAGTATGATTAGAGTAAGATTAATGAGCCCATTTGGGTACTTCTTGTAATACCCCACATCTTACATGTACTAGTCCAACGCAGATGAAACATGATATGGCAGGGCCAAATCCGCACATATTTTTAAAAGTGCGTGAATTTTAGATTAAAGGGCTATATGTACGTCTAACGCTTAAGATGACCGAGTGTAAATAATTTTTAAGTCAAGTTAAGGAGAGTGTGACCTTAAATGAAGTAAAATAATTGAGGTGCTTGTGGGACTTAGGAAGCTAGTAGGTGAGTCACCTACGTGCTTAGCTTAAATAAGCTCGGTAAACGGAGACAAGGCCCAACACCGAATTTGTTCAAGTCCGATAAAGAATAAACCCCGAGTTAAGGATGTCATTTGGGCCCATGGTTTACCATCATAAAAGGACAACATTTTCATCCCAAGATGAATAGGAAAACGGCCAAATTAAAATCACAACCCAATTAAAAACTAGGGCCCAAACTAAGTGGGCTTAAGGGAAAAATGTTTGCAACAAAGCCCATCCCTTTTGAAGCCCAATAAGGCCCAAATGAAAAGGCCAAGCTGCTGCCCCATAACCTTAATAAAATAAGGTTGAAAACCCATAAGAAAGTAGGCCAAAAGTGGCCTATAAAAGGGAGCAACAAGCAGCACTTTTAGTCATTTTCTCAAGCCAAAACTTCAGATTTCTCTCTAAGTTTCTTCTAGCTATCTCCTCATTTTCTAAAGCAGCCAAGACACACCTCTAGGGTTCTTGAAGAGAACCTAAACCTTGAGGGCTAAGGTAAGTAAAAATACCTATGGTTTGGTGTAATATGTCTATAAAAAACATGAAGAGTATGTTGGTTGTATTGTGCAGGAATTTTGGGACAGCATGTGTTCCAAACATTGTGGTTCACTTTTCTTGTTAAATAAGAGACTTTTATCTTGTTGGTTGGCTGAGTTATGAAGTAATATGTATGTTTCTAACAAGTCTTGGGTCTGTAATGATGTAAGAAGGCTGCTGGACCACTTTTATCTTCCGCAAAAATAAGTTCTTAAATGATGTCTTAATTCCGCTCATTAGTAAGAATTCGTGGACTGTTTTTGGAATTGTTGTCTCATGTTTTCCATCTACTTAGGGACTGTTTTTGGACTATTTTAGGACTGTAATTGTGTGTAAATATGTTGAGGACAGTTTGGTTGAGGTTGAAACGGATTTGGAATGGTTGACGTCGAAATGTAGCGGAAGGACGCAATGTTGCGTTGTCTACTTGCGTGTTATATAGAGTTGTTGTATGTTGTACTGTATGAGTTGTTGTAATGCTGTTATGGGACTAAGAATAGCTGGATATGACATGTATATGGGAATGTGTATTAGAAAATACGATTAGGGGTGGAAATGTTGAAAGAATACTCTTTGGGTGCTAATTCCGAGCTTGCTGCCCGGATATTATTTTTGGGTGAAATTGGATTTCTAAGATGTGCTTACTAGCTTCTAAAACTAGTTTTATCACCTAATATATTGTAGATAAGTGTTTGGAGGAAAAGGATACTACTCCGAGGTAATAACGGCATAGTACAGCGAGGTATGTAAGGCAACTTGATTTCCTATTACTTGGCATGAAATTTAAGTTCTCCCTTAGCACATAAAGGCACATACGAATTTCGACATCACTAATAATTGTGTCTCCACTCTTTACATGTTCATATGTTCCCATACATAGCCATTGTCAAACCTGCATATGTACTTGGATACCAAATATACATGAATTCCATTTTACCAAACAAAGTCCATGAGTTGTCTAATCTCCGATACGATTCATTAGTTGTGTATCTCTATTTTCATTGTGGTATTATCTTGTATGGTTGTTCATATGTCATATGTCTATATTCCCACAGTTCTAAAGGTTGTGACCACCAAAAGAACCATCTCAAAGTAAATAAAAGATGACTTACAGTTGCTTATAAATGGGTAGTAACCCAAGGGGTGGAAGAATCACCTAGCCAGGGTCGATCTCATTTACGGGTGGTAACCCGAGGGGTGAAGGAATCACCTAGCCAGGGTCAATCCCATTACAGATTTACCACTGATCAGCTGGTCATTTACATGATATATTGTGCACAGATTATACTGTAAAGAAAGATACAGTAATAAAAAGACATAAAGTACATGATTCCACAGTATGACTAAAGGTGGTCTTGTTATCCTTACACACTAGTGTGTGATTTCATTTGAGTTCATATTACATATACAGTATTTCTTGCCTTACATATTCAGTACATTAGCTCGTACTGACGTCCCTTACGGGGTACCTGCATTTCATGCTGCAGGTATAGGAGTTACTAGATCTCCCCAGTAAGAGCACAAGACTTTCAACTGCTATTACTAAGCTCCAGGTTGCTTCGGGGCTTGTGTGTTTAGAACTTGTATTTTGTATTGTATAGTTGGTCATGAGGCGGGGCCTGTCCCGACCCATATGGATATTGTTCCTTACTTAGAGGCTTTGTAGACAATGTAAATTAAAGTTTGGTCAAATAGTGTATTATAGACATCGGGGCTCCAACGGCCTAGTCTTATGCGTTTACTTTTGGTTTGTTAGTACAGTTTACTTTCTTTTGACAGCATATTGAGTATGAAAACCTCTTAAATGTTCATAACAGGTGTATAGTTATATGTGTGTTCTCCCAAGCCTTGTCGGCAACGGGTGCAAGTCCGCCTTAATGGGGCTTAGGGCGTGACAAAAGTGGTATTAGAGCGGGTCGTCCTAGGGAGTCTACAAAACCATGTCTATGTAGAGTCTTGTTTATGGATGTCTTGTGAACCACATTTATAAGAAGGAGTCTACGTGGCATTTAGGAGTTGTCACTTTATTTTCATTCTTTAGATCTTTCCATAGAGCCAAGTGTTGTAGGTTGATTATTTCTAACCTCTAAATCATTTTGTACAGTAAGCATGCCTGAAACAAGGAAAAGCAAAGGCAAAGGGAAGGAGGTGGAAGTTGTAATTGGTATGCCCAGTCGGGTGAGATGATGAGATGAGGCCCAAGATGAGTCTCTGTCCCAAACATCTCCAACTCCTCCAGATCTTGATGAACCAGGTCGTAGTGAAACTCCCCCATAACCACCTGCCGATGATGTTGTGCAGGATCTGAGAAAGGGGGTCCAATTATTGATCCGCGTAGTTGCTAGCCAAAGACAAAGACAAGAAGGCCCAGTTGTAGGTGCAGATAGTGCGAATAGGGCAGCTAGCACGAGGATACGTGACTTCCTTAATTTGGACCCTCCAGCTTTCACCTGGTCAGATCCTAATGAAGATCCACAAGACTTCATCGACTAGATCCAGCGCACTTTAGATGTTATGCATGTAAGTGGTACAGAAGCTGTAGAACTGGGAGCATATAGATTGAAAGGTGTGGCTATATTGTGGTATGAAGCTTGGAAGCAATCTAAGGGTATAGATGCATCTCCAACTACCTGGAAGGAGTTCAAAGAGGCCTTTCTTGACCACTACTTGCCATACGAGATCAGAGAGGCCCGGGCAGATCAGTTTCTGAATCTCCACCAAGGGGGTATGAGCATGAGGGAGTATAGCCTCCAGTTTAACTCCTTGGCCAGGTATACTCCTAATGTAGTTGCTACTATGGCAGATAGGGTTCATCGGTATGTCGATAGGTTGGATATGTGTCTGGTGAGAGACTGTACTATTGCTTCCTTAAATAAAGACATGGATATAGCAAGGATGCAAGTATTTGCACAAAAACTAGAGGATCAGAGGCATAGTAGAAGGACACAAGAGATAGAAAGGGGCCAGTCCAAGAGGGCCAAATCTACAGGGCAGTTTGTACCGTCCCAAGGTGACGTTAGGCCACGATTTCCTAGTAAACCACCTAGACCATCATCCTCCTATTCTGCAGTCAGTGCTCCACCGCAATTTCAAGGGCCTAGAGGTAATCAGTTTAATCAAAGAAGTGAGGGACAAGGTGCACGGACTACAGGATATTCGGCCAGCCAGCAGATTCCTCCTAGGTAGCTTTGCAAACAATGTGGGAGGAGTCTTTCAGGTATATGTCGTGTTGGGACAGATGCCTGTTATTGGTGTGGTGTACCAGGGCATATGATAAGAGATTGCCCAAGAAGACGTATGGGTGATATAGCATAACCTGCTGGGTCAGCTGTTGCATCATCATCGTCAGTTCCTCCCTTCAGTAGGGGTCAGCAAATGCCTGCAGGCCGTGCTAAAGGTGGTAGAGGAGCAGCTAGCTCCAGTGGAGCCCAGAATCGCAACTTATTCTCTAGGGAGTCAATAGAGTTTAGAAGCTTCACCCGATGTGGTCACAGGTACGTTGTCCATCTTTTCACATAATGTGTATGCATTAATTGACCCTGGTTCTACATCACTCCACTACTGGCTTAGAAGCTTAAAAGAACACCTAAATTATTGAATGAGCCATTTGAAGTGTCTACACCAACCGGTGAATCTATTACAGCTAGAAGGGTCTATTATGACTATGTCGTAACTGTTAGTGATGATGACACGTGGGCGGACCTTCTTGAGTTAGATATGGTGGAATTTGGTGTTATAATGGGTATGGATTGGTTAGCTTCTTGCTATGCTACTGTGGATTGCCGAACTAAGAGGGTGTATTTCCAATTTCTAAATGAGGCAGTCCTTGAATGGGAAGGTAATGTTGAGGCACCAAAGGGTAAGTTTATTTCCTATTTTAAGGAAAGGAAGATGATGTCAAAGGGGTATATATGTCATCTAGTTAGAGTAAGGGATATGGAGTCTGAATCACCAACTCTTCAATATGTTCCCGTAGTGAATGAATTTGTTGATGTGTTTCCCGAAGAGCTTCCAGGGTTACCTCCAGAACGAGAAATAGATTTTGGCATTGATTTACTTTCAGGTACTCAACCTATTTCTATCCCTCCATATAGAATGGCACCGACAGAATTACGTGAATTAAAGGAGCAATTAAAAGATTTGCTAGAGAAGGGTTTTATAAGACCTAGTGTGTCCCCTTGGGGTGCACCAGTGTTATTTGTACGTAAAAAGGATGGCACCTTGAGAATGTGTATTGACTATCGGCAATTGAATAAGGTGACAATTAAAAACAAATACCCCCTCCCCAGGATTGACGATTTGTTTGATCAGTTACAGGATGCCAAATGTTTTTCAAAAATTGATTTGAGGTCAGGTTATAACCAAGTGAGGGTGAGGGAGAAAGATATACCCAAGACAGCCTTTAGGACACGCTATGGTCACTTTGAATTTCTTGTTATGTCATTTGGGATGACAAATGCACCAGCAGTTTTTATGGACTTAATGAACAGGGTATTCAAGCTGTTATTGGATGTCTTTGTGATAGTATTTATAGATGACATTTTGGTGTATTCAAGATCAGAAGAGGACCATGCAAATCACTTACGGCAGGTATTACATGTTCGTCGTGATCGGCAATTGTATGTCACGTTTTCCAAATGTGAATTTTGGTTGAAATCAGTGGCATTCTTGGGTCATATTGTATCCGATGAAGGAATAAGGGTTGATTCACAAAAGATAGAAGCGGTGAAAGATTGGCCAAGGCCAACAACACCCACAGAAGTTCGAAGCTTCTTAGGGTTGGCAGGTTATTACAGAAGATTTGTTGAAGGTGTTTCTTCTATTTCTGCACTACTAACAAAGTTGACCCATAAGACGACCAAATTTCAATGGAATGATGCATGTGAAAGGAGCTTTCACGAGTTGAAAAGCAGGCTAACTTCTACACCTGTATTAGTGCTTCCAGAAGGCACAAAGGGGTATGTAGTGTATTGTGATGCTTCGGGGGTTGACTTAGGGTGTGTACTGACACAACATGGTAGGGTAATTGCTTATGCCTTGAGACAACTGCGGCCACATGAGAAAAACTAACCAACACATGATCTTGAACTAGCAGCTGATGTGTTTGCCTTGAAAATATGGCGCCATTATTTGTATGGAGTTCATATTGACATATATACTGATCATAAAAGCTTACAATACATATTTAAACAGAAAGACCTAAATTTAAGGCAGCGGAGGTGGCTGGAGCTAATAAAGGATTATGATGTTGATATACTATACCATCCAGGGAAAGCAAATGTGGTAGCCGATGCTTTGAGCCGCAAGGCAATTGTGAATATTGATGATCAGACCGTGGTAAGTCAAGGAGTCGCTAAGGATCTACATCAACTAGCTAATTTGGGAGTTCGCCTCATTGAAACTCCAAAAGAAGGGGTTATTGTGCATAATGCTGCGGAGTCTTCATTGGTAACAGAGGTAAGGGAAAAACAGTTCAAAGATCCTATTCTACAGCGACTTAAGGAGAAGGTGAGTCAAGGCACAATGAAGGGCTTTGAACTTACCCAAAATGGAGTACTTTACTGCCAAAATAGATTGTGCGTTCCTAATATAAATGGACTAAGTACGAGAATAATGGAAGAAGCCCATCATTCAAGATATTCTATCCATCCAAGATCAACTAAGATGTATCATGACCTGAAGGGAATGTTTTGGTGGGAAGGCATGAAAAAGGACCTTGCAGAATTTGTGGCTCAATGTCCGAATTGCCAACAAGTTAAGGTAGAGCACCAAAAGCCGGGAGGTTATATGCAATGTATAGAGCTTCCAACATGGAAGTGGGATATGATTAATATGGATTTTGTTACTGGGTTGCCTCGCTCATTTCAGAAGTTTGACTCCATATGGGTAATCTTTGATAGACTTATAAAGTCAGCACACTTCTTGCCAGTTAAGAGTGACTATACAGCTGAAGAGTATGCAAAGCTATACCTTAAGGAGATAGTTAGACTACATGGGGTCCCAATCTCCATTATATCTGATCGGGGAGCACAATTCACCGCAATGTTTTGGAAATCCTTCCAGAGGAGCTTAGGGACACAAGTGAATTTAAGTACAGCTTTCCACCCGCAGACAGATGGGCAAGCAGAACGCACCATTCTAACACTTGAAGATATGTTACGGGCTTATGCATTAGACTTCAAAGGTAGTTGGGTGGACCATTTGCCACTTATTGAATTTGCCTATAATAATATCTACCATTCAAGCATCAAGATGGCACCGTATGAAGCTTTATATGGAAGGAAATGTAGATCACCAATAGGATGGTTTGAAGTAGGTGAAACCACCTTGCTTGGTCCAGATCTAGTCCAACAAGCCATGGAAAAAGTCAAGGTAATACGACAACGACTAGAAACAGCCCAAAGCCGTCACAAATTATATGCAGATGCCAGAAGAAGAGGACTGGAATTCTCAGTAGGAGATTGGGTGTTCTTAAAGGTGTCCCCAATTTGGTAAGAAAGGGAAACTAAGCCCACGTTACATAGGGCCATATAAGATTATTAAAAGATTTGGACTGGTTGCATATGAATTGGAGCTACCCCAAGAGCTTTCAACGATTCATCCAGTTTTTCATGTCTCAATGCTTCGAAAATGCATAGGTGACCCATCTCGTATTACTCCTATTGAAAATATGCAGGTTATGGAAGATCTCACCTATGAAGAGGTATCTATTGCTATCGTAGATCGTCAAGTTAGAAAGCTAAGGAATAAGGAAATACCTTCAGTAAAAGTGCTTTGGAGGAACCAGTGGGTAGAAGAGATAATGTGGGAGGCTGAGGAAGCAATGAGGTCTAAATACCCTTATTTATTTGAAGCTAAAGAGGAAGTTCGAGATACAGAGTTGAGGGGTTAGTTTGTACGTGAATATGAATTCTTATTATGTTTTCAAAACTCTGTTTACACGAAAGTTCGAACTTGTTTAACCTGTTCAATTATGCTTACATTCGGGGACGAATGTTCCTAAGGGGGGGAGGATGTAACACCCCACATCTTACATGTACTAGTCCAACACAGATGAAACATGATATGGCAGGGCCAAATCCGCACATATTTTTAAAAGTGCGTGAATTTTAGATTAAAGGGCTATATGTAGGTCTAACGCTTAAGATGACCGAGTGTAAATAATTTTTAAGTCAAGTTAAGGAGAGTGTGACCTTAAATGAAGTAAAATAATTGAGGTGCTTGTGGGACTTTGGAAGCTAGTAGGTGAGTCACCTACATTCTTAGCTTAAATAAGCTCGGTAAACGGAGACAAGGCCCAACACCGAATTTGTTCAAGTCCGATAAAGAATAAACCCCGAGTTAAGGATGTCATTTGGGCCCATGGTTTACCATCATAAAAGGACAACATTTTCAGCCCAAGATGAATAGGAAAACGGCCAAATTACAATCACAACCCAATTAAAAACTAGGGCCCAAACTAAGTGGGCTTAAGGGAGAAATGTTTGCAACAAAACCCATCCCTTTTGAAGCCCAATAAGGCCCAATCCCCATAACCTTAATAAAATAAGATTGAAAACCCATAAGAATGTCGGCCAAAAGTGGCCTATAAAAGGGAGCAACAAGCAGCACTTTTAATCATTTTTCTCAAGACAATATTTCAGATTTCTCTCTAAGTTTCTTCTTGCTCTCTCCTCATTTTCGAAAGCAACCAAGACACACCTCTAGGGTTCTTTAAGAGAACCTAAACCTTGAGGGCTAAGGTAAGTAAAAACACCTATGGTTTGGTGTAATGTTTCCATGAAAAACATGAAGAGTATGTTGGTTGTATTGTGCAGGAATTTTGGGACAGCATGTGTTCCAAACATTGTGGTTCACTTTTCTTGTTAAATAAGAGACTTTTATCTTGTTGGTTGGCTGAGTTATGAAGTAATATGTATGTTTATAACAAGTCTTGGGTCTGTAATGATGTAAGAAGGCTGCTGGACCACTTTTATCTTCCGCAAAAATAAGTTCTTAAATGATGTCTTAATTCCGCTCATTAGTAAGAATTCGTGGACTGTTTTTGGAATTGTTGTCTCATGTTTTCCATCTACTTAGGGACTATTTTTGGACTGTTTTAGGAGTGTAATTGTGTGTAAATATGTTGAGGACAGTTTGGTTGAGGTTGAAATGGATTTGGAATGGTTGACGTCGAAATGTAACGGAAGGACGCAATGTTGCGTTGTCTACTTGCGTGTTGTATAGAGTTGTTGTATGTTGTACTGTATGAGTTGTTGTAATGTTGTTATCGGACTAAAAATAGCTGGATATGACATGTATATGGGAATGTGTATTAGAAAATACGATTAGGGGTGAAAATGTTGAAAGAATACTCTTTGGGTGCTAATTCCGAGCTTGCTGCCCAGATATTATTTTTGGGTGAAATTTGATTACTATGATGTGCTTACTAGCTTCTAACACTAGTTTTATCACCTAATATATTCTAGATAAGTGTTTGGAGGAAAAGGATACTACTCCGAGGTAATAACGACATAGTACAACGAGGTATGCATGGCAACTTGATTTCCTATTACTTGGCATGAAATCTAAGTTCTACTTTAGCACATAAAGGCACATACGAATTCCGACATCACTAATAATTGTGTCTCCACTCTTTACATGTTCATATGTTCCCATACATAGCCATTGTCAAACCTGCATATGTACTTGGATACCAAATATACATGAATTCCTTTTTACCAAACAAAGTCCATGAGTTGTCTAATCTCCTATACGATTCATTAGTTGTGTATCTCTCTTTTCATTGTGGTATTATCTTGTATGGTTGTTCATATGTCATATGTCTATATTCCCACAGTTCTAAAGGTTATGACCACCAAAAGAACCATCTCAAAGTAAATAAAAGATAACTTACAGTTGCTTATAAATGGGTGGTAACCCAAGGGGTGGAAGAATCACCTAGCCAGGGTCAATCTCATTTACGGGTGGTAACCCGAGGGGTGAAGGAATCACCTAGCAAGGGTCGATCCCATTACAGATTTACCACTGATCAGCTGGTCATTTACATGATATATTGTGCACAGATTATACAGTAAAGAATGATACAGTAATAAAAAGACATAAAGTACATGATTCCACAGTATGACTAAAGGTGGTCTTGCCATCCTTACACACCAGTGTGTGATTTCATTTGAGTTCATATTACAATATACAATATTTCCTGCCTTACATATTCAGTACATTAGCTCATACTGACGTCCCTTATGGGGGACCTGCATTTCATGCTGCAGGTATAGGAGTTACTAGATCTCCCCAGTAAGAGCACAGGACTTTCAGCTGCTATTACTAAGCTCCGGGTTGCTTCGGGGCTTGTGTGTTTAGAACTTGTATTTTGTATTGTATAGTTGGTCATGAGGTGGGGCCTGTCCCGACCCATATGGATATTGTTCCTTACTTAGAGGCGTTGTAGACAATGTAAATTAAAGTGTGGTCAAATAGTGTATTATAGACATCGGGGCTCCAATGACCTAGTCTTATGCGTTTACTTTTGGTTTGTTAGTACAATTTACTTTCTTTTGACAGCATATTGAGTATGGAAACCTCTTAAATGTTCATAACAGGTGTATAGTTATATGTTGGTTCTCCCGAGCCTTGTCGGCAATGGGTGCCAGTCCACCTTAATGGGGCTTAGGGCGTGACACTTCTGGAGCATGTTTCATTGACATATGGTTATTTGTGAGTAAAGATGAGTTAAGAAATGGTATAGCCATATAATGTTAATACTTCATTGTTGCATTGGTATGCACCTGTCTTACATTGACTAGTGGCATTGGTATGCACAGATCTTATGCTCCATTTTTACATTTAATACCTATATCTTATACTTGACCGAGCACGGATCTTATTCCTTGATGGGCTAGGCCTAAGAGTGGACAGTACTTCATAGTGTTGGGAAGGGTCGTTATAGGTGATGCCTTTTTATATATATCTTAGTACATGGCTTGTGATGCCCTTGGGTTCTATCTTGTAGCTTTGGCTCGATAGATGTGTACATCAGCCCCATGAAGGTCATGATTTTACTCATTCATGGCTTGGGCTGCCTTTATATTCATGTATCGCTTTGTATTTATCATTTGATCGGCTATCATCTATAAATACCATTATTTATGACTCTATTGTATTGTGTACGAACCATTTTGATGCAGGTAATAGGATTCTTCATTATTTAATACTTGTTGGATTTTTCTTACCTAGTCAATTGAACCTACTTGATACATTTTGGTGTACTCGCCCCTACTCTTTTTCCTCCCTGAGATCAAGCACACGGACCTACACAGGGTAGTTGTTTCACTCTTTGTTGGACTTTTCTACATCCATCTTGATCCCACTGGTTAAGCTTAGACTTCGAGTCGTCGTGGATCTTTGGGACTCTCTTTATTGTTTTCTTTCAGCCCTTGCACCAAACATTATGAGATAGTCTTGTATTTATTTTGAGATAGTGGTATTTACCTTCCGCATTATCTAGATGCGCTTATACTCATGACTCTAGGTTTTGGAAGATTTTTTATATCTTTTGAGTTTATTTCTACTTTATTCATCTTTCTTTAGTTGAGATCTATTTTTGGTTGTGACATGTTTGGTATCAGAAAACTAGGTTCGTTGGGCTCATCAGTCAAGAGCGGGGTGTATAGCAGAGTCTCACAGATCGATATGTAGACATCCACACCTATCTTGGTGAAGCTACAAGTTACTTGTTAGGAAAAGTTTTCACATCTTGCTTCCACTTGTGCATTCCTATGTATTACTTATTCTAAAAGTGTCCAATCTACTTTTTCTACGCAGATGCCGACTACCAGATCTCGTTGATCATTGGGATAACTCAAGGTAGTTGATGTGCCTCCCACCTAAGGTCGAAGTAGATTTGGGGGTAGGGCTATGGGCAGAGGACATGTTAGAGGGGCAGCTCCACCTCAAGGGCAAATTAGATCGGCTTCTCCAGAGCCAGTATATGAGCTAGAGGGGCCTATGGATCTTATCCACCGCCCTCAGCCTCAAAGGCTACACCCTCGGTTCAAGAGTTACTGATGAGGTTATTGGATAGAGTTGGAGGGAGCTCCTCTAGCCCCAGCTACTATTGAAATACCAATCTTTACCACACTGGTTGGTCTTTCTAGTGCTCCACCGGAGCCGGCTATGATTCATGTTGTTCCTTCTTCAGCTCCAACAGACCCTCTGTGGCTCTTATTACTCTACTTCAGGTATCTAGCCCGAGTTTGGGTACACAAATTCAGAGTTTGGCTATTGCTCCATCTATTGTACCTCCCTTGTTTGTGGTGCCCCATCTTCTGTTAGTCCAACCATTTCTACAACGGAGCAAAAACGTTTTGAGAGGTTTGAGCGGTAAGCTCCATTATGATTTGATGGCACTCTTGGTGATAGAGCTTATGATTTTCTGTCAGAGTGCTAGAACCAATTATGTAATCTGGCTATTCTTGAGTCACATGGAGTTGCCTACACTTTATATCAGTTCACCGGCCTTGCCATGTAGTAGTGGAGGTCAGTGGTAGCTTATCGACCTGTTGGATCTCTAGCTATGACTTGGGTACAGTTCACCGAGATATTTTTGGAGAGTTTTGTGCCCTATAGCCTTCAAGACAACCGTTGAGATGAGTTTGATAGGCTATAGGAAGGATCAATGTCTGTTTCAAACTACGAGGCTAGATTTCACACTTTATCTAGATATACCTTTTCTAGCATTCCTACTGAGTTAAAGAGGATCCGACAGTTTACCAAGGGCTTGGCAGGGTATCTTTAGGAGGCTATAGCTTCCTTGGTGTTGGCTAGAGGTACTTTCTAGAGTGTTGTGGATCATGCTTGTTTGATAGAGCGTATCAGGTAGGATAGACAGTGTAATAGGAAGAGGTTCCATCAACATGGACAGTATAGTAGGCACCCACCACGGGATCGAGAGATTCAGAGGCAGGGCCATCTGAGCTGGCAGTTCAGAAAGCTCTTCCACCATTGGATAGTCTTGATATGTCCAAATCTGCTCAGATAAGTAGTGCACCTAGGTGTGGCAGGTTTTAAGGGCAGCCATCTCAGAGACAGGAGACCAGGGCTTTTTATCATTGTGATGTGATTGGGCATTTTTCTCATCGTTGTCCTTATAGTATACCTCCTACTCAGACTTCAAGTTCTCAACCAGCTTGTCTAGCTCTAACACTAGTTCCTAGAGACACACTTTAGGCTATGAAAGGTGGTGCTAGACGAGGTCATGGTATAGTGAGAGGTGGTGCTCGTAGTGGTCCACTGGTTAGTGGTGGGCAAGGAGTTTGCTATGTTGTTCTAGATAGAGCTAAGGCAGAAGCCTCTAATTAAGTTATCACAAGTATGGTCCGAGTGTTACTATTTGGTTTCAGTTTTATTTGATTCAGGCTCTGCATATTCTTATGTGTCGGCCTATTTTGCTATCGATATTGCTATTATATGTGAGCCGCTTGTCGAGCCTATTTGTGTTTCCACCCTGGTAGGTGAATCTTTAGTGGTGAATCGAGTGTATTAGAGTTGTGTTGTGACTTTTATGGGGAGGGATACTATTGCTGATCTAATATTGTTGGATATGGTTAATTTTGATGTGATTTTGGGTATGGAATAGTTATCACCTTATCATTCTATTCTTGACTTTCATGCGAAGACTGTGATCTTATCTTGCCTCGATTTGCCTCAGTTAATGTGGATTGGAGCACCTAGTTCCTATCTTAAAGGTGTTATTTCTTATATGCATGCTTGTCGATTGGTGGGGAAGGGTGTTTGGCATATTTAGCTCATGTTTGGGCTGTTTCTCAGGAGTCCCCATCATTAGAGACTACCAAAATTGCTAGAGAGTTTATGGATGTATTTTAGACTGATTTGTTTGGTGTGTTCCTTTGGATTGTGATATTGATATTCTATTGATGTGGAGCCAGGCACTAAGCCCATATCTAGTGCTCCTTACCGAAAGGCTCCGACTGAATTGAAGGAGTTGAAAGAACAGTTGGAAGATTTGTTTAAGAAAGGCTTTATCCACCCGAGTGTACCTCCCCTGAGGTGCTCTTGTATTATTTATAAAGAAGAAAGTAGGCACTATGCGTATGTGTATTGACTATCATCAGCTAAAAAAAGTGACCAACCATCATGAACATATATCCTTTACCTTGCATTGATGATCTTATTGACCAATTGCAGGGTGCCTCAATGTTCTTCAAGATTGACTTAAGATCTTCTTAACATCAGTTGAGAATTTGGGAGTCTGGTATGACGAAGACAACCTTCAAGACCTGTTATAAGCATTTTGAGTTTGTGGTCATGTCATTTGGATTGAGTAATACCCCAGCCACTTTTATGGAGTTTATGAACTGAATGTTCAAGCCCTAATTTGACATCTTTGTGATTATGTTCATAGATGATATATTGGTTTATTCCAAGAGTGAGGCAGATCATGTTCAACACTTGAGAACTATACTTCAGAGATTGATGGTAGAGAATTTGTATACTAAGTTCTCAAAGTGTGAGTTTTGGCTTTAGTCTGTTGCATTTCTTGGCCATGTTCTGTCAAAAGAGGGTATTATGGTCGATCTGACTAAGGTAGCACCTATTCGTGAGTGGGCTAGGCCTACTTCGGTGGCTGCGATTCAGAGTTTCCTTGGTTTGGCGAAGTATTATCGGCATTTTGATTAGGGGTTTTCATCTATAGCAGCCTCGTTGACCAAATTGACTCAAAAGGCTGTAACGTTCTAGTAGTCAGATGATTGTGAGTTGAGCTTCCAAAAGCTCAAAGATTTATTGACTTCGGCACATATTCTTTCCTTATTCGAGGAGGGAGATCCATTTGGGCTACATTGTAATGCTTTTGGTGTGGGTGTGGATGGTGTATTGATGCAAAAGGGGAAGTGATAGCCTATGCTTCTAGACAACTGAAAATGCATGAGAAAAACTACCCTATCCATGACTTGGAGTTAGCTGCAATTAAGTTTGTATTGAAATTGTGGTGACATTATCTTTATGAGGTGCATTGTGAGATCTCTACCAATCACCGGAGTCTCAAATACATCTTTACTTAGCCTAATTTGAACATGAAACGGCGTGGGTGGTTGTAATTTCTTAAAGAACATGATTTCTCTATTCTCTATCACCCCAAGAATGCAAATGTGGTGGAAGATGCTTTGAGCTGGACGACCACTAGTATGAGGAGTTTTGTAGGTATGTCATTGGCACCAACTAATAGCCGATAGAGGCTTCATAGACTAGAGTCGACTGGATTATTTTTTCAGCTAGTTCCTTTTATACCAGTCTCATTGATTTGATTCTTGGTCAATTACATATTGAGATTTGTCCACCCATTTACTATCTTTAGTCTTCAGCTAATATGTCGAATGTTGGTTGAATGAATGTTATGAGGCCAACTGGTTCGCTTGGGGACTAGCAATAGTCTCTGAGTTCGGCCACGTCTAAGGTACCCTCCCAAGGTGTGACACCTCATTTATTCTTGCCTGCTGATAATGAGAGAGCTGACGGTAATGATTTTCTTCCAAATTCATGAATTCCTATTCCTTGATTTCTCCTTCCATTTTGAGTGTGATAGACGGTAAAGCTCTAGAGTCCGAGTGAGGATTGATTTGATGTGTTGACTATTTAATTGTTTGACTTATTAAGTTTCTTGACTAATTGATTACATAAGTGAGATGAGAGTTGTTCGATTGTTAGAGTCCATAGGGAGATTCATGCCTTGACTACGTTTCCTAGATTTCTCTTCACTCAAGGACGAATAGATGCACTGAGAAAACTGAGAAAGTGACTAAGAAAAATCACTCGAAGAGAAACCACGAGGGCCATCTATGGCCCTTAGAGTGATCTACAATCCGTAGATGAGGCCTCGTAGATCCCAGGTGACTTGATGAAATTTTCTAAGTACGAGACAACATACAGACCATATAATAATCCACGACCCACAAATTAGGTTTCGTGAGTTGGTGATCAAAAAATCAACTTTTCAGTATATTGAGTTACGAGTTATCAAACAACCCGTAAAAATATATACGGCCCGTAGAAGAGGTAACATAGATCCCAAGCCAAATTCTAGTAACTCAAACTTTTTGACACTTTACCTACAAGAGGTCATCTACAACTTGTAAAAAGATCTACAGTCTATAGACGTGGTCACATAGATCCTGTTCGGCAGTTTTTAAGAAGGGTATTTTTGCCCATTCTAATTCCCTTTCAATCAAATCCTTAGACATTTTGGACTTAATTAAATTCCTAAAACAAAATGCTAAGCATATTTCCCCCTTTCATTCACACATGAGACTTCTTAAGAGCACCAGAGGAAGGAGAAAAATGAGGCTTTCAAGTTCAAACACCAGGACCGACTGTAATTTGATTGCTTCTTCCATTTCCAAGTATGTAAAGCTTATTAAGATGTTGAATTTTGTTCGTTCACACACCCTTTCACCTACTTGAGTTGAAATTGAGAATAATAACTGAGATTTGGAAAATCCTATTATCCTAATACCAAATTTACTGCATTTATTATGAGTTCTCATGATGATATATGTGGTACTAGCTACATTGCATAAATACTGATGTGAAATTGAGATATAATTCTATATTTGATAGCATGAACCCTAAACTACATGACTTTATGAAATTTTGTATATGAATTGAGGTTTGAGTGTGATTACCTGAGTTCAACAACTTGAGTATAATTTAGCCTGAGAAGCATGTTGCATTTTAATCACATGTACTTTTTTCATTTTTCTTACATCACATGATGAGTCAAATGGAGTGAGTTCGAATGACCATTTGAGTCCGGGTTGAGTCTGGTTGATTTCCTTGATTGACTGAGTTGATGAGAAACTGAGATGAGATGAGTTGAGATAACCTAATGGGGTTGAGATTTGAGTTGATTCATTGAGTAGTACTGAGATTTGAGTTGATTGATAAGTTGAGCATATTTTAGTCTTATGAGGAGTATCCAGCACCGAGCTGGGAGAAAGTATATAACTACTCTAACCCAGAGAAATATGTTGCCAGCTTAGGATACTCGTGCAGCACGTTCTGGAAAGAGTGATAAACATTTATTATGGATCCATGAGAGAGTTGGTCGTCCTTTACCTCGGAAACTTTAGGATGGGCATGTCAATGACGTTGTTCGTTGTGCATCACCAAACTAAAGGTGGTGGGATTGGATGTCGGTTAAGAGAAACGCCTAAGCAAACATTGATTGAGCATAATATTTCTAAACTGAGTTTATTTCTACTGAGTCTATCTTAAAGAGCATGATTTACTTTGAATTTGCATATTTATTCAGATAAGTTCTGAGTTGTTTGAGTTGAGGTAAGTAAGTTGAGCTTTACTTTCTTGAGCTATTTTACATACTAGTATATTTCATGTACTAACATCCATTTAGATATGCATTGTTTCATAATGAAGATACAGGTGATAAAGGACTTCAGCAAGTACACCGTTGAAGTCTGGATCATTTCATTCTCAGAGTGGGTGAGCCCTCTTTACTTTCTGGAGGAGCCCTTTTATTTTTCTTCTTTGATGAGGTGGTTTATTTCTTGATTTGGGGTATCCATGGCTAGTCACGGTACCATCTAGATTATCGAGTAGAGACTTCATAGACATTGAGTAGAGGATCATTGAGTATTTCTATTTTCAAACTTGTTCATTGGAGACTATTTCGTAAGAGTAATATTTATCTATTGATGTCTTTTATTTGAGTATTACTTTCGCTGTTGATTTGATAAGTGACGATGAAGCCAGGTGGTTGTCTTAGAGAATCAACAATGGTTCTTCAAGTGCTGGCCACACCAAGAGTACCCTCCCGGGGCGTGACACAAATGCATGCGGTCCAACTATTCATTTAGAATATCACAAAATAATGCTTAAATTATATTGTTATTGCACATCAAATAATAAATTATAAAATACAATATAAATTTACGTTTAAATAATGACAAACAGAGTATGGAGACTATTTCATGATTATATTATGACAAATATAATATGAATAGATTTTAAACGTGAAATAAATTTCAAGACTAGGCAAATGAATGCAAAGCACATGCGGTAAATCTAGTATATTAGAAAAGAGAAAATACTATAATATCACGAAACAATGTTGTAACTTTTCAATTTACTATAATACATTTTTCTTTGATTTTCTCAAGTTACTCTAAAATGTAGGTTTTTTTAGACTTTTCCGAATTACTCTAAAACATTCAATTTAGTCTGTTTACAGTGAGGGGCCAACCATTCATGCATCATATTTTAGGTGTCAAACAATGGTGTATACGTGGAACGATTATCGTCTTATTACAACTAACTAAATTGTATGCTTTGGAATAATTCAAAAAGGTTTTTTAAATGATATTTTTGAATTGACATCAGTATACATCGATATATAGAAAAAGTGACTCATTCAAACTAAACATAATACTATTATTGTAGGTATATAAGGTAAATTCTTCTCAATTTATATCTAGTTAAGTTGAACATTTTTACATTATCGATTTTATGAAAAACGGTGAAGATACTCTTAAATTATGAATAATGTAACAAAAATACTATATTTTAATAGTTTGATCCAAAAAAAAAAAACCGAATGAGATAAGTTTTAATATAGAGATCAAAATAGATATCTTTTAAAACCAAATAAGAAATAAGGAGAAAGATCATCATTCAAAGTTGAGGAAAGAGTTTAATTTTTAAAATAAATTTGAGATGTACAAATAATTTTCACCCTTAATGAACATGTTACTTTTTAAACTGAAAATAATTGGTCATTATACAATGTAAGTTCAACTCTTTATTGCAAATTCCGATCAATATTTTTAGTCATTAATTGTGTTGGAAATTATATGTACACAAACCAATCATTAGGTTAATTAAATATTGAAAAAAAAGGTTTTGAGTTCTTTATTCTAAAATGTACAATTTTTAAAAACTATTTTTGGCGTTTGTTGTTCTATAGCGTATAATAGTTAGTCAAATGCCATCGGAGCCTCCACCAATCTTGAATAATAATGGTAGGATTGCTCATCTTCTAGCTTACTCTGCTAGAACTACTATAACTTCCACGACTACTACTGATTGACTTTTTCAATTTCCTCTAAAACATAGGTTTTTTTTCAACTTTTCTGAGTTACTCTAAAACGTAAATTTTTTATTTTTTCTGAATTACTCTAAATCTACAACTTAGTATGTTATAGTAGGAGGTGGTCGTTCCCAATATGCATCATTCATTATCGTGTCAAACAATAAAAAACACGTGGAATAATTATCCTCTTATTTTTACTGACTAAACTGTATGCTTTGGAGTAACTCAAAAATGACTCTTTTGAAATGACATCAGTTCATAGATATAGAAAAACGTGTCTCATTTTAAATTAACATAATAATATTGTTGTAGGTATATAAATAAGTTCTTCTTTGTTTAAATGTAGTCATTGTAACACCTGGTAAAATTAGCAAAATACTCCTAGATGAATGATATTCGCATAGCGGTCCAAAACTCCGATGACAAATTCGAGGCCAAAAATGCGATTAGCATGAAACATTGTATGCAAAAATGGTCTTGGTTGATTTCTAGAGCAACTGGATCAAAAGATAATTGTTCAGTGCGAAACACAATTCTTGAATAAGTGTGCGACAGGCCCTCGACGTTGTAACGCTCGGTGAGATTATCGAAATACCCTTGGAGGGGAGATGTGTTTCTAATGCATCTTCCAATACTCGTATAGAAAATTCAAGACCAGATTTGTGACCAGCATGAAAAATTGTGTGGAAAATGGCCTCAATTAAGTTTTAGAGCGATCGGGTCAAAAGATAATTTTTTGACCCGAAAATCGAAATAATGTCGGTGCGCGATGGAAGCGCGTCGAGCCTCTGTAGCGGAATAACACTTATTCTTTTTCAAAATGTTTTTGACAGGATTAGGAAAACTTGTTGAAAAATGTTTCGGAGAAAAATGCACTGTACACGACTGGTCTGCGTCGCGGATTGGGTTATTACGAAGCTGAAATTTTTTAAAACTTTTTGAGGGGCATTCCAGTCAATTTCCAATCCCATTAAACACTCAATACATGATATAATTAGATCGTTTTGATGGAAAAAGAGTCTAAATCCCCATCCTAAGTCCTTTTCTAATACTCTAACAAGACTCGGGCTTAGGGAGAGAGGAGAAGAGCTTGAGATTAACGAGTTTAAGAGGAAATCCTTGAAGAGATAGCTTCATCCCAGGGATGTAAGGCTAAACTAAAAGCATGAGATTGTCCTCTAATGTGCCCCATAGATTGTCATACAGGAGTTAAGAGTCCATGTGTCCCCATACATATTTCTTAAATTGATTCTTGAATGTTTTCTCACAAATTATATCTAATTAAATCTTAATACATGTATCTTTATGTGTTGGCGATCATCATAAACTTGTTTCACAGATTTAATGTTTTTACATGATCTATCACATAAAACCCCATTTTTTATTTTATTACTATTGCATGAAAAACCTAGGGATTGAGTCCAAAGCCTTGACTTGGGAATGTTGAGGGTAATCTTGATGGAGCATGAGGTTAAGTTAACTGAGCATACCTATGAGTCTTCATAATTGAGTTCTTGAGTTATGTCTAAACTACTTCTTCTAATTGATGATCTGAGTTCTTGAGTTCTTAAATGGGAATTGAGTTAACCGAGAAGAATTAGAGTCCCTGAAATATAGATGACCCTTGAGTTTTGAATTAAAGATATAATGAGAGTTTGTACGAGGCTAATTTGAGATAATTGAGTTGAGATGAGGAGTCTTATGAGCATTGAGTCTTAGGAAGAGTATCGAGCACCAACGGAATGAGAGTTAGTCCATCTCAAACTCCATAACTATGTGGCTAGAGTAGGAGAGGATCGAACCGTAAAGCCAGATGTTTCCTTTGTCCCGCAAGAGGACTTGAAGTTATTTATTTTGGATCCACTGATGCTATGTCCTTTACACTTGCAAGGTACTGGATGGATGCAGCGACGAAATTACTCTATTGTATCATCATCGACTCATAGGTAATGGTTGTAGGTTAGAGAAACTCTAAAATAAGTTCCACATTAATAGTACTCAGAGGTTGAGTTGATGGTCTGAGTCTTGATTTAAGTTGATAAGTTATTGTCTACTTCTTATCCTTGCGCTAGATAGACAATTCACATTTTGATTTGATGATTGTTCTGTGTTGATGATTATCCTGTATTACTCTACCTGTTTATGCTTCAATCAACTATTTTACATACTGCACATTCTACGTACTAACGCCACTCGGTGCTGCATCATTTTATGATGCAGATACAGGGATTCGAGATCGTCAACAGGTGCACCGTTGAAGATCTAAGACATTCAACTGAATAGTGAGCATCCTCTACTTCAGGGGATTCACTATCTCTAGTTCAATATGCTTTTGAGTTAGACTAGACTAGTCTTATATTTTGATTTCGGTAGCCATGTGTCTTTTATTGGCACCACTTGATTGGCGGTAGAGGCTTCATAGACTAGAGTTGGGCGTTTATTGTTAAGACTGTCAGCTAGTTCTATCTACTAGCATTAGTCTATTATTTATTATCTTAAGAGCAAGATGAGATGTGCCCATTGATTTTCCTTAGTCTTCCGCTGATTGTCTGAAGTATCTGATTGAATGAATATGAGGAGGCTAAGTGGTTCACTTGGGGACTAGCAATAGTCTGTAGGTGTCGGCCACATCTTGCGTACCCTCTAGGGGCGTGACAAACTTGGTATCAGAGCACAAAGTTCAAGAATCCTAGGGAGTCTATGAGGTCGTGTTTAGTAGAGTCTTATTTAAGTTTGTGTTGTGCACCACACTTTATAAAAAGGAGGCTGTAGGACATTAGGAATGGTTACACTTCTTATGTATTCTAAGTACGTGCTATAGAGTTTAACTCTCTGAAACTCCTTTCTAATTCATGTGTTACATGTTGCAGATTATGCCTCCTAAATGTACTGCTGCCCAAAGGGATGCTCTAACTCCAAACACTGAGAATCCCCCACCAGAGGTCCCTACTTAGACTGGGACAAGGAGACGGGGTCGATATGCTAGAGATGGTGAGATTCCAAAGGCACCTACTACTCTGTAAACCTCCACCTCAAAGACAGACTTCAAGGGAGCCATTGCTATCCTCACCCAGCTAGTGGCCTCCCAGATTAATAGCTGATGTCCCTAGGCCCCTTGCTTCAGCTCCAAAGAGCCCACGACTGTAACTAGACTCAAAGATTTCTTGAGGATGAACTGCCAATCTATACGGGGTCAAAGGTTCAGGAGGACCCATAAAGTTTTATTAATGAGATATGGAAGGTCCTAAGGGCTATGAATGTGAATGAGGCTGAGGGAGTTGAACTGGCCTCCTATCAACTTAAGGGTATTACGAACATCTGTTATAACAAATGGGAAGATAGTCGAGCTCAGGATGCTGAGCCTACTAAGTGGGATGAGTTTTAGAGTGCTTTCCTTGATCACTTCTTTCCTCAAGAGCTGAGGGAAGTAAGGGTTGAGGAGTTTGTGAACCTAAAGCAAGAGGGAATGACCGTCAAAGAGTAAAACCTCAAATTTATTAAGCTATCCAGGTATGCTCCAGGATATGAGGGCAAAGATGAGAAAGTTCGTATCCGGGTTGGATAAATTGGTGAACATGGAGTGCAAGGCAACATCATTGATATCGGGCATGGATATCTCCAGGATCATGGTATATGCCCAACAAACTGAGGAGGACGAGAAGAAAGATAGAGATCAGCATTTGAGTAAGAAATCCAAATCAGTTGGGCATGAGCCTAGTCATTTAAGTAGAATAAAGGTAATAAATCTAACTTTAGAAAAGGTCTTCTAGTTATGCACCTTCTATAGCGAGTGTGCCCATCGAACAAAACAGGTATGATCAGAAGTCTTATGGTCAACAGAATTTCAGGGCTCAGGGCTCTCAGTCTCAAGTTACCATGACCTAAGGTTGAAGGGGAAAGCCACCCTGTGGCAAGTGTGGTAAGCTTTACCTAGGTGTGTGCCGTGAGGGCACAAACGCTTGTTATATATGTAGACAGATTGGTCACTTCAAAGAAGAATGTCCTACTAGAAGATGGGGTGATGGAAATAATAAAACACAGTCCAATGGGGTGATGGAAATAATAAAGCATAGTCTGACACAGGATCCCCAGCTGGCGGTCATCAGAGGGGTACTACTATAGGTGAAGTGGGCTGGACAAACTCTCTATGTGCAATGGGTAACCGACAAGATCATGAGGTTGTGCTAGATGTTTTTATGGGTATGCTTCGAGATTTTGTTTTTATGATTGTTATGCATTGCTTAACTTGGGTGCCACTCTATCTTTTGTAACTCCTTATGTGGCTAAAGAGATTTGAGATTCTTCTAGAATATTTGCTTGCACCCTATTCTGTTTCCACTCCTACTAGTGAGTTTATCCTAACTAAGAGGATCTATAGGGTTTGTGCAGTATCCGTCTATCATAGGGGTACCTTGCTAACTTGGTAGAGTTTGAGATGGTTGACTTTAACATAATCCTTGGTTTGTATTGGCTTTATGCCTGTTATGCCTTGATAGATTGTAGGACCCAAATTATTAAGTTCTAATTTTTGAATGAACCGGTCCTAGAGTTGAAAGGAAGTTCTGTTGCACCTAAGGGTAATTTTATGACTTACCTGAGAGCTAGAAAGCTAATCTCTAAAGGTTGTATCTGCCATCTCGTACGAGTTAAGACTGATGATGTTGAGCCTTCTACCCTTGAGTCAATCCCGATTGTGAGTGAGTTTCCAGAAGTGTTTCTTGAGGGTCTACCTGGAGTCTCTCCTGATAGGGAGATCAACTTCAAGATTGATGGTCTTCCCAACACCCAGCCTATCTGATTCCACCCTATAGGATGGCCCCCGCTGAGTTGAAAGAGCAATTAAGGGATTTTTTAGAGAAGCGCTTTGTTGGGCCGAGTGTTTCTCCTTGGGTGCTCCCATCCTGTTCGTGCGAAAGAAAGATGGGTCTCTCAGAATGTGCATAGACTATATGCAACTGAACAAGGTCACGATCAAGAATAAATACCCTCTCCACAGGATAAATGATCTGTTTGACCAACTTTAGGGTGCCTCATGCTTCTCAAAGATAGACCTCAGATCTGGCTACCATCAGTTGAAAGTGAGGGAGTGTGACATTCCTAAGACAACCTTCAAGACAAGATATGGACACTTTGAGTTCTTGGTCATATCCTTTGGGTTGACAAATGTACCTGCAACCTTCATTGACCTAATGAATAGAGTGCCCAGACCATACCTTGATATGTTTGTCATTACATTCATTGATAACTTTTTGATGTATTCGAGGGATGAGGAAGAGCATGCCAATCACCTCAGAGTTTTCCTTCAGACTCTTAAGGAGCATGAATTGTATGCTAAGTTCTCAAAATGTAAGTTTTTGCTAAATTTAGTGGCCTACCTAGGCCATGTGGTTTCGGGCGATAGTATTCAAGTAAATGCCCAGAAGATTGAAGCAGTTAAGAACTGGCCAAGACCGACCTCTCAAACTGACATAGAAGTTTTTTGGGGTTGGTAGGCTACTACCGCAGATTCGTTGATGGATTTTCTTCCCCATCTGTACCATTGACAAAATGGACTAAGAAAAAGGTCAAGTTTTGATGATCTAAGGAATGTTAGAGGATATTCTAAGAGTTGAAGGCTAGATTGACTACTGCACCTATTTTGACCTTGCTTGACAGGACGGAGGAGTTTGTAATATTTTATGATGCGTCAGGAGTTAGGTTTGGTTGTGTGTTGATGTAGAGGGGGAAGGTGATAGCATATGCTTCCAGGTAAGTTAAGGTTCATGAGAGGAACTACCCAATCCATGATCTTGAGTTAGCGGTGGTAGTGTTTTCACCTAAAATCTGGCGCCACTACTTTTATGGAGTGTATGTGGATATGTTCACTGACAACAAGAGCTTGCAGTATGTCTTCAATCAGAAAGAGCTCAACTTGCGACAGAGAAGATGGTTGGTATTGCTCAAGGATTATGACATGAGCATCCTCTACCACCCAGGAAAAGGTAATATTGTCGCTGGCGCTCTTAGCAGATTATCAATAGTTAGCACAACCCATGTTGAGGAAGGGAAAAAAAGTTAGCCAAAGAGGTGCATCGATTGGCTCGATTGGGAGTTCAACTCGAGGAGAAAGATGAAGAAGGAGTTAATGTTCAGAATGAGTCTGTTTCATCCGTAGTGGCAGAGGTGAAAGAAAAGCAAGACCAAGATCTTGTCATACTCCAATTGAAGGAGGCTATCCACAAACAGAAAATGATGGTTTTCTCCAAAGGGGGAGATAGAGTGTTGAGATACCATAGTAGATTGTCTGTTCTAGATGTGGATGACATTCGAGATAAGATCATGGCTGAAGCCCATAACACTAGATATTCCATCCATCTTGGCTCCACCAAGAGGGATATTGCTGAGTTCGTTTCAAAATGCCCGAATTACCAACAAGTGAAAGTTGAGCATCAAAGGCCATGTAGATTTGGCTCAAAACTTTGAAATTCCTGAATGGAAGTGGGTGATGATTAATACAAATTTTATTACTTGTCTACCAAGGTCTCGCAAGCAACATGATTCGATATAGGTGATTGTAGACAGTATGACCAAATGAGCTCACTTCTTAGCAATCAAGACAACCAACACAGCGGAGGAGTGCGCCAAGTTGTACGTCCAGGAGATTGTGAGGTTGCATGGAGTTCCCTTGTCCATCATCTTGGACAAAGGAGCTGAATTCACCTCCCAATTTTGGAGATTGTTCCAGAAAGGATTGGCTACTAAAGTGAATCTGCATACAACTTTCCATCCCCAGACAAATGGTCAGGCATAGCACATAATTCAGACATTGAAGGATACGTTGAAAGCCTGTGTTATTGATTTCAAGAAAAATTGGGATGATCACCTACCATTGATTTAATTTGCGTATAACAAAAGTTATCATGCAAGAATTCAAATGGCTCCCTATGAAGCCTTGTATGGAAGGAGATATAGATCACCAATTGGGTGGTTTGAGGTTGGAGAAGCGGAACTTATTAGGCCTGATCTTGTCCACTAATCAATGGAGAAGGTTAAGGTCATTAGAGAGAGATTGATGACTGCCCAGAATCATCAGAAATTTTATACCGACCTGAGGCAAAAAGCCCTAGAGTTCGAGGTAAATGATTGGGTGTACTTGAAAATATCACCTATGAAGGGTGTCTGAGATTTGGGAAGAAGGGAAATTTGAATCCACGCTATGTGGGACCATATCAAATTGTGACGAGGATCGGGAAGGTTCCTTGTAAGTTAGAGTTGTTTTAGAGTTAGATGGAATTTATCCGGTATTCAATGTGTCGATGTTGAAGTAGTGCTTGTGAGATCCTACCTTGTTGATCCCTATTGATAGCCTTGGAGTGAAGGATAGATTGTCCTACGAAGAGGTTTCGGTCCATATCCTTAATCTTCAGGTTCACAAGTTAAGAAACAAAGAGATCGCCTCAATCAAAGTCTTGTGGAGAAATGAATTCGTTGAGAAAGCCACATCGGAAGCTGATGAAGAGATGAGGCCAAATACTCACACCTACTCATGGCAAATGAGGAGAACGTCGTAGGTGAAATTCTTACCCTTAAATTGATTGATCTATTCTTGAGTTGATTGTCTATTCTTGAGTCAAAGTATAATTGATTGAGGTTGAGGAGGAGTCGAGAGTTTGATTGGTAAAGGTGAGTGTTAAGATGAGTCTTGAGTCTATTCATGCCTTGATACCCTCTTTTACTCATCATTCGAGGACAAATGATCCCAAGGCGGAGATGATGTAACGCCTGGTGAAATTATCGAAATACCCCTAGCGGGAAGATGTGCATATAATGCATCTTCCAATGCTCGTATGGCAAATTGAGTGGATCAACACAAAAAATTAAGCGAAAAAATGGTCTCGGTTGAGTTTTAGAGTGACGGGATCAAAATTTTGACCCAAAAACTGAAACAATATCCGTGTGCAACGGAGGCGCGTTGCGCCTTTGTAGCGACTTACACTTATTTTTTTTCAAAAGTTTTTGACGGGATTGGGAAAAGTTTTCAAAAATTAGTGTAGCAGACTTACACTTATTGGAGAAAAATGCATTGTATGTGACTAATCCGCGTCACAACCTCATTATTCCGAAGATGAAAAATTTCTAAAATTTATGTGGAGCATACCTGTCAATTCCCAACCCCTCTAAACACTCAATATATGATCTAATAAGATTATTTTGATGTAAAAAGGGTGTAAAACCCCATTCTATGTCCTTTTCTAATACTCTAACAAGACTAGGGATTGGGGAGAGAGGAGAAGAGCTTGAGATTGAAGAGTTCAAGAGAAAATTCTTGAAGTGATTATTGAGATCTTCATCCGAGGTATGTAAGGCTAAACTAAAAGCATGTGATTGTCCTCTCATGTTCCCCAGAAGTGGTCATACAGGAGTTAAGAGTCCATGTGTCCCCATAAATGTTTCTTAAACTGATTCTTGAATGTTTTCTCACAAATTATATCTAATTAAATATTATTACATGTATCTTCATGTGTTGATGATTATCATAAACTTGTGTCACTAATTTAATGTTTTTACAAGATTTTATCGCATAAAACCCTATTTATTATTTTATAAAGATTGCATGAATGAACGTAGGGATTGAGTCCAAGGCCTTGACTTGAGTATGTTGAGGGTAACATTGATGTGGGTATGAGGTTGAGTTAACTGAGCCTACTGATCCCATGAGTCTTCATAATTGAGTTCTTGAGTCCTGTCTAAACAACTTCTTCTAATTTATGATCTGACACTAATAGAAAAATACTTTTAACGATCATTTTTTAATGACGAGAAATAAATGCGATCGTTATAAAAACACTTATAGTGACAAAATTATTTTCCGGTCATTATAAATATACTTATAGTGACCAAATTTTTTTCCGGTCGTTATAAATATACTTATAGCAACCAAATTATTTTTCAGTCATTATAAATACACTTATAATGACCAATTGTTTTCCCGATTGTTATAAATACACTTATAGTGACCAAATCTTTTTCCGATCGTTAAAAATATTTTAATCTAACATTAATGAGGGAGGAAAATTTGATTGTTAAAAAGCATAACATCCCATCGTTCAAATATATTAGTTAGTGTAGAAATATGTTTAACTAATATGAGATTAAAGAGATAAGAGCAAATCATGTTATAATTATAATAAGTGGTGCTTTGTTAATCATTCTAATGAAAATCCTCCTTTATAGTTTTGTTTATTTCATAAAAAAAAGTTTAATAAAAAGAAAAAAATATTAATGTATTATTTTCTAATAACCCTATCCATCATTTTTATTATAGTCAATTATGTAAAATTTTGAAATATAATAAAAGTATTTAATTACAATCTTTTTTGCATAATATTTTTTATCTTAAATATTTTCTTGATATAGTTTCTATATATGTTTTTATTTTGAGAGATAATTTATTCATCTTTACTTGACATTTTTAAATATGCGAGATGAAGTAGGTCAAAAGAAAAAATTGTAATGAAACAAAAAATTAAAAATAAAAGTAATAATATTAAATATATAATTATGAGCTTATGAGATTAAATTAAGGTAGAAAAGTTATATATATTTGGTTGTAAGTAATTTTCTCAAGAGGAAAGATGTTTCTCCACTTGCAAATTACCTCGATCAATAAACTTAAGAATTAGTATCCAGTATTAATGTTTCTTCTAATAAAAAATTATTTATTGTGCTAAGTTATTTTTTCATTATTAGTTGTGAAACTAATAAGTATGTATATACAAAGAAAAATCATTTGTTTGAGTTAGAAAAGTAATAACGTGAAATTTTACAAACAGAAAATTTAAAAAGTTTTACATGACATATAATCAACAACTAATTAATTAAGAAATAGTGATATTTTTTATTATTTAAAATTTAAGATGATATAATTGATTGTATCTCATAATAATTTTAATGATATTGAATTATTTATATTAGGTGAATTCCATTAGTATAAAAATTGAAAATATAAGAAGTTGGAGGTTTTATCCATGAAGCAATGTGCGGAAAGTCAATAACTTAAGGTGCAAAATACAAAACAAACAACTCTATGTCTAGAACAAGAAAGCTAAACTTTCTTTTTATTTGGTTGTGAGAACAAAAAAAAATTTATATTTTCATTGTGGTCAATCTTTGATTTTGCGAAAAAAAAGGAAGATAATAGTTATTAGGAATATTATTAATAACTTTACATGAAGTTTTTATACTTGTCTTTTGACAGGTCATGCAGTTTGTAGAACTCATCCTCAGAAAAAGTGTAAAGAAGTATAAGCGATAGTAAATTTGAAGCACAGGAAGAATGCATTTCATATTTCAAAAATTATTTAAAGTTATTCTAGTTTTTATTTTATTATGAGTTAAAAAGTATAATATTATACAAATTTGTATGACTATATTTTTGTAACTTTATGCAATATCATTTTTTGTAGTGTACTATGAAATTTTATATGAATATAATAAATTTGTATATTTTCATATGTGCACGTATTTGTATGCTTATGTGTGTAAATTCATACGCAGTTTGCACTTTTGCTAATTTGATTTGTGGTTATAATTAAGGTTTTAATAACTAGAACTGAAGGGAACCTTGGAGTAACTGATAAAGATGTTGTCATGTGACCTGAAGGTCACGGGTTCAAACTTTGGCAACATCATCTGGTCGAAATGCAAGGTAAGACTACCGTACAATAGATCCTTGTGGTTAGACCATTCCCTTGAAGTGTACCGAGCTTGCCTTTTTTTTTTAATAACTAGAATATTAATTTGTGAAGGAAAAAGTTGGTTGCCGACAAAAAGGTATAACGACCGGATTTTTGTCGTCATTAAAGCTTTTTTAATGACGGATTTTTGTCGTCATTAAAGCTTTTTTAACTACCAGATTTGATTTCGTCGTTAATTTTTAACGATGGGATTTAATCTGGTCATTAACTTTTAACGATGGAGCTACTAACGACCGGTGACGACGAAATTTTTATTTGTCATTATTGACTAATAACGATCGAATTTATACTTTTAATGACCGAACTTCCCCTCGTTAAAGACCTATTTTCTTGTAATGTGAGTCCTTGAGTTCTTAAATGGGAATTAAGTTAACCGAGATGAGTTAGAGTCCCTTAAATAAAGAGGACCGTTGAGTTTGAGTTAATGAGATAATGGGAGTCTCTACAAGGCTAATTTGAGATAATTGAGTTGAGATGAGGAGTCTTATGAGCATTAAGTCTTGGGAGGAGTATCGAGCATCGAAGGAGTGAGAGTTAGTCCAACTTGAACTCCATAACTACATGGCTAGCGTAGGAGAGGAACGAATCGTAAAACTAGATGTTTCCTTTGTTCTGCAAGAGGACTTGATGTCATTTATTTAGGATCCACTAATGCCATGTCCTTCACCTTGGCAAGGTACTGGATGGATGCGGCAACGACATCGCTCCGTTGTATCATCACCGATTTATAGCTGATGGTTGTAGGTCAGAGAAACTCCCAAATAGGTTCCACACTGATAGTACTTCAGGTTGAGTTGATGGTTTGAGTCTTGATTTATACTGATGAGTTATTGTCTAATTCTTATCCTTGCTTTAGATAGACAATTGACGTTTTGATTTGATGATTGTTCTGAGTCAATGATTGTCCCATATTACTGTCACGCCCCGGGAGGGTACCCTCGGCATGGACGACACTTAGAGACTATTACTAGTCCCCAAGCGAATCACTCGTTCTCAGGACAGTCACTCAACATCGACATAGTGGAATAGAAGAAGTAGAGTAGTGAGCTACCTAAATAAAAGGGCCAATGACCAACATCAGTCTCAATATCATAATAAATAAGTATGAATACTACTCAATTCATAAAGGAAAAACAAAGTAAAACCTCGACTCATGTCTATGAAGCCTCTAACTTGACTCAACTGTCTAAGATGGTACCATGACAGGCCATGGCTACCCAACTCAATAAACAATGAAAACAACAAACAGAAGGGTCTCCTCCGGAAAGCAAGGAGGCTAACCAATGACTAAACTCGAAATCTCTGACCTCAACAATGCGTCTGCTGAAGTCCTTTAACTCCTGTATCTGCATCATAAAATGATGCAGCGTCGAGTGGTGTCAGTATGTGGAATGTACTGGCATGTAAAATAGTTGAATATAACAATATAAATACAACAGCATAGGGAAAACCTCAACTCAACTTCACACTCCATCAGAATGTCAAGCGTCTATCTAAAGCAAGAGATTAGAGTAGACAAATGACTCATCGACCTCTCATCTCAACATCATCAATACATCAGACTCATCTCAAAGAAACTCGACTCAACTGAAGTCAACTCAAGGAACTCAACTCCAAACATCACATCAACATCAACATTAGAGTACTATCGCAGTAAGACCTCACTGGGAGTTTCTCTAACCGACAACCATCACTTATGAGTCGGTGATGATACAACGAAGCAATACCATTGCCACATCAATCCAGTACCCTGCCTGGGGTAAAGGTCATCAACCTCAGTGGATCCACAAGAAAAACCTCAGTCCTCTATTAGGACAAGAAAGTAGCTATCTGCATTGCTGTTCAATCCTCTCTTCCTACGTGGGCCACGTAGTTAATGGATTCGAGTGGGACTCACTCTCACCCATTTCGGTGCTCAATACTCCTTCCAGAACTCGACATGCTCATAAAACATCAACCTCATTAGTCCTATAGCGACATAATACTTCATCATCAGTCCCATAGGGACATAATATAATACCTCAACATCAGCAGTCCCTTAGGGACATAATACCTCAAAATCAACATCACCTCACCCTATCGACATCAACATCAACATCAATATCATGGACTCAAAATTCTCTCTTAGAAATTAAATTTCAGGTTTAAGACATCATGAAACATTATTCTTATCGACATCATCATCTAGACTCTCATCAAATGTGAAACACAATCACAACATCATAGCCATCATCCTCATTAAGGCTCTAGACTCATTCCCTAGTTCATTCTTACATTTTAAAATAAATTAATCATAGGGTATTGTTAAAACACTCATGAAAATGAATTATGCAATATATCAAGTTCATGATGATCATCAATTCGTGTAAAATATATGCATTAGGCAAAACTCAGTGTAATGCTCAACAATCTTCACATCAACTTCATTACATTCAATACACAGCTCAATTAATTCAATAGGGCACATGGGAGAACAATCCCATGCTTTAAGTTAGCCTTACATACCTAGAACGATTGCTAACACAAATATCTTGTACAAACTCCTCTTGAATTCCTCAATCTCAACTCCCCTCAAGCCCTGGCTTGGTAACTTTTCTAGAAGGAATGTTTTTGGAAGCCTTTTCTTAAAAAAATGTCCTTTATTCGTCATATGAGAAGTTTAGAAAGTATAGGAATGGACTAGAATACCCCTCGAAATTTTAAAGAAATGTTCCCCGGACTTGAAATAACACAGTCTATGACGCGGACCTATCGTGGACCGTGCATGTTCGAAAAACTCAACTCCATCAAAAAATCACAGAAAAATATAAGTGTGGCTCTGCGATAGGTCCGCGACGCGGCCCTGTCGCGAAGACACACTGTTTTTTGTTTTGGAACGAAAAATATCTTTTGATTCAATCGCTCTAAAACTCGACCCAGACCCTCTTCCCACTCAATTTTCCGTGCTGATCATGAATTCGCTCTCGAATTTTTAATTCGAGCATCAAAAGACGTGTTTTGCGCATACCTCTTGCCTAGGGATATTTTGGTAATTTATCGGGTGTTACATTATCTCCCCCTTGGGATCATTCGTCCTTGAATGATGAGTAGGAACGATATTTTGGCACAAATAGACTCAAGACTCACGTCAAAACTTACTCAACAACTCAACTCCCCAACTCTTCATCGACCTCAATAACATATACTCAGACATCAGGAATATACACATAAACTCATGGTAGGAACATTAATTTACATAAAAAGTAAGAATATTACCTCCGACACTTTCATCAACCTCAGGCACGAACAGGTGTGGGTATTTCGTTCTAATCTCTTCCTTATCTTCCCATGTGGCTTCCTCAACAAAGTGGTTCCTCCACAGAACTTTGACAGAGGCTATCTCTTTGTTTCTCAGTCTGCGAACCTGTCGATCAAAGAGTTGGACTGGAATTTCCTCATAGGACGGACTGTCTCTGAATCCTGTGCTCTCCATAGGGATTACCAAGGCAGGATCTCCGAAGCACTTCTTCAAAATCGAAATATGGAACACCAGATGGATTCCATCTAACTTAGAAGGTAATTGTAGCTCATAAGCAACCTTCCCAATTCTTCGCAAAATCAGAGAAGGGCCAATATAACGAGGACTTAATTCCCCCTTTTTCCCAAACCTCATGACACCCTTCATGGTTGATACCTTCAGGTATACCCAATCGCTCACCTTGAACTCTAGGTCTCTTCTCCTCATGTGTGTATAAGATTTCTGACGGCTTTAGGCAGTCTTCAATCTTTCTCTAATAATTTTCACCTTCTCCATGGACCTGTGGACATGGTCAGGCCTAATCAACTCAGCCTCTCCAACTTCAAACCACCCAATGGGTGATCTATACCTTCTCCCATACAAGGCCTTATAGGGGTCCATTTTAATGCTTGCATGATAACTGTTGTCATATGTGAATTCAATAAATGGTAAATGGACATCCCAATTTCCTTTGAAGTCAAGGACGCATGCTCTCAACATATCTTCTATTGTCTGAATAATGCACTCTGCCTCACCATCTGTCTGTGGATGAAAGGTCGTGCTCAAGTTCACTTTGGTACCCAATCCTTTCTGGAAAGACTTCCAGAAGTGAGAGGTAAATTGGGCTCCTCTGTCCGAGATAATGGAAAAGGAAACTCCACGCAACCTAAAAATCTCTTGGATATACATCTTGGCATACGTCTCTACAGTATTAGTCGTCTTGACTGCCAGGAAATGCCCTTACTTAGACATGCTATCTACAATCACCCATTTGGAGTCATGCTGCCTCCGGGATGTTGGTAGGCTAGTGATGAAATTCATATTAACCATCTCCCACTTCTATTTTGGAATCTCAAAATTTTGAGCCAAGCCACTTGGCCTCTGATGCTCGACCTTCACTTGTTGGCAATTTGGGCATCTTGAAACAAACTCAGCGATGTCCCTCTTCACTCCACTCCACCAATAGACTTCCCTCAAGTCGTGATACATCTTAGTGGAGCCCGGATGGATGGAGTATCTAGTGTTATGGGCTTCAGCCATAATCCTCTCTCGAACACCATCAACATCGGGGACACATAGCCTTCTCTGGTATCTCGATACCTCATCTCCCCCTTTGGAGAAAACCATCACTTTTTGCTTGTGGACATCCTCCTTCAATAGGAGTATAATAGGATCTCGATCCTGCTTCTCTTTTACCTCTGTCACTAGGGATGATGAAGACCTACTCTGAACATTAATTCCTCCCTCGTCATTCTCCTTAAGACGGACTCCAAATCAAGCTAGCCTATGCACTTCCTTCACTAGATCTTTCTTTTCTTCCTCAACATAGGTTGTGCTACCCATAAACAACCTGCTAAGAGCATCAGCAACAACATTAGTTTTACCTGGGTGGTACATGATGCTCATGTCATAATCTTTGAGCAACTCCAACCATCTCCTCTATCGCCGGTTAAGCTCTCTCTGATTGAAGACATACTGTAAGCTCTTATGGTCAGCGAACAATCCACATGCACTCCATAAAAGTAGTGGCACCAGATTTTAAGTGCGAACACTACCGCCAACAACTCAAGATCATGGGTCGGATAGTTCCTCTCATGAACTTTAAGCTGCCTGGAAGCATAGGCTATCACCTTTCCTCTCTACATTAATACACATCCCAACCCAACTCTTGATGCATCACATTATATTACAAAATCTTCCGTTCCATCGGGCAATGTCAAGACTAGTGTGGTGGTCAATCTAGTCTTTAATTCTTGGAAACGCTTCTCACATTCGTCAGACCACTGAAACTTGACCTTTTTTCTGAGTCGGTTTGGTCAATGGTGCAAACAGGGAAGAAAATCCCTCAACAAATCTGCGGTAGTAGCCCGCCAACCCTAAGAAACTCTTTATGTCAGTTGGAGAGGTCGCCCTTGGCCAGTTTGTGAATGCTTCAATCTTCTGGCCATCAACTCGAATTCCATCACCCGAAACAACACGGCCTAGGAAAGCCACTGACTTAAGCCAAAACTCATATTTGGAGAACGTCGCATACAATTCATGGTCCTTTAGAGTCTGAAGGACAACTCTAAGGTGTTTAGCATGCTCTTCCTCATCCCTCGAATACACCAAAATATCATCAACGAATACGATTACAAACATGTCAAAGTAGGCCTTGAACACCCTATTTATCAAGTCCATGAAAGCTGCCGGTGCATTTGTCAACCCAAAGGACATAACTAAGAACTCAAAGTTGCCATATCTTGTCCTGAAGGCTGTCTTTGGAACATCACATTCTGTCACTTTCAACTGGTAGTAACCCGCTCTGAGTTCTATCTTGAAAAGCATGAGGTAGCCTGAAGTTGGTCAAATAAGTCATCTATCTTGGGGAGAGGATATTTATTCTAGATCGTGACCTTGTTTAGTTGCTTATAGTCTTTGCACATTATGAGAGACCCATCCTTCTTTCATACAGATAGAATGGGAGCACCACAAGGAGAAACACTTGGTCTAATAAAACCTTTCTCTAACAGATCCTTCAACTGCTCCTTCAACTCTTTTAACTTAGCGGGGCCATCCTATATGGTGAAATAAAAATAGGCTGCATGTTAGGAAGTACATCAATACTTAAGTCAATCTCTCTATCAGGAGGGACTCCAAGTAAATCCTCAGGGAACATCTCAGGGAACTCATTAACAATCGAGACCGACTCAGTAGTAGGGGACTCAATATTATCGGATTTAACTCGTACAAGGTGATAAATACTACCCTTAGAGATTAACTTTCTCATCGTTAGGTAAGAAATAAATCTACCCTTGGGTGCAACATAACTTCCCTTCCACTCTAGGACCGGTTCATTCGGAAATTGGAATTTAACAACTCAGGTTCTATAATCTATGGATGCATAGAAAGCATGGAGCCAATCCATACCAAGAATTACATCAAAATCAACCATCTCAAACTCTACCAAATTGGCCAAAATATCCATATGATAGATGGACACTACATAGTATCTATAGACCCTCTTAGCAAGGACAGACTCACCAGTAGGAGTGGAACAGTATAAGGCTCAAGCAAACACTCTAAAAGGATCTCAAACTTATTAGCCACATAGGGCGTCATAAAGGATAAAGTGGCACCCGAGTCAAGCAATGCATAACAATTATAAGAAAAGATTCGGAGCATACCTGTAACAACATCCGGAGAAACCTGTTGGTCCTATAAATTACCCATCGCATACAGACGGTTCATCCCACCGCCTGCATTCACAATAGTAGCCTACTGATGACTACCTGCAAGGGGCGCTGCAGAAGACTTAGCTCTATTACCTCTATCACCCCATCTCCTCGAAGGGGAATCACCCTGAAAATGGCCAGGATGTTCGCATGTAAGGCAAGTATTTGTGCCCTCACAGCACGCACCAAGATGCAGCCTGCCACATCTTCCACAAGGTGGCTTTCCTCTCGGACCTTGGGCAACGCTAGCTTGGGACTGAGGTCCCTGAGCTTTGAAATTTTAGTGACCATAGGATTTCTGATCATACCTGTTTTGCTGAACAGGCACACTCGCCATAGGGGTGCATAGCTAGAAGACTTCTTCTGAAAGAAAGTTCTATCACCCTAATTCTGCTTCTGTTGGTTAGGCGCATGCCCTGCCAATTTGGCCTTCTTACTCAGATGATCTTCCCTGTCCTTCTTCTTGTCCTCAGTCTGTTGGGCATAGAAAATAAGTCTAGAGATATCCATACCTGGAATCAGCAATGCTACCTTACACTCCTTCTTTACATGCCTGCCCAATCTAGACATGAACTTCTTATTCCTCGCCCTCATATCAAGGACCATATCGGGTGCATATCGGGACAGCTGGATGAACTTCAGGCTGTACTCTTTGACAGTCAACCCCTCTTGCCTCAGGTTCATAAAATTCTCAACCTTTGCCTCCCTTAACTCTTGGGGAAGGAAGTGATCGAGAAAAGCACTCTCAAACTCCTCCCACTCACTAGACTCAACATTCTCACCTCTACTCTCTTCCCACTGGTTATACTAGATGTTGGCAACATCCTTAAGCTGATACGAGACCAGCTCAACTTCCTCAACCCCATTTGCATGCATAGGCCTCAAGCTCTTGCGTATCTCATCAATAAAGTTTCGCGGGTCTTCCTCAACTTTGGACCCCGGATAGACTGGCAGGTTCATCCTCAGGAAATCTCTGAGCCTGGCTGCAACTGTAGGCTCCTAGGAACTGGAGCTAGGGGCCTGGGGACTGCTCTGTGAGGCCACCTATTGAGTGAGCATAGCAATGGCTCCCCTGAAGTCTGCTTCTGAAGTGGAGGCTAACTGAGTAGGAGGTGCCAGTGGAGCCTCAGTAGCTCTGGCAGGTCGACCCCGTCTCGTTGTCTCATTCTGGGTAGGGGCCTTTGGTAAGGAATTCTCAGTGTTAGGAACTAAGGCACCTCTTTTGGTGGCAGTGTATTTTGGAGGCATGATCTGCAAACGCGTAACGCACGAATTAGAGGGGGGGAGGTTTCATAGAGTCAAACTCTATCGCACAAACTCAAAACATCAAAGAAGTTTAACCATTCCTAATGTCCTATAGCCTTCTTTTTATGAAGTGTGGTGCACAACACACACATAAACAAGACTCTACTAGACACGGCTTCATAGACTCCCTAGGACTCTTGAACTTTGTGCTCTGATACCACCTGTAACAACCTGGTCCAACACTGTGAAGTATTGTCTGCTCTTGGGCCTAGCCCATCACGGATTTGTCCCTTTGGCTCACCCCGAAAGGTGCCTCACAGTATTAGGTCCAGCCCTTTACTTAAATAGCCTGGGACTCTCCCTCTCTTTTCCGATGTGGGATTTTCCTAAGTGAGCCAGGCGTTACGTATCGACGTCCCTGCACTTAACCCCCGTAGGGACTCAGTGCCCTAGCTAAGGTTCGCCCCACCACCGTACTAGTCGAGAGTCAGCTATGATACCAAGTTTGTCACGCCCCGGGAGGGTAACCTCGGCGTGGCCGACACTCAGAGACTATTGCTGGTCCTCAAGCGAACCACCCATTCTCAGGAAGTCACTCAACAACGACATAGCAGAATAGCAGAAGTAGAGTAGTGAGCTACCTCAATAAAAGAGCCAATAGCCAACATCAGTCTAAACATCATAATAGATAAGTATGAATACTACTCAATTCATAAGGGAAAATCATCAACATCAAACCTCGACTCATGTCTATGAAGCCTCTAACTTGACTCAACTATCTAAGATGGTACAATGATAGGCCATGACTACCCAACTCAATAAATAACGAAAACAACAAACAGAAGGGTCTCCTCCGGAAAACAAGGAGGCTCACCAATGACTAAACTCGAAATCTCTGACCTCAACGATCCGTCTACTGAAGTCCTCTAACTCCCGTATCTGCATCATGAAATGACGCAGCACCGAGTGGCGTCAGTATGTTGAATGTACTAGCATGTAAAATAGCTGAATATAACAATATAAATACAACAACATAGGGAAAACCTCAACTCAACTTCATACTCCATCAGGATGTCAAGCGTCTATCTAAAGAAAGAGATTAGAGTAGACAAATGACTCCTCAACCTCTCATCTCAACATCATTAATATATTAGACTCATCTCAAAGAAACTCGACTCAAACATCACATCAATATCAATATTAGAGTACTATCAAAGTAAGACCTCACCAGGAGTTTCTCTAACCGACAACCATCACCTATGAGCCGGTGATGATACAACAAAGTGATGCCGTTGCCACATCCATCCAGTACCCTGCCCAGGGTAAAGGACATCAACCTTAGTGGATCCACGACAAAAACCTCAGTCCTCTATTAGGACAAGAAAGGAGCCATCTGTATTGCGGTTCAATCATCTCTTCCTACGCAGGCCACGTAGTTAATGGATTCGAGTGGGATTCACTCTCACCTATTTCTGTCATGCCTCAAAGGAGAGGGGAGGTGCGACTGGCACCCGATATCGCTATTGATCGGGTAATCCATTAATCATGCTAGTGAACTGACTAGGGACCAAAAGAAAATCGGGCAGCATAATGTCCGAAAGACTAAGCCTGGACATTTTAGGTCATGACCTGGTCAATAGAAAATCATTTGCATCAAGATATATAAACCAGAACGATAAAGTACTAGCTAGCCGACAAGGCTGCCACCACAGAGGTAAAGGCACACAACATATATACATGCCAATCTTATGACTGGAGACTGAAAGATAGAAAAGGATTAACCCAAAATAACATGTCCACAATAGCGTCTATGAGAATCACTAACACTGTCGGGACAAGGCCTCGGCATACTCAACTGCACAACAAAAAGTAAGCATCCTGTGAAAGCTCCAAGTAGAGGTGGAGCTTACCAACTCATAGCTGAATGGGGCTCCTACTAGAGGGGTAAACTAGAACCCCTACTTGGACTTGCACGCACGAAATTTAATGCAGCGCCCCCAGGCAAAGGGATGTAAGTACGAATAAACATGTACTGGTATGTAAGGCAGGAAGTAAAATCATAGATAATTGTAGTAAAAAGGATAATAGGAATACCACCTGTAATCAAAACACTAGTAGCCTTAATGGCCAATAAGCCACCTCCTAGTGATAAAACAATGTATGGTATGCTCGAGTATCGCATGTCGTGAATACATATATATAGATGCAAATGCATGACATACCCAACCAATTGCTAGCACTGGTGGTCCTTTCCGGTAGCTAACCGGAATCATATCTGCCAAGCTGTGGCCATCTGTACTATATGCATATATATAGTTGGGCAAATGGGCCCCATACCTTCGATTATAGCTCAAAGTCCATGCATAACGTGCAATGTATGATATGAATGTTGAATGCACATAGTAAACCATAGCAAGAACGTAGCCATTCTTGGCTCATCGGTACACTTATTCTCATAGAATTGTAATAATCGTCATTCAGCCAATCTTGGCTCATTGATACACTTATTCTCATAGCATCATAATCATTGTCATTGCATATGCATATGGCTCGTGGGATCATACATGTCTTTTTAACAAGTTTGGGAATTTAACCCAACATTTAGAGTGAAGCCTTAACTTTGAAAATGTTCATAAAGGTGCTTTACATAATGATTATATTTGGTCCCATGTCAATTAGTAAAAGAATGTATTTAAACAGGATCAAGTGCCTTAGTAGTTTAGACAGGAGCATTTCACTTGAGAATATCGGAAACCAACGTGTTACTTGTTAAATTTTTTAGTTATATTTTTGTATGGAAGAAGGACGGATTTTGAATACTACATTCCCTTCGCATTCTACATTTATTTTAATGGAACTACACCAAGAAGAGAAACACCTCGAACATATGAATAGGTAGCTGAGAAACCGACAAAATGATATATAGAAATTGAATGTCCAGTTTAAGCGAATTAATGGAATTTCAACCTAATACCATCATGAAAATAACTCAGCTGCAATACCAATGCCTTTCACAAAAGGTCTTTCTAGCAACAGAATAATAAGATATCACATTTGACATTTTGGGAAACTTCCTGGATTTCGTGCTAAAAGGAGGGATAGAGCTTAGCCTTAACATACTTCTCTAATGAACATCCAATTTCCAAAAGTTTCTTCACGAAAGTTGTTCCTTACGTCCTAAGCTTCGCAATGACTACATTTATGCAGCTTAAAGACACCTACAAATAGTCAAAAATTCATCATTAATGACTATATTCAGCAAAGAGCATTTACGTGTGGAAATGTCAGTAAAACTTCGTAACAATGACCATAAAAGAGCTCTAAAATTATTACCTTAACACACCAGCTGCAAAACAACAATACCAGCAAGAACGACACTTTTTTATAGCCCAAAACCAGCTTCAAACATGGCTAATATGAGGGAAAAACAATTGCAAAGTATAAGGCACACATTTCTAGGCACGGGGACGAATTTTAACGGTAAAAACGCGAAAAACATACCTAAATCACTTAGAGAACCCTTGGGAGCTTTATCTTCAGTTTCACACTAGTTTGGGACGAAAATGGCTTATTTTTGAGCTTTAAAATGTCAAAATAGCAGACATTAAGTTTGGTCAACCCAATCCGACCCATGACCTGGTTTCTAGCTCGACAATCTCGGTAACTTTGGCCAACCTTTATCTTGCAACTTTCTTGATTCCAAAACTTAATGTATGACCTTTGTGATCTTGAAATAGCTTAAAGAAACCCATTATTAGTAAAATATAAACTTTTACTCCCATCCGAAAAGTGAAACCTAATTTAAACCTTCCAAAAAGGGCAAGGTGCCACTCGGATCATTTCTTTAATCCCGAACATGCATTTGGGGTATTCCTTTGGCTTTAAACTTTAGGTCCTTGATATTAACACTTATTTGCAGCCTTATTATCCTTAGGTGCTAGCAGAAATCACATGTGCCTTATATAATGCAACACTATTTAAATAACGGAGGACAAGAAACACGGGGTCCCACAATTTCGGTGTTCAATACTCCTCCTAGAACTCGACATGCTCATAAAACATCAACCTCGTCAGTCCTATAGGGACATAATACATCATCATCAGTCCCATAGGGACATAATATAATACCTCAACATCAACATAAGTCCCGTAGGGACATAATACCTCAATATCAATATCACCTCACCCTATCAACATCAACATCAACATTATGGACTCAAAATGCTCTCTTAGAAATTAAATTTCAGGTTTAAGACATCATGAAACATTATTCTCATCAACATCATCATCCAAGCTCTCATCAAATGTGAAACACAATCACAACAAGTAACCAAAGACAAAAAAGAAGAGCCGAAATTTTGTGAACAATTCTTTTATTGTGGATATGAATATGTAATTCGCCTGCTTAAAGAGTTTCATTGTCGATTTTTTTTAATCAAGCGAGATGCTCTATTTGAAAGGTTCAATGTTTGAGATGCCTGGTTGTGCCAATTTCTTTAGAGTTCTTGATGAAAAACCCTAATTCATGGAAAGAAGAATCATGTAGTCCTTTCATGGGATACTAGAATTCACTTTCTTGAAACCCTAGATTATAATTTAAAATTCTATTAGGGATTTCATTAATAGATAGAGAAATTAGCTTAAAGCTTATGAAGAATAAATCACCTTGATGATGAATCTTGAAAGTTAATCCTAACTTGATGACTTTCTTGATGATTCTTGAGCGTTTTATGTTTAGGAGTGAAGGAGAGGTTTTTGACTCATGAAGACACACTGTTTTTCATTTTGGAACTAAAAATTTATCTTTTGACTCGGTCGCTCTAAAAATCGACCGAGACCCTCCTCCCACTCAATTTTTCATGCTGATCATGAATCCGCTCTCAAATTTTTAATTTGAGCATCGGAAGAAGTGTTTTGTGCACACCTCTTCCCTAGGGGTATTTTGGTAATTTACCCGGCATTACAATTACTATACCTGTTTCTTTTTCATTCAGCTATTTTACTTACCGTACATTTCACGTACTGGCACTACTTGGAAAAGCATTGTTTTATGATGCAAATATAGGGATTAGAGATCATCAACAGGCGCACCGTTGAGGATCAGAGATAATAAGCTGAGTGGTGAGCCTCCTCTACTTCTAATAATTCACTATCTCTATTTTATCATGCTTTTAAGTTAGACTAGACTAGTCTTAAATTTTGATTTCAGTAGCCATGCGTCTGTCATTGACACCACTTGATTAGTGATAGATGCTTCATAGACGAGAGTTGGACGTTGATTATTAAGACTCAGAGTTAGTTCTATCTACTAGCCTTCATCTATTATATATTATTTTAAGAGCTAGATGAGATGTGCCCATTTATTTTTCTTTGTCTTCCGCAGATTGTTTGAAGTTATCTTATTGAATGAATGTGATGAGGCTAACTGGTTCGCTTAGGGACTAGCAATAGTCTCTAGGTGCCTACCACGTCTTGGGTACCATCCCAGGGCGTGACAGACACTGACTTGTCACAGACTTACTCCTGGATGTGATCCCAATATTTTATATGGGATTAGAAAACTCGATCGAAAAAAATTAGAAAAAAACCCTTAAAACACCATGTTTGCGACACAGACTTGGTACGCCAAGGTACATTTTTTTCAGCTTTTTTGTGAGGGGCATTCAAGACTTTTCTCATCCCCTTCTAAACCTAAAACACAATAGAAATAGGTCGTTTTTGGTCTAAAATAGGGTTTCTAAACCCATTCCAAAGTCTCTTAGGCTAAAAGTTGAGTTAGAGTTCTTGAGAGAAGGAGGGAAGAAGGCTAGGGTTCCAGAGGTTGATGTTAATTTCTTGTGAACATTAACATCGTCTTTCATTCCATGTATGTAAGGCTAAACTAGAGCATGGAACTGTCCTTTCATGTGCCCCCGTTGATGGTAACAGTAAGATTGTAAGTGTATTGTGTCTCCATGCATGTATCTTGAATGTTTTGTTATAAATTATATATATTTTATGTACTTTTATGTGGTGAGGATCATCATAAACCTGATTTTTACTGTTTAAATACATTTTTGAGTCATTTTAGAAAACCCTACATGTATTTTCATAAAAGATTGCAAGAATGAACTTAGGAGATGAGTCTAGAGCCTTGATGGTATGAATGTGCATTTGACTATGATTGTGATCCTGGTATGGTAATACTGATGATGATGTTGATGAAATTGATGTTCCTAAAGTCTTAAAGATCATGAAATTATTCCTAAGATAGTGATTCTAACCAAAGAGTTGATGTTGATGTACTTAATTGAGTTAACTATATACAATAAGACTAGTTAGAAGAGTAATCCAGATGATTAAGATCTTATGAGCATGCCGGGTCTTGAGAGGGGTGTTGTGCACCAAATTGAGTAAGGGTAGATAACAATATAAACTCAATAACTATGTGGCCAGCGTAAGAGAAGTTTGAACTGTAAAACCAAATGTTTCCCTTGTCCCAAAATTGGACTTGATGTTCTTTATTGTGGATCCACTGATGTAATGTATTTTACCTCGGCAAGGTACTCGATGAATATGGTAATGACATCTCTTCGTTGTATCATCACTGGCTCATAGGTAATGGTTGTCAGTTAGAGAAACTCCCAGATAAGTCATGAGGGTATCTTAAGGTGATGATTGAGTTCCTTACGTTTTGAGTTGAGTCTCTTGAGTTTAGTCTATGACTGAGATGAGTTGATGTTTTAGTTGAGTGTCTCTTATTATGTTCTTTCCTTTCTAGATATTTTACATACTCATACATTTCACGCACTGACGTCCACTTGTGTCTGCATCTTTTTATAATGCTGAGACTAGTACTCAGGATCCTTAACAGGCGCCCTATTGAAGATCCAATTTTCCTACAACTTATTGGTGAGTCCTCCCCTACATTCGGAGGATGCCATCTCTTATTCCTTTTTTATAAAGTCAGTTTCATTTTGAGTTATGGTAGCCATGGCTTGTCATGGTACCATTCTAGACTGTAGAGGTAGAGGCTTCATAGACTAGAAGATGATGACTTGATGTTGGGGTCTTTCCTTCCATTGAATTGAGTTTTCTTTAAATCTACTATTACGTCATAATTGTTCAGTTTGACTTGGTTGGCCTATGGTCCTTATTCATTGAGCTAGAAGTAATATGTGCTACCTATCATTATGTCTCTTTTATTTTGATGTCTTCCGCTGATTTAAATGATTTAATGTCTATCATGAGGCCAAGTGGTTCACTTGGGGACTAGCAACAGTCTCTTAGTGCTGACCACATCCAGGGTATCTCTCGTGGCGTGACAAGAAAATAGAGCATAAAATAATGTATGGTCGGAGATGCTCTTGTATCAACTTGTGAGTAAAATGAAAGTAGTCAAGAAAATGAAACAACAATAACAAACAAATAAGAAACTAAAACGCACAGTTATTTAAAACCTTTCTGAGTTACTCTAAAACGTATAAATATTTAAAACTTTTCTAAGTTACTCTAAAATGTACAACTTAGTCTGTTATAGTAAGAGACAATCGTTCTCCATATGCATCATGCATTACAGTGTCAAACGTATAAATTTTTTCAGCTCTTTTGAGTTACTCTAAAACATACATTTTTCAAAGAGTTTTTTTGTTATTCTTAAATATAGAACTTAGTCTGTTATAGTAAAGCAAAACCATTCTCCATATGCATTATACATTACAGTGTCAAATAATGGCGTGCATGGGGATGGTTAACCCCTTATTATAACTAACTAACGTGTACGCTTTGAAGTAACCCAAGAAAATTTATAATGACTTTCTTGAATTGACATCAACTTATAAATATGATTGGTAATATAATTTAGGAATGAATATCTGTAACTCCCACTCTAGTACTTAATTACCACGAGATTATTAGAACTTTCTCTTATAGTAAAATCATTGCCCATTGTGCAAGTTCGTGATCTACTGGATTGTCTGCTCTTTCTTTTTTGGGAGAGTATGTCAATATGATCTTAATGAGGTGAAGGGTCTTTGCATCTAACATTCATTGGGCTTCTCTCTTTTGGAGCCTGCACCCATGCTATTGGGACAAACTTGGTATACTGTCTTCCCTTTATCGGTAGGTTGTATAGTAGCATTGCAATTATTAAACCCATTTCTTCCCACTATAGTGATAGATATTTCACGATAGTAGGAAGAAACAGGTGGAATAATTACAATGCAACTATATTGCCAGCTGATAAAGGGAAGACAAACATACCAGACGAACAACTTTTTGCCACAGTCTTCTTCCTGTATTGGGCATAGGCATTTCTCCAATAGGCCAGAGAACATGTGTTATTTTAAATTTAATGTAATATTGTTATTGTATTATATAAGATAAATTATTCTCTGTTTAAATGTAGTTGAGTTGAGAATTTTTAGTTCATTGCTTTTACGAATAAGGGTCAAAATACTTTTATATTGTGCAAAATTTAACAAACAATGTTATATGTTAATAATTAGGTCTAAAAATTCATCTGCCCTTAATAATTTGGTCCAAAAATGTCTCTATTGTTGCAAATTGGGTTAACTTTTCATTTTTTTTATAAAACACTATTTCTTTTCCTTTGAAATACATTATTTTCCGAAAAAGAAATATTGTTTTGAAAGAATACTTTTCTTATTTCTTGTCTTGTTTATTTCCTTTAAAAGTTTAACTAATAAAAATGTGAGAGATAATTCAATAAAAAATATTTTATTAGAAAAATAATATTTTTTAAATCTAATTAAGTAATAATAGAGGTATTGGTGGACTAAACTATTGACAAAAGTAATATTTTCTGAATTAAACTATTAATGAAACGTCTTTTTATTAAGTTTTGCATAATTTAAGAGCATTTTTTTTAATCATTTTTCATTATCTTTTAAAAGCATTGCTGGTCCTCTTTCTTTCCTCCCTTTGTATTGTGTGGTTGTGCAGTTGTTTTAGTGATTTAAGTGGTTTGCACAAAGTCTTAAAAGTCTGTTACAGTGAAATTACATTCATAAATACAAAATTGACAAGTAAAAGAGGTTAACGTTGTAAATAAACTTTATTATAAACCTACACTACTAACATTTTATACTGTAAATAGCAGACCGGTGAAAAAACACCAACTATAATAGAGATATCATGATACTAAAAAGAAGCAGAAACATAATTTAAAAAATGAGTGAGATAAATATTGATGTAGAGATTAAAATGAATAGTTTTTTTTTTAAATAAAATAACAAATAAAGAGAAGAAAGATCATCATTCAAAGTTGAGAAAATAATTTAAATTTTAAAACAAAATTGAGATGTACAAATAAGTTTCACCCTTATGAGCAGACTCTTTTAAAATTAAAAATAATTTTGTAAATAAAATTGACTAAAAACCTGTACTACTAACATTTTGTACTTCAAGTAGTAGATAGCTGAAAAATCATCAACTACAAATTGTCTTCATTTGGAGGGCAATAAATGACATTCAAAGAAAGTGAAAAATAATAAATTTGTAGAGATGTTTTTAAGGAGGCAGTTTTACTTCCTTTTTCTTTTTGCATTTGCCCTGTTTTAGTTTCAACTTGTTAGACAGTTTTTTTCGTGGCACTTAGTTAGGTCAAACTCAAATAGTAGTTTGTAATTTACTTTCAGGATTAATTTCCTTTTCTTTGTTGAATAGAAGAAGTAATTAATTAAAGAAGGGAAAAATAAATCAATACATTTTTAACATCAGACGTTTACATTGTAGACCCTCATTATATCGCATAAACACTTTTGTTAATTGAATCAAAAGAAAATAAAAGTTATTTCAATTAATTATAAAAGAATCCATTCAAAGATAAAAGTAATCTTCTCACCATCGATTAATGCGTCCTTTAAAAAATTCTTTTCAACTATAAAAAGCACTACTATACGACTTAACACAAATACTTTAAGCCACTTAGCTACACACTAGTTACCCTCTTCAAAGACGTTGAAATGGCCAATTCTCCAAACCACAACGACATTGGTGTTATTGTTTCTAATGATCGTCGTGATCCGCGGCATCACAAAGTGACCGAGGAAGATAACCCATCACTCAATGGCGTGCTGCCTTTGCCTCAAGTAAAAAACAGTAATTCACATCACCGGCGAAGGGGAATTCCATGGATTGAATGAGAACACCAGTAATTAAATAGAATTCTCTCTCATTTTTTTTTATCTTTTTTTAATTAAGTTATGACTAATTTTGACATACACAAATACTTCAAAAATTTTATTTTCAAGTTTTCACTCATAATTTAATTTTTTCCCTGCATGTTTGATTTTTTTTTTTAGTTTTGATTTTTGTTATATTGCATCTTGCATGGTGAGGTTTTAATTCATTTGAGTTCTTTTGTTACCACGCCCTCCTCCACACACACACTTGACCTCTTCACTTTTGTTTTTAAAAAAATTATAATACAGATATATACATTATTTAAAAACATATTTTTTCCATCAAAAATTTTGTTTGTTATTTTGCGATTGATTTCATTTACTTTTGTTGTCTGCATGTTGATATCACTTATAATTTCAATTTTTATATGTAGTGAAAGTATAATCCACATTTTCGATGATTCTTGAAATAAAATTTTTAGGTCACTAGCTGCAACATGTAAAACTGACTTTAACTTGTTGATTGATCCATATAATCTTGAACACTTTAAATTAATTTTTTTATAAACATAATTTTGAATTTACTCTTTTCTTCAATAATTATTAACCACGTGGCATGATATATATATGTTGTTTCTTATGGGAGTAAACAAATTTGGGAAAGGAGATTGGAAGAGCATCTCAAGGTACCATGTTGTTTCAAAGATACAAACTCAAGTGGCTAGTCATGCTTAAAAGTATTTCTGTCCTCGGAACAGTCAGACTCCAGTGGATCGTCCTTGCCCTAGCATCAATGACATTAAAACTATCACCCTTACTTGTAAGAAGAAAATAACAAGTCCTCCTAAGATCAATAATAGCATATTTGCTTACAACAACAATTGTCAAGTTGGTTCTTCATTAATGCGTTTTTATTATCCTAATTATTACCCTTTTGGTGGTCCAACTTTTACCAAAGACTCTAATGAAAATTTTGTAAGATACAATCGAGGTGAAGCATCTAACAACAGCTTTGTCCTGGAAAAAAGTAACAATAACAACAAGGATCATTAAAGTCCAAAGTCACCTCTCCATTTTCCTTCAATGTGCCTATCTTCTGCTAGGGGGAATAACCCCAAAGTCTAATCAAAAAAGGGCATCTATATTACTTCACAAGAGAACAAGTGTTTAGCTACAAACATAAATTAGCTAAATGAAAAAATTCCTAGGTAAATCCAATGGTAATGATGTAATTAGCTTGAAATTTGAATTCTCTAGCTAAAATCAGTAGCTAATAGCCTATTTTCTTATATTGTATTTGTCTTAGAATAAGCAAAAAGGGGTTTTAAGTATTTTTTTAGGTTTGAAGGTTTGGGAGACTCAATGTCCTTATATGTAATATAATATAATATAATGTATGAGCTCTTTAATAGTATAAATAAAATATGAAATCAAAATTTTTGGTGTTGCTCTAAAAAGTCGTAAAGACAAAAGTAGTAGGACAATAGTTCTAAACAACAATGAGCTTTTTCTTATGATTGTCATCTCTACATATCTACTATATCAAATAATCTATAGAGATAATGATATTTTAGATGGTGTAGAGCAGAAAATGTTATTTGAAATAACTTCGTCACAAACAAATGATGATTTTGATATGATTGTGGGCATGAACTCTCTAGTATCAAATCCAAAGAAGCTAAGGATGCTAGAGGATCAGGTTCGTTTCAATCTAATTCGTTTAATATAGAGTAATAATTTATGTGAGAAAATATACAAAAAAATACAATTAATATTAGGTATAAACACATACCTTTGAAAGTATATAGATTGGTCAACACTAACAATCTTAAAAGGTAAACTCACAAAACTCAAATTTTGGAACTGTCTTAGATCATATCATGCTACACTTTATAAAATCTTGGTCAAATATCTCTAACTTTACAAAATAAATATTTTTTATTTCATGAAAGCTTGACTATACAGGGTATTGATAATATTTTAATTTCCTACACTTATTAAAGTACTAGTAGTAAAATAAATATTTTCAATGTATACAAATTTCAATTAATAAGAATTATTTAAGTAAATGAGCATTTGATTAATATTTTAAGGTGATTACGAAAAGCATGGTATACAAATTAAAAGACACATACGAATTTGTACTGTACTATTTACTAAAATAAAGAGTCCCTCAGTCGTAAGATCCCAACTTTCAACAATAATTTAAACACATGAACATCTCATAACTCTACTAACAAATATGAGAGGGAAATTCTTTAGTTTGAGAGGTACGTGAAAATTGACAAGTGATATTTGTAAGAGGATCCACCTATTAGAGTTAGATACGGAAAAAATATTGAATTTGAGATATTCTATCCGAATTGAGTTTTAAAATGTTAATGAATTAAATTAAACTTAGATAGTGATCAAACTTGACATAAGTAGATGATCTCTAATTGGCTTGATAAATATTTTATATATTAGTAAACAATAAATAAATAAATAAATAAGGATATAATTTCAGTTTAATGTCTTTGGTTAATCTAATTATCATGCCCCGGGAGGGTACCCTAGCATAGCTCGCACTCAAAGACTATTGCTAGTCCAAAAGCGAACCACTCAGTCACAAGACAGTCATTCAATCACCAATCTCAACATCTATGACATCATAGCGGGTTTAAAGAACTCAATTCAAAGAGGGAAAGATCCCAATATCAAATCCTCATCTCTAGTCCACGAAGCCTCTACGTCTACAGTCTAACATAGTACCATGACAAGCCGTGACTATCCAACTCAAAAAGAATAAAGCAACTGATAAAGATAAAAGAAAGGCTTCTCCGGATCGAAGGAGGGCTCACTAATATCTAGAACAAGGGAACTCTTAACCTCAACGGTGCGCCTACTAAAGTCCTCTATCTGCCGTATGCAGCACCGAATGGCGTCAGTACGTGGAATGTACGATATGTAAAATGGCTCAAGAGATAGATAAAACTCAAACTTGATTAATCAACTTGACTCAAGACTCAACTCTTCATCTTATAACTCAACTTAGGTAAATCATGCAATTTTAAGTTTGAAATCATGCCTTTAGAATTAGACTTTGTATTTGATGCAACTCAATTCGAAAGAGTCATGATATGCTCAATTCAAGTGTTTGCTTGGATGTTTATCTAACTGGCAACTCTCCACCCCACCATGATCTTTGGTGATGTACAACGAAAAAATGTCGGTGCCACGTCCTCCCTAAAAATTCCAAAGAATAGGACATCAACCTCTACCTCTCCATTTTGGATCAAAAGAGAATGTCCATCTATTGGGACATGGGACACAAGAATTATCCTGCGTGACCATCCTATGCTGGCAACATAATTCTAGGGTGCTCATCAATTACCCAACTTGATGCTCAATACTCCTTCCAAGACTAAAATGTGCTCATAGAAATTAACTCAAACTCATCTCTTTGACTCATCTTAAACAAGTCAACTTAGTTCTCAATAACTCAACTCAATAGATTGGGACCATCATTCATGCAGATGCAAGACTTACATTGATTTTGGTCGAGTACATCATATCATCCAGGATCAAGACACAAGACATAACATATATTCTTTACATACATGTATGAAACAAGAAAACATACTTCCTGGGTTCAATTTACTGGGTTTAGGAGGTTAAATTCAAAATTTTCAATTTAGTTAATAAGAAAAGAAAATACTATGTTTAGGGGATACTGTATCAAGCATTCGAATAACATTCATATTTCATGGTAATGACGATGCAACTCACAAATTGACTTAAGTATATTCATGAAAACTCCAACATGTACAAAACTTTGTGAACTAAAGAACCACAGGATTTAAAACATGCAATTTATACTCAAGATCTTAACTCAACAGATGAAGGGTCGCGTGGATGAACATAATGTTACGCTTTAGGTAGCGTTACGTACCTGAGATGAAGCTTTCAACAATCTCTTCAAGTATTCCTCTTGAATTCCTCAATCTCGAGCTCTAATCCTCTTTCCTCAAGTCCTACTCTTATTAAATTGTTAGAAAAGGACTTCAATATGGGGTTTTAGACCCTTTTTATGTCAAAAAGAGCTAATTAGATCGTGTATAGAGTTTCAGAGGGGTTAGAAATTGTCGGGAATGCCCCTCACAAAATTTAGAAATTTCTCAACTTCGAAATACCCCAGTCCGCGACGCGGACTGGTCGCGTATAGTGTATTTCCTCCAAAAATTTTCTAAATGAATTTTTCCAATCCTATCAAAATATTTGAGAAAATAGAAGTATGGATGCACTGGAGAGGCGCGATGTGCCTCTGTCACGCATCAACACTGTTTTGATTTTTGGATCAAAATATTATCTTTTGACCATATTGCTCTAAAAATCAACGGAGACCATTCTCCCACTTAAGTTTTTATGCTCATTGCAAATCTGGCCTTGGATTTTCTATTCGAGCATGGGAAGAAGTGTTGCGCGTAAACCTCTTCTCTAGGGGTATTTTGGTAAGTTTACCTAGCATAAAATTATCTCCCCCTTGGGATCATTCGTCCTCGAATGATGAAAAGGAGTGTTATTGTCACGCCCCGGAAAGGTACCCTTGGCGTGGCCGACACTCAGAGACTATTGCTAGTCCCCAAGCGAACCACTTAGCCTGATCACATCATTCAATCACGTAATTCCAATAAACAGCGGAAAATACATGTAAATAAAGGACGTATCTCATCTAGAGTCTCAAAGAAATATAGATAAAATAATGAAGGCTAGTAGAAAGAACTAGCTCACAATCTCAACATCAATGCTCAACCCTTGTCTATGAAGCCTCTATCAATAATCATGTGGTGCCAATGAAAGACCCATGGCTACCCAAAGCAAAATAAGGGAACAGTCCAATCCTAACTCTGAAGCATGATGAAATACAAATAATGGTTCCTCCGGAGTAGGGGAGGCTCATTAAATCAACTTCGAATTTCTGATCTTCAACAGAGCGCCTGTTGATGATCTCTAGTACCTGCCTCTGCATCATAAAATGATGCAGTCCAGAGTGGACTTCAGTACTTGGAATGTATAGGTATGTAAAATAGCTGAACGAAACAAAAACCATTAGAAAATACGGGAAGTAACATCAAGTCAAAATAAACATCATAATCACATCAACCGCCAGCTTGTCCATCTACGAAAGAGTACAAAGTGGACAAGTGACACACCATTACCTTAGACTCATCAATAGTCTCAACTCATCACATGGATCATCTCAGGGGTGTCCACCCCCGCTCATCTCATCTAGACTTGGAGTAAGGTACGAATTTTCCCGAGAGGCCAGTGAATGTACAACAATCACCCTGATGTTGCCACAGTGGTTCCAAACTTTTCAAGTAAGTAACACTGGATTCCATATTGATATACCTGATATGGAATCAAACCGAACAGATCCTCTATTGCTTTTAGGGACTGTTAAACCTCAAGGGAAACCATATATATATATGAGATGGTTTAAGCCTCTCCTACGTTCGGCGACGTAGTTAATGAGTTCGAGTGGGTCTCACTCCTACTCATTTCGGTGCTCGATACTCCTCCCAACTCAATGCTAAAAAAATTAACCTCAACCAGTCTCATAGGGATTCACTCCCCGTCCACGACTGCTAGTCTCATAGGGACTCACTCCCCGTCCACGACTGATATTTCACAGGGACTTTGGCCTTTTCATCAATTATCTCATAGGGACTTCTACCCTATCATCAACATCTCCTCAATGACCCAAGATTTTATAACGATCATTAGCAAACAAGTGAGTAACACATCGGTAGAGTTCATTTACAGAGACTCATAAGGCAATCAAGATTTCTTCAACTCATCATCACAAAAACAATCCCACTGCAAGGCTCTAGACTCAAGTCTAAAGTGCATTATGCATGCTTTTCAAATTAGTCATGTAGTGTTATGCAAATTCCATGAGAGTATTCAATTTAAGAAAACAATAGTATTATGATCATCAACATAGAAAACATGTAATTTTAAATATAATTTTCAGGAAAATCCATAAAAGAAATCATTCATGTAGACTCTTCAATCATCAATTCAACTATGACATCGATGGAGCACATGAGAGAACAATCCCATGTTTTAGTTTAGCCTTACATACCTGTGATGCAGCTGTTCAACCGGGTGATGTCGAGGATCTCTACTCGAATGTCTCACCCCAAGCCCTTCTCTCCTCTTCTCAAGCCCTAACCTTGTTAGATTTTTGGAATAGGACTTAGATAGGGGTTTTTAGGTTCTTTTCGTGTACAAATGACCTTACTAGCCGTGTATTAGTGTTTGGGATGGGTTAGGGATCGACCGGAATACCCCTCGAAATAAATTAGAAATTTCCAGTTCGAAAAATATACGGTCCGCGACGCGAACCTATCGCGAACTATGCATTTTGGAAAAGTGTTTTTAAACGGGTTTTCTCCATCCCGTCGAAAATCTGGAAAAACATACAAGTGTCCCTCCAAGACAGGTGCGCGCCGCGCCTCTATCGCGGACAGTCACTATTTTTTGCCTTGAATCGAAAATTTATCTTTCGATCGGATCGTCTTTAAATTCGACCCGAACTATTTTTCCACTCCATTTTTCATGCTGATCACAAATACGGTCTCGGATTTGCCATACGAGCCCCAGAAGATGCGTTACGCACATACCCTCACTCTAGTGGTATTTTGGTAATTTTACCGGCCGTCACATCATCTCCCCTTTGGGATCATTCGTCCTCGAATGAGGATTAGAGATGGGGATTAAGGCACGAATATAATCAAGACTCATTCCCACACTCAATTCAATAAATCAATCCTCGACTTAACAATAGTAAGACACATAAAAGAATAGAACACTTAGCTTAGTGAAGAGTAAGGATTTCTACCTTGAGTACTTTCACCATCAGTTGGCACGAACAGGTGCAGATACTTTGCCTTCATCTCCTCCTCAGCTTCCCATGTGTCTTCTTCAATGAATTGATTCCTCCACAGGACTTTGACTGAGGGTACTTCTTTGTTCCTTAGTTTATGAATCTGACGATCAAGAATTTGAACTGGGACCTCTTTGTAAGATAGGTTATCTTTCACCCCAACGCTATCAACAGGGATCACCAAGGCTGGATTTCCCAAGCATTTCTTTAGCATTGACACATAGAACACCGGGTGCACCCCATCTAACTCAGAAGGGAACTCTAACTCGTAAGAAACCTTCCCAATTCTCCTTACGATTTGATAGGGTCCAACATAACGTGGACTCAACTCTCCCTTCTTCCCAAACCTTAGGACACTCTTCATAGGTGACACTTTCAAGTACACCCAGTCGTCCACTTCGAACTCTAAGTCTCTCCTTCTCACGTCGGTGTAAGATTTTTGGCGACTTTGGGCAGTCTTTTACCTTTCTCTAATGACCTTGACCTTCTCCATCGACCGGTGAACAAGATCGGGTCCAATGAGCTCCGCTTCTCCAACCTTAAACCACCCAATAGGCGATCTACACCTCCTTCCGTACAAGGCTTCATAAGGAGCCATTTGAATGCTTGCATGATAATTATTGTTATATGCAAATTCAGCCAGTGGTAAATGATCATCCCAATTCCCTTTGAAGTCAAGGACATAAGCTCTTAACATGTCCTCCAGTGTTTGAATTGTACGCTCCCCCTGACCATCCGTCTGTGGATGGTAGGCCGTACTCAGGTTCACCTTAGTACCCAAACTTTTCTGAAACGATCTCCAGAACTTGCAGGTAAATTGAGCTCCTCTGTCCGAGATAATGGACCAAAGGGACCCCATGCAACCTCACAATATCCTGGATGTACAATCTGGCATACTCCTCCATAGTGTTCGTTGTTTTCACTGCCAAAAAGCGGGCCGACTTAGTCATTCTATCCACGATCACCCATATCGAATCATGTTGCTTTCGAGATCTGAGCAGGCCAGTGATAAACTCCATGTTAATCATCTCCCATTTCCATTTCGGAATTTCAAAGTTCTGAGCCAATCCACATGGCCTTTAATGCTCAACCTTCACTTGTTGGCAATTTGGGCATTTTGAAACGAACTCCGTGATGTCCCTCTTCATCCCATTCCACCAATAGACTTTCGTTAAGTCATGGTACATTTTGGTGGAGCCAGGATGAATGAAATATCTAGTGTTATGAGCTTCTGTCATTATTCTATCTCAAATGCCGACAACATTTGGGACACACAATCGACTTTGATATCTTAACACTCTATCTCCCCCTTTGGAGAAGACCATCACCCTCTGATTGTGGACATCCTCCTTCAGTTGGAGTATTACAGGGTCTTGGTCTTGCTTTTCCTTCACCTCCACAACTAACGAGGAAGCAGCCCCATTCCTGAACATTAACTCCTCCTTCGTTGTTCTCCTCAAGTCGGACTCCTAATCGAGCCAACCGGTGCACGTCCTGGGCTAACTCCCTCTTCCCTTCCTCTACATGGGTTGCGCTACCCATTGATAATCTGCTAAGAGCGTCAGCAACAACGTTAGCTTTACCTGGGTGGTAGTGAATGCTCATGTCATAATCCTTGAGAAATTCCAACCATCTCCTCTATCGCAAGTTGAGCTCCTTTAGACTAAAAACATATTGCAAGCTCTTGTGGTCAGTGAACACATCAATATGCACTCCGTACAAGTAGTGATGCCAAACTTTAAGTGCGAGCACTAGTGCTGCCAACTCAAAGTCATGGGTTGGGTAATTCCTTTCATGAACCTTGAGTTGCCTTGAAGCATAAGCTATCACCTTCCCCCTCTGCATTAATACACATCCCAATACAACCATTGAGGCATCACAATAAATTACAAAGTCTTCGGTCCCGTCGGGTTAGATTAGGACTGGTGCAGTAGTTAACCTTGTTTTCAATTCCTGGAAACTCTTTTCACATTTTTCGGACCACTGGAACTTGACCTTCTTCTGAGTCAATTTGGTCAATGGCGCGGATAGGGAAGAAAATCCCTCAATAAACCTGCGGTAGTAGCCCACAAACCCCAAGAAGCTTCTGATGTCAGTTGGAGTGGTCGGTCGGGGCCAGTTCTTAACCACTTCAATCTTTTGGGCATCCACCCAAATACCATCACCGGAAACAACGTGGCCTAGGAAGACCGCTGACTTAAGCCAGAACTCACATTTGGAGAATTTCGCATACAACTTATGATCCTTAAGAGTTTGGAGGACCACTCTGAGGTGGTTAGCATGCTCCTCCTCACTACTTGAATACACCAGGATGTCGTCGATGAACACAATCACAAACAAATCAAGATATGGCTTGAACACTCTGTTCATCAAGTCCATAAAAGCGGCAGGTGCATTCGTCAGTCCAAAGGACATGACCAAGAACTCAAAATGGCCATATATAGTCCTAAAGGTTCTCTTTGGAATGTCGCACTCCCTCACCTTCAGTTGATGGTAGCCAGACCTAAGGTCTATGTTAGAGAAGCAAGAGGCGCCCTAAAGTTGGTCAAACAAATCATCTATCCTAGGGAGAGGATATTTGTTCTTTATCGTGACCTTGTTCAGTTGCCTATAATCGATACACATCCTGAGGGATCCGTCTTTCTTCCACACGAATAAAACAGGGGCACCCTATGGTGAAAAATTGGGCCTAATGAAGCCCTTTTCTAGCAAATCTTTTAGTTGCTCTTTAAATTCTTTCAACTCAGCGGGGGCCATCCTGTAAGGTGGAATCGGAATAGGCTGGGTATCTGGAAGAACATCAATCCCAAAGTCAATATCCCTATCAGGAGGGACTCTGGGCAAGTCGTCAGGAAAGACTTCTGGAAACTCGTTGACAATCGGAACTAACTCAAGAGTTGGGCACTCAGCATCATCAAATTTCACTAACCAAGTGATAAATACAGCCTTTGGAAATTAACTTTCGGGCTTTAAGATATGAGATAAACCTCCCTCTATGTGTCACAGAGTCACCCTTCCACTCTAGAACTGGTTCATCTAGAAGTTGGAAGTTAACTGTTTGGGTTCTACAATCAACAGAAGCACAACAGGCATGAAGCCAATCTATGTCGAGGGTCAAATCAAAGTCAACCATCCTTCACTCGATCAAATCAACAAGGGTGTCCCTATGATGGATGGACACTACACAAGTTCTATAGACTCTCTCAGCTCGAATAGAGTCACCCACCGGAGTAGAAACATCAAAGGGTTCAAGAAGACTCTCGGGAGTTTTATCAAATTTATGGCCACGTAAGGAGTCACAAATGACAATGTGGCACAAGGATCCGTCAAAACATAACAATCAAAAGTAAAGACTCGGATCATACCTGTCACAACGTCTGGGGAAGTTTCCTGATCTTGGCGACTCCCCATAGCATATAAGCGGTTTGTGGCCCCGCCTATACCTGGCGTAGTGGCTCTCTGGTTCCCTCTAACGGGTGGAGTCGATGCAGGAGACTAAGCCTGGCCAGCCCGCTTCGGACAATCCTTCTTGTAGTGGCCTACTTGGACACACCCGAAATACACGTCATTTCTATCGCAGCATCTCCCCCTAGTGCGTCTTTTCACAGTTATCACACGGTGGCCTACTCTGAGAACCTTGAGCCACATTGGCTTGGGACTGGGTTTCGTGGGTTCCTGTATTCTGGATTCTTTGATCATTCGTGCCTCTAGGCACAGGTGCGCTGGCAGCTGAGGGTGCTGGATATTGATTCCCATTACTTCTCCTTCCACCCTCGCGGCTGGATCTTTTAGCCCTCTTGTGCTTGAACTCTTCCCTGTCATGTAGCCTCTCTTCGTCAGCTTGTTGCACGAATGTCATCGGTCGCCCGATGTCCATGTCACTCACAAGCATAGCTCCTCTCCCTTCTCTCTTGGGTCCTCTGTTCAACCCATCTACATACATTCCCATCCTTCCCCTCATATTAGCAACCATGTCTAGAGCATAGCGGGATAGTTGCGTGAATTTCAACCCATACTCCTGCAAAGTCATGGAGCCCTGCTTTAGATTCAGGAACTTTCTCACCTTGGCTTCTCTTTTCTCTCTTGGGAAGAAGCGTCCCAAGAAGGCCTCTTCAAACATTTCCCAAGTCAAACAGGGGGCATCATCCCTTCTGTCTTTCTTCCACTAGTCGAACCATAGTCTTACCACTCCCTTCAGTTGGTAAGCGGCCAGTTCCACCCGATCAGCATCATCTAAATGCATTACTTGGAACACCTTCTCAAGTTCCTCCACATATTCCTCAGGATCTTCAGTGGATGCAGACCCCGCAAACTTAGGCGGATTCATCCTCAGAAATTCTCGAACTTTAGAGGTTCTATGAGAGTCTATCCCACATGCACCTTGCCTCACAACAGCATCTGTGATAGCCTGGGCCAAAGTTTGAATGGCTTGGCGTAGCTCAGCATTCGAGACCTCATCTTGAGGTGGTTGCTCAACCGGGACAGCTGGGTCACGGGCCCATCGGGTGCTTGAAGCTCAGTTGGATTAACAGTCCGCCTGGCAGGACGTCGCCTTCCTCTGACAGCTCTTCTGGGAGGCATATTATCAATTCTGCACGTGTTGCGCACGAATTAGAAGATAGTTTTCATAGAGTTCAACTCTATCGCACGAATTGGAATAAGAAAGAAGTGTAACCATTCCTAATGTCCCATAGCTTCCTGCTTATGAAGTGTGGTCGACAACACACCTATAAACAAGACTCTACTAGACACGACTTCATAGACTCCCTAGGATACTTGAACTCTGTGCTCTGATACCAAGTTTGTCATGCCCGGGGAGGGTACCCTTGGCGTGGCCGGCACTCAGAGACTATTGCTAGTCCCCAAGCGAACCACTTAGCCTCATCACATCACGTAATTCTAATGAACAGCGAAAAATACATGTAAATAAAGGACATATCTCACCTAAAGTCTCAAGGAAATATAGATAAAATAATGAAGGCTAGTAGAAAGAACTACCTCGCAATCTCAACACAATGCTCAACCCTTGTCTATGAAGCCTCTATCACTAATCATGTGGTGCCAATGATAGACCCATGGCTACCCAAAGCAAAATAAGGAAATAGTCCAATCCTAACTCTAAAGCATGATGAAATAAAAATAATGGTTCCTTCGGTGTAGGGGAGGCTCACCAAATCAGCTTCGAATTTCGGATCTTCAACGGAGCACCTGTTGATGATCTTTAGTACCTGCCTCTGCATCATAAAATGATGCAATCCAGAGTGGACGTCAGTATTTGAAATGTACTGGTATGTAAAATAGCTGAATGAAACAGAAACCGGTAGAAAATACGGGAAGTAACATCAAGTCAAAATAAACATCATAATCACATCAACCGCTAGCTTGTCCATCTACGAAAGAGTACAGAGTGGACAAGTGACACATTACCTCAGACTCATCAATAGTCTCAACTCATCAAATGGATCATCTCAGGGGTGCACCCCTGCTCATCTCATCTCATCTCATCTAGACTCGGAGTAAGGTACGAATTTTCCTAGGAGTTTCTCTTATCCGATAACACTCACTTATGAACCAGTGAATGTACAACAATCACCTTGATGTTGCCACAGTGGTTCCAAACTTGCCACGTAAGGAACACTGGATTCCATATTAATATACCCAACATGGAATGAAACCGAACAGATCCTCTATTGCTTTCAGGGACTGTTAAACCTCGAGAGAAACCATATATATATATCTGTGATAGTTTAAGCCTCTCCTTCTTTTAGCGATGTAGTTAATGAGTTCGAGTGGGACTCACTCCTACTAATTTTAGTGTTTGATAATCCTCCCGACTCAATGCTCATTAAATCAACCTCAGCCAGTCTCATAGGGATTCATTCCCCGTCAACGTCTGCTAGTCTCATAGGGACTCACTCCCCATCCATGGCTTATATTTCTCAAGGACTTTGGCCCTTTCATCAATTATCTCATAGGGACTTCCACCCAATCATCAACATCTCATAGGGGTTTTAAGCCTATCATCAACATCTCCTTATTGACCCAAGATTTTATAACCGTCATTAGGAAATAAGTGAGTCACACATCAGTAGAGTTCATTTACAGAGACTCATAAGGAAATCAAGATTTCATCAACTCATCATCACAACAACAATCCCACTACAACGCTCTAGACTCAAGTCTCAAGTGCATTATGCATGCTTTTCAAATTAGTCATGTAGGGTTATGCAAATTCCATGAGAGTATTCAATTTAAGAAAACAAATAGTATGATGATCATCAACATAGAAAACATGTAATTTCAAATATAATTTTCAGGAAAATCCATAAAAGAAATCATGCATGTAGATTCTTCAATCATCAATTCAATTATGACCACTATGAGGCACATGAGAGAATAATCCCATGTTTTAGTTTAGCCTTACATACTTGTGATGCAGCTGTTTAACCAGGTGATGTCAAGGATCTCTTCTCGAATGTCTCACCCCAAGCCCTTCTCTCCTTTTCTCAAGCCCTAGCCTTGTTAGATTTTTTAAATAGGACTTAGAATAGGGTTTTTAGGTTCTTTTCGTGTAGAAATGACCTTACTAGCCGTGTATTAGTGTTTAGGAGGGGTTAGGGATTGACCGGAATGCCCCTCGAAATAAATTAGAAATTTCTAGTTCAGAAAATACACGGTCCGCGATACGGGCCTATCGCGAACTATGCATTTTGGAAAAGTGTTTTTAAACGAGTTTTCTCCATCCTGTCGAACATCTGGAAAAACATGCAAGTGTCCCTCCGCGACAGGTGCGCGTCGCGCCTCTGTCGCGGACAGTCACTGTTTTGTGACTTGGATCGAAAATTTATCTTTCGATCAGGTAATCCTAAAATTCGACCCGGACCATTTTCCTACTCCATTTTTTATGTTGATCACGAATCCGGTCTCAAATTTTCCATACGAGACCCGGAAGATGCGTTACATGCATACACTCAATCTAGGGGCATTTCGATAATTTTACCGGGTGTCACAATTATTATGGAACGAATAGACTCAATACTCAGCTTAATCCTCATTCAATAACTCAAACTCAACTTTTCATCGACCTCGATAAACTCTACTCAGATTTCAAGAATTGACATATCAACTCAAGAATAGAAAAGTCAATTAAGTCAAGGATAGGAACATTACTTTCAACATCCTTACTGTTAGAAACGAACAGATGTGGGTATTTGGCCCTGATATCTTCCTCAGCTTCCCACGTGGGTTTCTCAATAAACAGATTTCTCCATAGGACTTTAATTGAGGCGATCTCCTTGTTTCTCATCTTGCGAACCTGTCAATCAAGGATTTGAACTGGAATCTCCTCATAGGACAAGCTATCTTTCACTCCAGTACTCTGAACAGGGATCACCAAGGCAAGATCTCCCAAGCACATTTTCAGCATGGAAACATGGAATGCCAGATGGATTCAATCTGACACGGAAGGCAACTCTAACTCATAAGAAACTTTCGCAACCCTCCTCGCAATCTGATGAGGACCAATATTGTTAGGACTAAATTTCCCCTTCTTCCCAAACCTCATGACACCCTTCATGGGTGACACCTTCATGTACACCAAATCATTTACCTCGAACTCTAAGTCTCTTCTCCTTACGTAGGTATAAGATTTGGTGACTTTGGGAAGTCTTCAGTGTCTCTCTCTAATGATCTTAACATTCTCCATCGATTGGTGGACAACGTCAGGCCCAATCAATTCCGCTTATCCAACCTCAAACCACCCAATAGGTGATCTACATCTCTTCCCATACAAGTTTAGGGGGCCATTTGAGTGCTTGCATGATAACTATTGTTATATGAAAATTCATTCAATGATAGGTGATCATCCCAATTTCCCTTAAAATCTAGAACGCAGGCTCTCAACATATCCTCTAATTTCTAAATTGTGCGCTCTACCAGACCATCTATTTGTGGATGAAAGGTTGTACTCAAATTCACTTTAGTACCCAATCCAACCTATTACGACCTCTAATATTGGGAGGCGAATTGAGCTCTTCTGTCTGAGACGATGGACAAGGGAACTCCATGCAATCTCACAATCTCTTAGATGTACAATATGTCATATCCTCTATAGTATTAGTCGTCTTGACTGCCAATAAGTGAGCTGATTTGGTCATCCTATCCACAATCACCCATATTGAACCATGCTGACTTTGGGATCTTGGTAGTTTATGGTACATCTTCGAAGTCCATGTTGATCACCTCCCACTTCCATTCTAGAATCTCGAAATTCTGTGCCAACCCGCAAGGACTTTGGTGCTCAACTTTGACTTGTTGGCAATTCGAGCACTTAGAAACAAACTCAACGATATCCCTCTTCATTCCACTCCACCAGTAGACTTCCCTCAAGTCGTGGTACATCTGTGTAGAGCCAGAATGAATGGAATACCTAGAGATATGAACTTTGACAATGATTCTCTCTCGAATATGATCAACATCGGGGACACTCTTTGGAATCTTAATACCCCATCTCCCCATTTGGAGAAAACCATCACTTTTTGTTTGTGGACAACCTCCTTTAATTGGAGTGTAATAGGATCTCGATCTTGCTTCTCTTTTACCTCTGCTAGTAAGGATGATGCAAACCCACTCTGAACAATGAATCCTTCCTTGTCATTATCCTCGAGTTGAACTCCCAATTGAGCCAATCTGTGTAATTTCTTCACTAGCTCTTTCTTTCCTTCCTGAACATGGCTGTGCTACCCATTGACAACCTACTAAGAGAGTCAGTAACTTTGTTAGCTTTATCTGGGTGGTAGAGCATACTCATGTTATAATCCTTGAGCAACTCCAACCATCTCCTCTGTTGTAGGTTGAGCTCTCTCTGACTGAAGACATACTGTAACCTCTTGTGGTCAGTGAACATATCCACATGCACTCCATACAAGTAGTGGTGCTAGATCTTAAGTACTGACACCATCGCCGCCAACTCAAGATCATGGGTCGGATAGTGCCTCTCATAAACCTTAAGTTGCTTGGAAGCATAGGCTATGACCTTCCCCTTGTGCATAAACACATAACCCAACCTAACTCTTGACGCAGCGCAATATATTAAAAAATCCTCCATCCCATCGGGCAAGGTCAAAACAGGTGCAGTAGTCAATCTAGTCTTTCACTCTTGGAAGCTCTTCTCACATTTTTCGGACCACTGAAACATGACCGTTTTTTGAGTAAATTTGGTCAATGGTTCGAATAGGGAAGAAAATTCGTTAATGAACCTACGGTAGTACCCAGCCAACCCCAAGAAACTTCTTATGTTGGTTGGAGAGGTTGGTTTTGGACAGTTCTTGAAAGATTCAATCTTCTAGGCATCGACTGAATACCATCACCCAAAACAACATGGCCTAGGAAAGCCACTGACTTGAGCTAAAACTCACATTTTGGAACATTGCATACAATTCATAGTCCTTCAGAGTCTGAAGGACAATTCTGAGGTGATTGGCATGCTCATCTTCATCCTTCGAATAAACTAAAATGTGGTCGATGAACACAATAATAAGAATGTCAAGATAGGGTCTGAACACTCTATTCATCAAGTCCGTAAAGGCTACAGGTGCATTTATCAACCCTAAGGACACGACCAAGAACTGAAAATGGCCATATCTAGTCTTGAACGCTCTCTATGGAATGTCACACTCCCTTATTTTCAACTGTGGTAACCCGATTTGAGGTATATCTTTGAGAAGCATGAGGCACCCTAAAGTTGGTCAAACAGATCATCTATCCTGAGGAGAGGATATTTATTCTTGATCATGACCTTGCTTAGTTGCCTATGATCTATGCACATTCTAAGAGACCCATCTTTCTTTTGCACGAATAGGACAGGAGCACCCCAAGGAGAAACACTTGGCCTAATAAAGCCCTTCTCAAATAAATCCCTTAATTGCTCTTTCAACTCTTTCAACTCAACACGGGCCATCCTATAGGGTGGAATCGAGATAGGCTGGGTATCGAGAAGAACATCAATCCCAAAGTCGATCTCCCTATCAGAAGGGACTCCAGGTAGATCCTTAGGAAACACTTCTTGAAACTCGCTCACAATCGGGACTGACTCAGAAGTAGGAGGCTCAACATCATCAGACATTACTGGCACGAGATGGTAGATGCACCCTTTATAGATTAACCTTCTAGCTCTAAGGTACATAATAAATTTGCCCTTAGGTGCAACATAATCTCCCTCCATTCTAGAATATAGTCATCTGGAAACTAAAAGTTGATAGTTCGAGTTCTACAATCAATAGAGGCATAGCAGGCATTGAGCTAGTCCATGCTAAGGGTTACATCAAAGTCAATCAACTCTAACACAACAAAATCAGCTAGAGTATCCCTATGATAGACAGAAACCATGCAATCTATATAAACTCTCTTGTCTATGATAGACTCAATAATAGGAGTAGAAACATGGAAAGGCTTAAGTAAACACTCAAGGGTGATCTGAAATTTTCTAGCCACATATGGCATCACAAAGGACATCATTGTCCTTGAATAAAGAAAAGCATAAAAATTGAATGTAAAGACTCCAAGCATACCCATCATGACGTCTAGTGCAGCCTCTTGGACCTGTCAGTTCCCCATTGCATAAAGAAAGTTCGTCTCTCCACTTATCACTGGTGTAGTAGCTCTCCGGTTACCCTTAGGTAGTGGCATCGTAGTAGAAGACTATGCCTTATTACCCAAAGTGGAAATTCCTTCAGGAAGTTACCAATCTATCTGCACTTGTAGGAAGCATTTCCTCCATCCTTGCGCTTTCCCAAATGTATGCTGCCACACTTCCCATAAGGTGGGTTTTCCTTCTAGCTAAGGGTCACACTGTCTTGGGAACCCTGTGCTCTAAAGTTTGACTGACCTTGGTTATTTGATCATACCTAACATTTGGAGTTGGTGCACTGGCTGATAAATAGTGCTTACCCTGAATGCCTCTTCTGAAAGTAAGACCTATCTCTCTTATCCTGTTTGTGCTGGCCGGGATCATGCCCGATGGACTTGGGTTTCTTACTCAAATGCTCTTCTCTATCGATCTTCTTGTCGTCCTCAGTTTGCTGGGCATATACCATTACTCTGGAGATATCCATGCAAAGGATCAGTAATGCTACCTTGCACTCCCTCTTCACCTGTTTAACCAACCCGGACATGAACTTTCTCATCCTCGTCCTCCTGTCTTGAATCATTTCTAGAGCACACCTAGACAACTTAATAAACTCGAGGTTGTACTCTTTGACGATCATTCCCTCTTGCTTTAGGTTCACGAACTCCTCAACCTTTTCTTTCCTTGCCTCTTGGGGAAAGAAGTGATCAAGGAAAGCACTCTCAAACTCATCCCACTCAGTAGGCTCAGCATTCTTACCTTAACTATCTTTTCATTGGTTATACCAGATGTTCACAACATCCTTTAGATGATAGGAGGCAAGTTCGGCTCCCTCAATCTCATTTGAATGCATAGCCCTCTGGACATTCCACACCTCATCCATAAAGTTCTGTGGGTCCTCCTCAACCTTTGACCCTGAATACACTGGCGGGTTCATCCTCAAGAAATCTCTAAGCCTGGTTGTAGCCGTGTGCTTTTGGGGGCTGGAGATAAGGATATGGGGACCTCGGCTACTACTCTGGGAGGCCACTAGCTGGGTGAGCATAGAAATGGCTCCCCTGAAGTCTGCCTCTGAGGTAGAGGCTGACTGAGTAGCAGGTGCCTGTGGAATCTCAATAGTTCTGGAAAGTCGACTATGTTTCCTCGTCCTAGTCAAAGTAGAGATCTCTGGTGGGGGATCCTCAGTGTTTAGGGTTGAAGCATCTCTTTGGGAAGCAGTGCATTTAGGAGGCATGATCTACAAATGTGTAACTCATGAATTAGAGAAGAGTTTTATATAGTCAAACTCTATCACACAAAGTCAGAATACAGAAGAACTGTAACCATTCCCTATTTCCTATAGCCTCCTTTTTATGAAGTCTGGTGCACAACACATACATAAATAAGTCTCTACTAGACACGACTTCATAGACTCCCTCGGACTCTTGAACTTTGTGCTATGACACCAAGTTTGTGATGCCCCAAGAGGGTACTCTAGATGTGGCTGGCACTCAGAGCTTATTGCTAGTCCCAAAGCGAACCACTCAGCCTAAAGATAGTCATTTAATCATCAAATATAACAAAATGTAGTAGAGTAAGGAAAATAAGATAGTGGACAACTAAGTTACTTTTACATCAATAAAAAGGGATATAGGCCAACAACATCAATCTCAACATCTATGACATAATAGCGGGATTAAGGAACTCAATTCAAAGAGGGAAATATCCCAACATCAAATCCTCATCTCTAGTCTATGAAGCCTCTACCTCTACACTCTAAGATAGTACCATGACAGGCTATGGCTATCCAACTCAAAGAGAATAAAGCAACTGGACAAGGGAACTATGAACCTCAATGGTGCGCCTGCTAAAGTTCTCTATCTCCTGTATTTGCATTATAAAACGATGCAACACTGAGTGGCGTTTGTACGTGAAATCTAAGGTATGTAAAATGGCTCAAGAAACAGATCAAAGTCAAACTCAATCAATCAACTTGACTCAATACTTAACTTCTCATTTCATAACTCAACTCACGTAAATAATACAAGTTTAAGATTTGAAATCATGCTTTTAGAATTAGACTAAGTATTTGATGCAGCTCAATCTGAAAGACTAATGATATGCTCAACCTAAGTGTTTGCTTGGAAGTTTCTCTAATTGAAAACTCTCTACCCCACCATGAGCTTTGGTGACATACAACAAAAAGACGACGTTTCCACGTCCGCACTAAACTTGCCAAGGAATAGGACGTCAACCTCTACCTCTCTCTCTTGGATATGAAGAGAATGTCCATCTATTGGGATATGGGCCACCAGAATTATCTTGTGTGACCATCCTACGCTGGAAACGTAGTTCTGCGGTGCTCCTTAATCACCCAACTGGGTGCTCAATACTCCTTCCAAGACTAAAATGTGCTCATAGAAATTAACTCAAACTCATCTCTTTGATTCATTTCAAACAGGTTAACTCGATTCTTAATAACTCAACTCAATAACATGGAAACATCATTCATGCAGATGCAAGACTCTCACTTATTTCGGTCAAGTACATCATTTCATCAAGGCTCAACACACAAGACATAATAGATATTCTTTACATACATGTATGAAACAAGAAAACATACTTCCCGGGTTCAACTTACTGAGTTTAGGAGGTTAAATTCAAAATTTTAAATTTATTCAGTAAGCAAAGAAAATACTAAGTTTAGTTCTAGGGTATCAAACATTCGAATAACATTCATGTTCCATGGTAAGGATGATGCAACTCATAAATTGACTCAAGTATATTCATGAAAACTCCAACAAGTACAACACTTTGGGAACTCAAGAACCACAAGATTCAAAACATGCAATTTATACTCAAGATTTGAACTCAAGAGACGAAGGGGCGCCTGTAAGAACATAATTCAATGCTTTAGGTCGCTTACATATCTGAGATGAAGCTTTCAACAATCACTTCAAGGATTCCTTTTGAATTCCTCAATCTCAATCTCTTCTCTTCTTTCCTCAAGCCTTAGTCTTGTTAGATTGTTAGATTGTTAGAAAAGGATTTTAGAATGGGGTTTTAGACCCTTTTTATGTTAAAATGACCTAATTAGATCATTTTTATAGAGTTTAGGAGGGGTTGGGAATTGTATGGTATGCTCCTCACCAAATTTAGATAGCTTCGAAATAACCCAGTCCGTGGCGCGGGCTGGTTGCGTACAATGTATTTCCTCCGAAAATTTTCTGAATGAGTTTTTCCAATTCCATTAAAAACGTTGAAAAAAATAAAAGTGTGGGTCCACTACAAAGGCGCTTTGTCGCGCAACAACACTGTTTCGATTTTCGGATCAAAAATTACCATTTGATCGGATCGGTCTAAAAATCAACCGAGACTATTTTCCCACTTAATATTTTGTGGTAATTCCAAATCCGGCCTAGGAGTTTCCATTCAAGCGTGGGAAGATATGTTACGCGCATACCACTCCTCTATGGGTATTTTGGTAATTTTACCGAGTGTTACACTAAATTTAATAACTAATAAGTTTTTAGAGATATTTTTAAGGAGGCACTTTTGCTTTTTTTTTCATTTTGCATTTAGCCTGTTTTAGTTTCAACTTCCAAGAAATATTTTGGGCATTAGTAGACATAATAGTTTGGTCAAACTCAAATAATAGTTTGTGATTTACTTTCAAGATTAATTTTCCTTTCTTTGTTGAAGAAGAAGAAGTAATTAATTAAAGAAGGAAGAAAAGAATTAATAGATTTTAACATTAAATATTGATGATGTAGACCCTCATTATATCATAAACTCTCTTTTTAATTGGACGAAGTGTAATGAAATTTGTTTCATTAATCTATAAAATGATCCATTCAAAGATTGATAAATAAGTGTAATCTTCTCACAATCGTGCATTGATTTTCTGCCCTTTCAACCTTTTTCGACTATGAAAAAGCACTACTATATGTGTCTTAACATATCAATTTAGTCATCAAAGATAAAACTCTTAAGTAAGTCACAAGTACTCACTAGTCAATACCCCCCTCCCCTTCCTCCTCCCCTCCACCCCCAACCCTCCCCCCCCCCCCCCCCCCCCCGCAAAAAAAAAAAAAAAGAAGGATTGACTTGAATTAGTTGAAAGTTTATGTAACAACCCCAAATTCTTTACATCAAGTCTTAGTAGATGCACAGAGAAAATTGAAAACAAAACTGAGAAAAATCAATGAACAATAAACCACAACGACCATCTACGGGTCGTAGAATGATATAGCCCATAGAAGAGGCCTCATAAATCTCCAGGTGACTTGATAAAATTTTCTGAGTTTGAGGCCCATGTACGAGACAATATGCGACCCGTAGAAGAATCCACGACCCATAGATTTGGTTTCATGAGTTGGTGATCCAAAAATCAACTTTTTTAGTATTTTGAGTTGCGAGTTATCAGACGACGCGTACAAGTATTTACAGCCTGTAAAAGTGGTTTTGTGGATTCCATGATAAATTTTAGTAACTCAAACATTTTGACACCTACCTACGAGAGGTCATCTATGGCCCATAAGAAGATCTACGGCCCCTAGACATGGTGTCATAAATCTTGTCGGCTATTTTTAAGAAGGATATTTTGTCTATTCCTATTCCCTTTTTAATCCAATCCTTGCACTTTTTAGACTTAATTAAAGTCCTAAAACAAAAGCCTAAGCGTATTATCACCTTTCATTCACTCTTAGGAGTTCTTGAGAGCACCAGAGAGGGAGAAAAAGTGAGGGTTTTAAGTCTAAACGCGAGTATTGACTGAAGTTTGATTACTTCCGCTATTTCTAGGTATATAAGGCTTACTAAAGTGTTGAACTACATTCTTTCACATGTCCTTTCACCTACTTGAGTCAAAATTGAGAATAAGAGTTGAGTTTGGAAAATCCTATTATCCTAATACTGATTCTATTGCATTTTTATGAATTCTTATGATGATGTATAAGGTACTTGCTACATTACATAACTACCGATATGAAATTGAGATATAATTTTATAATTGATAGTATGAACCCTAAACTGCATAACTTTTTATGAAATTCTGTGCATGGATTGAGTTGAAGTTTGTGTATGATTACCTGAGTCGAGTATCTTGAGCATAATTGAGCATGAGAAGCATGTTCCATTCTACTCATATGTATTTTTATGCATTTTTCTTGCAATACATAATGTGTCCAATTGAGTGAGTCTGTGTCACGCTCCAAGGCTACACCTTGGACGTGGCCGGCACCCATAACCATTTCTGGTCCCAAGCGAACGACTTGGCCTGATTACTTTAATCAGCTGAAGACTTAAGTAATAAATTATAGGCTTAAATATAATGTGCTAAAGAGAATGTAATAGTCAGAACAACTAAACAAAGAAAATATCCCAACAATAATTGGAAAATAAGAACTAAAACTCATAACATACAGTCTATGGAACCTCTAATAGAAGTAATCTAGAACAACTACCATGGTAGACCCATGGTAACCACAAATGAAAAGAAATGCTAAAACATGAATAAAGACTCCAAAGCCTCTGACTGGTAAGAGGCCTCATCGATGGCTAAATGAAATGCTGGTCTACAATAGAGCGTCAGTTGAGCGACTCTTTCACTTGCATCTACATTATAAAACAATGCAGGTCCATAGGACATTAATATATGGAATGTACAAGCATGTAAAATAGCAAAAACAGGGAACTTAGTATAGGGTACTATACTCAAACGTAGGTAAAACATGTCTCAAAATAGATAACATGAGTAATAAATAAAGTGCATGCTGAAAGTAAAAATATATGCTGAAACTCTATATAGAAGAATTACTTTACTTTAGCTTGGGGAGTTTCTCTAACTTACAACCATTACTATGAGCTTCGTGATGATACAACATCTTGCCACGTTGCCAGAGCCATCCCATACTTTTCTAGGTTAAGGAACAAAATCTAGGGGAGTGGATCCATCCCAAAACTGGGCAATCTCAGTGGCCTTGAGGAGTTGTACTCTTGGTACAATCCAATCCAATCCTATGCTGACTACATAGTTTATGAGTTCAACTTAATATTATTCTCACTCATATCGGTGCTCAATACTACTCCCGACATAACTTTTATAATGCTCATAACTTAAAGAGTAAAAGTTCTCAAAATACTTTTTTAATATTTTTGGGCTTTGCCTAGCTTTAGCTTTTCTTAGCGTTTTTCAATTTTTCGAAGATCATAGGCTTCATACTTCATTATTCGTAAAATGCTTATACTAATACTTTTCTTGAGTTTAAAGAAAGATTTCAAAATTCACTGGTTTTCATGGTAACTTAAGAGTTTAACTTGTTTCACAATGAAAAGTTGTATCTTCACTTAAGACCCTAATTTAGTAGAATAATTTAGTGAATCTCATGCTTTTCATTAAAAATAGCATAAACAAGAACAATTAGTTATAATGAAGAAGTCTTGTTATCAACTAATGACTTGATATTTTGAGAAACCAGTAGTTACATATTGGTAAGATAGTGTAGAAAGATTTTCGTAGGACTGACGTACCTGTGAGGAATTAGTTTCTTGAAGAACTTGAAGAAGCTGCTTGAAAGCCCTAGTTTTTGCCCTTTTAAAACTATGATCTATGTTTGGAGAGTGTTTGAGTATTAATGATTTGAAGAAACACGTTTTAGGGGTTTAATTAGCTGAAAATGGACAAGTTTTGGCTTAAAGGGCGAGAAAAGAAGAAAATACCCCTCTTTAAAATTGTTGTTTGAGTTTGATACAAGACCATCTACGGCCCGTAGAAGTTTCTACAGCCCATAGAAACCCATTTATAACCTTTTGGACAAATTTTGGAGTTAGTGGATCATTCTACAAGCCCAATCTATGGCATATAGAAGTTCTTACAATCCGTAATTGGGTCTATAGGTTTTGGGACTCAAAAATAGACTTGCGGAAATTTTCTACAAGTTGTCAGTACGGGTCGTATTTCAATCCATGATCCATAAGCCAGGGTATTAGAAACAACTCTAAACTGATAATCTTTGGTAAAATGGTCATAACATTTTACTCTAAACTCCAAATGAGATGAAATCAGGTGAGTTGGAAAGTTAATTCAAAGAGCTTTCATTTAGTAGGTCACAGGATATATAATTATTTGTGTGCTAAGATTTATGATGATTTAAAGTTGATCCTTGCATAATAGAAAGTGAAAAACCTAACCAGTAGGGAGATTCTAAACTTAACTAAGCACTAGGGGTCTCTCATGACCCGAATTCACTTCAAACACACTTTCCACATACATTAATGATCCTTAAAATTTAGGTTTGAGTAAGGCATTACTAGGTTTAATCTTATACATTTGTGATGACAAATTCATAGATTTTAAGAGTAGAATTATGAGGTATTTCAGTCTGAATGTTCGTTTGAGTTCGAGTTGAGTCTAACTAACTTCTTTGATTGATTGAGTTGATGAGAAACTGAGATGATCTAAGTTGAGATAATGTAATGAGGTAGGGATTTGAGTTTATTGATTGAGTACTATTGAGATTTGAACTGATTGATGAGTTGAGCATGTTTTAGTCTTGGGAGGAGTTTAGATTTGAACTGATTAATGAGTTGAGCATGTTTTAGTATTGGGAGGAGTTTCGAGCACCTAACTGGGAGCAAGTAAATAACTACTACACCAGCAAACAGAACAACCTTGCCAGCGTAGGATAGTCGTATAACACGTTTTGGCAACTCTTTTCCCAAAAGATAGACCTTTATTATGGATCTATGAGAGAGTTGATAGTCCTTTACCTTGGAAAGTTTAGGATGGGCGTGGCAACAAACTAATGTTGGTAGTATTGGATGTTTGTTAAGAGAAACACTTAAGCAAACACTGATTGAGCATAATATTTCTAAACTGAGTTTATTCATATTGAGTCTATTTATAAAACATGATTTACTTGCACTTGCATATTTTTTCGGACTCTTGTGAGTTGTTCGAGTTGAGGTGAGCGAGTTGAACTTTACTTTCCTAAGCTATTTTAAACACCAGTATATTCAATGTACCGACATCTATTTGGACCTGCAACATTCCATGATATAGATACAGGTGATAGAGGACTTCAACCTGTGCATCATTGAGGTCTAGTTCAGTGCATTCCTAAAGTTGGTGATTACCTCCGTGCTTTCCGGAGGGGCCCTTTTCCTTGATTTTGATTGAGTATTGTTTATTTCTTTGATATGAGATATTCATGGCCTGTAATGGTACCATCAAGATTATTGAGTAGAGACTGCATAGATATTGAGTATAGGATTTGTTCAGTATTTTTATTTCCAAACTTATTCATTGGAGACTATGTTTCAGTATAGTTATATCTATTCATATGATGTTTTATTTTTTTTTGAGTATTTCTTGTGTTGTTGAGTCGATGTGATGATGAAGTAGGTGGTTCTCTTGGGCAACCAGTAATTGTTCTTCAAGTACCAGACATGCCAAGGATACCCTCTCGGCGTGTGACAAACATGGTATCAGAGCACAGAGTTCAAGTGTCCTAGGGAGTCTATTAAGTCTTATCTAGTAGAGTCTTGTTTATGGGTGTGTTGTGCACCACACTTTATAAGTAGGAGGCTATAGGACATTAGGATTGTTACACTTTCTTGTAGTCAGAGGTGGTGCAATAGAGTTAGAACTCTACAAAGCGCTTTATAACTTGTGCGTGATGCATTTGCAGATCATGTCTCCCAAGCGTATAATCAGTCAAAGAAGTACCCTGGCTGATGATACTAAGAATCTAACCAATATGGTGCCTACTCAGATGGAAACGAAGGGTCGAGGTCAAACTAGCTAGAGCCGATGGTGTTCCACAGACACCTACTGCACCACCTGCTCATACCACAGACGCTAACTTCAGAGGAGCTATCACTATACTTACCCAACTTATAGCTCCTCAGAATGGGAACCAGCTCAAAGACTCCTAGTTTTGATTACAAAGAGCTAACAACTTCCACCAGACTGAGAGATTTTTTAAGGATGAACCCACCAGTCTTCACTGAGTTAAAGGTTGAGGAGGACCCTCAGAATTTAAAAAATGAGATACGGAAAGTGTTGAAAGTTATGCATACAATCAAGACTGAGGGAGTTGAGCTTGTTGCCTATCAACTCAAGGATGTGTCTAATGTTTGGCACAATCAGTGGGAGGACATTTGAGGTAAGGATGCTGAGCCATCTATTTGAGATGCGTCCTAAAGTGCCTTCCTTTATAATTTCTTTCCCAAAGAGTTAAGGGGGTCCAAGATCGTAGGACTTCGTGAATAAAAACAGGAGGGACTAACTGTTAAAGAGTATAGACAGAAATTCATCCAGTTATCTAGGTATACCCTAGAGATGGTCCACGATATGAGAGGGAGGATGAAGAAATTTGTATCTGGGTTGGGAAAACATGTGATGAGAGAGCATAAAGTGGTATTGTTGATCCAAGGTATGGAAATCTCTAGAGTCATGGTCTATGCCTAGCAAACCAAGGACGATAAGAAGAAAGATAAAGAGGAGCATCTGAGTAAGAAGGACAAGTCAGTAGGGCTTGAGCCCTATCAGACAAAGCAGAGTAAGGTAGATAAGTCTTCCTTCCAGAAGAGGTCCACTAGCTATGAACCATCTTAAGCCAGTGCACCAGCCCCGAATACCAAGTATGATTAGAGGTCCATGGTCAATCGAACTTTTAGAGTACAAAATTTACAGTCTCAATCTAGTATGACCCTTAGCTTAAAAGGGAAGCCATCTATTGGGAAATATAGCAGGATACTCCTGGGAGAATTTATAGATGGAGGGAACGGTTTCTACAAGTGTGACAAGCCAAGCCATTTTCAGATGGAGTGTTCGATGAGGTACAATAAGGCCCAGTCTTCTACACAGCACCACTAACGAAGGGTAACTATAGAGGTGCTACATAAGGGACATGCGGTGGGACAAACCATCTATATGTGATGGGGAACCAAAAGGACTAAGTGGCTACTCTAGATGTTGTGACGGGTATGCTTCAAGTCTTTACCTTTCATTGTTAAGTTTACTTGATCTGGGTGTGACTTGTTCCTTTGTGACGCCATATGTGGCTGGTAGATTTCAAAACCTTCCTATGTGCTTGGTTGAGCCATTTTTTGTTTCTACTCTTGTGGTGAGTCCATTCGAGCTGAGAGAGTCTATGGATGTTGTGGCTGTTGCTAATTTGATTGAGTTAGAAATGGTTTCTTTCGACGTGGCCATTGGCATGGACTAGCTTCTCGCTTGTTATGCCTCTGTTAATTGCAGAACCCTAACTACCGAATTCTAGCTTCCGAATGAGCCTGTAATTTAGAGGAAGGGAGATATTGCTACACCTAAGGGTATGTTTATTTCCTAACTCAAGGCCCGAAGACTGATCTCTAAGTGATGTATCTATCACATCATGTGAGTCAAGTTTGAAGATGTTGCGCCTCCTACTCTTGAGTCTGTCTCAATCGTGAGCGATCTTCCTGATGTACTTCCTAAGGATCTACCCGAAGTCCCTCTTGATAGGGAGATTGAATTTGGAATCGATGTTCTCCTAATTACCTAGCCTATTTCTATTCCGTCATATAGAATGGCCCCTGCAGAGTTGAAAGAGCAATTGAGAGATTTGCTAGAGAAGGAATTTATAAGGCCAAGCATCTCTCCATGGGGTGCTCCAGTCTTGTTCATGTGAAAGAATGATGGTTCCATTAGAATGTGTTTTGATTATCATCAGTTGAACAAGGTGGTAGTCAAGTATAAGTACCCCCTTCCAACGATCAATGACTTGTTTGACTAACTTCAAGGTGGCACAATTTTCTCCAAGGTAGATCTTCGATCAGGCTATCACCAGTTGAAAGTAGGAGCATGTGACATTCCTAAGACATCTTTTTCAACCCGATATAGTCACTACGAGTTCTTGGTGATGTCCTTTGGGTTAATAAATACACCTGCAATCTTCATGGAATTGATGAACATAGTATTAAGATAGTATCTTGACATGTTCATGATCATGTTTATTGACAATATTTTGGTGTATTCTAGATAGAGGAGGAGCACGACAATCACATAGAATCGCTTCGCAGACACTCAAGGACAATGAGTTATATGCAATCGATGTGTGAGTTTTGGCTCTAATAAGTGGCATTCTTAGGCCATATAGTTTCTGGCGATAGTATAGAAGTGGATACTCAAAAGATTAAGGTGGTTAAGAACTAGCCTAGACTCACCTCTATTATTGACATAAGAAGTTTTGTGGGATTGGACAGCTATTACCATAGATTTGTTAAAGGATTCTTTTCCATATTCGTGCCATTGACTAGACTGACACAGAAAAAGGCCAAGTTTCAATTGTCTGATGAGTGTGAGAGGTGTTTCTAAGAGATAAAAAAGAGGTTTACTACTGCCCAGTGTTGACCTTTCCTAATGGAATGGATGGATTTATCATCTACAATGATGCTTTGAGAGTGGGATTGGGATGTGTGTTGATGCAGAGAGGTAAAATTGTTGCCTATGCTTCTAGACAGCTTAACGTGCATGAGAAGAATTATTCCACTCATGACTTAGAGTTAGCAGCAATGGTGTTTTCTCTCAAAATATGGTGCCACTACTTGTATAGAGCACATGTGGATGTATTCACAGACCAGAAGTGCCTACAATATGTCTTCACTTAAAAGGAACTTAATCTGAGGCAGAGGGGTTCACTTGAATTACTCAAAGACTATGACATGAGCATCGTCTACCATCTAGGTAAAGCTAATGTGGTTGCTAATGCTCTTGACAGGTTGTTCATGGGAAGTACCTCCCATGTGGAGGAAGATAAAAAGGAGTTAGCTAAAAAGGATCACAGACTAGCACAATTGGGAGTTAAGATAAACGAATCAGGTGAAGGTGGAGTACTTATGCATAATGGGTCTGCATCGTCTCATGTAGTGGAGGTGAAGGAGGAGCAAGATAAAGACCCCATCTTGCTACAATTGAAAACAGATATGCATAAACAAAAAGTGATGGCTTCTGCCAAAGGATGAGATGGACTATTGAGGTACCATGGCAGATTGTGTGCTCCCGATGTTTATGTGTTCGAGAGAGGATTATGGCAGAGGCCCATAATTCTAGATATTTCATCCATCCAGGATTGATGAAGATGTACCACAAATTGAGAGAGGTTAATTTAATGGGTGGAATGAAAAGACATATTGCTGAGTTTGTTTCTAAAAGCCCGAATTGGCAACAAGTGGAGGTTGAGCATCAAAATCCATATGGAGTAACTCATAATTTTGAGATTCCAAAATGAAAATGGGAGATGATTAATATGGACTTCAACATAGGTTTACCAAGGTCTCACAGAAAGCGCAATTTAATTTGGGTAATAGTTGGCAGAATGATCAAATCTGCTCACTTCTTAGTAGTAAAGACGACTGACACTACGAAGGATTATGTGTGACTGTAGATAAAAGAGATCATTAGACTGCATGGATTCCCCTTGTCTATCATCTTTAATAGAGGAGCCCAATTTACTGCACATATTTAGAGGTCTTTCTAGAAATGTTTGGGTTTGAGGGTGTATCTCAGCACCACGTCCCACCCACAAACTGATGGTCAAAAAGAGCGCATAATTCAAACCTCGGAGGATATGTTGAGAGCCTATGTTATTGATTTCAAGGGAAATTGGGATGAACACTTGGCTCTGGTTTTGTTTACCTAAAACAATAGATTCCATTCGAGTATTAAGATGGCCTCATATGAGGCACTCTATGGGAGGAGATGTAGATAACCAATTTGATGGTTCGAGGTAGGTGAAGCAGAATTTTTTGGACTAGACTTGGTTCAACAAGCCATGGAGAAGGTAAAGATCATATGAGAAAGGTTGAAGACTGGTCAGAGTTGACAAAACACCTACACTGATGTTAGAATAATAGACTTGGTGTTCGAGGTCTACGATTGGGTGATTTAAAAGTGTCACCTATGAAGGTGGTGATGTTTTTTAGGTATAAAGGGAAGTTGAGTCCAAGGTATATTGGCCCTCATTATATCATAAAGATAGTGAGCCATATGGCTTATGAGTTGCTGCTACCGCTAGAGTTAGTGCCATCCACCCATTCTTCCACATTTCAATGCTAAAAAAGTGTTTAGGAGACCCACAGTTTGTTGTGCCTGTTGAGAGTAATGGAGTAAAAGTTAACTTGAGCTATGAGAAGATTCCTTTCCAAATCCTTGATCGCCAGGTTTGCAAGTTAAGAACCAGAGAGATCACATATGTCAAAGTGTTATGGAGAAACTAATTTGTAGAAGAAGTTACATGGGAGGCAGAGGAGGATATGAAGGCCATATACCCTGAATTGTTCCTGCCTATTGATGTCGCTCAACCTAAATACTCAAAGCCATAAGGGGCGGTCGTCATCAACATAATAACCCAACTTTTATGGTTAGGGTCGATCCCACAGGGAATTGTTGTTCAAGGCGGAAGTGACTTATTGGACCAAGTAATTGTAGGATTTGGGGGGTGCAATAATTAAAACAGAGTTCAACTAACTAGTTCTAATTAACAAATTAAACAACTATTAAAATGTTGGGGATGTGCAAACATGGGCAATAATCTATCAAATGGGTATGGATACTTGACTACATGAGTTGATATTGAGTTAATAAGATAGGATGCTTGTAATCCAAATTTCCTATGCTATATAGGTGTTTCGTATGAACTAGCTAAGATATAACATGTAGATCGCTAAGGACACGCTTGACCTAAGAAGTCAACCAAAACACCTACTACCTTGGCCATTGAATCAATGAATGTGGATATCAACTGAAACCCTATATGGTTTCCGGCCATTATATCCATTCCTCACTCTAATAGTCCCAAAAAAGGTAACAATCAGAGATAAAAGCCCAAGTTTGCAACCTTGATGTACAATGTCCTTTATAAATTGCTTATATGCTCTGTGCAAATGTGTGAAAGTTTGTGCTGTGAAATGCCCTTCAGCGGTCATGGCCGACCATCGCTGAGCACTCTGGCAATGCGCCAAATGTGCACTTAATTGCTTTTCTATGCATCTTTATGAGGCTTCTTCCACTGCGACATTAGGCGATGACTCTTTTCTTTGCCTTTCCAATTCGGGGATGCACCAAAATATTCTTTATATCGCCTTTTTAGTAGTGTTTTGGGGCTTTATTTGCTGCAAATTTAGGTCATCACTCGTGCATTTTGGCGTATCATCGAGTTCAATTTGCAACATCGATCCTGACTTCCTTTTGACTTGACTTGGAACCTTGGTTGTTGCATCGTTAGGCTATCTCCTTAAGTGCTCGACGGATTGCCGAGTATATCTGCGACGCTTCTGTTTACCGCCTTTTAGTACTTTTGCTCACTTTCATAGATTCCACTAAGTCTTTCCCTTTTGCATACTTTTAACTCCATTTCTTGTCATAGCACATGCATATTTGTTTGTAGTTGGAATTATTGGCACACTAAGGGCAATATTCCCTTGCAATTTAACCCCAAAATGAGTATGAAATATGGACTCATCAACACTCTTAACTTAAGCCTTTCCTTGCCCTCAAGCAAATCAAACATTAGTCTATCCATGTCAGAGCTTGCAAATAGGGCCAGAGGGAGCAACACATGCATTTTCACCTTTTTCAACCTTTTTTGAACTTCCACAAACCACTTACGTGACCTTGAAGCATCGCAAGATGACTAAGGAGTAACAAAACATTGCGATGCTCCCAACTGCTCATGTAGCTGCTAATCACTTCTGAAAAACATCACTATTTTTCCTCATGACAAATAATATCCTCAACACTCAAGATTATGCCATTGCTTCATAGAGGATCTCTTCTACTCTCAATCTCCCAAATGAGAAATAGCATGTAAGCTTCAACCCATAGGCTTGAGCCTTATTCTCAATCAAAGTTCACTTGACTTTCTTCTGGATTAGGATCCCAAAGGGCTTTTCTAGGACTGTAATGTAGGGTGAAGGATGGACAGGATAGCATGTGGTCAATACTGGCTCATCCTTTCTTTAACTCTATATGTTCTTTTCAAGAACATAGGTTATTTTTGTTCCCTTTTAATTCATCTCATTCTTGACATCTCTTTTGCATTTTGATTCATCATCCTATTTGTCTCCCTTTTGTCTTTTCTTTCACAACAATACTTTCTTTCTCTTTTTTGGGGAGGGTCCTCAATTTTCAAGCTTTTTCTTTTCTTCCATGACTCCTCAATGTCTTTATTTCATTCTTACCCTTCCTTTTTTGACTCTTTCGTGGGAGACACTTCCTTCTTCCTGCTAACCACCCCAACTTAGCCTTTGTCTAGTGCTTAACTTTCAAGTTCAAAGAGGGATTGTTAAGGAACAAAAAAGGTCTTGTCTTTTACAAACATGAGTCAAGGGTACAAAGTTGCAAAAGAAGGGATCAAGGCTCAAAAGGGGTTTACTAAGGATTCAATTCACTACCAATAGATGTCACAACGGTCAAATTTTACTAATGGAACCAAAGAAGGTTTGAGGTCCTATCCTAATCTGGAATCAACCTAGTCACTTCTCAAGACAAACTAGACAAGTTCTAGATGATGCAATACAAGCATTTTACCAAGATAACTAATCTTACATTAGCAAAATGGTTTTGCAATCAAACAATGACAACACATTTGTAATTTTTTTTATCATCGCATATCCAAGATTAGTTCTCACATAGTCAAATCAAGATTTCTCAAATCTATTCGGGGATTGATTTATCAAGAATAGAATAATTCATGAGTACATGCTTCTCGTCCATGGAAGTATCCGAATCAAAGATATGGATCATCAATGCGCGGATTGCTAAGGACTTGAGACACGATATAATATTTTGATGCTTGTCATCCATGCACGGGGTTTGCCAAAAATTAGCAATCATTCATCCATTCAACAAGAAAAAGAATAAACAACAGACTAGATTGGCTTCTCTAGAGCCTTTTCATGAGCCAGAGGGGCCTATGGATCCATTCCACTGCCCTCAGCCCCAAAGACTACACCCTCGATTCAGGAGTTACTTTTGAGGGAACTAGCTAGATTGGAGGAAGCTCCTTCAACCATAACTACTGTTGAGATACTATTTTCTATCACAATGGGTGATCCTTCTAATGCTCCACCAGTGCTGGCTATGATTCATGTGAGTCCTACTTCAGCTCCAGCAGACCCTACTATGACTATCATTACTCTACTTCAAGCATCTACACTAATTTTGGGTACACAGATTAAGAGATTGGTTATTGCTCCATCTGTTGCACCTCCCTTGTTTTTGATGCCACCATCTTCAACCAATCCAACCATGTTTAAGGCGATGTAGAAGGGTTTTGAGAGGATTGTGCAGTTGGCTCCATCGTAATTTTATGGCACTCTTAGTGATAGAGCTTATGATTTTCTATCAGAGTGCCAGGAGTGGATATGTAATCTAGCTATTCTTGAGTCGCATCAGGTTGTCTACACTTCATATTAGTTCACCGTCTTTGCCAAGGAGTGTTAGAGGTCAATGGTAGCTCGTTGACCTATTAAATCTCCAGGTCCGACCTAGGGATAATTTTCTGAGATATTTTTAGAGAGATTTGTGCCTTACATCCTTCGAGACAACCGCTGAGGTGAGTTTGATAAGCTACAATAGGGATCTATATCTCTTATTGAATACAAGGCTAGTTTGTATGCTTTATCCAGATATGCTTTGTCTAGCATTCCTACTGAGTTCAAAAGAATCTGGCAGTTTTCCAAGGGCTTGGAAGGATATCTTCAGGAGGCTACAACTTCCTTAGTGTTGGCTGGAGGTACTTTCTAGAGTGTTGTGGGTCACGCTTGAATGATAGAGCGTATCAGGAACAATAGACAGGGTGTTGGGAAGACGTTTCGTTGACATGGATAGCTTAGCAGGTACTCGACACAAGACTGAGAGATTCAGAGGCAGGGTATCGGGGCCGAGCAGTTTAGACAGCTCTTCAAGCATCTGATAGTGTTGATTGGTCTAGATTTGCTCAGGTGGGTAGTGATGTAATGACTTGATTAGTCATGTTTGGCTTTATCCATGAAAATTACTATTTTACCCTTTTGTAAGTTGTTATGGGCCTACTTTGAATTATTTAAATGGTTAGAATAGAAATTATGAGCTTTAAAAGTTAAAAATATGAGTTTTGTTCTTTTTAAAAGCCTAATTTATTGAAAAAGTGAGTTTTTGTATCATTCTAAGTTTTAGAGGTCGGATTGGGGATTAGTCAATTCCATTAGCTTTGGAAGGTTTAAATGAAGCTACAAGATGTTGCAAAACTGAATTTTGAGTTAAAATGAGGTTTTTAGGCCCAAAGTTGTGGTTGTAGTCATTTTCAGAACCAAAGTTTGACTTTGGTCAACATTTGGAGTTCGGAAGCTCAGATAAGAATTTATATAGTTACAATAGTTCAGATGGTGAAACTAACATTAAAATGGTCTTGTAATAATTTTTGGAGTTTTCGAGGGTGTTTTTGGTATGTTGAGTTATAAACTAGTTTAAGTGACTTGCTTGGTGAATTTGTCGTGAAGACCTCAGAATTAAATTCCATCGATTTTGTTGAATCTGGATTGCTATTTCTTATATGTATACATATAAAGTTTGTGAAATTCTGAGTCTTGATGTGTTCCTGGGGTCCATTTTGAGTTTTGGCATCGGCTGGTGTGGGGGTATCTGGTGCAACCCCAATTTATTCCCCGCCTTCGCGGAGATCTGGGCACTTTGTGCTCCGTGATTGTGGACAAGGATCCGCCTTTGCGGAGTACATTTCTGTTGAGTCTTTGTTAAAGACGTAAAACCCCCATTTTCATTCCATTTTCAATATTCAAGCTTTGCGAGATGATTTTTGAAGAGGGTATTCAGAGAAATCTTTTGATTATGTGTTTCTAACATCATTTTGATTAATTTCCATGGGTTTGATCTTGATTTTGACTTGAATTTAATGATTTTGAATATCTAAAACTGGGGATTTTTGGTCTATAATTTTTAAACTTTAAACGGGGATTTGTCTATCGATTTGAACCTGATTTTTTGTGAGATTCTCACCCATGAATTCCATTTTTCATGTAGAATCCGATTTTAAAGTCAATTTTCAGATTTGAGACTTTCAAAGTTTAGACCTAATTTTGACCATTTTTCCCCTAAGCCTAAAATATGCTAATATGGGTATCAAAATACACCTCTTGGTGCACAATATCCATTTTTAAGAGTGGTTTATCGATCCCTTGATTATTTCGAAGCTTGAGTTGATTTCTTGTCCGAGTACAGTTTCGGCATTATGGTAGGTTCGACTAACCTTTTTGGGATTAGATTAGAGTTATTGATCATGATTATGTGATAATTGCGAGAGGTTGATTGAATTATGACTTGATATGATTTAAATAGATGGGAATATGATATTGAATATACTGAAATATTGAATAAATAGCGATCTTATTGATTAATTGAAATGGTATGATGAGATTTGGGATAATTTGGATGTCATTATGTTAATATGAAACTTGAGATTACCTTTGGATAGTGTTGTGGCATGATTGATGATGAATATATTAAATTTGAGAATTTTAGGCCTATTTGGGGTTTCTTATGGAGTCTATTTCATTGACATCTTGATTATGGATGAGTTGGCGATAATATAAGGTAATGATGTCCTAGAGATAATAATTGGCACTCATCATGCAGTCTGATTGATGTGATGTCTATTACACTTATCTTACTTTGACTAGTTGCATTAGTAAACATGTAGCCCTTACTTGATTAGCCGCATTGGTATGCACATTTCTTATGCTGACTAGATGCATTATTATGCAAATTCCTTATACTGATAGATACATTGTTATGCATATCTTTTATATTGACTAGATGCATTGGTATGCACGTATCTCTTACTTGGTTAGTTGCTGTGTTATGCGCATATATGATACTGGACTGGGTGCATTGGTATGCACATATCTTATTTCTAATTGGGTTGCATTGATATGCACACATGTTACATATGGCTTGCTACATTGGTATGCATATATATGATACTCCGTTATTGCATTGGTATGCATATATCTTGCTCTGTTGTTGCATTGGTATGTACATAATTTCATACTTATATCGAGACATTGGAATGCACATTTGATAATTATACTTTGGCATTGGTATCTCATGTTTTATACTATATCTACTCTACTTGAGGCCCACGACGCCTCGAGACTCCTCGAAACACCTCATTTTGAGGCTTGCGACACTTCAAGGTATTTTACCCTAAGACCTGCAATGTCTTGAGATATTTTAGTACATGGCCTGATAAGACCTCGAGTTTTTCCTATAGCTCTGCTCGAAAGATGTATACCCTAGCCCTGCGACGATCCTGATTATGTGTACATGGTCCGCGATGCCCTTGGGTTCTATCTTGTAGATATGTCTCGATAGATGTGTACATCGGCCCCGCAATGGTCGACAATTCACTTCATACATGGTCTATGACTCCATTGCATTCTTGTATAGCATTGTTTTGTATTAGTGATTTTTTTCACCATTTGTTCTTATTATAATTCGTGATCATATTTTACTGTGTACTAACCTTTTAATGTAGGTGATAGGATTCTTTGTTGTTACATACTTGCTTTCATTCCTGTTACCCAGTCAGTTAACCTATTGGGTACATTTCGGCATACTTACCCCTGGTTTGTCTCCTCCCACTAAATCGACTACAAGGACCCGCATTAGGTACTTTATCACTCTAGTTGAGCTATGCTGCTCTATCCAGATCATACTGGTGACGCTTAGGCTTCAAGTCACTGTAGATTTTTGGGAGACTCTCTTTGTTTCTTTCTTTCAGTCTTTGCATCGGATATTATGAGACAACCTTGTACCTTCTTTTGAGATATTTTTATTTACTTTTCATTATTGCTTTAGATGTTCAGGACTCAAGGTTTCGGAAGATTTCTTATATCTTATGAGTTGTTTCCATAGTATTTATCTTTCTCTAGTTGCGATTGGTTTTGGGTCATGACAAGTTTAGTATCAGAGCTCTAGGTTTTTTGGGCTCGTGAGTCAAGAGAAGGGTGTCTAGTAAAGTCTCATTGATCGGTATGTAGACGTCCCCACCCATTTTCAGGAGGCTACGAGATACTTGATAAGGAAACACCTCATTCTTGATTCTATCCGTGTGTTTCTTCATATCAAAAAGTTTGAAGGTGTCTAATCCACTCCTTCTACATAGATGCCAATTACCAGATCCCATCGATAAGTGAAAGAGCCTGAGGCAGCTAATGTAGCTCCCTTTCGAGGTTGAGATAGGGTACGTGCTAGGGTCAGAGGTCGAGGACTTGCTAGAGGTGCACCTCAACGATATGCTTCACTTCGGTTTAGGAGTTCCATTTGAGGATGTTAGCTAGATTTGAGGAAGCTCCTCCAGCCCCAGTTACTACTGATGTATCGATTTCTACAACACTAGTTGATCCTCCTATGGCTCCCGCTGAGCCAGCTGTGATTCATTGTGCCTATTCCTCAGTTCCATCGGATCTTCCTTGGACTACTATGATTCTGCCTCAAATATATTTGCTGAGTTCTGGTTCGTAGTTTCATGGACTGACAGATTATCTTCATGAGGCCACAACTTCCCTGGTCAAGGCTGGGGATGTGTTTAGGAGTATGGTGGATCATGCTCACATGATGGAGCACAACAGACATGATGGGCAAGGTGGCAAAAAGAGATTTTGCCAGCACGATGAGTTTAGTGGACCCTCTCCCTGAGGCAGAGAGTTACAGGGAAAGCCATCCGGAGATGAGAGACTGAGACTTGTTATGTTTGTGGTGAGGTGGGACATTTAGCCAGACATTTCCCCTATAGTACAAGTTCGACCCAAGCTGTAGGATCTCAGCCAACTAATCTAGCTCCAGCATTTGCACCCAGGGACACACTTTAGGCTATGGGAGGTGGTGCCGAAGGAGGTCATGGTATAATGAGAGGTGGTGTTCATGGTGGTCCATAGGCTAGTGGTGGGTGTAGAGTTTGTGATGCGGTTCCAAATAGAGCTGAGGCAGAGGACTGTGATGCAGGTATCATAGGTATGGTTCAAGTGTGCCACCGTTCAGCTTCAGTTTCATTTGATTTAGGCTCTACTTATTCATGTGTATTAACTTATCTTGCTTCTAATATTAACATTATGTGTGAGCCGCTTGTCGAGCCTATTTGTGTTTCTACCTCGATAGGTGAATCATTATAGTGGTTAATCGGGTGTATCGGGGGATGGTGTTGTGGCCTTTATGGGGAAAAATACCGTTGTTGATCTGATACTATTATATATGGTTTGTTTTGATGCAAGCATGGGCTAATTCATAGATCTTTCAGCTTTGATTACCAACTAATAAAGACTTTTCTGAAAAAGCTCGAGGATTGGCACTCCATTGCTGTCATTTTTTATGTATATGGGTACAACTATCTATGCTCTTAATGTGCCTAAGATGTAGTGTCTGGCAGGTTGTTAGCTAGTGTGTATCATCTTACGAGAATAGAGGATGGTGTGGATCAACCATAAGAGGTATGCATAAAAGTATTTGCTTCTAAGAGGAATCCTAGAATTTTGTCTATTTTCTTGGTTCGGAAAAGTGTGGATTTTCAAGAACGAAAATCATATGATATGCCACGCTTGAAACGTATCTTAATCCCTGAATGTTCGATAGGATGGCCCTTATGTAACGATTATATTGCCCCCAATTTTTATGAAATGCCAGATGCTCATTGAATGATAAGAAATATTTCTACTTAGAAAATTTCTGATATTCAAGAATTGCACGTTCTGTTATAGATTAAGCAGGTCTAGTTTAGGGAATCATCGATAGGCTAGATAACAACAAAAGACAATTAGGGATTCATTTGAATTCTCATATTTAGTTTGAAGATACTTCTTTCGAATGGGGCACACCAATAGGAAGAACCAAATGAGTTCTACATCATGAACTTTGTATTGCATACATTACTTAGATGGGTTCTAGAAAGGCATATAGGAATAAACGGAGAAGATCATTCTTTTGTACCTTCCAGGCGATCGGAAAATCATGCCATTCTTAATTGTCATGCAAAGATAGTGACTTTGTCTTCGCCAGAATTGCCTTAGTTTGTCACAACCATACTCACATCTTCGTTTTAGAAGCGTAATCAAATCATAAACACATAATTCTAAGGGATGGAAAAGTAGGACTCATACTATGGGGATGTCATAGGGAAAGGGAAGAACATGGAATCACATCACATTAACACATAAAGACTAAGGGACGGGTAAGTCGGACTCACTCTATGGGGGAGATATGGGACATACGATCTTTCACATCATAACACATAAGAATTGCATAATACTCACAATCGATCCATATAAAATTATCTCAATAGATAGCCACAAGCATAAAAATAATCTCCGAGTACAACACTTAGCATATAAACATAAAGGAGTTCACAGGATGTTTAACAATGCCTCTAATTATAAGATAGGACGAGGGCCAAAACATGCCCCGGGCTCAATCTCAATGTAAATACATAGAGAAAAGCACCATAGGTAGAGGGATGGTGGTTTGTCATTGGAAGATAGGACTCACACAATAAGGAAATCTCAGGTCCAAGCTAACCATCGTACGGTTGATGCAGGTATTCCTCGGGCCCTACATGGTTACGCAAAAGTATGTGTTAGTATGTTTGAATGCAGTAAGTATGTGGGTATGCAACGCATATGAATTAGCAAACCTTCATTCAATATTAGATTACAAGGGCACATAATATAGAAGGAGATATATATCAAGAGACATAATATATAATATGCTATGAAATCAATGATGCATGATATGCAACAATGCTAATATATAGTAAGGATGGACTATAACCATCATAAAGATCTCCTATCGATAGGAGATGATTACTTGCCAAGCGTAATCTACATCACTCCTTACGAACCTCATCATTTCGGTGGATCGTCACCTTCTTTATGACACCGTTATTTTAGAAGGATTTCCATTATCATATCATATCAATGTATTACCATTCCTTACGACTTTGTCATTTCGGTAATGGCTTCCATTCCTATACTGGCACATAGTTCAAGGAAAGGAAAGGGACCTTTGGGATATGCCTAATGCCCGCAATCCATCGGTGCTAAGTAACAACATACTATGAGAATAAATTATGCATATACATGCTTACAAAACATGCAATAGTACTTTCAAATCATTTCAATGCACATTTAGGCATAAAAGCCGAACATTCTACATAATGATTCCTTCATGGTCTAAAAAGCCAAATACTCGATATCGTGTTTCTCATGCATAGGATTAGCTCATTCATTAAACGATATGGTGCAAACACCCAATATATTGACAGAGCCAATAACAATAGACATTTATGTTATCACATTCTTGTCATAACCATATATGTGATCTTAACTCAACGAAATCATTTTCATAAAACACATCTTAACGCACTGATAATTTCATAAAATCCAAAATGCATATGTCATGAATGAGATGTGCATATCAATGTATAATTTAGAGTCAATCTAAAATCAACAATATAATATGAAATCCAAGTAAACCCACAAGTAAAATCCTCATTCAAATCATAATATTGATTACCTATGCTTAGATCAAACTTTAAAGGGACGATGCACATGCAAATATTCATAATAATCAAGTAATTCATCATATTAGGGCTTAAATCAATTTTAAATCATCAAATAAGCATATCCCATAGTTCAATTGAATTTATTAAAAAATAATCTTCAAACCCCACTTTAAAAGTAAGCAAAATATCATAAAATTAAGTATAAAAGAGCTTGGGTCTTCTTGGTTAAAAGGAACCAAGAATAAAACCCACATACCTTAGCTAGTGAAGAAGATTCAAGATGAAATTTGATGTAGAAGAGAGGTTTCCTTTGATTTCCCATGCATGGTAATCACAAGAGCCTTTGAGATAGTTCTTAAGGAGAGTTCAATATAATTTTAAGTGAAATGAATTTGAATTAAAGGAATAAAGAATAGGTTATTTGAATGTCCTAAGTAGCATAGAAAGTAACAAGAGACCCTTGGGATAAACCATAATTACAAAAACGTCATTAATGTAACGAGTAGAAAATTAATGAAGTCGTGTCTCAGGGAGGGTGGTACGGTCCGTGATAGGCCGTACAGACCATACAAAGCCACACGGTCCGTGTGCCTCCTCCGTCTCACTCTACTTAGAAAAATTCCTCAATGACAAAGTTCGAAGCCGGTGATTCAATAGTTAGAAAAATTTCACTCTGTAGCCCATAAGGAAGTGTATACGGATCGTACCTCTCTATACGGATCGTATATTTGGCCATACCATTTCACTTGGGCTCAAAACTTTGGAGTCTTAAGCCCAAGGCTATCACACAACCCTCCACACAGTCCGTGTGGCTTCACACGGCCAGTGTAGGGTACAAGTGTGACATACCTTGGTCTCAAACTCCACATTAAGGCCCTCACAGTGCACATAATGCCAAGGGCCACTCCAAGGAAGCTCCAGAAGGTCTTTATAGCCTCATATGGACCATGTAGGCTACCATGGAGCATCACCTTGGTCTAGAACTCTTCAAAACCAAATTTTTAAGCTCCATTAAGGTCGTACAATGTCCGGGACCTTACATCATCTCCCCCTTTGGCAACATTTGTCCTTGAATGTGCTAGAACAAAGCTTGACATAGAAAATGAAACATCAAAACACAAGGTACAATGCATATTTCACAACTTGAGAATTATAAAGTCATTAAAGGTCATATTAAAACATATTCAAATCATTCATAGCATTATAAATCATTTTGGCTCACATGCATATGTGCCATGCCATGAAACTCAAGTGTGAAAAAATTAGGACCACACGAAGACAGAAGAACCTAATACCTTAGGCTTGAGTAGATCAATAAAGATGGGGATATCATTTCATCATGTCCAACTCCGCTTCCCTTATAACACTCTCTGCATGTTGATTTCTCCAAAGTCTCTAACCGAACCAAATCCTAGTTGTGAAGCCACATCACTTTTCTATTCAAAATCTCAACCAGAACTTCCACATAAGACAAGTTCTCCTCAACCTCAAAACCTTCCAAAGGCACAATCATACTAGGATCATCAACAAATTTCTTCAACATAGACACATGGAAAACTGGGTGAATAGAACTCAAATCCGGAGGCAAATCCAACCTATAAGCTACATTCATGATCTGCTCAACAATCTCATAAGGACCTACATACCGAGGACTTAACTTGCCCTTCTTTCCAAAATCCATCACACCCTTCATAGGTGAAACCATCACATACACCCAATCACCAACATGAAACTCAAGATTCCTCTTCCTAAAATTCGAATAGGACATGGCGACTTTAGGTCGCCTTGAACCTCTACCTAATCAACTTTTCTTTCTCCATAGCCTCCAATACTATGTCTAGGCCAATAAAGCCATCTCTCCTGACTCAAACCACCCCACGAGTGATCTACATCTCCTACCGTACAAAGCCTTAAATGGTGCCATACCAATGCCAGCATGAAAGATAGTAGTATAAGAAACTCAATGAGTGGAAGATAGTCATCCCAATTACCTTTTTACTCCAACACACAAGCCCTCAATATTACCTCCAAAGTTTGAATTATCCTCTCGACTTGTCCATCGATTTGAGGATAAAAAACAGTACTCAACTTTACCTTAGTACCAACCTCTTTGAAACAATCTCCAAAAGTGTGAAGTAAATTAGGTACCGCGATTTGATATGATAGACCTAGGCACACCATGCAATCTCACCAACTCTTGGATGTACAACCTTGCATAATCTTTCGCACTAAAGGTAGTCTTGACCGGTAGGAAATGAGCTGACTTACTCATTCGGTCAACAATAATCCAAATTGAGTCAAATTTCCCTCGGGTCCGAGGAAAACCAATCATAAAATCCATGTTCACATCCTCCCACTTCCAGGTAGGAATTTTAATATCTTGGGTCAAACTACTGGGCCTTTGGTGCTCTACTTTCACTTGTTGACAATTAGCACATCCGGACACAAACTTGGTTATGGCTTTCATCATACCACGCCATGTATACACTTCCCTCATATCTCCATACATCTTAGTAGATCCTGGGTGAACAGAATAGTGAGAGTCATGGGCTTCAATCATTATCACCCTCCTAATATCATCTACATTTGAAACACATAACTGATCTTGATACCGAAGCACACCATCTCCCCCTTGGGAGAAAACCTCTATCTTATTTTTGGCAACCAACTTCTTCAACTCAACCAATGACAGATCTAGATCTTGCTTAGCCTTAACATTAACAACTACCGAAGATTCGGCCCCATTCTAAACAAGAATACCACCATCATTAGATTCAGCCAACCGAACACCAAATCTATCCAAATGATGAACATCTCTTGCCAACTCTTTCTTCCCTTCATCATCATGCGCAAAACTTCCAATAAATAGCCTACTAAGAGCATCGGCTACAACATTTACCTTGCAGGGATGATATTGTACACTCATGTCATAGTCCTTTAGGAGTTTCAACCATCTCCTTTGCCTCAAGTTAAGATCCCTTTGAGTGAACACATATTGCAAACTCTTGTGATCGGTGAAAGCATTAACATGCACCCATTACAAATAGTTTCTCCAAATCTTCAAAGCAAACACTACAACCACTAACTCAAAATCATGAGTAGGTTAATTACACTCATGCACCTTCAATTGTCTTGATGCATAAGCTATCACCTTACCATGTTGCATACATACAAAACCCAACCCAATTTGAGAAGCATCAAAATAAACCAGAAACCCATCTAAGCCATTCAGTAGAGTCAAAACAGGTGCCAATCTTTCAATGTCTGAAAACGCTTGTTACATTCATCGTACCATACAAACTTGGCCTTCTTTTGTGCCAACTTGTTCAATGGAGATGCAATAGATGGGAAACCCCCAATGAACCTTCTATAATAACTAGCTCACCTAAGAAAATTCTATATTCCCGAAGGAGTCAATGGTCTAGGCCAATTCTTCACAACCTCAGTCTTCTTTGTGTCAACCTTAACACCATCATCGAATACCACATGAACAAGGAAGGATACCTAACCCAACAAAAACTTGCACTTGCTAAACATAGCATATAACTTCTTCTCCCTCAAAGTCTGATGATCTCTCAAATGATCCATATACTCCCACTCACTTTTGGGAATAAATAAAGATATCATCAATGAAGATAACCACAAAATGTCAAGAAACGGCTTGAACACCTGATTTATAAGATCAATAAATATGGTTGGAGCATTTGTCAAACCAAATGAAATCACTATAAATTCAAAGTGTCCATACCTAGTCCAAAAAGTCATCTCAGGAACGTCACACTCCCTAACCTTCAATTGATGATAACTAGAACAAAGGTCAAGCTTTAAGAAATGGGTGGCCCCTTGAAGTTGATCAAACAAGTCATCGATTCTTGGAAATGGATACCTATTCCGGACGATTACCTTATTTAATTGCCTATAATCAGTGCATATCTGAAAAGATCCATCTTTCTTTCTTACAAACAACATCGGAGCAACCTATGGAGATAAACCTGGTCTAATAAAGCCTTTCTCTAACAAATCCTTCAATTGCTCTTTCAACTCCTTCAACTCAAATGGTGCAATACGATTAGGAGGAAAAGAGATAGGTTGATTGTTCGAAAGATGATTTATGCCAAAGTCTACTTCTCTTTTGGAAGGAATACTTGACAAATCTTAGTGAAACACATTCGAAAACTCATTCACCACGAAAACCAATTCAATAGTTAGTGACTCGAATTCAACATCTTTGAACCTCATAATATGGTAGATACACCCCTTTGAAATAATCTTCTAGACCTTAAGGTGGGAAATAAACCAACCCTTAATAATGGAGTCACTACCCTACCATTCATGAACGGGCTCATCCGATAGCTGGAACTTGAGCTTTTGGGTTCTACGATCTATAGAGGCATATGAAGGGCTCCAATACCCATAGGATTGTAGATCAAAAAGAGCTCCCTTAGAATTTCGGGACTCAAACCAAACTTAACAACCAATAGATGACTCACAAAAGATAAATTGGCATTTGGATCAACCAAAGCGTAAACATCAAATTCAAAGACTTTTAACATACAAGTCACAATATCCAGAGCTTCCTCCACTTCCTAACAAGCATGAAGAGCATAAAACGTATTGTTTCTTTGAGCACCACCTTGGGGATCTCTTGGTTGTCCTTGAGCACTTTGAGCTACTTGACCTTGACCTTTTTTAGCATTCCTAGGACAATAAGCAACCTTGTGGTTCTTGTCAATACACCCAAAGCAAGCACCCAACTCTTTCCAACAAGCTTCCAATGATTCTTCCAACACTTGACACACGGAGGAAACAATGTCCCACCACCCACCGATGCCTTAGAAGGAGGCACCCTCGCATTGGGAAAACCTAGCATTAGAACCTTTGCCCTGTCGGACGTGCCCATAAACACCACCCTTGGAGTTGGAGAACCCATCATCATAATGGTGCCTCTTAGGATCATGCTTTGCTTCTCTTTGGGCTTTTCTCCCTCAATTGCTCAGCATATACCATGAGCATGGAGATGTTCATATCCCGAATGAGCATAGATGTACTATATTATTTCATAACCAAATCAGAGATACCAGAGATAAACTTTTGCATTCGTGTACGGGGTAGGCCATAAGCATGCGAGTTCACTTAGAGAGCTTGGTGAACTTGAGGGGCATAGTCCCTCACACTCATACAACCTTTCTTGAGGTTGATTAACTTAGTCATCTTAGCTTCTCTAAGCTCAAGTAGGAAGAAACAATCAACAAAGACAAACTTGAATTCTTCCCAATTAATAGCATTACCACAAACCCTCTTCACTAACCAGTAAGTATACCATACTTCAGCCACATCATTCAATTTGTATGTAGCTAACTTTTCACTCTCCTCAGATGTGACACCTATAATAGTTAACACCTTAGTAAGCTCATCAATGAACTCTTGAGCATCCTCATCAGCCTTTGACCCATAAAAATCTAGAGGATAAGGTGAAATATCTCACTCTAGAAGCCGGAGTGGGATCTCGAGGAAGATGATCCTGCCTAGTCTAAGAAGTCATCACTTAGGAAAGCATAGTAAAGGCCGTACGTAATTCACCGTTATAGATACTCAGAAGTTAGGGCCAGACTAAATAGGGGAGCCCTTCATAAAGGCATATTTTGTAATGTAGAAAGGACACTATCAGGATAAGGAAGCTAATCATACGGTCTAAAGCACGACACAAAACATGAAAAAGTGAGACAATTCCTAGAACGTCATCACTGCCTCATATTCATAGGCATGGTGCACTTCACACCCATGAATAGGACTCTACTCGACGCGACATGTTGGACGATGAGGATCCTTCACAAACCTAGTTGCTTAGGTACCAAGCTTGTCACGACCTAGACCTAGGGTCTAGAAGTGACATGGCGAATGGGAACCTAAGAGTCCCCAAACAAGCCCCATAGTATCCATACTTACATCATCAGTTCAGAAGCATAATCAAATATTAAACACATAATTCTAAGGGACGAGGAAGTAGAACTCACCCTATGGGGATGTCATAAAAAATGGGGGGAACATGGAATCACATAACACATTAACACATAAAGACTAGGGGGCGGGTAAGTAGGACTCACATTATCGAGGCGATATGGGACTTAGGATTTTTCAAATCATAACACATAAGCATTTCATAATACTCATAATCAATCTATATAACATTATCTCAACAGATAGCAACAATCATAAGCATAATCTCTGAATACAACACTTGGCATATAAACATAAAAGAGTACACAAGATGTTCAACAATGCCTATAATCATAAGATAGGACAGGGGCCAAGACTTGTCCCTGGCTCACCCTCAATGTAAATGTATAAACAAAAGCACCATAGGTAGAGGAACGGTGGTTTGTCCTTGGAATATAGGACTCACCACAACAAGCAAATCTCAAGGTCCAAGCTAACCATCGTACAGTGGATTCCTCGAGCCCTACATGGTTAGATCAATGCAAGCAAAAAGATGTGTTAGTATGTTTGAATGTACTAAGTATGCGGGCATACAATGCATATGATTAGCAAAACTGCATTCAATGTTAAATAAAAAAGCACACAATAGATAAGGAGATACATATCAAGAGACGTAATATATAATATTCCATGAAATTGAAGATGCATGATATATACAGTAATGCTCATATATGATGGAGATGGACTATAATTGACAAATCAAACTAACACGATTTATATTTTGAATTAGTCCCATAAAGATCTCCCATCAGTAGGGGATGATTACTTGCCAATGGTAATCTATATCACACCTTACGAACCTCATCATTTTAGTGGATGGTCACCTTATTTACGACCACTCATTTCAGAAGTATTTCCATTATCATATCATGTCATATCATATGAATGTATAACCATTCCTTACAACTCAATCATTTCGGTAACGACTTTCATTCCTATGCTAGTATATAGTTCAAAGAAAAAGAGGGGGCCCTTGGGGATAGCCCTAAAGCCCCCAATCCATTGGTGCTAAGTCACAACCCCCCACGAGAATACTAATACATATGCATGCTTTCAGAATAAGCAAGTCATTTAAAATCATTTCAATGCATGTTTAGGCATAAAAGCCAAACATTCTGTATAATCATGCATTTATAGGCTACAAAACCAAATAATAACTCAATATCGTATTTCTCATGCATAGGAATAGCTCATTTATTAAACGATATGGTCCAAGCATCCAATATGCTTAAAGAGCCATTAATAATAGACACTTATGTGATCACATTCTTGTCATAACCATATATGTGAGCTTAACTCATCGAAATCATTTTCATAAAACATGTGTGAGTTTAACCCACCGATAATTTCATTAAATCCAATGATCATGAATGCATATACCATGAATGATATGTGAATATCAATGGGTAATTTAGATTCAATATAAAATCAATAATATAATACGAAATTCAAGTAAACCCATAAGTAAAATCCAAATCCAAATCATAATATTGATTAACATTCTTAGATAAAACTTTAAAGGGACAATGCATATTAAAATATTTATAATAATCATGTAATTCATCATATAGGGCATAAAGCAATTTAAAATCATAAAATAAGCATAGCACATACTTGAATTGATTTTACTAAATAATAATCTTCAAAATCCACTTCTAAAGTAAGCAAAATTTCATAAAATTGAGTGTAAAAGAGTTTCGGTCTTCTTTGTTGAAAGGACGAAGAATCAAACCCACATACCTTAGATAATGAAGAAGATTCAAGAAGAAATTTGATGAAGAAGAGAGGTTTCATTTGATTTTCCAAGCTTAGTCTTCACAAGAGCCTTTGAGAAAGTTCGTAAACAGAGTTCCTCTAAGTAAATGAATGAATCTGAATGAGAGGAATAAAAAATATGTCATTTGAATGTCCTTAGGTAGCATAGAAAGTAACAAGAGACCCTTAGGATAAATGATAATTACGAAAATTCCATTAATGAAACAAGTAGAAAATTGATGAAGTCGTGTCTCAAGGAGGGTGGTGCGGTCCATGATCGGCCATACAAACCACACATTTACCCGTGATCTAAAACTTGGAAAATTTCACTTGATAGAGGTTTGAAATGGTAATTCCATACTTAGAAAAAAAATTGATGTAGGCATCCATATGAAGGGTGGTATGGACAATACCTAAGCCACACGGTCCATGCATCTTCTCATGCCCAAGGCTACCGCTCGGCCATCCACATGATCCATTCGGCTTTACACACTCCATGTGGGCTCCAAGTGTGGTATGCCTTGGTCTCAAACTCCATATTAAGGCCCTCACACCACATATAAGGCCAAGGGCCACTCCAAGGAAGCTCCACATGGTCTGTATAGACTCATACGAACCGTGTAAGCTTCCATGGATCGTCACCTTGGTCCGAAAATCTCTAGAACCAAATTTTCAAGCTTTATTAAGGTCGTATAACATCTGGGTCCTTACACAGTTGGTGCAGACAAGAGCACCTAGATACTATCCTAAGGGTGGTATTTCTTATATGTGTTTTTGTTGATTTAGAGAAGAGAAGTGATAAGCTAAGTTCTCAATGTTCGAGTTTTGGCTAGAGTTTGTTGCATTTCTTATCCATGTTATGTTAAAAGTGGGTATTATGATCGATCTAGCCAAGGTAGTACATGTTCGTTAGTGGGCTATGCCTACTTCTATAGCATGTTGTTTAGGGTTTTTCCATCTATAGCAGCCCCGTTGACTAGAATGACTCAAAAGGCTGTAGGATTCTAGTGGTCAAATGATTGTGAGTTAAGATTTCAAAAGCTCAAAGATTTGTTGACTTCAGCACCTATTCTTGCTTTACCCAGGGAGGGATTTCCATTTGTCGTATATTGTGATGTTTCAAGTGTAGATTTTGGTGGCATATTGATGCAAAAGGGGAGAGCGATAGCCTATGCTTCGAGACAGCTTAAGGTGCATGAGAAGAACTACCCTACCCATAACTTGGAGTTTGTTGTAGTTGTGTTTAGGTTGAATTATGAGATCTTTGTTGATCACTAGAGCCGCAAATACATCTTTGCTAAGCCTAACATGAACATGAGAAAGTGCAGGTGGTTAGAGTTTCTTAAGGACTATGATATCTCAATACTCTATCTACTCGAGAAGGTCAATGTACTAGTAGATGCTTTGGTTGAAAGGCTACTAGTATGGGAAGTTTTGCATTCAAGAGGGTTGAGGAGGGGCCTTTAGCTCTAGAGGTTCCATCACTTTCTAGGTAGATGATTCGTTTGGATATTTCTCCTCCTCAGATATTTTGGCTTTTGTTGAGACTAGATCTTGTTTGCTTGATCAGATATATGCTCACCAGTTCGAGGATCATAACTTATGCATGATTCATGATAAAGTGTTGAGAGGTGAAGCCATGGTTTGCTATTATTGATTTTGATGGTGTTTTATGGGTTAATGGTTGATTTTGTATGCCTAAAGTTTGGAATTGGGTGAAATTGATATAAAAAAGGGTCCCATTGTGCTAGATATTCTATTTATTTGGGTGTGGCTATGATGTATCATGATTTTATATAACATTATTGGTGGTTTGGCATGAGGAGAGACATAGTTGAGTTCATGGACAAGTATTTGAATTGCCAATAAGTGAAGTATGATCATCAAAAGCCCGGTCGATCGATGCAAAGGATGCCCATTCCTGAGCGAAAGTGGGAAAGAGTGAATATGGATTTTGTCAAAGCTTTTCCCATGGACTTGAGAAAGTTTGATCCAGTCTGGGTGGTCATTGACTTATTGACCAAGTCAGCACACTTCATGCAATTGAAGACAAGCTACAGTGCAGAGCAGTTGGCTAGATTGTATATCCGAGAAATTGTCATATTGCATGGTGTTCCACTGTTTATAGTATTAGGTAGAGGGTTTGTGTTTACTTCTCACTTTTGGCGGGCTTTAAAGTATGGTTTGTGTACTAGAGTGGATTTGAGTCAACATTTCACCCTTAGACTGATAGTCAATCACAACGCACTATTCAGGTGTTGTAGGGCTTCTTAAGGGTTGTGTTATTGATTTTGGGGCCCGATGGGACCAGCACCTACCATTGGCATAGTTTGCAAAAAAAATAGTTACCATTCCAGCATACAAATGGCACTGTTTGAGGTCTTGTATGGCCGGACATGTAGATCACCCATTGGATGGATCAAGTTTTGGGCGAGGTGCTGGGTGTTGATTTACTTCAGGATGTCATGGACTGGGTCCGACTGATTCAACATATTCAACATATACTCCTGATAGCCTAGAGTCGCCAGAAAAGTTATGTTGATACGAGGGTTAGGCCTCTTGAGTTCCTTGTTAGTGACAGTGTTTCGTTGAAAGTTTCACCCGTGAAGGGTGTGATGAGATTCCGAAAGAGGGGAAAGCGTAGTGCCAAATTCATTAGCCCTTTTGAGATTTTGAGGAGAGTTTGTGAGGTAGCCTATGAGTTGGGTTTACCACCGTGATTACTTTCTGTACATCCTCTTTTCCATGTTTTTATCCTCCGTTGGTACATTCTAGATGAGTCCCATGTGATTTCTTATGACTCTATTGAATTGGATCCAGATTTTCCCTTTGAAAAGGAGCCTACAACCTTATTGGATAGGCAGGTTTGGAGATTGAGATCCAAAGATATGCCTTTTGTGAGGGTATAGTGGCGGCACCATTCTATTGATGAGACCACTAGGGAATTGGAGTCTAACATGTGAGCTAGATATCACAACCTTTTTTATGCTTCAGATACTCCTCTTTTCCTTATGTTTGAGGACGAATATTCTTTTTAGTAGTGAGAAATGTAATGACATGATTAGTCATTTTTTGTTTTATCTATAAACATTACTATTTTACCCTTTCGTAAGTTACTTTGGGTCCACTTTGAACTATTTAAGTGGTTAGAAATAAAATCTTGAGGTTTAAGTGACTTACATCGGTAAATGTGATTTACAGACCTCGAAATTGAATTTCGATAAATTTATTGAGTCTGTATCGATGTTTCTTGTATAATTACGTATACAGTTTGTAAATTTTGAGTCCATATGCGTTCTGGGGTCCGTTTTGAATTTTCACATTGGTTGGTGTGAGGGTATCTTGTGCATCCCCAATTTGTTCTCCGCCTTTGCGGAAGTAGAGGTACTTTTGTGCGCCACGATCGCAGACAAGGTCGACCTTCGTGGAGTAAATTTCCGAGTCTGTTTTAAAGACGTAAAATCAGATTTTCACTCTATTTTCAATATTTCAAGCTTTGGGGACACTTTTTTAAGAGGATTTCAAAGAAAACTTTTAGGCAAGTGTTTAGAACATCATTTTAATTAATTTCCATGGTTTTTATCTTGATTTTGACTTGAATTTCATAATTTTGAACATCTAAAATTGGGGATTTTCGGTCTATAATTTGAAACTATGGGGATTTTTTTTATCGATTTGAACTTGATTTTAGTGGGATTTTCACCCACGAACTCCATTTTTCGTGCAAAATCCAATTTTAAAGTCAATATTTAGATTTGAGACTTTCAAATTTTAGCCCTAATTTTTGACCATTTTTCCCTAAGCCTAAAATATGCCAATATGTGTATCATCATGCACCTCGTGATACATAGTCTCCATTTTTTATGGTGGTTGATCAATCTGTGGATTATTTAGAGGCTTGAGTTGATTGAGATCTTGTCTGAGCGCAGTTTCGGCATTGAGGTAGGTTTGTTTAACCTTTTTGGAACTGGATTTGAGTTATTGATCATGCTTATGTGATAATTGGGAGAGGTAGATTAAATTATGACTTGATATGATTGAAATTGATGGGAATATTGTATCGAATATACCAAAATATCAAATAAATGATGATGAATTGAATGATATCACGAGATTTGAAATAATTTGGATGTCACTACGATAATATGAAATTTGAGATAACCTCTTCATAGCGTTGTGGCATAATTGATGATGAATGTTTTAAATTTGAGAATTTTAGGCCTATTTCAAGTGCTTATGGAGCCTGTTTCATTGACATCTTTATTATGGTTGAGTTAGCAATGATATGAGTTAATGATGGCCATACAATAATGAGTGGAACTCATGATACAGTCTGTCTGATGTGATGGGTATTGCACATATCTTATATTTACTAGTTGCAATGGTATATGTATCTACATTATTATGCACACATGTTACATCTGGCTTGCTGCATTGGCATCCACATATATCAGACTTCGTTGTTGCATTGGTATGCACACTGCTTTATACTTATATTGTGGCATTTGCATCAAGATTTTATAAATATGTTTTGGCATTGGTATGCTCATGCTTTATATTATATTTGCTATACTTGAGGCCAATGACACCTCGAGATACCTCTTCTTGAGGCCTTTGACAATTCAAGGTATTTTATCTTAAGGCCTGCGACGTCTTAAGATATTTTAGTACATGGCCTAATTAGCCTTCGAGTTTTGTCTTATAGCACAACTCGATAGATGTGTACCCCAGCCCTGCGATGATCACGATTATGCATACATGGCCCGCGATGCCCCTTGATTCTATCTTGTAGCTTCATCTCAATAGATGCATACATCGACCCTGTGACAATCGACATTTCACTACATACACGGCCTATGATTCTATTGCGTTCATGCATAACATTGCATTGCATTATTGATTTGGTTCACACTTTATGCTTATTATAATTTTTGATCATATTGTATTGTGTACCAACCATTTGATGCAGGTGATAAGATTCTACGTTATTACATACTTGCTTTCATTTCTCTGACTTAATCGGCTTAACCTACTGGGTATATTTTAGTTTATATACCCCTACTTTGTTTCCTCCCTGCAAATCGACTACAGGGACCCACAAAGGGTAGTTGATCACTCTAGTGTTATTCTGCTTCCATCCAGATCATTCTGGGAAGGCTCAGACTTCGAGTCTCCATGGATCTTTGGGACTCCCTCTTTGTTTCTTTCTTTCAGGCTTTGCATCAGATATTATGAGACAACCTTGTACCTTCTTTTGAAAGGGACGAAGAATCAAACCCACATACCTTAGCTAATGAAGAAGATTCAAGAAGAAATTTGATGAAGAAGAGAGGTTTCATTTGATTTTCCAAGCTTAGTCTTCACAAGAGCCTTTGAGAAAGTTCGTAAACAGAGTTCAATATAAATCTAAGTAAATGAATGAACTTGAATGAGAGGAATAAAAAATAAGTAATTTGAATGTCCTTAGGTAGCATAGAAAGTAACAAGAGACCCTTAGGATAAATGATAATTACGAAAATTCCATTAATGAAACAAGTAGAAAATTGATGAAGTCGTGTCTCAAGGAGGGTGGTGCGGTCCATGATCGGCCATACGAACCAGACATTTACCCGTGATCTAAAACTTGGAAAATTTCACTTGATAGAGGTTTGAAATGGTAATCCCATACTTAGAAAACAAAATTGATGTAGGCATCCATATGAAGGGTTGTATGGACAATACTAAGCCACACGGTCCATGCACCTTCTCATGCCCAAGGCTACCGCTCGGCCATGCACATGATCCATTCGGCTTTACACACTCCATGTGGGATCCAAGTGTGGCATGCCTTGGTCTCAAACTCCATATAAAGGCCCTCACACCACATATAAGGCCAAGGGCCACTCCAAGGAAGCTCCACATGGTCTGTATAGACTCATACGAACCATGTAGGCTACCATGGATCATCACCTTGGTCCGAAAATCTCTAGAACCAAATTTTCAAGCTTTATTAAGGTCGTACAACATCTAGGTCCTTACAAAGTTGGTACAGATAAGAGCACCTAGATACTATCCTAAGGGTGGCATTTCTTATATGTGTTTTTGTTGATTTAGAGAAGAGAAGTGATAAGCTAAGTTCTCAATGTTCGAGTTTTGGCTAGAGTTTGTTGCATTTCTTATCCATGTTATGTTAAAAGTGGGTATTATGATCGATCTAGCCAAGGTAGTACATTTTCGTTAGTGGGCTATGCCTACTTCTATAGCATGTTGTTTAGGGTTTTTCCATCTATAGCAGCCCCGTTGACTAGAATCACTCAAAAGGCTGTAGGATTCTAGTGGTCAAATGATTGTGAGTTAGGATTCCAAAAGCTCAAAGATTTGTTGACTTCAGCACCTATTCTTGCTTTACCCAAGGAGGGATTTCCATTTGTCGTATATTGTGATGTTTCAGGTGTAGGTTTAGGTGGCATATTGATGCAAAAGGGGAGAGCTATAGCCTATGCTTCGAGACAGCTTAAGGTACATGAGAAGAACTACCCTACCCATGACTTGGAGTTTGTTGTAATTGCGTTTGGGTTGAATTGTGAGATCCTTGTTGATCGCTAGAGCCGCAAATACATCTTTGCTAAGCCTAACTTGAACATGAGAAAGTGAAGGTGATAAGAGTTTCTTAAGGACTATGATATCTCAATACTCTATCTACTCGAGAAGGCCAATGTACTAGTAGATGCTTTGGTTGAAAGGCTACTAGTATGGGAAGTTTTGCATTCTAGAGGGTTGAGGAGGGGCCTTTAGCTCTAGTGGTTCCGTCACTTGCTAGGTAGATGATTCGTTTGGATTTTTTTCTTCTTAGAGTATTTTGGCTTTTGTTGAGACTAGATCTTGTTTGCTTGATCAGATATGTGCTCACCAGTTCGAGGACCATAACGCATGCATGATTCATGATAAAGTGTTGAGAGGTGAAGCCATGGTTTACTATTATTGATTCTGATGGTGTTTTAAGGGTTAATGATAGAGTTTATGTGCCTAAAGTTTGGAATTGGGTGAAATTGATATATAAAAGAGTACCATTGTGCTAGATATTCTATTTATTCGGGTTTGGTTATGATGTATCATGATTTTATATAACAATATTGGTGGTTTGGCATGAGGAGAGACATAGTTGAGTTCATGGACAAGTATTTGAATTGCCAATAGGTGAAGTATGAGCATCAAAAGCCCGGTGGATCGATGCAAAGGATGCCCATTCCTGAGCGGAAGTGGGAAAGAGTAAATATGGATTTTGTCAACGCTTTTCCCATGGACTTGAGAAAGTTTGATCCAGTCTGGGTGGTCGTTGACTTATTGACCAAGTCAGCACACTTTATGCCAATGAAGACAAGCTACAGTGCAGAGCAGTTGGCTAGATTGTATATCCGAGAAATTGTCCTATTGCATGGTGTTCCACTGTCTATAGTATTAGGTAGAGGGTTTGTGTTTACTTCTCACTTTTGGCGGGCTTTAAAGTATGGTTTGTGTACTAGAGTGGATTTGAGCCAACATTTCACCCTTAGACTGATAGTCAATCACAACGCACTATTCAGGTGTTGTAGGACTGCTTAAGGCTTGTTTTATTGATTTTGGGGCCCGATGGGACCAGCACCTACCATTGGCATAGTTTGCAAATAAAATAGTTACCATTCCAGCATACAAATGGCACTGTTTGAGGTCTTGTATGGCCGGACATGTAGATCACCCATTGGATGGATCAAGTTTTGGGCAAGGTGTTGGGTGTTGATTTGCTTCAGGATGTCATGTACTGGGTCCGACTGATTCAACATATACTCCTGACAGCCTAGGGTTGTCAGAAGAGTTATGTTCATACGGAGGTTAGGCCTCTTGAGTTCTTTGTTAGTGACAGTGTTTCGTTGAAAGTTTAACCCGTGAAGGGTGTGATGAGATTCCGAAAGAGGGGAAAGCATAGTGCCAAATTCATTATCCCTTTTGAGATTTTGAGGAGAGTGTGTGAGGTAGCCTATGAGTTGGGTTTACCACCGTGATTACTTTCTGTACATCCTCTTTTCCATGTTTTTATGCTCCGTTGGTACATTCTAGACGAGTCTCATGTGATTTCTTATGACTCTATTGAATTGGATCCAGATTTGCCCTTTGAAGAGGAGCCTACAACCTTATTGGATAGGTAGGTTTAGAGATTGAGATCCAAAGATATGCCTTTTGTGAAGGTATAGTGGCGGCACCATTCTATTGATGAGACCACTTGGGAATTGGAGTCTAACATGTGAGCTAGATATCACAACCTTTTTTATGCTTCAGATACTCCTCTTTTCCTTATGTTTGAGGACGAATATTCCTTTTAGTAGTGAGTAATGTAATGACATGATTAGTTTTTGTTTTATCTATGAAAATTACTATTTTACCCTTTCGTAAGTTACTTTGAGTCCACTTTGAACTATTTAAGTTGTTAGAAATAAAATCTTGAGGTTTAAGTGACTTGAATTGGTAAATGTGATTTACAAACCTCGAAATTGAATTTCGATAAATTCATTGAGTCTGTATCGATGTTTCTTGTATAATTACGTATACCGTTTGTAAATTCTGTGTCCATATGTGTTCTGGGGTCCGTTTTGAATTTTCACATTGGCTGGTGTGAGGGTATCTTGTGCATCCCCAATTTGTTCTCCGCCTTCGCGGAAGTAAAGGCACTTTTGTGTGCCACGATCGCAGACAAGGTCGACCTTCGTGGAGTAAATTTCCGAGTCTGTTTTAAAGACGTAAAATCGGATTTTCACTCTATTTTCAATATTTCAAGCTTTGGGGATAATTTGTTAAGAGGATTTCAAAGAAAACTTTTAGGTAAGTTTTTAGAACATCATTTTAATTAATTTCCATGGTTTGTATCTTGATTTTTACTTGAATTTCATAATTTTGAACTTCTAAAATTGGGGATTTTCGGTCTATAATTTTGAAACTATAAATGGGGATTTTCTTTTTATCGATTTGAACTTGATTTTAGTGGGATTTTCACACACGGACTCCATTTTTCGTGTAAAATCCAATTTTAAAGTCAATATTTAGTTTGAGACTTTCAAATTTTACCCCTAATTTTTGACCATTTCTCCCTAAGCCTAAAATATGCCAATATGTGTATCATCATGTACCTCTTGATGCATAGTCTCCATTTGTTACGGTGGTTGATCAATCTGTGGATTATTTAGAGGCTTGAGTTGATTGAGATCTTGTCTAAGCGCGGTTTCGGCATTGAGGTAGGTTTGTTTAACCTTTTTGGAACTGGATTTGAGTTATTGATCATGCTTATGTGATAATTGGGAGAGGTAGATTAAATTATGACTTGATATGATTGAAATTGATGGGAATATGGTATCGAATATACCAAAATATTGAATAAATGATGATGAATTGAATGAGATCACAAGATTTGAAATAATTTGGATGTCATTACGATAATATGAAATTTGAGATAACCACTTCATAGCGTTGTAGCATAATTGATGATGAATGTTTTAAATTTGAGAATTTTAGGCCTATTTCAAGTGCTTATGGAGCCTGTTTCATTGACATCTTTATTATGGTTGAGTTAGCGATGATATGAGTTAATGATGGCGCAACAATAATGAGTGGAACTCATGATACAGTCTGTCTGATGTGATGGGTATTGCACATATCTTATATTGACTAGTTGCAATGGTATATGTATCTATATTATTATGCACACATGTTACATCTGGCTTGCTGCATTGGCATCCACATATATCAGACTTCGTTGTTGCATTGGTATGCACACTGCTTTATACTTATTTTGTGGCATTTGCATCAACATTTTATAAATATGTTTTGACATTGGTATGCTCATTCTTTATATTATATCTCCTATACTTGAGGCCAACGACACCTCGAGATACCTCCTCTTGAGGCCTTTGACACTTCAAGGTATTTTATCTTAAGGCCTGCGACGTCTTAAGATATTTTAGTACATGGCCTAATTAGCCTTCGAGTTTTGTCTTGTAGCACAACTCGATAGATGTGTACCCCAACACTGCGATGATCATGATTATGCATACATGGCCCGCGATGCCCCTTGATTCTATCTTGTAGCTTCATCTCAATAGATGCATACATCGACCCTGTGACAATCGACATTTCACTTCATACATGGCCTATGATTCTATTGCGTTCATGCATAACATTGCATTGCATTATTGATTTGGTTCACACTTTATGCTTATTATAATATGTGATCGTATTGTATTGTGTACCAACCCTTTGATGCAGTTGATAAGATTCTACGTTATTACATACTTGTTTTCATTTCTCTTACTTAATCGGCTTAACCTACTGGGTATATTTTAGTTTACATACCCCTACTTTGTTTCCTCCCTGCAAATCGACTACAGGGACCCACAAAGGGTAGTTGATCACTCTAGTGTTATTCTGCTTCCATCCAGATCATTCTGGGAAGGCTCAGACTTCGAGTCTCCATAGATCTTTAGGACTCTCCCTTTGTTTCTTTCTTTCAGGCTTTGCATCATATATTTTGAGACAACCTTGTACCTTCTTTTGACATAGTTGTATTTACCCTTGAATAATATTTTAGAAGCTTTTGTACTAATGACTCCTGCTTTCGGGATATTTCTTTTATCCTATTAGTTTTTTTTTGCAATATTTATCTTTCTCTAGTTGCGATTTGTTTTGGATCATGACAAGTAGACCTAGAGTGGTGTCTTTTTAGGGCAACCATCTTAGAGATAGGGAAATAGGGCTTGTTATCATATTGATGAGACTGAGCACTTGGCTCATCATTTTCCTTACCGTATACCGTTTGCTCAGACATCAGGTTCTCAGCCAGCTCGTCCAGCTCCAGCGCGGTACCTAGAGACACACTTCAACCTATGTGAGGTGGTGCTAGAGGGGGTCATGGCATAGTTAGAGTTGGTGCTCATGGTGATTCAAAGGCCAGTGGTGGGCGTGCAGTTTTTTATGCTATTCTAAATAGAGTTGAGGTAGAGGTCTCTAATGCAATTATCACAAGTATAGTCCCAATGTGTAACCGTTCGACTTAGGTTTCATTTTATCCAGGCTCTACTTATTCATATGTGTTAACTTATTTTGCTTCTAATATTGATATTATGTATGAGCTGCTTGCGAAGCCTATTTGTCTTTCCACCCCGGTATGTGAACCTTTAGTTCTGAATCAAGTTTATCAGGGTTGTGTGGTGACTTTTATGGGGAAGGATACGGTTGCTAACCTAATATTATTGGATATGGTTAATTTAGATATGATTTTGTTAATTGATTGGTTGTCGCCTTATCAAAGTTATTCTTTACTGTCATGCAAAGACCGTGACCCTGCCTAGCCCTGACTTGTTTTAGTTGATTTGGACTAGAGCTCCTAGCTCCTATCTATGGGGGTTGTTTCATATGTGCATGCTCTTCAACTGAAGTGGAAGGGGTGTTTGGCTTATTTAGTTCATGTTTGGATTGTTTCTCAGGAGCCTCCATTATAGGGGACTACTAGGGTTTCTAGAGCGTTTATGGATGTATTTGTGATTGATTTTCTTGGTATTCCTCCGGATTGTGATGTTGACTTTGCTATTGATGTAGATTCAGGCACTAAGTCCATATCTATTGGAAAAATTACATATAATCCCCCTAAAGTTATACCTATTATCTAAGTAGACACCTAAAGTTTCGAGGTCCTATTACCCCATGAAAACTATTTTAACCCATTATAAAGACACTATTTTAACTAATTTTTACATCTACGGTGATACCACATTTGAGGAACGCGTCATTGAGTAAAATTCAACTCAAAACCAGCACAAATTTGGCACGTACCATTGCTACTTTGAACTCCCCATTACTCATCTACTTTGTTTAAGACAAAGAGAACCAATGTTGAAGAACTCCCATTACTGCATCTCCTTTGTTTAAGAAAACAAAATTGAAGAACTCCAAAATCTTGAGAAAAATGCAGTAGCGAATTTGAAATATTTCTTAAGGATGCTGTTATTGTTCCATCGCCATCCTCCTATCGAAGGAGAAGGAGAATAAATCATACCCAAAAATAGCAATTTCAGTTGTCGTAGCAATCCAAGAGGAAGCTAGCAAGCCGTTGATGAAATTCTTCGCTGACGATGAACATTCCATTATCTAGTTACAATTAAATCTCTCCTCTGAAATTCAATCTGAAACAACAATAAAAATTACCCATAATTTAAATAGTGGAATTTGTTCAATTTACAACTCTAGACTTCAAAATGTTTAAAAAAATAAATAAAATTGAAGCCATTAGAAGTTGTTAGAGAGCGGGAAATGTTATATAGGATATAAAAAGGATACAAATTATTTTGAGTAAGCTTTTTGGATCAACATCCCATATCCAGTTGGTAATCCAAACATCAGATTTATTATCTAATTTATGTAAATTTGCAGTTGATTAATTCTTGTTCATGGAGGCATTTGTAAAAAGAAAGAAGAAGAGTTTCATTGTACATTTGTTGAAAAGGAGGAAGAAAGGAGAGTTGAATGAATTACTCTATTGAATTTGATGGTTAAAATGTGAGCTATTTTTGGTTTCACCTTAATCCTTTCTAAATTACAGGAAAAATTAAAAAAATATTATTTTATTTTGGAAGTGAACATATGCACAAGCTTTGAGATTAGCATTGTTGTCAATATGATGGATTTATAATAACTGAGAATAGTTTGATGGGGTAATAGGACCCCCACAAACTTAAGCTGTCTACTTAGAAAATAGGTATAAGTTTAGGGGTTTTTTATTTATTTTCTCTATCTATTTCTTCTTATCGGATGGCTCCGGCTGAATTGAAGGAGTTGAAAGAACAGTTGGAAGATTTGTTGAAGAAAGGCGTTATCTGTTCGAGTGTTTCTCCCTAGGGTGATGTAATTTTTTTTGTGAAGAAGAAGGATAGCAATATACGTATGTGTATTGACTATTATTAGCTTAATAAAGTGAAAATCGAGAACAAATATCTTTTACCTCGCATTGATGAGATTTTTTACTAGTTGTAGGGTGCCTTGGTGTTCTGCAAGATTAAGCTGACGTCTGGTTACTATTAGTTGAGAGTTTGGGAGTCTAATATCTTGAATAATGCCTTCAATACCCGTTATGGGCATTATGAGTTCGTGGTCATGTCATTTGGTTAACTAATGCCCACCTTCTTTTATGTAGTTGATGAACTGAGTGTTCAGGCTCTATTTAGACATCTTTGTGATTATGTTCATAGATGATACCTTGGTTTATTCCAAGAGTGAGGCAGATCATGCTTAGCACTTAAGGATTGTACTTCAGAGATTGAGGGAAGAGAAATTGTACGCAAAGTTCTCAACGTGTGAGTTTTGACTTAAGGCCATTGCATTTATTTGCCAGGTTTTGTCAAAATAGGATATTATGGTCAATCCAACCAAGGTAGCAACTATTGATGAGTAGGGTAGGCCCATTTTAGTGACTGATATTCAAAGTTTCCTTAGTTTAAGTGGGTACAATTAGCGTTTTGTTCAAGGTTTCTCCTCTATAGTAGCCCTGTTGACCAGATTAACTTAAAAGGTTGTAACATTCTAGTGGTCAGATGATTGTAAGTTGAGCTTCCAAAAGCTCATTAATTTATTGACTTCAGCACATATTCTTGCTTTACTCAAGAAGGGAGTTCTATTTGTTGTATATTTTGATGCTTCAGGTGTGGGCTTGGGTGGTGTATTGATGCAAGAAGGGAGAGTGGTAGCCTATGCTTCTAGACAACTAAAGGTGAATGAAAAGAACTACCCTACCCATGACATGGAGTTCGTTGTAGTTGTGTTTGTGTTAAAATTATGGAGACATTATCTTTATGGGGTGCATTGTGAGATCTTTAGTGATCACCAGAGTCTCAAATACATCTTTACTCAGCCTAATCTGAACATGAGACACAATATGTGGTTAGAGTTGCTTAAGAACTTTGATATCTCTATTCTCTATCCCCTCGAGAAGGCCAGTGAGGTGGCAGATGCTTTAAGTTGGAAGACCACTAGTATGAGGATTTTGGCATTCTATAAGGCTGAGGAGGGGCCCTTAGCTCTAGAGGTTCAGTCACTAGCTAGGCGAATGGTCCATTTGGACATTTTTCCTCCTCAGAGTATTTTGACATTTGTTGAGGCTAGAGCTTCTTTGCATGATCTGATATGTGCTCACTAGTTTGAGGACCCCAGATTATGCATGGTTTGTTATAGAGTGTTACGAAGTGGAGCTAAGGTTGATATTATTGATGTTAATGATTATTTAGGGTTAATGGTAAAGTTTGTGTGCCTAAAGATGGGGATTGGCTGAGACTGATATTAGAGGAGGCCCATTGTGCTATATATTCCATCAATCCGTGTGTGGCTATGATGTATCATGATCTTAAACAACCTTATTGGTTGTTTGGCATGAGAAGTGACATAGTTCAGTTTGTGTCAAAGTGTTTGAATTGCCAACAGCTGAAGTATGAGCGTCAAAAGCCCGGTTGATCGATACAAAGGATGCCCATTCCCGAGTGGAAGTGGGGGAGAGTGACTATAGATTTTGTCACAGGTTTGCCCATGGCCTCGGGTAAGTTTGATTCAGTTTGGGTGGTTGTACATCGATTGTCCAAGTTGGCACACTTGATACTCATGAATACTAGCTATAGTGTAGAGTAGTTGGCTAGATCGAATATCTGGGACATGGTCAGATTGCATAGTGTGTCAGTGTTTATAGTATCAGACAAAGGATCTATGTTTACTTCTCACTTTTGGTAGGCTCTACTGCATGCTTTGGATACTAGAGTGGATTTAAGTTCAGCTTTTCACCCTCAGATAGATGGTCAATCATAGCTCACCATTCAGGTGTTGGAGGACATGCTTAGGGCCTGTGTTATTGATTTTGTGGCCCGATGGGATGAGCACTCACCATTGATAGAGTTTGCATATAACAATAGTTACTATTACAACATCCAAATGGCACTGTTTGAGGGCTTGTATGGCCAGAGGTATAGATCACCCATTGGATGGTTCGATTCTGGTTCAACTAAGGTATTTGGTGTTGACTTGCTTCAGGATGTCATAGACTGAGTTCGACTCATTCATAGTAGACTGTTGACATTCCAGAGTCGCCAGAAGAGTTATGCTGATAAGAGGGTTAGACATCTTGAGTTCTTTGTTGGTGACGGTGTTTAGCTAAAAGATTCACCCATGAAGGGTGTGATGAGATTCGGAAAGAGGGGAAAGCTTAGTCCCAAATTCATTAGCCCATTTGAGATTTTGAGGAGAGTTGGTGAGGTAGCTTATGAGTTGGCTTTACCACCGAGATTATCTTCTGTTCATCCTATTTTTCATGTTTCTATGCTCCATCGGTACACTTCAAATGAGTCCCATGTGATTTCTCATGACTCTGTTTAGTTGTGTCCAGATTTGACCTTTGAAGAGGAACCTATATCTATATTATATAGGCTGCTCTGGAGATTGAGATCCAAAGATATACCTTCTGTGAAGGTTTAGTGACAGCTCCATTCTGTTGATAAGGCCACCTGGGAGTTGGAATCTTATATGCGGGCTAGATATCCCAGCTTTATTGAGGCTTCAGGTACTCCTCTTTTCCTTAGGTTCGAGGACGAATATTGTTTTTAGTGGTGAATTATGTAATGACCTGGTTGGTCATTTTTGGCTTTATATTCAAAAATTACCATTTTACCTTTGTAGGTTGCTTTGGGCCTACTTTGAACTATTTGAATAGTTAGAGCTAAAATACCGAATTTTAAAAATTGAAAATATGAGTTTGGTCCTTTTGAAAATTAAAGTTGTTGAAAAAGTGAGTTTTTCTGTCATCTTGAGATTCGAAGGTTGGATTGGGGATCCGTCGATTCCATTAGCTCTCAAATGTTGAAACCAAACTACAAAAAGTTGCAGAACTGAATTTGTAGTTAAATGAGGCTTTTAGGCCTATAGTTTTGATCTAATCATTTCTGGAATCAAAGTTTGACTTTGATCAACATTCAGAGTTCGAAAGCTTAGATCAAAATTCCAACAGTTCCAATAGTTTTGGATGGTAAAACTAACGCTAAAAATGGTGTCATCATAATTTTTGGAGTTTTCAAGGGTAGTTTTTGTATTTTGAATCGTAAACTAGTTTTATTGACTTGCATTGGTAAATGTGTCATGGAGACCTCATAATCGAATTTCAATGATTCTGCTTAGTTCGGATAACTCTTTTTGGCATGAATACATGTATAAAATTTGTGAAACTCTTAGTATGGATGAGTTATAGGGGGCCATTTTGAGTGTTGGCAATGGATGGTGTGGGGGTATGTGGTGCAATCCATTTTTGTTCTCTGCCTTCACAGACAAACCTTCGGCTTCACGGCGGTATATGTATTTTTATTCTCTGTGATCACGGATAATGGTCCGCCTTCGCAGAGTACATTTTTGCTGTGTCATTTTTGAAGGCGTAAAATCCCACTTTCACTTTATTTTCAATATTTTAAGCTTTGGCAGACGATTTTTGAAGAGAGTTTTCAGAGAAATCTTTTGGGTAAGTGTTTCTAATATCATTTTGATTAATTACCATGGTTTTTAACTAGATTTTAGCTTGGATTTCATGATTTCGAATGTCCAAAATTGGGGATTTTGGTGTATGATTTTGAAATTTTAAATGCGGATTTCTCCATCAATTTGAACTCAATTTTAGTGGGCTTTTCACCCATGAACTCGATTTTTTGTGTAGAATCCAATTTTAAAGTCAATTACCAAATTTGATTCTTTCAAATTTTAGCCTTAATTTTGACCATTTTGACCTTAAGCCTAAAGAATTCCAATATGGGTATCAAAATGCACCTCTTGATCCATAGTATCCATTCTTGGTATTGATTGATCTATCTATGGATCATTTTGAGGCTTGAGTTAATTGAATGCTTGTCCGAATGCGGTTTCGACATCGAGGTAGGTTCGTTTACCTTTTTGGGACTTGATTTGAGCTATTAAGCATGTTATTGTGATAATAGTGAGATGTAGATTGAATTATGATCCGATATCATGATATAATTGAATTTGATGGTAATAGGAGGTCGATTATGTTGAGTATTGAGTAAACGACAGTTCAAGTAACTAATTGAGATGAAATCTTCTATTTTGAGATAATTGTGATTGTCATTATGATAATATGAGACTTGAAATAGTTCTTGGTCAATTTTATGACTAATTGATAATGAGCATGACAAGTGTAAGAGTTATGAGCCCATTTGGGGTACTCGTGGGGTTCGTTTCAATGACATATGGTTAATTGTGAGTGATGATGAGATGAGACATGGTATAGCCGTATAATGTTAATACTCCATTGTTGCACTGGTATGATATTATGTTATATTGACTAGTTGCATTGGTATGCACTGATCTTATGCTCTTTGGTTGCATTGTTATGTACATATCTTATACTAGACTGGGTGCATTAGTATGTACAGATCTTATTTCTGATTGGATTGCATTGATATGCACACATGCTATATATGACTAATTTCTTTTGTATGAACACATTTGATACTTGATTAGATGTATTGTTATGCATATTTATCACTATATTTCAATCATTTGAGATATTATGATGCATATTGAGACAGTGGTTATGGTCTGCAACGCCTCCAGATATTCTGATGCAGGTGATAGGATTCTTCTTTATTACATACTTATTTTATTTCTCTTACCCCGTCGGTTGAACCTACTAGGTACACTTTGGTGTATTCACGCCTATTTTGTTTCCTCCTGCAGATCGAGTACAGGGACCCGCATAGGGTACTTGATCACTCAAGTTGAGCTATTTTTGTCGGTGATGCTCTGATTTCGAGTCGTTGTAGATCTTTCGGACTCTCTTTATTGCTTTCCTTCAGACTTTGTACCAGACCTTACGAGAAAGTCTTGTATCTTATTTTGGGACAATTATATTTACCTTCTACACTAGTTAGGTGCTCTTCTACTCATGACTCCAGGTTTTATAAGATTTTCTTATATCTTATGTGATTGTTTCTGCTTTATTTATCTTTCTTTAGTTGCAATCCATTTTGGGTTGTGACACAACAGTTAGAAATTTAGCAACTTAAGCCTACAAAAGTTAATTTTTTAATTTTAACTTTTACAAAATTTACAAAAATCAATTTTCAAAACCAATCAAATATGACTCAAGACAACTATCGAGAGGGGCAAAATGATAATTTCTTTGAAAATGTCAAAAGTGACTTTCATGGTTATTATATCATTTACCACTAATAACTATGTTCATACCCGAACATAAGACAAAGAATATACTTCAGATCTCAAAAGCATGAGAGTAATGGATCTGCATATCAGACTCGATCTTCAAAGCAACCTCTCACGTGGACTGATGCCTCCACTAAACCATTACTAAAGCTATCTTCTTGGTTATCAACTTCGATCTTGACCTATCTGTCTAAAATGGCCACATACTACTCCTCATAGATCAAATCTGGGCCCAATTCCATTGAATTAAGAGAAATCACATAAGACTCATCCAGGATGTAACGCCGTAACATTGAGACGTAAAACACTAGCTACACAAGAGATAGACTAATTGGCAAAGCGAGTATATAAGCCACCTCTCCACTCGCTCTAGGATCTTAAAAGGGCTAATATACCTAGGGCGGAGCTTGCCCTTTTTATCGAGCCTCGTGACACTCTTCAGGGGAGAAATCCTCAATCATATCTAGTAACCCCACATGAACCTAAGCGTTGAACCCATCTATTAGCATAACATTTTAGACAACTCTACGTTGTCAACAACTTACTCTGAATCAATCATACTCACTCCATAGTATCTCTAAGTTTAGCTTTCTGAGTATTCACCAAAATCAAATCATACCATCCAAAGGGGTTGATTATCTAATAATGAACTAGACCATGGGCCAATCTGAACAGAAAACCTCTAAAAAACCGCGTAGTCCCCCAGATGAATTTCCTTCTCTCATAACCATGACACAATGCTAAACTAATACTTGTCGATACCAGTAGTGAGTCTGAAGGAACTACAACACACTCGTAATGTACATTCACTGCAACCTTAGTCATTTTTCATCCTTATAACATAGTTAACCATCATGTTTATGCTACACGAATTTGATCCTTGGACAATGAATATTCATGAGAGAGAATTCAACATAATTGACCTAAAGAAGGTAGAAATTTGGTAATCACCCGGTTAATGATACCATCAAGCACATAAAACTTCTAAATGTACTGTTGGGATATTAGAACGGTAGCTACGATTGTAGATTATTCCTGAAAATAGAAAAAACAGGCCCAATGATCCTCTAGATCAATCACATGTAGTTGAAATATATCAACAACAATAAGATAAATACCAAGGCGATCGAAAGATTGCATTTACCCATGATAGTTTTTATACAAGCACTCTCAACTAGGTTTGCACATGTAGTGCACTAGTGCACCCTAATTATCAAAACTTCTCTTTTTCCTTACACACAATACTCCCCCTTTGATAACTATGATTAAAACTTTTCAAGTTATCCAATTTCCACCTGTTTGACCTTTTTTTGCACATGATTTCTTATTTGATTAACAACATAGGTCATAACATACTAAACTTATAAAATCCAACACATTCACTAAAATTCAATAATTGAAATTAACAAATCAGATTCCAACAAATATTATGACCTTATTAATCTTTTTCTCATATTTCTGAAACCATTATTAGTACGAAAAGTTCATAAACATTACATTGTCACTATTTGTAACTCTAAATTATAACTTCTCTCTCTTCCAAAATTAAGTATTACTATTCGTCTCCAACCAACTCTAAGCATCCCATGCTGGAAACTAGCCCTATCCAAGGCTAATAATTCTAATTTTAATCCTTATGGTACTCTTCCCATAGGCTACAACTACTGAATCAGAAACCAATCTCAACCGCATGTAACTACTTTCATATGACATGCCTCAGCCTCTGTACAAACACCTATGTCCTCATGTCAAAACTTAAAGAAGCCCTTGATCACCCCAAAGAATTTTGTATACTATAAGTGCATAACTTTTATTTACCATCAAGCATCTATATAAGTCATCATAATAGTCTATGTTAACTTCGATCAACAAGGTAATATTCACCTAATTTAAGGCCTTCAATAATCATGATTGAACAATCCAACCTAATATAAAATATGTCATATATCATTGTTTGTCATCTAAAGTAAAACCAAATTTTCAGAAAAGTAGTTAATAATCATTCATACCTCTATGTAAGGCGCCATATATTAAAAGGTTAAAATTTAAAAAGAAAATATTGGACTAGGTTCTGGTGCAAGGATGTACGAGTCGACCTACAACCCATGGTAGGATTTATAGGTCGTAAATAGGCATTGTAGATAGGTTAGACACTTGGTAAAATCTGGAATTTAGAGGGTTGATGTAGGAAGGCTTCTATGACACGTAAAAGAAACAACGAGTCATATATGGTGGCCCATAGATTAGAGGACCAAATAAAGTTTTGGATGTTTGGAAAAGTGTAACTATACAAAAGCATAAATGGACCATGGTGCAATTGATGAATCATCAAAACGGTTTCATGGTTTGGGTTCTGAAAAGTGAAATTCCCTAATTGTTGGGTGGACTTCTGAGGGGTGTTTACAATCCGTAGATGGAACTGTAGGCCATAGAAATGTGCTTTTAAAGTGGGATTTAGATACTGGGTTTAGGGACAGTGCGTAACCTAACGAAACCCCTGACCTACGAGCTATAGAATAATCTATGATCCATAGATTAGGTTCATATATTGGCCCTTGTAGTTTTAATGAGGGGCAGTTTTAATATTTCCCCCAACCCTAAGTCTAATACTATGTCATTTAACATCTACTTCTACCCATATCATCCCCATTCCCACCCATTTACTCTCATTCTCTCCCAACTCTAATCTCTCCAAATTCTCTTAAGGCTTTTCACTCCACAGATTCAAAGAAGGAAAGATCTAAGGTTTCAAGGTTCTCTTCTCCAAGCTCTAGATTTTCTCTTAGGCTTCCATCAAGGTATGTGGATTTCATTCATGGGTGCTTTCCACCCATGAATCCCTATTAATTTTATTACTTAGTTTCAAGTTATAAAATCTTTATGAGTCTTATGATATCTTACCAAATATTTCTACCATAATGTATTAACTACTTAATAATGCATTATGCTATGATTTTTTGATATTCTATTGAAGTTTGATGATTTATAAGATGATTGCATGAATTTCTACCTAGGGTTTTAAATGTTATGATGGATTATTTTATGAATGATTTTAACTCATGAGTTTTATGAAGATTATGCATATTCCTCTTACATTATATGTTTTTAAAGTGTACATGCATTAAACCCACCAATTTATGTACTATGTTCAAATGAAGTATGCTATGAAAGACAAAGGTTTCCACTATATTTTATAAAAGTTTATGAAAGTTATAAAGTACTTATAAAGCCTTTTTATGAATGTATGAAAGATGATGAAAGGATAATATCACCAAAGATGGATCCTCTTGTGATAAGGACAATTCTCACTCAACTGGATCATAAGGTTTTAATGAGATACTCCTAGTATAATGATGCTATATTTCAAAGTTTATGTATATATATGCATATGATTATGTTCTAAAGTATTTCGTGGGACTTGACTTAGCACTGAATGGGGATTGAGGTGGCGTTTGGTAAGAAAATCCTTGTAACAACCTCCTACTTCATTAACTATTTGCCACCATAGGAGTCTTGTAGGTTAAGACTAGTAGATCGATAATAGCAGAAAAGATATGCATACATAAGTTGACAGGGTTCTACCTGAAAAGTAGTCATCCGACCAAAGATATGCATGCATAAGTTGATAGAGTTCTACCGGACAAGTAATCACCCAACGTACGTAGGGGATGATGTGGAATTCTATGCAGTAGTTCACATGGTCTTTTATGTCAGTAATGGTCTCCTTCCACATAAGTGTGTATATGAAGACTTCAGATATTTATGTTGCCATAAATATGTTTTAATGATGCATTAATCATTTATCATCTCTTGAGCTTAGTTCTTTTGCTATGATTATGCATATTGTTCATTATGATATCATAGTTCCTTGTTGTATTGCATCCAATATATTTTGTATATTCAAATTACTAGCACATACTTTCGCCAACATGATGTTACCATGTAGAGACCAGTGATCCTCTTCCTCCTCCTACACGTGCTAGCTTTGGATTATTTAAAGGCTAGTTGTGGTGAGTCTTTTAGTTTAGGGAAAATAGACCACTTTCTATCTTGATGCATTATGACTTTTATCCTATCATAGTATATTTCTTTATCACTTTTATTTGAGGGTGAGCTAGTAATATGTCTTAACTCCCGCCAAGTGTAAGGCTAGAGGTATTGTTGGACATGCAAGAAAGTTTATGAATTTTCTTGTTTTATGATTGGTTCTACCTTACTCTCATTTTCCCTTATTTTTTATATTTATTTATGTTCATTATTGATGAATCACTTAGAGTTTTAGGTGAGGTTCCCCATTCACGGTGTTATGACCTTGGGTTATGACAAACTTGGTATCAGAGAATGAGATTTTGCAATCGTCCTCGGAGTCCAACATACATGTCGAATAGGGTTATGTTCATGGTGTTTAAGCATGCCACATTTATGAATGGAAAACAATGAGGCATTTAGGAAACCTTTCCTTCTTTCATAAATCATGGTACGCCTTAGAGTTACCCTAAGATTTCCCTTATCTAAGAAATTGTTCTTTAAGATTTTCTAGATCATGACTCCAAGAAAAAATCCTCCACTAAGAGACTCGAATTAGGACCAAGTTCCTCCAGTCCCACAAGAATACAGGGTTACTTATGTAGAATTTTGGGCCACTTTCACTATGTTAGATTAAGATATAGAAAACCAAGTTAATCAGGATATAATTTTTTCTCATGCTATTAGAATCTAGGAATTCATGAGGATAAATCAAACTGAGCTCCATGGAACCAAAGTGGATAAGGACTTGGTAAATTAAAGTCTATTAGTAAGGTTTATCAAATTGTGGCGATCATGGGTATACTCCTTATGAGAAGGCCGAGCTTGTGTCCTACCAACTCAAGAGCATTGTCAAAGTATGGTATGACCAATGAGTAGAAGAGAGGGGTGACGAAGTAGGACCAATCGCTTGGGAAAAGTTCAAGGGTGCTCTACTAGAGCGATTCATTCCATTGGAGTTGAAGGACACCAAAGTCCAAGAGTGCATAAACCTCCGCCAAGGCAGCACGAGTGTGAGGGATTATTCCCTCAAGTTCATTAAAATTTTTAAGTATTCACTATTTATGGTTGCCAATTCAAGACCAAGGAACAAATTTATATCCGATATGTCTAAATTGTTTCTAAAGAGTGCAAGACCACCATGTTAGTGAAGAAAATGGATATCTCCCGATTCATGACCTATAAAAATATAAATTAAAGATGAGAAGTTGACGGAGTGTTTTAAAAAGTCTAGGAGGGATCGGATGAAGGGTGGTGGGGCCTCCTACTGAAAAACCAGAAGTAGCGGTCATGGCAAGTTCGACAGTGGCCAAAAGCAAATGGGTCAAGGACAAACCAATGATCCTCCTCCAAGGTTCGACAATGATAAATGGTTCAACCCCAAGGTACAAGAAAGTCTGGGTGCCCAAGCTCCTGTAAATTGTAAGAAGTGTAGAAGGCCCCATAAAAGGGAATGCTTAGCCAGTTTCATTGCATGCTTCAAGTGTGCTAAGCTTATTCACCAAGCAAAATATTTATAGGAGTGGTAGTGGTTTCAGGCCTTAAGACCAAGGAATGTAAGGTGGGCAATTCCAAGAAGGTGTTCAATGCACCAATCATTTCTTTGCCTCATACGTTAGGCAAGAGGTGGGAGAGACTCCGGATGTCATGACCGATATATTGAAATTTTTCAATTTTGTTATGTATGTATTATTAGATCTGGGTGCAAATTTAGCTTTTGTTACTCCCTTCCTTACAAATGGATTTAATATATGTCCTGAAGTCTTACTTGAACCCTTTGTGGTTTATACTCTTGTAGGTGACTCGGTTGTTGCTAGAAGGTTTTATAGAGGTTTTCCCATGTGCATCTTTCACAATGATGTTACTTGTGACCTTGTAAAGCTTACCAGGGTTGATTTTGATATCATTCTTGGGATAGAATGGTTACATTCCTCCCGTGCCTCCATTAATTGTACAACCCATAGAGTTAAATTCTAATTTCCTAATGAGCCCATTCTAGAGTGGGAGGGTAGCAACTTGGTATGCAATAGTCAGTTTATTTCTGTAATGACCTAGTTGATCATTTTTTGCTTTATCTATAACAATTATTATTTTATCTTTTTGTAAGTTGCTTTGGGCCAACTTTTAACTATTTAAGTGGTTGAAATTGAAATCTTGTGTTTTAAAAGTCGAAAATATGAGTTTTGGTCTTTTTGAAAGCTTAAGATGTTGAAAAAGTGAGTTTTTATGTCATTCTGAGTTTTAAAGGTCAGACAAGAGATTTGTCAATTCCATTAGCGCCAGAATCTCAAAACTAAAGTACAAGATGTTGTAGAACTGAATTTAGAGTTAAAATGAGGTTTTTAGGCCATAAGATGTGATTTTTAGTCGTTTTCAGAACCAAAGTCAAACTTTGGTCAACAATCGTTGTGCGGAAGCTCAGTTCAGAATTTTGACAATTCAATGGTTCTAGATGGTCAAATTGACGCTAAAAATTATTTCGACATAAAGTTTGGAGTTTCCAAGGGTAGTTTTTGTATTTTGAGTCTTAAAATAATTTTATTGACTAGAATCAGTAAATATGGTGAGAAGGCCTTAAAACTAATTTTTGATGATTTTGTTGAGTCCAGATTGTTATTTCTTGTATGGATATATACAATGTTTGTGAAATTCTTATTTCTGATGAATTCTAAATACCCATTATGAGTTTGGTTGAATCTATGAGTTTGCTGGTGCAGTTTTGTGGTGCAAGGATACTCTCTTCTCCACATACGCGGAGGAGCCTCCCCTTCACAGAGGTGTTAGGGACTTTACACTCTATGATCACGGGATGGGCTTTGCGTGCACAGAGGATTGTCCGTACCTCGACAGTTTTAAACTCGGGAAATACCATTTTAATCTATTTTCAAACTTTTAAGCTTTTTAGGGCTATTCTAAAGAAAGATTTTCAAAGATTTGTGTTGGATAAGTGTTTCTTACACTAAACTAAGCATTTTTATGAGTTTTATCTTGATTTTAGCTTTGATTTCATGAATTTAATCACCAAAAATTGGGGATTTTTGAACTATGTTTTCCAAATTTTAACCCATTGATTTCTCATTCAATTTAAACATGATTTTAATAGGATGGTTGCCCATGAACTTTATTTTTCGAGTAGAACGTGATTCCAAAATCAATATCCTGATTTGAGACTTTCAAAGTTTAGCCCTAATTTTGGCCATTTTTTCCCTAATCCTAAAATATGTCAATATGCATATTAAAATGTGTCTCTTGATGTGTAGTATCCATTTTGGATAGTGGTTTATCGATCTATGAACTGTTTGGAGTCTAGAGTTGATTGAAAGTTTGTCTGAGTGTGGTTGGCATCGAGATAGTATCGACTAATCTTTTTCAACCTGAATTTTAGCCATTGAGCATGCTTATGTGATAATTGTGAGATATAGATTGGTTTGTTATCTGATATCATGATATGATTAATTTTGACAGGAATATAATGACGGTTACGCCGAGTATTGAGTAAATGGTGATCCTAATAACTAAATGAGATGAGATCTTGTGTTTTGAGTTAATTGAGATATCATTTTGGTAATATGAGACTTGCAATTGTTCTTGGTTAATGTAATTGACTAATTGATGAGGAGTAAGATCAATGTAAGAGTTTATGATCCCATTTGGGAAACTTGTGGAGCTTGTTTCATTGACATATGGTTATTTGTGAGTGGAGATGAGTTGAGACATGGTATAGGCGTATAATGTTGATACTTCATTATTGCATTGGTATGCACCTATCTTATATTGAGTAGTTGCATTGAAATGCATAGATCTTATGCTCCATTGTTGCATTGTATACCTATATCTTATACTGGACTAAGTGCATTGGTATGTACGGATCTTATTCTGATTGGGTTGCATCTATATGCACACATTTATATATGACTGATTGGATAAATATGCACACATTTGATAGATCATTAGATGCATTGTTATGCATATTTATCACTACGTTTACATCATTTGAGATATTATGATTCATATTGTGTCACGCCCAAAGTCCCATTAAGGCGGACTGGCACCATTGCCAACAAGGCTCGGGAGAAACAACATATAACCATAAACTTTTTATGAACATTACTAGGGGTTTCCACATTCAACATGCTTTCAAGAAAGTACACAGTAATAACAAGCCAAAAGGAAATGCATATGGCTAGGCCGTTGGAGTCATGATGTCTAAAGTACGATACATGACCACACTTTACTCTACATAGTCTATAAGCCTCAAGATAAGGAACAATATCTATAGTCTATAAAGCCTCCAGATAAGGAACAATATCTATAAGAATCGAGACAGGCCCCGCCTCATAAGCAGCTATATAATAGAAAAATATAAGCTCTAGACACACAAAGCCCCGAAGCAACCTGGAGCTCAATAACAACAGTTGGATATCCTATACTCCTACTAGGAAGATCTAGTAGCTCCTGTACCTGGAGCATGAAATATAGATCCCCCATAAGGGATGTCAGTACGAGATAATGTACTGAATATGTAAGGCAGAAAGTGTTGTATATGAAATAAGAACTCAAATGAAATCATATACTGGTGTGTTAGGATAAAAGACCACCTTTAGTCATACTGTGGAATCATGTACTTTATGTCATTTTTATTACTTTACCTTCCTTTATTGTATAATCTATGTGCAATATATCATATAACTACCAGCTGATTAGTGGTAAATCAATATCGGGATTGACCAATGCTAGGCTTTCCTTTCACCCCTGGGATACCCCCTATAATATGGGATCGACCCATGCTAGGTGATTCTTCTACACCTTGGATACAACCCATTAATAAGCAACTTTGGTTTATCTTTTATTTACTTTTGAGATGATTCTTTTGGTGGTCATTACATTTAGAGTTGTAGGACTATAGACACAACATGTGACATATAAAAAACCATGCAAGACAACACCACAATGAAAAGAGAGTTACACAACTAATGAAATGCATAGGACATGAAACAACACGTGGACCTTACTTAGTAAAACGGAACTCATGTATCTTTGGTATCCAAGTATATATGCAGAATTCACAATGGCTTTGTATAGGAGCATATGAACATGTTAAATAGTGGAGACACTTCTACTAGTTATGTCGGAGTTTGTAAGTGCCTTTGTGTGCCAAGGAAGAATATAGATTCATGCCAAAGAATACGAAAACATGTAGCCTTACATACGTTGTTATACTACATCGTTATTACCTCAAAGTAGTCTCCTTTTCCTCCAAATGCTTATCTACAATATAGTAGGTGATAAAACTAGTATTAGCAGCTAATAAACACGTCTTGGTAGTCCAATCTCATAAAAACAATAGTGCTCGGGCAGCAAGCTTGTGATTGTCAATCCAAGAGTATTCTTTCAACCTCTCCACCTCTAGTCGTATTTTCTAATACACACTCCCATATACATGTCATATCCAGCTTGTTTTAGTCCCATAACAGTGTTACAACATCTCACAAAGAAAAACACATAACAATTCTACACAACACACAAGTAGGCAACATAGCATTACGTCTTCTCGCTATATTTCAAAGTGAACAATCCCAAACCTGTTTCAACTTCAACCAAATTGTCTCCAACATATTTACACATAAAAACAGTCCTAAAACAGTCCCAAAGCAGTCCCCAAGTAGAAGGAGGACGTGGAACAACAATTCCCAATTACCGGTCCACAAGTTCCTACTAGAAGCACAATTAACATATCATACAAGAACTCATTTTTGCGAAAGATAAAAATGGCGCAACAACCTTCTTACATCACTACAGAACTAAACTTGCTAAAAACATCAATATTACTTAATCATTCATCCAACCAAGAAGAGAAAAGCCTCTTAATAAAGAAGAAAAATGTACAACAATGTTTTGAACACATATTGTCCAAAATTCCAGCACAAGTATAACCTGCCTATTTCTCTTTTTTCCATGAAAAACCCTACTAAATAGACAAGTATCTTTACTTACATTTACTTTCAAGGTTGAGGTCTTCTTTAGAAACCCTAAAGGTGTGCTTTAGCTGCTTTACAAAGTCAAGAGAGAGAAAGGAAAAACGTAGAAGGAAACCTGATTTGTTAAAATGACTTGAAGTGGCTGGTTTTAACCCCTTTAAACGGGCCACTCTTGGACGACTTTCCTTTACATTTTAAGTCTTATTTTATTAAGGTGTGATGCAGCAACTTGACCCTTTCACTTGGGCCTTATTGGGCTTCAAATTTGATGGGCTTTGCTTCCAATTGTTTTCCTTCTACCTTCACTTAGTTTGGGCCCTATTTGTGAAGTGTGTAGTAAATGTGTCACGGCCGAAATTAGGGCCTAGATGTGACACAGCGAATAGGAACCCAAGAGTCCCCAAACAAGACTCAAGTATCTATATCCGTATCATCGGTTCAAGAAAAACGTTCAAATAGTAACACATAGTTCTAAGGAACGGGGGAAAATAGGACTCACGCTATTGTGGCAAAACAGGGAATTGGGACCTTCCACATTTCCACATCATAACATACATATGGTCAAATAGGTGTTTCCTATAAATAACTTCAACAATACACAAGCAAAGTACTAGGAGTAACAAACGGATTTCGTAAGAGTCTACATAATGTCTAACAAATGCCTCTAGTCAAACGGAATGGGGGCTGGGACAAGTTCTGGACTCACCCTCAAATAAGGAAGAACATCCAGAAATAACATAAAGGAAAGGCAGTTGGCTTGTCCTTTGAAGATGGGACTCACCATAGTATAATCCTTGATTAAACTATTTGTCGAACGGTGGGTAATCAAAGTGCTCGGCCCCTTCATGGTAAAATATATAGGCATAGAGTATGCGTTAGTACGTTTGAATGTACTAAGTATGCAGGCATGCAATGCATATGATCTCAATGTTAGAAGACAAAGACATAATATAGAGAGAATCATATATTCAATGGAAATATATATACAAGATGCCATGAAATATATAATGCATGAAATGCAAGAATGCTCATATATGGTGGGGATGGACTATAATTGACAAGTCAAATCAATACGAGCTATTACATGAATTAGTCTGATAAAGACCTACTATCGGTAAGAGAAGACTACTTGCAAAAGGTCATCTATATCACACCTTACGGAACTCACCATTTGGGTAGATGGTCACCTTCCTTACGGAATTCACCATTACAAATGGATTTTTCAGAATCGTATATAACATATCATAATCATAAGAGAATAACCATTCCTTACAACACGGTCATTTCGTTAATGGTTAACGTTCCTATGTTGGCACATAGTTCAAGGAAAGGGACAAGGTCCTTGGGGATAGCCCTAACACCCCCAATCCATCGGTTCTAAGTCAATAACATCACACATGAATACTTATACATATACACGCTTTCAAGATATGCAGCGCTCATTTCAAACCGTTCAATTCACATTTAGGGTCAAATGCCAAATCATAAATCATAATTGTAATGCTCATGCAAGGAATAGATCAGCCACATATACAGAATGGTTCAAGTAGTTAGAATGCTCAAAGTGCCAGAATCATAGACATATATGTGATCATATTCTTGTCATAACCAATATCTTATCGAAATCATATCATAATCGTTTCATAAAACATAATCGGGCTTAACCCACTTCATAATTTATGTAATAACCGATGCGCATGAATGCAACGCAATGTATGATGTGAAGTTAGCATGGGTAACATGTCTTCGGGTTAAAAATCAATATCATAATGTTAAATTAAGTAAATCCATAATTTAATCAACATCTAAAACATAGTATAAGTCAACCATGCATGAATCAAGTTTAAAAGGGGATATCCATGTTCATAACTTTACAACTCAATGTAAATCATCATAATAGTAATCAAAGTGAATTTAAATCATAGGTAGAATACAACCCATACATCAATTTGATTTAATGGAATCAAATAATGAAAACCCTTATTCAAGTAAACTAAAATTCATGAAATCAATTGGAAAGACTTTTGGGTCTTCTTGGTTGAAAGGAGCCAAGAATCAATCCCGCATACCATGATTGAGGAGCTGAATTTGAGGGAATAAGTTATCTTGAATTGGAGTTCAATTGAACCCTAGCCTTAAACCTTGAGAGGTAAGAGTAGAAAGGAATAGGGAGGTGTTATGAGGGGTAGAAGGTTTCTATGAGAATGAATTAAGAGGGGAGGGGTATCAGCTGAATAAGGGGTTTAGGATAGGTAAAAGGTCATATCATAATTAAAATAAATCAAAATTACATAAACACCATTAATGAAATGGGCAAAAATTGGAACCGTCAGGTCCACACAGTCTACTACATGGTTCATGGGACATCAAATGGACCATGAAAGGCAGTAGTGAACCATCACTTAGAAATTTTGTAGAGGGAATTTACACAAAGCTAAGGGGTACCACACTGACGACTACATGTTCTGTGTGACTCCAAACGGACCGTGACATCGACCGTGTGATGGTACATGAAATAATTTCCCCACGACAAAGATACAAGATGGTACTTCCAGACTTAAAAAAAGTTTTATGTAAAGAGTTACACGGAGGGCCACATGGTCCATGACACACCACATGGACCGTGTGAGTGGCCGTGTGTCCTCGCTTTGGTAAAAAATTCTCCTCCGTCTCAAAGTTTCTCCTACCATGAACTGGACCAAGTGTCCCTTCACCGGAGGTCACATGGTCCGCATGGCTTCACACGTCCTTTGTGGGCTTTCCGTGGAGTGATGCCTGGCAGTTCACTCAGGACAATTCCAAAAGATTTGGTAACGCCACTGGGAAAAATCCAAGTCCTTACATTATCTCCCCCTTGGGAACATTCGTCACCGAATGTGCAAGAGCAAGGTTTGAAAGGCTTGACCTAGAGCATGAAACACCAATCATATGGTACTATGCATAGTTCATTATTTGAAAAATCATAAAGCCTTTAAACTCATATCAAAATCGTAATGAAGTCACTCAAAACATTATAAAAATCCTTTTTCGTGCATACGTATGCATGTCATTCATGAGACTCAAGAGGGAAAGAAACGGGACCATTATAAAAGGAGAACCTAATACCTTAGGTTTGAGTAGATTAGAAAACATGAGGGTATCGCTTCACCATGTCCAACTCTGCCTCCCAAGTAGCACTTTCCACATGCTGATTTCTCCAAAGCACCTTCACCAAAGGCACGTCCTTATTACGAAGCCGCTTTACTTGCCTATCCAAGAACTCCACCGAAACTTCCTCATAAGACAAGTTTTCTTCAACCTTAATCCCTTCCAATGGTACAATGGTTCTAGGATCACCAATTGGATTCCTCAACATAGACACGTGAAAGATCGGGTGAATGGAACTTAAATTCGGAGGCAAATCCAACTTATAAGCCACACCTTCAACTCGCTCAACTATCTTCTAAGGGCCAACGTACCGGGGGCTTAGATTTCCTGTCTTAACAAAATGCATCACTCCCTTCATCGGCGAAACCATCACATATACACAATCATCGACACGAAACTCACGATCCCTTCTCCTAAACATCCGAATAAGACTTTTGATGACTTTGGGCCGTTTTCAACCTTTTCCTAATCACTTTCACCTTTTCCATGGCCTCCATCACTAGATTCGGACCAAGTAGTGCCATCTCTCCCAACTCAAATGACCCCACGGATGATCTACACCTTCTCCCATATAGAGCCTCAAATGGCGCCATACCAAAGTTATCATGGAAGGTATTATTATAAGCAAACTCAATGAGTGGAAGGTGGTCATCCCAGTTACCCTTAAACTCCAACACACAAGCCCTCAACATATTCTCTAAGGTTTGAATAGTCCTCTCAGCTTGTCCATCAGTTTGAAGATAAATAGCGATGCCCAACTTAATCTTAGTTCCAAGTCCCTTCTTAAATGACCTCCAAAAGTGGGAAGTGAATTGGGTACCATGATCCGATATAATGGACCTAGTCACACTGTACAACCTCACCAGCTCTTGGATATACAACCTTGCGTAATCCTCGGCTCTGAAAGTAGTCTTAACCAGTAGGAAATAAGCCGAGTTCGTCATCCGATCAAGACAACCCAAATGGAATGAAATTACCTTAGGGTCCAAGCCAACCCAACCACAAGTCCATGTTCACATCTTCCCATTTCCACATGGGAATCTCAATGTCTTGGGCCAAGCCACTAGGCCTTTAGTATTCTACCTTCACTTGTTGATAACTGGAGCTTTCAGATACAAACTTAGCGATGTCTTTTTTCATACCATGCCTCCAATACCAGGTGAATAGAATAGTGAGAGTTGTGAGCCTCACTAATAATCACCCTTCTAAGATCATCCACTTCCAGAACACATAGCCGGTCTTGGTACCAGAGCATACCATCTCCCCCTTGGGAGAACACCTCGATCTCCTTTTCAGCAACCAACTTCTTTAATTCAAGCAATTATGGATCTAAATCTTGCTTAACTTTTACATTACTCACCACAGAAGATTCTGCCCCGCTTTGAACACGAAAACCATCATCGCTCGAATCAGCCAACCTGACACCCAACCCAGCTAACTGATGAACATCCCTTGCTAACTCTTTCTTTTCTTCATAAACATGCACTACACACCCCATAGATAGTCTCCTGAGAGCACTGGCCACAACATTGGCCTTGCCAGGATGATATAGAATACTCATTTCGTAATCCTTTAGGTGCTCCAACCACCTCCTTTGCCTCAAATTGAGATCCCTCTAAGTGAACACATATTGCAAACTCTTATGATCGGTTAACATGAACCCCATACAAATAGTGTCTCCAAATTTTCATGGCAAAAACTACCGCCGCCAACTCAAGTTCGTGCGTTGAGTAATTATGTTCATGCCCCTTAAACTCCCTTCATGCATACATTATTACCCTACCATGTTTCATAAGCACACAACCCAACCCAATTCGCGAGACATCATAATACACCATGAATCCCTCCAAACCATTTGGTAAAGTAAAGATAGGAGCCGATGTAAGCTGATCCTTTAAAGTCTTGAAACTCTGCTCGCATTCATCTGACCATACAAACTTAGCCTTATTTAGGTCAACTGAATCATTGGAGATGCAATAGATGAGAACACTTCAACAAACCTCCTGTAATACCCGGAAACCCAAGGAAACTGCGAATATCTAAAGGAGTCAATCGTCTGGGCCAATTTCTTCATAGCCTCGGTCTTCGAATCCACCTTGATACCATCATTGGACACCACATGACAAAGAAAATCCACTTCGCCCAACAAAAATTCACATTCGCTAAACATGGCATACAACTTCTTCTCTCTAAAAGTTTGGAGGACCATTCTCAAGTGATCCCCGTGCTCTTGCTCACTTCAGGAGTAAATGACAATGTCATCAAAGAAGACCACCACAAAACTGTCAAGGAATGGATTAAACACCCAATTTATTAGATCCATGAATACGGCCGGAGCATTGGTCAGGCAAAACCACATAACCACAAACTCAAAGTACCCATACCTTGTCTGAAAAGTTGTTTTGGGAATGTCACACTCTGTAACCCTCAACTGATGATACCCGGAACAAAGATAAATCTTTGAGAAATGAGTATCCCGTTGAAGCTGGTCAAACAAGTCATCAATCCTGGGCAACTGGTGCTTATTCTTAACGGTCACCTTGTTCAGTTGCATACCATCAATACACATCTGAAGAGATCCATCCTTCTTTCTTACAAACTACACTGGAGAACCCCACAACGATATACTGGGACGAATGAAACCTTTCTCCAATAAATCTTTAAACTGCTCCTCTAATTCTTTAAACTCCGCTGGCGTCATACAATAAGGAGGAATAGAGATCCACTGAGTATCCTGAAGAAGATCTATGCCAAAGTCTACCTATCTTTTAGGAGGAATGCTCGGTATGTCTTCGAGGTATACATCGAACATTCACCACAGGGATCGACTCAAGAGTAGGCACTTCGGACTCCATATCCTTAGCCCTCACAATATGATAAATGCACCCCTTAGAGATCATTCTCTGTGCCTTAAGGTAGGAAATAAACCAACCTTTAACATAGGAGTCACCACTCTTCCATTCAAGAACGGGCTTACCGGGAGGTCGAAACTTGACCTTCTGAGTTCTACAATCTGTAGAGGCATATGATGCGTGCAACCAATCCATCCCAAGAGTCACATCAAAGTAGAACATCTCAAATTCCATAAGATCACATGGAAAACTTTTGTGCAACACAGAAATAGGAAAACCATGATAGACTCTATGTGCAACAACAACTTCACCCATGGGAGTCTAAATTGAGAAAGGGCCTCTCAAAACCTTGGGACTCAACCCAAATTTAATTGTCAACAGAGGAGTCACAAAAGATAAATTTGCACCCGAATCAAGCAAAACATAAGCATCAAAATCAAAGACTTTTAACATACTGGTCACGACATCCGGAGCTTCCTCAAAATCTTGGCGAGCATAGAGCGCATAAAACCAGTTGTTTTTCAGGCAACACCTTGGGGAGCTTTTTGTTAGTATTTCCCGCCTTGAGCCACCTGAATTTGGCCTCTATGGGCATTCCTAGGACAAGCAGCAACATTATGGTTTTTATCACCACACCTGAAGTAAAAACCCAAATCTCTCCAACAGACTCCCAAGCGGGGCATCCCACACTTGTTGCACACAGGATACCTCTAACTTCCACCAATTGGTGCCCTGGGAGGAGGCACCCGATCATTAGCGACCCGAGTACCGGAAGCTTGGCCTTGTTGGAAGCGACCAAAATCACCACTTTGAGAGCCAGATAATCCACTATCAAAGCGGGTTTTCTTGGGATCATGAACCCTTCTCTCCTTGAGTTTCTCCCCTTTGATCTATTCAGCATACCCTGTGAGTCAAGAAATATCCATATCCTGTATGAGCATAGTATTACCGCATTCCTTCACAAGTAAATCAGAGATACACCAAATAAACTTGTGCATCCTTGCATAGGGTCAGCCACAAGTGCCGGAGCATACTTTGAAAGCTTCATGATTTTGAGGGAATAGTCCCTCACACCCATACCTCCTTGCTTGAGATTGATAAATTTAGTCATTTTGGCCTCCCTAAGCTCAAGTGGAAAGAAAGGAAAGCAAATCTGAACTCTTCCCAATTGGCATCACCACCGCAAACTCTCTCCAAAGACCATTGAGTATACCACACCTGAGCCACATCAGTCAGTCGGTAGGCAACCAATTCAGCCTTCTCTTCGGAAGTGATGCCCATGATGTTCAGTATCTTGGTAAGCTCATCAATGAACTCCTGAGCATCTTCACTAGCCTTTGACCCATGGAACTCCGGAGGATTCATCTGGGTGAAATCCCTCACCCTAGAAGCAGGCGTAGGATCCCGTGGCAAGGTAGCTTGCCTTATATGAGAAGTCACCACCTGAGCAAGCATGGAAAAGGCTATACGGAACTCACTGTTTGAGATGGGTTTATCCATAGGCTTGTTGGGAGCCTGATCCTCATTAGCCGAAACCGGCCTTGATGTGAGGGGTCTTCCTCGAGGCATCTTTCGAAATTGATCAACAACACCGCCAAGATAAAAGAACTAAATATACTAGTCATAGCATGACATAAGACATTAAGAAGTGAGGCAATTCCTTGAACGTCTTTGTAGCCTTCCACTCATAGGCATGGTACACTTCACACCATGAATTGGACTCTACATGACATGACATGTTGGACTCTAAGGACTATTTATAAACCTAGGGCTCTCTTACCATCTTTTGTCACAACCTAGGATTAGAGTCTAGATATGACATGGCTAATGGGAACCCAAGAGTCCCCAAAAAAGACTCAAGTATCTATATCGGCATCATTGGTTCAAGAAAACATTCAAATAGTAACACTTTGTAATAAGGAACGGGGGAAAATAGGACTCACGCTATGGGGGAAAATGAGGAATTGGGACCTTCTCTATTTACATACCAAAACATACATATGGTAAAATAGGAGTTTCCCATAAATTACTCACACAATACATAAGCAAGATACCAGGCGTAACAAATGGATTTCATAAGAGTCTACATAATGTCAAACAAATGCCTCTAGTCAAACGGAACGAGGGCCAGGACAAGTTCCAGGCTCACCCTCAAAGAATGGAGAACATCCTGAAATAACATGAAAAAAGAAGTTGGCTCGTCCTTGGAAGATGGGACTCACCACAGTATAATCCTTAAATTGGACTATTAGTTGAACAGTTGGTAATCAAAGTGCTCGGCCCCTTCATTGTAAAATCATATAGGCATAGAGTATACGTTAGTACTTTTGAATGTACTAAGTATGCGAACAAGCAATGCATATGACTTACCAAACCTGCATTTTAGAGTTAGATGAAAAAGGCACATAATATAAAAAGAATCATATATTCATGGAAAAATACCCATGAAATTTATTATGCATGAAATGCAACAATGCTCATATATAGTGGGGATGGACTATAATCGACAAATCTAATCCATACGAGCTACTACAAGAATTAGTCTGATAAAGACCTTCCATTGGTAGGAGAATACTACTTGCCAAAGGTAATCTACATCACACCTTATGTAACTCACCATTTCGGTGGATGGTCACCTTCCTTACGGAACTCACCATTTTATTAGGATTTTCCTGAATCATACATAACATATCATAATCATAAATGAATAAGTATTCCTTATGACCCGGTCATTTCGGTAATGGTTAACGTTCCTATGTTTGCATATAGTTCAAGAAAAGGGAGAGGACCCTTAGGGATAGCCCTAATGCCCCCAACCAATCGGTGCTAAGTCAATAACATCCCACATGAATACTTGTACATATACATGCTTTCAAGATATACATTGCTCATTTCAATCAATTCAATAACATTTAGGCTTGAATGCCAAATCATAAATCATAATCGTAATGCTCATGCAAGGAATAGCTCAGCAACATATACAGAATGGTGCAAGCACCTATAATTCTCAAAGAGCCAAAATCATAGACATCAATGTGATCACATTCTTGTCATAACCAATATCTTATCGAAATCATATCATAATCATTTCATAAAACATAATTGAGCTTAACCCATTTCATAATTTCCCTAATAACCAATGTGCATGAATGCAATGCAATGCATGATGTGATGTTAGCATGGGTAACATGGATTCAGGTTACAAATCAATATCATAATGTTAAAATTAATAAATCCATAATTTAATCATCATCTAAAACATAGTATTAGTCACCCATGCATATATCAACTTTAATAGGGGACATGCATGTTCATAACTTCATAACTCAATGTAAATCATCATAACAGTAATCGAAGTGAATTGAAAGCTTAGGTAGAATATACCCCATATATCAGTTGGATTTAATGGAATCAAATAATGAAAATCCTTATTCAAGTATACTAAATTTCATGAAATCAATTGAAAAGACTTTTGGGTCTTCTTGGTTGAAAGTGGCCATGAATCAATCCCGCATACCTTGATTTAGGAGCTGAATTTGAGAGAAGAACTTAGCTTGAATTAGACTTAAATTGAACCTTATCCTTGAACCTTGAGAGAGGAGAGTAGAGAGGAATATGGAGGTGATCTTATGAGTGGTAAAAGGTTTCTAGGAGAATGAATGAAGTGGGGAGGGGTATCAGCTGAATTAGGTGTTTAGGATAGGTAAAAGGTCATAATTCATAGTTAAAATAAACTGAAATTACATAAACGCCATTCATGAAACGGGCAAAAATTGGAACCATGAGGTCCAGACGGTCCATTACACGGTCTGTGAGACGTCACAAAGACCATGAAAGGCAACCTTGAACCATCACTTAGAAATTTTGCAAAGGGAATTTATACGAAGCTAAAGGGTACCACGCGGACGGCTACACGGTCCACACATGGGCCGTGACATCAATCGTGTGATGGTACTTGAAATAATTTCCATGCGACAAAGTTATGAGACGGTACTTTCATAGTTAGAAAAATTTTACGTAGAGAGTTACACGGAGGGCCACACGGTCCATGAAACATCGCACGGACCGTGTGAGTGGCCATGTGCCCTCACTTGGTAAAACAAATCTCCTCCGTCTCAAAGTTGCTCCTACCGTGAACTGGACTAATTGTACCTTCATGGGAGGCCACACGGTCCGTGTGGCTTCACACGGCCTGTGTAGGCCTTCCATAGAGTGATGCCTGTTAGTTTACTCGGGACAATTCCAAGAGATTTTGTAGCACCACTTAAAAAAATCTGGGTTCTTACAAAATGTACTTTGGCCCTTTCCCTATTCATCTTGGGCTGTCTATATTGTCCCTTAATAATGTCAAACCATGGGCCAAAATTACATCCTTAACTTGGGATTTATTCTTTATCGATATTGAATAGATTCGGTGTTGGGCCTCATCTCCATCTACTTAAACTATTTAAACTAAGCACGTAGGTGACTCACCCATTAGCTTCCTATGTATTATAAGCACCTCACTTCCTTTCACTTTGTTTAAGGCTGCGCTCTCCTTCATTTGGCTTAAAATTTATATAAACTCTCCCGTCTTAAGCATTACAGGCAATTATCGCCTTCCAGTCCAAAAGTTAGGCACTTTTAAAGTTGGTGATCCTTCTACCTAATCATATCATATTCCATATGCATAGGACTATTACACCTAAGATGTGGGGTGTTACATCCTCCCCCCCAGGAACATTCATCCCCAAATGTTAGTATAATTGGATAGGTTAAACAAGTTTAAACCTTTATTTAAACAAAGTTTGGACAACATATCAAGCATTTAAACGCACATACCTCTTAATTCCCCAACTTTGCATCTTGAACTTCCTCTTTAGCTTTAAATATATAAGGGTACTTAGATCTCATTGCTTCCCCCTCCTCCCACGGTACCTCTTCTACTTGTTGGTTCCTCCAAAGTACCTTTACTGAAGGTGTTTCTTTATTGCTTAGCTTCTTAACTTGATGATCTAGGATAACAATAGGTACCTCTTCATAGGTGAGATCTTCTATAACCTACATATCTTCAATAAGAGTGATACGAGATGGGTCACCTATGTATTTTTGAAGAATTGAGACATCAAAAACTGGATGAATCATTGAGAGCTCCTGGGGTAGCTCTAATTCTTATGCAACCTGTTCAAAAATTTTAATAATCTTATATAGCCAAATGTAATGTGGGCTTAGTTCTCCTTTCTTACCAAATCTTATAACACCTTTCATTAGGGACACCTTTAAGAATACCCAATCTCCTATTGATAATTTCAGTCCTCTTCTTCTAGCATTCGCATATGATTTGTGATGACTTTGGGCTGTTTCTAGCCGTTGCCATATTACCTTGACCTTTTTCATGGCTTGTTGGACTAGATCTAGCCCAAGTAAGGTGGTTTTTCCCACTTCAAATCATCCTATTAGTTACTTACATGTTCTTCCATAGAAAACTTCATAAGGTGCCATCTTGATGTTTGAATGGTAGCTATTATTATTGGCAAATCCAATAAGTGGTAAATGGTCCACCCAACTACCTTTGAAGTCCAATGCACAAGCCTGCAACATATCTTCAAGTGTTTGAATGGTGCGTTCTGCTTGACCATCTTTTTGAGGGTGGAAAGCTATACTTAAAACAGTCCGAAAACAGTAACAAAATCCTTATTAATCATATCCTACTTCCATGTTGGAAGCTTGAGACATTGCATAAAACCTCCCGGCTTTTGGGCTCTACCTTGACTTGTTCGCAATTCAGACATTGAGCCACAAATTCTGCAAGGTCCTTTTTCATGCCTCCCCACCAAAATATTCCCTTCAGGTCATGATACATCTTAGTTGATCCTGGATGAATGGAATATCTTGAATAATGGGCTTCTTCCATTATCCTCCTTCTTAGTACATTAATGTTAGGAACACATAATCTATTTTGGCAATTAAGTACTCCATTTTTTTTGAGTTCAAAGTCCTTCATCGTACTTTGACTTACCTTTCCTTAAGTTATCATAGAATAGTCCTTGAACTGCTTTTCTATTACCTTCATTACCAATGAAGACCCTGCAGCATTATGCACAACAACTCTTTCCTTTGGAGTTTCAAGGAGGTGAACTCCCAAATTGGCTAGTTGACGTAGATCCTTAGCCACTCCTTGACTTACCACGATCTGATCACCAATATTTATAATTTCCTAACAACTCAGAGCATCGGCTACCACATTTGCTTTCCGTGGATGGTATAGTATATCAATGTTGTAATCCTTCATTAGCTCTAGCCACCTCCCTTGTCATATATTTAGGTCTTTCTGCTTAAAGATGTACTGTAGGCTCTTATGATCAGAATATATGTCAATATACAAATAGTGGTACCATATTTTCAAGGGAAACACAGCAACTGCTAGCTCAAGGTCATATGTTAGGTAGTTTCTCTCATGCGGTCGCAGTTGTCTTGAGACATAAGCAATTACCTTACCATGTTGTGTCAGTACACACCCTAACCCAACTCCTAAAGAATCACAGTACATTGCATGCCCCTCCGTGCCCTCTGGAAGCACTAGCACAGGTGCAGAAGTTAGCCTGCATTTCAACTCTTGGAAGCTCCTTTCACATGCATCATTCCATTGAATCTTGGTCGCCTTATGTATCAACTTTTATAGAAGTGCAAAAATAGAAGAAAAACCCTTAACAAAACCTCTTGTAATAACCTACCTATCCTGGGAAGCTTTGAACTTACGTGGGTGTTGTTTGCCTTGCCCAATCTTTCACAGCCTCTATCTTTTGTGAATCAACCGTTACTCCTTCATCGGATACAATATGATCCAAGAATGCCACACATTTTAACAAAAATTCACTGAAAAGCTTGGCGTACTATTGTCGATCATGAAGAACGTGTAATACCTATCGTAAGTGATTTGCATTGTCCTCTTCTAATCTTGAATATACCAAAATATCATTTATAAATACTATCACAAATACATCCAAGAATGGCTTGAATACCCTGTTCATTAAATGAATAAAAACTGCTGGTGCATTTATCATCCCAAATGAAATAAAAGAAATCCGAAGTGACTATAGCGTGTCCTAAAGGTTGTCTTGGGTTAATTTTTCTCCTTCACCCTCACTAGGTGATAACCTGATCTCAAATCAATTTTTGAAAAGCATTTGACACCGGTAACTGATTAAATAAATCATCAATCCTAGGGTGGGGGTATTTGTTCTTAATTGTCCCCCTATTCAATTGTCGGTAGTTAATACACATTCTCAAGGTGCAATCATTTTAACGTACAAATAACACAGGCGCACCCCAAGGGGACACACTAGGTCTTAGTAAACCCTTCTCTAGCAAGTCTTTTAATTTGTCCTTTAGTTCACATAATTTTGTCAAGGCCATTGTATATGGAGGGAGAGAAATAGGTGGAGTTCCTTGAAGTAAGTCAATACAAAAATCTACTTCTCGTTTAGGAGGTAAACCGAGAAGCTCTTTAGGAAACACATCAACAAATTCATTTACGATTGGAAAAGATCGAAGAGTTAGTGATTTTGCCTTCATATCCCTTACTCTAACAAGATGACATATATATCCCTTGGACCATCTTCCTTGCCTTAAAATAGGAAACAAACTTACCTTTTGGTGCCCCAACATTGCCTTCCCCTTCAATGACCGTCTCATTTGGAAAGTGGAAATACACTTTCTTAGTTTGGCAATCCACTGCGGCAGAGCAAGAGGCTAACCGATCCATACCCATTATAACATAAGAATTCCACCATTTCCAGCTCAACAAGGTCAGCCAATCAGTCACGGTCACAAATTGTTACTACACAGTTATAATAGACCCTTCTAGCTATAATAGATTCACCAGTTGGTGCAAACACTTCAAACGACTTGTTCAACAATTTAGGTGTTCTCTTAAGCCTCCCAACAACTAGTGGAGTGATATATGATAATGTAAAACCAAGGTTATCTAATGCATACACATTATGTGAAAAGATGAATAATATACCTGTGACCAGATCGGGTGAAACTTCCAAATTTTACCGACTCCCCAGAGCTTAAGTGCGATTCTAGGCTTCGCTAGAGCTAGTTGCCCCTCTAGCACCTTTACTATGGCCTGCAGGTGTTTGTTGACCCTTACCTAATGGAGGAATTGATGATGATGATGCAACATCTGACCCAGCAGGTTGTGCTATGTCACCCACACGTCTCCTCGGGCAATCCCTCATCATATGCCCTGGTACATCAAACCAATAACAAGCATGTGTTCCAACATGACATGTACCTAAATGACTCCTCCCACATTGTTTTCAAGGTTGCCTAGGAAGAATTTTTGGCTTGACGAATATCCTATTGTCTTTGAACCTTGGCCCTCACTTTTTTGACTAAATTGATTTCCTTTAGACCTTTAAAGTTGTGGTGGAGCGCTAAGTACAGAGTAGAAGGATGATGTCCTAGGTGGTTTATTAGAAAACCGAGGCCCAAACTCACCTTGAGACGATATAAACTGCCCCGTAGATTTGGCCCTCTTGGATTGCCCCCTTTCAAACTCTTATGTCCTTCTTCTTTTCCTCGAATCCTCCAGATTTTGTGCAAATGCTTGCATCCTCGCTATATCCACGTCTTTTTCAGAAACACAATGGTAGAGTCTCTGACCAGATACGAATCCAACCTATCCACATATCGATGAACTCTATCTTGCATAGTAGTGACTACATTAGGAGCATACCTGCAGGGAATTAAATTGAAGGTTATACTCCCTCACGCTCATATTCCCTTGGTGGAGATTTAGAAACTGATTTTCACGGGCCTCTCAGATCTCTAACAGCAAGTAATGGTCAAGAAATGCCTATTTGAACTCGTTCCAGGTAGTTGGAGGTGCATCTATACTCTTAGATTGCTTCCACGCTTCATACCACAATATAGCCACACCCTTCAATCTATATGTTGCAAGCTCCACAGCTTTTGTACCACTTGTATGCATAACATCCAAAGTGTGTTGGATCTAATTGATGAAGTCTTTTAGATCTTCATTAGGATCTAACCTGATAAAAGATGAAGGGTCAAAATTAAGAAAGTCACATATCCTCGTGCTAGCTGCCCTATTTGCACCACGAGCACCTATAACTGGACCTTCTTGTCTTTGACCTTGGCCAAAAACTATATGAGTCAATAGTTGGACCACATTTCTCAAATCCTGCACGGTAGAATCGATAGGTGGTTCTGGGGGAGTTTCACTACTCCCTGGTTCATCAGGTACTGGAGGAGTTGGAAATGTTTGTGACAGTGACTCATCTCTAGCCTCATTTTGTTGTATCACCCCACTGGGTACACCAACTACCACTTCCACCTCCTTCCTTTGCCTTTACTTTCCCTTGTTTCTGACATACTTATTGTACAAAACAATTTAGAGGTTAGAAAAAAACCACCTACAACACTTTGCTTTATGGCACGTTCTAAAGAATGAAAAAAAATGACAACTACTAAATGCCACGTATCCTCCTGCTTATAGATGTAGTTCACAACACATCCAAAAAAAAGACTCTACATCGACACGGTTTTGTAGACTCCCTAGGATGACCCGTTCTGATACTAGTTTTGTCACCCACAAAGTCCCATTATGGCAGACTGGCACCCATTGCTGACAAGGCTCGGGAGAACCAACATATAACCATACACTTTATATGAACATTGCAAGGGGTTTCCATATTCAACATGATTTCAAGAAAGTATACAGTAATAACAAGCCAAAGGGAAATGCATATGACTAGGCCATTAGAGCCACGATGTCTAAAGTATGATACATGACCGCACTTTACTTTACATAGTCTCTAAAGCCTTTAGGTAAGGAACAGTATCTATAAGGATCAGGATAGGCGCTGCCTCATGAGCAACTATACAATACAAAAATATAAGCTTTAGACACACAAAGCCCCAATCAACCTGAAGCTCAATAACAACAGTTGGATATCCTGTACTCCTACTGGGAAGATCTAGTAGCTCCTGTACCTTCAGAATGAAATGCAGGTCCTCTGTAAGGGACGTCAGTACGAGATAATGTATTGAATATGTAAGGCAGGAAGTGTTGTATATGAAATAAGAACTCAAATGAAATCATACAATAGTGTGTAAGGATAAAAGACCACCTTTAGTCATACTGTGGAATCATGTAATTTATGTGCTTTTTATTACTTTACCTTCCTTTAATGTATAATCTGTGCGCAATATATTATATAAATGACCAGATGATCAGTGGTAAATCAATATCGAGATCGACCCATGCTAGGCTTTCCTTTCACTCGTGGGATACCCCCCGTAATATGGGATCAACTCATGCTAGGTTATTCTTCCATCCCTAGGATACCACCCATTAATAAGCAACTTTGCTTTATCTTTTATTTACTTTTGAGATGATTCTTTTGGTGGTCATAACATTTAGAGTTGTAGTACTATAGACATAACATGTGACATATAAACAACCATGCAAGACAGCACACAATGAAAAGAGAGTTACACAACTAATGAAAAGCGTAGGAGATGAAATAACACATTGACCTTACATAGTAAAATGGAACTCATGTATCTTCGGTATCCATGTATGTAGTAAAATTGACAATGTCTATGTGTGGGAGCATATGAACTTGTTAAAGAGTGGAGACACGGCTACTACCTATGCCAGAGTTTGTAAGTGCCATTGTGTGCCAATGGAGAACCTAGATTCATGACAAATAATACGAAAACGAGTAGCCTTACATACCTCGTTGTACTACGTCCTTATTACCTTGAAGTAGTCTCCTTTTCCTCCAAATACTTATCTATAATAAAGTAGGTGATAAAACTAGTGTTAGCGACTTATAAAAATGTCTTGGCAGTCCAATCTCACAAAAAACATAATGCTCGGGCCACAAGCTTGTGACTGTCAATCCAAGAGTTTTCTTTCAACCTCTCCACCTCTAATCATATTTTCTAATACACAATCTCATATACATGTCATATCCAGCTTGTTTTAATCCCATTAAAGTGTTACAACAGCTCACAAAGAACAAGACATAATAATTCTACACAACACACAAGTAGGAAGCATAACATTACGTCTTTTCGCTACATTTCGAAGTCAAAAATCCCAAACCTATTTCAACTTAATCCTAACTGTCTCCAACATATTTACACATAGAAGCAGTCCTAAAACAGTCCAAAAAGAGTCTCCACGTAGAAGGAAGACGTGCAACAACAATTTCCAATTACTGGTCCACAAGTTCCTATTAGGAGTACAATTAAGATATCATGCAAGAACTCATTTTTGCGGAAGATAAAAATTGTGTAGCAACCTTCTTACATCACTATAGAACTAAACCTTGCTAAATATATCGATATTACTTCATAACCCAGCCAGCCAAAAAGAGGAAAGCGTCTTAATAATCAACAAAAGTGTACAACAATCCTTTGAACACATGTTGTCCAAAATTCTAGCACAAGTATAACCAGCCTGTTTCTATTGTTTTTCATGAAAAACCATATTAAATAGACAAGTATCTTTACTTACCTTTACCATCAAGGTTGAGACCATCCTTAGGAACCCTAAATGTGTGCTTTGGCTGCTTTGCAAAGTCAAGAGAGTTCAAGGAAAAACTTAGAAGGAAATCTGATTTTTGGCTTTATTGAAATGATTTGAAGATGTTGGTTTTAACCCATCTTAAAGGGCCACTCTTCGCCGACCTTCTTTTATTAAGGTGGTGATGCAGGAATTTCGCTCTTTCACTTGGGCCTTATTTTGCTTCAATTTGATGGGTTTTGCTGCCAATTTCTTTCCTTCTACCTTCACTTAGTTTAGGCCCTAATTGTGAAGTGTGTGGTAAATGTACTTTGGCCCTTTTCTTATTCATCTTGGGCTACCTATATTGTCTCTTTATAATGCCAAACCATGGGCAAAAATTACATTCTTAAATTGGGATTTATTCTTCATCAAACTTTAATAGATTCGGTGTTGGGCCTCATCTCCGTCTACTTAACCTATTTAAGCTAAGCATGTAGGTGAATCACCTGTTAGCTTTCTAAGTCTTACAAGCACCTCACTTCTTTCATTTTATCTAAGGCCACACTCTTAAAACATACATACACTCACTCGTCTTAAGCATTAGACGCAATTATTTCCCTCCGTTCCAAACGGTAGGCACTTTTAAAGTTGGTGCTCCTTCTACCTAATCATATCATGTTCCATATGCAGAGGACTAGTACACCTAAGAGTTGGGGTGTTATATCTTGAGATAGTGGTGATGTCCTGCGACACCTCAAGATACTTCTGATTATGGTTTACGACACTATATTATATATATCTCAGTACATCACCTGCGACACCCTGGAGTTCTATCTTGTAGCTTTGGATCGATAGATGTGTACATCAGCACTGCGAAAGTCGTGATTTCACCTCATAAATGGCCTACAATGCTATTGCGTTCATGCATCACATTGCATTGTATCATTTGATCGGTTATCATCTATAATTACCATTACTTATGACTATTGTATTGTTTACCAACCATTTTAGTTCATATGATAGGATTCTTTGTTATTTCATACTTGTTCAATTTTTTTGTGCACACACCTACTCTGTTTCCTCCCTATTGATCGAGCACAAGGACCCGCACAAGGTAGTTGATTCACTCTTTGCTGGACTTTTCTGCAACCATCCTGATTCCATCGGTGAAGCTCAAACTTTGAGTCGACGTGGATCCTGATGATGCTCTTTAATGTTTTCTTTAGTATTTGAATAAGACATTATGAGCTGATCTTGCATTTATTTTGAGACAGTTGTGTTTACCTTCCACACTATCTAGATGCTCTTGTACTCATGACTCAAGGTTTCAGGTGATTTCTTATATCTTTTGAGTTTGTTTCTTCTTTATTTATTTTTCTTTAGTTGCGATCTATTTTGGGTCCTGACACGTTTGGTATCAGAGCACTAGGTTTGATGAGCTCGTCAGTCAAGAGCAGGGTTTCTAGTAGAGTCTCCCAGATCGGTGTGTAGACGTCCACACCTATCTTCGGGAGGCTACAGGATACTTGCTAGGAAAATTTTTCATATTTTGCTCCCATTCGTGTGTACCTTTGTATTACCTATGTTGAAAGCGTCTAATCTACTCCTACGCAGATACTGACTACCAAATTTTGTCGATCAGTTGGAGAGCCCAAGGTAGCTAATGTGGATCCCAACCGAGGTCAGAGTAAAATTCAGGGTAGGGCCAAGGGCATTGGACGTGTTAGATGGGTAGCTCCACCTCGACGACAAACTAGATCAACTTCTCTAGAACTTGTTCACGAGCTAGAGAGCCCTATGGATCCTATCCATGGCCCTCAACCCTAGAGACTACACCATTGATTCAGAAGTTACTAATGAGGTTATTGGATAGATTAGAGGGAGATCTTCTTGCCCCAGATAGTGTTGATATACCTATTTCTACCACATCGATTGGTCCTTCTAGTGCTCTACTAAAGCTGGCTATGATCCATATGGGTCCTTCTTCTGCTTCTACATCAGTAGACCCATCGAGTTCTGATACACAAATTAAGAGTTTGGTTGTTTCTCCATCTATTCCACTTCCTTGTTTATGGTGCCACCATCTTTTGCTAGTCCATCCATGTCTACAATAGAGAAGAAGAGTTTTGAGAGGTTAGTGTGGTTGGCTCCACCGCAATTTGATGGCACTCGTAGCCATAGAGCCTATTAATTTCTATTAGAGTTCCAGGATTGGTTATGTAGTCTGCCTATTCTTGAGTCTTATGGAGTTCCCTATACTTCATATCAATTCACCGCCCTTGCAAAGGAGTAGTGGAGGTCAGTCCTAGCTCGCCAACCTGTTGGATCTCTAACTATCACCTTAGGACAATTCACAGAGATACTTTTAGAGAGATTTATGCCCTATAATTATAGAGAAGCCACCAAGATGAGTTAGATAGGATACATCAGGGATCTATGTCTATTTCTAACTACGCGGCTAAATTTCATGCTTTATCCAAATATGCCTTGTCTAGCGTTCCTACTGTGTTTAAGAGGATCCAATGGTTTTTCCAAAGGCTAGACAGGGTATCTTCAGGAGGCTACCGCTTCCTTGGTAATGGCTGAAGGTACTTCCCAGCGTGGTGGCTTTTCAGCGCAACCATCTTAGAGACAACAGACTAGGGCTTATTATAATTGTGATAAGATTGGGAACTTGGCTCATCGTTTTCCTCACCGTATACCTTATGCTTAGACTTTTAGTTTTAGCCAGCTCATCCAGCTCCAACCTCGATACCTAGAGACACACTTCAAGCTATGAGAGGTGGTGTTATAGGAGGTCATGGTACAGTGAGAGGTGGTGCTTGTTGTGGTCTATAGGCTAGTGGTGCGTGTGGAGTTTGCTATGTTTTTTCAAATAGAACTGAGGCGGAAGCCTCTGATGCAGTTATCACACGTACGGTCCCTGAGTGTCACCGTTCAGCTTCAGTTTTATTTTATCCAAGCTCTACTTATACATATTTGTTTGCCTATTTTTCTTCTAATATTTCTATTATATGTGAGCCACTTCGCGAGTCTATTTGTGTTTCCACCCTGATAGGTGAATCTTTAGTGGTGAATAAGGTGTATCAGGGTTTTGTTGTGACTTTTATGAGGAGGGATACTGTTACTGATCTAATATTGTTGGACATGGTTGATATTGATGTTATTTCGGGTATGGATTGGTTGATACCTCATCATGACATTCTTGGTTGTCATGCGAAGACTGTGACCTTATCTTACCCCAATTTGCCTCAATTAATGTGGATTGGATCACCTAGTTCCTATCCTAAGGTTGTTATTTGTTCTATGCATGCTTGTTAATTGATGGAGAAGGGGTGTTTGGCATATTTAGCTCATGTTTGGGTTGTTTCTTAAGAGTTCCCTTCATTTGAGAGTACTAAGGTTCCTAGAGAGTTTAAATGGATGTATTTTCGACTGATTTTCTTAGTGTTCCTCCGAATCATGATATTGACTTTTATATTGATGTGGAGCCAGGCACTAAGCTCATATCTATTGCTCCTTATCAGATGGCTCTGGCGTAATTGAAGGAGATGAAGAAACAGTTGGAAGATTTGTTAAGGAAAGGCTTTATTCGTCCGAGTCTGTCTCCCTGGGGTGCTACTGTATTATTTGTAAAGAAGAATGATGGCATTATGCATATGTGTATTTACTATCATCAGCTTAACAATGTGACCATAAAGACCAAATATCCCTTGCCTTGCGTTGATGATCCTTTTGACCAGTTGTAGGGTGCCTCAGTGTTCTCCAAGATTGACTTGAGATCCGGTAACCATAAGTTGATAGTTAGGGAGTCTGATATGCCAAAGGCAACCTTCAGGACCCGTTATAGGAATTATGAGTTCGTGCTCATGTCATTTTGATTGACTAATAATATAACTTCTTTTATGGAGTTGATGAATCCAGTGTTCAGGCCCTATTTAGAAATCTTTATGATTGTGTTCATAGATAATATCTTGGTTTATTTCAAGAATGAGGCAGATAATGTTCAGCACTTGAGGACTATACTTTAGAGACTGAGAGAAAAGAAATTGTATGCTAAGTTCTCAAAGTGTAAGTTTTGGCTTGATTCTATTGCATTTCTTGGCCATGTTATGTCAAAAGAGGGTGTTAAAGTCCATCTGGAAAAGGTAGCAATTGTTTGTGAGTAGGATAGGCCTACTTTGGTGACTGAGATTTGGAGTTTCCTTTGTTTAGCAGGGTATTATAAGAGTTTCTTTCAGGTTTATTCATCCATAGTAGCCCCGTTGACTAAGTTGATTCAAAAGGTTGTAACATTCCAGTGTTCGGATGATTGTGAGTTGAGCTTCCAAATGCTTAAAGATTTTTTGACTTTAGCACTTGTTGTTTCTTTACTAGAGTAGGGAGTTACATTGTGGTTTATTGTGATGCTTCGGGCATGGGTCAGGGTGGTGTATTATTGCAAAGGGGAAATGATAGCATATGCTTCTAGACAGCTGAAGGTGCATGAGAAGAACTACCTTATCCATGACTTGGAGTTGTCTATAGTTGTGTTTGTGTTGAAATTATGGCAACATTATCATTATGGGGTGCATTGTGAGATCTTTACCGATCACCAGAGTCTCAAATACATCTTTACTCAGCAAAATTTGAAGATGAGACAGCGTGGGTGATTGGAATTGTATAAGGACCATGATAGTATCTTTCTTACCCAAGAAGGCCAATGTGGTGGAGGACACTTTGAGTCGGAAGGCTACTAGTATGTGGAGTATGGCCTTCTTGAGGGATGAGGAGAGGCCTTTAGCTCTAGTGGTTCATCCACTTGCTAGGCAGATAGCATTCTTGAGTATTTTGGTGTAAGTCGGGACTAGATCTTATTTTCTTGATCAGATATCTGTTCACCAGTTCGAGGACCCAATATTATGCATGATTCGTGATAAAGTGTTGAAAAGGTGAAGCCAAGACGGCTATTATTGATGTTGATGGTGTATTGTTGGTTAATGGTAGAGTTTATGTGCGTAACGTTGGGGATTAGGTGAGATTGATATGGAAGCCCATTGTGCGAGATATTCCATCCATCTTAGTGTGGCTAAGATGTATCATGATCTTAAAAAGCCTTAGTGGTGGTTTGGCATGAGGAGAGACATAGCTTAGATTGTGGCCAAGTATTTGAATTGTCAATAGTTGAAGTATGAGCATCAAAAGCCCGGTGGGTCGATGCAAAGGATGCCCATTCCTGAGTGGAATTTGGAGAGTGTGACTATGGATTTTTTCACAGGTTTTTCCCATGGCCTTAGACATTTTTTAAACGGTTTGGGTAGTCGTTCATTGATTGACCAAGTCAGCACTCTTCACACCAGTGAATACTAACTACAGTGCGGGGCAGTTGGCTAGATTGTATATCCAGGACATCATTAGATTGCATGGTGTACAAGTGTGTATAGTATCAGACAGAGGATATGTCTTTACTTCTCACTTTTCACGCGCTCTATAGCGTTATTAGGGTACTATAATAGATTTGAATTCCGCTTTTCGCCCTCAGACCGATGTCAGTCAAAGCGAACTATTCAGGTGTTAGAGCACATGCTTAGGTCCTGTGTTATTAATTTTAGGGCCCAATGGGACCAACACTTACAATTAGCAGAGTTTGCATATAAAAGTAGTTATTAATCCAGCATCTAGATGCCACCATTTGCGGCTTTGTATGGCCAGAGGTATAGATCACCAATTGCATGGTTTGATTCAGGTTCGACTGAGGTGTTGGGTGTTGATTTACTTTAGGATGCCATGTATCGGGTCTAACTGAAGTAGACTTTTAATAGCACAAAGTCTCTAGAAGAGTTATGCTGATAGGAGGGTTAGTCCTCTTGAGTTCTCAGTTTGTGATAGTGTTTGGCTAAAGGTTTCACCCATGAATGGTCTGATGAGATTCGAAAAGAGGGGAAAACTTAGTCCTAGATTCATTGGTCCTTTTGATATTTTGAGGAGAGTTGGTGAGGCAGCCAATGAGTTGTCTTTGCCACTGAGACTGTCTTCTGTTCATTCTACTTTTCATGTTTCTATGCTCCGCTGGTATATTCTTGATAAGTCCCAAGTAATTTCTTATGACTTGATTGAGTTGGGTCCAGATTTTTCCTTTGAAGAGGAACCTATTGCTATATTAGACAGGTAGCTATGGAGATCTAGATCCAAAGATATACCTTATGTAAAGGTTTAGTGGCGGCATCGTTCTGTTGATGAGGACACTTTGGAGTTAAAGTCTGACATATGGGCTAGATATCCCAGCCTTTTTGAGGCCTTAGGTACTGCTCCTTTCCTTAGGTTTGAGGATGAATAATCTTTCTAGTGGTGAATTATTTTTGGCTTTATTTGTGAAAAATTACTTTTTCACACTTTCGTAAGTTGTTTTGGGTGTACTTTAAATTATTTGAATGGTTGGAATTGAAATCTTGAGTTTTAAAACATGAAAATATGAGTTTTGGACTTTTTGAAAGTTTAAGTTGTACAAAAAGTGAGTTTTTGTGTCATTCTGAGTTTTAAAGGTCGAATCGGGGATTCTTCGATTCCATTAGCTCTGGAATGTTGAAATTGAACCACAGGAAATTGCAGAACTATATTTGGAGTTAAGATGAGGTTTTTAGGCCCAAAGTTGCGATTTTAGTCGTTTCTAGAACCAATGTTTTACTTTGGTCAACAATCAGAGTTCATATCGGAGTTTCAATAGTTCTAATTGTTCTGGATGGTGAAACTAACGCTAAAAATGGCCTTGTCATAATTTTTGGAGTTTTTGAGGGTAGTTTTGGTATTTTGAGTTTTAAACTACTTTTATTGATTTGACTCATTAAATATGGCGAGAAGGCCACAAAACTAATTTTTGATGATTCCATTGAGTTTGGATCGTTGTTTTTTATGTGGATACATATAAGTTTTATGAAATTTTGATTTTTGATGAGTTTCGAATACCAATTCTGAGTTTGGTTTAATCTATGAGTTTGCTGGTGCAGTTTTCTGGTGTAGGGAAACTCTCTTCTCCGAGTTCACAGAGGTCTTAGGGACATTAGACTCCGCGATCGTGGGATGGGGTTCGTGTTCATGGAGCACTCATTGTAACTGTACAATTTTAAACTCGGGAAACAATATTTTTAATCCATTTTAGAACTTCTATGCTTCTTGGTTCGATTTAGAAGAAGGGTATTCAAGGATTTATGTTGGGTAAGTGTTTCTAACACTATACTAAGCTTTTTTTTACAAGTTTTATCTTGATTTTAGCATTGATTTCATTAATTTAATCACCTAAAATTAGGGGTTTTTGTACTATGTTTTCCAAATTTTAATCATTGATTACTCACTCAATGTAAGCTTGATTTTAATGGGATTTTCACCCATGAACTCTATTTTTGCATAGAACATGATTCCATAATCAATTCCAAATTTGAGACTTTCGAATTTCATCCCTAAGTTTGACCATTTTGCCCCTAAGCCTAAAATATGATAATATGGGTAACAAAATGCACATCTTGATGTGTAGTATCTATTTTCAATAGTGGTTGATCGATCCGTGGATCATTTGGAGGCTTGAGTAGATTGAATGCTTGCCCGAGTGCGGTTTCAGCATTGAGGTAGATTTGGCTATCCTATTTGGGATTTTCGCTATTGAGAATGCTTATGTCATAATTGTGAGTTGTAGATTAGATTGTGATCCGATATCATGATATGATTGTTTTTTAGAGGATAGTGAGGTTGGTTACACCGAGTATTGAGTAAATGATGATCCTATTAACTAATTGAAATGAAAGCTTCTTTTTTTTGAGTTGATTGGGATATCATTATAATAATATGAGGCTTGAAATACTTCTTCGTTGATGTTGTGGGTAATTAATGACGAGTATGATCAATGTAAGAATTATGAGCCCGTTTGGGGTACTTGTGGAGCTTGTTTTATTGACATATGGTTATTTGTGAGTGGACATGAGTTGAGACATGGTATAGCCATATAATTTTAATACTTCATTGTTGCATTGTTATGCCCTATCTTATATTGACTAGTTGCATTGGTATGCACAGATCTTATGCTCCATTGTTGCATTACTTTGCGTATATCTTATACTGGAGTAGGTGTATTGGTATGCACGAATCTCATTCTGGTTGGATTTCATTGATATGGACAAATGCTATGTTTAACTCATTACATTGCTATGCACATATTCGATATTAGATTCATTGTTATGCACATTTATCAGTACATTTACATCATTTAAGATATTATAATGCATATTGAGACAATGGTTATAGCCTGTGATGCCTCGAGATACTTTTGATTATGGCCTGCGAAGCCTTCTTATATATATCTTAGTACATGGTTCCCCGAATTTCTATCTTGTAGCTTCGGTGCAATGAATGTGTACATCGGCGCTGCGATGGTCGTGATTTCACCAAATATATAGCTTGCGACGCAATTACATTCATGTATCGCATTCCATTGTATCATTTCATAAGTTCTAATATATAATACTAATATTTATGACTCTATTGTATTGTGCATTAACCATTTTGATGCAGGTAATAGGATTCTTCATTATTTCATACTTGTTCGATTTCTCTTACCCAGTTGGTTGAACCTACTGGGTATATTTGGCTGTTTTCACCCCTATTCCGTTTCCTCCCTGCAGATCGAGAATTAAGATCCGCACAGGGTAGTTGATTCACTTTTTGTTGGACTTTTCTACATCCATCCTAATCTCGCCGGTGAGGCTCAAACTTCGAGTCGTCGTGGATATTTTGGACTCTCTTTATTGTTTTCTTTCATACTTTGTACCAAACATTATTAGAAAGTCTTGTATTTATTTTAAGATAGTTGTATTTACCCTCCGCACTATCTAGATACTCTTGTAGTCATGACTCCAGGTTTTAGGTGATCTTTTATATCTTTTGAGTTTGTTTCTGTTTTATTTATCTTCCTTTAGTTGTGATCTATTTTGGGTCGTGACAATTTCCTACCTTAAATCCAAAAAGATGATTTCCACAGAATGTGTCTACCATTTAATGAGAGCCAAGGATGCGACTTTTAAGGCTCCTTCTATCGAGTCAATTCCCATTGTCAATTAGTCGTATGATGTCTTTTCCAATGATTTGCCAAGTATTCCTCCCGAAAATGAAGTAGATTTTTACACAGATCTCCTCCTTGATACCTAACCTATCTCTATTCTGCCATACCATATGGCTCCAGCAGAGTGAAAGTATCAATTGAAGGTTTTGATGGAGAAGGGCTTCATTAGGCCAAGTAGGTCTGCATGGGGTGCTTCCATATTGTTTGTGACGAAGAATGATAGGTCACTTTTGATGTGCATAGATTACCAACAATTGAATAAGGTGACCATAAAAAACAAGTATCCACTTCTCATAATAGATGACTTGATTGACCAATTACAAGGGGCTAGACACTTTAACTAGATTGACCTCTAATCTAACTTTTATCAATAAAGGGTGAGGGGTCTGATATTCCCAAGATGTCCTTTCAACCAAGGTATGGTCATTTTGAATTCTTGATAATATCATTTGGTATGACTAATGCACAGATATGATGTCAAAATATAGCACTTTTGATTCCTATGGGATTTTGTGTGTTCTCAAAGCGATATTACTAGGTTTGATGTGCTTTTATGTTTATTATTCTGCATTACAGGATTTGGCATGACTTTAGGCAAACATCTACAGAAGTTAAATTTTTGAGGACTTACGAGCTACTCTATAAGCCGTGGATTATTTCACGAGGTGTAGAGAGGTTTCGTGAGTGAAATCCAGTGAAGGGCCTAGTTACAGATGTTGCATCCACAAATTGCCAAATGAGCCATAAAAGTTTTCACGAGTCATTGATTGGTTTCGTGCGTGGAGGAAAAGAGTTTGAAGAGTTTCTAAAGAGTCGTCAAATGAAACTCTTTACAGGTCATAAGCCTAATGACGGAAGGTATCATAGATTGGAAGCCAGCTTTTCGAAAATGCAGAATACAAAGCCCAGGTATGGGCCATGGATCTTTATACAGCTCGTAACCCAACCCTTAGAAGCTATTGAATCTGGTTTTCCTATTCCATTTTGGACTTGTATTTTACTTATTATAAATAGGTCTTTTTAGGTCTTTTTGATAGAGAGACGCATGAGAGAATAGAGAAACACTTTTGGGACTTCATATTTTGTGATTTTTACATTGAAAACATTACATTGTGATTTCTTGTGGAGAATTTTGGATTTCTTGTTCTTAATTTCATCATTGTAAATATTCAATTATACTATTCCATAACATGATTCTTTCATATACAATGAGTATGCATTGCTAAATCCACAACTAGGGTTGTGGAAACCATGAATAACTAACAAGGTAAAACCGGATAATCCATTATTCTTGGAAAATATGCATGCATGTATTAAGTAATTCTCTTCATTGTGAATGCTTTTCAACTGTGGCCAACGTTAGAACCTGCCTAATTCTTACTAACTGGATCAAGGTAGTAATGAATAGGAAAAGAGATTAATTAACCGGATTCAATGTGATCCCTATCGTCTAATCAACTAAACTTGATCAAGGGGAGGTTGCAATGGAACAAAAGGTAATAGTTAGTATTGTCACACTGTGGGGATGGATCAAATTATATAGTGAAATTTACCTATTGCCTGGATCAAAGGGTTTGGTAAATTTAACTTACCATTATGCATGCTACACACTAGAAAAGATTACAATTATCTAGTGATACTGTATTAGGAATTCTTGGTGAACACAATACCCTAGTTTCTTCTCTCACTATTTTCACAACATTTGCTTCTAGTTTAGTTTTATTTCTAGCAATAACAAATCCCCCTCTTTCGGGAGATAAGTAGGTTAATTCATTTGACTTGCTCGTAATTACTCTAGGTTTAGACCATATTCCCTATGGGTTCGACCCTAACCTTGGTTAGGTTATATATTTTGACGAAAATCGCTTATACCTTTTACAAGGTGGTGTTGTTTGGGCGACATCAAAATTTTGACATCGTTGTCAGGGAATACGGCGTCTGGACTGGTTTAATTTGAGTAATTTGGGAATAATTCTTATGTCTTTTATTTTATGTTTCTTGTCGTTTTTGTTTTGTTTCAACATACAGGTGTAGTGTATGCACAACACTCGTACTCAAGGCGATCCCTTGACTCCGTTTGACCCTGAGATCCGAATGTCACTAAGAAGAATGGCCCAAAACAAACAGAACAACACTATAAATGGTGTCGTTAATGCAGCACTGAACGCAAATAATAACTATAATAACCCACCACCACTTGAGGATGCTAATCCACCATTATAGAATCTTCAAGCTACGGCTAACACATAGAATCAATACAGGCTTGATTGTATGGCGATGGATGTCACTTGAGCTATTTTATTACCTCTATTACCGGATGACACATCCGCTGCCTCGAGCTCGAGTGGGAGCCACATCTGCTGCCTTGGGCTCTCTCACCAATTGATGAGATCTGGTAATTGGTATCTATGCAGAAAAGAGAAGGATAGATACTTTCAAAGTGGGTAATACAAGGAAACACACGAACGGAAGAAAGATGTTAAAATTCTTCCTAACAAGTATCTTGTAGCCTCCTAAAGATGGGTGTGGACGTCTACACACTAATCCATGAGACTCTACTAGACACCTTGATCTTGACTCATGAGCCGAACAAACCTAGAGCTTTGATACCAAACTTATTAGGATCAAAAATTGGATCGCAACTAAAGACTAATTTAATAAAGCTGAAATAACTTACTAAAGGCAAAAAATCTCCCAAAACCTGGAGTCATGAGTACAAAAGCATCAAATATATTACTAAAGTTTAAATACAATTGTCTTTGCATAAGGTATAAGCAGTCTCATAGAATAATATTTGATACAAAGTTTGAAAACAAAGTAAAGGAAATCCCAAAGATCCACGATGACTCAAAGTCTGAGCCTCACGGGTATGATCAAGATGGATGTAGAAAGGTCCAAGAAAGAGAGAGTTGGCTACCCTCTGCAGATCCCTATGCTCGATATGGTAGGAGGAAACAAAGTAGGGGTGAGCATATCGAAGTGTACTCAGTAGGTTCAACCGACTGGGTAAGAGAAATGGAACAAGTACGTAATAAAGAAGAATTCTATCACCTTCATCAAAAGGGTTAGTACACAATACAATATGATCATGAATAGTAATAAGTACATATGATGAGCCAAATCAATGATGCAATGCGATGTTATGCTTATATGTAATAGTGTGCTGGCCATGTATATAGTAAAGCATCGACCATCACGGGGCTGATGTACATATCTCTCAAGACGAAGCTACAAGATAGAACCCAAGGGCTAATCAGGCCATGTGCTGAAATATCTCAAGATGTCGCAGGCCTTAAGAAAAACTACCTCAAAGGGTCGTAAGCCTCAAGAAGAAGTGTCTCAAGGCATCGGGGCCCCCAAGTAAAGTAGATATAATATAAATTATGGGCATGTCAATGCCACGGAAAAATTTAGAAATGTGCATGCTAATGCCACAACATAATTATGAAACTATGTGCATGCCAATGCAACAAGGGAGTACAAGAGTTTTGCGTACCAATGCAACTATTCAATATAAGATATGTGCATACCAATGTAGCAATGATGTATAAGATCTGTGCATACTAATGCAGGTAGTCAATCTAAAATATGTGCATACCAATAAAACAATATAGTATAAGATCTATAAATAGCAATGTAGCTAGTCAGTATAAGATATGTGCATACAAATTCAACAATGGAGTATAAGATTTGTGCATACTAATGCAGCTAGTTAATATAAGATATGTGCATACTAATGCAACAATGGAGTATAGGATTTGTGCATGCCAATGTATCTAGTCAATATAAGATATGTGCATACCAATGCAACAATAGAGTATAAGATCTTTGCATACCAATGCAACTAGTCAATATATGATATTTGCATACCAATGCAACGATGGAGTATAAGATCTGTGCATACCAATGCAACTAGTCAACATAAAATAGGTGCATGTGGCTATACCATGTATATCAATCATTATCACTAAGCCATCAGTATCTCATATCATCACTATATCATCAATGATCGAGCTGTCTATGAGTCAAACTCCATAAGAACCCCCAAGTAAGCTCATGACCCTTAGGTTCACCACATTCATCATCAAATAGCCACAACACTATCCAGAAGTTATCTCATTTCACAGATTAGCATAATGATATTCCATCAACTTCAATTATATAACATGATTGGCTCATACTTCAATCTACATCTCAAAATTATCACATTAGCATGCTCAAAAACTCAAATCTAGTCCCAAGAAGGATAGTCGTACCTACCTCGGTGTCCAAATCGCACTCGAGTAAGCTTTTAATCAACTCAAGCCTCCAAATGGTCTCTGAATCGCTCAACAACTATCAAAATCAGATGCTATGCATCAAGATGTGTATTTTGATACCAATATTAGCATGGTTTAGGCTTAGGGGCAAAATGGTTAAAACTAGGGCTAAAATTCAAAGTTTTTGGATTTTGAAATCTACTTTAGAATTAGGTTCTATATGAAATATGGAGTCTATGGGTGAAAATCCAACTAAAATCAAGTTCAAATCGGAGGAGAAATTACCATTTAATGTTTTGAAATCAAACACCAAAAATCCCCAATTATGGACATTTAAATCATGAAATTTAGGGGAAAATGAAGATAAAACTTAAGAAAATGATTAATATAATATTAAAAACACTTACCCAGCAAAAATCTTTTAAAACCTTTCTATAAAATCATATCAAAAAGTGAATGTGGGTGGAGAACCAGGTCTACCTCAACGAACGTGGGTGAAGAGCCATGTCCACCTCTGCAAACACGAACCCCTGAGCGTGAGCACAAGGAGGAGCCAAGATCACTTCTGTAAATGCAGAGAGTAAAATGGGGCTGCACCAGAAACTTGCACCAATAATACATAGATTTAACAACAACTCAAAATGGGTATTCGAAACTCATCCGAGATCAGAATTTCACAAACCATATAGATATTCATACCAAAAACCAGCAATTCGAACTCAATAAAATTATTAGAATTTGATTTCAAGGCTTCCATGATACATTTATCAATGCAAGTCAAATAAGATAATTTAAAACTCAAAATTCCAAAATTGCCCTTAACAACTTCAAAAAATATGATGAGATCATTTGAAGCATTAATTTCACCATCCGGAACTATAAGAATTGTTAGAATTCGGATCCTAGCTTCCAAACTCTGAATGCTGACCAAAGTCAAACATTGATTTCGAAAGTGATTAAAATCATAATATTGGGCCTAAAAACCTCTTGTTAAATCCAAATTCAGTTCTGCAACTTCAATAAGATCAATTTTGACATTTTGGAGCTAATGGAATTGACGGATCCCTCCGACATCTGAAACTCAAAATGACGCAAAAACTCACTTTTTTAATAACTTTAGCCTCCAAAAAATGCCAAAATTCATATATTAACTTTTAAAATTCGGGATTCTAATTCCAACCATTCAAAAGAGGACCAAAGCAACTTACCAAAAAGTAAAATGGTAATTTTCACAAAAAATACCAAAAAGTGACCAACCAGGTCATTACATATTTAACCTACAACTGTCGTACAAATGTAGGTATCACAGAATTCCAACCTAAACAATATCTCCCATAGCACAATAAATAGTCACCACTAATCAAGTAACTAATTATAAAGCCTGTCTCTGAGGCTCCACAATCTTAATGCTTGTAGGCTTCCTATCCAGCTACCATAACTCGAGGGCATCTATTCTCTACTTAACAGCCTCTGGGGGGCTGCTTCCTATCTGGGACTGACAATGCGGCACTATCCCTACCCAATGTTTGACCTCTATGTGGCATTTTCATGAAAAGGACAGATCAATTTAGATGTCAGGAGGTTGGTGGGCCATTGATAAATTCACACGACTAGAATCAATAACAAAGGAAGTTTCTTAAACATCCCTTAGCCTCTTGGAGAAAAGTCACAAACATCACCGCACCTATCCAAAGGACTCTACTAGATGATATCTCTGTACATTTGAGATGAGTGAACCTTAAGCTCTGATACAACCTTGTCATAACCCGATCCTAGTCGTGATGGTGCATGTTAGATCCGACCTACAGGCAAGCTAATGCATAACCTCAGGGTACCCATCCTAGATCTCTATGTACAAAATAACATATACAACAACGTAATCAACGCAACCTACTTAGAACCTGAAATTCAACTATATAGAGCTACAATAGCCATAGGTACATACTAATACATCTATTATAAAAATCATAATAATATAAAACAAGGAGTACTCTTACAAATAAAAGCCACTACTGTACAAGGCCAATGTGAAACGGCCCTCCAGATCCTTTCTATGGTTTTGCTATTATTATGTGGATTTGACATGTGTATAATGACCTCGAGGCTATTAGGGTGATTATTGGTCGGGTTATTCGAGGGTTATGTGAATTTTTTAGTTAATCGAGAAGTTATACTCATAAAATAGGTTTTATGGTAAAGTCCTAGTAAATGATCTCGAAATAAAATTTTGATGATTATATTAGCTTCGGAACGGATGAATTAGGCTAAAGGCATGTTCGACGTAGTTATATCATGGATTGCAAATTTGGTCGTCACTGTTAATAGTTGATCCACAATGTCATCGGTAACCATACCTCAAATGAGAATTTTGATAGCGTGGTTACCTTTAAAACATCAATTTTGGTCCAGAACAAACCTTCATTTTATACCAGGGACGTCCAGATGTGATTTGACCCCCGAGGAATTTTCGTTTAAAGTTGCATATAAAGAAATGGGACCATCCTTTTATCGCTGGAAGCTTCGTTGGAAATTCTAACCGCACCATTGGGTCTGGAACGTCAAAATTCATAGATTTGCATAGTATGTTTACTGAAATTAAAGTTCAAACAAGCCTGAAATGGCGAAAAGGAAATTGAAGGATTAATGGAAAGAGAAGAGGATGATGTGGCAATTCTAGGGGCCACCACATGGTGTAATTTGATGCTTCCACATGAAAGTAAGCTATCAGTAGCACATATTACGTCGTGGTGAAGTCACTTTTGGGATTTGACATGTATTTTAAGGTAAATCTTTACTTTTTTGTTGATGATATATCGGGAATGAGTGAAAACTTTAAATTGCAATATCTCAGTCATTTCTCAATGAAACTAAGTGAAATTCAGTCTAAATTGTCCTATATTCCGAGAGGAACACTTTGGTATTCTGGGTGTTTGCTGATTTTATCTAATGTTTGAGAATTTTGGCTGAGAATGTTTTGAAAAGAATGTTTTCCCAGTAAAGTTTTTAACTTGGTTTTTGGGTCTTTTCTCGGTGTTTCAGGGTCCATTTTGGGCCGAACATCTGGCTATGAACTCGGAGTGATGTGGGGATCATTTTTTGGGTATTGGTTTGGAATTATAGGTATGGCCCGCAATTTTCCCTATTTTAGTCGTAATTGATGTATTTTCACTTGTTTCCTGATATTTTACAGCCAAATCAGCCATAATGATCTTGTGACTTATGTTTTAACAGTTAAACATCATCGGGAAGAGATTCAAAGGAGAAAATCTTTGTTTGACTAACTTAGAGCCAAAGAAGTTGGATGTCGGGTAGGCTAGATTTTCTCTACACCTTAGACTGAGCTAAAATGGTTGCATATTTTAGTTGAAATGTGTGGAAGTATACTGTGAATGGGTTGAGTTGTGGACTTTATATTGCATATAAATGGTTGTGAATACACATTTGTTATAAATGGTGATATGGGACTTCAGTATCTGTATTGGGGGTTGTGTTAATTGTAGCTGTTATACTGTCTGAGTTTTTACACTGTTTGGCTACAAGAGGGCCCGAAAAGAGGCTGGTTAGGCTGTGAACAAGTGACAGGTATGTACTTTAAGCTTGACTCTTACTTGTATGTATGTGATTTGAGGCTACCGAAATATACTTACTATTGAGGCTGACTTCTGATTACATGCTACCCTTTGCACTGACTCTAGTCTTTATATCTAGTTGGTATGTATATGTATGATACAATTGCGATGGCCTATATCTGTTAGGAGTAATTAGTGTAGAATTTCTCGTTTAAATATGATTTTGTGCTTCCCTATGACTTATATATGATCTTGTATACCGTTTTTATTTGTCATGTACTTGTGCCACTGGTTAGTGACCGGAGAGACATGCCATGTTCTTGGGACAGGTATAGGACACCCCTAAGGGAGCCTTGCATTCTATGATATGAGAGGTGTTGCTACTAAGCCAATGGCGGGTTAAATATGGGAATGTGATCTTGGGAGCTAGGTGTAGGATATATCCTACGCACTTCCCGGGGTAATCTATAACAAAAAACTAGCTATATGGGTTAGTCTTCTGAACTAGCATCCTGTTTAAAGAAGGGCACATTATTAGTGGGAAGGCACATGGTTGCCTTGGCTGAAATCCTTGATAGTAGTTAGGCTTCGATATGATTTTTGGAAGGTGACATGTTTATCTAGCCACTTGGGCCTTAGCTTAGGTTATACCGACGCTGCTCTATGAGTTTCTTTACATAGAGAAGGGGCCTAGGAAGGGCTTAATATGGGCTACTGCCTTGAGACAGGCATGTGTTCTGACACTCGTTCCAGTATGAATATTTAGATCCTGTTGTTACTAAGATATGATAACCAGGAGACTGTGCATTGGTTATATGTCGTATTGCGGCTTGACTCTAGTATAGATATGACTCGGCTAGGTTTGGGTATGATGGAAATTATGATTTTTCGTAACGGTCTTTACTCAAGAACTTGTGATTGACAATGTTATGGTATACTTGGCCTTGGTGAGGCATGATTCTACAGTGATCTATGACTTATATACTTTGGTGTATTGCTAGCAGTTCTTGTGCATTGGTTCATTTCTTCTGTGATGGGATATCTGTTATATCTGAGAGAGGTGGTGATTATAATTTTTTATGTTTGATTGAGACCGTAGGATACCTAAGTTGAGAGTGTCATAACCTATGTTTACTCTTGGGACGATCCAATTATTGTTGTTTATATTCACTCTAGGTAAGGTATGACTTTAAAATTTCGAATCCGGATAGATTAGTTAAGTGTGTGAGTGGTTGATACTAGAGTCCCAGATGATGTTCCCTTTTATTTTTCGAGCACTGGTGCCCACTCCTGGGTATATGAGTTTACTGGTTATGTGCCCCATGTTTCGAGTTCCGATGGTCGCCCCTGAGCTCTAGGGGATAGATACCAATTATATGGACCGAGAACCAATTGATATTTGGGTCGAAGAGCCCGATTTATATTCCATGGGGCTGGGCCCTGTGATTTATATTCTAGGGGCTGGGCCTCGATATTGACATTTGGAGATGAGACACTATTTTTTGTGTTAGGGGGAGTCTTTCTCTCGCAGTGGATACGTCCCACTTTATGTAGAGTGTAAAATCATCTAGCCTCGGTTGATTGCTTGACCGAAGACTAGATCATAGGACTATAGGTCAGGTGCCACATGCCGGCATAAGGGCGAGGACCCGGTTAACTTATAATTGTTGGGGAGAGGCCCCGTGATTACTTACCGTGGATCCATTCAGCTATTCATACCCTGATTTTGTGTGTGTACACCTCCTAGGCGTATGGGGGCTCAGACGTAATTCAGGCTTAGATACTAGAGCCTTATACCCACGTACAATCGACCCTTATTCCGATGATGTGGATAGATAGGTTTTATGATGGTTCTATGGGATTCAGTGATGGTTCTGAGGGATTTTGTGATTATCATTCGACATTATTATTGTGCACGGGTGTACATTTTGAGCTTATGGGGGCCCAGTTGGCATACAGTCATAGATACTAAGGTCTTGCTCAAACGTATAACACTATGTCTTAATTGGGGGTAGTTTTGGTATGAGCCTATGCAGTTTTCGACAGTGCTATCGGTTCATCATTTGGGTTTGTTTAGGTTATTGTGGTCATCACTTGGGTTAGTTCAGTTATCATTATTCATCTTGTTGCTTGGCTCGATGGTGATTCGAGGGTTTCTATACATGCCTATGCCTTGATCTTAGTTTGTTTTGCTACATTACTACAGTTCTCTTTATATTTGGGTTTTATACATCTTTATTGTTTCACTCGATCGGTTGATAATGCCTACTGGGTGCCTTTTTTGGTACTTATCCCTACTTATACATTTTCTAATAGTGCAAGTCCAGCAACATGTAGTGATACCTAAGTTGGGGAACTTCGGCAGCGCTCCGGAGACTTTTGGTGAACACCGACGGATATGGTTCTTTCCAGTCTCCTTCCTGTTGATGGCCATCATTGGTATCTGGATATTTGCCTTGTACTGGAGTGTTATGTATTTCTAGAGGCACTTTGATTTTGTCTATTATTATGATTATTGATATAAGTATATGATATGTCCTTGTGTGTGTCGAAGGTCTGTACAGTTGACTTCTAAGTTTTGGGTAGGTTTCGGTTATGTATATTGTCATATTGGTTATGGTTTGGACTAAAAAGCTAAGACAGGTACCCCAGGGGTTGGGTTATTGGCTTGCCTATAGGTGGTATCTAGCAAGCGCCATTATTACAACGATCAGGTCGTGACACAATGTTCGGATAGAAAAGACGACCATCAAAAGGAAAGGAGACCGGGAAGTAGCTAGAGCTGCCGATGCTCACCAACAGTCTCCTGAGTGCTCCCGACACCCACAAAACACAAAGCCTTTGGGTAGAACCTGGACCTGCACAATGGGAAGATGCAGTAATGAAGGTATGAGTACTAGAAAAAGGCACCTAGTAGGCATCATCGCCCGACTAAATGAAATAGTGAATATATAAAAATCTCAAATATATAAGGAACTAAAGAGGATAAACAACGATAACCTATACCAACCCAACTGATAAATAACAATAAGCTAAATCAATTTAAGTGATGAACAACGATATTGACTGACGAATTTTACATAGACCTATACAACAACTATCCCCAACTGGGGATGCAGTGTTGTAAGTGGGTGTAGGGCCCTAATATTTATGCTTGTATGCCAATTGGGCCCCTATAAGGCAAAAGGTACACCCGCGGACAATCTGATCAACCGAATCACAATGGAATCCAACTCATAATATCACATGATTACAAGTTAGTTTTACGTGGGTGTAAGTCCCTAATATCTAAGCCTAAACAACTCTTGATCCCCCGTAAGCCCATACGGTACACCAACGCACAATCAGGATGTGTGTAAAAATGTGGATCCATGGGAAATAAGTCAGCTCCTCAATCCAAAGTACCGTATAACCATGAGGTCCTCGACCTATCCAAGAACCAATATCAGATGGGGCCTCAAACCCCTAGTCCTCCTGACTGGCCTCTGGTCGGGGCAGTCAGTAGGGTCGAGATATTAGGAAAATATACATAACGATGGGATGCATCCCTTGTGGGAGAAATAATCCGCCTAACACAATCAATAGGGTCTCCGATTAGAAATGTAACCAACAGAGTCCTCGACCCAGAACATCAACAGGTGCTCACCTCTCAAATTCGGCTTTTGTCACTCGACATCCCTATTGTGGTCATCGAACTAGGACCATGGGGCGTGACACCTAGTTCATAGATACTCGGATGTGTCCACCAGAGCTCGGAGCATAGGGAGCTTTTTCTAGGACTCGAGGTATCAAAATAGTCACTCACTCAACTAGTCTATCTGAATTTGGAACTGCAAAGCCATGTCGTGCCAAGAGCGAATATAGGCAATGACAATCATAACATAGGCATCTCATGTAATCCAACCCATACAATCATAACTAACACATCTCTTAGATATGACAGATACCTCAGTATCAGATGAAAAGAACTAGTGCACAACAACTATCAATAGTATATCGGAGTGTATATGTCACAAATCACTGTGGATTCATGCCCAACTAAGGTCAAATATGCCATAACCTTGTCAACCCTACGCATTAGAGTAAACATAGGCAATGGTAAACATAAAATAGGTATCTTATGTAGTCCAACCCATTAGAGTCATGTTCTTACCAAAACCAGGCTACAATACAACATATAATCAAAAAATAGTCTCACAGCCAGCCTATCTCAGTAGAATCAAGCTAAACACTCATAAAGCTAAGACTCAAGTCAGAACACATGTCTGTCCCATGGCATTAGCCTATACTCAGCCCATACCAGGCCTTTTCTCTGTGTAAAGAAACTCATAGGGCAACATCAATATAGCCTGTGCTAAGGCCCAAGAGGCTAGACAATTAGAAGGATGACACCTACCTAGAATCATATCGCATCCCAGCTGCTACAAAGGATATCGTCGAAGGCACCCGTGTGCCGGCCTACTGATAATGTGTCCTTCTTTAAACAGGGTGCTAGCCCCCAAGATTAACCCACATAGCTAGTATCTCACCACAAATAAACCTGGGAAGCCCATAGAGTATGACCTAACTTAACTAACAGGGTCATATCCCAGTGTCTAACCTGCTAGTAGCTCAGTAGCAATAGTAGCAACATATCTCGTATCACAGGTCGCAAGGCTCCGCTAGGAGTACAACTATAACTGTTCTCAAAGCATGGTATGTTTTTCTGATCTTAGTAGCATAAGTACCTAACATATAACAATGGCATACACGATCATATAAGTCATGGGGCAACACAGAATCATGTTTAATCAAGAAATTCTACCACAATCTAGGAAGCCAAAAGTACTTGGAACAAATATAGAGAATTAACCCTCACATCCAATCAAGCATCAAGCTCAGTGTACAAACCTGTCAGAAGTCCTCAATCCTGACTTGCCCCTTTCAGGCCCTCTTGTAGTCAAACAGTAATAGAACTTAGCTAATAGAGCAGCCACATCCAACCCATCCCTTAATACAACAACTATCATCCCATAACATCATATATGTATTATACATGTTGGTCCCAACTTCTAAATTCTAACCACTCTAATATCATATGTTCTTTACAATCATACACAATTCTAGTAGAAATAGAAGCAATCTGATCGGACCTTGTTTTCTTTGATTGTATCTCCGGAGACATGATATCAAAAATCCCAAACGAAATTTAGTCGGCAAGTTCAATTAAAAAAAATCAAATACAGAAAAAGGAGAATATTATGTAGATGCAGCAACAAATATTGAAGGAAGAGAAGCACAAGTTGATATTAATGGTGTCCATCAAGACATGCAATTGGTCGATTGCTTTAATGATGTGACATTGAATATCAAGGATACTGAACCTTTAGAATCAGGATACCTAGAGGAGGAAATTGATGGTGATATGGATGTGTCAATTTGATCCATCAAAATACAATTAGGTTAAGTAAGGAATTCGGGGTTGAATTTCAAGGTTATGGAAAGGAAGCTTTGGTTCTATTCAAGGAGATATATAGCAGAAAGCAGTCAAATTCTAAAGAATCAGAAGCAAAGGTTATGGGAGCTCCCAAAATTAAGAATATGAAAGTTTTTGGCATGGACATGAAGCTCCAAACTACGGAGGTGAGAAACAATAGGAAAGGGAACTCTATGGTGTTGCAATGAATGTCAAAATAATTTCATGGAATATGAGGGGATTAAATTGTAGGGAGATTTCCTCGGTTTACAGGAAACTAAACTGGAATTATGGGCAACTGGAGACAAGTAGAACTAGGGGAGGTATTTTGATACCATGGGATAACATGACTTTGAGAGGAAAAGTTGGTGCTTACACTTTGACCTGTAGATTCAAGTTAACAAAAAATGATTTTTGTTGGCACATGACAGAGGTACACGCACCAAATTACAACCAGGATAGGTTCCTATACTCTGCTGAATGTGTTCTAATCACACACCAACTGTGCTTTAGAGTCGCAGTTGAAAACACAAAATATCTTTTTCAAGTTTGAAGGATGGTGGAGGGAAGCTGAAGGCCTCAATGAGAAAGTTAAAAGCTTTGAAGGCTAAAATTAAGAGAGTGGAGAGGAAGCAACTACAAAGATTTGGAAAAGAATAAAGATTTGTTTCTGCACAAAATTGACGAGATTGACAATATTCCATAGAATAGATCTTTACGAGAAGAAGAGGCTACTCAGAAAGCTAATGTATTCTTTGAATTTGAAGATTATGCTGAAAGCAAGAGATATCATGGAGACAAAGATCATGAAAACTGTGGATTAAGCAGAGTGACAAGAACACAAAGTTCTTTTAGACTATTGCAAATGCTTGCAAGAGGAATGATCACATTGATCATCTTATGGTAGGAGGAGAAGATATTGTGGAGGCAAAGAACATTAAAAGGGAGATCATTACCTTCTATCAGAATCTCTACTTGGAAAATGAGAATGGAGGACACTTTCCATCATGAGTTGCAAAAACTTTTTGAGGACAAAGAAGTTTTGGATGGTACCAAGGCATGTGAAAAAGATAAAAGCCTTAGGCCCATATGGTTACACTATTGGGTTGTTTGTTCACTATTTGGAGGTTTTAAAGAATGATGTGATGTCCACTACACACAACTTTCACTCTCAAGAACTGGGGGATTAAACTATTGAAGGTACATCTTTTACAAAAGGCCCTACGGACCATACAAGGGTCCGTGGGATGAGGGGATCTGGGTTTTGAAGGCTGACTTGTTTGGGGAAATATACGGTCTGTACAGTTGTACACAGGCTGTGCAACTAGCTTGTGAAGGTTGAGATTTCTGGGTTCTAGGGGATCAGATTCATGGGCTCTTTTTTGGTTTATGAGAATCTCTATAGGTAGTTTGGTCACCTCTACGGGCTGCGGAACTATTCACGAGCATGAACAATGACCATACAACCTAGGCACAAGCAATTTTCCTTTTGTCCCAACATTTAACCTTCCGAATATCTCCCTATTGGAACATTCATCCTCAAATGAGAATAGGATAGAAGGATGATCTAACAGTCCATCACGAAGGAGTAATCGACTCCAAACTAAAACATGAACATTAAAACTGATTTCATGAGTATGCATGCTAAGGAATCATGAGAATAGCTAAAATGCCTGAGTTTTGAAAGAGTTCATAGAAGTATTTAATACCTCAAGCTGAAACTGAAGCGAAGGTAAAGAAGTGAGGGTAACGGGACATCATGTCGGCTTTGGCCTCCCAAATAGCACCCTCAGTTGACTAGTTTCTCCAAAAAACTTTAAGTGAAGTGACTTCTTCATTTCTCAACTTTCGAACTTGCCAATCTTGCATCTCAAACGTAAATTCTTTATAAGATAGCTTTTCTTTCACACCCACACACTCTAATGGCACAATTGAAACAAGATCACCAATAAATGTTTTCAACAAGGAAACGCGAAATAACAGATACACCGATGCCAACTCCAAAGGAAAATCCAACTCATAAACTACCTTACTAAAATGCCTCAAAATCTAATACAGGCCTATGTAATGGGGATTAAGCTTCCTTTTTTTTATCGAAACATATTACGCCCTTTATGGGTGAAATTTTCAAGTAAACCCAATCATCAACTTCAAATTCAAATTCCCTTCTTCTCACATCCGAATAAGACTTTTGTCAACTTTGGATAGTTTCAACCTTTCTTTTATAAATCAAACTTTCTCCACGGCCTCATAATTAAATTGAGCTTTATTAAAGAGACTTAACCAACTTCACACCACCCAGTTTGAGATCTACACCTACCATAGAGAACCATTAATTGATCCATTTATGGAGGAATCTAGATAGGCTTAGTATTTATGCCAAATTAATTTTGCTTTCAAGAGGGATACCAAGAAGGTCATTGAGAAACTCCTTCACAATAAGAACTGACTCAAAAGTCGGGGTCTCAATATTAGAATCCATAACTTAAACGAGATGATAGATATAATCCTTGGAATTATCTTTCTAGCCTCAAGGTAAGAAATAAATTGAATTATAGGTATTGTAATACTACCCTTCTATTCAAGGACCAACTTATTAGAAAACTGAAATCTACTACTCGGGTCTGGCAATCAACCGAAGGAAAAGATGACTATAACCAATCCATGCCAAAAATGACATCAATGTCGAGCATATAAAGCTCTACTAAATCGGTTGAAGTGATTTTCTAAAAGACCAAAACTGGGCAATTTTCTATATCCGTATGGCTAAGACAGGCACACCAATGAGAGTAAAGACTAGGAAGGGCTCTAAAAGATTTCAAGACTTACACTAAATCTAATAGAGGCAAAAGGAGTCACAAATGACAGGTTTGCTCTTGATCTAAGAATAAATAAATATGGCGAACTCGTAACATACTCGTGGCCATATTGGAGAATTAATCCTATGAAGTCTAAAGAGCATAGTACCTGTCTTACTGCTATATGCCATCAGAACTAGAAGAAGGACCCTGGTGAGTCGGGTGGCCTGTAGAAGAACTAGACTGAGTTTGATGATAAACCTCTCCACCCTTACCAACCAATGAAAGTCAATCTCTTGACTTATAACTAGGGTTACCACAACCAAAACATGCACCAGAACCAACCAAACAACCTCCCAAATGACTCCTTCCATACTTTCGACACATGGGAAGAGCGTCCACTACAAGCACCACTCTAATGCTTGCCTAAATTTATTGAACTTGCACACTGGGGCACTAGCAACAGATGAGGTCCATCGTAAAAACTCATGATGGAAATAAGAACAACCACCACTAGCCTCTTATGAGAATAGCTACCATTATCAGTTCTTGTTCTATATCAGCCTAGCACTCCTATAATACCCCACAAATTGTGCGTTTAGAATAGAACCTTCAAGCTAAGGATAAGTTCACTTTCAAGCCCTCAATCCAAACATATTTATGTGTTTTAGGGTCATCATGAGTCTCCTACATCAAGCCAAGTTCAAATTTGTTCCATTTCTAAGTCTTTTCATATGATTTGGTGGAAGAGTCAACTTTAAATGGTCTTATCTCTTAGAACAAAATGAACTAGGTAGCCTAAAACCTACAAAGTTGGTGCTCTTTGAATTATCTTTCCAACACACCTAGTTTCACCTAATTCCAAATTCGGATCTAGAAGTTATGCCCGCTTTTGTAAAACCCTCCCGTGCCTTGTTCCCTTTTTCTAAGGCAAGCCACACGGGCACCCATATGGGCCGTGTGGCTTTTCACGAATCGTGTAGGTGGTATATCATGAAATATATTTGGAAAATTATATTTTAAGTGTGAAATCACGTCTCGTAGCTTGGTACCTTCATACAAACTCTTGTACGACCCATGAATCTTCACATGGTCCGTACGACCTTCATTGGAAGCACTATTTCCTTAAAGAAAACTTGCTGAAATTTGTCTAAGTATGTCTTCATGGGAACTTACATAGCCAGTGAAGTGCTTCACAACCCGTGTAAGTGCCAGTGAAGTCGTAACGAGTCAATTTTTCACTCGTTTCATTAATGACATATTCGTAATTATGGTTTATTCTAAGAGTTTTGTGATTTTCTATGCTACCTAAAGACCTCCTAATGACCTAAACTTCATCCCTCTCATTCAAAATTCATTCCTTACATTTAAAAATTCACTCAAGTCTCTCTCAAAAAACTCCAGTGGGAATTAAGCTTGGGGATCAAGGAATAACTCTTTCTTCACCAACTTTTTTCTTGAATCTTCTCTATTAGCAAGTAAGGTATGTGGGATTGATTCTTGGTCCCTTTCAACCAAGAAGACCCAAACTCTTTTCACTTGAATTTCATGAATTTTAGGTTACTTTAAATATGAGTTTTCATTATTTTGATTTAATAAATTCAATTAAAGTATATGTCATGCTTATTTGATGATTTTAAGTTGATTTAAGCCCTTATATTATTGTTGCATTGAGATAATGAAATTATGCATGTGCATGTTCTCTTTAAAGCTTGTTTTGTGCATGGGTGATCTATATCACGATTTAATGTGTATTTAATTATGGATTTACTTCAATTCTTATTACATTGACGATTTTAGATTGAATCTATATTACCCATGCTATTCTCACATCACTCATGGAATATGCATTCATGGACGTTGGTTTTTATGGAAATTATGAAGTGGGTTAAGACCCAAATATGTTTATGTATATGATTTTGAGGAAAATATGGTTACAAACAATAATTGAGTTAGAATCTATGAACATGAGCATGATATAAGTTGAACGCCTTTATGATATGAATTGATAGTAATATGAACTTGGCTTCTACATGAACACAAATTATATGAGTGTGCATATGATATGATATCTTGCATGACTAAATAATCACATGGGTGTATTGATGAGGACGGGCACAACTCTCCCTTTACACCATGCATAGATAAGGATAGGTATAACCTTCCCTAAGCACATATATGTATGAGCTAAGTGTGTATGATGAGGACTGGCACAACCCTCCCTTTACACAATGCATAGATGATTGTAGGTACAACCTTCCCTATACACATGTATGTATGAGCTAAGTGTGTATTGATTAGGACGGGTACAACCCTCCCTTTACACCATGCATAGATGAGGATAGGTACAACCTTCCCTATGCACATGTATGTATGAGCTAAATGTGTATTGATGAGGATGGGCACAACCCTCCCTTACACAAGGCATAAATAAGGATAGGTACAACCTTCCCTATGCACATGGTTATATGAGCTAAGTGTGTATTGATGAGGATGGGTACAACCCTCCTTTTACACAATGTATAGATGTAGACGGGTACAACCTTCCCTATACAAAGTCATATCATGAGCTACATGTGTATTGATGAGGATGGGTACAACCCTCCCTTTATGCAATTCAAGCAAAGAGTGACTCTTTGAGTGCTAGTATATGTGGGTTATGGATACTCTATGGTTTTCATATGGAATATTGTGTAGATTAACATCATCTTTCTTTCATGTTGCATGCCCCCATACTAGTACATTCAAACTTACTAACGCATACTTTATGCCTACATAATTTTACCATGTAAGGACCATGTGTTACGATCATCCACCGCTTGACGGGTCGCTCGAATTTGGAGAGTTGATATTTTTGTGAGTCCTATCTTTCAAGGACAAACTACTTTTCTTCTACCTACGTTGTTTTCTGTCTGTCTTCTTGATTGAGGGTGAGCCCAGGATATGTTTTAGCCCCCGTCCCATTTTATGACTCGAGGCATTATTGGACATCTTGTAGACTCTTTTCGGATCTATATGTTATGTGTTGTATTTGGAGCTTATGATTATTGTTATCTATTTGATATGGCTATCATGGATTGATTATGAGAATTATGATATGTATGTATGTTTGATGTGGAAATGTGGAAGATCCTAAGTCCCGAGTTGCCCCTATAGAGTGAGTCATACTTACCCGCCCCTTAGCCCTATAGAGTGAGTCATACTTACCCGCCCCTTAGCTCTTATGTCCTATGTACTATGTGAATCCATGTAAATCCCTTTCCCTTCGATATCCCCAGAGCGTGAGTCCTACTTTTCTATCCATTAGAACTATGTGTTCACTATTTGAATGTGCTTCCGAACCGATGATGTGGATTTGGATGCTTTGAGGCTTGTTTGGGGACTCTAGGGTTCCCATTCGTTGTGTCACTTCTAGGCCCTAGATTCGGGTTGTGAAAACTCCCCCTGATCTTATCCCACTCAATCTGTTGGCAATAGGTTATAAATTGAGAGATTTCCATCTCTTTAGTCAACATCATGGTTTTGCACTCCTTTACCGCCAACCTTGAGATGCTAGAAACGAACTTGCTCTTGTGAGACTTGGGGTTCGTATTAGAGCTCTGTGGTCATTATTAGAGTTGGTGAACCTTGGGGTCAGTGTAGTACCAGTTTCCCGACATCAGAGTGAGCAAGTCCTCATATTCCTAAGAAGTACTTTTGTACGTCTTTCTGACTTTTCTTGACTTTGGTATTAGACTATTTCATGAGTTAGAGCATGTCGTAGTCACATCTTTATCATAGACCCTTTCGGATATATTATGAGATGGTGAGTATGTCATCGTGTTGGATTAAATTTTTTATCTTATGATATCATACTATTTAGACTACTCTATCCACTTATGCATTATGATTTTTCCTTCATTAAGTATGGTTATGAATGCCATGTGGTTATCTTGGGATCCCTCAAGATTTTGAGTATCATGTTGCAACTACGGGTAGGCTCAGGTTGTAACAATAAGTCTATCTTAGAACCATGAGAACACCAATAAAGCATGTCGATAAAGCTAATACTAACTGCAGACGTAAAAGGGAGAACTTGCGCCTATATTTTTAAGAAAATATAGGCAAAACGTTTACGGTCATTAGTATGGAATGCATAGAGTATGAGGAATATGCAGTAACGTAACATAAATCATAATAAGTCTAGAAACGTAATAATGCAATGACCAAGCTAAACATGGAGTGAAACTAATAATTTGATTTTTGAAAACATATAACAAGGTCAATGCAATATTTCTAAAAACATAATCATGACCTAAGAATTTTGCAGGAAGTACCTTTAACCAACATAAATCATCTGAGCCACAACATGATGTCTAGCGTACTACTCCCACATTGAAAATAGACTATCTCACTTGCCAAGATGAAGACCATAATTATATGCCGAGATGGGTCTATTAGCTAAGAAAAGCCTCTACTAAGTGGTGATGTACTAAAGACTTTAGACTCAATTAACGAGGACCCTTCTCATCCTACAATAGCAAGAAGTTCTATGACAAAGGAATTTCTACTAAAAGTCACATGCCTTTACTTACAGGTGAGCCTCTATCACAAGGTTCACTCGGTGCTTAGTAAACACCCAACGAAATAACATGCATAATCATAATCATCATTAAGTTGATGACCAAAGGTCTTGTGCGTATTTTATTTGTTGAGACTATATATGTTTGTTAAAGTGATACCATTTTTTATAAAAAGGGGTAGAGTCAAGGTGGTCAAGGGCCAGGGAGGTTGGAATGAAACCTTAGAGTAGGATATGTGTCATGACCCGAGACTACCCCTATGTCTGAACACGATACTGAGAATCCCAAGGAACCCCAGTGAACCATATGCCACAATGAAAGCATACTAAAGTTGAAATAATCATGAGTGGAAGTAAAGAATAAAAGAATGTGAATATCTTATAGCATAAAAGTAGAGGAAATCTAGCAACTTCAACAAAGCATAATATCTAGATGTATGTATGAAAGACTCTATTAGTTGTAATTGAGTCACTAAGACAAGCCCCTAGCTTAACTCTAAAGTCTGAAAGTTGAATCTGAGAATATAGTGAATAAAAGAAAAAAATTGTCCTCGATGAATGAGGATTCACCAACACAGACAGCTGATTGGGTCAATACTAATCGCAAACCTGATATGGAGCATCTACATCTATATTATAAAACAATATAGGCATAAAAGTATGTAGTCAACACTATGGAATGTATTTAGTATGAGGAATATGCAATAATTTTACATAAATAAAAATGAGTGAAATCGTAATAAGCAATAAACAAGCTAAACATGAAGTAAAGAGATAATCTAATTTCTGAATGCTTAAAACAAGGTCATTACAATATTTTCTGAGAAACATAAACATGACATAAAATCTCGTGTAGAGGTCAAGCCACTACTCATGGGTGACATACATACTAAAGAGTTATACCTCAACTAATGGGAATCCTACTCATTTTACAATGGCCCATAGTTCTACTAAAGGTTGAAGATGTTCATGTAACTTACCACTATCCTCTAGACTGTGGTTACAAATACGACTTTATCAAGGGTATAATTAGTCATAAGCCAACCCGGGATAATGGATACCAATATAACTATGGTCAGAATGCAATCTACAAGTCACCCTAGGATTGTCGTTACAACAGTTACAACTGTGGTCAAATTATGAGCCTAGAGATACACAAGGACCATTACTACAACAGATACAACTACAGTCTGAGCATGAGCTTTGAGCCTCGTAGGGACCATGGTTACTGTGAGAAATATTGGAGAAAAATATTATTGAATTATATAATACAATCCTTTTCCAAGTAGGATTCTATATACTATTGTTACTCTTATTCCTATTCTAAGTAGGATTGTAGATGTTACGCTTGTTCCTATTTCTATTCTAAAACTCCCCCTCAAGTTGGTGCATACAAGTCATAAATAACTAGTTTGTTACACATGTAACTAATACGTCGACCGATGAAAAGCTTGGTTAAATATTTGCAAGTTGATCACTTGACTTCACAAAATTGACAATCAATCTCAATGTGTTTAGTCTTCTTATGAAATACTGAATTTGATGCATAATACTAGTCAATCTCAATGTGCTTGGTCTTCTCATGAGATATTAAATTTGATGCATAATGTCAATATAACATAGAGTGATAAATTCTTGAAGTATAGTGCTGAAGTTACCAACCCAAGCTTGAGAAGACTATTTCAGATCATAGAGTGACCTACACAATTGATATACAAGTCTACCTAACTCCCCCTACGCAACAAATTCAGGTGGTTTCTCCATAAAGATTTCTTCCTTTAGATGATCATGGAAAAAGCATTCTTAATGCTCAACTGAGTAAAAGGTCAATGGAGAATGACAATATGGATCATCTCGAAATTTCTCCAAGAAAGTCACTTTAAAATTGGTCGCAGCTTGCTCATACGCCGAATTATTAAATTTGATAGCTGAATATGGTCATAAATTGAGAAATAGAATTATACAGATAGGGTCTGAATGATGACACGACCCTACTAAGAAAGAGAATTATATTTGTAGGATCGGAATAATGGCACGACCCTATTGGAAAATAGAAATTATATAGGTGGGTTGTATTGATGGCATAACCCTACTGGAAAAGAATAGATTGTATGCCTATGGTCACAATGATGACCCGACCCAAACAAATAAAAAATAGTCATCAAAAAGATAGCACGATGTTATGCAAATTGAATATGATGCATGGTGCTACAAAAATTAGATATAAGAAAATTGTCACAAGAAAGATACTTTATGATCCAACTTTTGCTAACACAATAATTGGCCAGACAGATGACAAATATGAGTCATAGCCGTCCGTCGGCAATGGAAGCTCTTTGATTTCCTACTGGGTCCGTAGAAGCTCCGATACCATGTGAGAAATATTGGAGAAAAATATTATTGAATTGTTCTCTCCACATTATTACATTGATACCCTATTTACAGATACTATATCAGATTCCTTATTCAACTAGGATACTATAATACAATCCTTTTCCAAATAGGATTCTATATACTATTATTATTCATATTCTAAGTAAGATGTAGATATTACTCTTGTTCCTATTTATATTATAACAGTTACAAATATAATTATGGTCAGAGAATGATCCATGAGCCTCCCCGGGAAGATTCTGGTTTTCAGAAATAATAATGCTCGTCCTATCAGTCAAGAATTCGGACTTAAGGTGCCATAACCAGGTCAACCACTAATTTATGTGACTCACAGTTATAATAGACACCCACCATCACCCTATGTGACTAGATATGAATACATCAGGTCAACACCAAAATACCCATAATATACTAAGCCGGGACATTCGTGAGAGGATGTTAAGTGAATATTTTGATGATTAACAAACTAATTCAAGGACCAGGCTGTCGATCAGGTTAAAGTGCAGAGGTGCATATGGTAAACCATTGTTAAAGTTGTCTTGGTTGGTGAAATGTCACCCTCATCATATTGGAGGACCAGCGATCCGCAAGGTGTCCTTCATTGCAGTATAAAAGGAGCTTGTCCAAAGAACAAAAACAACTTTTGGAAAAATCACAAACTGAATATTTACTTTGCTTTAAAAGTTCTCTCTTGGCTTCTTGTGAGAAGATACAACATCTATATTCAAGGGACCTAATAGAAGATGTCTATAGTTTCCATTTATGTATGTTTTAGTGTTGTGTTGTAATTTGTAAAAATCACTTCCTAGTGTATAAAGGATAATTGATCACTCCTTTTTCATTGAGATTGAAGGCGGTAGACCGCGTTGGCGTATTAAGGCCTTGAGGTGTTTTTGTGGAGTAGTCTAACTACATCTAGGAGTGAGACAGTAGACTAGTATTGGTTTTTGTTGCTTATAACTTGTACTTGGGGTTGCAAGTGGGAATGGTGAAAGAGTGAGACAAATAAACTATGTTTGTTATATTTGGTTTTGGGAAATCCTATTGGACAGGTCGTGGTTGTTCCTTCCTTGAGAAAAGAGTTTTTCCACATTAATTCTCTATGTTTTGTGCCTTGTTGTTCTTCTTTATTTAGTTTCTATTTATATAGCTCCCTTTACTGTTGTGGATGCCTATTTCCTCAACAAGTAGTATCAGAGCAGGGATTTCTATGCTATTCACACCTAGAGATTTTTTGAAAATATGGCTTCTCCACTCAATCAAGAGGATGGAAAATCACTCACCCGACCTCCAAGATTCAATGTCTAGTTTTATGGATGGTGAGTCATTGATGAGTCGTAGAAATACGACTCTTATAACGCTTTGAACGAAGAATTTTTGCACGCTCTCAAGCAAATATGTTGGTTTGATGTGTGTGTTTTGGTACCTTTTAGGAAAATGATGAAGGCATGGAACGACGGATGAATTGCGAGAAAAAGAGTGAAAATAGCTGAAGCAGTGGCATACGAAGACCCTCATAAGCCATGTAGCATCACACGGACCGTGGGAGGGTTCATGAAGGGGCTCCAAACGAATGAAGCTATGAATTGAACCAAGTGGAGGACCATGGGGGCCTTCATGGATCGTGTCACGGTACACGAGCCGTGTACCCCGCCGTGACCTTACACTTGGCATGGAGGAGACATGGAGTTGGAATGAAGCTAAGGCAAAACTCACGAGGGGCTCACATAGACCGTCGAAGCTGACACGTGTCGTGTCACATTCCATGTCACGTTCCATGTCACTGCCTATCAATTGAAAGATGTGGCTCAAGTGTGGTACACCCAATGGTCTATGAAGAGGGCTTGCGGTGGTGATGTCAATTGGGAAGAGTTCAAACTTGCTTTCCTGGATCACTTTTTCCTACTCGAGCTTTGGGTGGCCAAGATGTCTAAATTTATCAACCTCAAGCAAGGAGGTATGAGTGTGAGGGACTATGCCCTCAAATTCACAAAAATCTCCAAGTATGCTCTGCTACTTGTGGCTGACCCTTGTGTAAGGATGCACAAGTCATTTCTGGTATCTCTGATTTGCTTGTAAATGAATGTCGTACTGCCATGCTCATATGGGATATGGATATTTCTAGACTCATGGTATATGCTGAATAGATCGAAAGGGAGAAACTCAAGGAGAGGAGGGCACACGATCATAAGAGGGGCCTTTTTTATTGCATATTCTCTGGTTCTCGGAGTGGTGGCTTTGGTCGCTTCTAGCAGGGCCAAGGTTTGAGTGCTCAGGTCGCTAATGCTCGGTTACCTCCTTCAACGGTATAGGTTGGTGGTAGACATGGATATCCCTTGTGTGGCAAGTGTGGGAATCCCCACACGAGTACTTGTTGGAGGGATTTGGGTGTTTTCTATGGGTGTGGCGATAAAACCCACAAGGTTGCTGATTGTCCTAAGAATGCTCATAAAGGCCAAGGTCAGGTGGCTCAAGGCGGTCAAGGCCAACAATGACCTCCCCAAGGTGTTGCTCCAAGGAAAAACATGTTCTATGCACTCCATGTCCGTCAAGAGGTTGAGGAAGCTTCATATGTCGTGACTGGTATATTAAAAGTATTTGATTTTGATGTTTATATTTTGCTTGAACCGGGTGCAAATTTGTCTTTTGTGACTCCTCTGTTGGCTGTCATGTTTGGTTTGAGTCTTAAGATTTTGAAGGAACCTCTCTCGGTTTATAATCCCATGTATGAATCTGTTATAGCACATAGAGTTTATCGTGGTTGTCCGGTTTCTGTATTGCACAATGTTTTTCCGTGTGACCTTGCGGAATTTGAGATGTTCGATTTGACGTGATTCTTGGGATAGATTGGTTGCATGCATCTTATGCCTCTATAGATTGTAAAACCCAGAAGGTCAAGTTCAAACCTCCCGGTGAGCCCGTTCTTGACTGGAAGGCTGGTGACTCCTCTATTAATGGTCGGTTTATTTCCTACCTCAAGGCCTGGAAATTGATTTCCAAGGGATGTATTTAACATGTTGTGAAGATCAAGGATATGGAGTCTAAAACACCTACCCTTGAATCGGTTCCAGTGGTGAATGAGTTTTCGGATGTGTTTCCCAAAGACATGCCCAGTATTCCTCTTGAAAGGGACGTAGACTTTGGCATAGATCTTATCTCGAATACTCAACCTATCTCCATTCCTCCTTATCGTAAGGCGCCAGCGGAGTTGAAAGAGTTAAAGGATCAATTAAAGGACTTGTTGGAGAAAGGTTTTATTAGGCCAAGTATATCGTCGTGGGGTGCTATAGTGTTATTGGTGAGAAAGAAGGATGAATCTCTTTGAATGCATATTGATTATAGGCAACTGAATAAGGTGACCGTTAAAAATAAGTATCCATTGCCTAGGATTGATAACTTGTTTGACTAGCTTCAAGGGGCTCTACTCATTTCTCAAAAATTGATCTTCGTTCTGAATATCATCAGTTGAAGGTTAGGGAGTCTGACATTCCCATAACGGCCTTTCAGACAAGGTATGGGAACTTTGAGTTTAGGGGATGTTGTTCGGCTTAACTAATGCTCCAGCCATGTTCATGGATCTTACAAATCGGGAGTTAAAGACAATTATTGACAGTTTTGTGGTGGTCTTCATTGATGACGTTCTCATTTACTCCCAACGTGAGCAGGAGCATAGGGGTTATTTGAGAATAGTTCTACAAACCTTGAGGGAGAAGAAGTTGTATGCCAAGTTTAGCGAATGCAATTTTTTGTTGTGGGAAGTGGCCTTTCTTGGTCATATGGTGTCCAGTGATGCTATCAAGGTGGATCCGAAGAAGACCGAGGCCATGATGAATTGGCCCAGGCCGTTGACTCCTTCGGATATTCGAAGCATTCGGGGGTTGGCTAGATATCATGGAGGGTTCGTTGAAGGCTTCTCATCTATTGTATCTCCGTTGACTAAATTAACCCAAAAGAAGGCTAAGTTTGTGGGGTCAGATGAATGCGAACAGAGTTTCCAAACCTTGAAGGATCGGCTTACATCGGCTCCCACCTTGACTTTACCAAATGGCTTGGAGGGATTTGTGGTGTATTGTGATGCCTCGCGGATTGGGTTGGGTTTTGTGCTTATGCAACATAGTAAGGTAATAGCGTCTGCATCAAGGAAGTTGAAGGTGCATCAGCGTAATTACCCAACACATGTTCTTGAGTTGGCGGCAGTAGTCTTTGCCTTGAAGATTTGGAGGCACTATCTATATCGGGTTCATGTTGAGATGTTCACCGATCACAAGATTTTGCAATATGTATTCAGTCAAAGGGATCTCAACTTGGGGCAAAGGAGATGGTTGAAACTCCTAACGGACTACTACATGAGTGTCTAATATCATCCCAGCAAGGCCAATGTTGTAGCCAATGCTCTCAGTAGGCTATCTATGGATAGTGTGACGCATGTTGAAGAGGAAAGGAAGGAGTTAGAAAAGGATGTTCACCGGTTGGCTAGGTTAGGTGTTAGGTTGGATGACTCGAACGATAGTGGTATCCATGTTCAAAACGAGGTAGAATCTTCTATGGTTGTTGATGTAAAAGATAAGCAAGATTTAGATCCATCGTTACTTGAATTGAAGAAGTTAGTTGTCTAAAAGGAAATTGAGGTGTTCTCCCAAGGAGGAGATGGTGTGCTCTGGTACCATGACCGACTTTGTCTTCTAGATGTGGCGATCTTAGGAGGGTGATCATGAGTGAGGCTCACAACTCTCATTATTCTATTCACCTAGGGTCTACCAAGATGTATTGGGATTTTAAGGAAGTATATTGGTGGCATGGTATGAAGAAGGACATCGCTAAGTTCGTATCCGAATGTCCAAGTTGTCAACAAGTTAAGGTAGAGCACTAAAGTCCCGGTGGCTTGGCTCAAGATATCGAGATTCCCACATGAAAGTGGAAAGATGTGAACATGGACTTTGTTGTTGGTTTGCCTCAGACCCGAAGGAAATTTGACTCCATTTGGGTCATCATTGATCAGATGACTAAGTCGGCTCATTTCCTATTGATCAAGACTACCTATAGCATCTAAGATTTGGTGAGCGCATAAGAACCTGCCCTTGGGAGGGGAACAATAGTTGGAAACGGCTGTGAATACCCCGTAGGCTGAGGAGCAAAAGGAGGAATCCGCCCGAGGAGAGGCTCGCGTCTGATTAGCTAGTTGGTGAGGCAATGGCTTACCAAGGTGATGATCAGTAGCTAGTTCGAGAGGATGATCAGCCACACTGGGACTGAGACATGTCCCAAGGCCTTAATCTCCACTATTTCTGATTAAGAACAATATATTTTTCTCTTTTCCTTGCCCTTCTTGATGACGTGCAGCACCAACCTGCGCTCTTTTTCTCATTAACCATTAACCATATACCATACCATGACCAAAGTTTAGGAAAAAGTGTTGTTAAAGGTTTAGGGAGAGTAACATAGCCAAGGATGAACTGCCGATTATCCATTTGTGTGCACCAATAAGAATGCATATGCAATGCAGCCTATGTTGGCACCGGCACCATGGATAAGACAAGCGTGCTGTCAGGTTCCAACATGCATGAAGTCTTCAGCTTCCTGCATAGTAGCACCCATGTGAAAAGGGAAGCCAGAGACTCTGAACTCTGGCTGCTAGAACATGTCATCGCCATTGAAGATGCTTATCACATCACAACCAAATGGGGTGTAAGTCCCCCAACTGCCAATCTTCGAATGCTGAACCATGTAACTAGATATGTTGCCACCTGCCTAACGATTAAAGATATTTCTATCGTGCTTTGGAGATGAAGGTTGGATTGATGCATATTCTTTGTGTTCAAAAAGCGCCCTCCAGAACCCCTAGCTCTCTTCATTGCGTGACAATGTCGAGACTCGTGAAGATATGGCTTTCTGTTTTTGACAAGCTTATTTTGAGCCTGACGCTTGGCACGGACCTGTCACCTTTTGAGGATAGCACTGTATTGTTTCGCATTCACATAAATGGGCAAGCTCTCTGTGCATTCAAGAGGAAGTGCAACTCTTGTGGAGGTGACACCCACCATTTGAGGATAAATGATGGCATTTGATCCATGAGTAGCTACGAGCCTTCCAAAGTCAGTGTCAGCCCAAGGGTAGGATAGGCAAGCCGTTGGATGATCATGATGCACTTGCGGCTGAGGAAGAGTATTGGTTGCACTTTCGCCTGATAGGAGTTCCTTTGTTCCACTCTCTGCTTTCACATCTAAAATTCCACCCCAACCTTGATGATTGCATGGTGTGCCTAGGTCCATCATATCGGATCGTGGCACCCAATTCACTTCCCACTTTTGGAGATTATTTCAGAAGGGACTTGGAACTAAGATTAAGTTGAGCACCATTTTTCATCCTCAAACGGATGGGCAAGCTGAGAGGACTATTCAAACCTTGGAGGATATGTTAAGGGCTAGGTAAGGGTAAGATCTGCATACGCACTACCCTTCCCAGACCCCAATTGTGAGATTACCCTGGGTAATGGGTATGTTGTTGAGAAATCTTGAGGAACAATGCTGCACTGTTCACAAGTCAGCAAAAAATATGCCCGCCCCTCTATCCTTCCCCATTTGAATACGTGGTTTTTTATTGGGGCAGGGGTCAAACAAGTGACATGCGCCTAACTTAAACAATCTGTAGAATAAGTTTTTACCTCGAGGAATTAACCCCGGCCATTCTTTTAGGGGCTTACTCTAAAAAGAGTACCAATTTCATAATGTATTTCGTTTTACCCCTTAAGTGGAAGGATGCAGTGCATCTCCACTGTTGAGCTACAATATGGAGTCAAAGTAAGCAATCTTACCCAGACTGCCACTAAGGCATTCAATAAGTTGTAAGCATCAGCCTGTTCCGTAGATAAAACATGTGCTTTGATCATCATTAAATGAATGCAGTCAAAATATATTTATTCCATATGGTAACAAAAATGAGACCAAATCAAGCTAAAAAGTATCCTCGATATCTATTTTCTTCCATTTTTTGGAGATCTAAAAGCTTGGAGGTGCAATTTTGAGCAAGATTTTTCGTGAATTTTTATTTTGGTAAGCTTCCTAGACACAAATTCTTTTATTTTCAGTATTTGAATTATGATTTTGACTTGAACATTTTTGGTTTCAACCCTCTAATTTTTATGGGATTTCAAGAACGCGATTCAAACTTTAAATGATGATTTCTCCCTCAATTTATACTCAAGTTATATTGGATTTTTACTCACAAACTCTACTTTTTTGTACAACCTTATTTTAAGCTTAATTTCTGGATTTGAGATTTTTTTAAAATAACCTAATTTTTGACCATTTTACCCCGAGCGAATTCCTGTGAATATAGGTACGAATTGATTTTTTATAGGTATATTTCATTCTTGATAGTGGTTTGGTGTTTTAAAGCAGATTTTGTGGATTCATTCATTCGATTTGCTAGTTGGCGATTCAGCCTTCGAGATTGTGATGATTTTGAGTATCATAGGAGGGGAAAAGACATGATTTTAAGTTGATTGGGACTTCAATTAAGGAAAGTGGATTTCTAACCTTTTGTTAAGTATGACTGAACCTCGTATTATCCTATGTATGTCGGTTTTGGTTATTTGTGGCATGAAATGGGATAGAATTATACTACTATAGGCTTTGATCATGGGATAGAATTATACTACTATAGGTTTTGATCATGGGATTGTGGAATGGGTAATTGTAAATATTTTGAATTCTTGACTGGTGAAATACTTGTGTAATTATGTATACTTGAGAACTTGTAGATTATCTGATTTTTGATTGATATGACTATTTGATGATGAGATTTGAGTACTTGAGTATGAGCAAATGAACTTAGTATTTACTTAGACTTGTGTGATATAATTGTGATCATGCACATTACATCTATTATTACTTATTGCTTATGATGGCTACGGTTGAGAGATGAATAAGGTGACATGAGGATTGGTGGCAAGGTTGAGATATTGTGACACCCCTTGACCACAAGAAGGTGGCAAGGTTGAGTTATAGTGACGCCCCTTGACCATAAGCAGGTGGCAAGATTGAGATATTGTGACACCCCTTGACCAAGGGCAGGTCCAAGGTTGAGATATTGTGACAACCCTTGACCACAACAGGTGGCAAGGTTGAGATACTTTGACACCCTTAGATCAAAGGTAGGTGGAAAGGTTGACATGCATCACGCTTACTTGACATTACATCGCTTATATTTCATTGCATTCACTCCATCTTATATTATTCTTTCCTAATATTGTTTTATTTGTTACGTGTGAGTTATGTATGCTTTGGAACTAGTATATCGATAAGAATGAATTATGGAAAGAATGTGATATATGTTGATAATTTGAGCCTTGTATATTGTGAAAAATGTGTTACTTGAATATAGTGAAAACTTATGATATTGATAGACTATTGTACCACTTGACTCTGTAACTCAGTTGTATATTCTGAGGTATTATTCTAAGATATGTTGTGTGTGTGTATGTATAGTTATTGTGCTTGACTTTAGTGGTGGGAACTCGTGCTTGGTGTTTTTTGTTAGAATATGAGATGTCATTGTGAGGCTTGGAATTCGATCCAGATCTTAAAAAGAGGTAATGGGCTTAATCGATGAATGTGTTATCAACCTTCGATTGTCCTATAATTCAAAGAGATTTGGGTTTTGGTGGAGGTTTGATAAGATATGTTAAAGGTAACGTATCGGAAGGTAAAACTGATTGAAGACTTTATTAGAACCGTATTCTTTCTGGTTAGCCATACATCATTGAGTGTGGTACTTTCCTGGTGTGATCTGTAAACGTGGCATAATATGGTTAATCGAATGACTATGTTACCGGCGAATAATCATGTGATTATAGTTTTTAGGTTTGTCAAATAAGGATTGCTTAGTGTGGGCAGAGGATGACTTCGTGAACATTGAAATCAGAACTTCTACCAAATCTTCTCGTAGTGGGTGTATAGCCCAAATAATTATAATATGACCACTATAGTGGTATTTATATCTGTTTGGCTAGGGTTAAAGGCCGTGTTGCTTTTGCTACCCATCTACTCTATGGAAGAATGTATATTGCTTTGTGAGAGATGAAACTAATTTGATTATGTATGACAACTATTTAATAAGACAAAGTGTGAACTATTCGAGCACAAACTTCTCAAGGGGTATGAGGCATTCTAGTGGTGAATCTAGTGGGTCTTCTAATGTGGTACAGGTAATATACGAGAACGGAGGTATTGGTCTTCGAGCGTGACCACTAGTTACTAAGGTGTTATCAGTTGTTTCACTTACTTAGGAAGTAGAATTTAGCATTACCATCACTTTTGGGGAGAACCAATTGATTGTTACTATGGATGCTTGAGTATTGAATTGGTTATAAGGAAAGTCATAGTGGTGAATCTTTTAACGAGTATTAATATGTTTCAGTGAGGATTTTACTCCAGAGATTTATATGGGGTCTGGTGACCTTATTATAAGCCAAGAGGATGCACGTTGACATTGAGATAGCAAACATAAGGACTAATGAGGTTTCGACGAGTTCACTTGTTTGAATGTAAATGGGAATGTTAGTAAGAAAGTGTATGTGGATAATTGGTTGAGTCAGTCCCATTTCCTGTCACTGGGAGGTATTCTCCACTTTTGATTTTGACTCTTAATTTAACTGATCTGTCAAGCTCCCTAAAAAGCTTTTCATCACTAGTCATGTGGTTCGTACAAGCACAGTAAATAAACCAGCTTTAACTCGAAATACTAGATGCAAAACATGATGCAACGAAGAGTTGTTCTTCCTCCTGTTGATTCACAACTTAAGCTTCTTCCTATTCTTACTGTCCTTTTTCATTGCAGATGGTCTCATCATACCCAAGTTTTTGACATTTTCAGCATCTTATATCCGACTTTCTCTAGCATTTATTGTGAGGATGGTGCTTCCTTCCACAATACTAACATGAAGGGAACTTGTCTCCTTTGTTATTGCCTGAGTTGTGGCTACTTCCATTACCAGCAGAAACATGATTACTTTCAGCAGAGCTCTTCTTCCCTTTTGCATTTCTTGCATCTGCCTCTAGTATAGTTTTGCATTTTTGCTTGTAGTGCACTTTCTACTGAATCTTCCCTCTAGTATAGTTTTGCATTTTCCGTCATAGTGCACCTTTTACTTAACCTTCCAACCTCATTAACCTTCTTTGATCTTGTGCCTATAATGTGTTCAGTAATTCTTGTAAAGTGATCTTTGATAGACCTTTAGTATTTTCTAAGGAACCAATAGTTGGTTCAGACATCTCGGCTATGTAACATGAATTTTCTCACCAACTCTACTATCAGGAAGCTTATCGCCTAGCATTCTAACCTTGTTCACACCGCTAAGAAGCCTATCTAAGTATTCTTTGACAGATTTTCTTCATTATTTGTCTCTCAAGTTCTCTAACAAGGTTCATAACTGTAAAATATAAATCCAATGGGACAATCTTCTTTTTGTATTATTCCAAGAATAAGAGGTATTTGTTGGTGTACAAGTAAATCTATCTAAGGAAATAAAATCAGAAAAGATTCCCAAAAATCTCGAAGATCCCTAAATATCTCTACCTATGATTATGCTATAAATACTAGATATGACTACACATTTTGTAACATCCCCCCTCAAGTTGGGGCATAGATATTAATCATGCCCAACTTTTTACAAAGATATTCTATCCGAGTTCCATTCAGGCTTCGTGAATATATCAACCAATTTCTCCCATGTCTTCACATAGCCTATAAAAATCACGTTCTCTTGAATCTTCTCATAGACAAAGTGACAATCAACCTCAATATGTTTTGTCCATTCATGATACACTGGATTTGAGGCAATATGTAGAGTAGCCTGAAGATTACACCAATGTTTTGCTGGAAAAGAAGGATTCAAACCAATCTCGCTAAAAGGTGTTCTGTCCATAGTATTTCACATGTGGATTGAGACGTAGCTCTATATTCAGACTCTGCACTAAATCGAGATACAACATTTTTTTCTTACTCATCCAAGATACTAGTTTCTACCAACAAAGACGCAATAGCTAGTAGTCAATCTTCCATCAATTCTTGATCCAGCTCAATTTGTATCTATAAAGCATTCGACGGGAGTATATCTGTGATTCCTATACAATATGCCAAGGCTAGGAGCTCTATTCAAATAACATAGAATTCATTCCAACACATCCCAATGTTTCACTATTGGAACAAACGTGAATTGGCTGACAATACTGACTACATAGCCAATGTCTTGACGAGTCACAATTAGGTAGTTCAATTTCCCAACTAATCTTTTGTATCTTTTCAGAGCATCAAAAGGGCTAGCATCATCCTAAGTAAGATGTACATTAGGATCCATTGGCCTGCCATATGGTTTTGCTCCCAACTTTCTAGTTTCTACAAGTAGGTCAAGTACATTCTTGCTTTGAGATAAGAAAAATCCCATGCTTGCTTCTAGCTACATCTACACCCAAGAAGTAATTCAGCTATCCCAAATCTTTGGCATGTAAAAACTTCTTGAGAGAAGAAATTCCAGTAGAATCATCTCCTGTAGTAACAATATCATCAACATAGACAACCACGAGAATAATTCCATTCACTAACTTTCTGTAGAGGACTGAGTAATCACACTTACACTTCTTCAACCAAAAATTCTGAACTATATCTCGAAATTTTCCAAACCATGCACAAGGACTTTGCTTTAGACGATACAGAGATTTTTTCAAATGAAAAACGTTTTCATACTCCCCCTGAGCAACAAATCCAGACGGTTGCTCCATATACACCTCCTCATGGAGGTCGCCACGAAGGAAAGCATTCTTGACATCCAGATGATCTATAGGCCAATATTCAGAAGCAGCCAAGGAAATAATCAAACAAACAAAGGTAAGCTTAGCTACAGGTGAAAAAGTGTCCACATAATCTACCCCATAAGTCTGAGCATAGCTTGTAGCCACAAGTATAGCCTTAAGTCTTTTAATATAGAACTATTGGGATTGACTTTGATGGTAAAGACCCATTTACATCCTACAACTTTCTTTCCCTTTGGTAAATCCACCAAATCCCAAGTGCGATTTTCATCTAGAGCATGTATCTCTTCAAGCATTGCTTCATGCCATCAAAGATTAGTCAAGGCTTCTTTCATAGTTTTGGGAATATAGATAGAGTCTAGAGAGCCAATCAAATAACTAGAGATAAGAGATAAGTGATCATAAGAAACAAAGTTAGCATGGAATATTTGGATTTACACTAACATGTTCCTTCCGAAGAGCAATAGGAAGGTCAAGATTTTCCAAAGAATCAAGTGGAGGAGGAACTAATGATGGTGGAGTTAATGTAGGACACGTATCATTATTACCTTTCCTCCTCGAGTAAACTTGAACAATTAGTGGTCTTGTTGGAACAGATGAAATAGTTTCTGGAGGCATACTAGTTAACTGGTTCTCAATAAATGAACCAGCTAATTGAAGAGCATCATTACCTGATTGTTTTGTTTCAGTATGAGTAACCTGATAGATCAATCACTCATCTTCCTACACCTAACTTGTAGAAATGGGAGGTTCATCGAAGAATGGTGTATCTTTTGAAATACCATACCAATAGACAGTAGGTATTTTCCAAGTTCAACAGATTAACATCAATACCCTTTCTGAAGTCGAGAATATCCCAAGAAAACACATTTTAATGCCTTTGGATCCATTTTGGTAATAGATTGTTGAACATCTCGAACATAACATATAATTCCAAACACCATAGATTCCACTAGGAGTTGTGATTTGCCTAGAAAAAGAACAGTATTAGGTATAGTACCTACCAACATAACTGATGACATGCAATTTATTAGAAAATAAGTTGTAGAGACTGCATCAGTCCAAAATTGTTTCAGGACTTTCATTTGGTACAAAAGTGTCGGAGTTGACTCAAGTTGATGCATATTCTTGCTCTCAACAACTTCATTCTGAGAAGGTGTATCCACACATGAGGACTGATGAAGAATACCTTGGGTTCTCATGTAAGATTGAAATAATTCTGACATATATTCTTTAGTATTATCACTCCTTAGAAACTAAGGCATTAAATTGAGTTTTGACTTCAGCACAGAAGGCAGTAAAGTGAGTAAATATTTTAGATTCACTTTTCATAAAGTATATCCAAGTCATTCGAGAAACATCATCCACAAAAATGACAAAAATACTTATGCGCAGTTTTAGCAACAACAGGACATGATCCAAGTATCTTAATGTACTAACTCAAAAGAAAACTCAACTGGCTTATTAATCCTTGGACTTAATGGACAGCGATGATGTTTTGCAAATAGACAAGATTCACATCCCAGTGAAGAAATATCATGGAATTGAGGACAAAGCTTCTTTAACAGAGATAGAAAAAGGATGTCCCAATCGATCATGTACATCAAATGGAGAGATAACACTAGAGCATGCAATAAACCTAGGCTCCCATTCATCAAGGATGTAGAGATCATCAATTATATGTCCTTTACCAATATCTTGAATTGTCTTAGGACCACGAAATAGACAATGACCGTGAAAGAATGAAATATAACAATTAAGACCTCTAGTAAAGTTGCTTACAGAAATCAGATTAAAAGCTAACTTTGGAAGACTGAGTAAAGTTGACAAAGTAATAGAGAAGGTTGGTTTAATAGTCCCATATTCAACACTGTTACAAGTTGATCTATCAGCTACAGTAACTGAAGATGGTGCTTTGTGTGATCAGAAGCTAGAAAATATATTAGGATTTTGTGGCACCTGAATCATTGACCCATTTATTTGAAGAGGTGATGAGACATTTTTCAGTTAACTCAATAAAAGCATTAACTAAAGTAGCTTTATTGAATGATTTATGATATTAAGAGAATTCAAAAAAATCATATGTGGAAACCAAAATCATGTTATGAGACAATGAACTGGAAGCAGTCACTTCCCCAACTCACAATATGAAAAAAAATTGATAGACAATTGTGCAAAGTTGAAATTATCCAACCAAGTCTGTGTTGGACAAAAATAGAACTCCAATCCAATGAATCATATGAAACAAATGTTAGAATCAGGCGAATCTAAACCCAATCAAACAAAATAAGAAAACCAATAGAGCCTCAACAAACCTGAAATTATTACGCTGAAAGAAGACCCAAATAAGGGACAAGTTGATCTGAACAGGAGTCCCACTTAGAGATAGTTTCTAATACAACCAGCCTTCTAAATATTACTGCAGAAACATAGAAACAGAACAACAACTTAAAAGAAACTCAAAGCTCACCAATAAAGTAGTTGCAGATTCTGTTCGAAGGATTTATTTTTCTTTGTTCAACGTAGTTATTTAATCTGAAAACACCAAAAAGCAACCAAAAATATCAAGCAACCACCTCTATCAATTAGGCAACAATTGGAAAAGTTATCAATTTTCCAGTGGAGTTGCTGATCTAATACAGGCAAATTAGAAAGCTAGTCTCTGATTCCATCAAAATATGGAGCCAATGGATCAATCTTCATGTTGTATTATTCTAATAATAAGAGCTATTTGTAGGTGTACAAATAAATCTATCTTCTAAAACATAAAACACATCCGCAGCCATGTCATCATGCTAACTCAGAGTCAATTAACAACTCATGAGGTAGATTTAAACAAATAGAATTTATTCTGCAGTAGGTTTTAAGTCTTAAGATATTACAAGCTTGAAAAGCCAGAGCTGAAGTTCAGACTGAATGGGCAGAAAGAAGCATGAATCTGATGCTCAAAACAACTTACAGCAAGAAAACAATGGCATCGATAGTTGTTGTACTCAGGGAAGGTGTTCATACCTGCAATCCAAAATTTCCAGAATTTCACCAAGTGTCAGGGTCATCTGCAAGACCCTATTAACTGCCCGTAGAACCATTTATGAGTCGTAGACTAAGCTCGTAGTTCCTGCACTAGAAAATAGGTTCATAAGTTTTCTTTCATATTTCAAGTTTCCAACTTATGGGTATTACAAGAGACCCATTAATGGGTATTGCAAACTTTACAGTTGAGATACAATACTTGATTCAGCTGGTCCATCTCCTGCCAAAAACTCATTTGTCTCAGCATGCTTAAGATGAATCACCAATTTACATGATCATATGCTTTCTCATTAGCAAGTTTGTATAATATACCAGGTTTATTTTAGGAGACTATGGAATCAAATTGCTTCATTAGCTATGAGCACTGCATCCATTATTTGTCTGCCTTTGATAATTCATTCTCATCCTCTGTAACAGTAGGATGATTACTGATATTTTAAGAAGGTCTCCATTCTTCAAATTCTATATATAATTTCTTGTAAAAAGAGATGAATGTAGTGAAAATAAATTTATTCAGTATGGTAACAAAAATGAGAACAAATGAAACTAAAAAGTATGCTCAATATCAGCACTTAATCCTTTAAAAAATGTAAGATCAAGAACTGAGCTAGGTGAGAGAGCATAATCACCGCTAATTATATCTGAGGATCTGAACAGGTCCTCCATACAATTTATAAACTCATCTTCACCTTGTTTGGCAATAGTATCTGTAAATAGCAGTAAGCAAATCTTCCAGTAAAGAAGTAAACAATAGGTAATATCTTCGTTCTATTTGTTAAAATAGAAATCGGAACAAGAATAGTCCTATTGGCTTGCATCATGTTTTACAAATAAGAAATACTAACTTCTACAACTCTAAAAACCCACACAATTCATCATAATAGAAGATTGGCACACTACAATTGACGTCAATTTAACAGGTCTGTATAAAGTTAGTAACACAGTTTATGAATATGAAAAATAGGCCACCACATGGAAAGTTCCTAGAAGGTTACACTGGTTGGTCAGTGCTATAAATGAGACCACAGTCAGTTTATCATTCAAATGACCTAAGTAGCATGATACAACAAATATGAACCTAAATATAATCCACTTCTAGCTTCAGAGGTGCTCATATTACTTTACCAAGGTATGAATATTTGTGTTGTTGTCCAAGCTTAAGGAGGTTATTAAATATATGATTCCACACACCAAAGATAAGGACTCTGTATCAGGACTAAAAGACACTCCTAATGTCACACTGAAGAAATCAATTTCTTGCTCCACCTCAGATCCACCTTTTACATCAAACATGTGGACAAGATCTGTAGGCACTGCCATAGCCATAAATCTTCTATCAGGCATAGAGCGGATTGACTGAATAGATCCAAAGTTACCTTCCAAATCAGTGATTGACGTGGACAAGTTCCAAATATCCCACATTCTACAAGTTGTATCCTGGTTTCCGGTTGCAAATATTAGGCCATCAGGATGCCACGCTGATGCAAATGAGTAATCCACACATCTACACAAAGGAGAAACAACGTTTCCAGTCCTGGAGACAACCAATAAACGCGTTTTGATCAGTAGGCAAAAGACAAGCGCCCTAAACTTTTGCCACAAGATCATTTAGTTAGAGAATAACATGTCCCATCAACAGGGAGACAATACTGATTATGTAATCATCATCATCTCTTTGTTGACAGGACGTGTTATGCTCTTACTATATGATCTTAGGGAGAAAATTTATGGGGCTTGTTTTGTGCCTGTTGATCGCAATAGCTTTATTGGTCGACTCCAGGAATGGAAAGGCTGTTTCTCTTTTGTGTGGACATGTGGACTACTCATTTGCATCAGTTATGAATCCTGATGGCCTAATGTTTGCAACTAGAAAGAAGGACAAAACGAGCAGAATATGGGATATTTGAAACTTGTCCACGTTTGTCACTGATTTGAAGGATAACCTTTGAGCTATTCAGTCAATCCACTCTATGTCTGATGGCAGATTTATGGCTATGGAAGCGCCTACAGATTTTGTCCACATTTTGTAAAACGTGGATATGAGGTGGAGCAAGAAATTGATTTCTTGTCTTTTAATCCTGATACTGAGTTCCTTATCATTAGTGTGGGGAATCACATATTTAATAATATCCTCAAGTTTGGACGATGACACAAATCTTCACATCTTGATGAAATAATACGAGCACTGTTGAAGGTAGAAATGGATTATATTTAGCTTCATATTTGTTGTATTGTGCTATATTCTACCATGCTTGGTACAAATTATCGGTTTGCTTGGGTATTATGCTTGGTATGGAATATATGTGATTGGTTCGGGTACCATGCCTGATACATATTATTAGTTGGTTTAGGTACCATGCTTGGTACGAAATATCTATGGTTGGATAGGGTACCATGCTTGTTACAAGTTCTATTATCGGTTGGATCAACTGTCACGATGCGAGACTTCCCCTTAGCTGTAACTTGATACTCCGAATCTCGAAGGACCCCGAACAAACCATGTGACATGTGGAAATCATACTGAAGTTAAAATCATCATAAAAGCAGAAGTAAACATAAAACCAATAGCGTTAACATAGGAGATATCTAAACACATGTCTGAAAGCTTCTACTAGTCATAAATGAGTTGCTAGGAAAGTCCTAGCTAGCTCTGAAATCTAAAAACTAGAAGTAATAAAAGAGAAACAGAATAAGTGTAATACCCCAAAAGTTTAAAAGCCAGAATGAAGAAAATAAGTTTAGAAAACTACAGGAGCAGGGTTCCACCTGTAGGAGACCCTAAAAAAAGTAAAATTCTAAATCCACACCATGAAAGGTCTCACAGAGCATAAGGACTTCCACGACTGTAGATCATCCCTGGAATAAACTTCAAAGATGTGGGGTTTTGGGTCCGACAAGACAGACCACAATTACGAGTCGTGATTGCTTCTAAGGTCCATAGAACACCACTACACTTGTGAAATTCTTTATAAGTAAAGATTTACAAGGGGTTTCTATGGTCCATTAAAGGAACAATGAGTCGTAGACCATTCCATAAACTACAACAACAACATACCCAGTGAAATACCACAAGCGGGGTCTGGGGAAGGTAAAATCTGTGCAGACCTTACCATTACCTCATAGAGATAGAAAAACTATTTCTGGAAGATCCTTATCTCAAAAAGCCCCATAAGCAAAAGATACTATATATGAAAAAAGAAAAAAAGGAAAGGGAAAGCGACTAAAGTGGAAAGCAAATGATATTATATAAATATAACAAAAGTAACAAAAATAAAGTAGAAAATGACAACACAGGATATATGACATGACTAATTCTACTAACCTACTATATCATAAGGCCAGACATCAACCTACCCCTACTAGCCTATTAACCTACTACCGCAATATACGACCTCCATTCCTTTCTATCTAAGGTTATGTCCTCGTTGAGATGAAGTTTCACCATATCCTGTCTAATCACCCCTAATATTTTTTGGTCTACCTCTACCCCTCCATGTAACCCCTAAAATCCAACCTCTCGCTTCTCCTAACCGGCCTGTCAGTGCTCCTTCTCCCCACATGCCCAAATACCGCAGTCTTGTTTCCCTCATCTTGTTAACCACAACTGCCACACCTAACTTCTCTAGAATATTCTCATTTCTAATCTTATCAACCCTCATATGTCCACATATCTGTCTCAATATCCTCATGTCTACAACCTGCACCTTCTGGATATGTAAGTTTTTTACTGGCCAACACTCCACCTCATAAAGCAACGATGGTCTAGCCATCATTCGTAAAACATACCTTTAAGTTTAGATGGTATCTTCTTATCATACAATACTCTAGAGGCAAGTATCCACTTCATCCATATTGCCCTAATATGATGTGTGACTTCAGTATTAATATCACTACTGCCCTAGATGATGGACCCAAGATATTTAAAGCTTTCTGTAAAACATACCTTTAAGTTTAGATGGTATCTTCTTATCATACAATACTCCAGAGGCAAGTATCCATTTCATCCATGTTTCCCTAATATGATGTGTGACTTCATTATTAATATCACTACTTCCCTAGATGATGGACCCAACATATTTAAAGCTTTCTCTCTTGGGAATAGGTTGGGTGACAAGTTTCACTTCAATGTCCATTTCCTCCCTTGTAACACTAAATTTGCGCTCCAAGTATTTTATTTTAGTCCTGCTCAATTTGAATCTTTTGGACTCCAAAGTATGTCTCCACACCTCCAACCTATCATTAACTTTATTACGAGTCTTATCAATTAGTACTATGTCATCTGAAAAATAGCATATGCCATGGGACCTCCTTCTGAATAGATCATGTCAGCTCATCCATTACTAAGGAAAAATAAGGGGCTTACACCGATCCTTGATGAAGTTCTATCTCAACAGAAAAATACTCTTAGTCTCCTCCATCGGTCCTTACTCGAGTCTTGGCTCTGTCGTACATGTCCTTTATCACCCTAATTTAGACCATAGGAACAACTTTTTCCCCTAGAAACCTCCATAGGACATCCCTCGGAACCTTTTCATAGGCCTTCTCAAGATCAATGAATACCATATGAAGGACCCTATTTCTTTGCCTATACTTCTCTACTAGCCTTTGAACAAGATGAATTGTCTTAGTAGTCAATCACCCAAGCATAAATCTGAATTAATTCTCTGAAATAGACACTCTTTTTCTCACTCTCACCTCCACCTCTCTTTCCCAAACTATCATAATGTGGCTTAGCAACTTGATGCCCCTACAGTTGTTACAATTCTGAATATCACCCTTATTCCTGTACAATGGAACCATTATATTCCTCCTCCATTCGTCATGCATCTTAGCAGTCCTCAAAATAGCATTAAACAACCTTGTAAACCACTCTGTACCATCTTTGATCATGCTTTTCTAAAATTCCACTGGAATCTCATCAGGTCCGATTGCTCTCCCTTTTTTGATCCTACTAATAGCACGCCCAACCTCATTCGCTGTGAAATGCCTGAAGTAACCAAAATCTCAATGACTATCAGAGTGTGACAAATCACCTATCTCAATATCCTTATCCCTTTTTTGTCTAAGAGTTTATGAAAGTAAGTTTTCTACCTTTGTTTGATAGAAGTCTCATCCACCAACACCTCACCCTCCTCATCCTTGATGTACTTCACTTGATCGAAGTCATGATCTTTACTCTCTCTCTCTCTCTCTTTAGTGATCCTATACAATATCTTGTACACACCTTTTTCATCCAGCTCAACATATAAGCATTCAAACGTTGTTGTCTCAACAACCGTGACCACTATCTTTGCTTCTGTCTTTACTGTCTTATGGATATCCTTAAACCTTTAATTTTCATGCTCATCCATACACTCTAACCACTATGCATAGGCAATCTTCTTAGCTTTCACTTTTCATTGAACTTCTCCATTCCACCACCAATCACCTTGACATTCACCAAAGGTCCCTCTCGAAGACCTTAGTACCTCGGTCGCCACTTTTCTAATGTAACCAGTAGTAGTGTCCCACATGGTGCTCATATCTCCACTAATACTCTAAGACCCCAAGCTACTCAACTTTTCCCCCATCTTTCGAGAAAGGGAAGGAGTCAGGCCTCCCCATCTAGTCCTCAATTGGGCATAAATAACCTTCTTTCTTTTAAACCTTTTAATTTTTAAATCCTATTGGTATAAGCCTCCGTTGAGTTGAAATATTTTCACTCGAAATAACCTTGCAGTTCTTACAAAGGCTCCTTTCACCCTTTCGAAGGAGTAAGTAATCAATCTGAGTCTTAGCTACCTTACTATGAATGGTAATCAAGTAATTTTCCCTCTTCAGAAAACATAAGTTAGCAATAACCAATTCAAAGGCTTTAGCAAAATCAAGGAGAGAGGTTCCGCCTCAATTCCTCTCCCAAAACTAAGGTCTCCATGAGTACCGTCAAAACTACAAGAGGTCACACTGATATGCCTATTAAAATCTCCTCCAATAAAGATTTTTTCTATTTCTTGTATATCTCTCACAACCTCATCTGAATCCTCCCAAAAGAGCTTTTTGACTTCCTCATCAAGGCCCATGTGAGGCACATAGGCACTAACTACATTCACTATATGACTACCGATCACAAATTTAATATACATCATCCTATTATTAATCCTCTTGAACTTGACTGCATACTCCTTAAATTCCTCATCTACTAGGATACCTACTCCATTTTTATCACTAGAGCCCCTGAGTACCAAAGTTTGAATACATCTATATCTCAAGCTATGGTACCCACCCACCTGGTCTCCTGAAGACATGTTATACTAATATGTCTCTTCTTAAGACTCTTCAATAGTTCTATGGACTTCCTTATAAGTGAATCTATGATCCATGTCCTAGCCTACTCTCAACTTAAGTAAGCACATACCCTTAACACTACTACTACCCTTTGCCTCTGACCCCAATCGATGACGTGACACTAATACACTATCAGACCCCAACACCACTACAGTGGGAACTAATTAATAATCAATAAACTGTAGAAGATCGGGAAATTAGCGGCCCACGAGATAAACAAAAAAATCTAGAGCAAAATATAAATGAGATAGTTAAAAATCAACAATAATAGGATTAGTTTGTCAAAAAATAATAGGATAAATATAGAGTAAATAATAGGACACAACAAGCGAGAAAGGATAAATGGTTTGAAAATTTGTCAAAAAATCAAAACACAATATGTAAAAGGCAAGGAATATGATGTTAATGGAAGGTTACAATTGATTCAAAAATAGTAAATAGAAGGTATTTGGAAGATTTCACCTGGATGTTTTATATAGGAGAATTCTGGCTGGCAAACTTGGAAGACGTCACTGGAATCTGTAAACTTTTCTCTTTTACTCTCCAAAGAAATCAAGCTAGCTGGAAAAAATTGACTCAACAATCAGAAACTGGGTCGACTCAGCAATCAGAAAAATTCTCGTCAGAAAATTTTCTCCCCAGAACTGAATCATATTTTTGAGATGAGGAACAAAATCAGGTCCGCCGGAGAGGTTTTCTCCTTTCAGTCTTTAATATTTTACTACAAACACCATCGGAAAAATCTCAAGAATCTCTCCTCTAGCTACCGGAGAAAAAAGATTTGAATTTCCAATAGATTGATTTAGGGTTTTGATCGGACGTCGTCACTAGACAGTTAATAGCAACATGATGGAGTCCAAAACTTTATCAAAGTCAAAATATAAGAGAAAAAGCAGAAAGAGAAGACTTTTCTGCTATGGTTATCCCCGTCATGGTTTCACCGGGGATCGGCAAAGGGTCGCTGGAAATTGAGTAGAAAGGAAGACAGGGCTCGAGAGCCACTCGATTAATATTTCCTTAGACCCTTCCATAGAATGGAGATTTTGAGAGTTAGTTTTCAGGAATTTCAAAAGGACGAGAGGGAATCTACAAACCATTGAAACATCCACGAATTGTAGATTCGGGTCATAGAACAAAACGGCAAGCACATGGAATTTTGTCTCTGATTTCCATGAAGGTCTTTACAGCTCATGAAATGGAACATGGTCCTTAGAAGGATCCCATGGTCACTACCGTCAGTTATTTTTATAAGGATATTTTCGACATTTCCCATCTTCTTTATATCAATGTTTCTAAGCTATTCATAAGCCCTATAACTGAGTTTGCAGTACTCAATTTACCCATTCCCTCTCATTCATTTAAAATCCCAAAATTTTCCTCAAGGACTTCTCTCTCAAGGTCATCTTCTCCCTCAAGCTTGGGTTTCAAGGACTCAAGTCTCCTTTTCACGTCTCAAGGCTAGGATCTACCTAAGATATGTGGATATTTATTCATAGATCCTTTTCATCAATGAAGCCAGAGGAATTTGAACGTTTCTAAATCAAATTCTTTTAAATTTCATCTACGGTTCATATAATTCGTCATGGGTTCTTTCAATTATGATTCAATTGACATTATTTTACTTGACCATGCATGGATTTACTAAAATACTTGATTTAAAGTTGATTTTCTATGAATCAATGCATTGTATCCTAATTTTCATTATGAATTATGAACATTATTTGATAAGAATTTCATCCATACTTTATGATGTCTCTAAAGATCATATGGACTATTGTTAAAGATTTCCATATTATAGATGATAGTGAAAGGTTTTATTGTCAGCTTATGGATTCGTAATGATAAAAGGACAATTCTCACATTGCATGAATCATGATTCAATAGGCTACTCCATGATTATGACGTTATGAAATTAATTGATAGCTAATTATTGCCTTTCCACATGATATGCTTTAATGATTGATTTTATCTATTCCATTAAAATTTGATTTAGCACCGAGAGGACTATGAGGTAGAGGATAGGTAAGGGAAACTAGTAGCAATCTTTAGTCCCATAACTAGATATCACTGTAGTTGTCTTGATTGACTTGGCTAGTGGATCATCAAATAGCATAAGATATAATACGGAGTCTACCTTCGCAAGTAGTCTCTCATTTTTTGATGTAGGAGTTTCATCGGATTCCATATTATAGCTCACATGGTCATGTTGTCAATTAAGATTGATATCCCACATATGAGTATATTTTCTCATGACTTATGCTTCCTTAAAGTTTTTGCTGTATTTTCTTCACATGCATTAACTATATTCATGTCTTATTACCATGCTTTAAATGAAATGTTTATTACGTTTCTAACTTGGCCAATTGCATATAATGATATATTGTACATTGCATATTGCATATACTTAGTACATTACACTATACTGACCGCATATGTTTGTTTATATTGTTTTATAGTATAGGTGCAAATGCTTCACCTCATTTGCATGTCTAGTAGAAGATTTTTCCCGACATCAGAGTTGGTGAGTCCTCATATTTCGAGGATGTATTTTTATGATTCTTCAGACTTACTTTGTTTTCGATATTAGACTATTTCGTGAGCTAGATCCTATCCAACTCACAATTTTATGGTAGAGGCTTTCGAATATATTTTGAGATGTTGAACTATGTTGTCGTTTTAGATTTGTCCTTTGATTCTATAATATTAGACTATTTTGACTACTCTCTATCTACTTCCACATTATGATTTTTCCTTAATTTAGTATACTTCCTTAAGAAAGATGCCTGACTAATTCTAGATGTTTCATAAAGTAAATCTCAATAAAATAACATCACTCACAAAAAATTCTTAGTCGTCTCCGTCACTGTCTGTTTGAGATTCTTCATCTATGCCATACATATCTTCATCTACCTAGTCATTCTCACTTTCATCTATCTGCTGCATCTCGAGTTTCAAAAAGTAAGAACTGATAAGGGTCCATGTGAAAACATGAATTGGAGTGTCTGAGATTCTTATACTATTGAACCACACTGTGCCATCATAAGTTGCAGACGACCAGATAACTGCAATAAAGAGCTAAGGTTTTCACAGTCCAACAACATAGCAACGGTGAACTTTGTATTGAACCGAACTACAGTGAATTTTGCCATCAAGAGCAAACAAGAAAATCTTCACTTATCCAAAAACTAGAATATCTTTAACTTCCGAAAGAAATCTAATTATGGTGAAAACTTCTTCATAATAGTGGTAAAACGGGTTGATCCGATCCGTTGTCCCAAAAGCCAGAGGCCATAAACAGAGCTCCCATGGAGATTCAACTCTATGGTACGTGAATAAAAAATGTGACAACAATAAAGTGTAATGGAAAGATTTTGCACACTATTTATAGTAGATCCACCAAAATGAAATGCTAATTCACAAGCATTAGAGTCAGTACTTCATTAGAGGATTAAAAAATAATTAAAGCCTACACAAAATTAACTAAACCTCAAGATATGTCAAAACAACAGATTTGATCATATTTTGACCATAGTTACCAAACATATGAATAGCCAAATTCATTAATATTGGAAAGAAAACGACCTAATGAATCAGAATGGACGATTTATATAAACGAGCCAAGCAAAATTTCGGTTGAAACATTATCATCATAGTAAGTTATCAAAAAAGAATAATATATTGTCAAATCACTTCCATTTTCCTTTAATTTTTTGTTATTTATAAATTTGTTTGGTGATCAAACTTCAGTAAGTGTTGATGACTGCTAATCTTCCTGTACTCTTGCATAAAAGCAAATTTTGTTGCAAACTTCCAAGTCTAAAAGGATAATTACCATTTTCCACCCAATGTTTCCCCAGCTTGGCTACTCAAGGGCATCACACTTCAAATGTTCCCACCGACTCCCCTTTGGAGAAAGGAGGGTGGGAACTTGTTAAGGTTATTACAAGAATGACTTCAGCTTAAGTAACAAAATGTGGGTGACAACTTGTAGCTTCTCAAAAAAGTCGACCAGAACGATATTATAGAAAACACAAAACCATTGACAACTTGGCACCCCAAAGAAAACTTGTAATTTTGCAACATGTCCACAACAACACTGAAATAGCATATCCTACCTTGTTTAAAGAATCCAGAAGTGGCATCAGTGGTTCGTGCGATTTGACAAATTTATTGTGGCTCACCACTATACAACATATCCATGGAAGTACATCTCTTCCCACGCTTGACCTAGAAAAATGAAAATATACATAAAACAAGAAAACGCAAGCCTTTTGCATAGTTACAGGAGTGTACAATCCTGATATGAATTTACGAATCGAAATCAAATTGGGGGAATGATTAACTCTGCAAAATTGAGTTCACTAATAGTCTAGCTATTTTTAAGAGAGTTACACTGGATAGTGGGTAAACTAATATTGAAATATCTCAAAGACCAGTGGTGTACTATAATAACGGATGATTAGGAGACTCCATAATGCTATAGAATTCAATTGTCCTAGTTCCTAATATTTAGGAATTTGTTGTAACTCTTTCCTTTTATCTAGGCTTTGTTAACAGTCATTATCTTCTCGTATATTCTTTATATAGCAACGTATGGTCAATAACACAATCACAATATTTTTCCGTCATCTGCTCTCGCCTCTTTACATATTCAAGAGTAGGCGAAAAATGCACCTGCCTATCTACTCTTCCCAATTTAAATAGTAGGTTTTTCATTGAAGCAGGGTTAAACACGTGACATGTGCCTTACTTAAGCATCACATGTGGCGCTCTTACCACTAGACTAATGTCTTGGGGCTATTTCTAGATACTATTCTCAGGGAGACTCAAAATCTCAATTTACTTCAAATGTTTAATGTCCAAGAACAATCTATGGAATCAATTTACACCTCGCGAAATTGAACCTGGCCATTCTTTTAGGGACTAACTCTAAAAAGAGTATCGATTACCCGGCTTCCATGCTGCCACTAAGCTCCTTGGATCAAGAGCTGCAAACTCCAAACGTCTTTCTCAAGAAGTCAAATTTGCCAGCCAGAAGAGCTTTTGTAAACATATCAGCCAATTGTTCCTCCGCTCTGCAATATACCAGATTCACTAGACTATCCTTTTGCACTTCTCTAAGAAAAATATAACTTCACATTGAAGTTCTTGGTCTTTCTATGAAATACAGGGTTGTGAGAAATAGCAATGGCAGTTTGGTTGTCCACAAATATGTCAATGCTTTCCTTCGCATACAAACAAAGATCGCAATAGATTTTCATATCCATAAAGCTTGATTGACTGCAGTTGTCGCACCAATGGATTCTTCCTCTATAGTTGATTGAGCAACAATCTGTAGTTTTTTCCGAACACCAAGAAAAAACTCTAGCACCAAAAATGAAATATGACCCTGAAGTACTTTTCATATCATCAGCAAAACCACCCCAACCACCATAAGAGAATCCTTGAAGTTTGAAATTCTGGCACTTGCTGAATTTGACTCCATGGTCCATTGCGCCTTTGACATATCTGAGTACTCTTTTTGCAGCTTTCATATGCCATTAACTAGGAGAATTCAAAAATCAGGATAGTACACTTACAACATACCGTATATCTGGCCTTGTTGTTGTAAGATACATCAAACATCCTATCAAGCTTCTGTAGCTTTCTTTATTGTACCCATTCAGCACCATCATCCTTCATTAGCTTCTCCTTTTGATTCATAGGCATACTCATACTTTTGCCTAAATTTCCTCAAAATTTCTTTTGCATACCTCCTCAGACAAGTGAATATATCATCTTGAAATTGTCTAATCTCCATTCCAAGAAACAACACCATTTCTCCAAGATTCGTCATTTCAAAGTTTTCATCATCTCCCCTTTTCAACTCTTCTATGAGCACAACATTACTTCCTGTTACCACAAGATCATCAACATATAGAGAAACTATAGTAACGTCAGAGTTAACATGCTTTATGTAAAGCGTTGATTTACTTAGACTTCTTTAAAACCTAAGCCGGAAAGATGATCATCGATTCTGTTGTACCAAGCTCTTGGACCTTGCTTTAATCCATATAGGGCCTTTTTCAGCAAGTAGACTTTGTCTTCCTATCCTTCCAGAACAAAACCTTCAGGCTGCTCAACACAAATTTCTTCCTGCAATAAACCATTCAGAAAAGTTAATTTAACATCCAGTTAGTAGATTTTCAAACTCTTTTGTGCTGCAATTGCCAAAAGAAGCCTGATTATGTCAAGCCTTGTGATTGGTGCAAATGTTTCAGAAAAATCCACACCGAAAATCTGAGCATAACCCTTCACACAAGCTTAGATTTTGTGTTTGCTCACCGAACCATCTGCATTTAGCTTAGTTCTATAAACCCATTTAACACAAATAATCTTTCTGTCTTGGTCTTTGTCTTATTTTCTCAATCATGGTTAGTTCAACCTGCACTGCAAGTATCCATTTCTTATCTCTTTTAGCTTCTTTATATTCAGCAGGTTCAAATGCAGCTACATTGCATCTTTGATAGATATCTGAAAGTGATCTGGTTCCTCGAACCGGAAGATAATCAACTCGCTCCTCAAAATTGTGCAACATATTGGCTTCACTTTCTTATTTTTCTCCATCCCGATCCCATTTCTTCTATTCAAAAAATTCCACATCTCTGCTTACCAAAATATTTTCAGTCTGTGGCTGAAAATTTTGTAAGCATAGACAGCAAACTATAACCAATGAAGATTCCAGATTCTGCGTTCTTGTCCAGTTTATCCCTTTTTGACTGAGGTATGTGAGAAAAAAAAATGCAACCAAAAATCTTGAGGTACTTCAGTAAAGGTTTGTCTCTGTGCCAAGCTTCAAAAGGTGTTTGACCATTCACTGCCTTTGTATGCAGCCTATTCAACAAAAATACAGCAATATTGGCTGCCTCTGCCCAAAACGTTTTAGGAAGATCTTTCTCGTGCAACATACACCTCGACATCTCCATGATAGTCCTGTTCTTCCTTTTAGTTACTCCATTTTGTTGTAAAGTATATGGCGTAGTAAGTTGATGCTCCATTCCAGCAACTTCGCAAAAGTTTGTGAACTGATCTGAAGTGTACTTAATCCCATCATCTTACCTGAGCACTTGTATTTTGCAGCCACTTTGATTTTTTACTATGGCTTTGAATTTCCAAAAAACTTAGCAACCTCTGATTTGAATCTTAAGAAGTATATCCAACACATTCTAGTTAGATCATCGAGAAAAATTATATAATACCTGTTTCCTTTCAACAATGGAGTTCTTTGGGGTCTCCAAGATCTGTGTGAATCAGTTGCAACTTTTGAGTTGCTCTCCAAGTTCAATTTGTGAATGGCAATATAGTTTGCTTACCAATTTGACATGCCTCACAACTTGGGGGTTTCTCATCGAGTGGAGGTAATCCTTTTGCCAGCTCCTTTTTCTGCATATACAAAAGACCCCTGTGGTGGAAATGACCCAACCGTTTGTGTCAAGCTTTTGCAATGGTGGACCGACTAGGAAAAGCTATCTGTTAATCCTCCATTGGATTCAAAGAAAAGCTTTTGCCTTGCATATCTTTCCTAAATAGCTCCTTCCCACTTGGATCAATTATTAGACACTTCTTATCTTCAAAAAATAATTTAAATCCATTTTCGAGTTGTCTTAATAAATTTCTATCAAGTTCAAGAACTAATAGAACTTCAGAAATAAGTTTTGCACCTGTATAACTCAATTGCTACAATCTTCTTTCCTGTCAATAAAAGGTATTCTCCATTTCTTAGTCTGACTTAACTGATCCTTCAAGCTCCCTAAAAAGGTTTTCATCACTACTCATGTAGTTCGTACAACCACTATCGATAAGTCAGCTTTCACTCGAAATACTAGATGCAAACCATGATACAATAAAGAGATGTCCTTCCTCCTGTTGGATCGCAACTTGAGCTTCTCTATGTTGCTACTGTCCTTTTTTCTTTGCCAATGATCTCAGCATGCTCAAGTGTTTTATATTTTCCGCATCTCATATCTAGTTTTCTCTAGCACTTGAAGTGAGGATGGTTCTTCCTTCCACAATACTAACACGAAGGGACCTTTTCTCCTTTGTTACTGACTAAATTGTGGCTACTTCCATTACCAGCAAAATCTTGATTACTTTCAGTAGAGTTCTTCCCTTTTATTTGCTTGCATCTGCTTCTAGTATAGTTTTACATCTTGGCCTATAGTGCACCGTTTACTGTTCTTGTGCCTGTAATGCATTTAGTAATTCTGCCAAAGTGATCTTTGACAGATCCTTAGTATTTTCTAACTAAGTAATAGTTGGTTCAAACTTCTCAGGAAATATAACAAGAATTTTCTCAACAACTCTACTATCAGGAAGCTTATTGCTCAACATTCTTACCTTATTCACAATGCTAAGAAGCCTATCCGAGTATTCTTTGATGGTTTTAGTATCTTTCATTCTTTGTTTTGGTGAAATTACAAAAATTACAATTAACAATTGAAAAGTAAAATAAAGAAATTATAAGTTCTTTAGGATGAGGCGCGGGTATCTAGGTCTCTTTAGGAGATTCAAAGTCCACTACAACAAATGTTTTCACCAGTCCAGCAGTATTCTCCTTGGCTTGTCCCCTCCAGGATACAACAGCCTTATCACAAAAGTGAACTCAATAGTCTCTGCACAACAGTTGAGTCTTAAGCTCCACAAAAAGAGCACCTCCCTTCAACTAATAAGAACTCTCTTTTTGACAAACTTTATGCACTTTGTATATTTTTTTCTTATATTGTGTACCTAAAACAAATGAAAACCACTACAATTTATAGTTGTGGAAGTCTTCCATGCAATGAATAGAATGATAATGGAATAGTAAATAGGGTATGTAAATGGCCTATAAGTTACATAGGTTAAAAGATATAATGGAGGAATAAAGGATGAAATAATCTGAGGGCAACAAATACCATCAATGGGTGCCTCAATAGATGAACCAATGGCTATAACACTAATGGGCAAGCTGCACAATTATTGTGCTAAGTAATGCACTACAATGAAGAGCATACAATGAATACTCCACTAACCGCAATACTACCCTAATGGCAAGAAATGCTCACGGCCAAAATCCACTAATAGCCACTCTTAATCACCAAAAAAAGCAAATTAATATACAAAATATTAGTATTAAAATGCCTATAAACCAACACTTTGTATCTCAAGTTCCCTAATGAGATTCATGACTTTCATACCTTTGATTTGCTCATCTCTTTGGTATTCTTCTTTGAGAAAATGCCATACTACTTTCACTGATTCCAGCAAAATGATTCTGGAAAAAAGTAGAGGTGAAAGTGCAGCATATAAGAAAGATTTCGCCTTGGATTTTCTTGTCTTTCCTTCCTTGTAAGGCTTGATATGAGCCATTGTTGGATTGCCATGTAAAGCAGGAATTTCGTAATCCTCCTCTGCTGCATCCTAGAGATCACATGCCTCCATGTGAGTTTGCATATTCATAGCCCATACCAGGTAGTTCTCTCTGTCAAACACTGGTGGAGAAATAGCGTAAGAACCAGAAGAATTTTCTGTTTCCATGTGTTCTATTGGCTTTTCAGGGAACTAAGTAGGGAACTATTTTTGTGGTTCACTCAGATTACGCTCACAAACCCCTTACGAAGAAGCCTTTGGTACCGATTTGTTGGTGTTCTACAAATGAAAAAAGATATTAAAATAAAGAGAGGAGAGCATGTCATTAAGTTGAAAGAAGAGACGTTTAAATATAATGAAATCCTAAATAATCTGCTATAAAATGATGCAGTAACTCAAATAGAAAACTTCCTAAAAACTAAGAACTAAGTCTAACAACAGCTACATGCTTAAAGACTAGGAAACTCATAATTGAAAACTAAAACAGAAAATCCATCTTTTTGAAATAGAAAACACATCAACAACCATGTCATCGTGCCAACTCAACTTAATTAACAGCTCAATGAGGCAGATTTCAACAAATAGAATCTATTTCGTAGTAGGTTTTAAGTCTTATGATATCATCAAGCTTGAAAAGCTGGAGCTGGTTTCGTCTGAAAGGGCTGAAAGAAGCCAGTCTGATGCGCAAAACAACTTACAACAAGAAAACAAAGGAATCGATAGTCTTTCTACTCAGGGAAGCTTCAAAAGACTCTAGCACCCATACGAGAAAATGGAAGATAAATGAGAAAGTTAGAGGCTTTGATGGCTAAAATTAAGAGAGTGGAGCGCAAGCAACTACGAAGATTTGGAAAAGAATAGAGATCTGATTCTGCACAGAATTGAAGAGATTGACAATATTCAATAGAATAGATCTTTAATAGAAGAAGAGGCCACCCAGAAAGCTAGTTTATTTATTGAATTTGAAGATTATGTCAAAAGGAAGAGATATCATGGAGACAAAGATCAAGAAAACTGTGGATTAAACAGAATGACAAAAACACAAGGTTCCTCCAGACTATTGCAAATACTTGCAAGAGGAATAATCACATTTATCATGTTATAATAGGAGGAGAAGATACTGTGGAGGAAGATCTAACAGCCCCTGACAAATACAAATCATATCTAAATTCATAAAATGAAGGAATAATCAACTGCAAGCTAAAACATGAACATTAAAACGGATTTCATGAGCATGCATGCTAAGGAATCATGAGAATAGGTAAAACGTCTGAGTTTTGAAAGAGTTCATCGGAGGATCTAATACCTCAAACACAAACTGAAGCGGAGGTAAAGAAGTGAGGATAATAGGACATCATATCGACTTCGGTCTCCCAAGTAGCACCCTCGATTGACTGATTCTGCCATAAAACTTTAACTGTTTAACGGCACAATTGAAGCAGGATCACGAAGCGGATGCACCGATGCTAACTCCAGAGGCAATACCAACTCAATAAGCTACCTTATAAAATACCTCAAAATCTAACATAGGCCTACATAATGGGGACTAAGCTTTTCTTTTTTCACCAAAACACATTACACCCTTCATGGGTGAAATTTTCAACTAAACCCAATCATCAACTATTCAAATTCCCTTCTTCTCACATACAAATAAGACTTTTGTTGACTTTGGACAGTTTCAACCTTTCTCTAATGAGTCAAAATTTCTCCATGGCCTCATGATTAACTTGAACCTTACTAAAGAGACTTCAACAACTTCATACCACCCAATATGAGATGTACACCTAACATAGAGAACCTTAAATGGAGCCATTTAGGGAGGAATCGAGAAGGCTGAGTATTTATGCCAAATTAATTTCCCTTTCAAGGGGGATACCAGGAAGGTCATTAGAAAACTCCTTAACAACAAGAACTGACTCGAAAGTCGAGGTTTCGGCATTAGAATCCATAACTCAAACTAGATGATAGATACAACCTTTGGAAATTATCTTTCCAGCCTCAAGGTAAGAAACGAATCGAACTATTGGCATTATAATAATACTCTTCTATTCATTGACCAGCTTATTAGAAAACTTAAATCTGCCACTTGAGTATGGCAATCAGCCAAAAGAAAAAGATGACTATAACTAATCCATGCCAAAAGGGACATCAAACTCAAGCGCATCAGGCTCTACTAAATCGGTTGAAGTAATTTTCTAAAGGACCAAAATTGGGAGATTTTATATACCCATATGGCTAAGGCGGACTCACCAACGAGAGTAAAGACTGGGAAGGGCTCTAAAAGATTTCAAGACTTACACTAAATCTAATAGCAACATAAGGAATCAATGACAAGTTTGCTCTTAGATCTAGCAACGCATAAACATCAAGATAGTAGACTTGTAACACATTCATGGCCACATTGGGAGAAGACTCTTACTCTTGTAAAGTCTGAAGAGCATAGAACTTGTCTAAGTGCTTGCCACCAGAACTAGAAGAAGCACCCTATTGAGTCGGGCGACCTGTAGAAATACTACCAACTTATGGTTTGATGATAAACATATCCACCCCTACCAACCTATGAAAGCATTTTCTCGACATATAAGCAGGGTTACCACAACCAAAATATGCACCAAAACTGGCCAAGTAATCTCCCGAATGACTCCTCCCACACTTTTGACACAAAGGAAAGAATGTCCACTAGAAGCACCACTCTAAGGCTTGCCTATCTTTATTGAACTTGCTCACGGGGGAACTAGCAACAAATAGGGTCAGGCTTGGAAACTCCTGATGGAATTGAGAACAACCTCCACTACACCTCTTATGAGAATAGCTACCACCATCGGTTCGTGCTCTCTGTCTGCCTAGCACTCTCCTTAATCTTCTCCTCCTCCTCAATCTGTTGGGCATAGGTTATCAATTGAGAGATGTCCATCTCTATAATAAGCATAGCGGTTTTGCAATCCTTTACCACCAACCTTGAGATGCCAAAAAAGAACTTGCTCATGTGAGCCTTCGGGTCAGTATTAGAGCCTGGGATAAGTGTTAGAGTTTGTGAACCTTGGGGTCAGTATAATAGCATTCCCCCGACATCAGAGTAAGTAAGTCCTCATGTTCCTAAGTACCTTTATACTTATATCATACTTTTCTTGATTTTGGTATTAGACTATTTCTTGAGTTAGAGCATGTTGTAGCCACATCTTTATGATAGAGCCTTTCAGATATAGAGCATATCTCGTCGTTTTGGATTTAACCTTCTATTATATGATATCAGACTGTTTAGACTACTCTATCAACTTCTGCAATATGTTTTTTCCTTCATTCAGTATGGTTATGAATGTCATGTGGTTAGCTTGGGATCCCTCAAGATTCTGAGTAGCGTGTTGTAACTAGGGGTAGGCTCAGGTCATGACATTCAGTTTGTCATGAAACCATTAGGACACCAATAAAGCATGCTGATAAAGCTAATTCTAGTCGCAGACGTAAAAGGGACAACCTGTACCTATATTATAAGACAATATAGGCAAAATTTGTGCGGTCAGTACTATGGAATATACTGTGTATGAGGAATACGCAATAATGTAAAATAAATCACAATGAGTCTAAAAACGTAATAATGCAATGACCAAGCTAAAATGAAGTAAAACTAATAATTTGGTTTCTGAAAACATATAACAAGGTCAATGCAATATTTCTAAAAACATAATCATAACGTACGACTTTTTCAGGAACTACCTTTAACTGACATAAACCATATGAGATATAACATGAAGTCCAGTGAACTACTCCCACACTAAAATGAGACTGTCTCACTTTCCAAGGTAAAGACCATAATTATAAGCCTGGATGGATCTATTAGCTTAGTGAAGCCACTATTAACGGGTGATGTACTAAAGAGTTAAGCCTTAACTAACAAGGTCTCTTCTCATCCTACGATGGCAAGTAGTTCTACGGCAAAGGACTTTCTACTAATAGTCGCATGCCTCTACTAACAGGTGAGCCTCTATTCAAAGGTCCGCTCGATGCTTAGTAAACAACCAATGAAAATAACTGTTAGGACTTGGATTTTGTACGACATCATTGGCGCTTGAAAATTTGTTTTTGGGGAGTTTTGGACCAAGGTGACACTCTATGGGAGCGCAAATGGTCCATGTGAAGTCACATAGCTTATGTGGAGCCACCACTAAGTGACCCTTGGCCTCATGATGGATGTTTGTCCCTTGGCATGAGTTTCAAGCTAAGGCCCACCACATTTGGACCCCACACAGGTCGTGTGGCACTTCACGAATGGGGTGGAGGGCCGTGTGGTGTCCTTAAGCTTTGAATTTCACCGTTTGGGACCAAGTGTAGGGACACAGCCACTCTCACGAGCCGTGAGGAGTCTAACGGCCCGTAAGGCCCTTCGTATGGCTTCTAGAGTGAAATTTTTTCTAAGTGTTAAATCACCGTCTCGGGACTTTGTGGTGAAAAGTTTTTATTTTTCTAAGTATGGGGGCATGGGGAGTCACACGGACCCTATGACCTTACATGGCCCGTGAAGCCCTCCATATAGTTTATTTCGTCAAACCTTTTTATGTATGGGAGTACTGTTTCAAACCTTCATCAGGCATAATTTTTCAAAGTGTTCACAGACGAGTATATGGTCCATGTGGTGTATCATAAACCATACAACCTCCCTTGAAGTGACGACATGTAGTTTTTCAACTCGTTTCAGTAATGACATTTTCGTAACTATGATTTATTCTAAAGGTCTTTTGGGACTTCCTATGCTACCTAAAGACATGCTAATGACCTAAACGTTATTCCTAACATTTAAATACATTCTTCACATTAACATTCTCCCAGGTTACTCTTAAGTCTCTTCCAAAGAACTCTTGTGGGTTTTAAGCTTGGGAATCATGTAACACCCTATAAAATTATCAAAATACTCCTAGGTGAGAGACTCTCATATAATGCATTTTCCCTAAATCCGATGGCAAATCTGAGGTCAAAAATGCAATCAGTATAAAAGCTTATGTGGAAAAATTGGTCTTGGTTGATTTTTAGAGCAACCAGATCAAAAGATAATTTTTCGATGTGAAAATACATTCTAGTTAGATTGCACCACATGTCCGTGTTGCAGATTCATCGCAAATTCGCACTTAGATGTGATCCCAATATTTTCTATAGGATTAGAAAATTGATCAGAAAAATTTTGGAGAAAATGCACAGGTCCGTGTCGCGGATCTGGTCCCCTGACCTGTTCCACCAAAGTTCAATATTTTAAATCTTTTGAGGGGCATTCTAGACATTTCTCCACCCCTTCTAAACTTGATCCATGACCAATATAAGACATTGTCGGCCTAAATATGGTTTCAAAACCTATTCTTAACTCCTATTATGCTTAAACTAAGAGGGGACCTTGAGCGAAATAGAGGAGAGAAACTAGGGTTTCCAAGTATTTGACTTTGGTCCTTGAGTAGTGATTGTTCTTCGATTTCCAGGTATGTAAGGCTACCCAAAATCTAATTTTCGTGCCTAATCTATATCCTTTATCAAGAATTCTAGTCAAGAGTGAAGTCAATTTTATTCCTATGATTTTATGGAGAAAATATAGAATTTTATCATGAAATCATTGTTATTTAATCATTATCATGCTAAAAATTCAGTGTTGAGTACATCCCTTTAAATTTTTGAAGTATTACCACAGTTACAAGAACCCTAACTAGTTTGAGAATTTCTTTCTGTATTATGTTTTACTATTACTCTATTGTCAAGTTAAGCTTTTAATGACAAGACATTATGTTCATATAATTATAACTCTATGAAATTCATGAAAGGTTATTCAGTTCAAGTATGAGTTGATTAAAGAAACATCTTCGCATGAGTTATACAACTAGTCTATTTACTGTACTGTATATTGAGCATAGCATATCAGTTTTAGAAGACCAGTTCAGTCAGTTAAAGTATTCTGCATTTCATCATGCATAAATTTCAGAGTTTGGAAAAACTTGATAGTTTCAAATGCACTATTTAATCACAAAAGAAAAGTTATAAGAAAGCATTATCAGGTTGAGAAGAAAAGCCAGTTTAAAGAAAATATCTTGAGCCAGGGCTCCAAGCAGCAGATTTTTAGATTTCCCCTAAAATGGGACATTTTTACATTTATTGAGCGCAATGCATGTTTTGAGAGTATTATTGAGCACCGATTCGTGTATGAGTTCAGATAACTCCAATCTTATAAACTACGTAGCCCGCATAGTATAGAATTGTACTAGATGTATAACTCCTCATATTCCACTAAGATGAACAAGTTTATATAGATCCTTAGCATTCATCCCTTACCCCGACAAGGTATGGGATGGCCCTGGGAAACGTGGGTCATACATTGTATCTTCACGAGGCTCATAGTGATGGTTGTCAATTTAAAAACTCCCCAAGTTACAATATACATTATTTTCAAACTCTATATAAAGCATGATTGAGATTCTTTTAATTTTATTAAATATTTTAAAAGGTTCATCTTGTAAAGCTTTTGCATGAATTTTAAAGTTTCCAGTTGGGTGAGTTAGTCAAGACAAGGGTTCGCTCGGAGACCAACAATGGTTTCTGAGTGCCAGCCACGTCTAGGGTGTAGAATCGGGGAAGGACAAACTTGATATCATAGCACAGTGTTCAAGTGTCTTAGGGTGTCTATGAAGTTGTGTCCGTAGGATCTTATATATGGTTATGAGGGACCCACTTCTATAAATGAGAGACTATTGACATCTAAAAAAAGTTTTCCCTTTTCCACACTTTGGATCGTGCAATAGAGTTACTTTCCAAGAAACTTGTTTAGATTCGTGTGTTTGCCAGATAATTCCAAATTCTTACTAATAAGTTACCTTCAGATAAAGTATATAGAAAGTAAAGATACTACACCGGGCTTGAGAGGATCCAGCTAGTGTGCTTAGGTTTATTGGTCTAAAATAATGCACCCTTATTCATATGAATAATGTGTTTGAGCTAGAGCAAGATATGATGTATTTCCATATTCTGTTCCTTACATCTTTCTTCGTATTTTATTCTTAAGAGTAAGTTATGTTATGCATCTAAATACTAAGTAGTATCTCCTCCCTGGAGAGAAGGTATTGAAGGCCTTTGTAAACCATATGTGGTAGAATGATCCTAGAGCTAGAAAGATGTAGAAATCATGAAGAGTGGGAATAGTGACTGCTTGAAGTTGGTTGCTAAGAGTCATGTGGTGATAGGTCATGTCCCATCTAAGTTTTTGTTAAATAGTAGTAAGTATCGTCTAGCCTCCATGATAAGGTAGATGAAGAGTTGTTAGTTAGTATGAGATGGTTTACACTCAAATATGAAAGGAGTTGATATTCACATAGCATTGTGTTAGTAATGATAAGTACATGTGTTGAATTTACGAATAGAGGGTATAAGGTGGTAGATCTAAACAAGGCTTATGATTTTGAAAGAACAGTCATATGAGATTTATAGAGTTATGAGCTTATCTAGGTAAGGAGGTATAATGGATGAGTGAATATCATTAAACTTATGAAAGGGAGTGTGATGATAGATTATATATACTTAGATAGACCATGAGCTAAAGATTTATTTCTTGTCATGAGATTGACTTTATCTAGTAGTTTAGAGTTTGTATAGTATATGAGAAGTATGAATGTACATTTTTAGTATTAAACCTTAAATAAGAACTTTAAGTGAGTATCATGAAAAGAGGGGATAGCAAGATGAGAGTGACATTATTAGTTGGAGATTTGGCTATAGGCTTGACATAGTATAAGCAAGAAATTAAGATATTGACTTGAAAGAAGTGTGTGGTTCCGAGTATGGCGAATGTGACCCTTAAATGAAAATAGTGAATTGAGGCTAAGTCATTAGGTAACAAAAAGGGCATAAGATGTATATCCAAGATAGTTTATAATTGTGAGAGACTTTACGTTTATGAGTTACAATAGTATCTATTTGAGATGTTAGTGTGGAGTAGGCTAATGTAGACATTCTCTATTGCCCTTAAGAGTTGGGTCAAGGGGGGATAACTATAGATAATGAGGAATCTCCCATTATAGTCAAAGTTTTCTTCAGTCAAATGTATGTGAATATAAAAGATGAGTGTAACTAGACAAAAAAATGGAAGATGTTAGATCATAAGAGTCATAGAAGATAGTTATGATGGCAATAAGAGCAAAAAATATAAATACATCCTATAAGGATAGAAGTAAGTTAAGAATAGTATCTCAAAAGAAAGTTCGAGAAGCAATTTTATGTCTTTAAGTATGATATTACCGAAGGATATACATATTCTGTAAATGGTAGAGTTGTGCTTATAGGTTAGTGAAGAGAATCAGTTCAAAGACTTAGAGAGGTGACCTTTGAGCTAAAGGGGAGATGTTTTAGGTAATAAACCAAAGTAGATCTCGAGCTTTTGATACTGCTGAACTGATCAGAATGATATATTGATGCTTTTCTATCCCATAGATTCCTTATACTTCACCGTGATGATACTTTATTCCTATCTTATGCAAGGGCACCATGCCCATGATTCAGACCCATGCACTTCATGTTAATCCATGTTCATGCTCAACTCTTAAAGTGAGAACAAATAACTTCATTCAGCAATTCTGATCTTATCTCATGAACTAATAGTTTCTAGCCTTATGTTACTCAAGATAGGAGTTGAGCTTCATAGTATACACAGTTCCATAAGCTTGTGATAGGCCTTAAAACACTAGTGACATCATGTTATGTTATGAGTGTTCTTAGATCAGATTTCTTGAATGAATCGTGCTTTTGATATTTTACTGGAAGCCCTTCTAATAATTCTTTCTTTTAGTATTGATATTGATGTTGATGATTGTAGATGATTTGTGACAGATGAAAGAGAATGAGTGTCACTTATGGTGACATTTATAGTATACTTATTCCATTTAAGGTTACAGGCACAGAGGAAAAAAAGAAGAAAAAAAAGAGATGAGATTTTGTTGTATGTAACAATAGGTAAGAGTAAATTTGTATGCCTCCTAATAGGAGTTAATAAGATTGTGGGTGTAGAGGTGCTATTATAAGCTTAAAGATTTCTAAGTAATGTTGACCTATAACAACATATAAAGTGATTAGAATGATATCCTTGAATGTGTGATCGTCATTGAGTGAGTGGTAGTTGTTGTCTATTGATAACTTTTACAATGGATTCCAAGTAGATGTATGGGAATAGTATTCTTCATATGAAAGTCTCTACGGAAGTGCATAACATAATCCTTATGGATTAGATTGGTATAAGTATGATCATCTTACGGGTAGCACCTTGTGACTTTGAGTTAGGCTTGAACATGATAAGAGTATGCAATAGACTTAGGTGATGATAAGAGTTACAAAATTCAGTTACTGAAGGGTATACCTCAAGAAGAAGAGCATAGTTGGCAAGTGTGGTTGCACTAAAGGTTAACAGTTAGATCTTTTGCTACATAGTAGTTCTATCCTTATATCAGGTCAATAGCCTCCTTTTAGAGTTTTCAGAAATTTTGATGGAAGTATTCGAGATAGTAACCTTCTTCACAATACAGATGTGATGTCTATTAGCTCGTTGAGTTCCTACATTATGATGATGTTCATCCTTGAGTTAACTATTTGAGTATTGGGGTTATTGTATTTTATTCGTCCCTTTTGTGATGATCTTGGAGGTAAATTCTCACTTCTATCCTTGAGGTTGATATTTGCTTCAGTTGAGTAATGTTTCTTGTCTAAATTCTTGAGTGAAATTCATTCCTTGAGTAAACCATATTGACACCCGATTTTGACCGACCCTTGACTTATTTTACGTTTTCTATTATTTAAATACGGTATTCTAATAATTTGCGGAATAAACAAAATTATTTCACCTCCAAAATATGTTTTTTATATCTTTTATCTATCTACTAAATAATAATAATAATAATAATAATAATAATAATAATAATAATAATAATAATAATAATAATAATAATAATAATAATAATAATAATAATAATAATAAATAAGCAAATACATTGTGCTAACAAGTAAGTGGTAGTAATATTTTAATTGTTCATATCATTTATTATTATTTTAATGTTAGTTTTACGCGTATCGCATTATTTTTAGTAACGTCTTTCGAATCGTGTTATTCAAAAAAAAATATTTTTAACACATTTTTACAATGAATTTCGTGAATTATGTACGCAAATTTACGACTCAAAGTATCATATGGTAAATAAAATTTGTCAATTTTAACCAAATCTTTGAAATCCCATTTCAATTTTGATCAATTTACTTGAATTTATTTCAATCCTAGCCACTCGTTTGTAAAACTTTGCATTTTTTAACCCAAATTGAGTCAATATACGGCTTAGTTTTAAATTTTTACAATTTTTGACTAGTCTTTAAATCCGGATTACCAATTTGTAGCCTAATTTTAAAACTCCTACAATTTTGGCTAATATTTAAATCCGAATTATCAATTTATGGCTAGATCTTTAATTTTTTACAATCTATGGCTAATATTTAAATCCGGGTCACCCATTTTTGACCCGAATCCGACCCAAACCCGTTTTTAATTCTTAATACTCAAAACCCTAAAAAACTTTTTCACTCTTTCCATTTCAAGGGAGGCAGCCATGGCTGCCGCCTCCCCCTCTCCTCCACCGCTTCCCGTCAGCCGCCACACTCCTCTCCTCTCCCACGCACCTCTTTCCTCTCCCCGCAACCACCTCTCTCCTCCTTCCCCTCTCCAAACGCTGCCATGGCAGCCTCCTTTCTCCTTCATCTCCCCCTTCCTCCAAACCACCAAACCACCCCGGCGCCGCCCTTCCCTCCTCTCCCCACTGCTTCCAAACCACAGCCCCCGAAAACACCACCCCAGGTCGCCGGCTCCACCCCGAAACACCCTTCCCCCCCCCCCCCAAACGACCACCTGCAACGACCCCTCCGCCCTCTTTTCTGAAATTAAAAAAAAACCCAAATCAGACGGGAAGTCATTGGAAAACGAATCCGAATCAGAGGACCGAATTTTGATCAAGATCAAGTCATATATCGAAATATCGGAATACGGTTTGTTTTTATTTTGAGTTTGTCAAACCGAGTGTTATATGATTATTAGGTGTTAATTCTGCACAGTTCCTCCATTCCACATGTTTGGGTTGCTAATTTTCTACTAGTTTCATACGATCTTAAGGCTAGATTGTCTATTTAAGTTGACATACTACGAATGTAGGATTTGGTTGTTTGAGATTTGCTTGGGTTCTCTGATTATTATTGGACTTAGCCATTACGGATCCTTTTGCCTTATTTAACTGAAGTTGACATGGATTTTTCCTTTGCCTGATTAGAATTACTGGGATTTTTCCTTTGCCTGATTAGAATTACTAAGATTCTGCTTGCTCTTATTACTAGAATTTGCTTAATAATTTAAGCATTGATATATGTAATTTCCGCCAATCAATAATCTAAATTATTGCTTCTTTATCTCCTTTTGCCCAAGTTACAGTAAGCTTGGGTTCTTATTTTTGGCAAATTGTGATAAAATATTATGACTTAGCATTCTATGGTAAGTTTAAATTTGCTAACTTATTTTCTTGCCTTTTTTTTACGCTTGGACGGATTCTTATCCCACTCTTATGGTAATTTTTTTTATTTCTTTTTCAAGAGAATATTGATTTACTCTTAATTGATTTTTATTTCCTTATTATTGTGTCCCTTATTCACTATATAAGACACACTTCATACTTCACAAAGGGGGACGAAAAAAGGATAAAAAAAAGAGTTCTCTTCTTTGGTCTTCCATTCTAAAAGAAAAAAAATAAAATAATAGAAGCTGTTGATAATTTGATTCAAGTTCACTTCTTTATTGGAACTGGTTTGTTTCTTCTCGCCATTTCACTCTAATTATGCTTTTCATGAATAGTTTTGCTTGAACGTGTGGGTACATATATATATATATATATATATATATATATATTTGTCACGGGCGCTGCTAGTTCTTTTCTTAGTACTGCAGGTCATATTTTGATCAAGGTATGAAGATTCTCCCGGAAAAAGGGATGAACTTGGAAGGCCGTGGAAGAATTTAATTTTTATGTTGTTGTAATCTTTCTTTTTTCATCCTTGTAATAAAATAATAGTAAAGATGGGGATCTAGTCAAAGGGGGAGGGGAATTACGCGCTACATTTTTTTTCTTTTTGCGACTTCACATAGGCAATCTAAATCTAGGATTAAGAAAAAGAAAAAGAGAGATCATGGAAACAATGTTTCTTATTCCATTTTATTTTTCTTTTGTAGGTGAATGCATGATAAAAGCCCTTAATCACAAATTTTGTTAAACATGTTAACGGGTCTTTTAATAACATAAGAGTATGGTGTAGTTTTCTAAAAAAAAAAAAAAATTTAGTAAAACTTTTTACTTAGGATTCATCTTTAATACTTTTGTTGTGTTGCATGATATTTCGTTTGCTCTATGTTGACTTAAAAACATATTTGGTCATCAAAAGTCATATATTTAATTCTCGTCACATCATATTTTTTAAACACTTTCACCATGCTTTTGATTTTAACATACCTAATTTGGTCCTAGAAATTATGCACATAGGTCTCAAGGCATTATTGAAAAGATATCTATAATTAATACATGTTAATAAGATTTTCTTAAATAATTAGCATATTTAGGAAATCATGCTTGTTATGTTTCATTGAATCCTTTTGTTCTTTCTTTAAACATATAGTCTAAACACATTTTGACAAGTACCTTGGAATGTTTGTATCATGCCTTCATTACTATCATTATTATTAATGCTTTTAAAGAAATAAATTCTAATTTGAAGAATGCTTACCTCATCTAGCACCTCATTCTACACTTTTTGTTTTCAGGCATGCTTTATTGTTGAGGCTATGTGAGACTTTTTTTTATATGTTAAGTGTCGTTTTAATAAAAGTTCCTTTTGTCACGCGAGTCTAATAGGAAGCCCTATATTCTTTTAAGTCTAGAACCTTCCAAAATAGAAGTCCAATGCCTCTTGGACATTAAGAGGAACGCTAGGCATTTTTAGGAAACGTTAGATTTCCTCATTTTCTTTTAATACGCCTTTAAATTAATTAATAAAACAAACTTAGGAGGGGGTAGGGGTAGATAGGACCTCGGAAAGGATGATATACGCTTGACCCTTTAATAGGACGGAACCTTGGTTTTCGTCCTTGGGCTTGGTAATAAACCAAGTGCGTCTGATCCGAGTACTAAAATATAATTTATTTAATTTGGTTTCCTTTTCTTATATTGTTTTTATTTGAAATAGATTAGTTTAACTTCTTTTACCACTTAGAATCAAATTTAGGAATTATATTAAAATAAGATCTAAAACCCCGCCATAAAAATATGAGACACGGTCGGGACCCACCTTTGCGGACCTCGAAGGGTGCTTAACACCTTCCCTTCGAGGTAACTTGAGCCCTTACCCGTTCTCTGGTAAATTTGACCCTTAGGTTAGAATGGTGTCCTAATACACCCAAACATTAGGTGGCAACTCTTCCAATTTAAAAAAAAAATCCCAAACGAGTCGTTGCCACGACATCGTCCAGGTTCCTATTTCTCCGCGAGGAAAAATAGGGCACGACAAACCATACTATCCTCGTCATTCGAGGACGATTGATCTCAATAGGGAGATATTGTAGCACCTTAGAAATTATTAAATACCCCCATATAAAAGATTGCTCGAACAACACATTGTCCCAAACTCCTTTTGCGAATTTGAGTGTCTCTACTCTTGATCAGAACCGATTTGCTTATTCTGAGTGATTTGTTATTGTCCAGATTGGTCGATAAGTGTGATGTCGATTGGTTGATTGTGATTCGTTGATTCGATAGACTCCTAAGTGCTTGATTCATGCTATAAGTTCACCCTTATCTACTTATCATTCGAGGATGAATGATCCCAAGGGGAAGATAATGTAACACCTGATAAGATTACCAAAATGCCTCTAGATGAGAGATGCTAGTATAATGCGTCTTCCCAAATTCCGATGGCGAATCCGAGGTCGAAAATGCAATCAGTATAAAATATTATGTGCAAAAATGGTCTTGGTTGATTTTTAGAGCAAGCGGATCAAAAGATAATTTTTCGATGCGAAAAAATTCTAGTAAGAGTGCGCAACATGTCTGCGTCACGGACTCATCGCAAATTCACACTTAGATGCGATCTCAATATTTTCTACGGGATTAGAAAATCGATCGGAGATGTTTTGGAAAGAATGCACAAGTCCACGTCGGGGACCTGGTTCCTCGACCTGTTGCACCGAAGTTTAAAATTTTAAATTTTTTAAAGGGAATTAAAGACATTTTTCCACCCCTTCTAAACTTAATCCATGAGTAGTATAAATTGTTTTTTGCCTAAAAAGGGTTTCAAAACCTATTCTTAACTTCTATTAAGCTAAAAGTATGAGGGGACTTTGAGCGAAGAATAGGAGAGAAGAAAGGGTTTCCAAGTATTCGACTGTGGTCCTTTGAGTTGTGATTGTTATTCGATCTCCAGATATGTAAGGCTTCTTAAAAACTACCATGTTAAATCTATATCCCTTATCAAGAATTCTAGTCAAGAGTGAAGTCAATTTTACTCCTATGATTTTCTCGAGAAAATATAGAACTTTATCATGAAATCCTTGTTATTTTATCATTATCATGCTAAGAAATTCAGTGTTAAGTCATCCATTTAAATTCTTGAAGTATTACAATAATTACAAGAACCCTAACTAGTTTGAGAATTATTTTCCTATTATGTTTTACTATTACTCTATTGTCAAGTTAAGCTTTGAATTATAAGACATTATGTTCATATAATGATGACTCTATGAAATTCATGAAAGGTTATTCAGTTTAAGTATGAGTTGATTAAAGAAACATCTTAGCATGAGTTATACAACTAGTCTATTTACTATACTATCTTTTAAGCATAACATATAAGTTTTAAAAGAGTAGTTCAGTCAGTTAAGGCATTTTGCATTACTATTCATCATGCATAAATTTCATAGTTTGAGAAAACTTAATAGTTTCAAATGCATTATTTTATAAGTAAAGACAAGTTATGAGAAAGCATTTAAAGAAAATATCTTGAGCCAAGGCTCCACGCAGTAGATTTTCGGTTTTCCCCTAAAGTGGGTTACTTTTACATTTATTGAGCACGGTGCATGTTTTGGTAGTAGTATTGAGCACTGATTTGGGTATGAGTTTAGATAACTCTAACCCCATAAACTACATAGCCAGTGTAGGATAAGATTGTACCAGATGTATAACTCCTCATATACCACTGAGATAGCCTAGTTTATATGGATCCCCAACACTTCATCCCTTACCCTGGTAAGGCATGGGATGACCCTGGCAACGTGGGTTAAATGTTGTGTCATCATGAGGCTCATAATGATGGTTGTCGGTTAGAGAAAATCCCCATGTTACATTATACATTATTTTTAGACACTGATAAAGTCGCATTTAGTTATGCATTAAATCAAATATTTTTCTATGATGCATTACTTAAGGTATTGAATTATTTTCAGCATTAAGCCTATGATTTTGAGCAGTAAATCCTGAGTTTTCCTGATTTGGCCATTTTACATACCGTACATTCCACGTAGTGACGCCCTTTGGTGCTGGATTATTTTATGATGCAGATTTTGGTATCCACATGATAGCAGACATTCAGTAAGACCGCTTTCAAGACGCAATTGGTGAGACCTCTTCACTTTCAGAGGATTCTAGTTAGTTTAGTTTATGTATTTTAATTTTACAGTCAGGTAGTCATGAGTTTTGTTGCGGCACCTATCTTCAGTACAGTAGAGGCTTCATGGACAATGTTAGTGAGTCAGTATAGTCTTTTCATTCAAACATTTTAAGCATTATTACTAATTTTATGTAAAGATATTTTCAGACTCTATATAATGCATGATTGAGACTCTTTGACTTTTAATAAATATTTTAAAAGATACATCTTGTAAAGATTTTGCATGCATGCTATAGTTTCTAGTTTAGTGTGTTAGTGAAGCCAGGGGTTTGCTCGAAGACCAACAATGGTTTCCTAGTGCCAGCCACGTTGATGGTGTAGACTTGGGGCATGATAAATCAAGGAAGGGTTCTTTCTTCACCAAAATTCTTCTTGAATCTTCTTTATTAGCTAAGGTATGTTGGGTTGATTCTTGGTCCTTTTCAACAAAGAAGATCCAAACTCTTTTCACTTGAATTTCATGAAATTTTACTTGCTTTAAATATGGGGTTTAAGAATTATTTAATAAATCCAATTGAAGTATGGACTATGCTTATTTGTTGATTTTAAGTTGTTTTAAGCCCTAATATGTTGAATTACTAGAGAGTTATGAAGATTTGAATATGCATTATCCCTTAAAAGTATGATTTAAGTATGAGTAATCTAAATTGTGATTTGAATGTTGATTTTACTCATAGATCTACTTGAATTTCATATTGAATTATTGATTAAAGATTGATTCTATATTAACCATGTTATTCTCATCTCATTCATAGCATATGCATTCATGAACATTGAATTTCATGCAAATTATGAAGTTGGTTAAGCCCAATTATATTTGTGCATATGATTTTGATATGATATTGGATATGAGAAGAATGTGATCACATAAATGTCTATGATTATGGTTCTTTGAGCATTTTAGGTTTTTACACCATTCCGTATATGTGCATGAGCTAATCCTATACATGAGAATCATGATTATGAACTTTGATTTGGCTTTTAAGCCCAATGTGCATCGAAAGGATTTGAAATGACTGTTGCCTCTGTGAAAGCATATATATGTATAAATATTCTCGTGGGATGTCTTGACTTTGAACCGATGGATTGGGGGCATAAGGAATATCCCCAAGGCCCCTCTCCCTTTCCTTGAACTAGGAGTCAGCATAGGTGTATGGTAGCCATTACCGAAAATACTGGGTCATAAGGAATGGTTACACATTTTGATATGTTATGATATGATAAGTTTTGATATGAAAATCCTTCCAAGAAGTGAGGTTGTAAAGAGGTGTCCATCGCAGTGAAAAGTGAGGTCGTAAGGTATGGTGTAGATCACCCTTGGCAAGTAATCTTCTTCTACTGATGGGAGGTCTACAATGGACTAATCCATGTAATAGCTCGCATGTGTTTGATTTTGTCAGTTATAGTCCATCCCCACTATATATGAGCATTATTGCATTTCATGCATCATGAATTTCATGGCCTATCGTAAACTATATCTCTTGTTATATATCTCCTTCTATATTATGTGCCCTTGTCATCTAACATTGAATGCAGGTTTGGTAAGTCATATGCATTACATGTCTGGATATTAATACATTCATACGTACTAACGCATACTTTTGCCTACATGATCTCACAATGTAGGGACTGAGGACTATGTTCATCCACCATACGACGTCTAGCTTGGATCTTGAGTTTGCTTGTCGTGGTGAGTCCTATCTTCCAAAGACAAGCCACCTATTCTCTATCAATGGTGCTTTTGTTTATGTTTTTTTTACATTTGAGGGTGAGCTCGGGGTATGTTTTGGCCCCTCTCCTATCGTATGACTAGAGGCATTGTTGGACATCTTGTAAACACCTTTATTTGCTAGGTGTTGTATTTGGAGATTATGCTTATGGATATGGTTACCTATTGATTATCGTTATGTGATTTGGTTATGAGCTTTATAATATGGTTGTATGCTATGGTAAAATATTCTAAGTCCTGAATTGCCCCAATAGAGTAAGTCATACTTACACGCCACTTAATATTTATGTGCTATGTGTTATTTGGATTCATGTTACTCCCTTTCCCTATGATATCCCCATAGCATGAGTTTACTCCCCATCCCTTAGATCTATGTGTTTACTATTGCTTCCGTTTCCGAACCGATGATGTGAATACACATACTTGAGGCTTATTTTGGGACTCTCAGGTTCCCATTCGCCATGTCATTCCTAGACTCTAGGTCGGGGACATGATAAGCTTGGTATCAAAGCACTGAGTTTGTAAATAATCCTTGGAGTCTAACATGCCATGTCAAGTAGAGTCCTATTCACGGGTGTGAAGTGCACCATGCCTTTGAGTGGTAGGCTATGATGATGTTCTACGAATTGTCTCGCTTTTTCATGTCTTATGTCGTGCTATGGATCATATATTTTTATTCCTTATGGTGATTGTATCCTTGTTCAATTACAGAAGATACCTCGAGGAAGAACTCCAATACAATGACTGGCCCTGGCTAATATGGGTCAAGCACCTCAAAGGACTATGGAAGAGCCTATCCCTAATGGTGAATCCCGTACGGCCTTAGCTATGCTTTCCCAGGTAGTGACTTCTCAGACTAGGAAGGTCAATCCTCCTTGGGAACTTATCTTAGCTTCATGGGTGAGAGATTTCACCCGGATAAATCCGCTGGAGTTTTATGGGTCAAAGGCTGATGAGGATACTCAATAGTTCATTGATGAGTTAAAACTTGTGGTCTGATTGCACCATCGATGAAACAATCTTTTTTTTGGCGCTAGACAATAAGGTGTTGAACGTTATGGGGTCACTTCTAAAAAGAAAGCTGAGTTGGTTGCATATCAGTTGAAAGATGTGGCTCAGGTGCGGTACACTCAATGGTCAACGGAGAGGGTTGGTGGTAATGCTCTTAATTGGGAAGAGTTCAAGTTTACCTTTCTGGATCCTTTCTTCCCGCTTGAGCTTAGGGAAGCCAAGATGACTGAGTTCACTAAGCTCAACCAGGGTAGTATGAGTGTGACGGACTATGCCCTCAAGTTCACTAAGCACTCTAAGTATGCTCCAATTTTTGTGGCTGACGCCCGTGCAAGAATGTACAAGTTCATTTCCAGTATCTCCGATTCGGTTGTGAAGGAATGGCGTACGACTATGCTTATTCGGGCTATGGACATCTCTAGGCTCATGGTGTATGCTGTATAGATTGAAGGGGAAAAGCTTAAGGAAAAGAGAGTGCATGATCCTAAGAGGGCATGTTGTGATGGTGGATTCTCCAACTCCAAGAGTGGTGGTTATAGTCGCTTCTAATAGGGACAGGATTCTAATGCTCAGGTTGCTAATACTAGGGTGCTGCTCCCTATGGCACTGATTGGTGGTAGGCCAAGGCTTCCCCAGTTTGACAAGTGTGAAAGGAATCATTCGAGCGCTTGTTGGAGAGAATTGGGTGCATCCTTTAGGTGTTATAACAATAACCATAAAGTTGGCGATTGTCCTAAGAATGCTCAAAGAGGACATGGTCAAGTGGCTCAAGCTGGGCAAGGCCTGCAAAGAGCTCCACAAGGTGTTGCGCTGAGGAACAACAGGTTCTATGCTTTTCATGCTTGTCAGGAGGTTGAGGAGGCTCCGGATGTTATGACCGGTATGTTAAAATTCTTTGAATTTGATGTCATGCTTTACTTGATCCAGCTGCAAATTTGTTGTTTCTGACTCTTTTGCTGGCTGTTAAGTTTTGTTTGAGTCCTGAAATTTTGAGAGATCCCTTTTCAGTTTATACCCTCGTGGGTGAATCTGTGGTTACCCATAGAGTTTATCGGGGTTGCCCTATTTTTGTGTTGCTAAAAGGCTTTTTGTGTGATCTTGTGGAACTTGAGATGTTTGATTTTGATGTGATTCTTGGGATGAATTGGTTTCATGCATCTTATGCCTCTATAGATTGTAGAACCTAGAAGGTCAAGTTCCAACCTCCTGGTGAACCTATTCTTGAATGGAAGGGTAGTGACTCCGCTATTAAGGGTCGGTTTATTTCCTACCTCAAGGCCTAAAAGATGATATCTAAGGGGTGTATATATCACATTGTGAGGGCTAAGGATGTGGAGCCTGAATCACCTACTCTTGAGTTGGTTTCGGTGGTAAATGAGTTATCTAATGTGTTTCTGGAAGACCTGCCTAATATTCCTCCTGAATGGGAAGTAGACTTCGGCATAGATCTTCTCCAGGATACTCAACCTATTTCTATTCCTCCTTATTGTATGGCACCGACTAGTTGAAGGATCGGATAAAAGATTTTTTGGAGAAGGATTTCATTAGGCTAAGTATACCTCTATGGGGTGCTTCGGTGTTATTTGTTAGGAAGAAAGATGGATCTCTTCAGATGTGCATTAATTATAGGAAATTAAATAAGGTGACCATGAAGAATAAGCATATGTTTCCTAGAATCGATAACTTATTTCATCAACTTCAAGGGGCTACCCATTTCTCAACGATTGACCTCTGTTCTGGGTACCATCAGTTGAAAGTTAGAGAGTGTGAGATTGCCAAGATGGCTTTTTGGACTAGATATAGGCACTTTGAATATGTGGCGATGTCGTTTGGCCTAACTAATGCTCTAGCAGTGTTTATGAATCTTATGAATCGGGTGTTCAAGCCATTCCTTGACAGGTTTATGGTTATCTTCATCGATGTTATTCTCATTTACTCATGAAGTGAGCAAGAACGTTTAGATCATTTGAGGTTGGTTCTTCAAATATTAAGAGAGAAGAAGTTGTATGATAAGTTTAGAAAATGAAAGTTTATGTTAAGTGAAGTGGCTTTTCTCGGTCATGTAGTGTCCGGTGATGGTATTAAGCTTGACCCAAAGAAGACTGAGGCCGTGAAGAATTGGCCAAGATCATTCACTCCTTGGGATATTTGGAGTTTTCTTGGGTTGGCTGGCTATGATAGGAGGTTTGTTGAAGGGTTCTCATCTATTGCATCTCTGTTGACTAAGTTGAGTCAAAAGAAGGTTAAGTTTGTGTGGCCGGATGAATGTGAAAGGATATTTCAGACCTTGAAAGATCAGCTTACATCGACTCCTGTTTTGACTTTACCAAATGGTTTGGATAGGTTTGTGTTGTATTGTGATGCCTCTCAGATTGGGTTTGGTTGTGTACATATGCAACATGGTAAGGTAATAGACTACGCATCAAGGTAATTGAAAGTGCATGAGCATAATTACCACAACTCATGACCTTGAGTTAGCGGTGGTAGTATTAGCTTTGAAAATTTGGAGACACTATTTGTATGGGGTGCATGTTAATGTTTTCACCGATGACAAGAGTTTGCAATATGTGTTTACCCAAAGGGATCTTAACTTGAGGCAAATGAGATGGTTGGAACTCCTAAAGGACTACGACGTGAGTGTTCAATATCATCCTGGCAAGAAGAATGTGGTAGCGGATTCTCTAAGTAGGTTATCTATGGGATGTATGGCTCATGTTGAGAAAGAGAAGAAAGAGTTGGCAAAGGATGTTCATCGTCTGCCTAGGTTCGGTGTTAGGTTGGGTTACGCTATTTATGACAGTATTCATGTTCAAAATGGGGCCGAATCTTCAGTGGTTGTAAATGTTAAGGCTAACCAAGATCAAGACCCATCACTGGTTGAGTTGAAGAAGTTGGTTGCCGAAAAGAGTATAAAGGTGTTCTCCCAAGGGGGAGATGGTTTGCTTCGGTATCAAGATCAGTTATATGTTCTAGATTTGGATGATCTTAGGAGAATGATCATGAGTGAAGCCCAGAACTCTTATTATTCTACAAAGAAAGACATAGCCAAGTTCGTATCTGAATGCCCTAATTGTCTACAAGTGAAGGTAGAGCACCAAAGGCCCAGTGGGTTGGCGCAAGACATTGAGATTCCTACTTGGAAGTGGGAAGGTGTGAACATGGATTTTGTGGTTGGTTTGCCTCAGACCTGAGGGCAATTTGACTCCATTTGCATTATCATTGACCGGATGACTAAGTCGGCTAACTTCCTACCGGTCAAGACTAATTATGGTGTCAACGATTATGCAAGATTGTACATCAAAGAGTTGGTGAGGTTGTATGGTGTGCCAAGTTTTATCATATCGGATCATGGTACCCAATTTACATCTCAATTTTGGAGGTCGTTTCAAAGAGGACTTGGTACTAAGGTGAAATTGATTTTACCCTCAAACCAATGGATAAGACGAGAGACGATTCAAACCTTGGAGGACATGTTGAGGGCTTGTGTGCTGGATTTCAAGGGTAACTGGGATGACTATCTTCCACTCACTGAGTTTTCTTATAATAATAGCTTTCATGCAAGCATTGGTATAGCACCACCTGAGGCCTTGTATGGTAGGAGATGTAGGTCTCTGATGGGGTTTTTTGAGTTGGGAAAGGTGGTTTTTATTGGCCCGAATATGGTGTGGGAGGCTATATAGAAGGTGATGTTGATTATAGAAAGGTTGAAGACCCTCCAAAGTCGCCAAAAGTCCTATTCGGATGTTAGGAAGATGAACCTTAAGTTTCATGTTGGTTATTGGGTGTATGTGAAGGTCTCACCTATGAAGAGTGTGATGCATTTAGGCAAGAAGGACAAGCTAAGTCCCCGGTATATAGGCCCTTATGTGATTGTTGACCGGATTGGAAATGTGGCTTATAGATCGGAATTGCCTCCGACTTTGAGTTCTATCATCTCGGTCTTCCATGTGCCTATATTGAGAAAGTTGGTTGGTGATCCTAGTACTATTGTGCCTTTGGAAGGTGTTGAGGTTGAGTAGAAACTATCTTATGAGAAAATTCATGTGGAGATTTTCGATAGGCAAGTGAAGTGGCTTCGTAACAAGGATTTGGCTTCGTAACAAGGATGTGGCTTCGGTTAAGGTCCTTTGGAAAAATTAACATATGGAGAATGCTACATGGGAGGTGTAGTTAGACATGATGAAACGATATCCCCTTCTTTTTCAATTTACGCAAGCCTAAGGTATTAGATTCATCCTCTTCTAAGTGGTCCTAGCTCTTTCACTCTTGAGTCTCATGACACGACATGCATACTTGTGCACGAAAATGATTTTTCTGATGTTTGGAATGATTTGAATATGTTTTGATATGATTTTTAATGACTAAATGATTTTCAAATGATGAAATTATGCATTGCATGTTGTGTTTGGAAGTTCATGTTCTTAGTCAAGCCTTTCAAGCCTTGTTCTTGCACATTCGAGGATAAACGTTCCCAAGGGGGAGATGATGTTGGGACCCGAACGTTTATGAAATTATTGGAGCTAGAAATTTTCATTTTTGGGGAGTTTGGGACCAACGTGTCACTCTATGAGAGCTCAAGTGATTCACATGGCACGTGTGGAGCCCCCATGAAGTGACCCTTGGTCTCATAATGGATGTTTGGCCCTTGGTGTAGAGTTTCAAGCTAAGGCACACCACACTTGGACCCTACACTGGTCGTGTGGCACTTTATGGACTGTGAGGAGGGTTGTGTTGTTTGTGGCCTTAAGCTTGGAATCCCACCATTTGGGACCAAATGTAGGGACATGACCACGCTCATGAGTCGTGAGGCCCTCCATATGGCTTCCAGAGTGAAAATTTTTCTAAGTGTTAAATCACCATCTTGGGACTTCATCATGGATATTTTTTATTTTTCTAAGTATGGGGGCTCAGGCAGTCACACGGACCATGTGACCTTACTCGGCCCATGAAGCCCTCTGTCTGGCTGATTTCGTCGAAAATTTCTAAGTATAGGATCACTATTTTGGACCCTCGTCAGGCATAATTTTTCTACGTGTTCGTTTGCTGATGAGTATACTGTTCGTGTGGTGTGTCACGAACTATATAGACTCCCTTGAAGTGACGACGTTCAATTTTTCAATTCGTTTCATTAATGGCATTTTCATAATTATGGTTTATTCTACAGGTCTTTTGCGACTTCCTATGCTACCTAAAGACTTCCTAATGACCTAAACTCTATTCCTAACATTCAAATTCATTCTTCACATTTAAAATTCACTCAAGTCACTCTTAAGCCTCTTTCAAAGAACTCTTGTGGGTTTTTAGCTTGGGAATCAAGGAAGGGTTGTTTCTTAACCAAACTTTTTCTTGAATCTTGTTTATTAGCTAAGGTATGTGGGATTGATTCTTGGTCCCTTTCAGCCAAGAAGACCCGAACTCTTTTCACTTGAATTTCATGAAATTTCACATACTTTAAATATGGGTTTTAAGAATTATGATTTAATAATTTCAATTGAAGTATGGACTATGACTATTTGTTGATTTTAAGTTGTTTTATGCTGTAATATGTCGAATTACTTGAGTATTATGAAGATTTGAATATGCATTGTCCCTTTAAAGTTTTATTTAACTATGAGTAATTTAAATTGTGATTCGAATGTTGATTTTACTTATGGATTTACTTGAATTTCATATTGCATTGTTTATTTCAGATTGACTTTATATTACCCATGTTATTCTCATCTCATTCATAGCATATGCATTCATGAACATTGGATTTTATACAAATTATGAAGTGGGTGAAGCCCAATTATGTTTATGTATATGATTTTGATATAATATTGGATATGACAAGAATGTGATCACATAAATGTCTATGATTATGGCTCTTTAGTATTTTGGGTGTTCACATCATTTCGTACATGTGCATGAGCTAATCCTATGCATGAGAATCATGATTATGAACTTTGATTTGTCTTTTGAGCCCAAATATGCATTAAAAGGATTTGAAATGACTATGCCTCTTTGAAAGAATGTATATGTATAAGTATTCTCGTGGGATATCTCGACTTAGCACCGATGGATTGGGGGAGTAAGGGCTATCCCTAAGGGCCCTCCCTTTCCTTGAACTATGTGCCAACATAGGTATATAGTAGCCATTACCGAAAATACTGAGTCGTAAGGAATGGTCACACATTTTGATATGTTATGATATGATAAGTTTTGATACTAACATCCTTCCGAAAAGCGAGGTCGTAAGGAAGGTGTCCATCAAAACAAAAAGCAAGGTTATATGGTACAGTATAGATTACACTTGGCAAATAATCTTCTTCTACCGGTGGGAGGTCTACATCAGACTAATTCATGTAATAGCTTGCATAAATTTGATTTTGTCGGTTATAGTCCATCCCCAATATATATGAGCATTATTGTATTTCATGCATCATGAATTTCTGGCATATCATATACTATATCTCTTGTTATATATCTCTTTTTATATAATGTGCACTTGTCATCTAACATTGAATGAAGGTTTGGTAAGTCATATGCATTGCATGTCCGCATAATTAGTACATTCAAATGTACTGACACATACTTTTGCCCACATGATTTCACCATGTAGGGACCGAGGGTTACGTTTATCCACCGTACAACGTCTATCTTGGGTCTTGAGTTTACTTGTCGTGGTGAGTCCTATCTTCAAAGGACAAGCAACCTATCCTCTACTGATGAGTCATGAAAATACGACTTTTACGACGCTTACGACATAGAATTATTGTGCGTTCTTGAGCGTTATTGTTGGTTTAATAGGTATGTTTTGATATTGTGCAGGAAAATAGCAAAGGCATGGGAAATTGAGGAAAGCACAAGGAACGAGTGAAAAACAAGGCCAAGTGTTGAACCACGGAAGGCCCACACGGGCCGTCTCACGCCAGACGGTCCGTGTGACCGATCGTGGCACAACACTTGGCAACTCGCGCCAAGTCGTGTCACACGGCCAATCCAGACGGCCCGTCTGACGCCAGAGGACCGTGTCACGGGCCGTGTAACTGACATAGCTCGGAAGGCAACTCGTCGAAAATTAAGGAAATCATGCAAGGAAATCCACACGGACCAATCACACGGACCGTCTGACACCAGACGGGCCGTGTCGTGTACCGTGTAAGTGATGTAACTCAAAAGGACCTTCATCGAAAATATCAGAATTCGTACAAGTGAAGCCACAGGGAGAAGCATACGGCCCGTCTCTTTGGTGGCAGTTAACGCCACACAGGCCGTGTCACGGGCCGTGCCAATGCAGCAGTTGAACCAGACGGTCCGTTAGACGAGCCGTCTGGCCTCAGACGGTCCGTGTAACGGACCGTGCCCCATGCCGAGTTTATTTTTCCTAAATTATATCGACTTAGTTTACTTAGTATAAATAGTATATTATTTTATTTTATGAGACGTCGGTTTTTGACGGCAGAAACACGAGAGAACAAGGAGAAAACATTAGTTTGATTTTGTAATTTGTGAGAATCGTGTTTGTGATCATTGTTCGAAGCTTGTAACACGGATTCTTGTTCTTCAATTGTAAGTCAATCTTTATGTCTTCTTCTAATTATTGTGGGCAAGTTATCAATACTATGCTAGGCTAAACCCACAACTAGGGTTGTGGGAACCATGACGACTCAATAAGATAACACAAGTTGGAGTGATTCATTCGAATAAACATTGTATGTATTGTTAAATTCTTCGCTTTAACTTCTCCTTAATGAGTTGACGCGTTAGGGTAAGCCTGTATTCGTTACATGCCCGAGAGGGATGTAGTGATTGGGAAAAGAGTTTAACAACAGAGATTCGGGGTCATGAACCTAGTCTAAGTGCCTGAGACTGAAAGGTGAAGGTATTCTGAGATCAAAAGCAACGGTTAGAATTGCATACACTCTGAGACCGAAAGGAGATGAGTGAAATATAACTAGGAAGGACCGAAAGGTGACCTAGATATTAGTTAAGTTGTTAGATTTTGCATGCATCATTAAGAACGAGTTTACAAATCCAGTTTAGTTGTCGCAATTGTAAGTCATGGGGAACACAACCCTAGCCTCTTTCTATCTGTCTAGAAATCAGAACAACGTTTTTATTAATTACTTTGCACAATCATTTAAATTAAATAAACCCCCCCCTTTTTACTTTTTCGCATTGTTTGTTTCTGGAAATAGAACCAATGATCACAGTAGGATAACTAGTAAAGTTGTTTCAACCTATTCCCTGTGGGATCGACCCCGACTCTTAGCTGGGTAAATATACTGCTAACGATCGTCCATATTCTGTAAAAAGGAGTATGTTTGAATGTTATCATCTACCTATGGTGCTTTTGTTTATATTATTTACGTTTGAGGGTGAGCCTAGTGTATTTCGTGGCCTCTATCCTATCATATGATTAGAGGCATCATTGGAAATATTGTAAAATACTTTATGTTTATTTGCTAAGTGTTGTATTTGGAGATTATGGATATGGTTATATATTGTTTATCATTATGTGATATGGTTATGAGCTTTATGATATGGTTGTATATTATGGTGAAAGATCCTAAGTCCCGAATTGCCCCCATAGAGTGAGGCATACTTACCCACCCCATAGTATTTATGTGATATAAGTTATTTTGATTCATATTACTCCATTTCCCTATGATATCCCCATAGCGTGAGTCCGACTTCCCCGTCCCTTAGAACTATTTGTTTACTATTCGCTTTTGCTTCCAAACAAATAATGTGAATACGGATACTTGAGGCTTGTTTTGGGATTCTCGGGTTCCCATTTGCCATGTCATTCCTAGATCATGGCTTTGTGTCGTGACAAGCTTAGTATTAGAGCATTAGGTTCGTAAATGATCCTCGGAGTCCAATGTGTCACGTCAAGTAGAGTCCTATTCATGGGTGTGAAGAGCACCATGCCTATGAGTTGGAGGCTATGACGGCATTCTACTAATTGTGTCGCTTCTTCATATCTTATGTCGTGCTATGGATCATATATTTTAATTCTTCATCTTGATGGTATCCTTACTCCATTACAGAAGATGCCTCGAGGAAGATCTCCCCTACCAAAACTGGCCCCCACTAGTGAGGGTCAAGCATCTCAAGGGCCTAAGGAAGAGCCTATCTCTAATGGTGAATTCCGTATGGCCTTAGCTATGCTTGCCCAGATGGTGACTTCTCAGACTAGGCAAGCCAATCCTCCTCGGGATCACACCCTGGCTTCTAGGGTGAGAGATTTCTCTTAGATGAATCCTCTGGATTTTATGGGTCAAAGGCTGACGAGGATGCTTAAGAGTTCATTGATGATCTTACTAAGCTGTTGAATGTTATAGGGATCACTTCTTAAGAGAACATTGAGTTGGTTGCATATCAGTTGAAGGATGTGGCTCTGGTGTGGTACACTCAATAGTCAATGGATGGTAATGCTTCTTCCCTCTTGAGCTTAGGGAAGGAAGATGATTGAGTTTATTAACCTCAAACAGGGTGGTATGAGTTTGAGGCACTATGCCCTCAAGTTCACTAAGCTCTCTAAGTATGCTCCCATGCTTGTGGCTAAACCCTATACAAGAACATAAGTTCATTTTCAGTATCTCTAATTTTGTTGTGAAAGAATTTCATACGGATATACTTATTCGGGGTATGAACTTCTCATGGCTCATGATGTATGCTGAACAGATTGAAGGGGAAAACCCAGGGAGAAGAGAGTGCATAATCCAAAGAGGTCCAATTATGATCCAACTCCAAGGTTGGTGGTTACAGTCGCTTCCAATAGGTCCAGGGTTCTTATGCTAGGGTGCCTCCTCCTAAGGCACCAGTTTGTGGTGGGCCATGGCTTCCCCATGTGACAAGTGTGGAAGGAATCATTCGGGTTCTTGTTTGAGAGAATTCGGTGCATGCTTTGGGTGTGTTGACAAGAACCACAAGGTTGTTGATTGCCCTAAGACTGCTTAAAAAGGACAAGGTCAAGTGGCTCAGGGTGGGCAAGGCATGATAAGAGATCCACAAGGTGTTGCCTCGAGGAACAACTAGTTCTATGCTCTTCATGCTCGTTAGGAAGTTGAGTAGGCTCTGAATGTTGTGCCTGGTATGTTAAAAGTCTTTGATTATGATGCTTGTGCTTTACTTGATCCGGGTGCAAATATTTCTTTTGTGACTCCTTTGTTGGCTATTAAGTTTGGTTTGAGTACTGAAATTTTGAGGGACCCCTCTTAAGTTTATACCCCTATGGGTGAATTTGTAGTTGCTCATTGAATTTATTAGGGTTACCCTATTTTGGTGTTATAAAGGCTTTCCATGTGATCTTGTGGAACTTGAGACGCTTGATTTTGATGTGATTCTTGAGATGGATTGGTAGCATGCATCGTATGCCTCTATAGATTGTAGAACCCGAAAGGTCAAGTTCCAACCTCTCGGTGAGCCCATTCTTTAATGGAATGATAGTAACTCTGCTATTAAGGGTCGGTTTATTTCCTAGCTCAAGGCTCGGAAAATTATCTCCAAGAGGTGCATATATCACATTATTGAGGGTTAATGATGTGGAGTCTGAATCACCTATTCTTGAGTTAGTTCCCGTGGTGAAGGAGTTTCCTGATGTGTTTCCTCAAGACTTGCGTGGTATTCCTCTCGAAATGAAACTAGACTTCGGCATAGATCTTCTCCCAGAAACTCAACCTATCTTTGTTCCTCCTTATCGTATGGTACCAGTTGAGTTAAAAGAGTTAAAGGATCAATTGAAAGATTTGTTGGAGAAGGGTTTCATCAGGCCAAGTATATCTCTATGGCGTGCTCCGATGTTATTTGTACGGAAGATAGATGGATCTCGTCAGATGTACATTGATTATAGGCAATTGAATAAGGTGACCATTAAGAATAAGTATCTGTTACCTAGAATCGATAAATTGTTTGATCAACTTCATGGGGCTACACATTTCTCAAAGATTGACCTCCATTCGGGGTACCATCAGTTGAAAGTTAGAGAGTGTGATATTCCCAATATGGCTTTTCTTACTAGATATGGGCACTTTGAATTTGTGGTGATGTCTTTTGGCATAACTAATGTTCTGGTCGAGTTTATGGATCTTATAAATCAGGTAAAGCCAATTTTTGACATGTTTGTGGTTGTCTTCATCGATTATATTCTCATTTACTCCCAAAGTGATCAAGAACGTACGGATCATTTGAGGTTGGTTCTTCGAACGCTTAGAGAGAAGAAAATGTATGCTAAGTTTAGCAAATATGTGTTTTGGTTGGGTGAATTGGCTTTTCTCGGCCCTGCGGTGTTCGGTGATGGTATTAAGGTTGACCTAAAGAAGACCGAGTCTTGTGAAGAATTGTCCTAGACCATTGACTCCTTTGGATTTTCAGTGTTTTCTTGGGTTGGCTGGCTATTGTAGGAGGTTTGTTGAAGTGTATCTATTGCATCTCCGTTGACTAAGTTGACTCAAAAGATGGTTAAGTTTGTATGGTCGGATGAATGTGATAGGAGTTTTCATACCTTGAAGGATCGGCTTACATCGGCTCCTATTTTGACTTTACCAAATGGTTTGGATGGGTTTGTGGTGTATTGTGATACCTCTCGGATTGGGTTGGGTTGTGTACTTATGCAACATGGTAAGGTAATAGCCTATGCATCAAGGCAACTGAAAGTGCATGAGCGTAATTACTCGACTCATGACCTTGAGTTAGCGGCGGTGGTATTTGTTTTGAAAATTTAGAGACACTATTTGTATGGGGTGCATGTTGATGTTTTCACTGACCATAAGAGTTTGCAATATGTGTAAAGGGATCTTAACTTGAGGCAAAGAAGATTGTTGGAATTCCTAAAACACTATGAGATGAGTGTTTAATAGCATCCCGGCAAGGCGAATATGGTAGCCGATGCTTTTAGTAGGTTATATATGTGAAGTGTGGATCCTGTTGAGGAAGAGATGAAGGAGCTGGGAAAGGATGTTAATCGTTTGGCTAGGATGGTGTTAGGTTAGCCGACTCTAATGTTGGTGGTATTCATGTTCAAAATAGGGTCGAATCTTCGGAGGTTGTCGATGTTAACGCTAAGCAATATCTAGTTAAAGAAGTTGGTTGTCAAAAAGAGAGTAGAGGTTTTCTCCCAAGGGGAAGATGGTATGCTTCGTTATCAAGATGGGTTATATGTTCCAGATGTGGATGATCTTAGGAGGGTGATCATGACTAAAGCCCATAACTCTCATTATTCTATTCACCTGAGATCTACTAAGATATATCGAGATTTGAGGGAGGTGTATTGGTGGCATGGTATAAAAAAAGACATAGCTAAGTTCGTATTTGAATGCCCTAATTATCAACAAGTGAAGGTAGAGCACCAAAGTCCCGGTGGGTTGGCTCAAGACATTAAGATTCTTACATGGATGTGAGAAGATGTGAACATGGATTTTGTTGTTGGTTTTCCTCGAACCCGAAGACAATTTAACTCCATTTAGGTTATTGTTGACCGGATGACTAAGTAATATCACTTCCTATCGGTCAAGACTACTTATGGTGCCGAAGATTATGCAAGGTTGTACATCAAAGAGTTTTTGAGGTTGTATGGTGTGCGTAGGTCTGTCATATCTGATCATGGTACCCAATTTACATCTCACTTTTGGAGGTTATTTCAAAGAGGTCTTGGTACTAAGGTAAAGTTGAGCACTGCCTTTCACCCTCAAATTGATGGACAAGCCGAGAGGATGATTCAAAATTTGAAGGACATGTCAAGGGCTTGTGTGTTGGAGTTCAAGGGTATATGGGATGACCATCTTCCACTCATTGAGTGTGGTTATAATAATAGCTTTCATGCGAGCATTGGTATGGCACCATTTGAGACCTTGTATAGTAGGAGATGGGGTCTCCGCTAGTGTGGTTTAAGTTGGGAAAGATGGCTTTAATTGGCCTGGATTTGGTATAGGAGGCTATGAAGAAGGTGAAGTTGATTAAAGAAAGGTTAAAGATGGCCAAAGTCGCAAAAAGTCCTATTCGGATGTTAGGAAGAGGAACCTTGTGTTTCATGTTGGTGATTAGGTGTATGTGAAGGTCTCACCTATGAAAAATGTGATGCATTTCGGCAAGAAGGGCAAGCTAAGTCCCTGGTATGTAGGCCCTTATGTGATCGTTGAGTGGATTGGAAATGCAGCTTATAGATTGGAATTGCCTCCAGATATGAGTTCTATCTACTCGGTATTACATGTGTCTATGTTGAGAAAGTTTGTTGGTGATCCTAGTACTATTTTGACTTTGAAAGGTTTTGAGGTTGAGGAGAACTTATCGTATGAGGAAATTCCGGTGGAGATTTTTTATAGGCAAGTGAAGCGGCTTCGTAACAAGGATGTGGCTTGGGTTAAGGTGCTTTGGAGAAATCAACATGTGGAGAGTGCTACATAGGAGGCGTAGTTGGACATGATGAAATGATATCCCCATCTTTTCCATTATACTCAAGCCTAAGGTATTAGGTTCTTCCTCTTCTAAGTTGTTCTAGCTCTTTCACTCTTGACTCTTATGACATGACATGCATACATGTGCATGAAAATGATTTTTACGATGTTTGGAATGATTTAAATATGTTTTGATATGAGTTTTAATGACTACATGATTTTCAAATGATAAAATATGCATTGTATCTTATGTTTGGAAGTTCACTTTTAGCGTCTAGCCTTTCAAGCCTTGTTCTTGCACATTCAAGGACGAATGTCCCAAGGGGGAGATGATGTTAAGATCCAGAAGTTTTACGACCTCATTGGAGCTTGAAAATTTTGTTTTTGGGGAGTTTTGGACCAAGGTGACACTCCATGGGAGCTCACATGGCCCGTGTGTATCCACCCTGAAGTGACCCTTGGCCTCATGATGGATGTTTTGCCCTTGGCGTGGAGTTTCAAGCTAAGGCACACCACACTTTGACCCCACACAGGTCGTGTGGCACTTCACTGACTGTGTGAAGGGTCGTGTGGTGGCCTTAAGCTTGGAATCCCACTGTTAGGGACCAATGTAGGGACATGGCCACTCTCATGGGCTCTGTGGAGTCTCATGGGCCATGACGTCCTCCATATGGCTTCCAGAGTGGACATTTTTCTAAGTTTTAAATCACCGTCTCGAGACTTCATCCTAGAAAATTTTTATTTTTCTAAGTATGTGGGCACGGGCAGTTAAACTAACCGTGTGGCCTTACACGACCGGTGAAGCCCTTTGTGTGTTGATTTCGTCAAAAATTTTTAGATATGGAATTACCTTTTCAGACCTTCGTCAGGCATAATTTTTCTAAGTGTTGGTTTACAGACGAGTATATGCTCCATCTGGCGTGTCACAGACCGTACAACCTCCCTTGAAGTGACGACGTTCAATTTTTCAACTTGTTTCATTAATGGGATTTTCGTAATTATTGTTTATTCTAAAGGTCTTTTCGGAATTCCAATGCTACCTAAAGACTTCCTAATGACCTAAACTCTATTCCTAACATTCAAATTCATTCCTCACATTTGAAATTCTCTCAAGTCACGCTTAAGTCTCTTTCAAAGAACTCTTGTGGGTTTTAAGCTTGGGAATCAAAGAAGGGCTCTTTCTTCACCAAAATTCTTCTTGAATCTTCTTTATTAGCTAAGGTATGTTGGAGTGATTCTTGGTCCCTTCCAACCAAGAAGACCCAAACTCTTTTCACTTGAATTTCATGAAATATTTCTTACTTTAAATATGGGTTTTAAGAATTATGATTTAATAAATTCAATTGAAGTATGGACTATGGTTATTTGTTGATCTTAAGTTGTTTAAAGCCCTAATATATTGAATTACTTGAGTATTATGAAGATTTGAATATGCATTGTCCCTTTAAAGTATGATTTAAGTATGGGTAATCTAAATTGTGGTTTTAATGTTTATTTTATTTATGGATTTTCTTGAATTTTATATTGAATTGTTGATTTAAGATTGAATTTATATTATCCATGTTATTCTCATCTCATTCATAGCATATGCATTCTTGAACATTGGATTTTATGCAAATTACGAAGTGGGTTATGCTCAATTATGTTTATGTGCATGATTTTGATATGATATTGGATATGACAAGAATGTTATCATATAAATGTCTATGATTATGGCTCTTTGAGCATTTTGGATGTTTACATCATCCTGTATATGTGCAGGAGCTAATCCTATACATGAGAATCATGATTATGAACTTTGATTTTGCTTTTGAGCCTAAATGTGCATTAAAAGGATTTGAAATGACTATTGCCTCTTTGAAAGCATGTAGATGTATAAGTATTCTAGTGGGATGTCTTGACTTAGTATCGATAGATTGGGGGCATAAAGGCTAGTCCCAAGGGTCCTTTCCTTTCCTAAAACTATGTGTCAGCATAGGTATATGGTAGCCATTACCGAAAAAGACTAGGTCGTAAGGAATGGTTACATATTTTGATATCTTATAATATGATATGTTTTGATATGAACAACCTTCTGAAAAGAAAGGTATTAAAGAAGGTGCCCATTACACCGAAAAGTGAGGTATTAAGGTATGGTATAGATTACCCTTGGCAAGTAATCTTCTTCTATAGATGGGAGGTCTACATCGGACTAATTCCTGTAATAGCTCACATGAGTTTGATTTTGTCAGTTATACTCCATCACCACTCTATATGAATATTATTGCATTTCATGCATCATGAACTTCATGACATATCATATACTATATCTCTTTTTATATATCACCTTCTATATTATGTGCCTTTGTCATCTAATATTGAATGAAGGTTTTGTAAGTGATATGCATTGCATGCCCGCGTACTTAGTACATTCAAGAGTACAAATGCATATTTTTGCCTACATGATCTGATCATGTAGGGACTGAGGACTATGTTCATCCACTGTACGATGTCTAGCTTTGATCTTTGAGTTTTCTTGCCATGGTGAGTCCTACCTCCTAAGGACAAGCCACCTATCCTCAACCTATGGTGCTTTTGGTTATGTTATTTATATTTGAGGGTGGGCCCGGTGTATGTCCTGGCCCCCGTCCTATCACATGACTAGAGGCATCGTTGGACATCTTGTAAACTCCTTTACATTTATTTGCTAAGTGTTATATTTAGAGACTATGCTTATGGATATGGTTACTTATTGATTCTCGCTATGTGATTTGGTTTATGAGCTTTATGATATGGTGAAAGATCCTAAGTACCAAATTTCCCCTATAGAATGAATCATACTTACCCGCCCCTTTGTATTTATATGCTATGTATTATTTGAATTAATGTTACTCCATTTCCCTATGATATCTCCATAGTGTGAGTTCTACTTCTCTGTCTCTTAGAACTGTGTGTTTACTATTCACTTCCGCTTCCCAACCGATGATGTGATTATGGGTACTTGAGGCATGTCTGGGGACTTTCGGGTTCCCATTCGCCATGTTACTCCTAGACTCTAGGTCTAGGTCATGACAATATCACGCATAATCATAATAAAACCTTAGAGTAGGATATGTGTCATGACCCAAGACTACCCCCAAGTCTTGAACACAGTACTCAGACTCCTAAGGGGCCCCGTCGACCCATATGGCACAATGAAAGCATACTGAAGTTAAAATAATCATGAGTGGAAGTAAAGCATAAAACGGTGTGAATATCTTATAGCATAAAAGTAGAGGAAATCTAGTAACTTCAACAAAGCATAATATCTAGATGTCTGAAAGCCTGCACTAGTCATAATCGAGTTACTAGGACAAGCCCCTAGATTAACTCTAAAGTCTGAAAATTCAAATCTGAGCATAAAGTGAATAAAAGAAAAAATTGTCCTCGATGAATGAGGATTCACCAACACAGACAGCTTATTGGCTCAATACTAATCGCGAACCTAATATGGAGCGTCTACATCTATTTTATAAAACAATATAGGTTAAAAAGTATGCAGTCAATACTATGGAATATACTTAGTATGAGCAATATGCAATAACATTACATAAATCAAAATGAGTGAAATCGTAATAAGCAATGAACAAGCTAAATATGAAGTAAAACAGATAATCTGATTTGTGAAAGCATAAAACAAGATCATTGCAATATTTTCTGAGAAACATAATCATAACATTAATCTCGTGTAGAGATCAGGCCATAACTCTTGGGTGACATACATACTAAAGAGTCATATCTCAACTAATAGAAATCCTACTCATTTTACAGTGGCACATAGTTTTACAAAAAGTTGAAGATGTTCATGTAACTTACAACTATCCACTAGACTGTGGTTACAGATACAACATTAGCCAGGGTAATATTAGTCATAAGCCAACCAGGGGCAATGGATACTAATACAACTTTGGTCAGAATGTAATCCATGAGTCACCCCGGGACCGTCGGTACAAAAGTTATAACTGTGGTAAAAGTACGAGCCTAGATCCACACAAGGACTATTACTACAACAGATACAAAACAAATTTCATTCATTTCTCTCCACACAAACCACCATATGGATGATGGCATTAATTTCCACCAACTATTTCGACTCTTGCTTCCCCCTTATCTGTATCAGCAACAAAATAGATCAGTTGTGTGCTTTGGCATGGTCAAACTTTGACCAGTGGTGTTCAGAAAAAGTTCCAAGAGCTGTGTCGTGAACTTGAAATGTAGGAATAGATGATTTTTTTCCCCTATTAGATTACACAAAAAACATCTTGGTACTAGTATCCTTCCTTTCTTCTAAAGGACTTCTTGGGTTAGAACGCCATTTCTGATTACTAACCAGTTGAAACATCGCATTTTTGTCAGAATTAAACCTCTCAAAATATGCTTCCATTGTAAGAATTCTGGATCCCTTATGTCTCCCTCTCTTATAGGCACTACTAACTATGAACTTTCCCTCCTTGTTATGTATCCAAATAACCCTATCTGTTGCATTTCTGTCAAGGCTAGTACCCCTTAATTTTTCCAACAATGAGGTCATTCTCTCTATTTCCCAATCATTCAAAAGTCTTCTGAAGGATAAGTACCATCCTTGTGTACCCCAACAATCACTGACCTTGGCATTAAGATTGGTGCAAATGGAAAAGACGTCTGGAAATGATTCACTCAAGGAGGTCTGATAAATCCAACCATCTCTCCAAAATTTCAAATTGTTGCCCCATCCCACTTTGAAAATCAGATTTTCTTCCATAATGCTCTAGAATGCTCTTATTGGATTATTTTCCAAACTTTGGTCACTTAAAATTCTTAGTTTCATTTCTGAAGTAGGAAATGTTATAAAGGTAACCCTACTTAAACTCTTATTTTTATGTTTGTTCTCTCTATAGTTGACAATGTGGGAATTCTTTTTTCCTTCTAAACATTGCAATTATTGTTTACAATAATACAATTTTAAGCTTGGAATATTTTAAATGTCAAAAATTCCTATTTTAAGCTTGGAATGTTTTAAATGTTCAATTACATTTTCATCAGATTTCCAAAGTTCTATTGTAAACGTCAAATCATTAAAGGAATTTAAGCTTCATGAAATGTCATGCTTGGGATAATTTTGTGGAGTATTCTAGTTGGTTCCACTTGGTGGATTTTTTTTTAGGATTTTTGGCTCTAAGAAGTGAGAATCCTTTTCCTTATTAATGATCAATACAAGAGGTTTTAAGCTATCTCCAAGTTTAATGATGAAGACCACATATTGGTCCAATTAAACGAAATTATACGAGTCCAACTAAAATGTTATGTTACTAAATGGTCCAAATAGAAGAAAAAACTAGAAAATATTGCACCTATAATATGGATTAAACCATTTCCAACCCACACATTTACCGCCCAATCAATTTTTGACCCGCAACAAATATGGAAAGTTAAAATGCAACCCATTTTAGGTCAATCCATTTTGAACCCGACCCGACCACCCATTTGCCACCCCAATTAGGGAGGAAGGGGAAAAATAGGATTGCTAGATCCAGATTTTCACCAACTGTTTCAACTGTGCCTAGCTTATAAGTTCAATTGCAATAAATAGAACACCTAAGCAAACTTTTAACATCAAGATCAATGAAATGGAATAAACCTTGGAAGAAGTTTATATAAGAGATCTATTAACTTAAAGTATACAATCAGGAAGGGTCTCGGAAAGAGGTCGGAGGTTTTATCCATACCCCCATGTCAAAGTAGATTGAGAAACCTAAATTTTATCTCCTTAAACTTGCCATTTAGGCCCTAACATGGAAACCCCTACCACAACTGGCTGTGGATTCCTTGTTAAAAACACCTGTCTGTAAACTTTCATCACTCCATGAAATAACTTCACCAACCAATACGTCCTTGTCATCTCCATCACTCCATCACTGCTTGTTTGAGATTCTTCATCTATGCCACACATAACTTCATCTACCGCGTCACCCTTCGTGGTGGCCTAGTGGTTTGGGATTGAGACTTCCAAGTTGGAGGTCTCAAGTTCGAAACCCCTTACCAGCGAAAGCAAGGGGTTCACTTTCTGGGTTGAGCTCATCGCATCAGGCTTGCCTAGTGCAGGTCACCTCTCCTATGTGGTTTGTGAGCTATATCATAGGAGTAGGGGTTTACGTTGTGTGTACCCAAAGGGTAGCGCCTACTGGTTCCCCTTGTTATCAAGAAAAAAAAGGAATTTCATCTACTGCATCATTATCACTTTCATCTAATTGTTGCATCTCGAGTGTTAATGCAGGGCCTTTCTTATTATTAGCCTTTTTAATATGTCAAAAAAGTAAGGGGTGTATGAAAGCTCAATAAGATATGAAAAAATGAGATAAGTTGATTCATTAATAACAATACTAGAAGGATACTATATGAAGAAATGACTTGATCATCCTATAAAACTTCTCCACAATAAAGTAGATATTTTTCTATTGGTATCCCAATCATAAGGGCTATGTCTTCTTTCAAATTCCGTATACTACTCTGCATGACATCGCGATAGATGGAAAAAGTTAGAATGCACGCATAAACTAGGATCTGATTTCCAGGTGAACATCTAAGGTCAATGCTGCCTACAAAATTATGAACCAATACAACCATCAGATAGCAAACTGGCCATGGAAGCAAATTTGGAGGATAAAAATTTCCCGCACAGCATCAATTTTTGTGTGGTTACTAGCAAAGGATGCCCCTGATAAGCAGAGGTATGACAAATTGACAATGTGCTCAAGATGCTTCCTGTGTAAAGAGACAGCTGAGACAGTCAACCATATATTTCTAAGTTGTCCATGCACAACTCACTTGTGGAGAACATCCTAAACCTTAAAGGTAAAGCATGGACAATTCCAGGCAATGTCACAGAGGCTATTAGCAGCTAGGATGGAACTTATTCACATGCTAAGGATAGGAGTAGATGGAGAATTGTCCCATCTTGTATCTGGTGGAAAATCTAGAAAGAGAGGAATTCCAGATGTTTTGAACGCTTAGAGAATGATGTGCGGAAGATCAAGCGGAACTTCATCTTACTATAAGCTTTTAGTGTAATCAGATTTATTCTAATGATATTTGGTTGTCCACAAATATCTCAGTGCTTTCCTTCATATCCAAACCAAGATCGCAACATATTTTCCTTATCCATAAGGCTTGATTGACCATAGCTGTCGCTGCAATGAATTTCACCTCTGCAGTTGATTGAGCAACAATCCCTTTTTTTTTGAACAACAAAAAAAAAATCCTACGCCAAAACTAAAACAGTACCCGGAAGTACTTGTCATATCATCAACAAAATTGCCCCAATCACTGTCAGAGAATCCTTAAAGTTTGAAATTCTGGCACTTGTTAAATTTGACTCCATGGTCCATTGTGCCTTTGACATATCTAAGTACAATTTTTGCATCTTTCATATGAAATTCACTAGGAGAATTCAAAAATCGGGATACTACACTTACAACCTACAGTATATCTGGCCTTGTTGCTGTAGGATACATCAACATCCTATCATACTTTTGTAGCTTTCTTCTTGTGCTCATTCAGCACCATCATCCTTCATTATAGCTTCTCCTTTTGATTCATAGGCGCGAATATACTTTTTCAATCTTTCATTCTAAATTTCCTCGGAATTTCTTTTGCATACTTCCTCTAACAAATGAATATGTGATCTTAGAATTGTCTAATCTCCATTCCTAGAAAGAAAGACACCTCTCCAAGATCCGTTATTTCAAAAACTTTCATCATCTACCCTTTTTAACTATTCTATCCCAACATCACTTCCTATTACCAAAAGATCATCAACATATAGAGAACTATAGTAATGTTAGAGTTAACATGCTTTATGTATAGAGTTGATTCACTTGGGCTTTTTTGAAAACCTAAGTCAGAAAGATGATCATGGATTCTATTGTACCAAGCTCTTGGACATTGATTTAATCCATATAGGGCCTTTTTCAGTTTGTAGACTTTGTCTTCCTGTCTTTCCACAACAAACCCTTCAGGCTGCTCAACATAGATTTTTTCTTGCAAGAAGCTATTCAGAAAAAGCTAAGTTAACATCCATTTAGTAGATTTTCCAACCCTTTGTGTTGCAATTGCCAAAAGAAGCCTGATTGTATCAAGCTTGTGACTCGTGAAAATGTTTCAGAAAAATCCACACCGAAAATTTGGGCTAAACCCTTCACCACAAGCCTAGCTTTGTGTTTGCTCACCGAACCATCTGCATTTATTTTAGTTCTATAAACCCATTTAAGACCAATAATCGCTGTCTTGATGTCTTTCAACCAGCTCCCATGTCTTATTTTTCTCAATCATGGTTAACTCCTCTTGCATTTCAAGTATCCATTTCTTGTCTCTTTTAGCTTATTCATATTCAAAAGGTTCAAATAGAGCTACATTGCATCTTTAATAGATACCCGAAAGGGATCTGGTTCCTCGAACCGAAAGATGATCAATTCGCTCCTCAAAATTGTGCAACTTATTGGCTTCACTTTCTTGTTTTTTCCCATCCCAATCCCATTGCTTATGTTCAACAAATTCCACATCACTGCTTACCAAAAAATTTCCAGTCTGTGACTGAAAAATTCTGTAAGCTTTTGACTGCAAACTGTAGCGAATGAAGATTCCAGGTTTCTGCCTTCTTGTCCAATTTATCCCTTCTTTGCTGAGGTATGTGAGAAAAACATAAGAAACTAAAAATCTTGAGGTTCTTCAGTAAAGTTTTGTATCTGTCCCAAGCTTCAAATGGTGTTTAACCATTTACTGCTTTTGAAGGCAACCTATTCAACAAATATACAGCAGTATTGGTTGCCTCTGCCCTAAATGTTTTAGGAACATCTTTCTCGTGCAACATATACCATGACATATCAATGATAGTCCTATTCTTCCTTTCACTTATTCCATTTTGTTGTGGAGTATATGGAGTAGTAAGCTGATGCTCTATTCCAGCAACTTCACAAAAGTTTGTGAATTGATCTGAAGTATAATCAGTCCCATCATCTGATCTCAGCACTTGTATTTTGCAGCCACTTTGATTTTCTATTAAAGGCTTTGAATTTCGAAAAAACTTAAGCAATCTCAGATTTGAATCATAAGAAGTATATCCAACCCATTCTTGTTAGATCATCAATAAAAATTATGTAATACCTGCTTCCTTTCAACGATGGAGTTCTTTGGGGCCTCCAAGATCTATATGAATTAGTTGCAATTTTTGACTTGCTCTCCAAGTTGAATTGTGAATGACAATCTGTTTTGCTTACTAAATTGAAATGCCTCGCAACTTGGGAGTTCCTCTTCAAGTGGACGTAATCCTTTTGACAGCTTCTTTTTCTGCATATACGAAAGAGCCTTGTGGTGGAAATGACCCAAGTAAAGCTATCTGTTCTCCCTCCGTTGGATACAAAGAAAGATTTTGTCTGCATTTTAATCCTAAATAGGTCCTGACCACTTTGATCAATTATCAAACACAGTTTAACTTCAAAAAAGAATTTGAATTCCTTTTCAAGCAGTTGTCCAACACTTAATAAATTTTTATCATGTTCAGGAACAAACAAAACTTCAGAAATAAGTTTGGTACCTTTATAACTCTCAATTGCTACAGTCCCCTTTCCTATCACTGGGAGGTATTCTCCACTTCGGATTCTGACTCTTGATTTAACTGATTTGTCACGCGCTCCTTAAAAAGCTTTTCATCATTAGTCGTGTCGTTTGTACAACCACTATCAATAAGCAAGCTTTCACTCGAAATACTAGATGCAAAATTGTTGGGATGTGGAGCCTGATTAATATGAAAAGGTTCTTATTTATATATTAACAATCTTGCCTTTCAAATTTAGGCTGTACTGTTCACCGTATTTTTCTCCGTGTATTCTGTAACAATGTTATCATTAATATATATATAAATACTGCATCACCTTGGAGGTTACCACGAGGTGTTACCACAAATTTGACGTCTCTCTAGGTTTCCCAGAATCACTTTCCTCTCTAAAATCTTCTTGATTGTTCTTCAAAATTCACAAGGTGTTGTAATCGATCATGACAAGTATTGGTTCAGAGCAAAGACGATTCAACACGATCACCGAAGATGGACAATTTGAATCTTGGAATCGAGAAGTTTGATGGATCCAACTTTAAGTTTCTAGAAGATGCAGATCGAAGATTACCTTTACCAGTAAGATCTTCACATACCCTTAACCGGGGAGAATCCTGAAGCCATGACAGAGGATGTGTGGAAGCTCAAGTATCGCCAGGCATTGGGGCTAATCCAATTGACTTTGTCTAGGAACGTGGTGTTCAGCATCGCAAAGGAGAAGGCCGAAACAGATCTATTGAAGGCGCTATCAAATATGTATGAAAAGCCATCGGTGATGAACAAGGTATATTTGATGCGTAGATTATTCAATTTACAGATGTCTGAGACTGGATCTGTAGATGATCATATGAATGAGTTCAATATGACTTTGAGTCACATGTGTTCTGTGGATATTAATTTTGAGGATGAGATTAAGGCGTTGATTTTGATGTCATCTTTGCCCGAGTCTATGGGTACGATTGTTGTTGCGATTAGCAGTTCCCGTGGATTTGAGAAACGGAAGTTTGATGAAATACATGACGTTGTTCACAGCAAAAGTTTTCGCATACGAGAAGTGGGAGATTCATTAGGCAGTGCTTTCAGCATTGACGGAAGGGCGAGAAACAAATCGAAAGGCCAACATCAACATGGCCGATCAAAATCAAAGAATTGAGGAAAGTCTCCGAACAGACCCAACGTGGTTTATTAGAATTGTGGAGAGAAAAGGCACTATCGGACAAGCTGCATGAAACCAAAAAAGAAGCAGAATAAAAAATTTGCAGATGGTAATGATTCTGTAAATTCAGCGGAAGACATTGGGGATGCTCTGATTCTAAGCGTGGACAGCCCAGTTGAATTCTGGATTCTGGTGCATCTTTTCATTCTTGTCCGAGCAAGGAATTGTTCTAAAATTCCAAATTTGGATATTTTAGAAAAGTGTATCTTGCAGACAACAAACCTTTGAAGGTTAAGGGAAAGGGAATATTTGCATTAAGACCTCATCTAGAAACCAATGGACATTGGAAGATGTCAGATATGTTCCCGAGTTTAGAAAAAATTCTACTTTCTATTGGTCAGTTGTATAGCACGGGCTATACAATACAGTTTGGGAATGGTTCATGGAAGATTGTGAAGGGGCTATGATTGTTGCTTGTGGAACGAAAATTTGAACCTTGTACACCACTGCAGGGTGTATTAACATGGTAGTTGTTGCTGAGGATGGTTTTGGTTCATGTATGTGGCACAACAGACTTGGACACCTGAGTACCAAGGAAATGAAGATGCTGGTTGCAAAAGGAGCATTAGGTCTGAAATCCATTAATATGGGTCTTTGTGAGAGCTATATTATGGGCAAACAAAAATGAGTTAGCTTTATAAAGGCTCCGAGACAACCAAAGAAGGTACTGTTAGAGATGGTTCATGCAGATGTTTGGGGGCCAACTCCAGTTTCATCACTAGGAGGATCCAGGTTTTATGTCACCCTCATTGATGACTTCAGCAGAAAAGTTTGGGTCTACTTCTTGAAGCATAAGTCAAATGTGTTTGCGACTTTCAAGAAGTGGAAAGCTGAAGTTGAGAATCAGACTGGTTTGAGGATCAAATGCCTGAGATCTGACAATGGTGGAGAGTATGACAAGTCAGAGTTCAAAGCATTTTGTGGTGCTGAGGGAATTAGAATGATGAGGATAGTTCCCGAGAAGGCAAGACAAAATGGAGTTGCTAAAAGGATGAACAGAACATTGAACGAACGTGCAAGAAGCATGAGGATACACTGTGGGCTGCCTAAGATGTTTTGGACAAATGTTTTCAACACAGCTGCTTACTTGATCAACAGGGGACCATCAGTTCCGTTCAAGATTCCGGAGGACGTGTGGACCGGGAAAGAAGTCAAGTACTCACACTTGAGAACTTTTGGTTGCACAGCTTATGTTCATGTTGATCCAGAGAAAAGGGACAAGCTTAATGCTAAGGCTGTGAAGTGTTACTTCATAGGCTATGGTACTGACATGTTTGGCTACAGGTTTTGGGATGATAAGAATCGAAAAATCCTAAGATATTGTGATGTCATGTTTGATGAGTCTGTCATATACAAACACAGAGAGTAGAAAGATTTCAGAAACTATGAAGCAAGTGGGAGTTGACATTGAGTTACCCAAAGATGTTGCTGCAGAAACTCAACCAACTACAAACACTGATGCTGAAGAGTCTGAGGGTGAGCAATTGTCACCTGAGCAGGTGTTGAGGAGATCATCCAGAACTATCAGAGCACTTGATAGGTATTCACCTTCATTACCCTATTTGTTGCTGACTGATGAAGGGGAACCTAAGTCTAATAATGAGGTTATACAAGTGGAGAATTCAATTAAGTAGGGGCAAGCCATGGATGATGAGATGAGTTCACTTGAAAAGAACAATACGTGGGTATTGTCAGAGTTACCTACGGGGAAGAAAGCTTTGTTAAATAGGTGGTTTTTCAGAATCAGGGTTGAACCAAATGGCAAAAGAAGGTTCAAGGCGAGGTTAGTAGTTAAGGGATACTCACAAAGGAAAGGTATTGATTATGCTAAAATATTTTCTCCTGTTGTGAAGTTTACTACTATCCAAATTCTATTAAGTATTGTTGTATCTGAGAATTTGCATCTTGAGCAAATGGATGTAAAAACTGCCTTCTTACACATAGATCTAAACAAGGAGATCTATGCAGCAGCCTGAAGAATTTGTTGTTCTGGGCAAAACACATGGTATGCAAGCTCAACAGGAGCTTGTATGGACTGAAGCAAGCACCGAGGCGGTGGTATAAAAAGTTTGACTCCTTCATGACCAAGAGTGGATTTAGCAGGACTGAAATGGATCAGTGTTGTTACTTCAAGAAATACACTGAGTCCTTTGTTTTTCTACTCTTGTATATGGATGATATCTTGATTGCACGATCTAGCATGCAAGAAATAAATCGTCTGAAGGCAAATTTATCTTCAGCGTTTGACATGAAGGATTTGGGTGCAACGAAGCAGATTCTGGAGATGAAGATTTCTCGGGATAAATCTGTTGGCACTTTGAACCTATCCTAGGAGCAGTATATTGAGAAAGTGTTGGCCAGATTCAAGATGACTGATGCTAAGCCCAGAACTACTCCTTTGGCAAATCACAAAAGGTTGTCAAAGGAGCAGTCACCCAAGACAGTTGAGGAGCGAGAGCATATGGCACTTGTTCCATATGCTTCAGTAGTTGGGAGTTTGAACATGCAGTGGCAGTTGTTAGCAGGTATATGGTGAATCCGAGAAAAGAGCATTGGGAAGCTGTGAAGTGGCTTCTAAGATATTTGAAAGGTACATCAAATACTTCACTTTGTTTTGGCAAGAACAAGGTGGTTTTGAAGGGCTTTGTAGATGTTGATCTTGGTGGTGATGTGGACTCGAGCAAGAGCACATTCGGGTACATTTACACCATAGGTGGTACAGCTATAAGTTGGATGGCTAGGCTTCAGAAGTGTGTTTCCCTTTCATCTACTGAGGCTGAGTATGTGGCAATAGCTGAAGCTAGGAAGGAGATGATATGGCTGGCTGATTATTTGGAAGAATTGGGCAAGAAGAAAAGCGAGAAGATTCTTTACTTAGATAGTCAGAGTGCCATAGAGTTAGTAAAGAACCCAGTTTATCGTTCAAAGACAAAGCACATCAAAAGACAATACCATTTCACTCGTAGGGCAATAAGGATGCTGATATGTGTGTGGAGAAGATAGAGGGTGCAAAGAATCTAGCATACATGTTGAAAAAATGTGTCGATGTTAGGAAACTGGGGTTGTGCAAGACCTCAGTTGGACTTTTGTAGATGGGAGTTCTGCAATGTTGTGGTGCGATAGGAAATATTGATGTTGTGATCATATTGTTTTTTGAGAGGATACTGTTTTGGTTACCTGATCAATCTCCAAGTGGGAGAATTGTTGGGATGTGGAGCCTGATTAATATAGAAAGGTTCTTTTTATATATTAACGATCTCGCCGTTCAAATTTTGGTTGTACTGTTCACCGTATTTTTCTTCGCGCGTATTCTGTAACAGTGTTATCATGAATATATATAATAATACTGCATCACCGTTGAGGTTACCATAAGGTGTTACCACGAATTTGACGTCTCTCTCTAGGTTTCCCAAAATCTCTTTCCTCTCTAAAATCTTCTTGATTCTTCAATTGTTCTTCGAAATTCACAAGGTAAAACAGTATGCAACAAAGAGTTGTTCTTCCTCCTGTTGATTTGTATCTTGAGCTTCTCCCTGTTGCAGCTGTCCTTTTTCTTTGTAGATGATCTCAGTATGCCCAAGTTTTTAACTTTTTTGGCATTTCATCTTCGTCTTTCTCCATTATTTGAAGAGAGGACTACAATAAATTCGAGGATTAGTGACGAATAGTTTTGTCATGTAAAACTCATATATCGTTACAATACATAATCTGAGACGAAAAATAATTTGTCAATCTATCGTACTTAAATCATGGGTCTCTAAATGTATATAGAGATGACTTGGTGATTCATCACAAAATAGAGTTTTACTAACCACAAAAATACTATCGTTCCTAAATACATGATATTTATGACGAACTTGTTTGTCATTGAAATTATACAAAAATTGTAGTTAATAGTATGTTTTCGTCACCAAAAGGGTCATTAAGGCCGACGAAATTATTGTGTCACTAACTATTTAATTTGATTAGAGATGACATCATCTGTCTCTAATATTATATGCATTTTGTAGTTGAACAAATATTATTTCGTCACTAATGCAATCTCAGGCATGCCAAGCTTCGAAATTTGTTGCCAAGCATGGTACTGCCTACTACAAGCAGTTGCTGGAGCAGAACAAATAGTACATTGTGGAGCCACCCTCTATTGAAAAGTGCAACGAGTTGTCCAAGCAGTTACTCTATATTCGTCGTGCCAGCATTCCTGGTTGTTACGAGGCATTCTGGAAGGAACTTGATTCTGTCAAACAAATGTGGAAGAATAGGAATGAGATGAAGGTTGAAGATGCTGGAATTGCTGCTTCGTTTGGTTTGGAGTGTTTTGTATGGTATTGTGCTGGTAAGATAGTAGGAAAAGGGTTTACATTTGCTAGTTTTTATCCTTGAAATATTAGTTGTTATGAACACTAATTAGGAAAATTGACCCCTTGTGGGGACTCTCCCCTCATTCTAAGGATCATTTGAGTGACAAAATTCCATACAAGACTTTGTTTCTCCAAACAATTTCTAAAGCTGCAAAGTTAGTGTTTACAATTATGCCGCAAATAATCTGCCCATTTGGTCTTCCTTTTTCCATTTCAGTGAAGTGGCTTAGCTTGAACTTTGTAATAGTGAATTTAAATTTTCTAAAAGTTTACTGCTACATGTGACGGTATTTGTTCTTATTAACTACTTCGCTTCTATTTAGAAAGTTGACTAGCTGATGTTTTGCATATCCAAAAAACAAAAACATAATATGTTTTTGGTTTGTTTCCTTCTTAACAAGAAGAGATCCTAAGTTACGGCTTTGTGAGATTATGGTCATTCCAAACCATTACAAGTCAATAACTGGTTCATAAAAAGATGATGAAGCAGTATATTACTTACCAGTTCAGTGCGAGCAGCTACAAATGCTTTTGACACCATTAAATGGTTACATGTAAGTTTTGATCGATTGTCCTTGTTAATCTGACATTGTTTCCACCAAGATAATACAAATGTAAGTAAATTAAATAACAATTAAGCAAAGAAAATGTTTATTTATTTGAATATAGATGACCTTATGCTCTGGAGTCGACTGCATGTCACAAAGCCTATTCCAATTTTCCGCAGGTAGTTCTGGAACTTCAAATTTGCGAGCATCTTCTTCAGAGTGTGCACTTTCAAACATCTTTTTCAATTTATAGTGCCACTGTCGACTTTTATTTTTGAGTATATCTTCACAACTATCTTTGATATAATGCTCACCCAAATTAATCTCAAACTTCTCCTAAAAATAAAGTTTTGCATGAACATACATAAAAATCAAAATCCATTTGACATTTTAGAAAATCAAACACTAACATATTACAACGTAAAAAATCACAAAATATAGAAATCTTACATGGCATCTAAATAAATGTAGCATCTTTTTCCTCCACTGTGAGTTCCTTCCACTTGTTTGGGAGTGGACGAAAATTTTGCGTAGTTACTCCTAACTCATTTGAGAGTTTAGCTGATTGAATCGCCTTAACTAGCCTCCCTTTACTAATTGGGATATCTATCGCCATCTTTCTGTTTCCAAAGTCCTCTTAATCTTTTCAAGACCTTTTCCTCTAGTTATTCCACGACCCTTCTTTATTCGGATTGTATATCTAGTTAAGAAAAGGTTATGTCATAATAACATCTAAATTGCAAAACAGTTATGTGTAAGTATTTTCTAAATTACAATTCAGAAGATCATGTTTAACATAAATGAAAGCTTTAATTATTTAGGCGTCAAAGAACAAGAAGAGAACACTCTGATATCAAACACTATTTTGACCTCATTAAACTCCCGCACTGATGCAAAAATACTCCAATTGACCACTCCCCCAAACTTTGCCGCAAGAGGAGTGATGTAATGCCCGATAAAATTACAAAAATACCCCTAGAGTGAAGGTATGCGCGTAACGCATCCTATGATGCTCAGATGGCAAATCCAAGATCAAATTTGTGATCAACATGAAAAATTGAGTGGGAAAATGGTCTCGGTCGATTTTTAGAGCGACCCGATTAAAATATAATTTTTTGTCATGAAGCATAAAACAGTGTTAGTACACGACAGGGGCACGTCGCGCATCCATCACGGACCAGTAATTATATTTCTTTTTAAAATATTCAACGGGATTCAGGAAACTCATTCAGAAAATATTTTCTGAAACTACATGGTGCGCGATCGGTCCATATCGCGGACTGGGTCTTTTCCGAGTTGAAAATTTCTAAATTATTAAGAGGGGCATCCCGGTCAATTCTCCACTCCTCCTAAACTCTATATATGATCTAACAAGGTCGTTTTGACGTGAAAAGGGTCTAAAACCCTCGTTTTAAGTCCTATTCCATAATCTAACAAGGCTAGGGCTTGAGGAGAGAGGAGAAAAGCTTGAGTTGAGATATTCGAGAAGAGATCCTTGATATACTTGGTTGATAGCTCCATCCCAAATATGTAAGACTAAACTAAAAACATGGGAATGTTCTCTCATGTGCCCCATAGAGGTCCTAGGTAAGTTGATGGTTCAAAAAGTCTACATGCATGTTTTCTGGATAATGTTTCTTGAAAAAATGATTTAAATTACATGTTTTCCTATGTTGATGATCATCATACTATTTGTTTCTTAAATTGAATATTTTCATGAGAATTTGCATAACCCTACATGACTAATTTGAGAAGCATGCTTAATGCACTTGAGAATTGAGTCTAGAGCCTTGAGTTGAGATTGTTGATTGTAATGCTGAGTTGATGGAGTTTTGATGACTAATTTAATTTGAGAAGCATTCATAATGCCCTTGAGAATTGAGTTTAGATCTTGAGTTGAGATTGCTGATTGCGATGACGAGTTGATGAAATTTTGATTGTTTTAGGAGTCCCTATAAATGAACTCTACCGATGTGTCTATTCACTTGTTTCCTAATGAATTTATGCAATCTTGAGTCATTGATGAGATTGATTGATGAGAGGGTTAAAGCCCATTTGAGATACTGGTCGTTGACAGGGAGTGAGTCCCTATGAGATCGGTTGAGATGGATGCTTATGAGCATTTAGTCATGGGAGGAGTATCGAGCACCGAAAGAGTGAGAGTTTGTCCAACTCGAACTCGTCAAACTACATCATAAAATGTAGGTGACGCATAGAACCATCACATATATTATGGTTCCCCTCGAGATTAACGGTCCCTGAAAGCAATAGAGGACCTATTGAATTCACTTCATATTGGGTGAGCTGATATGGTTTTTGAGCGTTCCCTACCTAGCAAGTTTGGAGCCACTATGGAAACATCAGGGTGATTGTTGTACATTCACTAGCTCATAAGTGAGTGTTGTCGGATAAGAGAAACTTCAATAAACTTCCTACCTTACTCCGAGTCTAGATAAGATGAAAGGAGTTGAGCTCCTCTAAGATGAGTTTTGAGATGAGATGAGAGGAGATGAGCTTTGAGAAGAGTTTGAGACTATTGATGAGTTTGAGTTATTGATGTGTCATTTGTCTACTCCTTATTCGTTCATAGATGGACATCTTACCATTTGATGTAATTTGATGTTTCTTTTGAGTTGATGTTGTTTCCATATTTTTCTATCGATTTCTGTTTCACTCAGCTATTTTACATACTAGTACATTCCAAGTATTGTGTCCACTCTGGACTGCATAATTTTATGAAGCAGGTACTAGATATCGTCAACAGGCGCTCCGTTGAAGATTCGAGATTGTAGCTGATTTGGTAAGCCTTCCCTATTTCGGAGGATCCACCATGATATATTCATCTTGCTTTAGAGTTAGAGATTGGACTATTTCTTTTGTTTTGATTTGGATAGCCATGGATCTGTCATTGTCACCATATGATTAGTGATAGAGGCTTCATAGACGATTGTGGAGCATTGATGTTGAGATTGTGAGCTAGTTCTTTCTACTAGCCTTCATTATTATATATATATATATATATATATTCTTTTGAGACTTTAGATGAGATTTTCCCATTTACTTACTTATACTTTCCACTGTTCAGTAGAGTTTATTGATTGAATGATGTGATGAGGTAAGTAGTTCGCTTGGGGACTAGCAATAGTCTCTAAGTGTCAGCCACGCTAAGGGTACCCTCCTGTGGCGTGACAAACTTGGTATCAGAGCACAGAGTTCAAGTGTCTTAGGGAGTCTATGAAGTCGTGTCTAGTAGAGTCTTGTTTATGGGTGTGCTGTTAACCACATTTCATAAACAAGAGGTTATAGGACATTAGGAAATTGTTACCTTTTTTCTTCTTATTCTAATTCGTGCGATAGAGTTAAGCTCTATGAAATCTCTCTTCTAATTCGTGCTCTACACGTGCAGAAGTGACAACATGCCTCCCAGAAGAGCTGTCAGAGGAAGGGGACGTCCTTCCAGGCAAGCTGTTAATCCACTTGAGCCTCAGGTAGCCGAGGAGCCCATGAATCAAGTTGTCCCTATTGAGCAACCCCCTCAAGATAAAGTCTCTAATGTTGAGCTACACCAAGCTATTTGAGCTTTAGCCCAGGATATCACGGCACCTGCTGTGAGACAAGGAGTGGCAGACAGGATAGTCATGACACCTCTAGAGTTTGAGAACTTTTTAGAATGAATCCGCCTGAATTCACGAGGTCTGCGTCCACTGAAGATCCTGAGAACTATGTGGAGGAACTTGAGAAGGTGTTCTAAGTGATGCATGTAGCTGATGTTGATAGGGTGGAACTGGCTGCTTACCAACTCAAGGGGGTGGTCAGACTGTGGTTCGACCAGTAGAAGAAAGGTAGAAGGGATGATGCCCCCAATTTGACTTGGGCAATGTTTGAGGAAGCCTTCTTGGGACACATTTTCCCAAGAGAGAAAAGAGAAACTAAGATGAGAGAGTTCCTAAATCTAAAACAGGGCTCTATGACCTTGCAAGAGTATGGTTTTAAGTTCACACAACTATCTCGCTATACTCCGGACATGGTTGCAGATACGAAGGGAAGGATGGGAATGTATATCGATGGGTTGAATAGGGGACCCAAGAGAGATGGTAGGGGAGCAATGCTTGTTAGTGATATGGATATCGGGAAACTAATGACATTTGTGCAACAAGCTAATGAGGAGGGACAACATGACAAGGAGGAGTTCAAGCGCAAGAAAGCCAAACCATCTAGCCATGAGGTTGGAAGGAAAGGCAATGGTAACCGATTTCTAGCACCATCATCTGCTAGTGCACTTGTGCCTAGAGGCAGGTATGATCAAAGGTTTCAGAGTGCTGGAACCCATGGATCCCAGTCGCAGCTAGTGTGGCTCAAGGTTCGTAGGGTAAGTCACCATGTGATAAGTGTGTAAAATAATGCACTTGGGGAGATGTCGTGATGTGAATGATGCGTGTTATGGGTGTGGCCAAGTGGGTCACTACAAGAAGGATTGTCCAAAGGGGGCTGGCAAGGGGAAGATGATATAATGCCCGATAAAATTACCAAAATACCCCTAGAGTGAGGGTATGTGCGTAACGCATCTTTTGATTCTCAGATGGCAAATCCAAGGCCGTATTTGTGATCAACATGAAAAATTGAGTGGGAAAATGATCCTGGTCGCTCTTTAGAGCGACCGGATCAAAAGATAATTTTTCAACATGAAGCATAAAACAGTGTTAGTACCCGACAGGGGCGCGTCGCGCACCCATCGTAGACCAGCACTTATATTCTTTTTAAAATTTTTGACAGGATTAAGGAAACTCGTTCAGAAAACATTTTCTAAATATACACAGTGCGCGACCGGTCCGCGTCGCGGATTGGGTCTTTTCCGAGTTGAAAATTTCTAAATTATTAAGAGGGGCATTCTAGTCAATTCCCCACCTCTCCTAAATTCTATACACGATCAAACAAGGTCGTTTTGACGTAAAAAAGGTTTAAAACCCCCATTCTAAGTCTTATTCCATAATCTAACAATGTCAGGGCTTGAGGAGAGAATAGAAGAGCTTGAGTTGAGATATTCGAGAAGAGATCCTTGACGTACTTGGTTGATAGTTGCATCCCAGTTATGTAAGGCTAAACTAAAAACATGGGATTTTTCTCTCATGTAACCCATAGAGGTCATAGATGAGTTGATGGTTCAAAAAGTCTACATGCAAGATTTCTGGATAATGTTTCTTGAAAAATTGATTTTAATTACATGTTTTCCTATGTTGATGATCATCATACTATTTGTTTCTTAAATTAAATATTTTCATGAGAATTTGCATAACCCTATATGACTAATTTGAGAAGTATGCTTAATGCACTTGAGAATTGAGTCTAGAGCCTTGAGTTGAGATTGTTGATTGTAATGCTAAGTTGATGGAGTTTTGATGACTAATTTAATTTGAGAATTGAGTTTCAGTTTGAGCTTGAGTTGAGATTGTTGATTGTGATGATGAATTGATGAAATTTTGATTGTTGTATGAGTCCCTATAAATAAACTTTACCGATGTGTCTATTCACTTATTTCCTAATGATTGTTATACAATCTTGAGTCATTGATGAGATTGATTGATGAGAGGGTTAAAGCCCATTTGAGATACCGGTTGTTGACGGGGAGTGAGTCCCTATGAAATTGGTTGAGATAGAGGTTTATTAGCATTGAGTCATGGGAGGAGTATCGAGCACCGAAAGAGTGAGAGCTTGTCCAACTCAAACTCGTCAAACTACATCGCCAAACATAGGAGAGCCATAAAACCATCACATATATTATGGTTCTCCTCGAGAGTAATAGTCCCTGAAAGCAATAGAGGACCTATTGATTTTGCTCCATATTGGGTGAACTGATATGATTTTTGAGTGTTCCCTACCTGGCAAGTTTGGAACCATTGTGGCAACATCAAGGTGATTGTTGTACATTCATTGGCTCATAATTGAGTGTTGTCGGATAAGAGAAACTCCCATAAATTTCCAACCTTACTCCGAGTCTAGATGAGATACGAGGAGGTGAGCTCCTCTGACATGAGCTTTGAGATGAGTTTGAGACTATTGATGAGTTTGAGTTTTTGATGTGTCATTTGTCTGTTCTTTATTCGTTCATAGATGGACATCTGACTATTTGATGTGATTTGATGTTTATTTTGAGTTGATGCTGTTTCCATATTTTTCTACCAGTTTCTGTTTCACTCAGCTATTTTACATACTAGTACATTCCAAGTATTGATGTCCACTCTCGAATGCATCATTTATGATACAGAGGCAGGTACTAGAGATCGTCAACAGGCGCTCCGTTAAAGATCCGAGATTGCAGCTCATTTGGTAAGTCTTTCCTATTTCGGAGGATTCACCATGATATATTCATCTTGCTTTTGAGTTAGAGATTGGACTATTTCTTTTATTTTGATTTTGGTAGCCATGGATCTGTCATTGACACCACATGATTAGTGATAGAGTCTTCATAGACGATGGTCGAGCATTGATGTTGAGATTGTGAGCTAGTTCTTTCTACTAGCCTTCATTATTATATATATTCTTTTGAGACTTTAGATGAGATGTGCTCATTTACTTACTTATACTTTGCGCTATTCAGTAGAGTTTATTGATTGAATGATGTGATGAGGCTAAGTAGTTCGCTTGGGGACTAGCAATAGTCTCTGAGTGGCGGCCACACAAAGGGTACCCTCCGGGGGCGTGACAAGTGGCTCAGTCGAGTGGTGAAAGACGAGTTTATGTTGAGCCAGTAAACAATGAAATAATACTGGTTATTAACAGTGAGCAACAAGAGGATGGGAAATCGAGCTTCTGAAAATAGTATTAATCTAACTTATATCCCCCTAGATCTGATAGATGTAAAACCTCTGGTGAAATTAGATGCAAAAGATCTATTATTCTTAAACCTTGGACGGATGAAAGTGTTCTAGATTTTGCATTGATTTGAACCCCTAGCATTGATGGACTTCTTTGAGCTAAAGGATCACTGCTAGCAAACCTTAGAAAATTGTAAAATATATATCCATAAACTGAGGTAGAAAATATCAGGAATCTGGAATTAATCATCTAAAGACAACTCAAAATACAGTAAAACTTCTTAATTTTCATAGATAAATATGCCATAAAGGAAGAATCAAATTATTTGTTAGGTTCATCGATTATAGTACTTAGATATACTATACTTGGTTCTGAAAAGTAGCCTAGCGTTTCTTGATTTCTTTAACTTCCATAGTATCAAAGATCAATTTGTAAGCATATGGAATTTGATGAGTAACTGAACTTATAAAATACCATTCAAGAACTATTATGATAGTGTATGTGCAACAGTGCAAGAACTGCTGGGGAATGAACTCACTTAGTCAAATTGTCCACCAAAAGCACTTACAAATGGAACGGAGCTGCTAATCCCGTGAACCTTGATCCCCTAACACCAAACAAGCTGGATAACAGATATTACTTGGCTTTAAAGAGTCAAAAAGGACTGTTGATATCAGATCAGAGATTGATGACAAACCTAACAACAGCTAAACTGGTGAACTACAATGCTAGATTTGGTTCAATTTGGTCAAGGAAATATGTTGATGCAGTGATACACATGGGTACTTTGGATGTCCTCACTAGTCGAAACAGAGAGATTAGGAGGAACTATCATTTCGTGAACTAACATATCTATTATCTACCCAACTGATACACTGCCAAATAAAAGGGAGATCTGAATCTTTTATGTGCTATCTGATTGTGATTTGATGCAAAGAAAGGATTGAGGCAAGGAGATCCGATCTCCCCCTATTTGTTTGCTATAGCCATGCATTACCTTAGCAGGTTGTTAAAATGATTTGAATAATATAAGAAATGAAATTACCTGTGGTAGTAACAGGAGTACATTTACTTGACTCATTAGCAGATTGGGTAGCTGAAATAGCTTCTTCAATAAGACTTTTTTGTTTATAGACACGTCCTCCTGGTGCCATTTCTTCTGCTTGTATCCCTGTAAAGTACCATACCATATGCATAATAACGAATAATTGTGAAAATTTAGTATTCTGATACATCCTTTGTTATATAGCTTTGAAGGTTCTTGCATTCCACTAGGATTCACGAGCAGTTGTAAGAAGTTGTTGCAATTTGAACAACTTTGTTCATGTCTTCGTGATGATATGAATAGTTGTTACAACATTAATGATACCTATGTTCTTGTTAATCATGTAGTTTATTAGGATTAAAATCATGGTAACTCTGATAATAACACGAAACATCAACTTTTTTTTCTAGAACAAATGGATTGTGTTGCTAATTTTAGTGACTCGTTCATTACAAACGCAAACACTATTTTGGGTTAGATGATATTTTCGGTCGTTCCAAAAATACAAATACCAATTAGAGAATTCAACCCCGCAACCCAGAAAAAAATAGAAACTATTTCAAACAACTCACTGCTTGTAGTATACAAAAGAAATAAAAGAGCGCGAGATTAAAGACAAGCAAGGGAATTTGTTACTAGGGAAAGAGCATTGAAAGATATGAATATTGGCTGAGCAACTAAATGAGGCAGACCAATGGAGATGGAGAAACTATGTTGTAGGTTGGCAAGTTGCTTTCATAGTGTTGAAGAAACAATGAACACTAATACATGAGTCCTAACTTTCATTCAATACAAAATTGCAGGGGTTAATACACATATTATTTATATTAGTTTCTGTTTCATACATGATCATCACGATGTACTTAACATTGTTGAAACAAAGAGAAAGAGAAAATTTTCATACCTTATACGTTTTTTCAAACTTGGGAATCCTACTTCACTATGCAATTAGATTTTTCCTTTCTCCTGTATATATTCTCTTCTAAAATTTTATTTGGAGCCAAAAGTTCTGAAACTAAGCGCCAAACATTGGTTTTTCCAGTATTGTTACGGTAAACATGGTTAAGTTTTGGTGAGGAATCAAAAAGATTTCACAGCTTGTAGAGTTTAACGCAAAAATTTAGGAAGTGGAATAGTTGTTGAGTGTGGTAGGAGTTATAACATTGTGATCTCTCATCTCTAGTACATTAATATTTATTAATATTTATGTTAAAAGTCTATTTGAAACATTAAACATTAATAGACATGGAAGGAAACTAAAAAGAAACAAAATAAATTACCCATCTACTTATAATTTTTTAAGATAAATTAAGATATCTTTTGGCCACAAGTCCTTACGTTTTCTTTTCTTTTTCTTTTAAAAACAAAATTTGACTATCTTCACATAATAATATTTTGACTCACCTAATTCTTACTTGATAAAATATTTAATCTTAAAATGTGTGGAGTAAAAAATTAAAATTAAAATTTTAATTTTTTGTGAATATATTTATTTTGGCTAATCACAAATATTTCTTTTACTGTTCTTTTTTTTATAAATATTGTAAATAGGTGGAATAATTTTAATGATGTGGCATCACGTGATTGGACATAAAATACACATCATCGAGGTTGTATGTCACACGTTATGACTGCTGGACAATTATGCTTAAATGATTGAAAACGGATTTGTTGGAATGTCTGCTTGTACATTTAAATATAATTCATGACTCCAGCCGTTTTGAGTTTTCTATCCATTTTAACTTCTGAGCATCAAAATTCATTTATGTTGATTCCATCAGCTTTAGAATGCTGAATCTTGTCTAGGAGAACTTGCAGAACTGGATTTAGAGTTAAAATGGAGATTTTAGGTCCAAAGCTACATTTTAGTTCTTTAAAGCTAGAAAATTTGAGTTTTCTAGCCGTTTTGAGTTCTGAGAGTCAGAATATAATTTTGTCTATTCCATCAGCTCCGAAATACCGAATCTAGTCAAGGAGATCTTGCAGAACTGAATTTAGAGTTAAAAAGGAGATTTTAGGTCCAAAGTTACATTTTTAGTTCTTTTAAGTTGGAAAATGTGAGATTTCTAGCCGTTTTAAATTATGAGCAATGAAATTCAATTCTATTGATTCCATCAGTTCTATAATGTCGAATTTGTCCTAGGAGAACTTGCAAAATTGAATTTGGAGTTAAAATGGAAATTTTAGGTCCAAAGTTGCATTTTTAATTCTTTAAAAAGTTGGAAAATTTTGAGTTTTCTAGCCATTTCAAGTGTTGAGCATCAGAATTCAATCCTGTTAATTCCATTAGATCCGGAATGCCGAATTTGGTCTATGAGAACTTGCAGAACTGGATTTGGAGTTAAAATGGAGATTTTATGTCCAAAGTTGCATTTTAAGTTCTTTAAAGTTGGAAAATTTGTGTTTTCTAGCCGTTTTGAATTCTGAGCATCAAAATTCGACTCTATCAATCCCATCAGCTCCGAAATGCCGAATCTAGTCTAGGAGAACTTGCATAATTGAATTTGGAGTTAAAATGGAGATTTTAGGTCCAAAGTTGCATTTTTAGTTCTTTAAAGTAGGAAAATTTGAGTTTTCTAGCCGTTTTAAGTTCTGAGCATCAAAATTCATTTCGGTCAATCCCATCAGCTCTAGAATGCCGAATTTGATCTAAAGAACTTACAGAACTGAATTTGGAGTAAAAATGGAGATTTTAGGTCCAAAGTTATATTTTTAGTTCTTTAAAGTTAAAAAATTTGAGTTTTCTAGCCATTTTGAAACCTGAGTCAGAATTTGATTTTGTTAATTCCATCAGCTCCGGAATGTCGAATCTAGTCTAGGAGAACTTGCAGAACTGAATTTGGAGTTAAAATGGAGATTTTAGGTCCAAAGTTGTATTTTAAGTTCTTTAAAGTTGGAAAATTCGAGTTTTCAAGCCGTTTTTGTGAGTTTCGAGCATCAGAATTTGATTATGTCAATTCCATCAGCTCAGGAATACCGAATCAGGTCTAGGAGAACTTGCAAAACTTAATTTGGATATTCTATCACTAATTAGAACTCATGTTGAAAAAAATTTAATTTAATTATGAACTCATAAAAAGATAAATAATTCACTAATTTTGATAAATTATTTATTTATAAAGGACCTATATATAGAGATTTTATCACTAATTAGAACCCATAGTAAATTAGAATTTTTCTTAGCGACTGTAGGTTATTTTCTTGATTCAAATAAGGAAGAAGTAAAAGTTCATCAACTAGGGAAAATTTAAGAGTCTTTCTATGACTAGAAGTCCTTTTTTGTCACTTATTTCCATATATTTTAAAAGTCAATATTATAAATATAATTAAATAGTGTTACACAAAAAAATGACAAAAATAAACACCTTCACTTTTTTTTAAAAAAAAAAACACCCAACACCTAACTCTTATTAATTTTGTCGAAAAGAATAGAGTCTTTTATTTCTCCCAAAAAGAATAGAGAAACCATCATTTGTCCTTTGTTCCCCTCACAATACTCTCTGTTGTACCAGTGTTATTCGACGATCCTAATCATACAAAACGTATATATTGTTCAGGTAAGGTTCTATATTTTCTAAGCTTCTATATATTCTCTCTTCCTTGCTCCCATCCCCTGTCTCCCTTCGAGTCAAATTTTGTGCAAAATGCGAGAATTGTTTGCATTGTTAGTGATAGTTTGTGAGTCCCTATGAGTAGATATTATTGTGAACCTTATTCTAACTTAGAACTATAATTCCCAATTTTCGGGAGGGTTGAAACTTCATTGTAGATGTTGAAAAGAAGCTTACATCAGGATGCCTGTACCATGTTTGACAAATTGCCTGAGAAATAGAACGCCTGTATGATGTTGAAACCTCATTGCACCTATCAGTTAATTCATATTCATGTTTGTATTGGTTCAGTATTGAGCTTGATTATTGGATTTTCTGGAGAAAATCGTAAGTTTCGACTTTAATCTTTGCTTGTTCTCGTGCACCTATAGAGAAATTTAATAGACTGATTTGAAGTGGTTGATGATGAATACTTGACCCTCTATCTAGTTTAGACGAACAGTTAGCTTATTCACTTATGATATGCTTGGGTATAATATTTAATTATTATGTGATTATATGTTGGTGTAGTTTATCATGGACAAAGGATGGATGCATGAACCAAAGTTCACTAAAAGATATGTTGAGGTTGTCCAATCTTTTATGGAACTTGTTCGATCTCACTCTGATCAAAATTCTAAGATTCGATGTCCATGCCAAGACTGTTTGAATATAAATTTTCAAACACAAGATGTAGTATATGACGACTTGTTGTTGAAAGGAATTATGAAAGATTACGTGCAATAGATATACCATGGAGAACAATCACCAACGAGAGATACTGATGAATCAATTTGCAATGAAAATGAAAATGAGGAAAGGATAAATGAAGAAGATGTCAGCCATGATGACATTCATGCCATGTTAGAAGACATCGGTGGAAGATCAAAAGTCAATCTTTCCGAGGATACAACAACTAATAATAATGCATATGATAATTTGAGTGAGAGCGAAGCAAACAAGTTTGATAAATTGTTGAAAGAAACTGAACGTGAATTATATCCGGAATGTAAGAAGTTCTCGAAGTTGTCATTTATTGTGAAATTGCTTCACTTGAAAGAGTACAATCAATGGAGAAAAAAATCATTGAATATGTTGTTGGAGTTATTGAGAGATGCATTACCAAATGGTGAGACACTTCCTAAGTCTCATTATGATGCTAAAAATATGCTAGAAGGTCTAGGATTAGGATACATTATGATCCATGCTTATAAATATGACTGTGTGCTTTATTGGGGTGAATTTAAAGATAGACAAGAACGTCCAAGTTGTGGTACTTCAAGGTGGAAAATTGATAATGAAAAAAATAAAAAAGTTCCTCATAAAGTCTTATGATATTTCCCCTTAAAGCCGAGACTTCAAAGATTATTTATGTCTAGAAAAACAAGCACGGACATGAGGTGGCATTAAAATAATATCATGATGAGACAAATGTATTAAGGAATCCCGTTCATTCCAAAAATTGGATAGAATTTTATAAGAATCATACGTGGTTTGCACAAGAACCACGTAATGTTAGACTTGGCCTCGCGACTGACAGTTCCAACCCATTTAGTAACATGAGCACCATTTATAGCATGTGGCCTGTCATTTTATTTCCTTATAATCTTCCTCCTTGGAAATGCTTTAAGGATCCATTTATGATGATGTCACCACCTATTCCTGGGCACCTGGAAAGGATATTGATGTTTACTTACGGCCTTTGGTTGATGAATTGAAAGAGTTATCGATTGATGGTGTAGAAACATTTGATGCATCTACCGGGAAGTACTTTAAGATGCATGCCACTATTTTATGGACCATAAATGACTTTCTAGCTTATGGTAAGTGTTTAACTTTCTTATTTTTAAAGGTGTCGAAATCATCTTTAGTCTTATCATTCTTCATTTTATGCTTTAACTTCTTTTCCAATCTCTATCGTTCTTTAATAATATAGAGAATGAAATTACTTTATCACATGTCATTGGTAAATATGTCCGTCCATAAACAAGGTAGGAATGCCAGAGAAAAAAAAAATTTGTATCTCAGTACTGCAGCAAGAACAACATACACCAGTTCTCTTTCTTATAATCAATAAGCTATTCCCGTCAATTATAAAACAGTCCTAAAGGAGATGCTAATAGTAAACATGTACTTGTTTATTGTCCGCACTATAGTATATGAAAAATATTTGACAATTAAATTTACTGAACAATAACTCTTAATAGGAAGCCAAGTTATTGTTGAATGCTATCTTTTATTAGTTGAAACATCTGCTAAATTATTTTGGTAACTAACATGATTTATTAATCACCAGTAGCAGTCATTTTAAAAAATTTCGCTTGTTTCTTTCCATCCATATTGTATATAATATCTCAGCACATAGCAGATTGAAGAGCTTAGCGAAATAGATTTTCCTTTTCCACATTTGAGGTACCATTCTAGATGATGCGTTCATTAGGGTGATAGTAGACTGGCCAATACAAGTTAGCAATCTGTTCCACAATTGAATTCCATATGAACATGAAACAAACAGGTGATCCTTATCTTCATTATAGGATCTGGCAGTAGACAAGCCGGATCTACATACATTCCTCAAAAATTAAATCTTTTTGTGGTTAGAGTCTTGCCATGAAGTCATAACCGCAAAGTATATGTAGATTTTGGCCAAGCTTGGTTCTGGAATATCAGTCCTTTCCATCTAACTCTTGCTAGTACTCCTAGAAGCTGTCGATAAATACCTCTAATCAAACTCTGCCCAGGTTGAACAATAATATGAATTTGTTCCAAGGTCGTCCAAGCTCCCGGAGCTTATCACCATTTAACAAGCTCGACTTGGTATCACAAGAGTAGCCAATTCCTGATTCTTGATATAGTAAGCATGTATCCAACTGATTCAAAGTCTGTCCTGCTTGTTAGGTAGATCTCAGTGGAGTGTGGCGATACCAGCCTTGTTCCAGATGTGTCCAAAACCTCATTTTAACTCCGAATACAATTTTCCATATTCTCATAGACCAAGTATGGCATTCCGGAGCTAATGGAATCGACAAAATCGAATTCCGACTCTCACAACTCAAAACGGCTAGAAAACTCAAATTTTCCAACTTTAAAGAACTGAAAATGCAACATTACACCTAAAATCTCCATTTTAATTGCAAATTCAGTTCTGCAAGTTCTCATAGACCAGATTCGGCATTCCGGAGCTGATGGAATCGACAGAATCGAATTTCGACGCTCAAAACGGCTAGAAAACTCAGAATTTTCAACTTTAAAGAACTAAAAATGCAACTTCGGACCTAAAATTTCCATTTTAACTCCAAATTCAGTTCGACAAGTTCTCATAGACCAGATTTGGCATTCTAGAGCTGATGGAATTAACAGAAACGAATTCTGACGGTCAGAACTCAAAATGGCTACAAATCTCAAATTTTCCAACCTTAAAGATGTAAAAATGCAACTTTGCAGCTAAAATCTCCATTTTTACTGCAAATTCAGTTCTACAAGATCTCATAGACCAGATTTGACATTTTGGAGCTGAAGAAATCGACAGAATCTAATTCCCACGCTCAGAACACAAAACGGCTAGAAAAATCAAATTTTCCAACTTTAAAGAACTAAAAATGCAACTTTGCACCTAAAATCTCCATTCTAACTCCAAATTCAATTCTACAAGTTCTCATAGACCAAATTCGGTATTCTGGAGCTGATGGAATCGACAAAATTGAATTTCCAATGCTCAGAACTCAAAATGGCTAGAAAACTCAAAATTTTTAACTTTAAAGAACTAAAAGTGCAACTTTGGACCTAAAATCTCCATTTTAACTCCAAATATAGTTCTGCAAGTTCTCATAGACCAAATTCAGCATTGTAGAGCTGATGGAATCAACAGAATCGAATTCCAATGCTCAGAACTCAAAACGGCTAGAAAACTCAAATTTTTCAAATTTAAAGAACTAAAAATGCAACTTTGCACCGAAAATCTCTATTTTAACTCCAAATTCAGTTCTGCAAGTTCTCAGAGACCAAATTCGGCATTCTGGAGCTAATGGAATCAACAAAATTGAATTCCGATGCTCAAAACTCAAAATGGCTAGAAATTTCAAATTTTCCAACTTTAAAGAACTAAAAATGCAACTTTGCACCTAAAGTATCCATTTTAACTCCAAATTCGGCATTGGCTAGAAAACTCAAATTTTTCAACTTTAAAGAACTAAAAATCCAACTTTGGATCTAAAATCTCCTTTTTAACTCCAAATTCAATTCTGCAAGTTCTCATAGACCAGATTCGGCATTCTAGAGTTGATGGAATAGACAAAAACAAATTCTGATGCTCAGAATTTAAAATGGCTAGAAAACTCAAATTTTCCAATTTTAAAGAACTAAAAATGCAAATTTGGACCTAAAATCTTCATTTTTACTCCAAATTCAATTTTGCAAGTTCTCTTAGACCAAATTCGGCATTCTGGAGCTGATGAAATTGGCAGAATTAAATTCCAACGCTCAAAACTTAAAAAGGTTAGAAAACTCAAATTTTAGAGCTGATGGAATCAACAGAATCGAATTCCAATGCTCAGAACTCAAAACGGCTAGAAAACTCAAATTTTTCAAATTTAAAGAACTAAAAATGCAACTTTGCACCTAAAATCTCTATTTTAACTCCAAATTCAGTTCTGCAAGTTCTCAGAGACCAAATTCGGCATTCTGGAGCTAATGGAATCAACAAAATTGAATTCCGATGCTCAAAACTCAAAATGGCTAGAAATTTCAAATTTTCCAACTTTAAAGAACTAAAAATGCAACTTTGCACCTAAAGTATCCATTTTAACTCCAAATTCGGCATTGGCTAGAAAACTCAAATTTTTCAACTTTAAAGAACTAAAAATCCAACTTTGGATCTAAAATCTCCTTTTTAACTCCAAATTCAGTTCTGCAAGTTCTCATAGACCAGATTCGGCATTCTAGAGTTGATGGAATAGACAAAAACAAATTCTGATGCTCAGAATTTAAAATGGCTAGAAAACTCAAATTTTCCAATTTTAAAGAACTAAAAATGCAAATTTGGACCTAAAATCTTCATTTTTACTCCAAATTCAATTTTGCAAGTTCTCTTAGACCAAATTCGGCATTCTGGAGCTGATGAAATTGACAGAATTAAATTCCAACGCTCAAAACTTAAAAAGGTTAGAAAACTCAAATTTTCCAACTTTAAAGAACTAAAAATGCAACTTTGGACCTAAAATCTCCATTTTAACTCCAAATTCAATTCTGCAAGTTCTCATAGACCAAATTCAACATTCCGGAGCTAATAGAATTGAAAGAATCAAATTCTGATTCTCATAAATTAAAACGGCTAAAAGACTCAAATTTACCAACTTTAAAGAACTAAAAATGTAGATTTGGACCTAAAATCTCCATTTTAACTCCCAATTTTGTTCTGCAAAAATGACCTTCGAGGTCATTATATGTAACACACCTCCAAATTACACTGTGCTTTTGTTCATCTTTTCTTGTAATCATGATGCCTTAGAGAAGATCAAATGTCACTTTGTTCTAGATAACACACCTTATGAAAAATAAATATTTTTCATGTTTCAAGAAGAATAAATTTCCATAACAAAAGAATAGAGATTAACTTTGAAATTGTCTGTCATTTTACACAAGTTTTTACCCACACTTGTAGTGTCAATTTTATGTTTAGTGTATCTTTCTAGTATTTAATATATATTGTTTCTTACGTACCAGGTAATTTATCTGGACGGAGTACGAAAGGATAAATGGCATGTCCTACTTGCAAAAAGGATGCACCTTCACAAAAAATAAGAAGTAAAATTTGTTACATGGGTCATCGTCGGTATCTTGAATCTAGCCACACATGGAGAAGAAGCAAAAAGTTTAACGGGAAGACAGAAAAAAGATCAAAACCAAAAGAGCTATCTGGAGATGATGTCTTACAACAATTGGATCTACTTAGTACTTATAGACCAGGAAAACACACAAACAATAAGAAAAAAAAGCGTGATCCTAGATAGATGAATTGGGTGAGAAAAAAGTATTTTATTTTGAGTTACCATATTGGAACAGCTTGAAATTGCGGCATAATTTAGATATCATGAATATAGAAAAGAATATTTGTGAGAGTATTTTAGGGACATTATTGAATATCGATGGAAAAACTAAGGACACAAAGAAAGCAAAACAAGATCTCAAAGATATGAACATTAGAAAAGAGTTGTGGTTGCAACATGATGGTTCTAGATATATGATGTCATGTGCTTGTTATAATATGTCAGAAAAAGAGAAAAAAGAGTTTTGAAAATTTTTGAAATCAATTAAATTTCCTGATGGTTATGCTTCAAATATCTCAGGTTGTGTAAGTGTGGATGGTGGTAAGATATCTAAATTCAAAAGTCATGATTATCATGTTTTGTTACAGCGACTGTTGCATATAGCTATTCGTGGGTTTGTAAATAAAGATACCTCTTTAGCATTGATTGCGTTAGGCCATTTCTTCCAACGGTAAGTTGTAAGACATTGGGACGAGATGACTTGGAGCAACTTGAAAAGGATATAGTTGTTATACAATGTAAGCTTGAGATGATCTTTCCACCTGCTTTTTTTGATGTAATGGTACATTTAGCTGTGCATTTACCATGAAAGGCTATGTATGGGGGACTCGTACAATATCTTTGGATGTACAAAATTGAGAGATTTTTGTGTAAGCTTAAGCGTTATATGCGAAACAAGGCTTGACCAGAAGGTTCTATTGCAGAAGGCTATATTATTGATAAATGTTTGACTTTGCTCTATGTATCTTACAGACATCGAGACTAGATTTAACTGTGAAGATCGAAATGCTGATGGATATAACAACAAATATGAACATGTTCTAGACATATTTTCAGAGAGTGTTAGACCATTTAAAAGAGACTATGATGCAATACCAAAAAAAGATTTTGATATGGATCGGTGGTATGTGTTGAGTAATTGTGAAGAAGTAGAACCTTATCTGCAGTACGTTCTCTTATTTATCTATATTGGTATTTTGTTAACTTCAAATTACTTCTAAATAGTTTAATTTTTTACATGCAGAGAACATAACGAAGAGTTGTTGAACCAAGGTGTCATGAATATAGAAGAAAAGCATAAAGAATAGTTTCCTCTATGGTTCAAAAGAAAAGTAAGTGATATTTAAGATGATATTTATGTTATCGTATTTAAGTTTTTGATTTTTTCTTCATTACTAATTGGATGTTATAATTTTTCATCATAGATTATGCAATTGTGTAAAAAGGAAAGATCAATAACTATTAAGAAATTATATCCCTTGGCAATGGGCCTGATGTGCGTAGAAAGACATATCCTAGTTGTATTGTTAATGGTGTTAGATACCATATTCAAAGCCGTGATGAATTACATAAAAGTCAAAATAGTGGCATAGTTGTTGAAGGCTATCATGAAAATGAGATGATTGATTTTTATGGTACTATAACCGACATCATTGAGTTAGAGTATATTGAAGACAATCGAGTCGTCCTGTTTGAATGCAAGTGGTTTGATCTTCGCAAGAAACAGGAATGCAGAAAGATAAAAAATTTACGAGTATTAATGTAAGCAGGTTTTGGTATGAATGAGATTCTTTTGTATTAGCTACTCAAGCAAAGCAAGTATTTTACATTTATGATCCAAAATTGGGGGGAAATTGGCAAATCGTGCAAAAATTTCAAGATAGACATATATATGATGTGCCAGAGATGCAAAATTCAAAGATGGAAAGTGATGAGCTTCATACTACTATTGATGCAGTGTATCAAGATGTGTCGATTGAAAATAATATGCTTGATCATAATGTTGCGGATGGGCCGAGTAAATTACATAGAGATGATGTTGATTCAACTATGTTAGATTCAAGTGTAATTGAATTGCAGATTCAAACGGGACATGAAGTTGATAATAATACATAATATTCCGATCTAGAGGACGACACTATGATAGCATACATAAGTGATCATGAAATATATAAAGGTAGTAAAGGTACTAACAAAGATGAAGACAATGAGACAAATTATGATGATGATGATTTTATGATGTAACCTCGTACTTGTAAGGGCTCATCACTCATTGGTTGCAAAGATTGCTATTTCTTCTTTTAGGTATGTAAGATTCTTCTTATTTTTCTTCCACTTTATTTCGTCACTCAATATTTGGATGGTCCTCTTGACTAATTGTGAAGAAGTATCCCTTGGTGATTATCAGAATATAGGCAATCAAAGAATCTTTTAAGGAATCCAAGCTCTCGCATGACTTTGTTCTTTAGTATTGTAGCCATAAATCATAGTCAGATAGCACTGAAAATAATCAGATCTCCCTTTTATTTAGCCGTGTATGAGCTGGAGCCTAATTTTAAAAATAATAGTGGTGTCTTTTATTTATTTCAATTTGAAATAGTAGTTACCATTTTTTTAATTCAAATGGCTCACACAGTAATACTGTTTTTGCAGTAATAAATGTATGAAACACTGGTTTACATAGATTCTTCTTGATCAAAGCAACTTTGACAAAACAGACAAAATTAAGGTTGTTGTGGTGCAGCTCCTGCTGGTTGAGGCTTCTGCTGATAAGCAGCTTGCTCAACGGCAGGAGGTGGGGAGGTGGTTTCGCAGCTTGATAAGGTAGGGATACTGCTGATAATGTGGAGGTGGTGGTGGTGGCATCTACCCATAAGATGGTGGTGGGTAGTAAGGCGGGTAATTGACCTTGAGGTGGAGGTGCCGGTGGATATGTTATCCTTGTGGGTGTTTCTCAGAACCAATCTTGTTTTCAGGCCCTGATCCTGCAGCTGGACTCAAAGCCCCTTCCTGAGATGGGACCACAGCACCCATCCTTTGAGGATCCATTGACGGATAATATGCTCTTTCCTGTTGAGGCATTGGCGGAATGTTGAAGTATGGCATCGGTTGTGGGGGTGTTCCTGAGTGCCTGAGGTAGAGGAAGCTGATTATGTTGTGATATGACAGCCCTGGGCAACAATTCACGGTGAGTCACTGCAGCCGGCTGCCTTGCTTCATCAGACAGCTCGGTCTCTGGTTTAGGAGTTTGTGGTCTCCCCCAGAGAAACTTCAGTCTCAAGCCCTTTATTATCACGAGCTTGTTAGCTAGTTCCTCAGCTGCATCCTCTGCACCTTCTCTTTTAGTGTATAATAGTTACCATTGAGACCTTTGCTTTTAAATATTGAAACAGTGGTTGATAATTTCTTTGGTGTTGGAGGTTATGAAAAAACAAGACTTAATTTAACTATTTTATTAGTAGATTCTTTCCGTTCATATTCTTTTAACTGATTTTGCGATATTTTATTACACTAATTTATGAGTCTTTAAATTTTTAAAAAATTTAATTATGTAGTACTATAGAAATATCCTATCATAAAAACAACTAACTGTTACTTAAAATTGTGAGAGATGTTAATATATTTTTAATATTTAGTTTGATTCATTTGCATCTCTCCTGTATTTGTCATGCTTTTTTTCAAGTTTTGTATTTTTAACATATTTTTGGAATGAAACTTTTTCAAAAGAAAGTAAATATGATAAATAATGATTCATTGCGAATTATTTATTGTACTATTACTGAAATTAATGTGTCATTGATAATATAGTTTTTTTGAGTCAACTTACTCGATAATTAGTGTCAATATGCTTTTTGATAGAAAAGGTTTGTAGATTGTCAAAGCTCTACAAATTTTGTTAGTGCATAGGATATCAAAAACTAGAAAAACAATTCTTGAAGATTAGTATTACAAAGAACAAAAAAAAAGGGGTGTGTGTGTATATATATATACATATAGAGAGAGAGAGAGAGAGAGAGGATAATTATTAAGGGTAAAATAGTCATTTCATCCCCTTTTTTTAAACCATTTTGAGTGTAAAATATTGCAACCACGCGCTAAAAAATCGTGTAATGCACGTGTTTTGCCAAGTAGGATAGTTGTGCTTTAATGATTAAAACCGGGCTAGTTGGAGTGCCTGTGTGTGCATTTTGAAATTTGGAGTTCCAATTTGTGATTTCAAGACAAGTTAAAGGGATAATTTATGTGTTGTGCCTTAAATAATTCTTGGCAAACTTTTTATCGTAGCTATATAATTTTATAGATAAATAGAGACAAAAAAATGAGTGTCACTAATTTGTATATAGTATTAGTGACAAAAAGTTACGTCACAAATGATATACAATTAGTGACTAAAGTTTACACCATTTTACTACAAATAGTATTATGCCTCTAATATAATTACATAATTTTAGTGACGAAATATTTTCGCATCTAAACTTAAACGAATCAGAGACAAATGATGATTTGTCACAATATGTCAATAAAATTAGTGATGAAACTGATTGTTACCAATATCCTCAAATTCGCGGCTAATATTGCCTAATAATTGCGCCAATTTTTCTTTTGTGCTAAAAAGAACATTTCGATGAAATCATTTTTGTTGATTAAAACAGGTGAGTCATGCATTTGAGGTTTGTCACAAATTGTCAACAAAATTAGTGACGAAGCTGATGGTCACCAATATCCTCAAATTTGTGACTAAAATTACATAATAATTGGTGCCAATTCATTTTTTTGGTGGGAAAGCTTCTTAGACAAAACATTTTCTTATGAAATTCATTTTTCGTCACCAAAAATATGTGAGGCATGCATTTGAGGACAAAATCTAATTTTTGTCACAAAAAATGCATATTTGGTGACAAATTTTTGACCATAGCTAAACAATTCATGGCTAAACATCACATTTGTTGTAGTGATGCTTCTTCCTTCCTCAACCTAACACGAAGGGAACTTGTCTCCTCTATTACTGCCTGAGTTGTGGCTACTTCCATTACCAATAAAAACTTGATTACTTTGAGAAGAGTTCTTCTTCCCTTTCATTTTCTTGCATCTACTTCTAGTATAGTTTTGCATTTTGGCCTGAAGTGCACCTTCTCCTTAACTTTCCTGTCTCATTAACCTTCTTTGCTCTTATGCTTGTTATGCGTTTAGTAATTTTGCCAACGTGATCTGACAAATTCTTAGTATTTTCTAACGAAGCAATAGTTGGTTCAAACTTCTCGAGCAATGTAACAAGAATTTTCTCAACAACTCTACTATCAGGAAGCTTATTGCCCAGCATTCTTACCTTGTTCACAATGCTAAGAAGCCTATTAGAGTATTCTTTAACCATTTTAGTACCTTCATTCTTTGTATCTCAAGTTCTATGATGAGATTCATAACTTTCATACCTTTTATTGGCTCTTCTCCTCTGTATTCTTCTTTGAGAAAATCCCATATTGCTTTTGCTGGTTCTAGCAACTTGATTTTGGAAAAAATTGTAGGTGAAAGCACAACATATAAGAAAGATTTTGCCTTGGATATTCTTGTCTTTCTTTCTTGTGAAGCTTGATCTGAAGCCATTGTTGGTTTGCTAGGTAAAGTAGGAATTTCATAATCCTCCTCTAATGCATCCCAAAGATTACATGCTTTCATGTGAATTTGTATCTTTATATCCCATACATGGTTGTTCTCTCCATCAAACATTGGTGGAGAAATAGTGTAAGAACTAGAAGAATTTTTTGTTTCCATGTGTTCTGATGGCTATTCAGGGAAATAGGTAGGGAACTGATTTTGTGGTTCACTCATATTATACTCACAAGTTACCCACAAGTCACTCACAAGTCCCTTATGAAGAGGGGCTCTGATATCAATTTGTTGATTTTTTATAGATGAAAAAGATATGAAAAAAGAAGAAAAGAAGATTCTGCCATTAAGTTAAAAGAAGAGATGTGTAAATATAATGAAATCATAACTAATATGCAATAAAATGATGCAACAACTCAGACAGAAACTTCCTAAACACTAGGAACAATGTTTTCCAACAGCGACATGCCTAAAGACTAGAAAACTCATAACTGAAAACTAAAACAGAGAATCTATCTTTTAGAAACAGAAAAGACATCAGGAGCCATGTCATCATACCAATTCACCATAAATTAATAGCTCATGAGTTAGATTTCAACAAATAGAATCTATTTTGTGGTAGGTTTTAATTGAAGTTTGGACTGAATGGACAGAGAAGCCAGAACCTGATGCGCTAATCAACTTATAGCAAGAAAACAATAGAATCATAGTCTTTGTACTCCGGGAAACTTCAAAATACTCTAACACCCATACGAGAAGGTGGAAGATAAATGAGCAATACTCGAACTTCTTTTGTTCTAGAAAACACCACAAATTTGGAAGATTTATAAGCATTGTGACTACACAAGGAGGGAACAGATCTATCATTATTATTCCAGAAGTTACAGTTAATATGGATGGGGAGACGTAGCATTTAAGATTGATGATTTCATCAAAGAACATAAAGGAGCATTTATTACAAATATACTTTTGGAATTGACATATACGAAATGGAAGGCCGCTCTTTTCTGTTTAAGTTTCCAAACAAGCACATGGCTGATCACATTCTTGAAGGTAAGAGTGCATGGAAGCAATTGAAGACTCATCTCGAATGGTGGTCGCTGACTGTAGGTTATCTCACCAATGAGAGGCCTCAACATGGGTAAGAGCACAAGGCTTGTCTCTTCGATTTTGGATGGGAAAAATGTTCAAAGACATCGGGAATCAATGCAGGGGAGGCTGGAAACAGAAGAAGAGACATACCTAATAAACCATTTGAAGTGTGCTAGAATGAGAATCAAAGGATATGGAAAGGAAGTTCTGAAAGAGGTAAAATTAGTAGACAATGTTCTTACCTTTTATTTCTAATATGGAGCGTATCAAGAACCATGGTGATTGTTGGAGAGGAGGAAGTGCTGTAGAATATGGATTATTCGGCGAGAAAACACTACACAATTAAAGATAATAGGTTATACATTAATACAGAGCGGCAGATGGGTTCTTATGAGAAGATACCTATTTCAAATAACACAGCTGACAAATGTCTCGTAAGAGAAAGGTCGCTTTTTTTAATCAAAATCAATGGGCTCTTAATGGGGCAAAAGAAAGGCTCACGTGAATTGTATTTAAGGGAGCTACCTCTGATATAGGCCCAATTCATTTTATTGAGGCCCAGCTTCTCAATTCTAACTGTTAGAATAGGAATAGGAATATATAATCCTATTTAGCATTGGAATAGAAATAGTATGTTGTTTCCTACTTGTACTTAGATTATATTGTACTGTCTATAAATAGGGTCTCTATGTAGTAATGTAAATACACAATTCAATAGTATTTTTATTCCATATTTCTCACATGGTATCGGAGAGGGTAATGCTTCAATCTACTATTCCAGTTGCAGGTAATTCTTTTGCTTCTGTTTCACGGTCTAGTTCTCTTGGATCATAGGTTTTGGACTCAGGCGCTTCTAATTATATTTCTTGTAACAAATCACTTTTGTATGATATTGTTATCACTGACAGTGATAAAAAATTGTACCACTAGTTTGAAGCAACATATCTTTAAGTATTTTCAGACTTAAGAACTTGGCAAATTAAAGTATTTTCTAGGTACTGAGGTTGCTCAGTTTGGATTAGGTTTTTATTTCTCAATGCAAATATGCCTTAGATATTCTTGAGGATACATGAATGATGGGAGGCACACCCATTGACACTCCTATAGATATGAATGTTAAACTATTTCCAAAATAGGCAAAGCCACTCAGTAATCCTGAAAGGTATAGATGGCTAGTGGAAAAGTTAAATTATCTCACAGTGACTAAACCTGACATCCCGTTCCCTGTGAGTGTTGTAAGCCAATTTATGATTTTCCCTTGTGATGGTCATTGGGATGTTGTTGTTTGTATTCTGCGATATATAAAGTCAGTGCCCGGAAAAGGACTACTTTTTTAAGATCAAGGCCATGAGCATATCACTGGATATACATATGCTGATTGGGCAGGATCATCTTTTGATAGACAGTCTACATCTGGATATTGTGTATTAGTAGAAGGTGATTTGGTGTAATGGAAGAGAAACAAACAGAATGTGGTTGCTCGGTCAAGTGTAGAGGCAGAATATCGAGAAATGGTTGTAGCGACTTGCATGTTTATTTGGATCAAGCAGTTTTTGAGGGAGCTAATTTTTTGGCGAAATTGATTGGGTGGAACTTGTGTGTGATAATCAAGGGTCCCTTCATATTGCACAAAATCCGATGTTTCATGAAAGGACCAAGCATATTGAAATTAATTGTCACTTTGTCAAAGAAAAGATACTCTTAAGAGATATTATTACAAAGTTTGTGAAGTCAAGTGATTAACTTACAAATATCTTCACCAAGTCCCTCACTGGTCCTCGTATTAATTATATCTGCAACAAGATAGGTGCTTATGATTTGTATGCACGAGCTTGAGGAGGAGTGTTAGAATAGGAATACGAATATATAATCCTATTTAGAATTGGAATAGAAATGGTATGTTGTCTCCTACTTGTACTTAGATTATATTGTACTGTCTATAAATAGGGTCTCTATGTAGTAACATAAATACACAATTATATAATATTTTTCTCCCATATTTCTCACACTAAACAAGCTAGTGTCATGTATTATTTACAATCATACCTAGTGCTAGTGGAAATAGAATCAAACTGATCGGACCTTATTTTATTTGATAGTATCTCTTGAGACATGGTATCAAACATCCCAGAAGAAAATCAGTCAGCAAGTCCAACGAAAAAAGCAAATATAAAAGAAGTAGAAGATTATATAGATGCAGTGACAAATATTGAAGGAGGAGGAGCCAAGTTGATATTAATGGCGGCCATCAAGACATGCAATTGATCGATTGCTCTGACGATGTGACATGGAACATCAAGGATGCTGAACCTTTAGAATTGGGATACCTAGAGGAGGAAAGGGATGGTGATATGGATGTGTCAATTCGCTCCACCAAAATACAATTAGGTTAAGAAAGGAATGTGGGGAAAGGGAACTCTAGGGTGTTGCAATGAGTGTCCAAATAATTTCATGGAACGTGAGGGGATTAAATTGTAGAGAGAAAAGGAGGATGATCAATAGTTCAACTCAAAAATGGGAAGCAGATGTCTCTGTTTACAGGAAACTAAACTTGACGGATATACTCGGGAACTAATAAAGCAGGTGAGAAATAGGGTAGTCAAGTATGGGCAACTGGAGACAAGTAGAACTAGGGGAGGTATTTTTATATTGTAGGATGGCATGACTTGGAGAGAAAAAGTACTTGAAGTTGGTGCTTACACTTTGACTTGTAGATTCAAGTCGATAAAAAATGATTTCGGTTGGCACATGACAGAGGTATATGCACCAAATTGCAATCAGGAAAGGCAAAGAAGCATAGTGGGAAAAAGGGACTGTTAGAAGTTTGTTTACTGGACCTTGGGTGAAAAGTGGTGATTTTAATATTTCCAGATGTTCTTCAGAAAAGAAGAATTTTGCAGAACCTCAAGATGCATGACTGAATTTTTGGATTTTATTGAGGATATGGAGTTGATTGATCCTCAACTAGATGGGAGAAGCTATAATGGGACTAGAGGGAACAATCTGGAAACCTCTTTCAGGATTGACAGGTTCCTATACTAAATGGGGAGAAAATTTCTACAAAATTAAGCAAGAGATTCTCCCTAGAATCTGTTCTGATCACACACCAATTGTGCTTCAGAGTCGCCATTGGGATCACAAATGTCATATTTCAAGTTTGAAGGATGGTGGCGGGAAACTAAAGATTTCAATGAGAAAGTTGAGGTTTAGTGGGATTCCATTATTATTAACAGAAGGATAGATTATGTTTAACAACCAAGTTGAAATCTTTGAAGGAAAAAATTAACATAGTGGAACGCAAGCAACTACGGGGATTTGGAAAAGAATAAAGATCTCATTCTGCACAAAATTGAAGAGATTGACAATATTCAATGGAATAGATCATTAAGAGAAGAAGAGGCTACTTAGAAAGCTAATTTATTAATGGGATTGAAGATTATGCGAAAAGGAAGAGATATCATGGTGACAAAGAGTGATGTGATGTCCACTACACACAACTTGTATTCTCAAGAACTGGGGGTCTGAATTATTGAAGGTACTTCTTTTACAAAAGGCCCTATGAACCGTACAAGGGTCCGTGGGATGAGGGGATTTGAGTTCGTGAAGGCTGAATTGTAAGGGAAAATGTACAGTCTGTACAGCTGTACATGGGCCGTACAACCAGCTTATGAAGGTTTAGATTTCTGGGTTCTAAGGGGATTAGATTCATGGGCCCTTTTATGGTCCATGAGAAGCTCTATAGGTAGTTTGGTAACCTCCATGGGCCGTGGAACTATTCACAAGCATGAACAATGACCGTACAACCTCCGCACCAACAGTTTTCCTTTTTTCCCAACTTTCCACATTCAGAATATCTCCCTAATTGTAACATACATCCTCGAATGAGAATAGAATAGAAGGAACATTTAATAGCCTATCACAAATGCAAATCATATCTAAATGTATAAAACGAAGGAGTAATCGACTCCAAGCTAAAACATGAACTTTAAAACTGATTTGTGAGCATGCATGCATAAGCAATCATGAGAATAGCTAAATTGCCTGAGTTTTGAAAGATTTCATAGGAGGATCCAATACATCAAACTGAAACTGAAGTGAAGGTAAAGAAGTGACGATAACGAGACATCATATCGGCTTTGGCCTCTCAAGTAGCACCCTTAATTAACTGATTCCACCAACAAACTGTAACTCAAGTAATCACCAAAGCTCCGAGATTCAATGGTCAGTTCTATGGTTGGTGGATGAATCAAATGCATGACTTCCTCATAGCTGAAGATAGTGAATCACGGGACATTGTTTTAGATCGTTCATACATCCCTACTGTTGAAGTCAAAGAAGGTGACGTAACCAAGGTTGTTCACAAAACTAGACAACAATACATTTAAGTTGAAAGGAAGAATATTGAGAAGAACTATGAGGAAAAGAAGCTGATTGTTTATGGAATAGGTGCTGAAGAATACAATAGAATCTCAGCATGTCAATCTGCCAAGGAAATATGTGATTTCCTAAGAAATGCGCATGAGCGGACTGAACAAGTCAAGGAAATAGGAAATGCGCATGAGCGGACTGAACAAGTTATGGAATCCAAAGTAGATATGTTGACCTCTTAGTATGAAGATTTTATCATGAAAGAAGGAGAAACCGTTCATGATATGCATCCCAAGTTCACTACCATAAATGAGCTGAAATGTTTAGGAGAACCCATCAATCAGAGTAAGCAAGTTAGAAAGATTCTCGGAGTACTGTCAAAATCTTAGGAAAGTAAAGTTGATGCAATTACTTAATCAAAAGACTTGAAGACTCTAACAATGGATTTTCTCATTGGAAATCTTCAAACTCATGAGCTGAACAAGAAACATGATTCTGCAAAATGGGAAAACAAAAAGGATAAATCTATGGCACTTAAGTTAGCTCAGAGTGATGATGATGTTGATGGGGTGGACATGGCTTATCTGACTCAAATATTCAAGAAGATTATAAGAGGAAGCAATGGCTTTGTGAAGAAAAGAAACACTGGGAAATTTTCAAACAGTGTAGAGTTGTGCCATGGATGTGGTAAACCTTGACATTACATCAGGGAGTGTCCTCAAGGCAAGGCCAAAAAGTTTGAAAATGATAAACGCAAGGACCAATTCAGAAAGAAAGTAGTTATAGACAGGATAGTGAAGAAGGCTCTGGTATGTGGGTAAACTCATCAAACGATTCAAAAGAATTCGAACAACATGAAGACTCCTCTATGATGGCACTGAAGGATAATGATGATGTATTTGACAACTAGTTGGCCTTCATGGAAAAATATGATGAAGCTGAGGATGAGGTAACCCTACTTGATCTGAAAGAAAACTTGGATCTTTACTCTACTAAGAAACTTGCTTGTGTTCTGGTTGACTCAATATGTGAACTTACTACTAATAAAGATTTTTGAGAAATAGCATTTACATATTTCAAGATGAAAATTTTACTTTAGCTCTTCAGATATCTGATCTTGAAGGAAACATTTTATCTTTAGAAACATAAACAACTAAGCTTTTGAATTTATCAGAAAATGAGTCTAAATCTGTTATTAAGCTCAAAGGTATAGCCAGTAAGGTCGAACTAGCTCTTCTAGAAAGATTAAAAGAGTGAGTTGAAACTAATGTTGTCTCTGGAAAGGAATGTTGTGTTAGAAAAGGACATGATCAAGGTGAAGGATGATCTGAACAAATCACCAAAGTGGGTGACCTCCTCTAAATTTCTAGGTGATTTGACAAATCAAAGAAGCTATGAGAAAAGAGGGATGGGATAAGTGAATAAAATTAATCCACCTTACAATCCCCATAGCAAGTATGTGTCTGTGTCTGACAACTTGTTGTGTTTGCATTGTGGTAGAAATGGACATGTTAAGAGAGACTATGAGGTTCTAAAAGGAACCGTGAGAAGGCAACAATCTTATCACGCTGGTAAAAATTCTAGGAATAAGAACTCTCATGTAGGATTTGGTTTTAACTATAAAAAGGAGCACAAAAAGCTACCTTATTGGATTAAGAAGGATTTGATTATGCCTCTATCTACTTTTTGAAAACTCGGACTAAAATGGGTTCCCAAGTCTAACAAATGAGTATTGTGCAGGAATCTTCTGGAAGCAGTCAATGCTGGTTCATGAGAGTGGGTGCTCCAGGCATATGACTGGAAAGACTAAGAACTTTCTTCCTCTGAAAGGGTTGCAAGGTGGTAGTGTATCATTTGGAAATGAGAAGAAAGGATGCATTATGGGAATTTGATGAATTGGTAAATCTCTTGAAAACTTAATTGAAGATATGTACTATGTCAATGGATTGCAGTATAGTCTCCTCAGTGTGTCTTGGATCTGTGACAAGGGGAATAAAGAGAGATTCCTGTCTGATAAGTGTATTGTCACTAACATGTCAACTAAAGAAGTGATACTCACAGCCAAGAGATGCAAAAATATGTATGTTGCTGATCCCAATACAGCGAGAGGTAATAGTTTGACTTGTCTCAAAGCTCAGGATAAGACAAGTGATTTGTGGCATAGAAGACTTGGTAATTTTAGTCCTTTATTGCTAAACAAATTGGTTACCAGGGACCTGGTTCGTGGACTGCCCAAGATCAGTTTTTGTAAAAACAAGGTGTGTGATGTGTGTGCAAAAGGAAAACAAACCAGGAATACATTCAAATCAAAGAAGGAAGTGAGCACTACAAGTTCACTTGAGCTCATCTATCCTGATCTTTTTGGTCCAGGGAAGGTGCAGAGTAGAGGTGGCAAAAGATACATTCTAGGTGTACTTGATGATTACTCCAGATTCACCTGGATCATATTTCTGAGAACCAAATATGAAGTTGCTGATGTGCTAATAACTCTCATCAAGATTATTCAAAATCAATTTTGCAACAAGCTTGCAGGGATCAGGTCCAACAATGGAACAGAATTTGAAAACTCCAAGATTGCTGGCTTCTGCACTAAAGAAGGTATTCAACATAACTTCTCAAAAACAAGAACCCCACAACAAAATGGAGTAGTTGAAAGGAAAAATAAAACTTTGGTGGAAATTTGTAGAACAAAGTTGATAGAAACTAGGTTGATCAAAAACTTCTGAGCTAAAGCTGTCAACACAGCATGTTATGTTACCAACACGTGTTTGATCAGGTACGGAAAAAACAAACCTTCCTATGAACTCTTGTTTGTTCGCAAGCCCAATATCAGTCACCTGGGAGCTTTTGGATGCAAGTGCTTTGTGCTAATAAATAGGAAAGCGGAATTGGAAAATTTTGATTCCAAATGTGATGAAGGTTTCTTTGGTAGATATTCCTCTAACAGCAAATCTTACAGAGTATTTAATAAAAGAACACTTGTGTTGAAGAAAGTGTACATGTTATCTTTGATGAATTTGGAAATCTTGAAAGCCTAGGTGGAAAAGATGACTCTGAGCTAGAAGGATTACTTTAGATACAAAGAGACATCTTGATGAATGATCCCACAGCAGACTCTAACACTTAGAATGAAAATGTGGAAATAGAAGATGACACTAGAAGAAATCCTACTGGAGGCCTGGTTCATCCTCCAGGCCCCTGTAGATGCTGGTAATGGGACTTTACACCATTCATATCATGAGGAACCAGCTGAAGATGAAAGCCCAGATGCAGTAGAATGTCAAGACCAGCAAATAGGAAGGGCATCCAGGTGAAAGCATCACTCATTATATCCTATGGACAATTTGATTTCTCCTTTGGACTCAGGCATTAAAACCAGGTCGAAGACGAGAAATCTTATGTCCTTTTCTGCTTTTCTCCCTTCTATAGAACCCAAGAATGTCAAGGAAGTCCTTAAGGATGTTGATTGGGTTAAACTATATGCAAGAAGAGCTTCTCCAATTTTAAAGAAGTCAAGTGTAGCACTTAGTTTCAAGACTTCCAGATAGATCCATTATTGGGACCAGGTGGGTGTTCAGGAACAACCGAGATGAAAATGGGGTTATAATAAGACATAAATCCAAACTTCTTATTCAAGGATTTAATCAAAAGAAAGGCACAAATTATGATGAAACATTCGCTCCAGTTGCCAGAAAAGAGGCAAGCAGAATTCTCATTGCATTTGCAGCATATATGGAATTCAAACAATACCAAGTGGATGTCAAAAGTGCATTTCTTAATGGATATCTCAAAGAAGTATATGTGAAGCAACCCCCCAGTTTTGGAAGTTTTGAATTTCCTAATCATGTGATGAAATTGGATAAGTCTCTCTATGGGTTGAAACAAGCTCCAAGGGCCTGGTATGAGAGATTGTGTGGATTCTTACTGGGTCATGGATACATGAGAGGAAAAATTAATGATACTCTCTTTCTAAAGACTAGGGTCAATAATCTTCTAATTATTCAAGTCTATGTTGATGATATATTTTTTGTGCCACAACCAACTCACTTTGCTAGGAACTTGGGGACCTGATGAGAAGGGAATTTGAGATAAGTATGATGGGAGAACTTAGTTTCTTCCTAGGGATACAGATTAAGCTAACACCAAAAGGTACTTTAATCAATCAATAAAAATATATCAGGGACCAGTTAAAGAAATATCAAATGATGAAAGCCAAGCCCATTGACACACCTATGGGAACCAACTCAAAATTGGATGCAGATAAACCTGGTCCCAAGGTGAATGAAACCATGTATCGAGGTATCTTAGGGTCACTACTGTACCTGACTTCCAGTAGGCTTGACATTGTTTTCAGCGTGGGAACGTGTGTCAGATTTCAAGCCTGTCCTAAGGAGTCACACCTAAAGGTTGCAAGGAGGATTCTGAGGTACCTCAAAGGTTCTGATAACCTAGCACTTTTCTATCCAACTGGTGATTCTTTTTTGAATAAGTGGGGTATGTAGATGCCGACTTCACTGGGTACCTGGTTGAGAAAAAAATACTTTAAATATAGCTCACTTTCTAGGGTCTTCTCTCATCTCCTAGGAACCAAGAAGTAGAACTCAGTAGCACCATCCACTGCTGAGGCAGGGTATGTAGCTGTTGTGACTTGTTGCTCTCAACTACTATGAATCAAGCAATAATTGAAAGACTTTGGAGTCTTGACCGATACTATACCTTTGTTGTGTGATAACACCAGTGGTTTGAATATGGAAAAAAATCCAGTACACTATAAAAGAACAAAGAACATTGATGTGATCACTTTCTCAGGGACCAGGTTGAAAAGGGAAACATGTGCATGAATTTCTGGAGCATAGAAGATCAGATAGATGACATATTCACGAAGCCTCCATGTAAAGATCAGTTTGAGAGAAATCAGATGAGGTTAGGACTGATATGGTTGAGAAAATCTGAGTAATCTTAGTGATCCAATCTCTCCATTTTTGGCTAAAATCCATGTATAAGTATCTAAATTTTGTTGCACAGTATCCTTGAATTCACCTCTGTACCTTTATAGGATATATGCACAACGATATTGTAGTTGCTCAAAAAGGAACCTTGAAAGTAGATCAACAAAATTTTGCAGATTGACAGGGACTTGGTTCTCTTTCAAAGGTTAGTATTCAAATTGCAGCATCATTATAATTATTAAATGTGTCGGAATGGCCACGCATCTCTTCCTCTTCTCTGAACTATTGTCTTTTCAGCCCTACTCCGAAAAGATGTTACTTTTCACGCTTCCTCACTTCTTTAAATTCCTTCATTTTCACTCTCCTTGAACATATTTTCATTAAATCCTTTCCTTCCCTCTGACTTTGTTCTTGACTCTCAAAATGTCTCTCCCATCTCCCCCATCCGAAAAACTCACAACGTCAGACACTGAAACTCCTTCATCCCTTAAAATTGATACTCCTCACATTTGAGTTGGTGAATAAAGTTCTTTTAACTTGAACTGAGAAGCGTACCATTACCACAACCGCTAATCTTTTCCTAATGGAAGCTTTGAGCAAGTTGGAGGTAATCAATCTTCCTGGGTTAATCATGGAGCGTATACACAAGATAGTGAAAGTAAAGGATGGAAAACATGGGATTGCATATGGTTACTCGCTCAATTATGTGTTTGAGCATTTTTGGATCAGGCTGAAAAAAGGGGTACCAGGTACTATCAAACAATATTTCTCACAGACCACCTTGATGGAATGTGAGTGCAGTGAAGGAAGGGCTGGGAACTTGCCTAAGTCTCAAGTTTCAGATCTCATAGCACAATAGGACATGCTAAAGTTGCAGGCTGAGGAGTTAACCACTGCAATTTCTGCTAAAAATACTGAAATAGTGGCCTTGAAGGCTCAACTAGCACAGGGGGTCAACAAGGGACTTGGTTCAGTAGAAATGTCTTAGCTGAGGGAAGAAAATAGTAGGCTGGCCATGGAATTCAAGTCTCTAACTCAGTAACTTCTCCAAGCCCATCAAGATTCTAATGCTAGAATGACCCTTCTTCTTCTTCAGTCCCTTGCCCCTAAACCTTCCGGTCCCTAGACTAGTCTCCTTCTATGATGTTCCTCCTTTTGTTTTTTGTCATGTTCTGATATGTTTTTGTTATGATTCTTTGTTGTATCTTGAATACTTATATTTGCAATCTTATTTTTGTTGGACATGCTTCATTGTTCTGTTCTCCCGTTTCTATGCTTTTGTTTGTGTTTTTGTTGCCATGATGGCTCTGAATCCAGTACATGTTCAGTCTATTTAGTTTACTGTATTTGTTTTTAATGATTTAGGTTGGCATATGATTCAGGGGAACGAGTGTGGGAATATTACATTCGAAGGAACAAGTGTGGGAACATTAGATTCAGGGGGAACATTAGTTTGTCATCATCAAAAAGGGGGGAAATGTTATATAACCATTTTAATGACTAACACACTAATGAAATAAATTGAGGACCAGGTCAGCATCATGTTGAAATGGCAGAATAGGCAGTGTTGGGCTACCGCTGGAAAAGATGCCATGATTGGTGAGAATTGTCCTTCATTGTACTGAAGCACCAATGGTCTTTTACAGGATCCCTCGTGCGAGTATAAAAGGATCAATTGTAAGAAACAAAAGACAAATTTTTTGAGGAATCAATTTTGTAAGCTTTAAAGACCAAAAGTTCTCTTTGTCATAACTTGAGAAGATATGCATCTGCTTTCAAGGGACCTGATAGATAGAGTCTATGGTGTTCTTTCAAGTTTGTTGTCATATGAAGTTCTAACAAATCTGTAAGACCATTTCTTAAACTATAAGGAAACTTGATCATCATTTGTTTGTTTCTTATTCTTTGTTGTAGGATTCTTTGTTAGCTGTGACCTTGAAATCCTTTAGGTAGAAGTCTATGTTCATCTAGGTTGGAGTAATAGCTATACTGCCCCCGTCTTTCTCCACATTCACCGTTAGCGCTTTGTCAGATCTTTATCTCTACATTTGCGGGCCCCACCCCGTGTTCACGGAATGTATTACACCTAATCAGTTTTAAAACTTGAGGAAACACCATTTTTACGAATTTCAAGCTTTTGGTTGCGATTTTAGATGAGACTTTTTGGAGATTTCTTTTGGGTAAGTGTTTCTAACATCACTTTCATTAATTTCTATGACTTTTATCTTGATTTTCTTAAATTTCATGATTTTGGATGTTAAAATTCGGAATTTTCAGTCTATGATTTTAGAACTTTAAATTGTGATTTCTCATTCGATTTGAACTCGATTTAGTTGGGATTTTCACTTTCACCTATAGACTCGATTTGTCGTGTAGAACCTAATTTTCAAATTCAAAGATTTCAAATTTTAGCGCTAATTTTTAACATTTTGTTCCTAAGCCTAATTCATGCCAATATGGGTATCAAAATTCATCTCTTGATGTGTAGTTTCTATTTTTTATAGCGATTGATCTATTCGGGGATCGTTTGGAGGCTTGAGTTGATTGAAAGCTTATCTGAGTGCGATTTTGGCATCGAGGTAGTTTTGGCTAACCTTTTTGGGACCGAATTTGAGTTATTGGATATGTTCATGTGATAATTGTAAGGTATAAATTGATTCACGATAAATTGGATTGATATGATAAAATTGTGATGGAAATGTGATACCGGTTATGCCGAAATTTGAGTAATTTGTAATTCTGTTGATAAATTGAGATGAAATCCTGAGAATTGAGATATGTTGGATATTAATATGATAATATGAGACTTGTGATACCATTTGGGAGACTTATGTGGTAAATTTATGATAATTGTGATACCATTGAGATATATGAGCATATTTTGGGACTTGAAGAGTCTGGTCTCATTGGCATACCAATTATTAACGATAGGGTGATGATATGAGACTTGTGGATAGCTTTGTAGTACTTTTTAATGCACTTGACATAGCCTTGTGATGTTATGGATATTTTGCATATCATTATAATGTCATATTGCATATATGTACTGGTATTGTGGCACTGGCACGTATACATCTAATATTGTATCTGTACCACAGAGACACTAAGATATTTTGAGGCGATCATGTTACTTGAGATCCATTTTGTTTGCGCCAGAGTTCGACGAGGCATACTATTATTGATATACATCTGGATATTATGACTTCGCATCCATTGCATCTATATTGCATTGGCCCTGAGACATAAGTATTACCTGATATCTCCCTCCTAGCGCCAGAGTCCGCTGAGGTATCATCAGTGCCTAAGTCTGTCATGGTACTGGAGACCTCTTTACTTGCGCCAGAGTCCACTGAAGTGTCATTGACGTCAGTGACCATCGTGACACTTGAGAGATTTGGTATATGGTATGATGAGACCCCCCATGAGTTCTAACTTATAGCTTTAGCTCGGTAGATGTATACACCGCCACCAGAGTCTCTCGTGATTCCACCTCCTGCATTACATTCATACACTACATGTGTATTGTGTCATTGACTGTCATTGTTATTTTATCCCATTCTTATGTGTTATTATGGTACACTAACCCTTTCGTTGCAGGTGGTAGTATTCTTTGTTATTGCATACTTATTCGATTTTTCTTACCAAGTCAATTGAACCTACTGGGTACATTTTGATGTAGTCACCCCTACTTTGTTTCCTCCCTGAAGATGGAGCACAAAGTCCCATACAGGGTATTTGATTCACTCTAGCAGAGTTTTTCTCTATCTATCCAAATCTTAGAGGGGAAGCTCAGACTTTGAGCCACTGTGGATCTTCGAGATTTCCTTTATTGTTGTTTTAGATTCATACTTTGTATTAGACATTATCGGACATCGTTGTATTTTTATTTGAGACAATTGTATTTACTCTTTCGTACTACTTTATATGCTTTTGTACTCATAACTCCAGGTTTTGGGATTTGGATTAAATATGTTGTGGTTGTTGTTTTACTTTATTCTCTTTAGTTGCGATTTAATTTTGGATTGTGACAAGTTTGGTATCAGAGTTATAGGTTCGTTGGCTCATAAGTCAAGAGCAGGGTGTCTAGTAGGGTCTTGCAGATTGGTATGTAGATGTTCATACCCATCTTCAAGAGGTTGCGGGGCACTTGATTTATTTGTGAGTTTCTTCATGTCACATGTTTGAAAGTGTCTAATCTACTTCTTTTGTGCAGATGTCGATTACTTGATCCCAACGATCGGTGAGAAAGCTCGAGTCAGCTGATATGGCCGCCGCTCATGATCGAGGCAAAACTCGTGATAGGGCTAAGGGCTGAGGACTTGCTAGAGGGGAAGCTCCTCCCAGAGGATGGACTAGATCGACTTCTCTCAAGCGGGACTATGAGCCAGAGGAACTACACACCTTATTCCTCCATCTTCAGCCCCTGATGTTGAACTTTTGGTTCAGGAGTTACTTTTGAGGGTATTGGCTAGATATAAGGGAGCACCTCCAGCCCTTTCTACTATCGATGCACTGGTTTCTACAACATCGGTTGGCCCTTCTATAGCTCCATCTGAGCCAGTCAGGATTCATGTGGGTCCTTCCTCAGTCCCAGCGGATCCTCCTATGACTTTTATGATTCTGCTTCAGACATCACGGCCGAGTACTGGGTCATAACTTCAGGGATTAGTTATTGCTCCGTCTATTGCACCTCCCAGATTTTTGGTGCCCCCATCTTCTACTAGTCCGGCTATGTCCACAGCTGAGCAGAAGAGCCTTGAGCGGTTTTTACAATTGACTCCCCCGAGGTTTAATGGCACCCCTGGTGATAGAGCTTATAATTTCTTCTCAGAGTGTCAGGATTGGCTACGTAATTTATCCATCCTTGAGTCATATGGAGTTGCTTATACCTCTTACCAATTCACCAGCCTAGCTAAGGAGTAGTGGAGATCAGTTTTGGCTGCCAACCTAATGGATATCTAGTTATGACATATGAGTAATTTACAAAGGTATTCTTAGAGATATTCGTACCATATAACCTTTAGGACAGTCTCTGGGATGAGTAGGACAGACTTCAGCAAGGTTCTATGTCAGCTTTGGACTTTGAGGCTAGATTCCATACATTGTTCAGATATGCCTTGTCCAGTATCCATACGGAGTTCGAGAGGATTTGACAATTTGCCAAGGGATTGGGAGGGTATCTTCAAGAGGCTACAACTTTCTTGGTTCTGGTTGGAGGCACATTTTAGAGTGTATTGGATCACGCTCGTATGATAGAGCGCATCAGGCATGATAGACAGGGTGGCGGGAAGAGGTTTCGTCAGCACGACTAGTTTAGTGGACCCCCGCCACGAGATAGGGAGTTCTATAGGCAAGGCTATCAGGGCTGAACAGTTCATGCAAGCATCCCCGTAGTTGATAGTGCTGACAAATCTAAGCCTACTCAGACATACCATGATAGTACCTCTAGTGCATCCAGGCGCGGTGGTTTTCAGGGCAGCCATCTCAAGGACGAGAGGCTAGGGCTTTCTATAGTTGTGATGAGGTGGATCATTTGGCCAGACATTGCCCTTATTGTACATCGTCCACCCAGGCTTCAGGATCTCAGCTAGCTTACCCAGCCCCAGCATAAGCATCTAGGGACACAACTCAAGCTATGAGGGGTGGTACCAGAGGAGGTCATGATATAGTAAGAGGTGGAGATCATGGAGGCCCACAGGCTAGTGGTGGTCATAAAGTTTTCTGTGTTGTCCCAGATAAAGCCGAGGCCTCTGATGCGGTTATCACAGGTATGATCCAGTCTTCCTTCATTCAACTTCTAGTTTTATTTGATTCGGGCTCTACTTATTCTTATGTGCTAGCTTATTTTGCTTCGAAACTTGATATTATGTGTGAGTCTCTTGCCAAGCCTATTTGTGTTTCCACCCCTATAGGTGAATCATTAATCATCAATCAGGTGTATCGGGATTGTGTTATGACGTTTATGGGGAGAGATATTGTTGCTGACTTGATATTGGGATATGGTTAACTTCGATGTGATATTGGGCATGGATTGGTTATCGCCTCATCATGCCATTCTTGATTATCATGCAAAGATCATGACCTTATCTTGCCTCGACTTGCCTCAGTTGGTATTGACTAGCTCACCTAGCTCCTATCCCAAGGGTGTTATTTCCTATATGCATGCTTGTCGATTAATGGACAAAGGATGTTTGTCTTCTTTGGCTCATCTTCGGGCTTGTTCTCAGGAGCCACTATCATTGGAGACTACTAGAGTTGCTAGACAGTTTATGGATGTATTCTCGACTGATTTGCCTAGTGTTCCTTTGGATCGTGATATCGAATTTGCTATTGATGAAGAGCCGGGCACTAAGCCCACTTCTATTACCCCTTATTGGATGGTTCTGGCTAAGTTGAAAGAGTTGAAGTAGCAATTGGAAGATTTGTTGAAAAAGAGATTTATTCGTCCAAGTGTATCTCCCTGGGGTGCTCTTGTATTGTTTGTGAAGAAGTGGGATGGCACTATGCAAATGTGTATTGACTATCGTAAGTTGAACAAAGTGAACATCAAGAACATGTATCGTTTGCCTCGCATTGATGATCTTTTGACCAATTGCAGGGTGCCTCGATATTCTCCAAGATTGATTTGAGGTACAATTATCATCAGTTCGGGAGTCTAATGTCCCAAAGACATATTTGGTGTATTAAAAATAACATGAATTGCATAATTTATTTAACAATATTTATTTACAAAATAACCTCCACGAATATGATGGAAAAAATGTAAAACAAAGTTTTAGGGGACAATTGGGTCTTTAACCATACTAATGCATGCATTAATTTCCCTTGCATTACTAATACCTAGAAATTCATGGTGTTAGTAATACACACCTTAATACTCAAAAGAATGCATTTATTATACATAACATGAAAAGGTATGCCAAATAAATTGCTAGTAATACATAAAGTTATAAATACATGCATTATTTTTACAAATACATTCAATCCTGAAATCGTGAGAATTCATATTGGATATACCTTACAAACAACAACAACATACCTAGTGGAATCCCATAAGTGGGGTCTGGGGAGGGTAAATTGTACATAGAGCTTACCACTACCTCATAGAGATAGAGAGATTGTTTTCAAAAACCCTCATTGCAAAAATCAAACCTCATAAGCAGAAGATACTAGATATGGAAAAAACCAAAAGGAAAAGAAAAGAAAGAAAAAAAGGGAAACGACTAATAATGAAAAGCAAATGATAATATGTAAATATGATAAAAGTGACAAATATAAGATGAATAGTGACCACACATGATATAAAGACACGACTAGTCCAACTAACCTATTATATCATAAGACCAGACATCAACCTACCCCTACTAGCCTATTAGCCTTCTACCCTAATACACGACCTCTATTCTTTTTTATCTAAGGTCATGTCCTCAGTGAGATGAAGTTTTGTCATATCTTGTTTGATCACCTTCGCCCAATACTTCTTCGATCTACCTCTAACCCTATGTGTAACCCCTTAATCAACATCTCGTACCTCCTAATAGGAGCATCGGTACTTATTCTCGGTACATGTCTAAGCCATCGCAATCTCGCTTCTCTCATCTTGTTAGCTACAGGGGCCACCTCTAACTTCTCCCGAATAGTCTCATTCCTAATCTTATCACTCATAGTATGTCCACACATCTATCTCAACATCCTCATCTCCGTAACCTGCATTTTTTGAACATGTGAATTTTTTATTTGCCAACACTCCACCCCTTATAGCAAAGAGGGTCTAACCACTACTCTGTAAAACTTACCTTTAAGTTTAGGTGGTATCTTCTTATCACACAATAATCTAGAGGCAAGCCTCAATTTCGTCCATGTTGTCCCAATACAATGTGTGACATCATCGTCGATATCGCCACTTACTATGGATGATAGACCCAAGATATTTAAAGTTTTCTCTCTTAGTAACAGATTAAGTGGCAAGCCTCACTTCAATGTCTGCTTCAACCCTCCCAACACTGAATTTGCACTCCAAGTATTCTATTTTGGTCCTACTCAGTTTGAATCTTTTGGATTCCAAAGTATGTCTCCAAACCTCCAACCTATCATCAACTTTAACTCGAGTCCCATCAATCAGTACTATGTCATCTGCAAATAGCATCCACCATGTAACCTCCTCCTGAATAGATCGTGGCAGCTCATCCATTACTAAGGAAAAAAGAAAAGAGCTCAGCACAGATTCTTGATGAAGTCCCATCTCAATAAGAAAATACTTCGAGTCTTCTCCCACCATTCTTACCCGAGTTTTAGCTCCATCATACATGTCCTTTATCACCCTAATACATATTATTGGAATATCTTTCACCTCTAGACACCTCTATAGGACATCCCTTAAAACTTTATCATAGGTCTTCATGAAATTAATGAACACCATATGAAGGTCCTTCTTTCTTTCTCTATATATATTTCTCCACTAATCTTCGAACAAGATGAATTGCTTTAGTAGTCGACCGCCCCGACATGAATCCAAACTGATTCTCTGAAATAGACACACTTTTCTGACTCTCATCTCCATCACTCTTTCCCAGATGTTCATAGTGTGGCTTAACAACTTGATACCCCTATAATTATTATAATTCTGAATATCACCCTTGTTCTTGTACAATAGAACCATTACTCCTCTTCCATTCATCAAACATCTTAGCAGTCTTCATAACAACGTTGAATAGCCTAGTCAACCATTCCATACCATCCTTGACCATGCTCTTCCATCGGAATCTCATTGAGTCAGATCACCCTCCCTCTCTTCATCCTACTAATAGCACGTCTAACCTCCTCAACTCTGAAACGCTTGCAATAATCAAAATCTTGATGACTGTTGGAATGTGCGAACTTATCCAACTCAATATCTCTATCCTTATTCTCGTTTAAGAGTTTATGAAAGTAAGCTCACCACCTTAGCTTAATGGAAGTCTCATCCACCAACACCTCACCTTCTTCATCCTTGATACACTTTACTTGGTCCAAGTCACAAGCTTTCCTCTCTCCCTCTCTCTTTTGTGAGTCTATATAATCTCTTGTCCCCACCTTTATCACTTAGTTCCACATACAAGCGCTCAAAGACTGTTATTAGCACTCGTCACCACCGTCTTCGCTTCTGTCTTTGCCGTCTTATATATTTCCTTAACCCTTTTCTTTTCATCCTCATCCATACTTAATACTTCAAAAAACAAGAAAATTCTTTTCTATTATCTCTTTATTATTCTTACTTATATTATACTATCTCCTTTAGATTGATTATGCGGAAAGGAGAACAATTTATCAAGTAATATTTTGAAATTTCTCATGGTTGTTGCAGTTATAATATTTTACTGATCAACTAAAATGAAAGGAATCTTGAGGTGAGAGCCAAATGGTTATAATTCAAAATGGTGTTACCAATATTTACGAATCCTTTCTGCTGTTTATTACGGTTTAAAAAGTAGTAAAAATAGAAAACAAATAAAGAAAAAACTAAAATGAATCTCCGGGCAATAAATTCTAAGTTCCCTTTAATTACCCAACATTTTCGGCATTACCTTTTCTTCCACCTCCGCCGTGTCGGTTCATTTTCCGATCATCATCTTGCCGGAGCTTCACGTTAGCATCAGCAATCTATCTCTCCGATAACTGAATTATCATTCTTTTCTTATTTGTAGTTCTCATTATCGTCAGGTGCGTTTCAGAATTTGCGCAGATCTCATTCTTTTTCTATCTGATCTACAATTTCGCCATAATTCTCGATCTGTAGACTTAAAAGCTTTCAAGTACAATACAAGTCTTTAAGTTGAACTTCCTAGATATCGAGACGAAAATATGAATTCAAATTACGGGAAATCGGGTTCTTCTATGAATAGTTTCGATTTTGATCTGGGTTTGAACTCTGGTCGATCTCGATCTCTCAACGAGCAGAAGAATAAAACATCATCGTATTCCTCAGCATCATCATATACATATTCATCAACACAATCAAAACCAAATTCTGGATCTTCATGGACTCAACCCAACAAATCAACATGGACTCACCAACCAATAGGGTCGTTATCTGGACCGAATTCAATGGCTGGCGACATATTTGGGAAGAGTTGGGCATCTTCAACTCCTTCAACCACTAACAATGTAGCGTCAAGTGTTGGGATTGCTAACAAAAACCCTAATTTGTTCGGTGATTTGGTGAGCTCAGCACTGGGAGGAAATAAGAGTAATAGCAATGCCCCGTTAAAAGATGCTGCCCCAGCTGCTAAAAAGAACGCGTTCTCTATGGGTGGTATGGCTGATAACCTGCCAAAGAGTGGCAATTCTGTGAAGACTAGTGGTAGCTGGGATCCAGCTGGAAATTCTGGTAGCGGTAATGTTGGTGGTTATAATGCTTATAATTATGGTTCCAGTGTGAATCAGAGTGGTGGTAATATTAAAACCCCTAATCTTGGAGGTACATCATTGAAAAATATGTCTGGAAGTGGAGTTGGAGGAGGGATGGGTGTCAATAAGGACCCTTTTGGTTCGCTGGTTGATTTTTCGTCTAAGCCTGGGCCTAATATGAACTCGGCTAGTAAAGAAACTAAGAATAATAGTCCAGGGAATGATGTGTTTGGGCATTTCCAAAATGCTACTAAATTAGGTGGATCAGGATTTCCATCAGATCCATTTCCTACAAGTAATATTAATGCTTCAACGGGGTTGAATTTGGGTGGTGCTTATTCCAAAGTTGATGATTTCGGATTCACTAATACCCAGAGTCGACCATCTACTACTCAGTCTTCAGGTGTGGGTGATTTTGATTCGCTTTTTTCATCAACTAATGCTTCATCTGGAGAAGCTGCTGGAGGGAGTAAGAACCAGCAGTTTACAGGGGGTGATGATTGGGGTTTTGAATCAGAGTTTGTGGGTGCTAACGATAGCAGTGGGACAACTGAAATTGAAGGGCTTCCGCCACCACCTTCTGGTGTCAGTGCTTCCGCGGCAAAGAGCAAGGGAATGGATAACCACAAGCAGGGACAGTATGGTGATGCCATAAAATGGTTGTCGTGGGCCGTTGTTCTTCTTGAGAAGGCTGGTGATGAAGCTGGTGTAATGGAGGTTCTGTCAAGTAGGGCTTCATGTTACAAAGAGGTAGGAGAATACAAGAAAGCTGTGGCTGACTGTACAAAGGTATGATCATTAGTTATGCTTTGTTATTTACGCTAAGACATCTATTATCTTTTAGATATTAATTTATGGTCATTTATGTTTAATGCACGGTTAATGGTATTTCATGGAATATTTTGCACCTCATTTTATGAAATACTAAAGAAATATTTTCAAACTTACCTCTGCACTGTAAGTTATGCTAGCTTTCACAAACAAACTCCCATGTAATCCTCGTTTCAGTAGAGTATTTTTTTCATTTACACAATTAATATTGGGGAATGTGGTGGACACTTAATGCATGCCCCGTATTTTCTTTTGTAAGGCTGAGTACAATTTGACTAAAAATCAATGAAACAAATGGTGATTAAGTGACATAAACAGTATTCTCTTCCTGTTTTATGCATTTCACATGTGGTTTTGATTGTGTGCTATAGAATCTTGGTTTTTCTGGCATCTTAATTGCATATATCATCTTATAGCACCCATGACACTAACAGAAGTTCTTAGTAATATTTCAGACCCAGATGGTGCATACATAAAACACTACCATTGTGTATGCTCATCCTGTCATTGCAGACATACTTCATTTTTTGACGATGATCATTGTAGACATACTCCATCTAGATGCATTTACTTGTCAAACAATATCTTTACATAGATAGTTTTAAACTAATAATTCTGACTAAGGACCCTAGTGGATATAAAGTGCAGGTGTGGAAATTTATATTTCATATTTACACCATGTCATTTATAGAAATATCAAATTATTTGTTTTGGAAAAATGATCAACACTGATTTGCTAAGTAACTAGGCATAATGAAAAAGAATAAATTAGTTAGACAGTAATACGTGTGATCTACATATATGAAGCAAAATAAATTAAGAAAGTGAGCATCCACAAAAAAAGAAAAGCTTTAAAAACAAGGAACAGAGGTTTGGAGCTAAGGAGGCAAGTGATGTGCTCTTGGGAGAGAATCTGGATAAAATGGTTTCTTTCACTCTTAATGATATATTAGGCCATCAAATGGGGACTGTTTAGTCCTGTTGGAGTTGGACTCCCCATTAGTGACCAGCTAGACTAGAGGCTATATTCCACTCCCATAGATATTCCTTGTTATTTGCCAAAACAATCCATTCGATGTGGCTAAGATGTGATAGATGGGACTGTGGTTACTTAGGATCAAAATTTAGGTTACATGCATTTTGTGCTTCCACTTGATCACCCTTAGTCATTGCTAGCTCTGCCTGGACTCTTCGAAATGTCAGCTGGTCTGTGTCGGATTCTCCAAAAGTAGTGTGTTTTGGGGAATGCAACACAGGTGCAACAATAAAAGTAAAGAGTCCACGCACTTAGATTGCTAGACAGAATGCATTTCAAAAAATGTTTTTGGAAATAGTGTTAGAGAACTTGTAGTCAGAATGATACTCTTTTATGTTTATTATACTTTTCTAAACTTATGGAGATTAGGGATGCCAAGCAGTGCAGTTATGGGGAAAATCTGCACAAACCTGCTAGGACTTCAACCTGTCCTGCCCTGCATAATTTGATGCTTTCAACCCACATAAACCTGCACTGTTTAAATTTAAAAAAATAATAATCTGGTTTTGAATATGTGATACCCAGACAAATGAAGAGCAATAAATAATGAGATATAGTAACCTGCAACATTTTTTTCACCATCTGAATTGAAAATGAGTCTCTTATTTGTTGATGATATTAAGAAAGACAGCAGGAAAAAAAAGAAGGATCATAAACACATTGATGGTATTGAACTATTGACAGTGATGTTAGAATTCTGCTCAATTACCAGAATACTTTATGAGTAGGAATCACTGCAAATTTATTGATTTTATCAGGACAAGGCAATGTACTCTTACAACAACAACAACATGCCTAGTGGAATCCCACAAGTGGGATCGAGGGAGGGTAAAATGTATGCAGACCTTACCACTACCTCATAATAGAGATAGAGAGGCAATGTACTCTTAACAATCACAAAATTGCGCTGCTTATGTATTTACCCACTAAATACCTTTTTTTATAAATACATTTAGATTAGATGCAATTTTTAATGCCTTTGCACGCCTTAGTATTTGTTTCATTTAAACCCGCTACCCGACTTGCATAACCTCAAACCCTCACCGCCCTGCATAGCCTAAAACCTGCACCTGCACTGCCCTGTTGCCATCCCTAAGAGATAGGGCATTTTCCCTACAGCGTACTGCTAATAAAGTGCAGTTAACATAGTTGTTAAATTGGTTTCATTAAGTGTTGATATAGATTTGGAAACTAAAAGATAAAAAGAGGAGAAACCAAAGAACAAAGACCAACTTTAATGGAGCAATCAACTTTCAAGTGAAACCAGCACAAACTAGAGAATTGGAATTCTCACTATACATAAAGGAAAAAAAAATCCATAGATATTTTACCTCACATAAAGTGACTTAAGTAGTTAACTAAGATCCTCTAAGCTCCCACATGGGCTTTTCCTATCCAAATTCATTCTACATGAAAGGACACAAATAAAATAAGTATGTGTAGTTATGTCCATCCAAGAGCCAAAAGTACATCAATGCCCTTAATAGTTAGTCTCTTAAGGGAAAATGAGTTGAATAAAATTACTGTTATCATTGATTCCCCATTGTCTTCAAAGTTATGATACAGGATTTCTTGAGCTAAACCTTGGAACTTTTGTACATTCTCCTCATAAAGGGTCTACTTGAAGGATCCACTTGACCTGGGTTAGCTTCAGACCTGGGTTAGCTTCAGGATATGCATCAATTATTTTCGTGATGCCACTGAAAAGGAAAAGTAGAGACCTTCTCTGAAGTAATTTTTGTTTTTGTTAATCTTCTGTGGGAAATTATATGTATGAATATATGAATAATACAAAAGAGGAGTTCAGAAAAGGTCACTGGTGAAAGTCTGACCAACAAGTTCTCTGAAACAATCAATCTTACAGTAACAACCTGTATGTGGAATGCTCTGGTTGATTAGATGTGAAGACATTGCCAGCGCATGGCTGAGAACCCTTGTGAACTCACTTTATTGAATGTGTTATCATGAGAATAAAGACTAAATGCTGCATTTTTGTTGTGCAGGTGCTAGAACAAGATGGCACGAATGTTTCCGTCCTTGTGCAGCGTGCTCTGTTGTATGAGAGTATGGAGAAATATAAGCTTGGGGCGGAAGACCTCAGAACTGTTATGAAAATTGATCCTGGTAATAGGGTGGCGAGAAGTACCATACACCGCTTGACTAAGATGGCTGGCTAAGGGGCTTTGGAACATTAGCTTTACTAGGCACAGAGGATTTGAAAACTGCTCCCCTTATCGTACCAATTGTAAGGGAACTCTTACGAAGAAATTCTTTTCTACATTTTCTGCTTGGTTTGTTACCTATTGTATTTTAATCTTTTTGTTGTTTGCCACGGTGAACTTCCATTATAATATCTTAAAATTGCTTTGTACTTGAAATTTAAGTGCTGCACATTTTATTCCTGTGACGTGTTCTCATGTTTTATGGGTAACTGGTGTAAGATTTAAGATATAGTTGGTTGATTGATTAATTGATGTGAGTTTTTTTGGGGGGTTATAATAAAGGTTGGAGAATATTTTACTTCATTTTGTTTTCATGTGATCAATGTTGGCTTGACACTCAAGTATTTATTAGGGGTTTATTTTATTAATTTGTCTTATCAATTATGTTTTGAAAATCTTAAATTCAATTACTACTTTCTCTATTTTATTTTAGTTGTTATGTATTGCTTGATTAATATATCGTTTATAAATAATTTTGAACTAATTTATTCTTTATAAATAATTAAATTTTTATTTAATATGCGCTTTTAATTTTAGAATAATTAATGCGCTTTTATAAACTTTTAAATGAAAAAGGAGATAGTGATATTGAGCTGGGCGAGTTAGCATATTCCGAAAGTCATCGAGACTTTGGTTATTGCAGGCGGTTCAGAGTTGAGGAAGTTAGAAGGGCTATTAGTAGGATGAAGAGAGGGAGGGCGCTCGGACCGGATGAGATTCCGATAGATTTTTGGAAGAGCATGGTCAAGGATGGCATAGAGTGGCTGACTAGACTGTTCAATACTATCATGAAGACGGCTAAGATGCCGGAGGAATGGAGGAGGAGTACGATGGTCCCACTGTACAAGAACAAAGGTGATATTCAAAGTTGTAATAATTACAGGGGTATCAAGTTGTTGAGTCATACTATGAAGGCATGGGAGAGAGTGGTGGAGATGAGGGTGAGAAAAGTAGTTTCTATCTCAGAAAACCAGTTTGGATTCATGCCAGGACGGTCGACTACTGAAGCGATCCACCTTGTTCGGAGATTAGTGGAGAAATACAGGGAAAGTAAGAAGGACCTTCATATGGTGTTCATTGATCTTGAGAAGGCCTATGACAAAGTCCCGAGGGATGTCCTATGGAGGTGTTTGGAGATGAAAGGCGTCCCAATGACATATATTAGAGTGATAAAGGACATGTATGACGGGGCCATAACTCGGGTAAGAACGGTGGGAGGAGATTCTGAATATTTTCCTGTTCAGATGGGACTTCACCAAGGATCTGTGCTAAGCCCTTTTTTATTTTCCTTGGTGTTGGATGAGCTGACGCGATCTATCCAGGAGGGAGTCCCATGGTGTAAGTTGTTTGCAGATGACATAGTACTGATTGATGAGACCCGGACCAAAGTTAATGATAGGTTGGAGGTTTGGAGACACGCTTTGGAGACTAAAGGATTTAAACTGAGCAGGACCAAAACAGAATACTTGGAGTGCAAATTCAGTGTAGCGAGGGAGGAAGCAGACATTGATGTGAGACTTGCAGCTCACCTTATCCCCAAGAAGGAAAGCTTCAAGTATCTGGGGTCTATCATCCAGAGTAGTGGGGATATCGATGATGATGTCACACATCGTATTGGGGCGGCTTGGACAAAATGGAGGTTGGCCTCTGGAGTATTGTGTGATAAGAAGATACCATCTAAACTCAAAGGTAAGTTCTACAGAATGGTGGTTAGACCTGCTTTGTTGTATGGGGTGGAGTGTTGGCCAATAAAGAATGTACATGTTCAGAAAATGCAGGTCGCAGAAATGAGGATGTTACGATGGATGTGTGGTCACACCAGGAGCGACAAGATTAGGAACAAGGTCATTCGGGAGAAGCTAGAGGTGGCCCCTGTAGCTGACAAGATGAGGGAAGCGAGACTGCGATGGTTTGGACATGTACAGAGAAGGAGTACTGATGCCCCTGTTAGAAGGTGTGAGAGATTAGATTTGGGAGCTATACGTAGGGGTAGAGGTAGACCAAAAAAGTATTGGGGGGAGGTGATTAGAAACGATATGGTGAAACTTGATCTCACCAAGGACATGACCTTAGATAGGAAGGAGTGGAGGTCGAGAATTAGAGTAGCAGGCTAGTAGGGAGGATAGGAAGGAGTGGTAAGTGTCTGTCTTTTATATGTTATTTATCTGCCTTTATATGTTTACTATCTTGTATCTAGGTATTATTATGTGCTCTTCTCTTTTTGCCTGTGTATCGTATCTAGCGTGTTCTGCTGATGGGTTTTTGTGACGAGGGTTTCCAGGAAACAACCTCTCTACCTATGTGGTAGTGGTAAGGTCTGCGTACATCTTACCCTCCCCAGACCCCACTTGTGGGATTTCACTGGGTATGTTGTTGTTGTTGTTGTAATGCTATTAAGGGTAAAGTTGAAAAAAAAAAATACTTCTTTCTTGATTATGTAAATTGAGAACTATTTTGAGATAAATATTTTTAGCATATATGACAATTAAAATAGGAGAGAATTTATAGTCAATGGAAATGTATGGTGCTTTGGAATGCCATCATCCTTCCAAATTTGCCAAACCTCATGAATAAGTATAGTGATTTTAGCCACATCAGCCATTAAATTTGAGGTTGAGTTGAATAGGGAATTCTCATACCAAATCACTACTTTTAAGCTTGTCATTTGACACCTAAAGCTGGGGTGAGGAATTTGATCAGAATTATCCTCATTGATGATGAATGAGGTGTTGCTTCAGTGATTCACCATTCTGCATCATGTCAAGAGGATGGAGGTTGAAGAAAAATTGCAGGCATTTCAAAACTAGTTTAATTGTTGCAAGGATATGGCAGAATTCTTCGAGGATTTATAAAGTTATTAACATTCGAATATCAATAATTAATTCAAATTTCCCCACAACAACAGAATGTGGTGATTTGTAATGCAAGTGTGTGAGACAAAACCAAAATTGTTGATGTATAAATTAAATTATACCTAGTTGAAAGATAATATACTTTGATGGTATCAAAGAGAAACAAGTAATTGTTCAATGAAAACATATACAAATCATTTTTTAAAGAAAAGTAAAATTTCGGCTATTTAGTTGTTTAGATGAAAATGAATTGAAGATTTAAGAAAGAAAAATGCGGTACAAACTAGTTTTGAATCCCAAAAATAACGACTGAAAGCTACATAAACAGGTATGCATTTGAAAACAACTATTTTCTTTTTTAACAAAAAAATTTTACTCGTCAAATTAATGTAACAAAATTTTATACATATATATAAAACTGACTTTGGGAATAATACACAGATATGAACAAATGCCAAATATATATACAAATACACACGTATATACAAATGCCATATATATATATATATATATATATATATATATATATATATATATACACATATATCATAGAGTTAAGGATTTGTATATATCAATAGTTAACTCTGTGTGTGTGAGCATATTTATACAGTTATAAATTAGTGTATAAAATATGAGATTTTGTGTATAAATATTAAATGTACATTCATTATATATGTATAATATTTTATGTGTGAGATTATGTACATGCAATGATATATACAGACAAGTTTATACAAATGCTTTATTATATAAAATAACTGCATAAAAAATAGATTATAAATTAAGAATTATTTCAACCAAGCGAAATATATTAAGGATTTGTATTTTAAGGATCGTTTCAATCAAATGAAATATATTAAGGATCAATATAAAGTATTACCCATATATTAAGGACAATTTTGATCATTTTCTCGTAATTTTTCCTTCAAACAATTTTGAATTAGTTAAAGAGTTGAAAACTTCACAAACATGAAATTGATGGGCAATTAATGATAGATCTTGATAAAAATGATTACATGAGTTGCATGAAAAAAAATAAGAGAGAAGTATTAAAAACACCCTCGAATTTGACAAAAATTCTTAGTTTCGTCCCTAAACTATTGATAGGCTTAAAAACGCCCCTCAACTTGGTGAACTAAGCTTAAATGCACCTTCGAACTTGGCATGAATTATTAGTTTCGTCCCTAAACTATTGATAGGCTTAAAAATACCCCTCAACTTGGCGAACAAAGCTTAAATACACCCTCGAACTTGGTACGAATTATTAGTTTTATCCCTAAACTATTAATAGGATTAAAAACACCCCTCAGCTTCATGTTTCTGTAACTTATTAAATTTTGATTTGAAATTTTGTAGAGCTTCATTTGCTGCTATATTTTTACAATTCCAAAATCTTCTTATGAGATTGTCATCCGACCATGAAATTTTTAATGTTGCCGGAAGTCCACATAGACAAAATATAATCATAAACAAAATAGGAAAAGAAAAAGAATCAAGCAACTAAAAATGAGAATGCAAAAAAATATATCTTGCTTTGATGTCAGCATTAATGGAGGAAAAGTTAAATGGTAATGTCACGACCCAGGCATAGGGCCTAGATTTGACACGGCGAATGGGAGCCCAAGAGTCCCCAAAAAAGCATCAAGTATCCAAATCCACATCATCGGTTTAGGAAGAACATTCAAATAGCAACACATAGCTCTAAGGGACGAGAGAATAGGACTCACGCTACGGGGGCAAAACGGGGCTTGAGACTTTCCACATTTTCACACCAAAAACGCATATAGCCAAAATACGAAATTTCCATAAATCAAACCAAATGAATACATAAGCCAAATACCACGCATAACATAAAGATTTTAAAAGAGTCTGCATATTGTCCAACAAATGTCTCTAGTTTAGATGGAACGGGGGCCAGGACATGTTCCGGGCTCACCCTCAAATAGGAATGGAAATCTAAGGTAGCATAGGTAAAGAAAAATGGCTTGTCCTTGGAGGATAGGACTCACCACAAGTACTCTTCAGGAGCGGACTACGCATCAAACGGTTGGTAATCGAAATGCTCGGCCCCAGCATGGTAAAATCATATAGGCATAGAGTATGCGTTAGTGCATTTGAATGTACTAAGTATGTGGGCATGCAACACATATGACTTATCAAACCTGCATTTCAGTGTTAGATGACAAGGGCACATAATAAAGAAAGAATCATATATCCAAGGAAGAAATATACAAGATGCTATGAAATTCATGATGCATGAATGAGATGATGCTCATATATATCAGGGATGGACTATAACTGACAAATCAAACTCATGTGAGCTATTACATGAATTAGTTTGATAAAGACCTCCCATCGGTAGGAGAAGATTACTTGCAAAACATTATCTACATTACACCTTACGGAACACACTATTTCGGTGGATGGTCACCTTCCTTACGGAACACACCATTTCAGAAGGATTTTCCAAAATCATATCATATCAGTATCAAAACGAATAACCATTCCTTACGACACAGTCATTTCGGTAATGGCTAGCGTTACTATGTTGGCACATCGTTCGAGGAAAGGGAAGCCCTCGATCCATCGGTGCTAAGTCAACAACATCCCACATGAATACTTATACATATACGTGCTTTTAAGAGATACAATATTCATTACAAAACCGTTCAATGTGCATTTAGGCTCAAATGCCAAATTATAAATTATAATCATGATACTCATGCAAGGAATAACTCATGCACATATACGAAATGGTGCAAGCACCCGAGATGCTCAAAGAGCCATAATCATAAGACATGTATGTGATCACATTCTTGTCATAACCAATGCCTTACCAAAATCATTGCTTAAAACGTAATTGGGCTTAACCCACTTCATAATTTCCATATACATCAATGTTCATGAATGTGAATGCAATACATAGTGTGAGGATAGCATGGGTAATGTAGATTCAAGTTAAAATGAGCCATCATAATATGAAATTGAGTAAATCTATAATTAAATCAACATCTAAATCATGATATAAATCACCCATGCATAAATCAACTTTAGAAGGGGACATGCATGTTCATAACTTCATATCTCAATGTAAATCATCATAATAGTGATCAAAGTAAACTAAAATCATAGGTAAACTTCAGCCCATACATAAATTGGATTTAATAAAATCAAATAAGGAAAACTCATATTTAAAGTGAATTAAAATTTATGAAATCAATTGAAAGGAATGTTGGGTCTTCGTAGTTGAAAGGGACCAAGAATCAATCTCACATACCTTGATTGAGGAGCTGAATTTGGGGAAAGATCTAGCTTGAATTTGAGCTCCAATTAAACCCTAGCTTTGAATCTTGAGAGAGGAGAGTAGAGGGTATTTGGGAGGAGATCTTATGAGGGATAGAGGGTTTAAAGAGAATGAATTAAGAGGGGAGGGATATAAACTGAATTAAGGGTTTAAGATAGATAAAAGGTCACAATTCATAATTAAAATAAATAGAAATTACATAAACGCCATTAATGAGTCGGGCAAAATTTTAACCGTCAGGTCCATACAACCCCCTACACGGTCCGTGGGTCATTACACGGACCGTGAATAGTGATCGTGAACCATCACTTAGACAATTTTCGTGGTGCCAACACTTGGAATTTATCCGAAACTAAGGGGTACTATTCGGGCAGCTACACGCCCCGTGTGACGCGACACAGGTCGTGTCAATGGCCGTGAGATAACACTTTGGTAATTTTCTGCACGAAAAAGTTACTAGATGGTACTTTCATACTTAGAAAAATTTTACGTTGCAAGTCACACGGAGGGCCACATGGCCCCTGAAACACCACACGGACCGTGTGCGTGTGCGTGGCCGTGTGCCCTCACTTGGTTCAAAATCCTCCGTCTCATTCCACTTTGTCGAGATCTTGGCCAAGTGTCCCTCAACGGGAGGCCACACGGTATGTGTGGATTCACACAACCCATGTGGGCCTTCCGTGGAGCTATGCTTGGCAAATTCTCGCTCGGGACAGTATTGAGAGGTTTGGTAAAGCCGTTCGAAAATCCGGGTCCTTACATTATCTCCCCCTTGGGAATATTCGTCCCCGAATGTACAACAAGGCTTGAAAGCTTGACTTGAGACATAAATTATCCGAAATCAAGGTACGCAAATACTTTTAAAACCCATATTAAAACGTATTCAAGTCATTCAAAACATCATAAAAAAATCACTTTCGTGCACATGTATGCATGTCTTGTCATGAGACTCAATAGTGAAAGAATTAGGATTATTTAGAAGAGGATCGTCCTAGTACCTTAGGCTGGAGTAGACTGGAAAAGATGAGGATATCGCTCCATCATGTCCAGCTCCGCCTTAGGCTGGAGTAGATTGGAAAAGATGAGGATATCGCTCCATCATGTCCAGCTCCGCCTCCCACACAGCACTCTTCAGAAGCTGATTTCTCCAAAGCATCTTCATTGAAGCCACGTCCTTGTTACAAAGCCGCTTCACTTGCCTATCCAAGATCTCCATCGGGATTTCCTCATAAGACAAGTTTTCTTCAACCTCAATCCCTTCCAAAGGCACAATGGTGCTAGGATCACCAACTAGCTTCCTCAACATAGACACATGAATGACCGGGTGAATGGAACTCAAGTCCGGAGGCAACTCCAACCTATAAGCCACACCCCCAATCTACTCAACGATCTTATAAGGTCCAACATACTGGGGGATTAGATTGCCCTTCTTACCAAAACGCATCACAGCCTTCATAGACAAAACCTTCACATATACCCAATCACCAACATGAAACTCAAGATCCCTCCTCCAAACATCCGAATAGGACTTTTGGCGACTTTGTGTCGTCTTCAACCTTTCCCTAGCCTCCATCACTAAGTCCGGGCCAACCAGTGCCATCTCTCCCAACTCAAACCACCATACCGGTGATCTACACCTTCTCCCATACAAGGCATCAAACGGTGTCATACCAATGCTAGCATGAAACTATTATTATAAGTAAACTCAATGAGTGGAAGGTGATCATCCCAGTTACCCTTAAACTTCAATACACATGACCTCAACATATCCTCCAAGGTTTGAATAGTCATCTTAGCTTGCCCATCGTTTTAAGGATGTAAAGTGGTGCTCAACTTAATCATAATTTCAAGTCCCTTCTGAAACGATCTCCAAAAGTGGGAAGTGAATTGGGTGCCATGATCCGATATAATGGACCTAGTCAAACCATGCAACCTCACCAACTCTTGGATATATAAACTTGCATAATCCTCGGTGCTGAAGGTAGTCTTGACCGGTAGGAAATGAGCCGACTTAGTCATTTGATCAACAACAAACCAAATGGAACCAAATTGCCTTCGGGTCCGAGGCAATCCAACCATAAAATCCATGTTTACATCTTCCCATTTCCATGTGGGTATCTCAATGTCTTGGGCTAAGCCACCAGGCCTTTGGTGCTTTACCTTCACCTGTTGACAACTCAGACACTGAAATATGAACCTAGCGATGTCTTTCTTCATACCATGCCACCAATACACTTCTTTTAAATCCTGATACATTTTAGTAGACTTCGGGTGAATAGAATAATGAGAGTTGTGAGCCTCACTCATGATCACCCTTCTAAGATCACCCACATCGAAACACAAAGCCGGTCTTGGTACCGGAGCGCACCATCTCCCCCTTGGAGAACACTTCGATCTTCTTTTTGGCAACCAACTTCTTCAATTCAAGTAACAATGGGTCTAAATCTTGCTTAGCTTTTACATCAACCACCACGGAAGACTCTGTCCCGCCTTGCACACGGATACCACCATCGCTCGAATAGGCCAACCTGACACCCAACCTAGCCAACCGGTGAACATTCCTTGCTAACTCCTTCCTTTCCTCGCCAACATGGGTCACACTCCCCATGGATAGCCTACTGAGAGCATCGGCCGCAATATTGGCCTTGCCGAGATGATATAGAACACTCATGTCGTAATCCTTTAGGAGTTCCAACCATCTCCTTTGACTCAAAGTTAGATACCTTTGAGTGAATACATATTGCAAACTCTTGTGATCGGTAAATACACCAACATGAACCCCATACAAATAATGTTACCAAATCTTCAAGTTGAAAACTACTGCCACCAACTCAAGGTCGTGTGTTGGGTAATTACGTTCATGCACCTTTAACTGCCTTGATGCATACGCTATCACCTTACCATGTTGCATAAGCACACAACGCAACCCAATATGCGAGGCATCACAATACACCACAAATCCCTCCAGACCATTTGGTAAATTCAAGATGGGAGCCGGTGTAAGCCGATCCTTTAAAGTTTAGAAACTCCGCTCACATTCATCCGACTACACAAACTTACCATTCTTTTGGATCAGCTTAGTCAATAGACATGCAATAGATGAGAAACCCTCAACAAACTTTTTATAGTATCCGGCCAACCCCAAAAAACTTCGAATATCTGAGGGAGTCAACGGTCTGGGCCAGTTCTTCACGACCTCAGTCTTCTTCGGATCCATCTTGATACCATTACCGTACACCACATGACCAAGGAAAGCCACTTCACCCAGCCAAAATTCACATTTGCTAAACTTGTCATACAATTTCTTCTCTCTTAAGGTTTGGAGAACCACCTTCAAATGATCCCCGTGCTCCTGCTCACTTCAGGAGTAAATGAGAATTTCGTCAATGAAGACCACCACAAAGCCATCAAAGAATGGCTTAAACACTCGATTCATCATATCCATGAACACGGTCGAAGCATTGGTTAGGCCAAACGACATCACCACAAACTCAAAGTGCCCATACCTTGTCCGTAAGGCTGTTTTGGGAATGTCACACTCCCTAACCTTCAACTGATGATACCCAAAACGAAGATCAATCTTTGCGAAATGGGTAGCCCCTTGAAGTTGGACGAGCAAATCATCAATCTTGGGCAATGGGTGCTTATTCTTAACGGTCACCTTATTCAGTTGCCTATAATCCATACACATCCGAAGAGATCTGTCCTTCTTTCTTACAAACAACACCAGAGCACCCCACGACAATATACTGGGCCGAATAAACCTTTCTCCTACAAATCCTTTAACTGCTCTTTTAACGTTTTTAACTCCACCGACGCCTACGATAAGGAGGAACAGATATAGGCTGAGTATCCAGAAGAAGATCTATGCCGAAGTCTACCTTCTTTTTAGGAGGGATACCGGTCGAGTCTTCAGGGAACACATCCAAAAACTCATTCACTACAGGAACCGACTAAAGAGTAGGCACTCGAAGTCCATATCCTTGACCCTCACAATATGATAAATGCACCCCTTAGAAATTATTTTCCGCGCCTTGAGGTAGGAAATAAACTGACCTTTAACAGAGGAGTCACCACCCTTCCATTCAAGAATGGGCTCACTGGTAAGTTGGAACTTGACCTTTCGGGTTCTACAATCTATAGAGGCATATGATGCATGCAACTATCCCAAGAATCATGTCAAGGTCAAACATCTCAAGTTCCACAAGATCACACTGAAAAATTTTGTGCAACACAGATTCAGGGCAACCAGGATAGACTCTATGTGCAATAACAGATTCTCCCACGGGAGTATAAACTAAGAAGGGATCCCTCGAAATCTTGGGACTCAAACCAAATTTAACAGCCAACAGAGGAGTCACAAAAGACAAATTTACACCCAGATCAAGCAAAACATAAGCATCAAAATCAAAGACTTTTAACATACCAGTCACGACATTCAGAACTTCCTCAACATCCTGACGGGTGTGGAGTGCATAAAACCAATTGTTCCTTGGGGCAACACCTCAGGGATATCTTTGTTGGCCTTGCCCGCCTTGATCCACCTGACCTTGGCCTCTACAGGCATTCTTAGGACAACCAGCAACCTTATGATTTTTATCACCACATCCGAAGCAAACACCCAAATCCCTCCAACAAATTAAACTCTAGTGTGGGGCTTTTCACACTTATCACACAGAGGATACTCCTATCCACCACCAACCGGTGCCCTGGGAGGAGGTACCCGAGCATTAGCGACCCGAGCTGCCAAACCTTGGCCCTGTTGGAAGCGACCGAAGCCACCACTTTGAGAACAAGAGAATCCACCATCAAAATGGGCCCTCTTCGGATCGTGAACCCCTCTCTTGAGTTTCTCCCTTTCAATCTGTTCAGCATACACCATGAGTCTAGTAATATCCATATCTCAAATAAACATAGCAGTACGACATTCTTTCACAAGCAAATCAGAGATACCCAAAACAAACTTGTGCATCCCTGCACGGGGGTCAGCCACAAGTGACGGAGTATACTTGGAGAGCTTTGTGAATTTGAGGGCATAGTCCCTCACACTCATACCTCCTTGCTTGAGATTGATAAACTCAGTCATCTTGGCCTCCCTAAGCTCAAGTGGAAAGAAGCGATCAAGGAACGAAAATCTGAACTCTTCCCAATTGACATCACCATTGCAAACCCTCTCCATAGACCATAGGGTATACCACACCTGAGCTACATCTTTCAGTTGGTAGGCAGCCAATTCAGCCTTCTCCTCATAAGTGACACCCATAATGTTCAATATCTTGGTGAGCTCATCAATGAACTCCTGAGTATCTTCATCAGCCTTTGACCCATGGAACTCCGGAGGATTCATCCGGGTGAAATCCCTCACCCTAGAAGCAAGCGGAGGATCCCATGAAAGGTTAGCCTGCCTTGTCTGAGAGGTCACCACCTGGGCAAGCATGGCAAAGGCTGATGGGTTCATCCATAAACTCTTGAGGAACCTGCTCCTCATTAGACGGATCCGGCCTTGGTGGGAGGGGTCTTCCTCGAGGCATATTATGAAACTGAGCAGCGACACCATTAAGATGAGGAAACCAAATATACGAGTCATAGCACGACATAAGGCGTGAAGAAGTGAGACAATTCCTAGAATGCCTTCATAGCCTCCCACTCATAGGCATGGTGCATTTCACACCCATGAATAAGACTCTACTCGACGCAGCATGTTGGACTCCGAGGACCATTTATAAACCTAGGGCTCTGATACCATCTTTTATCACGGCCCAGGATTAGGGTCTAGATGTGACACGACTAATAGAAACCCTAGTGTCCCCAAATAATCCTCAAGTATCTAAATCCACATCATCGGTTCAGGAAGAACATTCAAATAACAACATATAGCTCTAAGGGACGGGAGAAAAGGACTCACGCTATGGGGGAAAACGGGGCTTGGGACTTTTCACATTTCCACACCAAAAATGCATATAGCCAAAATACAAAATTTTCATAAATCAAACCAAACAAATACATAAGCCAAATACCACGCATAGCATAAAGACTTTAAAAGAGTCTACACATTGTCCAATAAATGCCTCTAGTTAAGATGGAACAGGGGCCAGGACATGTTCCCGGCTCACCCTCAAATAGGAATGGAAATCTGAGATAGCATAGGTAAAGAAAAATGGCTTATCCTTGGAGGATAGGACTCACCACAAGTACTCTTCAGGATCAGACTACGCGTTAAACAGTTGGTAATCGAAATGCTCGGCCCATACATGATAAAGTCATGTAGGCATAAAGTATGCATTAGTACATTTGAATGTACTAAGTATGCGGGCATGCAATGCATATGACTTATCAAACCTGCATTTCAGTGTGAGATGACAAGGGAACATAATATAGATAGAATCATACATCCAAGGAAAAAATATACAAGATGCCATGATATTCATGATGCATGAATGAGATGATGCTCATATGTATCGGGGATGGACTATAACTGACAAATCAAACTCATGTGAGCTATTACATGAATTAGTCCGATAAAGACCTCTCATCTGTAGGAAAAGATTACTCGCCAAAGGTAATCTACATCACACCTTACGAAACACACCATTTCGTTGGATGGTCACCATCCTTACTGAGCAAACTATTTCAGAAGGATTTTCCAAAATCATATCATAATAAAAATGAATAACCATTCCTTACGACCCGGTCATTTCGATAATGGCTATGCTTCCTATGTTGGTACATAGTTCGAGGAAAGAGAAATTTCCCCTAGGGATAGCTCTAACTCCCCCAATCCATCGGTGCTAAGTCAACAACATCCCACATGAATACTTATGCATATACGTGCTTTCAAGAGATACAATATTCATTACAAAACCATTCAATGCGCATTTACGCTCAAATGCTGAATCATAAATCATAATCATGGTACTCATGCAAAGAATAGCTCATGCACATATACGAGATGGTGCAAGCACCCGAGATGCTCAAAGAGCCATAATCATAAGATATGTATGTGATCATATTCTTGTCATAACCAATGCCTTACCAAAATCATTGCATAAAACGTAACTGGGCTTAACCCACTTCATAATTTCCATATAAATTAATGTTCATGAAAGCGAATGCAATGCATGATGTGAGGATAGCATGGGTAATGTAGATTCAAGTTAAAATCAATCATTATAATATGAAATTGAGTAATTCGATGATTAAATCAACATCTAAATCATGATATAAATCACCCATGCATAAATCAAGTTAAATGGGGGCATGCATGTTCATAACTTCATATCTCAATGTAAATCATCATAATAGTGATCAAAGTAAATTAAAATCATAAGTAAAGTTCAGCCCATACATCAATTGTATTTAATAAAATCAAATAAGGAAAATCCATATTTAAAGTGAATTAAAATTTATGAAATCAATTGAAAGGAATTTTGGGTCTTCTTGGTTGAAAGGGACCAAGAAATCCCACATACCTTGATTGAGGAGCTGAATTTGGGGAAAGATCTAGCTTGAATTTGAGCTTTAGTTAAACCCTAGCTTTGAATCTTGAGAGAGGATAGTGAAGAGTATTTGGGAGGAGATCTTATGAGGGGTAGAAGGTTTAAACAGAATGAATTAAGATGGGAGGGATATCAGCTAAATTAAGGGTTTAGGATAGGTAAAAGGTCACAATTCATAATTAAAATAAATCAAAATTACATAAACGCCATTAATGAGTCGGGCAAAATTTGAACTGCCAGGTCCATACGGCCCCCTACACGGTCCGTGAGTCATCACATGGACCGTGAACAGTGACCGTGAACCATTAGTTAGACAATTTTTGCAGTGCCAACATTTGGAATTTATTCGAAACTAAGGGGTACCATACAGACGGCTACACGGCCCGTGTGATGCTACACAGCTCATGTCAACGACCCTGAGATAACACTTGGGTAATTTTTCGCACGATAAAGTTACGAGACGGTACTTCCATACTTAGAAAAATTTTATGTAGCGAGTAACACGGAGGGCCACATGACCCGTAAAACACCACATGGACCGTGTGAGTGGCCGTGTGCCCTCACTTGGTCTGAAATCCTCTGTCTCATTCCATTCTGTCGAGATTTTGGCCAAGTGTCCCTCCATGGGAGGCCACACGGCCCTTGTGGGCCTTTAGTGGAGTGATGCCCGGCAAATTCTCGCTCGGGGCGGTACTGAGAGGTCCGATAAATCTACTCGAAAATCTGGGTCCTTGAGGATTACTTTCTAGTGAACAATCACTTTTAAAAGAAAAAAATTTCTAGTTACTAATTAATTTAAAAGATAACTGCTAAAATATAGGAAATATTGTGTAAAATATCTATTGAGTTAAATCTCTTACACAAAAAATGATCCACACTTTTTTTCTTTACTAGAAATGGCCAATCGACTATTGCTTGTACCAAATATAGCCGCTCAGCTATTTAGTATACAATTGGCTATGTTAATTTAGTCATATGTCCATTTTTTCGATTTTTTGAAAATAACCCTTTTCTCTATTTATTTGTTGTGTTAATTTTAAAAACATTGTTGTTTGAATTCTTTTTTGTTGCTTTAAAAAAAAAATCCATTCTTTTCACTTCTTTTACGAAAAATAAATATTTATGCTTTTTCTTATTATTTTTATTTTTTCTTTTAGTTATTAAGGTTAAAGTGAATGATAGTCAAATAAATGTCTATATAGATACATTGCATAATCGTTTATATAATATTGATATACGATTATGCATTATTTATAGAATGTCAATACATATTTATATACTATTTATATAGTATTGATACATATTTATACACTAAATATACAATATTGATACATTACATAATTATCTGTACAATATTGATACACATTCATCCAATGTTGACACATGAAAAAAAATTGCAGGGAATTTTTTTGTAAAAAAAAAAAAAAAGAGGGAAAAGTTTTTTTATTAAAAAACTCAGCAAGAAAACAATTTAAAAAATAAGAAGTTTTTTTAAATAAAAAGCTAACAATTTTTTTTTTTTTTAAAAAAAAGGACAAAAAATTGGAAGCAAAAATAGCTTAACAGCCTTCTAATGAACCCATCACTTTTTTGGCTATTTTTTCTAATGTATAGAAAATAAAATATTTTTTTGATAAACTTTTTATTCTTTTATATTTTCCAGAACACATTTATTTTGGGCTTGTCAAATCCTTATCGTGGACTTTATTTAATTCTTAATCAAAAATCTAGTTTCTTGATTAAGAGTACTTTTGTACTCGCCCTTAAATTTTTACTAGTACGAAATTACAGCATTTGCTAACCGTTGTTGCTACCTTTCAACATTTAGGAGCTCTTTGACGTGAAATATAAAATATAATAATATCAGATAAAATGTAGAATTATTTTATTTCATATTTAGTTGAAGGTATTAGATAGTTCTTGACTTACTTATTTCACCATTTTTATCTTAGGAATGTGATAAGTTATTCCACATACATAATGGAATAAATTATCCCAAGATAACTTATGGCTTGTACACTCTCACACTTAACACTTGACCTGGTCCCTTATTAGAATAAGAGTAGAAAATAATAAAAAGTAAAAGACGTAAGAGTTTTACGTGAAAACCTCCTTACTCAAGGGAAGAAAAAAAATCACAAGTTGTCCCACAGGATTTCAAATCAACTTCATTATTATTATGAAGCAACAAATGTGTCACGATCCAAGTTTCTAGATATGACGCCGCGATTGCAATTCTTGATGAAAATCCAACCTGACCTTCTTAGCATATCATAAGCATTCATAGGTAATGAAATGGACAGTTATAAATTGGAAGATCAAATAAAAGATGTCTAAGCATAACATCATAAGAAAAATAATTAGACAACTTAGACTCCATACGTGATGTCCAATAATGCCTCTAACATACTAGGATAGTCGAGGGCTAAGACATGTCCCTAGCTCGCCCTCAAAGTAAAGTAAAACAAGAGATAATCTCAAAGTATCTTAACAAGATGAGAAAATAAAGCTAGAAAGTGATAGGTTTATCCACGGAGCATGAGAACTCACCAACAATCTTCAAGTGTCACCGACTAGCCACGGAAGTGAGGAGGAGGAGTATAATCATTCGTCCCTACATTGTGATATAATGTAGGCAAAAGTATGCATCAATACATTTGAATGTATTAAGTATGTCGACCATGCATGTAATATAAAGCATGTAGTGCAAGGACCAAGTAAAAAAGCATGATATAGAGTAGAATGTAAAAACATGGTAAATATGTAAGTGGTCAATGCACAAGTAAAACATATATTAGGTTATGAAAAGTGTCATACAATATCATACATATGTGGTAGAACCATAACCGACGATAAGACCATGTGAGCTATAACATGGAATTCTAATGCCTACACATACATAAGAGAAAAGGGAGACCATTCACCAAGGTAGGACTAGAGTCCTTAGTAAGCGAGTATCATAATAATAATGTTATATGTGGATCCATTAGCTAGGTCATATTGGCAACATAAACCAACGGTGGCACGTAGTTATGAGACTGGAAGATTTATATAAGGACCCTATAAGCCAATCCCCCACTCCAAAGCCTTGTTTGGTGTTAAGTCAAATCCCATAGAATACATAACATAATCATAAATTATACTTGTTATAAATCATAGTTCATACTTGTCATGATTCATAGGCTTGTCTTTGGTGGAAAGGTAAATTCAAGTAGACTAATCCAGTTCATAAGATTCATATTTATAGAATAGCTCATTTTCATGTAAATTAGCCAATATGCATAAGTGTAGACCTTTCATCATTACCATTCATGCCTCAATTTGAGTGAATTGGGATACTAAGTCACCATTTAAGTCCTAAGCCACCCTATTTCATAAACTTGCTTGAAGAATTAATATTCTATAATCATACATTGAGTTGAAAATTAGGGCAAAAGTATGAGTTCACAATCAATAAGTTAGAAATCATGTAATCAAAGCAAATTCATGCATAATCATGTAATTTGAGATCACCTCAATCAAAATTGAAAGAACCCATTTACAATTTCATAAACCTAGGTATCATATATGTGAAATCACTTATAAATCATATAATTCATGTAGTTTGATATAATTTATGCATGATTAAGTAAATAATTTTAATTTAAATCATAATTCATGCAATTGGAATTGAAATTACCAAAACCCTTAAAATACACACTTGTGATGCTATGAAAAAATGAAAAAATTGATTAGCTCCATGGGTTAAAGATATCCATGGATGAAGACCCACATACCTTATGAAAAAAATAGCTCAAAATATGGAAAATTGGCGGAGAACTTGGAATCCTAACTTGAAACCCATCAATGGAACTTGAAGGATGAACTTAGAGAAGTAGTTTGAAGGTGAATGATTTAGAATAGGGTTGGTTTGGGTAGTATGGGGATGGTTATGGGTAATTTTAGGGATAAAATGATGTAGTTCAGGGATTAAGTAGGTAAAAAATGACCAAAAAGTCCTTCATTAAAACTGGTCAGAAGAAATCATAAGAGAGGTCTACGACTCATAGATTTGGTCTTGTGGAAATCAGACCTAATTTTTTAGGTTTCTAAAGTCCATTTACGAATCACCTATCCATAGATTGTAGTTCGGACCACAACCCATAGAAGGGTCTCATCCTATTCATTTGTCAAATGTTTAGAAGCTTGTAATTTTAGACCCCCAAACCACGATCTTATTCTACAACTTTAGTTCTTTTTGCAAATCGTAGATACTCCTCGTACTTTCCCTCAACACTTAACCAAATTTCAAGTTTTGGAATCCAATCTATGAATTCATATTACATCCTGCAGTTTCATGTGCGGGTTCTTCCTTTTCCTTCGTAATCTATATTCAGAAATGTAAATTTTCACCAAAACTAACCCTATCTTCGAGCCTAGTCTATGACCCATAAATCAGCCGGTGACTTGTATAAGGGACTTCGTGGTTCCTTCTAAATTTTTTTCCAGTTTTAGTTACTATCCATGAGAGCCCTACTATGATCGATAAACAAGATGATGAGTCATAGATGGTGATTGTCCATTAGGACCTAGCAAAAATATTTTACAACCTTTTTCCATAATCCGACTTTCTAATTTATAGGGTGTTATAACATCTTTCCTTTGGAAACATTCGTCCTGGAATAAGATAAAAGTTAGTTTGAGTAGAGTAAAATGGATATCAACAACCCTACATGAATGCAATAATGTAACTTACACATCAAGTTTGTGGAAAATTTTCAAACTTATCCATAAAATATCATTAAAATTAGTTTCATGGGTGTGCATACATGTACCGTGTCATGAAAAAGCTGAAAATCTGAGCAAGAATACTAATTATCTTAGGCATGAGTGAATGGAAAGAGGTAATTATATCATTTCATCATGTGTGCATCCGCTTCCCATGTATCACTTTTAGCCTGTTGATTCATCTACAATAACTTGATGGATATAATTTTCTTGTTTCTCGGCCTCTTAACTTGACGGTCCTAAATTTTAACAGGATCCTCTACATATATAAGTTAAATTTTCTCCACACCCACACTTTCCAATGACACAATATAGTTTGGATCACCTACAAATTTCCTCAACATTAACACATGAAATACTAAATAAACTACAGCCAAATCCAATAGCAACTCTAACTCATAGTCCACCTTGCCAATTCATTTTAAGATCTTATATGATCCCACATATCTAGGACTTGACTTTTGCTCTTTTATCAAAATGCATTACACCCTTCATGGGTGATACTTTCAAATAAACCCAATCCCCCATATCAAATTCAAGATCCCTCTTTCTAATATCTGAATACGACTTTTTACGGATTTAAGTAGTTTTCAACTTCTCTGTTATGAGCCTCACCTTTCCATAACATTAATTACCAATTTAGGAACAATTAATCCATGTCATCTACTTCAAACCACTCCATCGGAGACCTACATCTTCTCTTATATAAAACTTCAAATGGAGCATTAATGCTCGAGTGATAACTAGTTATAAGCGAATTCAATAAGCAATAGATGAACATCCCAATCGCTCTTAAACTCGAGAACACAATCCCTTAACATATCTTCTAGAGTTTAAATAGTTCTCTCGGCTCGTCCATTGGTTTGAGAATAGAAAGCGGTGCTTAACTTCACCTTGGTACCAAAACCTCTCTAAAATAACTTCAAAAAATGTGAAGTAAACTGAGTACAAAGGTCTAATATGATAGATAATGACATAACATGCAATCTCACCAAGTCCCATATATACCATTTGGCATACTCCTCGACACTAAAGGAAATCTTGATATGGGCTAATTTCATCATTCTATCCACTTTTACCCAAATTGAGTCATGTTGCTTTCGAGTACGAGGAGAACCTATTACAAAGTCTATATTCACATCTTTTCACTTTCAAGTAGAGATTTATATGTCTTGCGCTAAACCACTCGACCTTTGATGTTTGACTTTCACTTGTTGGCAATTTGAACATTACATTACAAACTAGTTATGTCCTTCCTTATATTGTTCCACCAATGCACCTTCCTTAAGTCTCTATACATCTTGGTAGATCCAAGATGTATTAAATATTAGAAATTATGAGCTTCACTCAATATCATGATTCGTAAGCCATCAACATTTGGAGCAGATAACTGGCCTTGATAACAAAGTACTCCATCTCCCCTTGTGAGAATCACCTTCTTTTCAACAACTAACTTCTTCAATTCAAACAATATTTGATCCAAGTTTTGGTTTGCTTTAACATTTGCTACCAATGATTTTTTGACCTATTTTGCACAAGAATACCACTCTTTTTAGAATCATTTAGCCTCACCCCAAGAGAGACAAAGTCATATCATTAATCAACTCTTTCTTCTCATCATCAACATGCACAATACTACCCATAGACAACCTACTAAGTGCATTAGCCACAACATTAGTCTTGCCTAGATGATGTGACATGCTCATGTCATAGGTCTTTTGAAGTTCAAGCCACCTCCTTTGCCATAGGTTTAAGTCTCGTTAGTAAATACATATTGCAAACTCTTATAGTCGATAGATATATCAATATGTACCCCATAGAGGTAGTGACACTAAATCTTTAAAGCAAATACTATGACTGCCAATTCAAGATCATTGATTGAAATTTTTTTCTCATGCACCTTATTACCTTGATGTATATGCTATAACTTACCATGTTGCATCAAAACACACACAAACCAACACACGAGGCATCATAAAAGAAATCAAACCCATCGATACTTTTTGGCAATTCCAAGATAGGAGTCGAAGTAAGATAATCCTTCAATGTTTGGAAGCTCTTCTCATAAGCTTCTAACAATTGAAACTTTACCTTCTTTCGAGTCAACTTAGCCAAAGGCAATGTAATAGATGAAAATCCTTCAATAAACCTTCTATAATACTCGTCCAAGTTCAAGAATCTTCTAATATCTAAAGGAGACAATAGTCAAGTCTAGTTCCTTACTGCCTCTATTTTCTTTTGATCAACCATAATTCCATCATTGGACACCACATGACCAAAGAATGCTACTTTTCTCAACTAGAAGCCACATTTACAAAATTTGGCAAAGAGTTGCTTGTCCCTCAAGGTTTATAATATGATCCTCAAGTGACCCATATGTTCCTCTTTATTTTGAGAATAAACTAATATGTCATCAATAAACACCACTACAAACATTTCTAGGTACGCTTTGAGCACTCCATTCATTAAGTCCATGAAGTCTGTCGGAGCATTAGTCAATGCAAATGATAAACTATGTCCTCTCAAAAATATCACACTCCTATACCCTTGGCTGATAATAGCTGGACTGAAGATGTATTTTGGAGAAGCAACTCGCCCTTTGCAATTGATCAAACAAATCATCTATCCTCAAAATTAAATATTTATTCTTTAAGGTCACCTTATTCAATTGCAAATAGTTTATGCACATCTAGAGTGACTCATCCTTCTTCTTTACGAGCAATATAGGGGCACCCCCGGTGGCACATTGGGACTAATAAACTCTTCTCCAACAAGTCTTTAAATTGCTCTTTTAATTTCTTGAGTTTCTTGGGGCCATATGGAAAGGAGGAATAAATATAGGCTAGGTATCATAAAAAAGATCTATACTGAAGTCAATTTACCTTTGAAGAGGAATATTGGGTAGGTCATCAGGGAAAACACTGACTCAAAAAGTAAGAGTTTCAAACTTGGCATTTCTCACCCTCACAATATGATAGATATACACCTTAGCAATCAACTTTCGAAATTTAAGACATGAAATGAATCAATCCTTAGATACCAAATCACTACTCTTCCATTCAAGAACCACCTCATTAGGAAATTAAAAATTGACCTTATGGGTTCTATAATTATTAGATGGATGCAACCAATCCGTATCGTGAATGATGTTAAAATCAGTCATATCAAGTTCAATAAGATCACAAGGAATAATTTTATGCAAGACCGAGATGGGAAATTTTTGATAAACTCTTCAGGACCAAATTGACTCACCAACGAGAGCATAAACCAAAATATGGCTCTAACAATATTTTAGGACACATATCAAATCTTATATCTAGAAAGGGAATAACAAATGACAAGTTGATACGCAAATCAAGCAATTATACATCAAAGTGGAAGACCTACAACATATCCATAACAATGTCGGGAGACTCCTCAACGTCACATCTTTCCTAGCATGAAAGGGATAAAATTGGTTATTGCATTGACCACTACCTTGTTGAGTTTGTGCACCTTGTCCTCCTTGAGTGGCTTGATGTTGATGACAACCTTCCCTACCCTTATTTTCAACACTGGGTATTTAGAGGGTTTGAAACCCATCTTACCACATCCATAGAAAGCTTTTATCCCAACCAAACACTTGCCCATATGATTTCCTCCGCACTTAGGACATTTGGGGAAAGTAGTTCCACTTGGGTTTGTACTTCCACCTTGAGCCTTAGGGTAGGGCACCCTATCCGTATCAAATCATTGGTTGGAAGCTTAAGAGGACCTTTGTCCTTGAATCTTTTAGCCTTGTTAGAACCGGCCATTAACATCATCAGATTTGGAATTGGAGAACCCACCTTCAAATCAATCCCTTTGGACTCTCTCATTCTTTTTTCTTGATATTCTCACCCTCAATTTGCTTGGTATATGTCATTAGCCTAGAAATGTTCGTCTCTCAAACAAGCAATGGCATTTTGGCATTCCTTTATGACTAAATCGGGTTCGCCCAAAACAAACAAGCTCATTCTAGCCCAAAAATCAGGTACCAAAGAGGAAGTTGATGTGGTATCAAAATACGACACTTTTGATACTTAAAATTTAGAATATGATACTTTGGATGCTTAAAGCTTAGGAATTTTGTATGCTCAGTGGTGCGTTTGTTGGATCTGATGTGTGTATGTTCCGTTTCACAGAAAATGAGGATTTGACATGATTTTGGTTGAAGTTCAGAACTACAAGATGGTTTGAGGATATATGAGCTCAATTATGAGCCATAGTCATGCTCAGGGGTCATAGAAAATATCCATAGATGAAATCTTATGATATACAGAAGAATGGAAAGTATAATCCAAGAATATGAGTCGTAGATCAGACTACGAGCCATAGAATGGAAGGTTTGAGACTACAGTGTTCCAGTTGAAGTTTCTATGAAACCTTAGGACACGACTTGTAGATTGTTTGATAGGTTGTAAAAGTCTAATCCTAGACTAAATCCAGTATCTGCGAGAAGAAACTTTGATTGAAGACCACGAGCTCGTAAATCTATTTACAATTCATAAATGGGCTCGTGGAAGTTGTCGAATCTAGTTTTTCTAGTTCATTTTGAATTCGAATTTTGATATTTATGTATAGGTTTTTAGGTTTCTCCTTTATGCGTTTTCCTTATTTTTTAAGTTTAAACTCAATTTAACACAATGAAACCTTCACATTTGTTTGTTATTATTCTTTGGTGATTTTTAAGTTGAATTTCAATTAAGGTTTCGAGTTTTCATCTACTCGAATTGTATGTTTATGATCATACGATTAACGTATATTATTGATCACCATCTTACAAATATGACTAGCTAAACCCACAACTAGGATTGTTGGAACCATGAAGAATTAACAAAGTAAAATCAAATAATTAGTAATCCTTAGATAGTTTGCATGCATGTATTAAATATCTCTTCATTTTGATTGCTTTTTAACAGTGGATAATGTTAGAACTCGTCTTACTCTTACTTTCCAGACCAAGGGGATAATAAATAGAAAAATAAATAAATAACAGAGATTTGCATATGATTACACTCATCTAATTAGCCTGCATGGATCAAGGGATGGTTAAATTTGGGACCAAGGTAAGGGTTGGTAACGTATCCATAGACGGACTAAGTTGTGTGGTGAAATTCATCTATTTGCTATACCAAGTACTTAGGTGAACATAACTTATCAGTTCTGCATGATACAAACTAGAAAAAGTTATTATTATAAGGTTATAAGATGTTATAAGTTCATGAAGAACATAATGCCTTAGTTGCTTACTTTTATTGATTTTTCAACACTCCCATGCAAATTGATTATAGAATAGGCTTTTTATTTATTGGTTTTTATTTAATTACTTACCTCCCTTCTGGGAGATAAGTCGATTAATAGTTTAAATTCATGTCAATTAAACTAAGTCCAAATCATATTCCTGGTGGAATCGACCCTAACCTCGGTTAGATTCTATATTTGACAATGACTGCTTTATACTTCTTTCATGAGGTGTAATTTAGGAGTATCAAATTTTGGAATTATTATTGAGAAATAATATTTTTAGATTAGATTGAGTGATTTAACTACTAGTCCTTATTTCCTAGTTTTACACTTTTTTAGTTATTTTTGTTCTTTTTCAGTGCTTAGATATGGTGTATGTCAAATACACAAAGTCGAAGCAGCCCCTTGACTCTTTATGATCCAGAATTACCGAGAAACTTGTAGAGAATGGCTCGTGACATCACTACATGTGAAGTGGATGACACAATTGAACAATTAAGGATAGAGCTTGCAAGGGTGACACAAACATTAGTTTGTTGGTGAAACATTGGTCCACTGATGAAACATAACCAAGAACGAGTCATTGTGGTAAGCTGCCAAGAGAAAGCACCAGAGGTCAAGGAAATCAAGGTCAGAACTATAACAGAGACAACAAATACAATTGCGACAATAATTCTAATAGGAATAGGTACTATGATAAGAATAGAGCCCAAGACAGAGATGTTGAATGGGTGCGAAGAGAAACCTACAAGAATGAGAGGACTGGCGTCTACATCCCCCCTGGAAACCATAATGGAGGAATAGAAAGTTCAGGGATTAAAGAGATATTGGGTAACTTAAGGCTGATGCACAAGTTAAGACTTTTAAGGATACGAAAGGTGACATATCTGGGATTTATCAGAAAATTTAGTCACATACAGTCATCATCAAGAAATTAGAGAAATAATTTAGCCAGATGTCTGCAACCTTAAACCAATCCCAAAAGGGTACACTACCTTGCAATACCATTTAAAATCCAAAGAATGATGGGCATTGTATGTCAATGACTACCCAAGGTGGAAAACAGACCATAAATATACCAATGTCGATTATGATGGAGGATGAGGTCATTGAGGGCAATAATGTGACAATGGGCATAACACAATAAAAAAATAGAGACAAAGAGCCCTTAGATATAGAGGGGAGGGAGAAGGTAGCCCCAAAAGCTCCAATTCCTATGAAAAGGCCTCCACTGCCTTTCTGCCAAAGGTTGAAGAAGAAAGTTAAGGAGGATAAATTTTAGAAATTCATATCTATGTTGAAGCAATTGTCAATCCATCTCCCTCTTATTGATTCATTAGAGAAAATGTCTGGGTACATAAAGCTTATAAAGGATCTAGTCATGAATAAGAGGACAGTGAGCTTAGAACTTCCAAACGACATTAATCATTGCAGTGTCATAACCACTAGATCTCTTATGCAAAAGAAAGAAGGTCTCAGAGCATTTACCATTCCTTGCACTATTGGAGTGTTCAATAGGCGTTATGTGACTTGGGCGCTAGCATTAACTTGATGCCTCTTGTTGTGTATAAATAGTTAGGCTTAGGAGCCCTTACTCCAACTACAATGTAGTTTCTTATGGTATGTCGGACAGTCAAGAAGTTTGTAGGTATTCTATATATTGTTCTAGATGGGGTTAAGAGCTTTATATTCCCAACAAATTTTATTATACTTGACTGTGAGGTTGATTTTGATGTTCCTATCATTTTTAGGAGACCCTTCCTAGTTATTAGGCGGGCTCTAGTTGACATGGAATTGAGATAACTTAAATTTAGATTGATTAATAAAGAAGTTGTCTTCAATATCTGTCAATCTACGAAGCAACCAAGTGATTGATAAGTTATCTCTATTATTAAAAGCATTGATGAAGTGAGATCAAAGGTCCCCATTGAAGAGAGATTGGATGTCAAAGCCTTAACAGTAGTGATCATGAAATTTGATAGATAGGATATTCTAGAATATGATGAAATGATCAATACACTTCAAGGACAAGGTTTATACAGGTGTCCCCTCAAGATGGAGTTAGACTTAAAGAATATAGAGACTCCACCTACCAAACTATCCATTAAGGAACCACCTGTCTTGGATTTGAAAGCTCTTCTATCCCATCTTCGATATGTGTTCCTAGGCCCTACAACACTCTACCAGTAATCATAGTGATTGATCTTAATGAAGGACAGGTAGAGGCATTACTATCAAACCTAAAATGCTTCAAAAAAGCCATTGGGTGGACGATTACAAACATAATTAGCATTCCTCTAGGCATATGCACTTGTCCCAAACTACAAGCCTAGTATCAAGTAGCAATGGTGCCTCAATCCTCTCATGCAAAAATTTGTTTGTAAAGAAATAATCAAGTAGTTAGATGTAGGAGTAATCTATCCTATTGCAGAGGGTGAGTGGGCGAGTTCTGTCCACTGTGTGCCAAAGAAGGTAGATATCACTGTGGTTTCTAATGTAAATAATAAACTTATCCCGATGAGGCTAGTCATAGGCCAGAGGCTAGTCATAGGCCGGAGGCTAGTCATAGGCCGGAGTGTCTATATGGAATACAAAAAGCTAAATGCTTCTACAGAGAAGGATCACTTTCCAATGCCATTTTGAACATCACGTACGTAGAAACGTTGTAGAAAAGTTTGTTTTGGACAGGATAATACGAGTTAATCTATGGCTCATGGATTGAACCACGAATCGTAGACAGACTTCATGGTCTAGAATGTGCCTTAGCAAAATTTGGAGCTGAAGAAGTGTTGGGAACTTGAAATTTAGCTAATTGTGGATGGGAACCACAAGGGGTCCTTACGGATCGTAAAGTGAGTCGTACTTGGGGCCAGAGAGGTGAGACATCTTCTAAGTCTAGAAGGTGTATATTAGGGCTAAGTATGACGCATAAAAAGAAGCACGAGTCGTAACCTTGGTGTAATAAAGTGAGGCTTAGAGAATGTTATAAGAATCTAAATTCAATGGGATAAAACCTCAAAGCACAACTCGTACTTCAATCTATGGCTCGTAGAAGGATCCGGCAGGTTTTTAATGAAGGGAGTTTCAGTTATTTTTTACCCTTTTGACCCCTAAACTGTGTCATTTTGACACCTGTAACCACCCTAACCAACTTGATTCATTAAAAGCACCCCTATTCTCAATCTAACTCATTTACTTTTCAAATCACTCTCAAAATTCAAAATTTTCTCTCTCTAATAAAGCCTTTGTTGAAGCTTAGGGATTCAAGATTTTGATCAAGAAACTCAAGGTCAATTCATCTACTAGGGTTTCTCTATTGAAGTATGTAGGGATTTGGACTCATTCCATCCATGGACCCCAATTCAAATTCCTTTTTTTCTTCAACTTCAAGTATGAATATTTTTTTGCGTTTTCATGATTTCATTCCAAATACTTATGTGATTAATCTACTTAATTATGCATGAATTATAATGAATTACATGCACATTATATTTTTCAATTGATTTTAAGTGATTTCAAGTACATGATGATTAGGGTTTATTGAATTGATATGGGTTCCTTTATTAATATTTCAATAAGATTCAATTTCATGATCCTAATTTCAATTGTCTACAAACCCATACTTTACCCTAATTTTTTATGATCAAGCTACAATTTTCATGAGTATGATTTTTCAAGTATGTTTATGATGATGATAAGGGAGATCCAAGACCAAATGTTTCAAGAACTAGTGATAAGATGGGGAGTATACCCATACTTTATGCAAGCATGTAGATGGACTATTTTATCACATGCAATATCTTACTTGAAAGCTATGAAATTATGTTCTTAATGACTATGATGATACATTTGTATATTTCTTGATTATGTATTCTGTGGGATTTGACTTAGTATCGGATGAGCTTAAGTGAGGGGGATTATCCCTAAGGGCCCTTATATAAATCCTTAAGTCTCATAATTATGTGCCACCATAGGATCATGTTTTGTGCCTATATGATATTATGATACTGGATCCACATGCATATATGTCACTTGATCTTAGGCGTATTTATATGCTAAGCTAGCGAAAACTACCCATAAATAGAGCCTAGTTAGAGGACAAATCCATAGAGTCTAGGTGTTTTTAGTATGATTTTGCTTATTGTGCTAATCCAAGGTCAAGTACACCTGGTGGTTGTGTTTTTGAAGGTTTTTAATAAGATTAACCTAGTCCGGACTCATGCCGTATCTGGACGAAAAACACGACTACAGACTTGAAGAGAAATATCAGTCAACTCAAGAAAATGCTCAAGCGCATATCGCAAACATGGGAAAAGTTGTGCTAGCTTAATACTTGGATAAAAAGGCGCGAAGCAGGAAATTGCACATTGTATGTGTCAGGGATAGTCACAAGAAGAGAAGAATTTGTCCCAATCAACATTTAAAGCAAAAATCACCTCAAAATCACCCTGTCCACATCGCGGACTTTGAAATTGCGAGGGCAAAAATGACATACGGGAATTTTAAGTTATATTTTGTTTTTAACTTTAGGTTTCATAACGGGTTTTGTACGAAATAGAAGAGGGATGACTAAATACGCTATTCTAGGGTTACTTTGGTTAGTTTTACCTTTCATTCTTGATTGTGAATCTTTATTAGCCTATTTTTCACGTATGAAACAATGATGTGTGGCTAATCTTCCCATTTTCTGGGATTGTAGTCATAGATAATATTTTAGCTCTTGATTCTTACAATGTATGAATGGGTCTCCACTAGATTACTCTTATATTTCTTTTATCTGTGCTTCAGAGTTTTGCCAACTAGAGGGTAAATTAGTTGTTCATTCTGGATTCGAGAGATGTTAGAATGAATAGAACATAGTAATAGAAGAAACTTGTTTGACTAGGAAACTAGATTTATTCATGTGAAGGAGACCTTTGACTACTACACTTACATCTAGCTTTATTCAAAATACAGGAAGATAACGATAAAGCACTTTTCTTGATGTGATTGTCCCCGCTCAATGATGTAGTTAGGCAACCAATAAAGGAAGGTCGATAGAGGTGTGCAACCCTGTTCAGGTAATTTTAACCCTGTGAATCAGTAGCCAGGAGACCCAAACATGAGTGCAAGATTTGAGACTAGAATTATGTCAACAAGGTTATAATCCCAGAATCGTTCGTAATCTGATAATTCACAACAAACCAGTCAACTTTAGTAGTTTTAGTTAGTTGTTTACATTTTCCACTAAATATTTTCATCATTTTAACAAAGACACACAAAGCACAATGACTTGGATCATTAACTAATTTCGTTTTGAATCCTTTGGGTTCGATATCCTAGCCCCTAGTCAAGGCCACTATATTACTAGTTAAGACCATGTACACTTGCATGCGTTCACAACAAATATTTGGCGCCATTGCTAGGGATTTGAAGTTATAAGTTGATTAATTTTTTGAGTTGTTTTGTTTTGTTGTGTTCACTGCGCTTGATCTTAGTCGTGTTTTTTTTACAGGTATTTAGTTGCTACACTGGAGGAACAAGATTCTTGCTTCCGCCAATCTAAGAGGAGTGCAGGTGTCTTGTACCCAATTTCAGCGATTCAACTCAATCAACAGGAAGATCTAGAGGATAAAAAAGAAGAAGTTGAACCTGTCAGAGAGGAAATGGCAGATCAAAATCCACCGGCAAGAGCAGTAGCGCCTAGGCCATACAGGATGTGGAAATCCCACGCACCACTAATGTCACTAGCTTCTTTCAAAATCCAGAGCGCGGTGGTCGATGAGAGCTCAAAAAGAATATGGTCCAATTGGTACACTCCACCGGGGAGTTTATTGTGTTGCCACACGAAGACCCACAGGTCTATCTTCAAAACTTCTTGGAGATTGTCGATACTTTCATCTCCACAGGGGTAAACAGAGACTACATGAGGATGACCTTGTTCCGCTTTTCACTACTGTGGAAAGCACGAAGGTGGCTACAGATTGAGCCGCCCAACTCTATTACTTTTGGGGATAAGCTGGCTCGAAAGTTCCTTACCCGATTCTTCTTATGTAGCAAGACTGCTAAGCTAAGGAGTGAGATTCTGAGCTTTGGGCAAAGACCTAGAGAAAACTTATATTAGGCTTGGGATAGGTTTTAAACTCTCCTCATCAATTGTCCCCATCATTAGCAGGCTAATGAGGTATTGGTCCACACCTTCATTGAAGGTTTGGAACCCAACACCAAGATCCTTCTTGATTCTGCATCATTTGGACAGGCACTGGAGAAACATACAACGAGTTGTATGCTTTTGTCAATCATATTATACAAGGCAATCCTGAGTATAATGGAGGATCCAGCAGACCGGTAGTTCAGAAGCAGGCTGGCATGTTAGAGGAAGTGGATGTACTGACTGCATTGCAAGACCAAGTGTCAGCAATGTAGAATACAATGACAGCTCATTTCAACATGTCTTTGGGCCAACAACTAGCACTGGTGAGTATGGTTCAACAGCCCGCTGTAATGAATATGGTACACCAGCAACAGAATGGCTGGTGTAATGTATGGGGTGGAGACCACACTACAGAGTTTTGTGGAGCTAATCCTGAAACGGTAAACTTTGTGGGCAATGCCAATAGAGGTGGATATCAAGTTTTTGGGAACACTTATAACCCGAATTGGAGAAACCACTCAAACTTCTCTTGGGGTGGAAATCAGTAGAATTAGGGACCATGTCAGCATAGACCACAGGGTGGCAATGCATACTATAGTAAGTTGATACAGCAGCCTGCAAAGTAGGCTAACCCAAACAACATGACGGATAGTGAGGTGCTGAGACAAATTCTGGCGAATCAGTAGACGCAAGAGGATAACATCCGTAAGAACAAGCCCAGGTCTCCAGAACTTAGAGAAGCAGTTGGGGCAATTGACAAGCAGTGTGAATGATAGACCTCAAGGAGTCTTGCCAGGTAACACTGACCCCAATCCCAAGCAAGTAAATGCAGTTTGCACTAGAAGTGGTAAACCGTTGGCTGAGTTGGTCCCAAAGAAGAGAGATGGGACTGAAACAAGCACTGCACAGAGTGATGAGGCTGGAAATCCCAGCCCAACTAATGATGAAGCAATTCTAATGCCTAAGCCTCCTCCTCTCTTTCCTCAAAAGATGAAAAAGAAGGAGGATGAGTGCTTTCAGAAGTTCATCGAGCTACTAAAACAAGTACAAATTAACTTACCTCTTAGTTTTTTTTTTGCAGGGGATCCTGAAGCATGCCAAGTATGTGAAAGATATTGTTGCTAACAAAAGCAAGTTGGCTGAGTTGAGACAGTGGCACTTACGGAAGATTGTAGATCCAAGATTCTAAATAACGCTAAGCTACCAACCAAGTTGAAGGATCATGGGAGCTTCACTGTGCAAGTGGAGATTGGGAATTATTTGAATGCTGAAGGTTTGTGCGATTTGGGTGCGAGTATCAATCTCATGCACATAAAGCTGAGGCTTGGAAATCTGAAGCCCACCACCATCTTGTTACAATTGGTTGATCGTTCTATGGCAAGGCTAGATGGTGTTATAGAGGATGTCCTAGTCCAAGTGGGATTTCTCATCTTCTCTATGGACTTTGTCATCTTGGACTCTGAACCTGAACGAGAGGTTCCATTCATTCTTGGATGCCCCAATCCTAGATGAAGGAGGCGCACTAATTGATGTTGTAGTTTGAAGGCTCACCATGAGAGCCCATGATAAGGTTAAAGTGTATGATGTGTATAAGTCTTTGAAGCTGCCAGTTGTATATGAGAACTTGGAACCCATCATAATGTTGGACACATCGGTTGTAGTGAGCAAAGTGGAGATCGCAGATCCTCTAGTGAGAGTGCCACGAATCAAGGGCTAATGGATGATGTAGAAGCCAGAGAGATTGAAAGTGTGTTGAATAGTTACAATGTCAGCATGCTAAAGAAAGCAGTTGAGCCCCTAAACAGGGTTTTGGGACCTCCACCCAAACCCTTAGTTGAAGAGGCTCCTCAGCTAGAGTTGAAGCCATTCCCATCACATCTCAGGTATGTTTTTCCTGGTAAGAACAATACTTTACCTGTAATCTTGTCTGCTTCATTGACTACTACCCAGGTTGAAGCTGTTGTAGTTGTGCTTAAACGGAGGAAGAGAGTAATGGGTTGGCAAATGCCAAACATACATGGAATTAGCCCAGCCCTGTGCATGCACAGGATCTTTATGGATGAGGTCTAATAGGCAATGGCCCAACCACAGAGAAGGCTAAATCCAATCATGAAAGAGGTGGTCAAGAAAGAAGTGATAAAGTGGTTGGATGCAGGTACCATCTTTCCCATCTCAGATAGCAAGTAGGTGAGCACAGTGTAGTGTGTCCCCAAGAAAGTAGGGATGATGGTTGTCACCAATGACAAGAATAATCTCATTCCAATAAGAACAATGATAGGGTGGCGCATATGCATAGACTATAGGAAGTTGAATGATGCCACCCTGAAAGATCACTACCCAGTCCCTTTCATTGATCAGATGTTAGACAGGCTGGCTGATCAAGAGTACTACTATTTCTTAGATGGGTACTCAAGGTATAATCAAATCACAATTGCACCTGAGCACCAAGAGAAGACCACTTTCACATGTCTGTATGGGACATATGCATTCAAACACATGCCCTTCGGTCTATACAATACACCAGCCAATTTTCAGAGGTGCATGATGGCCATATTCCATGACATGGTGGAGGAGTTTGTAGAGGTATTCATGGAAGACTTCTCAATCTTTGGGGAGTCATTTGAGGTATGTTTATACAATCTGGATAGGGTGTTGGCAAGATGTAAAGAAACTAACCTCGTCCTCAACAGGGAAAAATGTCACTTCCTAGTTAAGAAGGGGATAGTGTTGGGGCACGAAGTATCAAAACGTGGCTTGGAGGTGGATAGAGCTAAGATAGAGGTGATAGAAAAGTTGCCTCCACCAGTGTCAGTCAAGGGATTCCACTTTTCTTGGGAACACGGGGTTCTACCACAGATTCATCAAGGATTTCTCGAAGATTGCAAAGTGATTGTGTGCTCTCCTGGAGAAAGAGGTGCCTTTTAACTTTGATGCTTCTTGTTTGCAAGCATTTGAGATGTTGAAGAAGCAGCTAGTCGAGGGCCTCATACTGACAGCGCCTGATTGGGAGCTCCCATTCATGCCTATGTGTGATGCTACCGACATTGCTATTAGAGCAGTGATGGGGAAACACTAGGAAAAGGTGTTCCACTTAATATACTATACCAGTAAGACTCTGGATGCAGCTCAATGGAACTACACAGTCACTAAAAAGGAGATGTTGGCACTAGTATATCCATTTGACAAGACCAGATCCTATTTGGTGGGCACCAAAGTCATAGTGTTCACAGACTATGCTGCTGTGAAATACTTGTTCAACAAGAAGGATGCAAAACCTGATTAATCAGGTGGATCCTATTGCTTCAAGAGTTCAACATTGAGATCAAGGATCGAAAGGGGTGCGAGAACTAGATTGTTGGTCACCTGTTTCACTTGGAGAATGATGCTCACATAAGTGGACAATAGCAGATTAAGGAAAAGTTCCCGGATGAGCAACTATTAACTTTAGAAGTTGATGAGCTACCGTGGTATGTTAATATCATCAACTACTTGGTCGGTGGGATCTTTTCCCTAGATGCTAATTATGAGCAAAGGACGCGACTGGCTCATGATGCAAAGGCTTACATCTGGGATGACCATATCTCTTCAAGCAGGGTGCTAACAAAATGGTCAGAAATGCATAAGATACTTGAGAAATTCCATGCTTCACCCTGGGGGGCAATCATGGAGGAGAGAGAATAGCCCACAAAGTGTTACAATAGGTTTCTTTTGGCCAACTCTCTTCAAAGATGCTATACCATTTGTGAGAGCTTGTGATGCATTCCAGAAGACTAACACCATCTCCAAGAGGCATGAAATGCCTCTGAACAACATCTTGGAGGTACAGATCTGTGATGTATAGGGGATGGACTTCCTGGGTCCATTCCCACCCTCTTTTTGGATAATCATTACATATTGGTTGCAGTTTATTATGTCTCCAAATGGGTTGAAGTGATAGCTCTGCCCACCAATGATTCCAAGGTGGTGAGTAAGTTCTTGAAGAAGTAGATCTTCATGAGGTTTGGGACTCCGAGAGCCATCACCAGTAATTGAGATGCAAACTTCATCAACCAGACAGTGAAGAATTGGTTAGCAAAATCTGGAGTGACGCACAAGGTGGCCACAACATATCACCCTTAGATGAGCGATTAGGTAGAGGTGTCAAGCTGAGAGGTGAAACAAATCCTACAAAAGACCGTCAATGCCATAAGGAAAGACTAGTCCATCAAGCTTGATGAGGCCTGGGGTTTACAGGATGGCCTACCAAACACTAATCCGCATATCTCCATACCGGTTGGTCTATAGAAAGGCATGTCACCTCCATGTTGAGCTTGAACACTAAGCTTATTTGGCCATAAAAAGACTCAATCTCGATTTAGAGCTCGCAAGGAAAAAGAGAATGGAACAGTTAGAAGAGTTGGATGAATTCTGGCTCCAAGCATATGAGAATACCAAGCTTTATAAAAAAAAAGATGAAGAAATAGCATGACAAGCACATTGTCAACCGCACTTTTGAGCCGGGACAACAAGTACTTCTCTTCAACTCTCGTCTTAGGTTGTTTCCAGGAAATCTTAGGTCAAAATGGAGCGGGCCATACACTTGGTGAATGTGATGCCACAGTCACGAACCAAACTTTTTTCCTCAATGGGCAGCGTGTCAAACACTATTATGGTGAGGACACGAGTCGTGATGTGGAGGCCATGGACTTGGCCAATGATGAGTAAGTGATGTTGAATCGTGTCGCGACTGTAAATCAGGAGTTGCATGGGAAGCAACATGTAGTAAGGTAATGATAATTGCTTTAGTTTCTATTTTATTTTTATTTTTTTAAAAATTCCATAAAAAATAAAAATTTTGTACCAAGTGTGGGTCCGCGACCAGTGTGCGTCGTGAACCCTAGACACTTAGTGAAAAAAATTTGCATCTTCAGTTCTCGTCGATCTATTAAGTATTTTTTTTATTTTTTTGGCTAGATTAATGTTTTTCACTATTTTGTAGCATATGCAGGTGTTCGGAGATTTTTACAGGTCCGGTGCTCAAAAAATAAAATTTTTCGAGCACCAAACAGTGTGTATCCACGACAGGCACACGTGCACGCCTGTCACGGAGTAGTTCAATCCCAAGCATCTAGGTAAACGCAAAAAATGAAAAAAAATAAAGGGTCTATCTACATCCAATCCGCGTCGTGGACGTGATGCGGACATGTGTCTGTTTTTTTGCATCCCCTCCCCAATCCCCACTATTTAACCCCCCGACACCTTTTCCTTCATTTTACACCTAAACTGACGCCCAAACCCTCTATTTTTTATTTTGTTTCTCTAAAATTTTCTCTCTCAAACACCCAAAATTCAAAAAAATTTGCGTCATACCTTAAGTCCCTCAAGGATTTTCTTTGTTTCTCTTGCAATCTTCCACAAAGGTATGTGTTTTTCACTAACGTTTTCTTGGTTATTGCTTGAGTATGACTAATATTTTGCTCTTTGGGGCGAAATCAAGTGGGTTAACTTGTTCTTGTTGAATATTGTTACTTGATTGTTGGTGGGTGTTGAAACTTTAGGCCTAATTTCTTGAATAAATTTAATTTTGTGCATGATGTTTGTGGGTGAAAGCCCTAGGCAGAAAATTGGGGGTAAATTTGGGGAAAATATGGGATTCTGTGTTCTTAGGCTTAAATTGTTCATATATTGATGGATTATGGTTGGGTTTGGCAAAACTTCAAGTGTGGGGTAGTTTGTTAAAAAATGATGTAATGATTTTTGCCTCTATGGTTTGATTGTTGCCATAGTTCACTTGTTTGGATTGAATACTTGAAATTAGTGCCTTTTACTTGGTTTTTAAAGTTTGGGGTGATAATGGTGTTTGGATTGAAGCATGGGGCATGCATTGTTGAACAAAATTACGGGGTAATGCTGTCGAATTTTGTGGTGGTTGCTGGAGTAAGTTAGGAAGTCTGAGTACCTTCTCACCTCATGGCTTGAATTTAAGAGTGGGGTCGGGTGTGCCTTGTATTTGTGTAGCAGGTGCCATGTATTATGCATGTGTTGATGTTGTTTACCCATTTTTGAAGGATATTATGGCCTCTCGTGCTCGTCGAACTAGACAAGATGGTGGGGCATGTTCTTCAAGTAGTATGAGATGGGCACGGGATATCCTAGAGGTGCCCAAAAGCCCAGAGCATCCCAGGGGACAAAAACCGCACTTTGGGGTCAAGGCGGTGGATAGGAAAGGTCAGCGCTAGTACCAGGCATACAATGAGATGAATTACTTCCTGGATATGGACACCTTAGCACGGGACTATCCTCAGGTGTTTCAGCGCTATATGGACTACCACTTGACATTCCTCTTTGAAGAGGCACTGCCCTGCAACCTCAGTCTATTCAGAAAGTTTTATGCCAACATGAAGACCGAGGCGAGCCCTCAAGTGGTCATGGTTCGGTAGATAGAGGTAAATATCACTCTGGTCGCTATTAATGGGATTCTAGATACCCTGGATGTCTCCACAGCCCCTTTCACCAAGAGTTTTGGTTAAGATTGTGACGCACTTCTTCCCGAGGCAATACTTCACGGCGGAATAATAAAAAAAGTCTTTGTGATTGTTCCAGAAGAAATGAAACAAAAGATATGGTAGAGATAGGATAGTTATTGTATGAGGTCTACCATAAGGTGTGTTTGGCCTATGCACTGATGACTAGGGCGAAGCTTAACTTCGGGGCCATCTTGAAATAATCCATGAGGAAGGCTCGAGTACACTATAGGCGTAGATATGCTTTCGTTGGATTAATTACTGAGTTATATCGACGTACAGGTTTTTCGGAGGAGACTCCTTACTACTTTCCCCACATTGGTGCCGCCCACTATAATGTGACTGCATTAAGGAGCCAGACGAGTCTACGTGACCGGTGCTGACCACAAGTGAGCGGAATCATAGAGATGAGATTATTATAAGGCAGATGTTAGGGCTTGAGATGCTACGCCATAGGACAGAAGGTCACCCTTTGACGCAGTAAGAGATTGATAAGGTGGAGGCCCGCTACCCTCTGAATGCCCATGCCAATGCAATATTGGGTACTGGTCCCACTGACCCCAAGGATGCACAGGAGGCTTCGATCTGGATGAGGATGAGATTGACGGGGAGGAGTCGGTTAGTGTTGGAGGTGAGCCCATTTTCCCAGGCCCGATGGATGAGGAGTGAACACCGTGCTTTCATCCCACAAGTTTCGTATGCCTAGCACTAAGGGCAGTGCTGATTTTAAGCGTGAGGTGGGAGTATCTTGATGTTTATGCTTTCTTTTGTTTTATTCATCTATGTATTAAGACTGCTTTATTTTCTATTCTTGTTATATTCTAGACAAAATTTTGTTTTTGCTTTAGTTTGTAACTAAGTATGAATGCTTCTTGTATGCTATGAATATTAGTAGTATCATGAAATTGAATTGTCTTAATTGTAATTAATTATGTTCTTCGAGTAGTTGGTATGTGAATGTTCAGTTAGTTGTCATAGTTGAGCGACGGGGCCCTATGATTGATTGATGACAACTGTCCTAATGGTGTTTCGTCAATGTGAGTCTCATATAGAGTGTCGGTAGTTGTATAAAAGGGAATTTTGCATAGAGTATGTGAATCAAAGATAACTAAATCAATTGAACTCTAAGTAGCTAATTCTTAAATCTTGGACTTCATGGATGCATGTGCTTAATTATGAATTCATATGAATGATGTAATGGTGAATCTAGTGTTAACCTTGTGATGAGAGTGTGCCATGAGAGAGTGAGCGAACTTGGTGGTTTATGTTGCAGTAGTTGCTAGAAATTCCCTTGTATGTGGACTACGCTAGGTAGGAATTGAACTTAGAGGAAAGGATCTAGGCATTTCATTAGTATCCCGATTCTTTTTAAATCTTTTGACCCACCTAACTAAGCATCCCTAGTTAGCCTCGTTGAGTCTTAGCCTTTTTCTTTTGTTAGCCACATTCTAAGACGAACCCTTTTCTTTGCTCTTAAGCCGTGTTTGATCCTAACTCCTAAGCGTCATAGCACATTAAGACAAGTGGAATGAAGCTTGAATGGGACACCCAAGGGATAAGTAGTAGTATAAAAGAGAAAAGAAAACGCAGAAAAATCTTGCGCCTAAAAAAGCACTGGTTCGCGACCAGTGTGCGTCACGAACCCATCACAGAGGCCCACTATTTTGAAAAAAGTAACATTAAAAATAGTTTTCTTAAGTTGTATCTCTTGTAAATTCAATAAAGAGTGTGAAGTTAATGAGGATTAAAGGTAGAAAAAGAAGAGACGTGTTGTGTGAGTTATCAGCACTTGGGAATTGAGCCACGACAGCCATATCCATAAATGTGCACCACCAGCCCTTAGTCTACATTACAACCAAATAAAAGACCTTTATTTTCCTTTAAGTTAGATTCTAACTAGGTCGAGTTACACATTAAGGGCAAGCCTATGGGAACTAGAAGAATCATAAGATATCTTTTTAGAGAGAGAGTTGATTTTGTACCCACTTCCAATCTCCTAGCTAGGTTGTTGTGGTATGCATGGGTAATTCTTCAGGTGAGAACACATGATCATCTGAGGATGACAACTAGAGGAGTTGTTAAGTAAAAGTTTGCATGAGTCCATATTGATACATGGGTTCTTGGTGAGATTTGATGCTTCTAGGGTTCTTGAGAAGTTTTTGACATGGTTCAAAGGACTCAGTTGTAGGATGTTCCTTGTACATACTACTTAGCGGGTCTCATGTATGCATCTTGATTTGTCCAAGGACAGACAAAGCTCTAAGTGTGGGGTGGTGATCTTAGCTGTATGTATACGCCAAACTAGCCGAAACTCCCTTTAAATAGAGCCTAGTTAGAGGACAAATACATAGAGCCTAGGTGTTTAGTGTGATTTTGCTTATTGTGCTAATCCAATGTCAAGTGCACTTGTTGGTCATGTTTTTGCAGGTTTTTAATTAGAATAAGCCAGTCCGGACTCATATCGGATCAGGAGGAAGAACACGACTACGGAACTGAAGGGAAAAATCAATCAGCTCAACAAAAATGCTAAAGTGCACATCGCAGAGCTAGGGAAATGCTGTGGTAGCTGAATACTTGGAGAAAAAGGTGTGAATCAGGAAATTGCACAGTGTCAGTGTTGCGGACTTGCACAAGAAGAGAAGAATTTGGCCTTGTCAACATTTAAAGCGATAATCATCTCAAAACCACCTTGTCTGCGTCGCGGACTTTGAAGATGCGAGGTCAAAAATGACATACAAGAATTTTAAGTTATATTTTAGGTTTCATAACAGGTTTTGTATGGAACATTGGAGGGAAGACTAAAAACTTCATTCTAGTGTTACTTTAATTAGTTTTTACCTTCTAATTCTTGATTGTGGTTGTTTATTATCCTATTTTTGATGTATGAAACAATGATGCATCGCTAATCTTTCCATGTTCTGGGATTGTAGCAATAGACAATATTTTAGTTATTGATTCTTGCAATGTATGAATGGGTTTCCACTAAATTACTCATGTATTACTTTTATCTATACTTCAGAGTCAGGCCAACTAGGGGTAAATTAGTTGTTCATTCTGGATTTGAGAGATGCTGGAATGAATAGAACACAGTAATGTAGGGAGCTTGTTCAACTAGGAAACTAGATTGATTCATGTAAGGGAGACCCGTGACTACTACCCTTATACCTAGCTTGGTTCAAAATATAGGAAGATAACGTTAAAGAACTTTTATGGATGTGTCTATCCCCGCTCAACGATGTAGTTGGACAGTCAATAAAGGTAGGCTAGCAAAAGCGTGCAACCCTGTTCAGGTAATTTTAACCCTGTGAATCAATAGTTAGGAAACCTAGACATGAGTGTAATCTTTGAGACTAGAATTGCGTCAACAAGTTTACAATCTCGAAATCATTTGTAATCTGATAATTCACGTCAAACCAATCAACTTTAGTAGTTTTAATTAGTTGTATACATTTTCCACTAAATCCTTTCATCATTTCAACAAAGACACACTAAGCACAATGACTTGGATCATCAACTGGTTTTATTTTAAATCCTTTGGGTTCGATATCCCAGCCCTTAATTAGGGCCACTATATTACTTGTTAAGACCACATATACTTGTGTGCGTTGGGAAGCAGCATCACTCACCGTGTTGGGTAGAGCCCATAGGGTAAGGTATAACCTACCTTGACAAAAATGTAGGGGAAACATCAAGATTTCATGTAATAGTTCGCATGATCTTATTATCAGTTATGGTCTTATTACCACATGTATATGTATACTAGGTTGTGAAATGTTTTAAATGCTTCTATTCATGATTTTAAACATGTATTGATCATTTATATCTTGTCTTTATTCTATTGTTATAATTATGCATATTTATATTGTGATTACGATGCTTCTTGATGCATGGCATACCTACATACTTAGTATATTTCACATACTAACACATAATTTCTTCCTATATGATCTAACCATACAAGGACGGATGACACGACTACTACTCACATTTGTGGCTAGATTCGGAGGAGATTGTTGGTGAGTTCTGATGTTTCAGGGACAAACCTTATTCTTGCTTATGTTTGTTATATTGAGACTTATAATTTCATTTTATCTTGAGGGTGAACTAGTAGCATGTTCTAGACACTACCAAGATCTATGACGTAGAAGCATGTATGGATGGATTGATGTAACTCCCTTTAATGGGATATTGTGGATTTGTGTGCTTTCTACTTGCTTTACTTCTTATTATGCTATAATGCCTTATGCATGCTTATGATATGAACAAGAATCTAGGATGTGGCGCCTTTAGGTTCCATATTCACCATGTCACAACTAGGCCCTAGGTTTAAGACGTGACAAACTTTGTATCAGAGCCCAAGGTTCGAAAACATCCTAGGGAGTCCAACATGTTACGTCTAGTAGAGTTTTGTTCATATGTGTGAAGAACGACACATTTATAGTGAGAGGCTATGAGATGTTTAGGAAATCTTTCCTTCTTTTCTGATTTATGTCATGCCTTCAAAACTCTTATCCACTAATACTTATCCTTAGACATTTTCAGAAAATGCCTCCACTCCATGCTCTATTACCAAGGGAAGTCAATGCTGATGAGGATCAAACCTCTCTGCTCCTTAATTTCCACAAGAGCTTCTAGCTAACCAAGTGATGAATGAGGAATTTAAGGTCGCTATTACTATGATTGGTCAAGTTTTTGCTTCTCCAAAGACTTTCATGCTGGCTTCTAGGATGAGAGATTTTACTAGAATGAATTCCCTGAAGTTCTATGGTTCTCAAGGTGGATAAAGATCCATAAGAGTTCATTGATGAGGTCTACAAAGTGGTAGAGATTATGGTTGTATCTTATAAGGAGAATGTGAAGTTAGTGGCCTACCAACTCAAAGAGGCTGCTCAAATTTGGTTCACATAATGGACATCCAAAAGAGTTAATGAAGGTCTAATTGGTTGAAAGGTATTCAAGGTCGTTTTTCTTAATCGTTTCTTTTCCATTGATTTAAGGGAAGATAAAGAGATAGAATTCATGACTCTAAAGCAAAGTGGCATGAGTGTGAGGTTGTATGCCTTAAGTTCACGAAGTTATCTAACTATGCTTCTACTTTAAAGGCCCATCCGAGAGCCCATATGAACAAGTTCATTTTGGGAGTGTATGATTTCTTGAAGATGGAATGTAAAACCACAATGTTTATCAAGAAGATGAACACTTATAAACTTATGACTCGTGCTGAAAAAATTGAGAGTGAGAAGCTTTAAAAGATGAGGATTGAGGGAGTCCAAGAGGGCTTTTTGATGGTGGATTTTCATATGCTAAGTACGGTGGTGGCCGTTTCCAACAAGGCCAAGGTTCATCCAAAGGTGTTACACCAAGGTTTAATAGGGATAGGTATAGGGTTCCCACTCCTAAGGCTCAAGTTTATGAAGGGTGGTGGTGTTACTCTTCCTAAGTGTCCAAAATGCGGAAATAATCATGGGGGGTGAGTATTTGAGAGGATCGAGGCTTGTTTTGGTTGTAGGAATATGGGGTACATAATCTTCAAGTGTCCTAATATTGCTAATAAAAGTAGAGAAGGGTGTCCTCAAGGCCAAGTTATTCAAAGGGGGAAAGTACAACAATGTTCCCAAGTCAAAGAAGTGGTCCACATGGTAACTAATTCTATGTCGTGCATACTAGGCAAGAGGTTAAGGAGTCTCTCGATGTGGTTACAAATATGTTAAGAGTCTTTGATATTGATGTGTATGATTTACTTGATATCGGTGCAAATATGTGTTTTGTTACTCCTTACCTTGCCATAAAGTTTGATGTGTCTCTCAAAGTCTGATTAGAACCTTATTCGGTCTATACTCTGATTGGTGAGTCGGTCCTAGAGAAGAAAGTTTATAGAAAATGTCATGTGTCGGTCTTACATAGAGTCTTTCCATGTGATCTTGTTGAGCTATAAATAGAAGATTTGATGTTATTCTTGGTATGGATTGGTTACATGCATCTTATGCATTCATTAGTTGTAGAACTCATAGGGTCAAATTCCAAGTCCCTGTTGAATCCATTCTTAACTGGAAGGAAACAAATTTGGTGTTCAAAGGTAAGTTTTCCTCTTATGTAAAGGCTATGAAAATGATTTCTAAGGGGTGCATCTATCATGCTGTCCAGGTTAGGGATGTTTAGATCGATGTTCCTACTCTTGGATCGGTTTCTATAGTTAATAAATTCACCAATGACTTTCTCAATGAATCGTTTGGTATTTCTCCTAAAAGGAAAATTGACTTTGGATTTGACATTCTACCCAACGCTTAATCTATTTATATACCTCCATATCAAATTGTGTCAGTAGACTTGAAAGAAATGAAGAAGCGATTGAGGAACTTGCTTGATAAAGGGTCCGTAAGTCCTAGTGTGTCTCTATGGGATGCTCCTATATTGTTTGTAAGAAAGAAGGATGACACACTTTGGATGTGTGTAGATTATCGACAATTAAACAAAAAGACTATTGTCGCGCCCCATTTTTTCTCACAAAGAAACGGGAACCTGGACGACGTCGTGGCAACGACTCTTTTGGTATTTTTAATTTTGAGAGTCGCCACCTAATGAATTAAGGTGCATTATATTTTAATACTCGTATCAGACGCACTTGGTTTATTACCAAGCCCAAGGATGAAAACTAGGGTTCCGTCCTATTAAGGGTCAAGCGATCATCCTTTCCGAGGTCCTATCTATCCCTACCCCTCCTAAGTTGATTTTATTAATTAACCTAGAGGCGTACTAAAGAAAATATAAAATACTAACGATTCCCTAAAATGCCTATCGTCCCTCCTAATGTCCAAGAGGCATTGGACGTCTATTTTGGTAGGATTCTAGACTAGGTTTTCTATTAAACTCGTGTTACAAAAAGAACATTAAATACAACGATTAGCATATAAGGTCTCACATAGCCTCAAATAAAAAAAAGCATGCTTGAAAACAAATGATGACATACTAAGTGAAAATATTAATTCTTAAGCCATCAAATTTAAAAACATAAATTCCAAAAGAGACGACTAAGTTATAAGGTTAAGTTAAATCCTATAGGCATGCTTCTAATAATGCAGGAAAGGAAATATTATAAAGCATTAAAAATCCTAAAGGCATGTTTTCTAAAGGAAAGTTATAAAGGTATTTTGGTTAAGTACTATAAGCATAATTTCTAATAATATAAGGAAGAAAAAAAAACATTTAAAGTTCTATAGGCATGATTTCTAAAATTATATTACTATATGCATGTTTCTAAAACAAAAGGTTAAACCTAAACATGATTTCTAATAAATTATTATAGGCATGCAAAGAGTGAAACTTAAACATAATTTCAACAAAATAGATATAGCAGAGCCTATAGGCATGATATCTAACGTCTAAAATATGTTTAAAACACAGAATAATAAAGTTATTAAGCATGCTATTCCCACGATTTTTATTATTATATTATTACCATTATTATATATATTTTCCCCTAGGTTAGATTTGCCTACGTGGGTGTCATGAAATAACAAATAACTCCCCTCTCCCCCATTTACTATATCCCCATTTCACTATTTCATTACATCACAACTTAAAAAAAATACAACAAATATAAAATTAAAAATAAATCTTCTAGCTCCATCGAATTCATCCCATCCCCGAGCAACTCTTCACGTCCCCTTTTTATTAGAGAACCTGTAACACAATTAATGCCAACTTGATCCTGAACGCGAACGAACTTAGATATTGCAATAATATAACTAATACTTTTGTGTTTAAGAGAAGAAGTAAGTATATGAGAGGTTTTTTTTAGCAACAGTGTTTTTCTTACTCAAAGATGTCCCTAGAAATTGTGAAATACAGTCCTATTTATACAGGACCTTCATGCTAATTAATTAGGTAAATAAATCAGTGTCTAATTTTTTTCTTAATTGATAAAGGCAGAATTGGATTAAATAAAGTAAGGGAATAAATCATGCACTGGATTTGCCATATATAACAGATCTGTTCAAAGCTAAAAATGGAGAAAAAAATACTTGATTATGGAACTTTACCATACCGAATCTATGCCTGATTTCAAATAAATCTCCAATTATCATAAAGTGGTGTGATTATACAAATTTCAAAATCAATTAAGGAGTAAAATATGACATGACTGTGCAGCCAGACCATTTAGCAAATACAACACCAATTTATGGGAAGATGCAGATAATTAAAAATAAAAAAATAAAAAAAATTAAGTGTGAGAACCATAAATGAATTTTAACCCGATTTTTCGACCACCGAATCATCACTGGCCGGAATTTGCTGTTTCGTTGAGTTCCTGCCGAGGTTGTTGCGAGGTTTTCTGGCGAAAGGGTGGAGGGAAGAGGAGGCGGAGAGGAGAGATGGGGGGAGAGAGGCCGCGACTGGGGGTGTGGGTGGTGCGGCGGCTGGTGCATGGCAGTTTTGAGGGTCGTTTGGGTGGCTAGCGGCAGGCTATTTTGGTGGAGAGATGGAGGAGAGGGGAGGGGGCTGCCACGGGGTGTGCTGGAGGCGGCGACTGCCGCCGCTATTTGGAGGGTCGCGAGGGCTGTTGGAGGTGTTGAGGAGTGGAGAAGAGAGGCGAGGTGACTGGGAAGAGGGGCTGCCGGCGGCTGTGGGGGTGACGGGGAGAGGGAGGCGGCGGCCATGGCTGCCTCCCATTGATGAAGAAAGGGAGAGAATGAGGGGATTTTTAGGGTTTGGGTGTTAAAATTAAAAAGGAAAGTGGGTTTGGGTCGGATCCGGGTCAGATAAGTGGGTGACCCAGATTTAAATTTTAGCCTAAAGTTGTAGGAGTTTAAAAATTAGCCACGAATTGAATTAATTTGGCTAGGATTGTAAGATATTAGCTGAAATTGATATAAATTTCAAGGAATTTGACTAAAATTGAAATGAATTTCAAGGATTTGGTTAAAATTGAAATAAATTTTATTTAAAATGCTATGTATTACACGAATAGGGATAAAACTTAATAATTATAATATACACACAACTAAAATGCAGAAGGTTTTGAAATAATATTTTTATTTAACGAAAAGCTAGGATTTTCTCGTAAAAATATTCGAACGTATTTAGCTTGTTTTAAAAAGAATGGATAAAGTAAAATATTATACATTTTAAGATTAAAAAAAATAATAATAATTAGAGTGTAGATAATGGAATTAAACAATAGTATAATAATAATAAATATTACTATTATGGCTTAGCATTCTTATTGAACAAAAATAATAATAGTAATAACTAATCGCAACGTTTTAAAATTGATATAATAATTAACAAAAATATATTAATATTTTGAAAACTTAAGAATTTTATAAAATGTGCGAGTACTTCGATAAAATTGAAAGTAAACTCAAAGTTTTAAAAATATCCATTTAATCAAATGACGACGTAAATTACGTTATGGGTTGGTCAAAATTGGGTGTCAACAACTATCAAAAACAAGTATCCCCTTTTGAGGATTGACGACCTATTTGATCAACTATAAGGTGCAAGATACTAATAAAAAAATTATCTATTTTGAGTATCACCAATTGAGGGTGAAAGAGGATGATATTCCAAATATGACATTTAGAACTTGATATGGCCATTTTGAATTCCTAATGATGTCTTTTGGACTAACAAATCCTCCCGCATCTTTCATGGCCTTGATGAAAAGGGTCTTCAAGCCATATTTGAATATGCTTGTGGTTGTATTCACAGATAATATATTGGTCTATTCACGGGGTGAAAAGGAGAACAAGGATCACTTGCAGATTGTGTTTGCAAACATTGAGAGAAAGGAAACGTTTTTCCAAGTTTAGCAAATGTGAATTTAGATTGAGAGAAGTGGCATTTCTTGGCCACATTATTTTGGGTGATGGTATTAGAGTGGATCCAAAGAAGATGTACGCGGAGAGAAATTTTCCTAGACCATTGTCTCCTTCCGACATTAGGAGCATTTTGGATTTGGCTAGACACTATAGAAAATTTGTTGAAGTGTTTTCTTGTATTGCCTCTCCTTTGAGTAACTCAATTTAGGTGGTTGTGGATAGAATGACGAAATGAACGCACATTTTGCCGGTGAAGACTTTTTATGGTACCGAGGATTACGCTAAGGTGTACATTCAAAAGTTTGTGAAATTGAATGGGGTTCCATTCTCTATTATATCAGACCATGAAGCTCCATTCACTTCTCAATTTTGGAAGTTATTTCAAAAAGGCCTTGGTACTAATGTGAAGTTAAGGGCCCCATTTCATCCTAAAACTGATGGGCAAGCTGAAAGAACAATTTAAATATCGGAAGATATGTTAAGGACATGTATGCTTGATTTTAAAGGTGGTTGGGGTGATCACCTACCTCTTATTGAATTTTCTTATAATAATAGTTTCCATTCAAGCATTGATATAGAACCATTTATAGATTTATATGGTGGGTGATGTAGGTCGCCAGTAGGATTGTTCGAAGTTGGAGAAATGTCCTTGATCGGTCCAGATTTGGTACTTCATGCCAAGGAGAAGGTGATAATGATAAGGAAAAGGTTGAAGGCTTCCCAAAATCTTCAAAAGTTAAATTCGGTATTTAGAAAAAGGGACCATGAGTTTGATGAGGGTGATTGCGTCTATTTGAAGGTTTCACCTATGAAAGTTCTAACGCATTTAGGCTAAAAGGGCAAATTGAGTCCTAGATAAGTGGAACCTTACAAGATCTTGAAGCGAACTGGGGAGGTAGCATATGAGTTAGAGTTTCCAATGGGGTTGGCCATGGTTCATCCGATGTTTCATGTATTAATATTGAGGAAATTCATGGGTGATCAAAACTTCATTTTTTAATTGAAGGATGTGTCCATTGAGGAGGATTTGACTTATGACAAAGTTTGGGCTAAGATTTTGAATCGGCAAGTTAAGAGATTAGGAAACAAGAAAGTTGCATTCATCAAAGTGTTATGGAGAGACCAACACGTTGAGAGTGCTGCTTGGGTGGTGGAGGAACACATGATGAAATGATATCCTTACCTCTTTCCTTCTATTCAAGCCTAAGGTACCCAAATATGAACCATTCCTTCAAATTCTTACGTATTCATTTTTCCTCATCACAATTCATGCATGCATACTCATGAAATTATTTTTGAATGATATTTGATACATAAGTATGATAATTTTATGAAATTGATGCTTAAGTTACATTTTTGCATCATGTTGGGCAGTTGATCATATTTGTTCTCTACTCAAGCTTACTTTTATCTCATTCAAGGATGAATGATCCCAAGGAGGAAATATTGTAATATCATGTACATGAAAAAGTGTGGAATTGGAAAGTTGTAGAAAATATTTGAACAGCACTGGTATTACAAGGCTATCTATAGCTCGTGGATTGAACCATGGGTTGTAGACAAGCTTCGTTAGTTGGTCCAGGACTTTGTCAAAATTATGGAAACTAGAAGTTAGTGGAAAAGGACTAAGAATAGGTCATGATTTAAACTACAATTCATAAAAGGTGTCATGGATGGAAGTGCTAGGAACTTGAAATTTGTCTAATTGTGGATTGGAACCACGAGGGGTCCTTGCGGACAGTAGTCCAAGTCATAGTTGGGACCAAAGAGGTGAGATAGTTTCAAAGTCCGGAAGGCATCTATGAGGGCTAAGCACAACTCATAAAAGGAAACACGAGTCTCATCTTGGTCTCGTAAGGTGATGTTCAAAGACTATCTTCAAAAATAAAATTCAACAGGACGAAACCTCAAAGCACAAGTCGTACTCAAGCTATTACTCATAGATTGAGTTCTTAGATGGGTCCGGCAAGTTTTTAATGAAGGTATTTTTGGTCATTTTTGAGCCATTTCCTAAATTTTGTTTTTTTTACCTCAGTATCCGCCCTATCCAACCTAATTCTATTTAAACTACCTCACTTTCATTCTAACTCATTCACTTCAAAAATTTGAAATTTTCTTTTTAGTGAAGCATCCATTAAAGCTTAGGGATTCAAGCTTTTGGTTAAGGAATTCAAGATCAATTCATCTAGCATTCTAGAGTTTACTTATTGAGGTATGTATGGCTTCATCTATGGACTCATTCTATCTATGGGGTCCAATTCAAATTCTCTTTTTTCTTCAAGTCCAAGTATGGATTTTTTTAATGGGTTTTCCATGGTTTCATTCCTAATGCTTGGATTATGATTATTATTTGATTAATTGATAGTATAACGTATCAACATTCTTTTCATAAGTCCAAGTGTTTGTGGTCGTCAAAAGTATATTTACCCAACTTGAAGTCAGGGTCGAACCCACAGAGAGTTAATCTTTTGTAGTTTGAGCAAATAACACATAGAAACAAACAATAATGTAAAAGTAAATGTTGGGAGAAATTATCACTAAAACAAAGTAATAAAAGAAAAGATTAAGAGAGATAAGTAACTTTTGGGGAAGATAAATAGACTTACAAGTACTAATTGGCATAGATATTTGAAAATACTCAAAGGATGGTGAATCTACACGGGTAGGGCAGGTGGATCTGACATTTGATCAAGGTTCTCTCAAACTCAAGATTAACTTCCCACAATAACTTCCTTAAGGTACTATGGGTTCAATACATAATACTTCGACCTTAGCATAAACCACCTATCTCAAGGAGATTTCATTAATCCAACACACTAATGGCTATTTATTATTTAAGCTCACTTCATAATACCTTTTCAAGCATACATGAAAATCATAGGCTAGCACTAAGTTTGCAACCTCAATCCATACATAAAAACATGGTTAAATAACAAAACCTATAAGAATTCATCAACAACTCAAGTAAAATCAAGCACCCACCAGCCAATTACTAATAATGGTCTACATTATCTCCCTAGAAGTATTAGGGTTTTAACTAGTCATCAAATAGAACATGGGTAATTTACCAAATAGATTTCTTCCATTGAATTAGTCTTCGAGCACAAGAAATCCAGATGAAATCAATAAAAGTTCAGAAAAAATCCTAATCTCCAATGAAGATTGGTGTATTTTCTGGCCCCTATTCTTTCTACAAAAGAAAAGAAAAATTGCTTCCTAATAAAAATTGTACTCCTCTAAAAATGTACTACTCTACTGTTAATTGTTCCTCATAAAATATGCCAGCCCCTGAGCTGTTTATACTCTAAACAAAAATAACATAATATCTTCCTCGAAATTCCAATCAACGACGTTAGTCAAGCTCGCCGATCAAGTTGGCGGTTTACATAGTGCTCCTTCAGCATCACAGACTGCTCCTCTTGACTGGACTTGAAGTGGAACTTTGGCGAGCTCAGTCGAGCTGGCTAACTTGGTTGGTAATATGCCATTTGGAGCTTGAGTTCACCTTTCACTAGTGACTTCAGGCTAAGCTAGTGGCCTATTAAGCGAGCTAAGTCGAGCTCGTCAACAAAGTTGGCGACTCGCCAAATTCTTCCTTTAGCTCGCCCTTTTTCTAGGTGACTTGCTTCTTGCTGGATGATCTTTTGGTAAGGTATGGGGAATTTTGGCGACTCGCCAAGTACCCTTTTGTGATGCTCAGTGTCTCATGCTTCATTGTTTGCTCATTTACGATCTCTTTTTGCATGCTTGTATTCCAAGTGCTCCTAAATCTCCACGTTGCTACAAAAACAACAATTTATGTCAGTTTATAGCACAAAATAGGGCATCAAGGACATATTTTATGCATGATTTAAGCCATAGATAAATGCATATTCACCATTCATCAACACCCCCAACTTAAATCTTTACTTGTCCTCATGTAATTCAAATGTCAACTAGTTGAAAGATCATGTCTATGAAATGTGCTAACACACATTGAATTTTCTAAGGCACAAAATCCATTCACCATGCAACTACTCACATGTTTACTTCAAGCTTCAAGCAATGAGTAGAATGTACCTTCCAGAGCTTTCACTCCCAAAGGCTTACCCAAAGGCAAAACTATGTTGAACAATTGTGCTCGATTGCCTTATATCAAAGAAGAGTCCATTCTCACCAAGCAATACAATATCACGCTTGGAAATTATACAACACTGACACTCACAAAAAAAGAAAAGCATGCCTAAATTGACTCACGAACTTGCCCTTATTTTCTAACTAATACATCAATCGGCTTATGAAAGATTACAAAGGGCTTTTTGGGCTTGTAATGGGGCTGAGTGCACGGTAAAGTGACATTTTGGGATAGTGACTAACCTTCTTGGTGTATGACCTGGATTCAAACTATCATTCAACACAACAGACCACATCAAACTTTCCCCAAGCTTAACATTTATTTCTTCTCATTTTATCAACCTTAACAAGGAATGCCCTCCCTTTTATTCACTAATAAACACGATTTCTAACATATCTACAATCTAAAGCTGAAATCAAACATTGAACTCAATTCTTTTTTTAGGAGGGATATGCAAGTTCCAAACTAGGCAAGAAGATGTGCTCATAACCAACTGGGACCTTAACTCTTCCATCATGGGACAACTTCATCACAACTGGATTATTGCCTTAACCATAACACCCCCCCCCCCCAACTTGGGCTTTTGGCCTAAAGTTGGATTATTCTACCAAGTCAAACACAAAGATGAGCATGGGTAGGTAAATATAGCTAGGGATTCATTTTGGTTCAAGTTCTACAAAAATAAAGGTAAGGCTCTAATGGTGCTAGGCAAAGCTCACACTCACATAGACAATCTAAAGAAGGCAGGCATGGGGTCTAAGAAATTAATGGTGGACACTCAAAGAAATGCATAAGATCCTCTCATTCATTCACTGATGTCAAACAATTGGACAAACTAGGCAAGTTATGAGTACCATTAAACAACTTCCAAGCAAAAGACCTCACTACACTTGCTTTTCCAACACAACTATCCAACATAATTCTAACCAAACGAGTTTGCTAAAGTGCAATGACCATCATAAAACTCCAAGTTGGTTTCAATCTAGTCATGACGATGTTATGAGTCCACACATGAATTACGCAACTCTTAATGTTTTATCAAATCAGCCCAAGTAAATGTGTGTCAAAGTATAATTCGAGACATTGATATTGATAAAAAAAATCAACACTCAAAAGGTACTCAAAGATGTCAATTTATTCCAGCATAGAAAAAATATCAACAAGCTAACAATATAGGACGAAGTAAAACTGTATCTAAACAAAAACCTAAGTGAAATATATACAAGCCAAAAGAAATAACAAAAACATTAAAAAACTATTAATATGTACAACGAAAATAAAATGGCTTAGGTGCTAACCACCACCCCTACAAAAATAAAGAGTGGTGTCCTTAATGCACCATAACAAGAGCAAAAATAGAGGGATAGAAAAGGGCAACATCAAGATAAAGAAGTCCCTTATGTATGCGAGGATGGGGGAGCTGGGTCAGATGTTGGAGCATCGAGAACCAGAGTATCAGTTGCATGTGGAGAAACAAAAGAAACCTCTTCTATAGTGGCAAAAAGGGAGTGTGCTCTCAGTAGATACAGGTGTATGTCCTCGAGAGAGTGCTCCAAAGTCATCTACAATAATGGATCCACCATACTTGGAATAAATCAATAATGGCAACCCCATCTGGCTCTAGGTCTTCTAACTCCTCCTTATCCATCTCAAGCCTCAGGTCATCCTCATCCTCCTCCTCAACTCTGACATCTCTTGTAATTAGCGATAGTTAGAAGGGTTGTAGAAGTCAATGACTGGCAACTCGTCTGTGGTTGAACTAACAGTGAGCTAGTGGATTTCTCAGGTCCCCAATCCAATGGTATCTCTATAGATCAAAACTCATCCATCTCATCTTGGAACTTTCCTACATCAGCACAATGCTTGTACGTCCTCAAAAGATGTGAGAGCTAGCCTCTTCTCTAGAAACTCGACCCTACAAGTGCGACTATAGAGCCTATGACCATAACTTTCCAACATATCCTAATGATATGTTATCTTCAGATGAATAGGAGCCAAGGCCACTATTGTGGCCTCCAACATCCTTCTACTGAATGTAGACTCAATTCGGGAGGCCTGGTGTCAAAAGATTGGGATAAATGACTTATCTGATAGATCATAGTCTGTGTAAGTAGTGGTGTGGAGGTAGAAGCTGGCATGGAAGGAGGAGCGATAGAAGTGGTGGAGGGACTGGGAGGAGCTGCGGTGGATGAAGTCTCTATATTGGGTGTGGTTTCCTCATCCAAGGTAGTCAAAATCGACTATCGAAGTTGTGTCAAGTGGTGATGGCCTCTTACTGGGCTCCACATCCCTAATCTACTTCATGTCTATCGACGTATATCGCTAGCTGCCTGGGGGCGTTACTCGGGCACCCCTAGTCTTATCAAATGGGACCCCTTCTCTCTAACATAGCTCTATAATGAAGATCGGGGATGGTAGTGGAGTGTGTTGTTGCCGAGCCCTCATGAAAATCTTCAAAAGTATGATCTCATCTAAATCCAACCGAGCTCGATCTATGATGTGGCCAAGAAGTGCAGCCTCTAGAAGCTTGATGATGGTCTCGTACTGCGAAGGCATGAGATTGTTGTGAATGAACCTGAACCAGTTGTTGGATGGAATGTGGATGTACTTCTTCTCAATGGTTGACCCTTCTACAATCCATAGGAGTGTGACATCTGAAAATGATGGGGCCAAACAACTTCTCTAGTTTCCAAAAAGTTAGCCCATCTCTCACGTAGTGCCAGCTGATCCGCAATGGGGCATCCAAGTACATTATTAATCTTGGCGCACCCGCTCTTTATTATGACCCTATACAACTTTACCTCAACTAGAGGTTCAGGTTTCATCCTCTTTCCAACTTTGGAGAGTTGCTCGGTGTTGGCCTTATGAAACTCTCATACCCAGATGGGTATGTATTGTGGCCGGTGACGAGTGAAAATCTCAAAATTGTGAAATTTTATCGTATCCTAAATGTTAGGATATCAATTGATTACTCTACCATTGGACAATCACTTCTCCTCCAAAAGGTACGCTGGTCGGGCATCCGTAATCTATTTATGGTGTGAGGAGAAATAACTTGTGCAACCCTAAAAATTACTTCGGTAAGTGGGTTATTCACAAGTTTGGACTGAACCTCAAATCAAGCCTTTCTGGTGGACTGTTTAGAAGGTGTAGTTTTGGAAGGTTATGCCCGGAAGATGATCTTCGGCCCAGGTGAGACTGCTTAATTGTGTAGATCAAAGCGACATCATCGTAATTGAAGTCCGACTCGGATGTGAAAGTTTTGTGGTGACCTTTTTGCTTCTATTTTTAGCCTCTGTCCTAGCATGTTTGGGTGGACGGGATAGCCTTTGAATAGGTTCCTGGATAGACACTGGGGGTAGTGCACACCTTGGTGGCTCATCCTGTCTACCAATCTACTTCGTCGAACTGGTTGTTTAAGTTGTGACATGCCTGCATTAAACATTGAAATCAATATTAACAAGAGAATCAAAAGCGGAATCAAAATCAAATCCTGAATTCACATTAAAAATTGTAGGCCTCTGGTGTTCGCAAAGGTTTAGCGAGTCGCAAAGTGATGTTGGCGAAATATTTGGTCAACTATGTGAGGTAGAGTCAGGTTTGGTGAATCGCTAAACTAACTCATCAAGACATCAGTATCTCGCCAAAAGATCCCTTTCAGAACTATTTGGGGTCTGTGAAAAGGGTGAGTTTATCACCATGAAATGCGATATGCAAAACAATTTGGCAAACTCAAAGGAGCTCTCCAAATAGACACTTGATAGCAAACTTTAACCAAAATAGTTTAAAATCAATTTTTGCATGACAAGCATCCAAACACAATTCAAAAATACCTCTATGAATATGCACATAATACCCACTTCCCCAAGCTTTTGAATTACTCAGATATTTTCAGAAAACAAGGTATGGTATTTGATTGATAGTAAAACCCATAACAGAATCATCACTATTCCATCAGCGAGCAAACTTGTCAATCACAAGCATTGGGTTACTCAGACTTCACCCACAAAGGTTTGATAATCAGACCAAACATCAAAGTTAAATCATTCCCAATCATTACAAATCGGTTCAAAACCAATACTAAGCATGGGGTCTCCTAATACAAACCAAACATATCAAAGCATAGATTCATCCCATATTCAACAAATTAAGTATTAATGAAAAATACCCATATCATCAATTTTGCACAAGCCATAAAAAATAAACTAAACTAAAAAGTCACCATAACTCGAGTACCAATCAGATTCCATTTAGCATACAAGTACAAATATAGTGTTATAGGCACAAAAACAAGCAAGCAGAAGTATTCGCATGGCATTCATTACTAGTTGCACAAAAAATACATGAATAATGGCTTGAAAATTTAAAAAAAATAAGAGAAAATACCTTTCAATGAAGCTTTAGGAAAAGTAGATAATGTGCAATCAGCGTGGACACGCTAAAAAACATACTAAAATCTTAAAAATCAATGTAAAGAAAGTAAAGGAATATATAGGGTAATGATGGAAAGTAGAGAAAGAAGTGGAATTTCAAAAAGATTGAAGAATAAAGTTTTTAAACAGACTCTTCAGTTCACGCTAGGTTTTTATTTTGCGAGGTAAATAACATTGCTAAATGATTCGGCGAGTCGCAAAGTTCATCATCATCGTATAATTTGACCTACGGTGAGGGGCAAAGGGCACTTTGTGAGATCAACTTTCCTCGCAGAACTGGATTAGTAATTTGCCAATTGATATATTTGCTCGCCCTTTTAACAGTGGCCTCTGCATAATTTTGTCTTGAAAATTTGACAATCTCTTGTGACCTCACCAATTTTGTTGGCAATTTGCAAAAATGCATCCCTGCACCCAGATTTATCCATCACTTAACATCTTTTCCTTCAACTCATGGACCCAACATCCATCACCTGTAAACTGAAAAACAACACAAAAATACTAAAAGTTAGAAATTAAACTTGGGTTGCCTCCTAAGAAGCGCCTTAGTTAACGTTGTGGCATGGCGTAGCTAAGCATCAACATGAGCATGGTCTTTTTTTGATTTGCAATTGTATCACTTGGGGGACCTCCTTGTGGTCTTTGGTTCAGTTGAGAGGAGATTTGATGTATTTGAGACTCGAGCTGTTTAATAGCTGCCGAATATGATGTGACCACTTGGTTCAACATTGGGAAGTCTACCTTCATCTCCTTGAGCACTTTGTCAGAACCTTCCACCTTTTTTAGAATTTGAGCCAACATGTCCTCGGTCCGATAGTGTTCTGGATTGTCTTTAGGCTGTCCAACCTTTGTAAACTCATGCAGTGGTACATAGCATTCTCTTTTAGCCTCTTGCTCCCTCCAATTCAAACCATGGTCTCTCTACTCACCGCCTAGATCCTAACCTTGGTTGGCATTTTACCTTTTAAAATTTGAGTGATAAGAACCTATTTGATATAAGAACTAAATATCTTTGTCATACACTGCAGCCTCTTTGGGTAAGTTTTCACTTGTTCCAATAGCATCAACTACTTTAGGAACCCATGTATCATTCTTTGTCACGAGATCAAGTTGCGTCATCATTTTTTCCATATTCTTGTCTCGTTCTTAGTTCTTTTCTATTTTCTCTTTTGTCAGCCCCAAGATGATAGGAGTAACCATATCATCCCTTGTATACCAAACTCTGTGAATTTTCGTCATTAATCCAACAACTCAGTTGCTTTAGCAAATGTTTGCTTTATTAAACCACCACGAACCAAATTATCAGCAACGATCTCGTTAACCATATCAAGACTTATATAGAAATAGGAGAAGCAAATAGTCATGCACTCCATGGTTTGGGCATTGCAACAAGAATTTTTTAAAATGAATCCAAGTCTCATGAATCAATTCTCCCTCCAATCTTTTGAAGTTTTGGTTGCTATCCCTCAATATTAACATACTTGATAGGGGAAAGAATCTCTCGATAAAAGCATCTTTCAGCTCGTCCTAAGAAGTAATTAATTCGGCTTGAAGTTAGACCAATCATTTTGAAGCATCACCACTCAATGAGAATGGGTAAAACCTAAGATGGATGTACTTTTGAGTTACATTCTAGAAATTGAAAGAGATACACACATCCGAAAAGTTCCTTATGTGGTCATAAGGGTCCTTATTTGGTTGCCCACCATATAAACCTTTTATTTGCAACAACTGCAACATGGTTATGGTACATAAAATATTGCATTTCCAATGACTGGTGGCAAGCATATTGCACCAACATTTCCCACCACATTTAGTCTAGCCTCATTTAAATTTGCAACGTCATCAAGGTTGCAATGTCACGACGTTGCTCTATATTCGAGCCAACCAGTACTTCCAATAACACTCATATCTTCACCTAGTAATTAACAAAAATAATAAAGAAAATGATGAACAAATGCAAGCTACTAAAAGCTAAATTACCAAAGCACTTCTTCAAAGAAATCTAATGTCATTTCCCTGGCAATGGCACCATTTTGCTAGTCTAATGCATCAACACACTTTCATAAGTTTAAGTGCTTGCGGTCGTCAAAATTATAAACTTAGAGTCGAGGTTGAACCCACAGAGAATGATAAGGTTAAAGTTCAAATAAAGGAGTAACATTGGTGCTTTAAACTTTTGTAGTTTGAGCAAACAATACATAAAAACAAATATAATCAGAAAGTAAATTTTGGGGGAAATTATCACTAAAAAAAGTAAAAAAAGCAAGGATCACGAGAGTTTAAGTAACTTCTAGGAAAGATAATAGACTCACATGTAGTGATTGGCATGGTATTTGAAAATACTCAAAGCATGAGAATTTACATGGGTAGGGCAGGTGGATCTAACATTTGGTCAAGGTTCTCTCAAACTCAAGATCAACTTCCCACAATAACTTTTTTAAGCTAATATGGGTTTAATACATAACACCTCAACCTTAGCAAAACTCATCTATCTCAATAAGGTTTCATCAATTTAATCCATTAATGGCTATTCATTATTTAACCTCACTTCATGCAGCCTTTTCAAGCATACATGAAGATCCTAGGCTAGGACTAAGTTTGCAACCTCATTCCATACATAAAATATGATTAAATAATAAAATCCATAAGAATTCATAAATAACTCTCAAGTAAAATCAAGCACCCAATAGCCAATTACTCCATGATGGTCTACATTATTCCCTTAGAAATATTAGGATTTTAACTAATCATCAAATAGAACATAGGTAATTTACCAAATAAATTTTCCTTCGTTGAATTAGTCTTCAACCACAAGAAATCTAAAGGAAATCAACAAAAGTTCAGCAAAAACCCTTATCCAATGAAGATTGGTGTGTTTTCTACCTCCTACTCTCTCTACAAAGGAAAAGAAAAATTGTTTCCTAATAAAAATTGTACTCCTCTAAAAATGTACTACTCTAATATTAACCATTCCCCTTAAAATATGCCAGCCCTTGAGCTACTTTTACTCTGCATAAAAAGTACAACATATCTTCCTCAAAATTTCAATTGGCAACATTAGTCGAGCTCGTCGATCAAGTCGGCGATTAGAATAGTGCTCCTTCAGTATCGCGGACTGCTCCTTTTGGCTGGACTTGATTTGGAACTTTGGCAAGCTCATTGAGCTCGCCAACCTAGTTGGCGATATGCCATTTGGAACTTGAGTTTTCCCTTTGACCAGTAACTCCAGGCCAAGTTAGTAGCCTATTGTGTCAGCTAAGTTGAGCTCACCAACAAATTTGGTAACTCGCAAAATCCTTCCTGTAGCTTGCTCTTTTTCAAGTTGACTTGCTTTTTGCTTCTTTCTGATTTTTTGGTGAGGTCCAGGGTACGTTGTTGACTCGCTAAGTACCCTCATTGCAATGATCAATGTCTCATACGTTATTGTCTGCTTATTTACGGCCACATTTTGCATGTTTGTGTTCTGACTGGTCTTACATCTTCACCTTGATGCAAAAATAACATTTTATGTCAGTTTATAGCATAAAATAGAGCATCAAGGACACATTATGCACAATTCAAGCCCTAGATGAGTGTAAATTCATCACTCATTATTAATCTACTTAATTATGCATAAGCTATGATGAATTATATGAACATTATGATTTTCAAATAATTTCAAGTGATCTCAAGTACAAGATGATTAGGACCTATTGAATCGATATAGGCTCTTTTACTAATGATTCAATTTGATTTCAACTGCATTGATTCTACGTGATTTTCATTTAACTTCATGATTTTAACTTCGATTGTCTATAGACTTATATTTTGTCCTAATTTTCTATGATCAAGCTATGATTTTCAAGAATATAATTTTCAAGTATGATTATGATGATGATGGTAGTGGTGGTGGTGATGTAATACCCTAATAATTTAGAAAATTATGACAAGATGGAGAGTATAGCCACACTTTATACAAGCATGTAGATCGTCTATTCTTATGACATAAAGTGTCTTACTTGAAATATATGAAAGTATAATTTTGAATACTATGATGATAATTATGCATATTTCATAATTATGTATTTTCTAGGATTTGACTTAGCATCGAATGAGCTTAAGTGAAGGGACTATCCCCAAGGGTCTTTTTATAAATCCTTATGTCTTACAACTACGTGCCACATCACATGCATATATGTCACTCACCTTACTAGGGTAGAGGTCATAAGGCGAGGAACAGTCTACCTTGGTAAATAAGCTACTCTTTCTCTAGTGTAGAGGTAATATCGAGATTTTATTTAATAGTCTGCATGGTCTTATCATCTATTATGGTCGTATTCTCATATATATGTGTATGCTAGGTTGTGAAATGTTTTAAATGCTACCGTTCATTATTTTAAACATATACTAGTCATTCATATCTTGTTCTTATTCTATTGGCTATGATTATGCATATTGATATTATGATTATGGAGCTTCTTGATACATGGCATAATGCATAATCTTTGCCTACATGATCTACCCATGTAGGGATGGATGACGAGACTACTCCTTCCATTCATGGCTAGATTTGGACATCACACTTTGGAGATTATTCATGAGTTCCCATGCTTCGGGACCTTGCTTATGTTTCTTATGTTGAACTTGTGATTTCATATTATCTTGAGGGTGAGCTAGTAGCATGTTCTAGACCATACAAAGATTTATGACATAGAGCCATCTATGAACGGATTGATGTAACTCCTTTTCATGGGAGATTATGGATTTTTATGCTTTTCGCTTGCTTATATTCCTTATTATGCTTTAATCCCTTATGCATGCTTATGGTATGAACAAGAGGCTTAGATGTGGTATCTTTGGGTTCCACATTCGTCATGTCACGACTAGGCCCTAAGTTTAGGTCGTGACAGTTTGGAATCTTAATTCTTCAATTAAACATAGAGAAATTAAGAAACCCTTAACAATTCAATAATAAATCGAGTAATTATCGAACGCCCATGAAGAGAATCTAGCTATTACATCCCCTTAGAAGATTGGGATCTAGACAAACATCAAAATAAAAATAAAAATTGTACCAAATTAATGTTCTTCCGTCATGGTGGGATGAAATTACCCAAATTTGATGCTAGATCACCTAACTAAAGTACAAAAACTCTTAAAATCACTCTCAGATTGAAATATGTGTATTCTCATGCAAAACACTTTTGGAACTCTCTACAACTTTCAAAACTGGACTATTTATTCTCAAAAAAGAAATTACAATTCAGAGATATTAATCAAGCTCACCAACTATGTCGGCGAGTCTCCCTTTGCCTCCTTTTCTGGCCTTTTTCACCTTGACTTTGACCAAAAGTTTCTAGAGTAATTGGTAGATTGGATCGTGCTTGCTAATTAAGTTGGTGAGTCGCATAATGCCCCTCATCCTTGCTTTTCATGCTTTACCTTGACCATAGTTTTCTAGATATAATGGTAAGCTAAATTGTGCTCACCGTACTACTTTGGAGAGTCACCCTTTGAAGGTTATTCTCATCTTTGTGTTAACTTCAATCATGGTACTATCTGGAGGACTTGGGGATGAACTATTCATCTCGCATTTTGGGTTTGGTGAGTCGCGGACCAATACTCAAGCTCGTCAATTCATCCTCACTAGTCAATCCCTTTTCTGCAACATTTGGTGGGATCCTAGTTCACATGGGTGACTCTCCAAGTGTTTTTTGGCTAGATTCAGACCACTTTTCATTAGTTTCGCCAATTCATTGACAATTTTTCTGCCAATTTCAAAGTTATACGCAACACATTGCCTATCAGTAAAACAACAAAATCGATTAGTTCAAGGCATAGATACGACATTAAGGATATTTTTTCTATCAATTAAAGCACCAAATGAGTCAAATTTTCATGACTCATTAGAGCCCAATCCAAACTCCACTTTTTTCTAAGTTCAAGCAGGAATTTCATGGGATATCATGATTTCTATTTAAATTCTTGAATTATGATTATGACATGATTAATTTACTTAATTATATATGAATTATGATTATTTACATGAATTGTATCGTTTCAATTGATTTCTAGGGGATTTCATCTATATGCTAATCAGGGCTTATGAAATTGATATAGGTTCTCTTACTTATGATTCAATTTGATTTCAGATGTATTAATCTTGCCTGATTTTCATTTAATTCCATGATTTTAGACTCAATTGTCCATAAAATCATATATTGCCTTAATTCCTATAATAAGTTATGTTATCATGAATAAGATTCCAAGCATGAAAGTATGTCTACGATTATGAATATATTATTATGAGGGTGACCTAAGATCCTAATGTTTATGCAATTTTATAAGAAGGGGAGTATACCCATACTCTATACAAGTTAAGTAGATGAACTATTCTTATGACATGAATTGATTTATTTGGTTAATATACCTACTTTACAAGTCATGAAAGTGTGTTTTTATGAGCTATGAATTATGTTGATGACTATATATCTATTGCATGTTATGTATTCCGTGGGATTTGACTTAGCATCAAATGAGGCTTAAGATGGGGTTTCGATCTAATGGGCCCTTATATAAAGTTTTAAGTCTCATAACTACGTGCCACCATAGGATTATGTGCCTATAAGGTATAAGTTAGTGGATCCACATATGACACTCATCGAGGTGGGATAGAACTCACAATATGGACTATAGTCTACCTTAAAAAATAGGCTACTTTTTCGGTGTAGTATACCATGTGGAGTATGGTCCACATGGTATTATTGTTTGTTATGGTCCTATTTCCACATATATATGTTTAGGATGATTATGAAATATCTTTTAAATGCTTCCATTCAAGATTTAAAGTTTGCATTATTCGTGTAGCATCTCTTGTCCTTTAATTCTATTGGTATGATTATGTATATTGTACTTATGATTATAACGTTTCTTTGATGCATTACATGCCTACATACTTATTATATTCCTTACTAACATATACTCTTCCCCTGCATGATCTAACCATGTAGGGATGGGCGACTACACTCCTACACCTCACTATTATGGCTAGACTCGAATTTTGCTTTTGAAGACTTGGTGAGTTCCCGTTCTTTGGGAAAAACCTTTGTTTCATACTTTACGTCATTTTATTGAGGCCTTGTATTTTTTTCTTTTATAGAGGGTGGGCTAGTAGCATGTTTTAGACCTCGCCAAGAATTAGCTATGTAGAGGCATGATTAGACATGATGAAATCTCTTTATTGGGAAGTTTTTTACTTTACTTTTAGCTTGCTTTTTAAGACTTTGTTTCCACTTGCTTATACATGTAATTTCTTATTTGCCTATGTATACTTATGATATGAACAAGAGGCTTGGATGGGGGCACCTTCGAGTTCCGCATTCATCGTGTCATGACTAGGCCTAAGGTTTGGATTGTGACAAACTTGTTATTAGAGTATAAGATTTGAAAGCATCCTAAGGAGTCCAACATGCCGTGTCTAGTAGAGCTTTATTCATATGTGTAAAGAATGTGACATCCATGAATAGGAGGCTATGAGATGTAAATCTTCACTTCTTTTGTAGTCTATGTTATGCCCTAAACTATGACTAAAGACTCTTTTTCTCTAATGTTTGTCCTTTGAAATATTCAAAAATATGCCTTCTCAGTGTGCTCCATTGTAAAGGGCAGTTGATGCTAATATCTTCTAGCTCCCCAAGTTCCTCAAATCCTCTAGCCAACCAAGTGACTAATGTGGAGTTTTGAACTGCAATTACTATGCTAGCTCAAGCTATGGCTACTCAAGAAAATCAAGTAGCTACTATTACAAATACTCCTACTCCGGCTTCTAGGATGAGAGACTTTACAAGAATGAATCTTCCAGAGTTCTATGGTTCCAAGGTGGATGAATATTCAGAAGATTTCATTGATGAGGTCCACAAAGTATTGTAGGTTATACATATGATGTCCGAGGAAAAGTCGGAGTTAGTAGCTTACCAACTTAAAGAGTTGCTCAAGTTTGGTTCACATAATGGAAGTTAGAAAGAGATGATGAAGGTCCTATTGGTTGGGAGGTGTTCAAGGCCATGTTTCTTGATCGATTCTTCCCACTTGAAATGAGGTAAGCCAAGATGATGGAGTTTATGAATATCAAGCGAGGTAGCATGAGTGTGGAGCATGCCCTCAAGTTCACAAAGTTGTCCAAGTATGCTCCTTGTTTGGTGGTTGATCCTAAAGCCCACAAGAACAAGTTCATTCAGGTGTGTCCTACTTAGTGAAGATGGTGTGCAAAACCGTGATTCTTATAAAAGAGATAGATATTTCTTGGCTCATGACTCATGTCGAACAAATCGATAATGAGAAGCTTCAAAAGATAAAGATGTGGTAGTCCAAGAGGGATCATTTTAAAAGTGGATTCTTACAGGTAAGTCCAATGATGGACATTTTCAACAAGGCTAAGGGTCATCCAATATTGCTCCTCAAAGGTTTGATAGGATAAGGTGCCAACCCCAAAGGCCCAAAGTGATGGTGTAAAGGCTAGTGGTTTCAACTTTTCTTACTGTCCAAAGTGTGAGAGGAAATATGTTGATAATTGCTTGAGAGGTACGGGCACTTGTTTTGCTTGTGGAATGATAAGACACAAGATCTATGGATAGGGAGCGAAGGGCATCCTCAAGGTAAAGTGGTTCAAAGAGAGTAAGTGAAACAAGGTACCTAAGCTCAAGGAGGTAGTCTACATGGCAAGCGGTTTTATGTTTTACAAGCTAGACAAAAGGTAGAGGAGTCTCTTGATGTGTTTATGGGTATGTTAAGGGTCTTTGATCTTGATATGTATGCTTTACTTGACCCCAATGTAAATATATCCTTTTTCACTCCATACCTTCTTATAAAGTTTGATGTGTCTCCTAAAGTCTTGTCAGTGCCATTTCAGTCTATACTCCGATTGGTAAGTTAGTCCTAGCCAAGAAAGTCTATATAAATTGTCCTATGTTGGTCTTGCACAAAGTCTTTTCTTGTGATCTTGTTGAACTTGACATGACTGATTTTGATGTTATTCTTGGTATGGATTCGTTGCATGCATCATATGCTCTATTGATTATAGAATTTGTAGGGTTAAATTCCAAATCCCTACTGAACCTATTCTTGAGTGGAAGCAAATAAATTTGGTTTAAGGGTAAGTTTATTCCTTATTTAAAGGCTTGGAAAATGATTTCTAAAGGGTGTATATACCATATTGTCTAGGTTAGGGATGTAGATTCAGATGTTCATATTCTTGTTCGGTGCCTATTGTTAATGAATTCCTTGATTTCTTCCCTGATGACTTGCCCAACATTCCTCCCAAAAGGAAAACTGACTTTGGCATTGTTCTTTTACCCAATACTCAATCCATCTCCACACCTCCTTATCAAATGGCTCTAGTGGAGTTTAAAGAGTTTAAGGAACAATTGAAGGACTTTCTTGACTAGGGGTTCATAAGGTCAAGTGTGATGACATGGGGTGCTCCTGTATTATTTGTGAGAAATAAGGGTGGTTCACTTTGCATGTGTGTGGATTTTCAGCAATTGAACAAAGTCACCATAAAAAATATCAAATTATAAGGATTGATGATCTATTTGATCAACTCCAAGGTGCAAGCTTCTTCTCCAAAATTGATCTTTGGTATGGGTATCACTAATTGAGGATGAGAATAGATGACATTCCAAAGATGATATTTAGAACCCGATAAGGTCATTTTGAATTTTTAATTATGTCATTTGGACTAACAAATGCTTACCCCAGCTTTCATGAACTTGATGAATAGAGTCTTCAAATTGTATTTGGACATGTTCGTGGTTGTCTTCATAGATGGTATATTGGTATATTCGTGGGATGTGAAGGACCATGAGGATCACTTTCGGGTTGTGTTACAAATATTGGGAGGTAGGAAACTTTTTGACAAGTTTAGCAAGTGTAAATTTTGGTTAAGGGAGGTGGATTTTCATGGCCATATTATTTTTGGTGATGATATTAGGGTTGATCCATAGAAGATGGAGGTGGTGAAGAACTGACCTAGACCATTATCTCCTTTCAATATTAAGAGCCTTTTGGGTTTGACGGAATACTATAGAAGATATGTTGAAAGATTATCTTTCATTGCCTTTCCTTTGACTATGTTGATCCAAAAGAAATTGAAATTTAAATGTTCCAATGAATGAGAGAAAAGTTTTCAAATGTTGAATGATTGTCTTACATCATCCCCCATTTTGACTTTATCCAAAGGTTAAGATGGATTCATTGTTTATTGTGATGCCTTATGTGTAGGGTTGGATTGTATTTTGATGCAACATGGGATATTCATTTCCTATGACTCAAGGCAATTAAAGGAGCATGAACAAAACTACCCAACTCATGATCTTGAGTTAGTAATCATAGTATTTGCATTGAAGATTTGATGTCATTATCTTTATGGGATGCATGTTGACAAATTCACTGATCACAAGAGTTTGCAATATGTATTTAGCCAAAGAGATTTGAACCTATGGCAAGGAAGGTGGTTAGAACCTCTTAAGAACTATGACATGAGTGTGATGTATCACACCGGAAAAGCTAATGTTGTGGCTGATGCACTGAGTAGAGTATCTATGGGTAGCGTTGCACATGTTGAGGATGGAAAGAAAGAGTTAGTCAAAGAAGTGCACTGTTTATCTCATTTAGGTGTGAGACTAAGGGAATCCAATGATGATTTACTTGTGCGAAATGGAGCGAAAACATCTTTAGTAGCGGAGGTTAAAGCAAAACAAGACATAGATCCTACAATGGTTGAGATGAAGAATTTGGTTGTTGATAAGAAGATTGAGGTTTCTCACAATGAAGAGATGGAATACTTTGTTACCAAGGATGGTTGTGTGTTCCTAAGGGAGAAATACTAGATGAATCTCATAACTCATGGTATTCCATTCATCCAGGATCCACCATAATGTATAGAGATTTGAAAGAGGTGTATTGGTGGAATGGCATGAAGAAAGACATAGCAAAGTTATGGCAAGATGTTTGAATTTCAACAAGAGAAAGTTGAATACTAAAGATTGGGTAGTTTAGCCAAAGACTTAGAAACAATATGACTCAATATGGGTGGTTGCAAATAGAAAGCCAAAATCGAACCATGTTTTGTTGGTAAAGCTTTCATATAATGCTGAGGATTATGTTAAGGTTTATATCCTATAGTTGGTGAGATTATATTGGGTTTCATTGTTTATAATATGGAACTGTGGTACCAAATCCGCTTCTCCATTTTTAAAATCATTTCAAAAGGGACGTGGTATTAAGGTGAAGCAATAATAAATCATTTCAAAAGAGCCTTGGTTCTAAGGTGAAGCTAAGTATCATGTTTCATCCTCAAATCGATGGATAAGATGAAAAAACAATCCAAACATTAGAATATATATTGATGGCATGTGTGCTTGATTTCAAAGGTGGTTGGGATGATCACTTACCTCTTATTAAATTTTCTTACAACTATAGTTCCCAATCAAGTATTGAGATAGCACTATTTGAAGCCTTATATGGTAGACGATGTAGGTCACTGGTGGGATGGTTTGAAGTTAGAGAGATGTCATTGATTGGACTGGATTTGCTACTTGATGGAAGTTAAAGGTGTAATGACCCTGGACATGGTTTTGACTTTTTGAGCCCGAAACTAGTTTAAATGAGTTTTCTCGGGTTTCGGCCAAGGAGACCTCAAATTCAAATATATGGAATCTGATCGGAAATGATATTTCGGACTCAACGGTGTAGTCGAAATTCCCATCGGAGGTTGTTTTATTTCAATGTGGGTCTCATTTCCCAATATCGAAAACTATCGAAAGGACCAAAGCACACTCGAAAGCTTCAGAAACTGAACGAAGGGTCCTTCGAGACCAAAATTGATGTTCCGGATCCAATGGAATCATTAGAATTTGAATTTGAGGTCTCCTTGGCCGAAACCCGAGAAAACTCATTTAAACTAGTTTCGGGCTCAAAAAGTCAAAACCATGTTCAGGGTCATTACATTATTCACCACTAAAAACCATGTTCGTCCTCGAACATAAGGCAAAGGGAGGAGCCTCATTAGAAGTAACCAAGAGTCCGACATACCCTTCTCAAGTCATTAATTTCTTCCAAGTGATCTTATTCTCAAGAGTCATAACATCAAAACATACCGGCAAGAATACCACTTATGAGCCAATATGAAATTCTGCCCTCTAAGAGTAGCTACCAAGTCGGAGAATAGCTAATGAACCAAACTTGAACCAATAATAGTCAATTGCAATCTACCAACCATCGCAAACCTCGTCCAAGTCCCAATCCCTTAACATAATCTTCCTTGAACTTAAGCTGCGCAATTTCAATACTTCAATAATACATATTCGTAAAAGAAAACCCAATTAAATTTGACAACTAGTGAATGACACTCCCAAGATTATAAAACCTCAAATAATACTGCTCGGATGCCGGAGCAATAGCTGAATCAAGTATGGTTCCCTTTCCACGAGCTACAACTATTTAATTAGAAATCAACATCAACCACATATCACCCTTCGAAGCGAAAAAATGCCTCAACGCCCACTCCAGCAATCATTCCCTCATGCAAATCTTAAGAAATTCTTGATCACCCTAGAAATTCTGCATACCATAAGCATATAACCTTCATTTACCACTAGGTACCAACATAATCCATCATGATAGTTTACGCCAACCTCCATCACTGAGGTAGTATCCATCTGATCCAAAGTCATCAGCGACACATATCAAATCATGTGTCCTTTCTATATTGCTTCCATGAGTCACCTATTATGATTGAGCAATCCAACCTAACATGAACTGCATAATTTCTCACACACCACTGTTTGTCATTCCAACCCAAATCAAACTTTCTAGAAGAAGTTCACAGTCTCTCATAATCCGTTGATGAGTCAACCCCTCCCACATTATCACACGAACTCAAAGCGAAAATCCATACAATTTACAACTTTGAACCATGGACCCATATATGATGTCTACTTTCCTTTACTTTTCATGACTTGTATCTGTCATAAATGTTGCAAGGATGTTTGAATACTAAACCCATATTCATGGCCTAATCCTAGGTGCTCAAACTCTTTGATGCCCAAGGCTTATGTACTCGCTCCTAACCCATTTATTGTTATACTTTCTTAGAAAAACTTCCACAACAGATTGTCTTTTACTTTACACCAAACTACTCAAATGAAACTTCATTTAGTCCCTTCACCATCAAAAGTAACAGAATTCATAATGGAAGACAAGATCAAAACCCTTCAAAAATGCTCAGTAACCAACATAACCGATTATCTCATTAGACTAATCCGTACATTGACAAAATCAATTATCGTGAACGCAACGTACCGTGAAATCCTGGATCCCAATTCACACTATGCAATTGATTTCCTTCTCAATCATGGTTAATATACATCTTGAAGATCTTTAGAGATTTCATACCCTAGTTTTTCATTAATCTCTTTCTCATATACGTTGTCGTACTCGTTATTCGCAACCCAAGTCATACTAGTCACTGAATTGAATACCATAAAGAAATTCATTCTCACACTCGAACCAACCCATGTAGACTTCTCTGTCATATCTTACCAAACAATCTCTTAACCTTGCTGATACCAGTATAACTATCTTACCATAGTCGAATAAGGCAACCAAAGTCATGACATATAATAAAACTGTTGTGATGATTGATATGGTAGCTCAATCCCAAGTCATACCAGCAAAATTTACTAACTCAACCAATTATCCATATGTACTTTCTCACTATCATTTCCATTTCCATTTTCATTTATACAAGTGAACTCGTCAAAACCTTATTAGTCTATATGCTTGTTATCTCGATATTAAAGCACTCCTCTTAGCTTACAATGAGCTCACCAATCCCCATATAGATCTATGGAATAAAATCACACTTAAACATATTAATACTCATTCTATGATTCACCACTACGATTTTCCTTATAACTGATTCCAAACCCAAGCATCCATAGTAACAACCAAATGGTTCTCCCCAAATATAACGATAATGCCAAACTCCACTACCTGAGGAAGTACAACAATTCATAACTCCTTAGTAACTAGTGTTTGCACTCAATGATCAATGCCTCTATCCTTGTATATTATTCGTACCATATCAAAAGTCTCACCATATTCACCACTAGAATGCACCATGTTCTCGGAGAAGTTGGTGCTCGAATGGTCTACACTTTTGTCTCATTGAATTCATCTCTCACCAAACAATGTACCTTCTTCCATAGAAAAGATGGGTAGCAAAAGCAGCACAACCCATAGCCCTATTCAAATAGACATAGACATAGCAATTGTATCATAGCCATTCCTGCAACATATCCACTCCAAGAAGACTTAGTAAAGGTCCTGATTTTAATGAACACAATATCATCCTCTGTCTATACCAATCAACCCTCATTTGAGAACTTAACAATTGGAATCCCATAATTATTACATTGATAACATAGTCATTACATTAATGACACTATGCCACATTTACGAATCACCCGGACATCTAGTATACTAGGAAAGCACCACCCTCGACGCTGAAATCTACACTCTTACCAATCTATTGGCCAATTTCTAAATATATCTAGCTAATGAGCACTCCTTAACCTGAATAGCTACAAGACTCCTCAAGCTTGAGGCCTTCCTACTCAAAGCATTATCCACCCCATTGGCCTTTCCAGATAATATAAGATACAACAACAATAACATACCCAGTAATGCCACCGAACTCAGCTGAACTCATATTTGAAAAAACTTGCCATATAACTTCTCCTCTCTAATCTATTGAAGTACAATTCTCAAATGTCGCTCATAATCTTCTTTGGCATTGAAGTGGTCCAATACATCATTAATGAAAACAAAACAACAAGGAACCCACATATAGTTGAAATATACCATTCATCAACTCTCTAAATGCAACAAGGGCATTTGTTATCCCAAAGGACATCATAAGGAACTCATAGTGCCCACACCTCGTCCGAAATGCTGGCTTAGGAATGCTAGAATCCCTGATCCTTAGCTGATGACATTCAGATTTCAAATCAATCTTGGAAAATATGGTTTCACCCTGAAGCTGGTAAAAAAGATCATCAATTATAGGGAGAGGATACTTCTTCTTAACAGTCACTTTTTCAACTATTTGTAATCAATACACATTCTCATGAAACCATCATTTTTCTTTACAAACAAAACAGGGCACCCCATGGAGACATACTAGGGCATATGAACTCTTAACTCAAGAGATCTTAAAGTTGCTCCTTCAATTCAACTTCTCCGTTCGATACTAACCTTTGACATACCTCATCGGACCTCATCCACACCCTAGTCGTTTCGAATCAAGGGACAATCCAAGGTTGACTACACGTTCATCCCTTAAATCCATTACCTCTGAGCTGGATCGAATTTCAAACCACGCAATGTACCGAGACCTACAACAACCACGCACGACAGGAATCGAAAGAATAAGAGGAAATTTCCTAACAATCTCTGTAGCCTCTTAAGGATAAGTAACAGACGTCTCCGCACCTATCCTTAAGACTCTACTCGATTGGGCTTGTACACATGTGAGACCTATGAACCTGGGGCTCTGATACCAACTGTCACGACCCAAAATTCGGGCGTGATGGCACTCACCTAACCCACCAAGGCGAGTCAGCCCAACACCTACTGATCCAAACATAACAATGAGAGCGGAAGAGGAAATAGTCTAATATGGCAAATAATCATAGGAAAACCAAACTACAACCATCCCAGAACTGGTGTCACATGTAGAAGCCTCTAGATACATAGTACTCGAATAAAACAAATGTCTCAAATGTCTAGTCCTCAAATAGGACGTAACATAATAATGGATTCCTTGAAGGTCCACCGATGTGATAAGCAGCTACCTTAAGGATAATCCAGAAGCTCGATCCTGAAATGAGGAAATTCTAACTAAAGGGACCGGGCTCGCAACCTACAAAAATGTAGCAAGGGGTGAGTACCAAAAACAACACGGTACTCAGCAAATGGAACTAACCTAGAGTAAAACAATGAAGAACCAAGTAACTCCTTCACACCCAACCACATACCGCCAAACTACAATCCTGCACTCAGAGCAGTCCCAGCCCAACAACTCATAATACACAATAAGGATAGTTTTCCAGTATATCACAATCATCAAATCACAAGTCATAACTCACAAGTGGTAACATAATCAATCAGATGCATAACACCATGCCACATAATAGTATGCAAGGATGAGATGCAATGCGTATGCAAGAACTGTCGGTAATGACCTCGACATCACAATATCAATATGCAAGGATGAGATGCAATGCTTATGCAATAATTGCCGGCAAAGACCTCGGCATCACAATATCGCCGGCAAAGATCTCGGCATCACAACATCGCCGGCAAAGACCTCGGCATCACAATATCGTCGGCAAAGACCTCAGCATCACAACATCGCCGGCAAAGACCTCGGCATCACAACATCGCCGGCAAAGACCTCGGCATCACAATATCGCCGGCAAAGACCTCGGCATCACATCGCCGGCAAAGACCTCGGCATCACAGTATCGCCGGCAAAGACCTCGGCATCACATCTCGACCTGTAAAGACCTCGGCCCCAATTTCTTTTTTTTTTACCATCTCACTCATATCAATATCCAGAATCAATGCAAATTATGTGTAACATAGAATGAATGAACATGAGATGAAGTTCACAAATAAATCAACTCATAATCACCAACCACAACATGGTAAAGAGTGGAGACACGGTTAGCAGCCATGTCGGAGTTTGTATGTGCCTTTATGTGCTAAGGAAGATTATAGATTTCATGCCAAGTAATAGGAAATCAAGTTGCCTTACATACCTCGCTGTACTATGTCGTTATTACCTCGGAGTAGTATCCTTTTCCTCCAAACACTTATCTACAATATATTAGGTGATAAAACTAGTGTTAGAAGCTAACAAGCACATCTTAGTAATCCAATTTCACCCAAAATAATATCCGGGCAGCAAGCTCGGAATTAGCACCCAAAGAGTATTCTTTCGACATTTCCACTCCTAATCGTATTTTCTAATACACATTTTCATATACATGTCATATCCAGCTATTCTTAGTCCCATAACAGCATTACAACAACACATACAGTACAGCATACAACAACTCTACACAACACGCAAGTAGACAACGCAACATTGCGTCCTTCCGCTACATTTCGACGTCAACTATTCCAAATCCATTTCAACCTCAACCAAACTGTCCTCAACATATTTACACACAATTACAGTCCTAAAATAGTCCAAAAATAGTCCCTAAGTAGATGGAAAACATGAGACAACAATTCCCAAAAACAGTCCACAAATTCTCACTAATGAGCGGAATTAAGATATCATTAAAGAACTTATTTTTGCGGAAGATAAAAGTGGTCCAGCAGCCTTCTTACATCATTACTGACCCAAGACTTGTTAAAAACATACATATTACTTCATAACTCAGCCAACCAACAAGATAAAGTCTCTTATTTAACAAGAAAAGTGAAACACAATATTTGGAACATATGTTGTCCCAAAATTCCTGCACAATACAACCAACATACTCTTCATGTTTTTCATGGAATAATTACACCAAACCATGGGTATTTTTACTTACCTTAACCCTCAAGGATTAGGTTCTCTTCAAGAACCCTAGAAGTGTGTCTTGGCTGCTTTAGAAAATAAGGAGAGAGCAAGAAGAAACTTAGAGAGAAATCTGAAATTTTGGCTTGAGAAAATGACTAAAGGTTGCTGCTTGTTGCTCCCTTTTATAGGCCAATTTTGGCCGACTTTCTTTTGGGTTTTCAACCTTATTTTATTAAGGTATGGGGCAGCATCTTGGCCTTTTCATTTGGGCCTTATTGGGCTTCAAATGGGATGGACTTTGTTGCAAACATTTCTCCCTTAAGCCCACTTAGTTTGGGCCCTAGTTTTGAATTGGATTGTAATTGTAATTTGGCCATTTTCCTATCCATCTTGGGCTGCAAATGTTGTCCTTTTATGATGCTAAACCATGGGCCCAAATGACATCCTTAACTCGGGGTTTATTCTTTATTGGACTTGAACAAATTCGGTGTTGGGCCTTGTCTCCGTTTACCGAGCTTATTTAAGCTAAGCACGTAGGTGACTCACCTACTAGCTTCCTAAGTCCCACAAGCACCTCAATTATTTCACTTTATCTAAGGTCACACTCTCCTTAACTTGACTTAAAAATTATGTACGCTCGGTCATCTTAAGCATTAGACGTACATATAGCCCTTTAATCTAAAATTCACGCACGTTTAAAAATATGTGCGGATTTGGCTTTGCCATATCATGTTTCATCTGCGTTGGACTAGTACATGTAATATGTGGGGTGTTACATGTGATTATTGGGGAAAATTTGATTTAGTCGAGACTTTAGACCTGTGAGTGAAGATATTGAGAAACAACGAAGTTGTATCCATGAAGGTATTATGGACGAACCAACAAGTTGAGAGTCACACTTAGGAGACAAAAGCGGACATGACGAAACAACAAGGTTAGAATTGAGTTATAGCGCAAGTAATGCCCACTTTAGGACAGTCAATGCACTAATGACTCCTATATGCAGAGTTCCTCATTGAGTAGACATTACGTTGGGCATGTGACATGGTAAGATCAATTTCACTGTCGCTCCACTAGATCTCTTCAATATTATTCTTGGATAAGAGTTCTTCCAAAGGTGCCACATGGGGATTGACCCTTATCTCCAACAACTCTTGGTCATGAAGTGAGATAGGTCTTGCATGGTGCCTCTAGTCAAGGTACCAAAGATAGAGGGGCAAGCTCAACTATGTGCCTTGCATCTTGTGACGTGATTCAAGAATGAAAAGTCATTGTTGCATTTCACGCTCACTAGAAGGAGAAAGCATCGGAGGATGCCAAGAGATAATAAGGATAACTAGCTGCAACAATGTTCCTCTTGCACTATAAGGACAATCTTTTAGGAAGGCAACATGGGAACAGAATGAAGGCTTGTGGCGGTTCAAATACAGAGTCTGGAAGGTCCTATAGTAGTAGCGCATTGAGGTCATCGCGAAATCGGGTGAGGAAGAGTGTCATGACTTGCTATTTGACTATTAATAAGAAGGAAGAATCTAGAGTCAAGAAGATGAAACTAGAGTCTTAAAGAGGTTTTTAGAAGACTCTAGAACATTGTGGATAGTACTTGAAGCTCCTTAAAAGACTCTAGAATAATGCAGTCAAGACTTAGAAAAATCTAGAGCAATATAGTCAAGTCTTAGAGATTCTTAGAAAATTATAGATGCGTGGAGTCTTCTAGAGTAAGGACTTGTTTGTAAATATTGAAGGACTTGTAGAATAAATATTATTTGCACTTAAGCCCCTAGGGAGTAGTATAAATAGAGGGGCTATTCATTTGTAGGAATCAACCAAGAAGCTGTAAGCAATCTTCCAAGAGTCATAAAGAGTCTACTTTACAAAAGCTCTCTTGCCTTCTTTAATCTAGCGTTCTCTTAGCGATCTAATTGAATACGCTTACTTGATATTACAAGATCATGAAAGAATTATGATTAAATTATCAAGTGTCACACGGAAGTCGAAGTCAGTGACACTAACCTCTCTTATCCCAAAATAGGATTTAATTTGTGAATATAATAAGATGAATCATCTCATACTCTAGCAAGGTATCAGACGGATGCGGCAATGACAGTGCAAAGCGTTGTATCATCACTAGCTCATAAACGATAAATGTCAGCTAGAAAAACTCTATAACGAGTAAACATATATGATTTCATGATGCTACGTATTCACACTTTTAACTAATGAAAGCATTGTTTATTTTCAAACTTGCATATTATGTTGATGTTGAGTTGACTTCTTAGTTGAGTTCCTTGATGTATTATTTTACCTTCCTGCCGTTATACATACAGTACATTACATGTATTGGTGTCACTCGGCATCGTACTATTTATAATTTATATAAAAATTTTAAAGATCCTTAGTAGACAATTTGTGAATATATATTCAATCTCGGACAGTGGTGAGATCTCGTTGTTTTTGGGGTAATCCTTTTCTTTTAGTTTTTTTTTTACTGTATTGAGGTAGCCTTGGACACGCTATGGAACCTTCTTATGAGTTTATAGAGGCTTCATAGACTGAGTTAGATTAAGGTAGAATGGAGCTTATTTTACTTTCAGAGTAAATTTTAAAACTATTAGTATTTATTTGAATTGAGATGTGGAGTTATTTTAATAAGAGATATCTTGAAAACTATTTTATATGATGATTTAAATTCCCACTTAAGTACTTTCTTTGATCTTATTGAGTCTTTCACTGATTAAATAAGTAAATTAAGCCAAGTGGTTTGCTTGGGAGCCAGCAATGATTTTTTGAGTGTCACCCATGCCTAGGATACCCTCTCGGGGCATGACATCATAGCCCATAAGTTCTTTGGAAGGCCAGAATCTATCAACATAGTTCCAGCAATATCAATAAGAGTTTTATTTCCTTTCTACCACTCTATTTTGTTGAAAAGTTCTAGGAGTTGAAAAATTATAATGTATCCTAATTTTTAGCACAAAAAGCATTCATTTTGGCATTTTCAAATTTAGTTTCATAATTTAGCCTAATTCCAACAATCTTGAAGTTGAGATTAGTTTTAATCATCTTTGCAAAAATCATCAGAACGTCGAAAGTTTCATCTTTTGATTAGAATCCCTGTGAATCTTCATAAATCATCAATAGTTATCAGTATATAGTTTTTTATCACCCCTGCTTTGAATCTTCATTGGTCCTTAAATATCCATATAATTAATTCTAGAGGTCTTGTTGTTCTCTCATTCTTCTTTTTTTTGAAAGAAAGATATGGTTTTCTCCCCTTTAACATAAGCCTCGCAAATCTCGGTCTCTGAAAACTTTATCTTTGGTAACCCACGGACTAGGTCCCTCGGTACAAGTTTGTTTAGCAAGGAAGCACTAACATAACCAAGCCTTTTACACCACATATCAACATCTTCATTTTGTGCAAAGACATGTGAGATCATCTTCTTGAATAGTACTTAAATCTGTCATATACATGTTTTCTTTACCTTTTTAGCAATTAAAATCACTTTTTGAGAAGTCAAATTTGTAACAATCCACTTTTTATTATAGAAATCTGACTTCATTTCTTTAGCACATATTTGTGATACAATCAATAGACTGTATTTTAATTCATTCACATAATATACATTTTCAAATAAGTTTTCAAATGATAGTTCTAATCCTTCCAATGCCAAGAATTTAACCCTTTTTGCCATTTCCAAATCAGATACCTCTACCTTGAAGTGTCTTGAGTAAAAGGAAGCTTTCAGTATTTTCAATCATATTTTTTAAGCATCCACTATCCATATACCAATGCTGTTTTTTGCTTTCTTCACTCACATACACAACAAACTATTTATTAGATTGGGAACCCATTTAAGTTTGAGTCCCTAGTAAGCAAATAAGAGTATAATGAGTGAGTTTCTTGTTCAACGAGGTAAGACCATATTCTTCATATTAGGATTATTCTTAATTTTGAACTAGGACCAGGTCTCAGTTTTTATATGATCTTCATTTTCCAGTACTTAGAAAAACTCTCTTCTGCCTTTTCCTAAGCAAGACAATCCTTTCATAGATGACTATTGTTGCCAGAGTGAGTGCATAACAAATTGTCAAAAATCATGACATATCTACCATGAAGGTTGTACGGGGGATCTATCTTCACATAATTAAGACCATTTTCATTGTTGTATCCCTGACTAGTGAGACCCTCTAGAATCTTTGAAGAAAAGATCTACTTGAGCCAATTGTTCAATTCTTTCTTGCCCCTGACTAGGTCCCTTTTTGGAAGAAGATTTCATTCTAGAGCCAAAGTCATATTCTAGTTCAACTATTTTTAGCTTATTTTCAAGTTCAAGATACAAACTACAAGCACCACCCTGTCTTTTTAGAATTTCAGTAGACTCCTTTAATTTTTCCTTGAGTTCTACATTTTCAGACTCTAAAATGTCTATCCATTCTTCCATCTCAGACATTTGTGTCATAAAAAGAGTTTTCTCATCTTGAAAATATATAGACTATTTTTCAAAAATTTCTTCTCATTCGTCAATATAATGAGCGAGTCAATCAACACAACAAAAGAATTTCTCAACTTTTTAGCAGAATAAATAATAAGATTTTGTTTAAGATCAAAAGAGTTACCTCTTGATCATCATTATCATATTTAGCCATAAATGTGAACATAGAGTTGAAAATATCTTCATTATCCCTTAATATAACCATGGAAACATCTTTAGAATGTTCAGATTCCTCTAACTCACTTAGGGCATTACCCTTAAACAATTAGAGCTTTCTTCATTATCTAATCATGTAAGAACCCAGAATTTTGTACGACTTCAATGGAGCAAGAAAATTTGATTTTGGAAAAGTTTTGAACCAAGGTGATACTTCATAGGAGACATCACGGTCCGTGTGAGGTCACACGGCCCGTGTGGAGCCTCCAAGAAGTGTCCCTTGGCCCATGGAGGATGTTTGGCCCTTAAATGTGGTACTTTAAACTAAGGCACACCACAAATGGACCTCTCACGGTCCGTGTGAAACTGCATGGACCGTGTGGTGGGCCGTGTGATGGCCTTGGCTTGAAATCCCACAACTTTGGGACCAAGTATGGTTACACGGCCAAGTTCACGGCCCGTGTGAGGTGGCACAGCCCATGACGTCATCTGTAAAGCTTTTGGAGTGAAATTTTTCTAAGTATGTAATCATTGTCTTGTAACTTGATCGTGGAATTTTTCTAAAGAGAGGAGTACGGGCAGTGTCAAGGCCCGTGTGACACTACATGGTCCGTGTAACCTCCCATGAAGGTGACTTCATTGAAAAATTCAAGGTATCGGATCTTCATGCTCAAGATAAGTTCAATTTCAAGACTTTAATTCAAGCTTAATTATGTTGTTTAAGTCCATCATGGTCTCTTACATCAAGTCAAGTTCAAAGGAATTCCATTGGCTAAGTTTTTCACCAGTACCAATAGAAGGGTCAACTTTAAATGTGTATATCTCTTAGAAAAAAAAAAGAAACTGTGTGGCCCACAACCTATCACATTGAAGCTCTATGAATTATCTTTCCAACTCATCTGGTCTCACCCCATTTCGAGTTTGAAACAAGAAGTTATGCCCTTTTTTGTAAAATTTGTTTGGGCTAGATGAAGGCCTTCACGGACCATGAAGCCAACCATGTCAAGTTCGGTTAAAAATTTAAAGGGGTGTTTTATTGAGGTATTTTTGATCCATCCCCAAGGCTTTTAAGACCTTTTTAACCCCCCCCCCCCTATATACCTAAACTTCTCCTACACTAATTCTAAACCCTCATTCAACACTAACACTTAGTTTCTAAAATTAGACTCTCAAAATTCTCTCCAAGTCTCATCTTCAAAATTCAAGCTAGGATTCAATTGGGTTTCCATATTTAAGCTAAATGTTTCTCAAAATCATCTTCCTAATCAAGGTATGTGGGATTGATTCTTGGTCCCTTTCAACCAAGAAGATCCAAAAATCTTTCAATTGATTTCATGAATTTAGTCTACTTTAAATATGAATTTTCATTACTTGATTTACTTAAATCCAATTGATGTATGGGTTTTATTATACCTATGATTTCAAATCACTTTGATCACTATTATGATGATTCACATTGACTTATGAAGTTATGAATATGCATGTCCCCTTTTAAAGTTGATTTATGCATGGGTAATTTATACTATGTTTTAGATGATTTAATTATGGATTTATCTAATTTCATATTATGATGTTGATTTTTACTTGAATCTATGTTACCCATGCCAACTTTACATCATGCATTGCATTGCATTCATGAGCATTGGTATATGAAAATTATGAAGTGGGTTAAGCCCAATTATGTTTTATGAAACAATTATGATATGATTTTGGTAAGGCATTGGTTATGACAAGGATGTGATCACATATATGTCTTATGATTATATCTCTTTGAGCATCTCGGGTGCTTGCACCATCTCGTATATGTGCATGAATTATTCCTTGCATGAGCATCATGATAATGATTTATGATTTGGCATTTGAGCCTGAATGTGCATTGAACGATTTTGTAATGAATATTGAATCTCTTGAAAGCACGTATATGTATAAGTATTAATGTGGGATGTTGTTGACTTAGCACCAATGGATTGAGGGCGTTAGGGTAATCCCCTAGGACCCTCTACCTTTCCTTGAACTAAGTGCCAACATAGGAACATTAGTCTTTACGGAAATGACGAGGTCGTAAGGAATGGTTATTTGTTTATGATTATGATATGATATGTATGATTATGGAAAATTCTTCTGAAATGGTGAGTTTCGTAAGGATGGTAACCATCCATTGAAATGGTGTGTTTCGTAAGGTATGATGTGGATTACCTTTGGCAAGTAATCTTTTACTACCGATGGGAGGTCTTTATCGGACTAATTCATGTAATAGCTCACATGGGTTTGATTTGTCCATTATAGTCCATCCCCACTGTATATGAGCTTTGTTGTATTTCATGCATCATAAATTTCATGGCATCTTGTATATTTCTCCATTGGATATATGACTCTTTCTATATTATGTGCCCTTGTCATCTAACATTGAAATGCAGGTTTGGTAAGTCATATGCATTGCATGCCCGCATACTTAGTACATTCAAACGTACTAATGCATACTCTATGCCTACATGATTTTACCATGTAGGGAACGTGTGTTGAGAACATTGACCGTTTGACGGGTAGCTAAAATTTAGAGAGTTGATATTGTGGTGAGTCCTATCTTCCAAGGACAAGCCATCTTCTTTCTACCTATGTTGGTTTCGGTTTATCTTCTTAATTGAGGGTGAGCCTGGGACATGTCTTGGCCCTCGTCCCATCTTATGACTAGAGGCATTGTTGGACTTCTTGTAGACTCTCATAGATTCTATATGTTATGTGTTATATTTGAAGCTTATGATTTAGTTATCTATTGGATATGGATATCATGGATTGATTATGGGAATTATGATATGTATGTATGCTTGATATGGAAATGTGGAAGATCCTAAGCCACGTATTACCCCTATAGAGTGAGTCATACTTACCCGTTCCTTAGTTCTTATGTGTTATGTGTTGTGTGAATCCATGTAAACCCCTTTCCCTTAAATATCCCCATAGCGTGAGTCCTATTTTTCTCATCCCTTAGAATTATGTGTTTACTATTTGAATGCACTTATGAACCAATGATGTGGATTTGGATACTTTGAGGCTTGTTTGGGGACTGTCGGGTTCCCATTCGCCGTGTCACTTCTAGGCCATGCATTCGGCTCGTGACAAAAGATGGTATCAGAGCCCTAGGTTTATAAATGGTCCTCGGAGTCCAACATGCCGCGTCAAATAGAGTCTTATTCATAGGTGTGAAGTATGACACATCTATGGGTAGGAGGCTACAAGGCGTTTTAGGAAATGTTTCACTTTTCATGATTCTAATCGTGCCATGGTGCGTGTCTTAAGATTTCTTATCTCCATCCCTCCCTATTGAATAGAGAGAGTTACCTTGAGCTCGTAATGCAATCTATGGGAGGAAGGTGTTGTACTGATCTTATATACGAGGTCCAAAAGGGAGTTGGTGAAGGATGTGCATTGTTTGTCATGCTTGCTTCTTTGGGTATTTGAAGTTTTCTTGGGTTGGCTGGTTATGATGTAAGGTTTGTTGAAGGCTTCTCATCTATTGCATCTCCGTTGATCAAGTTGACTAGAAAGAAGGCCATGTTGTATGGTCGGATGAGTGTGAGATGGGTTCTCATGCCTTGATAGGTCGGCTTACATCGGCTTCGATTTGGCATTACCGGATGGCTTAGATAGGTTGGTGGTGTATTGTGATGCTTCTCGATTTGGGTTGTGGTTGTTGATGTTAAGGCTAAGCAAGATCTAGATCTGTCATTAGTTGGATTGAAGAGGGTGGTTGCCAAAATAATGAGATAAAGGCTTCCTCCCAAGGGGGAGATGGTGCATTTCGGTATCAAAGTCAGTTATGTTTTTCCGAATGTGGGTGATCTTAGGGAAAATGATCATGAGTGGAGCCCAAAACTCTCATTATTTGATTCATCCGGAATCTACTAAGATGTGTTGGGATTTGAAAAAGGTGTGTTGGTGGCATGGTATGAAGAAGGACATAGTCGAGTTTGTACCTGAGTGCTCGAGTTGTCAACAAGTGAAGGTAGAGCACCAAAGGCCCAGTGATGTGTCTCAAGACATTGAGATCTCTTCTTGGAAGTGGTTCGAGTTAAGATAAAATGACTTCTATAGGCATAGATTTATTGTTGGAGGCTACAAAAGAGTGAAATTGATTAAGGAAAGGTTGAAGATGGTTCGAAGTCATTAAAAGTCTTATTTGGATGTTAGAAAGAGGGACCTTGAGCTTCATATTGGTAATTGGGTGTATGTGAAGGTCTCACTTATGAAGGATATGGTGCATTTTGAGAAGGGGAAAGCTAAATCCCCGGTATTGTAGGTCCTTATGAGATTGTTGAAACGGATTGGAAATGTAGCTTATAGGTTGGATTTGCCTCCAAAATTGAGCTCTAGTCGCTCGGTTTTGCATATATCTATGTTGAGGAAGTTTTTAGTGATACTAGTGTTATTGCCTTTGGAAGGTGTTGAGGTTGAGGAGAACTTGTCTTATGGAGGAAGCGCTGGTTGAGATTCTTGATAAGACAAGTGAAGCGGTTTCCTAACAAGGATGTGGCTTCGGTTAACATAATTCAGAGAAATCAACATATGGAAAGTTCTACGTGAGGAGTGAAATCTAGTATGATGCAACGATACCTTTATCCTTTCCAATCTACTCAAGCCTATGATATTAGGTTCTTTCTATTCTCGGTGGTCTTATTCTTTCACTCTTGAGTTTCATGACATGACATGCATACCTGTGCACGATAATGATTTTGATGATGTTTTGAATGTTTTGAATACATTTTAATATGGGTTTTAAAGGCTTAATGATTTTCAAATGATGAGCTATGCGTTGTACCTTGTGTTCGGATATTTCACATTCTAAGTTAAGCCTTTCAAGCCTCGTTCCACCACATTCGAGAACGAATCTTCCCAAGGGGGAGATGATGTAAGGACCCAAAATTTTGTACGACCTCAATGAAGCATGAAAATTTGATTTCGGAAAGGTTTTGGACCAAGGTGACATTTCATGGGAGCCATCATGAACCGTGTGAGGTCACACGGCCCGTGTAGAGCCTCTACAAAGTTGCCCTTGGCCCATGGAGGATGTTGGACCCTTAAACGTGGTGTTTTAAACTAAGGCATACCACACTTGGACCCGTCACGGTCCGTGAAGTTGCTAGGCCGTGTGATGGCCTTGGCTTGAAATCCCACAGCTTTGGGACAAAGTATGGTTACACTGCCAAGTTCACGGCCCGTGTGGGGTGGCACGGCCCGTGAGGTCATCCGTAAAGCTTTCGAAGTGAAACTTTTCTAAGTATGGAATCACCGTCTCATAACTTGATCGTGGAATTTTTCTAAGGAAAGGGGTACAGGCAGTGTCACAGCCCATGTGATACTACACAGTCCGTGTAACCTCCCGTGAAGGTGACTTCATTGAAAAATTCTAGGTATGGGATCTTCATGCTCAATCTAAGTTCACTTTCAAGCCTTCAATTCAAGCTTAATTATGTTGTTTAAGGCCATCATGGGTCTCCTACATTAAGTCAAGTTCAAAGGAATTTCATTGGCTAAGTTTTTCACAAGTACCGATAGAAGGGTCAACTTTAAAAGGGTATATCTCTTAGAAAAAAAGAAATTATGTGGCCCACAACCTATCACATATCTTTCAAACTCATCTGCTCTCACCTCATTTCGAGTTCGGAGCAAGAAGTTATGCCATTTTTTGTAAAATCTGTCTGGGCTAGATGGGAGGCCTTCATGGACTGTGAAGCCAACAGTGTTAAGTTCAGTTTAAAATTTTAAGGGGTATTTTATTGAGGTATTTTTAATATTTTGATCCATCCCCGAGGCTTTTAAGACCTTTTTAACCCCCTTTTATATTCCTAAACTTCTCCTACACTAATTCTAAACCCTCATTCAAGACTAACACTTAGTTTCTAGAATTAGACTCTCAAAATTCTCTCCAAGTCTCATCTTCAAGATTCAAGCTAGGATTCAACTGGGGTTTCAAACTCAAGCTAAATTCTTCTCTAATTCATCTTCCTAATCAAGGTATGTGGGATTGATTCTTGGTCCCTTTCAACCAAGAAGATCCAAAAATCTTTCAATTGATTTCATGAATTTAGTCTACTTTAAATATGAATTTTCATTACTTGATTTACTTAAATCCAATTGATGTATGGATTGTATTATACCTATGATTTCAAATCACTTTGATCACTATTATGATGATTCACATTGACTTATGAAGTTATGAACATGCATGTCCCCTTTTAAAGTTGATTTATGCATGGGTAATTTATACTATGTTTTAGATGTTGATTTAATTATGGATTTATCTAATTTCATATTATGATGTTGATTTTTACTTGAATCTATGTTACCCATGCCAACTTTACATCATGCATTGCATTGCATTCATGAGCATTGGTATATGAAAATTATGAAATGGGTTAAGCCCAATTATGTTTTATGAAACAATTATGATATGATTTTGGTAAGGCATTGGTTATGACAAGGATATGATCACATATATGTCTTATGATTATATCTCTTTGAGCATCTCGGGTGCTTGCACCATCTCGTATATGTGCATGAGTTATTCCTTGCATGAGCATCATGATAATGATTTATGATTTGGCATTTGAGCCTAAATGTGCATTGAACGATTTTGTAATGAATATTGAATCTCTTGAAAGCACGTATATGTATAAGTATTCATGTGGGATGTTGTTGACTTAGCACCAATGGATTGAGGGCGTTAGGGTAATCCCCTAGGACCCTCTACCTTTCTTTGAACTAAGTGCCAACATAGGAACATTAGTCTTTACGGAAATGATGAGGTCGTAAGGAATGGTTATTTGTTTATGATTATGATATGATATGTATGATTATGGAAAATTCTTCTGAAATGGTGAGTTTCGTAAGGATGGTAACCATCCATTGAAATGGTGTGTTTCGTAAGGTGTGATGTGGATTACCTTTGGCAAATAATCTTCTCCTGCCGATGGGAGGTCTTTATCGGACTAATTCATGTAATAGCTCACATGAGTTTGATTTGTCCATTATAGTCCATCCCCACTGTATACGAGCTTTGTTGTATTTCATGCATCATAAATTTCATGGCATCTTGTATATTTCTCCATTGGATATATGACTCTTTCTATATTATGTGCCCTTGTCATCTAACATTGAAATGCAGGTTTGGTAAGTCATATGCATTGCATGCCCGCATACTTAGTACATTCAAACGTACTAATGCATACTCTATGCCTACATGATTTTACCATGTAGGGAACGTGTGTTGAGAACATCGACCGTTTGACGGGTAGCTAAAATTTAGAGAGTTGATATTGTGGTGAGTCCTATCTTCCAAGGACAAGCCACCATCTTTCTACCTATGTTATTTTCGGTTTATCTTCTTAATTGAGGGTGAGCCTGGGACATGTCTTGGCCCTCGTCCCATCTTATGACTAGAGGCATTGTTGGACTTCTTGTAGACTCTCATAGATTCTATATGTTATGTGTTATATCTGAAGCTTATGATTTAGTTATCTATTGGATATGGATATCATGGATTGATTATGGGAATTATGATATGTATGTATGCTTGATATGGAAATGTGGAAGATCCTAAGCCACGTATTACCCCTATAGAGTGAGTCATACTTACCCGTTCCTTAGTTCTTATGTGTTATGTGTTGTGTGAATCCATGTAAACCCCTTTCCCTTAGATATCCCCATAGCGTGAGTCCTATTTTTCTCATCCCTTAGAATTATGTGTTTACTATTTGAATGCACTTATGAACCAATGATGTGGATTTGGATACTTTGAGGCTTGTTTGGGGACTCTCGGGTTCCCATTCGCCGTGTCACTTCTAGGCCATGCATTTGGCTCGTGACAAAAGATGGTATCAGAGACCTAGGTTTATAAATGGTCCTCGGAGTCCAACATGCCGCGTCAAGTAGAGTCTTATTCATAGGTGTGAAGTATGCCACATCTATGGGTAGGAGGCTATAAGGCGTTTTAGGAAATGTTTCACTTTTCATGATTCTAATCGTGCCATGGTGCGTGTCTTAAGATTTCTTATCTCCATCCCTCCCTATTGAATAGAGAGAGTTACCTTGAGCTCGTAATGCAATCTATGGGAGGAAGGTGTTGTACTGATCTTATAGACGAGTTCCAAAAGGGAGTTGGTGAAGGATGTGCATTGTTTGTCATGCTTGCTTCTTTGGGTATTTGAAGTTTTCTTGGGTTGGTTGGTTATGATGTAAGGTTTGTTGAAGGCTTCTCATCTATTGTATCTCCGTTGATCAAGTTGACTAGAAAGAAGGCCAAGTTGTATGGTCGGATGAGTGTGAGGTGGGTTCTCATGCCTTGATAGGTCGGCTTACATCGGCTTCGATTTGGCATTACCGGATGGCTTAGATAGGTTGGTGGTGTATTGTGATGCTTCTCGATTTGGGTTGTGGTTGTTGATGTTAAGGTTAAGCAAGATCTAGATCTGTCATTAGTTGGATTGAAGAGGGTGGTTGCCAAAATAATGAGATAAAGGCTTCCTCCCAAGGGGGAGATGGTGCATTTCGGTATCAAAGTCAGTTATGTTTTTCCGAATGTGGGTGATCTTAGGGAAAATGATCATGAGTGGAGCCCAAAACTCTCATTATTTGATTCATCCGGAATCTACTAAGATGTGTTGGGATTTGAAAAAGGTTGCTTGGTGGCATGGTATGAAGAAGGACATGGTCGAGTTCGTACCTGAGTGCTCGAGTTGTCAACAAGTGAAGGTAGAGCACCAAAGGCCCAGTGATGTGGCTCAAGACATTGAGATCTCTACTTAGAAGTGGTTCGAGTTAAGGTAAAATGACTTCTATAGGCATAGATTTATTGTTGGAGGCTACAAAAGAGTGAAATTGATTAAGGAAAGGTTGAAGATGGTTCGAAGTCATTAAAAGTCTTATTTGGATGTTAGAAAGAGGGACCTTGAGCTTCATATTGGTAATTGGGTGTATGTGAAGGTCTCACTTATGAAGGGTATGGTGCATTTTGAGAAGGAGGGAAAGCTAAATCCCCGGTATTGTAGGTCCTTATGAGATTGTTGAAATGGATTGGAAATGTAGCTTATAGGTTGGATTTGCCTCCAAAATTGAGCTCTAGTCGCTCGGTTTTGCATATATCTATGTTGAGGAAGTTTTTAGTGATACTAGTGTTATTGCCTTTGGAAGGTGTTGAGGTTGAGGAGAACTTGTCTTATGGAGGAAGCTCTGGTTGAGATTCTTGATAAGACAAGTGAAGCGGTTTCCTAACAAGGATGTGGCTTCGGTTAACATAATTCAGAGAAATCAACATATGGAAAGTTCTACGTGAGGAGTGAAATCTAGTATGATGTGACGATACCTTTATCCTTTCCAATCTACTCAAGCCTATGATATTAGGTTCTTTCTATTCTCGGTGGTCTTATTCTTTCACTCTTGAGTTTCATGACATGACATGCATACCTGTGCACGATAATGATTTTGATGATATTTTGAATACATTTTAATATTGGTTTTAAAGGCTTAATTATTTTCAAATGATGAGTTATGCGTTGTACCTTGTGTTCGGATATTTCACGTTCTAAGTTAAGCCTTTCAAGCCTCGTTCCACCACATTCGAGAAAGAATCTTCCCAAGGGGGAGATGATGTAAGGACCCAAAATTTTGTACGACCTCAATGAAGCATGAAAATTTGGTTTCGGAAAGGTTTTTGACCAAGGTGACATTTCATGGGAGCCATCATGGTCCGTGTGAGGTCACGCGGCCCGTGTAGAGCCTCCACAAAGTAGCCCTTGGCCCATGGAGGATATTGGACCCTTAAACATGGTGTTTTAAACTAAGGCACACCACACTTGGACCCGTCACGGTCCGTGAAGTTGGTAGGCCGTGTGATGGCCTTGGCTTGAAATCCCACGGCTTTGGGACAAAGTATGGTTACACTGCCAAGTTCACGGCCCGTGTGGGGTGGCACGGCCCGTGAGGTCATCCGTAAAGCTTTCGAAGTGAAACTTTTCTAAGTTTGGAATCACCGTCTCATAACTTGATCGTGGAATTTTTCTAAGGAAAGGGGTACAGGCAGTGTCACAGCCCATGTGATACTACACAGTCCGTGTAACCTCCCGTGAAGGTGACTTCATTGAAAAATTCTAGGTATGGGATCTTCATGCTCAATCTAAGTTCACTTTCAAGCCTTCAATTCAAGCTTAATTATGTTGTTTAAGGCCATCATGGGTCTCCTACATTAAGTCAAGTTCAAAGGAATTTCATTGGCTAAGTTTTTCACAAGTACCGATAGAAGGGTCAACTTTAAATGGGTATATCTCTTAGAAAAAAAAGAAATTATGTGGCCCACAACCTATCACATATCTTTCCAACTCATCTGGGCTCACCTCATTTCGAGTTCGGAGCAAGAAGTTATGTCCTTTTTTGTAAAATCTGTCTGGGCTAGATGGGAGGCCTTCATGGACTGTGAAGCCAACAGTGTCAAGTTCAGTTTAAAATTTTAAGGGGTATTTTATTGAGGTATTTTTAATATTTTGATCCATCCCCGAGGCTTTTAAGACCTTTTTAACCCCTTTTTATATTCCTAAACTTCTCCTACACTAATTCTAACCCCTCATTCAAGACTAACACTTAGTTTCTAGAATTAGACTCTCAAAATTCTCTCCAAGTCTCATCTTCAAGATTCAAGCTAGGATTCAACGGGGTTTCAAATTCAAGCTAAATTCTTCTCTAATTCATCTTCCTAATCAAGGTATGTGGGATTGACTCTTGGTCCCTTTCAACCAAGAAGATCCAAAAATCTTTCAATTGATATCATGAATTTAGTCTACTTTAAATATGAATTTTCATTACTTGATTTACTTAAATCCAGTTAATGTATGGGTTGTATTCTATCTATGATTTCAAATCACTTTGATCACTATTATGTTGATTTACATTGAGTTATGGAGTTATGAACATACATGTCCCCTTTTAAAGTTGATTTATGCATGGGTAATTTATACTATATTTTAGATGTTGATTTAATTATGGATTTATCCAATTTCATATTATGATGTTGATTTTTACTTGAATCTATGTTACCCATGCCAATCTTACATTATACATTGCATTGCATTCATGAGCATTGGTATATGAAAATTATGAAGTGGGTTAAGCCCAATTATGTTTTATGAAACAATTATGATATGATTTTGGTAAGGCATTGGTTATGACAAGGATGTGATCACATATATGTCTTATGATTATATCTCTTTGAGCATCTCGGGTGCTTGCACCATCTCGTACATGTGCATGAGCTATTCCTTGCATGAGCATCATGATTATGATTTATGATTTGGCATTTGAGCCTAAATGTTCATTGAACGGCTTTGTAATGAGTATTGAATCTCTTGAAAGCACGTAGATGTATAAGTATTCATGTGGGATGTTGTTGACTTAACACTGATGGATTGGGGGCGTTAGGGCTATCCCCAAAGGTCCTCTCCATTTCATTGAACTATGTGCCAACGTAGGAACGTTAGCCATTACCGAAATGACCAAATTGTAAGGAATGGTTATTCATTTATGATTATGATATGATATGTATGATTATAAAAAATTCTTCCGAAATGGTGTGTTCCGTAAGGTGTGATGTACTTTACCTTTGGCAAGTGATCTTCTCCTACCGATAGGAGGTCTTTATCGGACTAATTCATGTAATAGCTCGCATGGGTTTGATTTGTTGATTATAGTCCATCCCCACTATATGTGAGCATTGTTGCATTTCATGCATTATAAATTTCATGGCATCTTGTATATTTCTCCATAGGATATATGATTCTTTCTATAATATGTGCCCTTGTCATCTAACATTGAAATGCAGTTTTGGTAAGTCATATGCATTACATGCCCGCATACTTAGTACATTCAAACGTACTAACGCATAATCTATGCCTACATGATTTTACCATATAGGGAACATGTGTTACGACCATCCACCGTTTGACGGGTAGCTCGAATTCGGCGAGTTGATATTATGGTGAGTCCTATCTTCCAAGGACAAGCCACCTTCCTTCTACCTATGTTGTTTTTGGTTTATCTTCATAATTGAGGGTGAGCCCGGGACATGTCTTGGCTCTCGTCCCATCTTATGACTAGAGGCATTGTTGGACATCGTGTGGACTCTCATAGATTCTATATGTTATGTGTTGTATTTGAAGCTTATGATTTAGTTATCTATTGGATATGGCTATCATGGATTGACTATAGGAATTATGATATGTATGTATGCTTGATGTGGAAATGTGGAAGATCCTAAACCTCGTACTGCCCCCATAGAGTGAGTCATACTTACCCGCTCCTTAGTTCTTATGTGCTATGCGCTATGTGAATCCATGTAAACCCCTTTCCCTTCGATATCCAACATAGTGTGAGTCCTAATTTTTTCCATCCCTTAGAATTATGTGTTTACTATTTGAATGTGCTTCCGAACTGATGATGTGGATTTGGATACTTTAAGGCTCATTTGAGGACTCTTGGGTTCCCATACGCCATGTCACTTCTAGGCCCTGGATCCGAGTAGTGACAAATCAGCCACTACTCTTCCTTTAGCCTTATCACGGATCTGGTCCCTTCTCTTGTCTTTTTCACCACTAGCTTTTACATAATTCTTATAATCCAATTTATGCATGAGATGATCTCTGATAATTTGTCGTGGCTTTTCATATTTGTGACATAGATCAATTGCATTTGATGACTTGCTAGATTCTCCTTTTCTATGAATATTTCATGCTTTTTCACAACCTCCTTAAATCTGCAAGTTAGACATGTCATATCCTCATCTTTCTCATTGTCTTCACTTGGAATAGCCTTTAGTGATACGGATTTGTCTTTTTTCATCTTTTGCTTTGAAAGGTCTTATTGCTTGTTGAGTTCATGAATTTGAAGATTCCTAATCAACTCATTTGTGGTGAGGGTTTTCAGATCCCTAAGATCAGTAGTCATATCAACTTTACTTTTTTAGGAGTTGGATAACACTTGTGAAGAATTTTTCTAACTTGTTTGCTAGGATGAATAATATCTCCTAAACACCCAAATTCTTTGGTGACAAAAGTGAACTTGTTGTGCATCTCATGAATGGTTTCAGCTTCCTCCATAGAGAAGTTTTCATATTGAGTATTAAGCATGTATACATTTGACTCTTTTACTTAAGTGGTACCTTCATGAGTAGTTCTCAAGCAATCCCAGACCTCTTTAGTAGTTTCACAAGTAGAATTCTATAATTCTCCTTAGGTCGTATACCATACACAAACATCTTCCCTGTAGTTCTTTCCACCTTCTTTCTATCAACTTCATTATTTCCCCGTGAGTTTTTAGCATGAGATTGATAACCTCACCATCTTTCACTCCATTCATTAGAACATGCTGTCCATCTAGAATAATGTCTCATGGTTCACTGTCTTTAGCCATAATAAAGTCATGCATTCGTGTCTTTCACCATTCTTAGAACTGACCATTGAAATAAGGAGGTCAAGTAGTTGATTGTCATTCTTCAAGATTTGCAGGAGAAGCCATTGAAAAGGATCTCCTCTAGGTTTTCATCTTTTACAAAACCTTGAATTTGATACGAATTAATCGTTTGTGCGTTCTCATACTTAACGCTTGACTTTGTCCCTTATCCGAATAAGAACAGAAAGTAAAATACGTAAGCATTTTACGTGGAAACCTCCTTACTCAAGCTAAGAGAAAATCACAACTTGTCCCATAGGATTTCAACTCAACTTCATTATCATTAAGGAGCAACAAAAGATTACAAACTGGGATCAAACTCTTAAACCTTTCCTTGTTGCTTTGATATTTAAGTAACTCGGGCTCCTAAGCAACAACTATGTTGGCCACTAATTTAATCAACTCCGATCAATTTAGGCTTCAAAATTTAACATAGCTAACTCTAGTTACACTTTAAAGAATCAACAGATTAGGAATGGGCACCTAGTTCCTTTATAAATTAGGACTAGATATACAAGATAAACACAGAGAAATACACCTAAAAACAAACATAAAACTGAGAAGACATTCTTCAAATCCATTATTGCTTCTTGGTTGATATTTCTTGGAGAGTAAATTTTCTTCTCTTCTTGTTGTATAAGTGATGAATGAAAAAGCATAATTGTGTCAATATGGATAGGACATTATATAGGATAACTAGGCATGTTGGAGCAATTCTATTGGCCAAGAGGTATTTCACACTAACACGTATCTTGAGCACTCACAAAAGTAATTATTTGCAGTATGCTTTTTGTAGCTGTCACTTTTAGTTACACAAGATGATTCTATCATAGGATCAGGTCCCATACTAGATTTCAGTTTGTCAAATCATCAAAATTACAATCTAATAACTTGTTCCTAACCAAACGATACGTTAATACTATTATAGAGCAATAATATTGGTAAGGTTCCCAGTAGATCATGATGATTTGACTACCTTAGATCCATAAAATTTGTAAAGGAGCATGAAATGGATTGGCTAATTTTGGGTTTCTTGTGTTCATATCTTTATGCATTGTCCTAGGAAGGTAACGCAAGCATCTGTTAGGACTGACATGAATCAAGTGTTATGCGAAAGCTAGCAAAGCAACCTCAAAAGATCATGACTATGAAGATAAATGAGAAACATACCATAAAGAGACACAAATATTGAATGTGGTTCAGTCAACCGACCTACATCCACAAGAGGAGATGAGCAATCCACTATATAAAAGAGAATACAAAAAATCAAGAGAAATAACCTCACCAATTCACTCAGAATACAAAGAGATTCACACACGTGTTAATATAAACTTATGACGCACCATTTCTCTCCCTACACAAAACTCTCATGCCCTTATGGCTACATTGTGAATGTTAGCAAGTTAGAAGGAATGAACCTCTATTTATAGAGTTATAAGCCTTTTCCTACTGGAAAAAGGATTCACCAAACATGGAGAAATTATATTTTTCTTTTTCTGAAAGAAAACCTCCAATTATGATAAGAAACTCAGGACATTACTCAATAGCGTCTGCCCACCAACGGACGGGTGAGAAATGTGACTGATGCACCACTCTAAGGGGTCATATAGGTAACCAATGGTCCATAGTAGTTCTAGTAGAAATAGCAAATTATATAGTGTGTCTGCGTGCATTATTTATAGTACTTTTTACATAACTGTAAAGTGACCAAAATAATTTAATAAAATAATAGGTGCATGTATATGTTATGTATTAGTATTGTATAAAGTGTATGTATAATATATAATTATATATGAGAGATGTATATAAATTCATACACATTGACTATACAATATTTGTATATTGCAGCAGTTCATCTTTCTCAACAAATTAATTCTTTTTTCAATCTTGACCAACTCAAATCTCCTCTTAACAGTCTCACGTTTGTGGCAGGCAGAATTTTTAAAATCTGCACTTCGAAACTCTTCAACGATGGATTGCTCTATTTTTCTTTCCCGCACTATTTCTTAGTTGTTCTTCCATGGATGCTTTTCTATCACAGTTAATTTCCTACATTATGGGTGTGTTTGGTACGAAGGAAAATGTTTTTCATGAAAAATATTTTCGTGAAAACAAGTTAGTTTGTAATTTATTTTTTTATGTTTGGTTGGTGAGTTATAAATATTTTCGAAAAATATTTTCTATTGTTTAGTTAATGAATAAAAATATTTTTTAGAAAATATTTTATTTATTTTTGGCTAGAGAGTAGAAAATATTTTTTATGATAATAGTTTCTAAAATGAAAATCAACGTTGATTCAGGACCTGACCCCAACACCTAATGTGAAACTCAATTCAACTTTCAATTCAAGATCTAACTTTCAAATTTAGAGTCGACCCCGACTTTTGAATCGGAATTGGACCACTATCGACCTCCAACAAAGTGGGCCGGATGACCATTTTGGATACTAAATGATAACGGGGTTATTTTGGAGAAGGGATTTTGACCCAATGGACATTTTGGGTTAGTTCTGTTTTATGTACTGCTATCTTCTGTTCCTTTATTAGCGATTTTCAAAGACTTTGGCTAAGGCTGGGGTGCGAGTTGATAACTTTCCAGGGCTTTTTAGGCTCACAGTTATTCTGTTCATAGACTTTAGCACTTTATATTTTTTAGTTGTTTTTCATAAGTATTCGGAGTAGAATTTAGTAGCTCCACAGCTTAGTGTCCATTTAATTTGGTTTGTTTTAAGTATTTTTAAGTCAAAATATTTTTTAATCAACTTTAAAATGTTTGGATAAAAGCAAAAAAATGTTCATAAACACTTATTTTAAGATAAAAATAAATTAAAAATTAAAAATTTCAACTTATAACTTTTGACTTATAAGCCAATCCAAACAGTCTCTCAGTCTATTTTGAGATGGACAAATTTTGTTGTCATGTTTCACAATTCCGCACTTAGCTTATTAACAATTGGGACAGTTCTATTGGTATAACTTTTTTTCACCATCCACATATTTTAACTTAGATGGTTTGGCTTGTCAGGCGACCTAAGTGCCAGTTGTAGATTAATGTGGCAATAAGGTTTAACTTATTATTTCCACTAATTTTCAAACAGACTTACATGCTTCCTTTTGATTAGGGATGTATATGAATTGGGGTGGTTTAAACTTTTTAAATATTAAATCAAATTATTTGTGTCAAATTTTTAAAGTGTATAAATCAAATCAAACCAATAAAACTTGAAGTTTTTAACCTCGATTTTTTTCGGGTTTTCGAATTTTTTTTTGTTTTTTTGAATTTCTCGAATTTTTAACTTTTTTTCAAAATTCTCGTGTTTTCGAGTTTTCTTGAATTTTTTGATAAAGTATTTTATAAAAACATATAATTAACTTATGATTCAAATATTTCTTTAGTCTTACCAAATATAAAATTTAGGATATCTTTTAAGAAAAACATAAAATATGATATTAGTGAAGACACAAAACTATTCAACAAAAAATATGTAACACCCCAACTTTTTTTTACTAAGGTTGAGTCATCCTTCATATTATAGGATCAATTCATAAGTATTTAAAGTATATTACATGTGATTTAGAGTTATAATTGATCTTTTACATCAAGCCAAGTCCAAAGAATTTTTAGTGACTAAGTTTTCATATGAGTTGATGGAAGGGTCAACTTCAAATGAGCATATCTCCTAAATTATAATGAGTTAGGTGACCCATAATATATCACATTAAAGATCTTTGAATTAGCTTTCCAACACATCTTATTTTGCGTTAAACGGAGCTCGGAGTAGAGAGTTATGACTATTTTACTGGAGACCTGCAGAGCTGTCTGAAGGAGCGTGATAGCTCCGCGACGCGGACCTATCGCGAACCCTTTCTAGATAAGCTAACCGATATTCCTTTATTTTATTTTGAGGATACTTTTACCCTAAAGCCTTTGGGGGTCTATTTAAGGTCCCAAAACGCATAATACGTCAGTTTCATAAGTCAAAACCCTCTCTTTCACTCCTAAACATAAAACGCTCAAGAATCATCAAGAAAGTCATCAAGTTAGGATTAACTTTCAAGATTCTTCATCAAGGTGAGTTATTCTTCATAAGCTTTAAGCTAATTTCTCTATCTATTCATGAAATCCCTAATAGAATCTTTAATCCTAACCTAGGGTTTCAAGAAAGCAAATTCAAGAATCCCAAGAAAGGATTCCTTGATTCTTCTTTCCATGGATTAGGGTTCTTTATCAAAAAACTCTAAAGATTTTGAGTCAAGAAGTCAAGAATCAAAAAGAAGTTCTTCAACAATGTCTTTCCAAGTTCTTCCATTCTAAAAGAACTATCGAGGTTGAGGATTTTCTCCAAGAAACGAATATTCATCAAATTTTGATTGTGATATCAAATTTCCAGGTATGTAAGGCTACTCTGAAAACATGGGAATGTCCTCCCATGTGCCCCTATGATTTAGGTATGGATGTCCTAATATGATGATGATAGGGTAACAAATTGAAGTATGAATTAGTAAATACGATGTAGAGAGTAATTGGCATTGTTGTATGCATATACATATATATTTCCTGCATTGATGATGATCGTCATAAAAACCCTCATGTGTTTTTAAACTATTTTCATGAAAAGCATTTAGTTGAAAACCTTATATCTATTGTATTCTAGAAAAGCATGCATGATGAACATGGGTGTGTGTAGAGTCTAGAGTAATGATAAAATAATGAATGATGAATGATGAGCATGAGAATGTGTAATTGTCTTTAGGTTGAGAGTTAAAGCTCCTAATCTAGTGTTCCTAGAGTCTATGATGATGATGATGCTAAGGTTATGAATGAAAGGATGTTGATGTTAATGTTAATAAGGTGAGATGATGACTGATGTTGATGTCTCTAAGTTGAGAGTCAAAGTTTCCAAACTAGTATTCCTAAAGTCTATGATGTTGAAGTAACTGCTAATGAGGTGATGATGATGATGTTAATGTTAATGCAATGAGATGACAATGATATCAATGTAAATGAGATGCTAATGATGACGTAATGTGTCCCTATGGGGACTAATGATGATGTAATGTGTCCCTATGGGACTAATGATGTTAATGTTTTATGAGCATGTCGAGTTCTGGGAGGAATATTGAGCACCGAAATGGATAAAAGTGAGTCCCACTTGAGTCCATTAACTACGTGGCCCGCGTAGGAAGAGAGGATTGAACCGCAATGCGGATGGCTCCTATCTTGTCCCAAATGAGGACTAATGTTATGTTTTCTGGATCCACTAATGTCATGTCCTTTACCCTGGGCAGAGTAATGGATGGATGTGGTAACGGCATCACTTCGTTGTATCATCACTGGCTCATAAGTGATGGTTGTCGGTTAAAGAAACTCCCAGTTAGGCCTCTCAGAAAAGGTTTCCCTAATAGTACTCTAATGTAAATGTTAATGTAAAGGCCAATGTTAATGCAAAGGTCAATGTTAATGTAAAGGCCAATGCTAATGCAAAGGTCAATGTTAATGTAAAGGCCAATGTTAATGCAAAGGTCAATGCTAATGTAAAGGTCAATGTTAATGTACAGGTCAATGTTATTGTTTCCCTGATATTAACGTTAAAGTCTCATGATGATATACGTTATGTTCGGATGATTCTAATGATGTGATTCAGCTATTTTACATGCCAGTACATTCCACGTACTGACGCCATTTGGCGCTGCATCGTTTTATGATGCAGATACAGGAGCTAGAGGACTTCAGCAGCCGCCCGTTGAAGCCAAGCATTTGAAAGTTCTGACTGTAGTGAGCCTCCCTGTTTTCGGATGAAAACCTTCATTTGATGCTATCCTATTATTTTATTGAGTCGGGTAGCCATGGCATGTCATGGTCCCCTCCTTAGACGGTTTAGATAATGTTAGAGGCTTCATAGACATAATGATATAGTCAAGGTGAATGTTTTGATAACTGAGCAATATTTCTTTGTTTGGTTTTGATGATCAGCTTGAGGTTTGGCCATTGGCCCACTACTTTAAAAGTGTTGTTTACTAATTTCCTTCCGCTATGTTTAAGATGAACAATGTGATGAGGCTAAGTGGTTCGCTTGGGGGCTAGCAATAGTCTCTGAGTGCCGGCCACGCTTAGGATACCCTCCCGGGACGTGACAAACTTGGTATCAGAGCAAAGAGTTCAAGTGTCCTAGGGAGTCTATGAAGTCGTGTCTAGTAGAGTCCTTATTATTGGTGTGAAGCGCGCCACATCCATAATGGGGAGGCTATAGGACATTTAGGATAAGTTTCCCTTCTTTCTGATTCTGATCGTGCGATAGAGCTATTTTCTAAAAAATATGCGATGATTCGTGTGTTGCTCTAAGCCGTTCGACTATGCCTCATCCACGAGGTGATAGAGACAGTAATTTTCGAACTCTTACATATGGGATCCTTTGAGATAAAGTAATCGGAATGGTATAGAGACTGTCTAGGCTTAAGAGAAGCCGACTGAGATGCAAAGTTGATTGACTAGAAAAAGTGCACTATTAATCATATGAATCATGCATTTGAGTTATCTCTAGAGGTACCTAAATCCATTTGTTTTTCAAAACTATCTTCCGAGGTGACCCATGAGAGAGAAACTTATGTCTCTAAAGAGTTTGATGTTACCACCTTAGAGTGAGATGTGAATTCTTATGAACCCTGAGTAGAATCTAATTATCCCAAAGCTAGAAGGATGATGATGGAAAGAAAGGGATGAGATGACAAGAGTGATGGCTGATTTAGGCTCGTAGTTCGAGTTACATATTTATTAGGTAAATAATGAGGTAGTGAGTCAATTGAATAAGTTTGATGAAAGAGTCGTGAGTACTCTAGTGATTATCATGATGAGGTATGAAGGAAGAGTTGTTGTTAGAATTTGGTAGAGCGTGCTCAAACTAGAAGGAAGTTATGTTGATGTGTTGTAGTATTTTACTATTGAGGGTGAAGTGTAGATGTTGAATAGAGGGAAAAAGTGCTTTCAATGTGATAGATCTAAATTAGGCTTATGATTTTAATTGTGAGTTCATGAGACTCATCGAGTTATGAGGTTAGACAGATAAGAAGAGGCTTGAGATATGTATCCATAATTGTGTAAAGATGTGTGAAGCTCTAAGTTATGACCGCTATAAGAATCTAAATAGTATATTTGAGTTATCGATGTGGAGTAGGCTGATGTAAGTAATCTTAATCATCATGAGTAACTAAGTTGATTTGGGGCTTATCAATAGATGATGACGAGTTTCCATGATAGACTAATTCTTATGCAATTAAATTTATGGGAGCACAGAAGTTGAGCGCCAGCAGGAAAAAGAAGAGATTAGATTGTGAGAGTTGTGGGCAGTGGTTATGTACGCCATAAGAATAGCAAGCATAGAGAGATTTCCATAGAGACTGGAAGGAGCTAAGAGTAATAGCGTTAAAAGGAGTCTGAGTGGCTAGCTATATGTATGCGACTATAGCATAACAGAAGAGTTTAAGATATTCTTGTGGATAGTGATTCCTTGACCATGTGGAGGTATATGCTTATAGCCTAGTAGAGGAAATCGATTTATAAACATAGAGTAATGACCTTGAGAGCTTAGGAAGAGTTGATGTAAGGCCCGGTAAAATTATCAAAGTACCCCTAAGAGGAGAGATGTGCGCATAACACGTCTTTCGATGCTCAGATGGCGAATCCGAGGCCGGATTTGTGATCAGCACAAAAATTTGAGTGGGGGAAGGGCCTCGGTCGATTTTTAGAGTGAACGAGTGAAAAGATAATTTTTTTATTCGAACACCAAAACAGTGTTGGTGCGCGACAGAGGCGCGTCGCGCACCTGTAGCGGAGTGACACTTGCGTTTTTTCAAAACTTTTCGACGAGATTGAGAAAACTCGTTCAGAAAATTTTTGCAGAAAATGTACTGTTCGCGACCAGTCCGCGTCGCGGACTGAGTCACTTTGAGGTTGGAAATTTCAAAAAAATTATTGAGGGATATTCTGGTCCATTCCTAACACCTTATAAACTCCCTATACGGCTAATATAAGTCGTTTTAACATAAAAAGGGTTTAAAACCCCATTCTAAGTCCTTTTCTAACAATTGAATAGGACTAGAGCTAGAGAGAAGAGGAGAAGAGCTTGAGATGGAGGAATTCAAGAGATAATGAGAGTTCTTAATTCTGATAATGATGTGATGTCTTTTCCTTTTAAGATTATAGATGACGAGGAGGAGTTAGAGAAATCGTGAGGAGTCTGATAGATAGGTATTAATATTAGTATCTCCCGAGATAAGAGTTCATCCGATCGAGGGTGTGAGCTGCTATGATAGGCTTAAATATGTGGATGTTATTATGCAAATGTATTAGAGTGATGAGGACGAGCAGTATTCTCTAAGTACAGGTTACTATAGAGTAAGAGTTCTTGATTCTGATGTCATCTTACGCGTGTACTGACCTTCGGCTTATTATGCCTTTATTGATGATATGATGTAGAGCATCAAGTTTTAGAGGTATAATCATGCTTATTCTGCATGGAGAGGTAGTAATTTGGGGGTTTTGTCAAAGGGAGAGATGATGAGTTCCTCCACGTCCAAATAGTGATGTTGATGATATTAGACTGAGAGTGGGGGTAAATGAGAAGGAGTGAATGTATCCTTATTGTGATACCAGTATTAAACTTGTGTCATGAAGGGATAGAGATAGGGATGAGGAAAGAGATGAGATCATATGATGCGCAATTGATAGGTAAGAGTATGTTGATGTGACTTTGAATGAGAGTTCATTGAATGATGGAGGTAGAGGTGATAAGTAGCCTTGAAAAATTCTAAGACATAATCAATGTGGTTGTTATTGTGAGAGTATGCATAATAGACTATTCAAGACCTCATAATAAGTGTTTCGAGTATAGAGTTGAGTATTAGGGATTAGCTTTGTATGAATATGATCACCTTAAGAATAACACCTTAAGGCTTAGAACTAGGCCCGAATGAAAGAAGAAGAGGTGGTTAGGTAGAGGTTTGAATAAGAGCTATAAGTTTGCATTGATGGGGTAAAGTTCCATGAAAAGGAGCAAAAATTATGGTGGGGACTTGAGCATGAGAGTATCCTCAGAGTCTTGTTTATATGATGTTCCTATTCTCAATTTGAGTTGATGGCTTCCTTCCTGAGTTCGAAGGGCTGATTTATGAGATGTCTAAATGATTCAAATTGATTGAGTTTCGACGTTCCATTCGTGCCTGATGAAGAGAATGTAAGATGTAATTCCCTTACTCTTGATTTAAATTGAGTTGTCTATTTGAGTTAATGTGTCCATTCCTGAGTCTGAATGGAGATGATTTGAGATTGATGACGAGTTAGAGTTTGGTTGATTGAGTGAACTTTGAGAAGAGTTCTGATTCTTATTCGTGTCTTGATGTCTACCTTACTCATCATTCGAGGACGAATGATCCCAAGGGGGAGATAATGTAACACCCCAACTTTTTTTTTACTAAGGTTGAGTCATCCTTCATATTATAGGATCAATTCATAAGTATTTAAAGTATATTAGATGTGATTTAGAGTTATAATTGATCTTTTACATCAAGCCAAGTCCAAAGAATTTCTAGTGACTAAGTTTTCATATGAGTTGATGGAAGGGTCAACTTCAAATGACCATATCTCCTAGAGTATAATGAGTTAGGTGACCCATAATATATCAAATTAAAGATCTTTGAATTAGCTTTCCAACGCATCTTATTTTGCGTTAAATGGAGTTCGGAGTAGAGAGTTATGACTATTTTACTGGAGACCTGCAGAGCTGTCTGAAGGAGCGCGACGGCTCCGCGACGCGGACCTATCGTGAACCCTTTCTGGATAAGCTAACCGACATTCCTTTATTTTATTTTGAGGGTACTTTTACCCTAAAGCCTTTGGGGGTCTATTTAAGGTCCCAAAACGCATAATACGTCAGTTTCATAAGTCAAAACCCTCTCTTTCACTCCTAAACATAAAACGCTCAAGAATCATCAAGAAAGTCATCAAGTTAGGATTAACTTTCAAGATTTTTCATCAAGGTGAGTTATTCTTCATAAGTTTTAAGCTAATTTCTCTATCTATTCATGAAATCCCTAATAGAATCTTAAATCCTAACCTAGGGTTTCAAGAAAGCAAATTCAAGAATCCCAAAAAAGGATTCCTTGATTCTTCTTTCCATGGATTAGGGTTCTTTATCAAAAAACTCTAAAGATTTTGAGTCAAGAAGTCAAGAATCAAAAAGAAGTTCTTCAACAATGTCTTTCCAAGTTCTTCCATTCTAAAAGAACTATCGAGGTTGAGGATTTTCTCCAAGAAACGATTATGCATCAAATTTTGATTGTGATATCAAATTTCCAGGTATGTAAGGCTACTCTGAAAACATGGGAATGTCCTCCCATGTGCCCCTATGATGTAGGTATGGATGTCCTAATGTGATGATGATAGGGTAACAAATTGAAGTATGAATTAGTAAATACGATGTAGAGAGTAATTGGCATTGTTGTATGCATATACATATATATTTCCTGCATTGATGATGATCGTCATAAAAACCCTCATGTGTTTTTAAACTATTTTCATGAAAAGCATTTAGTTGAAAACCTTATATCTATTGTATTCTAGAAAAGCATGCATGATGAACATGGGTGTGTGTGTAGAGTCTAGAGTAATGATAAAATAATGAATGATGAATGATGAGCATGAGAATGTGTAATTGTCTTTAGGTTGAGAGTTAAAGCTCCTAATCTAGTGTTCCTAGAGTCTATGATGATGATGATGCTAAGGTTATCAATGAGAGGATGTTGATGTTAATGTTAATAAGGTGAGATGATGACTGATGTTGATGTCTCTAAGTTGAGAGTCAAAGTTTCCAAACTAGTATTCCTAAAGTCTATGATGTTGAAATAACTGCTAATGAGGTGATGATGATGATGTTAATGTTAATGCAATGAGATGACAATGATATCAATGTAAATGAGATGCTAATGATGATGTAATGTGTCCCTATGGGGACTAATGATGATGTAATGTGTCCCTATGGGACTAATGATGTTAATGTTTTATGAGCATGTCGAGTTCTGGGAGGAGTATTGAGCACCGAAATGGATAAAAGTGAGTCCCACTTGAGTCCATTAACTACGTGGCCCGCGTAGGAAGAGAGGATTGAACCGCAATGCGGATGGCTCCTATCTTGTCCCAAATGAGGACTAATGTTATGTTTTGTGGATCCACTAATGTCATGTCCTTTACCCTGGGCAGGGTAATGGATGGATGTGGTAACGGCATCGCTTCGTTGTATCATCACTGGCTCATAAGTGATGGTTGTCGGTTAAAGAAACTCCCAGTTAGGCCTCTCAGAAAAGGTTTCCCAAATAGTACTCTAATGTAAATGTTAATGTAAAGGCCAATGTTAATGCAAAGGTCAATGTTAATGTAAAGGCCAATGCTAATGCAAAGGTCAATGTTAATGTAAAGGCCAATGTTAATGCAAAGGTCAATGCTAATGTAAAGGTCAATGTTAATGTACAGGTCAATGTTATTGTTTCCCTGATATAAACGTTAAAGTCTCATGATGATGTACGTTATGTTCGGATGATTCTAATGTTGTGATTCAGCTATTTTACATGCCAGTACATTCCACGTACTGACGTCATTTGGCGCTGCATCGTTTTATGATACAGATACAGGAGCTAGAGGACTTCAGCAGCCGCCCTGTTGAAGCCAAGCGTTTGAAAGTTCTGACTGTGGTGAGCCTCCCTGTTTTCGGAGGAAAACCTTCATTTGATGCTATCCTATTATTTTATTGAGTCGGGTAGCCATGGCATGTCATGGTCCCCTCCTTAGACGGTTTAGATAATGTTAGAGGCTTCGTAGACATAATGATATAGTCAAGGTGAATGTTTTGATAACTGAGCAATATTTCTTTGTTTGGTTTTGATGATCAGCTTGAGGTTTGGCCATTGGCCCACTACTTTAAAAGTGTTGTTTACTAATTTCCTTCCGCTATGTTTAAGATGAACGATGTGATGAGGCTAAGTGGTTCGCTTGGGGACTAGCAATAGTCTCTGAGTGCCGGCCACGCCTAGGGTACCCTCCTGGGACGTGACAAAATAATAGTGAGATCGCATAAAATAAATATTGCAAATAAATAAGTCATGATGAAGATGATTATAAATTTAGAGTATTAAATAAAATATCATAACTCTAAAGTACTAAATCATGCTAAAATAAGTATAATAAGTATTTACTACTTACATGAGTAAACATTAAAAAAATTAAAATTAGGTTATGTATTTTAATTATCCAAACCAACGTAAAACTAAAGAACAAATATTTTCATTATTATTGTTACTCTTAGTGTTGGATTAATTTTTATTTTATTTTTTTTGCTAGTATTAGTATGAATTTGATTGTTGATTTGTGCTTTAGAGTTACTAATATGAGAAACTTACCTAAATATACCATATTTAAAAATTATTTACCATTTATAACTACATAAATTAATCTTAATACATGTATAATTCACTTTAAATAACAAATTTAGATTTTTTTTCAAAATAAGTTTAATACATTTTAAAATATGTACATTACATCTATTCTATATTGCACCCCAGCCAAATCAAAACAAACTAAATCATCAGTCGAATTTTTTCTTTCGGATTAACTCAATTTGCGATTTGATTTTGTTTACCTCTACTTCCAATCCAACAAAATCAATTAACGTATAAAGATTGTACTTCATTATTCTACATCCAATCATATTCATGATTACGTATATATATATATATACCATATCATTTTTCAATAGAGCATTGAGGCAATTTAGTTATGGAAAGAAACAAGATTGAGAAACCTCCATGAAAAGAAGACAAGATAGATGAGGGAAGGCAAAATCATGTTTTATGAGAGGTGTCTTTTTGGGTTGTTTTTCAGCAAGAAGCCATCTTATAAGATGTTGGGAAGCATAGGGATAGGGATGGAGCTTGAAGTTCGTATACGGATTTGATCCAACTCAATAATTTTTGTCCAAATAATTCATTAATTATATTAAAAGATTCTATTAAATATATAAATTTAAAATTCAATTATTAGCGTTAACCCATATACTACTTTTTAGCATTACTTTTTGCTTCCCAACAGACAGCTCTGTGCTCTGTGCTCTTTGGTCACTTTCTTTGGGTGACGCTATTTACTATTCTTAGCGTTCTATCCTTTTTGTTTTTTTGCAGATTCTATCTTTTCAGTTACATTTTTTTTCTTCTACTGATTCATCGGCAGTTTTTTTTTTCTTCCAATCTCATTTTGGTCTCTTCTATATTCTTGTCTATGTAAATTTCATACATGGATAGTATTCACGAGTTCAAAACCTAAATAATGTAAAATAGAAAAAAGAACAAATAAATAAAGAAAGAAAAAAAAGTTTCATTTACTACTTAAGAGTGTAGGATATCTTGCGGTATATAGGAAAAAGTTAACGTGTTAAACCATGATATCAGAGTTTTCTTTTAATGCTAATTAGGAAGATTTTTTGCTATACACTGCCTCCATAATCATATATATATATATATATATACTAATTATAAGCGTTCGTAGTTGTATGGGCTCGACATATATTTTTTTTGTCTCGATTTATATGATGTTAATAGGTTTTTTATACCTTTTTTTAAATTTTTTGGTTGTCAATTATTAGATTTATAGTATCTACATTTTATATTACTCTCTCTCACACACACAATTTATGAGGCATTGATGAAATTTTAAGAATCAAAATTTTAGATTGACAATTATTATGACTTATAGTACTTTCTGCATTATTCATATATTTTTTTTAATGTAATTTCTTTTTTGACATAAATATAATCATTGAAAAATATTAAAATAATTATTTTAGTTTATTTAACCTATTAAGTTTAACGAGAAAGACCTAATTTGTAATTTTGTGTTTTTTTAATCCTAATTCTAGTATTTATATGACCTAAAATAATTCATTAGGATGATATAGCAAAATCTAGCGGTTGAGAAAATAATTTGTTAAGGTCAATCTTGTAAAATCATAACTAAAGCAGCTGAAGAAATATAATCAAACTGCTGAAACAGGCACGTCAATGAGCAGATATCTTAGAAATATTAAATTAAAAAACTCGAGAAATGTCTTTTGTCGGTTTCATATAATAACAATGAAGACGCACGCAGCTTCAAGCAGGCATGTTAACGGAGATCAACTGCTTGCTTATTCACTCTTCTTAATAAGTAATAATGAAAAAGAATGTTAGGCCCGCCTATGTAGCACTAAGTAATAATGAAAAAGAATGTTAGGTCCGCCTATGTAGCACTTTCACATAATTCTTATTTATTTAGGTTTTAAATAATTCAATATTTTAAAAATCAATTAAATAGTCCAACAGAAGTTTAAAAAAAACTCAAAAGGCGTCTTTTTTTTTTAAACGGTACTTTAGCCTGTCACAACTATTCAGAAAAATCACAACCCTTCGAAAAAGTCACAACCTTTCAAAAAAGTTATGACCCTTCAGAAAAGTCACGACCCTTCAGAAAAAGTCATAACTCTTCGAATTCGAAAAAATCATAACTTTTCAAAAAAGTTAAAACTCCTGGAAAAAGTCACACCCATTCGAAAAAGTCACAATTCATAACTCTTCAAAAAAGTCACAACCTTTTGAGAAAATCACAATCCTTCGATTAATCTCTTTAGAAAAGTCACAACCCTTAAAAAAAGTCACAAACCCATTGGATAAGTCACAATCATTCAAAAAAGTCACAACTTTTTAAAAAAGTCACAACCCTTCGGAAAAGCCACAACCTTTCGAAAAAGTCACAACCCTTTGTAAGAGTCACAACTCTTCGAAAAAGTCATAATCCTTCAATATGAAAAATTATCTGCTTTCAATATAATATAGTATGCTAAAATAAAATATTAAATAAAATATAAAATATATACTAAATAGATTTTTAAGTTGGGGGTGTTATAGTAACCTCGTTAAAAAAGTTACAACCCTACGAAAAAGTCACAACTCTTCAAAAAAGTCAAAACCCTTAAGAAAAGTCACATCCCTTCGAAAAAGTCACAACTCCTTGAAAAAGTTACAACCTTTCGAAAAAGTTACAATCCTTCTATATTAAAAATTATCTTCTTCAACATAATATAATATAATATAATATAATATAATATAATATAATATAATATAATATAATATAATATAATTAAATATAATACATAATATGAAAAATATACTAAATTGACGTTTAAGTTGGAGGTATTATAATAATTTAATATTCAAGTTTGGGAGTTTAAGCATTATTAAAAAACCAATTATATAGAGAAATAATGTTATAATCAAAAAATATAATTGAAGATGATTAGGACATTAGCAATATTAAATTTAATAAAAGTTCTTGAGATGTATTTATAATGCTAAATTTTCTATATAGAAAGAACTTAATAACTTTACAGTATTTTATTAATTTTAATATAAAGATATATAAACTTAATTAGATTACTTATGACCGCGCAAAGCGCGAGCTGATTACCTAGTTATTCATAAATTTATTTTTTAAGGATCTAATTAAATAATCTTAAATCACCACATAAAGTGTAAAATCATATTATTAATATTAATTAATTTTTAGTTTGATAATTAAAAAAATTAAACTATTTACTCTAAAAATAAATTTATATATATATCATCTCAATTTTTTGTGCAAATCTAATGTGAAAAAGTCCATTGAAATTTTCTTAATTAAAGTATTTTTCATCATTGATCACTGATCTTTTTAACTAAAAAAAAGTTACAAAATATACACAAATATTACTGACACTCGAATTAACAAAGCTATAGTTAAAATATATGAATTTAAAATCAAATATTAGAATTAAAGCGGATCCCATAATTTTTAAAAAAAATTATATAACAATTATATTAAAATAGAACAATAAAATAATTATTTAATTTTTTGAAAAAAGGCACAAAACAAAAATTTATAATTAAAGTGGATCTCATAATTTTAATAAAATTGTATAAATAATCAAATCAAATTAAAATAAAAGATATAAAAATTTAAAATTGTTACAAAATGCCCTTGCTGAGATAAAGCAGTTACAAAATTTACACAAATATAATCAACATTCAAAGTAATAAAGCTATAACCAAGAATAAGAATTTAAAACTAAACATTATAACTAAAGCAGATCTCATAATTTTAATAAAATTATATAACTAATTAGATAATTTTTTAAAATTTTTTAGAGAAATATTTTTCTTAAAACAAATACATTGACGGAGATGTGCCTACTTAACCATCACCTCTCTCTTATTTGAGGAAAAAATAATACTAAAAATGGCATAACGCAGTTAAAACATGCGTGCAAAGTCCATAACATTTCAGCTACTCCATTTGCTCACAGCTCATCCATGCATTAAAAAAAAAACAAAATCATCTCATTTCATTGAATAACACATTTTGTTAATTTAGGAACTCATCAAAATGATTTTAGCTTATTTAAATTTGACTCTCTTTTTTTCCAACAAACAAAGTCACCCAACGTTTTTCATGGTAATTATCTCCTTGATTTTAAGATAAAAGATTTTACTTGAGTGAACAACTTTTATTAAGTTTTTCCTGCTGAAGTAAATAAGAAAAAGGAATTGACTTTTTTGATTAAAGAAAAATGACAAAACGGTAAACTTAATTATTAAAATTTAAATTAGGTTAATATTTTGTGGGATTCCATTGTTATTGTAAATTAGTTTAATATTTTCTTCCAAATCTTGTAATAAGATATTAAACTTGACTTAACAATTTCAATTAAGTTTTTTCCTTGTGAATATTTGAACTTTTCTTATCACAAAATTGTTAAAGTTGAATGAACTATTTCTGTAATAAAAAGAACTAGGAAAGAGTTGACCTATCAAAGTTAAACCTTTTTTTTATTATTATTAAACATTTTCTTTTGGCATAAAAATAAGTTGACCGAAGTTTTCATGGTAACAGTTCAACATATTTCTGAGTTTAAAAAATTTATTATGCTTTTCCTTATGAAAGTTTAGCTATACTTGTTACCGAATTTGAAAACTTGCATTAGCTGTTCTTTTCTAATAGAAAATTAGGAAAGCGTTTGACCAATTAAAAAAAAATTAACATAAGTTAACATTTTTCATTAATTTCTTTTGATGAAAGTTTAAACTTATTTAATAACAAAATTAGGAAACTAATTTTTTAAAATGAAAAATTATAAAAAACTTAAGCAATGAAAAATGTAATCAACTTTGTTTAATTTAACTCCTTTTTTGTAATAAAGAAAATCAACCCAAGAATTTTCAGGATAAATGTTTAAATCTTTCCTTGTTTTATAGTTTTTAAAAAAAATATATTGAGAACTCTTTCTTTAGCACGCTCAAACCCAAGTGAGAATCACTTTATACACTTAAAATTGCACGCTTAATGTTTCGACTTGCAATGCCCATTATTTAACAGAGTTATGTAATTTTTTGTTTTAAAATGATTTTTTAAAAATAAAAAAAAATTCGACTAAGGGGGATTTAGTGGGGGTGGGGAGCGGGTTTGCTTTTTCTGACATATTGGAGGAAATTCTTGCACAGGGGTGACAATTGGGGATTAAGTCAAATTGCGAGTTATAATGGATCATGACAACAAATGAGTCAAGACCCAACCCAACCCAACTCAAATTTTCTTGGGTCAAAACGGGTTGAGTAACGGATTATAGAGAGGATTAAGACCCAACTTGACCCAACTTTTACTAAGTTTTACTTATTTTATTTGTTCTTTTTCAATATTTTTGTACTTAATTAAATTATATTTTTCTTTATTTTTGCTATATAAACATATTGAATTAAAGAAAAGTCTTTTAAAAATATTTTAATAAGATCTCTCTCGTCAATTCGGGTTGAATATCTACCCAATTTTAAATGGATTGGATTGGAATGAGTTAAACTAATAAATGAGCTGATTATTTCAACTGATTGGGCAAATTTGGTTTAATTTTGTCACCCCTATTCTTGCAATGAAACTAATTGTCTTTTTTCCTTTATTTAAGTTCATTTATTTTTATTTTTACACTATTTAGGTTTGGAACTCTATTATGACTAAATTCAGCATAATTATATTTGTAACAGAAAAATCACGAAACTTTGTCTCTACTATATCAAAAGTGGAGGACAAATTTAAGTATAAATTTGATAAATACCAAACTGATTGAAAGAAATATTCAAAATTATCGACTTTTATCAAAATTATTAATAATATCAACTTTTTTGTGAACTTTGATACACAAGCGTAGAACGACGATACCTAGAAAATTTCGGCTGATACCTAAAAATTATAGACGAATATGGAAACAGTTACGTATTTTTAGTAATTGTAACAACTACTATAATCTGGTTCCTTAATCGACGGAAAATTGGTGTAATCGATGGAAAATTGGTGATTTGAATAAGATTCAATCCCAAAAAAATCTAAACAGATTTGCTAATCATAAACCTTTTTTTTAGAAAAAAAAATTTCCTTATGCTGTAATAATAATACAATTAATTGCATAATTAAAAAAAATTTAATATATATTAGGTATAGAAATTGTTATTTTCAGTTTATTTGTATGTCAGTTTGTTAGTTTGGTCTGATACCTACAAGTGTGAGATGTTTGATACTCTTATCAGATACCCATATTGTGATACCCTTGTATGATACCTTGTCTGACATCTATATGTGCAAGAAAAGTCTGATACCCTTGCCTGATACCCATATTTTGAAATTCATATGTGTGAGATATTAACATTTGAGGTATCACATAATGCAGTAATCAAAAATGACAATAGCACCTTGTGCAAAGTATCTTAACAATAGGCTCTAGTTAAAACTATGATAATCATATTGTGATAGCATTGTCTGATACCCTTGTCGGATACCTATAAGTATGAGACATATCTGATACCCTTGTCTGATACACATATTGTGATATTCATGTGAGTGAAAAAAACTTGAATAATAAACTAACAACGAAAGAATAACCTTTGTGAAATTATCTATTAGCATTCACTGGAATTATAATGTAGGGATGTAAATTGAATAACAATCATAAAGATATATCCAAAAAATATTGTAAATAACTTTTAATTACACAAAAAGAAGAATGATGTTTATGTGTCAAAAAGAAAAAAAATGCAGTTATATTAATAGGTTCTTCCTAATATGATTTTGCTACAAAGGAATCACGACGTTGTCGCTATCTGCTGGACGAGATGAATCTCTCGGCCTTGGAGGGTCGTCATTTTCACTATCAAAGGAAGGAGATTCCATCGGAAAAAATGGCGGAAAAAAAAATGGTGATGCTGCGTATGAAGGAAGAAGAAGAGAGATTGAGGGAAGACGGAACAATAAAGAAAAAGTAAAAAAAGTAACTTTGAAAAGGGGACCTACGGTTTTGTGGGTTTCCAAAGTAAATTCAAAAAGGTAACTGCCAACAAATAAACGGGGAAAGGAAAAAAAATAATTAACTGCTTGATTTTAATTAGACTGTTACCATAAAAAAAGGCATAGAAAAAGGAAGTGGAAATCTTATTAGTTTAGGTATTAAAAAAAAGATGGAAATTTTTTTTTAAAAAAGGGAATTTTAGTAATTAAATTAAATGATAGGTAAAATTGGAGATTATGATAAAATTAGTCGTGTATTTATGTAAATTTTCCCAAATTTAAATATTTTCGCGAACTAATTTTTATTTAATAATGACCTTAAGTCTAAATTACCAAGTGGATATGCAAATCAAACTCCAACCCATGTGTAACAACAAGTGTTGAGTATTCCCTAAAATCCTCGACCGTTTCATAATGATTTGGAATTTATTGTTTCTTTACATTTAGCTTTTTTTTTTTGATTTAATTGTGGATTACTTTCTATGTAAGATCCATCGAACATACGTTACGTTACGAGTTGTTACTACAACTCAACTTGTACCATCCATATGGACAAACTCACAACTTTTGTTGGCCCCCACGCCAAATGCTCTTAATGTAGACGAGGTAAAGTAAAATGTGTTGGCTATTTGCCCTGAATTCGTTATCATAATTGAGGTTTTCTTTTCAAGAAAAGAAAAATAGAAATTCTTCATATTTGGCAAATTCTTTTTTAGTAGGAAAAAATTTATAATTTTATAAATAAAGGCTCATTCCTTCTAATTTGGTAGCCATCAAAACTTGAGAGTTTTGAGTAGGAAGAGAAATGGTGAGTCACAAGTGTTATGTTGAAACTTGGGTGAAACTCTTTGTATTCCGAGTGAATTGGTGAGCTTATTTCTCTCGATATCTTGTACTCTCTTTTATATAGTGGATCATTCATCTCCTCTTGTGGATATAGGTCGGTTGACCGAATCACGTCAAATATTTGTCTCTTTGTGGTATATTTCTCATTTATCTTCATAATCATGATTTTTAGAGATTTATTTTACTAGCTTTCACATAACACTTGATTCCTGTTGATTCAAACAAAATGAGGAAAAAAAACTCACCTTTAAAATAGGTAAAGTAAGAAAAAGAAAAAGGAGAAAAAATTGCCTCTGCGGGAATTTGATAGTGCCATGCATGTCTTTTATTGAACACAAAAGAGTGGAAAATGCTTTTATGCTATGTTTAATTGAACAAAAATGCTCTTCATATAAAGCTTGATTAAAAATACTTTTATCATTAACTCATTCAGTGTATGTATTTTGCATATATGTATCATGTTAATTTAAAAATTATATATAAATAATACTTACTATTACATAGATATAATATTTATGTAAGCAAAATTAAATAAATACTATTAGTAAGATGCAATAGTTTAGTCTATTATGAAACGACAAAGATAGGAAAATCAATTCAATTGTTAGAATACAAATATATTAATAGTTTTTGAATATATGAACTTATGATTTAGAGTTGAATAATTAGAAGTTAAATAATTAACTGATTAGAATCTAATGTAACAAAAGATTTCTAAATATAAAAGGAGTAGTTTAATGTTTCTAACATAATTTTACTTATTTTTTTTTAAATTTGTTATATTACATACTTTTATTAACAAAATGTTTGATAGTCAAAATTTTAATTAATTATTTACATAGAATACTTTTATCCTATTTCTTTCTTTTACTTTCCTTTTGGTCATATCTAGTTTATTCTGCTTTTGGGTTGTTCAGACTAAATATGAAAACTAAATAAATAAAAGATTAAATAATAAATTTGGAGAAATAGTAAAAAGATGATTTTGTCTCAAGAAAATTATTTTAACAAAGGGCAAAAAGTTCAAACAACATTCATAAGAGTATTCACGTTTTTAATATAGTATAAATAGATAATTTGATTTGAAAATACTTTTATTATTACTTAACTAGATTAAAAAAAGCGCCTTTTAGCCATAAATGACTATTTACCTTCTTGTTGTAAGGCATATAAATTTTATTCATTATCATTATATTTAAATATTGTAATCTCAATTTTTATAGTCTAAAAATACAAGAGTATAATATAAGATTTTTTCGATGAGTCAGCTTTCACCAGCAGACTAACTATAACAAACAATGACATTGCTATAACAAATAGGTTTTTTCTGAACCAAAATAAATTCAAATGTACTATTTAATGGTAATAAACAACAACATTACTATAACAAATATAATTTGTTTGAATGAATAACATTGTTAGAAAGAGATTTAACTTTAACAGTATAAACGTGTTCATGCTACATTCCTTTTTCTTACTTGTTTGAATGAATAATATTCTCTCTTTCTCAAAAATATTTCCCCCACATAAACAATTGAAGATGTTTAGGAGGTAACCTTGAATTTAACTCAAAATAAAAAGTGAGTGAATTTTTGGATTTCAGAAAACAGTCCATTTGCTACGTATCTCACCCTTCAAATTAGCTGCCCCTTTCTTTACCGTCCCATCATTTGTTGTAAATTTTGTCCTTACCTTCACTCATTCCTATTACACAACTTTGCGCTCTTAAATTTCTTTGATCATCAAGGATCCGCTCAATTTGATTTTAAGTAATATTAGTCACTGTTGATTATTAAATATACTAAATTAATAAGATTTGGTGTTTGTCTTCGGTTTTTTATCGAAAATACTCATATGACTTAGACGCTATACAATGATATAGGTAAAATAAGCAAATCAATCGATCATCTAAACTTAATAATATGTAATATTTGACCTCATATTCTAATTTACTTTCCAACGAAAGAGTTATATATTGGAAACTAAGCATATACATGACTTATGAATATCAATTTAGTATCAAATAGTGTTAAATAATTGATATTTAATATTTCTAAAGGGATAAAAGTGTAAATTATTATAGTCATAATGGGTTATCGGTTTAACTAATAACCCAATACTAAAAACTTAAATCGAACCGATAACCCGATATTTTTTTTTTATAAAATCATTAAAAACTCATTAACCTAATAACCCGATTACAATAAATCAATAATATTTTTTGGGCTTATCGATCAATTTAATTTTTGTACTCCCCTATTAATGATTCATAAATTTTTAATTTGGTCCTTGAATTGTCAAAGTATATTTAACCTTTAAAGTCAAATACGTATACAATACCTTCAACTCGCCTTCAATTTTTATTTTAATATTTCATCTCCGTCTTATTTTATGTTCTCTTCAACCTTTTCTTTTATGTATCATTAAACACAAAAGAATACTATTTAATATAAATTATTCAGCACAAGTTGATAAACATGAAAATATATAAAATATTCAATTATAAAATACCACATATTTTTAATTTTTTTTCTCATTTCATTTGAATTTAATTCAAATAATCATTTTCTAGTATTTATCCCAGCTTAAATATGAATAAAAAAGAACACATATTTAATATGAGTAAAAAATAAAATTCAGTAATATTTTTAAAGAAAACTAATGTATTTCTTCTTCTTCTTTTTTTTTTTTTGCGGGAAAATGAGTAGAAACTTATATAAATATTTGAAAATTAATAAAAAAAAATTTATCAATTTTTAAAATGCAAAGCTACTGTTGAAGAGTATAAATAAAAATAATAAAAATATAAATATTATATTTTATACTTAAGTGGTACACAAAAAATAAAATTAAAAAATTAAATGTAAAAAAGTTGAGATGGAGTGACATAATAAAAAATGAGACTAGTTAAAAGGGGATTGTCTATGTCTTTGGTCTTATCTCTAAGTTTTCATTTGGCTATTTGGTTTTAAAATTAAAATTTGGAAAATTGAGCTTTTATCATTATGTTTAAATATGTGTGAAAAAAATATTAAATGTCATGAAAAAAAATTTCAAGATTCAAACAAGTTTTCAAAAGAGATTAACTAGTATCCACCGACGGTGGATAATAAAATTACACGGTCAGCTATTTTTTTAATTAAATAATAAATAGTATTACATATTACTTATTATTTAAATTCATAAAAAAGGTATTAAAGGTAAGTTGGACTCTTAATTAATTAGAGGAGTTTGTTTAGGATTCTTACTAATTGACTTACCCAAAATAGAAAAAGTCTCTTCCATCCCTATTAATTTCACGCCTAGTTTCACGCCTGCAATTCCATTGAAGCAGCGTACACAGCTGAAGCAATTTGAGACAATTAATATTATCTTTTACCGGATGCGGATTCTACAGGTATTGATGATTATTTATTAGTAATATGTAATAGACATTGGTAGAGTAGTACAGTAGCGACTTTATTAGAAAGAATCTAATAATTTTCTTTGACCTTATTTGGACCTACCTATGATCTATCAAAATAAAATAAAAATCTCACCCAAAATTAACTGCTGCAGTTACACCATGGCATGGATTTTTTGTTCAGTACAGTATACATGTTGGTTATATAGTTATATAAAGATCCCAGTACGAGTTCTCTTTTTAGTTTTACCCAAATTTAAGGCAAAGAGAAAATGATGAAATTAGCATCATCAGTACACTGTTAGGCTGTGTTTGGTAAGAAGGAAAGAACTTTTTTATTTTTAATTTTTTTGTGTTTCGTACACAAACAAAGAATATTTATCCTAAAAGTATTGATATATAATCTAGATAAATACTATGGAAGGTAGGAGCAAGATAGTGAAGATGAGCTAAGGTGCCTTGTTTCAATGTATATAGAATTTTATGTTTTGTGTGATGAAAAATTTTATTACTCTAACATCTAATAATTTTATTACAGGATACTCTTCAAATCTCTAATTTAGAAGAGCAAAATGCAGAAAAAACAGAAGGTTCCTTGGAGGAAATAGAAAGCAACATAAATGCAGTCGCACCTTTTATTCCTCAAATAGGTAATGAAGAATTGAGAGAGCCCTACATCGGTATGGAGTTTCAATCAATTGATATTGGATTTAAATTTTATCTTGATTATGCTCATCGTAATGGCTTTAGTGTGCGTAAAAATCGTATAAGTAGATCAAGAAAAGATAAATCAATAATTGGTCAAGAGTTTGTTTGTTCAAAAGAAGGATTTCGCTCAAAGAAAAGTCTTGAGAGTAATAAGCAACGAGATGAGACTAGAGAAGGGTGCAAAGTGCTGATATATTTATCAAAAAAAGAAGAAGGAAAATGGGTAATAGCTAGGCTTATCTCAAATCATAATCATGAACTTGCTTCTCCCCATAGCCAGAAATTCTTGCGATCAAAAAGAAAAAAATCAGAGGCTCAGAAGAATCTTATTGATCTTTTAGATAATTCTGGTATTCGTCCAAGTAAAATTGCATCGGTGTTGGTCACTCAGGCTGGGGGCGTAGACAATCTCAATTTAACTGGACGAGATATTCAAAATTATTTGAGCACTAAAAGGCAAAACTATCTTGAGAAAGGAGATGCACAATTGATGTTGAAATATTTTCAGAAGCGTCAATCTGATAGCCCAGGATTCTTTTATGCAATACAAATGGATGTAGAGGGTCATTTAGCTAATTGTTTTTGGGTTGATGCTAGGTCTAGGATAGCTTACAAGAATTTTGGGGATGTTGTCCTATTTGATCCTACATATTTGACGAATAAATATAAGATGCCTTTTGTCCCATTTACTGGAGTTAATAATCACTATCAATCTATTTTATTTGGTTGTGCTTTGCTTTGGGATGAAACTGAAGAAACTTTTCAATGGTTGCTTCACACTTGGCAAGAGGCAATGTTTGGTATTGCACCTCGTACTATAATCACAGACCAAGATGTTGCAATAAGTAATGCAGTTGCAAAGGTATTCCCAAATAGTGCACATCACTTTTGTATGTGGCACATTGAGAAAAAAATTCCTGAATATTTAAGTCACGTTTTTCGTGAATTTGACAACTTTCAAAGTGAATTTAGTAAGTGTTTGCATTGTACAACCACTCCAGAAGAATTTGAAACTGCTTGGAATGATATAATGAAAACATACAATTTGGAAGAACATAGTTGGTTGCATAAGATATACGCAATTCGTGAGAAATGGATTCCAGCATATGTACGAACTACTTTTTGTGCTGGAATGTCAACAACTCAAAGAAGTGAAAGTATGAATAAGTATTTTAAGGATTACCTTAACTCTAGTACACCAATGAGTGTATTTGTAAAGCAATATGATAAAGCTGTTGATGCTCGATACGACAAAGCGAGGGAGAAGGATTATATGACAAAACATTCAAAGGCTATCTTAAAAACTTTGTATCCTATGGAGGATGAAGCAGCCAAACTGTATACTAGAAAAATATTTCGAATATTTCAAGAAGAATTGATTCAATCTCAAAAATTTGTGTCAGAAAAGATTGAGGTTCAGGATAGAGTACATATCTATAAAGTGCATATGTTTGAAAGACAGACCCCAACATACATTGTTAGAATGAATCTTGTATCGAAAGAGGCCACCTGTTCTTGTCACAAGTTTGAGTTTATGGGTATTTTATGTAGGCATGTGCTTATGGTATTTATAAAGAAACAAATTCACTCACTTCCACCATGTTATTTCTTGGATCGGTGGACAATGTATGCGACCAAAGAAAAAGTTGATAACACTTCAAATATAAGGTTACATGTGAATAATTTGAAGTCTTCCACTACATGGTTCAATAACATTATGATGCATTCTCTTGGGCTCTCAGAACGAGCTACTCGGTCAGAAAAGCATTATAAATTTGCCTATCAAAGATTGTTGCAACTATGTGAAGATCTTGATGAACTTTCATACGAGGATGAGGATGATAATGTATGTGACAGTCAAGTTAACGAGTCAAATCTGAATTTGAACTCAAGTGAACAGAGACAAGATATTACTTTACTTGACCCTCCATGTGTAGCTACCAAAGGACGTCCTAATTCTTTGAGAATGAAAGGTGGTCTAGAGAGTTCTCGGAAGGTTAAAAGAAGCTCTTCTCAAAATCCAAAAAGGAAAATCAAAACCACCAAAAAAGGCAAGGAAATAAGGTATTTTATGTTTTGGTCTTAATTCTCAATTTGATTTAGTAATTTTACAATTTTGCAGCATATTAATTTACTAATTCACATATTTTGATCTTTTTGATTACTCTGCAGTTCAAACACAAATGTCGAAATGGAATCTAAAAGCATAGACACATTTCTTAACGAAGACCCTGCAATTGTAAACTTTTCCATTTAATAAATCATATCAAATTAGATTAAGAATTATTTTTTATGCACTATTCTATTTCCAACTAATAGATTCTTCTTTTGCTTATTGGTTTCTTTTTTAAGCAGATTCCATCATATTCAGAATCATTTCAAGGACAAAATGGTAGTGGTGATTCATATCCAACATCATTTATGGTGCGTTTGATTTACTACATTCATATATATTTTAAAACTATTATTGTGCATATATATATATTTGCTAAATGACTTCCTGAATATACTTTTTTCAGGATTTGATGAGAGTTGCTTCATATCCATACCAACAAGGTTTCTAATCTATGAGTTGGCTTGAAGTTCTGAAATTTTTGAATTATAAAGATGCCTGAAAATACAATCATGCAGAGTTTAGTTGTTGTTTTGGACAGGAAATAATTTTAGGCATAGTTTTATAGCATATTCATTTGTTTAAATACCTTAAACTTACAATCATTATCGTATTTTAAACTCAAAGTTTTGAATTTATAGTATTGTTGGTTTTGTTTTTACTATCCAGAAGTTGTTTTTACTGTCCTTACCTTCCTGATCAAATTTTTTCTTGAGTTCTTCATGAGGTAATAGTGTCTGAGAGCCATTCAGCATCTGTATGAAATCACCAAAGTGAACCACCAGATACGGATACATGATAACAGAGCTTAATCAAGGAATTAGTCAGCAGGGATCAATACTTTTTTTTAAAAAAAAAAAATAGTGTCATAATAATTGCCTTTGGTTGTACTAATGGCTTCAATAAATTGTGAACTCAACTCATACATGATTACAGAGATTAAAATAGACATTAATGAGTAGGGATCATCATTCAGGAACAAAGATAATCTTTATATTTTTGTTGGTAATAAGAAACAAGAACATGTAAGGAAGCGCACACTTAGACATTAGGGATGGAAGAGACTTTTCCTATTTTGGGTAAGTCAATTAGTAAGAATCCTAAACAAACTCCTCTAATTAATTAAGAGTCCAACTTACCTTTAATACCTTTTTTATGAATTTAAATAATAAGTAATATGTAATACTATTTATTATTTAATTAAAAAAATAGCTGACCGTGTAATTTTATTATCCACCGTCGGTGGATACTAGTTAATCTCTTTCAAAATATTATGGGTTATAAAGTTCCAAATTGGTGCATACTCATACAACAATCCGTTTGTAACCTTTAATTGTTAGTTTGTTAATTTAATTTATGTGATGCAATTATAAATTATTTAATTAAAATAAATTTAATTTAAATTTTTACTTATTTTAAATATTAAAAGATAATTTTCAGATAAATTAAAAAATATTATTATATAAATTAAAATACAAAAATATTATTACGTATTTTATCATGACATTCTTCAAGAAAAATAATTTGTTAGAAAGCAGTAGAAAACAATTAGACTTATCGAAAGCGATATGAGCACAGAGGAGATGCTACAATAATTTTTTCTCCATTTAAAAAAATATTATTTTTAATATAATTTAATTATTCATATATTTTTTTATCGTTAATAAAATAATTTATAATCATACAAATATGTAATGATAGTTTTAACTTATAAATTTTAATTTTCTTTAAATATCATATCAAATCAAATAATACGACATAACGTAATTTTTTTTTTTACTTTTCGATCAATTTAAATGAATCAATCGTTATTATTGGCATTCAGATGCTAGCAATATTCTCTCCATTCCTTATTGCTTTTATTTTGTTATAATTTTTTTTTATAAAAAATCAAATAATATAAATATATTTTTTTATCATATTAATAAATAAATATATCATTTATATATAATATTTTTTATATAATTTTTAAATACTTAAATTTTATTTTAAAATATCAACATAATATAATCTAATTTGACTTTAAGTTTAAATTGATTTTTCAACATCCTAATATGAAAAAAAAGGATGTAGCTATTTGTAACTGACGCGCTAGTTCCAATGTGCTTTAACGGACCACAATTGTCGAAATTGCGTGAATTTTATATGAAGGGACCATAAGTTAACATTCCATGAAAGTTTAGGTGGTATGTGCTAAATTTAATTACCTTGGAGAAACAAATTTAAAATTAATGAATAATTGAAGGACTAAATTGCAACTCCTTTCCTATAAATTAACACTTACTCCAGGCACAATTATTCCGTCTCTTTCAATTTCTTTCACTCAAAAAAGAAAAAAAAGGACAAAAGATGTGTGGAGGTGCCATAATCTCCGACTATGAGCCCGTCGGAAACTTCTACCGGAAGCTCTCAGCTCGTGACCTCTGGGCTGAGCTCGACCCTGTCTCCGACTACTGGTCCTCTTCCTCCTCATCCTCAACTGTCGGAAAAGCTGATTCTTCTCACTCGCCGACGATTCATTCCGTCGATAAGCCTAAGAAATCCGATTCAGGCGAGTCTAATCAACTCAAAAAAGGTAATATATATGTGCACTTGCAATGTGATTTACATGTATCTATCTAATGATTTATTTAGCTTCTCTGTGTCTTTGTTAAATTTACTCTCTATAATTTGTGCATTACTACCTTAAAATTTATGAAACAAAATGTACAAGTAATATACTATTTTGAGAAATCCGATTGTTTTTTGAAATCAGTGTCACAATCGGGACACACGGAGTAAATCAAATACTTAGAAAGTTTTTTTTTTACGAGTGATGTTATTTGGGTTTCATTTTTTTTTTCATGGGAGCTGGAAATAAATATTTGCTCGGATTATTTTTACTTATACAGGGTATAAAAACTTTTACTTGCTTGTAGCGTATTAAGATTTTTTTTTTTTTTTGAAAAAATCATGTTGTTTCTTAATATTTTCTACTTAAAGTTTTGTAAATTAAGTATTTGACAAGATTCAAAATCATACATTAATTAATATGATATACAATAAATTTATATATTTTATTGTTTTATTTAAAAAAAAAAACATAAAGTTGTTGTGGATGATTAAAAATGACACGGATGTGGTAAAAGATAGAAAAAATAATTGAAAAATCATTGGGACAAACAACGAATAAATGCAATGGTAGGACGTGGCTGCGAATTCAAGTGACCTATACTTTGTAGAACATGCCTTGAAATTTTATGGCCTTTGTTATGTTATATGTAGCAATGATGTTATATTTAAATTTATGTTCTTTAGATAATTAAATCCATATATTACGAGTATTATCCGTCAATTGCGTTTATCTATTTGAACATGTGTTCTGCTTCAATCAAACTAATATATTGTTTTTTTGGTCGTTTTAAAATCAATTATTATTCTCAAACTTATCATAACCCATAAATAATTTTTTTTAAAAAAAGAAAAAAACAGAGAGAGAAGAAGAACAGAAATAGAAGAGAGATGGAAACAAAACTCTATTGTCTTTTGTGCAAAAAGAAGGCACCCTCGTTCCTTAGAGTAATCAGTTCTCTTACGTTTTAATTGTTTTTAATATTCCTTTGGTATGTAAAATGTTTGAAAATTACTGTTTGGTCATTTTGGTTCGAGAAAAATTGTAAGTTATGGTATAGTATATTGTATGTGATTTCTTGAAATATTTAAAATATTACTCAAAATAAATTATTTGATCCGTTTTAGTTCCCAATATTAACCAAAACAAATCGACCCTTTGTGACGGAAAATCATAACAAATAAATAAATTAAACATCAAAATTATAGTTTACCAAGAATTAAGTGACTACTCTCTTTTTACATATGTACAATTAATCGCGTGGGACACTTCATTATTTTTATATTGATATGACATGCCGCTGGTAATTGGTATTGTGGAAATGGTGTGATAAAGAAAAGCCATCAATTATCATGTGGCAGTATGGTTGTGTCTATGAAATATTTATGAATAAATGGTACTTGTGTACATCTTTATATCAATTTATGTACAGCAGCTACTGGGTATTGTGGAAAATCAACTTGTTAATTGTGACGAAGATGGAGGTGAATTGACAAAATTTGATATGTAGGTAGGCAGGGCTAGAGCTAGTAAGGGTTGGGGGTATTATTTACTTTTGAATCCTTAAATGCAGGTAGAAGTGTGAAAGTTGAGAAGGCGAGGAGTGAGCCAAGGGCGAGGAAGAATAAGTACAGAGGAATCAGGCAGAGACCATGGGGAAAATGGGCTGCTGAGATTCGTGATCCTCAGAAGGGCGTCCGTGTCTGGCTTGGTACATTCAACACAGCAGAGGATGCTGCCAGAGCATACGACGAGGCTGCCAAGCGCATTCGCGGTGACAAGGCCAAACTCAACTTTCCCCACTCACCTCCCACCCCAACCCCATCACCACCCGCCAAGCGACAGTGCGTTGATCCTCCACCACCAGCATTCCTCGAGAGTTGTAACATAATCTCTGATCACAACTCTTCCTTGGGATATCAGAACCAAACACCCTACTACCCCATGGAAATGCCTGTTGTTAATGATGACTATGAGCTCAAGGAACAGATTTCCAACTTGGAATCCTTCCTCGAATTGGAGCCAGCTGATTCATCTCAGTTTTCAGGGATGGTCGATTCTGATCCTCTTAATGTTTTTCTGATGGAGGACTTGGCTTCAACTCAGCAACAGTTCTATTGAACATGATCAAAGTGAGTATCATAGTTGTTTGGCGTGTATTATCTGGGTGAGTGACTGGTTAATTAGCTTTTGGCTGTGGTAGTAATAGAGAAAGTACATATGATAATAATAAGTTGCGTGCCTTTACATGCAATTGTAATAGTACTATTAATGTTTCTTGTCTTGTGTTGTTTATGATTTCTAAATCTTGGATTAAGCTTCTGGTGTTTGGTGCATGCATTTTAACTATGCTTGTATATAAAATTATTCTGTCCCTTTTAAGTAATAAGGCTTTTTGGTGAATATACCGAAGGTATGGGAAGACATTAGAATAATAAATTAAAATAGTTGTCCTTGTCCACGTAAGTTCATTGAATCTTTTTAGAAACATCTATTATGGAAAGAGGAGTTGGAATTTTGTAATGATTTGAATATGACTTTGAGCATTTACATAAATTCAGCATATCTGAATAAAATCGCGTCGACTTCTTTTGTCATTGCAAATCATTAAAAAAATTACAAAAAGTTACTTCTCAAAATTTCATATTCCAACAATCTATTTCGTTTTGGATCAATTTTCTATGTAATTACAATCTTTGTTGATCGTTATTATGGTCAAATGCTCTTTTTTTTTTACTCTCCAATCCGTCTTAGCAAACAAAATTGATTTCTCACCCACATGCGAATGTATTTGAGGATGAATCATTCTCTATTTTTTCTTACATAGGAAATCATTTCTCCAATAAATTCATAATTTTACGGATCATTGTGCCATTTTATGATGAACTCTGTACTTCTACGGACTATCAATTAAATTACAATTGAAATGATTCAAAATTAAATGTGACTATTGTAATCATTTAAATTTATTAAATATGAATTTTAGAATGATTCAAATTATATTAAATTCATGAATATATATTAGTCTAAATAAATGTTATGGATTAATATAACTGGATTAATTATGTGAGACTCCGTATTTCTCGTCTTCCATAATATAAATAGTGTTGCATATTATATAAGGCATACGTGATCTTGGATAACACTTAAGGATAATAAGGCTGCCAATAAGTGGTAACATTAAGCACTTACCATTTCAAATCAAAGGAATCCCCTAAATACATATTTGGGATTAAAGAAATGGTCCGAGTGGTACCTCGCTCTTTTTGGAAGGTTTAAATTAAGTTTCACTTTTTGGATGGGACTAAGAGTGTATAATTTGCTAATAATGAATTTTTAAAAAGAGTATTTTAACAGCACAAAGGTCATATGTTAAGTTTTGGAATCAAGAAAGTTGCAAGATAAAGATTGGCCAAAGTTACCGTAAGCTTCTTTTAGAAATCCTCTTTAAATTTGGGTCAAATGTATCAAATCATATCTCCAAAAATATAAAGAGTTAGAAGGTCCATGACCTGTGAAATTGGAGATCTATGAGTCTAGTTTGCAACACACAAAATAGCGCATCAATCCGACTTCAGAATAAAAAGTTATGACAGTTTTACTGTGACTGCCCGAGCAGGAAATCGAGTCATGGGCCGGGTCGGGTCAAGCCCACCTAAATGTTGGCGAATTTGACATTTTAAAACTCAAAATGCATCATTTTTCGTCCCAAAATAGTAAGAAACTGAAGATAATGCTCCCACAAGTTCCCTAAGTGATTTAGGTAAGTTTTTCGTATTTTTACCATTAAAATTCGTCCCCGTGCCTTGAAATACATGCCTTATGCTTTGCAATTATTTTTTCCCTCATATTAGCTGTGTTTTGCCTCTCTACCTGTGGTAGTGGTAAGGGCTGCGTACATCTTACCCTCCCCAAACCCCACTTGTGGGATTTCACTGGGTATGTTGTTGTATATTAACTGTGTTTGGAGCTGTTTTTGGGAAGGTATAAATTCGATGTCCTTGCTGGTGATTCTAGTTATAAAGCTGGTTTGTTCAGGTAATAACCTTGGGGCTCTTTTACGATCATTTTTATGAAGTATTACGGATGTTTCCTCGTGTAAATGCAATATGGCAAATCTGCCGATTAATGCTCAATTATGGACTATTTATAGGTGGTTATAAATTGCGTATATATAGTGGTTGCGAAGCTTAGGATGTAAGGAACAACTTTGGTGAAGAAATTTTGGCAAATTGGACGTTCATTGGAGAGGTATATTAAGGCTAAGCTCTGTCTCTTCTTTTAACACGAAATCTGAGAAATTCCCAAAATGTCAAATGCGATATTTTTTTTATTCTGTTGCTAGAAAGACCTTCTGTAAAAGGCATAGGGATTGTAGCTGAATTATTATTCGTGACGTATTAGGTTGATATGCCATTCATTCGCTTAAACTGGACATTCAATATCTATATATCAATTTATTGATTTTCTTGACTACCTGTTCATATGTTGAGGTGTTGCTCTTTTTGGTGTGGTGTCACCAAAAATAGAGGCAGATTACAAGGGGAATATATTATTCATAATCAGTTCTTCTTCCTTACTAAGACCATATTAAAGCAAGTAGAAAGTAATATATTGATTTCCAATAATCTCTAGTATAGTGCTCCTATTTAAACTACTAAGACATTTGATTTTTTTTAAATAATTTTTTTATTAATTGACATGGAACCAAGTATAAACATTATGTGAAGCACCTTTACAAACTTTTTAAGAGTTAAGCCTTCATTTTTAATGTTGAGTTAAGTTCCCAAACTTGTTCAAAAGACATATAAGATCCCACGAGTCATGTGTATATGCTATGGCAACAATTATGATGTTATAAGAATAAGTGTACCAATGAGCCAAGATGTCACGACCCGGGGTCGGGGTCTAGATGTGACACGGCGAATGGGGACCCGAAAGCCCCCAAACAAGCCTCAAATTCGCAGAAAGTTAAAGGCAAGATTAAAGAGAACATTCTTAAAACCAAAGGGAGGACATATTCCATAGATAACAAAATGAGAAGTTTATACAATTGTCCAATAAGTGCCTCTAATCAAGGAACGGGGGCCGGGACAGGTTTCGGGCTCACCCTCAGTCAAAATACATACATAGATGAGGTGTACAAAAGAAATCAAAAGCATGCCCTCGAAAGACGGGGCTCACCACAAAATATCTAGGAAGGGATAAGCTACGCGTCCGACTGATACTGCTCAAACTGCTCGGTCCCTGCATGGTAAAATCATGCAGGCATAGAGTATGCGTTAGTACGTTGAATGTACTAAGTATGCGGGTATGCAATGCACGTGACTTACCGAACCTGCGTCATCATGTTAAGTGGCAAGGGCACATAGTATACAAGGAATATATATAACAATAGAAATTTAATATACAAGATGCCATGAAATGCGTGATGCGTGCAATGCGATAGTGCTCCTATATAACGGGGATGGACTATAACCGACAACCCAAATCCATGCAAGCTATTACATGAATTGGACCGATTGGGACCTCCCACCGGTAGGGAGAAGATTACTTGCTAAGGGTAATCTACATCACACTTACGGAACACACCATTTCGGGGATGGTCACCTTCCTTACGGAAATCACCATTTCGGAAGGATTTACAGAATCAAGACAAATCATAGTCATTTACAGATAGACGAATATCCTCCGTCCCTATGTAGGCACATAGTTCAAGGAAAGGGAGAGGGACCTTGGGGATATCCCGAACGCCCCCAATCCATCGGTGCTAAGTCTTACACATCCCACAAGAATACTTATATATATACATATGCTTATCAAGAGAGAGCTAACATCCATTTCAAAACGTAATTATACAAATAGGCTCAATTACCAAATCCCAGACTATGACCATAATGCATATGCAAGGAATAGCTCATCTACACATATACCATAATGGTGCAAGCACCCATATTGCTCAAGGAGCCATAATCATAGACATACCGGTGATCACCTTCTTGTCATATCCCATGTCTTACCAAAATTCACATTATAGTTTCCTTTTCGGACAAAATTTGGGCTTAACCCACATTTCCAAATTTTCATATATCAATGCCATGAGTATGATGTAATGCAAAATGTAAGAATGGCATGGGTAATGTAGAGTATATTCAAATGTAGCAATAAGGGGTAAAAACTAGAAAATTCATAGTAAAATTAGTAAAAATGGTAGTAACATCACCGATGCATAAAACATAATTAAAGGGGCATGCAAGTTCATAATTCCATAATCCAAATAGTTCATTTCCATAAAACCACCCTAAATCATGATAAGGAGCCTTAACTAATACATGCATGGTTCAAAATACTAAGAACAAGTACTAAAATTCACATTTTAAGTACACAAGTTTACAAATTAGTTTTAATAAGAATTTGGGTCTTCTTGGTTGAAAGGAACCAAGAATCAAACCCCACATACCCGGTAGAAGACAAACTTGAGGTGAAATTGACTCACAACCTTGGCCCTAGCTTGAACAAATCCTTAGAGAGATGTTGGAGAACTCTTTAGGAGGAATTTTAGAGAGAGAAGGAGTTGAAGTAAAATGACCAAATTTGGTGAAGTCCCATATATATAGGGAGCTCAAGAAAGGGTGGAAAAGACCATACTTGCACCAGAATAAACCAAAATTACGAAATTGCCATTAATGAAACGGACCGGAAAAATGGTCCGTCTGGGTCACACGGTCCAGTAAACGGACCGTCTGACTCCACACGGACCGTCTACTGGTCCGTGGCACTGGACTTAGATTTTTCGGAGGCAATATTTTTTTGACTAAGTCAATCCACACTGTCCAGTAAACGGACCATCTCACTCCACACGGACCGTGTGATGGACCATCTCACCAGACTTAGAATTTTTCAGAAAATTTTTCCTTCGGACTAAGTGTCACCAAACGGTCCGTTAAACGGACCGTTTAAGGTCACACGGACCGTGCAACGGTCCGTATGAAGGTACCAAGAAAGTACACACACTTAGAACAAAGTTTTGGCAAGAAATTCGTGGGTCAAAGTAGCCTCACGGACCCTCTGATGCCACACGGTCCGTGTGGCTGGCCGTGTGGATTTCCTGCACGAACAGTCTGAACGAAAACAAGCGTAACTCCTTGGTCCAAGCTCGGAATTAGGTAAAACTAGGTGCGTTGGAAAGCTAATTCAAAGAGCTTTAATTTGGTATGTCATAGGCCACCCAGTTCAATTTGAGCTAAGAGATATGCTCACTCAAAGTTGACCCTCTCATTGGTACTTGAGAAGAGTTTAGCCAAGGGAATTCCTTTGAGGTCGTTAAACGAATTTCCGGGTCCTTACACAAGATTGGCTAAATAACAATAATTATGATGCTATGAGAACAAGTGTACCAACGAGCCACGATTGGCTAAGTTCTTGCTATGGCCTACAATGTGCATTCAAGATTCATATCATACATTGTATGTTATACATGGACTTCAAGCTATAATCGGAGGTATGAAGCCTATTTGCCTAAATGATTATATATATGTATATGGTACAGATGGCCACAAGTTTGAAAATATGATGCCGGTTAGCTACCAAAAAGGGCGACCATTACTCTTGCATTTGGTTGGGTACGTCATGCAGTTGCATCTGTAAATATGTATTCACGACATGCGATTACTCGAGCATATCATGCATATTTGATGACTAGGAGGCTGAGTGTGACGTCACCCAAGCTACACCTCCTTTTTAAGGCTAAAGCAGTCATTGTCAAGATATATGACCCAACCAAGGTTAGGGTCGAACCCACAAGGAATATGGTAGACTTAGAAGAATTTAAAGCAATTCGGGTGGATTAATCTACTTATCTCCCTAAAAAGGAGGGAGGAGGGTTTGTAACAACTATCAAAAGGGAGGGGGGAGGGTTTGTAACAACTATGAAATCAGTATGAAGAATAACTAGGATGTTGTATTCCCCAATGATTCCCTAACTTGGTATTACCAGATAATAATATTCTTTTCTAGTGTGTAGCATGCATAACGATAAGTTAAATTCACCAAACCATTTGATCCAGGTGAGAGGCAAATTTCACCACGTGATTTGATCCATCCCCACAGTGTGACATTAACCCTTATCTATTATTCCATTACAACCTCTCCTTGACCTAGTTTGGTTGATTAGACGAGAAACATCAATCGAATCTTGTTAATTAATATCTTTTTCTATTCATTACTACCTTGATCCAGTCAATAATACCAGGCGAGTTCTAACATTGGCCACCGTTAAAAAACATTCAAATTGAAGAGTTAATCAGTATATGCATACACATTTTTCAAGAATTACGAATTATTCGATTTTACCTTGTTAGTTCTTCATGGTTCGCACAACCCTAGTTGTGGATTTAGCTACTCATTATCAGTGTAGATGCAAGAATCATGAATTTGAATAACATAATTAAGCACATACATAATAGAATTAAGAACAATAAATCCAAACTCTTTACCAAGAATCACAAAATTGAGTTAAAAGCAGAAAATAATGTTTCACAGGTTTTTCTCTCAAGATCTCTACTGTTCTCTACTGTTCTATTATGTTCCTTATGAAAAATAACCTAAAAAATCTATTTATAGACTTTAAAATACAAAACCAAAACAAAATAAGAAAACTAGGTTGGCAGACTCTACAGGCAGTTCTACAGGTCGTATAATGTTTTACGGCCTGTAGAACTATCATTAGAATTAGAAAGCTTAAGAAACGTTCTACAACATGATACGAATCACGAAAAAGGTGAAACATTTCCTAAAAATGCCTCATAGTCTCCTATTCATAGATGTGATACTCTTCACACCCATGAATAAGACTTTACTTGATGTAGTATGTTAGACTCCGAGTATCATTTAGAAATCTAGTGCTCTGATACTAAGTTTTTATGACCTAAGCTAAACCCTGGGTATAACACGGTGAATGAAATTCTCGAAGGAACCCCAAACTAACATTCTTAGAATATCATAAGCATTCAAGGTAATAACCAGAAGTACATAAGCAAAAGCTAAGCATAGTCTTAAATTGGAGCATAAGAAAATAAGAAGGTACATAAGCCACAGAATCATACTTCATATACAACAAGCCTTTAAAGCATAGACTGAGGGGGGGGGGGTATGCTTACTCTCAACAAAGTAAAAGACAGTCTCAACATAATATATAAACTAGATGAAGTAGGATTTGTCCCCGAAACATGAGGACTTACCCAATCTGGATCAGAAAGCAATTTGGATCTAGCCACGAGGATGAGGAGGATGGTTACCTACACCTACATTATGATATAATATACGCATAAAGTATGTGTTAGTACGTTTGAGTGTTAAGTATGGGTGCATGCAATACAATATAGATACATGATATAAAACAAAAGTAAAAAAAGGATTAACATACCAATATTCCATAAATGCAATGATGCATGATGCCATAGTATGTAAACATGTGTGGAAATATCACCATAATCGACAAAAAGACCATAGAGCTACAACTTGGAATTTTGGTATTGTAAAAACATCAAAAAAAGGGGAATTTACTTACCAAGATAGGACTCTACATGTCAATGTCATAAGCTATGTGGATCCACTAGCAACCTATATTGAGAAACATTATTATTCCTATGGTGGCACGTAGTTATGGGACAATGGGATCTACAAGGTCCTCTCGGGCGGTGCTAAGTCAACATTCCACGAAATACATAATACATACATATAGTCATACTTATCATAAAACATCATGAATTATCATTATTCATCATAATTCATACTTGATAACATCATCATCATCATAATTAGCTTGATCACAAATCTGATAGTTCAAATCATCATGCATGCGAATAGATCATTTCATACTAGGGTCTTACGTCACCTTTCGGAATCCTGAATCTCCTCGTAGGGACCCCAAGTCCACCTTAAGGTCCTAAATTCCCTACTAGGATCATAGGTCGCCTCTCAAAATCCTAAACCTCCCTGTGGGACCCCAAGTCAACCACAAGGTCCTACAGCTCCTATTAATAGCATACTAGGGCCCTAGGTCACCTTTTAAAATTCTGAATTTCCTCGTTAGGACCTCAGGTCAATCTCAAGGTCCTAAATCCCCTATTCATAATCATAAGCGCCTTTGAAAACCTTGTACAAGTATGATCATACGATGAGAGATAGGAGTGTAGCATGGGCCCACACACATCTAGTTCAAAATCATGATAATTGATAAACACATGCATAATCCTTGAATTGAAAATCATTTAAATCATAATTGAAGTTACCCATGCATGATTTCCATAATCATCATAGCAAATCTTATGTAACTCATGTAAATTTAAAGTAATTTATAAATATTTCAATGACTAAACATAACTTGTATCATAATAGAATCATATGAAAACTAAGTCATGAAAATCCTAATTTGATCATGCTTGAATTTAGATGAGATAGTGAGAAAATAGGTTGGGTTCCATGGGTGAAGGGTGTCCATGGATGAATCTCCCGTACCATAAGGGGATTTGAAAAATCAAAGATGAATTTGACTTGAAACTTGAAGACTCGTTGAAGAATTCTTCACTTGAGCTTGGGAGTAGATTTGAGAGTATTTTAAAAGAGTGACTCTTGAGTCTAAGTGTAACAAGTGATAGGAAGGCTTAGAATAGTTTAGGATAGCATTAGGAGTGGTATTTTAGTCTAAAAACTTTCCAAAAGAGGTTTAGGAATTAGGAAAAAGACTCAAATGCCCTTACATAGACGAACTTGAAAACTGGCCATTAATGCATGACACCACCACCACAGATCATGGTGTGCACCATGACCCGTGGTGGGGTCTGTGGTGGGAGCCTTGGCCATGACAGGTTGGGAAGCCTTGGGGAAGGTGCACTCCATGAGCTATGGAAGGGTCACGTGGTGGGACACCCCTCTTTGATAGGCCCAATTTTGTTGAGGGTGCTTCCACGACCCCCTTCACCGGCAATGGTGTGCACTAACTGTCCGTGAAGGGTCTCTTTAAGTACACCTTGGATCAAAATTTCCGAAAACGTATTTTAAAGCCTCGGTTCGGTCTTACGATGTTCAGGTCCTTACAAGTTAGTAACTGATTTAACTGTTAGCTAATCATAAGTTAGTTACATAACTAACAAAGAGACATGTTACCTAACTTTTCCTCTTTAAGTGTATAATCACTTCTTTCTCTCAACGGGAAGGAACAAGATGGGCTGAAAAAATACACTGGCTAAACTTTTCTTGAATAAATCATCTCCATTATTAAGAATAGATAACCAGATAACAAGAATATGTGAATTTGTGTGACACTTTCCATTTATCGAAAATAAATTTGATTAAACTTTGAAGTTAAATTGGATTAGTTCAACATAATCATTTAAAATTGAATTTTAAATATCAAAATTATATATAAAAAAAACTTGTAATTCATTTTATATATATATATATTATATATATAATATATTTCACTATATTAATCAAAATTTACATAATTTGAATCTCCAAAAACTTAAAAAAATTCAAATAAATTAAGACAGAGAGAATACAATAATCAATAATGGTTACATTAGATAATTTTGAAAATTAATAGTATAATAATGAAGAAAAGTTTTAATCACTTATTTATATGCAATATTCTTACTATAGGATGGAATTTTGTAGGCTAAGAATGAGCATTTTCATGTGTCAAGTTTGAATATAATCATGATTCATTTGAGTTATAAATTTGTGTTATGCTGATATAGGCTAATCAAAATCAATCTATCATTAAAATCACTCCTACTCAAACGCATTAAAACATGAAAAAATTAGAAAAATTAAATGAATTTGGTGTAGTTTTGTCACCCTACTTGATCGTTTAGAGACGATATTAATTTTTGAGTTGACGTGATGCCTCATAAATGATACTGCTTTATACAATGTTTTATAAAATCAAATATCATATAGATAAATACCATTGTCCATGCTTGATTGAGGAAAAATGATATCACTTTAGATAATGTTTGGTTTGTATTCTAAAATAATATAGATAGTTTAATATAACACTTGGTGTATTATTTTGTACCTACTATAGAACGATATTACTTTCTGGCAGCTCAAGGACGAGGGCAATTATATTTCATAATTCAATATGTACCTTTTAACTGCTTCTACACTTTTTATTTTTTACAAGTTAGTTCCTTCTGATTTTATTATTTGGTCAATTCAACCTGCTTATTTTTAGACAACATATATAAATTCAATTGTATTATTTTTAAGGTAAACAATATCATGATATTCAAAGTCTAATTACAAATAGTTGAAGTAATTTCTATGCAAGATATTGTTAAAGATTGACAATATTTGAAATCATTAAAAGGATATAAACTTAAGTTATTTCTGATACCATGATTTGATTGTTAAAGAGGCAAGTTGGTGAGGTGAAAAAATAGGTGTACATGCACCAACAGAAACTGAATAACTTAGCAATCGTATGACATAATGACTATAGTCAAGCAGTACAAACTCATACTTTAGGTTTGTGATTCGTCAGCAATCAATAAATAGTGGTTGAATTTATGTAAATATATAAACCTAATAAAAAAAATAAGAATAGCTAAAATTCATTTTCTCAACTAAAAAATAATGGAATGGAAACAAGTAGGAGAGTGATGACAAAAGAAATGAACATCGTACATGCACCCACACAAATAGGGAAATTAAATATTTTAGCCTATTTGCAACAACTTTTTTATTTTTTATTTTTAATCAATTCTATATCTTTAACGATGACATATTTCATCATTACCAAATTGTCCTCTTTGATTAGAAGAGATGCCAATATCAATTCTTTAGTAGTACTAACAACACCAAAGTTATAAAGCGATCTCATTTCTGTTTCCAACTACCTATAGCAAAAAGTTATGGTCAAATATATCTTAGTGTCAACTGTTGGGATATATATTATTAACCACAAGTTTGGATATAATATTTATTATAAAATAATTATTCATCCAATTTTAATAAAAATTTTAATAGATCATATAATTGTTTATGTGTCCATTTACTTATAATATGGTAGATGATTTAGTGTATAGAGTTTTAGCTTATACACAAAAGATTAAATCATCAGATTATATAAGTATACATTTTTTGTTCATAATCTAAGATGGAAATTGGACAAGCTATTGGTATGATTGTAGCACAAGATTATGTGTAATTTATCTTGATTATGGGAATACTGTAGCTCCAACTTCTTGTGCTAATGCATATTGTATGTATTGAACGAGATCGAGCAGAGATAGTTGTTTTAGACTGACTAATAAAAACATATTCTCTAAACTGTTAAATGTACTTATATTCTCAATCCTGATATAAGTATTATGATCTATATATATTAATATCATTTTGATTTATTAAAAGGCGAGATTCTAAGATGGGTCAATATGTCTGGTAGATTGGATGATAATAATATATCTTGGCGAAATAATATGTTAGTTGACGAAATCCATGTCTCGAAATAGAGATTGATGATATGCTTTTGAGAAGCTTATAAGTTTTCATCGTATCAAACCTTGCAAGTGAATTTATGAATCTGACACATGGAATAAGTTATATAGTGCTCTAAAGGAAATTAATCTTTAAATTAAATTTATCAGTAATTTAATTTATTGATTAGTATCTGTAATCTTAACATGGGGAATTACATAAGTGTTTAATATGAAATTTCAAAATATAAATAAAGGAGTGCAATATTACGAATTTTTAGTGTAATGATTTGTAATTTATCATGGTAAGAATAATTTCAAATTAATTATTTGAATTATTTCCATAATAGGGAGCCTCAGTAATCAATTCTGTGGTCCCTACAATGCTCATATTTGACTAGAACTCAGAATCTTATTTCTAATAAAAGGAGGACACATATGAGTTTCTTGTTTTTCATGAAAAATGGTTTTCCTTCTTCTTTTTGGATTTGGAAAGGTCCTCTATAAATAGGAGTTTTCCTTATCTAGAAAAAAGAGGATTTGGATGAAAAAGAATTAGGTTTTCTATACAAGACTTGCCCACCCAAGTATTGAGAGAATTCGAATGTGAACTTGGGATCACCGTAGAAGACAACAGAACTACAGTCTAACTCGTGGATTCACTTGAAGGTATATGTTCATGCTTCAAGAGATATTTATCTAATTAAATTTCATAAAGTTTATGTGTTCTAGCATGATTATTTGTGTTCTAGCATAAACGTATGTGTTATCTATTAATTCATGTAAGTAATACGATCCTTATATGCTTCTGCTGCGCATACGATTTTTCAACAATTGGCATCAAGAGCCACACTTACATTTAAGTAGATAACTTGTGGAATATATATATATATATATATATATATATATATATATATATATATATATATATATATATATGGTTCGTGATTTTTCGTGTTGTTGAAAATCACGTGTAAAATTTACAATCATATTATTTGGGGTGGGCTGTGGCAAGAACACGGTAGTGTATTGCAGGAAAAGACCCGAACCTACTATTGTTTATTTTAAACTTAATGGTGGGATATTTGTATATTCATTCTTATATGGATTGCTGCAATGGTATGTTTTTAAAAAAGAACAAATAAAACAACAGAAAGTAGGAAATGCTTGTCTTTTCATATGTTATTGACAAACTGACGTTACATGATAGTAAGAAATTGATGTGCCTATTGAAGAAGTATAAATTTCTTATGGCATATAAGGTTATTGCTATTGTTAATCTTTTGTCTAGTAAGTTTTTTTTTTTTTCTTTTTGTGGTTTATTGGAATTATTGTTTTTTCTAATTGCCTAGTATGATTGTAAAAGCTAATTCAAATTAGCTTGATTTTATTTTACCACCTTTAATTATATAGGCATAGCTTTTCTTTTTCTCACATAAATATGTGAACTTGTATATATTAAGAATTTTATAATTAATAAATGATTACCATAAAAGTGCTTCATTTATTTAGAATTATTATAAATTCTTAATATTTTATATATGTGAGATTATGATACATGAATTGAGAATCATGATTAATAAATATGATTCACGGAAGTGATTTATTTATTTGAGACATTACAATATGTTCAATGTATCATGTGTAAATTGTTTTGGATAAATGTACAGTAGTGGTATAGTTTTATCTACTAAAAAAAGATCACTTTTAGCCACTAGTAACACTTAATTAATTAATGAGATGAGATATTAAAGTTTTTACCGGTTTGAAAGGAAGAAGTATAATATCTTGGATTCTCAGACATATTAATTAGGAGGACAATTTGGTGCAAAAAGGGTGTATCTTAGTAAAAGGAAGGACACAATGTACGCCTTGTGCTCATGAGATAATAATTAAAGAGAATACAAATTTGAATCATGTTATTTTAATCTTTAATTATGCCTGAAATAAATATTTTTCAAATTTGGTCATAATTTATGTGGTCATGAATTTTATGATCTCTGGTTGACTTGAAATTTGATGATTCCATCGAAAATCTTTTAGATGGACTTTTAGGTTGTTTGTCGGATTAAATTTTGATTGAATATGGTAAGGTCATTCTTCATGTCAAGTATATTTATCTTGAATTTACGACATGATTACACATGCTGATTTAGCATAAATTAACATGTGATAAGAATATAGGTCATATTTTCTTTTTTAATTCCTAAAGATGCTTTATCATGTGAATGTGAATGTGAATTTGAATTTGGTCATAACCATGGAAATAAATATTTAATATATACTCCAATTGACTTGAAATTTGATAAGTTCATTTGGAACGGCCTAACTAGAAATACTCATTGCTATGCGATTATGATTTTTGAGGTCGTTAAGATGATTTTTAAATTGTTCTTTTAGATTAAAATGTGATTTCGTATGAAAACAACCCTTTATATGGACTTTATTTATGTTGGATATTGTAATGATTACATATGATTATTTGACATAAATTGGTATATGATAAGGATATAAATCTCACATTTTTCCTTGAATCGTTTGAATCTGAATTTGATCATAAATTTGGAGATAAATATTAATTTTGAACTCCAATTGATTTGATATTCAAGAGGTTCATAAGAAACGGTTAAATTAGAAATAATCACTGTTATGCAGTGATTTGACAACTTCAGATCATTTTAAAAGATGGTTTTAGGTGTTTTGTTAGGTTTTGAAAATTTAATTTAATGAAAAATAACACAACTATGATATAGTGGTGATAGAGATTGTTCTCTATGACTCTCACGACTAAATTTTAGTGAATTATTAAGTTCATGTGTTGGCATTAGACCTTCCTCCATAACTGATAAAATTAATATGAGTCACTAGATTTAATCTGATCTCTAGTATTTGATAATTTGTATTAGCTCTCCTAAACTGAGTAATATATGATTGGATTAATGGATCTAGGGATAATGATATTCACTTGGTTTAAATTACCAGTATACTCTTCGTATGAGTTAGCTCTTGTTCTAAATTTATGGAGTGAATATTTGACACCACATATGTATGTTGCGTAAGTAGTTATTTTTCAGCAAATTTATCATTCAAGATTCATGAACACGTATGAGGTGTGTTTTGAATTTTAATATTCAATGAATACATAAACATGCTGATTTAAAAAAAATGCTCAGACAATGAAAATAGTAGTAAAATTTTGTTATTTATTTTTTATCCATGTATCTATTATACAAATGATGACATGTGATAGGAATTATTGAACGGAAAATTGTTAAATTCTATTTTGACCAAACAATATTTTCAACTGAATTGATCATGATATTAGTACCAATAAATAATAATGGACTCTAATTGATCTAAAAGTCGGTAGGTTCGTAAGAACACTTGATAAAAATATTTCTTTTCTATTCATATCGTTATATGAGTTTTAGTCATATTTGGTGATATGGATCCTTCCCATGATTTACCAGATTAAATAGTAGTGAAGTGTTAATTTCATGTGCTGACTTTAGACCTTCCTCCATAACTGATGAATTTAATACAAGTCACTATGTATTCAATTGCTAGCTTTTGATAATATGTATTAATTCTCCTAAACTGAAGAATATATGATTGGATCAATAGAACTAAAGTGATTTTCGCTTGACTTAAACTAACAGTAGACTCTCCAACTGAGTTGGGTTTGTATAAGTTTATAGAGTGAATAATCGATCATCATACATGTGTATTGCATGAGTAGTTCTCCAATCCCAATGATTGGCTATTCGAGATGCATGGATATATATGTATAAATGAGCTCCAAATTTTATTATTCAAAAGTATTCGATATATACGGATCTTTTTCATGCTTACCAGATTAAATTATAGTGAAGTGTCAATTTCATGTGCTGGCTTAGACCTCCTCCATAACATATGAATTTAATACAAGTCATTATGTATTTAATTGCTAGTTTTGATAATCTGCATTAACTCTCCTAAACTGAGTAATATATGATTGGATCAATGGAACTAGAGTGATTTTCACTTGACTTAAACTAACCGTAAACTCTCCAACTAATTTGGGTTTGTATAAGTTTATGGAGTGAATAATCGGTTATCGTACATGTGTATTGCATGAGTATTCTTCAATCCCAACGATTGGTTATTCGAGATGCATGAATATATATGTATAAATGAGCTTTGAATTTTATTATTCAGAAGTATTCGATGTATTATGATCTGTTATATTTCAAACTCTCAAAAAGACTTAATAGACCCACTTGGTGCTACTCAAGAATTTTTTTTGGAGATAATAATTTAATTCAAAGAATGCATTGTACATGTACCTTATGTTAGAAAGAATTGATTTTCAGTTTCTAACTAAGAGATGAATGCTTAATACATTATTTTCATAACTCTCCTTTATTGAGTTTGATAAATATTTTATCTTTTGTGGTATATTGGTGCATGAAATTTTTTAATATTATCTCTTATGAATTGAATAATATTCATCTATCTCACAAGAGAAAGTATCTTTTAAATTGAATATAACTTATATGTTCACTAGAGTCTAAAGTTATTTATTCTGAATAGAACTTCAAGGTTGGTTAGAGGATTGACATAATGGTTCATTGAAAGTGAAATCACTACCAACGTATGAGTCCTGTTTAGAAACCTTTCCTTTAGAAAGAAAATGGAGGTAGTGATAAATTAGAATTAATCTATTTTAATTTGTGTAGTAAATGAACATTCAGACAAGAGGTGATTTTGAGTATTGTGGAATATTCATAAAAGATTACTAATGATATGGATATATTTTTTTTATGCTATATGAGTCTGAATTTTTTTATGAACTCAAGATATTTAAGACAAAAATGAAGATAACATCATGAAAAATATATAAAATCCCTCCAATTTGATTGTAGTGGAGTATACCTCTTTACAGAGTTCATTAGTCACTAATTATTTGATAGAGTTATTGCATTTCAATTATTTACACCACACACTTTATAATAGATTGATATAAAGACAAAGAAAAATATACTCTTATGGAGATGGTAAGATTAATGATTGACTTATTTGAAGTTGTTTTTTGACTTATTTGAAGTTGTTTTACTTCTTTTGGAATATATCCTAAGAACTATATGTCACATTTGGAATTTAATTCTTTGTATGTTTGTAATTTTGACAACTATAAAACTAGTGTGGACTTAATGTAAGTCTAGTTTGTGTTATATTCAGATATAGAATTGTCTAGCATATATGCTGAAAAGGAAAACAAATAAGTTGGAATTAATTATGAATGTGTGTGTGTGTTAACTGGATATTCAAAAATAACAAAAGAAGATTTATCTTATTGTCTTGAAGAAAATATGGCTTGTTGACACAACTGTAAAATTTCTAGAAAAGGACTATTTAGTAAACCTTGTTCCTAGAAGTAAACTAGTTTTACAGGAACTGAACAAAGAAATAACAAATGAGTCAGTCGTAAATTCAGACGCTCAAGAACATCTAATCGATATGTCAGAACTGACGTTCCATTGTAATTAAATAGTGGGAGAAACATTACTTGACATAAGAAAATTTACTACCTCAAGTAGTGAGAGTGATGTTGAGCAAATTAAAGAGCACAACATGAATAAGTTGTTAATATTTCAATACCAAAAAGTTTTGAGAAAAATATTAAAACTTAAGAATATGAAAGTGTGACTGTAGTAATTTTTAGTCGTAGTGATAGAATCATAATTACTTATATATAATTACTTATTTTTCTTTTATTCTAGAAATATAACTTATGACATGCCGTCTCGAAGCTACAATTTGGATTCACCAGTTTTCGATCCAAGAGGCACAATAACAATTATATTAATAATTTTGTTTTAAAGCTATTCGATTTACTTTCACCCAAGAAACCCCATTATAGCAGAAATAAAGCAGCAGAAATTGGCCATAAGAATTAATCAAATCGCTGCTATATACTGGTCAAAAGATTCATTTCGTCCCAACTTAGTTTTCATGATAAGTTTTGATATAATTCTCAAAAAAAAAATTAATTAGAAATGTTAGTTTGACTAATATATCTCTTATAAATAATTAAGTTTTTATGTGTCTTTCATTCTAAGATATTTAATACTAAGGGCAAAATCAGAAAAAAATTTCACTCTTCATTATTTTAATTAACAACTATTTTAAGACAATTATTTTTACAATATCTTACAACTAAAATAGAATAGAAAGAATATCTACTTGTGTCATCCAAAGTACCTATGGATTGTTGTATGTGTATTTTACACAAAATAGAGGAGGAATGTTTTGTTACTCTGCACTCATTTTTGTCGTCGAATTATTTTTCTTAAAACTAGTAAAAAATATTTAGCATCATCTCTCTTCTAACTTTCAACCATTTCTTCTTAAAATCACTCTCTTTCCTTATTTAAATATGACTACTTCTTTCAAAGAAATTCCTAAAAATGATTCTAGTACCCTAAAAAGAGAGATGCGTATTATTATTAAGTATATTTCTATAGAATGATTCATCCATTAAGACATTTTATGTTAACAGATACTTCTTTCTGTTTGATGTTTCATTTTACACGGTTATTAAGAAATTATTAATATACTAATAAATTTTATCATTTTATCCTTTATTTATATCAATATATATTAAATAAAGTTAGAAAAAAAATCATTAATATACTAATTAATGATGGAATAAAATGAAAAAAAAATTAATTCTATCTTAACTTAGTAAATGTTCATATAATATAAAACAAATATTTATAAAAAAATGCTCATATAATATTTATGTTTGAGCATTAGTATTTCCCTTAATTAGCCTCATTAATTCTCCCATTTATCATTAGCCATTATTTTCTTTATGACGGTTGGAGGCTAAGCCTTGTGGGTTTTGTATCAATCTAGTCTTCTACCACAAAGGGTAGTGATAAAAATTACATTTCTAAGAGATAATATTTTGCTCCTCTATTCTATTAGTGTGGTGGATTTTATTTTTTCTGTATTTATTAGATTTTGATTTATATTTTACTGTATTAGAAGAGCTTATGAATTAAAATGTTTATATTCGTGATGATGAAATATTGTCTATAACAAGTTCATCATTTTCCTCAATTATATATTAGATGTTATGGTTAGAAACTCAACCCATATTCACTAAATATATTAGAATACATTTGATTGCATAGGTATCCATTGACCCATATTCATCTAAAAAAATTGCTATGCGTTTTTATTGGATATATTCATCCAATTTTTTTAATAAATTGGCATACATACATTTATTTGCATTGATTTTTTTTTAATTTTTTCTTACATAGATATACATATTGGTCCATATTTACCTAATAAATTTGTATAAACCGAGATTGGTATACAGTGATCTGTATTCTTCAAAATTATTATCATCTCGATCTATTACGAGAAGCTTATGAACTTTTTTCTTATCCATAGAATTTAAAATAAAAATTACAAACACTATGACCTAAAATTGCAACCAAAACTAAAAGAAAAACTTCAATTCCATAAACTACGAAATTCAGAATTGATGGGACTAGAAAACTCTTACAACATTACAATATATTGATAACCTTTACATCTTAAAAAATTAAAAGTATATGTAGTTCATTTTTGATTTTAGATTAGTACCAAGTTTGAATTGCGTTGACCCTATTGTTGAAGCGAGAGAGTCATCCCGAAAGATGCATGAACCTTAGTGGGACCTTTATTTTTATTTAGTGAGATGATGGAATATGCCTTCTCCACATCTCTATCTTTTTCATAACAGACAAATGCCAAATTAAGACACTTCAACAAATATCGTATTCTTTTTTGAAAATTTTCTATTCAAAATAACATTAATTATAATTCGAAGGGACCATCCTTTGATTTCCATTTAAACTTATGTTCCTGCCACCTTCAATTCCAAATTTTTATACATCATAACTTCATTTCTTTTCAAATATGGTATTTGTTCCATTTTTTTTTCTTTTAAGTCCATCTCAAAAAGTATGCTAATTGAAAACAATTTAACTAAATATCTAAGAATTATTTTAGTCCTTAAGTTTTAAAAGTCTTCCTTTTTCCTTATATATCGTGGGAAGTCAAGGGGTACCAAATAAATAGGATGGAGGGAGTATAAATTTTCACTAAATTGACAACTAAGGCTGGCAACAGATCGGACCGAACAAAACGAACCGGTTTTATCGAAATCAGAATTGAAATCGGCACCGGTTTTGTCAAGCCCCTTAATTTTCCAGGTCTACCGAATTTTTAAGGAAGTTCCGGCACGGTCCTATAGTTAACAACTTGGAACTGGATCGGACTGGTACCGGAACTTGAGTCGTACCGATATTTTTTTTTAATGTTGAATTATTAACTTGTATTATATATAATCATATATCATATACATTTTTTAATATTACTTAAATATTTCTTATATTTACTAACTTATTATTACTATAAAAATTTATTAAGTTTTAATAATATAATTATTATGAAAGATTATAAAATAATAAAAAATTCAAACTTTCAACTTTCAATTTTTCGAATTTGAATTTTGAAACTTGAAACTTAAAAATTGTAAGTTGTAATTTCTAATTAAAATTGTGTAACTTGTACGTTGTAATTTCTTATTAAACTTATATAACTTGTAAGTTATAACTTAGAACTTACAAGTTTAATCAGAAATTACAACTTACTTTGTAAGTTTAAGGAATTTCTAATTTTTTCAACGTTAAGTTATTACCTTGTATTAGATATCTTATATACATTTTTTTATATTATTTAAATATTTCTTATATTTACTAACTTATTATTACTATAAAAAGTTATTAACTTTTAATAATATAATTATTATATAAAGTTATAAAATAATAAAAACTTTAAACTTTCAATTTTAAAATTGAAACTTGTAAGTTGTAATTTCTAATTAAACTTATACTCTTTGCAATTTAAATAAAAGATGGTGAAAAGAAAATCCATATATTTATTCAAATAAATAAAATTGTACAATTACAAATAATAAAAAGAGTTAGAGTACCTAATCTACACAGCCACTTTCTAGGAAGGGTTCTGTTTGAACTAGGTCTTTAATATTATACTAATATCCGTAATTGTAACGTAGGAACATTTTTTGTCGTAAACTCTCTATCATTTCTCGGGAAAGATTTTCTGGAACTCGTATTTCTCGTTCTTACTCCATTGCTTCCATGTCATCATCACTATTCTCTCCAAGTATTTCATCTGTGAGACCCCGTGGTTCTCGCCTTCCATTATATAAATAGTGTGGCGTTATATAAAATATATGTGATTTTTGCTAGCACCTTGGGATATAAGAGGTAATATCAAGAACTTAATGTTTTAAGTTAAAGGAATCCCCTAAATACACATTCGGGATTTAAAAAAATGGCCCGAGTGGCACCTCACCGTTTTTGAAGGTTTAAATTAGGTTTCACATTTCGAATGGGACTAAAAGTGTATAATTTGCTAATAATGGATTTTTAAAAGTATTTTAATAGCACAAAGGTCATACATTATGTTTTTGAATCAAGAAAGTTGCAAGATAAAGGTTGGTCAAAGTTACCGTAAGTTTCTTTAAAAAATCTTTCTTAAACTTGGGTCAAATGTATCATTCCAGATCTCCCAAAATATAAGAAGTTAGAAGGTCCATAGCCTATTAAATTGAAGTTCTATGAGTCTAGTTTGCAACGCACTATACCGCGCATCAAACTGGCCTCAGAATAAAAAGTTATGTCCATTTTACTGAGACTGCCTGAGCAGGAAACCGAGTCATGGATCGTGTCGGGTCGACCCACCATAATGTCGGCCAATTTGAGCTTTTTAAAGCTCAAATCAGTGCCATTTTGTACCCAAACAACTTATATTAGTTGTGTTTGGAGCTCTTTTTGGGCTGGAAAAAAAATGGTGTTCTTGCTGGTTATTGTTAGTTTGCAACTAGTGTGTTCAGGTAATAATTTTGGGGCTCTTTTACGGTCATTTTTACGAAGTTTTACGGACATTTCCTCGCGTAAATATTATATGGAAAATCTGCCGATTAATATCAATTTATGGACTATTTATAGGTGGTTATAAGTTGTGTATATATAGTCGTTGCGAAGCTTAGGACGTAAGGAACAACCTTCGTGAAGGAACTTTTGGCAATTGGATGTTCATTGGAGAGGTATGTTAAGGCTGAGCTCCGTCCCTCCTTTTAGCACGAAATCCGGGAAGTTTCTCAAAACGTCAAATGTGATATCTTACTATTCTGTTGTTAGAAAGACCTTCTGTGAAAGGCACTGGGATTTCGACTGAGTTATTTTCATGATGGTATTAGGTTGAAATTCCATTCGTTCGCTTAAACTGAACATTCAATATCTATATATCATTTTGTCGGTTTTCCTGGCTACCTATCCATATGTTTGCGGTGCTTCTCTTTTTGGTTTAATTCCATAAAAATAAATATAGACTATGAAGGGAATGTAGTATTAATAATCAGTCCTTCTTCTATACAAAAAATATAATTGAAGCACTTAACAAGTAACACGTTGATTTCCAATAATTTCTAGCATAATGCTCCTATTTAAACTACTAAGTCACTTAATTATGTTTAAATACTTTCCTTTACTAATTGACATAGGACCAAGTATAAGCATTATATAAAGCACCTTTATGAACATTTTCAAAGTTAACGCTTCACTCTAAATGTAGGTTCAAGTTCCCAAACTTGTTAAAAAGACATGTATGATTCCACGAGTCATGTGTATATGCTATGACAACAATTGTGATGTTGTGAGAATAAATATACCAATGAACCAAGATTGACTAAATGACAATGATTATGATGTTATGAGAATAGGTGCACCAATGAGCTAAGATTGGATAAGTTCTTTCCATGGCCTACTATGTGCATTCAACATTCATCTCATACATTGCATGTTATGCGAGGACTTCGAGCTATCATCGAAGGTATAGGACCCATTTTCCCAAATGATTATATATATATTTATATGGTACAGATGGCCACAGGTTGGCAGATGCAATGCCGATTAGTTACCGAAAATGACCACCATTACTAGCATTTGGTTGGATATGTCATGCATTTGCATCTATATATATGTATTCATGACATGCGATACTCGAGCATACCATGCCTATTTGATCACTAGGAGGTTGCTTATTGGACATTAAGGCTACTTGAGTTTTGGTTACAGGTGGTGTTTCTATTAACCTTTTTTATTACGGTAATCTATGATCTTACTTCCTGCTTTACATACTAGTACATGTTTATTCGTACTAACGTCCCTTTGCCTGGGGGCGCTACATTTTATTTTGTGCATGCAGGTTTAGGTAGGGGTTCTGATTTACCCCTCCACTAGGAGCCCGATTCAGTTGTGAGTTAGTAAGCTCCACCTCTTCCTGGAGCTTTCATAGGATGCTTACTTTTTGTTGTATAGTTGGGTATAGTCGTGGCCCTATCCCGACAGTGCTAGTGATTCTGTAACACCCCAACTTTTTTTTTCTAAAAATTGAGCCATCTTTCATATGATATACAATCTTAATTGAGCATAGATGTTAAAGTTAACTCCTTAGAGTGGGAATAGACTTGGAGATGATAAAAGGAACTGTTACATCAAGTCAAGTCCAAAGAATTTCTACCGACGAAGTTTTCGTATGAGTTGATAGAAGGGTCAATTTCAAATTTCCATATCTCCTAATGTATAATGAGTTATGTGATCCATAATATATCAAATTAAAGATCTTTGAATTATCTTTCCAATGCATCTTAGTTTGCATTAATCAGAGTTTGGAGTAAAACGTTATGATCATTTTACTGGAGACCTGTAGAGCTGTCTGAAGGTCCGCGATGGCTCCGCAATGCGGACCTATCGCGAACCCTTTCTGGATAAGCTAAGCGACATCCCTTTATTTTATTTTGAGGGTGCTTTTATCCTAAAGCCTTTGGGGGTCTACTTAAGGTCCCAAAACGCATAAAATGTCAGTTTCAAGAGTCAAACATCTCTCCTTCACTCCTAAACATAAAACGCTCAAGAATCATCAAGAAAGTCATCAAGTTAGGATTAAATTTCAAGATTCATCATCAAAGTGAGTTATTCTTCATAAGCTTTAAGCTATATTTTCTATCTATTCATGAAGCCCTAATGGAATCTTAAATTATAACTAGAGTTTCAAGAAAGCAGATTCAAGTATCCCAAGAAAGGATTCCTTGATTCTTCTTTCCATGAATTAGGGTTATTCATCAAGAACTCTAAAGATTCTAAGCTGAGAATTCAAGAATAAAAAAGAAGCTCTTCAAACAATGTCTTTCCAAGTTCTTCCACTATAAAAGAACTACTGAGATCGAGGATTTTCTCCAAGAAAACGAGTATTCATCAATTTTCAATGGTAATGTCAACTTTCCAGGTATGTAAGGCTAAAAGTAAAAACATGAGATTGTTCTCTCATGTGCCCCATAGAGGTCATAGATGAGTTGATGATTGAAGAGTCTACATGCATGAATTTTTGAGAATTTTTCATTGAAAAATTGATTTGACATTACATGTTTTCTATGTTGATGATCATCATACTATTTGTTTTCTTGAAGTTAACATTTTTCATGAGATTTTTCATAACATTACATGGTTATTTGATAATCATGCACAATGAGCTTAGGGGTATGAGTCTAGAGCCTTGACGATGATAATGTTTGTGATGTTGTGATTGTATTTCAAATTGATGAGACTAGTTGATGTTGAGGTACTATGTCCCTATGGGACTGATGATGATGTATTATGTCCCTATGGGACTGATGATGAGGTATTATGTCCCTGTGGGACTGATGAGGTTGATGTTTTATGAGCATGTCAAGTTCTGGGAGGAGTATTGAGCACCGAAATGGGTAAGAGTGAGTCCCACTTGAACCCATTAACTACGTGGCCCGCGTAGGAAGAGAGGATTGAACCGCAATGCGGATGGCTCCTTTCTTGTCCCAAAAGAGGACTGAGGTTTTTTTTCTTATGGATCCACTGAGGTTGATGTCCTTTACCCCCGGCAGGGTACTGGATGGATGTGGCAACGACATTGCTTCATTGTATCATCACTGGCTCATAGGTAATGGTTGTCGGTTAGAGAAACTCCTAGTGAGGTCTTACCTTGATAGTACTCTGATGTTGATATTAATGTTGATGTGATGGTATGAGTCGGGTTTCCTTGAGTTGAGTTGATTTGAGTTGAGTTTCCTTGAGTTGAGTTGAGTCGACTTTCCTTGAGTTGAGTTTCCTTGAGTTGAGTTGAGTCGAATTTCCTTAAGTTAAGTTGAGTCGAGTTGAGTTGAGTTTCCTTGAGGTGAGTATGATGTGTTGATGATGTATTGATGAGATGTTGATGGGTCATTGTGTACTCTTTTGTTCTTTCTTTAGATAGACATTTGACATTCTGAGGGAGTGTGATGTTGAATTGATGTTATTCCTATATTATTCTACTTGTTTCTGTTTCACTCAGCTATTTTACATACCAGTACATTCCACGTACTGATCCTTTCTTGGACTGCATAATTTTATGATGTAGAGGCATTTATAGAGATCATCGACAGACGCTTCGTTGAGGATCTATTCACATTCAGCTGATCGGTGAGACCTCCTTGTTTTCGGAGGATTTGCATATTATTATCATCTAGCTTGAGTAGTAATTTATTTCCCTTGAGTTGGGTAACCATGGCCTATCATGGTACCATCTAGATGTTTGAGTTAGAGGTTTCATAGACACTGAGTAGAGGATGTTATGTATTATTTTTTTCAACTCTTCTTTGTTGGAAATTAACATTTTATATAAAGACTTGATTACTTTAATTATATTAAAGTCTTTTCCTTGAGGATGTTTCTTCCGTTGTTGAGTATGAGGTGATGATGAGGCCAAGTGATTCGCTCGGGGACTAGCAATAGCCTCTGAAGGCCGGCCACGCTAAGGGTACCCTCCCGGGGCGTGACAAAGCTCAATTGGTGAAAGGCGATCCTCCTTGAGAGGATGTAAAGGGGCAGAGGTTCCAGGTTCTAATCCCACGAAGTGCTGTAGCGTGAAGGATGGATTTAACTGCCTGTACCCTAGCCACACAATACCTGAGTATGTTATTGAGGTTGAGTGATGCCGTTAGGGGGTGAGCCCCAAGACCGGTAGAGGGAGGATCGTCACAGATTCTCTTAGTGGCTATTGTGGACATGTTATTGTAGGTTGATTCTTTTGTTCCTTTCAGCCTCTAGTAATCAGATTGGCATGTATATATAGTGTGTGCCTGTACCTCTATTATTGTAGCCTTGTCGGCTAACTAGTACTCTATCGTTTTTGTTTACCTATCTTGATGTACATGATTTACTGTTGACCAGGTCATGACTTAAAAGGTCCAAGCTTAGTCTTCAGACGTGATACTGCCTGATTTTCTTCTGGTCCCTAGTTTAGTTAACTATCATGTTTAGCGGCTTACCCGGCTAATATGGTATCGGGTGCCAGCCGCGCCTCCCCTCTCTTTGGGGTATGACTTCATCAATTTCATCTTTTACTTGAGGGGATAATTGTGGCAATCCATAACTCCTTTCGGATTGATCCAATCCCTAAACAACACCGATATTTCTAAACTATCCTTTTCTAATAAGTATCAATGATCTCCAATTTGATATCTCGCCGCACTAAAAGCTTGCTCCGAAGCTACTGATGATGCTTGAATCGCTAGCACATCTCAAACAACCCTAGCAAGTTTTGGAAATTGTTCTCGGCCATGATTTTTCCACCATCTCCATTCTCATCCCAAATCTTTTCTAGTTCCTGGTTAATATATTCATTAAATTCATTATTACTAGAAGTTTCGAGACCAAGATGATCATCCATCATATCATCTAAATCATTTTTTCTATGTTTACGAGGTGGAGGTGCAACTGGTGGAATATTTTTTTCCATGGCTCTATATGTATTATATAATTTCTTAGCTTTTTGTATTATATTACTTTTATAATCTTCAAGAGTAGGAATTTCATCAGGTTGAATTTCTAAATTAGCATACATTTTTTCAATCATTTTTCTACACCTTTTAATTTGTAAGAAGGATTAAACAAAACAGCAGTCCAATAAATATGAGGAATAGGAAAATGATATTTTTTGAAATTTTCAATCATAAAATGTATTGAATCTTTAAACTTATATTTCTTTTATATTTTTCAAATTCAGATGAAATAGCACAAATATTTACTAAAATAGAAGAAATAGTTGGATAATATTAACCAGAAATGACATTAGTACCACTATAAAAAATTCTTAAAAACTCAATAAGATTTTTTGTCTGTTCCCAATCATCTTTACAAAGTCTTAAAGATGAATCCGAATTATGAGCATTATAAACCTTTTGTATTGGATCTTGATAAACATAAGCAACTTCAAGCATTTCAAATAAAGAATTCCAACTAGTAGAAACTTCTCCGGGAACTTTTCTATGTTCAAGTTGATCTTCTTTACAACGATTTTTAAATTCTGTAAGTCTAGATTTTATTTCAGTTTAAAAAGTCCAGTTACAAGCAAGTCTAATTTTTTCACAAGAATCTCCAAAATTATTAACACCATCTTTTACTGTCAAATTATAAATATGTGCTGCATATTTAATATGAAAAATATCGTCATCAATTGGACAATTCTTAGTTCTAAAAAATTATCTACTCTTAAATTATTAGAAGCGTTGTCTAAAGTACAACTCATTATTTTATTACATAATTCAAAATAGAACTTATAGTTGAGATTATATAAGAACCAGTTTTAGTCTCTTCGATATATTCATAGTCTATTATTCTTTTTTGTATATTCCAATCGTGATCAATCTAATGAACAATAATAGTTAAATAATCATTACCATTAATACTACAACCCATATCAGATGTAATAGAAAATTTACCATCAAAATAAGCAAATAAGTAACGAAGATAATGACAATGTTCAGCTCGATATTGAAAAATAGCATTTTTTAATTGTATTCCTTGAAAAACCTTCAAAAGATGGGTTATACACTTCTCGAATATAATGAATAAAACAAGGATACAAAGGAAAACTATAAGACAAACCATAAACAGTAACCAATTTTGCTATTTCTTCAAGATCTTTTTCTTTACTATACGTGTGAGTTTTGCTTGGACCAGCCGGATTAGACATATTTAAAACACTTTGAACCATATTTGAACCTCCTATAGATTCTTTAGTTAAAGGTTCCCCTCATTTTTTAGCCCTATTCACAGCTTCTGGACGAGCAAATTCTGGATTACATTTTCTCAAATGTGTAGTTAGCCATCTCGTACCTCCATGCGACCCGATAGTCGAATGATTCATTATTTTCTTATATTTTATACTAAAAATTGCCAAACAAAAGATCTTTTAGGATGTTTAGCTTTTGTAGTTTTAGTAAACGTAGGTAAGGGGGGACATCATCTTATTGGGGGGGGGGGGCAATTTTGTTGTGGGACTAGTAGGGGTGTCATCTTTTTCATAAGTTTCTATTTCTACTTCTTCATCTAAATCTTCCTCAAAATTAGTAAAACATCTATTTAATGTCTCATGATCTATTTGATTTTGCGAATTAAATTCTATAACATTAGGACATGACGTAAAAGAAGTTTCATTAACATAAGTAAAATCATCGGTATTATTTCTAAATCTAGGCGGATATTTTCTAGTAGAACTACTTTCACCCCTATTTTTTTGAGACATTGGTCTTTTCCAACATTTCTTTATGAATCCATATTTAAAATAATAAAAATATAATAAAAAAGAAAGATGAATATATAAAAAAGTAATTTAATAAATAAATAAATAACAAGAATAAAGTTAGAACGAATAAACCGAACATCTGCGATAAAACAAGCGTATAACCAAAAGTCGAAATTGAGAGATGCCAATTACTTCAAAAAATGATCCTCCAAACTACAACTAATCAATATAACAAAAATAAATTTTATAATGAATAAGAGCGATTGAGAATTGAGACTTGAGAGTTGGGAGAAATTGTAAAAGAGCATATTGAATTTGTGAAAAAAATGGAAGAAAATGAGTTATATTTGTAGTGTTGGGGGGGTAATGGAGGGGTGTAAAAGGGTGAAGGGAGGCCATGTAGCTATTAGTGGGCCCCCCACCAATGGCCAAAATTGTAGAAAATCGCTATATAGCCATTGGCAACGTGCTGGAAAAATTGTTACCGTTTGAACCAGTTCAAAATCGGGTTTATCGAAAATGGGTCAACCGGTTAAAATCCCTTGTCTGTTCCGATACCTATTCCGGTAATGTAGGTTATCGGTTCCTTACCGGTTCAATCGGAACCAGATCAATTGGAACGAAACTGGATCGGATTGGAGTAAATCTTGTCTGGTGCCAGCCTTAGTCACAACCCACGAAACTACCAAAAAAAATAGTTCTATCTATTTGTTGGTATACCACAAATACAATAAGTTACAGTTGAAAATAAAATGACAAAATTGAATAAAAATTATTCAAACTGAGGTGCAGATATCTTGCTCTCTTTAAGGATATTCAAGTCTATTGCGAGATAATTTTCTTTATTCTTGTCCTCATTATTGCATTTGAAGTTCTTGCAGACTTGTTGTACTTGACCTTTCCCATAATGAATTTGCTCATTGTAGCCCGTGATTTTTCCTGATTTGGATTTTTCATATCAAAATTTGTTTGTTTATTTCTAGAGATATTTCTTAATTATTTACATCTACTCCTTGTCTTTCATATACTAATTCCTAACATACAATTTTGTTGAGTTTGAAATGAAATTGGTACAACTGAGCAAACTAAACGTACTGGATACAGAGGGTTCGTATAGTAGCCCATCTAGTTTAGGATTAAGTTATTGTTAATTGATTGGTACTTTCTTTGAGCTTATATAATCAAGCCTACTACTTTTGTTTGGTGAAGTCAAAGAAGTTTTTCCAGAAATAATTTTGTTATATGCATATAAATAACAAGTTATATAGTAACCTCAGACCTTTTATGGCTATTGAGACTATTGGAATGGTTATAGAGTGAATTGATTGTGAATTTGCAAGTTAACGAGAAGTTATAACGGTAAAAATAAGATTTTTGATAAAACCCTAGCAAATGACACCAAAATTGGATTCTAATGGTTACATCAGTTCTGGAACAATCAATTTAGGCTAGGAGGATGGATGATTCATGGGTGGAGGGTCCCAATATGAATTTGAGCCAAAATTTGCAAAATGAGTTCAACTAAAAGCTAAAAAGTGATTTTCTCTAAAAACCTAGCTAAACACATTCGAAATGGAAATCTGATGGTGTGGTTAGCTCCTGAACGTCGAAAATAGTCTAAAATGGCCCTTCGTCAATTGACGGGAATATCTTGTTGTGTTACCCCTTTAGTTCTTTTAGCTAAAATTAGTCGGAAAAAAGTGGGACCCTCATTTTTCCTGTAAAATGCTCCGTTGGAAATTTTGACCGCACCACTGGATTTGGAATGTCGAAATCCATGTGATTATACTATTTGTTTGCATAAAATGGACACTGTATGCTCCTGGAATGCCCCGAGGAAGTTTTTAAAATAGTTGGTGCAGCACAAGAGAAATAACTTTTCGCATTTGCGGAGGGTTGGGCGCTTTGCAAAAAGACATCAGGCAGAGCTCCACATTTGAAAAGTCACACCCACATTTGTGGAGAAGGGGGCAGCCTCCAAATCTCCGCCTTCACGAAGTCCTAAGGGGTGGCCTATATATAGGATTCAACCCCTTCGCGAACAACTACTTTTCCAAACTTCCCACAAGTATAACTTTTATTTCGAAACTTCATTTTTGATCATTCAAAAGTCTACATGACTTGAATTTTTGCAAGGAATGTTGTGGTGGTGTAGGATTCAGATTTTGGTGCATATTTCAAGGTAAACAAAATACTATTTTAACTGATTATATTCTCAAAATATGGGAAAACTTTACATTTCAATATGTCGGTTGATTCTTGATAGAATTAAGTAAAATTTGAATCTAAATTGTTCTATGTTCTAAGAGGAACCTGTGGTATGCTTGGATTTCATTTAATTTAGCTGTTTTTTTTTTAAATTTGACCGAGAATATTTTGAAAGAAATATTTTTCGGTAAAGAATTAAATTTCATTTTGAGCCATTTCTCAGCCTTTTAGCGTTCGTTTTGGGCCAAATTTCTTGTGTAGACTCGAGGTGATGTAAGGATCATTCTCCAGGGATTTATTCAAGATTTTAGGTGTGAGACCTATTTTCCCATTAAAGCACTATTAACATAATTTCACCCGTTTCTCAAAATGTTACCAGCCAATATCACCGTGTTAAGTGAATTATATTTAACAGCAGAGCAACATTAGGAAGCAATTAAGAAGGCAAAAGCTTGGCTGGATTTACTCAGGGCTCGAGACATCATCTTTCAGGTAGGCTAGGCTTTCTCTAAACCTTAGACTAAGTTGGGATATATGAATGTTAGGCTGGAATGTGTGATATGTGACTTGTTGTACTCCATGTGTGTAGTATATGATGTTGCATGGTTGTACCCCTATTTCGGTAGCTGTAATTCGGTATTGGTTGGTATTATTGACTATAGGGAGGCCTAATAAGGGCTGTATATGGGCTGATGCCATGGGGAAGGTATGTATCCTTCCCTAATTCTTGTCCGTGTGGATATGTTGCCTGATGCTATTGAGCTATGTTGTCTGTGAGGGTGTTCATTGATTATATTCCGTGCTGTGACTTGGTTCTTGTAAGGACCTGGAAATTTGTTTAACGACCTCAAAGGAATTCCCTTGGCTAAACTCTTCTCAAGTACCAATAAGAGGTTCAACTTTGAGTGGGCATATCTCTTAGCTCAAATTGAACTGGGTGGCCCATGACATACCAAATTAAAGCTCTTTGAATTAGCTTTCCAACGCACCTGGTTTCACCTAATTCCAAGCTTGGACAAAGGAGTTATGCTCGTTTTCGTTCAGAGTGTTCGTGCAGGCAAGCCACACGGCCAGCCACACGGACCGTGTGGCATCAAATGGTCCGTGAGGCTGCTTTGGCCCACGAATTTCTTGCCAAATTGTGTTCTAAGTGTGTGTACTTCCTTGGTACCTTCATACGGACCCTTGCATGGTCCGTGTGACACTAGACGGTCCGTTTACTGGACAGTTTGGGTCAACTTAGTCAAAAAAATATTGCCTCCGAAAAATCCAAGTCTAAGGCCACAGACCTGTAAACGGCCCGTGTGAGCCTAGACGGTCCGTTTACCAGTCCGTATGCCTCAGACGGACCATTTTCTGCTCCGTTTCATTAATGATATTTTTGAAATATTGGTTTATTCCAATGAAAATTTGGTCTTTTCCCACCCTTCCTAAGCCCCCTATATAACTGAATACTCTCATTTTCAGCCATTTTACAGTTCAACTCTCTCTCTCTCTAAAATTCATCCCTCAAGAACTCTCCAACATCTCTCTAGATCATTCAAGCTTGGGGTCAAGATTTTGAGTCTAATTTCCTTCTCAACTTTGTCTACAACCAGGTATGTGGGTTTCATTCTTGGTTCCTTTCAACCAAGAAGACCCAAGTTCCCTTTTTTCTTAAAAAAACTACCTTATAAGCTTGATTACTTAATATGTGAAATGTGTTACTTAATCTTGAAATTTTGAGCCATGCATGTGCCATATTATGTTCTAAAGCTTGAGTTATGAGAATGTAAGTATAATGAACTATGTGGTATATGAAAAGGTGAACATGCAAGTCCTTTTTAAGAGTTACCATGCATGGGTGATCTATACTACATTTTATATGTATTTTATTATGAATTTTGGTCTCTTTATATTATTGTGAATTTTGATACACTCTACATTACCTATGTCATTCCGACACCATGAATTGCATCACATTCATGATATTTATACATGGAAATCTCAGAAATGTGGGTTAAGCCCAATTTCGTCTGAAAAGGAAACTATAATGTGAATTTTGGTAAGACATGGGATATGACAAGAAGGTGATCACCGGTATGTTTATGATTATGGCTCCTTGAGCAATATGGGTGCTTGCACCATTATGGTATATGTGTAGATGAGCTATTCCTTGCATACGCATTATGGTCATAGTTTGGAATTTGGTAATTGAGCCTAATTGTATAATCACGTTTTGAAATGGATGTTAGCTCTCTCAAGATAAGCATATGTATATATTTATAAGTATTCTTGTGGGATGTGTACTTAGCACCGATGGATTGGGAGTGTTGGGATAGCCCTAAGGTCCCTCTCCCTTTCCTTGAACTATGTGCCAGCATAGGAGCCATTACCGAAAGTAGGGGTTGCCTGTAAGGAATGGATAGATGTTATGAAAATCCTTCTGAAAGTAGGGGTTGCCCGTAAGGAAGGTGGCCATCCACTAAAAGTAGGGATTGCCCGTAAGGTGTGATGTAGATTACCTTTGGCAAGTAATCTTCTTCCCATCGATGGGAGGTCCGAATTCGATCCGGTTCATGTAATAGCTTGCATGGACTTGGTTGTGTCGGTTATAGTCCATCCCCGTTATATATATAGGAGCATTATCGCATTGCACGCATCATGCATTTCATGGCATCTTGTATATTAAAATTTCCATTGTTTATATATTCTTTGTATATTATGTGCCCTTGCCACTTAACTTGATTATGCAGGTTCGGTAAGTCACGTGCATTGCATACCCGCATACTTAGTACATTCAAAAGTACTAACGCATACTCTATGCCTGCATGATCTTACCATGCAGGGACCGAGGAGTTTGAGCCTTATCCACAGGGCGAGTAGTCCCCCTTTTCGCAACTATTTTGTTGTGAGCCCCGTCTTCCGAGGGCAAACCTTATTTCCTTGTGTTCCTTATGTACATATGTATTTTGTTGAGGGTGAGCCCGGAACCTGTCCTGGCCCCCGTCCCTTTTTAGAGGCATGTGTTGGTTGATGTAAAGACTTGTTATTTTGTTATCTATAAAATATGCTCTTCTTTGGACTTAGAATTTTCCCCTTTGATGCTTGTCTTTAGTTTTCTGCAAATTTGAGGCTTGTTTGGGGGCTTTCGGATCCCCATTCCCCATGTCACATCTAGACCCCGACCCCAGGTCGTGACAGTTCTGATGTAAATACTTGTGATAAAGCTATAGTTGTCTTGCTGTTGGGTTAAACACAGTTTTGCTGATGGATAAATCACAAAAGTAGGAAGATGATTCAGCAGTCACATAAGAATACAGAGTTGGTGTGAAGAAGGACTCTAAAAGAAATATAACTCTAAATAAACAAGATGCAACAATATAGGAGTTACAACTGATGAAGAAGTCTTATGCGAAAATATAGCTGCAGAGCAAAAGAGTAAGTAGAACTCTTCAAGATAATTATAAGGAGTTCAAGAAGATATAGAACTCTAATAAAGCAAGGAGAGTTTAAGTTGAAAAAGGAGTCTTGACAAGAGAAGAAGTCTTCTACAGAGAGAGAGAGAGAGCTAAAGAGTCCAAGTGCAAATAGAACTCAGCAAGATACCTATAAAAAGAAGCTCTCAAGACTCAAAAAGCACTCAGACAAAAAGAGAGAAAAAGAAGTTAATAAAGCCTAGAGTCAGGAAACATTTAGTGGGTTTGATTTTTATTGAGTCATCATATAGAAAATTGTTCTTTGATTTTGGAGTCTGTATGTTATCTCAGTAGTCTATGAACTGAGAGCTTGTTTAGTCTTCAAGTTTGGGGAAACTCGAAGACGTTGGGAACATAAGCCCAGGGAGGTTTATGTGAAGTTAGGAAGTTGGTGAAGTTGTTTTGAAGTCTTAGATTACTAGGAATTGTAATTATTTGTTGAAGGCTCATATTGAAGTAGGGAAGTTGGGATTAAATCCTGTAGCGGTACAGGTCGTGGTTTTTCACCTTTTGTGAGCCAGGTGTTTCCACGTAAAATTGCTGCGTTCCAGTTTATTTCTGCATCATTGAAACACGTCAGCTAACCTGTTCCAACAGTTAGGCAAATCCGTAGGGTGTGCAAAACCTAACACCTACCTTACCCTTATTGTCTGTAGTTAGCTGGATTGTGGTGTAATTGGCCCCGTTAGGCCTGGGTTATACCTTCATTGCCTGTAGTTAGCTGGATTGTGATGTAATTGGCCCAGTTAGGCTTGGGTTACACTGGTTGGTGACATGTACACTCATATATACTCTTATATACTGTTGTTAGCTGTTATATGTGGGTTTTGCTCATACCTGAGGATGGGGTTATCTGTTATTATCGAGTAAGGTGATGGTTATGTGTGGTTAGAGGGGTGTGATTCTTGTCGTGAGGAAAGATATAACTTTAGAGGTTCGGATCTGGATAGAGTAGGGAGAAACTGAATTTACCTATGCTCTAAAACCTAGATGATGCATCCCGTGGTCTGAGTCTCCGGTGGCCACATCTGAGTGTCTGAGACCCGGGCACCGATTCTAAACGAGTCTGAGCACTTGCTGATATTTTGAGATCTAGAACCCTGTTGACTACATTTTGGGGCTAGGCCCCCATCGATTGATCTTTCGGGTTTGGGACCCTATTGACTATGTTAGGGGGGTTCGTCCCGCCATTAGCATGTACATATTTGGATCGAGTGTCACGTTCTACCACAGGGTTAAAGACCCGATTGACATATGATGCTTTGAGGGTGAAGGCCTGATTGATTACCCATGGATCCACACACCTATACACACCCCGATTCTGCGTGGGTATACCTTCTGGGATTATGGGAGCTCAGGGGGCGTCTAGGTATATATATTAGGGCCTTACACCCATGTACATCTTGATCCTTTCACCATGTGATGTTGAGGGTTGGTCTTTGTGGTGATTTTATTGGATTCAGCGATGTTCTGTCAGATAGATTGTGCACAGGTATACCTTTTAGGCTTATTGGCGCCCGGGTGGCATACAGGTGTAGATACTAGGGACTTGCACTAGTATACAATGCTATGATTTAGATCGGTGATAGTTATGTGTAGGCCTACTCCATTCTTTGCCTATCGATATGAATGCACTTTGCCTTGGTTGGTTCAGTTGGGGTTTCGAGGATTTTTTGGGTGTAAGTCACGCCCCGAGAGGGTACCCTAGGCATGGTCAGCACTTGAAGAACCATTGCTGATCCCTTCAAAGAACCACCTGGCCTCATCGTCACATCATACTCAACAACGGAAGAATACTCAAAAAAGCCATCATTTTACATAAATATAACTCAAATAATAATAGTTTTTCCAATGATCAAGTTTGGAAAATAAAAACGATCAAACTATCTCTACTCAATGTCTATGAAGCCTCTATACTCATCTAGAAGGTTCCAAGACAAGTCCCGGGCTACCTCAAATAAATAACTATGACTACCCAATATAATGAAAAGAAAAGGGCTCCTCCGATGGCAAGGAGGGTTCACCAAATCTGGAAGTAGGAAGCTGGACCTCAACGAGGCCTTAACTGAAGTCCTCTATCACCTGTATCTGCATCATTAACGGTACAGGCCCAAATGGACGTCAATACATGGAATATACTGGTATGTAAGAATGACCGAAGTAAACAAGTAAAGCTCAGACTTAAGTCAATCAACTCGGTTCAACACATCAACTCTACGATCCATAAACTAACTCAATGAATATGCAAGTTCAAGAATAAATTATGCTTTGAAAATAGACACAATATTATGGAACTAAGTTTTAAAACATTACATGTTGTATCAAGTGATGCTTGGGAGTTTCTCTTAACCAACATAACTCCCTTCACCTTTAATTTGGTGATGTACAATGAAGGTGACGTCATTACCACGCCTGTCCAATACTTTCCAAGGTAAAGGACGATCAACTCTCTCTCTTAGATCCAAAGTAAATGTCCATCTTTTTGGGACATGAGTCGCCAAAATTAACTGCACAACTATCATAGGCTAGCAACGTAGTTTATGGGTTGGAGTCGTTTCCAACTCGTACCGATGCTCAATACTCCTCCCAAGACTAAAATATACTCAATTCAATAAACTCAATCTCATCTCTTTATATTTTCTCAACTCAAACTCAACTTAGTCAACTCTTTAGTTTTACTTTAATCAGACTCAATCCAATCACTCAACAATCAACAATCAAGACTGTTAAGCATGCATGTTATAAGAACTCATCAAATCATTTAAGAATCTAACTCATACGGTCATTTAAACTTCAAGAAATCATGCCAATCACATAAAACACGTAAGATGCACATTACATATGTATAAACAAGTAATATGCTCCTCATGCTCAAGTTTCTCAACTCAGACACACAGTCGTGATCTCAACTCAATCTATGTACAAGGATTACATAAGATGATGCAATTTAGGGTTCATAAATGTCACACATAATTTAATGCTCCAATTTCTTTCCACCAATATGCAACTCATTGATTTATTCATAAACATGCACGAAAACTCAATAAGTAATAAGAGTAACTCAAAGATTAAGATTATGAGAATTTTTTATTCCACTCCTATACTCTAATTCGATAATGAGGATGGAAGGGCGCATGGATGAACTCAATCCAATGCTGTAGGTAGCCTTACATACCTAGGATGAAGTTTGATGATCAGTTAGCAAAGATTTGTGCTCTAATCGCTCGCATCCCTAGTTTCTCTCCTTAGCCTTAGCCTTTGTAGAATAGCGTAGAAATCTTAAGAATGGGTTTGGAAACCCTTTTTAAGCCTAAAATAACCTATATTGGTCATGCATTTAGTTTAGGAGGGGGTGGAGAAAAGTTTGGAATGCTCCTTAAAAGATCAAAATTTTTAAACTTTGGTGGAATAGGTCGATGAACCAGGCCCATGATGCGGACTTGTTCCCTCCATGTTCATTTTTTTCTCAATACTTTTTGATCGATTTTATAATCCCGTAGAAAAATTTGGAACCTAGATTAATTGCAAATCCATGATAAGTCCGCGAGGCAGACCTATCACGCACTCTTCTGGAATTGCATTGTTTCTCCAAAAAATTATCATTTGATCCGGTTGATCTAAAATTCAAGAAAGAACATTTTCCCATATAATATTTCATGCTGATTGCCTTTTCGATTTTGAATTTGCCAAAAATGTTTGAGAAGATGCTTACACAAGTGTTCCCTCACCTAGGGATATTTTGATAATTTTACTAGGTGTAACATTATCTCCCCTTAGGATCATTCGTCCTCGAATGAAGAGTGACTATAGTTGGACTCAAGGCACGAATAATACTCATGGACTCTAACAATCAAGAAATCCACAACTCACTCATGCAATCTAGAAACGAAGAAATTAAGCCATAAACAATCAACAAATCAAACAAATCATCAGACTCTAGGACTTTATCATTATTTCAAACATAGAATAAAAGGGGACTCAAAGAATAGGAACGAATCATTAACATCATCTCCCTCGTCATCAGCATGTAGGAACAAATGTGGGTACCTAGCCTTCATATCCTCCTCAACTTCCCAAGTAGTTTCTTCTACAAATTCATTTCTCCACAACACCTTGACAGATGCAATCTCTTTGGCTCTCAACTTGCGAACCTGATGATCAAGGATTTGAATGGGAACCTCTTCATAGCTCAAGATATACTTCACTCTAATATTTCCAACAAACACAACCAATTATGGGTCTCCCAAATACTTTTTAAGCGTAGAAATATGAAAGACCGGATGGATGGCCGCTAGCTCTTGCGGTAGCTCCGACTCATAAGCTATATTACCCACTCTCTTCAAAATCTGATAAGGACTAATGTGCCTCTGAATTAACTTTCCTTTTTTCCCAAATCACATAATACCTTTCATTGGTGACACTTTCAAATACATCCATCATCGACCTCGAACATTAAGTCTCTTTTCCTAACATTGGTGTAGGATTTTTGCCAATTTTTCCAGTCTTAAATATCTTCCTATAATATTCACCTTTTCCATAGCTTGGTGAACCAAGTGTGGCCCAATCAACTCTGCCTCACCCAGCTCAAACCAACCAATCGGTGATCCACATCTCCTCTCGTAAAGTGCCTCATATGGAGCCATCTGAATACTCGAATGGAAACTGTTATAGTAAGCAAACTCAATTAGAGGAAAATGGTCATCCCAATTACCTTTGAAGTCAACAAATCAGGCTCTCAACACATCCTCCAAGGTTTGAATAGTGGCTTTTCCTGGCCATTAGTCTGTGGGTTGAAGGCAGTGCTAAGGTTCACCTTCGAACCCAAGCCTTTTTAGAAAGATCTCCAAAATGCATTAGTGAATTGAGATACTCTATCTGAGATGATAGACAAAGGAACTTTTTTCAATCTAACAATATCTTTCATGTATAGTCGAGAATAATCCTCTGCGGTGTCAGTCGTCTTTACTAACAAGAAGTGCGCAGATTTTATCATCTTGTCAACTATCACCCAAATTGAATCATGTCGACCTCGGGACCTTGGCAAGCTTGTAACAAAGTTCATGTTGATCATCTTCCATTTCCATTCTGAAATTTCAAATCTCTAAGCTTCTCCACATGGCCGTTGATGCTTAACCTTAACTTATTGGCAATTCCAGCACTTAAAACAAACTCAACAATGCCTCTTTTCATTCTACTCCACCAATAAATGTCTCTCAAGTCATGGTACATCTTTGTTGATCCCGGATGGATTGAGTTCTTAGAGTTGTATGATGTGCTTCCAAAATACAACACTTTTGATGCTTAAAACTTAAAATTTGATGTATTCTCAAAGCGATATTAGTGGGATCAAGGGGAGGTTATACAAAGACAATAGGTAAGGGTTAGTAATATCACACTGTGGGGGTGGATCAAATCACGTAGTGAAATTTACTTCTCGCCTGGATCAAAGGGTTTGGTAAACTTAGCTTACCGTTCTGCGTGCAACACACTAGAAAAGAATGCAATTATATGGTAATACCAAGTTAGGGAATCATAGGGAACACAATACCCTAGTTACCACTACAACAAATTATATCTATAGCTACGAAATTTAAGCTATGAATATCAAAATCGTAGAAAATACTAAGCAATAGCTACAAAAATTCAAATTTTATAGCTATCTATAAAATTGTAAAATTTCTTAGCCACAAATATTTTATTGATAAAGCTAATTTCTTATTGTTGCTACTATTACTAACAATCATGACAAAAAATGGATGAATAACTACAACTTTAGTGCTACAATAAAATTTTGAAGCTGATCACAACTTTTTGACACACTATAAAAATTGTTACAACAATAATAACCTTTTAGCCATAATAAACTATTTGAAATAAAATATTGTAGTGAAGTAAATATTTTTGCTTCAAGATATAAAAATTTGTGGCAATAGTAGAATGATATAGCCATTTCTTTTCTGCTATAAGAAAATTTCATGACTCTATGAACTATAGTCTCATTGAAACTTCATCGAGATCAAATGATTTTAGTTAGTTGTTGGTTTATCCAAACTTGTTCATTAGAATAATTTTTTTTTTTCGATCTGGTGTAACTGAAGTGTTAATTATTCAGTTTGACTCGATTCAATTTTACAACTTATAAATCTTAAATTAATAAATAAGCAGTGATAGTTACTTCAATTAACTAATTATTTTAAGATTTAGCAGGATTTTAATAAAATTCATTCAAACTTCATACGATCAAGTACTTTTAGAATTATCATTTAACTCGTACATGATTTATTGGAATAATATCTTTAATTATCAATGTAATATAATTAAGGATGTTCAGCATTTGACTCAATTTAATTTTATAGGATTTTACTTTATAATTCAAATAAATAGGTGATTATATAGTAATAGTAGATAAATAAAAGAATCAAATAAATTTTAAAAAAATCAAAATACAAAAAAAAAAAAAAAACACGGAGGTAATCATAAACAATAGTTTATGTATATAAATACTTATAATTAACATCAAACTTACCAAGCTCATATTTTATCTTATATAATAATTTGTTTTTAGATGTTTAATGTATTTTTCTTTTTTAATGTATAATTAATTTTTCATTTAAAAGACACAATATATTGCATATATATATATATTATGTATATGACCTTTAATTATTCCTTACTAGTATAGCAATTTCAGACATCTAGTTTTGATAAATAAATTAATGATACTCTGTAATGATCTTAACAATAACAATAAAGATCCTTATAGCTGCACAATTATAAAGCAATGATGAATTAATGATTGCATCAGTAAGTTTAAAAATATATTAAAATAAATAAAAACTTGATATATCTCTTAACTTTGTCATCTAAAGCTAATATATACTTCTCATTAAAAAAGTGATTCACATATACTCCACTATTGTAAAAATAGCTCACATATATCTATATCGTTACAAAAATAATACACATATACCCATTTTATCTAGTGAAAGTGAAAAAAATAATTTTTTGATTTTAAATTTTAATAATTCATGTAAGGCTATATATGGTCCTTCTCACACATGGGTTTTTAATTGACTTTATTGATTATGAATATTTGAGTTTCTTATTCTTTTTTCATTTCTCTTTCATTTTTTAGGTGTAAAAAAATGTGATTTTTTTTTAAAAAAAAACCTGAATGAGAAAAAATTAAAACTACTTTTTTCGACTATATTGTAATTCATTTTTTATTCTTATAAAAAAATTTAGGCTTCTATGATAAATTTTACAAAAAAATTAGTGAAAAATAAATTTCCCCATCAAAATTAGCCATTGAAACAAAGAAGTAAAAGAAAATATGAGAAGAATCAAATATATCTCTACATAAATATTTTTTTTAACTAGAAATAAATATATTATTTAAAATTAATTTTTACTTTTATTAGAGAAAATATATATGTAAACCATTTGTATAACAGTAGGTCAGTTTTGTTTATAAAAAAGGTTACATCGACTCTAAATAACAAACTTGAGATATATATAATAGCCTTTTTTCTTAAAATAGTTATACCTTTTTTATGAAAATATTTATATCTAAATTTGTGCGTGCATACGCAAAAACTTTGAAGACATAATTCTATTATCAATTAATTTTTATATTTTGTCATCCTAAGAATTGAAAGAAAACTTAATTGTAAAGATTTAAAATCTTCCCCATTTATATCCAGAAGCTAAAATGTCCCCCCAAAATGAGAATTTATAAGAGTCAAAATTTCCCCCTCAAAATTTTAAACACAATTAAAATTTCCCTTCCCCTTGCCCCTTCCATAACAGAATATACTGCAATCTCTTTCCCCCAATCTTCCCTCCCCTCTCCTCCCTATCCTTTACTTTTACTGTCTTGTCTAACTTAAAAAATTTATGTGAGACTTTTCTAATTATTTTTTTTTTAGGTTTTCTATTCAAGGTATGTTCATATTCTTTATATTTTAGGATTTTTGGATCTATCTTATGTTTATTTGATTGTTTGTTGAGTCATATATTGGGATGAAGATCCTTTAACGAAGTTCAAAAAGTTTAAAGGTTTGCTTACTTTTGTTTCGGGCTTTGTAATTTTTCTTGTTTTTATCTTTTAAAAATTTTAGTAAAAGAATTATCTAAACATATTTATTTTCCCATTTAAATTTTATATGTACACATATTTACATATATAATTAGTTAGTCCTTATTCTTAGTGCTAAAATACTTTATTATTAGTGATAGATACATTAGCGGATTTAAGCATATAAATGACAAATTAAGATGGATGTTGATGAACTTAAGGCGCAATTGAAGACCTTGGAGAAAGAGATATCTAAAGACTAGGCCGCTTTAGATTCAAACAAGATGGTGTGTCAAAAGAATTGTATTGTAATTTCTTTTAAATTGTAAAGTGCAATTAATTATATGTAAATTTAAAAGTGTTTATATATATATATATATAATTAATTTTTTACCTATATTTCATGGCTAAAGATATGAATTTTTAGCTATAATATGAAAATATTTGTGGCAAATACTTCATGTCATAGCAATAAATTTTATTATTTATAACTAAATACGGGTACTATTTCCACGAGACTAAACTATGGAAATAGCTAAAAAATCTAAGTTTGCATGGCAAACAAATTAAATATTTTGCTTTAGTATGATATATTTGTGGCTGCATCAATGCAGAAAGCTACAAATCTTTTTTGTTGTGGCAAAAGAATAAAATTACTTTTTTCGTGGCAAAATTATTTTACTTGCACAGCTCTACAAGACAAAAGTTCTATAGCAATAGATACTAGTTCTTAGTCACGGACCATATAAAGTCAATAGCTAACTTTTAGCCACGCTACATCTTGCTACGAATGCTACGAAAGATAAATATTATAGCTAAAATATTTAACCACGAAAAATTACATATTTAGCTACGAAAATTTTTGTAGTAATATATATTTTTTGTTGTAGTGTACTCTTCTTATTGATTTCACAACACTTGTGCAAGTTCAGGTTTACTTTATGCCAATTACAGAAACCCCTCCCCCCTTGGGGAGATAAGCAGGTTAATTAACTTAAATTGCTTGAAATTACTTAGAGCCTACCATATATCTTGTGGATTCAACCCTAACCTTGATTAGGTTATATATCTTGACAATGATCGCTTTAACCTTAAAAAAGGAGGAGTAGCTTGGGCGACATTAAGATTTTGGCGTCGTTGCCGGGGAATACGGCCATACTTGTTTAATTTGAGTAATTTAAGAATTAATCCTTATTTCCCTCATTTTACGTATTTTATTGTTTTTATTTTATTTCAGCATACAGGTGTAGTGTATGCACAACACTAGAAATTGAGGCATACCTTGACTCCGTTTGACCTTGAGATCCAAAGGACGCTAAGAGGAATGGCCCAGGACAACGCGAACAGCATTACAACTTATGCAGTAAATGAAGCACTGAACCAGAACCAGAATGAGAACAATAATAACCCACCTCTGCTTGAGGATATTTATCCACCGCCACAGATTCTTCACGCTGCAACTCATACATGGAATAAATGTTGGTTTGATCCTATGGCGATGGATGTCACTGGAGCTATTGTGTTATCGCCACTACCGGATGACACAAAGTTTGTTGTTTTGGATGGATCACTACAAATGCTGTAGAATCACGGGTTGTTCGCGGGCCTACCATCAGAGGATCCGCACAACCATCTACACAACATTGTCTTTGTTTGCAAGAGTATGATGGGAAGACAGAGTTTGTCTATGATGTACCGCTAAGGTTATCCGAGCTCCCACAGAGTTCGATCACCAGTTGGACTAAACTGCAGAAGGCCTTTTTGGAGAGGTTCTTTCCGAGGTCGAAGAAGCTGAAGTTGAAGGACCAGATAAACAACTTTGAGAAACTTCCTAGTGATTCGATCAACACTATGTGGGAGAGGTTCACAAAGTGTCTAAGGAGTGCTTCTGACCACAAGATAATGGATGATGCCTTAGTGGAGATCTTTTATCAAGCCCTAGACGAGAATAGCTAAGTTGTTGCTAATACCATTATGGGAGGCTCGTTTCTTTGCCCATTTTCGGTGATTGCTGAGTGGTTAGAAAAAGTGGTCAAGACATATCGTGCATAGGGGATGAGGGATAAGTCGACAACGAGGATCTCATTCGCAGTCGGTACTAATTCAGCTCAAGCAAAAATAAATGAGGATATGATGCAATAGCTTGCTTGGATTAGTACCAACGTGGAGTTATTGTTAAAGCAGAACCAAGAACGTGTGCATGCAGTAGCTCATCAGCCTTCATGAGTATCCATGTACGAGGAGCCTTACTATGAGGAAGATATTTGCTTCGTCACTGATCAGATGCAGGTTTCCAGACCAATGCCCAAGTGTCCAATTAGGACTATTGACGCTAAGGTTAGGAAAACCAAGGTCGGAACTATAACAGGGATGACACCTTCAAAGAGAATAATTGATGATCCTACTATAACAGAAATAGAGGCCAAGATAGAGATGGTGATTGGGGATGCAGAGATAGCTACAGGAATTGTCTGTATGTGCCACCACATAATCGAGATTCATGTGTTGGTAGCTCTAGAGTTGAGCAGATGTGTGATTATTTGTTGAAGAAGGATGATGCTCAGGATGAGACCTTGAAAGGGATAAAGTCTTACCTCTCTAGTGTTAACCAAAAACTTGAGTCTCAATTTGTTGCTATCAAGCAGCTAGAGCAACAGTTTGGTCAAATGTCAACTCAACTGAACCAATGCCAGAAAGATACATTGCTTAGTAATACAATTCAGAATCCAAAGAGTGAGGGGCAATGTATGACAGTGAATACTTGTGATAGCAAACATACCATTAACCCTCCGATGCCGATTGATGATGATGATGTTCGTGAGGTGATAGTTGCGAGAAAAGACATAGAGACCACATGTTCATGTGAAGGATGAGGTGCGTGTTGCAGTGGAGACGCCACAAAAGTTGAAGTCCATTCCTAGACCTCCTCCTCCTTTCCCTTAGAGAATCAAAAAGAAGGAGGAGGAAGGTAAATTCAAGCACTTACTCTCCATGTTGAAATAATTATCCATCAGCATCTCTCTCATTGAGGCATTAGAGAGGATGCCTGGGTATGCAAAGTTCACGAAGGACTTGGTCACAAAGAAGCGGACTGTAAGCCAGGAGCTCTACTAAGAGCTTCAACACTGCAATGCGATAGCTACAAGGTCCTTGGTACAAAAGCGAGAAGATCTCAGAGCATTCACCACACCCTGCATTATCGGGGATGTTGTGTTTGCAAGGGCATTATGTGATCTAGGTGCCAGTATAAATCTAATGCCCCTTTTAGGATTGGGAGCCCCTACCCCTATGAGTATGCGATTGTTGATGGCTGACCGAACAGTGAAAAAGCCTGTGGGGATACTATATGTTGTCCTTATCAAAGTACAAAAATTCATATTCCCTGCAGACTTTGTGATCCTTGATTGCGAAGTCGACTTCGAAGTCCCAATCATCTTGGGAAGGCGCTTTCCTAGCCATTGGGCGAGCACTAGTGGATATGGAGTCCAACCAACTTATTTTTCGATTGAATGATGATGAACTCATCTTCAATATCTTTCAATCGGTGAAGAGGCCCGATGACTTGAAGATGAAAGTTTGGGCAATTGGTGAAGTTTGAGTAACCAAGTTGCCCAAGTTGTGCCGCGACAATAAATCAGGCGCTACTTGGGAGGCAACCCAAGATATTTGATGTAATAGTGGTAGTTTTGTTTTGTTTTTAGCTTTTAAACTTGTAGGTAGTTTAATTTTTAGCATTTTGGTTGTAATATTTGGACTATGGACAGGTGGCATATAGGTAACAATGTGTTTTGTGAAGAATATGCGTACAAGACCAAGGCAGAAACCTTGGGCTGAATAAGCAACTTAAAGTTCTTCTACGACCAGTTCTACATGTAGTATTTCAAACCACGACTTGTACACTAACTCATAGAACACTTCCAGTGAGCGAAAGAATGTTCACTCCAGTCCACGAGCCAACATTACGGCCCGTGGATACAACTACGGGTCATGAAAGTGGCTCGTAGACTCAAGGTATGTTCCCTAATTTTTCTAAGTGTTGAGAGGCTTCTACGATCCACCCTATGAGGCGTACTTCTACACACGGCCCATAGTTGGTTCGTGAAGCCAATTGTCCAAACTAGCGCTTTGGTAGTCCACATGACCAAGATCTACGGACCATAGAAAACTCTACGACCCGTCATTGGGGTTTCATAGAGCTTGGGCCTAATACTCACCTGACCCGGTCAACATATAAAAGAAGGGTCAAATATTTGACCCCTCATTCTCAAAATATTTGCCAAAACACCCAACCCCTTTCTCCTACCCTAACACTCCAATCACCATCCGGCCATTGTCAAAGTTCCAGTGACTATTCCAGCATCATCTCGATGACCTAGGGTTTGGCCCCCTTCGAATTCCTCCTTCAATTTTCCACCCTTTTGATCAAATTTTGGTAAGTTCTTGGCCCTAAAACCCTTGTACTACCAAAGTTAATGTCATTAGGTTCAAATTATTGATGGGGATGGTAGTCCAAATGTGATATGTTAGAATTAATGGTTGCCTTTGTATGTGATATGTGCTTAACTTTGATTGAGTTGTTGCCATTTGTTTTGAAAAATGAAAATGCCAAAATATGTGTGTGGTTGTGTTTTGTTTTAATGTTATTACGAGAAATCCATACCATCACATGTCGCTCGAATTGGATGGAAATCATTTCTTGAAAAATAACTTACGATTGCATGTGTTTGCTTAGTTGCTAACTTTCAAACGGTATCGGTTTTTGGTGTAAACATGTAAAATGGATATTGATGGGGTAGTGTATAATTGTTGCATGTGGAGTATTGGATAATTTGTTGAGATCATATGGGGTGCATAATATTCTTGCTTCGGTGTTGATTTAAATAAACGTGGTCTGATGATATTGTTTTGGGACCCGTTTGACAGACTTAGAAAACCAAGTTACTAGAAATTTCACACCACGAGGGTCTTATGCGGTCCATGGAATATTTCATGAGCCGTAGTTGCCCCTTGTGTGAAGATCCAGTAACTTGGAGGTTCTGAGATTCCATCAAATAAGACCTTCTGTGAGATGTTGATTAGTCTACGGCTTGTAGACAGGTCTCGTACGGCCATGCTTGCAAATTTTCAAGACTGGAACTATATCTATGACTCAATCTATGAGTCATACCTAGTCTCATGGATCCAGTTCTAATAGCGAAGATAATTGTACGCTGCCATCTACGAGGGCCTTTTACGGCAGGTAATTTCCACTATGGCCCGTGCACGAGCCTTAGTATGCTCATTTGTCACCAGTTCTAATATGTTCTTATTTTTCATTTCTATACTCAGGGGCTAATCATATTGCAAAATATGTGAATTTCAGGTAGCATGGCCCCAAAAGCAAGAGAGAATGAGAAACAGGCTTTGCAGCAACGATTACAGGATGAGTCCTCACAGGATCAGGGCAACACCAAGGCCAGTGGATCTTTAGACAAGCTCAGTGTTCAGCCTGATGCGGACGCTGAGCGACTATACACACGGACTGCTACTAGATTGTCTAGGAATCCCCAAACTCAGGCTATTATGTTCCTTCCTTTCCAGTCCAATGAGGGAGGTGATAAGGACAACAACTCAATACAAATGACTCCGTTTGGATAGGAATCTGAGTCCAGATCCGGAGAGGAGTCCAAGTCTGAGTCTTCAGTAGCACTTCAAGCACCACCCTCACCTTCAGATGCTTTATCTAGCCGGTGGTGCATACAGGGTATGTAGGCTATCTACCGGGATAATATACAGATGGACGAGTGGGGTCTACTAGCATGTTCTATATTCGAGGAGCCTTGGATAATCACTTCAGGGCTAGAAAGTGTCCCCGGCCTCCAGGACACCATTGATCGGTACAGGCTGTAATGGCTGGCAACACCGTCAAAGAAGCACTCTCCACCTGTGGTTAGTACGTTCTTCGTATCTTATGCTGCTACAATCTTTAATTCTTTCTCCAAGGGGAAGAGACCCCTCACTCTACCTCAGTAGACACATAGGAGGGTGAGGAGTGTATAAAAACAACAACATACCTAGTGGAATCCCACAAGTGGGGTTTGGGGAGGGTAGAATGTACTCATACCTTACCACTACCTCATAGAGGTAGAGAGGTTGTTTCCTGGGAACCCTCGTCTCAAAAACCCAAAAAAAGAATAAACTAGATATAGAAAAAGGAAAGGACAGGAAAAACACATGATAGTATGCAAATTCGATAAATTTAACACAATAAAATGGAAAATGACAACATAAGATATAAAGGCAATGTAAATACGCTAAAAGTAAACAAATATGATGGCAACATATGATGTAAAGACATCACTACTCCTACTATCCTACTATCACCAAGTCATATATCGGCCTACCCCTACTAACCTATTAGCCGTCTACTCTAATACGCAATCTCCACTCTTTTCTATCTAAGGCCATGTCCTTGGTAAGGTGAAGTTTCACCATATCTTGTTTGATCACCTCCCCCCAACACTTCTTTGGCCTACCTCTGCCCCTCCGAGTATCTCCTAAATCTAACCTCTACTAGCTCCTATCATGAGCATTGATAATCCTTCTCTGCACATGTCCAAACTAATGTAGTCTCGCTTCTATCATCTTGTCAGCCACATGAGCTACCTCTAGCTTCTCCCAGATGATCTCATTAATAATCATATCACTCCTGGTGTGTCCACACATCCATCTCAACATCCTCATCTATGCAACCTGCATCTTTTGAACATTTGAATTTTTAATAGGCCAACACTCCACCCCATATAGCAAAGATGGTCTAACCATCATTCTGTAAAACTTTCCTTTAATCTTAGGTGGTATCTTTTTGTCACATAATACTCCTACGACAAGCCTCTATTTCGTCCATGCTTCCCCAACACGGTGTGTAACATTATCGTCTATATCGCCACTACTCTAGATGATGGACCCAAGATACTTAAAGTTATCTCTCTTGGGGATATATTGAGTGGAAAGCCTCACATCAGTGTATGTTTCATCCCTCGCAACACTAAAATTGCACTCCATGTATTTTGTTTTGGTTCTGCTCAAGTTAAACCCTTTGAATTCCAAAGCATGTCTCCGAACCTCCAATCTATCATTAACTATAGTCCGAGTCTCATCAATCAACACTATGTCATCTGCAAATAGCATACACCAAGGGACCTCCTCTTAGATGGACCGCATCAGCTTATCCATCACCAAGGAAAACAGGGAAGGGCTCAACACAAATCCTTGATGAAGTCCCATCTCAACAGGAAAATACTCTAAGTCTTCTCTCACCGTTCTAACCTAAGTTTTGGCTCCATCGTACATGTCCTTTGTCACCCTAATATATGCCATTGGGACACCTTTTGCCTCTAGACACCTCCATAGGACATCCCTCAGAACTTTGTCATAGGCCTTCTCGAGATCAATGAACATTATATGAAGGTCCTTCTTTCTTTCCCTATATTTCTCCACTAATCACCAAACAAGATAAATTGCTTTAGTAGTCGACTATCCCGGTATGAATCCGAATTGATTCTCTGAGATAGACACTACTTTTAATAGGCCACCGTCTGCCACATGCTATTTGGTCTCGAGTATCAGGACCCCAGGATCACAACAAAGTTTGACTACAGATTGGGGAAGACTCGGGACAAAGCTCTGACGAGAGATTCAGCCTGAAAGGCCACTTTATGAGATGAGTTTTGCTGACCATATTGTTGAGTAGGGCCACGACCCTGAGTGGGTGTCGACATCGTCGGAGCCCATAATGAAGGCCTCACTCAGCTTCACTGGTAAATTTTGGTAGGCTATGGTGAGATCATAGATTCGTCCCACATATGTTGATAATACCCTGATGGGAGACCATGAAGTATTGGTTGCCAGCATCTTGGCGGGCTATGACATAAACTTGGCCTACCTGATTGTAGAGTAGATTCATGAGGCGACCCTAAGGAGGTCCATCTCCATCCCCTTTTCGTGCTTGATATATCGACTCAGTATAGATTTGGGGGTGGAGATCCTTCACCATTTGGACTCTCCAATTGAGGTTCAGAGGATTTTGGATGCCAACCTAATCAAGGCTGATGATAACCTTATGGCCCTCCGATGAGCACCATACCATCCTGTCCAGATGCCTGATATGTTCGGTGTAGTGCCACCACTTGAGCCTCCATCTTCTTCCAGCACTGTTGCTCCCACTGTTGAGGGCCCCCTATAGACAGAGACTGTTGTAAAAAGGGGGCCCGCTACTACTACTGCACCAGAGGTCATGCCCACACACGCAACACCAACTGGCATGGTTTATGTATCAGTGGCATCCATTTATGCTATGGCGCAGAGGCAGGCTCGCACTGAGTCTCAGTTAACTCACTTACTACAGTAGATTCGGCCTTAAGTTTTCTACGCCATCTCAGAGGCTGAGGCGCATATGTAGGCATACACTGTGGCTGCTATTCATGAGAGACTCACACCAGTCATAGCTGCATTAATGCATTTGAGAGGTGAGTAGAGCAAAGCCTCAACTCAGCATAATCGGCAGACTTAACGACCATTCGAATTGAGATCCAGCAGTTTCGATCCGAGATGAGAGAAAAGTAGTAGCACCAATTGTGCTACCATAGGCTGATCACACTAATGTGGTGGTAGATTTATTTTCTCCTAAGGAGACACCACTCGCTTCCCTTGGGAAGTGGCCCGACATTGATGATCCTAATTCCCCAAGGCAAGAGGCGGGGATGACAAAGGAGGAGTAGTTCATGCTTGCTAGGCTTCGATCCATGTAGGATCAGCAGGAGTGGTGAGCATGAGAGTTAGAGAGGATGAGGGGTGGTGACAATCTAGAAATGCTTCTGCTACCGAGGAGACCACCAAGCAGGTTGAGGGTGGTTAGACTCAACCAACGACCAATGCTTAGGCGCCCAGGTATGTTTTTTGACCCATGTGCTTCATTATTGTGATATTTTGTTCATTGAGGACAATAAAAATTCTTTTTTATGGGATGTGGGTAGTTATAGGTCTCAGTGAAGTCTGAGTAACCTCGCCCTATTACTATCCTAAATTTTGAATCCAAGGGGTTTTCTTGCCTGTGTTCGTTTTCCTCAAGAATATTTATTTTTCTATTGAATCGACATGTTTAGGGTATGTAGGTAGTATTAGTAGCATGTGGTATTGAAGTATATAGCAAATACTAGTTTTTGTATGAAAAATTATATACCATAAAAATTTCGTTTGTTAGTCTTGATAGAAACCATACATGTTTAATTGATTGAAAATGCTTGTTCTGGTAAGTGAGGTTTAATTGTGATGAAAAGTATGATTTTAGAGTCTATGTTAATAGTGTAATCAGTGTCATACCTGTGAGCTTTCTTTGCTAAATTCTTATACTGTGTTTTAATTTAGAATTTGCCCTGTTACTCTTACTTAGACTGTAGGTTAGTTGGTTAAAGGATCTTAGGTCATTATTCACATTAGTCGACTTAGCCTAAATAACCAACCAAATGTGTAATGTATCCCTTGATTCCAATGTTTGAGCCATGCATGTACCCTTTTCTTTGTAGAAACCTACGTAACCTAGCCTTGTTGAATGAAAAATCTTGAAATTGGACCTGGTCCTTCCTTGAATATTGTGCCCCTTGACTGAGGAAAAAAACTTAAGTTGAGGGTGGGTACCAAAAAGTGACCCTAGTTCATAGGTTGGATATATGCACCTCGACTAAGGCCAAAAGCCTAAGTTGAGGGTGGCTAGTTGTAACAATTCGGACTTTGTACAACTTCATCGGAACGCTAGATGTTGTCTCAATAAGCAATTTGACCAAGTATCTCCTCAAGGGAGACCTACCCAGTTCGTGTGAGGTCGCACGACTTGTGTGGCCTCCACTGAGGTAACACTTGGCCTCATTTTGAGTGTGGGACCTTGGTGTGGAATTTCGAACTAAGGCACGTTACAGTTGAACCCCACACGAATCGTGTGACACTTCATGGACCATGTGGAGGGTCGTGTGGTGGCCTTGACCCTGAAAGGACAACAATTGAAGCCAAGTGATGTCACACGGCTACCTTCACGGGCCGTGTGAAGGATCACGAGCTATATGGCTGGCCGTTTGGCTTTTGGAATGAATTTTTCTTCTAAGTATGGAATCACCATCTCGTAACTTGTTGTGGAAAAGTTTTTCCAAGTCTAGGCATACGGGCACCTATACGACCCGTGTAGCTTCACTTGAGCCATGTAGCCCATCCGTCAGGAAAAATTTGGCTAAGTGTTGATTCACGGGCACTGTTCATGGCTAGTGAAGTGCTTCACGGGCTGCGTAACCTCCAGTGAATTTATGACGGGACATTTTTCTATCCATTTCATTAACAGCGTTTTTGTAAATCCGGTTTACCCTAATGGTCTTTGAAGACTTCCTATACTATCTAAAGACTCCCTAATGCCTTAAACCCTATCCATAATACTCTAAATTCATTCCTCACATCCTAACTCTCTCAAAAGTCGCTCCAAATCTCTATTTCAAAACTCAAGCTAGAATTCAATTGAAGTTCAACTTTAAGCTCAATTCTTCTCAAATCCCTCTTCCTAATCAAGGTATGTGGGATTGATTCTTTGTCCCTTTCAACCAAGAAGACCAAACTCTTTTCAATTGATTTTCATGGAATTTTGCTTACTTTAAATATGGGGTTTTCATTATATGATTTATTAAATCCAATTGATGTATGGGCTTTACTTTATTTATGATTTTAAGTTACTTTAATCCCTATTATGATTATTTACATTGAAGATATGAAGTTATGAACATGCATGCCCCTTTAAAGCTTCAATTAGGCGTGGATAATTTATATTATGTTTTATATGTGGATATGATTATGTATTTACTTTAATTTCATATTAGATTATTGATTTAATTGAATCTCAATTACCCATGCTATTCTCACATCATCCATGGCATATGCATATATGATCATGGAAATTATAAAGTGGGTTAAGCACAATTATGTTTTATGATATGATTTTGATAAGGTATTGGTTATGACAAGGATGTGATCACATATATGTCTATGGTTATGGCTCTTTGAGAATCTTGGGAGCTTGCACCATCTTGTATATTTGACTGAGTTATTCTTATGTATGAGTGTCATGATTATGAATTATGGTTTGGCGTTTGAGCCTAAATGTGCATGGAGTGCACTTGAAATGACAATTGCCTCCTGGAAAGCATGTATATATATACGTATATGTATTCTCGTGGGATGATGACTTAGCACCGATACATCGAGGGTTCACTCTCTCTCCTTGAACTATGTGCCTAACATAGGTTATGAGAATCCTATCCGAAATTGGTGTAGTTTCTGTAAGGAAGGTTGCTTGATACGAAATGGGTGTTGTTCCCATAAGGTGAAGTATAAAGTGATATGATGTGCTATGTGAAAATCCTATCCAAAATGGGTGTAGTTCCCGTAAGGAGGGTTGCTTCATACGAAATGGGTGTTATTCCCGTAAGGTGAAATATGGTTTACGTTTGGCAAGTAGACTACCTTTGACTGATGAGGGGATTTCATCAGGATTCTAAGTAATAGCTCGTTTGGTCTTACTATTGTTGGTTAAGGTCAGATCCCCACTATATATAAGCATTATTGCATTTCATGCATCATGAATTTCATGGCATATTGTTATACTATTCTTCTTTGTATATATGTTTCTCCTATATTATGTTCCCTTGTTATCTGACATTAAAATGGAGGTTTGATAAGTCATATGCATTGAATTCCCACATACTTAGTACATTCAAACGTACTAACACATACGTTTGCCTACATGATCTCACCAGGTAGGGACTGAGGAGTACATTAATCCACCGCACGATGTTTAGCCTGGTTCTCAAGTTTTATTTGTTGTTATGAGTCCTATCTTCCAAGGACAAGCCACATCCTCTACCTATAGTGCTTTTGTTTAGGTTATCTAAATTTGAGGAGGAGCCCGGGGTAGGTCTTGGCCCTTATCGTATCCTATGACTAGAGGCATTGTTGGACATCTTGTAAACTCCTTTATGTTTATGTGCTAAGTGCTATGAACGAAGATTATGCTTGGATTGGTACTTAGTGGATATCGTTATGTGTTTTGTCTATAAGACTTATTTCTTGATTCATGATATGATGTGAAAGATCCTAAGTTCCAAATTTCCCCCATAGCGTGAGTCATACTTACCCGCCCCTTAGACTTTATATGTTATGTGAATTCATGTTAATCCCTTTCCCCTATGATATCCCCATAGCGTCAGTCCTACTTTTCCCTCCCTTAGACCTTTGTGTTTATCATTTGAATATGCTTCCGAACTGATGATGTGGACTTGGATACTTTATGGCTTTTTATGGACTCCTGGGTCCCATTCGCCATGTCACTCCTAGACTCTAGGTATGGGTTGTGACAGAGATGATATCAGAGCATTAGGTTTGTAAATGATCCTCGGAGTCCAACATGTCACATCAAGTAGAGTCCTATTCATGGGTGTGAAGTACACCATGTCCTATGAGTGGGAGGCTACGAAGGCGTCCTAGGAATTGTCTTGCTTCTTCATGCCATATGTCATGCTATAGTTTGTATAATCAGATTTCCCTTATCTTAATGGTGTTATGCTCCATTTCAGAAGATGCCTGGAGGAAGACCCCACTTACCAAGATCGGCCCCGATCAATAAGGGTCAAGCACCTTAAGGGCCTATAGATCAACCAATCTCCAATGGTGAATTATGTACGATCTTTGCCTTGTTGGTTCAAGTGGTGACATCTCAGGCTAGACAGACTAACCTCCCACAGGATCCCGCTCCAACTTCTAGGGTGAGGGATTTCACCTGGATGAATCCTTTTGAGTTTTATGGGTCAAAGGCTGATAAGGATGCTCATGAGTTCATTGATGAGCTCACCAAGGTGTTGAATGTTATGGGTGTCACTTCTGAAGAGAAGGCTAAATTGGTTGCCTATCAACTGAAAGATGTGGCTCAGGTTTGGTATACCCAATGGTTTATTAAGAGGGTTTGTGATGATGTTGTCAATTGGGAGGAGTTCAAGCTTGCGTTCCTCGGTCATTTCTTTCCATTTGGGCTTAGGGAGGACAAGATGACTGAATTTATCAACCTCAAGCAAGAGGGTATGAGTGTGAGGGACTATGCCCTCAAGTTCACTAAGCTCTCTAAGTATGCACTGGCACTTGTGGCTGATCCTCAAGCAAGAATGCACAAGCTCATTTTCGGCATCTCTAACTTGCTTTTGAAAGAATGTCGTACATCCATGCTCATATGAGAGATAGAAAATTTCTAGACTCGTGGTATATGTCGAGCAGATCGAAGGGAAGAAACTCAAGGAGAGGAGAGTACATGATCCTAAGAGAGCCTGTTTTGATGGGGTGTTATCCGGTTCTTGGGGTGGTGGTTCTGGTCGCTTCCAGCAGGGCCAAGGTTCTGGTGCTCGGGTCGCTAATGCTAGAGTGCCTTCTCCTATGGCACCGGTTGGTGGTGGACAGGGGTATCTCCATGTGGCAAGTGTGGGAAGCCCCACACAGGTGCATGTTGGAGGAATTTGGCTGCTTTTTTTGGGTGCAGTGACAAGAACTACAAGATTGCCAATTGTCCTAAGAATGCTCATAGAGGTCAAGGTCAGGCCACTCAAGGTGGTCAAGGCCAGCAAAGAGCTCCCCAAGGTGTTTCCCCAAGGAACAACAGGTTCTATGGACTTCATGCCCATTAGGAGGTTGAGGAAGCTCCGGATGTTGTGATTGGTATGTTAAAAGTCTTTGATTTTTATGCTTATGTTTTGCTTGACCTGCGTGCAACATTGCCTTTTGTGACTCCTCTATTGGTTGTTAACTTGGTTTGAGTCCCAAAATTTTGAAGGATCCTTTCTCAGTTTATACTCTCGTGGGTGAATCAGTTGTTGCATATAGAGTCTATCGTGGTTGTCCTATTTCCATGTTGCATAAATGTGATCTTGTGGAACTTGAGATGTTCAATTTTGATATAATTCTTGGGATGGATTGGTTGCATGCATCATATGCCTCTATAGATTGTAGGACCCAGAAGGTTAAACCTCCCGGTGAGCCCGTTCTTGAATGGAAGGGTGGTGACTCATCTATTAAAGGTCAGTTTATTTACTACCTCAAGGCTCGGAAGATGATTTACAAGGGGTGCATTTATCATATTATGAGGGTTAAGGATATAGAGTCTGAATCACCTAATCTTGAGTCGAATCTGGTGGTGAACGAGTTTTCTGATGTGTTCCCTAAAGACTTGCCTAGTATGCCTCCCAAAAGGGAAGTAGACTTTGGCATAAATCTTCTCCAGGATACTCAACCTATCTCCATTCCTCCCTATCGTATGAAACTGGCTGAATTGAAAGAGTTAAAGGATCAGTTGAAAGACTTTTTAGAGAAGGGCTTCATTAGGCCAAGTATATCACCATAGGGTGCTCCAGTGTTATTTGTAAGGAAGAAAGATGGATCTTTTTGGATGTGTATAAATTATAGGCAACTAAATAAGGTGATCATTGAAAATAAGTGTTTGTTACCCTGGATCGATGACTTGTTCGACCAAATCCAAGGGGCCACCCACTTCTCAAAGATTGACCTCCATTCCGGGTCAGTTGAAGGTTAGAGAGTGTGATATTCCCAAGAAGGCTTTTCGAACAAGGTATGGGCACTTTGAGTTTGTGATGATGTCGTTTGGCTTAACTAATGCTCCGGTCATGTTCATGGACCTTATGAATCATGTGTTCAAGCCATTCCTTGGCAGCTTTGTGGTTGTCTTCATTGATGATATTCTCATTTATTCCCAAAGTGAGCAGGAGCACATGGATCATTTGAGGTTGGTTCTACAAACCTTGAAAGAGAAGAAGTTATATGCCAAGTTTAGCAAATGTGAGTTTTGGTTGGGTGAGGTAGCCTTTCTTGGTCATGTGGTGTCTAGTGATGGTATTAAGGTTGACCGAAGAAGACCGAGGCTGTGGAGAATTGGCCTAGAGTATTGACTCCTTCGGATATTCGAAGTTTTCTAAGGTTGGCGGGCTATTATAGGAGGTTCATTGAAGGGTTCTCATCTATTGCATCTTCGTTGACTAAAGTAACCCAAAAGAAGGTTAAGTTTGTGTGGTCAGATGAATGTGAGAAGAGTTTTCAAACCTTGAAGGATCAGCTTACATAGGCTCCTATCTTGACTTTACCTAATGGCTTGGAGGGATTTGTGGTGTATTTTGATGCCTCACAGATTGGGTTGGGTTGTGTACTTATGCAACATGGTAAGGTAATAGCATATGCGTCAAGGCAATTAAAGGTGGATGAGCATAATTACCCGAGTCATGATCTCGAGTTAGTGGCGGTGGTTTTTGCCTTAAAAATTTTGAGACACTACTTTTATGGGTGCATGTTGATGTTTCCACCGATAACAAGAGTTTGCAATATGTGTTAACTTGGATCTCAACTTGAGGCAAAAAAGATGGTTGGAACTCCTAAGAGACTACGATATGAGTGTTCAATATCACCCCGGCAAGGCCAATGTTGTAGCCGATGCTCTTAGTAGGCTATCTATGGGAAGTGTATCTCATATTGGAGAGGAGAAGAGGGAGTAGGTAAAGGATGTTAACCGGTTGGCTAAGCTAGGAGTTAGGTTGGCCGGCCCTAATGATGGTGGTATCCATGTTCAAAATGGGGCCAAATCTTCAGTGGTTGTTGATGTGAAAGCTAAGCAAGATTTACATCCATCATTGGTTGCATTGAAGAAATTGGTTGCCGAAAAGGAGATTGAGATGTTCTCCCAAGGGGGAGATGGTGTGCTTCGGTACCAAGATCGATTATGTGTTTCAGATGTGGATGGCCTTAGAAATGTGATCATGAGTGAAGCTTACAACTCTCATTACTCTATCCATCCAGGGTCTACTAAGATGTATCAGGATTTGAAGGAGGTGTATTCGTGGCATGGTACGAAGAAGGACATAGCCAAGTTTGTATTTGAGTGCCCAAGTTGTCCACAAGTGAAGGTAGAGCACCAAGGCCCGATGCTATGGGTCAAAACATTGAGATTCCCTCTTAGAAGTGGGAAGATGTGAACATGGACTTCGTGGTTGGTTTGCCTCAGACCCCAAGACAATTTGACTCCATTTGGGTTATCGTTGATCGAATGACAAAGTCAGCTCACTTTCTACCCGTCAAGACGACTTTTGGTGCCGAAGATTATGCAAGGTTATATATCCAAGAGTTGGTGAGGTTTCATAGTGTGCCTAGGTCCATCATATCATATTGTGGCACCCAATTCACTTCTCACTTTTGGAGGTCATTCAAAAGGGACTTGGTACTAAGGTTAAGTTAAGCACTACCTTTCATCCTCAAACTGATGGGTAAGCCGAGTGGACAATTCAGTTTTGAGGATATGTTGAGGGCTTGTGTGTTGGAGTTCAAAGGTAATTGGGATGAGCACCTTCCACTCATTGTGTTTGCCTATAATAATAGCTTTCATGCTAGCATTGGTATGGCTTCGTTTGAGGCCTTGTATTGGAGGAGGTGTAGGTCACCGTTAGGGTGGTTTAAGCTGGGGGAAATGGAAATGATTGGCACAGATTTAGTGTTGGATTCTACAGAGGAGGTGAAACTGATTAGGGAGAGGTTGGAGACGGCCCAAAGTAGCCAAAAGTCCTATTCAGATGCTAGGAGGAGGGATCTTGAATCTCATGTTGGTGATTGGGTATATGTGAAGGTTTCGCCTATGAAGGGTGTGATGTGTTTTGGTAAGAAAGGAAATTTAAGCCCCCGGTATGTTGGCCCTTATGAGATTGTTGAGAGGATTGGGAACGTGGCTTATAGGTTGGAGTTGCCTCCGAATTTGAGTTCCATTCACCCGGTCTTCCATGTGTCTATGTTGAGGAAGTTAGTTGGTGATCCTAACACTATTGTGCCTTTGGAAGGTGTTGAGGTTGAGAAGAACTTATCTTATATGGAAGTCCCGACGGAGACCTTGGATAGGCATGTAAAACAACTCCATAACAAGGATATAGCTTCAGTGAAGGTACTTTGGAGAAATTAACACGTGGAGAGTGCTACATGGTAGGCAGAGTTGGACATGATGAAACGATATCCCCATCTTTTCCAATGTACTCAAGCTTAAGGCATTAGGTTCTTCCTCTACTAAAGTGGTCATAACTCTTTTATTCTTGAGTCTCATGATATGACATGCATACATGTGCATTAGAAAGATTTATATGGTGTTTTGAATGATCTCAGTATTCTTCGACATGAGTTTTAATGACTTTATGATTTTCAAATGGTGTGCTATGCATGTGTCTTATGTTTGGAAGTTGCATGTTCTAAGTCAAGCCTTTCAAGCCTTGTTCTTACACATTCGGGGACGAATGTTCCCAAAGGGGGAGATAATATAAGGACCCAGACTTCGTACAACTTCATCAGAACATTAGATGTCATCTCGGCAAGAAATTTGACCAAGTGTCTCCTCAAGGGAGACCTACACAGTCCGTGTGCGGTCACACGGCTCGTGTGGCCTCAAATGAGGTAACACATGGCCTCATTTTGAGTGCGGGACCTTGGTATGGAATTTTGGACTAAGGCACGTTACACTTGGACCCTACACGGACCGTGTGACACTTCACAGACCATGTGATGGCCTTGAGCTTGAAAGGCCGACAATAGAAGCCAAATGAAATCACACAGCCACCTTCACGGGCTATGTGAAGGCTCACGGGCCGTGTGGCTGGCCGTAAGGCTCCCAGCATGAATTTTTCTTCTAAGTATGGAATCACCGTCTTGTAACTTGTCGTGGGAAATGTTTTCCAAGTCTAGGCACACGGGCACCTACATGACCCATGTAGCTTCCCATGGGCCGTGTAGCCCATTTGTGCGGCTAACCTTGCATCAAAATATACTAAGTGTTGAATTTTTGTTCCGGACCTCCGTCAGGCAAAGTTTGGCTAAGTGTTGATTCACGGGCACTGTTCACGGCTATGCATCGTAAATTGGCCCGTCGTAAATTTCACTAGAAGTCACACGGCCTGTGCGTCGTAAAATGGTGTACTATGCATGGTGTAAATTCACGAGCCATTTTTCTATCCATTAATTAATGGCATTTTTGTAAATCCTGTTCACCCTAATGGTCTTTTAAGATTTCCTATACTATCTAAAGACTCCCTAATGCCCTAAACCCTATTCATAATACTCTAAACTCATTCCTCACATCTTAACTCTCTCAAAAGTCGCTCCAAGTCTTTCTTTCAAGACTCAAGCTAGGATTCAATTGGAGGTCAACTTTAAGCTCAATGTTTCTCAAATCCATCTTCCTAATCAAGGTATGTGGGATTGATTCTTGGTCCCTTTCAACCAAGAAGACCCAAACTCTTTTCAATTGTTTTTCATGGAATTTTGCTTACTTTAAATGTGGGTTTCATTATATGATTTATTAAATCCAATTGATGTATGGGTTGTACTTTATCTCTGATTTTAAGTTACTTTAATCCTTATTGTGATGATTTACATTGAAGATATGAAGTTATGAACATGCATGTCCCCTTTAAAGCTTAATTTAGGCATGAGTGATTTATATTATGTTTTAAATGTGGATTTGATTATGGATACTTCAGTTTCATATTATATTATTGATTTCAGATTGAATCTCAATTACCCATGCTATTCCCACATCATCCATGGCATATGCATTCATGAACATTGGTTTTCATGGAAATGATAAAGTGGGTTAATCCTAATTATGTTTTATGATATGATTTTGATAAGGTATTGGTTATGACAAGAATGTGATCACATATATGTCTATGGTTATGGCTCTTTGAGCTTCTTGGGTGCTTGCACCATCTTGAATATTTGAATGAGCTATTCTTATGCATGAGTATCATGATTATGAATTATGGTTTGGCATTTGAGCCTAAATGTGCATGGAGTGGACTTGAAATGACTATTGTCTCCTTGAAAGCATGTATATATATACGTAAATGCATTTTCATGGGATGACGACTTAGCACCGATGGATTGAGGGTTCACTCTCTCTCCTTGAATTATATGCCTAACATAGGTTATAAGAATCCTATCCAAAATGGGTGTAGTTTCCATAAGGAAGGTTGCTTCATACGAAATGGATGTTGTTCCCGTAAAATGAAGTATAAAGTGATATGATATGCTTTGTGAAAATCCTATCCAGAATGGGTGTAGTTCCCATAAGGAGGGTTGCTTCATACGAAATTGGTGTGGTTCCCGTAAGATGAAGTATGATTTACCTTTGGTAAGTAGGCCACCTCTTTACCAATGAGAGGATTTCATCGGGATTCCAAGTAATAGCTCACTTGGTCTTACTATTGTGTGTTGAGGTCACATCCCCACTATATATGAACATTATTGAATTTCATGCATCATGAATTTCATGGCATATTGCTATACTATTCTTCTTTGTATATATGTTTCTCCTATATTATGTTCCCTTGTCATCTGACATTGAAATGCAGGTTTGATAAGTCATATGCATTGCATGACCACATACTTCGATATTCAAACTTACTAACACATACTTTTGCTTACATTATCTCACCATGTAGGGACCGAGGAGTACATCTATCAACTGCACCACATTTTGCCTGTTTCTCAAGTTTTGCTTGTTGTGGTGAGTCCTATCTTACAAGGACAAGCCACCTATCCTCTCCGTATGGTGCTTTTGTTTAGGTTATCTATATTAGACGGTGAGCCCGGGGTATGTTTTAGCCCCCGAGGCATTGTTGGACATCTTGTACACTCCTTTACGTTTATGTGCTAAGTGTTATGAGTGATGATTATGCTTCGCTTAGTACTTAGTGGATATCGTTATATGTTTTTTTCTATGAGACTAACATCTTGATCCATGATATGATGTGAAAGTTCTTAAGTCCCAAATTTCCCCCATAGCTTGAGTCATACTTACCCGCCCCTTAGACTTTATGTGCTAGGTGTTATGTAAATTCATGTTAATCCCTTTCCACTATGATATCCCCATAGTGTGAGCCCTACTTTTCCGTCCCTTAGACCTATGTGTTTATCATTTGAATATGTTTTCAAACCGATGATGTGGATTTGAATACTTTGAGGCTTGTTTGAGGACTCTCGAATTTTCATTTTCCATATTACTCCTAAACCGTAGGTCCGGTTCATGAAACTAGTGTAAGGGTAATTACATAAAATGGGGTGGAAACTAGTTATGATGGAAGAGAGGATAAAAATTTTCTATGGATGCAAGAAAAGTAAATAAATGCCTAATCAATGAGCTAAAAAGAAAAAATGGTCTGAAAACAAGAGGCAGTGAATTATATATGAGAGTAAGGCACTAGAAAATCTTGAAACAGGAGAAAGGGATAATGAGTAGAAAAATGACAGTGTTGGTAGAGCAAAAGCATAGAATAACGCAGTGTCAAGGATGGTCATTAGTGACTATGTTCCCAAACATCATAGCAAAACCCCTCTAGCCTACGTTACAAGACAAAAAAGTCCTATAGTGATCCTAGTCCAAGTAGTCGAAGGTCGTAGTTATAAGTATAGGGTAAAGCATATGGTAGTGAACAATGTATTTGAGCATCTATTATGAGGTTGAGTGATCTTGTTTAGTCCCAAGCATTGAATTTGAAAGTATTATCATGAGTGGGATATGAGACTTCTTTTTCTGAGGGCACTTGTATTGCACTATTGATCTTAGACTAATTCAGTGATTTTCGCTTATTTGTGGTTACCGTACTTATCATAGTTGCACTGTCACTTGTATTGATTTGTATTGGTTTGTTTATGGCTATCTGATATGTGTTGATGAATAGTGTGGGTATTTGTACTTGATTTTAAAGTGATGTATGTCATTAGATTGAGGTCTGTGTGTTACTGTACTGCTTATGTAGATTGAGTCCGTCCCTTGAGGTCAAGCAACAATTTTAAGTTGAGGGTGTTGATGTGCTGTCAAATACAACCCTTTGATGCTTAAAACTTGGTATTATGTGTGTTCTCAAAACGATGTTAGTGGGTTTGATGTGTGTTTATGTTTATTTTTTTCAGGATTACAGGGTTTGACACGATTTTGGGCTAAGTGTGCAATTACTAAAGTTTTTCTGTTCTATGACACCCTTTATGGGTCGTGGAAGCTTCCACAAGCCGTAGAGTGGGGTTTGTAAGTAGCTCCAGTGATGAGGTGATTTTCTAAAGTTACATCTATGAAATGTCAGACGAGTCGTGGAAAGTTGTGTGACTCGTAGATGAGGTTCTGTGCTCTCACGATCAGAGTTGGGATTTTCTAAAAATCTATCAGATGAAACTCTATATGGGCCATAAGTCTGAATACAACCCATAGAAAGGTCTCGTAGAAGGTGCACCTAGATTTGAAGAAGGAAGTCCACGAAGCCCCGATATGGGCTGTAGAACTCAGTACGACCCATATGTTTGCTCGTATTGCCTGCCAAATCCAGGTTTCCTATTTTGTTTTGAATTTGTATTTTATGTACTATAAATAGATTTTTAGGTTATTTTCAGTAGAGAAAGAGGATAACGATCAGAAACATTGAGAGAAGTGTTTGGAACATTATTTTGTGATGTTAATTCATACTTTATGATTTCCATTGAAGAGTTGGGAATGCTTGTCCATAAATTCATCCTTGTAAGTTCTCAATTATATTATTCTATATCATGATTCTTGCATCTATAATGATAATGCATAGCTAAATCCACAACTAGGGTTTTGGATGAAACAAAAACTGGTAGAATAGTATGGAAACAACATCAACTCAAAATAAACATCAAATCACATCAGATCGTCAAATGTCCATCTATGAAAGAATAAAGAGTAGACAAGTGACACATCGATAACTCAAACTCATCAATAGTCTCAAACGCATCTCAAAGGAAATCACCTCCACTCCTCTCATTTCATCTCAGAGAAGCTCATTTCCTCTTATCTCATCTCAAAATGCATTTCAGACTCGAAATACTCAAGGTAGGAAATTAATGGGAGTTTCTCTTATCCGAAAACAATCACTTATAAGCCAGTGGTGCGAATAGGGAAGAAAATCACTTATGAGTTCCTCGGACCACTAAAACTTGACCTTCTTCTGAGTCAATTCAGTCATGTGTGCGGATAGGAAAGAAAATCCCTCAACATATCTACGGTAGTAGCCTGCCAACCCAAGAAACTTCTTATGTTAGTCTGAGTGGTTGATCTGGGCCAGTTCTTTACCGCTTCAATCTTTTGGCCATCCACTCGAATACCATCACTGAAAACAACATGGCCTAGGAAGGACACTGACTTAAGCCAAAACTCACACTTTGAGAATTTTGCATACAACTCATGGTCCTTAAGAGTTTGGAGGACAACCGTGAGGTGGTTAGCATGTTCCTCCTCACTTCTCGAATATACCAAAATGTCGTCGACGAAAACTATCACAAACATATTAAGATATTGTCTGAGTACTCTATTCATCAAGTCCATAAAGGTTTCAGGTGCGTTTGTCAATCAAACTGACATGACTAAGAACTCAAAATGGCCAAAACTGGTCATAAAGGGTGTCTTTGGAATATCACATTCCCTCACCTTCAACTGGTGGTAGCCAGATCTAAGGTCTATCTTGGAGAAACACGAGGCACCTTGAAGTTGGTCAAACGAATCATCTATCCTTAGGAGAGGATATTTGTTCTTTATCGTGACCTTTTTCAATTGCCTATAGTCAATACACATTCTGAGGGACCCATCCTTCTTTCGAACGAATAGGATAAGAGCACCCCAAGGTGAAACACTTGGCTGAATGAAGCCCTTCTCTAGTAAATTTTTTAGTTGCTTTTTCAACTCTTTCAACTCAACGGGGGCCATCCTATATGGTGGAATCGAAATAGGCTGGGTTTTGGGAAGAACATCAATCCCAAAGTTGATCTCCCTATCGGGAGGGACTCCAGGCAGATCATCAGGAAACACTTCCGGAAACTCATTAATAATCGAAACTGACTCAAGAGTTAGGGACTCAACATCATCAGATTTAACTCGCACGAGGTGATATATATAACCTTTGGAAATCAATCTTTCTGGCTCTAAGATATGAGATAAACTTTCCTCTGGGTGCAACAGAATCACCCTTCCACTCTGGATTGGTTCATTCTGGAATTGGAACTTAACAGTTCAGGATCTACAATCAACAAAGGCATAACAGGCGTGAAGCCAATCCATGCCAAGAATTAAATAAAATTAACCATCTCTAACCCAATCAAATCAACAAGAGTATCCCTATGATAGATGGACACAACAAAAGCTCTATAGATTCTCTCAGCTCGAATAGACTCACCCACTAGAGTAGAAACATTAAAGGGTTCAAGAAGACTCTCAAGGGTTCTATTGAATCTACTAGCTACATAAGGAATTACAAATAACAATGAGGTACCCGGATCCATCAAAACATAACAATCAAAAGTAAAGACTCAAATCATACCCGACACAACATCTGGTGAGTTCTCCTGATCTTGGCGACTACCCATGGCATACAAGCGGTTTGTTGCTCCGCTTGCGCCTGACGTAGTGGCTCTCTGGTTCCCTCTAACTGATGGGGCTGGTGTAGTAGATTGGGCCTGGTCAGCCTACTTCAGACAATCCTTCTTTTAGTGACCCGCTTGGAAACATCCATAGACACATCATTCCCGTCACGACATCTCCCCAAGTGCATTTTTCCACACTTATAACACTATGACTTACCCGGCGAACCTTGAGCCATACTAGCTTGTGACTAGGATCCATGGGTTCAAACATTATGGAACCTTTAATCATACCTGCCTCTAGGCACAGGTGCACTAGGAGACGATGGTACTGGAAATCGATAGTTATTGCCTTTCCTTTCAACCTCATGGTCGGATGTCTTAACTTTCTTATGCTTGAACTCTTCCTCGTCATGTTGTCTCTCCTTATCAGCTTGTTGCACAAATGTTATCAGTCTCCCAATATCCATATCACTCACAAGTATGGCTCCTCTCCCATCTCTCTTAGGTCCTCTATTCAACCCATCAACATAAATCCCCATCCTTCTTGTCATGTCAGCAACCATGTCCGGAGCATAGCAAGATAGTTGCGTGAACTTCAAACCATACTCATGCACGGTCATAGAGACCAATTTTAGATTTAGGAACTCTCTCACCTTGGCTTCTCTTTTCTCTCTTGGGAAGAAACGTCGCAAGAAGGCTTCCAGGATCCTCAGTAGGCAGCCAATTCAACCCTATCAGCATCAGCTACATGCATCACTTGGAACACCTTCTCAAGTTCCTCCACATAGTTCTCAGGATCCTTAGTAGATGCAGACCCCGTGAACTCAGGCGGATTCATCCTAAAAAATTCTTGGACTCTGGAGGTGTCATGAGAATCTGGTCTACATGCTCCTTGTCTCATAGCAGGTGCTGCGATAGCCTAGGCTAGAGCTTGAATAGCTCAGCATAGCTAGGCATTGGAGACCTCATCTTGAGAGGGTTTCTCAACAGAGATAGCTTGATACACATACTCCTTGGGTACTTGAGGCTCAGGTGGATTAATAGCTTGCCTGACAGGACGTCCCTTTCCTCTGACAGCTCTTCTGGGAGGCATGATATCAATTCTATACGTGTAGAGCATGAATTAGGAGAGAGTTTTCATCGAGCTTAACTTTATTGCACGAATTAGAATGAGAAGAAAAGGGTAACAATTCCTAATGTCCTATAACCTTCTGCTTATGAAATGCAGTCGACAATACACCCATAAACAAGACTCTACTAGATATGACTTCATAGACTTCCTAAGACACTTAAACTCAATGGGGCCCATCCTATAAGTTAGAATAGATATAGGTTGAGTGTTAGGGAGAACATCAATTCCGAAGTCAATCTCCCTATCAGGAGGTACTCCAAGAAAATCCTTATGAAACAATTCAGGATACTCATTCACAATTGGGACTGACTCAAGAGTAGAAGGCTTAACATCATCAGTCTTAACTCGCACAAGTTGATAGATATAACCTTTAGAGATTAGCCTTTTAGCCCTAAGGTAGGAAATAAACTTACCCTTAGATACAACAGAGTTTCCTTTCCATTCTAGGACAGGTTTACTTGGGAATTAAAATTCAACAGTTCAGGTCCTACAATGAATAGAGGCATAGTAGCATAAAGCTAATCCATGCCAACGATCACATCAAAATCAATCATCTCCAACTTCGTCGAATCAACCAAGGAATCTCTATGATAGACAGGTACTACACAATCTCTATAAAATCTCTCGACTAAAATCGACTCACTAATAGGAGTGGAAATAGAAAAAGGCTCAAGCAAACACTCAGGAAGGTGCTCAAATCGGATAGCCACATATGGCATCACGAATGACGAAGTCAAACCCAGATCAAGCAAAGCATAACAGTTAAAAGTAAAGACTCAAAGCATACCTGTCACAACATGTGAATCCTCTGGAGTAGGGAAGGCTCACTAAGTCAGCTTCGAATCTCAAATCATCAGTAGAGCGCCTGTTGACGATCTCTAGTACCTGCCTCTGCATCGTTCTCTAGTACCTGCCTCTGCATCATAAAACGATGCAATCCAGAGTGGATATCAATATTTGGAATGTGCTTGTATGTAAAATAGCTGAGTGAAACAGAAAGAAGTAGAATAGTATGGAAACAACATCAAGTCAAAATAATCATCAAATAACATCAAATCATCAAATGCCTATCTATGCAAGACTAAAGAGTATACAAGTGACCCATCAATAACTCAAACTCATCAATCATCTCAGACTCATCTCAAAGGAGCTCACCTTCTATCATCTCATCTCAAAACTCATCTCAGACTTAGAGTGCTTAAGGTAAGAAATTTATGGGAGTTTCTCTTATCCGACAACAATCACTTATGAGCCAGTGAATGTATAACAATCACCCTAATGTTGCCATAGTGGTTCAAAACTTTCCAGGTAGGGAACGCTCAAAAACCATATCAGCGCACCCAATATAAAGTCAAACTCAATAGGTCCTCTATTGCTTTTAGGGACTATTACTCCCGAGGGAACATAATATATGTGATGGTTCTATGCCTCACCTACGTTTGGCGACATAGTTTGACGAGTTCAACTCGTACTAACTCTCACTCTTTCAGTGCTCGATACTCTTCCCATGACTCAATGCTCATAAAACCTCCATCTCAATAATCTCATAGGGACACAAACCCTGATAACGATCGGTATCTTATAGGGGCTTTAACCCTCTCATAAATCATCATCAACGATACAAGATTTAGAACAATCATTAGGAAGCAATTGAATAGACACATCGATAGAGTTCATAGAGACTCATAAGATAATCAAACTCTATCAACTCATCATCATTCTCTCATTATAATCAACAACCTCAACTCAAGGCTCTAGACTCAATTCTCAAGTTCATATGAATGCTTTTCAAATTAGTCATGTAGGGTTATGCAAATTTTCATGAAAATATTCAATTCAAGAAAACAATTAGCATGATGATCACCAACATAAAAAGCATGGAATTTCAAATCAATTTTTCCAGAAAAACCCTCAAGTATTCTTGCATGTAGACTCTTCAACCATCAACTCATCTATGACCATCTATGGGGCACATGAGAGAACAATCCCATGCTTTTAGTTTAGCCTTACATACCTGGGATGCAGCTCTCAATCAAGCACTTCAAGGATTTCTTCTTGAATTCTCACACTCAAGCTCTTCTCCTCTTTCCTCAAGTCCTAGCCTTGGTAGAATATTGGAGTAGGACTTAGAATGGGGGTTTTAGACCCTTTTTATGTCAAAATGACCTTATTAGATCGTGTATAAAGTTTAGAAGGGATTGGAAATTGACCAGAATACCCCTCGTAATAATTTAGAAATTTTCAACTCGGAAAGGCCCAGTCCACAACGTGGACTGGTCGCGCACTATATATTTTCAGAAAATTTTGAATGAGTTTTCTCAATCCCATCGAAAATTTTCAAAAAATACAAGTGCAGGTCCACGAAACAGGCGCGACGTGCCTCCATCGCGCACCAACACTGTTTCGCACTATGGATCAAAAAATTATCTTTTGATCAGATTGCTCTAAAAATCATCCGAGACCATTTTTTCACTCAATTTTTTGTTCCGATTACAAATACGGACTTGGATTCACATACAAGCATTGGAAGATGTGTTACACGCATACCCTCCCTCTAGGTGTATTTTGGTAATTTTACTGGGTGTTACATAATCCTTGAACAATTCAAGTCATCTTCTCTGCCTCAAATTAAGGTCCTTTTGGGCAAAAATGTATTGCAGGCTTTTATGGTCTATAAAAACGTCAACATGTGATCCATATAAATAGTGGTACCAAATCTTGAGAGCAAACACTACAACTACCAACTCAAGATCATAAGTCAGATAATTCCTCCCATACCTTAAGTTGTCTTAAAGCGTAAGCTATCACTTTTCCCCTCTGCATCAACACATAGATCAACCAAACTCTAGACGCATCAGACTATATTACAAAATCCTTTGTTCCATTAGGTAAGGTCAAGACTGGCAGTAGTTAATCTTGTTTTCAACTTTTCGAAACTCTTCTCACATTCATCGGACTATTGAAACATAACCTTCTTCTGAGTCAGTCTAGCCAATGGTAAGGAAAGGGATGAAAATCCTCCAACAAATATATGGTACTAGCCTGCGAACCCTAAGAAACTTCTTAAGTCTGTCGAAGAGGTTGGTCTGGGCCACTTCTTAACCACCTCAGTCTCCTTGGTGTCTACTCGAATACTATCCCCCGAGACTATATGGCCTAGAAAAGCCACAGACTTGAGCCAAAATTTACTCTTTTAAAATTTTGCATATAACTCATTATCTTTGAGCATATGCAAGGAAATTCTAAGGTGATTAGCATGTTCCGCCTCATCTCTGGAATACACCAAAATGTCATCAACAAAAACAATCATGAACACATCAAGGTACTGTCTGAATACTTTATTCATCAAGTCCATGAAGGCTGCAGGCGCATTTGTCAACCCAAAGGACATTACCGAAAACTCAAAGTGACCATATAAGGTTCAAAAAGCCAACTTCAACATATCACATTCTCTCACTTTCAACTGGTGATAGCCTGATCTCAGGTCTATCTTGTAGAAAATGGTGGTATCCTGAAGTTGATCAAACAAGTCATCTATCCTTGGGAGGGAATACTTATTCTTGACTGTTACTTTATTCAATTGGCGATAGTCAATACGCATTTTGAGGGATTTATCTTTCTTTCACACGAATAGGATAGTAGCATCCCAAGGAGAAACGCTTGGGCTAATAAAGCCCTTCTTTAGAAAATCTTTTAGCTGCTCTTTCAACTCAATAGGGCCCATCCTATAAGTTGGAATAGAGATAGGTTGAGTGTTAGGGAGAACATCAATCCCGAAGTCAATCTCCCTATTAGGAGGTACTCCAAGAAAATCCTTATGAAACAATTCAGGATACTCATTCACAATTGGGACTGACGCAAGAGTAGAAGGCTCAACATCATCAGTCTTAACTTGCACAAGTTGATAGATACAACCTTTAGAGATTAGCCTTTTAGCCCTAAGGCAGGAAATAAACTTACCCTTAGATGCAACAGAGTTTCCTTTCCATTCTAGGACAGGTTTATTTCGGAATTAAAATTCAACAGTTCAGGTCCTATAATAGATAGAGGCATAGTAGCATAAAGCTAATCCATGCCAACGATCACATCGAAATCAATCATCTCCAACTCTATCGAATCAGCCAAGAAATCTCTATGATAGACAGGTACTACACAATCTTTATAAAATCTCTCGACTAAAATTGACTCACTAACAGGAGTGGAAATAGAAAAAGGCTCAAGCAAACACTCAGGAAGGTACTCGAATCAGATAGCCACATATGGCATCACGAATGACGTAGTCAAACCCAGGTCAAGCAAAGCATAACAGTTAAAAGTAAAGACTCAAAGCATACCTATCACAACATGTGGTATCGCCTCTTTGTCCAGTCGATTCCCCATTGCATATAGATGGTGTGTTCCCCTGCCTATATTATTAGTAGCACCCCTCTAATTTCCCTTCGCCGGTGGCACAATAGCGGAAGATTGGGCCTTATTGTTTCATAATGGATACTCCTTCTAAAAGTGGCTTGTCTAGCCATACTTATAACAACCATTCACTCCCTCTTTACACTTTCCTATATGCATCCCGCCATATCTTCCACAAGGTGGATTCCCTTTCGAACCAAGGGTCGCACTAGCCTGAGACTAAGAACCATATGCTCTAACGTTCTACTGACCTTGGGACTTCTGATTATACCTTTTACTTAGAGTTGATGCACTTGTTGAGGATGGTGCATAGCTATTAGATCTTTTGTGAAAGCAGGACTTATCTCTGTTTCTTTGCTTAGTTTGGCTAGGCTCAAGCCCTGGTAACTTGGCTTTCTTGATCAGATGCTCCTCCCCATCCCTTTTTTTGTCCTCCTCAAGTTGCTGGGTAGAAACCATGAATCTAGAGATGTCCCTGCCTGGGATTAGTAAAGTTGCTCTGCATTCCTTCTTCAAAAGTTTACCCAAGCCAGATATGAACTTCCTCATTCTAGCTCTCATGTCCGAGACCATCTTCACAGTATACCTGGATAGTTGGATGAACTTGAGGCTATGCTCTTTGACTGTCAACCTCTCCCTACTTCAAGTTCACAAACTCTTCAATTTTGGCCTCCCTCAACTCCTGGGGAAAGAAGTTGTCAAAAAAGGAACTCTCAAATTCACTCCACTTAGTGGGCTCAGCATCCTCACCTCGACCCTCTTCCCGCTAGTTATACAAACGTTCGCCACATCCGTAAGTTGATAGGAAGCAAGTTCAACTCCCTCAATCTTAATCACCTGCATGGCTTTCAGGACTTTCCATATCTCATGTATGAAGTTTTGGGCGTCCTCCTCAACCTTAGAACCTGTGAATACTGGTGGGTTCATCCTTAGGAAATCTATAAGTCTAGTAGCAGCAGTGGGCTCTTGAGAACCAGAATTAGGAGTTTGTGAAGTTCAGTTACTACTCTGGGAGGCCACAAGTTGGGTAAACATTGTATGGCTCCCCTAAACGCATCCTCTAAAGGGGGAGCTACTTGAGTAGTAGGCACCTGTGAAACCCCAGTAGTCTTAGCAGGTCGATATCGGCCTCTTGTCTCCATCTGGGGTAGGCACTTCTGGTGGGGGATTCTCAGTTAGAGGCTAAAGCATCTCTTTGTGTGGTAGTACGCTTAGGAGGCATGATCTACAAATGCGTAATGTACAAATCAAATAGATACTTTAATAGAGTTAAACTTTATCACACAAACTCAGAATATCAAAGAAGTATAATCATTCCTAATGTTCTATAGACTCCTTCTTATAAAGTGTGGTGCACAATACACCCATAAATAAGAATCTACTAGAAACGTCTTCATAGACTCCCTAGGACACTTGAGCTTTATGCTCTGATACCAAGCTTGTCATGCCCCAAGAGGGTACCCTTGGCGTGGCTGGCACTTGAAGAACTATTGATGATCCTTCAAGATAACCACTTGGCCTCATCGTTAGATCATACTCAACAATGAAAGAATACTCAAAAAATCCTTCATTTTAGATAAATATAACTCTAATACAATGATCAACTTTGGAAAATAAAAACAATCAAACTATCTCTACTCAATGTCTATAAAACCTCTATACTTATCTAGAAGGTGCCAAGACAAGTCCTGGGAGACCTCAAATTAATAACTATAACTATTTAATATAATGAAAAGAAAAGGACTCCTTCAATGGCAAGGAGGGCTTAGCAAATCTGGAAGTAGGAAGCTGGACCTTAATGATGTGCTAGCTAAAGTCCTTTATCACTTGTATCTGCATCATTAACGATGCAGGCTCAAATGGATGTCAGTACATAGAATATACTGGTATGTAAGAATTGCTAAAATAAACAAATAAAGCTTAGACTCAAGTCAATCAACTCAGTTCAACACATCAACTCTATGATCCATAAATTAACTTAATGAATATGCAAGTTTAAGAAGCAATCATGCCTTGAAAATAGACTCAGTATTATGCAACTCAGTTTTAAAACATTATGTGCTCTACCAAGTGATTCTTAGGAGTTTTCCTTAACCAACATAACCCCTATCACCTTTAATTTTGTAATGTACAACAAAGGAGACACCGTTTCCACGCTCGTCCAATACTTACCGAGGTAAAGGATGATCAACTTTGTCTCTTGGATCCAAAGTAAATGTCCATCTTTTTTGGACAAGAGTCGCCAGAATTAAATACACAACTATCCTATGTTGGCGACGTAGTTGATAGGCTAGAGTTGTTACCAACTCGTACCCATCGGTGCTCAATACTCCTCCCAAGACTAAAATATGCTTAATTCAATCTTATCTCTTTATATTTTTCAACTCAAACTCAACTCAATCAACTCTTTAGTATTACTCTAATCAGGCTCAATCCAATCAGTCCACAATCAACAATCAAGACTGCCAAGCATGTTGTTATAAGAACTCATCAAGTTATTTAAGACCCTAATTCATATGGTCATTTAAACTTTAAGAAATCATCTTCATCACATAAAACACGTAAGATACCCATTACATATGTATAGACAAGTAATATGCTCCTTATGCTCAAGTTTTTAAACTCAGACACTCACAGTCGTGATCTCAACTCAATCTATTCAACAAGGATTACATAAGATGATGCAATTTAGGATTCATAAATGTCACACATAATTTAATGCTCCAATTTCTGTCAACCAGTATGCAACTCACTAATTCATTCATAAACATGTACAAAAACTCAACAAGTAATAAGAGTAACTTAAAGATTAAGATTGTGGGAATTCTCAACTCAACTCTTATACTCTAATTTGATCATGAGGATAGAAAGTTGTGTGGATGAACTCAATCCAATACTTTAGGTAGACTTACACACCTAAGATGAAGTTTGATGATCAGTTAGTAAGAATTTGTACTCTAATCGCTCACATCCCTAGCTCTTCTCCTCATCTCCTTAGCCCTAGCATTTGTTAGAATAGCATAGAAAGCTTAGAAATAGGTTCTGAAACCCTTTTAAGCTAAAAATGACCTATATTGACCATGTATTTAGTTTAGAAGGGGTGAAGAGAAGTCTGGAATGCCCCTCGAAAGATTAAAATTCTTAAACTTGGAACATGTTAGTTGATTGGTAGCGTTAGGTAGATGTCTGGCCTTGATGTATAGTAAGGTAGTAGGAGTACGCGTGTTTTATATCATGTGTTGTCATTATCTGTCACATGTATGTTACATATTGACATGTGCTTTTCGTTAATAGTCGCTCTTTCTGTTCACTTCCCTTTCCTTTTTGTCATATCTAGCTTATTCTGCTTATTGGTTTTTGAGATGAGGGTTCCCAGAAAATAGACTCTCTACTTCTATGAGGTAGTGGTAAGGTCTATGCACATTCTACCCTCCCTAGATGCCACTTGTGGGATTCCATTGGGTATGTTATTGTTGGTGGTGGTGGAACATATTAGTGAACCAGGTCCGCGATGCGGACTTGTTCCCTCCATGTTTATTTTTTTAAAAAAATAATTCAATCGATTTTCTAATCCTGTAGGAAAATTTGGAACTTGGATTAAGTGCAAATTCGTGACACATCGGCGAAGCGGACCTGTCACGCACTGTTCTGGAATTGTGTTTTGGCTCTGAAAAATTATCTTTTGATCCGGTTGCTCTAAAATTTAACCAAAACCATTTTCCCATATAATTGTTCATGGTGATTGTGTTTCCATCCTTAGATTTACCATAAAAGTTTGGGAAGATGTGTTACGCAAGTTCTCTCGCCTAGGGGTACTTTGGTAATTTTATCGGGTGTAACAGTGTACTCCTTCGTTGATTTGGGGTTGATTTACTGTACTTACTGCAATTATCTACATTTGAGCTTTCTTTATGTATATTATTTCACTCAATCGACCGATGATGCCTACTAGGTGCTTTTTTCTGGTACTCACCCCCTACTTTCTGCATCTTCCCATGGTACAGGTCCGGGGTCTAGCCGCAGGTGTTGAGTTTTGGGGATTCGAGAGGGCTCAGGAGACTTTTGGGGAGCACCAACAACTTTGGCTATTTCGCAGTTTCCTTCCTTTTGATGGTTGTCTTTTGTGTCCAGACATTGGCCTTTTACAGTAGTGACTTGTATTTGTCGGAGCACTCATGGGTTTGTATAATATTATGGTTATTGTTATATGTATATATATGGGTATATACTTGTGTCGACTGTAGCTCTATAAAGTTGACTTCCAGGTTCTGGTAGGTTACGGTGGTTATATAGTTGTATCTGTTATATTGTGACTAGAGATCTACGAGAGGTACCCTGGGGTTGGATAATTAGCTTGCCTATAGGTGGGATCTAGCAGGTGTTATCATGATCGGGACCGGGTCGTGACATTCTCATTTTACCCATAATGAAATGAATTTCATCCATACAAATATCTATGAATTATTTTAGTACATAAATTTCAAAAGTCTTCTCTTTTTCCTTAGATATCATGCGAAGTCAAGGGCTACCAGACAAAATAGAAGAGAGGAGGTATAAATTTTCCCTAGGTTTGCATTCACTGTCTCAACCCACGGAAGTACCAAGAAAATAGCTCTATCTATCTGTTGGTATACCACAAATACAATAAGTTACCGTTAAATATAAAATTATAAAGTTGAATAAAAATTTATTCAAACTGAGGTGCGGATATCTCATTCTCTTAAGGAGATTCAAGTCTATTGCGAGATAATTTTCTTTATGTTTTTCCTCATAATTGCATTTGAAGTTCTTGTGGACTTGTTGTACTCAACCTTTCACATAGTGAATTTGTTCGTCATTGCCCGTGATTTTTCCCGATTTGAATTTTTCACATCAAAATTTATGTGTTTGTTTCTAGATTTATTTCTTGATTATTTACATCTGCTTCCTGTCTTTCATATACTAATTCCTAATATATAATTTTTTTTGAGCTTGAAATGATATTGGTGCAACTGAGCAAACTGAACGGACTAAATACAGAGAGTTCATATAGCACCCCAACTAGTTCAGGATTAAGTTGTTATTGAGTGATTGGTTCTTTCTTTGAGCTATAAAATCAGGCCTGCCTGCTTTTATTTGGTGAAGTAAAAGAAGCTTTTCCAGAAATAATTTTGTTGGATGCAAAAAAAATAACAAGTTACATAGTTTTGGCCCTCTCTAGGTTCTGAAAGTAAAGCATGCATTCTTTCTTTTATGCAATGTAAGTGAGTTCAGAATCTTTCGCCAAATGTATCATAGTCAATTACAGTAATTTCTGATGGGACAAATGAACACTGAACAACTATCCACATGGCATGAAAGCAATTTATGCTTTATTTTTGTAGTCTTGAATGGGTATCCTGGTTATCTTTTGGCTTTCATATTATCTTAAATCAAGCCGTGTTAAGCTCTCTTGATACCTTTTACATACAATGGGTGTAATTAGTTTTGATACTTGGAACACTTGTAATTAATTTTGATACTTAGAACACTTGTAGCATAATAAATTAGATATTGTTTAATTTCGTCGATGCAAGTTACAGGGATATGTAGCACAAATTATTAATGCCTAAGATTAGAAGTTGCAATTACATGGAAGCTTCTTACAATCAGACTCATTTGGCTAAAAAAAGATTTAGGTAGGATAAGTTTGTAAGAGAGTGTAGGATGTCTACTACAATATATACCATTTTTCCAGCTAGAAACACAAATAATTAAGCACAATTATGCTAAAACATTGCAAAGCTACAAATCTGTTTACAAGATTGAAAGACATGATATAAAATATCTTGTTAACTATCTAAAACCCTTTCACCTGACAGTATACAAAATCAAAATGCAAATTTACTTCCACAACTCTCCTTCTTAGTCATCTGAAACAGTATCCACTTTATAACACCATAAAATAAAAGATTAAGAAGTAAAATTATTAAGATTTAGGCCGCTGTGACCAATTCAAATTCTTTGACAATCTATCCATAGAAGCAGATGTATATCCCTGCGAAAGACACAAAACAAGTGTCAAATGGTATTATGCAGCATTTATCTTCAACATACAGATGCATATGCAATCCCTATACACTCAACATCTCTGTAGGCTCTACGTTGTAATACGATAGAAGCTTAAGAAGAATAAGTATGAAACTAAGCAACATATTTGGCTAAAAGTGTAGAATTTCAGCACAAATATTTTAGATTAGCTAAGAAATAAACTGAATCACATTGCATATAACACTACTGAATCAATAGACTAATCTATCAAGATACAGGTCATGGAATAGGTTTTTTATTAGAACTGAAGAATACTCTGGGAAATGAAAATAGAACTTAGTAAATCTCACAAGAACCATGAAAAAGTTTGGAGCACATCGAGGGGATGAGATTGAAGCCTATAAATTCCTGAGTCGTCGAGGGGGATGAGATTGGAGCACATGTTTCTTTCTGTCATTTTACATGCCGTACATTCCAGGTACTGATATCCATTTGGGCCTGCATCTATTCATGATGCAGAGATAAGTACTAGTGGTCATCAGCAGGCACCCGTTGAGGACCTATTTGCTTTCAACTGATTGGTGAGCCCTCCCCTACTTTCAAAGGATATCATATTTCTGCTCTAGCTTTGAGTTTTAGACACATTTTATTCTATTTAGAGGTAGTCATGGTTCTGTCATTAGCACCATTATTCAGATGTTTTAGAGGCTTCATAGACTAGACTGTTGAGTTGTCATTGGATGTTATGTTGACTAGTTTCCTTTCGTACTAGTCTTGCTTAGTTTATGGATGAGATGTCTGGCCTTTGGCCTTTATTTATCATTTGACATTTCCTTCCTTTCTATATTCATATGCACTGATGTCTTCGGCTATTAGAATGTGATTGAACGAATGTGATGAGGTCAAGTGGTTCACTTGGGGGCAAGCAATAGTCTCCGAGTGTCGGTCACACCAAGGGTACCCTCCCAGGGCGTGACACCAACGAACACAACCGTATGTCACCATCCTCAGATAAGACTAGCCAATCCCATCCTTAAATAAGGATAACAAATGCACAAGGACTAATAGCTATATACAAAAGTATATATCTTACAGACTAATGTAATGTCATGCCCATCCAACGGCAAATACACCACGTTCTAGTTAATCACAAGTACTCTGAGTTACCATGGGTCTCAAACCTAGAAAAAATCCACTGAGCCTTAAACCCAATTAGGAAAATCAACAGGGTTGCTGACCCACGATCAATCGATGGGGTCCCCGACCCAAAGCATAATCAACAGGGTCTCAAACCCAAAGGACAATCTACAGGGTCTCAGACCCAAGTATAATTGACAGGTCCCTGACCCTAAGAAATTGACAGGTATATCACAAGTATACAGAATAACCAAGTCCAGTAGAGTTATATCTATACCAGAATCAATCCACCGTAAGGCATATAATCCACAAATAGCCTCAAAGCCAGCATATCTCAGTAGCATTAGGCTACACATTCATACAGATAGGAGGTAAGCCAGAATACATACATATCTCAGAGAATTAGCCCATATCCAGCCTTTACTAGGCCTTTTCGTAGTTCAACAGAGCTAGCACTCAGCTACTATTGTGATCACAGCTAGTACAGTCCAAAACAACTATAAGTATCGCAAAATTAGTGTAGTTACCCCATATGCTAAGTACAACGACTATACAGGAAACCAGGATTTATAAATCATGACAACAGTGTCAAAAATGCATAGCAGGAAATATAACTAACAATTAGCCTCACGATATTCCAACAACAAACAGGCTCCCAATATACATGTATTTCAGCTCAGTCTAGAGGTAAAGAAAGTATAGCCTACCTAAAAGGCAAATCCACATGCTCCACATCAGTTCATGCGAGTTTTTCCTCTCTGATGACCTCCAAAGGTTGCTTAGCTGTCAAAATATGAGTCACAATATCAATGCGTCTGTTTTTGCTATAATATCTCAAGAAACAAGGAAAGATAGGTTGATTGCGACTAAAATAGGGAAAAGTGGGGCGCATGTCAAAAATACCAAACCAACTCCCATAAAATGATCCTTACATCACCCCGAGTCTATAGCCAAAAATTGAGCTCAAAAAGAGGCCCAAACAATAAGAAACAATCCAAAAATAGAGTGACATTTCTTATCGAGTTATACATATTACATAGCAGCTTCCCGAAATAATTTCATAAACATAAAGTCAAATTAATAGAATTTGAATATACCACGATGTAGGTCTAGAAAAGTAGTACAACTTAGACCTAAATTTCACTCAATTGCGATAAGAAATGGCTGAGATATCACATTCCAAATTGTTTTTGAAGAATCACAATATAGACAACAACTATATTAATATTTTCGCACCAAATGGAGCTCTATCAATTAATTCCGACATTACCATGGTGTGCACCTCACAAAAACACACAGAATAGACCTAAATTTTATCAAAATCGGACTCAAACAGATGAGAAATCGCATGTCAAATTTCCGAAAATATATTTAAACTACAGCCACAAAATAGAAATTTTAACCTCAAATGGCATGCCAAAATCAATTTCCGACACCTCCACAATGTTCCTCTCGGGAAAAATATACAAGTTAGGCTTTGGAATCACCAAAATCAGATAAAAAATAGGAGAGAAATCACGTTTGAAAGTAGTACGTAAGAACTGGGTTTGCACGTTATGTTTCTGGAAATTTTTCCAGATTTCTACCCTTTTATTGTTATTATTATTATTATTTAACTTTGAATTGCCTGCAACGTGGCAAGCCCTCCTTTGGCCACGTCAGCACCCCTTTTAATATTCAGCAACTGCTCAAACTTAATTTCAATGTTCCGGCCTCATCCGTAGTCGAAAAAATACAATCCATATAGAAATCTAATCAGAAATGTCATTTCGGACTCAATGGTGTAGTAAAAGTTCTCATCGAATATCGTTTTATTCCAATGTGGGTCCCATTTCCTAATATTGAAATCTACCAAAGGGACCAAAACACACCTGGAAGCACCGAGAACCGAACGAAAGGCCTCTTAGATCAAACTCATTGTTCTAGATCCAACGGTGCAGTCAGAATTTCCATTCAAGGCATGTTTCCCTAGGACGTTGGCTAAAGTCAACTATTGACCTACTCCGGGGGCTAAATTTACAAAACTGGACATAATTGCACCAAACATGCTCCTAACCTGATTTGGCCATTCTAGAGCTGATGGAATCATCAAAATTTAGTTTTAGGGCCTTTTACTAGAACTTTACCTAAAAATTTATTTTACAGTTATAATCCATCGTTTAACTTGAAAAACTGCATAAATGTCAAATGATTTACCCAATGACCTAACAATCAGTGTCATTAAGTCACAAATAACATGAGGTCACTAGGCAAATTCTCAAACTAACAAAATATTCATGGAACCACAAAAATGACCTAGAAGGTCATTACAATATCCCCACTAATAGAACTTTCATCTGCGAAAGTAAGAATAAAGGCGTACCTAAAGACTCTCATCTGAACCACATAGGGATCACAACCCCAAACGCATAGTATATGGTGAATACAACTGTAATGAGCATGCTCAACATCAAAAATAGGTCTAGCTGCCCCAGCTAATCAGAAATACCACAAACCATCTATATGTAACAGAGAATCAGTGTAGCAATCTCTAAGGAATCTTCAACGATCACGCACTCACCCATTAGTTCGATCAGCTAACATGTAATAGGAAATCAACCAGCTAGGTATACCTGCCTTCAACACACCAGCAGGCAGTCAAAAAATCCCTGTCATCCATAACTATAGCTATATTCCCGCAATACAGACCTTACCATGTTTCCTATTTCCTTATGCAATCAACCCTTACAACTTAACCCCAAATGGTTTCCCAGCTCTGTAGGCCCAAACCAGCCAACTGTAGTACGACATCGCCAACCACACACTATAAACAAGTCAATCTGGCCCCCATGGCAACATTAAAACCAAGGCCTTCCAACAATATCGTTGGACCTGCATATCACAATCCAGAGGAATCACCATACCAAATCCGTAATAAAAGGGATCTTCCACTATCTCGACATTTGTCCCAGGATAAAAGAAGCTCAAAACCATACTCATGTAGGCAATAAGCTAAGTACTACAGCTAACAATGTAAAACCATAACTTAAATACAAGGAAATCCGGCAAAATGATTAACAACCCCCACTGGCAAGCATAGCCAGGAATCTAGACAACACAATCCCAGCCAGCTAACAATTACAACAAGTCCCCAGGGTGAAGTGGTTGGTAGCTGAGCTGTTAATGCAATAATATCCTATCCAACCATAGATAACCAAACTAAGCCCTCGAGCATAGAACTTATCTCACAATCTAGTCAACAATGAATCAGGAGAACTGCATATCAATGAAATCATTACAACAAGATCATAACCATAAAGGCACAAGGTGTAGCCAGGGGTATAACTGACAGTTAGCCCGTTAAATACTATGTAGCTCTCGTATCAGACTACCCTCAGTAGTCAAGTAGCAAAAGGATCATATGTATAGATCATGGGATTTTGGCTTACATTTATTCCCTAGCAGGGTACAATCATAACATAAATGACATTTATTGGTACAATCATAACATAAGTGACACTTACTCAGAATCCACCAAGTATAGCACACCCATCCGCAACGAGAGTCCCAACGGGTCATCCCAACGGTCAAATAATTAAAATACAAATATACAAAGAGCATCAATGCTTAGTATTACCTCAGTCACAATCTCTCTCACTTGTATAATCTTTATTAGAAGTATTCACATTCCACACAACCTTTAAACAATAGCTAACATATAGGTATTGTGTTACAGAGTCCTAACCTTAACAACATATCCCATAGTTCCATAAACAGTCACCACTAGACAAGTAACGAATTACAAGCCTATCTTTGGGGCTCCCATAATCTCAATGCTTGTAGTCTTCTTATCCAACTGCTAAACCTCGAGGGCATCTAGTCTCTACTCAACGACCTATAGGGGTTGCTTTCTATCTGGGACTGACGATGCAGCACTCTCTCTATCGGGCATCTTTCCTCTACGCAGCATATATGCAAAAGGGCGAATCCAATCAGATTTCAGGAAGTCAACGGACTATGGCAATATCACACGACCAGAATCAATAACACAAAAAGTTTCCTAAACATTTTGTAGCCTCGTGGAGATAAGTCACGGGCATCTGCGCACCCATCCATAGGACTCTACTAGACGGTAGCTCTATATCTATGAGATCGACGATTCTAAGGCTCTGATATCACCTTGTCACGACCCGACTTCTCAGGTCATGATGACTCCTAATTAGATCTCTCCTTCTAGCCAGCCAACCAAATGCCAACGACACATATCCTTGATTACTAATGATAAGGATACAAGTAACATATAAGTATAGAAACACAATCTACCCAAGACCTAAAAGTCACCCGTACAGAGCTACTATAGACTCAAAATAGAATATACATATCTACATACATAACTAGGATAGCAATCTACACATACAAATCTAAACTACATGTACAACCAGTGTCTGAATATAAAAGACCATCGTCAAAACAGAAGAAGACTGTAAAATGTCCAAAGCTAATGATACTCACCAGTATCTCTTAAATCGTCTGCACACCCCTAACTCAGCGATTGTAGCTAGTACCTGGACCTGCACCATGGGAAGATGCAGAAATGCAGGGGTGAGAACAGATATGAGGCACCTAGTAGGCATCATCGATCGGCTAGTGAAATACAGTAAATCCAGAAGACTCAAATATAAAGAACTATAGTAGGTCTAGCTAAGTCAAAACTCATATCAAGGAAATAACATATCTAGAAACCCTCAACTACAACCAAACCAACCAAGGCGATGCATAATGATAAACTAAACCAACCCAAGTGATGAACATTGATACTGGCTAATGAGGACTGCATAGGGATATACCACAACCATCCCCAACTGAGACGTAGTATTGTACGCAGGTGCAAGGCACTAATATCTATGCATATATGCCAACTTGGCCCCCATAAGCCTCGAAGGTATACTTGCGCACAGTCTGATCAATCGTATCACAATGGAACCCAACTCTCAATATCACATGATCATAGGTCGGTTGTACGTAGGTGTTAGGCCCTAGTGTCTAAGCCTGGACGCCCCCTGATCTCCCATAAGCATTGAGGTATACCCATGCACAATCAGGGCGTGTATAGGTTTGTGGATCCACAGGTAATTAGTCAGGTCCTCGACCCATCTAGTAACCAGTATCAAAGAGGGCCTCGAAGACCTAGTCCTCCCGACCTGGCCCCCGGTCGGAGAAGTCATCCAAGGCCAGATGGTATGATGATATACATAACTGTGGGATGTATTCCTTGTGGGAGAAAGAATCCCCCTAACATAATCAATAGGGCCTCAAACCTAAAATGTAACCAACGGGATCCTTGACCCAGAACATCAATAGGTTATCAGACCTCAGAATCGACATCCACCACCCGACATACCAATTGTGGTTCGGGCTCAAACCATGGGATGCGACTCCGGGGTCTCATTCACTCGGATACGACACCAGAGCTTAGAGCACGGGGAACGTTATCTAGTCCTTAAGGTATCGAAATAGTCACTCATTCAACCAATCTATTTGGATTCAAAACTCTAAAGCCATATCGTACCCAGAGTGAACACAGGCAATTATAGTCACAACATATATATCCCACACAATTCAACCCACACAACCATATATCACCATCCCTAAGATAACACTAGCTAATCCTAACCTTATGTAAGGATAACAAGTGCACAAGGACTAACAGTTGTATACATAAGTATATATCACACAGACTAATGTAGGGTCATGCCCACCCAACACAAAATACACAATGTTCCAGTCAATTACAAGTACTCTGAGTAACGGTGGGTCTCAATCCTAGGAAAAATTCACTAGGCCTTAAACCCAAGGAAAATTAATAGGGTCCCTGACCCACGAGCAATCGATGCGGTCCCCAACCCAAAGCATAATCTATAGCATCTTAGACCCAAAGGACAATCAACAAGGTCCAAACACAAGTATAATCAACAGGTCCCTGACCCAAAGAACAATCGACAAGTATATCCCAAGTATCCAGAACATCCAAGTATAGTAGAGTCATATCTATATAAGAATCAGTCGACAGTACAACATATAATCAACAAATAGCCTCACATCCAACACATCTCAGTAGTATCAGGCTACATATTCATACATATAAGAGTTAAGCTAGAATGCATACCTGTCTGAGGGAATTAACCCTTATCTAGCCTTTACTAGGCCTTTTCGTAGTTCAACAATTCCAGCACTCAACTACTATAGTGATCACAACTACTATAGTCTAGAACAACCACAAGTATCCCAAAATAATCGCAGTTACCATATATGCTAAGTACAACCACTATCCAGGAAAATAGGTATTAATATATCATGACAACAGTGTTTAAATAGATATAAGAAAATATATCAATCAGCCTCATGACATATATATATATATCTTACTCAGGATTTCCAACCACAAATAGGCTCCAATATGCATGTATTTCAGCTCAGTTTAGAGAAGGAAAGCCTGCCCTACTTGAAAGGTGAATCCATTTGCTCCAGATCATTTTATGCGAGTTTTTCCTCTGTGATGACCTCCAAAGGTCTCTTAAGTCACAATAGCAATACGTTCGTTTTGGCTATAATATCTCAAGAAATAAGGAAAGATAGGTTGATTACGACTAAAATAGAGAAAAGTGGGACCCACATCCAAAATAGCAAACCAATCCCCATAAAATGATTCTTATGTCACCCCGAGTCTATAGCCAAAAATGAAGCTCGAAAAAAGGCCCAAAACAATAAGAAACAGCCCAAAAATTGAGTGATATTTCATATCGAGTTATACATATTACATAGCAGCTTCCGAGCCAAATTTCTTAAACATATAGTCAAATTAATAGAATCTAAATATACCACGATATAAGTCTCAAAAAGTAGTATAATTTAGTCTTAAATTTCACTCAATTTCGATAAGAAACGACTGAGATATCACATTCCAAATTTTTCCAGAAGAATCACAATATAAACAATAGCTATATTATTATTTTTGGACCAAAAGGATCTTTATAAATTAATTCTTACATTAACACAGCATATGCCTTGCAAAAACCCATAGAATAGACTTAAATTTTATTAGAATCAGAGTCAAAACAGATAAGAAATTGCATGTCAAATTTTTGAAAATGTATTCAAACTACTGACACAACATAGCAAGTTTTTACCTCAAACGGCATGCCAAAATTAGTTTCTGATACCTCCACAATGTTCCTCTTGGACAAATATACAAGTTAGGCTTTTGAATCACCGAAATCGAATAAAACCGAGAGAGAAATTGTGTTAAAAAGTAGTATGTACAAACTATGTTTGCGCGTTTTGTTTTGAAATTTCTTTCCATATTTCTAGCCTTTTATTATTATGATTATTATTTTAACTTTGAACCACTTTCCACATGGCAGGCCCTCCTTTGGCCACGTCAACGCCGCCTTTTAATTTGCAGCAACTACTCAAACTTAATTTTAATGCTTCGGAAAAATATAATGCATATATGAAATTTGTTGGATATGGCATTCCAGACTCAACGGTGTAGTCAAAATTCCCGTTGAACGTTATTTTATTCCAATGTGGGTCTCGTTTCCCAATATCAAATTTACCGAAGGGATCAACACACACCCGGAAGCCCCGGAAACTGAACGAGATGTCCTCCTAGATCAAACTCAATGTTTTGGATCCAAATATGCAATTAGAACATCCATTTGGGGCACGCTTCCCAAAGACGTTGGCTAAAGTCAACTATTGACCAATTTCAGAGGCTAAATTTACAAAACTTGACGTAATTGTATTGAACATGCTCCTATCCTGATTTGGCCATTCTAGGGCTGATGAAACCATCAGAATTTAGTTTTGGGTCCTTTTACTAGAACTTTACCTGAAAATTCATTTTACAATCATAATCCCTCATTTAACTCAAAAACCTGCATAAATGTCAAATTATTCACCCAATGACTGAACAATCGGTGTTAATAAGTCACAAATAGCTCGAGGTCACTATGAAAATGCTCAAACTGATAAAATATTCTTGGAACCACAGAAATAACTTGGAGGGTCAATACATTGTACAATTAGCTCCCCCGAGATTTGATGGTACCCCTAGTGATATAGCTTGTGATTTCTTATCGGAATGTCAGGACCAGTCTATGTAATTTAGCCATCCTTCAGTCATATGGAGTTTCCTATACCTCTTACTAGTTCAGGGGCCTAGCTAAGGAGTGGTGGAGGTTAGTTTTGGCTCATAGGCTGGTTGGATCCTTAGTTATATCCTGGGAGAAGTTCAAAGAGGTATTCTTAGAGAGGTTCATGCCATATAACCTTCAAAACAGTTGCCAAGATAAGTTTGAAAGACTTTAGTAGGGTTCTATGTTAGTATTGGACTATGTGGCCTGGTTTCTTACATTGTCCAGATATGCCTTATCCAGTATCCCTATGGAATTCGAGGGAATTCAGCAATTCACCAAGGGATTGGAGAGGTATTTTCAGGAGGCCACAACTTTCTTAGTTCTGTTAGGGCACTTTTTAGAGTGTGGTTGATCATACTTACATGATAGAGCGCATCAGACATGATAGATAGGGTGGCGAGAAGATATTCTGCCCACATGGCCAATTTAGTAGACCCCTACCATGAGATGAAGAGTTTAGAGGCAGGGCCATCAAGTTCGGCAATTCCATGCAACTATCCCCGTATCTGAAAGTGGTGACAATTCTAGGCCTACATAGACAGTTTGTGATAACTCTTCTAGTGCAAGCAGGTATGATGGCGTTTCATGATAGTCATCTCAGTGGTAGGAGCTCAAAGCTTGTTATATTTGTTATGAGGTTGGGCATGTGGTCAGGCATTGTCCTCATCGTGCACCTCCTGCCCAAGCTTTAGGATCTCAATAAGTCCGTCCATCCCTAACATCAGCAGCTAGAGACACCTCTAAGGCATGAGGGGTGGTACGAGAGGAGGTCTCGGTGTAGTGGGAGGTGGAGCCTATTTAGGCCCACAGGCTAATGGGGGGCATAGAGTATGCTATGCTATCCCACAGGCTAATGGGGGGCATAGAGTATGCTATGCTATCCCAAATAAAGCCAAGTCAGAGGCCTCCGATACGATTATTAGGGGTATGCTTAAGGTGTGCCACCATTTTACATTAGTTTTATTTGATTCAGGCTCTACTTATTCTTATGCATTAGCTTATTTTGCTTCAGAATCTTGATATTATGTGTGAGCCTCTTGTCAGGCCTATTTGTGTTTTCCCCCAGTAGTTGAATCATTAGTGGTGAATCGGGTATGTCAGGGTTGTATTGTGACTTTTATGAGGAGAGATACTATTGCTAACTTGATATTGTTCGATATGGTAGACTTTGATATGATATTGGGCATGGATTGGTTATCACTCCATCATGTTATTCTTGCTTTGCCTGCGAAGGGGGTGTCATTTGTGGTGTATTGTGATGCTTCCGGAGTGGGTTTAGGTGGTGTATTGATGCAGAGGGTGGAAAGTGACAACTTATGATTCTAGACAACTGAAGTTTATAAGGGAAGCTACCCTACCTTTATAGTTGGTTGTGGTACTGTTTGTGTTGAGTTTGTGGCGATATTATCTTTATGGGGTTCATTGTGAGATCTTCCCCGATCACTGGAGTCTCATATACATCTTTTCTTAGCCCAATTTGAATATGAGGCAGCGTAGGTAGTTGGGGTGCTAAAATACTATGACATCTTTATTCTATATCACCTGAGCAAGGTGAATGTAATGGTAGATGCTTTGAGCTGGAAGGATACTAATATGGGGAGTTTGGCATTCTTTGAGGGATGAGGAGAGGCCCTTAGCTTTGGAGGTTCAGTCACTTGTTAGACAGCCTGTTCGGTTGGACATTTCCCCTATCCAGAGTATTTTGGCCTCTGTTGATGCTAGATCTCCTTTGCCTGATCAAATATATGCTCACCAGTTTGAGTATGCTAGATTGATCTTGATTCATTGTAAAGTGTTAAGGGATGATGCCAAGGCGGCTATTATTGTTTCTGATAGTGGTTTAAGAATAAATGGTGCAATTTGAGTGCCCAAGGTAGAGGAGTGGGTGAGATTAATACTGGAGGAGGCACATTTTGCTAGATATTTCATCCACCCTGGTGTGCAAAAATGTATCATGATTTGAAACAACATTATTGGCGGTTCGGGATGAGAAGGGCAAGTGCAGTCCCATATTTTATTAGGTCGTTTGAGATTTTGAGGAAAGTTGGTGAGGTTGCCTATGAGTTTGCATTGCTATTGAGATTATCAGTAGTTCATCCTAAATTTCATATCCCCATGTTATATCAATACATTCCAGATGAGTCCCATGTGATCTCTTATGATTAAGTTGAGTTGGGTTCATACTTGCCTTATGAGGATGAGCCAGTAGTTATATTGCATAGGCAGATCCAACGGTTGAGGTCCAAGGATATACCTTCAGTAAAGGTTTAGTGGCGACACCATCTAGTTGATGAGGCTACTTAAGATTTAGAGTCGGATATGCAGGCCAGATATCCTAGCCTTCTTGAGGCTTCAGATACCTTCTTTTCCTTTATATTTGAGGACGAACATTATTTTAGTGGTGAATGATGTAATGACCTTGTAGGTCATTTTTGAGATTACCAGTGAAAATTGCTATTTTGTCCTTTCTAAGTTATTTTGGACCTATTTTGAACTACTTCTATTGTTGAAACTGAAATTCTGAGTTTTAAAAGTGGAAATATGAGTTTTGACAATTTTGGGAGCTTAAGTTGTTGAAAAAGTAAGTTTATGTACCATTCTGAGTTTTGGGCGTCAGATTTAAAATCTGTCAATTTGATTAGCTCTGGAACGTCGAATCTAGTTTAGGAGAAGTTACAAAACTAAATTCGGAGTTATAATGAGGTTTTTGGATCCAAAGTTGTGTTTTTAGTTGTTTTCGAAGCCAAAATTTGACAGAATCAAAATTTTGAAAGGTCCAATACTTTTGAATGGTGAAACTAATTCTAAAAATAATCTTGTCATAATTTTTGGAGTTTCCAAGGGCAGTTTCGGTATTTAGAGTTTTCAACTAGTTTATTTGAGTTGCACCAGTAATTATGTCAAGGAGACCTTGAAATCAAATTTTAGTTATTCCGTTGAGTTCAGATCACTGTTTCTGGTATGGATACATATATGTTTTGTGTGAATCGGGTTCCGAATGGACTTTGGGGGTCCATTTTGTGATTTGATCATTGCTCGTGTGAAGGATTTGGTGCATGGTAATTTTACTCTCCGTGTTTGCGGATAACAAATTCTATCCTTCTCCGCATTCACGGTCAAGCTTCCGTGTTTATGGAGGTCTTTCTGGTCTAGTGCTCTGCGTTCGTGGAGTACATTTTCATCTGTTCAGCTACTAAAATTCGGGAGTCACCATTTTTACTCCATTTTCAAATATTTCAAGCTTTTGGGTTGACTTTTGACGAAGGTTTTTATGGATATCTTTTTGGTAAATATTCTAACATCATTATGATTAATTTCCATGACTTTTAATTTGATTTTGTCTTGATTTCATGATTTTGAATATCAAAAATTGGGAATTTTTAGTCTATGATTTAGAAACTTTAATTGGTGATTTCTCCTTTGGTTGGAACTCGATTTTGGTGTGATTTTCACCCACGAACTCCTTTTCTCATGTAGATTCATAATTTTAAGTCAATTTTTAGATTCGAGAACCTCAAATTTTAGCCCTAATTTTGACCATTTTGCCCTTAAATCTAACTCGTGCAAATATGGGTATCAAAATTTATCTCTAGACGTGTAGTATCTATTCTTGATAGTGATTGATTGATTGTTGATCATTTGGAGACTTGAGTTTATTGAAAGCTTGTCCTAGTGCGGTTTCGACATTGAAGTAGGTTCGACTAACCTTTTTTGGACCGAATTTGAGTTATTGGATATGTATATGTGATAATTGTAAGATTTAGAATGTTTCTTGAGTAATTACACTATTATGATAGTATTTTGAGGAAATGTGGTATTGATTATATGGAATTAGAATAAATTGTAACTCTACTGGTAAATTGAGATGCATTCTTGAAATTTGAATTATTTTTGGATGTTATTGTGATAATATGAGATTTCTGATATTACTTGGAAGGCTTTGTGGAAATTTTATGGTAATTTAGATATTTTTGAGAACCGTGTGTATATCTTGGGACATGTGCGGTCTGATATCTTCGGTACACTTAGTTATTGGTAAAAATATGATGATTTGAGACAAGATGATGTTTTGTGGTACTAGTTGTGGCATTTGTTGCTATTGTACCTGATTCTATGATGGTTATTCACTAGTATTTTTATGATGATGCTATTACATACCTTGATTGTGTAATTGGCATGCATTCATCTCACATTGCATTTATATTACCCCTTGACCACGCTAAGGTGGCAACGCTGAGATTCTGAGATATTATGGACTTCTATGCATATATTAGGGCTTATGAAGTCCGGTGTGATCGGTATTTTTGGTTATTGGGGAAATTGTGGCAATTTGAGATATTTCATGGCTTGTAGTACTAGATGAGGCATTTTGCATGCTCCTTTCTGATCTTATGAGGGTTATTCCTTGATTACCTCATTATATTGTTGTTATATATATTGACTTGTGACATTGGCATGTATATGTTTGTACCACCCCTTGTCTACGCTGAGGTAGCAAGGTTGAGATACTACATCACTTTTTATAAAACCCCTTTCCTACGTTGAGGTAGCAAGGGGGATTGTGCTACTTGTTTTACACACCCTTAACCACACTGAGGTGGAAAGGTTGCGACATTGTGACACGCCTTGATCATGCTGAGGCGGCAAGGTTGAGATGTTGTGACAAACCCCCCCCCCTTCTCCCCCCGACTACACTGAGGTGGCAAGGTTGAGATATTGTGATACCACTTGATCACGCTGAGGTGACAAGGTTGAGAGGTTTCAGTATATGGTCTAACAAGACCCCATGCATCATTTTTCATACGTCACCCTTGGATTGCATCATTGACTATTATTGTTATCTGTATCTACCCTAATATATATATCGTGTGTACTAACCCTTTTAATGCAGGTGATAGGATTATTCATTATTACATAGTTGTTCAATTTCTCTTACCTAGTCGGTTGAACCTATTGGGTACATTTCGGTGTGCTTACCCCCACTTTGTTTCCTCCCGGTAGATCGAGCACAAGGACCCCATCAAGATAGTCGATCTCACTCTACCAGAGTCTTCTTTCCATCTATCCCAGATCATAGCGATGAGTCTCAGACATTGAGTTGTCATGGATCTTTTGAGATTTCCTTTGTTGCTCTTTATGTCAGACATTGTATTTGATATTATCAGATAACTTTGTATTTCTATTTGACATAGTTTTATTAACTCTTTCGGACTACTTTAGATGCTCTTGTACTCATGACTTCAAGTTTTGGGATTTTGTATTAAGTCTTATGGTTGTTCTTACTTGTTTTTGCTTTCCTTTAGTCGCGATCTGTTTTTGGGTTGTGACAACATCTCCTTGAGCCTTATGATTGGTCCCTTTCTTTTTGTCAAAGCTTTGATAAGCACCTTTAGAAGACCTTTGACCTTGTTGAAAACGGCCACCACCGAACTTACCATAAGAATATCCACCATCATAACGAGCCCTCTTCGACTACCTTGTCCTCATCTTTCGTTGTTTCTCACTCTTTACTTGTTCAGCATATGTCATAAGTTTAGAGATATTCATTTCTTTAATAAGAATAGCGGCCTTACACTGCATCTTTACCAAATTAGACATACCTAAAGTGAATTTATTCATGTGGGCCCTAGAGTCGGCCACCAACGAAGGAGCATATTTTAACAACTTGGTAAACTTAAGGGAATACTCCCTCACACTTATATCACCTTGCTTCGAGTTCATGGATTCCATCATTTCAAGTGAGACAAAATGATCGAGCAAAGTGGCTTTAAGCATCTCCCAACCAATAGGCCCTTCTTCAACTCTCTCGTACTTCCATTGAGTAAACCAAACTTGTACAACTCCCTTAAGTTGATATGCTGCCAATTTGGCTCTTTCTTCGGAGGATACCCCCATAATCTCCACCACCTTGTAAAATTCATCAATGAACTCTTGTGGATCCTCATCCACCTTGGAACCATATTCATTCTAGAAAAATATATTATACTCAAAGTAGGAGTGGAAGCCTTTAAAGAAGCAACGGCTTGAGCCAAGAAAGTGATAGAAGCCCTAAACTCATCATTGGAGACTTGGTCCACTTGAGAGACTTAAGGAGCTAGGGGAACTTGGCCCTCATTAGCATTATCTCCCCAAGGAAACAGAGCACTTCATGGATCCATTTCTAAAAATTTCAGAGAACAAGTGTTAGGAAATGGAAGCTTTGAAGGCACGACACATATCTCAAAAGAAGCAAAGTGTTTCCTAAACATCTCATAGCCTCTTATTCATGGATGTGGTGCACTTCATACCAATGAACAAGATACTACTAAACATGGCATGTTAGACTCCCTAGGATGGTTTCAAACCTTGTGCTCTAATACCACTTTTTGTCACGACTAGGACCTATGGCCTAGCCATGACACGGCGATGCGACACTCGAAGGCATCTTATCCAAGCCTTGTGCGCATATCATATGCATTCATAAGGTAAAGCAAGCATACATAAGAGAATAGGCAAGTGGAATACATAAAAGTAAAGTGTCATAGTTTCCCTTATGAGAATATATATCACTTCATAGTATCCAAAACATACCTCTACATCATAAGATCTTGGCAGGGTCTAGAACATAGCTCACTAGCTCACCCTCAAGATATCCATCAAAAGGAAATGATAAAGCCTCAACATATGAAAATATCGTAAATGGGTTTGTTCCCGAAGCATGGGAACTTACCAACAGTCTTCAAACTCAACTCTTAATCTAGCCACGAAATGGAGTATCTGCCTCGTCATCCGTTCCTACTTGGTTAGATCATGTAAGCAAAGAAGTATGCATTATTACATGGCATGTACTAAGTATATGGGTAGGCCATGAATCAAACGACATCAATATAATATCAATATACATAGTCATAACCAATATGATAAGGACACAATATGCATGAGCAGTGTAAGTTTTAAAATCATGAGAACAACAGTATCAAAATCCTTTTGTAAAATCCTAACATACATATGTGGGAATAAGACTATAACCAACATATAAGACCATATGAACTATTATATGGTTCTCGATGTTTCCTCTACACCGAGTGAAAGAGGAGTCTACTTTGCCAGGGTAGACTCAATCCTCACTCTATAGGCTTTATCCTAGCACAGTGAGAACCCATCATTTAACCCCACCCTTTAGGCTCTATCCTAGCACAGTGAGTGTCAAATAAAACGTTATATGGATCCATTAACATACCTTTAAGGCATAAAACATGAACATCATTCTTATGGTGGCACATAGTTATGCGACTCTGGATCATTCTTATGGTGGCACATAGTTATGCGACTCTGGAATCTACCAAAGTTTTCTTGGTGCTAAGTCATATCCCCCAAAATACATAAATCATGCATTAAGGTAACTTTCAACATAGTTCATACTTCATTAAAATCATTCTTTCATAGTTCATATAATTAGCATTATGATCTTTCATGAAAACATCTCATGTCACAAAAATAGTCCATTCAATTTGCTTTTCATCATAGTGTAGGTAATTATTCCCACCTTTGCATCATAATTATAAAATTTAGGGTCTTAATCACCCTCTTTATCATAGCAGTATTATCATAATAACATCATCATCATAATCACTTAAAATATGTCTTTCATACTTGATGTCATAACCATGAAAATCTGTGGTTTTATCATAGGAGACTAGGGCTAACTGTGGGTTCATAAATAACTAAGTCAAATCATGCAATTGGATGAAATTCATGGAGGAAACGTGCAATTAAAATCAATTTGGATCATCAATAAAGGAACCCACATCACATCATCAAGTGCTACTCATGCATACTTGAAATCACATACTTTCACTTGAAAACCGTAGTAATCATGTAACCCTTCATAATTCATGGATAATTAGATATAATAACCATATAGTATTTATAATTCATGCATTGAGAATCATGGCTTAAGAGCCGATAGGAAATTATCTTTAAAGTTTGATATAAAGAAGGTTTTTGATTGGGCTTCATGGATGAAATTAGTCCATTTAATGAAGCTCGTACATACCTCAAGTGAGATCCTTAAAACTTGAGTAGAATAACCTTGAAATCCTCAGCAAAGCTTTGAACCCTAGCTTCAATGAAGCCCTTATTCTAAAAAGAGAATTATTTGAGAATCCTTGAGAGAGGTTTGAGAATGAATGAATTAGAATGAGTTAGGAATAGAATTTATAGGGTTGGGGTTGGTTAAGTTGGTTAAGAGGGCCAACCTGATGTAGTTTAGAACTTAAATAAATTGAAAATGTCATAAATGCCCTTCATTTTTAAAAACTACCAGAGCCGACCAAGAGAACTCTTCCACAGGCCATGGTTCCATCTACGGCTCGTGACTTGGCTCATAGACTTGTGCCACCAAAAGTCGAATCACAAAAATTTGCATCTTTCAAACCACAAACATGTAGGACAACCCATCATGGTTTCTACGAGTCATAAGTCCTTTCATACATTATCCTTAGACTTAGGAAAATTTCCATCCTTCAAAGGCCCTTTTGATATACTAGCCACGGACCGTGATTCCTTTGACGACCCATCTTATTAATCGTAAATCAACTTACAGAAATTCCCCAATTTTTTACTTTCACTAGACTCAATCCATGAGACCATCCTATAACCCGTGGATCCATCCACGAGCCGTAGACTAGCTCATAGGATCAAATCAATTCCAAAATTCCTGACTTTCATTTTTCAAGCCTATAAACATAAGGGGTGTAACAGGTGAGCTTGTGGACAAAAAGGCTAATGGTCAAATTTCTTGGCAAACTCGTTGTTGCTAGCCAAAAGAACAAGAAAACAAGGCCTCAAACACTGCTAAAATGGAAAAGTGAAGACAAAAATCAGTGATCCATCAACCTAATTATCAATATTACAAATGCTTGTAGAACAGATGAGAAAAAGGAGTTATTGCACACTATTAAAAAGTGTGATACAAAAGTCTTATTGGATGATGCACAAACCATGTTGGCAAGATCGATCAAGCTCGCAGATTGAAACCCACTTAAACCAATCAAAGGAGGCTTTTGGTGAGCAAAAAAGCACATATGTGACTCGCCAATATTATTGGCAAGCTTGACTAACATCGCCAAACACGAAACGATATAACATCATGCATACTTTTTAGCCGAGTATAAAAGGGCACTTGGTGGGAGTTTTGATTATTTTAATCTTCTTTTAGGAGTGCATTTAACAATCTTGGAGAGGAGAGTGAAAGAAAAACACGAAACAGAAACAAATACTTTGGGGATTTTGCAACACCTCATTGTAAAGAGGAAGCGATTTTGCATTAATTTTCTCGAATTTCTTCTTGAATTTAGAATTTTTTTTAGCTACTACAATGGAAGAAAACCTATTTGGTAACTTACCAATTTTATATTCCGTGATTAGCTAAAACCCCAATGTTTTATTATGTGTTAATTGGTTATTAGGTGTTCAATTTTACTGAATGTGTTGTTGATTTCTCATGAGTTTTGTTGTTTCACCATGTTTTCACTTATGAATTGAGAGTGCACACTTGATTTTAGCTTAGGATCTTCTTGTATGCTTGAGAGGGTTGCATGAAGTGATGTAGAATAGAATTGTCATTAATGTGTTGACACCCAAAAAGTGAATAGCTCACAAACATTCACAAAGTTTCTCAAGTGTTCATGAGGGTCTTCATGAGCTAACCCCTTGAACAAACCCTTCATTTGGAGTAATTGGAGAATTGGGCTCGTCACGTGGAAGTTTGAGTTTCTGTCTAAGGGAGGCAAGTGGATTTCACCTACCCTTCCCATGTTCATAGCATATGGTTCCTCATTCTGATAACCTTCATCATCATCCCTACATCAATAGCAACATCTCCTTGTTCTCTCTAATTAGAACCAGAACAAAGCACCAAAAACACAAAATAAAAATTTAAAGCAACAATTACTAAAAACAAGTTAAAAATACCACTTCAGTGAAAGAATCAAACACCAATCCCCAACAACGACGCCATTTTTTGTAATGCTCAAACTACTTCTCTATCATTGGAAGAGTAGGTAGTCCCTAGCAATATAAACCCAACTTTAAAGAGTCGAGATCAATCCTATAAGAAATGGAATGTCAGATTCTAATTTTGAAGTTATTATTTGAACAAGTTGATTGTACTTGCTACAAAAAATTAATTTGGAATTAGGCTAAATTACTACTAATTGTGCATTTGAATAATTAAAATGTAACGAAGGATGAAAGCATTTCAGAGATGTGCATAGTTGAATATAATTTCGATGAATGGGTCTCAATTATTGAATCAAATGGCTAATTTGACTATGGGTAGGATAGAAAGTTGATAACCACAATCACAGTTAAGTCAATTGTGGTATATCGATGTGAATCGGTTAAAACTTCACACGCAATTCACACAAGAGCCAAAGGAACCTATGCATAGCTAAATGATCCAAACCTTGGTCAATTGAATTGTACTATGGTATTCAACACCAATATGCGTTACACATGACTATTATACAATCTGATTGAACGTAATCATCCATTGAGTGTATGGGTACCATGTCCCTCGTCGGAACAATAGCAAAGCAAAAATAGATAATAATAGTAAAGCAGCAAAGTAAAATGGCACAAGCTATTTTACTTGCAAACCCCATTGCTCAAGAGAGGATAAAATCATGACATGCACTCACAAGATTTCAACCTAACTCCATTAATCTCAAGAGAGCAAAGCTTTGGATTACAAAATCTTAAATCAAAGAATCTAACTCTAAATCATTTCCCCCTCATCGTGATAACTCTACCACTGGTACGAGCAAACTAAGTAGCTACTTCGCTACCCACTAAATTGACTAACTCTAGCCAAATTAGACTTCAAGACTCACCATAGCTAACTCTAGCAATGAAGAGTAGAAGCTTGCTTAATATCTGTAAGACCCGGTAAAATTACCAAAATACCCCTAGAGGAGGGATATGTACATAACACATCTTTCAATGCTTGTATGAAAAATCTAAGATTGGATTTTTGATCAGCATGAAAAATTGAGTGGGAAAATGGTCTCAGTTAATTTTTAGAGTGACTGAATCAAAAGATAATTTTTTGACACAAAAACCAAAAAAGTGTCGGTGCGCGACAGAGGTGCATTGCGCCTCTGTAACGGACCCACACTTATATTTTTTTCAAAATTTATTGACGGGATTGGGGAAAACTCATTCAGAAACTTTTCAGAGAAAAATACACTGTACGCGACCAGTCCGCGTCGCGGACCGGTTATTTTGAAGCTGAAAATTTTCTAAATTTTTTAGGGGAATTCCGATCAATTTGCAAACCCTCCTAAACTCAATACACAGTCTTATTAGGTCATTTTGATGTAAAAAGGGTCTAAAACCCCATTCTAAGTCCTTTTATAACAATCGAACAAGACTAGGGCTTGAGGAAAAAGGAGAAGACCTTGAGATTGAGGAATTCAAGAGGAAATCCTTGAAGTGATTGTTGATAGCTTCATACCAGGTATATAAGGCTACACCAAAAGCATGATATTATCCTCTCATGTGCCCCATAGATGGTCATAGAGGAGTCGAGTGTCCACGAGTCCCAAACGTGTTTCTTAAAATAATTCTTGAATGTTTTCTCACAAATTATATATAATTACATGTATTTTTGTATGTTGATGATCATCATAGACTTATTTTCTTGAATTGGATATTTTCATGAGAAATTGCATAACCGTACATGTTAACTTTTGAAAGCATACATGAATGAATCTAAAGGTTGAGTCTAGAGCGTTGACGTGAGATTGTGGATTGTGGTAAGAGAATGATGATGAGTTTTTAGAGCTTGATAGTCCTATGAGTCTCCATACATAAACTCTAATGAGGGTCTATTCGATTATTACCTAATGATTGTTCCAAGCCTTGAGCGATTGATTGAGATTGATTCATGAAAAGGTTAAAGTCCCTGTGAGTTTGATTGATGATAGGGTTAGAGTCCCTATGAGCTTAACTAATAAAAGGCTTAAAGATCCTATAAGTTTGATTGATGATAGGTTTAGATTCCCTATGAGATACTAATTGATGACGGGGTTAAAGTCCCTATGAGATTGGTTGAGATAGAGTTCTTATGAGCATTCAGTCTTGAGAGGAGTATCGAGCATCGAAAGAGTGAGAATTAGTCCAACTCAAGCTACGTCGCCAAATGTAGGTGAGGATTAGAACCAACACATTACATTGTGGTTCCCTCTTGAGTTGAGTTTATGTCCCTGAAACAATAGAGGACTTGTTGAGGTTTTTTCCCTTAGTGGATTTGATTTTTTCCCTACCTGGCAAGTACGAAACGATTGTGGCAACATCAGCGGGATTTTTGTACAATCACTGGCTCATAAGTGATTGTTGTCGGATAAGAGAAACTTTCAAAAGTTTCCAGAGTACTCCGAGTTGAGTTGAGTTCTATTGAGTTGAGTTGGGTTGAATCCCCTTGAGATGATTCTGATTTGATTGATGAGGTTGAGATGTTGATGGGTCACTTGTCTACTCTTTATTCTTTCTTTAGAATAGACACTTGACATGTTGATTGTTTATTATTCTGAGTCAATGTTGTATCATATTATTCTACCTATTTCTGTTTCATTCGGCTATTTTACATACCATACATTCCATGTACTGATGCCACTCAGCGCTGCATCATTTTATGATACAGATACTAGGATTAGGGATCGTCAACAGGCACATCATTGAAAATCCAGGATGTTCAACTTATTGGTGAGCCTCCTCTACTCCGAAGGATCCACTATTATTTATTTTATCATGCTTTCGAGTTAGACTAGACTAGTCTTATATTTTGATTTTGGTAAGCATGGGTCTGTCATTGGCACCACTTGATTAGTGATAGAGGCTTCATAGATGATAGTCGAACGTTGATGTTGAGATTGTGAGCTAGTTCTTCATACTAGCCTTTGTTATGAATCTATTATTATTTGAGACATTAGATGAGATGAGCCCATTTACCTTTTTTTACTTACGCTGATCTGTAGAGTTGTTGGATTGAATGGATGTGATGAGGCCAAGTGGTTCGCTTGGGGACTAGCAATAGTCACTGGGTGCCGGCCACATCTCGGGTACCCTCTTGGGGCGTGACAAACTTGGTATTTGAGCACAGAGCTCAAGTTTCTTATGGAGTCTATGAAGTCAAGTCTAGTAAAGTCCTTATTATCGGTGTGAAGAGCTCCACATCCATAATATGGAGGCTATAGGACATTTCGGAATAGTTTCACTTCTTTCATGTTCTAAATCGTGTGATGGAGCATAAATCTATGAAAAGTCCTCCTCTAATTCGTGCTCTACGCATTGTAGAATTGTGATCATACCTCCCAAAAGAGTCGTCAAGGGTAGGGGACGACCCGCCAGGAAAGATGTTACCCACCTGACCCTCAAGAACATGAGGATCCTGCAGACTAAGCTTTCCCTGTTGAGCAGTCCTCGCAAGATGAGGTCTCCAATGTTGAACTACGCCAGGTTGTTCAAACTCTAGCCCAGGCTGTCACAGCACCAACTGCGAGACAAGGAGTGATTAGACATGATTCCTATGACACGTTTGGAATTCGGGAATTCTTGAGGATGAAGCTGCCTTAGTTCACAGGTCTGCATCCACTGAAGATACTGAGAACTATGTGGAGGAACTTCAGAAGGTGTTCTAAGTGATGCATGTGGATGATGCTGACAGGGTTGAACTGGATGCTTACCAACTCGAGGATGTGGCCAGACTATGGTTCGACAAATGGAAGAAAGGTAGAGGAGATGATGCTCCATCGTTGACTTGGGCAATGTTCGAAGAAGCCTTCTTGGGACGTTTCTTCCCAAGAGAACGAGGAGAGTTTAAGGTAAGAGAGTTCTTGAATCTGAAATAGTGCTCTATGATTGTGCAAGAGTATGGGTTGAAGTTCACGCAACTATCTTGCTATGCTCCGAACATGGTTGCTGATATGAGGGGAAGAATAGGGATGTATGTTGATAGGTTAAATAGAGGACCTAAGAGAGATGGGAGGAGAGAAATGCTTGTGAGTGATATAGACATTGGGCGATTGATAACATTTGTGCAACAAGCTGATGAGGAGAGACAACAGGATAGAGAAAAGTTCAAACGTAAGAAAGCTAAGACATTCAGTCATGAGGTCAGAAGGAAAAGGAATGGTAACCGATTTCCAGCACCATCATCTGCTAGTGCACCTGCACCTAGGGGCAGGTATAATTAGAGATCTCAGAATGCTGAAACCCAAGGACCTCAGTTGCAAGCTAGTATGGCTCAAGGTTCACAGGATAAGCCACTCTGTGTTAAGTGTGGCAGATTGCACTTGGAGAGATGTCGTGAGGCAGATGATATATGCTTCAAATATGGCCAAGCAGGTCATTACCAGAGAGACTGTCCAAAGTGAGCTGATCGGGCTCAATCTTCTGCACTAGCCCCGCCAGCTAGAGAAAACCAGAGGGGCACTACATCAAGCGCAAGTGGAGCAACAAGCCATTTGTATACTATGGGTAGTCGCCAAGATTAGGAGAACTCCCTAAATTTTGTGATGGGTATGATTCGAGTCTTTACTTTTGATTGTTATGTTTTGATGGATCCAGGTGCCATATTTTCATTTGTAACTCCTTGTGTGGCCAGTAGATTTGATAGAACCCCTGAGAGTCTTCTTGAACCCTTTGATGTTTCTACTCTAGTAAGTGAGTCTATTCGAGATGAGAGAATCTATAGAGCTTGTGTAGTGTCCATCCATCATAAGGATACTCTTGTTGATTTGGTTGAGTTGGAGGTGGATGATTTTGATTTGATCCTTGGCATGGATCGGCTTCACACATGTTATGCCTCCGTCAATTGTAGATCCCGAACTGTTAAGTTCCAATTTCCATTTGTGAAAGGGTGATTCTTTTGCACCTAGAGGAAAGTTTATCTCATATCTTAGAGCCAGAAAGTTGATTTCCAAAGGTTGTATCTATCACCTCATGTGAGTGAAACATGATGATATTGAGTCCCCAACTATTGAGTCAGTCTCGATTGTAAATGAGTTTTCAGAAGTGTTTCATGAGGATCTGCATGGAGTCCCTCCTGATAGGGATATTGACTTTGGGATGGATGTATTTCCCGATACCCAGCCTATTTTAGTTCCACCTTATAGGATGGCCCTCGCTGAGTTGAAAGAGTTGAAAGAGAAATTAAAAGATTTGCTAGAGAAGGGCTTTATTAGGCCGAGTGTTTCTCCTTGGGATGCCCCTGTCCTATTCATGCGAAAGAAAGATGGATCCCTCAGAATGTGTATTGACTATAGGCAACTGAATAAGGTCACGATAAAGAATAAGTTTCTTCTTCTAAGGATAGATGATTTGTTTGACCAACTTCAGGGTGCCTCTTGTTTCTCAAAGATAGACCTCAGATCTGGCTACTATCAGTTAAAAGTGAGGGAACGTGATATCACAAAGACAGCCTTTAGGACTAGATATGGCCATTTTGAGTTCTTGGTCATGTCCTTTGGATTGACGAATGCACCTGCAGCCTTTATGGACTTGATGAATAGAGTATTCAGACAATATCTTGGTATGTTTGTGATTGTGTTCATTGGTGAAATTTGGGTGTATTCAAAAAATGAGGAGGAGCATGCTAATCACCTCAGATTAGTCCTCTAAACACTTAAGGACCATGAGTTGTATGCGAAATTCTCGAAGTGTGAATTCTGGCTTAAACAGCGGCTTTCCTAGGCCACATTGTCTCTAGTGATGGTATTCGAGTGGATTCCCAAAAAAATTATAGCGGTTAAGAACTGGCACAGACCGACCTCTCCAACTGACATAAAAAGTTTCTTGGGGTTGGTAGGATACTACCGCAGATTTGTTGATGAATTTTTTTCCCTATTAGCACCATTGACTAAATTGACTTAGAAGAAGGTCAAGTTTCAGTGGTCTGAAGAATGTGAGAAAAGTTTCCAAGTGTTGAAGATGAGATTGACTACTGTACTGGTCCTAGCCTTACCTGAGGGGAAAGAGGACTTTGTAATTTATTGTGATGCTTCAAGGGTTGGATTGGGATGTGTGCTGATGCAGAGAGGGAAAGTGATAGCCTATGCTTCCAGGAAACTGAAGGTTCATAGATGGAACTATCCAACCCATGATCTCAAGTTGGCAGCAGTGGTGCTTGCACTTAAAATCTGGTGCCACTACTTGTATGGAGTGCATGTGGATGTGTTCAATGACCACAAGAGCTTGCAGTATGTCTTCAGTCAGAAAGAGTTCAACTTGTGACAGAGGAGATGGTTGGAGTTGCTCAAGAAATATGACATGAGCATTCTCTACCACCCAGGTAAAGCTAATGTTGAGGGAGGAAGGAAAAAAGGAGTTGGCCAAAGAAGTGCATCGATTGGCTCGATTGAGAGTTCAACTTAAGGAGAATGATGAATGAGGAGTTAATGTTCAGAATAGGTTTGTTTCATCCTTAATGGTAGAGGTGAAAGAAAAGCAACACCAAGATACTATCATATTCCAATTAAAGGAGGTTGTCCACAAATAGAAAGTGATGGTTTTCTCCAAAGGGGGAGATGGAGTGTTAAAATACCAAAGTAGATTGTGTGTTCCGGATATGGATGGCATTCGAGATAGAATCATGACTGAAGCCCATAGCACTAGATATTTTTTCCATCCTGGCTCCACCAAGATGTACCACGACTTGAGAGAAGTCTATTGGTGGAGTGGAATAAAGAGGGATATTGCGGAATTCATTTCAAAGTGCCCAAATTGCCAGCAAGTGAATGTTGAGCATCAAAGGCCATGTGGATTGGCTTAGAACTTTGAGATTCCTGAAAGGAAGTGAGAGATGATCAACATGGACTTCATTACTGGTCTACCGAGGTCTCAAAAGCAACATGATTTGATATGGGTGATTGTAGACAGGATGACCAAATAGGCTCATTTCTTAGTAGTTAAGATGACCAACACTACGAAGGGGAATGCCAAGTTGTACATTCAGGAGATTGTGAAGTTTCATAGAGTTCCCTTGTCCATCATCTCGGATAGAGGAACTCAATTCACCTCCCAATTTTGGAGATCGTTCTAGAAAGGATTAGGTACTAAAGTGAACCTAAATACAGACTTTTATCCACAGACAGGTGGTCAAGCAGAGCGCACAATTTAGACATTATAGGATATGATGAGAGCCTGTGTTCTTGATTTCAAGGGAAATTGGGATGATCACCTACCATTGATTGAATTTGCATATAATAATAGTTATCATGCAAGCATTCAAATGGCTTCTTATGAAGCCTTGTATGGCAGGAGATTTAGGTTGCCAATTGGATGGTCTGAAGTTGGAGAAGCGGACTTGACTAGGCCTGGTCTTGTCCACCAATATATGGAGAACGTTAAGGTCATTAGGTTGAAGACTGCTCAGAGTCGCCAGAAATCTTATACCAACATGAGGAGAAGAGACCTAGAATTTGAGGTGAATGATTAGGTGTACATGAAAATGTCACTTATGAAAGGTGTCATAAGATTCGAGAAGCGGAATCCCATGCTTTAGGGGGCCCTATCAGATTGTGAAGAGGATTGGGAAGGTTGCTTATGAGCTAGAGTTGCCTTCTGAGTTAGATGGTATTCATCCGGTATTCCATGTATCGATCTTGAAGAAGTGCTTGGGAGATCTTGCCTTGGTGGTCCTAGTTGAGAGTATTGGAGTAAAGGATAGCTTGTCCTACGAGGAGATTTTTATTTGAATCCTTGATCTTCAGGTTCGTAAGTTGAGAAACAAAGAGATAACCTCAGTCAAAGTCCCGTGAAGAAATCAATTCGTTGAGAAAGCCACATGGGAAGCTAAGGAAGAGAGAAGGCCAAATATCCACACTTATTTGTGCCAAATGATGAGAACGTCGAAGGTAAATTTCTTACCCTTGACTAAATTGATAGATCTATTCTTGAGTCCGAGTAGAGTTAATTGAGGTTGATGAGGATGTCGAGAGTTTGACTGGTTGAGGCGAATGTAGAGATGAGTCTTGAGTTTATTTGTGCCTTGGTATCCACCTTTGCTCATCATTTGAGGACGAATGATCCCAAGGGGGAGATGATTTAACGCCCGGTGAAATTACCAATACACCTAGAGGAGGGGTGTGTGCATGATGCACCTTCCAATGCTCGTATGAAAAAATTTATACCGGATTTGTGATCATCATGAAAAATTGAGTGGAAAGATGGTCTCAGTCGATTTTTAGAGCGACCGGATCAAAAGATAATTTTTCTACCCAAAATCTGAAACGGTGTCGGTGTGCGATGAAGGCGGTTTGCGCCTCTGTAGCGGACCAACACTTATATTTTTTTCAAAATTTTTGGACGAGATTGGGAAAAACTCATTCAGAAACTTTTCTAGAAAAAAATACAATGTACGCAACCAGTTCGCGTCGCGGACTGGGTTATTCCGAAGTTGAAAATTTTCTAAATGTTGTGAGGAGCATTCCGGTCAGTTCTCAATCCCTCCTAAACTCAATACATAGTCTAATTAGGTTGTTTTGACGAAAAAAAGGGGTCTAAAACCCCATTCTAAGTCCTTTTATAACAATTTAACAAGACTAGAGCTTGAGGAAAGAGGAGAAGAGCTTGAGATTGAGGAATTCAAGAGGAAATCCTTGAAGTGATTTTTGAGAGCTTCATACCAGGTATATAAGGATAAACTAAAAGCATGAGATTGTCCTCTCATGTGCCCCATAGATGGTCATAGAGGAGTTGAGTGTCCACGAGTCCCATACATGTTTCTTAAATTGATTTTTGAATGTTTTTTCACAAATTATATCTAATTACATGTATTTTTGTATGTTGATGATCATCATAAACTTATTTTCTTGAATTGGATATTTTCATGAGAAATTGCATAACCGTATATGTTAACTTTTGAAAGCATACATGAATGAATCTAGGGGCTGAGTCTAGAGCCTTGATGTGAGATTGTTGATTGTGATTGTGATTGTGGTGAGAGAATTATGATGAGTTGATAGAGCTTGATAGTCCTATGAGTCTCCATAAATGAACTATAATGAGGGTCTATTTAATTGTTCCCAAACGATTGTTCCAAGCCTTGAGCTATTGATTGATATTGATTGATGAAAGGTTTAAAGTTCTTATGATTTTGATTGATGATAGGGTTAGAGTACCTATGAGCTTGATTGATACAAGGGGTAAAGTCCCTATGAGTTTGATTGATAATAGGGTTAGAGTCCCTATGAGATACTGATCGATGACGGGGTTAAAGTCCCTATGATATTAGTTGAGATGGAGATTTTATGAGCATTGAGTCTTGAGGGGAGTATCGAGCACCGAAAGAGTGAGAAATTGTCCAACTCGGACTCGTCAAACTACGTTGTCAAACGTAGGTGAGGATTAGAACCATCACATTACATTGTGGTTCCCTTTTGAGTTTAGTTTATGTCCCTAAAACAATAGAGAACTTGTTGAGGTTGTTTCCCTTAGGGGATTTGATTAATTCCCTACCTAGCATGTACGAAACAAAATTGCTCAAATTTTATGTCTATTTAATTTTGATATTATATTATTTAAGTATGTTTGAATTGTTAAGCTTTGAGTAAAATTGACATATTGTGTGATTATTTCTATTTATGTGTTTATTTCATGTTTAGACAACACATAGTTGGTGTAAATTCATTGTCTAAATTTCTGTTCTTTTTCATATTCATTTTTTACGATGATATATGTTCATGACTTAATAAACTGAAATGACAAAAAATAATTCATTGACAAGAATTCATTGTGTAAAATATTGCTCTCAGTTTGTAGATTCTTCTTTTTATGACTAAACTAAAGAAAAGAAAAACTTTAGGTATTCATGATTCCTAACATGTACTAATGTGGTATGATTAACATCTGGATGAAAAATATATTTTGTGTTCTTAGTAAAATTGCATTCACTTTTTCCTTATATAAAATAAAATTTGTAACTTTCTTTGCATTTTATTTAAGTGATGATTTTTTTAGAATATTAAATTAATGATTTTATGTTGATCCATATAACAAATATTGAATTGCTTAATTATGCTTTTCACGAGTCACAAAGACCAAGTTTTCATATAAAAGAAATTGAAGTGTTTTTTACTTTGTAACTTTTTCTGAATTTTAAACATTTTTTGTAACTAACTTCCTTAAATTAAATCGCTAGAAGCATTATTAGGCCGACAGTAAATAGGCAAATTTTGCGATTTAAACAATATTGCACAAATTTTAGGTGTGACATAAAATAATAACTCGTGGCAAGGATGGAAAGCACTGCTAACAATATACCACATTAATAAAATAAGATAGTTTTAAACTAGTTTTAAATAAAATCAAAAAAGGCGGGTGAATAACATATTTTTTGTAAAACTTATCAAGATAATATATTCAAATTGAGTTAAGCCATAAATAAGTCAATAAAGCGACCGTTCTAGAACCACGAGACTCGAGGGGTGCCTAACACCTTTCCCTTGATCAACAGAAATTCCTTATCCGATCTTTGTTTTCGCAGACCAAAAAATAAAGAGTTGTTTCCTTTTGATTAGGGATTTAAAAAAAAGGTGACTTGGAATACCAAAACTCAATTCCAAGTGGCGACTCTAAATAATAAAATAATCCCCATTATAAATGTCACTATAGTTGAAAAAAACTCTATTTTTCGAAACACCACATGCGGGGGGAGGGGGGGGGGGAGGGGGGGGTTGATAGATGGTGACTCTGCTTGGATAACCAGATTCGAGCTTATCAATATTGACTTGTATATGGCTTTATTATTTTTAATATTGTATTCATTGATTTAATGTGATATTTGCCCGCTAATTTATTACTTTGATATTACTTGAACAGTAATATAACTATCTTCTCCCCCGTACCCATCTGAGTCTTCTGAAAATCCACTTCATTCGAAGATGTGGTCTACGCTCCCGAAACTTTCTTTGAGATACCAGAGATGTGATTACGCCCCTGGGAAGGATTGTAGTTGCACAAATATTAGGAGGGAAGGTCCAAACAGTGAGGGCAGAAAGCCCTGCTACCGATAAATTGTTCCTTTCCGACTCGAGTTGTCCACTCGTTTTACATTCAATCTAGACACCAAATTCATTAAGACATAAAATCTAGTTGAACCAGCCTCATACAATGATTATTTCTCATAGAGTATGTTTATTTGCATCATGAGCATTTAAGTTAATGGGACCCAGCATTAAGGTCAAGTCCGTATGAGACAGATACCTTTTTATTTTAAATTATCATGTGCATTCTTTGTGCTACTCGTCACATTATGGGAAAGACTATATAAAATGTCAACCGTTATAAGATGAATTATTTAAAAAAAAAAGTCATAATTATCTTTTTAAATTATTCAATTGTACTACTCCTTTTTTATCAAAATTTTATTTTATTTTCTTATCCCAAAGCACTTCTAAAAAAAAAAAGAAATTGTAACTATAGAAAAAAATTTATTTTTCTTGTAAAAAAAATCATATACTATTAACTTTTTTTAAAAAAAAAGTTTGTTTAGAAAGGTCGAACTACGCACATTTGATTCTTATCTCGATAAAATACGTAGGCAGCCCTCCTAGGGTTCAGTGATCTTTATTTATAAAATTATAAAAAATATATATATATTTCTTAGTAAATTTAGAAAAGACATTTTTTCTTCTTATTCATAAAAGTAAAAGAAAATATTTATTTCTTATTCCAAAAATAAACACGAATATTTCTTTGATTTGAGAACTACGCTCACCTGATTCTCATCTAAATGAGATACATAGGCAACCCTCCTCGGGTTCAGTGATTGTTCCTCAAAAAATAAAATAAAAGAATAAAAAAGAAATTCGTATTAAAAAAATTATTAATCTTTATTCAGAAAATCAAATTCAAAAAGAAAGATTTTGTTCTCTATTCATAAAAGTTGAACAAAAAAATTATTTATTCAAAAGAAAAAAATATTTTTATATATTTTTTTCATAGAACTACGCACACCTGTTTCTCATCTCCATGATATACGTAGGCAACCCTCCTCGGGTTCGGTGATTCTTATTTTAAAAAAACAATAATAATAATTCTTTATCCCCAAAAAATAATAATAAAAAAGATTTTACTCTATAAAAAAAAAGGATCCTCATTCAAGAAATTCAAAAAAGGAAGATCTTATTCTTTGTGTAGAGAAGAAAAATATTTTTTTCATTCTTATTCAAAAAATAAATTAAAAACTTTTTTATCCCTCTTCAAAATAAAAATAATATAAATAAAAAGGTACTTCTTGTCTTGATTGGTATTAACCTACTTATAAGTGTACATGAAAAAGTGTTAACTATTTTCCATAATAGAGTGGACCAACTTTATCGTGACCCATATAGATTCTTTTGGCACCTCTTAATTATACTTATGTCACACTTGAAAAATTCTCTTGCTCAAAGTTAAGGGTAAAAAAGATTCACCTCATTATTTCATATGCATTGTGTGGTGAGATTTAGATATAAAATTCAATGGCATGACTTGTTGATCTAGAACATGACCTGAATGTTTGTTGAGGCGAAATTTTGAGCAACATCTAATTTGAAAAAGGATTGCAGGCTTTCTTTGATCCAATTGTGCCTTGTAAGCCTACCAAATAACACCTGATCCCTAGTGGTTCTCATTTTGAACCTAAACCGTCTCTATTCTGATAACAGTATCTTATCCTATATCCTTTTTGTTGAGACAAGGACTTTTGATGATTAACAAAGTAAATGAAACAGGTAGATGAAACAGAAATATTTATCAGGTCCATTCCACAGAAGGAAAGACGGCACAGCAACGAAAAGTGCAACACGGCACAGCAGCAAAAAATGCAATATACTATTACAAACATACAATACCTGGCACTGGAAATAAGGAGGAAAACAAGGAATATTATCTCAACTAAAACTCCTAAAAGAAGAAGGTTACAAAGAAGGAAAGATTGTCAAGAAGCGTGAGATACGGATTGCAAAAAGGAATTCGAAAAGGAGTTGGAGAAGGAACTTGCTTACAGCTATAAAATCAGGTTCAAGATTCGCAAAGGGGTGTGCAAACAGAGAGAGAAAAAATGAAGCAAAAGAAAGAGCTATAAATCGAGTCTAGGGTTTTCTTTTGTCTCGTAGGAACGTTGTAATTCTCAGAATCTATAACTGAGAATAGTTTTATCTTCAAGTTAGTGTCAACAAGAAGATAAGTTGGGATACAATCCTTGGGAGGATTGTGAGTAGATTGTAGGTGTAGTTGTAGAAGTGAAGGTTGTTACAAGTTGTAATTAACTTTTGAAGGCTCACGTTGATTTTAATAAATTTGGAGAAATTCCTGTAGTTGTACAGGTCGTGCTTTTTACACCTATTGTGGGCTAGGTGTTTCCACGTAAAATAATTGTGTTCAAGGATTGAATTGTGTACGATTGAAACAGGTCATCTAACCTGTTCCAAACAAATAGGCAAATTCTAAGGTGCGCAGTTCTAACAAGTGGTATAAGAGCAGGTTTTCTTGTTAAAGGCTAATACCTAAGAAACGATCATCATGAACACCGCACCACCGATTGGACACGGAGAAGGACAGTCTGCCGTTAGACCCCCTCTCTTCAACAGAACACACTTCGCATGGTGGAAGGCCAGAATGGAAGACTTTATCCAAGGAGAAGATTATGAACTCTGGGATAGGATCATCATGGGACCAACTATCCCCATGCGAACTGTGGAAGGCAGACAAGTACCAAAAGAAAGGAGTGAATTCAATGCCGACGATCTAACAGCCATGAGAAAGAATGCCAAAGCCAAAAATTTATTGGTTTGTGGCCTAGGACCTGAAGAATACAACAGAATATCAAATTGTTCATCTGCCAAAGAGATTTAGGATGCACTCACAATTGCTCATGAGGGAACTGCTCAGGTTAGAAAATTTAGAGTCGCCATGCTATTTACTGAATATGAAACCTTTAAGATGAAAGAGAATGAAACACTGAACGAGATGATGGCTAGACTAACCTTGCTCATAAATGAGTTAGCATCTCTGGGAAAGACTCTCACCTCTGAAGAACAGGTAGACAAGGTTCTAAGGATCCTTCCAAAAGCCAAGTGGGATGTCAAGGTTACTGCAATCAGGGAAGCAAAGGATATTGAAACCATGACCCTAAACGAACTGGTTGGAAATCTCAGAACTTACGAGATGAATATGGAAAGATTCAAAGAAACAAACAAAGGTGGATGAAAGGACACTGGCTCTCAAGGTTACTTCCGATGACGAAGGATCAGACGTGGAGGAAGATCAAATTGCCTTCCTTGCAAAAAACTTCAAAAAATTCCTAAGGAACAGGAAAGGGAAGGATAAGAAAGAAACAGGTAACAGGAAGTGGTCCGATGACACAGGTAACAGGAAGTGGTCCGATGACAAAGGAAATTCCGGATGTTATAAATGTGGTAAAACTGATCATCACATCAAACAATGTCCTCTATGGGAAATTGAGTGGAGAAAAGAAAGAGCTGAAAAAGAAATCAAAGAAAGAGTTGCTAAGCAAAAGTAGAAGGAAAACTATGCAATGATGGCTGCATGGGGATCAGAAATAGAAGAATCTGATACAGAGGACGCTGATGAGACTGCTCTCATGGCTGCAGAAGACTCAGACCTAGAAGAGGAAACTCAATCTGAGGTAAGTTTCTCTGAGCTAAAAGAAAAACTACATTGTTTTTCAAAAAATAAGCTAATTATTCTCATGAAAGGACTAATAGACAATTTTCAAGAAATTGAAAACGAAAAAGATCACTTAATAAAAGACTTTTCAGACCAAAAATTTGAAAACCTTGAAACTAAAAACTGTCTGGATGAAGCAAATAAAATAAATGACCACCTAAAGAAACAGGTCAAACAACTTGATTCACTTGTACTAAATCTGAAATCAGAAGTCTTAAAGCTTACCATTGCTGACAGAAAAACAAGTGAGATTAATCTGAGTCTTAAGAATTTACAAACCGAGCTTAAAAACAGCAATGTAGAGTTGATACAAGAAAAGGAGAAAGTAAAAAGACTAAACCACGAAATAGCAACCATAAAACTAGACCTAGAAAAGGCAAACCGTTGGACCAAGTCTTCTAGGATAGTTAATCACCTAGGTAACAAAAATTATAATGAGAAAGCTGGAATAGGATTCCTTCAAGAAAAAACCACCTCCACTGATTTGTGCTAGCTATGTGGCAAAACTGGGCACCCAACCACTGAATGTCCCATTGCTAGTAAAGCCAGAAACAAAAACATTGCCCATATGCATAAGAGTAAGGCTGGGGTAAACAGAAGAAACAGATCACAAAATGTGTTGCCTCAATGGGCAAAAAGAGATCTTATACATCCCTTCTATAACAGGAAAGGACCCAAGCTAGTCTGGGTTCCTAAAACTAACCCTTAATTTGTTTTACAGGCTACAGTGAAAGGAAGCAAGCATTGGTATATGGATAGTGCTTGCTCAAGACACATGACTGGAGACAGACACAAATTCCTTTCACTAACACCACTTAATGGTGGAAAGGTCTCCTTCGGAGATGGCAAGAAGGGGACTGTCGTGGGCATTGGAAAAATTGGACGAGAAGAATCCAAAGTTGTAGAAGAAGTCTATCATGTAGACGGACTAAAACACAACCTCTTGAGCATCTCTCAACTGTGCGACAAAGCAACAAAGTCACCTTCACTTCTGAGAGTTGCAAGGTCAAGAATCTAAAGACAAAAGAAGTGGTTCTAACAGCAAATAGATACAAGAATGTATATAAAGCCGACATCATAGGTATGGCTGGAGTACAGCTGAAATATCTCAGTGCAATAACGGAAGATCCATTACTATGGCACAAACGACTTGGACACGCTAGTTTGAAACAACTAAATACACTTTCATCAAAAAACATGGTCGAAAGGTTACCCAAAGCCAGATTCAAAGGAGAAAAAGTATGCAGTGCTTGCGCTAAAGGGAAGCAGGTCAGAACATCCTTCAAATCAAAGAACCAGGTAAGTACAACCAAGTGTTTGGAACTGGTTCATATGGACTTATGTGGACCTATGAGGGTAAAAAGCAGAGGAGGTAAGAGGTATATGTTTGTTATTGTTGATGATTACTCTAGATACACCTGGACCTTTTTCTTAACTTCTAAAGACGAATCTTTTGATGTCTTCTCAATTTTCATCAAGAAAATGGAGAAGAAATTGGAAACTTCCCTAAAATCCATAAGATCAGACCATGGAACCGAATTTGAAAATATAAAATTCCTAGAATTTTGTTCGAAAAATGGTATTGATCACAACTTCTCTGCCCCAAGAACCCCTCAACAAAATGGAGTGGTAGAAAGGAAGAATAGAACCATAGAAGATATGGCTAGAACAATGATGATAGCCAGTAATGTAGCTAGAAATCTCTGGGCTAAAGCAGTAAACACTGTTGTCTATATACTCAATAGATGTATGCTTAGACCTTTGTTGAATAAAACACCCTATGAATTACTCAAAGGAAGAAAACCTAACATCTCCCACTTTAGAACATTTGGTTGCAAATGCTATGTTCATAACAATGGTAAAGATAATTTAGAAAAATTTGATGCTAGGAGTGATGAGGGAATTTTCTTGGGATACTCTCTGCACAGTAAAGCCTATAGAATCCTAAATAAACGCACTAATTGTGTTGAGGAAAGTATTCATGTTATATTTGATGAAACCATTTGTGTCCCTGAGAATAATTTGCAGGATGTTGATGAACGTGAACTCCGGTCAAAAGAACAGGTGAGTTTACCTGTTTCACTCACTGAAAAAGATGAGAGCATACAGACAGGGGGAACAACAGCAGAATCTGAAAGTCAACAGGCAGATTCAAACTCCAACCCATCAGCCCAATCACAAAACGAACAGAACCAGGGATTGGTGATAAGAAACTACAAATATCAAGACTCACATCCTCTTGATAACCTTCTTACAGACTTGACTTCTGGGATCACTACGAGATCTGGAATAAGAAACCTATGTGCCTTTCAAGCCTTTGTCTCACTAATGGAACCCAAATGGATAGGGGAATCCCTACAAGATGAGAAATGGATTCTTGCCATGCAAGAAGAACTCAGTCAGTTTGAAAGATGCAAAGTATGGAACTTAGTACCTAAACCAGTAGGAAGGACTATCATTGGCACTAAGTGGGTCTTTTGAAACAAACTAGATGAACATGGAACAGTTACAAGGAACAAGGCAAGACTAGTGGTCCAAGGATACAATCAGGAAGAAGGAATAGACTACGATGAGACCTTTGCACTTGTGGCAAGGCTTGAAGCCATTAGACTCCTTGTAGCCTTCGCTGTCTTCAAAGAAATCACCCTATATCAAATGGATGTAAAAAGTGCATTTTTAAACGGATATTTAAAGGAGGAAGTCTATGTGAAACAACCTCCGGGATTTGAAAGTACAGAGCATCCTGACTACGTCTTTAAGCTCGATAAGGCCTTGTATGGACTAAAGCAGGCTCCACGAGCATAGTATGAAAGACTATCAAATTTCTCCTACACCATGGTCACACTAGAGGAAAAATTGATAATACCCTATTCCTAAAGACTCAAGGCCCTGATCTTCTTATTGTCCAGGTCTATGTAGATGACATCATTTTTGGGTCTACAAACGAGGTCATGACTCAAGAGTTTGTAAAACTAATTAATGGAGAATTTGAAATGAGCATGATGGGAGAACTCAATTTCTTCTTGGGCCTTCAATTCAAGCAAACTCCCTCTGGAACCTTGATTCACCAAGGTAAATATTTGAAAGAACTTCTCAAACGATTCAAAATGGAAGATGCCAAGGAAACTGATACACCTATTGCCACTGCCACAAAGTTGGAGGTAGATGACACAGGTTCAACTGTTGAGCAAAAGCTCTATCGAGGTATGATTGGTTCCTTGTTATATCTTACTGCTAGTAGACCTGACATTGTTTTCAGCGTAGGACTCTGTGCTCGTTTTCAAGCCAATCCAAAGGAGTCACATCTCAAGGCTGTGAAGAGAATTTTTCGGTATCTCAAAGGCACCTCTGACCTGGGGCTATGGTACTCTAAAGGTAGTAATTTCAATCTCATAGGATACACTGATGCTGATTATGCCGGGCACCTTGTTGATCGCAAAAGCACATCTGGTATGGCTCACTTCATTGGCACATGTTTAATTTCCTGGTCCACCAAGAAACAGAACTCTGTAGCATTGTCCACTGCTGAAGCTGAATACGTAGCTGCTGGTTCGTGTTGTGCTCAACTGCTCTGGATCAAACAACAGTTGCTTGATTTTGGCATAGATGTTGGAAGTGTTCCAATCTTGTGTGACAATATGAGCGCCATCAACATTGCAAAAAATCCAGTCCAACACAAACGGACTAAACATATCGACATAAGGCATCACTTTCTTCGTGATTGTGTAGACAAAGGGCTGGTAACAATCATGTTTTGTCCCACTGAAAATCAAATTGCTGACATTTTTACCAAGGCGCTAAGTAGAGAAAGATTTGAACAAATCCGGCTAGACTTGGGGATGGTCAAAATTACATAAACCCCTTCTCGACTAACTCGAAATATCTTGATATGTTTCATAAGTTTCGGAGTACTTTAGATAATTCTTTTATCTCATGTATATCCTTTCATCTTGTAGAAGTTAACATGAGGACGTGGTCTTATATGCCGGAGTGGTGGCACAACATGCATCAACGATTGGAACAGGTCCATTCACCAGGTACCACTTGCTATGCAAATTTTTACTTATTATTGAGTCAAATATTTAAACCAGGCACATTAAACTTGTTCCCTTCATCATTACCTTGTCAGCACAGTCCCATCTTTGCCGCCCAAACCGCCTCTTCACCTTCTTCCCTGACGAAACGACGGGTTCCTTCCCCTCCACCACACATTCTCTCACCAATACCATAATTATCCCACCTTTTCACACCTCTCTCTCCTCCTATATTTGACCCACCTCTTTCCACCTTCATCATCTCACACTTCATCCCTTTTCATTGAAACGCCTTTTCTGATCGTCATCACCTTCTCATACCCAACAATGGCATCCTCTCAGCCATCAAACCTCACTGCCATACACGAACCTCAAGATTCTAAGTGTATGGCCCTTATTGTGCATCCATCGGCCAACAACCCCACTCCTCTCCAACTTGATTTCTCTACCTTTTTCCGTTGGTCGGGCTCTATGGAAGACCTTGCCCATTTCTTCAATGCCTCCTCTTCTTCAGACCAGGTCCCACCAACTCCTCCTGTCACACCACCTTCCGCCTCTGACCCACCCACTCCTACCCCCACTCCGTCTTCCCCTCAGGCACCCATACAGAGCCCTAATCCGTCCCTTCCCCAAACCACTTCTGCCCCAATTTCCATTTCTGAAGATGACCCATCCCCAGAAAAGGGCACTTCGTCTGCACCCCTTCGGCCTCCTCATACTCGCAACCAAAAGCGTCAAGCCGAAGAGGCTCTTCAAGAAGCTCTTCGAAAAAGCAAAAAACCGAAGGCTACTTGCTCCGTCTCCGCTCCTAGGGATCTTTTTCTGCGTCAGGTTCGACGGAACAGGCGCAAACATATTTTTCCTAAGGCCCCTAGGAAACCTTTACCCCCTTCTCCCTCCGTTACTCCTCCAGACTCTCCAACCTCTCCATCCTCGCCTCCCTCTCCTCCTCCGCCACAGAATACACCCCCACCTGTTCCAAAACCCACCACCAAACCCTGAACTACCACAAGAACGAAACGGGTTCCTCCACCTGTTCCATCCCCCGTCTCTTCTTCCTCTGACAGTGAGTACACCCCCACACCCGTCACACCCTCTGATCCCGGTTCTTCTAGTCTCTCTCACTTTCAACGGCGCTCTCTTCTTCGAGGCCGTGTCATCATAGGGGTGGGTGGCCCTGAAATGTCCACTTTACTCGCCAAACTCGCGATCCAAGGGTGGTCTGCCCTCTTTCTCCAAACCACTGGCCAAAGAAAGATGGCCAAAAATGAAATGGTCGAATTTTACGCACAAGGAAGTGTGCGTGACTCTGTGTTTTCCATGACTGTTCGAGGGGTTCCTCTCAGCCTCTCCTCCTCTGATCTTGGCCGTCTCCTCCAAGTTCCTGCTGTTGGCTGGGCACACTATGTCCGTCACGAGTGGCCTCCTCTAGACCAATTTCCATCTGCCATGGAAATCACCCGGAAATTTGCTGGGGAGCCATCTCTCGCCCACCATAGACGTGTTCAACGAAGGGAGATGTCGCCTCTTCACAGGCTATATTTTGATGTGGTCCATAAGATCATCATTCCACGGCAGGAGCGTCGCTCTGAAGCCAGCTATTTGGACCTCACACTGATGGAACTTCTCGATGAAGGTGTTCCAATCAACCTTCCTGCTCTCATGCTACAGCACATTCAGAGGGTTCTTGTTCAAGATAAAAAGGGACATGCTCTTCCCTACGGGTTTTGGTTGACTACCATCTTTGAGGCCTCCTCCGTACCAGTCCAGGTCTGGACCATGCAGACCACTAAAGATGTGCTAGGACAGGTGGACCATCAGGCTTTACCTGGTTCAATGCAGCGACCGGGCACTCCCCTGCAACGTCTTCAGATGGCTCTCAATGCTAAGGATGTGGAGATGTCTCAGGAACGAGAACGTTTTGAGCAAGAAAGCAGGCCCTCAACCTCAAAATTGCGGAACTAGAGGAGACTCTCATGAAGGAGCGAGCTAAACACACCGATATTGTTCATGCCCTTACCAAGCTCATCCCTTAACTCCGTCCTCTCTTTCCAGCCTTTGTGTCCTGTTTTGTGCCTTGTTTAAATTGTTTGTCTTTTTTTTGCATGGCAGGTTGTTTAACTGGTGGTAGATCTTTTGTTCCTTTATTGTTGCTTAATGCTGTGTACTCTTGTATATAAATGACATTCTCTATTTTGTTCTACTGCCTGGTTATACATGTTGTTTCTCCTTGCTTATCATTATCACTTTCCTTTTCGATGATGTCCAAAGGGGGAAGATGAGTTGAAATGAATATAGTTATTATACTTACTGTTTAACCTGTTTCATTGTTGCGAAAAAGGATGGTGTCAACTCAGGAAATTTGTCATCATCAAAAAGGGGGAATTTGTTGAGACAAGGACTTTTGATGATTAACAAAGTAAATGAAACAGGTAGATGAAACAGAAATATTTATCAGGTCCATTCCACAAAAGGAAAGACGGCACAGCAACGAAAAGTGCAACACGGCACAGCAGCAAAAAATGCAATATACTATTACAAACATACAATACCTGGCACTGGAAATAAGGAGGAAAACAAGGAATATTATCTCAACTAAAACTCCTAAAAGAAGAAGGTTACAAAGAAGGAAAGATTGTCAAGAAGCGTGAGATACGGATTGCAAAAAGGAATTCGAAAAGGAGTTGGAGAAGGAACTTGCTTACAGCTATAAAATCAGGTTCAAGATTCGCAAAGGGGTGTGCAAACAGAGAGAGAAAAACGAAGCAAAAGAAAGAGCTATAAATCGAGTCTAGGGTTTTCTTTTGTCTCGTAGGAACGTTGTAATTCTCAGAATCTATAACTAAGAATAGTTTTATCTTCAAGTTAGTGTCAACAAGAAGATAAGTTGGGATACAATCCTTGGGAGGATTGTGGGTAGATTGTAGGTGTAGTTGTAGAAGTGAAGGTTGTTACAAGTTGTAATTAACTTTTGAAGGCTCACGTTGATTTTAATAAATTTGGAGAAATTCCTGTAGTTGTACAGGTCGTGCTTTTTACACCTATTGTGGGCTAGGTGTTTCCACGTAAAATCATTGTGTTCAAGGATTGAATTGTGTACGATTGAAACAGGTCATCTAACCTGTTCCAAACGAATAGGCAAATTCTAAGGTGCGCAGTTCTAACACTTTTGAACGCACTAATGAACCACTCTATTTTTCTCCAATCTCTATGAATGCATCGATAAAGTTTTAAGTCGGATGGAAAAGTGAAAGTGAAAATGTGATAGTAAAAAATATACCTCCAATAAAAGTAGAAAAACTCAAAAAAAAAGGATAAAGTCCGAAAAGAAAAAGCAACGAAGCAGATAAAGATCAAATGTGAAAGTGAAGAATATAAATTGAGTGCATAGTGCAATGTTGGAGAGAAAATAGTCATTTTATACAAAGATTACCTTACCCATTCCAAGCCCATATTTTATGTTGAATACAACTCCAACTTGATTTTATTTTTGATGTTCTCACATTAGTGGATACTTACATGAGGGTCAAGCATATGGTATCTTAATCCCATGCATTGAATATCTTTCTGAGTGTGAGTGACTCTCAAAATATCCTACGATCTCAACTCTTCTATTTTGTGTGAATTAGAACTTTATTTTGGTAAGGCACTTGAAACATAAGGACATGAATAATTTCAACCCCATATTTGATGCAAGATGAATAGATCTTGTTAATACTTAAGTATGTTTGAGGTATCATTTGAATCTACAAAAATTACTTCAAAGTTGACCTCAAATTTGCCTAGGAGTACTTGAAGGTGATCCATATGCATAATGCTAATTGTTGGTACCATCTAGAGCCAAGACATGATCAATCAAAAATCAATTTATTTCTCTTTTTAACATTCTTTTCAAAAGATAATATTTTGAAAATCAAACAAATATTTTTGATTCGTATAAACTAAGTTAGACCTGATTCTTGCTATGATGGGATACGTAGGCAGTCCTACTAATGGGCTCGATCTCAAAAAAAATTGATTCGTATGAACTACGTTAGACATGATTATTGCTATGGTGAGATACATAGGCAGTCCTATTAACGGGCTTGGTCTCAAAAAAAATTGATTCGTATAAACTACGTTAGACCTGATTCTTCCTATGGTGAGATACATAGGCAGTCCTACTAACAGGCTTGGTCTCAAAAAAGAATTTTTGATTCGTATGAACTACGTTAGACATGATTCTTGCTATGGTGAGATACGTAGGCAGTCCTACTAATAGGCTCGGTCTCAAATACAAAAATATATTTTTGATTTGTATGAACTATGTTAGACCTGATTCTTGCTATGGTGAGATATGTAGGCAGTCCTACTAATGGGCTCGGTCTCAAATAAAAAAAATATATTTTTGATTCGTATGAACTACGTCAGATCGGATTCTTGCTACATAAGATACGTAGGCAGTCGTACTAATGGGCTGGGTCTAAAATTAAAAAAAAAAATTATTTCTGACAAATTGAAACTGGGGCATTTCTTTTACAAAAAAAGATGATAAAAAATAAATTCACCAATAATAAAATAAAAATAAAAAATTTCAAAATTTCTTAGTTTCAAAAATGGGCATTTTTCTAAAAAAGATGATAAAACAAAAAATAAATTCATCAATAAAAAAAAAATTCAAAATTTCTTAGTTTCAAAACTGGGGCATTATTTTTCTAAAAATAAGATGATAAAAAAGGAAAATAAATTCACCAATAAAAAATTAAAAAAAAGTTTCAAAATTTCTTAGTTTCGAAACGGGACATATTTTATTTTATATTATTTCTAACAATAAAAATAAAAGTAAAATAAAAGAAAACTCATTCATTCTTCATAGGGCACGAACCCTCATAATATTCCTTTAGGGAGCGAACCTTCATAATATTTGTTTAGGGCACGAACTCTCATAATATTCGTTTCGTTTAGGAAGAAAACCCTCATAATATTCGTTTAGGGAACGAACCCTCATAATATTCGTTTAGGGAGCGAACCCTCATAATATTCGTTTAGGAAGCGAACCCTCATAATATTGGTTTAGAAGCGAACCCTCAAAATATTCGCTTAGAAAGCGAATCCTCATAATATTCATTTAGGCACGAACCTTCATAATATTCGTTTAGGGAGTGAACCCTCATAATATTCGTTTAGGAAGTGAACTCTGATAATATTCGCTTGGGAGCGAACCCTCATAATATTCGCATAGGGAACGAACCCTCATAATATTCGCTTAGGGAGCGAACCCTCATAATATTCGTTTAGGAAGAGAACCCTCATAACATTATTTTAGGGAGCGAACCCTCATAATATTCGTTTAGGGCACGAACCCTCATAACATTTGTTTAGGGAGCGAATCCTCATAATATTCGTTTAGGGAGAGAACCCTCATAATATTCATTTAGGGAGTGAACCCTCATAATATTTGCTTAAGGAGAGAACCCTAATAATATTCGCTTAGGGAATGAACCCTCATAATATTCGTTTAGGGAGAAAACTCTCATAATATTCGTTTAGGGGGCGAACCCTCATAATATTCGTTTAGGGCACGAACCCTCATAATATTCGTTTAGGGCACGAAGCCTTATAATATTCGCTTAAGGAGCGAACCCTCATACTATTCGTTAGGGAGCGAACCCTCATAATATTCGTTTACGGAACGAACCCTCATAATATTTCTTTAGGGCACGAACCCTCATCATATTCGTTTAGGGAGCGAACCCTCATAATATTCATTTAGGGCATGAACCCAAATAATGTTCGTTTAGGGCACAAACCCTCATAATATTCGTTTAAGGAGCGAACTCTCATAATATTCGCTTTGGAAGTGAACCCTCATAATAATCGCTTAGGGAGCGAACCCTCATAATATTTGTTTGGGGAGTGAACCCTCAAATATTCTCTTAGGAAGTGAACACTCATAATATGTGTTTAGGCACGAACCCAAACAAAATTCGTTTAAGGCACGAACCCACATAATATTCGTTTAGGGAGCGAACCCTAATAATATTCGCTTAGGGAGCGAACCCTCATAATATTTGTTTGCCGCACGAACCATCATAATATTTGTTTCGAAGCGAACCATCATAATATTTGTTTAGGGAGTGAACCCTCATAATATTCGTTTAGGGAGCGAACCCTCATAATATTCATTTAGGGAGTGAATCCTCATAATATTCTCTTAGGGAGCTAACCCTCATAATATTCGTATAGGGCACAAACCCTCATAACATTCGTTTAGGGAGCGAACCCTCATAATATTCGTTTAGGGAGAGAACCCTCATAATATTTGTCTAGGGAACGAACCCTCATAATATTTGTTTTGGGCGAGAACCCTCATAATATTCGTTTAGGGAGCGAACCCTCATAATATTCGTTTAGGGAGCGAACCCTCATAATATTCGTTTAGGAAAGGACCCTCATAATATATTTTTAGGGAGCGAATTCTCAAAATATTCATTTAGGGCACGAACCGTCATAATATTCATTTACGGAGCGAACCCTCATAATATTCGTTTAGGGAGTGAACTCTCATAATATTCGTTCAGGGAGTGAACCCTCATAATATTCGTTTAGGGAGCGAACTCTCATAATATTCGTTTAGGGAGCGAACCCTCATAATATTCGTTTAGGAGGTGAACCCTTAGAATATTCGTTTTGGGAGTGAACCCTCATTATATTCGTTTAGGGAGCAAACCCTCATAGTATTCGTTTAGGGAGCGAACCCTCATAATATTCGTTTAGGGAGCGGACCCTCATAATATTCATTTAGGGCACGAACCCTCATAATATTTGTTTAGAGAGCGAACCCTCATAATATTTGTTAAGGGAGCAAACCCTCATAATATAGTTTTAGATAGCAAACCCTCATAATATTCATTTAGGGAGCGAGCCCTCATAATATTTTCTTAGGGAGCGAACCCTCATAATATTCGCTAAGGGAGCGGACCCTCATAATATTCGTTTAGGGAGCGAACCATCATAATATCCACTTAGGGAGTGAACACTCCTAATATTCGTTTAGGGCACGAACCCTCACAATATTCGTTTAGGAAACGAACCCTCATAATATTCATTTAGGGAGCGAACCCTCATAATATTCGCTTAGGGAGTCAACCCTCATAATATTTGTTTACCGCAGGAACCCTCATAATATTCGTTTAAGGAGAGAACCCTAATAATATTCATTTAGGAAGTGAACCCTCATAATATTCGTTTAGGGAGCGAACCCTCATAATATTCATTTAGAGAGAGAAGCCTCATAATATTCGCTTAGAGAGCGAACCCTCATAATATTTGTTCAGGGCATGAACCCTCATAACATTCGTTTAGGAAGCGAACGCTCATAATATTCATTTAGGGAGCGAACCCTCATAATATTCATTTACAGAGAGAACCCTCATAATTTTCGTCCAGAGCACGAACCCTCATAATATTTATTTAAGGTGAAAACCTTCATAATATTCGTTTAGGGAGTGAACCCTCATAATATTCATTTAGGGAGTGAACCCTCATAATATTCGTTTAGGGAGCGGACCCTCATAATATTTGTTTAGGGAGAGAACCCTCATAATATTCGTTTAGGGTCTGAACCCTCATAATATTCGTTTAGGGAGCGAATCCTCATAATATTCGTTTAGCGAGCAAAATCTCATAATATTTGTTTTGGGAGTGAACCCTCATAATATTCGTTTATGGAGCGAACCCTCATAATATTCGTTTAGGTAGCAAACCCTCATAATATTTGTTTACGGAGAAACCCTCAGAATATTCGTTTAGGGAGCGAACCCTCATTATATTCGTTTAGGGAGTGGACCCTCATAATATTTGTTTAGGGAACGAACCCTTATAATATTTGTTAAGGGAGCGAACCCTCATAACATTCGTTTAGGGAGAGAACCCTCATAATATTCGTTTAGGGAGCTAACCCTCATAATATTCATTTAGGGAGAGAACCCTCATAATATTCGTCTAGGGCACGAACCCTCATAATATTCGTTTAGGGCATAAACATTTATAATATTCGTTTAGGGAATGAACCCTCATAATATTCGTTCATATCTTCATAGGGCATGATAGCCCCCATTTTTATTTTCCATAAAGCATAAAATATAATTATATTCAAATACAGAATATTTATTGTTTTCCTTTTTTAATTATTTTATTATTTTTTGTTTAATATTATGTTCAAGTCAAGCAAAATAACCTACAAATTTTTCTTAGCACAAACTGGAACAGAAAAATTTTGTTTTGTTTTGTATGTCTTTGATTGCAGGCGGGTTCCTCTGCGACTATAAATTTGGACATCAATAATGGAGTAGCATATGTCCGATTTAAGAAGTGAAGAATGACATTAAGAATCGATTCGGACTCATCTAGCAGCTCAATATTTTGAAGATTTAGCTTCTCAAATTCAATTCTGGAAACAAGTGTTCATGAATAGTGTACTAACTTTCCTTTGGAGAGGCATCGACAACTCAATTGAGATTTCAAGATCAACCCTCAAATTCAAACTTCAAGATTAGATTTTGAGATCAAGGTATTCGCGAGAAGAAGGCGAGATGATAACTGAAGATGCAAAGGAAGACTTGAAAGAAAAAGAAGGTTGAGACAAATAGAATATAATAGATCTTGTATTGTTTCCTTTCAGTTTTATTATCTTCAATGTAACAGTAGGAAACACGGATAGGGATCTCAACATAACAAGACGCAACTCTCTAATCCATCCATCCACCCATCCCTTGTTGCACCTATTTGAACTACACGTGACCTGATTCTCTTATAACCCGAGATATGTAGGTTGCGCAAAGCCAGGCTTCGGTCACTCTTGCTTACTCTTTATTTTTTTTCCCCTTCTTTTTAATAATGGTTAGGCCAAAAATTAGGCATGTTAACTTCTTTGCTTGAAAACGCTTCATGTTCTCAAGCAAAGAGGGGCATCTTATTAGCACCTAAATTTTTACCAAACTTAAGTTATGTACTTTTTAATATTTAAATATTTATTTTTTGGAATCTAAATTAGATATTTTTATTTTTATCTTATTTAAGTTAATTTGAAAACAAAAATAGGGTCACATTTTAGGGTAAATTTTGTTTTAAAGAAGGGAAAATTTTAAAAAATATATGTTCTATTTTAAATTTTGATTCTAATAGATAATCTAGTATTTTTAGTATTTTTCTCAATTATATCTTAGTTTTAGCTAGATAACTTTTCTTTTTTTAATTATTTTATTTAAAGTCGTTTTCTAACATTTTTTTTCTCTTTTCAAAACCAAAAACAAAGCAAAAAATGAAATAAACAGGAAAATTAAAATAATCCTAAAACTACCCTCACACATCTACACTAAACTACCCCACAAAACCCACTACTCCCTCACTTTCCACATCTTCACATCCCCACTCCCTCATATTTTATGAATACACGACACACACAACACATTTTCCATTGATCTTTTTCTTTCTTCACATTCTACGAAAAGCACAAAAAAGACAAGATATTCTACACACTGTTAAAAAGAAATCCTACACCATATTATTTTCTTTTCCCACATACACAAACACACCTAGAAGAAAATACTAAATTTCTTTTTCACACACACCTGCACAAAACCAAAATAAAACTCTCAAAAACACCACTAGAGAAAAGCAGAAGTTGAGTTCGAGGTTTGCTTTCGTGATTTCGGATTCATGGCTCTTAGTCGTGGTCTTTTTCTCCTCGTGAATTAATATTCACCAAAGGTAACATTAAATTTTATTATACGATTTGAAGTCACAATTGTAAAGACATGTTCTAATGCTACAAAATTGCTCAAATTTTATGTCTATTTAATTTTGACATTATATTATTAAAGTATGTTTGAATTGTTAGCCGTTGAGTAAAATTGACATGTTGTGTGATTATTTCTAGTTATGTGTTTATTTCATGTTTAAACAACACATTGTTGGTGTAAATTTATTGTTTAAATTTTTGTTCTTTTTCATATTCATTTTTTTATGATGATATATGTTTATGACTTAATAAACTGAAATGACAAAATATAATTCATTGACAAGAATTCATTGTGTAAAATATTGTTCTCGGTTTGTAGATCCTTCTTTTTATGACTAAAATAAAGAAACTAAAAACTTTAGGTATCCATAATTCCTAACATATACTAATATGGTATGAATAACATCTGGATGAAAAATGTATTTTGTGTTCTTAGTAAAATTGCATTCACTTTTTCCTTATATAAAATAAAATAAGAATAAAATGTGTAACTTTCTTTGCATTTTATTTGAGTGATGATTCTTTTAAAATATTAAATTAACGATTTTATGTTGATCCATGTAACAAATATTGAATTGTTTAATTATGCTTTTCACGAGTTACAAAGACCAAGTTTTCATATAAAAAGAATTGAAGTGTTTTTTACTTTGTAACTTTTTCTGAATTTTAAACATTTTTGTAATTAAGTTCCTTGAATTAAATCGCTAGAAGCATTAGTACGCCGAACAGTAATAATAGGCAAATTTTGCAATTTAAACAATATTGCACAAATTTTAGGTGTGACATATAAAATAATAACTCGTGTCAAGGTTGGAAAGCACTGCTACCAATATACCACATTAATAAAATAAGATAGTTCTAAACAAGTTTTAAATAAATCAAAAAAGGCGGGTGAATAACATATTTTTTGTAAAACTTATCAAGATAATATATTCAAATTAAGTTAAGCCATAAATAAGTTAATAAAGCGACCATGCTAGAACCACGGGACTCGAGGGGTGCCTAACACCTTCCCCTCGGTCAACAGAATTCCTTATCCAATCTTTATTTTTGCAGACCAAAAAATAAAAATTCATTTCCTTTTGATTAGGGATTTAAAAAAAAAGGTGACTTGGAACACTAAAACTAAATTCCAAGTGGCGACTCTAAATAATAAAGTAATCCCTTTTCAAAATGTCTAGAAAAAACTCTATTTTTCAAAACATCACACGCGAGGAATAACTAGGGGTGTGACAGAGTTGAGTTCCATTGAGTTGAGTTGAGTTGAGTCCCCTTGAGATGAGTCTGATTTTATTGATGAGATTGAGATGTTGATAGGTCACTTGTCTACTCTTTATTCTTGCTTTAGAATAGACACTTGACATGTTGATTGTTTACTATTTTGAGTCGATGTTGTATCATATTATTCTAGTTGTTTCTATTTCATTCAACTATTTTAAATACCGTATATTCTATGTACTGATGCCACTCGGTGATGCATCATTTTATGATGCAGATACAAGGATTAGGGATCGTTAACAGGCGCATCATTGAAGATGCAGGACGTTCAGCTTATTGGTGAGCCTCCCCTACTCTGGAGGATCCACCATTTTTTATTTCATCATGCTTTCAAGTTAGACTAGACTAGTCATATATTTTGATTTTGGTAGCCATGCGTCTATCATTGGCACCACTTGATTAGTTATAGAGGCGTCATAGATGATAGTCTGGCGTTGATGTTGAGATTGTGAGCTAGTTCTTCCTACTAGCCTTTGTTATGAATCTATTATTATTTGAGACATTAGATGAGATGAGCCCGTTTACCTTTTTTTTACTTCCGCTGATCTGTAGAGTTATTAGATTGAATGGATGTGATGAGGCCAAGTGGTTCGCTTGTGGACTAGCAATAGTCTCTGGGTACCCGCACGTCTCGGGTACCCTTTTGGGGTGTGACAATATCAGATCACTCTATAGAGTAGGAATCGATTCATAAGATGCAAGCGCCCTTTAAGCACAATGAACGACACAAAGTAAAAACAACTCTAATTTTGCTAAGTGTAATACTCAAGAGCCTCACAAAGAACACTCACTCAATGTGTGTAGAAACCCTTAAGCTTTCTCTTCACAAAAGGTTGGGTATATATACCCAACATCAGCAATATTTGTAGCAATTTCATTGCATAGACAATTTATGCAGAGCAGGAAGACGTGCACACCAACAAATAACAAATTTTTCAGTTGCACTGCGTACTATTTGTTGAGTGTCTCTTTCAGTTTAGCAGCACACCCAGGATCAGGTCCATCATCTATTCTCGTGGTTTTTTAAATCATCAAAACTTCATAACATCATTTTCCCCCTTTTTGATGATGAAAAACCCATAATATGTCTAGTGATGACTTTCAGCACATTCAACATTCTTCAACATGGTTACTTGTTTCCATACCAATAAACTCCATTCTTCAACCAGGTCCTCGTATTAGTTCCCCTGTCATCAACATATTAGTTCACTTGTTTGGTTTAGAAAGCTTATCAGTTTTCTCTCTTTTGGCATCATAAAAAGAATTGACTGTAAACCTAAAATTAATGCAACACAAGTTTGACACAATCAACAGCACTAGATACCACAAGCATAGATGGAAAGAAAATAGGAAGAAAGAAAGAAACCAAAACAAGTTATTCATTCATCAAAAGATATGCAATCCAAAGATTACAAAAATCCTACCATGAGAGAACCATATTAAACTACTTACTATAAAACAAAAAGGACACAATAAGGAAAAGATAGAGAAGTTGACAAATTTCAGGAGGAAAGGGGATTTGGGGGTAAGAGACTAGATGACTTGAGAGAGACGAGTAATTGATTCAACATGATAATTGAGCAACTTTTTCTTAAGATTTTCCACCTGAGCATGCAGGCTCTTATTCTGAGATTTCAACATGAGAACCTCCTCAGTACTAGGTCCCTTCGATTTTTCCTGAACCAATTGAGCTTTAAGTAGAGAAATTTCAGCATCTATTTTACTTAAAAGAGTAGTGAGTTTCTCCAATTCCTTCTTCAGATGCTCTGGTCCTCCTACCAGCTCAGGTACTCTACTCACTTGTCCAGTTTTACCTTCAATGCACTCACACTCAATGAGAGCATTCAGAGTAAACTTTTGTTTCATTGTCCCCTTCATACCAACATCAAGGGGAAGACCAACATAAGTGAACACCTTTGTCACCAAGAAACCATATCCCAATCCATGTTTTCCTTTTTTTAGCAGTGATAGTTTTATATATGTTCCAACATGATAGAAGGTAGGTTAATGGCTTCAAATTATTAAGTGTCTCCATCATGAATAAATCTGCTCGAGAAGCAATGTTCCTTTTCTCAAATCATGGCAACAAAACATTTTTGACAAATTCGAAAGATTTTATAGACTCCTTTTAAAAACTTCTTCGGAGTATCAGCTCTGTTTAAATTTGACAGCTTGCCACATTCATTTAAGAACCCTTTTGAACACACTTTTTCGGCAACAAATCTAATACCTTCAACAGGAACACCCAAAACTTCACTAAGTAATATATCATCCAAGTGCAGCTTCCTTTCTCCCACTTGAGTATTCAAACTCTCATCATCCAAAAACTTCAAATCGCAATAGAATTCTCTTACTTGCTCCTCATGTAAGGTTGGACTATTTTCAAGAAACAAACAGGTCTAATTTTGTAATTCCACCACATCTTACAAGTTACACATACCAGGTTTGGACCTAAAATCTGGTTCAAAGACCCTTCCGTTTAGCACTTTCTAGGTTCTCAGTGCATACACTCTCTCTTCTCTAGATAGAACAAAAATAACGTTTTCTTTCTTTTTCGTGGGACCAGGTCCCTCTTCATCTCCATGATCACCAACATCCTCTCATGCTTTTTTTGCTTTAGTCTTCAATGTTCTTAATGATTGCTTTCTTTTACTAGCGACAGTCTTTTCTAGCTGCCTATTCTTTCACTTCTCAACAGCCTTTATAATGTTACCCAATTCAATTTCACTTTCTCCTTGGACAAGATTGACCTTGTTACTCGCAAGAACCAAATCCTCAATCACCTTGTTCTTTCTCATCCTTCTATGAGAAGTGGCTTCTTGCTTGCCTTAACATCCTCACTCATTAATTTTTTAGTTGCTCCTCTAGTAGGGTAGGAGCTTCTTTTCTTCAACTGTTTATCCTTAGAAATCTTTTCTTTCCCTTTACTTGAAGTAGAAACCATCCTTCTTCTTACCCTCTAAACCAAAGGTTGACTATCCTCCTCATCCTTATTAGTCACAGAGTCAGCGATAGAAGAAATACCTAGGGGTGTAATGATTTTTGGAATAGGATGATTAATTGAGTCTTATGCCATCTTTGAAAAGCTTTAAGCCACTAATTCTTCACTAGAAGCAAGGATATTTGAATCAACACTCTTCTCAGTAGGAATATCTCCTTCCACATTGAGGTTAGATAGTACAACAGATGAGGGATTAGATCAAACTCGAGAACTAACTTTTTCACTCTCAAGAAGGAGAGTTGGTTGCACTGATTCAAGAGGAAAAATATTTTGAATGACACTGAGATCGAGGATAGGGCTCTTTTCAAGATAAGAGACTTGAGGTTCCACTGCTTGTGAATCAAATGTTTTCTTTGTTTTTTTTTTGGGGGGGGGGGGGGGGGGGATGATTGAGATTTTTTGTAAGGGGAGAAGGGTTTTTAGGAGAAAAATGTCTTGGACCTTCTATTTCTTCAAGAACATTCAGCATTTCTTGAGTTGAATTGGATGGTTGAGACATCGTAAGGATTTTCTGATATGCAGCGAACACCAAGAAGAGGAGTGAAGGTTTTAAGGAGCCTTTGAAGAGAGCAAAAGGTTATAAGGTTTTTAAAACCTTTTCTTTTCAGCAAAGAGGGAGTTAGGACAAAAATAAAAGAAGAAAGGTTCCTTGAAAGAAAAGAACGGTGATTAGGTTTTCAAGGCTGCTGGGGTTATTATCAATTGGCATAAAACTGACACAAAGCGGGACCTATGGTTCTTAAAAGCAAATTAAAAGTAATGAAAAAGTGCTAACATTTTGAGCTAGGACAAGGTCCCTATGAAACATTTCAGATGATTAACTTGAGTTGTTTTATGAACTTTGTTTTCTAGCTTCAAATCACTAAGCATGAGTACCTTCAGAAAAGTATAAAAGTTGATTTGGTTGCAACATGCATTGCACAAATACTAGGATACATGCCCTTCTAATAATAGCCAAAAAGAAGTTAATTTGCATCTAAAAAACAAGAGCTGATGCAAGAATTAACATCCCCAGCTTCAATCTGTTCTTCTCAAATTGACCTCTGCTCAAAGCTTTTAGAAGATATCTGCAATTAGATCTTCAGTCTTGTAAAATTGCATACAAATATTCCCTTTTTCAACATTGTCCCTTAGAAAGTGATGTCTCACATCAATGTGCTTTGTCCTTTTGTGATGAACAAGATTCTTTTCCATAGTCAAAGCACTATTCAAAGCACTTATGTTGTCATATAGCAATGGAATAGTATGTGTGATAACACCAAAGTACTTTAGTTGTTGTTTTATCTATAGCAATTGACCGCAGCAAGAGGCAAAGCTACATACTTTGCTTCGGTAATAGAAACAACAATAGAATTTCATTTCTTGGTTCCCCAAGATAGAAGGAATGATCCAAGGAAGTGAGTCATTCCAGAAGTGCTCTTTCTAACTACTTGATATCCAGCATAGTCAACATCAGCATAAACAGTCAGCTCAAAAGAATCACTTGTACCAGGTCCCATATATTTTCAAGTACCTCATGATTCTTTTAGCTGCCTTCAAGTGGGCTCCTTAGCCTTTGATTGGAACCTAGAACACATTCCAACACTAAAATCAATTTGTGATATGCTTGTAGTCAGGTACAATAATGATCCTATGGTACCCCTATACATAGTCTCATTAACACTGGACTAGGTTCATCAGCATCTAGTTTGGAATTTGCTCCCACAGAAGTGTCAATAGGCTTTGCATCTTCCATTTAAAATTTCCTCAACAACTTCTTGATGTACTTTTATTGGATAATTAAGGTTCATTTAGAAGTTGTTTGATCTACAAACCCAAAATGAAGCTCAATCCACCCATTAGCTCATTTCAAATTCACTACCCATCAACTTTGAGAAATCAGCACTCATAGAATCTAAAGTAGCACCAAAGATGAAATCATCAACATAGACTTGTATGATGAGAAGGTCCCTTCCTCTTGTCTTCAAAAATAATATGTTGTCTATCTTGCCTCTTTTAAAACATTCTCGAGAACAGACTTTAAAAACCTTTCACACCATACTCTGGTGCCCATTTTAACCGATATAAAGCCTTGTCCAATTTGAACATATAGTTGGGATTATAAACATCTTCAAAACCAGGAGGTTATTTGATAAATACTTCCTCCTTTAGATAACCATCAAATAAATCACTCTTGGCATCCATTTGATAGAGCTTGAAATCCACGAATGCTACAAAGGCTATGAGAATTCTGATTGCTTGTATTCTTGCATTAGGAGCAAATATCTCGTCATAATCAATACCTTCTAATTGGTTTTACCCTTGAACCACTAGCCTTGATTTTTTTTCCTGCAATAGCTCCATGTTTATCTAGCTTGTTCCTAAAGATCCACCTAGTTCCAATAATTATTCAATCAGATGGCCTAGGGACCTGTCACTTTTAATCATAAAAGTGTCTTTTTAGGAAAAAATTAGTTTAAAACTTAATTAACAAGGAAAACCATTTTTTCTAAAAATAAAAGTGAGAGTCGTCACTTATTTTTTTAAAAGAAATTAAGAAAACTTAAAACGATTTTAAGACTCTAACAAAAAAGTCCTAAAATTTCAGAGATAATGGGTTAGGGTTCCTATTCTATTTTAAGAAGGTTTAGCACTTAAAATAGCCTCTAACACGCGGTTATCCGACGATTTGAAAATTCTTTGACTAACTTTGAAATAAAAAGATAAAGACTTTAAGAATTTTTGACAAAATCCACTTAGTAAAAGAATTTTGAATTACTTTGATATATGACGTTGAATAATAATAATAATAATAACAACAACAACATATATGGTGTGATAATACAATTCTCTGTATAGAATTCAGATTAGCTGCATATATGTTCCTCACTCTTTTTTCCACAAGAACCACTTCTTGTGAATTTAGATTGGTGACAATACAATTTTCTGAGCGAAATTACACTTTATTGACCTTTTCACCAATTTGAGACATACTCAACAGACTGAATTTCGATCCATTCAAATAATAGACATTTTCTATTGAGTGATCCACACACTTTCCAACCCTTGCAATACCAAGAATATATCCTTTTTTGCCATTTCCAAAAGAAACACCTCCACCTTGAAGTGCTTTGGGTGAAAGGAAGCTTTCAACATTTCCAGTCATATGCTTTGAGCAGCCACTATCCATGTACCTACATTGGCTGCTGCTTCTTTCACTTACCTGCAAGAGATCATTTATTAGTCTTAGGAACCCATTTCAATTTGAGTTCCCCATAAGCAGATAGGAGGGTAATTAAAACTTTTTTGTTTAGGGAGTAGCATCACTTTCTTCCGCTTAGAAATACTCTGAGATTTTACCCTAGGACCAGGTTCCATGTCACGACCGAGACCTAGGGCCTAGATGTGACATGGCGAATGAGAACCCGAGAGTCTCCAAACAAGCCTCAAAGTATCCAAATCCACATCATCGGTTCAGAAGTGCATTTAAATAGTAAATACAAAGTTCTAAGGGATGGGAAAGTAGGACTCACGCTATGGGTATATCGAAGGGAAAGGGACTTACATGGATTCACATAGCACATAGGAACTAAGGGGCGGCTAAGTATGACTCACTCTATGGGGGCAATACGGGGCTTAGGATCTTCCACATTTCCACATCAAACATACATCCGTATCATAATTCCCATAATCAATCTGTGATAGCCATATCCAATAGATAACTAAATTCATGGGCTTCTAATACAACACATAACATATAGAATCTACGAGAGTCTACAAGATGTCCAATAATATCTCTAGTCATAAGATGGGACGGGGGCCAAGACATATCCCGGGCTCACCCTCAATTAAGAAGATAAATCGAAAACGACATAGGTAGAAGGAAGGTAGCTTGTCCTTGGAAGATAGGACTCACCATAATATCAACTCTCCAGATTCGAGCTACCTGTCAAACGGTGGATGGTCGTAACGCACATTTTCTACATGCTAAAATCATGTAGGCATAGAGTATGCGTTAGTACGTTTGAATGTACTAAGTATGCGGGCATGCAATGCATATGACTTACCAAACCTGCATTACAATATTAGATGACAAGGGCATATAATATAGAAAGAATCATATATCCAATGGAGAAGTATACAAGATTTCATGAAATTCATGATGCATGCAATGGGATAATGCTCCTATATAGCGGGGATGGACTATAAATGACAAATCAAACTCATGTGAGCTATTACATGGATTAGTCTGATAAAGACCTCCCATCGATAGGAGAAGATTACTTGCCAAAGGTTATCTACATCACATTTTATGACCATATTTTTCGGTGGATGGTCACCTTCCTTACGACCACAATTTTCAGAAGGATTTTTATAATCATGTCATATCATAGCATAAACATAATCGATGAATATTCATTCCTTACGACCTGGTCTTTTTGGTAATTGAGATCGTTCTTATGTTGGCACGTAGTTCAAGAAAAGGGAGAAGGCCCTTGGGGATAGCCCTGACGCCCCCAATCTATCAGTGCTAAGTCAACACATCCCACATGAATACTTATACATATATGTGTTGTCAAGACATTCAATGTTCATTTCAAACCGTTCAATGCATACATAGGCTCAAATGTCAAACCATAAAATCATAATCATAATGCTCATGCAAGGAATAGCTCCTCTACACATATACGAGATGGTGCAAGCACTCATAATGCTCATAGAGCCATAATCATAGACATGCATATGATCACATTCTTGTCATAGCCAATGCCTTACCAAAATCATATCATAATAGTTTCATAAAATATAATTGGGCTTAACCCACTTTATAATTTCCATATACCAATGCTCATGAATGTAATGCAATGCATGATGTGAGGATAGCATGGGCAACATAGATTCAAGTTAAAATCAACATCATAATATGAAATTGGATGAATCCATATTTAAATCAATATCTAAATCATAACATAAGTCACTCATGCATAAATTAATTTTAAAGGAGACATGCATGTTCATAACTTCATAACTCAATGTAAATCATCATAATAGTGTTCAAAGTAATTTAAAATCATAGCTAGAGCGCAGTCCATACACCAATTGGATGTAATAAAATCAAATAATGAAAACCCATATTTAAAGTGACTAAAATTCAAGAAATCAATTGAAAGGAATTTTGGGCCTTCTTGGTTGAAAGGGACCAAGAATCAATCCTATATACCTTGATTAGGAAGATGAATTTGAGAAGAGTTTAGCTTGAATTTGAAACCCCAATTGAATCCTAGCTTGAATCTTGAAGATGAGACTTGGAGAGAATTTTGAGAGCCTAATTCTAGAAACTAGGTGTTAGTCTTGAATGAGGGTTTAAAATTAGTGTAGAAGAAGTTTAGGAATATAAAAGGGGGTTAAAAAGGACTTAAAAGCCTTGGGATGGGTCAAGATATCGAAAATAACTCAATAAAACACCCCTTTAAATTTTAAACCGAAGTTCACACGGTTGGCTTCACGGCCCCTTCATGGTTCATGAAGGCCTTCCGTATAGGCCAAACAGATTTTACGAATAAAGACATAACTTCTTGCTCCAAACTCGGAATGAGGTGAGACCAAATGCGTTGGAAAGATAATTCAAAGGGATTTAATTTGAGAGGTCGTGGGTCACCTAATTCCTTTTGTGCTAAGAGATATTCCCATTTAAAGTCGACCCTTCTATCGGTACTTGTGAAAAACTTAGCCAATGGAATTCCTTTGAACTTGACTTGATGTAGAAGACCCATGATGGCCTTATACAACATAAATAAGCTTGAATTGAAGGCTTGAAAGTGAACTTAGCTTGAACTTGAAGAGCCCATACTTAGAATTTTTCAACGAAGTCACCTTCATGGGAGGTTACAAGGACCATGTAGTGTCACACGGGTCGTGACACTGACCGTACCCCTCTCCTTAGAAAAAATATTCCACGATCAAGTTACGAGACGGTGATTCCATACTTAAAAAAATTCACTCCAGAAGCTTTACGGATGGCCTCACGGATCGTGCCACCCCCCACGGGCTGTGTGCTTGTCCGTGTAACCATACTTGGTTGTAAAGCTGTGGGATTTCAAGCCAAGGCCATCAAACGCCCACCACACGATCTGTGAAGTGTCACACGGATCGTAAGGGGTCCAAGTATGGTGTGCCTTAGTTTAAAACACCATGTTTAAGGGCCAAACATCCTCCATGGGCCAAGGGCCATTCCGTGGAGGCTCCACACGGGCCGTGTGACCCCACGCGGACCGTGATGGCTCCCATGAAGTGTCACCTTGGTCCAAAATTTTACTGAAACCAAATTTTCATGCTTCACTGAGGTCGTACAAAATTATAGGTCCTTACATTCCACTCTTCTTTTCTTTTGTTCAAAATATCCTGTCAGACATTCTTTAGACTTTTTCAATGCAAAACAGTTGGTCTTCATATGACCATGTCTTCCACAATGAGTACACAGCAACAGACTTGACCCATCAAAATTTTTGCCGTGAGTTATATTAGACAGACCTTTCTTTATAAACCCTATACCTTTCTTCATAAACCACAGGCCTTTCTTACTATTAGTTCCCTAATGAGTCGGAGTATCTAGAATTTTAGTGGAAGTAGTCCATTTGAGTGATTTGGGAAACTCTTCCTTGACTTGGACTAGGTCCCTCTCTAACTAAATATTCTTTTCTAGAGTCATGGCTAGCTTAGTTTCAGTCTCATTCAGGCTGGCTTCAATCCCAGGTTGTAAGCCACTAGCCTTTTCCTTCCTTTTTCTGATAACCCTTTGATTCTTCATTCAATTTTTCACACGGATATACATTCTCCAATTTATGATCTAACACAGGTTTCTCCATTTCAGATATTGAGAATCTAAGGCAACTTTTTCAACTTGGATAAGATCTAATTGATAGTTCAACACATCCTTTTCAGTAGTTCACTCAATAATTGAACCAATAAGAATAGAAGCTAACTTCCTCAACTTCTTAATAGAAAGAATGTGCAAATTTTGCTTAAAATCATATAGAGTTACCTCTTTCTCAGATTCATCACCATCCTCAGACTTTCCCATGAATGCAAACATTTAATTGAAGATCTTATCATCTTTCTTCACAACTATCAAGGAGGCATCCTCTATGTGCTTAGACTCTTCTGACTCATTTGAGAAATTTTCCCAAACAACAAGAGCTTTCTTCACAACATAGTCTACTACAGCCTTTCTGCTTTTCTTATCGGGATTAGGTCCCTCAGCTTATCTTTGTTGCCTCCAAGCTTGGAATAGTCTTTATGCTCTGTTTTGTGCATTGGAAAATCTCTGATAAAATGTCTTGATTTTCCACACTTGTGGCATAGATCATTAGCAGTAGCAGCTCTGCTCGGATTTTTGTTCTTCTTGAAACCACCATGTTTCCTTTACAATATTTTGAAATGTCTGTGTGAGGTATGCCATCTGACCTTCATCTTCATCAGATTCTTCATCTTGTGTCACCTTTAGAGATAACGATTTGTCCTTTGGAGCAGCATCATTTACTTTATTCAACTAATGAGTTTAGAGATTACCAATCAAAGTATTCATTGTCAACACCTTCAGGTCCTTGGCCTCAATGATTGCATTAACGTTGTTGGCCCAAGACTTAGGAAGAATTCTAAGAATCTTCCTTACTTGCTTGCTAGGATGAATAGGTTTACCCAAATGCCTAAGTTCATTGATAATGGATGAGAACCTGGTATACATATCATGAATGGACTCACCTTCCTTCGTGATAAAATTTTTATACTGAGTAGTGAGCATATCAACTTTAGACTCCTTCAGTTGCTTAGTACCTTCATGAGTTGTACGCAAACAACCTCTATTCTCCTTGGCTAACTTATAAGCGGAGATCGCATTGTACTCCTTAGCACCTATACCAAAGACCAACAATTCTTTTTCCTTGTAATTATTTTCAATTTTCTTTCGATCCACATTAGTGTATTGTTGTCTAGTCATAGGACTACTCAAGTGATTTCTCCATCTTTCACCTCTAGGGTAGGAACATGAGGACCATCAAGCACAATGTCCCATAGCTCACTATCTTCAGCCATGAGAAAATCAAGCACATGAGTCTTCCATCACCCATACAATTTCCCATTAATGTAAGGAGGTCTAGTAGATGACTGGCTATTTTCTAGATTCAGTGAACCTGCCACTTTTCTTCAGGATCCCCTCTAGGTGTTAACATTTTAGAGAGTCTAAGCTCTGATATTAATTGATGGAACATAAGCGTCCACTGTGTGTATGGAGACCAAGCCCCTTGTCAGAACAATCGCAAAGCAAAACAACTAAAAATAGTAAAGTAGAAAAGTAAAATGGTACAAGTTTTTTTATGTTAAAACCCCCTTGCTCAAGGGAGGAGACAACTATCACCTGCACTCACAAGATTTCAATAACTCCATTAATCTCAAAATAGCAAAGCTTTGGATTACAAACTCTTGGATCAAGGAATCTAACTCTAAATCCTTCTCCCTCACTGTGATAACTCTATCATAGGTACGAGCAAACTAAGAAGCTACTCTGCTACCCACTAAATCGATTAAATCTAGGAAACTTAGACTTTAAGCCTCACCATACCTAACTCTAGCAATGAAGATCAAAAACTTACTTAATATCATATCTCTTTATAGAGTAGGAATCGATTCATAAGATGCAAGCACTATTAAAGCACAATGAAGTACACAAAGTAAAAACAACTCTGATTTTGCTAAATATACTATTCAAGAGTGTCACTAAGAACACTCACTCAATGTGTGTAGAAACTCTCAAGCTTTCTCTTCAAGAAAGGTTGGGTGTATATACCCAACATCAGAAACATTTGGAGCAATTTCATTAGCTGGACAATTTCTACAGAGCGGGTAGACGTGCACCGAAAAATAACAAACTATTAGGTGCACAGCGTATTATTTGTCGGGTGTTGTTTTTAGTTAGTAGCACACATGGGATCAGGTCCCTCATATGTTCCCATCGTTTGTTAAATCATCAAAACTTCATAACATCACAATCCTTCCACTCTGAATACTTATGTTCATACAATATTCAAAGATCTAAACATAAATCTAAGTTTGCAATCTTAGATTAACAATTATAACTAAAGGAAAGTATAGACCCATATTGTATTAGCACATAATATTCAACTAAATTAAAGACCTATTACAAGAAATTAATATTCAACTACATAGCCCACCCCCCACATAGGGGTTTTAGCTAATCATGCTTAAAATAATACTAGGCTACCGAAAGGGTTGTCCATGGCTATGAATTTCAAAAACTAGAAGAAATTTGGTGTAGAATCCTCCTTTCTTCTCTCAATTATTCCTTCCAAATCCAAGTGCAGGACTCTTATTCTCCAAATCGGGAATTATATACTCAAGATCTGTAATTATCCTCTTGATTGTGCACTGAAAATGTGTAATTGTATACTCTAGAAGGTGTCTCCCTTGGCCTTTTATACCCTAGACAAAAATATCCTTCATTTACCCTAGGGGCTTCATGCAACGGTCATAGTCGGGAACACCAAACACATTCGGCGATTTGTCGAATGGTCACACCATTCTTGTTTTGAACCACTTTTAGGCATCGTAAATTCTGTAAAAATTGGCGACCAAATTATAGATCATCGAATCACTTCAACTATCTGCCGAATAGTAACTTCCATTGCCAAATTTGAAATCAATTTTGATCCCTTCCTTGCCATGTTTTTTAATATTAAGCGACGACCACCGTAGACTGCTGAATCACTTCAATGATCCATCGAATAGTACTCCGCATCCCAAAGCGCGCTGCCCTCCTAGGCGCGCAACATCGAGTTGCACATCATATGAGGGGTTTAGCTCTATGAAATTAGGCGATCACTGTGCCTGTTCGGTGTACCACTGAACATGTAGGTGATTGTCGATTTTTAATCGCCTTTTGTGCATTTTTGCTCCTTTTGGTTTGATTTGCTATGATTTGTACCTTCATGCATTTTTTCCTCATTCCTAGCATCAAACACACATTTAGATCAATATTTGAGGTAAAATAGAATATTGAGGACAATATTTTAGGTTATTTAAGCTTAATGGGTCCAAATTAGGGACTCATCAGGGTCCTCTTCAACCTTGGACTCTATAAATGCTAGTCAATGTATTCTCAAAAAATCTCCAATCTTTGTTGAAGCAGATGGCTTTTGAGAGCTCACACTAGGAGCTAGGAAATTTTGATTATCATCCTAAGCATCCACTAACTGAGTGACCATAGTAATAGCTCCTCTAAAGTAGGGGTTGGCTGAGTACTAGGCATAATAGTTGGTGAAACCTCCATAGATCGAGCAAGTTGGCCCCTAGTCCTTACTCCTAATTGTGAAGGAACCTCAGATGGTGTAACTCTATGCTAGCATTGTTCCTTTGACTGGCAGTATATTTAGGAGACATTATCTACAACGCATAAATGTACAAATTAGAAAGGGAACTTTAGAGAGTTAAACTCTATTGCACGAACTCAAAATATGAATAAAGGCGGACAATTGCTAATGTCTGATAGCCTCTTAATTATAACTGTGATGCACAACACACTCATAAGAGAGACTCTACTGGACATGGCTTTATTGACACCCTAGGACTCTTAACCTATATGCTCTGATACCAAGATTGTCATGCCCTGAGAGGGTACCCTAGGTGTGGCCAATACTTAGAAACCATTGTTAGTCCCAAAGAGAACTACTTAATTCAATTACTCATTCAATCATTTAGCAAAAAACAAAGTTTAAATATATAATGGATATTTAAGTGGGCTAACCAAGTCAAGAACTCATTGAAATAATAGTTGTAAAAATAGAAATCTAAATCAACTCCATATCATAAGAAATAGTTTAAAAGAAACAAGTCTCAGAAATAGAAACATCAACTATAGTACATCACTATCTATGAAGCCTCCATCCAACTATCAAGAAGGTGCCCCTGACAAGTCAATGGTTACCTCAAAAGAACTACTCCAAGGGCTAAAAGAAATAAAGAAAATACTAGTCCCTTTGAATGTAAGGAGGACTTACCAAAGTTGAAAGTAGGGTGATCTTCAATGATGCAGTAGTTGAGGATCTTTAACACTTGTATCTGCATCATAAAATAATGTAGTGCCAAATAGCATCAGTACATGGAAAGTACGGTATGTAAAATAGCTAGAATGAAAAGTAGACTCAAAAAGGTACTCAACTCAAAGGATTCAACTCAGAAAGATAACTCAGTAAAGCAATACAAATTTAAAAGTAAGACTATGATTTAGAATTGACTCAATAATATACAACTAAGTCAAATCATGTCATGTACTATCAGAAAGTTTCTCTAACTAACAACCATGACTTATGAAATAGTGATGGTACAATGCTTTGTACTGTCACTGCCTTATCAGTCCAATTCCTTACTAGAGTAAGGGAAGATAAACCTCATTGCATCCACAATCAATCAGAGTTCTCTTTAAGGACAAGAGAGGCATAACCTCTATACCACATTAGCAACGTAGTTTATGGGGTTTGAATTTTTATTTACTTCTTATCTAATTCGGTGCTCAATACTATTCCTAATGACTCGGTATGCTTGTTTTGTCAATTCAATTCAATCAAGTCATTTTTTTAGTTTCAGTGGACTCTTGTCAAACTCAATTTCATTCAGCCATCAACTTTTTCACTTTTAAAACATGCCTTCGACTCTTTCAAACTCTTTGAGAAACTTTCTCAAAATAATAATTTATACTCAATATGATAATAATGAAATCATAATTAAAAAAATTAAGACTCAATAAGCTCAACTCTTGCTCAAATCATTGTCATTCAATACATTTATGAATCATGCTTCCAAACTTCATCAATGCATAGAATATTAAGTGTGAAACTCAATTAGGGTTCACATAAATAAAGATATGAACATGTGTTTCAAATACTTAACTCAAAATACAATATCAACATGAAATTTTGTGTACATAATAATTCATTAAAATTATGGATGATTTAAGAACTCAATTTATGAAACTCAAAACTTGAACTTAAGACTCAAGTTAACTCAATGGAGATGAAAGGCACGTGGATGAACACAATCTAATGTTCTGATTAGCCTTACACACCTGAATTTTGAAGAACAAAACAAAATTTCAAAGACAATCATAGAACTCTTGGAACCCTCTTTCTCCTCTCCTCTTGCTCTCAAAATATTCTAGGTATATTTTTGGAGGAAAAGGTCATGAGTTATAGTTAAGGGGATCAAATTACTCCAAAACATCAAGGTTTTGATAAAAAAGGATAAGAAAGTATAACACTACCCCTCATTAAAACTGTTAAGCCAAACCATGAAACTCCGTCATGGGTCATGGTTTAGTTTATGGCTCATAGACTCTCCCACGTGGAAACTGGAGGAATCTCAAGGTTGGGTCTATGATCTTATTCTATGGGTCATAGACCTTTCTTTGGGATTGTCCTGTCAATTCATACATCAAGATTTATTCATTGATTTTTGGTCGAAAACCATAAAACCTATTCATAGAATGAATACAGGTCGTAGACCCTACTCGTGGATCAGTCTAACACTTCGAATAATTCTTTGGACTTGAGGACTTATAGACCTTTTTATGAGTCATAGAAGTTTGTAGGGATTGTAAAGACCCTTCGTGGAACCTTATGCACATTCCAGTCATTACTGGAATGTAACACTCAACTCTACAATCTGATCTATTGCTCATACATTATTGCACACCTCGTAGAAGGGAGTTGTAGACATGGTCTTCAGGAACTCAAATTTCACCAAGTGCATAAGGTACTTATGAGCCCTCACATCTATGAGCCGTAGATGGATTTCATGGAAACCCAACTCTGCAAAAATAGCTTTTATTTTCAGACTTTCAGGACTGATCTAAGTTAGATTAATTAGGGTGGTTACACTTAACCACTCGAATTCTATGATTAATAGAAGCATAGCATATATGAAGACATACATATCAAGGATAACATCAAAATCAGTAATATCAAGCTCTACAAGATATGATGAGGTAACTTAATGAAATATTGAAATTGGCAATTTCTATAAACTCTTTTAGCCAAAATTGAGTCATCAAGAAGAGTATAGACTGAAAAAGTCTCTAACAAGATCTCGAAACTAACATCAAATTTCATAGCAAGATATGATATCACAAAGGAAAGATTTGCTCCTGAATCTAACAAGACATATATATCAAAGTGAAAGACCCGTAACATACTCATAACCACATTAGGAGAATCCTTCAAATCTTGCCAGGTCTATAAAGCACAGAATCTATTTTGGTGTTGACCTACACCAAATTTGAAGTAGTGCCCTACTAAGCCTGTCAGTATGTAATAATTTGATTCTAAGTCTGGCCTGAACTTGAGGTCGAGCAACCCCACTTCTACAATCTCTATCATGATGCCTCGGCTTACCATACCTGAATCATACATCCAATCCTACCGAACACTTTCTTTTATGATCCTTTCCACATTTTTTACATATGGGAATAGCTTGACCACTCAGAGCTCCACCTTAAACCTTAGGGTTAGCACTTGATTTTTGTTGAATTTTTTTCCACTAGCATTTGACAAAGTAGGATCAATGAACTTTTGGACAAATTAAAAATGACCATTATCACCATCAGACCTATGGTGAGAAAAGCCACCACATCTACCTGAGCCCTCTTGGGCTCCCTAACTCTTTCCTTAAACTTATCCTCTTTAATTTGTTGGATGGATCCTCAATCTAGAAATGTTGATTTTCTTAATGAGCATTGCAATTCTACATTCTTTGATAACCAAATCAAAAACATCAAAAATAAATCTGCTCATACAAGCTCGAGAGTCAGCCACCAATTCTAGAGTATACTTGGGCAAATGAGTGAACTTCAAAGAATATTTCGTCACACTCATGCTATCTTGTTTCAAATTGATGAATTCAAATACCTTCGCCTCCCTCAACTATAATGGAAAGAAGCGATCAAGAAAAATAACTTTGAACTTCTCACAATCTAAGGGTTCTTCATCAACCCTCTCCAATTTTTATTAATTAAACCAAACTTGAGCAACACTTTTAAGTTGATATGTTGCCTACTCCGCCTTCTCTACCGGATCACACCCATAATATCTACTATCTTTTAAATCTCATCAATATACTCTTATGGATCTTCATTTACTTTAGAACCATGAAATTCTGATAGGTTCATTCTTGTAAAATCTCAAATCGTTGTTGTTGCCAAATCCACATTAGGAGGAGTATGACCTCACGATTGACTTGGGTCATTATAACCTCCTATTCATAGATGTGGCGCACTTTACACCCATGAACAAGACTCTACTTGAAATGGAATGTTAGAGTCCTAGGACACCTTAAACCTTACGCTTTGATACCAAGTTTGTCATGATCCAAGCTAGGCCTTAGATGTGACACAACGATTAAAATTTCAAGGGACTCCAACCAAGCCTCTTGGAATTCATTACATACATAAGATAAGTAAAGACATCAAAGATAAACATAATGTGGAATCAAGTCTCAAACGATAGACATTGAATAAAGGAGATATATTGGTCAATCATTCGAATAAATGAGAATACATCTCGTAATATCTAACATGTCTCTACTAGTCTAGGCGGGGGCATTGGACAAGACCTATAGCTCACCCTAATAATATGAAATGGAGTCAAGCAAAAGCATAAAAAAGCATATTAAATTAACCCTGAAGCATGATGACTCACCAATCAAGTAAACTCTAAAAACATTATCTAGCCATGAGTGGGAGTAATGATCATCGGACCCTATATCATAATATAATATAGGCAAAAAGTATGCATTAATACGTGGAAGGTACTAAGTATGTGAGTAATGCATAAGTAGTATGTTATGCTATGTAATTGACTAAGTTAAAATACATGATGAGTAATTTTTTAAATCATGGAAATAAAACGTGAACAAGGCCAATGCCATTGAAGAATCATAATAAACTTTGAAAGAGTATAAGAAATAAGAAAACATACTCAATTATGGGATATTGACCTTAATCGATAATAAGACTATGTGAGTTATAACATGAAATTTACTGTTACTCCCGTGCAAAAAGAGAGAGGTTACTTTGCTTAGGTAGACTCTATGAAAACATCATTAACATCCTGAGCTATATGTGGATGCACTAGCTAAGCCTAAATAGTTGACCTACGAGGGGACGTAGTTTGGGACTAGAGGTTGCTACTAAAGCTTCCATGGATCGCTCTTGGAGCTTCCAAATTGAGCCCCGACACAAAGCCCTCTTAGTGCTAATTCAAATAGAAATTAGAAATCATAAAGTCATATCATGCGGAAAAGCAATATCTAATTACCAATCCAATTCATTAAATCGTCCTTATAGAGTAGCTCATTAAAGTCTTTGATTCGTCAATATGAGAATTATCCTTTCAGCATCTCGAATCTACGAGTAGGTGAGAAAAATTCTTTCTCCGTCGTTCATTCTTTATTGAAAGACTTCATTGAGTCATAATTCATCATTTTCCTAAAGCTTGCATGAAATCCTTATCGATTCATTATCATAATTCATAGTGAAAGAGTAGAGTATATTGCATGGGTTTGTATGTAATCAACTTTGAATCATTTAATTTTGATAAATACATACATGATCATGTACAAAAATATCAATTGAATCATAATTGAGAGAACTCATAAAGAATTTCATGAACCGTAGATAATACAAGGAGAATTTGAATTTAAAATATTGAAATCATGGAACCAACATCAATTTATGCATAACAATACCATTGAGAATGAACAAAAATATAATTAATTGAACTCAATGATAATTCGCCAAAATCCTAGGTTCCTTCAATGAAAAATCCATGAAAAAGTGGGAATTCTTTGGACTTCATAGATAAAAGGAATCCATGAGTGAAAATCCACATACCTAGAGTGAAATCCTTGCCAAAAAAATCAGAAATTGAAAGCTTAAATTTAGGAACCTTGGAATTGGACCTTGATTCTTGCTTTGGGAGAAGAATCTAGGGAGAGAATTTTCTAATTGAGGTGTGAGTTAGGTGAATGAGGGGTTTGCTAATAGTAATCACTTATGTCCACTTAAAATAACCCAAAACAACGTAGAATGAAATATAAAGGATGAACAAAGATTGAATAACCCTAAGAAAAAACAATCGTTGGTAACAGTGAAGGCCATCAAAGGTTTGTGGTTCCTTCTACGGACCGTAGAAGTGTGTACATAAAAATCAGACATCAAATTAAGTCTCAAAAAAACTTGGTTCGTAAAACATTTTAACGGATTATACGTCCTATTGATCCATAGAGAAACTACTGCAACTCCTGAAATTTCAACTTTTAAGACTTCATTCCATGACCATAGTCTACAGCTCGTGATTCTTTACACGAAGCATAGAACCCCTTTCGTAAAACTCACCCTAACCCAAAATTTTTCTAAGTGTTGATGGTATTCTATGGACACCTATTATGATCCGTAGAAACAACCACGATCCTTGAACTTCATCCGTCCTGTTAGACCCCAAAATCTAAGTTTCAGAATCTTATGTATGAATCATCTATGACCCGTATAAACCTCCACGCGCTATAGATCTCCTTTGTTGAACCTGGCACTTTTTTCTAAATTTTTTTAAGACTTTTAGGACACTTCCACGACCCCTATCTACGGCTCGTAGAATCATCTATGACCCTTAAAAGGTCTTGTGGAACCTATACTAGAAAATTTTCTGCAACTTTTCTTTCTCATTCCGACTTTCCAACTTTCAGGGTATTACAATTTTGTAATTTGAAATTATGAATAAAATCAGCATTTTGAACATGCCTTTCACTTCATGATTTTAAAATCATAAGATGAAATTCTCAATTCTCCAAAAAGCTTGATTTGAAAATTTCATATCATGATTTAAATCTTAAAATACAAAAATTGACCCACAAGTTTGTATTTTTGTAAAAAAAAAAACATTATTTTATATCTACCAACCATTTATTTCATCTGTAAATAAAATTTATAGTTCATATTATTAATGTTATCAACCTTTAAACCATTCATATTAGATATATTCATTATTCTCACCAACCAAATTTATTATTACTTTAAATTAACGTGTACTTTATTATCTATTTCAAATTACGTTCATAGTATGTAGAAGGATTACATTAAAGAGTAGTATTCTACAACTCGTATTCAATTTATTTTTTAATCGAACTAAAATTTGATTATACATATTATATTTTTTTAGAATAGTTTTGTGATAGCGTATTATTATACTTTAATTATGAATTTTTGCTAACAGACCTCATACACTAACTGGTTTTTTGTTTCATCCACCTATCGTTCGTCTATCACTATAGCCAAATATTGTATAGAGCTATGTAGGTATTAGCTATGTCTTATCTTGATTTTCTTATATCTTATACATGTATTAGTTATGTGGATTCCTAAATTGCAAACAGAACACCATATTAATTTATACACGAGTAACTTAACTCTTAACCAAGTATTAAACGTGAAAAATAAACATAATACCCGTTTAACTCCCTCCAACTCAGCAACCCAAAGAACGACTCCTATTTCAGCGTCTTACACTAGTCCATGACATACATAGCATTAGTGTTTGGGTTTTCTTGATATTTGGTGCTTCTTTCCAGCCAAATTTGGTAACATGAGTACCCTGGCAACTTGTGCTGCATAAGCTCTTCACTAAATTAATTTATGAGGTTGATCTCTCACCTCATAAATACTTGCTGGCTGAATAAGCAATGCATCATACTTGCTACTTTGGCTGCTATAATTTACTCATCAGAAAGAAAGCTAGAATAGAAAACCTTGTAAACCACAACAAAGAGAGTAAAAGCAAACTCTACTCAAATTTACAATCACCTACCCAAGCTTTGCAACCAAGTAGTATAAGAGTCGCAAGTTACATAATCAGCTGTGTTTCCACAGAAAAAGTTCACAGCCCCTTGTAAGCTGTCCAAACTAACTAAATTCTGCCCGAAGAATGGAGAATAAGGCGAACCACGCAGATAGATCAACCCATATATTTGTATCATGACCTTGACGTCAAATACAAAGATTCAACACCAATGTAAGCCTGAATCACAACTGCTAAAGAATTTGTTTTATCTGCCACAACTGCTAAAATTATTTGTGATAACATTTCACAGTCAGACCTCAATGCTATTGACAAAGCAAGTTGGCAAAACACAACATTCATGCTGCTAATAATCATAACAAATGTGCCTCATCCGCTCATCTTAAAAGCTCCAGGAAAACAAGAGTCACAAGGAAATCTCAATGCACATGTAGAACATAAAAAATGCAACAAACAAGCAGCTTCATGAAAAAACAAACTACCATAGAACTTAGTATGCCATAAGGGTAAGTTCAAAAGGGTAGTAACTAGTTACATTGCAAAGTTGAAGATTCATGATTACATAAGCAAAATATTCAAAACTCAATGCAAGGCGACATTTCTTGCATCAAAGGTTGAAAACTACTAGAAGACTAGTGATGAAAAGCTCACTCCTGAAAGATCACCGCACAATTGGTAGAGGATCTTGGGCAAATTAACAAGTTTTCTGACAATTGAAATAAATATCGGGACACACAGTTCATCGAACATATCTCGCACCTTCTTCTCCTTAATTTAATAACAAACTTCTCCAAAACCGATGCATTCATTAACAGAAATTTTGAAAGCTTGAAAAGCTTCTTGAAATAGATCCATTTGATATAGTCCTTCAAGCAAATCCCAGAGGAGACGACAAGCTTTACTTTCTTGAGGTTGGGAAATGCAAAGCTTAATAAACTCTGCAAATCAATATCATCTCCTTTTGCCAAATCACGTAACTCAAAGCGGCAACGCGAATGATAAGGCTGGAGACAAAATATAATCAGGACCAACTGCAGGTCAGCCTAGTGAAAAAAATGGAAGTGTCTGGTACAAAAAGAATTTTGGAACCAACAAATTTAATGGTACTTTGGGATATGATTAAAAATTGATGTTCCTATCATAAAAATTCACGAGTCAGTAACCCAAGAAAATACTGATAGAGCAATAATCATATTCATTCCAGCATGAAGCTAAGCTTTGGTACATAAGCACATCATCTTACTAACAATTAAGGATATATTTGGATTTTCCTCCAAAAACAACTTGCAGAAAGAACAAAAAGTCAGATCTTCATACAATAAACAGATGTAAAAAAAAAAAAAGATAAAAGGCAACAGAAAGTTACATGAATAGCTGATATGTATATGTTGAGCGATTCCACATGAATCGAGGCTCGCAAAAGGCCAGCAGCTCCATACAAATTAAACTTTTCAATATGCAACTCCAGCGTTAGAGATTTGCACTTCAATTCTGGAATCAGAACTCCTTCGAACTGCAGCATGCACAGGACCTGATGCAGGAATATCAATGAACCTAGTAAAGACTGGAGAAAGCAGTAACTACAAAAAGAAAGTACTTCACAGCCAAAGTTCAGTAAGATATCTTTTTATGTATGATAAAAGAAGTACCAGGTCCTGTACTTAGTATCAATCAGCAACTGCAGTTAATGGAACCTTTCAGTACAAATGATGTGAAACAAGTAATGTTCATGATTGATAAAACAAAAACCCCTGGACCAGAGGGATATGGAAGTGGATTCTTCAGAGAGTCATGGGGAATAGTAGGCAGAGAAATAAGTGAAGCTGTTCTAGAGTTTTTTCAGAACCGGCAATTATTGAAACAAGTGAATGCTACCAATATTGCAATTATTCCAAAAGTAGATGCTCCAGAGCAAGCAAGTCAGTTTACACAGATAGCATGTTGTAATAAAATTTACAAATGCATCTCTAAGCTGGTCTGTACCAGGCTAAAAGAAGCAGTGAACCATATAATAGCAGAAAACCAGGCTGCATTTGTGAAGGGGAGGTCAATGGTACATAATCTTTTGATTTGTCATGATTTGTTGAGACATTACAACAGGAAAACTACTCCTAGGTGTTTGATAGATCTCAGGAAAGCATATGACATGGTGAGTTGGTAGTTCCTGGAGGAAATGCTAAAGGGGTTTGGATTTCCAGCAAAGTTTATCAACATAATCATGAAATGTATAACCACAAAATTCACTGTCAAGATGAATGGAGAAAGCTATGGATATTTTGAAGGCAAGAGAGGACTGAAGCAAAGGGATCCTATTTCACCACTACTATTTGTATTAGTGATGGAGTACCTAACAAGACTTCTCAAGAGAATGAGTCAGTTGCCAGATTTTCACTTCCATCTGATGTGCAAAGCTCTTAGATTGAACCACCTCATATTTGCAGATGACCTAAGGATATTCTGTAAAGGTGATGACAAATCTGTTACCATAATTATGGAGGCACTAAAGCATTTCACTAGAACAACTGGATTAGTAGCAAATATGGAAAGTCAAGCTTATTTCTGGCAGATATATCTAAACAAATGGAAAGGCACCTCTTGGAAATCACGGGATTCACAAAAGGAACATTGCCAATTAGATATTTGGAATTACCACTCACTTCTAAGAGATGGAGCACAATGGAATGCTATCAGCTGGTTGAGAAAATAACAAGCAAGACCAAATACTCCTACGCCAAGCAACTCTCTTATGCAGGAAGACTTCAAGTGGTTGTGGCTATACTAGGATCAATTCATAGCCTTTGGGGATCAGTGTTCATCCTTCCCCAGAGCATGGTGAAGGAAGCAGATAGAAAGTGCAGAGAGTACTTATGGGGAGGAAACGAGGGAAGAAAGAAAATTCCACTGGTATCCTGGGATAAAGTATGCTTACCTAAAAGACAGGGTGGGCTGAGTATAAAAGGTTGTGGATACTGGAATATAGCTTCTGTAGGGAAATTGATATGGCAACTGGCTGTGAATAAGGAGTCACTATGGCAAAAATGGGTGCATGGAATTTATATAAAAACAGACACATTTTGGAACCTTAGAGCGCCAGTAGACAGCAGTGGTATTGGAGAAAAATCAATTATCTGAAGAATAGGATGCAACACTGGTATATGCAAGGGAAGTTCATCCTCACTGCTAATGGGAACTATTCAATCTCTAGTGCATATATGGACCTGTTAGGCGACCATATGGAGCTAGAGACTGCCGAATTGATCTGGGATTCTACAATAGTTCCTAAGCAAAGGTTTATCATGTGGCTGGCAGTTAAGAACAGATTGCTTACCAAGGAAAGGCTGCTGAAGATGAACATCAATACTGAGGATACAAATTGTTGTTTATGCCAAGCTTCTGTAATGGAGACAAGTAAACACTTATTTGTTGACTGTGAATATCTAGGGTGCGGAATGACCTTCAACAATGGGCACAAAACAGCTTGACTACGAGAGATGTGAAGACTGCACTGGAGATGATTAAAGCAAAGCACTGGAAAAAGTTTAAAAAGGAGGTGACAGCAGCAATTTTGGGAGCCATGGTATACTACATTTGAAAAGCAAGGAATTGGAAACAATTTAAAGGCTTACTAACAGAATATACAGAGACGGTGGGAGGACCGTACGAGATACTGTAGGAAGAATGAATTATACAAAAATACCAAGAAGGCCCAAAGATGTAGAAGCTTTTGGCAAATACTATGTAATTAGAGATGAACTTCTGCTGAGACTATTCTTCACTATAGCCTAGAATGGATGGTGAGGAATAGTGCTCCTAGTTTGTATGTGGTTGTTTGTTAATGGTAATATTCACATTGATTGCCAAAAAAAAAAGAAGTACCAGACATCAAAGAGTTGACAAAAGGATAGGAAAGGAGTCAATCTTTCTAATTAATCCAGTTGATTTTGTGAAATTTGTGCAAAAGATCTCGATTGTGTAACATTTACATCCTGCAAACTGTTTGCTAAGCAGTTAAAGATCAGTCAGAGATCGTAAGGACTTTAGAGTTAAAAACAAACCTCTGTCAACCAAGTTCCTATTGTTAACTCGGTTGCACACCTCAACTTTTGAAGATAATCTTGGACCAGGGTCCTAAAAACTTGATGATAGTCACGACAACTGTCTTCCGCATCATCAAATTCTTTAACACCCATAGCAAAGACGTCTTTGATACATATAATGTTAAACGTAAGCTTAGCATTAACCACGGAGGTCACATCTACAAGCCTACACTTCAGGTCATAAAAATCTCCCGTAATTTCCAATTGTTGAAGATATGGGGCAATAATTTCCAAGGAATGATCTCTTCCATCATAAAGGAACAAATACTTTTCCAACTTCAATCTCTTCAATTTTGAAGATCTAATGTCCAGGCGACGAAAACCCCTAACATGATTTAATTCCATAGTTTCCAAAGCCGGACAGCCTGACAGCACATTCACAATATGTTGATCCCATAACCCAAAACACTCGAAGTGTATGCTCTTCAGAGACTTCCAGGCAACAACCACTTCAGGACCAAAGCAACAAGTTGAGAATACTAAATTTATCAAAGACGAACAGGTGCAGAAAGATTCAGGCAACGTGCAAATGCCATTCTCACCATTCGAAGTTAATAAAACATCTTCCACATTTTTTTCAACTGCAAAACTAAGCCATCTGCTGATTTGCAAGTCATGTCTACGAGCTTCAAGCGAGTACCATAAATATGGAGGAGTGCAGTCGAGCATAAACTTTTTAATTTTGGAAGAGGCGGTATGATCTAATACATAGTTAACAAAAGATACGAAATTTTCTGTTATCCTCTCATAACTTCTACAAGTTAAATTGATGTTATAAACAGAAGTCCAGAGGTACTGCCACCTTTTAGAGAGAACACATGTTGCAAATGCATCTTTCATCGGCAGAAGAGACAGAATTTGAACAAGGAGCGGGTCTGGCAACTTACTGATACGGTCATCTAGGGCTTCTTCAACTACAACCACTCCCTGTTTGTTCATTGATGGAGGATTTATCAGAATACTTCGGAAGCCGGAAGAAGCCATGAATTTGGGTCCAAATGGATTTGAAACCCTATCTGTCATGCTCTTCACTGCAGATCAATTTGGTTTGTGTTTTTTCCTCTTTCTAAATTCTGACAAATGTATAACTCCTTTTTCCGAAATAAAATTGTGACCGATGCAATGCACAAGAGAAATGAAATACAAAGTACTTTGCTAACACCAATTATCTGTCGTGATTTTCAAACATAATTCTCCCAAATTATTTATTATTTTAAAAATAAAAGAAAAAAAAATTCATTATATGTTTCCATTTTATCCTTAGTAATAATTGTTCTTGAAGTTCAATTATAGAGTGATGACACATAAATAGAGTAAATATTAATGAACAGAGATTATATTCTCAAAACATAAATAAGGGTAAATAAAATCCATCCCAATGTTATGAAAGGCGCGCTTAAGCCCGAAAGCAAGGCCCAAAATGTGTTGAGCACTTCGTTCTGCTTAATTTGTGCTTCGGTGTCGTCATCAAGGTTCTAAGGCATACTTTCCTGGACAATGAACCTCTTCTACAAAGACGACGACACTAACCAATTGATATTTCACTTTATTGTACTTCAATTTTTTTGATTATATATTTGTCATTCATGCTTATAATTTATTAGTCTTCGATTAAACATATATTTGTATCTTTTCTATTTGACTCCTTTTGCACCTTTTCTAACTAAAGTCCACGCTTTATCCGCACGTTGTTCTTAAAGCCACAACGGACCTTAGAACGTTTTTATGCCTTTTGCTTTTGATCACATTGATCCATCCTCATAAATATTATTTTCTCAAGTGATGCATAAAAGAGATACGTGACACACACTATAGATAGTGGTTGAATTACTTTACTTGATATTTCTTCTCACATTTGATGCAACTTTACTTCGCTATTACTACAATTATTTTACTAGTACTCCTACAAACTTTATAGTCCTTTTATGATGTGATACATTTTTAAAAACTGTCCCTTTATGTTGATTTATGTGACACATTTTTCTTTTTAATTTATCTCAAAATGAATGTCACAATTTCATAATTGGAAATAATTTAACTTTAATTTTTTTTAACCTTTAATGGAATGATTTATAGTCACATATATATTTAATACTTTGTTTTTTGAGAATTAGTAGCATTGTATTCTTCAACATTGAGAATGTTGGCTACCAGCAAAAAGATGTTCAAAGAAAGTAGACTCTAGTTTTACAAAACTCCTAGAAATTCTAGTAACTCCTCTATTTCCTCTATACAGTTTTGTTTAACACAGAGAAAATAAAGTCACCAAAGAACTCCATTTCACATCATGGAATGATCTGATCTTGTCTTCAAAACACCTTCCGTTTCTCTCCCTCCGGACTGACCACCACATGCAAGAGGGTAATATCCTCCACCATTTTTTCTTACTTTTACTTCCCCCTCTTTTTATCCAACAACTCATTGGATCAGTTGTGTGTTCACGCATTGTCCACATTTTCTTTGTGAGATTAAACAACAAATTCCAAAATTGAGCAGTGAATTCACAATGTAGGAACCAGTGATTGTTTGTCTTCTCGGTCTCATTGCACAGAAAACATCTAATCACCACAACTCTTCCCTTCTTTTATAACACTTCATGCGTAAGGCATGCCCTTTCTACCACTAACCATGAGAAGCATTTCACTTTTGAAGGCTATGTTCTTCCAGACATTTCTCCATACCTTCAACTCTTCCTCCAGCATAATGCTATTCTCCTCTTGTATAGCTTATTTCCTGTGAAACTTCCTTCTAAACAGTGTCTCCATCTAAGTCGGTCAGACTACATTGTTGTTCCACCAAAGGTCACCAATGTTTTTTATGGGAGTTCATCATACAATCAGAAAAATTGATCTTGTTGAGAAATCAATGTCCTACTTCATAACTTTGAGGGAACCATGGCCTGACAAAAGGTTCGGTCCAATTTGGACGTCCATTTAGGAGGTGCCAAACAAACCCCATCATTGATTTGAGATCTTGATAAGGTGAATACCCAGTCAATTCAATGCTAGGCATAATGAGTATAAGGACCTCAAAAAACTATCTTTTTGTCAGGCCAACAACAACATACCCAGTGGAATCCCACAAGTGGGGTCTGGGGAGGGTAGAATGTACGCAGACCTTACCACTACCTCATAGAAGTAGAGAGGTTGTTTCCTGGAAACCCTCATCTCAACAACCCATAACCAGAATAAACTAGATATGACAAAAAGGAAAGGAAAAGAAAGGAATAGGAAGAGCGACTACTAATGAAAAGCATATGATATTATGTAAATACGATAAATTTAACACATATAATACAGATAAAGACAACACATGGTATATGGACTCGACAAAACCTACTACCCTACAATACCCCACGGCTAGACATCGACCTAACCCTGCTAACCTATTAACCTTCTATTCTAATTCGCGACCTCCACTCCTTCCTATCTAAGGTCATGTCCTCGGTGAGATCAAGTTTCACCATATCCTATCTAATCACCTCTCCCAATACTTATTCGGTCTACCTCTACTTCCCCTAGTGACTCCTAAATCCAACCTCTCGCACCTCCTTACAGGAGCATTGGTACCTCTTCTTTGCACATGTCCAGACCATCGCAGTCTCGCTTCCCTCATCTTATCAACCACCGGGGCCACCTCTAACTTCTACTGAATGGTCTCATTCCTAATCTTTTCCCTCCTTATGTGCCCACACATCCATCTCAGCATCCTCATCTCTGCGACATACATCTTCTGAACATGTGCATTTTTTATTGGCCAACACTCTACCCTATACCGCAAAGATAGTCTAACCATCATTCTGTAAAACTTACCTTTGAGTTTAGGTGGTATCTTCTTATCACACAATACTCCAGAGGCAAACCTCCATTTAGACCAAGCTGCCCCAATATGATGTGTGCCCCAAATACTTAAAGTTTTCCCTCTTGGGGATAGGTTGAGTGGCAAGCCTCACATCAATGCATGTTTCATCCCTTGCAACACTGAATTTGCACTCCAAGTATTCTGTTTTGGTCGTGCTCAGTTTGAATCCTTTGGACTCCAAGGCGTGTCTCCACGCCTCCAACTTATCATTAACTTTAGTCCAAGTCTCATCAATCAATACTATGTCATCTGCAAATAGCATACACCTCTTGGATAGATCGCGCCTGCTCATCCATCACTAGGGCAAACAGGAAAGGGTTCAACACAGATCCTTGATGGAGTCCCATCTCAACTGGAAAATATTGAGATGGGATTATTTTGCCTCTTTGCTTCTGAGGCAGTTTATGATCCTCGAGGTCCAGTAAAAGGTCACTCCTCATCTGATCTTATTGAAGGAGAAAATAAACAGATCAAGATTTCTACGTACTTCCTTTATGGGGGGTGCGAGCAGGGGGCCGTGGGGAAGCCGGCTCCACATTACCCTGATTGGTTGCCGAAGATGACCCCTCGCCTTGGTCTCCAAAAAAGTGTTTTTAATAGTCAAAAGCAACCTAAAGTAAGGTGGAGGTTAGGTGGCTCGGCTCCTATCCTATCGCCAGGTCTAGACTTGGTCCATGATTCGGTTCGTGTTCAACGCGGAGCATTATATCCCCGTTGCAATATGTCTTCTTCTCAGAATACAGGTAGGATCGGCAACAACAATGTTGGGGCGGTCAGTGTTGTGATTGACGATTCAGCTCTTGAAAATGTCAGTATTTTGAGAAGGAAGCTTCTCATAGATTTTGACTGTATCCGACAACCAACGGATGTTTTTCCAACGACCAGCGTGGGTGGCATCAAAACTCAGCTGGCCTCTACCGAAGCAGAACAAGTCTAATACTCCAGCCCTGGTTTTCGAGGATTCCATTTCGATCTAAACCCAGAAACCCATATCTTTATATACAAAAAAAAATTTCCAAATTCTTTTCCTAACAGTCAAGTGGGTGAACGCCCTTTTCTTTCTACTAGATCTTACATAAGCAATTTGCAGGAAGAAAACAAAGTCTTTCCTTTCGAAATCCACCCCTGAAATCACGTCTTTCAGTACTGAAACTGAATCAAAAATATGGCTTTCGATTTGCTCTTTGCCCAAAACCCTCCTTCCGACTTAGTTAAAAATATCAACTCTAAATGTGTCCCCCCCACCCCTCTCTCTTTGTGGCCTTCCCATTATAAATTCTTCTTAGTCTATTTAGCTTCTTCACCATACTGGCAGAATTAGAAAACAAAAACATCACATATGTAGGTAAAGAGTCCAACCATATATTTGATGTTTGTTTTAGACCAAAAATTTAAAACAATTTTCATTGCCACTTAAATTAGGACGAATGAAGTAATATATATTGCCCATACCTCAGATCTGTTATTTCTTTTTTGTCCATAAAATCTTCTGACCAAAGAGGACTTCACAAGTACACAGTTTCAGAGTTGCAGGACAAATTTACCAATGATGAGAGTAAGACCTACTAAAATTTAGTCTTTCTAGTTTTTTCTTTTGTAATAGCATATTAGTCATATCGTCTAATAAGAGAAACTTCCTTACAAACTAAATCGTACAGTCATTGATAATTACCAACTTAATAAATAGTTATAATTGAAAAGACTTATTGTGACCCTTAAATTAATAAAGACATAATTACATTAAAATTATGAAACCTTAATATTATAAGATAATAATATTAAAATTTCCGTTTTCACTATAAGAAATAATTTTGAGGAATAAAACTAAAAATACAGAATTTTTTTGAAAGAAAAAGGAAAATTAAAGAGAATATTAAATGAGGATAATAAATACATTTCTCCACATAACCTCCCAACCCCTACCTTTAGGTTTGATGGTGTACAGTGCACAATAATAACTAAGATAAGCAAGATAGGTTCACCACTATTCAGATTGAATAAAGGAAATATAAGCATCGTGATGGAAATTACCTTTTCTTTGCTTCCAGCACTACCAACAACATAGCAGCTCAGCATCTTTGCAAATTGCCCGACGAGCTGACCAAATGCTACAGAAGCTGCTGAAAGAAGACAGTTTCTCCCTTCTTGGGGTAGCAAACCTCCTAAAACCGGCATAAGATGTCATCCCTGTAAAACAAATTCAGTAAACTTAATGAGCTCTTTTTTTGACTTTTTTATATGAACATAACCTGGTTTCTCTCTGGCCTACTTCACCTGTATGAAGATATATCTATTCATAAACACAAACTTTTGGTAGAGAGTTCTGCATGCTTTGTAAGTATTTTATTTATCTATTTTTTAAAAGGGAAATGACGGATATGAAAGAAAGGAAGAGGTGTTCAGAATTTCAGATGTGATCAACAATAAAGTATAAAATGAGTTTAAGCACAATTACAACTACCAAATAGGGACCTAACGTAATCTTTCAACATCTAGCCATATAGAAAAAAACAGCTGAAAGTCCATTTTTCACCATTTCAAAACTTTAGTTATCCATTAATTTCATGAATTAATAAAGGGAATGATTTATTCTACCTTTAGCAGCAGCACAACTTTTTTTATGAGAAAAGCAGTACAGCTCAATAAATATACTTCGCAACATGATCATACAATACTCCTCAGCTACTCATAAGGTACAGTAAGAATCAATGAAAGAAACAGAGGTCTAGTATCGATTTCCAATATTTAATTTGGTGTAATAATGACCTTTCTTGTTGATTTACTAACTCTTACATGAGATTCTTTATGAAAGCTTAATAGTGCAGGAACTATTGACAAGCACAAACATGTAAAAGCATGGCAAACATAATAAAAATTAGAAAAAGAAAACACAATAAATATTTAAGTGTAAATTTTGTTTTAATTTATTTACCTTTAAAAGGAAAGTAAGACACTTAATAACATTTTGTTTCTCCCTTGTTGGCAGGCTTATTCTAATTAACAGCGTTCTAGATTTCTTGCCCACTTATGCTATGTATTGAGCTTTGTTGGAGTTTATAAGCTTAACTTCAACTCAAAAGGTAGAAAATAAAGGCAAGAAGAAGAACAGGAAATATTTACTGGAAAGATGATGTTTCATTGAAATCAAATGATGTTAAAATACAAGGAAAATGCAACAACAAAGCCTAAATTTCAGCAAGTACTTTCCACATGATCCCATGATAAATAAACCACTAAAAATAAGAGCTAACTCCTATAAAACAGCAACTAAGTTAAACTATTGAAAATAGCTAAAAAGCTGGAGAAAAACCAGCAGCTTCCGTTTACTAGTCACTGCAGTAACTGAGGCAATTAATCAACACTCTTCCTTGCGTCAATTGCTGCAAATCCCAATCTTTCTCTGAGAAATTCGAATCTGGTCCTTGGCAAGGCTTTGGTAAAAATATCCGCCAATTGAAGATCCATCTTGCAATACTTTAATCCAACAAATCCTTCTTTCTGCGCATCTCTGAGAAAAAATAATTTGATATTGAAATGCTTGGTCTTCCCATGAAAAACAGGATTATTTGAGATGGAAATAGCTGCCTGATTATCCACAAACACCTCTGTTAGAATAGGAATAGGTAAATATAATCCTACTTAGAATAGGATTAGGAATTACAATAGTATATAGAATCCTATTTAGAAAAGGATTGTATTATAGTGTCCTAGTTGGAAAAGGAGTCTAATATAGTATCTATAAATAGGGCCTCAATGTAATAATGTAGGCAACAATTCAATAATATTCTCCCCCAATATTTCTCACATGGTATCAGAGCTTCTACGGTCCTGGTAGAAAATCAAAGAGCTTCCGCTGCCGGCGGGCGGCTATGACCTACATATGCTGTCCGTCTGGCTAGTAGTTATATTAACAAAGTAGGGTTAGTGATATATATGTGATTCTCATATTCAAGGAAAGAAAATTCAATCAAACAAGTCATCAATCTTTGGTGTCTTTCTAGGGTTGTTTTGTGTAAACCCCACATCTTTCAGTGTTTGTGTAGCACCGCCATCATTTCGGTGACTACTTTTTTTTTATATCTAATTTGGGTAGCACCGTATCATCTTTTCGGTGACTGTTTTTTCATATTTATCATTTGTAACACTGTACTATCTTTCCGGTGACGACTTTCTCATATTCAATTTGTGTAGCACCGTGCATCTCTCCGAACTACTCATATTCAATTTGTGTAGTACCGTGAATTTTTCGAACTACTTTCTCATATCTGAGTTGCATAGCACTGTGTCTTTTTTGGTGACTCAGATTTGATTTGTGTAGTTCCATTCGTCTTTTCGGTGACTCATCAAATCTAGTTTGCGTAGGGTCGTGCCATCATTCCGACCCTACCCATACAATTTCTCTTTTGCAGTAGGGTCATGTCGTCAATATGATCCTACCTGTATAATTTCTATTTTCCAGTAGGGTTGTGCCATCATTCCGACCCTACCCATATAATTCTCTTCTCTGTAGGGTCGTGTCATCATTCCAACCCTTCTCATATAATTTTATTTCTCAATTTGTGACCATTTTCAGCCATCAAATCTAATAATTTGGTGCATAAGCAGGTCTCGAGAAGTTTTAAAGTGACTTTCTTAGGGTAATTTTGAGATGATCCATATTGTCATTCTCCATTGACCTTTTAATCAGTTGAACATTAAGAGTGTTTTTCTCTATAATGATCTCGAGGAAGAAATCTATATGGAGCATCCACCTGATTTTGTTGCTCAGGGGGAGTCTGATAACCTTGTATGTCGGTTGTGTAAATCATTCTATGGTCTAAAACAATCTTCCCAAGCTTGGTTTGGGAAGTTTAACAATGCAATCTCGGAATTGCATGAGAAGACTAAGACATTGAGGTTGACTATTAATTTTGTGAAGATCAACTTGCTGATATCTCAACACGCTCGTCATCAATTCTCGTATTAATTACATTTGTAACAAGCTAGGTACATATGACGTGTATGCACTAGCTTGAGGGGGAGTGTTAGAATAGGAATAGGTAAATATAATCCTACTTAGAATAAGATTAGGAATTACAATAGTATATAGAATCCTATTTAGAAAAGGATTGTATTATAGTGTCCTAGTTGGAAAAGGAGTCTAATATAGTATCAATAAATAGGGCCTCAATGTAATAATGTAGGCAACAATTCAATAATATTCTCCCCCAATATTTCTCACAACCTCTATGCACGTTGTTTGCTTTAAATCCAAATCAAGTAGCACTTTTCTCAACCATAAGGCCTGATTTGCAGCAGTTGTTGCTGCGATGAATTCAGCTTCAGCTGTAGATTGTGCAACAATCTCTTGCTTTCTAGAACACCAAGAAAATACCCCTGAACCAAGAGTAAAACAGTAACCAGAAGTGCTCTTCATGTCATCAGAAGAGCCACCGCTGTCACAATCAGAATACCCTTGCAACACATACTTCTGATTTGCAGAGTACTTGATTCCAAAATTTAATGTTCCCTTAACATACCTTATCACTCTTTTAGCTGCTTTAAAATGAGCAACAGTTGCACAATTACTGAATCTAGATAGAAGACTTGCAACATATGAAATGTCGAGTCTAGTTGTTGTAAGATACATGAGACATCCAACCAAACTCCTGTAAAGAGTCTCATCAACTTTTTCAGCTCCATCATTTTTGCTCAACTTCTCCTTCTGACACATTGGAGTAGTTGTTGCTTTGCAATTCTCCATTCTGAACTTTTCCAGAATATCTTTTGCATACTTCTTTTGACAAATGAACTTCATTTTGGTGTTGCTTGATATCCATTCCCAGAAAATACACCATTTCTCCCAAATCTGTCATCTCAAAAGTTTGATGCATATCTTCTTTAAATTTCTTAAGAAATTCATTATTGCTTCCTGTAACCAATAGATCAGCTACATATAATGAAATAACAATGAAATCAATTTCATCACTTTAATGTAGAGAGTAGCTTCACTAAAGCATTTTCTAAAACCTAGTTGCACCAGAAGCTCATCAATCCTGTTGTACCAAGCCTTCGGCGCCTGCTTCAGTTCATACAAAGCTTTTTTGAGCTAATTCACCTCATCTTCATGCCCTTCGACTGCAAATCCTTCAGGTTGCTCAACATATATTTCCTCCTCAAGAAAGCCATTCAAGAATGCAGATTTGATGTCCAACTGGAACACTTTCCAACCCTTTTGTGCAGCTATAACCAACAATAATCTGATGGTTTCAAATCTAGCAATAGGAGCAAATGTATCAGAAAAATCAATACCATAAATTTGAGCATACCCTTTTACTACAAGTCTGGCTTTGTTCTTGTTGATTGAGCCATCCGCATTCAACTTAATTCTGAAAATCCACTTTACTCCTATGACTTTCCTGTCTTCCGATCTTTTCACAAGTTCCCAGCTCTGATTCTTCTCAATGATGGCGAGCTCCTCCTTCATTGCAGCTCTCCATTTAGGATCTTTTTCTGCTACCCGAAAATTCGTTGGTTCAAGAACAACCATATTGAATCTCTAAAGATATCAGTGAGAGATCTTGTACCTCTTATTGGGACATCATCCACCAATTCATCTTCTTTTAGCTGAAGCATTATACTTTGATCAGGAATGTATGTTGGTTCTCCTTTCCAGGTCCACTGTTCATCTTCCATGAAATGCACATCTCCACTTATCAAGATTTTACTTGTATAAGGTTGGAAAACCCTGTTAGCCTTAAAAACAGTGTTGTAACCCACAAATATTCCAGCTTCCGCCTTTTTATCAAACTTATTTCTTTCAGTCTGTGGAACATAAGTAAAACACAAACATCTAAACGCTTTAAGATTTTTCAAAGAAGGTTTATAAACATACCAGACTTCAAATGACGTCCTTCCTTCTAATACTTTTGTTGGAAGCTTGTTGAGTAGAAAGACTGAGGTATGTGCAGCTTCTGCCCAATATTCTTTTGGCAAACACTTTGCGTACAACAAACATCTCATCATCTCCATTACGCTACGATTCTTCCTCTCACTAACTCCATTTTGTTGCGGAGTATTTGGAGCAATGAGTTGGTGTTCAATCCCGGCTTCTTCACAAAATAGATTGAACTGATCAGATGTATACTCCTTGCCATTATCGGACCTTAAAGATTGAATCTTGCAGCCACTTTGTGTTTCAATCCACTTCTTGAATTTCCAAAAGATAGCGGCAACTTTTGACTTGGACCTGAGAAAGTAAATCCAACACATTCTCACGTAGTCATCAATGAAAACTATATAGTGCTTACTCCCTTTGAGTGATTGAGTTCTTTGAGGACCAGCCAAATCTGTGTTGATTAACTTCAGTTTCTCAGTAGCTCTCCAAGTTGCTTTGTTGAAAGGAAGCCTTGTTTGCTTGCCAAATCGACAAGTTTTGCAATCTGGTATTTCAGCTTCAAGTTTAGGCAGCCCTCAAACTAGATCTTTCTTTTGTAGGTTCATTACAGCATCATGACTGAAATGTCCGGGCCTTTTGTGCCAAACTTCTGCTTTGATCTTAGTTGCAAAGTAAGTTTTTTGCTCATGCACGAAAGGATCAATGTAAAGCTCTTTCCCTTCATTTGACAATAATTGTTTTCAAAAGAAAAGTCTGAAACCATTCTCAATCATCTGGCCAATACGTAACAGACTGTGACTTATATTAGGTACAAAATACACATCTTTGATTAGTTTTGTACCTGAAGCGGCTTTAATTTCCACAGTACATTTGCCTTCGGCAAGAAGATACTCTTTATTGCCAACTTGTACTTTGGAAATTATTGTAGTATCCAACTCTTTGAAGAGATCACGGTCAAATGTCATATGGTTTGTGCAACCACTATCAATAAGTCACTTGTCACTTGAACTGCTAGTTGCAAAACAGGTTGCTACAAAGAATTGCTCCTCATCTTCCTGATTAGCTACCTGTGCAGCATCATTTTGTTAAGTGTTGTTCTTGCAAATCTTTTGATGATGTCCCATCTTCTGACATTTCTCACACTGCTGGTTTGGCCTTCTCCAGCATTTGAATGGTGGATGACCCTACTTTCCACAATGCTTGCAAGGAGAAAAATCATGTTTTGCTCCCTTGTTGACCCGAGGAGAATGAGCACCTGAGTTTTCCTTCTTGATCCACTTCTTCTTTTTTTTGTCTCCCTAGTTTGATTGAACTGTTGTGGGTAGTGTACCCTTAATAGACCCTTCAGACCTTATAAGTCTTCTTTGTTCTTGTGCCTACAAAGAATTCAATGGTTCTACCAAACTAATAGTTGACAGACCCTTAGAATTTTCTAGCGAGGAAATAGTTGCTTCAAACTTTACGGGAACTGTTACAAGAATCTTTTGAACTTATCTAGAATCTAGAAATTCAGAGCCAAGTAACCTTACATTGTTGGCAATGTTGAGCAATTTGTTAGAATACTCTTTGACCGTCTCTGAGCCCTTCATCTTCTGAAGTTCAATTCTCTTATCAGGTTGAGAATCCCCATTCCTTTCATCCGTTCATCTCCTTCGTATTCTTTCTTTAGGAAATTCTAGACCTCAAATGCTGATTTCATTGTCATAATCCTGACAAAGATTTCTGATGAGACTGCAGCAAATAATATTGCTTTAGCCTTTGATTTTCTTGTTTTCTTCTCCTTGTGATTCCTTATTTGGGTCATGGTTGGATTTGCAGGCAATGGAGGGACATCATAGTCCTCAACAGTTTCACACAGATCATTTGCCTTCATATGTGCTTCCATTTTTACTGTCCATACATGATAGCATTCACCTTTGAAGACAGGTGTTGCTAGTGCAGTGAAAAGTGTTTCTAATTCCATGTAAAGGAAAAGGAATAAGGAAATGAGTTTCCCTTAATCACAGGTCCCTCAAGAAGAGAGCTCTAATACCACTTTTTTGGAGCTTATAAGCTTAACTTCGACTCAACAGGTAGAAAATAAAGGCAAGAAGAAGAACAAAAAATATTTGCTGGAAAGATGATGTTTCATTGAAATCAAATGATATTTAAATACAAGGAAAATGCAACAACTAAGCCTAAATTTTAGCAACTACTTTCCACATGATCCCATGATAAATAAATCACTAATAATAAAAGCTAACTCCTATAAAACAGCAACTGAGTTAACTACTGACAATAGCTAAAAAGCTAGAGAAAAACCAGCAACTTCTGTTTACTAGCTACTGCAGTAACTGAGGCAATTAATCAACAGGCTTCAACGATAAATGAATTAGTTGATACACCATTGCATCTCCATTGACAAACTCTCTGCCATCAAAAATGGTTCACCTAAAGGTTTCTTCGCAACACAGAAAGGATTGAAGCAAGGGGATCCACTATCTCTTTTTTTGTTTACTCGAGTGATTGAAGGATTGAGTAGGATGTTAGCAACTGCAAAACATGGTTGGATTAAGGGCTTAATCCAAGTGCGAGGAACCAAGATAATTTACATCTCACTCATCTCCTTTATGTGAACGACTCCCTAATCTTTCATGATCAGACATAGAGCAGATGCTTCACCTCAAAATGTTTTTATTATCTTTTGAAGTAATGTTGGGGTTGCATATAAATTACAAAAAGAGTGTGCTTTACCCTGTGAATGACACCCCTAACTTACAAGAAATTGCAGGAATATACTGTGGACTTTTCCTACCAAATACTTCGGCGCTTCCCTCTTGGGACCAAACAACAACTACAACAATTTTGGGAATATACTATGTCTTTGTTCCCATTATTTGACCTCCATATCCAAAAGGATGAACAAATTACGAAGAGCTTTCTTGTGGCAAGGAAATAGAAAAGATAGAACTTTCAATTTGATAAGCCGGGAGAAAGTACTATTGACAGGAAACAAGTGGCTCAAACTCGTCACTTTCAATGCCGCATCTGTGTTGACACTGTAACACCCCCTAATTCTTTCTACCTAGTCTGAGTAGATGCACAGAGAAAACTGAGAAAATGACTGAGAAAAGTTGCTGGAAGAGAAACCACGAGGGTCATCTACGGCCCGTAGAATGATCTACAATCTGTAGAAGAGGCCTCGTAAATCCACAAGTGACTTGGTGAAATTTTCTAAGTCTGAGGCTCATGTACAAGACAATATACGGCTCCTAAAATATTCTACGGCCCGTAGATTAGGTTTCATGAGTTGATATCCAAAAATCAACTTTTCAGTATCTTGAGTTACGAGTTATCAGACGGCCCGTAGAAGAAGTTTCATGGATTCTATGCCAAATTCTAGTAACTCAAACTTTTGGAACCCTTATCTACGAGAGGTCATCGATGGCCCGTAAAAAGATCTACGGCCCGTAGACGTGGTCTCGTAGAACCTGTTGGTAGTTTTTAAGAGGGGTATTTTTGTCTATTCCAATCCCTTTTTAACTCAATCCTTGGATGTTTTAGACTTAATTAAAGCCCTAAAACAAAACCCTAAGCATATTTTCACCTTTCATTCACGCTTAGGAATTCTTGAGAACACCAGAGGAGGAAGAAAAGCAAGGGTTTCTAGTTCAATCGCGAAGATTGACTGAAGTTAGATTGTTTCTCCTATTTCCAGGTATGTAAGGCTTACTAAAGTGTGGAACTACGTTCGTTCACACGCTCTCTCACATATTTGAGTCAAAATTGAGAACAAGAGTTGAGTTTTGAAAATCCTATCATCCCAACACCGGATTTCTACATTTATTATGAGTTCTTATGATGAAATATGAGATAATTGTTGTATTGCACAACCACTGATATGAGATTGACATATATACTTTATACTTGATATCATGAATCCTAAATTGAATGATTTTTATAAATTTATACATGGATTGAGTTGAGGTTTGAGTGTGATTACCTGAGCCGAGTATCTTGAGCATAATTGAGCATGAGAAGCATGTTGCATTTTAATCACATGTACTTTTATGCGTTTTACTTGCATTTCATGATGAATCCAAGTGAGTGAGTTTGGATGTTTGTCTGAGTCCTAGTTGAGTCTGATTGATTTCCTTGATTGACAGAGTTGATGAGAAACTGAGTTGAGGTAACCTAATGAGATTGAGATTTGAGTTGATTGATGAGTTGAGCATGTTTTAGTCTTGTGAGGAGTATCGAGCATTGAGCTGGGAGCGAGTAAATAACTACTCTAACCCACAGAACTATGTTGCCAGCATAGGATAGTCGTACAGCACGTTCTGTCGACTCTTGTCCCAAAAGATGGACATGTATTATGGATCCATGAGAGAGTTGATCGTCATTTACCTTGGCAAGTTTAGGACGGGCGTGGCAACGACGTCGCCTTTGTTGAGCATCACCAAACTAAAGGTGGTGGGATTGGATGTCGGTTAAGAGAAACTACTAGGCAAACACTGATTAAGAATAATGTTTTTACACTGAGTTAAATACTACAAAGTCTATTTTAAAAGCATGTTTTATCTTAAAATTGCATATCTATTGAGTTGAGCATGAGTTGTTTGAGTTGAGGTGAGTGAGTTGAGTTTTACTTTCTTGAGCTATTTTACATACCAGTATATTCCATGTACTGACGTCCTTTGGACCTGCATCGTTTCATGATGCAGATACAAGTGATAGAGGACTTCAGCCCGCGCATCGTTGAGGTCCAGTTCAGTGCATTTCCAGAGTTGGTGAGCCATCCTTGCTTTCCGCAGGAGCCCTTTTATTTCCTGATTTCGATTGAGTACTTTTTTTGTTTGATTTGCGGTATCCATGTCCTATCATGGTACCATCTAGATTGATGATTAGAGGCTTCATAGACATTGAGCAGAGGATTTTATTGAGTATTATTTTATTTACAAACTTGTTCATTGGAGGTTATTTCATAAGAGTTATACTTATCAATTGACGTCTTTTATTTGAGTATTTTTTTCCGCTGTTGAGTTGATATGATGATGAGACCAGGTGGTTCTCTTGGAGAATCAGCAATGGTTTTCAAGTGTTGACCATGCCAAGGGTACCCACCCGGGGCGTGACAGATACGACATGGGTATAGGTGTGGGATCTGTACCCGATCTATTCAACCAATTTTGGTACTTTGATTAAAATCAACGGAGAAATTTTGTAATGATTCAATGGTTTGATCAAAACAAAAGTTAGGGTAAAATTGAAGAAAATGGAATACCTTGTATATAGAAATTCCCTAACACCTGGTACCTGTTATGGTGGAGGTAGCAGATAACTCGTGAAATTAGTCGAGACGCACAAATGTTGATCCTAACACCACAATTATCAAAAAAAAAATATCTCTATCACTCCTTTTCCTTATGTCCATTTAGGATTCTCCTCATGATCAATATTTTGTCCCCAAGTTTTCTACATAATATCGCATAATGTAGGTTTTATTACTCTTTTCTAGATAATTGAATTATTTTTAGCCAGATCCACATACCTATATTCATACTTGAATCTGTATCCCTGAATCTTAAAATTTAGATCATGAAGGATCCGATCTCTAGATCTGCCCCCATATCAAATGCCCACACCCGAGTCAGAGAAACTTAGCTGGAAAGTAAGGTGGCCTAGGAGTGAAAAATCTGAACGTTGCAAAGCTCAAGTCTATTATATAAATGGCTTTGGCGATTCAGCCAAAAGGAGGAGGCATTATGAAGAAAGACCATTTAAGTGAAATATGGACTCCTAAAACCTTGGATTACCAAACAATCTTAGTCACACAGGTCTCATAGCATCTGGAAACATATTAGGGGACACAGAAATTCCTTTAAATCTAACACTTTCATTCAAATTGCCAATGGCAGGAAGATAAAATTGTAAATATATGCCTGGCTCAGTCAAATATCAACTAAAAAAGCAATTTCTCCCTAGTATAACTCAAAATCAGGATGCTACCACCTTAGACTGCTGGTCAGAACAGGACCGAACTTGAATCTTAAGCGAGCCATCAACGATTGGGAGCTGGACAGTGTTTCATCTTTGCTTCGCAAGTTGCAAAGTTGCACTCTGCTACACTCCAAACCTGACTCTTTACTGTGGAAGGAGATTCAAAAGGAAGATTCACTGTTAAGGATTCTATCAGCTATTAAGAAACTCTACTACCATCATTCCCAATTGGCAATGGAAATGTTTCTAAACAAGGCTCTGTTGAGAGTGGAGTGCTTCACGTAGCTGGTGCCTCAGGAACAAAGCTTAACACAAGATAACCTTCAGAGAAGAGGAGTGACCATTGTAGTAGATGTGTGCTGTGTGGAGAGTCTGAGAGACACAAGGAAGATGTCAATCACCTTTTTATTCACTGTGCATTCACTAGACAGATCTGTGACTTTGTTCTGAACATAGCTGGGGTTAACTGGACAATGCCAAGGATGCCAACAGAACTGCTTCAATGCTGGTATATAAAAGGTCTGGGCAAGATAAATATGAAAACAATACTGGAAGGAAGGGAATGCAAGGATTTCCGAAAGCAAATCAGAATTTGTAGTTAGTACTAAGTAAAAAAGTTCATCCCAGCTGTTTTGCTGGTGAAACTTGGCAACTGAAAATGATATAGAGGCCATGATAGATTATTTGAGCTCATTACACAATATGTAATGTTGCTACCCCTTGTAAATTTCTCACAACACCTTCTGGTTGTTGGACAATTAATGTATAGCTTTTAAAGATTAAAAAAAAAATTGTAATAGAATCATGAATGCTATAAGTTATAAGAACACGCTGTATCCCCCTTGATCTTCACATCAGGTAGATAATAAAAACTCAAACTACACAAAAAAAATTATTCCAACGACTTATGGTGCTTCTCTTATTGTACTGGAATCAGCCTGTGTGGGATGTCATAAAGATATATAAGTTTAGTTTATTAAAACCAAAAGCTGAAATCCACAATACAAAGTGCCTGCACATCACTGAAACTCAGATTCATGCTCATAACTCCTTGATGGAATAAAAAGCGACATCAAGAAGACAGAGAGACAATGTGAAAATAGTCGTTACAAGTGTAAAATAGATTATGAAATGTTGCAGCATCAAGAAGATGGACAGACAATGTGAAAATAATCATTATAAGGGTAAGACAGATTATGAATGTTGCGGGATCAATTCGAACATTTTTAAGCAGAGAGGTAGCACTATGATTAATTAGTTATAAGAAGTTACTACTTGAAATTGTTAAACTATATTACCCAAGCGCCATATATTCTGCCTTCTTGTAAATATTATATTGATAGAAAACTCACCAAGGATTCTTGTATTGTATGAAAGAGGCACATCCTTGTCATGAATTTTAAAAAGAGTCTGAGTAGCTGTTACAATTCTATACTCCTCCCATCCAGTCATTCCCCAAACTAAGTCACCCTCTTGGAAGTTTGAATCACCAGACTCCAAAACTTTAGCCAATCCATATCCCGTGATAGGCTCTACAACATAAAAGAAAAGTTACTAGAAACAGTATCATACAACAAATTGTTAATCACAAGTAGAGTCATTCCCTTAGATCCGATCTGTTTCATATTTCCAGTCAATCCATATATAAATGTCGTATATAAGGAACAAACATTCAGTTGAGAGAGTGAAGTTCACTAACCCGACAACAACAACAACAACAACATACCCAGTGGAATCCCACAAGTGGGGTCGGGGGAGGGTAGAATGTACGCAGACCTCGGGAACCCTCGTCTCAAAAACTCATAAGCAGAATAAACTAGATACGACAAAAAGCACATGTCAATACGTAAATACAATAGAATTAATACACATACGACAGATATAAAACACGCCTATCCATGCTACCTTACTATACCTCCACCTAACCCTACCAACCAATTAGCCTGCTACTCTAATTCGCGACCTCCACTCCTTTCTATCTAAAGCCATGTCCTCAGCGAGATCCAGTTTCGTTATATCTTGTCTGATCTCCTCCCCCTATAATGCTTCGATCTACCTCTACCTCTACCCCTCCGTGTAACTCCCAAAACCAACCTCTCGCACCTCCTAACAGTAGCATCGATATCGTCTCTGCACATGTCCAAACCATCGCAGTCTCGCTTCCCTCATCTTATCAGCCACCGGGGCCACCTCTAGATTCTCCCGAATGGTCTCATTCCTAATCTTATCCCTCCTTGTGTGACCACACATCCATTTCAACATCCTCATCTCTGCGATATGCATCTTTTAAACATGTGCATTTTTTATTGGCCAACACTCCACCCCATACAGCAAAGATGGTCTAACCACCATTCTTTAAAACTTGCCTTTGAGTTTAGCTGGTATCTTCTTGTCACACAATACCCCAGAGGCAAGACTCCATTTAGTCCATGTTGCCCCATTACGATGTGTGACATCATCGTCGATATCGCCACTACTTTGGATGATGGACCCCCAGATACTTAAAGTTTTCCCTCTTGGGGATAGGTCGAGTGGCAAGCCTCACATCAATGTCTACTTCATCCCTCGCAACACTGAATTTGCACTCCAAGTATTCTGTTTTAGTCCTGCTCAGTTTGAATCCTTTGGACTCCAAGGGTGTCTCCAAGCGTCCAACCTATCATTAATTTTAGTCCAAGTCTCATCAATCAGTACTATGTCATCTGCAAATAGCATACGCCATAGAACCTCCTCCTAGATAGATCGCGTCAGCTCATCCATCACTATGGCAAACAGGAAAGGGCTCAACATCGATCCTTGATGGAGTCCCATCTCAACAGGAAAATACACCGAGTCTCCTCCCACCGTTCTTACCCGAGTTTTGGCTCTGTCATACATGTCTTTGATCACCCTAATATATGTCATTGGGACACCTTTCACATCTAGACACCTCCATAGGACATCCATTGGAACTTTGTCATACGCCTTCTCGAGATCAATGAACACCATATGAAAGTCCTTCTTTCTTTCCCTATATTTCTCCACTAATCTCCGAACAAGATGAATTGTTTCAGTAGTCGACCACCTTGGCATGAATCTAAACTAATTCTCATAAAGACACTACTCTTCTCACCCTCATCTCCACCTCTCTCTCCCAGACCTTCATAGTGTGACTTAACAACTTGATACCCCTGTAATTGTTACAGTTTTGAATATCCCCTTTGTTCTTGTACAATGGAACCACTGTACTACTCCTCCATTCATCAGGCATCTTGGCAGTCTTCATAATAGCATTGAACAGTCTAGTTAATCACTCTATGCCATCCTTGACCATGTTCTTCCACAGATCTACCGGAATCTCATCGGTTCCGATCGCCCTCCCTCTTTTCATCCTACTAATAGCCCTTCTAACCTCCTCAACTCTGAACCACCTGCAATAGCCAAAATCACGATGACTTTCGGAGTGTGCCAACACACCCAGCTCAATATTTCTATCTCCTTTTTCATTTAAGAGTTTATGAAAGTAAGCTTGCCACCCTTAGTTTAATGGAAGTATCATCCACCAACACCTTACCCTCCTCATCCTAGATGCACTTCACTTGGTCCAAGTAGCGAGCTTTCCTTTCTCTTTACCAAGCCTATACAATCTCTTGTCCCCGCCTTTATCACTTAGCTCCTCATATAGGCGCTCAAACGTTGTTGTCTTAGCACTCCTCACCGCCATCTTTGGTTCTGACTTAGCCGTCTTATATGTCTCCTTAAGCATTCGCTTTTCATCTTCATCCCTACACTCCAACCACTTCGTGTAAGCAACCTTCTTATCTTTCACTTTGACCTGAACTTCCTCATTCCACCACCAATCGCCCTGACGTCCACCAAAGGTCCCTCTCAAAACCCCTAGTACCTCGGTAGCTACCTTTCTAATGCAACCAGCAATAGTGTCCCACATATTGTTCACATTTCCGCCACTACTCCAAACCTCTAAGTTTCTCAACTTTTCTTCCATCTCTCGGGAGAGGGCAGAAGTAAGGCACTCCCATCTAATCCTCGATTGGGCACAAATAACCTTCTTCTTCTCTCTTGATCTCTAAATCCATCACTAGAAGCCTATGCTGAGTGGAAATATTTTCACTCGGAATAACCTTGCAATTCTTACATAGACTTCTATCGCCCTTTCGGACAAGCAGGTAATCTATCTAAGTCTTAGCTAACGTACTACGAAAGGTAATCAAGTGGTTTTCCCTCTTCGGGAAACATGAGTTAGCAATAACTAACTCAAAGGCTTTGGCAAAATCCAAGAGAGACGTTCCACCTCCATTCCTCTCCCCCAAAATCAAAGCCTCCATGAACATCTTCAAACCCGCTAGTGGTTACCCCGATATGCCCATTAAAGTCGTCCCCACTGAAATTTTCCTATCTCTGGTATCCCTCACACAACCTCATCCAGATCTTCCCAAAAGAGCCTTTTGACTTCCTCATTTAGGCCTACTTGGACGCATAAGCACTAACTACGTTCACTACATGCCTACCAACCACGAATTTGATAAGCATCATCCTATCATTAACCTTCCTAACCTCAACCACATAATCCCTAAGGTCCTTATCTACTAGGATACCTACACCATTTCTATCCCTAGAACCACCTGAGTACCACATCTTAAACTCATCCACGTCCCGAGCTTTGGTACCTACCCATCTGGTCTCCTGAACATATGCTATATTAATGTGTCTCCTCTTAAGACATTTTACTAGCTCTATGGATTCCTTGTTAGTGATCCTATATTTTACGATGCTATCCTTAACTTACATAAGCCTGTGACCCTCTCACCACCCCTACCCCTTACCCCCAACCCCAACCGACAACATGACCCTAGTCTATCATTCGATCCTAACACCACTAAACTTAAGAAGTAATAGGCTACTAAGCTACCAAGATCAGGAATATACGATATACTACTTACTAATCACAATATGAAAAACAAGTACAAACAAGTGGTTGAAGCACAATAATAGTAAGCAAAAACTAAACAAACCAATACACAATATTAGTGAAAAAGAATCAAGAATAATAGGCAGCCACAATATTAGTGAGAAAGAATCAAGAAATGGATGTTGATCAATATCTTGATTTCCTGTAGATATGTAATAGGCAAGAAATATTTGCGAGAAAGAATTGCAAGAAAGAAGATTATTGCAAGATAGTATGTCACAAGCAAGAAATATTACGAGAAATATGTAACAGGCAAGAAATATGTAGAAATTGAACAAGAAAACAGGAAATAGCAAAAAAAATTGAACAAGAAGAAATCAAGAAATATATATAAGCGGAGGAAAATGGGAGATATCAACAACAACAACAACAACAACATACCCAGTGGGATCCCACAAATGGGATATGGGGAGGATAGAATGTACGCAGACCTTACCACTACCTCGTAGAGGTAGAGAGGTTGTTTTCTGAGAACCCTCGTCACAAAAATGAGAGATATCACCTGAATAATATTCAATGTTTCTGAAGGACTGTCTAGCCAACTTGATAAAGCTTGATGTTGTTTAAAATTCACTAACCCTTACGTTTCTAAAATCTAAGAGATCTTGAACAAGAAATAGGAAAAGAAGTATTGTTACATTTGAAACATTTGAGGTTTGCAGTTTGCACAATTTACTTGGGAATGCAAATTCACTTGCATTTCAATGATGTTAGACCGGTACATTGTCCACGAAATAAGTAGAAGGCTTGTCTAATTTTGTTTCAAGCCAAAAAATTGGAGAAAAGGCAGGCTAGCTCTAGTAGTAGAACATCTCCACCATCAACCTATAGGTTGAAGGTTTGAGTCACGTTGGAGGGTAAGCAGGAACATTATTGATCCTCCCAATGGGGTAAAACAAATGGAAAAAATGTAGTAAGACTTGTAATCTGTTCCAACAATAACAAGATACGTTCATATTTTATTTAGAGATAAAACCACAATCATAACATGGTGAAGGGAGAGAGCATTTTAGGTGAAAAGAACAAAAAAGTAAGTTTGTTTGTTTGAAGGAGGAAGAAGAATCATTTGAACACCGTACTAAATCCATTTAAAACCACAACCCTTAAGAACGATTTTCTTCAACCTATAAAGTTTACTTTGGAATAAGAAATGTATTCTGGTCATTTAGTTACAATAATCAGTTTTACTGGACTAAATAGACACAAAAAAATTGGATCTCTGATGCCATTTACCAAACACCAATTCTGATAAACAAATGGAATCAATATCATATTGGTAAAAAACAATCCAAACAAATTGCAACCTTAAAATTTTCAGTCCGCCTTCAAAAAATCATGTTCAGTAATATAAGTGACTATTAATCCCAATTTCAACATTACCTTTATCAAAAAATAAGAATAATAATAACTATCAATCCCAATATAAACAAGAACAACAAGAAAACCTTGTTATATAAATAGGCTAAAGTATTAAAAGAACATTTGAAAATGTTTTTTTTACAATCAAGCAAAGATTGTATAAATACTTGCACTAATCCAATGTGAGAAAAAATAATGTACAATAACCAGGTTGAACCAAAAAGCTAGCAAAATAAAACATCTGTATTTTAGGCAATATGCATTTCTCCTATGGCCTTCAAAAACTCTGTCCTTTCTTTCAAGCCAAATCATCCACCAAATGGCTTGAGGTATTCCGAGTCTCTTGTGATTTCTTGCACATCCCTACTTTATTCCAACATTGCAATAGCTCCCTAGTGGATTTTGGCATGGATAAGGGCATGCGTAAGATTGATAAAATTATGCTCCACAGCTGAGTAGTAATGCTACAATGTAAAAAGAAGTGGCCAACATCTTCAAAGTGCTCTTCATACATAGGTACCTACTACAAAGCTGAAGTTTCCTCTTTTCAAGGTTGGAATGAGTGAGACAGGCCTCTCTAGCCACAAGAGAAACAAGAGACCTTCAAAGGTGTCTTGCTAAGCCAAATGTATTCCCAAGACTAAACCCTGTTGTTACTTGATTCGAGCTTCCTGTAGCAGCTTCTGTCTGTAAAGAGACCTTTGGGACGCCCCTGCCATCTAATAGAATAGCTCTGCTGCAGTCCAAAGTTATGTTGCTTAGCAGCTGGAGCAAAAGACATACTCGTTCTACTTGCCAATCATTTACATTCCTTCTAAGAAAGTGATTCCACCCTTCTGTTGACTAAAATTTACTAATTATTCTAAAAACATCTGAGAATTGCTCTGTAAGAGGAGTGTGGCCCAACCATGCATCTTCCAAGAACTTTATTTTCCTTATTACCAACAGTGAAGCCCAAATTTGCCTCAAAGGTGTTCCAACACCCTCTAATATGCTGCCTGACTCCCGTGTCATGAGGTGTTGTGCCTACTTCGGTGCACCATTGACTCTCCATGGAGAACTTTTCAACCAAGGTTCTCCTCCAAAGTGCTTGATCTTCCTTTTAAAATCTCCATTGCCATTTAATTAATAAGCTTTCATTGTGATGCCTCAAGTTATTGATTCCAAACCCCTTATTCTCGTCTTTAATAACTGTATTTCATTTAACAAGTCGAAGGAGTGACCCTGTTTGTTACCATTCCAGAGAAAGTCTCTCCTTAATTTGTCCATATGCTTCAAGACTAAGGACGGTGCAAAGCAACATAGTGTAGGTAGGCAATGCACAAAGAACTGTATTAATCTTAGTGATTCTACCACCAAGAGAGAGGTATTGTCATTTTCCAATTCTTCAACTTCCCTCCATCTTTTCAAGAGCCTGGTTCCAGATTGATAATGATTCATATTTCTTCCCCAATGAAAAGCCTAGGTACTTTGTGGGAACTGAACCAATGTTGCACCATAAAGTGTTGGCTGACTGGCTGATGTATAAAGTTCACCTACCTCGAGATCAACCAAATTCAATTGTGTAAAGTTCCTTCCTTTAAGCTACGAGGTTATCTTCCCATGGCTATTTCCTAAAAAATAATATAACAATGTTTGGTAATGAATAAGCCTAGCCAAAGAGACAGGCCACTCCTTCAGAAGCTGGGAATACACAAGAAGAATCGGATACAGAATAGAAGTTTTACCTCAGGAAGGATACAGCGGGCATGCAGAGTCATGTTTTAGAATGTCCATCATCTCCCAGCAACTTTCTTCTTATTATTGTTGGGTCGATGTTTTTACCGCTTGATCTCTACCAGAGTCTCTCGCCTCTAACTTTGAGCAACACTTGATGCAGTTACATCATATAGGTGTACCATTATCTATCACTGTGACATCAAAATGATCCATGGACGAACTAATATCGGCTGAAATTAAGAATCAGCACAAATCCACATGTTAAAGATGAGAAGACTATAGCTTTAGAAGATCTTGAGTACTATTCGCTCAAGCAGAAAAATAATTCAAATTAGGCTTGACTAGTTTATAGGAGTTCCATGTATTCACAAACATAAGCACTAAGAGATAAATCTAGCAAAAAGTCAACCAGACACAATGAAAATTCACAGGCAGACAGTTACGGGAACATGCACTAGAAGAAATAATTATCAAAAAGTTCGGTTAAAAGTGGAAACTTCTAGTTGAAATATTGTGTCTTTCAGAAATTTCTAAAATGGAAAATGGCTTGAATTTCAAAGAATTGTGGGATATGATCAGTGTGCACTTGAAGAAATAATTACCAAAAAGTTATGCTAAAAAATTTCTTGTGGTAAATGCTTGAACTTCAAAGAATTTACAGGATATGATCAGTGTATAGTTTTAATACAAGGATGACATTAAAAATAAAATGTAGGCTATTACAATAATTTCTTTCCTTTATTTCCAGAATAGGATTATTAAGCTAACCTTAAAATACTCTATTTGTAGTTTGAGGATGACATTTCTTGATATAAAAAATCCTTGGCAAAAGAAATGACACAAGAAGAACTGCTTGTCCCATTTATCATATCTTTCCTAAGCATTATGTATATGAAGTGTAAGATTAAGATTGCCCGACTTTTAAAGCATCCTCCTCATCTACTACTAATAATAAAAAAAAGTATATAATAAGCGGGTCTGAGAAAGGTAAAATGTATCATTCTCATCTACTACTGTAGTAAACAAAAAGGACCCTTCATGATTCTCTCTGTCTTTCTAGAAGGATTCTCTGGTATTCCAAGGTGTTAGGTCAGTCATACTGAAGAACTCAATATGGCAAAGAGCAACCCAAGAATTGAACCTACAACTTAATTCATATTTGAACGGGTGAAACATAATCTTCAATGCAAAATTCATGAACTGAACTTATTATAAACTGATAATCAGGTTGTCTCAGTGTCGTCAACACACCTGTGGTCTAGATATTTGTAACATATTCCTGAAGCTGGATAGAAACTATTGCAATTCCAACAGTTGGTCAGATTTCTCTAAAAAAAAAAAAGATGGACAGCTCTACTATTATTTACACCAAAAAGTTTTTTTTTTCCTTTCCTGAACCTCTTGGATATATGGCACTAAGAACTTTAAGTTGTTTTACGTTAATCCTCTAAACGAACTGCTTATACAACATAAATCATTGAAGAGTTACATAGACATAAATAAATTGCCGCAAGAGGATGGAAAAATGAAAAGGAGAAAAAGATAAGAAAAATAGTGGTGAAATGGAATGTCTGAAAGCATTAGTTCCTGATTCTAAACCGGATTCAAGTTGCTCGTTGGAAATGCCAAATGGAAGAAACGAAAAGGAAAGATAGAAACAAAAATTATGGGTACTTAAAATTGATATGAAAGTCCCAAGTGTTCCCTTGGTCGTCCCAGAGAGCTACAGTTTTCATATCGCCAAATTAAACAATTAGTGATTGAGACTGATTATGTATAGCTAGCAGTTGGTACCTTTGAAAATGTATGGAACAATATTGTTTTGCTTTAACAAAAATGCATTGTCTCAGCTGTTGGCATAAAAGAGAGATTCGGTTTGTCGGTGGCTATCCAGAGTGGTTTTGGTACACATAACAACAGCCTCCTCCTCTCTCACACTCGGCTCGGTCTTACGGTCGACTCTCAGACCTAGCGCTGCCCATAATCAGTTAGGGTCGTTTCGTGTGAAAATAATCATGTTTGAGTTTATGAAATCAAAAAAGGTTAACATTTAGTTCTTAATTTACTCTTATTATTAATTATAGATATTTTTTAAGATATTGTATTAATTATATTCAAAGAATGATTTGGTAAAAGTATCCTTATTATTTACTAATTCTTAAATCTTGTGTCAATTCAATAGAGGACAAGTAAAGATGGACGAAGAGAGTATAGTGATGGGATATGTTATCCTATATACATGGTGGGAATAACTTATCCATGATAGCTAATCCTAGAATAAGTTGTTCCCAACCAAACGATCCCTTGTATTTATAGGTTTATCAATAACATATTTATTATTAATTTTTTTATTTTTCATTTAAGCTCATAAAATAAACATATAACTTGCCAAATAATCTAACGCCACCAAGTGTTATATAAATAAAAGAGTTCAAAATTATTATGAAGTGTAAATTGATAGAATAAACACTAGATTTCAAAGCTGAAAAATTAAATTTTTCAATATGACTAACCGTACCATTCTAATTTTTTTTTATCAAAAAGGATAAATTATTCTATTAATTAAATAGTAATAGTACAACGGTCAAGAATTGTAGTTCCTGTACACAGGTCTTGAGGATCATCAAATCAAAAAGGAGAGTGAAAATTATATTAAAAATAGCTATTAAAAGGATAATTAGTGATAGAGTAATTAGTAAACAACAATGCTGCAAAAGACAATATTAGTCTCTTGTGATGGAATTCTAGTTGATCAACTTCCATAGCAGTCATTGCAAATGAGTTTTTTTTTTTTGATTGACTTGCACCGGGTGTCCGAGTCTCTTTGAGATCGACTAATCCCGGGGGTGCACAGGCCCTCGGCAAGGAGTTTTCCGCAAGTGCACCACGGTTAATTCAGGTTTTACCCAGTCCGATGGCCCTCAGAAATTGTTTGCACCCAGTGGGTTTCGATCTTGAGACCTTGAAAGGGAGCAAACCCCAAGGCTCAAGTCAATTACCACCAAGCCAACGTCTTAAAAGGGGTTAATTTTCTACCTTCCTTAACCAAAGCATCTGCCACTCCATTCCCCTTTCTGTACGCATGTTTTTACTTGCGGACTATCTAGCTAGCAAAGGAACCACCTATAATCATTTAAGATAATAACATAGACAATGTTAAAAGATTATAAGAAGGTTAAGTATCTCGTGTGGATCAATTTTAATTAGTGTTGAGGAATGACAAAAGTCCCACATTGGTGGATAATGAGATGGGTGGACTCTTTATAAGGCTTGGGCAATCCTCCTTCCTTTGAGCTAGCTTTTGGGGTGTGAGTTAGGCCCAAGACCTAATTTTACATGGTATCAGAGCAGGACCCATCTCACCCAATGTTGGGCCCCCGAATTGTCCACGCACTAGATGCTACTAGGCGTGAGGTGGGGTGTTGAGGAATGACAAAAGTCCCACATTGGTGGATAATGAGATGGGTGGACTCTTTATAAGGCTTGGGCAATCCTCCTTCCTTTGAGCTAGCTTTTGGGGTGTGAGTTAGGCCCAAGACCTAATTTTACAATTAGTAACAATGAAAATTATGAGATAAAACTAATTGAATTTTCTAAAACATAGCCCGAAATTCAACACACACATATATATATAAAGTAACAAGTATTGACTTCATAAATTCAACACACCAATTATTATTACTATCACGTATCACTCCTCTAATTCCCCCCACTACTATCATATGCGCCCAAAGCCCCATTTATGTTTAGCTTAAAAGCGTTAGGCCGAAATGATTGCCAACATAATTATATTGAAGTTTAGTTGATCTTTGAAAGGGGGGATGACCTAAGCAGTTGTACCCAAAAGCTCGTAAAATGGTTTGTTTATGGTTAGGATCAAAAATTTTATGGTCAAAGAATTATCATTGCATCATAATAAACAATAACATCTTTACATTTCATCAACAATGTCAGTATAGGGGTTGTAGTCAAAAGGATCTTGAATTTTTGGAACTTTTTCTCACATATGTCAATCCACTCAAACGGTATCTCCTTCTAAGTCAATCTAATCATATGTGTAGTAGTAGAAGCAAAGTTTTTGACTAATGTGATAGTAACTAGCAAGTCCCATAAAATTCCTAACCTCTATCACAGAGCTAGGTCAGAATTGCCTCAATTTTTTGGGATCCACCATCACCCTTTCTTTTGAAAACACATGCCCTAGAAAGTCATCAAAAATAGTTAGAATTCACACTTGGGGAATTTTGCATACAGTTTCTTTTTCCCCAAGATACTTAGGACAATGTCACAATGTGATGATGATTTTACATGCTACTTCTTACTCTTAGAGTAGATCACGATATCATAAATAATAACAATCACAAAAGAGTCCAAAAAAAGCTTAAAAGACCTCATTCATCAAGCTCATAAAAGTTGTCGATGCATTAGTCAACACTAAAGACATCACTACAAAATCATAATGCACATATTGAGTTCTAAAAGCCATTTAGACACATTCTCAGGTCTAGTTTTTAATTGATGGTACCCCAACCTAAAGTCAATAATAGAGAAGATCTAAGCACCCTACAACTAATCAAATAAATCATCTATTCGAAGCAAGGAGTACTTATTCTGAATGGTAACCTTATTCAACTACGTGTAGTCTATACCCTCTCATGTTATCATTCTTCTTCTTAACAAATAGCAAGAAACACTTTAAGAAGAAGCACGAGGACAAATAAAACTTTATTAAAAAGCTCTTGAAATTGAGTCTTGAGTTCTCTCGATTTTATCGGAGCCATCCAATAGGGAGAGAGAGAAATTGGGTGAATGTTTGTTTCAAATCAATGCAAAAATTTATATCCCTATTCGAAGTCATACCAGCCAAATATGTAAAAATTGTCATGATCCAGTTCCGGTCATGATGATGCATGTGAGATCCCACGTACAGGCAAGCCAATTTCCAACTCCGGGGTATCTGTCTTGAATTACTAGTCAAAATAATACTAGATATACCTAAATAAACTAACACACTCTACCCAGAATCTGAAAGTCAACTGTATAGAGGTACGATAAACACACACGCGCGCTCATATATATATATATATATATACACACACATAATGATAAGGTATTTAACTAGGAATACTCTTACATATACAAGCTACTACACTGCACAAGTCATTTGTGTAACAATATGAGTCACTTTAACGAAGAGATATATCAACTCTAAATGAAAAAATTGAGGGCATATCAAACCCTTTTCTCCTTAATTAAAAATAGAGAAAATACATAAAAGAGCCCCTGAATTTGGCCGCAAAACTTACTTTGACACTTTAACTACACCGGCGTTTAAATACCCTCTTAACAATTTTCAAGTGATTTAATCACCTCCCCTAAGAGGTGATGTGGCAGAGAGAGTAAGTACACTCTCCTAAAAACGAGTGAAAAAGAGGAAAAAGTATCTGAATTTAGAAAAATCATACACATGATATTATTTAATTGGTCAATGTTGTCAAGTTTAGAGGAATTTTTATGCATTTTCTCTTAAAAATACCCTGATGAGGACTAATACTAACCAAGTTCTCGGGAATAACATAGAATATACTGGTTAATTAATTACTCCATCTGGAAAAAAATGAAAATAAAATCCTTATATCCGATTATAATTGGGACTAGCTAGATAAATATCTACATCTATCTATCTATATTACCTTAAAAGCGTGAACTCCCTAACTTAAAAGTGAAATTACGTAAATACCTTCCACTCAAATTAAAACAGAATTACGTTAAGTGGCAAAAATAGCTCCAACTTATTAAATTAAACTGCATTATGGAACCCTATACATGCACTTTGCAAATATTCTGAACAGACACATCTCTTCATTCCTACTCTATTTTGAAAGCGCCTATTGTATCGTTGCTTTGCCAGAAGTTGTTAATTTTGTTACATTCTCTTTAGAGAGAAAAATCCACAATCTTTATATCCACCGGGGATAGATTTCCCTTTTCTATTTGCTTGACAGATTTTCAGTATCATAACTATATTTTGTTCATCTAGCTATTTATTCGACTAATTTTTTTATGATATCTACATTCAAAGAAATTACCAGTGTTAAATTACTTCAATGAGTAATTTGTATATACTCAAGATTAAATTACGAGGTTGGATTAGGGGAGAGGGAAAGGTTGTAACTTGTGAGAGTGGAGATAAATCCAATGCTAGTTTTTTTTCCATACTTTTATTATGGAAGTTATTTCCTTGTTTTCAAAGAGTTCCTTTTCCTAAATAAAATATTTTTCAAAACTTTTTGCCAATGGAACATTATTTAGTAATACTTTAGTGATAATTCTTCCATTAAATGTATGAATAAAAGTTTGTTCTTATTTGCTCAATATTTCATAAAACTTTTATTTATGTTTTTAAGCATTTTTTTCCAGACATACTTGGAATTTTAGTGAAATTTGAAACCTTTATTTGAGTAGGAAAAAGCAAAGATAAGAGAAAGTATTTATGAAAGAAAAGTATATTGGAATTAGTTATCACTCTTTATCATAAATAATTATTGATGAAATTGTATATGCATAAAGTGATCTAATCATTAGCTATAATCAGATTCATTTAATTTAACAAATATAATATCTAATTGTAAAATTTAGACATGATCATAAAACATTAAAACCTTATGTGAGAACTAACAGAAAATATGATGAAAATTTATATACATAAAATGATCTTTGAAACACTTGATGTTGCCATGCTGAGGTATGTGTAAAGGTGAAATCCAATTGAAACCATTTCTTTGATAATTTTTATACTATATATGTAAATAGGATTTCTTTTATTTGTATATATATATTGTGTCTTTCTTACCATACAAATTCTCTTTTAAATCTCTATTATTAAATTATGACTTTGTCACTAATTGTAATGCTATGCTATGTTATGCTTATAACATATAAAGGTACTACATCACAAACTTTTGTATCTATAGTAATTATTACCTTTTATTTTATTACTTAACCTTTCAATTTTCTTTTAAATATTATGAAGAAAATATCATAAATCTACATATCTATTAAGAATCTTCTCACAAATCTCATATCTAAATGAAAAGTAATGGCACTCAAAAAAATTGTATATTACTTAATTTTTGAATTAAGGAAATAATTAGTAAATAATAGTTATGGAGATGTAAGATTAAAATTTAATTGAAGTGCAAACATAATAGAGTGAAGGTTAAAAATAAAGAAATAACCTTAATTTTGAAGTATATACTGACAGAAGATGTTGATGAAACAGGGGCTGCCGTGGGTGGACGTTTGGAGCTGGGTTTTCCCGGTGGAGATGTGAGGAGAAAGAGGGCGACGGGAGAGGAGTTTTCCAGTGGGGTCGTTTGGGTCACTATTGGTGATGGTATGGCGTTTGGTGGGTTTAGGGATGAGGAAGACAACGAAAAGAGGGAGAGGGGTCATTGGGTTGTTGCTGTCTGTTGTAGGTGGCGACGGGTGGAGGTGGTGGCAGCCATGGATTTCGCCGGTGAGGGGAGAAAGAAGAGGGAGTGGGGGTGGCGGCAGTGGTTGAGAAAGGGAGAGGGCGAATTTTTTTAGTTTTTCTTTTCTTCTCAAATTAAAAATTGCTTATTCTATTTCTATACATTGTAAAATTTAACGGGCTAAAAAGACATGGGTTTAAATCATGGGTTAATTAAATATACATGTATAATTATATCTGGATAAAAAAATAATTTATTATACTGCATTAAAAATATTAAAACGAATAAAATAAATATAATCAACGGTAGATAAATAAATAAAATACACAAATACATGTAATTTAACACAAAATAATGAATCTAACAAAAACTAAAAAAATAATATAAAAGTATGAATTTTAAAAAAATTGAGTCAAAATTGAATGTCAACAAATATATTGATGTGCTAAAAGTGACAAGTTAAAGAAAAATATGTTTTAGCATAGTGGACAAGTAAAATTGAATAGAAAACTTAAAAAAGTTTGGAATATTTAGTGACGGAGAAGACAATAATGTTACACTCTTTAAAGTTATAAAATAGCTACTTGATTGCAATATTACAACATACATAGAATTAACATTACAAGGCTATATTGCTTTTTTCATTTAATTTGTATAAAAAAGAAAGTAATGTTATATTTTTATAATAAATACTTATTTGGTAAAAAAAAAACAAATTTTTATGCAAGATAGTGAGTCAGAATGAAGATTTCGTATTATTTTTACAAATTTATACAATATATTTATGAGGTGAAGTCAATTTTTTTACTTGAGGTTGATACAGTCGAAAGTAAAGATTAAAAGATAATTATGAAGATAATAAATAAAAAAGTTAAAATACTTTTAAAATGATAACAATGAACCAATATAATTATCATTAGAAATGAAAATTGAGTTGATGATGTTTAATTGCAAAGAGTACAATGTTAAGATAACATTTAAGAAAATATAAATTCTTTTGCAAACATAACTGTAATCATATAAAATTTATTAAAATATAAATTTTATAAATGATTCAAATTATATTAAATTCAAAATATATTAATCCAAACAAATATTATGGATTAATATAATTGGGTCAATTAATTAAGTCCAATATAGTATGGATTTAATTAAAAGCCCAAATTGAATTATTTGGGCTACAAAAGACAAAGCACTTTATTGGGACCAATATCCTCTCATCCAAGAGGCCCATCTTGGTGCCACATATCAAATGATGTGGCACGCCAAGTCAATCAAAGAAGCCGATGGGATCATGTCATGTGTCAAAATGACAGGTTCATTTCATTAAAACTCAATATGTCACGTCACTTTAATATGATTGGCCGGGAGAAAACTTGACTCCATCCTGTCTCCTCTATATAGGGGTCCTCATAATTCAAAAGCACATCAAGAATTCTAACAAAAAACTAGAGAGAACTCGTGGATCAAACGCCACAAATTTTTCTGCAAATTCAAGAATTCAAGTTCAAGTTCAAGGACAAGCTTAAAAGCTCTTGAACTCAAGAACAAACTCAAGATCAAGATCAAGATTAAGAACAAGAATAAAGTCAAGATTCAAGATCAAGGACACATCCAAATTTCAAGATCAAGATCAAGAATAAATTCAAAATCCAAGAACAAGACTTCAAATTCAAGAACAAGCTCAAGAACCCTTAAATATATACTTGAAAAGGCGAATCAGAGGATTCATAGAGATTGTAACACTCACATATATCGAAATAAAATACAATGATTGTTGCGATATTTTTATTCCTGATTATTATTTTCCTGACGCGAATTTTATCGTCTACAATAACAACAACCCATTATAATTACCACCGGGAATTAAATAAATAAACATATAACAGAAGTATGTATATAAGAAAGTATTAGGTAAAATGTACTTCGTCACTTATTTGTCTTAAAATTGAATAAGTAAATAAATCACACACATTTGATCAAGCTTCGATTGTCCATATACGTAGGTTCATAAGTAATGATATCGCATAAACTACATTATTCATTTCATGTATAATTATTTACTCAAATCTTTATTTTAATAATTTTATCATACAAAATTACTTATTATATAACTTGCTATTCACGTGCAACACGTGTTGAGAAGCTAGTTCCAATAATAATACAAGGTTAGGTAATAAAATAAACAAACGACAAAGTGAAGAAATAAAAATGAGATAAGTGTGAAAACACTTTTGAACTATTGAAAGTGTGAGTTTCATACATAAACTATCACTTATTAGTTTGAGAAACACACCTCTATATTTTATTTCATGCTCACCATGGTGTGTGTACTACACTCTCTCTTTTTATTTTTTAAAAAAGGCCACATCACACTCTACATGGACAAAACTTTCACCTTGACAAAAAATAAATAAATTATAGTATTAGTAAAATTAAATATTAAATATTATTATTTTAAAAGATATATTATAAAATAAAATATAAAATATTTTTTTCCATACCCCCACCCCCACCACTTCCTCTCACCGTACCCCCGCCACCCCCGAACAAAAATTGTAATTTTTTTAAAAAATTCTTACTTCATCTCCCCTTTAAAATAATAATCTAGATACTATTTTAATTTTTTTAGGAAAATAATTCCATGCTACTCACTTAATCCTCCGCTTTTATTTTTTAATTATTTTCAGAAAATTATTTTTTATTTGTCGCAAGATTTTTTTTAAATATTTTTTTTATTTCTGTTATATTCAATAAACAAGTAGAAAAAAAATATTTTTCTAAAAATGTGTACATATCTATTAAAAAATAAAAAGATAAAAATAAATTAGGAGCGGAGAATCAGATGTAGCTGGGATAGAATTTTATTTATTTTTAAAAAATATCAATTTCTTAGGTAGGAGTGAAGTAGGGGTTGAATTTGAACTTTTTAAAAATATTTTATAAAAGAAATTCAAAAAAATAAAAGGGCAGGGATTGTTGGGGTGGGGGTATTGTGCGCGTAGGTAGTGGAGTAGGTGAGAAAAATATTTTAAATTTTATTTTTTTAAAATAATATTTTTTGAAAGAATATTTATACTTTAATTTTTTATATTATTAACTAATATTAATATTTTATCTAATTTTTGTCAATGTGACATGACATGTGACAATGTTTTCTCCGATAACAGCTTGGTGGTTTTTGATGGTATGGTTACTAAGAGAACGACGTTTGTTTTGATTGTTTCATTAATTATATGGTATGGTATGGTTTAGTTTCATGGTTCTGTAACCATGAAAACCCTCATTTTTTGAAATCACCAATTTGGTGGTATCCCATGGTTTCCTTATTTTTTTTTACAATTATACCCTTATTTAAATCTAAATAGTTCTAATTTATCCTTTATTTTTTATTAAACTTTACCCTAATATATATATTATTTTTGTATTACTTATTTTTCTCCGCATCAATTTTTGAAACTTTTTTTCGTCTCCCATTTTTTCTTTCACGTTTTTTTTTGAGTTTTTTTTTAAGTTCTTACTTTTTTTTTATTTTCTTACGTTGTTTGTATGGTTTGGAGATAAATTAGCTTGTATGTTTCCCTACTTGATTTTATGTATTTTTTTTTTAAAATATTAAAAAGATATTGATAAATTTAATATTTATACTAGGACATTTTTGTAAATTTATAAGTTACGATACAATACCAATCCATACAGTCTATCCAAACATTGTATGGTACCATACCATACCATCCAGTACCATACATTATGAAACCATGGCAAACCACCATCCAAACAAGCTGTAAAAGGGAGAGCGTATTATCCACACATGACACACCACATGTTTTTCAAAATAATATATTATAGTTTAGATATAAAATTCACATTCCAATAATTTAAATATGAATTTTTAAAAAAAAATTAATTTAGATGTGTTTTTGGTCCAAATAAAAAAGAACTGACCCATTGTTGCTTGTGATGAATTGAAAACAAATGCCGTTTCTCACCTTCCTTGCCTCTACAACTAGAAAGAAACTACAACTTATCATCATTTACAATTACAATTCTCTTTATCTATCTAGACTAGATTTCCAATCACATATATACATATTTATTTATTTTGCGATTGCGATCAAACAATATGGAGCAGTTGGCGATCGGCGACGGACCGCGGTACGTACAGATGCAATCAGAGCCGGAGCCGGAGCCGCAGCCGGAGCGGCAGCCTTCTACCTTGTCCTCCGTATACTCCTTTCATCAGGATAGTGCCACTAGAATTTTCGATGAGTTGCCTAAGGCTACCATCATACAGGTATCCAGATCCGACGCCGGCGACATCAGCCCCATGCTTCTAACTTATACCATTCAAGTCCAATACAAGCAGGTGCTCTTTTTCTTTTGTTTTGATTCGCAATTAGGTTATTACTGAATAATCGTATTTTGGAATAGCGGTCTTTTCGAATTATGATTGGATGATGGCATCAAATGTGGAAACTTTTACTAAACGAAGAAGCTAAAAAGGATTTTGGATGACTAAATAAATTCTTATGTTATGCTTAGGTGATTTCAGTTGATGCTATCTTTTTCTCTTTTGATATGGCTTGATTACTAATAAAAATTCAAATTTCTAAACTGAAAGACGTCAATTTGAGGTCAGGAGGGACAAAATTTGCATATCTTAAGGTAGTGTGAGTAAACAAGAAACGGATATAGAGTAGCTGAGGCCATCTAGTTTGGGTTTAAGCATAGTTGTTGTTCTTGTTCTCCTTGTTCTCATTGAAAAGGGTTGGCATTTGCTCCTAGAAATTATTGCAGGTAAGTAACTTTGACATCAATGTCCCTTACATTGTCTATTCTGAGTGATAAATGACATGAAAGATTCAACTAGGGAAGTCTTAACATTGAAGTGTAGAAGGTTGGTAAGAAATTAATTTGTTGTTTGGAACTCAAAGAGCAATTTCTTTGCTTAGTACCTATCTTGTATGCTGAAACATCTTGAACACCATTTGGTTGTTACCGAGGATGCTAGACTTATTTTGTGTTGCTGGAGTTGTGAATCCCCCATTCGACACCATGTATTTGGCTTGATCTCCGTCCAGAAAGACCTTATTCCCTTAAATATTTGTCTTCCCTCTCTTTCGGTCGAGGCATTCTTGTCTAACAGTGGCGCAATGTTTCCTTTTCTTTTTTCCTGTAGTTCAAGTGGCAATTGGTGAAGAAAGCCTCACATGTATTTTATTTACATTTTGCATTAAAGAAGCGTGCATTCTTTGAGGAGATCCATGAGAAGCAAGAGCAGGTATATTGGGCTTTTTCTGTGAAATATTGTTGGTTCCATATTGTTTAGTCGCTTGGTGCATTTGGCAGCAGCACTGTTCTGATTAGACGACTGTGAGTATGGTGGACTTTTCATGACTGCTATATTCTTTTAAAGGTCAAAGAATGGCTTCAAAACTTGGGGATAGGAGATCATACAACTGTAATTCAAGATGAGGACGAACCTGATGATGAGGCTAGTCCTGTGCGTGCTGAAGAAAGTGCCAAAAACAGGTGCTTCTTCAACTAGAGCCAGTTTTCATGATAAAAGGGAAGCACTAAATACATGTATTCCTGTTATAATAGTACTCGTCTTACAGGTGGTTTTTTGTTCAGAGATGTTCCGTCTAGTGCTGCTTTGCCAATAATTCGGCCAACCCTCGGAAGGCAACATTCAATGTCAGATCGAGCAAAAACTGCTATGCAGGGTTACTTGAATCACTTTCTTGGAAATATAGATATTGTCAATTCCCAGGAGGTATCTTGAAGTGGTTTTAATCTTGCTTTTCTTTGCTGTTTTTACTCGAGAATTCTCTGCAAGTCTTTTTCTTTGCGTTAGCAATTGGTTGAGCTCAACAGATGTTTCTTAGTAGTAACCTTTCACTTTTGCTTCACTCTACTGAGTTCTCCCGGGATGACATTCAACCTTGATATCTAGTTCCTGGATTTCATTCACCTCAAAAGATGCCTTTCCTGATTAGATTCTTTTTTAAATTAATTTTTTTTATAGTTGATAAGTGTATTTCCCTGCTTTGTGAATGTTTTTGTGTTTACTTAATTGCATCTCCATGAAACAAACTTTAAATTGTAGTTAGAGGACTTGATTCCCGTATTCATGAAAATGCCGGATAAATAACCTCCCTGACTTAACCATCTAATCAATGTGTAGGAACCTTCATTGCTCTATGCCTTCTTGTATAATCTGCTTGGGAATTTAGATGGTTCTTGTAAAGTGGCAAAAATCAGCAAGAACAGTAAAAAGACATTCTCATTTTCTTAGCATAATACCAAAAAAAGTTGTTCATCATGTACAACAACAACATACCACTGAAATCCCAAGTGAGGTCTGGGGAGGGTAGAATATATGCGGACCTTACCATTACCTTGTAGCGATAGAGAGACTGCTTCTGAAAGACCCTCAGCAAGTGCAAAAAATCCAGGTAAAAAAAAGGAGACAATGGAGAGATATAGCAAATAATAAGGTAATAGCGCAAAGTCTGTCGGAAACTGGAAAGGAGCCGAATGCAACAAAATAATGTGATAATCGAAATACAGTATACAACATACTTGGATAGATTATTGAAAACAATAATAAACAATGATAAAAATAAAAAATCAAGAACTGAATTAAGCAACTAGTGCACCACCTACTAACTTCTACCCTAGTGCGTCTCCGCCACACTCTCCTATCTAAGGTCATTGTGTACATTTTTAATAAATAAGAGTTAATATATTTGTGTTAAGGTGCCATGTGTGCTCCTCCATCAGAAGTGCCGTGTGTGTCTATAAAAGATTACGAATCTTATATTCAAGTTCCCAATGTTGTAGCTACCTTATAAGGTTAGTATTAAATCTTGAAGTTTCACTTCTATGGAGAATGTTTTCACTCATCTAAAGGTAACATCTAAAACATAAAACCCAAAAATATTGATATCAACTGGTAGTTTAACACTTACATTCTCTATCCACTTATTTCCCTTCCCCTACCTGCAACACCACCCCCAAAAATGAAAAAATAAATGCCCTCCACAGAAATGAAGTGATGGCTACTTATGGCAGCACAAGAGAAAAAAGAGAAATAAAGTGGTGACTAAGAATGATGTTAGAGGATTCAATTGGGTGACAACCAAATTCCAAAGTCATTATTGCAATAACAGGAGTCTCTGCCATCTTGCTCTAAAACTCAAACAAAAGGATTGGAAGCAAGAGGAAGGTGGAAACCTGGGCATCCAAAGAAAGAGACTCCTAGAAAAGTTAACAGTTCTGGACTCAAGCAGGGAGAGCAGAACTTTCACTGAGGTGGAAACATCAGCCAAAGCAGCAATTCTACTTGAACTAGAGGAGCTGGCCAAAAAAGAGGTGTCATGGAGAGAAATCAAGAGTGCTATGGTTGAAGGAGGGAGATAAAAACACCAAATTCTTCCACAAAATAGCAAATGCTCACAGGAGATACATATTATATAGATGAGCTCAGCATTTAAGGAGAGGTCACACAAGATCAAAATACAATTGAAAGGGAGATAATAGCTTATTAGAAGAACCTATACAGAGAAACACATCAATGAAGGCCTTCATATCACAGTAATCAATGCCCAAGGCTGACCGAAGAGGAGTACATGACCCTGCAAGGTAAGTTTGAGGAGAAGGAAGTCTTAAATTGTTTTAAGCAATGTGCAACTGATAAGGCTCCTGGACTAGATGGGTTCACAATGGGTTTCTTCATCAAGTGTTGGGATATAGTGAAGAAAAACATCATGGACACCTTCCAAAACTTGTATGACGAAGAAGTCTTTGAGAAGAGTTTCAATGCCACTTTCATTGCTCTCATTACAAAGAAGAAAGGAGTCAAGGAATTAAAGGATTACAAACCCACCAGTCTTATAGGCAACATTTATAAGATAATTTCCAAAGTGCTCACAGAAAGGCTGAAAGGAGTTATGGATAAATTGGTGGACTCACAGCAAATGACATTTATAAAAGGTAGACAAATCATGGATGCAGTGTTGATTGCCAATGAAGCTGTAGACTCTAGAATTAAGCAGAAGAAACCAGGCATTCTTTGTAAGCTGGACATAGAAAAAACATATGACCATGTGAATTGGAAATATCTGCTTAAGGTGTCAAAGATGATGGGATTTGGACAAAAATGGTTGAACTGGATAAAGTTCTGCATATCTGCTGTCAGCTTCTCTGTTTTGCTCAATGGCTCCCCTGCAGGTTTCTTCAAATCTCAAAGAGAGCTCAGGTAGGGTGATCCACTTTCCCCTTTTTTGTTCTTATTAACTGTGGAGGGGCTCAACAACATGATTAAGACAACTAACATGAGAGGGTGGCTAAAAGGTTTTGAGGTGGCCAGAGTGGGAACGGGGAGTCTGGAAATGACACATCTTCAGTATGCAGATGATACATTGATTTTGTGGAGCTGAGGAAGATCAACTGAAATTCTTAAGGGTAATTCTGGTTCTATTTGAAGGGGTATCTGGGCTGCATATAAATTGCGAGGAAAAGCTTTATGTACCCTATCAATGAAGTAATAACATGAACTGGCTAGCTTCAATTCTAGGGGGTGAAGTTGGTGCTCTACCCTCCATTTATTTGGGTATGCCATTGGGAGCAAACTGCAATTCCATAGAAATTTGGAATAGTGATAGAGAAGTGTGTGAGAAAAAATTGGCCAGGTGAACCCTCCGGGGTTGGCCTGGTGGCAATTGACTTGAGCCTTGGGGTTTGCTCCTTTTCAAGGTCTCAAGTTCGAAACCCATTGGGTGCAAACAATTTTTGAGGGCCATCAGGCTGGGTAAAACCTAAATTAACCGTGGAGCACTTCCGGGATTAGTCGGAGCTCAAAGAGATTGGACACTCTGCAAAAAAAAATGGCCAGGTGGAAATCTCAGTATTTGTCTGGGGAGGGGGGTGGGGGGGACTGACCCTCATCAATTCTGTTCTTGATTCTCTTCCAACATATATGTTATCTCTGTTTCCCATCCCAGCAGGTATCACTAGAAGATTGGACAGCGTAAGAAGGAAATTCTTATGGCAAGGAAATAAAGAGAATAGAAGGTTTTACCTAGTAAAATAGAAATCTGTCACAACTGGAGAGAAGAATGGGGGTCTGAGCATAAAGAATGTGAAGATGCATAGCAAAGCACTTAGAATGAAGTGGCTGTGGAAATATGCAAATGGAAATCAGACACTTTGGGCAAGAGTATTAGGGGCCAAGTATGAAGATGAAGACTGCTGGATGACTAAGGCTGTGACCACACCTTATGGGACCAGCTTATGGAGATCTATAAGAGCTCCTTGGGAGGAAGTTAAACTCAAAACCAAAAGGAAAGTGAGGAATGGGGTCAAGATCAAATTTTGGAAGGATGAATGGCATGAGAAAGGCAACCTGGAGATCCTTTTTCCTGATGTCTACAATCTAGCTCTGTTTCAACACAAGTCTATTGCAGAGTTATGGACACCACAAGGATTGAATTTTAATTTCAGGAGACAACTAAATGACTGGGAAATACCGAAATAATGAGGGTGGCAGAGTTTCTCAACATTGTTGAACATTTTACTGGAATTCAAAAAAATGAGAATAGGCTTTGGTGGAAAGGAAACAAAAGAGGAGAGTTCAATGTACATTCAGCTTACAGGATGATGGATCAATCAAGGCAGCAGCAATACACTTGGCCATGGAAGCAAATATGGAAGTGTAAAATCCCACTCAAAGTTTCATGCTTTATTTGGCTGCTTGCCAAGGAGGTTGCCCTGACCCAGGATAATGTTAAGAAAAGGGGGATAACCTTATGCTCTAGATGTTTTCTCTGTGGGGAAACTCTTGAACCAGTAAATCATCTATTTCTACGCTGCAGATACACACATCAGCTATGGAGGACGTTCTTGAGCCTCAAAGGCATATCCTGGACTATGCCTAGGAGGGTAATAGAGGCCTTATACAGCTGGGAGGAGGCAGATGTCCTTGCAAAAGACATAAATAGATGGAGAATTATCCTTGCTTCAATTTGGTGGGCAATCTGGAAAGAGAGAAATTCCAGCTGTTTTGAAGGCATAGAACATAGTGTGTAGGATGTTAAACTAAACTGCATTTTGTTGTTATGTTTTTGGTGTAATCAACTTTACTCAAATGATACTGTCTCTATAGTTGATGTTTTGGACTCAATATAGATATAGAGCAGTGGATTTGGAACACATTTGTATATAAGGTTTGAGTACAACCTATGTACTCTTTTGATATAATACAAAGTTACCAAGTTAAAAAAAAACAAAACAGGAGTCTCTGCCATCTTTGTGATATATATCTGTTCGTGCTACTAGCCGGCAGTCGCAATAGGAATTGTGGATGATTCTAATTGAAATAACATTTTTTGGCAGAGTTAGCATCAATTACTGACTAGTCCAAGATATCCCTTTCCTATATGTGGACTGTGGAGATATCTAACATATACTTGTGTTAGTGTACCTTGGTTTATGCTTGAAGATGGCTCAACAGCTGTATTCTTACTCAATATGTTAATGCTAAAAGCACTTTGCCCAAATTATATTATGTCAAGTGTGATAGCAAACATGTGTAGACCTTGGCAACACCTTATTTCACTGGAATTAAATTGCAGGTATGCAGGTTTCTGGAAGTTTCAAGGTTATCCTTTTCGCCCGAGTATGGTCCTAAGCTAAAGGAAGACTATATTATGGTGAAGCACTTACCAAAAATTCAAAGGGATGATGATAGTCGGAAATGTTGTTCATGTCAGTGGTTTGGTTGCTGTAAAGACAACTGGCAGAAGGTAGCTTTTACTATTCACATGTATATGGTTCTCTGGTTTTAAGATGGTTATATATATCTACTCAGCCTCTCAGCTGTCCACTTGTCAGATTATTTCTTACTTGCAAAAAAAAACTTAAGAGGGCATGATAATCACTTAATGAAAATTGAGAGTTCTTTGTATATTTTCCAGATTTTACTCTCTCTTTTCATGATAAGTATTTTCCAAATTTTATTTTTTTATGTGGAAGTTTACTGCAAAGGGTTATAGAGCATGAAAACTTCAAATTTCTTTGGAGCTGTCTACTGCTGTATCTCTTGGTGTTAATGACTAAAATCTAGATGATTCTGCAATAGTAGCCTTCACTTCACCTAGAGTAATGGCTTTGTCTCACAAATTGCGAATCATTGCTGAGGCAACTTTCTTGAAATTTGTAAGTGGATCTAGGTAATTTCTTGTTTGATTTTATGCTTGGTTTTGAATCAACGCCGAAGCTACTTGTGTTCTTTGGGCCTGAGGTTTTCAAGTAGAGTATGTTTCTTTACTCTATAAGTGAAGGTTATTGACACAATTCTTTTGGTTTGCGTTCTTTCCGTGTTATATTTGAACTCTGGCCATGGTTAAAGGGAATGGTGGATGGATTGAGGTCCTTTCTATGTTATTTTTGAACTCTGGACATGGTTTGAGGGACTGGTATTGTCTATCGACTGAGGTAATTGATTTTGACATCTCATTTGAGCAATTTCCATTAGCTGGAAAAAGTTTAGTGCAGTCCGATACTCTCTCTTTCAACCTTATTTGTTTTGCTTGTTTGTCTGAATTGATGTTTTCTCTTTTTATGCTGGTTAGCCTAATGTATACTTTTTAATGTTAGAAGAGGTGTACTTTTTGGATTTTTTTCTTCTGAAGTATTAACAATGAGTGTTTATAAAAACTTTTGACACACAGTCATATCTGAATCTGTCAAGTTTTATGTATGGCTTAGGATTTTTGCCTTGTTGTAATCTCAAGTTATGTTTTCAATTTTTCAGGGGCTCTGAGTAATTGTCTAAATTTGATGTAAAGATCCCGTTTGATTCTTGATTGGATTCATTTCAGGTCTGGGCTGTATTGAAACCTGGATTCTTGGCTTTCCTCAAAGATCCGTTTGACCCCGAGCCATTAGATATAATAGTGTTTGATGTACTACCAGCCTCCGATGGCAATGGAGAGGGTCATGTTTCTTTAGCAAAAGAAATAAAAGATGGAAACCCTTTACGCCACTATTTTAGGGTAAGCAGCTTAAGAAACTATGATGCTTTTGAAGAATTTTGCTTTGTATTCTTTAGTGTTGCAGTTCTGCCAATTCCTCTGGAGTCATTGAGATATTGTATTTAGTAACTTACACTAGTTAAAGATGCTTGGGATTCCTCCTTGTGTATTACAACAGAAGTTCTTTCTTAGGTGTCTTGTGGGTCAAGGTGTATCAAATTGAGGGCCAAGAGCGATGCAAAGGTTAAAGATTGGGTAGCAGCAATTAATGATGCAGGGCTTAGGCCACCTGAGGGATGGTGTCATCCTCACCGCTTTGGTTCTTATGCTCCTCCGAGGGGTTTGACAGAGGATGGCAGTCAGGCTCAGTGGTTTGTTGATGGTGAATCAGCATTTGAAGCTATTGCTTTGGCTATTGAAGAAGCAAAATCAGAGGTCTGTGTTTATATTTGCATTTGTTACATAAGTCAATTTTTTATGTAAATGTTCAAAGTTAGAAAGAACTTGGTTGATTCGATGTTTTTATAGATCTTTATTTGTGGCTGGTGGCTGTGTCCCGAACTTTATATGCGACGTCCCTTTCACACTAATGCAGCCTTCCGGCTTGATGCTTTACTGGAAGCCAAAGCAAAACAAGGTGTTCAGGTTGGTGATAAAGCTTGTCAAAATTATTCCTTAGGTTCTAATATGAAATGGAGAGAAATTCTTGTCGGCTGGTTTTGCTTTTATGACTTAGCCTTCTTAATCTATAGTAAGGTAATGTGCTTTTAAAGAGAGAGGTTCTACAATTCTACTGTGAAAAATGTTTGAACTTGTAAATCAGAGTTATCTTTTTCTTGCATATGGTACCAGTTCTGCCTGAATCCAGCTTTGGAAGTGGTTTATTTATGAGTGTTACCACATGATGTGCCGGTTTTCTTTTCCCAGCCCCTCCCAAGTGTCAACATTTTGCAGTTATTTATAAATGTGTAGTTACTTCTCTGGTTCTGATAGTGCTATGGTCTTTCTTTCTTGTTTCTCTCCTCCCTCCCTCTTTCTTCGCGGGGTAGGGTGGGGGATGGTGGAGGGCAGGTGCTTCATTTCCTAGGTTTAGATAAATAACTTGTCAAACCTGTGTCATCTTGAATATCTTTAGCACAGGTATTTTTAAAATCGAGGTCTGTATTTTCCCAAATAAGGTGGCACTTCTTATTTTCTCATCTGTTTTCCAGGTGATGTCGTGTTTTCTTTTGATTATTGAAGTCTAAAAAGCTTTGGCTCATTTAAAATGCAGATCTACATCCTTCTGTACAAAGAGGTTGCTATAGCTTTAAAAATCAATAGTGTGTATAGCAAGAGAAAGCTGGTAGGCATCCACGAGAATGTCAGAGTGCTGCGTTATCCGGATCATTTCTCAAGTGGTGTGTATCTATGGTATGTCTTTCCTGAACGTTCTTATTGCCTTGTTTGTTATTTTTATCATCAATTTTAGCTACTCTATTTACAACTAATGGTTATGTATGGTTGCATTAGGTCCCACCATGAAAAAATTGTCATTGTTGACCATCAGATTTGCTTTATCGGAGGACTGGATTTGTGCTTTGGCCGTTATGACTCACCTGAACACAAAGTGGGTGATTTTCCACCTCTTATATGGCCTGGAAAAGATTATTATAATCCAAGGTGTTCTTCCACACTAACTTTTTAAAAGAATTGTATTTTTCATCTTGTTTGGAACTAGTCATGCTCTGCTTTGGATCATAAATAATCAAATGCGAGAATCCTGAACAATGTGGAAATCCCATTACATTTTAAAGGATAATAAAATATTTGGGGTTATACTAAAATGGTAAGTTTGCCCTAGAATATTGATTGATTTTAGGTGCACATGATTAAAACATTATTGTATAAAAATTCTTAAATACTTGGTAGCTCATATAAGCTTAGGGAAAATGTTTAAATACTCTGTAACTACTGACAGCAGTATAATTTAATTCATTTGGTCCCTTCGTTCAGATGGCCTCCTAGTCTGGTATCTATTTTCACGTTAGAGTTAGAGAGCTGAAGTGTTACCTTTATACCTGTGTTGTCAACAGCAGAAAGAGATGGTTGTGTGACAAAAGTAATAGACCGGAAGAGAATAAATAGACAACTTGATAAAGGATCGCAAGAGAAAACTCTATATATAAGTGTAAGATACAATTCACATCTTTTATTCATTCAATGAGGGAGTAGTTTAGCATTAGCTCTAACACACGAATGCCATGTGAGAAAATTTAGAAAAGGAAGAGAATAATTAACTTGATGAATATAATACAAGACACACCTACAAATAGATATGAGATACAATTCAATGTTATATTTATTTGGGGAGGAACTAACTTAACAATATCCAACTTTCAACATTTTAAGACACTAACACTTCACAGTTTAAAAGCCTCTAATTTAAAAGCTTGAAGCAGCTTTTAAGATAAAAATTTCAATTGATCAAAGCAAATACATGGAAGATACTACTAAGGATGAGCATATTTTTGGGTATTTCCTTTTGAGGTCAAGGTTAATCTTATATTGCTCTGTGGTAGGTAATGAAAACTGTATGGTTACTGATTCTTTTTTAGATAAAAGATTTTTGGCATTTCAGAATTAGTCGATGAGTTTCTCATATTCATTCGTAACACCTTTTCCTTTAAGAACCAAACTGATAGATTATCACTGTCCTCAAAAAAAAAGAGGTTGATCATCTATTTAGTCCAGCTCTCAGATGTTTCTTCTGTTTGAAAGTTTGCTAGTTGCTCATGTAAACAACATTCAGGGAATCTGAACCAAATTCCTGGGAAGATACCATGAAGGAGGAATTAGACCGGAAAAAGTATCCACGTATGCCATGGCATGATGTCCATTGTGCCCTCTGGGGACCACCGTGCCGTGATGCTGCTCGACACTTTGTTCAGCGCTGGAATTATGCAAAGGTTTATGATTGTTGTAAACGTATTTTTTCTTTCACTGATATGATTTTATTGTCATATTGACATCTTCTATAATCCCTCAGAGGAACAAAGCTCCACGTGAGCAAGCAATTCCGCTGCTTTTGCCTCAGCATCACATGGTTATTCCTCATTACATGGGAATGAGCAGTGAGATGGACAATGGAAGTAAAGGTGTTGCGCGTCCTCATAAAAATATCAAAAGACATGATTCATTTTCTTCAGGGTCTTCTTCTTCCCAGGATATTCCCTTGCTTATGCCTCAGGAATCTGAAGGTGGGGATGGTTTCAAGGAAGAACTAAAAATAAATGGCTTCCATACAGGGCATGGTTTTCATGATCAGCGGAGCAGGCCTAGCAGGATCCCTTTCTCTTTCCGGAAGAACCGTGTAGAACCTCTAGTTCCAGATTTGCCAATGAAAGGATTTGTGGACGAGTTGGATCAAAATCTGGAGCTATCTTCAAATCTGGTTCAGCCTGGCATGAAGAAGTTGGACAAGGATTGGTGGGAGAAACAAGAGAGAGGGGATCAAGTTGTTTCACCTGAAGAAAATGGGCAAGTTGGTCCTCGTGTTTCATGTCGTTGTCAGGTGAGTTATAATCATCCCATGCCTACATCTCTATACGTGACAAATTCAGTTTTTTCAAGCTTCTATATTTTGGTTATCTCTGCTGTTTTTCTGATTTAATGAGAATCCCCATCAACAACAACACGCCCAGTGAAATCCCACAAAGTGGGGTGTGGGGAGGATAGAGTGTACACAGTCCTTACCATTACTTCTCTGAGGTAGAGAGGCTGATGCCGAAAGACCCTTAAATGAAGCAAACTAAAGCAATAATAAAACGAAAAAAAACAGGTGGTGCGGAGAAACATGACATGAATAGCAAAGCAGTAACAACTATGTGCAAGAAACCGTAACAACAACAACAACAAGAAGAAGAAGGTGGCGATCACCTAAACACTATAAGCCACAAATGATAATTGTTGAAGAATGACAAAAGTCCCACATTGGTGGATAATGAGATGGGTAGACTTTTTATAAGCTTGGGCAATCCTCCTTCCTTTGAGCTAGCTTTTGGGGTGTGAGTTAGGCCCAAGACCTAATTTTACATGGTATCAGAGCAGGACCCATCTCACCCAATGTTGGGCCCCCGAAAATTAAAAATTGCGCACGCACTAGATGCTAAGCACTAGGCGTGAGGTGGGGTGTTGAAGAATGACAAAAGTCTCACATTGGTGGATAATGAGATGGGTGGACTCTTTATAAGGCTTGGGCAATCCTCCTTCCTTTGAGCTAGCTTTTGGGGTGTGAGTTAGGCCCAAGACTTAATTTTACAATAATGAATACCAAAAACCAAAGACTACATGAATAGGCTAGTACTACAATTGACACGATGCTCTATAGTGCCCCCGAACCAAATACATGCATAAGCTAGTAATAGGACCACTACCTTTACCTGCGATTTCCACACCCTTCTATCTAAGGCCATGTCCTTGATAAGCTGAAGATGTGTCATATTGTGTCTAATTATCTTCCCCCAATATTTCTTCAGCTTACTTCTGCCTCTCCTTGCCCTACTGTATCCGACCTCTCACACCTCCTCATTGAAGTATCCGCACATCTCCTCTTCACATGCCCAAACTATCTCAATCTCCTTTTCCTCAACTTGTCCACCACGGATGCCTCATTTCACTTTTTCTTGGATATCTTCGTTCCTAATCCTATCGCTCCTAATATGACCATTTATCCATCTCAACATCCTCATTTCCGCCACTTGCATCCTTTGAACCTGGGAGTTCGTGACTGGCGCACATACACACCCCAATACAACAAAACCAGTCTAACCTGCTAAAACTTTAACTGCCAATAAAGTTGATTTTTAAAACTCACCAAAAATTAGTTGATGCTGTATAATGTTGGAAGAGGAATCTCATGGTTTTTTGTTTAAAAATATTGTCTGTACATTTTTAGTTGACTGTATGATAAAATGACAAAAAATGGGCCCCTTATGTTTAGATGTAGTCTTAATAGTCCCTAAAAAAAGCCCTGTGTGTTTGATGCTTTCAGCTTTCCCAAGTACAAAATTTGGAACATCTTTTCTAGCTCCTTTTTTTTTTTGGTTGAAAATGAAAGTGTCCTTTATAACTCATGTTTGATGATTCATATAACTAAGATAAGTAGGCATGTCCAACTCTGGGTTCTTCTTTAGAAAGACACTTGAGTCGTAAAAAGACATCTCCGAAATCTAAGTTTTGTCAACCTAGAGAAAGATATATTGGAACTGTTTGACCTTGGCCCCAGGGACCAGGGCTTTGGTTTAGCGTATAAGTGCAGTGCTTGATGTGTGGGTTAGGTGCACGTTGGTTTTGAACCTTGCGGCAGACAATAGCATGATATTTTAAGTGGAGAAGAGTAGAAGTGTGGACCCATCACCCATCAAGTTTTGAACCATGTGCTACTGGCCCTCGAGAATTTCTCAGTTATAGAACAAATATATTAGAACTATTGAACTTTTGATGTCATAAATACCTATTAGTGAGTTGACTAATGATGGAAATGGGTATTTCCTTACTTTGAAGCCTTACCAGGCTAGACCCACAGAATATCTATTTGTAATTTTTTATTACAAAATTTTTTTGGTCAAATCTTTATGATAAATGTTTGAATGAAGATTCTTTTAGAGAAAAAGGTTCATTCCTTCATTTAAATTAGTGTATCTGGTAGAAATGGTAGATCTATTCTCTTCTTTTCCGTGTGAATACATCTGAACATGGTTATGCATAGGAGTTAGGACCAGAAGGTTAGGCAAAATCAAATTATTGTTCAAGTAACATAACAAGGTGTTTTATGGACTAGCAATTGACAACAGTTTAATCAAGAGAAGTGCTGCAGTAAGGAGAAAGTGAAGTGTTCTACAATCGTTACCTATGTTAGAATAGGAATAGGAACAAGAATACTATCTACAACCCTACTTAGAATAGGAATAGGAACAAGAATAATATCTACAATCCTACTTAGAATAGAAATAGGAATAACAATAGTATATAGAATCCTACTTGAAAAAGATTGTATTATAGTTCCTAGTTGGAAAAGGAGTCTAATATAGAATCTATAAATACGATCTCAATGTAATAATATAGAGACAACAATTCAATAATATTCTTCTCTAATATTTCTCACATGGTATCAGAGCTTCTACGGTCCCGGTAGAAAATCAAAGAGCTTCCGCGGGCGGCTATGACCCATATATGCCGCCCGTCTAGCCAATGATTATGTTAGCAAAAAAAATTAGGTCACCGTGTATCTTTTTGGTGATTATTTTCTCGTACTTAATTTGTGTAGCACCGTGCATCTTTTTGGTGACTACTTTCTCATATCCAATTTGTGTAGCACCGTGCCATCTTTCTAGTCACTACTTTTTTTCATATTGAATTTGCATAGCACCGTGCCATCTTTCCGGTGACTACTTTCTTATTTGTGTTGGGTTGTGCCATCATTCCGACCCTATCCATACAATTTCTCTTTTCAGTGGGGTCGTGCTGTCAATACGACCCTGCTTATATAATTTCTATTTGCCAATAGGGTCGTGCCATCATTTCGACTCTACCTATATAATTATCTTTCTTAGTAGGGACGTGTCATTATCTCGACCCTACTCATATAATTTTATTTCTCAATTTGTGGCTACTTTCAACTATTAAATCTAGTAATCTGACATATGAGCATATGTTTCAGCCAGTTTTACAATGACTTTCTTGTTTAAACACTCGTCTCAAAATCTAATACTCCATCAAATTTAATACTCCAGTGTATGAGCAAGTTCTGACCAATTTTATAGTTTTGTTGGAGCGATTTTGAGATGATCCATTTATTCTATATCAGATTTCGAGCAAAACATATACTCAAATATTTGGATCGGATTACATTGATATTTTCTCTCCCATGGCTAAAATAACATAATTTTGCCGTTTTCTGTCTATGGTGGTTCTCTATTGGCCGTTTAATCTATTGGACATTAAGAATGTTTTTCTCCACATAGAGGAGGAAGACTATATGGAGCAACTACCTGGCTTTGTTGCTCTGGGGGAGTCTGATAACCTTGTATATCGATTGTGTAAGCCACTTTATGGTATGAAATAGTCTTCTGAGCTTGGTTTGAGAAGTTCAACACTGCAATTTGGGAATTTATTACTTTGTGTTTTATCGATGTTATGCATAATATTCAGCATTTTGTAAGAAGACCAAGCACATTGAGATTGACTGGCATTATGCATCAAATTTAGTATTTCATGAGAAGACCAAACACATTGAGATTGATTGTCAATTTTGTGAAGTCGAGTGATCAACTTATAGATATCTTACCAAGCTCTTCATTGGTCGTTGTATTAATTACATTTGTAACAAGTTAGGTACATATGACTTGTATGCACCAGCTTGAGGGGAGTGTTAGAATAGGAATAGGAACAAGAATAATATCTACAATCCTACTTGCAATAGGAACATGAATAATAATAGTATATAGAATCCCATTTGGAAAAGTATTGTATTATAGTATCCTAGTTGGAAAAGGAGCCTAATATAGTATCTATAAATAGGGTCTCAATGTAATAATGTAGAGACAACAATTCAATAATATTCTTCTCCCAATATTTCTCACAACCTAAAAAGGTTAGTAAATAATAAAATAAGCGACAAAAGAATTGACTGATGCTGTAAGGATTAGGACAGGCTTGAGTCGCCTATCTCTATCTGCAACAGTCCATCTGCATACCTAGTTGCATCACTGTTTTGTCACTGTTGGGCATCTTCTCTTTTTTCGGTAGCTAAAAAGTGGATGACATAGGAAACTTTCATGTTAAAGAGTTGTGAATGGGAGTCTCTGCTCATATACCCTCATGTGTAAGTACCAGATACTTTTAATATTGAATAACATGCCTATGTAGATGTTATAACATTTAAATTCTTCTCTTGATTTTTTTGTAACATTGTCATTTTGGAAGTTTGCTTTATGCGATTCTGGATGTGATATTTTATTCTTTATATAAATAATCTCTCTGAATCTTTGTGGTTACAAATGTAATTGAGCCAAATGGGATGGCACTTTTTGGTTTATGGTTTGCTTCCATTATGTAAATTGAATATTCAATTGGTGTTGGTTTGAATCCCCCTTATAATTGCTTGTGATATTTTATATCTAATTGGATCTTTGATTTTTCATATAGTTGATATAAGTTCTTTGCTTTCAGGTTATAAGGAGTGTCAGTCAATGGTCAGCTGGAACAAGTCAAATCGAAGAAAGCATACACAATGCTTACTGCTCCCTTATTGAAAAGGCTGAACATTTTGTTTACATAGAGGTATAAAATATACTGTTCTCTTCGATGAAACCGTCATATAGCTAGTTCCCATTGGCTAAATAAGGACGTCTGGTTTGTTGTTTCCCCAGAACAAAATAGTCCTTGCTTGCAGATGGTTGTGGCAATAATCTCGTAAAAATAGGATCACATAATTATAGAAGCTTGGATCTGTTGAAGTACTGGCATCACTTCTCCACCCTAACTTGTCCTTAAGAAGGATATTGCCTAAGCTTCCAGTTATAAAGTAGCAGGATGGGTCGTTTAAACATTTTCTTCTTTTAACCTCTAACAGAAGTTGTGTATATTCTAATATTTTGCAACCATTGATTGTTTTCTTCTCAAAGATGTATTGCTTTAATTGCCGAGGCCTGTGCACCCCCGGGATTAGTCGGGGCTCAAAGAGACTCGGACACCCAGTGCAATAAAAAAAAAGATGTATTGCTTTAATAGTTATTACAAGTTTATTGTAGTATTGAATCTATGCATGAATCAAACTACTCTTTCTGTTTTAAGTACTCATTTCTTGCATATCTCCATTTTCACCTGTGGGTGGACGCTATAGCAAGTTGATGAATTTTCATATTCCTCTGGATAGTCTTGCTGCAGTCCAAGCCTGGGAGCTGTTCGGTGAGAAACTTTGAATTTTGAAATCTGTAGTTGTCTGATGGAAGTTAAAGTTGTGTTATTTAAACTTGACTATTTAACTTCTTTAGATGATTGTTTCAAAGTATTTATTCACCGTGGTATTAATATCTTTATGACACGGCTTCCTGTTTTTTAGATTCTTATCTAAGTTGATTTGCCTGGATCAGTTGGTGGTTATGTCTTATAATCAATGTCATTGTAGTCAATTCCAGATTGCTATAGCAATGGAAGTACATTTAGGACACAGCATGGTTAGCAAGCCATATATGTAGTTTGCAAAGCATTGTTTATGATTTACCACATTATATTCTGTAACTGGTACTTTGGTGGAATTACCTTATAATTCAAAGGTCTTTTCTTTTTTAAAGTAATCAGCTTTAGAGGTCTGTTGACTACTTGCGCTTTAACTAGGGTTATTACAATATACTGTTGAGATGTGGAAGATGACTCAAATATCATTGATGACTATCATATTCCTATAGAGTGATGCTGAATTTTTTAATCGGACGTGTTAGAGTGACAACGAAGTGTCGGAGTCTTGCTTTCTATTTCTTTCTACTAATGATAAAAATTTTCATTTCCAGATAATTTTGTTTGTATTCTTTATTTACTGTTTTGGGCAACCATTCAATGTATCTGATATCTGACACAGCTCTAATGATTTTTTGGTCCAGAATCAATTTTTCATTTCTGGTCTCTCTGGAGATGAAATTATAAAAAATCGTGTTTTAGAAGCGGTGTACAGGCGTATTATGCGAGCTTATAATGAGAAGAAGTCCTTCAGGGTTATCATTGTGATACCTCTTCTTCCTGGCTTCCAGGTAAAAGTACTACTAGACTCACCTATATATTTTCTTGTGGATAGTTGCCTGTATTTTTCCACTAAGGATTAAGTAACAACAGGGTGGTTTGGATGATAGTGGTGCTGCTTCAGTTAGAGCTATCATGCATTGGCAATATCGAACAATATGCAGAGGATCTAATTCAATATTGCATAATCTTAATGACCTCATGGGCTCTAGAATGCATGACTATATATCATTTTATGGTCTCAGAGCTTATGGAAGGCTCTTTGATGGCGGTCCTATTGCAACTAGCCAGGTATTTCCCATCCTTCCTCCTTGATTACATATTCAAATGAATTGTTAAAGGCATCCCTTTTCATGTCCTAATAGTCATGGACATCTTTCGAAATGTTTAGGCTGTTATGCCATCTTGTGTGTTAACTCGAATCTTCTATGGTTGAAACATGTATGCTGGCATTGAATCTTTACTTATAACTGGATTGCGTGGATGAGTTTCACCTTTAAGTCATGTGTCAAGGTTTCAGAACTGCTGCTTAGTGTTTTAAGGCTAAGGCTTGTAGCCTTGTACTGTGTGCATTTACTCATTTGATAGGCCTTGTACAGTGGGGGAATCAAGAACAAATTTCTTTGAAGTTTTCTCTCATAAGCAACAAGTAGAAAGAGTAAAAACAAAGCAGTTGGTTATAATGATTAGTTACATTAGAGTCTTTGTTAGAGAAGGGAAAGGATCCAGAAAGAAAGGAAAGAGGGAGGGGGCAAGATAGTGAAATCCACAGACAATTTTTTGCCAGAGCTGCAGAGGTTTCCCTTGGCATGATAAAGAAGAAAATTAAATTTGTCTAGAAGACTAGAACACTGTAGCTGATTATTGCCAATTTGCCATGCTGTCAAGACCCTGTTCGTTAGGGTGTTCACTTGACATCAGTCTACTAAAAGCCAGAATTGTTCGCTAAACAGATCCGAGACTAGTTCAAGAGAAATCTATTGGCCTGGAATAACATGATGCTTTTACATTTCAGGCCAGACCCCTTTATACTCTGGCTTCTTATGAGAAGCTATCTCCATAATGGTGCTTTCAGGAAATGTACTAATCAAAACTTGTTGTACATAACGTTGGTCTTTTTTGCCTTTGGTAAGGCAATTTTGTGTAAGCCCTTCTGTTCTCTAAAACAATAAGACAGACCTCTAACATTGTTTTATACTTATAGGATTTGAAATATTGCTACGACATGGAAAGGGGTTAAAAAAATTCCAATTTCATCCATTAAATAATATTTAAATTTTATCACTTGAAATTTGATAGTGGGTTAGCTGCTTTTGACATAGTATCTTTCAGCTTCAGTCAATGTGGTTTTTTTAATTGAAATCTCTATATACACATTTAGATGCTAACCAAATCTTTGGAGAAAGTGCCTTTCATGCTAGACATTTTATAACTCAGACACGCCATACTACCACACTAGGCCTTACTCTACTCAACTTTAGCTACATTTACCAGTTAATTTGTAGTAGTTGTGCATAATCATGTCTTCACTTATTGCTTATCCTTGAAGAACTTATGTGATGTTAAAACCAAAGATCTAAACTTAAAAGTGTGTCGTCAGGTGGAATATCATATGATAACTAATTTTCAGATTTCTTCTCATTTGTCCTTGGTGGACAAAGTTACCTAGTACCCGTTGCCGGTGGGAGGTGGAAGGTATCCCGTGGAATTAGTCGAAGTGTGCAAGACCTGGACATCATGGTTATTAATATATATTTGCGGGGTGTGTGTGTGTGGTAGAGAGAGAGAAGATAAAAAGCTTCTCATTGACTTGATTTAACAACGTATAAGAGGTATTCCTTACGTAGAAGTCTTGGGCTATGCATGATATGGTAGGTAATCAATCCCTATGCTAATAAGGTATTTAAGTATTCTATGAAATATCCCAAGGTATCCTATGATATATTCTATATGATTTGCCTTGTTCAAGGACGATGAATCTAGACATACATTTACTTATATTCTGAAATACACCCTCAAACTCAAAGTAGGGATACCAATTTGACTTTATTTATTTTGAATGAAAATTATAGAAATTTGACGGCGGAATCTCGTTGAATAGTGCACAATCACTATATAAAAAAGTGGCACTAGAGTTCTTTCCTCCAAAAAGTCGCTGGTAATTGCACAACGAAGCGAGTGTTTCTTGGTTACACTACTCGCGAAATGGAAGCTATTCTGAATGATATGGTGTTGCAAATCTCTAGGACATTATCAGCGTAAGTTGAGTTGGCAGAATAATGATAAGCAATTCAAGGTTTGGACGAGGGTGCTGGCTGAGCAGAAAGTAACATTGCCGGTCGCCAGAAAGATGAATGGTTCTATAATGATCCTATAGAGAGGAGTGACGCCTGACCGGCCTTCTAGAGAGTAGGGGCACTGGTTGCCAAAGAGAGGAATGGTGTCAAAAACAGAAGGAAGAACAAATTAAGTAAATATCGGCCCGACAGGTAGCACACATTGGCCAGTATCCCACCTGCTTGTAGTGGAAGCTGCCGGCTGCGTAGAAAGTAACATAGATGGTCACTAGAAAGATTAACGGTTCTTTAATGATCCTAGAGAGAGGAGTGACGCCTGACTGGCTGTCCAGAGAGTAGGAGCACTGGTTGCCGAAGAGAAGAATGGTGTTGAAAACCAGAAGGAAGAAGAAATTAAGTAAACATTGGCTTGCCGGCTGGCTTATGTTGGCCAGTACCCCACCCGTTTGTAGTGGAAGCTATTCAAGTCTCTCAAGATTGTAGAGGCTATATGACGAGATGAAATATAGAAAAGCTTCTCATTGGCTTAATAATAATTTAAAAGAGATGTTCTTATATTAGTCTTAGGCTATGCATAATATGGTAGATAATCACTCCCTACGCTAATAAGGCAAGAAAGTATTCTTTAACTAAATACAGAATATCCAGTGTTTCCTATAGAATTTTCTAAATGATTTTCCTTATTCAAGTATAACAAGTCTGGATGTGTCTTAACACTTTGTTTCTCCAGATATATGTGCATAGCAAGATCATGATAGTTGATGACCATATAGCCTTGATTGGATCTGGAAATATAAATGACCGAAGCTTGCTTGGTTCAAGAGACTCTGAGGTATTGCTTCTCAATTTTTACCTAAAAGACCTTAACTTTTAAAGGAGTGAAGCTTTCAATTATTGAGAAAAGTATATCACCTAATTGAAACTGCCTGCATCATGTGGTTATATTGCATATACTGTGCATGCCACTTTTGTGATATTCATATTGGGTTGAAGAAGCAGATATCTTTTTTTCATTTTTCCCTTTCTTGTGTGCTTAATCCTGGATGTGAGTTGTATCATAACGTGAACATAACATTCCATTTTTCTTGTTAATTACACTTACAAATCATATTGGAAGTTTATTTTTGAGTTACTGTATCCTTGTTTGAAAGTCAACTGGCCAAACATGTCTCTTGTTCCACCAAAATAGGCTACTGAATTGCTAAATAAAGTATTCCCCATGGCAGGTTGTTGAGTTTAGTGGCTAATTTATGTCTTTCCACTTTCTGCTCCGTCCAATCACAAGCATGCAAAATTCCCAGCATTACTTTAAATACCACTCTTTTTTGGGTGGGTGGGATTCAGGACTAATGTTGATATTATTGTAGCATTCACTTTGATTATGTATACACTGGGGGATGTGATTCAATGTTAGAACTATCTGTTATCAAGTGTTGATGTTAAAATGGCCGTCATTAGAATTTAGTCTGCTTCACAACCATAGTCAGTCAATGAACTATGTTTGATCTCAAACAGTTGGGCGCTATTGCACCAATTTCGTTCCAACTTAACCAAATTAATTCTTCAAAATACCATGCTTGAACCTCACATATAGTTGTCCTTCTGGGTTAATGACAGCAAATTGATTGTTTTTCCTTTTTAAACATTCCTACATGAGGATGATCAGCTTAATATTTATGTGAACAAGTCTGTTCTTACAGACTGTTTATGGAACAGGCTGTGGAAGACAGCATCATATGTATTCATTTATTCTATTGCACTCTTTTGACAGTTTTACTGACAATCCCACTTCTGAGTTATTTATGAGTCACCTTAGATATTTCGAGTTGTATCCAGTGATGAGTCATGTTATACTCTTTGAATTATGTTTTATCACCCAACCTTTTTTCTTAACTGATCAGTAGGGTTGTGATTTTATTGCAGATTGGTGTACTTATCGAGGACAAGGAGTTTGTCGATTCATTCATGGGAGGCAAGCCAAGGAAGGCGGGAAAATTTGCATCAACTCTTCGCCTTTCTCTATGGTCTGAGCACCTTGGTCTTCGTACAGGCGAGGTGCTTACTCACTCTTGAGGTCTTTTGTTCTAGGCTGTATGAGTTTTCAATTGACTAATCATTGTTCCTTGCTAGGTTGGTCAAATTACGGACCCTGTGGTTGATTCAACGTACAAGGATATTTGGATGGCAACTGCTAAGGTATGTGTGATGATATGCTTCTTTGAAGTTTTCATGATTCAAGTCCTCTCTCTTATTTTTTTCCGCATAAAATAATATTATATAGGTGTAAAATCAACCGAATTATTATTTGCAAACCGAATTATTGACACTCAAAATTTTTGCATGTGTGCTTTAATATGTCAACCTTTTCTGATGCTTGAGCGGTGGTGTTTTTGTCAGACAAATACCATGATATACCAAGATGTTTTTTCTTGTATACCCAACGATCTGATTCAATCCAGGTATAGCTAACTGCATCATTTTCTCATTTTGTCTTTCTTTTTCCTTTTCTTTTCTTTTTTGATCTCAAATTCTTCTCGAATGTCATGCAGGGTTTCACTCCGACAATGCATGGCATTCTCGAAAGAAAAACTTGGTCATACGACCATTGATTTAGGAATAGCTCCAAGCAAGTTAGAATCTTATCAGGGTGGAGATATCGAGAGTATAGATCCCATGGAGAGATTAAAATCTGTGAAAGGTCATCTTGTTTCCTTCCCTTTGGATTTTATGTGCAAAGAAGATTTAAGACCCGTGTTTAATGAAAGTGAGTACTATGCATCAGCTCAAGTTTTTCATTAAAGCTTCTCGTCTTATGGATCACACAAATCAGAAAAATTATCAAGTCACTCTGTGGGCTATGCGTTCTACAGAAATTCTATAGGACACCACGTGAGAGCATAAAATTTCCCTTTCTTAGCAGAAAAGTGGCAATACACACTTATGAAGCTGTGTGTTGATTACTGAGGAAGGTGCAGCCACTAAGATAAGCGTATGTAACTAGCAAAGGAGGATATATATAATTGTTGATAGTGTGTTCACTTTGGCCAATAGGTTCACACTTGACTGATTGAGAGGTGAATTTAACTGTTGGATTTCTGCAACGCATAGTTCATAGCCAAGTGATTTGAGCTACTAGCCCCACACTGCCTCCATGAGATGTTTTACAATTGTTGACATTTTGGGTTGATGAGCTCTCTCTACAGTAAATAGTTTTTTGGCTACATTCTCCTCCATACCGCAGCTATATTTATGCAATGTAGAGAGATAATCCATTGATCTCTTGAGTCCCGGATTTTTCTTTCAATTCGTATCAACGAAGTACCATTACTATCATAAATTTGTTTGATACTATTCTTAGCTTTTTTAATTGTTAAGGATCATGGTTATGCAGTATTCATATCTTGTTTTGGATATATAGAGCTATCATCAGTTATTTCAATGTGACATCCATTTAACCCCTATACAAATTCTTTAAATTTCCCTTTCAAGACAAGATTTTGAATTCTTGGAATAAATGTAATCACAATTAGGTGGTTGATTTTGGTTTACAATTATGTATTTTTACTATCATACCCTTATTATCTGCAATCATTTCAAATGTTAATCCGTCGTCAATGGTGGGACTATGGTTAACAATTATTGGGCGTGACTTAATTTAAGCAATTATAGTATGGGGGTAATGTGTAGGTGTCCTTTGACTTAGTTTCTTTTATGTTGTAATTTCTCAATATTTATTTTACAAGAATAATTATTACTTTCTTTTATCCCAATTTGTGTGAATTTAAGTCATATATTTCACTTTTACTCTTTCTGAAATCATAAATATAGTTTTTTAAGTAGTGTAATTTTTTTTTAAAAAAATATTAAATTTCAATAAATAAAAGGATAAATATGAAAAAAATTTAAATTTATTTTTGAGCTTTGAACAATTAAATTATTATGAATACTAAAAGATCTCCAAAAATTAAGTTAGTATGGGATAGAGGGAATATTAAAGATAAAATGAGAAGAATGTATTCAATTATATTTTATTTTAAAAAAAATGATAAGTGTTTTCTCTGTCTAACAATAGTTGTTTTCCATTGACTTGGTTTATGAATTAAGAAGCACTAAATGATGTAATTTGTTAAATCACCCCTATTAAATATAAGTTACCTAGACATAAAAAAATGTTTACTAGTATGATAAGTTTATCAAATCACTCTCATTAAATATAAAGAAAATGAATATGGGGAATTTTAGTAGCTCAATTAATTGACTACCTGAACTCCTACCTTGTTGGTGAGGGTTCTATTCCCCACATTGTAATCCCCTCCCTATTTCCTCTTCCCCTGCCCCCAATTAAAAAAAAGAATGAATACTAGTATTTAATAGATGTTGAGCATACTGACCTGCAACTTCCTGGTTATCTCTTTAAAGTTAGTTGTATACTAAACACATTCAATTGTCGAACGCTATGATTTGTTCCATTAGACATGGATTGATTGATAGAGTGTATTAGTAAAAATAATATACGTATTAATTTATTTTGTATATTTTTTTAATGCTATGTATAACTAGAGTTCATTAGTTACACACTCTATTGTGTATCAAAGATGCATATACTAATATTAGGGAATTTTAGGTATTCATAATGTAATAGGATTTAATGCATGCATTAGCATGGTTAAAGGCCTAATTGTCTTTCAAAACTTTTTTTTCACATTTTATCTACCACAATTGTGGAAGATATCTTTGTAAATAAATATTTTTAAAAATTATGCAATGTATATTATTTTTAATACACCAAATCAAAGAATACTTCCTTTGTCCAAATTAGATAGGCACTTTATTTTACACTGTGATTAAGAAATCATCAATAGAATGATCAATTTTTCTCTCTTGTCTTTTGTTCATATTAATTAGTCTCTTGAAAAAAAGAAATTTTGGGTCTTCAAAATTTGTTTAAACTTCCAATGATCATACTAATTGTAAGGTAAATAAAAAAAATTAATTAATTCTATCTTAATTTAGTAAGTGATCAAGTAATATGAAACAAATATTTTTAATAAGATGCCATCTAATATGGGATAAAGGGAGTACATAAAAAATATGTATTAATAATTGATACAAACATAATTAAAACAGGCATTACAAATACTTTGTTTAATATTATTTTTATATACCCTACAATTATAGTTGGAGAGATCACGATTAATTCAATTTTACGCTTGATATTTATGTTGGGCCATTTCTCAAACTTGGAGCATTTAGATGGGTATATATCATGTGAGTTGGATTTTGAATTTTACAAAACGTCTAAATTTTAAATTTGATATTTGTATGTATTCAAAGAATTCACGTGAGGAGTACACGCTATCACCATAGGTTATTGCAATAATGTGAAACCTTTGTAATACTAATTATACCATATTCAATACGTAAATTGAATTTAAGGAAATATAAGTTGAGATTCTAAAAATTAAGTGGATCTGTAGATCATTATTTCTTTTTAATAAATATATTCTAGGTTATGTTGTTAATCAAATTTATTTAGGCGGGCACGTATATTATAATAAATAAAATTATTAAGTGTTTTTTTACAGAAATATATAATAAGGTGCCTATAAATTACATTTTCAAATTTATTTACCTCACAACTCATAAAATTACATTTATACCAACCTTTTTTTTTTACTTTGCCATTTAATGAAATGACTTTTCCTTTTTTTTTTTCGCATGTTACACGACATGCATTAAATGCATGAGTCGGCTATTTAATGAAGCCATTAATGCCTTTTTTTTTTACTAAAGGAACCGTCACTCATTAATTATTTTCCTTCACAGTTAATGCATTCTTCATTATTATTCTGACACATTACTAATATATTAATTTATATTCCTATGCAAGTTAAAATTATTACACAAAGTGTAATAAAGGACGGTAATAAATGTTGATTGACTTGATTGGACGCGTCATTTCTTGACTGACGCGCCGGTCCATCAGCCGGCGCGTCTATTCACAAAGGATAAAAAAAAATTTCACCTCCTTCATGGTAAAATTTTTTGTTTTGCTAGAAATTTGCACCTCTTCTTCACGAGTTCTCTCTGTTTCTTGGATTGCAGATATGTAATTTTATCTTTATTTTTTTTTTCGTTCATGTTTTTCAGACGGGGCAGTGGGCTAATGTTCATCTTTTTTTTTCGTCTAATGTTTTACTCACAATTTTTTTTCGCATTTTTGCATTCCATGTATGTGTTCCCCCCCTCCCCCCCCCCCCCCCCCCCCAACTTCTTTTATTCGTTATTTTCATTAATTTTGCATTCTTTCCTTTTTTCGTTTATGTTTTCAGAGGGTTAGTGGGTATTTATGTAACCTTTGAAGTTGGTTTCATCTCTGTGCTTCCACCCTTAAATTTTTTTTTCGTTTTGTCAGTTTTTTGTGTACGGGAGGTGTATATTTTTCCAGGTATATTTTTTCCCTTATTTTTTTGTGCTTTTGGATCGGTATTTGTTGAAGGTTGTGTTTATAATGTTGTTGTTGTTCTCGTTTTGTAGTGTGCAATCTTTATTTTTCCTTGGTGAAATTGACTAGACTGTTACTGTAATTTGTTGGTATTTTTTGGTACTCAAGATTTGGAGACTTTAACATGCTCGATTTCTTCATATTTTTGATTTGGTTTTCTGGTTTGTATATAAATGGGTTGTCGAATTTTATATGTAGTGTTGTATTTGTAGGAGAGGAAGTGGTGACATTCAATAGACTTTTAGTGTTATTTGTGGGTATTTTTTGGTATGCAATTTGTTTTTCGAGTGTAATTTGTAGGTATTTTTTTGGTATCCAATTTTCCGTTTGCAATTTTTTTGTATTAATAATTTTGGTTTCACACTGTTTCTTGTTTGGTATTTTGTGTTGTGTTAAATTTGGTAGTCGGAGGTATTTTTTTGGTATGTAAAATGTATCTTGGGTTTAAAATTTTAACTGTTTTATTCAATAGATTTTTCGTGTAATTGTGGGTATTTTTTGGTATGCAATTTGTATTTCGAGTGTTAAACTTTAATAATTTAACTTTCACACTGTTTCTTTTTTGGTATTCTGGTTTGTGTTAAATTTGGTAGTCAGAGGTATGTTTTTTGGTATGCAAAATGTATCTCGAGTTTGAAACCTTAACTGTTTTGTTTTCGGCCTTTTTTGTTTTTGTATTTAATTTTTGTTTGTCGGATTTCTGTGTAGTGTTGTATTTGTAGAAAAGGACTAAATTACTATGGAAGTGACTCCTACGAGAAAAAGTCCTAGGTTTGCTAGGGATGTTATTTCAGTTGATAGCACTCCTCATTCGCCTTCTAGACCAAGATTTGATTTGAATGCGTATACACCATCACCATCTAAAAGGGCCCACGGTTTGGATGCAAAAAAGTCTAAGGATGAAGTCTAAGTGTCACTTCTAGCAGAAGTCAACGTAAGATAAGTTCGGAAAGTAAGGGTAAGGGTAAAATGCCAAAGTTGAATTTGCCCCATGACAACGACTTTGAGGATGAAATTCCACTATCAAAGAGGGCCAAGTTCAATAAAGTGCAGAATTTATCTCCTGATGTGAAGGCGAAGGTATGTACTTTGGTGTTTCTTTATATATTTGATGGCTGTATGTAATATATTTCTAATAGTATATTTTTTTTATTTTAATTAGAAATCTGTTGGGAACAAACGAAATACTCCTTCTGGCAGCAAAAAAAACAAACAAGTGAAGGAGAGGAAGAAAGATAAAAAAGAAGCGCAGGTATAATTTACATTACTATCTTATCCAAAATTTATAGTTTCTTTTTTTTTGGGTCCATCTCTGTACATACGTAGTTTTTGTATTTTGTTGACATTTTCAGGACACCAAAAAAGCCTGTCGATGGTGCTCCTATGTGAATGTCAAAGTGTTTGAGGAAATAACTGTGTTTTTGTCGAAATTTGGTACGCTTGATCAGTTTAAAACTGGTCCATTTGGTTATTTGTTTGATCTGGCACAATTGACTGTTCAACCATAAGTTATTCGAGCAATGGTTCATCACATGACCAATAAGGATGAGATTGGTGATGTCTTTATATTTAATTTGAATGGGAAAGAGTTAACATTCGGTTTAAGAGAGTTTCGGGCTGTCACTGGTCTGAAGTGTGGCACAGTTGAGGAGTATACGGTTGATTTGTCGGGGAGATCGAAACTTATTGATCGATACTTCCCAATGGCATGTGAGAAGGGGCTTGAGAAGCACCATTTAATTAATGCATTTAAGGAAGGTTTGTTTGAGAAAGAGGATGTTTTAAATATTGCCATTATTTATTTTATTAGTACATATATTTTGTCATCTCCCCCCAAGAAACATTTTATACCGCTAGACCATTTCTTGTTGGTTGAATCTGGTCATTACAAAACATACCCATGGGGTCGCCAGTCTTTTTTTTTATTTGAGGGATTGCATGGTCCGTCAACTAGCCGGAGACCCTGATTATTTCAAATTTTGTGGCTTTCCTTTGGCCATGCAAATATGGTTGTACGAGTGCTGCAATAAGGTGGATCCTATGATTGCTGTTCAGAGACAAAATCGTAGTCCGCAAATTTTCAATTGGAGTACACCAGATTACAAGTTGTACTATGAGAAGTTATTGAGAGGAATGTTCCGTCGTTATGGTAGTCAGGTAATCATTTTGCTATATCAATTTTTTGTTGGATTCATAATATTTTTAATCTAATATTCCATTTTTTTTGATAAAATTGAAGTACAAGTTTCAAGGTTTTGCATTTACTGCGGAAGAGGTGGCTGTTTGTGAGCTTGAGCAGCTGGAGGAATCAAACTCTGCTGTGGATGATGTCCCCCAAGCTTCGGGACATTCAGACGAAGACGTTGTTTTACGCAACATAAAAAAGCTTGCTGCAAACATTGTTTTGGTAAGTACACTATTTTTTTTCATTTCTCAAATTCTTCGGACATTTTTTTACCTCAGTTCCCCATTTTTTGTTTTCTAGGTGCGCAACGACTTCAAAGCTCTAGAAGTGAAGGTTGAAGCGCAGTTTGGACAACTAAAGGCTTATATGGAAGAATGCTTCCAGAATTTACTCACTGAGATCAAGCTGGTACGAAGCCAAGGGTTAAATAACCAAGGAGTAGAAGTTGAGGTATCATAGTAGTGAACCTTTATTACCTATTATATTGAACATGGATATCTTTTTTTTTTATGTAGACATTTAGCCTGCAAACATATTTTTTGGGCCTACACCGTGTTTTGAACTGTCAGTTGTGTTCTATGATGTAATGTTTTTTGGTATTTTTATGTATGGTTGTATTAAGTAAGCATGTTTTACACTTTATTTTTAAAATAATGATGTTGGTTTTAAGATTTCTTTTGATACTCCCAGTGGTATTCACACTGGTAGCCTCCTATTTATGGTAGTCTTATTTTTTTTTGTCCATGGGTAGTTCCAGACTTGGTATTGTACATGGTACATTAGTGTGCTTGCTGGTTTGGGAAATTGGTATTGCTGATGGTATTTTTAAGCATTTAAGGATTGTTGCAGCAGGGGTGGTATGCACAGTGGTAGTTACCTATGCCTGGTGGTATGCTGTTTTGGTGTTTGCATTGTTTTTTCATAATGGTTGTTATTTGGGAAGGTTGGTTTCCTGTTTTTGGTATTAGCATTGGTATTCCTTATTATTTTTTTCGATGTATGGTTTATTGCGGTTTTGGTATCCACAATAATAGACCCAGTTTGGTATTACATATGGTAGATTAGTATGCATACTGTGTTGCCGTATTGGCATTCCCCATGGTAGTTATCTCTTATGCTTTATTAGATTTTTTGGTATTTTTCAGTTCAAGTTATTTGTATCAATGGTTACAGCTTTGATATTCCCTATGACAGTTTCATCTGCTTGTCTGGTGCAAGCTTTGGTAGTACAATTGGTAGTTATAATGTTTTTTACTTTTGGTAGGTCCATATGTATTGTGAGTTTCACTTTTGGTACTCTTTTCTCATTTACAATGTATGGTTGGTTGCAATTTCTTGTGTTCATTATGGTATTTATAGAACATGTAGATTCATTGTTCTTGATTTTTTGCAAACTGCATGCTGTTTTTTTCTTTTTAATGATTATTTGTTTTTTTTAGGTTGATGATGGTGACAATGCAGTTGATGTGGATGTACCTATGGGCGATTTCCAAAATCCCATACCTGAAGTTGCCACAGATTATCAAGGCACATCTCACTCTCCAAAATATCTGGTCTGTCCGAAAGGTTAGTGTCTACGTTTAAAAACAATTGATTTTAGTGAATATTAATTTTACTTGTCCACGGTTTAACACTCACTCTTACTTAATAATAATTTCCAGCTGAAGAAACAATGTCTGCACAAAAAACTCCTACGTTGGATGACTTTGAGTTACCTGATTATAGAGAGTCGCAGATCATTGCATTGGAAAATAAAATTCCATATGTCACCCCAACACAACGTGCACGAACAAAGGTTCCTGGGAGGTTTGGTCAGTCACCATACACAGATTTAAGTAGTTCAGCGTGTAAGTCAACAGATTCGCCGGTCTTTTTCTAGATGAAGCACCCTTTTGTTGGCTATGGTGAAATGGATGTTAATCCGGATTTGGTTGAATTTTTTAACAAGTGGATTAAAGATAGATTATCGAAAAAACATGACAGGTACGGATAATTATTTTCCACATATGTTTTATGTCTTTTTATGTCATTTATTTATCATCTTTTTTACCTGTTTCATTAGGAGAGCTAGCGCTTTCACAATCAGTTCAAACAAGATAAATCCCCCATTTGACTTTGGGGTTGAAACTGTTGGGTTGATGGATTGGTTTTATGGCATGGTTACTACGGGGACTACTTGGACTGATTCGGTAAGATTATTAACTACATTTTCACCTTTATTAATATTCGGCATATTGTTTTGTTGCTTTATTCATATCAGGGTTATTTATTATGGGATTTATTTTATGATTTCAATATGACAGCAGCATGTCCTGTTGGGCATTTCTCATTAATTATTGTTTATGTTCTTATTTCCTAATTATACAGCATGTTAATGTACTCATGTACTACCTTCGGAAGAAATGCAAGTACGGCGATGCATCCCAGTCTAGAGTTACCACAACGGACACATTTTTTATTAACTGGGTGGAACAAATTCATGACATTTGGGTTACCAACAACAGGGACAGCACACTGATTACAGAAGATCATGATGTTGCACAGTACATTTGGGGATACAAGATACTGGCCAATATGCCATGGGACAAAGTGGATTATGTATGTATACCCCTTCATGTGCCGGAGAAGTGTCACTGGGTGTTGGTAGTGTTTTATATTCAAAGTAGGCGTCTCTTCATATTTGATTCGCTCAGTGAAGTTGGTTCAACGCACAATCTGTCCGTGATTCGTTTGGTGAAAAAGATTACTGAAATCATTCCTCTTTTCTTGGTAAGCACTGGTTTTTACGGGAAAAGGGATGACATTGATTGGCAAAACTCAGTAGACTATGCCGACTTTGCATTTTCGGACAGCCTCACCTTTATAACATGTGATAACATTCCCCAGCAAGTTGCAGATTCAAAATAAGTATTTTCTATTAACGTTCTCAAATCTTTTAGCTCATATTTTTTTAAGTTATGTCAATTATTTAATTAATTTTTATTGATACAGCGATTGCGGACTGTTTACATGCGTGTTTGCTGAACTTGTATGTAATGGGTATGATTATGTTGAGATTGGCACAAAGTCTTTTGACCCGGCATTTTGTCGACTATGATACGGGACGTTATTATGGGATTATGGCACCAAAAAAAATGAGAATGGTGCCATAAGTGAAAGTGAGGTGACCGGGAAGGTGGTCAGCCGGTTTGGTGGTCCCAGGAGGCAGGTTGAGCAGGTCGGGCAGAGTGAAAGAGTGTCGGTATCCAAGTATGTTCCGAGGAGGAAATCCTAGTCTTTAATGTATTTGTTGGACAATGGTGTGAACAATGGTGTACAGTGGTGTATTTTCTTTTCCTGATGGATTCTGGTGTAATTGCCATTTTTGATATTTTTGTACTTTCATTTTATTTTGTTGTGTAAATTTGCATGAATTACTATAATATGGTTGTATTAGTAGTGGTTAATAAATTTGCATTTTACAGGTGCACATAGTGTCTTTAAATCATCTAATGGTGCACCTAGTGGTTTAAGTTCATCCTTTATGTTGCACTACGTAGGGTAATGGTTCACATAGTGGTTAAAGTTATGTAGGGACTAAGCATAATTAACCCAGACCTATATGCCAAGTTTGATGAATAAAAAATAACCATTAATTCTGCTATTTTTAAACTAACTGTATTCCCTAATTGTTTTTTTTCGTAAGTTCATTATTTTTGTAAACACTTCGACACGACACCAAAATGGACCCCATGCGGAACATCATAAATAACACCAAAAAACTGTTATTCCACTCTTGAGCAATAAAAACTAATTACCATTGTTATAATATATCCTTGCAAAGAAGTGTCTCAAACTGGGTTCATATAATAATGTAATAATTAAAAATACTTAACAATCTTAGTGTTGCTTCTAGTTAATATCATTCTTACATTATCTGCAAAATACATTCTTTCTGAATATTCATTCATCTTTACTACCAAAGTTGTGGACCCAAAAACATCATACTACATACCATACATACCACCAAACCACTGACAGTTCTTACTAAAACAAACAAAACCCTTCTATACAACCACCAAAAAATAAAGGCATAATGCATCATATTCCAGTCACACACACACAACCAAAAAACTGCATTGTCAGTTTACCCACTCCATCCACTATAGTTATACCTACTAGTCACTTGACTTTGCTATTTGCGTTGCAATGCTTTGTTGCGTGACTTTCCACCCCACACATACTGCAGATATTTTTGATCTTCTTTGATTTTCGTTCAAAGCATCCCTTCTTCCTGTCTTTGTTTGATGGCCGCCCCGGTCTCCTTTTGTGCTTGGTGGCAGTACCAACTCATCCATAATATGTGTTGGAAATGCCCAAGTGCTTTCACAGGGTAGTGGCTCTATTGGTATTGCATAAGTATCTCTGAAGTTCTTGTTACTGTAGTAAACGGAGCAAAAGTCCTCGACGCATAATTTCCTAAACTCAATAGCAGATATTGCATGATAGCATAGCATTTCATCATGTTGAAACCGCCCACAACTACACATGTGCGTGTTAAGACAAACGGTGAATCTCCTTGCACCATCGAGGACGGTATGAAGATGTTCTGTTGAAGCACGCACCTTCATTCAAAATTAATTATTATGCTAAATTTAAATCAATATAAACATTTTTATAATGTAAACTATATTAATGTACTAACCGTTAAACTATTCGCCAAATGCATATTTTCCACCAACAACTTATTATATTTTCTGGTCAAAACCTAACCGTTAAACTATTCGCCAAATGCATATTTTCCACCAACAACTTATTATATTTTCTGGTCAAAACCGATGTTGTAGTCCTGCCTTCCTCATTGTTTTTTTCATTCCATCGCTGTATTGTTTGCCTTATATACTCTAACATTGGAATCACTGGAAGCCTTCTCCCTGGCAAGATTGCATTAAGGATTCGGCTATGTTGCTTGTCAAAGTCCATGTTCTCTTTACTCTAGTATGACAACGCGACCACTTCTCAAAATCAGCCTTCTCTAGATAGGGACGAATTTTAGGATTGATGTCGTCCAGTTTATCCATAAGGCTGTTAAATTCTTGGACTGTATACGCCTTTGCCAAACCGAAGAATAGTTTTCTCACCTCATCAATATGCTTGTGTGTAAACTTTAACAGATTAGTCCACAAATGGTAGATACAAGCGTAATGTTTGATGTCTGGATTAACTGACGCTGTAACATTCCATATGCTTTGATTCCGGTCGGAAACAAAATACATACCATCCCATTCACCAAAAGCTATCTTGAAATTTTTGAAGAACCATCTCCATGAGTTGTCATTTTCAGAATCAGCGATACCATATGCCAACGGCAAAATATGTCCTACTTGGTTATCAAAATTATACGTTGAATAAAACATAAATGTCGAATATGTTAATTTTAATTTTATTTTCGAGCTATTATGAACAAACTGTAATGAAGAATTATGAACAACTTATACTAAAGAATTATGTAAATTACCAGCCTCCAGGATCCATTGTGGTAGCTATTAACATCGTCCCTTCAAATGTCGATCAGATGTGTGTCCCATCCACTACAACAATTGGACGGTAATATTCTCATCCGCGTATGCTTGCATCAAGAGCTATGAATAAATAAAGGAACTTTTCTTCATTGGTCTTTTTTAGATTAACAATGCTTCCTGGATACGCTTCCCCCAACATATGCAAATAAATTGGCAACTTAGAGTAGGACTCTATTGGGTCTCCATGCAAAATCTTTATTGCTTTCTGCTTACCCCTCCATGCCTGCATGTATGTCAAGGAAATACCGTGTTTCCTCCTTATGTCTGTCCGTATGTTGCTGGGGGTGTAAACTGTCCGGGGATCGCCGAACTTAGGCAGTAACATGTTACCTAGCACAGAACTGTAACACTGATTTCTTGCGTACAACCTTCCCCCCCTGCGCATATATGTTTATCGTTGAATACGCGGACTTTGAATAACCCAGACATACCAACTGATGATGACCTAAAGAACCAAGAGCACTTCTCATCCGCACATCAGTGCAAAGCTACAAATAACAAATAATCAAATTAAGTATAATAATGCCATATTGCAACACTAAGATTTTTATGCATGTTTTTTATTCATATTACCTTGCCTTACACGAACGAACAACTTTAAATTGGAACTGCCTCACCAAGGCATATCTTTGCATAACATCAATCAATATATGCTTGTTTAAGTAGATTTGTCCTTCAATGACTATATCTGTTGAAGCGTTCCTGATTACTAGATGATCTTCATTTTCATCTTGGAATTCCATATTTTCATTGTCACTTTGATCCCAACTGACAGCAGGTGATGATATTTCTCTGTGGACCACAATTTCATCATTTGTTATATGTGTTGTGGGCTCAATATCTCTTGTATTATATGTCACACACAATGGATATTTAGAGAAGAAATTTGGGTCCAACCTTCTTTGATCCAAATAGACTTTTACGCCCATGTCATTGTGGATTGTCAATGGGGGTAATTGCACGTCTACGACATATTGGATTACCAACTCAACAATTCTTCTGTCTAAACCTATTTGGGAAGCTATTACATGCAATAAACCATCATAATTTGATGAAGTGTCATATAATATTCCCTCCATTTTTTAATCCGTGTAATCACCTGTAATCACACCAAATACAATATCAACACCACTTCTAGACTCATAAAACAAAGAGAAATACCAGTGTAAGCACCAATCTGGTCACACTGCTAATTATGACGGCAATTGATACATGATTTACCAATGAAACTACCACGAATGAATCAGTGTAACAAACATAAACACCACATGGTGCACTTTTCTAACCTTTTCACTGACATGCATATTATATACCAAGGAATCTACCACGGGAAGAAACACTTCAACTTTTTAAAGCACCAGATCGTACACATTTTCCTGTTACTCGACAATACATACCTTAAATACCAATCAAAACACCACGCAAGTAAAGTTTTAAGCACCAAACTCTCCACTTTTTAAATTTACACCACAATATGTACGTTACATACCAACGAAACCACCACACAACGAAGTGTTTAAGCAAAATCAGTATGTCCTGAGCCATTCAACAACCCGTCTATCATTTCAAGAACAAACCAACACCTATGTAGTTAACTAGTAGGTTTTATATTTTACTAATACAGATGTATAATATATAATTAATAATACCTGTTATCTCCCATCTTCCATCATATTTTACCAATATTGAAACCACACTTTCGCTACCCATGTCCCTTGTCCTCTGAAGAGTTTTAGTTTCACAAGCATTTAGTGAAAAAAAAATTTGTTGGTCAAAGACTTCTTAAATACACCCAAATATTCCCTCCATTTTTCTATTGTCTAAAGATGTGAATGACACATCTCAAATAACATGGGCCACCCGTACAATTGATGTGGCCATCCTCCTAAGTTTATTAGGCTGAATAGTAGAGCCCCCCTATGCCATCAAGTCCATTAATTTGATTTGATGTTGTCCTTTTTTTTTTAATTAATTCAATTCCCCTTACATTCAAAAACCAAATTTATATACATTACATAGGATTCATAGTATATAACAAGCTAAATATATCAATTTATTAATAAATAATTAATTCTATGATATTGGTTACGATGATGGTTTTTTATTATTAAAAAAATTACCAAAACATTCATACTGAACCAGAACAATCATTTTGCAAACGTTTTTCAAAATAATTGTGTCGAACTTATTACTCGAACCATTTAACTATTTATTCCATCAGACATGTAAAATAATCTATTTGCACCGCATCTTACACCAACACAATTATTTCCCCAATTTAATCTTATTTTCGCACATTCATATACAAAAAAATCAATTTTTTATTTTTCCCATTTTGCATACCATAGCATCTCCTTAGTCAATAATTATCAATTAAAAAAAAACATACACATCCATGTCTCACACCAACTTTAAAAATGTTTAAAATATCAATAAATTATTATTACCTTTTCAATACATATCACATCACATATCAATCACCATTAATTAATACAAATTATACCATCTTTCCTACTTTGAAATTAATTTTGGTATACTTTTTGTAATTTTTTATTGCTTGGTAGAGGCTTGTAATTTCCTCTCAAATTATTTGTATTTTTGAAAACGCCCCTAAAATTAAACAATAATGTTGAAGTCCTTCCTTCAAATTTTTTTTATAATCATTCTTTTAATCTATTTAAAATAAATATAACTTAATCATGATTTGACAAATTTGACTTATTTATATTAATTTTCATATTAATACATATTATTAAAAAACAACTTATTCAATAAATACTTCACAAATAAATTAAATACATAGATACACATGTTTTTTAACTACAAAACAAAAATTAAAGGTCTCTGCAAAATAAAATGAAGTATTTCGGTAATCTCTTCGATTCACCCTCTCGGTGAAAATTATAATCCGCTCTTACATTCGATTCAAAGCAATTGCTTAACCGGCTTGGGACATGGAAGTTTGGATAGAAAAGGACTTTCAATTCTTAAGGATGATGAGGATAATATTTATTCATATATATGTTGATTTATTTTTAAAATATTTATTACATAAATTATTTTTTATAGTATGCTTAACCGTTGACTTGCTTAATTTTTTAACGTAAAAGTTAAATTATCAAAAGTTAAAAGTTAAATTATCAAAATGTCCTTTGCCTAAAAAGAAAAACAAATTGCCGCAAAGCTTTAATGAAGGATGCCTCAACGTCACTGCTACCCCGAATAGTTGTGTGTTTTTGCTTTATCTATGGATTATAGCATTCATTTCTCACAAAAATCATCTCCTTCTCTCATAGGGCGTCTTTGGTAGGGACAAAAATTTTCTCATATTTCGTTGGGTTAAATGTTTTTCAAATTAATTTATTTTTTCTTTTAAATATTAAGAAAAACATTTTTCAAAACTCTTATTCAATTTCAACTTGATTTTTTTAATCCTATCCATACCACGATTACCTTTTTCCAAAAAAGTTTATCATCTTTTAAAATAATATATGATTAAAAGTTTATTTTTGAAAAAAACTTCACATTTTGAAAATTTTAATTTTTCACCCGTTCCTATTCCGACCCACCCAATTCCTCCACTCCCTCCCCAAATAATAAAAATTAATTTTTAATTTTTTTTAAAAAAAAAATATTTTGAAAATCTCAAATTTTTACTCTACCCTCCCCTCTCCTCCTCCCGATCCCCCTGCCCCCTCCCCCGTACAAAAAAATTAGAAATTTATTTTTTCCAAAATTCAAATTCTAAAAATCTTTATTTTTTATTTCACCCTCCCCGCCACCCCCCCGAGCCCGCCCCTCCCCCCACCCCATACAAAAAATAATATATATTTTTTAAAAAAGCTTTCAAATTTTAAAAAATTCAATTTTTCACTTCAACCCCCTGCACCCTCCCCCCTCCTCCCTCCCAAAAAAAATTAATATTTATTTTTATAAAAATTTCAAATTATGAAAATATTTTCATGTGAGAAATTATTTTTTTATAGATTTTTTCTACTCTCTAACTAAAAGTAGAAATTTTTTATTCATTAACCAAACAAAAAAAAAAAGATTCATTCACTGACCAAATATGAAAAAATGGGTTAAAAATCAACTCATTTTCGTGGAAAAGATTTTCCTCCCTGCCAAACACACCCATAGTCTCCTTTGTTTGATTATGAACTCCACGATTTTAGTGTTACTAGAAAATTTGTGCAAGTGTTGCGGTTAATTATTAATATTTATTTGGGTTAGCTATAGACATAAGATTGATGATATATAATATTTGGCAGAGAAGGTTTTATTTTTAGGCAACAAATAATATAATTGGCTCTTTCACATTCCTCTCATCCTCTGAGGCATGTGCATACTAAAACTAATGCTACCCTCAAATTTGTGGAATACCCATTTCTAATTCTCTTCATTCATTAAGGTTGTCACTCAAACAACGTCTATATAAAATTTTCTTGAATTTGTTATTTCTAACTCAACATCCATCCTATTATTAATGTGGCATGATCTAACTTGAATGTTAAATTATAAATACATCAATTTAAATTATCCAATATAGTATATCTTTCATATTTATAATATATTAAGAGAAGATACCTTATCACAATGAAGGATTCTGACTTTTTCAAAGAGTTGTTGTAACTTTTTTAAATAGTTTGTGATTTTTTCAAAGTGTCACGACCCAAAAATGGGCTGTGAGTGGCACCCATATCTAACCTCCTAAGTCGGCGAACCAATGGTATAAATCTCAATCTATATTAGCATTTCAACTTAACAAAAAACACCAAGTCTATTACATAGTGTTTTCCCAAAACTTGAAAGTCATCATATCACGGACATCTAATCTCAAAAACTAAGTCTAAGTCGATGTACTGGAGATCGGCTAGAGCAGAGGGCGAGTCAAAGTCGATGAAACACTCACTGCATTCCACAAATTAAAAGAAAGAAAAATACAAGTAGGGGTTAGTATGGGCAATATGCACTACAACAAATATGATATATAGCTACGAAATTATTAGCTACGGCATGAAATTCGTCACTAATTATTCACTTTTAGTGACATAAATTATATTCGTGCCTGAATATATGAGACACATACTTTTAGTCACGAAACATTTAAATTTGTAGCAAAATTTTGTCCATTAAAGTTTCCCACCAAAAAAATAAATTGGTGATATTTATTGAGTAGAAGTAGGCACGAACTTAGAGTTATCGATGACGAATTATTTCGTCACTACTGATATATTTAATTTGTGACATTATTTTTTTGTCTTAAAATTAATTAATTTTTAAACACAGAAAAAACTTTCGTCTCAAAAAATATGTTGTTATAGTGGAGACAAATCGAAGTTTGTAGTTAAATGTTATAAGCATTAGCTATGAAATTTTAGATTTAATTGTGACATAAATTTTCGTCGCTAATAATATTAAGAATTAGTAACAATTATTTTATTGTCTCAAATCAACTTATGATTTAATGACAACAATGATTTGTCATGAAATATCCAAGGTATTAAATAGTGACAATTTAAAATTTGTAGTTTAATAATTCAATTATTTACCGCGAAAAAAATTCATAGCTATAAAATTTTCTTTATCTATAATTCTGAATGATTATAAATGATAACTGATAAAAAAAAATAATACAAGTGCTTTATATATAAAAAATCGACAGAAATCCTTAGTTAACTAGCGAGGAAAAAATTTAAAATCAACAAATTCGATCTATTTTTTAAAAATGACAAAATCCAAGTAATAAATTTTCTTAAATTATGCAATTATAAAGTGCAGCATTTGAAAATGTAGTCGAGGTTAGTATCGTCATAAGATATTATTAGATCACTAATACTTCATTTACAACTTTCATTGCTAAACATGATAGAAAAAATAATTTTCAAGTTTTGACATTAATTATTGCACGTGTCTGTCAATTTTGCAATCGATAAATTGTAACGACAAAGACGATCAATTTGTTTTTATAAAAACATACCTATATTTTTAGTAGTGATTCCACATACATAAAGAAACAACATAAAAATAACAGTACATCAGCTTAAAAATTTAGGCTCGCAGAGGTGCAAAATATTTCATGGATTTTTATTAACCTCCACCAGTGTGAAAATTGAATCAAAGTAAACATGAACGCACAAATGAAAGATATTAATCAAATAGGATTTCAAATCTATATCTATATATTATTAATAGGAGAGGATAAAGCCTCCACATTTAGCCAAGTGGCAGTGCAGTAGAATGACATGTGGCATTTTAAGAATAAATTAGTTAATTAGGTAATAATTAGTTATCAATTAATCTCTAATCTTCTAGCTTCTATATATCATTAAATGACTTGTTTTAAACATTACATTTTTTCAATTAAATTAAAACGGATTTAAAAAAAAAAAAAGTAACTACCTAAATAATATCATTTTTCGTTTTTTCCCTCTAAAACTACTATTTGAAAAACTTCTCTTATCCACATATTTGAAAAATAAAAACTAATTTTAACTCCATTCCCCACATCTTCTTGAAAAGTTAAAGTTTATTATTCAGACTTCTTCACAAATTCTACAATTTCTATTGATACACCACAGAGCATTTGTATTTTTTACATATCCTCTTTCTCATGATTATATTTCATACATTATTATTTTTATTATATTTAATAATTGTGTTGATTCTGTAATAGAGATTTTGTTTTTTTTAAATCTTAGATATAATAAATCTGACTGAAAGGAAGTCGACATTATTTTGAAGTTTCAACCACTTTTGCAAGATAAGGTGAGTCTTAATGTTTGTGGATATTTTTAGTTTAATTGGTAATTATGGGCTTTTTTGTACAAATCTTTCGAAGATCAACGACGCTTACAATCATAAGAATGATCATTCGTTGTATAGGCATGTATAATCAGTGTATATGTCATGTATTAATCAAACTGTATTCATTTTTAGGTGTATTATAATCTCTATTCAGTTTATAACTCATGTATAATTAAACTACATTTTATATTTAGTGTATACTTTTTATGACTTTTGACAATCTATATTGTAAAGTCATATATACTTTCAATAGTTTTTTACTATTTTTATGTAAATAAAATATGATTATATTTGTTGTAAATTAATTATATAAATATTTATTCTAATGCATAGATGAATTTAATCATTTCACATTAAAAATAAAATTTAGCACTATTTTATTTATTTCAAATCGAACTAAATTACGATAAATCACTAATTTCAGCATCAAAAAGTGCTACTTTATTGTTATTATTAATTCACTTTACTTATGATTATTAATCTTTAACTTTTGTTTTGATTAATAGAATGTGGTTAAAGTTTTTCTTTGTCGAAGAAAATACAATAACCTCAAAACATACAGATTATTATTAATTTGTTTATGTATTTAAGTAAGTTATTTGATAATCATATTATGATAATGATGTAATTTAGCATATAAAATTGTTCTGATGTACCTTCATTATTGCAAAAATGATATTAAAATAAAAATTAATGAAATAACCTCATCAATTTTTATCATAATAAAATAGTCTATAGTCTAAATTTTTGTACTGATAAAAATAAGTATCGTAAGTTACTGTTCTAAATAAATCAATAAGAAACATATTTTTTTTCACAAATAACGGAAACATTAATGGGAACAAAATTAATAAGCTAAAGATAAATATTCTCTTTACAAATCAGGATCTATATTTTATTAAATAAATTTTTAAAATTTAAAAATAAAACTAACTACTACAAGCACACGTAAAAAAAGGAAAAAAAAAACTGAACAAAACATTAATATAACCCATATGTACCATAACTGCCCCTTTAAAGTCTAACACGTTTTTCTTTTTAATTTATTTTTATGTTTTTCCTTTTTTTTCTATGTGTCTTCTTAATAATTTTTTTCATAAATATGTTTAAAAAGTGCCACCACAAAAAATTTATATTCAACCACTTGGCAGCTTATATATATGCCATGTGTCATTTTAATACAATTACTTTAATTAATTATTAGTTAATTAAAATAATAAATTATATTATAAAAACAAAATGTAGTCATAAAACCAAATATAATATATATATATTTATATATATATAAAAGGTTTTAATAATAAAAAATTTAAGTAAAAGTTTTATTATATAAATTTATTCTCTGTATTTTTTTCAAAATATCTAAAAAGAATTGCCACCTAAATATTTTCATATATTTTCTAATAAAAATATAAATAAATATTGAAATTTACATTGATTTCTTTAAAACTTCCCAAAGAAAGATTTATACACCAAAACATACAATAGTATACTGAAAATATAAAGAATAAATATATTATTTATTTTAACATAAAATATATGTTGATAATACTTTTTAGAAAAGTAAACTTAAACAATAAAAAAAATTAACTGTATATCCCCTCCATAGCCCCACTAATTCACAATCCTTTATGCACGTTTTGTTTTTTTGCATAATTAATTACAATCTGTTTTATTAAATGCATTCCATTGTAAAAAAAACCTTTAAAAATTATAAATATTTACTGCATTTTCTTGCACTTCTCTATCCCCACTAACTCGCAATCACACTTGCACACTGCATTAATTAAATAGAACTTTAAAGTGCAAATCACTTTATTAAAAAACTTAACATAGTAAAATATTTTTTTTAAACCACAATATCAATTTTCTCCTTATTTGTAGCAACTAAATATTTTTAATTACTCTAATTTAAAGTTTTAATATTAAACTTATCCAGATCAATATCCTAAACATGTAATGTTTTTATGATTTTAATATTTATAATTTCAAAAAAGAATTTATATATTTATTTTAATTTAATTGAAAGAGGAGTTCTCTTAAAAAACTTATCACTTTCCAAAATATAAGAAACAATTACTAGAATAAAATAAGGGGTGAATTAATATTTTCAAAACTATACTAGAAGTATTCTTATTAGATGATAAGTAAAACACTTATATAAATGTAATGATAATACATTTATAATACGACAAAAAAAAAACACTTTTACATATGTAATAAAAGTAATCTTCCAACAAGAAAAAAAAAATACTTTTACAAAATTTGCTTAAAGTATATTTTGCCCTCCCCAGACCCCACTTGTGGGATTCCACTGGGTATGTTGTTGTTGTTGCTTAAAGTATAATTGCACAGATATCGTAAATTTATTCCATAAAATTTACTAAAATAGTTTAACAACACAACAGGAGAAAAACTTTTGAAATCTATATTAGAAATATCTCGGCAATATCATAATGAGAACTTATTATAAAATATGACGAAAATGTTACGTCGGAAAAAGGACTTTGGGTTTAAAAATTCGATTTAAAACTTAATTAATTTAAGTAAATCGAATCTTTAAATTTTTTAGAGTCGCCACTTAATTTCTAAAGGAAAATCAAGAAAAAACCGATTTAAAATTTATTTTTAAAAGAATTAACAGAAAAAATCCTTTTAAAAATCCAAAGAAGGGTTCGGGTTCATATTTCCATTTCGAGAAGGTTTTACGCACTCGAAATGTCCGCTAACGTGCGGTTATCCGACGATTAAATATTTTGACTAACTTTTAAAAATGTTAATTTTATATTATTAAATAGAAAGCTAAATAAATATTTCAAAGATCAAAAAATAGATCATTTAAAATCTTAACTACATTTTATTCGATTAATATTAATATTAATTTAAATGAACCATTTAAAAATAATCAAGAAAACATAACATTAAAAATTTAACCAAATTTTATTCAATTAATATTGATTTAAGTGAACTACTTAAAAAATAATCAAGAAAACGTAATGTTAAAATCTAATCAAATTTTATTTAATTAATATAACTAGTAAATTAAACTAGATGATCATGATTTTAAAAATTTATTGAAATGTCTAGGTGTTAAAGAAAGAAGAGTGCTTTCAATTTATTTTAAGGAAAATGTGTTTACGTTATTTTAAAGAATATTTTGGAATTCAATTTTCTAAAGGTGATTTTTATAGTCAAGATTCAAAATCATAAAACGACATAGATGGCTAGCTCGGGGAACTTTAATTAAGTTAAAACGTAAACATAAAATTAATGTGAAAACAAGAACAAATATCATAAGCAGATCAATATAAGAGATAAAATAAATGAAGCAAATTTGATTGGGCTTGGCAGACCCAATCCAAAACCTGTCCTAATTTCTAATTTTGGGCCTGCCAACCCTTTATTGTTTCCTTGGGCTGCTGGCCCAATTCAATTCTCCAAAAAATTCAACATATGGACCCCTGCTGCCGGATTGGGCTTCTGGCCCAAGGTTTTGCATAAATACTTGGGTTTATGACCCAAATCGGATTTTATATATAGAAACCGTATACCAGTGTATATAGATACGTTGTCGCTTTAAAAATAAAATACCACAGTTCCGAGTAGTTGGACATAGACCGAGATTGACCCAGCGCTCAACAAAATGAAAGGAGGAGTCAAAAATAGACTCGGAATAATATTACATGCAAGGAAAAATAAAGATTAATCAACTACTCAAAGAAAAAAAAAAAGAAGCAAGTTCAAATTGACAATATGAAGTAGCATGTGATGAACTAATAAATCTTTTCAACATGGAAGACAAGCATGCTATCACATGGAAGAAAAGTACACTATTCCGCAACCTAAGATGTCTCAAACAAAGAAGTGAGGTATACTTAGAGCATGTATTTCATGTTCAAGTTAAAGTACATATTTTTTATGTCGTGGACTGAGAGAGGAAAAGCTATTAATATCATAAGGCTAAGACATTTTCAACAATAAAAGAGATTCTTTAAGCTACTATATGCATACATAATTATATATATATATAGATATACACATGCATACATGGAAGCACAAGCGACGTTACATGACAATATAATCCGACAACTTTCAAGTTCTATAAATAGATTGGTATATATGCCTTTGTGTATATATGTATATAAATATATTGATTTTGCAACACCACCATATAAACAAACAAACTAACCCACTTTGACTTATATACTTTTATACCTACATGTAAAAATACACATATGTGTATACGTGCACAGTATGTGGCAGCCCAACAACATATCCGGACAACACTCAATTTGTAGATACATGCTTATATATATATATGGAAATATTCATATGTCTATGTGTAAATATAGCTGCATATACACTGTGATACGACTATACTTACCATATAACCAAACGACTTTCCAAGTTATACCTACATATACATATGTATGCTGATATATACACGATATACAGCAGATATCTAACAAACCAACACATATATTCAACCATTCCTCAAGTTTTATACATACATATACGTGTATATATCTTCATATACCTAGATATACAGCAAACAACCACCAAAACAACACATATACTCAAACATTCTTCAAGTTTTATACGTGTATACGTAGATATACAGCAATATACAGCCATCCAAACTCATATATACTCAACCATTCTTCAAGTTTATACATATATACGCGTATATGTCTTCATATACATAGATATACAACAAAACCAGCCATCAAAATCAACATATTTTCAACTATCTTCAAGTTTTATACATGTATACGTAGATATACAGCAATATACAACATCTAAACTAACATATACTCAACTATCCTCAAGTTTTGGACATATATACACAGATATACAGAGATATACAGCATCTAAACTAACATATACTCAACTATCTTCAAGTTTTGGACATATATACACAGATATATAGAGATATACAGCATCTAAACTAACATATACTCAACCATCTTCAAGTTTTGGACATATATACATAGATATACAGCATCTAAACTAACATATACTCAACCATCTTCAAGTTTTGGACATATATACATAGATATACAGAGATATACGGCATCTAAACTAACATGCACTCAACTATCTTCAAGTTTTGGACATATATACACAGATATACAGCATCTAAACCAACGTATACTCAACCATCTTCAAGTTTTAAACATACATATGTCTATATATCCTTACATACATAGGTATACGAAAGACCAACCATCAAAACCAACATATATTCAACAATCTTTCCGATTTCGATTTACACATATGCATATATGTTCTTGTACATATATACATGAAAAAATCAGCCATCAAACCTACGCGTATTCAACATTCTTGCAGTTCAAACATACATATACATATGCATTTTATAAACATACATATACATATACAAATATGTATACCAACAATTTCACTAACAACGAACTTAAGAACTATTTCAAACCTCGCATTCGAACATTAACTTGAGATGAAGAGTAACGAGTATTACCTTTTCGGAGGCAGCGAAACCGGAACTACGAACGAGAATCGACTCCAAGGACCCCGAACTCAAAAATTGTAGCCAAGTTTCTAGGAATTCAAAGACTTTCAAACACTTCCCACAAAGAGATTTTTTTTTTCTAATGGAATGTAAAATTATCAAGATTTCACAAGAACAAGAAGCTAATCTTAAGAATTCGGAAAAAATTCCCCCAAAATCCTCCCTAGCCGACCCTTTTTTCAATCAACAATGGGGGTTTTATACCCCAAAAATGGGGTACAAAACCGTCCCAAAAACCGGGTAAAAGGCCACCAACAACTCCAAAAACCCAATGAATTTCGGAACCCTCCACAAGTCTCAAATCCTAGCCATCGATTTTGAATCGATGGCTTAGATTTGAGACACGTAGAGGGCTCCTCTGACGTGCAAGGACGAAGGAAACGTGCGGACCAACTTAAGTGGCCAAAAATGGCCACTGCCATGGCTACCCGCGACTGGTTTCGGGGCTGTCCTTCGCGAAGTTTCTCGATTAAACCTCGGTTTTGAGGGAGAAGGGCTTGGGGAGGGACAAGGTACAAGGGATAAAACGAGTTTTGGCATTTTTTGCCATTTTGGGGACGGATTTTGACTGGTTTTCTCTCTGTTTTTCGCTCAGAAGGGGAAGAGGGGTGGGGGTCGCGGGTGAGGGAGAAGGGAGAGAGAGAGGGTTTAATTAAAGGACGGGTCGGGTCGGGAAAAAGGGGGGTCGGGTAGGGTATTAAAAGGGTTGGGGATTTTTTTTAAAAAAAAGAAAAGAGTTGGGCTGGTAGGGTTGGGCTGGGAATTTTAAAAATTGGGCTTAGGATTTGGGTTAGGACTAGAAATGGGGTTGAGGAAAACATTTAAAAACTAACCATTTAAATTACATATACAACCAATTTGAAAAATCAAACGATTAAATCGACCACGAAACGAGTTCATATAAATTAATTATGGAGCTTTTAAATATTAACGACTTAAGAACAAAGTAAAGTATTTAAAGATAGAATCTGTTTATATTTTAACATGACTAAAATTAAAGAATTTATACAATACACAATATATAAACAATATATATAATACGCAAAAGTAAAGTAAGGTAATATGCAATAATAAAATAATATGATACGAAAAAGTAAAGTAAAGTATTTTAAGATAAATATATATAATACGCGATATATAACCCTAATACGAATTGAGATTAAAAGATTCAAACCTAAAAGTTACTTAAAAAACATTTTTTGCATTTCGAAAGCTAATTAATTCAAATCGTTAAAATTAAAGCTCGATGATTAATTTATACGGTGGAGGGCCAAAATTGGGTGTCAACAGAAAATACCTTCAAAACATAATTATTTATTTAATCTTATTTGTGTTTATTAAAATAACAATGCATTATATATTGAATTCTTTTCTCTTTTCAGAAAATATTTTTATGTATGTTATTCTACATAAATATAATTAATACTGGTATACATATATTTTTAATTAAGGCATTAAACTAACTCAATGATTTTAAATTATGCAATTTAGAAGTATTATTTAATAATTAATTTAAATAAGAATTTAAAAAAATAACTAACCTTATCTTTATAAAAACATTATATCTTATAACCCACTTCTTTTTCTTTTACAAAAAAAAAAAAAAAAAAAAAAACCTCCTATTCCACACCCTCTAAAACTAATTCTAAATATGAATTCAAATACGTGAATAATGAAAATTACCTTCGATGATACATAAATGATGAAATGTGAAGACGAAATAATTCATGGCAATGAATATGCTATTTTTTCTATGCATTTGCATGTTCATCTCAACTTTGATGTGTGAGGATGCCTCGCACACATAAATTTCATCTACGCGTAAGTAACTTTTTAATTCTTCATCATTTGTTAGTTGTTCGTTCTAATTTATCATTATGATAACGATTAAAAGGCTAAAGGTATACGTGAAATACAAAATCAAGATAAAATTTATGATTGAAGTTAAATGTTTTACTATATAATTCATTTTTCAGTATTAAATGATCTGAAATTTATAAACATTTATTTTTATGGTTTGTACTTTTAGTAAAAAACTTTTTATTAAAAAAAATACATGTTACCAACTAATAAATAATCATATCTTTACACTCTTTAATATTTGGCTTTAAAATATTTTCAAAATGTAAATAAATATAGTTTTCCAACCTTACAAATATATTTAAAAAATATAATTACGTATGGAAAAGTAGCAGTTAGAGAATTGCAAAATTAACAATTTTTACACTCTTTAGTATTTGATTTTAAAATATTTTTAAAATGTAGTTTTTCTAATAAAATTTTAAAATATTTAATAAATATAGTTTCTCAACCTTACAAATATATTTAAAAAATATAATTATGTATGAAAAAGTAGCAGTTAGAGAACTGCAAAATTAACAAAAATTTTTTGTTCTCAATTAAATTTACCAATTTTTTTTTTTAAATTGGGATAATGATGTAATATTTTTAAAACAATTATTTTTATGGTTTGTACTTTTATTAGATAACTTTTTATTAAAAATAAATATATATATTACCAACTATTTAATAATCAGATCTTTAGACTCTTTAAAATTTTATTTTTACGTAAAATTTTAAATTATTAAATAAATATAGTTTTCCGAAGTTACAAATATATTTTAAAAAATATAATTACATATGGAAAAGTAGCAGTTAGAGAACTGCAACATTAACATGCCTTTGATCAAAGGACAATTAGTTAACGTCATTATTAATAATCATTGACTATATATTATATAATTCTTCACAATTTATATTACCCTCGGAACTTTTAAACTAATTATAAAGATATACATAATATAAAAAACAATCATTCAAATTACTTTTAAAAATGACAAAGATAAATTTAAACAATTTGTCGACATTGATTTAATATTTTTATAGATTTAAAAAATATCACAAGCATATATATTTAAAATTTGTATATAATATTTAATATAATTAATAATTAATAATAATAAGAAGAAGAATATCATTCATTAAGTTTCAATTTATTTCAAGATATATTTTCCATGCAATTGCATATCATGTTAAATGATAGCATACGACTGAAATCTCCTAATGTAAAAAATTAAATTTGGAATTATGTTGCATAACTAAAATCGTATAATCTATGAGTAAAAGAAAACCTACCTAAAATATTCCACGTAATAACACAAATTCTGAAAAAACAAATTTCAATCTTTCACATATAAGAAAAAAAAAGTTCTATCACCTTTTATTCTTTTTTTTTTTAGAATAATTGGAGACAAAAACTGACTTTTGTTTTAAAAAATGTAATTTATTTTTTTTAATCAATTTTAAAAGTTTGGGAGAAACGTAATAGAAAGTTTTTAAAGTACCATTTAAATTTTAATTGTAATTATAGAAATAAATTTTAGTGAAAAAATGAAATAAACAATTAGTTAGGTTACTTATTAATAGTTTAAAAAATTAAATAATTCTGTAATTTTGAAAATTACAAAATGATAAAAGGTCATGGATTTGAGAGCTACAATTTCAACAATGAATTAATCTTTATTTTAAAGATAAGCACATGTTCAGCAAAATCTATACTTTTAAAACTACCCACAAAACTCCAACTTCTAAAAAAATTTAAAAACTTTGAAAAAAACAATATTAATTTAAAATCTAAAAATTAAATTTGAAAACGATGCATTTAAAATATTTTAATTATTTAAAATAGATATTTACTATTTTATGTTGAAAAATAGAATATATTCAACTCTTGAACAAAAATATGTACTAACAAGTATTATCATTATGCATCATAACATAACATCTAATCTGAGCTATTGCTAAGTACATAGCTACTGCTTCCTCCAGTCCATTTTATGTGGCATGATGCGTAAAAAAAGATTTTACAAACTTGTGGTCTAAAATCATCGATAAAAACGAGTAATGCATTTAACTTTAATAAAAGTTTTACTATAGTAAAAAAACAAAACGCATGCAAGTAAATAGTGAGTTTAAAACTTCAAATTACAATCCTACTAAAAAAACTTTAAAAAATTAAAATAAATAACAATTTACGGTTTCAGGAATAACAATTTAAATAAATAAGAAATTAATATTTATTTTGAAAACTACAAAACACGTATCCAAGTTTATAGGAAGTTTTAACACTCTCCGTTACAAAACAAATCGTAAAAGTTTTAAAGTGATTAAAAAAAAAGACAATTTGAAAAGTTACCTTTTTAAAAATGAATTTTTCTTTCTAAATATAAAATGATTAGATAAGTTAGTTATTATTCAAAAAATATAAAATTAAATATTAAATAATCAAGAATTATCCTTTTTTTTATATAAAAAAAGACATGTTTCGAAATAAATTGTGAATTTAAAACTTCCCATTACAATCCTACTTCTAAAAATATTGAACAAGTTTTAAGATGTCTGAATTCTATGATATGCTCTTTATTTTCATAATTTAATCATGATATTCTAACATAAGTTGAGAATGTACTATGTTCAGGCTTCACATAATTATATTTTGACTGATCATAAATTTAGGTAATCATTATATCATTAGAGGTATGTTATTGTATGCCTAATGTTTATGAATAAAGTATTGATGTTATCAATGTCTTTAGTATTTATTTATGCATATTTTTTTTAATGAATTTTATAGACTCAAAATTTTCCGCGCATCGCGCGGGCACTTATACTAGTATTATTAAAAGGAGAGGATAAAGCCATCACATTAAGCCAAGTGACATTTAAAGAATAAGCCACATGTTTTAGGATATACAATTAGTTGGGTTAGTTATTAATAGTTGTTATTTTAAGATTTAATTACTTAATCACAAAATAAAATATTAAAAATTGTAATACCATCTATAGGGAGAAAATATGATAGGTGTTTTTTAATATTTTTTTCATTCTTAAGTAATCAAATTGTGCACCATTACTACCCACGGTGAGACATAATTCTTTTTAAAATATCAATATACATAAAATTCAGAATTAAAAAAAAATCAATTATATCCCACATTTACTTATTTTTAAAAGAAAACAATAAAAAAAAATTTATATCGATCTATATATAATAAGAGATACAAAAAATATGACAGTACAGTACAATGAAAATACTTGATTTTTTAAAAAAAATTAATTTATATTTTACAAAAATAACTACAAGGTAGCATAAAAAGTTAAATTTGTAAGTTTTTTAAAATAACTTTAAATTATTTAAATTTTTATTTTATAGCCAACTTGACACATGGTATTACCACGCAATCTAAAATGTGATTAAAAAAAAAAACAGATTAGTGAAAGGTCAGTTAAAATAAAAACAATAAAAAATGAGATAAAGACCCCCCAAAAAATCAACTACCCAAAACCACTCCTAAAATCCCTCATCTACCTACTAACTTCTTTTCCAAAAACTCAACTACCGTATTCTCCAATAAATTAAACAATGCATTGTTTCTACAAAAGATAAAAAAAGATAAAAAGAAAATTTCTCTACAGAAATAACTTCTCATATCTTCATCCTTTTGTAAGTTTTTTCAATTGATTGTCAAGGCTGTATTTATTCTTACAATTCATGAAAAGGTAAATTCTTTGTATATTTAATTTCACCATTGTTCTTCTTTTTTTTTTTTCCGGATGAAAATGCATTAACTATTTAACATTATGCATTGTTCTACGGGACAATTTATATAGTCGAAGAAAGAGAAACCCTCAAATTATATCTAACTACTACAACAATCATATGATTTTTTTTAAAAAAAGTCATATTTTTTTTGTTTCAAAATCAAATTGTGTTGGATATATTTACGTATAATTAATTATTCTTTAGTATAGTTGTCGTAGTTCTTTTAGTAAGACAAATAACATAAAAAAGTTACTACAAAGTGTATTAGTATGTCAAGTGTATATTGTTGTATACATAACTTGCCTCCTTAATAAACATTCTATGATCATCTTCTACTAAATTCAATAGTACATATATGTAGACTTAATGATACATATAATGACTAATGAATAATTTTATAAATTAATTCCATGATTAAGATTATCCTTTTGATATAAATATAAGAATACAATACATTTAGTATAATATTAATACAGTATTTATGCTTATTAATGACACAATACATCAATTAAAAATAACATAATAAAGTATTTTAGAGATTAAAAAATAAAAATTGTAATCTGATTAATCGAAATAAGGAAAAATTAAAATTGACAACTGAATTTTTCCCTCGTAAAAATGTAAACGAAAAAATAATGAAGAATTTTCAAATAGATTATTCTTCTTCAATATTTATTTATTTATAAAGCAAACTCATAAAAAAAACTCAAATTCATTATTTATTATTTAAATTAACATTAATCTAACATTATCCACTCTTACTAAATTGATATGTGTTGGCACAAACGAAAATATTTATCATTGCGCTAACAACATCTGAAAATAAAAATTAAAAATACAAACACACATAAAAAAAAAACTGAAAAGTGGTGGCGTATACATTTATTTAAGTCAAAAAATGAAAATAAATAAATTAACACCACAATAACCTCTTTGCACTTTCCACTCCCCATTACCCATTTTCCCATTTTTTTTGAAGAGTTGAAATTAAATTCCCACTTTTAAAACTGCTTAAAACTTACGTTTATTTATAATTTTTATTATGAAAAAGAAGAATATTATTTATTTATTTTTAAAAAAAGTACACAGTAAAAAAAACCATATACCCAATAAATACGGATTTTAAAAACTTCTCATTACTAAACAAATGATTTTTTTTTAAATTAATAAAGTTACGAATTTAAAAGTTAAATTTTTTAAAAGAGAATTTATCTTTATTTTTTCTAAAAAATTTGTATCCATGTAAATAGAAGTTTGTACAACTTTCTATTAAACTCCTTGTTGACACCCAATTTTGACCCTCCACAGTATAAATTAATCATCGAGTTTTTAGTTTTAACAATTTGAAATAATGAGCTTTCAAAAACGCAAAAAGATTTTTCAAGTGATTTTTAGGTTCAAATATTTTAATTTTTAATTATGTTTATATATCGCATATTATATTTGTTTCAAGTATCAATAGTTAAGTATTAGATTCGAGGATTTTTCAAAATCTCTCAAATAGATTTTATTTTTAATCGCTTTTATTTTAATCCCCGTAGTTAATTTAATTATTTCAAGTTGTTAATATTTAAAAGTTCTTTAATTAATTTATATTAATTTATTTCGTGGTCAAATTAATTAATTGATTTTGAATTGATTACATTTGCAATTAAAGTGACTAATTTTTATACTCTCCTTTAACCCATTCTTTAATTTCTACCCAAATTAATCTTAAAAAACCCAAAACCCAAATTAATCTTAAAAACCCAAAACTCTTCCTAACCCAAGCCCAACATCCCCAAGACCCAATTCTTTTTAAATTTCCCTAACCCAACTCACTCCAGCCTAATATTTTCCCTTTTTACCCGGCCCAATTCCCCCTAATTAATCCCCTTGTCTTCTTCCCCGAAAAGAGAAAGAACAAAGCCAAAACAAGAAAACCAGAGACGGGACAGCCTGCGAAATCAGGTGAGGACAGCCGACCAGTGCCCATTTCGGGCAAAACGACAAGCCAACGGTACATACGCGTACTCCCTCTCCCTTTTCTTGTCCTATTTTGATTTTGAATTTCAAATTTTGAATGGAATCCGACCCCAAAAACCGAAATTGACCCTGTGATTTTCCCATCTTTTTCAACCCCAATTTACTCCTATAAATGGATATCTTCATCACTATTCAAGGGTCGATCCTTGGCTCTAAAAAATATGTGAAATTCCAATCACACAACCATTCTCAATCTCAAGAAAACTCAGTAAGCTTTTTTTTCTTACACCCATTGTTCGAAAAGGATCGACAATTCGAAGGGTATCAAAACCCGAACACCTGTTTTTTTGGAGTCGAAAGACTCGCGAACAAGTTTCGTCTTGGTAAAGGGCTCGTTTCAGATTCGTCTCTTTCCAGTTTCAAAAGGTACAAGCCTTCCCTTTTAACATATAATGATATGCCGAGCTCGTATTTGTTTATTTCGGTTTATCTTGTTTGTTATATGGCTTTTAAAATCAGATTCGGTTTGGATATTAAAAACATGGTTTTCCTAAGCCTCGATGTGGAGTCGTTGTTCATAAAATGTTATAACTGAAAAATTGAGAATTGATTCTAATGATATGGGTTGATAGTTCGATCACTACGTGAGGTCTTAAATGGGTCTATTGATCCTTGCTCATGTTGGTCATATGCTCATTTAGTGTTTAAATACCTGCGTTGGCTATTCGGTCTGCTTATTCGAGTGTCTTCATGTTTATAATCGAAAACGATTCTGTTCAATTTGTTGTAAGCCTAGATTGAGCTTCCTTGTTGTTGAATCTTAGAATCTTTATAGGTGTATAAGTGTGGTTTAATGTAGGCGAGTAGCTCAATTTCACGCTCAAGTTCTCCTCCATTTTTAATTTCTCTGATCCGCTGTAGTTACTCAGTTGCTCTCTATAATAGCTCCTAAGCATGTGACAGTTAGAATGCTATTTGGTTTGCTTATTTAAGAACCACTGTTTTGTTTTATCATTGAGGATGAAATGTATTGTTGACAATTGGCTTACTGTGTTACATATTGCTTCAATTCTTTTGTTTTTCTTTGAACTTGAGCATATTGTTTGGTGTTGTAATTGTTTTGTTGAAATCTCTTGATCCTATATATAGTATATGAGGTCAAATCTTTGGATCTTATATAATGGTTTTTAACGTGTAAAATCAAATCTTCCTCTAATTTTATTATTTTTATTTGTTTTCATGTGACATCACTTCGAGTCCATTTGGACACATCCTTGCATTCCGACGGGGTGATTTTATCATTCTCCCGAATCTGGTGTGTTGAGGTTCAAATGGGAACCAGATTTGCTCTCTTAGGAAGCTGTATCACAGTTTTGTTTGGGCCAAAACGTCGTTGTATACACTGATATACAACGTGTATACAGCTATGTGATTCAAGGAAAAATGAAAAAATTCGAGTCTTGGCAAGAATGATCCAAGGTGCTTGAGATATTGGATACACAGGTTGATATACAAGGAAAATATGGTGTATACACGGAATATCAGTGTATGTATGTTGCAGCGATACAAGAGAAATTGGGGGTTTAAAAGCCCAAAAATTGCAGCAGCCCATTCTTGGTAGAAAATGGGCCAAGAGGCCCAAAACCTCCAACCCTCTTCTCTTAATTTATTTATATTTACATATTTGTGTTATTTGGATACCAATATTAATCTAATATTATTTTGCATGTTTTAGTCTAATTAAATTCCCCAAAAGGTTAGCCATTTATATTATTTTAGTGTTAAAATCCTCTTGTTTAGAAAATTAGACGTATAAATTTTCTTTAAAATACTTAAAACATTTTCTTTAAAATAACTTATGAAGATACTTTTTTTACACTTAGACATTTTAGCAGATTTTAAAATTCTAGGCACCTAGTCTAACCCACCGACTCCTTTAATTAAATAATTTAGGTGAATTCTAATATTATGTTTTTTTCTTGACTATCTCTTAAAGTAGCTCACATAGTTAATACTAATTAAATAAAATGTGATTAAGTTTTTTTAAAATATTCTATTTTTCTAATATTTAAATATTTACTTAAACTTTATTCCATTTAATCATATAAATTATTTTTTTTAAGTTAGTCAAAATTACTTAATTGTCGGATAACCGCACGTTAGCGGACATTTCGAGTGCGTAAAACCTTCTTGAAATGGAAATATGAACCCGAACCTGTTCTTTGGATTTTTAAAAGATTTTATCTGTTAGGTCTTTTAAAATAATCAGTTTTCTTAATTTTTCCTTAAAAATTAAGTGGCGACTCTAAAATTTCGAAGATTCGATTTTACTTAAATCAATTAAGTAATAAATCGAAATTTTCGAACCCAAAGACATTTTTCGATATAACACTCCTACTAATTACTCTGACATTGAAACTATTTTTACTTTTTCAAATTAAAATTTTATTCTAACGATTAATTATATTTAGTTTTTATTTTTAAATTATAAAACTTAATGACAAACAAATTAAAATTAAAAAAAAATGAATTTTAAAATTGATTGCCAAAAAAATAAAATAATAAATATGTTGTTTAAAAAAATGAATACATCTTATGTCCCTATTTAACACGTTGAAAAACATTAATTATGAAATACTTACAAATTAATATTTTTTTTAAAAAAAACTGCTAATTTTGAAAAATACAAGTATTTTTAAACTTATTGCCGAAAATTTTTAAATAATAAATGTTATGTTTTAAATAAATGCATCCAACTATTTTCCCTAGACAAGGTTATCTCTAATTTTAATTTTAATAATCAACGTGTATCCAATTAAATAGGAGTTTTACAACTTCCCATAGCATATCTAATTATAAATAAACTTAAAAAGTTTTAAGTTAAAAATAATTCCTTAACAAAAATACATACTAAATAAATTGTTACATTTAAGATATGAATTAATTTTTTAAGTATCCAAGTAACTATTTTTTATTTGTTTTAATTTTCTCACATTAAATTTTTGATTTGATAGTAAATTAGATAACTTTGTTATTGCTCTTATATTAAAAAAATTGAATGATAAACAAATTAAAAATATTAAGTTAAACAAATATATGAATACATCTTTTTTCCCACTTTTACACGTTGTTATATCGAAAAATGGCTTTGGTTTCGAAAATCCGATTTATTACTCAATTAATTTAAGTAAAATCGGATCTTCAAAATTTTTAGAGAGTCACCACTTAATTTTTTAAGGAAAAATCAAGAAAAATAATTAAATTAAATTATTTTAAAAAGACCTAACGGAGAAAATCTTTTTAAAATCCAAAGAAAGGGTTCCGGTTCACATTTCCACTTCGAGAAGGTTTTACGCACTCGAAATGGCCGCTAACACGCGGTTATCCGGCGATTAGGTAATTTTGACTACCTTTGACAATATTAATTTAGATTAATAACTAGAATAAATCTAAGTGACATATTAAAGGAAAAATTGCAAAAGAAATCTCTTTTAGTGTCTTTATTACATTCTAGACATAGACCCTATTTTATTTACAAAGTTAACTTTTTATTTACAAAACTATACATGTCAACTAATATTATTTTACCTTTTCTTGTTTTAATATCCATATATTATTATTCTAGGGATTTGTTTAGTAGTTGTTGAAAATTTTATTTTCCCAACATGCTTTTTCTGACTTGGTTACTGTTGGAAGTAACATTTTCACATATCTCTCTTTTGTCTTTTTATTAACCAAAAGACATATTAGCTTCTCTTACACACCACCATTCATTTTTTTTTTTTTTGCCTTATTCCTCTTGTTTGCAGCCATTGTTGGAAACACCATTCAAGGTTTTTTCTTTTCTTCGTTTTGTTGGTAGCCATTGTTGGAAACATCTTCATTCCAGATTTTCCTTTATTTTTTCTTAAAAACAAATTTTGCCAACATGCATCCAACAAAAAAATAACAAACTATATAATAGTTTCAATAATTTCACAACACTATCACCAATCAAATAAAAAAATCAAACTTCACCCCCCAAAAAAAACATACATATTGTTTTCAACAATTATACCCACTATATTACCACTTAAAAAAACTATATTAGCATCAAAAAGCAACCAATGTTATTACCAATCAAATATAAAAATCAAGCTTTGCCACCAAATATTCCCAAACAAAAAAGCAAAATTATATCGACATATATGTTTACAACTATACCAACATTATTATCAGTCTAAAAACCAACATTGCTATCAACAAATTAACCAACACACTGTCAATATATATATTGATATCAACAACTTCACCATCACTATAACCAACGGAATCACCAACATTTCATGCAAAACATTTGCACTAGAAAACAAAGTTGTAAAATAAGTACAATTTTAATGTAAGAGAAAGAAAAAGTACACACATTAAATGCAGTTGTTGGTTGCTTAGGATTGTTGTCCTTTTTTCTCGTTTCCCTATAAAGAAGGACACTATTCACACAATTTGCATTAATTGTATTTTTTTTGTTTCACACGTTTTTATTTTTTTTATCTTTTTTTTTTTTAGTCCATATGTACACTTTTGCAAAAAAAACTATGGACATTTGGTTGTAAATATTTTTTGTTGACACACTGATGTAAAAAAGATTCTTAAAATGCATAGGGAGATTTTTTTCCCATATTAAAAGTGATTAAGAAAATAAAACATTTTAAAGTCTATTCATATTTATTTAATTAATGTAACTAAGTGAACTACTTTAAAAATAATCAAGAACATAATATTGAAACTTACCCAAATTTTACTTAATTAGTGAAATTAATGAATTAGACTAGGTGACTAAAAGAAGAGAAATATTGATAAGTTATTTTAATGAAAATTCTTGAAGTTTTTGAAGAAATTCATAGAGTCTAATTTTCCCAAAAGGATTTTTGACGCCCAAAATTCAAAGACGTAAAAATAACATAAATGGCCAACTTTTGGGGAATTTTAATTAGATAAAAACATGTAAAATAATATTAAATTAAAGTTAATGTTAAGACAAAGTAATTATCACAAAACATGTAAATATAAGATAGACAAGAAAAATAAAAGAAAATTGGGCCTGGGCAAGCCCAATTTTTCACCTGTCCTAACTATAGAGTTGGGCCTGCCTGGCCCATTAAAAATCTGACCAGCCAATGTTATGGGGGCTTTAGGCCCTATTACTAGTGTATACCAGTGTATACGTCTCCTCTTTGGCCTCCAGAAACCTGTACTTTATCATATTCTCGAACGCGCATATTGTTCCGACGAGGGACGGCTCAAAGATATGCTGAGGAGGTCCAAAACGGACTCCAACGATTGTTACATGCAACAAAAAAGTAAAAATACATAAGTACTAATCCCAAATGCTTAATAGAGTTTATTCATACAAAGTACATTCCTTCATAAACCAAAAACTTCATTAAATTCATCCATATTTTGAACAAAATCATATATTTGAAAAAAAAGCATTGCGCAAATCTCTATTCAAATAATAGGATTAAAACATAATACCAAATGCCATTCATAAGCCAAGAACTCTTCTTCCTAGTTACACTTAAATCTTCTTAGTTACGCCCCAAAACAAGGTTTAACTTGATTAATATTTTACCGGATTCGTATCAAAGCGCAAGGCAACAAAATAACGACAACGAAGTTAAGTGAAAAAACAGCATACCGGATCAACTCTAATTACATTAAAACATCTAAACTCACCGCAAACAACTACCCAAGAATGAAATAGCTGTTGCATTGTAGACTAGACCATTTTGGGCTTCTAAAGGTGCCGAAAAGACCAACATTAGCATGAAGACACCCCACGACGCATGTCGAACACAACTAAAAAATGTACAGTGATATTAACTCAACAACCTTAACATCAGGCGCACCACAGTAAGACAAACATGAAAATCACTGCTTTGTCACCAGTAACGACTAGTGTTTCAAAATTTCCGCAACAAATAGAATACAACACAGTCCAATACAACAAACCAAAGTTGAAAAAAAGCAGTGAGATCGATAGGAGTTACCTCCTCCGGTGCAACGAACTGAGACGACGAGCTTCAAAAATGAAAACCAAATGACTCCGGGTCAGTGAGCTTCTTGGGAAAACTTGCTTACTGTCCGCCAAAAATTCTCCAAAAATCCGAAAAGGAACCAAAAAAAATCCTAGTACCTCCCAAAACTGAGAGAAAAAAGTCCCCCAAAACCGAGAAAAAAATCCCCTCCACAGTGAACAAATAATGGGTATAAATACCCAAAAAATTAGGGCAAAAAAGGGGCAGAAATCGGGGTAAAATCGACATTTAAGTCCAAATTTGAATTTCAAGTTGAAAACCCTCTACAAGTCTCACATCTTAGCCATCGATTTTGAATCGATGGCTTAGATGTGAGACACGTCGAGGGTTTCTCTGACACGCAAGGACGAGGGATAGGGGAGAGGAGTACGGTTTGACCGATTTTTGCTCAAAAACGGCAATCCATGGCTGAAATTTTTTGATTTTGGGCTGCTTTTCTGTTGTTTTCCGCTTTTGTGAGAGAGAAACGGGTTCGGGGAGGGACGCGTGAGTGTGAGTAATTAATTTTGGTTTGTTTTTTTTTCGGGTTTTGGCCATTGTTTCTCTGGTTTTGGTTCTGGGTTTTGCTTTTTCTTTCCAGAAAGGGAAGGGATCGGGGAAGGGGAAGCAAAGGGGAAAGGGAGTTAATTAATGAAAGGGGTTGTGGGCCGGGTCAGGGGCAGAACTGGGCTGGAAGGGGAAATGGGCCCGGGGGAATTAATTGGGTCAGGGAGGCTGGGCTGGAAGGGAGGGGATAAGGAAAATTAAATTGAAAATATTACATAATTAAGCAAACATATAACTATAAATACCATATCTTAACTACATTTTAATATTATTACATTTATGGCAATTTCGTAATTTTTTTTGCTATAAAAGTTGTGGACCCCACAACTCCCCATGTATAAAACCTAAAAATTTCCCTCTCTCACTATCTCTCCAATATACACAAACAGTTCCATAAATAAGGAAGTAAAAAATACAAATATAATTTCTTTTCCTAATTGAATTCTTCTTCTAAAAATAAGATGATGTTTCCATTCTAAATAAAAAATAGATTTTATTTCCTAGTGTGACTATTTTGCCCCCCCCAAAAAAAGATCCATCCTAGTTTCTTGCACAAATTGCAAAACGGAAAAAATTACTTTTTTGCTATGTTTTTGGGAGAAAATTACTGGTGAGATTTGTTTTGAACTCATCTTCCATACACAATGGTGAAGGAGTCTTCCTCTAAAAAGGATAACATGAGATATGCATTGTGCATGTTAAAAAATGGAAGAACCGCCATCATTTCACTCGGATTAACTCAAGAAATTGAGAATATTGCAGGGTCAAGTTCAAAATCTAAGGGTAATGTATATACATTCATGGAATCCATCATATCAATATAATGTATATTTCCCCCAATTATATATTTTTTTTCAGATCTGCATCATTTATCCCGCTTTTATACATTATCAAAATTATTATGAAGGAAAACTTATAAAACCTGGTCCATGTAACTTTTTAAAAAAACATAAGTGGATAAGTTTATAAATTTATTACAAGTAAGCACACATGTATAAGCTCATGAACATTTTATATACTTTAATGATATGCATGTATAAATTAATCTGTGTATTTCTTTATAATTATACAATTACTAGAATTGTATAAAATTTAATAGATCTTATACCCACTAGTTGTATACACACAGGTACTGTTTGCGAATGTCCTAACTACAAGAAATAAGAAATTATGTATGATTATACACTTTTTGTACATGTCTAATTTAAGCCCATATACATAAGCCAAAATGCATAACTTGATGTATATATTACTGGCCAAATTTAGAGATTGTATATACTTTGCTGGAACTTATACATATGATATGTCACAGAAAACTTACATTTTTTTCGTTTGGAAATTTGTCTGCAATTAACTAGATGAATCTTTTTTTGGGGGGGGGGGGGGGACAAAATAGTCACACTAGGAAAAGAAATCTATTTTTTATTTAGAATGAAAATACCATCTTTTATTTTTAGAAGAGTTCAATTAGGAAAAGGAATTATATTTGGTATTTTACTTTCTTTATTTATGGAACTGTTTTCCATATAAAATACCTAAAAAGTCTCCCATTTAATGAACAAACTTTTGGCATTTTCATTTTATACATTACCATAAATTCCGACTTATACATTGAATTTGCTATAGCCAAAGTTAGAAAAGGTAATTTCATAAACATTAGCTATTTTAGGCCTTTATGTTTTTTAAGTTTGCCATTTATGAAAAATCCCCAATTAAATTTGGACCAAGAATTTGGCCCAAAATAATTAAAAGAAATCTGAAAAATGAGTTTGGGGAATATGATTTAAAAACTAGCCACCTTAATTACAAATGTGACTAATTAAAATGTGATCAATTTGAAATCGATCAATTAATTTGACCATAAGGTGAATTAATATAAATTAATTAAAGAGCTTTTAAATATTAACAACTTAAAATAATTAAATCACCTACAGGGTAATTAATCCTAAAATAATTAAAGTAAAGTATTTAAGGATAAAGTCTATTTGAGAAACTTTGAAAAATTACCGAAAATATAATACTTAACCATTGATATTTTAAATAAATATATAATATACAACGTAACTAAAATTAGAAGATTCATACCTAAAGATCACTTAAAAACATTTTTTGCATTTTTGAAAGCCAATTATTTCGAATTGTTAAAGTTAAAAGCTCGATGATTAATTTATACTGTGGAGGGTCAAAATTGGGTGTCAACACACGTTACTAGGAATTAATTATGAATTAATCTTTTTAAAAATAAAGATATGTCCAAGTAAATAGAAGTTTTAAAACTTCCCATAATAGTCCTACTAGCCATGAATTATGTAACTACTGTTGACACCCAATTTTGACCCTCCACAATATGAATTAATCATCGAGCTTTTAGTTTTAACAATTTGAAATAATTAGCTTTCAAAAATGCAAAAAATACTTTTTCAAGTGATTTTTAGGTTTAAGTCTCTTAATTTTAATTATGATTACATTTTTATATATATATATATATTATATATTATACATTTGTTTCAAGTGTTACGTATTTGATTGTTATAAATTAAATTGATTATTTTATGTTGTTACTACTAAAGAGCTCTTTCTTTAATTTGTATTAATTCGTCTTGCAGTCAAATTATCGATTGGTTCAATTTGGTTACATTCTTAATTGGCCATAATTGCAATTTCTAGTGGCCTTGTTTTAAATTCATTTTTCCCACCCCATTTAACCCATTTTTTAGATCTTTTAGCCTATTTTGGGCCAAGTTCTTGGCCCAAATTATTTTTAAATTCCTAACCCAATTAATTCCTCTCCTATCCTAACCCGCCGACCCGACCCATTCCCCCTTTTAATTAAAATCCTTTAATTAATTTACTCCCTCCCCACGTGACACCCCCTCCCTTTTCCCTTCTTCTTCCCCCAACGATAACCAAAACCAGAAAAAGAAAAGCCAGAAAACCAGAGGCCAAAAACCAGAAAAATCAGGCGGCCACAATGCCCATTTCGGTCCAAAACGAGTCAAACTCGTACACCACGTACTCCTCTTCCCGTTCCCTCGTCCTTGCGCGTCAGAGAAACCCTCGGCGTGTCTCACATCTAAGCCATCGATTCAAAATCGATGGCTAAGATGTGAGACTTGTAGAGGGATTTCACTTTGAATTCGAATTTGGGGGTTGATTGTCGATTTTACCCCGGTTTTCTACCCTTTTTTGCCTAATTTTTGGGTATTTAAACCCCACTTCGTTCACTGTTCAGGGGGGAATTTTTGGGACCTTTTTTTTGGTTTCTTTTCGAATTTTTGGAGAATTTTTGGGCGGACAGTGAGCAAGTTTTTCCAAGAAGCTCACTAACCCGGAGTCGTTGATTTTGATTCTCGAAGCTCGTCGTCTCAGTTCGTTGCACCGGAGGAGGTAACTCCTATCGATCTCACTACTTTTTCTTCAACCTTGGGTTGTTGTATTGGACTGAGTTGTATTCTATTTGTTGCAGAAATTTTGAAACGCTTGTCATGTTACTGAGATGTGGCTGGAATGTTAGTTTGGTGTCGGAATACAACCAATGTGATATATGTTATGCTTATCCGGATGACGATCCGAGTGAGACGTTCGCTTTACTCGTCCTAGATTGCTTATCTTTTCTTTGCCCGAAGTTTCTGAATGTCTTGCACTCCCTGGTTATTTGAGATCAAGTCTAGTTAGTAAACTCGTTAAATCAAGTCTAGTTAGTAAACTGATCGCTCAAGAAGTTAACTTGTTAAACTCCGGTTATATCTTTCCATTTGGTATTTCAAATTAGTCTTAACTCCTCGACATATAAAAAGCAACCTGATTCCGGTTATCTTGAACCTATGGTTTGCTCTTATTATGAGTTTGTTCATATTTGGTTCATTCGGAATGTTGTGGTTGATGTCGTTGAATCACTTTATGATTTTGTTATGAAATTTATCCTTTTAAGTCCCAATAAGTGAAAATTAGAAAGTAGATAATGTTGTAGATTGACGATTCTCCTTTGTCGCACGGCTTTGTTGTCACTAATCTTGATGGAATCACTGTAAGTACTGCAAAATAAAATTTTATTTTTGGGAATGGTCATTTTCTTCTTCAATCTTACTCATGAAGACTTTGGTGTTTCTATCACTTGTTTTATAAATTTCTTGTGTCCTAGGAGTCAGAAGGGGATATGGGTATGTTTTGTATTTATTCATAGGATTTTATTGATATACTCTCTTGTTAAGTATTTGGAATCGTTATTTATGTAATTTATTCATTTTGTTGCATGTGATGATCGTTGGAGTTCGTCTTGGACCTTCCCCGCATATCTTTGAGTCATTCCCCGCCGGGATAATATAGACATTCGAGAGTATGCTGAAATACGGGTTTTGGAGGCCAAATGTTGGTGTATATGCATCTGTATATATGATATATACACGGGTATACAACCAGTGTATACAACAGTACATAACCAAGGAAAAGGGCCAAAAGCCCTAATTTTGGTATTGGACTTACGGCCCAATCGGCAGTAGAAAAGGGAAATGGGCCTGGCAGGCCCAATCTTGGTAGAAATTAGGACAGGTGGAACTTGGGCCTGCCAAGGCCCAAATTTATGTTATGTTATTTTGTGATAATTGTTGTTTGTTAACACTAATTTTACTTCATGTTGTTTTGCATGTTTTAATCTAATTAAATTTCCCCAAAAGTTAGCCATTTGTGTTATTTTTCTTACGTCTTTGAATTTTGGTGTCAAAAATCCTCTTTTAGAAAATTAGATTTATCAATTTTCCTTAAAAGATTTCAAATATTTTTCTTCAAAATAATACATGAATATTTTCCTCTTATACTTAGGTATTCTAGTGAATTTTTAAAATTATAGTCATCTAGCCTAATCCACCGACTCATTTAATTAAGTGAATTCAAGTAGTTTCTAATGTTATATTTTTAAATCATGCTTTAGGGTAGTTTCACATAGTTAATATTGATTAATTAAAGTGTGGTTAAGATTTTGAAATGTTCCATTTTTCCTAATCTTTTAATATTTCACTTAGATTTTCTTCTAGTATTGATATAAATTAATATTTTTAAAGTTAGTCAAAATTATCTAATCCCGGATAACCGCGTGTTAGCGGCCATTTCGAGTACGTAAAACCTTCTCGAAGTGGAAATATGAACCCGAACCTTTTCTCTGGATTTTTAAAAGATTTTTCTGTTAGGTCTTTTAAAACGTTTTTAAATGGTTTCTTGATTTTCCCTTAAAAATCAAGTGGCGACTCTCTCAAAATTTTGAAGATTCGGTTTTACTTAAATCAATTGAGTAATAAATTGGATTTTCGAAACCAAAGTCATTTTTCGCGATAATAACTACAATAAATTTATTGGTTTTAATTTTATTTTTTATTTAAATTTACCATCAAAAAATTTAAATTACTATTACTATACTAACTTAAAAGACCAACCATTAATGCTTAAATAAAACAAATTTAATGTTTAAATTAATACATAAACCAAACAACCATTTGACCTTAAATATCTCAATAAATTAGCCACATTAATTTTTGTTAAATGATCTTCATCCATTACTATTATCTTTTATTCCTAATTATATGTAATCTTTTAAAATTTAAACACAAGCAATTACTTTCACCATTATACATTTTCATTAAAATTTAATACCTTGGATAAGATTAGAAATTAAAAGTAAACTTTTCACTTCTACATGCTAATAATTTATGCTTGCAGATTATTTTTTAACAAATGTTTTATATTTTTTAATATAAAAGTTTTTTTATGTTTTGTTAAATTATAATAATGGTAAAATATAAAATGATTCTCTTTTTGAGATATTTTGTTAGTTTTCGGAAAATGGTCTTTTTTACATTGATGAAGAGTAACCATAGGAGTAGTTTTTCGTTATATTTTACCTTGGAAATTATTTTGTACAATTCATCTTCTATAAATTATTATACCATGAAAGATAAAATTCTCTTTATTCATTTGATATTTTACAAATAAATACTTATATTTTTTAATTTATACTTACTAAAAAAATCACATGAAACTATTCATTTGTATATTAAGTATTCTTCGGTATAGTTATTTTTAACTTTTCTCTTTGTTAGTTTAGTAGTATAATTTTTTTTTGATAATTTTTTATTCAATAAATAGTGACCTTTGATTCCTTAGAAAGACTTAATTTACATTTGCAATAATGAGATGTTGCAAAAGTTTAATAAATTAATATTGTGATCAATGTAAAATATATTGGTTAATTGTTATTTCAAGTGTACAAGCAAAAAAGAGAGAGGGCTAAGCATAAGAATTTAAATTGTTAGTTATTTAATTCTTTTGCTAAATAATTATGCATATATTATTTTGACTTATGTCAAACTATTTTTGAATTGAAGATATCGAATTATTCATTACAATGTCTGAGATTTCGATGGACTTTTTTTAATTTAAAAATATACGCGCAACGTGCAGGCACACATACTAGTATATATTATGATAAAAGCATTATAGTTAGGGGTATCAATGATTTTAAGAAAAAAGATTTATTGACCAAATTGAATGGATTATTAGATTTTTAAAATAAAATCAGAAACTTCTTTTATATAAATCTATTATTGTACCAAATAATTTTTTAGTTTATAAAAGTAAATAAAAAAAGACAAAACTATACTGAATATATGTAGGGATATCTTTAAAAATATAAAGTCCAACAATATAATAGGAAAATTACACAAAATGAATTCAATTATGAAGTTATTTATCACAAGATGGACTCAGCACTATCTATTTAGGCTTAATAGATCTGCAGTCTAAACTATTTATATGCTTACCCCACTTTTTTCTTTCTTATTTTGCATATGATGTTACAAATTAGTATATGATCTAAAGAATTATTGTGATTATGATTGCGGTTGTACTTCTTGAGATTTTTTTTAATTATTCGTAGTAGTTGTTTAGAGATTTAAAATAAAATATAATTTTGAAAAAATTAAAATTTTATACTACATGAAAGTTATATAGGTGATTATTTAAAAAAGAATTATATTATAAAAAATAAAAATAGTAATAAATAATTCTATATTTGGGGAATAAAATAAAGGGTACTATTGGAGATACTTTAACCAAGGGAATATCAAGCAACCCAAGTATTATTGACCCCTCATCAACAATTCCCCACCACCTTAATCTCATTACAGCGAAAATGAAAGATCATGTGTACTTTGGGGCTTTCCAAGAATTGGACAACAATAGTCGTTCTATTTCCTATTAACTTATTTTTTTTTTATTATTTGAAATAGTTGAATTGTTTAAAATTTAAAATATATATTAATTTTTTTTATATTTGTCCTTTCTTTAATAAATTTTTTTATATTTTTTAAAAATAAATTACACCATTTACAAAGTTATTTATAAAAATAATAGTGAAAAATTTGATTAAAACTTTATCCTTGATATATGTACATTATTTCACAAAGTAAGTTAATATGGAATAGAGAGAATATTAATTGTCACTTTTGCTTTTATAGTTTTATAACAAGTAAAATTTAATTAACTCTATTGAGAGGAAAATTAAATTAAATTTTATGTAAACTTTGTAAATTAATAAGTAATTTAGAATAATTATTTATAGTAATGCCAATAATTAATATGAAACCGAAGGAGTACACATTTATCAAACTTGAAAATTAGTGGTTCTAGTCTATTTTTGCATTAATTTGGTAAAAAAAATTAAGCTTAAATTTTCTTGCGTAAACTCATGTAAGTTCTTGGCTCTTCCTTAAGCGAATAAACTATTTTCATCGTTAGAATAATTATCACGAAAGTTTGGGTCAATACTCAATACTAAAAGGATGCACTTTGTCAAATATTTTATTTTTACTTATTCATTTACTAGAGGGGAGGGGAGTATGGAGGTGGTAAATGTGAGTAGAATTTGGAAAAAAAGATCTAATAACGTAAGCGATACGTCATGTTATATGAGTCAGCGTTAAGGCGTCTTTGGAGTACAATTTTTCTGTACAACTTATGTTATTACAGTGCTATTTTGCTAGACGGACGAAAGGTGACAACTGCAAGTGTTTCCGTTGTAGCTGGATATAGCTGTGGGAGAAACAATGAGACTTTGAGAGTTAGAGAGGTTGTGAAATTGTTATTGAACTATTAAGGAAGGTGTAGATATAACGTTGAAGTGTGATTTTGAATTACCTTTGTTTGATTGCTATGAAGCTATTCAAAAGACATATGTGGAGCCGAAGGGGTAGCATTTTTTTGCGCTTGAAACCTGAGTTCACCAAAGTTCATAGCACCATCATTCTGGCAATTCCTAACAAGATGGTCACACTGGGACTAATAAAGAAAACAATAGGGATCTGATTTCAGTAATGCACTTGACAAGATGTGTATGCCATCTATTCAACACAATTATAGTAGTCTCTGACAATTATTCAACAAGGGATTAATATTGTTTGATGCATTTCATTTGCAAGACAGTACAATGCAATAGGTAAATGTGCCAAGGTCTGTCTATCACAATACGGCCTGAAACAATCAATTGGAAGTCAGAAAAGCTCAAACCTTTTTTCCATTGACTGAGATAGTGCTACTAGGTTCCACTGGCGATGATACACATATTCCCCATAGCCTCTGCTTGACGCCATCGTAAGTTACAAGCCTAGAAATGGTTTCTTGGCCCATATAGCACCCTGAAATTTATTAATCATACTTGATAAACCATAAAGGAAACATAATATTAGAAATAGGAGCTCCTGAGCCTTTATTCAGAGAAACATCATTCCACAGATTAGCCTCCAGAACATTAAACTCGTCTGTGAGCTCTTTACCAGGAGCAGGTCTTCCTGCATGAATTAAGACACAAGGAACTTTGCATCAATATTGGAAATCAAATCAGACATAATGTTGATTGCTCGAAACTTGAGGACATGAACCTAGAGCATAACAGGTCGTCAAACACATTGTAATAATGATCTCACCAGAAGATATTACCTGGAATATTAACAATAGAAAGAGAGACATCAAATTGTCTTTAATTACCTTGAAGTATCCTTAATGTTTCCTATGCATTAGAACCTATTGGGATAGAACCATCACTTAGAAGAGCTTCCCAGATTGATTCAGCAGTAGCTGGAGACATCAGTAGAGAATAACCTTCTGCAGAGATGATATTTCCCACTCCCACAGTTATTGGCATTCCATTTACTTTCACATGTTAATTACTTTCATAAGAAAAAGTAATAATGTTAATCTCTCATTTCTAGGAAACTCTGAAACGACAATATGCTCAAGACATTGCAATTAATCTAACATACAAGACATGAGAATAACTACACTAGTAGAAATTAAACAGTGGAAAAGTTAACAAGCAAGTACTCCAGCGCTAAGAAAGGACATTAAATGCGGATATTACATACAAATGGCAGAGAAACTATAAAGAGTGAAAAAATTGTCCATGAAAAAAATAAAATGCACTTTTAAGTATGAAGAATAACACTTTATGAAATATTGTTCAGCAACAGTGGCTTGACCTTTCACCTGGAAAGTGTGCAAGGCTTCAAGAACCAGAAAACATCCCAACCTTCTTTTTCAGCAACAATAGCACCACCACCTCTCTGTCGTTGTTGATTATTATTACGCACTATCTTCCCTGGATCTTTCTTTCTGTTTCCTCCATTGCTGCTCTGTTCCAGTTCGTGAGGAATCTCCCTTGTCTCCTAATCATACACAATCAGAATTCTTAGTCTCTAGATAAGCTGATCAACGGTTCATCAAAGCATTAAAAATCAAACGCAATTAAAGCATCTTTGGAGCAACTCTTATTATTTTATCAAAACAATCAAGACTGTGGCTAAGCCATATCTTAATGATCTAAATAGTGCTGATTTTAGCCAAAGTTGATCTCAAACATCATATGAATATAATGGTACGCTATTCATTTTAAGGTGTTCACACATCTTTGGCAAATTAAGAAGAAAATTGACACTTACCTTACTGTGCTTTTCAACCAAGAACATGTCAAAGTGACAGGATTTACGAAGATGCCTTAGCCCAATTCTCGAGTTGCCCTTGTGTAAGGATTAGCTAAGCAAGTTTATTATCATTTTTTTCATTTTATTTTTGATATGTGGAAGGCCTATATTACCTGTGAAGGCATTCTCCAGTGTAACAGTACTAAACTATACTTATTGGACATTAAAAGTTCTTGTTATCTGTATATGTGTATATTTGTGTTGCTTTATTTTCATGGCAATTTTACAGTACAATTTGAATAGCATTTCCTACATTTATTTAGTGTCATAATTGTCCCCGCACTTGTTGACAAATATATAACGGTAATTAAGTTTATGTAGTTTTACCACTACCTCGTAATACGGAGAGGTGGTTTCCAGGTAAAACAATATTTGAAAAATCCAAGCAACATAAACTGCAACACTTGCCCAATTCAATGATTACAGTGGATATAATAAATTCCATGTATTTGATGATGTAATTTTTATTGAGCCTCCAGTTTCATAAAGAATATGGTTGAAGAATGAAGTAGAAAACCAAATGTTTAACACAACCAACATTTTCGTGTCTTTTTCTGTGATAACCAAAGTGAAGCAAATGAACATGGCGAAGGATGTCAGAGTTAAGGTAGCAACTTCACTCGTAGTCGAGACACAACTATCCTTATGGAAGGACAAGTGTCCTGGTGCTAGCAGACCTTCAATTTCGCATGTAATAAAGCGAAAAGAAGATGGTACAGTTCCAGAGTCAGACAAGTAATAGACAAGGATGAAAAGTCATACCCGTTCAAGATTCTCAGACAGTTTCTTTCTACCACTTTCATTTTTCGCCTCACATTTCTCCAGTTCTCTACCTCGGAGCTCAAGCTCTTTCTTTTGAGATTCCAATTGCAATTTCAAATCTTCATGATCATTAAATATTTTCTGGAAATGATCACGTGCACTTGACTGTGTTTTCCTTATCTCTTCTTATAAAACAAATACAAGGACATGAAGCATTGTATATAACAGGAGTTCCTAATAGCATGTACAGACCCCTAACCTTCATTATATGCTTGATGCAGTTTATCTTTCTCTTCAACCAATTGTTTCAAAGACTGTGAAGTCTCCTTAAATTTGTCTGCCATCTTTTTTAGCTGTAACTTCTTAACTTCAATAACATCTACTTTGCCAATGCGAGATGATTTGCCCTGTCCACATCTGATATCTTAAGAGAGTGGTTTTCGCTCTTCAAGTCTTCATAAGATTTTTCTCCATATTCTTCAATCTCTGATTCACTTATATCAGTGTCTTCCCCGGAGCTATAATCCATAGAACTGGGGGTTGCATGTGAGGACTTAGTAGCCAGATCTAGCTGTGGCAGGTGGGCTCAAATGTTTAGCAGGTGTAATTTCTGCGGGAGAGATGTCTGCATTCTGATGAGGCAGCTGTGCTCTTCATTTGAGCCTGCATGTACGTGGAAGTAGTGGCATCTCATGTATGTATGCGGTGAAGTGTGCTCAAAGCATTGCACTGCGCAATTACAGTGGGGCTTTATGCTGTAGCGCATACTATTTCCTGTGGTGTCCCCGAACCACGGTCGATGGATTTGGCAATGTGAGCTACTACTTTCGACGATGAACTTGATTCCATGCCTTGCTACAGTGTACCTGCAAAGGGATGTTGAGAAATCGTAAGCTTCTGCTACAATGTAGTCCTAACAATGATGTAGTGTGACCACTATTGCGGAGCTTTCGTTTAGAAGTGATGTGATTTAAGAAGCTGCTTAACATGTATCAGTAAAGCAGTCCAGTGATAATAATGGAGGAGAAGAGGAAACAATGTAATGGGTATCCCCGGAAGATGAACCTGGCAACCGAGCACAGAAAGGTCCAAATGTCGTGTTCCACAATGTTCAGCAGATGTAAATTACATACCTTAGGGAAGCCCCCCCCAAAAAAGACTGAGATGGAGTTGTTAGCAGACATCCCTAGGGAAGCTAAATATTTGGGGAATGTTTCTGAGGGTCATATAACGGGATGTTTATGCACACCTATTTTCAGCCTTTATCAGGCACTTGAATTGAATGGGATCTCAGGAATGTCTGTAAGCTGAGGAAAGTAGCTTAGGAGAGTAATGCATATCTATGTGGACTATCACCTGGCATAAGAGGAAGTGAAGTAGAAGAATAAGTTATTTGTGGCATGTGTTAATATGGGTTAGAAAGAAAATTGATGATCATTCAATTTTCAAATTCCTAGGGATCGCGTAGGAGTAGGATCAGGTTTTTAAAGGGTTGGTGTATGGTAACAGTGGAACGCGGAAGAACACGACGAATTGGGGTCGATATTTGTGATTTGCGACTTTATGTTTGAATTGAATGTTCTATTAAATAGAAGTAATTCACCATCATTTCCTTAAAAAGCATAGAAAATGTAGTCTTAAAATGAAAGAGGAGGTGCTGGAATAATAATAGCTGCAAATCTCAAGCCAAGGGGGAGTGTCTATTTAACAAAGTGACTGACTTTTGTAAGTAGGAAGAAGGAATCTGGGGAAAGTATTTTATTATCCAGTGGAGATAACTAATCCTAACTTATAGGGGTAGGTGGACAAACCTGAATGTGAAAGGGGAGGCCCAAGATGTTGTTAGCTAAGCAATGCCTCTGCTTTGCACAACGTATGCAGGAAAAGGTTGGAGGAGTTGCGGGGTCAACCTGGGACCTTGTCAGAGCGGAAATATCATTAGTTTCAATTTTTAACGATTCTTGTGGTAACAACGCTATCACAAGTGTCCACAGCGGAGTATAGCACATGTGAAGTTACAGTTAATCCCATAAACATCATATTGTATCAACACTACGTAATACACGCCCATGGACATTGGTGAAATTAGAGTACGAACCTGTCCACAACATTGTCTCACATATGCCTCTTACAACACCTTATTGTAGTGCAAAGGTACGAATATATACACATACATGCGGGGGGGATATAATATGTACAGGGAACAGTGCCAAATCAGTGAAGGATGGGGACAGAATCTGCACCTTTAGCATTGATAAGGACCATATGGAGAGAGAGGAATAGAAGAGCTTTTGATGGAATAGAGAAAGATGCAGTACACTCAAGAAATGGCCTCTTTTTCCTTATTTCTTTTTGGTGCACCATAAAGTTACTTTTTGTATAGATGATTGGGTGGTTTTCATTTAAAATAGGGAATGTTACATGAGATCTTTGGCATAGAAAGATATTATTGGACTATTTAGTATTCCCGAATATTATTTGTATTCAACTGTCAAATTCATCTATGCTTCGACTTATATATTTCTATATTCCCTATAAGACTACAAGGATAGCTCTATATGCAGGTAAGTGAACCATTGAGAGATATAGCATTCAATTATCCAATTACTGGAAGTCCAAAGATCTCAACTTTATGCTATTAATAGTTGCATTTAACAATATCATCAAACAATGACATTGGTCACCCCAAGCCCATGCTTGTTACCCTTATCTGCATGATAAGTTGGAATGAAAAACAAACCCAAGTAGCATATGAGCTTTCCCTCCATTCCAATCTTCTTCATTTTTTCCATTATGTTCTTCAACTTACTGGTTATCATAATTTGTTGGACGAATCCTGAACAGATCTTACACTGAATGTTAATTTCGAGTTGACAAAGGTATGAGGGCAAAGTTAAGAGTCCTTGTGAAATCGGTCTCAACAGTTAAAAATCATGAATTCCTAAGCTTCTACCCTGTTCTTAGTAAGCTTCTACCCTGTTCTTAGTATGCTTTTGCATCCATTGAGCTGCATAAATCAGCATGTTTGCAATTTATTCAAGGCGTGTTATGACCATTTTCAAGATGGCTTCGGCCATAAAAGGACTCCATGATTCAGCCCGTCAACCTACAATACTTCTGCTGCTCCATTTGAATACGGAGCAGAAGAAGTTTAAGTACGCAATAAAAAAGGCAGATTTTTGCAGATTGCGTTTGATTTGAATGAAAGGTATGTTCAGATACAAATTCCATGATGAAAAATCATCTAACATTTATAATGTCACCCAATGAATAGCTAGAGTAATTCTTCCTACCTTATTGCATTGGTTAAAAGCTATGCATACTTAAACATCTCATTGAAAATTACTAGATTAAAATATATAGCTAGTAAAGTTAATTAAGCAGCGCCTAGTGATTTATCACCTAGTGATGCAGGGATCTTCTGATTTTGGCCTAAAAATACCTTCATTTTCACTTGTAGCCTTCATTTATTCAACAGTGGCTTGTTGATCCAACTTTATCGAAAAGCATTTGAAGAAATGACACAAGACAAATTGTAACTAAACATAGAAACAAGAAGGTGAATATGTCATTCACAACTTGAATTATGCTATTAAAAATTAATGGAATTCTTCATTCAGATCCCCGTTTCTTCTGTAGCTGGTCTTGATAAGAGGAGACCAAAAATTCCTAACAGATTCTAAAATCTTCCTAGTATCATGACTTTAAGTTGCAGATATTCCAAATAAGATATTCACCAAAGAGGAAAAAGACATTCAAATTATCACATCATTTCTCTTCTACATTCCTCCTCAAAACCAAAGAATAAATCTAGAGGCAATACCGCTTATTCCCAAAATATGATCTACCAGAACTAAAAGATAAGCTTTTTATTTAATCGTGAAACATTTCTTCCAGAATTATCTTGAAATTAGGAATCTCCATATCTGTTTTGTTATCATAATAGCAATTAAGTCATAAAACATGTACAAAATCCCAATTTCTACTTTAACTACATTTTGACAACATCAAAAGAATCCCAATCTGTATACATGTATTGAGGTAATCCTATCAATTAGTTGGAACGACATTGTAGAAAGAAGTTTACCTGCTTGACGGGAATATTTTTCAATGCTTCAACCATTCTTGGCCTGAAGATTGGGCGTCCAATGTCTCTATGCCCACAACAGTATGATGAGTTGTCCCCACATGTGAACACCTATACCAAAAATTATAAACATAATGAATGCTAGAATATTCATTCCAATAGTACATATACACTTTGTAGAGTAGAAGAAGACAAACCATGGCAGATTTTAACATATATACAACAGAGAAAGATTCTTTAACACACTTCAACTATTGAGCCAAGTACCTGCGACCTCTCACCAACATAGATGCCGCATAACTTTGCCAACCAAGGCTTAGGAAAATGAAAAGAAATCATCATAGTATGGTTTTGTCTCTGCTTAGGTGTTTTCTCTGGCTAAACCATAATATGCAACAAACTTTTTCTTTTCTGAGTCATACAAATTGAAAAAAGAGTCATCATGATCTTTCTTTCGATATATTTTTTTGGGGTAGATGAGTGGCGTAGACAATACTCATTGTAAAGAGGACCTCTGGCTTCAAGGTTAATATGTTTGTTTAAAGGTGGTTCAATTGGTACAAGGACACACTCTCTAATCTTAATAGAAGGTTGTTTCATTGTAGATGTCCCTTGTACTCACTTGAGGGCCATATAGGACATCAAGTTATTGAAAAGATTATCATAGGTAGACTATTTTATGTACCTTGGAATTATCATAATTAATGGACCAGTGAAAAGCCAAATCTTAATCTAATTGTCATGCCTCTTTAAAATGGTCAGACTAAGGTTTTTCTACTTACTGTATATAATACACATGTCAGCAAGGATTTCTAACACACTGATTGAGCATATGAACAGATTCCTCTTAAATTTATACAACCAGTGAAAAAGAATAGTATAATTTTTAGGAATCCCATTCAGGTTTTCAAAAATACCCAAAAATTCCAACTCTTTCCCTAATTACAAAAAATGCCGATTTTTTGTTCGTTTTTGATACCTGGAGGCGTCATTGCGCTAATAAGGAAAAAAATTTCTGCCAACTATGTAGATCCCTTGATTGACGCCTTAACTGTTACAAATGTTTAACATGGTAACGGTAAGAGAGAGAAAATATTAAAATAAAAAATAAATTTAAAAACGGCTCTAAAAATGGAAAAAAATTATAATTTAAATAGTGATTGACATTAATTAGACTTCTACACCAAAAAAATTGTACTAATTATATTTTTTAATAAAAATATAGATTCTTTAAGTATAAAAAATAAATGGATAATGATAAAAAGTTAGGATTTTTGTAATTTTTAAAAAAGGTAGGGAATATTGAAGATTTGGATAAATAAAGTTGTGTTATTTGGTATTTTAATGTATCTGCTGTTAATTTATAACAATGTTAAGAGTGTTTATTTGATGTATCAGTAATATAATATTTTGCTATTATTTCGAAAATAAAATATGTTTATGAAAAGATGACTATTTATTCCAAGTAAATTGTTAGATATAATATTCACTGTGCAATATGGTGTTTGAAAAAATGAGGTTTCAAGATGTATTGATTTATGTGTATCGGTGTGAAATTTATTGTGCAAATGGTGTAGAATACGACTAAGTTTTAGATAATAATAACAAGGTATTTGTTCTGTAACATAATATATGATTTTATGAGTCCATACAATTATAAATTAGATATTGGAGTCTAATGATATAAAAAATAAATTAAATGTTTGCAGGAAAAAAAATTATAAATTCAGTTCATGGAGGAAAAAATGATGCCAAAACATTGTTTTAATTAAAAAAAAAACATATATTGTTGTCAGGTATCAAAAATAAACATATACTAAAACTTAATACTGTTGACAGGTATCAATAAATAAAAAAGATAAAATATCCTAAAGCAACATAAGACATATTACAAAAAGCTAAGACATCAAAGTGGCCAAAGAATGTCAAGAAAGTGGCCAAAGATAGTTTTCCGAAACTTGGCAACAACATCGTCACCAATAGAGAACTTAATATCATCTGCGAAGTTGCAATTGTATGAAGATCCAAACTTCAAAGGGTGTTTTGGGATGCTTTTTATTACATAACTCATACCCTGAAAAACAAGTATCAATATGCAGATATCAGAACATAGGATCATCATAAGAGATAGGATTCAGCCATACTTCCATGTGAATCATATGATCAAAATATAAACCAGGCATCACATAATGTATGGAGTATCAGACATTGCATCAAATCTAAAAAAATATGTATCAGAATCAACTCTAAAAATTAGGTATCAGTAAGCAGGAATCAGAATCAAAAAATAGTGTTCCTAACAAAGCACTTTATGAGATCATGAATTACTAAAAAATATATGAAATAACAAAATATGAGTCTTTGTGGAATATAAACTAAACTAGGTATCATAGAATGTATGGAGTATCAGACATTGCATCATCTTTAATTTGTTAGGTATCCACATCAACTTTCAAAGAAATCTAAAAAATTATGTAACTTTTTGACCAACCAACCAGTGTAAATATCCAGAAATCAATTAGTTGAGTATCAATCTTACTTAACTTGTTAGGTATCTACATCAACTTTCAAAACCCCCCCAAAAACAGGCATCAATTACTTAAGTAGCAATTTACTTAATTTGTTGGGTATCCACATCAACTTTCAACAAAACCCAAAAATTAGGTATCATTTTGACCAACCAATAAGTGTAACTATCAAGAAATCAATTGGTTAAGTATCAATCATACTTAATTTGTTAGGTATCCACAATAACTTCAAAACCCCCAAAAAATTAGGTATCAATTTTGCCAACAAACAAGTGTAAATTTGTGTTAACGATACTGCAACAATGATTAATAGACATTCTTAAAGACGACTAATTTGTGTATTTGTGGGTTTGGGAGAATAAAATCGATTACCTTGAACAATGGTGGTCGTGCAGTAAGTGAAGAACATGCTTTACTGGTACGACTTGCATGTTGTTTCCGCCCTGGAGTTCTTGATGTGGACGCTACATTCTTGACTTTTTTACCTTTTCCAGTAGAGATTTCGCCGGCCTCACCGCCGGAACTGTTGTAGTGGTCGACCTTAGCAATGTCGAATTCTTCACCACTTTCAACAACATCTTGAGTGAGGCCAAGACTAAACGACGGAATGGGTTTCATTGTTGATTGAAACAAAGATTAATGAGATGGAGATGGAGTTTAGGGAGTAAGAACAGAGAAAAACCGTTCCTAAAAGAGAGCAAATAAATTTGAAAAACTGAAAAAGGAAGATTTAAAATGTTGATATGGTAACTGTAATATAGATAAATACTAAAAAATATAAAATTTAAAAAATGGCTTTAAAAATGGAAAAATTAAAATTTAAAAAGTGATTGACATTAAATAGACTACTAAATTTATAAAAATGTACTAATTATATTCTTTAATAAAAAATAGAATCATCAGGTATCAAAAATTAATGGAATGTTTAAAAAAGTTGGGATTTTAGTAATTTTTATAAAAAGTGAAGAATATTTGATATTTGGATAAAAAAGGTTGTGTAATTTCATAAATTTTACAAAAGAATATGACCAAAAAGTACACAAAAGAATTGATTTGAGCTTAGAGAATTCTTTGTACAGTTCTAGGATAGTATGAGCTTCGATAATTAGTCAAGTTAGAATGTAGGAAGATATTTACTAATTCTGTTAAATTATATGCATAAAACTTATTAATATTGGAGATAACAAGCAAAACAAAGGTGTTGAAAGGCATATATAAATATCAAAATACAAAATCTTAAAGCATGCCACAACAAAGAAACATTTTTAGATGCAACATATGGAAAGGAAGAAAGCCGCACCTTCGCCATTTCCCGGAACCACGCAGAGAGCCAAGAAGATTTAACCTAATTCGACTCACAGGCGGGAGAAATGGCTAAAATTAGGTCGGAACGCACCTACATCTTCTCCAAAGTAAGAGTAATTCACAGATTTAAGAAAGAAAAAGAAGCCGTACCTTGCTCACCTCAAGAAACAGTGATGTTTTGCAGACAAAAATTCTTGAACTTGCAGATTCGGGTTCTATATTTTACTCTGTAACATGGGAGAAGCAACGGAAGAAACAACAAGCCATGGGTTGGGGAAAAGCGTGCGTCAGACATGTGGAAAAGGACACACATTATTGGGCATTGGGTGCGGCAAGTGGACAAGAACACAGAGGATTGGTTATAGTGGGCGGCATTTAAATGCCCTACGAGGGCATAGTTATTACCAAAATGCCACTTGCTGTAATGCCCGTGGAAAACCAGGTTATTACGAAAATACCACTGGGCTTAATACCCTGGGAAAACACGATTATTACGAAAATGCCCTTCGTCGTCCACCATAAGTGTCACTTATTAATGTTCTTAATATTATTTTAGAACGTCCAAATACTTGATCAATTTATAAGATAAATAAATAATTTATCATTTTATATATATTTTATCCTTATTATTAAATAATATTCATTTTTCAATGTTTAAATGATTTATATTAAATAAGGATGATTTGATAAAATAATTCTTATCATTTACTATTTTTTAATTCATGTACCAATTCAACAGGGACAACTATCATCGAACAAAAGGATTAATATGAATTATTATTGTTCAACCTAAAAATATAGGACTTACAAAAATATAAGTCCGGTCCCTACCAATATTTGTATTGCACTTACGTCTTTACCATAATGTAAATAGAATAGGACCTAAAATATCCTCAAACTATTGAAAATAATACAAAAATGCTCTTCATCCACCTATTGGGCCTAAAATGCCCCTTCAAAGGTCATCCACCTTTGAGTCCAAAAATGTCCTTCATTAACTTTTGTGACTCACTTATACCCCTGAGACTAACCACCATCTCTTTTTTCTTTTTCTTTTTTACATATTTATTATATTTCATTTTCTCATAGGATAAATTAAATTTCCATCTCTATTATATTTCATTTCATAATTTATCCAAACCTAAATAATGTATCTCTATAAGGATCAAAGTGATTTTTTAAAAAAGTGATCAAAATGATTTATTAAAATAATTAACCGATATAATTTTCTAAAAAATTTTTTTTTTTACAAATATATAAAGTTAATGAAAGAGTAAGTTTTTAATTTATCCATTTTTTTTCTAATGTTATATTAATAATAACGAAAAATCATTCAAATTTGATTAAATAAAAAAGTTAAAGAAAACTAAATCAATTTTAATAAATCGCTTTGATCATTACAAGGTTAATTATTTTTTCTACATAAAATACAAGTATGTGCAGATTTGTTTTAAAAAATTTCAAAATATGTATTGGTGTAACTTTAGATTTTTTTAAGAGAGTTTTTTTTAATATTTTTTCCCCAGAATTTATTAAATAAAAAAAAATACCTTCTTCATAGCCCTAAAAAAAAAATTTAAAAGATAACTATAGTAAAACCACTATTTTTTTTAATCATATTTTTCACATATTTTGTCCAAATCAAAATACTATCTTTCTTTGTAACTCCAAAACAAACTTTAAAAACTAAAAAAAATTATAAGATTTTTTTCTTATAAAAAAAAGAATTGAAGATTGGATTTTCTTTATTCCATAAAAAAATGAACATAATAAATATTTTGTTTTTTTAAAAAAAGAGTGTTGTTAATTCAAGGGTAGGGTATAAGTGAGCAACAATCCGGCTAGAACATCGGCGGTGAATGGCGAGAAGCCGTCAAGAAGAACCAGATTCCCGTAATCAATCCGGCTACCAAAGAAATCATCGGTACATGACTAAAATACTGTATTTTTTCTCTAATTGTAATAAAAATATTTTGTTCTGATGAGATGTTTAAATGCGGAATTAATTTGTTTGTCTCGTAATGCAACGTAACTCAGTGAAATTGGATTTTCAGGGAATAATCCAGCTGCTACAGCGGAACATGTGGATATAGCTGTGGAAGCAGCTCGGAGAGTGCTTGCTCGGGATGACTGGGGTTCTACAATAGGGGCACAACGCGCAAAATATCTCCGTGCTATTGCTGCTAAGGTTGTATACTGTACTGCTTTGGCATCTTAATTGTACATATTCATGATTCATTTCAGGAATTTTAATACCCTGGATGCACGTAGTTACTAGTCCAGAAACAGAGAAATTATATTAATTATTTCAATGCTGATTTCGTAATTATGTATTTTGTTGAGCTTAAACTATACAAGATCTGGAAACTGTATTTTCTGAACTACTTTATTCAAATTTTGTAGTTAGTCATGAACTTAAATTGAGATCGTGTTCCTTGTGTCCTTGAAGGCTTGAACTCAGCTATAGTGAAACATTTAGACGTAAAATCTAGTTGATTGCTTCTAAATATTGCTAGTGTGTGTACAGATAATCAAATCTTTCTCCATTAAAGGATAGCTAGTTTTGAGATAAACTAAATAGTTTTTTCTTTATAGATAAACTGTTGAGTATTGGAGTGAAGCAAGTCTCCAACTGGAGCGAAATGAATGTAGACGATTAGATTTGAGATTAAGGCGTAGTAATATGTTCAGTGTATATGTAATATGCATTACATTGGTGATTCCTCTAAGATGTGAGTGCCTTTTTAGATTTTCCTAAGCCCAAATATTTATCCACTTTAGATGCCTTAGATGCAATGAAGGATAAACAAGTCCACCTATTTTAGGGGCATCGGCCTTACTACTTTGAGAAAAGAGAAAATTTCCATTGAAGTAGATAATGTTATTGGATACTAGTGAGCTGCTGTATATATTGCAGTTCACCTGGTGTTGGCAAGATATTAAAAGATTGTTCATGACTAATTCACTACTCTACTTTTCTTTAAATGATTCATTTGCAAATTGTTTTTTATTTTTTTTGTAGATACTGGAGAGGAAATCTGAACTTGCAACTCTTGAATCCCTTGATAGTGGAAAACATTTTTTTGAGTCTTCTGCAGATATGGTACTTTCTTGCTTAAATGGGATAAATATATAGTTTGCTTCAATTTGATGTACACAAATTTATTTTATGTGCAGACTTATATTTCAGGATATGATGTCGCATGATGTTTTGAGTACTATGCAGACCTCGCTGAAGCTTTGGATTCCAAAAGGAAGACTCCGATTGATCTTCATTGGATACATTTAAGACTTATGTTCTTAGAGGACCTCTTGGTGTTGTGGGATTGATAAATCCATGGTAGATGCCATTTTTTCGGAGTTATTAAGGTTTCTTGAGTTTTACAAACCACAGATTGATCAGGCAGATTTTCATGGTGGAACTTCTGCATTTCACTTATGTTTTCTGTACATGTATATATTCACTAATTGTTTTCATGTCATTGACAAACTAAAGTAAGTTCTTATACTTTTATCTGAGGTGGTCTGGTTAGTTCTCTGGTTAGTTCTTAAAAAGTATATAGTTTGGAAATGAAGAATATTCAGTTGGCTTAGGTGTCTCCTAGTTCAGGAATACATTTCTGTGAAAATGTTGGATCATAATCCTAATAAATGAACAATGAGAATGACAGTCATGTATACTTTTCAAGTCAAAGATCCTTTTTGTTTTCATAATGAAGGAATTATCCATTGTTAATGTCCATATGCCTTTTGTATATTTATCAAATATCACATTTTAATATGGTTGAAATGAACTTTTTAAATTTTTGGTGACAGATTTCACTTACTGGAAGTGGCCCTACAGGTTCTAAGATCATGACTGCTGCAATGTTCTGACGTAAATAAGTAATCTTTTAGGTTCTAACTGACAAAGAATAAGTTGGTGAAAGGCCCCGGATCGTTGACGTCACTTTGAGGTCTACAAAACTTGTAAAGAAATTCTGCCAGGCATCACCTCACGGAGAGCCTACACGGCCCGTGTGAAGTCACACGGACCGTTGTTGCTTCTCGTTGAGTGACACCTGGGAGAGTGGAGGGTAAACGGACCAGTAAACGGCCCGTGTGACCTTGGACGGTCCGTGTGGCCTTCCGTTTAAATGTGCAGTATGGAGGGCTACCTGCACACGGACAGGGTCACGGACCATGTGATCATAGATGGTCCGTGTACCGGTCCGTGTGGTGCTACTTGGTCCTGAAAATCTTGCCTCTGAAGATTTTAAGTCTAGGGTCACGGCACAGTAAACGGTTCGTGTGACACTACACGGTTCGTGTACCCGACCGTAGGCCCTAGACAGACCAATTTTAGGTCCGTTTCATTAATGGCATTTTTGAAATATTGGGTGTTCCAAACGAAAATTTTGTCATTTCCCACCCTCCTAAGCTACCTATATAAGCTATTCACCCTCACTTTTCAGCCATTTCTCTCATTTCACTCCTCTCTCTAAAATTCACTCCTTCAAGACTCTCTAACATCTCTCTGGGATCATTCAAGCTAAGACTCCCAATTTGAGCCCATTTCTCCCCAAGTGTTGTCTTCAATCAGGTATGTGGGTGTTGATTTTTGATCTCTTCCAACCAAGAAGACCCAAAGTCCTTTTTAAACTATCTTATGAAGTTGTCTACTAAAATGTGAATTTTGACTACTTGATCTTGGTTACTTGAACAATGCATGTGCTATTTAAGACTCTGAATTTTGAGTTATGTTAGTTTTATTATGATGAGCTACTTAGATTATGAAACTATAAACATGCATGTCCCTTTAAAGATGTTATTATGCATGGGTGATATTTACTACCATTTGCTATTAATTTTATTATGAATTTCCTAGTCTTTATATTATATTGCAATATTTTAGCTATTCTCTAAATTACCCATGCCATCCCTACATTGTGCATTGCATCACACTCATGGCATTGATACATGAAAATTTGGAAATGTGGGACTAAGTCCAATTTCATTTTTGAAAAAAATTATGATATGATTTTTGGTAAGACATGGGATATGACAAGAAGGTGATCACCGGTATGTCTATGATTATGGCTCTTGGAGCATTTTGGGTGCTTGCACCACCTTGGATATGTAAATGAGCTATTCCTTGTATGAACTATGCGATTATGATCTTATGATATGTGTCACAGACTGGGTTGTAACTCCAATGAATCGTGTGGCCTAGCAAGCTTTCTCACTACAAGTTGCTAGTCAGCCTTGCTCCTAACGCTTAGCGGAAGATAGAAATTGTAAGTGAAAGGACTAAAGAAGGAACTTGAGACTCTTGAGGAACAAAGAAAGAACTTTGTATTGCTCTTGAAGGCTTTACAATGCTTGATTTGCTTGGTTGATTGCTTGATGCCAAATGAGAGGGTTGGAGGGGTATTTATACTACTCCACTTCCTCAATGGACGGCTAGGATCTATTTGATCCAATGGCTACAAATAAAGGCCTAGAATCTTCTATAAAAAATATCTAAGATATTTACTAGTCGTCCAAAATATCTAAGATATTTTACAAGGCAAGACTTATCAAGATTTATCTACAAGGTTCTAGAATCTTCCAGGTTGTTCTTCCAAGCTCCACAAGCTTCTAGAGAATTTCGAAACCTTCCGAATGCTTCTAGACTTTCCTGGACAATTCTGGACTGTCTCTTGGCAGATTTTTGGGCAAAATTTGAGCGGCGCGTCACAACCTCCCCCACTCAATGTGGCGACGTCCTCGATGCATCCCTCTTGTATGCCTCGATCAAAGCCTTGTGGTTCCACAAAGTAAGTTCATGTTCCCAACTTGCCTCACTGTCGGGAGACCCTTTCCATTGAACAAAGTACTCAGTATAGCTTGGATGAGTCCCTCGTCTTGGAATGACTCGGCGCGTAAGAATTTTTTCAACTTCCCATTTAGGCACCGTAGTGATAGCTGTAGGTGCTCTTTTTGACTCGCCTCAGCTTGGATCATCCTTATTTTGATGATACGGCTTCAGCAAGCTCACATGAAAAACAGGATGCATCTCCAAGTGAGAGGGTAAAGTCAAGCGATAGGCTAGCTTACCAATTTCTCAATGAGAAACGGTCCTTCATAGCACTGTACTAGCCCTTTGTGCACCTTTGCAAACCTCCGGCTTTGATGAGGAAGGAGCTTCACCATGACCAAGTCGCCTTCCTCAAATTCCAGGTGCCTCCGCTTAGCATCGGCCCACTTTTTCATCTTCTTTGCGGCCTTTGCTAAGTATGCCTTTGCCAAGTCAGTCTTCTCATGCCATCCCTTGGCAAACTTATATGCCGCAGGATTTGGCCCTTTGTAACCAATGGCCATAGTTTGTGGCGTCATTGGTTGTTGCCCTGTTGCTAACTCGAATGGACTCGCCCCAGTTGATTCACTCTTCTGCAGGTTGTACGAAAATTGGACAATGTCAAGAAGCTTGGCCCAATCCTTTTGGTTAGCACTGACATAGTGCCTCAAGTATAGCTCGAGCAAAGCGTTCACCCATTCGGTTTGGCCATCAGTTTGGGGTGAAAGCTTGTTTAGAAGTTGAGCTCAGACCCCATTATTTTAAAGAGCTCAAACCAGAACCTTCCTGTGAAGCGAGTGCCCCAGTCGCGGACTATACTCTTCGGTATGCCCCAGTATTTCACCACATGTTTGAAGAACAATTTTGCAGCATCTTCGGTGTTGAAATTGGTCGGGACTGGGATGAAAACTTTGTATTTGCTGAATCTGTCCACCACGACCATAATGTTGCTGCATCCCTCGGATTTTGGCAGGCATGTGATGAAATTCATGGAGATGCTTTCCCAAGGTCTCTCCGGGATCGGCAATGGTTCCAATAGACCAGGAGTGGGACACTGCTCTACCTTGTCTTGGTGGCACACAAGACAAGTCTTCACATAGAGCCCTACATCATCTCTGATTTGGGGCCAGTAGTAAGCTTTCTCGATGAGTGCCATTGTTCGTCAGACTACGGGGTGACCTGCCCACCTTGAATCATGGCACTCTTTGATGATCCCCTTCCTTAAGCCCTGCTATCTCGGCACGTATACCTAATTTCCCTTGGTTACGAGCACCCCGTCCTCTAGCCAAAATCGGCGCGTCTTCCCTTGACTTGCCAAATTCATCAAACTCTTGGCTTGCGGGTCTTGCTCTAGTCCCTCCTTGATGCGATCCACCAAAGGGAAACTTGGACTGGTGATGGAGGCAAGTTCAACCTTTCTGCTCAAAGCGTCGGGCACAACGTTGCTCTTGCCTGGCTTGTACTCCATCATGAAGTCAAATTCAGGCAAGAAAGCTTGCCACCTTACCTGCTTAGGTGTCAGCTTCTTTTGCTTAAGGATGTAACTGGTGGCGACATTATCGGTTTTTACCATGAACTTTGTGCCCAACAGATAATGTCTCCATGTTCTCAAACAGTGTACCACGACCGTCATCTCCTTTTCTTGGACCATGTACTGTTTCTCAGCATCGTTGAGCTTACAACTCTCGTAAGCCACTGGGTGATCCTCTTGCATCAAGACTCCTCCTAAGGCGAAGTCTGAGGCATCGGTCTGCACTTCGTATGGTTTGGTGTGGTCTGGTAAGGCCAACACCGGCTCCTGGATCACGATTTCCTGGGGTTTCTCAAAAGCTGCCTGGCATGCTTCATCCCAATTCCACGTCCGATTCTTCTTCAGGAGGTCGGTGAGGGGAGCGGCTATTGTTGAATAGCCCTTGATGAATTTTCGGTAGTAGTTGGCCAATCCAAGGAAGGAACGGAGTTCTGGAACCTTCTTTGGCGGCTCCCATTCTTGTATAGCGCAGACCTTGGACTCGTCCATTCGTAGCTTGTCCCCTCCGATAATGTGCCCCAAGAAGGTGACTTCCTGCAGAGCAAAGGCACATTTTTCCTTTTTAACATACAACTCATTCTCCCGAAGTACTTGGAAGACTTGTCTCAAATGATTGATATGATCCTCCAAGGTGTTGCTATATATGACAATGTCGTCCAAGTACACCACCATGAATTTGTCCAAGAACGGTTGTAGGACTCTATTCATGAGGGTGCAAAATGTTGCAGGCGCATTTATGAGTCCGAAAGGCATCACCGGAAATTCGTACGAACCATACCTTGTGACACAAGTGATCTTTGGTTTGTCTCCCTCAGCGATTCTAACTTGGTAGTATCCGGACCATAGATCCAACTTGGTAAACCACCGGGCTTGGCCAAGTTGACCGAAGAGATCAACAATCAGCGGAATTGGGTACTTGTTCTTGACCGTGATCTTGTTGAGCGCCCGGTAATCGATGCACAACCGTAGTGATCCGTCATGCTTCTTGAAACAATACCGAGGCGTCGTATGGTGCTTTTGATGAACGAATATACCCCATGTCCATCAATTCCTTTAGTTGCCTCCTCAATTCTTCAAGCTCCGGAGGCGCCATGCGGTATGGCACAGCCGCTGGCGGGGTGGCACCAGGTACCAACTCGATTTTGTGATCCACCTCCCTCTTTGGTGGTAACTTCTTTGGCAGCTCGGGTGGCATCACATCCTTGAATTCCTCCAGAATAGGAACAATTCCTCTAGGAAGGTCTCCGGTGGGTGGAATTGGTGCTTCCTCCTTCAAGGCAACCAGGTAGGTTGGCTCCCTCTTCTTGACTCCTTTGGAAAGTTGCAGTGCTGAAATTTGCTTCTCTCGGAGTCGGGCTTCTCGTTCTAGCGGCACTAGATGAGTGTTTCCTTCCTCCAAGATCCACATGGCATTTGAAAAGGGGACGGGGACGGCCTTGACTTTTTCCATGAACTCAATACCCAAAACAATTGGATAGTCGTCCACAGTGATGATAGAGAAATCAATGAGGCCATTCCAGTCACCTAAGCAAACCCTTACATCTCGGGCAACTCCAAAGGTGGTTGTGGGTTCAACATTGACCACTTTGAGCCAACCGCATCCTTCCTCATACCAGATGCCCAATCTTTTAGCTTCTTCAACTCGGAGGTAGTTGTGGTCAGCCCCCGTGTCAACAAGTGCCTTTACGGTGTGTTCTCCGACCGTGGCTTCCACGTACAACCTCCATTTCTTCTCGGTCTTGGGCATCTCCACTTTTGCCTTGATTGCGTTGAGGAGTTGTAGGGCTTCTACTTTCTCCTCTTCTCGTTCTCGTTCCTCGATCAACGCTGAAGGTTTGGCCCTCTTAGGGAATTCCCTTGCTTTGTGTGGTCCCTCACAAAAGAAGCATTTAAGTAGGGGTTTCTTGCCAGCCTTGGGTACCTTGGGTCCCTTCGCCTTGTCAGTTATCTCCTTGCCTCGATGTTCTCCCCCACTCTTTCCCTTGCTGCCCTTCTCCTTGAATTTAAGCTTCTCCGGTTTCTTGAACTCGATAAGGGATTCGACAATGAAAATAGTGGTGGTCAAGTCTTGGGCTCCACGTCTCTGGATCTCGAGTCTGGCCCACTGCTCTAGCCCATCCATGAAGGCAAAGAAACCTTCCTTATCACGATAATCAGGGATTTCGAGAAGTACCTCTGTGAATTCCTTTACATACTCCCGTATGCTTCCTTTGTGTTAAAGACGCCGTAGTTTCCCGCGAGCCTTCTCTTCAACATTGCTTGGATAGAACTGCTTTTTGTGTTCACTCTTGAACTCCGCCCAAGTGCCTATCGAGCAGGTGCCTCTTTCAATGTCCCCCTGTCTCCTCCTCCACCATACCATCGCGGTATCCTCGAGGTAGAGGCAAGCCATATCTACCTTCGACGCTTCGTCAGTGATGGCGAGTGCCCGAAAGTATTGTTCCATACTCCATAAGAAGTTGTCTAGTTCCTTCGCATTTCTAGACCCTTTGAAGGTCTTGGGGCGTGGAACGTCCATTCTAGCGGGGGTAGTCCTTACCTCGGACGAAGACGGAGTACCCTGGGCAAGAGCCTTCTTGCACAAGCTGAGTTCTTCCTCAGTGCTCTCCAATTTGTGCAAGAGCATCCCTAGCTCTTCCTGGACCGATGAAATCTCTGCCTTGTGGGATTCCTCCATGGCCTTCACACTATCGAGACATTGGGCCAGGACCTGGTTCATGCCGGACTGCATCTCCTCCCGCAACTCCTCTATGCTCTGTTCGACCTCCTCAAACTTCTCCTGCCCGTTGGCCATCGCAAGCTCCACCTGAGCTAGCCGTGCCTCGAAGTCTCCCATGGGTTACCTCAATTGAGATCTGTTGCCCTTGGCCTTCTTGTCCGCTACCTTTCCGACTTGGTTAATCTCATTTTTGTCTTCCATTTCCCCTGGATGTTCCAACAGTATTCAACCTTGCGCTCTGATACCAATTGTCACGGACTGAGTTGTAACTCCAACGAACTGTGCGGCCTAGCAAGCTTTCTCACTACAAGTTGCTAGTCAGCCTTGCTCCTAACGCTTAGCGGAAGATAGAAATTGTAAGTGAAAGGACTAAAGAAGGAACTTGAGACTCTTGAGGAACAAACAAAGAACATTGTATTGCTCTTGAAGGCTTTACAATGCTTGATTTGCTTGTTTGATTGCTTGATGCCAAATGAGAGGGTTGGAGGTGTATTTATACTACTACACCCCTCAATGGACGGCTAGGATCTATTTGATCCAATGGCTACAAATAAAGGCCTAGAACCTTCTATCAAAAATATCTAAGATATTTACTAGTCATCCAAAATATCTAAGATATTTTACAAGGCAAGACTTATCAAGATTTATCTACAAGGTTCTAGAATCTTCCAGGTTGTTCTTCCAAGCTCCACAAGCTTCTAGAGAATTTCGGAACCTTCTGGATGCTTCTAGACTTTCCTGGACAATTCTAGACTGTCTTTTGGCAAATTTTCGGGCGGTATTTGAGCGACACGTCACTATGGCATTTGAGCCTAAATGTGCATTTGACTTTTGAAATGGATATTTGATCCTCTTGAAAGCATATATATATATATATATGTATATAAGTATTGTTGCGGGATGTGTAAGACTTAACACCGATGGATTGGGGGCGTTAGGGATATCCCTAAGGTCCTTTTCCCTTTCCTTGAACTATGTGCCAACATAGGGACATATGTTATTCGTCTATCTGTTTATGATATGATATGTCTTGATTTGATTCTTCAAATCCTTCCGAAAAGCGTGGTCGTAAGGAAGGTCACCACCCACCAAAAAGCGTGGTCGTAAGGTGTGGTGTAGATTACCCTTGGCAAGTAATGTTCTCCCTACCGGTGGAGGTCCAAATCTGTCCAATTCGTGTAATAGCTCGCATGGATTTAGTTTTTCGGTAATAGTCCATCCCCGTTATATAGGAGCATTATCGCATTGCACACATCACGAATTTCATGGCATCTCATGTACTAAATTCCTTTGCTTATATGATCCTTGTATAGTATGTGCCCTTGTCATCTAGCATTGATATGCAAGTTCGATAAGTTATATGCATTGCATGCCCACTTACTTAGTATACTCAAACGTACTGACGCATACTCTATGCTTACATGATTTCACTATGCAGGAACCGAGCAGTTTGAGTACCAGTCGCCGGACGAATAGTCCTCCTTTGAAGATATTTTTGCGGTGAGCCCCATCTTCCGAGGGCGAGCTTTTGTTCTTGTGTTCCTTATGTTTATATTCTTTTGTTGAGGGTGAGCCCGGAAGTTGTCCTGGCCCCCGTTCCTTAACTAGAGGCATATGTTGGACGTTTTGTAAAAACTTTGTTATTTTGCTTGACTTATAAGAAATGCTCTTTTTGGGACTTGAATTTTCGTTATTTATTTACTTGTCTTTAAAAGCTCTTGAACCAAGCTTCGTAGATTCTGAAATTTTGAGGCTTGTTTGGGGACTCTCGGGTCCCCATTCGTCGTGTCACATCTAGGCCCCGACCCCGGGTCGTGACAAAAGATGGTATCAGAGCCCTAGGTTTATAATGGTCCTCGGAGCCCAACATGCTGCGTTGAGTAGAGTTCTATTCATGGGCGTGAAGTGCACTATACCTATGAGTGGGAGGCTACGAAGACGTATTAGGAAATTTCTCCCTTCTTCATGTCTTGTATCGTGCTGTGACTAGGTTATGAAATTTCCTTACTTACTAGCATCGTTAATCCATTTCAGTAAATGCCTCGAGGAAGACCTCCACTACCTAGGCCGGCTCCGACTGTTGAAGATCAGGCCCCTCACGAGCCTATGGAGGAGCCTATCTCTAATGGTGAATTTTGTACCGCTTTTGCCATGCTTGCACAGGCGGTGACTGCTCAGGCAAGGCAAGCTAATTTGCCACGGGACCCTACACCCGCATCTATTGTGAGGGATTTCACCTGGATGAATCCTCCAGAATCTATGGATCGAGGGCTGATGAGGATGCTCATGAATTCATTGATGAGCTTTCAAAAATACTGAACATTATGGGCGTCTCTTCTGAGGAAAAAACTGGATTGGCTGCTTACCAGCTGAAGGATGAAGCCCAGGTATGGTATTCACAGCGGGCTATGGAAAGGGTCTGTGATGGTAATGTCAAGTGGGGAGAGTTCAAATATGCCTTTCTCGATCGCTTCTTTCCACTTGAGGTGAGGGAGGCCAAAATGACCAACTTTGTCAACCTTAAGCAGGAGAGTACGAGTGTGAGGGACTATGTCCTCAAGTTTACCAAACTATCCAAATATGCTCCGTCCCTGGTGGTTGATCCCCGTGCAAGGATGCACAAATTTGTTTCGGAAATTTCCGACTTGTTGGTGAAAGAATGTCGCACTGCTATGCTGATTGGGGATATGGATATTGCTAGACTCATGGTATATGCTGAGCAGATTGAAGGGGAGAAACTCAAAGAGAAAAGTGCACACTATCCCAAGAGAGCTCGCTTTGATGGTAGGTTCTCCGGTGCAAGGAATGTTGGTTTTGGTCGCTTCCAACAGGGCCAAGGTTCGGGGGGCCGAGTGGCTAATGCTCGGGCACCCCCTCCCAGGGTATTGGTGGGTGGCTAACCAGGATATATTATGTGTGACAAGTGTGGGGGGCCCCACACAGGTGCCTGGTGGAGAGATTTGGGACTTTACTTTGGATGTGGAAGTAAGGACCACAAAGTTGTTGATTGCCCTAGGAGTGCGCGTGGAGGCCGAGGATAGGTAGCCCAAGGCGGGCGGGGTCAGCAAAAGGGTCCCCAAGGTGTTTCCCCAAGGAACAACAAGTTTTATACTCTCCATGCTCGCCAGGATGTTGAGGAAGCTCCAGATGTCATGACTGGTATGTTAAAAGTCTTTGATTTTGATGCTTATGTTTTGCTTGACCCAGGTGCAAACTTGTCTTTTGTGACTCCACTGTTGGCTGTCAAGTTCGATTTGAAACCCAGACTCTAAGGGAGCCTTTCTCGGTCTATACCCTGGGTGAATCTATTGTTGCTCATAGAGTCTATTACAGGTGCACTATTGCTGTGTTGCATAAAATCTTTCCATGTGATCTTGTGAAACTTGAGATGTTTGATTTTGATGTAATTCTTGAAATGGATTGGCTGTATGCATCTTATGCTTCCATAGATTGTAGAACCCGAAAGGTCCATTTCCAACCTCTCGATGAGCTAGATCTTCAATGGAAGGGTGGTGATTCCTCTATTAAAGGTAGGTTTATTTCCTACCTCAAGGCACGGAAAATGATTTCTAAGGGGTGCATTTATCATATGGTGAGGGTCAGAGGTGCAGATTCCGAGGTGCCTACTCTCGAGTCGGTCCCTGTGGTGAATGAATTTTCGGATGTGTTTCCCGAGGACTTACCAAGCATTCCTCCAGATAGAGAGATAGACTTTGGCATAGATCTTCTTTCAAATACTCAGCCTATTTCTATCCCTCCATATTGGATGGCCCCGACATAATTGAAAGAGTTAAAGGAGCAGCTAAATGACCTATTAGAGAAGGGTTTTATTCGTCTAGGTCATCACCGTGGGGTGCTCCAGTGTTGTTTGTAAAAAAGAAGGACGGGTCTCTCCGTATGTGTATTGACTACAGGCAGCTGAATAAGGTGACCATTAAGAACAAGTACCCGTTGCCAAGGATTGATGATTTATTTGACCAGCTTCAAGGTGCCACTCACTTTTCGAAGATTGATCTCCATTCCAGGTATCATCAGTTGAATGTTAGGGAATGTGATATCCCCAAAACAGCTTTTCGAACGAGGTACGGACATTTCGAATTTGTGGTGATGTCGTTTGGCCTAACCAATGCTCCGACTGTATTTATGGACTTGATGAACAGAGTGTTTAAACCTTTCTTGGACATCTTCGTGGTGGTCTTTATTGATGATATTCTCATTTACTCCTGAAGTGAACAGGAGCGCGGAAATCATTTGAGAATAGCCCTCCAAACTCTAAGGGAAAAGAAATTGTATGCCAAGTTTAGCAAGTGCAAATTCTGGTTGGGCAAAGTGTCTTTCCTTGGTCATGTGGTGTCCGGAGATGGTATCAAGGTGGATCCGAGGAAAACAGAGGCGGTGAAATATTGTCCTAGACCATTGACTCCTTAGGATATCCGCAGTTTTCTCGGGTTGGCCGGGTACTACAGAAGATTCATGGAAGGTTTCTCATTTATTGCCTCTCCATTGACCAAGTTGACCCAAAAGCAGGATAAGTTTACATGGCCGGATGAATGCGAGAGAAGTTTTCAAACCTTGAAGGATCGGCTTACGTCAGCTCCTGTCTTGACCTTGCCCAATGGCTCAGAAGGGTTCGTAGTGTATTGCGATGCCTCGCGGATTGAATTGGGTTGTGTACTTATGGAGAATGGTAAGGTGATAGCCTATGCATCAAGACATTTGAAGGTGCATGAACGAAACTATCCTACACATGACCTTGAACTGGCAGCGGGGGTTTTTGCTTTGAAAATTTGGAGGCATTATTTGTATGGGGTCCATGTTGATGTATTCACCGATCACAAGAATTTGCAGTATGTTTTCACTCAGAAGGATCTTAACCTCAGGCAAAGGAGGTGGTTGGAGTTTCTGAAAGATTACGACATGAGTATGCTGTATTATCCGGGCAAGGCCAATGTTGTAGCCGATGCTCTCAGCAGGTTGTCTATGGGAAGTGTGGCACATGTTGAAAATGGGAAGAGGGAGTTGGTAACGGATGTTCACCGGTTGGCTAGGTTGGGTGTCAGGTTGACTGATTCCAGAGGGGGATGGTATTCGGGTTCAGAATTGTAACACCCCACATCTTACATGTACTAGTTCAATGCATATGAAACATGATATTGTGGGGTCAAACCAGTACATATTTTTTTAAAAGTACTTAATTGCAGATTAGAGGGTTATATGTACGTCTAACGCTCAAGATGACAGAGTATATGTAAGTTTTAAGTCAAATTAGGGAGAACGCGACCTTAAACAAAGTGAAAGGAAGTGAGGTGCTTGTGAGACTTAGGAAGCTAACAGGTGAGTCACCTACGTGCTTAATTTAAATAGGCTAGGTAGACGGAGTCAAGGCCCAACGCCGAATTTGTTCAAGTTCGATAAAGAATAAACCACGAGGTAAGGATGTCATATGGACACATGGTTTAGCATCGTAAAAAGACAACATTTTCAGCCCAAGATGAATAGGAAAAGGGTCAAATTACATTCACAACCCAATTCACAAATAGGGCCCAAACTAAGTGGTGTAAAAGGGAAACATTTACAGCAAAGCCTTTCCAATTGAAGCCCAAGTGAAAAGGCCAAGTTGTTTCATCATCAACTTAATAAAATAAGGCTTGAAATACAGAAGAAAGTCAGCCAAAAGTGGCCCTTTAAAAGGGGCAAAAATCCAACAACTTTTAGTCATTTTCTCAAAGCCAAAAATAAGATTTTCTTCAAAGTTTCTCCTTGCTCTCTTTTCATTATCTAAAGCAGCCAAGGCACACCTCTAGGGTTATTGAAGAGCACTTGATCCTTGAGGTATAAGGTAAGTAAAAATACCTATGGTCTGGTATAATATTTCCATGAAAAACATTAAGAGTATGCTGATTGTACTTGTGCAGGAATTTGGAACAACATGTGTTCCAAAGATTGTTGTCCACTTTTCTTGTTTATTAAGAGGTTTTTCTCTTGTTGGTTGGTTGTATTATGAAGTAATGTTTATGTTTTTAGCAAGGTTTGGTTTTGTAGTGATGTGAGAGGCGGTTGCACCATTTTTATCTTCCGCAAAAATGAGTTCTTATATGATACCTTAATTCCGCTCTTAGTAAGAATTCGTGGATTGAATATTGGAAATTGTTGTCTCATGTTTTCCATATACTTGGTGACTGTTTTAGGACTGTTTTTGTGTGTACATATGTTGAGGACAGTTTGGTTGAGGATTGAAATAGAATGGTTGACACCGAAATGTAACGAAAGGACGTAATGTTACGTTGCCTACTTGCGTGTTGTGTAGAATTATTGTATGTTGTACTTTATGAGCTGTTATAACACTATTACGGGACTAAAACAAGCTGGATATGATATGTATATGAGAATGTGTATTAGAAAATACGATTAGGAGTGGAAAAGTTGAAAGAATACTCTTTGGTTGCTAATTACGAGCTTGCTGCCCGGATATTATTGTTGGGTGAAATTGGACTACCAAGATGTGTCTATTAGCTGCTAACACTAGTTTTATCACCTACTGTATTGTAGATAAGTATTTGGAGGAAAAAGATACTACTCCGAGGTAATAACGACATAGTGCAACGAGGTATATAAGGCTACTTGATTTCCTCTTATTTGGCATGAAATCTAGGTTCTTCCTTCGTACATAAAGGAACTTACCAACTCCGACATAACTAATAACTGTGTCTCCACTTCTTACCATGTTCATATGTTCCTATACATAGCCATTGTCAAATTTGCATGCGTACTTGGGTACCAAAGATACATGCGTTCCTTTTTACCAAATAAAGTCCATGTGTTGTTTAATCTTCTACACGTTTCATTAGTTGTGTAACTCTCTTTACATTATGGTATTATCTTGTGTGGTTGTTTATATGTCACATGTCATGTCTATATTCCTACAACTCTAAATGTTATGACCACCAAAAGAATCATCTCAAAAGTAAATAAAAGATAACTCAAAGTTGCTTATTAATGGGTGATATCCCAGGGGGTGGAAGAATCGCCTAACATGGGTCGATCCCATATTACGGGGGGTATCCCAGGGGTGAAAGGAAAGCCTAGCATGGGTCGATCCCGATATTGATTTACCACTAATCAGCTGGTCATTTACATGATATATTATGCACAGATTATATAGTAAAGAAAGGTTAAGTAATAAAAAGACATAAAGTGCATGATTCCACAGTATGAAAAGGTGGTCTTTTATCCTTACACACCAGTGTGTGATTTCATTTGAGTTCTTATTTCATATACAGTATTTCCTGCCTTACATATTCAATACATTATCTCTTACTAACGTCCCTTACGGGGGACCTGCATTTCATGCTGCAGGTACAAGAGCTACTAGATCTCTCTAATAAGAGTACATGATTTCCAGCTGCTATTACTGAGCTCCAAGTTTCTTCGGGGCTTGTGTGTCTAGAGTTTGTATTTTGTATTGTATAGTTGGTCATGAGGCGGGCCCTGTCCCGACCCATATGGATATTGTTCCTTACCTAGAGGCTTTGTAGACTATGTAAACTAAAATGTGGTCAAGTAGCGTACTGTAGACATCGTGGCTCCATGGCTCTAATGGCCTAGTCTTATGCATTTACTTTTGGCTTATTAATACAGTTTAATTTCTTTTGACAGCATGTTGAATATGGAAACCTCTTAAATGTTCATAGCAGGTGCATACTTATATGTTCGTTCTCCCGAGCCTTGTCGGCAACGGGTGCCAATCTGCCTTAGTGGGACTTAGGGCGTGACAAGAATGGGGCAGAATCTTCTATGGCGAATGAGGTGAAAGCTAAGCAAGATCTAGACCCATCGTTAATTGAGTTAAAGAAGTTGGTTGCTACAAAGGAGATCGAGGCGTTCTCCCAAGGGGGAGATAGTGTACTTCGGTACCAAGACCGGCTTTGTGTTCCTGATGTGGATGACCTTAGGAAGGTGATTATGAGCGAGGCTCACGACTCTCGCTACTCTATTCACCTAGGGTCTACCAAAAAGTGTACTGGGATTTGAGAGAGGTGTATTGGTAGCATGGTATGAAGAGGGATATTGCCAAGTTCGTGTCCGAATGCCCGAGTAGTCAGCAAATGAAGGTAGAACACCAAAGGCCTGGTGGTTTGGCCCAAGACATTGAATTTCTCACATTGAAATTCTCACATGGAAATGGGAGGATGTGAATATGGACTTCGTGGTTGGATTGCCTCGGACCCGAAGGCAATTCGACTCCATTTGGGTTATTGTGGATCGGATGACAAAATCGGCTCACTTTCTACCGGTCAGGACTACCTTCAGTGCCGAGGACTACGCAAAATTATATATTCAAGAGTTGGTGAGGTTGCATGGCGTACCTAGATCCATCATATCGGATCGTGGTGCTCAATTCACTTCCTACTTTTGGAAATCTTTTATGAAGGGCCTCGGGACCAAAACTAAGACGAGTTCCGCTTTTCATCCTCAAACTGATGGCCAAGCGGAGAGGACTATTCAAACCTTAGAGGATATGTTGAGGGCGTGAGTGTTGGAGTTTAAGGGGAATTGGGATGATCATCTTCCACTTATCGAATTTTCTTATAATAATAGCTTCTATGCTAGCATTGGCATGACGCCGTTTGAAGCCTTGTATGAGAGGAGGTGTAGATCCCCGGTGGGGTGGTTTGAATTGGGTGAGATGGCTTTATTTGGCCCGGATTTGGTGTTGGACGCCATAGAAAAGGTAAAAGTGATTAGGGAGAGATTGAAGGCAGCCCAAAGTCGCCAAAAGTCCTACGCGGATAGTAGGAGAAGGGACCTCGAATTCATGTCGGGGATTGGGTTTATGTGAAAGTCTCTCCTATGATGGGCGTAATGCGTTTCGGCAAAAAGGGCAAGTCAAGCCCCCGATATATTGGTCCCTATGAAATTGTTGAGCGGATTGGAGGTGTGGCTTACAAGTTGGAGTTACCTCCGGATTTGGGTTCCATTTATTCGGTCTTCCATGCATCCATGTTGAAAACAATTAGTTGGTGATCCTAGCACCATTGTTCCTTTGGAGGGAATTGAGGTCGAGGAAAACTTGACTTATGAGGAGGTGCCGGTGGCAATCTTGGATAGGCAAGTAAAATGGCTTCGCAATAAGGATGTGGCTTCGGTAAAGGTACTTTGGAGAAATCAACTAGTGGAGAGTGCTATTTGGGAGGCGGAGCTTGACATGATGAAACTATCGCGCCCCATTTTTTCTCGCGAAAAGATGGGTACCTGGACGATGTCGTGGCAACGACTCTTTTGGAATTTTGTTAAATTGAAGAGTCGCCACCTAATGATTGGGTGCATTAGGACACTATTCTAAGTCTAAGAAATTAATCTAAAGGTCAAGTTACCAGAGATCGGGTAAGGGTTCTAGTTACCTCGAAGGGAAGGTGTTAAGCACCCTTCGAAGTCCGCAAATGCGGGTCCCGACCGTGTCTCGTATTTATATGAGGGTTACAAATAAGGGTCTTTTATTTTTTTTAAAAGAAATCCTAGATTGATTCTAAGTGATAACCAATTAATTAAACAAATAAATGAACGAGAGGAAATCACATTAATTATTTACTCGGATCAGTCGCACTTGGCTATTTACCAAGCCCAAGGACGGAAACCAAGGTTTCGTCCTATTAAGGGTCAAGCGTAGATCATCATATCCGAGGTCCTATCTACCCCTACCCCTCCTAAGTTCGTTTTATTAATTAACTTAACGGCGAACTAAAAATATAAAAGACTGACGGGTCCTAGAATGCCTATCGTCCCATCCTATAGTCCATGAGGCATTGGACTTCTATTTTCGTGGTTCTAGACTTAAAAGAAAATCTAGGTTTCCTATTAGACTCGTGTCAAACAAAACAAGCAAGACAACAATTTAGCAACAAGGTCTCAAATAGCCTCTTAAACGAAATAAGTCGCCTATCACCATTAGATGAGATAATTCAAAATATTAGTTATTTAAGAAAAGATTTGATTCTTAAGAGAACATTAGTATTTTCCTTTTTAACCAGTTTAAATTGGAAAGAATTTCTAAAGGCTTTTGTTAAACGCGAACATGACATGCTAGAATTAGATAAGCCCCTATATGCGATAAAATCAAACCCATAATTTCTAACCTAATTTTAGAATGTGAAAACAACCCTAAAAGCATGATTTCTACAAAATATATATATGTTTTCTAGCATGTGATGATATCAAAATCATGAAGAATGACATAGATTTGAGATGGGAAATAATGTCCTAGAAGCATGATTTTCTACAAAAGATATGTATTAAGTCCAATGAACATGTTTTCTAGCATGTAAGGGTATCAACAATCATGAAAAAAAAGGACATAAATTTGTAATGTGAAATAATATCCTAGAAGCATGGTTTCTACAAAATATATGTATTAAGTCCTATGAACCTGTTTTCTAGCATGTAAGGATATCAAAAAAATCATAAAAAAAGGGCATAAATGTGAAATAATATCCTAAAAGCATAGTTTCTAAAATATATTATTGCGTGTGATATCTACAACTTTATCTAATTCAATTTTATTAGTTAAGAAAGTTGCTCACATAATTTCCTTTTGAACCCTACGTTAAAATTGCCTAGGTGAGACAAAATGTAAGAAGAATAACACGTAATCCCCTCCCCCTCTTTTCACTACATCCCCCATTTCATTGCTTTTATTACAAGTTTTGCGGGAAAATAAAATAGAATACAATGAACATATTAAAAGAAAATTTTCTTCTTGGCCTGTCCTCCACCGGTCCCGGCGACTCTTCGCGATCTTGCTGTATACAAACAACAGAAAGTAATATATATTATAAAATATGTATATAAGTCTGCTTACCAATCAAGAGAATCTTGTATGTTGAGAAATAAACAAAAAAATCCTCTACTTTTCTTGTTATATTTTTTAGAGAAGAGAGGGAAATAATACAAAGTATAAGCAAAAAGAAAAACAGGAGAATGAGAGGAAGAGAGTTTCCTTTTTCTTTTGTAGAGACTTGTGGGGAGCAGAGACTTGTGGGGAGCAGTGTGTGTAAGTTGTGGGAAGATGGGTTTGTTTATATAGTAGTGAGAGTACAATTAACAAAAGGTAATAAAATCAATTAACATAATTAAATTTGTCACAATAGGAAAATGAATCAATAATTTTGGGACTCAATTAAAGTCCTTCCAAGATTAGTTTTAGTAAGAAATATCCCTTGCCATGTACAAAAATATACCATAATCCAGTAATTCCGCATCTTAAATTAGGTACTTTAGATACGAAAAATTTAAAAAGCTAGTTAGTTAAAGGAAAAAAGGTAACTCAATCACATTAAAATTTACCATAAACGTAAATTCTATCCTAAACATAGGCAGTAACAATTAAATTATTCTTATTTCAAACAAATTCAGACTAAAACATGCTAAAGTAAAAGAATTCTAAACCTAAATTAAATTATCGAACAAAATCAAGGAAATAACAGATAGTAGTGAATTTTAAGTTCTAACCTTAAGTTGAAAAAATAAAAACGAATATCAAGAAACGGAAAAACCTGATTATCGCCGAAGAAAAAAAACTTCCCTTCACAATGCATTTCAGGCTGTTTCTGGCGAGGCAGTGGGGGCTGCTGCGGTTGTTGGTTGGGGTTGACGGGTTGGGGTCGATTTTTGTGTCGTGGGTGAAAAATGGGGGCCGTGCAGTTGAGAGCAGAGGGATGAGGCGGCTATTGGTGGAGAGGAAGAGGAGAAGAGAGAGAGAGAGGGGGAGAAGGTGATGAGAGAGAGGCGGCAGCCGGCCGCCACCTAGGGTTTTTGGGGCCGTTTTGTGGGGGGTTGTTCTGGCAGTGAGGGGAAAGAAGGAGGAGGTGAAGCGGGGAGAGAGGAGAGGGAGGCGCCAAGGCGGCGCCGGCGATTGCCGGCAAGGAGAGAGGGGCCGCTGCTGGGGTGATTTAGTGTGCGACAGCAGTGGGGTTTTCGGGGCGGTAGTCGAGGGGAGAGAGGGCGGCGACCGGGGCTGCTGGGTGAATGGGAGAGGAGAGAGTGGTGTTGCGGGAAGAGGGAGAGGAGAGGGAGAGAGAGGGCGGTTGCCAAGTAGCGGCGCCATCGGGGAGAGAGAGAGGGCGGCTGCCAAGCAGCGGCGCCGTCGGGGAGAGAGAGGGGAGAGTAGGGATGGCAACCATGGCTGCTATCCTCTCATGGAGGGGGAAAATTGAAAAAATTTAGGGTTTAGGGGGGTATTTGGGAATAAAAAAATAGAAAAGTGGTTCGGGTCGGATCCGGGTCAAAATGGGTAACCTAAATTTAAATATTAGCCATAAATTGTTGAACTTTAAAATTAAGTCACTGATTAAATTTGGGTTAAAAATGCAAAGATTGTAAAAGAATAGCTATAATTGAAATAATTTCAAAGAATTTGGCTAAAATTTAAATGAATTCGAACAAAATGAGATAAAAATTGAATTAGTTGTCATCTAATTATTATTTTGAAATAATATTTTTATTCAACGACAATACTTTATAGATAAAAAATATTTGAACGTATTAAGATTGTTAAAAAATTGGTAATATTATGCGTTTTAAGAGATAAAAATAATTAATATAATAGATAATGAATATTACTACCATGGTTTGACAATTTTGCTAAATCAAATTAATAACAATAAAGATGATAACAACAACAACAACAACAACAACAACAACAATAATAGTAGTAATAATAAGAATAATATTAATAATAATAATAATAATAATAATAACAACAACAACAACAACAACAAGAAGAAGAAGAAGAATGACAATAATAATAACGGTAATTTTAAAAGTGATAAGATAATTAACGAATATATGTTAATTTTTTTTCAAACTCGAGAATTTTATAAAATGTGCGATTACTCCAATAATATTGAGAAATAAAGTCAAAGTTTTAAAAATACCCATTTTAATCAAATGACGTCGTAAAATACGTTATGGGTCGGTCAAAATTGGGTGTCAACAAAAATGATACCCCCATCTCTTCCAATCTACTCAAGCCTAAGGTACTAGGGATCTTCCTTATCAATTGTGTCATTTCTTGCCTTCTTGAGTCTCATGACATGACATGCATATGTGTACACTAAAAGATTTTCCTTTCTTAACAAATGAGTTGATGCAATCTTGATATGAGTTTTGGTCTTGAACTATAATTTGATATGTGGCATAAGGTTTTTTGTACAAACCTTTTATTTTGAGTTGAGTTGTGCATTCTGTCTTGTGTTGGAAGTATCTTGCCTTAACTCTAACTTTTCAAGCCTTGTTCTTGCACATTCGGGAACGAATGTTCCCCAAGGGGGAGATAATGAAAAGTCCCGGATCATTGACGTCACTTTGAGGTCCACCAAAACTTGCCCAGAAATTCTGCCAGGCATCACTTCATAGAGAGCCTACACGGCCCGTGTGAAGTCACACAGAGCGTGTGACTTCCTGTGGAGTGACACCTGGGAGAGGGGAGGGTAAACGGACCAGTAAACGGCCCGTGTGACCTTGGACAGTTCGTAAATGTGTAGTATGGAGGGCTACCTGCACACGGACAGGGTCACGGACCGTGTGACCGTAGACGGTCCGTGTACCGGTCTGTGTGGTGCTACTTGCTCCGGAAAATCTTGCCTCTGAGGATTTTTAAGTCCAGGGTCACGATACAGTAAACAGTTCGTGTGACACTACATAGATCGTGTACCTGACCGTAGGCCCTAGACGGACCAATTTCAGGTGCGTTTCATTAATGGCATTTTTGAAATATTGGGTGTTCCAAATGAAAATTTTGTCATTTCTCACCCCTCCTAAGCTACCTATATAAGCTATTCACCCTTACTTTTCAGCCATTTCTCTCATTTCACTCCTCTCTCTAAAATTCACTCCTTCAAGACTCTCCAACATCCCTTTAGGATCATTCAAGCTAAGACTCCTAATTTGAGCCCATTTCTCTCCAAGTGTTGTCTTCAATCAGGTATGTGGGTGTTGATTGTTGTTCTCTTCCAACCAAGAAGACCCAAAGTCCTTTTTAAACTATCTTATGAACTTGTCCACTAAAATGTGAATTTTGACTACTTGATCTTGGTTACTTGAACAATGCATGTTCTATTTAAGACTCCGAAAATTGAGTTATGTTAGTTTTATTATAATGAGCTACTTGGATTATGAAACTATGAACATGCATGTCTCTTTAAAGATGTTATAATGCATGAGTGATATTTACTACCATTTGCTATTAATTTTATTATGGATTTTCTAGTCTTTACATTATATTGCTATGTTTTAGCTATTCTCTAAATTACCCATGCCATCCCTACATTGTGCATTGTATCACACTCATGGCATTGATACATGAAAATTTGAAAATGTGCGACTAAGTCCAATTTCGTTTTTGAAAAGAATTATGATATGATTTTTGGTAAGACATGGGATATGACAAGAAGGTGATCACCGGTATGTCTATGATTATGGCTCTTGGAGCATTTTGGATACTTGCACCACCTTGGTTATGTAAAAAAGCTATTCCTTGCATGAACCATGCGATTATGGCATTATGATATGGCATTTGAGCCTACATGTGCATTTGAATTTTGAAATGAATATTTGAGCCTCTTGAAAGCATATGTATATGTATATGTATATAAGTATTCTTGCGGGATGTGTAAAACTTAGCACCGATGGATTGGGGGCGTTAGGGATATCCCCAAGGTCCCTCTCCCTTTCCTTGCACTATGTGCCAACATAGGGACGGATGTTATCCATCTATATGTTCATGATATGATATGTCTTGATTTGATTCTTCAAATCCTTCCGAAAAGCGTGGTCGTAAGGAAGGTGACCACCCACCGAAAAGCATGGTCGTAAGGTGTGGTGTAGATTACTCTTGGCAAGTAATTTTCTCCCTACCGGTGGGAGGTCCAAATTGGTCCACTTCGTGTAATAGCTCACATGGATTTGGTTTGTCGGTTATAGTCCATCCCCGCTATATAGGAGCATTATCGAATTACACACATCACGAATTTCATGGCATCTCGTATACTAAATTCCTTTGCTTATATGATCCTTGTATGTTATGTGCCCTTGTCATCCAACATTGATATACAAGTTCGATAAGTCATATGCATTGCATGCCTGCATACTTAGTACATTCAAACGTACTAACACATACTCTATGCTTACATGATTTCACCATATAGGAACCGAGCAGTTTGAGTATCAGTCGCCAGACGAATAGTCCTCCTTTGAAGATATTTTTGCGGTGAGCCCCATCTTCCGAGGCGAGCTTTTGTTCTTGTGTTCCTTATGTATATATTCTTTTGTTGAGAGTGAGCCCGAAACTTGTCCAGGCCCCTGTTCCTTAACTATAGGCATATGTTGGGCGTTTTGTAAAAACCTTGTTATTTAGCTGTACTTATAAAAAATGCTCTTTTTGGGTCTTGAATTTCCGTTATTTATTTACTTGTCTTTAAAAGCTCTTGAACCAAGCTTCGTAGATTTGAAATTTTGAGGCTTGTTTGGGGACTCTCGGGTCCCCATTCGCCATATCACATCTAGGCCCCGACCCCGGGTCGTGATAGCTGGTGTGCCGGTGGACTAATTATGGCTAAGCCCTTATGTTTCAATTTGCAGCCACTTAGTCTTGAGCTTGGTGGAAAAAGTCCAATAGTTGTGTTTGACGACATCAACTTTGATTTAGGTTTGTTCTATTTAAATTGTACACTTGACTTAGTTAAGAAGTTAACGTCACCCTTTAGTTTAGGAATATAATCATGGTTCTTGATCCTATATTTTTTGTTGTCTAATGCAGCTGCTGAGTGAACCCTTTTTGGTATCTTTGCGAATCTTGGTCAAGTTTGCAGTGCAACATCACGGCTTATAATACAGGTAACAAGTGTTAAATATGGATGAGGTCCACATATTTAGTCACAAGGGTTTCCCTTGGTTAGTTCAGTCCTGGATTGACACTATTTAACATTATCGAGGAAGTACCTCTCAAAACACCTGTGTGTATGTTGGATCGTCAAGTCATGTTGTGCTTGGCAGTATAATAGGAACGTGAATTTCAACTCTTTAACACTTTGTGAGAGAGGTTGTGTTTGAGAGAAGCTCACCAAAATTGTCACTTTGATTCAAATTGTCGGACATCGACTTACCTACCTATTTCTTGGAAAAATTTGGGATAACAGTTCATTTAGTTTGATTTCTTAGAACGAAAGGATTGTTCAGGGTAGAAAAGATAAATTTATTTCCTAGATATGAGTTGATGTGGATTGCTAGGGTGTAATTTTTTGTTTTAATTTGGATATCAATTGAGTTATCTAATGAAATGATACTTTTATAGTTAGAAATTGCATGGAGTAGGGGTCTTGAAATCACTATTGTTCATTGATGCAGGGGTCTTGAAAAATACTTCGCAGGTGACAGAGTATACTAGCAATGAACCATGAATTGTTTACAAGTCACCTTCAAATAACTAGTGAAAAAGAGTTTGTTCAAGAAGCAGTTTTAATCATGTGCAAAATTAAACATTAGTAGTCTATTAGAATTGTTTGTTTATTTCATTAATTAGCCAAAGGGTTGGTAATAAATCAAATTATCGAATCGAATCGAAGTTCCATGAGAGGTTTTCATCGTCTTTTGTTATTTACTCTGCTTTAATGTTAGCTTGATCCTGAACTAGTAATTTATTATTTTCCTTATTTTCAATTTTCTTGATTCATAAAAGATATTACTTTGCTATAGGCGATAATCAGGTGACAGAATTAAGATATGTCTCTCTCACACACACACACACATCACATGCTTGGTAGGAGTTTGTCTTCCATTGACATTCTTAGACTTTTCATTTCTTTGTGTCTCGATTTAATATTTAATGTGAATTAAAATGTTATATCTCCTTTCATGTAGATTTAGTCCTATAAAAAATGTGTGAAGGCTTTAAGCCTTTTTTTTTCGCTTATACAAGTTTTGGAAGGTGGAAATCAAGACTATAGTTGCTACACAAGTTCTTCTGCAGTGATATTTGAGAAGAAACCTCAATTTTATTATCTTAGTTTTAATAATATTTAATATATTTCAGTTAGACTATCAAGTTGAATAATTTTCCTTAATGTTAGTTTTTTTTTTAGCATGTAATGAGATATCATGTCAATACCATTTTATTTATTTTTAATCACCTTATGACATACTGTGTAATTATTTTTATTATTATCTTGCTTATGTTAGTATGTTGCTATTTTAAATTGTATAATATATTATTTAATAATTATAATATTATTTAATTTTCAAATTGATGTAAACAAATTTAAATATAAATTGTAAATAGTATCACCATGTATTAAATGCCATCTAATATTTGTGATTAGTGACAAAATATTTCATCATTAAAAGCTTAATTTTTAGCGACGACTATATCATACTTTTTAAGATAACCACATTGTCGTCATAAAAGTGTGACATTTAGTGACAAGAAATATCTTTGTCCCAAATTATCTATTTATTACCAACAAATTGAATTTGTATTTTGTGACAATTGTGATTGTCGCTAATTACGATATTTTGTAGTGACATTTTATTGTCGTTAAAGAAAATATTATTAGTGACGAGATGATTGTTTTTAACTACGGAATTATGAAAAATTAACTTCGTCACTATTTTATACATTTAGTGGCAAAAAAAAAATCATACATAAATGATAGTTTATAATGATGAAATAATATTTTTTTTTATTTATACAATTCCGAGTAAGTCTTGGGCACATTTAATTAAAATGGGAGTCGTTACCATTTATCTCGGAGGCAGCCATGCAAGGGTATACATTGGTATACCATATGTATACACAGATATGCAGCCAAGGAGGGAAAAGGGCCAAAGGCCCTAATAATTTTTTCTTTTTTGCAGCCGCTGATCTTATGGGCTAGCAGGCCCAATGCTGATCTAGTCTCGATGCGGAATGAAAATTTTTCTAAGTCTAGGAAGATTCTAGAGGGGATCTGCGGTTCGTAAATGGAACTACGAAGCATATTGTAGGTTCGTGGTTTGAGAAGTGCAATTTTCAGTAGTTATGTTTTTGTGACACTCAAAGTACGAACGCCAAGTACGACCTGTACTTTGATCTATAAATGATAAATATTTTTCTAAAATGATATACGTAGGTAATAAATAAAAAATATATTTAAAAGCAACAAAATTTTTATAAAAGAAACACAAAAAATAATTATCCTTAAAAAAAAAATACATATTGGGCATGTGCCAGCACAAACTCCTGTGTCTAATTAATATAAAAAGGGCAAACTTGTCAAATTATAATTAATTTATTTTAATAGATTTAATAAATGATTGTAAAAATCAAAATAAGGAAGGTAAATGTAATATAGTAGACCTTACAGGAGGTGATTGTAATAAAGTGAAATCAGAACGATGTCTTTGAAATTATTCCTAAATTTAAAATTAATGGCGAATTGAAGAGTGTATTGGGGAGAAAAGAAACACCCCTATGGAAAGTTGGGCGGTGCCGGAGTCTGACATCTTCTTCTGCACAATCCTATCATTACCACTTAGGTTACTTTTTTATTGCAAATTAATTGTTTTTCCAAATTCCCTTTTTGCTTCCTCCTCTTTCTTGGATTCTTTTTTATTTTTGTTATTATTTTCTTCTAAATAATTGCTAATTGTTCTTGGAAAGAGTTGGTTGTGTTGCCCGGCCCTCACTTACATTTCTTGATTCAAGTTGATATTCATACTCAATTTGATATTTTGTTCTATGATTTTGATGACAATGATAACTACTTTCAATTTGTTTATCTAGTTTTGAGTTTGACAAAAAAGATAGTGACATTTTATTTTTAAAACTAAAACAAATAAATTGAAACGGGGAATAGTTTTTATGATTGATTTTGGTATATGATATTTAGTACTTGACTGCCTGGCAAGAGTTATATTTACTCAGTTTTGCCTGTAATGGGATAGTTCAAAGATGAAATTCTTCTTATATATTCATCATACATTGAAACAATTCATTTGTAGGAAGGAATAGGAGCTTGTAAAAATTGAGAGGGTGGTGACAAAAAAGAGTTGAAATTAGTATTGGTGACAAGTTTGACCTTGACCAGTCAAACTTGTCATTAGTTAAATAATTGTGTGATTAAGTTAATGATGGGTGTAAGTGTAAAGTTTTATAACTTTTGGAACCCATCTATTAAAAAAAAACTTTTTTTTTTTAAAAAATAAAAATAATTTTTTTAAAAAAAAAAATTTAAAATTTAAAAAAAAATTGCAGTCGGGAGATTTCACACTCTCCGCGACACGTCCGCGTCGCGGACTAGTCGCGCGGACACAGTTGATGAACTGTTCTTGGTCCAAAATTGTAGCATCATTTTTTTCGAAATCCGGGGTTTGTTTTTATCATTTGTTTGGTTGAAATAACAAATATTGTTGTTTTGAAGCGTAGTCCATTGTTCGGGGAATTTTTCGGAGCCTTTATCTAAAAATTTTTAAAAATAATTTGCCCGAAACAGTGACCCTCCGCGACGTCTTCGTGTCGCGCACCTGCTTATTTTCTGTAGAGAAAATATTTCGTCATTTTTCGTTTGACCCAGGAGTTTTTTTTTGCTAAACCAACATATTTTAACATTTTGAAGGATGTGTAAGTGGCCGGTGAATTTTTCGGGGCCCGTAGCGAAAAATCCCAAAATTTTAGGGCACGAAAACAGTGACCCTCCGCGACATGTCCGCGTCGTGGAGGCGTCGCGCACCTGCCTATTTTCTGTGGAGAAAATGTTTCGTCCTTTTTCGTTTGACCCAGGAGTTTTTTTGAGAGTTTTCTTTTTGCTAAACCAACATGTCTTAACATTTTGAAGGATGTGTAGGTGGTCGGTGAATTTTTCGGGGCCCGTACCGAAGAATTCCAAAATTTTAGGGTACGAAAACAGTGACCCTCCGCGATATGTTTGCGTCGCGGAGATGTCGCGCACCTGCGTATTTTCTGTGGAGAAAATATTCCGTCGTTTTTCATTTGACTCGGGAGTTTTTTTGAGAGTTTTTTTTGCTAAATCAACATGTCTTAATATTTTGAAGGATGTGTAGGTGGTCAGTGAATTTTTCGGGGCCCGTAGTGAAAAATCTAAAATTTTGGGGCACGAAAACAGTGACCCTCCGCGACATGTCCGCGTCGCGGAGGTGTCGCGCACCTGCTACGAAATTCCCAGCAGCTACTGGAAATAATACAACAACCGCTGTAAAAATTTTGGGGCACGAAAACAGTGACCCTCCGCGACATGTCCGCGTCGCGCACCTGCTACGAAATTCCCAGCAGCTGCTGGAAATAATACAGCAGCTGCTGGAAATAATACAGCAGCTGCTGTACATTTCCCAACAAATGTTGTACATTTCCCAGCAGCTGCTGAGAATAATCCAGCAACTTGCCAACTTGCTATAACAAGTGAATTTTTCGGGGCTCGTAGCAAAAAATCCCAAAATTTTGGGGCAAGAAAACAGTGATCCTCCGCGTCATGTCCGTGTCGCGGAGGTGTCGCGCACCTGCTACGAAATTCCCAGCAGCTGCTGAGAATAATCCAGCAACTTGCCAACTTGCTACAACAAGTTCTAACAAAATGTTTTCCATCGAGTTATTTCTATTGTTGAATTGGACTAAATTCCTTATATTCGTCTGTAACGATGAGCACATGGACTAATTAATGGAAAAAGCCACCGAAATAAGTCTGATTTAGATCTGCCATCGTATTGTTTGTGTAAGTACTATCTCAATGTATAAGATCACTATTGATTCCACCTCAACGCATAAGATAAGTAGTAATTTATTACAAAACGTATCGACGCAACCAAGTAATAGTCACTTTACTTAGTCATCATCACTTACATATGCAATTGCTCAATAGATAGTTTATTACTTGTGAGTAAGCGAAGGCAATGTATAAGATCACTCGTGAATTTAGCATTTTATTTGAAGTCAAAGTAACAAAACTCAACTTATCACTACATATGGCTGATACCATCACCTTATAGTCATCTTCCTATAGGTACTAACGAAAAATCAAAGGTCGGGTCCAGCAGCTACTGGGAATAATACAGCAGCTGCTGTACATTTCCCAGCAGCTGCTATACATTTCCCAGCAAATGCTGTACATTTCCCAGCAGCTGCTGAGAATAATCCAGCAACTTGCCAACTTGCTACAACAAGTTCTAACAAAATATTTTCCATCGAGTTATTTCTATTGTTGAATTGGACTAAATTCCTTATATTCATCTGTAACGATGAGCATATGGACTAATTAATGGAAAAAGCCACCGAAATAAGTCTGATTTAGATCTGCCATCGTATTGTTTGTGTAAGTACTATCTCAATGTATAAGATCACTACTGATTCCACCTCAACGCATAAGATAAGTAGTAATTCATTACAAAACGTATCGACGCAACCAAGTAATAGTCACTTTACTTAGTCACCATCACTTACATATGCAATTGTTCAATAAATTGTTTATTACTTGTGAGTAAGCGAAGACAATGTATAAGATCACTCATGAATTTAGCATTTTATTTAAAGTCGGAGTAACAAAACTCAACTTATCACTACATATGGCTGATACCATCACCTTATAGTCATCTTCCTATAGGTACTAACGAAAAATCAAAGGTCGGGTCCAGCAGCTACTGGGAATAATACAGCAGCTGCTGTACATTTCCTAACAGCTGATATACATTTCCCAGCAAATGCTGTACATTTCCCAGCAGCTGTTGAGAATAATCCAGCAACTTGCCAACTTGCTACAACAAGTTCTAACAAAATGTTTTCCATCGAGTTATTTCTATTATTGAATTGGACTAAATTCCTTATATTCATTTGTAACGATGAGCACATGGACTAATTAATAGAAAAAGCCACCGAAATAAGTCTGATTTAGATCTGCCATCGTATTGTTTGTGTAAGTACTATCTCAATGTATAAGATCACTACTGATTCCACCTCAACGCATAAGATAAGTAGTAATGTATTACAAAATGTATTGACGCAACCAAGTAATAGTCACTTTACTTAGTCACCATCACTTACATATGCAATTGTTCAATAGATTATTTATTACTTATGAGTAAGCGAAGGCAATGTATAAGATCATTCATGAATTTAACATTTTATTTGAAGTCGGAGTAACAAAACTCAACTTATCACTACATATGGCTGATACCATCACCTTATAGTCATCTTCCTATAGATACTAACGAAAAATCAAAGGTCGGGTGCAGCATTTGCTGTACATTTCCCAGCAGCTGTTGTACATTATGATGACGATATCTTCCGGCTCACAATTTAATTCACAGCTACAAATAATTTGATTTACAAAATCCTCATACGAGATATCTCGATTTACAATCATTGCTATCGTCTCGACCATTTCTTTGTCTTTCCAACACCAAATAAAACGATTGTTCGAATCAACTCATTCACCACGACAATCAACTCCTAATACTATTTTATCTCCCATGGATGATCTTCAAGGTACCTATATGAGTAACAGTTAAAAGCGCAACATGAGAAAAGTGTACAAAAATACAACAATTGCAACTACTTCATCATATGAAACCAACTTTGTTAGTCCAGCAACTACTGAACTCAGTCCAGCAGCTGCTGCGCCTTCCCCAAAATGACCAAACTGTGCAGAAATGGCAACAATGGCCGAAAAATCAACAAAACCACAAAACACAAATAAATAGCACCAAATACACTTATATCAGTCATAATAAGGATGGAAACTTACCTTTCAAGTACTTTCAAAGCCTACCCAAACAAATGCCCCAAAAAAATTGATTTCTTTTCACCCAAATTTGAAGCTCAAATCTTTTGTTGGGAAAATACTAACAACAACAACAAGAAGAAGAAGAAGAAGAAGGAGGAGAACAAGAACAAGAAGAAGAAGAAGAAGAACAACTACAACAACAACAAAACCAAAGGAACCGATGCAAATGGAGGAAAAAAAAGTCGCGGGAAATTGGGTCACGGGAGCTGGGAGAAAGATGGAAGGGTTTGGGGGTATTTTGGGTATTTTCTATTGGTGGGTTAAAGTGTAAAAAATTGAACTTGGGGACCTTTTTGAACATTGACTTAAATCATTAACAATTAATTAAATTTTTGTCACCTACACTTAATTGTTAAAACTAGAGTCACTTTTTTTAATTTCCAAACCAAGTTGTCACCCTTGATTAAATGCCCTAAATTAAATGCCCTAGGAGCTTGGTCTTTCCTTTTTCCGGTTCTTTCAATGGCCACAATATCTTCTGGTGCTTTGGTTAATTTAGAAGAGCTGGTTCCATCTTCACAACACTTCAAGCATGGGATTTCTCTTCGTGTAACTGGAAAGTGAGTTCTCACTTTTTGATAATGTATGGTTCTATCTGATAACTAGTTTTCCTGCCTTTGGCTTTTTCTCATCTGTTGTAATCCTTTTATCTATAATCACCAATACATTTGAACTGGGAAGTCTATGTTGTTGTTCATGAGAAGAATAAGCAAGCGAAATTTTGTCTAAATTTGAAATAGCTTCTGTATAATTTGACCTAATTGTTTAGTTGAGTTTGAAGAGAATATTATATGTGTGGCATACTTGTGATTATGAAATGTTAGTCTTCATAATTCTTGCGGCAGGTACAGGGTTACTCCTTAGTCCGGCCGTTTAGGGTAATACTTGTTCATAACAACCTTGGTACAAACCCCATTTCAACTTAATTTGTCTCCTTAAATTATTGTTACCTATGGAACTTGTCTGCAAAAAAGTACTTGTTATTGATGAAATAAATGTGCATATTTCATATTTTGGTTTCCATGAGTTGGTTCGAGAACTTGCTCATCAAGTTAAGGGAGGAAATTTGAAACTTAAGGCTTGACTATTCTTTGTGTTCCCTATAGGCTCCAAGATTATGATGTAGAGACTGCTGTTGCTGTGATTGTTGATAAAAATGCATCATTAAAAGTTGACACACAACACTTGAATATCAATCTTCGCATTGGTTCCATCTTCCAGTTTATTGGAGAACTGCTTCTTGAACCCAATCATGAGGTATGGTAACTTGAATCTTCATATTGTGGCACAAGCTGCTTTACTTGCTTATGGTGTGCAACACGCCTTTGGTCTTCATATTACAGCATTCTAATATCTACCTACTACCCATTTCTCATACCCAAGAAAAATGAGCAGAAAACTTGAATTTAAAAATGGTGCTATTACATGATAGAATCAAAACTATATTGATGCACTGAGAAATTTACCAAAGGTTGAGGAACTTGTGTCTTAGGTCGCAGGTTTGAGCCCTGCACTAAGCGAACTAAGTCCCCATTATTTAAGTGGAGAAGGGTAGAAGGATGGATCCATCATCCCCGAGTTTTAAGGGCTGCAGTTGGGCCAAAGGGTAGACTCCAGAAGGGCTTCTCATTCCTAAAAGAAATAACTGAAATTATAGAATATGACTTGACAATTAGATCACTATGACATTGTTGTTTTAGTGTCTATTTATATAAGCTGATAAGTTGTTGGCTTTTGCCCTTAAACGGTTAGAGTAGCATCAGGCATCAGCTACTGTGGCTAGGGATGTTATGATGTGTGATACACAAATTGATTTCTGATTGCAGGCAATTCTGAAGGCACGAGTTGGACGAAATATAGATGGAATGGATCTCAATCTGTATCGTCAATCTCTGCAGCTCTTGAGAGATTTTCAAGCTAGTAGTTAGACACCTTAGTAAAGGATTTATCATTGAGTAATTTCCAAAAGTAAGTAGCTTATATCACTATGTATAGACCATTATTGTCATATTCATGGTTGGAGTGGAAGCCTTATTGTACAATTTACAAAATGCTGTCTTCCTTCTTAGCTCTGGTCGAAAGGCTTGCATGTCAACGAATGATGTTGGAAGTAGTAGTATTTGCAGAAGAGGGTACTGGTGGTTTTGGGTCCTCTATGTCCAACAAGCATGTCTTTTTCGAAGCAAAATGGACAAGTCTTTACACCTTTCTTTTTTCAATAATTGTTGGACCCTGAATATCACTTTTTTCCATTGAGCAAAACGTGATCGTTTCTTGTGTGTTGTTAAATCATTTTTTCTTCCTCGTAAATAGGTGAATGAATTTTCATATCTAGGCATGCTAAAATCTACTTCACCTGTTTAATAATTTAGGTGGTAGATGTCTGGGCAAATCCAAATCCAGATTAAGAGTTCAAAGATCTCGGAACAATTGATCCATTTTTTTTTTTTGACAAGTTATCTGACAAGATTATATTCTTCTATTCATTTTATAAATGATCAACAATAACAATATATTCAGTGAAATTCACAAGTGGGATTTGGAGAAGATAAATCATGCAGAGGCCTGACCACTACCTCTATGAGGTAGAGATGTGATTTTCGAAAGACTCTTAGCTCAAATGCAACAATCCCAAATACAAAGGAGAAAATATAACAAATAGTGCAATAATGTAACACAATGAACAATATAATACCATGATATATTATTGAAAACAATAATAAATAATTATGGATATCAAACAAAAAGTACAATATTACAATTAGTGTAATGGCAAACATCAACTATCCTAAGCAAAATAACACCACGCTAGCTACTAACCTTATATTCTAATACATGCCTTCACATCTTTTTGTTTAAAGTTATGTTTTTGATAAAATAAAGTAGCTTCGTATCTTATTTAGTTATCTCTCTCCAATTCTTTTTTTTTTCTTTTATTCTTACTTACAATTCGATCTTAAATTTATCACTTGGATTTTATATGTGAAAATGGTCAAAACGGACATGGCTAACAGGACTCTAGCCAAGCCACTCATCCCAAACCCTGCTCCTCAGACAAATTGTAACCTCTGTTGGATGGATACTAAAACTTTTATCAGGTGAATGGTAAGTGAAAACATTACTGATTTCCATAGAATGGAATGGTGAGCTAAAAACACAAAAAAATTGAGGGAGGTACTTTTGGTGTGGTACAGAAAAGGAATGCACCTAATGACATCAATTATATTTGAGAGGGACATTTCAACTGCTCTGCAAAATGGAGTAGCTATATTATGTACAATAAAAGTGCAAATAACACTTGACATTGGCCTCTTAATTGATGAAATATAGGACATTATTAGATCAATTGGCTCTTGGCTTCTCCATACGGCTATATATGTTCATCATTTCTATATTGGAATATACCAATTACTTGCTTCTTTTGGTCCCTCAATAATGTTGTATCCTTAGACCTGTCACTCTTCTCTAGCTCCCTCTCATTCTACTTGTCAAAAACATGCCACATGCATCTTCCCAACTTGCTCATTCACCTCTCTAATTATTTGGATCAGACTACAACTCTTCCCCATCCGGCGTGGATCAAGAATTTGAATTTTATGGTTTTCAAAATTTCAAATACTAATAATTGAATTCAAAATTTAAATAAATTAAAATAATTGAATTCGACTAGATCTCGCACCCCGAAAAATATCAGCAAGGGTCAATTCTGGAGGTTGACTTGCTTTTCTTTTCATGATTGCTGACTTCTTTTAATGGAATTATTTATAAGTTTCAGATGAGCAACTTGAAGGAAGAGATTTGTTAAGAATTTAGGTAAGAAAATAGAGGCAATGCCAAAGTCGTTATATTTAAAATTTTTTATTTATCATTAATAAAATAATTTATCGTCATACAAATAAACAAAGAGTATTTTAGACCATAAATTTCATAAATCTTTCTTTTTAACTTTATATCATATCAAATGATATCACATAAATTGAGACAAGAAAATATAATACTGCAATTAAAGAAAACAAAAAAGTTAAAGGAAATATTTTTTCACTTATCTTTAATCAAAACACCACCTGTTTTGAATTTGTCAATTTGGTCTATTCAGTTATTTTTATTTGTCACTATTTGATTTGGCAGTTGCATTAAGAAAATAATTATTGATATAAGTATTTACACACAATGTCCTTATTAACGATGTTTAATATTAGGTTTTGGAAAATGAGTTGTCCACTATTGACTTGGCACAAGGATAAACAATAAATGATTGAGGTAACTTTACAAATCACCTTATTAAATATAAATCATCTCAATATTGAAAAATGAATACTATTTAGTGACAAGGGAAAATAGACACAAAATGATAATCATTGATAATGAACTGAACAACTATTGTTAGACACCCCAAAATAGTATAGTGGATAAGTAAAGATAGACGAAGTGAGTGACATTTAATGCTAATAATAAGATATGAAAAAAATAATTACTCCCCTGTCCCATTTTATTTGTCATGATAACATTTGGTACAACCCTTGAGGAAAAAATAATTAGAAGTGTTGTTTGATTAATATATTCATTATAAATAATTAAACTTTTCTCTATATAAGTACCTCTTAATTCTAGAATAACTAATGATAATGGCAAAGTTGGAAAGGATAATTAATTCTCTCTTGATTATCGAAATTGATAGTTATTTTTAGTATACATGAATCTGTTTCATTTTATTAGTCGTCGTGATAAGGTTTGATACAATTGCTAAGATAAAAATTAATTAAAAGTGTTTTTTGACTAATATATACATTATAAATAATTAAACTTCTATATGTGTACGTGCCTCTTTATTCTGAAAGAAAAAAATTAAAAAATAATAATTAATTCTCTCTTAATTTTAAATTAATAATTATTTTGAAACAATTATATTTAATACATGTGACAATCAAAACAGAATAGGAGTAGAAACAAAAATGACAAAGTAGTATATAAGTAGAAGACGAAAAAGAAAAGCATTAATGAGACAAATCATTTAGAATGAAGATAGATTAAGGTTTAATGAACCGCCAAACCAATAAGAACATATATGGAAAACGTCAAATAGCACCTACGATTATTTAATGATTGTTTATGTAGGACGATAATGTTTACTAATCAAACGAATAATTATATACCGCCTACTAAATTTTCATCTATTTAGAACCATAAACATACTATATTTAATTATCAGGCCTATTAATTAATTTGATATATGTGGGTCAAATTTTATGTTCATTAGTTTAACATTATTTTTGGTTATTCCTAAGCAACTACATAACAATGCATGGCCAATATTAATTTGAAATCTAAAACTATATGTTCCTGCATATAATATAAATTATAATAAACAAAACAAGACAAGAAAGAAAAAAATAAAAAATAAAAGGTCAAAAGTAAAATGAATTTGACCAAAGTACCCCTATGGCTATTGTAGATTTAAAAGGGCTTTGCAGTAATTTAGGCGTTTCAAATGTTGGTGGTGCATATATAATTGCAACCCAGGATGAATGAAGAGTCTTAAGAATGGAGCATAAATTGGTTGAAGCTTCTCCGATCAGCTTTTGTCGCCGGAGTTTCACCGGAGCTCTGACGGAGACCTGCACTTGCCAGGATTTCGTAATCTGAACATAGAGCTATCGATCAAAAATACTATACTCAACTCTCCCTCAGTACGTTTTCTATACTGTTCTCAGCAAAGGTTGTTTGTTGCTATTGTTAAAGTAATTCCTGATGATGATATGCTGTTTATTAGCATCATATATAAAAATTCCCTTTTAACTTGGCGTATATCTATGACTTCCAGCTGTGAGTATGCATAAATAGATACTTAAACTTGTATATAATTATCACAATTTGCATATTATGCCATATAGGACGTGTGTCTACTTGTTTAGCTTTATACCAGTTTAAGTGTTTACCTATGCACACCAAAGTTGGAGGCCAAGCATCTTTTTAAAAAAAGAGTTTTATGTGACACTCTTTTTTAGCCCTTTCTAATAAAATAGAATGACATGGTATGATAATATTTGTAAACCTTCATTAGTCTGTTTTAAAAACTAAAATGACATGGCTTTTAATTTTTCATTTTACCTTTGATATATATGGCAAGTCATAGAAATGTCATCATATGTTAATTCAAATTTACAGATTTTGTATCTTACTCCTAATCTTGTTTGGGCACTTAGGAGCAAAAGATGGTGCAGTTCTCTTCTATTTTCACTGGCTTTACTAAATCTATAGCAATCAGAAATGGAAAGAAAAGTAAACATGATCATGTCGGAAGGGAAGCTGCGGATGCACTGGCTAAAGAAGCTAAAAAGAACGAGATGATGTTAACGTCATCTGGCTGTGTAGCTGGTGCCTCTCACAATTTGGTTGTTGTTTTCTCCAAAGGAGGGAAGAAGGGTATCAATCAGGATAGATTTGTTGTCTGGGAGGTAAATACGAAAATCAAATCTCGTCTTTTTGTATTAGTACTGTAAGAATGTAACTTTCTATGCCATTGATCATGTATCTGAAGTTGTTGATTTGTTAAAAAATTGATTTTTAGGACTTTGGATGCCAAGATGACATGATTTTCTGTGGGGTGTTTGATGGGCATGGCCCTTGGGGTCATCTTGTTGCTAAAAGAGTCAGAAAACTGATGCCACCAGCTTTGCTTCATAATTGGCAGAAACGGGTTGCCTACACCATGGATGATACTGATGGGATATCGACAGATAGAAGATGTTTCCAGTTTGACATTTGGAAGCAGTCCTACTATGAGACTTGTTCCATCATCGATCAAGAGCTCGAACAGTATGCTGACTCTTTCTACAGTGGAACCACAGCTTTAACACTTGTTAGACAGGTAAAAGTCTACACATATTACAAGTTAGACTACTCCATGATTATCAGGACAGAAAGAAAATGACATTTACATCAATTTCTCATTTCAACTCTCTCGTTTAGAATCAGGAGCGGACAGTCGTTATTTAAACTACATCTTTTTTATCTTGTGAAGTAGAAGGCAGTTAGACTGCTTAAATATACAGTACATGTATCAGTGACTAAAATTTGTTGTCTCCTGTCTGAAACTTGGTACTTCAGGGTGATCTGCTGGTAGTAGCAAACATTGGAGATTCTCGAGCTGTATTGGCAACAACAGATGATGATGGTAGATTGTTATCAGTTCAGCTCACTGTTGACCTCAAACCCAACTTACCTCGTTAGTTCTCTTCTGTGTTTCACATAATAAAGTTTCATGAGCCTTTTTTGAAAAGACTAAATATGTAAATGATTACAGGGGAAAGCGAGCGAATAATGCAGTCAAGAGGCAGGGTGTTGTCATGTGAGGATGAGCCAGGAGTGTATAGAGTATGGATGCCCACAGTTGAAGGACCTGGATTAGCAATATCAAGAGCCTTTGGTGATTACTACATAAAGGACTTTGGCCTTATTTCTGAACCAGAATTGACATCCAGAAGCATAACTCATAGAGATCAGTTTGCCATCTTGGCAACAGATGGGGTATGTATTCCCCTTGACACTCTCTCTCCCTTTAATTTGTTCCATAAAAATGAAAAGTTTCTAAATTTAACTTGAAACTTTATTTTTTACGTGTTGTTTATAGCCATAGAAGTGTCTGGTATGTTTAAGACCACATGAAAGGCCAAGAGTTTCATGCTTTTTCTCTCTGAAACGCGTGCCTAAGTCATTCAGTGTTGATATTGATTAGGTTTGGGATGTGATGTCAAATGAAGAAGCAGTGGAGATAGTTTCTTCAACAGGAGAAAGGGAAGAAGCAGCTAAGAGGCTGGTGGAAACTGCCATTTGTGCGTGGAAATGCAAACGAAGGGGGGTTCCCATGGATGATATCTCAGCAATTTGCCTCTTCTTTCATAACGTTCCTCCTTCAAAACAACAAAGATTTGAGAACAAACTTACATGAATTACCAGCTGGTTTTCTGTTGCTGCTTTTTTCCTTTTTATCTCTTTTCCAGTACTGCATAGTTTGTACATAGGTTCATACACATACATAGGCTCTTCATGTTTGCTAAATCATTTAGGTAATGAAATGGAAGATTCGAAATATAACTTCAAAGTTTATATTTCAGTACTATTTGTCAATTAAATTTCAAAGGTTGAAGAACATGCTTATTTCTGTATTCCAGAGCAGAACATTATGTGTGCAAACTTTAAGGGCTTGTTTAGCCATGATATCAGATCAATGATTAAAAGTCACTGATTCGAGAAGAGGTTAATTTTGAAGCTCAAAGAGGGGGAGAGGAGGGGGCGCCTCGAGGTGAATTGAAATATTTTCGTGAACTGAAAATGACTGTTTCTATGCACTAGTCAACTTACCAAGAAGTTAGTTAAACAGCAAAATATAATGAATGACTAAAAGACAAAAGAAGACAGGAATTTTAAAACTAATTCGAATCACTGAAGTGGTGCCTAGTTCCAGTCTTCTTAGGTTACAAGGATTTCCGTTAGAGCTCTGAATGAGCTTGATGGTTACAGGTTTTTCTGATGGTTACAGCCTCTACTTATATAACTCGCACTAATCTCTCTTTTTCTTTTGTGCCACTAACAAATTCGAACAGATTACTATGTTTGTTACAAGATGAAAAAGTGAGTAGTATTTCTTGCTCAAGTGAAGTTGCACACTTTCCCTTGGGTCGTGCTTGTTACGGCATTTCCTTCAATTCATTCTCCTCTAATTATCTTTCACTCATTTGGTGGTTCTACTGCATTTCCTTGATTTGATTTCACATCTATGTTACATAACATCATTAAAATGGAATATAGGCTAACAATCTCACCCTTTTTCATAGGGATACTAGAAAAATATTCTTTACTTTCGTATATGATTTTTGTTCACCAATCTCATAATAGAAACACACCCAAAGATTAAAAAAAAATAATTATAGAACAAAAATTTTTGTCGAGATAATAAACAACAAAGATTCTAGTAAGCTTTTTAAATTAAAAAATTGAAACTATTAATGAAAACAAAATCCATAACAAAAATCCGAAATAATATTGACAAGAAAAGTTAAGCCTGCTGAATACACAATGTTTCCTTGAGGAACATTCCCCCCAAGTACCCGAAGTAGGACAGAATAATTTTACTCACTGATGTATTAATTCTAAAAATCACGGTATCAGCAAATCATTCAATGGTTATAAAGTACACTAGCATTCTTTTGTGTTGGAGAAGAAGAAGTCAAAATATTCATTGTTAGAAATGAGAGAAAAATCCCTCTATTTATAGACAATAAAAAATAGTGTGAACGTGTGCTTATTGTGCCTTATCAAAAAGGACACAATCCTTCATAAATCACTTGTTATTACCCTGAAAGTCATTTTTCATATTTTTGGAAAAATTATTTTTTTGCTCCTTCCGATAGTTGCGCCGAGTTCATTTGATTCTTTGAAAGTTGCCTTTTGAAAATTTTATAAAAAGTTGAGTTTTTAAAGGTTCAAGTTGCTTAACTATGAGTTTTGGAGCCATTTGAAGATTCAAGTCTCAGAATGAAATTTCGTCGATTCCATCAGTTTCAGAATGTGGAAATTGGTCTTGGAGAGTTTTCGAAATTAGATTTGGAGTTGTTATGTGGATTTGAGGTCTGAAGTTGGTCATTGAGTTGAAATTTGATTGAGCTTTGACTTTGGTCAACATTTTGAGTTCAAGTGCTCGGAATGAATTTCTTATGGTTCCATTGATTCAGAGGTGATTTTATCTCTAGAATAAGCTTCGGTATAATTTTTGGGCATCCCGATAGTGTTTTGGTAATTTTAGGGCCTAAGTTGTCCTAGTTGCGATCAATCGGATTTCGAGTCAAGGAGAACTCAAATTCAATATTCGAAACTTTGAATTTAATTGGAATACATATATGGTTTGTATGTACGAGGTTCCGAATGAATCTCGAGGATCTATTTCGTAATTTTGTGCCTTGTTGAAATTTGCTGATATCTAGTGCCATTGTTCGTCTTCGCGTTCGTGACCTTGGACTTGCGTTTGCGAAGTACATTTAATTTTCTCTTTGCGATCGTGATTAGTAATTCACCGTGCACTTCGCGAGAGTAAGTTGTTACGATGGGATGAACAACCCAGTTGGGCTTCAATTGCGTGAGAGCGATCATAATTCATTAAAATGTCTGAATAGTAACTGATTTTCAAAGGTTGGGGTTTAATTATTTTCTCCATTTTTTGGACCTTGAGAATTCGGGAGAGAGTGATCTCAAGTGATTTTTCCCAAAGATTTTATTGGGTAAGTTATCTTGAGCTAAAATCTTTATTACCCATTAATTATTTCTTATCTTTTTTTTTAACATCGAATTGAGGACTTTGAATTGAAAAATTGAGGGTTTTGTTCATTAGCTCAAGTTCAATGAAAATGGTGAACCTCAGTTGATTTTAACTCCATTTTTTGAAATGGTTTTCTCCAGCAGATTCCTAACCTAAGAAACATTTTCATGCAAAAAAAATTCAAATTTCATCTCCATTTTTTGGCATTGGATTTTTGGAAAATTTTGTCATTTTCCCTAAATTTTATAATTTTGATATCCTTAGACTTGGATTTGATTATGAATCATTACATTGCATATATTGTGGTATTTTAGGTACGAATAAGAAGGGAAATACTCAAGTGTTGGATTGATTTCTTGACTTTATCAAGACATGTAGATTTCTAAACCGTGTTGAGTTTATTTAAACCTTATATTTGTCTTCTTTATGTGTAACGGAGTAATGGGGATTTGAAATAGGTTAATTATTCTTGGAATGATTTAATATATGTGATGGGGGTAATGAAATGGCTATATGATAGAACGTGACAATTTGACACTTGATTTACTATATGATTGATAATGTTATCTTGAATATTGTGAAGTGTTGATTGATAATATCGACTCCTAGCTATATTGAGATGATTAATTTATTATGTGATCCCCATGATGAAAGTTGTGAATTGCTAATATGACTCAAGTGTTTAATAATGATAGAAGCTAATGATTGAAGTGATTATTGAGGCATGATATACACAATATCAATATGAGTGTTGTATAATATTTTGTTGTGATGAAATTATTAAAAAAATACTAGTAAAAACATTGACTCATTGATAAGTAGTTTTGAACAATGATGATAAAGTGGTTATTAAGAACTTGAAAAATAATGTGATGTTATTATTGAATGACTCACTTGATGGTGATTCTAATATTGAAGGAAAGATGAGATTGATTACTTAAATTGATGGTTATATGAATTGTGTGGACTCTTTGCATATTCTCATGCTTATTCGAAAGTGAATATTGTGTTGAAATAAAATATTGAATGAGTTCCACAACTGATGAAAAGTACATGCCAAATGGTTCCATCTAGATTAAGTATGAGATTGATATTTAGGCCGAGGTCTTTATCGGTTGGTAGTGATTATCGAGATTTTTTTTGATGGATATGATTATGGCCGAGGTCTCTTCTAGCGAGTATGATTATGACAGAGGCCTCTTTTGGTGAGTGTGATTATTGTTGAGGTTTCTTGGCAGTCGAGGCCTCTTTCGATGATGATTGACACATGGTCCATGTGTGGTCTTCACGGGTTTCGAATTATTATATTAGTAGATATGTATCATAGAACAAACATACATCATGATTACTTGACATTGCATTGTATCATTTAAACTTTATTACATCTCATTTTATTTCACCCATTGTTTTAATGTGAACATCTGAATGAAGTGTGATTGGTGGTTAATTATGTACGCGTATATTGTTGAAAACTATGTGTTGTTATGCTATATAATTGTAGTCAGGATATGTATATTGTGTATGCTAGCTTTCCTGATTGCAGATTGTAGTTTTGGAGGTTCGATTGTTATGAAAGGAGTACTTGTATTCCCTATTCTCTACCTGTATTAAGATCTTCTTGCTGAGCATAGTGTAGGTTGGTACTCACTCTTACTTTTATACTTGCGTGTAGGTTCTGAGCCCAGATCTGATTGACATTGCTTCTCATTTTGGACCAAGCTTTGAGATAGTCTGAGAAGTAGCTGCTAGTGCTTTCAGTGGACCCTTCCGACTTCTATTTGTTTATTGTTTTTGTTTTATTTGAGAATTAAAGATATTGAGACTTGTATAAACTCTTTTGAATTTAGTTGTAGTAGAGGCTTGTACATGTGACACTAGTCTTGAGTTATTTTTAGACTAGGGATCTCGTTCCTTATCCTTATATATTTAAACTATTACTTCCATTTTTTCTTCTACATTATTTTGCTATATCCTATTTAGGTTGACTTGCCCTGATAGATTAAAGGCAAGTGCCATCACATCTAATTTTTAGATCGTGACAAATTGGTACCAAAGCCTCAGGTTTGTAGGTCTCACATGTGTGCAAGCTCAGTCGAATAGAGTCTTACGGATTGACATGGAGATATTCGTTTCTTATATTTGATAGGCTATATAGATCGTAGGGAACCTTTTTTTACTCTTTCAATTCCTATCATGTGTGGTTACTGGTCATGAGTGATGAGTTCTCACATGGTTTTTTGGCAGATGGCCACGACTAGATCTTCATTTGGTAGGAGAAAGAGGATCAACCCACGAAGATATGATTGAGACCCTAGCCAGGTGTAGTGGTCGTGATTGATGAGCGGCACCAGCCAGGAACTATGATAGATGAATTCCCTCGAGCCTAAAACTGAGCCTAGAGAGGACCATATTCCTTTAGAGGTTGGGACTGCACCATTGCTATAGAATACTATGTTGAGGGTTTTAGTTGTTCTTCAGAGTATGAGATAGACTGGTAGTACTAGGAGGTACCCCTAGAGGTGCACAAACCTGGAGACAAATTCCTATTGTTCATGGTCCTATTGTTCATGATCAGGTAGGCCAACCATCATTGACTTTTGCACTGGTACAAATTGCTCCCAAGCTAGTTCTTGTAGTTGATGACCAGCAGAGTTATGAACGATTTCAAAAGATGAAACCACCCCAGTTCCAGGTTAGTAAAAGTGGGGATGCTTATGAGTTCTTGGCACAGGATGCCATGAGATGTTGGCGGCCGTGGGCCTAGTTGATCCATGAGGTGTTAGGTTTATTGCTCTTGAACTTCAAGGCACTACTATAGAGTGGTGGAGGACTTATATGAGATATAGGTCAGCTGGATCCCCTTCTGTACAGTGGGATGGGTTCTCAAGTGCTTTTAAAGAGTGTTTTATTCCTTGGAGTATTTGAGAGGAGAGTCAATCGAGGTTTGGGAGATTGACCTAAGATAGCATGTCTGTTGCTAAGTAAAAGGCACATTTTTGTTAGTTATCTCATCATGCCATATCATTGATCCATACTAAAGCAAATAGAGTCCATAGTTTTGTGAGCAGTTTGTTTTTTTCTATCAAATCTTATGTTGTTAGATTAGCTCATAAGAGAGCTTCTTTCTAGTCTATTGTGAGTATCACCAAGGAGATGAAGTTAATGGTTCATGAGGAGTTTTGGGACCCTAAGAGAGACCATGCCATTAGTCATTATTATGTTAGCTCATCATAAGGTAGAGGGTCTCATCGAGGAGATAGTTTATCCCAATATTGAGGGCCGATTCATGCATCCTTGCTAGCTTCAGAGGAAGGTCATGGTTCATCTAATGATTAAAGGCCTATAAGATGTGGTGGTCATAGTATTCTATTTGGTTCTTTATAGTAGTAGTCCACTCCAAGATCTTATTTTAGGTGTGGAGCACCTGATCATATAATTTGGTATTATTCTTTGCAGACTCATTCTGGATCATATCATACATATTTGGTAGCCCTACTCAGAGATCCAACCTTCAGTTAGAGATTTAGCCCCATAGACTAGAGGGCGTGGTAAAGCTCAATTAGGTAGTAGTGGTTGTGCTTCTAGTAGAGGTGCTAGTGATGCATTGGTGTAACATGGTGGTAGAGGCTCAATTTAGGAGGAAGTTGAGGTGCCCAATGTTATGCATTCCTAGGGAGGCTCGAGGCTTAGACTTTAGATGCAATTATCACTTGTATGGTCCTAATTTGCCATCAGCCTCCATCTGTGTTGTTTGATCCTGGTTCTACCTATTCATATGTGTCTACCTACTTTTCCTCTAGATTTGGTTTTATATGTAACTATTTGCCTATTCCTGTACATATTTCTACTCTAGTACGGGATCCCTTAGTAGTGGATTGGGTGTCCTTGTCCTGTCTTATATCATTAGTGAGGTATGATACTTGGGTGAACATGATTATCCTTGTTATAGTAGATTTTAATGTCATATTAGGTATGGATTGACTTTTTTCATATCATGCTATTCTTTATTGCTATGCTAAGATAGTTACTTTAGCTATGCCTAGTATATTGAGGACCATGTGGAAGGGGTCTAGTGGTTCTTATTCTCATCAAATTATCTCTCATATTTGGGCGTAGAGGTTGATTGATAGAGGATGTCTGGCATATTTTTTTTTCATTTGAGAAACCAATGTCAAGTCATCTTTGATAAAGTCTATTATGTGGTTTAAGAGTTCATAGATGTATTTCCTATCGATCTACTAGTTGTTCCGCCCAATTAGAATATTGATTTTGCTATTGATCTTGAGCCGAGAACTTAGGCCATCTCTATTCCTCCTTATCATATGGCCCTGATAGAGTTGAACGATTTAAAGGATCAACTTCAGGTTCTTTTAAGTAAGGGGTTTATGTCACAACCCCTGACTTTGTAAGGCCTTAATGGTGCATGGATTTTGGTTTTTGAAAAGTTTTTGACCAAGCTGATGTGTCATGGGCACCTCCATGGGCCGTGTGACTCACCACGGGTCATGTGGAGGAGCCTTGAGGTGACCCTTTGCCTTGTGTGTTGACTGTTGGCTTTAACTTTGGAGCTCAAGACCAAGGCTTGCACCACATGAACCCCACACAGTCCATGTGGCACTTCATTAGCCATGTGGTGGCTTGGGTGAGTAGCCTTGGCCTTGAAAATCATATTTTGGCAAAGGCACTTCACATATGAACCTCATACAGTCCGTATGATCCTTCATGGGTTGTATGGCCTTCCATATGGGCAATAGTGTGAAAATTTCTAATAATAGAATCACCATCTTAGAACTTTGTCAGTGAAGATTTTGGCTAAGTGATGCAGCACGGAAGGCCACATGGTTCGTGTGACCCCTACACGGTCCGTGTGACCCCTACACGGTCCGTGTGACCCTTGTACGGGACCTCTGGCAAGATTTTGACTTTCGTTTCATTAATGGCGTTCTTGTAATTTTGGCTATTCCTAAGGGTCGTTTATGACTTTTTAACCTATCCTAAACCTCTCAAAAGACCTACTCTTTTATTCTCATTCAAATTCAATTCAACACTTAGAATTATTCAAACTCTCTCATAGAACTCCTCTCAAGTGAATTAGTGAAGGCTTAGCTTGGGGATTAATGAAATGCTCTCTTTTTCGTCAAAAATCTTCTTGTTTCTTCTTGGTTAGCTAAGGTATGTGGGATTGATTCATGGTCCCTTTCAACCATGAAGACCCCAACTCTTTTACACTTAGTTTTTATGAAATTGAGCTTACTTTATTATATATCTAGTTAATTCTACTAATGGGTTGTTGAGTCGAGGGTCCCTAGGAAACAACCTCTCTACTTCTTACGAGGTAGTGGGAAGGTCTGCGTACATTTTTACCCTCCCAGACCCTACTTGTGGGATTTAACTGGGTATGTTGTTGTTGTTTGAGCTTACTTTAATCATGGTTTTTTAAGATTATTGTTTATTTGATTCACTTGAGATATGGGCTATGTTTAATAGTTGTTTTTAAAGTGATTTAATCCCTAATATGATGAATTATATTGAGGTTATGAAGATTTGAATATGCATGTCCCCTTTGAAGTGTGATTTAAGCCTGGACAATCTAAATTGTGATTTTAAAGGTGAATTTACTTATGGATTTAATTAAATTTTATAACATAATGTTGATTTAAGTATGAATCTCTATTGCCCATGATATTCTCATATCATTCATGGCATATGCATACATGGACTATGTTTTCATGAAGTTTTTGATGTGGGCTAAGTCCTTATTATGATAATGATTATGTTTTCAAGAAAAGTATGGGTATGACAAGAATATGATCACATAATGTCTATGATATGACCCTTTGGGCAATTGTGAGTGTTTACACTACTTTGATGAAGGAGCTATTCCTATGCATGAAAGTGTGACATGAAGTATGATTTGTGTTGTTAGCCCAAGTATGCATGTTTATGAAGTATGTTTGACTTTTAAGCCTAAGTATGCATTGTTATGATTTATCAGGACTTATGCCTCTTTTACAAGCACGTATATGTATATGTGTTCTTGTGGGATGATGACTTAGCACCGAATGAGGTTGGAGGCAGGGAGGGCTATTCCTAAGGGTCCGTACTCCTTTCTCATAACCATGTGCCTAGCATAGGTTCATGTTTATGCCCCTATGAATGTTAATGGATCTACCTTTGGCAAGTAGATCACCTCTTTATCCGTTGTGGGGAAGACGACGGAGTTCCAAGTTATAACTCACTTGGTCTTATGTCAGTTAAGGTCCCATACTGTTATGTACAAAGTATTTTAGCATTCATGCATCATGGAATTTCATGGCATCTTGATATATTATTCTTTCTTATATGCTTATTTCTATATATGCGCCCTTGTCATCTAACATTTGATGGAGGTTTAATGAGTTCATATGCATTGCATGCCCACATACTTAGTACATTACCTCCTCAATGTCACACATGGTGCCTCCTCCCAAGGCACAGGTTGAACATGGACCGTTGCCTCCTCAATGTGACAAGTGTGGAAAGACTTACTCCGGAGGTACTTGTAGGGTTCGGGTGCTTGCTTTGGGTGTGGTGAGACGGGCCACAAGCTTGCTTATTGCCCAAAAGAACCAAAGAAAGGTTAGATGGCTCAAGGTGATCAAGTCAAACCAAGAGTTCCTTAAGGTGGTGTCCCCAGAAACAATAGGTTCTATGCTTTGTATGCTCGATGGGAAGTAGAGGAAGCTCTGGATGTTGTGATTGGTATGTTGAAAGTCTTTTATTTTGAGGCTTATGATTTGCTTGATCCAGGTGCAAATTTATCTTTTGTGACTCCTCTTTTGGTTGTTAAGTTTGGTTTGAGCGCTAAAATCTTGAGGGATCCCTTTTCAGTATATACTCCAGTGGGTGAATCTATTATTGCCCAACGAGTTTATCGGGGTTGTTCTATCTCTGTTTTGCATAAAGTCCTTTCATATGATCTTGTGGAACTTGAGATTTTTGATTTTGATATTATTCTTGAGATAGATTGGTTGCATGCTTCATATGCTTCTATACATTGTAAAACCCGGAAGGTCAAGTTCCAATTTCTGAATGAACTTGTTCTTGAATAGAAGGGTAATGACTCCGCTATTAAAGGTCAATTTATTTCCAACCTCAAGGCCTGAAAGATGATTTCTAAGGGGTGTATTTACCATATTATGAGGGTTAAAGATATAGAGTCTGAGTCACCTACTCTTAAATCAATTCCGGTGGTGAATGAGTTTTAGGATGTGTTTCCCGAAGATTTGCCCAGTATTCCTCCCGAAAGGGAAGTAGACTTTGGCATAGGTCTTCTCTCAGATACTCAACCTATCTCTATTCCTCCTATCGTATGGCGCCAGCTGAATTGAAGGAGTTAAAAGATTAATTGAAGGACTTGTTAGAGAAATGCTTCATTAGGCCAAGTATATCACCATGGGGTGCTTTGGTATTATTTGTAAGAAAGAAAGATGGGTCTCTTCGGATGTGTATTGATTATAGGAAACTGAAGAACGTAACCATCAAGAATAAATACCCATTGCTAAGGATCAATAATTTGTTTGATCAACTTCAAGGGGCCACCCATTTCTCAAATCATCAATTGAAGGTTAGAGAGTGTGACATTTCCAAAATGACTTTCCAAACTAGATATGGACACTTTGAATTTGTGGTGATGTCGTTTGATTTGACTAATGCTTCGGCTATGTTTATAGATCTCATGAATTGGGTGTTCAAGCCATTTCTTAATGGCTTTGTTATTATCTTTATCGATGATATCCTTATTTATTCCCAATGTGAGCGAAACAGATGGATCATTTGAGGTTGGTTCTTCAGACTTTGAGAGCGAAGCAATCATATGCTATATATATAGTAAATGTGAGATTTGGTTGGGTGAAGTAGCTTTCCTTGGTCATGTGGTATCTGGTGATGGTATTAAGGTTGACCCAAAGAAGACCGAGGCCATAAAGAATTGGCCTAGAGCATTGACTCCTTCAGATATTTAAAGATTTCTGGGGTTGGTTGGTTATTACAAGAGGTTTGTTGAAGGTTTCTCATCTATTGCATCTCCGTTGACCAAGTTTACTCAAAATATGGCCAAGTTTTTATGGTCCGATGAATGTGAGAAGAGTTTTCAGACTTTGAAAGATCAGCTTACATCAACTCCTGTTTTGACTCTAGCGGATGGCTTAGATGGGTTTGTGGTATATTGTGATGCTTCTCGAATTGGGTTGGGTTGCGTGCTTATGCAACATGGTAAGGTGATAGCTATGCATCAAGGCAATTGAAGGTTCATGAGCGCAATTACTCGACTCATGATCTTGAGCTAGCGGCTGTGGTGTTTGCTTTGAAGATTTGGAGACATTATTTGTACGGGGTGTATGATAATGTTTTCACCGATCACAAAAGTTTGCAATATGTGTTCACTCATAGAGATCTTAACTTAAGGCAAAAAAGGTGGTTGAAACTCCTTAAGGACTATAACATGAGTGTGTAATATCATCCCGACAAGGCAAATGTTGTAGCCGACGCTCTTAGTAGACTATCTGTGGGAAGTGTGGCTTATGTTTATAAAGGGAAGAAAGATTTGGTGAAAGATGTTCAGCATTTTGCTAGGGTGGGTATTAGATTGGCTGACTCTAATGATGGTGGCATACATGTTCAGAATGGGGCCGAACCTTCTGTGGTTGTTGATATCAAGGCTAAGCAAGATTTAGACCCATCATTGCTTGGGTTGAAGAAGTTGGTTGCCAAAAAGAAGATAGAGGTTTTCTCCCAAGGGGGAGATGGTGTGCTTCAGTATCAAGAATGATTATGTGTTCCGGATGTTGATGGTCTTAGAGCATTGATCCTGAGTGAAGCCCATAACTTTCATTATTCTATTCATCCAGGATCTACTGATGTGCTGCCAAAATACAACACTTTTGATGCTTAAAACTTGGAATTTTGTGTCTTCTCAATGCGATGTTAGTTGGTTTTATGTGCTTTTATGTTTATCTTTGCAGGATTACACGTTGGCCTTGATTTTGGGAAAAAGTGTAGAAGTTGATGATTTTTGCTATTGTATGAGACCCTTTACGGGTCGTAGGGTGGTTTCGTCAACAGTTCTAGTGAGGGGCTATTTTCTGAAGTTTATTCTTTGAACATATAGACGAGCCGTAGATGTTTTGTGCACTGAGGATCAGAGATTGAAGCTTTCTAACATTCATCAGACGAAACCCCCTTTATGGGTCGTAAAGCACTTTATGAGTCATAGAGGGGTATCGTAGATTTGAAGTCTAAAATACCAGCATCAGAGTACGAGACCCCAATTACGGGTCGTGGAATGCAATATGGCCCGTAAGCCCCTTTTGTATGGCGTGCCGGCCAGTTCTCCTGTTTAGGACTTGTATTTTATTTATTATAAATAGTTTTTTAGGTTATTTTTCAGAATTTTTTTTTTACCTAGTACTCAGAGAACTCGGTAATTAGAGAGAGAAAATTGCGAGATTATATTGGAGAGTCTTTGCGAACACTTGTGTTTGAATTTCATCTTTAAGCTTGTGATTCTTATTGAAGTTGGATTTTCTTGTTCTTAATTCTATTGTGAAAGTGTTCAATTATGTTTTCTCAACCCATAATTCTTACATCTATACAAGACATTAGTGGCTAAATCCATAACTAGGGTTGTGGGAACCATGAAGAACTAACAAAGTAAAATTGGATAATTTATAATTCTTGAAAGGTATATATGCATATCTTAATTAACTCTCTTTGTTTGCATGTTTTCTGATGGTGGCCAATATTAGAACCCATTTATTGTTATCGACTGGACCAAGTAGTAATGAATAGAAAAAGAGATTAATTAACAAGATTCGATTGATGTGTTTTCGTCTAATCAACCGAATTGGGCCAAGGACAGGTTGTACTGAGACTAATAGGTAAGCGTTAGTAATGCACATTATGGAGATGGGCTAAGTCACACAGTGAAATTCATCTCTAACCTTTTACCAAAGGGCTTGGTGAACATAACTTACCATCCTGCCTGCTATATACTAGAAAAGAATTAGGTTATCCGATAATACTGAGTTGGGAAATTATAAGGAACACAATATCCTAGTTTTTCTCCATATTGACTTCTCTCTTGTGTTAGTTTAGTTAAATTTTTCATCGATTATTGCAAGATCCCCCCTCTTAGGGGAAGTAAGTCGGTTTACCATTCGAATCGCGATCATTGAATTCTCTTGAGTCTACGTATTCACTGTGGGTTCGACCCTAACCTTTGTTAGGTTCTATTTCTTGACAACGACCGCTTTATCCTCCAAAAAGAGGTGTAACTTGGGAGACATCTTGATTTTATCGCTGTTGCCACGGAATACGGATAGACTTAGTTAATATATAGTGATTCGGGTATTAATCCTTTCTTTTTTCTTTTCTCTTTTATATATGACACCCTTTGTTGAAGAAATATTGAATAATTGGAGTATTGATATGAGAGGGGTTGTATGTAAGTTTTTGAATTGCAGTGTGTACTTCTGGAAAATATTAGAAAATCTCGACTTAGACAACTATGTACTTTTATTAGATATTCATCAGTTTGTTTTGGATGTCCACAATTTAAGTGTTGAGTTGAATATAAAGATTGATATGTCTGATGCTCAACAACCTTGTTATGAATTGTGTGAAAAAGAAAAAAATGCTTATAGGCCAACTTGAAGAGATAAAATTAGAGGGTCAATTACTTGACCAGACTATTATTTGTCATGTCCCCGACCTAGGGTCTAAGAGTGACATGGCGAATGGGAACCCGAAAGTCCCCAAACAAGCCTCGAAGTATCAAAATTCACATCATCGATTTGGAAGCATATTCAAATATTAAACACATAGTTCTAAGGGACGGAAAAGTAGGACTCACGCTATGGGGATATCATAAGAAAAGATGTTCACATGGATTCACATAAGACATAGCACATAAAGACTAAGGGGTAAGTAAGTATGACTCACTCTGTAGGGGCAATTTGGGACTTAGGATTTTCCACTTTTCCACATCAAACATACATACATATCATAATTCTCATAATCAATCCATGATAGCCATATCCAATAGAAAACCATAATCTTCAAATACAACACACGACATATAGATTCGATAAGAGTCTACAAGATGTTCAATAATGCCTCTAGTCAAAAGATGGGACGAGGGCCAAGACATATCCCCAACTCACCCTCAAAATATAAAACACAAATGGAAGCAACATAGGTAGAAGAATGGTAGTTTGTCCTTGGAAGATAGGACTCACTGCAACAAATGTCTCAAATCCAATTTAGCATCAAACGGTGGATGAAGGTAATCTTGGTCTCTACATGGTTAAATTATGTAGGCAAAAGTATGCGTTAGTACATTTGAATATATTAAGTATGCGGGCATGCAATACATATGACTTATCAAACCTGCATTTCAATATTAGATGACGAGGGAATATAATATAAAAAGAATCATATATCCAAAGAAGAGTGGTATACAATATGCCATGAAACCAATAATGCATGACATGCACAAATGCTCATATATATAGTGGGGATGGACTATAAATGATAAATCAAACTCATGTGATCTATAACATGAATTAGTCCAATAAAGACCTCCCATTGGTAGGAGAAGATTACTTGCCAAAGTACACTACATCATACCTACGACCCAGTCTTTTCGGTGGATGGACACCTTCTTTATGACCCAGTCTTTTTAGAAGGATTTTCATTATCATATCATATCAATAAATGAATAACCATTCCTTATTATCAATTTTTTTGGTAATGGTTTCCATTCCTATATTGGCACATAGTTCCAGGAAAGGGAGATAACCCTTGGGGATAGCCCTGATGCCCCCAATCCATTGGTGCTAAGTCAAAACATCCCACGAGAATACTTATACATGCTTTCAAGAGATACAATAGTTGTTTCAAATTCATTTAATGCACATTTAGGCTCAAAAGCCAAACCATAAATCAAAATCATAATACTCATGCATAGGAATAGCTCATGCTCATGTCAATATGGTGCAAGCACAAAAAATGTTCAAAGACCCATTAACAATAGAAATTTATGTAATCACATTCTTATCATAACCAATATGTGAGCTTAACTCACCGAAAACATTTCATAAAAACATATGTGAGCTTAACACATCGAATCTAATGCTCATGGATGCAAATGCTATGAATGATGTGAGAATAGCATGGGTAATTGAGATTCAATCTAAAATCAACAATTTAACATGAAATTGAGGTAAATTCATAATTAAATCACATATAAAACACAATCTAAATCACCCATGCATAAATCAAGCTTTAAAGGGGACATACATGTTCATAACTTCATAACTTCAATGTAATTCATCATAATAAGGCTTAAAGTAACTTAAAATCACAAAAAGAATACAGCCCATACATCAATCTAGTTTATTAAACAATAATTCTCTAAACTCATATTTAAAGTAAGCAAAACTCCATGAAAATCAAATGAAAAGAGTTTGGGTCTTCTTGGTTGAAAGAGACCAAGGATCAATCCCACATACCTTTCTTAGGAAGATGAATTTGAGAAGAATTTAGCTTGAAGTTGAAATCTCAATTGACTCCTAGCTTGAATCTTGAAGGTGAGACTTGAAGACAATTTTGAGATTTTAATTCTAGAAACTAAGTGTTAGTCTTGAATGAGGGTTTAGAATTAGTGTAGGAATGTAAAAGGGGGTTTAAAGGTCTTAAAAAGATTGGGGATGAGTCAAAGTATCAAAAACACCTTAATAAAATGCCCCTTTAAATTTTTCCCGTAACTTCTCACGGCCAGCTTCACGGGTCGTAAAGGCACCCCGTTTAGCCCAGATAGATTCTATGAAAAAGGGATAATGTCTTGCTTCGAACTTGGAATAAGCTGAAACCAGATGATCTGGAAAGGTAATTTAAAGAGCTTCAATGTGATAGGTTGTGGGACACCCAGTTCATTTTGTACTAAGAGATATGATCATTTAAAGTTGACCCTTCTATCGGTTCTTATGAAAAACTTATCCAATGGAATTCCTTTGAACTTGGCATGATGTAGGAGACCCATGATGGCCTTAAAAAACATAAATAAGCTTGAATTTAAGTCTTAAAAGTGAACTTAGATTGAGCTTGAAGATCCCGTACTTAGAATTTTTCAACGAAGTCACCTTCACGGGAGGCCATACGGGACGTGTAATGTCACATGGGTAGTGAAACTACCCATACACCTCTCCTTAGAAAAAATCCATGATCAAGTTACGAGATGGGGATTCCATACTTAGAAAAATTTCACTCCAGAAGCCTTATGGGTGGCCACACGGGGCGTGACACCCCACACGAGCCGTGAACTTGGCTGCGACCATACTTGGTCCTAAAATTTTGGAATTGTAAGCCAAGTCCATCACACGGCCCATCACACGGTCCGTGAAGTGTCACATGGACCGTGAGGGGTCAAATTGTGGTGTGCCTTAGTTGAAAACACCACGTTTAGGGTCAAACATCCTCCAAAGGCCAAGGGCCAAGGGACACTCAATGGAGGCTCCACATGGGTTGTGTAACCTTAAAAGGACCGTAAGGGCTTCTATGGGTCATCACCTTGGTCCAAAACCTTTTCAGAACCAAATTTCCATTCTACATTGAGGTCGTACAAAGTCCAAGTCATTACATTATTGATGTTGTCACTGTTGAGAAAAGTACATGAGAGTTATGTGAAGAAGTAGATAATATTATTTTTAAAAACTCTAGTGTGTATAAACATGAGGATCTAAATAATAATATAATTCATGAATTAGGGCACATTGGACCTCATTCTAATCATTTTCTACATTATGTTTAGATGATGAAATATTAATCGAATCATCTGATCAAATGGTAGAATGTAAGAAGGAGGAAAATATGTTTATATTCTTGAATTTGTTGGGCTCAAAAGAAAAAATTACATTCCTTATTTCACGGCCAAAAAGTACAACATGTGATCTTGATTCTTTGTTATTCTTATTTTTATTCCACCACCCTATGAGCATAATAGAAAATTAGAAAAGAAATTAAGGGTATAATTCATAAGTTCAAGGTGGAAGAAAAAGTGGAAGCATACACACTTGGTGAAGTCTGAGTAACCAAGTTGTCCAAGTCGTGCCATGATAATAAATCAGGTGCTGCTTGGGAGGCAACCCAAGGTGGATACTGGCGCTTAGGCACCTAGGTATGATTTTTGACTCGTTTTTGTTTTTGTTTGATTGAGTGCATTGGGAACAATGCACCTCTTTTTTGATGGGGTGTGGGTAGTTATGGGCCTTAGTGAAGTCTGAGTAACTTGGATCCATAATTACCCCAATTTTCGATCCTGAAATTTTCTTGCCTGTGTTCTTTTTCCCCATGGATATTTACTTTCTGTTGAACCGGCACGTTTAGGATGTTTAGGTAATATTTGTAGCATATAATACTAATACCTGTGGCGTATAACATGTTTTTGTGTTTTGTTTGTAACCAAAAAATTTGGTCAGAAGTTTAGCTAGTAACAATGCATGTTTAGGTGTGTTGACAATGTTTGTTGTGATAAGTGATGATAAATTGAGATAAGAAGCATGATCTGAGAGTCTTTTGTTGATGATGTATGCAGTGCCATATGAGTGTGAGCTTAACTAGCTAGATTCATGTGTGGTGTTCTAATTCAGAACTTGCCTTGTTACTCTAAGTTAGATTGTAGATTAATAAGATTAGGAAAGGATCTTAGGCCATTATTCTTATAGTCCTCTTAGCCAAAAATGACCAACCAAAACTATTATATATCCCTTGTTCCTAATGTTTGAGCCTAACATGTACCTATTCTTTGAAAACACCTGATTAACCTAGCCTTGTTAGTTGTAAAATCCTGAAATTTGCCCTGGTCCTTCCTTGAACATTGTGCACCTTGACTGAGGAGAAAAGCCTAAGTTGAGGGTGGCTACAAAAAGTGGCCCTGATTCTGAGGATAGATATTGTGCACCTCAACACAAGCTAAAAGCCTAAGTTGAGGGTGGCTGGTGAAAGGGTGAAACACAGAAATGAGGGGGGTGAATTAGGGATATAGAGAAATCATGTACTAGGTGCAAGAAAAACAAGTGATGCCTTAGTTGTGAGCTAAAAAGCAAAATGAAGTGTAAAAATAAGGCAAAAAGCTGAAAAATGAAAAGAAAGCCTCCCAAAACAGAAAAGCTTGAAAATATGAAGAAGGAGAATACGGTGAAAATAACAGAGTGTGTAGGGCAAAAGTGTAGAAAAATGCAGTGTCAAGGAGGGCCTTTAATCACTATGTTCCCATAATGTCATACAAAAGCCCCCTGAGCCTATATTTGATGTCACCCAAGTTATACCTCCTTTTTAGAGAATAAAGCGATCTGTCGAGAAATAGAACCTAACCAAGGTTAGGGTCGAACCCACAGGGAATACATATACTCAAGGCAAATTCACCAACAAGCAATTCAAGTAATTAATCAACTCAATTCCCCAAAAGGGGAGGGGTTTGCAAAAATCAATGAGAAAGATAAGCTAACTAACTAGCATGAGAGAAGATCAATAAAGAAGAGCAACTAGGGTATTGTGTTCCCGATAATTCCCCAACTCGGTATCACCAGATAACCTAATTCTTGTCTAGTGTATAGCTTGCAGGACGGTAATTTAAGTTCACCAAGACTTTTTGTCAAAGGTGAGAGGCGAATTCCACTATGCAACTTGGACCATCTCTATAGTGTGCATTACTAACCATTACCTATAAGTCCCTGTACAACCTCCCCTTGGCCGAGTTTTATTGATTAGATGAGAATACTTTGATCGTATCCTATCAATTAATCTCTTTTCCTATTCTTTATTTCCTTGGTCCAGTCAGTAGCACTAGGCAGGTTCTAATATTTTCCACCATCATAAACATGCAAAATGAAGGGTGTTAATTAATACATGCATATACACCTTCCAAGAGTCGTGAATTATCCGGTTTTATTTTGTTAGTTCTTCATGGTTCCCACAACCCTAGTTGTGAATTTAGCTACTCATGCTTTATGTAGGTGAAGAGATTATGAATTTAGAATACATAATTAAACACTTACACAACTGAATTAAGAACAAGCAACTCCAATGTCAATAAAAATCACAATCTTGAACATCGAATTAAACCACAAGTGTTTTCAAAGACTCTCTCACAATTCTTTCTCCAAGAATATTGAGTTCTATGAGCACTAACCTAAAAATAAGCTAATCTTTCGTAAACTAGTCATCTCTTCATGAAAAATAACCTAAAATACCTATTTATAATAACTAAAAACAAGTTCTAAACAAATTAGAAAAATTGGTTAGCAACCTCCATGAAAGCACTTTACGGCCTATATTGAAGTTCATGGCCCGTAATCGGGGTCTCGTACATTGTTGCTGGAAAATTGGACTTCTCCTTGACGACACCCCTTTATGACTCATAGAATGGTTTACGACCCGTAAAGGGGGTTTCGTCTGATAAACTTTAGAAAGTCTTCATTCTCTGATCCTCAGGGCACGAAACCTCTTCTACGATTCATACATTAATTTACGGCTCATGCATATGCATAGAAGTAACTTCAAAAACTTGGCCCCTTATTGGAATTCCTCATGAAACCACCTTACGACTCGCATAATGGTCTACCACCCATAAAGTGTCTCATAAAACAACAATCTTGCAGTAACTTTGTAACTTTCCCCAAAATTATTGGCCAATCAGTAATCCTGCAAACATAGACAATCCTCAACTTAAAATTGTTGCTTGTCCTCAAGCAATTGACTCAATTTATATAGAAAATATAGTCACACACAAACCTCAACTCAATGGCATACACTAGATATATCTTAGACTCAAATACCCACACCACCTCTTCAAAACTGGATTAGATAGTGATTTAGCAAACCAATGCAAACTGGTGCATGTGACAACACAACTAAGACTAAGCAAGGTATTATCAATAATCCATAATCACTAAACAAGTCTAATGCTAATAATGTAATGAAAGTGCCCTCACAGAAAGAAGTCCCTATCTGCCACTCAATGATATTTTCATGTTTTAGCATTAGGACTGTTCAAACTCACTCACCCTCATAATAGATATTCATGCATGATGACTAAATTAATAAGCTTTCCCCTATACACATGAATCAGACCGTCAACTAATTGGACTAGGACCACTCTAGGACTTTCTAGAATTGTAACATAGGCTCAGGGGGCTTTGGTATGATATTTCGGAAAAATGGTGTCTAAAGGCCCTCCTTGAAACTTCATTTTTTCTACACTTTCGCCGTACCAACTTGGTTATTTTCACCATATTATCCATTTTTCCTCGTTCAAGCTTTTCTGGGTGCTTTCTTTTCATTTTCAGCTTTTTGCCTTGTTTTTACACTTCATTTTTCTTTTTTTAGATCTCAATTAAGGCGTCTTTCATTTTTCTTGCACCCAGTATGTGCTTTTTCTCCTTTTTCTTTGTATTCCTAACTTACCTTCCTTATTTTTGTGATTTACCCTTACATTAGCCACCCTCAACTTAGGCTTTTGGCCTGTGGTGAGGTGTACACTATCCATCCTCAGAACCAGGGCCACTTTTGGTAGCCACCCTTAACTTAGACTTTTTGCCTCAGTCAAGGTACACAATGTTCAAGGACCAAGCCAAATTAGGATTTTTCACTAGATAAGGCTGGCGTGTTTCGAAGAATAGGTACATGGTAGGCTCAAACATTAGGAACAAAGGATATATCATCGATTTGGTTGGTTATTTTTAGGATAAAGTGGACTATTTAAGAACAATGACCTAAGATACTTTCCTAATCCAACTAATCTACAATCTAACTTAGAGTAATCGGGAAAATTCTAAATTAGCACAATACATATGAATTTATCAAATATAGCTAACACTTACACGACACTTATGTTATCAACGAAATACCCTCAGACCATGCTTCTCATCTCAATTTACCCTTACTTGTGAGAGCAGATATTGTCAATCACCTAAACATGCATGGTTATTATTAAACTACTAATAAAATTTTTTTGGTGGGTACCAGTTTTTCAAACAAAACACAAAAACATGCTATATTCCACAAGTATTGGTACTATATGTTACACATATTACCTTAACATCCTAAACATACCGGTTCAACCGAAATTAAATAACCACTGAGAAAAAGAACACAGGCAAGAAAACTCTGAGGTAAAAAATTTGGATAGTTATGGACCATAAGCTACTCAAACTTTACTTAGGCCCATAACTACCCACACCCTATCGAAAAAGATATGCATTGTCCCTAATGCACAAAATTAAAACAAAATAGAGTATAAGGGGTCAAAAATACATACTTGGATGTCTAAACGCCCGTGTGTGGCCACCCTCCTCTTGCAGGGAGGTCTGCACAACAGTGGTAATGTCATGGCTCGGGGTTAGGGCCTAGATTTGACACGGCGAATGGAGACTCGAGAGTCCCAAAATAAGCCTCAAGTATCCGTAACCACATCATTGGTTCAAGAATAGCATTCAAACACATATAGTTATATAGTTAAATCAGATCTCAGGAATCATTCCAGTAATACGAAAGCAATATGATAGTCATAGCAACCAGATCTAAGAAGAGTTTACATAGTGCCTAACAATGCCTCTAGTCAAAGGAACGGGGGCCAGGACAAGTTTCGGGCTCACCCTCAATAGAAGAGAACATTCGTAATAACAATAAAGAAGATAACTAGCTCATCCTTGGAAGACGGGACTCACCACAGTAACTCCAAGAATGGACTATTCATCAAATGGTTGGTATTCAAAGTGCTCGGCCCCTACATGGTAAAATCATGTAGGCATAGAGTATGCATTAGTACGTTTGAATGTACTAAGTATGCGGGCATGCAATGAATATGACTTATCAACTTGCATTTCAATGTTAGATGACAAGGGCACATAATATAGAAAGAATCGTATATCCAATGGGGAAGTATACAAGATGCCATGAAATTCAGGATACATGCAATGCAATAATGCTCCTATATGGCGGGGATGGACTATAACCAACAAATCAAACTAATGTGAGATATGGTATGAATTAGTCTGATAAAGACCTCCCATCGGTAGGAGAAGATTACTTGCCAAAGGTAATCTACATTACACCTTACGACCATGCTTTTGGTGGATGGTCACCTTCCTCACGACCACACTTTTCAGACGGATTTTCATAATCATATCATATCATAGCATGAACATAATTGATGAATATCCATTCCTTACGATCCGGTCTTTTCGATAATGGAGATCATTCCTATGTTGGCACATAGTTCAAGGAAAGGGAGAGGGCCCTTGGGTATAGCCCTAACGCCCCAATCCATTGTTGCTAAGTCAACAACATCCCACATGAATATTTATACATATACATGCTATCAAGAGATTCAATGTTCATTTCAAAATGTTCAATGCGTACATAGGCTCAAATGCCAATCCATAAAATTATAATCATAATGTTCATGCAAGGAATAACTCCTCTACACATATACGAGATGGTGCAAACACCCATAATGCTCATAGAGCCATAATCATAGATATGCATGTGTTCACATTCTTGTCATAATCAATCCCTTACCAAAATCATATTATAATAGTTTCATAAAACATAATTGGGCGTAACCCACTTTACAATTTTCATATACCAATGCTCATGAATGCAATGCAATGAATGATGTGAGGATAGCATGAGTAACGTAGATTTAAGTTAAAATCAATATCATAATATGAAATTGGATAAATTCATAATTAAATCAACATCTAAATCATAACATAATTCACCCATGTATAAATCATTTTCAAAGGGGCATGCATGTTCATAACTTCATACCTCAATGTAAATCATCATAATAGTATTCAAAGTAATTTAAAATCATAGGTAGAGTGCATCCCATACATCGATTGGATTTAATAAAATCAAATAATGAAAACCCATATTTAAAATGACTAAAATTCATGAAATCAATTGAAAGAAATTTTGGGTCTTCTTGGTCTAAAGAGACCAAGAATCAATCCCACATACCTTGATTGAGGAGCTGAATTTGAGAGATGAATTGGGCTTGAATTGGACTCCAATGGAACCTTAGCTTTGATCTTTGAGAGAGGAGTATAGAGAGGAGTAGGGAGGTGATCTTGTGAGAGGTAATATGTTTTAGGAGAATGAATTAAGAGGGGAGGGGTTTCAGCTGAATTACGGGTTTAGGATAGATAAAAGGTCATAATTCATGGTTAAAATAAACTGAAATTATATAAATGTCATTAATGAAATCGACCAAAATTAGTCCCGTTAGGCCCACACGGTCCACTACATGGTGCGCGAAACGTCACACGGACTGTTAATAGTGGCCGTGATCCCCTACTTAGACTCTCTTAGAGGAAAATTTCACATAGCTAAGTGGTATCACATGGACGGCTACACGGTTCGTGTGACCCCACATGGGCCGTTACACTGATCGTATAATGACACTTGAAATAATTTTTGCACGACAAAGTTACGAGATGATACTTCTATACTTAGAATAATTTTTGCATAGTGAGTTACACGGGGGGCCACACGGACCATGTGAGTGTCTGTATGCCTTCACTTGACCACAGTTCCCCTCCATCCCAAAGTTGTACCTACCGTGAACTGGACCTAGTGCCTTTTCACGGGAGGCCACACAGTCCGTGTGGATTTAAACGGGCCGTGTAGGCTCCTCTGTGGAGTGATGCTTAGAAGTTCACCTGGGACAATTCCAAGACAATTGGGGTGATGCCACTCAAAATATCGGGTCCTTACAGGTAATCTGTCCATAGGGGCCAGCACCCCTCACCTGCTTCACCGCTCGAACTTGTCTCGTCTTCTCATCATGCCTTGATCTTCTCAAGGCAAGATTAAGCTCTTCCTTCTCTGTCATCCTCACACGTACACGTCTCTCATCTGGCTCCTCATCAGTGCAAGGTCTCTTCCCAAGGGAACACCTGGATAGGATTCTCGGGAGCGAAAAAATCAACTACTGACACCGGAGGTGTAGTCGCTGGTAGTGCAACCGGTGCCGCAAGAGCTGCTGTGAAGTCAACTCGGAGCTATAGGATCTTCATCTGCAAAGATAACAAATTCGTAGGCCGGGCCTCGTCCAATCTCCGTTGTATCCTATCATCGAAGGTGTCAATGCGACATCCACGGTAGAAATATGGTCCCAAATAGTCGCGATAATAAATGCCTGACTTCCACCCTCTGAGTCAATAATAGCCTGGCGGACCCATGGCTTGATTTGCTGAATAAGCTGATCCAACTGTGCCTCAGCATGTGCTAACCTCTGTGCCATGGTCTGTATAGAAGTGGCAGACACGTAGATCATGCTCGTGGTGGAAGGTTGTGAAGTAGTGGCCTCTGGTGTTAGAACAGTAATAGTAGGCCCCTTCTCCTCAAATTCCTTGGGCTACAGGAGCCTCTCCTCAATAGCAGCAGCAACAGTAGTGGTGGCAGTCGCAAAACTCTCAGGTGGTAGTGCTGGGGAAAACATTTTGGGCATAGGTGGAGGCTGTGTCGGTCGGGATGCCATTGGGTTCTCGTCAGCCTTGATCAGGCTGGGATTTAATATGTGTTGGGCCTCAATTATTGGGTCTAGCTGATGCAGTATCTCCATCCTCGACTCTAGACAGAGCATGTAAATTAAGTGCGAGAATGGAATAGAGGTGGACCTCTTTAGTGCAACCTCATGAATCTACTCAGCAATGAGATGGGCCCAATCAATCTCATAGCCAGCTAAGATGCTGACAACAGAAAACACATGCTCCAACATCAAAGTATTATCAACAAATGTCGGTGGATGCATGAACGAAAAATAGCATACCAAAATTTGGTGGGGAAACTGAGCGAAGCCTTGACTACAGGCTCAGAAATCAAGTTGACGGTAACCAAAGGTAGTCAGAAATTTGGGGGTGTGAGGTAGGTTGGGTGATTTTGTAAATTAGGGAAAATATGGGGTCAAAATAATTTGACCCCTCTAGTTATACTTTGACTCGGGCCAGTTGAATTTACTGGGCTTGACCCTATGAAACCCCGATTACAAGCCGTAGATGGTTCTACGGCTTGTAAATCATGCTCTTGTAGAACCCTCAACACTTAGCGAATTTTCAGAGAACTTACCTAGGGTCCATGAGCCCCATTCACGACTCGTAGTTTGATCTATGAATCGTAAAGTTGGCTTGTGGACTGGATTGCATAATTCATGTACTTACTGGAATTCTCTACGAGATGGGGTATGGGTCATAAAGTGATTTACGGCCTGTAGACCCAGTCGTAGAGATCCAACTTGATGCTTTTTCCCAAACAAATCAGCTGACTTAGTCCTGTACCTGCATACTCTTCATAAAATACACTGTTACCCTACATGCAATCAGCCCAATGCCCATAATTACAATCAAATCAAAAGAAATAAACTATCTATGAGTCCAAAAATTGAAAGTAAACTTATAACTATGCTATTACATCAAAAACCGTAGGTTGCCTTCCAAGTAGCGCCTGATTTATTGTCGCGGGATGACTTGGACATATTGGTTACTTAGACTTTGCGAATTGCCCGAACTTCACTCTTCAACTTATTTGGATGCTATATGGACTAATGGATATCGAAGATCACTTATTCATCATTCAATCTAAACCTGAGTTGACCAGCTTTCTTATCCATTAGGGCTCGTGCAGTGGTTAGGAATGGTCTCCCAAAGATAATTGGGACATCGAAGTCGACTTTGCAATCTAAGATCACAAAGCCTGCAGGGAATATGAATTTGTCAAACTTTTACCAACACATCATATAGAATCCCTACAGGCTTCTTCACAGTGCGATCCGCCATCAACAACCACATATTAGTAGGAGTAGGCCCCCCCAATCCATGCTTCTTGAAGACCACAAGGGGCATCCGATTGATACTGGCACCTAAATCACATAGTGCCCTTGCCAACTCCACATCTCCAATTGTGTAAGGTATGGTGAAAGCCCCTAGATCTTCTCTATTCTAAACCAAGAAGTTCGTATTGACAATACTGCAACGTTGAAGCTCTTGAGAAAACTCCTGACTCACAGTGTGCTTTTTGGTGACTAAGTCCTTCATGTATTTTGCATAGCCTGGCATCTTCTCCAAAGTCTCAATGAGGGGGACGTTGATAGAAGGCTACTTTAGCATGGAGAGGAAGTGGTTGAATTTGCCTTCCTCCTCTCTTTTTTTGAGACTCTTAGGTAAGGGACGAGGAGGCCTAAGGACGAGCTTAAACCTTTGTGGCGCTTCAACTATTTCACTCACCCCATCTTTGTGACAACAATCTCCTTTATCTGCATCCTTAGCTGTAACCTTCTCCTCACGAACATTTTCCTCTTCAACCGGTATAGGAGGATCAATGGTTCTCTTGCCACCCCGAGTAGTAACCGCCATATACTACCCATCATTCTTAGGATTTTGCACTATATTACTAGGCAATGTACCCCTTTGATGCTGATTGAACTAAGTTGACACTTGACCGAACTGTTGTTCCAGCTGTTTGATAGCCACAGAGTGAGACTCTATCTTTTGATTGATACTAGAGATCTCCATTTTCATTCCCTGTAGGGTCTCATCTTGTGTCTCAGCTTTTTTCAACAGGCGATCAAACATCTCCTCAATTCTAGAATTGTCTGCACCTGTATCGCAGTTGTGTGGCAGGACATATGGACTATTCCTAAAGCCTTCTCTGCGACCCTAATCTGTATCCGGACCCTTGTTTATATCATATTAACCACTGTGGTTGTCTCTGTAAGCTCCTTCTCTACCAAAGTTTCGACCTTGATTTCGTTGACGTTGGTGCCAATAGTCCTGATTGGACCCTTGGGCATTAGTCCGGAAACCCTCCCATCTAATCACTAACAAAGCATTTGTCCTTCTCATAGTATCGCTCCTCGTAAATGGGTGCATGTGGAGGTTGATGAACCACTACATTTATTCCCTCTTAGTTCTGCTTCATTATCACCTCCATGCCTGTGCAACTCTAAGCAAGCTGTTGCATGATCTCCTTATTGATCCAGGCTCGCTCTGGACCCACACTGACTACACATGAACTCTTCGTGGAAACTGTATCCCTCTGCCCCCATGCACGATTCATCTTAACCACTCTTTCCATACGTTCAACAATCCTTGCAAATGGTTGAGCTAGATACATGCCCCCCATGATAGTGTCAACACAGGCTTGACTGTTCTCATCAAGGGAATGGTAGAAGATTTCCACCAAGGCATCATCAATTATCTTGTGGTCAGGGACACTCCTCAGACATTTTGTAATTTTTTCCCGAGTTATGCTTATGGAATCACTAGGGAGTTGCTCAAAGTTGTTGATCTGGTCCTTTAACTTGAGCTTCTTTGATCTATGGAAGTACCTCTCAAAAAAGGCCTTCTACATGTCTACCCAGCTGACGATTGAACTCAGCAGGAGCTTAGATAGCCATAATGCAACATTTCCCATGAGAGACAATGGGAAGACACAAAGTCCCACAACATCAATAGACAGAATTTGTGTTCCCATCACACTCTTTCAAACAAATGCCACATTGTGTAAATGGCTATGTGGATCCTCTGGTAGTAAGCTCGCAAATAGCCCACGGTTCTACATCCTCTGAAGTAACTCACTCGAGACAGTGAACTTTGTGTCTGCCGGTAGTGGTGGAAACTAATAGCTCTAGTCACAGGGTACTAATTCCACTGGTAAGCATTGGTGTTGAAGTCTTGAAGCCGTGGAATATCCTCTAAAGGAGGTGGGTTCAAATTCCCATCATCATCATTATTGTTTCAGTTCAGAGCTGCATTTTCCACGTTATTGGTGTTATCTTGGGCCATCCTTCTTATTGTTATGTGGATCTATGGATCAAATAGAGATAAGGGATTGCCTTGACTCTGAATGTCAGGCATATAGTACTCGTACACCCTGCAAATAAACAAAAACAAAAGGGAACTAAGGATTAACACTCAAAATACCAATGAATTTACTAAGTCTAGCCATATTCCCCGACAACGGTACCAAAATCTTGATGTCGCCTATGTTATACCTCTTATTTAGAGGATATAGGGTTCGCTGTCAAGAAATAGAACCTAACCAAGGTTAGGGTCGAACCCACAGGGAGTACGTAGATTCAAGGCGAATTCATCGATAAAAAATCTAAGTAGTTAATCAACTCAATTCCCAAAAGGGATGGGGTTGCAAAAATCAATGAGAAAAATAAGCTAACTAACTAGCATGAGAGAAAGATTAATAAAGAAGAGCAACTAGGGTATTGTATTCCGCAAATTAGTATCACCGAATGACCTAATTCTTGTCTCGTATATAGCAGGCAGGATGGTAATTTAAGTTCACCAATCCCTTTGGTTAGGTGAGAGGTGAATTTCACTATGCGACTTGGCCCATCTCTATAATGTGCATTGCTATCAATTACCAGTAAGTCCTAGTACAACTTCCCCTTGGCCCAATTTGGTTGATTAGATGAGAACACATCAATCAAATCCTGTTAATTAATTTCTTTTCTTATTCATTACTACCTTGGTCTATTCAGTAACACTAAGCGGGTTCTAATGTCGGCCATCATCAGAAAACAAAACGAAGAGAGTTAATTAATACATGCACATACACCTTCCAAGAATCATGAATTATCCAATTTTACTTTGTTAATTCTTCATGGTTCCCACAACCCTAGTTGTGGATTTAGCTACTCATGCTTTGTGTAGATGAAGCGATTATGAATTTAGAAGACATAATTAAACACTTATACAGCTGAATTAGAACGAGAAAATCCAATGTCAATGAAAATCACAAGCTTGTAGATTGGATTGAACCACAAGCATTTTCAAAGACTCTCTCACAATTTTCTCTCCAAGAATATTAAGTTGTCTCAGCACTAACCTAAAACTAAGCTAATCTTTCATAAAATGGTTGTCTCCTCCTGAAAAATAACCTCAAAGACCTATTTATAATAATTTAAAACAAGTTCTATACAAATTAGGAAAACCGATTGGCGACCTCCTCGAAAGCAATTTACGACCCATGTTGAAGTTCATGGCTTCGGGGTCTCATACATTGTTGTTGGAAAACTAGAATTCTCCTTTTCGACACCCCTTTACAACTCATAGAATGGTTTATGACCCGTAAAGGGGTTTTTGTCTAATGAACTTTAGAAAGTCTTCATTCTTTGATCCTCAGGGCACAAAACCTCTCCTACAATTTGTACCTTAATTTACGGCTCATCTACATGTTTAAAAGTAACTTTAGAATCTTGGCACTCCTTAGAACTCCTCACAAAACCACCTTACGACTCGTAGAATGGTCTATGACCTGTAAGGTGTCTCATAGGACAGCAAATCTGCAACAACTTGTAACTTTCCCCAAAATCATTGGCCAACCTGTAATCTTGCATAAATAGACAGAAAAACACATAAAAACAACTAAAGTCGCATTAAGAACACACAAAATTCTAAGTTTTAGGCATCGAAAGTGCTGTATTTTGGCATCATATCAACCTTACAAGCCTAGAATGTCATAAATTAATCCTAGTCCAGTTAGTTTAAGGCCATAATCATGAGTATAGGGGAAAGCTTATGGTATTAGGCATGATGCATGAATACCTTTTGTGAGAGTGAGTGATTTTGCATAGTCCCAAAGTTATACATGAAAATATCATTGAGTGTCTGATATGGGACTTCTTTCTGTGAGGGCACTTACATTGCATTGTTAGCACTAGACTTATTTAGTAATTGTGGATTGTTGATACTACCTCGTTTGTCATAGTTCTTTTGTCACATGCACCAGTTTGTAGCTATCTGATCCTGTTTTGAAAAGTTGGTGTGGGTAACTGAGTTTTAGATTTATATGATGTATGCCATAGGGTTGAGGTCTGTGTGTTACTGTATTATCTATAGGAATTGAGGCGAGTATCTCATAGGGACTTTAACCCTATCATCAATCAAACTCATAGGGACTTTAACCCTTTCATCAATTAAGCTCATAGTGACTCTGACTCTATCATCAATCAAACTCATAGGGACTTTAACCCTTTCATCAATCAATCTTAATCAATAGCTCAAGGCTTGGAACAACCGTTAGGGAACAATCGAATAGAATACCATTAGAGTTCATTTATGGAGACTCATAGGACTATCAAGCTCTATCAACCCATCATCATTCTCTAGCCACAATCACAATCACAATCAACAATCTCACGTCAAGGCTTTAGACTCAACCCCTAGATTCATTTATGCATGCTTTCAAAAGTTAACATGTAAGGTTATCATCGCTAGTCTAATAAACTAGTTAAAAACTCAAAATATCAAAAGTAACCGAATGACACAAAAAAACTCACTTTTTCAATAACTTAAGCCCCTAATATGCCAAAATTCACAGTTTCAACTTTTAAAACTTATGATTTCAGTTCTAACCATTCAAATAGTTCAAAGTATGCCCAAAGAAACTTACAATAGGGTTAACCGGTAATTTTCACAAAAGAAGCCAAAAATGACAAACCAGGTCATTACATAAAATGAAAACTAGGGACACCATGATGCCCCATAATCTAGATGCTATATAACCAACTTCTCTATCATGAACCTAACTTTGATTGGAACGAAGTGGTCCATAATAACCTAGATAGAGTCATACCCACCCGTAATAGTAGGTAAACTAAGTATGAAATCCATTATGATCTACTCCCATTTCTATGTAGGAATGAGCATCCTCTAGAACTCGCTCCCTGGCCATTGATGCTCACACTTGACTTATTGATAGGTCAAATATTTGGACACAAAATTAATTATATCCCTCTTCATGACACACCACCAATTGTTGGCTCAAATCATGCATTATCTTCACTGCTCCTGGATGAATAGAACATCTAGATCAATGAGCTTCCTCAAGTATCAAGCTGATCAAGTCACCCACCTCAGGAACACAAATCTAAGTTTCGATCCTCAAAACCCCATTAGCAACAAATATGGGAACCTTGGCCTCATCCTTAGTCACCTTCTCTTGAATGAGTCTCAACCTATCATCCTCAAACTATTGCTCATGAATGCGATCCAGCAAAGAAGATTGAGCCTCTAAGAATGTAAAGACACCAACATTATCAGAAAGTTGTAGCCTCACCAACCCATTAGCCAATCTCTGTATATCCCTAGCCAAGTATTACTCCTCCACTCGGATGGATGCGAGGCTACCCATGCTAGAAATCTTCCTACTTGAAGCAGTAGCGAATTTATTGGCCTTCCCCCGATGTTATAGAATGGTCAAGTCATAATCCTTTAGAAGCATAATCCACATTCGTTGCCTCAAATTCAAGTCCTTCTGGCTAAAGATGTACTATAAGCTATGATGATCGGTAAATATCTCACAATGGATTGCATAAAATTACTGTTGCCATAACTTCAAGACAAAGAAAAAAGTCGCCAAATCTAGATCATAGGTAGGATAGTTCTTCTCATGAGTCTTCAATTGCCTTAAGGCATAAGCAGTCACCTTACACTTCTGCATCAAGATTCCCAGTAATCCAACATCGAATGCATTACAATATATAATGAAATAAACACCCTTCTTACGCAAGGTCAAAATAGGTGCGGTAGTCAACAAATCCTTGAGCTTTTGGAAAATCTCCTCACACTCCTCCAAAAATTAAGTCTACGTTCTTTTGAGCGAGCGTAGTCACTGCAGTTATTATAGTAAAAAAGCCTTACACAAAGCACAAATAATAACCAGCCACATCCACAAAGTTATGGATCTCGGTGGCTGAAATAGGTCTAGCCCACCCTCTCATAGCCTCAATCTTCGCTAGATCAACCTTGATGCCCTTCTTGGACACCACGTGCCCAAAAAATGCTAACAAACTAATCCAAACTCTCACTAGGAGAACTTAGCATAAAACTTCTCCTCCCCAAGCCTCTAAAGAACAATCCTCAAATGTCTAACATGATTGGCCTTGGTCTTGGATTAGACCAATTTATTATCGATGAAAATGACAAAGGAATTTAGATACTTCTAAAATACTTTATTTATCAACTCCATAAATCCGAGGGGTGAATTAGTTAACCCAAATGACATGACAAAGAACTCATAATGGACATACCTTATCCAGAAGGCCATCTTAGGAATATTAGATGTATGATCCTCAGCTAATGATATCCGGATCTCAAATCAATCTTATAGAACACCACTGCACCCTAAAGCTATTCTAATAGATCATCTATCCCGGCTGGAAGGTACTTGTTCTTGACAACCACCTTTTTTAATTATCTATAGTAAGTATACATTCTCATCGACTCATCCTTTATTTTTACAAACAAAACAGGAGCACCCATGCTAACACACTAGGTCGAATAAACCCTTTACTCAACAAATCCTAAAGTTGATCTTTTAGCTTCTTTAATTCAGTCGGAACCATACAGTAGGGAAGAATAGAAATGGGCTTAGTACCCAGCTCAACAACAATAGAGAAATCAATGTCCCTATTAGGAGGGACCCCTAGAAGATCAGTAGGGAACACATCCATAAACTCACTAACAATAGGATTGGACTCCATAGAAGGAGAATCGGTACTAGTATCCCGAATAAAGGCTAAATAAGACAAACAACCTCTATTGATTAGCTTCTGAGCCCTAATGTAAGAGATAACCTATCTAGGATAATACCTATAAGAATCCTTTCACTCAATTCCCGGTCCACCAAGAGCAACCAAAGTAACCATCTTGGTAAAACAATCAAGAATAACATGATACAGAGATTGCCAATCCATATAAAAAATAACATTAAAATCTACCATATCAAGAATAATCATGTCCACCCAAGTACCATAACTTTTGAAAAAAATAAGACAAGATCGGTACACACGATTCACCATTGAAGGCTCTCTCACTAGGGTGGAAATACGCACAAGCACAAGAATATAATCACATAAATAAGCCAAACCTAGCAGAGACGTATATGGAACATGTATGAATAAGTAGAACCAGGATCAAATAACACTGAGGCAGACTGATGGCAAAATGGAACAATACCTGTAATAACTCAATCTGAGGCCTATGCCTCAGGTTTACCCAAAATAATATAACAATGAGCACTTTGCCTCCACTTGACTGACCCATGCCTCTACCACCCAGCTGAACCGCTGCATCACTTGTACCTCTACCAGCAACATGACCACCTCTATATGACTGAGCTTTATCATGTCCTCTGACAAGGTGCTGACCCTCTAGCTGGAGGTTTTGAATCCCTAATAGGTGCTATTGAATATGTGAGGTATAACCTAGAATGAGTTTGAAAACGGCACTGCCCGAGTAAGTGTCTAGGATCTCCACAACAAAAATAAGACCTTGGAGTAGGCAAATGATGTAAATAACTAGGAGAAATGTTGTAGCCATCCTGACTTATCGATCTCTGACCAATAGATTAACCAAAACCACCCTATATAACTAGCAAAGAAGCATGGACGAGACTCGATACTATGAGGTACTACCACCTTGATAAAATCCTCTACCTCTCGAAGAAGTGCTAGAATAATGACCAGAAGCTTAGACCCTTTTGGGAAACCTAAACTCCTCTTGAACCATCAACTCTGCCTCCGTGGTGGTACTCATAATAGTCTATAATAAGGCCCCTTCGAGGGCTAAGCTAAATCCATAGGGATCTGATGGAGAAAACCAAACCTCTCACGAATCTGTGGACTCTCTCTACCTTAATAAAAATCAAAGATATGGCATGGTGTCATAATGGATAAAATCGGGCCTCATACATTGCAACAGTTATACTACCCTAAGTCAAACTCTCAAATATCTTTCAACTGTCCTCCAAGATTCTCCAAGGAATGAATAGATCCTAAAATGCCTCTATGAATTCACCCCACTCTATTGGAAGATCAATATGTCTAGACCTCATATATATGCCAGGCCCTGAAGTATATCCAATACACACATCAAAGTATCATATAATAGCAGTGCCACTGCATACTCAGGAGAAACTTGATCTGTTCTAGTCTTAAACTCGAGCTTAGGGGAGATATACCTCTCACAGTCTTTGGTCGGTGCTGCTCCTTAACATTAGCCCCTATCTCGGCCTCCAACTCTAGGTCTACCCCTAGCCCAAATGGGGCTTTAATATCAGTCTCAGAGGTTGTCTCTCCCTTAGAAGAAGCTAATGCTCTAGTCTTGGCCATCTGCTAAAGAAACACGTGCTCAGCAATAACTCAAGATTTCACACGCGATTGAATTGAAAAAAGTAAAAGAGAATTTTCCTAACAATCTCTTTAGCCTCTCAAAGATAAGTAATGAATATCTCTATGCCTATCCTTGAGATTCTATTAGATTGGGCTTATGCACGTGAGATCTTTGAACCTGGGTCTCTAATACAAAATTGTCATGATCCAATTTGGTAGTGGTGGCACTTGTCTTCATCCCATCGAGACAAGTCAGTCTAAACATATTACAATAAAGTTACATCTCCTTTTTAGGATAAATCGGCCGTTGTCAAGAAATAGAACCTAACAAAGGTTAGGGTCGAAACCAAGGGAGTACGTAGACTAAAATGACTGCAATTTGAGTAGTTAACTAACTTACTACCCCAAAAAGGGGGTTTGAAATAACCAATGGAAAATAAACCAAACTAATACAAGAGTGAAATCAATATGTAGAGAAATTAGGGTATTTTATTCCCCATGATTCCCTAACTCAGTATCACTAGATAACCTAACTCTATTCTAGTGGGTAGCATGCAGGACGGTAAGTTAAGTTCACCAAGCCCTTTGGTCAAAGGTGAGAGGCGAATTTCACTATGCTACTTGTCCCACCTCTAGAGTGTGCATTATTAACCCTTAACTATTAGTCCTAGTACAACCTCCCCTTGGCACAGTTCGGTTAATTAGACTAGAACACATCAACTGAATCCTGTTAATTAATATCTTTTCCTGTTCATTACTACCTTGGTCCAGTCAGTAATACTAGGCAGGTTCTAATATTGGCCACCACTAGAAAACATGCAAAGCAAAGTGAGTTTATTAATACATGCATGTACACTTTCCAAGAATTATGAATAATCCGATTTTATTTCGTTAGTTCTTCATGGTTCCCACAACCGTACTTGTGGATTTAGCTACTCATGATGCATACAAATGCAAAAGTTATGAATTGAAATAATATAATAGAGCAGTTACACAATTAAATTAAGAACAAGTAAAGGGTAAGGTCGAACCCAAGGGAGTATGTAGACTAAAATGACTGCAATTTGAGTAGTTAACCAACTTGCTTCCCCCAAAAAGGGGGGTTTGCAATAACCAAAGGAAAATAAACCTAACTAATACAAGAGTGAAATCAATATGGAGAGAAATTAGGGTATTTTGTTCCCCATGATTCCTAACTCAGTATCACTGGATAACCTAACTCTGTTCTAGTGTGTAGCATGCAGGATGGTAAGTTAAGTTCACCAAGCCCTTTGGTCAAAGGTGAGAGGCGAATTTCACTATGCCACTTGGCCCATCTCTAGAGTGTGCATTACTAACCCTTAACTATTAGTCCTAGTACAACCTCCCCTTGACACTGTTCGGTTAATTAGACTAGAACACATCAACTGAATCCTGTTAATTAATATCTTTTCCTATTCATTACTAACTTGGTACAGTCAATAATACTAGGCAAGTTCTAATATTGGCCACCAGTAGAAAACATGCAAAGCAAAGAGAGTTAATTAATACATGCATGTACACTTTCTAAGAATTATGAATTATCCAGTTGTACTTCGTTAGTTCTTCATGGTTCCCACAACCTTACTTGTGGATTTAGTTACACATGATGCGTATAAATGCAAAAGTTATGAATTGGAATAACATATTAGACCACTTACATAATTAAATTAAGAACAAAAAAATCCAACTTCAAAGAGAATCATAAGATTAAAGATGAAATCAAAGTACAAGTGTTCTCAAGAACTCTCCAATGTTATCTCACACTTTTCTCTCTCTAATTACTGAGATTTCTATGTACTATGCGGAAACTTCTGAAAATTAACCTAAAGACTTGTGTATAACATTTAAAAGACAAGTCCGAAACACATTAGGATAACTGGGTCGGCACGCATCACGAAGGGGTTTACAGGACGTCTTGCATTCCATGGCCCATAACTGGGGTCTCATACAGAGATACTACAAAACTGTGCTTCAAGTCTACGCCACCCCCTCTACAACTCGTAAAGTGGTTTATGACTCATACAGGGATTTCGTCTGATGAATATTCACAAAGTCCCAAATTCTGACCTTTGGGCATGAACCAAGGTCTATGACTCGTAAATTAATCCACAACCCTTCTGCATGTTCGTATAATTAACTTTAGAAAATCAACCCCTCACTAGAAGTTTCCATGAAATCCACTTCATGGCTCATAGAGATGGCCCCAAAAGGGTCTCGTATTGCACAAAAATCAGGAACATTTGCATTTCTTCTCAAAAATCAAGGCTAACCCAAAAATCATGCAAAGATAACACAAAACACATAAAACCAACTAACATCGCACTGAGAAGACAAAAAATTCCATGTTTTAAGCATAAAAAGTTTTGAATTTTGACAGTACATCAACACCCTCAAGTTAAAATTGTTGCTTGTCCTTAAGTGATAGATTCAATATATATTGACAATATAGTAACACACAGACCTCAACCCAATGGCATACATCATATAGATCACAAACTCAGACACCCACGCCAATACAAAATCAGATAGCTATCTTGCAAACCAATACAAACTAGTGCATGTGACAACACAACTATGACAAGTGTGGTACTATCAGCAATCCATAATCATTGAATAAGCCTAATGCTAACAATGCAATGCATGTGTTACATATATGCATGAATCTTTTTCATATTGAGCATTATGTCTTGTGCATGCTTAAGCTCATGTGTATGTTATCTTTACCGTCCTAAATATATATATGATTTTACTTATGAATGATGATAGTATGATTTTGTGTTTTCATTCCATCTCACATACGTAGTACATTTGAAAAGTACTAACACATATTTTTCCTATATGGTTTAACCTTGTAGGGACAAGTACTCCTCAACTAGCTCCTGCCTAGTTATCAGGCGTTCGAGACTAGTGCTTTTGTGGAGCGCCATTAGTTTGGATCTCTACCAATTTTCATTCTAGCTATGTATATGTTGGCCTTCAGAGGATTTTATTTTTTATATTGTTAAATACTGGAGTCTTTTCTATTTGATGAAAATCGACCGATGTCGTTCCATCCGTTCCATGGTTAGATGATATGATATTTGGACAATGTATTTAAATGTATATTTTTATGTTGCTTCATTGTCATATATTTCCCCTTAGACTCTTTCCCCATTTATTTATGCAAATTCTTAAGTTTTATGCCTTTGAATGCTTGAAATATTATAGATGGCAAGGGTGAGCTTCCTCCGGGTATCTCATTCGCCATATGAAGCCTAGGCCTATGTCAGGTTGTTATAAAGTTGGTGTCAGAGCATGATGTTTTAAAATGTTCCTCGGACTTCCAAACATGCAACATCGAGTAGAGTCTCATTCAAGGTTGTGAAGCGTGCCACTATCTTGAATGAGGGGCTATGAGATGGTATAGGAAAGGCTTCCCTTCTTTCTTATTCATGGTATGCTTTTAGAGTCACCTAAGGTTTCTCTATAACTAACGGTGGTCTCTTTTATTATCTCTAGATCAAGCCTCCAAAAAGAGCCCCACACCAAAGAGGCACTCCTAAGCAACAAGCCCTTCCATTTCAACAAGATGATGAAGTGTCTCATGTGGAGTTTAGATCTGCATCACTATGCTAGATCAAGCCTTGGTGATTAAAGCCATTAGGGAGATCTCCATTCCTCCCCAAGTGCCTACTCCGGCTGCACAGGTGAGAGACTTTATGAGAATGAGCCCTTCGGAATCCCATGGCTTTAAGATGGAGGAGGACCCCATTAACTTCATTGATGAGGCCTATCGAGTTGTTGCAATCATGGGTATTCTGTCGGAGAAAAAAGCCGAGTTGGTGGTCTACTAACTAAAGAGGGTAGATAAGATATGATATGAGTAATGGACAGACAAGAGGGGCCAAAGAGCAAGACCAATCGGATGGGAAGAGTTCAAATGTGCCTTTTTGGATCGATTCTTCTTGATTGAGTTAAGAGAGGCCAAGGTGCAAGAGTTTATCAACCCTAAGCAAGGGTACATGAGCGTGAGGGAGTATGTCTTTAAGTTCACTAAACTTTCCAAATATACCCTATCCATGGTAGCGGATCCAAGAGCCCCTATGAGCAAATTCATCTCTGGTGTTTTGAATTTGGTGTGAAACGAATGCAAGATGGCGACATTTGTGAAGGAGATGCACATCTCCCAATTCTGAGAAAATTGAGGAGCAGAATCCAAGGGAGTCTAAGAGGGATCAGAATAATGATAAGGGATACTCTCACCAAAGGAGTCGACATCACAAGTTCTAAGGTGGCCAAAAGCAAGGTGAACACAGATCTACCAACATTCCTTCTCGTTGGACCACCAAAGACAAACGGGTAGCTGCTAAGCTCCAATGCCGAATTGCCCTATGTGTGGAAGGCTTCACAAAGGAGGGTGCCTAGCTGGTTCAAATGCTTTCTTTAAGTATAGGAAGCCTGGACACCATGCTAAGGATTGTAGGAATGGAGGTGTAAGTCCCCAAGGCAAAGGTGGAAAGTTCAAGGTGCCCCAAGGACTAATCGTTTTTATGGTCTTCATGACCAACAAAAAGTTAAAGAGGCCCAAGATGTTGTCACCAGTATGTTGAAAGTTTTCAATTTTGATACATATGTACTATTAAACCTGGGATCTAATTTGTCATTTGTAACTCCTTTTCTTGTAAAAAGATTCCGTGCATGTCCCAAAGTCGTTCACAAGCCTTATAAAGTAAGTACCCCCCTCTCCCCCCTCCCCCCGCGTCGTAGAGTCCATTGTTTCATGAAGAGTCTATTAGGATTGTCCTATTTCCACCTTACATACAGTTGTCCCTTGCGACTTAGTAGAACTCTCTATGGTTGATTTTGCTGTGATAGATTGGATACATGCTTCCTATGCCACCATCGATTGTAGGACTCATAGATTCAAGTTCCATTTCCCAAATAAGTCTATTTTTGAGTTGGTGGGTAGTACTTCTTCATATAAAGGTTAATTTGTTTCCTTCCTTAAGGACAGGAAAATGATCTCAAAGGGGTATATATACCATCTAGTTTGAGTCAAAGATGCTAATTCCAAAGTTTCTTCTCTTGAGTTGGTTCCCAAAGTTAATGAGTTTCTCAATGTCTTTTTAGATAAGTTACTAGGTGTTCTTCCCAAAAGGAAAATAAATTTTGGTATAGACATCCTACCCGATACTCAACCCATCTCAATCCCTCCATATAGAAGACTCCCACAGATTTGAAAGTATTAAAGGGCAATTGAAAGATTAGTTGGAGAACAGATTCATTAGACCTAGTAGGTCTCCATGGGTCGCTTTAGTTTTGTTTGTACGGAAGAAAGACGGGTCCCTTTGTATGTGCATAGACTACTAGAAACTTAACAAAGTTACTATTATGAACAAGTATCCACTCCCTAAAATAGCTGACTTGTTTGGCCAACTACAAGGGGCTATACACTTCTCCAAAGTTGATTTGAGGTCCGAATATCACCAATTAAGGGTGAGAGAGAGACATTCCTAAGACGACCTTTAAGACTAGGTATGGTCATTTTGAATTTGTAGTGATGTCTTTCTATCTCACTAATGCACCGACTATGTTCATCGATCTTATGAATGGGGTATTCAAGCCCTACCTTGACATGTTCATGGTGGTGTTTATCGATGACATCCTAATTTACTACTGAAGTGAAGAAGAGTATGTGGAGCATTTGAGCAAGGGCTTTATGCAAAATTTGACAAATGTGAGTGTTGGCTAAGTGAGGTTGCCTTTCTTGGGCATGTGGTATCGCATGATGGCATTAAAGTTGTTCCTAAGAAGATCGAAGAGGTCAGAAATTGGACAAGGTCATTGATTCCTACAAACATAAGGAGTTTCTTAGGCTTAAGCAAATATTATAAAAGGTTTGTAGGAGGATTCTCCTCCATTTTGTCCCCACTCAACAAGTTGACTCAAAACAAGGTGAAGTTTATGTGGATGGATGAGTGTGAGAAGAGTTTCAAAACTTTGAAAGATCGACTAACTTTGGCTCCAATCTTGGTTTTTCCAAAGGGAAATGAAGACTTTGTTGTATATTGTGATGCTTCAAGGTTTGTCTTGGGGTGTGTTGACGCAAAATGGAAAAGTGATTGCCTATGCCTCAAGGCAATTGAAAGTCATGAGAAAAACTATCCAACTCATGATCTTGAGCTTGTGGCCATAGTGTTTGCTTTGAAAATATGGCGTCACTACTAATGGGATTTATGTAGATGTCTTCACTAATCACAAGATCCTTCAACGTGTGTTCACCCAAAAGGATCTAAACTTAAGGAAACAAAGGTGGTTTGATCTTCTCAAAGACTATGATATGAATATGAAGTATCACTAGGGAAAAGCTAATGTAGTAGCCAACATGCTTAGTAGAGTCTCCATGGGTAGTGTGTCTCACATAGAAGACTATCGAAAAAGGGAGTTAGCAAAAAAGGTCCATAGATTGGCTAGATTGGGGGTAAAATTAAATGAATCTAGAATTGGTGGAGCGATGGTGCTACATGGGTTCGAATCTTCCTTGATTGAGGACGTTAAGTCTAAGAAAGACCTTGATCCCACCTTAGTTGAGCTGAAAGCCATAGTGAAAGAAGGAAAGATAGAGGTTTTCTCACAAGGGGGAGATGGTGTACTCTGATATCAAGGGAGGTTGTGTGTACCCAATAATAGTGAATTGAAGAGGTTTATTTTGCAAGAAGCTCATAATTCTTATTATTCTATTCACTCAACACTATGAAAATGTGCTGAGATTTGAGGGAGATCTATTGGTGGAATAGAATGAAGAAGGACATAGCCCAATTTGTGGCCGAGTGTGCTAATTGCCAGCAAATTAAAGTTGAGCACCAAAGGCCAGGTGGCCTATCCCAAGATATTAATATTCTTACTCGGAAGTGGGAAAAAGTCAACATGGACTCTGTAGTTGGGTTGCCAAACACCAAAAAGCATTTTGACTCCATATGGGTGATAGTAGATCGTATAACAAAGTTGGCTCACTTCTTACCCGTTAAAATGACATTTAGTGATGAAGATTATGCTTATTTGTATATATGAGTGTTGGTAAGGTTACATAGGATTCTAATATCCATCATATGAGATCATGGTGTGCAATTTACCTCTCAATTTTGAAAGTCTTTTAAAAAAGGGTCGGTACTAAGGTGAACTTGAGTAATGTTATCCATCCCCAAACTGACGGGAAAGATGATAGGATTATTCATACATTGGAGGATATGTTGAGAGCTTATGTGTTAGATTTCAAGTTAAGTTGGGATGAGCATTCACATCTTATTGATTTTGCGTACAATAATAGATTCCACGCAAGCATTGAGATGACACCATTTGAGGCATTGTATGTTAGATGATGTAGATGACCTATTGGGTAGTTTTAAGTTGGTGAGGTGGCATTGCTAGGATCATACTAATGATGAATGCTATAGAGAAAATTAAATTTATAAAGGAAAAGTTACAAATGGCTTAAAGCTAGCAAAAGTCCTATTCCGATGTAAGGAGGATGGATCTTGAGTTCTAAATTGGTGACTGAGTCTGTTTGAAAGTATTTCCTATATAAGGTGTGATCCAGTTTAGTAAAAAAGGGAAGTTAAGCCCTAGGTATGTAGGGCCTTACAAGGTGGTGAGAAGAGTGGAAAAAAGTATCATATGAGTTAGACCTACCTAATGAAATTCATTTAATCCATTCACTTTTTCATGCCTCAATATTGAGGAAGTTTATATGTTATCCAAACTCTATTGTTCCTTTGGAGGATGAGAACATCAAAGAGAATTTAAGTTATGAAGAAGTACCGATTGAAATCCTTGACCTGTAAGTGAAATAACTAAGGAACAAGGAAGTTACCTCTGTCAAAGTACTTTGGAGGAATCATCAACTTGAGGGTGCCACATGGGAAACGAAAGAGGATATGATGAAGCGTTACTCGTATCTATTCCACTCTACTTAAACCTATGGTCTTAAGATATTCTTCCCTCAAACTCGAATTCCTTGCATTTTAGTTTTGCATGGTGCATACACTCATATCAATGTTTATGGACTATTTTGAGAAATGTTTTGAATATGGATTCTGAAAATTTCATGAAATGATGTTTAAATGGAATTTTTGCATGCATATTAGGTTGTTAGCTGATGTTTAGCTCCTTAGAGCTACCTTTAAGTACATTCAGGTATGAATATTCCTAAAGGAGAGATATGTAATGTCCCTCAGTTTGGTAGCCTAGAAATTGCAGAAAAGTTGTTCTAGAAAAAACTAGGGCCAGTCGACGAACCAAGTTCACGATCCATAGTTAGGACCATGAGCCTAGGTAGGGCCCCTAGATATGAACTTCAGGAAAGGAAAAAAGTTTCCAAGTATAGAGTAACCAACAATGCCATTGATTGCCCGTAGGAAATATCATGGCTCATAAAAAAGGTCGTAGTGAGTGTGTCTGACATAAAGAAAACTTGGAGTTTCTAGAAGGAAGCCCACAATTAACAGGATGGTCCGCAGACCATTCCACAACCCATAGTTAGCCTTCCTAGATGGGTGGCCAGAGAAGTGAAATTTTGCTAAGTGTGGAAGGACTCCACGAGTCCAACCACATCTCGAAAATAGAATGACAGCTTGTAAGTAGGGGTTTCATGGTTTGAGTTTAGCCAACTATTTCTGAAGATTGGAAATGGAGAATAGGATGACTAGGACTACGGTTGGTGGTTCAAAAAATGGCATGTAATCGGGGTCTTGTAGATGGAATCCTACAGTTTTAATGAAGCACAATTTTGTTTTTCAAGCAAATCTAATCTTAAACTATGTTGGGGATTATAAGAGCCCTAAATCAGACCTTAAAGCCCTAGATACTCATTCCTAGACCTCATTCTTCCACTTTCAAAATCTCCAAGACATTCAATCCTTTCTTCCAGAACAAGCTAAGAAGGCTAGGGTTTCAAGGAGGCTTTCCATAAAAACAAATTCTTTCTTCCTAAGTTTACCCAAGGTAAGTTTGATTTGTGGGTCTCCTTTCACCCACAAAGTCCTCCATAATGATTCGTACCTTTTCTTTATGTTCTATGATACTTCATTGCATACTAATGATGATTTCATAATATTTTATGTTACTACATGTCTTCAATGATACCATATAATATTTTATTAACTATTTACATGTATTTAAGTTAATGATGACGATCACAATGATGTGTATTTTGGATGATAAAGTGTGGGTTGTTTTACATGTTTTGAATAAGCATATTTTCCATGATTAAGCATGATTTTATGATTTATGAATATTACCAACTTATGATTTGCCCGCTAAGTTTTAAACTAAGTCTTGCATGATTTATGATAAAGATAAGGCATTAAAGAGAGATGTTAAAGTTATGATATGTCAAAGATATAAGCATGTTGATAATTTCCCTAAAAGAATGTTAAGAAGGCCCCCAAGATGAAGGGATAATTCTCACTTGGTGGTTCCTTAAGTTCGAGCTACTCTTAAGATTTGCTACTTATGATTCTAAAGTGTCATAATTTGTCTAAGTATATATTTTAAAGATTTTGTGGGATGAATTAGCACACAAAAAGGCATCGTGGCGGGCTCAGTAAGGGAGCCCTAAAAGCAACCCTTTTCCCCATTAACTATGTGCCACCATACGAGCCTTTGTAGGATAGGCTAGTGGATCTATGTAAGCCATTTATGTTATACGATGATGCATGCAAAGTCACAAAATTCCACTCAGCAAGGGGTTTTCCCGTGCCAATGGAGGGGGTTATGTTAGATTTCATGTAGTAGCTCACATGGTTTTATATGTCGGTTAAGGTCCATTCCATAAACTTTATGATCAATTTCTTGGTTCCATTACATGTGTTCCATCTATACATGACCTTTCTTCATATTGCGCAATATTCCTTGTGCATGCTTAAACTCATATGTATGTTATCTTTACCTTCCTAAATATATATATGATTTTACTTATAAATGCCATGTTTGCATTCCATCTCACATACTTAGTACATTCCAAAAGTATTAACACACATTTTCCTGCATGATTTAACCATGTAGGGATAAGTACTCCTCTACTAGCTCATTGCTTGTTTTTAGGGTTTCGAGACTAGTGCTTTTGTGGTGAGCCCTTTGTTTAGGTCTCTAAAATTTTTAGTTCTAGTTATATATTTGATACTATGTATATGTTTGTCTCCAGAGTTTTTTACTTTCTATGGTTTTAGATATTTAAGTATGGAAATCGATCGATGCTGGCTCCATTCGTTCCATGGTATATATGGTATGATATTTGGACAATTATTTAAATTTGGTTTTTTATGTTGCTTCATTTTCATATGTTTCCTCTTGGATCTTTTCCCCATTTATTTCCACAAATGCTTGAGATATTAAAGATTGGGTTAGCCCTCTGGGTATCTCATTTGCCGTGTGATGACCAAGCCCTAGATCGGATCGTTACATTTCAATCCTAGGGTTAAGTCTACAATACACTTAAAATTTAATTATCTATCTTAATATCTCAAAATATGGATCATAATATGATAGAGAGGATTAAAAGAATCACCGTAAATGTGAAATAGAAAGAAATAAAATAAAAGAAAGACCCCTTAACAGTGCTTAGGTCTTCACTTGCCTAGCACTATCTAATCATTATCTACTGATTCTTAAAATTCACCTTCCAATTCCATTTATAACACTATATTTGTTCTAACTTTCAAGATACAAGTTGCAACAACAACGAAAGAACCGCCACTACATTCTACAACATTCCTTCTTAACCACAAATATGCCACTTATTACCAACCAATTATAATAATTAACACAAGTATAAAGGTAGAACTCATAATTGAATGAAAGAAAAGTTTTCACCTGAAACGTGAAAAAATCAATCTTTCCTTTTTCTCTCTTGTCCATCCATCAGGTAAGTGCAGGTCATGACCCAATTTTAGGAGTGATGGAACTTGTCTTAATCCCACCAAGACAAGTCAGCCAAAATAGATTACAATAATATAATACAAGATGATGTGGAAGCTAAAACAACATAATATTATTAATAAAAAGGCTATAAAATATCAGTCCAACTAAAACATCCCAGAAGTGCTTGTCACAAGGTACAATCAGAATAAGAAGAAAAGATACAAGTCTCAATAGTATTTGCCTCTCAAATAGAACAAAACTAATAATAATATCCAACATCCTCGAGAGTATGCTGGAGCAACAAGCAACTACCTCTGGACTTTCAATGGCTCAGTCCACAGAAGAAGAAGAATAAGATCAGCAGGATCTGGGGTCACTACCTACAAACAATGTAGATAAATAAAGGTGAGTACTAAGGTACTCAACAAGCAGGCCTAATCAAAGGTAGAAAATATTGAACTAAGCACTCCTACCATCCCAACCATATACCTTCAGACTACAAAACCTGCATACAGGAAAACCCAGCATAAATAATATAGACAATATAAATAGATACAATCTTATGTCACAGTGTCTCATAGCCTGAACTTCACTATATACAGGGCTCAAGTTATTTGACGTATATCATAACCGTTCAATAGTTCACTTTCAACAATGTACAAGGGTCAAATTATTCAATACATAATACTTGGTTCATACTTCAACTTCAAGAAGGAAATGATATAAAACAGAATGAATATTATGAAATATAAGCAATGTGATGCAATGTCACCTAGTCATGATGCATGTTTTTCTAACAATACATATCTACTGATAAAACTAGCCAGAACCCATGGGGGCCATACATGGACCGTGTATTCACCGAAACCATTTTCCATCAACATTTACTTTCAAACCGTAGTCGGAACTATTTTCCTTCGGCTTTTCATTTCTTTTCTTTTTCCACCATGGACAATTTTCCTTAAGCTTTTTATCATCAATAGGATGTCAAGAACATGAGTGCATATAAGATCTCCAGATAGATCATTTACTCAGAAATCATCATCTTTTATATTGTTCTTTTAATATTTGATTCATCGTCAACATATTACATAGTAGTTACAATATAACATAGTTTGAATCTTTCTAATATCTTTTTTCATTATAGCTTAGAACAATTCATCATTTGAGTCCATTTTCTTTCACAAGTTCCAATAATATCTCAACATAAGCATTTAGCTCAACATTTTACCTAAAGTAATTCAATAGATAAATTTATGTAACATGATGCAAATATCAAAAAATAAAACATCATGAGAACTTTACATTATCAATAATGGCATCACAATCCTATTTCACAATATTAATTAGCAAGTCCAAGTCTACAATAATAGATTTCAATTCACGATTCAAGTCATACATGTCATCATTTTTATATTTCCATTACCAAAATCATATCACTAGAATAATTTAATAATCCCCAAGTTAGGCATTGAAAGGAATTACTAAGTTCAATAAAGTCAACATGGATTTGAGTCAACTTGCCTCACTTTAGCCTATCAATCACTCCAACACAATGACTTCCCCTTTCAAAATAAATCTGAATCACCACAATCTATTTGAAAACTAATTCACAATCACAACATGAAACAAATAACACCAATCAAGCGATTCGAGAAAAAGGAAAAAATTGTCCAAAAATTCACTATAAAAAATCAATGACAAAATCTAGAAATTTTTAGATAAAAGAGTTTCTTTCATGATTAGGAAACCATCAGTGAGAACTAATTCAAAAATGAAGTTGAAATGAGTTCATAAACATCAATTTTATAAGAGTCTCAAATTTAATGAAAACCCCTAAATATCTCAATTAAATCTCCCAAACTTGATGTTAAAATCAAGGGGTAATTAATGTTAATGATAAGGGAAGTGAAAAAAAATACATTTTTCAATAAAAAACCTTTGAAAAATCAATCAAACATCGTCCTAGGCAAGCTCCCGAGGTTTGAGAATTAAGGAAATGATCAAAATGGGTGTGTAGGGGTTGATAAACCCCCATCTGATGTCATTGTAGTGACACTTGAACTTTTTCTCGGCCTTCACTAGAGCAACCTGTCAGTAGCTTTAACGGCTTTGCTACAACAATAGCGGCTTCACTATAGCGAAGACGACCTTGCTATAACGAGGTCGCTAAAATAGCCAATCCTTCACTATAGCTGAGGCTTGCACTGAAATATAGCAAAAACTCTCATTTTAACAAATTCAAGATTCAAAATAAATCCTCGGGATTCGTATGGAACCTCGTACACACTGCCCATATATTTAAACACACTAAATTAGACCTTCCGAGCTCAATGAAGTATTCAAAAATCGAATCTGATGCCTCCTTGACTCGGAACCCGATTAAGTACCTTAATTGTTACTTAGGCCACTTGAAACATCAAAATGACACCAGGGGACCAAAAATTATGGCAAAGATGCTTTAGCACTAAATCACCTCCCGAGACCATTGGAATAATAAAAAATTTAATCTGAGCACCGAAATGTAAAACGTTGATCAAAAGTCAAAGCACTCTCAAACTTTGACTCAATTTTCAACTCCGGACCTAAAATCCACAATAACAACTTCAAGTTTGATTCCATTAACTCTACTAGAGCAATTTTCATGTTTCAAAACTAATGGAATCGATGGAATTCCATTCTGACACTTGAATCTCATAATGACTCAATGTTTCAAAATTTGGCAATTCAAAACTCATAAACTGATCTATGGCAAAGATCTCTACTTTTCACATAATCTTTAGAAATCAAATTTAGAATCAATCAAATGTGACTCAAGGCTGCTAATGAAAGGGGCAAAATGACATTTTTTTGAAAAAATAAAAAATCACCTTCAGGATCCTTAAATCATCCACCACTAAAAACTATGTTCGTCCTCGAACATAAAGCAAGAAACATACCTGAAGTCTCAAAAAGATAAGGCTAGAAGGTTCGCATATCAGACTTTGTATCCCAAGTAGCATCTCCCTTGGGTCGATGTCGCTACTAAAAAATTACGGAAGCTATCTTCTTGAACCTCAACTTCCAAAACTATCTTTCTAGGATGACCTCTGGCTCATCCTCATACGATAAATTTTGACCCAACTCTAGCGAATCCACAGGTATCACATGAGACTCATACAGAATATAACACTGCAGAATAGAAGCATAGAACCATGGATGCACAGAAGACAAACTAGGTGGCAAGGCAAGTGTGTAGGCCACCTCACCCACTCATTCTAGAATCTCAAAGGGGCAAATGAACCTAGGGCTGAGCTTGGCCTTCTTTCCGAACCTCATGACACTATTCATGGGTAAGATCCTCAACAAAACCTAGTCACCCTCCATGAACTCCAAGGGTCGAACATGTTTATCGGTATAACTCTTTTGGAGACTCTAGGTTGTCAACAATAGACTCTGAACTAGTTTAACCTGCTCCATAGCATCTCTAAGCAAGTCTGCGTAAGGTTATTCATTGCAACATAGTCGAACGAGCCTATGGGCTATCTACACCTCTAGCCACTCAAGGAGTCAAAAGGAGCCATATAGATGCTGGAGTGATAACTGTTACCATAAGAAAATCTCCACCAAGGTTAAATGCTGATCCTACCTTGCACCAAAGTCGATAACACATACCTAGAGCATATCCTCTAACACCCGAATAGTCCTCTCAGACTGTCTATTTGTCTGAAGATGAAATATTGTACTCAAGTCTAACTGGGCGCCTAAATCATGCTATAGGGCCTTCAAGAAGTGAGAAGTGAACCAAGAGCTTCGATCAAATAAGATTTCACGACCCAAAATGGATCGCAACTAAAGAAAGATAAACAAAGCGATAACAAACTCAAAAGATATAAAATATTTCCCAAAACTTGAAGTCATGAGTACGAGAGCATCTAAAATAGTACTGAATAGTAAATACAATGGTCTCCAAAGCAAATACAATATTGTCTCATAATATCTTATACAAAGGATGAAGGCAAGCAATAAAGAGAGTCCCAAAGATCAACGATAACTCGAAGTCTGAGCCTCATCAGTAAGATCTGGATGGAAGCAAAATAGCTCAACTACAAAGATCAACAACCCTATGTGGGTCCCTGTACATGATCTACAAGGAGGAAAAAAAGTAGAGATATGAATATTCATGTCATGTAGCATTTTGAATCGCCAAAACCAAAGCTTCAGATGAATTTTTATGACCTTAATAAGTTTACCTCCATGGTTGTTTGCGAAACTGAAAATATATAGAGGTCACCGCCCTATTGTACCTCGTGACACGGACGATTCTCTACGAACACGGAGCCTTAGATGGCTGGCCTTCTCCGTGAATGCGGAGCTTTTCCCTTTTGCCTTCCGCGAACGTAGAGGGTTAGTTTACTGGTGTTCCACTTGTAATGTCAAAAACTTCCCCGGGTTATTCCCAAGCAGTCTAATGTTCATTTTATACAAACAAATAGTGCAATCACATGGATTTCGATATTACGGATTCAACGGTGCAGTCAAAATTTCCAATGGAGCATCCTATAAAAAAATAAGGGTCCACTTCTTTCTGGATAATTTAGCTAAAAGAACTGAGGTGGTCAAAATGCAACTGCATGCTCCCATCAATAGACGAAGGGTCATTATAGACTATTTTCAATGTTTCCAAGCTGACAGCGGCATCAGTTTTCCATTTTGAGCGTGTTTAGCTGGGTTTTTATAGAAATGTACATTTTAGCTATTGATTGAACTCAAAATGATATCGAGACCCTCCATCCTCAGACCAACAACCCTCCTTTCCTAAACTGGTCATTCCAAAACTGATGGAATCATCAGAATCCCATTCCGAGGTAGTTTGTTAGGATTTTATCAAAAATCTTATTTTTGCAATCTTAACCTCTCGTTAACCTAAAAATATGCATAACTTTCAGCCAAAACAACCCACAACCATTCCAATAATCCAAATATGCAAAAAAAGTCTGAGATAACGATATAAAAGCTTAACATAACAGAGTGACAGGGAAATATAGAAATGACTTAGAGGGTCATTACAATATCTCCCACTAATAAAACTTTCATCTGTAAAAGTATGAATACAGACGTACCTATAGGCTCTAGTCTACACCATGAGTATATCGGCTATAAACATGTTCCGCATCCCTAATTAATCACAAATGGCCCATCGGCTAACCAGAATAAATGGTAGACAATGGCTAACATGCTCACATTTGCGCACAGGTCTAATACCCCTTTCCCTTGCTCTCCAATCCACCTGGTATCGCCATCAAACGTTCACAAAAGTAGCATAAACCCAATGGTCCACCCACTCAAATGACTCCTAGTAGCTCCCTTCGTACCTAGATATCCATATATCACTTCTCAAACACGGTCCTAAGTAGTTGTTACCATCCAACCCTTATTTTGTAGCATTTAACAACCATCCATGGCAAGAACTGTAACAGCAGCTACAGTGCTTACAAGTCACTAAATTCATGCTTCACAGCATAGTAGTCATCTTAGCCACCACAATCAGCCACTTATAATGGCCACACTAGATCTGGGTATGACCCCCTAGAGTATTTTCAACCAAAACCTCCATTAACAATATTCGGCCATCGTCTAACTCAATGATAACACACTGGAGTACGAGTAATTCATCAAAAACTCACCGGCACAAGATCGACACGGAGAAAATAGGATGTAAAGCAGAATAAGCGAGGAGTGGGGCTAACTCAGGTGCAATTGGTCCAACCTATCTCAAATCTCAAGGGCTAGTATGTCGAGGCTAAGCTTACCCTCACCTTCCAACCCATATGACTCCTCTTAGGGGTGACACCCTCAGAATCACTCTGTCTCAAATCTCAAATAGTACAAACTGGTTTCCATGGTCGACATAACCTTGGGTGCCAACTCTGAGTTATCTTCAGCCTTTTCGAAATACCCAAACCCTAGCTAAGGCATCTTGTAACAAGTCTATACCGTACGGGCCCGACTCTAGACTAAACCTAGCAAACTAGAGTATGACATCAACAACCATATCATAGAAAAAAGTCAATCCGCTCCCAAGGCAATTTCAAAATTGAGGCCATTCAACAATATCGCTTGACCGCATATCACAATTTTGAAGAATCACAATACCAAATCTACCACTAATAAAAGGGACCTTCCACTGCCTCAATACCTGACCAAGGGTAAAAGATGCTTGAAATCCATACTCAAGAAAGTGAGAAGCTAAGCAATGCAGCTAACATTGTAAAACCATAACCCAAATACCAAGAAACCCAGAAAAATGATCAATATTTCCACTGACAAGCATAGTCAGGAATACGAACAACACCATCCCAGCTATCTAACAAATCCCTAGGGAAAAGAGGCCAACAACTTAGTTGATAATGCAGTGATATCCGATGCAACAAAAGAAAATCCAATTAAGCCTCCAGTCATAGCATTTATCTCACAATCCAGTCACCTAATGAATATAGGGAATCACATATCAATGGAATCGTCATAACAGAATTATCACCATAGAGGCACAAGGTGTAGCAAGGGGTATGACTAACAACCACCCTCTGAAATATGGTGTACACCAGTATCAGACTACCCACTTCTGTGGTTAAGTATCAAAAAGGTCATATGTATAAATCATAGGGTTTTGGCATACATTTAGCCACCAATAGTGTATAATCGTAACATAGGCGACAATTACTCAGAATCTCACTTGGTATAACATACTCATCAACATTAGGAAACCTAATAAATCCAATCAGTGGTTATGTCTTGACTAGACCTCCTAGGTCATGATAACTCCTATTAGATCTCACCTACGCGCAAGCCAACCCAATAACCACAGTACATGTCCTAAATCATGTCACGCCTAAAGTCCTATTAAGAAGGATTGGCACCCGTTGCTGACAAGGCTTAGGAGAACCAACATATACCCATGCACTTTCTATGAACATTGTAAAGAGGGTTTCCACATTCATCATGATTTCAAGAAAGTATAAAGTAATAACAAGCCAAAAGGAAACACATATAACTAGGCCATTGGAGCCACGATGTCTAAAGTATGATACATGAACACACTTTACTTTACATAGTCTACAAAGCCTCCACATAAGGAACAATATCTATATGGATTGGGACAGGCCCCGCCTCATGACCAACTATACAATACAAAAATAAAAGCTCTATACACACCAAGCCCCGAAGCAACCTGGAGCTCAGTAACAGAAGTTGGGTGTCTTGTACTCCTACCGGAGAGATATAGTAGCTCCTGTACCTGCAGCATGAAATGCAGGTCCCCCGTAAGGGAAGTCAGTATGAGATAATATACTGAATATGTAAGGCATGAAGTACTATATATGAAATAAAAACTCAAATGAAATCACATAGTGGTGTGTAAGGATAAAAGACCACCTTTAGTCATACTGTGGATTCATGTACTTTATGTCTTTTTTATTACTTTACCTTTCTTTAATGTACAATCTGTGCGCAGTATATCATATAAATTACAAGAGGATCAATGGTAAATCAATATCAGGATCGACCCATGCTAGGCTTTTCTTTCACCCCTGGGATACCCCCCCCCCCCCCCCGCCCAATATGGCATCGACCCATGCTAGGTGATTCTTCCACCCCTGGGATACCACCCATTAATAAGCAACTTTGATTTACCTTTTATTTACTTTTGAGATGATTCTTTTGGTTGTCATAACATTTAGAGTTGTAGGATTATAGACATAACATGTGACATGTAAAAAATCATGCAAGACAACACCACAATGAAAAGAGAGTTACACAACTAATGAAATGTGTAGGAGATGAACAACACGTGGGCTTTATTTAGAAACAAAAGGGACTCAATTATTTTGATATCCAAAGTAAGTATGTGGAATTTACAATGGCTATGTATGGGAGCATATGAACATGGTAAAAAGTGGAGACACGGTTATTAGTTATGTTAGAGTTGGTAAGTGCCTTTATGTGCTAAGGTAGAACCTCGATTTCATGCCAAATAATAGGAAATCGAGTAGCCTTACATACCTAGTTGTACTACGTCGTTATTACCTCGAAGTAGTCTCCTTTCCCTCCAAATACTTATCTACAATATAGTAGGTGATAAAACTAGTATTAGCAGCTAATAAACTCATCTTGGCAGTTCAATCTCATAAAAACAAATATCGCTCGGGCAACAAGCTTGTGATTGTCAATCCAAGAGTATTCTTTCAACCTCTCCACCTCTAATCGTATTTTATAATACACATTCTCATATACATATCCCATGGAAGTTTTAGAACAGCTCACAAAGAACAACACATAATAATTCTACACAACACATAAGTAGGCAACATAACTTTATGTCTTCTTGCTACATTTCGAAGTCAACAATCCCAAACTTGTTTCAATTTCAACCAAACTGTCTCCAGCATATTTACAAATAAAAAAGGTCCTAAAAAAGTCCACAACACATTCCCCAAGTAGAAGGATGACGTGCAACAATAATTCCCAATTACCGGTCTACAAGTTCCTACTAAGAGTTCAATTAAGATATCATACAAGAACTCATTATTGTGGAAGATAAAAATGGCGCAGCAACCTTCTTACATCACTACAGAACTAAACCTTGTTAGAAACATCAATATTACTTCATAATCCAACAAACCAAGAAGAGAAATGCCTCTTAATAAATAAGAAAAGTGTACAACAATCTTTGGAACATATGCTTTCCAAAATTCGAGCACAAGTATAATCAGCATACTTCTCATGTTCTTCATGGAAAAAATATACTAAACCATAGGTATTTCTACTTACCTTAGCCTTCAAGGATCATGTTCTCTTCAAGAACCCTAAAGGTGTTCTTTGACTACTTTGCAAAGTCAAGAGAGAGCAAGGAGAAACTTGGAAGAAAATCTGATTTTTTTTGGCTTTGTTAAAATGACTTAAAGTGGATGGTTCTAACCCCTTTGAAAGGGCCACTCTTGGCCGACTTTCTTTTTCATTTTAAGCCTGATTTTATTAAGGTGGTGATGCAGCATCTTGGCCCTTTCACTTGGGCCTTATTGGGCTTCAATTTGATGGGCTTTGCAGCCAATTCTTTCCTTTTACTTTCACTTAGTTTGGGTCTTATTTGTGAAGTGTATGGTAAATATATTTGGGCTGCCTATATTGTCCCTTTATAATGCCAAACCATGGGATAAAATTACATCCTTAACTTGGGTTTTATTCTTTAACGGACTTGAACAAATTCGGTATTGGGTCTCATCTCCGTCTACTTAACCTATTTAAGCTAAGCATGTAGGTTACTCACAAGTTAGCTTCCTAGTCTTACAAGAACCTCACTTCCTTTCACTTTGTTTAAGGCCGCGCTCTCCTCAATTTGGCTTAAAACTTATATACACCCACCCGTCTTAAGCATTAGATGCAATTATCGCCCTCCAGTCCAAAAGCTAGGCACTTTTAAAGTTGGTGCTCCTCCTATAAAATCATATCATGTTCCGTATGCATAGGACTAGTACACCTAGATGTGGGGTGTCACAAATTACTAGTGATAAAGATACTAGCAATATATGGGTACGACAAACACAATCTACCTAGGACCTGGAAGTCACATGTATAGAGCTACTATGGACTCAAATCCCAAATAAAAATATATACATAGCTAGGAGAATCTCCTACATATACAAGCCAAAACTATAACAGTACAAAGACAATGTCCAAATACAAAACATGGCCCAAAAAATAGAAGGATACTATAGAATATCTGAGCTGCTGGTGCTCACCAAAGTTTCTTGACATGTCTATGAGCTCCCAAGCAATGGGTGTGGCTCGTACTTGGACCTATACCATCAGTACACGCTAAAAGGTAGTGGTGAGTTCCGGTCAAAGGCGCCCAGTAGACATCATCGGGTGACTGAGTGAAATGTAGTAAATATGGTAAGAACAAAGTAACAAAATATTGCAGTGCTAGCTATCTTGACTCTGAGCAAATGATAAACATATCTAGAGAATCATGAAACCCTAATTAAACAACCCATGTAATGTATAATGATATCGATTGACGAAACCCGAAGGACAAGTGTCAACTATGACTATGGTGTCTGAAGACCCTCCTGAGCAGAAATAGGTAGTGAACAATGGAAACAACCAATGAAACCCAAACAAAATCATATCACAAATATCACATGGTTGGGGTATAGTGTTGTACGTGGATGTAAGGCCCTAGTGTCTATGTTTGTACGCCAACTAGTCCCCTATAAGCCCAAAAGGTACACCTACACACAATCAAGGTATGTGTATAGGTGGAGAGGTACAGGGGTCAGTACACATGGTATGAGATCTCCACTAGTGTGGGATATCATATCAGATGGGGACTTGAACCCCTAAATGTCACTCGGGACCTCGAACCCCTAATGGTCACTCTAGGCCTCGAACCCCTAACTATCACCCGAGGGTTTGAACCCCTATAAAATCTAATGGGGCCTCGAACCCACTTCCCAACTAGGCCTCCAGTCGGGGAAGCCAGCCAGGGCAAAGTGGTCTGGCAATCAACTGGGCCTCAAACCTAGGAACAGTCAATTTGGCCTCAAACCCAAGAATAATCAATTGGGCCTTGAATTTAAGAATAATCAATTGGGCCTCAAACCCAAGAAACGTTAACTGGGCCTTGAACCCAAGAACAATCAACTAAGCCTCAAACCCAAGAACAGTCAACTAGGCCTCGAACCTAAGAATAATCAACTAGGCCTCAAACCCAAGTATAGTCAACTAAGCCTCAAACCCAAAAATAATTAACTGGTATATAACCCGTGTCTGGAACAACCAAGTCTAGTGGACTCATATCTATATTAGAATCTGTCCAATGTATGGTTATACCATGGATATTCCAAACAAATCGGACCATCATTATCATATCTATACTAAATTCATTCCATCGTACAGTATATATTTAACAACCAGCCTCACGACCAGCATATCTCAGTAGCATCAGGCTATATATTCATACAGATAGGACTTAAGCTAGAATACATACTTTTCACAGGGCATTAGCATATATCCAACCTTTACCAGGCCTTTTCATAGTTCAATAGTGCCAGAACTCAACTACTATAGTGATCACAGCTAGTATAGTCAAGAACAACCACAATTATGCCAAACTAACTATACTTACCCCATACGCTAAGTACAATGACTATCTAGGAAAACAGATATTAACAAATCATGACAACAGTGTTTAAATACATAACAGGAAATATAACTCACAATCAGCCTCTTGACATATATATATATATATATATATATATATATATATATATATATATATATATATATATATCTTACATAGGACTTCCAACCACAAAACATTCCAGTCCAAATATGCATGCATTTCAACTCAGTCTAAGGATTAAGCTTACCTAAAAGGCGAATCCACTCGCCCCTAATCTGTCCACACGAGTTTTTCCTCCCTGATGACCTCCAAAGGTCCCTCAGCTATCAAAATATGATTCAAGTATCAATATGGCCATTTTTGCTATAATATCTTTAAAAATATGGGAGAATAGGCTAATTGCGACTAAAATGGAGAAAATGGGGTCTACACCCAAAATATGGAACCAACCCGCGTAAAATGATCCCTATTTCACCCCAAGGCCATAACAAGAAATTGAGATACAAACAGATCCCAGAATACAAAAAAAAGGCTAAAAAATGAAGTTGCATTTCTTATTCAAAGAAGAAACATTTATATACAACAACATTTTTGCAAACATACTAAAAAATCCTATCAAATTGACAATCTGAATATACCACAACATGCGCTTTGAAAATTACTATGGTTTAGACCCAAATTTCATTCAATTCCGAGAAGAAATGACTTAGATAACATATTTCAAATTTTTCTTACAAATCACAATGCATCTAGCGGCTAAATTTGTATTTTCGCACCAAATGGAGCTCTATCAATTAATTCTGACATTACTACGGTGTACGCTAGGAAACAACACACATAATAGATGCAAATTTCACCAAATTTTGACTTAAAACAGATAAGAAATCACATATCGAAGTTTCCAGATAATATATTCAATACGCAGCAAAAAAATCAACTTTTACCTCAAAGAATGTGCTGAAATTGATCTTTGACACTTCCACGGTGTTTTTCTCGAAAAAATACACAAGTTAGGCTTTTGAATCATCGAAATTAGATTAAAAAATGGTGGAGAAAACGTTGTTCGAAGATTGCTCGTCGAATTTTCATGTTTTTTGGAACATTTCCATATATATACGTCCTTTTCTCTTTGCTTGTATTAATTTTGGATCGCTTGCCACATGGCAGTTCCTTATTGGGCCATGTCACCCACTGCCTTTGACTTTCAGCAACCGCTCAAACTAAATTTTGGTGCCTTGACCTTATCCAGAGTCGAAAAATTCAATCCATATATTAAAACTACTTGGAAATGACATTTCAGACTCAACGAAGTAGTCGAAATTCTCATCAGAGGTCATTTTGTTCCAATGTGGGTCCCATTTCCCAATATTAAGCTCTACTGAATGGACCAAAACACACTCAAAAACTAAATGAAAGGTCCTCCAAGACTAAATTCAACGTTTTAGATCCAACGACGCGGTCAGAATTTCCATTTGAAGCACATTTCCAAAGGACATTGACTAAAGTCAACTATTGACCCATTTTGGAGGCTAAATTTGCAAAACTCGATATAATTACACCAAAGATTATCATAGCCTAATTTGGCCATTCTGTAGCTGATGGGATTGTCAAAATTTCGCTCTACGACCATTTACTAGGACTTTACCTAAAAATTTATTTAACGGTCATAATCTCTTGTTTCACACACAAAGTTGTATCATCATTGTCAAATGATTCATCCAATGACCGAGCAATCATTGTCGATAAGTAACAAATAGCCCACGATCACTATGCAAATACTCAAAAAAATATTCTCTAAACCAAAAAGTGACCTGGAGGGTCATTACAACATCCCCCACTAATAGAATTGTCGTCCGCGACAACAAGTATGAGGACATACCTGAAGACTCCCTCTGAATCACAACAGGACCCAACCCCAAACTCACAGTAGGTAGTGAATACAACAGTCATAGGCATGCTTAGCATCAGACAATATTTCTGACCGCCCCAGCTAATCAGAAATATAATAGCCCGTCAGTATGCAACCAAGAAATGGTATAATAATCTATAAGGGATCCTTAGAAGACTAACCCCTTAATCCATCAACTCAATCCACTAACACATAACGGGACATCAATAGGCTAAAAATGTATGCCTTCGACATACTAGCTGATACCTAACCAATCACATTTATCCCCAACTGTAGCCATATTCCACATATACAGACCTTACCTTGTTTCTCATTTCCTTATGTAAGCAATCTTTGCAACTTAACCCCAGGTGGCTTCTCAGCTAATTGATGCAAACATAGCTACATGCAATAGCTAATGTAATCATATTCCACCCCAAGGACCTAGCCCCTTTTCCCTTGTTGTTCAGCCAGTCAATCACAGTAACAATAGTAATCATAAGTGTGGTAAGTAGTCAGCTCACCATCCAAATATAACGGATTATCGACATAACACCCATTGGCAGCCTTAACATGGCAGCAGATATTCAGGAGTGGATTAACTAATTAAATTACTAATCACCCGCACTCTCAACAACTATTAGATCTTCACACATATAGTAGATACCCCAAAGTACTAATCACTGGTAGACTCCCTTTACATTCTTTCGCAAAAAGGTATATATTATACCCTTAGTTACGGTCCTCAGAAGCTGTCATCATTTGATCACCAAGGAATCAAAAGAACCGCATACCAACATAATCATCACAATAGAGTCATAATAATAGAGGCACAAGGTGTTGCTGGGCGTATAACTGATAGCTCACCCCTCAAATACTATGTAACTCTGGTATCAGACTACCCACTCTAGTGGTCAAGCAGCAAAAGGATCATGTGTATAAATCACAGGGTTTTGCCTTACATTTATCCCCTCGCAGAGTACAACCATAAAATAATGACAATTACTCAGAACCTCACCAGGTATAGCATACATATCCATATCAAAAAGTCCAAAGGGTTAGACTAGCGGTCAATATTCAAATATGAATAGACAGAGAGCATCAACCTTAGTATTACCACAGTTACCTCCTCCCACGTTTGTATAATCTTTATCAGAACCACTCACCGCCCACACAACCTTTACACATTAGCTAATGTACAGCTATCGGCATCAAAAAGTCCCAACCTCAACAACATATCCCATAGTTACATAGACGGTCACCGCTTGACAATTAATTGATTACGAAGCATATCTTTGGGGGGCTCCCATAATCTTAATGTCCCTAGTCTTCTTATCTATCTACCAAAATTAGAGGGCATCCAGTCTCTACTCAATGACCTCTGAGGATGCTCCCTATCAGGGAGTGACGACGTAGCACTACCCCTACCCGGAGTCTTTCCTCTAGACAACACACATGCAAAAAGGTGAACCAAATCAGATTTCAGAAAGTCAAGGGACTATTGTCAATATCAACACAACCAGAATCAATAATATAAAAAGTTTCCTAAACATCAGTAGCCTCCTGAAGATAGATCATGGACATCTCTGCACTAATCCACAGGACTCTACTAGACAGTAGCTCTATGCAGATGAGACAAGCAAACCTAAGGCTATGATACCACCTTGTCACGACCGACCTCTCAAGTCATAATGGCACCATTTAAATCCTACCTACAAGCAATCCAACCCAATGCCCACGGCACCTGTCCTGAATTACTAGTGATAAAGATACTATCAATATATGTGTACAGAAAACACAACCCATCCAAGACTTGGAAGTCACCTGTACAGAGCTATTATAGACTCAAATCCAAATAAAAATATATACATAGCTAGAAGAATCACCTACATATAAAAACCAACACTATAACTGTATAGGGTCAATATCAAAATACAAAAGGTAGCCCAGAAAACATAAGGAGACTAAAGAATATCCGAGGCTACTGATGCTCACGAAAGTCTCCTAACACGTCTACAAGCTCCCAAGCAATGGTTGTAGCTCATACCTAGACATGCACCACAAGTAAATGCAACACATTAGGAGTGAGTACAGGTGAAAGGTACCCAGTAGACATCATCGGTCGACTAAGTGAAATACAGTAAATATGGTAAGAATAAAATGGTAAAATATTACGGTGCTAGCTATCTGGACTCTGATCAACTGATAAGCATATCAGGAGAACCACGGAATCCCAACTAAACAACCCAAGTAATGCACCATGATATTGACTGACCAAACCTGAAGGACAAATGTAAACTATGTTCATGGCATCTACAAACCCCACTGAGCAAAAAAAGGTAGTGAACAATGGAACCAACCGACGAAACCCAAACAAAATCATATCACAACTATCACACAGTCCGGGTATAGTGTTGTACGTATATCTAAGGCCCTAATATCTATGCATGTATGCCAACAGGGATCCTATAAGCCTAGAAGGTACACCTACACATAATCAAGGTGTGTGTATAGGTGGAGGGGTACAGGGGTAAGTAACAGATGGTATAAGATCTCAACCAGTGTAGAACACCATATCATATGGGGACTATAACCCATAACTACCACTCGAGGCCTCAAACTCCTAATGGCCACACGAGGTGTCAAACCCCTGACTATCACTCGGGGACTCGAACCCCCTTCCTGACTTATCCTCCGACTGGGGAAGTCAGCTAGGGCCAAGTGGTCTAACAATTAACTAGGCCTCGAACCCAAGTAACATCAATTAGGCATTAAACCCAAAAATGCTCGACTGGGCCTCAAACCCAAGAATAATCAATTGGGTCTCAAGCCCAAGAGCAGTCAATTGGGCCTTAAACCCAAGAATAATCAACTGGGCCTCAAACCCAAGAACAGACAAGTGGGCCTCGAACCTAAGAATAATCAATTGGGCCTCAAATCTAAAACCACTCAACTGGGCCTCAAACCCAAGAATAATCAACTAGCCTCAAACTCAAGAACAGTCAACAAGGGCCTCGAACCCAAGAATAATCAATTGGGCCTCAAACCTAAGAATAGTCAACTAGGCTTTGAACCCAAGAATAATAAATCGGTATATCACTAGTGTCCAGAACAACCAAGTCTAGTGGAGTCATATCTATATTAGAATCGGTCTAATGTACAACTGTATCATAGGCATTCCGAAAAAACTGACCCATCGAAATCATATCAATATCAGATGTCAGTCCACAGTACGACATATAATCAACAACCAATCTCACAACCAACATATCTTAGTAGCATTAGGCTACACATTCATATAGATAGTAGCTAAGCTTGAATACATATCTATCCCAAGGCATTAGCCCATATCCAGCCTTTACCAGGATGTTTCGTAGTTCAATAGTGCCAGAATGCAGCTACTGCAGTGAACACATCTAGCATAGTCTAGAATAACCACAACTATACCAAAATTACCATAGTTTCCCCATATGCTAAGTACAACGACTAATCAGGAAAATAGGTATTAACAAATCATGACAACAATGTTTAAATGCATAGCAGGAAATATAACTAACAATCAACCTCACGACACATATACATGTCTTACTCGAGACTTCTAACCACAAAACATTTGAGTCCAAATACGTGATATTTCGCAAGCTACACTTCCTTTTTTAGGCTAAAACAGTCGATGTCAAGAAATATAACCTAAGAAAGATTAGGGTCGAACACAAGGGAATACTATAGATTTAGAAGAATTCAATTATGCAGTTTGAGTTATTAACCAACTTATTTCCCAAAGGGAGGGTTTGTATTAACAAGTAAAAATTAATCTTAACTAACACAAGTGTTTAAACTAATATGGAGAGAAACTGGGGTATTGTTTTCCCCATGATTCCCTAACTTAGTATCACTGGATAACCTAATTCCTTTCTAGTGTGTAACATGCAAGATGGTAAGTTAAGTTCACCAAACCCTTTGGCCCAGACAAGAGGCAAATTTCACTACGTGATTTAGTCTATTTCCATAGTGTAACATTACTAACCCTTACCATTGTCCCAGTAGAACCCTCCCTTTGCCCAATTCGGCTGATTAGACAAGAACATATTAGAATCCCGTTAATTAATCTCTTTTCCTATTCATTACTACCTTGGTCCTGTCAGTAATACTAGGCGAGTTCTAATGTTGGCCATCACTAGAAAACATGCAAAATGAAGAGAGTTAATTAATACATGCATGCACACTTTTCAAGAATTATGTATTATTTGGTTTTACCCTGTTAGTTCTTTATGGTTCCCACAACTCTAGTTATGGATTTAACTACTCATGATTTGTGTAGATGCAAGACTTATGAATTTGAACAACATAACAGAGAACTTACACAATTGAATTAAGCATAAGTAAATCCAAACTTCAATGAGTATTACAATATTGTAATCAGAAGATCAAATCAAAGTTTTCAAATGTTTCTCAAAACTCTCTAATGTTTTTCTCTACTCTACTCTACTATTTTTCTGCTAACCCCTTGAACTCTCTAAGAAAAATAACATGGAAACCTATTTTTAATGTTTAAGATACAAGTCCTAAACAAAATAGGATAACTCTTTTGTACTTTGTTGCTGCAGATCTGGACTTGTCTTCTATGACACCCCTCTACAGCCCATAAAAGGTTCTATGGCCCGTCGGGGGTTTCATCTGATAAAACATCAGAAAGTCCTTCTTCTCTGATCCTCAGGGCACGAGACTTGATCTACGACTCATAAAATGGTTCATGACATGTCTGCATGTTCGTTGAACAAACTTCAGAAATCTAACTTTCACTGAAATTGTATACGAGACCTCCTTCACGGCCCGTCAAATGCTCTACGGCTTGTAAAGGGTCTCGTGAATCCTCAAAATCAACAACTTCTGCATATTCTTCCCAAAATCAATACAAACCCTAAAATCCTGCAAACTAAACACAAAAAATATAAAACCTACTAACATCGCATTGAGAACACATCATAATTCCAAGTTTTAAGCATCAAAAGTGTTGTATTTTGAAAGCACATCAACACCCTCAACTTAAAATTGTTGTTTGTCCTCAAGCGACGAACTCAATCTATATAAGCAGAATAACAACACACAGACCTCAACCTAATGACATGCATCTCATCAAAGTTAAGCATCGATACCCATACCACTTTTCAAAACACAATCAAATAGCTATCCAGCAAACCAACACAGACTAATGCATGCGACAATACAACTATGACAAGAGAGGTACTATCAACAAGCCACAATTACTGATTAAGTCTAATACTAACAATGCAATGCAAGTGCCCTCACATAAAGAAGTCTCGCATCACACTCTCAATGATGTTTTCATGTATAATCTCGAGACTATGCAAAAGCACTCACTCTCATAAAAGATATTCCTGTATCATGCCCAGTACTATAGGCTTGCCCTTGTAATCTTGACTAAGACCTTTGAATACTTGTACTAGGATTACTTTAGGACATAACATGCCTATAATGTAGGCTCAAAGGGCTTTGGTATGATATTTTGAGAACATATTGACTAATGGTCCTCCTTGACACTGCGTTTTTCTACACTTTTGGCACACCAACATTGTTACTTTCATTCCATTCTCCCTTTCTCCTATTTCAAGCTTTTCTGGGTGCTTTTTTTTTCATTTTTTGGCTTTTTTCCATGCTTTAACACCTCATTTTTTTTTAGCTAATAACTAAGGCATCACTTATTTTTCTTGCACTTAGTACATGATTTTTCTCCTTTTCCCTATATCACTAACTTTACCCCTCATTTTGTCCTTTTTCCTTACACTAGCCACCCACAACTTAGGTTTTTGGTCTGCGTTGAGGTGCACATTATCCATCCTAAGAACCAGGGCCACTTTTGGTAGCCACCCTCAACTTAGGCTTTTTCCTCAGTCAAGGTGCACAATGTTCAAGGAACGACCAAGGCCAATTTTAGGATTTTACAACTAATAAGACTGGGTCATTCAGGCTCAAACATTAAGATCAAAGGATATTCTGCAAATTTGGTTGGTCATTTAGGCTAAGTGGACTTTTAAGAATAATAGCCTAAGATCTTTTCCTAATCAACTAATCTACAACCTAATTAAAGCAAGTTATGAATTGAAACACAACACATGAATTTGGAAAATTAAGCTCACACTCACAAGGAACTGCTTACATTATTAACAAAAGACTCTCACGTCATGTCTTTTATCTCAATGTATCAAGCACTGTCAACACACTTAAACATGCACATGGCTGCTATCTAGGCTAACTAATTAAAATTTGGTGGGTATCATTTTTCAGAAAATGCACAAAACCATACATATGCCATAGATCTAAATACTATATGCTACAAATACTACTAAAACATCATAAACATGCCGGTTCAATAGAAAAGAAATATTCATGGCAAAAACGAACACAAGCAAGAAAACCCCTAGGATTCAAAAATAGAGGTAGTTATGGAACCAAGCTACTCAGACTTCACTAAGGCCCATAACTACCTACACCCCATCGACAAAGAGGTGCATTGTCCTCAATGCACACAATCAAAAATCAAATAAAGTAAAGGGGTAAAAAAAACTTACCTGGGCGCCTAAGCGCCAGCTTGGCTGAGTCTAACCACCCTAAACCTGTCTGGTGGCCTCCTTAGTAGTAGCAACATAACCAGATGGGCCAGCACCCCTCACCCTCTCACGCTCTCCATCCTGTCGTCTCTCCTAAAGAAAAGCTTGAGCTCCTCCTACTCTGTCAGCCCCATATAGCCGCACTATATCAAGATCACCATCAATGTGGGGCATCTTCTCATTGGAAGGTCATACCAACTCGTCAAGAGTAAATAGATCCAGCATAGGAACCGAAAGTGTAGTCTTTGATAATGATACTGGTGCCGCCAATGTTGTTGTCATGTCAGCCTTGAGTCGCTAAACCTCTGTCTGTATAGCCATCAAGTCTATTGGCCGGGCCATGCTTAAGCTCTGATGAACCCATATCTCGAAGGCATCTATGTTTGATCCATGGCAAGAAGTCAATCGTGAATAGCAGCGACCGTGAATGCCTGCATATGACCCTCTAACTTTGTGATGACTTGGTGGACCCAAGGCCTAATCTTCTAAACTAACTGAGTCTACTGTGACTCAACATATGATAATCTCTGCACCATGTCCTGAATAGATACCACGGACAAAGTAAAACCATTTCCGTGGGTTTATCTGTAATAAAGTGGCTTATGGGGTAGGAGTAGAAGTAGTAGGTCCCGTCTCCTCATCTACCTCGGTCTCTGGGGGCCTCTCCTTTATGGTAGTAGCAATGGTGGTGGTGGGTGGAACCTCCGATTGTGGCACTGAGGCGAACATCTCTGGAATGTGAGTAGGCTAGTGTGGTGCTCGTTGGAGTGCTATCGGGTTCTCCTCAGCCTTGATCAGGCCGGCATCTAAAGTATGTTGGACCTCGATCAGTGAGTCCAGTTGGTGTAGACTCTCCACCCCTAACTCTAGACAGAGTTTGTAGATCAAGCATGGATAAGGGATAGAGGTGGACCTCTTATGGGCAACCTCGTGGATCTTCTCGACGATGATGCAGGCCCAATCTGTCTCATAGCCAGCTAAAATGATAACAACTAGCACTGCATGCTTTAGCATCAAATTATTATCTACAGGATGTGTGATCTAACAAATGCCCACCAAACGTTGCCGGGAAAACTAAGAGAAGGCTTCACGATAGGCTCCGAGTAAGTGGCTACCCATGCAAGCTTCGGACCCTGCTCAACAATCAAATCGGTCACCCATCTCATAAAGCCAGCTTTGTGATTTGCATCCCTCATCACAGTCAAGTCCCTCATCTGGTGCACTCTGTGGTCAAACTCAGTTGTTGATCTAGGGCACGGAACTCTAGTCCAAATAACATATGGCGGATGGTGGTCTCTGAGATGTCCAATGGTCGGCCCCTCACTCTAGTTTGTGTCAGTCTAGGCTAAGCGAGAGGCTTCTTCCCCTTTGGAAGAGTGCTCTGAATGGTGAATGCATATGAAACGTAAAACTCCTTTACCATGACGGGGGAGTACCTCCCTAGCGATTTGGTCAGCCACTGGAGCCCATATACGAACATAGTGTCCTAGAGACCGGGGACACTGTCTAGCCTGGATGAGATAACCTAGGGTTCCTCATAAATGGATCAGGCTGGCTTGCCCCGCTCTGTAGTCTGCACGTCTTTTGTATAAATATCCTACAAGCCTATGAGACACTATCGGCTAGTAAGAGCGATTGGTGGAGATGGTGATGCCCACGGTGCGGTAGAGGACTCTGTCTCTGACTCATCACTAGAGCCTGACTCTGAGTTGGACTCCTCTTTTGGACAGAGTCATCTGAATGGAGCTTCTCTTATTGTGATCTCTCTCATAAGACTAAGGAGTATGAATTAAAAAAGCCTGGGTCTGCCCAGCTCTGGCGCCAGCCCATGTCTGTGGTCTCTTGGCCTCCGAGTTAGGTCGGGCGCTGAGCTCCTCAAGTGATCTACTCAGTGTGGGGCTCTGCTCCTCCCTTGAGGTCTCATCTTTGAGCCTCCTCTGCATGGCCTTACTTTTCTCACGTTTTGATTTCGGGGCCATAGTACTTGAAACATAGACATTCACGCACCTTGGTGAGCCCCACAAATCAGAAAATGAAATGCAAAAATATATTAGACTTGGTTGTAGAAGGGTTTACGAAAGCACCTCTACGGGACGTAGTGTAAACTTTGAGCCGTTGAAGGCTCTCATAAATTAGTGTTCACAAATTATTTTTATTTACTAGAATGACATCTACAAGACCAGGTACGACTAGTAAAAGGTTCTACGAGTCACAGACTAAGTCGTAGATGATTCCAATGTCTAAATTGATCGCAGGATGGGATCCACGAGACCTTTCTACAAGCTGTAAAGTGTTCTACAACTCATAGAAGGTCTCATCTGATGGGTACTTAGAAATTTTAGGTTTCTGGAATCATATAAAAGGGGAAATAACAACTCGTGGAATGTTCCACGGGTCATAAAAACCACTCAGAGACTAGAAAACTCAGTCTTCTAAGTTTCTAAGTCCACCAACACGGAACCCATACGACTTTTTCAACCTACTCTACCAGCATCAAAGAAATACACACACACCCACATGATCTTTCAACACAACAACCAACAACCGTATGCTCGTCGGAGTAGGGGCTCCCAGTCCTAGTTTCTTGAAGACAACAAGGGGCATTAGATTAATGTTGGCACTGAGATCACACAATTCCCTTGCAAACTCAACATCTCTAATGGAACAAAAATGGTAAAAGCATCGGGATCTTCCCACTTTTGAACTAAGGACCTCGAAGCAATCGCACTACAATGTTGAAGCTCTTAGAAGAGCTCTTGACTCACAATGCGCTTTTTCATGACCAGGTCCTTTATGTACTTTGAATACCCTGGCATCTTCTCCAATGCCTCAATGAGAGAGATGTTGATAAAGAGTTATTTAAGCATGGAGAGAAAGTTCTTGAACTTGCCCTCTTCCTCCTTCTTTTTGATTCTTTGAGGGTGGGACGAGAAGACCTATGAATAGGTTTCAATTTCAGTGGCACCCCTGCAGCATCACTCACCATATCCTTGCCACAATCATCTCTGGTACCCGCATCTCTAACCTCAACTGCCTCTCTCGGCTATCATCCTCATCTACCAATATAGGAGGATCAATGGTGCTCTTGCCACCATGACTCGTAATCGCCATGTACTGCCCTTCATTCTTTGGATTTTGAATGACGTTGCTAGGTAGTATACCCCTCTAACACTGATTGAGTTGAGTTGAAACTTGATCAAACTGTTGCTCAAGTTGTTTGATAGCCATAGAATGAGACTCGATTTTCTGATTTATATTGGAGATCTCATATTTCATCCCCCTCAGAGTCTCATCTTGTGTCTCGGCTTTCTTCAACAGGCGGTCAAACATCTCCTCAACTCTAGAGCTACTCATACTTGTGTCACGATTGTGTGTTGGCATACAAGGACCATTTCTGTAACCATCTCTAGGGCCCCAATCTGCATCTTTGTCTTGGCCCTAATTCTTGTGTCATAGTACCCTCCATGATTGTCTCTCAAAGCTCCATCTCAATTGAAGTTCTGACTTCAGTTTACTTGACCGTGGTGCCAATACTCCTGATTAGACCCTTGGGCGTTGGTCTAGAAAACCCTCGCCTGATCAGAAACCAAACAAGTAACCTCCTCATAGTAGGACACATCATATATGGGTGCACGCAGAGGCTGATGAGTAACTGCATTGACTCATTCCTGATTCTGCTTCATCATCACCTCCATACCTGTATGGATTCGGGCAAGCTCTTGCATAATCTCTTCATTTATCTTAGCTTTCTCTAAACCAATACTGACAGTATATGAACTTTTGGTAGATGCTCTGTCTCACTGCCCTCATGCATGACTGGTCTTGACTACTCTCTCCGTCCTTTAAGAAATCCTTGCAAATGGTTGATCTAAGAACATTCTCCCCATAATGGTATTAGCACATGCTTGACTATTTTCATCAAGGGCACAATAGAAGATCTCCACTAAGGCATCATCAACAATTTTGTGGTCTAGGATACTCCTCAAGCACTTAGTAAACTACTCCCATGTAGTACTGATCAACTCACTAGGAAGTTTCTCAAAGTTGTTGATCTGATCTTTCAACTTGAGCTTTTTTCGATCTCGAGAAGTACCTCCCTAACAAGGACCTATGCAACTCAACCCAACCGGTGATCGAACTCTGTGGGAACTCAGATAGCCATAGTGCTACCTTGCCTGTCGGAGACAATGGGAAGACACGAAATTGCACAACATCCATAGACAAATTTTGCATTCCTGTTACACTTTTGCAGAAAAATGCAATGTTGTGTAGATGGCTATGCAAATCCTCTGATGATAGGCCCCGAACAACCCATGATTCTGCAACATATGAAGAAACCCACTCAAAACCACGAACTTTGTGTCAGTCGGTAGTGGTGGCAACACAATGGCTCTAGTCACCTCTATGAATAGGATTCAGCCGGTATTGATTTCCATCGATAAGTATTGGCTTTGAAGTCCTGTGGTCGTGGATCAATGTCCTCAAGAGGAGGTGGGTTATCATTATTGGCATTCTCATTCTCATTCATGTTCAGAGGTGCATTAGTTGTGTTGTTGGTGTTATTTTGGGGCATTCTTCTCAGTGTTCTCTTGATTTCTGGGTAAAACATAGTCAAGTGTATGGCTCTACTTCGCGTGTTGGGCATACACTACACTTACACCCTAAAATAAATAAAAACAACAAGAAAGGTAAAATGAGGGAAAATATGGATTAATTTCCAAATTACTTGAATTAAACAAGCCTAGTTGTATTCCTCGACAATGACGCTAAAATCTTGATGTCACCCAAGCTATACATCTTTTTTAGACTAAAGCGGTCATTGTCAAGAAATAGAACCTATCCAAGGTTAGGGTCAACCCAAGGGAATACTGTAGACTTACAAAAATTCAATTATGCAATTTGGGGTATTAACCAACTTATCTCCCCAAAGGGGGGGGGGAGTTCGTAATAATAAGTAAAAATAAATTCTAACTAACACAAGTGTTTAAACTAATATGGAGAGAAACTAGGGTATTGTGTTCCCCATGATTCCCTAACTTAGTATCACCGAATAACTTAATTCTTTTCTACTGCGTAACATGCAGGACGGTAAGTTAAGTTCACCAAACCCTTTGGCCTAGGTGAGAGGCAAATTTCACTATGTGACTTGGTTCATCTTCACAGTGTGATATTACTAACCCTGACTTATTATCCCAGTACAACCTCCCTTTGGCCCAGTTCAGTTGATTAGATGAGAACACATCAATCGAATCCTGTTAATTAATCTTTTTTTCCTATTCATTACTATCTTGGTCCAGTCAGTAACACTAGGAGGGTTCTAATGTTGACCACCACTAGAAAACATGCAAAATGAAAAGAGTTAATTAATGCATGCATGCACACTTTTCAAGAATTATGAATTATATGGTTTTACCTTGTTAGTTCTTCATGGTTCCCACAACCCTAGTTGTGGATTTATCTACTCATGATTTGTGTAGATGAAAGACTTATGAATTTAAACAACATAATATAGCACTTACACATTGAATTAAGCAAAAGTAAATGCAAACTTCAAAAAGAACCACAAGATTGTAATTAGAAGATCAAATCAATGTTTTTAAGTCTTTCTCAAAACTCTCCAATGTTTTTCTCTACTCTACTCTACTGTTTTCCTGCTAACCCCTCGAACTCTCTAAGAAAAATGACCTAAAAACCTAATTATAATGTTTAAAATACAAGTCCTAAATAAAATAGGATAACTGGGTCGGCACGCCTCATGAGATACTCCAGGGGTTGTGTAGTGTTTTACAGCCCATATTAAAGCTTATGTACTTTATTGCTGCAGATCTAGATTGTCTTCTATGACACCCCGCTACGGCCCGTAAAAGTTTCTACGGCCCATAGGGGGTTTTGCTTGATGAAACTTCAGAAAGTCCTCCTTCTATGATCCTCAGGGCACGAGACTTGATCTAGACTCGTAACCCATTTGCATATTCGTAGAACAAACTTCAGAAATCTACCTCTCATTGGAATTGTACATGAGAGCTCTTCACGGACAGTAAAATGCTCTACCGCCCATAAAGGGTCCCGTGAACCCTCAAAATCAGCAACTTCTGCATATTCTTCTCAAAATCAATGCCAACCCTGAACTCCTGCAAACCAAACATATAAAACCTACTAGCATCGCATTGAGAACACACAAAATTCCATATTTTAAGCATCAAAAGTGTTGTATTTTGACAGCACAGTAATACGCATGCATTGCGTATTTCAACTCAGTCTAAGGTTTAGAGAAGCTTAGACTACTTGAAAGGTGAATCCACATGCTCCAGATCAGTCCACACAATTTGTTTCTTCCCTGATGAGCTCCCAAGGTCGTTAGTTGTCAAAATATGAGTCACAATATCAATGTAGCCATTTTGGCTATAATATCTCAAGAACTCTAGGAAAATAGGTCAATTGCGACTGAAATGGAGAAAATGGAGCCTATGGCCAAAATACCAAACAAATCCCCGTAAAATGATCCCTACATCACCTCAAGTTCATAGCCAGAAATTGAGCCCAAAACAGATCCCAAAAGACAGAGAAATGGCTCAAGAATGAAATTGCATTTCTTATCGAATAAAGAAACACTTATTAGAGCAGCTTATTTGCCAATGCAAGCAAAAATCTGAAAGAATTAACAAAATCTAGATACACCACAACATGAGCCTTGAAAAGTACTATTGTTTAGACCCAAAATTCACTCAATTCTGATAAGAAACAGTCGAGATATCATATTTCAAATTTTTCCAAGAAATCACAAGGCGGCTAGAAGCTAAATTTGTATTTTTGCATCTAAAGGAGCTCTATTAAGTAATTTCAACATTATTACGGTGTGTGCCATGAAAAACACACAGAATAGACAAAAATTCACCAAATTCTGACTTAAAACTGATAAGAACTTGCATATCAAAGTTTTTGAAAAATATATTCAGTACGCAACAGAAAAACATCAATTGTTACCTTAAAAGTCATGCCGAAAATAATTTCTGACACTTCCACGATATTCCTGTCGAAAAAATACACAAGTTAGGTTTTTTGAATTGCCAAAACTGGATCAAAATGGGGGAGAAAACGCTGTCGAAGATTGATCATTGAATTTTCAAGTTTTCTGGAAAATTTCCAGATATATACATCTTTTTTCATTTTTATTTTAATTTTTTTACGGCCTGCCACGTGTTAGTCCCTCACTGGGTCATGTCACCCACTGTCTTTTACTTTCAGCAATTGCCCAAATTTAATTTCATTGCTCTGGCCTCATTCGGAGTCGGAAAAAATTCAATCCATGTATGAAATCTAATTGAAAACATCATTCCGGACTCAACGGTGTAGTCAAAATTCTCATCGGTGGTCATTTTGTTCCAGTGTGGGTTTCATTTCCCAATATTAAAATCGACCAAAGGGATCAAAACACACCTAAAAGCCTTAGAAACTGAACGAATGGTCCTCCTAAACAAAACTTGACATTTCAGATGTAATGTAATGGTTAGAATTTCCACTTGGAGCATGTTTCCCAAGGACATTGACTAAAGTCAACTATTGACCTATTCTGGAGGCTAAATTTGCAAAACTCAATAAAATTGCACCAAATATTCTCCTAGCCTAATCTGTCTATTTTGGAGTTGATCGAACTATCAGAATTCCGCTTGAAGGCTGTTTACTAGAACTTTACCTAAAAATTCACTTTACGATTATAATCTCTCATTTAACTCAAAAAATTGTACAATTGTCAAACGATTCACCCAACAACCAAGCAGTTAGTGTCAATAAGTCACAAATAGCCCATGGTCACTATGCAAATACTCAAACTAATAAAATATTCACGCAACCACAAAAATGACCTGGAGGATCATTACAGCCAAGATGCAACTTATCTCACCTTTAAAAATCTTTATCAAGAGTACTCACAGCCCACATAACTTTTAACCAGTAGTTGGCCTACAGATACACGTATCACAGAATTCTAACCCCAATAACATCTCCCATAGAACGATACATACTATCACCAACCAAATAACTAGTCATGCAGCCTATTTTTGAGTCTCCCACAACCTCAATGCCTATAGGCTCCTTATCGAGTTGTCAAAATGCAAGGGTATCCCACCCCTGATCAACGGGCTCTAAGACTTCTCCCTATGTAGGATTGATGATGTAGCACTTCCCTTGCAAGAGTTTGACCTCTACATTGCATCCACGCGAAGGAATAAACAGAGCAAAATTATCTGAAATCAAAGAACCATTGACAAGACACATGACAAAAATTAATAACACAAAAAAGGTCCTAGACATCTTGTAGCCTCGTGGAGATAAGCCATGGATGTCTCCGCACCCATTTACAGGACTCTACTAGACAGTAGCTCTGTACAACTGAGACTAGTGAACCTTAAGCTCTGATACCACTTTTTCACAATTAGGTCCCAGTATTGTTGGCGCCTACTAGATCCCATACATAGGAACACCACTACCCGACCCCCGGGTACCTGTCCTAGCTCTCTAGTGATAACCAAAACCAATACAACAACATAAGTAATTGAAATCTATCCAGACCCTGGAAGTCAATTGTACAAAGCTACAAAAGACACGAGGTCATGTCATATACATATACCCATAGCCATACCTACAATACATTCTACAATATTATGCCAACGTCTGGAAACAATGGGACCATCAAAAGGAAGGAGACTGCGAAGCTAGAGTTATCGGTGCTCCCCAAAGAAAGTCTCCTGCGTGCTCTCGAGTATCCTAATATTAGCAATCACGGCCTGTACCTGGACCTACACCATGGGAAGATGTATAAAGTAGGGGTGAATACCAGAAAGAGGCACCCAGTAGGCATTATTGGCCAATCGAGTGAAATAATGAACATATATAAGGCCCAAACATATAGAGAACTGCAGCAGTGTAGCGAAATGAACTTATATCAAGGCATAAGATGTCTGTAAACCCTCAAACCACAGCTGAACTAATAACCCAAGTATGATGGAAGGAGAAAACACAGAACACGCATTGGAACCACGAATATGACTCAGTAAGTACCTTGGTTTGGACTAGCCCTCAAACCATGCATGGACTGGACTTCAGGAAACCCCGTGGACTGGACATCAGGGTATGATAAACTCGGACAATATCAACTGTTGGAAACTGCATAGGCCCATACCACAACTGCCCCTAATTGAGACATAGTCTTGTATGCGATTGCAAGGCCCTAATATCTACGCATATATGCTTCCGAGGCCCCCATATGCTAGAAGATACACCTGCGCATAATCTAACCGATAAAACATCGTTGATCCAAACAGAATTATCACAGAGCCCGACTCTCTATATCACCAGAACAAGGGTCAGTTGTATGTGGGTGTAAGTCCTTAATGTCTATGCCTGAACACCCCTATAGAGGGTACAACCACATATGATCAGGCTGTGAATAAGTATGCGGATCCATGGGTGATAAATCACGGGGCCTCACCCTAACAATCACATGCCAACCAAGTCCTTGACCCTGTGCCGAAACGTGGCACTCAATCCAAAAATATACATGCATAACAGTGGGACATATCCCCCACAGGAGAAAGAATTCCCCTAGCATAATCAATAGTGTCATAGCTCAAAATATCAATCACCAGGCCTCGCTTCCAAAGTGGAATAAGTGAGGTCCTCCACCTAAAATATCAATCAATGAGGCCTAGCCCAAAATATAGTAAACAGGGTCCCAGACCAAAAATATCAACAAGTGCTCGGACCTTTTTAGAATCGGTACCCCAGTCTCGAACACTCGGACATGACCACCAAAGAATGGGACCATGGGGCACGTCACCCGGGGTCTTAAACACTCGAACATGGCCATTAGAGACTTGAATTACAAGGTGCATCATCTAGGTTGGGGAGCGATAAACTAGTCAATCTCTCTGTAGCTTATTCGAATTCAGATCCCCCAATCATACCATCGCTCTCAATAGTATCATCCCTATTTAGCCACACAATCCACCACTTCACTCAGATAAAGACAGATAACCTAATATCAGATGAAAAGAACCAATGCACAACAACTATCAGCAGTACATTGGAGTGTGTATATATCACAAATCTCCATAGAGTCAAGCCCAACAAAGGCTAAGTATATCATGACCTCGTCAATCACTAGCGCCAAAAGTGAACATAGATAATCATAGTATATCATAAGTATCTAAGATAACTAAACCCATCAAAGTCATATCTATTGCAGAATCAAGCCACATTATAGCATATAATCAATACACAGTCTCCTAGCCATCATATCTCATTAGCAACAGGTTATACACACTCATACAGATACGAGTCAAGTCTGAGCACATGCCTATCCCAGGGCACTAGCCTATATTCAGCCTTTACTAGACCCTTTCACAGTGTAAAACACCTCATAGGGCAGCGTTGGTGTAACCTAATCTAAGGCCCAAGAGGCTAAATAATAAGAAGGATAACACTTACTAGAATCATATCACAACCCAGCTGCTACAAGGGATATCTCCTAGGGCAACCATGTGTTGGCCCAAAAATAATATTCGCTTCTCAGAACAAGGTACCAGTCCCCAGGATAAACCAACATAGCTAGTGTCTTATTACAGATAACCCAGGAAACCCGTAGGATATAACCTACACCTTGCTAACAGGGCCACACTCTTGTTCCTTACCAACCAGTGGCTCAGCAGCAACGTATCTTATAACCCAAATCACAAGGCTCCTTTAGGAGTACAACTATAACCATTCCCTGAAAATGATGTGTTTCTTCGGTCATTAGCTAGTAGCACAAGTACATAATGTAAACAACAATAAACAAGATTGAATAAACCAATAGGTAACACAGGATAATGTTTAATCAGGAAATTTGCCATAGTACTCAAAATAGATATAGATAACCACAGTTGCATCATACATATATACATACAAACATACATACACACACACACACACACACACATATATATATATATATACACACACACTAAAAACTCACACCCCTAGAAATAAGTACAAATACTAGATTCAGTGCACAGGGTTACATGAAATCTCTAGTCAATCTCAGGAGCTAGTATATTTCGGTAGCGTCGAACGACACACGCATACATATAAAAGTCAAGTTCGGTGTACCTACTTGGCATATATTCGCAGCCCCAGCCTGTCTTTTTAGTCTTTCTCGTAGTCATATAGTGTAAGAATTCAGTCAATATAGCAACTATGGTCAACACAACCTTCATTACAACAACTATCCTCCTATATCATCATGCATATAGCACATATAGATTACAACCAGCCACATACAACACATATTCCACATCTCCACCCATAAGCAGTACAGTCCTACATATTAGAAGTCACATACACATATATTTCAACTAAGTCCAAGGTTTAGAGAAAGCCTAGTCTACCTGGCATACGAGTCTCGCGTCCTAAATCAATCCAGCCAAGCTTTTCCCCTCCTCATTGCTTTATGATGCTGCTCCGCTATTAAAATATCTCACAATGTTAACACAATCACATTGGCTGTAAAAATTTGAAAAATAGATGAAATTAGGCTAAAAGTGCCTAAAATAGGAAAAATGGGGACCACACCTAAAATCCCAAACAAGATCCCAAAAACAGTCCCCACATCAACACAGTCTATAGCAAAATATTTGGCCCAAAATGGACCCAGAAGACCGAGAACAGGCCTAAAAATGAAGTTTGAAAAAACCTTACTGGAAAACATTCTTTTCAAAACTTCCTCAGTCAAAATTCTCAAGAATCGGACAAATTTTAGCAAATACCCAGCATACCACAACGTTCCTTTTAGAACATAGAATATTTTAGGCTCAAGTTTTATTTAATTCCGTCAAAAATGGATTAAGAAATCAACGCGCAAAGTTTTCACAAATTCCGAAAAAGTAATCAGCTAAAATAGTGATTTTATCTTAAAATACAGGTCAAATCCTAAACCCAACTTCACCAAGACGTTCCTTTCCTACGTAACCATTTGAATTGCCAAAATTGGAGCCCCAAATTAATTTTTACAACCTTGAGAAGTTTACCTCCATGGCTATTTGCAAAGCTGAAAATACATAGCGGTCACCGCCCCGTTGTACTCTACGAGCCCGGATGATTCTCCGTGAATGCGGAGCCTTAGAAGGCTGGCCTTCTCGCGAATGTGGGACATGACTTTGCGAATGTGGAGCTCCGCCCCGTTGCCTTACGCAAACACTAAATTTCCTCCGTGAACGCAGAGGGTTAATTTTCTGGTGTTGCACCAGCAATGCATAAAACATTCTCGGGGCAATCTTGAGCCTTACAATGTCTGTTTTACACAAAAAAATAGTGCAAACACATGAAATTTGATGTTCCGGATCCAAAGATGATGTCGGAATTCCCAACGAAGCATCTTACAGAAAAATGAGGGTTCCACTTCTTTCCGACTAATTTTAGCTAAAAGAACTGAGGAGATCAAAATGCAACTGAATGCTTCCGTCAATAGACGAAGGGACATGAGCTGACCGAGCCATCAGTTTTCTATTTTCAGTGCATTTAGCTAGGTTTTTACAGAAACCCACATTTTAGCTTTTGATTGAACTCATGTTGTAACATTTGGCTCAAAATCATACCGGGACCCTCCATCCTAAGACTAACCAACCTCCTAGCCTAAATCAGTTGTTTTGAAACTGATGGAACCGTCAAAATCCTATTTCGAGGCTATTTTCTAGGACTTCATCATATTTCTCTTTGTTGTAGTTTTAACCTCTCATTAATCTTCAAATTTGCATAATTCTCAGCAAAACCACCCACAGCCATTCTAACAGTCCCAATACACCAAAAAAAGTCCAAAATCACCATGTAGAATCTCAACCCAACATAGTAGCCGCAAAAATACATAAATGACCCGAAGAGTCATTACAAATATAATCTAGTCCATTTTTTTCAATACCAAAACCAAATCAAACCAAACCACTAGTCATTTTTTTCTTGGATTGACTCAATTTGTATTTTGATTTGATTTTGTTCACCTCTACTTTTAACCTGAAAAGGATTCAATACTTTAAACACAAAAGGAATCCAAAACTCTTAATCAACAAGGCTTTATTTTTTAATAATGTCGAGCAGCAATAATGAAGATCATGCATTGTGAAAAGGTAATATCAATTTTTGTTAGAAAATCTAAGCCAAATGAGAGAATTGTTAAGCTTTTGTCGCGACTTTGTTTTAGTCATTTTGAGTTTTACTTTTCCCTTAAAAAGAAAGTTAAACTTGCATATTTGACTATTTATTTCTTGAAGTAAAAGTTCTGACTACTATAGATTAAAGATCCTTTTTCAGCTTTCCTCATTCCACAGTATAGTCCTTTAGAAAATTTTATTTAAAGGGAGAGTTATTCTCTCAACATTTTTAAATACTACTCCTATTTTAGTAGTATTATATGCGTGTCAATTGACCAAACTAGTATCACATTATAAGGTCTTTTTTTTCATAGTTTTGTTTTATTGTATGATTTATCATTAGCAAAGTTTGTAATTTTTAGCTTCTGTTGATTCTTGAATATTTTGATCCCCGACAAAATTCTCCTTTGATTCGACGGATGATATTCATTTAGAAAGGATGACATCACAACACCAACAAAACAATGGTAAAATTCCACAAGTGGGGTCCGGAGACGGTAAAATATATGCAGACCTCACCACTACCTCATAGAGATAGAGAGGTTGTTTCCAGAAGACCCTCATCTCAAAAATATCAAGCCCCAAAAGAAGAAGATACTAGATATAAAATGGAAGCAAATGATAATATATAAAAATAATAAATTAACAAATATAAGACAAATGGACAATAACAACACAAGATATAAAGACACGACTAATCCTACGAAACTACTGCATTACAAGGCCAAACATTTTCCAACCCTTACTAGCCTATTAACCTTGTACCCTATACCCTACCTCCACTTTGTTCTATCTAAGGTCGTGTTCTTAGTAAGATGAAGTTGTGTCATATCATGTCGAATCACCTCCCCCAATACTCTTTTGCTCTACATCTATCCCTGCATAACTCCTAAATTTAACCTCATGTACCTCATAATAGGAGCAGCAACACTTCTTCTCTATATACGTCCAAATCTTCGTAGTCTCGCTTCCCTCATTTTGTCTTCCACAAAGGCCACCCCTAACTTCTCCCGAATGATCTCATTCTTAATTGTATTACACTTTGTATGTCCACACATCCATCTCAACATCCTTATCTCCACAACTTGTACCTTCTGAATATGTGAGTTTTTTACTAGCTAGCTTTCCACCTCATAAAGCAACGATGGTCTAACCAACATTATGTAAAACTTACTTTTAAGTTTAAGGGGTATCTTCTTATCATACAATACTCCAGAGGCAAGCCTCCACTTTATTTATGTTGCCCCTATACAATATATGACATCCTCATCAATATCACCACTACCTTGGATGATGAACCCAAGATATTTACAGATTTCTCTCTTGGAAATAGATTGAGTGGCAAGCTTCACTTCTATATCTGTTTCATCCCTTGCAATATTAAATTTGCATTCCTAGTATTTTATTTTGGTCCTGCTCAATTTGTACCCTTTGAATTTTAAAGTATGTCTCTAAACCTCCAACCTATCATTAACTTTATCAAGAGTCTCATCAATTAGTACTATATCATCCACAAATAACATACACTATGGAACCTCCTTCTGAATAGATTGTCTCAGCTCATCCATCACCAAGGAAAAAAGAAAAGGGAATAGCACAAATCCTTGATGAAGTCCCGTCTCAACAAGAAAATACTTTGAGTCTCCTCTCACAATCCTTACCCAAGTTTTGACTTCGTCATACATGTCCTTTATCACCCTAATATACACCATTAGAATGTGTTTTGCCTCTAGACACCTCCATAAGATATCCCTTAGAACTCTGTCATAGGCTGTCGCGAGATCAATAAATACCATATGAAGGTCCCTCTTTTTTTCCCTATATTTCTCCAATAGTCTTCAAACAAGATGAATTTCTTCAGTAGTCAATTGCCCAGGCATAAATCTGAACTAATTCTCTAAAATAAACACTCTTCTTCTCGCCTTTGCCTCTATCACTCTCTCCCAAATCTTCATAGTGTGTCTTAACAACTTGATGCCCCTATAGTTGTTACAATTTTGAATATCACCGTTGTCCTTGTATAATGGAACCATTATACTCCGCCTCTATTCATTAGGCATCTTAGCAGTCTTCATACTAGCCTTAAACAACCTGCTCAACCACTCCAAACCATCCTTAACTGTGCTCTTCCAAAAATCCACTAAAATCTCATGGGGTTCGATCGCTCTCCCTCTGTTTATCTTACTAAAGCACGTCTAACTTCCTCAACTTTGAAATGCCTATATAACCAAAATATCGATGACTATCAGATTGCACCAAATCACTTAACTCAATATCTTTATCCCATTTTTCATTTAAGAGTTTGTTAAAATAATCTTGCTACCTTTGCTTAATGGAAGTTTCATCCACCAACACCTCACTATCTTCATCCTTGATGCGATTCACATGCTCTAAGTCATGAGCTTTTCTCTCTCTCTCCTTTTCACGAGCCTATAACATCTCTTGTCCCTACCTTTTTCTCCTTACTCGATATACAAACATCCAAACATTGTTGTCTTAGCGCTCGTGACCATTGTCTTCACTTCTTTCTTCACTGTCTTATAGATATCCTTAAGTCTTTATTTTTCACCTGCATCCATATAGGCGACCTTCAGCTTTTGCTTTGCCTTAAAATTCTCCATTCCATCACCAATCACCTTGACGTCCGCCAAAGATCCCTCTCGATACCCCTAGTTCCTCAATAGCCACTTTTCTTATATAATCAGTGGTAGTGTTCCACATATTATTCACATCCCTACTACCACTCCAAGTCGTCAAACTATTTAACTTCTCCCCCATCTCTCGAGAAAGGATAGGGGTCAGGCCTCCCCATCTAATCCTCAATTGGACATAAATAGTCTTATTCTTTTTATCCCTCTTAATCTCTAAATCCATCACTAAAAGCTTATGTTAAGTGAAAATATTTTCACTCGACATAACCTAACAATTCTTACAAAGGCTTCCATCACTTTCAGAGAGGAGGTAATCAATGTGAGTCTTAGCTACCATACTACGAAAGGTAATCAAGTGATTTTTCCTCTTTATGAGTTAGCAATAATCAACTCAAAGGCTTCGACAAAATCAAGAAAGACATTCCACCTCCATTCCTTTACGCAAAATCAAAGCCTCCATGCACATTGTCAACAACACTATAAGTTGCACTCATATGCCCATTAATATCTCCCCCAATGAAGATCTTTTCTGTGACCGATACACCTCTCACAAGCTCATCCAAATCCTCCCAAAAGAGCTTTTGACTTCCTCATCCAAATCCACTTTAAGGTGCATAAATACTAACTATATAAACTATACGTCTGCCGATAATTAGTTTAATTGACATCATCCTATCATTTACCCTCTTGACTCAATCACATACTCTCTAAGGTGTTCATCTACTAGCATACCTACTCCATTTCTATCATTAGAGTAACCAGAGTACCATAATGTAAACCCGTATACATCTCGAGCTTTGGTACCTACCCATTTGTATCTCGAACATACGCTATATTAATTTGTCTTTTCTTAACACTCTTTACTAGCTCTATGGACTTCTCTCTAAGTCGCCTATATTCCACGACCCTAATCTCCACTTAAGTAAGCCCTTGCCCCTCTTACCATTACTACTCCTCACTTCCAACCCCAACCGATGACATGACCCTAACCCACCGTTAGTCCCAAACACCAATATACTAAGTACTAATAACTCAATAAACTATAGAAGGTCAAGAAGATATAACCACTCGAAAATAACAACCCAACGATACAATAATATACGGAAACAGTAAGATATATGCTAGGAACAATGTACAATAATCAACATTCAAAAATGAGAACTCAAAAACAATATGTCACGACCCAGACCTTGGGTCTAGGAGTGACATGACGAATAGGAACCATAGAGTCCCTAAACAAGCCTCAAAGTATCTGTATTCACATTATCGATTTGAAAACGTATAAAAAAAAGTAAACACATAGTTCTAAGGTACGAGAAAGTAGGACTCGTGCTATGGGGATATCATAGAGAAAGGGATTAACATGAATTCACATAGCACATAAGGACTAAGGGGAGCATAAGTATGACTTACTCTATGGGAAAATACGGGACTTAGGATCTTACACATTTCCACACTAAACATACATACATACACATCTTATAATCAATCCATGATAGCCATAACCAAAATATAACCATAATCATAGGCTTCAAATATGACACATAACATATAGATTCGACGAGAGTCTAAAAAAAAGTCCAACAATGCCTCTAGTCATAAGATTAGACGGGGCCAAGACATGTCCCGGGCTCACCCTCAAAGTAAATAGCACAAATGGAAGCAACATAGGTGGACGAATGGTGGCTTGTCCTTGGAAGATAGGGCTTACCACAAGAAATGTCTCAAACCTAATCTAGCATCAAACGGTGGATGAAGGTAATCTCCGGTCCCTACATGGTTAGATCATGTAGGAAAAAGTACGTGTTAGTAAGTTTGAATGTACTAAATATGTGGACATGCAATGCATATGACTTATCAAACCTGCATTTCAATGTTAGATGACAAGGGAAAATAATATGGAAAGAATCATATATCCAAAGAAGAGTAGTGTACAATATGTGATGAAGTCCTTGATGCATGAAAGGTAAAAATGCTCATATATAGTGGGGATGTGAGCTCAACCGACAAGAGTAAGGCCAAGCAAGCTATTACTTGGAATCCCGATGAAATCCCCTCACTAGTAAAGAGGCGGTCTACTTGCCAAAGGTAAACAATACTTCACCTTACAGAATCATCGCCCATTTCATATGAAGTGACCCTCCTTACGGGAACATCACCCATTTATATAGGATTTTTATGTAGCATATCATATTACATAATACTTCGTCTTACAGGAAGATCACCCATTTTGTATGAAGAAACCGTCCTTACGAGAACATCACCCATTTCGAATAGGATTCTCATAACTTATGTTAGGAACATAGTTCAAGAGAAGAGAGAGAACCCTCAATCTATCGGTACTAAGTTGACATCCCACAAGAATACATATATATATATATATATATATATATATATATATATATATATATATATATATATATATATATATATATATATATATATATATATATATACATGCTTTCAAAGAGGCAATAGTCATTTCAAATTCGTTCAATGCACATTTAGAATCAAATGTCAAACCATAATTCATAATCATGATACTCAGGCATAAAAATAGCTCATTCAAATACACAAGATGGTGCAACCACCCAAAATGCTCAAAGAGCCATAACTATAGACATTTATGTGATCACATTCTTGTCATAACCATAATTCTTTCAAAATCGTTTCATAAAACATAATTAGGCTTAACCCTCTTCATAATTTCCATAAAAATCCAATCTTCATGAATGCATATATCATGAATGATGTGGAAATAACATGGGTAATTGAGATTCAATCTAAAATCAATAATTTAATATGAAATTGAAGTAAATCCACATTCAAAACATAATATAAATCACATACATAAATTAAGCTTTAAACGGGACATGCATGTTCATAACTTCAATGTAAATTATCATAATAGGGCTTAAAGTAACTTAAAATTGTAAATAAAGTACAGTCCATACATCAATTGAATTTATTAAAATAATAATTCTCAAAACCCATGTTTAAAGTAAGCAAAATTCCATGAAAATCAATTTAAAAGAGTTTGAGTCTTCTTGGTGAAAGGGACCAAGAATCAATCCCACATACCTTGCTTAGGAAGAGGAATTTGAGAAGAATTCAGCTTGAAGTTGGAACCCCAACTGAATCCTCGCTTGAATTTTGAAGGTGAGACTTGGAGAGAATTTTGAGAGTCTAATTCTAGAAACCCGGTGTTAGTCTTGAATGAAGGTTTAGAATTAGTGTAGGAGAAGTTTGGAAATGTAAAGGGAGGTTTAAAAGGTCTTAAAAGCCTTGGGGATAGGTCGAAATATCAAAACACCTCAATAAAATGGCCCTTTAAATTTTAAAGGGAACTTGACATGGTTGGCTTCACGGGTCGTGAAGCTCTTCACGGTCCATGAAGGCTACCCATCTAGCCCAGACAGATTCCACGAAAAAGGGCATAACTTCTTATTCCAAACTCAGAATTAGGTGAAACTAGATAAATTGAAAAACTAATTAAAATAGCTTCAATTTGATTGGTCGTAGGCCACCTAATGTTTTTTGTGCTAAGAAATATTACCATTTAAAGTTGACCCTTTGATCGGTACTCGTGAAAAACTTAGCCAATGGAATTCCTTTGAACTTGGCTTGATGTAGGAGACCTATGATGGCCTTAAACAACATAAATAAGCTTGAACTATAGGCTTGAAAGTGAACTTCTCTTGAGCTTGAATATCCCATACTAAGAATTTTCAACAAAGTCACCTTCACGAGAGGCCACACGGGCCATGTAGTGTCACATGTGTCGTGACACTGCCCGTAGCCCTCTTCTCAGACAAATTCCACGATCAAGTTACGAGAAGGTGATTTCATATTCAGAAAACATTTCAATCCGGAGGCCTTACGGATGGCCACACAGGCTGTGACACCCGACAGGAGAAGTGAACTTGGCCATGTGACCATACTTGGTCCCAAAACTGTGGGATTTCAAGCCAAGGCCACCACATGGTCCGTGAAGTGTCACACGGACCGTGAGGGGTCCAAGTACGGTGTGCCTTGTTTAAGGGACAAACATCCTCCGAAGACAAGGGCCACTCCATGAATGACCCACACGGGCCATGTGACATCACACGGACAGCGAGGGTTCCCATGAAGCATCGCATTGGTCCAAAACTTTTCCAGAACCAAATTTTCATGCTACATTGAGGTCATAAAAAGTCCAGGTCCTTACATCATCTCCCCTTTGGTAACATTCGTCCTCGAATGTAGTAGAATAAGGCTTGAAAGGCTTGACTTAGAACATGAATCATTCTAACACAAGGTACAATGCATAGTTCATTGTTTAAAAATCATAAACTCCTTAAAAGTCATATTAAAACATATTTAAATCATTCAAAACATCTTAAAAATCATTTTTGTGCGCATGTATGCATATCATGTCATGAAACTCATGAGTGAAAGAATTAGGACCATTGGGAATAGGAAGAACCTAATGTCATAGGCTTGAGTAGATTGGAAAGGATAGAGGTATTGTTGCATCATACTTTGTTTCACTCCCCACATAGCACTTTCCACATGTTGATTCCTCTAAATTACCTTAACCGAAGCTGCATCCTTGTTACGAAGCCGCTTCACTTGCCCATCCAAAATATCAATCGGAACTTCTTCAAAAGACAAATTCTTCTCAACCACAACACATTCCAAAAGCACTATAGTACAAGGATCACCAGCCAACTTCCTCAACATAGAAACATGGAAAAAAATAAGGTGAATAGAACCAAGTGCGGAGGCAAATCCAACCTGTAAATCACATTCCCAATTCGCTCAACAATCTCATAAGGATATAGATACTGAGGCCATAGCTTTCCCTTCTTCCCAAAATGCACCACACCCTTCATAGGTGAGACCTTCATAAACTCCCAATAATGAATACAAAACTCAAGATCCTTGTTTCTAGCATCCAAATAAGACTTTTGATGACTTCGAACAATGTTCAACCTTTCCCTAATCAATGTCACTCTTATCTAGCCTCCAACATTAAATTTGTGCCTAAAGAAGTCAATTCATCTTAACTCAAACCACTCCACCGAAGATCTACACTTTTACTCTGTAAAGCCCCAAACGGTGTTATATTAATGCTAGCATGAAGGAAATTGTAGTAAGCAATCTCAAGAAGTGGTAGATGATCACCCAATTAACCTTGAATTCCAACACACAAGACGCTGACATATCCTCTAAAGTTTGAATTATCCTCTCGGCTTGCCCAACGAGTCAAGGATGAAAAGTGGTACTTAACTTCACCTTAGTGCCAAGCCCCTCCTTGAGATGATATCCAAGAGTAAGAAGTAAATTAGGTACCGCGATTCTCTATGATAGACCTAGACACACCATGAAACCTCACCAACTCTTGGATGTACAATATTGCATAATCATCGATGCTAAACGTAGTCTTGACCCGTAGGAAATGAGCCGACTTAGTCACCTGGTCAATGATAACCCAAATGGAGTCAAATTACCTTCAATCCGGGGCAAACCAACCACAAAATCCATATTCACATCCTCCCCCATCCAAGTAGGAATCTCAATGTCTTGACTCAAGTCGTCGAGCCTTTGGTGATCTACCTTGACTTATTGACAATCAGAGTATTTGGGAACAAACCTGGATATGTATTTCTTTGTACCATGTAACCAATATCCTTCCTTAAGTCCCGATACATCTTAGTCGACCCTGGGTGAATCAAATAATGAGAGTTATGGGCTCCACTGATGATCACCTTCCTATGATCATCCATATCCGGAAAACATAACTAACCTTGATATCGAAGCACATCATCTCCCCCTTGGGAGGAAACCTCTAACTTATTCTTTTGGCAACTTATCTCTTCAATCCAACTAATGACGAATTTAAATCTTGCTTAGTCGTAACATCAACAACCACCGAAAGTTTGGCCCCATTCTGAACAAGAATACCACCATCATTAGAGTCAACCAACCTAACACCCAATCTAGCCAAATGACAAGCATCCTTTGCCAACTCTTTGTTCCCTTCATCAACAGGAGCCACATTTCCCACAGATAGGCTACTAAGAGCATCGGCTACAACATTGGCCTTGATAAGGTGATATTGAAGACTCATGTTGTAGTCCTTTAGGAGTTCCAACCGTCTTCTTTGCCTCAAGTTGAGATCCCTTTGAGTGAACACATATTGAAAACTCTTATAGTCGGCAAAAACATCGATATGCACAACATACAAATAGTATCTCCCAATCTTTAAGGCAAACACCACGGCCGCTAACTCAAGATCATGAGTTGGGTGATTACGCTTATGCAGCTTCAATTGCCTTGATGCATAAGATATCACCTTATGGTGTTGCATAAGTACAAAACCCAAGCCAATCCAAGAAGCATCACAATACACCACCAACCCATCTAAGTCCTTCGGTAAAGTCAAAACAGGAGCTGATGTACGCCGATCTCCCAAACTCTAAAAACTCTTCTCATACTCCTCCGACCATATAAACTTGGCCTTCTTTTGAGTTAACTAGGCCAATGGAGATGCATTAGATGAAAAACCTTCAACAAACCTTTTGTCATAACCATCCAACCAAAGAAAACTTCGAATATCCAAAAGAGCAAGCATGTCAAACAATGCACATCCTTCACCAACTCCTTTTTTTATTTCATCTATAAGATCGCTACAACATCCTCCTCTCCTAGATTGCATTACGAGCCCAAAGTAACTCTCCATATTTGATAGGGAGGGATGGAGATAGGAAATCTCAAGAGACGTTCCCTGGCACGATATGAATCATGAAAAAGTGAAATAATTCCTAAAACGCCTTGTAGCCTCCTACCTATAGATGTGGCGCACTTCACACCCATGAATAAGACTGTAATTGACGCGGCATGTTGGACTCCATGGATCATTTATAAACCTAGTGTTTTGATACCATATCTGTCGCGACCCGAACCTAGGGTCTAGGAGTGACACGGTGAATGGGAACCAAGAGTCCCTAAACAAGCCTTAAAGTATCTGTATTCACATCATCGACTCATAAACGTCTACAAATAGTAAACACATAGTTCTAAATGACAGGAAAGTAAGACTCGCGCTATGGGGATATTATAGGGAAAGGGATTAACATAGATTCACATAGAACATAAAGTATAAGGACTAAGGGGCAGGTAAGTATGACTCACTCTATGGGGCAATACGGGATTTAGGATCTTCCACATTTCCCCGCCAAACATACATATATATTATAATTCTCAAAATCAATCCATGATAATCATATCTAATAGATAACCATAATCCTAAGCTTTAAATACAACACATAACATATAGATTTGACGAGAGTCTAAAAGATGTCTAACAATGTCTCTAGTCATAAGATAGGACGGGGAGGCCAGGACATGTCTCGGGCTCACCCTCAAAATAAATAACCCAAATGGAAGCAACATAGGTGGAGGAATGGTGGCTTGTCCTTGGAAGAGAGGAATTACCACAAGAAATGTCTCAAATCCATTCTAGCGTCAAACGGTAGATGAAGGTAATCTCCGGTCCCTACATAGTTAGATCATGTCGGCAAAAGTATGCGTTAGTACGTATGTATGTACTAAGTATATGGGCATGCAATGCATACGACTTATCAAACTTGCATTTCAATGTTAGATGACAAGGGCAAATAATATAAAAAGAATCATATATCCAAAGAAGAGTTTTATACAATATGCCATGAAGTCCATGATGCATGAAAGGTAAAAATGCTCATATATGGTGAGAATGTGACCTCAACCGACAAGAGTAAAACCAAGAAAGCTATTACTTGGAATCACGATGAAATCCCCTCACTGGTAAAGAGGTGGTCTACTTGCCAAAGATAAACCATACTTCACCTTACGAGAACATCACCCATTTCATATGAAGTAACCCTTCTTACGAGAACATCACCCATTCCGGATAGGATTTTCACGTAGCATATCATATCACATAATACTTCACCTTACAAGAACATCACCCATTTTGAATGAAGCAACCATCCTTATGGGAACATCACCCTTTCGGATAGGATTCTCATAACCTAAGTTAGGCACATAGTTCAAGGAAGGAGAGAGAACCCTTAATCTATTGGTACTAGTCGGCATCCCACAAGAATACATATATGTATATATATACATGCTTTCGAAGAGACAATAGTAATTTCAAATACGTTCAATGCACATTTAGGCTCAAATGTCAAACCATAATTCATAATCATGATACTTATGCATAAGAATAGTTCACTCATATATACAAGATGGTGCAAGCACCCAAAATGCTCAAAAAGTCATAACCATAGACATTTATGTGATCACATTCTTGTCATAACCATAATCTTATCAAAATCATTTCATAAAGCATAATTGTTCTTAACCCACTTCATACTTTCCATAAAAATCCAATCTTCATGATTGCATATGCCATGAATGATATGGGAATAGCATGGGTAATTGAGATTCAATCTAAAATTAATAATATAATATGAAATTGAAGTAAATCTACATCCAAAACATAATATAAATCACATGCATAAATTAAGCTTTAATGGGGACATGCATATTCACTATAAATCATCATAATAGGGTTTAAAGTACTTAAAATAGTAAATAAAGTACAGTTCGTACGTCAATTGAATTTATTAAAAAATAATTCTCAAAACCCATATTTAAAGTAAGCAAAATTCCATGAAAATCAATTGAAAAAAGTTTGGGTCTTCTTGGTTGAAAGGGACCTAGAATCAATCTCACATATCTTTCTTAGAAAGAGGAATTTGAGAAGAATTTAGCTTGAAGTTGAAACCTCAATTGAATCCTAGCTTGAATTTTGAAGGTGAGACTTGGATAGAATTTTGAGAGTCTAATTCTAGAAACTAAGTGTTAGTCTTGAATGAGGGTTTAGAATTAGTGTAGGAGAAGTTTGGGAATGTTATAGGGGGTTTAAAAGGTCTTAAAAGCCTTGGGGATTGGTCAAAATATCAAAAACACCTCAATAAAATGGCCCTTTAAATTTTAAATGAAACTTGACTCGGTTGGCTTCACGGGTTATGAAGCTCTTCATAATCCGTGAATGCTCCCCATCTAGCCCAGATAGATTCTACGAAAAAGGGCATAACTTCTTACTCCGAACTCAGAATGAGGTAAAACCAGATGAATTGAAAATCTAATTCAAATAGCTTCAATTTGATAGGTCGTGGGCCCCCTAATGTTTTTTGTGTTAAGAGATATGACCATTTAAAGTTGATCCTTCTGTCGGTACTCGTGAAAAACATAGCCAATGAAATTCATTTGAACTTGGCTTGATGTAGGAAACTCATGATGGCCTTAAATAACATAAATAAGCTTGAATTAATGTCTTGAAAGTGAACTTAGCTTGAGCTTGAATATTCATACTTAGAATTTTTCATTAAAGTCACCTTTACAAGAGGCCACACGAGCCGTGACACTGCCCGTACCGCCTCCCTGTAGAAAAATTCCACGATCATGTTACGAGACGGCGATTCTATATTTAGAAAAAATTTCACTCCGGAAGCCTTACGGATGGATACACGAGCTGTGACACCCCACACGAGTCGTGAACTTGGCCATGTGACCGTACTTGGTCCCAAAACTATGGGATTTCTAGCCAAGTCCACCACACGACCCACCACACGGTTCGTAAAGTGTCATACGGACCGTGAGGGGTCCAAGTGTGGTGTGCCTTAGTTTAAAACACCACGTTTAACGATCAAATATCCTCCCAAGGCCAAGGGCCACTCCATGAAGGCTCCACATGGGCCGTATGACCTCATACAGACCGTGAGGGCTCCCATGAAGCGTTGTCTTGGTCCAAAATTTTTTCGGAACCAAATTTCCATGCTACATTGAGGTCGTACAATGTCCGGGTCTTCACACAATAATAGTAAGCAACTTAATAAACTCCCTAACAAGTAAATTTTTCAACAAACAAACAAGTAAAAGAAGAAAAATCCAATTCAATTTCATAAGAACAAGTAAAATACAATACTCAATTCAAGAAATTTGATGAATTTTCGCACCAAACATGTCAATGAAGAAAAACCGATTTAATTTTACAAACAACAAATTAAGTAATCAACAAAGCACTTCAAGAAAATTGATATATGTATACAATAAAGAAATCAATATATATTACTTTCAAATCTTGAACAAGAAATTCTAAAATTTCTTGGAATGCCGACTGGGCGGACGAACGCAATTTTGAAATTTGGTGGGTCTTGCTTTATGAGCCCAGTTCTTGATATTCTGTCACGGATTATCTCAGATTTCTGACGTTTTTCTATTGGGAATTTTGTTGTTCGGTATGATCTCACTAATCGGAGAAGTGTACGGCCGCGATAAGCTCGGAATTTAATTTCCTTAATAGAGCCAAAAGACGTAGCAATCGATAGAGATGAAGTTTTTGGCCTGAATTGTTAACGGGGAATGGAATTTCCAGTGAGAATTTAAAAAGGGGAAGTGAATTTTTCTGCTGGAACTTTGCCGAAGATTTGTCGCTGGAAAGAGAGAGAAATTCCGAGAAAAGACAAAATCACAGGCTGGATAAATTGAAATAGACCTTCAATTTGAAAAGTAGAAGCAAAATGTAAATCTACTAGGTTAAAGATAAGATGCAAACGTAGCAGAAAAACATGCAAGAAAGTTTACGTAATCAAGAATTATAATAAAATAGAAAATTGAATTTAGTTCCCTAGAAATTCCAATACGAATTTGCAAATTTTATTCACAAGACCACTTCAATTATGAAATGTGAAAGTTCTAAGATTTATGGAAGACAAAAAAAAAATGTTGTTCCCGAAACAAAAAAAATTACGCTTTAAAATCTCCTGTTTTAGTTTTTTTTTTTAAAAAAAATTTTGCTAAGATATTTTATTAAAACTCTTAGTCAATAATTGTTTCTTTTCATGTTTTTTTTAATAAATAAATATTTATTATTATATATTATTTTTTTAAATATAACTTTATATATGATATGAACAATAGCTTCACGTACAATATTCTGTAAAATTTAAATTATGAACATTTTTTTTATAGAATATATGAATTTTTATATCAAGTTTTTTTTTTATAATTAAAGTCACAAATCTAAAATTGAAATTAAAATTTTATTCAATATATCATAATTAATTAATCTATATTCCCACCTCAACGCTATACTTAGGTAAATTAACCACTATTTTGGTTAATCTTTTCCATTAGAAAATCATTCATTTTGGTCATGCTTATATAGAAATTTGCATGTGCATAAATAAGTGAAGCTAGAATTTTAACTTTGTGGGTTCTCAATTTATAATGATGATTTTAAATATTAATAACTGAATTCTAAATTTAATATTTAGACATATTTAATAAACTTCTTTATATATATAGATATATAATACTTGGGCTTCTAGCTTTGCCCTTGTGTGCATATCAAGAGAACAAAGTCACCAATCCTTTGTTGTTTCTCTCTTCTATGTAAAACATCTTCTAGTGTATTTAGTAGGGTTTCTAAAATTTGAAAATTTTATATGTATGTTGTGCTTTATATTGGCAACCATTTTCTAGGAGCATAGCATACACACCTACATCTAAAAGAATTTGTTGTTACTAAATCTTCGGATATATGCTTATTTTCAAGTCCGAGAAACATTTTGTTGATTACTACACCTTCCTTGTGTTTGTTTTTAGCAGTGCCAAATCATACTTGTTCAAGCATTTGCTGGCGAGCATAAGTTTTCAAAAGCACCTTTTGTCTAAATCAGTTTACACCAGATATGACGATGGATTATGCTTTGAGGAACAACAATGAGTAGCTCAATACAAACAGAAAATGACCTTTTTTTTGGAGGACTTGTATTGTTTTGGGGGGTTGCTTTACTTGTAACAAAAGGATTCCTCAAGTGTGGATATCCCTCTTTCACCTCTAAAGTTACTTTCATTTTGTTGACCATCAAGCATAATTTGTGATGATATATCTTTCTCAAACTTTTTAATCCTTCTTTCTATGGTCGGCTTTCGATAATCATCCCTTGCACTTACATAAAAAAAGAAACTGATTATTGTAGATAGCCCATCTATTTAGTGCTTAAAAGCAAAAATTCCCTTGACTCAACAAAATAGTCCAGGGTCCAAAAATAAGAAAAAATTGGTGGTGGGAACTTCTTTTCTTTTTTCTTCTTAGCATAAGATGATAATGACTTGTTAAAGTTCACCAAGAAGCAAAAACTCTCCCATAAAAAGGAGATTCTTTTCCTGTCCCACAACTTCATGGCTTTTAAATATTCCCTTCCATGTACACAATGATGCCATATATTGATTCCCTCCATTCTCAACATTCAATCTCTCCATACAATCATCTCTCTCTCCAGAAATGGCTCAACAGATGGAGGTAAGCCTTGCTTCTACTTCCATATCAACATGTCTTGGAACAAATCAAGAATCATATTCATGTGGAGCATATTGTTTTCTAATCATGTTTACACCCATTTTTTCCTGCAGAAACCTAGAGTCACAGAGATACAGGTCAGAATGGACTGTAATGGGTGTGTGCAAAAAATCAAGAAGGCTCTACATGGCATCCATGGTGAGTAAGTAATGCTTAAATTACTACATCTTTTCTTTGTAAGTGCTAATTCTTTCTTGATCTCCTCTTGAACATATTGTAATATTCTGTGCATATTTCTACAGGTATTCATGATCTTTATATAGATTTTCCTCAGCAAAAGATTACAATAGTAGGATCAGCAGATCCTGAAAAAATAGTGAAGGCAATAAAGAAGACAAGAAAGAGTGCCATAATTTGTTCCCACATAGAACAAGCAGACCCTCCAACAGAGCCAGAGGAAGCTGCACCAGCTGAGAGCGAAGCACCCACCCCTGAATCCAGCAATCCTCCAACAGAAGCTCCACCAGCTGAAGAGCCACCCAACGAACCGCCAAAAGATCCACCAACACAAGATAATCAACCAGCAGAGGCGAAACAAACACATGAGGGTGCTGACAATACCAAAAGCCAATCAGACCAACCCTCTAAACCAAGAGATGTTGAAGAGGTTCATGTAATTTACCACTATCCACCAGACTATGGTTACAGATACAACTTTAGCCAGGGTATGAGTAGTCATGAGCCACCCCGGGACCATGGATACCAATACAACTATGGTCAGAATGTGATCCATGAGCCACCCCGGGACCATCGTTACAGCAGATACAACTATGGTCAGAGTATGAGCCAAGAGACGCCCAGGGACAATCACTACAACAGATACAACTATGGTCAGAGCATGAGCTATGAGCCTCCTAGGGACCAGGGTTACAGATATAATTATGGTCAGAGCATGATCCATGAGCCTCCCCGAGGAGATTCTGGTTTCAGAAATAATCATGCCCGTCCTAAAAGTCCAGAATTCAGACCTGAGGTGCCACCACCACGTCAACCACCTGTTTATGTGACTCACAGCTACAATAGCCACCAGCCATCACCCTATGTGACTGGATATGAATACATCAGGTCACCACCAAGATATGCACATTATACTAGGCCGGAGCATTACTCAGAGGAGTATCAATATGGAAACAATAGCAATGGAACAATCAGCTCAGTTTTCAGTGATGAAAATCCAAATGCATGCACAATAGCATAGGAAGGATGAGCAAAATGGTTTGCAAGGGAAGCAAGTAATTTTTTTGTTTCACCTGTAAGAAAGAAAGATGCCTAACTAATTCCAGATGATTCGTAAAGTAACTCTCAATAAAAAAAATAATAATAATAAAGCAAACATGTGTAAATGTTGAGAGAAATGAGATTCCTGACTTCAAAAGCAAAAGGGAATATATCCTCCGCTCCATCTCTACAAGGCTAATTCAGAGCACCTGCCATTTACTTCCTGCAGAAGAATATATCTCCTTTATTCTTGAAATTTATTCCTCAGCTTTACTTAAAAAAATTTAGTCATCCTTTATGCTTGAAAATTAACCATCCTTTTTTGCTAAAATACAGTGAGTTACAATTTTAATCGACTATGAAATGGAGAAATAAAGGAATTTGGTACTTTCTTTAGTAATCTTTGCATAACAAGTTCTGTAAATCCCACTGAATGACTCGATCTATTATCGGCTTTGCGCAATCTGAGAAATTACATATCCTACTGAATATATTTCTTTAGATACGAAAATGCAGATAGCAATTACCAGATAACAGCACCTTCTTCTCAGAAAAAAAAAATTGCTCAACTAAAACTTTACACATGCCGATCCACAATTACAGCCCAGATGCACCACTACACGAAATAAACTTGCCAACTTATTTTCCCAATGATGTAAAAATTTTTGCAAAATGGAATAATTCCATCAGGACTCAATTAAGAACAGACAAGGGCAGCAAGAAATCCATACAGATGATACAAATTAGGTGGGGTTAAAACTTAGTTCGTACTTGCATAACATATTAAGGTCTATTGTATGTCAGTAATCTTTTCTGGTCCAGTTAAAGATTCATATGTACTTCTAAAAATAAGGGAGAGGGTTTTAGGAAAAAACAACTTGCAAAACCATTTAAGGAAATTGTTCCCAGTAAAACCATAAAGTTGATGCCGTCTAATTTGTAATTGAATTGAGTTGTCTGACCAATTGATGTAGCATTGCGGTAGCTCACATAATACAAAATCCAACCAGCCGCACCTGGACAGCTGAGACTTCCCCCTAAAACTGATACTTGGATCAATATAATCAATACTCCGTGTAATCCGACCGACCAATAAAAGCAGGACTATCAACATTCACTCCTCTTCACTGAGATGAAGTGGCTAGAAATCTTCACAAATCCAGTCTATAAATCACAAGATATTTCAAAATAACTATGTTGGTAGGAGATGCAGGTTTGCAGTGGAGTAATCAAGTTGCTTGCAAGCCAGCCTTGACACTATCGTCACTAGGGGGGAAACAATGTCTCAAATAAACAAATATTCAACTACAAAAATGTGACAATACTGCTTGCACCAACGATCACTTATGGTCTATGTTGCTCGAACACTTCAAAATTGTCAATGGATACTTATCAGGTCCTCTAAAAGTAATGTATTTTTGGTTCCACATGGGTGCGTCAATATTTTTACGGAGTCCGAGCAACATAGCTTATAGTAACATTCTTTTGGGTGCACATTGTTTGTGTTGCCCTAGCAAATGGACCCAGTAGACACACCGCCCCATCACTCCATTAGGAGCAGAGGAATTCATCTATGTTAGGTGGACCAAATTCAAAATGAAAGTGAGCAAGGAGAATTCATAGATTCTTCCAAATCTGAGCAAAATCTTGCATGTCCAAATCCAAAAATTATACATCACAAGTGGATTGTGAGATAAATATGATAGCAAGATTATCGTTGAATTTAACAGTGACTAGGTAAGGAATATGATTTCTACCACTGCCTCTGGGTTCGTAAAGAGTAAAGATAAACAGTGGAAGGTCTCAGGTAGCTATTAACAAGAAAAACTGAAATAGGAGAACTCTCAGCCAGTGAAATGGAAGATGGTATCACAATGCATGCTACTAAGCAAGTGATAAAATAAAGCACACACTCCCCCATCAAACATACTCCCGTTACTACGTTGCAAAAGATTCAGAGCGTGTCATATCAAATCCACTCTTTTTAAGTGTCACAAAACTACTGAAGGGCACCAGAATGGTGGCAAAATAATGTGCGCAGCATAAAACCCTGTAAAATTTTCAGTATCTATGAGTACCTTATTTTTTAAAGAATCAAATAGAAATTGATGATTCGCAATTGATATGATAAAAACACATTACCTGAAAAGTTCTTCAAGCACATGCAGAAAGATTCGCAAGTCTAAAATTCATGTATTTTGGAATCCATATTTTCTTCTGTATATTGCTCCCGTGTTGCATATATGTTAATCAGAGATCTCGTATCTGGTCAGCATATCACAAATGCAAATCCCAAATGGAGGCGGTTTATTTTCAATTTCACTTGTTGGGCAATACAGATCCCAATTTCACTAGGAGGACTACGATCAAATGTAAGCAGAAGGATTATACAGAATCTGCAAAAACATTATGTGTGCTCTAATTAACTACGATTAATACCCCTAATTTTCCTACTATTTAAATTCTCATGCCCATATCATAGGGCGCTCGTGATATATAATACGGACAGAGTATATGTGTTAAAATGAGTTTTTGTACCATCTCGAGTTTCGGGTGTTGGATCGAAAGTCCGTTGATTCCATTAGCTCGGGAACATCGAATCTGATCTAAGAAAAATTACAGAACTGAATTCGGAGTTAAAATGAAGATTTTGGACCCAAAATTGCATTTTCAATTGTTTCCGAAGCCAAAGTTTGACTTTGGTCAACATTTGAAGTTTGAAAGCTCGGATCAAAATTCCGACAATTCTAGTAGTTTCAGATGGTGAAACTAATACTAGAAATGGTCTCGTGATAACTTTTGGAGTTTTCGAGTGCAGCTTTAGTATTTTGAGTTTTAAACTAGTTTACTGGAGTTGCATCGATAATTGTGTTGAGAAGACCTCAAAATCGAAGTTTGATTATTCCATTGAGTCCGGATCGTCGTTTCTGGTAAGGATATATGTCTGTTTTGTGTATTTTTGATTTTGAAAAATGGGTTCCGGGGGTCCGTTTTGGGAAATTTCTATATTTGATATATTGGAATCTGGTGCAGGGTAATTTTACCCTTCGCGTTCGAGGATAAGCCTCCATGTTCGCGGGCCTCTGCGTTTGCAGAGGTCAATTTTCGTCCTTCTTCGCGTTTGCGGATAAACATTCGTGTTCGCAAATGTCTGTTGTGGTTATGCTCCGCGTTCGCAGATCTTCATCTGCATTCGCAAAGTACATTTTGTCTGAGTTAGTTTTAACGAAGTGAAATCACCATTTTTATTCATTTACAAGCTTTGAGAGGCGATTTTTTAAGAGACTTATTGGAAAGGACTTTTTGGTCAAGTGTTTCTATCGTCAAATTGATTAAATTCCATTAATTATCTCTTGATTTTGTCTTGAATTCACGATTTTGAATGTGTAAAATTGGGATTTTCATGGTTTTAAATTGTAAGTTTTAATTGATGATTTCTCCTTCATTTAGAGCTTGATTTTTGTAGAATTTTCACCCATGAACTCCTTTTTTCGCGTAGAAATCATAATTTTCGATCAATTTCTAGATTCAAGAACTTCGAATTTCATCCCTAATTTTAATTATATTTTTCCTACGCCTAATTCTTGCCAATATGGGTATCAAAGTTCATCTCTTGACGTGTAGTATCTATTTTTGATTGTGGTTGGTTGACTTGGTGATCATTTTGAGGCTTGAGTTGATCTAAAACTTAGTTGGAATGTGGTTTTGGCATCGAGACATGTTCGGCTAACCTTTTTGGGACTGAATTTGAGTTATTGGATATGTTCATGTGATGATTTTAAGATTTAGAATATTTCTTGAGTGATTGGATTGATATGATAGTATTTAGAGGAATATGCGATATCAGTTATATTAGAATTGGAGTAAATTGTGACTCTATTGGTAAATTGAGATGCATTCTTGAGATTTGAGCTATTTTAGATGTTATTGTGATAATATGCAACTTGTGAATTTATTTGAAAATTTTTGTGAAATTTTATGGTAATTGAGATATTTTCGAGAACCATGTGTACATCTTGGGACGTGTGATGTTGGGTATCTTTGGTATACTTGACTGTTGTTAAAAATATGATGATTTGAGACATGATGATGGTTCATGGTACCAATTGTTGCACTTGTTATTATTGTCCCTGATTTTATGATGTTAATTCACCGGTATTCTTATTAAGATGTTATTATATACCTTGGTTTGTGTCATTAGCATACATTCATTCATATTGCATTTGTACCATCCCTTGACCACAGGCAAGTGGCAAGGATTGAAATATTGTGGAGTTTTATGCATATTTAAGGGACTTGCGGAGTCCGACTTCATTGGTATTGAGGCATATTGATGAGAGTATGGTGATTAGGGACATGTGGATGGTATTGTCCTATCAGTTGAGGCACTTGGCATCACTCTTTTCTGATCCTATGATTATTATTGTTCCATTATCTTATCATATTGTTGTTATATTTGAAGTGTGGCATTGGCATGCATTCATCTCATATTGCACATGTGCATCGGCCCTGCGGCGGTCATGATTTCACCTTATATATATGGCATGCGACGCCTTGAGAGATTTTAATACATGGTTGTGATGCCCTCGGGTTTCATCTTGTAGCTTTAGCTCGATTGATGTGTACACTGGTCTTGCGGCATTCGAGATTGCATGTACATGGCCTGCGACGCCCCAGTGTTCTATCTGGTAGCTTGGCTCAATAGATGTGTACATCGACCCGATGACGGTCGTGATTCCACCTCATACATGGTATGCAATGCCATTGCATTCATACATTCATTTGCATGGCATCATTGATTATCAATGCTATATTATTTGCTATTATTTATATATTGTGGACTAACCCCCTCATTGAAGGCGAAAGAATTCTTCGTCACTACATACTTATTCGATCTCTCCTACCCAATCGATTGAACCTACTAGGTACATTACGGTGTACTCACCCCTACTTTATTTTCCTCCCTACAGTTCGAGCACAAGGACCCCTACAGGATAGTTGACCATATTCTACTAGAGTCTCCTTTCATTTACCCCAGATTTTAGCAGTGAAACTTAGACTCTGAGTCGCCGCAGATTTATTAGGACTTCCTTTATTGCTTTCTATTCCAGACTTTGTATTTGATATTATCAGGCATCTTTGTATTTACTTATTTGTACTACTTTAGATGCTCTTATACTCATTACTCCAGGTTTTGGGATTTCGTATTAAGTGTTGTGTTGATTTTGCTTTACTTTATTCTCTTTAGTTGAAATTTGAGATCTAGGTTCGTTGGAATTGTAAGTCAAGAGAGGAGTGTCTAGTATTGTCTCGCATATCGGTATGTAGATGTCCATACCCATCTTCGGGAGGCTATAGGGCACTTGATACGAAAAACTTCAATCTTGTTTCCATTCGTGTGTTTCTATTCCAGACATTGTATTTAATATTATCAGACATCTTTGTATTTACTTATTTGTACTACTTTTAATGCTCTTGTACGCATTACTCCAGGTTTTGGGATTTCGTATTAAGTGTTATGTTAATTTTGCTTTACTTTATTCTCTTTAGTCTCAATCTGAGATTTTCAGGTTCGTTGGAATTGTATGTCAAGAGTGGAGTGTCTAGTATTATCTCACAGATCAGTATGTAGACGTCCATACCCATCTTCGAGAGGCTACAGGGCACTTGATACGAAAAACTTCAATCTTGTCTCCATTCGAGTGTTTCTTCATATCAACTATTTTGAACGAATCTAATCTAGTTTATTAGCCTTAGAAGCCATATCTTTGGTTCAGGAGCCATTTCTACGTGTATTGGTCAGATTCGAGGTGCCACCATCTCCTGCCAACCCTGCTACATTTACTGCCAAGTAGACAAGTTTTGAGAGGTTTGTCCGGTTAGCTCCTCCCAGATTTGATGGTACGCCTAGTGATGGGGCCTATGATTTTTTATCAGAGTGCCCGAACCGGTTGTGTAATCTGGTGATTCTTGAGTCGTAGGGGGTTGCTTATGTAATGACCCTCAGGGTCATTTCTATGGTTTTCCATTCATGTTGTTGATTTGAGCGTGTGTATGGCGACCTTGAGCCATTATTGTCTTGTGGAGACTATTGGCATGGTGGTTGGATGGGTTATTTGGGACTTACGTGGGTTTTTGAGCTAACCAGGAAGTTATACCTGCACCATGAGTTTTTAGGTAATGTCCTAGTAAATGGTCTTGGAATGGAATTCAGACGATTCCATAAGCTCCGCAACGGTTGGATGAGGCTAGGAGCATGTCCGACATATCGTGGTTTGTAAATTTAGTCGCCAAAATTGGTTACTAATTGACTCAATCAACCTCCTCAAGAAATGTGCCCCAGGTGAGAATTTGATAGCTCAGTTAGCTCTGCAATGTCGAGTTTTATCTAGGACAACCCTTCATTTGATATCAGAAACTTCCAGATGTGATCCGACTCCCTAGGGGCTTTCTGTTAAAAGTTGTATGTAAAAAGTGGGACCTTTACTTTATCGTGAAAAGCTCCATTAGAAATTCCGACCATATTGTTGGATTTGAAATGTCAAAATTCATATGGTTACATAGTTCAATTGTGAAAATCAAAGTCCGAAGGAGCTCAAAACAGCGGAAAAAGGGATTGGAAGTATGGCACCCCATAACCTTATTCTTACATGTACCTATGTTTCAAGCTTCATTCTTATATATGGGAAGTGGATTAAGGTCATAAGAAAGCTCTAGTACTTAGCCAAGTTCAAAGATTCCTATCAATTGAGTTTCTCGCGTTAGATTATACACGGGTTAATTTTAAATGACCATACTTCTTAGAACACAAAGAAGTAGAGGGCTCATGACCTACCAAATGAAAGCTCTTTGAATTAACTTTCCAATGCCACCGATTTCACCTTATTTAGAGTTTGGAATCAAAAAGTTATGACTGTCTTACTATAGACTGCCAAAGTAGAGTTGAGTTACAGGATGAGTTACGGACTGTGGTTTCAGTTACGGCCCATACTGTCAACTTGTGGAAGAACATTAGAAAATCAATTTTTGAGCCCCCAACTTAATGGACCCACCTATGGGTCATAAGTTCTTCTATGGGTCGTAGTTTGGGCTTGTAGAATTGATCCAGAGACCCCGAAATTTGCCTAAAAGTTTACAAATTGGATCCTACGGGCCGTGGAAGTTTCTATGGACCGTAGGTAGGCTCATGGGCGACTTTGACAACATTTTAAAGAAGGGTTATTTTGGTATTTTTTCAATCCTTTCAAAGCCTTGACTTGACATTTTTATACCTAAACACGTTCCTAAATATAATCATTCAACTTTTTCACGTTAAAATATCCTCTCCAACTTAGAGCAAGGTTGCAAGGGAGAAAAGGCTAGGGTTTGAAGATAATATTATGAATCCCACCGAGTTGTTTCAAGATTCAAAACTTCCAGGTATATAAGGATAACTAGAATATGGATTTTGTCCTTCCATGTGCCCCATAACACGAATTGCTGGAGTTGTGAATGAATTGAGTCTTCCATGGATATTTCTTGAAGGGTTTTCTTATATCCTAATGCATTTCTATATAATTTTGCATGGATTACAATTTTTATGAATTAAATACTTGAAATAGATGATTTTGCCTTTCTACATGAATCCTAGAATGAATTCTTGTTATCTTTACATATTGCACTTAAATGGATATGCATGAGTATAATTTGAGCTTAAAGAGTCTATAGAGTTCATAAATGTTTTAACCCCATTCTTGTTTTCTTAATACTATGATGGGTATTTATGGGTAAACGAGCTAAATCTTAAAAGAATGTTCTAGTCCAAAGAGTTGATAGTTGATATGATAAGTTGGGTTGAATTGATGAGTTGAGTTGACAAATATCCAATGAGATTAGCTGAATGAGTTAACCATATGGTTGATGTTTTATGAGCATGTTGAATCTTGGGAGGAGTATTGAGTACTAAATAAAGTAAAAGTCAGTCCAACTCGAACTCAATAACTATGTAGTCAACGTAGGAGAGGATTGAACCGTAAAATGAGATGTTTCCTACTGTCCCAAAAAGAGGACTTGATGTTACTGATTTTGGATCCATTGATGGGATGTCCTATACCCTACCAAGTTATTGAATGGATGTGGTAATGATATCGCTTCTTTATATCATCATCGGCTCATAAGTGATGGTTGTCGGTTAGAGAAACTCCCATATAGGTCTTGATAGTACTCTGAGCGAATTGGATTAGATGGTATATGAATGGTCATTGTTTAAACTGCATTCTTACTTTGGACTCTTGACTTGCTGATTAAGTTTCCTACTACTTGAGTTGATGTTATTCTTCCTTTACATGTTTCATTTCTGCCATTTTACATACTCATACATTCCACGTACTGACGTCCATTTGAGCTTGCATCTTTTCATGATGCAGAGACAGGTACTAGTGGTCATTAACAAGAACCCCATTGAGGACCTATTTGCTTTCAGCTTATTGGTGAGCCCTCCCCTACTTTCGGAGGATATCATGTTCTTTTCTTAAGTTTAGACTTATTTTGTTCTATTTTGAGTTAGCCATGGGTCTGTCATTGGCACCACTTTGTCGATGGATAGAGGCTTCATAAACTAGACTGTTGAGTTGTGATTGGATTATGTTTTTGGTTAGTTTCTTTCATATTAATCTTACTTAGTCTGCTTGCTATGTGTTTGGCCTTTGACCTTTGATTTATCACATCATTATCGCCTTCCATTAAGTATTTTCTGATCATTGATGTGTTTAGCTATTATTTATGATTGAATGAATATGATGAAGCCAAGTGATTCGCTTGAGAGCTAACAATAATCTATGCGTGCCGACCACGCCAAAAGTACCCTTCCAAGGCGTGATAGGAAGGTGGCTGAAAAGAGAGGGGTGATATGGCACTTAGAATTGCTGTCATGTGCAGTGTCAGACTAGGCCACATGACAGTGACGTGGCTGACATCAATGTATTTCTATATTTAATACGCCAACAATATATGGGACCAACACAACAATAAAAGGTTGTTCCAAACTTCCAAAGGTAAAGCAAATCGTACCAACATCATTGAATAAATAGTTGTATCTATATTTATTTTTTGTCGTTTCTCTTTGAACATGTGTACTGCATATGAAAACACGTGTACTTGCAGTGTTCTTCTTTCTTTCTTCATTCTCAAATTCTTTGTTCCTTGAATTTTGTTTGTGCCTTCTGTTGTAAAGTCGTTACTTTCTCTGTTGCACGTCCATTTCTCTATCTCTTCCATTTTCTTTTCAATGTTTTTTCCCGAGAAATTCATCTAAACACATGAGAAAATGAAGGGATAGAGAAATGGACGTGCCAACTCCATCTTGAGTTTTTTCTCTTTCACATCTATTCCTCGGATACAATTGAAAATCCAATAAGTTGACTATCAAAAAAAATTTCGAAATTGCCTTTGATTTCGCTCTATTTCTTTTTGGGAGCTATTATTTAAGCTTTCAGAGGCTTTACACTCTTTCCATTTTATTTTGATGTTCCAGGATAGCATTTATTCATATTTGTTTTCCCTCTTCATGTTTTATTGGTGGATTCTATATATGCTTTCGCGTGTGTGTCTAATGCCTTTGTGGGATCTGAAGGAAGAACTTTCACACTACCAAGGTGTTTGATTAAATGTCCAAAACAACAAGGTAGTTTTGTATTTCAATTTTCCCTTTTAAGGGGAATATTAGGAAGGCATTTCTCATTTAACAATTTCAAAGATGCATTTATTGACATTCACTTGAAATAATTATTCAATAATAATAATAACATGCATTGTGTACTATTTTTCTAGAGAAATATTTGTTTGAAATGCATTTCGCTAGATATTAGATCATTGATGTTCAAGTTATATCAAGTGATGTTACTCCTACAGTGAAATGTATCACCTTTTTTATAACTAGAATGAGTGAAAATGTATGTATACTCTAACTTTGTTGTGTATAAACTATTAATGTATATACAGTCTAATTTTGTTGTGCATATATATGCATAGGAGGATCGATTGACATGAAAAACTCTACCAATATGATTTCGCTTATTTCAACTAAGTGAGGTAGTGTAACTATGTGAGTAGCATTTATCTTCATAAATAAAAATATTATCTGAAGAAGTTGATATTTGTTCATATTTCGACTCAAGTAATGTTTATTAAATACCACGAGGCCAATGATAAAACTAATTGTTGTTAGTTTCTCTAATATGAATTTTTCGTAGTAGTACATTTCATGTGAAAAAATAGTAATGGAGAAGCAAGTTCTCAAAAAGAGAAAAGGGTAAATGGATTAAAGTAAACATATCATGATCCTTTATTTCTTAGAAGCGCATCTTGTATATTCTAATTTTAACATTTGTTGGTGATTATGAAGTGCCAATTTGTTTTTCTTTAGTAGTATGAGTTTTTTGGCAGTTTGTAGTAAATTTTAAAATGTTTAAAAATGAAGAGTCCTTGTTTTATGTCAATTATGCACCTATATATGTATTAAAATGTTAAGATGTAAAATATTTTTTTAAATAATAAAATAAACTCTCTATTTTTCCCCCTCGAAATGATGATCATTTTCATGATGTTGGGATATCATAAGCTTAGGGGAAAGCATGTAAGATGCACTTCTACACATGCTAGGAGTAATTATAGCATTTATTATTTTTATATGGTGATCATCGACTATACTGCTATACAAGTTTCAGTTTTTTTTCTAGTTCCTCTGAGTAGTTTTAAGTGTCAAGTGAAATGATTGACATTGTGTATGATTGCATTTGATGGTGTGGGATTCAAGTATGATAGATGCATGATAGAGATTCAGGCCACATTAGCTTTATTATATCCGTGTAGTCGATATGGAATGAGACCGGAGGGTGGGAGGATGGTGGGTGGGGGAGTGTACGCTATGTTGAATTGTAGATCACTGTATTGAAAATTTCTATATCAGTGCGATTCGAATCTTAGGTTGCTTCTATAGTTCAGTTAACTTATATTCATTCGGATTGGTGATTGAGCCTGTTGGGCAGTTGGGTTAGCCCTATCCAATTGTATTCAACTACGCTCAACCAAGAAGCAAGAGTTTTATCTTGCTGTGTCTCATACAGTTGGTCTAAGAATAGTGTAGTGCTTTTTCTACTTGAAGGATGGGCATGGTAATATGTATATAACACTATTTTATCTTTAGACGTCCTGAAAGGTTTGACATGATAATGTTGTTATATTACTTCCACTATAGGTTTCAATTATTCAATTTATGTAATTGGTCAAGTAAATGTCATATGATGTTTTTCCAAGTACTTTTCAATCATTATTTACATATTGACATGTGCTTTTCGTTAATAGTCACTCTTTCTGTTCCCTTTCCTTTTCTTTTTGTAATATCTAGTTTATTCTGCTTATGAGTTGTTGAGATGAGTGTTCCCAGGAAACAACCTCTCTACTTCTATGAGGTAGTGGTAAGGTCTACGTACATTTTACCCTCCCCAGACCTCAGTTGTGGGATTCCACTGAGTATGATGTTGTTGTTGTATTATTTTTATATGGTGCATGTATATATTATGTTTTATTCACATATATTTATTGACGTTGTGAAGTATGTAGATTATTGTATTAATGTTTTATGGCATTCACTTTATTCTTTAGTTAAGAAAGTTTAATCATGGAAAATTTCTATTCAGTTTAAAACGAGGAGGATCTTTTATGGTGCAGTTGACAAATGAAAGATGGATGTGGTGATTCAAGATCAGTTGATCACACATCTTATGAAGTACAATCACATTCTCTTCATTATTTGCTTTAATAGTTCTTGAATTCTAACGAAGATGTTAGGGATGACTTTTTGAGTAGAAGCATTATTTTTTATTGATCATGTATATTAATGCCCAAATATAATATTTTAGTTAAAAAATTTCTACAACAATTCATATGTTCTCAGTTTTAATTTGACGCAAGTGAAATCTTATGTTATAATGGTTCAAAAATAAAGTTGTCAGCTGGACGTGTTTATTAGACATCATAAAACATATAAATTTTGAAATAAAATGATTGAAATATAGTGAATTTTTCATATCTAAAGTGAAATTTTTTGTCCCTATATTTATTTGTTTGAGTGATAGAGATTCTCAATAGATACTTAAAAAACTGAAAATTTGGATGGGGTAAAGAGGTTGCAGGTTGGTGGAATGGGAGGTGCACAATGTAAAATTTCTCATATTTTATATGCAGATGTCATTTGGTGATATGTGAATAGAGGGATTCTCATAACTTTTGAGGTAGTAACTGGTTTAAGGATGAATCTGGCTAAAAGAGTGATTGGATTGCCATTTTATAATGGCTCATAAGCTAAAGCTTATAGTCATAAGTTGGTCATATTCATTTTTTAGATTTTAGCCTTTTTTTTAAAAAATTTTAAAAGTTATTGTTTAAAAGTAGTTTTTATCTTGATCAAACACTATAAAAAAGAGCTTAAAAACTAATAACACTTAAAATAAGCGAATCAAACATACTCCAAGAGTATTTATGTATAACATAAATGCAAACCATTAAATAGAGGATTTACCTCAGGTATTAGATGTAAAGTTAAAGAGTTACCTGCAACATATTTGGGACTTTCTTTGAGTGCAAAGGAGAATAACAAAAGAATCTGGCAGAGATATTAGATAGATATCTCAATAAGTTGATCTTATGTAAAAAAAATATATTTGTCTTTGAGTGATAGACTCACTCAAATTAATAGTGTGTTGGATAATATTTCAACCTACTTATTATTTTTTGTTGATGTTGCTTGACTATGTTGTGAAGAAGCTGAATACCATATAAAGTAACCTCATGTGGAAGGCAAGCATAGATAAAAAAAACTACTTGATGAAATGGCAAAATGGTGGAGGTTTGGGAGGAAAAAAATCTAAGATTCCACAATAAGAGCTTATTATTCAAATGGCTATAGAAGTTTAATGATTGTGATGAAAAACTTTGATGAATATGAAAAATATTTGGATCCCTCTTTTAGTTCATAATGCTTCAAGAAGTAGTATGGCATAAAATATCAGTAAAAATATGACCCAAGTTTCAACAGTAGTTGGTGGAACAATTTATAAACTAAAGTATGAATAAAATCATGACCTTTTTTTTAGATTATTCTTGCCTACAACTGTTCTACCTTTTTCATACACAGGATATTGAAATAGTCCTTTAAGTTTCAAACTCATCACCAAAATGAAGAGCTCAAATGTCATGTTAGACCTGGACACGAATCAGATAAAGATGTCAAGAACAGGTTGGACTTCATCTATTTTTGTTTAGTTTTTGCATGGTGCGCGAGGGCAATAATATTCTGATGTTACCATTGAGAAAATCTATGTTGCTCGAAATTTTTAAAAAAGTCAATGGATGTATGTCAAATTCTCCAAAGGTAATGTATTTTTTGAGAATTCGACATAAATGCAGCATTGAAAGTGGAGAGAACAATCAAAGAAAAGTGCATGCTCCCATAAAAATCAAAGAAATGTGCATGCTCCCATAAGAAGTTGTAGTTGACATGTAAAATTCTCATATATTTCTGACATTGTGGAATAAAAATGGGAAGACATACAACTAATATACTGAATACAAATTTTATTTTTTTCGAAGGAATAAGAACAAACTACACTAGGTTGGGTTTTCTCTACACAAAATGATCTGGCGAGTTCTGCTTTTCCTTTAAAAGATGTAACAATTCCTCTCTCCGTGTGTCACATGTTGAAAAAGTTGAATAGGTAAAGGGTGAAATATATTTTAAGGTTAAGAAATATATTTCTAAACCAAGAAATTTTTTAAAGACAATATAAAATATATGTGATAAAATTTGTCGAAAAATAGAAGCAGCACATATTACTTTGGTTGTACATTTCAATTTGACAACATGCATATTAGTAACTTCTGAAAATCTATATCAGACATAGCTCAACAATTTTATCTTCTGCTTGTGTCATTCGTCTGATGCAATTTTAGCTTTATTTGTTACATCGCAATTGTATCCACGAAAATGTTGGGCTCGTACTGGCACAGACCATGACCATCTAGTATATATATAAACATGTTCTAGGGAAATTCTAAACATATATATCCTAACTTTTCACTACAATTTTCGATCAAATTTTTATCCGATTTGAGTAATTTAAAAGGCTTCGTGACCGAATTCTTGCAAGGAATGCTGTGAAAGTGTCGGATTCTAGTTTTGGCATGATTTTGAGGTAAAATCTCTATTTTTTGCTAGTTATATATCAGAAATGAGTGAAAACTTTATATTGCGAGATTTCAGTCATTTCTTAATAGAATTAAGTGAAATTTGTATCGATGATTTTGAGAGGAACATTGTGGTAAGCTTGGATCTTGTTAATTTGGTTGTTTTTTTTTTTTTTGAAATTTTACCGAGAAGTTATGTAAGAAATGTTTTTCCGATAAGAAATGAAATTTCATTTTTGAGTTGTTTCTTCTTGTTCTGGGATCTATTTTGAGCTCAATTTCTAGCTGCAGACCTGAGGTGATGTAGGGATCATTTTACAGGGATCGGTTTAGTATCCAGGCGTGGGCCCTATTTTTCTCTGATTGAGTCGTACTTGATGTAATTTCACTCGTTTCTTGAGATTTTACAACCAAATCACCCGTAATGATCTTGTGACTTATGTTTTGATGACTGAGCAGGATTTGGAGACAATAAGGAACGGAAAGGCTCGAATGGAATGATTAAGAGTGTGAGGGATCACCTTCCAAGTAGGCTAGACTTTCCTTACCTCTAGACTGAGTTGAAATGTGTAGCGAGAGCTTGTTTGTTGTTGGAGGTCCCTGAGTAAAGTATATTGATATGATGCTAAGACTATGATTATTGTTTGGGCTCTATAATACCTACATCTATTTTGTTAGCTGGTTTTAACACTGTTTGGGCTGTGTACGCTCCTGATAAGGTGAGTTAGCGCAAGAAATAGGTAAGTTAAGCACTATTGCTACTTGTGTACATATATTTGACTATTTGAATATTGATTTGACTTGCAGGGATCCCTGGCACCGAAACTTATATTATGTCATCATGATTCTGATTATTTGTGATCTATATATTCTGATTACATTTTGTTAAAAGCTATACTTGATCATTGGAGATTGTGATCACTGCTCTGGCTCTATAATAGTTATATATGTTATACTAGCTAATTGTTGGCACTGTTAAGTTGTGAGTTGACCTACTGAGGGTTAAATGTAGCTTACGCCATGTGATTGGCACATATACCTATCTTGACCCTTGTTTATCGATGTGAGTAGTTTGGTGCTGATGTTATGTAGTAGTTGTGAAGATGGGTTGTTGGGTATGTCTTATATGTGGCTGAATATGCTAAAAATGTGTCGGATATGATGATGTGAGATGATAATTACTATACTCATGACTGCAGTAGCTGTAATCATTATAGCAACTAAGTTCTGGCGCCGTTAAACCACAAAATGGTCTGGTAAAGGCTGGACAGGTATGTATTCTGGCTTGACTCCTCTCTGTATGAATGAAGTTGATTATATGTCGTACTGTGGACTAATTCTAGAACGATATAACTCTGCTAGGCTTGGTTATTCCGGATACTTATGATATACCCATGTTTACTCTGAGTTCTTGTGATTGACTGGATTGTGGTGTACTTGGCCTTGGGTGGGCATGACCTTACACTAGTCTGTGAGATATGCTTTTGCATACAACTATTAGTCTTTATGCACTTATTATCCTTACCTGACATTGGGGTTACCTGCTATGGTCTGGGAGTGGTGATAGTTATGCTTTCTTGGGCTTTGTGACTCTTGCCTTAAGATAGGATGTTGTTGGATCTCGGATAGACTAGTGAATGGATGGCTATTTCTATGCCTTGAGTCTTGGATAACGCTCCCCGTACTTTGAGCTCTAGTGGCCACGTTCGAGTGTCTGAGACCTAGGGTGACGCTCCTCGTGGTCTGTAGTCCCCGTTAGCCATGACTGGGATGCAAAGTAACAGATGTCGATTCCGAGGTCTAAGCACCTGTTGATTTCTTTTGGGTCTAGGACCATGTTAGAGAGATGTGGGCTATATCCTACGGGCTTATTGCGGTTATCTATGATTGAGACACTGTCTATATGGGTTAGTCTTAGGGATTCGTACCATGTTTAGATATATACACATTATCAGTGGGTCGGCACATAGTTGCCTTTGGCGATACCCTTTGTAGCAGCTGAGCTGCGATATAATTCTAGGTAGGTGACACACCTCTATTTGTCTACCCTCTTAGGTCTTAGCTTAGGTTATACCGATGCTGCCCTAGAGTTGCTATACGTGGAGACACATTGTTATATTACAAGATTGGATGTCACATCAAAATATGGGATGTACTTTGGATTGGGTATCATGCACCAACACGATACACGTTCTCGGATCAGGTGTCGTGTACTAACATGATATATGTTCTCAGATCGGATGTTACGTACCAACACAATATACATTTTAGGATCGGGTGACTCGTTCCGTCACGATGAGGAGGATTTGTTCTCCGGTGGGGAATTCATCCCACCATTACATATGTACGTACTTGGACCAGGTGTCATGTTTTGCCAGAGGATCAGATATCACGTTTTGACATAGAGACAGGGTTCAGATGCCATGAGCCGGCATGGGATGCACTATTCTATATAGGTTCCACCAAAGCACTTGTACCTACCCTTGATTGTGTGTGGGTGTACCCTTTGGTCTTTTGGAGGCTCGAGGGGCATACAAGCATAGACATTAGGGCCTTACACCCACATACAGTTCGACACCTTGACTATATGATACTAAGAGTTGGGTTTCACTGTGTTCTGTCAGTGGGGTTATGATATGTTACTAGATTCTGGCCATTAGGATACGAGAATGTTACTAATATACTTACCATTAGTTGGGTTCCCTCTTTGTTGGTTCTTCTAGCTCTGCACAGTTGGGTCTCCAAATGTCACAAGCATAGTTGGCACTAGATCTGTGGATTCGTCAGTCTGTATCGTTGCACACTATATGGATTATCCAGTTGAGGGTTATGTGATTCTCTAGATATGCTTCTTCCTTGACCTGGGTTCAAATTGCTAGCTTTACTGTAGTCTCTACATTTGGGCATACTATATTCATTGTATTTCACCTAGTCGGTCGATGATTCTTACTGGGTGCCTATTATTGGTACTAATCCCGACATTTCTACATTTTCCCATGGTGCAGGTCTAGGTACTAGCCGTGATTGCCGAGTTGGTGTAATTACCTCGAAGGTCATTTCTCAAAATTTTGACCAAATTATCATTTTGACCTTTCCAAGAGTTGCCTTGGGTCATTTTTAGGTAAGTTCAAAAGTCGGATTTTGAAAATATTGTAAAACGTTGGAGTCTTGCAAAAGAAAGGATTCTAAAAGCGCTTTAAGATGAAAACTTGAGCTTTGGAGTCATTTCGGGTTTTGTGCATTGAAATTTGACTCCATCAATTCCATTAGCTTCGTGGAGGCCCAACAACCCGACCTCCACATTTGTAGGGTGACTTTTATGTTTCGCAGACGGTTATGCCTTCTAGGCTCTGCGTTTGCGGGTATGGCTACGCGATCGCGGAGCATTGCACGTGCATGAACAGTGTCTCCTTTTAAAAGATGTGATTCAAACCCTTTTCACCATTTTTTACATTTCAAGCTTCGTTTTCAAGAGAAAATTCATGGGTTTTCGAGGCAAAGTGATTGAGTAACTATTTTCTAACCTATTTCAACTATTTTCATTGATTAATTTGTGTTTTTAACTCATAATTTTCCAAGTTTATGATGGAAATTGGGAATTTTCGAAATATAATTTCCTAAACTTAAATCATCGATTTCTCCCTCATCTTAGCTCCATTTTTGAAACCGATTTCACCGTTGGATTCCTTGTTACAAGTATATCATTTTCATCCATAAATTTCAATTTCCCGCTATGGCATGAGATTTTTGACCATTTTACCTTTTTCCTCCGAATTTGTTGATTTTAGTGTCATTAGATTTGATATGTGATTGTGGTGCTATAATTGTATAGATTGTGGTGATTTGGAGTATCATAGTAGAGGGAAAAACGTGATTCCTTCTTGATTTTGGGACTATATTTGAGGCAAGTGGACTTCTAACCTTTTGTTAAGTATGAATGAACCTTGTATACTTCTATGTATGTGGAATTGAGCATTTGGGGGTAGAACTGTTCCATTCTAGGATTGATCATGACTTTTCATGCTGAATGCTAGATTATATGGATATATATGGAGTTGTAAATTAAATTGTGTATTTGTGATCTTTGTGATCTTGTGATTCATTTGGTGTTGATAGCGAGATGGTGTTTATATTGTGATATGATGATATTGACACATTAATGACATTGAGATATTGTTGATAGTGAGACCTTGATGATATTGAAACATTATTGATATTGAGATATTGAGATATTAATGGCATTGAGATAATAAGACCGTTTTGATTGATGGTATAATGATATTATTGTGACAGTGCACATTGTATTTATTATTTCTTTTGCATTGATACTTGTGATGGCTATGACCGAGATGTGAGTAAGAAAACATGTGGATTGGTGGCAGAGGTCTCTACCAGTCGAGTTGAGGTCATTGCTGGCGGTCCGAGGTCATTTTTGGACGAGTCCGAGGTCATGTCTGAATGAGTGAGCATTAGCCGAGGTCTTTGCCGACAATGTTCACTATTACATGGTCTATGTGAGATCTCTATGGGTTCCTTCCGAGGCAGACAACCATATCTGATCAGCAGATGTGTGTTGTAGGACAGACATGCATCACGATTATGTGACATTGCATCAGATTATGTACATGTCATGGAATCTATTCCATCTTATATCATATCTGAGTGATATCATGTGTATTATTATGGGAATGTGCCCATATCATATCCTTGATCTTGATTTAATTATTGGATCTATTTATATACTTGTGGATTGAGGTACTATGCTAAATGATGAGTATATCTATATTGCTGTGATTTGTATATTATATTGTGTTGGGACGTTTCTCAGTGCAAGATTGTAGTTTCAGCAGTATGTGGTTGGGTTTTAAGGAGTTACTTGTGTTCTTCATTGCTTTACCTTATGTTAGTTCTATTTGCTGAGTACCCCCTGTTTGGTGTTCACCCCCTTGCTACGTTTTTGTAGGCTGTGAGCCTGGTGCATCTTGCTAGACTTCCTCCTTATTGAATTCGAGCTTTTGGACTTCTTTTGAGGTAGCTGCTCATGTCTTTAGCAGGCCTTGAGGATTCCACTTTTATGTTCTAGTTCTATTTGAGGACTGGACATTATGCCATATATTTCATTTGAGAATTCTATATTCATATATATAGGCTTGTACATGTGACACCAGTCCTTGGAATAACTGTGGTTTGTTTTCTTCCACTTATTTATCTATTTAGACTATTATCTTCTGCTCTTATTCTTATTATTAAGCTATTTGGTTTTTGGGATGACTCACCTTGGTGAGTTAGGTGACTTTCATCACACTCGATTTACGAGTCGGGATAATTTGGTATCAGAGTCTCAGGTTCATAGGTCTCACATGTGTACAAGCACAGTCTGGTAAGAATCTTGAGTATAGGTGCAGAGACATCCGTGACTTATCCTTGAGAGGCTATGAAGATTGTTAGGAAGCTTTCTTTTGTTTCATTCTAATTAATTCGTGCATGGGTTTTGTATAAGTGCTGAATGTTCGTGTGTCTTTTTTACAAATAGCGAGGACTAGAACTATTGTTGCTACAGGTCGAGGAGAGGCAGCCCCTGATATTGTTGTTGAGACTCCAGATAGGGGTAGGGGTTGTCCCTAAGGGCGAGCTAGAGGCCGGGGCCGAGGAGCCACACTGATGAGGAACTATGAGCGGGGCATCTCCCCCGAGCTAGCCATGGAGCCAAAATAGGGGCAAGTTCCACAGGAGTTTGTTGTAGCCCTCCTACTCTAGGATACACTTTTGAGTGTCTTGGGTGTGTTAGAGACTTTAGGGCAGACAGGTAGCCCAATTGACACTCTTGGTACTTCACAAACTCGGGTGAGAGTGCAACCTTAGGATCAGCAGTAGGCCCTCGAGGCCCAGATTCAGGATGAGCAACCACTAGTAGCACCGATTGATGAGATTACACTAGTTGTGGCCTTTACTGATATGAAAAGCAGAGATATGAGAGATCTAGAAGATGGACCTGCCTCAGTTTCAGTGTGGGAAGACTGAGGATGCTCATGAGTTCTTGACCACTTGTAGAGAGTTGTTGGATATTGTGGGACTAGCAGAGACACATGGAGTGAGATATGTCACCCTCCAGTTCCTAGGCCAGCCAGGGAGTGGTGGAGGACTTATTAAGGATCCCTCCAAATGGATCTCCTCAAATGACCTAGGAGACATTCTTTGATGCATTCTATGATCGATTTGTTCCTTGGAGTGTCCGCGAGGAGAGCTGATTGAGCTTTGAGAGTTTGAGGCAGGGCACCATTTTGTTTCGGAGTACGAGATCAGGTTTTTCTAGTTAGCCCATCATGTGCGAGCTATACTTCCTACTGAGGAGGAGAAGGTCCACCGATTTATGAGAGGGTTGTTTTATCCTATCAGACAATTGATATTTTCGGTGGCTAGAGATGGAGCCTCATTTTAGTCAGTTGTTAGCACCGCTAAGGGGGTGGAGTTGATGTAGAGGGAGGAATTTGGGGATCGTAAAAGGGTCCGTACATCAGGATAATATTCAGGTGCCTCGTAAGGGGGCAGATGTATAGCCTATGGAGGTAGTTCTTTTTAGCATCGCAGGGTTCATGTAGCCTGCCAACTTTAGAGGAAGGACGAGGCTCTCGTGATTTCTACAGTTCATGGCAGAGTTCATCTAGTTCTCAGTAGAGGCCTATAGGTCGGGGAGGTTACAACATCCTTCTTGCTCCTTCACATCAACTGTCTACCCTTAGATCCTACTTTGGGCGTGGATCTCCTAATCACATGATTTCCCTAGAATGACTTATTCTGGGCTCCACCATTCCTACTTTATCGAAAATGTTTGAGATTCAGCACCACCAGCCAGAGGTTCAGCCCCACATGCTAGGGGCTGGGGTAGAGGTTAGCTTGATAGAGGTGAACATACCGGTAGTAGGGGAGCTTGTGATACTTCCACTCCTTCAGGTGGTAGAGGATCTGCTTTTATAAGTGGAGGTTGAGGTGCCCATTGCTATGCCTTTCCAATTACACCTGAGGTAGAGGCCTCTGATGCTATTATCACAGGTATTGTTCCGATTTGCCATCACCTTGCATCTGAGTTATTTGATCTTGGCTCTACTTATTCATATGTGTCTGCTTATTTCTCTATGGGGCTTGAGTTCCCTTGTAATTCTATGTATGTGCATGTTCATGTTTCGATCCTAGTAGGAGAGCCCTTAGTAGTGGATCGGGTGTATCGATCTTGTCTTGTTACATTGGCGGGCTATGAGAGATCGGTAGATCTAATTATATTTGATATGGTAGATTTTAATGTTATTTTGGGTATGGATTGGCTATCTCTATATCGTGCTATTCTTGATTGTTATGCAAAGATCATTACCTTCGCCATGCCAGGTGGACCGAGGATTGACTGGATTGGTTCGAAGGGTTCCTACTGTCACGCCATAAGTCCTATTAAGGCGGACTGACACCCATTGCCGACAAGGCTCAGGAGAACCAACATATATAACTATGCACCTTCTATGAACATTATAAAAGGTTTCCATATACAACATGCTTTCAAAAAAGGGTAGACAGTAATAACAAGCCAAAAGGAAATACATATGACTTGGCCGTTAGAGCCACGATGTCTAAAGTACGATACTTGACCACACTTTACTTTACATAGTCTACAAAGCCTCTAGGTAAGGAACAATGTCTATATGGGTCGGGACAGGCCCCGCCTCATAACCAACTATACAATACAAAATATAAGCTCTAGACACAAAGCCCCGAAGCAACCTGGAGCTCAGTAACAGCAGCTGGAAGTCTTGTACTCCTACTGGGGAGATCTAGTAGCTCCCGTACCTAAAACATGAAATAAAGGTCCCCCGTAAGGGACGTCAGTACGAGATAATGTATTGAATATGTAAGGCAGGAAGTACTGTATATGAAATAAGAACTCAAATGAAATCACATACTAGTGAGTAAGGATAAAAAGACCACCTTTAGTCATACTGTGGAATCATGTACTTTATGTCTTTTTATTACTTTACCTTTCTTTACTGTATAATCTGTGCACAATATATCATATAAATGACCAGCTGATCAGTAATAAATCAATATTGAGATCCACACATGCTAGGCTTTCCTTTCACCCCTGGGATACCCCCCGTAATACGGGGTCGTCCCATGCTAGGTGATTCTTCCAGTCCTGGGATACACCCATCAATATGCGACTTCAATTAATCTTTTATTTACTTTTGATATGATTCTTTTGGTGGTCATAACATTTAGAGCTGTAGGAACATAGACATGACATGACATATGACATATAAAAAACTATACAAGATAATACCACTATGAAAAGAGAGTTACACAACTAATGAAACGGGTAGGAGATTAAACAACACATGGACTCTACTTGGTAAAAAAGAACTCATGTATCTTTGGTATCCAAGTATATATGCAGATTTGACAATGGATATGTATGGGAACATATGAACATGGTAAAGAATGGAGACACAGTTATCAGTTATGTCGGAGTTGGCAAGTGCCTTTATGTGCCAAGGAAGAACCTAGATTTCATGCCAAGTAATAGGAAATCAAGTAGCCTTACATACTTCGTTGTACTATGTCGTTATTACCTCAGAGTAGTATCCTTTTCCTTCAAACACTTATCTACAATATAGTAGGTGATAAAACTATTATTAGCAGCTAATAAATACATCTTGGCAGTCCAATCTCTTAAAAACAAACACTCGGCCAGCAAGCTTTTAACTATCAATCCACGAGTATTCTTTCAACCTTTCCACCTCTAATCATATTTTTGTTTAGCACACATATTCATATACATGTTACATCCAGCCTGTTTTAGTCACATAACAGGCTTGCAACAGCTCATCAATTACAACATACTACAACTCTACACAACTTGCAAGTAGGCAACGTAACATTACGTCCTTTCGCTACATTTCGGCGTCAACCATTCCAAATCTGTTTCAATCTCAACCAAACTATTCTCAACTTATTTACATATAAAAAGAGTCTTAAAACATTCTGAAAACAGTCCCAAAGTAGATGGAAAAAGTGAGACAACAATCACCAATTATCCGCGCACAAGTTCCTACTAAGAGCAACATTAAGATAGCATACAAGAACTCATTTTTGCAGAAGATAAAAAATGGTGCAACAACCTTCTTTCATTACAGAACCAATCCTTGTTAAAAACATAAATATTACTTTATTATCCATCCAACCAACAAGAGAAAAGCCCATTAATAAACAAGAAAAGTGTACAACAATCTTTGGAAAACATGCTGTCCAAAATTCCTGCACAAGTACAACCAGCATATTCCTCATGTTTTTCATGGAAAATTTATGCTAAACCATATGTATTTTTACTTACCTTAGCCCTCAAGGATTAGGTGCTCTTCAAGAACCTAAAGGTGTGCCTTGGCTGCTTTACAAAGTGAAGAGAGAACAAGGAGAAACTTTAAAAGAAATCTGATTTTTGCCCAAGTAAAAATGACTTAAAGTTGCTGGATTTTTAACCCCTTTTAAAGAGCCACTTTTGGCCGACTTTCTCTTGTATTTTCAGCCACATTTTGTCAAGGTGTTGATGCACCTACTTGGCCCTTTCAATTGGGCCTTATTGGGTTTTAATTGAATGGGCTTTGTTGCAAATATTTCTCTTTTACATCCACTTTGTTTGGGCCCTAATTGTGAATTGGCTTGTGAATGTAATTTGGCCCTTTTCCTATTCATCTTGGGCTGCATATATTGTCCCTTTATAATGCCAAACCATGGGCCCAAATTACTCCCTTAACTGGGGGTTTATTCTTTATCGGACTTGAACAAATTCGGTATTGGGCCTCGTCTCTGTCTACCTAGCCTATTTAAGCTAATCATATAGGTGACTCACTTGCTAGCTTCCTACGTCTCACAAGCACCTCACTTCTTCCACTTCATTTAAGGCCACAACCTCCTCAATTTGGCTTAAAACTTATATACACTCGGTCCTCTTGAGAGTTAGACGTACATGTAGTCTTCTAATAAAAAAATTCAAGCACTTTTAAAAATGTGTGCTGGTTTGACCCCTCCATATCATGTTTCATATGCGTAGGACCAATACATGTAAGATGTGCGGTGTCACACCTACCCTAGTAAAGTGATATCTTATATTTGGGCCAAAAAGTTGATTGATCGAGGGTGTTTGGTTATTTGGCTTTTATTTGTGATACTGCGGTTGAGTCACCTTCTATAGAGTTTATTCCGGCGGTTTGTGAGTTTTTGAATGTGTTTCCTACTGATCTGTCAGGGGTCACTTCTGATTGGGACATTGATTTGGCTATTGACCTTGAGCCAGGCACTAAGCCCATCTCTGTCACTCCCTATCAGATGGCTCCAACTGACTTGAAGGAGTTAAAGGAGTAGCTCCACGATCTGTTAAGCATGAGCTTTATTCACCCTAGTGTTTCACCATGGGGTGCGAGGATATGTGTTGATTATAGAAAGTTGAACATAGTGACTATCAAGAATAAGTACCCGCTTCCCCGCATAGATAAGTTATTTGATCAGCTTTAGGGAGCCACCCTATTTTCTAAGATTGACTTGAGGTTTAGGTATCATCAGGTTCAGATTTGACCATCAGACATAGCCAAGACAGCTGTACTAGGTATGACCACTACAAGTTCCTTGTTATGTCCTTTGGCTTGACTAACGCCCTACAACATTTATGGAGCTGATAATCGTGTGTTTCGGTCGTATCTGGACTCGTTCGTGATTATGTTTATCGATGATATCTTTATTTACTACAAGATTGAGGAGGATCATGTGAGGCATTTGAGGATTGTGCTCAAGAGACTTAGGGAGGTGAAGTTGTATGCCAAGTTCTCCAAATGCGAGTTCTTGTTGAGTTCAATGGCGTTCTTGGGGAACATGATGTCCAAGAAGGGTATTCGAGTTGGTCCAGCGAAAATTAAGCCCCTTCGGGGTTGGACTAGGCCTACCATAGCTGCAAAGATCCACAGTTTTGTGGGCTTAGCTAGTTATTATCACCGTTTTATTTAGGGGTTCTCCACTATTGCAGCTATACTGACTTGGCTTACTCAAAAGAATGTAGTATTTCATTGGTCCGATGATTGTGAAGAGAGCTTCCAAAAGCTCAACTTATTGTTTACTACAATTCCTATTTTGACATTGCCAGAGGAGGGTGTTGATTTCTCTGGTTATTTTGATGTCTCGGGAGTAGGGTTAGGTGGTGTGTTGATGCAAATAGGGAAGGTTATTGCTTATGCCTCTAGATAGTTAATGACCCATGAGAAGAAAAACCCCACTCATTATTTGGAGTTGGCTGCAGGTGTATTTGTGTTGAAGTTATGACATCACTATCTATATGGAGTCCATTGTGGAGATCTTTACCGACTACCGCAACCGACAGTATATCTTCAGTTAGTGGGATCTAAATTTGAGACAAAAAGGTGGATTGAGCTTCTGAAAGATTATGACTTGACTATCCTTTATCATCCTCAAAAGCTAATATGGTGGCCGATGCATTGAGTAAGAAGACATCCAGCATGGGGAGTTTGGCCACTATCTGGGTTGAGGAGCGAACGTTGGCTAGAGATGTTAAGAGATTGGCCTGTGGGTTGATGAAGTTACAGATTTCAGAGCAGGGTAGAGTGCTTGCTACTATTGAGGCCCACTCATTTTTGATGGATTAGATTTATGAGAGGCAGTTGGAGGATGATAAGTGTGTATTATCCGAGATAAGGTGATTATGGGTGAAGCTAGAGAGGTAGCGCTTGATTCTTATGGTGTTTTGAGAATTGTGAGTCGTATCTATGTACCTAAGGTGGGTGATTTCATGAGATTGATACTTAAGGAGGCCCATTGTGCTAGATATTCTATTTACCTAGGGGCAGCTAAGATGTACCATGATCTAAGTCATCATTATTAGTGGCCTGGTATGAAGAGAGATGTTTTAGAGTTCATATCTAGGTGCTTGACATGCCAGTAGGTCAAGTGTGAGAACTAAAGACTAGGGGGGGACCTTCATCAATGCCCATTCCAGAGTAGAAGTGGGAGCGTATTGTCATGGACTTCATTGTGGGGTTACTTCTTACTGTCAGGGGTTTTTACTCTATTTGGGTAGTGGTGGACCATTTGATCAAGTCTGCGCACTTCATTCCAATCAAGGTGAAGTATACAGGTGAAAGATTGGCCTAACATTATATCAACCAGATTGTGAGGCTTCATGGGGTCTCGATGTCTATTGTATCAGATAGAGGCTCATTGTTTACTTCATACTTTTGGAGGGCTTTACATCATGGTTTGGATACTCGTTTGGATTTGAATACAACTTTTCAATTGCAGACTCATGGGCAGTCGGAGAGGAACTTCAGGTATTAGAGGATATGCTCTGATCTTGTATTATTAATTTTGGGGCTAGCTGGGACTAGCATTTGGCCTTAGCAGAGTTTGCATACAACAACAATTATCATTCCAACATTTGGATAGCTCCTTTTGAGGCTTTGTATGGCCAGAGGTGCAGATCGCCCATAGGCTGGTTTAACATAGTGGTAGTGGCGAGTTAGAGTGTTGATATGTTGCGAGATAATCTTGAGCGGGTACGATTGATTTAGAATAGATTGGTGACAACCCATAATCGCCAAAAAAACTACGCTGATAAGCGTGTTCGACCTTTGGAGTTCGCGGTTAGTGACATGGTTTCGTTGAAAGTCTCAGCTTTGAAGGGTGGGGTTCGGGAAGAAAGGAAAGATTAGTCCTAGGTTCATTGGTCCTTTTGAGATTCTTGATAGTAGGAGATGTGGCTCATTGACTTGCCTTGCCACCTAACCTATCTTCAGCCTATTTGGTTTTCTATGTTTTGATGTTGCAGCGTTACATCCGGGACGAGTCTCATGTGATTTCTACAAATCCAGTGGAGTTGAGCCCTGATTTGACTTATGAGGATCAACCGATAGCCTTTTTGGATAGAAAGGTGAGAAAGTTGAGGACTAAGGAGATTGCTTCAGTAAAGGTCCAGTGGAGCCATAGGCCAAAAGTGAGGCTACATTGGAGATAGAGTCTGACATGTGTGCTTGATACCCTCAGTTGTTTGAGCCTTCAGGTATGTTCCTTATCTCATCTTCGAGAACGAACATTGTTTTTAGTAATGGATGATGTAATGACCTCAAAGGTCATTTATGATATTTTTGACTAAACTATCATTTTCCCCTATTCAAAAGTTACCGTGGGTCATTTTTTAGTAAGTTCAAAAGTTGTATTTTGAAAATGTTGTACAAAATTGGACTTTTGCAAAAGAAAGGATTCTAAAAGGGCTTGAAGTTAAAAATTTTGAGTTTTAGAGTCATTTCGAGTTTCGTGTAATGGAATTCGATTCCGTCAATTCCATTAGCTTTGGAATGCTGAATCTGGTCTAGGAGAACTTGCAGAACTGAACTTGGAGTTAAAACAGATATTTTAGGCCCAAAGTTACATTTTTAGTTCAATTTGGATCATAGTTTTCACTTTGATCAACATTCGGGGTTTTGGAGCTTGTATAGGAATCCCATATGTTCCAGTGGTTCTGGGTGGTGAAACTAATGCTAGAAATGATGTCAGGAGCTTGTATGGATATTTTGAGCTATTAGGTCTGAAACTAATTTAAATGATCCTTCTTGGGTTCGAGGCTGCAAAGGTCCCCGATTCAAATTTTGATGGTTTCATTGAGTCCAGATCGTCGTTTCAGGTAGGGTTCTATATTTGGTTTGTGTTCATGTGGTTCCGAACGAATTCTCCATTGTCAAGTTCTTGTTTTTGGGTTAGGCTGATTTTGCTGGTGCATTGTTATTTTGGTGCATTTGGCCCCAATACTTGATGTGATGTCGAAATACAACACTTTTGATGCTGAAAACTTGGAAATTTTTGTGTTTCAATGCGATGTTAGTAGGTTTGATGCGTTTTTATGTTTGTTTTGCAGGATTTCAAGGTTGGCACTATTTTTTGGGCAAAGTGTGCGAAAATTGCTGAAAGTGAAGTTCCATAAGACCCTTTATGGGCCATAGAGTATTCTATGAGCTATAAAGCTGGTTTTGTGTACAATTTCAATGAAGGGTGTATTTATGAAGTTGAGTCTACGAACATGCATACGAGCCGTAGAAAACTTCACGGGTTGTAGACTATATATCATGTCCTGAGGATCAGAAGGTGAAGACTTGCTGAAAGTCCATCCGATGAAACCCTCTACGGGTCGTAGAACTTTATAAGAGCCGTAGAGGGGGTGTCATAGATGACATCCCCAAAATTGAAGAAGCAATCAATGAAAGCCCGATTACAGGCCATACACTGTTATACGGCCTGCAGAGTCCCTCGTAGAGCCTGCCGACCCAATTATCCTTTTTTTTATTTTGTATTTTAAATACTATAAATAGGTTTTTTTAGGTTATGTTTTAAAAGGGACAATAGAGAACAAGTAGAGGAACGTGATAGAGCTTGAAAAACACTTGTAAAACTTTATTTCATCTTACGATTCTAATCTTGTAATTCTCATTAAAGAGTTTGGATTTCTTGTGCTTAATTCTCTTGTGTAAGTGCTCAATTATGTTATTCAACTTTATAAGGCTTGCATTAATACTGATCATGAGTAGTTAAATCTACAACTAGGATTGTCGAAACCATGAAGAACTAAGGTAAAATAAGATAAGTTGTAAGTTTTGAAAAGTGTGCATGCATGTATTAATTAATTCTCTTTGTATTGAATGCTTTCGAATAGTGGACAACATTAGAACCCCCCCTAGTGTTACTGACTGGACCAAGGTAGTAATTAATAGGAAAAGAAATTGATTAACAGGATTCAATAGATGTTTCTCGTCTAATCAACCGAACTGGGCCAAGGGGAGGTTGTAATGGAACAATAGGTGAGGGTTAGTTATGTCACACTGCGGGGATGGACCAAATCACATAGTGAAATTCGCCTCTTCCCTGGGCCAAAGGATTTGGTGAACTTAAGTTACAGTTCTATATGCTACACACTGGAAAAGAATTCGATTATCTTGTGATAGTAAGTTAGGAATTCATGGGGAGCAAAATACCCTAGTATACCTGGTGCAAGGATAAAAAGAGTGATGCCTTAGCAATAAATTAAAAAGAAAAATGATGTGCAAATACGAGGCAAAAAGTTGAAAAATGATGATAAAGCACTGAAAAAGCTTGAAATAGGAGAAAGGGAGAATAAGATGAAAGGTAACAATGTTGGTAGGGAAAAAATGTAGAAAAACGCAGTGTCAAGGAGGACCTATAGTCACTATGTTCTCAAAGCATCATATCAAAGCACCCTGAGCCTACATTACAAGCCAGTGAAGTCCTAAAGTGATCCTAGTCCAAGTAGTCAAAGGTCAAAGTCATGAGTATAGGGGCAAGCATATGGTATAAAGCATGATATTTGAATTTCTTTTGTGAGAGTGAGTGATTTTGCATGGTCTCAAGATTAAACATGAAAACATTATCGTGAGTGCAGTATGGGCTTCTTTTTGTGAGGGCACTTGCATTGCATTATTAACAGTAGACTAACTCAGTGATTGTGGCTTGTTGATAACTACCTTGCTTATTATAGTTGCATTGTCGTATGTATTGATCAGTGTTGGTTTGCTTACTGGCTATCTTGTCACGACCCCGGGGTCAGGGTCTAGATGTGACATGGCGAATGGGTACCCGAGAGTCCCCAAACAAGCCTCAGATATCAATATCCAAATCATCGGTTCAAGAATAACATCTAAACACATGTAACTATATCGCCAAATCAGATCCCAGGAATCATTCAATTAATAGGAAAGCAATACGACAGTCAAAGTAACCATAGCTAAGAGGAGTTCACATAGTGTCCAATAATGCCTCTAGTCAAAGGAGCGGGGCCAAGACAAGTTCCGAGCTCACCCTTAATAAAAGAATATTCATAATAACAATAAGGAAGATAGCTGGCTCGCCCTCGGAAGACGGGACTCACCACAATAACTTCAAGATCAGACTAATCGTCAAATGGCTGGTACTCAAATTGCTCGGCCCCTATATGGTAAAATCATGTAGGCATAGAGTATGCGTTATTACGTTTAGATGTACTACATATGTGTGCATGCAATGCATGTGACTTATCAACCTACATATTAATGTTAGATGAAAAGGGCACATAATATAGAAAGAACTATGTATCCAAAGGAGAAAGTATACAAGATGCCATAAAATTCGTGATGCGAATAATGCTCATATATAGCGGGGATACATTATAACCGACAAATCAAATCCATGCGAGCTATTAAATGAATTACTCTGATAGAGACCTCCCATCGGTAGGAGAAGACTACTTGCCAAGGCAATCTAGATCGCACCTTACAGAAATCACCATTTCAGTGGGAAGGTCACCTTTCTTACAAAACTCACCATTTCGGAAGGATTTTCAGATTCATATACATATAATATCCCTATGTTGGCACATAGTTCAAGGAAAAGGAGAGGGCCCTTGGGGATAGACCTAACACTCTTAATCCATCGGTGCTAAGTCAATAACATCCCACTTGAATACTTATACATATACGTGCTTTCAGAAAATGCATTGTTCGTACCAGACTATTCAATATAAATTTAGGCTCAAATGCCAAATCATAGTTCATACTTGTAATGCTCATGCAGGGAATAACTCATTCACATAAATAGAATGGTGCAAGCACCCAAATTGCTCAATGAGCCAGAATCATAGACCTACCGGTGATCACCTTTTTTGTCATAACCAATGCCTTACCAAAATCATATCATAATCATTTCATAAAAGATAATTGGACTTAATCCACTTCATGATTTCCACATATCAATGCTCATGAATGTAATGCAATGCATAATGGGAGGATAACATGGGTAACGTAGATTCAAGTTAAAATCAACACCATTATGAAATTGAATAAATCCATAATTTAAATCAACATCTAAATCATAGTAATAGTCACCCATGTATAGATCAATTTTAAAAGGGACATGCATATTCATAACTTCATAACCCAATATAAATCATCATAACAGTACTCCAAAATGAATTGAAATAATAGAAAAAATACAACCCATACTCTAATTAGATTTAATAGAAATAAATCATGAAATTTCATAGTTGAAGTAACTAGAATTCATGAAAATAGATTGAAAGATTTTTGGGTCTTCTTCAATTGGAACCGTAGCTTGATCCTTGAGAGGGGAGAATCGAGAGGAATAGGGATTCAATTGGAACCGTAGCTTGATCCTTGAGAGGGGAGAATCGAGAGGAATAGGGAGGTGATCTTATGAGGGTAAAAGTGTTTTTAGGAGAAAGAAGTAGGAGGGGAGGGGATATTAGCTAAATTAGGGGTTTAAGAGAGGTAAAAAGTCATAATTCATGATTAGAATACACTGGATTTACACATATGCCATTAATGAAACAGACCTAAATTTGGTCCGTCAGGATCGCACAGCTCACTACACGGTCCGTGTAGAGTCACATGGACCATGAATAGTGGCTGTGACCCAACATTTAAGATCCTCCAGAGGAAAAACCTTACGGAACTAAGTGACACCACACGGATGACTACATGGTCCGTGTGACTCCACATGGGCTATGACATCGACCGTGTAAAGAGACTTCAAATAATTTTGCACGACAAAAGTTACGAGACGGTAATTTTATACTTAGAAAAATTTTCACATAGTGAGTTACACGGAGGGCCACATGGACCATGTCATATTACACGGACCGTGTGAGTGTCCGTGTGCCTTTGCTTGGCCAAAATGACCCCTTTTCCCAAAGTTGTTCCAACCGTGAACTTGGACCTAGTGCCTCTCCACGGGAGGCCACACGGTTCATGTGGCTTCATACGGGCCGTGTAAGGTCCTCTATGGAGTGGTGCCTGGCAGTTCACCTGGGAAAATTCCAGGACACTTGCACAATGCCATTTCGAAAAATCCAGGTCCTTACATTATCTCCCCCTTGGGAACATTCTTTCCCGAATGTGCAGGAATAAGGCTTGAATTAGAGCATGAACACATCCCACACAAGATACAATGCATAATTCATTACTAAAAATCTTACCAAAAACATTATGCAAAACCATTGTTCAAGAACTTTAAGCTCATATAAAAAATTATATTCAAGTCATTCAAAACATTATAAAAATCCTTTTAGTGCATATGTATGCATGGCATGTCATAAGACTCAAGAGGGCAAGAAATGACACCATTAGACAAGGAAGAATCCTAATACCTTAGGCTTGAGTATATTGGAAAAGATGAGGGTATCGCTTCACCATGTCTAGCTCCGCCTCCCAAGTAGCACTCTCCACTTGTTGATTTCTCCAAAGCACCTTCACCGAAGCCACGTCCTTGTTACAAAGCCACTTTACTTGCCTATCCATGATTTCCACCAGCACTTCCTCATAAGTCAAGTTTTCCTCAACCTCAATACCTTCCATAGGCATAATGGTGTTGGGATCACCAACTATCTTCCTCAACATAGATACATGAAAGACCGGATGGATGGAACTCAAATCCGGAGGCAATTCCAACTTATAAGCCACACCTCCAATTCGCTCGACAATCTCATAAGGGCCAACATACTGGGGGCTTAGCTTGCCCTTCTTCTCAAAATGCAGTACATGCTTCATAGGTGAAACCTTCACAAATACCCAATCACCAAGACGAAACTCAAGATTCCTTCTCCTAATATCCGAATAAGACTTTTGACGACTTTGAGCCGTCTTCAACCTTTCCCTAATCACTTTTACTTTTTCTATGGCTTTCATCATCAAATCTGGAGCAACTAGAGCTGTCTCTCCCAACTCAAACCACCCCACCAGTAATCTACACCTTCTCCCATACAAAGCTTCAAACAGCGCCATACCAAGGCTAGCATGGAAACTATTATTATAAGCAAACTCAATGAGTTGAAGATGGTCATCCCAATTTCCCTTAAACTCCATCACAAAGCCCTCAACATATCCTCCAAGGTTTGAATAGTCCTCTCTACTTGGACATCGGTTTGAGGGTGACAAGCAGTGCTCAACTTAATCTTAGTTCCAAGTCCCTTCTGAAAAGACCTCCAAAAGTGGGAAGTGAATTGGGTACCACAATCCGATATAATGGACCTAGGTACACCATGCGACCTTACCAAATCTTGGATATACAACCTTGCGTAATCTTCGGTACTGTAAGTAGTCTTAACTGGTAGAAAATGAGCCGACTTCATCATCCGATCCACAACAACCCAAATGGAATCAAATTGCCTTCGGGTCCGAGGCAACCTAACTACAAAATCCATGTTCACATCTTCCCATTTTCATGTGGGAATTTCAATGTTTTGGACCAAACCACCAGGCCTTTAGTGTTCTACCTTCACCTGTTGAAAACTCGGGCATTCAGAAATGAACCTAGTGATGTCTTTCCCATACCATGCCACCAATACACTTCCTTCAAATCCCGATACATTTTGGTAGAACCTGGGTGAATAGAATAATGTGAGTTGTGAGCCTCACTCATAATCACCCTTCTAAGATCATCCACATCCAGAACATAAAGCCGGTCTTGGTACCAGAGTACACCATCTCCCCCTTGGGAGAACACCTCGATCTTCTTCTCACCAACCAACTTCTTTAATTCAAGTAGCAACGAGTCTAAATCTTGCTTAGCCTTTACATCACTTACCATGGAAGATTCTGCCTCACTTTGAACATGAATACCACCATTGCTCGAATCCGCCAACTTGACACCGAACCTAGCTAGGTGGTGTACATATCTTGCCAACTCCTTCTTTTTTCCCCAATATGCGCCACACTCCCCATGGACACCCTACTAAGAGCATCGACTATAACATTAGCCTTGTCGAGATGATATAGAACACTCATGTCGTAATCCTTTAGGAGCTCCAACCACCTCCTTTGCCTTAAATTGAGATCCCTCTAAGTGAAAAAATATTGCAAACTCTTGTGATCGGTGAAGACATCAACATGCAACCCATATAAATAATGTCTCCAAATCTTCAAAGGAAAAACCATCGCTTCCAATTCAAGGTCGTATGTAGGGTAATTACATTCATGCACCTTCAACTGCCTTGATGCATAAGCTATCACCCTATTATTTTGCATAAGCACACAACCCAAATCAATCCGCAAGGCATCGCAATACACTACAAATCCCTCCAACCCATTTAGCAATGTCAAAACAGGGGCTGATGTGAGTCGGTCTTTTAAGGTCTGAAATCTCCGCTCGCATTCGTCTGACCACACAAACTTAGCCTGCTTTTGGGTCAACTTGGTCAATGGAGATGCAATAGATGAGAACCCTTCAACAAACCTTCTGTAATACCCGGCCAACCCAAGGAAACTGCGAATATCCGAAGGAGTCAACGACCTGGGAAAATTCTTCATGGCCTTGATTTTCTTCGAATCCACCTTGATACTATCATCGGATATGAAATGACCAAGGAAAGCCACTTTGCCCAGCCAAATTTCACATTTGCTGAACTTGGCGTGCAATTTCTTTTCCCTCAAAGTTTGGTGAACCATTCTCAAGTGATTCCCGTGCTCCTGCTCACTTCGAGAGTAAATGAGAATATCATCAATGAAGACCACCACGAAACTGTCATGGAATGGTTTAAACACCCAGTTCATTAGATCCATAAACATAGTCGAAGCATTGGTTAGGCCAAACGACATAGCCACAAACTCAAAGTGCCCATACCTTGTCCAAAAAGCTATTTTGGGAATGTCACATTCCCTAACCTTCAATTGATGATACACGGAATGAATATCGATCTTTGAGAAATAAGTAGACCCTTGAAGCCAATTCTGGGCAATGAGTACCTGTTCTTGACAGTCACCTTATTCAGTTGCCTATAATCAATGCACATCTGAAGAGAACCGTCCTTCTTTCTTACAAATAACACTGGAGCACCCCATGACGATATACTAGGCCGAATGAAACCTTTCTCCTTTAATTATTCCTTTAATTCTTTTAATTCCGTCGGGACCATTCGATAAGGAGGAACAGAGATAGGCTGAGAATCTGAGAGAAGATCTATGCCGAAGTCTACTTCCCTCTTCGGAGGAATACACAGTAAGTCTTTGGGAAACACATCCAAAAACTCATTCACCATAGGGACCGACTCAAGAATAGGCACTTCGGGCTCCGTATCCTTAACCCTCACAATATGATAAATACACCCCTTGGAAATCATTCTCCGTGCCTTGAGGTAAGAAATAAACCAAACTTTAATAGAAGAGTTACCACCCGTCCATTGCAGAGCGGGCTCACTGGGAGGTAGGAACTTGACCTTCCGGGTCCTACAATCTATTGAGGCATATGATGCATGCAACCAATCCATCCCAAAAATCACATCAAAGTCAAACATCTCAAGCTCCACAAGATCGCATGGGAAATCCTTATGCAATACAGAAATAGGGCAACCATGATAGACTCTATGTGCAATAACAGATTCACCCATGGGAGTATAGACCAAGAAAGGATCCTGCAAAATAGGGGGGCTCAAATCAAACTTAAATGCCAACAGGGGAGTCACAAAAGACAAATTTACACCTGGATCAAACAAAATATAAGCATTAAAATCAAAGACTTTTAACATACCAATCACGACATCCGGAGCCTCCTCGACATCTTGGCGGGCATGGAGTCCATAGAACCGGTTGCTCCTTGGGGCAACACCTTGGGGAGCTCTTTGTTGACCTTGGCCGCCTTGGGCCACCTAACCTTGGCCTCTACGAACATTCTTAGGGAAATTAACAACCTTATGATCCTTGTCCCCACATCTGAAGCAAAGACCCAAGTCTCTCCAGTAGGCTCCCGTGTGGGGCTTCCCGCACTTGTCACACATACGATATCCTTGATCATCACCAACCGGTGCCCTGGGGGGAGGTAACTAAGCTTTAACGAGCCAAGCACCCGAACCTTGCCCTGTTGGAAGCGACCAAAACCAACATTTTGAGAACCAGAGAATCTACTATTAAAACAGGCACTCTTGGGATCGTGAACCCTTTTTCCTTGAGTTCCTACCCTTCGATCTGTTCAACATATACCATGAGTCTGGCAATATCCATGTCTCGCATAAGCATAACAGTATGACATTCTTCACAAGCAAATCAGAGATACCCGAAACAAACTTGTGCATCCTTACACGGGGGTCAACCACAAGGAACGAAGCATATTTGAAAAGACTTGTGAATTTGAGGGCATAGTCCCTCACACCCATACTCCCTCTCTTGAGGTTGATGAACTCAGTCATTCTGGCCTCTATAAGCTCAAGTGGAAAGAAGCGATCAACGAAAGCAAATTTGAACTCTTCCCAGTTGACATTACCACCACATACTCTCTCCATGGTTCACTGAGTATACCACACTTGAGCCACGTCCTTCAACTGGTAAGCATCCAGTTTAGCCTTCTCTTTGGAAGTGACACCCTTAACATTCAGTATCTTCGTGAGCTCATCAACGAACTCCTGAGCATCTTCATCAGACTTCGACCTATAAAACTCCAGAGAATTTATTCGAGTGAAATCCCTCACCCTGGAAGCAGGTGTAGGATCCCGTGGCAAGTTAGCCTGCCCAGCCTGAGAAGTTCACCACCTGAGAAAGCATAGCGAAGGCTGTACGGAATTCCCCATTTAAGATGGGTTCATCTACCTGCTAGTGGGGAGCTTGTCTTTCATTAGCCGGAGTTGGCCTTGGTAGAGGGGGTCTTCTTCGAGGAATCTTATGAAATGGATCAACGACACCATCAAATAAGGAAACTAAATATTCTAGCCCTAGCACGACAAAAAGCATGAAGAAGTGAGGCAATTCCTAAAATGTCTTTATAACCTCCCACTCATAGGCATGATGCACTTCACACCTATGAATAGGACTCTACTCAACACGGCATGTTGGACTCTGAGGATCATTTATAAACCTAGCGCTATGATACCATCTTTTGTCATGCTCGAGGTCAGGGTCTAGATGTGACACGGCGAATGGGAACCCGAGAGTCCCAAAACAATCCTCAGATATCAATATCCATATCATCGGTTCAAGAATAGCATCTAAACACATATAACTATATCGCCAAATCAGATCTTTGGAATCATTCTATTAATAGGAAAGCAATACGACAATCAAAGTAACCATAGCTAAGAGGAGTTCGCATATTGTCCACAATACCTCTAGTCAAAGGAGTGGGGCCAGGGCAAGTTCCGGGCTCACCCTTAACAAAAGAACATTCATAATAACAATAAGGAAGATAGCTGGCTCGCCCTCGGAAGACAGGACTCGCCACAATAACTTCAAGATCAGACTAATCGTCAAATTGTTGGTACTCAAATTGCTCGACCCCTACATGGTAAAATCATGTAGGCATAGAGTATGCATTAGTACATTTGAATGTACTACATATGCGGCATGTAATGTATGTGACTTATCAACTTGCTTATCAATGATAGATGACAAGGACACATAATATAGAAAGAATCATATATCCAAAGGAGAAAGTACACAAGATGCCATGAAATTCCTAATGCATGCAATACAACAATACTGATATATAGCAGGGATGGACTACAATAACTTCAAGATCAGACTAATCGTCAAATTGTTGATACTCAAATTGCTCGGCCCCTACATGGTAAAATCATGTAGGCATAGAGTATGTGTTAGTACGTTTTAATTTACTACATATGCGGGCATGAATGTATGTGACTTATCAACTTGCATATCAATGTTAGATGACAAGGACACATAATATAGAAAGAACCATATATCCAAAGGAGAAAGTATACAAGATGCCATGAAATTTCTAACGCATGCAATGCAACCATGCTGATATATAGCGAGGATGGACTATAACTGACAAATCAAATCCATGCAACTACTTGCCAAGGTAATCTACACCACACCCTACGAATATCACCATTTTGGTGGGATGGTCACCTTCCTTACAAAACTCACCATTTCAGAAGGATTTTTAGATTCATATGCGTATAACGTCCCTATGTTGGCACATAGCTCAAGGAAAGGGAGAGGGCCCATGGGGATAGCCCTAACACCCCCAATCCATAGGTGTTAAGTCAATAACATCCCACTTGAATACTTATATATATACGTGCTTCCAGAAAATGCATTGTTCGTACCAGACCATTCAATATATATTTAGGCTCAAATGCCAAATCATAGTTCATACTTGTAATGTTCATGTAGGGAATAACTCATTCACATTAACAGAATGATGCAAGCACCCAGATTGCTCAATGATCTAGAATCATAGACCTACTGGTGATCACCTTTTTGTCATAACCAATGTCTTACCAAAATCATATCATAATCATTTCATAAAACATAATTGGGCTTAACCCACTTCATAATTTCCACATATCAATGCTCATGAATGTAATGCAATGCATAATGGGAGGATAGCATGGGTAACATAGATTCAAGAATTATGAATTATACGATTTTACCTTGTTAGTTATTCATAGTTCTCACATCCCTAGTTGTTGATTTAACTACTCATTACTAGTGTAGATGCAAGAATCATGATTTTTGAATAACATAATTGAGAAAATATACAATGGAATTAAGAACAATAAATCCAAGATCTTTACCATGAACCACAAGATTGAATTTAAAGACAAAAAATAATATTTCATAACTTTTCTCTCATGTGTTATACTCGCTACTGTTCTACACAAAATATAACCTAAAAAACCTATTTATAGTGTTTAAAATACAAAACCAAAATGAATTAGGAGAACTGCGTCGGCATGCTCCTCAGGTACTTCTACGGGCCGTAGAATGTTTCATGGCCCATAGTCAGGGCTTCATGGACTCTTTCATCAGTTATGGGGAAAACTTCTATGAGATCCATCTATGGGCCATATAAAGTTGACCCATAAAGGGTTTTGTCTGATGACTTTTCAACAACTCCCCTCTTTCTAATCCTCAGGTTATGACACCAAGTCTACAGCTCGTAGAAACTTTAATGACTTATCTACATGTTTATAGACTCAACTTCAGAAAATCACCCTTCACTAGAATTTGGTACGAAATGAACTTTATGGCTTGTGGAATTTTCCACAGGTCGTAAAGGGTCTCATATATCAGCAATTTCCGCAAAGTTTTCACACTTAGCCAAAAAATCATGGCAACCCTGTAATCTTGCAAAACAAACATAAAAACATAAAAACATATAAAATCTACTAACATCATTTTGAGAACACAGAAAATTCTAAGTTTTAAGCATCAAAAGTGTTGTAATTTGATAGCACATCAGGTGCTACCTGAATACTCTGTTCATCCGGTTCATGAAAATGGAAGGAGTATAGGTCAACCCAAATGACATCACTAAAGACTCGAAGTTACCATAGTAAGTTTGAAAATCCATCTTTAGGATGTCACATTTTCTTACTTTCAACTGGTGATAGCCTGATCGAACGTTCATCTTGGAGAAAACAATGGCACTCTGAAGTTGGTCAAACAAGTCGTAGTTCTCCGAAAGGGGATACTTATTCTTATCTGTCACCTTATTCAACAAGTGGTAGTCACTACACATTCTAAGGGAACCATCCTTCTTTCCTACGAACAAGACTGGAGCACCCCATGGAGAGTCACTCGGCCGAATAAATCCCTACTTTAGAAAATATCTTAGTTGTCATTTAACTCTTTTAACTTTGCAGGGGCCATTCTATATGGTAGAATAGAGGTAGGCTGGGTATTAGGGAGAACATCAATCTAAAAGTCGATCTCCCTATTAGGAGGGACTTCGAGCAATTTATCAAGGAAGACATTAAGGAACTCATCGACAACTGGAACTGATTCGAAAGGTGGAGACTTTACATCATCGACATTAACTCGCACGAGGTGATAGATACATCTATTGAAAATTAATTTTCTAGCCCTAAGGTAGGAAATGAACTAACCATTAGGCACTGTAGAACTACCCTTTTATTCTATAAGAGGCTCATTTAGAAATTGGAATTTGACCGTTCGGGTTAAACAATTGATGGTAGCATAACAGGTGTGAAGCCAGTCCATGCCAAGATCACATCAAAGTCAATCATCTCTAACTCAACTAAGTCTTCCATAGTATCTCTATGGTAGATAGACATCGTGCAATCTCTAAATACCCTTTCAGCTAGGAAGGACTCACCAATAGCAGTAGAAACACTTAAGGGCTCAAGACGACATTCAGGAAGGATCTCAAACTTACTAGCAACATATGGAGTTACAAATGATAACGCATCACCTGGGTCAAGCAAGGCATAAACATCATAGGAAAAGACTCGAAGCATACCCGTGGAAACATCTGGTGCAACTTCCCGATCTTGTTGATTTCCTATTGCATACAAACGGTTTATACCCCTGCCCATATTAGGTTTAGCACTTCTCTGTGGTGCTGCTGAAGACTGAGATTTATTACCTACATCACCCCGCCTCCTTATTGGGAACTCATTCTGGAAGTGACCAGTCTATCCGCACCTATAGCAAGCGTTGGTGCCCTCACAGAACTCACCTAGGTAGAGTTTGCCACACTTCCCACATGGTGATTTTCCCCTTGAACCTTGAGCCACACTAGCCTGGGATTGAGATCCTTGAGCTCTGGAAATTTGATGGTCTTGAGACTTCTGATCATACCTATTACTTAGAGCCGGTGCACTTGTTATAGATCATGCATAATTCAAAGACCTCTTCTGAAAATGGGACTTGTCCCCCTTATTTTGTTTATGCCGGCTAGGCTCATGCCCAATTGACTTATCCTTGTTGCTCAGGTGCTCCTCCCTATCCCTATTCTTGTCCTGCTCATGTTATTGCGCATAGACCATAAGCCTAGAAATGTCCATGTACGGAATCAACAATGTCTCTTTGCACTCCTTTTTCACATATTTGCCAAGCCAGATATGAACTTTCTCATTCTAGATCTCATGTCAGGGACCATCTCTGAGCATACCTTGATAGCTGTATGAACTTAAGGCTACATTCCTTAATATTCATCCCCTGCTGCTTCAAGTTAACAAACTCCTCAACCTTCATTTCCCTCAACTCTCATGGAAAGAAGTGATCAAGAAAGGCACTCTTAAAATCATCCCAGATGGCAGGCTCAACATCCTCACCTCGGCTCTCTTCTCACTGACTGTACCAAACATTTGCCACATTCTTGAGTTGATAGGAAGCAAATTCAACTCCTTCAATCTCCGTCGTATGCATAGCTTTCAACACCTTCCATATCTCATCAATAAAATTCTAGGGGTCTTCCTCAACCTTAGACCCTATGAAGACTCATGGGTTTATCCTCAGAAAATCTCTAAGTCTCATCGCAGTTGTTGGCTCTTTGGAATTAGAGCTAGGAGCCTGTGAACTATGATTCCCACTCTAGGCGGCTACCAGTTGGGTGAGCATAGTGATAGCCCCTTTGAAATCAACCTGTGTAGTAGGAGCAGGTGAAGTTGTAGGTGCTTGGGGAGCCCCAGCGACTCTAACATGTCAACCCCGGCCCCTCGTCTCCAATTGAGGAGGCACCTCTGGTGGGGGATTCTCAGTGTTGCGAGTTGAAGTATCTCTTTGGGTGGAGGTACACTTAGGAGGTATGATCTGCAAGTGCGTAACACACGAATTAGATGGATACTTTAATAGAGTTTAAAATCTATGGCGTGAACTCATAATACAATAAGGTATTATAATTCCTAATGTCCTATAGCCTCCTTCTTATAAAGTGTGGTGTACAACACACCCATAAACAAGACTTTACTAGACACAACTTCATAGACTCCCTAGGACACTTGAACTCTGTGGTTCGATACCAAGTTTTTCATGCCTTGGGAAGGTACCCTTGGCGTAGCCAGCACTCATAGACTATTGCTAGCCCCTAAGAAAATCACTCGACCTCATCACACTCATTCAATCACTTTCTAATAGCAGAAGACATCAATGTATAAGAATACTTAAAGAAAAGAAATGACAAATGATAAATAAAGGCTAAACAATATCAACTAAATAAGGCTAGTGTGAAAGAAACTAGTCAAAGATATAATCCAGTCATAACTCAACAGTCTACTTTATGAAGCCTCTAAAACATCTGACTAAATGGTTCCAATGAAAGACCTATTACCACTTCAAAACAAAATAAAAGGCTAAAACTCAGAGCTAGAAGGAAAAACATGATATTCTTCGAAAGCAAGGGAGGAATCACCAATTAACTAAATGAAAATAGGTCTTCGATGAGGCGCTTGTTGTTGACCACTAGTACCTATCTTTGCATCATGAAAAGATGTAGGCCTAAGTGGACATTAGTACGTGGAATATACAAGTATCTAAATGGCAGAAAGAAACATGTAAAGGAAGAATAACATCAAATCAAATAGCTCAACTCAAGAAGTAGTAAATTCAATCATCTAGTCAAGAGTCTAAAGTAAGAATGCAGTTTAGACAATAACCACTCATATACCATGTAGTCCAAATAGTCAGAGTACTATCATGGCCTATTTGGGAGTTTTTCTAACCGACAACCATCACCTATGAGCCAGTGATGATACAAAGAAGTGATTTCCTTGCTGCATCCATCGAATACCTTGCAAGGGTATAGGACATCCCATCAGTATATCAAAAATCAGTAATATGAAGTCCTCTTTTTGGGACAATAGGAAATATTCGATTTTATTGTTCAATCCACTCCTACGTCGGCTACTAGTTATTGAGTTTGAGTTGGACTTACTCTTACTCATTTCAGTACTCAATACTCCTCCCAAGTCTCAATATGCTCATACGACATCAACCCTATGGTTAACTCATTCGTCTAGTCTCATTCGATATTTGTCAACTTAATTCCTCACATCAACTATCAACTCTTTGGTTACTTCCTTTTAAGGTTTAGCTCTTGACTCATAAAGAGTCTGTCATGCATCATTCTCACTCACAAAATTCAGGACACCAAAAGTAGAGTTAAAGTATTTAGGGATTAAATAGACTCTTTAGGCTCAAATTATACCCATTGATGCTCATTTAAATGAAATAGGTAAAAAGAACGATAATTCATTCTAGGGTTCATATAGTAAGGCAAAATCATATATTTTAAGTATTTAATTCATAAAAATAGCGATTCATGCAAGATCATATAAAAATACATTAGGAGTTTAGAGAAACCTTCAAAAACATACACGGGGGACTCAATTTACTCACAACTCTATCAATTCAGGTTATAAGGCATATGAAAGAACATAATTCATGTTTTGGTTAGCCTTACATATCTTGAAGTTTTGAATCTTTGAACAACTTGGAAGAACTCACAAGATTATCTTCAAACCCAAGCCTTTTTCTCCCTTCAAACCTTGCTCTAAGTTGGAGGGGGTGATTTTAGAGTAAATATGTTGAAATGACATGTTTAGGGCTTCTTTTAGGTGTAAAAATATCAGGTTTAGGCTTTGTAAGGGTGGGAAAAGACAAAAATACCCCTTCTTAAAAATCTATCAAAGTTGTCTATGGGTCCACAAATGGCCCGTAGAAATTTCTATTGCTCGTAGAGACCCTCTCGTAATCTTTTTGGCAGATTTCAGGTCTCTAGATCAATTCCATAAGCCCAAGCCATTTGTTGGTGTACAAGTAAATCTAAGGAAATAAAATCATGAAAATATCCCTAAAAATCTCTAAGATCCATAAATATATCTACCTATGATTATGTTATAAATACTAAATATGACTATACATTTTAAGCAGCTTGTCTCAAGTTGGAGCACAAATATTTATCATGCCCAACTTGTTACAAAGATATTCCATCCAAGTTCCATTCAAAGGCTTCATGAATATATCACCCAATTTCTCCCATGTCTTCACATAGCCTGTAAAATCATTCGCTTGAATCTTCTCACGGACATAAGGACAATCAACCTCAATATGTTTTGTATGTTCATGATATACTGAATTTGAGGCAATATATAGAGCAACTTGATTACCACACCAAGGCTATGCTGGAAAAGAAGGATTCAAACCAACCCTAACTAAAAAGTGTTGTATCCATAGTATTACACATGTGGACTAAGCCATAGCTCTATACTCGGACTCTGCACTAGATAGAGATACAAACATTTTGTTTCTTACATATCCTAGATACTAGATTTCTACCAACAAATACGCAATAGCCAGTAGTCGAACTTCTACACGCGTCCTATAACCTAACAGAGCTATAGAGCTTTCATAGAGCTTAACTCTATCGCATAAATTGGAATAAGAAATAAGTGTAACAATTCCTAATGTTCTATAGCCTCCTGCTTATGAAATGTGGTCGACAACACAACCATAAACAAGACTCTACTAAACACGACTTCATAGACTCCCTAAGACACTTGAACTCTGTGCTCTGATACTAAGTTTTTCACACCCCGGGAGGGTACCCTTGGCGTGACCGGCACCTAGAGACTATTGCTAGTCTCCAAGCGAACCACTTAGCCTCATCACATTCGTTCAATCAAATAACTCTACTGAACAACGAAAATATCAGTAAGTAGATGGGCACATCTCATCTATAGTCTCATGATGATATAGATGACGATGACGATGACGATGACGATGACGATGATGATGATGATGATGATAATAATGATAATGATAATGATAATGATAATAATAATAATAATAATAATAATAATAATAATAATAATAATAATAATAATAATAATAATAATAATAATAATAATAATAATAATAATAATAATAATAATAATAATAATAATAATAATAATAAAGACTAGTAGAAATAAACTAGCTCAAATTCTCAAACACCAATGTTCAACCATCATTTATGAAGCCTTCATCACTAATCATGTGGTGCCAGTAACAGACCCATGGCCACCCAAGTCAAAATAAAAAAAATAGTCCAATCTAATCTTAAAGCAAGATGATATAACAATAATGGAGCCTCCGAAATAGGGGAGGCTCACCAATTAGCTGCGAATCTCGGATCTTCAACAGAGCGCCTGTTGATGATTCCTAGTACCAGCCTCTACATCATAAAATGATGTAGTCCAAAAGAAACATCAGTACTTAGAATGTACTGTTATGTAAAATAGCTAAGTGAAACAGAAACATGTAGAATAATATGGAAACAACATCAACTCAAAATAATCATCAAATAACATCAAATCGTCAAATGTCTATCTATGCAAGAATAAAGAGTAGATAAGTGACCCATCAACCAATCAACATCATCAATCAAATCAAACTCATCTCAAAGGAGCTCACCTCATCTCATCTCATCTCGATTCAGAGTACTCAAGGTAGAAAATTTATGGGAAGTTTCTCTTATCCGACAACAATCACTTATGAGCTAGTGAATGTAGAACAATCATGCTGATGTTGCCACAACCATTCCATACTTTCCAGGTAGGGAACGAATCAAAACCATACCAGTTCACCCCATATGGAGTTGATCATCAATAAGTCCGCTATTGCTTCAGGGACTTCTAATCAAGAGGGAACCACAATATATGTGACGGTTCTAAGCCTCAACTATGTTTGGCAACGTAGTTTGACGAGTTCAAGTCGAACTAACTCTCACTCTTTGGTGCTCGATACTCCTCTTATAACTCAATGCTCATAAAACCATCAATCCAATCAAACCAATCAACTCAAAGAGACATTGGCCCTATCATCAATCAACGTCTCATAGGGGTTTTAGCCATCTCATCAATCAATATCTCATAGGGACTTCATCCCTCTCATCAATCAACATCTCATAGGGACTTTAGCCCTCTCATCAATCAATCTCAATCGAAGACTCAAGATTTAGAACAATCGTTTGGAAAAAATTGAATAGATACATCGATAGAGTTCATTTGTAGAGACTTATATCAACTCATCATCATCCTCTCATAACAATCAACAATCTCAACTCAAGGCTCTAGACTCAATTCTTAAGTTCATTATGCATGCTTTTCAAATTAGTCATGTAGGGTTATGCAAATTCTCATGAAAAATATTTAATTCGACAAGTAGTTTGATGATCATCAACATAGAAAAACATGTGAATTTAAATAGAATTTCAAGAAAAAACATCAAGGATTCATGCATGTAGACTGATTCATGCATGTAGACTCTTGAAACCATCAACTCATCTATGACCATCTATGGGGCACATGAGAGAACAATCCCATGTTTTTAGTTTAGCTTTACATACCTGGGATGGAGCTATCAATCAATCACGTCAAGGATTTCTTCTCAAATCTCTCAACTCAAGCTCCCTAGCCTTGTTAGTTTATGGAATAGAAGTTAGAATAGGGTTTTAGACCTTTTTTATATTAGAATGACCTTATTAGATCGTGTATGGAGTTTAGGAGGGGTTGGGAATTGACCGGAATGCCCCTGGTAAAATTTAGAAATTTTCGGCTCGGAAAAGATCCAGTCTGCGACGCGGACTAGTCGCGCACTATGTATTTTTAGAAAATGTTTTTGAATGAGTTTTCTCAATCCCGTCAAAAGTTTTCAACAAAATATAAGCGCTGGTCCATGACAAACACGACGCGAGTGTTGGTCCGCGACACAGGCACGACGCGCTGCCGTCGCGCACCAACACTATTTTGCACTTTAGATCAAAAAATTATCTTTTGATCTGGTTGCTCTAAAAATCGACCGACACCAATTTTTCAATCAATTTTTTATGCTGATCACAAATCCAGACTCAAAATTTTCATATGAGCATTGGAAGATGCATTATGCGTATACCTCCCTCTAGGGGTATTTAATAATTTTACCGAGCGTTACAAATTTTTGGTGATTTACAAATTTGTTTGGTGATCAAATTTCAGTAAACGTTGATGACTGCTAATCTTCTTGTACTCTTGCATAAAGCAAATTCTGTTTCAAGCTTTCCAAGTCTACAAGGATAATTATGATTGTCCACCCAATGTTTTTCTAGCTTGGCTACTCAAGGGCGTCACACTTCAGATGATCCCACCGATCTTCCCTTCGGATAAGTGATCTGCAAAAGGTATTTTCTCATCCACTCAATGAAGAAAATATGGTTCCTTGTAACAAATTGGCAGGTTTTAGCGTATGAAAATAAAATGCAATATTTGAAAAAAAATGGCAGTACCTAAGGAAACGTATTACTTGGAATAGTTACCTAGATATACCAATAGGTAGCCTAGGCATGAGCACTTAGCTTTTCTTTTCTTTTCCAAAAATAATGTTAGTTCTGGACAAGCTTCCGCACATCATAACTATACCATCGAGTACCTACTACCTCTAGCGGTACCGGGTAATTCTATCCACCCATGATTAGGTAGATGGAAAGAAACCACTTAGCGTGTTTCATTCAACTTCCTGATGAAAGATTAGTTTTCATAAACTCAACATAGCTAAAAAATTTTCATCCTTCAGAACATACCATCAAGGAAACTGTCTGTTTGATATGTAACATGGTAGTAGTCATCCTATGAAGTTCAGAAACATAAAACAATTATAGAAAAAGATAAATCAGAAAAGAGTAAAGTGCATAAACAAATATGTTGTTTATCAAAAAAAGTCGACCAGAATGATATTATAGAAAACATGAAACCAATGACAACTTGTTACCCCAAAGAAAACTGAAATTGTGCAATATGTCAACAACAACAGCACTGCAGCAGCATATCCTACCTTATTTAAAGAATCCAGAAATGGCGTCAGTGGTTCTTGCGATGTGACAGATTCATTGTGGTTCACCACTACACAACATATCGATGGAAGTACATGTCTTCCCAAGCTTGATCCGGGAAAATGCAAATACACATAAAATAAGAAAATAATTAAAGTGTGCATATATTAGCCAAATTGTGTTTAATGATACTCCCTCCCTACAAAAGGCTAGCCTTTTGCATAGTTACAAGAGTACATAGTCCTGATATGAATATACGAATCTAAATCAAATTGGGGAATGATTAGCTCTGAAAATTGAGTTCAGTGATACTTCCTCAATAGTATAATTTATCCATTTTTAAGAGAGTTACAAGAGAACAAAAAATTTCTGATATGAATTCCCAAATCCTACCTTACTTTATCGTAAACAGCCTCTCTACCTCCCTAAGTAGGGTAAGGTCTGCGTACAAATGATCCTTTCCAAACTCCGATTACACTGGGTAGATTGTAAGTTGTTGAAAATTCTCAAGGACCAGCATTGCACTATTCAAGAGTAGGAAAAAAATGCACCTGCCTCTCTACCCTTTCCAGTTTTGGAGTCAACCAATAATCCTATTGTGATCAACAGGTCAAAAAACAAGCACCCTAAATTTTTGCCACAAGATCATTTAGTTAGAGTGTAACATGTCGCATAACACGGAGATGATGCCGATTACGTAGTAGGTGAATATGAAATGGAACATTTTATTGATGAGTTCCAAGAAGACAACTAGGGTGGCTTTGATTTGGATGTAGATGAGTTGCAAGACATAGACTTGGATGACCTTGATTTGGATGTAGATACGTTCCTAGGCATAGACTTTAGGGCCTTTGATTTGGATGTGGATGAGTTGCAAGACATAGGCTTGGATGGCTTTGATTTGGATGTAGATGAGTTCCTAGACATAGACTTGGTTGGCTTTGATCTAGATGTGGATGAGTTGCAAGACATAGACATGGATGAGTATGCTAGGCAAAGCAGACTACAACACTATCAGAACTATGAAAAGCAGACTACAACACTATCAGAACTATGAAAATATTCCTCAATCTGGTGAGACATCAGAAAAAGAGTGTGAAACCAAAAAGAAAGGCGGTTTATACTATGATTTCAGATGGAATGCAAGACCCATTACATCAATGTTCTCTCAAACCAGCTGAGGAATTTGGTCTAGCAACCTTCTAAATAAGAAAACCACTACCGGATGGCAACATGCTTAGAAGGTGCCCAAATCAAATTCCTCAACTTAGGGTGAGGGAACAATGATGTAACGGTCTTACTATATGATCTTGGGGTGAAAATTTAGGGTGCTTGTTTTTTGACTACTGATCGCAATAGATTTATTGGTTGACTCCAGGAATGGAAAGGTTGTTTCTCCTTTTGAGTGAACATGTGGACTACTCATTTGCATCAGCGATGCATCCTGATGGGCTAATGTTTGCAATGGAAAAGCAGGATAAAGCGTGTAGAATATGGGATATTCAGAACTTATCCACGTCAGTCACTAATTTGAAGGGTAACCTTGGAGCTATTCCATCAACCCCCTCTATATCTGATGGCAGATTTATGGCTATGGCGGCGCCTAGAGATTTTTTCCATATTTTTTATGTAAAAAGTGGATATGAGGTGGAGCAAGAAATTGATTTCTTCGGTGAGATATTAGGAGTGTCTTTTAGTCCCGATACAGAGTTCCTTATCATTGGTTTGTGGAATCACATATTTAGTAACCTCCTTTAGTTTGGACGACGACACAAATATTCTTACCTTGATGAAATAATATGAGCACCTCTGAAGGTAGAAGTGGAATCTTTTAGGTTCATATATACAAATATAATTCACTTATACCTTCAGAGGTTATATTGCATCAAGGTATGAAAAGTTGTGTTGTCATCCAAACTCAAGGAGGCTACTAAATATGCAATTCCACATGCCAATTATATGGGACTCTATATCGGGACTAAAAGACACTCCTAATATATCACCAACGAAATCAATTTCTTGCGCCACCTCACATCCACTTTTACATAAAAAATAAGGACAAAATCTATAGTCTTTGACATAGCCATAAACCTGCCATGAGACGTGTCGAAAATGGACCAAATAGCTTATCCTTCAAAGCAGTGACTGACGTGGACAAGTTCCGAATATCCCATATTCTACATGTTTTATCTTGGTTCCCAGGTGCAGACATTAGGCCATCAGGATTCCACGCTGATGCAAATGAGCATTACACATGTCTACACAAAGGAGAAGTGGCCTTTCCGGTCCTGGAGTCAACCAATAAACCTATTGCCATGATCAGGCAAAAAACAAGCACCCTAAATTTTAGCCCTAAGATCATTTAGTTAGAATGTAACATGTCCCATCAACAAGGAGATGATGATGATTACATAGTAGATGAATATGAAAGGGAAGAACTAGATGATTTTATTCATGAGTTCCAAGGCATAGACTTGGGTGGCCTGGATTTGGATGTAGATGAGCTGCAAGATAAAGACTTGAATGACTTTGATTTGGATGTAGATGAGTTCCTAGGTGTAGACTAGGGTGGCTTTGATTCAAATGTAAATGCAAGATATATCAGCTTAGACCACATGAGTAAAAGAATGCAACATATATAGGTTGCTGACATAAGGAGTGGCAAATATATTCAAGGCATCCCTAAGAAAGGGATACCATAACTAGGGAGAGAACTAGGCAAAGAAGACTACAACACTATCATAACTATGAAGATATTCCTCAAACTGGTGGGACATCATAAAAGGAGTGCAAAACAGCAAAACCACATAGAATGATGATTTATAATGATTTTAGATGGAATGCAAGATCCATTACATCAACTTTCTCTCATCCCCAATTGAAGGATTTGGTGTAGGCACCTCCTAAGAATGATGTGCACCGAATGACCCATTTTTCTATCATTCATTGGTCATCATTGACCTGCTTGAAAACTGAAATTCTCAATTTATCAGGGCATGTAGCACCACCCAAGGAACATCCTGAAAGTCTTTTGGAGGGTTTTATGGAGACCCGAGTAAGCTCTCTTGCTGTGAAAGATAAGTTGATTGTTGCTTATGGATTTTGAGGAGAACTTATCGTCAAGTATTTAAATAAGCCCAGATTTTTCTTTTGTTCTTGGCCGACATATGATGATGATGCCACAGCCACTGCTATTGAGATTAACAAAACTGCCAGTGGTGAACTTTATTTTGTAGCTTTAACAATAGCAATTTTTGCATAGGTTACTGATAAATTAACAATTGGAATTTTCGTAGGTCAGTAATAACCCATGAATGACAGAAACAAGAAACATCAGGTGCACATCATGCTTAGAAGGCGTCGAAACAAAATTCCTCAGCTGGGATGAGAGAACATTACTGTAACGAACCTTTATGCACTTCCAACATAAATGATGTCCTTGTTTTCCATTCCAGCAGGGGTCATCAAGAAGTTGGAAAGCATCAGGAGAAACTTCATATGGCATTGGTAACAAAGAGAAGAAAGGCTACCATTTGGTCAAGTTTAATTGAGTCATTTGTGAGAAAAATGTGGAGGCTTGGGTATTAAGAACCTGAAAATTCAAAGTGACTCTAATGATGAAGTGGTTGTGGAAGTTCACCAAACAAAACCACTACTATCAGGAAGAGTAATTAGATCCAAATATGAACCAAAGATCCCTCTGGAGTAAGCTGAAACCTTAATCAAGAATCAAAGTGGCAAATGAAGCAGAAACAACTTTTAGAAGGACAATTAGCATAAGGTTGGTATCCTAGGACTGGTCTTTTCAGATATTTTCAACCTCATCCTTTACCAACAAAAAACTATAGCTATCATGTGGACATCTGAGGTGTGGAGCTTGAAGTTTAGAAGAAATAGGTAAGATGTTGTTCCCGTAAAGTGTGTGAATTTCAATGAAATCCTTTCAAAAATGGGTGTTGTTCTCGTAAGGTGAGTGAATGTTATGGAAATTCTTTCCAAAGTGGGAGTTATTCCCATAAGGTAAGGTACTCTCTTGGTGTTCCCGTAAGGTGAGGTTGCTTCTCCGAAATGGGTGTTGTTCCTGTATGGAGGAGTAAGGTCTATCCTTTGCAAGTAACATCTCAACTATACATGAGCATTATGGCATTTCATGCATCATGGACTTCATTGGCATATTGTATACTACTCTTCTTTGGATATATGATTCTTTCTATATTATGTGTCCTTGCCATCTAACATTGAAATGTAGGTTTGATAATTCATATGCATTGCATTACCGCATACTTAGTACATTCAAACGTACTAATGCATACTTTTTGCCTACGTGATCTAACCATGTAGGAATCGGAGATTACCTTTATCCACCATTTGACGGCTAGATTGGATTTGAGACATTTGTTGTGATGAGTCCTATCTTCTAAGGGCAAACCACCATTCCTCTACCTATGAAGTCTTGTTTATGTTATTTACTTTGAGGGTAAGCCCGAGATATGTCTTGGCCCCCGTCCCATCTTATGTGAGGCATTATTGGACACCTTGTAGACTCTTGTTGAATCTATGTGTTATATGTTGTATTTGAAGCCTATGATTATTGTTATCTATTGGATATGGCTATTATGGATTGATTATGATAATTATGAAAAGTATGTATGATTTGATGTGGAAATGTGGAAGATCCTAAGTCCCGTATTGCACCCATAGAGTGAGTCATACTTACCCGCCCCTTAGCCTTTATGTGCTATGTGTTATGTGAATCCATGTTAATCCCTTTCTCGATGATAGCCCCATTGAGTGAGTCCTACTTTCCCATTCCTTAGAACTATGTGTTTGCTATTTGTATACACTTCCGAACCGATGATGTGAATATGGACACTTTGAGGCTTGTTTGGGGACTCTCGAGTTCCCAAACGCCATATCACTCCTAGACCCTAGGTCTGGGTTGTGACATTCAATGACCCGTAAGTCACACCCTTAACTGTTGTGTGTGAGCATTTCCATCTTCAAAGCATACTAAATAGAAAATTCTTGCGGGAAGTTAACATGCCTGACCATAAGCTACTCTATACACACAACACTATTTTCTATCGATGTATTTATACTATGTGGAATGATCATTCAACCTCCTGATGAAAAAATAGTTATTATCTTTTTCCTTGAACAAAATTTTCATAACTCCACATAGCTCATAAACCTTCCTCCTTCACGACATACCATCAGGGAAACTGTCTGTTTGATATGCAACACGGTAGCACTCAACCCATGAAGTTCAGAAATAAAAAAATTATAGAAAAAGAAAAATCAGAAAATAGTAGAGTGCATAAAGAAAAATGTAGCTTATCAAAAAGGTCGACTAGAACGATATTATAGAAAACATGAAACCATTGACAACTTGGCACCCCAAAGAAAATTGATAATTGTGCAACATGTCAACAACATCAACACTGCAGCAACATATCCTACCTTGTTTAAAGAAACCAGAAGTAGCGTTAGTTATTGTTGTTAGTGCTAATATTATTTTGATGATGATCATGTGTAGGAACCAAAACAAATAAGACACCAGAATCTACATGGGAACAACATCAAAAAGGAAAAGACAATACTTGGAAGCAAACAGTAATATTCCCATTACTGTGCCGATAGAATAAAAGGAAAGAAATAAATGTGACATGATTGAGGACAAATCGAGATCCAATCAAAAATCAATCAGGGATATAAATCTGGATGGAGTCAATAAAGAAAGGATCAATCAAGTGACAAAAGGAAGGAAGAAATTAGCACACAATCAGCAAGAATCAATCAAGTGACAAAAGGAAGGACGATATCAGCAAACCAATCAAGCAAAGATCCAGTCTAGGAAACAATCAAGGAGAAAATCTAGAGATCGTGAAAAACAGGTGGACAAGCAATCTTGAAGATCTGGAAGGATTTTCATCAAAAGCCTTCAACCTTATTCTTCAAAAAATGACTCATCACTACCTCAATCCAAAGATCAACTCCCTAGGAATGCCATTTCTTCTATATAAAGGAGGCATCTAGGATATCCCAAAGCATACAAGATTACTACCTTCAAGACCATCTTCAAGACTCTTCATCTCTAAGAAATTTATTGTAATCTTTAATTTTACTGTGAAAAGGAAAAAGTTAGAGAAAAGAAGAAAAATTTGAAAGATAGGATTGGGAAAAGAAAAGGAAAATAAGAAAAATATTGTGAGTAGTAGATTAAGTTTTTATTTCTTGTAACCACCACTTTCGAACGCTTGAAGATATTTCCTTGCAACCCAAGGGGACTGGACATAGGGTTCACATTGAGTCCAAACCAGTATAAATATCCAGTGTCGATCTTCCTTTTAGGCACTTTAATTTCTGCAAACTGTCATACTGTCTTTAGTCGACTATCACTTAAGCTAGCTGACTAATTGCCTAATAGTCTTAATTAAATAAAAGGAAGAAAATTCAATTACCCCCTCCCCCCCCCCCCCCTTGCACTTTCAATTGGTATCAGAGCCTAGTCTCACTCTATTTTCTATCTAACAACAGGTGAGAAAAGATCATGGCAAATCAACAACAAATAATTGGAGCCTTGTTTCAAGAGGGAACTTCTCAAATCAGACCTCCCTACTTCAATGAAAAACACTTCTCTCATTGGAATATAAAAATAGAAACATTCATAAAGTTCTATGATGTGAAGGTCTGGAGAGTCATCAAACTAGGTGACATTTCCATCCTTGCGGCTAAACCAACAACTGAAGGTCAATCAAGCACTGAAGGCAGCCAAGCACCAGTCATACCATGTCTAGAGAACTACACAAATGAGCAGATAGAAGTTATTCAAGTAAATTCCAGAGCAAACAATATTCTCTACAATGCTATCTGTGGAGAGCAATATGAAAAAAAAATCTAGTTGCGAAACTACCAAGGAAATATTGGACAAACTTGAAGTCACCTATGAAGGAACTGACAAGGTCAAGGAAACTATTGTTAGTCTACCAGATTATGGATATGAGCTATTTCAAATGAAGGAAGGTGAATTTATTGAAAGTATGTTTGGTCGCCTCAACAAGATCATTGTGGAACTCAAAGCTGCGGGCGAAGAATATCCTCCCACTGAAGACATCAGAAGGATCCTCAGAGCCTACCCCTTCAATGGAGTGCTAAAGTAGTGGCTCTTGAAAGCATAGATCTTAAAAGCCTCATTTACGATGAAGTCATAGGTGATCTGATTGCTTTTGAGAAGACACACCTAAAGAAAAAGGGAAAGGAGAATGACAAGAAAAAGATGCATTCAAAGCCTCTGATGAAAATTAAGATGGTGAATAAGATCTAAATGAAGATGAATTTGCAATTATTACAAAATCAGTGATGGAAATCTTCAGGCACAACAGAAACCAAAGGAGAGGTAAGCAAAACTATTCCATAAATAAGCAAACTACTAACTACAATAGGAATGATGGCAGGTGCTATGAATGTGTTAAGTTTGGACACATTGCAAGTGAATGCCCTGAAGCCAAAAGAAAATACATCTGATATGATCAAGAAGATGCTGCAATTGTATGCTTCATGGCAATAGGTGAAACCAGCCAGGTAAGAATGATTTGCAAAAACTATCTTGATTTGAGGGCTTTTCTAGATTGAGCCATCATAGACTTAAAAAAGATCCTTTGAGAATCTTAGATCCATTAAAGATGAGAAAAATGTTGTAGAAATTAAGCTTGAAGTTTGCACTATTGAAAGAGATTTATTGGATGAAGAAAATTTTGATCTCAAAAATCATTTAAAAAATGTTCAAAAATATTTTAGTCCCAACAGATCTCCCAAGTCGACTAATTCTAAAAGTGAAATTTTGATCTCAAAAATCATTTAAAAAATGTTCAAAAATATTTTAGTCCCAACAGATCTCCCAAGTCGACTAATTCTAAAAGTGAATTTTTTAGTCTTTCTGGTTCTGATCACTCCAATAAAATATCTTTATATTATTGTGGTAAACCTTTCAAAGCAATGACTGACATGGGCAAGTTACGAATATCCCATATTATACACATTTTATATTGGTTCCCAATTGCTGACGTTAGGCCATAAGGATACCATGCTCATGCAAATGAGCATTACACATGTCCACACAAAGGAGAAACGGCCATTACGGTCTTATAGTAAACCAATAAACCTATTGCCATCAACAGGCAAAAAAAAGCACCCTAAGTTTTAGTCCCATGATCATTTAGTTAGAATGTGACATGTCCCACCAACAAAGAGATGATGCTGATAACAGAGCAGATGAATATGAAATGAAGAACTAGATGATTTTATTGAGTTCCAAGGAGTAGACTTGGGTAGTTTGGATTTGGATATAGATGAGTTGCAAGATATAGACTTGGATGACTTTGAATTGGATGTAGATGAGTTCGTTGGTATAGACTAGGGTTGCTTTGATTCAAATGTAAAATCAAGATATATCGGCTTAGACTACATGAATAAAAGAACGCAAGATATATTGGTTGCTGACATAAGGAGTTGTAAATATATTCAAGGGATTCCCAAAGATAACCAGGGAGACAACTAGGCAAAGAAGACTATAACACTATCAGAACTATGAAAATATTCCTCAACCTGGCGGGACATCAGAAAAGGAGTGCAAAACAGCAAAACCACATAGAAAGATGGTTTATAATGGTTTCAGATGGAATGCAAGATCAGTTATATCAACTTTCTCTCATCCCCAGTTGAAGAATTTGGTCTAGGCACCTTCTAAGCATGATGTGCACAGGATGTCTCATTTATTTGTTGGATTGTGAGGAGAACTCATCATCAAGTATTTAAATAAGCCTAGATTTTTATTTTGTTCTTGGCCGCATATGATGATGATGCCACTGCCACTGCTATTGAGATTAACAACACTGCTAGTGGTGCACTTAATTCTATAGCTTTAAATAATGGTTCTGGGGTTAGAGATATTGTCTTGAAGAAATTTCAACTGTCTAACTATTTCCGTTTTCCCTTGCTAGTGAATCATACTTCACTCAGACATGATGGCAATCTCTAACTTCAAGATGGTATCTCCGGTAAGGAAAAATGGAAATGGTTAGGCAGTTTATAATTCTCCACATTGAAATCTCTAATTCCATAACCATTATTTGAAGCTATAAATGAAGTGCACTGCTAGTAGTGTTGTTAATATCAATAGCAGTGGTAACGGAATCATCGCCATACATCGGTCGAGAACAAAAGCAATCTCTAGATTTATCAAAATACTTGACGATAAGTTCTTTTTGCGATCCACTGGAAACAAGCAACTTATCTTTCACAAGAAGAGCGCTTACACAGATCTCTGGGAATTGCTCAAAAAGGCTTTTAGGATGTTTTTCGAGTGGCTCTACAGTCCCTGTTAAATTAACAATTGTTGTTTTTGCGTAGGTCACTGGTAACCAATGAATGACAGAAAAATGAGATATCAGGTGCATATCATGCTTAGAAAGTGTTGAAACAAAATTCCTCGGCTAGGGTGAGAGAACATTACTGTAACGAACCATTATGCACTTCCTATATAAATGATATCCTTGTTTTCCATTCCAGCAGGGGTCATCAAGAATTTTGATAGCATCAGGAGAAACATCCTATGGCATTGGTAACAAAAGAAGAAAGCCTACGATTTGGTCAAGTTTAATTCAGTCATCTGTTAGAAAAAAATGTGGAGGCTCTGGTATTAAGAACCTGAAGATTCAAAGTGAAACTCTAACGATGAAGTGGTTGTGGAAGTTCACCAAGGGAAACCACCTACTGTCGGGAAGAGTAATAAAATCCAAATATGAACAAGAGGACATTAGATGAACAAAGAGGTTAATACTCTACATGGAGTCAACCTATGGAGGCCTATCAGATCCCTCTGGAGTAAGCTGAAAACTTAATCAAGAATCAAAGTGTCCAATGGAAGCAGAAGCAATGTTTAGAAGGACAATTGGCATAAGGTTGGTATCCTAGGACTGGTCTTTTCAGATATTTTCAACCTAGTCCTTCACCAACAGAAAACTATAGCTATGATCATGTGGACATCTGAGATGTGGAGCTTAAGTTTAGAAGAAATTTCAATGATTGGGAAGTTCAAAGGGCAGCTGATTTCTTCAGCAAAGATGATCAATTTCCTGGATTTGCAGTTCAAGCAGGTGAACATCTTTTGTGGTGGCAGGCTAACTCAAAAGGCATGTTTAAGGTTAATGCTGCCTTCAAAATTATGAACCAATCGAACCATCAGATAGCAAACTGGCCATGGAAGCAGATTTGGAGGATAAACGTTTCCCGCATGGTATCCATTTTTGTGTGGTTAATAGCAAAGGAATCCACTTTGATAATGGACAATTTGATAAGCAGAGGTACGACAAATGGACAATGTGCTCAAGATGCTTCCTGTGTAAAGAGACAGCTAAGACAGTCAACCATCTATTTCTAAGTTGTCCATACACAACTCACTTGTGGAGAATCATCCTGAACCTTAAAGGTATGGCATGGACAATGCCAGTCAATGTCACAGAGGCTCTTAGCAGCTAGGACAGAACTTGTTCACATGCTAAGGATAGGAGTAGATGGAGAATTTTCCCATCTTGTATCTGGTGGACAATCTAGAACATGTGCAGAAGATCAAGCTGAACTTCATCTTATTCTATGCTTTTGGTGTAATCAAATATATTTTAATGATACTGTGTCTATCATAGATATTCCAGATTCTTTAAAGCTAGAGCGGGAAGATACTAGAGCTCCATCATGGCTTGTACCACCCAAGTACTGTTTTGACCCATGGTATAAAACAAAGAAAGAAGATTTAACAAAAACTATATTTTGGAGATTGAGCAGTGGTGTTCATTTCCGGGGATAGTTCTTAAAGGATCTATTTTACAGGATCTCATAAGTGTGAGCTTAGCAAGTATTCGTTATAAGCTTTTATTGGGAAAATAGTGTTGGTGTTTACATATGAACAAAACTATGACAAAAGAAGAAAAGGAGAGTCTGCCATTAAATGGAAAGAAGAGAAGTTTAAATACAATGAAATCCTAACTAATCTGCAATAACTCAAACAGAAACTCCTAAAAACTAGGCACTAAGTCTTCCAACAGCTACATGCCCAAAGACTAGGAAACTCATAACTGAAAACTAAAACAGAAAATCTATCTTCTGGAAATAGAAAACGCATTAGCAGCCATGTCATCATGCCTACTCAACATCAATTAACAACTCATGAGACAGATTTCAACACTCTTGCTTGCATCAAGAGCTGCAAACTCCTAGCTTCTTTCTCAAGAACTCAAAGTTGCTGACCGGAAGAGCTGTTGTAAAAATATCAGCTAGTTGTTCCTTCGTTCTGCAATATACCAGATTCACTACACCATCCTTTTACACTTCTCTAAGAAAATATAACTTTGAATTAAAATGCTTGGTCTTTCTATGAAATATGGGGTTGTGAGAAATAACGATGGCAGCTTGGTTGTCCACAAATATCCCAGTGCTTTCCTTCGTATCCTAGCCAAGATCACAACAGATTTTCCTTATCCATAAGACTTGATTGATTGCAGCTGTCGCAGCAATGAATTCTGCCTCTACAGTTGATTGATCAACAATTTCTTATTTTTTCGAATACCATGAAAAACATCTAGTACCAAAAATAAAACAATACCCTGAAGTACATTTCATATCCTCAGCAGAACCACCCCAATTGCTCTTAAAGAATCTTTGAAGTTTGAAATTCTGGCACTTGCTAAATTTGACTCCATGGTCCATTGTGCCTTTGACATATCTGAGTACTCTTTTTGCAGCTTTCATATGCGATTCACTAGGAGAACTCAAAAATCCGGATAGTACACTTACAACATATAGTATATGTGACCTTGTTGTTGTAAGATACATCAAACATCATATGAAGTTTCTATAGCTTTCTTCTTGTACCCATTCAACACCATCATCATTCATTAGCTTCTCCTTTGGATTCATAAGTGTACTCTTACTTTTGCCTAAATTTCCTCAGAATTGCTTTTGCATACTTCCTCTGAAAAATGAATATGTGATCTTGCAATTGTCTAATCTCCATTCTAAGAAAGAAAGCGATCTCTCCAAGCTCCGTCATTTCAAATACTTTCATCATCTCCCTTTTAACTCTTCTGTGAGCATAACATTACTTCCTGTTACCAAACGATCATCAACATAAAGAGAAATTATAGTAATGTCAGAGTTAGCATGCTTTATTTAAAGAGTTAATTCACTTAGGCTTTTTAAAAACCTAAGTGGGAAAGATGATCATCGATTCTACTGTACCAAGATCTTGGACCTTGCTTTAATCCATATAGGGCCTTTTCCAGGAAGTAGACTTTGTCTTCCTGTCCTTCCACAACAAACCCTTCTGGCTGCTCAATAGAGATTTCTTCTTGCAATAAACCATTCAGAAAAGCTGATTTAACATACAATTGGTAGATTTTCAAACCCTTTTGGGCTGCAATTGCCCAAAAAAGCCTGGTTGTGTCAAGTTGTGTCAAGTCTTGTGACTGGTGCAAATTTTTCAGAAAAATCCACACCAAAAATCTGAACATGACCCTTCACCACAAGCGGAGCTGTGTGTTTGCTTACCGAACCACCTGCAACTAGCTTAGTTCTGTAAACCCATTTAACACCAATAATCTTTCTAACTTTGAGGTCTTTCAACCAGTTTCCATGTCTTAGTTTTCTCACTTATGGTTAGCTCCTCCTGCATTGGAAGTATCTGAAAGTGACTGGTTCCTCGAACCGGAAGATGATTAACTCGCTCCTCAAAATTGTGCAACTTGTTGGCTTCAGTTTCTTATTTTTTCCATCCCAATCCCATTGCTTTTGTTCAACAAATTTCAAATCACTGCTTACAAAAAAAATTCAGTCTGTGATTGAAAAATTCTGCAAGCTTTTGACTGCAAACTATAGCTACCAAGCCTTTGTCCAGTTCATCCCTTCTTCGCTGACGTATGTGAGAAAAACATAAGCAACCAAATATCTGAAGGCTCTTCAGTAAATAGTTTGTATCCATGCCATACTTCAAAAGGTGTTTGACAATTCACTGCCTTTGTAGGCAGCATATTCAACAACAACACAGCAGTATTGGCTGTCTTTGCCCAAAACCTTGTAGGAAGATCTTTCTCGTGCAACATACACCTTGACATCTCCATCATGGTCCTATTCTTCCTTTAACTTACTCCATTTTGTTGTGGAGTATATGGAGTAGTAAGTTGATATTCTATTACAACAACTTCAAAAATGTTTGTGAATTGATCTGAAAGTGTACTCAGTCCCATCATCTGATCGGAGCACTTGTATTTTGTAGCTGCTTTGATTTTCTACTAAAGCTTTGAATTTCCAAAAAAACTTAAGCAACCTCCGATATGAATCATAAGAAGTATATCCAACCCATTCTTATTAGATCATCAAAAAAAATTATGTAATACCTGCTTCCTTTTAACGATGGAGTTCTTTTGGGGCCTCCAAGATCCGTATGAATCAATTGCAATTTTGCAGTTGCTATCCACGTTGAATTGTGAATGGAAAATTTGGTTTGCTTACCAAATTGACATGCCTCGCACCTTGGGAGTTCCTGTTCAAGTGGAGGTAATCCTTTTGACATCTCCTTTTTCTGCATTTACAAAATAGCCTATGGTAGAAATGACCCACCCATTTCTGCCAAGTTTTTGCGTCGGTGGACTGACTTGGAAGAGTTATCCGTTCTTCCTCCATTGGATACAAAGAAAGCTTTTGTCTTGCATTTTAATCCTGAATAGCTCTTGACCACTTTGATCCATTATCAGACATACCTTAACTTGAAAAAAAAAATAATTTGTTTCCCTTTTCAAGTAGTTGTCCAACACTTAAAATTTTTTTATCAAGTTCAGGAAGAAACAAAAATTCAGAAATAAGTTTTGTACCTTTATAACTCTCAATTGCTACAGTCCCCTTTCCTTTTACTGGGAGGTATTCTCCATTACCGATTCTGACTCTTGATTTAACTGATCTATCAAGCTCCCTAAAAAGCTTTTCATCTCTAGTTATATGGTCCATACAACCACTATCAATAAGCCAGCTTTCACTCGAAATACTAGATGCAGAAAATGATGCAACAAATAGTTGTTCTTCCTCGTGTTGATTCGCAACTTGAGGTTCTCCCTATTGCTAATGTCGTTTTTCTTTGCAGATGATCTTAGCATGCCAAAGATTTTGACATTTCGGCATCTCATATCCATCTTTCTCCAGCATTTGAAGTATGGATGGTTCTTCCTTCCATAACACTAACAAAAAGGGAACTTGTCTCCTCTGTTACTACCTGAGTTGTGGCCACTTCCATTACCAGCAGAAACTAAATTACTTTCAGTAGAGTTCTTCCCTTTTGTTATCTAGCATCTGCTTTCAGTATAGTTTTACATTTTGTCCTATAGTGCACCTTCTACTGAACCTTCCCATCTCATTAACCTTCTTTGCTCTTGTGCATGTAATGCATTTAGTAATAGACCAAAGTGATCTTTGACCAATCCTTAGTATTTTCTAAGGAAGCAATAGTTGGTTCAAACTTCTTGGGAAATGTAATAAAGAGTTTCTCAACAACTCTAATATCAGGAAGCTTATTGTCTAACATTCTTACCTTGTTCACAATTCTAAGAAACCTATCTGAGTATTCTTTGACAGTTTCAGTATCCTTCATTCTTTGTATCTCAAGTTCTTTGATGACATTCACAACTTTCATACCTTTGTTTCGTTCATCTCCTTAGTATTCTTCTTTGAGAAAATCCCATATTGCTTTCGCTGATTCCAGCAACATGATTCTGGAAAAATTGTGGGTGAAAGTGCAGCATATAAGTAAGATTTCACCTTGGATTTTCTAGTCTTCCTTTCCCTGTGAAGCTTGATCTGAGCCATTGTTGGATTACCAGGTAAAGTAAAAATTTCGTAATCTTCCTCTACTGTATCTCAGAGATCAGATGCCTCCAGGGGAGTTTGCATCTTGATAGCCCATACCTGGTAGTTCTCTCCATCAAACACTGGAGGAGAAATAGCATAATAACTAGAAGAATATTCTATTTCCTTATGTTCTAATACAAATTTGTTGGTGTTTTATAGATGAAAAATGATATGAAAAAAAGAAGAAATGGAGAGTCTACCATTAAGTTGAAAAAGAAGAGATGAAATCCTAATTAATCTATAGTAAAATGATACAATAACTCAAACAGAAACTTCCTAAAAACTAGGAACTAAGTCTTCTAACAACTACATGCCTAAAGACTAGGAAAGTCATAACTGAAAACTAAAATAGAAAATCTTTCGGAAACAGAAACACGTCAGCGGCCATGTCATCATGCCAACTAAACATCAATTAACAGGTCATGAGGCAGATTTCAACAAATAGAATGTATTTCGCAGTAGGTTTTAAGTCTTATGATATCACAAGGCTTGAAAAGCCAGACCTGAAGTTTGGACTGAATGAGTAGAAAGAAGAAAGAATCTGATGCGCAAAAAACATACAGCAAGAAAACAATGGACTCGATAGTCTTTGTACTCAGGGAATCTTCAAAAGACTCTAGCACTCATACGAGAAGGTGGAAGACAAATGAGCAATACTCGAACTTCTTTTGATCCAGAAAACACAACAAATTTGGATGATTTATAAGCATTGTGACTGCACAAGGCGCGAACAGATCTGTTATTATTATTCCAGAAGTTACATTTTATATGGGATGGGGAGAGATAGCATTTAAGATTGATAATTTTATTAAAGAACATAAAGGAGCATTTATTACAGTTACACTTTTTGAATTGAAAAATACAAGGGGGGGGGGGGGGCTATTTTTTCTATTTAAGCTTCCAAACAAGCACATGGCTGACCACATTTTTCATGGTCAGAGGGCATGGAAACAATTGAAGACTCACCTGGAGTGTTGGTCGCTGGCTATAGGTTATCACATCAATCGAGAGGCCTCAACATGGATAAGAGGACAAGGCCTGCCTCGTCAGTTTTAGATAGTAAAACTGTTCAAAGCCATCTGGAATCAATGTGGGGGATGGCTTGAAACAGAAAAAGAGACATCCCTGGAAAAACCATTTTAAGTGGGCTAGAGCCAAAGGATATGGAAAGGAAGTTCCGAAAGAGGTAAAGATAGTCGACAACGGTCTTACCTTTTTATTTCTGATATGGAGCGAGTCAAGGACCATGGAAATTGCTGGAGAGGAGGAAGTGTTGTAGAATAAGGACTATTGGGCGAGAAAACTCTAGACAATTCAAGGTAATAGGTTCTACATTGATACAAAGAGGCACATGGGTTGTTCAGAGCAGATACCTATTTCATATGACATAGCGGACAAATGCCTAGCAAGAGAAAGCTCTGTTTTTAATCAAAATCAATGGGCATTTAATGGGCCAAGACAAAAGCTTAGACAATATTTTTAAGGGAGCTACTTCTTATATAAGACAAATTCTTTTTATTGAGGCCCATCTTCTCAATTCTAACCAAGCTAATGTCACGTGTTCTTTAAAATCATACACAATGCTAGTGGAAATAGAAACAAACTGACCGTAACTTGTTTTTTTTAAAGTATCTCTGGAGGCATGGTATCAAAAATCCCAAAGGAAAATACTTTGGCAAGTCCAACGAAAAAAATCAAACACAGAAGAAGGAGAAGATTATGTAGATGCAGTGACAAATATTCAAGGAGGAGAAGCACAAGTTAATATTAATAGCGGCCATTAAGAGATGCAATTGGTCGATTGATATGATGATTTGACATGGAGTATCGAGGATGTTGAACCTTTAGAATTGGGATACCTAGAGGAGGAAACTGATGGTGATATGGATGTGTCATTTCGGTCCATCAAAATACAACCAGGTTAAGCAAGGAATTTGAGGTTGAATTTCAAGGTTGCAGAAAGAAAGCTTTGGCTCTATTCAAGGAGATTGATAGCAGAAGGCCATCAAATTCTAAAGAGTCAGAAACACAAGGGTCATGGGAGTTCTCAAAATTAAGAATTGAAAGTTTTGATCACACACCAATGGTGGTGGAAAACTGAAGGCTTCAATGAGAAAGTTGAGGTTTAGTGGGATACCATTATTATTAACAGAAGGCTAGATTATGTTTAACAACCAAGTTAAAGGCTTTGAAGGCTTAAATTAAGAGTGTGGAACGCAAGCAACTACAGGGATTTGGAAAGAATAAAGATCTGATTCTGCACAAAATTGAAGAGATTGACAATATTCAACAAAATAGATCACTAAGTGAAAAAGAGGCCACTCAAAATGCTAATTTATTCATGGAATTGAAGATTATGCCAGAAGGAAGAGATATCATGGTGACAAAGGTCAAGAAAACTGTGGATTAAACAGAGTTACAAAAACACAAAGTTCTTCCAACATGTACAAAGAAGTTTTGGATGGTCTCAAGATAAGTGAAAAAAATAAAGAGTGATGGATGTCCACTATGCACAACTTTCATTCTCAAGAACTGGGGGATTGAACTATTGATGGTACACCTTTTACAAAAGGCCCTACGGACCGTACAAAGGCCCGTGGGATGAGAGAATCTGGGTTCGTGAAGGATGACTTGTAAGGGGAAATATACGGTCTGTACAGCTGTACACGGGTCGTAAAACCAGCTTGTGAATGTTGAGATCTCTGGGTTCTAAGGGGGTAAGATTCATAGTGCAGAGATTCTGCGTGGGATACAGCTGTAAAGGCTATCTTGGTTGGTGAAATGTCACCTTCATTGTAATGAAGGACCAGGGGTCCCTTTGGTGTCATCTATAGCAGTATAAAAGGAGCATGCCTGAGGAACAAACACAACTTTTGGCGAATACAAAAAGTGAATATTCATCATGTTCTAAAAGTTCTCTTTTGGCTCCTATTGAGAAGCTCAACACTAACGTTCGAGGGACCTGATAGAAGAAGTCTATGATTTCCTTTTATGTATGTTGTTGCGTTGTGTTGTAAAAATATAAGATCACTTTCTAATTTATAAAGAAAAGTTGATCATTGTTCACGTTTTGGTTGATAGTTATGGATCTCTTGGCCATTCGAGGCCTTGAGGTGTTTTGGGTAGTAGTCTAACTTGATCTAGAAGGTGAGGGTGTAGACTTTTGTTTGGTTTTGTTGCTCATGTCTAGTAACTGGATTGCAAGTGGGAATGGTGAGGGAGTGAGGCAAATAAACCATGTGCATTGTATTTGACTACTTTTCTCATTCATTTAGTGGATTTTGAGTGTTGGAAATCTAATTGGACAGGTCGTGGTTGTTGCTACCTTGAGCAAGGAGTTTTTCTATGTTAACTCTTGTGTGTTCTATTCCTTTCTGTTCTTCTTTATTTAGTTTCATGTTTTTACTTCTTTAAGGGACCTGGTCCTTGATTGTTGTGGTCACAAATTATTCAACAAGTGGTATCAGAGTAGGGATCTCTAAAAAGTTCGCACCTAGAGATATTTTTATGATATAGCTGCTCCACTTAATTTACAAGAAGGACAAACATCCACCAGACCTCTGAGATTCAACAATCAGTCTTATGGATGGTGGAAGAATCATATACACGATTTCATTATGACCGAGGATAGTGAGTTGTGGGATATCGTTCTTGATGGACCATATATTCCTATTGTGAAAGTTAAGGAAGATGAGACAACCAAGTTGGTTCTCAAAACCAGGCAACAATATTCTGAAGGGGATAGGAAAAAGATCAAAAAGAACTATAAAGCAAAGAAGGTGATTGTGTATGGTATTAGAGCTGAGGAAACAAATGGATATTAGCCTGTGAATCTGCAAAGGAGCTATGGGGTTGCCTCTAAATTGCTTATAAAGGCATTGAGCAGTTAAACGAATCTAAGGTGGATATGCTTACCTCTAAATGTGAAGATTTCATAATGATGGAAGGAGAATCTATACATGATATGCATGCCAGGTTCACGGCCGTAACCAATGAGCTGAAGTGTTTAGGTGAACTAATAATTCAAAGCAAGCAAATGAGGAAGATTCTCAAGGTAATTCCAAAATCTTGGAAAAGCAAGGTTGATGCCATAACAAAAGCCGAAAAACTGAAAACAGTGATCACGGATATCCTCACTGGAAACCTTCAAACGTATGAGTTAAACAAGCAACATGATACTGCCATAAGAGAGCGTAAGAAGGATAAGCCCTTGGCCTTAAAATCAGCTCATAGTGATGAAGAAATCAATGGTGTAGGCATGGCTTATCTCACCAAAAGGTTCAAAAAAATCGTAAGGAAAAATCATGGGTTCACAAAGAAAGGGAGTGCTGGTAAATTTTAGAATAACGTGGAGTTGTGTCATGGGTGTGGAAAGCCAGGGCATTATGTCAGAAAATGTCCTCAAGGCAAGAATGATTACAAAGACAATCCCCGAAAAAGGAAGGTTGTACCTGACAGGATAGTAATGAAGGCTCTGGGAGTATGGGGCAACTCTTCTAGTGATTCAAAGGATGTTGAACTGCCTGAAGACTCCTCTATGTTAGTTGTGAAAGATGATGATGAGATCTGTGATAACCTATTTTCATTTTTGGAGCAATCTAATGAAGAAGAAATGGAAGAGGTAATATTGGTTGATCTAAAGGAAAATTTAAATCTTTATTCTACCGAGAAATTGAAAAAGCTTACCAGTGTTCTCATTGATTCTATCAGTGAACTAACTGCTGAGAAAGATTTGTTAAACAATAGTGTTGATGTCTCTAAAGATGAAAAAACTATTTTTAACAAATCAAATATCTGACTTGGAGGTTAAACTTTTGACTTTAGAAGCTGAGAAACATGAACTTTTGAACTTAATGCAAAGTTAGTCAATCTGATGTTAAACTAAAGGGTAAAATCAGTGAAAATGAACTGTTCCTAGAGGAGAAATTAAACGATGCTGAGTTGAAGTTAATGCTTTCCTTAGAAAGGAATGTTGTATAAGAGAAGTACCTAGTCAAGGTCAAGGATTACCTAAAAAAGTCCTTTAAATGGACCATTTCATCCAAGCTCTTGGGGGAGATGACTTACCACAGGGGACATGAGAAAAGGGGACTAGGATATGTGAACAAATTCGATCCTCCCTATAATCACCATTGTAAATATGTTTCTGATACTAACAATTTGTGGCACTTACACTGTGGTAGAATGGTCACTTAAAAACCAATTGTGCAGTCCTTAAAAGAACTCTTAGAAAACAACATTCGGAGTACTCTAGAAGTAAAAAAGTGTACGTGGGACCAGGTCCCAAACCAAAAGGGAGTCATAGATAACTGCCTACTTGGACCAAGAAAAATCTTATTTTTCCTTTGTCTCCTTTCAAGGAACTCAGGCTAAAATGGGTTCCAAAAACTAATAAGTAAGCCTTGTGCAGGAAAATTCAGGAGGAAGTAGTCAATGCTTGTTCATGGATAGCAAATGCTTCAAGCATATGACTGGAAGGACTAAGAACTTCCTTTCTTTGAAAGAAGTTCAAGGTGGCAATGTCTTTTGGTGATGGCAATAAAAAGAAACATTATAGGAATTGGCAAAATTGGAAAGTAGTTTGAGAAAGTTATTGAAGATATGTACTATATGAATGATTTGAAGTAGAGTCTTCTTAGTGTACCTCAAATTTGTGACAAGGGGAATAAGATGAAGTTTGTGTCTGACAAGTGCATTGTAACAAACTTGTTGAATAAGGAAGTGATCCTCACAGCCAGGAGGTGTAGAAATATGTATGTGGCTAATCTCAGTACTACCAAGGAAGACAATCTTTCTTGTCTCAAGGTTTAGGATGAGACAGCTAATTTGTGGCATAGAAGATTAGGTCATGTCAGTCCATCTCTGCTGAAAAAACTAGTTTCTAAGGACCTGGTTCGAGGACTGCGAAAGATCAACTTTAGCAATGTCAAAGTGTGTGCAGCGTGTGAAAAAGGGAATCAATCAAGAAGCTCATTCAAATCCAAAAATAAAGTCAGTACCTCCAGGAATGTTGAACTAATTCATATTGATCTTTGTGGTCCAGGCAAGGTGTAAAGTCAAGGTGGCAAGAAGTGTATTTTGGTGGTTGTTAATTACTATTCGAGATACACCTGGGTGAAGTTTTTGAGGTTCAAAGATGAAGCCGCTAAATTACTGATAGCTCTCATCAAGCAAGTTCAAAATTAGTTTGGATGCAAGGTAGCAAGGATCACGTAAGATCATGGAACAAAGTTTGAAAATTCAAAACTTGATGGTTTTTGTGCGGATGAAGGAATCCACGATAATTTTTCACCTCCTAGGACTTCTCAACAAAGTGGAGTTGTGGAGAGGAAAAACAGAACCCTGGTAGAAATTAGAAGTGTGACGTTGATTAAGTCTGGTCTCGCCATAAATTTTTGGGTTAAAGTTGTTAACACTGCTTGTAATATGACAAACAAATGTCTAATCAGACCCCTTAAAAAAAAGACCCCTTATGAACTCTTGTTTGGAAGGAATCCTAGTATCAATCATCTACGAGACTTTAGATATAAATGCTTTGTGCTCACTAATGGAATGGAAGATATTGGAAAATTTGACTCAAAAAGTGATGAAGGTGTTTTTGTTGGGTACTCTACTAATAGCAAATCCTATAGAGTATTCAACAAAAGGACCCTTTGTGTTTAACAAAGTGTTCATGTTATCTTTGATGAATCTGAAAATCTTGAGAACCGGGGTGATAAGGATAATTCTGATTCGGAAGAGTTGCTTCAACTTCAAAGAGACAGCCTGATCAATGATCCCCTCAACTGAGAGTCTTTCCCATATGAAGATATGAATGAAGGTAGAGATGCAGATAGGGAGCATACAGAGGTCCTAGTACCTGATCTAGATAACCTAAAGAAGCTGATGATGAACATGATCAAGCAATGGACACTGCTCAATAAGATTAAGAAGCTAATCCTGATGTGGCAGGTAGTTAGAGCCAACTTGCAGGAAGGGTGTTCAGATGGAAGTATTAGTCATCTCATCCAATGGACAATCTGGTCTCTCCCTTGGATTCTAGAATACAAACTAGGTCTAAAACTAGAAATCTCATGTCATTTGCAGCATTTCTTTCCTCTATAGAACCCAAGAATTTCAAGGAAGCTCTCAAGAATTCAGATTGGGTGAATTCCATGTGAGAGGAGTTGCTTCGATTTGAGAGAAGTAATGTTTGGCATCTGGTCCCAAGGCCCTCTGACAGTTTTGTGATAGGGACCACGTGGGTGTTCAAAAACAAGCTGGATAAAAATGGTACTATTACAGGAAACAAGTGTAGACTTGTGGTTCAAGGACTCAATCAAGATGAAGGCCTTTATTATGATGAAACATTTGCTCTAGTACCCAGGATGGAAGCCATTAGAATTCTTTTTGCTTTTGTTGTTTTCCTGGATTTTAAATTATTTCAAATGGATGTAAAGAGTGCCTTTCTCAAGGGATACCTTAAGGAGGAGGTCTTTGTGAAGCAACCATCAGGTTTGGAGAATAATGTTGAATTTCCAGATCATGTGATAAATTAGACAAGACTCTTTATGGCTTGAAACAAGCTCCTATGGCCTGGTACAAGAGACTATCTAGTTTCTTGCTCAGTCAAGGATACAAGAAAGGTAAAATAGATAATATTCTATTTTCAAAAACAAGAGGGAAGAATTTGTTGATTGTACAAGTGTACGTTGATGATAATATTTTTGATGCCACTAACAACTCTCTTTGTCAAGAATTTAGGGACCTAATGCGCAGTGAATTTGAGATGAGCATGATGGGTGAGCTCAGTTTCTTCTTTGGATTGCTGAACAAGCAGACTCCAAATAGTACTTTTATTAGTCAAGAAAAGTACATTGGGGATTTGCTCAAGAAATATCAGATGATGGAAGCCAAACCCATTGATACTCCTATGAGGACCAGTTTTATATTTGATGCTAATGAACCTGGTCCTATGGTAAATGAGACCATGTATAGGGTAATTATCGGGTCACTACTATATTTGACTGCCAGCAGACCTGACATAGTTTTCAATGTAGGTATGTGTGCTAGATTTCAAGCTTGCCAAGAAGAGTCTCATTTGAAGGCCATAAAGAGGATTTTGCGATATCTCAAGGGAAATAAAATCTTGGCCTTATTCTATCTCACTGGAGACTCTTTTGAATTGGTAGGATATGCAGATGCAGATTTTGTAGGGTACATGGTTAGTCGCTAGAATACCTCTGGGATGGCCCATTTCTTTGGATCTTCTCTAATTTCCTAGGGTACCAAGAAGCAAAATTTTGTTACCTTTTTCGCAGCTGAAATTGAATATCTAGCTACTGCAGCTTGTTGCTCTCAATTTCTCTGGATCAAGCAACAACTCAAGGGCTTTGGAGTGTTAACGCAAGTGTACTAAACATGGCCCAAAATCCAGTCCATCATAAGAGAACAAAGCACATCGATGTGAGACATCATTTTCTTGGGGGTCAGGTTGAGAAAGGAAACATTTGCATGATGTTTTGTAGCACTGAGGATCAAATTGCACACATTTTCACCAAGAAACTTGGTAGGGACCAGTTTGAGCATAATAGAATAAGATCAGGATTGATCAAATAGAAGCAAGATGAGCCTCTATTATGGTGATGCTTCCCTTGTTCTTGGATGAAACTCCTATGCAGGTATATGAGTATTTGTTCATGGAATTTGGTATTCTTATTTGGGAATTGAAGGCCTGCATGATCGACAATCTCATAGGAACTAAAGATGTGACGTTGAAATAAGCTCATTGAAGTGTTTGATCATCAGGGATCTGGTTCACAATGAGTTTAGTACTCCTTGCATAACTTTGTAGCATTTATGAGACTTTTTACAACCTGTCATGTCGCTTCAGCTTTCTGAACTGACATCTCTTCGTCCGATTTCCCGAAGCGTCGTGATCAATCAGGGACCAGGCACCTACTTTCCCCCTCTATAAAGTGCTTTGAATCCCTCACCTTCTGTCTCACTTTTATGTTTAAGCCAAGGGATTCTCAACACTTTCTCTTGCCCAATCCCTCAATAATGTTTCATTCTTCCAAATCTCAGAAAAGCAAATGTCTTTTGGCAATGAGACACCTCTGTCCCACAAAATCGATACACCTCCATCTACACCTATCCACACACCTCTCAAACCTGAGGAGTTGCACTCACTGACTCGTACCATTTCTCCTTCATTTTCTTCAACTGTCTCTCCCGGAAAAAATGAAAAATCTCTTCCTAATTTGGGTCAGGCTTGTTCCCCTAAATCTTCTGTTGGAGCACCTAGTTTCACCACTAAGGGTTGCCTCCAAGTATTGCTGCTACTACCTCTGCTGAAGAACAGGCTACATCATCTCAACCAAGTCCCACCTACTCTTCCATGTGTGAAAAACATTTTGACGCAGACCTTTCGGTTGACAAGGGGACGGAATCCAATATTTTGACTTAGGGGCCAGAGTAGGTGGCTAAAGGAATGATAGAGCTTAAGGAGGATGATCTATTCACTAGGGAGAACGGCAAATCACCTGATCTTCAGTTGGTTTTGTCTACTCCTATGTTTGATCTAACCTCCATGAGTAAAGTCGGGCGACTCACGATTGTTGATAATGTGCAGGATGAAGTGGATGATGAAGATGATATCCCGCTGATCTGGAAACTCAAGAAGATAGCTGCAGAAGTCTCATCAAAACCTAATTAGTGAGGGACCAGGTTGCCACTATTAAGGGCATGGAGAAAGTGAGTGAGGATAATTAGGAGGTTACCAGGATTTATCCCACTAAGGGTACTCGCTGAAAGCTGATGAGTGATGCAATGGAAGTAAGCAAGTCTAAGCCGCGAAAAAAGAAAATTGAGTACAACTGTGGTAGAGGATGAAGAAGTTCTAAGTTAAAAATTGGGTGATGTAGATGAGGAGGAGGAAGACAGCGTGGTTGAGTCTGATGAGGACCTAGTACATCTCAAATTGCACACAAATATAACTAAGGCCTCATCGAAGGTGTCTAAGGGTTCTAAGAAGGAAAAATTGAAGATAAGGAAAGAAGGGAAGTCAAAATAGGGTAACCCTATTTCCACTTAGGGACAAGGCTCACAAATGAAGAGGACCAAGGTAGAAAAGGTGTTGAGTAGGGAAGAAAGAATCAAAGTTCTTGAAAAGCAGAAGATGCTTAGTGGGCGACTGTTTGAGCCCGATACAAAAGGAAAGTCAAGTATGAGGGACCTGGTTGATACAGTTTCACTATAAGGGTGGGACCACTTGTTTGTGTGGCATGTTCCCACTCTCTATGAGTGGGAAGTTTGACAATATATCTACAACATTGAGTTTTAGGAGGATGGGGGGTTTAAAACTTTTGTTGGGGATGTTTCTTTTCATGTAGATGAGGAGGTTTTAGGTATCATTTTGAAGGTTGAAAGGGAAGGCATAAGAAGTGTGGTGGAAATGTCCTCTACAAAGGGATTCTTGGTAGAGGCTAGGAAGGTACCTAACCTGAGCACTGTTGTTGTGTTGAAGATGTTCATGAAGGGGCAGTACCAACTCTATTTTGAGTTTATCAACAAGGTCCTTCTGCCTCGGATGGAAAAGCGAACCATTGCTACCACTACCTGTTCCTCAATGAGGCCCTCAGCAAGCTGCAGGCAATCAATCTTCCTGCCTTGATGACTGAGCACATTACCAAAGTGTTGACCATGAAATATGGAAAACATGGTCTTTCTTATGATATCTTCAGAACCATCTTTTTTACTTTGGTGTGCGATTGAGGAGGGGAGTACCAGGTACCATTAAGCATTAAGCAGGACTTCTCCCAGACTACTTTTGTGGAGTGCGAGTGCAGTGAGGGGAGAGATGGTACTAGAAAATCCCAAGTGTCTGATCGGATCGCTCAACAAGAGGCTCTCAAGGACCAGGTGGAGGAGCTTACAGTTGCACTAAAATCCAAGAATGTTGAGCTATTGACCATGAAGGACGAACTGACTCAGGGTGTCGCTGAGGGATCTGGTTCTGTAGAGTTAGGCAAGCTAAAAGAGAAGAATTCGCAACAGGCTTTGGAGATCAAGTCTGGCTAAAAAAGAAGAATGCACAACAGGCTTTTGAGATCAAGTCCCTTATTCAGTAGCTCCATCAAGAACATCAGGACTCTAATGCTAGAATGCCACTTCCACTTCAGTCCTGTGCTCCGAAACCCTCTAGTCCCTAGTTTGTCCTACCGTATGATCCTTTTTGTTCACCCCCTTTATTTTGTAACCTGGTTCTGGCTTGTCATCATCAGTAGTTTATTATGAAATAAATGTTGAATCTAATATTCATGGTTGTTGTTCTTTTGTTCCTATGTATTTGCTCATTTTCGCTATCTTGTGTACTATGAATTCCTTACCCTTGGCTCTTCTCTCAGTTTTTTTATGTTTTCAATGATGCTAAAAGGGGGAAGATAGCTTAACTAGACAGGAAATTCATTCAAGGGGAATAGTTTAGAAGGGATAATTCATTCAGAGGGAACATATATAAGAATTTTGTCATTTTAAGGTATCTTAGTTTGTCATCATCAAAAAAGGGGGAATGTTAAGTTACCATTTTGATGACTTACAAACTAATTTGAGGACCAGGTTGATATTAGGTTGTAGTTCAAAGGTTGTATGTGGAATACAGGCTATCTTGGTTGGTGAAATGTCACCTTCATTATACTGAAGGACCAGCAGTCCCTTTGGTATCATCCGTAGTAGTCTAAAAGGATCATGTTTCTTGAGCAAGTCCAAGAAACAAACACAAATTTTGGAGAATACAAAAAGTGAATAATCATCTTGTTCTAAAAGTTCTTTTTTGGCTCCTATTGAGAAGCTCAACACCAACATTCAAGGGACCTTATAGAAGAATTCTATAGTTTCCTTTTCTAAATGGTGTTGTGTTGTGTTGTAACATTGTAACATCACTTGCTAAAATATAAATGGAAGTTGATCATTGTTCACGTTTTTGTTGATAGTTGTGGATCTCTTGGCAAGTCGAGGCCTTGAGATGTTTTGGGCAGTAGTTTAACTTCATCTAGGAGGTGAGAGTGTAGACTAGTATTTTGTTTTGTTACTCATCTCTTGTAACTGGGTTGCAAGTGGGAATGGTGAGGGAGTGAGAAATAAATTGTGTGTTGTATTTAACTACTTTTCTCATTCATTTAGTGGATTTTGGGTGTTTGAAATCCTGTTGGACATTTCATGGTTGTTCCTCCCTTGAGCGAAGAGCTTTTCCACGTTAAATCTTGTATGTTTTGTTCCTTTCTGTTCTTCTTTATTTAATTTCGTGTTTTTACTGCTTTAAGGGACCTGGTCCTTGACTATTGTGCACGTATATTATTCAATAAGTGTTATCACTAACTGCCACTCTTAATCACCAAAAATAAGCAAATTAATATATAAAATATTAATATTAAAATGCCTATAAACCAACACTTTGTATCTCAAGTTCTCTAATGAGATTCATAACTTTCATACCTTTGATTCGCTTATCTCCTTGGTATTCTTCTTTCAAAAAATTCCATATAGCTTTCGCTGATTCTAGCAACATGATTCTGGAAAAAATTGTAGGTGAAAGTGCAGCATATAAGCAAGATTTTGCCTTGGATTTTCTTGTCTTCCTTTCCATGTGAAGCTTGATCTGAGCCGTTGTTGGATTGCCAGGTAAAGCAGGAATTTTGTAATCCTCCTTTGCTACATCTCAGAGATCACATGCCTCCATGTAAGTTTGCATCTTCATAGCCCATACCTGGTAGTTCTCTCCATCAAACACTGGTGGAGAAATAGCGTAAGAACCAAAAGAATTTTATGTTTCCATGTGTTCTGATGGCTTTTCAGGGAAATAGGTAAGAAACTTCTTTTGTGGTTCACTCCGATTACACTCACAAGTCCCTCAAGAAGAGGGGCTCTGGTACCAATTTTTTGTGTTTTCTAGATGAAAAGCGATATAAAAAAAGAAAGAAAGAGAGTCTGCCATTAAGTTGAAAGAAGAGATGTTTAAAATGATGAAATCCTAAATAATCTGCTGTAAAATGTTGTAGTGACTCAAATAGAAAACTTCCTAAATACTAAGAACTAAGTCTAACAAGAACTACTACATGCCTAAAGACTAGGAAACTCATAACTGAAAACTAAAATAGAAAATCCATCTTCTGGAAGCAGAAAACATAGTAGCGGCCATGTCATCATGCCAACTCAACATCAATTAATAGCTCAACAAATAGAATTTGTTTAGCAGTAGCTTTTAAGACTTACGATATCACCAAGCTTGAAAAGCCAAAACTGATGTTTGGACTTAAAGGGCAGAAAGAACCCATAATTTGATGCACAAAACAACTCACAACAAGAAAAGAATGGATTTGATAGTCATTATACTTAGGGAAGCTTCAAAAGACTCTAGCACCCATATGAGAAAGTGGAAGATAAATTTGGAAAATTTATAAGCATTATGACTGCACAAGAAGAGAACAAATTTGTCATAATTATTCCAGAAGTTACATTTAATGTGGGAGGGGGAGATATAACATTTAAGATTGAAAATTTCATCAAAGAACATAAAGGAGCATTTATTACAATTACGCTTTTGGAATTGACATATACGAAATGGGGGGGGGGGGGTCGTTCTTTTCTGTTTAAGTTTCCAAACAAGCACATGGCTAAACACACCCTTCAAGATCCAGGACATGGAAACAATTGAAGGCTCACCTCTAATGGTGGTCGCCGACTGTAGATTGTCTCACCAATCAAGAGGCCTCAACGTGGATAAGAGTACAAGGCCTGTCTTATCAGTTTTGGATGGTAAAAATGTTCAAAGCCATCGGGAATCAATGCGGCGGATGGCCGAAAACAGAAGAAGAGACTTCCCTGAAAAACCATTTCAAGCGAGCTAGAATGAGAATCAAAGGATATGGAAAGGAAGTCCCGAAAGAGGTAAAGATAGTCGACAATGATCTTACTTATTCATCTCCGATCTGTAGTGAGTCAAGAACCATATGCTTGCTAGAGAGGAGGAGGTGTTGTAGCATAAGGACTATTGGGCGAGAAAACCTTAGCAAGAGAAAGTTTTTTTTTAATCAAAATCAATGGGCTCTTAATGGGCCAAAAGAAAAGCTCAGAGAATTGTTTTAAGGGTTCTACTTCTAACATAGGCCCAATTCATTTTACTAAGGCCCAGCTTCTCTTCTAACCAAGCTAATGTCACGTGTTCTTTACAATCATACACAATGCTAGTGGAAACAGAAGAAAACTGACTAGTCCTTGTTTTCTTTGATGGTATCTCTAGAGACACGGTATCAAAAATGCCAAACAAAATCAGTCAGCAAGTCCAATGAAAAAATCAAATACAGATGAAGGAGAAGATTATGTAGATGCAATGAAAGATATTGAAGGAAGAGAAGCACAAGTTGATATTAATGGTGGACATCAAGACCTGCAATTGGTTGATTTCTCTAACAATGTGACATTGATTATCGAGGATGTTAAACCTTTAGAATATGGATACCTAGAGGAGGAAACTAATTGTGATATGGAAGTGTCAATTCGGACCATCAAAATACAATCAGGTTAAGTAAGGTTGGGGGTTGAATTTTAAGGTTTTAGAAAGGAAGCTTTGGATCTATTCAAGGAGTTTCATAGCAGAAAGCAGTCAAATTCTAAAGAATTAGAAACAAGGGTTATGGGAGCTCCAAAATGAAAGTTTTGGGCATGGATAAGAAGCTCCGTAGTAGGGGGAGGGGGGGAGAAACAAGAGGAAAGGGAACTCTTGGGTGTAAAAGTGATAATTTAAAGAAATGTGAGGGGAATTAAATTGTAGAGAGAAAAGGAGGGTGATCAATAGTTTAGCTCAAAAATGGGAGAAGACGTCCACTGTTTACAGGAAACTAAGGGAGTCAATTATGGGCAACTGGAGACAAGTAGAACTAGGGAAGGTATTTCGATACTGTGAAATAGCATGACTTGGAGAGGAAAAGCAATAGAAGTTGGTGCTTACGCTTTGAATTGTAGATTCAAGTCAACAAAAAATGTTTTTGGTTGGCACATGGCAGAGGAATATGCACCAAATCGCAATTAGGACAGGTTCCTACACTGAACTAAATGAAGACTTCAATGAGAAAGTTTAAAGCTTTGAAGGCTAAAATTAAGAGAGTGGAGCGCATGCAACTACAGAGATTTGGAAAAGAATACAGATCTGATTCTACACAAAATTGAAGAGATTGACAATATTCAACAGATTAGATCTTTAAGAGAAGAAGAGGCCACAAAGAAAGCTAATTATTTATTCATGGAATTTGAAGATTATGCCGAAAGGAAGAGATATCATAGAGACAAATATAAAGAAAACTGTGGATTAAATAGAGTGACAAAAACACAAAGTTTTTCCAGACTATTGCAAATGCTTGCAAGAGGAATAATCTCATTTATTATCTTATGGTAGGAGGAGAAGATATTGTAGAGGATGATCTAACAGCCCATCACAAATGCAAATCATATATAAATGCATAAGATGATAAGATGTCCCATTATCGCCACTTCTTTAGCTCCACTTTAGTTTCAGTTTGAGGTATTGGATCCTCCTATGAACTCTTTCAAATCTCAGGTGCTTTAGCTATTCTCTTGATTCCTTAGAATGCATGCTCATGAAATTAGTTTTAAAGTTCATGTTTTTTCTTGGAGTCAATTAAACTTTAACTGAAGTGACTTCTTCATTTCTCAACTTTCGAACTAGACAGTCTTGATTCTCAAATGTAACTTCTTTGTAAGATAGCTTTCCCTTCACACCCACACTCTCTAATGGCACAATTGAAGCAAGATCACCAATAAACTTTCTCAACAAGGAAACGCAAAATAGCGGATGCACCAGTGCTAACTCCAAAGGCAAATCCAATTCAATAAGCTACCTTACTAAAATGCCTCAAAATCTAATATAGGGCTATATCACAAGGACTAAGCTTCTCTTTGTATTTGCCAAAATACATTACAACCCTTCATGGGTGAAATTTTCAAGTAAACCCAATCATCAACTTCAAATTCAAACTCCCTTCTTCTCACATCTGTAAGACTTTTGTCAACTTTGGATAGTTTCAACCTTTCTCTAATGAGTCAAACTTTCTCCATGGCCTCATGATTAACTTGAGCCTTATTAAAGAGACTTTACCAACTTCACATCACCCAATATGGGATCTACACCTACCATAGAGAACCTTAAATGGATCCATTTAGGGAGGAATCGAGATAGGTTGAGTATTTATGCCAAATTAATTTCCATTTCATTTGGGATACCAGGAAGGCCATCGGGAAACCCCTTCACAACAAGAACTGATTAAAAAGTCGGGGCTCTACATTAGAATCCATAACTCGAACTATATGATATATAAAACCTTTAGAAATTTTCTTTCTATCCTCTAGGTAAGAAACGAATCAAACATTAGGCATTGTAATACTACCCTTCTATTCAATGACTGGCTTATTAGAAAACTGAAATCTAGCACTCGAGTTTGGCAATCAACCGAAGCAAAAGACGACTATAACCAATCCATTAAAAATAATGACATCAAAGTCGAGCATATCAAGCTATACTAAAAAGGTTGAAGTGATTTTGTATAGGGCAATTTTAAATACTCGTATAGCTAAGAAGGACTCACCAACGAGAGTAAAGACTTAGACGGGCTCTAAAAGATTTCAAGACATATACTAAATCTAATAGCAACCTAAGGAGTTACAAATCATAAGTTTGCTCTCGTATCTAGCAAGGCATAAACATCAAGCCTCTAAAAACGGGTGACATACTAAAGAGTCAAGCCTCAACTAACAGGGACCCTTCTCATCTTATGATGGCAAGGAGTTCTATGACAAAGCAATTTCTACTAAAAGTCGTGTGCCTCTACTTACAAGTGAGCCTCTATTCCAAGGTCTACTCGGTGCTTAGTAAACCCCCAACAAAAATAACATGCATAATCATAATCATCATTAGGTTGATGACGAAAGGTCTTGTGCATAATTTATTTGTTGAGACTATATATGTCTGTTAAAGTGATTTGAATCATTTTTGATAAAATGGGATAGAGTCAAGGTGGTCAAGGACCAGGGAGGTTGGAATGAAACCTTAGAGTAGGATATGTATCATGACCCAAGACTACCCGCAAGTCTGAACATGACCCAAACCATATGGCACAATGAAAGCATGCTGAAGTTAAAATAATCATGAGTGGAAGTAAAGCATAAAACAGTGTGAATATCTTATAGCATAAAAGTAGAGGAAATCTAGTAACTTCAACAAAGCATAACTTTTCGAGTCTCTACTAGTCATAATCGAGTCACTAGGACAAGCCCCTAGCTTAACTCTAAAGTCTGGAAATTTAAATCTTAGCATAAAGTTAATAAAAGAAAAAATTGCCCTCGATGAATGTGGATTCACAAACTCGGACAGCTCATTTGGTCAATACTAACCGTAACCGCAAACCTGATATGGAGCGTCTACATCTAACCGCGAAATGATCCATGACCCTACCCGAGGAGATTCTGGTTTCAGATTATGCTTGTCCTATCGGTCAAGAATTCAGACCTAAGGTGCCATCACCAGGTCAACCACCGGTTTATGTGACTCACAACTACAATAGCCACCCACCATCACCCTATGTGACTGGATACGAATACATCAGGTGAACTCAAAGATAACCACAATATACTAGTCCAGAATATTATTCGGAGGACTATAACTATAAAGACAATGGAAATGGAGTAATCAACTCAATTTTTAAGATATGAAATCCAAATGCATGCACAATAGCATAGGAAGGGCGAGCAAAATGGTTTGAAAGGGAAGCAAGTAACTTTTTTGTTTCACCTATAAGAAAGAAAGATGCCTAACTGATTCCAGATGATTTATAAAGTAGCTCTCAAATGAAATGGAGAAATAAAGGAATTTGGTACTTTCTTTTGTAATCTTTACATAACAACTTCTGTAAATTCCCATTAAATGACTCGGCTTATTATCAGCTTTGCAAACTCTGAGAAATTATGAATCCTCCTGAACATATTTATTTTGGGGGGGATATGCATATAGCAATTACTAGATAACGGCACCTTCTTCTCAGAAAAAAATAGCTCATCTAAATCTTCACACGTGTCGATGAGCCCAAATGCAAGGTATACAATATAACAGTCCACTACAAGAAATAAACTTGTCAACTTATTTTCACAATGTTGTAAAATTCTTTGCATGATGGAGTAATCCCATGTGGACTTGACTAAGAACATACGGGTGAAACAAGAAGTCCATACAGCTGATGTAAATTAGGTGGAGTTAAAACTTAGTTCTTACTTGTATAATGTCTATTGTATGTCAGGAGTCTTTTCTTGTCCAGTTAGAGAGATTCATAGGTACTTCTAGAAATAGAGGGCTTAGAAAAAACAACTTGCAAAGCCAATTAAGAAAATTATTCCCAACAAAGCCATAAGCCGATGTCGTAGTTTGTAATTGAAACATAATTGTCTGATCAAGTTGTGTAGCATTGCAGTAGCTCACATAATACAAAATCAGACACTTGGATTAATATAATTGATACTTTGTGTAATCCAAACCAATAAAAACAGGACTATTAAATTCACTCCTCATAGAGTTGAAGTAACTAGAAATCCTAACAAAATCATTAATCCAGGCTGTCAATCTCAAGATATCTCAAAATAACTATGTTGGTAGGAGATAGCATGTACCCAATTGAATAGTCAAGATGCTTGAAAGCTAGCTTGGACACTAGTAAAAGGACCCAGTGGAGACACCGCCCGGCACTCCATTATGAACAGAGGAATTCATTTATGTTGGGAGGACCAAATTAAGAATGAAAGCAAGTTAGGTGAATTTATAAATTCTTCAAAACCTGAGCGAAATATTGCATGTCAATAACAACAACAATATACCCAATGGAATCCCACTAGTGGGGTTTCGAGAGGGTAAAATGTACGCAGAGCTTATGACTACCTCATAGAGATAGAGAGGTTGTTTCTAGAAAAACCACTTCTCAAAATCAAGCCCCATAAGCTGAAGATAATAGATATGGACAAAAATAAAAGAAAAAGAAAAAAAAAGGAAACGACTAATAATAAAAAGCAAATGATAGTATGTAAATATGATAAAAATAACAAATATACGACAGATATAAAGACACGACTAATCCTACTAACCTACTATTTCACAAGACTAGACATCAACCTAACCCTACTAGCCTATTAGTCGTCTACCCTAATACACGACCTCCACTCCTTTCTATCTAAGGTCATGCCCTCGGAGAGGTGAAATTTTGCCATATCTTGTCTGATCACCTCCCCCCCAATACTTCTTTGAAATTCAATATCTCACACCTCTTGACAGGAGCAACGGTGCTTCTTCTCTGCACATGTCAAAAAATCAAAGCAGTCTCACTTCCCTCATCTTATCATCCATAGGTGCCACCTTTAACTTCTCCCCAATGGTCTCATTCCTAATATTATCATTCCTGGTATGTCTACACATCCATCTCAACATCCTAATCTCTACGACTTGCATCTTCTGAACATGTGAGTTTTTTATTAGCCAACACTCCACCCATATAGCAAAGACGGTGTAACCACCTTTCTATAATATGTACTTTTAAGTTTAGGTAGTATGTTCTTATCATACAATACTCCATAGGCAAACCTACATTTCGTCTATGCTCCCTCAATAAGATGTGTGAAATCATCATTGATATTTCCACTACCCTGGATGATGCTTTCAAGATATTTAAAGTTTTCTCTCTTGAGAATAGATTGAGTGGCAAGTCTCACTTCAATGTATGCATCATCCCTCACAATACTGAATTTGCAATCCAAGTATTTAGTTTTGGTCGTACTCAGTTTGAATCTTTTGGATTTCAAAGTATGTCTCCAAACATCCAATCTATCATTAACTTTAGCCCAAGTCTCATCAATCAGAGAATCTTACATGTCAAGATCCAAAAATTACACATAACAAATGGATTATGAGATGAATACGATAACAAGGTAATCATTGAATATAACCGAAATTGGATAAAGATAGTAATGCCAACCATTGCCTCGTAGTTCGTAAAGAGTAAAGATAAATAGAGGAAAGTCTCAGGTAGCTATTTGCCATTAACTAAAAATGAACATTCTTAAACCAAAAATAAAATATGAGAACTCTTAGCCAGTGAAAATGGAAAATTTTATTACAACATATGCTACTAAGCAAGTGACAAACTAAAGTACACACATCACCATCAAACATACTCCCATTACTATGCTGCAAAAGATTCATCCCTAAGGAGTTACGCTAGCCCACTACCAAACTATTTTTTTAGAGAATTGGTAAACTATATTCTTCAGCATTAGGATATGCTGCTTACCTTCAAACTTCATTGCACAATTACAAATTTCCAATCAACTCTACAATTTGATCTGCATCCGTTATACATAATTGTTTACACCAAAAAGTAAAGATACTAAACGATTTCATTTTCTTTCTGAATGGAATTAGATCTATCTTCAAAACATCATCCATTCCTTTCTCTCCACACAGACCACCATATACATGATGGCATTAAATTCCACCATCTTTTTGGAGTCTTGCTTCCCTCTTATCTGCTCCAACAACAGAATAGATTAGTTGTGTGCTTTGGAATGGTCCAACATTGACCAATGATGTTGAGAAAAAGTTCGTAGAGCTGTGTTGTGAACTTGAAATGTAAGAATAGGTAATTGTTTCCCTTATTAGATTACATAGAGAACATCTTGGTACTAGTGTCCTTCTTTTCTTCTGATGGACATCTTGGGTTAGACAGGCTCTTCTGATTACTAACCAGGTGAAAAATTGCACTTTTATCTAAATTAAAACTCTCCAAATATGCTTCCATTGATATTGAGCAATTTCGGATCCTTCATGTCTCCCTCTTTGATAGGCACTACTAACTATGATCTTTCCCTCCTTATTGTGTTTCCAAATAACCCTGTCTTTTGCATTTGTGTCAAGGCTAGTGCCCCTTAATTTTTCCAACAATGAGGCCATTCTCTATATTTTCCGATCATTCAAAAGTCTTCCGAATGATAAGTTCCATCCTTTTGTAGACCAGCAATCACTGACCTTGGCATCAAGATTGGTGTAAATCGAAAAGACATCTAAAAATGATTCACTCAAAGAGGGCTAATCAATCCAACCATCTCTCCAAAATTTGAAACTTTTGCCGAACCCCACTTTGAAAATCAGATTTTCCTCCCTAATGTTGTAGAATGCTCTGATTGTTCTCTGTTCTCCCCATCCATATGGTGTTGTAACTATTTCTGCACTTCTTGGATTCCGCTCCCCATATTTTATTGTTATCAACTCTTTCCAGAGACCCCTATCCATAATGATATATCTCCATAGCCATTTCATTAAAGAACTTCTATTTTGTACTTTCAGATTTCTTATACCCAAGCCCCCTTTTTCTTTGCTTAGCATTACAATATTCCATAACCCTTGCCTTCCTTCCCTCCTTGCCAAAGAAAGTTCCTTCTAGGCCTGACTAGTTTCTTGAGGACTTTAGAAGGTATTAGGAATAAGGACATAACATAAATGGTTAAGGAGTCCAACATAGAGTTATTCAGAATCACTTTGCCTCCTAATGAGAGATATTGTGCTTTCCACCTTGTGAGCTTCCATTGTCTTTTCTAGAATCCCGTCCCAAATCTCCCATGCTTTGTGTTTGCTCCCTAAAGGCATACCCGAATAATTGTTTGGCAATCCTTTAATATTTGCCAAACCTTGAATTTAGGGTACATATTTAACAGGAATCAAGCTACTCTTCTCCCAGTTAACCTATAGGCCTGATACTTCTTCAAAGAGGTTCAAAATAAATATGATAAAATTTAGTTGTTCAGCTTTACATGATGATGTTATCATTTGCATAAAGTAAGTGACAGATTTCTTTTACTTTTCTTGAGATGTCCCCGATATTGAAGCCTTTCATCTATCTGTGTTTTGTTGCTATTCACATCATACCATCAAAACCTTCCATTGCCAAAATAATGAGGAAAAGAGATAAAGGGTACCCTATTTCAATCCTCTTTCTGAGGGGAAGAAGCAAACTGGTTCTCCAATCACAAAGACTGAAAATCTACCTATCTTGATGTATACTTCTATCCATTTTAGCTACTTGTTGCCAAATCTCATTTGTCTCAATATATTTAATATATTAGACCAATTTACATGGTTATAAGCTTTTTGGATATCCAACTTGCATAATACACCTGCATCTCCACTTTTCAATCTTGACTCTATGCATTCACTAGCTATTAATGCAGCGTCAATGATCTGTCCCCCCTTTAATAAAAGCCATCTGATAACAATTACAACTGAGAAAAAAGGAACCTTGAGACAGCAACAACCTATTTGTAATCACTTGATTCAGAGTGTGTCGTATCAAATCCACTCTTTTAAGAGTGGCAAAATACCTGAAGGATCCTGATGTTGACATTTGCATAATTGGCACGAGAATGGTGGCAAAATAAAGTCTGTAGCATAAAGCTCTGTAAAATTATAAGCATCTATGAGCACCTGCTTTTAAAGAAGAAAATAGAACTTGATAGGATTCTAACCTGTTTGCAATTGATATGATGAAAACAGATTACTTGGAAAGTCCTTAAGCATATGAGGAAAGATTCAAAGTCTAAAGGTTAGAGAGAAAGTTTACTTCTGAATCTATATTTTATTCCTTTTTCTATCTATTGGAATCTATATCTTTTTACCTGTATTAGGCACGTGTTGCATATATGGTAATCAGAGATCTCAAATCTGGTTAGCATATCACAAATGTAAATTTCAAATAGGGTACTTTATTTTAAATTTCACTTGAAGTAACAGGTAAAGTTGTTGTCATGTGACAAGGAGGTTCCAAGTTTGAGCTTTTGAAACATCCTCTAGCAGAAATGCAAGGTAAAGTTGCATACGTACACCCTTGTTGTAGGACCCTCCCCAGACCCTACGCATAAAGGAGCTTTAGTGCACGGGGCTTGCCTTCTTTTTTTCGCTTGCGAGGCAATACAGAATCCCAATTTCCCAACGACAACTACAATCAAGTGTAAGAAGAAGGATCAAATAGAATCTGAGAAAACATTAATGAATTCAGACAACCCATAACACAAAACAAAATCCTCAAAGCGAGCAACTTTAGACTTGGGTTTTATTGCACCACCGTCACTATATGACAGTCCAAATACAATAGAGAATTAATTATGCGCGTAAACTTGTTAGTAGATCAAGAAGTCTATATTATTTTTCTTGCCTTTCCCTCTTTATCACTACCCCTCCCCCACCCACCCATTCAAAAAGAAATGGGAAAAGAAAACTTTTCCCTAGTCAAATAGCATCCTGGGGATGAGGAGGCACATGGACTGTATGGCTTCATACGGTCTGTACCACCCTCCTTATGGATACCTATGTTGAATTTTTCTAAGCATGAGATTACCGTTTTGGACCTCTGTCAAGTGAAAAATTTTCAAGTGTTGGATCACGAGAAAGTGTATGGACATGGACCGTACCACCATCCCTCAAACTTGGCTTCATCAATTTTCTACTTGTTTCATTAATGGCATTTTCGTAATTATGGTTTATTCAAAGGGTCTTTTATGACTTCCTATGCTACCTAAAGACTTTAAAATGACCTATACTTTATTCCTTTCATTCAAATTCATTCTTATACTTAGAATTCTCTCAAGTCACTCTTAAGAACACTCACTCAAAGGACCCTTGTGAATCTAAGCTTGGGAATCAAGGGAAGGCTCATTCTCAAATTCTTCTTAAATCTTCTTATTAGCTAAGGTATGTGAGATTGTTCTTAGTCCCTTTCAACCAAGAAGATCCAAACTATTTTCACTTGAATTTCATGAAATTTTTCTTACTTTAAATGGTTTTTAATGTTATTGATTATTAAATTTAATTGAAGTGTGGACTATGTTTTATTGTTGATTTTAAGTTAAATGTAAGCTCTCATATATTGAATTACATGAGTATTACGAAGATTTGATTATGCATTGTCTCTTCAAAGTTTAAACTAAGCATGAGTGATCTATATTTATGATTTAAATGTGGATTTAATTATGGATTTACTTAAATTCCTATAGTATTGATGATTTTAGATTGAATCTCAATTACTCATGCTATTCTCACATCATTCATGGCATATGCATTTATGAGCGTTGGATTTTTTTGAAAGTTCTGAAGTAGGTTAGGCCCAATTATATTGATGTATATAATTTCGATAAAATTATGATTATGACAAGAGTGTGATCATATAAATATTTATTGTTATTGGCTCTTTGAGTATATTGGGTGCTTGCATCATATCATTTAATGAATGATCTATTCTTACACATGAGAAACATGATATTGAGTTATAATTTGGCTTTTTGGCCCATGAATGAATGATTATGAAGAATGTTTGGTTTTTAAGCCTAATTGTGCACTGAAATGATCTGAAGTGACTATTGCCTCTTTTGAAAACATGTATATATATAAGTATTCTCGTGAGATGTTTTAACTTAGCACCGATGGATTTGGGGCATTAAGGCTATCCCCAAGGGCACTTTCTCTTTCCTTGAACTATGTGCCAACATAGGAATGGAAGTCATTACCGAAATGACCGGGTCGTAAGGAATGGTAATACGTTAATATGTTATGATATGATATGATAATGAAAACTGTTCTGAAATGACGGGGTCGTAAGAAAGGTGACCATCCGCCGAAATGACGAGGTTCGTAAGGTGTAATATAGATTACCCTTGGCAAATATTCTTCTCCTACCGATGGGAGGTCCTTATCAAATAATTCATGTAATAGCTCGCATGAGTTTGATTTGTTGGTTATAGTCCATCATCATTATATATGAGCATTTTGCATTTCATGCACATTGATTTCATGGCATATCGTAATTGTATCTCTTGTTATATATCTCTTTCTATATTATGTGCCCTTGTCATCTAATATGGAATGCTAGTTTGATAATTCATATGCATTGCATGCCCGCATACTTAGTACATTCAAAAGTACTAATGCATACTTTTGCCTACATGATCTAACCATGTAGGGACTGAGGACTACTTTCATCCACCATACGACATCTAGCTTGGCTCTTGAAATTTGCTTGTTGTGGTGAGTCTTATCTTCAAAGGACATACCACCAATTATCTACCTATGGTGTTTTATTTTTATCAATCACTTTGAGGGTGAGTGTGGGGTATGTCTTGGCCCCCGTCATATCTTATGATTAGAGGCATTGTTGGACATCTTTTAAATTCCTTTACGTTTATATGCTAAGTCTTGTATTTAGAGATTGTGTTTATGGTTATTGTTGCCTATTGATTATCGTTATATGGAATGGCTATGAGTATTACGTTATGTTTATATATTACGATGTGAAGATCCTAAGTCTCGAGTCTCCCCCATAGAGTGAGTCATACTTACCTCGTCTTAATATTTATGTGGAATGTGTTATGTGAATCCATGCTAACCCCTTTCCCTATGACATCCCCATAGCAGGAGTACTACTTCCTGTCCCTTAGAATTATGTGTTCACTATTTGATTATGCTTCCGAAATGATGATGCGAGTATGTGTAATGACCCAAACATTTGTACGACCTTAATGGAGCATGGAAATTTGATTTTGGAAAAATTTTGGACGAAGATGATGCTTCATTGGAGCCCTCATGATCCATGTGAGCTCACATGGCCCGTGTAGAGCCTCCATGGAGTGGCCCTTGGCATTTAGAGGATGTTTGGCCCCTAAAAGTGGTGTTTTAAACTAAGCCACACCACACTTGGACCCCTCACGGTCCGTGTGGTGGCCTTGGCTTGAAATCCTACAGTTTTGGGACGAAGTATGGTTACACGGCCAAGTTAACGGTCGTGTGGGGTGTCATGGCCCATGTGGCAATCCATAAAGCTTCCAGAGTGAAATTTTGCTAAGTATAGAATCACCATCTCGTAACGTGATAGTGGAAGGTTTCTAAGGAGAGGGGTGCGGGCAGTGTCACGTCCCTTGTGACACTACACAACCCGTGTAACCTCCTGTGAAGGTAACTTCGTTGAAAAATTCTAAGTATGGGATCTTTAAGCTCAAGCTAAGTTCACTTTCAAGCCTTCAATTCAAGCTTATTTATGTTGATTAAGGAAAGCATAGGTCTCTTACATCAAGTCAAGTTCAAAGGAATTCCATTGGCTAAGTTTTTCACAAATAACGATAGAAGGATCAACTTCAAATGGTCATATTTCTTAGCACAAAAAGAACTGGGTGGCCCACGACCAATCGAATTGAAGCTCTTTAAATTATCTTTCCAAAACATCCAGTTTCACCTCGTTCTGAGTTTGGAGCGAGACGTTATGCCCTGTTTTGTAGAATCTATTTGGGCTAGATGGGAGGCCTTCACGGACCGTGAAGCCAACCATGTCAAGTTCAGTTAAAAATTTAAAGGGGTGTTTTATTGAGGTATTTTCGATATTTTGACCTATCCCCATAGCTTTTAAGACCTTTTAACCCCCCTTTATATTCCTGAACTTTTCCTACACTAATTCTAAACCCTCATTCAAGACTAACACTTAATTTCTAGAATTAGACTCTCAAAATTCTCTCCAAGTCTCATCTTCAAGATTCAAGCTAGGATTCAATTGGGGTTTCAAATTCAAGCTAAATGCTTCTCAAATTCATCTTCCTAATCAAGGTATGGAGGATTGATTCTTGGTCCCTTTCAACCAAGAAGAACCAAAATATCTTTCAATTGATTTCATAAATTTTAGTTCACTTTAAATATGGGTTAGCATTATTTGATTTTATAACATCCAATTGATGTATGGGTTGTACTCTACCAATGATTTTAATCTACTTTGATCACTATTATGATGATTTACATTAAGATATGAAGTTATGAACATGTATGTCCCCTTTTAAAGTTGACTTGTGCATGAGTGATTTATACTATGATTTAGATGTTGATTTAATTATGGATTTATTCAATTTCATATTATGATGTTGATTTTAACTTGAATCTATGTTACCCATGATATCGTCACATCATGCATTGCATTTGTATTCACGAACATTGGTATATGGAAATTATGAAGTGTGTTAAGCCCAATTATGTTTTATGAAATGTTTTGATACGATTATAATAAGGCATTGGTTATGAAAAGAATGTGCTCACATACATGTCGTATGATTATGGCTCTTTGAGCAACTCGGGTTCTTGCACCATCTTGTTTATGTAATGAGTTATTCCTTACATGAGCATCACGATTATGACCTATGATTTGGCATTTGAGCCTGAAATGTGCATTGAACGATTTAAAAATAAATTACGGTTTTGAAATGAACGTTGTACCTTTTGGAAGCACATATATGTATAAGTATTCATGTGGGATATTTTGACTTAGCACCGATGGATTGGGGGCGTTAGGGCCCCAAGGATCCTCTTCTTCCCTCGAACTATGTGCCAACAAAGGAAGGGTAGCCATTAACGAAATGACTGGGTCGTAAGGAATGGTTATTCGTTTGATTTATGATATGATATGATTTTGGAAAATCATTCCAAAATAGTGTGTTCTGTAAGAAAGGTGACCATCCACCGAAATGGCGATCCTGTAAGACGTGATGTAGATTACCTTTGGCAAGTAATCTTCTCCCTACCGATGGGTCTCTATCGGTCTAACTCGTGTAATAGCTCGCATGGGTTTGATTTATCGATTATAGTCCATCCCAACTATATATGAGCATTGTTGCATTTCATGCATCATGACTCTCATGGCATCTTGTTTATTTCTTCCTTGGATATATGATTCTTTCTATATTATGTGTCCTTGTCATCTAACATTAAAATGCAGGTTGATAAGTCATATGTATTACATGCCCGCATACTTAGTACACTCAAGTGTACTTACGCATACTCTATGCCTTCGTGATTTAATCATGTAGGGAATGTGTGTTACGACCATCCACCGCTTGATAGGTAGCTCGAATTCGGAGAGTTGATATCGTGGTGAGTCCTATCTTCCAAGGAAAAACCACCTTCCTTCTACCTATGATGTTTTCTGTTTATCTTCTTAACTGAGGGTTAGCCTGGGACATGTCTTGGCCCCTGTCCCATCTTATGACTAGAGGCATTGTTGGACATCTTGTAGACTCTTGCAAATTCTATATGTTATATGTTGTATTTGAAGCTTATGACTTAGTTATCTATTGGATTTGGCTATCATTGACTGATCATGGGAATTATGATATATATGTATGTTTGATGTGGAAATGTGGAAGATCCTAAGCCCCGTATTGCCCCCATAGAGTGAGTCATACTTACCCGCCCCTTAGTTTTTATGTGCTATGTGCTATGTGCTATGTGAATCCATGTAAATCTCTTTCCCTTTGATATCCCCACAGCATGAGTCCTACTTTCCCATCCCTTAGAACTATGTGTTCACTATTTGAATGTTTTTCGAACAGATGATGTGGATTTGGATACTTTAAGGCTTTTTTAGGGACTCTTGGGTTCCCATTTGTCGTGTCACTTCTAGGCCCTAGGCCCGAGTCGAGACAAAGATGGTATCAGAGCACTAGGCTTATAAATATCCTCGGAGTCCAACATGCTATATCAAGTAGAGTCTTATTCATGGGTGTGAAGCGCGCCATATCTATGGGTAGGAGGCTACAAGGCGTTTTAGGAAATGTTTCACTTTTCATGATTCTAATCGTGCCATGGTGCGTATCTTAAGATTTTTTATCTCCATCTCTCCCTATCGAATAGGGAGAGTTACCTTGAGCTCGTAATGCAATCCAATAAAGGAAGATGTTGTAGGGATTTTATAAATGAGGTTAAGAAGGGAGTTGGTGAAAGATGTGCATTGTTTGACATGCTTGCTCCTTTGGATATTCGAAGTTTTCTTGGGTTGGTTGGTTATGATGGAAGGTTTGTTGAAGGTTTGTCACCTATTGCATCTCCATTGATCAGGATGACTTGAAAGAAGTCCAGGTTGGTATGGTTGGATGAGTGTGAGGTAAGTTCTCAAAATTTGAAAGGTCGACTTACATTGGCTTCTATTTTGACTTTACCATATGGCTTAGAAATGTTTATGATGTATTATGATGCTTCTTGATTTGGGCTGGGTTGTGTGCTTATGAAACATGTTAGGGTGATAGCCTATACATCAAGGGAATTGGAGGTGCGTGAGCGTAACTACCTAACTCATGATCTTGATTTAGCGGCGGTAGTGTTTGCCTTGAAGATTGGGAGATACTAGTTGTATAGGGTGCATGCCGATGTTTTTGCCGACCACAAGAGTTTCCAATATGTGTTCACTCAAAGGTATCTCAACTTTAGGCAAGGAAGACGGTCAGAGTCTTTTAACGACATGAGTGTTCAATATCACCCCGGCAAGGCCAATGTTGTAGCTGATGCTCGTAGTAGGCTATCTTTAGGAAATGTGTCTCCTGATGATAAAGAGGAGAAAGAGTCGACAAAAGATATTCACAGTTTGGCTAGTTGGTTGTTAGGTCGATCGACTCTAATAATGTTGGTGTTCATGTTCAGAATGGGGCCGAAGCTTTTATGGTTGTCGATGTTAAGGCTAAGCAAGATCAAGATTTGTCATTGGTTGATAGAAGAGGTTGGTTTCCAAAATAATAAGATAGAGGCTTCCTTCCAGGGGGAGATGGTGCGTTTCAGTATCAAAGTCAGTTATGTTTTTCGGATGTGGGTGACCTTAGGGAAAATGATGTTGAGTGGAGCCATAACTCTCATTATTTGATTCATCCAAAATCTACTAAGATGTGTTGGGATTTGAAGGAGGTGTATTGGTGGCATAGTATGAAGAAGACATAGCCGAGTTCGTACCCGAGTGATGTGGCTCGAGACATTGAGATTCCTACTGGGAAGCTGGAGAATGTAAATATGGATTTTGTAGTTGGGTTGCCTTGGACAGAATGTAATTTGACTCCATTTGAGTTATCGTTGACTGCACGACTAAGTCGGCTAATTTCCTACCAATCAAGACTACTTTTAGCACTGAAGATTATGCAATGTTGTACATACAAGAGTTTGTGAGGTTGCACGGCAAGTCTAGGTTTGTCATATCGGATCGCGGTACCCAATTTACTTCTCACTTTTGGAGGTTTTCTCAAAGAGGACTTGGTACTAAGGTAAAGTTGAGCACCACCTTTAATCCTCAAACTGATGGACAAACCGAGAGGATAATTCAAACTTGGGAGGACAGTTTGAGGGCTTGTGTGTTGGAATTCAAAGGAAATTGGGGTGATCATCTACCAGTTCTTGAATTGTTGGTAATACTAGGTTTATTTTGCCTTTGGAAGGTGTTGAGGTTGAGGAGAACTTGTCTTATGGAGGAAGCTTCGGTTGAGATTTTTCATAAGACAATTGAAGAGACTTCCTTACAAGGATGTGGCTTCGGTTAACGTATTTCAGAGAAATCAACATGTGGAAAGTGCTACGTGGGGAGTGGAATCAAGTATGATGTGATGATACCTTTATCCTTTCCAATCTACTCAAGCATATGGTATTAGGTACTTCATATTCTCAATAGTCCTAATTCTTTCACTCTTGAGTTATCATGACATGACATGCATACATATGGACAAAAATGATTCTTAAGATGTTTTGAGTGATTTAAATACGTTCTGATATTAGTTTTAAGGACTTTATGATTTTCAAATGATGAACTATGCATTGTACCTTGTGTTCGGACATTTTATGTTCTAAGTCGAACCTTTCAAGCCTTATCTTGCACATTCGTGAATGAATTTTATAGGACTTCAATGGAGCATGGAAATTTGATTCTAGAAAAGTTTCGGAGGAAGGTGACGCTTCATGGGAACCCTCACGGTCCGTGTGAGGTCACACGGCCCATGTGGAGCCTCTATGGTGTGGCCCTTGGCATTTGGAGGATGTTTGGCCCTTAAACGTGGTGTTTTAAACTAAGTCACACCACATTTGGACCTCTCACAGTCCGTGTGAAACTTCACGGACCGTGTGGTGGGCCGTGTGGTGGCCTTGGCTTGAAATCCCACAGTTTTAGGACAAAGTATGGTTACACCGCCAAGTTAACGGCCCGTGTGGGGTGTCACAGCCCGTGTGGCCATCCGTAAAGCTTCCAGAGTGAAATTTTTTCTAAGTATGGAATCACCATCTCGTAGAGTGATCGTGAAATGTTTCTAATTACAGCAGTACGGGCAGTGTCATGCCTGGTGTTACGCTACACGGCCCGTGTAACCTCCCGTGAAAGTGACTTCGTTGAAAACTTCTAAGTATAGGATCTTCAAGCTGAAGCTAAGTTCACTTTTAAACGTTCAATTGAAGTTTTTTTATGTTGATCAAGGCCATCATAGACCTCTTACATCAAGTCAATTTAAAGGAATTCCATTGGCTAAGTTTTTCACAAGTACCGATAGAAGGATCGACTTTAAATGGTCATATCTCTTAGCAAAAAAAGAACTGGGTGGCCCACAAACTATCAAATCGAAGCTCTTTGAATTATCTTTCCAACGCATCAAGTTTCACCTCATTCCGAGTTTGGAGCTAGAAATTATGCTCCTTTTTGGCAGAATCTGTCTGGGGTAGACCGGAGGCCTTCACGGACCGTGAAGCCAACAGTGTCAAGTTCAGTTAAATATTTAATGGGGCATTTTATTGAGGTATTTTTTATATTTTGACCATCTTCAAGGATTTTAAGACCTTTTTAACCCCTCCCCCCCCCCCCTTTATATTCCTAACCTTCTCCTACACTAATTCTAAATCCTCATTCAAGACTAACACTTAGTTTCTAGAATTAAACTCTCAAAATTCTCTCCAAGTCTCATCTTCAAGATTCAAGCTAGGATTCAATTGGAGTTTCAAACTCAAGATAAGTTCTTCTCAAATTCATCTTCCTAATCAAGGTATGTGGATTGATTCTTGGTCCCTTTCAACCAAGAAGACACATAATTTCTTTCAATTGATTTCATGAATTTTAATTCACTTTAAATATGGGTTTTCGTTATTTGATTTTATAACATCCAATTGATGTATGGGTTGTACTCTACCAATGATTATAATCTACATTGATCACTATTATGATGATTTACATTGAGATATGAAGTTAAGAACATGCATATCCCCTTTTAAAGTTGATTTGTGCATGGGTGATTTATATGTTGATTTAATTATGGATTATTCAATTGCATATAATGATGTTGATTTTAACTTGAATCTATGTTACCCATGCTATTCACACATCATGCATTGCATTTGCATTCATGAACATTGGTATAAGGAAATTATGAAGTGGGTTAAGCCCAAATATGTTTGATGAAATGATTTTGATATGATTTTAATAATGCATTGGTTATGACAAGAATGTGACCATATACATGTCATATGATTATGCCTCTTTGAGCTACTTGGGTGCTTGCACCATCTTGTATATGTGCATGAGCTATTCCTTGCATGATCATCACGATTATGACCTATGATTTGGCATTTGATCCTAAAATGTGCATTGAACAGTTTAAAAATGACTTACGATTTTGAAATGAACATTGTACATTTTGGAAGCATGTATATGCATAAGTATTCATGTGGAATTGTTTTGACTTAGCACCGATAGATTGGGGGCATTAGGGCTATTTCCAAGGGTCCTCTCCCTTTTCTCGAACTATGTGCCAACATAAGAATGGTAGTCATTACCGAAATGACCGGGTCGTAAGGAATGGTTATTCGTTTGATTTATGATATGATATGATTTTGGAAAATCCTTCCGAAATTATGTGTTCCGTAAGGAACGTGACCATCCACTGAAATGGGGGTCTTGTAAGGTGTGATGTGGATTGCCTTTGGCAAGTAATCTTCTCCCTACTGATGGGAGGTCGCTATCGGTCTAACTCGTGTAATAGCTCGCATAGGTTTGATTTGTTGGTTATAGTCCATCCCCACTATATATGAGCATTGTTGCATTTCATGCATCATGACTTTCATGGCATCTTGTATATTTCTTCCTTGGAGATATGATTCTTTCTATATTATGTGCCCTTATCATCTAACATTGAAATGCAGGTTGATAAGTCATATACATTGCATGCCCACATACATTGTACATTCAAACGTACTAACACATACTCTCTATGCCTACATGATTTTACCACGTAAGGAACGTGTGTTATGACCATCCACCACTTGATGGGTAGCTCGAATTCGGAGAGTTGATATCGTGGTAAATCCTATCTTTCAAGGACAAACCACCTTCCTTCTACCTGTGATGTTTTCTGTTTATCTTCTTAATTGAGGGTGAGCGCGGGACATGTCTTGGCCCCCATCCCATCTTATGACTAGAGGCATTGTTGTTGGACATCTTGTAGACTCTCGCAGATTCTATATGTTATGTGTTGTATTTGAAGCTTATGACTTTGTTATCTATTAGATTTGGCTATCATGGATTGATTATGGGAATTATGATATATATGTATGTTTGATGTGGAAACGTGGAAGATCCTAACCGTTGTATTGTCCCCATAGAGTGAGTCATACTTACCCACCCCTTATTTCTTATATGCTAAGTGAATCCATTTAAATCTCTTTCCCTTCGATATCCCCATGGCGTGAGTCCTACTTTCCCATCCACTAGAATTATGTGTTCACTATTTGAATGTGTTTCTCAACCGATGATGTGGATTTGGATACTTTGAGGCTTGTTTGGGGACTCTCGGGTTCCCATTCGCCGTGTCACTTCTAGGACCTAGGCTCAGGTCGTGACAATATGGATACTATGAGGCATGCTGTGGGACTTTTGGATTCTCATTCGTCATGTCATTTCTAGACCCGAGGTCTGGGTCGTGACAGTTTTTTCTCTCTATAGTTGACAATGTGAGAATTCTTTTTTCTCTTCTAAACATTGTAATAATTGTTTACAATAATAAAATTTTAAGCTCCAATATTTTAAGTGCCAAAAGTTCCTATTTAAAGCTTGGAATGTTTTGCACGTTCAATCACAATATCATCAAATTTCCCAAAGTTCTATTGTTAACGTCAAAACATTAAAGGAATTTAAGCTTCATGAAATTTCATTTTTTGAATAACTTTGTGGAGTATTCTTGTTGGTTCCACTTGGTGACTTATTTTAGGATTTTTTACTCTTAGAAGTGAGATTCCTTTTTCTCATTAATGATCATTATGAGTGGTTTTAAGCTATCACTACGTTTAACGATGAAGACTATATAATGGTCCATTTAAAAGAAATTATATCAGTCCAACTAAAATATTATGTTACTAAATGGTCCGAATAGAAAATATTGCATGTATAATATGGATTAAACCATTTTCAACCCGCACATTTACTGCTAAATCCATTTTTGGCCCGCAACAAATATAGGGAGTTAAAATGCAACCCATTTTAGTTCAACTCATTTTTAACCCGACCCAACCACCCATTTTCCACCCCAATTAGGAAGGAAGGGGAAAAATAGGATTGCTACATCTGGATTTCCACCAATTGTTTCATTTGTTCTTAGCTTATAAGTTCACTTGCAATAAACAGAACACCTAAAGCAAACTTTTAACACCAAGATCAATGAAATGGAACAAACCATGGAAGAAGTTCATATAAGAGATCTATTAACTTAAAGTATACAATCAGGAAAGGTCTAGGACAGAGGTCGGAGGTTTTATCCCTATCATAAATTAGACTAGGATCTGATTTCCATGCATAGTTTATGCGTGTATTCTAACTTTTTTCATCTATCGCGATTTCCAGCAGAGGAGTATACGGAGTTTGAAAGAAGACATACCCCTTATGCTTGGGATACCAATAGAACAACAACATCTAATTTATTGCGGACAAGTTTTACAAGGTGATCAAGTCATTTTTTTCATACAGTATCTTTCTAGTATTGTAATTAATAAACCAACCTATATCATTCTTATATTTTACTATTAATGTAACCAACCAGTGCCATTAGTTGTTCCAAAGAACCAGATAACAGAAACAAAGTGCTAAGGGCTTCCACCTTTGAACTGGTAAGCTGAAGAAACAAAAAACATTGAAGTTCTTAACACCGTTAAAGGTTTTCACAGTCCAATAATAGAGCAATAGTGAAATTATTTTAATCAACAGCACTATAGTAAAATTTGCCATCACGAACAAACAAAAAAATCTTTACGTAATTAACAAAAAGTAGAATATCTCAACTACCGAGAGATAATTAATTATGGTGATAAATTCGTCATAATAGTTGTAACATGGGTTGATCAGACCGATTGTTCCAGAAGCCAGAGCTCCGTTGGATATACAACTCTTTGGTATGTGAACGAAAAATGTGACATCCATAAAGTGTAATGGAGGGATTTAGTACTCTATTTATAGTAGACCCATAAGAATGAATATCCCAATTCCCAAACACTAGTGTTGGTACATCATCAAAAAAATTTAAAAATAAATAAAAGCCTACACTAAATTAACCAAACCTCGAGATATGTTAAAATAACTGATTTGATCAGACATTAGTTACCAAATATATGAATAGCCAAATTAATTAATATTGGAAAGAAACATGTCCAAATGAAGCAGAATGGACTATTTATGTAGCTGAGCCTAACAGATTTTGGGTCATTATCATTGTAGTATGTTATCCAAAAAGAATAATATATTGTCAAATAACTTCCACTTTAACTTATTTTTGGTCATTTATAAATTTCTTTGGTGATAAAACTTCAATAAGCGTTGACGACTGCTATTCTTCTTATTGTCAAGTAACCGTTTTGATGACTAACAAACTAATTTGAGGTCTAGTCGATATCAGGTTGTAGTGCAAAGGTTGTGTGTGGGTTACAGTTGTAATGGTTATCTTGGTTGGTGAAATGTCACCTTCTTTGTACTGAAGGACCAGTGATCCCTTTGGTGTCATCTGTAGCAGTATAAAAGGAGCATGTCTAAGAAACAAACACAACTTTTGGAGAAAACAAAAAGTGAATACTCATCTTGTTCTAAAAGTTCTCCTTTGAGAAGCTCGACACAAACATTCGAGGGACCTGATAGAAGAAGTCTAGAGTTTTGTTTGTATATGGTGTTGCGTTGTGTTTGTAACATTGTAAGATCACTTTCTAATCTATAAAGGAAATTTGATCATTGTTCATGTTTTGGTTTATAGTTGAGGTGTGACAACACAAGTACACTAAACATGGCCAAAAGTACTATCAAGCGTAAGAGAACAAAGCCCATCGATGTAAGACATCATTTTCTCAGGGAGCAGGTTGAGAAAGGAAATATCTGCATGAAGTTTTGTAGCACTAAAGATCAAATTGCAGACCTTTTCACCAAGTTACTTGGTCAGGACCAGTTTGAGAGTAACAGAATGACGCCGGGATTGATCAAACAGAAGCAACCTGAGCCTATATGATGGTGATGCTTCTCGTGTTCTTGTCTAAAACTCCTATGTAGGTATCTGAGTATTTGTTCATAGTATTTCGAATTCTTATTTTTTCACGGTAGGCTTGCATGATCGACAATCTCATAGGAACTGAAGATGTGACATTGAAAGAAGTTCACTTAAGTGTTTGATCGTCAGGGATGTGGTTCCCAATGAGGTTAGTATTTGTTGCATAGCCTTGTAGCATTTATGAGACTTTTCAGGACTTGTCATGTCGCTTCAACTTTTCTGAACCAACATCTTTTTGACCCATTCCCCGAAGAATCGTGAACAATTAGGGACTAGACACCTCATTTCCCCCTCTATAAAGTGCATTAAATCCCTCATCGTCTCTCTCAATTTTATGTTTAAACCGATGGATTCTCAACACTTCTCTTGCCCACTCCCTCAATAATGTCTCATTCTTCCCAAATTTTAGAAAAGGAAATGTCTTCTGGCAACGAGACACCCCTATCCCACAAAATCATAACACCTCACACCTATCCACACGCCTCTCAAACCTGAGGAGTTGCACTAACTAACTCACACCATTTCTCCTTCATCTCCTTTACCCACCTCCCCTGCAGAAAATGTAAAATCATGTCATGAGCCGGACCAAGGGCCTAGAAGGGATACAACGAATGGGAACTCGAGGTCCCCAAACAAGCATCAAAGTATCCAAATCCACATCATTTGTTCGGAAACGCATTCAAAGAGTAAAAACATAGTTCTAAGGGATGGGAAAGTTTGACATATGCTATGGGGATACTAAAGGGAAAGGGATTTACGTGGATTCACAAAGCACGTAGCACATAGGAACTGAGAGGCGGATAAGTATGACTCACTCTATGGTGGGGGGGGGGGGGGTACGGGGCTTAGAATCTGCCACCTTCCCACATCAGACATACATACATATCATGACTCCCATAATCAATCCATAATGGACATATCCAATAGATAACTGAAATAATAAGCTTCAATTGCAACACATAACATATAGAATCTACGAGAGTCTACAAGATGTCCAACAATGCCTCTAGCAATAAGATGGGCGGGGGCCAAGACATGTCCCAGGCTCACCCTCAATTATGAAAATAAGCATAAAGCAGCGTAGGTAGAAGGAAGGTGGTTTGTCCTGGGAAGATAGACTCACCACAATATCAATCTCTCCAAACTAAAGCTAATGGTCAACCGGTAGATGAACGTAGCGCTCGGCCCCTACATGGTAAAATCATGTAGGCATAAGGTATGCGTTAGTACGTTTGAATGTACTAGTATGCGGGCATTCAATGCACATGACTTATCAAACTTGCATTTCAATGTTAGATGACAAAGGCACATAGTATAGAAAGAATCATATATATAGAAGGAAAATCATATACAATATGCCATGAAGTTCTTCATGCATGAATGTCATAATGCTCATATATATATAGTGGGGATGGACTATAACCAACACATCAAACCATGCAGCTATTACATGAATAAGTCCAATAAAGACCTTCCATCGGTAGGAGAAGGTTACTTCCCAAGGGTAATATACATCAAACCTTATGACCCAATCATTTCGGTGGATGGGCACCTTTCTTACGGGCAACCCCATTTTAGGCGGATTTCCAAAATCATATCCATAAACGAATAACCATTTCTTATGACCTGGTCATTTCGGCAATGGCTTCCGTTCCTATATTGGCACAAAGTTCGAGAAAAGGAAGATGACCCTTGGGGATAGCCCTGACGCCCCCAATCCATCAATGCTAAGTCAAAACATCCCACGAGAATACTTATACATATTTGTGCTTCCAAGAGATACGATTTTCGTTCAAATCCGTTCAATGCAGATTTAGTCTCAAAAGCCAAACCATAAATCATATTCATGGTACTCATGCAAGGAATAGCTCATGCTCATGAAAAAATGGTGCAAGCACCCAAAATTCTCAAAAAGCCATAATCATTGACATATATGTGATCACATTCTTTTCATAACCAATACCCTATCAAAATCAATTCATAAAACATAATTGGGCTTAACCAATTTCATAATGTCCATAAAATCCATTGTTCATGAATGAAAATGCCATAAATGGTGTGAGAATAACATGGGTAATTGAGATTCAATCTAAAAGCATCAATATAAAACGAAATTGAAGCAAGTCCATAATTAAATCAACATTTAAATAATAATATATATCATCCATGCATAAATCAAGCTTTAAGGAGACATGCATGTTCATAACTTCAATGTAAATCATCATAATAAGGATTAAAGTAACTTAAAACCATAAATAAAGTACAGCTCATACATCAACTGAATTTATTAAACAATAATTTTCAAAATCCATATTTAAAGTAAGCAAAATTCCATGAAAATCAATTCAAAAGAGTTTGGGTTTTCTTGGTTGAAAGGGACCAAGAATCAATCCCACATACCTAATTCTTGGAGGTGAATTTGAGATGAATTTGACTTGAAGATGGACCCTAATTGGAGATCTTGCCTTGAATCTTGAGGGAAAAACTAGAGAGGATTTTTAGGAGTCGACTTTTAGAGTGAGAGAGTGTTCTAATGAAAATGAATTAAAATGGAGTAGTATCAGCTGATTTAGATGCTTAGGATGAGTAAAAAGGTCATAAAACACTTTTAAAATAAATCATAATTACATAAAAGCCATTAACGAAACAGATGAAAATTGAGTCGTCGTGGCTTCACGGGCCGTGTCAGTGCTAGTGAGACACTTAGGCAAATTTTTGCAATGCTCAACACTTATAATTTTCGACGCGAAGAAACATCATACGGATGGCCACATGGCCCATGTGGAGTTACACGGGTCGTGTAAGTAGCCGTCAACTTACACTTAGGAATTTTTTTGCACAAAAAGTTACAAGACGCTGATATCATACTTAGGGAAAATTCATTTCAGAAGCCATACGGTGGGCCACACAGTGCGTGAGCCTTCACACGGACCGTGAAGGTGGCCGTGTGACCTCACTTAGCCTCAATTGTTGGCGTCCCAATCTCCAGGCCACCACACGGCCCTCCAAACGGTCTGTGAAGTATCATACGGACTGTGTAGTCTCCCTTAAGTCAACACTTGGTCCAATTCTTACCCAAAATGATATTTTAAAGTTTCGATAGAGTCGTACAAGGTCTTGGTTATTACAAATCACTTCCTAATTTGAGTTAGGCTTGTTCCCCTAACACTCCTATTTGAGCACGTGGTTTCACCACTGAAGGTTGCCTCCAAGTATTATTGCTACTTCCTCTGCTAAAGAACAGGCTACATAGTCTCAACCTGGTCTCACCTCCTCTTCAATGTGTGAAAACCATTTTGATAGAGACCTGCTAGTTGACAAGGGACGGAGTCCAATATTTTGGCTGAAGGGCCAGAGTGGGTGGCTAAAGGAATGGAAGATCTTAAGGAAGAGTGATGCCACTGATAAAGGAAAGGAGAAAGTCAGTGATGATAATTAAGAGGCTACAAGGATTTACCTCACTAGGGTTACTCATCTAAAGCTTATGAGTGATGCAATGGCAGCAAGTAAGTCCAAGGCTACCAAAAGGAGAAAACTGAGCAGTACTATTATGGTGGAGGATGAACAAGTTCCAGGTAAAATTGGTTGATAAGGACTTGGTATGTCTCAAATTGCACACAGAGATAACCAATGCCTCATAGAAGTTGTCTAAGGGTTCTAAGAAGGACAAATCGAAGAAAAGGGAAGAAGGGAAGTCAAAACGGGGTGACCCTGCTTCCACTCGGGGACCAGCCTTACAAGTGAAGAGGACCAAGGTAGAAAGGGTGCTGAGTAAGAAAGAAAGAATTGAAGTTCTTGAAAAGCAGAAGGTGTTTAGTAGGCGGTTGTTTTAGCCCGATACAGAAGGAAAGCCAGGTATGACGGAGTTGGTTGATGTTTTTTTATTACAAGGGTATGACCACTTGTTTGAGCGGCCTAATCGCACTCTCCGTGAGTGGGAACTTTGAAACTTTTACTACAACATTGAGTATTGGGAGGATAGGGGCTTTAAATTTCCGTTGGAGATGTTTCTTTATGGGTAGAGAATGAGGTTTTAGGGGTCATTTTGAAGGTTCCACGAAAAGGCACGAGGATTGTGGTAGACAGGTCCCCTACAAAGTGATTCTTAGTAGAGGCTGGGAAGGTACCTAAACTGAGTATTGCTGTTGTGTCGAAGAAGTTCTTGAAGGGGCAGTACTAACTCTATTTTTGAGTTTGTCATCAAGGTCCTTCTGCCTCAGATGGAAAAGCGGACCATTACTATCATTGCCAACCTTTTCCATATGAAGGCCGACAACAAGATGGAGGCAACCAATCTCCCTGTCTTGATGATTGAGCATATTACCAAAGTGATGACCATGAAATATAGAAAACATGGTCTTACTTATGGATATATTCTGAACCATGTTATTTAGCACATTGGTGTGCGACTAAAGAGGGGAGTACTAGGTACCATTAAGTAGGCCTTCTCCCAGACTACTTTGGTGGAGTCTGAGTGGAGTAAGGGGAGAGCCTGTACCAGAAAATCTCAAGTGTCAGATCTAATTGCTCAACAAGAGGCTCTCAAGGACAAGGTGGGGGAGCTTACAGCTGCACTAGCAGGCAAGGATGATGAGCTAGTGACCTTGAACACCCAACAAACTTAGTTGTCCCTAAGGGACCTGGTTCTGTAGTGTTGGCCCGGCTGAAAGAGGAGAATGCGCAATAGGATTTGGAGATCAAGTCCCTTACTTAGAATCTCCTTTAAGCACGTCAGGACTCTAATGCTAGAATAACACTTCTTCTTCAGTCCTTTGCTCCCAAACCCTCTAATCCCTAGTATGTCCTACCCTATTTTCCTTTTTGTTCACCCCTTTTATTTTATAACCTTTTTTCGGCTTGTTCTCATCAGTATTTTTCTATGAAATGAATGTTTTCCTTCATGATATAAACACGTGTTATGAATCTAACTCATGGTTACTGTTCTGTTGTTCCTATGATTTGCTCATTTTTGCTATCTCGTGTCATATGAATTCCTTAGCTATGGATCTTCTGTCAGTTTATTGTTTATGTTTTAATGATGGAAAAAAGGGGAATATAGCTTAATTAGAGGGGCAATTCATTCAGTGGGAACAGGTTAGAAGGTATAATTCATTATATGAATTTTGTCATTATAAGGGGATCTTAGTTTGTCATTATCAAAAATGGGGAAAATGTTGAGTTACTGTTTTGATGACTAAAACACTAATTGGAGGACCAGGTGGATATCAGGTTATAGTGCAAAGGCTGTGTGTGGGATACTACTCTAAAGGTTGTCTTGGTTGGTGAAATGTCACCTTCATTGTACTGAAGGACCATTGGTTAGTTTGGTGTCATTCGTAGCAGTATAAAAGGAGCATATCCAAGCAACAAACACAAATTTTGGAGAATACAAAAAGTGAATATTCATCTTGTTCTAAAAGTTCTCTTTTGGCTTCTATTGAGAAGTTCAACACCATCCTTCGAGGGATCTGATAGAAGAAGTCTATAGTTTTCTTTTATGTATGGTATTGCATTTTGTTGTAACATTGTAAGATCACTTCCTAATCTATAAAGAAAAGTTGATCATTGTTCATGTTTTGGTTGATAGTTCTAGATCTCTCGGCGAGTCCAGGACTTGAGGAGTTTTGGGTAGTAGTCTAACTTCATTAAGGAGGTGAGAGTGTAGACTAGTGTTTGATTTTGTTGCCCGTGTCTTGTAAATTTGTTGCAAGTGGGAATGGTAAAGGAGTGAGGTAAAGGAGTGAGGCAAATAAACTATATTTGTTGTATTTGACTACTTTGCTCATTCATTTAGTGAATTTTTGGTGTTGAAAATCCTGTTGGACAAGTCATGGTTATTCCTCACTTGAGGAAGGAGCTTATGTGTTATGTTCCTTATTTTTCTTCTTTATTTAGTTTCATATATGTATTACTTTAAGGGACCTAGTCTCTGACTGTTGTGGACACATTTTATTCATCAAGTGTTATTACTAACTGCCACTCTTAATCCCCAAAAATAAGCAAATTAATATACAAAATATTAATATTAAAATGCCTATAAACCAACACTTTTTAACTTAATTTCTCTGATGAGATTCATAAATTTCATACTTTTGATTCGCTTATCTCCCTGGTATTCTTCTTTGAGAAAATCTCATATTACTTTTGTTGATTCCAGCAACATGATTCTTGAAAAACTTATAGGTGAACAGCATATAAGCAAGATTTGCCATGGATTTTCTTGTCTTCCTTTCCATGTGAAGCTTGATCTGAGCCATTGTTGAGTTGCCAGGTAAAGCAGAAATTTTGTAATCCTCCTCTGTTGCATCCAAGAGATCACATGCCTCATGAGTTTTCATCTTGATAGCTCATACCTGGTAGTTCTCTCCATCTAACACTGCTGGAGAAATAGCGCAAGAACCAGAAGAATTTTCCATTTCCATGTGTTCTGATGGCTTTTCAAGGAAAAAGGCAGGGAACTGTCACTCAGATTACACTTACAAGTCCCTTAAGAAGAGGGTCTCTGGTACCAATTTGTTGGTGTTTTATAGATGATAAGGATATAAAAGAGAAGAAAAAGAGAGTCTTCCGTTAAGTTTAAAGAAGAGGTGTTTAAATATAATAAAATCCTAAATAATCTGTTGTAAAATGATGTAGTGACTCAAATAGAAAACTTACTAAAAACTAAGAACTAAGTCTAACAACGGCTACTACATGCTTAAAGACTAAGAAACTCATAACTGAAAACTAAAATAAAAAATCCATCTTTTGGAAACAGAAAATACATCAGCATCCATGCCATCATGCCAACTCAACATCAAATAACAGCTAATGAGGCAGATTTTAACAAATAAAATCTGTTTCACAGTAAGTTTTTTAAGTCTTACAATATCACCAAGTTTGAAAAGCCAGAACTGATGTTTGGTCGAAAGGCAGAAAGAAGCAAGAATCCGATGGGCAAAACAACTTACAGCACAAAATACAATAGAATTGATCGTCTTTTTACTCAAGGAAACTTCAAAAGACTATACCACCCATACAAGAAAGTGGAAGATAAAGAGAAATACTCAAGCTTCTTTTGTTCCAGAAAACACAACAAATTTGGAAGATTTATAGGCATTATGACTGCAAAAGGAGAGAACAGACTTGTCATTATTATTCCAGAAGTTACATTAAATATGGGATAGGGAGATATAGCATTTAAGAATGATAATTTCATCAAAGAACAAAAAGGAGCATTTATTACAATGATGTTTTTGGACAAGTTGATATTAATGGTGGCCATCAAGACATGCAATTGGTCAATTGCTCTAACGATGTGACATTGAACACCGAGGATGTTGAACCTTTAGAATCGGGATACCTAGAGGAGGAAACTGATGGTGATAAGGATGTGTCAATTTGGTCAATCAAAATACAATCAGGTTAAGCAAGGAATTCGAGGTTGAATTTCAAGGTTGTAGAAAGGAAGCTTTCGCTCTATTCAAGGAGATTGATAGCAGAAAGCAGTCAAATCCTAAAGAATCAGAAACAAGGGTTATGGGAGCTCCCAAAATTAAGGAAATGAATGTTTTGGGCATGGACATGAAGCTCCAAAATACGAGGTCTAGAAACAAGAGGAAAGGGAACTCTAGGGTGTTGCAATGAATGTCAAAATAATTTCAAGGAATGTTAGGGGATTAAATTGCAGAGAGAAAAGGAGGGTGATCAATAGTTCAGCTCAAAAACGGGAAGCATATGTCCTCTGTAAACAGTAAACTAAACTGGAAAGATATACAAGTGAACTAATAACACAGGTGGTAAATAAGGGAGTCAAGTATGGGAAACTGGAGACAAGTAGAATAAGGGGAGGTATTTCGATACTGTTGGATAGCATGACTTGGAGAGGAAAAGTAGTTGAAATGGGTGCTTACATTTTTACTTGTAGATTCAAGTTGATAAAAAATGATTTTGATTAGCACATGAAAGGGGTATACACACCAAATTGCAATCAGGACAAGTTCCTATATTCTATTGAATGTGTTCTGATCACACACCAATTGCTTCAGAGTCGCGGTTGGGAACACAAAATGTCTTCTTTCAAGTTTGAAGGATGGTGGAGGGAAACTAAAGGCTTCAATGAGAAAGTTAAAAGCGTTAAAGGATAAAATTAAGTGAGTGGAGCGCAAGAAACTACGGAGATTTGGAAAAGAATGAAGATATGATTCTGCACAAAATTGAAGAGATGGACAATATTCAACAGAACGAATCTTTAAGATGAGAAGAGGCCACTTAGAAATATAATATATTCATGGAATTTGAAGATTATGCCAAAAGGAAGCGCTATCATTGAGACAAAGATCAACAAGACTGTGGATTAAACAGAGTGACAAACACATAAAGTTCTTCCAGACTATTGCAAGTGCTCGCAAAAGGAATAATCACATTGATCATCTTATATAGGAGGAGAAGATATTGTGGAGGAAGATCTAACATCCCATCATGAATGCAAATCATATATAAATGCATAAAACGAAGGAGTAATCGACTCCAAGCTAAAACATGAACTTTAAGACTAATTTCATGAGCATGCATGCTAAGTTAGAATAACTAAAACGTCTGAGTTTTGAAAGAGTTTATAGTAAGATCTTATACCTCAAACCGAAACTGAAGCTGATGTAAAGAACTGAGGATAATGGGACATCATATTTGCTTCGGCCTCCCAAGTAGCACCTTTGATTGGCTGATTCTACCATAAAACTTTAACTAAAAGAGACTTCTTCATTTCTCAATTTTTGAACTTGACAATCTTGAATCTCAACTGTAACTTCTTCATAAGATAGCTTTTCCTTTGCCCCCACACTCTCTAATGGCACAATTGAAGCAGGATAACCAATAAACTTTTTCAACAAGGAAATGTGAAATAGCGGATGCACCAATGCCAACTCCAAAGGCGAATCCAACTCAATAAGCTACCTTAATAAAATGCCTAAATATCTAATATAGGCCTGTATAACGGGGACTAAGCTTCCTTTTTTTTGCAAAAACACATACCCTTCATGGGTGAAATTTTTAAGTATACCCAATCATTAACATCAAATTGAAGGTCTCTTTTTCTCACATTTGAATAAGACTTTTGTCAACTTTGGACAATTTAAACCTTTTTCTAATAAGTCAAACCTTCTCCATGGCCTCGTCATTAATTGAGCCTTATTAAAGGGACTTCACCAACTTCACATCTCCGAATATAAGATCTACACCTACCATAGAAAACCATAAATTGTGCCATTTAGGGAGGAATAGAGATAGGCTAAGTATTTATGCCAAATTAAATTCCCTTTTATTGGGGATACAGGGAAGGTTATCGGGAAACTCCTACACAACAAGAACTTACTCAAAACCCAGTGCCTCCACATTAGAATCCATAACTCGAACTAGATGATAGATACAACCTTTGAAAAATTTCTTTCTATTGTCAAGGTAAGAAACAAATCGAACTGTAGGCATTGTAATACTACCCTACTATTCAATGACCGGCTTATTAGAAAACTGAAATCTACCACTCAAGTCTTGCAACCAACCAAAGCAAAAGACAACTATAACCAATCCATTCAAAAATTGATATCAAAGTCGAGCATATCAAGCTCTACTAAATCAGTTGAAGTGATTTTCACAAGGACCAAAATGGGTCAATTTCATATACCCGTATGGCTAAGACGAACTCACCAACGAGAGTAAAGACTGGGAAGGGCTCTAAAAGATTTCAAGACTTACACTAAATCTAAAAGCAACATAAAGAGTCACAAATGACAAGTTTGCTCTCGGATCTCTCAAGGCATAAACATCATGATGGTAGACTCATAACACACTCGTGACTATATTGGTAGAAGACTCTTTATCCGGTAAAGTCTAAAGAGAATAGAACCTATCTTAGTGCTATCTGGCACTAGAAATAGAAGAAGCACCCTGGTAAGTCGAGCAACCTGTAGAAGAACAATACTGAGTTTGACGATAAACATCTCCATAGCTGCCAACCTATGAAAGGAAATCTCCTGACCTATAACCAAGGTTATCACAACCAAAACATGCACCAGACTGGCCAAGCAATCCTCCCACACTTTTGACACATGGGGAAAGAGCTTCCACTAGAAGCACCACTCTAAGGCCTGCCTATCTTTGCTGAACTTGCACACCGGGGAATTAGCAACAAATAGGGTCAAGCATAAGAACTCCTGATGGAATTAAGAACAACCACCACTAGGCATCTGATGAGAATAGTTACCACCATCGGTTCGTGCTCTCTGTCTTCCTAGCACCCTCGTTGATCTTCTCCTCCTCAATCTGTTGGGCATAGGTTATCAATTGAGAGATGCCCATCTGTTTAATCAGCATGGAGGTTTTGCACTCCTTTACTGCCAACCTTGAGATACCAGAAATGATCATGCTTATGCGAGCCTTAGGTTCAGTATTAGAGCCCTAGAATGAGTATTAGTGTTGGTGAACCCTGGGGTCAGAATAGCAACATTTTCTGGACATTAGATTAAGTAAGTCCTCATCGTTTTGGATTTAACCTTTTATTCTATGATATCAGACTGTTTAGACTACTCATCGTTTTGGATTTAACATTTTCTGCATTTTCTGGACATTTTTCCTTCATTCAGTATGGTTATGAATGTCATGTGATTAGCTTGACATCCGTCAAGATTCTAAGTAGGGTATTGCAACTAGGGGTAGGCTCAGGTCATGACAATAAGTTTGTCCAGGAACCATGAGGACACAAATAAAGCATGCCGATAAAGCTAATACTAACCGCAGATATAAAAGGGAGAACCTACACCGACAATATAAAATAATGTAGGCAAAAAGTGTGCAGTCTGTACTATGGAAAATACTGAGTATGAGGAACATGCAATAACGAAACAAATAATAATGAGTTTAAAATGCAATAATGCAATGACCAAGCTAAACATAGAGTAAAACTGATAATCTGATTTCTGAAAACATATAACAAGGTCAATGCAATATCTCTAAAAACATAATCATGACGTAAGACTTTGCAGGAAGTACCTTTAACTGACATAAATCATGTGAGCTATAACATGAAGTCCGGTGTACAACTCCTAAACTGTCTCACTTTCCAAGGTGAAGACCATAATTACAAGCCTAGATGGATCTATTAGCTAAGTTAAGCCTCTACTAAAGGGTGACTTACTAAATAGTCAAACCTCAACTAACACGAACCCTTCTCATCCAATGATAGCAAGTAGTTCTATGACAAAGGAATTTCTACGAAAAGTCGCATGCCTCAACTAACATTTGAGCCTCTATTCCAAGGTCTACTCGGTGCTTAGTAAACTTCCAATGAAATTAGCTTGCATAATCATAATCATCATTAGGTTTATGACCAAAGGTCTTGTGCATATTTTATTTGTTTAGACTATATATATGTATGTTAAAGTGATTTGAAACATTTTTGATATATAATGGTAGAGTCAACGTGATCAAGGGCCAGAGAGGTTTGAATGAACGACCCAAGACTACCTCCATGTCTAAACACGGTACTTATAATCCCAAGGGACCCTCAGCAAACCATATGGCACATTGAAAGCATATTGAAGTTAAAATCATCATGAGTGGAAGTAAAGCATAAAACAGTGTGAATATCTTATAGCCTAAAAGTAGGGGAAATATAGTAACTTCAACAAATCATAACTCTAATCGAGTCTCTAATAGTCATAATTGAGTCACTAGGACCAGCCCCTAGCTGTTGGGATACGGAGCCTAATTAATATGTAAAATTTCTTTTTATATATTAACGATCTCGCCCAAATTTTATGTTATACGTTTTTTTATTCTCCGTGTATTCTGTAATAGTGTTATTATTAATATAAATATTGCATCACTGTGGAGGTTAGCCACAAGGTGTTACCACGAACTGACTTTTTCTCTCTCTCGGTTTACTAAAATCTTCTTGATTCTTGAATTGTTCTTCGAAATTACAAGGTGTTTTTGTAATCGATCCTAACACTAGCTTAACTCCAAAGTCTGAAAATTGAAATCTGAGCATAAAGTGAATAAAAGAATAAATTGTCCTCGATGAATGAGGATTCACCAACACAGACAGCTGATTTGGTCAATACTAACCGCAAACCTGATATGGAGCATCTACGTCTATATTATAAAACAATATAGGCTAAAAGTTTGCAGTCAACACTATGGAATGTACTTAGTATGAGGAATATGCAATAATGTTATATGAAACCAAAATAAGTGAAATCCTAATAAGCAATGAACAAGTTAAACCTGAAGTAAAACAGATAATCTGATTTTTGAAAGCATAAAATGAGGTCATTGCAATATTTTTTGAGAAACATAATCATGGCATAAATCTCGCGTAGATATCAGGCCACAACCCGCGGGTGACATATACTAAAGAGTCATACCTCAACTAATGGGAATCATACTCATTTCTCAGTGGCACATAGTTCTACTAAAGGTTGAAGATGTTCATTTAACTTACCACTATCCACTAGACTGTGGTTATAGATACAACTTTAGCCAGGGTATAATTAGTCATAAGCCAACCAAGTCCAGCGAAAAAATAAAATACAGAAGAAGTAGAAGATTATGTAGATGCAGTGAAAAATATTGAAGGAAGAGAAGCAAAACTAGATGTTAATGGTGGCCACCAAGACATGCAATTGATCGTTTTCTCTAACAGTGTAACATTTAACATCGAGAATGTTGAACCTTTCGAATTGGGATACCTAAAGGAGGAAACTAAAGGTGATATGGATGTGTCAATTTGGTCCAACAAAATACAATCAGGTTAAACAAGGAATTCGGGGTTGAATTTCAAGGTTGTAGAGAGGAAGCTTTTGCTCTATTCAAGGTGAAAGCAGTCAAATTTTAAAGAATTAGAAACAAGGGTTATGGGAGATCCCAAAATTAAGAATGTGAAAGTTTTAGGCATGGACATGAAGCTCCAAAATACGAGGGCGAGAAACAAGAGGAAAGGGAACTCTAGGGTGTTGCAACGAATGTCAAAATAATTTCATGGAATGTGAGGGGATTAAATTGTAGAGAGAAAAGGAGGGTGATCAATAGTTCAACTCAAAACTGGGAAGCAGATGTCCTCTGTTTACAGGAAACTAAATTGGAAGGGTATACTAGGGAACTAATAAAGCAGGTGGGAATTAAGGGAGTCAAGTATGGGCAACTCGAGACAAGTAGAACTAGGGGAGGTATTTCGATACTGTGGGATAGCATGACTTGGAGAGGAAAAGTAGTGGAAGTTGGTGCTTACACTTTGACTTGTAGATTCAAGTTGACAAAAAATGATTTTGGTTGGCACATGACAGAGGTATACGCACCAAATTGCAATCAGTACAGGTTCCTATACTCTGCTTAATGTGTTCTGATCACAAATCAATTGTGCTTCAGAGTCGCAGTGTGAAACCCCGTGCTCCTCGTCTTCTATATATACATAGGGTGGTGTGTCATATAAGACATACATGAATTTGTATAGAACCTAAGGATAATAAGGTTGTCAATAAGTGGTAATTTCAAGGACCTAAAGTTTTAAGCCAAAGGAATAACCCTAATGCATATTCGGGATTAAAGAAATGACCCAAGTGGCACCTCGCCCTTTTCGGAAGGTCTAAATTAGGTTTCACTTTTCAGATGGAATTAAAAGTTTATAATTTGCTAATTATGGATTTCTTTAAGTTATTTTAATAGCACAAAGGTCATACATTATGTTTTGGAATCAAGAAAGTTGCAAGATAAAGGTTGGCCAAAGTTACCGTAACTTTCTTTAAGAAATCCTTCTTAAATTTGGGTCAAATGTATTGGCTCATATCTCCCAAACTATAAGGAGTTAGAAGGTCCATGACCTATCAAACTGAAGATCTATGAGTCTAGTTTGCAACACACAAAACCGCGCATCAAACCGACCTCAGAATAAAGAGTTATGACCATTTTACCGAGACTGCCCGAGCTGGAAACCGGGTCATGTGTCGGGTCGGGTTGACCCGACTTAAATGTCGGCTATTTTGACTCTGTAAGGCTCAAAATTGAGCCATTTTCGTCCCAAACAAGTTTACAACAGAAGAGAAAGCTCCCAAGGGTTCTCTAAGCGATTTAGGTAAGTTTTTCGCATTTTTACCGTTAAAATTCGTCTCCGTGCCTAGAAATGTGTGCCTTATGCTTTGGAATTATTTTTCCCTCATATTAGCTGTGTTTGGAGCTGTTCTTGGGCTGTAAAAAAAGTTGTGTTCTTGCTGGTATTGTTGGTTTGCAGCTGGTGTGTTTAGGTTATAATTGTGGAGCTCTTTTCCGTTAATTTTACGAAGTTTTACGGACATTTCCTCGCGTAAATGCTCCTTGCCGAATCTGGTCATTAATGCTGAATTTTTGACTGTTTATATGTGTCTTTAAGCTGCGTATATATAGTCGTTGCAAAGCTTAGGACGTAAGGAACAACTTTGGTGAAGGAACTTTTGGCAATCGAACGTTCGTTGGAGAGGTATGTTAAGGCTAAGCTCCGTCCCTCCTTTTAGCACGAAATCTGGGAAGTTTCCCAAAATGTCAAATGCGATATCTTACTATTCTGTTGTTAGAAAGACCTTCTGTGAAAGGAACTGGGATTACAGCTGAGTTATTTTCACGGTGGTATTAGGTTGAAATTCCATTCGTTCATTTAAACCGAACATTCAATTTCTATATATCATTTTGTCGGTCTTCCGGCTACCTATTCATAGGTTAGAGGCGTTTCTCTTCTTGGTGTAGTGTCACTAAAATAAATGTAGAATGCAAGGGAAAACTTGTTAAAAAAGACATGTATAATTCCACGAGCCATATGTATATGTTGTGACAACGATTATGATGTTATGAGAATAAATGTATCAATGAGCCAAGATTGGCTAAATGACAATGACTGTGATGCTATGAGAATAAGTGTACCAAAGAGCCAAGATTTTCAAAGTTCTTGCTATGGCTTACTATGTGCATTCAACATTCATATCATACATTGCACGTTATGCATGGACTTCGAGCTATAATCGAAGGTATGGGGCCTATTTGCCCAACTATATATGTATATGGTACAGATGGCCACAGGTTGGCAGATATGATGCCGGTTAGCTACCGGAAAGGACCACCAGTGCTAGCATTTGGTTGGGTATGTCATGCATTTGCATCTATATATATGTATTCACGACATACGATACTCGAGCATACCATGCATTTTTTTTATCATTAGGAGGTGGCTTATTAGCCATTAAGGCTACTTGAGTTTTAGTTACAGGTGGTATTTCTATTAACCTTTTTACTATGGTTATCCATGATTTTACTTCCTGCCTTACATACCAGTACATGTTTATTCGTACTGACGTCCCTTTGCCTGGGGACGCTGCATTTTATTTCGTGCGTGCAGGTTCAGGTAAGGACTCTGATTGACCCCTTCACTAGGAGCCCTTGTCAGCTGTGAGTTGGTAAGCTCCACCTCTTCCTGGAGCTTTCACAGGATACTTGCTTTTTGTTGTACAGCTGGGTATAGTCGGGGCCCTATCCCGATAGTATTAGTAGTTCTCTTAGAGGCTATTGTGGACATGTTATTATGGGCTGGTCCTTTTGTACCCTTCAGTCTCCGGTCATCAGATTGGCATGTATATATAGTGTGTGTCTATACCTCTGTTGTGGCAGCCTTGCGGCTAGCCAGTACTTTATTATTTTGGCTTACTTCTCTTAATGTACATAATCTGTTGTTGACCAGGGCATGACCTAAATGGTCCCGACTTAGTTTCTTGTTTTTCTAAACATTATGCTGCCCGATTTTCTTCTGGTCCAAAGGTTAGTTAACTAGTATATTTAGTGGCTTACCCGGCCAATAATGGTATCGGGTGCCAGTCGCGCCTCCCCTCTTTTTGGGGCGTGACAAACATGGTATCAGAGCAGGTCGTGTTCTAGGGAGTCCACAATGCCGTGTCGAGTAGAGTCTTGATTATGGGTGTGTTGTGCACCACACTTATAATCAGGAGGCTATAAGGCATTTAGGATTGGTTACCTTTCTTTTACTTAATAGATCGTGATATAGAGCAAAGTTATAGGGACATATGAAATCTTAATCGTGCTTTGTGGTTTGTTTTATTTGTCAGGCTGTCTATATTCAAGGGATGGCACAACGTGGGGTAGATATGGATCCGAGAGAAGGTACCAGTTGTTCTTTACCGGGTCAGGCAGATACACTCCCTGTTGAGGCACGCAGAGAGCCTCCAGTATCTACAGTACCAGATTCACCAGCACCTATTGAGGGCCAAGGAGGTACAGTACCCCCAATCCTACCAGAGACTGGGGAGCACGGTATGAGAGAGGCGGGGGGATATGAGTGTAAGGGAGTATAGCCTTAGGTTTAATTCTTTGGCTAGGTATGCTTCAGATATTGTACGTACCATGAGTGCCAGCGTTCATTGTTATGTGGGTGGTTTGGGGGATCATTTGATCAGAGACTGCAGGATAGCCTCTTTACAGGATGGTGTAGATATTTCCCGTATTCAGGCTTTTGCTCAGACTATAGAGGATCTTTCTCGTCGGATTCGGGATACCCGTAAAGATATGGAGAAGAATAAGAGGGCTCGTACTATGGGGTCTTATAGGGAGCCACAAGGTGATTTTAGGCCTCCTTTTCACCGATATCCACCTCCGTCAGTGGGTAGTTCCCCGCCACAGATACAGGACCAGCGACTTGATCGTTATATTCAGTCAGGTCTGAGCCAGAGTTCACGCCAGCCTGAGAGCTATCGACAGGAACGATTTGCACCAATGAGACAGCCTACTCCTCCATGTGCAAAATGCGGTAAGCTTCATAGTGGGCAGTGTAAAAAGGGTTCAGGTGCATGTTACCATTGTGGACAGACAGGACATTATATTAGCCAGTGCCCGGGGTTAGGTAGAGGTACAACAACTCACCTTTCTAGATCCACTGCAGCCTCTTCATCCCCAGTACGTGCTCCCCGACCAGATCCACAGCTTACTCAGGGCCATGGTAGGGGGAGAGGTAGAGGAGAAAATTCAGATTCTACTAGTGGACAGAATCGCTTTTATGCACTCACAGGCCGACAGGATTCAGAGGCATCTCCAGATGTGATCACAGGTATATTGATGGTACATTCTCATGCTGTTTATGCACTGATTGATCCTGGCTCTACATTTTCATATATTACTCCATTCATTGCTGGTAAGCTTGATATGAGACCTGAATTATTGCCGGGGTCAGTTAGGGTATCTACACTAATTGGTGACTCAATTATAGCTAGTTATGTCTATCGATGTTGTACAGTGTTAATTAATGAGCGTCCAACCTCTGCTGATTTAATTGAATTGATTATGCTAGATTTTGATGTTGTTATGGGTATGGATTGGTTAGCAGCTTGTTATGCTAATATTGATTGTCGAGCAAAGCTAGTCCACTTCCATTTTCCAGGTGAGCCGGTCATTGAATGGAAAGGCAATGTTGCCTCGCCCAAAGGTAAGTTTATTTCATACCTTAGGGCTCGAAAACTAATCTCTAAAGGTTGTATATACCATTTGATTCATACTAGGGATAGTGATAAGGAGTCGATGACCCTTCAGTCAGTCCCTATTATGAATGAATTTCCGATGGTATTCCCTGATGAGCTTCCAGGGATTCCCCCCGAAAGGGAAATTGATTTTGCTATAGATTTGCTCCCGAACACGCAGCCTATATCCATTCCTCCCTACAGAATGGCTCCTGCAGAGCTAACGGAATTGAAGGAACAACTGAAGGATTTACTTGATAAAGGCTTTATTAGGCCAAGTACATCTCCATGGGGTGCTCCAGTGCTCTTTGTTCGAAAGAGAGATGGCTCCTTACGGATGTGTATTGATTACAGACAGCTAAATAAAGTCACCATCAAGAATAAGTATCCTCTCCCGCGGATTGATGACTTATTCGACCAGTTGCAGGGTGCCAAATGTTTTTCAAAAATTGACTTAAGATCCGGGTAGCACCAGTTGCGAGTCAGGGATGTTGATATTCCAAAGACAGCATTTAGGACGAGGTATGGACATTTTGAGTTCCTTGTCATGTCTTTTGGGCTTACAAATGCCCCAGCAGCTTTTATGGACCTGATGAATCGAGTGTTTAAACCATTCTTGGATGAATTTGTGATCGTGTTTATTGACGACATCCTGATATATTCAACGGTCAGAAGCTGAGCATGCAAATCACTTGCGAACCATATTACAGACTCTCCAAGACAATAGGTTATATGCTAAATTCTCTAAATGTGAGTTTTGGTTAAATTCTGTAGCTTTTCTTGGCCACGTTATTACAGGTGATGGTATCAAGGTCGATGGCCAGAAGATTGAAGCAGTAATGGCCTGGCCGAGACCATTGAATCCGACCGAGGTCTGTAGCTTTTTAGGCTTGGCAGGATATTATAGGAGGTTTGTTGAGGGATTCTCCTCTATCTCTGCACCGCTAATGAGATTGACACATAAAGCAACTAAGTTTCAATGGACTGAAGCATGTGAGCAGAGTTTTCAAGAGTTAAAGAAAAGGCTTACCACCGCACCTATCTTGGCTCTTCCAGATGGAGCTGAAGGCTACGTTGTATATTGTGATGCCTCGAGAATTGGCCTAGGTTGTGTACTTATGCAGCATGGTAGAGTTATTGCATATGCTTCTAGACAGTTGCGAAAGCATGAACAAAACTATCCCACCCATGATCTTGAGCTCGCTGCGGTTGTATTTGCTCTAAAGATTTGGCAACATTATCTATATGGAGTCCATATTGATATTTTTACTGACCACCAGAGCCTTCAATATTTATTTAAGCAAAAGGAGTTGAACTTACGACAAAGGAGATGGCTAGAATTACTAAAAGATTATGATGTGGACATTTTATACCATCCTGGTAAAGCTAATGTTGTTGCTGATGCACTTAGCCGGAAGTCCATGGGAAGTCTAAGCCATGTTGAGGCTGATAAGGTTGAAATGACAAAATACCTGTGCCAGCTAGCTAGTTTGCAGGTGCGATTGGTAGATACAGAGGAAGGAGGTGTAATTGTTCAAAATACAGCAGAATCTTCCATTGTTAATGAAGTAAAAGAGCGACAGCGCGAGGATCCTGAGCTTAGGACACTGAGGGAGAGCATTTCACAACAACAACATCCTCCATTTGAGCTGACCAGAGAGGGAGTCCTTAGGTACCAAGGCCGCTTATGTGTGCCAGATATCGGAGGACTCCGTGCCAGTATTCTTTCTGAGGCCCATTATTCTAGATATTCAACCCACCCTGGAGCAACAAAAATGTATCGGGACCTTCGACAAATCTATTGGTGGAATGGCATGAAAAGGGATATTGCAGAGATGGTAGCCCAATGTCCCAATTGTCAGCAAGTTAAAGCAGAACATCAGAGACCTGGAGGCCTAGCTCAGTATATTGAGCTTCCGCTATGGAAATGGGACATGGTAAATATGGACTTCATCACGGGTTTGCCTCGTACTATACGCAGGTATGATTCTATTTGGGTAATCATTGATAGGTTGACAATCATTTCTTGCCAGTAAGAACGACATATTCAGCGGAGGATTATGCTAAGCTTTACATTCAAGAGATTGTTCGCCTTCATGGAGTTCCATTGTCTATTATATCTGATCGAGGGGCTCAATATACGGCTCATTTTTGGAAGTCTTTTCAGAAGGGTCTGGGCACTCAGGTGAATCTCAGCACCGCTTTTCATCCACAAACTGATGGGCAAGCAGAGCATACCATCCAGACCGTCGAGGATATGTTACGTGCTTGTGTGCTGGACTTTAAAGGAAGCTGGGATGACCATCAACCTCTTATTGAATTTGCTTATAATAATAGCTTCCAAGCTAGTATTCAAATGGCGCCTTATGAAGCACTATATGGGAGAAGATGTAGGTCGCCGATCGGTTGGTTTGAGGTTGGGGAGGCAAAATTGCTAGGCCCTAATCTAGTTCAGCAAGCGATGGACAAAGTGAGAATTATTAGAGACCGATTGCAAACTGCCCAGAGTCGACAAAAGTCTTATACAGATGTTCGACGACGAGACTTAGAATTTGATGTAGAAGATTGGATTTTCTTGAAGGTATCACCCATGAAGGGAATCATGCGGTTCGGGAAGACAGGAAAGCTCAGTCCTAGATATGTTGGACCGTATAAGATTATTCGAAAGATTGGCAAGGTCGCATACGAGCTTGATTTGCCTTCAGAATTGGGGGCAGTCCATCCGGTGTTTCATGTATCGATGTTACGGAAGTGCATTGGAGATCCATCGCGTATTACCAATATTGAAAATGTCCACATTAATGAAGACTTGTCTTATGATGAGGTGCCAGTGGCTATTTTAGACCGACAAGTAAGAAAGCTTCGGAATAAAGAAGTGGCCTCCGTGAAAGTATTGTGGCGGAACAACAATATTGAGGAAATGACTTGGGAAGCAGAAGAGGAAATGAAGAAGAGGCACCCCCAGCTATTTACAAATCAAGGTAAGTCATATTTTAAAAGTTGGCAGTCATCTTTCTACAGTAACTTAAGTTTTAAATGAGTTGGGGGCATACTTTATATGGATCGTCAGGAGATAGCTATACAAAGCTTATAATTAGAATTCTCTTTTTCTTTCAAAGTTCATTTATGGAATGGAAAAAAAAAGTATATCCTCAAAAGTCACATTTCAAGAGTTAATAGTGCAACCAAGCCATTGTTTAGATACATTCGCGGTCGAATGTTCTTAAAGGGGGGAGACTGTGAAACCCCGTGCTCCTCGTCTTCTATATATACATAGGGTGGTGTGTCATATAAGACATACATGAATTTGTATAGAACCTAAGGATAATAAGGTTGTCAATAAGTGGTAATTTCAAGGACCTAAAGTTTTAAGCCAAAGGAATACCCTAAATGCATATTCGGGATTAAAGAAATGACCCAAGTGGCACCTCGCCCTTTTCGGAAGGTCTAAATTAGGTTTCACTTTTCAGAAGGAATTAAAAGTTAATAATTTGCTAATTATGGATTTCTTTAAGTTATTTTAATATCACAAAGGTCATACATTATGTTTTGGAATCAAGAAAGTTGCAAGATAAAGGTTGGCCAAAGTTACCGTAACTTTCTTTAAGAAATCCTTCTTAAATTTGGGTCAAATGTATTGGGTCATATCTCCCAAACTATAAGGAGTTAGAAGGTCCATGACCTATCAAACTGAAGATCTATGAGTCTAGTTTGCAACGCACAAAACCGCGCATCAAACCGACCTCAGAATAAAGAGTTATGACCATTTTACCGAGACTGCCCGAGCTGGAAACCGGGTCATGTGTCGGGTCGGGTTGACCCGACTTAAATGTCGGCTATTTTGACTCTTTAAGGCTCAAAATTGAGCCATTTTCGTCCCAAACAAGTTTACAACAGAAGAGAAAGCTCCCAAGGGTTCTCTAAGCGATTTAGGTAAGTTTTTCGCATTTTTACCGTTAAAATTCGTCTCCGTGCCTAGAAATGCGTGCCTTACGCTTTGGAATTATTTTTCCCTCATATTAGCTGTGCTTGGAGCTGTTCTTGGGCTGTAAAAAAAGTGGTGTTCTTGCTGGTATTGTTGGTTTGCAGCTGGTGTGTTTAGGTTATAATTGTGGAGCTCTTTTCCGTTAATTTTATGAAGTTTTACGGACATTTCCTCGCGTAAATGCTCCTTGCCGAATCTGGTCATTAATGCTGAATTTTTGACTGTTTATAGGTGTCTTTAAGCTGCGTATATATAGTCGTTGCGAAGCTTAAGACGTAAGGAACAACTTTGGTGAAGGAACTTTTGGCAATCGAACGTTCGTTGGAGAGGTATGTTAAGGCTAAGCTCTGTCCCTCCTTTTAGCACGAAATCTGGGAAGTTTCCCAAAATGTCAAATGCGATATCTTACTATTCTGTTGTTAGAAAGACCTTCTGTGAAAGGCACTGGGATTACAGCTGAGTTATTTTCACGTTGGTATTAGGTTGAAATTCCATTCGTTCATTTAAACCGAACATTCAATTTCTATATATCATTTTGTCGGTCTTCCGGCTACCTATTCATAGGTTAGAGGCGTTTCTCTTCTTGGTGTAGTGTCACTAAAATAAATGTAGAATGCAAGGGAAAACTTGTTAAAAAAGACATGTATAATTCCACGAGCCATCTGTATATGTTGTGACAACGATTATGATGTTATGAGAATAAATGTATCAATGAGCCAAGATTGGCTAAATGACAATGAATGTGATGCTATGAGAATAAGTGTACCAAAGAGCCAAGATTTTCTAAGTTCTTGCTATGGCTTACTATGTGCATTCAACATTCATATCATACATTGCACGTTATGCATGGACTTCGAGCTATAATCGAAGGTATGGGGCCTATTTGCCCAACTATATATGTATATGGTACAGATGGCCACAGGTTGGCAGATATGATGCCGGTTAGCTACCGGAAAGGACCACCAGTGCTAGCATTTGGTTGGGTATGTCATGCATTTGCATCTATATATATGTATTCACGACATACGATACTCGAGCATACCATGCATTTTTTTTATCATTAGGAGGTGGCTTATTAGCCATTAAGGCTACTTGAGTTTTAGTTACAGGTGGTATTTCTATTAACCTTTTTACTATGGTTATCCATGATTTTACTTCCTGCCTTACATACCAGTACATGTTTATTCGTACTGACGTCCCTTTGCCTGGGGACGCTGCATTTTATTTCGTGCGTGCAGGTTCAGGTAAGGACTCCGATTGACCCCTTCACTAGGAGCCCTTGTCAGCTGTGAGTTGGTAAGCTCCACCTCTTCCTGGAGCTTTCACAGGATACTTGCTTTTTGTTGTACAGCTGGGTATAGTCGGGGCCCTGTCCCGACAGTATTAGTAGTTCTCTTAGAGGCTATTGTGGACATGTTATTATGGGCTGGTCCTTTTGTACCCTTCAGTCTCCGGTCATCAGATTGGTATGTATATATAGTGTGTGTCTATACCTCTGTTGTGGCAGCCTTGCCGGCTAGCCAGTACTTTATTATTTTGGCTTACTTCTCTTAATGTACATAATCTGTTGTTGACCAGGTCATGACCTAAATGGTCCCGACTTAGTTTCTTGTTTTTCTAAACATTATGCTGCCCGATTTTCTTCTGGTCCAAAGGTTAGTTAACTAGTATGTTTAGTGGCTTACCCGGCCAATAACGGTATCGGGTGCCAGTCACGCCTCCCCTCTTTTTGGGGCGTGACACGCAGTTGGTTACACAACATGTCTTATTTCATGTTTGAAGGATGGGGACAGGAAACTGAAGGCTTCAATGAGAAAGTAGAAAGATTTGAAGGCTAAATTTAAGAGAGTGGAGCGCAAGCAACTACGGAGATTTGGAAAAGAATAAAGATCTGATTCTGCACAAAATTGAAGAGATTGACAATATTCACAAAATTGTGAAATCTTTCACGCAATAGCGTGTTTGAAGCCCTACTAAGCTAAAGAAGCAGATGAAGCATTGGGACTTGGAGAAGAATAAGATCACAGAGCACAACAAACCGCTAAACCATGTGCGTGTGATTGCTCGCCTATCATGAGTATACTTTAGAAAAAATGTTGTATTGTACTATGACTTTGCTTTACTATTAATTTATTTTCTTGATTTTAATCTTTGATTTTTAGAATTGGATTTCAAGTTAGTAATAAAGAATAGATTTTTAAGAGAAGAAGAGGCCACTCAGAAAGCTAATTTATTCATGGAATTTGCAGATTATGCCGAAAGGAAGAGATGTCATGGAGACAAAGAAGAAGAAAACTGTGGATTAAACAGAGTGACAAAAACACAATGTTCTTCCACACAATGTGCATTCTAACTTTTTTCATCTATCGCGATGTCAAGCAGATGACTATATGGAATTTGAAAGAAGACATAGCCCTTATTGTTGGGATACCAATAGAACAACAACATCTAATTTATTGCGGAAAAGTTTTACAGGATGATCAAGTCATTTCTTCATACAGGATACTTCTAGTATTATCATCAATGTATCAACTTATATCATTCTTATCTTTATACTATTGAAGTAACCATACAGTTCCATTAAAAGTTACAAAGAACCGGATAACAGCAACAAAGTGCTAAGGGCTTCCACTTTTGACTTGATAATTTGAAGAAACAAAAAACATAGAAGTGCTTAACACCGTTCAAGGTTTTCGCAGTCCAACAATGAGCAATAGTGAACTTTTTTATCTTAAGCACTATAGTGAAATTTTCCATCACGAACAAACAAGAAAATCTTTACTTAATCCACAAAAAATTGAATATCTCAACTACCGAGAGACAATTAATTATGGTGATAACTTCTTCATAATAGTCGTAAAACGGGTTGATCAGACTGATTGTTCCAGAAGTCAAAGCTCAATTGGACATACAACTCTTTTATATGTTAACAAAAAATGGGCATCCATAAAGTGCAATGGAGGGATTTATCACTTTATTTATAGTAGACCCATATGAATGAATATGCCAATTCGCAAGCATTAGTGTTGGTACTTCACGAGAAGATCTAAAAAATAAATAAAAGCCTACATTAAATTAACCAAGCCTCGAGATATGTTAAAACAATTGATTTGATCGGACATTAGTTACAAAACATATAAATAGCCAAATTAAGGAATATTGGAAAGAAACATGTCTAAATGAAGCAGAATGAACTATTTATATAGCTGAGCCAAATAGATTTTGGGTCATTATCATTGTAGTAAGTTATCCAAAAAGAATAATATATTGTCAAATGACTTCCATATTCACTTATTTTTTGTCATTTATAAACTTCTTTGCTAATAAAACTTCAGTAAGCATTGACGACTGCTAATCTTCTTGTTGTTAAGTAATCGTTTTGATGACTGACAAACTAATTCGAGGACTAGGTTGATATCAGGTTGTAATGCAAAGTCTATGCATGTGATACAGTCGTAAAGGTTGTCTTGGTTGGTGAAATGTCACCTTCATTATAATGAAGGACCAGTGGTCCCTTTAGTGTCATTGTAGCAGTATAATAGGATCATATCCGCATAACAAACACAACTTTTCAAGAATACAAAAAGTGAATATTCATCTCGTTCTTCAAGTTCTCTTTTGGCTCCTATTGAGAAGCTCCACACCAACGTTCGAGGACCTAATAGAAGAAGTCTATAATTTTCGAATGGGGTTGCAATGTGTTGTAATATTGTAAGATCACTTCCTAATCTATTAAGGAAATTTTATCATTGTTCACGTATTGGTTGATAGTTGTGGCTTTCTTTGCGAGTCGAGGCCTTGAGGTGCTTTTGTAGTAGTCTAACGTCATCTAGGAGGTGAGTATGTAGAATTGTGTTTGCTTATGTTGCTCATGTCTTGTAACTGGGTTGCAAGTTGGAATGGTTGGGGAGTGAGGCAAATAAACCATACATGGTATTTGACTACTTTGTTCACTCATTTAGTGGTTTTTTGGTGTTAGAAATCCTGTAAGACAGGTCGTGGTTGTTCTTTCTTTGAGCAAGGAGTTTTTCCATGTTAAATCTTATGCGTTCTGTTCCATGTTGTTCTTCTTTATTTAGTTTCGTGTATTTACTGCTTTAAGGGACCTTGTCCCAAACTGTTGTTGACACATATTATTCAACAAGTGGTATCAGAGCAAGCATCTCTAAACAGTTCACACCTAGAGATATTCTGATGATATGGATGCTCCACTTATTCTACAATAAGCACAATCATCCACCAGACATCCGAGATTCAATCATCAATTTTATGGATGGTGGAAGAATCGTATGCACAACTTAATTATGGCCGAGGACTATGAGTTATGGGACATCTTTCTTGATGGACCACATATTTTAACTGTTGAAGTTAAGGATGGTGAGATAACCAGGTTGGTTCCAAAAACCAGGCAACGATATTATGAGGCGGACCAAAAAAAGATCAAAAAGAACTATAAAGCAAAGAAGTTGATTGTGTGTTGTACTGGAGCTAAGAAATACAACCGGATATCAGCCTGTGAATCTGCAATGGAGATATGAGATTGCCTAAAAAATGTTCGTGAAGGCACTGAGCAGGTAAACGATTCTATGATGGATATGCTCACCTGCCAATATGAAGATTTCATAATGATGGAAGGAGAATCTATACATGATATGCATACAAGGTTCACGGCCATAGCCAATGAGCCAAAGTGTTTGGGTGTACTATAAGTTAGAGCAAGCAAGTGAGGAAGATACTTAGGGTACTTCCAAGATCTTGGGAAAGCAAGATTCATACCATAACAGAAGCCAAGGACCTGAAAACACTAACTATGGATATCCTCATTGGAAACCTCCAAACACATGAGTTAAACAAGCAACATGATACTTCTAAGAGAGGGGGAAAGAAGGATAAGTCCTTGGTCTTGAAATCAGCTTATAGTGATGAATTAATCGATGGTGTAGACATGGCGTATCTCACCTAAAGGTTCAAAAAGAACATAAGGAAAAATCATGGGTTTACAAAGAAAGGGAGTGCTGGTAAATTTCAGAACAATGTGGAGTTGTGTCATGGGTGTGGAAAGTCCGGGCATTATGTCAAAGAATGTCCTCAATGCAAGAATGACTACAAAATAGTTCCAAGTATGGAAAGGATAAGCGGAAGGACCAGGTCCCCGAAAAATTCCGAATGTAGGCTGCAGTTGATAGGATAGTAATGAAGGCTCTGGGAGGATGGGGCAACTCTTTTAGTGATTCTGAGGACGTTGAACAACCTGAAGACTCCACTATGTTAGCTATGAAAGATGATTATGAGATCTATGACAACATGTTTGCATTTATGGCTCAAGCTGATGACGAAAAAGAGGAAGAGGTAACATTGCTTGATATAAAGGAAAATTTAGATCTTTATTCTACCAAGAAATTTCAAATGCTTACTTGTGTTCTCATTGATTCAAACTGTGAAATATGTACGGAGAAAGATTTGTTAAACAACAGTATTGATGTCTCTCAAGATGAAAAAACTATTTTAACAAATCAAATATCTGTCTTAAAGGTGAAAGTTTTCCCTTTAGAAGTTGAGAATAAATGAGCTTTTGAACTTGATGGAAAGTGAGTCTAGATCTAATGTTAAATTAAAGGGTAAAATCAGTGAAAATGAACTTATCCTAGAGGAGAGATTGAAAGATTCTGAGTTGAAGTTAATGCTTGCCTAAGAAAGGAACGTTGTATTAGAGAAGGACCTGGTCAAGTTCAAGGATGACCTAAATAAGTCCTTGAAATGGACCACTTCATCCAAGCTCTTTGGGGAGATGACCAACCATAGGGGACATAAGGGGACTAAAATATGTGATCAAAATCGATCCTCCCTATGATCCCCACAGTAAATACATTTTTGTTGCTTAAAATTTATTGTGCTTACACTGTGGTGGATATGGTCACTTAAAAACCAACTATGAACTTCTTAAAAGAATCCTGATAAAATAGTATTCGGAGTACTCTGATAGTAAGAAGGGTATATAGGACCAAGTCCCAAACCATGGTCCCAAACCAAAAGGGAGTAATAGACAACTGCCTGCTTGGACCAAGAAAAATCTGATTGTGCCTTTATCTCCTTACTAGGAACTTAGACAGAAATGGGTTACCAAAATTAACAAGTAAGCCTTGTGCAGGAACAATCAAGAGGAAGCAGTCAATGCTGGTTCATGGATAGTGGATGCTCCAAGAATATGAATTGAAGGACCAAAAACATCCTCACTTTCAAAGAAGTTTAAGGCGGCAGTGTGTCTTTTGGTGATGGAAAGAAAGTATACATTATGGGAATCCGCAGAATTGGAAAGTCTTTAGAGAAAGATATTGAAGATGTGTACTATGTGAATGGTTTGAAGTACAGTCTTCTTAGTATATATCAAATTTTTTACAAGGGGAATAAGGCGAAGTTCTTGTCTGACAAGTGCATCGTAATAAACTTATTGACTAAGGAAGTGATCCTCACAGCCAAGAGGTGTCGAAATATGTATGTGGTTGATCTCAGTACTGCCAAGGAAGACAATATTACTAGTCTCAAGGTTCAAGATGAGACAAGTGATCTATTGGATAGAAGATTGGGTCATGTCAGTCTATCTCTGCTAAACAAACTGGTTTCGACGGACCTGGTTTGAGGACTGCCAAAGATCAATTTCAGCAATGTCAAAGTATGTGTAGCGTGTGCAAAAGGGAAGCAATCAAGAAGCTCATTCAAATCCAAAAAATGAAGTCAGTACCTCCAGGCTTATTGAACTCATTCATATTGATCTCTATGGTCTAATCAAGGTGCAAAGTTGAGGTGGCAAGAATTATATTTTGGTTGTTGTTGATGAACATTCGAGATACACCAAGGTGAAGTTTTTAAGGTCCAAAAATGAAGCCACTGAATTACTGGTAGCTCTATTCAAGTAGGTTCAAAATAAGTTTTGATATAGGGTAGCAGGGATCAGGTCAGATCATTGAACAGAGTTTGAAAATTTCAAACTTCATGATTTTTTTACTGAAGAAGGAATCCACCATAATATTGCAGCTTCTAAGACTCATCAACAAAATAGAGTTTTGGAGTGTAAAAATAGAACCTGGTTGAAATTGGAAGAACGATGTTGATTTAGTCTAGTCTCGCCAAAAATTTCTGGACTAAAGCTGTTAATACTACTTGTTATGTGACAGACAGATGCCTGATGAGGTCCCTTAAAAACAAGACCCCTTATGAACTCTTGTTTGGAAGGAAACCTATGTAAATGCTTTGTGCTCATTTATGGCAAGGAAGATGTTGGATAATTTGACTCAAAAAAGACGTCTGGAAATGATTCACTCAAAGAGGTCTGATCAATCCAACCATCTCTCCAAAATTTGAAATTGTTGTCGCACCCAACTTTGAAAATCAGATTTTCTTCCATAATGCTCTAAAATGCTTTGATTGTTCTCTATACTCCCCATCTATATGGTGTTGTAACTTTCTCTGCATATCTTGGATTCAACTCCCCATATTTTGCTATTATCAACACTTTCCAGCGAGCCTTATCCTCAATGATATATCTCCATAATCATTTCATTAAAAGACTTCTATGTTGGACTTCTAGACTTCTGATACCTAGGCCCCCTTTTTCTTTGCTTAGTATTACAGTATTCCACTTTACCAAATAGTAACCCTTACCTTCTTTCCCTACTTGCCAAAGGAAGTTCCTTCTAAGTCTGTCTGGTTTCTTGAGAACATTAGAAGGTATAAGGAATAAGGACATAATAGAAGTGGATAAGGAGTACAACACAGAGTTAATTAGAATCACTTTGCCTCCCGATGAGAGATATTGTGCTTTCTACCTTGCGAGCTTCCTTTATCTTTTCTAGAATCCCATCCCACATCTCCCATGCTTTGTCTTTTCTCCCTAAAGGTATACCCAAATAAGTGGTTTTCAATCCTTCAATGTTTGCCAAACTTTGATGTGGGGTACATAATTAATAGGAACCAAGCTACTCTTCCCCTAGTTAACCTATTGGCCTGATACTGCTTTAAAGAGGTTCAAAATCAATATTATAAAATTATGTTGTTCAGCTTTACATGATGATGGTATCATTTGCATATAGTAAGTGACTAATTTCTTTTACCTTTCTTGATATGTCCCCTAGATTGAAGCCTTTGATCCATCCGTGTTTTGTTGTTATTCTCATCATACTATCAAAACCATCCATTGCTAAAATAAAGAGGAAAAGAGATAAAGGGTCCCCTGTCTTAATCCTCTTTTGTAAGGGGAAGAAGCCAACTGGCTCTACATTTACAACGACTAAAAATCTAATTGTCTTGATGTATACTTCTATCCATTTAGCTATTTGTTGCCAAATCCCATTTGTCTCAATATATTTAATAGATTAGACTAATTTACATGGTCATACGCTTTTTGGATATCCAACTTGCATAATACACCTACATCTCCACTTTTGAATCTTGAGCCTATGGATTCACTAACTATCAATGCAGCATCAATGATCTGTCTCCCTTTAATGAAAGCGATCCGATAACAATTACAGTTGAGAAAAGAGGAACCTTGAGACAGCAACAACCTATCTGTAGTGACTTTATTCAGAGTGTATCGTATCAAATGCACTCTTTTAAGAATGGCAAAATTACTGAAGGGTCCCAAGGCTAACATTTGCATAATTTGCACGAGAATGGTGGCAAAATACAGTCTGAAGCATAAAGCTCTGTAACATTTTCAGCATTTATGAGCAGCTGATTTTAAAGAAACAAATAGGACGTAATGGGCATCTAACTGGTCTGCAGTTGATATGATGAAAACAGATTGAATGGAAAGTCCTTCAGCGCATGAGGAAAGATTCAAAGTCTAAAGGTTAGAGAGAAAGTTTACTTCTGAATCTATATTTTGTTCCTTTTTCTATTCATTGGAATCTATATTTTTTACATGTATATTGTTCCTTAGATAGGTGTTGTATATATGGTAAATCAGAGATCTCAGATCTGTTCAGCATATCACAAATGCAAATCTCAAATGGCCATAATTTATTTTAAAATTCACTTGAAGTAACTGGTAAAGTAGATGCCATGTTACCAGGAGGTCCAAAGTTCGAGCTTTGGAAACAGCCTCTTGCAAAAATATAAGGTAAAACTGCGTATAATAAACCCTTGTTGTCGGACCTTCCCCAGACCCTGCGCTTAGCAAGAGCTTTAGTGCACCGGATGTGCCTTTTGTTTTTACTTGCGAGGCAATACAGAATCCCGATTTCACTACGACAACTACAATTAAGTGTAAGCAGAAAATCAAATAGAATCCGAGAAAACGTTAATGATTTCAGACAGCCCACAACACAGAACAAAATCCTCAAAGCAGGCATCGTTAGACTTGAGTTTGATTGCACCACTATCACTATATTATTGTCCAAATACAATAGTGAATTCATTATGCACGTAAACTTGTTCATGTATCAAGAAGATGATATTCTTTTGCTTTGCTTCCCCTCTTTATCACCACCCCTCTCCTACCTACCCATTCCAAAGGAAATGGGAAAACAAAACTTTACCCTGGCCAAATAACATCCCGGGGAGTACTGCTAGCAAAATAAGCCCATATTTTATCAATTCTCCATAATCAAATGGGTAGCATGATTGATACTTTAGATGGGTATAATTTGGGCTTCAACTAAGGGCATTCAAGGTTAAAATATGGGTTTGCCTAATGAATCATTTTCCAACCTTGGCTCACTCAGAATTCTTCGTTTCATTTTTGAAGAAGAAAATGTTATAAAGGTAACCCTAATTAAACTCTTATTTATATATTTCTTCTCTTTGTTATTGACAATGTGAGAATTCTTTTTTCTTTTCTAAACATTGCAATTATTGTTTACAATAATACAATTTTAATCGTTGAATATTTTAAATGTCAAAAAATCCTAGTTTAAGCTTGGTATGTTTTAAACGTTAAATCACAATTTTGTAATATCCCACGTCTTAGGTGTACTAGTCCTATGCATACGAAACATGATATGATTTGGTAGGAGCACCAACTTTAAAAGTGCCTAAGTTTTAGAGTGGCGGGCTATAATTGTGTCTAATGCTTAAGACGAGTGATGTATATATGTTTTAAGCCAAATTGAGGAGATCGCGGCCTTAAACAAAGTAAAAGAAAGTGAGGTTCTTATAAGATTTAGGAAGCTAACAGGTGAGTTACCTACGTGTTTAGCTGAAATAGGCTAGGTAGATGGAGACGAGGCCCAACACCGAATCTGTTCAAGTCCGACAATGAATAAATCCCAAGTTAAGGGTGTAATTTTGGACCATTGTTTATCATTATAAAGGACAATGTTTTCAACCCAATATTAATAGAAAAAAAAGCCTAAGTACATTCACAACCCACTTGATGATTTGGGCCAAAACTAAGTGAAGGTAAAAGAGCAAAATGGGCATCCAAGGCCCATCAAATTAGAGCTCATTAAGGCCCAAGTGAAAGGGCCAAGCTGCTGCATCGCCACCTTAATAAAATAAGGCTTAAAATGAAAAAGAATGCCAGCCATGAGCCGCCCTTTAAAAGGGGTTAAAACTAGCAACTTTAAGTCATTTTAACAAAGCCAAAAATTAGGTTTCCTTCCAAAGTTTCTCCTTGCTCTCTCTTGCTTTTGCAAAGCAGCCAAAGCACACCTTTAGGGTTCTTTAAGAGGAACAGATCCTTGAAGGCTAAGATAAGTAGAAATACCTACTATTTAGTATAATTTGTACATGAAAAACATGAGGAGTATGCTGATTATACTTGTGCTACGGATTGTTTCTAACTTCTAAATTGTTTTGTACAACGAGTATGCCAGAAACAAGGAAAAGTAAAGGCAAAAGGAAGGAAGTAGAAGTGGTAGTTGTTGTACCCAGTCGGGTGGGACAACGAAATGAGGCCCAAGATGAGTCTTTGTCACAAATATTTCTAACTCCTCCAGCTCTTGATGATCTAGGAAGTAGTGAAATTCCCCTAGAACCACCTACCGATGCTACCATGTAGGATCTAAGAAATGCAGTCCAACTATTGACTCGTATAGTTGCTGGCCAAGGTCAGACAAGAAGGTCCAGTTATAGGTGCAGGTGGTGCGAATAAGGTAGCTAGCATGAGGATCCAACACATAATGAAGATCCACAAGACTTCATCGATCAGATCCAATGCATTTTGGATGTTATGCACGTAAGCGGTACAGAAGTTATGGAGCTAGGAACATGTAGATTGAAGGGTGTGGCTATACTACGGTATGAAGCATGGAAGTATTCTAAGGGTATAGATGCACCTCCAACTACCTGGAAGAAGTTCAAAGAGGCATATCTTAACCATTACTTGCCATTAGAGATCTGAGAGGCTCGTATAGATCAGTTTCTAAATCTCCACTAAGGGAATATGAGCGCGAGGGAGTATAGCCTTCAATTTAATTCCCTGGCCAGGATTGCTCCTAATGTAGTTGCTACTATGGCAAATAGGGTTCATCAATACGTGGATAGGTTAGATTCGTATCTAGTCAGAGACTGTACCATTGCTTCTTTGAATAAAGATATAGATATATCAGGATGCAAGCATTTTCACAAAAACTAGAGGATCAGAGGCAAAGAAGAAGGACACGAGAGTTAGAAAGGGGGCAGTCTAAGAGAGCCAGATCCACGGGGCAGTTTATACAGTCCCACGGTGAGTTTAGGCCTCGACTTTTCTAATAAACCACCTAGGTCATCATCCTCCTACTCTGCAACTAGTGCTTTACCACAACTTCAAGGGTCTAGAAGTAATCAGTTTGGTCAAAGGAGTGAAGGCTAAGGTGCACAGATAATAGGATATTCGACAACCCAGCAAGTGCCTTCTGGGAAGCCTTGTGAACAATGTGGGAGGAGTCACTTAGGTACCTGTCGTGTTGGGATAGATGTTTATTATTGGTGTGGTCTGTCAAGGCATATGATGAGAGATTGCCTGAGGAGATGTACGATTGATATAGCATAACCTACTGGGTCAGCTGTTGCATCATCATCATCAGTGCCTTCATTAGGTAGGGGTCAGCAAGTTCCTACAATTCGTGGTAGAGGTGTTAGAGGGGTAGCTAGCTCTAGCAGAGCCTAGAATGCACTTATGCTCTAGGGAGTTAGCAAAATTTGGAAGCATCACTCGATGTGGTCACAGGTACATTGTTCATCTTTTCACTTAATGTGTATGCATTAATGGATCGTGGTTCTACACTATCATATATCACACCACTAGTTGTTGGGAAGCTTAAGAGAACACCTAAATTATTTAACAAGCCATTTGAAGTGTCTACACCAACTGGTGAATCTATTATAGCTAGAACCGTCTATTATGACTGTGTAGTAACTATTTTTGATCGTGACACATTGGCTGACCTTGTTGAGCTAGAAATGGTGGAATTTGATGTTATAATAGGTATGGATTGGTTTGCTTCATGCTATTCCATTATGGATTGCCGAACTAAGAGAGTGTAATTCCACTTTCCAAATGAGGCGGTCCTTGAATAGGAAGGCAATATTAGGGCACCAAAGGGTAAGTTTGTTTCTTATTTTAAGGCAAGGAAGATGATGTCAAAGGGATATATATGTCATTTAGTTGAGTAAGGGATATGGAGGTAGAATCACCAACTTTTCAATCTGTTCCAGTAGTGAATGAATTTGTTGATGTGTTTCCTAAAGATCTTCTGGGTTTACCTCCAGAACGAGAAGTAGATTTTGGTATTGACTTACTTCCATGCAGTTGGTTTATTTCTATCCCTTCATATAGAATGGCCCCGACAAAATTACGTGAATTAAAGGAGCAATTAAAAGACTTGCTAGAGAAGGGTTTTATAAGACCTAGTGCATCCCCTTGGGGTGCACCAGTGTTATTTGTACGTAAAAAGGATGGCACCTTGAGAATTTGTATTGACTACCGGCAATTGAATAAGGTAACAATTAAGAACAAATACCCTCTCCCTTAGATTTATGATTTATTTGATCAGTTACAGGGTGTCAAATGCTTTTCAAAATTGATTTGAGATCGGGTTATCACCAAATGAGGGTGAAAGAGAAAGATATACCCAAGACAACCTTTAGGACATGTTATAGTCACTTTTAATTTCTTGTTATGTCATTTGGATTGACAAATGTACCCGCAGTTTTTATGGATTGAATGAACAGGGTATTCAAGCTATTCTTGGATGTATTCGTGATAGTATTTATAGATAATATTTTGGCATATTCAAGCTTATAAGAGGACCATGCAAATCACTTACAACAAGTATTACAAGTTCTTCGTAATCGGAAATTATACGCCAAGTTTTCCAAATGTGAATTTTGGTTAAAATCAGTGGCATTCTGGGGTCTTATTGTATCCGATGAAGGAATAAAGGTTGATTCACAGAAGATAGAGGCTGTGAAAGATTGGCCAAGGACAACAACACCCACGGAAGTTCGAAGCTTCCTTGGGTTGAAAAGTTATTATAGAAGGTTTGTTGAGGGTTTTTCTTCTATTTCTGCACCTCTAACAAAGTTGACACATAAGGCAACACAGTTCCAATGGAATGATGCATGTGAAAGGAGTTTCCAAGAGTTGAAAAGCAGGCTAACTTCTGCACTTGTACTAGTGCTTCCAAAGGGCACGGAGGGGTATGCGGTGTATTGTGATGCTTTAGTAGTTGGCTTAAGGTGTGTACTGACACAACACGGTATGGTAATTGCTTATGCCTCGAGACAACTGTGATCGCATGAGAGAAACTACCCAATACATAAGCTTGAGCTAGCGACTGTTGTGTTTGCCTTGAAAATATAGCGCCACTATTTGTATGGGGTTCACGTTCACATATATACTGATCATAAGGGCCTACAGTACATCTTTAAGCAGAAAGACCTAAATTTAAGACAGCGGAGATAATTGGAGATAATAAAGGATTACGACGTTGATATACTATACCATCTAGGGAAAGCAAATGTGGTAGCCGATGCTATGAGTCGTAAGGCAATCATGAATATTGGTGATCAAACCATGGTAAGTTACGGAGTGGCTAAGGATCTACATTAGCTAGCCAATTTGGGAGTTTGCCTCCTTGAAACTCTAAAGGAAGGGGTTGTTGTGCATAATGTTGCAGAGTCTTCATTGGTAATGAAGGTGAAAGAAAAGCAATTCAAGGATCCTGTTCTACGACGACTTAAGGAAAAGGTGAGTCAGGGTACAATGAAGGGTTTGAACTTACATAAAATGGAGTACTTTATTGCCAAAATAGAATATATGTGCCTGATATTGATAGACTAAGGAGGCTAATGGAAGAAACCCATCATTCAAGATACTCCATTTATCCAGGATCAACTAAGATGTATCATGACCTGAAGGGAATGTTTTGGTGGGGAGGCATGAAAAAGGACCTTACAAAATTTGTGACTCAATGTCAAAACTGCCAATAAGTCAAGGTAGAGCACCAAATGTTGGGAGGTTATATGCAATGTATAGAGCTTCCAACATGGAAGTAGGACATGATTAATATGGGTTTTGTTACTGGGTTGCCTTGCTCATTTAAGAAGTTTGACTCCATATGGGTAATCGTTGAAAGACTCACAAAGTCAGTACACTTCTTGCCAGTTAAGAGTGATTATACAGCTGAAGAATATGCAAAGTTATACCTCAAAGAGATAGTTAGGCTACATGGGGTCCCAATCTCTATTATATCTTATCGAGGAGCTCAATTCACTACAAAGTTTTGGAAGTCCTTCCAAAGAGGTTTAGGGACACAAGTGAATTTGAGTACAACTTTCCACCCTCAAACTGATGGTCAAGCAGAACGCACCATTCAAACACTTGAAGATATGTTGTGATCTTGTGCATTGGACTTTAAAGGTAGTTAGGTGGACCATTTGCCACTTATTTAATTTGCCTATAATAATAGCTACCATTTAAGCATCAAGATGGCACCTTATGAAGCTTTGTGTGGAAGGAAATTTAGGTCGCTAATAGGATGGTTTGAAATGGGTGAAACCACCTTTCTTGGGCCAGATCTAATCCAACAAGTCATTGGAAAAGTCAAGGTAATACGACAACAGCTAGAAATTGCCCAAAGTCATCATAAATCATATGTGGATGCTAGAAAGAGAGGACTGGAATTATCAGTAGGAGATTGAGTATTCTTAAAGGTGTCCCCAATGAAATGTGTTATGAGATTTGGTAAGAAAAACTAAGCCCACGCTACATAGGGCCATATAAGATTATTAAAAGGTTTAGACAAGTTGCATATGAATTAGAGCTACCCCAGGAGCTTTTAATGGTTCATCAAGTTTTTCATGTCTCAATGCTTCAAAAATGCATTAGTGACCCTTCTTGTATCACTCATATTGAAGATATGCAGGATACATAAGATCTCACTTATGAAGAGGTACCTATTGCTATCCTAGATCGCCAAGTTAAGAAGCTAAGGAACAAAGAAATACCTTCAGTAAAGGTACTTTGGAGGAACTAGCAAGTAGAAGAGATAATGTGGGAGGCAGAAGAAGTGATGAGATCTAAGTACCCTTATTTATTTGAAGCTAAAGAGGAATTCCAAGTTGCAGAGTTGGGGTGTTAATAGGTACGTGAGTTTGAATTCTTATTGTGTTTTCAAAAGCTTATTTAAATGAAGGTTTAAACTTGTTTAACCTATCCAATTTTGCTAACATTTAGGGACGAATGTTCCTATCGGGGGAGGATGTAACGCCCTACATCTTAGGTGTACTAGTCCTATACATATGGAACATGATATGATTTGGTAGAAGGAGCACCAACTTTAAAAGTACCTAACTTTTATACTAGAGGGCTATAATCATGTCTAATGCTTATGATGAGTGAGTGTATATAAGTTTTAAGCCAAATTGAGGAGATCACGACCTTAAATAAAGTGAAAGAAAGTGAGGTGCTTGGAAGACATAGGAAGCTAACAGGTGAGTCACCTACATGTTTAGCTTAAATAGGCTAGGTAGACGTAGACGATGCCCAACACTGAATTTGTTCAAGTCCCATAATGAATAAAGCCCAAGTTAAGGGTGTAATTTTAGTACATTGATTAGCATTATAATGGATAATGTTTTCAGCCCAAGATTAATAGAAAAAATTCCTAAGGACATTCACAGCCCACTTGATGATTTAGGCTCAAACTAAGTGAAGGGAAAAGAGGAAAATGGGCAGCCAAGGCCCATCAAATTGGAGCTCATTAAGGCCCAAGTGAAATGGCCAAGCTGCTGCATAACCACCTTAATAAAATAAGTCTTAAAATGAAAAAAGAAGTCGGCCAAGAGTGGCCCTTTAAAAGGGGTTAAAACCATCCACTTTAAGTTATTTTAACAAAGCCAAAAATCAGGTTTCCTTCCAAAGTTTCTCCTTGCTCTCTCTTGCTTTTGCAAAGCAGCCAAAGCACACCTTTAGGGTTCTTGAAGAGGACCTGATCCATGAAGGCTAAGGTAATTAGAAATATCTATTGTTTAGTATAATTGTTCCATGAAAAACATGAGGAGTATGTTGATTATAATTGTGATGGAATTTTGGACAGCATGTGTACCAAAGATTGTTATACACTTTTTTGTTTATTAAGAGGCTTTTCTCTTCTTGGTTGGCTAGATTATGCAGTAAGGTTTATGCTTTTAACAAGGTTTAGTTTTGTAGTGATGTAAGAAGGCTGCTACACCATTTTTATCTTCTGCAAAAATGAGTTCTTGTATGATATCTTAATTGCGCTCTTAGTAGGAACTTGTGGACTAGTAATTGGGAATTGTAGTTGCACGTCCTTTATCTACTTTGGGACTGTTTTAGGACTATTTTTATATGTAAATATGTTGAAGGAAGTTTGGTTGAAGTTTAAATAGGTTTGAGATTGTTGACTTCGAAATGTAGCGAGAAGATGTAATATTATGCTGCCTACTTGTGTATTATGTAGAATTGTTATGTGTTGTGCTTTTTGAGCTATTGTAACACTGTTATTGTGAAACCCCGTGTTCCTCGTCTTCTATATATACATAGGGTGGTGTGTCATATAAGACATACATGAATTTGGATAAAACCTAAGGATAATAAGGCTGTCAATAAGTGTTAATTTCAAGGACCTAAAGTTTTAAGCCAAAGTAATACCCTAAATGCACTTTCGAGATTAAAGAAATGACCCAAGTGGCACCTCGTCCTTTTCGGAAGGTCTAAATTAGGTTTCACTTTTCAGATGGAGTTAAAAGTTTATAATTTGCTAATAATGGATTTCTTTAAGTTATTTTAATAAAACAATGGTCATACATTAAGTTTTGGAATCAAGAAAGTTGCAAGATAAAGGTTGGCCAAAGTTACCGTAACTTTCTTTAAGAAATCCTTCTTAAATTTGGGTCAAATGTATTGGGTCATATCTCCCAAACTATAAGGAGTTAGAAGGTCCATGACCTATCAAATTGAAGATCTATGAGTCTAGTTTTCAACGCACAAAACCGTGCATCAAACCGACCTCATAATAAAGCGTTATGACCGTTTTACCAAGACTGCCCGAGCTAGAAACCGGGTCATGTGTCGGGTCGGGTTGACCCGACTTAAATGTCGGCTATTTTGACACTTTAAGGCTCAAAATTGAGCCATTTTCGTCCTCAACAAGTTTAAAACTGAAGAGAAAGCTCCCAAGAGTTCTCTAAGCGATTTAGGTAAGTTTTTTGCATTTTTACCGATAATTCGTCTCCGTGCCTAGAAATGCCTGCCGTACGCTTTGGAATTATTTTTCCCTCATATTAGCTGTGTTTGGAGCTGTTCTTGGGCTGTAAAAAAAGTGGTGTTCTTGCTGGTATTGTTGGTTTGCAGCTGGTGTGTTTAGGTTATAATTGTGGAGCTCTTTTCCATTAATTTTACGAAGTTTTACGGACATTTCCTCGCGTAAATGCTCCTTGCCGAATCTGGTCATTAATGCTGAATTTTTAATTGTTTATAGGTGTATTTAAGCTGCGTATATATAGTTGTTGCGAAGCTTAGAACGTAAGGAACAACTTTCATGAAGGAACTTTTGGCAATCGGACGTTCGTTGGAGAGGTATGTTAAGGCTAAGCTCCGTCCCTCCTTTTAGCATGAAATCTGGGAAATTTCCCAAAACGTCAAATGTGATATCTTACTATTCTGTTGCTAGAAAGACCTTCTGTGAAAGGCATTGGGATTGCAGTTGAGTTATATTCATCATGGTATTAGGTTGAAATTCCATTCGTTCGCTTAAACTGGACATTCAATTTCTATATATCATTTTGTCGGTTTCCCGGCTACCTATTCACAAGTCCAAGGTGTTTCTCTTCTTGGTATAGTGCCATTAAAATAAATGTAGAATGCAAAAGGAATGTAGTATTCAAAATCAGTCCTTCTTCCATACAAAAATATAATTGAACAATTTAACCAATAACGCGATGGTTTCCAATATTCCCCAGTGAAATGCTCCCGTCTAAACTACTTTGGCGCTTGATCCTGTTAAATACATTCTTTTACTAATTGACATGGGACCAAATATAATCATTATGTAAAACACCTTTATGAACATTTTCAAAGTTAAGGCATCACTCTAAATGTTGGGTTAAGTTCCCAAACTTGTTAAAAAGGACATGTATGATTACACAAGCCATATGTATATATTATGACAACGATTATGATTTTATGAGAATAAATGTACCAATGAGCCAAGATTGGCCAAATGACAATGACTATGATGCTATGAGAATAAGTGTACCAATAGCCAAGATTGGCTAAGTTCTTGCTATGGCTTACTATGTGCATTCAACATTCATATCATACATTGCACGTTATGCATGGACTTCGAGCTATAATCGAAGGTATGGGGCCTATTTGCCCAACTATATATATATATGGTACCGATGGCCACAGGTTGGCAGATATGATGCCGGTTAGCTACTGGAAAGGACCACCAGTGCTAGCATTTGGTTGGGTATGTCATGCATTTGCATCTATATATATGTATTCACGACATGCGACACTCGAGCATACCATGCATTTTTTTTATCACTAGGAGGTAGCTTGTTGGCCATTAAGACTATTTGAGTTTTGGTTACAGGTAATGTTTCTATTAACCTTTTTACTATGGTTATCTATGATTTTACTTCCTGCTTTACATACCAGTACATGTTTATTCGTATTGACGTCCCTTTGCCTGGGGACGCTGCATTTTATTTTGTGCGTGCAGGTTCAGGTAGGGGTTCTGATTTACCCCTCCACTAGGAGCCCCATTCAACTATGAGTTGGTAAGCTCCACCTCTTCCTGGAGCTTTCACAGGATGTTTACTTTTTTTGTATAGTTGGGTATGTCGGGGCCCTGTCCCGATAGTGTTAGTGATTCTCATAGAGGCTATTGTGGACATGTTATTGTGGGTTGGTTCTTTTGTGCCCTTCAGTCTCCAGTCATAAGATCGGCATGTATATATAGTGTGTGTCTGTACCTCTGTTGTGGCAGCCTTGTCGGCTAGCTAGTACTTTATTATTTTGGCTTACTTCTCTTAATGTATATAATCTGTTGCTGACCAGGTCATGACCTAAATGGTCCCGACTTAGTTTCTTATTTTTCTAAGCATTATGCTGCCCAATTTTCTTTTGGTCCAAAGTTTGGTTAACTAGTATGTTTAATGGCTTACCCGGCCAATAACGGTATCGGGTGTTAGTCGTGCCTCCCCTCTTTTTGGGGCGTGACAAACATGGTATCAGAGCAGGTCGTGTCCTAGGGAGTCCACAATACCGTGTCTAGTAGAGTCTTGCTTATGGGTGTGTCGTGCACCACACTTATAATCAGGAGGCTACGAGGCATTTAGGGTTGGTTACATATCTTTCACTTAATAGATCGTGCTATAGAGCAAAGCTATAGGAACGTATGAAATCTATATCATGTTATGTCTTTCTTATTTAATGGGTTACCTATGCTCAGTAGGTGGCACAACATGAGAAAAGTATGGATCCGAGAGAAGGTACCAATTATGTCTTACTTGGTGAGATAGATATATACCCTATTGAGGCACATAGGGAGCCTCCAATGCCTACAGTACCAGATTCATCAGCACTTGTTGGGGCCCAAGGAGATCTAGTACCCCAATCCCTATTAGAGATTGGGGACCAGGGGATGAAGAAGGCTATTCAGCTACTAACTATGATGGTTTCTATTCATGAGAGTCAACTAAAGGTGAGAGCAGACGCTAGAAAGGATAAAACAGAAAGCTTAAAGGTACGAGAGTTTCTTCAATTAGCCCCTCCAGTATTTACAGGGTCCAGTCCCACTGAGGATCTACAGGACTTTATGGACCATGGGTATAGAGTATTGAGAGTGATGCATGCCTCTATCACCGAGGCAGTGGAGTTCGCTTCTTTTCGACTACTTAATGTTTCCATCTTGTGGTACAAGGCATAGGAGAGATCGAAAGGGCCTGATGCTCCGCCAGCAGAGTGGTAGGACTTCTCTGAGGCATTTTTAGCCCATTACTTACCACGAGAGGTGCGGAAGGCCCGTCTTGACCAGTTTATCAGTTTGAGTCAAGAGGATATGAGTGTAAGGGAGTATAGCCTTAGGTTTAATTCTTTGGCTAGGTATGCACCAGATATTGTATGTACTATGAGTGCTAGAGTTCATCGTTATATGGATGGTTTGGGGGATCATTTGGTCAGAGACTGGAAGATAGACTCTTTACAAGATGGTGTGGATATTTCTCGTATTCAGGCTTTTACTCAGACTACAGAGGATCTTTCTCGTCAAATTCGAGATACCCATAGAGATAGGGAGAAGAATAAGAGAGCTCGTACTATGAGGTCTTATAGGGAGCCACAGGGTGATATTAGGCCTCCTTTCCATCGATATCAACCTCCGTTAGTGGGTAGTTCCCCGCTATAGATATAGGGCCAGCGATTTGATTATTATAATAAGTCAAGGCCAAGGCAGAATTTACATCAGCTTGATAGCTATCAACGGGAGCATTATGCACAAATGAGACAACCTACTCCCCTATGTACTCAATGCGGTAAGCTTCATACTAGACAGTGTAGAAAGGGTTCAAGTGCATGTTACCACTACAAGAAGACAAATTGTCCCTTTAGTCAGTCCCTACTGTGAATGAATTCATGATAATATTCCCCGATGAGCTTACCGGGATCCCCTGAAAAGGATATCAAATTTTCTTTAGATTTTCTCCCTGATATGCAACCTATACTCGTTCATCTCTAAGAAAAATGGCTCCTGTAGAGCTAAGAGACTTGAAGGAACAACTAAAGAGTTTTCTTGATAGAGACCTTATTAGGCCAAGCACATCTCCATGGGGTACTCCAGTGCTCTTTGCTTGAAAGAAAGATGGCTCTTTACGGATGTGTATTGGTTATAGATAGCTAAAAAAATCACTATCAGGAATAAGTATACTTTTATGTGGATTGATGGTTTTTCAAAGATTGACTTGTGACCCAGGTACTACCAGCTACGAGTCAGGGATGTTGATATTCCAAAGGCAATATTTAGGATGAGTCAGGAGTTGAGCATGCAAGACCACTTGCGAGTTATATTATAGATTCTCCACGAAAACAAGTTATATGCTGAATTCTCCAAATGTGAATTTTGGTTCACTTCTATAGCTTTTCATGGACATGTTATTACTAGCAATAGTATCAAGGTCAATGGCTAGAAAATTGAAGCGGTAATGGTATGGCCGAGACCCTTAAATCCGACAGAGGTCCATAGCGTTTTTGGGCTTTGCAGGATATTTTATTGTGGGATTCTCCACTACCTCTATACCAATAACGAGGTTGATGTATAAAGAAGCTAAGTTTCAGTAGACTTAATTATGTGAACAGAGTTTTCAAGAGCTAATGAAAAGGCTTACCACCGCGCCTATCTTGGCTCTTCCAGATGGAACTGAAGGCTACGTTGTATATTGTGATGCCTCGAGAATCGGCCTGGGTTGTATTCTTATGCAGCATGGTAGAATTATTGCATATGCTTCTAAACAGTTGCGAAAGCATGAAAAAAACTATCCTACCCATGATTCTGAGTTTGCCGCAGTTGTTTTTGCCCTAAAGATTTGGTAGCATTATCTATACAGAGTTCATGTTGATATTTTTACCGACCACCAAAGCCTCCAATATTTATTCAAGCAGAAGGAGTTGAACCTATGATAAATAAGGTGGCTAGAATTACTAAAAGATTATGATGTTGACATTTTGTATTACCTCGGTAAAGCTAATATTCTTGTTGATGCACTTAGCCGATAAATATGAGAAGTCTAAGTCATGCTGAAGCTGATAAGGTTGAAATGACATAAGATTTACGTCAACTAACTAGTTTGCAAGTGCTATTAGTAGATGAAAAAGGAGAAGGTGTGATTGTTTAAAATACAACAAAATCTTGCATTGCTACTGAGGTAAGAGAGCAGCAACATGAGGACCCTAGGCTTATAATATCGAGGGAGAGTGTTCCACAACAGCAACATCCTCTAATTGAGCCAACTTGAGATGGATTCCTTCAGTATCGCTGCCTCTTATGTGTGCCAAACATCGGAGGGCTCCGTGCCAACATTCACATTAAGGCTTATTATCCTAGATATTTGTCTCAACCTGGGGCAAAAAAAAGGGGGTGTTGAGACCTACGATAGATTTATTGGTTGAATGGCATGAAAAAGATATTCCAAGGATGGTGGCCAATACCCCAACTACCAGCATGTTAAAACAGGACATCAGAGGCCTGAAGGCCTAGCTAAGGTACTGATTTTACATTCTGGAAATGGGACATGATAAATATGGGCTTCATCACTAGGTTGCCTCATACTCCACGTAGGATGATTCTATTTGGATAATCATTGATACGTTGATAAAATCTGCTCATTTCTTGCCAGTAAGAATGACATATTCAGCGGGGGGATTATGCTAAGATTTATATTTAAGAGATTATTTTTCTTCAAAGAGTTCCATTATCTATTATCTCTGATAAAGGGGCTCAATTTATGGTACAGTGTTTTTGGAAGTCTTTTCAGAAGGGTCTGGGCACTCAGGTGAATCTCAAAACCGCTTTTCATCCAAAAACTGATGGGCAAGTAGGGTGTACCATCCAGACCGTTGAGGATATGTTATGCGCCTATATACTGGATTTTAAAGAAAATCGGGATGAGCATCTACCTCTTATTGGGTTCTCTTATAATAATAGCTTCTATATTAGTATTTCAATGGATCCTTAGGGAGCACTATATGGGTGAAGATGTAGGTCACCGCTCGATTAGTTTACAGTTGGGGAGAAAGAGTTGCTAGACCCTAATCTGGTTCAACAAGCAACGAAAAAAAAACTTATCAGAGATTACTGCAAAGGGCCCAGAATCAGCAGAAGTGTTACACAGATGTTCGACGACTAAACTTAGAGTTGGATGTAGAATATTGGGTCTTTTTAAAGGTCTCACCTATGAAGGGACTCATACGGTTTAGAAATACAGGAAAGCTTAATCCTAGATATGTTGGACCGTATAAAATTATTAGAGAAATTAGCAAGGTAACATACGAGCTTAATTTCCCTTTAGAAGTGAGAGCAATCCATCCAGTGCCTCATGTATCTATGTTGCGAAAGTACATTAGAGATCCTTCGTGTATTACTCGCATTAAGGACACCCCCTTTTGCTCAAGGCTTAACTTATGATGAGGTACCAGTGGCTATTTTAGATTGACAAAGAAAGGTTTGAAATAAAAAAAAAGTGGCCTTCGTGATAGCGTCGTGCAAAAAATTATATTGAGGAAATAACTTGGGAAGCCAAAGAAAGAATGATGAGGAATCACCCTAGCTATTTATAACCTAAGGTGGGTGGTGTTCCAAAACTGGCAATTATCATTTATTTAGTAACGTAAGTTTTAAAGGATTTGGAGGTGAAACTTGTATGTTTTGTCGTGAGATAGCTATACAAAGCTTAGTAGTTGGAGTTTTTGGAAGTTGATTTATGGTTTGAAAGGGTAATAGATGTATCAAAAGAATATTTTTGTAGATGGTAATGCAACCAAATGGTTGTCTAGATACATTCGTGGCCGAATGTTCTTAGGGGGGGGAGACTGTGAAACCCCGTGTTCCTCGTCTTCTATATATACATAGGGTGGTGTGTCATATAAGACATATATGAATTTGGATAAATCCTAAGGATAATAAGGCTGTCAATAAGTGGTAATTTCAAGGACCTAAAGTTTTAAGCCAAAGGAATACCCTAAATGCACTTTCGAGATTAAATAAATGACCCAAGTGGCACCTCGTCCTTTTCGGAAGGTCTAAATTAGGTTTCACTTTTCAGATGGAGTTAAAAGTTTATAATTTGCTAATAATGGATTTCTTTAAGTTATTTTAATAAAACAAAGGTCATACATTAAGTTTTGGAATCAAGAAAGTTGCAAGATAAAGGTTGGCCAAAGTTACCGTAACTTTCTTTAAGAAATCCTTCTTAAATTTGGGTCAAATGTATTGGGTCATATCGCCCGAATTATAAGAAGTTAGAAGGTCCATGACCTATCAAATTGAAGATCTATGAGTCTAGTTTGCAACGCACAAAACCGCGCATCCACCCAACCTCAGAATAAAGAGTTATGACCGTTTTACCGAGACTGCCCGAGCTGAAAACCGGGTCATGTGTCGGGTCGGGTTGACTCGACTTAAATGTCGGCTATTTTGACACTTTAAGGCTCAAAATTGAGCCATTTTCGTCCCAAACAAGTTTACAACTGAAGAGAAAGCTCCCAAGGTTCTCTAAGCGATTTAGGTAAGTTTTTTGCATTTTTACCGTTAAAATTCGTCTCCGTGCCTAGAAATGCGTGCCTTACGCTTTGGAATTGTTTTTCCCTCATATTAGCTGTGTTTGGAGCTGTTCTTGGGCTGTAAAAGAGGTGGTGTTCTTGCTGGTATTGTTGGTTTGCAGCTGGTGTGTTTAGGTTATAATTGTGGAGCTCTTTTCCGTTAATTTTACAAAGTTTTACGGACATTTCCTCGCGTAAATGCTCCTTGCCGAATCTGGTCATTAATGCTGAATTTTTAATTGTTTATAGGTGTATTTAAGCTGCGTATATATAGTCGTTGCGAAGCTTAGAACGTAAGGAACAACTTTCATGAAGGAACTTTTGGCAATCGGACGTTCATTGGAGAGGTATGTTAAGGCTAAGCTCCGTCCCTCCTTTTAGCACGAAATCTGGGAAATCTCCCAGAACGTCAAATGTGATATCTTACTATTCTGTTGCTAGAAAGACCTTCTGTGAAAGGCATTGGGATTGCAGTTAAGTTATATTCATCATGGTATTAGGTTGAAATTCCATTCGTTCGCTTAAACTGGACATTCAATTTCTATATATCATTTTGTCGGTTTCCCGGCTACCTATTCACAAGTCCAAGGTGTTTCTCTTCTTGGTATAGTGCCATTAAAATAAATGTAGAATGCAAAAGGAATGTAGTATTCAAAATCAGTCCTTCTTCCATACAAAAATATAATTGAACAATTTAACCAATAACGCGATGGTTTCCAATATTCCCCAGTGAAATGCTCCCGTCTAAACTACTTTGGCGCTTGATCCTGTTAAATACATTCTTTACTAATTGACATGCGACCAAATATAATCATTATGTAAAACACCTTTATGAACATTTTCAAAGTTAACGTTTCACTCTAAATGTTGGGTTAAGTTCCCAAACTTGTTAAAAAGGACATGTATGATTACACAAGCCATATGTATATATTATGACAACGATTATGATTTTATGAGAATAAATGTACCAATGAGCCAAGATTGGCCAAATGACAATGACTATGATGCTATGAGAATAAGTGTACCAATAGCCAAGATTGGCTAAGTTCTTGCTATGGCTTACTATGTGCATTCAACATTCATATCATACATTGCACGTTATGCATGGACTTCGAGCTATAATCGAAGGTATGGGGCCTATTTGCCCAACTATATATGTATATGGTACCGATGGCCACAGGTTGGCAGATATGATGCCGGTTAGCTACCGGAAAGGACCATCAGTGCTAGCATTTGGTTGGGTATGTCATGCATTTGCATCTATATATATGTATTCACGACATGCGTCACTCGAGCATACCATGCATTTTTTTTATCACTAGGAGGTGGCTTGTTGGCCATTAAGACTACTTGAGTTTTGGTTACAGGTAATGTTTCTATTAACCTTTTTACTATGGTTATCTATGAGTTTACTTCCTGCCTTACATACCAGTACATGTTTATTCGTACTGACGTCCCTTTGCCTGGGGACGCTGCATTTTATTTCATGCATGCAGGTTCAAGTAGGGGTTCTGATTTACCCCTCCACTAGGAGCCCCATTCAACTATGAGTTGGTAAGCTCCACCTCTTCCTGGAGTTTTCACAGGATGTTTACTTTTTTTGTATAATTGGGTATGTCGGGGCCTTGTCCCGATAGTGTTAGTGATTCTCATAGAGGCTATTGTGGACATGTTATTGTGGGTTGGTTCTTTTGTGCCCTTCAGTCTCCGGTCATAAGATTGGCATGTATATATAGTGTGTGTCTGTACCTCTGTTGTAGCAGCCTTGTCGGCTAGCTAGTACTTTATTATTTTGGCTTACTTCTCTTAATGTACATAATCTGTTGCTGACCAGGTCATGACCTAAATGGTCCCGACTTAGTTTCTTGTTTTTCTAAGCATTATGCTGCCCAATTTTCTTTTGGTCCAAAGTTTGGTTAACTAGTATGTTTAGTGGCTTACCTGGCCAATAACGGTATCGGGTGCCAGTCGCGCCTCCCCTCTTTTTGGGGCGTGACAGTTATGCAACTAGAACAAGATGTATCTAACATATACATGAGAATGTGTACTAGAAAATATGATTAGAAGTGGAAAGGTGTAAAGAATACTCTTGGGAAAATAGTTACAACCTTACCGCCCGAGTGTTTTTTTATGACATTGGACTGTCAAGACGTGTTTATTAGCTGCTAATACTAGTTTTATCACCTACTATGTTGTAGATAAATATTTGGAGGGAAAGGAGGTTACTTTGAGGTAATAACGATGTAGTACAACGAGGTATATAAGGCTATTGATTTTCATCTTATGTGGCATGAAATCTAGGTTCTTCCTTGGAACCTAGAGGCACTTACAAACTCCAACATAATTAATAATTATTCCTCCACTATTTAACATGTTCATATATTCCCATACACAGCCATTGTTGAATCTGTATACCTACTTTGGATAGAAAGATACATGAGTTCCTTTTTGCTAAATAAAGTCCACATGTTGTTTCATCCCCTGTGCATTTCATTAGTTGTGTAACCTACTCTTTTCATTATGGTATTGTCTTGCATGATTGCTTACATATCACATGTTATGTCTATAGTTCTATAGCTCTAAAGGTTATGACCACCTAAAGTATCATCTCAAAAGTAAATAAAAGATAAATCGAAGTTGCTCACTGATGGGTTGTATCCCGGGGGTGGAAGAATCAACTAGCATGGGTCGATCCCATACTATGGGGGATATCCCAGGAGTGAAAGGAAAGCCTAGCATTGGTCGATCCCAATATTGATTTACCACTGATTAGCTTATCATATGTATTATATACTTTGCTCAGATTATATAGTAAAGAAAGGTAGAGTAATAAAAAGGACATAAAGTACATGATTCCATAGTATGACTAAAGGTGGTCTCTTATCCTTACACACCAGTGTATGATTTCATTTGAGTTCTTATTTCATATACAGTACTTCTTGACTTACATATTCAGTACATTATCTCGTATTGACGTCCCTCAGGGGGGACCTGCATTTCATGCTGCAGGTACAAGAGCTAGTAGATCTCTCCAGTAGGAGTACGGGGTATCCAGCTATTGTTATTGAGCTCTAGGTTGCTTTGCGGCTTTATGTGTCTAGAGCTTATATTTTTGTATTGTATAGTTGATCATGAGGCGAGGCCCATTCCAATCCTTAATAGATATTGTTCCTTATCCAGAGGCTTTGTAGACTATATAAATTAAAGTGTGGTCGTGTATCGTACTTTAGACATCGTGGCTCTAACGGCCTAGTCATATGTATTTCCATTTGGCTATTTATTACTATCTACTTTCTTGAAAGCATGTTGAATGTGGAAACCCCTTATAATGTTCATAGAAAGTGCATGATTATATGTTGGTTCTCTCGAGCTTTGTCGGTAACAGGTGCCAGTCCACCTCAATAGAACTTTGGGCGTGACAAATTTCATCAAATTTCCCAAAGTTCTAATTGTATACGTCAAATCATTAAAGGAATTTAAACTTCATGAAATTTCATGCTAGGAATAATTTCATGGAGTATTCTTGTTGGTTCCACTTGGTGGCTTTTTTAGCATTTTTATCTCTGAGAAGTAAGATTCCTTTTCCTTATTAATGATCAACACAAGAGGTTTTAAGCTATCACCAAATTAAAAGAAATTATATCCGTCCAACTAAAATGTTATGTTACTAAATGGTCTGAATAGAAGAAAAAGTTTGAAAATATTGCACATATAATATGGATTAAATCGTTTCCAACCCGCACATTTACACTCCAAGCCATTTTTGAGTCGCAACAAATATGGGGAGTTGAAATGCAACCCATTTTTGTTTAACCTATTTTGAACCCGACACACAACCACCTATTTGCCACCCTAATTAGGGAGGAAGGGAAAATAGGATTGCTAGGTCTAGGTTTTCACCAATTGTTTCATTTGTTCCATGCTTATAAGTTCAATTGCAATAAATGGAACACCTAAAGCAAACTTTTAACACCAAGATCAATGAAATGGAACAAACCTTGGAAGAAATTCATATAAGAGATTTATTAACTTAAAGTATACAATCAGGAAGGGCCTGGGACAGAGGTCAGAGGTTTTATCCCTATCCCCATGTCGAAGTAGATTAAGAAACTTAAATGTTATCTCCTTCACATGCCATTTAGGCCCCAACATGCAAACCCCTACCACAACTGACTATGGATTCCTTGTTAAAAACATCTCCCTATAAACTTTCATCACTCTATTAAATAACCTCACCAACCAAAAAGTCTTGGTCGTCTCTATCAGTGCTTGTTTGAGATTCTTCATCTATGTGATACGTAATTTCATCTACCGCGTCACCCTTCAGGGTGGCCCAATGGTTTGGGTTTGACACTTTCATGTTGGAGGTCTCAAGCTCAAAATCCCTTGCCAGTGAAAGCAAGAGGTTTGTGAGCTATTTCATAGGAGCGGCGGTTTACCTTGTGCGTGCCCAAAAGGTAGCAGCTACTAGTTCCCCTTGTTATCAAGGAAAAAAAAGAAACTTCATCTACTGCATCATTATCACTTTCATCTAACTGTCGCATCTTGAGTGTCAATGCAGAGCCTTTCTTATTATTAGCCTTCTTAATATGTCAAAAAGTAAGGGTTGTATGAAAGCTCAAAAAGATAAGAAAAAATGATATAAGTTGATTCATTAATAACAATACTAGAAGGATATTGTATGAAGGAATGACTTGAACATCCTATAAAACATCTCCGCAATAAATTGGATGTTATTGTTCTACTAAATCCCAATCATAAAGGCTATGTCTTCTTTAAAATTTCGTATATTCCTCTGCTTGACATCACGATAGAAGAAAAAAGTTATAATTCACACAAAAACTAGGATTTGATTCCCATGCATAGTTTATGCATGCATTCTAACTTTTTTCATCTACCACGATGTATATGGAATTTGAAAAAAGACATAGCCCTTATGCCCGTTACCTAGTGGGGGCCACCCCTCCGATAAGGTTTGTGAGCTATTTTATAGGAGCAGGAGTTTACCTTGTGCGCGCCCAAAGGGTAGCGGTTCTTGGTTCCCCTTGTTATCAAGAAAAAAAAGAAACTTCATCTACTGCATCATTATCACTTTCATCTAACTATCGCATCTTAAGTATCAATGCAGAGCCTTTCTCATTATTAGCCTTTTTAATATGTCAAAAAGTAAGGGTTGTATGAAAGCTCAAAAAGATAAGAAAAAAATGATATAAGTTGATTCATTAATAACAATACTAGAAGTATATTGTATGAAGAAATAACTTGAACATCCTATAAAACTTCTCCGCAATAAATTGGATGTTGTTGTTCTACTAATATCCCAATCATAAAGGCTATGTCTTCTTTAAAATTCTGTATATTCCTCTGCTTGACATTGCGATAGAAGAAAAAAGTTATAATTCACGCAAAAACTAGGATTTGATTCCCATGCATAGTTTATGCATGCATTCTAACTTTTTTCATCTACCGCGATGTCAAGTTGAGGAGTATACGGCATTTGAAAGAAGACATAGCCCTTATGATTGGGATACCAATGGAACAACAACATCTAATTGATTGTGGAGAAGTTTTACAGGATGATCATGTCATTGCATCATATAGTATCCTTCTAGTATTATTATCAATGAATCAACTTATATCACTCTTATCTTTAGACTATTGAAGTAACCAACCAGTGCCATTTCAAGTTCTAAAGAACCAGATAACATCAACAAAGCGCTAAGGGCTTCCACCTATGACCTGGTAAGCTAAAGAAACAAAAAACATAGAAGTGCTTAACACCGTTCAAGGTTTCCACAGTAAAAAAAGAGCAATAATGAACTTTTTTATCAACAGCACTAATAAGAAAATTTTCTATCCCGAACAAACAAGAAAATCCTTACTTAATCCACAAAAAAATAGAATATCTCAACTACAAAGAGACAATATAGTGATAAAGTTTTCATATTAGTCATAAAACGGGTTGATCAGACCGATTGTTCCAGAAGGAGCTCAGTTGGACATACAACTCTTTGGTATGTGAACAAAAAATGTGATATCCAAAAAGTGTAATGGGGGGATTTAGCACACTATTTATAGTAGATCCATACGAATGCATATGCCAATTCGCAAGCATTAGTGTTGGTACTTCATCAGATGATTTAAAAAAATAAATAAAGACCTACACTAAATTAACCAAACCTCGAGATATGTTAAGACAACCGATTTGATCAGACATTAGTTACCAAACATATGAATAGCCAAATTAATGAATATTGGAAAGAAACATGTCCAAATGAAGCAAAATGGACTATTTATGTAGTTGATCCCAATGGATATTTGGTCATTATCATTGTAGTAAGTTATCAAAAAAAAATAATATATTGTCAAATGACTTCCATTCACTTATTTTTGGTCATTTATAAACTTCTTTGGTGATAAAAAATTAGTAAGCATTGACGATTGCTAATCGTCTTATTGTTAACTAATTGTTTTGATGTCTAACAAACTAATTCGAGGACCAAGTTGATATTAGGTTGTAGTGCAAAGGTTGTGTGTCAGATACAACTGTAAAGGTTGTCGTGGTTGGTTAAATTTCATCTTCATTGTACTGAAAGACTAGCAGTCCCTTTGGAGTCATTCCTAGCAGTATAAAAGGAGCATGTCCGAGAAACAAACACAACTTTTGGAGAATACAGAAAGTGAATATCCATCTTGTTTTAAAAGTTCTCTTTTGGCTCCTATTTAGAAACTCAGCACCAACTTTCGAGGGACAAGTCTATAGTTTCCTTTTACGTGTGGTGTTGTGTTGTGTTGTGTTGTAACATTGTAATATCACTTCCTTATCTATAAAAGAAATTTGATCATTGTTTATGTTTTGGTTGATACTTATGTATCTCTTAGAGAGTCGAGGCCTTGTGGTGTTTTGGGTAGTAGTCTAACTTCATCTAGGAGGTGAGAGTGCAGACTAGTGTTTGGCTATGTTGGTTATGTCTTGTAACTGGGTTGCAAGTGGGAATGGTGAGGGAGTGAGGCAAATAAACCATGTGTGTTTTCTTTAACTACTTTGCTCATTCATTCAGTGGATTTTGGGTGTTGGATATCCTGTTGGATAGGTCATGGTTGTTCCTCCCTTGAGCAAGGAGTTTTTTCACGTTAAATCTTGTGTGTTCTGTTCCTTGTTGCTCTTCTTTATTTAGTTTCATGTTTTTACTGGTTTAAGGGACCACCTGGTCTCTGACTATTATGGATGCATATTGTTCAACAAGTAGTATCAGAGGAGGGATCTCTAAACAGTTCATATCTAGAGATGTTCTGAGATATGAATGCTCTATTTAATCTAGAAGAAGGACAATCATCCACCAAACCTCCGAGATTCAATGGTCAGTTTTATAAATGGTGGAAGAATCATATGCTCAACTTCCTTATAGCTGAGCAAAGTGAGTTGTGGGATATCGTTCTTGATAGACCATATATTCCTACTATTAAAGTTGAGGAAGGTGAGACAACCAGGTTGGTTCCCAAAACCAGGAAACAATATTCTGAGGCGGACCAAAAAAAGATCGACAAGAACTATAAAGCAAAGAAGTTGATTGTGTGTGGTATTGGAGACAAGGAATACAGCTGGATATCAGCCTGTGAATCTACAAATTAGATATGGGATTGGCTCAAAAATGCTCAAGAAAGCACTGAGCAGGTAAAAGAATCTAAGGTTGATATGCTCACCTCTCAATATGAAGATTTCATAATGATGGAAAGAGAATCTATACATAATATACATGTTAGGTTCATACCCATAACCAATGAGCTAAAGTGTTTGGGTGAAGCAATAAGTCAGAGCAAGCAAGTGAGGAAGATTCTCAGGGTACTTCCAAGATCTCGAGAAAGCAAGATTGATGCTATAATAGAAGCCAAGGACCTAAAAACACTGACTATCGATATCCTCATTGGAAACCTTCAAACACATGAGTTGAACAAGAAATAAGATACTGCCAAGAGAGAGGGCAAGAAGGATAAATCTTTGGCCTTGAAACAAGCTTATAGTGATTAATAAATTGATGGTGTTGACATGGCTTATCTCATCGAAAGATTCAAAAAGATCATAAGGAAAAATCATGGGTTCACAAAGAAAGGGAGTGCTGATAGATTTCAGAACAATGTGGAGCTGTGTGATGGGTGTGGAAATCCAGGGCATTATGTCAGGGAATTTTTTTAAAGAAAAGAATGACTACAAAGACCGTTCCAAGTTTAGAAAGGATAAAAGGAAGGACCACGTCCCCAAAACATTTTGAAGGAATGTTGCAGTTGACAGGATAGTAATGAAGGCTCTGGGCGTATGGGGAAAACTCTTCCAATGATTCAGAGGACGTTGAATAGACTTAAGACTTCTCTATGTTAACTGTGAAAGATGATGATGAGAACCTTGACAACCTGTTTGTGTTTATAGCACAATCTGATGATGAAGAAGAGGAAGCGGTAACATTACTTGATCTAAAGGAAAATTTAGATCTTTATTCTACAAGAAATTTAAAAAGCTTACTTGTGTTCTCACTGATTCTATCTGTGAACTAACTACTAAGAAAGATTTGTTAAACAATAGGGTTGATGTCTCTCAAGATGAAAAAATTGTTTTAATAAAATAAATATATGACTTGGAGGTGAATGTTTTGGCTTTAGAAGCTGAGAAAAATTAGATTTTTAACTTGATGGAAAGTGAGTCTAGATCGAATGTTAAATTAAAGGGTAAATTCAGTTAAAATGAACTTATCCTAGAGGAGAAATTGAAAGTTTCTGAGTTGAAGTTAATGCTTGCCTGAGAAAGGAATGTTTTATTGGAGAAGGACCTGGTCAAGATCAAGGATGACCTAAATAAGTCCTTCAAATAGACCACTTCATCCAAGCTCATGGGGGAGATGACTAACCATAGGGGACATGAGAAAAATGGACTAGGATATGTGAACAAAATCGATCCTTTCTATAATCCCCATAGTAAATACGTTTATGTTGCTGACAATCTCTTGTGCTTACACTGTGGTAGAAATGGTCACTAAAAGACCAACTGTGAAGTCCTTAAAAGAACTCTGAGAAAATAGCATTCGGAGTACTCTAGAAGTAAGAATGTGTATGTGGGACCAGGTCCCAAACCAAAAGGGAGTAACAGACAACTGCCAACTTTGACCAAGAAAAATCTTATTGTGTCTTAGTCTCTTTACTGGGAACTTAGACTGAAATGGGTTTCGAAAACTAACAAGTAAGCCTTGTGCCGGAACAGTCAGGAGGAAGCAGTCAATCCTGGTTCATGGATAGTAGATGCTCCCAGCATATGACTGGAAGGACTAAGCACTTCCTTTCTTTGAAAGAAGTTCAAGGTGGCAGTATGTCTTTTGGTGATGGCAAGAAAGGATATATTATAGGAATTGGAAAAATTAGAAAGAATATTGAGAAAGCTATTGAAGATGTGTACTATGTGAATGGTTTGAAGTATAGTCTTCTTAGTGTACCTCAAATTTATGACAATAGGACTGAGGTAGAGTTTTTTTCTGACAAGTGCATCGTAACAAACTTTTTGACTAAAGAAGTGATCCTAACAGCCAAGAGGTGTAGAAATATATATATGGCTGATCTCAATACTACCAAGGAAGACAATCTTACTTATTTCAAGATTCAGGATGAGACAGGTGATCTCTGGCATAGAAAATTGGGTCATATCAGTCCATCTCTGCTGAACAAGCAGGTTTTTAAGGTCCTGGTTCGAGGACGGTCAAAGATCAATTTCACCAACATGAAAGTGTGTGCAGCATCTGCAAAAGGAGAGCTCATTCAAATCCAAAAATGAAGTCAATACCTCGAGGCCTATCGAACTCATTCATATCGATCTTTGTGGTCCAATCAAGGTGCAAAGTCGAGGTGGCAAAAAGTATATTTTGGTATTTGTTGATGACTACTCTAGATACACTTGGGTGAAATTTTTTAGGTCCAAAGATGAAGCCACTAAATTACTGACAGTTCTCATCAAGCAGGTTTGAAATCAGTTTGGGTGCAAGGTAGTAGGAATTACATCAGATCATAAAACAGAGTTTGAAAATTCCAAACTTAATGATTTTTGTGTTGATGAAGGAATCCACCATAATATTTCAGCTCCTAGGACTCCTCAACAAAATGGACTTATGGAGAGGAAAAATAGAGCGTTGGTGGAAATTGAAAGAACGATGTTGATTGAGTCTGGTCTTGCCAAAAATTTTTGGGCTGAAGCTGTTAACAGTGCTTGTTATGTGACAAACAGATGTTTGATCAGGTCCCTTAAAAAAAAGACCCCTTATGAACTCTTGTTTGGAAGGAAACCTATGTAAATGCTTTGTGCTCATTTATGGCAAGGAAGATGTTGAAAAATTTGACTCAAAAAAGGATGAAGGTGTTTATGTTGGGTACTCTACTAATAACAAAACCTATAGAGTATTCAACAAAAGGCCCCTCTGTGTTGAAGAAAGTGTTTATGTTATCTTTGATGAATCTGGAAATCTTGAGAACCTGGGTGATATGGATGATTCTTCTCTCGAAGAATTGCTTCAACTTCAAAGAGACAATCTGATCCCTCAACTGAGAGTCTTTCCCATAATGAAGATATGAATGAAGGTGGCGATGCAGATAGGGAGCACACAGATAGAAGGGTGTCCAGATAGAAGCATTAGTCATCTCATCCGATGGATAATCTGGTCTCTCCCTTAGATTCTAAAATACAAACCAGGTCCAAAACAAGAAATCTTATGTCATTTGCAGCATTTCTTTCCTTTATAGAACCAAAGAATGTCAAGGAAGCTTTCAAGGATTTTAATTGGGTGAATTTCATGCAAGAGGAGTTGATTAAATTTGAGAGAAGTAAAGTTAGGCATCTGGTCTTAAGTCCTTCCGACAAATTTGTGATATGGACCAGGTGGGTGTTCAAAAACAAGCTGGATGAAAATGGTATCATTACAAGAAATAAGTCCAGACTTGTGGTTCAAGGACTCAATCAAGAAGAAGGCCCTAGTTCTGATGAAACATTTGTTCCAGTAGCTAGGATGGAAGCCATTAGAATTCTTATTGCTTTTTTTTTCTTTCATGGAGTTCAAACTATTTCAAATGGATGTAAAGAGCTCCTTTCTCAGTGGATACCTTAAGGAGGATGTCTTTGTGAAGCAACCACCAGGTTTTGAGAATGTTGAATTTCTAGATCATGTGATGAAATTAGACGAGGCTCTTTATGGCTTGAAATAAGTTCCAAGGGCCTGGTATGAGAGACTATCTGGTTTCTTGATCATTCATGGATAAAGGATAGGTAAAGCATATATTCATCTTATTCTAAAAGTTCTCTTTTGGATCCTATTGAGAAGCTCAACACCAACGCTCGAGGGACTTGATAGAAGAACTCTAGAGTTTCCTTTTATGTATGGTGTTGCATTCTGTTGTAACATTGTAAGATCACTTCCTAATCGATAAAGGAAATTTGATAATTGTTCACGTTTTGGTTGATAGTTGTGGATGGCTTGGCGAGTCAAGGCCTTGAGGTGTTTAAGGTAGTAGTCTAACTTCATCTAAGAGGTGAGAGAGTAGACTGGTGTTTGGTTTTGTTGCTCATGTCTTATAATTGGGTTGCAAGTGGGAATGGTGAGGGAGTGAGGCAAATAAATTATGTGTGTTGTATTTGACTACTTTGCTCATTCATATAGTGGATTTTTGGTGTTGGAAATCTTGTTGGATAGGTCGTGGTTGTTCCTCCCTTGAGTACTAGTTGGCAGCATCTTGGTTAGTTATGAGATTGATTGGACTTGCCTGATTGTGGAGAAGATACATGAGGCGGCCCTGAAAAGGTCCACCTCCATCCCCTTACCATGCCTGATATATAGACTTTGTATAAATTTTAGGGTAGAGATATTGCATCATTTGGACTCCTTGATCGAGGTTCAGTAGATGCTTGATGCCAGCCAGATAAAGGCTGATGAGAACTCGGTGGCCCTCCAACAAGCACCATGCCTCCTACTCAGATGCCATAGATGTTTGCTATGGTGCTACCGGCTGAGCCTCCATCTTCTACCACCACCACTACTCCCACTACTGAGGGGCCACCACAAATAGAGTCTTGATGTAGAGAGGGGGCTCACCACCACTACTACTGCCCCAAAGGTCGTGCCCACGCCGAAAGCACTTGTTGGTATAGTTTACGTGTCACTGGTGTCTGTTCAGGCCATGGTGCAGAGGAAGGCCCGCACTGAGTCCCAGCTGACTCAGTTATTACAGTAAATCTGGTCTTGGTTTTGCCAGGCCATTTCAAAGGCTGAGGCTCGAATACAAGCGTTTGTGGTGACTGCTAGTTAAGAGAGACTCACACTCGTGGACAGCCACATTGATGCATTTAAGAGATGAATAGGGCAGAGCCTCAACTCAGCATAACCTGTAGATATGACAACCCTTCAGACGAAAATCCAAAAGCTCCGAGCTGAGATGACAACAGCACTAGCAGCACCGGTTATGCTCCCACCGGCCACCCACCGAGGTATTGGTAGATTTATTTGCTCCAGAGGAGACACCACTCCCTTCCCTCGGGAAGAGGCATTCATTGACGACCCTAAGGTAGCGAGATTAGAGGTGAGGCTGACAGAGGAGCAGTATGAGATCGCCAAGTTATGTTTGATGCGGGATGAGGAGGCGCGGCGAGAACGAGAGCTAGAGAGAATGAGGGGTGCTGGACCCTCTGGACATGCTCCTACTACTAAAGAGGCCACTAGGTAGGTTAAGGGTGGTCAGACTCAGTCAAAGACCGGCACTTAGGCACTCAGGTATGTTTTTTACCCCTGTACTTTAGTATTATATTTTGTGCATTTAGGACAATGCAATGGTTTTTTCGATGGGGTGTGGGTAGTTACAGGGGTTAGTGAAGTCTGAGTAACCTTGACCTATACCTATCCCAAATTTTAAATCCGAAGGGTTTTCTTACTTGTGTTCCTTTTCCCCAAGGATATTTACTTTCTATTGAACTGACATGTTTAGGATGTGTAGGTAGTATTAGTAACATATAGTATTGAAGTCTATGGCATATGTTAGTTTTTATGTGAAAAATAATACCCACCAAGAATTTTGTTAATTAGTCTTGATAAGAACCATGCATGTTTGATTGTTTAATAGTGCTTGTTTTGATAAGTGAGGTTGAATTATGATTAAAAGCATGATCTGAGAATCTATGTTGATCAATGCCATGTATTTGTGAGCTTTCTTTGCTACGTTCTTATACTATGTTTCAATTCAGAACTTGCCCAGTTACTCTGACTTAGACTGTAAGTCACTCTGTTAGGAAAGGATCTTAGGTCATTGTTCATATTAGTCCACTTAGCCTAAATGACCAACCAAATGTGTAATGTACCAGTGGTCCCAATGTTTGAGCAGCCTTGCATGTACCTTTTCATTTGTAAAAAAAACTAAGTTACCTAGCCTTATTAAATATAAAATCCAGAAATCGGCCTTGGTCCTTCCTTAAACATTGTGCACCTTGAGTGATGCAAAAAGCTTAAGTTGAAGGTGGCTATCGAAAATGACTCTGGTTTGTAGGTTGGATATTGTGCACCTCGACTCAGGCTAAAAGCTTAAGTTGAGGGTGGCTGGTGTAAGGGTAATCATATAAAATAGGGTGGAAGCTAGTGATACATGGAAAAAGGGATAAAAATATGCTCTGGTGCAAGAAAAATAAATCAGTGACTAATCAATAAGCTAAAAAGAAAAATAATTTGAAAATAAAAAGCAAAGAGCTAAAAATGATAGTAAGGCACCCAGAAAGGCTTGAAATAGGAGAAAGGGAGAATGAGTTGAAAAATGAAAGTATTGGTACGGATAAAATGTTGAATAAAACAATTGTTGTATTATCATGGTTGCACTATCACATATGTTGATCTGCATTGATTTGCTTGATAGTTAACTGATATGCATTTATGAGTGGTGTAGGTATCTGCACTTCAGTTTGAGATAATGTATTCCATTAGATTGAGGTCTGTGTGTTACTGTACTACTTATGTAGATTGAGTCCGTCGCTTGAAGACAAGCAACAATTTTAAGTTGAGGGTGTTGATGTGCTGTAAAAATAAAGCACTTTTGATGCTTAAAACTTGAAATTTTATGTGTTCTCAAAGCGATGTTAGTAAGTTTGATGTGTTTTTATATTTGTTTTTCAAGATTATAGGATTTGGCATTATTTTGGGATATGTGTGTAGATGCTGAAGTTTTTGCTGTTCTACGACACCCTTTATAGGCCGTGGAAGTTTCCACAGGCCGTAGAGTTGGTTTTGTAGCAAACTCCAGTGCAAGGGAGATTTTCTGAAGTTGTATCTACATACATGTCGATGAGCCATAGAATGAAGCACGAGTCGTAGATAAGGTTTCGTACCCTCAGGATCAAAAAATGAAGTTGCAAAGAAGTCATCTGACGAAACCTTATAAGGGTCGTAAGTTTGAATACGGCCCGCAAAAAGGACTCGTAAAAGCTTAACCCAAAATTGAAGATGAAGTCCACGAAGCCCCGATTACGGGTCATAGAACTTAGTACAGCCTGTAGAGATGCTCGTGTGCCTGCCAAATCTAGTTCTCCTATTTTGATTTGGTTTTGTATTTCAAACAGTTTTTAAGGTTATTTTTCAATGTGCAACCATTAGAGAATGAAGAAACATTAAGAGACGTGTGAAACACTTAGAAAAACATTATTTTGTGATTTTAATTCATACTTTGTGATTTCTATTGAAGATCTTGGATTTCTTATTCTTAACTTCATCCTTGTAAGTGCTTAATTATGTTATTCTATATCATGATTCTTGCATCTATAATGAACATGAGTAGCTAAATCCACAACTAGGGTTATGGGAACCATGAAGAACTAACAAAGTAAAACCAAATAATTCATGATTCTTGGAAAGTGTGTGTGCATGTATTAATTAACTCCCTTCATTTTGATTGCTTTTTAATGGTGGTCAATGTTAGAACTCTCCTAGTGTCATTGACTGTTTCAAGGTAGTAATGAATAGGAAAAGAGATTAATTAACAGGATTCGATTGATGTTTTCTTATCTAATTAACCAAGTTGGATCAAGGGGAGGTTGAACTAGAACAGTAGGTAAGGGTTAGTAATGTTACACTGCGAGGATGGATCAAATCACGTAGTGAAATTTACCTCTCTCCTGATCAAAGGGTTTGGTAAACTTAATTTATCGTTTTGCATGCAACACCCTTGAAAAGAATGTGATTATCTGGTAATACCAAGTTAGGGAATCATGGGGAACACAATACCCTAGTTACTCTTCTTACTGGTTTCACGCACTTGTCTTAGTTTAGGATTTCTTTCTACAAATCACAATCCCCCACCTTTTGGGGAGATAACTAGGTTAATCAACTCGAATTGTTTAAAATAAACGAGTCTACCATATTCCCTATGGAATCAACCCTAACCTTGGTTAGCTTATATATCTCAACGACAAACCATTTTAACCTTTAAAAAGAAGGCGTAGCTTGGGCGACATCAGTGGGCCCCCTCTCTACATCAGTTTTTATATGGGGGGAAAGGGGGCCCTCAGTAGTGGGAGTAGCAGTAGTGGAAGAAGATGGAGTCTTAGGCGGTGGCACTGCGGCGAACATCTTAGGCATCTAGACAGGAGGGTTGGTGCTCACTGGAGGGCCATCAGGTTCTCATCAGCCTTTATTAGGCTAGCATCTAAAGTCCTCCGAACCTTAATTAGAGAGTCCAAATGATGAGGGATCTCCACCCCGACTCTATACAGAGTCGATATATCAAGCACAGGAAAGGGATGGATGGACCTCTTCAGGGTCGCCTCATGGATCTACTCTACAATTAGGTGGGCCTAGTCTATATCATAGCCATCCAAGATGCTGGCAACCAATATTGCACAGTCTGGCTTCAGGATATTATCTACATTTTTGGGCTGAATCCGCGATCTCTCCACAATGCACCAAAATTGATGGTAAAGCTGAGGGACACCTTCATTATTATAAGGACCCGAATTTTTGTACGACTTCAATGAAGCATGGAAGTTTGATTTTGGAAATGTTTTGGACCAAGGTGATACTTCATGGGAGCCCTCACAGTTCGTGTGAGGCCACATTGCGCGTGTGGAGCCTCCATGGAGTGGCCCTTGGCCTTTGGAGGAGGTTTGGCCCTTAAACATGGTGTTTTAAACTAAGACACACCACACTTGTACCCCTCAAAGTTCGTGTGACACTTCACGGACTGTGTGGTGGGCCGTGTGGTGGCCTTGGTTGAAATCCCAAATTGTTAGGACCAAGTATGGTTACACGGCCCGTGTGGGGTGTCACGGCCCGTGTGGCCATCCGTAAGGCTTCTAGAGTGAAATTTTTCTAAGTATGAACCGTCTCGTAACTTGATCATGGAATATTTCTAAGGAGAGAAGTACGGGTAGTTTCACGGCTCGTGTGACACTACACGGCCCGTGTAACCTCCCGTGAAGGTAATTTCGTTGAAAAATTCGAAGTATGGGATCATCAAGCTCAAGCTAAGTGCAATTTCAAGCCTTCAATTTAATATTAATTATGTGTTTAAGGCCACCATGGGTCTCCCACATTAAGTCAAGTTCAAAGGAATTCAATTGGCTAAGTTTTTCACAAGTACCGATAGAAGGGTCAACTTTAAATAGACATATCTCTTAGCACAAAAGAAACTGGGTGGCCTATCACCTATCAAATTGAAGCTCTTTGAATTATTTTTCTAACGCATCTGTTTTCACCTCATTCCGAATTCGGATCAAGAAGTTATGTCATTTTCGTAGAACCCATCTGTGTAGGAAATCTATGCAGATTTTTATTTCCGTGTCATTAATGGCTCATACGTAATTTTAGGTTATTCTAAGGGTGTTTTATGACCTTTTCTCCTATCCTAGACCCCTAAATCAGCTGATATCCTTTCATTTTAGTTCATTCTCATTAGAAACGCTCTCACTCTAAAATCAATTCCTAAAAATCCTCTCTAAGTTCCGCTCTCAAGACTCAAGCTAGGGATTCAACTTCAAGCTAAATTCTTCTCAAATTCATCTTCCTAATCAAAGTGTGTGGGGTTGATTCTTGGTCCCCTTCAACCAAGAAGAGCCAAACTCTTTTCAATTGATTTTTCATGAAATTTTGCTTACTTTAAATATGGGTTTTGAGATTTATGATTTTATAAATTCAACTAAGTATGGGCTGTGCTTTATTGATGATTTAAAGTTGATTTAAGCCCTTATATTATAGTTTGCATTGAGATTATGAAATTATGAATGTGCATGTCCCCTTTAAAGCTTGATTTATGCATGGGTGATCTATATTATGATTTAAATGTGAATTTAATTATGGATTTACTTCAATTTCATATTATAATATTGATTTTATCTTTGATCTATATTACACATTATATTCTCACATCATGTATTGCATTTGCATTCCTGAACATTGGTCTTTATGGAAATTATGAAGTGGGTTAAGCCCAACTATGTTTTATGAAATGATTTTGATAAGATTATGGTTATGACAAGAATGTGATCACATAAATGTCTTATGATTATAGCTCATTGAGCATGTTGTGTGCTTGCACCATTCCGTATTTGTAATCGAGCTAGTCCTATGCATGAATATTATAAGTACAAGCTATGAATTGGCATTTGAGCCTAAATGTGCATTGATCGGATTTGAAATGACTATTGCCTTTTGAAAGTATATATACATATACTATATGTATTCTCGTGGGATGTTGACTTAGCACCGATGGATTGGGGGCGTCAGGACTATCCCCAAGGGTCCTCTCCCTTTCCTCGAACTATGTGTCTAGCATATGTTATGAAATCCTTTCCAAAATGGGATATGTTCCCGCAAAGGGGTTGCTTCATATGAAATGGGATATGTTCCTACAAGGTGAAGTATGGTTTACCTTTAGCAAGTAGACCACCTCTATAACAGTGAGGGGATTTCATCGGGATTCCAAGTAATAGCTCGCTTGGTCTTACTCATAGCGATTGAGATCATATCCCCGCTAAGTCTTAACATCATTGAATTTCATGCATTGTGAATTTCATGGCATATTGTATACTTCTTCCTTGGACATATGATTCTTTCTATATTATGTGCCCTTGTCACCTAACATTGAAATGCAGGTTGATAAGTCATATGTATTGGATGCCTGCATACTTAGTACATTCAAACGTACTAACGCATAATTTATGCCTACAAGATTTTACCATGTAGAGACTGTGTTGTTAAGATCAACCACCACTTGATAGGTATCTCGAATTTGGAAAGTTGATAATGTGGCGAGTCCTATCTTCCAAGGACAAACCACCTTCCTTCTACCGATGTTGTTTTCTATTTATCTTCTTAATTGAGGGTGAGCTCGGGACATGTCTTGGCCCCCGTCCCATCTTATGACTAGAGGCATTGTTGAACATCTTGTAGACTCTCGTAGATTCTATTTGTTATGTGTTGTATTTGAAGCTTATAATTTCGGTTATCTATTGGATATAGTTATCATGGATTGATTATGGGAATTATGATATGTATGTATATTTGATATGGAAATGTGGAAGATTCTAAGCCCCGCATTTCCCCCATAGAGTGAGTCATACTTACCCGCCCCTTAGTTCTTATGTGCTATGTGCTATGTGAATCCATGTAAATCTCTTTCCCTTCAATATCCCTATAGTGTGAGTCCTACTTGCCCATCCCTTAGAACTATATGTTTGCTATTTGAATGCGCTTCTGAACTGATGATGTGGATTTGGATACTTTGAGGCTTGTTTGGGGACTCTCGGGTTCCCATTTGTCGTGTCACTTTTAGGCCCTATGTCTGGGTCGTGACAATTATGGGCTCCGATGGTGTAGACACCCACTCAGTGTCCTGCCTTTGCTCAGTAATATGGTCAACAACCCATCTCATCAAAGTGGCTTTTTGAGCCGTATCCTTCATCAGGGCCAAGTCCCGAGTTTGCCCCAATCGGTGGTCAAACTATGTTGTGGTCCTATGGGCCTGGTACCCAGGACCAAATAGCAAGTGGCGGATGATGTCCTCTGAAATATCAACCTGTACACCCCTCACCCTCGTATATGTCAACCGAGGCTAGGTAAGGGGTCTCTTCCCCTTGAAGTGAGAACCAAGGACTATGGTGGCGTAAGATGAGAAGAACTCATGAACCATAGGGGGGAGTACTTCCACGATGGTGCTGCCAGCCACTAGAGCCTGTATCAAGAAATGGTGTCCTGGAGGCCGGGGACACTGTCTAGCCCTGAGGTGATGATCCGGGGCTCATCGAATATAGAATGGGCTAGTTGACCCCGAACATCCTTCTGTATGTCATCCCGGTAGATAGCTTGTATACCCTGAATGCACCACCAGCTAGATAGAGCATCCGAAGGTAAGGGTGGTGCTCGAGGTGCTGCTCAAGACTTAGACTCTGATTCCTCTCCAAATTCGAACTCGGATCCCTCTTCGGAGGGAGTCATTTGTATCAAGCTATTGTCTTTGTTGCCTCCCTTTTCAGGATGGAGAGGGAGAACCACAATAGCCTAAGTTTGCGGTAACCCAAACTATCTAGTAGAAGCCCATGTATGTGGTCGCTCAACGTCTGCATCAGGATGAACACCTAGCTCTTCTAAAGATCCACAAGCCTCGAAGTTGCGTTGATCCTATGAGGACTCATCTCTTAACCACTGCTGCAAAGCCCCTATCTTATTCTTCCTTGCTTTTGGGGCCATGATACTTGAAATGCACACATTTAACATCATGATTAGCCCCACAAATATAGGAACGGAAAAAAAAAGAACATATCAGAACTAGTGACAGATGAGTTTATAAAGGCTTGTTTATGGGTCGTAATAAAAACTACAAGCCGTAAAAGGTCCTCATAGATTAGCTTCTGGAACTGCATCTACGAGACCAGGTATGACTCATAGAACATTCTTTGAGTCGTAGACTGAGTTGTAGATGTGGTTCCAGTCTTGAATTTTTGCAAGTGTGGCCTTACGAGACCTGTCTATGAGTCATAGACTAATCTACGACTCGTAAAAGGTCTCATCTGATGGAGTCTCAGAAATTCCAAGTTACTGGGTCTTCACAAAAGGCGTAACTATGGCTCGTGGAATATTCCATGGGCCGTAGAACACCGTCATGGTGTCCAATTTCCAATAATTTGGTTGTCTAAGTCTATCAAACGGGTCCCAAAATGACATCTTCAAATCATAATTATTTAAGTAAGCACCAACGCAAGAATATTATGCACCCTATGTGATCTTAACAAATTCCCCAATACCCTACATGCAAAAATTATACACTACCCCATCAATTTCCATTTTACATGTTCACACCTCAAACCGACACCCTTTTGAAAGTTAGAAATTAAGTACACGCATGCAATCACGCGTCATTTCACAAGAAATGATTCTCATGCAATTCAAACAACATGTGATGTCATGAGTTTCTCGTAATGACATTCAAACAAGACACAACCACACACATATTCTGGTATTTCCATTATTTAAAACAAATGGCAACAACTCAATCAAGGTTAAACACATATCACATACAAAGGCAACCACAAACTTGAACCCAACGAGTTTGGGCTACCATACCCATCAATAATTTCAACCTAATGACATTAATTTTGGTAATATAAGGGTTTTACGGCCAAGAGCATACCAAAATTTGATCAAAATGATGGAAAATGAAAGGAGGAATTTGGAGGGGGCAAAACCTTAGGTCGTCAGAGTGATGCCGAAAAATTTGTCGGAAAACTTTGATGGAGATCGGAGTGTTAGGGTAGGAGGAAAGGGGTTGGCTGTTTTGGGAAATATTTTGAGAATGAAGGGTAAAAATTATTTTGAACCCTCTTTTCTATGTTGACCGGGTTGATGAGTATCGGTCCTAGGCTCTACTAAAACCCCAATTACGGGCCGTAGAGTTTTCTACGGCTCATAGACCCTGGTCTTGTAGACTGCCAAAGCCCTAGTTTGGAAAACGGGCTTCATAAAGCCATCTACGGGTCGTATGGAGAAGCACGGCTGTTAGAGTGCGTCGTAGAAGTCTGCCAACACTTAGACAAATTAGAGAACTTACTTAGAGTCCACGAGCCCCATTCACGGCCCGTAGTTTTTTTTACGGGCTGTAAAATTGGCTCGTGGACTGGAGTGCACATTATTTCGCTTAATGGAAGTGTTCTACGAGTCAGTGTACAGGTCGTGGTTTGAAACACAAACCATAGGACTAGTCGTAGAAGCACTTCATGTTGCTTATTCAGCCCACGACGATTGACTTGGTCTTGTACCTGCATATTCTTCACAAGATACGTTGTTACCCTATATGCCACCAGTCCAAAGTCCAAAAATTACAACCAAAATGCCAAATATTAGACTACCTACAAGTCCAAAAGCTAAAAAAAAAAAAACTAGAACTATTAAATCAAATATCTTGGGTTGCCTCCCAAGTTGCGCCTGGCTTATTGTCGTGACACGACATGGACAACTTGGTTACACAGACTTCACCAAGTGCCCAAACTTCCATCTTTAAGTCATCGGGCCTCTTCATCGACTGGCATATATTGAAGATGACTTCTTCGTCGTTCAATCAAAACTTGAGTTGGCAAGATTTCATATCCACTAGTGCTCGCCTAGTGGCTAGGAAAGGCTTTCCCAGGATGATTAGGACTTCAAAGTCGACTTTGCAATCAAAGATCACAAAGTCTATGGGGAATTTTGAATTTCTCTACTTTGACAAGGACGTCATATAGTATCCCCACAGGCTTCTTCATCGTTCGATCAGCCATCAACAATCACATGCTCGTAGGGTTAGGGGCTCCTAATCCTAGCTTATTAAAGACCACAAGGGGCATCAAATTTATGTTGGCACCTAGATCACATAATTCTCTTGCAAGCTCAACATCTTCGATGGTGCAGGGTATGGTGAATGCTCCGGGATCTTCTCACTCTAGCACCAAGGACTTTGTAGCTATCGCACCGCAATGTTAAAGCTCTTGGGAGAGCTCTTAGCTTACAGTCAATTTTTTTGTGACCAAGTCCTTGATGAACTTTGCATACCCAGGCATCTTCTCCAATTCCTCAATGAGAGAGATATTGATGGAGAGTTGTTCCATCATGGAGAGGAAGTGCTTGAATTTACCTTCCTCCTCCTTCTTTTTAATTCTCTAAGGGAAATGAGGAGGAGGTCTAGGGATGGGCTTCAACTTTTGTGGCGTCTTTGCAGCATTACTCGCCCCATCCTTGGCATGAATATCTCCTGTCTCTGCATCTTTGCTCTTAACTATCTCCTCATGAACATCATTATCATCAATCGGCATTAGAGAGTCAATGGTCTATTTGCCACCACGAGTAGTCACTACCATAAACTACCCCTCATTATTTGGTTCTGAACTGTATTGTTGGGTAACGTACCTTTCTGGCGCTGGTTCACTTGAGTTGACATTTATCAAACTGTTGCTCCAGCTGCTTGATAGCAATAGAATGAGACTCAATTTTCTGATTAATACTGGAGATGTCAGATTTTATGCCTTTCAAGGTCTCATCCTGACTGTCAGGATTCTTCAATAGACGATCAAACATCTCCTCAACTCTAGAGCTACCACCACTATGTGGTGGCTCATACGGACCACTCTTGTAGCCATCTTTGTGTCCCAAAGCATCGTTGTCCCGACCCCTATTTTTGTCATAGTAGCCTCCTCCATTGTTGTCTCTGAAGGCGCCATCCTTGTTATAGTTCTGACCTTGGTTTCCTTGACCTTGGTGCTAGTAGTCCTAATTTGACCCTTGGGCATTGGTAAAAAAACCTGCCATCTGATCAGTGACGAAGCAAGTGTCCTCCTTATAGTGAGGCTCCTCATATATGGGTGCTCCTGAAGGCTAATGAGTTACTGCATCACACGTTATTGGTTTTGCTTCATCAACAACTCCACATTAATACTAATCCGAGCAAGCTCCTACATCATATCCTCATTTATTTTTGCTTTCACCGAATTAGTACTCACTGAGAATGAGCTCTTTGTTGTTGACTTATCTTTCAACCTCTGTGCACAATTTGTCTTACAATTTTTCTAACCTCTCAACAATCACCAAAAATGGACGATCTAGAAAGGAACCTCCCATGATAGTGTCTACAACAGCTTAACTATTCTCTTTTGGGGCTCGACAAAAGATCTCCACTAAGGCGTCATCCACGATCTTATGGTCAAGGACACTCCTCATGCACTTTGTGAACCTCTACCATGTGGTACTGATTGAATCACCAGGCAGTTGCTAGAAGTTGTTGATTTGGTCCTTCAACTTTAGCTTCTTCGACCTCAGAAAAAAAACCTCTCCAAAAAGGCCTTCTGCAGTTCAGTCCAGATGGTGATCGAACTCTGTGGGAGCTCAGATAACCATAGTGTTGTACTGTATATTAGACACAATGGGAAGACACAAAGCCTAATGGCATCCATAGACAGATTCTGGTTTCCCATCATACTATTACAAATGAAAAGAACATTGTGTAGATGGTTATGCGGATCCTCTGATGGTAGGCTCGCAAAAAACACGCAATTCTGTAGCATTTGTAGTAACCTACTCGACATAATGAACTTATGTCATCTAATAGTGGTGGTAATACAATAGCTTCAGTGACATCCGTCGCCATAGGGTCAAGCCGATATTGATTCCATGTATTACCTGCGACGTGAAGATCCGGTGGCGGTGGGTCAATATCCTCAAGTGAAGGTGGTTTATTATTGTTCTCATTTGGGTTCTAGTTCAATGTTGCATTCACTGTGTTATTTGCAGCATTGCTCTAGGCCATTCTTCTAAGCGTCCTTTAGATCTCAAGGTCAAAGGGAGTCAAGGGTACGCCTTTGACTTCAAGTATTGTGCATACACTACACCTTCACACTAAAACAAAACAAAAACAAAGAAAAGCATAAAATGAGGATTATAAGGATTAATTCTCGAATGGATCAAATTAAACAAGTCTGGCCGTATTCCCCGGCAATGGTGCCAAAATCTTGTAATCGCCCAGCTACAACTCCTTTTTAAGGAGAAAGCAGTCGTTATCAAGATATATAACCTAACCATTGTTAGGGTTGAACCCACAGAGGATATGGTAGACTTAAAAGTAATTTCAAGCAATTCGAGTTAATTAACCTACTTATCTCCCGAACGGGAGGGTTTGTAATTGGCAGAAAGTAATTCTAAACTAGCACAAGTGTTGTGAAATTAGTAAGAAGAGTAACTAAGGTATTGTGTTCCTCATGTTTCCATAACTTGGTATTACCAGATAATCACATTCCATTCTAGTATGTTGCATGCAGAATAGTAATTAAGTTTACTAAACCCTTTGATTTGGACGAGAGGTAAATTTCACTACATGATTTGATCCATCCCCGTAGTGTGACATTGCTTACCCTTACCTATTATCCCAGTACAACCTCCCCTTGATCCAGTTTAGTTGATTAGATGAGAATAAATCGATTGAATCATGTTAACTAATCTCTTTTCTCATTTATTACTACTTTGATCCAGTTAATAACAATTAGGCGAGTTCTAATGTTGTCCATCGTTAAAATGTGATCAAAATGAAGAGAATTAATTAATACATATATGCACACTTTCCATGAATTACGAATTATCTGATTTTACCTTGTTAATCCTTCAAGATTGCCACAACTCCAGTTGTGGATTTAGCTTTGTATTATTATTGTAGATGCAAGAATCATGATATAGAATAACACAATTGAGCACTTACAAGGATGAATTTAAGAACAAGAAATCCCAACTCTACAACGGAAGTCATAAGTAATGAATTAAAATCACACAATAATATTCCAAACACTTCTCTCAATGTTTTTTGTCGTTCTTCTCTCTTCTCGACTGAAAATAACCTAGAAATATATTTATAGTACTTAAAATACAAATTCAAAACTAAATAGGAAAACAAGATTCGGCAGGTAATACTAGCGGACTTACGGACCATACTAAAGTTTGCAACCCGTATTCGGGCTTCGTGAACTTCATTCTTGAAATCTAGGCACTAGCTTTTATAAGACCTTTCTACGGGCCATATTCAGACTTACGACGCATATCGGGTTTCATGTGATGACTTTTCAGAAAATCTCAATTTTTATCCTCAGAGTATGGAACCTCATCTACGACTCATACAACTTTTCATGACTCGTCTGACAGTTCGTAGATACAACTTCAAAAAATCACCCCATCAATGGATCTCACTTACGAACCACAGCAACTGCACACTTAGCCTAAATCGTGCCAAATATTGTAATCCAGAAAAACAAACATAAAACCACATCAAACCCACTAGCATCGCTTAAAGAACACACAAAAATCCAAATTTTAAGCATCAAAAAGTGTTGTATTTTGACAGCACATCACTCATGAATAGGCAACACCAAATATTTGCATATAAACCTCAGAATATCATTCCCAACAATAATTCAACCTATTGACACAATATTTGATAACCTGTATAAATTAAAGTCAAGAACATACAAGAATTTGATTAAGAAGCCAAGAAATTGCAAGAGATAGCTGAGGAAAATGGAACCAAGGTGGCCAGAGAGTAGCTGAAAGTTGGCCGAAAAATATTGAGGTGGTCGAGATAGTGGTCGGAGACTTAGGGAAGAAGGAACTGTTCAAGTATTTTAGGAAATCATGGAAAGAATGAGGGATAAATGATTTTCCCCCTGTTTTAAACAATTGACTGGGTCGAGTTAAAATTGGATGCGGGTCCCAGAAAATCTTGACTACAGGCCATAATAGATTCTACGGCCCGTAGGTCATGGTACCGTCATTTACCTGAACCCTATTTTGGGAGTTCAGCATCACGGATCCATCTAGAGTCGTACATAGACAAACGGCCCATAGGTTGGATTGTAAAAGCCCCCCAACACTTAGCAAGTTTTAGAAATCTTACATGTGGTCCACAATTCCCATTCACGACTTGTAGTATTATCTATGGGCAGTAAAGTTGGCTCGTGGACTAGAATGTACAAAATATTGCTTGCTCGAAGTGTTCTACGAGTCACTCTACAAGTCATGGTGTGAACCACGGCTCGTAGAAATGGTCGTAGAATCAGCTTCTCTCACTTTTCAGCACTGGTTTGCTGATTTAGCCTTGTTCCTGCATATCCTTCATAAAACAATTGTTTTACCCTATAAGCCACCAGTCCCTGAGTTCAAAATCACAACCAAAACAAGAACATTAAGCTACCTCCAAGTCCAAAAAGCTAAAAATAAAAAAAAACAAAAATAATACATCAAATATCTTAGGTTGCCTCCTAAGTAGTGCCTGATTTATTGTCGCGGCACGACTCGAACAACTTGGTTACTTAGACTTCACAAAGTGCCCAAACTCTCATCTTCAGATTATCCGGCCTCTTCATAGACTGAGAGATATTGAAAAGGACTTCTTTATCATTCAATTGAAACTTAAGTTGGCCTGATTTTGTATCCATTAGTGCTCGCCCAATGGCTAAGAAGGGACTTCCCAAGATGATTGAGACTTCGAAGTCAACTTCGCAATCCCGGATCACAAAGTCTATGGGGAATATGAATTTTTCCACTTTGACGAGAACGTCATACAAATCCCCACAAGCTTCTTTACAGTCACGTTAGCCATCAACAACCGCGTATTTGTTGGAGTAAGGGCTCCCAAGCCTAACTTCTTGAATACTGCAAGGGGCATTAAATTGATGCTACCGCCTGAATCATATAATGTCTTTGCAAATTCGACATCTCCAATGGTACAGGGTATGGTGAATGCTCTGGTATCTTCTCTCTTTTGCACCAAGGACCTTATTACTATCGCACTGCAATACTAAAGCTCTTGAAAGAGCACTTGGCTCACAGTCCTCTTTTTCATAACCAAGTCCTTCATAAATTTTGCATACCCAGGCATCTTTTCTAATGCCTCAATGAGAGGGATGTTGATGGAAAGTTGCTTCAACGTGGAGATGAAGTGCTGAAACTTACCTTCCTCCTCTTTTTTGAGTCTCTGAGGGAAAGGAGTGGGAGGTCTAGGTATGGGTTTCAACTCTTGGGGTGTCACTACCTCATCACTTACCCCATCTTTGGCGTTAGCATCTCTGGTCTCTGCATCCTTGCTATCAACCATCTACTAGCGAACCTCATCATCATCAACTGACATCGATGGATCAATAGTCTGCTTGCCACCACGTGTCATCATTTTCATGCACTACCCATCATTCTTCAAATTCTGCACTGTGTTGTTGGCCAATGTACTTTTCTGGCACTGGTTAAATGGAGTCAACATTTGGCCAAACTATTGTTCCAGCTGCTTGATAACAACAAAATGAGACTCGATTTCTTGATTAATGTTAAAGATGTCAAATTACATCCCTTCAAGGTCTCATCTGGAGTGCCAGCCTTCTTAAATAGTCAGTCGAACACTCCTCAATTTGTGAGCTACCAGCACCGAAGTCACGATTGTGTGGTGGCACATATGAACCATTTTTGTAACCATCTTTGCATCCCCAATCAGCATTTCTATTCTTGCCCCTGTTCTTGTCATAGTAGCCTCCTCGGTTGTTGTCTCTGGAAGCACCGTCTCTATTAAAGTTCTGACCTTGGTTTCCTTGACCTTGGCACTAATAATCCTGATTGGACCCTTATGCATTGATTCGAAAAAACCCTATCTGATTAGTGAAAAAGCAAGTGTTCTTCTTATCGTATGCTCCTCATACATGGGTGCTGATAGAGGCTGAAGATAAACTGCATTCACGCACTCCTGATTTTGTTTCATTAATAACCCCACATTAGTACTAATATGAGCCAGCTCTTGCATCATCTCCTCATTTTCTTTGCCTACTCAGAATTAGTACTAACTGAGAAAGAGCTCTTAGTCATTGACTTGTCTCTCTTCCCCATGCACGGTTCATCTTAACCACTTTCTCCAACCGCTCATCTATAATTAGAAATGGACAATCTAAAAATGAGCCTCCCATGATAGTGTCAGCGAAAACTTGTCTATTTTCATCTAGGGCTCGATAGAAGATTTCCACCAAGGCGTCATCAACGATCTTATGGACAGGGACACTCCTTAGGCACTTTGTAAACCTTTCCTACGTGATACTGATGGAATCACTAGGCAACTGCTCAAAGTTGTTGATCTGATCCTTCAACTTCAGCTTCTTCAACCTAGGATACAACCTCTCCAAAAAGCCCTTCTGCATTTTCGCCCAACTAGTGATTGAACTCTATAGGAGCTCGAATAACTATAGTATCGTTTCACCCATTAAAGAAAATAGGAAGACATGGAGCCCAACGACATCTATGGACAAATTTTGACTCCCCATCATACTCTTACAGACAAAGACAATGTTGTGTAGATGGTTATGCAAATCCTCTGATGGTAAGCCTGTAAACAACCCTCTATTTTGCAGCATTTGAAGTAACCCACTCAAAACAACAAATTTTGTGTCATCCGATATTGGAGGTAACACAAAAGCTCTGGTGACATCCATCGCCATAGGGTCAAGCCTGTATTGATTCCATGTGTTAGCCTCGGCTTGAAGATCCTGTGGTGGTGGATTCAAATCCTCAAGTGATGGTAGGTTATTATTATTTTTTGCATTCAGTGCTACATTTAAGGCATCATTTGCAGTGTTGTTCACATTGTTTTGGGCCATTCTTCTCAGTGTCTTCTGGATCTCAGGGTCAAACGGAGTCAAAGGATTGCCTCGACCACAAGTGTTGTGCATACACTACACCTGTACACTGAAACAAAACAAAAACAACAAGAAACATAAAATAAGAAAAATAAAGATTAATTTCCAAACCACTACAATTAAACTAGTCTAAAAGTCGTATTCCCTGGTAACGATGCCAAAATTTTGGTGTCGCCCAAACTACACTTCCTTTTTGAACGTCTAAGTGGTCGTTGTCAAAATATATAATCTAATCGCAGCTAGGGTCGATCCCATAGGGAATATGGTCTAGAATTGGAGTAATTATGAGCCGGTTGAATGAATTAACCTACTTATCTCCTAAGGGGGGGTTTAATTTCAGTAAATAAACCTATACTAGAAGCAAATGTTGTGAAATCGGTGAGAGAAGTAACTAGGGTATTATATTCCCCATGAACTCTTAACTTAGTATCACCAGATAAGCGTAATCTTTTCTAGTGTGTAGCAAGCAGAACTGGTAAGCTAAGTTTACCAAACCCTTTGATCCAGACGAGAGGTAAATTTCACTATGTGATTTGATCTATCCCAATAGTGTGACATTACTAACCCTTACCTTTTGTTCCGGTACGACCTCCCCTTGATCCAGTTTGGTTGATTAGACGAGCGAGATCACATTGAATTCTGTTAATTAATCCCTTTTCCTATTCAATACCACCTTGATCCAGTCAGTAAGAATTCGGCAAGTTCTAACGTTGGCCACCATTAAAAAGCATTCATGACGAAGAGAATTAACTAATACATGCATGCACACTTTCCAACAATTATGGATTATCCAATTTTACCTTGTTAGCTCTTAATGGTTCCCACAACCCTAGTTGTGGATATAGCTATGCATAATCATTGTAGATGAAAGAATCATGTTATGGAATAGCATAATTAAGCACTTATAATGATGAAATTAAGAGCAAGAAATCCAAAGTTCTCCACAATAAATCACAATGTAATGTTTTCACTGTAAAAACCCCAAAATATGAAGTCTCAAAAGTGTTTTTCTGTTCTCTCTTGCATCTCTCTGCTAAAAAGACCTAAAACCTATTTATAATAAGTAAAATAAAAATCCAAAACGAAATAGGAAAAGTGGATTTGGCAGCTTCTACGAACTGGATTACGGGCCATATAAGGAACCACGGTCCGTACCTGGGCTTCGCACTCTACATCTTCTAATAACTGACTTCATTTGCACGAGACCTTCTTATGGGTCGTCTTCTAATCTACGGCCCATGAAGGGTTTCATTTGACAGTTTTTTCTGAAACTCCTCAAACTCTGATCTTCCAAGCACGAAACCAATCCACGACTCATGAAAAGTGTTATGACTCATCTGACAGTTCGTGGATGTAGCATCTGAAACTTATCTCTTCACTGGACATCATTCACAAAACCTCTCTAAGGCTCGTGGAAGTAACCACAGCCCGTAGAGTAGCCCGTAAGTCCTCAAAAACTACAACTCCGCAGAATTTTGCCCAAAATCATGCAGAATCCTGTAATCCTGCAAAATAAACATAAAAACACATCAAACCCACTAACATCGCTTTGAGAACATACAAAATTTAAAGTTTTAAGCATCAAAAGTGTAGTATTTTGGCAGCACACTAGAACGCGAAGAGGAGAGAAAGAACATGACTCTGTGAATGAAGATCTTAGGCCCGCGAACATGGAAAGAAGTCACCCTGTGATCCACAAACGCGGATGGGTCCTCCGCGAACGTAGAGGTCGATCCACATAGACCTCCACAAATGAAGTCCCCTATGTCGCGAATGCATCGTACATATGAGGGCTGCACCAGATGTCTTGCACTAGCTCAATTAAGTTCTCAAATAAACCCTCGAGTTTTGTATGGAACCCAATTTAAGGAAATTAGACATATATCTATACAAGAAATGGCGATCCAAACTCAGCAGAAAAATCAGAATTTGATTTTGATGTCTCATTGACACAATTATAAATGCAACTCAATTAGACTAGTTTAAAAATTTAAATACCAAAACTACCCTCGAGAACTTCAAAAATTATGACTAGATCATTTTTAGAGTTAGTTTCACCATCCGAAATTACTGAATCTTTTGAAATTTTGATTCGAGCTTCCAAACTTTGAATGTTGACCAAAGTCAAATTTTGGCTCTGAAAGGCAACTTTGGGTCCATAATCTTCATTTTAACTCTGGATTCAGTTCTATAACTTCTTAACATATTCGACGTTCTGGAGCTAATGGAATCGACAGATTTCTGATCCAATATCCGAAACTTAGAAAGGTACAAAAACTCACTTTTTCGACAACTTAAGCTTCCAAAACTCATATTTTCCACTTTTAAAACACCAAATTCCAGTTCCATCAATGTAAATAACTCAAAATAGGTCTAATGAAACTTACAAAAGGGCAAAATAGTAATTTTCATAGACAGAACCAAAAATAACTAACCATGTCATTACAATAACCCTACTACTAAAAGGCAGAAGGGGTGGTCGTCATCAGCATATTACCCAACTTTAGAGGTCAGGATCGAATCCCATAGGGAACAATGAGTCTGCGAATGAGCGGAGCAAGGACCTATGGCTACTATATTTTAAATCAATAGGTGAGTACCAAGACTGAATTCTAAATAAATTAGGGGGGACTAAACTAACGTTTACTCCTAAAACAATTGGGTAAGGATTGATCGACAAGAGAGCAAGGATATGGGATATGGGAATCAATCAAAACACAATCGATCCATCTCACTTAGCATTAAATTTACTCTATGGGTAGGCTAGATTGCTTGTAATCACCTCGACTAGGGAAATATCACGCAAGAGCCAACTATGGCCTCTCAGGCAAGATGCTCAAAGACAAGCCTAGCTTGAACACCAAAAAGCAAAACACCCAAGACCTTAGCCATTGAGTCCCTTTTGAGGATCTCAACTTATAAACCCATGACTATCATGCAATCTTCCCTCTCAACTATACTCTGTAGAGCAATAATTGAAGAATTGAGCTAGATTTAACAGCCTGCCTTAAACCTAAGTTATACAACAAGATATGCAAGAACCCACAAATCAATTCAAGAAATTAAAGCAATTTGGGAGAAACCGTTTTGATTTTGCAAGTAAATCATCAACTAAGCATGAAAGCAAGAGAAATAAAAAGACCCATATATAAATCAACAACCAAGCTTCAATTAAATCTACAAATTTAGTATTCAAGAACTAGGAAAGAAAGAGTGAGTAAAGATAATACAAGTAAAGCCCACACTCTTCAATCCACTCAAGAATTTGTAGAAAAGTTTCTCTAAATCCTCACCGTAAACTAAAATATACACTAAGGTGTGTTCTTCTTCTTCAAGAATGTATGAATATTCTTGTGTTGATTATTGTATGAAGAATGAGGGTTAGGAGTGTATGTATATGTGATTTTTGGGACTGAAAATGGTGAAATTCCAAAACCTTCCCCACGCTGGTCACTGCAACATTTTGCAATTGCGCTCATCATTCCAAGATCGCGGAGGTTGTGTCTCCTCAAGCTCCGTCTTCGTGCTTGGGACTAGCACGTTCGCACTTCTATGCATGTTATGACTCCGCGATCGCGGGCTTGAAGGCCACGTTCGCAGAGTGTATCTGCTACCAGGTGACATATTGTGTATTTCAGCTCCTTTTGGCTTCAATTTTGCTCTAATCTTCATTTCTTCTAATAAAAGCCGAATCTAAACCATAAGTACCTGTAACATACACCATTCAAAGCATAATTAGCCTCAAGTTATAGAATTTAACAACACAAAACCATAATAAAAGAGTAAGAAATGAGTGCAAGTAATGCACTCATCACTTATGCCACAAACTGGAACCTGAGATCAAATGAACTACCATAAAGACAAATCCTATACCTGTAACTATTTTGAATTCACTATTAAATTATGTTTTATATGTCGTATATTAAACTCTTAATGTGTTAACAAGTATTATATATGTCCAAACTGCACAAGAGTAGCATCCTACCACCAGGGTTGCTGGTATCAGAGCCTATGATTGTGATTCTAGGACTTTTGATGTGAATTACGTGTATACTTGTCTATTTTGTAAAAGGTCCAAGATATTTTATCTATTTATTTACATGATTAATACTATTTTATTGCATGTAAAGTGCATATGCATCATGTACATATCCCTAATGCAATCTGATCTTCCCTTTTGAAAGAACTAAATTATGGCCTCTCCCTCTAATAGACCTATGGAAGCTATAGGAAAAGATTAGATAACTCTTATTTCCAACCTCATGCACTAGAAAGGGTTGGCAGACATTTCTCGGATCCATACACGCCCTGCATTAGTGGGTCTGAAGTGGGAAACCAACATGGTGTAAGACTTGGCCCACATTCTCATATTATCCATAGTACTCAGGTTACGAATCCTGCTTTCAAATAGATGGTTGAATTATTCCACCATATGATCGAAGCAATGCATGATCCCAACGGAATAAAATTTGAGAAAATGAGGAAAATGGATGGAGTCGAGTTTGAAGGCACTGTTGATCCCACTGATGTTGATCAATGGTTGGAACACATGGAGAGGATGTTTGAGCAATTAGAGTGTTTAGATATGGCCAAAGTCAAGTATGTTGTCTCACTATTACAAAAGGATGCTTATGATTAGTGGGTAAGTGTTCCAAATGCAAAGGTAAAACCTTCCATTCTTACTTGGTATAATTTTGTTAAGGAATTTCATATGAAGTATGTTCCACTTACCTATTGTGATGCTAAGAAAAAGGATTTTTTAAATTTGAGGCAACAAGGCATGTCTATTGCTGAATATCAACAAAGTGGTTTGTAAGGCTTTCTCGTTATGCTGGAGATATTATAAAAGAGGAGAAAGATAAGTACAGGAGATTTGAAGATGGTTTGAATGATTCTATCAAAAAGAGTGTGCAAATTTTGCAACATGAGAACTTTGTAAATTAGTTTCTGATGCCCTTACTTGGGAAAGACTTGATAAGGAAGAAGCCAGTAGACGTGAAAATAAACTCTGGAAGCCCAGATCAGATTTTGGAGGTCCATACAAAAAGGGAAGGTTTGATGATTCTAAGGCTAGTGGTATTAATAGGCCATCTCAACCCCAGCAAGGTAGATCAGATTTTTCTACAAGTAGTGCTCCAAATAATGGCCAAGGTAGGACTCGTGTTCCTACGTGCGAACAATATAGGAAGAATCATTATGGCGTTTGCAAGAGAGCTTATAGTGGCGTGTTTTAACTATGGCAGCTTTGATCATAAAGTGAAGGACTGTCCTAAACAAGTCCCATACTTGTACACTGAAAGCTCGGTTCAGAAGCCTTCTACTACTCCCCCTCAAACCAATAAAGGTGCAAGACCAAAAAACATCCAAACGGTAGGAGCAAGTCGAGTAAATCAACCTAGTGGTCCAAGGGCTACTGCAAGGGTTTATGCTATGAAACAGAGGGATGATCAAGATGGTCATGACGTGGTTGTTGGTAAATTTCACTTATTTAACTTATATGTGTTTACCTTGTTTGATCTTAGTTCTACACATTCTTATATTTGTTCATCTCTTGTTCTACCTGAGAATGTGAAGCCTACAAGGCTTAACTACAATACGCTAATTGAAAGTCCCTTGGGCTACCAAGTTATTTGTAATCAAATTTACCGAGTTTGTCCCTTCATGATTGAAGACTTAGTCTTCCCGACTAATTTAATTGAAATGTCCTTCCAAGATTTTAATGTTATTATTGGGATGGATTGGCTTTATAGATATCATGCAATAGTGTATTATAGGTCAAAGCATGTGACCTTAAAGGACCCTAAATTTTCTCATATCATTGTACAAGATTAAAGGTCATTGACATCTAGTATTATTCTACGGCCCTGGCATGAAAGATGATTTGGCAAGGTTGTGATGCATACTTTGCTCACGTAATTGATACACGGTTGGAGAGTCCTAATCTAAAGGATATACCTACCATGTGTGATTTTCCAAAAGTCTTCCCAGAAAATCTTCCTGGGTTACCCCCAAAAAGAGAAGTTGAATTTCCAATCGAACTTATTCCCGGATCTACTTCTATCTCTATCACACCTTATAGGATAGCTCCAGCAGAACTAAAGGAGTTGAAAACCCAGTTACAAGAACTTCTCGAGAAGGGTTTTATCCATCCCAGTGTTTCTCCTTAGGGAGCCCCTATTATATTTGTAAAGAAGAAGGATGGAACTCTTAGATTATGTATTGACCACAGATAATTGAACAAAATAACAATAAAGAATAGATATCCACTACTAAGGATTGATGATTTATTTGATCAGTTGAGGGGTGCTAGTTTATTCTCAAAGATTTGAGGTCTGATATCATCAACTGCACGTTAGAGAGAAAGATATTCTTAAAACTACTTTTAGAACTCCGTATGGTCATTTGTGAATTTTGGTGATGTCATTCAGATTAACTAATACTCCCACGATATTCATGGATTTAGTGAATTGAATATGTAAGCCATATCTAGATCAATTTGTGGTAATTTTTATAGATGATATTTTAGTATATTTCAAGGGTAGTGAAGATCATGACAAGCACCCTTGAATTATTTTGCAAATTTTGAAAGAGAGAACTTTATGCTAAACTTTCCAAGTGTGAATTTTGGCTAAATGAAGTGACTTTTCCGGGACATGTCATCTCAGCCGAAGGTATAAAGGTGGATCCTAGTAAAATCCAAGCAATTGTTGAATGGGAACCTCCCAAAAGTCCAACCAAAGTAAGAAGCTTCTTGGGCTTGGCTGGATACTATAGGAAGTTCGTGAAAGGCTTCTCCACTGTAGAATCCCCTTTGACCAAACTCTTGAAGAAGGAGGAGAAGTTTACTTGGGATGACAAATGTCAAGAGAGTTTTGAAACTCTTAAATCTTTTTTAACACAGGCGCCTATACTTACTCTACCAATGGAGGGGACGAAATATGTGATATGCAGTGATGCATCTCATCGTGATCTAGGGTGTGCTTTAACACATGAAGGGAAAGTTATTTCTTATGCTTCTCAGAAATTAAAACCACATGAATTGAATTATCCTACTAATGATTTGGAACTTACTTCTATAGTATTTGCCTTAAAGATATGGAGACATTATTTGTATGGAGAAAAAATGTTATATATTCATTGATCACAAGAGCTTAAAATATTTGGGTACTTAGAAAGAGTTGAATGTAAGGCAACGTAGATGGCTTGAAGTCATTAAGGATTATGATTGCGCTATCGATTATCATCTAGGTAAAGCAAATGACCTTAAGTCGCAGAGCCTTTGCAAGCTAATCCTTGAGCCCATTGCTTTTGCTTTTTGAGTTAAGAGTCATAAACGTTCGCATTGCCTTTGATTCATATGGCCCAATTATTGCTCAACTGCAAGTTAAACCGTATTGCTTGAACAGGTTAGAGAAGTACAAAAGTTAGATGAGAAACTCATGAAACTGATCAAAAAAGTTCAAGATGGAGAAAAACACGATTTTTCATTAACAGAAGATGGTGTCTTTTCTTATCAAAAATAGGTTGTGTGTCCCTAATGATGAAAGATTGAAAAGAGAAATTTTGAATGAAGCACACACTTCATCATATGTCATGCATCTTGGAGGTACGACGATGTACCAAACCCTTAAAAAATACTATTGGTGGAATGGTATGAAGAAAGACAATGCGGAGTACATGTCAAAATGTTTGGTTTGTCAGCAAGTAAAAGCAGAACTTCAAGTCCCAAAATGGAAATGGGAGAGAATAATAATGGACTTTGTTTCTGGACTTCCTCTCACTCAAAAGAATCATGATTCAATATAGGTGATAGTGGATAGATTAACAAAGAGTGCTCACTTCTTAGCAATCGGGATGGATTATTCACTTGAGAGGTTAGTAGAATTATACATTAATGAGATTGTAAGGCTACATGGAATCCCTATCTCTATTGTCTCTAACTGAGACCCCAAGTTTACATTTAGATTTTGGTTTAGCTTGCAAGGGGCCTTGGGTACTAAGTTGAATTTTAGCACCTCGTTTCATCCTCAACAGTCAGAAAGAGTGATACAAATTTTGGAGGATAAGCTTCGAGCGTGCATCATTGAGTTTGAATGTAGTTGGGACACACATTTGGCTTTAGTAGCATTTGCTTACAATAATAGCTATAAATCAAGTATTGGAATGCCTCCTTATGAAGCCTTATACAGAAGAAAATGTTAGACTCCTCTTTGTTGGAGTGAAGTTGGTGAAAGAACACTTATTGGTCCTGAAATTGTGCAGCAAACAGAAGATAAGGTAAAAGTGATCAAGGATCATCTGAAGATCGCTTCGGATAGACAAAAATCATATGCTGATCTTAAAAGGCGTGATATCGAGTATCAAGTTGGTGATAACGTATTCTTAAAGGTACCTCTATGGAAGAAGATTATGAGATTTGGCCAAAAGGGAAAACTTAGTCCTGATTTATCACCCTGTGAGATACTTAAAAAAGTGAGATCAGTTGTATATAAATTAGCATTACCACCTGAGTTGGACAAGATCCACAATGTCTTTCACGTGTCAATGCTCAGTAGATATCGTTCTGACCCCTCTCATGTCCTACCAGATGAATCTATTGAGGTTAGTCAAGACTTGACATATGACGAGGAACCTATGTTTATTCAAGCTTGGGAAACAAAACAACTCAGAAACAAGAAAATTCCCTTAGTGAAGGTACTTTAGAGGAACCATTCTGGAAAAAAAGCCACTTGGGAGGGAGAAGAAGATATGAGGACCCAATATCCACACTTATTACGGGACTAGCGTAAGGTAAATTTCGAGATGAAATTACTTAAGGGGGAGAGAGATGTAACACACTTGTTATTAAATCATGTATTCACTTTCAAAAAGGTACTCACTTGAGATAAAATCAACCCCTAATTCATAACTCTTTGACTCGAACTTATGTCGTTACAGGAATTGATTTTCGTGAATCATAAAAAAGAAAATAGTGAGAGATTTGTCTTAGCGTAATTTGGTTTACTTTTATGATAGGGAGGGGTTTGTCTTAGCGTAATTTGGTTTACTTTTATGATATGGAGGGGTTTGTCTTAGCGTAATTTGGTTTACTTTTATGAACTTGTATATATTATACAAGCCTTAATAATAGATATTAAGGTATGATTAAAAAAATGAATGAAAAAAAGAAAGTTGGACAGCCACTTTTTTTTGGGCAGAATTTTTAATTTACTTTTAGTATAATATATTTTTCCCCCTAAGGTAAGTGGTTTCAAGAGTGAGAGGAACTTTATAAACTCCCTCATTTAAGTATACTTTAAAAACATCACGAAAGGAATTGGTCCCTTTAAGAAAAACCTCAAGAAACTCACCATCTATCGGTAAGTGGCTAAATCTTGTCTTGAAACTGTGTAACGTTTAGTAATTATTGAATATCTCGTTGTATGTACCTGACTTTTCTGTGTGAAAATATGTTTTGGAAAGATATTTCACATACCTACAATTTTTATGTTTATGTTAAATTCTGAATTTGCTTTTATGGGACTGAAAAAGGAGAGGAAACATAGTGAAAGTTCTGGCCAATTTTTCTATCTGAGAAGCCTTCTATGTACTGTTGTTAGTATTTTAAGCATATCTTGATGTGTGAGTTATATTTTGTGATGGTTCTTAGTTCTTTGCAACCCCAAGACATGTAGATACAACTCTTACATGATATTTGGACCTAATTTGGTAGTTATGGATTCGAAGTGGATGCAATTTAGGACAAGTTCTGTCCAGAATTTTTACTTAGAAATCCTTGGTATGTGCCGTTAGTGATTTGATTATAAATCCTTGTAAAAAAAGGTATTTTGAAGTGATTCTTGATTGTTTGCATCCTAAGTGCATATACCTACAGTTTTCATGAGACTAAAAAGCCTAATTTTTCCATTTACTAATTCAAAATCTAGTTGTAATGCAAGACAGTCAAGTTGCCTAGAAGAGTGTGATTTACGCAAATGGAGCTCACTTTTGGTATCTATATTGTTAGTTTTTACCTTTTAAAAGTGTTAAATATTAAATAAACGTTTGAATTGAGTATTAAGGTGCTTAAACTCTCGTAGAATCTTAAGGAAATTGGTTGAACAAAACTGATGTTGTGTTTATCCACGACTTGAACTCAGGAAGGTTGGTTGCGGGCTAAAAGGTTAAGGTTCGAGTAAAAACTTGTTCTTATGCTCTTGTTACATACTGGTACATTTGAATCTTATCTTGGTATCTTAGCTATGTTCTTGTTATTTTATCTTGTTGTGTTGATATCTTTTGATACTTGCAAGACACTTACTTAATTTGCCCACTTGTATGGATTGCCCGATCACTTAACATTCTTGTGGACTTTGTCCTTCTTGCAGCGGGGACTTTGTCACTATTGGCATGCCTCTCATTCGGATCAATTGTCATCTTAACTGTGGATTTTTGGTTCGTCCCAAGTATGGAAATGGTCCATTTTAAGCACGAACTAGAAGCCCACTCTTAATATGATTCTTGGTTCTCTTGATTATTGGGTTTTCACCCTCATTGATAAAGGACTTCGGTCCTTCTTGATACTTGATTGTGTCTGGTGTGATGGCATGACATACATATTGGGCAAAACTTGTTATTTGAATGTCTTGTAAAAATGGTTCCATGAACTCTTGACACTCAGACCTTTAAATATCATACTTGATACTATTGATATATTCATTCACTTGGTCTATTTATTGTATTGCAATTGTATTGTCCTTTGACTTAAGAAAGGTAAATTGAGGAATCTAAAGGTCTCAACTTGTACCTTTTACACCACTAAGCTTTATGCTTAGCGATAGTTGTTTCCATCATAGGGAATGTCCGAGATGATGCTTGACAATGGCCAATGGAGATAAATTTTGGGAACTATGAAGAGGATTACATTTGCATCTAGACACATATATTGTAGTAATTTTGGGACATGTACATGATTCTCCTATTGCATATGTTTATGTAAATTTTTAAGGTTAGTGTAAATTATGAAACTACGGTTGGTAACTTAAAGTTTCGGCATGCTCAGTTGGTTTGGAGCCAATGAACTTGCTTTGTTTTACACTATATTACTAGTTATTTTGAGTTGATTGTAGGAAACTGAAACTAGTAAATTTACATCTTTGTATTTTGACGTTGGTAATCATTTATAACGTGTACCATAGTAGTGTGGGTAATGTATAAAATTTTTGCAAGATATTGGTTTAAATTATTTTAAAAGGTGTTTATGCCACAAACTGGAACCTGAGATCAAATGACTATCAAAAAGACAAATCCCACACCTGTAACTATTTTGAATTCGCTATCAAATTATGATTTATATGTCGTATATTAAGCTCTTAATATGTTAACAAGTATTATATATATCTAAACTGCACAAGAGTAACATCCTACCGTCAGGGTTGTACAAATTTCTTGTTACGATACCTCTTTTTTGTTGGACTATATACTACCATTGCATTTGCAGCTACTTAGAACCAAAATGACTTGTCAAGTATATAAAGTAGTGATTTATCATTAAGTTTTTCGTGTAGAGATTTGTGATAGTGGTTCATATTTGCAAACGAAGAGTTGTATAATAATGTAATGCCTGGTAAATTACCAAAATACCCCTAAGGAGAGAGGTGTGCGCAAACTGCGTCTTCCGATGTTTGGATTAAAAAATCCGAGAGCGGATTCGTAATCAGCACGAAAAATTGAGTGTGAGAAGGATCTTGGTCGATTTTTAGAGCGACCGAGTCTAAAGATAATTTTTCGTTCCAAAAGGAAAAACAGTGTGTCTTCGCGACAGGGCCGCATCGCGGAACTATCGCAGAGCCACACTTATGTTTTCTGAAATTTTTTTGACGGAGTTGAGTTTTCCAAAATTACACTGTCCGCGACAGGTCTGCGTCCCGGACTGTGTTATTTCAAGCCGAAAAAAATTTCTTTAAAATTTCGAGGGGCATTCTAGTCCATTCCTATACTTTCTAAACTTCCCATACGACGAATATAGGTCGTCTCTCTGAGAAAAGGGTTCCAAAAAACCCATCCAAAAACATTCTTTCTAGAAAAGTCACTAAGCGAGGGCTTGAGAAGAGTTGAATTGAGGAATTTAAGAGGAGATTGTTCAAGAAATTATTGTTAGCAATCATCCCAGGTATGTAAGGCTAACTTAAAGCATGGGATTGTCCTCCCATGTGCCCATTTGCATAAATTGAAATCATTTATGGAATATAATGAATTTGATGTGAAGACTGTCAAGTATTTTACTGAGTTTTACTTAATGCATATATTTTACACGAATTGATGATCATCATAAACTTGATTTATTGCATAATTTATTCTCATGAGTGTTTTTCACAAAACCTTATGATTATTTTATTAAAAGATGTAAGAATGAACTAGGGAATGAGGATGATGTTTGTGATGTTGTGATTGTGTTTCACATTTGATGAGAGTCTTGATGGTGATGATGATGAGAATGATGTTTCATGATGTCCTAAAAACCTGAAATAAAATTCTAAAAAGAGTATTTTGAGTCCATGATGTTAATATTGATGTTGATGTTGATGAGGCGAGTTGATATTGATGTTGAGGTATTATGTCCCTAAATAACTGATGTTGATGTTTAGGTATTATGTCCCTACGGGACTGATGATGATGTATTATGTCCCTATAGGACTGATGAGGTTGATGTTTTATAAGCATGTCGAGTTCTGGGAGGAGTATTGAGCACCAAAATGGGTGAGAGCGAGTCCCACTCAAACCCATTAACTACGTGGCCTGCGTAGGAAAAGAGGAATGAACCGCATTGTGGATGGCTCCTTTCTTGTCCCAATAGAGGACTGAGGTTTTTTTTTCTTGTGGATACACTGAGGTTGATGACCTTTACTTCGGGTAGGGTACTGGATGGATGTGGCAACGGTATCACTTCGTTGTATCATTACTGGCTCATAGGTGATGGTTGTCGTTTAGAGAAACTCCCAGTGAGGTCTTACTTCGATAGTACTCTGATGTTGATGTGATGTTTGAGTTGAGTTCCTTGAGTTGAGTTGAATTGAGTTGAGTCGAGTTCCTTGAGTTGAGTTGAGTCAAGTTTCTTGAGTTGAGTCTGAGGTATTGATGATGGGGAGATGAGATGTTGATGAGTCAATTGTCTACTTTAATATTTCCTTAGATAGACATTTGACATTATGATGGAGTATGATGTTGAATTGATGCTATCTAGGGGTGGGTCCGTAAAATCAAAAACCAAAAATCGAACCAAAACCAATCGAAAAATACCAAACAAAAATGAAACCAAACACAAAAAACCGAACCGAACCAATTCTGTATGGTTTCGGTTTTGGTCTTCTAAAACCGAACCGAACCATTAAAAATCGATTTTGCTATACTACGTTGTTTATACTTTATAGGCTACATGGCTAAGAAGGAAAGTCTTTCTTGTTGCACGAAAGAGACATAGATTCGAAGCTTCCAAGGAGAAGTCTTTTGGCTACCGTCACCTGCAACTAATTGATACTTCAAGGAGTATTTGATGATTGTTTGATAATTTTTTTTGGCTACACACAATTGACTTGAACTTTCCAAGGAGTATTTGATATTTGTTTTTCTAGAACATATGTTTGTAATTTTCTTGGTGATAATTGTAGTTCTTATATTGTGATAATTGTACTAATCCAAACTTTACTCTTAACCAATTGTTTAGCATATCTATATGATGATATGTCTCTACCCAACATATTATTTTACTTTAAAAAATTATTTTTAAAAATCAAAAAATCGAAAAAAAAAACCGGATATTGAACCAAAAAAAATCGAACCAAAAAACCAATGGTTTACTTTTTTTGGCAAAACCGAACCGCCAAATTACCTTCCGTTCTGTCTTTGGTTTTAGGGAAAAACCGAACTGCAAAAATCGAACCCACCCCTAATGTTATCCCTATACTGTGGTACTTTCAGCTATTTTACATACCAGTACATTCCACGTACTGACGCCACTCGGTGCTGCATTGTTTCATGATGCAGATACAGGAGTTAGAGGACTTCAGCAGACGTATCGTTGAGGCTAGAGATTTTGAGTTCAGTCATTGGTGAGCCTCCCTGCTATCCGAAGGAGACCGTTTTGTTGTTGTTTTCGTTATTTATTGAGTTGGGTAGCCATGGCCTACCATAGTACCATGTTAGATAGTTGAGTCAAGTTAGAGGCTTTATAGACATGAGTCGAGGTTTTATGTTGATGTTTTTCCCTTATGAATTGAGTAGTAATTATACTTACTTATTCTGATGTTATGACTGATGTTGGCCGTTGGCCCTTTTATTGAAGTATCTCTCTACATTACTTTCACAATTCCGCTATGTTGATGTTGAGTGACTGTCTTTAGAACGAGTGGTTCGCTTAGAGACTAGCAATAGTCTCTGGGTGCCGGCCACGCCTAGGGTATCCTCCCGGAGCGTGACAAACTTGGTATCAGAGCACAGAGTTCAAAAGTCCTAGGGAGTCTATGAAATCGTGTCTAGTAGAGTCTTGTTTATATGTGTGTTGTGCACCACACTTCATAACCAGGAAGCTATATGATATTAGGAATGGTTACACTTCTTTGATGTTCTGAGTTCGTGTGATAGAGTTTGACTCTATGAAACCCCTTTTTCTATTCGTGCGTTACGCATTTGTAGATCATGCCTCCAAAATGCACTACTGCTCAAAGAGATGTCTCAGTCCCTAACACTGAGAATCCCTTACCAGAGGCCCCTACCCAGAATGAGACAAGGAGACGGGGTCAACCTGCCAGAGCTACTGAGGCCCTACTGGCACCTCCTGCTCAGTCAGCCTCTACTTCGGAAGCAGACTTCACGGGACCCATCGCTATGCTCACTCAATTGGTAGCCTCGCAGAGTATTAGTCACGGTCCCTAGTCCCCTAGCTCCAGTTCCCAAGAGCCTACGGCTGCAAACAGGCTCAGAGATTTCCTGAGGATGAACCTGCCAGTCTATATGGGGTCTAAGGTTAAGGAGGACCCGCGAAATTTTATTGATGAGATGCGTAAGATCTTGAGGGCTATGCATAGGAATGGGGTTGAGGGAGTTGAGCTGGTATCGCATCAGCTTAAAGATGTTGCTAACGTCAGGTATAACCAGTGGGAAGATAATAGAGGTGAGGATGCTGAGTCTGCTAAGTGGGAGGAGTTTGAGAGTGCTTTCCTCGATCACTTCTTTCCCCAAGAGTTGAGGGAGGCGAAGGTTGAAAAGTTCGTGAACCTGAAGCAAGAGGGGTTAACTGCCAAAGAGTACAGCCTGAAGTTCATCCAGCTGTCCCGATATGCTCCCGAGATGGTCCTTGATATGAGGGCGAGGATGAGAAAGTTCATGTCTGGATTGGGCAGGCATGTAAAGAGGGAGTGTAAGGCAGCATTGCTGATTCCAGTTATGGATATCTCTAGACTTATGGTCTATGCCCAGCAAACTGAGGAGGACAAGAAGAAGGACAGGGGAGAGCAGCAGAGTAAGAAGGCCAAATTGGCAGGGCATGAGCCTAGCCAACAGAAACAGAATAAGGGTGATAGAACTTTCTTTCAGAAGAAGTCTTCTAGCTATGCACCCCTTATGGCGAGTGCGCCTGTTCAGCAAAACAGGTATGATCAGAAATCGTATGGTCACCGAAATTTCAGAGCTCAGGGACCTCAGTCCCAAGCTAGCGTTGCCCAAGGTCCGAGAGAATAGCCACCTTGTGGCAGATGTGGCAGGCTGCATCTTGGTGCGTGCCGTGAGGGCACAAATACTTGCTATTCATGCGGTCAGCCCAGCCATTTTCAGGGTGAGTGCCCTTCGAGGAGATGGGGTGATAAAGGTAATAGAGCTCAGTCTTCCATAGCCCCTTGCGGGTAGTCATCAGAAGGCTACTACTGCGAATGCAGGAGGCAAGACGAACCGTCTGTATGTGATGGGTAATCAACAGGACCAATAGGTTGCACCAGATGTTGTTACGGGTATGCACCGAATCTTTTCTTATAATTGTTGTGCATTGCTTGACCTGGGTGCCACTTTATCCTTTGTGATGCCCTATGTGGCCAATAAGTTTGAGATTCTTCCAGAGTGTTTGCTTGAGCCTTATACTGTTTCTACTCCTACTAGTGAGTCTATCCTGGCTAAAAGGGTCTATAGAGACTGTGTAGTATCTATCTATCATAGGGATACTTTGGCCAATTTGGTAGAGTTGGAGATAGTTGATTTTGATGTAATTCTTGGTATGGATTGGCTCCATGCCTGCTATGCATTCATAGATTGTAGAACTCGAGTTGTTAAATTTCGATTTCCGAATGAACCGATCCTAGAGTAGAGGGAAAGTTATGTTGCACCCAAGGGTACCTGAGGGCAAGAAAGTTAATCTCTAAGGGTTGTATTTATCACCTTGTACGAGTTAAATCTGATGATATTGAGTCCCCTACTCCTGAATCGGTCCCGATTGTAAATGAGTTCCCTGAGGATTTACCTGGAGTCCCTCCTGATAGGGAGATCGACTTCGGTATTGATGTACTTCCCAACACGCAACCTATTTCAATTCCACCATATAGGATGGCCCCCGCTGAGTTGAAAGAGTTGAAGGAGCAGTTGGAAGATTTGTTAGAGAAGGGCTTTATTAGGCCAAGTGTTTCTCCTTAGGGTGCTCCCGTTCTGTTTGTACGAAAGAAGGATGGGTCTCCCAGAATGTGCATAGACTATAGGCAACTGAATAAGGTCACGATTAAGAATAAATATCCTCTTCCCAGGATAGATGACTTGTTTGACCAACTTCAAGGTGCCTCATGCTTTTCAAAAATAGACCTCAGATCAGGTTACCACCAGTTGAAAGTGAGAGAATGTGATGTTCCAAAGACAACCTTCAGGATAAGATATGGCCACTTTGAGTTCTTGGTTATGTCCTTTGGGTTGACGAACGCACCGGTAGCTTTCATGGATTTGATGAATAGGGTGTTCAGGCCCTACCTTAACATGTTTGTAATCGTATTCATTAATGATATCTTGGTATATTCGAGGAATGAGGAGGAGCATGCTAAACACCTTAGAGTTTTCCTTTAGACCCTTAAAGACCATGAATTGTATGCGAAGTTCTCCAAGTGTGAGTTTTGGCTTAAGTTAGTGGCTTTCCTAGGACATGTTGTTTCGGGTGATGGAATTCGAGTAGATGGCCAGAAGATTCAAGCGGTCACAAACTGGCCAGGACCGACCTCTCCAACTGACATAAGGAGTTTCTTGGGGTTGACAGGCTAATACTGCAGATTTGTTGAAAGATTTTCTTCCCTATCCGCACCATTGACCAAACTGACTCAGAAAAAGGTTAGGTTTTAGTGGTCTGAGGAATGTGAGAAGAGTTTCCAAGAGTTAAAGACTAGATTTACCACTGCACTTGTCTTGACTTTGCCGAGGGGACGGAAGATTTTGTAATATACTGTGATGCATCAAGAGTTAGGTTGGGATGTGTATTAATGCAGAGAGGAAAGGTGATAGCCTATGCTTCCAGGGAGCTTAAAGTTCATGTAAGGAAGTATCCAACCCATGATCTTGAGTTGGTGGCGGTAGTGTTCGCACTTAAAATCTGGCGCCACTACTTGTATGGAGTGCATGTGGACGTGTTCACTGACCACAAGAGCTTACAATATGTCTTCAGTCAGAGAGAGATTAACCTGCGACAGAGGAGATGGTTGGAATTGCTCAAAGATTATGACATGAGCATCATGTACCACCCAGGTAAATCTAACGTTGTTGTTGATGCTCTTAGCACGTTGTCTATGGGTAGCACAGCTCATGTTGAGGAAGAGAAGAAAGAGCTAGTGAAGGAAATGCATAGGTTGGCTTGACTGGGAGTCCAACTTGAGGAGAATGACGAGGAAGGAATTAATATTCAAAGTGGGTCTTCATCATCCCTAGTGATTGAGGTGAAAGAGAAGCAGGATCGAGATCCTATTATACTCCAATTGAAGGAGGATGTCCACCAACAAAAAGTGATGGTCTTCTCCAAAGGGGGAGATGGGGTATTGAGATATCAGAGTAGGCTATGTGTACCCGATGTTGATGGTGTTCGAGAGAGGATTATGGCTGAGGCCCACAACACTAGATACTCCATTCATCCGGGCTCCACCAAGATGTACCATGACTTGAGAGAGGTCTATTGGTGGAGTGGAATGAAGAGGGACATCGCTAAGTTTGTTTCAAAGTGCCCAAATTTCCAACAAGTGAAGGTTGCGCATCAAAGGCCAAGTGGCTTGGCCCAAAACTTTGAGATTCCAAAATGGAAGTAGGAGATGGTTAATATGGATTTCATCACTAGCCTACTGAGATCCCAGAGGCAGCATGATTCCATATGGGTGATTGTAGACAGGATGACTAAGTCAGCGCACTTCCTGGCAGTCAAGACGACTAACACTGTGGAGGAGTATGCTAAGATGTATATCCAAGAGACTGTGAGGTTGCATGGAGCTGCCTTGTCCATCATCTCGGATAGAGGAGCCCAATTTACCTCTTACTTCTGGAAGTCTTTGCAGAAAGGATTGGGTACCAAAGTAAACTTGAGCACGGCCTTTCATCCACAGACGGATGGTCAGGCAGAGCGCACTATTCAGATGGTAGAAGATATGTTGAGAACATGCGTCCTTGACTTCAAAAGAAATTGGGACGACCATTTACCATTGATTGAATTTGCATATAACAATAATTATCATGCAAGCATTCAAATGGCCCCCTATGAGGCCTTGTACGGGAAAAGGTGTAGATCACCCATTGGGTGGTTTAAAGTTGGAGAAGCTGAGTTGATTGGGCCTGACCTTGTCCACCAGTCCATGGAGAAAGTGAAGATTATTAGAGAAAGATTGAAGACTGCCCAAACCCGTCAGAAATCTTACACAGATGTGAGAAGAAGAGACCTAGAGTTCGAGGTGAGCGATTGGGTATACCTGAAGGTATCACCCATGAAGGGTGTCATGAGGTTTGGGAAGAAGGGGAATTAAGTCCTCGTTATATTGGCCCTTATCAAATTTTGTGAAAAATTGGGAAGGTTGCTTATGAGCTAGAATTACCTTCTGAATTAGACGGAATCCATTCGGTGTTCTACATTTCGATGTTGAAGAAGTGTTTGGGAGATCCTGCCTCGGTAATCCCTACGAGAGCACAGGAGTCAGAGACAGTTTGTCCTATGAGGAAATTCCAGTCCAAATCCTGGATCGGCAAGTTCGTAGACTGAGAAACAAAGAGATAGCCTCCGTCAAAGTTATGTGGAGGAACCAATTTGTTGAGGAAGCCACATGGGAAGTTGAGAAAGAGATGAGAAAAAAATACCCGCACTTCTTCGTGCTTGATGCTGGTGAAAATGTCGGAGGTAATATTCTTAATTTTAATGTAAATTGATGTTCCTACCATGAGTTGAGGTGTATGTTCCTGATATCTGAGTAGATGTTATTGAGGTCGATGAAGAGTTGAGGAGTTGATGAGTTGAGTTGTTGAGTGAGTATCGAGGTGAGTCTTGAGTCTATTCGTGCCATAATATCGTTCCTACTCATCATTCGAGGACGGATGATCTCAAGGGGGAGATAATGTAATGCCCGGTAGATTATCAAAATACCCCTAGGGAGAGGTATGCGCAAAACGCGTCTTTTGATGCTCGAATTAAAAATTCGAGAGCGAATTCGTGATCAGCATGGAAAATTGAGTGGGAGAAGGGTCACGATCGATTTTTAGAGCGATCGAGTCAAAAGATAATTTTTTGTTCCAAAACGAAAAACAGTGCGTCTTCGCGACAGGGTCGTGACGCAGACCTATCGCAGAGCCACACTTATGTTTTCAGTGATTTTTTTGACGGAGTTGAATTTTCCGAAATTGACTGTCCGCGACAGGTCCGTATCGCAGACTGTGTTATTTCAAGCCGAGAAAATTTCTTTAAAATTTTGAGGGGCATTCTAGTTCATCCCTATACTTTCTAAACTTCCCATATGACGAATATAGGTCGTTTATTTAAGAAAGGGGTTTCAAAAAAACCATCCAAAAACATTCTTTCTAGAAAAGTCACTAAGCCAGGGCTTGAGAGGAGTTGAAATTGAGGAATTTAAGAGGAGATTGTTCAAGAAATTATTGTTAGCAATCATCCCAAGTATGTAAGGCTAACTTAAAGCATGGGATTGTCCTCCCATGTGCCCGTTTGTATAAATTGAAATCATTTATGGAATATAATGAATTTGATGCGAAGACTGTTGAGTATTTTACAGAGTTTTACTTAATACATATATTTTACACGAATTGATGATCATCATAAACTTGATTTATTGCATAATTTATTCTCATGAGTGTTTTTCACAAAAACCTATGATTATTTTATCAAAAGATGTAAGAATGAACTAGGGAATGAGTTTAGAGTCTTAATGAGGATGATGTTTGTGATGTTGTGATTGTGTTTCACATTTGATGAGAGTCTTAATGGTGATGTTCACGAGAATGATGTTTCATGATGTCCTAAAAACCTAAAATAAAATTCTAAAAAGAGTATTTTGAGTCCATGATGTTGATGTTGATGTTGATGAGGCGAGTTAATGTTGACGTTGAGGTATTATGTCCCTACGTGACTGATGTTGATGTTGAGGTATTATGTCCCTACGGGACTGATGATGATGTATTATGTCCCTATAAGACTGATGAGGTTGATGTTTTACGAGCATGTCGAGTTCTGAGAGGAGTATTGAGCATCGAAATAAGTGAGAGTGAGTCCCACTTGAACCCATTAACTACGTGGCCCGCATAGGAAGAGAGAATTGAACCGCAATGCGGATGGCTCCTTTCTTGTCCCAATAGAGGACTGAGGTTTTCTTTTCTTGTGGATCCATTGAGGTTGATGTCCTTTACCCCGAGCAGGGTATTGGATGGATGTGGCAACAGCATCGCTTTGTTATATCATCACTGGCTCATAGGTGATGGTTGTCGGTTAGAGAAACTCCCTATGAGGTCTTACTTCGATAGTACTCTGATGTAGATGTTGATGTGATGTTTGAGTCGAGTTCCTTGAGTTGAGTTGAGTCGAGTTCCTTGAGTTGAGTTGAGTCGAGTTTCTTGGGTTGAGTTTGAGATATTGATGATGGGGAGATGAGATGTTGATGAGTCAATTGTCTACTTTAATTTTGCCTTAGATAGACATTTGACACTATGATGGAGTATGATGTTGAGTTGATATTATCCCTATACTGTTGTACTTGTACTGTGATATTCAGCTATTTTACATACCAGTACATTCCACGTACTGACGCCACTCGGCGCTGCATCGTTTCATGATGCAGATACAGAAGTTAGATGTGATGACCCGTATGGCCAAAATTATATTTTTCATGTATTTTGTTTTCATATTTAGAGCGTATATACAGTTACCCCAGGTCGTATACGACCTGCTGGGACCGGTAGTCCGGTGCCCCGGTGACTAAATTCATAAATATCTCATTTTCCTCATTTTTGGAACTTAAGCTTAAGTTAAGTGCACCAAAAAGTGAAATCTTAGCAAACGATGTCAGAATCGAGCTCTGACAGTTCCGTTAGCTCCGAAATATCGAGTATGACTTAGGTGAAGTCTCGGTTTGGTTCCTGGAACCTCACGGAAGATTTTGAGCTAAAATATGAAAATTTAGTTCTTAAGGCTTAAGGAAATGGCCCAAAAAGGGAGCACTTCTTGATCGGAGCATCAAAACCCATTTTTTTCACTTCCATTAGCTCTGTAACGTCGAAAATAGTCAAGATAGACTATTGGTTTGCTTTCGGATGAGTTCGGCTTGATTTTAGGCTCGATTTTGTAAGTTTTGAAGTTTACCGATAAAAGTGGAGCGATATTGCATTTCCCGTCAAAGGGTGCATCCTATTGCATTTCCATCGATTCCTAACAGTTTTAAATGATGATTTTAGGCTAGGGGAGGTGTCATTTCGATTCCCGGGGTTTTCGTTGTGATTTTGGCCCCCCGAGTTCCTTATTCGTTAAAGGAACTCAATGACTCTTTTTGAGCAAACGACCTCCGATCGCGATTTAGTTGATTACGTTGGGTCCGGAACGTCAAAAAATATATAAGTGCATATAAAGTTTGTTAAAATCGGACTCCGTTTGAGTTTCGAAATAATCGACGGAATTCCAAGAAAATTGATAAAAAGCTATTTCCAGCTGCTGTCTTTTTGCTATTTCAGCCATATTGGAGCGTCGTATGAAAAAACAGATGGTTTCGTTGGATCCGGAACGTCGAAAAACATATAAGTGCATATAAAGTTTGTTAAAATCGGACTCCGTTTGAGTTTCGAAATAACCGACGGAATTCCAAGAAAATTGATAAAAAGTTGTTTCCAGCTGCTGTCTTTCTGCTATTTCAGCCATATCAGAGCGTCGTATGAAAAACCAGGTGGTTCTGTTGGATCCAGAACGTCGAAAAACATATAAGTGCATATAAAGTTTGTTATAATCGGACTCCATTTGAGTTTCGAAATAACCGACGAAATTGATAAGAAGTTTCAGCTGCTGTTAAAATAATGAAAAAATTGTATAAAGGGGCGCTGCTAGTGGGGTTCGAACCTGGCCCATGTTGGAGGATAGTTTGGCCTAAGGCCACTTGGGCTGCTGATTCCCTTATACCATACGTGTCTTTTTTAATTAATAAGGGTAAACAATTGGGCCCAGCTTATTTAATCCTCCAAAACAGCCCCTTAGCCCCCATGTCTCATTATCTCGTTTTTTGAAAGAACATAAGGGGTGGCGATTTCTTGGTGGATTTTGAGTGAAAATTCGTGGGTGTTGATATTGGAACGTGTGGGGTCGATTGTTATCGCGCTATTAAGGTAATTTCTTCGCCCTTAGCTCGTTTTTAGTGATTTTGGGGGTGTTTACTAACTATAATTAAACCCCATGATTTTTGATAGGTTCTTGGGTGTTTAAGGATTGATTGTTGGTCTTGGAGCTAGGGTGATCACCGCGGGTAAGTCTCGAAATTTTTGAACGCCGTATTGTCAATTCGCGCTAAATAGTTTGTGTAATTTGAGCGTTTGAGGACCATTTGGTGGTCCGTTGGAGCTCAAATTCGAACCATGAGTCCCATAAATCATGAGGGACAACCCGGTATGTTCGAAATATTTTTCGGAGCTTCGGACTCGAGGGCTCATTTTTAGGCCCGCTTGACCCGGCAATTTTTGTATTGCAATATGGGTATCAAAACGCTCCTATTGATGTCTAGAATATATATTTGATAGGTATTCGTTGATTTGTGAGCCGTTTTGCAACGTTGGGGCTATTCTTGCTCGTTTGGGCTATCGTCGGCGCCCAGGTAGGCTCGGTTTACCTCGTAGCAAATGTGAGACTGGTTTGAATAAATGTAATATGATAGTGGCTAGTGAATGGGATGATCTTTAGGTTGATTTGACCTTGTTTATATTGTTACCCCTCACTAGTGAACTTGGGGTCCCGTCGCGGGACGTAGACGGGACGATTTGAGTTGTGTCCGGTAGGCTTGTGGTGCCGAAGGGGGGGTACGTAGAGTATGGGATATGTGGATATAATCTATTGTGAGAGTTGCATCGTGAGATCCTTAGTAGTAGGATTCCAATATTTTTTAAATTTGTTGTTGATGTTGTTTTGTATAGCGGTCATAGCGGTTGACGCGCACACCCTACTTAGCTCGCATTTTTCATAGAGATTGAGCTATGCTAAGCCTTTGCTCATGTCGTCGTAGAGGTCGACCTACACTGAGCATGTTTGCGCATATTGCCATAGAGGTTGGTTTATATGGATTGTGGCTCGCGTCATCCTAGGGGTGGGTGTTTCGCTCGAGCGGGTGTTGTTTTAGTTGACGGATTTGGTTCTACTTACTTAATTTATGCCCCCATTTCCTTGCTTATATTCTTGTTGTGTCCACTGGGCTTACGGGGAAAGTCACGGTGGGTTTTGCTTTGACTGTTTGTACTTGCCGGTGGTATGGGACGCTAGGTAAGTTTTGCTTGTTATATTCGTTTTTACTTTCCACATTTACTTACTTACTTGCTTATTATTCCTGTGTTTCGGTATTCGATACTATATTGGTCGGGCTGTGAGAGAGGTATAGTATTAATTGCCTAGCGGTGGCTTCGAGATTTTCTTATTATTCGGGCTAGGGGTGCCCAAGTTTGTTACTATTGTTGTCCATTGGGTATTTACATTATGTCATGTTGGTATTTGTTTTTTCACTGATATTGCCTGTTTTACCTACCTCGTTATTATTATGTTATATTTATTGATCCTAGTCGGCCTAGCCTACTGGGTATCACTTTATTGTGGTACTCATGCTACACTTGTTGTGCCTTTCGTGGTGCAGAGCCAGGTGTGGGTCAGCGTAGGCATCGCGATCGTGCAGACTGAGGAGTCACATTTTGGAGGATCCGGTGAGCCTGTCGCCCCGCTGATCGAGTCCTTTATTCAGGAGTTGTTTATTCTGTCATTTATCTCTTGACAGACTTTAGACCCATTTATATTCAGTCTGATCATCTGTATATGTCTGGGTCTCTTTTGGATACTGTATTTATTTAGCTCCTGTTTTTGCCACATCACTATTCTTGGGTCGGGATTTAGCTTTTGTATCTACTTATGTCATGATTTGCTTCTGCATTTCTTATTTATTCCTCCTTTATTTATTATTATTATTGTGAGTGTTGTATGGCCCGCCGCGTATGCTACGGGCCGTAGGATTTTGGCTTGTCTACATGGGGTTAGTAGACGCCATCAGGGTTCGAGAAATCGAGCCTTGACAGAGTGGTATCAGAGCTTAGGTTCTTCTAGTTTTGTGGCAAATAGGAGCGGTGTCGGTAGAGTCTTGTGAATGGTTTCGGGGACGCCTGGAATTTCATTCACGAGAAGCTACATGGCGCTTTAGGAAAGTAGTTGATCTTTCTAATCTCTTCGTGCGAATGGGTTGAGTCAGTTTCTTGAATATAGCTTATCGGCTTCACTCTTGTCGCAGATGGCATGCACGCGAGCTACCCAGGGAGAGGATACTCTTCCACCGGCTACGGAGGGAGTTGAGAGGACTGATATACCAGTTCAGGATCCTCGGCCTACTACTACTACTACAGCACCTGCGGGAGTGGCAGACCCGCCTATAGTGCCCCAGTCGGCATCAGCCGTCTCACCGGTCGCACCGTCTTTATTCCAGTCTCCTGCATTCCAGACACTATTCCTGCAGATGATGCAGATGATTGGCGGGGCAGCCGCCCCCACTACATCTACTCCGGAGTCTTCTTCTCAGGGTGTAGCACGAGCTGTGTTGCATACCGCTGAGGCTCCATCTACTGAGCCGCCCCCAGAGAGGGTTCAGGCGCCTATTCCAGATGACAGTGCCGCCGGAACCACTACTTCTACGGTTCTCCCGGCGTCTGAGGTCGGGAAGGCCTTGGACAGGTTTTTGAGGATTGCCACTATACGGTTTTCTGGAGCTCCATCTCAGGATGCCACCGAGTTCATCACCGTTGTTGAGAGTAGACTAAGGACTTTGCAGGTATTAGAGTCGCATGGGCCAGACTTTGTCTCTCATCTCTTGGATAAGGAGGCGGGTTACTGGTATCGTTCGTACATGGATTGTAGGCCTATGGGATCGCCCCCTCCTACTTGGGGGCAGTTTAGAGATGCATTCTTGGACCAGTATATACCCCGCAGTGTCAGAGAGTCCTTTCGTTCTCAGTTCCTACAGTTGCAGCAGGGGTCGATGTTGGTTTCCGAGTATGAGGCCCAGTTCACGAGATTGGCCCGCTATGCTCCTGATCTTCTACCTACTGAGCAAGCCAGAGTTAGATTCTTTGTTGACCGGTTGACTTTGGAGAGGCAGAGACAGGTTGACCGTACTGTTGCGCGAGGTGGTACCCTCGCTGAGATCATTGAGGAGGTTCGCCAGTAGGAGCTCTTTGATCGTTGGGCCGGGGAGGCCGGCGAAAAGAGGGCACGACATCAGGGTAGCTTTTCGGGTACCCGGTCAGCGGGTGGTGGTTATAGAAGTGGTGGTTCGAGGTCTCGTCAGTCACAGGGCCATCAGGACCAGAGTTATCATGCTGCACTACATACTTTCGAGCAAGGTCAGTCTAGCCAGCCCGCCAGGGACCAGAGTTCCGGTTCTGGTACTTCAGCTGAGGGTTCTCGAGGTACAGCCAGAGAGAGAGGGGCTTGCTATAGTTGTGGTGAGGTTGGTCACTACTCTAGAGATTGTCCTAGTGAGATTGGGGGTCGTCGCGATGTGGTTGCTTTGAGTGTGATGATCCTGGTCATCACGTGAGACACTGTCCTCGTCGTAGGCCACAGCGTACTACCACACTACCTGCACAGCCTATTCAGGCAGTACCGCTAGCCAGAGATGCACTACCGGTAGCTCAGGGAGCTAGGGGTGGAGGTCAGAGGGGACGTTAGAGGGGCCGGGGTGGTCAGAGACAGGAGGGAGCACCGCAGCAACTTTATGCCATTCCTGACAGGGCTAAGGCCGAGGGTGCTGATGATGTCGTCATTGGTATGTTATTTGTTTGTGGGGATTCCGCATTTACACTATTTGATCCGGGTTCCACTCTATCTTATGTGTCTATGTACTTGGCTTCTCGTTTGGGTTGACTAATGCTCCTGCCGCATTCATGGACTTGATGACTCGGGCGTTCAGGCGTTACCTTGACTCCTTCGTGATTGTGTTCATTGATGACATTCTAGTGTATTCGCGGAGTCGAGTAGAGCACGAGCGGCACCTACGAATTGTGTTGGAGACTTTGAGGACTGAGCGACTTTATGCTAAGTTCTCAAAGTGTGAGTTTTGGTTGGAGTCTGTTGCTTTCCTTAGCCATGTCGTATCGAGTGTTGGGCTTAGTGTTGATCCAGCCAAGGTGGCTGCCGTTCGTGAGTGGCCTAGACCTACTACTCCTACCGAGATTCGTAGCTTCTTGGGTCTAGCCGGGTATTACCGTCGGTTTGTTCAGGGTTTCTCGTCTATTGCTGCACCCCTCACTAGATTGACGAAGAAAGAGGTGTCTTTTCAGTGGTCCGCGGAGTGTGAGTCCAGCTTTCTAAAGCTAAAGGAGTTATTGACTACAGCCCCAGTGTTAGCATTACCGGTCGAGGGTCAGTCGTATGTCGTATATTGTGATGCCTCAGGTATTGGGTTGGGTTGTGTCTTGATGCAGGAGGGCCACGTGATTGCTTATGCCTCTCGCCAGCTGAAGACTCACGAGCGTAACTACCCCACTCATGACTTAGAGTTGGCGGCGGTAGTATTTGCGCTCAAGATCTGGAGACACTACCTATATGGAGTGCATTGTGATATCTACACTGACCACCGCAGCCTACAGTACATTCTAAGTCAGAGGGAGCTTAACCTTAGACAGCGGAGGATGGGTTGAGCTTCTGAAGGACTATGATTTGAGTATTCTTTATCATCCGGGCAGGGCTAATGTGGTAGCGGATGCCTTGAGTAGGAGAGCGGTCAGCTTGGGTAGTTTGGCAGCCTTACCAGCTTCGGAGAGACCTTTAGCTCGGGACGTCCAGTCCTTGGCTAACAGCTTGGTTAGGTTGGATCTTTCGTCTCCAGATAGAGTTACAGCTCATGTTGAGTCTAGCTCGGCCTTATATGATCAGATTCGTCGTCGCCAGTTCGAGGATCCTAGTTTAGTTGAGCTGAGAGAGCAGGTTGCTAGCGGTGAGTTCGAGTGGGCTAAGATTGATTCTGACGGGGTACTTTGGGTTCATGGTAGACTTGCGGTTCCTAAGGTTGGTGATTTGATCCAGGCCTTGTTGAGAGAGGCCCATAGTACTAGGTACTCAGTTCATCCTGGCACGGCTCGTATGTATAGGGATCTTCGACAATTGTATTAGTGGCGGGGCATGAAGAGCTCGATAGCTACTTTTGTGTCTAGGTGCTTGACCTGTCAGCAGGTTAAGGTTGAGCATCGTAGACCGGCCGGTAAGTTGCACCGCCTCCCTATTCCTTTATGGAAATGGGAGAACATTACTATGGACTTCATCACAGGTCTTCCTCGTTCGCCTAGGGGTCATGATCAGATTTGGGTCATCGTGGATCGATTGACCAAGTCCGCACACTTCCTAGCTACTCAGACGACTTGGACAGCGGAGAGGTTGGCGGAGTTGTATGTTTCTGAGGTGGTGAGATTGCATGGGGTGCCTGTTTCTATCATTTCAGATCGTAGTACTCAGTTCAATTCTTGATTTTGGAGGGCATTTCAGCGTGAGTTGGGCACTGATGTCTTGTTGAGCACAGCATTTCACCCCTAGACAGATGGCCAGTCCGAGCGGACTATTCAGGTACTACAGGATATGTTGCGGGCTTGTGTATTTGATTTTGGCGGTAGTTGGAGCAGGTACTTGGCATTAGCGGAGTTTTCTTATAATAATAGTTACCACTCCAGCATTGGCATGGCTCCTTTTGAGGCATTATATGGTAGACGCTGCAGGTCGCCGATTGGTTGGTTTAGCGGTCACAAGATGATGCACCAGAGTTCTGAAATACTTCAGGATACCGTTGATAGGGTCCATGTGATTCAGGATAGACTTCGCGAGGCCCAGAGTAGGCAGAAGTCTTATGCAGATCGTAGGCGTCGATCGTTGGAGTTTAGCGTGGGTGATAGGGTGTTTCTGCGTGTCTCGCCCATGAAGGGCGTACGGAGGTTCGGCCGGAGAGGCAAACTTAGTCCGAGGTACATTGGGCCATATGAGATACTTGAGAGGATTGGGGAGGTTGCCTACAGACTAGCCTTACCACCTGAGTTGTCAGCAGTACATCCTGTATTTCATGTCTCCATGCTCCGACAGTATGTATCGGACCCGTCACATGTGCTTCGGAAGGATACAACTGAGGTGGAGGTTGATGACCAGCTTTCAGTCATTGAGCAGCCTGAGGCTATTATTGCTAGAGATGTGCGGAAGCTCAGGACTAAGTAAATTCCGGTTGTGAAGGTTCGCTGGGCACGCAGACCAATCGAGGAGGCTACCTGGGAGATAGAGCGGGACATGCGGACTCAGTATCCACACTTGTTCGAGACTCCAGGTACCTTTCTCACTTTGACTTTTGAGGGCAAAAGTCCCATTTAGTGGGGGATATTGTGATGACCCATATGGCCAAAATTATATTTTTCATGTATTTTTTTTTCATATTTAGAGCGTATATACAGTTACCCCAGGTCGTATACGACCTGCTGGAACCGGTAGTCCGGTGCCCCGGTGACTAAATTCATAAATATCTCATTTTCCTCATTTTTGGAACTTAAGCTTAAGTTAAGTGCACCAAAAAGTGAAATCTTAGCAAACGATGTCAGAATCGAGCTCTGACAGTTCCGTTAGCTCCGAAATATCGAATATGACTTAGGTGAAGTCTCGGTTTGGTTCCTGGAACCTCACGGAAGATTTTGAGCTAAAATATGGAAATTTAGTTCTTAAGGCTTAAGGAAATGGCCCAAAAAGGGAGCACTTATTGATCGGAGCATCAAAACCCATTTTTGTCACTTCCATTAGCTCTGTAACGTCGAAAATAGTGAAGATAGACTATTGGTTTGCTTCCGGATGAGTTCGGCTTGATTTTAGGCTCGGTTTTGTAAGTTTTGAAGTTTACCGGTAAAAGTGGAGCCATATTGCATTTTCCATCAAACGGTGCGTCCTATTGCATTTCCGTCGATTCCTAACAGTTTTAAATGATGACTTTAGGCTAGGGGAGGTGTCATTTCGATTCCCGGGGTTTTCGTTGTGATTTTGGCCCCCCGAGTTCCATATTCGTTAAAGGAACTCAATGACTCTTTTTGAGAAAACGACCTCCGATCGCGATTTTGTCGATTCCGTTGGGTCTGGAACGTCGAAAAACATATGAGTGCATATAAAGTTTATTAAAATCGGACTCCGTTTGAGTTTCGAAATAACCGACAAAATTCCAAGAAAATTGATAAAAAGTTGTTTCCAGCTGCTGTCTTTTTGCTATTTCAGCCATATTGGAGCGTCGTATGAAAAAATAGATGGTTCCGTTGGATCCGGAATGTCGAAAAACATATAAGTGCATATAAAGTTTGTTAAAATCGGACTCCGTTTGAGTTTTGAAATAACCGACGGAATTCCAAGAAAATTGATAAAAAGCTGTTTCCAGCTGCTGTCTTTCTGCTATTTCAGCCATATCGGAGCGTCGTATGAAAAACAGATGGTTCCGTTGGATCCGGAACGTCGAAAAACATATAAGTGCATATAAAGTTTGTTAAAATCGGACTCCGTTTGAGTTTCGAAATAACCGACGAAATTGATAAGAAGTTTTCAGCTGCTGTTAAAATAATGAAAAATGGGGTTCGAACCTAGCCCATGTTGGAGGATAGTTTGGCCTAAGGCCACTTGGGCTGCTGATTCCCTTATACCATACGTGTCTTTCTTAATTGATAAGGATAAACAATTCGGCCCAGCTTATTTAATCCTCCAAAACAACCCCTTAGCCCCCATGTCTCATTATCTCATTTTTTGAAAGAACATAAGGGTTAGGGTGGCGATTTCTTGGTGGATTTTGAGTGAAAATTCGTGGGTGTTGATATTGGAACGTGTGGGGTCGATTGTTATCGCGCTATTAAGGTAATTTCTTCGCCCTTAGCTCGTTTTTAGTGATTTTGGGGGTGTTTACTAACTATAATTAAACCCAATGATTTTTGCTAGCTTCTTGGGTGTTTGAGGATTGATTGTTGGTCTTGGAGCTAGGGTGATCACCGCGGGTAAGTCTCGAAATTTTTGAACGCCGTATTGTCAATTCGCGCAAATTAGTTTGTGTAATTTGAGCGTTTGAGGACCTTTTGGTGGTCCGTTGGAGCTCAAATTCGAACCATGAGTCCCATAAATCATGAGGGACGACCCGGTGTGTTCGAAATATTTTTCGGAGCTTCGGACTCGAGGGCTCATTTTTAGGCCCGCTTGACCCAGCAATTTTTGTATTGCAATATGGGTATCAAAACGCTCCTATTAATGTCTAGAATATATATTTGATAGGTATTCGTTGATTTGTGAGCCGATTTGCAATGTTGGGGCTATTCTTGCTCGTTTTGGCTCTCGTCGGCGCCCACGTAGGCTCGGTTTACCTCGTAGTGAGACTGGTTTGAATAAATGTAATATGATAGTGGCTAGTGAATGGGATGATCTTTAGGTTGATTTGACCTCGTTTATATTGTTACCCCTCACTAGTAAACTTGGGGTCCCGTCGCGGGACGTAGACGGGACGATTTGAGTTGTGTCCGGTAGGCTTGTGGTGCCGTAGGGGGGGTACGTAGAGTATGGGATGTGTGGATATAATCTATTGTGAGAGTTGCACCGTGAGATCCTTAGTAGTAGGATTCCAATATTTTTTAGATTTGTTGTTGATGTTGTTTTGTATAGCGGTCATAGCGGTTGACGCGCACGCCCTACTTTGCTCGCGTTTTTCATAGAGATTGAGCTATGCTAAGCCTTTGCTCGTGTCGTCGTAGAGGTCGACCTACACTGAGCATGTTCGCGCATATTGCCATAGAGGTTGGTTTATATGGATTGTGGCTCGCGTCATCCTAGGGGTGGGTGTTTCGCTCGAGCGGGTGTTGTTTTAGTTGACGGATTTGGTTCTACTTACTTAATTTCTGCCCCTATTTCCTTGCTTATATTCTTGTTGTGTCCACCGGGCTTATGGGGGAAGTCACGGTGGGTTTTGCTTTGACTGTTTGTACTTGTCGGTGGTATGGGACGCCAGGTAAGTTTTGCTTGTTATATTCGTTTTTACTTTCCACATTTACTTACTTACTTGCTTATTATTCCTGTGTTTCGGTATTCGATACTATATTGGTTCGGGCTGTGAGAGAGGTATGGTATTAATTGCCTAGCGGTGGCTTCGAGATTTTCTTATTATTTGGGCTAGGGGTGCCCAAGTTTGTTACTATTGTTGTCCATTGGGTATTTACATTATGTCATGTTGGTATTTGTTTTCTCACTGATATTGCCTGTTTTACTTACCTCGTTATTATTATGTTATATTTATTGATCCTAGTCGGCCTAGCCTACTGGGTATCACTTTATTGTGGTACTCATGCTACATTTGTTGTGCCTTCTCGTGGTGCAAAGCCAGGTGTGGGTCAGCGTAGGCATCGCGATCGTGCGGACTGAGGAGTCACATTTTGGAGGATCTGGTGAGCCTGCCGCCCCGCTGATCGAGTCTTTATTTAGGAGTTGTTTATTCTGTCATTTATCTCTTGACAGACTTTAGACCCATTTATATTCAGTCTGATCATATGTATATGTCTGGGTCTCTTTTGGATACTGTATTTATTTAGCTCCTGTTTTTGCCACATCACTATTCTTGGGTCAGGATTTAGCTTTTGTATCTACTTATGTCATGATTTGCTTCTGCATTTCTTATTTATTCCTCCTTTATTTATTATTATTATTGTGAGTGTTGTATGGCCCACCGCGTATGCTATGGGCCGTAGGATTTTGGCTTGTCTAGATGGGGTTAGTAGACGCCATCAGGGTTCGAGAAATCGGGCCTTGACATTAGATGACTTTAGCAGACGCATCGTTGAGGTCAGAGATTTCGAGTTCAATCATTGGTGAGCCTCCTTGCTATCCGGAGGAGACCCTTTTATTGTTGTTTTCGTTATTTATTGAGTTGGGTAGCCATGGCCTGTCATGGTACCATCTTAGATAGTTGAGTCAAGTTAGAGGCTTTGTAGATATGAGTTGAGGTTTGACGTTGATGTTTTTCCCTAATGAATTGAGTAGTACTTATACTTACTTATTCTGATGTTATGACTGATGTTGGCCATTGGCCCTTTTATTGTGGTAGCTCACTACACTATTTTCACTATTCTGCTATGTTGATGTTGAGTGATTGTCCTGAGAACGAGTGGTTCGCTTGGAGATTAGCAATAGTCTTTGGGTGCCGATCACGCCTACGGTACCCTTCTGGGGCGTGACAAATAAGCAATATAAATTGTACTATGTACTTTGTCTTATCTTAATTCTTCCCTATTAGCTTTTAAATACGTGTAATACATGTGAACCCATTTTTTTTATATCATTTCATTCTTATTACGATATATGTTATAAATGTACTTAATCATTCTCAACTTCTTTCACATTCTTTGATTCCCATTTGATATTCAATTTTCACTATAGTTTTTACCTACCTTATTTTCAGCCTTCTCTATTTAAAATCAAGTTAATTTTTTCAATACAATTAAAAAAATACTTTACCTATAAAAATTATCTTTTTGATAATTTTATATCTCAAATATTTAATTATTTTTTTTAAAACATATATATATATATATATATATATATATATATATAAAAGTGATTGTTCCAATAATTAGTATCAGCATAATCTAGATCAAATTTATTAGGAAACAAAGTTAATCTATTTATCAGATTAAATTGAATCATATAATAACCACAATTCGTTATGCGTTTCTATTTCAAGATCAATATTTTAAATGTATTGCACAAGTAGAAATTAGAACCGAGAAACGCAAAATGAAGTTTGGCATATAATATATCTTAATTGATAATAAAAAATTATTTGCATACATAATATTTATTTATTCTTTTTTTCATATAGAATAATATCTACACTTCTAAAAAAATATGAAATTAGCTATTAACTTTATTGCTAATTGTTATCAGCTAATATAAATTTACCGCTATATGGGTTTAGTTACAAATCTTATTGTTTAGCCACAAAATTTATCTGGCGCTAAATTTAAATTTTTTAGTAGTAATCGTTACTAAGTACTTCTATCATTTACATCGTTATAATTAAAAAATAACATATAGACTCAAATTATAACTATATTTTTAGAACTTCTCTATTTATAATTAAACTAGTATACGTAACTACGCTTTGCGCGATCAATTGGCAGATGTGTGTGTATATATGTATGTATGTATATTAAGAAAATAAGCAACATCAGTGAAACTAAAGTTGTTGCATATGTATCATTTATCAAAATTTTAGGAATTGTATTTTTATTGTATGAACAATTAATTTATGCTATTATTGATTAGAGGATCTATCAAAAATAATTAAGTATTTGTATATTTTTTTCTTTTTCAAAATTCACTTCGTAAAAGTTTTCTGTGTATGTCCTCATTTATATTATTATATTATATTGAATTTGTTTCAAAAAGAAAAAATTGAACAAAATAAAATTATGCTACAAATATAAACTATTTTTTTTATATTGAGAAAATACAAAATCTTCTTTTGAAGAACTCTTTTTATTCAAAATAGTTTTAAAACATACACAAATATTACTGACACTCAACATAACAAAACTATAATTAAAGAATATGAATTTAAAACTAAAGATTATAGTTAAAGTACTCCTATGATTTTGAAAAAATTATATACTAATTAAATTAATATAAAAAGAATAATCTTTAATATTTTTTTTGAAAATAAGGAAAGCCCGCAAAAATTTATACTGTTAGTTTCTCCATCTCGCAGCTGTGTTAAGTTGAGGAAAGCCCTCATTCTCTCGCTTAGACATCTGCACTGATTCCTTGTTGCGGCTTCCCTTTCTTCTTTCGATTTAACCTTCTTCTTCATCTCCGAAGAGTTTTCAATTCATCGCTGCTATTTTTTTATTTTTTTTGCTTTTCTTTGAATTTCTGCCATATGAGCAAATCTTCGACCCTAAAAATTGCTGGTTTCATTAAGAAATATATTGGTCCCATAATGGTTTTGAGAGTGAAAGTTTTGATTTGTTTGTAATTTATTTTTCTAAATATAGATATACAAATTTGAAGATAGAATTTAGAATATTTATTTCACTATTTATTCATAACGTCAGCCAAATAAAAATATTTCAATTTTTTTTTAAACTGACCCATTTTTCTCATTTTTAATTACCCTGTTTATTTTTTTTGTTAGATATTATTTTTTATTTTCGACAACTGTTTTAAACTGGCTTAATTGATGGAACCATCCCAGTTTTTTTTGGAAGCATGTATACTTTAACTTTTTTTGTGTTTGTGTTCAGTATTAATTTTTATTTTCTGTTCATTTAAAGTAAATATTAAAACTTGAAAATATTTTAAGAATGTAAAATGTAAATGACGTGGGAAACATATATTGAGTGTTAGGAAATTTTTTATATTTTTCATTATCTTTTATGTTCAGTCTATATAGGGGTAGTAAACCATTTTTAAAAAAGTTAAATTTCAATTTAAAATTAATTATTCTCAGAATTCATATTAATATGTTTAGTTAATAAATATCTACTATTCATATTCATAATAGTTGAATGACCCAACTTAGATGTTGTACATTTACTTACTTTAACCTCTATTATCTTTTACCTAAAATAGAAGTGGAAAGTTAATAATCAACTTATCTAATTAATTCATTTTTCAAAAGATAAATTGGTTTTTAAGATTTTGACTTTTCAAATGGAAATTGTTTTTTTATCAATTTAAACTTTTTCAATTCGTTTAGATGGTAAAACTGAAATGGAAAATTTTTGAACTCCCTAATTACTTGATAAACATTTTTAAAATGAAATATAAAACTAAGTTGTCATTGTTGCTGTAATCATATAAAATTTATAAAATTTTAATAAATTTTATAAATGATATTAAATTCAAAACATATTAATCCAAACAAATATTATGGATTAATATGATTGGATCAATTAATTTAGTCCAATAAAGTATGGATGTAATTAAAAGCCCAAATTCAATTATTTGGGCTACAAAAGATAACCCACTTTATTAGGCCCGATATCTTCTTACACAAGAGGCCCATCTTGGTGCCACGTGTCAAATGACGTGGCACGCCAAGTCAAACAAAGAAGCCAATGGGATCATGCCATGTGTCAAAACGACAAACCCATTTCATTAAAGCCCAATATGCCACGTCATTTAAATCTGATTGGCCGGGAGAAAGCCTAATTCCATCATGACTCCTCTATTCTACAGCTATATATAGGGGTCTTCATAATTCAAAAGAACAGGAAGAATTCAAAACAAAAAGCTAGAGAGAGCTCGCGGATCAAACGCCACAAATTTCTCTACAAGTTGAAGATTCAAATATTCAAGAACATTTAAGTTCAAGAACAAGCTTAAAAGCTCTTGAACTCAAGAACAAACTCAAGAACAAGCTCAAGAACAAGATCAAGATCAAGATCAAGAACAAGAACAAAAGTCAAGATTCAAGATCAAGATCAAGAACACATCCAAATTTCAAGATCAAGATCAAGAATAAATTCAAAGTCCAAGAACAAGACTTCAAATTCAAGAACAAGCTCAAGAGCCCTTGAATTTACACTTGAAAAGGCGAATCACAGGATTCATAGAGATTGTAACACTCATATATATATTGAAATAAAATACAACGATTGTTGCGATATTTTCGTTCTTGTTTATTATTTTCTCAACACGAATTTTATCGTCTACAAATTCTGGCACGCCCAGTAGGACCATCTCTACCTCTCATCTCAACTTTTCAAGAATCAAAGAACATTCAAATGGCTTCCAAGAAGATTAACTCCCAATCAACTTCCTCTAACACTGCTAATTCCAAGTTTTCTGGTGAAGTAGAGGAAATTCTAGGCGTTACTTTTGGAAGCATTGGCGCTGTTACCAGAAGCAAAGCTACTTTGCTGGGACAATAAACACCGCGAGTGTCGTCCGTACCAACCCCTGGTTTTGGATCTTCAACTCCAAAGGGAGCGAGGTCCCCTACAAACGCTTCGGAAGGAGAAAGCAGTATTGCTGAGAAGATCAAGCAGACTTTGGCTCTGCTTGAGGTCTCTGGTTCCAGGAACTCCACTGCAAAGAAAGACCAAGACTCGTCCAATGAATCTTCTCCCTATGCATCGCGTAATGTGAGCCCTCTGAAGATCAACTTCCACAATAATCCATGCTACTCTTCAACGCCTCCAACAGTCATGCAAGCGATGACAACTAATGCTTCATCTACGAAGGAACAACTTGCGAATCTGGTAACGATGGTTGAAGGATTGACCAAGCATATGCAATACCAAGAGACTCGCATCGATAAGTTGATGGACAGGGTAGACGGTTTACTAGAAGGGGAATCTAGCCATGCACCTGGAAAGGGTATTGAGATTCAAGAAACTGAAAATCCTGGGAAGCAAGCACCGATTGTCAAGGAGCTGCCAGTTTCTGCCGAAGGGATGATTCCACTTGATCAATTAAAGGAGTTCATTGAAGGAACCATTAAAGACAAGTATGAAGTCTCCACAAGGTCTTCCCATATGTATGATAAGCCTTACACTGCAAGGATTGATAGCCTCAAGATGCCTGCCGATTATCAACCCCCTAAGTTTCAGCAATTTGAAGGTAAAGGAAATCCAAAGCAGCACGTTGCACACTTTGTGGAGACATGTAATAATGCAGGAACCTATGGAGACCATCTCGTCAAGCAGTTCGTTCGCTCTTTGAAAGGAAATGCCTTTGACTGGTACACAGACCTTGAGCCTCATTCCATTGACAGTTGGGAGCAACTGGAGCATGAGTTCCTTAATCGCTTCTATAGCACGAGGCGCACAGTGAGCATGGTGGAACTCACAAATACTCGCCAAAGAAAGGATGAACCTTTCATCGACCTCATAAAACGATGGAGGAATGCGAGCCTTAATTGTAAAGACAGACTTAGTGAAGCTTCTGCTATAGAAATGTGTATCCAAGGGATGCACTGGGGGCTTTTGTACATTCTGCAAGGGATCAAACCTAAGTCTTTTGAAGATCTAGCGACTCGTGCTCATGATATGGAGTTGAGCATGTCTTCTGCTGGGAAAGATGGAATGCTCGTTCATGATCCTCGTAAAGGAAAGGACAAACAGGAACCTAAGAAATGGAGCAAATTTGTGCCCAGGAATGACAATAAAGAATCCATGAATGTTAATACGATGCCTGTGAAGTTTACTACGAAGGAGAGTAGGAAACAAAGCGTAAAGACGACTTTTCAAGGGCGTTCAGATCGAAAGCTAACCTTGAGAGAGATGCAAGAAAAGGAATACCCTTTTTTGGATTCTGACGTTCCTGAAATTTTTGATGAATTGGTTGAGCTTAAGCTCATTGAGTTGCCAGAGATGAAACGACCCGATGAAGCTGGGAAGACCGATGACCCAAATTATTGCAAGTATCATAGACTCGTGAGTCACCCTCTCGAAAAGTGTTTTGTCTTCAAAGACAAGGTTATGAAATTGGTTAAAGAAAAGAAGATTGTCCTTGATGACGGAAAGGCGAGCTCTAATCAAATCTCTATCATATTCGGCTCGCTTGACCCAGTTCAAGTATATACCCCTGAAGAAGGAGGGTCACTAGAGAAAGAAAAGTCCCAAATCAGTATAGATGATGATGAAGGTTGGATTCTTGTGACTAGGCGGAGACGCAACAAGACAAGTCCACGAAGAGAATCACTTGAAGAACCAATCAGACAAAGGATAGTAAAGAGGGCAAAGAAGCAGGAGTTTGTCAAGTGTCCAAGGGGGCCAAAGGTGGACATGCATTACCACCAGAAACCGCGACACCCTGTGACCTTGGGGGAATTCTTACCAAGTTGGTTCTATGTGAAAAGTGCTCCAGACAATTTTGAGGCATCATGCTTCAGTGCTGACCAGGGAGAGACAATAAATGGAACCTCATTGAAGGTGTCCCCTACTAACAAAGATGAAGTGGTGGGAGAAATGCCATCAAAGGCATCTTTCTCACCTCCTGAAAAGCCTGTGGAACCCTCTTTTCAAGAAGTACATGCATGTGACACAAAGATCACTTTTACAGACGATGATCTTCTATTTGGCGAAACTCTACACAATCGTCCCTTGTATATGGTGGGCCACGTGCTAGAGAAGAGGATAAATAGAATTTTGATAGACGAAGGGTCTGGGGTCAACATTCTACCCATCCACACATTGAAAGATCTTGGCATCGCAACCGAAGAGCTTAGTGAAAGCCGTTTGTTGATACAAGGATTCAATCAAGGGGGGCAGAGGTCTATAGGCTCGATTAAGCTAGAAATTCACATGGATGATTTGCGATCAAGTGCATGGATGCATGTAATTGATGCAAAGACTTCGTACAATATATTATTGGGAAGGCCTTGGGTGCACGAGAACAAAATTGTCTCATCTTCTTACTATCAATGTCTGAAGTACCTTGAAGATGGAATTGAAAGGAAAATAGTTGCTGATAACAATCCTTTCACTGAAGTGGAGTCCCATTTTGCCGATGCAAAGTTCTATTTGAAGAGTTATGTTGTGAAAGGGGAAAAGCTTGAGGGCGTCAAACCGACCAAGTCTGATAAGCTTAAAGGCAAAGCAACTAATGCAACCACTGAAAGGGGCAAAGTTGATATTGGGGAGCCTAGTACCTGTCCAAATAAAGGGAAAGCCATACCCTCGAAAAGAATGTTATCCCCTACGCTCTGTTATGTCCCGAAGGTGAAGAAAGATGAGGGTCAATCATCTGGTGTATACGGGAATGTACTAGGAGGGTTGACTCTTCCTATCAAACGGATCGATGCAATAAACTTGTCTTCGAAGCTACTGGGAAATTTTGTGGCTCAAAATCTGCCACAAGATACTTCACTCCCCACAAAACGTACAGAAGGCTTTGATCCAAATGCTTACAAGTTACTCGCAAAGGCCGGGTTCAGCCCTGATGAGCCGTCTAGGCTAGGGAAACTCCCATCGGAGGGCACAACTAAGCAAGCACGTGAAGGATTAGGCTATAACCGACCACCCCCAGTACGCATCTCCATAAGAAGGGCAAGCAATAATTATATCACTGTAGAAGATGAGTGTGCTTCTTCTAATAAACGACCTTCTGTCTTTGACCGACTTGGAAAACCTGTTGCAAGAACTTCTGTGTTCGACAGGTTAGGTCCATTGAGGGAAAAAAATAATAAGCGTCGAAGAAGTCACCTAAGAGTAACGACGCTTGCTTCACCTATGATCCAAAAGGATTTCAGAAGCATAATTCCTTCCAGGATGAAGCGACGAGTGGAACTCGTAGTTTCATGTGAAGAGGTACTAAAGGCGAAGGCTCACACTGTGGTGTATACCAAAGAGTGCGAGGAAGATGAAGAAAGCGTAGGCTCCTCATGTCATGTTACAACTCAGATTGAGAATGATGCCTTGTGTCAACTGAGAATTGATGAAGAATTCGGAGGTGTCGCTTCGTGCCATCATATATCTATTAATGATAATGATCCGCAGGAAGAGGAGGACGCTGGAGATGCTCCACCAGAATTTGAAGAGGGAGTAAAGATCACGATCGATCCTTTAAAAGAAGTTAACCTTGGCACTGATGAAGACCCAAGACCAACTTACTTAAGTGCTTTCCTAGAAGCTGATGAAGAAATAGCTTATATGGATATACTCAAAGAATACAGGGATGTATTCGCTTGGAGCTATAAAGAAATGCCTGGTTTGAACCCCAAGATTGCGGTCCATCAATTGGCAGTCAGGCACGGTGCACGTCCTGTCAAGCAAGCTCAAAGACGCTTCAGGCCGGACTTGGTTCCGTTGATTGAGAAAGAAGTTAACAAACTCATTGAGGCGGGCTTTATTCGTGAAGTTAAATACCCCACGTGGATTTCAAGCATTGTTCCCGTGAGGAAGAAGAATGGCCAGATTCGAGTTTGTGTTGACTTCAGAGATCTCAACAATGCATGCCCTAAAGATGAATTTCCACTACCCATTCCAGAGCTGATGATTGATGCTACAACTGGCTATGAGGCAATGTCATTCATGGATGGTTCTTCTGGCTATAACCAAATTCGCATGTCACCAAAGGATGAAGAACTCATAGCATTTCGTACGCCTAAAGGTATTTATTGCTACAAGGTGATGCCTTTTGGTTTGAAGAATGCTGGTGCCACGTACCAAAGGGCCATGCAAAATATATTTGATGATTTACTCCACAAAAATGTTGAGTGTTATATTGACGACTTGGTGGTGAAGTCAAAAGAAAGGAGCGACCATTTGAAAGACTTGAGAATGGTGTTTGAGTTGCTCCGAAGATATCAGCTGAGGATGAATCCACTAAAGTGTGCCTTTGGGTTTGCTTCTGGAAAGTTTCTTGGCTTCATCGTGCGACATCGAGGGATTGAGATTGATCAAGCAAAAGTTGATGCAATTCTGAAAATGCCTGAGCCTCGAAATATTCATGAGTTGAAAAGTCTCCAGGGGAAACTAGCCTACTTAAGGAGGTTCATCTCAAACCTAGCTGGAAGATGTCAACCATTCAGTCATCTTATGAAGAAAGGTGTCCCTTTCAAGTGGGATCAAACATGTAGCAAAGCCTTTGAAAGTATCAAAGCATATTTGGCGAAACCTCCGGTCTTAGCAGCCCCTATACCTGGAAAGCCACTGATACTTTATATTGCGGCGCAAGAAAGGTCCGTGGGAGCCTTACTGGCCCAAGAGAATAATGAAGGCAAGGAAAATGCCCTTTATTACTTGAGCAGAATGATGACACCAAATGAGCTGAAGTATTTACCAATCGAGAAGTTGTGTTTGGCGCTGGTCTTCTCGATTCAAAAGATGAAGCACTATTTTCAAGCTCACACAATCCATCTGGTTTCTAAAGCAAATCCCATCAAATTTGTTATGTCGAAACCAGTCCTTAGTGACCGACTAGCAAGATGGTACCTTCAGTTCCAACAATTTGAGATTGTGTACATCCCTCAAAAGGCTATCAAGGGACAGGCATTAGCGGACTTTCTGGCTGACCATCCTATACCAGATGATTGGGAATTAACGGATGAGCTACCTGATGAAGATGCAATGGTCATCGAGATCCAACCCCCTTGGAAAATGTACTTTGATGGGGCTGCGCACCGTGGTGGAGCTGGTGCGGGCGTTGTGTTTGTCACTTCAGAAGGAGAGGTCTTACCATTCTCCTTCACATTAGAACAACGTTGCTCCAACAATGTTGCAGAATATCAAGCACTAATACTTGGGCTCGAAATGGCCGTTGACATGAAATAATTGCAGTTGCAAGTTTTTGGTGATTCTCAATTGGTGATTAAGCAGCTCTTGGGAGCCTATGAGGTCAGGAAGCCTGAGCTGCGCTCATATCACTGTTATGCCCAAAAGTTGATAGGACGGCTTGGAGACGTGACCTTTCAACATGTGCCAAGGAAGGAAAACAAAACGGCTGACGCCTTGGCTGCTCTAGCTTCGACCCTGACTCTTCCTGATCAAACTCAAGTTACTATCTGCCAAAAATGGGTAGTACCACCGTTGGATGAAGGCGAGCATATGGAGAATAAACTTGAGAAGGTTGTCACAGTTTTTGAAGCCAATAAAGAGGACTGGCGACAAGCTATCATCGACTACTTATGTTATGGGATACTTCCAGAAGATGCTAAAAGAAGAACTGACATTCGTCGTCGGGCACCTCATTTTCTCTACTACAAGGACACATTGTATAGGAGATCATTTGAGGGAATGCTCTTGCGGTGTTTGGGGGAGGAAGAAGCGACTCAAGCCTTACAAGAAGCACATTCAGGAGTATGTGGATCACATCAGTCTGGGCCAAAGCTCCACTTTCACATAAAAAGGATGGGGTATTATTGGCCAACCATGGTAAAAGATTGCTTGGATTATGCTCGAAGGTGCAAAGCTTGTCAATTCCATGCAAACTTCATACATCAACCGCCTGAAGTTTTACACCCAACTATTGCATCTTGGCCATTCGATGCTTGGGGACTGGATATTGTTGGACCACTGCCAAAATCTTCTGGTGGACACTTGTACATCTTGGCCGCGACAGATTACTTCTCTAAATGGGCCGAAGCTGTAGCTCTTAAAGAAGTCAAGAAGGAGAATGTTGCAAACTTTATTCGAGTAAACATTGTCTACCGATTTGGTATTCCACGATACATAATAACGGATAATGGTAAGCCATTTGATAATAAGTTGATGAATAAAATATGCGATCTTTTTAGCTTCAAGCAGCGAAAATCCTCTGCGTATCATGCTGCCACCAATGGTCTGGCCGAAGCATTCAATAAAACTCTATGCAATCTTCTGAAGAAAGTAGTCTCTAAGTCCAAACGAGACTGGCATGAAAGAATGGAAGAAGCCTTGTGGGCATATAGGACGACATATCGCACACCAACTCAAGCAACCCCATATTCTCTTGCTTTTGGAGTTGAAGCGGTCCTACCACTTGAGCGTCAAATACCGTCCTTGAGACTAGCTATCCAAGAAGGGCTTACTGAGGAGGAAAATGCCCGACTACGTCTGGCCGAGTTAGAAGCGCTAGATGAAAAGAGGTTAGAAGCCCAACAAAATCTCGAGTGTTATCAAGCTCGTTTGTCTCGTGCTTTCAATAAAAAGGTTCGCTCGAGGTGTTTTCAAGTTGGAGACCAAGTTCTGGCAGTAAGAAGGCCCATTATCACTTCACATAAGTCTGGGGGCAAATTCACCTCAAAGTGGGATGGACCATATGTGGTGCAAGAAGTATACTCAAATGGTGCTTACAAGCTTGTCGATGCAGATGGCATAAGGATCGGTCCAATAAATGCGAAATTCCTTAAGAGATACTATCCTTGAGGAAAGTTATGCTTCCTGAAATTTGGGTATAAAAATGCATAGTACTCCTGGCCCGCAAGAGTATAAACTGTGTATGGCACCTTCTAAAAAAAAAAAAAAACTCCCCCAGAACTACGTTGTGACTTGATCCTCTTTATTGAGGTACGTAGGCGCTTGGAATTATATTCTGAGTTCAGTTGCATGAGTAAAAAAAAAAAATCATATGCCTTTACTGGATCCCTTAAGGGTACAAAGCCCTATGGAACGTGAGTCTCTTCGATGGCGTCCTTGAGGTTTTCAAATTTGATCAAGTTTGCAGGCTGGAGCGTTATGTCCCACAAGTCTCCAGACTAAAGTTCCCAAAGTCTACACGTTGGTTCTCGTATTAAGCGAATGTGCAAATGATGGCCCTCAAGTTCTCAAGTCTTGTGTGGATATTCTTGGAATTTATTCATTCAGTGAGTTACAACATTAAGTTGCGTAAAATTTGCAAAGGCAAATGCACAAACTTCAAAGAGAAAGGACTTTTATTATTTTCATTCTTATTAGCGTGCCAAACGTGAATTAAGATTGAATTACTAAAGCTCGCGGCAAAAGATGACATGTGAAGAACTTCAAGTTAAAACCACAAATGCAAGATGTGAGACAAAAAAAATAGAGAAAATCTATTACTATAAAATTGTCTAACATATCAATCTAAATCTTGAGGAAATAAAAAAAAAAGGGAATATAAAGGAGCCTAATCTAAGCATAACTTATAGTTGATCAAATCTTGACGACTAGCCTCTAAGCACTCTTTCTCATGCTCCAAGCGAGTCGAATCTTCAATCGTCAAAAGGGCCATGTTGTCATAAGAAGACATCTCGTTCTCAGAAACTATGATCTTAGCTCGAACCTCCTCGATTTCCTTCTTGGAAGCATCTACGGCAGCCTCAAGTTCCTCTCGCTCTGCCTCTAGAGTTGCTAACTTCTTCTTGACCTTCTTCAGTGACTTCCTCTTAGAAGAAACATATTTAGTCTTCTCGCCCTCCTCTGCTCTGAGTGACTCAAGACCTTCCTTGGCCTTAGAAAGCAATTCCAGCTTCGTGTCCTCATGCACCTTATCTGCAAAATTGGAGCGTTTTTTATCATATGAGGTAGCAAGCTCAAAGAGAGAGTCTACCAAACGCTTCAAGGGTGAAAGATCTATGAGACGCGCCTCACTCATCTCTTGGAGAATCTCATAAATATCTTCTTTATAGGATGAGATAAAGTCTAGAGAAGTTCTTGAGAGTTTGCTACAAATCTCTTCCCAAAGGCCCAAGATATACTTCTTTTTATGAGTAGAAACAACTTTTTTTCCTTTAAAAATAGACTTGGCCCCACCTTGCTTTGAAAGGAGTGGGGGAGTGCTTTCAGGAGAAGTGATTGCAACAACCAAAGGTGACTCTGCCTCGGGTTTTGATGTCGCGACAGACTCAGCACTAATTTGCGGCCCCTCTTGTAGTGGTCCCTTGGGATTCTCAACAACATTCACCTACACAAAAGGGGAGGAAAGAAAGTTAGCAAATTACTTAACCATGAATTTTTCTAAAAGAAAAAGAAAAATTGAAGTCAAAAGGAAAACCTCTTTGCTCTGAATAGCTAACGTTTTCGGAAGACCATCGATGTCTCGTTCTTCCATCATCTCCAACTCAACAACCTCGAGCGCGATTGGTTCATGTCTTTTTCTCTTCCAACATTGATCCCCATTGCTGCTTTTGCTTGTCTCTTGGGAGGCTTGCTTTGTGGATGGAAGAACTAAGGGGCATCTCTTCACAGGCTTAGGAGCACGGAGTACTTCTTTCTTAGATCCCTTGGAAGACTTGAGCCTCTTACTTTGGGGTCGTGGGGCGAGTGGGGCATCAATTTGTAGAAGCTCCTCTCCGGTGTCTGGACCTCTCTCCTCCAAAGGAGTGGTGAAGTTTGGCCCAGCCTTTTCCACCAAAGTTCCCAAATGATCCTCAAGAAACTTCCCATAGGATTTTTCCCACCAAGACAAATATCGAGTAGAGTAAAGTTTCTTTGCAGAAGTAACCGCAGGTGGAAATATGGCTCTTGACATAGTATTATGCGAGACACAGATCCTCCAATACCTGAGCCCCTCATCAAGAGATTCAGCACGGATATCCGGTTTGAGGTAGCCAGGGGTATCTTGATGAAACCCAAACTGACGACTAAATCGGTGGGGACTATATGGCTCGATAAAGAAGAAGTCTCCTTTCCTCAAGGCAAGATAATTAAAGCGAAGGCTCATAAAATAAGATGAATTCAACTCTGAAGCCCTGTTATCATCAACATAATAAGTTGGGAGAGGCCTATTAAGCATGGTTGCGTTCCACACAAGGCTTTCGCCTCGATGGACACGCTTTCGTGCCTCATCCTTGTCAAAATATTTTGCAGCACCCTCGCCAGAATATGTCACCATCCGTGGGAGAGAAAGTCCACCAATAAGAGGATAATGTGTCTTAAGATAATAGGCAAGCCAACCATAAACATAATGAATGGGGAAAGAAACTTTAATATGATCAAATTGTGAAGAATTATAAATCTTGTTTAAGCCACGATAGATGCTTGCTAAGACTGGGACCGCAAGGCTAACCCTTCGACCGTTCGCCATCAAGCTTGCCATCTTAAAAGTTTCAGGCCGAATAAGGTTTCTCTCTTCAGAAGGAAATACAAAGGCACATAACCAACATGACAGGAATGCTGCCAAATAGGTCCCGTGTTTTTGCTGTTCTACCCCAAGCATAGAAAATGTCGGCTCTTGAGAGCTTGACCATGCGCTCACCTCCATTGATATCTCACCTGTGGGGTTATGCGTAGATGCTAGACGTCGAACCTTCTTCTCTTTTCTTGGGGGAGCTAGCTCATACTTGATGTCTCATTTACACCAAAATTGTATCCAGTCACTGAGAGAGACCCCCGCGCCATCACCCGCCTTCGCTTTAAGGTGATGAAATGCGGCAAATAAATACTCACAAGTTTGAGGAAGAAACCTATCCTTCTTGGCATCATGACCTGTAAGCTCTTGGACATTAGGTATCACTTCTTCATAAAGACTTTCACTAATCGATAAGCCACCAAGGACATATAAATCCCAAAGGGATATGTACGCTTTTCCAAGAGACGTAAGTAGTGCATTTGTTTGGGGACACCAAGCCTCACAAAAAGCCTGCACGATATTGGAGTTTCGATCATAAGTGAAAAGAGAAGCAATGACAGCATCTCGGAGGTTAGCATCGTTCAAACGCGACCCATTTTTGCTAAGGATATCTTCTGTCCATTCCCAATATCCCGGGATGCAATGATATTCACCTTCAAACAGAATCTTATCTCCCCAACATAGCCCTTCTTGAATCATGCGGCGCCCTAAATTCGGGAGAGTGCTTGCAAGATTGGTACCTTGAAGATTGGGTTTCTCAAGATACCATACTTTGGAAGCTTTGTTAGATTTATGGTCACGTTCAAAAGTCCAATCGCGCCGGTTAAGTGTGTTCCTCAACTGTGGCCACGCATCAGCATAACGACCAACTAAGGGATCTTGGACTAAAAGTTTGGTTTCTGCCTTGCTTTCTTCCGTCCCAATTATGAGGTAGCTAAGTCCAGAAGATGAACAAGTGTAGTCCTTGAAGAAGACCATGGTTCAGGCTGCATAAAGGGAAAAGTGTTACCCTTCTTCGATGAGAACACGCAAAAATAATAATAATAATAATAAAAGGGGAACGAGAATCGAGATAAAAGAATGCGGCTGATTGGGGGTCCCTTATATTTAAACATTGGAACAGCGTAAAAGCGTCGTATTGTTGGTCCCTTATGTTTAAACATTGGAACAGCGTGAAAGCGTCGTATTGTTGGTCCCCTATGTTTAAACATTAGAACAGCGTGAAAGCGTCGTACTGTTGGTCCCCTATGTTTAAACATTAGAACAACGTGAAAGCGTCGTATCGTTGGTCCCCTATGTTTAAACATTGGAACAGCGTGAAAGCATCGTATTGTTGGTCCCCTATGTTTAAACATTGGAACAGCGTGAAAGCGTCGTATTGTTGGTCCCCTATGTTTAAACATCGGAACAGCGTGAAAGCGTCGTATTGTTGGTCCCCTATGTTTAAACATTGGAACAGCGTAAAAGCGTCGTATTGTTGGTCCCCTATGTTTAAACATTGGAACAGCGTAAAAGCGTCGTATTATTGGTCCCCTATGTTTAAACATTGGAACAGCGTAAAAGCGTCGTATTGTTGGTCCCCTATGTTTAAACATTGGAACAGCGTAAAAGCGTCGTATTATTGGTCCCCTATATTTAAACATTGGAACAACGTAAAGCCTCGTATTGATGGCCTCAAGGCGTGAGTATGGATTTTATCCCTCCACGCCTCAAGACCAAATTCTTGTGATGCAATGGAGATTAAATCCACAACCCTACAAAAGAAAGAAAAAAGGGACAAGAAAGAACAAAAAAAAAATATTTGTACCTCGCACTTTGAAGCTCCGCGTATAATTCCAAAGATTTTTTGAAGAGAGAAACTCCAAATCCTTGAATCTTGATGCTAAAAGAATAAGGAGCAAGGTCTATTTATAGAGAAGAGATGAGGAATATTCGAATCCTAAAAGGATTAGAATATTAAAAGAATATTTGAATCCCAAAAGGATTAGAATATTAGAAGGATATTTGAATCCTAAAAGGATTAGAATATTAGAAGGATATTTGAATCCTAAAAGAATTAGGATGTTAATCCTTAAAATCCTAAAAGGATTAAGAGAGAGGGATGTGGCTAACTTTGCAAACAAGAAACAAATTTGCTTCTTGGTCAAAATGTGCCAAGAAAGGAAAATATGGTCAAAACCCATCAAATATGTATCTTGTTTGCCGTGTAAAGCTATGCAAACAAGAAACAAATGTTGCTTCTTGGTCAAAATATGCCAAGAAAGGAAAGTATGGTCAAAACCCATCCAAAAATATGTGTGTATATATATATATATATTTGCCGTATAATTCAAAAGAATAAATAAAAAAATATGTAAAATCCATATTTATTTAAATAATATGGAGAATCATGATGTCAAATTAATACTTCAAGTCTAGTCTTCAAAAGATAAAATATCTCGACAAGACTTGAAGTAGGGGGCATTTGTAATCATATAAAATTTATAAAATTTTATTAAATTTTATAAATGATATTAAATTCAAAATATATTAATCCAAACAAATATTATGGATTAATATAATTGGGTCAATTAATTAAGTCCAATAAAGTATGGATGTAATTAAAAGCCCAAATTCAATTATTTGGGCTACAAAAGATAACCCACTTTATTAGGCCCGATATCAGTTACACAAGAGGCCCATCTTGGTGCCACGTGTCAAATGAAGTGGCACGCCAAGTCAAACAAAGAAGCCAATGGGATCATGCCATGTGTCAAAATGACAAGCCCATTTCATTAAAGCCCAATATGCCACGTCACTTAAATCTGATTGGCCGGGAGAAAGCCTAATTCCATCATGACTCCTCTATTCTACAGCTATATATAGGGGTCTTCATAATTCAAAAGAACAGGAAGAATTCAAAACAAAAAGCTAGAGAGAGCTCGTGGATCAAACGCCACAAATTTCTCTACAAGTTGAAGATTCAAATATTCAAGAACATTTAAGTTCAAGAACAAGCTTAAAAGCTCTTGAACTCAAGAACAAACTCAAGAACAAGCTCAAGAACAAGATCAAGATCAAGATCAAGAACAAGAACAAAAGTCAAGATTCAAGATCAAGATCAAGAACACATCCAAATTTCAAGATCAAGATCAAGAATAAATTCAAAGTCCAAGAACAAGACTTCAAATTCAAGAACAAGTTCAAGAGCCCTTGAATTTACACTTGAAAAGGCGAATCAGAGGATTCATAGAGATTGTAACACTCATATATATATATTGAAATAAAATACAACGATTGTTGCGATATTTTCGTTCTTGATTATTATTTTCTCAACACGAATTTTATCGTCTACAGTTGCTTATTTTTAATTCCTAGAAACGTGTAAAAGTGGATCAGAAAATGCAGGTTAGAAGTTGTTTTCAATTTTTTTTACAACATCACATTTATTATCAACTTTGTCTAGGATTCAAGTTTTATAATTTTAAATAATAATTAAGTTATGTAATTATTTGATATGATAAAATAGGAATTTGATAAGAAAAAAATAAATTAAGAAATACTTGCTTGGATAGTTAAAAAAATTAATTTACGTCATATTGAAACAGATTAATTAGTATGTATATTTTTAAAAAAAATTAATTTTAATTTAAAAACTTTTTCAATATATGTAGAAGTAAGAATTTAATAGCAAGTTGTAAAACTCTCTATTTACTTGGATACAGTTTTTTTCTTTCAAAATAAAGATTAATTTATTTTTTAAATTGTGACTTTTGAAACTGTTGTTCTTAAGTTATAACTTTTTTTAGTTTGTTTCATGATGGGAAGTGTTAAAATTTCCTTTTAACTTGGGTACATGTTTTTTATTTTTCAAAATAACTTGGTACATGAGTTTTTGAGACGAGGGTTCCCAAGAAACAACATCTCTACTTCTATGAGGTAGTGGTAAGGTTTGCGTATATTCTACCCTCCCCAGACCCCACTTGTGGAATTGTTGTAAAATAACTTGGTACATGTTTTTTATTTTTCAAAATAGATATTAATTAATTCATTTTTTAAGTTTTGAATTTTAAAATCATAAATCTTTATTTATTTTGAACTTTTTTCAATTTGTTTTTAAGACAGACCGCAACAGATCTAAAGTTTTTAAACTTCTTTTTTACTTACATACACTTTTAAAAAAAATAATGATTAATTCATTTTTTATATTGTGCATTTTCAAATTGTAATCTTTTAAAAAAAAAAACTTTAAAGTTTTGCAATTTGCTTAGAAAGGAGAGAATTTTTACACTATTAATGAATGAATAGATCTAGGTTATGATTTAACTAACGATCATGTTTAGTATCACTTTCATCGACTTATTTGATTATTTAGTTGTTGGTTCACGGGGTTAATAATATGGTCATGATCTCTCGACCTCTAACCGTTTGCCGCAACTGGAAACCTGACTATATCACTGAGTGGGGATAGATTTAATTAATTATGGAGCATTGTTTTGTTTCTTGTATTTGAACCAAGCATGTTAAGTAGGTATATTCCTATCCTAGATTTAAATCAATCTAAGTTTTCGACAAAGAAAGATCATACTCCTTATATTCCACGTTTGATCTCTCTATTCCTCTCCCTAGTTCAAGATAAGACAATATGTTCATACTAATGATGATCAAGCATTAAAATAGCAAGTACGGGAATACAAAAATAACTAATAAGATAAACAACTATGTCAAATCAAGAATTAGGAAACAATCATCTTATTAGTTACTATAATTGTAAAACAAAAAGTTTAACCCCACATATAAGTGAAACAATTACAACACATTAATCAAAGAAAAGATCTAAAAGATAAATAATAAAGGAAAAGAAAAAACGAAACCAAAATTCTCCAGCTCCATAGTTACTCCTATCTCTCACTAGGTCAAAAGTTATGTAAGAGAAAATGGTCAAATACCACCCCCCCCCCCCAACCTATTATCGAATTCTCAACTACACACCTATATTTCACGGGAGTCCTATTAATCCCTTGAACATTTTAAAAGTACAATATATACCCCTTCACCATTATACTTTTATATTATTATTTGCTTTCCATTTTAGTCGATTTTTTTCTCCTTTCCTTTTCTATTTGTTTCTTCTACTTTTGGGGCTTGATATTTTTCTAACGAGGGTCTTCCGGAAACAACCCCTCTATCTCTATGAGGTAGTGGTAAGGTCTGCGTATATATTACCCTCCCCAGACTCCACTTGTAAGATTCGACTTGATATGTTGTTGTTGTTAGTAGTAGGATTATAACGAGAAGTTTTAACTCCCTATTTACCTTAAACACATTTTTTTTTTAAAAATGAATAATTCTTAATTATTTATTATTTAATTCAGTTTTATATTTTTTTGAATAATAACTAACTTATCTAATTAATTTATTTTTTTAAAAAAAATAATTTTTAAAATTGTAACTTCTAAAACCATTTTTTTTTGTCAATTTGAAACTTTTTCACTTTTTAGTAATGGGATTTGTTAAAACTCCTATTGACTTGGGTACATATTTTGTAATTTTCAAAAGAAAAAGATTTATTATAATAAGAGTAAATGGAATTTGCGGGGAAATTCTCTTATATAATATATATATATATAATAAGCGGGAGTTGGGGTAACCAAGCAATTTTTCGTCGATGTGTCTACTTGGGCTGTCTGTTTCCCTTTATATATTATGCGGGTCCAAAAAAATATTTCGTGGATTTGTTTATTTAATCTTTTTAAAGTAGCTGCTTACTTTATCTATGATTTTACAATATTACCCTTAATAAATAATTTCCCCAAGGGATTCAACTATGATTTCTCCATACCACCCCAGTCGATTCAATGGAATATCATGGAGAATATCAATAGACTATCAATATACCGGTGGAGTATCACAGGGAACAATAGCAGTTTTTTTGTGATACCCTATTGGTATCATATCTTAAATATTTATTAAAAAAGAGCTCAATCTTATATGATACCAATATGGTATCACTATATCAACAGAGTATCACAAAAAATATATTATCTATTAATTTGGAGTTCGATAATTTTCTTTAATTATTTCTTAAAAAAAAGAGCTTAATCCTATATAACACCGACGGAGTAATACAAAGGATTGAATTCACTCGTATATGATTAGAATGGTATCAATATTCTGACGGGGTATCACACAGAGTATATTTTCTAATATTTAGACTTTAATACATAAAATTGTGAATTTAATAATTTTCTCTTAATTATTTCTTAAAAAAAATGTCTAATTCTATATGATATCAATAGGTATCAATATACCAATGGAGTATCACAGAGGATTAATTCATAGCAATAAAGCGTACTGACATCGAGGCGAAATAAAAAATGAAAAAGTGGGTAAGTAGTTGGGCTATGAGTCTATTAAGTGAAAATAATTTGAGTTGAGTCTAATTTAATTAAATTATTTCACAATTGAATTTATTTTGTGTAGTTTTTTCATCTTTCAATGGATAGCTTGACCAACCCGATTCAATTATTAGCCCTAATAAACGTCTGGTTTCATGGGTTTTATATACATAACTTCAAAATAATGTAATTTCATTTACTAGCACTGCTTCTAAAACCCTAAACCTAGACGCTGCTTTCTCCTCTATTGTACCTTAAAAAACTTTGGATGAAGAAACTGTCAAGAAGATCATTTGGCAGGTTAGTTTCTCTAAGAAATTCTAAAAGAATTGGTAGACGATTAAAACAAAGATTAAGAGAAATACTTACCTGAAATTGGAAGATCTTACTGGGAAAGAAAATAGATGTAGAATTAGATAGAAGCAAAAGAATGAACGGTTTTGAGTTGGGCATGTCGATGGAAGAGAGCAGAAATGTTTCTAGAATTATATTAAGAATTAGTGTGAAATGACATAATTACCCTTGGTCATCCTCTTTTTCCCATTTCTAAAAAAACTAGATGGTGGGTGCCCGTGCAAAGCACGGGCGACGGGAATATTACGGGTAGGTGTTGTTGGGCAAAACAGGATTGGATGATGTAATTGCTAATGCCATCATGATAATGTGGTGTACATTGTTAATACATCGACAAGGCTCATCTGAATGGCTTAACAGTTGTTTACAACATCTATACGTAATAATAAAGTCCTAGCTTGACAGGAAGAGTGTATGCCTGACTTGTGGATGGGGCAGTTGAAGTTGGTTGCGTGTAGGCTTGAGCACTTGTGCTCATCTGCAGCTGCATTCGATTCTGTGTTTAAATCAGAGTAGTTGGAAGGCATATACATGTGCAGTTATTCTAGGGGAAGGATGCGTAGATGAATTTGAGTGTACCTTTTTTGGTCTTCCGTTGAAACTGCCATTCGTGAATTTGACAAACCTAGCTGGCACCTGTGACGAGGAATTTTTCTTCTAACTTGTCTGCCTTGCACCTGAGAAGTGAGTGGGAGAATTTATCATTTAATCTGAAGTTGATGTTGTAGTAATGGTAATATGGATGGGGGAGGAAGGCAAAACATTTTCATATAACAATTCGTAGTAAGCTTCGTACGTTTCAACTGTAGAATGTTGACTGCGGCAGGGGGTAACAGTGTACTAAAAGTTGTGGGAAGGATGTACCAAAAGCAGAAGGTGAGAAGACATGAACTAACCGTACTTTTAGCCTACATGAGCAGCAAAACTGTCAAAGTATTGGGGGGTTAGCGAGGAAGGATGATTTATGTGCGGAGACTTTTGCTGAAGCAATGTTTAAACAGAAAGTGAGCGAAGTTGTGCAGGTCGTGTCCATACGAAATTTTGTTGGTACCGTCTGAATCACCGCTCCTTTGGAAGCGGGAGCCAATCTGCGGCACGCTCATACTTGAGGAGGACCAATATTGTTCAGTCAAAGTTGGTTGGGCGAGTCTTTTTAATAGTGAAGAGTATGAGGCAGTGTTTCCTAATTTTTTGTGTATTGCCTCTTGGTGTAGCTGTTGTAAGTTTTGCTTACCTCGGAGTAGTCGCGGAGAATCCTATGACGGGATTGGATGGGAGGACAGAAGTAGCAAGTTGCACCAAAATGTGTTGTTCCTTCCTGCTAGCAAAAATGTATTGTTCATTCTATGAGCCTACGCAGGTTAAAGTGAAAGGGCAATAGTGAATATTATGTTGTGTGAAATGTTTTATTGGGAGGGTGGGGTGGGGTGGGGGGGCAGGGGTTTCTGTGGAATTACCTTTTCCTGTACAAAGCAAAACCGACTGCAAAATAGACCTGCGAGTGCTGGGTTGTATGCGTAAGAGTAGGTGAAAATGAAAGGGTTTTTAGTATGTTTGCTGGTCCGAACGCAAGTAGTAGCAGGTGAGCAAGTTGAACTTATTACCTTTACTGGAGCTCGTTTGGAGTTGGCAGTTCAATTTGTTCTGTGAGCTTAGCTTTGTTCCCCTTGTTCTTTGAATCAGTTGGTTCCTCAGTCGAAGAGAGGATATTCTTTTTCTGGCATTTGTTGTTTCCGTCGGTGTCACCGGAGGCAAGTGCACAAAGGGAAGGAGACCTTTTTTCATTCCTATCTATGGCCAGAATGAACAATTTTGGCGAGGCGGGTCGTCCACTTCGAAGGAAGGATTTCTTTACTTGGATTTTGAACAGCCGGTCCTGTAGACACAGTTGTTACTGCTGCGTTGACAATGCCTGAAATTGTAGGTGAGGCGACGTAATTTGTTATCTCGTCTAACAAGATCAGGTTTGTATCGATGTGTGGGAGTGGGGGACTAATCTCAGTTGATGCCTGACTGTAAATGTCTTCTGCAGTGAGGGATAAGAGTCCTTCTCCTTGTTCATCCATAATAATGCCTACTATGGAGCCTGATGCATCCTCAAGAGTTACCTCAAATTGACACCTGTGCTTATACAGTAGTAAAAAGTAATAAGATACATCGGTGGAGATATATTAGGAACAAGTAATGTACATTATAGCATACGTATATGCCAATGTATTGATTAGATCTTTGAAAGCGTGTATTTCGTTATTTTTTAGGATGGAACAGAGATGTGCCAGCCGGTGCAAATGGTGCTTATCTTGAGTGAAATGGTGGGACAGTGCAAATGTAGGAAAGCAGGAACATCTTTTCGTTAGGCCACGAGATGCTGTGTATGTTTGTGTGGACATTTGTAGGTATTGCTTTCCCACGACAGGTAATGAGGTGCACATTTTGCAGGTGGTATGCAAATTCATTTGCAGGAAAATTTAGATAAAAGAAAGATACGAGAACTTGTGGATGCAGTTGCTGGGAGTTATGTTTTTTTTTAACATTACGATTATACATGACAACAGTTAAAGTGCTACGGGTGACAATCGCTTGCCTTATAGATGGGTAAGATGGGAAGCGACACTATGTCTATTATAAGGGCTCAGAATAACTCAAGAAAGGCCAATATGTAGGTGCTGCATATACCCTTCCTTTTTTCAAGGGATGCCATTATCTTTGTGTTGCATTTTGCACTGAAGATTAGAGACTGAGTTACCTGGGCGTGAGCATGTTTTCCTCATTGCAATTGGTGCATTGAAAAATTCTTTTCCTGAGGTTTCTTACTTCCTGTCTGCAGCTTGGGCATGTCAGTACATAGCAAGAGCTGAGCTGCTTAGGCAGAGTTATCTTTGCTTCAACGGTGAAAGGTTGTCCTTGTGCAACAATGTTAGAGCACATGATATTTCTGTAATAGCAGGTATTATAAATAGTGCTGGAGTAGTTGTTACGCAAAGTGTACAAACATCTTGTTGTGTCTGGACGTGGGCAATTGGAACTATTTTTTCTTCAACTGGAGCCGAAATGAGAGATCCTGACTCAGATGTACTTCGAACGACAAAAGAGTTGAGCATCTCTGTGTTGGATAATATCCTATTTCATAGGGAAATGATAGAATGTAAGAAAGCAAGGTCACATAGAAGGCCAACATTTAGTGTAGATGGCACGGAAGTTTACCAGTTTTGCAGTTGGGAACATTGTGTGTATGGTGGATTTATTTGTATTGTTGTGTTGAACTTTGTTGTAAGTGACGTGCCTACATCAAGTAGGAGGTTCAATTAATTAAGCATGTATATTGACATAAATAGAACCACTAAAGCGGCAGGTAATTCGGGGTGATGTAATTGCACACGAGGTACTCACCATTGTACTTGGAAACCCCGACACGTCTGGCAAAGATGATAGGATGATTTGGAAATTGGACAAGGAGCTTTGTTCCCTCGTCTTCAATAATACTGTCTTCCCAGAGTGTGAAAGTGAAGGCTTGTTTACTGTCATTTTGGTTTTTTGGAAAAATAAAATTGTACATTGGTGAGAGAGGAATAAGAGAAATAGAGTATGCAGGTGTGGAGGGAAAGTAAATGTCTTGTAAGTAGGTTTGTGTGCATGTGTTGGGGTTTGGGGGGGGGGGCTGGAATTGTACTGTTTCAGAGGCACTAAACGATAGAAGGGAAAGTGTTAACGTGATCCATGAGTTACCTGGTGTCGATGACAATGATTTCCTGTAGCCGTTTTTGCATGTTTGTAAGATACCTTGGCGGGAAACAGTTTACAACAACGGACAACACATCTGTTAAGTTACGAGAAGGATCAGTTAGAAGTTGTTTCTGAACTGCATGCGTGTACAATGAGACGGTGAAGGAATCTTACTGAATTCAGCATTTCTCAGCTGCTCTTTGGTGCTCCGTGATGCCTCATCATTAATCTCCTGGAACGATGCCATGTTCACAATGGTGGGTGGTGGCAACATATCTTTATGTAAGTCATACGGAGCACATGGATTGAGCGGAGCATCATCTGAGTGATCTTTACCAATTGAATCGACAATGGTTTTTTTGTCGAAAAATCCATTCGTATGTGTGTAGGGGCTTCTCATATCTTAAGGTAGGCTGTTGCACGCGGGCACTTGTGATCAGGTACGTGTGGAAGAGAGTGAATCTCTGTTAGTAAAGGGAGATGTCAGGGCCATAAACAATTGCTTTAACCTGGTTTTCCTGCAAAAGAGTTTTATGAAGGCAGAATAAGTTTTGATGTTAAATGTAAATAAAGAAATGCAGCATCCAATGTGGAATTATAGGTTACATGAGTAACATTATTAACTCTTTGATTCGAATGTCATCAGCATACACATGGAAGAGGTGTATCACATTTACTTCATCATATTCTGCTGGGGAAACAAATTCAAATTGGCAAGCATGATACTACGCTAAAGCTGGCAGAGTAGACGTTGTGCAGGTCACTCAGGCAGAATGTAGAAACAAAAAATTTAAACAAATGTTCAGGAGCAAAGTCTAGTAAGCGAGGAAATTACAGAATAATTCCCACCAGCAGCAATACCAAAGCCGTAGGACCAATTAGAGATTTAGAGTTTATGTTCAACAGGGGGTATACCTATGTGCAGATACAACATGCTGTTGGAGGTAGTATATACGACCGCCCTTCCAATCTAACAAACACAGAGATATCTTGAGGGAAAAAGTGGAAGTTTTCGGCAATAAGATAAAGTATACAGTTTCACAAATTTAAACAGAACTTCATCAAGAAAGGACTAAGGAAGGTCGATACTATCTCCGTTTCTTTTTTGAGGATGGCAACACTTAGTCTACATATTCACAGGTACCTGCATCCATATATGCGGTTCCCTTTCAAAAAGGTTGCAATCTTACATGTTAAACCCCTATCAGCACTACCTTTTACAGATAATCTTAAACCTCAGAAGCATATTCCATTTCTGAGACAGCAGAAGGTTGTATATTCACAGTTATACAACATCCAAATATGAAGTCTCCCTTCAGAAATGGTGCAGCTTATAACTTGAACCCTTATTAGCACTATTTCTTACAAGTAATCCTAAATATCAAAGTGTCTTCCATGTGGATTAATATATCCTGTTTACACCCAAAGTACCATAAACCGAAGTTATACTCAACGTTGGTATAGCGACACTCAGTCCGACAGGAACTCTTATTGACATAAAGGTCAATCTTGTTCCAGAATATTGTGGTGGACATGTGAACAAATATGAGCAAGAGTGAACCCATTGGCTCGTACATGAAGGGCATGGCATTAAGCAAGTTCCTTCTTCTGCGAATATGAGATAGACCGACAGCCGGTACGGGACTAAGGGACAAAGCGTGGTACGTTGTTATATGAGGCGAAATACAAGCAAATACAAGAAATAAAGAAATCTAAGGCCAACTTGCTTGCAAGGGGATGTAGTTAGGAAGAAGGGAATCACAATTTATAATGTTGATAAGACCGTAACATCCTAAGTTACATCTCACCATATTCCACTTTAAACAAAGTGAAGTATGTCTTTATCCCTTGTAGGAAAATTAGGTGAGAGGATAGTTGTTGTAGCTTTTTATGTGAATAACAGGTTTCTTAATGAACGTAGCCCGAAGCCGATGGAGGAGCTAAAAAAAGAGGCTTTCAGCGAGCCTGTAAGGCGAGGGAGTAAGGTGACCATAAACACGTAGTAAGTATTTCGTGGAACAGAGGGTGTAGTTTTGTACGAAGGCAATATACTCTTTCTAGGTTACATGATTAGTATTGTTAATGTTGTGATTCCGATGTTAGCAAAAGGTACATGTAAGAGCTGCAGCACAGGTGTTGCAGCATATACAGCACCGTATAAAGGCCTGTAATTTACACTCAATGAAGGGTGTAGCTATGGACGAAGTAAATAAACGCGTGAACGTATAGCCAAGGTTGCTGCGTCAGCAGCCAAGCCTGCAGGAACTTTGAATGATGTCATTGTCGGAGTAAGTTCGAATTAATGTGCTGGACATGCGAAGGAAAATGAAGAAGATTGAACATGAAGGTGGCAAATCCATTATAAGCCACATGACTAAAATTCCTAACTTTGTGATTCCTATTGCAGTAACATATACATCTGAGAATTCGATCATACAGCCATGATGATATTGTGATTTGGAAACAAACTCAATTTACCACCCATGATACTACGTTGAGATATAAAAATAAATGATATGAAGTCCTCTAAGGACACAGGTAAACCAATACAATTTAAGAACGTATTCATGAACTATTGCTAAAAAATGAAGGAATTACAGTGTAACGGTACATTACAATACCACATACCACCTATAGTGGTAATAGTTGCACCAAAGGTAATACCAAGTCCATTGCACGGAGTAAATGTATCTAATTTCAGTAATACCTCACTATAGTAAGTGAAATTCATGAAGCCTGAGAAGGATCACTAAGTTGATAACATGATATAAGCTGTAACATAGGGAATAATGAAGCGGCAGAAAGTAATAATCAACAGCAGCTTTGGAACCATACGCACAAATGGAATACCATGTTCTGCTTCTTCCGGTGCTGTAGTTTTTCTGCTGTAACAGTTAATTGTCCAACGAATCATTGCAAATTTGATTCGAGTTGTAATTGGCGGAGACACCGTCTGGTAAAATCAACTTGTAAAAAAAAGTACTGCGACCGGAAGACGCGAGGTGCATAATAAAGAATATTTACGTCCTTGGATTAGAGAAGTTTAATTTCCGGAAGACGGAAGAACCATTTATTTTAGTAGAAGGTTTTACGATGTTATTGGTTGGCTGCCTAGGCGGTCTGAAATTGTTTAATGCCAGTACTCTGGGGGGCGTGTGTGGTGGGGTAGAGAAAGTGTTGAGTTTTCAGGGGGAAGCTGGACAACCAGAATGGAGAAAGGAGAATGTACATGCTCATCTTGGAAAATCATATTCATTTATTTTATCTTCCTTTCTTTGCCTTCGCCTGGTTTGCCAATATCCATGAGTCGCACCTTGCATGTTCAGTCTAATATTTCTGGTGTAATAACATGGATGTTGAGTCGCTGTTCCATTTGGTATATCCTGCAAAATAAGAAGCCACTGTGAGAAGCAGGAATTTTTCAAAAGGAAGAGTGCTATGCTAGGACCATGAAAAGGGGGAGCAGTAATTGCTAAGCTTACATGTGATGGTCAAGTCGTTAGTTAATGGCATATTCAGGTATTTCTGCAGAACGCCTTGGTGATAATTTCATTATAGACAACGTTGTGAGTGGAATGATCGTCAGCATTATTTGCCGTGGGTGGTCTGATGATTATTTTAATACACTGAGAAGTCTGTGCTCGGGATAGAGCAACGTAGAGCTGACCATGGGAGAACACTGGTTCACGCAGGTAAATGCCCACAAAATCTAACGTTTGACCCTGAGCTTTGTTTATAGTCATAGCAAAGCACAATCTAACAGGAAATTGTATCCGTTTAAACGGAATGGGCAGCTTGTCATCCTGCGGAGATAATAAAGGTATTCGGGGAAGGAAGACATGTTTGCCCTTGAAATCACCTATTGCAATTTTAGCAGTGATGATGTGGTTCTTGATACCACAACAAATTAAACGTGTCGTTGCATAGGCCTTCGGACGGGTTAAGGTTGCGTAGTAATATGATGGGGCAGTTTTCCGTGAGGACCAACTTATAAGGTAGCAAACCTGCCGGGTTGACTGTGTGCAAGAAATCTTCAAATTGGTGTTGATCTTTAGGTTCTATAGTTATGTCAGAACCAATGAATGTTTTAGAATCTATGGAGAGTTGTTCGATGAACATTTCATTAATTTCGTTTATGAATTCATTTTTTGTTGTTAAGATAACACGTGAGGTAACGGAAGAAGTGTTTGAGTGAGGCATGTGCAAATTAGGATAAATATGTTTGAACAAAGTATGCAGGGATTCTTTTTCGGTTGTGTAAGGAATGAGGAGAGATTCTGGAATTTCAATTTGTTTTGTTCGTTAGTCCTCTCTTTCCCATCACCAATCCGCAGTAAGCACTCGCAAAATGTGGGATCATTGCGTGCCCGCATGTTTTGGGTGAGGTGGAATTTTTCAAGGTTATTCCAAATATCTGAGTTTAGTAAAGATTCATTAATGAAATCCTCTTTCGTTCCACCCTTGACAACTGGTAAGGTTTGGCGGAAGTCACCACCGAAAACTAAGACTTTTCCACCGAAGAGTGTCTTTATGCCTGTAAGATCCCGGAGGAGCAAGTCTAAAGTTTCGATAAGTTTTTTCTTAGCCATGGATACTTCGTCCCAAACTATTAGTTGTGCATCGCGAATCAAAGAAGCGAGTGAGCTCTGTTTACTTATGTTGTAGCTGTAGTTTTCACTGACATTGATAGGAAGTTTAAAACGTGAGTGTGCGGTTCGGCCTCCCGGGAGCACGGAGGCTGCAACACCAGAAGTTGCGGTGGCCAAGGCAATAAGTCCTCTTAATCTTACAGTTGCTAGCAAGGCACGGTATAAGAATGTTTTCCCTGTCCCCCCGGGCCATCAATGAAGAAAGCCCCTGAATCATGGGACAATATTCGCATGAGGATTTTGCTGTAAGCCCTTTTTTGTTCACTATTTAGTTTCGTATGTAGGAGTAAATCCTCCTGTGTTACGACGATATTTCTTTCTAAGTGGACATCTCTAGCCTCTTGGATAATTATAGAACAGCTGAGGAAGATGCAATCTCTTCAGGTATAAGTTTAAATTCATTTATATTTTGTCCCATTGAATATAGTATTTTATTCATGTCATTTAGAACAAGTGAGCAGATGTCGGTTTGGGGTATATGCGGTATGTGGGCGAAATCCTCGGAGAGGGAATTTTCAAATTTATTCCATAAATCTTGAGGTTTGGAGGGATTGCAGTGTACTAATATTGTGGCGAATAAATGGCATAAGCTACATGGCATCTGATAGTGAGTAGCTTCGACTAAGCAGTCAACCAAGTTGTTATCAGAAACTAGTAAGCCTCTTTTTTTAGCTGATTCTCTGAACATGCTGTATGTCGAGCCGTTTGTAGTGAGTAGATATCTGTATGATGTAGGCGCGCGTATGTTCATGAGTAATAGTCTAAGGTAGTACCTTTCCCCTTCTATTGGATGACAGTTGACAATACACCCAATGGCATAGCTTTGCTTTCTGTACGTCCAGATTTTATTGCCTGTTGACCAGACAAAATGTTGGGGGAATTCTGTGTATAACAAATTCAGTTCCTGTGCTGCTTTATTTTGGAGATTCATGCGGAAGAATTCTGTTAACATTGTTCTTGAGGTACTGGGGTTTCCTAATATTGATGTCAGCGTTGATGATGTCTTAAAGGAAATGAATTGCTGATTTTCAAGATGGAGCTGGAGGTGGTAAACCGTGGGGTGTATTTCATTAATTGAGAAAGCGAAAGCCCGCCACATAGCCTCTGGGGGAGAAACCTATCTTGCCGAGCGGTATTCCTGTATTTCATCTGTTTCTCTAACTGAGTCGTCTATTTGAACAGTGAAGCTTATTTTGTCGTGACCTTTACAGATGTACTTGTAGATGTATTTGATGACTTTAATATTTGCGCAAATCTCAACATTTATATGGCAGTTGAACTTACTCAGGAGATAGGGGTTATATGGGACCACCCAAGGGTTGTCAAGATATTGGTCTCTAACTTTCACAAATTGTTTATTATCTCGTCTTCTGTAAATAAGGTATGAATTTTCCCCTTTTGAAGTTTCTTGAGCATATTTTTTGGGATATTTGAATTTGCAATGTCCTCTTTTCCGCATGCATGAATTAGGAGGATTTAACTTTCCACAAGGACCATGCATCATATGTTTAATAACCAGCGAATGTAGGTACGGGTTATTATTGGAGTCGGGTAATTCAGCACATACAAATCTGTCGTAGGACTGGGGAGTTAGCAATTTATATTCATCAGTAAGTATAATAAGGAAATGAACGTGGGGTAAACCTCTTTTCTGGAACTCTATAGTATACATATAGGCCGCAACTTTCCCAAACAATTTTTTAACAATATCAAATTTTAATTCTTCTACCTTTGCTCTGAATACTCGACTTATTAAGTTGGGTCTATTTTGTACTTCATCCGTAGGATGTAGGAGGCTTGTTATTTCAGGCCATGAAGGATTGCAAGTCATTGTGAGGAAGATATCGGGTTTTCCAAAGTGTTGTACTAAGGCGATGGCGTCCATGTATCGACGTCGCATATCCCTCGGGCCTCCGGTGAAGCTGGCGGGGAGGAAGGTTTTTCTACCAATATTTGAAACCTCTCTTTCTCCGATTCTTTGCAGATCCATAAGTCCAACAAGGACTTCAGTTCGGAATAAGTCTTGGTTGAACAACAGGAAGTCCAATCTTTGTGTCTCGAGTTTTATGTATTGGTCTATTGAATATTGTTGGAATAATCTTCCCGAATGCAAAGGTGCGTTGTCCTCACTTGGTCGAATCTGAAGTTTGTAGCAGTAGTACTCGCAGCTGGACACAGTATTTTTTCTGGGCCTTGTTGTGTGTAGTATGTGAGCTTCCATGTTGAGAAAGCCATCAATGGACGACATGGTGGTGATCCTGGGAACGTGGTCAAAGTTGTAGGCGCTGCGGCCTGTGGAACGACAAGTGTTTCTCGTAGCCTTCTGTATGCCGCAGTGCCAACCGCTTTCACCATGTGGAAACAACAGGGGGTATTGTAATGGGTCGTAGCAGCTGTAGTAATAATGAACAACCTGGGTTTTCGTGAGTTGTGTGGTGTCGAAGCAGGACATTCTAATTCTTCGTGGGTCCATATGGCTGCAACTTCTGAAACACTGGGTAAGTTGTGCATTCGCTGGTCCAGGGTAGAGTCACACTTAAGGGCGATGTAGAAGTTAGATATGTCAGGAAGTTGTGTTAGAGATTTAAGGAACGAAGAATATGGAGTAATGCGTAGAATATCTAGCAGTTGACTTATGAGGGATTTGTTAAGGTATTCAGAGAAGCCTATTTGATTGAGTCGCTCGCTCTCATTGTCGTAGAAATAAAGTTGTATATTTTTGGCTTTATTGTCTGAGGCGGTGAGACTGGGCAAGAAATGGTACATTTGTCCCTGAACTTTGAATGTGTAGATGCCTTTAGTCCTGGCTGCTAACTTTTTGTCATACTTAACTCCAAGCGAAGTAAATGCGAACATATTATTGTATGTTCTTATGTATGCCCGGAAATGGGCGGACTCCTCAGAGTTATCGTGATAAAGATGCTTTAACTCTGGTGGCAGGTGGTGTGATACTAACTTTATGGAGCCATTGCTGCAGCAGAAACCTGGGCTTTCATATTGGAATCTTATCGCCGCACAAAACTTGCAGATTGGAACAGATTTTAAAATAGCAGGACAGCAGGGCAACTGCGCTGTGGTGGGAAGGCATGTCTGGCGTAGTTGGCTCTCCTATCCTGGAATATAGAAGAACGGTAAGAAGTGGCACTATATGTGGGAAGAGTGTAATATACGTTCCAAAGTACGAACCTTCTTCTGAAGCAGTAGGTTGCCCTGTTAAGAGCGGGGCATTCTGTGCGTAGAGTGCAGGTTGAGTTTGCGGGAAAGCAGGTGGGTTTGTGGAGCAACTGCCTGGGGGATTTTCAAAGGGACGATGCTTTCTTGCTGCGTAATGAGCACGGCGCTGCTCGAGAAGAGCAGCCGTTTGTGCAGGTGGCATATCCTTGTAGGCCGTACGACGCCAGACATTTCTGTCCACTTGGGAAGCAGCCTGCTTTCCTTTGTCCAAAAGCATCTGATTGTCTGTTTTTTGGGGTAGGGCAAAGTGTGTTGCGTTCCTACAAGATATACGTAGTTTCTTATGTACAAAAAATATACATGGAAAGTTATGTGGCGCTGTAAAGTATGAGGTATGTAGATGTTGTGGTAAGCATGCTGGCAGTAGTGACGGGCCGGCCATTTAATTTACGCGTGAGAGTATATAGGAGAGGGGATGTGATTATTGTAGGAACTGTAAAACGATCTATGCGGCGGAGCATGATCGTGTAATTATTCCGGAAGGAAGGAACTGGTTAGAGAGAGAATGTTTTAGATATTCACCGCAGTGATTACACTATACAGCGAGTAAGTATGAATTTTCTAGCACGCGGAGCAATCACCGTCACTATGTTTGTATAGGTTCAGTTCCACAACGAAGAACAAATTAGAAAGGAGTAACGCATACGCAAGAGCAAAACAAGTGTGCATAAACATGCACTTCAAACGACAGGCAGTAAGCGAGCCATACAACTGTCACTATACTGATCTGGGCTGCTGTATCTCCTAACAGATCACGAAGATGCCGGCGGCGTAACCAACCAAGCTGTGTCAATGTTAAGGAGAGTTAATGCGCACACCAGCATTGTCTAAAAGATTTCAAATCTACAAGAAGGAATACCTAGGTACGCCTACATCAATAGTATATGTGTCCAAGCTAACTGGAAGACGTGAGAAGCACATAACATGCTCTGATGTTAGCATCTACCACTTGGTGATATATGTCACGGAATAATCTTAGCTGCGAAGGGGCAACCGCTTTTTCTGTGTGCCTGAGTAAATAGCAAGCTCACGAATATTGCTTGTGGTAAGTACTAATCTGTAAGAGTCAGAGCCACACAGAAGGATGTACAAACGGCCAAAGCCGAAACACAGACACAAAAACGGAACTTCTTAAATGGATCCAACGATTCCAACCTTTTAACCAAAGGAACAGCTCATATCGGCCAATCGAGAACACTAATAACTGGAAAATGGAGCCACATAAGCACATTACACCATTAACACAACATCAATGGCACATCGCAAACTGTAGCAGAACGTGGAAGTAAACAGTGGGCTCAAGTAAAAGATAAGAGGACAAAACCTTGAATTTCACCGAATCTGCCGTGAACAAACTGGTTCCAAACGGCGGAAGCCTGTACGCCAAGGAGCTGCGGCGATTTCTGAAAAAGAGTAAGAGAAAGCACGTTCCGAGAAATCAATTTCAAGTCACAGAGGCGAAAACGGAACTCCATAAGCGTATAACAACTCCAACACAACACTAAGCACAAACGGTATGAGGGCACTGAACTGACAGAAATCAGACAAACAAATTCCAACTCTTTAACCAAGGGACCAACCCAAATTAGCCAACCAAGGACATTAATAACTGAAACAACAAGATGCGAAGGTCAACCATTAAAGTCGGAAGAGTAACAAAGCAAAGAAAAAATAATAAAGTAATAAATGGAAAAGCCTTGGGATGACTCCTGGGTCCAACCATCTCAACCATTATAATATAAGGCAATAAGATGAAGGACCTCCAGTCTTAACCAGTTTTTCCATTGATTGATTCTATAACTCTGAAGTTTCTTATGTTTTAATTCTGAATAAAATATTCCTAGTGTTCTAAAATAGTCCTTTATTTTAGTCCTAAGGAAACAAAACATTGTGTTATATTGAAGAACAGATGTAAATTAGACAAATTAATAACTTGGGTTTGTGATAATTTGTAAAATACATATGCTTGTGACGTACAAACAGGAGAATGGAAATTCTTAAGCACATAATACCATTAGGACAACAATTATCAGAAAGGATAAAGTGAGAGTAAAACATAAATGGAAGGGGGTGTCAAAAATTAAGACACAGAACACAACAACAACCAGTCAGTCATATTGCGAAACAGCTTACATGCACAAACGAAACATTGAACCAACAACACCATCCCGTAAATGAACCTACCAAAGTTGGAAGACCAACAAAGTTAAGTCAATGTATTAGAAAGAACATTAACAGGTGACCTCATACACGGTAAATTCTAACATGCATCCTCAACACAACAACCCAACAAAATTAAAGAAACAACCAAAGAAGAGAAGGAACCTGCCAATTCAGTGATTGTTAGCCGGGAAGCACTAAGAGAGATGGAAATTTCCAACTTCAGGACAAGAGCAAAATAGTCCTTTATTTTAGTCTTAAGGAAACAAAACATTGTGTTATATTGAAGAACAGATGTAAATTTAGACAAATTAATAACTTGAGTTTGTGATAATTTGTAAAATACATATGCTTGTGACGTACAAACAGGAGAATGGAAATTCCTAAGCACATAATACCATTAGGACAACAATTATCAGAAAGGATAAAGTGAGAGTAAAACGTAAATGGAAGGGGGTGTCAAAAATTAAGACACAGAACACAACAACAACCAGTCAGTCATATTGCGAAACAGCTTACATGCACAAACGAAACATTGAACCAACAACACCATCCCGTAAATGAACCCACCAAAGTTGGAAGACCAACAAAGTTAAGTCAATGTATTAGAAAGAACATTAACAGGTGACCTCATACATGGTAAATTCTAACATGCATCCTCAACACAACAGCCCAACAAAATTAAAGAAACAACCAAAGAAGAGAAGGGAACCTGCAAATTTAGTGATTGTTAGCAGGGAAGCACTAAGGGAGACGGAAATTTTCAACTTCAGGACAAGAGCAAATGCATGTATATGTGATTCTGCATGTATATGTGAAAGAAACACGTGGAGAAGACAAGCAGTGATTGGGCATTTAGGCCGGCCACGAAATGGCCTTGGAATACTTGGTTATTACGAATTTGCCACTGCACATAATGGCCCCAGAAACCAAAGTTATTACCAAAAAGCCAAAGATGCCATGCTTACGTATTACCCCTGGAGAAGGAAAGAATTACAAAAATGACACTTTGGTCGTCCAACCAAAGTGTCACTTATTAAATGTTTGTAAAATATAATAAATGTAAATAAATTGTAGAAATTTTCAGCATAATCAACGTTGAAAAATCGCTATTTTTTTTAAAAAATATATAAAGCTAACTAATATACACATCTAGTCATCTTTATTTCTTATGAATACAAATAAATAATATTCAACAGGAAAGTAGGAATTTTTGTTTGTGCAACATGCTTGCTGAATAGGAATGAAATAAAATAAAATAAATTAAAACAGAAAGAAAAGAAAAAGTAACATATATATGTGTGTTTTTATTTCAATTAAAAGAATTTACTTCTTATTTGGTGGATCCACAACCCAAATGAACTGACCCGACCGACTTGTTTGTTTAAAACCAAGTAAAGCCCTCCCAGCGGAGTGATTCAAACACGAAGAAGGAAGAGTTAAATCAATCTCTGAAGCGAATCATGTATGGTGGTGGTGAGTATCAGTTACTCAGTCTTTCTTCCGGTGTGACAGTTTAGGGCTTTCATGTTGTATGTTAATATGTAAGTACAAGAATTCAACTTATTTTTTGTTTGTTTGTTGTGTGTACAGATGAAGTGTGTGCAATTGTGATAGATTTGGGTAGCCATACTTGCAAAGCTGGTTACGCTGGTGAAGATGCTCCGAAAGCCGTTTTCCCATCTGTAAGTTAAAGCGTTTGCTTACAATTACTAACACTTGCATCCCAAGCTTTGTGAAGTAACTGTTTTAAGCTAACTGCACCAGCATTTTACTGGTAACTCTCCCTGTCTATAGTAGTTTGTGTCGTGTATCCTTGAAAAGAGAGTATAAGTACCTTTGATACAATTGCAGTCATAATGTGAAAAACTTTTATACTCACTGTATCTAACACCAAATTTGACTGGTTATTTTGATTCTGTTAAAGATGAAACCGCTAAAGTTTCGAACTTTGGTCATAAGCAACATTTTTGAGCCTCTACGGCATTTGATATGCAATTGAAGTAAAGTATAGGCTGGCGGTAAGATGAAATGAGCTAGCCCTTAGCATCAACATACTACTATTTGCCCAACACTAAATTTTTTTTCACTTAATATTGCGGATTTAAAGGTTGTTGTTATTATAGATCATGAACTCTTTTAATTATTTCTTGAACAAATTAGAATTGTTTGAAGGGAAACTCAGCAACTCGACCACCAAAAATACTGAAATATTGGGAGTTCTTCCCATTGAAATTGATAAAAAAATATTGGCATGTAGTTTGAGAAAATAGGAAACATACATTGTTTTACCTGTAATGGATTTACATGGAATCTTTTACTAAATTTGATTTTCAACTCTATGTTATTACCACAAAACCACGACTGTTAATTATTGTTATGCAAGGTCTTGTAGCTCTAACATCCAAGAAAGGTGCAGTCAAATGCCTACTGAAATATACTTCTCATCCGTACTTTAAAAAAGAAAAAGTAAAAGATTCACTTCTCTTATGCATCCCAGAACTGGAAAATTTAAATGAAGCTCCCACATATGTGCAACCATTTCCATGTTGCACCTTCAGAAAATAGGTATACTTGGTGTATTTATTATATTGCTTGTACCCGATGCTGTAAAATGTTGGTTCAATGATGAAATTCCTTGACTGTAATGAAGGCTGTGGTCTGTGGTTAATGGAGTTAGAATGGACTATGAGAGACTAGGGTTCAAATCCAAGTAGAGGCAAAAAAGGTGGATGATATTGTCAAGCCTTGGTGATGGAATTATCACGTATGCGTGTTGGTGGAAGGTATTTAATAACTGGTAGATTAATTGGGAAGATGGTAAGGACACCACCATTATCACAAACAAAAGAAAGAAGAAAGATAGAAGTCCCCATTAATTATCACGCATCTGTGTTGGTGGAAGGTACTTACTAATTGGTAGATTGATTGTGAAGATGGTAAGGACACCACTATTATCACAAACAAAAAAAAAAAGAAGAAGAAGAAGAAGAAAGATACAAGTTCCTGGTTTCCTACTTGGTCTTGAACAATAAGATTTCTAGCTAATGCAACGAAAATTGTGGGATTCTACTTCTAGCCTCTCTGCTTCTATTACGAGGTAGTGGTAAGGTCTGCGTACATTCTACTCTCCCCAGACCCCACTTGTGAAATTCAACTGGGTATGTTGTTATTGTTGCAGCGAAAGTGTCCCTGGAATTGTAAACATAATATCGCTGTTGAGTTTATCAAACATAGCGGTTGAGATAATTAGCAAGATCTTTCTGGTTATTCTCCTTTTTATATTAATCAAATATCTAGTATCTCTTGTTTTCTCTAGATTAGTTCAATCCTTTCTTCATTATGGTTGATAGGTGAATTCTTAAATATCATTAGCAAGTCAGCCCCTCACAAACTAACTTGCTTGGATTGTGAATATATCACTATGCTATTCCCTTCATGTATACTTCTATTCAGCTTCTTTTTTAACTAGTCACCTACAAGTTATATTTTTGTGTAAGTTGTCTTTGATTTTATGATCTTTTAAAAGGTTGTTGGATCAGTTGATGAAATGGAAGCTGATAATCCTGATAATCCGAAGGATAATTCTGAATCTGCTCCCGACCTTAAATCAAAAGGTAAGCGGAAATTGTATGTAGGATCTCAAGCTTTGGGATTTCGTCGTGATCACATGGAGGTTAGTTTACAAATTTATCTAGTGCCTTCTTGAGATGCCATTTCCTTGTCTTTGTTGTCTGAGATGTTGGATTTTCATGTTAGGTGACATCGGGCATCAAGGATGGAATGGTTGTGGACTGGGAGATTGTAGAAAATATATGGCACCATGCTTTTAGGTAATTGGTCCTTCCCTTTGTTCATATGTTGAAACAATTTCTCTTCTTCCATTTACTTTTTGTTGTGTCAATGGGAAAAATATTACTCCAAATATTTTCAGCTCAGGTAAGTGGAGATATGCTTTTCTCTGCTTATGTTGCTTGGTTGTTCTCCGCCTATGGGTTGCTGAGACGAGGGTTCCCAGGAAACAGCCTCTCTACTTCTATGAGGTAGTGGTAAGGTCTGCGTACATTCTGCCCTCCCCAGACTCCACTTGTGGGATTCCACTAGGTATGTTGTTGTTGTTGTATGTTGCTTGGTTGTTCTATGTGTGTTTTGCCCTCCCCTCCTAGTATGGAAATGCCTTAGAAACCTTCACTGATGGATCTTAACATCGTAAGGTAGCGATATGCAGCTGATTTTGTTGCCTTGGCAGTCTGACACACACGCTCTTTGATTGCTGCGTCCTGTGAAACATATTTAGAAAATCGTGTGAGACAGACAAAATCTAAATGATTTTCTTTTTAGTCTTATTTGGTTAGTTGATATTGTTCTTTTAATGTCATTTGGTTAGTTGATATTGGTCTATTTCACAATTTACCTGATAGCTGAAAGGTAGTTTTAAGCAATTGACACTTGATAGTATCTAAGACATGATAGAGTTTGTTGCAGGGTCGTGTTGAGCAAGTATTTCTAATGCCACCTAGACCACCATTACCTAAGATTGGACATTCTTCGTTTTGGTTTTGCTACTTGGATTATAAAATGTGGTTCAGACCCTTCAATCATGCTGGGATGGCAATTCGAACATGACACTGGTATGGGTGTGAGGTTCGTATCAGATCTTATCAATGTTTGGTGGATAGTTTGACCAAGGAAAGGTGAACTGAGAACCAAAGAAGACTGAGATAAAGCACAAAGGAGAAGAAGAAGAACACAGAAAGAGCAGATGAGACAAAAAGGAACATTAATTCGATGAGCTTCGCCATGTGTCTCTCTGATTTTTCTCCTTCTTTTAAGTCAGAGAAAAATATTTGAAATTTATAGGCATTTAAACCACCATTCAACTAAAATAGAGCACTGGCACACTAGGATTACTTTTGGGTGAGGCCACCACTGAACTAAGAGGAAATGCCTTAGGGCATCTTTGCCAATTATTGGTGGGCTTGGTTTTAATAGTAGTACCCAGGCAAATGTATTGTGATTTAATTGGATCACAAAGATAGTTCATTATAGACTTGTTTTTTTATATGACAAGTTCATTATAGATTCTTTTGATAAAGGTAAAGTTGTATTGCTCAGCAATGAGGGTATGCAGGCAACCACCAAAAAGATTGACATCGAAAACCCCAAAAAAGAACTTAAGAATGCTGCTACTAAACTTATAAGGAAGGAAAAATAATTTAAGATCTGTCCGACATCTTTTATACCCACCTCTTTACACCAAAAAAATGAAAGTCCTCATATAAAGCCATCTAATCTTTTGCACTAATCCTGCAGTATTTTCAAGGCACGTCTTGTTTCTTTCTCTCCACATAATCTACCATATACAAGAGGGTATCATGTTCCATCATTTCTTCTGGCTCATACTCCCCGCTCTCCGCACCGAACAACGAAGGTCTGCTATGTGTTCTGGCATTGTCCAATTTGTGTGTTTAGCTTAGGAAAGTGGCCTATAGTTGAGTAGTGAATTTGCAATAAAGGAATAAATGTTTGTTGGTCTCATATGTCTCATTACACAATGAACACCAAGAAGCTATTTGAAAGCCTCTTCTTTGTAGCTTCTCATGAGTTTAGGCATGCCCTTTTAGCCACAAGCCATGTAAAACAATTCACTTTAATTTGGCACTTTATTCTTCCATACCTTACTCCATGGTCCAGAGATTTCCCCCGGAAGTTCTGTCACTTTTCTATTGTACAATCTGCTAGTTGACAAGATACCATCCTAATTATGTTTCCATTACATCTGCTTCTAGACTTGTGCCCTTGAAATCATCTGGTGTTTGTTGCATTTCGATTACTCTCGCTATCTCCCAATCATTTAGTAACCTTTTGAAACTTAAATTCTACCCTTGCATCCCGGGGATTAGTCGGAGCTCAAAGAGACTCGGACACCCGGTGCAAGTCAAAAAAAAAAAAACTTAACTTCTATCCTGTTCAGACCATACCTCATTTACCATGACATCTGGAGAAGAGCTGAGAATATATATATCTGGATAGCAAGGCATCAAGGACTGATTTGTTCGAACCTTACGTTACCCACTTTGTATCTAATGTTGTGCTGTAATTGAATTCATAAATTCCTAATAGTTCTCCATCAGAGACACCATATGTGTTATTCACCTTTTTGGAGTAACATGGACTGTTTTAACCATACTTATTACCGATAACTTAGTTCCAAAGTTCTTGGTCCCCTCTTCCAAACATTTGCAACCATTTTGCTAACAAACACTTGTTTTGTAGCCCCAAGTTCTTGATCCCTAGCACCCCTAAGCTTCTGCTTCGTAAAGTAGTTTGCGATTTGAAAGATGTATCTTTTACCTTTCCCGACCAAAAGAAGTCCCTTCTCAATTTATCAAGTCTTTTTTCCACTTTGGCTGGCATAGGGCAAAGAGGTATGACATAAGTAGTTTATCTGAAATGGTTCTCCCACCCAAGGATAAATATTGAGATTTTCAGTTTGCCAGTTTCTTCTCAATTTTTTCAATTATACCATCCCATATCACTAGCTCTTTATAATTATTTCCAAGTGGCATACCTAGATAAACAGTTGGGAGTGTTTCAATTTTGCATCCCAAATGTTAGTCAATGCCTGGATTTGTGTAACCTCTTTGATGGGATATATACAACTCTTCCTCCAATTGACTGCCAAGCTTGAGTCAGCATCAAAGATTACCAGGATCATTCTAATAATTCTAATTTGCTTCTCCTTAGCTTCACGAAGTATGACAGTGTCAGCGGCATAAAGCAAATGACAAATCTGTATATCCACCTCGGAGAAACTTCCAATTTGAATCCTTGCAGCCATCGAGTTTTGAATAGCCACCCTCATCATGCTGTCAAATCCTTTCATGACTAAGATGAAAAGGAAAGGGGACAAAGGATCTCCCTATCTGAGGCCTCTATCTGAAGGGAAAAAACCAACAGGTTACAGTTTTTATACAAACCTCAATCCATTTTAATCATCTCTCACCAAACCCCATTTCTTTCAAGGTATTGAGCAAAAACTCCCAGTTGACATGATCATATGCCTTCTCAATGTCTAGCTTGCACATAACTCCAGGATCACCCCCTCTGGGTCTAGTATCTACACATTCACCAGCAATAAGGACAACATCCATAATATGTCTGCCTTTTATGAATGCAATCTGATGTTTGTTAACCGGTTTGTTGATTACTTTCTTCATCCTCTCATCTAACAACTTAGCTATAATTTTGTATACCCCACCTATCAAACATATGGGTCTAAAGTCCTTGAGCTAAATTGCATCTGTTTTCTTAGGGATAAATGCTTCTCACAACTGCACTTTCCACACCTCCGGATATCTGGTGCCAAATTATTTCCCCTTCTATCAACTTTACCTTTGTCAAAAAAAAATAATTTATTTCCCCTTCTCTTATTTCTTTGATAATAGAGTTGGCTATCTTTGTGGCGTCGATTGTACAAGTTCGTGAAGAGGGTTGGACAAGTGGAATGAGGGAAAGCGGCTCGATCGACAAAAAAGAAAAGTATCCTCCCTAGGACCTGGCAAAGTCATTATCAATGAATTCTTGAGCTATTCTTGACCAACATATGCGATTCATTCTCATAAAGATTATAATACACAAGAAGACTCTTTACTACTAAACGAAAATGAAACAAAAGATGAAATATAAATCATGGATCAACTAAGCCCTCTTTGGGACTTTCTTAAAAAACCTCATGTAAATACCATGGAATAAGGTTTGCTCCTATTCATGGAGATTCCATAACTATTACAAAAATGGAAAGTTCGACACAATTGGTATTTTTTTTTGGAAATTGGAAGCAGTTACTTATTCATTATCTGGCATGTACAGAATGAAAACTTCATTCTCGATTCTATGAGAACTTTTATGAAAGCCTTTTATTAGCTTCTCTTCGATGAAAGTTTGATTTTCCCGGATGTATCTTAATTTTTGGTCTAAGAAGCTAGTTTCTTCTTGGCTTTCATACCCAGGTATAAAGGGATAGACAGTCTAAGAGAGTGCCAAGAAAGAACACATACCTATCACTTTTGGAACCTTTGATTCATCTGACTCCAGGATTCCCTTCATATATGTTTGAGGTGGGCGGGAGGGATAAAGCTTAACTTATTATATACGGATACCGATATTCCTTGTCATTCTATTCTTGATATAGTTCCAACAAGCCTATTCTTTGACTCTCTTGTAGTGTATAGTATAATCTCTTCATCTTCCTACTAGGATAGATATTCTAACAACAAACTACCTAGCTTAGCTAGTTGGCAGCTCTGCATCGTGAACTGCATCGAAATCGGTATTTGATCTCCTCTTTTATGGGCAAGCCACATATGTGGCATGCAAGCCTTCTCAAAGACCCAGTGATCATGGAAGTGTCCGATGGTTTTCATGATATCTACCTTGAGCATCTCCAGGAAGCTCCTATAAAAGCTAATAGGAAAACCATCAGGGCTAGGGGCCGTGTCACTTGCACACAATTAGATTCCTTCTACCACCTCTTCTTCCTCAAATAGTCTTTGTAGCCAATCCTTCTCCTCCAAGCTGATGCTTTCAGTGCCTTTACGTTGAGATGAGGCCTCTGATGCTCAATTTCTCTGTATAGCTTATGGTAGAAATTAGTGATCTCTGCTTTGATCTCATCAGTATCAGTCACCTCCCTGCGATTTACTTCCAGTTTTCCAATCGAGTTTAATCTTGTGTGTATTGTGGCCATCCTATAGAAGTACTTGGTGTTCTTGTCACCTATTTGAGCCATTGGATCCGTGATCTTTGTCTCCAAGCTATCTCCTCATTTCTGGATACATCATCAAACTCCCTAGATAGATGAACCTTTTGTAGGAATTCATCCTCAGTTAATGTTATCTGCTCCTATATCTTTTCCGGACTAGCAATTTGGTCAAGTACCTCCACATCCTTTTATTTCCAGTTCACTCTGTTCTTATGACCCATTTTTGTAACTTCCCTTTCAGTAACTTCAATTTGGAAGCTAAGATAAAAGAGGGGGTCCCATTTGTTGAGGAGCACCACTACTCCTTCACCTTCTCCTTGAAACCTTCTACTTGCATCTACCATAGTTCAAACTTGAAATAAGATTTCTTCAAGTTTAGCTCCCCGCAGGGTAGCATCACAGGATTGTGGTTAGACTCCACTCTTGGTAGAATTCTTTGTCGAATTTTTGAGAATTTTGTCCCAATGATGAGAGAGAAGAAATCTATCCAATCCGGAGGAAGCTGAATGATTTTCACCCCTTCTCCAGGTATATCGTCTTCCAAATAAAGGAGGGTCAATTAACTCTTTCATTTATGGAGTCTGTGAATTCAGACGTAGCCTCTGTTAACCTCTGTCCAGTTGATCTTTTTGATATCTTGTCACATAGAAATCCCCACAGAATATCCAAAGACTTGTGCATTTGTTCTTTGGATTGATCATATTCCTCCACAATTCCCTTTTGCTAACTTTGTTACAGTCAACATAAATTGAACCTAGGAACCAACGTAAGTTCATATTAATGCCTTCGAATCCCTAGGTGATCACATGCCCACATGCCCACATGCCCAAAAGCCTCCACGAGTTCACTCTTCCACTTTCTCCTATTCCATGACACTGCTATACACCCCCCCCCCCCCCCCCCCCCCCTCCCCAATCCTCTAGATGTAATTCTCCCAGCCATCTGTTGAACCATAATTGTTTGAACAACTTTGTATCTTGTGCAACTAAAATATTTCTTTTTTTTTCTTCACCCCACTGTTGAAGAAGACACCTAATTATTTTTCTTTTATCTCATTGTTTACCTCCTAACATTTCATGTCACAACTTTGATCATTGACGACTTGAAGTTATTATTCTCCCCTTACTTCTCGGTTCTCCATCTTTAAAATTCACTTAAAAGCCAAATTCCTCACCTCCTGTGGGATGTCATTGGGATTGTTGTCATTCTTGTTTTTCTCTATATTTTGCTTGAAAAGTTTCCTCCTTTGATCAATTTTCAGAAATAGTTCAAAGGCAGTCTTGTCACATCCTTCGAAGGCAACACTAAATAATTTGCCAAGTTTAAGGACATTTGCTTGCACCCATAAAGAAGCTCTATCATCACTGGCTTCCTCTGACAAAGGAGCATCACTGGTAACAGGAAGTGGCTCGTCCTAAGTATATGTCTTGGTCATCCCCTGTGTTAATCCATTTCTCATAATCTAAGGGGAGTATTTGTTACGACCCGACTTTACAGGTCATGGTGGTGCCTACCTTACCCCTCGATAGACAAGCCTAATCCTGACTTGAAACAACTAGTAATGAACACAACAGAAATAGTGTAACAAATAACTAACATGAAACCAAACTGACATTGGATAGATATACTAATAACAACAAAACACTCTTCTTGGACTTGGAAGTCATCTGTACAGAACTACTAGAGACAAAGCGATACACTGAACCATAATACATCCCTATATACATATACAGAACAAAATAATATACAAGGCAAGTTTCGAGTCACAAAAGACAATCCCTGATATAGCAGGAGATTGGAAGGATCCAAGGACGTCCAATTCTCACCACTAGTCTTCGAATTTACAACTATCACAGGAAGAGTCAATGCGGCTGGCTCATGCTAGGACCTGCACCACGAAATAGATGCAGAAAGTAGGGGTGAGTACTAGGGATATGGTACCCAGTAGCATCATAGGCCAACCGAGTAAGAACACTAAATAAAGCAGGTACACATCAAAATATGACTACAAATGTCTAATCTCAAGAACTAGGCTGGCGAATATGCTAGTAACCAGGGACTGGATAGCTGGGTAGCGATATACATAGGTGTAAGCCCTTACTATCTATGCCTATACGCCAATCGTGCCCCCATAAGCCCAGAAGGTACATACATGCACAATAAAAGGGTGAACAGGTGCAAGGTGTAGGTGTTAAGTGGAGCTCACGACCCAATCGTGTATGCATAATCATAACTCTGACATAACTCTAACAGGGCTTTTAACCTACTTTGTATACCCCGATTTGGACTACAACCGAAACTACCTCTCGTACTTCAATTGACATAATTCGGACTTCAACTGAACAAGTCGGACTTTACTTGAATCTTTGACTGGACTTTAACCCAGGGTAGAGTCAAACGTGGCCAGTGGTCTGCCTCGGTTCTGAGGCCTAGACTAGTCCAAAATGCCCTCCATCAATATCGACTTTAACAGTAACTATGGGGACTTCAACCCAACAGTCTATAGCTGTATAGACTTTAACTAGATAGACATTAATTAGGGGTATACGTAGGGTAACTCATCCTCATTTACACATGGTTCTAGTGCATGGACATGAAGTCATGTGCAGGCAAAGCTCGGGCCTTGACCTATAAGAGACTTTACTCTAAGTTTCGGGATGACATCGTCGGTCCCCCGTAGCCGAGCAGGATCTGAAGCTCAACTCTATAGACTTTAGTCTGCTAGTCTGGTCTACAAGGATCTATGCTTCTAAGTCACACCGACGTAAGTATAGCTGTCTACTGATCCTGACCAGCGTGGATCTAGTGCATCACTAGCCTAAGCCTAGATTAAGGCCCAACAATCACAACAATGAGCATAAATATGGTAGATAGTGAATACAACAGTCACGGGTTTATTCAGCCTGTCAAACAACATTGCTGTTAATCCCAAGTAATGAGAAGTACTACTGATTGTCAGTATACGATGGAGAATTCGTACATCAGTCCCAAAGGGATTCTCAGCAGGTTGAATAAACTTTCTATAGTCCAGATGACAGATACAACAGGAATCCATATGCTAGCCGCAAGTACCCTCAACATGCCAATAGATGCTAAAATAGTCACAGATAAAAACTACTGTAATCATATTCAACATATATGGACTTTAACCCACCTCCCTATTCGCTATAGAATTAACCCAAATAGAATTTACATGTTTTACTCAGTCTAAGAGAGGGGAAGACCGTAGCCTACCTGAACATCGGTCACGTGCTTTCCAATTCACTCCGCAAGTTCTTTACCTTTCCGGACAATCTCCGAATGTCGCTGAGTTGTCAAAACAAAGTTATTACATCAACAGTATCCTTCCGATATCAAATCTATGAGGCAACATTTCATTTCGTACCAAAACATGAATAACCAATAGTTACGTTACTATTCCACGTCAAATGTAATCCAATCAGACGATTCCAATCATACCATAGCATGCATCTTGTAAAAGCATACAAAATAGACTCAATCCACTAAAATTCGACTCAAAATGGATAAGAAATCAATTCCCGAAGTTTTAAAAATCAAAACTATAACATAGCAGCAAAAAAGCAAGAATTACCTCAAACGATGCGCCAAAAGCAGTATCCAACAATCCCATGATGTTCTCCACGAAATTCTAGGCAGTTTAGCCTTTTGAATCACTAAAATCGGATCAAAATCGAGTAATTTACGATTGGTGAAAGTTTTCCTCTTTTCTTTATGAATTCTAGAAATAACATGCATAAATACATCCAAGATATCACTATAGCGACATCGCCTTCGCTACAATGAACCACCCCCAAGGGCAGCTGTCACTATAGCTATGCCAGGGCGCTATAGCAACCTCACTGTAGCGGTCACACCAGATGCCTAGCTGGGTTTCCACTCTTTTCTGGTTCAATTTCCCCGGCGATGGCTCAGAACTTGTTCGGAATTCAAAACACTCAAACAAACTATGTAACAACTACAAATTCGATATTTTGAACCCAACAACACATTCTAAATCCCCATACGGAGTCATTAGATCAAATGTGTCCCACTTCCTAACTTCAAAATTGCTTAATTTCCACCGAAGGGCCCAAAACACACTCGGAAGCCTTGGGAACCGAATGAAAGGTCGTTCTAGACCAAACTCCACGTTTTAGAGCAAATTGCACTGTCGGAATTTAAATTCAGGCACGTTTACCAAGAATGTTGACTAGTCAACTATTAATTTATTGAAATGCAAAATTTGGTATAAACTAACACTAAAAACCTCAATACTCTAACTAAACATGCTCCTAGCTTAATTTGGCCATTCTGGAGCGGGTGGAACTGTTAGAATTCCGTTCCGAGCCTATTTATTCAGACTTTACTGCTAGACTCATTTTTTAACTTTAAACAGGCTTGTAATCTGGAAAACTGCACATATTTCAAAAGAGTGACAAAGCAATCTAACTGTCAGCGCCAGCAAGTCGCAAATGGCTTGGGGTCGCTATAGGTTGGACCTAACTTATGCAAAATACGCAGAACAACAGAAATGACCTGGAGGATCATAGTATTGTATCCTCCGCATACTCTAGAGGATTGATTGCATGCTACGTGTTAATGATTTCAATTGCGTTGTTTAGTGGATTGTGAGTCGCTCTCATGAGTGCTTCAATTTTTGTAGAAGTCGTCATGAGAGTCTCTGGATATGCTTTGGTCTTGAAACTAGCCTCAATAGAAGGTTCTGTAAAATAGGTCATTGTAGTTTTTGGGCCCAAGTTAGTGGGCTCAGCTCCACTATACTTTGAATGGGATAAAAATTGACTCCGAAGTCTCTACACGAGCCTCCACGTGCCTTGTTCCAGATGACTTTTCAGAAGTCAGTGTCCTCTTTTGTCCAGCTGTACAAGACCCCCATCATGTTTGACTTCTGGGCAAAAGTTCCCCTTGCCTTTCCTTAAGTTCTCTTCCATCTTTGACCTAAGAATCCCCATCTGCACAGAACTTTCCTCAAATGTTGAACCTTTGACATCTCAATCAGAGTACTTCTCCCCCTTTTTCCGTTTGTATCTTGTCAGAGCTTCACACCATACCAGAAGCAAAAACATTCCATCTCCATTGTCAATCTTGATTCCTGCCGAAATTTTCTCTCTCTCTTGGTCCCTTAACCCTCATTTGGCCGCATCAAAGATGGTTCGTTAGGATGGTTTCCTCCTCTGTCTTCAACCACCCCGCACATTGGTCACCAATTTGTTTCATCACCTTGTCTGTCCAGAGGTGTAATGGAAGACCTAAAATCCGAACCCAAAACCAATCAAACTCGAGGTCGGCTTGCGTTGTTCCTGCTTTGGGAGACCACAATTCCATCTGAAGATGGTGATTCTTTGTTCTCCACTTGCCCATAATGATATGCTTTGCCTCCTTTCTTGACTGGAATTCAAACATTCATGTCGTAAATGTTGACATTATGGATGCCTATCCACGTTTGAGTAGCCCACCTTCTGATTTCTTTCCGCGAAGGAATTTTATCAGCCTCTGGGAAGTTGCCTACCAGACATGTGATATGGACCCCTTCTTCTTCACATGGTGTCTCCTTCTGGTTTTTTGCTCTCCTCTCAAATACAGCCCCCCATTAGCCTCCCGTTTGCTCTTTTAGAGGGCCTCCTTATAACTTTCCTCTCCCCTGAGCCTCATGAACGCGTGACTTCCCTGTTTTCCAGTGCCAGGTCCTGCCACCTTAGTGATGAAGCTATCAATTTTTTTTGACAGGCCACCCCAGCCCTCATTAAAGGTGTTTTCGGGCAGTATAATCACTGGACGTTCATGACCATTAGCCACAATAATTGAGATGAAGTTACCGTATTTATTTTACTTCAAGGAGCAATAAATGTAGGTAGAAATGTCCTTGCATCTCCAAGTCTTAGATGACTTGCCTTTAACGCCAGAAGCCTCACCTAGTCTTTCGCATATCCATAATTAAGCGCCCTTGCTCAGCTTCATTCTCCTCGTGTGTAGTTTTGCACTCTCCACCCACTCAAACCAATTTCCTTTCGTGTTTCTGGACTGAGTAATATCGTAAGATTTATCCCCTAGTCTGAAGTATAATATGTTATCCATGGGTTGTAAAGAAATAAGGAAGAAAAAAAGGAGATTGGGTTTCTGGCAAAGGAAGTTCGCCAGAATTAGGGATTCCTAAGGACCGGAAGGGTCCCCTGAGAGATTGTCTTGGGAGAAGTGCGTGGGAGCTTTTTTTGCCAAATGTATGGTTTCATCTTAAATACAAGATATATAAGAACAAGATTAGGTGACCAACTTGGAGATGGGAAAAGGAGCAGACCATTATTTGAGTTTTGAACTGTGTTTCTGCTGGCCCTTGGGGTTTTCTCAGTTATAAAATAAATAAATTGTGTTAACTTTGGATCATTTAACACAACAAAATATTAAACATAATTAGTTAACCAAAATTGGATTTTTGTGAAAATTTATCTTAAGGGTGAGTTATTTTTCTATGTTAGAAATTATTAATTGTTTTATATATTATGTTTTAAATATAGATCGATATGGCTGATATCTACTAGTTGGGATAAGCTTGAGTCTTGTTAAAACCTATCCTCTAGAGCCTCTTTCACCAGAGCCAGACACTTGCATATGAACCCATTGCATCTAGATTTGTAGCCATGTCATACACTCGCATATGTATTCTTTGCATGATTGCTCTTATATCAGTGTAAATGTCATATTAGTGATTCATCCTAAAAAGGGAACAGAATTATGCTACAGACTGCTTGAACTCTATTTTTGAAGATCAGACAAGAATGTTCTTTTTCGGAGAATTGTAACAAGTTTCCATATAAAGGTAGACCACACAAGCTGTAAAGTCACCCGAGACGGTGTGAATTACTGTTAGAGTTCCTAGATCTAAGCCTTTCTAGATGTAATCTAGAACATCAAATATAGACTCTCTGTGTATTCTTGTTTACACCAAAATTATAAAGGTCTAAATGGTTACCCTTTAGGGTGGCCCAGTAGTTTGGGCTTGAGATTTCCATGTTGAAGGTCTCAAGTTCAAAACTCCTTGCTAGCGAAACTGCGGAAGCAAGGGGTTTGCCTTTTGGGTCGAGCTTGTGGCACCGGGCTTACCTAGTGCGTGTTACCTCTCCTATGTGGTTTGTAGGCTATTGCATGGGAGCGGGGGGTTTACCTTATGCACACTCAAATGGTAGCGGCTGCGGGTTCCCCTTGTCATTAAATTAAAAAAAATAAAAAATAAAAATAAAGGTCTAAACGGTTGATCCACAACTGCTGGATAGTACCTCTTTTGTCTTCAAACATCTCTGATTACTTTCTGTTCACCAAATGTATGCTGGGACACTCCTCCATCTCTCTGTTTGACTTCTTTGATCACTGAAATACCTGCTTTATGTGAAGAGATGAGGTATTACTGATTCATTTGATGAAAAAGGGAGATAAAAGTCTTCCTTGTATGCTTTTCTTGTGTCATTTCTTTTTAATTTCTCCTGTCATTTATCATTTGATCAAGTTGATTTTTCTCTAGACTATTGAAACAACCTTTTTTTTTCCTGCTACTTACATTCACTTGCAGGGAATGCTTACTGATCGATCCAAAGGAGCATCCAATGTTATTTGCAGAGCCTTGTTCAAACACTCAGCAGCAGAGGGAAAAGTGAGCAATGCAATCTGTCTTGTAGCAGTCTTATTACTTCACATTAAATTATGTCATTTATCTTTTGGGCATTGTATGACAATTAGGTACATGATTTCAAGCTTTATTATTCCTGAATATGCAGCCTTTTCTGCCTATTCTTGCGTCTTATGTTAATTCTGTTTTATAGGAGAACACAGTGTTATTAGGAGGACACGAAAGATATAAGATGAAAGCACATCCTTAAGTAAAGTTTACATATTTATCAATCCTGTAGGTCCATATGTCTTTTCTATTTCAAAGGGGCAAAGTATAAGCATTCTAACAGCTTCCTTTTATATTTAAGTCATTAATACCAAAAGTTTGTTAGTATATTTAATGTGAAAGCAATATATATCCAATCAAACTAAGTAATAAGGTGATGCATACTTATACAATTAATGAATGCTAAAAGTGCAGCTATTTGTGATGAATGATATAGCTCTAGAAATGGAGTAGGGTGAAAGAGAAGGGGAAAATATGAGAAAAGTGAGGCGAGAAGAACAGAGAGTTGAATAAAACAGAAAGAGCGGAAGAAGAATCCACAAAAGAGAGATTATACAAGCAGTTCATCTGTAATATCTCTTTTGACTAGAGCGATTCTTGTGTCCATGCTTGAGCAAGTTGGACCTCTCAAAATAGTTCTCTTAGCTATCTACCCAATTAAAGAACAAATCTAGGTCAACTTTCCATCAAATTTATGTCCGTCCACCTTTACTTTTTCTGTAAGGTCATTGTGGTCCTCATAGGTGGTGGATTTCTCTCAAACATAAGATGTCACTTATTAGGGTGTTGCCTGGAATTCATATTCGTGGTGGTCTGCTAACTGAGGATTGTCAACTACTGACTGGTTTACTGATCAATTGTTCGTTTGCCACAGAATGGATCCCAAGGTGTTAATATAATTATAAAAGCCTTACTTTGTTTGAAATACCTTCTGGAGTCAGTCGAATCCAAGGATTATTTTCCTGAACACGAAGTGTCTACTGTGAAAGAAATTGTCCATCATGAACTGAAAAGAGGAACTTATTATTCACAGCTAAAGTTGAAGCTTACTATCGGGGGGGAATACTATCATTTAGATCTTGCCTCAAGGCAGTCTGGTGCTTGCATTATCATGTCATCTATATGCAGAATGAAAATTACAGTGGACTGATGATCATCTATTTAACAGGACTGCAGAGATAATGTTTGAAAAATACCAAGTTCCAGCATTGTTTTTGGCCAAAAATGCTGTAAGTGCCTTTACCCACTTTGAATCTTTGATTGGTAGCGTCTTAACCATAAACTTCTTTGTGCTATTTAGTACTTAAACTTTCACTTTTACCTGATTCAAGAATAAGGAAAAAATAAAAATAAAAAAGCTGTAGCTTCTTAATGTTACAAGATCATTCCACTCTAATTGTTAATTTTCTCATGGTACTGTTAATGCTAGGTTCTCACATCTTTCGCATCAGGACGTGCAACTTCTTTGGTTGTTGACAGGTAGGATGTTATGTTCTGCTTACTGGTTATTCTTTTGAATTACTTATTTGACTTGTCAATAATAAAGTTCTTTTACTGAGATATCTCATTTCTTAATATCATCTGCATTATCGCGTTGTACCTTTCCTTCAAGCGGGATTTGATAAAATGGAGAGACTTCATGACTTCTGGTGCATCGTGGCATCTTAATCTCAGTTTCTTTTCATCTTGAATAGTTAAGTTTCTATACATTTACATCCGTAGCAGTCTAAATTTGATTCATAACTGTATGATGCTTGATGAGTGAATGGTGCAAATGAGAGGTTTTCAAGTAGGCTAGCATCTTATCTGTTAAGAATTATGTTTGAAAATATGGAGATGTTATATCAATCTTTTCAATCAATATTAAGAATATGTTATACTGTGAATTATAGGAATGCTATAATGCTCTCGCCTTAGATTAGGTGGATACTGTTCGGTATTGTTATTCTCTTTGAATCTCCACTATTTGCTCAATACACCCGCAATACTCTTCCATTTCAATCTTCTTTATTTAATTCGAGTATGTGATGTCTTTTGTTTTTTGAGAAAGTAGCAGTTTTGTATATTTAAGCAAAATAACACTTAGGTTGTGCTGAAACCATACTTCCAATGGGAAAGAAGGAACAAAAACCTAGGATATTTATGATTGAAGCAATATCTTCTATTTAGTTCTGTTTACAGACAAAGCAAAAAAGTCTAATGCAGTTCTACTTGGTCCTCTGTATTGAGTTGCAACTATCTTAAAATATCTGGAATTCCTCTTTCCAAATTTTCCACCATACACAACCTGGGATAATACTCCATCTCTCTCTCTGAAGTTCCTGCTTTTGTCTCTTCCCAGCCAAACAAGACTTCAATTATTTTCTGAGACTAATGGAAATCGTCCATAGCATGTCTGCTGTCCTGCAATTTAGGAACAGATGCTGACTGTCTCAGCTTCTTCGGAGAAATCTCTCCTCTACTAAGGTTGTCTTTAGTCATAACTGCTTCCTTAGCTAATAGCCAGGTAAAATATGCAACCTTAAAAGGTACCTTCACTTTACAAAATGTGCTTCTATGGCCAATTGATCATCTGTTGGTTATCCTGTTTCAACAACTTGTGTGATGAGCTTACCCTAAAGAGTCTTTTAGGGGTCGTTTAGTTCGAATACAAGTTTGATGGGATAAGTTATGTTGGCATTAGTAATGATGAGGGATAAGTTATACAGAGATTATTTCCTATTGAGTGTTTAGTTTGTTACATGAATTTTAAGAATATATTTACTTACAAAAACATCCTTCACTTTATTATGTTTTTTTTAATGTATTTTCTTTGCTTGCTTTAGTTATTTAATTATTCATTTTTAAAATAATCTGTTATCTTATTTAGCTTAAATATTTTTATGTGTGCATTTCCATGATAATAGCGAATGCATTTAAAATAATTTTTTTTCTTATTTAATTTAAAAATAGAACTTCCATTTTTAAGTTTGTTAAAGTAAAAGAGGATTTATGAAAAATTAAAATATAAAAAACATAAGAGTTAGTCATTAAAAATTATATTGTATAGTGTAATTTTTTAATAGAACAATATGAAGAAGTATTATGAAAATAAGGAGTGAAGGTTGTGAATGTTATCATATATTGTATTAAAAATAATGTAAATATACATAAATATACAAAGTGAGGTGTAAAAAGTGGTTTAAAAGTATATCTTTGAGTGAGGTATAAAAATGGTTTAAAAGGATATCTTGTCATTTGCCTTTTTTTATTCCGGGATAAGTATACCATCCAAGAAGAGGGATAACTTATCCCGGTACTATTTATTAGTCCGGGGATAAGTTATCCCGCATTTTCTAACCAAACAACAATTTAAGGGCCACTATATTTTTATCCCGGGATTATTTGTACTTATCCTTCACACCAAACGACCCGTTACAATCTTATTGCCACCATTGTTTGCATCCTCCTGTTTCCATTTGGACTCAGCTAAGTGCTTGTAAATTTCTACTAATGTAGCCACTTCCCAATCATTTCGATTTCTTCTAAACTATATATTCCATGTATGTTCCATCCCTGAGGAGACCGTGTTGCTTTTACCGTCTTCCATTCTGTAACTCCAAGGCATGAGTTCCAGGCAAATGTTCTTTGAGGCAACTATTTCCCAACCAGTTATCCTTCCAAAAAGAGGTTTTGCACCCATTTTACATCTGATAATAGAGTGATCCCTCACTAGTGGCCTAAGTGTTCTTATAGATCTCCACAACTCTATCCATAGGGAGAGTGCACTTTCTTTGAGATCCACCTGTTATCTTCGCTATAATAGTTTTGGTTATACTTCCTAGTAAACTTGGGGTTCATGGGAGCATCTCTATAGCCATTTCATTTTGAGTTATTTACTCTATTACTTTAGTTTCCCTGTGCCTAAAAAGCCTTGCGGCCTCTAATGCAGAACATTGCTCCACTGACATGGTGAAAAATCCTTTTATCTTTATTACCTTGTCATATAACAAGTCTATTCTCCCTTAAGTTTACGAGTCATATAATGAATTTCAATAAAAAGCAATAGCACATAGACTTAAGACACTACAAATGTGAATACAATCAATTTATATTTATGCCTAAAGATCAATAACAAATGCTAAAATGATTGTTTGAGGATTTTCATATAGTCGACCTAACTAGTTCGTAATGAGGCATAGTAGTTGTGATAGTAATTCTTGTTCAAAACAATGAGGTAAATCCTATTTGTGGAAAAAAGGGAAGAAGCAGTGAAGCACCGACAAAGTTGTGATTTTTGGTCCTTCAAATTTTGGTTGTTAACAAAATTGATCTTCCAATTAAAAATTATGCTCTTTTTGGTCCTTTCACCATTGAGTTATCATATATTCAATAGGTTACCAATTCTTGGAGCTTTTTGGTTAATGGTAGCCAATTTGAGTTTTCAAAAGGAGGAGCACCAAGTAACCTATTGTAGTATGGTGGCTAAGACTCAGATAAACTATTTGCTCCTTAGGATGAAATATGAATGATAAATAGTCTTTGTAAAGATTGTAAGGTTATCCTGAGTAGAATTTTATGACCCAACATAAGCTCTTGGTGATGGATTTGTAGATCAAGAAGAAGAGGATTGTGGATGACAAGCTAAGGATCAAATGGGGTAAGCTTGACTATGGCTAGTGCCTTGGAGATGGGGAGAAGTTGACGACTACAGGGGCTTGGGGGAGTAGTGGGATGGAGATGGTATGTAGATAGGACTTCTAGTTGCATTAGGGAAGCAATTAAAGAGGTGTTGGGTATCCAGAGGCTGGTTTGGTGGGCATCAATGAGACATGTGGTGGAATGGAGAAGTCCAAGGGAAGGTAGAGGCTAAAAAAGGTGGTGTAAACGAAGTTGGTGGAAAGTAAGGGCATGGAGGAAAAATGAACAAATAGGGAAAGGTACAAGGATAGCGAATGAGGCCAAGTTAGCGGTTACAATGGCAAAAATGACAACTTTTGAACGCCGGTAGTAGAATTAGATAAAAAAAGCAGGGAATAAGAAATTGTACAGCTAGCCAAGATGAGAGATACAGGAGGGCTAGTGACCTGAATCGAGTGAAGTGCATCAAAAATGAGGAACACAAAGTACTGGCCTAAGAGGCACTCTATAAACGGAGATGCTAATCATACTTCTATTATACTCTCTAATGAAGAGGTGGATAGGGACATTGTGTTGGATTGATTTTGAGCACTCGGGAAGGCATCATGATTGTGGGTATTTAGGCGAATAAGGGATGGGGAGGTTAAGGGTGTTACTAGTAGGATGCTTAGGGGTAGTGTGATCAGGCTAGACGAGATGTGGATGGAATTTTGGAAGACCACAGGTAAGGCAAGTGTGGGGTGGTTGACAAAGTTTACTGTCATTTTTAAACGACAAAGATGCCAAAAAGTAGAGATCAAGTAGAAATGATTTTCTTGTACAAGAACAAGAGTGACATTCAGAATTGCAACAACTACAGGGGTATTGAGCTGTTAAGCCACACTATGAAGGTTTGAGAAAGAGTGGTAGAGATCAGGGCGAGGAGGGATGTGACTCTTCTCGAGAATAAGTTTGGTTTAATGTCCGGACACTTATCCACGGAAGCCATTCATCTTGTAAGAAGACTCGTTGAGTAAAATAGGGAGAGAGAACTTACATATGGTGTTCATCGACGTAGAAAAGTACAATGAAGCTTTAAAAAAGTTTCTTTTGAGATGCTTGGAGGCTACAGGTGAGCTTATGACATACTTTAGGGCAATCAAGAACATGCATGATGGAGCTATAGGGCAATCAAGCACAGGCATGATGGAGCTAAGACTCATGTAAGGACATAGGAAGAGACTTCGGAGCACTTTTCAGTTTTGATGGTGTTGCACTACAAATCAACCCTTAGCTTGTCTTTATTTGCCTTGGTCTTTGATGAATCGATGTGGCAAATTCAACGTGAAGTGCCATGGTGTATGTTATTTGCGGATGACATAGTTTTGATTGAAGACTCTTTCTTATAGTAAATTGGAGGTTTGGAGATGCATCCAAGAGTAAAGGGTTCAAATTGAGTAGGATCAAGACAGAATAATTGGATTCAAGTTTAGTGCTATAATACACAAGGCTGGTGTGGAAGTGAGGCTTGATGCATAAACCATCCAAAAAAAAGGAAGTTTCAAGTGTCTTCGGTCTGTTATCGAAGAAAATGGGGAGATTGATGAGGATGTCACTTATCATATTGGTATAGGATAGATGAAATGGAGGCTTAATTCAGAGTTTTATGTGATAAGAAGGCACCACAAAAAACTTAAAGGCAAGTTCTATAGAGTGAAGGTTATGTTGTATGGGGTAGAGTGTTGACCAATAATGATCTTTCATCGATAGAGGTATGGGCATACTAGGAGAGATAATATTAGAAATGAGGATATTTGAGATAAGGTAGGAGTGACTTGAGTGGAGGACAAGATGTGGGAAACGAAGTAAGATAATTCGAGCATGTACAGAGGAGATGCGCATATGTCCAAGTGCGGAGGTGTGAAAGGTTAACTATGGATGATTTTAGGAGAGGTAGAAATGGGCCGAAGAAGTAGTGGGGAGAGATGATTAGGCATGACATGATACAATTTTAGCTTACCAAGGACATGACTTCAGATAGGAGGTTGTGGAGGAGACAAATTAGCTAAACTACTCGGACTCTCCAAAATTATTGTTGCACCCCTGTTGAATCCTTAAAAATACACTATTTTTGGAGGTTCCAATACAACCATCGGTATTTTTGGAGAGTTCGAGCAACATAGCAAATTAGGGTGGGAGGTTATTAGGTAGTAGAGTGTTTGTGTTGCTATTTGTTCATATAAGTAGTTATATAGTATTGCTACTCTAGTTTCTACCGTTTATTCTTTTTCTGGACTACCATGAATTATTTTTCTTGAGCCAAAGGTCTATCGAAACAACCTATCTACCTCTATGGTGGGTGTAAGGTCTACGTACACCCATCCTTCCCAAACCTCACTCTATGGGACTATACTGGATATGTTGTTTTCGTTATCAATTTCTCACTCGAACCAAGAGAATAACATTTTGGACATCCACACTATCATGCATGATAGAAACTTTTAACTATATTTGTTGACTTGGGCCCACAAAGGTAAATGTTTACTAGTTTCAGAGGCATAAGGTGGACCATGTCTGAAAGGGCAGGTTAGGCTCTAGCAAGCTGGAACAATAAAGAGAGTGGTCGCACAGATAAAAACAGATGAAAATTTTCCCAGCAGTGATACAAATTACTTACCTTTGTGCCCCACCCCCCTCCAAATATATATATATATAGAGAGAGAGAAGGATTAGACAAACTTGTTTCCAAGGGGATCTGGAAGAGGTTGGCATAGAATGGCCCGTTACCTTGGTTCCAACTTATGTGCAAGCTATATTGACATTAAATCATAATTCATACAATGTAACTCTGGAAAGAATGATATAGTGCAGACATAGGAGTCATCCGTTCAATCAACTACCATCAAATGTCCAATCATGGACACAAAATTAAAGCGCATATTATCAAATGAAATTTAAGAGTGTGATCTAGTGGTCAATGCAGTGGGTACAAACCTTCGAGACCCGGGTTCAAATTCCAGCAGAGAAAAAAACATTAGGTTATTTCTTCAGATTTACCTTAAACTTGGTGGGCAAAGTTACCTGGTGGTAGATAGCAGATACCCGGAAATACTCTGGAAGAAAAAAGTCATCAGGTTAGGGTACAGTGTTTTACATTTTAATTAAATTGGTTGATGAATGTTTTGCATTTTTCGACGGCCTTGGATCTGGACACAGTTCTCTTTCTCAAATTGTAGCTTTTCTGTTAGATGACTAAATGCATGTGTGTTCTCTTCTGTTACTTCCCCTTGCTAACTGTTATAAATCATTTTTTTCTTGCATCATTTCTTTGTTGTTTATTGAGCATTGCTAAAGAGATGTCTAAACTAATTGGTTCAGTGGTGGAGGATTGACTACTGTTGCTCCGGTTCATGATGGATACGTGCTTCAAAAGGTATCTTTTAACAAAGAACAACTGCTTAAATGTGTTTTTCCCCTTTTTCTTTTGCTTTTCTGACTGTAAGAACTTGACTGGTAAAAAAATCAACATAGGATCATTTTTACCTATTTTGTTGAGATATTGTAGGATAGTTACTTTCAATTTGCAGTATGACCTCTTTGAATTTCTTTCTTTTTGGAAATTATTAGTTATTTCCTAGCATTAGCAGAGCTTCCACTTACCACTCTAAAGATCTCCCATTAACATTTGTATTTTTGACATGCTTCAGTAAATTGTTTAATTGCTCTGAAGCAAATTATTTTGTTTCCAAATCTGCTAATCGTTGTCCCCCCTCTCACCGTCAAAACTCAGAGAGAGAGAGAGAGAGAGAGAGAGAGAGAGAGAAGCAAATGCCTATTTTATCTTTTTGTACTTCTCCTTGGTAAGCACCGAGGGCCTCTAGTTGTTGACCACTAGAATTTCATTAAGAGAACTTACATTTTGGGTTGGTATTTTCCCTCGAATAGAAGTTTAACTATTCAATCATAGAATTTTCCTACTTCTTCTCTAGATTGTAAGCTAAAGTAAAGAAGAAGTCAAGTCCAGGATATGCATTCTAAGGTGGAATGTCAACTAATTTTTATGAGGATTGATATATCTCTGTTAGGTGTTGAATGGGCAGGCATCTCTAGATGAATATTTAAGATGCACTTTTTTGTCTATAGGAGGTGGAAGGAGGAAAAGGGTCTCATGTTGTGGTGCATTAGCCCTTCTCCTTGCTTGGGGGGCGGGTCTAAGTTGCTCACAAACTTGTAAAATCCGTTTTTCAGGGAAGGAGAAAGTGAAGTGGTTATGGATGTTAAATTTTCACCAGATGTATGTGCATTGTTTCCTACTTCTAGAAGTTCTATTGGAGGCCTCAAGTTCGAAACCACCTTTTAGGTCGAACTCGTCGCACCAGGTTTGCCTGGTGCTGGTTACCTTTTCTGTGTGGTTTGTGAGCTATTGCATAGGAGTAGGGTTTTACCTTGTGCACACTTAAAGGGTAGCGGCTGCGGATTTCTCTTGCCTGGTTCGGGTTACCTTTTCTGTGTGGTTTGTGAGCTATTGCATAGGAGTAGGGTTTTACCTTGTGCACACTTAAAGGGTAGCGGCTGCGGATTTCTCTTGTCATAACAAAAATAATTAGTTCTGTTTTGGTTTAGTCTCTGGTGCAGCAATACTATGCCATGTTTTAGAGCTGGAGGCTGTATTTTGCTTTTTTAGTTCTTTATTTGCACCCTAAAGTTCTCTTTTGATCTACTTTTGGCCAGCATTTCCTTAATGCTGGTTGTTTTACATCAATAATATTTCTTTCTTACTCATCGAAAAAAGTTCTGTTTTTGTTTCATTGAATCGATATGTTATAATTCTTTAATTTGATAACAGGCAGTTGCTACATCTCCTATTGGGGGAGAAATTCTTACTGATTGCTTGATAAAAAGTTTGGAACAGAAAGGCATTACGGTTAGATGTTTATTGTCAGTTATCCTTAAGACTTGATTGAATACAATGATCGTTTTCTCATGAAACAATTTTTTTCTTTCCTTTCTTCCCATTTATTTCTAGATAAAACCTAGGTACTCATTCAAGCAGAAGGAGATCCGTCCAGGAGAATTTCAGGTAACACATCCTTGTTTCATTGCTATAACCAGTCTAATTGTTTAATCCTTTCCATAAATTGTAACTTCAAAGTATTCAAGTTTATGTTTCTTTCTACCTTTTTTTTTAAATACGAGAAAAAAAAGGAGTACCAGATTGTGACTCAACTTTTGTCTTACGTCAAGGTTATTGTACTTGGGTGTCATCGCTTTCTCCCGCATCAAGTTTTTTTCTATTTTTTTCCCCTCAAAACTTGCATGCTTTGTTTCTGAAGAGTTCCTTCTGTTTGCATTGAACATAGATGTAATGGTTCTTCTTTAGCCAGTCGCATCAAATGGGAGATTAAAAGAAAAGCATCATAGAAAGCCTAATTTTTTCATTGGCAAATGGGCAATGAGTTTCTGATTTGCATGGTCTGCTAGCAATGTAGTGCTTATGCCTTTAATCTTGTGTTGTTTTGATAGATTTGTTGCTGATTTCATGATTTGTTTCACAGACAGTGGACCTTGATTTCCCTAATACCACAGAGAGTTACAAGCTATATTGTCAGGTTAATTATTCTCAGCATTTCCTTTCTCCAGTTCTTATTTCTCTCAGCTGCTCAGTGTTGTTCTATTTTTGCAGAGAGTGATTGCAAGTGACATAAAAGAATGCGTCTCTCGAGTCCCAGATACTCCATATGATGGTTTCCTTCTCCTTTTAGCTATTATATTCTTATACTCTTGATTCATAGATTCTGTTAATAGTCTCCCTAGAAGATACAAATGTAACGAAATGTGAGAAGGCAGTTCACTAGATAGTTTACTTCCACTCCAAATCAAATGCTCTCTTGCTCTTTTGGGGTTAAATTTGGAAATAGTTACTTTCTCCCTGTGAAATCTAATTGACATATTCGGAAGCTACATGTAATAAACCATGACACTCTATCAGTCCAAGAAAATCTGTTTTGACTCCCAAAAGGGGGAAAAATAAGTTACTGATGAACGAAAGTAGCGTCTGATCTCGTCTAGCATAGGTATTAACTGCTATCTTGTTTCCTCTTCCCTCATCCAGCTCTGCTTCTGAAAAACATTGAATTATCTCAACTCCAATGCTGGAGAAATTTACAGGAAATGAAATCTTGTTCCAAATAATGTGAACAGAGATGACCCCTGAAGATATTGCTAACATTCTATAATGTGTTCTCTTCTGTAATCCCTGGATCAGCTATCATACCCTTATATTAAAGGAAATAAAAAGTAAAAACTGAAAAAAGTAATTTCCTCCTCGAATAAAATGTCGTTGATATCTTTTGGCCAGTCTTGAGACCTTTTGAGTATATATACTTGCTCATGATGACAGTTAAAATTGCTTCAAGTCCTAATGACACTTAGTCTTGTATGTTTTCACTTTTTTTTTAAATCTTAAAAGTCCTAATGACACTTTAGTCTTGTATGTCTTCACTTTTTTAAATTTTTTTTATTCTGTGTAGTATGTTTTGAAGTTTGAAAATATTAAGCTGCTACTCTGTTTCCTGCAGACAGTTCATATTCAAACATTCCAACGACATCTTATGAGCTGCCTGATGGGCAGTAAGTGTTCATTTCGTAGTTCGTAATATTACCCTTTTTTGGTATAACTCGAAGGCTTATGTTAGTAAATTTTCTGTCCAAGATTATTCGGCTTCATCTGTTCATACTTCAGAGTTACTGCTGTGTCCTATTTTGATTAACCTATGCTTTCTCAATTCCTTAATTGGCAAAGTCCATCATTTGAAACAATGTCATACTAGCTGAAGATAGAATTACTTTATAAGTTTATATGTTTTTTTTTTTGAATTTGATGTAACAACACCTTTTCACACTAAAATATCTAGTGATCTCAAATATAGGAACTCATTATTTACCCTTTGCAAAATTAATTAGATCAGAGATTTGGGGGGTGGGGGTGGCATTCCTTACTATGGTTAACATTTTGTTGCTGTATGACACAGGACGATCGAAGTTGGAGCGGATAGATTCAAGATTCCTGATATTTTATTCAATCCATCATTGGTTCAGGTTGGTGTTGCTTTAGTCGTCCAAATTCTGGTTTCTTGTTCGGTTTGCTTATCTTATGCGACTCATGGATGGATGTGTACTGTTGTTTGTACACACTTTAATCTTGTTCTGTCCAGGATTCTATATTTTTAGGTTTATCCTAACATGTTGTATCTGTAGTACTTCTTGCTTTGCCACCCTTCTGTTGTATTTGTCGCTTTTCATCTATTGATCCTTTGGAAGTAGGGTGTGCGTAAGCTGAAGCACTCATTGGTATGATCTGTAAACTCGGGTCTTTCCATTGCAATGGATGAGAACTACTATATTTTAAGGATTATTTTGATAGTAAATGAGCTTTATGGATCTCGCTGTGCTGATATGTGTACCTCCAGTATGGTTCACACTTTTTGGTTCGACAGCACCTTTTTAAAGTAGCGTCTCGTTTACTTGTATTTCAAAGGTTCACTGACAAGTTTATAATGTTCAGATCACACAATAGTGAGATGTTTATAGGGTGACACTTTATTTGCCATGTCCTCTACCTTGAGATTCAGATTTATTTTTCAATTGCCAAAGATGGAGATCTCCATCTATAATGATTTCTAATTAGTATTTTTTTGTTCTGTATGCTATCATATGTTTTGAAATGCAGTAATGTTCTGTCTGCTAAAAAATATCTGTTATTCGGAGAGTGTCCTTTGCCATATCAAGCTAACTCCTTCAGATCCTTCATTTATCTAGTCTTTGGTATTTTCCTTACTGATGTGTGTTGCAGACTATTCCCGGTATGGAAAGTTTTGCTGAAACTGCTGCTTCCCTTCGTGGTCTACCACAAATGGTTGGTCCTTTCTCTCTCAAATCTGCCCATGTAGATAAAATATCGTTTCAAGGACATGAGTTGTTAAAAATGTTCTTCTTTCGCCTTTCTTTGTTTTTTCAGTTAGTAATTTATTCAAAAATTTTCAGGTTATAGAGAGCATAAACAAGTGTGATGTGGATATTCGAAGAGAACTTTTTAGCAGTATATTGGTAAAGCTGTCATCATTTCTTGCAATCTGTTTGCGCATGAGGCTTCAGTTTCTCTTTTTATTTTTTGTCCTCCTTCCTTCTTTTCCGTTGTTGCTTACATTTAAATACTTGTTAAGTCACCTGACGAAGTAAAATTCTTTAACATCCCCATTTTCACATTTTATTCACTGTAAGTGAGAGGATGCTTCCTTCAGGAGAAGTTTATGGAAACTGCATGACCGAGTGATTTTAACTTTAAAACTGGAATGATGCTCCTCATGACATACTCCGTAATACATAAAAATTACTATATAAAAAAGAACAATATGAAAGTTCAGTAGCAGATTAGAACCAATGCTTCTCAAATTTATCACTGGATTAATTAAACTTCGGTCATATACCCACCACCAGCATATGAATTTCCAAAGACTTATTTTTTTCGTCTATTTGAGTATGAAACTTTAGATGAGATGTTAGTTTGACTTCACCGGTCACTACAGCTTGCTGGGGGAACAGCATCGATGCAACAACTCAAAGAACGTCTGGAGAAGGACTTGCTAGAGGTGCCGTTTCCCATTTGACTCTTAACTATGTCCCTCTACCCCATTCATGCATGTACTTGTGTTCAAGGATAGCATTCTCATTTTATCTTGTTACGTAGAATAGCCTAATTCTGTATCTTGTATGTGCTTCTTCCAGGAGTCCCCTCAGGCAGCGAGAGTCAAAGTACTGGCAAGTGGAAATGCTACAGAAAGGAGATTCAGGTTAAACTATTACTCTGTAGTTCTCTTTCTGTTTCTCAGTTTCACTTCATGGTAATAGTTCCTTTTGATGTTGATTGTATAAAGTTAAGTTATAATCTTTCAACTGTATAAAGTGCATTTTGCACTTTCTTTTCTCGTCTGGATGTGACAAAATTCACTGACCGGATTGGACTTCTCTCCATATTTTGTTACTCCTAAGTTTAAGGTGACAGCATTTTGCCGAGTACAATTTCGAGTATCTTCTTATTATTGTCCCTTCCCCTTACCATTTTATTCCGGAGTTGAGAAAACAATAAACATACTTCCATTTATTTCAACTGCTTTTACCACAACCTTGAAATGCTAATTTAAAGAAGATACATGACATTGTTCCATGAATGATGGGTTCTTGCAAACAAGTAGAAGCTTTCCTCACACAAAGAGTGAATTAACAAGTTATTGTGCAGTGTTTGGATAGGGGGCAGCATATTGGCATCTCTTGGTTCCTTCCAACAAATGTGGTTTTCAAAGTCCGAGTAAGTTTTACATCTCTCTTAGGCTTGAATACAATACTACTTTTGGCAAGCCTCCTAGTTTTGTTTCCTAGCATCACAAATTCTGTTATAACTATAGTTTTCTCTTAGTGAGGGCACCTTTTCGTTTATGCTAATTGACAGGTACGAAGAGCATGGGGCATCTTACGTTCAAAGGAAATGCCCTTAAGAAAGATGATTAGCTGTTATATTCTGCGGATAGTGCATATTGGACTAGCATCAAACAAAGAATGTTTTCCCAAATTTACCGGCTTCGTTCATGTCTTGTATTATTAGGAATCTGTATCAGTGGATTACCATTCTTCTGCAATGCACAATGTAACGTAATATAAATTAATGATTATTACTTTTGCTATTTAAGCTTTTTAGTGAAAATGCTAAGATTAAACACCCTCAACAATGACCAATGTAGTATTTTTCTTATCATTGAGTACCTTGTTTGACAATTAATTAGACAAACTCCTTTATGTTTCCAAGTTATGGGTCAATCACATAGCATTCTTGGGTTTCTTGTGCCTGGGATGGCAATGTTTTTTGTTGGTCAATTTTTGAGAAAAAAGTTTTTCTTGAAAATTAAAAAATTGAGTGAATTCTATGACTGACATTTGTCTCCTTTTCAGCTGAACAACCACCCCTACCGCACCTCGCTCCACTTTAACATCAACCCTCATCCTAACCAAGATTACTGTCACAATTATGTATTAGTAAATGTTAATTTACAAATTTTAGTTTGTTTACAGCAGATACTAATACACAATATTAATTATAGTACCAAGTATAATTCAAATTGCTTCAGTTTCACTTTAAAATCAATACCACAAAAATTGAATAAATTTATACATATTATTTATTATATAGAAAAGTCAATCCATGGATGACCAAGTGCATTTAGTAATATTTTATTAATGTAAGGACAAATTTGTAATTATACTCATCATATCAAGGCAAATGATAAACATTTATGATAAAATATCTCACTCAAATTTTTAATCTAATACTAAATAACATAGTCAAGGTAATTCTAGAATGTTCGCAAGATCACTTTATTACCACACAAGCACAATTTTCTTTTTTAATTCAAGAAGCATACACTCTATTCCTCTTGTCTTCCTTTTAAATATAGACTATCTTCTTCACACTAAAAAAACAGAGTTAACAACATAGTTATTATATTATTGTTACCAATTATGATATTATTTTTAATAGAGATGCAAATAGTACTATTTTAATTTCTCATTCTAAAGTAAACTAATGAAAATTATCTCTGATTAAAAAAACTAAAACAAATGATTTATTTTATGAAATATTAATAAATATCATAAAAATAATATTATGACAAATTTAAATTTCATAAACTTTATATTTAGTCAAATATAATACTATGCATATATTCTTTTAGCTGGTATAACAATTTTAATTACAAAATTATTTTATATGTCACTATAATTTATATAAAAATCTTTTTATTAAAAAGATTCATCAATTAAATTTAGACAAAATACATACAAACATTCCTTATGATTTGAAATTATATATTGGGTTTTTCACTAGAGATATAAATGATCAAATACTTTTAAATATGCATCATCAAACCATGATTAAAAAATTTAAAATAAATATTTACCGTGCTAATAAAGTAAAAATAATATTCTAATAAATTTTATTTTCTTCTTAAGTTAGCCAAAAAGGTTAACTTATAACTTTTAGCTTATAAGCCAAAAACAACAAGTCAATCTAATATTGGTCGTTTTGTGATATATAAAGAATTAAATAGAACTGTGGTCGTGCGTTATGGATAAAAATAACATTTTTTAGTATTATTTGATAAAATAAATTAACTCCTTGGCTTAATATATTAATAATCCATTGAATTTATTAGTAAATTTCATTTTGACACAAGCTATGACTTGTCGGATTGAGCATCTAAATGATATTCACATGAGACATTTTTCATTCAAATTTTGAAAAGAAAATTGTGTGCATGTTCACGAATGTCTATTAGATAGTTATGTTAATCAAATAAAAATATTTCATCTCATTTAAAATACATATAACTAAAGGAGGTGTGACATGTTTCAATATAACGTAATTCAATGTTTGTGTCTGACAATGTTAAAATGAATATTAGATTAGATACTCTTTTTTGTTGGTTGTGGCTACTTAATCAGTTTTTAAAATTTTATAAAAAAAAAAAATTGCTTTCAAAGTGTAATACCCATTGTCACTCTTTATTATATTTATGTGAAATATTCAAAATTAATTTATTATTTTAGATTAATTAATCACGTACAATATAATTTAATACTATAACATTAAACCCATTATGTGTAATACCCATTGTCACTCTCTATTGTACTTATGTGAAAATATTTAAAATTAACTTATTATTTTAGAAAATAATTACTTATGTACAAATATAGTTTAAGACTATAATGTTAGGACCGTTATTAACGGGCCTCTTCACCGTTCATTTCTTGACTTACTACAGGCCTTTATGAAATAATAAATAGAATTATAAATTTAGTATATTATTCTTTGAATATAATAATTGATATATACTTTGATAAATACAACATTCAAAATGATTATAGTGAATAATACTAAAAAAGTTAAATATTACCCTGTACTATCATAATTGATTTTACTATTATATATTGCTCCACTTGTCTCATTTTATTTGGTACACTTTCCTTTTTGGTCCGTCCAAAAAAGAATGTCACCTTACTCTAATTGGAAACAATTTACTTTTAAAATTTCCTTTTTACCCTCAATAAAATGATTCTCAGCCACACAAATATCTAAGAATAATTTTATACCACAAGTTTTAAAAGTCTTCCTTTTTTTCTTAAACACCATGCCAAGTCAAACGGTACCACATAAAATGGGACGGAGGGGAGTATTATATTTTTAATCTAAACATACTTCTTCTATTATTTTATAGTTCTAAATACTCATCTGTCTCTTATTTTATTGTTACTTCCTTCGTCCATCTTTACTTGTCCCCTGTTGATTTGACACATGAGTTAAGTAGTAATAAATGACAAAGGTAATTTTACTAAATCACCCTTTAAATATAATAAATACAGTGTCTTGAAAAATATAAGGAAAATGTAATAGGTAAATGACTATAATTAATGATAAGGGTAAATTAGGAACAAAATATAAAATTATCTCTTGACTTAATAAAGTGAATAACTATTGTTGAACATCCCAAAATAGTATAGGGGACAAATAAAAATGGACGGAGAGAACGTATTCTAATCTAAATATTCCCCTCCTATTATATTTTTGTTCCAAATATTCATTTTCCTCTTATTATACTATTATCTTGTTCTGTCATAAATAGTCTTATTGTCATATTTTTGATGAAAATATATCTTTCATATTATATTATTGAACTAGATGCACATCTCCCTCTTATTATAAATTTGTCCCTTTAATTTTAACGGAGGGATACATGACAAGTTCAGAACTAAATGATACAACTCCATCTGTTAGCTCAAACTGAATTTTAAACTTAAAGTGTCAACTCCCATTGAAAAGGAACAGTGATTAATAATTACATATTTGTTGAATATTATGAAGATCGCAAATAGACGAAATAAGTCGAGAAAGGGTTAAATGGTTGGTTTCTAAACAAATCGGCTATTTGAAAGTGAAGATGGATCATTTTATTATAAGTTTATTTCTTTGCTGGTTCAAAAACATATTTATTTTGATTTAGACAGAGAAAAAGGGTAAAATTATGTGAAGGCATATTAAGATGAGTGTACAGATTTCGATAAAAAATATAAGGAAATACATAAAATAGAAAAGAAATATGAAAAAAGAAAGATGCTTCTAGATTTTTATTTCTAATATTAAATCATTCAGCTATCTTTTTGCCCTTGAATTTAGTAATATTTTTAAAATTGTCATTAGTCGTCCTCAATTGGCATTACAATCATAACTATGATGATTAAAGATATTTTGTACAATTATTACTAAAAAATAAGCTTAAAGTAATTGTATACATTATGCCGAGAGTGTATGAGATTCTCATAGAAATCAATCCAAGTTCTAGAAAAATCAAATATACTTTAAGATGTGGTTGAATTATTTCTTCAAAAGATTGTGAAATTCTTTTGTATATAATAGAAAAGACGTAATCAAATGATGTGGTATAGTGGATGAAATTGTTTAATTAAAGATTTGACTTTAAGCCTCAAGTATAAAAAAATACGTCTTTTCGAATAGGTCCTAAAAAGAAACATTAGAAAGACAAACACTTTTTGTTCTTGCAATATAAAGTATTCTATTGCTATAGTTGTGTGCTTTATGATTGAAATATACAAAATCAAAACAAAATATAAGCAATACTAAGTTGACCCTTAGAATGTAACTGGATGTGGATTGGAGACGCAAAAATCTTTTTCGGATATTGAAAGAGAAATAAAGATTTACCATCATCTAAAAGTATATTCATTTGGATTCCTTCTACATGTATGTCAATGTAAATAAGAATTATTTTTTGAATCATATCTTTACCATTATTTTTAGTAATGAAGATTTTTACTTTTATCAATTTTGAATTAATTTTAACTATATAATATTTAATCACTCTTTATTCAAATATCTGCGTGATATTCATAATTTTTTTTTACGATTTATACAAATTCTCAACTTTCTAAATGGTTGTGATACATAATAGACTTACATTTCCAAGTAAATAAAATGAAAATACATTACAAAGCCATCGTTGATATTTCCTCGTAAAAGAACAAACAATTTAAATAAGCTAAAATACTGAATTTGTTGACATATAGTCATATTAAAGCTTGCTTTTAATTGTTCTCACAGTAAAAAAAATACTAAAAATATTTGATGCTACTAATTCAAGTTTACTCAAAGTCAATCAAAGTCCTTTCTTGATTTATGCCTTCAGCTTCATTGATATGTTCCATATTTATACTTGTTAAATTTTGAAAGGGATAAGCAGCCAAATTAAAAAAGGTAAGTAAAATCAATATAGTAATTGTGAAAATAAAATCAGTCTAGAAAGTTAAATTCTCCGATTTCTCCCTTTCTATTCTCAAAATTAGCTGTGTGTAAGGTAAGGAGATCCACCCAAAGCCTACAAAGACACACTACTGGCTCAAGAGCTAATCACGAATGAAATAATAGAAGTAGGTCAAATTAATCAAGAACAACCAAATGGTTATGAAAATCCACATAATCAGATAGATAGTATCCATCTATTTGAGTATATGAGGTGTATATGCCTTGGTGTATCATGTCAGGAGAATAAAAGTAACGATCCGTCCTAGAAACCTAGTCATCACACGGCGAATGAGACACCTCACCCAAACCATCTAAGCATCTTAAGCATTCATAGGCATTAAATTGAAAACTTTTGTAGAAAACATAAAGGGAAGAGACTATGGGCCATTATTCTATGAAATGAAGCAATATTACAAAACAGTGAAAATGGATATCATCATTTTGTTCATAAGCATACCACCAATACATAACGAACGGAACCGGTACGGTCGGTTTCCATCAAATAGAAAGAAAATCCATAAATATTCAACATAAAAAGTAAAAGCATCAAAAGGCCATAAATACATCGTCTAAAAATAAAAATACAAAACAGAGTGGAAGATGGGTAGAGTCTCGAACTAAGGGCTCGCCACAATAACAAGCTAGTCTCGAATGCCAACTACGAGCCACGAACCGGTGAAGGAGTGTCTGTCCCTACATGGTTAAATCATGCAGGCAAAATATGCATTAGTACTTTTGGAATGTACTAAGTATGTGAGATGCAATGCACGGATAAAATTTAATGCCATCATAATTAAACATAACATATGGATATACATAAGATAACAAAGTCATGAAATAAGCTTAAACATGCACAAGGAATATGACTCAGATCAATATGAGATAATGCATAAGAAAACACATAAAGTGAAAACATATCATAAAATCATAAAACTTGTGGGAATGAACCATAACCGACAGTAATACCATGTGAGCTACTACATAGAATCCAATGAACTCCTTTTATTGGGAAAAGACCAATGCACTCCTTCCATTGGGAAAAAGGGAATCTACTTGCCAAGGTAGATATCCAAACTTAGTAACTCCGCAATTGCATTTTCATAACTTTTGGGCCTACGTTGATCACTAGCCTAACTTATAAGGCTCCTATGGTGGAACATAGTTAGGGACGTTGAGATTTAGCTTTAAGAGATCATGCCTCAACTAACGGAATGAGTCCCAATTTCTAGTTTTCTTGGTGCTAAGTCATCCCATGGAATCTTAAAAACATACTCTTAAAATCATAAGTAGCAATAGGAGTAGTTTGAACTTAAGAATCTTTTTTAAACATCTTTTAGGGCAACAAACATCACACATATATCTTTGGTAAACTTAACTTTGAAGCTCATCATTAATGCCCTAATCATAGATTATAGATCATAGTAAACTTTCATTGATAACAACATGGGTTTAACTTTTAGTATAGAACAATTATAAATCACATAGGTCTTAGGAAATTCTCTTAGAAGGAAACATCAAAGACACCCACTACTACAAAAGGGTCCTTTAGCGACAATTAATTTATGGCAATAAGCTAATTGCCACTAATGTATACATATGAGGCAAAATATTGATGACTAATATTTAATAGCCAGTAGTAAGTATATTTTTAGTAGCCATTCAAAAAAAATAGCCACAAAAAAAAGCCTCTTTTAATCTGAAAATAAAGTTTCCGCCATTCTTTAAACCTTTTCACCTAGTTGCCGCCTCTAATCTCAAACTATCCCACTCTGATCAAAATAAGAAAATATTAACCTAAAAATTCTCCCACATTCATAAGGAAAATGTTCCTTAAAAGATATCTCACACACTTAAGGAGCCGCACTAACCTAGTTTATGAATAGCATGTCCAGTGGCATACAAGTGCAACAACGACAATCAGGAATAACGAAGGTATTCGATATATACTTCAAACATCTTCACTCCTCTGTTTCTTTCGTGTTCCAGTATCTTCCTTGCTTTTTAAGCTTTCACTAAAAATTTACCCTTGCAATTTATTTTCTATCATGTTCATTGATTAATTTTAAGCATTAATTAGGAAGAAAATAGAAAATATCTTGATGAACTAATCAGTATTTAGGCATCAATTGTGATTTTCAAGTGATTTGATATCTCTAAAAGTAAAGTTTTTTGTGTTTGTGATCTGTGGCTACTATATCTTTTAGTGTACTTGATTGTATCAATTTCTTAATTAGCATATAATAAAGCGTGTCGCTGTTATATTAAGGAATGCCATTGTATATTAAGACGCGTGACTATTAATACATTAAGACGCGCTGTTAGTATATCTATTATGATTGTTTAGAAGTTCTATTGTGAATACGATCACTAGTGTAGGAAAATAATTGTTTCGTTCGAGTATAACGTAAGATCTCTTCTTTGAAAGATTCAAGAATAACAATTATACAAACGCTCCATTTCTGTTAATACATTAAGTACCTAATGCGCTCTGTTTCTATTAATACATAGAGCATTTGTTAATACATTAAGATGTTTGTTAATGTTTTTTAATCTGAGTCTTAACATCTATCTTACTGAGAATTTGCGCCATTGAGGTCTCAGAGCTAGTTTCATAAGTCCTAGTAATTTTGTCCATATACTTTTTTGAAAGTTTGAACCTTAAATGGCTTTTACCATTGAGACCTCTAAGTCCTTTAGAGATTTTAGGATTGCATATGTCACACCCCAAGCCAAGGGCCTAGATGCGACAAGGCGAATAGGAACCCAAAGAGATCCCAAACAAGCCTCTCAAGCATACAAAGCACATCCTTGGTTTCGCGGAAGCATAAACAACAATAAACATATAGCATATAATTTCTAAGGGAAATGGGGCTTTGGATTCACGCTATGGGGATGTTGTAGGGAAGATGATAAGTATGAATCACATATCAATGGGCGGATAAGTATGACTCACGCTATGGGGGCAGTTAGGGACTTAGGACTTCCACCGCGTCACCATCATTAAGCATTTAACATAAAGAGAGAGTATGGGACTAAGGGATGTCTTTCATAATACAAAGCATACTGAGTTAAGCTCAATCATACATAGCCATCACAGTATCCAACAATACCTCTAATCATGAATAGGACGGAGACCAAGACATCTCCTGGGCTCACCCTCAAACAATGGTATCCAAAAATAAATGAGTCTAAACAAGGCATGAAAGTAAGTGAAATTTTATCCCCGGATGTGGAGGACTAATAACACAATCTTCAACCGGAATGTCTAGCCGCATGGAGGAGGAGGATGGTAAGGAGCTCTGGTTCCTACATGGTTAGATCATGCAGGCAAAAAATATGTGTTAGTACTTAGAATGTACTAAGTATGCGGTGTGCAAACGCATCAAAGAACATAAATCATAAGTAATCAAGATGTGACATCATAAACAATAGATATAGGCTCAATATGTCATGGGAAGGAATTGCTTGAAGGGACATGCATGAAAAATCATCAAATCACATGACATTATATATATTTTGGGAAGGGGATATAATCGACATATAAGATCAAATGAGCTACTATTTGGAATCTTGATGTTCACTCCACATCGGACAAGGAGTGGTCCACTTTGCCAAGGTAGACCTAACACTATCCTTACAGTATGACATTTTCCGAAAGTGTCACCACCTTAAGACATAGCCTTTTTGGTGGGTTCAACAAATATCATCCATACCTTATGGCATAGCCTTTTCGGTAGGTAGAAGTCCACGTACGGAATTAATGTCATAAACCTATGGTGGCACATAGTTATGGGACCATGGGAGACTACCAAGGTCCTCTCGGTGCTAGGTCCCAATCCCACGGAATACTTGAAACATAATCATAGCTATGGCGTACATAACCTAAAAATATCTTAGTATCATTCTTGGAGTAGCTCATTAATCATAACTTGTTCATAAAGTTAGGGCTTTACATAATTCTTGCCATTCATATCATGCTCATGAGCTCATAACATACTTATTAGCCCCCTTGTTAGTCTCAATATACTTATCATGCACACAGTTGCCATAAGGCATTCATGACTTAAGAACTTGGCATGCATCTTCAAATCAATTCATGGTGAATACATGTACATAAGCTTAAAATCGTGCAATTTATAAATAAATGTCATGAGAGGAGTATAATAAAATCCTTAAACATTATTCAAAATAACCATCAATCAATCATGAAAATACTTGGTTAGGGCACTATCAAACCCTCACATAAACATCATAGATTTCGTATGATATTGCATGACATAATAATGTACTAAGATAACCATCATAAAATACTTTATTTTATCATCATAAGAATGAGTTCATTAAAATCATCATGTATTACCATAACTTAAAAAGAATCACAAAGGAGGAGAGGAATGGTTGAACTTATAAAGGAAAGGTCTCCACAATCAAAACACACATACCTTGTCAACTTAATGAAGAGAAAATCCAATTTGGAAGTGAAGAAACCAGACCCTAGCTTATTTCCCTCTTCTTGAAACTTGAAGACTTGGGAGTATTTTGAGAGGATTTGGGATTTAGGGTATTTTCAGAATAAGGAGGAATAAGAGGGATTAGGGCTAAGAGGGATGATAAAGGGTCCCTTAGAGGTCAAAACGACCTAGCATTGCCATAAAATGCTGAGAAATGACAAAACTGCCCCCTTTAAAATTTGGCTGGACCGGACTACGAGACCCCATTTACGGGTTGTAGTCCATTCTATGGGCCGTAGATAGGGGTTTCATCTGATAGTGTTTTTAGACATTGAGAGATCATTCTCTGATTTGCATTCCACGACATAATCTACAAATCGTAGAAGATTTTTACGGGCCATCTGATGAGTCGTAGATTAAATCCCTGAAAATTTCTAATTTCACTAAGTCTGCCCTAGGTTCTATGAACCAACTTACGGTCTATGCAATGATTTATGGCTCGTAAAACCCCCTCGTAGAAGCTGACAGTCCAAGAATTTTTAAATCTTATTTTCTTGCATTTTTCATACTCCTCATGGGTGGGATCTTACGGTATCTCCCTCTTTGGAACATTTATCCCCGAATATGCTAAGGTAAGCTCTAACGAATGGAATACATGTGCCATATACCAAAAATGCAATACATGCACCATTAAAATCTTTAGACCATATCTCAAAGAACTCTTACAATGCAACCTCAAGATCACATAACCATGCACAAATAACATGGGAATGGCATGCAAGGAAAGGAGGCTCTAACATAGGAAAGACCATAGTACCTTAAGCTTGATTATAATGGAAGAGATAGGGATATCACTTCTTCATATCGGCTTCGGCTTCCCAAGTGGCACTTTCTACATGTTGGTTCCTCTAAAGGACTTTGACGGAGGGTACATCCTTGTTTCTCAACCGCTTGACTTGCCTATCTAATGAGACTTCCTCATAATACAAATTCTCGTCAACATTTACCATTTCCATGGGCACAATGGAACTAGGGTCCCCAATACATTTTCTCAACACAGGGACATGAAAAATTGGATGGACCATATTTATTTCCAGGGGAAACTCTAATTCATCATAACTTTACCAACACATCTTAAGATCCCATAAGTCCCTACGTACCTAGGGCTTGATTTCTCCTTCTTGCCAAAGCGAACCATGCCCATCATTGGCAAAACCTTCAAATACACCTAATCATCAACTTCGAAATCAAGGTCTCTCCTTCTAGTGTTTGGCGTAGGACTTTTGCTGACTTTGAGCCGTCTTCAATCTATCCCATATCAGCCTCACCTTCTCCAAAGCCTCCATAACTAGATCCAGACCCAACAAAGCCATTTCTCCCATTTCAAACCAACCAACCAAGGATCTACAACACCTCCCATAAAGGGCTTCAAAAAGAGACATCCCAATACTAGAGTGATAGCTATTGTTATAAGCAAACTCAATGAGCGGGAGGTGCTCATCCCAACTATCCTTAAACTCCAGGACACAAGCCCTAAGCACATCCTCAAAAGTTTGGATAGTCCTCTCGGCTTGGCCATCCGTTTGCAGGTGAAAGGCCATGCTAAGCTTGACTTTAGTGCCAAGGCTCTTTTAGAAAGACCTCCAAAAATGCAATGTGAATTGAGCACCACGATCCAAAATGATGGACAATGGAACCCTATACAATCTCACCAACTCATGAATAGATAACTTGGCGTAATCTTCGGCACTATAGATTGCCTTAACCGATAGGAAGTGAGCCAACTTCGTCATTCTATCAACAATAACCCAAATGAAATCACAATGCCTCCTAGTCTTTGGCAACCATATTAAAAAATCCATATTGATCTCTTCTCACTTTCAAGTAGGAATTTCTATGTCTTAGGAAAAATAACCAGACCTTTGATGCTCGGCCTTAACTTGTTGGCAAGTATGGCAACCAACTACAAATTTGGCAATATCTCTCTTCATACCATCGCATCAATACATTTCCCTCAAAAGTCTTTATACGTCTTGGTAAAACGGGGTGAATAAAGTAAGAGGAGTTATGGGCCTCTTTAAAGATCATACCTCTCAAGTCATCGACAATGGGCACGCACAACCTAGCTACCTTGTACCTAAGAATGCCATCTCCCTTTGGGAGAAAACGCCCACTTTGCTGTCTTTCACCAATGACTTCAACTCCATCAAAGCGGGGTTAGGTTCTGTTTCGATTTAACTTCTTTAATCAAGGTGGACTTGGAACCATCTATCACCACTGCACCACCAATTTTTGGCCCCTTTCAATCCAAGTCCCAACCTAGCCAACCGATGGACCTCTCTTCTTGCTATCATCAAGGTGCGCCACACTATTCATGGGCACCCAACATAGAGCATCTACCATAACATTAGCCTTGCCTAGATGGTAATGCACACTCATATCATAATTTTTTAGGAACTTTAGACACCTCCTTTGACTCAGATTTAAGTCTCTTTTGATAAACACATACGAGAGACTCTTATGGTCGGTGAACACATCTACATGAATCCCGTACAAAATAGTGATGCCATATCTTCAAGGAAAATACCATGACCACTAGCTTAAGATCATGGGTGGGGTAATTATGCTCATGCACCTTTAGTTGCCTAGAAGCATAGGTGATGACCTTGCCATTTTGCATCAACACACACCCCAATCCGATTTTTGAAGCATCACAATACACTACGAATCCCTCCAACCCTTCTGGTAAAGCCAAAATAGGAGCGGACATAAGCTTGTCCTTCAGGGTTTGGAAACTTCTTTCATATTCATTGGTCCATACAAGTTTTTCCTTCTTTTGGGTTGATTTTTTCTGAGAAGAAGCAATTGAGGAGAAGCCATTCACAAACCTTCGGTAGTAACCGACCAAACCTAAGAAGCTCCTAATGTCCATCGGAGTCAAGGGTCTAGGCCAATTTCTTATTACCTCTATCTTTTTCGGATCCACCTTAATCCCATCACCTGACACCACATGACCCAAGAATGCAACTTCCTTCAACCAGAACTCATATTTTTCGAATTTAGCAAAGAGCCTTTCTTCCCTCAATATTTGCAACATCACCCTCAAATGTTTTGCATGCTCCACTTTATTCCAGGAGTAAATCAAATTGTCATCAATAAATACCATAACAAACATATCAAGGTAGGGTTTAAAGACCATATTCATGAGATCCATAAATATTGCTGGAGCATTGATTAGGCCGAAAGGCATCACTACGAACTCAAAATGCCCATACCTTGTCTGAAAAGTCCTTTTGGGAATATCACACTCCCTTACCCTCAATTGATGATACCCGGACCAAAGGTCAATCTTTGAGAAGTAACTAGCCCCTTGCGATTGATCAAATAGGTCATCGATTCTTGAAAATAGATACTTGTTCTTCATGGTGACCTTATTGAGTTGTCGATAGTCGATGCACATTCCAAGCGAACCATCTTTCTTTCTTACAAAAAATACCGGTGCACCCCAAGGTGACTTACTTGGCCTTATAAACCCCTTTTCTAATAAATCTTTTAATTGCTCCTTTAATTCCTTCAACTCCACTAGGGCCATTTGATAGGGAGGGATGGAAATGGTTTGAGTATCGGAGAGGAGATCTATACTGAAATCTATCTCCCTTTTGGAGTGACACCAAGAACTTCACCGGGGAAGACATCAAGGAACTCATTGACAACCGGGTACAACTCAATAGGAGGGATCCTAGACTTGACATCCCTAAACCACACAAGATGATAGATATAGCCTTTGAAAATCAACTTTTGAGCCTTAAGATAAGAGATCAATCTACCCTTGGCCACCGAATCATGACCTTCCCATTTAATGACGAGTTCATTAAGAATTTGGAATTTAACCTTACGAGCCCTACAATCAATAGATGCATGTAACCAATCCATCCCAAGAATGACATAAAAATCTACAATATCGAGTTCAACAAAATCACAAGGAAAAACTTTATATAATATAGATACGAGACAACCCCTATAGACTCTTTTAGAAAGGATGGACTCACCGATGGGGGTGGACACGTTAAAGGATTCTCGTAGCAATTTAGGACACACATGAATCCGATTAGCAATAAATGGAGTGATGAAGAAAGGGTGGCACCCGGATCCAGTAAAGAATATACATCAAGATTGTAAATCCTTAACATAATGGTAAAAACATCGGGCACCTCGTCAACCCCTTGTCTCCCTTGAAGAGCATAGAACCGGTTGTGTCGAGGAGCACTTCCTTGTTTACCACCTTATGCCCTTTGATCACCATGGGTGCCTTGCCCTTGGGGATGACCATCCCTACCTTTGTTTGGACATTCCGCAATCTTATGCCCATTTTTCCACAACCAAAGCAACTATGATTCCTTCCACACTTTGGGCACTTGGGATGAGTCATTCCACCATTTCCACCTTGAGCCTTTGGGTTGGGGGCCCTATCATTTGCAAACCTTTGGCCTTGGGCATTGGAGGTCCCTTGGCGTTGTTGGAAATGACCACCTTTAGCACCTTGAAATCCACCATCAAGTTGAGCCCTCTTGGACTCCTCCATCCTTCTCTTTCTAAGTTTCACCCCTCAAGTTGTTCGGCGTATGTCATAAGCCGTGATATATCCATATCCCCAATGAGCATGGCGGCATGGCATTCTTCATTGATCAAGTCGGATACACTCGATGATGTCGCCCAAGTTACACCTCTTTTTTAGAGGATAAAGTAGTCGCTATCAAGAAATAAAACCTAACAACAGTTAAAAGTCAAACCTACAGGGAATACATGGACTCAAGAGAATTCAATGATCGCAATTCGAATGGTTAACCGACTTACTTCCCTAAGAGGGGGGTTTTGCAATAATCGATGAAAAATATAACTAAACTAACTAACACAAAAGAGAAGTCAATATAGAGCAAACTAAGGTATTATGTTTCCCATGATTCCCCAACTCAGTATCACCGGATAACCTAATTCCTTTCTAGTGTATAGCATGCAGGACAGTAAGTTATGTTCACCAAACCCTTTGATCAAAGGTGAGAGGTGAATTTCACTATGCGACTCGGCCCATCTCCATAGTTTGCATTATGAACCTTTACCTATTAGTCTAGTACAACCTCCCCTTGGCCCAGTTTGGTTGATTAGATGAGAACACATCAATCGAATCTTGTTAATTAATCTTTTTTCCTATTTATTACTACCTTGGTCCAGTCAGTAACACTAGGTGGGTTCTAATGTTGGCCACCATCAGAAAATATGCAAAATGAAGACAATTAGTTAAAATATACATATACACCTTTCAGGAATTATGAATTATCCTATTTTACTTTGTTAGTTCTTCATGGTTCCCACAACCCTAATTGTTGATTTAGCTACTCATGCTTTGTGTAGATGCAAGAATTATGGATTGAGAAAATATAATTGAACACTTACACAATAGAATTAAGAACAAGCGAATCCAACTTCAATAAGAATGACAAGCTTAAAGATGAAATTCAAATACAAGTGTTCTCAAAGACTCTCTAGTATGATCTCATAATTTTCTCTCTCTAATTACTAAGTTCTCTGAGTACTAGGCAAAAACTTATGAAAACTTGCAAAAAATAACCTAAAAAAACCTATTTATAGTTAGTAAAATACAAGTCCTAAGCAAAATAGGAGAACTGGTCTGCATGCCATACAAAAGGAGTTTACGGGCCGTATTGCATTCCACGACTTGTAATTAGGGTCTCGTACTCCGCTGCTGGAAATTCGGACTTAAACTCTATGACACCCCTCTACAACTCGTTAATGTGCTGCCAAAATACAACACTTTTGATGCTTCAAACTTAGGATTTTGCGTGTTCTCAATGCAACTTTCCTTTTTTTATGTGTTTTTGTGTCCATGTTTGCAGGATTTAGGTTGGCCAATAATTTTGGGGAAAGTTACAAAGTTGCTATAGATTCGCTGTTATACGAGACACCTTATGGGTCGTAGACCATTCTACGAGCCGTAAGGTGCGTTCTTGAGGAATTCCAGTGAGGGGCCAAGTTTCTAAAGTTACTTCTACAAACATGCAGACAAGTCGTAAATTAATGTACGAGTTGTAGAAGAGGTTTTGTTCCCTGAGGGTTAGAGAATGAAGTCTTTCTAAAGTTCATCAGACGAAACCCTCTTTATAGGCCTTAAATCATTTTACAAGTTTTAAAGGGGTGTCGTAAAGGAGAAGTCCAGTTTTCCAGCAACAATGTACGAGACCCCGATCACGAGCCTTCAATACGGGCCGTAAAGTGTTGTCATAGCATGTGTCGACCAGTTCTCCTAAGTTATTTAGGATTTGAATTTTAATTATTATAAATAGGTATTTTAGGTTATTTTTCATAAGTTCTCACAAATTCATGTAAGTTTAGCTTAGCTTTAGGTTAGTGCTCAGAGAACTCAATATTCTTAGAGAGAGAATTGTGAGAAAGTCTTTGAAAACACTTGTGGTTTAATTCAATCTTCAAGCTTTTGATTTTCATTGACATTGGATTTGATTATTCTTAATTTAGTTATTAAAGTGTTTAACTGTGTCTTCTAAATTCATAATCTATTCATCTACACAAAACATGAGTAGCTAAATCCACAACTAGAGTTGTGGGAACCATGAAGAACTAACAAAGTAAAACCGAATAATTCACGATTCTTAGAAGGTGTATATGTATGTATTAATTAACTCTCTTCGTTTTGCATGTTTTCTAATGGTGGCAAACATTAGAACCCGCCTAGTGTTACTGACTGGCCCAAGGTAATAATGAATAGGAAAAGAGATTAATTAACTGGATTTGATTGATGTGTTCTCATCTAATCAACTAAACTAGGTCAAGGAGAGGTTGTATACTATAGAGATGGGCCAAGTCGCATAGTGAAATTAGCTCACCTTTAATCGAAGGGTTTGGTGAACTTAAATTATCGTCCTGCATGCTATACACTAGACAAGAATTAGGTTATCCGATGATATTGAGTTGGAGAATCATGGGGAACACTATAACCTAGTTGCTCTCCTTTATTGATCTTTCTCTCGTGATAGTTAGTTAGTTTATTTTTCCCATTGATTTGCGTGAAACCCACCTTTGAGGAATTAAGTTGGTTAACTACTTGGATTGTATGTTGGTGGATTTGTCTTGAGTCTACATATTCTCTGTGGGTTCGACTCTAACCTTAGTTCGGTTCTATTTCTTGACAACAATTGCTTTATCCTCTAAAAGGGAGGTGTACCTTGGGCTACATCACTCGTAAAGTAGTTTACGACCCATAAAGGAGGTTTCAGCTGATGAACTTCAAAAAGTCCCAATCTCTGATCCTCAGAGCATGAACCATGTTCTACGACTCGTAAAACCTTCTATGACTCGTCTGCGTGTTCATTGGATAAACTTCAGAAAACAGCCTCAATGGAATCGTTCATGAAACCACCCTATAGCTCGTAGAATGATCTACGGCTCGTAAAGGGTCTCGTATAATAGCAAAAATCAGTAACTTTTGCTTTTTTTCCAAAAATCAAGGCCAACCTATAATCCTACAAATAAAAACACAAAATTACAAAAACCAACTAACATTGCATTGAGAAGCACAAAATTCCAAGTTTTAAGCATCAAATGTGTTGTATATTTGCAGCATATCAACACCCTCAACTTAAAATTGTTGCTTGTCCACAAGCGATAGACTCAATCTATAGAGATAATACAGTAACACAATACCTCAACCCCATGGCATACATCACAAAAATCTCAAACGCAGTTACCCACACCAACTTTTCAAAACAGGATCAAATAGCTATCTAGCAAACCAATACAAACTGGTGCATATGACAACACAACTATGATAAGCGAGGTAGTATTAGTAATCCACAATCACTGAACAAGTCTAGTGCTAACAATGCAATGCAAGTGCCCTCACCGAAAAAAGTCCCATATTTGACACTCAATGATGTTTTCATGTATAACCTTAGGACTATGCAAAATTACTCGCTCTCACAAAAGATATTAATGCATCATGCCTAGTACCATAAGCTTGCCCCTATACTCATGATTAAGGCTTTCAAAAACTCGACTAGGATCACTTTAGGACTTTCTAGGCTTGTAACGTAGGCTCAGGGGGCTTTGATTTGACATTATGGGAACATAGTGACTAAACGCCCTCCTTGACACTTTGTTTTTCTACACTTTTGCCCTACCAACTCTGTTATTTTCACCTTATTCTCTCTTTTTCTATTTTCAAGCTTTTTTGGGTGCTTTCTTTTCCATTTTCAGCTTTTTGCCTTATTTCTACACTTTATTTTGCTTTTTAGCTCACAACTAAGGCATCACTTGTTTTTCTTACACCCAGTGCATGATTTCTCTATATCACTAATTCACCCCCCCTCATTTTTGCGTTTCACCCTTACACCAGCCACCCTCAACTTAGGCTTTTAGCTATGTTGAGGTGCACAATATTCGTCCTTAGAACCAGGGCCACTTTTGGTAGTCACCCTCAACTTAGGCTTTTTGCCTTAGTCAAGGTGCACAATGTTCAAGGAAGGACCAGGGTCAATTTCAGGATTTTACAACTAACAAGGCTAGTTTAATCATGTGTTTTCAAAGAATAGGTACATGTTAGGCTCAAACATTAGGAACAAAGGATATGTCATAGTTTTGGAGTGGACCGTTAAGAACACTGGCCTAAGATTCTTTCCTAATCCAATTAATCTATGATCTAACTTGGAGTAACAGGGCAAGTTCTGAATTAGGACAAAATATATGAATCTAGCAAATTAAGCTCATCCTCACTTAGCACTGCATACATCATGAAACAAAAGACTCTCAGATCATGCCTCTTATCTCAATTTATCCTCACTTATCAAAACAAACATTTGTCACACACCTAATATGAATGGTTGCTATCTAACTACTAATCAAATAAATTTTTGATGAGTATCATTTTTTAAACAAAACACGACATGCTATATGCCACTAGTATTGGTACTATATGCTACAAATACTATCTAAACATCCTAAGCATGCCGATTCAACAGAAATTAAATATCCATTGCGGAAAAAGAACACTGGCAAGGAAACCCCAGGATAAAAAATTGGGGTAGTTATGGACCCAAGCTACTCAGAATTCATTGAGGCCCATAACTACCTGCACCCCATCGAAAAAGATATGCATTATCCCTAATGCACAAAATCAAAGCAATAAAAAACATATAGGGGTCAAAAAACATACCTGGGTACCTAAATACTAGTGTCCACCTTAGGTTACCTCCCAAGCAGTGCCTGATTCATTGTTGCAGCACAACATATATGGCTTGAGTACTTAGACTTCCTCAAGATCCCACTCTTCCAATCTGGAGAGGTGATCTGCAACCTGATTCTCTACCCCTTTTCTATCGATGACATCGAAGTTGAACTCTTGCAAGAGAAACACCCATCACATCAACCTTGGTTTTGGATCCTTCTTAACCATCAAGTATTTAAGTATTGAGTGGTCTGTATGCACCACTACTATGGCCCCCAACAGATATGACTTGAACTTTTTGAATGCAAAGACCACTGCGAGTAACTCTTGCTCAATGATAGTGTAATTCCTCTAGGTTGTATTTAGGGCTTTGCTGGCATCGTATATGGGATGTAATATCTTCGCCTGGCGCTGTCCTAATACTACACCTAGAGCAACCCCACTTGCATCACACATGATTTCAAAGGGCTTGGACCAGTCTAAAGCTATAATAATTGGTGCTGAGATCAATCTCTTCTTCAACTCTTCAAAGGCTTTGAGGAATGCATCATTGAATACGAACTTAGCATCTTTCTCTAACAATTTGCACAAAGGGTGTGCAATTTTAGAGAATTCCTTTATGAACCTCCGATAGAATCCTATATGCCCCAAGAAACTCCTCACACCCTTGACTGAGATGGGTAGTGGAAGCTTCTTGATCACTTTCACTTTAGCTTTGTCAACCTCGATCCCTTTGCTAGATTTCCTATTCCCCAACACAATGCCCTCTTTCACCATGAAATGACACTTTTCCCAATTCAACACTAGATGGCTCTCCTCGCATCTTTGCAAAATAGCATGTAGCTGCTTCAAGCAATCCTCAAATGAGTCTCCAACCATACTAAAGTCATCCATGAAGACTTCAATAGTGTCTTCCACCATGTATGAGAAGATGGACATCATCCATCTCTGGAATGTTACTGGGGCATTACACAAACCAAATGACATCCTCCTGAATGCGAAGGTGCCATAGGGGCATGTAAATATCATTTTCTCTTGATCCTTTGGAGCAATGGTCATCTTATTATAGCCTGAATACCCATCAAGGAAGCTTACCAACCCTTTCTAGCTAGTCGATCTAACATCTGATCCATAAATGGCATAGGGAAGTGATTTTTTTCTGTCGAAGCATTAAGTTTTCTGTAGTCCATGCATACCCGCCATCTTGTGACTGGCCGCATTGGGATCAACTCATTATTGGAATTTGGTACCACTGTGATACCTCCTTTCTTTGGAACGCACTGAAATGGGCTCACCCATTCACTATCGGCAATTGGGTAGATTAGTCTTGCATCCAACCATTTGATGATCTTTTTGCGTACAAATTATTGCATAGAAGGGTTGAGGTGCCTTTGGTGCTCAATACTCGGCTTGTAATCCTTGACTAGCTGAATTTAGTGTGTGCATACCCCGAGAGGGATACCAATGATGTCTACAATAGCCTATCTGATGGCCTTCTTGAACTGTTTAAGCACCAGTCCAAGGGCACTCACTTGCTTCTCATTCAAATTTATAACAACTATAACTCACAATGTGTTGTTGGATCCAAAAAAGGCATACCTCATATGTGCTTGAAGGGCCTTTAATTCTAACACCAGTGGGTCTTCTATGGAGGGCTTTGTGGGTGGTGACTTCCGATTTTGCAAATCTAACTCTAGCTTAGTTTGGCACCTAGGACCATAAGACACCCCTAGAGCATTCACTGTCTCCTCATAGTCTGGGATACCATCACCATCGAAGTTCATCAGCAATGCCTCAAAAGTGTCAACACCCAATATGACCTCAAGTGGTACCTCTAGTTCAGCATCATCAACTGCCTAAATAACATAAACCACTCTCAAATCATTGTTTTTCTTTGCTTGCTGACAAATGTTGAGCATGACCTCATATTTCCCAAATCTAAACTTGAGTTGGCCCTTCTCTATATCCACCAAGGTGTGTCTAGTGGCTAAAAAGGGCCCCCCTAAAATGATAAGGACTTCAAAATCGACTTCCAGTCAAGGATCACAAAATCTGCGGGAAATATGAACTTCTCAACTTTGACCAACACATCGTATAGTATCCCCATAGGCTTATTCATCGTGCGATCCGCCATTAACAACCGCATACTTGTTGAAGCAGGGGCTCCAAATCCAAGCTTCTTATAGACCGCAAGGGGCATCAGGTTAATGATGACACCTAGATCACATAGTGCCCTTGTGAACTCTACATCTCCAATAGTTCAGGGTATGGTGAAAGCATCGGGATCTTCTCGCTTCTGAGCCAAAGACCTCGTAGCAACAACACTGCAATGTTGAAAATCTTGGGAGAGCTCGTGACTTACAATGTAACTTTTAGTGACTAGGTCCTTCATGTACTTCGCATAAGTTGGTATCTTCTCCAATGCTTGAATGAGAGGGATGTTGATGGAGAGCTATTTAATCATGGAGAGAAAGTGCTTGAATTTGTTTTCCTCCTCCTTCTTTTTGATTCTTTGAGGGAAGGGAGGAGGAGGCCTCGGAATGGGCTTCAACTTATGTGGTGCATCAACAACTTTACTCATCCCATCCTTTCCATGATTATCTCCTATCTTCACATCCTTGGCCGCAACCATCTCCTCTCGGACATCTTCCTCATCAATTGGCATGAGAGGATCAATGGTGCTCTTGCCATCCCGAGTAGTAACTGCCATACATTGTCCTTCATTTTTTAGATTCTGAACTATGTTACTAGGCAGTGTACCCCTATGACGTTGATTTAGTTGAGTTGACACTTGATTGAAATGTTGTTCAAGATGTTTGATAATCACAGAGTGAGACTCAATTTTCTGATTTATACTAGAAATCTCTGATTTCATGCCCCTTAGAGTCTTATTGCGTCTCAGGTTTCTTCAATAGGCAATCAAACATCTCCTCAATTCTGGAACTCCTTACACCTGCATCGCGATTATGGGGTGGCACATAAGGACCATTTCTGACGCCTTCTCTGTGACCCCAGTCTGTATCTCTCTCTAGACCCCTGTTCATATCATAATATCCTCCACGGTTGTCCCTGCAAGCTCCATCTCTGTTAAAGTTCCAACCTTGGTTTCCTTGATCTTGGCACCAATAGTCCTGATTGGACCCTTGGGCATTGGTCTTGAAACCCCTTGTCTGATCAGCAACAAAACACGCATCCTCATCATAATAAGGCTCATTATACATGGGTGCACGTGGAGGTTGATGAACCACTGCATTCACTCGCTCTTGGTTTTGCTTCATAATCACATCCATACCTTTGCGCATCTGGGCAAGATGTTGCATGATTTTTTCATTGATTTTGGCTTGCTTCGGACCTACACTGACAGCACATGAACTTTTAGTATATGCTCTATCTCTCTGCCCCCATGGACGATTAGTCTTGACCACAATTTCCTTTTGCTCTGCGATCCATGCAAATGGTTGATCTATGAACATGCCTCCCATGATAGTGTCAGCTAACTTCTTGTAACGACCCTGAAGGTCATTTATTGTATTTTTGACAAAATTCGGAGGCTCGGATCGAAATTTCGTCAGTTCCAATAATTCCAAATGGTGAAACTAATGCTAGAAATGACTTCATTGCAATTTTTAGAGCTTATGAGGATATTTTGAGTTTTTGAGCCCAAAACTAGTTTAAATGAGCTTTTCTCGGGTTTTGGGCCAAGGAGACCTCAAATTCAAATTATGATGATTCCGTTGAATCTGGAACATCGATTTTGGTCTAGAAGGACCCTTCGTTCAGTTTTCGAAGCTTCCGGGTAAGTTTCAGTCCTTTTGATAGTTTTTTATATTGGAAAATGGGACCCACAGTGGAATAAAATGACCTCCGGTGGGAATTTTGACTACACCGTTTAGTCTGAAACATCGTTTCCTATCAGATTTCATATATGGAATGTATTTTTTCGACTCCGGATGAGGCCGGAGCGTTGAATTTAAGTTTGAGAGTTTGCTGAAAAGCTAAAGCGGGGATGACGTGGTCCAATTAGGTGCTGCCATGTGGCAGACGCAGTAAATTAATGACAATTTTCTTCTTAGATTTTTTTTAGACTTCTCACAAACTTCCATCAACGATTTCTCCCTCGATTTTGGTCCGATTTGGGCGATTCAAAAGGCTAAATGGTATATTTTTCCGAGAGGAACACCATGGGAGTTTCAAAAATTAATTTTGCCGTGTCGTTTGAGGTAAAATGTGCTTTTTTCGCTGGTTCGGATTTTCTTTTGGAAACTTTAAATATGAGATTTCTACCTCGTTCTAGCTCCATTTTTTAAATGGTTTTTGCCATTGAATTCCTTATTACTTGGAGAACATTTTCATGTATAAATTTCCAGATTTTCGACGACTTTTTTCGATGATAAAATTTTTGGACCATTTTGCTCTTTTCACCGAATTAATTGATTTTAGTGTCGTTAGATTCGTTATGTGATTGTGATGTTATACTTGAATAGATTTTGGTGATTTGGAGTATTATAGAGAGGGAAAAGCTTCGAACTTGACATGATTCGAGACTTTATATAAGACAAGTGGGTTGCTAATCTTTTGTTAAATATGTTGAGTATATAGAATTGAGTATTTTGGGATAGAGATGGATTAATGTAGGCTTTGATCAAAATATTTTGAATCGAATAAATTATTCCTATGGTGATATTTCACTTGTGAATTAATTGTGAAAATGTATTTTAGGGGAAATAATGAATTATTTGATATTGATATCGAATTGGTACTTATTTTGAGATGTGACTGTTATTGAGGTTATGATGGCATTGAGATATTAAGGATATTGCAACATTTATGGTATTGGGTAATACACATATTCTTGTAATTTCTTCTATGTGTGATTCATGAAATATTTTAATATTATAAAAAAAAATGAGGCAATTAAATATAAACGTGAGTTGGTGTAGTGTTGTGACACTTGAATTGAAAATGTGGCTAAGTGATGAGAATTCTATTTTTGAGATATATTATTGTGGTTGGTGATTATGAGTTGATTTGTTTGTGGACTTCATCTCATGTTCATTCATTCTATGTCACACATAATTTGCATTGGTTCTGGATATTGATATGAGTGAGATGGTAAAGAAAAAAAAGAGAAAAAATTAGGGTCGAGGTCTTTACCGGTCGAGATGTGATGTCGAGGTCTTTGCCGGCGATATTAGTGAAATTGGGGCCGAGGTCTTTACCGGTCGAGATGTGATGCCAAAGTCTTTGCCGATGATATTAGCGAGATTGTGATGTCGAGGTCTTTGCCAGCGATATTAGCGAGATTGTGATGCCGAGGTCTTTGCCGGTGATATTAGTGAGATTGTGATGCCGAGGTCTTTGCCTGCGATATTAGTGAGATTGTGATGCCAAGGTCTTTGCCGGCGATATTGTGATGCCGAGGTCTTTGCCGGTGATATTGTGATACTGAGATCTTTGCTATTGATATTGTGAAGCTTGAGGTCATTGCCAGCAATTATTGCATAAGCATTGCATCTCACCCTTGCATATTGATATTGTGATGGCGAGGTCATTGCCGGCAATTATTGCATAAGCATTGCATCTCATCCTTGCATACTATTATGTGGCAAGGTGTTATTCATACGATTGATTATCTTATCACTTGTGAGTTATGGCTTGTGATTTGATAATTGTGATATACTGAAAAACTATCTTTATTGTGTATTATGTGTTGCTGGGCTGGGACTTTTCTGAGTGCAGGTTTGTAGTTCGTCGGTATGTGGTTGGGTGTGAAGGAGTTACTTGGTTCCTCATTGTTTTACTCTAGCTTAGTTCCATTTGCTGAATACCGTGTTGTTTTTGGTACTCATCTCTTGCTACATTTTTGTAGGTTGCGAGCCCAGTCCTTTTAGTTAGAATTTTCTCATTGCAGGACCAATCTTCCAGATTATCCTTAAGGTAGCTGCTTATCTCATCGGTGGACCTTAAAGGAATCCATTATTATGTTACGTTCTATTTGAGGACTAGACATTTGAGACATTTATTTTATTCGAGTACTATGTATTTAGAGGCTTGTACATGTGACACCAGTTCTGGGATGGTTGTAGTTTGGTCTTCCTATGATTATTTGTCATATTAGACTATTTTTTCTTCCGTTATTATTGTTATGTTTTGATTAGTAGGTATTGGGCTGACTCGCTTTGGTGGGTTATGTGAGTGCCATCACGCCCGAATTTTGGGTCATGACACTTCTCGCCCAGGGCCTACCCCCTAACCTGACTGTTCTCATTAAGGGCACAGTAAAAGATCTGCACCAAGGCATCATTAACTATTTTGTGGTCTGTGACGCTTCTCAAACATTTAGTGAACCACTCCCAATAGTACTGATCGAATTACCTGGAAGTTTCTCAAAATTGTTGATCTGGTCCTTTAACTTGAGCTTCTTCGATCTAGGGAAGTACCTCTCCAAAAAGGCCTTCTGCAAGTCTGCCCAACTGGTGATCAAACTCTGCAGAAGCTTAGATAGCCATAATGTTGCATTGTCTGTAAGAGGTAATGGGAAGATATGAAGTCCCACAGCATCCATAGACAGATTCTGTCTCTCCATTACACTCTTGTAGATGAATGCCACATTGTGTCGGTGGCTATGTGGATGCTCCGATGGTAAGCCCGCAAATAACCCACGATTCTGTAGCATCTGAAATAACCTACTCAAGACTATGAATTTTGTGTCTGCCGGTAGTGGTGGCAACACAATAGCTCCAGTCACCTCTATAGCCATAGGATTCAGCCTATATTGATTCCACTAGTAAGCATTAGCATTGAAATCCTAAGGCTGTGGAGCGATGCTCTCTAGAGGAGGTGGGTTCTTATTATCAGCATTATCATTGTTCCTGTTTAGAGCTGCATTGGCCGCGTTATTAATGTTGTCTTAGGCCATTCTTCTCAACGAATGGTGGATCTCTGGGTGAAACAAAGTTAAGGGATTGCCTTGACTCCAAGTGTTGGGCATACACTGCACTTACACCCCAAAAAGAACAAAAGCAACAAACAAAAATAAAATAGGGAAGCGAAGGATTAACACCCGAATTACTTATGAATTCACTAAGCCTAGCCGTATTTCCTGGCAACGATGCCAAAATCTTGATATCGCCCAAATTTCACCTCTTTTTTAGAGGATAAAGCGGTCGGTATCAAGAAAGAGAATCTAATAAAGGTTAAGGTCGAACCCACAGGGAATACGTAGACTCAAGAGAATTCAATGATCGTAATTCGTATTGTTAACTAACTTACTTCCCCCGGGGAGGGGGGGTTGTTGCAATAATCGATGAAAAATATAACTAAACTAACAAACACAAAAGAGAAGTCAATATGGAGAGAAACTAGGGTATTGTGTTCCCCATGATTCCCCGACTTAGTATCACCGGATAACCTAATTCATTTCTAGTGTATAGCATGTAGGACAGTAAGTTATGTTCACCAAGCCTTTTGGTCAAAGGTGAGACGTGAATTTCACTATTCGACTTGGCCTATCTCCATAGTGTGCATTACTAATCCTTACCTATTAGTTCCAGTACATCCTCCCCTTTGCCAAGTTTGGTTGATTAGACTAGAACACATCAATCGAATCCTGTTAATTAATATCTTTTTCGATTCATTACTACCTTGGTCCAGTCAGTAACACTAGGCAGGTTCTAATGTTGGCCGCCATCTTAAAACATGCAAAATGGAGAGAATTAATTAATACATGCATATACACCTTTCAAGAATTATGAATTATCCGATTTTACTTTATTAGCTCTTCATAGTTCCCATAACCCTAGTTGTGGATTTAGCTACTCATGATTTGTGTAGATGCAAGAATTATGGATTGAGAAAACATAACTGAATAGTTAAACAATAGAATTAAAAACAAGCAAATCCAACTTCAATAAGAATCACAAGCTTAAAGATGAAATTGAAACACAAGTGTTCTCAAAGACTCTGCAATATGATCTCACAATTTTCTCTCTCTAATTACTAAGTTCTCTGAGTATTAGGCGAAAACTTATCAAAAACATGTGGAAAATAACCTAAAAAATCTATTTATAATAAGTAAAATACAAGTCCTAAGCAAAATAAGAGAACTGGTCGGCACTCCATACGAAAGGGGTTTACGGGCCGTATTGCATTCAACGGCCCGTAATCGGGTTCTCATACTCGGCTACTAGAAATTTGGACTTCAACTCTACGACACCCCTCTACAACTCGTAAAGTGGTTTACAACCTGTAAAGGGGATTTCATCTGATGAACTTCAGAAAGTCCCAACCTCTAATCCTCAGGGCACGAACATCTTCTAGGACTTGTAAAACCTTCTATGGCTCGTCTGCATGTTCGTTGAATAACCTTCAGAAAACAGCCCCTCACAAGAATTGTTCACGAAACCACCCTATGGGCCCGTAAAGAGTCTCACATAACAGCACAAATCAACAACTTCTGCATTTTTTTCCAAAATCAAGGCCAACCTATTATCCTGCAAATATAAATATAAAAATACATAAAATCAACTAACATTACATTGAGAACATATAAAATTACAAGTTTTAAGCATCAAAAGTACTATATTTTGGCAGCACATCACCTAACACAAACTTGTGCTTCCTTGCCCGAGGGTCAGCAACCAATTGAGGAGCAAACTCGGAGAGGTTGTTAAACTTAAGAGAATACTCCCTCATTCTCATGAAACCTTGCCTAAGATTCATGAACTCCATCAACTTTGCTTCTCTTGTCTCAATTAGGAAGAAGCGATCAAGGAAGGCAACTTTGAATACTGGGTTTGTCATCCGCCCTCTCCACCTTACATTCATTATACCATATTTGAGAAAAGCTCTTGAGTTGGTAGGCCGCTAGTTTTGCTTTCTCCTCCAAACTTACCCCCATGATAACCAAAACTTTATACACTTCGTCGATGAATTCTTGGAGGTCTTCCTCTACCCTTGAGCTATGGAATTCCGGGGGATTCATCCTTGTGAAATCCCTCACCCTCGAGGCTAGTGTAGGAGCATGAGGATCTTGAACTCCTTGATTGGACATGACCCTTGCAAAAAGGGTGACCACATTCTGATACTCGGCGTGGGTGACTCCTTCTCCTTCTGCTTAGGGAGCTTGTAGGCCGGAGGGGCCGGTTCACCCCTGAGGGTGGGAGCTCTTTGTGCCATTCATCTCGGCGGCAAAATCTAAAAGAGAGAAAAGGTTGCTCATTAGAGATAGGAAACCTTATGTCAAATCTAAAGCACGAAGTAGAGCATGAAGAAGTGAATCATTTTCTAAAATGCCTCATAGTCTCTCATCATAGTTGTGGCGCACTTCACAGCCATGAACAAGTTTCTACTCGACACGGTGTGTTGGATTTTCGAGGACCACTTGCAAATATAATGCTCTGATACCAAGCTTTGTCATGCCCCAAGCCAAGGGCCTAGATGTGACACGGTGAATGGGAACCCGAAGGGATCCCAAATACGCCTCTCAATCATGCAAAACACATCCTTGGTTTTGCGGAAGCATAAAGAGCAGTAAACGTATAACACATAATTTCTAAGGGAAACGGGACTTTAGACTCATGCATGGGGATGTTGTAGGGAAAAGGATGAGCCTGAATCACATAGCAAATAATTTCTAAGGAGCGGGTAAGTATGACTCAAGCAATGGGGGCAGTTAGGGACTCAGGACTTTCACCACATCACCATCATCAAGCATTTAACATAAAATGGAAGTATGAGACTGTTACGCCCGGACCTAGGGCCTAGATGTGACACGACGAATGGAAACTCGAGAGTCCCCAAAAAAGCTTCAAAGTTTCCAAATCCACATTATTATTTTGGAAGCGCATTCAAATAGTAAACACATAATTCTAAGGGATCGGAAAGTAGGACTCACGCTATGGGGATATTGAAGGGAAAGGGATTTACATAGATTCACATAGCTCGTAGCACATAAGAACTAAGGCGCAAGTAAGTATGACTCACTCTATGGGGGCAATACGGGGCTTAGGAACTTCTACATTTACACATCAAACATACATATATATCGTAATTCCCATAATCGATCCATGATAGCAATATCCAATAGATAACTAAATCATAAGCTTCAAATACAACACATAACATATAGAATCTACGAAAGTCTACAAGATGTCCAACAATACCTCTAGTCATAAGATGGGACGGGGGCCAAGACATGTCCCGCACTCGCTCTCAATTAAGAAGATAAACCAAAAAAAACATAGGTAGAAGGAAGGTGGATTGTCCTTGGAATATAGGACTCACCACAATATCAACTCTCCGAATTCGAGCTACCCGTCAAACAGTGGATAGTCATAACACACGTTCCTTATATGGTAAAATCATGTAGGCATAGAGTATGGTGCATTTGAATATACTAAGTATGCGGGCATGCAATGCATATGACTTACCAAACCTGCATTTCAATGTTAGATGACAAGGGCACATAATATAAAAAGAATCATATATCCAATGGAGAAATATACAAGATACCATGAAATTTATGATGCATGAAATGCAACAATGCTCATATGTATTGGGGATGGACTATAACCGACAAATCAAACTCATGCGAGCTATTACGTGGATTAGACTGATTGAGACCTCCCACCGGTAGGGAAAAGATTATCTGCCAATGGTAATATACATCACACCTTACGACCACCCTTTTCAGTGGATGGTCACCTTTCTTACGACCCGCTTTTCAGAAGGATATTTTATAATGATATCATATCATAAACATAATAAACGAATAACCATTTGTTATGACCCGGTCTTTTCGGTAATAGCTAACATTCCTATATTGGCACATAGTTCAAGGAAAGGGAGAGGGCCCTTGGGGATAGCCTTGACACCCCCAAATCCATAGGTGCTAAGTCAACAACATCCCACTTGAATACTTATACATATACATGCTTTAAAGAGATACAATACTTACTTCAAACCGTTTAATGCACATTTAGGCTCAAATGCCAATTCATAAATCATAATCATGCTCATGCATGGAATAGCTCATCTACATATACGAAATGGTGCAAGCACCCATAATGCTCAAAAAGCCATAATCATAGATATATATGTGATCACATTCTTGTCATAACCAATGCCTTACCAAAAACATATTATAATCGTTTCTTAAAACATAATTGGGCTTAACCCACTTCAAAAGATTTCATATAAACCAATGTGCATGAATGAAAATGCAATGCATGATGTGAGGTTGACATGGGTAACATAGATTCAAGTTTAAAATTAGCCATATAAAATGAAATTGAGGAAATCTATTATTAAATACACATGTAAATCATAATATAGGTCACCCATGCATAAATCAACTTTAAAGGGGACATGCATGTTCATAACTTCATAACTCAATGTAAATCATCATAATAATGTTCAAAGTGAATTGAGATCATAGGTAGAATATAGCCCATACATCAATTGGAATTAATAAAATCAAATAATGGAAACCCACATTTAAAGTAAACTAAAATCCATGATATCAATTGAAAGGAATTTTGGGTCTTCTTTGTTGAAAGCGACCAAGAATCAATCCCACATACCTTGATTAGGAATATGAATTTGAGAAGAATTTAGCTTGAATTTGATATCCCAATTGAATCCTAGCTTGAATCTTGAAGATGAGACTTGAAGAGAATTCTGAGAGTCTAATTCTAGAAACTAAGTGTTTGTCTTGAATGAGGGTTTAGAATTAGTGTAGGAGGTGTTTAGGAATATAAAAGGGGGGGGGGTATAAAAGGTCTTAAAAGCCGTGCAGATGGGTCAAAATATCAAAAACACCTCAATAAAATGCCCCCTTAAATTTTTAACTAAAGTTGACACGGTTGGCTTCATGGCCCATAAAGGCCTCCCGTCTAGCCCAGACAGATTTTACGAAAAAGGGCATAACTGAATGCTCCAAACTTTGAATGAGGTGAGACAAGATGTGTTGGAAAGATAATTCAAAGATCTTCATTTTGATAGGTCGTGGGCCACCCAGTTCTGTTTGGGCTAAGAGATATGACCATTTAAAGTTGACCCTTCTATCGGTACTCGTGAAAAGCTTAGCCAATGGAATTCCTTTGAACTTGACTTGATGTAGGAGACCCATGATGGCCTTAAAAAACATTAATAAGCTTGAATTCAAGGAATGAAAGTGAACTTACCTTGAGCATGAAAATCCCATACTTAGAATTTTTCAACGAAGTCACCTTCACGGGAGGTTACACGGACCGTATAGTGTCACACAGTCCATGACAATGTTGTACCCCTCTCTTTAGAAAAATTTCACGACCAAGTTACGAGACGGTGATTTCATACTTAGAAAAACTTCACTCCGAAAGCTTTACGGATGGCCTCATGGGCCGTGCCACCCCATAGGGGTCGTGAACTTGGTCGTGTGACCATACTTGGTCCCAAAGCTGCGAGATTTCAAGCCATGGAAATCACATGGCCCACCACACGGTCCTTGAAGTGTCACACGGACCGTGAGGGGTCCAAGTGTGGTGTGCCTTAGTTTAAAACACCACGTTTAAGGACCAAATATCCTCCTTGGGCCAAGGGCCACTTCGTGGAGGCTCCACACGGGCCGTGTGACTTCACACAAACTGTGTTAACTCCCATGAAGTATCACCTTGGTCCAAAACTTTTCTGAAATCAAATTTCATGCTTTATCGAGGTCGTACAAAATTTTGGGTCTTTACAACTAAGGGATGTCTTTCATAATACAAAGCATAATGAATCAAGCTCAGTCATACATACTCATCACAATATCCAACAACACCTCTAATCATGAATAGGACGGGGGCCAAGACATCTCCCGAGCTCACCCTCAAACGATAGTATCCAAAAATAAATGAGTCTAAACAAGGCATGAAAGTAAGTAGAATTTTGTCCTTGGGTGTGGAGTACTTACCAAGCAATCTTCAACCAGAACATCTAGTTGCGTGGAAGAGGAGGATGGTAAGGAGCTCCGGTTCCTACATGGTTAGATCATGCAGGCAAAAAGTATGTGTTAGTACTTGGAATGTACTAAGTATGTGGGGTGCAAATGCATCAAAGAACTGAAATCATAAGTAATCAAGATGTGACATCATAAACAATTGATATAGGCTCAATATGTCATGGGAAGGACTTGCTTGAAGGGATATGCATGAAAAATCATCGAATCACATGACATCATATACATAGTGGAAAGTGACCATAACCGACATATAAGACCAAGCGATCCATTACTTGAAATTCCGATGTTCACTCCACATTAGACAAGGAGTGGTCTACTTTGCCAAGGTAGACCTAACACTATCCTTGCGGGATGGTCTTTTCAGAAAGTGCCACTACCTTACGGCATAGCCTTTTTGGTGGGTTCAACAAATATCCATACCTTATGGCATAACTTTTTTGATAAGTATAAGCCCACATGGGGGATTAATGTCATAAACCTATGGTGGCACTTAATTATGGGACCATGGTAGACTACCAAGGTTCTCTCAGTGCTAGGTCACAAACCCACGGAATACTTGAAACATAATCATAGCTATGGCGTACATAGCCTCAAATATCTTAGTATCATTCTTGGAGTAGCTCATTAATCGAAACTTATAACATCAAAGTTACGACTTTACATAATTTTTACCATTCATATCATGCTCATGAGCTCATAGCATACTTATTGTCCCCTTGTTAGTCTCGACATACTTATCATACACATCTTGCCATAAGGCATTCATGACTTAAGAACTTGGCATGCATCTTCAAATCAATTCATGGTGGGTACATGTATACAAGCTTAAAATCTTGCAATTTGTATATAAATTTCATGAGAGGAGTATAATAAAATCCTTAAACATTATTCAAGATAACCCACCAATCAATCAGAGGATACTTGGTTAGGTCACCATCAAACCCTCACATAAAAATCATAGATTTCGTATGATATTGCATGACATGATAATGTACTAGGATAATCATCACAAAATACTTTATTTTATCATTATAAGAATGAGTTCATAAAAATCATCATGTATTACCATAACTTGAAAAGAATCACAAAGGAGGAGAGGAATGGTTGAACTTATGGAGGAAAGGTCTCCATAATCAAAATCCACATACCTTGTCAACTTAATGAAGAGAAAATCCAATTTAGAAGTGAAAAAACCAAAACCCTAGCTTGTTTCCCTCTTCTTGAAAGCTTGAAGACTTGGGAGTGTTTTAAGAGGATTTGGGACTTAGGGTGTTTTTAGGATAAGGAGGAATGAGAGGGATTAGGGCTAAGAGGGCTGATAACGGGTCCCTTGGAGATCAAAATGACCTAGTATTGGCATTAAATGCTGAGAAATGACAAAATTGAGCCCTTTAAAATCTGGACGAATCGGACTATGAGACCCTATTTATGGTCCGTAATCCATTCTATGGGTTGTGGATAGGGGTTTTGTCTGATAGCCTTTTCAAAAATCCTTCTCTGATTTGCATTCCATGACACGATTTATGACTCGTAGAAGATTTTTACGGATCGCTTGATGAGTCGTAGATTGAATCCCTGAAAATTTTCAATTTCACCAAGTCTTTTCCAAGTTTTACGAACCAACTGATGGGTCGTGCAATGAGTTACAGCTCATAAAACCCCCCTCATAGAATCTGACAGTCCAAGAATTTTTAAAGCTTATTTTCTTGCATTTTTCATACTCTTCATGAGTGGAGTCTTACATTCTATAACTACAAAGTTAAAATTCTAAACGTGGTGAGTGAGGATTCATATAGCCGTGTAGTCAAAGTTGTTCTTGCTGTTGTACACCTGTTCTACTCTCATTGTAAATCCTTTAGAGATTCTAAGATCTTGAAAGCAAGTTTCTTGTGAGTTCTACAATAGCAAAGCTGGAATTCTATTTGATGAACTACAATCATCTCTGTGCATTTGATCTCATATTGGCTTCTTGCTCTTGCTGTTAAGTTGCCCCTTGATAAAATAGACTAGTTGGATAAGTATGTCAGGATGGTAATAGTAGTTTGAGTAACTTTTAACAAATTGGATCCAATTTAGAACCTTCTATATCGGTTCACTTATTTTGAATCTTAAATCTTTGAGTAAGTATGGATTAACAGTATCATAATCAAGTCAAGAAAAGGGAAAATAAGTGAGAAAATTCTTCTTTCATGATGTTCTAGCAATGCCAATGTATATCAACAAAAAATTTACTAGTAGTTTGAAATATAAAAAGCATATAACAGTAACTGATTCAATGCTTCTGTTCTTCCTTGTAGATACTTTTGGAAATCTGGTCTTGATAGATTTTGTGATTCTTTGGCTTGAAAAGAACACAACGTTACATATTTTAGATGCTATATGGTTTTAGATATTTCTGCATCTTATTTTTGTCCTTTTCTTGAGATCTAGTCCATTATTGACTCTGTTTTTGTGACGACAACTTTTTCTTCATGTAACCTGTTGTCTTCTAGTCTATAGTCTAAGGATGATCTTTCTGGAGCTGAACACTATTACTTTGAGTTACTATAAAGCTACGCCAAGATAAAGATAGAGCATCAGATTACTATGTGCGAGTTAATGAGAGTTTTATCCCTTCTGTTCATTGAGTCTTAAGTTTCTCCGCTTGTCTTATCCTCGGTTGCCTGGGTTGTTTCACTTATCTTACTGTGCACTTTTCCTTGTCTGAATGCAACATCTCAGAAGTGCTTCTTGGGCCTTGTCTTTCATGATTTTCATTATTTGGCCAACCTTTGCCTATACTCAAAATATCACATGAATTAAGGCCAAAAGATTACCATATAAATTAAGAAAAAAAAGAGTAATAATATATACATACCTGGTGGATCTGCCACACACAACAAGCTAATTTGTGAACCTATATTTAGAAATTGTGAATTTATTCTATAATAGATTAGCAAATTTCAATTTAGGTATACTACCAATTAGACCTTCATATCCCAAAAACTCCATTTCTTAATAGACAATCGTGATTATTGAGAACACATGTTTTACCATTTTGAAAATAAACACATATTGTATAGAATATGATGATCTCTATCATCAAATTTAATGTACATTTCAATTGTTAAAATGGTATCTTTGTCAAAACAAATTTCTTACTAACTGGATGGACATTTTATCTAAAATATATTTTTGATTAATTTTTCTCTCTTTTTTACTAACATATTTTTAGCTCCTACAGTAATTGCAGAAAATAAGATAATATCTTCAACATCATCAACAATTCTATAAATAAAAGGTGGATGTCTTTTGACAGGTAAAGAATACTCGGATGGAGTAGAAGATTTTTTAAAATCATGCATTTTCTGAAAAGAAAGAAGGAGAGAAAATTTCATGTCCTTGTATTGAATGTGTACTTATCAATCAAGTAAATCGAGATATAGTTTATGATCATCTTGTGGTTAATAGTATTATGTCATCATATGATAATTGATTTTGTCATGGAGAGCCTCTAAAAGTATCAGACAATACTAAAGTAAATAATCCGAAGTAGGCAAATGTACGAGGCTATGATATGAGAGGAATGATACATGATGCCTTTGGAGGTTTTACACAGTTTATAGATAGTGACAGCAATGAAAGAGGGGAGACAGAGCCAAACCCACGTGAAAATGATGCTCATCTATTTGGAATGCAATCTCATGTAGAGGTGGATAAGTTTGAACGACTCATGAAGGAGGCAAATGAAGAATTATATACTGGATGCAAGGAATTTAGCAAATTATTCTTTTGATTACATATCTATCATACAAAATGCATGTTCGAATGTACAAATGAATTTTTTAATTCTTTGCTTGGACTACTGAAGGACACACTGCCTGAAGGATATAAATTGCCTCCTTTTTATGAGACCAAAAAGATTATTGAGGGCTTGGGCTTAAAGTATGAAAAAATTCATGCTTGTCCTAATGATTGCATGCTATTTAGGAAAGAATTTGCCAGTAAGAATGTTAATGTATGCAAAATTTCTGGGGCTTCTAGATGGAAAAATAGTGCTAAGAAAATTCCTGCTAAGGTCTTAAGGTATTTTTCATTAAAATCAAGGTTGTAAATATTATATATGTCTTTAGAAATTTCTAAAGCAATGAGATGGCATCATGAAGAATGCAACAAAGATAGAGTACTGCGACATCCTGCAGATTCTAAAGCTTGGAAAAGTTTTGATAGTAAGTACCCAGAATTTGCCAAAAATTCCCGCAATGTTCGTCTAGGATTAGCTTTTGATGTAATTACTCCATTTGGTACAATGAGATCTGTTTTATAGTACAATGACCAATAATTTTAATTGTCATATAATCTTCCATCATGGATGTGCATGAAGCAAGAGTTCTTTATTCTGTCTAAGCTAATACCTGGATTAAAAGCACCTTGGGATGATATTGATGTCTTTTTATAGCCTTTAATAGAAGAGTTATGAATTATGGGATGTTGGATAGAAACTTACGACGCCTCTGCTAAGGAGATATTTCAGATGCGAGCAGCTCTCATGTGGACTATAAATAATTTTTCAGCATATGGTACTCTATCTGGATGGAGTACTTCTAGTCGATTTGCATGCCCTTCTTGGAACATAAATACTCATTATAGAAGGCTCAAACATGGTAGAAAGTTTTCTTTCATGGTTCATCGACGTTTCTTGAAGTCATACCACAAATATCGAAATGATGCTAAATCATTTGATGGAACTAAAGAGAGAATACATGCTCCTTGTACAGTATCTGGGTCACAAGTGTTGAATCAAGTTAAAGATATAAATTTTACTTTTAGAAAATCGAATGAAGGGGTAAGTGGGGTGTTGAATAACACATGGAAAAGTTGAGCATATTTTTTTATCTTCCTTATTGGGAGTATAACTTGGTGCAACATAATCTTGATGTGATGCGCATAGAAAAAAAATGTGTGTGACAATATAATTTATACACTATTGGATATTGATAAAAAGTCTAAAGACAACTTACCTGTTCGATTGGACTTGAAGGACATGAAAATAAGACCATGCTTGTGGTCGCAATATCGAGCTAATTGAAAGACCTATCTTCCTCCTACTTATTTCACAATATCTTTGAAGGAAAAAGAGTTGTTTTATGAAGTTCTGGAAAATGCCAAGTTTCCACATGGCTATGCATCTAATATCGCACATTGGATACAAAAGAAAGATATCTGGATTAAAAACTCACGATTGTCATGTTATAATACAAGAACTACTTCATCTTGCCTTACGGAGATCAACAAATAAAAGAATAAGTTCCGTTTTAACTGAACTGTGAAAATTCTTTCATGTCTTATGTAGCAAAATGTTAAGATTAGATGAGTTAAAGTTGCTTGAAGAAAGAATTCCATAAATATTGTATACTAGGGAGAAGTTGTTTCCTCCTGGATTTTTCACTATTATGGTACACTTGGTTACTCACTTAGCAATAGAGGCTAAACTTGCAAGGCCAGTACATTATCGTTGGATGTATCTAATCGAGAGGTACAAAAAATTAACATTGTATTTTTTTTAATTCCTAAATCTTTATAATATCAAACTAAAAATATTACCTAATTCTATAGGTCTTTGGGTACTTTAAAATTATATGTTCATAATCGTGCATGTCCAGAAGGTTTAATAGCAGAATCATACATAGCAAATGAGTGTTAACGTTTTGCGCACATTATTTGGAGGGTGGAGATTCAAGGTCTTATTATTCAAGAAAATGTGATGAACAAATAGAGCATGATACTAATAAAAAAGAATGTCTTTTTCCTACTATTTGGGAGCTAGATGTTGGGATAGATGTTTTTAAGTTGGATGAGAAAACATGGTTGCAAGCACATAGACATGTGCTATTCAATTGCGAGTCAGAAGTGGTTGAGAATTATAAAAAGTAAGTGTTACATCTCTATCTATCTATACATATGTATGTGTTTGTGTGTGTCTATATACACACACATATATACATATACACATATATTATTATTACTTTATTTGATAATAAAATTGATAGACATGAGTTATGTAAATAGTGAACATATTGTTGAAATCAAGAGATCACATTATAAGCGTCGTCTAAATCAACGTCATCTTGACTATTTGCATTTTGATACATTTCCAGAGTGGTTCAAAGAAAAAGTAAGTGGTAGTCTAAGTCACGTTAAATTATTGATTTTATATTTATGTTCCATTTATAATTGTATCTTTTAATTTTGTTAGGCAAAGGAGTTACAAACTACATCCAACATCATAAAGGATGTTAAAGTTCTTGCACAAGTACCGAATTTTATTGCAAAAAGATTCAATACATTCAATGTAAATCATGGATATTGATTTCAAACTAAACAAAGTGACGAGTTTAAGGAGACACAAAATAGTGGTGTTATGGTTTTTTCAAAGACTTAAAGTTATGCAAGCACAAGTGACAATGCTCCAAAGTCAGCAAATATCAAATATTTTAGTAGATTAATGATATTGTAGAGTTAAACTACTATGAGTAATTCAAGGTTGTCTTATTTAAGTGCAACTGGGTTAATGTAACCAAAGGTAGAGGAGTTAAGGATGATGAATTGGGTTTCACACTTGTGAATTTCTCACACCTGGCAAATGTTGGCAATCGAGAACGTCATGAGCCTTTTATCTTTGCAGAATAAGCTCAACAAGTAATATTTGTGCAAGATCTTGTAGATCATGAATGGTTTGTCCCTAGGTTGATTAAACCTTGAGAAATTTTTGATATGGGAGAGGAAAATAGTATGCAATTTGAGTCATCAATGCAAAGTGATGCCATTGGCTTAGCTCTCCGAGAAACTGCTTGTGTTCCTAAGTTTGAGTGTGATGATTGGGTAGGAAGTAATGTCGATAGGATAATAGTTGAAACAGATGTATATTTTCAAGCTTCTATAAATGATGGCAAAGCTAATGTTGAGGGAGGAAATGACATTGAGAATGAAACTAATTCTTAATAAGATTGGTGGTACTTATAAAAATAGTTTTTGTAATTGTTATTGAAGAACTTCTATAAAACTATTACTTTTCAATTAGAAATTTAATAAAGTATTTTTTTTCTTTTCAATTTAAGTCATTTTATTGAAATATGCATGCTAATCAATTATGAATTTTAAATGTTTGTATCGATTTATTTTTAAATATTTAAGTGGATTCTTTGTTGTTGCCTTTGCTTATATTTCATTGATTGTAGCGCTTGGATTGTAACAAGAGTGTTCTTATAACTGGACAATTGTTTTCCTGTATACACCAACGTCTCTTATCATTAGAATTATATTTGTCACGAATCTTTGTTCATGTGCATAAATAACTAGTTATGTGTTTTCATTGCTTGAGATGATGAAGCTTCTTCCTGTTTTCATATGGCTTCTTATATGTCTTTGAGCTAACTGGACTTAATGCAGCTGGGTAGTTTCTTCACTTAAAAGAAGAAATCATGCAGATTAGAGATCGCAATAGATTGGTTATTGAACAACATTATGAAGATGTGCAACATTACATTGACCAGTTGATGGATGGTCAAGATAATCCTGCAACCCAACCTTATCTTGAGCAATTGATAGATAATCAGAACAACTCTGTAGCCCAAGCGCATGATGCTGAAGCTAATGAGTTAAATAGTTCTACTGGTGGCACCAAGGTTCAACCTAATAATGAATCAGGTAACACTATTTCTTCCCGTCTTGTTTTGAGATCTTAGTTGTTAGGTGCGGTTGTATTATCGACCTGCTCTTTTTTTGGAGAGAAAATATGGAATATATGAGTAAGTATTAGTTAATTGAATGTGAAATATACAACTATGAAATAAAAAATCTTGTTCTGTCTCTATTTAATTAGATATAGATGCTATCAAAACCATTTTGAACCTACCAAAGAAATAAATGTTAAACATTCAAAAAATCAATTGGGAGAATAAAGAATTGATCCACCTTTGGCCTTGAAGCTAGTCAAACACATAGTACATGATTTAGACAAGGGTGCAGAAAAATTAATGATGGAGAATATAAACAATGCAAAGCACATAAATAATACAAATCAACAAGAAGTTAATAACAATAACTGAGTTACAAAGGTTCTCGTGCAGTTCTTCTGTCAAATTGAAGGTCTTGCAATGAACACTGATAGAATACCTGGTAAGGAATATGAAGTGATGGTGCATAAACATGTTAAGCCTATTCAAAAGATGAGAGATGTACCTGATGGAAGTGCATATAGTAGATGGTCCTGATGGAGTACATATGGCGTGAAGTACTTATTAGAAAGTATACGGTATATGGCCCAATTGTGGTAATGAATGACCTTTTACAACATGATGATACTGATGCAAAAAAGCAAAATCAGAAGGATAAGGCTTTAGCAATAGTACTTGTGGATCTAGCGAAGCAAAATAAGCAATTGATGTCAATAAATAAATTAGAAAATGCTACTTATCTAGTTCCACTTTAAGCATTTACTCAGTATGAAGAGAGTTAGGACAATAAAAGTTTGAATATTTTGTATAAAGAGAGGACAATAAAAGTTTGGAAAATGCTACTTATCTAGTTCCAATGTTATCTCTCTATACTGTTGTGATGTCGAAATTTTTAAGTTTGTATATTCATTGCTTCTTGACCATCATGGAGAATTACGAAAAATAAAACCAACATACACTTAGGAATCAATGCATATCTACAGAAATTTAGTGCATATGTAATATGGTATTCATAATCACACACGGAACTAGAGATAAACTAAGACATATTACATAGAGGAGTGCTAAAGGACCTAAGTTTATGATTTTGGAGCATTTTTCATGTGGCTAACTATATCTGTTGTTTCATATGAGTTTCAAAATTTTTTTCATCCTAAATAACTTGGTGACAAGAAAGCCTCGTGATCCTACTTTGCTAAAAGATGTTTGAAAACTTCCTTTGGGAAAGACAATTGATGTGCTATTTAATAGTCGTAACCAACCTATTGGAAAAGAGGGTCGAAAGCTTGCTAGCTTTTTAGGAATTGTTGCAAGAACTCCAGAATTAACACCTCTACACATAGATGATTGGAGAAATTTTGACAATGAGCAAAAGAAGAAACTGGTGGATTTTGTATGGGTTAGTATTGTAATTATTATGTGAACAAGCTCAATCTACACATGATAATATTTTTTATATATTGAGTTTTATTTTTTCAGAAGATATTCTCTTTTCCAAAAAAAAAATGGAGAAGCGTTTGTCTTAAAGTCACTAGGAAAGAAATGGAAAGACCACAAGTGTGAAATTAAAGATGAATGTATGTCAAAATATAAGACTAAAGATGCTTTGTTGAAAAATAGACAAGTCGCATTCTGAGAGATCAATGAAGTGGTCTAGTCTCTTATTGGCTTTCTAATAAAGTGAAGGTATAAACAAATTTTGAAAACGGTGCTACTTTCTTCTATTTACTATGTTTTGATTTTAGTTATACGATATACATATTTTTGTAATTTGTAAGATATTTGTATATTCTTTTAATATTTCTATGCCAAAGGCATACCAAGCAAATAGAAACAATAGGACCAAGCAAAAGATGCCTTATGCAGGAGGATCCAAAAGTATTGCTACATTGATGCATGAGCAGGTAAGCCTTTAAAATTATAGTGTTTTCAAACCTTTTTTGTCACTCATATCTAACAAAAATTTTGTTGTTTAGGCTAAAAATGGGATTGAGCCTATAAGAGCAGAAATATTCTTTTCAACTCATAAAAAGTGTATAGATGGTAGACCATTGGATGATGATTTTGCCAAGACAATTGTAATATTTCTTCATTCTTTTAGTTTTTAAATCGAGAAAGAACTAGAAATATTTTTTCAAAAATATGAATAAATTAATTTTAGATATTTATCGTGTATTCTATGGCCAGGACATGATAAATAAAAGAATGAGTAATAATGAAAGATCTACTGACCAATCATCGCACAAGGTTGCTTGGAAGGCAATGTGTATTCTCAAGCGTTAGGAAATGACAAAAGTGGGTGTATTCGTGTTTTAGGACTTGGTCCAACTCTTGTTCTATGGGGTAGTAGATCTTCTATAGAAAATATTGTGGTAGATGATTCATCTAATGAGGTTATACAAAGGCTAGAATAGGAGGTTACGGAATTAAAGGAGAAACAAAATGAAGAAATGAATCTAATGATAAGCTGCAATCAGAACTACTCCAAATGAGACAATTCATGCAAAAGTATGTTCTTAATGAATCTCAGTCTCAAGATAACAATGACAACTCAAATGAGCAAATAATTTGAGTACAAGTCTTAGATATTTTTGATGATATTCGGATCCTATGAATGTCTTGTTAACTAATGTATCAATATATATCAGTTTTCCAACACTAACAATGGCCAAGAACAAGTACGACAATCATCAAGGATGCCTAGTTGTGCTGAAATTACTCAAACTCATGATATACTCATCTTTATCCTTTGTTGCTACTGTTTGAGTTTTCTACTTTGTAAAGTTTTCTGGGTTGATGAATCAAATTTCTTATTTTGTACTTCTTACTTTCTTGATCAAATGAGTGCTTTTACTATCGCCTTCTTGCCAATGGCGAGAGGTAAGGCAACGAGACCTTTCGTTGCCTTTTAGCTTTGTGGCGAGGCGATTTTACAAATCTGTAAATAGTTTCTCTTATCTGATTACAGATAACATAAATAAATAAAAGTGCTTTTAAGTACTTGGTCTTAAGTCAAAATATAAAAAGTAAATCAAAAGTCATAAGTTCAAATTTGTGAAGTTGCTGGCATCCCTACTTAGCTTCCTTCGAGCATAACTTCTGATAAAACTCTACAATTTCCCCTTGAATCCTTACTAGATCCTTGATTAAATTCCATTGGACAAGCAATTGGTCAATATTATTGTGTCTCTTATGTGCATTAGCCTCTTCTCTGTAGTGCTCCAATTCTTGTTCTTGGCATGTACTTCTGCTTCAACCCAGCTATGCAATGTCTGTAATTTTCCCAGGCATAGTCCAGGAAATATTTTTTAGTCGAAGAAACACTCTCCACAATTGACTAGTGACCTTGCATTGCATGAATAGGTGGATCACTGTTTCTGTAGTTTCCCCAAAAAAGAAACATCTGGAGCATAGTGAGATTCCTCTCTTCATCAGGTTATCTTGTGCTAGCACAGCTTCCTTTACCAGCAGCCAAAACTACTTTGTGTGGAATTTTGGCTTTCCAAATATGTTTTCAGGACCATTTAATTAATTCCTTGGATGATTTAGCTTCCTATAGACTGCATTTACTTTAAAAGTCCATTGGCTATGCTGGCAAGTGGTTTGGTACATGCTGGAATAGTACCACCTTGTCATTTTTTCATCCATATTTGCCAGAAAGGCAGCACAAGCTCCTGAAGCATCCTCATAAACATCAGCCTCTTGTAGATGACCTAAGGAAACAAGAGTCATATCATTGTTCAGGAGAGCATGCTCACACATTTTGATGACTTTATGAAGTTCTTTAAGGTGACCCCATTTTGGAAACCTTGATAGACCATATTCATCAATTGGGGCATCATAGTCATAGCTTGTGGCAATGAAAGGACCACCTGTCGTCCTGCCAAAGTTTGTCCCACCATGGTACATGTAATGATTTTGCACACCTCCTCCTTTTTGGAAAAAATGAGCCACAGAATAAGCAACATCTTCTACAAGCCTGTGAGGATCTCTAGCCCCAAATGTCTTAAAACATCCTGGCCAGTTCTTTGTCCAGATTTTCGGCTTGTTTCCTTGCCACTATAGGATGTCTTGTCACGTCTTCAAACCACTGAACTGATCAATGGTGTGGAAAAATTCTATAACTCTTGGAATTTCCTGGTCATTCAGAACCTGTTAGTGGGTTGATGCTTGATGGATTAGTCGAAGTGCATCTATTGGCCATTGTAACTCCCAAAAAAGGAATAATGAGTTACTGGATTAGTTTATTGTACATGCTCCTGTAAATTGTAATCAGCTGGGCCCATGTGCATTATCTTGGTCGTGGGGACTTTAAGTGGTTAAAACTCAAGTCTCCTTTTATTCGATATCTATTATGAGCACCTGTGAAGGAGAAAAGGTCAATACCAAGCTAGGGAATTATTATTTTTGAACTAAGCTTGCTATCAGAGGCTTTTTAGGTAATTGAAGTTGCCAGACATTGAAATAAGCTAAACCTATACTCTTTAAGCTATGTGTGTATCAAGTTTTATTTTCCTTGAGTAGAAGCTAGCCCTTAAATCCTATCTCTTACCGTGTCCATTCAGCTCCCAGATTTGGTTACGCAGAAAGGCTAGAATGGTATGATACTGATGCCAATTTGCATGATTAGAACTTAAAATATGGGGGCAACATATGGAACAGACAACTTACAATGTTTTTATATTTTACATTTCATCTTTTGACCATTTTTTTTCAGTTCCTATAATCTAAAGTTTGCGAATTTCATAGTGGGAGATTTTAATATGCAGAAGAGTTACAATCTTATTCGAAGATATTATTCTATAGGATAGATATTAGTAAGAACAATATAAGTTTATTTTTATAAGTTGCTTCATATTTTTTATTACTCCTTTCTTTTATTTGTCTAGATTTAATGGAGATCTATTATATTTTATGGATTAATAGCAATATATTTTTAACCATTTGCCAACAAGTTCGATAGATTTCAATATATAATTTTTTGACAAATGTAGTAGTTATTATTAATGGTCCCTACTAATCATTGTTGACGTTATGATAAATGAATGCTAAAAGAGCAAACTAAGATATTATTGAAGGGATATTGTCATCATAATATAAGATTTGAAAATTGCCCCATTAAAACTATTACCTTTTAGCGGCTATTTATTTGACTTTATTGACTGAAATATTAGTTGCTAAAAGACCATTGCTAGCGAATACAAACAACATTTAGCAGCCAATATAGTTGGGCAAACAATCACCATTAAAACTACTACTTTTAGCGGTTATTTATTAGGATTTATCGACTAAAATAATAGATGCTAAAAGACTGAAGGTAGCCGATATTACCTTTTGCTACCAATATAATTGTCGTTAAGATAAGTATCTTTTAGGGGCTATTTATTTTGATTTATCAACTAAAAGAATGAACGCTAAAAGACCAAAATTAACAGATATGAAGTGCATTTGGTAGCTAATATAATTATTGCAAACAATTGACATAAAACCTAATGGTATTTAGTGGCCATTTATGCTACCCTTTACCCGCAATACCCACAATGGCCGGGAAAGCCTTTGTGGACCCCAACATTGTCGATGAAAAACCATTAGCCGGTATATGTTATTGCGACAAATGTTATTGCCGCTAAAGCCGTACTTTATTGCCACTACATGGCTCTTTTGTAGTAGTGTATGAAGAGGTTTCCATTGAAATTCTAGACCAGCAAGTTAAAAAAGATTGAGGAAGAAGGAAATAACATCCATCAAAGTGTTATGGAGAAACAACAAGTTGAAAGTGCTACATGAGAAGCAAAAGCGGATATCATGAAACGATATCCTCACCTCTTTCCTTCCGTTCCAGTCCAAAGTATTAGTTATTCATGCTCAAATCTCTGAAATTTTGACGTTTCAGCTTTTTCACATCATTTTGCATGCATACACGTTCATGACATTGATTTGGTATAATGTTTTATGCAAAAGTTTAAAACTTTCATGAATTGGATATTTAAGTTGCATTATTGCATCATGTTGGATTGTTTGATATCTATTCTACTCTACTTAAGCTAGCTTTCATCACATTTTAGAAAGAATATTCCAAAGAGGCAGATATTATAATACCCATAAGTTGAAAATTCAAAACAAGGAAAAAAATCTGATATTTGGCACTGGTGCAAGGACCACGAGCCAATCTATGGCTCATACAGTGTTATACAGATCATAGATGGGGGTTGCGTAGGTGATCCCTAAACTTATAAATTTTTTTAAAAAAATTGGGTAATTTACAAAGGACTTGTATAGCTTGTGGTTTGTTATATGGCTCGTAGAGCGAGCTCGTGATTGAGATTCAAAAGGTAAAAAATGTTAACTTGACAGTAGGATGAGGACCTTATACAAGTTGTGATTGGGTTGACGAGTCGTGAGTTGGATTTGTAAAACCTTTAGACACTTAGAATTCTTCTAGAATTTTCAAACAGGTTATGAGGGAGTTTTTATGGGCCATCAATCGATTTATGGATCGTGGTTTCAAGTCACTGCTTGGGTCCAACTTTAAGGTCTTAGAAAATTAATCTATATACCAACAAGACAGACCCATAGAATTAGATAAGAGATGTTTTTTTTTTTTTGGTTCATGAATTGGATAGCACGTCCTAGAAATTTGGCTAAGTGTTGCCAGGGTCTACGAGGGATTATTACGACTAGTGAAAGGAATTACAAGCCGTAGAAGGTAGTTTGTGGGCAATTCCAAAGACCCTGATTTTTCTGCCTAATATCCACGATTGGATTTTCACGATTTGTACATGAGTTTACTACCCATAGACCCCTGCTTGTAGTTTACTCTTGCAAATTTTAATGACGGGTATTTTTTTGAAATTTTTTACCATCCTAGCCCTTAAACTACACCATTTTGATCCTATAACAACCCATAATTGTCCCAAACCTCACTAGTACACCTCATTCTTACCCAAATCCCTCTCACTCTCAAATTCTCTCAAGTCTTTCCTCAAGCTCAATTGAAGAAAGCAAGCTAGGTTTCCAAACCCTCCATTATTTTTTCTAGATTTCTCCTAGTATTTAATTTAAGGTATGCAAGTATTCATCCACAGAGCCCTTTCATCTATGGAGCCCAACAAATTTCTCTCTTTTTCAAAAAATTACAAGTATGTATTTTATGGGCTTGATGATCTTAAATTGTATGAATTATGGTTCATATTATGATTATTTATTCAATTATGCAAGAATTGCTACAAAATTGTATGTTTATATGGTTTACAGGTGCATACTAATGCATGCAATCTAGGGTCCCGAGATTTTCTATGAATTTATTCAATTTTGACTCCATTAATATTATTATACATGATTATGGATGTTTTCAATCTAATTTCACGATTTTAAATTAATTATTGGGGAACCTATCTTTTACCCTATTTTCACTTACAAGTCATGAATTATAAAATTTCAAATGCTCAAGCAAATTTATAAAAAGAGAGGCCTAAGATCCTAATGACACTTTTAATTGAGGTCATATTCGTAATGATGGAAGGCCGACACCCACATTACATGAATCATATGAAAATGAGTTGTTCTATGAACAAGTTTCTATGAATTGGATTGGTGGTTATGAATGGCCTTTCCTACATCACAAGCTTATGAAAATTATGAAATATGATATATGAAAAGCTTATGAATTCATGATATGTATAACTTTCATAGTAGATATTTCATGGAATTTTGAGTTAGCATTGAGTAGGCTTTGAGGTGGGGACTCAACCTAGATAGTTCCTAGCAGCTATCTCTAGTCGCATAAGTACATGCCGCCATAAGATTATTGCCTATATGGCCTAGCTAGTGGATCCACATATAACATATGTTCATGACACCCACCTAGAGAGATAGATTTTACCTTGGCAAGTAAATTCCCTTTTCTCCAATAAATGGGTAGACATTGAGATTTCATGTTATAGCTCGCATGATCTTATTGTCGGTTATGGCTATATCCCGCATATGTATGATTCTTTATGATGCTTCTCTTGGATATTCATAGTTCTTACTTTTACATGATGCTCTTATAATTTACTTGTGTGTTGATCCCTCTCATGTCCACTTATGTCTTAATACCTCTCTTATCATATTATTTAAATTGGTCATTTACACAATATGGTTTATCATGTATTATATCGTCTACAAACTTAGTACATTCAAATGTAGTAACACATACTTCTTTGAGTACCTTATATCACATGTAGGGTCAAATGCTTCATCTCATTTCCATGTCTAGTTGGTGATTACTTGAAGATTTGGTGATGAGTCCTCATGCTTCGGGGACAATTCTATCAGTTCATACTCTTGTCTTTTGTCACTTTTGATACTTTTAAACTATGTCGTCTTATTTCTTAGTTGAGGGTGAGCTAGGAACATGTCCATAGCCCCCACCTATGTTAGATCAAGTAGATGCATGTTTGGATTTTGTATGAAGTATGTTTTGTCTTTCATTCGGCAATGGTTGCTTTCTTACTATTGAGTTGTTAGATCGAGACTTATTTTCACTTGCCAAGAATATTTGGGAACTTGGGGCCAAACACTAGCAGTGTGCGTTCGATTTTTCGGTTCGGTGTTGTTAAAGTTCGATTCGATTTTTGGTATCCGATTTTTAAAAAAATGAGCACCATACTCCGCACCAAAATAGATTGGTTCGGCATAGTTTTTTCAACTTCAGTTCAGTTTATTTTGATATTTTTAAAACGATTTTTTGGTGCAAACTAAAAATAAAATAAAAACGATTAAACAAAAAAGGGTGAGCAATTTCCAGCAGCTACTTTTATGCTAGCCATTAACCACAACAAACACCATTAGAGAATTAGATAACAGATAAATAAAATCATGAAATGGATTATCTATTTCCAGATCTGCGTGTGAAGATCAGATAAAAATTGTAAGAAGAACCTAGCAAAAATTTACCTACAAATAAGTGCAACAAGAAAAAATTAATTAGGGATAACTTACCCAAACCAGAGATAAATCTGAAGACTTGACAAGCGATTCTTATATTTAAAAATATACTTGACAAGGATTACTGTAACATCATAAAATTAGATTAAAATTTAAAAATAAAAATATAAAAGTATATATTAATATAATTAAATTTCAATTTTTTAGTGCGCTGCAATTTTGAAATCCTTATATCAAATATCAAATTGAAGAATTGAAAAAAAAATTAAAATCGAATTAATTCATTCAATTTGATTTTTCAATTTTTTTTCCCATGCCTACTTAAAAACTATTTTAATTGAAAATCACTTGTAAGCATACAACTTGAAACTGGAAGAAAACAGAAACTAAAAAGCCTTTTAGGGTTTACTTATAATTTAGTTCCAGAATTAGGGTGGGCGTGGGCAAGACAATGCTGCACTAGTCTCAATTTATAGATTTCCTTAAGCAAAAGCGCCACAAGCTAAACCCTTGCAAAACCCCAACCCGCAGACCATAACGAAGCTCAACTCGTAACATCAATGGCGGACAATTCCAAAAAGCGAAAGCATGCTCCAACAGCCGGAGGAAAATCAGCTCCCAAGAAACTGAAATCATCAACCGACAAGGTTCTGAAGAATCCCCATAAATTGTCAAAGCAGCTCGGAGATAAAAAGCAACAACCTAAGCCCCATATCCCACTTGACTCCAAGAGAGAGCGTCGTTTACAGGCAAAGGTATCCCAATAGTTCTGTTCAAAATTTTGTATTATTTTCGCCCTTTTTCAATTGGTTTTGGTGAAGGGGGGATTCAAATGGCAAAAAGTTTGGAATTTCAGTTCCAAAATCGTTTTGTTTCTCTGCTTTTTCTTTTCTAATTTTTTGGTAATGTCACCAATAGTTCCGTTAAAAAATTATTATTTTGCTGCAGGAGCTAGCTGAAGCAAGGAAGAAGAAGAGGAAGAAACATTACACATTGGAGCAAGTACTGAATTTTCTTAAGCTTTAAGTTATAAAAAAGCTAGTTTTTTTCTTTTCTGATCGCTATGGTGAAAGATAGCATGCTCTATTGCACTTCTTTTCATCTTTTGCTGTTTTATCTAGAAGTATGTTTTATTCCATCTTATTATCCTAGTGAAATCTATATATTGACCCATTTATTGAAAATGTAAAGATAGCTTGAATTATCAAAAGACTAGGTGAGAAACTGGATTTGGTCTCTGTTTAAAATTTTAACTGAAATATTTCTTAATATTACATGTAAAAGTTTGGCAGTTCTCATCGGATTTGGGCTTGTAAGACCTCAGCTTTGATATTTCAGCTCCATACTTAAGCTTAGCGTTGAATGTTTGTGTAAATGGTAAATGTTTATCACTATGGTTTCTCAACCTTAACATGACTTCATGAAAACACTGCTGGTTGATTGTTTGTTTTGGCAAAGCTGTTTGTGTTATCTGGATATGCTCGCTTTCTCATTCATCTATTGGTCTTATAATAGGAGCTTGCATCACTATGGGAGAAGATGAGAACTCGAAATATTGCGAAAGAAGAAAGATCAAGGTGTGCTGTCATACAACTTCAAACATTTGAGTTGATCCTGACTCTTGATGGAAAATTGTAATTTATTTGTTACTCAAGTCTTTATAATGGCTTTTATTCTTTTTATCCATTGTTGCAGATTGGTGAGTGATGCTTTGAAGAAAATGAAAGGGAAGATCCCTGAAATAGCAAGCTCTCATGTTTCTTCTCGTGTCCTTCAGGTTCTATTTTTTTCCTCTTCTTCCTGTTGGTGACAAAGATTTATGATACTTCTAATGGTTTTGCTAACTCCTTTTTTTTTTAAAAAAAAAATATATTGTTAGACTTGTGTGAAACATTGTACACAAGATGAAAGGAATGCTGTGTTTGTGGAGATTCGACCTCATTTTATCACTCTTGCTACCAATACCTATGCAGTTCATCTGGTGACAAAGATTCTTGATAATGGTAATTTTGTAGTCATTATTCTTCTGAGCAATTTAATCAACTAAAAAAGAATTTATCTGACCTTTTCTGACATTTTCTTTTATGCTTTGCAGCATCCAAAGAGCAGCAAGCACAATTTATTTCCGCTCTTCATGGGCATGTTGCTACTCTTCTTAGGCATATGGTTGGTTCACTTGGTAAGATGACCTGTCCTAATGCTGTGAACTTGGTTTTGATTAATTGTCTGCCCAAGATTTCGTTCTATTTTGCTCGATCCTGCATTTCTGTTTGATAATCAATTCATTAGCTGTTGCACAGCTGTAATTTTGGGATAAGGATCTAATCCCAGTTAATCCCGTGATAAAACACTGTTTTTACTTTTGCAGTTGTTGAACATGCTTATCAGTTGGGAAATGCTGCTCAAAAACAAACTCTTCTAATGGAGCTGTATTCCCCAGAGCTTCAGTTGTTCAAAGATTTGATCTCAGCAAAGGAAGCAAGGTAAGTCCAAGCTGTTAATGACAGCATGCTGCATGCGTACTTTAGACTGTTCAAAAGTTTTCTAGGTTGTAATGTCAGCTTGTGACATGTTTTTTCTTCTTCAACAGGATATCCTTATGATATTTTTTGTTTTACTATGCATAACATTTTCTTATAAATATCCTCTACTGTTGCTCCTTCATTTTATATTGTTCATTAAATTGCTAATCACCTTACTCTGTGTATTGATGGTAAACGTTGGTGTAAAAATAGAAGCGATCATGTTGATTCTTTTTCCATGAAATATACTTTACATTCTACCTCATATTTGTACTTAATGAATGCATTTGTTTCCTAATTTAGCTGCCATTCACATTTTATGATACTTCCCAGGTTAGTTGATGTTATATCCAACCTACAGCTTCAAGAGGGTTCAGTCTTACGGCACATGACTTCTGTACTTCAGCCTATTTTGGAGAAAGGAATACTGGACCACTCAATTATACACAGGGCACTGGTGGAGTACTTAACTATTGCTGATCAGGTAGCTCAGAAACGTTAATGAGGTATTAATGAGTTGGCTTATTCTGAATCATCCTTTCTAAATTTAAGTCTGTTCCAAGTCTTCTGCTGCAGAAATAATCCAGCAGTTGTCAGGTCCAGACCTTGTTCGGATGATTCACACAAAGGATGGATCCAAGCTTGGGATATTCTGCATTAAACATGGGAGCGCAAAGGTTTTGGAGCACTCTTTATATGTCTTAAACTTGTCCTAGTGGATTTTCTGTTAGTGAATGTATTTCAAATGCCATTTGCTTTTCTGTTTTAGGAGCGGAAGAAAATCATCAAAGGGATGAAAGACAAGGTTGGAAAGATAGCACATGATAAATGTGGAGTTTTGGTAAGCATGATTTTCTTGCATTTGCTAAATTCTTTGGTCTATTTGCATCTATCGTGCCTTCTATCAGATACTTGCCGATCTTCATCCGTGCACCTTCTCTCATTTATTAGTACCTTTATACTCCTCTTATTTTCACAGCTTTCCGTTCTCAATAACTTTCAGGTGCTTGTCTCCATCCTTTCAATTATAGATGACACGAAACTTCTAACAAAGGTTTGTTCCAGCTGCTTTTCCTATCTTATCCCTGCTGCAATCTGTTATCAAAGAGTTCAACTCGTAAAGCTGGTCAGGTTGAACTCTTTGCAGGTCATCATTCGTGAGCTTGAAGGAATATTGAAGGAGCTTCTTTCAGATCAGGTCCGTCCGTCATCTGGTGCAGAAAACTTCTGCCCCCTTCACCCTTACCAGCTTTTGCGCATTTGTCCTGTGAATTTTTTTTATTGTGGTTGTCACAGAATGGTAGGCGCCCATTGTTGCAATTACTACATCCGAATTGCTCGCGCCATTTCAGCCCTGATGAGCTAGCAGCCCTTGGTTCATCTGTTCCTTCGCTTGTCTCCAAGGTACTTTTTAAGCTTTTCTTGAAATTACAGTCATTATATTATTATAAACGTTCATTCTAAGCAGTGCATTTAAATTTAATCATTGTTTTATCATACAATTTGATAGGGCCCCTCGGAAGTAAATGTTGCATTGGGTGGAGAAACAGGAACTTCAGTGCTTGGTGAAGCTGGTAAAGAAGATAGCTGTCATGCCACCCAAACTTCACATTCGAATGAAGGAGGAAAGAAGGATCCTCTTACAAGACGGCAAGAATTATTGTTCAATAGTGGGCTAGCTGAGGTCAATATGATTTCTACTTTCTCATTCATGTATCTATAGAGCTGTTTCTTATTCAGAGTTATCAAGCTATTTGCCTTGCCCATTTCACTTTCTGTGATCGTTTGCTTCAGCCACTTCCTTTATAAAATGAATTTCCCCCCTCCTTTACGAACTCACCTTTATCCCTTTACCAAGTCAGTCCTCAATAATGCAGAAACTCATCGATGCATGTTGTGAGATGGCGGAGGAATTGCTAAGATCAAACTTCGGTAAAGATGTCATATATGAGGTATTATCCTGTTTGATTTTAATAAAATTGTGGTATTTTAAATGTATCCTAACCTTTAGGTACCACTAGGTCCTGAATAAATGTTGGATGTTTTGCCTGAACTATGCCTCTTATTTTATTTTTAGACTTCATAGAAGATGAACTTTAGGTTGTGACATTACATGTTGACCTACTTCATCTAGAACTCAACTGTACTTAATCTGGAAATATGACTGCCTTTAGTGCTTAAAACATGCTAAATCTGTTGTTTGGCTGTCACGAAGATGTTCCACACATTTTGGTTTGATATAGGTTGCCATGGGAGGTACTGACAGCATCCTTCGTCCAACTTTAGATGGAAAGTTGGAAACCTTACATGGTGTTATAGCATCTCTGGCAGCACATCCTAAAATGGAGGGATCAGATGAGCAACATCTCTTTGAACACTTCCATTCTAGCAGGACCATCAGAAAACTGATCTTGGACTCCCCTTCTTTTGCTTGCACTTTGTATGAAAAAGCACTGAAAGGAAAATGTTCAATTTGGGCTCAAGGCCACAGGTTGGTTAAGTTGGTAGAGCATTGAGCTTTTAACCTACAATTTCCTCCTTTGAATCAAATTTGCAGAGAAACAACCTCTTGCTGACTTCTTTTACAATTTGCAGTGCGAAAGTAATTAGTGCACTGTTGGAAACTTCAAGTTCCATGGTACACAAGCTTGTGAAGGAGGAGGTGCAACCATTGGTAGATGATGGTATCCTCAAATTAGCCAAATGATCTCTTAAAGCGGAATGAACCAACGATGAGGATGATCTTCTTCCAAGGTTATTATTAGATCAAGGAATGCATTGGACAAGTTCCTGGCAAATGCCTTCACACTCAAATGGTGAAGTTTTCCGTGCCAATGAATAGGTGATGCAACAAAATGAGAGTTTTTTTTTTTTGTACCATATATAAAAATATGGAGAACTTCTGTCCTGTTGAAATCTTGCATTGTTTCTTAATATTCAGTAAAGCTCTTTATTAATCATTAAATCACATTTAAGAGGTATTTGAAGTCTGGTTTGGCCATGACATGAAAGAAGTTAAAAAACTTGAATCAAAGCATCCGTTGCTAGCTGTAAGTTTTCTTTTCAGTGCAGTATGATCAAAACACTGCCAGGAAACGACACTAATGAATTATTAGACAACCTAAAGGAGATGAGAATTGCCTCACAGAATAGAAGCATAACAGCTGTTAGTTGTTGAACATATATGCTTAGAGCTGGTTTCTATGTACATAGGCTTCCATTTCTGATCTGGACTCAAACACTGGGTAGCTAGACACATGTTTCCGAGTGCTACTTTCGTGAAATCCATGAAATAACTTCCTATAATTGCGAGGATGAGGATAACCTTGTAACTCATAATCTGATGGGTTGAAGATTGGTGTCTCATTTTGTCTTGCGAAAGTTTAGGTTGGTTCAATGAGTATATAGAGGGGGCAGCCTTGGCCTTCAAGCAGGTATTTATAATTGCAGCTTCTTCCATTAATCTGTCTTTAAGTTCTGTAACTCGTCGCGAAATGCTTCTGGAAACTGGCCTTGCCTTGTTCAGAGGAGGAAATGTTTTGGCCGGTTGTGCAACATTTCCATGTCTTGGTGTTTTTTCACTTGATTTTATGGAGCAGTTTGGGCATATATGGTTTCTTCTGTCTGTTTCAAAAGCGTCTCTGCTTGCTTCATCCGTCAGGCAAACATATGCCTGTACCAAAACAAGATGAGCTTTTAGTAATAAATAAATTAAAAATGGCAATGATAGCTAATTATTCAAAAGCATAAAAATAAGGACACTATTAATGAGTCTTGTTTTCCACTTCAATTTCATGTATAACTAACTACAGCTACCTGCTATTATGCATTTAAAATCTTAAAATGCAAGCTGTGAAAGGAATTGAAGACTTCAAGGCTAAAAGATTTTTAGGAGGACTATTTTGGAAGAAGGCTTTTTCCTTGAAGGCAACACAAAAACTGTATAATCATATTCTACATGTAAATGAATAAACACACTACTTTTTCCACAAGAGCACTTCATTAGCAGAGCATATTTTGTGGCGAAAATACATAAAATTCCAACTCTGGGAGTGCGTAAAAAGAAAGATAAAGAGGGGAGTGGAGAAGCTTTAAAACCAGTAGATATAACTGAAAAAGAATGTGATAATTAAATCATAGTCCATGGACATTGCTTAAGGAAAAGTTACATATATTTATGCCTGCTACCTGGGAAACCAACTTGAATGCAATTTCAGCTTTGGGATGTTTGTTCTTATCAGGATGAAGCTGCAAAGCTATATCAAGTTATTGTTAATTAGAAGGTGAGAGCAGGTAAACAGAGCTTTTGAAAATACAATACAAATATATAGTACCTAGTTTACGATATCGCTGCTTAATCACATCAGCGCACGCACTCTCATCGACCTGATCAACTCAGAAATGAGAAGGTGGCAACTTGGAATTGAAAATGAGATGACAATTAGGTTACAATGAGGAGGACATTATACATACATCAAGAAGACGATACCAATCGATGAATGCAGGATAGAGATGAGTACAAGGAAATGAAAGATGACAAATTTCAGATGCCAATTGCCATTTTGCGTCCTGATCTTGATTTCTTTCCATGATTAATGAATTCTTGAGCTCTATGGCTAGTACTTGAATATGTAAGTATGTGTACCAAATTCAACTGCAATGATAATGGATGGAATTAAAGAATGGGTGGAGCGGTTAAGAAAAAGAAGCGGGGTTTTCTAAAGTGGTTCAGTTGGTGGGACGAACAAAATAATGCCTATATTCCATTTAATCTTCACCAGTTTCGAATTAAGTTCGAATAAATAATTATACATTAAAAAAAAAGTGTAAATTTCTGTGTATGGTATGGTGACTTATTAATCCAAGTCAAAATGGTTGGTGGTCGTCTAAATCTACTGAGATGAGCACGTTGCAAAATAATACATAACAAAACCATTCTAGAAACATGTTACTTACATGAATCATAGACAACAAACACAAAGCACATACTACATACAAATCGTGCTAAAAATTGAACTCAAGGCAAATATCTTGAAGTAAGTTCGACTCTATGTCTACGTTCTTTTACAGTGATCCCAAACTCATACTCGAACTCTCTCAATCCTTAGATAGGCAAATATCGTATAGAAAACTAATATTTTTTCTAAATAAAAAGAACCCTACTTATAGGTTATAGAGACCTTTTTTCCTCCAAGAATTGAAGAAAATTAACAACTTGTTTGGATAGTGGTTTTCGATAGTATGGTTAGGAAGAGAATCACATTTGTTTTGATTGTTTCTTTAATTATATGGTATGATATGGTTTAGTTTCATGGTTACAAAATGATAAAAATACTCACTTTTTAAGACCACCTATATGGTGGTATCCCATTATTTACTTCTTCTTTTTTTCCAATTATACCCTTACTTTATTTTGAATAATTAATTTATCCTTCATTCTTTAATTTATCATAATATATTTACTGCTTTTACAGTCGTATTACTCATTCTCCTCTGCAGTAACTTTTGAAGCTTCTCTTTCGCCTCCAGTCTTCTCTCCATGTTTTAGTCTATTCTTTTAATATTCATTTTTTTTATTTCTCTTATTTCACATAAAATAAGTTAATTCGGTTGGCTACTATTTTAATGTTTATAATAATTAAGGGTATTTTCATAAATTTATCAGTTACGATGTAGTTATTATATTATCAAATTAAACAACAAATTATAATTAAACAATGACAAACCATACAATCTATCTAAACATTGAATTGTATTGTATTGCACAATGTTATAGCTGTCACTAGGGGTTAACAAAATCAAATCAAAAACCAAATCAAAGCCCAAATCAAGTCAACCCGAGAAAAAGTTCTGACTAGTGGTTTGATTTGACTTGGTTTGGTATTAAAAAGAAAAACCCGACTATATTTGGGTTGGTTTGATTTTAACTTTAAAAAACCAAACCAACCCGACATCATTATATATATATTATATATATATATATATATCTTTTTAAAATATTATTTTAAATTTGACTTAGAATTTCGGATGATCTAATAAAGCCTATAATCCATAGATATTAGTAGGGATAATTACCTTTTTGAGTTTCTTTTTTTATAAAATATTTACTATTTTTTTAAATGTATTTTTTATTTATTGTCTAGGTATACCATATTTAGTAAATATTCATTATTTATAGCAATTGTATTATGTATTAAAAGTGAATTATATATATAATATATATGTATATTAAATGTATTATATTTATTTGGATAAAAAATGTCAAGCCCTGGGAGAGTACCCTTGGCATGGCCGACACTTGAAGAACCATTGTTGATTCCCCATTGTTGATTCCCCAAGAGAACCACCTGGCCTCATCGTCACATCAACTCAACAGCGAAAGAATATCTCAAATAGAAAGGCATCATATGAATAAAATATAACTCAACTAACTCATAGTTTTCCAATGAATAAGTTTGGAATATAAAATACTCAACAATCTAGATGGTGCCATGACAGTCCATGGACATCACAAATCAAAGAAGATAAAGTACTCAATGAAAGTAAGAAGATAAAGGGGTTCCTCCGAAAAAGCAAGGAGGGCTCACTAACACTGGGGAAATGCACTGATCTGGACCTCAACGATGCGCGGGCTAAAATCCTCTATCACCTATATCTGTATCATGAAACGATGCAGGTCCAGATGGACGTCAGTACATGGAATATACTGGTATGTGAAATAGCTCAAGAAAATAAGGCTCACTCACTGATATCGACTCAACAACTCATGCTTAACTCAATACATGCAAGTTTAAAGTAAATCATGCTTTTAAAGTAAACCCTGTCGGAATCGACTCAGTTTAAAATATCATGCTCAATCAATGTTGTTTACAGCTAATCCCATCACCTTTAGTTTGGTGATGCACAACAAAGGTGACGTCGTTGTCACGCCCGCTCTAAACTTGCCACGGTAAAGGACGATCAACTTCTCTCTTAGATCCATAGTAAATGTCCACTTTTGGGACAAGAGCTGCCAAAACAAGCTGCACGACTATCCTACGGTAGCAACTTAGTTTTGTGAGTCAAAGTAGATGTTTACTTGCTCCTAGCTCGGTGCTCGATACTCTTCCCAAGACTAAAACATGCTCAACTCAATCCTCAAATGCTCAATCAATCACATCGAAATCTCAACCTCATTGGGTTACCTCATCTCAATTCGTCTTAGTTACTCATCAACTCAGTCAATCAATGTAGACAATCGAACTCGACTAAGACTCAGACAGTTATTTAGACTCATTAAAATTTACTCATAATGCAATGTAAGTAAGTTTCATGGTAGTATAAGTAATTTTTTTTTAAAAAATTTTCATGCTCTATGATGCTCAATTTTCTCGACTCATCAACTCAACGTCAAACTCAGACCTCAACTCAATCCATTCATAGAATTTCATAGAATTATGCAATTTGGGTTCATGCTATCAAGTATAAAATACATATGTAAATCTCATATCAATGATCATACAATACAACAATTTTCTCATGTAACATAATAAGGTCTCGTGATAATTGCAAGAATTTAGAAATTATATGATAGAATTTCCAAAACTCAATTCTTGTCCTCAATGTCGACTCAATAAGTGAAAAAGGTGTATGAACAAACATGATTCCACACTTTAGTAAGCCTTACATACTTGGGAATGGAAGAAACAATCAGATTTCAATAAATCCTCGTGTTAGAATCAAGATTTCTTGCTCTTCTCCTCCTTCTAATATTCTTCAAGAAAGCCCTAAGTGATGAATGGTGGAAAATATGTTTAGGGTCTCATTCAGGACATAAATTAAGTCGTAAATGTCCAAGGGTTAAATTAAAAAGGTCAGGAATAGATAAAATTACCCTTCCTAAAAGCTATCGCCTGGGTTTGCAAGACCCCTCTATGAGGCATAGAACATTCTACGGGTTGTAAATAGCCTCTTGTGAATGGGGTCTGAAAATCTGAGTTACTAGAAATTTGCTCGAGACCTCTTTTACAAGCCATAAAAATTTTTACAGACCGTAGACCGCCTCTCGTAAATAAAGGGTCCTGAAACTTGAGTTACTGGAATTTTTCACGGAACCCCCCTCTACGAGTCGTGGAATACTTCACGAGCCGTATACACTACTAAAAAAAAAGGAAAAATCGACCATGAAATACCGACTTCCGGAGGTCGGTATTACTGTAATTACCGACTTCCACTTCGAGCCTTAGTTGGGAAAACCTTGGTCGCTTTTCCATACCGACTTCTGGAAGTCAGTATCTACCGACCTCGTCCGACTTCACGAAGTCGTTTATATTTTTAAGTCGAAAAATTAGTAATTTTGTTTTTTTAAACATTTTCCGACTTCAGGAGGTCACTATAGTGTATATGTTTTTTTTTCTAATTTTTAATATTTTCGACCTCCTGAGGTCGTTTAAATAATAAAATATTATTATTGATACCGACTACAAGAGGTTGGTATTATATATTTTTATTATTATAATTGTTTAATATTTTTGACCTCCTGAGGTTGTTTAAATAATAAACTGTTATTATTGATACCGACTACAAGAGATCGGTATTATTTATTTTTATTTTAATTTTTTTGTTGATTTTCCCACCCACTGAGGTCGGTATTATTGATTTATATAATTTTATTTTTTTGATATTCCGATCTCTTTCAGTCGGTATTAATTTATTTTTATTATTTTTATTTACTGCAAAACTACCTCTTTGCGACTTCCAAAGGTCGATATTAATTATTTTTATTATTTTTATTTTCTGCGAAACCGACCGCTTTGCGACTTCCAGAGGTCGATTTTCTGGAAGGTCTTCCCTTTCTATTTTCTTCCAATAGTTCGACCTATCCAGAAAAATTGTCGGCCTGGTGACCCTTTCACTCTTCCACGGACTGATACATGTACCGAATGCTCATACGGGAAAGTTGACTCCTGGAAACAGAATTGGCAGCACACTGCTGCAAATTTCTTGCCCACCTGTATGCATAATTGACCAACCTCAACAGAATTCCAACAAAGCAGTTTCAATATTTCTATTACACAATTTTAGATTAACTAATTAAACCTTGAATCCATTCAAATAAAATCAAAATACCATCAAAGTATTAGTACAAAACGTGAAATATTTACTAAATAGAACTATGCTTCATCACTCTCCTCTTCACTTTCCTCTTCACTCTCATCCCCAAAAGCTCGACTGGCCGGAGGAATGATTTTTCCTGAATCAAAAAGAGAATTTAGTTGGGCCCGAAGCTCCATATACCTTTGTCTATCTACGACAGTTTGCTCGTCTCTCTTCTTCTCTCTTTCGGCTACTGCAGCAAGTTCGACAGTGAGCAAAGATATCTTATCCTCCATTTTAGATAGTGTCACTTTATCCACACCATCAATGCTTGAAGAGGATGCACAATAAAACCAACTCTTCTTCTCGTGATAGGCCTTTTCTGTGTAACCGTAGACTACCCCTCTAACCGGTTCACCTGCACTCTCTCGCCACAACTGCTCGGTAATTTCTTGTGACAGTGGTGCATCTTGACTTTCCACAGGTAGGGTACTACGAAACTCCTGTAGTTTTTGCGTAAACCTCTCCTATAATTTAAATGAAAAACTATTAGAATAAAAATATTACATCAAGCAAAGTAGTTACATCAAGCAAAGTAGTTATGGAATTTTAAATCCGATTTGAAAATTAATAATCACACACAGAATGACAAAATTATAATTAAAATAGACTACCATTTCGAAAATTAAATAATTCTAATGATCTGACATCTTATTACTATATAACAACAGTGTCTCATCACCACACAAAATCAAGATTCGAGATGGTCTGAATTACAAAAACTATTTCTCTTTACTGGATAAAAATATGTTGTTTGCAGTACTTGCTAGCTTATTGAATTATCAAAATATATCCAGGATGTAAACCAAAGTTGCTATCAAAACCTTAATTAATGCACCACATCAAAATATTTATTTTATTTCTCTGATCAGTACATGTACCGAATAACTTTGCTCAAGTTTAGGCTGAACATATACTCACAATTTCACTTCAACCCAACCTTAAAGACAACTTTATGCAAAACAAGTACATTATCACCAAATAAAAAGCTAAGTGTTGTCACTTATGCAAAACAAACATATTGCAAGAATTTAATTTTGTCATCAATAGGATCAACTAGTGTTAACAATAGGTGGACACAAATTGATATTGCAAGAATTTAATTTTGTCATCAATATGATCAACTAGTGTCAATGTTTATGCCTAAACAAACATATTATCACTAAGCAAGTAAAAGACCACCACAAAACTCAGCAAAGTAATCAAGAGACAAGATAAAGAACAAACAAAGACATCAAAACCCACAAGAAAACATGTGACAGTTACCTGAATAATCAACTTCTTCAGTTAATAAAAAAATTACCAAAATGCCAAAAACATTAACCATTAAAAGGCAAACATGAAAAATTAGCAAAGTCAGTTAAGACACAGACTCGAAAAGGAGGAGAAAAAGGCAACAAAATATAATTGTGATTGATTTCTCATACACCTATTTAAAGGAAAAAAGGAAAGACGACATAAGACGGAGAAACTTACAGCTTCGCCGGAGAGAGAGTTGCCGCCAGAACAAAGGTGTTGCCGCTCGATTGTCTTCTTAGGGAAAGCAAGAACTAGACTTAGGGTTTTTCTTTTAAGAGAGGTGGAAAAGGCAGACTTAGAAAAAAGAGTTTGGCGGGTCATCTAAAAATTACCGACCTCCAGAAGTCGGTATTTTTATTATTTGAAGTCGAAATTCTTTTTTAAAAAATAACTCTTATTAATATATATGGTAGACTTTATAATACCAACCTCTTAAGGTCAATTTTGTTGATTAATATTAAAATAAATATTTAAAAATCATCGATTTCAAGAAGTCACTATTATTTACACAAAATAATAATGAAAACATATCGATCCCTTGAGGTCAAATTTTATTAATTAAAATAAAATTATATAATGAATATCAACCTTAAGATATTGATATTCTTAAAAATAAATATATATTTTAAATTTACCAATCAATTGAGGTCAAATTTTGAAGAATAATTTTATATATTATTTATATATACTTTTATTTTTTCAACAAATTATTATAAACAAATAAATCATCGATTATCCACAAAGATTGATATTTGTGGAATTGATTTGATTTGTTAACGAGTATAACAATAGTAGTTTACATTTATTACATCCTACTTATATCAACGTATTTCATACTTGAATTCAATTAGCGGCGCATATAAGATCACTTTTAATAAGGGGGGTCAAAATTTGTTAAAAAATACACTTATGAACTAGTAGAAGGGCATAGAACTAGTATGTTGTTGTATATCATTTGATGGGATAAGATGCTCAAGGTTAATTAAACGAATAGTTAATTAATTATGCATATAAATTTCATAAATCAATTAAATTTCTTTAATTGATAATGTATTTCATACTCAAACCATTAATACATAGCACTTTTTTTTTATTACACTACTCGACGAGTATATATAACATCCTAACGTATTTCATACATGTTCGATGGATATTCTCATTTGCCTTTTGCCTATGATATTACTATACGAGAGGTTCATTTAAGTTTGGACACACATACTTTGATATAGTTTATACACACACACTATATATATATATATATATCAACAATATTTCATATTTGAATGTGAATTATCAGTGTTTTATTGTCTATTTCGCGAATTCTAATGTTTTAATAAAATTATAAAAAGACGTTGCACTTTTAAAAGAATTAATTGTAAGCTTAAAATAATATTATACTAAGTAAGAAAATAATGATTAATAAAAATAATTTTTAAAAAATTGACCTTTGTATGTTGATTTTATTAAAAATAATTAGATAATATAGTGTACACTGATCTCCAGTGGTTGGTATCAGATTAAATAAAAATAAAAATAAAATTGATCATGTTAATACCGACATTCGGAGGTCGGTATTTTATATTAATTTATTTTTTATTTTACATAAAACCAACTTTTAAAGGACTATTTCTTTAAATTTAATAGAAAATATTATTTTATTAGTTTCGTATTTTTATTTACATAAGATTAAAATTTATTCTTGATTTGGTAATATATTACTGACCATTAAAGGTCGATATCAATAAAAATAATTAAATAAAAAGAAAAATATCGACTCCTTGTAGTCATAATTTACATATTAACACACAATAATGAATTTAGCAAGAACTAAAAAATAACAATATAAAAGTATGAATTTTAAAATTCGAGCCAAAATTGGGTGTCGACAATATATATATATTGTTTGTTTCATATGTCTCTAGTGAATTATTGTTTATCTTTACCTACGAGTGATCACTACACAAGATGTTCATTTAAGTGGGGCGTATAAATATTGATAAAATTTATTTTGTATAATATTTCATGAGTATATATTTATTACTTCCTAAAATCAATGAATCATAGGTGTTCTGTTGTATTTGTCATTAAACGAGACTACATATTCAAGGTTCCACGACGAAACACTTGATTTGTTATGACATTTCTATAAATATCACATCACATTTCATATTCAAATAGTTTATCGATTAGCTCTTGACCACAACATCATTTTATAAAACTTAAATTCACGATGGACTAATAGAATTTATTGTATTAGTCTATGAATAAATATAAGTACCTCCTAATTAGTATCAGCGTTATTTCATACTTCGAATATGAGTTGTTCTTTGTCTACTCTACGACTACTAATTTTTTTTTAATAAAATTATACAAAATTATTACACTTTCAAAAAAATGAAAACAATAGTAATATAAAATAGAACAATAATGATTAATAAAAATATATTTTTTTAAAAAATTAAACTATGGATATCAATTTTGTCAAAAATAATTGGATAAAACAAAAAATACCGACCTTCGGATGTCGGTATTACATAAAACTTTAATAAAAATAAAATTAATTACATTAAATTAAATTAAATTATATTGACCTCTGAAGGTCGATATTTCATATTTTTTTATTTTTATTTTACTTAAAATCGTCTTCTTGAGGATGATTTATTTAAAATTAATTAAAAATATAATATTTTTAGGTGAAATTGTGGTAAAATCAAATCGCATTCTTAATTTTCTAATCCGGTACCGACCATCGGAGGTTGGTTTGAATAATAATAATTAAAAATAAATAAAAAAATCAACCTCAGGTGATCACTATATGAATATTTTAATAAAAATAAAAATTAATTACATAAAATTTAATATTACCGACCTCGGGAGGTCGATATTATTAGTTTTTAAATTTTTTATTTTACACAAAATCACCCGAAAATTTATTTAAAATATTTTTTATATTTAATTGAGATAAAATTAAATATATTTTTTATTTTTAATACAATACCGACCACCAGAGGTCGATTTTTTTAGTATTTATTTTTTCGGGGAAATTTTCGGACCTCCGGAGGTCGCTATGTGATTTTTCCGCATTTTTTTGCCAAAAAGATTGACTTATTGTCGTCGGTTTTCTTAGAAAATTTTCAAGAAGTATTAATTTGAACAATACCGACCCCCGGAAGGCGAAAATTACCGACTTCCATTGGAGGTCGGTAATTTGGAGGTCGGTATTCACAGTTTTTTTAGTAGTGATACCATATTGTATATAGGCCTCAGACTTAAAAAATTTCACCAAGTCATCTACGATTTTACGAGACCTTTTTTACGAGTCGTAAACGGCCCCCGTGAACCTTCTTCTGCAGTTTTTCTCAATTTTTTTCGACATCCTTTGTGCATCCACTCTAGATTAAGTAGAAGGAATTAGGGAGTGTTAAAAAAAAATTTTGCATTACGTGTTAAAAATAAATTATGCATGTAATATAGATGTATTATACTATCTGTAAAAATGAATTTGTATGTAATATAGATGTATTGTAAGCGTTTAAAATATATTAAACTTATTTTGATAAATAATCTAAATTATATATTTAAAGAGAATTATACATGTATTAAGATTAGTTTATATAGCTCTTAATGGTAATTTATTTTTAAATATGGTATATTTAGGCAAGTTTTCCATATTAGTAACTCTAAAGCTCAAATAAAAAATCAAATCAATTCTAATACTAGCTAAAAAAAATTAATCCAGCACTAAGAAGGACAATAATAATGAATATTTATTTTTTAGTTTTACATTGTAATCAAAACACATTACCTAATTTTAATTTTTCTTTAATATTTGCTCATGTAATTATTAAGTATTTATTACACTTATTTTAGCATGATTTAATACTTTAAAGTTATGATATTTTCATTGTGACTTATTTTAGCATGATTTAGTACTTTAAAATTTGATCATCTTCATTATGATTTTTATTTGTAATATTTATTTTTTGTCATCTCATTATTATCTTTTCCTTGAATATTTTTACGTCTTCACTAATATCATATTTTGTGTTTTTCTTAAAAAGGACCTTAGATATTTGTATTTTTGATAGGAATAAAGAAATATTTGAATTATAAGTTAATTATATGTTTTTATAAATACTTAATCAAAAAATTCGAGAACACGTTCGAAAAAAGTCCAAAAATCTAAGAAAATAAAAAAAAATCCAAAAAAAATAGAAAACCCGAGAAACCCAAACTAACCCGAGGTTGAAAAACCCGATTTTATTGGTTTGGTTTAGTTTTTATATTGAAACCCGACACAAATGGTTTGATTTGATATATAAAAAATCCGAACCAACCCACCACTATGTGTCATGATCCAAAAATAAATATGATGACACTTGTCTGATCCTACCAAAACAAGTGAGCCTAAACCCAATGATAATGATAAAATACAAAATCAAAATAAGGTTAAAAGATTATTAATAGTCAATAATACGGATAAGAAAGTCCACTTGATTAAAATTTCCAAAACCTAGTTGTCACGTGCACGAACCTCTTTAATGTATTACAATAGATTTAAAAGAAAACATACTCTCAAATGATATTGTCTCTAAAGTAGAACAAAATCATAAATAAGAGTGAAAAGTCCGCTTGAACGATAAACAACTACCTCACACAATTTCCAAGGAAGCCTCGGACAAGAAAGGATAGAGAGTATGACAAACATCCAGGCTTGTAACCTACACAAATGTAGGTACGAGCTTGGATGTTGTGTAGGTTATACTCTAACTTTTAGTCTATGCATTCACCGCAGTGTGCGACACGACCCTCGAATCATAGTATCCGTTGCGGCGTGCAACATGACCCTCGAATCATAGTATCCTTCGCGGCGTACGATACGACTCTTGAATTATAGTATGCATCGCGGCGTGCAACACATTCCTCAAAATAGTACATCATCTTTAATTATTATTTTTCCTCAGTTCACATAAAACTTATCACCACCTTGTCTCAAAATTAATATAAATAGGCATGTTTACACAATAATGAGAGGACCATTTCAATGCAATGCACAATTGATAACAACTCAATCTTGATACAACATCCACTTTAACTCAATAAACCCTTCAAAATCCTTCTCAACACATCACACAAGGGAGCATGAGATTTTATACACTTAACAAAGGTCGAGAAATTCACTTGCCTTAACCAAAGTCATGATCAATGAAGTACTTTGAGCCTTCCCGTTTTGAATAGAATTCATACCACCACAAACTAATCGAATAAATAATCACAATAAGATTTTAAAACTAACACAACCAAATCTATAATCAAGTTCTAAATATCAAATGTAGGGTTAGATCTTAATTCCTCCAAACATCACAAATATGATGATAGTTATATAATACAATACACTTATTATTTAATTATTTATCTCAATATATATCAAACTTAAATCATAAAGTGAAGACTATAAAAACAATTCACTTGAAATCGAAATTTCACCGCCGGTAACCCTTGATGATGAAAAAAACTGACCTATACTATATCAATTCATCCTAATATAATAATCCAAATGATTCTTACGCCACAAACCTTATTATTATCTTATATACTAAATGTCCTCACTATAGTAGTTTTACCTATTCTTTGGCTATTTTGTTAAATGGGAAAACGTAGTGGCTGAAGTTACTTTCATCAACAATATTATAATATTTTCTACAGTATGTCAATATCCCCAATTTTTTATATAAATTGGAAAAATTGAGTTTGGATTAGTTCTAACCTGAAGAAGTTTCACCCTTCCCGTTTGCAGTTTATTTGATGTGCAGGTAAGTTATTTTCTCCCTTTTTTTCCCCTCTAATTGTTAAATCCCACTCGCCTATTTTAATACATGGCTCAAGTAATTTTGGGTATTAAATAAATTACAAACTTAGCATCCACTTACTAAATTAAATATTTAAAATGTTGTTGTTAAAATAATTCCCTAACTAAATAATTGTAGTTATCGAATAGTTCAAAATACCCATTTGAAATTTACGAAAATGATATTTTAGGAAAGCAAGAGGACTAATTCAAACGTATCATTACAATACAATACCATGTCATACCATACCATATCACACGGTACCATACATTATGAAAATTCTAACAAACCATTAAAGGATAAATAACATGTATTCTTATTTTTTTCATTAGAAATGGAATTCTGATTTCTTTAAATACTAGATATGAAAAGGCCCGTTAATGGAGCCAATATTACAAGCTTAAGTTTTATTTGTACGTGATCATATTTTAAATATTAAATTAATTTTTAATATTTTTTCGGTAAACACCATATCAAGTGATAATGAGTATTACACTTTACAAGAAAATCATCCTTTTCAAAAAAAATTTATAAAATTAAAAATTATCGCAACTAACATTAAAAGAGTACGCAATTTAATACTCATTTGAACATTATGTCACGCCCCGGAAGGGTACCCAAGATGTGATTGGCACCCAGAGACTATTGCTAGTCCCCAAGCGAACCACTTGGCCTCATTATATTCATTCAATCATATTTAACAAAATCAACGAAAAACTAAAGATGAAAAACGATGGACAATCTCAATATATATAGAGGCCATAGGCCAACAATCAAACGATTATTCTCTGACGTAGAAATAGTTTTAAAGGAAATCGGTCAAAAGATAAAGATCTCAACATCAACTCATCACTATCTAGTCTATGAAGCTTCTAATCTACTATCTAGAAGGTGCCAATGACAGGTCATGGCTACCTCAACCAATGAAGATAAAGTGCTAAACTCAAGCTAGATGATAGTAATATGGAAATCCTCCGTGAGCAAGGAGGTCTCACTGATCAGCTGAATGCGAATAAATCCTCAATAAATCCTTAATGAAACATCTGTGGATGATCTTTAATACATGTCTCTGCATCATAAAACGATGCAGTCTAACTGGACGTCAGTATATGGAATGTACGAGTATGTTAATTAAATGGCTGAATGAAACAGATATAGGAAAAATAATATAGAATCACATCAACTTATAAGATACTCAATAAGGATGTCAAATGTATATCTAAAGAAAAAATAAAGAGTATACTAATGACTCATCATTACCAATCCAAAATTCATTAATCAACTCAACTCAACTCAGAGTACTATCAGTGCAAAACCTATTTAGGAGTTTCTCTTATCCGACAACAATCACTTATGAGCCAGTGATTGTACAACAATCCCGCTGATATTGCCACATCCGTTCAATACCTTGCCAGGGTAAGAATAAATCAAATCCATAATGGATTCAGACAATTAACCGATCAAGTCCTATTGTTTCAGGACATTAAAATGGGGACATGTCCGACTTTAATAGACTTAGTCCTCAAAATAAGAATTTTTACAACTTTAATAAACTTAGTACCCAAAAGAGGAACTTATCCGACGTTAATGGACTTAGTACCCAAAATAGGAACTTGTCCTACTTTAACGGACTGAGTCCACTCCTACGCTTGGCAACATAGTTAATGAATGCGAGTTGGACTAATCTTACTCATTTCGGTGCTCGATACTCCTCCCAAGACTCAATGCTCATAAGACATCTATCTCATTAACTCAATTAGTCTCGTAAGGACTCTCATTATCTCATTAAATCAAACTCATTTGGCCCCTTCGACCTATCATCTCAATTATCTCATCAACTCAATTTCCATTCAATGGCTCAAGGCTTAGATCAATCATAAGGAAGAAGTTAATTTGACAAATCTCTAGTGTTCAATTATGAATACTCATGGAACCATCAAGCTCTATTAATTCATCATCATGCTCACATCACAATCACAATCAACATACTCAAGTCAAGGCTCTAGACTCAATCCCTAGGTTCATTCACGCATCTTTTACAAAGTAATGAATATAGGGTTTATGAATTAACTCATGTAAAGCATTTATTCAGTAAATCAAGTTTATGATGATCATCAACATGTGAAAATACGTAGGATATGTATAATTAATAAAAAATATGCATAAAGACTCAATATAGTCAAAATCTCTCTATTACCATCAATGGGGGCACATGGAAGAACATTCTCATGTTTTAGTTTAGCATTACATACTTGGAAGGAAGCTTTGACAGTCAACCTCATAACAACTCTTCTCAATCCTCTTGAATTCTCGCTCATCTTCTCTTCTCTTTAGCCCTAGCCATTGTTAGAACTTATAAAAGACATAGGAATGGTTTAAAATCCATTTTATATCTAAAACGACCTAAATTAGTCGTGGGTTAAGTTTAGGAGGGGTTGGGAAAAGTCTGGACTGCCCCTCATGAAAAACTGACAAAAATTACACTTCAGGGAACCAAGTTCGCGATGCGAACTTGGCAATTTTCATTATTTTTCGCTAAAAATCTTCCGATCGAGTTTTCTAATCCCGTAGAAAATATTAGGATCAAGTCTAAGTGTAGCTCCGCGGCAGGTCTACATAGGATCAAGTCTAAGTGTAGCTCCGCGGCAGGTCCACATCGCGGCCTGTCTCACCCTTATTCTAAGATTACGTTTCGCATCAAAAAATTATCTTTTGACCCGATTTCTCTAAAAATCAACAAAGACCATTTCCCCACTCAATTTTTCATGCTGATTGCATTTCTAGCCTCAGATTTGCCATCAGAGGTTGGAAAGTTGCGTTATGCGCACATCTCTCTTCTAGGGTATTTTAATAATTTTATTGGGTATTACATTGTATCCCCCTTGGGATCATTCATCCTCGAATGATGGGGAAAGGTAGACATCAAGGCACAAATAACAATCGGGACTTCTCTTTATACTCCATTAACCAATCAAACTCTCAAATCCTCATCACTCTCAAACAATCTCTATTTAGACTCAGTAATAGGCATATCAACTCAGGAATTAAAAAAATCAATTTGGATTAAGAGTAAGGAAATTACCTTCAACATTCTCATCATCAGGCACGAATGGAACATTAGAACTCAATCAATTCAAATCATTCAAAAGTCTCGGCAATCAGTCATTCGAACTCAAGAAGGAAGCCATCAACTTTAATCGAGAATGGGACCATCGTGATATACAAGATTCTATAGATACTCTCAAGCTCAACTCCTCATCTCAATTGTGCTCCTATTCATAGAATTTCACTCCATCAATTTAAGCTTATAGCTCCTATTCAGATCTACTTCTAACCACATCCGCTCACTCTATTTCATATCTAACTCTAAGTCCCAAGGTTCTAGTCCTAAGATGATCATACTTATACCAATCTAACCTCTCAAAATCTATGTTTTATATCCCCATAGTAACCTTTACTTAGAGAATATTGCTCATTCTCATCACGCTAATGCACTCGCATAATGGCAACCGCACGTTCAAGCCTATCACTCTAACTATTTAAAGGCCTCTTTACGGTCTCACTTGAGAATCTTCAAACCTACAATAGCATATCTACACCCTCAATCGCATGAATTTTTATCATGAGAGGCACTAATATTCTTTTTCCTATCTATTACACTCATCAAGATTTCCCTAACTCCTCTTCCATATCTACAACCTTACAAAGAAATGGTATCATACCATTTTCTGAATCAAGAATGCTTATTCTCTCTCATCAACTATCACTCCTCTACTAACATCAAATTTCTATCAAGATTGGAAAGTAGGATCACTGAAAAAGCTTGGAGCGAAAGATCATCAGCACGATTCAATCGAGAAATCTTATCTGAGATCATTCAAAATGAAGTATGATCTCCCTCATCTATCAAGACTCATTCTGAGTTCACATAACTATACATAGTGTAAAACTCATGTCACATCCCACTCAACATAGGACTGGAAACTCTTAGATCCATGAGGTAAGAACAAGATTGATGAATGATGTTATCGCTTCTCATCCTTACAACTCAACATGAATGAAAATAAACAAATGGTACATGGGACTAGGCCATGGGAATGGCAGCCATACACCAGATGGAAATAGAGTATCACCTCACTGAAGAATAGGGAACATATGATATGGAAAAGAATTGATGTCTCAGCTTGATCAACCCGATCGCTATCGAGAACTCTGGATCTACTTCGGTGATTTTATCACATCATCATCTCCCCCTTAACTCTCAAGTTCATCTCTCTAAATTTGTGAATCGATTCCCTTTACTAAGCTATAAGTACATATCTCTACACAGTCAGGGAATCACTATTCACAAGAACATCTTAAACTCTTCCTCCTTTCTCTAGGGAAATCTTGCTATATTTGCTGCCCTTAATGACGTACATAACCACTTCCCACAACTCTTACAATCTAACCTCTTCTTTCACACTACTGCTCAAAATTCAAGCTTAGGGTCTAGTACTAACTTGTGCATCACACTCTTCTCCAATATTACACCAATTTATAACTACTAGCAAAATTTAGGAACATAGGCCCACTAAAATCTCATAGCAAGTATTCAATCAACAAATTCCATCCTCACAACTCAATACCACTCACCTATTCATTATACCTCTTTATCCAACTAAGCTCATAACTCGATGAATCTCATGGATTTTCACTTAATAATCATAAGACTAATTTAGATCTATCACATTGAAAGCATTTTGTTTCCCCTAGTCAACATCTATACTTCACCCTCAATAGTATGAATACTATAACATATCAACATAAACTTCTTTCTAGTTTGAACACACTCTAATACATCCTAACAATAACACTTTCTCTATACTTCATTATGAAAATCAAAGGGTACTTACTACTTTTTCGTCAAAACTTATGGCAATTGACTCGTCACCTCATTACTTACCTAATAAACAATAACTCTTGTTACAAGCCTAAATCAGCTATCACTTTCACTATCTCGTCCTTTCCTTTTATCAGCTCTTCTCATAAGCATGATCATAATATATAAATGCATAACGAATGAATTAGAAGAGAGTTTCATAGAGTTTAACTCTATCGCATGAATTGGAATAAGAAAGAAGTGTAACCATTCCTAATGTCCTATACCCTCCTGCTTATAAAGTGTGGTGCACAACACACCCATAAACAAGACTCTACTAGACACGGCTTCATAGACTCCCTAGAACACTTGAATGCTGAGCTCTGAAACCAAGATTGTCATGCCATGAAATGGTACCCTAGATGTGGCCGGCACCCAGAGACTATTGCCAGTCCCCAAGTGAACCACTTGGCCTCATCACATTCACTCAATCATAGTTTAAAGAAATTAGCGGAAGACTAAAGATGAAAAATGACGGACAATCTCAATATATATAGAGGCCATAGGCTAACAATCAAACTATTATTCTCTGACGTAGAAATAGTTTTAAAGGAAATCAGTCAAGAGATAAAGGTCTTAACATCAACTCATCACTATCTAGTCTATGAAGCCTCTAACTCTACTATCTAAAAGGTGCCAATGACAGACCATGTCTACCTCAACCAATGAAGATAAAGTGCTAAACTCAAGCTAGATGATAGTAATATGGAAACCTCCGAGAACAAGAAGGTCTCACCAATCAGCTGAATACGAATAGATCCTTAACGAAGTGCCTGTTGATGATATCTAATACTTGTCTCTGTATCATAAAATGATGCAGTCCAAACAAACGTCAGTACGTGAAATGTACTAGTATGTAAAATGGCTAAATAAAACAGGTATAGGCAAAATAATATAGAATCACATCAACTCATAAGATACTCAATTAGGATGTCAAATGTCTATCTAAAGCAAGAATAAAGAGTAGACAAATGAATTATCAATACCAATCCAAAACTCATCAATGAACTCGACTCAGAGTACTATTAGTGCAGAACCTATTTGGAGTTTCTCTTATCCGACAACAATCACTTATAAGCCAGTGATTGTACAATAATCCCGTTGATGTTGCCACAATTGTTCAATACCTTGTCAAAGTAAGAAAAAATCGAATCCATAATGGATCCAGACAATTAAACTATCAAGTCCTATTATTTAAGGACAATAAAATGGGGACATGTCCAATTTTAACGGACTTAGTCCTCAACATTAGTACCCAAAATAAGAACTTGTCCGACTTTAACAGACTTAGTCTACCCCTACACTTGGCGATGTAGTTAATAAGTGTGAGTTAGACTTGCTCGATACTCCTCCCAAGACTCAATGTTCATGAGACATCCATCTCATTAACTCAATTAGTATCGTAAGGACTCTCATTATCTCATTCACTCAAACTCATTTGGCCATTTCGGCCTATCATCTCAATTATCTCAATGACTCAATTCTCATTCAATAGCTCAAGGCTTAGATCAATCATCAGGAAGAAATCAATTTGACAAATCTCTAGTGTTCAATTATGAATGCTCATGGACCATCAAGCTCTATTAACTCATCATCATGCTCACATCACAATCACAATCACAATCAACATGCTCAAGTCAAGGCTCTAGACTCAATCCCTAGGTTCATCAATTTATTCTATAAATCAAGTTTATGATGATCATCAACATGTGAAAATACGTAAGATACATATCATTTATAAGTAAACATGTATAAAGACTCAATATACTCAAAATCTCTTTATTACCATCAATAAGGGCACATGGAAGAACATTCTCATGTTTTAGTTTAGCCTTACATACCTGGAAGGAAGCTTTGATAGTTAACCTCGTAAGAACTCTTCTCAATCCTCTCGAGTCCTCGCTCTTTTTCTCTTCTCTTTAGCTCTAGCCTTTGTTAGAACTTAGAAAAGACTTAGGAATGCGTTGAAAATCCTTTTTATATCTTAAACGGCCTAAATTAGTCGTGTATTAAGTTTGGGAGGCGTTGGGAAAAGCCTGGACTACCTCTCACGAAAAAATGGCAAAAATTACACTTCGGGGTACCAAGTCCGCGGTGTGGACTTACACAATTTTCAGTATTTTCACTAAAAATCTTCTGATCGAGTTTTCTAATTCTGTAAAAGATATTGGGACCAAGTCTAAGTGTAACTATGCGGCAGGTCTGCGTCGCGGGCATGTCGTACACTTATTCTGGGATTACGTTTCACATCAACAAATTATCTTTTGACCTGGATCAACCGAGACAATTCCCCCACTCAATCTCTCATACTGATCGCATTTCTGGCCTCGGATTTGCCATCGGAGGTTGGGAATATATGTTATGCACATGTCTCTCTTCTAGGGGTATTTTGGTAATTTTATCAGGTGTTACACATTATTTCATATATAAATATTAAATTAAATAATAAATATGTGTTAGATAGAAAATATGTCACCTCCTTTAATTGTATGTATTACCCTCATATCAAAAAGCCATAAAGATCAAGTATATTTAAATTGGGAGGAGGCATATAATTAAATGAGATTACATATTTTATATGCTTAACATATATAACAATGTTATAGGCATTTGTAAACATGTGTACAAAGATTTTTCAAAATATGACCAAAAAATAATAATATTTGAAGCTAAATATTTATATGAGTTGACAAAGTTTTTCTCGGTCATCTACTTGTTCACTTTTCTACATAATAGAAATTTAAATATTGTATTATAGTAAAAAAGTGTCTGAAATGATATTTTATTCTTAATTTTTTTTTTTACTTTTATAAAATATTGAATAATTATCTGATAAAGCTATCATGATACAAATGGTAACTCAGTGTGGCGATTAAAATTTCAATATTTGTACAAATGATATTAATTGCAAATAATATATAAAAAATATTTGATTGTTAATTTATATAAATTATATGTACCGTCAATTTTGTTTTAAGAAAACAAGTATAATCTTATTTATTTGATATGGTCCATAAACAATGCAAATGGAATAATATCTCTCAAAAAGTTTTAGAACGCCATTTCAATTTAGTAAACTATTTTTGACTTGACACAATTTTTTTTCTTTAAAAAAAAATTATCTTGTGGCCTTGATATATATATATATATATATATATATATATATATATATATATATATATTATTTAATCTTGTGATCTAAACCATTTCACATGGAAGTTAGAATTGAAGAGTGGACAAGAAGAAGAAAAATACATTCTTTTTGAAATCGATACAAAAAAAGTAAGCCAAATAAAGTGAAATGGAAAGGAGTAGAATTTTTATACTCCCTTCATTCTAAAATGATTTTCTTCTTTCTGGCTTTACTTCTCGAGAGTTGACCTAACTATTTTCAAAGTTAAATTTGAATAATTTAATATTCTAAGGTTAAATTCAATTTTTTTAAAACTACACGAAAAGTAATGTAAATTTCAATTTTTTTCTCATATCAATATGATGAAAATATATATATTTAAGTTTTGGTCAAATTTTACATCATTTGAGTCGAAAAATAATTATGACGAGTATTTTAGAATGAGTGTATTAAAAAAAAGTCATATTTTGCCATTTTAAAAAAAATGAACTTTTGAGTTATAAAATTACCAAAAAGATTATTTTTATAGTTTAAACACTTTAGAATTTGTATTGAAAAAAAAAAACTGACCTGATTTTAAATAGTGCAAGTAAGAAATATAGTGAAAATTATAATAACAAATGGGGTTCACAAAATATGAATGAAGTTGATAATAGTTAAGCATTTAAATTTATAAACAAAAACTTAATAAAATTGAAATGATATAAAGATAATTAACTGATCCACATGTACTACACATGTTTAGAGGCAATCAGTAAGAAAATAAGATAAGATTACGTATATAGTATAATTTATATTGGTCATTGTACAATTCTTTATTGCCATGGTCGTCCTTCTATGGCTCTTCTATATAATAAAAATAAATAAATATAAATATATAATATAAAATGTTTAGAGGCAATCGATAAGAAAATAAGATATGGTCAAGTATATAATATAATTTATATTGCTCATTGTACAACTCTTTATTACCATGGTCGTCCTTCCATGGCTCTTTTATATAATAATAAAAATGGTATAATAGAAATAATAGAAACTTCTAGATTTTTATTTTAATATTAAACCACCCAACTATTTTTTTACCCTTGAATGTAGTCATATTTTCAAAATTGTCATTGGTCGTCCATGCCTTCACATTTCTGTATAATAGAAATATGAGTACTGCAGCTTCATTTTGGCTTTATATATATATATTAGTAAACGCTACTCGGGCGTTGCCCGGGCCTAATTATTTCTACACTCTTATTTGTATGACTAAATTTAAATTTAAAATAAAGTATTTTATTCGTTTTAATTTGTTTGTCTTTTTTTAATTCATTTGAAAATGAATGTCTAAAATTTAACTTTCCATATAAAATGTTAGCACAAGGGATAAAAATATTTTTATATTTGACTCAAATAATTTGACATATATTTAATTTAAAATCACAAAACGTATAAATTTTATTAATTTTTCGGGCAAATTAAATAGAAACAATAAATTAAAATGGATATAATATTTAGTTTGGTCAAAAAGTTAATCAAGCTTGAGCTCATAAATGTTTTTTTTTTTGTCTTTATTTTTTTCACAGATAGATTTTTTATATTTTTTCTAAGAAATTTGAGTTACAAGCTTTTGCAACTTATAGTATATTTTATGTTAATCTTAAGTAATATATGTTATTTATTTTGTTCTAATTTATGGTTTGCATATAAAATTTTGAGATCAATTGAATTTTTGTTTAAGTAATTAATTATTGTACGTGGGCCTTACTATTGTTGATATATTAAAAGGATAGAAAAATAAAAATGTTGCTATTAGGATTTGAACACGCGGCGTCTGGCATGTGCTGCTATGCTCCAGCCACTATGCCAAGTAGCTGAGCTTGATGTAATTGGACCACACTGGTTTGGTCGTCCTGAGGGATAAAAATAAAGTAAAATAAAAACGTTACAATTGAGGTTCGAATTCGCGCCGTCCAAAGACGCCGCAACTGAAGTTTGAACCTACGGCGTCAATTTTGAAATGTCAGGCTACAACCGTCAAGCCAAGTAGCTAAGTTCGTAATAGTTTGACACGCGGCGAAATATTATTGTTTTCATTGCAAAGGTAATTGTATTGCCCTAATTAAGATAATTTTATTTATAATATTAATTAAAAATATTTTCTGTCTTTTAAATCTTAATTATTAATTGGTCAAAAAATTTAAATTATATATTTATTAATTAATTAATTATAATAAAAAAATATGAGTACTTTATTTATTATTACTTCAAATAAGCACAAAGTCTCATGAGTAGAAAAGGTGAAAGAAGAAAACTTATGACTTTTTGTATTTATGCAAGAATGATTATTATTCAAAATTATACGTAGTAATTAATTTCTTTTAAAAGTAAAACTGAAGAAGGAAAATGAATTTGACCCATTTAACTAAAAAAAGGGACCCACCAAAAGTTTGTAGTTGAGGGTTTTTGTTGGTTTCATAGTAAAGGGAACTCCCTCTTATAAATAATAATAATAGATAAGCAGGATTTGTAATTATTTGACACACGGGAGCATATTAGGTTGTACAGACGCTGCAAGTGAGGTTCGAATCCGCAGCGCCAACATAAAAAGTCACGTTATAACTGCCAAGCCAAATAGCTGATTTTGGAAAAAGATAACACGAAAAGGGAGTTTAACGGAAAAGAAGTTTTATGTGGGGTCGAGTAAGGAAACAGGTGGCAAGATTTTGCGGGTTTCATGGTAAAGTGAAACCCACACTTGTATATAATGATAAATATAACATTTTTGTCAGAGTTTTCTTTTCAAGGATGAGTAGGAAGATAGGAAAAGAATCTCACATAGCAGTTTCACCACTGTTTCTTGGAAGTCCTTCGTTGTGCCAAGTGTCAAAATTAATTTATCAAAAGTGAAAATTGGAGATGAATTGATAGGAGTTCTATTCTTCTTTTATTCTGGACTCCTCTACATTGCGCTAACTATGATGAATTCACTATAAAAATATTGAGATGGTAAAATAAAATAAATACTTCTTTCGTTTTATTTGATTTAATTTAACAAGAATTTAAGAAAATAAAAAAGTTTTTTGATTTGATGATTTTAAATTAAAATCTATTTATCTATCTATCTATACTATATCAAAAGTGTGAAGACCCTTATAAATGTTGATTTAACTTTTTGTCCTTCATTGAAAGACTATGCTTTAGATAAAATCGTTTTTTACTATTTTTCTTTAAATTATTATTTAATTATATTTATAATATTGACTTTTAAAATATTTGGAAAGAAGAGATAAAATAAGGACTTCTAGCTATGGAAAGACTCTTAAATCTTTGATACACTTCTACTTCTTCCTTATTTGAATCAAGAAAATACCTTATAGTCGTTAAAGAAAATTCTAATTTATCATAATTTCTAATTAGTGATAGAATCTTTGTATGTAGGACGTTCATAAATAAATGATTTATCAAAGTTAGTGAATTATTTATCTTTTAGTAAATTCATAATTAAATTTAATATGAGGTAAAAGCTTTGATCACGCGCAAAGCTCGTACAACAAGACTAGTTATATCAAATATATACTAAACTGTCTTTTAATCTTGCAACTGTAACGACTGGTAAAATTACCAAAATACCCCTAGAGAGAGAGTATGTGCGTAATGCATCTTCCGATGCTCGTATGGAAAATCCGAGACTGGATTTGTGATCGGCACAAAAAATTGAGTGGGAAAATGGTCTCGGTCGATTTTTAGAGCGACTTGATCAAAAGATAATTTTACGATCCGAAACACAAAACAGTGTTAGTACGCGACAAGGGTGCATCTCGCACCCATCGCGGATCAGCACTTATATTTTCTTGAAAATTTTCGACAGGATTGAAAAAACTCGTTCAGAAACTCTTTCTGAAAATACGCAGTACGCGACCAGTCCGCGACAGAGGTAAGATGCACCTCCTTCAAATCAAATGATATCCTTTTATTTTTGTGTTGGGCTAGGAATGTTGAACAGATTAAAACTTCTCTTTGCTTTCTAAATAATAATACTATTACCATGCTATAGAGTATTTTTATTTTCAAACAATGAATTATGAGGGGCATTCTGGTCAATTCCTCACCCCTCCTAAACTCTCTACATGATCTAATAAGATCGTTTTGACGTAAAAGAAAAAAGGGGTTCTAAAACCCCCATTCTAAGTCCTATTCCAATACTTTATTAAGGCTTGGGCTTCAGGAGAGAAGAGAAGAGCTTGAGTTGAGAGATTCGAGAAGAGATCCTTGACGTTCATGGTTGATAGCTGCATCTCAGGTATGTAAGGCTAAATTAAAAACATGTGATTATTCTCTCATGTGCCCCATAGAGGTCATAGATGAGTTGATGGTTCAAGAGTCTACATGCATGACTTCTTGATGATGTTTCTTAAAAAATTGATCTAAATTACATGTTTTACTATGTTGATGATCATCATACTATTTGTTTTATTGAATTGAATATTGTCATTGAAGAACTTGCATAACCCTACATGAGTAAATTGAAAAGCATGCATAATGAACTTGAGAATTGAGTCTAGAGCCTTGAGTTGAGATTATTGAGTATGACAAGAGAATGATGATGAGTTGATAGTATTCGATTGTCTTATGAGTCTCTATAAATGAACTCTACTGATGTGTCTATTCAATTGCTTCCTAATGGTTGTTTTGAATCTTGAGTCATTGATGAGAGGGTTAAAACCCCTATGAGATACCGATCGTTGACGGGGAGTGAGTCCCTTAGAGATTGGTTGAGGTGGAGGTTTTATGAGCATTGAGTCATGGGAGGAGTATCGAGCACCGAAAGAGTGAGAGTTAGTCCGACTCGAACTCGTCAAACTATGTCACCAAACATTGGAGAGGCATAGAACCATCATATATATTATGGTTCCCTCGAGAATAATGGTCCCTGAAAGCAATAGAGGACCTATTGAGTTTGACTCCATATTGGGTGAGCTGATATGGTTTATGAGCGTTCCCTACCTGGAAAGTTTGGAACCATTATGGCAATATTAGGGTGATTGTTGTACATTCTCTGGCTCATAAGTGAGTGTTGTCGAATAAGAGAAACTCTCATAAGTTTCCTACCTTGAGTACTCCGAGTTGAGATGAGAAGAGGTGTGCTCCTCTGAGATGAGATGAGATGAGAGGAAGTAAGCTCCTTTGGGATGAGTTTGAGACTATTGATGAGTTGAGTTATTGATGTGTCACTTATCTACTCTTTATTCTTGCATAGATAGACATTTGACGTTTGATTTTATCTTATTTGATGATTATTCTGAGTCGATGATTGTTTCATATTATTCTACCTATTTCAGTTTCATTCAGTTATTTTACATACCGTATATTCCACATATTGATACCACTCGGTGCTGCATCATTTTATGATGAAAATACATGGATTATGGATCGCCAACAGGTTTATCGTTTGAAGATCTAGGACGTTCAGCTGATTGGTGAGCCTCCCCTACTCTGGAGGGTTCACTACCTTTATTTTATCATGCTTTTGAGTTAGACTAGACTAGTATTTTATTTTGAACTCGGTAGCCATGGGTCTGTCATTGGCACCACTTGATTAGTGATAGAGGCTTCATAGATGATAGTCGAACGTTAATGTGAAGATTGCGAGCTAGTTCTTTCTACTAGCCTTCTATTATTATATATATATATATATTATTTGATACATTAGACGAGATGAGCCCATTTACTTGCTTTACTTCCGCTGATCTGTAGAGTTGTCTGATTGAATGGATGTGATGAGGCCAAGTAGTTCGCATGGGGACTAGCAATACTCTCTAGGTGTTGGCCACATCTTGGGTACCCTTCCGGGGCATGACAACTATGGTCTTCCTTAGAAGCTTTACCTTATCCTTGGAAGAAGGAATCACCATTATCTGATTCCAAGGATCAAATCCCTTGGGATGCCATCTCTTCAAATAAAAGAGGCATTCAGATATCTCAGAAATTATACAAGCTTGCTGCATTCAAGACCTTCTTCAAAGTTCTTCATCTTTAAGAAAATCATGGTAATTCTTTTGTTTTACTGTGAAGAGAGAGAGAGAAAAGAAGAAAAAAATGAAAGAGAGGACTGTATCAAAAGAAAAAGAAAAAGAAAAGAATTTTAGAGTAGTTTAAGTGAATTTTTCTTGTAACCACGAAATTTCTAAAGGCTAAAAGAGATATTCCTTGCAACCCAAGAGGACTGGATTTAGGATTCACATTGAATCCAAACTAGTATAAAAACATCTGGTGTTGAATTTTCCTTTATGCTCTTTAATTTTCTGCATATTACTTTAATTGTTCTAGTCGACTATCACCTAAGTTAGCTGACTAATCGAAAACAAATTCAAGTAAAAAGGAAGAAAATTCAATTTACCCCTCCTTTTTTGAACTTTCAATTGGTATCCGAGTCTGGTCTCAGTACATTTTCTGTCTAACTACAAGTGAGAAAAGTTCATGACAAATCAACATCAAACCATTGGAGCAACTTCTCAAACCAAACCTCCTTACTTCAATGGGAAGCACTTCTCTTACGGAAAAATAAGAATGGAAGCAATTATAAAATCCAATGATGTTAAGGTCTAGAGAGTTATTAAACTTGGTAACATTCTTATTCATGTGGCTAAACCAATAACTGAGAGGCAATCAAACACTGAAGTCAGCCAAGCACCAATCATACTTTGTCCAAAAAACTACACAAATGAGAAAATGGAAGTTATTCAAATAAATTCCAGGGCAGAAAATGTTCTCTACGATAACATTAGTGGGGAAGAATATGAGAAGATCTCTAGTTGTGAAACTACCAAGGAAATGTGGGACAAACTGGAAGTAACCTACGAAGGGACTGACAAGGTCAAGGAAACTATTGTTAGTCTACTTGTTTATGAATATGACCTATTCCAAATAAAAGTAGGTGAATCAGTTGAAAACATGTTTGCTCGGCTCAGCAAAATCATTGGTGAACTTAAATCTACAAAAGAATATCCTCCCATTGAGCACATCAGAAAAGAATCCTCAGAAGTCTACCCCCTCAATGGCACACCAAGGTTATTGCTCTTGAAAGCATGGATCTTAAAAGGTTCATGTATGATGAAGTCAAGTGATCTGATTGTTTTGAGAAAACACACCTCAACAGAAAAGGGAAAGAGGATGACAAGAAAAATCTATTGCATTCAAAGCTTCTGATGAAAATCAGGACGATAAAGAATATCCAAATGAAGATGAAATTGTGTTGATTACTAAATCAGTGATGGAATCCTTCAAGCACAATAGAAATCAACGAAGAGGTAAGCAAAACTATTCCAGAAATAAGCAAATTACTAAATACAACAGAAATGATGGCAGGTGCTATGAATGTGTTTTAAATACATTGCAAGTGAATGTCCTGAGGCCAAACAAAGATACCTTCAAGGACAATCCAAGAACAAAGCATTTAGCAGCTGGAGATGAAGTCGCATCTGAATATGATCAAGAAAAATCTAGAAATGTCTGCTTCATGGCAATTGGTGAATCTAGCCAGGTAAAGAATGATTTTTGCGAAAACTATCTTGAGTTGAAAGCTCTTCTAGATCGAGCCATTATAGACTTAAAATAATCCTTTGAGAATATCAAATCTATTCAAGATGAGAAAAATGTTTTAGAAATCAAACTCAATGTTTTTGCTGTTGAAAGAGATCTCCTAGATAAAGAAAATTTTGATCTTAAAAATTATTTAAAAAATGTTCAAAAATATTTTAGTCCTAATAGATCTTACAAGTCAACTAGCTCTCAAAGTGATTTTTTTATTCTCTTTAGCTCAGACAAATCTAGTAAAAACTCTTGCAATTACTGTGAAAAATCTGGCCACACCTATTTTCAATGCAAATTTCGTCACTTAAAGCCATCTAATATGATTTGGAAAATTAAAGGTACTACTAATCAGAAAGGACCCAAAAATACTTGGGTAGCTAAAAATCAGAATTGATCTTGTTTTGCAAGAACATCGCACTAAATCTAAAGGGAAGTGGTATCTTGACAGTGCGTGTTCAAATCACATGATTGGCAACAAATACTTGTTCAAATCTGTTGCAAATTATAAAGGCAAAAAATTCATTTCGGAGACAACTCTACTGGAACTGTAATTGGTATTGGTACTATCTTATTTAATGAATCATGTGATATGACTAATGTATATCTTGTGAAAGGATTGAAGTACAACTTGTTGAGCATCAGTCAATTATATGACTCTGATTTAGAAGTGAGATTCAAAAGAATGGATGCATTATTGAAGACAACTCAGGACAGGAAATTCTTCCTAGAAACAGAGACAAAAATGTGTACATCGTGGATTCTGTCAAAGGACCTAGTGAACACCTATGTCTAGCTTCTATATCCGTAGACACATGGATTTGGCACAGAAAATTGGGACATACTAGTATGAGACTCATTGAAAAACTAGCTCGACTTGACCTTATTATTGGTCTATCAAAAATGGATTACACTAAGGATCACATCTTTGATGTATGTCAACTAGGTAAGAAAACTATAAACTCTTTTTTAACTAAAGATGTTATCTCTACTACAAAACCTTTGCAGCTTCTCCACATGGACCTCTTTGGTCCTACTAGAACTGCTAGCATTGGAGGAAAAAAGGTATGCATTTGTTATTGTTGATAATAACTCTCAGTTTACCTGGGTGATATTTTTTCGCTAACAAAGATGATACCTTAAAGAATTTTGAGTTTTTTGTAAGAAAGTATAGAGAGAAAAAGGTTACTATATTACTTCAATTAGAACTGATCATGGAGGAGAATTTGAAAGCAAAGCTTTTAAAAACGTTTTCAATGAAGAAGGATACGATCACAATTTCTCAGCTCCACAAAATTCTCAACAAAATAAAGTGGTAGAAAGAAAGAATCGGACTCTACAAGACATGGCCAGAACCATGATATGTGAACATGCTCTTCCTCATCACTTTTGGGCTGAGGTAGTAAGCACTGCATGTCACATCCTCAATAGGCGTCTTATCAGACCAATTTTGAAGAAAGCTCTATGAACTATGGAATAGTAAGAAGCCAAATATTGGTTATTTTCATCCCGTTAGTTGCAAGTGCTTCATCCACAGCAATGGTAAGAAAAATTTAAGTAAGTTTGATCCTCGTAGTGATGAAGGTATTTTTCTTGGTTATTATAATTCTAGTAGATATTACAGAGTCTTCAATAAGCGTACATCCTCTATAGAAGTGTTTATTTATATTGTCTTTGATGATTCTAATCAATCTTCTGAGGAAAGATGCAGCTCTGATGATGAAGAAATTATCAGCTCTCAGAGTGTTGTTATTTCTTTTAAAGAGGTTATAGAGAAAGACCAGTTGACTAGTGCTAATGAACATCAACTCATAAAAGAGACAGATCCAAATGAATGGAGAAGTGAATATGATTATCCTAAAAAGTTCTTCACTAAAAATGCAAGCGATGGAATGACAACTAGAGCCTAAAGCAAGAAAAATGCAAACATAGCACTTATATCTAAACTTGAACCAAAAAAGGTTGAAGAGGCCTTGAAAGACAATGAGTGGGTTAAAGCCCGAAAGGAAGAACTTGTTCTGAAAGAATCATGTTTGGACCCTGGTTCACAAACCAGAAAATACTTCAATCATCGAAACCAAATGGGTCTTTAGAAATAAACTCAATGAAGATGGAAAAGTAAGCAGAAAAACAAAGCCAGACTAGTTGCCTAGGATACTCTCAACAAGAGGGAGTTGACTATGATGAGACTTTTGCTCCTGTAGCAAGGTTAGAATCTATTTGTATTATCTTAGCATATGTTGCTTTTAAAGGTTTCCAAATAGATGTTAAAAGCACTTTTTTAAATGTATTTATTGAAGAAGAAGTTTTCGTAAAACAACCTCCTGGATTTGAACATCCCAAATTTCCTCATCATGTCTTTCAATCTTTTAAAGCTCTGTATGGACTCAAACAAGCTCATAGAGCTTGGGATGATCGACTAAGAAATTTTTTATTAAATCATCATTTTTCTCAAGAAAGTATTGACACCACTTTTTTAATCAAGAAATCATCTTCTGACAATATTATTATTCAAATATATGTCAATGATATTATCTTTGGAAGTACTAATGATGACTTTTGTAAGGACTTTGCCAATCTTATGCAAAGCGAATTCGAAATGAGCTTAATGGGTGAGTTAACTTTCTTCTTGGGACTTCAAATTTTTCAAACCGATCGAGGCATTTTTATTTGTCAAAGTAAGTATGTTAAAGAATTGATTTAAAAATTTAGAATGGAGAATGTCAAGTCCATTATCACTCTCATGAGTCCATCCTGTAATCTAGTCCTCGATCCAAATGGTAAGAACGTTGATCAAACCAAATACAAAGGTATGATTGGATCCCTTCTTTATCTCACTGCTAGTAGGCCTGACATCATGTTCAATGTTCGTAAATGTGTCAAATTTCAAATTGCCCCCAAAGAATCCCATCTAACTGCTGTAAAAAGAATCATTCATTATTTAGTGGAAACTATCTCATTGGTCTCTGGTATGAAAAATCATCTACTTTTAATCTTCTTGGATTTTTAGATGTTGATTATGTAGGTGATAAAATCGATAGAAAAAGCACCAGTGGATCTTGTAAACTCCTTGGAGGTTCCTTAATCTCTTGGAATAGCAAGAAAAATTTTTTTGTATCCATCTCCACTACTGAGGCCGAATATGTAGCAATCAGGTTATGTTTTACTTAGGTTCTTTGGATGATTCAATGATTAAGTGACTTTGATATCAATGCTAAACCTACTCAATTTTTATGCGATAACTCTAGTGCTATTTGTCTGACTAAAAATCTCGTGCATCATTCTAGATCTAAGCATATTGACATTAAGCATCATTTATCAGAGATCATGTTTTAAATAGCAACATTGAAATTGTTTTTGCACTGAAAATAAATTGGCGGATATCTTTACAAAACATTTGCTTGAAGAAAGATTCTGTTTTCTTAGAAAATCTTTAAATATCATCCCCAAATCTTTTTAAATTTCTGATTAGTATCTTTTTAATACATTAGTTGTTTTATTTTCCTTAAATGATTACACTGCCTTAATTACGTGCATTTATTGCTCTTTTTTTACAGTTGTGTAACGTGTATGTCCATATGTGTCAGTCTTTTTCTTTTCGTCTTCCTACCCTATCACTTCCTTTGCCATCACCCTTTTCTCTTCATCTTCCAGTTCTCTTCTCTTTCTTTAAATCCATTCTAATTTCTCTTTGTATCCTAAACTCCTTTCCTTCTCTTACTCTCTATCCTTTCCAATGCCGTCTCGTAAAAGTACCAGGAAAAAGGAAAAGGGCATTGACTATTCTCCAATTCTAATGTAGCATGGACTACATTCTCTCAAATAATTCTTGGTCTCCCAAATTCGAGCCTCTCTTTGGCCCTGCTGATGAGTCTCCCTGTGGAAACTCTCCTTGTGCTCCTGTCCCTCCTACCCTTCTGAGTCCAAACTAGTCGAAGAATTGTTTTTCAAGGTCTCCAGCATGGACGCAAAATTTGAGAACTTGCAAGACCTACTCATATCTTGTCACTACAAACTTGAAGTCATCACATATACGGTTGATAAAATCAAAGATATCACCAAGGAGACTGAACCTGATGTGGGAAAAGTTTGTCTACAACTCATACAAATTGTGAAGGAAGCCATCAAGGTCGCCCAGAAAATTCAAAACAACTCTGATGCCATAGCTGTTAATCTAACAAATCTATTTGAGATTCTAAAGATTGCGACTATCAATACCATCTCCTATTTATTACACCCTTGTGGCTAATTATTTCTTGTTATGTGTTGGAATTTATTTTTTTTTTGCTTACTTGGACTATTATTGTATTTTGTTCTCTGTTAAGGACTATTTCTTCTTTGGTGTTAGCTTTTGCATGTTGTTGCCTATTATTTTCTGTTGTTTCCTTTTTGCTAATGTCAACGGGGGAGAAAAAAGAGACTAAGTATCAATAGTTAGTCAATTATCGCTCTATGCAAGTATTCAAGGGAGCACCTATGCTACCGGTCAGGGGAAGAAAACTCCAAGCAGGAAGTCGACTATGCACTCGGAAAAATTAACTACATTAATATTAGTATTGTCATTATCAAAAAGGGGGAGATTGCTAGTGCTAATATATTTTGACTGATGACTATTTATAGGAAAGCATCAAAAAGGAAACAATCTAACTAAGGAACGACTTGAAAGAATCAATCAAGGAAATCTAGTTGGAGGCACCAAGAGCATAATTATTAGAAGGAATCAATCTAATGCTAAGCATGAAAGGAAAATTAATCAAGAAAATCAAATCCGAAGCAATCAAGGAAATCAATCAAGCAAAGTCAAATCTGGAGCAATCAAAGAAATCAATCAAGCAAGGAAAATAAATTTGGAGCAATCAAGGAAATCAGTCAAGCAAAGAAAAATAAATCCAGAGCAATCAAGGAAATCAATCAAGAAAAGAAAAACAAATCTGGAGGATAAATCACTCGCCTATTGGACTGGAAAGAATCAGTCAGGAGAAGATCTGACTGTGGCCTTCCTTAGATGCCTTACCTTATCCTTGGAAGACGGAATCACCATTGCCTGAGTCTAAGGATCAAATCCCTAGGGATGTCATCTCTTCAAATAGAATAAGACATCTAGATATCTCAGAAATTATACAAGCTTATTGTATTCAAGACCTTCTTCAAAGCTCTTCATCTTTAAGAAATCATTGTAATTCATTTGTTTTACTATGAAAAAAAGGAGAGAGAAGAAGAAAAAAATTGGATGAGAGGACTGTATCAAAAGAAAAACAAAAGAATTTGAGAGTAGTTAAAGTTGAATTTCTTGTAACCGCGATTTTCTAAAAGGTTGAAGAGATATCCCTTGCAACCCAAGAGGGCTGGATTTGGGATTCACATTGAATTTGAACCTGTATAAAACATCTGGCGTTGAATTTTTCTTTACGCTCTTTAATTTTCTGCATATTACTTTAACTGTTCTAATCGACTATAACTTAAGTTAGCTGACTAACTGAAAACATATTTAAGTAAAATGGAAGAAAATTCAATTCACCCCTTCCCCCTCTTGCACTTTCAAATGTGACGAGCAAAAATGAAAAGATGGACTTATAAATACCTTACAAATTCTATCGGTCAATTTATTTTTCAAATAATCTTTTGATTGTATGTTCTCGTTGGAACTTTCTCCTTAACATTAGTTGTGATTGAGATGATGACAATTCAATATATTTTTTTATAAATAAATGTCTTTCTTTTAAAAAAAGCTGAGGAAAGTCTTACATGAAACAATGCATCATTTTATTGTCAAAGTTGGATAATATATGGATACTTCAGTTCAAAAATTCTAAATTCCAATACTTAAAAAATATTTAACACATATAAATGAATTGAATAAAAATTCTAAATTTTCATACTAAAAAAACACAACTATTTAAGCCATTTAGATGATTTTAATTTTGTTTGCCACAATAGCATACATAAGATTTTTGTAAGGGGTGTCACTATTTAAAATAAAAAATAAAATAATGTGACAGCATACTTAAAAAAATATAAGATAAATAAAATACAGGTATCGTTCACTACTATACCTTTTTAAAAAAGAATATTAAAAAGAGTTTCAAGAGTTATTTTTTTAAAATATATTCAAAATAACTTTTTAGAAATAATAATATTAAATATTTATAAGCCTATGAGAAGGGTGGACTGAAAACTTCATATGTAACATAAAAATTAAAATGTATAAAAATGACCATATCTAGGTTCAAACCTGCAACCTTACCCATAAAACTACCACTCATAACCAAGTAGGCTAAGAACACTTTTATTTCATTGTCACTTTATTGAATATATCCTCTATATATTCTTTTGCCTTTAATATTATTTATATATATATATATATATATATATATATATAATAAACTTTTTTGACAAAGCAGTGTCACGTGACACCCCTTGGCCTCTCCTAGATCTACCCCTGATTTGCTACATTCAAAGCATTATAGTCTGAGGTAAATCTCACATAGACCTTTTTTTCATCAGGCCTAAACCAAGATGACAAACACATAAACTTAAATATGGTGATAAGAATTTAAATAATGCATTAAATAATGAATAAATGTTGAACGATAAGTAACAACAATTTAAGGTTTCGCTAGAAGTACAATGGTAGAACTAAATATATAATCAACATCATATTACTTTCCCACTATTATAATTAAATTATTTTTTATAGTTATAAAGTAAAGCATATAAGTTCTTCAAATGAGTCTCCTACTCATCTAAATACTGGCTCACTAAAAATTAACTTAAACCTTCCCAGACAAATTATTCTAACTCTGATGAGCTCAAAAAGTCCCAAAATTTAATATGGTTCTACGCTAGTTGGATTCCACTAGAGGTCATCTATGGATCATATATGCATCTTTGGACTGTAGATGGAGTTTCGTGGGTCAACTCCTGCAACCCCATTTAGACCCTAATTTTCACGAGAGTAGTCCACGAGACGTGAAAACTTCTACAAGATGTAGAATGGGTTTCATAGTCCAGTGCTAAGAGTCTAGCTAGTAAATAAACCCTACGAATAGGGTCTATGACCCGTATTGTGGACCATGACTCGTTGTTAATGTTTCTTTATTAAACTTTAGAAATCCTTAAGTTTTGTCCGATTTCCACGAGGCCGCTTGTATGACTCAAAAAATGGTCTACTATCCATAGATACTTGATCATAGTTCAAGCTAGAATTATTCCCAGGTTCCATGAGTGGGTGTCTACAAGTCGTACACTGAACCACGACCCATATATGGGGTTTTGTGGTTTGATCCAGAGCAATTGATACGCCCAAATTTACACTCCAAAAGAAACAGTAAAGCGGTCATTGATCAGATATAGAACTCAACAAGAGTTGAGGTTGATCCCACAGGGCATGCGTGAGAATAACTCTATTAGCACCCCTTTTCAGATGTAATCTATTCCCAAGATAAAGATGCATGAAGTAAAGAGGAGGGGGGGGGGTTATGATGTTTAAACAAACTTCTTAAAGTAAAGTAGTTAATGTGCATATTGACTACTGGATTTCAAACAGTTAATGAGAAGATAGGGTTGTGTTTCCCATGACGTCATAACTAAATTGGTACGGCAAACCCATTCATGATTGCGCATACAAGATCAAACAAGTTAGTTAACACCTAGTTCACCTTCCGATCCTTCCTAGATATATTTCACTTATCACCTTTCGGTCTCAGAATGTGTACAATTTTAACCTTTGTTTTAGATCTCATAATACTCTCACCTTCCGGTCTCAAGTACTTAGACTAGGTTGAAAACCCTGAATTTCTGTTGTAGAATTATTTTCCTAATCACTACATCCCTCCCAGGTATGTAACAAATATAAGCTTATCCTAACGCGTTGACTCATTAAGGAAGAAGTTAAAGCAAAGAATACTACAATGTATACGATGATCAATCCCAAGAGTTCACCCCCAAATTTTGTTATCTTATTGAATTGTCATGGTTCCCACAACCCTTGTTATGGGTTTAACCTAGCATATTCAAAATAATTCACCCACAACAATACAAAGGAACCATGGTAAATGACTTACTATTGATAGAATGATGAATCCACGTATTACAATCTCTACAGAGATGATCGAAATCAAAGAATTCAATGTAAATAAGTGCACAATAGTGTTCTCCTCTTGTTCTCTAACTCCTGTGTCCAATCATCATAAAAATGAAATAAAACTAATATATATATATATATATATATATATATATATATATATATATATATATATATATATATATATATATATATATATATATATATATATATATACACACACAAGAAAAAAACTAATCCAACTTAAAAAATAGGAAAATAGACGTCGGCATGGATACGGGTCACCACACGGACCGTGAAATGGTCCATGAGTCTTTACTGTATTGCGATCCCTCGTGTATAGGCACAGTTCGTGTTGGGGTTCACAGACCGTGAAATGGCCCGTGAACCTTTCCTTAGCAACTTCTTAGCAACACTTTGATCCTCCATCTCCACGGCCCATGTCATGGTCCGCAGTTAGTCACACGGTCCATGACGGGCCCCGTCTCTCTTCACTTGTATAATTTTTATTTTTTTTACGGTGATCCTTCCAACTTACGTCAACTTCACAGCACATGACATGGCCTGTGTCAATTTCCATGGTCTGTGAGAGGCCTCGTGGGACGTGCCTTCTTCTCCTTCGTTCTTCAAGATAAGTGTGAGGCCACAGCGGGCCTCACGATCTGTGGAGGGACACAAAGACCGTGAAGGAACCCGTGGTCCTTCACTTGAATTAATCCATTGTTTCCTTTGTCTGGGCCAATCCACGTACCCTCCCACGGTTCGTTTGAGGCTACATGGGTTGTGAAGGTCTCCGTATGCCATGACTTTAGCTCTTTTTCGCTCTTTTTCTCGCACTTCACCCTACTGTTCCATGCCTTCACCATTTTCGTAAAAAATAATAAAATACACATATCAAACCAACATATTTTCTTGATAACATGCACAAATTCTATGTTCAAAGCGTCACAAGAGTCGTATTTCCACAACTCATCAACACCCTCAACTTAGAACATTTGTTTGTCCTCAAGCAATGACGACTCGACCAAACAATGCATAAATACAAGTTCCTCATCAAACCTATGGGTAACCCTTCGTTTCAACATATATGCTCAAAAATGTGCTTAGAATGTGTTTACACCCCAAACGGACCTACAAAGATAAAGATAAACATGTTGTATGTACGGTCAGCCCACATAAGATCGGGAACAAAGATGTACCAGTTTATTAGCAACCAATCAGTGCAAGGATAGTGCCCTCACTACAAAGAAGTCTCGCACACATAACACATCAATGTAGAATAAAGACTGGAATGTCGACACTCGCTCTCACAAATGATTTTTAGTGGACACAGAAGTATCGACTATTCGCTTGCCCTTATTTTCACCACATATACTCTCGAATGACCTTGTTAAGATCACATTAGGACTTTTGTGGCTTGCAATGTAGGCTCGGGTTAGGGTGGAGTACATTTAGGATCAAATGACTAATTAGCCTCTCCAAGACACTACTTTGACTCGGCCATCTACCCTCGATTTTCAGTTCCTATTGCCCCTACTTTTCACTTTTTCTACCATTTGGGAGTAATTTTCATGATCTTTTTCTTTTTCTTCTGCTTTTTTTACACAGTCACACTCCCAATTTTCTTTTTCTCTTTTTGTTTAGCTCTTTTCCTCACTTATTTTTCTACTTTTCCTACAATAGCGACCCTCAACTTAGGCTTTTTGCCTAGGCTGAGGTTCACAATGTCTTTTAAAGGACCTGGGCCAACATAAGCCACCCTCAACCTAAGCGTTTGGCCTAGCCTGAGGTTCAAAATGTCCTTGAAGAGACCAGGGCCAACGTAAAAATTCGCAGACAGATAGGGGAGGTGCTTTGGATTATGAAAGAAAAAGGTGTATTCAGGCTCAACTTTTTGGTTTAGAAAGGGAAACTTCATTTGATTAGTAAACTTTTAGGTTAAGTGACTAATCAACAAAAAAGGCCTAAGATCACATCCTAATTCAGTTATTCCATTGTTTTGGTGGGACTAACCATGCAAGTTCAAGCTTACGAGTGTGCTGCCTGAAAAAAAACAAATATGCTCACACACACACGACACGTCTCTTACAATAATTAGCACTAATCAACATAGTCATGCTACATTCATCAATATACCAACCATACAATGCATAACATGCTTTCCAGAAATCATAACAGTTAGTCAGGATGGGATGCATACACATACAAGCTTTTAATTTTAAATTGAGGCATTTTACTCAGCTTAAAACATGGGTTACCCCTAAACAAATATAAGCACATGTATTTACACAAACATCACAACTTAAACATGCCAGTTCTCTACATAATACACTTGAGAGAAAAGAAATCTGGCAAGAAAAACTCTCAAGTGGCAGGATGCCCCACGGCTTCCAAAAAGACGGTGCAATGCCCTCATTGCACTATAGCTAAAAATAAAGCACAAAAACAGGAATAGAACACACATGGGATGCCCTAGGCGTTAGTGGGGCCGTCGGGGTCAGACCCACCAGTAGGGTCCCTGTCGTCAAAGGTCATACCCGGTCCGAAGGTGCTCCCCGAGGCTCCTATCCTTGCTGCCTTATGTGCTAGCCGCTCCCTTTCTTCTTGCTTAGCGACTGCTCGACGCTTGGCTCTTATGGCCTTGTGCAACTTCTTCTCTTCTACGTGTTGCAGATCTTGCGGAGGGCTGCCTCGATGGCTGTGTCGCTTGCCTTTGTCCTTTCTTCTGGATGCTTCAGAGGATGGCATCGGTGCAGCAGCTGGTGCGGCGAAATGCCCCACATGTCATCTAAAACCAGAGCCATCGGGGCATTGAAAAGTGACATTCAAGACTCTAGAGGCGGAGCTGGTGCAGTGCGGTTGTACTGAGTAGTCAGCTGGGCAATTTGGTCCTTCATGTCAGTCACTGTCTGCACAAGTTTAGACATTTCATCGCCAGACATACTCCCAAACATATCATGGAAGTACACCTCCAAAGTGTTGACATGATTATGCAAGTTGCTGATTTGACCCAATAGTTCAGCTTGGAGACGATCCTCTACCGTTGGACGTGAGACTGAACCACCTGAGGCATCCGTGTGACTATTTGATCAACAATTGCGCATGTTTGTCGCTGGTCGGTCACTACTCTGGCAAGGAACACATAAGGGACATATGCATACCCTTGTTGCATCGGGTGAGCTGCACCACTGCCCTCGGGCTGCTCAGAAGCCTCACCTGATTGTGGGGCAGTGGTGTAATCCTCGAATGACAAGGGTTGTTGTGGAGCCGCCTGAGGAAACATCGCAGGGCCCCCCAGCCTGCATGATCTAGTGCGCAACAGAGGGTTGTGAATATCCTTAATCGGGGCAATGCTAACCACGCATTTGGGAGCTATCTTCCGGTCCAGAAAGTGTGTGGTAGGGACATGGGCCCATTTGCAAAGCGCCCGGATTAGGCATGGAAAGGACATACCTGCTCTGTCTGATAAGGCTCGGTCTCGCATTTTAATGGCAATTATCTGACCCACATTAATCCCGTACTTAGCAATCAAGCACGCCACTAACGAGGCATGGGAAGTTTGAAGCGTGTTGTCATTAGTTGTGGGTCTTAGCCGGGCCCGCACCACCGACCACCAAAATTTTGCAGCAAACGTGAGAGATGCCTTGTCAATAGGAATTCTGGGGTTTGTAACTAAGTCTGCATCAGCCCCTTGTATAGCAATCTGCTCAGCAATCCATTTGAGTAGTGTGGCCTGTGAAGTTGGATCTGATATTCGGCCCTCATCGGTGATCTTGACATGTGTGTCGATAAATAAGCCATCCGGAGGGGTCGGTAGTCTAGACCAAATAGAAACCTGGTGATGGTGGTCTCAGAAATGTCCACCCGTTCCCCACGCACCATGACATGCTCCCACGGGGACATTTTATAGGACAATTGCTTCTTCACTCTCTTGGGACTGGTTTCCCTAAATGGAATCCAATAGGCTGGCAGCACAGTAGGAATTAAATTCAGCAATCAACTCGGGCCTGTAATAGCCGGGCAGTTGTGCCATCCACCCAAACTGATATGATTCAAACACATCCCTGATATCCGGGACCCCATCTAGTTGATCTGTGAGGACCCATATCTCAGGGACGACGGCTCGCCGCTGGTATCCCCCGGAGCCTTTAGTTAGTCCATTCATATAAATCTCCTTCGCACCAGGGACTATCCATCGGTCGTACAAAAACACAATAAGCTACCTAGCAATTTCAAGATCTGATGTCTGAGAGACCACATAGTGTGTGCCTTCATCATCATAGTCTCGGAGGGTCAAGACGTCATTTGCAGCCTTTGTGTGGTGTTGATCCGTGTCCGGGGTGCATGCATGTCCATCCTGTGTCGGGACATCATCCTCCCTCTCAACTCCAGCCTCAGGAATCCCTTCCTCAGACTGGGGGGCTATAGTTTGGTCCACTGCACCGAGCTCTTGTAGTGCGAGGGGAGCGAGGGGAGACATTGCTGGTAAAGCGTACCTCAGATCCTCCTGAGGAGTCATCTCCTGAGTCACTCCCTTGGTGCTGACTAGAAGATACAGTAGGGGAATCGTGGAGATGTGACCCAAGCTCGTCCCTAGGTTGGCTTGACTTTAGGCGTGGACCCATGGTACCTGCAGATACCACGAAGAATAAAATGGTTAATCATGATGGATTAAGCAGGGCGACGCATTAACGGGTACTCAAACTTCCCCTATGCTATGAAAGTAACAAAAACCCTTAAGAGTGGCATCACCCAATCTATCATAGGGAAATTGCACTGAAAGACATGTGGAACCTAGACTAATATTCATCAATGAAGCAAAACATCACGTACAAAGGTAACACGAATAGAGGGCCTTACATGGTCCGTGTAGCATGACACAGTCCGTGGCAGGGCCCGTGTGAGGCACTCGGTAGTCGGGTGACTTAAGTGACTCAGCACGGGCCGTGTAGAGTGACACCGTCTGTGGTAGGTCCCGTGCGAGGTACTCAGTATCCTGGTAACTAAGTGACTCGGCACGGTCGACTACACGATCCGTGCAATGCACCGTGAAGAGCCCCATCACCCCATTTCAACCCAAAGCATAAAACACCCACACTTATTCATGCAAATCGACACTACTACGCGTAGATCTACCAACATACTTGCTTAAAGATCACATGAACATACTATTTCACATATAGAACCCCTAAAATCACAAACTTTCCATGTTCAAGTGTACAAGTTTCAACAATGGGGGTTAGTATAGCCAAAACAATATCCACCTAAATTTTATACCGTAGAGTCCTTTGAACAACGAAAGAAACCGTATTTAGGCATGGATTCACACATGTATAGAGAAAAAATCTATACGAAAAGAAAAGGAATGGAGGACTTACTTGAAGAGAAACAATGAAAATGAGGCTTGGCGTTGGAACAATAGAAAACCACACAAGGATAATGCTACGGATCGTGAAAGCTACTCACAAATCCTGAGAAAAGAGATGGACAAATTTTGTTGGGTTATGGGAAAGAAAATCGGGTGTGAGAGGTGTGAGGGTGAAAGTAAAAAGAAAGTGAGAGTAGGGTATAGAGGGTATAAATACTTGTACCCGATGTTTCGCCTCCACAGTTTGCCACACGGCCCGTGTCACGTGGCACGGTCCGTTTGGACGAACCATGTGCCTAGACTTGGGATAATTTGGAAAACGTACCTGGTACAAACACCCCCACGGACGACGACATGGTCCATGAGATGTTTCAAGGTCCGTTGGGATAATCCGTGTGCCCAGCCTTAGAATTTAAGATTAAAGCTTACATGGGCTATGCGTCACACGGTCACTGGAACGGCCCGTCTGGAGTTACACAGGTCATGTAGATGCACGTGTGGCTCTCCTTTGCCAGTTTTGGCCGCTGTGTTTTCGTGTCATACCTCCAACCACGCGTACGCTCACGCCCCTCACCAAAGTGCTTATACCTCCCTAGAAACACAAATCAAAAACAAGAAAATGGATGACATAAATTTTCTTTTTTTAAATAGGTTTCCTCCCATGAAGCGTTTGGTTTAGCGTCACGGCTCGATGCAGCTTGTTAACTACTCAGACTTCATCAAGGTGTAAGACCTCAATCACTGAGGTTTCATCTATAGAACCCAAATACTTCTTCACTCGTTGCCCATTGACTTTGAAATGATGCCCTCTGTTAGTTTCTAACTCGACTGCACCATGCAGAAATACTTGGGCAATTTTGCATGGGCCAGACCACCTAGATTTTAGCTTACCTAGAAACAGTCAACCTAGAGTTGTACAGCAGAACCTTATCACCAACACCGAAACTTCTTGGTGCAATATGCTTGTCGTGATAAGACTTCATTCTATCTTTGTAGAGGGTTGCACTCCCCTAAGCCTGAAGGCGAAATTCATCCAACTCATTTAGCTGATCAAGCCTCACATTGGCAGCCTCATCCCACTTCATGTTTAGGGTCTTCATGGCCCAAAGCGCCTTGTGCTCCAATTCCACAGGTAGATGGAAGGCCTAACCAAACACCAATTAATATGGATACATACCAATGGGGGTCTTGCAAGCCATCCTGTAAGCCCATAGTGTATCTTCTAGTTTCCGATCCCAATCAGTTCTTGTGGCATTCAAAGACTTGGTCAAGATCTCCTTGTTTGACACTTCAACCTGCCCACTCGTCTGCGAATGATAAGGTGTTGCGACCTTATGTTATCATACACCGTACTTAGCTAGTACAACACGGAAGGTTTTGTTGCAGAAATGGGAGCCCCCATTACTAATTATAGTTCTGGGTGTCCCAAACCCAGAGAAAATATTCCGCCTCAAAAATTGGACCATGCACTTGCTTTCATTGTTTGGAAATGCCATCGCCTCCACCCATCTACAAATGTAGTCCACCGCCACTAAGATGTACTTTATGCCATAGGAGCTCACAAACGGACCCATAAAGTCAATGCCCCATACGTCGAACAATTCTATTTCAAGGATAGGGGTCATGGGTAGCTCTTGGCGCCTAGAGATGTTGCCTTGTCGGTGACACTGATCATAACCTCATACCATCTCATGGACATCTTTGTAGATAGTGGGCCAGTAGTATCCACATTGTAAGATCTTTTTTGTTGTCCTGGCACCACCATGATGGCCCCCCCACTGGGGAAGAGTGAAAGGCTTCTATGGTGCTCATCATCTCTGCTTCCGGTATGCATCGTCGAATGACCCCATCTGCGCATGAATAAAACAAGTATGGGTCATCCCAAAAGTACCTGCGAACATCATGAAGAAATATTTTCCTCTGGTGAGGGTTAAGGCCCTCAGGCATAATGTCACTCACCATAAAGTTAGCAAAATCAACAAACCAAGGGATTAAGTCAACAGAAGTTGCCAATACCTGCTCATCGGGGAAGGAATCATCGATGTTCAACCAATCCTTAGCTCTGACTCATCTTCTAACCTGGACAGGTGATCTGCCACCTAGTTTTCCATGCCTATCTGGTCGTGAACCTCAAAGTCTAACTCTTGCAGCAAGAGTACCCATCTGATTTGTCTCGGCTTAGCATCTTTCTTGGCCATGAGATACCTTAGTTTTGCATGGTCTGTGTGCACAATCAACTTTGTGCCAAATAGGTAGGCTTGGAACTTTTCAAACGCGTACACCATAGACAGCAGCTCCTGCTTAGTCACTATATAATTTCTTTGAGTGTTATTTAAGGTCTTGCTAGCATAGTAGATGGGATGAAAGATCTTGTTGCGCTTCTATCCCAGCACAACACCCACAATAGTCCCACTCGCATCACACATCACCTCAAAAGGGGCAGCCCGGTCAGGTGCAACTACCACGAGCACAGAGATCAACCTTTGCTTCAGAGTCTCAAAGGCATGCCGACAGGTGTCATCAAACTGAAACTTAGCATCTTTCTCTAATAGTTTGCACAGTGGGTGTGCAATCTTGGAGAAATCTTTTATGAACTGGCAGTAGAAGCCCGCATGCCCAAGAAAACTCTGGACCCCCTTCACTGATATGGGAGGTGGCAACTTCTCAATAACCTAAATCTTCGCCTTATCAACCTCTATGCCCTTGTAAAAAATCTTATGGCTAAGGACTATCCCCTCCTTGACCATGAAGTGGCATTTCTCCCAGTTCAACACCAAGTTTGCTTCCTCACAGCGTTGTAATGCCCTGCTAAGATTCAACAGACAGTCGTTAAAGAAATCACCCACTACAGAGAAGTCATCGATAAATACCTCCACGGTGTCTTCGACCATGTTAGAAAAGATCGACATCATACATCGCTAGAAAGTGGTTGGGGCATTACAGAGCCCGAATGGCATCCTCCTGAAAGAAAACGTCCCATAAGGGAAAGTGAAAGTAGTCTTTTCTTGATCCTCCGAGGCTATGGATATTTGATTGTAGCCCGAATACCCATCCAAGAAGCAATATCACTCTCTGCCTGCCAACCTATCAAGCATCTGGTCCATGAAGGGCATGGGGAAGTGATCCTTCAAAGTCCATCTATTCAGCTTTCAGTAGTCCATACACACTCGCCACCCCGCGACAGGTCACAAAGAGACAAGTTCATTTTTCTTATTGGCCACCACTGTCATGCCCCCCTTTTCTGGGACACATTGCACTAGACTAACCCATCTGCTGTTGGAGATGGGGTATACCACCCCAGCATTTAGCCACTTGATAATCTCATTTTTTACCACCTCTTGCATGGATGGATTAAGCTTTCGCTGGTGCTCGATACTAGGCACACATTTATCCTCCAATTTGATCTTATGCGTGCGTACATATCCCTGGAGGAATCCCAATAATGTCTGCAATGGTTCAACCAATAGCTCTCTTGAACTTTTGGAGAACCCCCAACAATGCGTTCACTTGGTCTTCCTGAAGATCTGCAACCACAATTATAGGAAGAGTGTTATTAGTGCCCAAAAATGCATACCTTAAGTGTTGGGGAAGCTCCTTGAGCTCCACAGCAGGAGGCTCCTCAATAGACGATATGGCCGGTGGCATCGGCCTGTTTTGCAGGTCCAAGTCTAGCTTCCTGGGGACAAATGGTCTGGTTCCCCTGCCCTGTAAAGCATACAGTGTCATTGTACCCATTGACACCATCTTATGGGAATTCATTAACACTACCGCCATGTGTCCACGATCATCTTCTCCTCGAGTAGAATCTCAGAAAAACAATCATCCTCTACATCCATGACAGACATCACGGCTACCTCTTTGGGTCTCTTCATTGCAACATACACACTGAATTTTACTCCCCAGTGTTCAACCGAAAGGTAACTTCTCCACTCACCATATTAACTAGTGCCTTGCCAGTTGCCAAAAATGGTCTCCTGAGGATGATAGGAACCTCGAAATCCACTTTACAGTCTAGGATGACAAAGTCTTCGGGGAAAATGAACCTACCAACACAGACCAGCACGTCATACAAAATCCCCATGGGCCTCTTCACTAATTTGTCTGCCATAAGTAGTCGCATGGTAGTGGGTGTCGGGGCTCCCAAACCCAACTGTTGGTACACTGCTAGTGGCATCAAGTTGACGTTAGCACCCAGGTCACAGAGGGCTTGTGCAAAATTATAAGCTCCAATAGTGCACGGGATAGTGAAAGCTCCTGGATCGCCCTTCTTCTCGACCAGGGATCTCGTAGTAATGGCGCTACAGTAATGAAGATTGTTTGCCGGATCGATCTTGGTTGTCCTCTTCTTGGTGACTAAGTCTTTCATAAACTTAGCGGTAGCCTGGCATCTACTCAAGTGCTTCCACTAAAGGGATGTTTACAGACAACTCCTTCAGCAGGGACAAGAATTTCTGAAACTTTCCATCTTCAGCCTTCTTTCTCAACCTTTGTGGGAATGGCGGTGGTGGCTTTTGGATGGCTGGCAGGCACGGAGTAGTGGGTTGGTACAACTCTTTTGCCTTTTAGCAACTTCAAGTGTCGTTAGTGTTGCATCAATCTCGTCACCCCCATTATCATTGTGCACCTCCACGGGGTGAGGTGCCTTGCCATCTGCTTTATCAAGACCTGCATCATGGGCAACAACAGGGTCAGAAAGTACCTTACTGCTTCTCGTGGTGACCTCCATGCAGTGGCCATCATTTTTCGGGTTCTGCATAATATCACTAAGAAGTGACCCAACCTTCATTTGATTCAATGAAGCTGACAATTGCCCCAATTGTTGCTCTAGTTGCTTGATCAAGGTTGAATGTGCGTCTACCGATTGTCGAACATTGGATATTTCTCCTTTCATATCTCACACCCCTACCTCGATGGACTCCACCTTGTCAAGAACCTTTGCCATCATCTCCTCTAGTCTCGAGTTTTCGCCACCCTCATTTGGGCGCTCACGATTTCTATAGTCATCTCTATTTTGCCAGTTCCCTTAGTAGTTGTCACAACCATAGTTCCGACCTTGGTTACCAGAGTTGATGCTCGGTGACCCCCCTGACTGCCCAAGAAGTGAGCCTCTTCATCATAATTGTAGCCTTGATCATCATACCTGGGTAGTGTGTCCATAGCTTTTACTTTTTCTAGGACTCCACTAAGTAGCCTCTTTGATAGCAAATCGATCTGGGTCCGCGTATGGGCCATGTCCTGATCCCGTTCTTTCTCCTTTTTTCGTTGCTCTGCAGACATCTCGAAGACCATTTTAGAGCAGTCTCCATCTCTAGTGTACCATGCCCTATTGTTCTTAGCTATTTGATCTAAGATCACCACGATGTCTGGGAACGTTCTAGACATGTACGGCCCCCCACATGTTGCATCAATGATAGGTTTAGTCACAAAGTTGCATGACCTGTAGAAGACAACTTTCAAGTGCTCATTTGTGATATGATGGTTGGGGCATTGCTTGACTTTCTGCCTGAATCTCTCCCAAGATTGATATAATGCTTCATTTGGCAGTTGTTTGTGAGATCCAATCTTGTCTTTGATCTTCAGTTGCCTCGACCAGGGAAAAACCTCTCTAAGAAAGCTTCTTTTAACTCTCCCTGAGTATGATGTAATGACCCATTAGGTCATTTTGGTAATTGGTTCTCTTGTGGTCTTAAAATGTCCTTCTCATAAATTTTAAAGGAGTCTTTTGGATTATTCGATAATTTCTATTACTGAGTTGAAGGGTAATTTAAGATAGTCAAATTAGTTGATGGGCTAAAGTGATAGTTAATTAAAATTCTATATCACTTACACCACATTTACAAATTAATAGGTTATATAATTCAACACTTTTAGTATATAATTAGGTTAAAATAAAATAAGGGGAACAGAGCAGTGGGCGGCGACTGAGCGAAATTCTATTACGGCAGGTAAAAATTCACAACTCCTATTAAGTGCATACTACTAATTGTTTAGTAATTTAATGTTGATAATTGAGGAAAGATTTAAAAAGGATAAATGGGTATTGTTGGAATTGGAGCAGGCGTACTGCACTAAGCAAAAGCAACATATGGCTGCTGCTAACTTATTAAAATAGGAGTAATGTTGGTTTGCTTTTAGGTTAAAATTAATATAATAATCATTATTAACTACTAAGTGTAAATATGATTTTTTTTGCATGATGAATTATTATTTTAGACAATGTGAGGATGGATAACAGTATGTGTAAGAGATTAATGGGATGGTGTAATTGCCTTGGTTCGGGATAAAATTGGATTTTTGAATTCTTTTATATAATCATCACAATTCTAGTTGACATATTAGTATGTATAATTAAATGTGGATGTGTTATATCATATGAACGCCATGGGAGTTATGTTAGTTGGATGAATTAAAACTTAACCCTAGGTTTGAAATTTTGAGAATTTATTATAGAATTGAACGAGTTTTGGGTGTAGGTTAGACATATAGTAATATGGGTGTCATTGGACTCCTTGTGACGTGTACGTTTTGTTCTTGATAGAGAATTTTCATTGTGGGAGTTGAATTCAAGAATTGGTTCATTCGGTAGAAGTGTTCGAGTGCGGTTTCGACATCGAGGTAGGTTTGGCTATCTTTCTTTGAGATTGGGATTGAGTTATTGAATATCCTTATGTTGTAATCTATGAGATGAGATCATATCGTGTGTTGGGTTGAAAATTCTTATTGTGTTGCTTCGAGAGCATGTGAATCCTAAATTGAGAATAGTGCGGATATGACATGTTGAGAAAGGGAGAAAATTTGTGCTTATCGAGAGAAATGTTGTTTCCATAATTGTCTCTTGCTTGCATGCATCCTCATACTACATGTCATGATATTTTGGGAAGTTGTGAATGATGATTTTTATCATGAGTCCTTGACCACGGGCACTTGGGTGCCAAGTTAGTTGATATATTGTGATTGAGGTATATGGCCTACGAGGTCCCCATGAGTCCCCTTAGTCTGGGAGCCTTAGCTCGACGGGGGTGTATACGACAGGCTGTGCGACGGTCTTGATACCACCTTGCATTGCATTGCACTGCACGACATTGCATACCATATTATTTCACTACTTGTGGTTGTTTTGGGTTGGCTTATGTGAGATTATATGTTACTTTGCTTGCGCGATCCTATATAAATTGGCGGCACCGATGCCGGACTGGTTTTTCTGTTGCAGGTGGAAGCGTTCCTAGATTATTTCATAGCTTATTCAATTTCTAACTCCCAGTCGAATAAACCTGCTGGGTACATATTATGTATGCTCACCCCTACTCCTTTCTCCCCCCCAGATTCTCATCAGGATTATCCACGTGGTAGTTGAATTGCTCGTGCACTTGGTTCATACCAGATCTAGTGGTGAGACTCAGGGCTTCGAGCTTCCATTGGATTCTATCTTAGTTGCTTGGTCTTTATTTCTATTTGAAGACTGAAATGCATTTATTTCTTTAGTTAGTTATTAGATGCTCTTTATACTCGTGACACCAGGTTTTGGGATATTGTTTTTATGTGGTGACTATTTGTTTATTGGTTTTCTCTCCTTCTAGGGTACATTTATTATTGAGATTGGATTTAAGTGATCCTTTAGTCATGACCCCATTTTTGGGTCGTGACAGGATAGAATCATGGGGAAGCTCATTCAGCCACTGTATCGCCTCACCTGAAAGAGACAACGGGAATAACCTTAACCTTAGCGCTTGTTGACTGGCTCTTTGGAATTTCAGATAATTGGCATGTCGCTAAGAAATTCATAATATGTTGATTTGCACCCTCAGTTATGGCTCCGCTGAACAGCCTCAACTGTAACATTTGTAGCATAGTGCTAATGATATGAATTTGACACCTGCAGGCAGAGGTGGCAGCACTATTGCCCCAGTGGTCCTAGCACCCTTATCATCGTTATTCACTGCTTGGGGGTACTGGGGCCCTTAAGGCCTTAAAATAGGTTGGTGCTGCTGTGGTAGCACAAGTGGCACCTGTCGAAGTGGTGCCACTGGTGGCACCACATTAGCGGCGAGGTCATCTTCATCCAAACCATCATTTCCCCTGTCTGGAAAATATACTACTAACTCTCTCAGCCTTGCTGTTTCGCGATCCTGGGCGTTCATTTTGCGAATCGACTTGGTGAGTTCAGGGTCGTAGGGAATAAATGCTTCACCCTTGCTTCGGGTGTTTGGCATGCAACGTTGGTTCCCTACAATGAGCAAAAACAAGAAATGAAAGTAAAATTAGGGACTAGAATTACACACTGAAAGTAGCAACTAATAGACTATTACTTCGCCACAATCCCCGGCAATGGCGCCAAAATTTGATATGCCCAAATTTACACTACAAAAGGAATAGTAAAACAGTCTTTGATCAAATACAGAACTCAACAAAAGTCGAGGTCAATCCTACAAGGAATGCGTGAGAATTATTCTATTAGCACCCTTTTTCATATGTAAGTTTTATTCCCAAGATAAAGATGCATGAAGTAAATGGGGGGTTTATGATGTTTAAACTAACTTCCTAAAGTAAAATAGCTAACACGTACGTTGACTACTAGATTTCAAACAGTTAATGAGAAGCTAGGGTTGTGTTTCCCATGACGTCTAATACGATAACCAAACTGGTATATCACTCATCATCTTTTGGTCTCAGAATGTGTACAATTGTAACCTTTGTTCTAGATCTCATAATACTCTCACCTTCCGATCTCAAGTACTTTAGGTTGAAAACCCCGAATTTTCATTGTAGAATTTTTTTCCTAATCACTACATCCCTCCCGGGCATGTAACAAATACAGGCTTACCCTAACACGTCGACTCATTAAGGAAGAAGTTAAAGTGAAGAATACTACAATGTATACGATGATCAATCCCAAGAGTTCACCCAATTTTGTTATCTTATTGAATTGTCATGGTTCCCACAACCCTAGTTATGGGTTTAGCCTGGCATATTCAAAACAATTTGCCCACAACAATACAAAGGAATCATGGTAAATATCTTACTATTGATCGAATGATGAATCCACGTGTTACAATCTCTAAAGAGATGATCAAAATCCAAAAATTCAATGTAAATAAGTGCACAATGTTCTCTAACTCCCGTGTCCAATCATCATAAAAATGAAATAAAACTAATATATATATATATATACAAGGAAAAACCTAATCCAACTCAAAATAGGAAAATAGACGTCGGCATTGATATGGGTCACCACATGGACCATGAAACGGTCCGTGAGTCTTCACTGCATTGCGATCCCTCATGTATAGGCATGGTCTGTGTAGGTTTTCACAGACCCTGAACGGCCCGTGAACCTTTTCTTAGCGACTTCTCAGCAACACTTTGATCCTCTATCTCCACGGCCCATGTCATATTCCGTAGTTAGTCACACGGTCTGTGACAGGCCCTGTCTCTCTTCACTTGTACATAGTTAGTCACACAGTCTGTGACAGGCCCTGTCTCTCTTCACTTGTATGATTTTTGTTATTTTTGACTGTGATCCTTCCAACTTACATCAATTTTACGACACGTGACATAGCTTGTGTCATTTTTCACGGTTCGTGAGAGGCCTCGTAGGATGTGCCTTCTTCTTCTTCGTTCTTTAAGCTAAGTGTGAGGCCACGACGGACCTCACGGTCCGTGGAGTGACACACGGACTGTGAAGGCACCCATGGTCCTTCACTTGAATTAATCCGCTGCTTCCTTCATCAGGGCCAATCCACGTACCCTTCCACGGCCCGTGTGAGGCTACACGGGCCGTGAAGGTCTCCTATGCCACCACTTCAGCTCTTTTTCACTCTTTTTCTTGCACTTTACCCATTGTTCCATGCCTTCACCATTTTCCTAAAAAATAATAAAATACATACATCAAACCAACATATTTGCTTGAAAACGTGCAAAAAGTTTATGTTCAAAGCGTCACAAGAATCGTATTTCCACGACTCATCAGCATTCTTTATGAGGGTAGTTTTGGCTTCCCTCGTCCTTTTCTAATTGAAACCCTATCCTTCTGGAGTTACTTTGAGCCCCTTAACAATAGTACCCTCTAACCCTTTTCTCCCCATTTACATTTAGACTCTTTTGAGAGCAAAAGGGAGAAGAGAAAAGGTTAGGGTTCAAGCATTTAAGTGTTGTTCTTCGAGTTTTGACTGAAATCCCTGCTTTCCAAGTATGTAAGGCTATTCATAGCATTGGAGTTCATCCACATGACCCACGTGTTAATTCTTTGCAATTGAGTTCGAGTGGAGTTTAGCCCTAATTCTAGAATTGAGTTCTTGAGTCAGTTGAGTTTTCTTGCATTTAATTGTGTAATGATGATGTGTATGAGTCGAGTAAATGATTGAAATGTATATTCATGCATTCATCCGCATGAATGCTAGTTGAATTAATGTCATAATTATCCATGTATTATTTGATGTTGATATTGATGAATTTCCTACATCAAACAAAGTGTTGTTTCCAAATTGAGATGATGCATATTTTAGTTGTCACGACACGAGCCTAGGACCTAATCATAACATGGAAAATGAGGATCCCAATAGTACCTCACCCAAGCCTCTTAACATTTATCAACCATTTCATAGGTATTGAACATAATTAAAAGCGAAAAATATGGGGGAAATGGGACTAAGGGAGATTTGATCATAACATCAAGGCTAAGTCATAATAATCATCATATGTGTCAAACAATACCTGTAGTTTTGGGTAAGGGATAAGGCATATCCCTAGCTCACTCTCAAATAAAAATAGCAAAGATATACAATATGAAAGTCCAAAAGTCTTAATACAAGACAAGTTTGAAAGAACTCAGTTATTGTCCCCGAACTAGAGGACTCACCAAAAGCAATCTTCAACTAATCCAAAAGCTAGCCACGCATATGAGGAGGAGGATCACCAGTTCCTACATAGTTAGATCATATAAACAAAGGTATGTGTTAGTACTTTGAATGTACTAAGTGTGTGGGAGTACTTTGAATGTACTAAGTGTGTGGGATGCAATGTAATAAGAAAACTATCATATCATATTAAGCAACATCCATAATCATAACAAGAGAATAAGACTCGGCGGTGATGAATGACTAATGCATCTTAGAAACATGATTGAGGCAGCTTACACTACAAGAAAAAAGACTTTTAACAAACACTTCTTAACGAAGGGAAATGAATCTGGTCATTATAAAAACACTTATAGTGACCAATTTTTTCTCCGGTCTTTAAAGGCAAATTTTATTCCAACATTAACGAGGGAATAATATTTGATTGTTAAAAAGAATAACATTTCGTCGTTAAAACATATTAGCTAGTGTAAAAATATATTTTAATTAATATGAATACAAAGAGATTAGACCAAATTATGTTATAAGTATAAGAATTGGCGTTTTATTAATCATTCCATCATCATGATAAGAATCCTCCATCTTTTCTAATTTTGCTTATTTCATAAAAAAAAAAGAAATTAATAAAAAAAATATTAATGTATTATTTTTTAATAACTCTATCCATCATTCTATTATAGTCAATTATATAAAATTTTAAAATATTATAAAAGCATTTAGTTACAATCTTTTTAACACAATTATTTTTAACTTAAATATTTTATTGATATAGTTTTTGTATATGCTTTTATTTCGAGAGATAATTTTTTCATCTTTACTTGGCCTTATCAAAGATGCAAGATGAAGTAGGTCAAAAAAAATTGTAATGAAACAAAAAAATAAAAATAGAAGTAATAATATTAAATATAAAATTATGAGCTTATGAGATTGATTTAAGGTAGAAAAGTTATACATATTTGGCAGTAAGTAATTTTCTCAAGAGGATGGATGTTTTTCCACTTGCAAATTACCTCGATCAATAGACTTAAGAATCAGTATTCAGTAATATTGTTTCTTTTAATAAAAATATATATATATATATTGTGTCAACTTTTTTTCATCATTGGTTGTGAAACTAACAGATGTATACAAAGAAAAATCATTTGTTTGAGTTAGACAAGTATAAAGTGAAATTTTACCAACAGAAAATTTTAAAAGCTTTACATGACATATAATCAACTACTCATTAATTAAGAAATCTTGATTATTTTTATTTAAAATTTAAGATGATATAATTGATTTGTATCTCATAATAATTTTAATGATATTAAATTATTTATATTAGGTGAATATCATTAGTATAAAAAAAGAAACTAAAAGAAGTTGGAGGTTTTATCCATGAAGCAATGTGCAAAAGTCAATAACTTAAGGTGCAAAATACAAAATAAACAACTTTATGTCTAGAACTAGAAAGCCCAATTTTCTTTTTATTTGGTTATGAGAATAGAAACAAATTTTATATTTCATTGAGGTTAATTTTTTATTTTGCGGAAAAGAAAAAAGAAGATAATAATTATTAGGAGTGTTATTAATAACCTTACATGAAGTTTTTATATTTGTCTTTTGACAGATCATGCAATTTGAAGAACTCATCCTCAGAGAAAGTGTAAAGAAGTATAAGCAATGGAAAATGTTGAAGCACAGGAAGAATGCATTTCATATTTCAGAAATTGTTTAAAAATATTCTAGTTTTTCTTTTACTAGGAGTTAAAAAAATATAATATCATTCTTTATAGTTAACTATGAAATTTTGTATAAATATAATCAATTTGTATGTTTTCATATGTGCATGTATTTGTATGTGTGTGTGTATATATGCACTTTTTTTATTTGATTTATGGTTATAATTAATGTTTTAATAACTAGAATTCAAAGGGAGCCTTGAAATAACTCGTAAAGTTGCTGCCATGTGACCAGAAGGTCACATGTTCAAATCTTGGTAACATTTTTTTTCATAAATGTAAAGTAAGGCTGAATATAATATATCCTTGTTGTCGGGCCCTTCCTCGGAACTGCACTGGGCTTGCTCTTTTTTTTTTAATGATTAGAATATCAATTAGTGAAGAGAAAATTTGGTGCTAAAAAGAGGTATTACGACCGGAATTTTGTCGTCGTTGAAGCTTTTTTAACAACCGGATTTAATTCGATCGTTAATTTTTAACAACGGAGCTTTTAACGACCGATGACGACAAGATTTTTACTAGTCGTTATTGACTAATAACAATCGAATTTATACTTTTAGCGACTGAATTTCTCCTTGTTAAATACTTATTTTCTTGTAGTGTTAAACATTTAAAATAATCATATCTATACATATGCGGGAGGAGACCATAACTGACATTTATAATCACGTGAGCTACTACATGGAATCCAACATAACCCCCTATGTTGTCCGGAGAGACTACGTGCCTGGTAGAACTCTGTCAACTTATGCGTGCACATTTTTCTTTACCATTTGCTTCTGTGGATCCATTAACCTCATCCTACAAGGGCTCCAATGATGGCACATAGGTAATGAGATAGGAGGTTGCTAATATTTATGGAACCCCACCTCAAGCCCTATTTAGTGCTAAATCAAGCCCCACATAGCATTTATAACATAACCATATGTTTATATATTCATAAGCTCTTTATCAGAACAGGAGTAGCTCATTAAAATCTTATGATCCATTTAGGTGAGAATTGTCCTCTCACAATAGGATTCATCTTTCATGAGAGTTGTCCTTTCACCATCTTTCATATATTCATAGAAAGGGCTTTCATAAATACTCTCAAAACTTTCATAACATACAGTTGAAATCCGTATTATCACGACCCAAGCATAGGGCCTAGATGTGACATGACAAATGGGAATCCAAGAGTCCTCAATTAAGCCTCACAATATACATAAGTACATCTTTGATTGTGGAAACGTAGTTCAAGCATCACTTAACCAAATTAAGGGGATTCGGCACTTAGGACGCAAGCTATGGGAATAAAGGGTAAGGAATTCCACCATACAATCTCATCAGCACATAGGAGAAGATGAAGGGATCATGGGATGCACTCTATAGGGAGTAGGGACTTAGGATAGTCATCACATGCCATCAACACCATACAACAACATATAAGGGATAGGGACTGAAGGAAAATCTTCACAGTTAAATAAGCATCATAAGAATCGTGCACATCACATTATAAAACAATACCTCTAAACATGAGTAGAACGGGGGCCAAGACATGTCTCTATCTCACCCTCAAAAGTAGATAAATAAAGTGACAAAGTCTTAACATAAGCAAGACAAAAAGTGGTTGTTGTCCCTGGAATGGAGGACTCACCAACAACAAATCTTCAAGCAAATGTACTAGCCACAAGGAGGTGGATGCATAGGAGCTTTGGTCCCTACGTGGTTAGATCATCTAGGAAAAAAGTATGTGTTAGTACTTGAATGTACTAAGTATGCGGAATGCAATGCAACAAGAGAACATAAGCCATAAATAGACAAGATGCATAATCATATACAACAGATATAAGCTCAATATGACATGAATGATCAATACCTTAGTCAAAACATGTATGGAAGATAGTCAAAATCTTATAACATAGCATACATATGTGGGGAAGAGACCTTAACCGATAATGAAGACCATGTGAGCTAATACATGAAATTTTGATGTTTCCTCCACACCCGACAAGGAGTGGTCTACTTGCCAAAGTGAACCATATACTCAGCTTATGACATTGCCTTTTCGATGGGTGTTTACATGATGTCCTTACCTTGTGGCATTGACTTTTCGGTACATGTTCATGGTTTCCTTACCTTACGACATTGCCTTTCGGTAAGTGACATTGACCTAGTTAGATCCACTAGCAAAGCCCATTTAGAGAATCAATAATACAAACTTATGGTGGCACATAGTTATGAGAAGTAAAACTTTATATAAGGACCCTTAAGGATAGTCCCCCACTCTAAATCTCATTCGGTGCTAAGTCTAGTCCCACGGAATATATACATCATAGTCATAATCAAATCATGCATAACTTTGTAAATCATAGTATTATCATAAGAGTAGCTCATCAATCCACAACATCATAGCATAATAGAAGGGCTCATAATTTTACTTATCATTCATAGAACTTTTCATGAGTTCAATACATACTTGAAAGCTCATAAATCATCATAATATACTTATCTTGCATAACTTGCCATGTAACATTTCATCAACATATGAGACTTTACCATGTAAATTAGTCAAACATGGTGGGTCTATGTAATCAAACTTAAAATCATGAAATTTTAGAGTATAGGGCATGAATAAAGTAAAACATGATCATTTAGAAACCATTCAAATCAACCCACCATCATCATATGGGTTCAGGGATATTTTTCAATTGTCCTTACTCAAATCTGTAAATTTTTGGAAAAATTTATTCATGGATGAAATGGGACCGCGACGTGAACTTGTTCCGCCATAGTTCATTTTCGCCCGAAGGTCAATTTTTTCTATTTTTGCCTAGGAATGAGTCTACCCACTTTTACACTAAAATGGACTCTAGATTCGGGTCGAGACATCTATAATATAAGTAGTTAAATTAATTTTGTCATCCTTGCTGGTTCACAATAGATCAAACTACTGCATCAAATTAATAATATTTTTTTTAATTTTATTTACATGAACATTGTCTTTATTTAATAGTAAATACTATTTATATATAATATTAAATTGACACATTACATATGTACAAAGCACGCACACTGAATTAGTTAGTATGATAGAATCATGTGACACCTCTCTAAAGTCACTATTTATATCTATTTTTTTAGTATCTTTTTACTTTTTAATTAAATAATTTATCATATTATATTCTATCTATGAAATTTCATAACAACCATATTAATTTATTGGATACAAGTCATTACATTTATTATTATATATATTATTGAAGAATTGGAACAGTCATTCCATATCTTCTTCTTTCTTAATTGGTTTCAGTGACTCTTCTTTAAGTTTTCACTTTAATTTTACTTTATATTCATCTTCAGTTTCTTAAGAGTAACTACACATAACTCATGCTCTTAATTATATTCATAATTCTCCTAATTTTTATGTTAATAACCTCCAAACTTTAATTCACAATACGTTATGATATTCTATTTTGCCTGTAAACTCACATTTTATTTCATGAAGACTCTCATTCAAAGTTAGTCTTTCTCTTTTCCATATATTACTTTGGCTTGTGAATTATAATATGTAAAACATGAAATGGATATATGAAGAAGAGAAATATTTCATTCTCAAGTCTTTTTTTTCCAATTTTATATACTTGGTTGTGCTTTCTGAATTTTAGAATATCTTTTTTTTATGTATTTACGATAATAATATTTAAGTAATTTTGATAATAGTGATATTTTGAGTGCATTGTTTCCGTGTAGTTGATAAAAAGAAGAGTCAATTTGCTGATTACATTAATATAATTATCAATTATATATAGTATAGTTTGATTATAATATTTATAATTTTCACTATTATTTATTGTGAAATCATGAGTATAATTTTATAAGTAATATAATTTATCTTCTGAAAAATATAAAATTTTAATAAATGAAAGTATAACTATAAAAAAAAAATTGAACATTTATTTTAATTTTAAATAATTTAATTATTTTTAATCATAAAAAAACTTTAAAAATACATTTAATATGAAATATAGAAAGTATTATTTATAATAGTTAATATAAAATTATTTATGAAACGCCTTCTAAGTTGAATGAATACACCAGCTTTTTGTATTGAGAAGCTGTCTTGTCTTGGCTTTTTAAAAGAGATCTTTTAACGAAATATACAACTTTGATGCTTTAAATTATGTTTACCAATTTATTTATTTCACTATCAATAAATTTACATATTTACCAAGCTATTTAATGTGACTTTTGCCATTAATGAAAAGCTTTTTTTTTTTACGCGCCTAATGGGACACGCATTTAATGCGTCAGGCGGCTAATTAATGAAGCATTTAATGCCACTTGTTCATAAAGAATGTATCATTCATTTAATATTCTAACCTATTAAATATTATATTAATTATATTCCTCCACAAGTTATTATTATAAAAATTGATTTTCATCTACCTCTTGGTAATTTTTTTTGTTTTGCGAAAAATTTGTATCTTCTTCTTCACAACTACTCTCTATCTTGTGGATTCCAGGTATGGAAGTTTTGCATTATTTTTTTTTGTTGGTTTACGTTTTGAGTCGGGTCAGCGAGCTAATGGTCATCTCCCGTTTTGTCTAATGTTCATCTCACTTTCTTTATTTTTGCATTTTTGCATTCCATGTATGTGTTTTTCCCCCCAACTCCTTTTTTCTTTATTTTTCAGTTTTTTTGCACTCTTTTTGGTTTTTTCGTTTATGCTTTCAGAGGGTTATTGGTGATGCATGTAATTTTTGGTATTGCGAAGTTGGTTTCATGTGTGTGTTTTCACCCTTATAATTTTTTTTTCGTTTTTCAGTTTTGTGTAAGTGAAGATTATATTTTCCAGGTATGTCTTTATCTCCCTTTTTTTTTGTGGTTTCGGATTGGTATTTTTTGAAGTGGTGTGTTTACAATGTTGTTGTTTGTTCTTTTTCTCCCAGTGTAGTGTGCAATTTTTTTTTTCCTTGTGAAATCCATTAGTGTTTTACTGTAATTGTTGGTAAATTTTTGGTATGCAATAGTTTGATTTTTTAATATTCTCAAGGTATTCCCTTTCCTGTTCTTCGTATTCTTCTTTGAATTTAATTTGGTTTGTCTGAATTTATGTGTAGTGTTGTATATGTAGAAGAGGAATTGGTGACATTCAATAGAGTTTAGTGAAATTGTGGTCTTTTTTTTTTTTGGTATGCAACTTGTAATTCGGGTTTGAGACTTTAGTATGTGTTGTTTCTTACCTTTTTTTTTTGGTATTATTGTTTGTATTTAATTTGGTTGTCGGATATTTATGTGTAGTGTTGTTTATGTAGAAGAGGAATTGATCGACTCGGCGCAATTTTCTGAGCTAATGATGTGTTGGAGCTTTTTGGTATGCATACTGTGTTGGTATTGCCGCGGTTTTCTTAGTATGCATACTGTGTTGAAGTGTTGGTATTGCCGATGGTAGTTATCATTCATGACTGGTTGGAACTTTTGGTATTCACAGTGGTAGTTATTTTGTATCAATGGTTACAACTTTGGTATTCCATATGGCAGTTTACTCTGCATGGTGGGTTGAAGCTTTGGTATTCACAATGGTAGTTACAATGTATTGTTTGCTGTAAATTGGTATCCGATATGGTAGTTCACTATGCATTGTGGGTTGTAGTTTTGGTATTCTCTGTCAGTTACGATGTATGGTTGGTTGCAATTTTTGGTGTTCACTATGGTACTTATAAAATAATCGAACTTTGCCACCAGATATTCCAAAAATAAAAAAATTACAAAAATATATGAACGTGCATGATCTTATCAACATTTATACCAACACTATTACCAGTAAAAAAACCAACACTGTTATTGGTTATTTCATGTAATAAAAGTTTGTAAAGTATGCACAATTTTAATGATAGAGAAAGAAAAAATACATACACATTAAATGTTTTAATGTAAGAGAAAGAAAAAGTACACACACATTAAATAATGCAATTGTTGGTTGCTTGGAATTGTTGCCATTTTTTTCCATTTCCCTATAAAGAAGGACACTATTCACAACAATTTGCATTAATTGCATTATTTTTTTGTTTCACACGTTTTTTTTTAATCTTTTTTTGTTGTAAATTGATTTGATGTATCCTTTTTAAAAATAATTCAACACCTTTTACATTATTAAAAAGCCAAATTTTATACATTACATATATATAGTATAGAACAAGCCAAATACGTACGAACATGTTAATAAATAATTAATTCTACCAATTTGGTTACGATTAACGTTTTATATTCTTTAAAAAAAACACAAAAAAATTCACATTAAACTCCAACTAAAATTTCATCTTGTATGTTTATTGCAATTATGACAATATCAATTATACATAAGAACTAATTTTTTCTCCATAGTACAATCATCTTGCATACCATTTTTTAAATATTTGTCTCGAACTTGTTAGACCAATCAGTTAGTTCTTTATTCCACCATTCACGTAAAATTATATATTTGCACTGGATGTCATAGCAACAAATTTTTTCCCTGACTTTACTACCATGTTCGTACAAACATATATAAAAATTAAAATTTTTATTCTCCAAATTTGAAGAACATAGTACTTCTTAGTCAATAATTATTAATCAAAAAAAAAGTAATAAAAGTATACATCCATGTCTTACACCAACTTCCAAAAACTTTTAAATATCAATTATTTATTCTTCCTTTTCACCACCTATCACATCACAATTTAATCAACATTATTATAAAAAATTATACTCTCTTTCTTACTTTGTAATTAATTTTGGTATACTTTTGGTAATTTTAAATTGGTTGGTAGAGGCTTGTAATTTCCTCACCAAATATAGGCATTTATGAAATCAGCCCTTTTTAAAATTTTTGCACTATAGAACTCAAAACTGGATTATCAAGAATCCTGATGTTGTGGATATAATTGCTCTTTTTTTAATTAGATGATTCTAGTCTAGAGGTATAGATTTGAAAAGAAATTTTTACACAAATAACAACTTTCACCCCCAAAATTACACTTTAAAATTTATTTATCAAAATACCAAAAAAAACACACTCTTTTTCATTTTCCAACACTATTATATCATACCACACACCACAATAATCACACTCAAAACACTCTCTCTCCTAAATTTGTAAATAAAGTTGGTATTTTATATGGTATTTTTCAATGATTCGGTAGGGGCATGTAATTTTTATCCAAAAACTTGGTATTTTTGAAAACTCCCCATTTGAAAAAGCCTTTGATAGGGAATGTCTTTATGCAAATAGGGCCGGACTTAAATGGATAAATTTAAAATAATTAGATTTTGATGTGAATACTATCGAATGAAAAATAATTCTTAAAAATTGTATGTGATATTTTTATTTAAACTTAATTTTTGTTGTACTTTTTCATATGTAATTTTTCCTTATACGTGATTTTAATTCTCTTTCTTTTTTATATTGTAAGAATCTTTCTTCTTCTCATCAATCAATCTTTAAAAAGAAAAACAAAGAGAGATATTTGACTGTGCAAAGCAAAAAGAAAAAAAAGGTCATGGATCGTATAGGTGGAATATTTGTTAAATTTAAATCTAAAAGAATATATATTTTACTTGATTGACAATATATATTTATTTTGAATCTTTTATGTATTACCTTATCTCATTCATTCAAAATTATTTTATTTCATCTTTTAAGTTGAATAAATTATAATGGTATGACCATATTTCAAGATAATATATAGTTGGGATAGCAAAGGATTTTATTTGAGTTGACCTCCCAAATACATGTCCACTTACGAGGCTCAGAAAAAAGTAGTTCAACTTCTGAACTACTGGACTTAACCCAAGAAGCCAATTTTGTGTACTCTCAAGGATACCTAAAAAATATTATTTTCCTCATTCTTATCCATCTACAATTAATTAATTAATTTGTCATGAACTCAATAAGCACAAAAATAAGTCAATTACACGTGGCCGTTAAGTAATACTAATAATGTAATTTTTTATTTTTTGTTGGATCAAAGAATGCAAGTCACTTTTTGATAACCTATTAACGTGCACTTGCTCCCGTATTCATTTTTCCTTTTTTATTAACATTTAAATTTAACTTAATAAAAAATGTCTGCTCAGTATAGCTTTTAAATTAAACCAACATAAGCGTGTCATTATTTGCATTCTTAATTAGGGATGTAAAGTCGAATTTGAAAAAAGAAGCACAAAATGTGCATTGATAGAAAGACTTTGGTGTTATATTAGTTGTAACTGGAAAAGAATATTAAGGTTAAAAAGTTATTTATAAGAAAATTATCACATCAATGTTTATATTTGAATAATATAAAATGATTTGAAATTCTAAAATTTATGAAAAATAGTATAAAATAATTTTATGAGTAAAATGATTTTGAATCATATTTTGACATTTTAAAATAAAAAGAATGTCACATAAATTAAATAAGAAAACAACAGTAAATATTGATCTATAGACTATGATGGAGATGGACACTAAGCTAAAAATGCATCTAAGATTGACATAATTCAAAAGTTATTTCCCTCATCATAAAGCTCGTAAGATAACAAAATGAAAAAAGAAGAGAAGGTAAGGAATAACTTCCAATTTCAATTAAGAATAAAAACATGATTTATTAATTACGATAAATAAATTTTTATCTAGTGCTCGTATAATCTCCACATGAGGACAATTTATATGATTTAGATCGAAGAAAAATTGATTCAAATAGTCGTCATAAGTTTTGTGAAACAAAAGTAGCATGGAATAAAAAAAAGGTAAAATAATAATAAATTCATGTGAAAATTATTGTCTGATTACCCAAGTTTCACTTGGCAATCTAGTATTTCTTCTTCTTTTAGATGGTTTCAACATTAGTAAATAGGGTAGATATGATACAATAATCAAAAGTATAGTTAAACAATTCTTGATTTAAGTATGATATCATTATCGTATCAAATTTGTTTAGTGTCGTTTGATATTTTGTAATATAGTAAAATATTAATCATAATATGTTTAATTTAAACTTATACATACTCATAAAATAAACAAATATGACCTCAATTTTTTAAGAAATGTCTCAATTATAGAAACACAACAAATTTCAATGCCTAAAGCATAAAAAATTCAACACAAAAAAGACATTTCAATCATGATATAATATTTATTAAAAGTTTCAATGCCTATATAATTAATTTTATATATATTTATTAGTATTGAAATATTAATTTTCATTTATAAATTTTTAGAAAAAATGTTGGTGATGGATGATTTGCTAGTTTATTTATTTTGAGGGGCAAAAGTGAGGCGATAAATAAATGATAAGCAGTTACTTATTTAGGATTATTCTTTTTAGGATATTTTATTTTTTTCTTTCTTGTTGACTTGCACTTGTAATTTTCGGACTGAAAATGATGGGTGTTTATCATCCGAGCTACTTTCTCTTATAATTTAGGAGATGTTTGGATTGATTTTTTTTAAGTGGTTATAGGTTAACAGACAAATGTGTACTATCTTTTGACCTTTTTTTTTTTTTTACCTTTTCAACTTTTAAAAAGTATTTAAAAATATTTTGTGTTATTCAAATACTTCCAACATTAACATATCATTTCGTTTGGATACAAACTATGACGAGATTAGCTGTACTGGATAAGTTATGCCGAGATTAGTTTTGTTTGATTTGACATATTCAAAATACTATTCATAGTACAATTAATAAGAATAAGATGTTTGTTTACTAGAGTACCCTTCACCTTATTTATTTATTTTTTAAAATTTTCTTTGCAAGCTTTAATTATTCATTGTTAAAAATAAACTTCCATCTTATTTAACATATGGGTATACATTTTCATGATTGTGCCATGTATTTTTAAAATTAAATTTTCATATTATTTAACTTAAAAATGAAACTTCCATCTTATTTAGCTTTAAAGAATTTTTTCATCTTATTTAACTTAAAAAATAAATTTTTTATATTATTTAGCTTAAAAATAAAACTTCCATCTCATGTAGCTTAAAAATAAACTTCCATCTTATTTAGCTTAAAAATGAAACTTCTATTTTAAATTTACTAGAAGTAAAAAAACAATATTATTGAAATAATTGACATTTTAATTGATATACAAATAAAATTTCTAGGTGAGCAATAAGCTACTTAATTTATAACATAAAATTTAGTAGTGGAGTGAACATTTTAAGAGAAATCAAAATATAAATAAGCATAAGTAATAGACAAATAAATTCTACTTATAATATAGTCATAAACAAAAATTGTATTTATAAAATATAAGTTTTTTAATTAAAAAATATATAAAACAATGATTAATCAAGATTGTGAATAATATTATAATAATTATTAAAAAATATATTAATATATATAAATATAAAAATAGTGCATAAACGAGAGTTTAATGGGTGCATTTTTGTTATTTCATTTACTTTATTTCAAGATAAATTATCATGAAATTATTATTTCACCTCTTAAAATGAATAATTTATCGCAGAATCAATTATTAATTCTGAAATAAATTGTTCTATTTTATACGACCAAACAAAAAATTAAAAATTACTAAAACAATTATTCTAAGATTAGCTTCAGAAAACTTTTAGTAATGACTAATGAGTCACTAAAAATGAGCCACTTCAAACATCCACATATCTATGATTAAAATAAAATAAAATAAAATAAAATAAAAGGTGATATGACAGTAGACTTACGCAAAGGGCAAAAATGGGATTTGAGTTCACCGCAAAGCTAAACTCCGTCTCAACTCCGTTTTGGCGTTTACCGTCTCCGTGAAGGTCCTTTTTCCAAAGCGTGTGTATATGTCTGTCTCAATTCTCCAGATTCATGGCGAAATCATATCTCATCTATCTATACAACTGTATTTATGTATCACGTAATATAATCCATTCAATTCAGTTTCCAATTTTGATTTATATGGAATTCAGGCTAGTGCAAATTAGGTGTACAGTGTGAGATACATATTAGTATATCCGTAGCTTTGATTTGGTGTACATTGACAATCGATCTACAGATTACCATCAATTGATAGCTGAATGGCTGTGACCACCATGGCCACAGCGGCCGGGGCGGTGGTCTTGTTGTACTATGTGCTGAGTCGCCGATTAACGCCAAAGGAGGAAGAAACGGGTGACTACTCCATAGCAGCAAGTAGATCTATCAAACGGAGAGTATCACGAAGGCCAGCTCAAGCTCCCGCCACCTGGCTGGAAACCATTTCCACTTTGTGTGAAACTCTCCGTTTTACCTATTCCGAAACACTCGGGAAATGGCCTATTGGTGACTTGGCGTTTGGGATCAATTACCTTATTCGAAGTCAGGTAACACATCTTTTATAAGTCAAACCTTTTATTTGGTGTTTTTTTTTTTGGATGGAATTATATACCAATCTTGGTACGAAGTTGTTATAGAGATGACCCCTAACGGGTTCGGATTGAAAATGTAGTTGATTGATTATTAATTGTTGAGCTCCTAAAGTCGGAGTCTTTTTGTGCAATTGCTTACCACCATCAGAATGGAAAAATTATTTTATTTACCAGTATTCCAGTGAGATATGTCCAGATGGGTATAAAACGATTCAGTTGATTCATCATAAGGCATATTTGATTGATTGATTATTAATTGTTGAGCTCCTAAAGTTGGAGTCTTTTGTAGCACGAAATGTTTTTTCAGCTTGGTGAATGAAAGTCTCCTGATGTGAAAAGATGGACTGATTTCTAATATAATCATGTATTGTCCGAATAATTTCGTGTTGCAATCTTTTGCTTTTTTTCTTCCCTAATAGACCAAGATAAATACGTTTTTTTCACTATAGTGAACTTCCTTCCATCAGTGATTGTGTGTTCAAATTAGCTAGTGGAATTGCTTGAATAAGTAAAATGAGAGTGAAAAATATTGTACTCTTTGTTGCTGTTAGTGCTTTTCGTTATTAGTCGTTCTTCCTTTTTTATTTTTCTTTTTCTTTTCCCGTTTTTCCATATCTAGTTTATTCTGCTTATGAGTTTTTGAGACGAGGGTTTCTAGGAAACAACCTCTCTACCTCTGTGAGGTAGTGGTAAGGTCTACTTACATTTTACCCTCCCCAGACCCTACTTGTGGGATTCCACTGGGTATGTTGTTATTATTGTTGCTGTCAGTGCATTCTTCTATTGGTTCTGCTACTTGGAAAGTAGACTGGTTGTTGTATGTTTAGTACGTAACTGTGTGAGCTTGTAGATCATATTTAGTCCATCGTGGACTGATATCGGCATTTTGCAATTTCTCACATATTTCACATTATACTCTGACATTCTTAATTTACATGGCTGCATATGTCATTTGGGATGGTGTCTGATGGCCAAGATAATCCTAACTGCTTCATTGTGGTAGATGTTCTGTCTATTGTTACTTTTCTTTCTTTATGTGGTTTTGCCACCTTCTTATATTTGTGCATCATCTAGTTCATTGAAGAAATTCTATCAGCACCTTTTAGTGCCTTGAAATTTAGGCCCAAAACTCTCGGTGCTATTTACTTGTCAAGTGAGAAATTATGGTTTATAAAAATGCATTATCTTGATACAAGTTCGTGGATACAATGTCTCCGGGATGATCTGTATCTGTGTTGTGTAATGCTTGGATTATAAGTGGATTTCATTTGTATTTATCATCTTGAAGGGAAATGCACCAGTTGCAAGTGTATATGCAGGGGAAAGCTGTGTGCAACTAAAGGGTGATGAGATTATAGCTCAGTTGTATCATTACTTAAGGTTGGTGACTCTTTGTATGCTTTTCTCAAAGAAGCCTTTTCCTGTATTCTTGGAGTCTGCTGGCTACTCTCAAGAAGACGTCCTCCTTCAGAAGCCTAAAGCAGGAGTATGTTAATTGTACCACTACCCTTTTATTTGGATTTATTTCTCATATTCATATTAGTGTGTTGATTGTCATGAACTAAAATGTTCAAAATTTTTGTTTGCAGCTTCTGAAGCCCGCCTTTACAATTATTAAAGACAGAAATTTAAATTGTTTCCTTCTTCTAATTCGAGGCACTCATAGCATCAAAGATACTCTGACTGCAGCAACAGGCGCTGTTGTACCTTTTCATCATTCTGTTTTAGATGATGGTGGGATTAGCAATCTTGTTTTGGGATATGCACATTGTGGGATGGTTGCTGCTGCTCGGTGGATTGCCAAGCTTAGTATGCCTTTCTTGGTAAAGGCTCTGGAGGAAAATCCTGAGTATGAGATAAAGGTGAAATATAGTCACATTGTTGCTTCTTGTTTGGTTCTTTTCCTTTCTTCTTCTCTGTTGCATTGGAGATTGGAAGGTTTTTTCATGTGTTTTTCCGTTCACTATCTTGTCAAGACTGAAAGCTGATGTGTGCAAATTGGGGATTCAACAAGAAATGATTGTTGATCAACTCTCTTACTACTATCAATGTGATGATTGTCATTGATGTGCCATGGGATTTGCTTTCATTTTGTTATTTTGATACCATGTTATGTTATTACTCTGTACTGTGGCTTGCATCTCCTTCTTGTTGTTATAGATTGAACTTAAATTTTGCGGTACCAGTTTTTGTTGTCCTCTAAAGAACAAGTCAGAAAGTCACCTTGTACATTTCTTCTAGCAAGTCAGAAAGTCACCTTGTACATTTGTTCTATTCTTTGACATACATTAATCTCATAGTGATGTGTTTCTTTATTTCTTGTTGTATTTCATATATTTGGAGCTAAGATTCAGATGGCTTGTAAAGTAAGCATTAGCTTATTAAAAAAAAGAAGTAATTATTACCTTTGGTGGTGCCATGTAAATTTTTAGAAACATTCCTGTAAATATGAATATAATGGCAAGTCTTGAGTGGATATATGATGTTGACATACTTTCAAAAGTCAGACTATTTAATTGACTTGCTGCATATGTAGAGATTTTCCAGTTTTTTGGTTGTGCTTAATATCAAAGTCGTAATGCTAGTTTTGAACCTCAGATTGTTGGGCATTCACTCGGTGGTGGTACCGCTGCACTTCTGACCTATATCCTTCGAGAGCAAAAAGAACTTTGCTCAAGTACCTGTGTCACTTTTGCACCAGGTGTGTTTCTTTTCTCAGCAGTTGCAGATCTCTGTTTAAAAGTCGGAAGGTTACTTTTCCCTGTTGTTATGGTTTCTAAGTTTGTATATCAATACCTGGTAAATGAGAATTGTAAGTGACTGGAGACAAGTAGGACATTTTTTTCCTATGCCTTCTTTTACATATTGCTTAGTGAATCTTTAAGTGACATTGGAAGCCATCATATGTTCCCTTGTTGATTTTGGCCATTTAGTGCTATACTAGAGTTGAGTTTCTCAAAAAGTTTTCTACTTCAGTGACTCTTTCCAATTGAGTCCTAATATTTGTCATAAAGATCTCTTCACAAAATTGAGTTTATGATGTATCCGTAAGACCAATATTTCAATCTATGATTGTACATTCAGCAAATGTGTTCTCTGGATTGTGGAGCTAGGACCAAATATTCCTAAAAATTCACGCTGAATTAGTTGAATGATGAATTAAGAAAGTTGAACGTTGTGACCGTATTTTGTTTTCTAGAAATGCCATAGTTTCTGTGTAGAGTTGTTTGTAATTTCATCTCATTAGCTTTTAAGTTTAATTTGTAAAATATAAACAAAACCTGTAGTTAGATCTCAATAAATGTTGTACTAGTTTAGAATAAGAAAGAACTATGAAAACTAGTCGACTCTGAAGAGTCATCTCAATTAGCTCAGTATGATTTTCCTTTGGAGATTGAAACTTGAAGGTTGGCCTGTGCTCAATTCAGTATTTGCCATGGTTTGAACGGCCAAAGTTCCTATTCTATAGCTTTGAGGTCTTACCTTGAAATGATCATGGTAAAACTACATATTACTGCAAACTGGAAGTGAGAGACTAGGGACTGTCTACATTGTTGAATTGTGTTTCCTGAAATGAAAATGAGATTGAAAACTGAGATGAGAGCATCTATAAACGTACTAGGTAAATTGTTTCTAGAACTGTCCAGTTCTGGGGATCTCTGGTACTTCATTGGATATCAACTTGTTTTTCCATTGGAACACTTTGAGGAAAATAGCTTGCAGTGTACATCTTATTTTAGCTCCAAAAGTTTGATTCTAATTTGTTGGGAGCATAAGAAATATGCAAGGAAGGGTTATTGAATTGGACCAATTATCGAGTTTTAGGGAACCTGATAAAAATGTAGAGAAGGTACTGTAGTATGCAGATAAACTTTTGTGGAAAATTTCATCAATAGGGGCACATATAGCGTACTAAGAGACTACTTGTTTTGATTGAGCTGGTCCCCTTAACATGTACCTGAAGAATATCTAATGCTAATGAAAGAAAAAAGAGAATGTCTGAAGAAAGTAATGGAAAATGATTCTGGACGTCAAAGACAAAAAAATAATTGTAGCGCGAACATTGCAAAGTCACTTCGTAAATTGTGTTTTCCTGAGAAAATGCTGGGCAACATCTAGATTATTTGAAGGCTTTTCTTAGCAATTGTCATTCTAAAGTTGGTGTCAAAGGTGAAGCACAGGAAGAAGGGCTTTGGGCACAAATTGCGAATAAACGACTGACATTAAGGAAGAAGGTGCAAATCAAGTGAAAGATGAAAAATATGGATGTAATTATAAATCCAAACAATTATATATACACAAGAATTGAAGAAAAAGGACAATTTGGGTGAAATATTCTATTGTTTAGTGCCGCTCTCTTCAAGATAGAGCCCATGGGTCATAAGACGCATAGCTTTATTGCCTTAGCGCTAAACACATGCCACACAGCCTATTAACTCTAGCTTTAGTGAGCTTTTGACAACAAAGTTATGAAGGAGGTTGATGTGAATTAGCTCATTGAAGTGTTTCAAACCTTGGTCAAGGACGCTTCTTGTAACTAATACAACTCTTTCCCCTTTGGTGCCACGACCCAAACTAGGCCCTAGGCATGACATGGCGATTCTCGAAAGACTCCAACCAATCCTCTTAATATATCAAGCATATATTAAGTAAGTAGAGACAACATAAGGAAGCAGGAATAGAACTAATGAAGGCTAGAAATCTTTGCATAGCTACGAAGAAAGTAAAGACAACATAGGTTTTTTCACACTTTTTCCTTTGAAAGCCTCTAAATCATAGATGAGTTATTAGGACATGCCCTAGCTAACTCGGTGTCAAATGAACCAAAAGAAATAGGGTAGCCAAAATAAAGTGAACCTTAGCTTGTCCTAGGATCACGAGGGCTCACCAACTGTGAATATGGATGAAATACTGGCCACGTGGAGGATGAGGATGCTCGGTTGACCCTATATTATAATACAATGTAGGCAAAAAAAAGTATGTGTTACTACTTTCAATGTACTAAGTATGTAATGCAACATGTTGTAAATCATGACATGCAATTGACCAAAATAAGAATCATGATAAATGTCCATTTAAAACATATGGCCAATGCATGATAGAAATTATAAAGGGACAGGCTTAGGTCATATGCGACCCTTAAACTTGTTCGTATATTTCACTTAGACACCTTAACTTGGCCTTGTACCTATTGAACACCTTATATGTTCAAAAGTGATTCCGATTAGACACAAAATGCTGACATGGCAAAAAAGTGTGTTTCACATCCCTTAAGCGCGTAAAGTTATGGTAGATAATATTTTTCTTTTTTTTTTAACTCATAAACCTAAATTAGTAAGTGATAATAATAATAATAATAATAATAATAATTTTATTTGAAAAAAAAAAGAAGAAACATCATCTTTTCCATCCCACTGCAACAACTCCACCAGCGCTCTATTTCCAGCCATCGCTTTCACTTTCCGACAACCCATGTTCCTTTCTTCACCAGCAAAAACAACTCAGAACTACCACTGTTCATTCCCCCTCACCATTTCCGGCAAAATCCCAAGCTCCTCCACCCAAATCCACCATAAACCACCATTCTCTCCTCGACCATCCACCAAAATGACCTCCAAACCACCATCCAAAATCCCAACCAACCCATTCACCTCTCTCCCTTTCTCTCACCCTCTAGTTCTTATTTGCTTTTTTCTTTTTTACGTGTAGATTTAATTAAATCTCAAATATTTCGGTGAAACTCCATTATTTTCGATTGAAAAAAATATTAACTAATTATTCTTTTTTGATAAAATTTGTTATTTGAGGGGTTAGCTTTGGTGGGCAATAATGGTGTATCGTCATCAATGAAAGAGATGGTTGAAAGTGATGATTTAATAACAGTGGAAGTGCAGTAGCCCAGTGGAGTGAAAAACAAAGTCTGACGAAGAAGAAAAAGAAAAGGGGTGGAGGTGATCGATGATTGAGACGCTGCGCAGTGGAAAGGAAATTAAGATATGTTGGAGAAGAACGGTATGTCGAGGTGGGGGATGGAGAAGTAGCCTTCGAGTTGGTTATTGCTTACTCATGTTTCCCGATGAGAGAAAATCACTTGGTTACCTTTTGTAGTACGGTAGGTAAGACCCAAGTTGACTACTTACTCCTTCGAAAGGGTGATAGAAGTCTTTGTAAGAATTGCAAGGTAATTCCGAGTGAATATTTCCGCTCAATATAGGCTTCTTGTAATGGACTTGGAGATTAAGAGGGGTAAGAGGAAGAAGGTTACTTATGCTCAACCGAGGATTAGATGGGGTGGTCTGACTCTTGCTCTTTCTCGAGAGATGGGGGAAAAGTTGAGTAATTTGGGGGCCTAGAGTAGTAGCGGAGAGGTGAACACTATGTGGGATACCACGACTGGTTACATTAAGAGGGTGGCCACCGAGGTGTTAGGGGTTTCAAGAGGGACCTTTGGTGGATGACAAGGTGATTGGTGGTGGAGTGGAGAAGTTCAAGGCAAAGTGAAAGCCAAGAAGATTGCCTACACGAAGTGGTTAGAATGTCGGGATGAGGATGAAAAAATAAGGCTTAGGGATATTTATAAGGCGGCGAAGACAGAAGCAAAGATGGCAGTGACGAGTGCTAAGATAGTAGCGTTTGAGAGGTTGTATGCTGAGTTAGGGGAAAAAGGCAGGGACAAGAGATTATATAGGCTTGCGAAGGTCAGAGAGAGAAAAGCTCGTGACTTAGACCAAGTAAAGTGCATTAAGGATGAGAAGGGTGAGGTGTTGGTGGATGAGAATACCATTAAGATAAGGTGGCAAGTGTACTTTCATAAACTCTTAAATGAAAAAGGGACAGAGATATTGAGTTGGGTGATTTGGCGCACTCCAAGAGTTGTCAAGATTTTGGTTATTGCAGGCGTTTTTGAGTTGAGGAAGTTAGATGTGCTGTTAGTAGGATGAACAGTGGGAGAGCGAACGGACCTGATGAAATTCCGGTGGATTTCTAGAAGAGCGTGGCCAAGGAGGGTATTGGGTGGTTGACTAGGTTGTTTAATGCTATTCTGAAGACCGCTAAGATGCACGATGAATGGAGGACTACAATGGTTCCATTGTCTAGAACAAGGGTGATATTCAAAGTTGTAATAGTTAGAGGGGTATCAAGTTGTTAAGCCACACTATGAAGGTTTGGGAGAGAGTGGTGGAGACGCGGGCGAGGAAAGTAGTGTCTATTTCTAAGAACCAGTTCGGATTTATGCCGGGACGATCAACTGTTGAAGCAATCCATCTTGTTCGGAAATTAGTGGAGAAATATAGGGAGAGGAGGGACCTTCACATGGACCACAATGTTCATTGACTTGGAAAAGGCCTATGACAAAGTACCGAGGGAATGTTTTATGGAGATGCCTAGAGGCGAAAGGTGTTCCAATAATGTATATTAGGGTGATAAAGGATATGTATGATGGAGCCTGGACTCGGATAAGCACGGTGGGAGGAGACTCATAGTACTTTCTTGTTGAGATGGGACTCCATCAAGGATCTGTGTTGAGCCCTTTTCTTTTTGCTTTGGTAATGGATGAGCTGACACAGTCTATTCAGGAGGGGGTGGCATGGTGTATGCTATTTGCAGATGACATAGTATTGATTGATGATTCTCGGGCCAAAGTTAATGATAGATTGGAGGTTTGGAGATATACTTTGGAATCCAAAGGGTACAAATTGAGTAGAACCAAAACAAAGTACTTGGAGTGTAAATTCAGTGTTGCTAGAGATGTAGCAAACATTGAAGTGAAGTTTGCCACTCAACCTATTCCTAAGAGAGAAAGCTTTAAGTATCTTGGATCCATCATCTAGAGTAGTGGCGATATTGACGATGATACATACACATCGTATTGGGGCAACATGGACGAAATGGAGGCTTGCCTCAGGAGTATTGTGTGATAAAAAGATACCACCTAAGTTCAAAGACAAGTTTTATAAAATGGTGGTTAGACCATCTTTGTTATATGGGGTGAAGTGTTGGCAATAAAAAATTCACGTGTTTAGAAGATGCAGATTGCGGAGATGAGGATGTTGAGATGGATGTGTGGACATACCAGGAGTGATAGGATTAAGAATGAGATCATCTGGGAGAAGCTAGAGGTGACCCCTGTGGTTGACAAGATGAGGGAAGCGAGACTACGTTAATTGGACATGTGCAAAGGAGTATCGAGGCTCCTGTTAGGAGGTGCGAGAGGTTGGATTTAGGGGCTACGCGGAGGGGTAGAGGTAGACTGAAGAAGTATTGGGGGGAGGTGATCAGACAAGATATGTCGAAACTTCATCTAACCGAAGACATGACCGTAGATAGAAAAGAGTGAAGGTTGTGTATTGGAGTAGATGGCTAATAGGTTAGTAGGGTAGGTCGTTAAATGACTTTGTGATATAGTAGGTTAGTACGGTAGTGATGTCTTCATATCGTATGTTGTCATTATTAGTCCTATATTTGTTTACTTTTAGCGTATTTACATTGTCTGTATATCTTGTATTGTCATGTTCCGTCTTGATATGTTAATTTATCGTATTTGCATAATATCATGTGCTTTTCCTTATTAGTCGCTATTTTGGTTTCCTTTCTTTTCCTTTCCTTTCCCATATCTAGTTTATTCTGCTTAAGGGTTTTTGAGATGAGGGTTTTCAGAAAACAACCTCTCGACCTCTATGAGGTAGCGGTAAGGTCTCCGTACATTTTACCCTCCCCAGACCCCACTTGTGGGATTCCACTGGGTATGTTGTTGTTTTCTTATAATTCCTTTCATATTTTAAAAAAAATTCAATCTCCACATGTCATAATTTCATTGGTCCATTTTCCTATGTGTATGCGCTTGAAATACACACATATGTCTTTTTATTGATTGTTAGGTATAAATTTTTTAAGATTAAAGTGTTCAATAGGTACAAGGCTAAGTTAAGGTGTCTAAGTGAAATATGCGGACCAGTTTAAGGGGCCGCATATGACTTACGCCTAAAGGGACATGAACCATAAATAGTCATAACATGTGGGAGATAGCAATCATAACCGACAATAACACCGTACGAACTATTACATGGAATCCTAGTGTATTCCTATACATCGAAAAAAGGGAACACTACTTGCCAAAGTAACTGCTACCCCGTAAAAATGGGTGTCATGAATATCGGCTATATGTGGATCTACTAGCAAGTCTGAAAAGATTTAATCCTACGGTCCACTCAGTGCCAAGTCATAATCTCACGGACTACTTTTCATAGATCATACTTGTCATAAATTATAAAGCTTAATATATGGAAAGATAATAGTCAAATACCAATCCAATTTTATAAACTTGATCATAGAATAGCTCATTTTCATATTGATTCATATAATGTGGATGTTTCATCATTACGAATTCATGTTTAGGTGAGAAAACTCACAATTATTCACACTTGTCTTGCATAGCATCATAAAGCTTAATTTATACTTGTCATGAAACTTGCGTGAGAATCTCATTGATTCATGTTAATAACTTGTGGTGAAAATTAAGGTAAAGGCATGGGTTCACATGTAATTGGCTTGAAATTATGTAATTAAAATGAAGTCATGCATAATCATAGAAAGCCATGTCAATTGAATCATAATTGGAAGAACTCATGATCTTCATGAACCCTAGATAGAATTTGAGAGGAATTGCTATAAAAGACATTAAAATCATCAATTAAATATCAATTCATGCATAATTCACTTGAAAATAATGAAACAAAACATAAATCATAAGATCCAATCATAATTTATTAAAATCCCAAATTCCATACTTGAAATCCATATCCACACACCTGGACCATAATTTTTGAAGAAATCCGAGAACTAACGGAGGAGGTTAATGAACCCTAGCTTGACCTTCCATGGAGCCGTGGAGAAGATTTAACTTGGAGAGAGTGTGATTAAGGTGAATGATTTGGGAATGAGGCGAAAATCATGAACAAAAATAGTTATAGGGGGATTTATAGGACCAGAACAACCTAGTTAAGGAGTTAGGAGGGTATGAGAAGTCTAAAATACCCTCCATTAAATTTGGCCGGAGTGAACCATGAGTAGGGATCTACAGGCCGTAGATCCTTGCACGGGTCGTACAACTGGCTCATGAGAACTGGGCCAAACCTTAAGTCACTGAAGTTGGGTCTACGATCCAAGAATTATGAACCGTAAAACCTTCTATGGACCGTCTTGTTGGTCCGTACTAAAAGTTCTGCAATCCCTATTTTTGAACCGCTCGAACCCCATTTTATGAGCCACCTCCTACAGCTCGTGGTTTCTTTCACGGACCATAGAACCTCCTCGTGGAACCCCTCAACACTTGGCCAAATTTTCAACTTTCAGGACCCAATCTACGACCCTATTCTACGGTTTGTCCTGTCGATTTGTAACTCAACTTCTGAGACTTGTAAATTATCAGAATCCTAACTTCACTTCCACCACCACCATCTACGGGCTGTAGTTTCATCTATGGTCCGTTGGTGGTCCTCGTAAAACCTGCATCAGTTCAACTTCTTTTGCATTTCCTCCTTATTCCAACTTTCAACTTCCAACTTCCGGGCTATTACACTTGGGCTGTGTATTCATGCCATTCACTAGTTGGATGCTGGACATGTGCTCAAACAAAATAAATTGTGTCATTCTAAAAATAAAACTCGAGACTTAATACCTAATTTCTATCTTCTTTTGGTAATATGGTTTTCCTCGAGGCAGAAAACAACTGAAGTTCTTGAAAAATTCCAAGTCTATCCCTTGACCAGGGAAAAGCGAAATCTTCAACCTTCTTTACTTAACTGTGTCCTATATATAATATATGTAAGGAAGAAGAGGGACTTCTTTAGCAGGTTTAGACTTTGTACTTCTTTTATGCCCCATTAGTACTCTAAAATATTTGCACGGGTTATTTAATCTTTATTCATGTGATAGTCTGTTGAATTTGTCGTTTTTTTTATTTTTTGGGATTTATGAAATTGATGAAATGACCTCTGGTTCTAGTAGTGCTACTCTAATGCTTTTGCATATGTTGAGGCTGTATAATAGCATAGTTTCTTTTCCTCTTTGTGTAGTGCCTACAATTTTCAATACTGGATGATAAATTAGCATCTCTTACAAATTTTCCTATGAATTCCAATGCCTTGATGTGTTTTTCCTTCCTATATCCTTACTGAGTTAGTGTTGTGCAGCTGCCTGTATGACGTGGGAGTTGGCAGAGTCTGGAAAGCACTTCATCACTACAATAATTAATGGTTCTGATCTGGTGCCTACATTTTCAACCGCTTCTATAGATGTTCTTCGTTCTGAGGTATGACACATTACTCACTTTCATATGCTTCAAAATTCTCAACTTGGACATGCTGTGATTTCTAACTTCAAAATAATCATTTTCAGGTAACTGCGTCATCCTGGGTAAATGATCTACGTGACCAAGTTGAACGCAATAGAGTTTTGAAGGTTATTTATCGATCTGCCACTGCTCTTGGTTCTCGTCTACCATCTATAGCTGTAGCGAAAGCAAGGGTTGCTGGTGCAGGTGCACTTCTGCGTCCTGTCTCAAGCAGTACTCAGGTAGGAGGTTGGAGCCTTCCACTGATTAAGCCCCGTCTATCTTTTGGTACTAAATTTCCCTTATTGAATGCAGCATAACATTAAGTTTGTGAATAAATGGGTTATGTATTTCTAATTCTTTTCTGGATCGGTAGTAATTTTACTTCATAGTTTTGGTCAAGTTAGTAATAGATGGAGTTTAGGTAAAATATTAGTAAGATATTGCCAATGAAACTTTCATGTTAATAATGTTTGCCACATCCTCAACTTTCTGATTTCCCTACTTTCCATGGCAGGAAGGCTCAGCTTCAAAAAAAAAAAAAAAAAAAAAAAAAAAAAAGAGAGAATTCATGGCAGGAAGGCTGATTTTATTGCTTTAATGTGCAGGTGGTGATGAAGCGTGCCCAAGATGTTGCCCAAGCAGTAGTCAAGACACGCTCCTCTTTGTCATCATGGAGTTGTATGGGTGTGCGTCGCCGTGTCATCTCGCCTTCGTCGAACTCCAGACCAGATGATTTCTCTGAGGCTCCCCCTATAGCTCCGAGAACATGTGAAACATTTGTGAGTGAAGTGGTAAGTTGTGTTCCTGATGGGAACAAAGTTGAATATTGTTCTTCAAGCAGCGGATCTGGACAAGATGAGACCGATGAAGAGGAAGATGGTGCTGGAGTGGACAAAGCAATTGGTAGTACTGCCATAGAGGAGGACATTACGGAAGGTGAATTGTGGTATGAATTGGAGAAGGAGCTACAGAGGCAGGAGCGTGAAGCTCATGTCCATGACCAAGAAGCAGCTGCTGCAGAAGAAGAAATTGCTGAAGAGGAGAAAGTGCTGGTCGATGCAGCTGAAAACCAAACACCAATATCTCCATCAGATGTGTCAGATAACCACCATTTTTACCCTCCTGGAAGAATAATGCATATGGTTTCTATACCCTCAACGGAGGCAAGTGATGTGGACCATGATGGTCCGACGGAAAACCATGTGGGGATATATGAGACTCCTAGAGAATTGTATAGTAAGCTTCGTTTGTCAAAGACCATGATAAATGATCATTATATGCCAATGTATAAGAAGATGATGGAATTATTGATTAGGGAGCTAGAAAATGAATTGGACTGCGATTGTGAATCATGAGTTGGACCCAAAAAAAAAATCAAAAACAAAAAGAAAACACAGTACATATATATTGAAGATGCCAAACGAAGGCAACAAATTTGAAATTTCCCTTCCCTGTATTTTCTTTTTGTTTCTTCTCTTTTGTTTGTGTTAATTCTATTCAACCTCCGTAAACTTTTAAAATTGGGGAATAGTGCTCTCGAGACTTGAAAATTGAAACCTCTCAATCTTGAAAGAGCCCGACATGTGCTCGTACTTACTAAAGGTAAAAAATACCCCCAATTTATTGCAGATTCATTTGCACTTTTCCCTATTTTGTGTTGGTTTTTAATTTTTTTCCTTCATGATAAATAACTTTATAACCTACCATAAGTTTATATTTTTGCATTATACGCCTTACTAGGCATAAGTTGACTGCTAAGGAAAAAAACTAAAGACCATATGAAGTGCAAAAATTAAACATCAACTGAACTAGTGGCGTAAGCAGCAGCTCAATATTCAAATACTAGAAAATTAAACACCAACTGAAAACTTTATGTCATGATCCAAGCTATGCTTTAGGTGTGATACGGCGATCGAAACCCCAAAAGATTCCAACTAATCCATTTTAGTATATTATTAAGCATACATAAGGTAATTAAAGGAAGTAGGTTAAAACATCAAGCAGAACAAAGTCTTAAGGAAGATTCAATAGAACAAAAAGAGTCAAAGCAACATGTCCAATCAAATGTACTTGCATTCTTGACGTCTGAACATACCTCTACTAAGCTAACATAGATGGAGACTTAAGATATGTTTCCATCTCACCCTCAAATAGAAAAGGAATAGTCTCTAGGTAATAAGAGGAAGTGTCATGGGCTCACCCTCATAGTATGAGGACTCACCAAGCAAGGTCTTTAATCGAATCCGAATTAGCCACCGGATGGGTGAGGAGTGCTAAACCCTATATTATAAAATAATGCAGGCAAAGATGTATGCATTAGTACTTTGGATGTACTAAGTTTGTGAGTAATATGCATAAATAAACATAAGGTAGATAATGCATGAGTTATGGAATGTAAGACCATAATAATAATAGCATGAAGTAAAACATGAGGCAAATCACAGGGTTAATGCATCAAATCAGGTAAAAACTTGACAGAAGTACAGTCATTTGTGTGGGATATTAACCTTAACAAACAATAAGACCATGCGAGTTATATTATAGAATCCAATGTAATTTCCACATTGAGAAGAGAGAGAGTCTACTTTGTCAGGTAGACTCTGTGATGGTACATTCATTCAACTCATGAATTATATGTGGATCCACTAGCTAAGCATTTAAGGCAAATACATGGTGAAATGTAATTCCGGGCTAGAGGTTGCTACTGGGATTTTCTTGGAAAGATAACCTCGCGTCTTCCAAACCAAACCCCACCTCAAGCCTTCTTGGTGCTAAGTCAAATCCCAATGGATAATATGTCATAGTACATTAAATAAATGAACATATTGTAACTAGAGTCATTGAATCATCATTCACATAGAATAGCTTTTTAAAACCTTGGTAATCCAATCAATGTGAGAATTGTCCTTATCGCATTGTTGAATCCATGAGTAGCTGAGAAAATCTTTCATCAACATTCATTCATTCTTTAAGTCATAATTGAGCATTCTCATGAAGCTTGGGTGAAGTATTCTTTTATTCATGATCATAGTTCATAATAGGCTAGGATAACTTTCACAATTCAATCTCAAATCATCTTTAAACATGTAAATCAGTGAAATCATGCCTAATTACAATGAAAATCATCAATTGGAATCAAAATCAAAGAAGCCCATATTGACATCCAGGAATCCTAGAAATCCTTGCAGAGACATTGTTTGTACATTATCAAAATATGCAATTAATAGCAATTTACACATAATTGAATAAAAAATCATTAAATAAAACCTAATTCATGCAATAGGAAGAGAGTACCTCAAAATCCATAAAATTACATAATTTAAATCGATTGAAAATTTGAAGTTTCTTTGGGCTCCATAAAGGGACCTATGGATGAATACCTACATGAGTAGAAAATAAGCTTGAAACTTAACTTTAATGGAGAAATTTGCAGAAAACCCAAGCTTGACCTTCCTTGAGTTTTGCGAGAATTTGGAGAAAGAGACTTAGGAGAATTTGTGAGGAATTGAAAAAAAGGTGGGACTAGGGTCAAATAATAGTATAAAAATGGTTATAAATGAAATTATAGGATTAAAACAATATAGTTTAGGTGTGAGGGAGATAGAAAAAGTTAAGAAATATCCCTAATTAAATTTTTGTCGTATAGGGTTTACAAGGCCCATCGACGATCCATAGTTTCTTGTATAGAGCATCGAGTCCATTCATGAAAATTAGATAAAATTTTATGCTACAGGACCTCAACCATGAAAAGTACTTCTAGGACAGTAGATCCTCCTACAGATTGTAAACACCACTCGTAGAACCTCCCCTTACTTAGCCAAATTCTTAGTTCTCCAGGTTTAATCCACAAGTCCAATGTATGACTTGTACATACTTTTACAGGGTTGTCTTGTTCAATGATAATAAAAGTTCTGAGGCTCAAACTTTCCTTCCATCACTGCCCCCTATCCTCGACCACTATCTATGGGTCCTGGATGATTTTTATGATTCATACTTCCTCTCGCAGTTTACATAAAACTTTTTTTAAAGAATTCTATGTCTGAATAGCCATCAACAAAGGCCTATTTATGACCTGTAAAATGATATACAGGCCGTAGATAGTGCTCGTACAATCTGCACCAGTAGGTAATTTTTTTGTATTTTCTTTCTTATTCCAACTTATGGGGTATTACAATATTTCTACTTTGAAAACATTCATCCTCGAATGAAATAAAAGCTAGCTTGAGTAGAGTAGAACATATATCTAACAACACATCATAAATGCAATTTAAACATCAAATTCAGGTAATTCTTAAGCTTTTGTATAAAACATCAGTTAAAATCAGTTTCATGGTATGAATGCATATGGTATGACATGGAAAAGCTGAAGCGTAGAAATTTGGAGGATTTAAACATGAATAGCTGAATAACTTGGCTGGAACAAAAGGAAATAGGTAAGGATAATATTTTGTCATGTACGCTTCCGCTTTCTATGTAGCACTCTCTACTTTTTGATTCCTCTATGGAACCTTGACAGATACTACTTCTTAATTCTCAACTTTATAATTTACCAATCTAGGATTTCAATTGGAACCTCCTCATAAGTCAAAATGTCCTTAATACCCATATTCTCCAAAGGCACTATGAAATTAGGATCACCAACACATTTCCTTGACAAGACACATGGAACACCAGATGTACGGTGCCAACACCAGTGGTAAATTCTATTCATAAGTCACTTTACTAATATGCCTCAAAATTTGATATGGGCTCATATATCAAGGACTAAGCTTTTATTTCTTTCCAAAATTCATCATACTCTTCATTGGAGAAATCTTCAAGTAGACCCAATCATCAACCTTAAATTGAAGCTCCTTTCTCTTTAATACGATTTTTGACCACTTTGGGCAGCCTTTAGTATTTTCCTATTAAGTCTCACCTTCTCCATTGCCTCAAAAATCAATTCAAATCTTATCAAGGCACTTCACCTATTTCACGCCTGTAACACCCCTCATGTTTATATGCCTGAAAAACTGGAAGCTTAGGATTTTGCCTATGGTTTGATCCTATAAGCCACTATATGGTCCGTAGAAGGAACCACGGATCATATGTGGATTCGTGGAATATGTCCAATGAATGCAAAATTAAAGAAATTCTGAAAGTTGACTTACATGTTACTAGGACGGACCGTGTAAGAAACCACGACCCATCAAAAGTTTCGTAGAAAGTGGCCCTGAAGGACCTAAAATTTTCTAAGTCTGGAACACTTATATGGAAAAACTTATGACCTGTAAGTGGGACTGCTGGTCGTTTTGAATATTTGTGGGTTAGAAGCTTCAAATTCTAGAAACTCGACTTTTGTGACATGAATTTCTATGGGACTAGGTACGAACTGTTAGACGAACCACGAACCGTAGGAAGGGTCTCATGGAAGGTTACAACAGTTTTTAAATAAAGGGTGTTTTTGAAATTTTCAATTTATTTAAGTCCTAAACTATGTCATTGTGGCTATAATAACTGACTTAACCGACCTATCCCCTATAAGTTCAATTCTTAAACCATTCAAAGCCTTTAATCCTCAAATTTCTCTCAAGGTTTCTCAATTTCTCTAAGTCAAGGATTCCATTGAAGCTACGGATTGAAGGTTTGACCAAGTTTTTTCTAGATTTTCTTCTTCAATTCTAAGGGCTCTACTTGACGTATGTAGGGCTTTAATCATGGATTATTTTCATCCATGAAGCCCAATCCAAAACCATCTTTTATCAAAGCTTCATGATGATCTCTTATGGGCTTTTATGCTATGATTCTAAATGCATGGATTATGATTCCTATATGATGATTATACTAAATTATGCATGAATTATGAAGAATTATATGATTTATATGGTTTTCAAGCAAAAGCATATGATTTTAAGGAAGCATGATTAGGGCTTAATGATTTGATGTGGGATTCTTTACTAATGATTCAAATGATTTTTATTGCATGTTTTCCTTTGTGAATCCTATCTAATTGCATGATTTTGACTCAATCATCCATGGACCCACATTTAGCCCTAGTCTCTTATGACAAAGCTATGGATTTATGACTATGAATTAAAGTATAAAAAAAAATATTTTGAATGATGATGATGATGATGATGATGATGATTCTATGATAAAGAGGGTGATGAAAACCCTAATACTCATGATGATGTTAAGGTGGGAATTTTGACCCATATTACGTTGAAAAGTAAAGAAGATGGACTATTCTTATGACATGATATTTCATGAAAAGTTATGATGATCATTTTAAAAGCTATGAAAGTATAATTATAAATAAAGTACGAACTATGTCGAAGCTATGTATACACATGATTTATGTATTTCGTGGGATATGACTTAGCACTAAGAGAGTAGATTCTATAACCCCATAACTATGTGCCACCATAGGAATGATGTTAATGTTTTTATGCCTTAAAGGTGTGCTATTGGATCCAATTAGCTTTAATGATGGACACTCACTATTCTAAGATAGATCTTAAAGGGTGGGGTTGAATGATGAGTTTTCACCGTGCTAGGATAGAGCCTATAGGGTGAGCATTGAGTTTACCTTGGCAAAGTAGACTCCTCTTTGCTTGATGTCGAGGGAACATCAAGATTCCATGTAATAGTCTGCATGGTCTTATATGTCAGTTATGGTCTTATATGTCAGTTATGGTCTTATTCCCACATATGTATATTAAGATTATGAATGCATTTAATAATGCTTATCCCATGTTTTTAAGCTTGCATGCTCACATATATTATGTCCTTATCTTATTGATTATGATCATGCATAAGATATTATTGTGATGTCCTTTGATTCACGACATACCTACATACTAAGTATATTCCACGTACTAACGCATACTTCTTTTCCTACATGATTTAACCATGTAAGGGTAGATAATGAGGAGACTATTCTATTACGTGGCTTGATTTGGATTTCGAGCTTGAAGATTTGTTTGTGAGTTCCCATGCTTCGGGAACAAGCGCCTTTATGATACATTTCCATTTGTTACCTTGTTATTTTTTTTTGATGTATATCTTGAGGGTGAGCTAATTAGTTATGTGCTAGACCCCGCCAAGATCTATGATGTAGCGGCATAATTTGGACTTAATGGATTGATGTATATTCCTCTATGAATCATGACATTCTTACTTCTATATACTTTCACTTGCTTATTCTCTTTTACCTTGTGAATGCTTATGATATGAATATGAGGCTTGGATGCGATACATTTGGGTGTCATGTTTGTCATGTCATGGATAGATCCTAGGTCTGGGTCGTGACAAAAGTGATATCAGAGCACAAGGTTTGAAAGCATCGTAGAGAGTCCAACATGCCACATCGAGTAGAGTCTTGTTCATTGGTGTGAAGTGCACCACATTCATGAATAGGAGGCTATGATATGTTTAGGAAAACTTTGCTTCTTTTGTAATCTATGTTGTGTGTTCAGAGCTTCTATGTCCTAGCATTCATCCTTTCACCTTTTCAGAAATGGCTCAGCGACGTGCTCCTTTGCCTAAGGGAGGTAATGCGAATGAAGGCCAAGTTCCTCTAGCTCCTCAAGCTTCTCAAGTCCCTTAGGTGGAAAAAGTTTATAATGATGAGTTTAGAGCCTCAATAACTATGTTAGCTCAAGCCGTTGCTTCTCCAAATACTCCTACTCCTGTTTCGAAGATAAGAGATTTGGCTAGGATGAATCCCCCAGAGTTTCATGGTTCAAAAGTAGATGAGGATCCACAAGAGTGCATTGATAAGGTGTCTAAGGTAGTGGAGATCATGGGAGTGTCTTCCGAAGAAAAGGTCGAATTGGCGGCTTATCAACTAAGGGAGTCACTCAAGTTTGGTTTACTCAATGGAAGTCCAAAAGGGTTGTTGAAGGGCCTATTGGTTGGGCGATGTTCAAGGCCGCTTCCTTGATCAGTTTTTCCCTCTTGAACTAAGGGAAGCTAAGGTAATGGAATTCGTGAACTTAAAGCAAGGTGGAGTGAGTGTGGGGGAGTATGTCCTCAAGTTTACCAAGTCATCAAAATTTGTTCCTTTCTTGGTGGCCGACTCAAAGGCCCACATGAACAAATTCACTTTGGGTCTGTTTGACTTGATAAAGATGGAATGCAAGGCTTCCATTCTCATTGAGAAAATGGATATCTCTAGACTCATGACATATGTCGATCAAGTGGAGGGCGAGAAGTTACAAAAAATGAGAACAAGGGAGTCCAAGAGGGCTCATTATGATGGTGGGTTCTCCTATGGTAAGTCTGGTGGTGGCCGATTCCAACAAGGCCAAGAGTCTTCTAAGGATGATCCTTAAAGGTTTGATAAAGAGCAAATGGCCAATCCTAAGGCTCAAGGTGATGTTGTGAAAGGTGGTGCTATTCATCTTAGGTGCCCCAAGTGTGGGAGGACCATATTTGTGAATGCTTGAAAGGTTTTGGTGCATGTTTTCATTGTGGAAATATGGAACACAAGATTGTCGAGTGTCCTAATATTGCTAATAAAGGGTAAAGAAGGGCGTCCCCAAGGTCAAGTAGATCACAGAGGGCAAGTGCAACAAGGTGCCCAAGCTCAAGGTGGTGGTCCACGTGGTAATTGGTTCTATGCTTTGCTTGCTAGACAAAAAGTTGATGAGTCTCCTGATATGGTTACCGATATGTTAAAAGCCCTTGATCATGATGTGTATGCTTTGCTTGACCTCGATGCTAATATGTTTTTTGTTACTCCTTATGTTGCCATAAGGTTTGATGTGTCTCTGAAAGTTCTATTAGAACCTTATTCGGTTTATACTCATATCAATGAGTCAATCCTAGCCGAGAAAGTCTATAGAAATTGTCTCGTGTCGGCCTTACATAAAGTCTTCACACATGATTTAGTTGAGCTTGATATGACTAATTTTAATGTTATTCTTGGTATGGGCTGGTTGCATGCATCCTATGCTTCTATTGATTGTAGGACCCGTATGGTCATATTCCGAGTCCCTAATGAGCCTATCTTAGAATGGGGGGAAACCAATTCCGTGTTCAAAGAGAAGTTTGTCTCTTACATGAAAGCTATTAAAATGATTTCCAAAGGTAGTCTATATCATGTTGTCCGAGTCATGGATGTCGAGTCTCATGTTCCTACTCTTGATTCGGTCCCCATAGTTAATGAGTTCCTTGATGTATTTCCCGATGATTTTCCCGGCATTCCTCCAATAAGTGAAATTGATTTTGGTATTGATGTTTTTCCTGATACCCAACCTATTTCTATACCTCCATACTACATGGCCTCGACGGAATTGAAGGAACTGAAGGAACAAGTAAAAGACTTGCTTGATAAAGGGTTCATAGGGCCTAGTGTGTCACCATGAGTATGCTCCCATTTTGTATGTAAGGAAGAAGGATGGTTCACTTCATATTTATGTGGATTATCAACAATTGAATAAAGCATACAAAACAAGTATCAACTTCCAAGGATCAATGGCCTCTTTGATCAACTACAAGGCGCGAGCTATTTCTCTAAGATTGACCTCTGACCCAAATTTCACCAACTGAGGGTGAGGGAAGATAACATTCTATAGATGAAATTTAGAACTTAATATGGTCATTTTGAATTTCTAGTTATTTCATTTGGACTAACAAATGCTCCTGTTGATTTTATGGACTCGATGAACAAGGTCTTTAAGCCGTAATTTGACATGTTTATGGTGGTGTTCATAGATGATACATTGGTTTATTCGCGAGATATGAAGGATCATGAAGGTCATTTGATGATTGCGTAGCAAACGTTGAGAGATAGGCAACTCTTTGCCAAGTTTAGTGATGTGCTATCAAAATACAACACTTTTGATGCTTAAAACTTGAAATTTTATGTGTTCTCAAAGCGATGTTAGTAGATTTGATGTTTTTTGTGTTTGTTTTGCAGGATTATAGGGTTGGGATGATTTTTAGGCTAGGTGTGCAGATATTGTAGAATTTGAGGTTTTACGAGACCCTTTACGGGTCGTGGAAAATTCCACGGACTGTAGAGTTGGTTTCGTACAAAAATCTGTGAAGGGTGATTTTTTGAAGTTGAGTCTACGAACATGCAGACAAGCTCTAAATGTTTTTACGAGCTGTAGACTTGGTGTCATGCCCTAAGGATTAGAAAGTGGGGAGTTGCTGAAAAGTCATCAAACGAAACCCTTTACGAGCCATAGAACTTTATACGACCCGTATATCGGCCTCGTAGAAGTTATGCCCAGAATTTCTGAAGAAATCCAGGAAGCCACGACTACAGGCCGTAAAACTTTGTACGACCCGTAGAAGTGCCCGTAGAGCCTGCCGACCCAATTCTCCTATTTTGTTTTGGTTTTGTATTTTAAATACTACAAATAGGTTTTTAGGTTATTTTTCATACAAAATAGTAGAGAATTATACAACATGTGAGAGAGAAGTTGTGAAACATTATTTTGTGTCTTTAATTCAATCTTGTGATTCTTAGTGAAGAGCTTGAATTTATTGTTCTTAATTCTATTATGTAAGTGCTCAATGATGTTGTTCAAATTCATGATTCTTGCATCTACACCGATAATGAGTAGCTAAATCCATAACTAGGGTTGTGGGAACCATGAAGAACTAACAAGGTAAAACTAGATAATTCATAATTCTTGAAAAGTGTGCACGCATGTATTAATTAATTCTCTTTGGTTTGAATGCTTTTTAATGGTGGTCAACGTTAGAACTCGCCTAGTGTTACTGACTTGATCAAGGTAGTAATGAATAGGAGAAGAGGTTAACTAATAGGATTCTATTGATGTTTACATCTAATCAACCAAACTAGATCAAGGGAAGGTTGTATTGGGACAATAGGTAAGGGTTAGTAATGTCACACTGTGGGGATAAAACAAATCATATAGTGAAATTTTCCTCTTGCCTGGTTACAAGGGTTTGGTAAACTTAACTTACGGTTCTGCATGCTACACACTCGAAAATAATTTGATTATCTGGTAATATCAAGTTAGGGAATCATAGGGAACACAATGCCCCAGTTACTCTTCATACTGATTTCATACTTGTCTTAATCTAGGATTATTTTTCATAGTTTATACAAAACCCCCCCTCTTTTGGGAGATGAGTAGGTTAATCCACCCGAATTACTTTAAATTCTTCTAAGTCTATCATATTATTTATGGGATCGACTCTAACCTCGATTGGGTTATATATCTTGACAATGAACAGTTTAGCCTTCAAAAAGGAGGTGTAGCTTTGGAGACATCAAGATTTTGGCCCCGTTGTCGGTGAATACAGTTAGGCTTGTTTAATTTGAGTACTTCGAGAATTAATCCTTATTTCCCTTGTTTTACATTTTTATTGTTTTTGTTTTGTTTCAGCGTGCAGGTGTAGTGTATGCCCAACACACAAAGTTGAGGCATTCCCTTGACTCCGTTTGACCCTAAAATCCAAAGAAGATTGAGAAGGATGGCCTAAGACAATGTAAAGAACACGGTTAATGCAACTCTAAATCAGAATAAGAATGACAACAACCCACCTCCTCTTGAGGATATTGATCCATAATCACATGACTTCAACGACGAATCTTATCAATGGAATCAATATCTGCTAAATCCTATAGCTATGGATGTGACTAGAGCCATTGTGTTACCACCACTATCGGATGACACAAAGTTCATGTTTTCGAGTGGGTTACTTCGGATGATGTAGAATCATGAGTTGTTTGTCGGTCCACCATCACAGTATCCGCATAGCCATCTACACAACATTATGTTTGTCTGTAAGAGTGTAATGAGAACTCAGAATCTGTCTATGGATGCTGATGGGTTTCATGTTTTCCTACTTTTTCTCTAATAGGTAATGCAGCGCTATGGCTATCCAAGCTCCCGCAGAGTTTGATCACCAGTTGGGCAGAACTGCAGAAGGACTTTTTAGAGAGGTTCTTCCTAAGATCGATGAAACTCAAGTTGAAGGATCAAATCAATATCGGCTAAATCCTATAGCTATGGATGTGACTAGAGCCATTGTGTTACCACCACTATCGGATGACACAAAGTTTTTGATTTCGAGTGGGTTGCTTCGGATGATGTAGAATCATGAGTTGTTTGTCGGTCTACTATCATAGTATCCGCATAGCCATCTACACAGCGTTATGTTTGTCTGTAAGAATGTAATGAGAACTCGGAATCTGTCTATGGATGCTGATGGGTTTCATGTCTTCCTACTTTTTCTCTAATAGGTAATGTAGCGCTATGGCTATCCAAGCTCCCGCAGAGTTTGATCACCAGTTGGGCAGAACTGCAGAAGGCCTTTTTAGAGAGGTTCTTCCTAAGATCGAAGAAACTCAAGTTGAAGGATCAAATCAACAACTTTGAACAACTTCCTGGTGACTCGATCAGTACCACATAGGAGCGGTTCACGAAGTGTGTGAGAAGTGTACCTGACCACAAGATAGTTGATAATGCCTTGGTGGAGATCTTCTACCACGCCCTGGATGAGAATAGACAAGAATGTGCTGACACCATCATAGGTGGCATGTTTTTAGATCAACCATTTGCAAGGGTTGCTGAGAAGCTAAAAAAAGTGGTCAAGATGAATTGTGCATGGGGGCCGAGAGATAAATCCTCTACCAAAAGCTCCCGTGCTGTCAGTATTAGTTCAGAGAAAGCTAAGATAAACGAGGAGATGATGCAAGATCTTGCTAGAATTTGTACCAACATGGAGGTGTCAATGAAGCAGAATCAAGAATGAGTTAATGCAGTTGCTCATCAGCCATCACGAGCACCTATATATGAGTAGACTTATTATGATGAGGATACTTGCTTCATTTCTAATAATACGGGGGTTTTTTTGACCAATGCCAAAGGGTCTAATCAGGACTATTGGCACTAAGGTCGAGGAAACCAAGGTCGTAACTATAACAGGGATGATGCCTTTAGAGATAACAATCATAGAGGACACTATGGCAAAAATAGGGGCCAGGATAGAGATGCTGATTAGGGTCACATAGATGGCTACAGGAATAGCCCTTATGTGCCACAAATCGTGATACAAATACTGGTAGTTCCAGAGTTGAGGATATGTTTGATCAATTGTTGAAGAAGGCTGACATGCAGGATGAGACCTGAGGGGGATGAAGTCTAACATCTCCAACATTAATCAAAAGATCGAGTCTCATTCTGTTGCTATCAAACAATTGGAGCAATAGTTTGGTCAAGTATAAAATCAACTCAACCAACAACAGAGAGGTACATTGCCTAGAAACACAATTTAGAATCCAAAGAATGAGGGATAGTGTATGGCGGTGACTACTCGAGTGGCAAGCATAACATTGATTCTTCCATGTCGGTTGATGATGATGATGTTCGAGAGGAGAAAGTTAAGGCAAAAAATGCAAAGAACGAAGATGATCATGCCAAGGATGGGCTGAGTAATGCTACAAACGTGCCACTGAAGCTGAAGCCCAATTCTAGACCTCCTTCTTCCTTCCCTCAAAGAATCAAAAAGAAAGAGGAGGGTAAGTTCTAGAACTTTCTCTCCATGCTGAAACAACTCTCCATCAACATTTCTGTCATTGAGACGTTGGAGAAAGTGCCAGGGTATGCAAAGTTCATGAAGGAATCAGTTACAAAGAAGAAGACTGTGAGTTAGGAACTCTCCCAAGAGCTTCAACATTGCAGTGCAATTGTTACAAGGTCCTTGGTGCAAAAGTGAGAAGATCCCGGTGCTTTCACCACACCTTGAACTATTGGAGATGTTGAATTCGTAAGGGCATTGTGTGATTTTGGTGCCAGTATCAATCTGATACCCCTTGTGGTTTTCAAGAAGTTAGGATTGAGGGCCCCTACTTCGACGAGCATGCGATTGTTAATGGCTGACCGCACGATGAAAAAGCCTGTGGGGATACTTTATGACGTCCTCGTCAAATTTGAGAAATTCATATTCCTAGCAGACTTTGTGATTCTTGATTGCTAAGTCGACTTCAAATTCCAATCATCTTGGAAAGGCCTTTCCTAGCCAGTGGTCGAGCATTAGTAGATATGGAAGCTGGCCAACTCAACTTTAGATTGAATGATGAAGAAGTTGTCTCCAACATCTGTCAGTTAATGAAGAGGCCGGATGACCCGAAGATAGATGTTTTTGAACTTGGTTAAGTCTGAGTAACCAAGTTGTCCAAGTCATGCCGTGAAAATAAGTCAGGCGCTACTTGGGAGGCAACCCAAGATATTTGATGTAATAGTTGTAGTTTTGTTTTGTTTTTAGCTTTTGGACTTGTAGGTAGTTTTATTTTTTGCAATTTGGTTGTAATATTTTGGATATTGGACTGGTTGTACATGTAACAATGTGTTTTGCGAAGAATGTACTGGTACATGACTGAGTCAGCCATCCTTAGCCGAAAAGACATCAAGAAGTGTTTCTACGAATGGTTCTACGAGTCGTATGCAAAACTACGGCCCATACACTACCTCATAGAACACTTTGAGTGAGCAAAAATTGGTGCACTCCAGTGCACGAGCCAACTTTACGGTTCGGGGATGAAACTACGGGCCATGAATGGGGCTCATGGACCCCTGGGAAGTTCTTCTGTTTTTGACTAAGTGTGAAGGTTTCTACAACCAACTCTATGAGTCGTATTTCATTTTACAGCTCGGAGACTGGTCTATGAAACCAAGTCCCCAGAACTAGGGTTTGGGCATTCCACAAAACCAGGATCTATGGGCCGTAAAATTTTCTACGGCCCGTAATCAGGGTTTCATAGAGCCCAGGCCCATTAATTTTGGCTGACCTTGTCAACCTATAAATAGAGGGGTCAAATAATTTTGACCTCATTCTTTCTCAAATTTACCAAAAATACCTGACCCCATTTCCCAAGCTTTTTCCAACAGGTTTCTACTAAGCTTTTCCAGCAGGTTTTTTCGGCAGCCTCCGGCAAGACCTAGGGTTTCACCCTCGTTGATTCCTTCTTCAATCTTTACATCTTTGTCACTTAATTCAGTAAGTTCTTGGCTCTAAAATCCTTTTAAATACTGAAATTATTGTGATTAGGTTGAAATTAATTGATGGGTATGGTAATTCAAACAATATGGGTATGAATCCGTGTTTGTCATTGTGTGTGCTTAAAAATGTAATCATGAATAGTATGTTGCCGATGCTTGAATAGTGTTAAAAGTTGGAAAGGTTTGTGTGTGGCCATGTCTATGTGTTTGAATGATGTATATGAAAACCATATTGTCACATGTCATTTGACTTTAATAGACTATGTTGCATGAAGATCGATATGTGAATACATGTGTGTAAGTTGATGTTCATTCATTCAAACGGGGTCGGTTAGCTTTGGAAAGCATGTAAAATGAGATTCGATGGGGTAATATGTACACATCATATGTGGGGTGTTGGGTAATTGTTGAAAGCATGTGGGGGTGTGTCATGTATTGCTTCGATGCTGTTTTAAGTTTTGAAAATGTCATTTGGGATTCGTTTTGATGGACTTTGAAAATCTAAGTCCAATTTTTCTCAGTCTACGAGGGTCTTTTATGGCTGGTGGAACATTCCACAAGCCATAGTTTCCCCTCATATGAAAATCCAGAAACTTCATCAAGTGAGACCTTCTACGAGCAGTAGATTCCTCTATGACTCGTAGATAGGTATCATAGATCCCTGCCTATAAAAATTCAACACTAGAACACTTCTACGACTCAGTCTATGACCCATAGCATCTTCTACTAGTCGAACCTGGTCCCATAGATGTATTTCTAGTAGCTATAATTTATGCACTCTACGCCTTCTACGGCTCATAGTTTTTCCTACGGCCCGTAGAAGTGCCTTCATAAACCCATCTATAACCAAATCTGAAATATTTTTGCTTTTTATTCCTTGACCGGTGAGGCTAACCGTGTTTGCTAAATGTGTGCGTTTCAGGTACTATAGCTCTAAAACCCACAAAGGGTGAGATTAGAGCCATGCAGATGAGACTGAGAGATGAGCCCTCGGCGGACCAGGGCACCTTTGAGACTAGTGATTACTCGAGGAGTTTAGTGTCCAGCCTGACCTGTACACTGAGCGACCATAAACACGGGCTGCCACCAGACTTGGGCAGGCCCAGACCCAAGCTATCATTGTTCGCTCTCCACAGTCTTAAGAAAAAGGCAACAAGGATAATAGTTCCATCCAAATGACTCCATCCAGAGAGGAGTCAGAGTCAGAGGCTGGCAATAAGTTAAAGACAGAGTCCTCTGCTTCACCTCCGGCATCACTATCACCTCCGGATGCCCTATCTAGCCGGTGGTGCATGGAGGGCATGCAGGCTATCTACACAGAGGACACATAGAGGAATGAATGAGGATGACCAACTTACTCTATTTTTGAAGACTCATATCATCTCTTCTGGATTAGACGGTGTCCAAGTTCTGTAGGACATTATTGGTAGATACGGGCTCTAGTGGATGGCTAGATTGTCAGGGAAGTACTCCACGACCATGGTTTGTGAGTTCTACGCTTCATATGCCCCCACAATTCTCAGCACTTTTCCCAAGGGGAAGAATCCCCTCACTTAGCCCAAATTGACACACACTAGAGTGAGGGACCGATAGGTGGACATCTCCGAGACTACCATCCACCATATGCTATTCGAGCTCGAGTTCCCAGCCCCTAATTGACAGCAGAGTATGACCGCAGATTGGGGGAGACTAGGGATAAGGCCCTGATGAGAGACCAGGGCTGCAGGGCCAATTCGATGAGATAGGTTGCTGACAGATTGCAGAGCAGGGCCCGAACCCTACATGGATAGCTACATCATCAGAGTCCATTGTGAAGGCCTTACTCAGTTTCCCTGCCAAAGTTTTGTGGGATATTGTGAGATCATGGATTCGGCCAACACTTGCAGATAATACTTTGATGCCGATTATGCTGTTTCAGTTGCTAGCATCTTGGCTGGCTATGAGATTGATTGGGCCAGCCGCACTACAGAGTTGATACATGAGGCGGCCATGAAGAGATCCATCTCCATCCCCTTTCCATGCTTGACCTTTATACTCTATATTGAGTCAGGGGTGGAGATGCTATATCACTTGGACTCACAGATAGAGGTCCAGAGGACTTTGGATGCCAGCCCAGTCAAAGCTTAGGATAATCCGGTGGCCCTCAAATGATGTCACGCTCCGGAAGGGTACCCAAGACGTGGCCGGTACCCAGAGACTATTGCTAGTCCCCACGCGAACCACTTGGCCTCATCACATCCATTCAATCAGACAACTCTACAGATCAGCGAAAGTAAAAGCAAGTAATGGGCTCATCTCATCTAATTATCAAATAATATATATAATAGTAGAAGGCTAGTAGAAAGAACTAGCTCACAATTTTCACATGAATATTCGACTATCATCTATGAAGCCTCTATCACTAATCAAGTGGTGCTAATGATAGACCCATGGCTAGTGAAATCAAAATATAAGACTAGTCTAGTCTAACTCAAAAGCATGATGAAATAAATAATAGTGAATCCTCCGGAGTAGGGGAGGCTCATCAATAAGCTGCGTCCTTGATCTACAACGATGCGCCTGTTGATGATCCCTAATCTCTGTATCTACATCATAAAATGATGCAGTGCCAAGTGACATCAGTACGTGGAATGTACGGTATATAAAATAGCTGAACGAAAAAAAATTGATAAAATAATATGGGACAATCATCAACTCAGAGCAATCATCAAATCAAATCAAATCAAACGTCAAATGTCTATCTATGTAAGAATCAAGAGTAGAGAAGTGACCCATCAAGCAATCAATCTCATCAATGAAGTCAGATTCATCTCAAGGAACTCATTTCATTACATCTCATCTCATCTCGAGTACTCAAGGTAGGAACTTTCTCTTATCTGGCAACAATCACGTCTGAGCCAGTGATTGTACAACAGTCAAGCTGATGTTGCCACAGTTGTTCCAAACTTGCCAGGTAGGGAACAAATCGAAACCATAATGGATAAACCAAAATGGAGACAGAAAATCAACAAGTCCTCTATTGCTTTCAAGGACTTCTAATCAAGAGGGAACCACAATATAATGTGATGGTTCTAATCCTCACCTATGTTTGATGACATAGTTTGACGAGTGCAAGTCGGACTAATTCTTACTCTTTCGGTGCTCGATACTCTTCCCGTTACTCAATTCTCATAAGACAATCAATCCAATCAAATCAATCAAATCATAGGGACTTTTAACCCTATCATTAATCAATCTCATAGGGGCTTTAACCCTTTCATTAATGAATCTCATAGGAGATTTAACCCTCCCATCAAGGAACATTTTCAATCAACGACTCAAAATTTAGAACAATCGTAAGGAACAATTGAATAGACAACTCAGTGGAGTTCATTTATGGAGACTCGCAGGACTATCAAATTCTATCAACTCATCATCATTCTCTCATCACAATCACAATCACAATCACAATTGACATCCTCCAATTAAGGCTCTAAACTCAATTTCTAGGTTCAATCATGCATGCTTTCTAAATTAATCAAGTAAGTATGTTTATGATGATCATCAACATAGGAAAATATATGAATTTAATAAGACTTTCAATAAAAACCATCAAGAATTATGCATGTAGACTTATTAGACTTTTCACTCATCTATGACCTTCTATGGGGAATATGAGAGGACAGTCTCATGCTTTTAATTTAGCCTTACACACCTGGGATGAAGCTATCGACAATCACCTTCAAGAATTCCACTTGAATTCCTCAATCTCAAGCTCTTCTCCTCTTTCTTCAAGCCCCAGTCTTTTCCAATTGTTAGAAAAAGACTTAGAATGAGGTTTTAGACCCCTTTTAGCGTCAAAATGATAAAATTAGATCGTATATTGCATTTTAGAAGGGGTTGGAAATTGACCGGAATGCCCCTCAAAAAATTTAGAAAATTTTCAGCTTCAGGATAGCCTAGTCCATGACGCGGACTGGTCGCGCACAGTGTATTTTTCTCCAACAAGTTTCTGAACGAGCTTTCCCGATCCCATTGAAAAATTTTGAAAAAATATAAGTGTGGGTCCTCTAAAAATTTTGATTCGATCACTCTAAAAATCAATCGAGACCATTTTCTCGATTAATTTTTTATGCTAATCTCAGATTCGGTCTCAGATTTTCTATACAAGTATTGGAAGATGCGTTACACACATACCTCTCCTCTAGGGGTATTTTGGTAATTTTACCGGGTGTTACAAATGAGCACCGCGCCAGCCAACACAAATACCAGAGATGTTCGTGGTAAAGCTACCACTTGAGACTCCATCCACCACCACTGCTGCTGCTACTATTGATGAGAGGCCCCCAAAGGCTGAGGCTAATGTTGAGAGGGGGCCCATTACTACTACTTCTGCTCTAGAGGCCATTCTTACACTAACAACACCCGCTGGCATGGTCTGTTGTCAGTGGCATTCATCTAGAACATGGCATAGAGACTGGACTACACTGAGTCACAATTGACTCAGTTACTACAGTAGATCAGGCCTTGGGTCCGCCAGGCCATTTTAGAGTCCGAGGCTCACATGCAGGCATTCACGGTCGCTACTATCTAGGACAAACTTACACCTATGGATGTCCGCATAGATTTTTTTGAGAGGCTAGTCTAGCAGATCCTTAGCACAACACGACTAGTAGATATGACGACCCTTCAGAAGGAGACCTAGTAGCTCCGGACTGACACGACAACAACTTTTGAAGCACCTGTAGTATTCCTACCGACTGAGCCCTTGGTGTCGGTGGTTAACTTATTTTCTCCACAAGAGCCATCACAGGCTTACCTTGGTAAGATGCCCCATGTTGATGATCCATACTTGGTGAGACTGCAGACAGGGATGACAGAAGAGTAACGATTAAAGCTTGCCAGGATACGTTCGAGGTGGGATGAGAATTTGAGGCAGGCTCGTGAGCTTGAGACAATGAGAGGTGCTGGCCCTTCTGGACATGCTTCTACTATTGAGGAGGCACCCAGGCAGGTTGAGGGTGGCCAGACTCAGTGACAGACCAGTGCTTAGACGCCCAGGTATGTTTCCTTTTTGACCCCTTTGCTTTATATTCTATTTTGTGCATTGAGAAAAATGCAAGTCGTATTCAATAGGGTGTGGGTAGTTATAGGCCTTAGTGAAGTTTGAGTAACCTTGGCCTATAACTATCCCAAATTTTGAATCCTAGAGATTTTCTTGACCGTGTTTCTTTTCCCAAGGATATTTAATTTTTGTTGAACCGACACGTTTAGGATATGTAGGTAGTTAGTAGCATATAGTACTGATATTGATGGCATATGTTTGTTTTTGTATTTTTGTGTGAAAAATGATACCCACTAAAATCTTGTTAGTTAGTCTTGAAAGCGGCCATGCATGTTTGATTGTTTGACAGTGCTTGTTCTTTTAAGTAAGGATAAATTGTGATGAAAAAGCATGATCTGAGAGTCTTTATTGATAATGAAAATAGTGCCATGTGTGTGAGTTTTCTTTGCTAAATTCATATACTGTGTTTCAATTCAAAACTTTCCCTGTTACTCTGACTTAGACTTTAGGTTATTTGGTTAGGAAAGGATCTTAGGCCATTGTTCATAATAGTCCACTTAGCCTAAATAACCAACCAAATAAAGTATCCCTTGATCCCAATGTTTGAGCCTTGCATGCACCATTTTCTTTGTAAAAACCTAAGTTACCTAGCCTTATTAGATGTAAAATCCTGAAATTGGTCCCGGTGCTTCCTTGAACATTGTGCATCTTGACTGAGGCAAAAAGATTAAGTTGAGGATGGCCACCAAAAGTGTCCCTGGTTCCTACGTTGGATATTGGATATATGTGCACCTCGACTCAGGCCAAAAGTCTAAGTTGAGGGTGGCTCGTGTAAGGATAAACACAAAATGAGGGAAAAGCTAGTGATACATGAAAAGGGGGATAAAAATATGTTCTGGGTGCAAGAAAAATAAGTTGATGCCTAATCAATAAGCTAAAGAGAAAAATAATGTGAAAAAAGGAAAAACAGATGAAAAATGAGAATAAGGCACCCAGAAAAGCTTGAAATAGGAGAACGAGAGAATGAGGTCAAAAATGACAGTGTTAGTAGGCAAAAGTATAGAAAACCGCAGTGTCAAGGAAGGCACTTGCATTGCATTATTGACATTGGACTAACTTAGTGAGTGTTACTTGTTGATAATTGCCTTGCTTGTCATAGTTGCACTATCACATATATTGATCTGTATCGGTTTGCTTGATAACTATCTAATATGCTTTTGAAGTGGTGTGGATATCGGTGCTTGCATTTGATATGATGTACGCCATTAGATTGAGGTATGTGTATTACTGTACTACTTATGTAGGTTGAGTCCGTCGCTTGAGGACAAACAACAATTTTAAGTTGAGGGCGCTGATGTGTTGTCAAAATACACCACTTTTGAAGCTTAAAACTTGGAATCTTGTGTGTTCTCAAAGCAATGTTAGTAGATTTGATGTGTTTTTGTATTTGCTTTGCAAGATTACAAGGTTGGCATGATTTTCAGGCTAAGTGTGCAGATATTGCAGAATTTGAGGTTTTACAAGATCCTTTACGGGTCGTGGAAAATTCCACGGGCCATAGAGTTAGTTTCGTACAAAAATCCAATGAAGGGTGATTTTCTTAAGTTGAGTCTACGAATATGAAGACGAGCTGTAAATGTTTCTACGAGTCATAGACTTGGTGTCGTGCCCCGAGGATAAGAAAGTGGGGAGTTGCTGAAAAGTCATCAAACGAAACCCTTTACGGGATATAGAACTTTATACGACCCGTAGATGGGCCTTATAGAAGTTGTCCCCAGAATTGCTGAAGAAATCCACAAAGCCTTGACTACGGGCTGTAAAACTTTATACGACCCATAGAGCCTGCCGACCGAATTCTTCTATTTGTTTTGGTTTTGTATTTTAAATACTATAAATAAGTTTTTTTTGGTTATTTTTTGTATTGAACAGTAGAGAATAGTACAACACGTGAGAGAAAAGTTGTGAAACATTATTTTGTGTTTTTAATTCAATCTTGTGATTCTTGGTGAAGAGCTTGGATTTATTATTCTTAATTCTATTGTGTAAGTGCTCAATTATGTTATTCAAATTCATGAATCTTCCATCTAGACTTATAATGAGTAGCTAAATCCACAACTAGGGTTGTGGGAACCATGAAGAACTAACATGATAAAATCAGATAATTCATAATTCTTGAAAAGTGTGCATGCATGTATTAATTAGTTCTCTTCGATTTGAATGCTTTTTAACGCTGGCCAACGTTAAAACTCGCCTAGTGTTACTGACTGGATCAAGGTAGTAATGAATAGGAAAAGAGGTTAATTAATAGGATTCGACTGATATTTCTCGTCTAATCAACCAAACTGGACCAAAGGGAGGTTATACTAGGACAATAGGTAAGAGTTAGTAATGTCATACTGCATGGATGGATCAAATTACGTAGTGAAATTTGCCTCTTGCCTGGATCAAAGGGTTTTCGTAAACTTAACTCATCATTCTGCATGCTATACACTAGAAAAGAATTTGGTTATCTGGTAATACCAAGTTAGGGAATCATGGGAACACAATACCCCAGTTACTCTTCATACTGATTTCACACTTGTCTTAGTCTAAGATTACTTTTCATAGTTTTTACAAAACCCCCTTTTGGGGAGATAAGTAGGTTAATCCACCTTAATTGCTTTAAATTCTTCTAAGCCTACCATATTCCCAGTGGGATCGACCCTAACCTCGATTAAGTTATATATCTTGTCAACGACCGCTTTAACCTTCAAAAAGGAGGTGTAGCTTAGGTAGAATCATTTAGCAAATGTGAATTTTAGCTAAGAGAGGTGGCTTTTCTTGGCCACATTATCTTGGCTGATGGTATTAGAGTTGATCTAAAGAAAATGTAGGCAGTAGAAAATTGGCCTAGACCGTTGTCTCTATCTAATATTAGAAGTTTCTTGGGTTTGGCCGAATACTATAGGAAGTTTGTTGAGGGATTTTCCTCCATTGCTTCTTCTTTGGCGAGGTTGACTCAAAAGAAGGTAAAATTTCAATGGTCGATGAATCTGAAAAAAGTTTTCAATTATTAAAGGATCGTCTTACTTCAACTCCTATTTTGACATTGCCTAAAGGTTTATATTATTTTGTTGTGTATTGTGACACCTCACATATAGGCTTGGGGTGTGTGTTGATGCAACATTCAAAGGTCATTGCCTATTCTTCAAGGCAATGGAAAGTGAATGAAAAGAATTATCCTATGCATGATCTTGAGTTGTTGGCTATTGTGTTTGCATTGAAAATTTTATGACATTATCTTTATGGGGTATATGTTGATATGTTCACCGATCATAAGAGTTTGCAATATGTGCTTGACCAAAGGAATTTGAATTTAAGACAAAGAGATGGTTAGAACTTTTTAAGGATTATGACATGAGTGTGATGTACCACCCTGCCAAGGATAATATTGTGGCCGAAGCATTGAGTTGAGTGTCTATGGGCAGTATGGAATATGTTAAAAATGAAAAGAATGAAATAGTCAAAGAATTACATCGATTGGATTTTTTGGGTGTGAGATTGAACATCTTGAGCATTGGTAGCGTGTTAGTGCCTAATAGGGCGGAATCATCCTTAATGGAGGAAGTTAAAGCAAAATAATATATGGACCCTACTTTGGTCGAATTGAAGAAGTTGGTGGTCAATAAGAAGATAGAGGTCTTCCCATAAGGGGGAGATGGAGTACTACGTTATCAAGGGTGGTTGTACATGCCTAATGGGATGGATTGAGGGAAAGAATACTTGATGAAGCCAATAATTCCAAGTATTCTATTCATCCGGAATCCACCAAGATGTATCTAGATTTGAGAGAAGTATATTGGTGGAAGGACATGAAGAAAGACATAGCAAAGTGTGTGATGGGGTGTGCTAATTGTCAACAAGTGAAGGTGGAACACCAAAGACCAGGTGGTTTGACTGAAGACATTGAGATACCTACTTGGAAATGGGAAGAAGTGAACATGGGTTTCATCACGAGTTTGCCAAAGACTAGAATGCAATTTGACTCAATATTGACGATTTTGGATAGAATGACGAAAACAACCCATTTTTGCCGGTAAAGACTTCTTAAGGTGTTGAAGACTATGCTAAGGTTCACATCCAAGAATTGGTGCAATTGCATGGGTACCATTGTCCATCATATCAGATAGGGGGTGCTCAATTTACTTCTCATTTTTGGAAGTCATTCCAAAAATGCCTTGGTACGAAGCTGAAGTTAAGTACCGTATTTCATCCTCAAACGGATGGACAAGCCAAAAGAAAAATACAAACATAGAAGGATATGTTGAGAGCTTGTGTGCTTGATTTTAAAGGGAGTTAAGATGATCACTTACCTCTTATTGAATTTGCTTATAACATTAGTTTTCACTCAAGTATCGATATAGTTCCTTTTGAAGCATTATATGGTAGATAGTGTAGATCACCGGTGGGATGGTTTAAAGTTGGAGAAATGTTATTGATTGGACCAGATTTTGTACTAGATTCCATGGAGAAGGTGAAAGTTATAAAGGAAACGTTGAAGGCTACCTAAAGTCATCAAAAGTCATATGCTGATGTTATAAGAAGAGAACTAGAATGAAGGTGATTTAGCGTATTTGAAAGTTTTCCAAATGAAAGGAGCAATGCATTTTGGTAAGAAAGGTAAACTGAGTCCTAGATATGTAGGACCTTATAAGATAGTGAATAGAGTTGGGAAGGTAGCTTATGAGCTAGATTTGCCTATGGAGTTAGCTCTGGTTCATCCTATGTTTCATGTATCAATGCTAAGGAAAATGCTTGGGAAACCCTGATTCTATTGTCCCATTAAAGGATGTGTCTATTAAGGAAAACATGACTTATGAAGAAGTACCAATTGATATTTTAGACTAGGAAGTGAAGAGGTTGAGAAATAAAGAGGTTGCATCTATCAAAGTGTTATATAGAAACCACTGAGTTGTGAATGTTACTTGGGAGGCTAAAGCGGACATGATAAAATGATACCCTTACCTCTTTCCTTCTATTCAATCTTAAGGTATTTAATACGATACATTCCTTCAAAATTCTCACGAATGCATATCTCTTAATAAGTTGCATGTATGCATGATCATGAAACTGTTTTGAATGATATTTGAAGCATCAGTTTAATAATTTTATGAAAAAGATGATTAAATAGCATTTTTGCACATATATTATGATGATAATTGTGTTTCTTCTCTATTCAAGTATATTTCTTTCTCATTCAAGAACGAATGATACCAAGTGGGAGATACTGTAACATCCCTCATGTTTATAGGTCTGGAAAACTAGAAGCTTAGGATTTTACTGATGGTTTGATCCTAGTAGCCACTCTATGGCCCGTATAATAAACCATGGGTCATAGGTGGGTTCATAGAATGTGCCTAGTGAAAATGCAAAATTGAAGGAATTCTAGAAGTTAACTTATGTGTTACCATGATAGATCATATAAGAAACTATGTCTCATCAACAGGTTTCGTAGAAAGTGGTCTTGAAGGACCTAAACCTTTCTAAGTCTAGAACACTTTTATGGAAGGACTTACGACCTATAAGTGGAACTACGGGGTGTTCTGTATGTTCGTGGGTTAGATGCTGCAAATTATAAAAACTCATCTTTTGTAACAGTAAGTTCTACGGGACTAGGTACAGATGGTTGGACAAACCATGGCCTGTAGGACGGGTCTTATGGATGGTTACGGCAATTTTTAATAAAGGCTGTTTTTAACATTTCTAATTTGTCTAAGTCCTAAACTACGTTGTTTTGGATATCCTAACTAACTTAACTGACCTAGTCCCTGTAAGTTCAATTCCAAAACCATTCAAAGCCTTTAATCCTCAAATTTCTCTCAAGGGTTCTCTATATTTCTTTCTCTAAGTCAAGGATTCCATTGAGGCTAGGGCTTGAACGTTTGACCAAGGTTTTTCCAGATTTTTTTCTTCAATTCTAAGGACTCTACTTGAGGTATGTAGGTCTTCATTGATGGATTAGTTTCATCCATGAATTCTAATCCAAAACCTCCTTTTTATCAAAGCTTCATGATGATCTCTTATGGGCTTTTATGCTATGATTATACATGCATGGATTATGATTCCTATATGACGATTATACTTAATTATGCATGAACTATGAAGAATTATATGATTTATATGATTTTCTAGAAAAAGTATGTTATTTCAAGGATGCATAATTAAAGCCTAATGATTTGATGTGGGTTCCTTTACAAATGATTCAAATTGGATTTTATTGCGTGTTTTCCTCTATATTCCTATCTAATTGCATGATTTTGACTCAATTGTCTATGAACACACACTTAGCCCTAGTCTCTTATGACAAAACTATGGATTTTATGACTATGAAGTAAAGTATGAAAAAGCATGTTTTGAATGAAGATGATGATATGATAATGATGATCTTATGATAAAGAGGGTGATGAAATTCCTAATACTTATGATGATGTTAAGATGGGAATATCTACTTACATTAGGTTGAAAAAATAAGATGGATTATTCTTATGGCATGATGTTTCATGAAAGGTTATGATGATCATATTAAAAGCTATGAAATTATGATTTTAAATGAAGTACGAACTACATTGAAAGCTATGTATATGCATGATTTATGTATTCCATTGGATATGACTTAGCGCTGAGAGGGCCTTGGTAGATTCCATAGTCCCATAACTATGTGCCACCATAGGAATGATGTTCATGTTTTTATTCATTAAAGGTGTGCTAATGGATCCAATTAGCTTTAGTGATGGACACTTACCGTGCAAGGATAGAGTCTAAAGGGTGGGGTCAAATGATGGGTTCTCACCATTCTAGGGTAGAGCCTAAAAGGTGAAGATCAAGTCTACTGCAAAGTAGATTCCTCTTTGCTTGATGTAGAGGGAACATCAAGATTCCATGTAATAGTTTGCTCGGTCTTATATGTTGGTTATGAACCTATGTCCACATATGTATGTTAAGATTATGAATGAATTTAATGATGCTTATCCCATGATTTTAAGCTTGCATACTTACACATATTATGTCCTTATCCTATTGATTATGATGATGTATATTGATATTATTGTGATTTCCTTCGTTTCATGGCACACCTACATACTTGTTACATTCCACATACTGAAACATACTTCTTTGCCTACATGATTTAATCATGTAGGGGTGTACGACGGGGAAACTATTCCATTACTTGGCTAGATTCAGATTTTGAGCTTGAAGATTGTTGGTGAGTTCCCATGCTTCAGGAATAAGCCCTTATATGGTACCTTTCCATTTGAGACCTTGTTATTTTCTTTTGATGTATATCTTGAGGGTGAGCTAGTGAGTTATGTGCTAGACCCTACCAAAATCTAAGATGCAGAGGCATGATTTGGACTTAATGGATTGATGTATATTCCCCCATGGGAATCATGACATTCTTACTCTTATATACTTCCGCTTGCTTATTTTCTTACGTATGCTTATTTTACCTTATGAATGCTTATGATATGAACACAAGACTTGAATAGGATGCCTTTGGGTGTCACATTTGTCATGTCACGACTAGGCCTTTGGTCCTAGTCATGACAACACCACCTAACAGGAGACCTACATCTCCTACCAGACAAAACATCAAAATGAGCCATTTGGATTCTAGCATGATACCTATTATTGTATGAAAGCTCAATCAACGATAGATTCTCATCCTAATAACCCTTGAAATTAAGAACACATTCCCTCAAATATCTTCTAAGGCTTGAATTATTGTCTCGGCTTACCTATCATTTCGAGGGTGAAAGTCGGTACTCAACTTAACCTTAGTACCAAGACCTTTTTTATATGACTTACAAAAGTGTAAGTGAACTGAGTACCATGATTTAAAATAATAGACAAGGGAACACCATGAAGCTTCACCAATTCTTAAATATATATTCTTTCATAGACTTCAACATCATAAGAAGTCTTGACCGATAAAAATGGGTTGACTTGATCATTTTATCCACCTCCACTCAAATTGAATCATGTTGCCTACGGGTATGAGGTAACCCTGTTGTGAAGTCTACATTCACTCTTTCCCACTTTCAAGTTGGAATTTCAATATCTTGGGATAGACCTCCCGATCTTTGCTGTGCAACTTTCACTTGTTGACAATTAGGATATTCCGCTAGAAATCTTGTAATATCTTTCTTCATACCATTCCACCAATACACACCCCTCAAATTTCTATACATTTTAGTGGATCCTAGATGAATAGAATATCGAGAGTTATGGGATTCACTCAATATCATCTTCCTTAGGCCGTCAATATTTGGAACACATAAGTGACCTTGGTAATGAGTACCCTATCTACCCCTTGGTAGAAAACCTCAATCTTCTTCTAGGAAACCGACTTCTTTAGCTCAACCAAATTTGGATCATGTCTTGCTTTTATTTCACATACACTATTGAAAAGGGCTCCAAACCATTATCAACCAAAGTACCACCCCCATTAGAGCCACTCAACCTAAAACCCAAATGGGCCAGTTAGTGCACATCCTTCGCCAATTCTTTCTTTTCATCCTCTATATGAGCAATGCTTAGACATTAAACTTAAAGCATCAACAACCATATTTGCCTTCTCGGTAGGGTACAACACACTCCTATCATAATCCTTAAGTAGCTCAAGTTATCTCCTTTTCTAAAGATTCAAGTCTCTTTAGTTGAATACATATTGAAGACTCTTATGATCATTGAATATGTCACCATGCACACCATAAAGATAATGTTTCCAAATTTTCAAGGCAAACACAACCTCTGCCTATTCAAGATCATGAGTGGGATAATTGTTTTCATGCACCTTAAGTTGTCTTGAGGCATATACTATGACCTTCCCATGTTGCATTAACTAAAAACCCAATCTAAATCGTCAACCATCACGATACACAACAAACCCATTAGAATCTTCCTACAACGTCAATATAAGGATTGTATCTAGATGATCCTTCAAGATTTAAAAACTTCTCTTGAACTCACCCGACCAGTGAAACTTCACCTTCTTTTGAGTCAACTTAGTCAAGGGAGATGCAATGGATGAAGACCTCTCTACAAACTTTCTATAACATTTGACAAGACATAGAAAACTTCAAATGTTCCAAGGAGACAACGGTCTAGGACAATTCTTTATCACCTCCATTTTCTTAGGGTCAACCATAATATTTTCATCGGAGACAACGTCACCAAAAATGCCACTAATCTCAATCAAAATTCATACTTACTAAATTTGTAAAATAGTTGTTGGTCTGTTAGGGTTCACAATATGATTCTCAAGTGACCCATATGATCCTCCTTACTTTGGGAGTAAACCATTGTGTCATCAATAAACACCACCACAACTATGTCCAAATATAGTTTAAAAACTCAATTTATTAAGTCCCTAAGGCTGCAGAAATAGTTTCAATCTAAAATATATGACCAAAAACTCAAAGTGTCCATTTGTTATTCTAAAAGCCATCTTTAGAATATCACAGTCCCTTACCTTTAATTGGTGATAACCAGACTGAAGATCAATCTTGGAAAAGTAGCTTGCTTTTTGAAGTTGGTCAAACAAATCATCAATATTTAGAATATGATACTTGTTCTTATTAATAACCTTATTCAATTATCGATAATTAATACACATTCGGAATGATAATGCGGGAGCACCCCATAGTGAACTACTTTGCCTTATGAAACCCCCTATCTAACAAATCTGTCAATTGTTTCTTCAGCTTCTTAAGCTTCATTGAGCCATACGGTATGGGAGAATAGAGTAGGTTGAGAATCAATAAATAGATCTATACCAAAATCAATTTCCCTTTTGAGTGGAATACCAGGCAAGTCATTGGGAAAGACATCGAGAAACTCATTATCAATAGGAATTGGCTCAACAATAGGGGACTTAGGACTAGTATCTCTAACCTACACTAGGTGACAAATGCAACCCTTAAAAATCATTTTCTGAGCTTAAGTACACAATATGAATTAACCTTTGAACATATAATCACTACCCCTTAATTCCAGGACTAGCTTATTTGGAAATTAGAATTTAAGCGCTTGACTTCTATAATCAATCAAAGCATAGCAAGCATGAAGCCAATCCATGAAACGAATAATATCAAAGCCAACCATTTTAAGTTCTACAAGATCACATGAAGTCACTTTATGAAGTACCATAACTGGAAAATTCTATAGACTCTACTAGCTAGAACTATATCACCAATAGGGGTACAAACAAAAAAGGGCTCTAACAAGACCTCAAGAGATACATCAGATCTCATGGAAAGATAGGGAGTAATAAAAGACAAATTGGCACTTGGGTTAAGTAAAGCATATATATTATAGTCAAAGACCTGTAACATACCTGTGACCATATCTAGGGACTTCTCCACCTCCTTTCTAGCTTGAAGTGCATAGAATCAATTAACCACCACATGATCCTGAAGTGGTACTTATCTAAGTTTGAGCCTATGCCTATGATTAGACACCTCTACCTCTACAATCCTTAGCACGATGACTCAGATTATTGCACCTCAAACACTTATTGGATCCGGCTAAACACTCTCCCTTGTGATTCTTTTCACACTTCTTACAAATGAGAGTAGCATGAGTACCTGGACCTTTTCCTTGAGCTTTAAGTTTGGCCCGTTCTATTTATTTAACCTTAGAGAAGGGGTGTTGGATGCCCTTGATCAGAATATCTTTGTACACGTTGAACTCTACTATCCTACCATTCTCGGACCTTTGATGGGAAAAATTACCGCCATCAACTCGAGCCCTCTTGGACTTTCTACCCTTCTCTCTCAACTTCTCATCTTTAATTTTCTTTGCATATGTCATAAGCCTTGAAATGTCTATTTCCTTAATCAACTTTGGTCTTTTATTATAAGGCACTTCAAGTTAGGAAGTTGAAAAGTGACGAAGAAGTGAAACTAGAAATATGTAGGCCAAAGTACGAGCCTCATTTATGGCTCATGGTTCAAACCATGGCTCATAAAATAAGGCCCGTGGATGGGTAAGTTGAAATAGAAAATTGTTTAGGTGTAGGGAGGATCTATGAGGGGTATTTACAATTCATAAATAGAACTACAAAGCATAAAGAGTGTTCGTGATTTGGGGTCTTAGGTTGGTTAAAAATTGTTTTTTTGAACTTGAACTATGAATAAATAGGATGACTCGTAGTCCTATTTATGAGCAATAGGATGTTCTTATAGGTAGGATCTTGAGATTAGAAAATTTACTAAGTGTGAAGGGTTTCTATGAAAGGGTTCTATCACTCTAGAATAAGATCACAGATGGAGGATTAGAGGTAGTTTAAAAAGTCCAAAAATGTATCTAGGATAAAACCCTTTTTTCTATGACCCATAATAGGGGTTATAGTTTGAGTCCGATAGTTTTTAATGAAGGGTATTTTCGACCTTTCTCATGTCCTAAGCCTAAAATTATGTTATTTTGGGTTCTTTTCCTCTCATATCATCCCTAATTTCTCCTAGATACCCTCATTCTCTCCCACTCCAAATCCTTCAATTTTGCTAAGGCAAAAATTTCCTCCAAAGAAGAAGAAGGAAGCTAGGGTTTCATCAAGTCCCCAACCCATCGTTAAGTTTCTTTAGACTTCGTAATCAGGTATATGGATTTATTTGTAGATTTATTTCATTCACAAAGTCCAAAAATGTCCCTTTTTACTTTTTCTTTAAGTTGTGAGATTTTATGAGTTCCATGAGCATGTTTTAAATGATGTTATAATAACACCCTTTTAGTTTCATTGACTATAATGATGCAATGTAAGGATGTACTATGGATTTCTATAGTTTTCAAGTTGAGTTCCATGATTTCCTTACCTAAGCTTTGAATAATGAAGTGGACTATTTAAGAATGATTTTAATTGATGTTCTTATTCATATAAAATGATTTTAAATTGGCATTTTTATTCGTATTGATACAAAATATTTTCACATTGCATGTTTTTAAGCCTTTTGCATAAGCCCACTAAGTTTTAAGATGAGTTCCTACATGATATTATTGATAAGGGCCTTAAAAGTATGTTATGAAAGTTATGAATGTCATGAAAATTATAAGCATGTTATGAAGCCCTTTAATGATGTTTAACATTGACCCTTAGTGTGAAAGGACAGTTCTTACCTGAGTGGATCTCTAAGTTAATGAGCTACTCCTATGATGTCAAAGTATGTTTTAAAGTTCATAAATATTTAAGTATATGACTATGCTATAAATATTTACGTGACACTTGACTTAGCACCGAATGAGGCAATAAGATGGGGGTTTTGTAAGGGAACTTTAGTATCAACCTCTTGTCTCATTAACTATGTACTACCATAGGATCCCTTGTAGGCTAAGGCTAGTGGATCCACAATAGCAAAGTTAATGTTAAGATATGCATGCATAAGTTGATGGAGCTCTACCCGGCAAGTAGACTCTCTATGCCAATGTAAGAGGTTATGTTCGATTCAATGTAGTAGCTCGCATGGTTTTAAGTTTCAGTTATGATCTCCTCCCACATAGCTTTGTAACTGATGTTTATATTACTTCAAAGCATGTTTTCGCATGATGCATTGATTGTTTATCTTATATTGCACTATACTCCTTGAATATGACTAAGCATGTTTTGAATTATGGCATTACAATTTCAGAATGATGACGTTACAATTTTATATTTGTATTACATCTTACATACTTAGTACATTTCAACGTACTAATATGTATTTTAACTATAAGATATCACCATGTAGGAACCGTTGTACCTCCTCCTCCAGCACGTGGTTAGATTTCAAACATTCGAGACTAGTTTTATTGGTAAGCCCTTAGTTCGGGGACTACACCTTATGTTTTACTTTATTTGATTTAAATGAAATGTGGCTTTATTGGTGAGCTCTCAACAGTAAGGTATTTAAATGAAGTCAAACATGGCTTCATGCTTATTGTACTGTTAAGACATTATTTTACTCTTGGTCAATATTTTGGAGACTTTTACTTTCTATGTTGGAATTTCTTTTGAAACATTTCATTTAAGGGTGAGCTTTGAACATGTCTTAACCCCTACCAAGTCTTTTATGTAGATAATATGATTGGACAATATGTGTGAATTTTAAGTTGTTTCCTTTTTATGAGACTTTGATGTAGTCTCTTAGTCCATTTCCCCCATTTTTTAAGAACTCCACTTTATTTGATTTAAATACCTACACATGCTTGATGAAGGCTGAAAGGCTTAGGTAAGGTGACTTTGGGTCCCTTATTTATTGTGTTATAACTAGGCCCTAGGCTTGGATTGTAAAAAAATTGGTATCAGAGTATAAGGTTCTGAAATGTTCCTCAGATGTCTAACATACCATGTCGAATAGAGTCTTATTCATAGTTATGAAGCATGCCACAATCATGAATAAGAGGCTAGAAAATTTTACCTTCTTCATGATTCATGTTATGCCTTTAGAAGTTGTCTAAAGCTTCCCCTATCTAACAATGTTCTCTTTGCCATTTTCTAGATCATGCCATGGAGAAGAGCTCCTCTACAAATGGACATGAATGAGGATAAAGTCCTTCCTATGCCACAAAAGAAGGGAGTCTCTCATAAAGAGTTTTGTGTCACCTTCACTATGTTGGCCTAAGTGTTGGCCAACCAAGCCAACTAGGAGGTTTCCCTTCCTGCCCAAGCACCTATATTGGCAACTAAAGTCTGAGATTTTGTGAGGATGAACCCATTCGAGTATCATGGTTCCAAAGTTAAAGAGGATCTGATACAGTTCATTGATGAGGCTTATAGGATCATGGCCGTCATGGGGGTACCACTAGAACAAAAGGCTGAGCTTATGACCTATCAACGCAAAGGTGTGACCAAGGTTTGGTATGGCCAATGAGTTGAAGAAAGGGGTAAGAAAGTGGACCCAATTACATGGGAAGAGTTCAAAGGTAGAGAATTGTGCTACAAACATTGAGAAAGAGAAAATTGCATGCCAAGTTTAACAAATATGAATTTTTGTTGTAAGAGGTAGCATTTCTTAGGCATGTGGTATCTAGTGAAGGGATTAAGGTTGATCCTAAGAAGATGGATGTGGTGAAGAATTGGCCTAGCCATTGACTCCTTCAGACATTAGGAGCTTTTGGGTCTAGTCGGGCACTATAGGAGATTTGTTAAAGGATTTTCCTCCATCTCGCCACCAGAGACAAGTTTGAATCAAAAGAAAGTAAAGTTGATGTGGATGGATGAGTGTGATAAAACTTTCCAAACATTGAAGGATCGATTAACTTTGGCTCCAATGTTGACCTTTTTGGAGGGTACCGAGGGGTTTGTGGTGTATTGTGATGCCTCATGAGTTGGTTTGGGTCGTGCTTTGATGCATCATGAGAAAGTGATTGCCTATGCTTCAAGGCAATTGAAGGCGGATGAAAAATACTACATAACACATGATCTTGAGTTAGCGACCGTGGTATTTGCATTGAAGATTTGACATCACCACTTGTATGAGGTTCATGGTGATGACTTCACCAATAAAAGCCTCTAACATGTGTTCACTCAAAGGGACCCCAAACTAAGACAAATAAGGTGATTCGAAACTTCTCAAAGACTATGAAATGAGTGTGAAGTATCACCCAAGTAAGGCTAATGTGTTAGCCGATGCACTTAGTAGGGTATCTATGTGTAGTGTCTCACCTTAATGATGGAAAAAGGAAATTGGCAAAGGAAGTCCATAGGTTGGCTAGATTGGGGGTGAAATTGAATGATGCCAGTAATGGGGCTATGATAGTTTGAATGTCTCCAAGTCTTCATTGATTGTGGATGTCAAGTCTAAGTAAGATCTTAACCCTTCTTTGGCCAATCGAAGACATTGGTAAAGGAAGGTAAAGTGGAAGTCTTTTCACAAGGGGGGGGGGGGATGGAGTACCCATTTACTAAGGTAGATTGTGTCTGCCTAATATGGATGGATTGAGAAACTTGATTTTGAAGGGTCTCATAATTTGCCCTATTGTATTCATTTCATTTCCACTAAGATGTATAGAGACCTAAGGGAGGTGTATTGGTCAAACGGAATGAAGAAGGACATAGCAAAGTTTGTTGCCGAATGTCCCAATCAACAAGTTAAGGTTGAACATTAAAGGTTGGGTGGCCTAGCCTAAGACATTAAAAGTCCCACTTAGAAATGTAAAGAGATCAACATGGATTTTGTACTTGGTTTGCAGAGGACTGAGAGGCATTTTGACTCCATTTGGTTGGTAGTTGATAGAATGAGAAAGATGGCTCACTTCTTACCAGTGAAGCCAACTTATAGAGCCAAATATTACGCCAAGTTGTATATTCAGGAGTTGGTAAGATTGCATAGGGTTCCATCATCTATTATATGAGATCGTGGAGCTCAATTCACCTTTCGTTTTTGGAGTTCTTTCCAAAAAGGTCTTGGTATTAAGGTAAAGTTGAGTGCCACTTTCCATCTGCAAATCGATGGGCAAGCTGAAAGGATGATTTAAACACTTGAAATACATGTTGAGGGCTTTTGTATTAGAGTTAAAAGGGAGTTGGGATGACCACTTACCACTCATTGAGTTCACCTACAATAATAGCTATCACTCTAGCATCGATATGACATCATTTGAGGCTTTGTATGGGAGGTGATGTAGGTCTCCGGTGGGCTGGTTTGAAGTCTTCCAAATGGCTTTGATAGGAATTGACTTAGTTATGGATGCCATGGAGAAAGTGAGACTCGTAAAGGAGAAGTTGAAGATGACTCAAAGCCGACAAAGTCGTACTTCGATGTTAGGAGAAGGGACCTTGAGTTCATTGTCAATGATTAGGTCTATTTGAAGGTGTCGCCCATGAAGGGTGTGGTTTGGTTTGGAAAGAAATAGAAATCAAGACCTAGGTATATGGGACCTTATAAAATTGGTAGAAGGGTTGGCAAGGTAGCTTATAAATTGGAGTTGCCATTGGAGATGAATGTAGTTCACTCGATGTTCCATGTGTCAATGTTGAGGAAATTCATGGGTGATCCAAACTCCATTATTCTGTTGGAGGATGTAAGTATTGAAGAGAATTAGACTTAGATAGAAGTACCGGTCAAGATTCTAGACCGACGAGGAAAGAGGTTGAGGAAGTTTCATCCATCAAGGTTCTTTGGAGGAATCAACAAGTTAAGAGTGCAATGTCGGAAGTGGATATGATGAAGTGATATCTTTATCCTTTGCACTCTACTCAAGCCTAAGGTACTAAGTTCTTCTCTGTTACGACCCGAACCTAGGGCCTAGGAGTGACATAGCGAATGGGAACCTGAGAGCCCTCAGACAAGCCTCATAGCATCCGCATACACATCATCGATTCAAAAGCGCATGATTAAACAACAACAATAATTCTAAGGGACGGGAAAGTATGACTCACACTATGGAGATATCATAGGGATAGGGATTTACATGAATTCACATAACACATAGCACATAAGAACTAAGGAACAGTAAGTATGACTCACACTATAGGGATAGAATAGACTTAGAAATTTCCAAATTTCCACATCTCATCAATAACATATCATCATCCCATCAACATCAAGGACATAATCTCCATAAGCAAATACATAAAACTTCACAATCCCGTACAAAGAGTTTACATGATGTCCAACAATGCCTCTAAGTCATGGAATAGGATGGAGACCAAGACATGTGTAGGATCAGCCTCAAAGTAAATACGTAAAAGAATAACATAATAGGTAGATATAAGGTGGCTTGACCTTGAATGATAGGACCCGCCACAAGCAACTATCACAATCCAAGCTAACCGTCAAGAGGTGGATGAAGATAGTCTCTAGTCCTGACATGGTTAAATCATGTAGGCAAAACTTATGCGTCAATATGTTTGAATGTACTAAGTATGCGGGCATGCAATGTATATGAACTCATTAAACCCCCATGCAATGTTAGATGACAAGAGCACATATATCGAAAGAAGTATATATAAAAAAGAGAAATATATCAATATGCCATGAAATTTATGATGCATGAAACGCCACAATACATAAACATAACGGGGATAGGACCTCAACCGACATGTAAGATCATGCGAGCTACGTGCTCAAATGCCAAATCATACTTCATTTCATACTTTCATGCATAGGAATAGCTCATTCATACTTGTACATAGTAGTGTAAACACTCCCATAACTGGTCAAAGAGCCATATCATAGACATTAAGTGATCACTTGTCATGTCATAACCATACTTTCATCAAAATCATATTTGTCAACATAATTGGGTCTTAACGTACTTCATAAACTTCATAAAATCAATGCTCATGTATGCAAATACCATGAATCATGAGAGAATAGCATGGGCAATAGATTCGTACTTAAATCAACAAGATAACATGAAATCCAAGTAAATCCATGAGTAAATTCACATTTAAATTATAATTTAGATTACCCATGCTTAAATCAACCTTTAAAGAGGACATGCAAATTTAAATCTTCATAACATCAATGTAATTCATCATATTAGGGCTTAAATCACTTTACAAATATCAATTAAACATATCCCATATCTCAATTAAATTAAATAAATAATAATTTAAAAGACCTATATTCAAAGTAAGCTTACTTTCATAAATCAAGGAGTAAAAGAGTTTGGATCTTAAGGGTTGAAAAGGACCATGAATCAATACCACATATCTTGATGAAATTAGAATAATTAATATGTGTTTGACTTGGGTTGAAGCCCTCTTGTATTCCTTGAATTGAATCCCCAACACTAGGCTTGAAGAGAGAACCTTAGGAATTGAATTCTAGAGCATGGGTATTTTCTAATGAGGATGAATTGTAATGAAAAGGTATAAGCTGATTTAGGAGTCTAGGATAGGTTAAAAGGTCATAAAATACCCTTAGAATAACTCAAAATTATGTAAGGACTATTAATGATATGGAATTAAAAATTCGCATAGACCCCTGCACAGATGAGTTTTATAAAAACAATCATAACTTCTTGATCTGAATTCAGAATTAGGTGAAATCAGATGTGTTAGAAAGATAATTCAAATCTTTAATTTGGTAGGTCATAGGCCATCTAGATATGTTTGTGTAAGGATATATGACCATTTAAAGTTGACCCTTGAATCGGTTCATGCGAAAAACTTAGCCAATGAGATTCCTTTGGGCTTGGCTTGATGTAAGAGCTCTATATTGATCATAAACCACATATATAATCTTATATAGAAGGCTTGAAAATGAATTTAGTATGGGAATGAAGGTTCCATGTAGATCCTTCGACTAGAGCTTAAAAGGAGGATTTAGAAAGCGTTTTGAGCGAATGAATAAGAGGCTAAATATTGTGGAGTGATATGAGGTGACAGGAAAAGTTTAGAAATGATTTGGGAGGTTAACGAACTAGCCCTAATTAAACGTACCTTGGAAAGACTATGTGCAAAATTGTTTCATCTTTATGTGGCCCGAATACTTGCAAATATTTCTCCCCAAAATGAAATTTCTAGCCTTTATCTGATCTTACAACTTGTAGGGTATTACAGTTCTTCTTGCCTAAAGACCTCGAATTCCTTGCAAATAAGTTTTCATGTTATTTATGCATATTTACATGTTTATGGGACTGCTTTTAAATGATATTTGAAGCATGAGTTTGAATGCTATTTACATGTTTATAGGACGATACCTAAAAAAGTCATTGGATCTGGCTAAACACTCTCCCTTATGATTCTTCCTATACTTCTTGCAAGTGAGAGTAGCATGATTTCCCGAACCTTCTCCTTGAGCTTTGGGGTTTGGCCTTTTGTCTTTATTTAACCTTAGAGTAGGGATGTTGGATGCCCTTGACCGGAATATCTTTGGTCATCTTTAGCTCTACCATTCCTACCATTCCCGAAACTTTGGTGGAAAAAATTACCAGCATCAACTCGAGCCCTATTGGACTCTCTAGCTTTCTCCCTCAACTTATCATTTTCAATTTGCTTTTCATATGTCATAAGCCTTGAAATGTCTATTTCCTTAATCAACATGGTTGTTTTACTGTAAGGCCCTGCAAGTTAGGAAGTCAAGAGCAGAAGAAGTGAAACTGGAAATGTGCAGGCTGAAATACAAGCTTCATTTACATCTTATGGTTCAAACCATAGGTCGTAAACAAGGCTCGTGGATGATATCGGTTGAAATGAAAAATCGGTTAAGTGTGAGGAGGATCTATAAGGGATATTTATGGTCTGTAAATGGAACTACGATTGTAAAGAATGTTCATCGTTTGGGATCATAGATTGGTTAAAAATTAGGTTTTTCAATTTGAACTACTAAAAAATAGGACAACTATAGTCTTGTTTACGAGCCGTAAGATGGTCTCGTAGATGAGATCTTGAGATTAAATTTTTTTAAGTGTGAAAGGTTTCTACGAAAGGGTTCTATGCCAAATAGAATGGTTTTATAGATGGAGGATCAAAGGCAATTTTAGAAGTCCAACAATATAACTAGGATAAAAACTTCTTTTCTACAACCGGTTGTTCGATCTACGACCCATAAATGGGGTCGTGGTTTGGGTCCAATAGTTTTTAATGAAGGGTATTTTCAACCTTTCCCCGTGTCCTAAGTCTAAAAACTATATTTTTTGGTGTTTTTACCTCCCATATCAGCCCTAATTCCTCCTAAACATCCTCATTCTATCCCACTCTAAATCCTCCAAATTTTCTAAGGCAAAAGTTCTCTCCAAGGAAGAAGAAGGAAGCTAAGGTTTCATTAAGTCCCTAACCCATTCTCAAAATTTCCTTTCCTAGGGGTTGGATGATGAAATGGGCTATTTAAGAATGTTTTAAATCAATATTTTTCTTCTTATTGATGCATGATATTCTCACATTGCATGTTTTAAAGCCTTTTGCATAAGCCCACTAAGTTATAAGATGAGTTCCTACATGATGTTAATGATAAGGGCCTTAAAAGTATGTTATGGACGATATGAATGTGATGAAATTTATAAACATATTACGAAAGCCTTTAATAATGTTTAAAATGAACCATCAATATAAAAGGACAATTCTCACCAAAGTGGATGCCTAAGTTAATGAGCTACTCCTATAATGTCAAAGTATGTTTTAAAGTTCATAAATATTTAAGTATATGGCTATGCTATACGTATTTTCGTGGGACTTGACTTAGCACCGAATGAGGCAACAAGGTAGGGCTCGATAAGGGAACCTTAATAGCAATATCTTTTCTTATTAACTATATGCCACCATAGGATCCTTTGTAGGCTAAGGCTAGTGGATCCACAATGGCAAAGTTGATATTAAGATATGCATGCATAAGTTGATGGAGTTCCACCCGGCAAATGGACTTCTCATGCCGATATAGGGGATTACGCTGGATTCCATGTAGCAATTCACATGGTCTTAAATGTCTGTTACGGTCTCCTCCCACATAGCTATGTATATGATGTTTATATTACTTAAAAGCATATTTTCGCATGATGCAATAATCGTTTATCTCATATTGAGTTATACTTTTTGAATATGACTAAGCATGTTTTAAATGATGGTGTTACGATTTCATGAATGATGACATTACAATTTCATAATTGCATTGCATCCCACATACTTAGTACATTTTAATGTACTAACTCATATTTTACCTACATGATATCACTACGTATGGACCGACGTACCTCCTCCTCTAAAATGTGGCTAGATTTTGAACCACTCCTACTTGATTGGCTTGTGTCATTACCACTTGTGCTAGATTTGAATGGCAGTTCAAAATTCTGTAGCCAGCTCAACCATTCGGTCATGGGGTATTTGAGGAGCTTGTTTTCATTAGCATTGGCTTCACTTTTATTTGGTGCTTTTTGTGGAGGCATTTTCTGAAAATCACAAAAAACAATCATTAGAGGAAAAGAGCCTTAGTATACACTTTATTGCATGACATAGATCATGAAAGAAGTGAAAATTTCTTAAAATGCCTCATAGTCTTCTACTCATAGATGTGGTGCACTTCAAACCCATGAATAAGACTCTACTTGATGTGGCATGTTAGACTCCCAATAATACTTTAAACCTTGTACTCTGATACAAACTTTGTCACTACCCAAGCTACGCCCTAGGTATGACATAGTGATGGAAACTCTAAAAGACCCCAACCAATCCATCTTAGTATATCATGAAGCATACGTAAGGTACATAAGAAAATTAAAGAAGTAGGTTAAACAATCAAGCAAAAATAAAGTCTCAATAAAGATTCAATAGAACAAGAAGAGTCCAAGCAACATGTTCAATTAGATGAACTTATATTTTTGACCTCTAAATATACCTCTACTAAGCTAATATAGATGGGTGTTTAGGACATATTCCTAGATCACACTCAATATAGAAAAGAAATCATCTCGAGGTGATAAGAGAAAGTGTCATGGGATTAACCTCATAGTATGAGGACTCACCAAGCTAGGTCTTCAATAAATCCAAATTAGCCACCCGTTGAGCAAGGAGCGCTAGACCATACATTATAAAATAATGTAGAGAAGTGTACATTAGTACTTTGAATGTACTAAGTATTTAGGTAATATACATAAACAAACATATGGTAAATAATGCATGAGTCATGGGATGCAAGACTATAGTATTAAAGTCATGAGATAAAACATGAGTTAAAACATAAGGAGAATTATAGGACTAATACATCAAATCAGGTAAATGCTTGAGAGTGGCATAATCATTTATGTGAGATATCAACCTTAACAAACAATAAGACCATGCAAGTTATAACATAGAATATGATATAATTCCCATATCGAGAAGAGAGAGGCGATTTGCCAAGGTAGACTCTGTGATGGTACATTCATTCAACATCATGAAGTATAAATGGATTCAATATATAAACCTATTGATAAACTTATGGTGGCATGTAATTTTGAGCTAGAGGTTGCTACTAGGATTCCCTGGGAAAGATAATCTTACATCTTCCAAATCAAACCCTTCCTTAAGCCTTCTTGATGCTAAATCAAATCCAATGGAATAGTAAATCATAATACATTAAATTAATGAAAACATATCATAACTTGAGTCAATAAACCATCATTCATATAGAATAGCTCTCCAAAACCTTAATGATCCAATGAATGTGAGAATTATCTTTATGACATTATTAAATTCATGATTGGGTAAGAAACTCTTTTACCAACATTCATTCATTTTTCAAGGACTTCCATAAAGCATAAATAAGTATTTTCATGAAACTTGGGCGGAATCATTTTTCATTTATGATCATAGTTCTTAAAAGGCTAGGGACACTTTCATAATTCAACCTCAAACCAACTTTAAATCATATAAATCAATGAAATCATTATAATTATAATGAAAATAGTCAATTTAAATAAAACTAAAGGAACCCATATTGACATCCATGAACTCTAGAAATCCTTGCAGAGAAATTATTTATAAATCATCAAAATCACACAATTAATCACAATTTAAGCATAATTAAATAAAAAAAATCATTAAATAAAACCCAATTCGTGCAAGTGGAAGAGAGTACCTCAAAACCCATAAAATTACATAATTGAAATTGATTTAATATTTGAAGTTTCTTTGGGCTCCATGGGTGAAACAGATCTATGGATGGATGCCCACATACTTTGAGTAGAGAGTCAACTTGAAATTTGACTTTAATGGAGAAATTTGCAGGAAAATCTGGTTTGACCTTTCTTGAGTTTGGGTGAATTTAGAGAAGGAGACTTAGGAGTATTTGTGAGGAATTGGAGAAATATTTGGAATTGAGGGTGAAATAATAGTGTAAAAATGGTTATAGGTGAATTAATGGGGTCAAAATTACATAATTTATGGGTTAAGACTGTAGAAAATTTAGAAATACCCCTAGTTAATTTCTACTAAATAGGATCTATGAGGCCCATTTATGATTCGTAGTTCCTTGTATGGACCATAGAGTCTATTCATGAAAATCAAGCAAAATTTCATGTTCTAGGACCTAAACCACGAAAGTGCTTCTTCGGATTTTAAATACTTCTACAAACCGTAAATACCATTTGTAGAACCTCTCCATACTTATCCAAATTCTCAGTTCTCTAGGTCCAATCCATGAGTCCAATTTACAAATGTTACATACTTTTACAGTCTCCTCCTGTTCAATCATAATTATAGTTTTGAGGCTCAAACTTTCCTTCCATCACTACCTCCTATCCAGGAACACTATCTATAGACTCATACTTATTCTCATAGCTTACTCAAAATTTTTCTAAAATGTTCTATGCCCAATATCCATCCATGAAGGCCCATCTACACCCCGTAAAATGATATACAAGTCATAGATGGTGCTTATATAATTTGCACCAGTAGATGTTTTTATGCATTTTCTTCCTTATTCTAACTTTTTAACTTATGAGGTATTACACTTCATAGACTTACTTTTTAAGTATGACTTTCACAGACGAGTTCTAAATGGCATAAAAGGAACTTAGATTCATAGATCACTATCAGTGGTCCCTAACGACAATTATTTTTCGGAATATTTTAGACATTTTATCTCTTCTTAATATTCAAACTATGTCATTTCTAAGATATTCCTGAGCCCTATAACTGAATCTCCACTAAGTCCAAGTCCTCGTTCACTTAACTCATAACCTAATTAGGAATCCTCTCTAGACTCCTCTCTCAAGGCATGATCAAGGCCAAATTCCAAGATTTCTCAAGCCAAGCTTGTAAATCCCAGATTTTAGGCAAAGATTCCATTTAAGGTATGTGGAAATTTCATCTATGGATCTCTTTCATCAATGCAGTCCCAATTCAAAGTCAATTTCATAGGTTTTTATCATAATTCAAGTTAGGGTTTCGATGATTTCTTAAGGATTTCATTAAAATACAGCCGATTCTTCTAAATTGGTCTTCTCATGTATAATTTAATTACAATTCATTGATTTTGACAATCATTTTTATGAACACATACCATGAAAACGAGATATGATTATGAAGTCAACAAAGGTGACATGCATGCATGTTATGCCGGAACTTACACTCCTTAAAAGTGTAAAGCAATTGATGTCAAATATAGAACTCAATTGGCGTTGAGGTTAATCCTACAGGGAATCTAACGAAAATAAGTCTACTAGCACTATTATTCAATTGTAGTCTCTATTTTCATAAAGAAAATGCATAAAGTAAGATGAAGGTTTTTTCTTTAGTAACGTAGTAACACCTAACAACTGTGTAATGACAAAATAAATAATATTTAGATTTAAATAGTATGGGAATTAAGCTAGGATTGTGTTCCCCATGACATGAAACCTGGTAAGCAATTCGTGTTAGTGATATCATTTCAATGTGTTGCATGCAAAATCTAGAAAGTTATATAACATCTAATTCACCTCCTAAGCCTTCTTAGATGTATTTCATTCATCACTCCCCCAATCTCATAATATATACCTAACTAATCCTTGCTCCAGAATTTAGATAACCATCCCCTCCCAAGCAAGCAAGGAATATGAGCATTACTTAACGCGTGCACTTATTAAAAAGAATTCAAAATGAAGATAATTATAATTCATGCTTAACAAATAATGATAATTACTTGAAACATTTTCCTACATTGTTATTTCCTTATGGTTTTCACAACCCTAATTGAGGATTTTAGTTTTTCATAGTGATAAGTAATGAAGCAAAAACTTATGTAGATTCATGAAACAATACTCATGTGAGTGAATAGATAAATCTTGAATCTCACAAACGACTAATAAAACAAGAACGAACCTGAAATTATCAAGATTTGATTCCCAAAAAGTAGGCAAAAGTATGTTCTCTCACAATAAGCTAAAAAATAAAACAAAACTATGTAACCTCATAATAAACCAATTGGGTGTCCTCCACGGACACTCTCCACGCCTCGTGGAGGGTCTTGTGGTGACTTCCTTGAGCAAAATTTCACAACCTTCACATAATGATCCCCTCTTTTTTTACGTTGCATGGTCACGACCCATAGGGGCTCCACAATGTATGGTGGGTCTCTTGGAGTTCCACTTTACCCAAAATCCTTGAACCTGTAGTAAGACCTATAACTTGGCCCTCCATGAGGCATGGTGAGCTCCATGACCCATGGAGGGTTTCGTGGGGTGACACTTTGCATCATTTCTAGCATGAACTCAATAAATATCCAAGAACCCCTACCTAAATGAAATTTCATTCCCCCTTTCTATTTATCAAATTTACCCCTACATTGCACAAAACATTTCAACTCATTCACAAGCATCAATTTAGGACATCACACTACTCGTAGTTAACTAAACCAATGCATACAACAATAAACTAGTCAATCTGAAAGCCAAACAAAAACCAGTGCATACAACAGTAAACCAATCAATCTAAAAACCAAACAACATAGTTACAGGGTCCTCACCATAAAGAAGTCTCTCATATAGTACAAATAAACAAAATAGAGATTGAAGCAATCATCACTCACACTCTCAAATAAGATTTAATCTATGTCCAAGTACAAACCATAAGATTCTGTAAGGACCCAGACTTTGTACGACCTTATTGGAGCTTAGAATTCCAGTTCTGGAAAGTTTTGAACCAAGATGAGGCTCCATGGAAGCCTTCACGGTTGGTATGAGACTATACGGACCATGTGAAGCTTTCTTGGAGTGGCTCTTGGCCTTGTGTGGGGTATAAGAGCCTTAACGTGGAGTTTTGGATGCCACACATGGACCTGACACGGGTCATGTGAGGCTTCACGAACCGTGTGGTGGCCTTAGCCTTGGAATTCCACAGTTTTAGAACCAGGTAAAGTGGGGCGGCCAAGTACACGGTCCGTATGGAGTGGTATGGCCCGTATACCTCGCCATAAGGGATCCAAAATGAGATTCTTTTCTAAGTATTGGATCATCATCTTGGAACTTCATCATGGAAGAATTTTTCTGAGTAGGGTGGGATGGAGGAGGCACAAGGATTGCGTGGCTTGGTACAGCCCGTACCACCCTCCGTATAGATGCCTTCGTTGAAAAAAAAATCTAAGTGTGGGATTATCTTTTGGAACATCGGCAAGTGAAAATTTTCCAAGTGTTAGATCACGGGCATGTGTACAGTCCCTATGGTACCTCACAAACTGTACCACCGTCCCTGAGACTCGACTTCATCAATTTTCTACTCGTTTCATTAATGCATTTTCATAATTATGGTTAATCCTAAGGGTCCTTTGTGACTTTCTATGCTACCTAATGACTTTCAAATGACCCATCCTTTATTCTTTTCATTACAATTCATTCTTACACTTAGAATTCTCTCAAGTCACTCATAAGAACTCCCTCAAAATCACTCTTGTGAATCTAAGTATGGGAATCAAGGAAAGGCTCATTCTTCTTCAAATTTCTTCTTACATCTTCTTCATTAGCGGATGTATGTGGGATTGATTCTTCGTCCCTTTCAATCAAGAAGACCAAAATCTTTTACACTCAATTTCATGGAATTTTAGCTACTTTAAATATGGGTTTCCAATATTATGATTTATTAAATTTAATTGATGTATGGGCTAGGTTATTTTTTGATTTTAAAGTGATTTAAGCCCTAATATGAAGAATTGCGTTGAAGTTATGAAGTTATGAAGTTATGAATGTGCATGTCCCCTTTAAAGCTTGATTTGTATATGGGTAATCTATATTATGATTTAAATGTGAATTTTACTTATGTCCTTACTTGAATTTCATAATGTATTGTTGATTAAATTTGAATCTCAATTACCCATGCTATTCTCATCTCATTCATACCATATGAATTCATGAGCATTGAGTTTTATGAAAATTATGAAGTGGGTTAAGCCCAATCATGTTCATGTATATGATTTTGATAAAATATTGGTTATGATCAATATTCATGTATATGATTTTGATAAGATGTTAGTTATGACAAGAGTGTGATCACGTAAATGTTTATTGTTATTGGCTCTTTACGTATATTGGGTGCTTGCACCATATTGCTTAATGAATGAGCTATTAATATGCATGAGAATCATGATTATAAACTATGAGTTGAATTTTGAGCCTAAACGTGCATTGGAAATATTTGAAATGACTATCGCCTCTTTTGAAGAGCATGTATGTATATAAGTATTTTCGTGGGATATTTTTACTTAGCACCGATGGATTGGAGGCATTAGGGTTATCCCCAAAGGCCCTCTCCCTTTCCTTGAACTATGTGCCAATATAGGAATGGAAGTCATTACTGAAATGTCTGGGTCGTAACGAATGGTTACACATTGATATGTTATGATATGATAATGGAATTCCTTCTGAAATGACAAGGTTGTAAGGAAGATGGCCATCCACTGAAATGATGAGATTCGTAAGGTGTGACGTAGATTACTTTGGCAAGTAATCTTCTCCTACTGATAGGAGGTCTTTATCGGACTAATTCATGAAATCGATCATATGAGTTTAATTTGTCAGTTATAGCCCCACCCCACTATCTATGAGCATTATTCCATTTCATGCATCATGAATTTCATGAAATATTATTGTATTACTCTTCTTTGGATATATATCTCTTTCTATATTATGTGCCCTTGCCATCTAATATTGAATACAGGTTTGATAAGATATATACATTCCATACCCGCATACTTAGTATATTCAAATGTACTAACATATACTTTTGCCTACATGATCTGACCATGTAGGGATTGAGAATTACCTTCATCCATCGTATGACGGTTAGCTTGGATCTTGAGATTGTTTGTTATTGTAAGTCCTGTCTTCCAAGGACCAACCACCATTCCTTACCTATGGTGCTTTTGTTTATGTTACTTACTTGATGGTGAGCTCGGGGTATGTCTCAGCCCCCGTCCTATCTTATGACTAGAGGCATTATTGGACATTTTGTCGACTCTTTGACATTTATATGTTAAGTGTTTTATTTGGAAATTTCTTTATGGATATGACTATCTATTGGATATAGTTATGTGGTTTGGCTATGAGTATTGTGTTATGTCTATATGTTATGATGTGAAAGATCCAAAGTCCCGAATTACCCCCATAGCATGAGTCATACTTACCCGCCCCTTAGTTTTTATGTGCTACGTGTTATATGGTTTCATGTTAATCCCTTCCCCTATGATATCCCCATAGCATGAATCCTACTTTCTCGTCCCTTAGAACTATGTGTTTACTATTTGAATACACTTCTGAATTGATGATAAGAATAGGGATACTTTGAGGCTTGTTTGGGGATTCTCAGGTTTCCATTCGCCATACCACTCCTAGACCTAGGTTCGGGTCATGACAAGCTTGGTATCAGAGCACTAAGTTTGTAAATAATCCTCGGAGTCCAACATGCCTCGTCAAGTAGAGTTCTATTCATAGGTGTGAAGTGCACCATGCCTATGAGTGGGAAGCTATGATGGCGTTCTAGGAATAGTCTCACTTCTTTATGTCCTATGTCATGCTTTGGGCCGTATATTATATTTTCCTTATCTTGATGATGTCCTTGCTACATTACAGAAGATGCCTCAAGGAAGAACTCCCCTAGCAAGACCGGCCCGTTCCTCAAGAGCCTATGGAAGAGCCCATATCTAATGGTAAATTTAGTACGGGTTTTGCTATGCTTGCCCAAGTAGTGACTTCTCAGACTAGGCAGGCTAATCCTCCTCGGGATCCCACCCTGGCTTCTAGGGTGAGAGATTTCACTCGAATGAATCCTCTAGAGTTCTATGGGTCAAAGGTTGAGGGGGATGCTCAAAAGTTCATTGATGAGCTCACTAAGGTGTTGATTGTTATGAGAGTCACTTCTGAGGAGAAAGCTGAGTTGGATTCTTATCAGTCGAAAGATGTGGCTCAAGTGTGGTACACTTAGTGGTTGATAGAGAGGGTTTGTGGTAATGTTGTTAATTGTGAAGAGTACAAGTTCGCATTTCTAGATTGCTTCTTCCCACATAAGCTTATGGAAACCAAGATGACATAGTTTATCAACCTTAAACAGGGTGGTATGAGTGTGAGGGACTATACCCTCAAGTTCACAAAGCTCTCCAGGTATGCTCCTATTCTTGTGGATGACCCCCGTGCTAGAATGTAAAAGTTTATCTCTGGTGTCTCTGACTTAGGTGTGAAAGAATTTCATACGGCTATACTCAACCGGGATATGGACATCTCCAGGATTATGGTGTATGTTGAATAGATTGAAAGGAGAAAAGATCACAGAGAAGGGAGTGCATGATCCTAAGAGGGGTTGTTATGATGGTGGGTACTCCAACTCCAAGGGTGGTGGTTATGGTCGCTTCCAACAGGGCTAAGGTTCTAGTACTCGGGTTGCTAATGCTAGGGTGCCTCCTCCTAAGGCACTGGTTGGTGGTGGACCGTGATTTCCCCAGTGTGACAAGTATGGGAAGAATCATTTGAGGTGCTTGTTAGAAAAAGTTGGGTGCATTCTTTGGGTGTGGTGACAAGAACCACAAGGTTGTTGATTGTCCTAAGAATTCTCAAAGAGGTCAAGGTCAGGTGTTCAAGGCCCTCAAAGAGCTCCATAAGGTGTTTCCCTAAGGAACAACATGTTTTATGCTCTTTATGCTCGTCAGGAAGTGGAGGAAACTCCAGATGTTGTGACTACTATGTTGAAAGTCTTTGAATTTGATGTTTATGATTTTCTTGATCCAGGTGCCAATTTATCTTTTGTGACTCCTCTATTTTCTATTAAGTATGGTTTGAGTCCCAAAATTCTAAGGGAGCCCTTTTCGGTTTATACTCCCATGGGTGAATTTGTTGTTGCTCATAGAGTTTATCGGGGTTGTCCTATTTCTATTTTACATAAACTCTTTCGTGTGATCTTATGGAACTTGAGATATTTAATTTTTATGTGATCCTCAACATGGATTGGTTGCATGCTTCATATTCCTTTATAGATTGTAGAACCCGGAAGGTCAAGTTCCAACTTCTGGATGAGCCCGTTCTTGAATGAAAGGGTAGTGACTCCGCTATTAAAGGTCGGTTTATTTCCTACCTCAAGGCCCAAAAGATGATTTCTAAGGGAGTATATATTATATTGTGAGGGTCAAAGATGTGGAATCTGAGTCACCTACTCTTGAATCAGTCTCAGTGGTGAATGAGTTTCTAAATGTGTTTCCCGAAGACTTGCCCGGTATTCCTCCCGAAAGAAAGTAGACTTTGGCATAGATCTTCTCCTGGATACTCAACTTAATTCTATTCCTCCTATTTGTATGGCACCGACTGAATTTAAGGAGTTAAAGGATCAGTTGAAGGATTTGTTGGAGAAGGGCTTTATTAGGCCAAGTATATCTCCATGGAGTGCTCTGGTGTTGTTTGTAAGAAAGAAAGATGGATCTCTTCGGATGTGCATTGATTATAGGCAATTGAATAAGGTAACCATCAAGAATAAGTATACGTTCCCAAGGAATGATGATTTGTTTAATCAACTTCTAAGGGCTACCCATTTCTCAAAGATTAACCTCCATTCTGGTTATTATTAGTTGAAGGTTAGGGAGTGTGACATTCCCAAGACGGATTTTTGGACTAGGTATGGGCATTTTGAATTTGTAATGATGTCGTTTGGGTTTACCAATGCTCTAGCCATGTTTATGGATCTTATAAATCAGGTGTTCAAGCCATTCCTTGATAGTTTTGTGATTGTTTTCATCGATGATATTCTTATTTATTCTCGAAGTGAGCGGGAACATATGGATCATTTGTGGTTGGTCAGGGAGAAGAAGTTGTATGCTAAGTTTCACAAATATGAGTTTTGGTTGGGTGAGGTAGCTTTTCTTGGTCATGTGGTGTCTGGTGATGGTATTAAGGTTTCTCCAAAGAAGACTGAGGTTGTGAAGAATTGGCCTAGACCATTGACTCCATCGGGTATTCAAAGTTTTCTTGGGTTGGTTGGTTATTATAGAAGGTTTGTTGAGGGTTCTCCTCTTACATCTCCATTGACCAAGTTGACTCAAAAGAAGTCTAAGTTTATATGGTCAAGTGAGTGTGAGTAGAGTTTTCACACTTTGAAGGATCAGCTTACATCGGTTCCCATTTTGACTTGACCGGATGGCCTAGATGGGTTTATGGTGTATTGTAATGCTTCTCAGATTGGGTTGGGTTGTCTAATTATGCAACATGGCAAGGTGATAGTTTATGCCTCAAGGAAATTGAAGGTGCATGAGTATAATTACCCGATTCATGATCTTGAGTTAGCGACGGTGGTGTTTGCTTTAAAGATTTGGGGACACTCTCTGTATGGGGTGCATGTTGATGTTTTCCCCGATCACAAGAGTTTGCAATATGTGTTCACTCAAAAGGATCTTAACCTGAGACAAAGGAGGTGGTTGGAACTCCTTAAGGACTATGACATGAATGTACAATATGATCCCGGTAAGGCAAATGTTTTAGCCGATGCTCTTAGTAGGCTATCTATGGGAAGTGTGGCTCATGTTGATGTGGGGAAGAAGGAGTTAGCAAGGGATGTTCACCAGTTGTCTAGGTTGGGTGTTAGGTTGACCGACTCTAATGATGGTGATATTCATGTTTAGGATGGGGCCGAATCTTCTGTGGTTGTTAATATTAAGGCTAAGCAAGATCTAGATCTATCATTTGTTGAGTTTAAGAAGTTGGTTACCGAAAAGAAGATAGAGATTTCCTCCCAAGGGGGAGATGGTGTTCTTCGGTATCAAGATCGGTTATGTGTTCTAGATATGGAGGACTGTAGGAGCGTGATCATGAGGGAAGCCCATAACTCTCATTATTCAATTTATCCGGGATCTACCAAGATGTATCAAGAGTTGAGGGAAGTATATCGGTGGCATGGTATGAAGAAGTATATAGCAAAGTTTGTATACGAATGTCCTAATTATCAACAAGTGAAGGTAGAGCACCAAAGGATCGGTGGGTTGACTCAAGATATTGAAATTCCTACTTGGAAGTGGGAAGATGTGAACATGGATTTTGTGGTTGGTTTACCTCAGACCCGAAGGCAGTTTGACTCAATTTGGGTTATTGGTGACTGGATGACTAAGTTGGCTCATTTTCTACTGGTTAAGACTACCCTTAGTGCCGAAGGCTATTCAAGGTTGTACATCCAAGAGTTGGTGAGGTTGCATGGTGTGCCTAAGTCTATTATGTCGAATCGTGATACCTAATTTACCTCTCACTTTCGGAGATCTTTTCAAAGAGGGCTTGATACCAAGGTGAAGTTGAGTCATCCTCAAATCGATGGGCAAGATGAGAGGATGATTCAAACTTTGGTGGATATGTTGAGGGCTTGTGTGTTGGAATTCAAGGGTAATTGGGATGACCATCTTCCACTCATTAAGTTTGCTTATAATAATAGCATTGGTATGGTACCATTTAAGGCCTTGTATGGTAGGTGTAGATCTCTGGTGGGGTGGTTTGAGTTGGGAGAGATTTATTTACTGGCCCGATTTTGGTGTTGGAGGCTATGAAGAAGGTGAAGTTGATTAGGAAGAGGTTGAAGATGGCCCAAAGCCACCAAAAGTCCTATTTGGATGTTAAGAAGAGGGATCTTGAGTTTCATGTTGGTGATTGGGTGTATGTAAAGGTCTCACCTATGAAGGTGTGATGCATTTTGGGAAGAAAGTCAACCTAAGCCCCCGGTACGTGGGTTCTTATGAGATTGTTGAGTGAATCGGGAATGTGGCTTATAGGTTGGATTTGCCTCCGGATTTGAGTTCTATTCACCCGGTCTTCCATATGTCTATGTTGAGGAAATTGGTTGGTGATCCAAGTACTATTGTGTCTTTGGAAAGAGTTGAGGTTGAGCAGAACTTGTTTTATGAGGAAATTCCGATTGAGATTTTTGATAGGCAAGTGAAAAGGCTTCATAACAAGGATATGTCTTTGGTTAAGGTACTTTGGAGAAATCAACATGTGGAGAGTGCTACATGGGAGGTGAAGTTGGATATGATTAAACGATATCCCCATCATTTTCAATCTACTCAAGCCTAAGGTATTAGGTTCTTTCTTTTCCAAGTGGTCCTGATTCTTTCACTCTTGACTTTAATAACATGACATGCATATATGTGCACCAATATGATTTTTATGATGTTTTGAATGATTTGAATATGTTTTGATATGAGTTTTAATGACTTTATGATTTTCAAGTGACGAAAATGCATTGTATCTTGTGTTTGAAAGTTTCATGTTCTAAGTCAAGCCTTGGTCCAGCACATTCGAATGGATGTTCCCAAGGGAGAGATGACATAAGGACCCAAACTTTGTACGACCTTATTGAAGCTTGGAAATTTGGTTCCAAAAAGTTTTGGACCAAGGTGACGCTCCATGGAAGCCTTCACGGTCTATATGAGGATATACAGACTGAGTGGAGCTTCCTTGGAGTGGCCCTTAGCCTTGTGTGGGGTGTAGGAGCCTTAACGTGGAGTTTTGGACTAAGGCATACCACACATGGGCCCCACACGGGTCATGTGAGGTTTCACGGACCATGTGGTTGCCTTATCTTAGAAATTCCACAGGTTTGGAACCAAACAAAGTGGGACGGCCAAGTACACGATTCGTATACCTCCCCGTATGGGCTCCAGAGTGAAATGTTTTCTAAGTATTGGACCAACATCTCATAACTTCATCGTGGAAGAATTTTTCTAAGTAGGGTGGGACATAGGAGGCACACGGACCGTGTGGCTTGGTATGGTCCGTACCACCCTCCGTATGAATGCCTTCATTTAAAACAATCCTAAGTATGGGGTTACCATTTCAGACCTTCGACAAGTGAAAATTTTTCAAGTATTGAATCACAGGCATGTGTACGGTCCGTATGGCGCCTCACGGAATGTACCACCCACCTTGAGACTCAACTTCATCAATTTCTACATGTTTCATTAATGGCATTTTCGTAATTAGGGTTGGTCCTAAGGGTCTTTCATAATCTTTTATGCTACCTAAGGACTTTCAAATGACCTATACTTTATTTTTATAATTCAAACTCATTCTTACACTTAGAATTCTCTCAAGTCACTCTTAAAAGTACTCTCTCAAAGGACTCTTGTGAATCTAAGCTTGGGAATCAAGGAAAGGCTCATTCTTCTTCAAATTTCTTCTTGAATCTTCTTCATTAGTTAAGGTATGTGTGATTGATTTTTGGTTTCTTTCAACGAAGAAGACCCAAACTCTTTTACACTCAATTTCATGAAATTTTAGCTACTTTAAATATGGGTTTCCAATATTATTGTTTATGATATTTAATTAATGTATTGGCTATGTTTATTTATTGATTTTAAAGTGATTTAATCCCTAATATGAAGAATTGCATTGAAGTTATGAATGTGCATGTCCTCTTTAAAGCTTGATTTGTGCATGGGTAATCTATATTATGATAAATGTGAATTTTACTTATGTTTGTACTTGAATTTCATAATGTATTATTGATTTAAGTTTGAATCTCAATTAGCCATGCTATTCCCATCTCATTCATAGCATATGCATTCATGAGCATTGAGTTTTATGAAAATTATGAAGTAGGTTAAGCCCAATTATGTTAATGTATATGATTTTGATAAGATATTGGTTATGACAAGAATGTGAACACATAAATGTCTATTGTTATTGTCTCTTTGAGCATATTGGGTGCTTGCACCATATCGTTTAATGAATGAGTTATTCCTATGCATGAGAATGAACTATGATTTGGCTTTTGAGCCTAAACGCGCATTGATAGGATTTGAAATGACTATTGCCTCTTTTGAAAATCATGTATATATATAAGTATTCTCGTGGGATGTTCTGACTTAGCACCGATGGATTTGGTGTATTAGGGCTATCCCTAAGGGCCCTCTTCCTTTCCTTGAACCATATGCCACCATAGGAATGGAAGCCATTACTGAAATAACCGGGTCATAAGGAATGGTTACACAATGATATGTTATGATATGATATAAAAATGGAAATCATTCTAAAATGATGATATTGTAAGGAAAGATGACCATCCACCGAAATGACAAGGTTCGTAAGGTGTAACGTAGATTACCCTTGGCAAGTAATTTTCTCCTACTGATGGGAGGTCTTTATCGGACTAATTCATGTAATAGGTCACATGAGTTTTATTTGTCGGTTATAGTCCATCTCCACTATATGTGAGAATCATTGCATTTCATGCATCATGAATTTTATAGCATATTATTATACTACTCTTCTTTGGATACATATCACTTTCTATATTATGTGCCCTTGCCATCTAATTGAATGTAGGTTTGATAAGTTATATACATTGCATGCCCGCATATTTAGTACATTCAAACATACTAACACATACTTTTGCCTACATGATCTAAGCATGTATGGCACAAGGACTATCTTCATCCATCGTACGATGGTTAGCTTGGATCTTGAGATTGCTTGTTATGATGAATCTTGTGTTCCAAAGACCAACCACCATTCCTCTACCTATGGTGCTTTTGTTTATGTTATTTACTTGTGGGTGATCCTGGGGTACGTCTTGGCTTCCGTCCTATGACTAGAGGCATTGTTAGACATCTTGTAGACTCTTTCATGTTTATATGGTAAGTTGTATTTGGAGTTTTTTTTATATATATGGATATCTATTGGATATCATTATGTGGTGGCTATGAGTATTATGTTATGTTTATATGTTATAATGTGAAATATCCTAAGTCCCAGATTGCCCCCATAGCGTAAGTCATACTTACCCGCTCATTAGTCTTTATGTGCTACGTGTTATATGGATTCATGTTAATCCCTTCCCCTGTTATATCCTCATAGTGTGAGTCCTACTTTTCTGTCCTTTAGAACTATGTGTTTACTAATTGAATACGCTTTCGGACCGATGATGTGAATAGGGATACTTTGAGGCTGGTTTCGAGACTCTCGGGTTTCTATTCGCCATGTCACTCCTAGAACCGAGGTCTGTGTCATGACAGATTTCCCTTATTTTCCATATTTTAAGTGTTAAATAGTTCTTTTAATATTACTATAGGACTTTCTTGGATTGTAACATAGGTTCGGGCTCAGGTAGGATTTATTTAGGATTAAAGTGACTACTTTGCCCCTCCACGACGCTACTCTGACTTAGCTACTATATCTCAACCCTAAAATTTGTGTGCTCTCTATGCCTGCCTTTCTTTTTATTTTCAGGAGTGATTTCCACTTTCTTTCTTTCTTTTTCTTTTCTTTTCAATTCACTCTTTCATTTTTTTCCTTAGCCATTTCACTCTTTTATTTACCTTGCCACACCCCATGCTTTTCTTTTTCTCTCATCACATAATTCTTTTCATACCTTGCTTTTCCACTTCTCCCTACAGTAGCCATTCTCAACTTAGTCTTTTAGCCTGTGTTGAGGTACACATTGTCCTAGGAGGAACTCACGCCAAAACAAAGGTCTATAGATATATTGGGAAGGTGAATTGTGTAATTATAAAAGGGTATTTTTAGGCTCAACTTTTGGTTCAAGGGGTAAAATTTCATTTGATTGGTTAAATTTAGGTTAAGGGATTCATTATCAACAATGGCCTATGATCCTGTCCTAATCAAGCTATTCAATTGCTGCAATGAGACTAACCAAGCAAGGTTTAGCTTACAAATGCATTAATCAAATCGGAAAATACAATTTACGCAACATGGAATAGACACTATGCGATTCAGTATTAAACAACACAATCATGTTCTAGTCAACATTTGATTAACAAGTCAGTCTGTACAATATTCTACAAAGATCCTAGCAAGTCAGTTTTCATAGTCAAGGCACAAATGCATAGGGATTAAAAAATTACCGGTTGTTCTTTCTTTTTCAGAAACTTGTAAATGTTACTACTTACTTCTACAAACATATGTATTTACAAAAATAAACCAAACATGCTAGTTCTACTAGATAATCCACTTGAGAGTAAAGAAACATAACAAGAAAAACTCTCAAGTAATGGGATGCCCCACCCTCAATAAAAATAAAGTGAATTTCCCTTAATGAACATTAGTAAAAATAAACATCAGCGCAAAAAGCGTAAACATACCTAGGATGCCTGAGCATCAGTCCGTATCTTTAATGTGGGCTCCCCTTAAGAATCCTCACCTGTAGTCTTAATGGAAGTTGTCTCAGCAGTTTGTTGTGGAGCGATATCACGAGTAGAAGCTCCAGTCCTAATGTCTTCAACACACTACCCCTTATGCACTCTAGCTTCTCTCCTTATGGCTTTTTATGCTTTCCTCAACCTCCTAGCCTCAAACTCCAATGTGTCAAAAGAGGTACTCTATCAAGAGAGGCATTTCTTACTTTTATCCTTCTTCATCAGCTTGGGATCAAAGCCTATACCCCATACCTCATCCAGCATCAGGGCCTTTGCAGGGGAAACAAATAGTTTCATCAAAGCATCAGGGGGAAATCTGTGGGCCAATAAGAGATGATTTGTCCCTCAACTTATCTTACTCAACACAAATAGATGCCAATTGTGATTGTATAATTTTTGCCGCCACAACACCCAAGCTATCAAACGGTGCAGTAAAATGGGCCTCCAAATTGTACATCTACCCCTGTAAAATGTTGATCTCTTCTCTAAGGCTAGTGCGTAGACAGTCCTCTACCTGCTAACAAGTGTCTAACTTACCTAGGTAATTTCTTAAAAACCTAGTCCAAGAGTGCCCTCGTCTGACGCTGATCAGTGACCAATCTGGTCATTAACTCATAAGGTACTGTCACAAACATCTAACACCTGCAGCCGTAGGGGTATCCCTCTCTCACCCTCGGGCTTCTTGGAAACCATGCCTATAGGTAGGGTGATTGGGGCTTCCTCCAACAATAGGGATACTGGTGGTGGACTTGGTGGAAAGGAAACTGGATAGATGATCTAGCTAACCTCACCCTATAGAGCGGGTTATCCACATCCTTGATGAGTGTAATATTTGTAGCCTGTGTCACGGTAGAGTGCTCATTGATGAACCAACTATATAGCATTCTAGAAGTGCACTATGATCTCTAGATCAAACAGGAAAATGGAAACTAGCTTTGTCGCTAAGGGTTTTGTCCTTAATCTTAGCATAAATCAGCTGCCCTACATTCAAGCCATTTCTAACCATGATACATGCCACCAAGGATGCCTACGATGGAAGAAACATATTATCGTTCTTATCGGTCTCAATCTAGCATAACAAATGAGCCACTAGAATTAATCTAAAAGTGTCAGAGAAGCTTTAGTAATCAATACCTTTGGGTTTTTCATCCAAGAAGCCTCAGCACTCTCTAAAGCTATCCGCTACCTATCTCAACATATTAGCGTGATAAGTAGGGTCTTCCATCCACTCTTCAGCAGCAACCATATGATGTCTAGGCTCGCATAAACTAGATGGAAGTAGAGTGCAATTTGGGCCATAAAGGAACATATTAGTGGTGGCCTCTAAAATATCAACCAGGACACCTCGTAGCTCTAAAGATTCTGAAGGAGGCAATTTGAAGGCCAGTTATTTCTTTTTCCTCTTGGGTGTTTCATCAGTGATGGAGTTAGCAGATTGGTGGCATAAACCACATAGAATGCTTGAGTAATAAGCAATCCACAATTTCTCGAGGATCACTCATACATATTAACCTATGACAATCAGAGATATCCTTAATTTTAGGTATAATAGTGAGGTTGTTTGCCACGACCTGAATCTTAATTATAATGGCTCCATTTTGAAGTCCACTGCATTTGGTCAACCTTGCTCAAAGATTTGTTAGGAGCCTAGAATAGTCCATCTATTTCTTAAGAACTACACGAGTAACCAGCGGTCATATGGATCCTCAACTCTAGATGTTGTAAATCATACAGCACTATTATCATTTTCCTCCGCTTCTGGTGGCATTAGTGTCCCTCATGTTCCACAATATCACTCGACTAGGCGGCTACTGCTTTATGTCCTTTAGATTCTACCTCCTTATTAGATTGGGAGGTCATTTTTACAGTGTCTACTCTTGGCTTGGTTATGCAGGGTGAAAGTGGAGAGATAGCAGTAGTGTACCATACCGTAGAACAACCCTAGGATTCATCACTCGAATTGCTCTCTATTTGGTGTTCAAATTGCTCAAATGGTGAATTATGTAATCGCGGTTGGGGATCATCCCTTGATGGTGTGGTCTTTCACTGAGGACCCATTGTACCTTCAAAGTGTGGAACATATTAGACATTTGGCTGAGTACAAATGACATACTAATGAGTACTTAGATAGCCCCCTATGTAATGTAAAGTGACCATCACCCTTAAGTATAACGTCACCCAATCTATCATAGCGCGAGCACACTTGAATGAAAATTATAAACCTACACTAAATGCAACAAAACAAATAAATAAAGAATTGTTTTTGGAGTTTTAGAAATTTTTTAATATGAATTCTTTAAAAACCAGTGGTGTGCACACCATGGGTTGTTTAGGGCATTGTGATGAAGGGTCAGCGAAAGACACTACCAAAAGCCCCAAATACAAAAAACGTACATCCTCACACTTTTAATTCAGGTGGAATCAGTATGAAAACCCACCTTCAATTTTGAAATACACCCAAAAATACAAAAAAGCTAAATCAAGAATACTCATATGAAACGTGACCAAAAAAAAGAAGAATCTCGTCAGATTGTGCTTGGAATCAATTTGAGACTTGAATTTCTAGTGAAGTTTGGTGTGAAGTCACATGTAGGATGTAGTGAGGATTGAGGGTTCAAGTTTGGTAGGGAAAATTGGTTAAATACTTTGTTTTGTTATAGTTGGATATGGTTAAAATAAAGACATAGGTCGGGTCGGTTATGGGGAAACCAACTTACCCACCATGAGACCAATCATGGATTGTGGTGATATCAATGGTCCATGGAGGGTTCATCTGGTGTGGTATGTAGACACAAAACAAACAAAAAGTACTAACAATACTTACCTGGGTCTAAGAGAGGGTTAATGGTCCATGGTGCGCACCACGACCTAGAGACCCCTTTGTTGACCACATGTATTTAAGTTCTCTACACGTGGAGGCACCCATCATAGGTCATGGTGGTGTTCACGACCCTGTAAGGACTCATGGTAGGGTGCCTTAGTGAATTTCACACATTTTTCTCCATTCACTTTCTGCCCCAATCAACACGCTATGACACAAAGTAAAATAAAATAATAAAATAAAATTAAACTTAAACTACGTGATATAATTACAATGCATGGATTGCCTCCTATGAAGCACCCAATTTAACATCATGGCATGACTCAAAATATTTGACTACTCAGACTTTATCAAGATGGAACTCCTCAAGAACATATACTTCCTCTAGAGCTCCAAAGTATAGCTTCACATGTTGTCCATTTACTTAGAACTTATGAACATCTGGAGCTTCAAGCTCAATTGTACCATGAGCAAAACCCTGTGCCACAGTGAAGGAATCAGTCCATTTTTACCTTAGCTTGCCGAGAAATAGCCTTAGCCTAGAATTAAATAGTAATACTTTGTCCCTCAATGCTGAATTTGCGCTTCTCATTTTCCCTATCATGATAAAGCTTCATACGCTCCTTGTAAAGAGAAAATCTCTCATATTCCTGCAACCAAAACACATCCATCTCATTGATTTTCTCTAGTCACAGATGCGCAACTTCAGTCCAACTTAGGTTCAGCTCTTTTAGGGCCTATAATGCCTTATGCTCTAGCACCACAGGCAAATGACATGCCTTTCCAAAAACATGTTTTGAAAGCTTTCTAATATTCCCACAATGTATCATCGAGCTTCCTAGCCCAATCAGTCCTATTTGCATTCATAGACTTCGCAAGAATCTCCTTGATCTCCTTGTTAGAAACTTCAACTTGATAATTAAATTGAGGTTGATAAGTGGTTTCCACTTTGTTCAGCTTCACTCCATATTTTGCTAATGGCATATACCTGATACGTTAGAAAGACTAAATTATGGAAAAGGTGTAAGTTTGAGTTTTAGTGCAACCATGCATGGGCATCATCTATGGCTCATGGTTAAGTTTATGGGTCATAGATAGTCCTTATGGATGGGGCATGGACGTGGTGAAAAATTGGAAAGTTGAATTTAGGTGTACAAGGGGTCCTTACGGATTGTAAATGTGTCTACAAATCATGGATTGAAGTCGTAGGTGAGGTTCAAAGAAGCACACAATTAAGTTCAACAGGATGAGACCATTTACAAGTTGTGGTTTGGTTGACAAATCATAATTAGGTGTCGTGGTTTGAGGTTTGAGGATGTAAAAAATTGTTAAGTGTTGGGTGCTAGGTTTCTCAACTTTTGGGGTGTAACCAAGATAAAACCCCTACTTACGAGTCATATATTGATCTACGATCTGTAGATCAGGTTCATGATATCCCCTAACAGTTTTTAATGAAGAGTATTTCTGACGTTTCCTCGCATCCTACATCCTAAAGTACATTATTTTGATTCCTAATGCTACCCATGCCAATCAAATATTACCCCATTCACCCTTATTCCAAATCATTCTCCGAAAATTCTAAGTCCTAAACTCCCAAGTTTCTCTCTAGGGTTCCATTAAAGACAAGCTTGGGTTACAGGATTCCCTCTCTAAAGTTTGGGTTATTCCATAGGTTTTTGTCTAAGGTATGCGGATTTTACTCATGGGAACCTTTCAACCGTGGAGCCCAAGTATTTTCCAACTAATCCCCAAATTTTTCCTTTATTAAATTCATGTATGTATATGGTTTCATTTGAAATGCATGTATCATGATTTATATACTACCATATGGCGTATTTTGCTATGAATTGATACTTTATTGCAAGATGTTGATGATTTGCAAGGTGTTCTTATGTCAATCTACCTTAAAGTTTCAAAGTTCATGGTGTGTTGTTTTATGTACCATTCAAAATTGATAAGTTTTATAATGTTTATGCATAATATTCTTGCACTACATGTTTTAAAGACTAAATACATTCAACCCACCTAAGTTTTACTCTATGCTTTAATGAAATATGACTTGAATGGTAAGTCTTTCAACTAAAAATTTATGAAATCTATGAATTTTATCATGGGCAGCCATTTTATGACTAAATGAATGTTGGTGAAAGGAAAATTCTCACCAAATTATGGATTTTTCTTGTGAAAGGATAAGTCTCACTTGAATGGATCATAAAGGATTTAATGAGATACTCTTGCTACTTTGAAGTATGATTTAAGTTCATGATGTTAAAAAGTGTATGATTATGTTTATTACTATTTCATGAGAATCGATAGAGCACTGATCGAATGAGGCTTGGGGTGGGGACTCAACCCAAGGGGTCTCTAATAGAAGCTCCTAGTCTCATAACTATGTTGCCACCATAGGTTGCCTTTTTAGGCTAGGCTAATGGATTCCATATGGCCCTAATGTTTTAATGAATGAATAAATGTACTATCACAGAGTCTACCTTGGCAAAGTAATCTCTCTTTTCTCACTATAGGAGTTACATTGGGTTCTATTTTATCACTTGTATAGTCTTGTTGTCGGTTATAGTTCTTTCCCATATATGTCTGGTTACTTAAGATGTTTACATTGTTTCAAATAGGGTTTAAATGCATTGATCATTTACCTCTACATATGAACTCATTCTTCGTGCACATTGCTTACTATTATACCTATAGCTTTCTTGTTTTTCGCATTGCATCCTATATAATTAGTATATTCCAAGTACTAATGCATATTTTATGCCCACATTATCTCACATTGTAAGGAAAGGTGACCTTCCTCCTTCTCACACTTGCAGTTTATTTTGTATTACTACTGAAGACTAATTGGTCAATTCTCATGCTTTAGGGACGAGCGTATTTCTTTTCTATCTTGTTATGTTTTAGACATAGACTTATATCAGTATTTTCTTTTGAGGGTGAGCTAGGAACATGTCTTAGCCCCCACCTGGTCTAGTATGCAGAGGTATTGTTGGACAAAATGAATTGGACTTTTAATTAAAAAAACCTCCTTCCTCTATCTTATGTTATATTTTCCTTATTCCCGTTCCCCTTAGTTTTTGCTTATTAAGTATCTTAACTGCATATGAATGCTTGTACGAATGCTAAGAGGATTGCTTGAGGGTCTCTCAAGGTCCTCATCTACCATGTTACACCTATGGCTGCCTAGGTCAAGACAAGCTTGGTATCAAAGCACAGAGTTTTGAAAGTATCCTTGGGAGTCCAACATATCGCATAAATTAGAGTCTTGTTCATAGGTGTGAAACATGCCACTATGAATAGGAGGCTACAAGGAATTTTTGAAACTTTTTCTACTTTCATAATCTATGTCATGCAACATAGATGAATCTTATAAGGCCTTTTTTTAATCCATGTTCTTTCCATTCTAGGACATGTCTCAGACTAGTCAGAGTGGTGGGAGAGATGGTGACCTTCCCTTGCTAGTTTATTATTTCCCCAATGTCAACATTTCTAGTGCGGAGTTTTATAGCGTTATTTGGTTATTGGCTTCAGCTATGGCCGCTTAACAAAATCAGCAAGTGATTACTCCTATGAACTTCAAATGGTAAGAAGGGGAGAAAGGAGCTTAAGAAAGCTTAAATTGATGGTGCTTTATCTTCTACTGATGTTCTGGTGCCCAAGTTCAATAAGGAAAGACGCCCTTTCCCTATTTGTCAAAAGTGATATAAGAAGCACCATGCGTGGCCGACAAGGAGGGTTATTACAAGTGTGGCAATATGGGCCATAAGATGAGGAATTGTCCGCTAGCTACTAGAAGATAAAAAGAGATGGTTTGAGCTACTTCATTTGGTATGTTATGAATTTCTTTGGATTTCAGAAATTCTTGGTATGGATTAGTCATATGCTTCCTATGCCTCCACAGATTGTAGAACCTACAAGGTCAAATTTCAATTCCTAAATGAGCCTTTATTGAGTAGGAGGGTAGTGATTCGGTGTGTAAGGGTTGGTTCATTTCCTATCTTAAAGCATGTAAAATGATTTCTAGGGGATGTATTCACCATATTGTGAGGGTTAGGGATGTCATTATTGTAGTTCCTTTTCTTGAGTTAGTTCCTGTTGTTAATTAATTTTCTGCATCTTTCTTGATGACCTACCAAGTGTTCCTTCTGAAAGGAAAATAGACTTTAGCATGGAGCTTTTTCTCGAAACCCAACCTATTTCTATTCCTCCATATTATATGACCTTGGTGGAGTTAAAGGAGTTGGAGGAACAATCCAAAGACTTTTGGAGAAGGGTTTTATTAGACCAAGTAAGTCTCCATGAGTGTATATCGATGTGTTCACCAATCACATGAGTTTACAATATGTTCTTAGGTAAAGGAATCAAAATCTAAGGCAAGGGAGATGGGTTGAACTCCCCAAGAACTATGACATGAGTGTGTTATATCATCTAGGAAAGTCAAATGTTGTGACTGATGCATTTAATAGAGTGTCCATTGGTAGTATGGCTTATGTTAAAGATGGGAAGAGGGAATCGGTAAAGAATGTTCATCGATTGGATCCTTTGCGGTAAGAGAAAGTGATTCCAATAAGCAGTATACATGTGCAAAATGGGTACGAATCATCCTTGATAGTAGATTGTCAAGGCAAAAAAAAAGATTAGCCAACATTGGTTAAATTGAAGAGGTTGGTTGTTGAAGAGAAGGTAGAGGTTTTCTTACAAGGGGGAGATGGTGCGCTCCTTACCTAGGCCAGTTGTATGTTACAAATGTTGATGGCCTAAGGGATTTAATCTTGAATGAATCTCACAACTCCTAATATTCTATCCATTTGAGACACACTAGGATGTATAGAGACTTGAGGAAAGGCTATTGGTGGAATGACATTAAGGAGGACATAGGAAGATTTATGGTAGAATGCATGATAGCTTTAAATTATACTTCTCAAAAGAAATATAGATAATTTTTAGCAATATATTTACCCAACTAAGAGTCGGAGTCAATCCCACAGGGAATAGGTTAAAAGAACTATACAACTTATCCTTCTTAATCATTAGTTCTATTTTTGAAAGAACAACGAATGTAAAAAATAAACTTAGGGATTTAGTATTAGGTACAAACAATTAACTATAATTGAAATAACAAATCTAACAAAACTAGGATTTTAGATAGTTGGAGAAAATACTAGAATTGTGATCCCCATGACGTATAGCTCGGTAGACTTTTGTGTTGGTGGTATCGTTCATTATATTTCATGTAAAATCTAGCAAGTTTGGTAACATCTAATTCACCTCCTAGTCCTTCCTAGACTTATTTCATTCATCTCCTCCTAATCTTAGAATGTGTGTTTTTCTAACCCTCAATATGGATCTCAGAGTACCATTCCCTCCTTGGCTTAAGTAACTAAGACGAAGTTTTATTCCTCCAAATTTTTGTTATGATTATTTTTTCCTAACCTCTACCTCCCTCCTAAGGAAGTAATGAATACGGGAAGGTTCTTAATGTGTGCACTCATCAATAAATGCTTATAAACAAAGATAATCACAATACATGCAAAACAAATCCATATAAACACCTATGTTTACCTACCTTGTTATAGAGTCTTGGTTGCCACAGCCCTTGTTATCAATTTAGCTATGCACACATATTCAAGAAATGTAAGTAAAATCAAAAAAATAATTCATGTTGGTATCACTTACAAGGAAGAAATAATCAAAACTCAAGTCACAAGAACAAACAAATGATTAAAGATCGATAACTTCTTAAAACAATAGCCAAAATCACAACTTAGTTGCATATTCTTGTCTAATATGTCAGACGTATCTTTTTTAAGAAATAAACAATAGGAAATTATGTTTATATCATGTGTATTGACTTCTCAAAATAATGGAAAAAGGTGTCTTATGGCTAAGAAGTTGTAAGCCTAATGTCACACCTTAAGTCCAATTAAGACGGACTGGCACCCGTTGCCGACAAGGCTCGAGAGAACCAACATATAACTATGCACCTGCTGTGAATATTTAAGAGGTTTCCATATTCAACATGCTATCAGAAGAAAGTAAACTGTATTAACAAGCCAAAAGTAAATGCATAAGACTAGGCCGTTGGAGCCACGATGTCTACAGTATGCTACTTAACCACATTTTAATTTACATAGTCTACAAAGCCTCTAGGTAAGGAACACTATCCATATGGGTCGGGACAGGCCCCGCCTCATGCCCAACTATACAATACAAAATACAAGCTCTAGACACACAAGCCCCGAAGCAACCTGGAGCTTAGTAATAGCAGATGGAAATCCTATACTCTTACTGGGGAGATCTAGTAGCTCCTGTACCTGCAACATGAAATGCAGGTCCCTTGTAAGGGACGTCAGTACGAGATAATATACTGAATATGTAAGGCAGGAAATACTGTATATGAGATAAGAACTCAAATGAAATAACACACTGGTGTGTAAGGATAAAAGACCACCTTTAGTCATACTGTGGAATCATGTACTTTATGTCTTTTTATTACTTTACCTTTCTTAATATATCATGTAAATTACCAGCTGATCAGTGGTAAATAAATATCGGGATTGACCCATGCTAGGCTTTCTTTTCACCCCTGGGATATCCCCCGTAATATGGGATCGACCCATGCTAGGTGATTCTTCCACCCCTGGGATACCACCCATCGATAAGCAACTTTGAGTTATCTTTTATTTACTTTCCAGATGATTCTTTTGGTGGTCATAACATGTAGAGCTGTAGGACTATAGACATGACATGTGACATATAAACAACCATACAAAATAATATCACAATGAAAAGAGAGTTACACAACTAATGAAACGTATAGGAGATTAAACAACACATGGACTTTATTTGGTAAAAAGGAACTCATGTATCTTTGGTAGTCAAGTATGTATGCAGATTTGACAATGACTATGTATGGGAACATACGAACATGGTAAGGAGTGGAGACACAGTTATTAGTTATGTCGGAGTTGGTAAGTGCCTTTATGTACCAAGGAAGAACCTAGATTTCATGCCAAGTAATAGGAAATCAAGTAGCCTTACATACCTCATTGTACTACATCGTTATTACCTTGGAGTAGTATCCTCTTCATCCAAATACTTATCTACACTATACTAGGTTATAAAACTAGTGTATAGCAGCTAATAGACACATCTTGGTAGTCCAATTTCACCCAAAAATAATATCTGGGCAGCAAGCTCGGAATTAGCAACCAAGGAGTATTCTTTCGACATTTCCACTCCTAGTCGTATTTTCTAATATACATTCCCATATACATGTCATATCCAGCTATTTTTAGTCCCATAACAGTGTTACAGCAGCTCATGAAGTACAACATACAACAAATCTACACAACACACAAGTAGGCAATGCAACATTGCGTCCTTTCGTTACATTTCGACGGCAACCATTCCAAATCCGTTTCAACCTCAACCAAAATGTTCTCAGCATATTTACACACAAAGACAGTCCTAAAATAGTCACCAAGCAGATGGAAAACATGAGACAACAATTCCCAATATTCAGTCCACGAAGTCTTACTAAGAGCGGAATTTAGATATCATATAAGAACTCATTTTCGCGGAAGATAAAAATGGTGCAACAGCCTTCTTACATCACTACAGAGCCAAACATTGTTACAAACATACATATTACTTCATAATCCAGCCAACCAACAAGAGAAAATCCTCTTAATAAACAAGGAAAAGGGACAGCAATCTTTGGAACACATGTTGTCCCAAATTCCTGCACAAGTACAACCAACATACTATTCATGTTTTTCATGGAAAAATTACACCAAACTATAGGAATTCTTACTTACCTTAGCCCTTAAGGATTAGGTGATCTTCAAGAACCCTAGAGGTGAGTCTTGGCTGCTTTACAAAGTAAAGAGAGAGCAAGGAGAAACTTGGAAAGAAATCTTTTTTTTTGGCTTTGAGAAAATGACTATAATTGCTGGTTGTTAGTCCCTTTTATAGGGCCACTTTTGGCCGACTTTATTTTGTATTTCAAGCCTTATTTTATTAAGGTTATGATGCAGCAACTTGGCCTTTTCACTTGGGCCTTATTGGGCTTCGATTGGATGGGCTTTGCTGCAAATATTTCTCTTTTACACCCACTTAGTTTGGTCCCTATTTGTGAATTGGGTTGTGAATGTAATTTGGCCCTTTTTCCTATTTATCTTGGGCTGCAAATGTTGTCCTTTTTTTATGATAAATCATAGGCCCAAATGACATCCTTAACTCGGGGTTTGTTCTTTATCGAACTTGAATAAATTCGGTGTCGGGTCTCGTCTCCGTCTACCTAGCCTATTTAAGCTAAGCACGTAGGTTACTGACCTGTTAGCTTCCTAAGTCTCATAAGCACCTCACTTCTTTCACTTTATTTAAGGTCACGATCTCCTTAACTTGACTTAAAACTTATTTACACTCGGTCATCTTGAGCAGTAGACGTACATATTGTCCTCTAATCTGAAATTCAAGCACTTTTAAAAATGTGTGCCGCTTTGACCCTGCCATATTATGTTTCATATGCATTGGACTAATACATGTAAGATGTGGGGTGTTACATCCTCCTCCCCTTAGGAACATTCGTCCCCGAATGTTAGCATAAATGGGATAGGTCATACAAGTTTAAACTTTCATGTAAATAAAATTTGACAACATAATAAGAATTCAAATTGACGTACCTACTAATCCCTCAACTCTGTATCTTGGACTTCCTCTTTAGGTTCAAATAAGTAAGGGTACTTAGATCTCATTGCTTCCTCAGCCTCCCACGTCACCTCTTCTACTTGCTGGTTCTTTCAAAGTACCTATACTGAAGGTATTTCCTTATTCCTTAGCTTTCTAACTTGATGATCTAGGATAGCAATAGGTAATTCCTCATACATGAGATCTTTCGTAACCTACATATCTTCAATAGGAGTGATACGAGAGGGGTCACCTATGCATTTTCGAAGCATTGAGACATGGAAAACTGAATGAACCATTGAAAGCTCTTGGGTAGCTCTAATTCATACGCAACCTATCCAAACCTTTTAATAATCTTATATGGCCCTATGTAACGTGGGCTTAGTTTTCCTTTCTTACCAAATCTCATAACACCTTTCATTGGGGACACCTTTAAGAAGACCCAATCTCCTACTAAGAATTCCAGTCCTCTTCTTCTAGCATCCACATAGGATTTGAGATGACTTTGGGCTATTTCTAGCCGTTGTCGTATTACCTTGACTTTCTCCATGGCTTGTTGGACTAGATCTGGACCAAGCAAGGTGGTTTCACCCACTTCAAACCATCCTATAGGTGATCTACATTTCCTTCCATACAAAGCTTCATACGGTGCCATCTTGATGCTTGAATGGTAGCTATTATTATAGGCAAATTCAATAAGTGGCAAATGGTCCACCCTACTACCTTTGAAGTCCAATGCACATGCCCACAACATATCTTCAAGTGTTTGAATGGTGCGTTCTGCTTGACCATCTGTTTCTGGGTGAAAAGTTATACTTAAATTCACTTGTGTCCCTAATCTCCTTCGGAAGGATTTCCAAAACTTTGCAGTGAATTGAGCTCCCCGATCAGATATAATGGAGATTGCGACCCTATGTAGCCTAACTATCTCTTTGAAGTATAGCTTTGCATACTCTTTAGCTGTATAATCACTCTTAACTGGCAAGAAGTGTGCTGACTTTATGAGTCTATCAACTATCACCCATATAGAGTCAAATTTTTGAAATGAGCGAGGCAACCTAGTAACAAAATCTATATTAATCATATCCCACTTCCATGTTGGAAGCTCTATACATTGCATATAACCTCCCGGCTTTTGGTGCTCTACCTTAACTTGTTGGCAATTCGGACATTGAGCCACAAATTCTGCAAGGTCCTTTTTCATGCCTTCCACCAAAACATTCCCTTCAGGTCATGATACATCTTAGTTGATCCTGGATGGATCGAATATCTTGAATGATGGGCTTCTTCCATTATCCTCCTTCTTAGACCATTAATATTAGGAACACATAATCTATTTTGGCAATAAAGTACTCCATTTTGGGTAAGTTCAAAGCCTTTCATCGTGCCTTGACTCACCTTCTCCTTAAGTCATCGTAGAATAGGATCTTTGAACTGTTTTTCTCTTACCTCTGTTACCAATGAAGACGTTGCAGCATTTTGCACAATAACCCTTTTTTTTGGAGTTTCAAGGAGGCGAACCCCCAAATGGGCTAGTTGACATAGATCCTTAGCCACTCCTTGACGTACCATGGACTGATCACAAATATTCATAATTTCCTTATGACATAGAGCATTGGCTACCACATTTGCTTTTCCTGGATGGTATAGTATATCAACATCGTAATCCTTTATTAGCTCCAGCCACTTCCGCTGCCTTAAATTTAGTAGGCTCTTATGATCAGTATATATGTCAACATGAACTCCATACAAATAGTGGCTCCATATTTTCAAGGCAAACACAACAACTGCTAGCTCAAGGTCATGTGTTAGGTAGTTTCTCTCATGTGGCCGCAGTTGTCTTGAGCCATAAGCAATTACCCTACCATGTTGTGTTAGTACACACCCTAAACCAACCCTTTAAGCATCACAATACACCGCATACCCCTCTGTGCCTTCTGGAAGCACTAGTACAGGTGCAGAAGTTAGCCTACTTTTCAATTCTTGAAAGCTTTTTTCACATGCATCATTCCATTGAAATTTGGTCGCCTTATGTGTCAACTTTGTTAGAGGTGCAGAAATAGAAGAAAAACCTTCAACAAATCTTCAGTAATAACCTGCCAACCCTAGGAAGCTTCGAACTTCTGTGGGTGTTGTTGGCCTTGACCAATCTTTCACCGCCTCTATCTTTTATGAATCAACCCTTATTCCTTCATTAGATACAATATGACCCAAGAAAGCCACTGATTTGAACCAAAATTCACATTTGGAAAACTTGGCATACAATTGCCGATCACGACGAACTTATAATACTTGTCGTAGGTGATTTGCATGGTCCTCTTCTGATCTTGAATATACCAAAAAGTCATCTACAAATAATATCACAAATACATCCAAGAATGGCTTGCATACCCTGTTCATTAAGTCCATAAAAACTGATGGTGCATTGGTCAGCCCAAATGACATAACAAGAAATTCAAAGTGACCATAGCGTGTCCTAAAGACTGTCTTAAGTATATCTTTCTCCTTCATCGTCACTTGGTGATAACCTGACCTCAAATCAATTTTGGAAAAGCATTTGGCACCTTGTAACTGATCAAATAAATCATCAATCCTAGGGAGGGGGTATTTGTTTTTAATTGTCACCCAATCGATTGTCGGTAGTAAAATACACATTCTCAAGGTGCCATCCTTTTTACGTACAAATAACATAGGTGCACCCCAAGGGGACACACTAGGTCTTAGTAAAACCTTTCTCTAGCAAATCTTTTAATTGCTCCTTTAATTCACGTAATTCTGCTGGGGCCATTCTATATGGAGGGATAGAAATAGGTTGAGTTCCTGGAAGTAAGTCAATGAAAAAATCTATTTCTTGTTCTGGAGGTAAACTGGAAGCTCTTCGGGAAACACGTCAACAAATTTATTCACTACGGGAACAGATTGAAGAGTTGGTGATTCTGCTTCCATATCCCTTACTCTAACTAGATGACATATATATCCCTTTGACATCATCTTCCTCGCCTTAAAATAGGAAACAAACTTACCCTTTGGTGCCCCAACATTACCTTCCCATTCAAGGACCGCCTCATTTGGAAAGTGGAAATACACTCTCTTAGTTCGGCAATCCACAGTAGCATAGCAAGAAGCTAACGAATCCATACCCATTATAACATCAAATTCCACTATATCTAACTCAACAAGGTCCGCCAATGGGTCACGGTCACAAACAGTTACTACACAGTCATAATAGACCCTTCTAGCTATAATAGATTCACCGATCGGTGTAAACACTTCAAATGGCTCATTCAATAATTTAGGTGTTCTTTTAAGCTTCCCAGCCACTAGTGGAGTGATATATGATAATGTAGAACCAGGGTCAATTAATGCATACACATTATGTGAAAAGATGGACAATGTACCTGTGACCATATCGGGTGAAGCTTCTAAATTTTGCCGACTCCCCAGAGCATAAGTGCGATTCTGGGCTCCGCTGGAGCTAGCTGCCCCTCTAGCACCTCTACCATGGCCTGTAGGTATTTGCTGACCCCTACCTAATGGGGGAACTGACGATGATGATGCAATAGCTGATCCAGTAGGTTGTGCTATATCACCCATACATCTTCTTGGGCAATCTCTCATCATATGACCTGGTATGCCACACCAATAACAAGCATCTGTCCCAACACGACATGTACCTAAATGACTCCTCCCACATTGTTTACAAGGCTGTCTAGGAGGAATTTGCTGGCTTGCCGAATATCCTGTTGTCCGTACACCTTGTCCCTCACTTCTTTGACTAAATTGATTACCTCTAGGCTCTTGAAGTTGCGGTGGAGCACTGACTGCAGAATAGGAGGATGATGGCCTAGGTGGTTTATTAGGGAATCAAGGCCTAAACTCACCTTGGGATGGTACAAACTGCCCTGTAAATCTGGCCCTCTTGGACTGCCCCCTTTCTAACTCTTGTGTCCTTCTTCTTTGCCTTTGATTCTCTAGGTTTTGTGCAAATGCTTGCATCCTCACTATATCCACGTCTTTATTCAGAGAAGCAATGGTACAGTCTTTGACCAGATACGAATCCAACCTATCCACATATCGATGAACTCTATATGCCATAGTAGCAACTAAATTAGGAGCATACCTGGCCAGGGAATTAAATTGAAGGCTATACTCCTTCACGCTCATATTTCTTTGGTGAAGATTCAGAAACTGATCTGCCTGGGCCTCTTGAATCTCGTATGGCAAGTAGTGGTCAAGAAATGCCTTTTTGAACTCCTTCCATGTAGTTGGAGGTGCATCTATACCCTTAGATTGCTTCCAAGCTTCATACCACAATATAGCCACACTCTTTAATCTATATGTTGCCAGTTCCACAACTTCTGTGCCACTTATGTGCATAATAGCCAAAGTGCATTGGATCTGATCGATGAAGTCTTGTGGATCTTCATTAGGATCTGACCCGGTAAAGGATGGAGGGTCCAAATTAAGGAAGTCACGTATCCTCGTGCTAGCTGCCCTATTTACACCACCTGCACCTATAACTGGGCCTTCTTGTCTTTGGTTCTGGCCAGCAACTATCCGAGTCAATAATTGGACCGCATTTCTCAGATCTTGCACTGTAGCATCAGTAGGTGGTTCTGGGGGAGTTTCACTACTTCCTGGTTCATCCGGAGGAGTTGGAGATGTTTGTGATAGAGACTCATCTTGGGCCTCATATCGTTATCGAACCCCACTAGGTGCACCAACTACCACTTCCACTTCCTTCCCTTTGCCTTTACTTTTCCTTGTTTCAGACATACTTGTTGTACAAAACAATTAGAGGTTAGAAACAATCAACATACAACACTTGGTTCTACGGTACGATCTGAAGAATGAAAAGAAAGTGACAACTCCTAAATGCCACGTACCCTCCTGCTTATAAATGTGATGCACAACACATCCATAAACAAGACTCTACATAGCCACGGCTTTGTAGACTCCCTAGGACGACCCGCTCTGATACCACTTTTGTCACGCCCTAAGTCCGATTAAGGCGGACTGGCACCCGTTGCTGACAAGACTCGAGAGAACCAACATATAACTATGCCCCTGCTGTGAAAATTTAAGAGGTTTCCATATTCGACATGCTGTCAGAAGAAAGTAAACTGTATTAACAAGCCTAAAGTAAATGCATAAGACTAGGCCGTTGGAGCCACGATGTCTACAGTACGCTACTTGACCACACCTTAATTTACATAGTCTACAAAGCCTCTAGGTAAGGAACAATAACTATATGGGTCGGGACAGGCCCCGCCTCATGACCAACTATACAATACAAAATACAAGCTCTAGACACACAAGCCCCGAAGCAACTTGGAGCTTAGTAATAGCGGCTAGAAATCCTATACTCTTACTGAGGAGATCTAGTAGCTCCTGTACCTGCAACATGAAATGCAGGTCCCTCGTAAGGGACGTTAGTACGAGATAATATACTAAATATGTAAGGTAGAAAATACTATATATGAGATAAGAACTCAAATGAAATAACACACTGGTGTGTAAGGATAAAAGACCACCTTTAGTCATACTGTGGAATCATGTACTTTATGTCTTTTTATTACTTTACCTTTCTTAATATATCATGTAATGACCAGCTGATCAGTGGTAAATCCATATCGGGATTGACCCATGCTAGGCTTTCCTTTCACCCCTGGGATACCCCCCGTTATATGGGATCTACCCATGCTAGGTGATTCTTCCACCCCTGGGATACCACCCATCGATAAGCAACTTTGAGTTATCTTTTATTTACTTTCCAGATGATTCTTTTGGTGGTTATAACATGTAGAGTTGTAGAACTATAGACATGACATGTGACATATAAACAACCATACAAGATAATATCACAATGAAAAGAGAGTTACACAACTAATGATACATATAGGAGATTAAACAACACATGGACTTTATTTGGTAAAAAAGAACTCATGTATCTTTGGTATCCTAGTACATATGCAGATTTGACAATGACTATGTATGGGAACATACAAACATGGTAAGGAGTGGAGACACAGTTATTAGTTATGTTGGAGTTGGTAAGTGCCTTTATGTACCAAGGAAGAACCTAGATTTCATGCCAAGTAATAGGAAGTCAAGTAGCCTTACATACCTCGTTGTACTACGTTGTTATTACCTTGGAGTAGTATCTTCTTCCTCCGAATACTTATCTACAACATACTAGGTGATAAAACTAGTGTTAGCAGCTAATAGATACATCTTGGTAGTCCCTGGGCAGCAAGCTCGGAATTAGCAAACCAAGGAGTATTCTTTCAACATTTCCACTCCTATTCGTATTTTCAAATATACATTCCCATATACATGTCATATCCAGCTATTTTTAGTCCCATAACAGTGTTACAACAGCTCATGAAGTACAACATACAACAAATCTACACAACACGCAAGTAGGCAATGCAACATTGCGTCCTTTTGTTACATTTCGACGGCAACCATTCTAAATCCGTTTCAACCTCAACCAAACTTTTCTCAACATATTTACACACAAAGACAGTCCTAAAAGAGTCCTAAAATAGTCACCAAGCAGATGGAAAACATGAGACAACAATTCTCAATATTCAGTCCACGAATTTTTACTAAGAGCGGAATTTAGATATCATATAAGAACTCATTTTCGCAGAAGATAAAAATGATGCAGCAGCCTTCTTACATCACTAAAGAACCAAACCTTGCTAAAAACATACATATTACTTCATAATCCAGCCAACCAATAAAAGAAAATCCTCTTAATAAACAAGGAAAAGGGACAACAATCTTTGGAACACATGCTGTCCCAAATTCTTGCACAAGTACAACCAACATACTCTTCATGTTTTTCATGGAAAAACTTACACCAAACCATAGGTATTTTCACTTACCTTATCCCTCAAGGATTAGGTGATCTTCACCAACCCTAGAGGTGAGCCTTGGCTGCTTTACAAAGTGAAGAGAGAGCAAGGAGAAACTTGGAAAGAAATCTGATTCTTTGGCTTTGAGAAAATGACTAAAATTGTTGGCTGTTAGTCCCTTTTATAGGGCCACTTTTGGCCGACTTTCTTTTGTATTTCAAGCCTTACTTTATTAAGGTTATGATGCAGCAACTTGGCCTTTTCACTTAGGCCTTATTGGGCTTCAATTGGATGGGCTTTGCTGCAAATATTTCTCTTTTACACCCACTTAGTTTGGGCCCTATTTGTGAATAGGGTTGTGAATGTAATTTGGCCCTTTTTCCTATTCATCTTGGGCTGCAAATGTTGTCCTTTTTTGATGCTACACCATGGGCCCAAATGACATCCTTAACTTGGGGTTTATTCTATATCGGACTTGAACAAATTCGGTGTTGGGTCTCGTCTCCGTCTACCTAGTCTATTTAAGCTAAGCACGTAGGTGACTCCCTGTTATTCCTAAGTCTCACAAGCACCTCACTTCTTTCACTTTATTTAAGGTCACGATCTTCTTATCTCGACTTAAAACTTATATACACTCGGTCATCTTGAGCGTTAGACGTACATATAGTCCTCTAATCTGAAATTCAAGCACTTTTAAAAACGTGCACCGCTTTGACCCCGCCATATCATGTTTCATATGCATTGGACTAGTATATGTAAGATGTGGGGTGTTACACCTAAAATATAAAACGAAGTATGCTATTTATAAATATTAAAATCTAGTCCTAAACAAGTTCGGAAAACTTGCAAAAGTAGGCCATATGGAACCACCAAGGCACCCCCATGGCCAGTGGTGAGCACCATGTCACGTGGGATCTTCCCTTGGTAGCTTGTGGACTGCCTGCCCCCTAGACGAATACCTTCAAAACCTTTATTAGTCGTGGAGGACATCACGACCTATTGAACATGTCCTGGCGTATGCCTTGACTTGCTTTGGAGGCTTCCTGGTCATCCTTGCACTTCACGAGCACCATCATTACCGGAAAGTCTCATTTAGTGCACCATGAGTCATGGTGTAGCTCGTGGTGTTATACCTTCACTCTATTATGCCCAAGTGCTCCTAGACGAGAGGCTTCATGAGCCATCTTGTGCAGCACGCGTCTTAAAGGGACTTGTAGTGTATCATCTTATTACAAAGAACTTTTTTCTGAACTTCATATATATATATATATATGCACAACCCCTCATGTCTTGACTAAATTTATTCATGTATTCGTCTTTCCACGTTTCATTAAACCCTCACGCCAACTAAGCTAACGAACCTCTGCTTGCTCACGACCTTATTTTCTTCACAATAATTCTATGTTTTAAGTCTCATAAGTATTGTACTTTCGCGTTACATCAACACTCTCAACTTAGAATCGTTGCTTGTCCTTTAGCAATAACACAATGCAAAACTAAATGACGCACAAAGACAAGTATCTAACAAAGAGTATATAGCATCCCTACAACATAAAAAGCATGCCCAGATGTCGATATGCAATGCATTTTCACCCTAACCAACTCAAAAGGATCAATTTATGACATTGTACTACTCATAGTCGGCCAACTAATCAAGAATAACGATGATCAACAAACTAAAAAATATAAGAATAGTACCCTAACGACAAAGAAGTCTCTTATGTAGTATATATTTGCAAAACAGGGACTGGAATAAAAGCACTCATACTATCAAAAGACATTCAATCAATGCATAAGTATAGACTAGAAGTTTGCCCTTATTTTCACCACCTTAATTCTTCAACAACTTTTTTTAGGATCATATAAGGACTTTATGGTTTGTAACGCAGGCTCGGTCTCAGATAGGATAGATTTAGGGTTCAAGTTACTATTTTGCCCCTCCAAGATGCTACTTTGACTTAGCTACTTATTTTTAGACCCCCAATTTCTTATTGTTCCCATTGTTTTTACTTTCTTAGCTCTTAGGAGTGGTTTTTACTTTTATTCTTTTTTATTTTCTCTTTTAGGACTCTCTATTGCAAAGCTTTTTCACTCCTTTGTTTTAACCGTGGAAACACCTTATTTTAACCGTGGAAACACCTTATGCTTTTCTTTTCCACTCTTCACACACTGCTATCATACCTTATATTTTTTTTCCTATGCTAGCGACCCTCAACCTAGGCTTTTGGCCTGGGTTGAGGTGCGCATTGTCTTTGAAAAGACTAAGGCTAGCATAAGCCACCCTCAACTCAATCTTTTAGCCTAAGATAAGGTACACATTATCCTTGGACCAGAGACAAAATAGAGATCTACAAATAGATAAGGCTGGTGAATTTGGTGATTTTGAAGGAAAGATCTATTTAGGTCAAGCTATTGGTAAAAAGGGTATAATTTAATTTGGTAGGCCAAATTTCCGCTAAGTGACTCATCATCAAGAATGGCTTATGATCATGTCCTAATCCTGTTATACAATTGTTTCAGTGAGACTAACCAGGCAAGTTTTAACTTACAAATGTATCAATCAAACAAAGCATGTTAAGCTCACACATACACGACACATATCTTATACAATTTGTCCCTACTCAACATAGTCATGCTACATTTAATAATCAGTCAACCAGTCAGTTTGTACAATATCTTATATAGATTTGAGCAAGTCAATTAGTATAATTGAGATGCAATCACACAATCTTTCCCATAAATTTAACAACAAGGGCTATTTTCATACTTTCATGGGCTAGAACAAACTTCTAAGATACTTGTACTTACACAGACAACCTAAACATGCCGATTCTACTAATAATATGCTTGAGAGAAAAGAAACATGGCAACAATCATAGAAGATTCTCTTTAAGATCAAATAATTCTAGCGAATTGAGTATGATTGTATGTGTGATAACATCTACTACACCAAGAATATCAATAAACCCAATTATTAGAATTGATGAGGATAGCCTTTTTTAGCTTTCAGGCTCTATTTCTTAGTTCAAAATCTCTCTTACTAACTGGAATCAAAGAATTAGTACATTTTTCCGTCCAAAATGAGAATGGACCAAAAACTTCAAGAGGTTAGGACACCCCATCCACCCACCAATCAAAAGTATGCATTGTCCCCAATGTGTGTCAACTCCAAAAAGGTAACCAGACTACTCAGAATTTATCAGGTATCATATTGGTGGCCTCTTATGAAGCACCTGATTTAATATTCTAGTGCCCTATATCTCTTGATAATGATTACTTAATATTTTTGTCATGGTTTGGATGAGACAATGTTATTTTAATTTATGTTGATGGATATTTGAGACAATTTTCAATTTTGGTTTGTATATATTATTTCATTTTGGGTTGTAACAGATTAGTAGTTACTTTTTCTATTTAAATTTTCTTCAATTTGAGTTGAATGGATGAATAATTATGAATGATGTCTTTAATTTGTAGCAAACCCCGTGCATATGTGAAAAGCCATTCAAATGCGTTATTGTGTCTCTGGTCCTTAGCAATCTGAGTATCGATAGTGCATATCTTTGATTCGGATGGTGTCATGGATGAGGAGTATTTACTAACTCACTGATTAGTCTTTCTCTTGAAAAATCAATCCATGAATGGATGTTGTGTGTGTGAGTATTGAGCTTGGATATGTGATGATCGTAGGTTGTGAGTGTATGTTGTCATTGCTTGAATGCGAATCTATTTTGCCATTGTGAGTTAGGAATTTTGTTGAAAGGCATATTTTACAACATCTAGAACTTGCCCAATTTATTTTGAGGAGTGATTTGGTTGATTTTGGATTACGAAATGATATTAGGCCTTCTTTGGTTCCTATTGAGTCCACCTTGACCATATTAGCATCCAATGATATTGAATTGATTACTTAGTGAAACCCTTTTTAGCGTTGATCTTTTCCTTGGATGCCATGTAGCTTGAACTTAACTTGTGATAGAGAATTTCTTCTTGTTTATTACCAATCCCTCCTTGAGCTTAAGTGAACAAAGTGATGGCCAAAATCCAAAGTCTGGGGTGTTGGTAGAAGAAGGGTTATCTCCCAAGAAAAAGTTGAGGAAAGAAAAAAATGAATAAAAGAGAGAAGTCCTTGAATGATGAGAAAAAGAAAGAGATTCGAAAAGTTAAAAAGTGATGAATTGATAAAGGAATTGCTTGAAAAAGAGGACCCTCCAAAATTTGTGAAGGATTATGCAAAAAGGGAGACACCTAGGATGGAAAAACTAAAGCCAAAAAGATGTTAATTGGAGAGAAAAGAATGAGGGTCAAAATGGTAAGTATGAGAAGTGAGTGTAGAGTTCAAGGAGGGATGAACCATTTGTGTCGTCCATTACAGCCCGAATAAAGTCCTTTGGGATCCTAGCCCAAAATCAAATAGATTGAACTATGATTGAGAATAAGGGCAAGCCTATGAGTTGAAGCTTAAATGTCATTTCTCAATTGGGAGAGTGAGTGTTTAAGAGATCCTTGGAAATTGAGTCCTAATTTAGTATGAGTAGGATCTTCTTTGGTGTGAGGGCAAATGGTGATGCTTTTAGGTAGTGATCAACAGCTACACGAATAATTGTGAGTGTGGCCATGCCTTGAGTACTCCTTAGTCACCTCTTGAGGCTTCAAAATAGCGTAAGTGGTTTGTAGAAGTTTCAAGGATGGATGACAAAGGTAGAATTGTAGGTGTTGCTCCCCATGGACCTGTTTGCAAGCTCTGAAGTGGACTAATTAATGTATGATTTGCTTGAGGGCAAGCAAAGACTTAAGTTAGGGGTGTTCATGAATCCATATCTTGGACTTATTTTGGGCTTAGAATGTGAAGAAATTTTGTCCTCAGTATGCTATTAAACTTCAATTACTAACTAATATGCATGTGTTATGACACGAATGAAGCTAAAAGTGCACACGTGGACAATACTCAACAAATTTTGGAAAGGGGCAAAAGCATCAAAAAGGCGGACAAAGCGGCTTCGCCGACATATTCGGCGAAACGCTGAAGATTCAATGAGACCGCCTAACATTTCAAAAACCAAGCTGCCAAGTCCATGCAACAAAGGCGATCAGAATTGATGTCACCAACATATTTGGCGTATTGTCGAATGGCCAAGGAGACCGCCTAATATCGTAGTACTAAGGACCCTAAGTTCATGATAGAAGGGAGATGTAGAGGGAAGTTCGGTGGATCACCGAACATGATACGCGAAGTATAGAGTCATCGCCCTATCTTGAAGAGACTCAAGCCTTCAGGAGATGTAGAGAAAGGCGTTCAAGTGCACATTTAGCACATCGTTGGAGTGCTCGGCGATGATCGACCTTGATCGCTGAATGGCAAATCAGGGCACAAGCTCTCATTTATTTTGCACGGACTATATAAGTTTTGGAAAGGACATTATAGATAGTATTCCATATCAAGTTTAGAGAGTGATAATAGAGTACATAGAAGCTTCTTGCTCAAGTAGTACAAGGGTTAGGTGATTTCAAGCTTGAGTAAGAACAAATTATGGAGATTAGCTAGTGTAATTCAACTATTCAGTTGCTATTTATCTTACCCATGTACTTAGCTACTGAATTTGGTATTGATTCTTCATTTTTGAGCATGAGTGGATAAAACCCCTATATTAGGGGGATGTAAATAAGATGGGTCTTTGATTTCTATGTTGAGTCTATGATATTTTGACTATATTGTTCTGAATCTAAGTGAGATTATATCTATTGCTAAGTTTCGTCTATAATCCTAAGGTTGCAAACTTGGGTTTACTTTAGATATCTGATTATTGCTTTAATTTGTGTAAGAGTGTGTGATAGATATATTAACTGGAAATCTTTCAGGGTTTCAGTTGAAGGCCACAACCATGGATTTAATGGCTAAAATATTAGGAGATTTGCTATAATTTCTCAGGCCAAGCGTGTCCTTGAGCGATTTGCATATTATGTCATAATAGGATCATGTGAAGCACCTTCGCTGTCGTAATTGAAGTGTTAGTTACCAACAACCTAACTTACTCACTCATCTTTAACTCAATTAATCAAGTGTTTAGACCTGGCTTAATAGATCTATTCCCATATTTGGACATGCACAATATCTTTCTTAATTTGTTGCTAGTTTGCAATTTAGAAATTGTCATTAGCTAAATCTTGATTTTATGTACCCTAACCCCCCACAGACCTTACAATTACCTAGTTCAATGAATCACTTGACTTCTTAAACCATCATTCCTTATGGGATTCGACCCTGATACTTTCGTCGGGCTAATATGCTGATGACGATCATCCCTGATTCCATTTGAGTAGTAGGTTTGAGCATCATCAATCCCTCATGAGTATTTTTCTTGATTTTATTAAGTCTTTCATTGATGAATGAATGAGTGATAAGATTAAGTGGTTCTCTCGGAGATCGGCAATGATTTCTGAATGTCGATCATGCCAAGAGTACCCTCTCGAGGTGTTACAGGTCTACGATCAAGATCCATAGATCATCATTCATTCGATAGTCTGTAGAACCACTTTCATAGTTTTTGTCTTCATATCTGAAATTTCAAAAATTTTGTATGAGTTGACTTTACTACATGTAGTGAATGTAGTTAGTGCATATGCGCCCCAAGTAGGCCTAGATGAGGAAGTCAAAAACCTCTTTTGGGAAGATCTGGATGAGGTAGTAAGAGGCATACCGGAGACCAAAAATATCCTCATTGGGAGTGACTTTAATAGGTAAATCGGGGCAACCACTAGCGGATTTGAAGATGTTCATGGAGGCTTTGGTTTTGGGGAGAGGAATTGAGGTGGGACGTCTCTCTTGGATTTTGTTAAAGCCTTTGAGTTAGTAGGTAACTCATGTTTCCTGAAGAGGGAAAACCACTTGATTACCTTTCGTAGTATGGTAGCTAAGACTCAGATAGATTACTTACTTCTCCGAAAAGGCAATAGAGCCTATGTAAGAATTGCAAGGTTATTCCAAGTGAAAATATTTCCACTCAACATAGGCTTCTAGTAATGGATTTAGAGATTAAGAGAGAAAAAAAGAAGAAGGCCTTTAATGCCCTACCGAGGATTAGATAGGGAGGCTTGACTCCTGCCCTTTCACGAGAAATAGAAGAAACGCTGAGTAGTTTAACGGCTTGGAGTAGTGGCAGAGATGCGAACAATATGTGGAACACTACTGCTGGGTGCATTAGAAAAGTAGCTACCGAGGTACTAGGGGTTTCGAGAGGGACCTTTGGTGGACGGTAAGGCGATTAGTGGCGGTGTCACGCCCCGGGAGGGTACCCTTGGCATGGCCGGCACTCAGAGACTATTGCTAGTCCCCAAGCACACCACTAAACCTCATCACTTCATTTAATCAAATAAACTCTATTGAACAACGAAAAATATAAGTAATGGGCACATCTCATCTAAAGTCTCAAAAGAATCTATAAAATAATAAAGGCTAGTAGAAAGAAACTAGCTCGTGATCTCAATATCAACGTTCAACCATCGTCTATGAAGTCTCTATCACTAATCATGTGGTGCCAATGACAGACCCATGGCTACCCAAATCAAAATAAAAGAAATTGTCCAATCTAACTCTAAAGCATGATGAAATAAAAGTAGCGGATCCATTGGAGTATGGGAGGCCCACCAATCAGCTGCGAATCTTGGATCTTCAACGGAGCGCCTTTTGGCAATCTCTAGTACCTGCCTCTGCATCATAAAATGATGCATTCTAAAAGGGAAATCAGTACTTGGAATGTACTGGTATGTAAAATAGCTGAGTGAAACAGAAATAGGTAGAATGATATGGAAACAACATCATCTCAAAATAATTATCAGATAACATCAAATCGTCAAATATCTATCTATGTAAGACTAAAGATTAGGCAAGTGACACGTCAACAACTCAAACTCATCAATCATCTCAGACTCATCTCAAAGGAGCTCACCTTCTCTCATATCATCTCATCTCAGATGAGCTCACATCATCTCATCTCGTCTTATCTCATCTCAGAGTACTCAAGGTAGGAAATTTATGGGAATTTCTCTTATTCGTTAACAATCACTTATGAGACAGTGAATGTACAATAATCTCGATAATGTTGCCACAATCGTTCCAAACTTACCAGGTATGGAACGATTGAAACCATATCGGCTCACCCAATATGGAGTCAATACTCAATAGGTCCGTTATTACTTTCAGGGACAGTTACTCACGAGGAAACCATAATATATATGTGATGGTTCTAAGCCTCACCTATATTTGGCGACGTAGTTTGATGAGTTCAAGTCAGACTAACTCTCACTCTTTTAGTGCTCGATACTCTTCCCATGACTCAATGCTCATAAAACCTTCATCTTTGCCAATCTCATAGGGACCCCGTCATTGATCGATATCTAATAGGAACTAGAACGTTGTCATCATTCAACTCATAGGGACTCTAACCCTTTTATCAATCAAGCTCATAGGGACTCTAACCCTTTCATTAATCAATCTCATCAATGACTCAAGGTTTAGACAATCATTAGGGAACAATTGATTAGATACATCGGTAGAGTTCATTTATAGAGACTCATAAGATAGTCAAATTCTATTAACTCATCATCATTCTCTCATCATAATCAGCAATCTCAACTCAAGGCTCTAGACTCAATTCTCAAGTTCATTATGCATACTTTTCAAAATAGTCATATAGGGTTATGCAAATTCTCATGAAAATATTCAATTCAAGAAAACAAGTTTATGATGATCATAAACATAAGAAGACATGTGAATTTAAATCAATTTTCAGGAAACACTATCAAGGATCATGTATGTAGACTCTTGGAACCATCAACTCATCCATGACCATCTATGGGGCACATGAGAGAACAATCTCATGCTTTTAGTTTAGCCTTACATGTCAGGGATGAAGCTATCAATCAATCACGTCAAGGGTCTCTTCTCAAATCTATCAAACTCAAGCTCTTCTCCTCTTTTCTCAAGCCCTAGCCTTGTTAGATTATGGAATATGACTTAGAAAGGGATTTTTAGACCCTTCTTTCGTCAAAACGACCTTATTAAATCTTGTATAGTGTTTAGGAGGGGTTGGAGATTGACCGGAATACTCCTCATAAAAATTAGAAATTTTCAGCTCGAAAAAGACCAAGTCCGTGACACGCCGCGCATTTTCAGAAAAAGTTTCTGAACGAGTTTTCTCAATCTCATAAAAAATTTCAAAAAAATATAAGTGCAGGTATGCTACAGAGGCGTGACGCGCCTCCATCGCACACACTCACTATTTTTATTTTCAGGTCAAGAAGCTCTAAAAATCGACCGAGACCACTTTCCCGCTTAATTTTTTGTGCTGATCACAAATTTGGCCACAGATTTGCCATACGAGCATTGGAAGATTCATTACACGTATATCCTCCCTTTAAGGGTATTTTGATAATTTTACCGGGCATTACAGGTGGAATGACGAAGTCCAAGGCAAAGTGAAAGCTAAAAAGATTGCTTACACAAAGTGGTTAGAGTTAAGGATGAGGATGAAAAGCGAAGGCTTAAGGAATCCTATAAGATGGAAAATACATAAGCGAAAATGGCGGTGATGAGTGCTAAGACTTCAGCATTTGAGCGCCTATATGTGGAGCCAACTGAAAAGGACAGGGACAAGAGATTGTATAGGCTCACAAAAGAGAGAGAAAGGAAAGCTCGCAACTTGGACCAAGTGAAGTACATCAAGGATGAGGAGGGTGAGGTGTTTGTGGATGAGATTTCCATTAAGTTAAGGTGGCAAGTGTACTTTCATAAACTCTTTAACAAAAAAGGATATAGGGATATTGAGTTGGGTGAGTTGGCACACTCTGAAAGACATCGAGATTTTGGCTATTGCGGGCGGTTCAGAGTTGAGGAGGTTAGATGTGTTATTAGTAGGATGAAGAGAGAGGGCGATCGGACCCGATGAGATTTCGATAGATTCTTAGAAGAGCATGGTCAAAGATGGCATAGAGTGATTGACTAGTCTGTGCAATACTATTATGAAGACTGGCAAGATGCCCGATAAATGGAGGAGGAGTACAATGGTTCCATTGTACAAGAACAAGGGTGATATTCAAAACTATAACAATTACAGGGGTATCAAGTTGTTAAGCCACACTATGAAGGTATGTGAGAGAGTAGTGGAGGTGAGTGTGAGAAAAAAGTGTCTATTTTAGAAAATTAGTTTAGATTCATATTGGGGTGGTCGACTACTGAAGAAATTCATCTTGTTCGAAGATTAGTGGAGAAGTATAGGAAAAGAAAGAAGGACCTTCACATGGTGATCTTTGATCTCGAGAAGGCCTTTGTTCAGAGATTAATGGAGAAGTATAGGGAAAGAAAGAAAGACCTTCACATGGTGATCATTGATCTCGAGAAGGCCTATGACAAGATTATGAGGGATGCCCTATGAGGTGTCTAGAGGTAAAAGGTATTTCTATGGCATATATTAGAGTGATAAAAGACATGTATGGTGGAGCCGAAACTCGCGTAAGAATAGTGGGAGGAGACTCAGAATATTTTTCTATTGAGATGGGACCTTTTCTGTTTGCCTTGGTGATGGACAAGCTGACACGGTTTATTCAAGAGGAGGCTCCATGGTGTATGTTATTTGCAGATGACATCGTACTGATTAATGAAACTCGAGCTAAAGTCAATGATAGATTGGAGGTTTGGAGACATGCTTTGGAATCCAAAGGGTTCAAACTGAGCAGGGACAAAACAGAATACTTGGAGTGTAAATTCAGTGTTGCGAGGGATGAAGTAGACATTGATGTAAGGCTTGCAACTCAGCCTATCCCCAAGAGAGAGAACTTCAAATATGTTGGGTCCATCATCTAGAGTGGTGGTGATATCACCAATGATGTCACACACCATATTGCAAAAGCATGGACGAAATGGAGGCTTGTCTCAGGAGTATTGTATGATAAGAAGATACCACCTAAACTTAAAGATATGTTTTACAGGATAGTGGTTAGACTGTCTTTGTTGTATGGGCCGGAGTATTAGCTAATAAAGAACTCACATATTCAAAAGATCCAGGTTGCGGAGATGAGGATATTGAGATGGATGTGTGTACATACCAGAAATGATAAAATTAGGAATGAGACCATTCGAAAGAAGCTAGAGGTAGCCTTGTGGCTGACAAGATGAGAGAAGCGAGACTGTGATGGTTTGGACATGTATACAGAAGAAGTACCGATGCTCCTGTTAGGAGATGCGGGAGGTTGGATTTAGGAGTTACAAGGAGGAATAGATATGGCAAAACATGATCTCTCCAAGGACATGACCTTAGATAGGAAGGAGTAGAGGTCGCGAATTAGAGTAGCAGGCTAATAGGTTAGTAGGGTTAGGTTGGTGTATGGTCGTGGGGTATAGTAGGGTAGTAGGTTTTTTCATGTTTTTATATCATGTGTTATCGTTATCTGTCTTATGTGTTAATTTTATTGTATGTACGTACTAACATGTGTTTTTCATTATTAGTCGCTCTTTCTGTTCCCTTTTCTTTTCCTTTCCTTTTTGTCATATCTAGTCTATTCTACTTATGGGTTTTTGAGATGAGGGTTCCCAGGAAACAACCTCTCTACTTCTATGAGGTAGTTGTAAGATCTGTGTACATTCTACCCTCCCCAGACCCTACTTGTAGGATTCCACTGGGTATGTTATTGTTGTACGAGTAGACTTCTTCAAGCCACAAAATATTATATGGATCATCCTATTGATCCGTAAAAAAAGTATTGCAACTATGAAAATTTGGAGTACTTCTACCATGACCACAACCTTGGGCTCGTGATTCCTTTGAAGAGCCATAAAGACCTCTCACAAATTCAGCCTTATTTTAAAAATAAGTGTTGGGGTGTTTTATGGACCCTTTCTACGAATCATACTTTGTTCTATGACTCATTCTGGTAGTTCATATAAAATATATTGGGGCTTGTATTTTTTTTCAAAATCTAATACCCCTTCTACGACCTCTTTTCATGGGCCATAGTTTCTTGTACGGCCCATAAACCTGGTTTGTCGAATCACCAAATTTTCCAAGTCATAGAGGCCCTTCCGCGGCCCGTAGAAACATCTGCGGTATGTATTTAGGCTTATAAAACTAGTGGCCAGAATTTCTCTACAACGGTTTTCTCCTTATATCAACTTTTCAACTATCGGGGTATTATATCCGAACCACTTGTTGAGTCTCCAAATAGACAAGTAAGATTGTGGAATTGTCCAGCTCGAACACAGTTCAGTAAAACAATCATAACTTTTTACTTCAAACTTTGATTGATGTAATCATAGTGATGTTGCTAAGAAGACTCATGATTTTTAATTTGATATGTTATGGGTCACCTAACACTTTTATATTTTGAGAGATGTGGTTGTTTGAAGTTGTTCCTTATATGAACTCATGCAAAAATTTAGTCGATTGAAATGCTTTGAACTTGGTGTGGTATTTGAGGTTCCTTATGACCCTAAGTCATATCCAATATACTTTATACACTTAGTAAGGACATTAACACCTATGTAAAAAAAAATGAGTATTACCTATTATGATCATATACACCCACGAAGAATGATTCAGATCTTAGCTTAGAAATTTTTAATATATCACAATTTAGAGGCTTTCAGACATTATTATTCAGTAGTAGAACTTTTTATTTTAAATCTATTTCAGTTATGATTCTAGTTTACAACTTTCGCTTCAGTTTCATATGATCGATATGCTATGTTAAGGATTAATTGGATTCAAGTACCATGTCTCTACTAGGATGTAGACTCAAGTTGTGACTTACTAGTTTTAATAATAGGTGTTTTTGGTAGGCTACATCAATGCATGATGCAAGTTTTGAGAATTGAAAAGCATGTTAAATATGTAATGAACTATTTTTGAGATACATAGGCTCATTTCTTTGACTAAAATTTGAATTATTTCTAGTGCTTGGTTGAAAGTGTATAGAGATTGGTCCAAAGTTAAAGATGTGGCATATGTTTTGAGGCTTTTGTTATATTCCATGTTCGCAATTGATGGTTAGTATTTTCGTGGCATGTTCTCAAGGTGAAATGAAGAATATTGAGTTTAAGAAGTAATGTAGGCATTTCTTGTATACCCCGCTTTATCTATAAGTGCTTGAAAACACTAGTCACCATTCATATACAAAATTAGTTCTTATCGTCCCTCAGCCTATCAACAACTCCCAAAGTCCTGCTGGGTCTTGAACTTCCATATTCTTATGTTATTAGAGCATTACACTAATTCATCTTATTGCATATTAGTGATTGATAATGGATGACTGATCTCCTATTATGATTTCAGGTTTGCTAGTTTTGTAGAGTTAATTCATGCAGTCATTATGTTAGTCGTTATGCTCTAGTTTGAGTGTGGATGATGTTAGAGGCTTTTTTATGAACATGAATGGAAAGAGTTGTTTGAGGATGATGTTGGAAGTATTTATTTTACCCATATTAATGAATAAAAAATATGATTAACATATTTGATGTAGTTGGAGGGGAAGTAGAAGGAGATGAGAAGCATGGTATGATATAAAAAGAAAGTTGTATAGCTAAAGGAGCATCCCAGTGGGCAAAGAGACCTGCACCGCACACCAAATCAAACTGCTATTAGGCTAAGGGTTTAAGGAGTCCACTTCTATATATACCCCAACGCAACCTGCAGTTAAAAAAAAATAGAAAATTTTGGACAGAGAAATACACAGCACAACAATTTTTACAAGGATTCTTCATCAATGAATTTTATTTCTCATAAGACTATGCTTATTATTTTAGTGTTTGGCTAATATTAGAATAAATTTGTAATTCTCGGGTCATGGGAATTAGGAATGTCAAAAGAATATGAAAAATTGACCCAATCTAATCATATTGAATTAATTTTTATCATTATTTCAATTAAATCGTGGACTTTTATTTAAATCTATAACCATCCCGAATAATTGGAATGGCCTTTTTAGTTTATAAAAAATAAAAAAAAATTAACCGAGTTGATTGACTTTACATGTATGGATATATATTCTATATATGAATATGTTAAATTTAATATACATATATATTTTATAAATTTGTTTTTCAAATATAAATTTAACCTAGGTCCTAGGCCTCTAGCGATTGGATGATTTTGAATCTTTGTCTTTTCATTAGTCTTTAATTAAGTAGGTTTCATATTAAAAGATACTATAATAGATACTCCATCAAACAATATGAAAAAATCAATGCAAAAATTCCCATATAAAGTTTAAGATCATATAGTATGACAAGAAGATTTTACATTTTTGACTAATGCACACGAAAAATATTTTAATAACAGTGTATTTTGAGTGATACTTTGAAAATAAAAAATAAAAAATAACTGAACCATACCAATACCAAAAAAAATCAATATAATTGGGATGGTTTTAAAATGATTAGCATCTGCAAATCAGCCCTTCCCAGAGGTTCTTTTCTCAAAGAATAGAGAATGGGAGGAGGGAAATAATTTTGGTTATACAATATAAAATACCCCCCAAAATTAGAATGATATGATCATATATCCATATTATATTAAAAGTGTGAGGACCCTTAGAAATGTTGTTTGAACTTTTTGTCCTTCATTAAAATACTCTACTTCAGACAAAATCATATTTTCACTATTTTTCGTAGTTTATTACTACCTCTCCATATTATATGGGCACTTTTCATTTTATACGGTAATTAAGAAATCATTAATACACTAGTGAATTTTATCATTTTACCCGTTGTTTATATCAATGTACATTAAATTAAGTTTTAAAAAATATACATAAAATATAGCAATAGTTTACTCTTTGAATGTGAAAAAAATTAATCGACCTCTTAAAATTTTCAAATATTATATTAATGGTGGGGGTAAAATGTGAAAAAATTAATTAATTCTATCCTAATTTAGTAAGTGTCCATATAATATGAGACAAATGTTTATAGAAAGATGCCGTATGATATGGGATGGAGGGAGTATTTTATCTTTTATTTATTTAATTTCAAGGTTTACTTTTGAATTAGAATTTCTTTATATTTAGAATTTACTCTTGACTTAGGACTCTTTTTATATTTACGAGTTTTTTAAAATTAAATTTTAATCAATTAATTATTTATCAACTATTCAACTCCAAATTATTACTTCATGTATTTATAAATTATTAACATATTTTTAATTGAATTGATTTTCTAATCTTTGTCCATTCATAATAAATTAAACTCTTGGATCAAACTAATAACATTTGTTTAATTTTGTTTATATGAAGTTTAGTAAAAGTCTCTGGACAAAATCATCTTTTCATCATTTTTCTTTAAATTATTTTTTAATTATATTCATAATATTGATTTTTAAAATATATGGAAAGAAGTGATAAAATAAGGAATTCTAGTCGCGGAAAGACTCCTAAATCTTTGTTATTTGATAAACTTCTACTTCTTTCTTATTTGAATCAAGAAAATACCCTACATATAGGACCTTTATAAATACATAATTATCAAAATTACTTTTTTTAATAAATCATTTATTTTTGTATATGTTCATAATTAAATTTAATTGTTTTCGCTTTGATCACGGCAAAGCGCATACAACAAAACTAGTATTACTAAAAGTGAGAAAAGTCTAAGCCAAAAGTTAGATTATAGAAAATACTCCTTATCTATTGATTTATTGTTTTAAAATTATTTTAAAATTTTAATTTTTCATTTAAAATCAACTCCATAGCTGCATCTTTTCATTTTCACAACTTATATTATAATAATATTCATTAATTTTATGTCTTAACTCCCACATTATCATCTTCATAACTCTTATTATAATAATCTTTATTATTTCGATGTCTTTTCAAATTCATAACTCCAAATAATATGTTATAATGTTATTTAATCTTTAAATTCAATGGATAAATAAATGTAATATTGTATTATTCAAAACAAAACAAGTTAAAGCTTAATACATTGACATTCTTTTTCAAAAAAATATCCGTACGTCAACATTGTTATTTTATTAGTTTTTATATTATGAAATTTATCCCCTTTCACATATTGTTGTTATTATTATTCTCTTTAAATATTTACCTTTATATCTCATATTTAATTGTCTATTCAATTGTTCATCATATATCTACAACTTACACTTATTATATTCATAACCTCCAAATATTTAATTTAAAAGTTTAAGATATCTTTTGATATTCCTCCATTCTTATCTATATAAATTCATCTTTTTTGTTTCATGTAATCCCTATTCGAGGTTATCCTTTTCATTTTATAGTTAAAGTAGTGAAGTGTTTTTATCATTTTTATTGTACTATTTGATTCATGTTTTAGTTGAAAAAATCTGTTCCGATTCTATATTTCTTTTTTTGTTAATATTATTTTGATAACAATCATAAGAAGAATGTGATATTGCATCTTCTTTTTTTAAGAAAAAAATTCTCCTTATTAGACTTCTTTAATTTGTATTTTTATTTAGGCTCAAATTAGTTATTTGTGACTTTATTAAAAAATATGAAATACACATGCAAAGCATATATTCAGAAACTAATTTTAAAAACTAACTGATCAAATCATCCCAATGACACTATAAATGGAAACGTAAGAATGAGATGAAGAGCATCAGAGATAAAATCATCTCTGGATTAACATTAGGATTAATTTGCAACTAGGATAGCAATATACGTAGGTTACCTTTTCTGATTATTAATAGGATGAAAACATAAGTCATTTGAATTAGAGACTCGCATCACTTAATGATATTATCGTCAGACTAATTTAAATAGGTGATTTAGAGGATGACCATTTTTTATTTTATAATTAATCTCAAAATCAATAATCAGAGAGATAAAATTTATAGAATCGAATAAAGGCTATACATGAACATAGTAAATGTCATAGCCCTTACATTCCCCTCTTATTGTTTATCATTCAAGTACTTAAACCTTTCTCAATTTACTTTATATGAGAAGTTAATTACAACACATCAATTTAAAAAAAGAATGCAATCACAATTGTTTCATCTTAATAGCATAAATTGAGTTGTTATTTTCTAAGCAATCTTGTTGCTATGGGTTCGACATTGTAAGGTCCCGGATATTTTTTCGCTCACTGACGTCACTTTGGGGTCCAAAGACTTGTCCAGGAAAACTGCCAGGCATCACCTCACGGAAGGGCCTACACGGCCCGTGTGGAGTCACACGGACCGTGTGCCCCCCCATGGAGTGACACCTGAGAAAAGTGGAGGGTAAACGGGCCCTTACACGGTCCATGTGACCCTGGATGGCCCGTATGGCCGTCCGTTTGGGGTACTGTGTAGAGCCACCCTTACATGGACCAAGTCACGGTCCATGTGATTCTAGATGGTCAGTGTGGCCTTCCGTCTAGCATATTGTAGAGGGTTACCTGTACACGGACGGGGTCACGGTCCGTGTGACCCCAGATGGTCCGTGTACTTGTCCGTGTGGTGCTACTTAGTCCAGGAAATTTTGCCTCTGAGGATTTTAAGTCATGGGCCACGTCCCAGTATACGGTCCATGTGATACTACACGGACCGTGTACCCTACCATATGCCCCAGACGGACCAATTTCAGGTCCGTTTCATTAATGGTATTTTTGAAGTATTGGTTATTCCAAACGCGAATTTTGTCATTTCCCACCCCTCATGAGCTCCCTATATAAGCTGAACACTCTCACTTTTCAGTCGTTTCACTCTTCTCTCTAAGAACTCACTCCTTCAAGACTCCCAACATCTCTCTAGGATTGCCAAGCCAAGACCTTCACATTGAGTCCCTTTTTCCCCCTTAAGTGTTGTCTTCAATCAGGTTTGCGGGTTTTGATTCTTGGTCCCTTTCAACCAAGAAGACCCAAAGTTCTTTCCAAGCTATTTTATGAAATTGTTTACTTAAGATGTGAATTCTGACCACTTGTTCTTGGTAACTTTGAACCATTCATGTGCTATATAATATTCTGAATTTTGAGTTATGTTATTTTTTATTATGATGAACTACTCAGATTATGGAACTATGAACATGCATGTCCTTTTAAAGATGTTATTATGCATGGGTGATATCTACTACCATTTTCTAATGATTTTATTATGGATTTCCTAGTCTTTGCATTATATTGCTATGTTTTAGCTATTCTATAAATTACCTATGCCATCTCTACATCATGCATTGCATCATATTCATGACATTGCTACATGGAAATTTTGGAAATATGGGATTAAGCCCAATTTCGTTTTAAAAAGGGAATATGATATAATTTTTGGTAAGATATGGGATATGACAAGAAGGTGATCACCGATATGTCTATGATTATGGCTCTTGGAGCATCTTGGGTGCTTGCACCATCATGTATATGTAGATGAGCTATTCCTTGCATGAACCATGTGATTTTGATCTTGAGATTTGGCATTTGAGCCTACTTGTGCATTTAACGTTTTGAAATGGATATTTGACCCTCTCTTGGAAAGCATATGGGTGTATGAATAAATTTCTCACACTTTCTAGCAATTCTTCCTCTTCCCTCTCTAGGCCGCTCTTGAGAAACCCGGCGGACCAAAAATTCTGATATAATGACGGGATAGGGCGTTCCAGCCTTTCTCTCCTCATGGGCATTTCTCCTTCATACCCCAAACCCATAGTATCATTTTTGAAAGGAAGAGAGATTGGGTCGAGAATACCTTGGAGTTTGGCCCCCAATCCCTTTCCTGGTTCGTAGCCTAGCCATAACAGCATGCTCAGGACCTTCTGACTGTACCATGGTTTTGGCTCGATGCCTCCTACCAGCTCCACAGTGTGGAACATTCCTCCGTCCATGCAAATCTGTCCTTCAACGGCATAGACAGGATGTCCCTTCTCCCCATGCACTACCACTTCTTCATGTTCCCATTCGAACTTTAGGCACTGATGGAGGGTGGATGGCACTGCTCCAGCCATGTGAATCCACAGGCGCCCCAGCAATAAGTTGTAGGAAGCTGGGATGTCCATTACCTGGAATGCAATGGGGAAGGTGGCCGGACCAATGGTCATGTCCAAAGTGATCTCCCCTATCGTGTCCCTTTCGGATCCATCAAAGGCTTTCACGTTCATCTGGTAATTCTGAATTCTCGCCAAATCCACACCTAGCCTTGGGATAGTGTTGAGTGGACAAATATTTAACCTAGAACCCGGATCAACCAAGGCCTTGGTAATCATTTTGTCCTGGTACCTGGTGGTGATGTAAAGAGCTCGGTTGTGAGTGGTCCCTTCAACCGGGAGTTCGTCTTCGTGGAAGGATATCTTATAGGCTTCAAATACTTGCCCCACCATGTGGGCCATCTCTCCATCATTGATGTTGGACGGAACATAAGCCTCACTCAGCACTCTCATCAATGCCTTTTGATGAGGCTCTGAAGTCTACAAGAGGGACAAGATGGAGACCTGAGAGGATCCGTTACTCAATTAACCTGAGACGGGGTACTCCTGGGCTTGTATCATTTTCCACTCCCCACCTTCTTCCACTTCTATGATAGGGGGCTTGGTTCCGCTTGAACTACCTTGTGCCATGCGTTTGGAGATGTCTGTATGTTCGGAGTGAATTTCCCCCTAGACAACATTGTTGTCTTCTATCGCTGCTTTTCCCTTGTCATAGCTCCAGGGAACAACATATGTGTCAAAGTTGTTCTGAGGGGCTATTGCGACCACAAAAGGGAGCTTAGGCATGGTGACTTCTACTTCAAACGGTCGGCGCCCTTGTACCATGAAAGGTGTCTGAGTTATCACTGCAACTAACTCATTTTGCCATACCAACCGTATGGGCCCCAGTGTACCTGCTGATTCTTCCACTTCCATCATGTTCACCTGATGATTAGGAAGTGGGTTATTGGACACGCTAGGTGTGGGTTCTTTAAGCTGGATGGTTTTGGTGTCTATGAGTTTCTGGATTTTATCTCGTAGGGATCGGCAGACCTCTGTGGTATGTCCTTTCATTCCAGAATGGTAGGCGCATACCTTGTTGGGGTCATACCATTTGGCTTGGGTATCAACGGGTAGAGCCGGGATTGGTGTTATATACCCAACTGCTTTCAGTCTTTCATAGAGTTAGGAGATAGATTCGGCCAAGGGAGTGTAGGATTTTGTGGGTCTTCTGTCAAAATTGGAACGGTTTCTGTAATTTGGTTGTCGAGGAGATAGTGGTGGTGGTGAAGGAGTTTGGTAGTAAACTGGTTGGGTGTTGTAAATGGGGTATGCCGGTTGTTGGTATTGTGGAGGTGGAGCTTGGTAAGGAGTATGTGCTGGGTAAGGAGGGTAAGGCATAGGATAAGGTGATGTGGGATAGTGAGGGAGGGGTGAGTTTGGAATTTGTGGCTTGATGGGGCTTTTGTGCGCCAACATGACCGCACCCACTTCCTTTTTCTTCCTGTTTTCGGGCAAGCTTCCCGATTGTAATGCCATGTTGGTAGCCTGTAGAGCTTCCAAATTGATAACGGTACCATTCTTGATACCTTCTTTGATTCTCTCACCGAGTTTGATGATGTCGGCGAAACTCTTCTCTACGGCCAACATCATCCTGTCATAATATTGGGGCTCCTGCGCCCGAATGAGATAGTCCTTCATCTGGGCCTCGTCCATGGGAGGCCTGGCTCTGGCAGCCTCAGACCTCCATCTTACGGCATAATCTCTGAAGGTCTCACCAGGCTTTTTCTTCAAGTTTTGGATATATAACCAATCGGGTGCATTTTCTGTGTTGAACCCAAATCGGTCCATGAAGTCGGAGGCCATGTCTACCTAATTCGACCATTTGCGAGCATCTTGGTCAATGTACCAGGTAAGAGCTTCCCCGATAAGACTTCTCATGAACAGTTTCATCCTAATCCTTTCATCTCTTCTCACCCCAGCGAGCTTGTCGCAGTACATGCATAGGTGGGCTTTAGGATCCCCGATGGCGTTAAACAACTCGAATTTGGGAGGCTTATATCCCTCTGGAAGCTCCACATCGGGATGTATGCATAGGTCTTCGTAATTCAACCCAACCACCCGCTTGCTGGACTCGACTTGCTGCAAGCGATTGGTGAAGCTGTCCAATTTCTCGGCCATGGACTTAATCAGCATATCCTTTTGGGAGGATTCTGATTCATGGTATTCGTGGGTATAGGGAGCGGTTTCCACGAATATCGGATTCTGGTAGTGATTTCCTAGAGCATGGGTGTATGTGGTATTAACGGTAGGTTTGGGAGGTATATTTGGGATGAGGCTAGTATTTAAAGGGTGCAGGGTTGGCTCGGAAGGGCCTGCATGGTGCAGGTTTTGGAAGTGGTAATTTGGAGGTTGGGCATTTGTGGGTGGCAAGTTAGTGGGGTTAGGTTCTATCTGAGGAGTAGGTTGTGTAATTGGCAATGTGGTTTGAGTGGTATTGACTTGTTCCTCCATGTTATCCCCAAAAGGGGTGCCGAGAGAAATTGACAGCCTAGCCAAGCTTCGCATGCTAGCCATTTCCTCTTCAAGTTCCAAAATCTTCCTTTCTAACCTTAGGACCAAATCAGTGGAGTGAGCCCCCTTGTCGGAGTTCTCGTTGCTACTGTTGTCATCGGCCATCTTACCCTTCTTCTTATTCAGGTTTTGGAGTGGCGGAGGAGGAAAAGGAGGAGCCCCTTTCGATCTGGTGTAGTAGGCCAGAATGCACGGACAGATCAACCCTAGGAAGGGGAAAAACAACAAAACCAGCAAAGTCTTGTTAGAGGCTAGGGTAATAATAATAATAAACATGTAATTCAACAAAATAATGTCCTAAAATGCAAAGGACCTCATTGAGCCAGAGGTAGGCCTAATACGACAAGCAAGTGATTCGCGATAATTAATTCAAGCCATAATTTGTGAATTGGAGTTTAGAGTTAGCATAGATAAAAATGATAAAATTATTTTGTTTTATTCTATAAAAATTAAACTAATACATCATAATGAGTTTGCATTTAGTAAAAGCCTAAGGGGTGCAAGGGTAACATAGGGGAAATAACTAGAACAGAACTAAAGTCTTCAGTCAGGGAGCTCTCCATAAGTAGGGATGATTTGTTGTCTCATCTCTGGAGTGATGCCATAGTCTCTGTTGAGTAGGTTGCGAGCCCAAGCTTTCTCTTCTAAATCTTCGAAACCAGGGCGCCCACCATAATCAAGGTCTTACCTTTCAGCATCTTCCAAGATCCAAACATAATACTCTGGCGTGCGATAAGGGAGGGGGTCTTGGACTTCGACATTGATGGTCCTTTCCCACCTTCCCATTATATCTTGGACTTGTGGAATTCCCTCTCCAAAGTCGGACTCCGCTAAGATCATATTAGAGCGGAGTGGAATCATCTGGATCAACCTGAACTGACTAAGAACCCGTAGTGGAGCATATGGTTGCACCCCTTTTAGACCGATGAGTTCGATATAGTAGAGTTCATCACCCCTCACCTTGGCACGTTGGATGCGCAGCCAACTGTATTTCCATTGAATCTGATACCCGGAGAGTTCCTTCAGAAAGACGTACCATTCCCTTGCTTCTCGTGGAGCGTTGAATCTATCGGTTCTCCTTACATGAGTCTGAATCTTGTTCCCCATCCCATCTAGACTGTCGAATAAGGCCGGTCGTTTGTAGAAGTGTTCGATCGCCCATATTTGTAACAGTAGATTGCACCCTTCGAAGAACCTTTTCCCCTTAGCACATCTAGACAGTGCCCTCGTCATTTCTACGACAATCATTGGCGCCAGAGTTACGTTGTCATGATCTATCCCTCTGGCTAATGTTCGGACCATAGAACTAAAAGCAGTATCAATCTTGCCTCCTTCCCTAGGGAACACCATCGTGCCCAACAAAGCGAGGGCGAAGGCATTGATGCGATACTTTTCCCATTTCTCAGCAGAGCAAGCGAATTCTTCATTGAAGTTCTTATGCCCATCCTTGTGACCGAAACGGAAGTACAAAAAGTCCAAAGAGATCTAATCAAAGTCGAGGGAGGTCAACTTTGGATTATATCTTAGTCCCAAAGACCTGAGGAATTTCCTGGCTGATATCTTGTGGGGAATAATCATACGTCGTTTGCGGTAGCTTAGCTCAATGAACCCACCAATTTCCTCTATGGTGGGGGTCAATTCAAAGTCCTTGAATTTGAAGACTATCCTGGCAGGGTCCCAGAACCTTAGTAAGGCCATGATCAGGTATCTATTGGGGATGATGAAGAGGAGAAAAGTCAAACTGCCTAATAGATGGCGGACCTCCATTGCACGTTCTTGTTTGATATCATTCCACCATCCCCGGAGCTTGTGACTTACACATACCACCATGCGAGTATTGGTGAAATTTGGGCAAGCCATGAGAGATCTGCAAACAAAAACAAAGAACATGCTCTAAACTCCATTTTAAACATTTAGGCTTGAATTAATTTATCGCGTTTCACATAGACACATAATATGAGATTTTCGTCTATAGGGTGATTGGACCCTTTAGACTTAAATATGGTGGCTACTAATGTAGATTGACCCCAGGGGTCAAACTACCTAAGGCTTATACATGCATGACCTAGTTTTAGGGGTGGATAAAGCTCTATCTTAAGTTTTCTATAAGAGTGGGTTAGACACAGACTTGATATCCTATGTGAGAAGGCGCGTGGTCCCACGGTAGCAAAACTATCCGCTTATACCACGCTTATGCCATCTCTCTAGACACTGGTTTTGAAAAGAGGTTGTGAGAAGTGCAAACGCACAAGATCACGAGAAAAGGAAAAAAAAAAGAGGGTTCCAAGTGGGAGAAAGTATGAACGGTTATGACAGTTTAAATTTAAATGTAAACATTTAGCACTTACGGCAGTTTGAGCAAGTAGTTAAAGCGAAAAAATAAAGGGGAAAGGGAAAGAGATAAATAAAAGGGGAAAGGAGGATAATGGGGGAGTTAGGGGGTTGTTAGAGGGATAAGGAAAGGGAGTTAGCGGATAGGGAAGGGAAATTAAAGGGGATAAGGGAAGGGGAGTTAGCGGGATAGGGAAGGAAAATTAAAGGGGATAAGGGAAGGGGAGTTAGCGGGATAGGGAAGGAAAACTAAAGGGGATAAGGGAAGGGGAGTTAGAGGGATAGGGGAGGGGAGTTAGAGGAAGGGGGGATGTTAGAGGGATAGGGAAGGAAGGGGAATATAAAAGAGGGGAGCATAATTAAAGGGGTACAATTAAAGGGAAAGGAAAAAGGAAAAGCGTTAGCAGAAATCGTTAAATAATAAACAAATAAAGTAACCCTTATAAAAATTAGACACGTATTGGTGAGAGCCTAGTCCCCAGCAGAGTCGTCATTCTGTCGCGCCCCATTTTTCCTCGCGAAAAGACGGGAACCTGGACGACGTCGTGGCAACGACTCGTTTGGGATTAAGGAGAGTCGCCACCTAATGTTTGGGTGCATTAGGACACCATTCTAAGCCTAAGGTCAAAATGTCAACCAGAGATAAGGGTTCGGGCTCAAGTTACGTCGAAGGGAAGGTGTTAAGCACCCTTCGAGGTCCGCAAAGGCGGGTCCCGACCGTGTCTCGAATTCTATGCGGGATTTTAGATCTTATTTTAATATAATTCCTAAATTTGATTCTAAGTGGTAAAAGAAGTTAAACTAATCTATTTCAAAAAAAAATTAAATAAATATAAGAAAAGGAAACCGAATTAAATAAATTATATTTTAGTACTCGGATCAGACGCACTTGGTTTATTACCAAGCCCAAGGACGAAAACCAAGGTTCCGTCCTATTAAAGGGTCAAGCGTATATCATCCTCTCCGAGATCCTATCTACCCCTACCCCCCTCCTAAGTTTATTTTATTAATTAACCTAGAGGCTTACTAAAAAGAATATGAAAGACTAACGTGCCCTAGAATGCCTATCGTCTCGTCCTATAGTCCAAGAGGCATTGGACGTCTATTTTGGGTAGGATTTCTAAACTAGGTTTCCTATTAGAGCCTCGCGTCAATCAGAGCAATCAAGACAATAAATTAGCAAAAAGGGCCTCAAGTTAGCCTCTCAAATAAACTATCTAGCATGCTTGCAAATAAAAGGTATAAATGCGTATCACCACACAATATTAGTTATCCAAGAAAAAGTTTGATTCGAAAATGTTACTATTTCTTTTAACCAGTTTAAAATAAGAATTTCTGAAGGTTTTGTTATAGACAAACATTAGATCAACCACGCTTTTTACAATAATAAGTCCTATGAACATATTTTCTAACATATCAAATAACATAAAATCGAGATGTGAGATAAATCCTAAGAGCATGATTTCTACAAATATATGCATTAAATCCTACGAGCATATTTTCTAGTGTGTAATGATATCGAAAATAATATAAAGTTTGAGATATGTAGTAATCCTAATACATGATTTCTACAAAATACATCATTAAATCCTATTCTAGCATGTAACGATATCAAATATCATAAAAAATAACATAAGGTTCGAGATATGAAATAGTCCTAGGGCATGATTTCTACAAAATACTTATTAAATCCTATTCTAGCATGTAACAATATCATAAAATAACATAAGGTTTGAGATATGAAATAATCCTAAGACATGATTTTCTACAAAAATACGTTATTAAATCCTATTCTAGCATGTAACAATATCATAAAATAACATAAAGTTTGAGATATGAAATAATCCTAAGACATGATTTTCTACAAAAATACGTTATTAAATCCTAATCTAGCATGTAATGATGTTAAATATCATAAAAATAGCATAAGGTTTGAGATATGAGATAATCCTAAGGCATGATTTTCTACAAAAATACATTATTAAATCCTATTCTAGCATGTAACGATGTCAAATATCATAAAAATAGCATAAGGTTTGAGATATGAAACAATCCTAAAATAGACTATCGCGCGTGATATTTATCTGATTGTATTCATTATCTTTTGCTTTTGAATCCTATATTAGAATTTGCCTAGGTGAGACAAGAAATAACAAGAGAACAGCACACAATCCCCCTCCCCCCTTTTTCACTATTTCATTAGTACATTATTACGGAAAATAAAAATACAATATCGAAATGAAAAAGAAAAAAAACTTCGAGCTTCCTCCATCCCATCCCTCGGCGACTCTTCGCATCCTGACTTAAACCCCAAAACCTGCTAAACAAACAGAGAAAAAGTAATAGAGCGAATATAATATGATTAAAAGAAAGGAACCTCACCAGTCGAAAAAAAAAAGAGAAATAACAAGAATCCGGGTGATTAATTTCCTGCTGTGAAGATTGAGATCAAACAAACCACCCCTTTTTTCAAGAAAAGGAGAGAAGGACAATATTGAAAGAGTTTTCGTGTGAAGAGCTATAGAGAGAAATATAGTAAATTCTCAATGTAAAAAACACACTGAGGAAGAGTATAAGACTCCTTTTTATAGTGAAAAAGAATAACAAAGAGTATATAATAAAGGTAAGGAAGATTAATTGCCAAAAATTAAGTTTACCTTAAAAACATAAATCAGTTTAAATATTTCCCACAAAAAGAAAATAATCCAATTACCCACATTGATTCAGCAAATCAAATATTCTAACAAGGAAAATAACATATAAGGATCTCTCACGGATGGAAAAAATATATATATTATCCGCTATTCCAATGGGAAACTTTCAAACAATGAGTCAATTTGGCAGATTCTTACCAAATATGAGTAGGTAAAAATCTTAAATTCTAAGTAAGGCAACATAGAGTCCATTAGGCTTTAAAATCTTAACAAATTTGATAAAATCAAGCAAAATCCGTCTGCTAAAAACTTAACAACCCAGTCAAAGATACTCACAGAGTTTCAATTACATACTACTTTGATTTTTTTTTTCAGTGTAAAAAAAAAACGATACACGATACAACAACCTTAACAATAAAAGAGAAACATGTTTGAAGTGAAGGCTAATTAGCAGACAGGCATCATTCAGAATTTATGTAAAAAAATCACAAAAATACATAGGAAGTTCATAGATAAATTTAGAACGTTATTACCGGGACGGACTTCGGGTCAATCTTTAATCATGATTTTAAGCTACTCTGGGTGTGGAGGCAGCTGTGGGTGGTGTTGTTCCGGCGGCAGTGGGGTTTTGGGGCAGTGGGTGGCACGAGAGAGAGGGCTGCCATGGCAGCGGGGGTCGAAGAGGTGGTCGCGAGGGGCTGCTGGTGCGGCTTGGGGGGTGGTCGTTGCAGCCATGGGAGAGGGGCTGCCATGGCAGCGGGGGTTGGAGAGGTGGTCGCGAGAAAGAGGGCTGCCGGCAAAGGTTGCCGGCGGAGAGGGGAAGGAGGGGCGGCACCTCCTTAGGTGTGGAGGTTGGGAGGAGAAGAGAGAGATGGAGGTGAGGGAGAGGAAGAGGAAGAGGTTTGGCGGGAGAGGGTGGTCGGTGAGAGAGGGAGGAGGCGGCACCATGGCTGCCTCCTTAGGTGGGGAGGGAAAATGACAATATTCTTTAGGGTTTTGGGGTGTTAAGGGTTAAAAACGGGTTCGGGTCGGATCCGGGTCAAAAATGGGTGACCCGGATTTAAATAATAGTCATAAATTGTAAAAATATTTAAAAATTAGCCGCAAATTGATAATTTTGATTTAAATACTAGTCAAAATCATGGGAATTTAAAAATTAAGCTACAAGTTGGTAATTCGGATTTAAATACAGGTCCAAAAATCGTAGGAATTTAAAATTAGGCCACAAATTGGTAAATTGAATTTAAATATTAGTCAAAAAGTGTAGGAATGTAAGAATTGAGCCACAAATTGGCAAATTGAGTTTAAATATTAGTCAAAATTGTAAGAATTAAAAGAATGAGCCACAAATTGGTAAATTAAATTTAAAGAATGAGCCACAAATTGGTAAATTGAATTTAAATACTAGTCAAAAAGCGTAGGAATGTAAAAATTGAGCCACGAATTGGAAAATTGAGTTTAAATATTAGTCAAAGTTGTAAGAATTTAAAGAATGAGCCACAAATTGGTAAATTGAATTTAAATACTAGTCAAAAAATTATAAAAGTTTAAAATTGAGGCGCAAATTGGTTCGAGTTGGATTAAAATAAGAAAAATTTACAAATAAATTCAAGTGAATTGATCAAAAAGATTTGGCCAAAATTGACATAGACTTTATTTAAAGGTCACGACTTGAAAAAAATATAATACTTTGAATCGTAGACTTGCGTAATAAAACACGTAATTCGCCAAATTATAAAAATGTCTTAAAAATAATATTTTGGATAACACGATTCGAAAGACGTTACTAAAAATAATGTGACATGCGTCTAACTTTAAAATAACGATTATTCATTGTTGTTGTTTTTTTTTTGTAGACAATAATAAATACAAAATGACGATATAAAGAGCCTATTTTGGAAAATAAAATCATTTATTTCGCCAATTAAAAATACCAATTTTCAAGTAAATAAAAACGTAAAATAAATTAGGGGTCGGTCAAAATCGGGTGTCAACAACTGCCCCTTCTTTGCTCAGGAATGAAGGATGAATTGTTGAGCAAAGAAAGTTGACGTAGTAGCTGATTTTGTCCGACCGATGGAGTTTTATCAAAGGGACCGGATAGAACAAAGATTTACAGCCGAGACTTCGGTTTAGAAGTCGCCTACATATCTCTAGTTATACGAGAATCAGGCCGTGTGTAGTTCTGGATTTAGGAATGACTGAAATTCTTAAAAATGCACAATCAATATGACGTTCGCGGTATACAGAAATGATTAGGGTGTCACAAAAACGGGAGGTTCAATGCGCTCAGTAGCGGAATAGCGGCGTAATTCGGAGATTCGCCAGCTCTATAATTTATAACTAAAAGAAATGCTATGGAAAGAAGAGTGTATCTATTAAATAGCGGAATAATAAAAAATGTGATGCAAGTTCCCTGTTAGACCATGAATTTTGCCATAAGATGATAAGGATGACGTCTTAGGCTATGACGTCTAGGGCTATGCTAATCGTAAATTGTATCCTCGGGTCATGAAATGATGTCCGTAGGCCATGAAGGATGATGCCTTTGGACGATGATACCTTCGGATCATGATGAATATAATTAAATCCCTAGGCCATGAGATGATATCCTTAGGCCGTGAAGATGATGCCTTTGGACCATGACGCCTTAAGGGCATGATGGGCGGAAATTAAATCCCTAGACCATGACATGATGTCCGTAGGCCATGAGAATGCTGCCTTTGGACTATGTACCTTAGGGGTGCGACATGTTATGCTGTTCTCAGGCCTAAGTAAAGATAACTTTGGGCACAATGCGATGCATATAAAGAATCTCGGGTTGGTATCGTGCGAAAAATGAAATTTTCGAGCATAATGCAATGCAATTTCTCGGGCCAATATTATGCATTTTTTGGGCTAAATTATGCAAGGCATGATTTTTGGGCATGATGCAATGCAAATTTTAAGGTATATGCACTTTCCCGGGCCAAATTATGCAAGGCATGATTTTCGGGCACGATGCAATGCAAATTTTAAGGTACATGCAATTTCTCGGGCCAAATTATGCATACTATGCAAGACATGATCTTCGGGCACGATGCAATGCAAGTTTTAAAGTATATGCAGTTCTCAGGCCAATACTATGCAAGGTATGATTTTCGGGCACGATATAATGCAAATTTGGGGCACATACGATGTTGATATCGGGCATTTATGATGCAAGTATCGGGCAAAATGCAGATGCGAATACATTTATAATGCAAATATCGGGCACAATGCGAATGCAGATCTCGGGCTTTTGTAATGCAAATGTTGGGCATATGCAATATAAATTTTACTCATTTATGATATACCTATCAAGCATATGCAGTGTGAATTTGGGGTCGATGCAATGCAAAGCATAAAGTAATATTTTGTCTTACTAGACTGTCATCTGCTCGGACAATGCGGGGATGTGTGCCTGTCAAATTTGCGTTCAAAGAAAAATAGTCAGTTTATACAAAGGGGGGAGGTTGATCTGTCCTTTGTCGTGGCCCGGTGTTTTCATCGTTTGCTGATATCCAGACCTTTATCGGGGCTTTTCTCTCGGGATGGGATGGCGTAGCATTTCAAATTTAAAAAGAGGTATATATATAATGTATATACGTGTATATACTTTATATATATATTTGAAACATTTGAAAAACAACTGATAGTTTATTAATGAATCCTTTGATAGTGGCACATTTTGAGACAAATCCAACGTTCAGCTGAGTAATTACTCGATCTTCGGGCTGCCTGATATAGAGTTACAACTTCCTTGTTCTATCTGTCATGAATTTTTGAGCTGGTCTCAAACATTCTGCCCTAGTTATCTTGTCTGCTTATGCTCTTTTGCAAAAGAACTTTTGAGATCCTCTAAAAAATTCTTCCCCAGTCTATGGTCCAATGGGGAAATAGAAATTTTATTATGGTAAGACCGAACTCCACAGGAGCGCCTACGTATCCCTCTTAAACGGGAATCAGGTTTGACGTAGTTCTAATTACAAAGAGCAAAAGACAAAGCCTAAACGTATTATCTTTTCACAGCATCTGCGTTGATAGGTTTGGGCCAGATTTTGAAGTCCATTTCTGCGAGTATGAGTGCTCCTCTAGTCAAGACGCGGTGAACCATGTACGGACCTTGTCAATTTGGTGCGAACTTTCCTTTGGCCTCATCTTGATTTGGGAAGATCCACTTCAAGACTAATTTCCCGGGTGAGAAGTATCCCGGTCTGACCTTTTTGTTGAATGCTCGGGCCATCCTATTCTGGTAAAGTTGCCCATGACATATGGCATTGATCCTTCTTCTGTCGATCAGTGCTAGCTGCTCGAACCTGCTTTGTACCCATTCAGCATCACTCAACTCTGCTTCTTGAATGATCCTCAGAGATGGTATCTCAACTTCGGCAGGAATTACTGCTTCGTTCCCATAGACCAAAAAGTACGGTGTTGCCCCAATGGAGGTCCGAATGGTGGTGCGGTACCCCAATAATGCAAATGGTAGCTTCTCGTGCCATTGTCTGTGATTGTCAATCATTTTTCGCAATATCCTTTTGATGTTTTTGTACGCGGCTTCTACCGCTCCATTCATCTGTGGCCTGTCTGCCGTGGAATTTCGATGGTTGATTTTGAATCGATCACACGTTTCTATCATCAGATTGTTGTTGAGGTTGGCTCCGTTGTCAGTGATGATCATCTCAGGGACCCTAAACCAGCAAATGATATTGTTTTTGATGAAATCATCAACAACTTTCTTAGTGACAGACTTGTGAGATGTAGCTTCGACCCATTTGGTGAAGTAGTCAATTGCCACAAGAATAAACCGGTGTCCATTCGAGGCTGCTGGCTCGATAGGGCCAATGACATCCATGCCCCATGCTGTGAACGGCCAGGGTGAACTAGTGACATGGAGTTCGTTGGGAGGAACTCGAATCATGTCTACGTGAGTTTGGCACTGGTGACATTTCTGAACATAGCGGATGCAATCTGTTTCCATTGTTAACCAAAAATAACCCGCTCTGAGGATTTTCTTTGCAAGGGTAAAGCCATTCATGTGTGGCCCGCATGTTCCTGCATGAATCTCCTCCACAAGTCTGGATGCCTCTTTAGTTCCGACGCACCTTAGCAGACCCAAATCGGGAGTCCTCCTATATAAGATTTCTCCGTTTAAGAAGAATTGATTTGCTAGTCTCCTAATTGTGCGATTTTGGACTTTTGTTGCATCCTCCGGATAATTGCCACTCTTCAAGTACCCTTGGATGTCATCATACCATGGTTTCTGGTCTGGTTCTTCCTCCACGTGAAAGCAATATGCAGGCTGCTCATGTATATGAATGCGAATGGGATCAATGTAGTTCTGATCAGGGTGCTGAATCATGGAAGATAGGGTGGCCAAGGCATCTGCAAACTCATTCTAAAGTCACGGAATATGCTTGAATTCCACCTTAGTGAATCTTTTGCAGAGCTTTTGCACGCAGTCCAAATATGGTAAAAGCTTTCGGTTCTTCACTGCCATTCACCTTGTGCTTGCCGAATCACTAAATCTGAATCCCCAATTGCCAAAATCTCATGCACGTCCAAATCAATTGCTAGTCGGAGGCCCAGGATGCAAGCTTCATATTCAGCCATGTTGTTGGAGCAATGAAATCTGAGCTTTGCTGATGCGGGGTAGTGTTGGCCCTTAGGCGAGATCAACACAGCCCCAATGCCTGATCCATTAAAATTCTTGGCTCTATCGAATAACATCCTCCACCCATCATATTCTTCAAAGATATTCTCTCCTACGAAAGCTACATCTTGATCATGAAAATAAGTCTTCAGAGGCCTGTACTCTTCGTCTACGGGGTTTTCTGCCAGATTATCGGCCAGTGCTTGTGCCTTCACCGCTTTTTGTGTGACATAAACTATGTCGAATTCACTCAGCAATATCTGCCATTTAGCCAACTTACCCGTGGGCATGGGTTTCTGAAAGATATACTTCAGAGGATCCATCCTTGAGATCAGATACGTCGTATGTGCTGAGAGATAATGTCGTAGCTTCTGGGCCACCCAAGTCAGAGCACAACAAGTACGCTCAAGCAAAGAATGCCGAGCTTCATACGGCGTGAACTTCTTACTCATGTAGTAGATCGCCTGCTCCTTCCTTCCTGTTTCATCATGTTGTCCCAAAACACACCCGAATGCCTGATCCATGACCGATAAGTATAGCAGCAAAGGTCGACCTTCCTTAGGAGGAACCAGCACTGGAGTGTTGGATAAATAGTCCTTGATCTTATCAAATGCTTCTTGACATTCCGAAGTCCATTTGATGGCGGCGTCTTTCTTTAGTAGCTTGAGGATTGGTTCACAAATGACGGTAGATTGGGCTATGAAACGACTGATATAGTTGAGCCTGCCCAAGAAGCTCATCACTTCTTTCTTGCTCTTCGGAGGAGGAAGCTTAGGAATAGCCTTGATTTTTGTTGGATCCAACTCTATACCCCGATGACTGACAATAAAACCCAATAATTTACCGGCAGGGACCCCAAAAGCACACTTTGCAGGGTTTAGCTTCAAGTTGTACCTTCGAAGCCTGTCAAAGAATTTTTGAAGATCAACTAGATGGTCACACCCTTTCTTCGACTTGATGATGACATCCTCCACGTAAACCTCAATTTCTTTGTGGATCATGTCATGGAACAAAGTGGTCATGGCTCTCATGTAGGTGGCCCCAGCATTCTTTAGTCTGAACTGCATTACCTTGTAATTGTAGACACCCCAAGGTGTGATGAAAGCCGTTTTCTCTGCGTCATCCTCATGCATCTTGATTTGATGATACCCAGCAAAGCAATCCACAAATGAATGTGTTTCATGCTTAGCGCAATTGTCTATCAAAATATGGATGTTCGGGAGCGGAAGGTCATCCTTAGGGCTGGCCTTGTTGAGGTCCCGATAATCCACGTAAACCCTGACCTTACCATCTTGCTTAGGCACGGGCACAATGTTGGTGAGCCAGGTCAGGTACTTGGTTACTTCCAGAATTCCGGCTTCCAACTGTTTTGATACTTCTTCCTTGATTTTAAGACTCAAATCAGGCTTGTATTTTCTGAGCTTCTGCTTCACTGGCGGGCAAGACGGATCGGTAGGCAATCGATGGGCCACTATTGAAGTGCTCAACCCTGTCATATCAGCGTAGGACCAAGCAAAGACGTCCTTGTTCTTTTTCTAGAATCTGATGTATTCCCTTTTCTTTTCCTCGGTCATGTGAACACTGATTCTTGTCTCTTGGATTGTTTCATCATCACCTAGATTCATTGTTTCTGTTTCTTCTAAATTTTCTTTCGGCTTTTCCTCAAATTCTTTGATCTTCCTAACAACCTCTTCACAATTTTCATCTGTTGCCTCTGGTTCAGCTATGTCATGTTGGATAGTCTCATTATGTGCCACAATCTCAGTTTCAACATTATTAAAAGTAATTTTTCTGAAAGAAAACAACAAAGTAAACATAAAATGACATCATCGTGAAATGAATGAAAGTTTTATTCATAATCAAAATTTGTCATAATAATGGCATAAGTAAAACATTGAAATCTTAATTAAAAAGTATTTATTTGAAAACATAATGAGTTGGTGACAATTTCCGTTTCTACCCAAATGCCCGACATGGTCCGGATGGGGTAGTGGTCCAGCGGCTGATGAAGTCCTCTATAGCTCCCTTCTACACCAGGGCTTTCTCCTCCTCCTCGTTGATGATGACGTTGCAGCTTCGCTCCTCGGCTCTTGACAGGGACAGATCTTGCAACCCATTCAGCAAGCTTTCAACATCATCATTCAGAAACCCGGCAGATTGGAAAGTCTGGCTCAACAGTGGCAAGGGACTTGGTAGAGGATAGTAGCACCCTGCTGGCAGTGGTTCCCAGTTGAGATATTCTTCTATGGTGTAAGCGTATCCCAGGCCAAATTTGGTTGAGTGGTGCAAAGGTTGTATAGGCTCCGTGATCCCTTGCAACCTGGCTCCCAAGCCCTTTCCTGGTTCATAACCCAAGCTCCGCATTATGCTCATCACATCCATCACTCTCACTTCTTCTTCTTCCACGTTTGCCTCTATCGGGTCTCCTCTCGCCCTAGAAGGAAAGTCTTCTGTGATGAATAAATTTCTCACACTTTCTAGCAATTCTTCCTCTTCCCTCTCTAGGTCGCTCTTGAGAAACCCAGCGGACCGAAAATTCTGATATAATGACGGGATAGGGCGTTCCAGCCTTTCTCTCCTCATGGGCATTTCTCCTTCATACCCCAAACCCATAGTATCATTTTTGAAAGGAAGAGAGATTGGGTCGGGGATACCTTGGAGTTTGGCCCCCAATCCCTTGCCTGGTTCGTAGCCTAGCCATAACAGCATGCTCAGGACCTTCTGACTGTACCATGGTTTTGGCTCGATGCCTCCTACCAGCTCCACAGTGTGGAACATTCCTCCGTCCATGCAACACTGTCCTTCAACGGCATAGACAGGATGTCCCTTCTCCCTATGCACTACCACTTTTTCATGTTCCCATTCGAACTTTAGGCACTGATGGAGGGTGGATGGCACTGCTCCAGCCATGTGAATCTACGGGCGCACCGCAATAAGTTGTAGGAAGCTGGGATGTCCATTACCTGGAATGCAATGGGGAAGGTGGCCGGACCAATAGTCATGTCCAAAGTGATCTCCCCTATCGTGTCCCTTTCGAATCCATCAAAGGCTTTCACGTTCATCTGGTAATTCTGAATTCTCGCCAAATCCACGCCTAGCCTTGTGATAGTGTTGAGTGGACAAATATTTAATCCAGAACCCGGATCAACCAAGGCCTTGGTAATCATTTTGTCCTGTACCTGGTGGTGATGTAAAGAGCTCGGTTGTGAGTGGTCCCTTTAACCGGGAGCTCGTCTTCGTGGAAGGATATCTTATGGGCTTCAAATACCTGCCCCACCATGTGGGCCATCTCTCCTTCAGTGATGTTGGACGGAACATAAGCCTCACTCAGCACTCTCATCAATGCCTTCTGATGAGGCTCTGAAGTCTACAAGAGGGACAAGATGGAGACCTGAGAGGATCCCTTACTCAATTGACCTGAGACGGGGTACTCCTGGGCTTGTATCCTTTTCCACTCCCCACCTTCTTCCACTTCTATGATAGGGGGCTTGGTTCTGCTTGAACTACCTTGTGCCTTGCGTTTGGAGATGTCTGTATGTTCGGAGTGGATTGCCCCCTGGACAACATCGTTCTCTTCTATCGCTGTTTTTCCCTTATCATAGCTCCAGGGAACAACATGTGTGTCAAAGTTGTTCTGAGGGGCTATTGGGACCACAAAAGGGAGCTTGGGCGCGGCGACTTCTACTTCAAAAGGTCGGCGCCCTTGTACCACGAAAGGCGTCTGAGTTATCACTGCAACTAACTCATTTTTCCCTACCAACCATATAGGCCCCAGTGTACCTGCTGATTCTTCCATTTCCACCATGTTCACCTGATGATTAGGAAGTGGGTTATTGGACACGTTGGGCATGGGTTCTTTAAGCTGGATGGTTTTGGTGTCTATGAGTTTTTGGATTTTATCTCGTAGGGATCGGCAGACCTCTGTGGTATGTCCTTTCATTCCAGAATGGTAGGCGCATACCTTGTTGGGGTCATACCATTTGGCTTGGGTATCAATGGGTAGAGCCGGGATTGGTGTTATGTACCCAGCTGCTTTCAGTCTTTCATAGAGCTGGGCGATAGGTTCGGCCAAGGGAGTGTAGGATTTTGTGGGTCTTCTGTCAAAATTGGAAGGGTTTCTGTAATTTGGTATTCGAGGAGATAGTGGTGGTGGTGAAGGAATTTGGTAGTAAACTGGTTGGGTGTTGTAAATGGGGTATGCCAGTTGTTGGTATTGAGGAGGTGGAACTTGGTAAGGAGTATGTGCTAGGTAAGGAGGGTAAGGCATAGGATAAGGTGATGTGGGATAGTGAGGGAGGGGTTATTTTGGAATTTGTGGCTTGATGGGGCTTTTGTGCGCCAACATGACCGCACCCACTTCCTTTTTCTTCCTATTTTCGGGCAAGCTTCCCGATTGTAATGCCATGTTGGTAGCTTGTAGAGCTTCTAAATTGATAATGGTACCATTCTTGATACCTTCTTTGATTCTCTCACCGAGTTTGATGATGTCGACGAAACTCTTCTCTACGACCAACATCATCCTGTCATAATATTGGGGCTCCTGCGCCCGAATGAGATAGTCCTTCATCTGGGCCTCGTCCATGGGAGGCCTGGCTCTGGCAGCCTCAGACCTCCATCTTACGGCATAATCTTTGAAGGTCTCACCGGGCTTTTTCTTCAAGTTTTGGATATAGAACCAATCGGGTGCATTTTCTGTGTTGAACCCAAATCAGTCCATGAAGTCGGAGGCCATGTCTACCCAATTCGACCATTTGCGAGCATCTTGGTCAATGTACCAGGTAAGAGCTTCACCGGTAAGACTTCTCATGAACAGTTTCATCCTAATCCTTTCATCTCTTCCCACCCCAGCGAGCTTGCGCAGTACGTGCGTATGTGGGCTTTAGGATCCCCGATGCCGTTAAACTACTCGAATTTGGGAGGTATCCCTCCGGCAGCTCCACATCGGGATGTATGCATAGGTCTTCGTAATTCAACCCAACCACCCGCTTGCTGGACTCAACTTGCTGCAAGCGATTGGTGAAGCTGTCCAATTTCTCGGCCATGGACTTAATCAGCATATCCTTTTGGGAGGATTCTGATTCATGGTATTCGTGGGTATAGGGAGCGGTTTCCACGAATATCGGATTCTGGAAGTTATTTCCTGCAGCATGGGTGTATGTGGTATTAACGGTAGGTTTGGGAGGCATATTTGGGATGGGGCTAGTATTTAAAGGGCGCAGGGTTGGCTCACAAGGGCCTGCATTGTGCGGGTTTTGGAAGTGGTAATTTGGAGGTTGGGCATTTGTGGGTGGCAAGTTAGTGGGGTTAGGTTCTATCTGAGGAGTAGGTTGTGTAATTGGCAATGTGGTTTGAGTGGTATTTATTTGTTCCTCCATGTTATCCCCAAAAGGGGTGCCGAGCGAAATTGACAGCCTAGCCAAGCTTCGCATGCTAGCCATTTCCTCTTCAAGTTCCAAAATCTTCCTTTCTAACCTTAGGACCAAATCAGTGGAGTGAGCCTCCTTGTCGGAGTTCTCGTTGCTGCTGTTGTCATCGGCCATCTTACCCTTCTTCTTGTTCAGGTTTTGGAGTGGCGGAGGAGGAGGAGGAGGAGCTGCTTTCGATCTGGTGTAGTAGGCCAGAATGCACGGACAGATCAACCCTGGGAAGGGGAAAAACAACAAAACCAGCAAAGTCTTGTTAGAGGTTAGGGTAATAATAATAATAAAAATGTAATTCAACAAAATAATCGTCCTAAAATGCAAGGGACCTCATTGAGCCAAAGGTAGGCCTAATACGACAAGCAAGTGATTCGCGATAATTAATTCAAGCCATAATTTGTGAATTGGAGTTTAGAGTTACCATAGATAAGAATGATAAAATTATTTTGTTTTATTCTATAAAAATTAAACTAATACATCATAATGAGTTTGCATTTAGTAAAAGCCTAAGGGGTGCAAGGGTAACATAGGGGAAATAACTAGAACAGAACTAAAGTCTTCAGTCAGGGAGCTCTCCATAAGTAGGGATGATTTGTTGTCTTATCTCTGGAGTGATGCCATAGTCTCTGTTGAGTAGGTTGCGAGCCCAAGCTTTCTCTTCCTAATCTTCAAAACCAGGGCGCCCAACAGAATCAAGGTCCAACCTTTCAGCATCTTCCAAGATCCAAACATAATACTCTGGCGTGCGATAAGGGAGGGGGTCTTGGACTTCGACATCGATGGTCCTTTCCCACCTTCCCATTATATCTTGGACTTGTGGAATTCCCTCTCTAAAGTCGGACTCCGATACGATCATGTTAGAGCAGAGTGGAATCATCTGGATCAACCCGAAGTGACAAAGAACCCGTAGTGAAGCATATGGTTGCACCCCTTTTAGACCGATGAGTTCGATATAGTAGAGTTCATCACCCCTCACCTTGGCACGTTGGATGTGCAGCCAACTGTATTTCCATTGAATCTGATACCCGGAGAGTTCCTTCAGAAAGACGTACCATTCCCCTGCTTCTCGTGGAGCGTTGAATCTATCGGTTCTCCTTACATGAGTCTGAATCTTGTTCCCCATCCCATCTAGACTGTCGAATAAGGCCGATCGTTTGTAGAAGTGTTCGATCGCCCATATTTGTAACAGTAGATTGCACCCTTCGAAGAACCTTTTCCCCTAGCACATCTAGACAGTGCCCTCGTCATTTCTGCGACAATCATTGGCACCAGAGTTATGTTGGCATGAACTATCCCTCTGGCTAATGTTCAGACCATAGAACTCAAAGCAGTATCAATCTTGCCTCCTTCCCTAGGGAACACCACCGTGCCCAACAAAGCGAGGGCGAAGGCATTGATGCGATACTTTTCCCATTTCTCAGCAGAGCAAGCGAATTCTTCATTGAAGTTCTTATGCCCATCCTTGTGACCGAAACGGGAGTACAAAAAGCCCAAAGAGATCCAATCAAAGTCGAGGGAGGTCAACTTTGGATTATATCTTAGTTTCAAAGACCTGAGGAATTTCCTGGCTGATATCTTGTGGGGAATAATCATACGTCATTTGCGGTAGCTTAGCTCAGTGAACCCACCAATTTCCTCTATGGTGGGGGTCAATTCAAAGTCCTTGAATTTGAAGACTATCCTAGCAGGGTCCCAGAACCTTAGTAAGGCCATGATCATGTATCTATTAGGGATGATGAAGAGGAGAAAAGTCAAATCGCCTAATAGATGGCGGACCTCCATTGCACGTTCTTGTTTGATATTATTCCACCATCCCCGGAGCTTGTGACTTACACATACCACCATGCAAGTATTGGTGAAATTTGGGCAAGCCATGAGAGATCTGCACACAAAAACAAAGAACATGCTCTAAACTCCATTTTAAACATTTAGGCTTGAATTAATTTATCGTGTTTCACGTAGACACATAATATGAGATTTTCGTCTATAGGGTGATTGGACCCTTTAGACTTAAATATGGTGGCTACTAATGTAGATTGACCCCAGGAGTCAAACTACCTAAGGCTTATACATGCATGACCTAGTTTTAGGGGTGGATAAAGCTCTATCTTAAGTTTTCTATAAGAGTGGGTTAGACACAGATTTGATATCCTATGTGAGAAGGCGCGTGTTCTCACGGTAGCAAAACTATCCGCTTACACCACGCTTATGCCATCTCTCTAGACACTGGTTTTGAAAAGAGGTTGTGAGAAGTGCAAAGGCACAAGATCACGAGAAAAGGAAAAAAAAGAGGGTCCCAAGTGGGAGAAAGTATGAACGGTTATGACAGTTTAAATTTAAATGTAAACATTTAGCACTTACGGCAGTTTGAGCAAGTAGTTAAAGCGAAAAAATAAAGGGGAAAGGGAAAGAGATAAATAAAAGGGGAAGGGAGGATAATGGGGGAGTTAGGGGGTTGTTAGAGGGATAAGGAAAGGGAGTTAGCGGAATAGGGAAGGGAAATTAAAGGGGATAAGGGAAGGGGAGTTAGCGGGATATGGAAGGAAAATTAAAGGGGATAAGGGAAGGGGAGTTAGAGGGATAGGGGAGGGGAGTTAGAGGAAGGGAGGGATATTAGAGGGATAGGGGAGGGGAGTTAGAGGAAGGGAGGGATGTTAGAGAGATAGGGAAGGAAGGGGAATATAAAAGAGGGGAGCATAATTAAAGGGGTACAATTAAAGGGAAAGGAAAAAGGAAAAGCGTTAGCAGAAATCGTTAAATAATAAACAAATAAAGTAACCCTCATAAAAATTAGACACGTAATGGTAAGAGCCTAGTCCCCAGCAGAGTCGCCATTCTGTCGCGCCCCACTTTTCCTCGCAAAAAGATGGGAACCTGGACGACGTCGTGGCAAAGACTCGTTTGGGATTTAAGGAGAGTCGCCACCTAATATTTGGGTGCATTTCCTAAGGTCAAAAGGTCAACCAGAGATAAGGGTTCGGGCTCAAGTTACCTCGAAGGGAAGGTGTTAAGCACCCTTCGAGGTCCGCAAAGGCGGGTCCCGATCGTGTCTCGAATTCTATGCGGGGTTTTAGATCTTATTTTAATATAATTCCTAAATTTGATTCTAAGTGGTAAAAGAAGTTAAACTAATCTATTTCAAATAAAAATGAAATAAATATAAGAAAAGGAAACCGAAGTAAATAAATTATATTTTAGTACTCGGATCAGACGCACTTGGTTTATTACCAAGCCCAATGACGATAACCAAGGTTCCGTCCTATTAAAGGGTCAAGCATATATCATCCCTTCCGAGATGCTATCTACCCCTACCTCCCTCCTAAGTTTATTTTATTAATTAACCTAGAGGCGTACTAAAAAGAATATGAAAGACTAACGTACCCTAGAATGCCTAACGTCCCGTCCTATAGTCCAAGAGGCATTGGACGTCTATTTTGGGTAGGATTTCTAAACTAGGTTTCCTATTAGAGCCTCGCGTCAAACAAAGCAATCAAGACAATAAATTAGCAAAAGGGGCCTCAAGTTAGCCTCTCAAATAAACTATCTAGCATGCTTGCAAATAAAAGGTATAAATGTGTATCACTACACAATATTAGTTATCCAAGAAAAAGTTTGATTCGAAAACGTTACTATTTCTTTTAACCAGTTTAAAATAAGAATTTCTGAAGGTTTTGTTATAGACAAACATTAGATCAACCACGCTTTTTACAATAATAAGTCCTATGAACATATTTTCTAACATATCAAATAACATAAAATCGAGATGTGAGATAAATCCTAAGAGCATGATTCCTACAAATTTATGCATTAAATCCTACGAGCATGTTTTCTAGTATGTAATGATATCAAAAATAATATAAAGTTTGAGATATGTAGTAATCCTAAGACATTATTCCTGCAAAATACATCATTAAATCCTATTCTAGCATGTAACGATATCAAATATCATAAAAAATAACATAAGGTTCGAGATATGAAATAATCATAGGGCATGATTTCTACAAAATACTTATTAAATCCTATTCTAGCATGTAACAATATCATAAAATAACATAAGGTTTGAGATATGAAATAATCCTAAGACATGATTTTCTACAAAAATACGTTATTAAATCCTATTCTAGCATGTAACAATATCATAAAATAACATAAGATTTGAGATATGAAATAATCCTAAGACATGATTTTCTACAAAAATACGTGATTAAATCCTATTCTAGCATGTAATGATGTCAAATATCATAAAAATAGCATAAGGTTTGAGATATGAGATAATCCTAAGGCATAATTTTCTATAAAAATACATTATTAAATCCTATTCTAGCATGTAACGATGTCAAATATCATAAAAATAGCATAAGGTTCGAGATATGGAACAATCCTAAAATAGACTATCGCGCGTGATATTTATCTGATTTTATTCGTTATCTTTTGCTTTTGAATCCTATATTACAATTTGCCTAGGTGAGACAAGAAATAACAAGAGAACAGCACACAATCCCCCTCCCCCCTTTTTCACTATTTCATTAGTACATTGTTACGGAAAATAAAAATACAATATCGAAATGAAAAAGAAAAAAACACTTCGAGCTTCCTCCATCCCATCCCTCGGCGACTCTTCGCATCCCGACTTAAACCCCAAAACCCGCTAAACAAACAGAGAAAAAGTAATAGAGCGAATTTAATATGATTAAAAGAAAGGAACCTCTCCAGTCGAAAAAACAAAGAGAAATAACAAGAATCCGGGTGATTATTTTCCTGCTGTGAAGATTGAGATCAAACAAACCACCCCTTTTTTCAAGAAAAGGAGAGAAGGAAAATATTGAAAGAGTTTTCGTGTGAAGAGCTATAGAGAGGAATAGAGTAAATTCTCAATGTAAAAAACACACTGAGGAAGAGTATAAGACTCCTTTTTATAGTGAAAAAGAATAACAAAGAGTATATATTAAAGGTAAGGAAGATTAATTGCCAAAAATTAAGTTTACCATAAAAACATAAATCAGTTTAAATATTTCCCACAAAAAGAAAATAACCCAATTACCCACATTGATCCAGCAAATCAAATATTCTAACAAGGAAAATAACATATAAGGATCTCTCACGGATGAAAAAAATATATATATTATCCGCTATTCCAATGGGAAACTTTCAAAAAATGAGTCAGTTTGGCAGATTCTTACCAAATATGAGTAGGTAAAAATCTTAAATTCTAAGTAAGGCAACATAGAGTCCATTAGGCTGTAAAATCTTAACAAATTTGATGAAATCAAGCAAAATCCGTCTGCTAAAAACTTAACAACCTAGTCAAAGATACTCACAGAGTTTCAATTACATACAACTTTGATTTATTTTTTTCAGTGTCAAAAAAAAATGATACACGATACAACAACCTTAACAATAAAAGAGAAACATGTTTGAAGTGAAGGCTAATTAGCAGACAGGCATCATTCAGAATTTATGTAAAAAAAATCACAAAAACACATAGGAAGTTCATAGATGAATTTAGAACGTTATTACCAAGATGGACTTTGGGTCAATCTTTAATCATGATTTTAAGCTCCTCTGGGTGTGGAGGCGGCTGTGAGTGGCTATTATATAGACTTCTACTTCTTTCTTATTTGAATCAAGAAAATACCCTGCATATAGGACCTTTATAAATACATAATTATCAAAATTACTTTTTTAATAAATCATTTATTTTTGTATATGTTCATATTTAAATTTAATTGTTTTCGCTCTGATCACGGCAAAGCGCGTACAACAAACTAGTATTACTAAAAGTGAGAAAAGTCTAAGCCAAAAGTTAGATTATGAAAATACCCCTTATCTATTGATTTATGTTTTCAAAATTATTTTAAAATTTTAATTTTTCATTTAAAATCAACTCCATAGCTGCATCTTTTCATTTTCACAACTTATATTATAATAATATTCATTAATTTTATGTCTTAACTCCCACATTATCATCTTCATAACTCTTATTTTCATAATCTTTATTATTTCGATGTCTTTTCAAATTCATAACTCCAAATAATATGTTATAATATTATTTAATCTTTAAAATCAATGAATAAATAAATGTAATATTTCATCATTCAAAACAAAACAAGTTAAAGCTTAATACATTGACATTCTTTTTCAAAAAAATATCCATACGTCAACATTGTTATTTTATTAGTTTTTATATTATGAAATTTATCCCCTTTCACATATTGTTGTTATTATTATTCTCTTTAAATATTTACCTTTATATCTTATATTTAATTGTTTATTCAATTGTTCATCATATATCTACAACTTACACTTATTATATTCATAACCTCCAAATATTTAATTTAAAAGTTTAAGATATCTTTTGATATTCCTCCATTCTTATCTGTATAAATTCATCTTTTTTTTTTCATGTAATCCCTATTCAAGGTTATCCTTTTCATTTTATAGTTAAAGTAGTGAAGTGTTTTTATCATTTTTATTGTACTATTTGATTCATGTTTTAGTTGAAAAAATCTGTTTCGATTCTATTTTTTTTTATTAATATTATTATGATAACAATCATAAGAAGAATGTGATATTGCATCTTCTTTTTTAAGAAAAAAATTCTCCTTATTAGAATTTTTTAATTTGTATTTTTATTTAGGCTCAAATTAATTATTTATGACTTTATTAAAAAGTATGAAATACACATATAAAGCATATGTTCATAAACTAATTTTAAAAACTAACCGATCAAATCATCTCAATGACACTATTAATGGAAACGTAAGAATGAGATGAAGAGCATGAGAGATAAAATCATCTCTGGATTAACATTAGGATTAATTTGCAACCAGGATAGCAATATATGTAGGTTACCTTATCTGATTATTAATAGGCTAAAAACATAAGCCATTTGAATTAGAGACTCGCATAACTTAATGATATTATCGTCAGACTAATTTGAATAGGTGATTTAGAGGATGACCATTTTTATAATTAATCTCAAAATCAACAATCAGAGAGATAAAATTTATTGAATCGAATAAAGGCTATACATGAATATAGTAAATGTCATAGCCCTTACATTCCCCTCTTATTGTTTATCATTCAAGTACTTAAACCTCTCTCAATTTACTTTATGTGAGAAGTTAATTACAACACATCAATGTTTTTAAAAAAATGCAATCACAATTGTTTCATCTTAATAGCATAAATTGAGTTGTTATTTGCTAAGCAATCTTGTTGCTATGGGTTCGACATTGTAAAGTCCCGGATATTTTTTCGCTCACTGGCGTCACTTTGGGGTCCAAAAACTTGTCCAAGAAAACTGCCAGGCATCACCTCACGGAAGGGGCTACACGACCCGTGTGGAGTCACACGGATCGTGTGCTCTCCCGTGGAGTGACACCTAAGAAAAATGGGGGGTAAACGGGCCCTTACACGGTCCGTCTAACCCTGGATGGACCGTATGGCCCTCCGTTTGGGGTACTGTGCAAAGCCACCCTTACACGGATCAAGTCACGGTCCATGTGATTCTAGATGGTCAGTGTGGCCTTCCGTCTAGCATATTGTGGAGGGTTACGTGTACACGGACGGGGTCACGGTCCGTGTGATCCCAGATGGTCCGTGTACTTGTCCATGTGGTGCTACCTAGTCCAGGAAATTTTGCCTCTGAGGATTTTAAGTCATGGGCCACTTCCCAGTATACGGTCCGTGTGATACTACACAGACCGTGTACCCTACCGTGTGCCCCCAGACGGACCAATTTCAGGTCCGTTTCATTAATGGCATTTTTGAAGTATTGGTTATTCCAAACGTGAATTTTGTTATTTTCCATCCCTCCTGAGCTCCCTATATAAGATGAACACTCTCACTTTTCAGCCATTTCTCTCATTTCACTCCTCTCTCTAAGAACTCACTCCTTCAAGACTCCCCAACATCTCTCTAGGATTGCCAAGCCAAGACCTTCACATTGAGTCCCTTTTTCCCCCTCAAGAGTTGTCTTCAATCAGGTATGTGGGTTTTGATTCTTGGTCTCTTTCAACCAAGAAGACCCAAAGTTCTTTCCAAGCTATTTTATGAAATTGTTTACTTAAGATGTGAATTTTGACCACTTGTTCTTGGTAACTTTGAACCATGCATGTGCTATATAATATTCCGAATTTTGAGTTATGTTATGTTTTATTATGATGAACTACTCGGATTATGGAACTATGAACATGTATGTCCCTTTAAAGATGTTATTATGGCATGGGTGATATCTACTACCATTTTCTAATGATTTTATTATGGATTTCCTAGTCTTTACATTATATTGCTATGTTTTAGCTATTCTATAAATTACCCATGCCATCCCTACATCATGCATTGCATCATATTCATGACATTGCTACATGGAAATTTTGAAAATGTGGGATTAAGCCCAATTTCATTTTAAAAAGGGAATATGATATGATTTTTGGTAAGACATGGGATATGACAAGAAGGTGATCGTCGGTATGTCTATGATTATGGCTCTTGGAGCATCTTGGGTGCTTGCACCATCTTGTATATGTAAATGAGCTATTCCTTGCATGAACCATGTGATTTTGATCTTGAGATTTGGCATTTGAGCCTACTTGTGCATTTAACGTTTTAAAATGTATATTTGACCCTCTCTTCGAAAGCATATGTGTGTATATATATATATATATATATATATATATCCCCAAGGTCCCTCTCCTTTTCCTTGAACTATGTGCCAACATAGGGATGAATGTTATTCATCTATCTGTTAATGTTATGACATGTCTTGCTTTGATTCTGCAAATCCTTCCGAAATAGGGGTCCCGTAAGGAAGGTGACCATATGGTGTGTTCCGTAAGGTGTGATGTAGATTACCCTTGGAAAGTAATCTTTTCCCTACCGGTGGGAGGTCCCAATTGGTCCAATTTATGTAATAGCTTGCATGGATTTGGGTTGTTGGTTATAGTCCATCCCCGGTACATAGGATCATTATCGCATTGCACACATCATAAATTCCATGGCATCTTGTATATTAAGTTCCTTTGCTTATATGATCTTTGTATATTATATGCCCTTGGCATCTAACATTAATATGCAGGTTCGGTAAGTCACATGCATTGCATGCCCGCATACTTAGTACATTCAAACGTACTAACGCATACTCTATGCCTACACGATTTTACCATGTAGGTACCAAGTAGTTTGAGTACCAGCCGCAGGACGAATAGTCCTTCCTTGAAGATATTTTTGCGGTGACCCCTATCTTCTGAGGGCGAGCTTTTGTTTCTCACGTCCATTATGTATATTATTTTGTTGAGGGTGTGCCCGAAGCTTGTCCTGGCCCCTGTTCCTTAACTAGAGGCATGTGTTGGGCGTTTTGTAAAAACCTTGTCATTTTTGCTTAACTTATAAGAAATGCTCTTTTTGGGACTTGAATTTTCGTTATTTAATTACTTGTCTTTAAAATCTCTTGAACCAAGCTTCGTAGGTTCTGAAATTTTGAGGCTTGTTTGGGGACTCTCGGGTCCCCATTCGCCATGTCACATCTAGGCCCCGACCCCGGATCATGACAAAAGGTGGTATCAGAGCCCTAGGTTTGTAATGGTCCTCGGAGCTCAACATGTTGCGTTGAGTAGAGTCCTATTCATGGGTGTGAAGTGAACAATACCTATGAGTGGGAGGCTATGAAGACGTATTAGGAAATTCCTCCCTTCTTCATGTCTTGTATCGTGCTGTGGCCGGTTTATGAAATTTTCTTACGTACTGGTGTCGTTAATCCATTTCAGTAAATGCCTTGAGGATGACCTCCACTACCTAGGCCAGTTCCGGCTGCGGAAGATCAGGCCCCTCACAAGCCTATGGAGGAGCCTATCTCCAATAGTGAATTTTGTACCGCTTTCGCCATGCTTGCACAGGTGGTGATTGCTCAGGCAAGGCAAGATAATTTGCCACGGGACCCTACACCCGAATCTATTGTGAGGGATTTCACCCGAATGAATCCTCCGGAGTTCTATGGGTCGAGGGCTGATGAGGATGCTCAGAAATGCATTGATGAGCTCTCAAAAATACTGAACATTATGGGCATCTCTTATTAGGAAAAAGCTGGATTGGCTGCTTACCAGTTGAAGGATGTAGCTCAGGTGTGGTATTCGCGATGGGCCATGGAGAGGGTCTGTGATGGTAATGTTAAAAGGGGAGAGTTCAAATCTTTCTTCCTCGATCGCTTCTTTCCACTTGAGCTGAGGGAGGCCAAAATGACCGAGTTTGTTAACCTTAAGCAGGGGAGTATGAGTGTGAGGGACTATGCCCTCAAGTTTACCAAGCTTTCCAAATATGCTCTGTCCCTGGTGGCTGATCCCTATACAAGGATGCACAAATTTGTTTTGGGTATCTCTGACTTGTGGTTGCAAGAATGTCGAACTGCTATGCTGATTGGGGACATGGATATTGCAAGACTCATGGTATATGCTGAGCAGATTGAAGGGAGAAACTTAAAGAGAAAAGGGCACACGATCCCAAGAGAGACCGCTTTGACGGTAGGTTCTCTGGTGCTAGGAATGTTGGTTTTGGTCGCTTCCAGCAGGGCTAAGGTTCGGGAACTCAGGTGGCTAATGCTCGGGCACCCCCTCTAGGGTACCGACGGGTGGCGTACCAGGATATATCCCGTGTGGCAGGTGTAGGAAGCCCCACACAGGTGCCTGCCGAAGGGATTTGGGACTTTGCTTCGGATGTGGAAGTAAGGACCATAAGGTTGTTAATTGCCCTAGGAGTGCACGTGGAGGCCGAGGTCAGGTAGCCCAAGGCGGGCAGGGTCAGCAGAGAGGTCCCCAAGGTGTTGCCCCAAGGAACAACAGGTTCTATGCACTCCATGCCCGCCAGGATGTCGAGGAAGCTCTAAATGTCGTGACTGGTATGTTAAAAGTCTTTGATTTTGATGCTTACGTTTTGCTTGACCCAGGTGCAAACTTGTCTTTTGTGACTCCACTGTTGACTGTTAAGTTCAGTTTGAAACCCCAGATTTTAAGAGAGCCTTTCTCAGTCTTCACCCCCGTAGGTGAATCTATTGTTGCTCATAGAGTCTATCACGGGTGCTCTGTTGCTGTGTTGCATAAGATATTTCCATGTGATCTTGTGGAACTTGAGATGTTTGATTCTTAGAATGGATTTGTTGCATGTATCTTGTGCTTCCATAGATTGTAGAACCCGGAAATTCCAGTTTCAACCTCCCGATGAGCCAACTCTTGAATCGAAGGGTGGTGATTCCTCTATTAAAGGTAGGTTAATTTCCTACCTCAAGGCGCGGAAAATTATTGCTAAGGGGTGCATCTACCATATGGTGAGGGTCAGGGATACGGATTTCGAGGTGCCTACTCTCGAGTCGGTCCCTTTGGTGAATGAATTTTCGGATGTGTTTCCCGAAGACTTACCGGGCATTCCTCCGGATAGAGAGATAGACTTTGGCATAGATCTCCTTCTAGATACTCAACCTATTTCTATCCCTCCGTATCGGATGGCCCCTGCAAAATTGAAAGAGTTATATGAGCAGATAAAGGACCAATTAGAGAAGGGTTTTATTCGGCCTATTACATCACCGTGGTGTGCTCCCATGTTGTTTGTAAGGAAGAAGGACGGATCTCTCCGTATGTGTATTGATTATAGGCAGCTGAACAAAGTGACTGTTAAGAACAAGTACCCGTTGCCACGGATTGATGATTTGTTTGATCAGCTTCAAGGTGCCATTCACTTCTTAAAAATTGATCTTCGTTCCGAGTATCATCAGTTGAAGGTTAGGGAATGTGATATCCCCAAAACAGCTTTTCAAACGAGGTATGGGCATTTCGTATTTGTGGTGATATCGTTTGGCCTAACTAATGCTCCGGTTGTATTTATGGACTTGATCAATAGAGTGTTTAAACCATTCCTGGACAGCTTCACGGTGGTCTTTATTGACGATATTCTCATTTACTCCCGAAGTGAACAAGAGCACGGGAATCATTTGAGGATGGCCCTCCAAACTCTAAGGGAAAGGAAATTGTATGCCAAGTTTAGCAAGTGCAAATTCTGGTTGGGCGAAGAGGCTTTCCTCGGTCATGTGGTGTTCGGAGACGGTATCAAGGTGGATCTGAGGAAAATGGAGGCTGTGGAAGGTTTCTCAACTATTGCATCTCCATTGACTAAGTTGACCCATAAGCAGGCTAAGTTCATATGGTCGGATGAATGCGAGAGAAGTTTCCAAACCTTGAAAGATCGACTTACATCGGCTCCCGTTTTGACCTTGCCAAATGGTTTAGAAGGGTTCGTAGTGTATTGTGATGCCTCGCGGATCGGATTGGGTTGTGTGCTTATGCAGAATGGTAAGGTGATAGCTTATGTATCAAGACAGCTGAAGGTGCATGAACGAAACTATCCCACACATGACCTTAAATTAGCAGCGGTGGTTTTTGCTCTGAAAATTTGGAGACATTATTTGTACGGGGTCATTGTTGATGTATTTACCGATCACAAGAGTTTGCAATATGTTTTCACCTAGAGAGATCTTAACCTCAGGCAAAGGAGGTGGTTGGAGTTTCTGAAAGATTACGACATGAGTGTGCTGTATCATCCGGGCAAGGCCAATGTTGTGGCCGACGCTATCAGCAGGTTGCCTATGGGGAGTGTGGCGCAAGTTGAAAATGGGAAGAGGGAGTTGGTAAGGGATGTTCACCGGCTAGCTAGGTTGGGTATCAGGTTGACTGATTCCAGCGAGGGTGGTATTCGGGTTCAGAATGGGGCAGAATCTTCTGTGGTGACTGAGGTGAAAGCTAAGCAAGATCTAGACCCATCGTTAATTGAGTTAAAGAAGTTGGTTGTTGCAAAGAAGATCGAGGCATTCTCCCAAGGGGGAGATGGTGTACTCCGGTACCAAGACCGGCTTTGTGTTCCCGATGTGGATGACCTTAGAAAGTTGATTATGAGTAAGGCTCATAACTCTCATTACTCTATTCACCCAGGGTCTACCAAGATGTACCGAGATTTGAGAGAGGTGTATTGGTGGCATGGTATGAAGAGGGATATTGCCAAGTTCGCGTCTGAATGCCCGAGTTGTTAGCAGGTGAAGGTAGAACACCAAAGGCCCAGTGGTTTGGCCCAAGACATTGAAAATCCCACATGGAAATGGGAGGATGTGAATATGGACTTTGTTGTTGGATTGCCTCGGACCCGAAGGCAATTCAACTCCATTTGGGTTATTGTGGATCGAATGATGAAATTGGCTCATTTTCTACCAGTCAAGGCTACTTTCCGTGTCGAAGAATATGCGAGGTTGTATATCCAGGAGTTGGTGAGGTTGCAAGGGGTTACCTAGATCCATCATATCGGATCGTGGTGCTCAATTCACTTCTCACTTTTGGAAGTCTTTTATGAAGGGCCTTAGAACCAAGATTAAGTTGAGTTCCGCTTTTCACCCTCAAACCGATGGCCAAGCGGAGAGAACTATTCAAACCTTGGAGGATATGTTGAGGGCATGTGTGTTGTAGTTTAAGGGGAACTGGGACGATCATCTTCCACTCATCGAGTTTGCTTATAACAATAGCTTCCATGCTAGCATTGGCATGGCGCCGTTTGAAGCCTTGTATGGGAGGAGGTGTAGATCTCCGGTGGGGTGGTTTGAATTGGGTGAGATGGCTTTAGTTGGCCCAGACTTGGTGCTAGATGCTATGGAAAAGGTAGGAGTGATTAGGGAGAGATTGAAAGCGGCCCAAAGTCGTCAAAAGTCCTATTCGGATTGTAGGAGAAGGGACCTTGAATTTCAGGTTGGGAATTGGGTTTATGTGAAAGTCTATCCGATGAAGGGCGTAATGCGTTTCGGCAAGAAGGGAAAGCTAAGCCCCCGGTATATTGGTCCTTACAAAATTGTTGAGTGGATTGGAGGCGTAGCTTACAAGTTGGAGTTACCTCCGGATTTGGGTTCCATTTATCCGGTCTTCCATGTATCCATGTTGAGGAAATTAGTTGGTGATCCTAGCACCATTGTGCCTTTGGAAGGAATTGAGGTCGAGGAAAACTTGACTTATGAGGAGGTGCTGGTGGCAATCTTGGATACACAAGTAAAACGACTTCGCAACAAGGATGTGGCCTCGGTAAAGGTACTTTGGAGAAATCAACTAGTGGAAAGTGCTACTTGGGAGGCGGAGCTGGACATGATGAAACGATACCCCTATCTTTCCCATTCTACTCAAGCCTAAGGTACTAGGAATCTTCCTTATCAAATTGTGTCATTTCTTACCTTCTTGAGTCTCATAACATGACATGCATATGTGTGCACCCAAAAGACTTTTCCTTCTTTTACAAATGCGTTGAATGCAATCTTGATATGGGCTTTGGTCTTGAAATATAGTTTAATTTGTGGCGTAAAGCTTTTGGTACAAACCTTTTGTTTTGAGTTGAGTTGTGCATTGTGCCTTGTGTCGGATGTATCTTGCCTTAACTCTAGCCTTTCCAGCTCTGTTCTTGCACATTCGGGGATGAATGTTCCCAAGGGAGAGTTGATGTAAGGCCCCAGATTTTTTTTCGCTCACTGTCGTCACTTTGGGGTCCAAAATCTTGCCCAGGAAAACTATCAGGCATCACATCACGGAAGGGCCTACACGGCCCGTGTGGAGTCACATGGACCGTGTGCCTTCCCTAGGAGTGCCACCTGGGAAAAATGGAGGGTAAACGGGCCCTTACACGATTTGTGTGACCCTGGATGGCCCGTATGGCCCTTCATTTGGGGTACTGTGTGGAGCCACCCTTACACGGGCCAAGTCACGGTCCGTGTGATTCTAGATGGTCAGTGTGGCCTTTCGTCTGGCATATTGTGGAGGGTTACCTGTACACGGATGGGGTCACAGTCCGTGTGACCCAGATGGTCCATATACTTGTCCGTGTGGTGCTACTTAGTCCGGTAAATTTTTCCTCTAAGGATTTTAAGTCATAGGCCACGGCCCAGTATACGGTCCGTGTGACACTACACGGACCGTGTACCCTACCGTATGCCCCAGACGGAACAATTTCAGGTCCATTTCATTAATGGCATATTTGAAGTATTGGTTATTCCAAATGTGAATTTTGTCATTTCCCACCCCTCTTGAGCTCCCTATATAAGCTGAACACTCTCACTTTTCAGTCGTTTCACTCTTCTCTCTAAGAACTCACTCCTTCAAGACCCCCAACATCTCTCTAGGATTGCCAAGCCAAGACCTTCACATTGAGTCCCTTTTTCCCCCTCAAGTGTTGTCTTCAATCAGGTATGTGGGTTTTGATTCTTGGTCCCTTTCAACCAAGAAGACCCAAAGTTCTTTCCAAGCTATTTTATGAAATTGTTTACTTAAGATGTGAATTTTGACCACTTGTTCTTGGTAACTTTGAACCATGCATGTGCTATATAATATTCCGAATTTTGAGTTATGTTATGTTTTATTATGATGAACTACTCGGATTATGGAATTATGAACATGCATGTCCTTTTAAAGATGTTATTATGCATGGGTGATATCTACTACCATTTTCTAATGATTTTATTATGGATTTCCTAGTCTTTACATTATATTGCTATGTTTTAGCTATTCTATAAATTACCCATGCCATCTCTACATCATGCATTGCATCATATTCATGACATTGCTACATGAAAATTTTGAAAATGTGGGATTAAGCCCAATTTCGTTTTAAAAAGGGAATATGATATGATTTTCGATAAGACATGCGATATGACAAGAAGGTGATCACCGGTATGTCTATGATTATGGCTCTTGGAGCATCTTGGGTGCTTGCACCATCTTGTATATGTAGATGAGCTATTCCTTGCATGAACCATGTGATTTTGATCTTGAGATTTGGCATTTGAGCCTACTTGTGCATTTAACGTTTTGAAATGGATATTTGACCCTCTCTTGGAACGCATATGTGTGTGTGTATATATATATATATATAAGTATTCTTGTGGGATGTGTAAGACTTAGCAGCGATGGATTGGGGGCATTAGGGATATCCCCAAGGTCCCTCTCCCTTTCCTTGAACTATGTGCCAACATAGGGACGGATGTTATTCGTCTATCTGTTTATGTTATGACGTGTCTTGCGCTGATTCTGCAAATCCTTCCAAAATGGGGGTCCGTAAGGAAGGTGACCATCCCTGAAATGGTGTGTTCCGTAAGGTGTGATGTAAATTATCCTTGGCAAGTAATCTTCTCCCTACCGGTGGGAGGTCCCAATCGGTCCAATTCATGTAATAGCTCGCATGGATTTGGGTTGTCGGTTATAGTTCATCCCCGGTACATAGGAGCATTATCGCATTGCACAGATCATAAATTCCATGGCATCTTGTATATTAAGTTTCTTTGCTTATATGATCTTTGTATATTATGTGCCCTTGGCATCTAACATTAATATGCAGGTTCGGTAAGTCACATGTATTGCATGCCCGCATACTTAGTACATTCAAACGTACTAACACATACTCTATGCCTACATGATTTTACCATGTAGGGACCGAGCAGTTTGAGTACCAGCCGCAGGACGAATAGTCCTGCCTTGAAGATATTTTTGTTGTGAGCCCCATCTTCCGAGGGTGAGCTTTTGTTTCTTGCGTCCATTATGTACATTATTTTGTTGAGGGTGAGCCGGAACTTGTCCTGGCCCCCGTTTCTTAACTAGAGGCATATGTTGGGCGTTTTGTAAAAACTTTGTCATTTTTGCTTAACTTATAAGAAATGCTCTTTTTGGGACTTGAATTTCCGTTATTTAATTACTTGTCTTTAAAAGCTCTTGAACCAAGTTTCGTAGATTCTGAAATTTTGAGGCTTGTTTCGGGACTCTCGGGTCCCCATTCACCGTGTCATATCTAGGCCCCGACCCTGGATCGTGACAGACATCTGGCTCCTAAAGAGAGCCACTATATTACTTGTACGATCACTTACACTTGTGTGTGTTTGGACGCATCAATATGTTGAATTGATATCTTATTTTTAATATAGTAGGCAAGTAAAAATGAATGAAGGGAGTAACATTTATCATTACTAATGAAATAATAAATAAAGTGTATATTTTATCACGATATTCATATTAATTGATGTATAGTAACTTTCATAAATAATTATAATTTGAGATATGATTATGAGTTATAGTTATAGCTTATTTAATTACTATTCATAACAATAATTTTAGAAAGAAGAAAGGTGAGCGAGATTGGGAATGAAAGTTCAGAGAGCTGAGTAGATTGTATTTCAGATACAACATGTATCTCAATTGAAATTGAGATATACATATCACAGATACATCAATACATATACATAATCTCCTCGCTATATCTCAAATCTTGCCTGCCTCTTGCCACTTGTCTCTATCTTCCAATACACATTGTAGCATACATAGATACAGACTCTGTAAATTTATGATATAGAGATTCATAAAAATATTGATACAATATTTGAATATTAACACTACTAAAAAAACTGTGTTTAGCGATGTACAAAATTCATCGCTAATCTGCATATATTCGTTGCTAAACAGTTTTAGCAACGGAGTAGCGACGGATTATCTTCTGTTACTATTATGCGCGTTGCTAATCACTTAGCGACACAAAAATAACTTTCGTTGCTAGTGTAACAACGTCCCCAACAACAAAATATATTTGTTGCTATTCTATTCTCGTAGCGACGAATAATTCGTTGCTATATTTTATACTGTTGTTGCTATTTTTACAATTTTATTTCGTCATTTGAATAATTTTGCGACAAGAGATATGTCGCTAATCTGTTGTAATGCATTTTGTCGTCCATGCCACTTTTTCATGGCTACCAAATATCCTTTTCCTCAACTCGTCGCAAAAGTTCTCTATAACTACAATTTAAATCGTCGCTTACAATTTTCTTCTAAATTTAATTTTAAATATATTTTCAATAAAAATTATTGAAAAATATTAAATGCAAATCATAAAACAATCTTACAATAATCACGAATTGTATAAAATGATAATCATAGAACATTCAAAATATATAGATAGCAAAATCCATATAACATAATTATATCAAAAACATCAATAACACAAAAATCTACCAATAATTCTTAAATCAAAGAATCCACATCTATCAAGTATTGTGGATACACAATTAGTACTTTTCAAAATGAACAATATCACAAAATTATAATGCAAAATCCATCAAGGGCTATGATCATCATCTGAAACTAAAGGAGCAACTTCCTCAGCATTAGTAGTAGCAGGAGGCACTATTGGTGTCACAACTGATGGATCATTAGTAGGTGATGATGAAGAAATCACTTCATGTACCCGCTGAAGAACTATAGGAAGAAAGTGATCAGTAAGTGCAGGAATCAATTGATTCATAAACTCAGACATATTTGCTAGCGGTGTTGATTGAGAAATTGAAGGTGATGTTGATGATGAAGTATTAGATTCCGAAGAGGCGGAAAATTTTGACGCATAGTAACTTTTTCCTTCAGATCCAAGACCATATATTTTTTTCCTCTTTTCTCCTCCCGCAGCTTCATAATATGCTTCACATTGATCAATATCTGTCTGAGATTGTGTTTTTTCCCTTACTATTTCTTCAAATTTTTCCTGTAATAAATAGTAAAATTAATATATATTAATATAAGCAAATGAATTAATATAGACTCCTTGAGAAATCCATGAACTTACATAAGGAAATCCTAGCAGTTAAACCTTTAAGATTTTAAAACATAAAGACAATAAAGTTACAATATTTGGAACTTACATGGATAATTCGGGAGCGCTCCGCAATAAAAGACTTTCCATCATGATCATGTGTATGAACATGCAAATGTAACTCACTTGGTGTTGGATCTCGACCTTTTTCAACAGCCTATACCAATATAATTTATATCACTTTTTATAATAAGACATGATCCAGCATATCATTAAAACTGAACTTAGGGAAAAAAAACCCACTTGACATACTAGCCAATATCACTTTTTCAAACTTGAAACCAAAAAAGTTGGCTATTTTGAAAATAAGCAGCTCATAAGGGTGAAAAATCCTGTTTATAAAGAAAGCCATCTCCCCCATTCAGCTCCTACTATCAATGATATAAATCAACAAAATACTAGATTGCCTCGGTCTAAAAACTTACAGAACTGGGGGGAAAAGCACAAAAAACTCAAATTCACTCCTACATAATCCCCAGTATCTTTCAGCAATAGTTGGATTTAACACAAGCAGCAGCAGAACTTAGCAGACAAAACACAAACCCACTTTGATATGATCTTTACTTACAACCACAGCTCTTTAATAAACACTAAACATTCACAACTGCTAAGAGCATCTATTACAACCACAGCTCTCCTCTCAAAATTGTTTCCTGACAATTCTAGCACCACAAAGAGAGGCACCTATAGCTCCAGGCAGAATACAACAGTGTTGTAAGTCCATGAACATATGGAACTCTATGGTGGAAAAATGTGAAAAGAAGTTGGTTAATTAGAGAAGTCAAAACTTATCCTTGGGTGGTAGAGTCACTTTGATCAACAGTGTTCTTGATGTCATGCCAAATTATATGATGTCTCTTTTTCCCATCCCTGGGAATATCATCAAAAAGTTAGATGCTATCAGTAGGAATTTCCTTTGGCAAGGCAATGGTGAAGAGAGAAGAAGTATCATCTGATCAAGTGGGATGTTGCCATAAGCAATAAGAAAGGAGGTGGCATGGGAATCAAGAACTTAAATGCACATTGTTTCCAGATTACCATATGTTTCCAGTTTCCAGTTTCCAGTTTCCAGTTTCCAGTTTCCAGATTACCAGATTTCCAGATTACCAGATCGATTGGAAAAATAAAGCAAATTGAGGATAAATGAAAATATGTATTAAGAATGGTTTCTGAAATATATACTTACAAGTCTCTTTCGATGCTCTCCAATTGTGATAGAGCCTCCGGTGTGAGTTCCAGCAGCGACTTCTCGTCCACCACAACGATTCTTTGAATTGATTTTTGACCTTTCAACACACTTAGCATCGGCCCAAAGTTGCATCCAACTTTCCCACACATTTTCAGGTACATAGGATGGCTTATGTTTGCTCGCTTTTCTTCTAGCAATGAAATCTCTGTACCTTGTTGCTGCCTTAACATCCCATTTTCTCCTTACTACACTTTCACTAATGGAGGGGTCCCAATAAAAATGTTTCTGAAATAAAATTTTAAATTAAGCAATACATTAACACCCTACATATATAAAACTGAATAATTTTTTAAACTTAATTACGATGAAAAGTTATACCTTGAATTCTCCAAGCTCTCATCTATTTCACCCTGAGCTAGATCTGGAAATTCTTCTCGCAAACGTTGGATGTATATAATTCATTGCAATAAAATAAGTTAAATTAGAATTCATAATATATATCTTTATAATATTAATAAATACACTAAGTCTTGTTACCTCACAAATGGCTCAACCTCTTCACAATTTAGTAAAATATAAGTTTGGGCTGCCTTGATTTCTTCCAAAGATAAATCCCTTTTTTTTACTTCTCCCCATAATCGACCTGGATGGGTGAATATTGATAAATTTCCTTCAAGATCTTCCATAATACCACCATCATCATTACGATCCACATTATGATTACGTGTCATGACATGAGGTTCAAAATAATGAGAAAATAATTGTGCTGACTCTGTCATCAAGTATGCTTCACAAATGGAACCCTCAACACTAGATTTATTTCCAATCATCTTTTTAAGAGTTCCGAGATACCTAAATAGATAAAATGGATGGACCATTATATATGAAACATTATGTAAAGTATACTTGTCACATTTTTAATATAAAGTTCCATATTTACCTTTCAAAAGGATACATCCATCGATATTGTACAGGTCCAGCAATTCTTGCTTCATATGGAAGGTGCACAGGCAAATGTTCCATTGAGTCAAAGAATCCAGGAGGAAATATACGTTCTAACTTGCACACAATTTGCGGGATGTCTCTCTCTAATCGCTCCATGTCCTCCACTCGTAGAGTGGTTGATGTAAGATCTTTAAAAAATAAGCTCAATTCTGTAAGTGTCTGCCACACATTACTAGGAAGTAGTTCACGAAAAGCTATAGGTATTAGCCGTTGCATGAACACATGGCAATCATGACTTTTCATGCCAAATAATCTTTTCATGTTTGTATCTGGACATCTACCCAAATTAGAAACATACCCATCTGGAAACCTTAAGCTCTTCACCCAATTAAATAATATAGCTCTCTGTTCCTTGTCAATTGTATATACAGCTTTGGGATATTTTCCACTAGTATCTTTTGCCAATTGAGGTCGATGACAATAATTTATCATATCAAGACGAGATTGTGGATTGTCTTTTGTTTTGCCATCAATATTAAGAACTGTGTTAAACACATTGTCAAAAACATTTTTCTCAATATGCATGACATCAAGGTTATGCCGAATCATGTTAGAACTCCAATAAGGCAAATCCCAAAAGATGCTTCGCTTTTTCCATCCACAAGACTTACATATATTTTTATTAACTTCATCTGCATCTAATTCTGTAACTTTTCTTTTCCCCAACTCACAAATTTGATTTAGAATTTCCTCTCCAGTTCTATAGGGTGGTGGTGGTCTTTTGACAGTACGACCTTTAAGAAAATTTTTACGATCCTTCCTAAATGGATGATGTTGATCAAGGAACATTCTATGACAGTCAAACCAAGTTGTTTTCCTACCATGTTGTAATCTAAAGGATTGTGTTTCCTCCATACAATAAGGACATGCTAACTTACCTGCAGTACTCCATCCTGATAACATAGAATATGCTGGAAAGTCACTAATTGTCCACATCAAAGCTGCCCTTAGCAAAAAATTTTGCTTTTTTGAGATGTCAAATGCTTCTACACCAGTCTCCCATAACAAAGTCAATTCCTTTATTAATGGTTGCAGATAAACATCAATTTTATGTTTTGGATTGTTTGGTCCTGGAATAATAACAGTTAAAAACATATAAGCCTCTTTCATACACATCCCTGGAGGTAAATTGTATGGAGTCACAATCACTGGCCATGAAGAGTATTTCCTGCCAGATTGACTGAATGGTTGGAAACCATCCGTACATAATCCCAACCTTACATTTCTTGATTCAACGGCAAAAAAGGAATGAGTTTCATTGAAGTGTTTCCAAGCCTCAGAGTCTGATGGATGACGCATTACACCATCCTCTTTTGTGTGCTCATGATGCCATCTCATGTGAGTGGCTGTAGCATGGGATGCATATAATCTCTTCAATCTAGGAGTCAAAGGAAAATAGTACATTCTTTTGTAAGGGACCAATTTCCTTTTACGAGAGCCAACACGACACTTATATCTTTGAAACCCACAAAACTTGCAAGATGTAAGATGCTCATCATCACCCCAATACAACATACACCCTGATTCACAACAATCAATTTTTTCAATCGGCAAACCCAAGCTACGCACTAACTTCTTTGTCTGGTAATAGCTATCAAGTACAATATTTCCTTCAGGTAAAGCCTCTTTCATCAGTTGCATCATTTGGTTATAACCTCTCTGTGACATATTGTTCTCCATTTTAATATTCAACATGCGAGAGACAAGTGCAAGTTGAGAAAGAGAAGATCCAGGATATAATTCGGCATCAGCAGCTTGTAGCAAATCATAAAACTTTTGAGACTCGGGATTAGGTTCCTCCTCTATTGAATGATAAGGCTCCTCCTCATTTGAGGGTTCATAAGGATGGGAGAACTCAGAGTTGATATAACTATAAGGTTGCCAACCTGAACCATGGTCAAAGTTTGGACCAGCTGTATCTAAAATCATTTGTAGATATGGATTATCATTCCCCAATTTAGGTTGAGCACCACAATTCAGATCATTACCAGAAGAAGTCTCCTCAAACAAATCTTTTTCCCCTTGATGTTTCCAAATAAAATAGTTCTCAACAAATCCAAAATGAAAAAGGTGATATTTAATGATTTCAACATCCAGGTATTTAATGTTATGACATTTTTTACATGGACATCTAATGTTGTTACCAATCATGCGATTTAGTTGAGAACATGCAAATTGAATAAAGTTATTCACGCCGATGACAAAATTAGAGTTTATGCCCCCTCGGCCATCCAACCTATCATACATCCAACCACGCTCTAGATTCATGTTCCTAAAAATGTTAAAATAAACAAAACAATTATAATTTCTCTTCTTAAAATTTGAAATATAAGGGCGTAGGCATCATTTGTTTGAAATATGATATTGGAACATCATAGTGCCCAAGAAGAGGATAAACTTTACAATGTTTTACAATAAATGGACAAGTTCATTTTTATTCGACACTCATATTAATTATGTTGTAAGTATTATATGTAGCCTATAACAACATGTCACTCTAGCAATCAAAAAATAAATATATTACAATACTTTTAACTACTAGATTTGTTGTCATGAATAAAACTTTCAACGATCAACTTTTCCCGCATTAGATAATCTTTTTTCTCGTACTAATGTACTTTCTCAATCTCATCTAAAACTGGCATTGTTTTATCAATAGAACATGAACCAACCAGGTCTTTTATCAGTTCAGAAACCAGCTGCGTCTATTTCATATTTTCAGTACACTGACAGTCCAAACCAAAAAAATGCGATTGGTTATCGGTTTAATAGTTATATCAAACATGAAAATGTTCTGCCCCTTAATTATAAGATGTCTTATTTACCTACTCACGCATGTGATTTATAGTATAAATATGTAGAACTTATTTTCAGTCCCCTACAATTTTTTATAACAAATGTTCAAAACTGAACCTATAAATACACACCCCTAACTTCGAATTTTAGAATCCACTGTGCATCACACATCCTACAAAGCACAGGAATTTCATCAAACACCTTCTAGGCAAGTGATAAATTATTAGTTTTTTATGTAAAGATTTTAAACCCATCTCTAAATCTCCAAAATATTGAATATTTTCTTTTCTAACATCATCAAAAAAGTAAAAATACACCACAAGCTCGAGATTAATTCAAGCAAATCAGAAACTAAAATAAGAAAAATCAAGTTTTGAAGCATGCACTACTTGAAAATAAATTCATACCTCAAAATATGAGAAGAAAACAACTCTATGACCTGTGGTTGTCTCTAGTCTAGAAGATAGCAACTCCACCACTTGTGTTTGTTTGAAGCCCCAAATTTCTTGAGTTATTTGAACCCCAAACTGCAAGAACCTTTGTCTCAACAAGAGAAACGAAGAGAAATGAAGAGAAACGAAGAGAAACGAGGAGAAAAGATGAAGCCGCAGCGTTTTTGTTTTTGAAGAAACTAGCGAGAGAAAGATGAGAGCTTCTGCCTCTCTTTCCAGTGAATGTTTTTATTTGACAAACCCTATTATTTAATTTTAATAGCAACGGATTTAGCGACGGATTATTGGTGTGTTGCTATATGTATCTATTTTTATATAAAAAAAAAAGTAACTACGAATTATTTTGTTGCTGTGACTTTGCAAATATACTTTTTAAAATAATATGCTTTAGCGATATAGTTGTCGTCTTTAAATCTGTCGCTAATCTTTAGCAATAAATATGTCGTCACTAAATTTGTCGCTACATCTTAATAAAATATTTTTCATAAGGCGCCAAAATTTAGCGCCAAAATATAGCAACGAATAATTATTTCTTGTCGCTAATTCGTTGTTAATATGAATATTTTTAATATTTTCATTTATTTAGCAACATACATATTATTCATTGCTAATCCATCGTTATTTTGCAGCGAAAATGTGGTTGTCGCCAAGTATTCGTCGCTATTTGCTGTTTTTTTTGTAGTGTAAGTTAGTCCTAATATAAATATACAAATACATTTTTTTTTAGTAATAGTTGTATCGATTCTTTGGATACATAATTATAGTTTGATAATAGTAGTATCAATTTTTTCTGATTTACAAATGTAGTATATTTTGCTCATACAAAGATACAATTAATTGTATTAACATGTATTAATCAAAGAGATACAATACAATATGATAAAAGGTGTATCAAATTTTTTGATACATAAATATAATTTTTGTAGATACATAGATATAATTAATTGTAACAATCTAAGAAAAAAGGATTCAAAAGTCAAAAGACCTTGATACAATAAATATTTGTTTACAGCTTGTTTGAATGGTGGTTTGCCATGGTTTCATAATGTATGGTACTGTATGGTATGGTATGGTATCGTACAGTACAATACCATACAATGTTTGGATTGACTGTATGGGTTTTTATTGTTTAATGATAATTTGTTGTTTGGATTTGACTGTATAGTATTGTATCGTAACTTATAAATTTACGAAAATACCCTTCATGTTATATTTAAAAAAAAAACCCGCCAAAAAGGCCCAATTCTATTAGAAAAAAATAGAATATTTACGAGACACCTAGCCAACAATTCAGATCAAAAATAAAAATAAAGAAAAAAGGAATCAAACAAGTTTAAAGATATTGCTTTTGTGTAGACAAAATTTAACACAAACAAGATTAAGGTAATAGACAAACCAAATGAATAAAGATGTACAGAAAAATAAAGATGTTAAGTCATACAAATTCATTAAAAGGATAATATTATATTAACTAAAAACACATAACAAAATAACTTCTATTAATAAAATATTCAAAGTGTTCATAAAAGAAGCAACACTTAAAATTTAAATAAAATTATTCTAAATTTAATTGTCTTCTCCCATCCTTTCTAATAAAAGATCTTTGCGGGCCTCTTTCGGGCGTCCTATTAGAGTGCGACATGCGTTTGCATTTTGGCAAAGAAATATATAAGATTTTGTATTCACACGAGATCCTAAATTCATCTCTGCCAACATATTCCATATCTCGCTCTCAGAAATAGGTAGAGCGGATGAAAGTCCACTAATAGCGCTAGCCAACTTGTCCATCCCACCTCTCAACATGTTAGCCATGCTTTCAAGATGATCATATTTAGATTTTTTGTTCTTGATAGGAGTTGGTGCTTCTGGATAGACATTATATGTAGGTGCATAATCATTTGCTCACCCTGTCCATATTCGTCAATATTTTCCAAAGAGGCAGCATTTGTATGAATCATTTCATTTACCTCATCAATAGTCAATGGATGAACATTTGATTTTTTAAGATTCTTATTAGCACTCCATCTTAACATATCTGGGCCAGTCTCAACATGCTTTCCATTTGCCCTGTCCTTTCCATATAACATCATCAGCTTTTCATAATTTTGGCATGGCTTGGTCCTTAAATCTGCAGCTGCAGGCGTAGTCTCTCTATATATAAGCAAAATGAGTATTATAATAAGAAAAAGAACATATATATCTAAAACCTACAATAAAATAAAAATCAAACCAAAAAATATAAATTTACCTGAATTAATTGATCCCATACTTCAGGTTCAGCAACAAACTTGTTTGTGATAGGATCCCATGCAAATCCACTCAGTCCATTCATCTTAAATATGTCATAGTATCTGTTGAAGTTCCTTTTAATTTTTTCATTCGATTGTGAATTTTCTCCTTGTTAATAGCTTTGTCAGGAAATTTTGATTTTAGCTCCTTCAGTATGTTATCCATTGCATGTATAGAGAAAGTTCCGCCAACTCTGTGCCCAAGTGAATTTTCTTGACAATATGCATCAATTAAAGTGTCATCCATTGCATTTGTCCAAACACATATAGAGTTATCTGGAGCTTTTAGATCACTTGAGGTAAATTCCTTTGCGTCTTTTGCCATATCAACTACTTATTCAAGACAAATATTCATAAAATTAAAAAAAAATATTATTACACATAAATATTGATAAAAGTTACTATAATTTAAAATAAATACACTACACATAAATGAAATTGTTATCAAATAACATCAAGTTAAAAAAAAGCGACACAAATAATCACAATAGTTTTTCCACTATAAAACTAATGTTGATAATTAATCCACATGGCAGCTGCTATGCCATTTCGAATCAACTCTCCTTTTCTATATTCCTCATTATTCTCCCTAGAATTTGAATGTTCCTCATGCACAGTATTATCATTAATAAGCTGTGCATCAACTTGAGCGAGTAACTCATCATTTGGATCTACGCCTCTTAAGTAGTTGTGCAAAATACAACATGCATATATGATAAGTTTTTGAGTTTCAATGCCATATAATGATTCCGTTGAACTAGAAATTATAGGAAATCTCTTTTTAAGAACTCCAAATGCTCTTTCGATAGCGTTACGCAAAGAAGCATGTCGCAAATTAAATAATTCACGAGAATTTCGAGGTGGATTTTTTGAATACTCTTTCAAGTGGTATCTCTCTCCTCGATAAGGTGTAATAAGTCCACTTCTCAACATGAGTCCAGCATCTACAAGGTAGAATTTTCCTAAACATTAAAAAATAAAAATAATTTAATTATATAATTTATCATATATAACTAACTCTAAATATATAATATATACCTTCTGGAATTTTTAGTGGGTCTTGTCTATTTAGTGCTTCTTTCATAATTCTTGAATCAGATGTTGTCCCTTCCCACCCAGCTAACACATATGTAATTTTAAATCAAATATACATGCAGCTAATACATTTTGTGTTGGATAATCTTTCCTCCCACGATATCTCGGTGCTTCACTTGGTGAAACTTTAACACGTATGTGTGTTCCATCAATTGCACCAATACAATCCTGATATTACAATTATTAATTAACAATATAATCTATCTTGGATTTCGTTTAAATATAAATAGTGTAATAAATGAGCTTACCTTAAAATATGGGTAGAAACGTTGGCTACTAGAAATTTCAGGAGGTACATGGGAACCATCAGGTTGTTTAATAAAGTCCTCATATAACCTCAAGATAGCTCGTAGGAAAACGTGAAAATGACGACTGACCGACTCTTCAGAGCGTCGAAATATGAAAGATAGCTCATGATTTGTCACATTATGTGCTAACAAATAAAGTGTTTTTGCAACTTGTTCTTCAACTGTAACTTGAAGTGTTGGTTTAAGACCTCCATCTTTAACTAAGATTTTACATAATCCAGTAAAAGCCGAAGGACTCATTCTTATTATATTATGACAAAGTTCAGTGGAAAATAGGTGATTCAATAATTCATCTCTAACTTTCTCTCTTTCAGGCTTTATGTCCTGTGTGATCGTGCGTCGATCCATTTCAATTTCATATGTATAATTCCAAAACCAAATAATTATCATAACAGCTGCATATGAAGCTATAGAGCTCACTTGTTTCAATATGTAATTACTATCTTGATTATTTTGATCAACCATCTACAATAAGATCAAAAAGCTAAGATAAAATAGCGTGAAAGTAACAAAGTATGAACTTGAATTGTTGTTATTCATCTTTCCCTAATCTCTCGCCACTTGGGTGCTAATCAAAGGGACCATCATATCAACAAAAAGAATAAAAAATATCAAGATAACATATTAATTTGAAAAAAATATTACTATTCGAAAAAATAACATATTTTCTCTCTGCACAATAGAGAGACAGAGAGATCTATAACCCAATTTGTGCAACACACTTGCTTTGGGCACAATATTTTCTCTCCGCACATATTTTCTCTCCGCACAATAGGTAGACTCATCTACCATTGTGGGTGACCATTAGTATATCATCATTTTGGTGTAGTTATAAAATTCCCTTAGTACTTTCCCTTTGAAATTGTACTTAATGTTGGCTTTTCTTTGCTGCAACTTCTATGGCAGCCTGCAGATATTATAGCTCAAAAAGGATTCATATATTTTTTTCTGTTGGCACTTGGCTCATGTCTATGCGCACTATTAAGTTTTGGCTCAATTGATTAAAACTCATATTTCAGGTTGTTAATGACTTCTTCTACAGTGGAAAACCTGTTCGTAACATTGGAATCAGGGAACCGAGAAAGTGCAGAATTCCATTAACAGCTTATTGGATTTTAGTACCAATTGGCTTTATATTCGCCGACACCCAAAATAACCCGACACCCAAAACCACTGATATCAATTTCTTTTTCAGACCAAAATTGTAGAAAGCATCATCCAGTACATAAAGTTGATACCATAAATTAAAAATTTTGCAGATAATTTAGCTTGCAAGTATCACGAAAGAAAACAAAAAAATTAATGTAGAAACAAAAAATCCCTCCTCAATCTCATCAATAGCTAATCACATCAAAGCAAATAAAAAAGAAAGAATTTCACGAACCTCAAATTGTTGTAGCTGGAAACGTGGGAGAGAAAAAGGAGATGGAGAAGAAGCTTCAAAATTGAGATGAGTCAAATCAGCATAGGATTGTGCGGTAGATATTAGGGTAAAGTTTTATAAAGAATAAAAGGGTAAATTAGGATTATTAAAATTAAATAAGGGTATAAGTGGAAATAAAAATAAGTAAACAATGAGTTACCACCAATTTGGTGGTTTAAAAAATGTGAGGGTTTTCATGGTTACAAAACCATGAAACCAAACCATACCATACCATGAAACTAAAGAAACAATCAAAACAAACATGGTTCTTTCACTAACCACTCTATACCATACCATCAAAAACCATCATCCAAACAAGCTGTTAGTCTAGCGATGCAAATATTAAAATAATCAAAACCAGAGAACGAAATTTTTTTATTTTTAATATTAATTCAATAAATTTTTTTTTACCATCAATAGCCATCCAGAACATATTAAAGACCTACCACATGTATAAATAAAAGTAATTGAAGTAAAACATTAATGAGGTTTCGTACTAATCTATCTATCTATACTATATTAAAGTGTGAAAGACCCTTACATAATTGATTGAATTTTTTGCTTTCACTAAAAGATTTTGCTTTAGACAAAATTATCTTTTCATTATTCTTTCCAATTATTATATTATTATTTTAATGATATTAAATTTTGAATATAATAAATATAATAAAATTTAAATAGAGAATGTTTTCTTATTATGGTAAAATAAGAATCCCTTTTCAACTAAACTAGACTTGATCTAAAAAGAAAATAGTCAAAAAAATACTTTCAAAATAATAATGAAGTTTTTCTTAAAAAAAACTAAAAAAAAAAAACCCCACCCACGTCACCCCACAAAAAAGATAGGTTCAATAACTATAAAAAAAAAGTAAAAACTTTTGAAAAAGGTCTTGATCCAAAAAAGAAAAAAAATTGAAATAATAAATCAAAAAAAGTTGCAGCCGTGGAAAGAAGTGATTTCTAAATATTAATGTAATTTATAATATTGATTTTTAATTATATGAAAAGAAGTGATAAAATAAGGACTTCTAACTACGGAAAGACTCTAAATTTTCCTTATTTGATAGTTTTCTACTTATTCCTTATTTGAATCAAGAAACCTTGCAGCCGCTAAAGAAAATCCTAATTTACCTTGGGTTCTAATTAGTGATAAGATCTTTATATATAGAACCTTTATAAATGAATTTTTTTTAAACAAAAGTTGAATAGGATTAATTTGTAGTATTTTTCTTTAAAACTTTTTTACCTCTATACATCTCATGTTGTTAATATTTTTTATATTGTCGTATTTTGTATTTATCTATCCTGATTATTTATATTTTAATAAAGTGATTTTAGTTTATTTTGCAGCGTTCATGACATAATCCATGAACTCTTCCATTTTGAAAAAAATAGAAAAAGAGTTGACGATGACAATTGATGATTTGCCTTGTTGGTGAGTGACACATTCATTGTTTTGCATCAAATTTGGATTAATAGTATTTATTATTAAAATATCAACCTTACCACATGTAATTATTTAATTTTTAAATAACTATACAAACTTGAATTTCTCTTAATAAATTAATTTCATATTACTAATTCAAAGATCGTAAAAAAGTACTGCACAAAGAACAGAAGACAGTCGCTCGAAGTAGCACTCATGATTGGAGAGAGTGAGCAGCACTCAATATCAATAAAAAGTAGAATATGATTATATTGTTGTTTTACATATAATTTGTAGTATTTTTCTTTTGAATTTTTTACTTCCATATATCTCATGTTGTTTAATTTTTTTTCATGTTATAGTATTTTGTATTTACCTATCTAGATCATTTATTTTTTAATAACATAATTTTAGTTTAATTCGCAGCATCAATGACATAATTCATGAACTCTACCTTTTCGAAATAATAGAAAAGGAGTTGACGGTGACAATTGATGATTCATCTTGTTGGTGAGTAATGCATTCATTTTTTACATCAAATTTAGATTTATGGTACTTATTATTGAAATATTGACCTTACCACAAGTAATTATTTAATTTTAAATAACTATAATACTTGAATTTTCTCTTAACAAATTAATTTCATGTTTCTAACTCAAAGGTCATGAAAAAGTACTACACAAAGAAGGAAAGACAGTTGTTCGAAGAAGCACTCATGCTTGAGAGAGTAAACAACATCTAATATCAATTTATTATTTTTAGTAAGAACAAACTTACTAATAGAAGTTGAACCCATCTGACAATAAACTAGTGAAAAGTTCTCTCTGCAAATGACCGGTAACGGCTAGTACTGCATGTAACCCGCGATTGCGACCACCGGAGAATACAGATCACTTCATCTCTTCAACCTTTTTCTAACGTTACGCATCTCTCTAAATATTGACCTAGATCTTCACTCACTGCCCGTCCCACTGGAATGGACCGTGAGCCGCCGGGGGAGGACACACATCCGGCAGACAAAAGTCAAAATGAGAGGCCTATTATGGTGTACCCACCACTACAGCACATGCGCACATATCAATCCCTCAGTTCTGAAAAATCAAAGAACAGTTTGGCGGTCACTGTAGCGGTTTCAGAGGAGGAACTGTCGAGGGCTCAAGAAATTGTTTACTTGCTCAATTCGGGACAAATTCGAGTCATACCAAGGAGTGGAGATGAATCCACACCACATGATCTACCTATGGGTCAAAAATCTAGCCAAGTTGTCGGCCCAGTTGGGACTTCTGAGACTACGTCAGGAACTGAATCAGAATCGCCCTAAATGCACCATCAATTGGGTGATATTCCTAGGGAAGATACTCCAGAAGCTCGAGGGGTAGTATTGGGGGACATTTCTATCGGTGGAATCGATGGCAAGGAGGTTCCCGGTGACGTGACCATACTCCGATAAGGCTTGAAGGTGGTGACTTAGAGCAAAAGGACCAAGAGAAGAAGACACACCACCTAGAAACGAATGCCCCAAATGTTAAAGCTCCGATTGCTCCCAATTTGGAAATTAGAATGCCGGTGGATGGCGATGAAGCCCCGATGAAATTCGTGGGGCAAGCCGTATATTAATCGACTCTTGGGGACAAGGAGAGCACTATTGGCAGGAAAGGTTCAAAAGTTAATGTATCAAACGAGAGTAATGTGGGAATTAAGGTTCCGGAGGATCAGATTGATCCCAATTTTGGAAATGGTGACCACTCCAACAATGTCATAGTTATATCAGGGGAGCAACAAAAGGGAATCAACCAGTTGGGTGAAAAAGGTACTAAGGATTCAGCATCCTTAGAAGGTAAGTTCTCTAATTTAATTAACAATCCTGTTAATGTTTTTAATGAATTCCGGGAAAATTCATTGTTGCGTAGTGATATGGAGCAACATGGTATTGTTTTTCCTCCTAATTTTCAACTTGTTGGGACTCAGGTGCAAAAATTCAAGAGCAATAGGAAAGACAACAGGACTCCTGAGACTACTCAGCCGACTTCTCAACCTTCCAAAATTCAGGACCTAACCAAGTTAACTTCCAATTTTCAAAGGCCAACTCCTGTCCATCAAAACTATAATATTCAAAACATCCCTGATAGTGTCAACAAGTCTAGCTCCACTATTCCCAACAAATTCCCAAAAAATAACCATGTGCCTGAATCAGCCCCTTTCACTTTTGTGCACTCTTATGCGTCTAAGTTGAGGGCTAACCAAGCTAAAAAGGAGGTCCCAGTGGAAATCAGTCCTCCTATTTTCACAACAAGACAAGGATTACCTGCTGTTATATTCAAGAAGCAAGATTTCATGTTTACTTTAGCTGAGAAATGCAAGCACACTTTGATTGGTAAATTTTCAAACACCATGCCGAAAATTGATCTTATTAGAAAGAGTTTTATTCAACAAACTCAATTAATAGGTGGTGTGAAAATTGCTCATTTCAATGCCAAACATGTCTATATTGATCTGGACAATGAGGAGGATCATGTTGCTGTATGGAACAAACAAAGGATGTATATTGAAGGACAAATCATGAGGCTACAACTTTGGACTCCTAATTTCACTCCGGATAAAGAGACTCCTATTGTACCAGTATGGGTAACACTGCCTGAGCTACCTTGGCATTGTTATAACAAGGACTTCATCTCTGCCCTATTGGCCCCTATTGGCAAGACTTTATACTTGGATGCTGCATCTATTCAAAAGACTAGGGGCAGTGTGGCCAAGGTTAGAATTCAACTGGATATCACCTAGGAGAGACCACCTCATGTGTGGATGGGTACTGATGAGACTGACCATACCATTGGGAGATGGCAAGCAATACAATATGAAGGCCTTCCTGATTATTGTATGTATTATAAGCATCAAGGTCACTTGGCCCAAGTTTGCACTGTCAAAAGAAAAGATGAGGAGGATAAAAGAAGAAAAGAAGTTGAAACTGAAGGAAAGGATAAAGACAAATCAGCTCAAGAGGGTCAGGTACATACTATCCCTTCTAATTTTTCATTTGTTAATACTAATGAATCTGTTAAGTGTGCAGATGGAATAAATACTCAACAGGCTGGTTTAGAAGGAGGAAATGATGATAACAATGAAGAATGGCAGACTCAAAAAAGAAAAAGAAATCAAAAATCTAAAATGGTTAATATTCCTAAAAACAAGGAACCAATCCAGGAGAAAACCAAATGGAAGCCAACTGGTAATTTGATCAACAACAACAATGAACAAGACAAGGAGAAAGCTGGGAAGAACTAGAGTACTGAACAGCAAGGGAAGGATACTGATCCTAAGCATCAGAAAGGAAAAGAAGTGGAAGAAATCCAAGGCACAGGTGTTGACTTATCCCCCCATAGGATGGCTGGACCTTCCCTTCAGGATCAGCCACCCATTCCCCTAAATAATGTTGAGATTATCAATGTGGCTGATTCCCAGACCCCCATTTTCCCTTTGTCTTATTTTGCTGAAGTCTGTGGTGGTGAGGGGGGTTTGAAGGAGACACATACTAACTTGCAGGATGGGGAACCAAGGGGTGGGAATCTGTCTCATGTTTTGCATGAGAACCCTTTCACAGACCCTAGGTTGGACTTTAGAGCCCCTACTACCTCTATTGATCAGCATCAGAATATACATCAAAGTGCCAATAAGCAGAACCAGGTTGGTGAAGGTATTCCTACTCAGAACATCAACAAGGGCTTTATGGCCAAGGATTTGGGCCTTGTTGCCAGTACTAGTTCTATGGGTAATAAAACCAAGAAGAATAAGCCTAGCAAGAAAAGAAGGGATGCTTTAAAGATGAGAAATGAAAAACAGGTTGCTCATCAACATCAGTCTGTTGTTCAAGGTAATGAGATAGGCATGGTCTCCGAGAATGGGTGTGCTTTCAATACTGATCCTACCTTGCTTAGTTGTGATGTTGATGAATATGGTGTGATTAATTCAGAGGATGAAATTGACAAGGATAATCTTACAAATAAAGATGAAGAGGATGATGGTACAAGTCAGAGAAGGGCCCAGGAGTTATGCGCAAATCAAGATGAATGGTTACAAGAAGAAATACAACAGATGTCTGATCAACATGGTTTATCTCTGAGGGGGCTGAATCAGATCAGCTTCAAATCCAAGAAGAGACATGTGACGGCTACTATTGGTAGACCAAATACTAGATTATTTGCCTCCAGGTCATCTCAATGTTTAATACAATCATATGGAATGTGAGGAGTATTAACACCCAAGGAGCTCTGGAAAGGATCAGAAATCTGAAACAAATTCACCATCTATCCATGATCTCCATCCTGGAACCTTTTTCAAATAATTCTCATCTTGATAAGTACAGGATTCAACTTGGTATGGACAAAGCTGCATGCAATAATAATGGCAAGATTTGGTTATTTTGGAAAGAGGAAGTTGACTGCATTGTTCTTGACTCAGATGATCAGCAAGTGACTTGTGAGATTAATCAGCAGCAGATCCAACATCCTTACATCACCACCTTTGTCTATGCTAAGTGTAGAGATCATCTCAGACAACCTTTATGGGAAAAATGTTTCACATTGCTGACAGCAAACCTGATAGTCCTTGGTGTATTGTTGGGGACTTTAATGTTATCACCTCTACTGATGAGAAGTTAGGAGGGGTGCCTTACAACATGAAAAAGATTTTTGAATTCATTAGTGTTATTGAAGCTTGTGGCCTTATTGATCTAGGTTTTTCTGGTCAAAACTTTACTTGGTGTAATAATAGGGGAATGGATGCATGCATATGGAAGAGACTGGACAGAGCCATGGTTAATGACAAATGGTTGGATATCATGCCCTTCTCTACTATTACTCACCTTCCATCAGTTGGGTCTGACCACTGTCCTCTTTTACTGGAGATGGTGAATAGATCTGATCATAGCATCAAGTACTTCAAATTTTTGAATTGGTGGACTGATCAACCTGGGTTTCTGGAAATTGTCAAAGAGTGCTGGACTGGAAATATGTCTGGAAACCCTATGTGGTTTTTTCATTAAAAACTCAAAAGAGTGACAACCACTCTTAGTTCTTGGTCCAGGAATCAGTTTGGAGATATTTATGGTAAAGTCAAGGATTATGAAGAGAAGGTTAAACAAGCAGAAGAGGATCTGATTAATGACAAGTCAGAGGATAGAAGGACATACCTGCATAGCTTGAATGCAAAGTATATCAGATTCCTAAAAATTGAAGAATCTATGCTCAAACAGAAAGCTCAGTTGCAATGGTTTAAAGATGGTGATGCCAACACACTTTATTTCCATGCTCTTATCAGAGGTAGAAGGAGAAGATTATATCTCCACAGAATTCAGGATGATAGAGGTGATTGGATACGAGGGGAAGATGCTATTGCTGATGCAGCCTGTAATTATTTCCAGAACTTGTTCAGTGGGGAGGAGAATTATATTGATGAAGAGGTTATTAGGTTCATCCCTACCACTATCAGCCAGAACCAGAATGAAATGCTTCAAGCTATGCCTAATATGGAGGAACTTCAGCAGGTTGTGATGACTCTGAGTCCTTATTCAGCAGCTGGTCCAGATGGTTACAATGGTAAATTCTATCAGGTTTGCTGGGAGGTTATAAAGGAGGATCTATTAAAGGTTGTTCTGGCTTTCTTTTGTGGCCAGACCATCCCTAAATACTTCATTCACACTTGCTTGGTTTTGCTTCCTAAAATCAGTAACCTTAACAACTTTGGTGATTTCAGGCCTATCAGCCTTAGCAACTGTATTAACAAGATTTTTTCTAAGCTGATCAGTATGAGATTGGCTCCTATTTTGCCCCAGATAATTTCTAACAACCAGTCAGGTTTTATTAAGGGAAGAAATATCTCAGAGAACATCATATTGGCCCAGGAGATTATTCATCAAATCAAGAAGCCTGTGGTTGGAGAGAATGTGGTCATAAAACTTGATATGGCCAAAGCTTATGATAGGGTGTCCTGGTCCTTTATTTGTTTGGTTATGAGAAGAATGGGGTTTGGGGAACAGTTTATAGACATGGTGTGGAGAATTATGTCTAATAACTGCTACTGGATCATTGTCAATGGTTTCAGGCATGGCTTCTTCCACTCTACTAGAGGTCTTAAACAAGGGGACCCCTTATCTCCTGCATTGTTCATCCTGGGGGCTGATTTGTTATCTAGACTATTAAACAGACTTGATCAGGTTCCTAGTTTCAAAGGTTTTTATATGAAAAGGAGAGGCCCCCAGATTCACCTCAGTTTTGCAGATGATATCATTATTTTCACTTCAGGTACTAGTAACTCCTTGGAGTTGCTGATGGAGACTATTGCTAACTATGAGAAGGTTTCTGGCCAGATGGTCAATAGACAAAAAAGTCACTTCTTGGTACCATATATAGCTTTGCAGAGTACTTGTGATAGGGTGCATATCCTATCACTTACTTAGGTTGTCCTTTATATATTGGTAGACAAAAGGTGATTTACTTTTCTGAGATGGTTTCAAAGATTGTTGCAAGAATCTCTGGTTGGAAGTCCAAAATCCTCAATGTTGGTGGCAGAGCTACGCTTATAAAGCATGTCTTACAGTCTCTTCCAATTCATCTATTGTCTGCAGTTTCTCCTCCTTCCACTACTCTCAAACAGATCCAATGTCTCACTGTTGATTTCTTTTGGGGCTGGTGGGAAGGTAAGAAGAAGTACCACTGGTCCTCTTGGAAGAATCTGAGTTATCGTTATGAGGAAGGGGGAATTGGGGTAAGATTAATTAAGGATGTCTGCAAATCCTTCCAATTCAAGCACTGGTGGATATTCAGAACTAAGAAAACTCTGTGGGGAGACTTCCTTAAAGCTAAGTATTGCCAGAGAGCTAATCCTGTTTCTAAAAAATGGGTTGCTGGTGATTCCTTGGTCTGGAAACATATGATACAGAGTAAACATGAAATGGAACCTCATATACAATGGAAAATCAACTCTGGTAATTGTTATTTTTGGTGGGATGATTGGTCAGGGGTTGGGCCTTTGGCTCATCTCAGGGGCATCAGCAGCAGATTAAACAACATCAGGGTTTCTGAGTTCTTCCAGGAGGGTCAATGGAATCAAGAGATGATTTCTAACATTGCCCCTCCTCAAAGTGTGGACAATATCTTAAACACTCCTCTACAAGTGCTTAATGGGGTACCGGGTAGAGCTATATGGAATCTTAACCCTACTAGTGATTTCACTATTTCCTCAGCATGGAATCTAATAAGAGACAAGAGATCAAGAACCAAGATCAACTCTGCACTTGGCACAAAAATATCCCCTTTAAGTGCTCCTTTCTATTATGGAGGGCTCTAAAAGGTAAACTTCCTACTAATGAAAAATTGACAAGTTTTGGCTATGAACCCAGTAAGTGTTACTGTTGTTACAGACAAGGTTGGGATACCATTGATCACATCTTCAGTAATGGTCACTTTGCTCACAATGTTTGGAAGTATTTTGGTGCTTACTGTGGAATTCCTACTGACAGGATTCCTTTGATGAGTACCATTATGAGATGGTGGGGTATGAGGTTCAATAGTGATGTCCAGAAGCTCATTCTTCAGGCTGTTCCTATATTTATCTGTTGGAATATATGGAAAAATAGATGTGCTAACAAATATGCAGGCAAAAGATCTAATCTGGCAAGAGTGAAGTATTTAGTGACTAAAGATGTTTCTTATATGCTTAAGAGAACATATCCATATATTGACTAGCCTCTGAACTGGGAGGACATTGTGAATGTTACAGCCAAGTGTGAGCATGAAATCAATATTACCCCGGTTAAGTGGATCAAACCACCTGATCAGTGGGTGAAACTCAACACAGATGGTAGTGCTCTCTCAAATCCTGGCAGGCTGGGAGCTGGGGGTATTATCAGGAACAATGCGGGTCTCTTCTTGTTTGCCTATGCTACTCCTATTGGGGAAGGGACCAACAACATGGCTGAGTTAGAGGCTGCCATATTTGGTATTGGATGGTGTTTACAGTTGGGTTTCAGAAAGGTTATTCTTGAAGTTGATTCTGAGTTGTTGCAGAGATGGATCACCGATAGAAAGTATAACCCTCCTACTATTGACATTGCTCAAGGAATGACCAGGCTTCACCATGCTATTTCACAGTTGGAAGGTTTTAGATGTAAACATACCCTGCGTGAGGCAAATTTTGTAGCTGACACACTGGCTAAACATAGTCATAACTTTAGCAGTCCACAGCTATATATCAACATTCAGCAGATGCCGAAGGAAGCCAAAGCTTATTTCTACTTAGACAAGGATGGTATGATTACGTTCAGAAGAAGGAAGTCGAAAAGGATCAAGCAGCCACCCTAGGTTTCCATTCTAGGTTCACCAGGACTTCTCCTGGTTCCTCGCCTAATCCCTGCTTGTGTTGGTTATCTCTAGGATTAGGTGTAGGTGTTATTCTCTTTTTACTTTGTAAGGGGAGAGTCTCCCTTGTTTATTGCTTTCTTAGATTATATGTATGGAGAGTAGTACTCTCTTAGGTATAGTCTAGGTTTGCTTCTTGTTTTAGAATTGGGGACTAGTTGGCTGACCTTAGTAGGTTGACCGACCAGTGGACCACCATAAGGCGGAGGTAAGGTTTATGTCCCCCTCCTTTGTATTTTGTTTATTTTTGTTATTTATGATAAGGCTTGGGGTTGTGTGGCTCAACCCTTGACCGCCATGAGGGGTGAGATCCTTGGGTTAGGACTGTTAAAAAAAAAATAGAAGTTGAACCCGACAATCTTTGAAAAAAAATTATTACTAATATTAGACTTTTAGAAATAATAATACTTAAATATATTTAACTATATCATTTTTTTAGTTTCTCCACTATTCATTACAAATTTGTATTGTTAGAATAGAAATATACTAAGAATATATTTAAAAAGCCTATAATTTGTCTATAATAAGAAAAAGATGTAGATCAATAATAAATTAACAATTTAAAATTGATTTTATCTTTGTCAACAAGAAATTGACATCTAAAATTCATATTATTTTTATGCTATATAGAAAACATGTTAATAAAGAAAATGTTAACTATACGAAAATTAAAGTGAACTTTATCGCATGAGTATTCGCCAAAAATAAGAAAAAAAAGCTTAAAAATATTTTTATACAATTAATGTTTTTGGGCTTATTAGTGACAAAAGTGTCTTTAATAATTTATCCTTTTGTGGGAGGAAAAATGTTATAGTAGAGGTAGTGTATATTTTTTTAATATGTTTATTAATAGATGCATGATACACATACAATACACATATACTGAATTAATGTTACTTTAAAAATATGAAGGTCCTTAGATTATTGATTGAATTTTTTACTTTTCATTAAAAGGCATTGTAATAAAAAATTATCATTTCCTATTTTCCCTCAAATTATTATTTGATTATATTTAAAATATTTAAAAATTAAGGAGTTTTAAAATATATGATAAAAGAAACTATATTTTTGAAAATTAAGAAGTCTCAAATATATGAGAAGAAGAAAATATAAGGTAAAAGACATTACGAGAATTAGTAATTAAAGAAATCTAAAATATATAGCAAGAGAAAAATATCTTTTAAAAATTAAGGAGTCGTAAATATATGGTAAGAGAAAGTTATTTATGGTAAGAAGTATTGGAAAAATTAATAATTAAGGAATCCTAAAATATATGGTAATAAGAAAAAATTAAAATTATTCCATTTACTTAGAATTGTGTAGGTTATGTATGAATAAATCTTGTAGAAAACGTTATTCACGAAAGAGGTTTGATAAGTCTAAATTTGAATTAGTTGGACTTCAATGCGGATTCTGAATATCGAATAAATAATTAAAAAGAATGTATTTCCATATTAAGGATTTTCAAATATTTATAATATTTAATTTAATAATATTGATGTTACACACACGTGCAACGTACTTATGCTAAACTAGTATAAGTAATAAAGAGAAGAAGAAGAAAATATCATTCAATGAATTGTAGAGAAGAATAGAAAGAAGGGGCGAGAAGAAAACATGAGAGGGGAGAGGAAAGCGAGAGAGGGAGAAGGAAAAGGAGGGAGGGAGAAGAATAATGAGATAGAGGATAAGAGAGGAGTAAATTGCTAAAAAATCTCAAGTATAATTATGTTAGATAATTTTTTGAAAGTATCACTAGGTTATTTATATATAGTAACTATATTTACTTAGTTATAGTAATTTATACAACAACATACTAATGAAATTTCACAAATGAGATTTAGGGAGGGTAGAGTATATGCAGACCTTACTATTATTTCATGGAGATAAAAAGACTGTTTTTGAAAAACCCTTGGCTCAAGTGTATCCACCCCAAATAAAAGAAAACAATAGATATAGAATAACTATTGAAATGGAGATCAATATCAATTTTACAAGGAAAAAAATGATATAAGTAGTAGAATAATCAAAGAGTGGTAACAGCACAATCATAATAGCTCGAGTAGTTCTATGACAAATCTAAAAACGGCCGCAAGGCAAGACACCATTCTATCCCTACTAACCTTCTATCCTAATATGCGACCTTCTTTCATTTCTATTTAAGGTCATGTCCTCGGTGAGATGAAGCTATGTCATATCATGTTTAATCACCTCTCCCTAATACTTTTTTGGTCTATCCTTACCCCTCTACGTAACACCTAAATGCAACCTCTCACACCCATAGCTAGGGTGTCGACACACTTCCTCCGCATATGCCTAACCTATCTCAGTCTTACTTCTCTCCTCTTATCTACCATTGAGGCTACTCCGACCTTCTTCCAAATAATCTCATTCCTAATCTTGTCACTCCTAGTATGTCCACACATCCATCTCAATATTTTCATCTCTGCAACATATATCTTCTAACATGTGAGGTTTTGACTGGCCAACACTTTACCCTATGTAACAAAGACAATCTAACCACCATTCTGTAGGACTTACTTTTAAGTTTAGGTGGCATCTTCTTGTCACACAATACTCTAGAGGCAAGCTTCCATTTCATCTTTGTTGCCCTAATAAGATGCGTGACATCATCGTTAATGTTTTCACTACTCTGGATGACTGACCCGAGATATTTAAAGATTTCCCTCTTGGGAATAGGTTTAGTAACAAGCCTCACTTGCATGTCCAGATCGTCCATCACAATACTGAATACGCACTCCAAGTTTTCTCTTTTGGTCCTGCTCAACTTGAACCCTTTGGACTCCAGAGTTTGTCTCCAAACCTCTAATATATCTGTAAAGCCTGATAAAATTACCAAAATACCCCTAGTAGGGTCTATGCATAATGCGTCTTCTGATGCTTATATGGAAAATTCGAGGCCGGATTTGTGATTAGCATGAAAAATTGAGTGAGAAAATGGTCTCGGTCGATTTTTAGAGCGATTCGATCAAAAGATAAATTTTCGATCCAAAACGAAAAACAGTGGTGGTGCGCGACAGAGGCGCGTCGCGCACCTATCACGGAGAGGCACTTGTATCTTTTTCAAATTTTTCGACGGGATAGAGAAAAATCGTTCAAAAACTCTTTTCTGAAAATACACTGTTCACGACCAGTCCGCGTCGCAGATCGTGTCTTTTCCGAGCTGAAAATTTCTAAATAATTATGAGGAGCATTCCGGTCAATTCCCCACCCCTCCTAAACTCTAATACATAGCTAATAAGGTCGTTTCGATGTGCAAAGGGTCTAAAACCCCCATTCTAAGTCCTATTCCATAATCTAACAAGGCTAGGACTTGAGGAGAGAAGAGAAGGGCTTGAGTTGAGACATTCGAGAAGAGATCCTTGACGTACTCGGTTGATAGCTGCATCCCAGGTATCTAAGGCTAAACTAAAATATGGGATTGTTCTCTCATGTGCCCCATAGAGATCATAGATGAGTTGATGATTAAAGAGTCTACATGCATGAATTTTGATGGTGTTTCTTGAAAAATTGTTTTGTTATTACATGTTTTCCTTGTTGATGATCATCATACTATTTGTTTTCCTAACTTGAATATTTTCATGAGAATTTGCATAACCCTACATGACTATTTTGAAAAGTATGCATGATGAACATGAGAGAATGATGAGTCTAGAGCCTTAAGTTAAGATGTTGATTGTTGATTGTGATTGTGATTGTGATGATGGGTTGATAGAGTTTGATTGTCTTATGAGTCTCTACAAATGAACTCTAACAATGTGTCTATTCACTTGATTCCTAATGATTGTTCTAAATCTTGAGTCAGCGATGAGATTGATTGATAAGAGGGTTAAAGTCCCTATGAGATTGATTGATGAGAGGATTAAAGTCCCTATAAGATTGATTGATGAGAGTGTTAAAGTCTCTTTGAGATTGATTGATGATAGGGTTAAAGTCCCTATGAAATACCGATCGTTGACGGGGTTAAAGTCCCTACGAGTTTGGTTTGATTGGGTTGATGGTTTTATGAGCATTGAGTCCTGGGAGGAGTATCGAACACCGAAATGAGTAAGAGTGAGTTCCACTTGAACTCATTAACTACGTCTCCATACGTTGATGAGGCTTGGAACCATCACATATATTATGGTTCCCTCTTGATTAGAAGTCCCTGAAACAATAGAGGACTTATTGACGACTGACTCCATATTGGGTGAGCTGCTATGGTTTCGATTCGTTCCTTACCTGGAAAGTTTGGAATGGCTGTGGCAACATCAGCGTGACTGTTGTACATTCACTGGCTCATAAGTGATTGTTGTCGGATAAGAGAAACTCTCATAAATTTCCTACCTTGAGTACTCCGAGTCTAGATGAGAAAAGAGGGGGTGATCTCCTCTGAGATGAGATGTGATGAGATGAAAGGAGGTGAGATCCTCTGAGATGAGATGAGATGAGATGTGATGAGATGAGAAGAGGTGAGCTCCTTGAGATGAGTCTGAGGTGATTGATGAGTTCTGAGTTATTGATAGGTCACTTGTCTACTCTTTATTCTTGCATAGATAGACATTTGACTAATGATGTGATTTGATGTTTATTTTTGAGTTGATATTGTTTCCATACTATTCTACCGATTTTTGTTTCGCTCAGCTATTTTACATACTAGTGCATTCGAAGTACTGACGTCCACTTTGGACTGCATCGTTTTATGATGCAGAGGCAGGTACTATAGGTCATCAATATGCACTCCGTTGAAGATCTGAGACTCGAAGCTGATTTGGTGAGCCTCCCCTATTCCGGAGGACCCACTATTGTTATTTCATCTTGCATTAGAGTTAGATTAGACTATTTCGTTTATTTTTATTTGGGGTAGCCATGGATCTGTCATTGGCACCACATGATTAGTGATAGAGGCTTCATAGACGATGGTCGAGCATTGATGTTGAGATTGTGAGCTAGTTCTTTCTACTAGCCTTTATTATTATATTTATATTTCTTTGAGACTTCAGATGAGATATGTCCACTACTTACTTATGTTTTCCGCTATTCGGTAGAGTTATTTGATTGAATGATGTGATGAAGCTAAGTGGTTCGCTTGGGGACTAGCAATAGTCTTTGAGTGCCGGCCATGCCACGAGTGCCCTCCCGGGGCATGACAATATCATTAACTCTATCCCACGTCTCATCAATCAGTAATATGTCATCTGCAAATAGCATACACCATGGAACCTTCTACTGACTAGACCGTGTTAGCTCATCTATCACCAAGACCAAAAAAAGGGCTCAACACAAATTTTGATGTAGTCCCATCTCAATAGGAAAATGCTCCGAGTCTCCTCTTATCAACTCGAGTCTTGGATTCATCATATATATCCTTAATCGCTCTAATATACACCATCGGGACACCTTTAGCCGCTAGGCACCTCTAGAGGACATCCTTCAGCACTTTGGCATATGCTTTCTCAAGATCAATGAACACTATATGTAGGTCCTTTTTTCTTTTTCTATATTTCTTCACAATTCTCCGCACAAGATAGATTGCATCAATAATCGATCGCTCTAGCATAAATCTGAACCGATTCTCTAAAGTGAACACTCCTTTCCTTGCCCACATCTCCACCACTCTTTCACAAATCTTCATAGTGTGATACTCTTGTAATTATTATAGTTTTGGATATCACTCTTGTTTTTGTAGACTGGAACCATTATACTCCATCTTCATCTTTGGGCATCTTAGTCGTCTTCAAAATAACATTAAACAATCTAGTTAATCACTCAATATATGCCTTGTTAGTGCTCTTTCAAAATTCTATTAAAATCACAGCGCGTCCGATCGCTCTTTCCCTGCTCATCCTACTAATAACACGCCTGACCTTCTCAACTTCACCTGCAGTATCTAAATTCCTGAAGACTATAAAAGTATGCCAAATTGCCCAACACAATGTCTCATCTCTATTCTCATTTAAGAGTTTATAGTATGTTTGCCACCTTTGCTTGATAAATAATTTAATATGAGGAAAAAAATCTCTTGAAAATTTAATATGACAAACAAATAAAAATGAGAGCGGAGTACCATCTATTTTTATTGATAATAATTTTTTCTTTATTCTTGAATTCTCTGGAACATGGTCCATGGAACTAAAGGTGCACCTTTCTTTTTAACCCTTTTTCCTGCCTCGACTCCTCGCGTCTCCTTCTCCCTCCACCATTAACAAACCCGGCACCCTCTTTTATCTTCAAAAACCCTAAAACTTCACCACTCAAAATCTTCCTTAAACCTTTTTGGATAAAGCCCTAAGCTTTACTCAATTTTTCTAGTATAAATTTTAAAGAAATTCCAAGATACCACAATCAAAGACTCTAGAGTACTTTATTATAGCAAAGACTCAAACGTTCTGCTTCTATACACACTTCTTTGACTTTCAGGATCTTTGTGGATCCATTTTCTTTTTTGGGTCTTTGGAAAATTTAGCCCAAAAGAAATGGCTGCAAATCGAAGAAGGGTTGGAGATGATCGGTTTTATAGCCCACCGGCGATGAGGAAGCAGCAAAAAATGAAAGCCAAGTCAAGAATTGAAGCGGAGAGTCGAACCGAGTCTGACGACGGAGCATCGTCAACGGCGTCATTTTCATCGATTCGAATTGAGACTTTGACGAATTTCGATCGGTTTTTGGAGCATACGACTCCTAAGGTTCCCGCTCAAGTTTTTCCCAAGGTATGATTTCTTTGTCTGGGAATTTTTTTTTGTACATTGGTATTTGTGTAACGCTGCAGTTATTTAGGCAAATGGTCACTTCTCTTATTTGCCAATTACTAACCATGAAATTAATCTGTATCCCTTATCCTATTGCGCATTAAGTTATAGATGTTGGGGGGACAAGAAATTATGCCTTGATGTAAAAGTTGCTGCATTTCAGGTGTTTGTGAATGTTTTCAGAGTTTGTATCATGACAATGTCAAAGGGTTATGCTTAAACTAAATATTGAATATTTTACACTACTTTCTATGGAAAAAGAATATTAATGAGGAGAACTGTATTACTTAGCCTGTAAATGGTTATCTGCTTCTCATAGACTTGGGGCAAATTTGTTCCCCACTGAATTCTGCTACCACTGGCAAGACAATATTCTTTGAAACCGGAACCCATTGATAGCTAATTTTTTTTTATAGAATTTCACCTAGTTTCATCTGGTTAAGCATATGCCTCCTTCTAGATACTTAGTTGTATCGATTGTGTAAACTATATGGATCAGTTGTTCCCATGCAATGGTTTACTACTCTCTTCTTTCATTTCCATGGACTTGGTTGTATAATGTGTTTATGAAAAGCCAGGTTTCTGCTAATTTTATGCTCATTTCTTTCTTAAATCACACAAGTGAATAATGGCTAAACAATTGTCTCTTTGGCTTGGTTATCGAATGGCTTCATGTCATTAAAATCTAATCTCCTCATTTGTTTAGTGACTTTTTAATATTGCAACAAAGCAGAAGTTTGTGGAAAATCAGTTCGAATCCTTTGATCTCTTGATATCAAGTTGATCCAGTGCATTTACATATGTGCAGACAATCATGAGGGGGATGAGGAATCTTGACAATGATTCCCATCCTTACTTCATCTTGGGTGACCTTTGGGAGTCTTTTGGGGAATGGAGTGCATATGGAGCAGGAGTTCCTCTGGTTTTAAATCAGAGTGATTGTGTTGTCCAGTATTATGTGCCATATTTGTCTGGCATTCAACTTTATATAGACCCTTCGAGGCCCTCCATCAAGCAAAGGTAAGCTTGTTATGTGCACTTTCTGCCTATTTGCAGATGATAAAAATAGTAATTATTCATGCATATTGGTCTTTGAACAAATTCATGTCCGTCTGTTCGGGTGACAAGGAAAGTAGTGTCGAAGAGTTTCCAGAAGATGAATTCTCCATTATATGATAAATGTTACCACCTGATCAAAAATTACATAATGAATGTTACTAATTCTGGCTGAATCACAATTCTCCTAGTAAATGTTCACTTCAGTTGTGCGGATGGTGATTTTAGTGTATATTTTGGTTAGCTTGGGGTTTGGTTAATGTTGTAATTTTTCTTTTCTTTCTTTTCTTTTCTAAGCCTGAATCTGATTCATTCTGTAAAAGCCCAAGGTAATGAGAAGTGGATATCTGTACCTCATGGGCCTGCTAGTGCCACTCAATCAAAGTTGAAGTGTGCACTTTCTTCCATGTGTTGTATTGTAGGATATAGGTTTTCTATGGTTGGTCTGGGAAGGCATATTCTTAATTATAAATTTTGTTATTGAAGCGCTTCAGGTTTTTCATAAATGAACTTTAAGCTTATGTATTGCAGAAAGAGTGACCTTGAAAAATTTCGACTGAACATGTCTAACAGGGTTATGATGTCTTCTTTTTTTGATATGGCCTTGCTCTGGCGCAAGATGTGGCATCAAATGTGCATGTATTGTCCTTAGAGTTGAATTCTGTTGTTGATCATTTGATTGGCCTCTACTTATTTGAAGTTTTTATTTGTGTCTTTGCTTGAAGATGGAGGTAGCAAAATGTCTCAAGGCTATTAATATATTAATTGTGCTGCTCATTTCAATTACAAAGTGAAAACTAGGTTCTGAAGTAAGCGCTATCTTCTTCAATAATTGAACGATACAGATTGATTTGTTCTCTTAAAAGTGAGTTCATTTCAATTGATTGGTGCCTTTGCTTGTGGATAACTGGTATGCATTAGCTGCATTTTCTTTCAAATAACAATCTTGGGCTTAAAATTTTCCCAGGAGACCAGGTGAAGAAAGTGATGCTGATTCTCTCAAGGAAACAAGTAGTGATGACAGTAGTGAATGTGGAGCTGGAGTGTCAAGGATAGCCAATAAAGTTCACGGAAATTGGAGTCAGCAGAATATAATTGCATCAACCATTGATGGAATCAAACATCTGTCCCTAAAAAAGGATCCTTTATTAGAATCTTCCGGTGATGAGAATGAGATGGGGAACTCTCCTGGTCTCCTTGCATTTGAATATTTTGAGCGAAGTCAACCATATGGTCGTGAACCTTTAGCTGATAAGGCTAGTATTTTATCTTCAAACAGTAGTTTGTCTGTCTTCCATTCTTTTCTATGTCATAGCATTTATATTCTTTTGCCATACATCTGCAGATTTCAGGCCTTGCATCTAAGTTTCCAGAACTGAAGACCTATAAGAGCTGTGATCTGACTGCTGCAAGTTGGATTTCTGTGGCTTGGTACGATTTTCTCCTTTCAGCCTTCACTGAACAAATATTCTTGTGGAAACTCACTTGTTGATACTGAATTGTTTTTTCCGTTCCATTATGAAAGGTATCCCATATATAGGATACCAACAGGACCAACATTGCAAAACCTTGATGCTTGCTTTTTGACATACCATTCCCTCTCAACACCTTCGGGTGGTATGCCTTTCATCCTAATTCTTCTCTATTTCTGATATATTTGATGACAAAACGAGCCAGTTGATTGTTCTTAAAATTGCTGACTATCTATTACTTACACTTTTGCAGTTCCTAGGACTGACTGGCCTCAACAGCATGGCACAACTACTAGTAAAGGCATTGTCGATGATGGTATGTCCGCCAAGCTACCTCTCCCAATCTTTGGGCTGGCCTCTTACAAATTCCAAGCATCTTTTTGGTTCCCCAATGGAGTCAATGAATGTCAAAAAGTCAACTCTCTGTTACGAGCTGCTGACAATTGGCTCCGGCTTTTGCAAGTTAATCACCCGGACTATAGTTTTTTCCAGTCGCATAACTCATATCGAAGGTGAAGCTTGTCTTATTTTTTATTAAGCATAACATCCTGAGATGCTGTATAAGTTTTTCACTGGGTATAGCAAAACTAGACTTGCCAGTAGCCTTCTGTTTACACAATACAAGCTTTTGTACTTTTATTAGTTACCTTTAGATGCATGAGTGGGAAGGTTCAAGAGTGACCAGGAAGAGTTAGCATATCCACTGTTTCCTATAGCACCTTTTGTACATTGGAGCTCCTCAATCGACAATGAGTTCCTGGATATGATGTTCGAATGACGGCCGCTTTGGTCAAGCTAGCTCTATTTCAACTTACACTCAAGTTAACGTTGATTTTCAAGCAACTAGGTTGATTTTCTGTATGTTGTGTATAAATGAATGGTCTGTAATACCCACTAATACAATATCACCTTACAGTATATGACTCTGTATAGCTATGTTTTTAGAGTCGGGCTGAGTTTTTACCTTTTGGACTGGTCGGATGAGTATTCTAATTAAACACACTAACAGGTTTCAGGTACTGGATGGACGGTATGAGTTGCTATTATTTAATGATAATTTGTTATTTGATTTGATTGTATGGTACTGTATTGTAACTTATAAATCTATAAAAATGTCCTTAAATATAAATATTAAATTTATTAATATCTTTTTTAAATAAATATATAGAATCGATTAGAGAAACATACAAGCTAATATATTTTCAATCTATACAAACATCACAAGAAAATAAAAAAGTTAAGAACTTTTAAAAAAATGAACCTAAAAAAATAGACTAAGACATGAAAGAAAAGATAGGAGGCGGAAAAGAAATTTGAAAAGTTGATGCGGAGGGAAATAAGTAATAGAAAAATAATACATATATTAGGATAAAGTTTAATAAGAAATAAAGGATAAATTAAATTATTTAAATTTAAATAAGGGTATAGCTGAAAAAAAAATAAGAGAACCATGAGATATCACCAAATTGGTAGTTTCAAAAAGTGGAGATTTTCATGGTTACATAGCTATATAACAAAATCATACCATACTATATAATTAATGAAATAATCAAAACAAATATTGTTCTATTAATAATCATACCATATTGTACTACGAAAAACCACCATCCGAACGAGCTGTAAATCAGCCCATCTGAGCGTATCAGCTATACATATTTTCTGTGCAATTCTGCTCTGGGATCTTTGTCATTTACATACCTGATATTTTGCTTCACTACCAAATAATTTTAAACAAGTCAGAGATTTTACAATTTCCTACTTATCTAAAACGGGTGGTGATTTAAGGGGTCATTTGATTTGACTACAAGTTATGATGAAATATGTTATGTTGGGATTAGTAATAATGAAATAAGTTATGTTGAAATTATTTCTTATTGGGTGTTTGGTTTGTTACATAAAATTTAAGAATATGTTGTTTGTTTACAAAAATACCCTTCACTTTATTAGTTTTTTAAAATAAACCTTTCATCTTATATAGCTTAAATATTTTTATGTGTGCATGGTATGCATTTAAAATAAAACTTTCTTCTTATTTAATTTAAAAATAGAACTTCTATCTTTAAGTTTGTTAAAGTAAAAAAGATTTATGAAAAATCAAAATATATATAAAAAAAGGAATTAGTAAATAAAAATTATATTATATAGTGTGATATTTTAATTAAAAAATATGAAGAAATATCATAAAAATAAGGAGTGAAGGTTGTGAATATTATTATATATTGTATTAAAAATAATGTAAATACACATAAATATTCAAAATGAGATATAAAAAAGATTTAAAAGGGTACTTTTGTCATTTATCCTTTTTATCTCGGAATGAGTTATCCCGAGATTAGTATACTCCCAAAGAAGAGGGATAACTTATCCCGGTACTATTAAATGGTACCGGGATAAGTTATCCCGGGTTTACCAACCAAACATCAATTTAAGGGCCACTGTATTTTTATCCCCAGGATTAAATGCACTAATTCTTCACACGGAACGACCCATAAGTATCTATTCCTCTTCATGTTTCATTAATTTATATGTTGTAGTTTGACTTGATATTAAGAAAATGATGTCTTATTTAGATATTATTTAAATAGGCATGAAATTTATGAATGAAAAAAAGATATTTGAAATTTGTAATTTTATACTTATCATGAAATGATTTCAAAGACATTCTTTTTCATAGTTACTAATAAGATAAGAAAATCGTTGTTCTCAAATTATATGTAAGTGGTATATTTTGTGAAAACACACACATTTTATTGCTAAATTGTATAAGTATTTTATATATCCAAATAATTCGTGTGTGCCTGCTATTTATATTACTTCATCTATTTCAATCTGTGCTTATTTTTCACTTACCTGATTATTGTAAAATATTATTTTTTTTGAAAAGTTTTTCAGTAAGTGTTCTTAAAACAAAAAGGCAGTTAAGCTGCTCAAGCAGGTCGATATGCCAGCTTGAGGGTATATTCGTAATTTTTTTTGACTCTTTCATTGTAATTTGCTAATTTTATTTTTAGTATTAAAAAAATGCTACTGATCATGATAATTAAAGTTGCTCAAGTAGGTTGACATACCTACTTGAGCTGCTTGAAGGTATAATTGTAATTTTTTTTATGATTCTTCCGTTTTAATTTATTTGTCTTATTTTTAGTGTTAAAAAATGAGACTAATCATGATAATTATAGATGCTCAAGCAGGCAGCAGGTCGTCATGCGTGCTTGAGCACCTTGAGGATATGTCCGTATTTTTTTAATGATTCTTCGGTTGTAATTTGTTTATCTTATTTTTGGCGTTGAAAAAAGCTACTAATCTTGATAATTATAGCTGCTCAAACAGGCAATAAATTAAAATGCCTACTTGAGGGTATTATCCGTATTTTTTTTATAGTTCTTTCATTATAACTTATTTGTCTTATTTTTTGTGTTAGAAAATGCTACTAAATAAATTCTATCAAAAAAATAACCGATGCTAGCGCAGGTACGGATGTCTAGTTTTTAAAATAAAATAGAAAATAGTTTGGGCGTATGTCCTTTTGGCTTCAACTATTGCATTATACATGATTTCCGGAATCATAAATCTGAGTATGTAGAACTCTGTCCTGGCAAAGTACAGCAAGGCAATGGGTCTGTGTGTTCGAACTTCTCATCCAAAGTTGTGTCCTCTAGGTCATAATAAACTTCACTAGAAAGCGAATTTGGTTAGCCACCGGCATATCTTTCATATTATATTACCCACCACAGTCCCGTAACGTCCTTCACTGACGAATTTCAAAATGTACAACCTTTGTTTCCCAGAACACGTCTTTAACCAGCGGAGTCCAATGCAATTCAGCTGTTCATAGCAGTGATGATTCAGCTGCTGCTTCAACACTTGATAGTTTTAGTAAAACTAGCTATATACTCATATATATGTTTCTTGTTGCCTCACACAACTAAATTAGAATATCTATTAGCATGTTTGCTACATTGAAGATGGAAAACTAATCTAGTGTTTAATATACACATAAGTAGGGAGTTCTATCTTCCCCTAACTACTACACAGAATGGCAGCATCCTCTTCTTTTCTCTATCCATGCCAACATTATCTCTTTCACATTTAGACATCATCTTCAAGAAAGGTGGATAGCAATAGCCCTTGCACAAACTTACTCTTCCTCGCCTTCTCCTCTTGGTCTTTGTCAGATAGTTGCTCAACATTTCTGCTAAAAAAACAAAATCAACAACTTAGGACAGAGGTAAATAGAAATGGGACCAACAGCAAAGCGGGAAGTCAGAAGTTCAAAAACAAATGCTAGTAAACAAAAGCTCACTTCCATATATGTATATATATTGTCAACTTCTATAGCTGACAATCTCCCCTCAACCCCCTCCCTCCCAGGAAAGCATGACTTACATGTAACAAGAAAAGTGTACACAGAAAAATGACCACAGCTTTCCTTGACAGTTACCATTAGTTTTCTTTTGTCAAGTATCTGCAGGAGTACTTTGACCCTATTGACAAATAAAACTAGCTTAAAACATGTAGATGAGGTATGTATTTTGTAATAGTTCATCAAATTTGCATGTTTAACTTGAAATAAGCAAAAAAGGAAAGGGCTGTCCAGATTAAATAAGATATTCTACATTTCAATCATGGGACAGAAAGTTTAATCAAGTTACTAAACATGCATGCGATCGATAAAACAAGGTTTAATAAGGTTTGCCACTCAAACATACAATCATAGAGACAAGAACCAAGAAACTCCAGGGAACTAGGGTAATACACAAAGGAATATGCATTTGAGAGGAAGGGGGAAAAAATAGAAACAAAAGTAGGGATGTGTCGTTACCTTTCAGATGAGTTCTCAAGAGTGCTATCTTGTTTTGAACTTTGTTCAATAGAAGATAAAGGTTGAACATCAGGAATTTCATTAGCCAAAGGTGTATTGTGAATGAATGAAGATAACAAGGGATCTGGATCTGTAGTGGAGGAAGAAACCAAACGAGAGGATCCCCGAAGGATGGACTGCAAACTCCCTTCCCTTAGCTCCCTTCTTAAAATAGAGAGAGCTGAAGAACCACCTCTTTGAAATCTTCTCTTGCGCTGCACCTATGATGCAGTCGATGATAAATGCCATGCGTTAGACTAAGAGAAAACTGACATTAAAGCTTCAAAAGGATTCTGATATGATGCACATTTGGTACTGAAGCAAACCCCCCAAACAAGAGGTCTCAAGATCGAAGCTCATGAAAGATAACCAAAAAGGATACCTTTAAAATATTTCCATGTTGTTGAGTAATATGACCAACCAAATCCAATCCAATCCTTTTAGCACAAACCGGGCATATCTGCATATACAAACATGTTATCTAACATCAGCAAAAACATGATAAAATGGTTTGTGCTCTTCGACACCCTGATCATTTGCCAAAGATGCAACCGACAAGCTTGTAGCATAAAGTGTTCCGATACCCAGATTTTATTTTGTAGAAACAAAAATTATACAAACATGAAGTTATTTAATTATATAATCAGCAAAAATATAATTAATCTGTGTCTGATTCTAGCCCGTGTAATCAATATCCAAATTTCTAGTTCTAAGCTTATTATCATATTCTCCGGTTAATGATGCTGAGTCTTTGACTAAAAAAGATAACATGGAAAAAGCACAGTATCTTTGTCAATACAGAAGGTAAAAAGAATGAAACTGAACACAATTTAGACAACACATGAAATCCATTGTCGGTTGAACTTATGATGTTCTGGAAGTATTCTGCGTAGCTAAACATTTTCAGATACAATCCCTAAAATAAAAGAGCTAGTGTTTGAATTTAGTGACATTTTTAACGAAGTCGGTTATACTACACTCGACTTTTGGCTACCCCCCCCCCCCACACACACACACACCCCCAAAAAAAAGAGAGAATAGACAAAAAAGAAAAAGCTACGTTGCTACTTGGCAAATGCTGGTGAAGAATTGGTTATAGATTTGGCAGTTCTTCAAAAGCCACTAAACATTTAGGCAGCTCCCTTTCAAATTCTACAAGAGCCGCTATTCAACACATTTTTATGGAAGTCACAAATCATAAGTCACCATCCAAATAAGTAACTTTTTGAGCCCTGAGCAACTGACTGAGCACTAGAACACCTTAATCTCTGATCAATTAAGCGACTTTACATTTTTTTTCTTCTTTTCTGGTTAATGAACTACACAGTTTTTTCAACCCTATCGTCAGCAGATAAGGAAGGCCCTATTTCATTAGCTGACACTTACAATTTCAGAAAATTTATGAACATGGACAAGGAAACTTAAGTTAAACATACTATATTTTAAGCTAAAACTCCATAAAATAACACAGCAAAGAAAAGCCATTATCAGAAACTGGAGATTTGCGAAGTTGACAAAGAGTAGCTAAGCTTCAAGATCATTCTTTAATTTATAATCAAGAAATCTCCGAGAACGGGTGGCGGCGCACAGTTGAAACACAGTGGACAATGTGTCCATCACTCCACCATTCTCCACTTAAATATGGGGAATTTGTATATGGCAAGATTCATAGCCGTGACATGCGTCTAATCCCATACTAGACCAAAGTCCAGTGAGTCACTGCCATAATTTTTTCTTCTTTAAAAGAAAAGGGAGCTAAAACTGACTGAAGGAGCAAACAAGGAGTATCCAAACAGAGTATTCTTTCAAATTTCCCTTTTTTCTTTTATCTCAACAAGCGGGCAAATGGTGTGTGTAGCCTCCCAAAAGAGTAAATCCCCCCTCCCAATTGTAGGCTATAGCCTCCTCATTCCTACTATCAACATAATTGCCATCTCTCCTACGTCAAGAGAGAAAGCCGAAGGCTGAGCTTCTGCAATTTGGAACTGTCAAGGAAAGAAACAAGATACAACTGAAAGCCTTGACTAAGATATGATAATCCTAATGAATAACCTGGATATGGCTTCACTGGCCTTCTCTTTATGAAATGAGCTTCCAAAGTCTTTTCTTCTTGTTTAGATGTTTATGTTAGCTTGGGAGTTGGAAAAAAGGCTTCCAGAGTCTTTTCACCTTATGTTAATAATTTAGATTCGTCAAGTTGCGACTAAACATACAGTGTAAAGCAAGAGTCTTCATCTACCCATAAATCATCATATCCCGTAACTTGAGCCCTAAATCCCAAATTCATCTTGCACATCAATTTATTAAAAGTGATGTTGACAACCAGCTAACAAGAATAAAACATTTTTTCAAGGTTTGCTGGCACTCAAACTATTGGAAGAAGTCAGAACTTTTCACTTTCCATTCGTTCAGCATTACCTCAAACCGGAAGCTCCAAAAGTTGACTGGCAGAAATTGAGAAAGGGGTCAGAGAGATCATTTCTTTACCTTTTTTCCCAGAGAAGAAGGCAGTGATGTCTAACAATTGAAAAGAAGATGTAGTTGGGGGAGAAACAAGTCAAGGGCCAATTTGTTTTAAAAAAATTCTACTAGTATTGTGTGAACCATCACACTACTAGAAGAATGAAAAGAAATTAACAGCTCATATTTCAAACAAATATTGCCACCTCACTTTTTTTCTCTTCTTTATTTTAACTGGGAGCATTGTCAGTGACTAGCAGCTTGATCAATTTAATTGGAACTTCCACAAGATTGTGAAGATAGATTCTTATCACTCAGTGGCATGGTTGATCCAGATGTTATATAATTTTATCTTAAAAGATGAACAAGGGGAGCAGGCGGCTGAAACCACTTTGCAATGTAGCACCAGCGTTACTTGCACATGATGCTTCTGATATTTTGATATAGTTTGCTTTTATATGGTATATGAATTCCAAATTTATTTATCTCCACAGTTTGCAGGAGAGAAACCAACAAACTATATTTTTTTACACAGGCAAGGGTTACAGTAAACTATTTCACTTCGCTACTGAAGTTTGAAGTACAAAGCTTCACAAAACCAGTGTGATTCACTGCTTTGACTTTTTAAGTCGAAGCCTCTACAGACATAAACACAGGTAAAGCTTTAAAGGTACAGGATCATTTCATACAATGAACGCCATATTAATTGCCAATACTTATTCTCACAAACCCATTGAGTTCACAGGAAAACCAAACAAACCAATTTCTGAAAAAGGTCAATGTAAAGATGGCACAACAAATTAGAAAGGTTTTATGACCGTCCTTATAAAAAGAAAAGGAAGGTTTTATGATGGTCGCCCTGGCTATTAAAATCTTACGCATAACCTACATTCAATAACTAATGAAAATAAATTGGGAAAGAAGTACTAGTCTTAAAAGAAGCTGTACCCCATTCTTAGCCTCAACAGCATGCTCTTCGTCTATATGACAACATAGTCCAACAATATCAAAATCCTCTGCACAGAAAGGACAGAGAAACTCTGACTTCGGCTCCTCTTCACAATCATGCTCCTCTCCTAAGTTATGGATATCTGAAAAACACAACGAAAGTTCAGATATCATCCGCACCATGTTTTAAGAAAATGTCAGAAAGAATACCCAGAAATATAAAGGCAAGTTTCCTTCTCTCCATGCTTATCTTCCAATGGGAAACATATACATTCCCAAACGACAATCAGAGACTGAAGGGACAAGAGTTGATAAACCAAAACTATAACCTTCACATTGGGATCATTTCTGAGCATGAAGACCCTCAAAGAACAATCTCTAATTAACTACCAAATATAAACACCCTATCCAATTTTTTCATTACGGCTACTGAGAATAAGCAAAACCCACAAAAGCAAAAGTAAATTTCTTCATTTCAGGTAAGGAAACCTACTCCACAAAACCCAAGCTCAGGATTCTTTTTTTGGGGGGGTTTGTTCTTGTTTTTTATCTTCCTACCTGGTTCATTTCTAGGCAAGGGAAAATCAAGGAACAAATATTCGAAGTACATTCTAAATAAAACTGCAAGCTATGAAAAGCAAAAGCAAATGCAAAATCCTTCATTTTCTTGCAAAAAAGCACATCCCACCTCCGGAAATAAAACCAAATACAATTTTATAATGCTGGGTAAGCCTAAAATTAAGATAATAGTGACATAATACTGACCTGATCGAGATTGGTAACGCCTTGAAGAAGTAAATAGACGAGTCCAAGAATCTGAATCCATTATAATTATCCCAGACTAAGCAAAATAATATATGATTAAATCCTTAGAAATTTCAATAAGTTCTTGTACCCCTTTAGCTCAAAGATAAGACCTTTTTTTTTATGGAAAATAGAAGGAACACACAGATTCCGATTATTTAATCAAGAATTAGGACCAAGAAAGGCGAAAAAAAAAGAGAAGAGGCCAAAAATGGGGTTGTGAAGTTTCCTGGAAATAGGGAGGAAAAAGAAGAATAGGCAATAGCACAGCAAGCCTCCACCAAATTTCACGGTGGCAGGTGCTTGGAGTTCATACACGGGTTCTTTTGGTTTGGTTAAAGTTGAACTTTATTGCACGATTGGAATGCCCACTATGCACCTTTCACTTTTGGACCGACTTATTGAGTGTGGTCCAGATAAATGATTTTACTATTTTTTTTTTAAATAATAAGTGCGTCGTTTATTTATTTTTTGTGGATGGTGTATGGTAGTGATAGGGGAGCTATAGGAATAGTGTAAAATTAAGGTGCCTGGAAAGGTGAAAAGAACACAATTAATGTAAAATGTTTCTTTTATACTAAACACACCCATTATCTACGTGTGATCTTCTAGTCTAGGAAATAAGACACATCACTTAAATCTTTGTCCGTTTGTCATGAAAAACAATATCTTTAATTTGTTATTTTATGTATTTTAAAAATATATAAATTTATCTTCAAAATATAAGTAATTAATATTTAAAATCGTACTAATTACTTTTGTTTTTTAAGAACAAAAGAGTTTTTTTTTAATTTTTCACCTAGTGTTTGTTGTCCAATGTCCAATATCTATATTGGAGTATGATTATATTTGAATTTGTGCTACATACAGTCACATTTGGGGGAGATGATTTGTGCTGCATAGAGTCACATTTGAGGGAGCTATTACGACCCAAACTCGGGTGTGATGACACTTGCCTAATCCCACCAAGGCAAATAAACCTAAAATTTCAATTATAAAGATAAAAGTAGAAATAAAACACGAAGAAAGTAGATCACATGACTAACATTTCATAAACAAATACGGATAAATTAACATTACTTATAAATAATTTTAAAATCTGATATCGCATCTACAAGCCTCTAAGTATTACATTAGATGCAAAAGAAATAGAAGTCTATGTCTTTATACGTATAACATGACAAAAACATGATAAAGAGTAACGGTTGTATGCCAAGTGACAAGAAACTATTTCACAAACTCCTAGGCAACTCTCTCACGATGATGAGAAGGGTATTCAAGATATCCCGAGTTCATAGCTTGCACAAATGTAGATTCAAGAGAATGAGTACCAAACAACTCAGTACGCAGTAAGCAGTCCTATTCACCCTAGGTAAAACTATACATAACTCAAATAATCCATCACACATCATCTGAGCCTCCATAACTACAACTTGCAGAGGATAATCTATCGACCTAACATATAATCATGTTGAGCAAGAACAATATAATAGAAGAACTTAACGTATAAGTAACATCAATTAGTTCCAACCACCAGAATAAAAGGGAGGAAGGGGAATTCACGTATGCATTTACAATAAGAATCAATCAAAGATGATGAAGTGCAATGTGATGCAAATATCATATAAAGAGTGATACATGTATGCCTCAATGCTACATACCCATTAAATCTCTAATACTAGACATACATAACATAACAACAACGAAATTGTCATGACCCAGAACTAGGGCCTAGCCATAACACGTTGAATGAGATACCCGAAGGAACCTCAAAATAACCCTTTAGCATTGAATCAAGCATTCCAGGTAAATCAATGAGAAATACATGAGCGGTAGCATATATATAACATATCTCATAATCATAAGAAAGATCGTAACATGAGGGATACAAGTTTGAAACTAAAATAATACATAGGTCTAACAGAGGTAACATATCTCATAATCATAAGAAAGATCGTAACATGAGGGATACAAGTTTGAAACTAAAATAATACATCGGTATAACAGATGCCTCTAGTGCATAACATAGGAGGGGGCTCAGATAGGTCCTAGCTTACCGTGAACATAAAAGATAAGCTGACTCTAATACATAACCATAGCATAAAAGGAAGAAGATTGGCTATGTCCTAGAAGCATGAGGACTAACCCGATCGTCGAATAATCTCGATCTAGCCACGGAGATGGATAATAAAATTACCTACACCTGCATTGTGATATAATGTAGGAATAGAGTATGCATTAGTATGTTCGAATGTACTAAATATGCGGGCATGCAATTCAAGATAGGAATATAACAAACATTCATAACATAAACCATCATAAGTCCTCCGGAAACATCAAATCTTTCACTTTAAGCCATTTCCTTTAATCTGTCATAGTCTCATAGCATCATCATCATTATTCATAAGAGCATTTCATTTCATGTTGGGTCTTAGGTCACCTCTGTTGGAATCTGAGTTATGTCTCAAGTCAACCTTAAGGCACCTTCAGCTTCCTATGCTTAAATCAAATTAGGGTCTCAGGCTATCTCTGTTGGAATCTGAGTCACACTCATGTCAACCTCAGGCACCTTAAGCCTCCCATGCATAAAAATCAGATTAGGGTCTTAGGTCACTTCTGTTAGAATCTGAGTCATTTCTGAAGTCAATCTTAAAGCACCTTGAGTCTCCCATGCATAAATCATAGTCGAGCCTTAGGTCACCCTATGGCCCTAAGTCACCCCTTTTCATGGTCATGTTAGAGTCCTAGGTCACCTCTTAGGAATCTGAATTATTTCTCAAGCCAACCTTAAGACCCTAGATCCTCTCATCACATTCATAATCATACTCGTCATCAAATCATAATCATAGTCATACTCATGATAGTGTAAAGGGAAGGGTGTACCTATCCTCATCATCACACATCAACCCATGCATAATACTGAACATTCAATCATACTTGGAAGCTTATCACATTCATAATCATGTCACTTTCTTGCTCATATTAAAGTCATGATCAATATCATAAGCAAATTAAGCTATACTAGTACACATACTCAATTCATGTTCATTTTCATCAACTCAAATCCAAACTAAGTTCATGTTCATGGATCCATACTTAAATTCTGTTCATATTCATAAGTATATCCTTATTCGTGATAAAATTTTCATGTAGAAGCTTCTTTCATGTAAGATTAGGTAAGGGGGAATGTGATTATAGCACGAGTACATGAAATTCATAGTTAAAACATGATAATAAGGTAGAAACATATATAATTCATGAAAAAAAATGAATATTTAAATCGTAATCAAGGTTACCCATGTATGAACTCATAGTTCAAAGGGACATGTAAGTTCAAAACTCATGAAACCATGCAAATCATTGGGACAAGACTTAATTCATGCTTAAATCATCATTTAATAATGACCCATATCATAATTACATCAATTTGAAGTCAAAACATAAAAATCATACTTAGAACATGCTTTAAAGTTCATGAAATTAGATGAAGAGAATTTGGGCTCTAAGGTTGGAATATAACCAAGGATCAATCCACACATACCTTGCTTAGGAAGATGAGTTTGAGAAGGAATCAACTTAGTCTTGAAACTCCAAGTGAATCCCTAGCTTGAATCTTAAGTGAAGACTTGGAGAGTGTTTCGAGAGTTTTTATTCTATAGACTAAGTAATAGGCTTGAATGAAGTGTTATGAAATACATAGGGGTTGATTTAGGAGGATACTAGAGTCATAGAAGGTCCAAAATACACTTAGAGTTAGGGGAAAAACACCAAAAAGACCTTATTGAAAAGAGACTTAAAAGTTGATCTGGGAAGCACCACAGAGAGTTTCACTAGCCATGAACCTTTTCATGATCCGTGAAATCCCTTCCGTGAAAGTGACCCTACATTGATAGGTTGTACAAAAATAGGCGTAATATTTTGCTCTGAACTCGAAATTAGGTGAAATTAGATGTATTGGAAAGCTAATTCAAAGAGATTTGATTTAGTAGGTCATAGACCACCTAATTATTTTTGTGCAAGGAGATTATTATTTGAAATTGACCCTTATACCAGTTCATACGAAAAACTTAGCCGATAGAATTCCTTTGAACTTGGCCTGATGTAAGAGGCCTCTTATGACCCTAAACCACATATAATACACTTCAAAACTTAGGAATTGAAAATGTCTCTGAAGGGGCACTTTGTCCAAAAACTCATGGATACACCTTTTCTTGCCTTGTAAAGGCCTTGCGAAGCCCGAGACCTTACCAAACTTTTTTGGAAATGAAATTTTGAACCTTGATCCCTTATTTCAAGGTGTGGAATATTGCATTCTCCTCCCCTTAGGATCATTCATTCCCAAATGAAAAAAATTTAGCTTGAATAGATCAAATTAAACATGATCAGCCCACATGAATGCAAGAATGCAAATCTAACATCAACGTCATGAAATCCTTACACCTTTGCCAAAACATCATCCAAAACTAGTTACATGAGCATGCATTCATGTTATGATATGAGATCATTAAAAGTAGGGGGTTCGAGCCATTAAACATGAAAAATCCTATAACCTTAGCCTTGAGTAGAGTAGCATTGACAACTAGCAACCCTCCATATGAAAGCAACAACGCAACCCCAACACCATTTTCATGAAATCCTAGTACTTATGTAACAACTATCATTCACCTTTAGTCCCATGAGCATGAATACACTTAAAATAACATGGGAAAGTTGGAACGTAAAGAGGCATATGGGAAAGCATGAGGAACTAACACTCCCATCAATATCACAATCACTCATTTGGATCTAACATGAGTGAATAATACAAACTTAGCATTTAGAACCATGAAATCATCAAGTCTATGCTAAAACATCATACAAATTAGCTTGGTGAACATGTATGCACATTATGACATGAAAACATGGAACAAGAAAAGTTGGGTCACTTAATCATGAAAAACCTCTTACTTTAGGCTTGAGGAGAGTAGAATAGGTAAGATATCTTTTATTAGCATCCAGATCAAGCAAAGCATACACTTCAAAATCGAAAGCTTTTACCATACAGTCACCACTCTGGGAGCCTCCTCCACGTCCCGCCTAGCATGTAAAGCATAGAATCTGTTGTTGTGCAAGGGCATCACCTTGAGGAACCCTTGGTTGATCTTGACCAACCGATATAATTTGCCCTTAAGAAAGACCTCCTTGACCTTTCTTTGAAGCATTTGGACATTTAAATAGTCTATGACCGGTTTGGCCACACCCAAAACAAATACCCATGCCCACCAAGCATATATCATAATGCCCCTTTCCATACCTAGCATACCTCATATTAGTCAGTCAACCTACATCTTGAAGCCGTTGACCCTGTCAATGGTCATTTCCACCACCCTTACTCCTAACATTAGAGAATCCTCCTTCAAAGGGGCCCCTCTTAGACTCTTTGTTCTTTCTCTCCTTCATCTTTTCCCCTTCAATCTATTCAACATAGGTCATAAGTCAGAAAATGTCCATCTCCTTAACAAGCATAGCAGTGCGACATTCCTTGACTACAAGTCTGAGATCCCCAAAATAAACTCGTGCATTCTACCACGGGGGTAAACAATTAGTGTAGGAGTATACTTTGAAAGCTTAGAGATACTATGTGTTCTTGAAAAGAATTTTCCTCCAAATATTTTTGATATAATGATATATTTGACCGTTCAATTGGTAAATAAAATTAAGCTTGGGGGTATAACTCATTTGAATTGGATGTATGCTTCTGAAAGAAGAATATGCCAGTTCAAAGGATTGGTTTGCAATCGATCAATTTCAGAAGGATGCATAACAGAGAGCTCTTCGGCCGATGATTGTTTGATTTTCTGTTCGAGGTACCTACCTATTGGTGTGAAGACAAGATTTACTAAGGACTATATTGATGAGGAGGAGGACATTCAAACAGAGCGAGATGATTTCTCACGTATGTTTTCTAAGAAAGGTCATCCAATTGGAAGTGAGAAGAAACAAAAAGAAAAGACTTTTGAGATGGATATTCATCAGTGGTCCGAAGCTCATCGCTATGCTTTGTTCAATACTGGAGATGAACAAGTAGATACATTTATCAAGTAAGATAAAATAATCATTTATATGTTTAACTTTGTGTATTTTTATAATTATATATTTTAAATTTCATTTATAAATACATAATAGTTAAATTTGACATGCATCCTTACAGGAAACACAAGAGTTTAATTAATAATAGTTCTAGAGGAAATGCATGGGCAACAACAAAGATTCATAGTTGAGAATTTGCCAGTTGGTTGCAAGATAAAGTTAAATATATTGAAGTGTTTAGTCATTTGAGATGGTTAGCTAGAGGTCCTATAAAGTGGCTAAAAGACATACACGATATTTCATTAATGAATATCGATTTCATATGATGACATGAGATGCCCCATACAAGACTTAAAATAGTGGTGTAACTTTGTCAGCAATGACCGATAGTTTTGCTAGTGCAAGAGACAAAAATCTTGTTGATGGAATGATTACCTATTATGGAGTTTTCAAGATATCATCGAGATTGATCATTATGGTTGTTTTAGTGTTGTTCTTTTTAGATATGATTGAATTCATAATGAAGTTGATGGATATAGATTGAATCGGACATACATTAACAAACTATGCAACACAGATGATCCCTTTGTACGAGCATCTCAAGTACATCAAGTTTTTTATGTGGAAGATCCAATTGAGAAAGATGTTTATTGTGCAGTAAAAAATGTTCTTGTTGATTTATATGATTTGGAGGAAGAGAACTATCCTAATATTGGCCAAACATTTTGAAGGGAGTTTTATGATAACATTGGTTCATCAGATAAATTGCTTGATATTGATGTCAGATAGTCAAGAGAAGATCAATCAGTTGATATCATTGATATTTTCTCCTCTGCAGAATTTTCAGAAGATATAGCCATCGAAAAATCAGAAGAGGAGGATCACTTTGATGATACTGATTGGGATTGGATGGAGGTAGATGATTAATGAAGGATCTTTCAAACTTGTTCACATTTATACTATATATTATGTTTTTAATGAGTAATAAATGTCCTTCTTTGAGAAATAATTCTTTATAGTTATGTTCTAACTAGGTAATAATGATGAGAAATTGAAGATTTTTTATTTTTTTCGCATTATAATCATATAATACATTTGAGTAGATGGATACTTATGTTTTTTTTCTCATATTCATTTTGGTATTAGCACTTGTATTGGTGAGATACTCGTTAAGTATTTTTTAAAAAAAATATCTTTTTCAGTATTCATCAGCATCTTTCTGCAATTCTTCCAAAGAATCTTTCATTTCACTGTGGAGCCTCGTACAAACAATCAGGTGCTTATTTCACTCTAATATTTTTTTCTTTATATTTGGATTAGTTTTTCGCTAGTTTTAAATCATAGTTCTCTCTACATTGAACCTGCACTTTGTGTTCGGCTATCATGGAAACAATTTTACTTATACGAGACAATTGAATATATTTAATTAAAAAATCTTAAATAGGATAAACAATTATAGAAAGATCATAATTTCAATAGAGACAAACAACAAAAGCAATTAGCATTTATACAACATAGCCTAGTTGTTAAGTTTTGCACCCCCTACGGATTTGCCTAATCGTTGGAACAGGTTAACCGACGTGTTTCAATGATGCGGAAATAAACTGGAACGCAACAATTTTACGTGGAAACACCCGGCTCACAAACGGTGAAAAACCATGACCTGTACCTCTACAGGATTTACTCCAACTTCACTACTTCAATATGAGCCTTCAACAAACGATTACAATTTCTAGTAATCTAAACTTCAAAACTACTTCAAAAACTTCCTAACTTCACATAAACCTCCCTAGGCTTATGTTCCCAACGTCTTCGAGTTACCCCCAACTTGAAGACTAGAATCTAATCTCAGTTATAGACTCTGAGAGATTACACAATTTGTTCAAAATTACAAAGAGAAAACAAATCTTCCTTAGTCCTATGCTATCACGCCGTGCTTCTCTTTTTCTTCGTCTGTCTCTCTCTTTTTTCTGTGTGTCTTAATCTCTCTTTTTCTCTCCGCTTCTTTCTTTTTTTTGCGCCACTCTTTCTGCTGTCAGGTCCTCTAGCTTTATAGTAATCAATAGGAGTTTTATTTGCTCTAGACCTCTTTTAATAATAACCACCAGGGGGGTCCTTTTTCACATAGAACTTCTTCTTCACATAGAATTCCTCTTTTTAAGCATCCTGTTGAATTAGAACTCCTTCTTCTTATTAAACTCCTTCTTCTCATAGAATTCCTCTTTTTAAGCATCCTTTTGAATTAGAGTTGTATTTTAATTTGAATCCTTCTTCTTGCCAACTGTTGCTTTATAGACCTTATCTCCAGCACCTTTTATCCACTTCAGATCGTGTGATGCGTGTGCAGTTTGCCACGGAAACAGTACGCTGAAAGAATCGGGTAGTCCAACCTGTTTCATTATCTTTTGTCAGCCATCAAAACTTTACTGCTCCAACAAATTCCCCCTTTTTGATGATGACAAAATTTCTGAGTGTCAGGTCTATTCATCTTTTCTGATTTATTTCCAACTTTCCATAGTTCCCCCTGACTGTGTGCCCTCTGTTTGTCCAGTAGATGGACCAGGTAGCCTGACTTGTTCCTCTAATCCAGCTCATAGTCATCCTGTCCTCCCCTTTTTAAAAGGTGCAAGTGAAAGAACCTTGTGCTTATATCCAGTCATGTGCCTTGAGCAAGCTCTATCCTTGTACCAATGCTTGCTTTCTTTCACTGCAACCTGTAAGACAGATCAAGGGTTAGTTTTAGGAACCCAGACTAGCTTGGGTCCTTTCCAGTTGTAAAACGGATGAATGAGATCCCTTCTTGCCCAAGTAGGCAACATGTTCCTTGACCTGTTTCTTTTATCATTTTCATGCCTCACTTTATGTGTTTCTATTCCTAACATTGTTTGCAATTGGACACTCAGTAGTTGGATGTCCAATTTTTCCACAGCGGTAGCACAAATCAGTAGTAGTAACATTCTCCTGAAAGAACCCTATTCCAGCTTTCTCAATGTGACTCCTGCTTCCTAGATGGTTCACTATTCTTGATGACTGAGTCCATCTGTTTGCCTTTTCTAAATGCAGTTTTAAAATGGAGTTTTCCTGGGTCAATTTTCTCACTTTTTCTTTCTCACACAAAAACTCAATTTTGCATTCTTTCAACTCAGCTTCTACCTTCTGATGCTCTTCATCGTACTTTCACCCTTATCAGCAGCAGTTAACTTTTGGATTTCTGACTTTAGGTTCAACACAAGTGAATCAAGTTGTTTAACCTGTTTCTTCAACCTGTCATTTATTTCTTTTTCTTTATCCAGACAGTTTTTTATCTCAAGATTTTCAAATTTTTGATCTGAAAAATCTATAATTAGTTGATCCTTTCCATTTGCTACTTCTTGAAAATCGTCTATCAATCCATTCATCAGCAAGATTAACTTCCTTTTTGAAAAGAGATACAACTTTTCTTTCAATTCAGAAATACTTACCTCAGATCTGTCATCTTCTTCTATATCTGAATCTCCAGCAGCCATGAATGCAGTTTCATCAATATTTTCAGTATCAGAATCTTCCAGACCTAATCCCCAAGCGGCCATCATGGCATAGTTTTCCTTTTCCTTTTGCTTAGTTGCTTTTTCTTTGATTTCTCTTTCAGCCCTTTCCTTTCTCCACTCAATCTCCCATAGAGGACACTGTTTGATGTGATGATCAGTTTTTCCACATTTGTAACATCCAGAGTTGCTTTTGTCATCGGACTACTTCCTGTTACCAGTGTCATCGGACCACTTCCTGTTACCTGTTTCTTTCTTATCCTTCCCTTTCCTGTTCCTTAGAAACTTTTTGAATTTTTTAGCTAGAAATAATATCTGATCTTCATCAAGATTTGATCCCTCATCATCAGAAACTACTCTAAGAGCGAGTGATTTTTCATACATTCCCACTTCTTCCTTTTGCTCTTCCATGTTCATCTCATATGTTCTGAGATTTCCAACCAGCTTATTCAATGTCATGGTTTCAATATCCTTAGCTTCCCTAATGGCAGTAACTTTTACATCCCACTTAGCTTTTGGTAAAATTCTCAGAACCTTGTCTACCTGTTCTTCAGAGGTAAGCACTTTTTCCAGAGAAGCCAGTTCATTAATAAGTAGTGTGAGCCTTGCCATCATCTCTTGCAATGTCTCATTCTCTTTCATCTTGAAGGTCTCATATTCCGTAAATAGCATGGCAACCCTGAACTTTCTGACCTGATCAGTTCCCTCGTGAGCAATTGTAAGAGCATCCCAAATTTCTTTTGCAGTAGAGCAATTTGAAATTCTGTTATACTCTTGTGGACCAAGACCACAAATCAAAATATTTTTAGCTTTGGCATTTTTCCTCATGGCCACCAAATCCTTAGCGTTGAACTCCTTTCTCTCTTTCGGCACTTGTTGGTTCTCCACTTATTTCATAGGAATAGTAGGCCCTATAATAATTCTATCCCAGAGTTCGTAGTCTTCTCCTTGAATGAAGTCCTCCATCCTAGCCTTCCACCAACCGAAATGTGTTCCATTGAAAAGAGGAGGCCTCACAGATGATTGTCCTTCTCCATGTCCAAAAGGTGGTGCAGTATTCATCTGGATCAATTCATAGGTACTAGCCTTTAATAAGAAAACCTGCTCTGATACCAACTGTTAGGTTTTGCACCCCCTACGGATTTGCCTAATCGTTGGAACATGTTAACCGACGTGTTTCAATGATGCAGAAATAAATTGGAACGCAACAATTTTACGTGGAAACACCCGGCTCACAAAAGGTGAAAAATCACGACCTGTACCTCTACAGAATTTACTCCAACTTCACTACTTCAATATGAGCCTTCAACAAACGATTACAATTCCTAGTAATCTAAACTTCAAAACTACTTCAACAACTTCCTAACTTCACATAAACCTCCCTAGGCTTATGTTCCCAACGTCTTCGAGTTACCCCCAACTTGAAGACTAGAATCTAATCCCAGTTATAGACTATGAGAGATTACACAATTTGTTCAAAATTACAAAGAAAAAACAAATCTTCCTTAGTCCTATGCTATCACGCTGTGCTTCTCTTTTTCTTTGTCTGTCTTTCTCTTTTTTTGTGTGTCTTAATCTCTCTTTTTCTCTCCGCGTCTTTCTTTTTTTTGTGCCACTCTTTCTGCTGTCATGTCCTCTAGCTTTATAGTAATCAATAGGAGTTTTATTTGCTCTAGACCTCTTTTAATGATAACCACCAGTGGAGTCCTTTTTCACATAGAACTTCTTCTTCACATAGAATTCCTCTTTTTAAGCATCCTGTTGAATTAGAACTCCTTCTTCTTATTAAACTCCTTCTTCTCATAGAATTCCTCTTTTTAAGCATCCTGTTGAATTAGAGTTGTATTTTAATTTGAATCCTTCTTCTTGCCAATTGTTGCTTTATAGACCTTATCTCCAGCACCTTTTATCCACTTAAGATCGTGTGATGCGTGTGCAGTTTGCCACGGAAACAGTACGCTGAAAGAACCGGGTAGTCCAACCTGTTTCATTATCTTTTGTCAGTCATCAAAACTTTACTGCTCCAACATTAGTTATCTTGGGAAATTATTTCGTGGAACTGACGACTAAAAAACTGGAACACCGTAAGCTTATTTCACGGTTCTACAGCTGTAGATATAGGGTGATAGCAAGAACTAAAGATGAAATTTTGAATTGTGGACTCTAAAATGAAATTACCTTTCCAAATCTGAATTCTGACTCAATGAAAACGTTGTTGAATTTCTCCTGTATCTTTTGGTATTAATTGTTTCTTGAAAATGTCATAGTCTCAATAGCTCTTTTCTTAAAAAACATCTCATTTCAATAATCTCAAGGTGGTTGCCTGATCTTCTTAAGTTGTCTCCTTCTGAAATTTGCCAAATTGAGCATGTCCATGCTGAAATATCCTCTTGCCTCTTTTGGTAGTTGCTGCTGAACATAGTAGTGTTTTAGGAATATCAAGCTAGTGATATTTTACGGAAAGAGCATCTGCAATGTAAATAACTTCTCTTCAAACATCCTGTAGATACAATGGATGTTTGCTACTGTGTTTTACCCATTTTGTAAGCAATTCTGAGTACACTACTAGGATTATTGTTTTGTAACCATGTTAAATATATAATTGAATCCTAAAAATGGCTAACTGCATCTCTGCCTGTTTGTTAGTTCCAACTCCAGAAGGTGTAGTAAAGGCATAGATCATGTTACCATTTGAGTTGCTCAAAATGCCTCCACCTCCTATTTTTCCTGGGGTTTTTAGTGCACTTCAATAGAGAAAAATTTGCATATAATAGATAAGCGATTTTTGAACTCATTTTTGTACCAAAACCCCTGCCATCTGATCAGCAGGTTGTTTAAAGGTAAGGTGCGGTGTTTAAAGGTAAGGTGCGGTGATTCTGGCCAATGTTAGCAGCAAAGTATTTCCAAATTTGATTTGCAAAGTGTCCCTCAACAAAGATACTATCAACAGTGTCTAAACCAGGATTGATACAGAAGGCACAACTCCTAGGATCAACACCAAAACACATTAATATTTCATTGGTAGGGAGCTTATTTCTAAGTTCTCTCTAAAGAAGAAAGGAACTTTTGAAAGGATTGTGTTTGTTCCAGATCAAAGAGTTGATCCTAGTTGTATTTTTCTTTGCTCTGATAATGTTCCATGTTGAAGAGCATGAGAACTTGCCACTCTCACAAGGTTTCCATATAACTGCTCCATTGAAATAAATCTAGGGACTAGAAGAGGAGGTGCAAATGCCCTCATCTACTACTCATTCCACTGTCCATTTTCCAAAAAATAAGATACCTTGATATTTCTTGCCTCTCTAATTCACAGAGTGATTGACCAGAGGATCAATTCCTAACCAGTTATCCCACCAGAAAAAGTAGGTTCCCAAGAGCAACTTCCATTGAATATGATTCAACTTCCACTTGTTCACACTTCTACTATATATAATGTTTTCACCGAGTAATAAATGTCCTTCTCTAGAATATGTTTCCTTATATTTGTATTCCAACTGGTTAATAATGATGAGAAATTGAAGATTTTTAATATTTATGCTTTATAATCATATAGTATATTTGAGTTGATAGATACTTATGTGTCTTTCTCATATTCATTTTAAGATTAGCACTTGTACTGATGAGATACTTGCTAAGTATTTCTTTTAAATATTTTTTTAGTATTCATCACCATATTTCTACAAATCTTTCGAGGAATCTTTCATTTCACTGTGAAGCCACAAATAATCCGGTACAACATTTGGCTTCTAGACTTGCTATTTTTGTTTCAAGTTTATTTTATCGATTTCACAAAAATAAAACTGTTCACATAGAGAAAAATCTTTTATCCTTGTTACTGATCCCAGTCAAGTTATCCTCTTTATATTGATCGATTGCCACTGATTCCAATAATTAGTAACTGGAAAAAAAAAAACCTTGAACTGCAAAAGGCCTAATTTGATCATTAATATTCAACCATTCCCCTAAGCTTTGCAGTGGATCATTCTTTAAAGTAACTTCTCTGTCAATACTTAAACTTGCACACTATTTTATGTTACTATGAATGTATTTCCATAAGATGAGGGGGGTTCTGATTTAGGTTTCACTATATGTATGTCCTTGTTGAACAAATGAACATATGATTACCAAAGAAAAGATTGTGTTCAGATTTAGTAACTTATTTTTTTCATTAGTATTTCTAACTTGTCCACTCTTAAAGTTATATATATTTTGATAATCATGAGTCAACAAGGGCCCTTAAGAAGAACCAAAATAACAAAGAAAAGGGCATATGCTAAACCTGAAACGTTATCCTCCTTGGTACAACAAAGACAATCATTTTCAACAACACAAGAAACTTTACATGTTGTGCGATCAGAGAAAGATAATCTACTAAAGTTAGTTGAGAAAGAACTTCCAACCGCAAATCAACAACCAGGAGCACCACAGACTGAAACAAATGAAAAATGTGTAGAGGAGCAACCACAACCAAATGTAGAGTAGCAACCAACTGTAGAGGAGCAGGTGGAAATAAATTCTACAACAAGTCATCAAACAGATAAACAATCCAAAGAACATGGTACATAGAGCTTATAAGCTTATTATATTCAATTATGAATTCTACTAATTTAATTTTTCTATAGCTTCAGACCCTCCCATTCAAAAAAACATGAGAGGTACAACACAAATGCTAGAGATGCATGCAAGACAAGAGCGTAAGCTAATCCTACAAAATGACAAAAATCAACTCGTTGGTCCGACCAAAGATGCTGTTGTAGAGTTAAGCAACTTTCTTGGCACATTGGAAAGGAATGTAACCCTTTGCCCTCTGGATATACTAAATTGGAGGTATATAGACACAAAAGATGATTTATGGGCATATACTTAGGTTTGAAGTTACTAATGTTATTACTCATTAAAATTATTTTACGTATTTTATTATCCTAATGAAATCAAATTGTAGGAGAAATATGATATCCTTAATGCTGTGAAAGAATGGGATTTAGAAGTAATTGGATCTGCTTGGAGAAGGCATAAATTTCACTTGAAAAAATTATGGTACAAGTCATGTTCTAATCATGAAATTCTAATGGCAAAAAGGCCTCCTTATGTCCCAGAATGTCAATTGAAGGAACACTTCTAGTATTGGGACTCTGATAAATTCAAGGTAAACTTAATTTTGGAATCTCAATTTTTGTTCTCTATTGCGATATGGCTATTGAAGCTTATTTTTCTCTCTTTCTACTGTTATGCTAACGTTGTTGGCACCTTTTTCTCTTTTCTTTTTTACTCTATTATGTTTAGTTAGTTACTTTAAAGATGGTCTATTTTATTAATTTATTTATTTGCAGAAAATGGCTGAAAACAATACTAAAAATCGAAAAAATAGAAAAATCCACACACTTGCTTTCACGCTCCGGGAGGGTACCCTAGATGTGGCCGGCACTCAGAGACTAATGCTAGTTCCCGAGCGAACCACTTACCCTCATCACATCATTCAACATCAACACAGCGAAAACATCATAAATAGAGTACCTCAGATAAGGGTCAAATGGCCAACATCAGTCTCAACATCAACTAAGTAAGTAAAGTACTACTCAGTTTATAAGGGAAACATCCACATCAACCTCGACATCGTGTCTACGAAGCCTCTAACCTGACTCAACTGTCTAAGAATGGTGCCATGACATGCCATGGCTACCGGACTCAATGCAATAAAGGAAGCATAAAATAGAAGGGTCTCCTCCGGATAGCAAGGAGGTTCACCACAGTCTCAACTCGAAATCTCTGACTTTAACGGTGCGCCTACTGAAGTCCTCTAACTCCTGTATCTGCATCATTAAACGATGCAGCGCCAAATGGCGTCAGTACGTGGAATGTACTGGCATGTAAAATAGCTGAATAACAGGATAAGTACACAACATAAAGAAACATCAACTCAACATCATACTCCATCAAGATGTCAAAAGTCCATCTAAGGCAAGAGATTAGATTAGATAATTGACTCATCAACCTCTCATCAATCATCGACATAACATTAAGCTCATCTCAAGGAACCTCAATATCAACTCACATCAAAGGAACATCACATCGACTCAAGGGAACATCACATCAACTCAAGGACTTGACGCAAACACCACATCAACATCAACATCAGAGTTCTATCAGATGGAACCTAACTGGGAGTTTCTCTAACCGACAACCATCACCTATGATCCGGTGATGATACATCGAAGCGATGTTGTTGCCACATCCATCCAATACCCTGCCCGGGGTAAAGGACATTACCTCAGTGGGTTCAGAAGAAAAACCTCAGTCCTCATTTGGGACAAGATAGGAGCCATCCGCATTGCAGTTTAATCCTCTCTTCCTACGTGGGCCACATAGTAAATGGGTTCGAGCGGGGCTCACTCTTTACCAATTTCGGTGCTCAATACTCCTCCCAGATGTCGACATGCTTATAAAACTTCAACCTCATCAGTCCCATAAGGACATAATACCTCATCATCAGTCACATAAGGACATGATATAATACCTCAACATCAACATCGGTCCTAGAGGGACATAATATAAAACCTCAATATCAACATCAGTCCCATAGGGACATAGTACCTCACCTCATAACATTAACATCAGTACTCAAGATACTCATTTAGCAATTAAATCTCAATGCTAAGACATCATAAAACATCATTCGCATCAACATCATCATAACATCATCTTAACATCATCATCGTCAAGTCTCTAGACCTATCCCCTAATTTCATTATGCATACTTTTTCCAAGACACAATAATTATAGGGTTTTAAAATACACTCATGAAAATGAATTATAATGTAAAACAAAATAGTGATGAGCATCAATTCATGTAAGAAAATTGTTTATACATAAAATAACGTAAATTTTACATGCATCAAACTCTTCACATTAACCTCATCATGTCAAGATACAATACTCTATACTCAGAAGGGAACATGGGAGAACATTCCCATGCTTTAGGTTAGTCTTACATACCTGGAAGGTTTTGCTAACACGAATTTTCACAACCTTCTCTTGACCTCCTCAACCTCAACTTCCTTCAAGCCCTAGCTTTAGTGACTTTTTGGAAGAATGCTTTAGAATGAGATTTTTGAAACCCTTTTCTTAGAAAGAGACCTTTATTGGTCGTAGGGGAACATTTAGGATAAATAGGAATGGACTAAAATGCCCTCCAAAATTTAAAAGAATTTTTTCCCGACCTGAAATAACACAGTACGCGACAGTTCCGCGTACACCGTTCTATTGCGCAGGCACACTGTTTTTCATTTTGGAACGAAAAATTATCTTTCGACTCGATAGCTCTAAAAATTGACCGAGACCCTCTTCCCACTCAATTTTCAGTGCTGATCACGAATCCGCTCTTGGATTTTTAATTCGAGCATCGGAAGACGCATTTTACGCACACCTCTTCCCTAGGGGTATTTTGGTAATTTATCGGGTGTTACATTACCTTCCCCTTGGGATCATTCGTCCTCGAATGATGAGTAGGAATAGTATTTTTGACACGAATAGACTCAAGACTCACCTCGATACTCACTCGGTAACATCACCACCTCAACTTCTCATCGACCTCATTAACATTTACTCATACATTAATATTATACGCATCACGTCATGGTAGGCACATCAATTTACATAAATGTAAGAATGTTACCTCCAACACTTTCATCAACCTTGAGCATGAACAGGTGCGGGTATTTTGCTTTCATCTTTTCCTCAGCTTCCCATGTGGCTTCCTCAATAAATTGATTCCTCCACAGAACTTTGACAAAGGCTATCTCTTTGTTCCTCAGTCTGCGAACCTGTCGATCAAGGATCTGGACTGAGATTTTCTCATAGGACAAACTGTCTCTGACTCCCGTGCTCTCCACAGGAATTACCAAGGCAGGATCTCCCAAACATTTCTTCAACATCGAAATATGGAACACCGGATGGATTCGATCTAACTCAGAAGGTAATTCTAGCTCGTAGGCGACCTTCCCAATTCTTCGCACAATCTGATACGGACCAATGTAGCGAGGACTTAATTTCCCCTTTTTCCTAAACCTCATGACACCCTTCATGGGTGATACCTTCAGGTAAACCCAATCGCTCACCTCAAACTCTAGGTCTTTTCTCCTCACATCTGTGTAAGATTTCTGACGGCTTTGGGCAGTCTTCAATCTTTCCCGAATAATCTTCACCTTCTCCATGGACTGGTGGACAAGGTCAGGGCCAATCAACTCAGCCTCTCCAACATCAAACCACCCAATGGGTGATCTACATCTCCTCCCATACAAGGCCTCATAAGAGGCCATTTAAATGCTCGCATGATAACTATTGTTATATGCAAATTCAATCAATGGTAAATGATCATCCCAATTTCCTTTGAAATCAAGGACGCATGCTCTCAACATATCCTCTACCGTCTGAATAATGCGCTCTGCCTGACCATCCGTCTATGGTGAAAAGCTGTGCTCAAGTTCAATTTGATACCCAATCCTTTCTAGAAAGACTACCAGAAATGAGAAGTAAATTGGGCTCCTCTTTCCGAGATAATGGACAAGGGAACTCCATGCAACCTCACAATCTCTTGGATATACATCTTGGCATAATTCTCTATAGTGTTGGTCCTTGACTGCCAGGAAATACGCTGACTTCGTCATCTTGTCCACAATTACCCATATGGAATCATGTTGTCTCCTTGATCTCGGTAGGCCAGTGATGAAATCTATATTAATAATCTCCCACTTCCATTCTGAATCTCAAAGTTTTGGGCCAAGCCAATTGGCCTTTGATGCTCAACTTTTACTTGTTGGCAATTTGGGTATCTTAAAACAAACTCCGAGATATCCCGCTTCATTCCACTCCACCAATAGACCTCTCTTAGGTCGTGATACATCTTGGTGGAGCCCGGATGAATGGAGTATCTAGTGTTATGGGCCTCATCCAGAATCCTCTCTCGGACACCATTAACATCAGGGACACATAGCCTACTCTGGTACCTCAAATACCCCATCTCCCCCTTTGGAGAAGACCATCACTTTTTGCTTCTGAACATCCTCCTTCAATTGGAGTATAATAGGATCTCGATCATGTTTCTCTTTTACTTAGTCACTAGGGACGATGCGGACCCATTCTGAACATTAATTCCTCCCTTGTTGTTCTCCTCAAGTTAGACTCCAGTCGAGCCAACCTATGGACTTCTTTTACTAACTCTTTCTTTTCTTCCTCAACATGGGTTGTGCTACCCATAGACAACCTACTAAGAGCATCAACAACAATATTAGCTTTACCTGGGTGGTACATGATGTTCATGTCGTAATCTTTGAGCAACTCCAATCACCTCCTCTGTCGCAGGTTGAGCTCTCTCTGACTGAAGACATACTGTAAGCTCTCGTGATCCGTGAACACGTCCACATGCACTCCATACAAGTAGTGGTGCCAGATTTTAAGTGCGAACACCACTGCCGCTAACTCAAGATCATGGGTCAGATAGTTCTTCTCATGAACTTTAAGCTGCCTGGAAGCATAAGCCACTACTTTACCCTTTTGCATTAACACACATCCCAGCCAACTTTTGACGCATCATAGTATATTACAAAACTTTCCATCCCGTCAGGCAAGGTCAATACAAGTGCAGTAGTCAACCTAGTCTTTAACTCTTGGAAGCTCTTCTCACATTTCTCAGAACACTCAAACTTGACCTTTTTCTGGGTCAGTTTGGTCAATGGGGCGGATAGAGAAGAAAATCCCTCAACAAATTTGCGGTAGTAGCCTGCCAACCCCAAGAAACTCCTTATGTCCGTTGGAGAGGTCGTTCTTGGCCAGCTGGCAACCGCTTCAATCTTCTGACCATCTACTCGAATCCCATCACCTGAAACTACATGGCCTACGAAGGCCACTAATTTGAGCCAAAACTCACATTTGGAGAACTTCACATACAACTCATGGTCCTTAAGAGTTTGAAGGACAACTCTAAGATGTTTGGCATGCTCTTCCTCATTCCTCGAATATACCAAGATATCATCAATGAACACGAACATGTCAAGGTAGGGCTTGAACACCCTATTCATCAAGTCCATGAAAGCTGCCGGTGCATTCGTCAACCCAAAGGACATGACCAAGAACTCAAACTGGCCATACTTATCCTGAAAGCTATCTTTGGAATATCACATTCTTTCACCTTCAACTGGTGGTAACCCGATCTAAGGTCTATCTTTGAAAAGCATGAGACAACCTGAAGTTGGTCAAGCAAGTCATCTATCCTGGGAAGAGGATATTTATTCTTGACTGTGACCTTGTTCAGTTACCTTTAATCTATGCACATCCTCATAGACCTATCCTTCTTTCGTGCAAAATGAATGGGAGCACCCCAAGGAGAAACACTAGGTCTGATAAAACCCTTTTCTAACGGATCCTTCAACTGCTCCTTCAACTCTTTCAACTCAGCTGGGGCCATCCTATATGGTGGAATCGAAATGGGCTGCGTCTCAGGAAGTACATCAATACCGAAGTCGATCTCCCTATCAGGAGGGACTCCGGGTAAATCCTCAGGGAACACCTCGGGGAACTCATTCACAATCGGGACCGACTCAAGAGTATGGGACTCAACATCATCAGATTTAACTCGTACAAGGTGATAGATACACCCCTTAGATATTAACCTCCTCGCCCTTAGGTAAGAAATATATTTACCCTTGGGTGTAACATAACCTCCCTTCCACTCTAGGACCGATTCATTCAAAAATTGAAATTTAACAACTCGGGTCCTACAATCTATAGATGCATGGCAAGCATGGAGCCAATCCATACCAAGAATCACATCAAAGTCAACCATCTCCAACTCTACCAAATTGGCCAAAGTATCCCTATAACAGATGGACACTATACAGTCTCTATAGATCCTCTTAGCCAGGATAGACTCACCGGTAGGAGTCGAAACAGCGTAAGGCTCAAGCAAACACTCAGGAAGATTCTCAAACTTATTAGCCACATAGGGCGTCACAAAAGATAAGGTGGCACCTGGGTCAAGCAATGCATAACAATCATGAGAAAATATTTGGAGCATACCCGTAACAACATCTGGAGCAACCTCTTGATCCTGTCGATTACCCAATGCATATAGACGTTTCGTCCCACCTCCTGCATTTGCAGTAGTTGCCTTCTGATGACTACCCTTGGGGGGCGCACTGTAGAGGACTGAGCTCTATTACCTCTATCACTCCACCTTTGATTCCTCATAGAGCACTCACCCTGGAAATGGCCAGGCTGTCCACAGGTAAAGCAATTATTGGTGCCATCACGGCACGCACCAAGATGCAACCTGCCACATCTGCCACAGGGTGGCCTTCCCCTCAGACCTTGAGCAACACTAGCTTGGGACTGAGGTCCCTATGCTCTGAAGTTCTGATGACCATAGGATTTTTGATCATACCTGTTTTGCTGAACAGGTGCACTCTCCATCGAAGGTGCATAGTTAGAAGACTTTTTCTGAAAGAAAGTTCTATCACCATTATTCTGTTTCTGCTGATTAGGCTCATACCTTGCCGATTTGGCTTTCTTCTTCTGCTACTCTTCTCTGTCCCTCTTCTTGTCCTCCTCAGTCTGCTAGGTGTAGACCATAAGTCTAGCCATATCCATGTTTGGAATCAGCAATGCTGCCTTACACTCCCTCTTCACATGCCTACCTAACCCCGACACATACTTCCTCATTCTTGCCCTCATATCAAGGACCATCTCTGGAGCATATCTGGACAGCTGGATGAACTTCAAGCTGTACTCTTTGACCGTCAACCCCTCTTGCTTCAGATTTACGAACTCCTCGACCTTTGCCTCTCCCAACTCCTGGGAAAAGAAGTGATCGAGAAAAGCACTCTCAAACTCCTCCCACTGAGCAGGCTCAGCATCCTCACCCCTACCATCCTCCCACTGGTTATACCAGACATTGGCAACATCCTTAAGCTGATAAGAGACCAACTTGACTCCCTCCACCTTATTTGCATGCATAACCCTCAAGATCTTACGCACCTCATCAATGAAGTTTCGTGGGTCCTCCTCAACATTTGACCCCGTATAGACTGGCGGGTTCATCCTCAGGAAATCTCTGAGCCTGGTTGCAGCTGCAGGCTCTTGGGAGCTGGAGCTAGGGGCCTAGGGACCGCTATTGCTACTTTGAGAGGCCACCAACTGGGTGAGCATAGCAATAGCTCCCCAAAGTCTGCTTCCGAAGTGGAGGCTGACTGAGCAGGAGGTGCTGGTGGAGCCTCAACAGCTCTAGCAGGTCGTCCCCGCCTCCTTGTCCCATGCTGATTAGGAGCCTCTGGTAAGGGATTCTCAATGTTAGGGACTGAAGCATCTCTTCGAGCAGCAGTGCATTTTGGAGGCATTATCTGCAAACGCGTAATGCACGAATTAGAAAGGGGGTTTCATAGAGCCAAGCTCTATCGCACGAACTCAGAACATCAAAGAAGGGTAACCATTTCCTAAATGCCTTGTAGCATCCTGTTTATGACGTGTGGTGCACAACACACGCATAAACAAGACTCTACTAGACACGGCTTCATAGACTCCCTAGGACTCTTGAACTCTGTGCTGTGATGCCAAGCTTGTCACGCCCCGGGAGGGTAACCTAGATGTGGTCGGCACTCAGAGACTATTGCTAGTCCACGAGCGAACCACTTAGCCTCATCACATCATTCAACATCAACACAACAGAAACATCATAAATAGAGTACCTCAGATAAGGGCCAAATGGCCAACATCAGTCTCAACATCAACTAAGTAAGTAAAGTACTACTCAGTTTATAAGGGAAACATCCACATCAAACTCGACATCATATCTATGAAGCCTCTGACCTGACTCAAGTGTCTAAGAATGGTGCCATGACATGCCATGGCTACTGGAATCAATGCAATAAAGGAAGCATAAAATAGAAGGGTCTCCTTCGGATAGCAAGGAGGCTCACAAAAGTCTGAACTCGAAATATCTGACCTCAATGGTACGCCTGCTGAAGTCCTCTAACTCCTGTATCTACATCATGAAACGAAACAGCGCCAAATGGCGTCAGTACGTGGAATGTCCTGGCATGTAAAATAGCTGAATAACAGGGTAAGTACACAACATAAAGAAACATCAACTCAACATCATACTCCATCAGGATGTCAAAAGTCCATCTAAGGCAAGAGATTAGATTAGACAATTGACTCATCAACCACTCATCAATCATCGACATCACATCAAGCTCATCTCAAGGAATCTCAATATCAACTCACATCAAAGGAACATCACATCGACTCAAGGGAACATCACATCGACTCAAGGACTCCACATAAACATCACATCAACATCAACATCAGAGTTCTATCAAATGGAACCTAACTTGGAGTTTCTCTAACCGACAACCATCACCTATGAGCTGGTGATGATACAACGAAGCGATGCCGTTGCCACATCCATCCAATATCCTGCCGGGGGTAAAGGACATAACCTTAGTGGATCCACATGAAAAACCTCCGTCCTCATTTGGGACTAGACAGGAGCCATCCGCATTGCAGCTCAATCCTCTCTTCCTACGCAGGCCACGTAGTTAATGGGTTCGAGTGGGACTCACTCTTTACCCATTTCGGTGCTCAATACTCCTCTCAGAACTCGATATGCTCATAAAACATCAACCTCATCAGTCCCATAGGGACATAATACCTCATCATCAGTCACATAAGGACATGATATAATGCCTCAACATCAACATTGGTCCTAGAGGGACATAATATAAAACCACAATATTAATAACAGTCTTGTAGGGACATAGTACCTCACCTCATAACATCAACGTCAGAACTCAAGATACTCATTTAGCAATTAATTCTCAATGCTAAGACATCATAAAACATCATTCGCATCAACATCATCATCACATCATCGTAACATCATCATCGTCAAGGCTCTAGACCTATCCCCTAATTTCATTGTGCATACTTTTTCCAAGACACAATAATTATAGGGTTTTAAAATGCACTCATGAAAATGAATTGTTATATAAAACAAAATAGTGATGATCATCAATTCATGTAAGAAAATTGTTTATACATAAAATAACGTAAATTTTATATGCATCAAACTCTTCACATTAACCTCATCGTGTCAAGATAGAATACTCTATACTCAAAAGGGCACATGGGAGAACATTCCCATGCTTTAGGTTAGCCTTACATACCTGGAAGGTTTTGCTAACATGAATTTGCACAACCTTCTCTTGATCTCCTCAACCTCAACTTCCTTCAAGCCCTAGCTTTAGTGACTTTTTGGAAGAACACTTTAGAATGGGGTTTTTGAAACCCTTTTTTTAGAATCCAATCTTTATTGGCCGTAGGGGAACGTTTAGGATAAATAGGGATGGACTAAAATACCCTCTGAAATTTAAAAGAATTTTTTCCCGACCTGAAATAACACAGTCCACCACGCGGACCTGTCGCAGACGGTGTATTTTCGGAAAATTCAACTCCGTAAAAAAATCACAGAAAAATATAAGTGTGGCTCCGCGACAGGTCCGCGACGCGGTTCTATCGCGCAGGCACACTGTTTTTCGTTTTGGAGCAAAAAATTATCTTTCGACTCGATCTCTCTAAAAATCGACCGAGACCCTCTTCCCACTCAATTTTCAGTGTTGATCACGAATCCGCTCTTGAATTTTCAATACGAGCATCGGAAGACGCGTTTTACGTACACCTCTTCCCTAGGGGTATTTTGGTAATTTACCGGGTGTTACACTTGCGGCTAGATGTGAACAGTAATGGTTTCAAAACTCTACTATCAAGTGATAGCCATACGTTCATAAGAATAGGGACAGACTACTAATAACATTGAAGAGAATAATTGACTTGATAAAAGAAGCAAGTGCTACAAGATGACTTATCAAGAAACATACTATTATACAAGAACATTGACATTATGACACAAAATAATAGGCTCACTTTTCTCATTCTCAACTCCTTAAAAGGGGGATTGTTTCTAAGGTAATCCCATAACTCAAAACATAATTCCAGTATTTCAACAACATATTCACATTTCAATTATTCAAAAGAAAAATTGGCTCGTTTATTCGCCCACAATGTTGTGGAGCTAATTGGGTTTTTTTCGTAGTGGTTGTGGCAATAGGATAGATAATAGATTCTTAGTCTTAGTTTTTACGTGCATCAATACAGTCTCCTCTTTTTGTGGCGTGTGACAGTTAAAACAACACATATTTCCTCCTGTCCATTTCTTTTAATTGTGATCTGGCATCAGCTGATAAGATTAGCAACCTACATGTGAAGTTATGTATATTTGTAATAGGACATCAATGACAGACAAACAGAAAACCACTTTGTATAGTGAAAACACTAAATACACACACAATAATAACCACTAATTGTATTTATTTGAATGAAGGCTATACAAGGAGTAATATTTGTTTAAAGGACATGAATAGAAGACGAATAGGTATCTTAGTTTGATTATTTTTTAAGTTTATATGAATTTCAAATTAATAGAAACTGACTTTTTTGATAAATATGTCTAGTCGATCTCGCTCTTGTTGTTTAAGGAGTGAAAAAAATTAAGGGGTTGATATTACGTAATGACATCTTGAAAGGAACTTTCCTTGCCCCTTTTTTTAAATGCATCCATGGGTTGATAAGCTAATGACATTTTTGAGATTATTTCATTAATATCAATTTTTTTGAAAATTTTCTGATTCATTTTTATTATCATTTTTAGGCAATGAAGGTGAACAAAGAGATGAAAACAAGGAAGGTGCTACTTAGGATGATTGAGTTGATATCTTTGAAACTTCATGTGTTTTAAAAGTTTTTGTTTTTGAACTTGAAAAAATTGTGTGTAACTTCTTGGATGGTAAATAAATATTATGTATTTTGCTTGACGTTGAATGTTGAATTTTATTTTATTATAAATAGTTTCTTCTTGTGATTTAAATTTATAGGTATATCTAAAGTATGTTATATATTATGCAATATTTTTGCCTATAATTGATACAATATAGAGAAGAAAACTGCCCCAAAGATCTAATAAAACTGTTGCAACGGGCAAGAAAAAAAGTTGCAATTAATATAAAAATATAAATGTTGCATAAGATACTATAGGGACGATTTCCAAAACATTCCAAAAGGGGTAAGAACTATTGCAAAAACTTTATAGGAATAGTTAGAAACCCGACCCAATAGGGGGTAAGAACCATCACAATAGTTTATTGTGTAGGGGCAAAATAATTGCAATAGTTTATTGTATGGTAATAGTTGAAAACTGTCCCAATAGGGGGTAAAATTGATTGAAATAGTTTATTGTATGGGAACAGTTGAAAACCATCCCAACAGGAAGTAATACCGTTGTTATATGTTAAAAGTGCAAATCATTTCAATGGAAGCCTCTACCACAACGGTTGTAAGAACTGATGCAATATTTCATTGCTATAGACCTATCGCGACCGACCTGTTGGAAGGCTTATGAAAACTGTTGCAGTAGGCCTTTGGCAATGGTATTCCTGTCTATGGAAATGGAAAAAGAACTATTGCCATTAGCTATATTTCTAGTAGAGGGTTCACCTATGAAGAGTGTGATGTATTTTGACAAAACGGGCAAGTTGAGTCCCCGATATGTAGGTCTTTATGAGATTTTCGAGCAGATTGGTAAATTAGCCTATTGGATTTTCCTTTGGATATGAGTTCCATCAATCCAGTGTTTCATGTATCCATGTTAAGGAGGTTAGTTAATTATGTAAGTACCATTGTGCCTTCAGAAGGTGGAAGTTGAAGGGAATTTGTCTTATGAAGAGGTCCAATTGAGATTTTAGACCAACAAGTGAAGGTGTTTCGTAACAAGGATATTGCATCAATTAGACTTCTTTGGAGGAATCAACATGTTGAGAGTGCTTCATGGGAAGGAAGATCAGATATGATATGATGATTCTTTTATCTATAACAATCAACTCAAGCCTAATGTAATAGGCTCTTCATATTTAAATGGTCAGAATTCTCTCATTTCTAGTTTCTCATGTCATAACATGTATGCATAGTCATGAAATTGATGTAAATGATATTTTTTGCAGGGATTTGAAGATTTCATGGTTTTAAATGTTAGATTTTCATTATTGCACTCATGTTTGGCTATTTCTTGTTCGTTTTGATGTGTTCAAGCTAAATCTTGTCTCATTCGAGTACGAATAATCCCAAGGGAGAGATGATGTAAGGACCCAAACTTTACAACACCTTAACGAGGCTTTAAAACATGTCTATAAAGGATTTTGGCCCAGGGTGCCCATCAATGAGCACACCACGGCTCGTGGTGCACACAATTGGCCATGGCGCGTCATGTAGAGGTATTCTTAGGGCTGGTTCAAGGCTGCGTTAGGTGTTTTCAAGTGAAGGGTTCCACCACGAACCCTCCACAACTTGAGGACCTTAATGTGATCTATGGAGGGTACCCTCTATTTGCCCCTCTATTTCTTGCAAAGATGTTGTCATGACCCAAGCCTAGGGCCTAGTCGTAACATGACAAATGAGGGACCCATAGGAACCTCATCCAAGCCATCTTAGCATACATCAAGCATTCATAGGCAAACATTAAGATAAAGAAAAATTTACCATGGGATAGGGAATGAGGGAAAGCATTAAATTTTAAAAGGATCATTTCAAAAACATACATCATAGTCCAAACATACTATCTACACATGACTTAACGGGAACTGGTGCACAGTTTCAGTTTCCCTCAAATAGAAAAAGAAGTGAAAATAATATAGAAAGTAAAAGCCTCCAACCATAAAATCCAAAATATAAATTGTTGAAAAACTACGAAGCATGAAGAAAATAGGCGAAGACCTGAACTAAGGGCTCATCACTACGACTAGTCTTGAATACCAATGAAGTAGCCACATGCCAATGAGGAGGAGCATTGATACTTACATGGTGACATCATGTAGGCAATATATGCATTAGTATGTTACAGTACTAAATATGTGAGATGCAATGAAAATATAGAATTGTAATGTCACTATTTATAAATTCAAAATCTCTATGCGTGCAATGGTAATGTCATCATTTATATGATCTAAGCATGCACAAGGAATAAATCTCAAAATGAAGTAAAAGTAATGCATCATATGAAACACATGCGATGGAACGAAGACATCAAGTCTCACACTTTGTTTGGATGTACCTTAACAAATATATAAGACTATGTGAGCCACTACATAGAATTCAACATAACACCTTACATTGGCATGGGGGGACCAATTATCGGGTGGAAGTTCCTCACTTAAGAATGCCTCATGAATTAACATAAATGGACTATGTGGATCCACTAGCCTAGCCTACACGGGCTCCTATGGTGACACATAGTTAATGGGGCAAAATGTTGCTTCGAGGGTTTCCTTACCGAACCCCACCTCAATGCCTCATTCGGTGCTAAGTCAATCCCACAGAATACTTTGAAAATACATCATTAGTTAAGTAATGAAACTTAGTATCATAAGTAGAAATTTCATAAGAGTAGCTCTAAACCTTAGGAACCACCAAGTGGGAATTGTCCTTTCTCTTTGGGAGACATCATAAATTTCTTTTAAGGGCAACATTAACATTCTTATGTCTTTGACAAAATCATTAACTTAAAACCTTTCTTTTATGCCCTCATCATCATCATCATCATATCATGGAAAAAACCTTCTTAATCTTGGTGGGGTTGTACATTAACTAGGAAACACATAACTCATGGGAGTAATACTTAAACATGGGGAAAATATGCATCTTTATAACAAATACTAAGCAGACCACACGTAATCAATTAAATACTAAATATTGGTGTTGTAGTCATCAACTGAATACTCATGAAAACATATAGTAAAACGTAAATGATATCATTGGAGACAAAATACAGGGTAATGTGTCATAAAATCATTATTTATGCCATTGGCATGCAGAATGGTATTCTTAATGAGCTTAAAGAAAAAGTAAAAAAGTGTAAGGAAAGACTTTTTGTGGGTTGAAGGTACCAACAAATCAACTCACACACCTTGATTAATAGCTAAGGAAGAGGAACTTGATGTTTGGGGAAGGACATTGGAAACCCTATTTTTTGTCTTGCTCTTCTTGAGAGTGTTTACCTTAGAATTTTTGTAGGATGAAGGCATGAAGGGAATGAGATCCATAGAGGGTTTTACGTCTGATATGAGGCTTATGAATCCTTAAAACAATATAGTTTTAGGGATACACAAAAAGGAGAAAGATGTCCTTCATTAAAACTGTTGGACCAAATCCATGAACCCCTAATTATGGGTCATGGACATAACCACGAGTCTTTGTTTGAGTTTTCTTGTTCTCCTTCTACAATCTTCAGAGTCTAATTTCCGACAATCCAATCCATGAAACCATCTATGGCTCGTGGATCGATATAAGGGTCGTAGATCACTCATGGTATCTTCCCACACTTAGCCAATTTTCCATTCTTAAGGACTCAATCTATGAAGCTAAACCACAAACCATAAACATGACCATGGGTCATCCTGTTAGTTGTGGTTTCATTTTAAGAAACCTTAATTTTACATCAACTCAGGGCTTTAATCTACGACTCTTTTCTATGGCCCGTATTCCCTTCCACAAGCCGTGAATATCCCTAATAAACTTCCTTGACACTTAGAAAACTTCTAGATCCTAAAACCCCTATCCATGAGCCTAGTCTACGACTCATGAATTGAACTATGGGTCGTGAACTAGGCTCATGAATCGCCTCTAAACTTTTTCAATTCCAATTTCTTTTGCATTCCTTAGCCTCCTAACTTGTGGGTCCTTACAATATCTCTCCTTGAGAATATGCTTCCCTGAAAGTACTAAATATAGGCTCTAAAGAGTTAAAGGAATAGCTAGCAACCCAATATGCATGCAAAAATGCAATCCAAACATCCTTTTATGAAAATTTTAAAATCCATACTCATAATATGTTTCAAAATAGTCCATAAACATGTAAATATGTGTATGCAACATACAAAACTGAAATTCAAGAAATTGGAGATTTTGGGCAAGAATAACTTAATACCTAAGGCTTGAGTAGAGCGGAAAAGATAGGGATAATTCCTCATCATGTCCGCTTCCGCTTCCCATGTTGCACCTTCAACTTGTTGGTTCCTCCAAAGCACCTTAACTGATGCAACTTCCTTATTTCTTAGCCTCTTACTTGTCGGTCTAGGATTTCCATCGAAACCTCTTCATTAGTCAAATTTTCCTCAATGCTCACATCCTCCAAAGTGACTATAGAGTTTGGATGACACATAAATGTCCTCAATATTGACACATGGAATACCGGGTGAATCATGTCCATCTCCATAGGCAACTCCAACTCATATATCACTTTGCCAACTCTTCTCACAACCTTGTAAGGACCTATATCTTTAGGTCTTAACCTCTTTTTGCAAAATCAGATTACCCCTTTCATGGGAAACACCTTCAAATAAACCTAATCACTACTGTTGTACTGAAGGTCCCTTTTTTTCACATCAGAGTAGGACTTTTGCCAACATTGAGCCACTTTCGATTTCACCCTTGTGAGTCTAACCTTTTCCATAGCATCTATAACTAAGTTCGGCCCTAGCAAGGCCATCTCCACCTATTTCAAACCACCCAATATGTGATCTACACCATCTACCATAAAAAGCCTCAAATGGTGCCATCTCAACTCTTGAATGGAAGCTATCGTTGTAGGAAAATTCAATGAGAGGTAAGTAATCATCCCAACTTCCCTCATCACATCCTTTAATGTTTGAATCATTCTTTCGACTTACCCATCGGTTTAAGGATGGAAGGCAGTGTTCAACTATACCTTAGTACCAAGGCCCTTTTAAAATAATTTGAAAAAGTTAGAAATAAATTGAGCTCCACGGTCCGATATGACAGACAATAGAATCTCATGCAACCCCACCAACTTTGGATATACATCTTAGCATGGTCTTCGATACTAAATGTTGTTTTGACCGATAAAAAATAAGCTGACGTTGTCATTCTATTCACTATCACTAATGTGGAGTCAAAGTGCTTCTTGGTCTTAGGCAATTCCACTACAAAGTTCATATTAATCTCTTCACACTTCTAAGTAGGAATATCAATATCTTGAGCTAGGCCACCTATCCTTTGATGTTTAACCTTGACTTGTTGGTAGTTGGAGCATTTAGGCACAAACTTGCAATGTCCTTCTTCATTACACCCCATCAATAAACTTCTCTTAAGTCTCTATACATTTTAATGGAACCAGGATGAATGGAACAGGAAGGGTTGCGAGCTTCTTGCAATTTCAACCTCTTCAATTCACTATCGTTTGGCACACACAATCTCTCTTGATAGTAAAGTACCCCATCTCCCCTTTGTGAGAAGACCTTTATTTTCCCTTCTTCACCAAAGCCTTCAATTCAACCAAGATGGGATCGAGATCTTGCTTGGACTTCATATCCTCAATCAATAAAGACTAAAAGCCATGTAGCACTATCACACTACCACTATTGGTATCATTTAACTTCACCCCTAACCTAGCCAACCTATGGACTTCCTTGGTCAACTCTCTTTTCCCAACATATTCTAAATGAGACACACTACCCATGGACACCCTAAAAAGTGCGTCGACTACCATATTAGCCTTGCCCGGGTGATAATTTACACTCATATCATAGTCTTTATGGATCTCTAGCCATCTTCTTTGCCTTAGATTGAGATCCATTTGAGTGAACATATGTTTAAGGCATTTTTGGTCGATGAAAACATCCAAATAAACCCCATTCAAGTAATGATGCCCTATTTTCAATGTAAACACTACAACCGCAAGTTTAAGATCGTGCGTTGGGTAGTTCTTCTCATGCACCTTCAATTGCCTTGAGGCATAGGAAATCACCTTCTCATGTTACATTAACACATTAACCTAATCGATTCTCGAGATATCACAATAAATAACAAACCCATTGATTTCCTCTGGCAACGTCAAGATTGGAGCAGAAATCAACTGATCCTTTGAGGTTTTAAAACTCTTCTTTTGTCCACATGAAATTCACCTTCTTTTGGGCTAACTTATCCAATCGAGATTAAATGGAGGAGAAAGATTCAACAAACCTTATGTATTAACTAGCTAGTCCCAAGTAATTTCTAATGTCCATAGGAGTCAATGGCCATGTCCAGTTTCTCACCACCTCCATCTTCTTAGGATCAACCTTCGTCCCATCACCTGATACCACATGCTCAAGGAAGGCAACATATTTAAACTAAAATTCACACTAACTAAACTTTGCAAATAGCGTCACGTCCAAAGTTCCATTAAGGCAGATTGGCACCCGTTGCTGACAAGGCTCGGGAGAACCAACATATAACCATGCACTTTTTATGAACATTATAAGGGAGTTCACATTCAACATGCTTTCAATAAAATAGATAGTAATAACAAGCCAAAAAGAAATGCATATGACTAGGCCGTTGGAGCCATGATGTCTAAACTACGATATATGACCACACTTTACTTTACATAGTCTACAAAGCTTCTAGATAAGGAAAAATATCTATTTAGGATCGGCACAAGCCTTGTTTCATGACCAACTATATAATACAAAAATATAAGTTCTAGACACATAAAGCCCCGAAGCAACCTAGAGCTTAGTAACAACAGTTGGATATCCCGTACTTGTACTGGGTAGATCTACTAGCTCCTGTACCTGCAGCATGAAATGCAGGTCCCCCGTAAGGAACGTCAGTACGAGATAATGTACTGAATATGTAAGGTAGGAAGTACTATATATGAAGTAAGAACTCAAATGAAATCATACGCTGGTGTGTGAGGATAAGAGACCACCTATAGTCATACTGTAGAATCATGTACTTTTATGTCCTTTTTATTACTTTAGCTTTCTTTATAGTATAATCTGTGCGTAGTATATCATATAAATGATGCTGATCGGTGTTAAATCAATATCGAGATCGACCCATGCTAGGCTTTCCTTTCACTCATGGGATACCCCCGTAATATGGGATCGACCTGTGCTAGATGATTCTTCAACCCCTGGGAATATATGAACATTTGAAGTAATAAACATGTATTAGCAGCTAATAAACACGTCTTGGCAGTCCAATCTCATAAAAAAATAATGCTCGGGCAGCAAGCTTGTAATTGTCAATCCAAGAGTATTCTTTCAACCTCTTCACCTCTAATCGTATTTTCTAATATACATTCTCATATACATGTCATATCCATCTCGTTTTAGTCCCGAAGAAGTGTTACAATAGCTAATAAAGAACAACACACAACAATTCTACACAATACACAAGTAGGCAACATAATATTACGTCTTCTCACTACATTTCGAATTCAACAATCTCAAACCTGTTTCAACTTCAACTAAACTGTCTCCAACATTTTTACACATAAAAACAGCCTAAAAATAGTCCCAAAGTAGATGGAGGACGTGCAACAACACTTCCAAATCACCAGTCCACAAGTTTCTACTAAGAACACAATTAAGATATCATACAAGAACTCATTTTTGCAGAAGATAAAAATGGTGTAGCAGCCTTCTTACATCACTACGAACTAAACCTTGTTAAAAACATAAAACTTACTTCATAATCCAGCAAACCAATAAGAGAAAATCTTCTTAATATACCAGAAAAGTGTACAACAATCTTTGGAACACATGCTGTCCAAAATTCCAGCACAACTATAATCAGCATAGTTCTCATGTTTTTCATGAAAACATTATACTAAACCGTAGGTATTTCTACATAACTTAGCCTTCAAGGATCAGGTCTTCTTCAAGAACCTTAAATGTGTGCTTTGGCTGCTTTGCAAGTCAAGAGAGATCTTCAAATGAACTTGCGAAAGCTGAAATGTTTTCTAAGTTTAAAATGACTTAAAGAGCTGGCTTTTAATCCCTTCTAAAGGCCACTCTTGGCCGAATTTCTCCTCTAATTTAAGACATATTTTAGCAAGATGATGATGCACCTATTTGTCCCTTTCACTTATGCCTTATTGGGTTTCAATTTGATGGGCTTTGCTGCCAATTTTTCTCTTCTCCTTTTACTTAGTTTGGGCCTTATTTGTGAAGTGTGTGGTAAATGTACTTTGGCCTTTTTTCTATTCATCTTGGGCTGCCTATATTGTCCCTTTATAATGCCAAACCATGGGCTAAAATTACATCCTTAACTTGGGCTTTATTCTTTATCGCACTTGAACAGATTCAGTGTTGGTCCTCGTCTTCGTGTCCTTTTCATTTTTCTTAATTTTGGGCCTCAAGTGAGTTCGTTCATCTATGAATTAATATTTCCTGTCTACCTAGCCAATTTAAGCTAAGCACATGGGTGACTTCACATGCTAGCTTCCTAAGTCCTACAAGAACCTTACTTTTTTTCCGCTTCGTTTAATGCCGCGATCTCCTCAATTTGGCTTAGAACTTATATACACTCACTCATCTTAAGTATTAGACATAAATATAACCCTCTAGTCTAAAATTTAGATACTTTTAAAGTTAGTGCTCCTTCTACCTAATCATATCATGTTCCATATGCATGGAACTAGTACACCTAAGATGTGGGGTGTTACATCCTCCCCCTTAGGAACATTCATCCCCGAATGTTAGCATAATTGGATAGGTCAAACAAGTTTGAACCTCCATTTAAACAAACTTTTGACAACACAATAAGAATTCAAACTCATGTACCTACTAATTCTCCAACTCTACATCTTGGACTTCCTTTCTGTCTTCAAATAAATAAGGGTATTTAGATCTCATCGCTTCTTCAACCTCCCACATTATCTCTTCTACTTGTTGGTTCCTCAAAAGTACCTTTATTGAAGGTTTTTCTTTATTCCTTAGCTTTCTAACTTGACGATCTTGGATAGCAATAAGTACCTCTTCATAGGAGAGATCCTCTGTAACTTGCATATCTTCAATAGGAGTGATACATGATGGGTAACCTATGCATTTTCAAAGCATTGAGACATGAAAAACTAGATGAACCATTGAAAGCTCTTGGGGTAGCTCTGGTTCATACACAACCTATCCAAATCTTTTAATAATCTTATATGGCCCTATGTAACGTGGGATTAGTTTTCCTTTCTTACAAAATCTAATAACACCTTTCATTGGGGACACCTTTAAGAATACTCGATCTCTTACTGAGAATTCCAGTCCTCTCCTTCTAGCATCTGCATATGATTTGTGACGACTTTGGGCTGTTTCTAGCCATTGTCGTATTATCTTGACTTTTTCATAGCTTGTTGGACTAGATCTGGCCCAAGCAAGGTGGTTTTACCCACTCCAAACCATCCTATTGGCGACCTACATTTCCTTCTATACAAAGCTTCATAAGGTGTCATCTTGATGCTTGAATGGTAGCTATTATTTTAGGTAAATTCAACAAGTGTCAAATGGTCCACCCAACTACCCTTGAAGTCCAATGCACAAGCCCACAACATATCTTCAAGTGTTTGAATGGTGCGTTCGGCTTGACCATCTGTTTGAGGGTGGAAAGATGTATTTAAATTCACTTGTGTCCCTAAACTCCTTTGGAAGGACTTCCAAAACTTTGCAGTGAATTGGGCTCACCGATCCGATATAATGGAGATTGGAACCCCATATAGCCTAACTATCACTCATGTATTGGTAGTTTTTCTCATGCTTTCGCAGTTGTCTCAAGGCATAAGCAATTACCCTACCATGTTGCATCAGTATACACCCTAAGCCAACTCCTAAAGCATCACAGTACACCGCATACCCCTTTGTGCCCTCTGGAAGAACTAGCACAGGTTAGCCTTCTTTTCAACTCTTGGAAGCTTCTTTCACATGCATCATTCCATTGGAACTTGGTTGCCTTACATGTCAACTTTGTTAGAGGTGCAAAAATAGAAGAAAAATACTCAACAAACCTTCTGTAATAACATGCCAACCCTAGGAAGCTTCGAACTTTCGTGGGTGTTGTTCGCCTTGGCTAATTTTTCACAATTGGTGAATCAACCTTTATTCCTTTATCGGATACAATATGACCTAAGAATGCCCACTGATTTTAACTAAAATTCAAATTTGGAAAACTTGGCGTACAATTGCCGATCACAAAGAACTTGTAATACCTATCCAAAGTGATTTGCATGGTCCTTTTCTGATCTTGAATAAATCAAAATATCATCTATAAATACCATCACAAATGCATCCATGAATGGCTTGAATACCCTGTTCATTAAATCCATAAAAACTGTTGGTGCATTTGTCAGCACAAATGACATAACAAGAAATTCAAAGTGACCATAGCGTGTCCTAAAGGCTGTCTTGGGTATATCTTTCTCTTTCACCCTCACTTGGTGATAACCTGATCTCAAATCAATATTTGAAAAGCATTTGGCACCCGATAACTGATCAAATAAATCATTAATCCTTGGGATGGGGTATTTGTTCTGAAATTTCACCCTGTTCAATTGTCGATAGTCAATACACATCCTCAAGGTGCCATCCTTTTTACATACAAATAACACTGGTGCACCCCAAAGGACACTAGGTCTTGTAAAACCCTTCCCTAACAAGTCTTTTAATTGCTCTCTTAATTCACGTAATTCTTCTGGGGCCATTCTATATGGAGGGATAAAAATAGGTTGAGTGCTTAGAAGTAAGTCAATACTAAAATCTACTTCTCGTTCCGGAGGTAAACCCAGAAGATCTTCAGGAAACACATCAACAAATTCATTCACTACGGGATCAGATTGAAAGATTGGTGATTTTGCCTCCGCATTCTTCACTCTAACTAGATGACATGTATATCCCTTTGACATCGTCTTACTTTCCTTAAAATAAGAAACAAACTTACCCTTTGGTGCCCCAACATTACCTTCCTATGTAAGGATCGCGTCATTTGGAAAGTGGAAATACACTCTCTTAGTTCGGCAATCCACAGTAGTATAGCAAGAAGATAACTAATCCATACCCATTAAAACATCAAATTCCACCATTTCTAGCTCAACAAGATCAACCAATGTGTCACGGTCACAAATAATTACTACATAGTTATAATAGACCCTTTTGGCTATAACAGATTCACCGGTTGGTGTAGACACTTCAAATGACTTGTTCAATAATTTAGGTGTTCTCTTAAGCTTCCCAGAAACTAGTGGAGTGATATATGATGAGGTAGAACCAGGGTCAATTAATGCATACCTATTATGTGAAAAGATGAATAATGTACGTGTAACATCGGGTGAAGCTTCCAAAATTTGCCAACTCCTAGAGCGTAAGTGCGATTCTGGGCTCTGCTAGAGCTAGCTGCCCCTCTACCACCTCTACTATGACCAGTAGGAGCTTGTTGACCCCTACCCAATGGAGGAACTGATGATGTTGATGCAACAACTAACCTAGTAGGTTGTGCTATATCATTCATGTGTCTTCTCGGGCAATCTCTCATCATATGCCTTGGCACACCACACCACACCACATGTACCTAAATGACTTCTCTTACATTATTTGCAAGGCTTTCTAGGAGGCGTTTGCTGGCTTGTCGTATATCCTATGGTTCGTGCACCTTGGCCTTTACTTCTTTGACCAAACTGATTACCTCCAAACCCTTGAAGTTTTGGTGGAGCACTAGCTGTAGAGTAGGAGGATAATGGCCTTGGTGGTTTCTTAGAAGACCGAGGCCTAAACTCACCTTGGGATGGTATAAACTGCCCCATAGATCTGGCCCTCTTTGACTACCCTTTTCTAACTCTTGTGTTCTTCTTCTTTGCCTCTGATCCTCAAGTTATTGTGCAAATGCTTGCATCTTTGCTATATTCATGTCTTTATTCAAAGAAGCAATTGTACAATCTCTGACCTAGTACAAATCCAACCTATCAACATATCGATGAGCCCTATCTGCCATAGTAGGAACTACATTAGAAGCATACCTGGCCAGGGAATTATATTGAAGGCTACACTCCCTCATGCTCATATTTCCTTGGTGGAGATTTAGAAACTGGTATGTGAGCCTCTCAGATCTCTAATGGCAAGTAATGGTCACGAAATGCCTCTTTGAACTCCTTCCAGATAGTTTGAGGTGAATCTATACCCTTAGATTGCTTCCAAGATTCATACCACAATATAGTTACACCCTTCAATCTATATGCTGCAAGCTCTACAACTTCTATACCGCTTACATGCAGAACATCCAAAGTACGTTGGATCTGATCAATGAAGTCTTGTGGATCTTCATTTGGATCTGACTTGGTAAAAGATGGAGGGTCCAAATTAAGAAAATCACGTATCCTCATGCAAGCTATACTATTTGCACCACCTGCACCTATAATTGGGAATTCTTGTCTTTGACCTTGGCCAGTAACTATACGAGTCAATAGTTGGAGTGTATTTCTCAAATATTGCACGGTAGCATCGATAGGGGTTATGGGGGATTTTCACTACTTTTGGTTCATCAGGAGCTGCAGAAGCTGGAGATGTTTGTGACAGAGACTCATCTTGGGCCTCATTTCATTGTCCCACCCAACTGGGTACACCAACTACCACTTCTACTTCCTTCCTTTTGCCTTTACTTTTCCTTGTCTCTGGCATACTCGATGTACAAAACAATTTAGAGGTTATAAACAATACACCTACAACACTTGGCTCTATGGAACGATCTAAAGAATTAAAAAAAAAGGAAAACACATCCATAAATAAGACTCTACATAAGCAGGACCTTGTACACTCCCTAGGATGACCCGTCAGATACCACTTTTGTCACACCCAAAGTCCCATTAAGGCAAACTGGCACTTGTTGCCGACAAGGCTCAGGAGAACCAACATATAACCATACACTTTCTATGAGCATTATTAAGGGCTTTCCACATTAAACATGCTTTCAAGAAAGCAGATAGTAATAACAGGCCAAAAGGAAATGCATATGAGTAGGCTGTTGGAGCTACGATGTCTAAAGTATGATACATTACCACATTTTACTTTACATAGTCTATAAAACCTCTAGATAAGGAAACATATCTATTTAGGATCAAGGCAGACCCCGCCTCATGACCAACTATACAATACAAAAATATAAGCCTAGACACACAAAGCCCCGAAGAAACCTGGAGCTCAGTAACCGCAGCTGAATATCCTGTACTCCTACTGGGTAGATCTACTAGCTCCTGTACCTGCAACATGAAATGCAGGTCCCCTGTAAGGGACGTTAGTATGAGATAATATACTGAATATGTAAGGCAGAAAGTACTGTATATGAAGTAAGAACTCAAATGAAATCATACACTGGTATGTAAGGATAAGAGACAACCTTTAGTCATACTGTGGAATCATGTACTTTATGTCCTTTTTATTACTTTACCTTTCTTTACTGTATAATCTATGCGTAGTATATCATATAAATGACCAGCTGATCGATGTTAAATCAATATTGAGATCGACCCATGCTAGGCTTTCCTTTCACCCATGGGATACCCTGCGTAATATGAGATTGACCCATGCTAGGCGATTCTTCCACCCCTGCGATACCACCCATTAATAAGCAACTTCGGTTTATGTTTTATTTACTTTTAGGATGATACTTTTGGCGGTCATTACATTTAGAGTTGTAGAACTATAGACATAACATGTGACATGTAAACAATTAGGCAAGACAATACCACAATGAAAAGAGTAGGTTACACAACTAATGAAATGCGTAGAGGATGACAAAATACATGGACTTTATTTAGCACAACGGGACTCATGTATCTTGGTATCCAAAGTAGGTATGCAGATTCAACGATGGCTATGTATGGGAATATATGAACATGCTAAATAGTGGAGGCATGATTATTAATTATGTCGAAGTTTGTAAGTGCTTTTATATGCCAAGGAAGAACCTAGATACATGCCAAATAATACGAAAGCAAGTAACCTTACATACCTTGTTGTACCAGGTCGTTATTACCTCGAAGTAATCTCCTTTTTGTCCAAATACTTATGTACAATAGATTAGGTGATAAAACCAGTATTAGCAGCTAATAAACATGTCTTGGCAGTCCAATCTCATAAAAAAATAATGCTCGGGCAGCAAGCTTGTGATTCTCAATCTAAGAGTATTCTTTCAACCTCTCCACCTCTAATCGTATTTTCTAATACACATTCTCATATACATGTCATACCCTCTTGTTTTAGTCCCATAAAAGTGTTACAATAACTCACAAAGAACAATACGTAATAATTCAACACAATACATAAGTAGGCAACATAACATTATATCTTTTCGCTACATTTTGAAGTCAACAATCCCAAACCTGCTTCAACTTCAACCATAATGTCTCCAACATATTTACACATAAAAATAGTCCTAAAACAGTCCCAAAGTAGATGGTGGACATGCAACAACAATTTTAATTACCAGTCCACAAGTTCCTACTACGAACGCAATTAAGATATCATACAAGAACTCATTATTGAGGAAGATAAAAATGGTGCAGTATCCTTCTTACATCACTACAGAACAAAACCTAGTTAAAAACATTAATCTTACTTCATAATCCAGTTAACCAAGAAGAGAAAAGCCTCTTAATAAATAAGAAAAATGTACAACAATCTTTGAAACACATGCTGTCCAAAGTTTCAACACAAGTATAATCAGCATACCACTCATGTTTTTCATGGAAAAGTTATACTAAAACATAGGTATATCTACTTACCTTAGCCTTCAAGGATCAGGTCCTCTTCAAGAACCCTAAAGGTGTGCTGTGGTGGCTTTGCAAAGTCAAGACAGAGCAATAAATTAACTTGTGAAAGCTGAAACGTTTTCTATGTTTAAAATGACTTAAAGAGCTAGCTTTTAATCCCTTATAAAGGGATAATCTTGGCCGACTTTATCCTCTAATTTAAGCCATATTTTAGTAAGGTGGTTATGCACCTACTTGGCCCTTATTGGGTTTCAATTTGATGGGCTTTGCTGCCAATTGTTCTCTTCTCTTTTCACTTTGTTTGTGTAAGGACTCGGATTTTTCGAGTGGTGTTTCCCAAATATCTTGGAATTGTCCCAAGTGAACTAATAGGCATCAATCCATTGAGGGCCTACACGGGCCGTGTAAAGCCACATGGACCGTGTGGTCTCCCGTGAAGGGACACTTGGTCCAGTTCACAGTTGGGATAACTTGAGACGAAAGGAAAGTTTTGCCAAGTGAGGGCACATGGCCACTCACACAGTCCGTGTGATATGTCATAGACCGTGTGACTCTCCTTATGACTCACTATGTAAACTTATTATAAGTATGAAAGTATCATCTTGAAACTTTATCATGCAAAAATTATTTGAAGTACCTTCCCACGGTCGATGCCACGGCCCGTGTTGTCGTCCGTGTGGTACCCCTTAGCTCCGTGTGCATTTCTTTTGTGAACTCTCTAAGTATTGGGTCACGAACACTGTTTACGGTCTGTGTGAAGATTCATGGACCGTGTAGTGGACCGTGTGTACCTGACGGTTCCAATTTTGGTTCGATTCGTTAATGGTATTTGTGTAATTTCTGTTTATTTTAATCATGAATTATGACCTTTACCTATTCTAAACCCCTAATTTCAACTAATATCCCCTCCCCTCTTAATTCATTCTCCTAAAACCTTCTACACCTCACAAAATCACCTCTATATTCCTCTCTAAACTCCTCTCTTAAAGATCAAAACTAGGGTTCTATTGGAGTCTGATTCAAGCCTAATTCATCCCTTAAATTCAGCTCCTCAATCAAGATATGTGGGATTGATCCTTGGTCCCTTTCAACCAAGGAGACCCAAAAATCTTTTAATTGATTTCATGAATGTAGTCTACTTTAAAATATAAATTTTTATTACTTGATTTACTTAAATCCAATTTATGTGTGGGCTGTATTTTACTTATGATCTCAATTCACTTTGAATATTATTATGATGATTTACATGGGATTATGAAATTATGAACATGCATGATGCATGGGTGATCTACACTATGATTTACATGTGGATTTAATCGTGGACTTCCTCAATTTCATTATATGTAGATGATGTTGTACTTGAATCTATGTTACCCATGCTATCCTCACATCATGCATTGCATTTGCATTCATGACATTTTCTTATATGAAAATTATGAAGTGGGTTAAATCTAATTATGTTTCATGAAACAATTATGATATTGTTTTGTAAGGCATTGGTTATGATAAGAATTTGATCACATGTATGCCTAAGATTATGGCTCTTTGAGCATTATGGGTGCTTGCACCATTCCATATATATAGACGAGTTATTCCTTGCACGAGCATTATGATTATGGCTTATGATTTGGCACTTGATCCTAAATGTGCATTGAACGCATTTGCAATGTATATGGTATCTCTTGAAAGCACGTATATGTATACGTATTCAAGTGGGATGTTGATGACTTAGCACCGATGGATTGGGGGCGTCGGAGCTATCCTCAAGGGCCCTCTCCCTTTCCTTGAATTATGTTCCAACATAGGAATGTTTGTCATTACCGAAAAGATCAGATCGTAAGGAATAATTATTCGTTTATTATGTTCATGATACGATATGATTATGAAAAGTCCTTCTGAAAAGAAGGTCGTAAGAAAGGTGACCATCCACTGAAATGCATGGTCATAAAGTGTGATGTAGATTACCTTTGGCAAGTAATCTTCTCCCTACTGGTGGGAGGTCCCAATCGGTCTAATTCATGTAATAGCTCGCATGATTTTGATTTGTCGGTTATAGTTTATCCCCAATATGTATGAGCATTGTTGTATTTCGTGGATCATAATTTCATGGTATTTTGTGTATATTTTCATTGAATATATGATTCTTTATATATTATGTGCCTCTATTATCTAACATTGAAATACAGATTTGGTAAGTCAAATGAATTTGCATGCCACCATACTTAGTAGATTGAAACGTACTAATACATATTCTATGCCTACATGATTTTACCATGTAAGGGCCGAGCACTGTAAGTACCAACAGGTTGACGAATAGTCCAATTCCAGAGTATACCATGGTGAGTCCTGTCTTCCAAGGATGAGCCAACTACCTTTATTTTATGCTACTTCAAAACATTCTTTCTTGTTTGAGGGTGAGCTCGGAACTTGTCCTGGTCCCCGTTTCTTTTGACTAGAGAAATTTGTTGGACATTATGTAACTCTTCTGAAATCCATTTGTTATATCTAGTACCGTGCTTATGTATAGTTGGGATGATTTATGAGAAACTCCTGTTTTACTATATGTATGTTAGGTGTGGAAATTTGGAGAGTCCCTAGCCCTGTATTGCCCCCAGAGCGTGAGTCCTATTTCCCCGTCCCTTAGAACTGTATGTTGTTAAATGGATGCTATTTCTGAATGATGATGTGGATTTAGATACTTGAGGCTTGTTTAGGGACTCTCGGGTTCCCATTCACTGTGTCACATCTAGGCCTTAACCCTGGGTCGTGACAAAAGATGGTATCAAAGCAATAGGTTTATATATGATCCTCGAAGTCCAACATGACGCGTTGAGTAGAGTCCTATTCATGGGTGTGAAGTGCACTAAGCCTTTGAGTAGGAGGCTACGAAGACGTTTTAGGAATTTTCTCACTTCTTTATGTCTTATGTCGTTCTATGGCTAGTGTATTTAGTTCTCTTATCTTGACGTTGTTGTTGATCCATTTCAGAAGATGCCTCGAGGAAGACCCCTTCTACCAAGGCCCGCTCCGGCTGACGAGGATCAGGATCCCCAAGAGCCTATGGAGGAACCCATCTCGTGAGTTCCACACAGCCTTCATCATGCTTTCTCAGGTGGTAACTACTTAGACAAGGTAGTCTAACTTGCCACAGGATTCTACGCCTGCCTCTAGGGTGAATGATTTCACCCGGATGAATCCTCCAAAGTTCTATAGGTCAAAAGCCAATGAGGATGCCCAGGAATTCATTGATGAGCTTACCAAAATACTGAACATCATGGGTGTCATTCTAAAGAGAAGGATGAACTGGCTGCCTATCAATTGAAAGATGTTGCTCAGGTGTGGTATACTCAATGGTCATTGGAGAGAGCTTGCGGATGTGATGTCAATTGGGAGGAGTTCAGATTTTCCTTCCTTGATCGTTTCTTTCCGCTTGCGCTTAGAGAGACTAGAATGACTGAGTATATCAATCTCAAGCAAGGAAGCACGAGTGTGAGGGACTATGCCCACAAATTCACGAAGCTTTCCAAGTATGCTCCATTACTGGTGGTTGACCCTCATGCAAGGATGCACAAGTTTGTTTCGGGTATCTCTAATTTACTTGTGAAGGAATGTCGTACTGCTATGTTTATACAAGAAATAGATATTGCTAGACTCATGGTGTATGCAGAACAAATTGAAGGGGAAAAACTCAAGGAGAGAAGGGTGCATAATTCTAAGAGGATCCATTTGATGGTGGATTCTCTGGCTCTTGGAGTGGTGGTTTTGGTCATTTCCAACAGGGCCAAGGTTTCGATACTCGAGTTGCTATTGATCGGGTTCCTCCTCCCAAGGCACCGATTGGTAGCGGTAGGGGTATCTTATATGTGACAAGTGCGGGAGGCTCTACCTGGGGGTGTATTGGCAGGAGTTAGGTGTTTGTTACAGGTGTGATGATAAAAATCATCAGGTTGTTGATTGTCCTAGGAATGCCCGTAGAGGACAAGGTCAAGTGGCCCAAGGTGGGAAAGGTCAATAAAGAGCTCCCCAAGGTGTTGCCCCAAAGAACAATCGGTTCTATGCACTCCATGCTCGCCAGGATGTCGAGGAAGCCCAAGATGTTGTGACCGGTACGTTAAAAGTATTTGATTTTGATGCTTATAATTTTCTTGATCCTTGTGAAAATTTATCTTTTGTGACTCCTCTGTTGGCTGTTAAATTTTGTTTGAGTCCCAAGGTTTCGAGGGACCCTTTCTTAGTTTATACTCCCAGGGTGAATCTGTTGTTGCACATACAGTCTATCATGGTTACCCTGTTTCTATGTTACACAAAAATTTTCAGTGTGATCTTGTAGAACTTGAGATGTTTGACATTGACATGATTCTTGGGATGAACTAGTTACATGTATCATATGCCTCTAGAGATTGTAGAACCCGAAGGTCAAGTTCCAGCCTCCTAGTGAGCCCGTTCTTGAATGGAAGGGTGGTGACTGCTCTATTAAAGTTCGGTTTATTTCCTATCTCAAGGCACGGAGAATGATTTCTAAGGGTTGCATTTATCATATTGTGAGGGTTAAGGATATGGAGTTCGAAGTGCCTACTCTTGAGTCGGTCCCTGTTGTGAATGAGTTTTCAGATATGTTCCCCGAGGACTTACCAAGCATCCCTCCTGAAAGCGAGATGGACTTCGGCATAAATCTTCTTCTGAATACTCAGCATATCTATATTCCTCCTTATGGTATGGCGTCAGCGGAGTTGAAAGAATTAAAAGAGCAGTTAAAGGATTTGTTGGAGAAGGGTTTCATTCAGCCTAGTATATCGTTATGGGGGTGCTCCAGTGTTGTTTGTAAGGAAGAAGGACGGAACTCTTTGGATGTGTATTGATTACAGGCTACTGAATAAGGTGACCGTTAAGAATAAGTACCCATTGCCCATGATTGATGACTTGTTTGACCAACTTCAAGGGGCCACTCATTTCTCAAAGATTGATCTTCATTCTTTGTATAATCAGTTGAAGGTTAGGGAGTGTGATATTCCCAAAATAGCTTTTCGGGCAAGATATGTGCATTTTGCATTTGTGGTGATGTGATTTGGCCTAACCAATGCTCCGGCCGTGTTTATGGATCTAATGAATCGGGTGTTTAAGCCATTCCTTGACAGTATTATGGTGGTCTTCATTGATGATATTCTCATTTATACCCAAAGTGAGTAGGAGCACGGGGATCACTTGAGAATGGTCCTCCAAACTTTGAGAGAGAAGAAGTTGTATACCAAGTTTAGCAAATGTGAATTTTGGTTGGGCGAAGTGGCTTTCCTCGGTCACATACTCCTTCGGATATTCACAGTTTCCTTGGGTTGGACGGGTATTACAGAAGGTTTGTTGAAGGGTTCTCGACTATTGTATCTCCATTGACTAAGTTGACCCAGAAGAAGGCTATGTTTGTGTGGTCAGACTAATGCGAGCAGAGTGTCCAGACTTTAAAGGATCGACTTACATCGGCTCCCGTCTTGACTTTACCAAATGGTTTGGAGGGATTCGTGGTGTATTGTGATGCCTTGCGGATTGGATTGGGTTGTGTGCTTATGCAACATGGTAAGGTAATAGCATATGCATCAAGGTAGTTGAAGGTGTATGAACATAATTACCCAGCACACGACCTTGAATTGGCGGCGGTGGTTTTTGCTTTAAAGATTTGGAGATATTACTTGTATAGGGTTCATGTTGATGTGTTCACCAATCACAAGTATTTGTAATATGTATTCACTCAGAGAGATCTCAATTTAAGGCAAAGGAGGTGGTTGGAGCTCCTAAAGGGTTATGACATGAGTGCTTTGTATCATCCCAGCAAGGCCAATGTTGTGGCCGATGCTCTCAGCAGGTTGTCTATGGGAAGTGTGGCGCATGCTGGGGAAGAAAAGAAGGAGTTGACAAGAGATGTTCACTGGTTAGCTAGGTTGGATGTCAGGTTGGCTGATTTGAGCAATGGTGGTATTCGTATTTAAAGCGGGGTAGAATCTTCCGTGGTAAGTGATTTAAAGGCTAAGCAAGATTTGGACCCATCATTACTTGAATTGAAGAGGTTGGTTGCTGAAAAAGAGATCGAGATGTTCTCCCAAGGGGGAGGTGGTGTACTCTGGTACTAAGACCGGCTTTGTGTTCTGAATGTGGATGATCTTAGAAGGGTGATTATGAGTGAAACTCAGAACTCTCATTATTCTATTCACCCAGGGGCCACCAAAATGTATTGGGATTTGAAAGAAGTGTATTGGTGGCATGGTATGAAGTAAGATATCGCTAAGTTCATATCTGAATGCCTTAGTTGTCAGCAGGTGAAGGTAGAGCACCAAAGACCTGGTGGTTTTTCCCAAGACATTGAGATTCCCAAATAGAAATGGGAAGATGTTAACATGGATTTTGTGGTTGGTTTGCCTCGAACCCAAAGGAAACTTTATTCCTTTGGGTTATCGAGGATCGAATGACAATGTTGGCTCACTTCCTACTGGTCATGACTACATTTAGCGTTGAGGATTACACAAGGTTGTATATTCAATAGTTGGTGAGGTTGTATGGTGTACCTAGGTCTATTATATCGGATCGTGGTACCCAATTCAGTTCCCACGTTTGGAGGTCTTTTCAAAAGGGACTTGGACTAAGATCAAGTTGAGCATTGCTTTTCATCCTCTAATCGATGGCCAAGCAGAGAGGACTATTCAAACCTTGGAGGATATGTTGAGGGCTTGTGTATTGGAGTTTAAGGGAAATTGGGATGACTATCACTCATTGAGTTTTCTTATAAGAATAGCTTTGATGCTAGCATTGGTATGGCGCCGTTTGAAGCTTTATATGGGAGAAGGTGTAGGTCACCAGTGGGGTGGTTTGAGTTGAGAGAGATGACACTAATTGGTCCGGATTTGGTGATAGAGGCCATAGATAAGGTGAAGGTGATTAGGAAAAGGTTGAAAATGGCCCAAAGTCATCAAAAGAATTATTCGGATGTTAGGAGAAGGGATCTTGAGTTTGTGTCGGTGATTGGGTATATGTGAAGGTTTCGCCTATGAAGGGTGTGATGGATTTTGGTAGAAAGAGCAAGCTAAGCCCCCGATATGTTAGCTATTATGAGATTGTTGAGCGAGTTAGAGGTGTGGCTTATAAGTTGGAGTTGCCTCCAGACTTGAGTTCCATTCACCCAGTCTTTCATATGTCTATGTTGAGGAAGCTAGTTGGTGATCCTTGCACCCTTGTGCCCTTGGAAGGGATAGAGGTTGGAGAAAATTTATCTTACGAGGAAGTGCCGATGGAGATCTTGGATAGGCAAGTAAAGAGGCTTCGAAACAAGGATGTGGCTTCAGTGGAGGTTCTTTGGAGAAATCAACATGTGGAGAGTGCTACTTGGGAGGCGGAACTGGACATGGTGAAGTGATACCCTCATCTTTTCCAATCTACTCAAGTCTAAGGTATTAGGATTCTTCCTTATCTAACTGTGCCATTTTTGCCCTCTTAAGTCTCATGACATGACATGCATACATGTGCATGAAAAAGGATTTTTTAAATATTTTGAGTGACTTAAATACGATTTTGATACAAGCTTAAAGGTTTTGAATAATGATATTGAATAACGATTTTAAATAATGAACTATGCATTGTATCGTATATTGGGTGTTTCATGCTCTAAGTCAAGCCTTTCCAGCCCTGTTCTTGCACATTCGGGGATGAATGTTCCCAAGGGGGAGATGATGTAAGGACCCAGATTTTTTGAGTGGTGTTTCCCAAATCTCGTGGAATTTTCCCAAGTGAACTGCCCGACTTCACTCCACGGAGGGCCTACAGGGTCGTGTGAAGCCACACGGATCGTGTGGCCTCCCATGAAGGGACACTTGGTCCAGTTCACAGTTGGGATGACTTGAGACGGTAGGAAATTTCGGCGAAGTGAGGGCAGACGACCACTAACACAATCCATGTGATGTGTCACGGACCGTGTGGCTCTCCATATGACTCATTAAATAAAATTATTCTAAGTATGAAAGTACCGTCTCATAACATTGTCGTGTAAAATTTATATGAAGTACCTTCCTACGGTCAATGTCACGACCGGAGTCACACGAACCGTGTTGTCGTCCATTTGGTACCCCTTAGCTCCGTGTGCATTTCTTCTGCGAACTCTCTAAGTATTGGGTCACAACCACTGTTCACGGTCCGTGTGACAATTCACAGACCGTGTAGTGGACCGTGTGGACCTGATGGTTCCAATTTCGGTCTGTTTCATTAATGGTGTTTGTGTAATTTCTGTTTATTTTAATCATGAATTATGATCTTTTACGTATCCTAAACCCCTAATTTCAACTGATATCCCCTCCCCTCTTAATTCATTCTCCTAAAACCTTCTACCCCTCAAAAGTTCACCTCCCTATTCCTCTCTACACTCCTCTCTCAAGGATAAAAACTAGGGTATCGTTGGAGTCCAATTTAAGTCTAATTCATCCTCAAACTCAGCTCTTTAATCAAGGTATGTGAAATTGATCCTTGGTCACTTTCAACCAAGGAGACCCAAAAATCTTTCAATTGATTTCATGAATTTAGTCTACATTAAAATATGATTTTTTATTAATTGATTTACTGAAATCCAATTGATGTGTGGGTTGTATTTCACTTATGATCTCAATTTACTTTGAACATTAATATGATGATTGACATGGGGTTATGAAATTATGAACATGCATGTCCCCTTTAAAGTTGATTTATGCATGAGTGATCTACACTACTATTTACATGTGGATTCAACTATGGACTTCCTCAATTTCATTTTATATGGCTGATTTTAAACTTGAATCTATGTTACCCATGCTAACCTCACATCATGCATTGCATTTACATTCATGCATATTGGCTTATATGAAATTTATGAAGTGGGTTAAGCCCAATTATGTTTTATGAAACCATTATGATTTGATTTTTATAAGGCATTGGTTATGACAAGAATGGGATAATATGTGTGTCTATGATTATGGATCTTTGAGCGTTATGGGTGCTTGCACGATTATGTATATGTAGATGAGTTATTCCTTGCATGAGCATTATGATTATGACTTATGATTTGGCAATTGAGCCTAAATGTGCATTGAATGGATTAGCAATGAATGTGGTATTTCTTGAAAGCACATATTTGTATAAGTATTCAAGTGGGACGTTGATGACTTAATACAAATGGATTGGGGGCGTCAGGGTTATCCCCAAGGGCCCTCTTCCTTTCCTTGAACTATATGCCAACATAGGAACGTTTGCCATTACCGAAAAGACTGGGTCGCAAGGAATGGTTATTTTCTTATTATGTTTATGATATGATATGATTATGAAAAATTCTTCTGAAAAGTCGGTCGTAAGGAAGGTGACCATCCACCGAAAAGCGTAATCGTAAGGTGTGATGTACATTACCTTTGGAAAGTAATCTTCCCTCTATCGGTGGGAGGTCCCAATCGGTCTAATTCATGTAATAGCTCGCATGAGTTTGATTTGTCGGTTATAGTCCATCCCCAATACATATGAGCATTCTTGCATTTCATGCATCATAATTTCATGGCATCTTGTATATATTTCCATTAAATATATGATTCTTTCTATATTTTGTGCCCTTGTCATCTAACATCGAAATGCAAGTTTGGTAAGTCATATGCATTTGCATGCCCGCATACTTAGTACATTAAAACGTACTAACACATACTCTATGCCTACATGATTTTACCATGTAGGGGCCGAGCACTTTGAGTACCAACAAGTTGATAAATAGTCCAATTCCGAAGTATTCCGTGGTGAGGCCCATCTTCCAAGGATGACCGAACTACCTTTATTTTATGCTATTACAAAACGTTCTTTCTTATTTGAGGGTGAGCCTGGAACTTGTCCTGGCTCCCGTTCCTTTTGACTAGAGGCATTTGTTGGACATTATGTAACTCTTCTGAAATCCATTTGTTATATCTAGCACCTTGCTTGTGTATTGTTGGGATGATTTATGAGAAACTACTATTTTACTATATGTATGTTTGGTGTTGAAATGTGGAAAGTCCCTAGCCCCATATTGCCCCCATAGCACGAGTCCTATTTCCCCATCCCTTAAACTATATGTTGTTAAATGGGTGACATTCCTGAACCAATGATGTGGATTTAGATACTTGAGGCTTGTTTGGGGACTCTTGGGTTCCTATTCGTCGTGTCACATCTAGGCCCTAACCTCGGGTCGTGACAGTTTGGACCTTATTTGTGAAGTGTGTGGTAAATGTACTTTGGCCCATTTTCTATTCATATTGGGCTGCCTATATTGTCCCTTTATAATGCCAAACCATGGGCTAAAATTACATCCTTAACTTAGGCTTTATTGTTTTTTGGACTTGAACAGATTCGGTGTTGGTTCTCGTCTTCGCGTCCTTATCATTTTTCTTAGCATTGGGCCTCGAGAGAGTTCACTCATGTATGAATTAATATACCCCACCTACCTAGCCAATTTAAGCAAAGCACGTAGGTGACTTCACCTGCTAGCTTCCTAATTCCTATAAGCACCTCATGTTTTTCCACTTTGTTTAAGGCCGCGATCTCCTCAATTTAGCTATATATATTCACTTATCTTACGCATTAGACGTAAATATAGACCTCTAGTCTAAAATTTAGGCACTTTTAAAGTTGGTGCTCCTTCTACCTAATCATATCATATTCCATATGCATGGGACCAGTACATCTAAATTGTGGGGTGTTACACTTTTATCTCTCAAATTTTGCAACACTATCCTCAAATGCTCTATGTGTTCTCCCTCACCTCAGGAATAGATTAGAATATCGTCAATGAACACTACAATGAACATATCAAGGTAGGGTTTGAACAGCCTATTCATAAGATCCATGATGATTGTTGGTGCATTAGTTAGGCCGAAAGACATCACTACAAATTCAAAATACTCATACCTAGTCCGAAAAGCCATTTTAGGAATGTGACTCTCCCTTAACCTTAGTTGGTGATATCCCAATCCCATGTCAATCTTAGAAACGTCCTTGAATCCTTGTAGTTGATGAAATAGGTCATCTATCCTTTGGAGGGGATACTTGTTCTTAATGGTGACCTTGTTGAGTTGCCGATAGTCTATGCACACTTGAAGTGACCCATCCTTCTTCCTCACAAACAATATTAGGGCATCACATGGAGACCTACTAGGCCTAATGAAACCCTTCTCGAACAAATCCCTTAGTTGTTCCTTTAACTACCTTAACTCTACTGGAACCATTCTCTGAGTAGGAACGGAGATAGGTTGAGTGTCCGGCAAGAGGTCCGCATGAATATCTATTTCTCTTTTGGGAGGAACACTAGGTACCTTTTCCAGAAAAGACATTGGGGACTCATTTATGATAAGAATTGACTCAAGAGAGGGGACTTTAGATGTGACATCTCTAACCATTACTAGATCATATATACATACCTTAGAGATCATTTTTTGGGCGTTTAGATATAAAACAAACCAACCTCTACATGAGGAACCACTACTCTCCCAATCAAGAATAAACTCATTTGAGAATTAAAACTTGACCCTACAAGTTCAAAAACTTACAGAAGCATAGGGAAAATGAAACTAATCCATACCAAGTATGATGTCAAAATCAACCATAGGGAGTTCTACCAAGTCACAAGGAATAACCTTATGCAAAATGGACACCAGAGAATTTCTATAGAGCCTTTGTGTAACTGTAGACTCTCCTACTGGAGTACATATTTCAAAGGCTCATTAAGAACTTCGGGACATGTATAAAATCTATTAGCAAGGAATGGAGTTACAAAAGTCAAATTTGTTTCCGGATCTAACAATGCATAAGCATCAAAATCATAAGCTTTTAAAATATCGATAACTATATCTGGAGCCTCTTCTATTTCTTGGCGGCCATGAAGAGAATCGAACTGATTTGTCCTTGGAGAACCTTGAGCTTTTTCCACCTTCGCCTTAGGGCCTAGTACCACTTCTCCAATAATCTTTTGAATGGTGACTGGGCTTGACACACTTCAAGCACATATTAGCGCCATCTAAGACTCCCCTTTGTGATGCCTTCCACAATTAGGACTATTGGAGTTTGTGGATTTGGATTTTTATCCTTGTCCCTGATGAATAGGGGAGGAAGAGTGTTGGTAGACCCTTAGCCTCCTTAATTTTGGCCACCTTGAAATTTGTTGTGGCCACCGCTATTTTGGTGAGAATATCCTCCACCGTCCACCGGAGTCCTCTTGGACTCTCTAGCTCATCCCTTTATCTTTTCCTCCTCAATTTATTTGCATAAGTCATCAAATAGGAGATGTCCATCTCCTTTAAAACGCAATGCAGTTTTGCACTCTTTAGACACTAAATCCGATACTCTAGATATAAACTTTCTCATTCTAGCCCTTGGATCCTCTACCATAAATGGTGCATACTTAGAGAGCTTGGTGAATTTGAAAGAATACTCCCTCATGCTCATGTGCCCTTACTTTAGATTTATGAATTCCTACACTTTTGCCTACCTTAGGTCCATCAGGGGCAACCAGTCCAAGGATGCACTCTTGAATTCCTCCCACTCAATTTGACCCGCTCCTTGGCCGCTCTCATCTACCCATTAGGCGTACCATATCTTCTCCACGCCCTTGAGTTGATAGGAACCAACTCAGCCTTTTCCTCTGATGGTATCCCATTACGACAATAATCTAATATTCCTCATCAATGAAATCTGTTGGATCTTCATCTACCTTGGAGCGGTGGAATTCTGGCAAGCTCATCCTGAACCCTTGTTCAGTATAGATACTTGAGTAGGGATGGAGATCTCTCTATTTTCTTGGTTACCCAAAGCATGGGGTAACATAGTGAAGGGAGCTCTACATTCTGTGTGTGACATCCCCTCATATTGTTGCAAAGGAGGAGCTTGTTCTTTGAGCATATTCCTTGGTTAAGGGGCTCTTCTTGGCGGCATGATCTAGGAATAGAAAAAATAATGTTGTTAGATAAGGAAGAACTTTAGACAACTCTAAAGGCACGACATAAGTTATAAAGAAGGAAAGTTTTCCTAAACACCTTATAGCCTCTCATTCATGGTCGTGGTGCGCTTCACAACCTTGAATGAGTCTCTACTTGACACGGTATGTTGGACATCCAAGGAACATTTTAAAACCTCATGCTCAGATACTAAGTTTGTCGCGATTCAAGCTTAGGTCCAAGTCATAATACGGTAAATGAGGGTCCCGTAGGCACCTCATCCAAGCCATGTTAGCATACATCCGGCATTCATAGGTAAATATTAACACAAAGTGGAATTCGACATGGACAATGACTAAGGGAAATCATTTAACTTTAAAAGGAATATTTCAAAAACATACATCATGGTCCAAACATACCATCTACGTGACATAATGAGAATCGGTGCATGACTTTGGTTTTCCTCAAATTAAAAAACTATAAAAATAAGATAGAAAGTAAAAGCCTCCAATCATAAAATCCAAAATATACAACCATCGAAAAGTACTAAGTATGAAGAAAATAGGTAAAGACCCGAACAAAGGACTCACTACTACAACTAGTCTTGATCACCAACAAACTAGCAACGTGCTAGTGGAAGAGGAGCACTGGTCCCTACAAGGTCACATCATATAGGAAAAATATGCATTGGTACATCTAACATAACCCCCTACGTTGACATGGAGAGACCACTTGCCTGGTGAAACTCTATCACTTTAGCATGGATCATAAATTAACATTATTGCCTTACGTGGATCCATTAACCTAGCCTACTCCTATGGTAGCACATAGTTAAAAGGGAAAAAGGTTGCTTCAAAGGTTCCCTTACCAAACCCCACCATGATGCCTCATTCGGTGCTAAGTCACTCCTATGGAATACTTTGAAAATATATACTTAGTTAAGTAATAAAACTTAGAATCATAAGTAGCAATTTTGATAAAATTGCTCAGAACCTAAGGAACCACTAAGTGAGAATTGTCCGTTCACTTTGGGGACCATCATAAACATCTTTAAGGAAAACATTAATATGCTTATGTCTTTGACAAAATCATTAACTTAAAACCATTCTCTTATGCCATCATTATCATCATCATATCATGCAAAATCATCTTAAACTTAATGGGCCTGTATGTTAACTAGGAAACTCATAAACCAAGAGAGTAATACATGAACATAGGAAAACTATGCATCTTTAAATCAAATACTAAGCAACCCACACATCATCAATTAAACCCTAAATATTAGGGGTCATAGTCACCAACTAAATACTCATGGAAAAACATAGTAAAACATTACAATTAGAGATAAAATACATAGTAATGCATCATAAAATCATCATTTAAGTCATAGACATACGTAATGGTATTCTTAATGAACTTTAAGAAAAAGTAAATAGATGTAAAGAAGGATTTTGTGGGTGAAAGGCACCCACAAATCAACTCACACCCGTGATTAGGAGCCTAGGAAGAGGAACTTGAAGTTTGGGGAAGAACCTTGTAAACCCTAGCTTTTTCCTTACTCTTGTTAAGAGTGTTTGCCTTAGAATTTTAGGAGAACGATGGGATAAAGGGAATTGGAGATCCTTACAGGGTTTTAGATCAAATATAGGGCTTATAAATTCTCAAAATGGTGTAATTTTAGGCCTAAGATACGCAAAAAGGACAAAAATGCCCTTCATTAAAACTGTCATACAAAATCCACGAACACCTAATTAGGGGTCGTGGACAGAACCACAAATCATGGTTTGAGTTATTCTGTTCTTCTTTTCTAATCTTTAGAGTCTAGTTTTGACCATCTATTTCATGAAAATCATCTATGGCTCATACATTAATATACGATTCATGGATCAACTCGTTGTACCTTCCCATACTTAGCCATTTTCTATTCATAAGGACCTAATCTATGAAGTGAAACATCGGACCATAAATAGGACCATAGGTCGTCCTATTGGTCATGGATTTATTTCTAAAAATCATAATTTTCCCTCAATCTATGACTTCTTTCTATGATGTGTATTCCTTTCCATGAGTTTTTAATATCCCTCGTAAACACCCTTGACACTTAGAAAAATCACAGATCCTGAAGCCCTCATCTACGAGCCTAGTGTACGACTCTTGGATTGAACCACCGGTCGTGAACTCGGCTCCTAAATTGCCTTTGAATTTTTTTAGTTCCAGTTTTTCTACATTCCTTAGCGTCCTAACTTATGGGTTCTTATATATGTACACCAAGGACACCACCATGGGGCGTGGAGCGCACCACAGTCCGTGGTGTGTACCATGGTAGTGCACTGGGTGATTTTCCAGGTCCATTTAAGTGGGGTTAGTTTGGGTTTTCTCCTATTTTCTACCACTCCTATGGATATTTAAGGACCCTTACACCCTCCTAAATTAGTTCCTAGCCTATTCTGATACTTTCAGGCATCCATAAAAATTAACCTCTCAAATGATTCACTCAAAACACTTTCAATTTCCTCCTTTCATGTTTAAGTCAAGGATTCCTCAAGGCTTCAAGTTTCAAGACAATTTAATCTCATTTTCCTCAATTCAAGCTTAGGCATGTGGGATTCATCCATTTTCTCCTTTCAATCATGGAGCCCAACTATTTTTAATCTTTATGTAATTTCATGTTATGATCAATCAGGGTTTTCATTATTTGGTTTTCAATTATTAAGATTATAGTATGGGCTATTTCCAAACTATGAAATAAGCATGAATTTGCTTCAATTCTCTTAGTTTATCTGATTTTCATGAGATTTCAACTATTATGACATGATGATTATGAAACTATGCATGGGTAACTTCAAATGCTTTTATATTCAAGGATTATCTATGTTTCTACTTAATTATCGTGATTCAAACTTGATACTCTAGTACCTCGGCTACACTCCCATCTCTCATCGCATGATCATGCATGCATAAATCTTTTTACATGAGATTTGTTTACTATGACCATGAATATGATTATGAATATGAACATGATTTCTATATGAATACAATTATAACATGATTATGACTATGATTTGACTTTTAACATGGGTGGGTATGCCTCATTATGTATGAGCTACTCTGTGTATTAATGAGGATAGGTACAAACCTTCCCTTTACACTGTTTTGATGTGAGTTATTCCTCTGCATGATATTATGAACTATATAAGATTTTGATCAAGCCTACAATTATCTAGCAAATGTGAATATGTGATGACAAAAGGCCAATACTCATATCACATGAGATAATATTAAGGAGCTATTCTATGTTTCATGATTTGATATGAAATGGATGGGTTAGTAGATATTTCCCTTCCCATGATAAGGTATGACTGATGGCTTTTTTCATTGAGAGTTTACATAGTATCAAGAGGACCATAGGATGCAGGCTTATCCCCCTAGTTGAGGCATGACCGATTAGTAGTGAATATTATCTCCCTATATCTACGTGCCACCATAAGATAAAGGATTATCTGTTAGTTGATGTTGATTTCTTAGAATGATCATCCATTAGTTGAGGCTTGCTTCATTAGATGGGCCACCCATTAGTTAAGGCTTGGTCAGTTATGCAGCTTAGTGGGTCCATGATAATAAATATAGCAATATGTGTATCATCAAATTCGTATTCTTATAGAGATTATGTATTTGATAAATTGGAAAACTTCTGAGACATTGAAGAAGGGAAAGGCATTGGTGAATTAGCTTGCCTAATTTTAATTCTTCAGTTTGAGGTAGGTTATGGTTTATTCTATGTGTTAGAGAAACTCTTAATAGTAATTGATATTCATTGCGTGATGTTGTGAAATTATTCTATGCTTTAATTATTGTGGTTAGGATGATTGATGTGTGTTGTGATTAATCTGCAATCCCAAGACCATGAAATACATATCTTGCACTTGCCTTATCAAAATTATGTCTTGAATAAAGAAGGCTTGATGAAGTATTGTTAATGAAGTTGAAAGTTATAAAAAAGAACGACGAATTAAATATATTTGGATCAGGTATCACATTTTAGCATGATATTATGGAATTGAAGTCCGTGTTCTGGCATGATATAATATGGGATTGGATGCCACATTCTGGGATAATATATTTGGATTGGGTGTCACATTCCGACGTTATAATTTTAAATGAAAATATATTACAATGACTTAATATACTCAATCTCAAAGGATCTATTTTCCAAAAGAAGCATGGTGTGGAGGTTTGAGTCCTCATGTGTGTTCTTGATACTATTGACTCATTGTATTCTTGTTGCTTGTTGCTTCCCACCTGTTAAATTCTATTGTTAATTTCCTACTATTGTGTATATTGATTTCTATGTTGAGTCGGTTGATGATACCTACTTAGTACATGTTATCTTCTACTGACCCCTATTTATATTTTTATTTGTTTTGCTTTTTTAGAGTGCATTGAGTGTTCCATCAACTTCGATTTGCCCTTAGCTCTAGCCAATCTCCAATAGATTATATTCCAGGGTGAGCTATCCTCCTAACTCATATTGGATTCTCTCGATCATGGAATAATGTCCTTAGTTTCAGACATAAACTATTGTATTTATTTATTTTGGTAGTGCTACTTTTAGTTTTAGTATTTGAGATAGATGTCTTTGATGTGATGACTTTCAAATTTTAGGGAATGTTATATAGTAGACTTAGTGGAACTTTTTTCCTTCTTTTATAAATTGAGCTTTCGTATTATTATCGTGTTTCATAAGTTTAACAACTATATAGGTTGGCATTTGTATCATTAGTTCGCCCACTTATGAGTTTAGGTGTGGGTGCCACTCATGGCCTATTTTGGGTCCTGAATACTTGGTAAGCTTTAGGTTCAATGATCTCATCACACAAGGACAAATCTATTAGAGTCTTGCAAAATGATACAGTCACATTTACTTTTCTTTGAGAGGTTACAAGACTTTAGGAAAACATCCTTCCTTAATTCTATCGCGCTATGACTTGAATTCAATTGGTACCTAGCTGATACTAATTGGTATATGATCTTCATCAGTTTATTTTGTAATGGTTCAAAGTAAAGCAACATGTAGTTGTTGTAGCCCCTTGTATGGATGTGGCTTGGAGGCAAATGGGTTTTCTCGGTTGACTACAAAGCCTTTTAATGACTGATATGACCTATTTGGTAAGTTCTTAAAGTTAAAGCCCTCAATCTTCAAGAGTATTGAATTTGGGGATGCTTATAATTTCCTTGTTGATTATCGTGAGGTACTTTATAAGATGGACATATTTGAGCAATTTGGTGTTGAATTTGTGACATACCAGCTTCAAGGAGATGCTAAATTATTGTGGAGGACTTACGTTGAGTGTCAACCAGCAAAAGCACCATATATGACTTGAATACCTTTTTCTAACTTCTTTATAGAGAAGTATATTCCCTGGACTTTGCGGGACACGAGAAGAGATGAGTTCCTTAATATAAAGCAAGGGAAGATGTTTGTTGCATGCTTTGAGCTCAAATTTCGTGCCCTATCTAGATATGCTACTCGGCTTTGCTTCAATACGGAATAGTGGATTCACCATTTTATGAAGGGATTAAGATTAGATATATGGATTTTAGCTTTATAGGTATCTGCTTCAGAAAAAATTTTGGGAAGTGGTCGATTTTGTGATGCAAGTAGAAGAGATGAAACCAGATGACTTCACCAAGCTGACAACACTAAATAAAATTTGTAAAGGATGGGAATTCAGTGGTTCTTATGCCAGAGGCTAGATTTTGGGGGTTATTCATCCCATCCTATACAATCTTCATTGCATGTTACTGACGAGGGTCTGTTAAAGACTAACTAGGCCTTTTCTGGTTTTAGAGGTTATCATCAGTATTTTTCATCTTCACAGAGGCCCACTCCTGACTCTAAGACTTTTTAGGATGTGGTGATGTTGGAAAAATCAGAAAATATAGTTTGAGGCAGAGTCAGACTTGGTATGATTAGGGTTATAAAGCCTCAACAACTAAAGGTCAGCATGTCTATAATAGGGTTCATCACTCTGGGAGACTGTCAGAACCTGGGCCTAGGGCCTAGGAGTGATATAGCGAAACGAAATCCAAGAGTTCCCAAACATGCCTCATAGCATCCATATACATGTCATCGGTTCAGAAATGCATAATAACAGCACAAGCACATAGTTCTAAGGGAAATGGGGTTTTGGACTCAAGCTATGGTGATGTCATCGAGAAAAGAGATTTACATGAATTCACGTAGCAAATAGCAATTAAGTACTAAGGGGCAGGTAAGTATGACTCGCGCTATGGGGATAGAAGGGTCTTAGGACTTTCCACATTTCCATATCTCATCATAATCATAATATCATGCACCAATAACATGAGATTGACATAAACATAGTCTGCACATAAAATAAGCATATCACATAACAACCTCGTACATAGAATTTATATGATGTCCAATAATGCCTCTATTTCATAGCATACGACGGGGGCCAAGACATGTCCCGAGCTCACCCTCAAAGTAAATACATAAGCGAATGTAACATAATAGGTAGATAGAAGGTGGGTCGTGTCCTTGGAGTAAAGGACTCGCAACTAATAAGCTATGGAGATAGTCTTCGGTCCCTACATGGTTATATCATATAGGCAAAAGTATGCATTACTACGTTTGAATGTACTAAATATGCGGGGATGCAAATGCTTATAAACATATGAATCTGCAATCAATGTTAGATAACAATGACATATATATAGAAAGAAGTATATAGGAAAGAATATAATATCAATATGCCATGAAATCTATGATGCATGAATGCCATTATACTTCAACATACGGGGTTGTGACCTTACATCTAGACCATGCGAGCTATTACATGAATCTCCTGGTGTATACCAGCACACCGAGTTGAGAGTGGACTACTTGCCAAAGGTAGTCCACACCACACCTTATAACCTGGTCTTTTCAGTGTGATAGCAATCTTCGTTACAACCCGGCCTTTTTAGAAGGATTTCCATAACATAATCACCCCTTTAAAGGAGCATAAACATGAACCTATGTTGGCCCGTAGTTATAAGAAATAGAGACTTTATATAAGGACCCCTTAGGTCAAGCGCTCACCTCCAATCTCATTCGATGCTAAGCCAACATCCCATGGGAATACATATACATATACATGCTTGAAAAAAAGGCATAAGTCTTTCAAATCATTTTCATGCATATATAGGCTTAAAAGGCAAACATACTTCATAATCATGTATGTTTGGATAAAAATCCAAATCATACTTCAATTCATGAATTCATGCATAGGAGTAGCTCATTCATAGTTGTACATGTTGGTGAATCCTCATGCATAAGTGCTTAAAATCCATACCATAGACATTATGTGATCACATGTCATGCCATAACTATACTTGTTTGAAATCATAGTCATAATCATAATTTAGTCTTAACCCACATCATAAATCTCATGAAAATACTTGTTCATGCATCGATTTGCCATGAGTAATGAAGAAATAACATGAGTATTAGGAATTCATAACGAAAACAACATAATGAGATAAAATCATCTGAAATCTATGAATAAATCAATAATTAAAAACATACTTGAATTTACCCGTTCATAGATTCATAGATTAAAGGGACATGCATATTCAATTCTTCATAAAATCAATGTAAATCATAATAATAAGATTCAAACCATCATAAAATAAATAATTAAGTTCAGCCAATAGCTCAATTTCAAGAAATTATAACTAATTTAAAAGACCCATTTGCAAATCATACTTAGAAATCATGAAATTGTAGAAATAAATATTTTGGTTACGTGATTGAAAGGGAATCATAAATCAATTCCGCATACCTTGAAGAACTGGATGAATTAAGATGGAATTTACTTGAATGGAAAGCCCACTTGAAGTCCTAGCTTGAATTTTCAACACTAGACTTTGAAGAGAGAACTTAGAAATTGAATTCTAGAGCTTGAGTGTATAATGAGAGTGAATGAGTGTAAGGAGCGAGTATGATTTGATTTACGGTCTTAGGATAGGTACCAAGATCCTAAAAGACCTTTAAAATAAACAAAAATTATGAAAAAATCATTAATGAAGCAGACTTAGATATTTGTCCAGGGTCTCATACAAATACACCACGTTCCGTACAAAGCTCCACTAATCATACAACGGTCCGTGAAAATATCCCCTCTGACACATAGAAAAATTTGGCCAAGGATGTTTCCACTTAAGGCTTCACAATCTATGAAACTCTCAATGGTCCATGGTAGAGTCCATGAAAAGTTCTAAGTTTCGAGACAATACTCCAATACTTAGAAAAATTTAGTACATGGGCCCTCTCACAGAAGGCCACTGCGGTCAGTGCTAAGTTTTATGGTCCGTACAACTGATCTTGTTGTCTACCTTAGTCAAAATCATGGCCTAAAGGCAAAGGCACCTTCCAAGAGCCCCTTTCACGACCAACGGTGAGGACCATGAGCCGTGAAAGGCTCCATGGAGGGCCACTTGGCTTTGAACCTCTCCTGAAACCACAAAACGCCATGAAAATAGCCAAGGGTCATCCTAAGCTGCTCGTGGACCTCTCCATGGATCGTGGAGGTGACCCTGGAGAGGCGACTTATACAAAAAGTGTTGTAAACCCCAATTTTTAATCATCATTAGGGCCTCCAAGGTTTGGGTTCTAACATCATCTCCCCCTTGGAAATATTTGTCCTCGAATGAGCTAGAACATGGCTTGAAAGGCTTGACTTGAACATGAAACATTTCAAGATGAAGACACATTGCATAACTCATCATTTGAAAATCATAAAATTATTAAAACACATGTCAAAACATAATTTAAACCATTTTCATGCACATGTATGCATGTCATGTCATGTTAGTATAAGAGTGAAAGAAGTAGGACCATTTAGAGTAGGAAGAACCTAATACCATAGAATTGAGTAGATTGGAAAAGATAGATATATCGCCTCATCATGTACGACTTTGCCTCCCATGTAGCACTTTCCATATGTTGTTTCCTCCAAAGAACTTTAACAAAATCCACATCCTTGTTGAAAAGCCTCTTCACTTGTCTATCAAAAATTTCAACCGGCACCTCTTCGTAAGTCAAGTTCTCTTCAAACTCAACACCCTCTTAAGGCACAATAGAACTAGGATCATTAATTAACTTCCTTAACATTGACATATGGAAAACTAGGTGAATAGAACTCATATCCAAAGGTAAATCCAACCTATAGGCCACCTTACCAATCCACTTAACTATCTCATAAGGACCTACATACCGGGGACTAACTTGACCTTTTTATCGAAATGCGTCACATTCTTCATAGGAAAAACCTTCACATACACCCGATCACTGACATGGAACTCAAGATCCTTCTTTCTAACATCGGAATAAGACTTTTGACGACTTTGAGCCATTTTCAATATTTCCCTAATCAACTTCACTTTTTCCACGACCTCCAACACCATATCCGGGCTTATCAATGCCATTTTACCCAACTCAAATCTCCCATACAAAGCCTCAAACTGTGTCATACAAATGCTAGCATGAAAACTATTGTTGTAGGAAAACTCAATAAGTGGTAGATGATCATCCCAATTTCCCTTGAATTCCAACACACAATCCCTCAACATGTCCTCCAAAGTTTGAATTTTCCTTTCGGTTTGTCCATCTGTTTGAGGATGAAAAGCGGTATGTCCTCCAAAGTTTGAATTTTCCTTTCGGTTTGTCCATCTGTTTGAGGATGAAAAACGGTACTTAACTTGACCTTAATGCTAAGCCTTTTTTGAAAGGATTTCCAAAAGTGAGAAGTAAATTAGGTACCATGATTTGATATAATAGACATATCACACCATGCAATCTAATCAACTCTTGGATACAACCTTGCTTAATCTTCATCATTGAAGTAGTCTTAATCAGAAGGAAATGATCCAATTTGGTCATCCGATCAACAATAACTCAAATAGAATCAAACATCTTGAGGATATGGGGTAATCCAATCACAAAGTCCATATTCACATCCTCCCACTTCCAGGAAGAAATCTCAATATCTTGAATCAAACGGCCTGGCCGTTGGTCTTCCACCTTCACTTGTTGATGATTAGGACACTTGGATACAAACTTGGCGATATCCTTCTTCATACTATTCCACCAATAAACTCTCCTTAAATCTCGATACGTTTTGGTAGATCCCGGACGTATAGAATAACGAGAGTTGTGGGCTTCACTCATGATCACCTCTCTAAGACCATCAACATTTGGAACACACATCTGGTCTTGATACCAAAGTACACCATCTCCCCCTTAGGAGAAAATCTCTATCTTCTTTTCGACAACAAACTTCTTCAACTCAACTAAAGACGAATCCGGATCCTATTTTGCCTTGACATCAACAACCACTGAAGACTTAGATTCATTCTAAAAATGAATGCCACCATCATTACATTCAATCAATCCAACACCTAATTTATCCAAGCAATGAACATCTTTTACCAACTCTTTCTTTCCCTCATCAACATAGGCCACCCTACCCATGAATAGCCTACTAAGAGCATTGGCGACAATATTTGCCTTGTCGAGATGATAATGAACAATCATGTCGTAATCTTTAAAAAGTTTCAACCATCTTCGTTGCCTCATGTTAAGATCTATTTGGGTGAACACATATCCCAAAAACTTGTGATCGGTGAAAATATCAATATGAACCCCATATAAATAATGTCTCCAAAGCTTCAAAGAAAACACTACGGCCGCCAACTCAAGATCATGAGTCAGGTAATTTTATTCATGCACATTTAATTGCCTCGATGCATAAGCTATCACCTTACCATGTTGCATGAGAACACAACCTAACCCAATTCGATATGTATCACAATACACCACAAACCCATCTAAGCCATCTGGTATAGTCAAAATAGGTGCCAATGTAAGTCGATCCTTCAAAGTCCGAAAACTCTTCTCACACTCATCCAACCATATAATCTTGGCCTTCTTTTGAGTTAACTTTGTCAATGGAGATGTAATGAATGAGAAACCCTCAACAAACCTCCAATAATAACCAGCCAACCCAAGAAAACTCTTAATATCAAATGGAATCAATGTTCTAGTAGAATGCCTCATGGCCTCGGTCTTCAACCTTAATGCCATCACCAAATACCACATGGCCTAGAAAAGACACTTCATGCAACCAAAACTCACATTTACTTATTTTGGCAAACAATTGCTTCTCCCTCAAAGTCTAAAGAACCAACCTCAAGTGATCCATATTCTCCCTTTCACTTCGGGAGTAAACCAGAATATCATCACTGAAGAAAACCACAAAACTATCAAGGAATGACTTAAACACCCGATTCATAAGATCCATATTTACCGCCGAATCATTAGTCAAACCAAAGAACATTACCACAAATTCAATATGCCCATATCAAGTCCAAAAAGTTATCTTTGGAATGTCATACTCCCTGACCCTCAATAGAGGATAACATGAACAGAGATCAATCTTTAAGAAACGAGTAGCTCCTTGATGTTGATTAAGTCGTTGATCCTTTGCAACGAATATTTATTCTTGGTGGTCACTTTATTCAGTTATTTGTAGTCAATACATATCTAAAGAGATCCATCTTTCTTTCACACAAATAACACAGGAGCATCCCAGGGCGATATACTTGGTCAAACAAAGACCTTCTCAAAAAGGTCCTTCAATTGATCCTTCAACTCCTTTAGTTTAGTTGTTGCCATACGATAAGGAGGTACAGAGATAGATTGAGTATCAAGAAGAAGATCTATACAAAATTCCACTTCCCTTTCAGGAGGAATCCCCGACTAATCTTTGGGAAAGATATTCAAAAACTCATTAACCACTAATACCAACTCAAGAGTAGTTGATTCAGATTTCATATCTCTAACCCTTAATGTGATAGAGGCACCCTTTAGAGATCATTTTCCAATTTTTAAGATAGGAATAAATTGACCTTTAAAAGTGGAGTCACTACCCTCCCGCTCAATAATAGGCTCATTCAAAACTGAAACTTAACCTTTCAGATTCTACAATTAATAGAGGCACAAGTAGCATGCAACCAATCCATCCCAAGAATAATGTCAAAATCAAACATCTCAAGTTCTACAAGATCACAAGGAAGGAACTTATGCAAGACCAGAACAAGACAACCCCTATAGACCCTTCGGACAACATTAGATTCACCCATGGGAGTATAGACAAAAGGGATCCCTCAAGATTTTAGGACTCAAACCAAACTTAACAGCCAAAAGAAGAGTCACAAAAGATAAATTCCATCTAGATCAAGCAAATCATAAGTATTAAAATCAAATAATTTTAACATACTAGTCACCACATCCAAGGCTTCTTCCATCTCCAGTTAAGCATGCAAGGCATAAAATCTATTTTTTCTGGGAGCACCACCTTGTGGAACTCTCGGTTGGACTTGATCACTTTAAGCCACTTAACTGTAACCTCTCTTAGGAGCCTTATGACAGTTAGCAAACCTGTGGCCCATATCACCACACCCAAAGAAAGCACCGGTATCTTTTGAACATACACCCAAGTGATTTCTTCCACACTTGTCACATCGAGGATACATTGGTCCACCTCCAACATGTGCCTTGGGAGGAGGCACTCTATTATTGTCAACCCTTGAATTTGAACCTTGTCCCTGTTTGAAGCAACCATTTCCACCACCACTCTTAGAGTTGGAGAACCCACCATCATAATGGGCTTTCTTAGAATCATTTATCTTTCTTTCCTTGAGCTTCTCCCCTTCAATCTACTCAGCATAAGTCATAAGTCTAGAAATGCCCATCTCCTGAATAAGCATGGTTATACGACACTCTTTCACAACCAAATCAGAGATCCCTAAAATACACTTGTGCATTCTTGCACGGGGTTCAACCACTAGCGTAGGAGCATATTTCGAGAGCTTTGTGAATTTGAGGGCATATTCCCTCACACTCATATCACTCTGCTTGAGGTTGATAAATTCTATCATTTTGGCCTCCCTAAGCTCAAGAGGGAAGAAATGGTCCAGAAAGGCAAACGTAAACTCTTCTCGACTAACCCTCTCCAACAACCATTAGGTGTACCATACTTGGGCCACATCCTTCAACGGATAAACATCTAGTTCCATTTTCTCTTTTGAAGTCACCCCCATGACAGTCAACACCTTAGAGAGTTCATTAATGAAGTCTTGGACATCCTCATCAGCTTTTGACCCATAGAACTCTAGAGGATTCATCCTGGTAAAAACATCTCACTCTAGCAGCCAGGGTGGGGGCATGAAGAGGAGGATTAGCTTGACTAGCCTGGTTTGTCACCATTTGAGCTAGCAAAGCAATCGCAGTATAGAACTCATCAGGAGTAACTGGTTCCCCGATAGGCCCGTGAGAGACATGGTTCTCATTAACTTAGGTCTATCATGGTAGTGGGGCTCTTCATGGAGGCATCATCTATAAGAACATCAAGGACATCATCAAAGTTAGGAAGTCTTAAGACACGGTCCACGACATAAGAAATAAAAAAGTGAGACAATTCCTAATATGCCATTATAGACTCCCACTCATAGGTATGGTTCACTTCACATCTATGAATGGGACTCCAGTCGGCGTGATATGTTGGACTCCAAGGATCATTTAAAAAACTTAGTGCTCTGATACCAAGCTTGTCATGGCCCAAGCCTAGGGACTAAAAGTGACATGGAAAATAGAAACCGGAGAGTTCACATAAGCCTCATTGCAACCATATACGCATCACCCATTCGAAAGCGCATAATTAAACAACAAGCATATAGTTGATAGAGAAACAGGACTTTAGACGTAAGCTATGGGGATGTCATCATAAAAAGGGAGTTGCATGAATTCACGTAGCAAATAGCAATTAAGTACTAAGGGGCGAGTAAATATGACTCACGCTATGGCGATAGAAAGATCTTAGAAATTAAGTACTAAGGGGCGAGTAAATTTCCACATCTCATCATAATCATAACACCATAGCACAAACATCATGAGATAAACATAAACATAGTCTTCATAAGCAATAACCAAAAAATATAACAACCTCGTACATAGAGTTTACATGATGTCCAACAATACCTCTACTTGATAGAATAGGACGGGGGCCAAGACATGTCCCGGGCTCACCTCCAAAGTAAAGACATGAGTAAATATAGCATAATAGGTAAATAGAAGGTGAGTCTTATCCTTAGAGTAAGGGACTCAACACTAACAAGCTCTCAATCTAATCTAACCGTCAAGAGGTGGATAAAGATAGTCTCTGGTCCCTATATGGTTTGATCTTGTAGGCAAAAGTATGTGTTAGTACATTCGAATATACTAAGTATGTGGGTATGCAAATGCTTATGAACATGTTAACCTGCAATCTATGTTAGATAACAAGGGCACATGTATAGAAAGAAATATATAGGAAAGAATATGATATCAATATGACATGAAGTCCATGATGCATGAATGCCGTAATACTTCAACATATGGGGATATGACCTTAATCGACATCTAGACCACGTGAGCTATTACATGAATCACTGGTGTATACCTCCACACTGAGTTGAGAGTAGACTTTTTGCCTTAGGTAGCCTACACCATACCTTATGACTCGGTCTTTTCAATAGGAGGGCAACCTTTCTTTTAGCCTGGCCTTTTCAGAAGAGTTTTCATAACATAATTATCCATTTAAGGGGCATAAACATAAACCTACACAAGCATGTAATTATGAGAAATAGAGAATTTATATAAGGATCCCTTATGTCGATCCCCCACCTCCAATCTCATTAAGTGCTAGTAAACATTTCACGGGAATACATTTGCATATATATGCATCTTAAATCAGAGGTATAAGTCTTTCAAATCATTTGCATACATACTTAGTCTTAAAAGCCGAATAGACTTCATAAATCATACATATTTGGGCTAAAAATCCAAATCATACTTCATATCATGAATACATGCGTAGGAGTAGCTCATTCATACAGATACATGCTGGTGAATCCTTGCCCATGAGTACTTAAAAGCCATATCATAGACATTATGTAATCTTATGTCATGTCATAACTATACATAGTTGAAACATATCATAATCATAATTGGGTCTTAACCCACATCATATATCTCATGAAAATACTTGTTCATGCATGAATATGCTATGAGGAATAAAGGAATAGCATGGGTATAAGGATTTTATATTAAGAACAACATAATAAGATGAAATAGTATGAAATCCATGAATAAATCAATAATTAAAACATACATGAATTTACCTATGCATAGATTCATAGATTAATGGGACATACATATTTATTTGTTCATAAAATCAATGTTAATCATAATAATAAAATTCAAATTCAAATCATCATAAAATCAATAATTAAGTTTAGCCCATAGCTCAATTTCAATAAATTAAACTAATTTGAAAGACACATTAGCAAATCATAGTTAGTAATCATGAAATTGAAGAAAAATGATTTTTTAGGTCTTCGTGATCGGAAGGGAATCATTAATCAATCTCACATACCTTGAAGAACTAGAAGAATTAGGGTGGAATTGTCTTGAATAGAAATCCCACTTGAAGTCCTAACTTGAATCTCCAACACTAGACTTTGAAGAGAGAACTTAGGAATTAAATTCTAAAGTTTGAGTGTATAATGAGAGAGAATGAGTGTAAGGAGTAAGTATATGTGATTTAAGGGCTTAGGATAGGTACCAAGTTCCTAAATTACCTTTAAAATAAACCAAAATTATGAAAAGATCATTAATAAAGCATACTCAGATTATTGTTTAGGGTCTCGTACAAGTGCATCACGATCCATACAAAGCTCCACTGGTCATACAACGGTCTTTGAAAATGTCCCATTTGAAAAATACAAAAATTTGGCCGAGGGTATTTCCACTGAAGGCTTCACGATCCGTGAAACTCTCCATGGTCCATGGTAGAGTCCATGAAAAGTTCCAAATTTCGAGGCGGTACTTCCATACTTAGAAAACATTAGCACAGGGCCCTTTTACAAAACGACCACCACGATTAGTGGTAAGTTATACAATCCGTACAAACTGGCCTTGTTGACTACCTTAGTCAAAATCACGGCCTGAAGGCAAGGGAACCTTTCAAGAGCCCTTTCTCGGCCAGTGGTGAGGACCACAACCCGTAAAAAGTCCCATGGAGGACCATTTGGCCTTAAACCTCTCCTAAAGCCATTAAAAGCCACGTAAGTGGCCAAGGGTCATCACAAGGCTCCCTCTATGGATCGTGGACCTCTCTATACCCTATGGAGGTGACCGTGGAGAGGCACCTTGGTCAAAAATATTGGAAACCTAATTTTTAAGAATCGCTAAGGCCTTCCACGGTCCAGGTCCTTATAGAGTCACAACAACCAAGGTTGTAGTGGTCACTATTCTAATTGGGATAATAAGAAAATTATAACTACTAGAGCACAACTTCGCAAGGGAAATGGTCAGACAAGCGACATATCTCATTGTTACGTTTTCTTGGAAGGCCAAAGATAGAGACATTCAATATTATTATCCCAGAACTATCAAGCAAGGCACCAGAGAGAGAGATTGATTTTTGTACCCACCTAGAGTTCAGTACTCACCCTATTTCCATTATGAAATGGATCTGACTGAGTTGAAGACTCAACTTTAGGAGTTGTTGAGTAAAGGTTTTATTAGACCGAGTGTCTTTTCTTGGGGTGCTCCAATTTTATTAGTAAAGAAGGAGGATGGTACTTTTTGCATATATATAGTCTGTGGACAACTGAATAGGGTGACAATTAGAACATGTATCCCCTTTTCTTGCATAGATAACTTATTGGATCAGTTGTAGAGTGTTTGTGTCTTTTCCAAAATTAAGTTAAGGTCCAATTATCAGCAGCTGAAAATGCGGGCGGCAGATGTGCCAAATACTGCATTTCGAACAACATATGGGCACAATTAATTTTTGGTTATGTCCTTTGGGTTTATAATTGTGTCTGCTTCTTTCATGAGCCTGATGAATGTAATCTTTGAGCCATATCTGGATCTCTTTTTTATTGTCTTTATTGATGATGCATTCGTATACTCAAAGAACAAAGAGGAACACGAAGAGCATCTGAGAATTATTTTACGGTTGTTAAGGGAGAAGAATTGTATGCCAAGTTCTCTATGTATGAGTCTTGGGTTGATTCTATTTCCTTCTTGTAGCATAAGGTTTCTAAGGATGAAGTTATATTGGATCCTCAAAAAATTAAAGTAGTGAAAAATTAGGCAAGGCCCACTAATGTCTCAAAGGTGAGGAGCTTTGTTTGTTTGGTTAGATACTACCATCAGTTTGTTAAGGGATTTGATTCCTAATTGAACAATTTGAAGATGTAGATTATTTCATTCATATGGTCATATGAGTGTGAAAAGAGTTTTTTGAAACTCTAGAGCTTATTTACTACCGCATCAATTCTTGCCTTGTAGGTAGAAGGTCAGATATTCATTATTTCTTGTGATGCTTCTTGTTCTGATTTTGGTGTAGTGTTAATGCAGGAGAGGAATGTAATTGCCTATGCTTCAAGGCAATTGAAGGTGCTTGGATGTAATTATCCTACTCATAATTTAGAATTGGCTATTGTTATATTTGTATTGAAGCAGTGGATGAATTATCTATATGAGGTCAAATCTAAAGTGTATATTGATCACCACAGTATACAACATCTGTTCACACAAAAGAACTTGAATTTGAGGCTAACAAGGTTGATGGAATTGCTAAAAAAAACTATGATATTACTATTCTCTATCACCCTAAAAAAGCTAATGTTGTGGCTGATGCATTGAGAAGAAAAGAAGAAAGAATGAGAGTTTAACCCATTTGTTGGCTTCTTGGCGTCTATTAGCTAAAGAGGTCTAAACTCTTGCTAATGACTTTATGACACTAGAAGTAACTGAGAAAGGAGGATTCTTGGCCTGTATAGAGGCAATCTTCATTTCTTGACAAGATTAAAGAAAAGCAGTTTGATGATGAAAAGCTGACCAAATTCGTAATATAGTTTACAGGGGGAGGCCAAGGAAGTTGTGATTGATGAGGAAGGCGTTCTGAGGATTAAAGGGCGGTATGTATGCCCCATGTTGTTGATTTGATCTGGGCTATTCCTGTAGAAGCTCATCTTTCGAGGTACTCCATGCATCCTAGTGCAACTAAGATGTATCGTGATCTAAGGCAACATTATTGGTGGAGTAAAATTAAGTGTAACATTGTTGATTTTGTGGTCCAGTGTCCCAATTTTTAGCAAGTCAAGTATGAGCACCAGAGGCTTGGATGAACTCTTCAAAGAATGCCCATTCCTAAATGGAAGTAGGAAAGGATTGCTATAGACTTTGTGGTTAGCCTTCCAAATACATTGGGTAAGTTTGATTCGATAGGGTGATCGTTCATAGGTTGACTAAAAATGCACACTTTATTCTAATGAAGATGACTTATAATATAGAGAAGTTAGCCAAACTCTGTATCAGCGAGATTGCTCGATTGCTCGATTGCATGGAGTTCCGATATCTATTATATCAGATAGAGGTATACAGTTTACTTCTAACTTTTTGAGGACCTTGGAGGCTGAGGTAGGTACTAGATTGGATCTTAGTGCCGCATTTCATCCTCAAACAATTGTGCAATCCAAGAGGATAATTCAAGTGTTGAAGGATATGCTTCATGCATATGTTATAGATTTTAATGGTTACTGAGACCAATTCTTACCTTTGGCGGATTTTTCGTATAACAATAGCTATCTCTCAAGATCGACATGGCCCTGTTTAAAGGATTATATGGGAGGAGATACAGGTCTCCCATTGGTTGGCTTGATGCATTCGAGGTGAGACCTTGGGGTACCGACCTTCTGGGAGAGTTATTGGCGAAGGTGAAATTCATTCAGGAGAAGCTTCTAGCATCGCAGAACAGGTAGAAGGAGTATGCAGATCAAAAGGTCTGGGACATGGATTTTATGGAGGGAGAGGACATGTTGTTGAAGATTTCTCCTATGAAGGCATGATGAAATTTTGTAAGAGAGGTAAGATCAGTCCAAGGCATATTGGACCATTTGAAGTTCTTAAGCACGTGAGGGATGTGGCCTACAAATCGGCTTTGCCACCAGGTTTATCTAGAGTGCACTTCGTTTCATGTGTCTATGTTGAAGAAATATTACAGTGATGGAAACTAAATTATTCGCTAAAATTTGGTCCTACTTGATAAGAATCTTTCTTATGAGTTGTAACGCCCGGTAAATTACCAAAATACCTCTAAAAGAGAGGTGTGTGCAAAGCGCGTCTTCCGATGCTCGGATTGAAAGTCCGAGAGCGAATTTGTGATCATCACAGAAAATTGAGTGGGAGAAGGATCTTGGTCGATTTTTCAGAGCGACCGAGTCAAAAGTTAATTTTTCGTTCCAAAATGAACAACAGTGTGAGTTCACGACAGAGTCGCATCGTGGACCTATCGCAGAGACACATTTATGTTTTTCTATGATTTTTTGACAGAGTTGAGTTTTTTCGAAACACACTACCCCCGACAGGTCTGCGTTGCGGACTGTGTTATTTCAAGTCTGAGAATTTTTTCTTTAAAAATTCGAGGGGCATTTTTGTCCAGTTTTAGTACTTTCTAAACTTCCTGTATGATGAATATAGGTCGTTTTCTCTGAGAAAGGGTTCCGAAAACCCATCCAAAAACATTCCTTCTAGCAAAGTCACTAAGCCAAGGCTTGAGGGGAGTTGAGATTGAGGAATTCAAGAGAAGATTGTTCAAGGAATTGTTGTTAGCAATCATCCCAGGTATGTAAGGCTAACTTAAAGCATGTGATCGTTCTCTCATGTGCCCTTTTGAGTAAATGAGTCGTTTATTGAATATAATGAGGTTGATGTGAAGATTGTTGAACATTATACTAAGTTTTTTCTGATGCATATATTTTACACAAATTGATGATCATCATAAACTTGATCAATTGCATAATTCATTTTCATGACTGTTTGTCACAAAACCCTATGATTATTTTATTAAAAAGTGTAAGAATGAACTAGAGGATGAGTCTAGAGCCTTAATGAGGATGATGGTTATGACGTTGTGCTTGTGATTCACATTTGATGAGGGTAATGATGATGATGCTGATGAGAATGATGTATCATGATGTCTTAAAACCTGAAATTAAATTCTAAAAGAGTATTTTGAGTGCCTGATGTTGATGTTGATGTTGAGGTATTATGTCCCTATGGGACTGATGTTGATGTTGAGGTACTATGTCCCTATGGGACTGATGATAATGTATTATGTCCCTATATGACTGATGAGATTGACATTTTATGAGCATGTCGAGTTCTGGGAAGAGTATTGAGCACCGAAATAGGTGAGAGTGAGTCCCAGTTGAACCCATTAACTACGTGACCCACATAGGAAGAGAGGATTGAACCGCAATACGGACGTCTCCTTTCTTGTCCTAATAAAGGACTGAGGTTTTTCTTGTGGATCCATTGAGGTTGATGTCCTTTAACCCGGGCAGGGTACTGGATGGATGTGTCAACGACATCACTTTTTTCTATCATCACTGGCTCATAGGTGATGGTTGTCGGTTAGAGAAACTCCCAGTGAGGTCTTACTTGGATAGTACTCTGATGTTGATGTTGATGTGATGTTTTGAGTCGAGTTCCTTCAGTTGAATTGAGTCGAGTTCCTTGAGTTTGAGTCAAGTTTCTTGAGTTGAGTCTGAGGTATTGATGATGTGGAAATGAGATGTTGATGAGTCAGTTGTGTACTCTAATTTTTCTTTAGATAGACATTTGATGTTATGATAGAGTATGATGTTGAGTTGATGTTATCCCTATACTGTTGTACTTGTACTATGATATTTAGCTATTTTACATACCAGTACATTCCACGTACTGATGCCACTCGGCGTTGCATCATGAAATGATGCAGATACAGGATATGAGGACTTCAGCAGACTTACCGTTGAGGTCAGAGATTTCGAGTTCAGTCATTGGTGAGCCTCCTTACTATCCGGAGGAGACCCTTTTATTGTTGTTTTCGTTATTTATTGAGTTTGGTAGCCATGGCCTGTCATGGTACTATCTTAGACAGTTGAGTCAAGTTAGAGGCTTCATAGACAGTAGTTGAGGTTTGACGTTGATGTTTTTCCCTTATGAATTGAATAGCAATTACACTTGCTTATTCTGATGTTGAGACTGATGTTGATCGTTAGCCCTTTCTATTGAGGTAGCAGACTGCACTACTTCCACTATTCCGCTATACTGATATTGAGTGACTGTCCTGAGAACGAGTAGTTCGCTTGGGGACTAGCAATAGTCTCTGGGTGTCGGCCACGCCTAGGGTACCCTTCCGGGGCGTGAGATGAGGAGAAGGCTATACCCTTTCTAGATAGAGAGATCCGCAAGTTGAGGTTAAAGGAGATTGCATTTGTGAAGGTCCAACGGAAGAATCGTCCGATTTAGGAGTCCACTTAGGAGATTGAGGCTGATGTGCGCAAGAGATATCCATATCTTTTTGTCAAGTCAGGCACCCCTTCTTATTCTCATTTTTCTTTTGATCATTCGAGGACGAACGGTGGGTAAATTGGTATCTAATATAACGACCCATTAAGTTATTTTGAAAAATAGAGCTTCTTATGTTGTAAACGATTTATCTCACAAATTCTAAATGAGCTTTTTGGACTATTCAATAACTTATGTTGTTTAGTTAATGAATAATTTTAGATAATTAATTTAGATGAAGGACTAAAGTGATAATTTAATTAATTCACTATACTATTTATCCCATATTTATTAAGAATGGGTTAATAGAACTTATCACATTTAGTACATAAAAATAAATAAATAAGGAAAAAAATAAAAAATAAAGGGTTGGAGGGCTGGAATGCCCAAATAGGGAAAAAGAAAAAAGAAGCCAAGAAACAAAAACAGAAACAAAGAGTGAAGAAGCAGAAACGAGAAAAGCAAAGAAACAAGGAAGACAAAGAAAGAAAGAAAAGAAGAGAGAAAAATTAGAATTTTCATCCTAAATCATCAAGGTAATTATTGTTGTCCTTTTTATTAAATTTTTATGTGATTATGAACAAATTTTAGGATAGGAATGTGTATAGTTTATGATGAATTAAGAAAATTTAGCCTTAGGGTTCTTAAAACAAAATCTTGATTTTGGGATCAAATAACTATTTGTTTGAGCTGAAATTTAGCATATGCGTTTGTTTATTATGGATAATGATGATTTAAAAGAAATATTTAGATTTGAATTCAAGGACTCGGAGTGACTTTTTGTAATGCCTGGTAAAATTACCAAAATACCCCTAGAAGAGAGGTGTGCGCATAACGCATCTTTCCATGTTCTGATGGAAAATCCGAGGCCTAATTTGAGATCAACATGGAAAATTGAGTGAAAAATTGGTCTCGGTTGACTTTTAGAGCAACCGGGTCAAAAGATAATTTTCCAATACGAAAACGCGAACTAGTGAGGGTGCGCGACAGGTGTGCGACGCGCACCTGCCATGGACCAACACTTGGTTTTATTTCAAAAAATTTCAACGGGATTGGAAACGTCGTTTGGAGAATTTTCAGCGAAAAACATTAAAAATATACCCTGTCCGCATTGTAGACCCCATGTCCTAGACAGACTTTTTTCGAATTTGGTGAGGAGCATTCCAAACCTTTTCAAACCCCTCCTAGACTCAATATATGATTTAAATGGGTCATTTTAAGCGTAAAAGGGGGGTTTTGAACCCTATTTTAATTCCTTGAAAAAGACTAGGGCTAAAGAGAAGAGAAAAGGAGCGTAAAATTGAGAAATCGAGGGGAGTTCTTGAGGATTGATCGTGCAATAGCTTCACACGAGGTATGTAAGGCTAAACTAAAAGCATGAGATTGTTCTCTCATGTGCCCCATAGATAGTTATAGAAGAGTTGAGAGTCTAAAGAGTCTACATATATGATTCTTGATGGTTTTTCTTGAAAATTATGCCTATTACATGTATTTTCATATGTTGATGATCATCATAAACTTGTTTTCTTGATTTGAATACTTTTCATGAGATATCGTATAGACTCTATATGGTAATTTGTGAAAGCATGCATAATGAACCTAGGGATGAAGTCTAGAGCCTTGGTTTGAGTATGTTGAGTGAAGTCTTGATGTGAGTATGAGGTTGAGTTAATTAAGCTTGATGATCCTATAAGTCTTCATAATTGAATTTTAGAGTTCTGACTAAAAGACTTCTTCTAATTGATGATCTGAGTCCTTGAGTTCTTAAATGAGAATTGAGTTAATCGAGATGAGTTAAACTCCTTGATATAATAGAGGACCCTTGAGTTTGAGTCAATGAGATAATGACAGTCTTAACGAGGCTAATTTGAGATAATTGAGTTGAGATAAGGAGTCTTATGAGCATTGAGTCTTGGGAGGAGTATCGAGCACCGAAATGAGTAAAAGTAAGAGCAAGTACAACTCTCACTCATTAACTACGTCGCCAAGTGTAGGAGTGGGCTAAGTTCTGTTAGAGTTAGACAAGTTCCTATTTTGAGGTCTAAGTTTCGTTAGAATTGGAAAAGTTCTCACCTTGAGGGCTAAGTTCAGTTAGAGTCAGACAAGTCCTTATCCTATGGATTAAGTTCTGTTAGAGTCAGAAAAGTTCTCATCCTATGGATTAAGTTTCATTAGAGTCGGACAGGTCCTCACCTTATTGTCCTGAAACAATAGGACTTAATATGTTAATTGTCTGGATCCATTGTGGATCCTAGGTGTTCCTTACTTGGCAAGTACGGACCGGCTGTGGCAACATTAGTGGGATTGTTGTATAATCACTGGCTCATAAGTGATTGTTGTTGGATAAGAGATACTCCCAAGAAGTTCCTACCTTGAGAACTCTAAGTCGAGTCGAGTTGAGTTCCATTAAGTTAAGTTGAGTTGATTGATGAGGTGTATTGGTTGATGGGTCACTTGTATACTCTTCATTGTTCCTTTAGATAGACATTTGATATTCTAATTGAGTATTATTTTGAGTTGGTGTTGTCTATATATTATTTCTACTCGTTTCTATTTCATTTAGCTATTTTACATACCAATACATTTCACGTACTAATGTCCCCTTTGAACTGTATCATTTTATAATGCAAAGGCAGGTACTAGAGATCGTCAACAGGCCTATTGTTGAGGATCTGAGCAGTTAGCAGAGCTGGTGGGCCTCCTTTACTTCGAACAACATTATGTACTTTCATCTGGTTATTAGAGTCAGACTTTTAGAGTAGCTTTACTATTCCTTGAGTTGAGGTAGCCATGGGTCTGTCATTGGCACCACTTGATAGTGATAGATGCCACATAGACTAGAGTTGAATGTTGATGATAAGACATGTTAAGCTAGTTTATTTCCACTAGCCTATTGTTTATAATATTATTTTGAGACTATATGAGATGTGCCCATTACTCTCCTTTATCTTCCGCTGATTGTCTTGAATTATTGATCGAATGAATGTGATGAGGCCAAGTAGTATGCAGGGACTAGCAATAGTCTCTAGGTGTCGGCCATGCTTAAGGTACCCTCCCAGGGCATGACAAACTTTGTATTAGAACACCGAGTTCAAGTGTCCTAGGGAGTCTATGAAACCGTGTCTAGTAGAGTCTTGCTTATGGGTGTATTGTCGACCAGACTTCATAAGAAGGAGGATATAGGAAATAAGCAATTGTTACACTTCCTTCCTATTCCAAATTCATGTGATAGAGTTAAGCTCTAAGAAAGCTCTCTTCTAATTCGTGCATTACGCATTTTCAGAATTGTTACCATGTTTCCAAGAAGAGCTAATGAAGTGAACGGGAGCCCAGCTAGACGAAATGCTAATCATCCGAGCACCAGGATCAGGATGAACCCATAGCCCCAGTCGTCTCTGCCGTGAAGACACCACAGGTTGACATCAACAATGTTGAGCTTTACTAGGCCCTCTAGACTTTTTCCTAGGCTGTGATAGCACTGGTTGATAGATAGGGAGTAGGCAGGCGGGGTTTTCCAAATACATCTAGATATCGTGAGTTCTTGAGGGTGAACCCACCCGAGTTTAAGTGGTCCAGGAGGAATAGAAACAGAAGTCGCTTTCAAGTAGAGCCTCATAACTTTAGAGCTTAGAAATCTCAATAACCGGCTAGTGTGGTTCAAGGTCCCCAAGGCAAGCCACCTTGTGGTACGTGTGGCAAACGTCACCTGGGGAGAATGTTGTAAGGGAAGTGATGGATGTTACAAGTGTGGCCAATGGGTCACTTCCAGATTCCCTATGTGGACCAAAAGAGCCCAAGCTTCTACCCCAGCACCCACAGTTAGAGAGGATTAGGAAAGTTCTCCAGATGTCACCCCAGATGTCATGACGGGTATGATTCGAGTCTTTACTTATGTTCGATGTTATCCATGAGAGAGAAACTCATGTCTCTAAAGGATTTAGTGTTACCACCTAAGAGTGAGATGTGAGGTCTTTTACCATCCTAAGTAGAGTTGTAGTTCTAGAGCTAGAATGATAACGATAGAAAGGAAAGGATGAGATAATGAGAGTGTTAGTTAATTAAGGCTTGTAATTAGAGTTGCCATAAGTTTGATGAAAGAGTTGTAAGTACATATGAGTATCATGTTGAGGTAGTAAGTGTTGGAATGTGTTCGGGCATGCTCAAAGCTAGAAAGAGATCTATGTTGATGTATTCTGATATTGTTCTGTGAGGGTGAGACGTGGATGTTGAATAGAGGGACAGAGTGTTTTCAATGTGATAGATCTACACTAGTTTTGTAATTCTGAAGAAAGAGCCCCATGAGATTTATATAGTTATGAGCTTAGCCAGGTAAGGGGGTATAGTGAGTGGAGGAATGGTACTTGAGTTGCAAAGAGGGGATGTGTTAAGTGAATACCTGCTATGAGATTTTAGTTGGCTTATGCTCCAAAATTTGCCTAGTAAATGTAAGATTGGTGTGATATTAGAGAGGTGTGTGTGATAGATGCACGTGTTAGAACTAGACTCTAAGCTTGAACGTTGAGGAGTAGTGATAAAAAGGAGACTACATCGTGAGAGTGATAGTTTTAGTTGGAGATTCTCCCTAAGAGGTTCACCATAGTGTGTGTTTGAGATTAAGGTGTTGGCTTGCAAGGAGCGTTATGTTATGAGTATAGTATAGGTGTTATTATATGGAAAGAGAGAATTGAGGACGAAACATTTGATAGGAGAGGTTAGATTGTAAGATTTGTAGGAAATGGCTATGTACGCCATTAGAGCAGCAAATATAGAGAGATTTCCCTAGCGATTGGAGGAAGCTAAGAGTGGTATATTTGAAGAGAGTCTTAGTGGCTATTTTATATATGTGACTATAGTATGATAGAAGAAGTTTGAGACGCCTATTCTCATGGATAGTGGTTTGTCGACCATGTGGAGGTATATGTTTATGGCCTATATAAAGGAAATTGATTCGCAAAACTTGAGAGATGACCCTGGTCAAAGGGGGAGATGATGAGTCTCTTTAGGCCCAAGTAGTGATGCTGATAGTAGCGACGGAGAATGAAGGTTGACGAGGAGGAATTAATGTATCCTTATTATGACATTGGTGTTGTACTTGTGTCATGTAGGGATAGAGATAGGGAGGAGGGGAGAGATGAGACATTATGATATACAACAAATAGGTAAGAATATGTTGGAGTGTCTTTGAGTGGGAGCTTATTGAACGGCGAAGGTAGAAGTGCTTTCTAGGCTTGAAATTTCTTAGATGCAGTTGAAGTGATTAGATTGAGAGGCTTAAATGCGTAGTGAAGAGGGGTAGTGAAGAGGACTAGTAAGTTTAGTTGATTGATGAGGTTGATTGGTTGATGGGTCACTTGTCTACTCTTTATTCTTCCTTTAGATAGACATTTGACATTCTGATTGGGTATTATTTTGAGTTGATGTTGTTTCTATATTATTCTACTTGTTTCTATTTCATTCAACTATTTTACATACCAGTACATTCCATGTACTGAAGTCCCCTTTGGATTGCATCGTTTTATGATGCAGAGGCAGGTACTAGAGATCGTCAACAAGCACATCATTGAGGATCTGAGCAATTAGCAGAGTTGGTGAGCCTCCTTTACTTCGGAGGACCATTGTGTACTTTCATCTAGCTATTACAGTCAGACTTTTAGAGAAGCTTTCTACTCCTTGAGTTGAGGTAGCCATGGGTCTATCACTGGCACCAGTTGATAGTGATAGAGGCTTATAGACTAGAGTCGAATGTTGATGATAAGATTTGCTGAGCTAATTTCTTTTACTAGCCTTTTATTTATAATATTATTTTGAGACTAGATGAGATGTGCCCATTACTCTCCATTGTCTTCCACTGATTTTCTTGAATTATTGATTGAATGAATGTGATGAGGCCAATTTGTTCGCTTGGGGACTAGCAATAGTCTCTGGGTTCCGGCCACACCTGGGATACCCTCCGGGGACGTGACACTTTTTGACCCAATTTTTGAGTAAAACATAAATATGGAAATATGGTTTCATTGGATTTGTATTCTTTAGGAGATTATATATTTGATAGATTGGAAAAGTTCTGAGATATTGAAGAAGAGAAAGGCATTTGTGAATTAGCTTTCTTGATTGTGGTTCTTTGATTTAAGGTAGGTTATGGTTTATTCTATGTGTTAGAGAGTCTCTTAATAGTAATTGATATTCATTGAGTGATGTGAAATTAATTTATGTATTTAATTAATGTAATTTGGATGATTGATGCATGTTCTAATTAGTCTACAAACCCAAGACCATGAAATTCATAACCTTGAACTTGTCTTATTAAAATTATGTGGCATGATGAGATATTATTGATAAAGTGGAAAATAATGATAAAGAATGATGAATAAAATATATTTGGGTTAGGTGTCATGTTCTGACAAGATATTATGGGATCGGATATCACATTTTGACATGACATATTTGGGTCAGGTATCACATTTCAATATGATAATTTTAAAGGAAAACATATTAAAATGACTTAATATACTCAATCTTAAAGGACCTATTTCTCAAAAGAAGCATGGTGTGGAGGCTTGATTCCTCATGTGTGTTCATGATACTTTTGACTGATTATATACTTGTTGCTTATTGTTTGCCACCTATTAAATGATATAGTAGATTTCCTACTATTACTTTATGTATATTAGTTTATATTTTGAGTCCGCCAATTACACCTATTTAATACATGTTGCCCTGTACTGATCACTACTTGTATTTTTCTTTTCTTTTTTGCTTTTGTTGAGTACAACCAGTGTTCCATCGACTTCGACTCACCCTCACCTCTAGTCGATCTCCATCACATTAGATTTTAGGGTAAGCTTCCTCCTAGCTCGTATTAGATTCTCTCGGTCATAGAATAATGTCCTTAATTTTTGGACTTAAACTATTTTATTTATTTTTGTGTTGCTACTTTTAAACTTAGTATTTGAGATTAGATGTGCCTGATTTGATGACTTTCAGGTTTTAGGGAATGTTATGTAATAAACATAGTGGGTTTTGTTATTTCTTGGTTTTATAAATTGAACTTTCGTACTATCATCGTATTTCATTAGTTGAATGGCTATATAAGTTAGGATTTCTATCATTGATTCATCTACTTATGAGGTTAGGTGTGGGTGTCACTTACGACCTGTTTGAGTCATGAAACTTAGAGATTAGAAGGTTCATCTTGGCAAGTGACTTTCCCTTTTACTTTGGTGTAGAAAAAACATCGGGACTCCATGTTATAGCTCACATGGTTTATGTCGATTAACGGTAACTCTCACCTATTTTCATGATATCCCACATATGCTCATGATCTTTCACAAGGTTAAAGATTTTTCATACAAAGGCTTATGTTATTTTTCATGACTCAATACTCTTACTAAGATTTAAAGTTCCATTATGACTTATGATATTTTGGCGTATAATTTTCATAAAAGTGACTCATGACTATATTTTGTACTATGGCGTTCTTGCATTCTTGGCATTCATGGCATATTGGTATGATGATCTCCTCTCTACTATTCAGTACATGTTGCCCTGTACTGACTCCTACTTATATTTGCTTTTGTGGTGTATAGCGAGTATTCTATCACCTTCGACTCACCCTCAACTCTAGCCGATCTCCATCACATCAGATTTTAGGGTGAGCTTCCTCCTAGCTCGTATTGGATTCTCTCGATCATAGAATAATTTCGTTAATTTTCATACATAAACTATTTATTTATTTTGATGTTGCTACTCTTAGGCTTAGTATTTAGGATTACATGTATTTGCTTTGATGACTTTCTGGTTTTGGGAAACGTTATGTAATAGGCTTAGTGGGTTTTGTTATTCCTTGATTTTATAAATTGGGCTTCCGTACAATTATCGTATTTCTATCATTGGTTCGTCCACTTATGACTATATTATGTACTATGGCATTCTTGACATTCATGGCATATTGGTATGATGATCTCCTTTCTACTTTACTTCTATATATATATACATATATATATACATATATATATATATATATATACACATATATATATATGTATATATATATATATTCATATGACATTGTTATGCAGATTATTACTATACTTATATTGTATTTCATGTCCGCATACTTAGCACATTCAAACGTACTAACACATATTCTATGCCTACATTATCTAACAATGTACATGTAGGTGATGTTCCTCTTCATCCTCGTGGCTAGGTCCAAGCTATTAGCTGATTCGGATTGGGTGAGTCCTCATTCTCCTAGGACAGAGCCTTCTATCTTTAGTCTCATGTCATGTTATGTATTTGAGACAGTCTTCATTTTATGTTGAAGGTGAGCGAGGACTTTTCTGAGCCACCCATCTATGTTTATGATTTAGAGACATTTGTTGCACCTATGTATTGTTTTCATATTTTAGACTTGTATATTTTCATGTCATGTATTACTCCTATACTTTGATCTCTGCTAAGTATTGCTTCCACTTATGTTATTCTCTTTTGGTTTATATTGTATGCTTACGCTATGCTAAGGAGGCTAATTTGGGGTTCCTTCGGGGATCTCATTTGTCGTGTTACGACTAGGTTCTAGACTTGGATCATGATAATTCCCTCTCCCCACTTCGAAAAAAATAGATATTATTTTTATCTTTTTTTAAATTTAAAAAAAAAGAATCCTACCCTGCACCACCTAATCATCCTCCATTACCATTTCTTTTTCTCATTTTATGTTACATATATACCTATATTTTTTCAAAAAGTATTTTTTAATTGTCGTAAGATTATTTTCAAATAAAATTTTCATGTGTGTTATATTTGGTATACAAGTAGAAAAAAATATTTTTCGATATATAACACACATCTAACAGAGTGATTAAAATATAAAAAATATAACTGAGGATTTATGGGAGGCATGGAAATTTTTTTTAAAATAAAAATTGTATAAAGTAAATGTTTTACATTCATAAAATAATACTGCTTCAAAGTACAATGATATTTTCAGACTCCATGCTAAAGCTTGTACTGATGGTCTGAGTTCTGATAACTGACACACAAATGCAACAACTCTTTTAAGATTCCAAATCGCAGCTTCCTTGTCTTTTTCTTAAAGAAACATTTCTTGTTTTTTCTTTTCATATTCATTTTACAATGTAAAACACTAATTTTTTTAAAAATTTCTCCAATTTTTTTCAATGAATTGACTAAATAAGTAAATTATAATCCCATAAATAAGATATTAAAATATCTTAAAACAACACATTGATAAATTACAAATTTCTATATGTTTCTTTTATTAATTAACAAATTTTTGTGATGACAGATTTTCAAATATGTATAATTTTATAAAAGTTCATAGGTCAATAATAATATAAGTAGCTAGTTATTCATTAATATAATTCTTTCACATAGTACGTACAATTTCTTCATGGTAAACATGAGTCTATTCCTTTTTTTGTTTTTCAAAATTTGAAATAATGAAAGTCTTACAAAATATACTTATGCGTGAAGTTTTACATATAAATAATTTTGAATTCTTAAAATTCTGTATTTAGAAAAATTTGAGAATTAAAATAATGATCATGAATTGCATATTCAAACGCTAATTAATACATAAATTTATCTCATTTAGTGTTTTCTTCCTATTTTACTAGGCAAGTTACAAAAGATAAACGACATTCACTGATGCAACAATTTACGATTTACTGTATGTAGCAATAATTTCCTATTTCCACATTCAATGTGAGATTATTGTGGATGAATACAATCGAATTCAAAATTGCATCAAATTGTAAATTTAATCAATTCGAGTAATAAATTTTTGACGAGTAGTCTTACTTGAGTTGGTTTGGTATTGGGAGAAAAAATCCAATTATATTTGTATTGAATTGGTTTAGTTTGGTTTTAACTTTGAAAAGTCAATCCAAAACAAATAATAATTAATTTGTACAAGTTAATTATCTAATTATATGAATATTTTGTCCAAAAAAAATTGAAAATTCAAGTAACCCCAAAAATCTTTAAAAAAAATAAATTCAAGGTTGAAAAATCTAAATTCAGTTAATTTGATTTATTTATAAATTTAATATGAATAAAATAATTTATATTTGAAAAATTCAATCTAGTTACACCTCCCACGTGAGACATTGGACATTTTTTCTTCAGAAACAAAAATCCAAAAGAATATATTCTGAAAGTTGTTGAAGGTCAATGAAAAAGAAGAAAGGAAATAGTGAGTGGTATGGCACTTACTCATTCAAATTTACGTGTCGAAGATAGAGTGGCTATAACCAGCCCAAAGTTAGATGAGAAAAGTATTCTTTTTAATAGGAGCTTTTAAAAGCTTCTAAATAGTAAGTATTCCCATTGTTGCTTTATGTCAGAGGTTACAAATGAATAGATTGGATCGGATCGGATCGGATCGGATCGGATCGGATCGGATCGGATCGGATCAGATCGAATTGAATTTGGATGGATTGAATTAAAATAGATTGAATCACAATTTATTCATATAAAATATGGGTAAATATGAATTTTGTCAAATATGATTTGGATAAAATAGTTTCAATCCACTTTAATTTTTTAAAGCAAAAAAAAAAAAAAAAATCAAAGTCTGATTGTTAATGTTCAATCCCTATCACCCTAATCTTACTCCCAAATAATTTTTTTTGGAAAAGTTATTTTTTCAAAAATTTTTTAAAATATTTTTCTACTTCAACACCCTATCACTCACCTGCTCTCATCCCACCCCCAACTCTCATCTAAAATTTTTCTACATTAATATCAAAACTTAAATTTAAATTTAAAAAAAATTCACCCCACCTTCCCACTTCCATCCTACCCTCCCCCCTTCCCCCTCCGCACATTTTCACCTTACCTCCATAGGGGTGTGCAAAAATCGAACCAACCGATAAATCGAACCAAAAGAATGCTATTGGTTTATTTCTATCGGATTATTGGGTTAACGCCTTTTTAATTATTTTTACAAAAAAAAAATTATCGGGTTATCGATTCGATTTCACTTTTTAGTATTGGGTTATTGGGTAAGCCGATAACTCGTTAATAGTACAATAATTTACTACTTTATCTTGTCATAAATATTAAATATTAATAATTCAACATCACTTGATACTAAATCGTTACTCGTAAGTAATGTTGTTGCTTGGTTTCCAATGTGTAACTCTTCTGTTGAGGTCAAATATAGTATATTATAAAATTTAGGGGCTCAAAAGATCTATTTGTTTTATTGTATCTGATCGTATTGCATCAAATAATTAGAGAAGTCATATATTTATTTTATGAGTATTTTCTTATTGGGTAAACCAAAAATCGAACCATTGAGGACCAAAATCTAATAAATAGAAAATCTATTAAAAAAATATCTTATTGGTTTGTTATTAATTTGGCATATTTATAAACCAAAAATCGATAAATTGAACTCATAATACATAAAATCGAATCGAACCGATCGATGCACACTCCTAACCCCCATTCCCTTGTCTCCACTCCTGTGCCAAATTTTCTTTAAGAAAAATTAAAAAAAAATTCACATGCACATGTTTTTTTAATGCAATTAAGTATTTTTTATTATGAATGGGGGATCCATGGGTCTATATGGGTACCATATTTTACACATTTTGACCATATTTCTATGAACTTTTAAAATAGATCAACCCATATTTACCCATTTTGATAATATGAGTGATCCATTAAAATAAATATGGGTTAAATAGATTCCTTTTACCTTATATGGGTAGAAATTCTGACCCATACTTTATATAAGATTTTTTTGATCGTGGGTTGCACATGTGAACCGACCCGATCCAATCTTAACTCGACCCGAATATCTGATTTTAATTTACAGTGGTACAGTTATTTAAGTAACTGTCCAATCTTATCCTGAATGATAAGACTGGATGATTATCATCCTTTGAGGAGATAGTTGTAACCACAAACCACTTCCCTATTCTAGCAAGGTGGTTTTGATTCCTAATGGAAGTGGGAAAAGAAAGTTACGGAGAGGAAATATACTGCAGACAAAAGTCAGTTAAAGTTTTGAATAGAACTTGACTCTAGAATCTACTGTAAGATAAGAGTGGCAAAACCAATGAAGGATTGGAATCCTTAATTCATCAAAAACACACAAAGACACTTGGTTTGTGAACTATACTTCGTGTTCCTAGAGAAACGGATCGTGATTTGGGCTGAATTCATTAGTGGATTAACAACACTTGTGAAATCGTCAAAAAGGTATGACCCATTATTCTAGCCCCTGTTTTAGTTTTACTTACAAATGGTATCAAAGCATGGTTGGTTGATTGTTGATTGCGTGTTTATATGCCTCGATATTCATCTATTTAGGGTTAAAAAGATGATTTTTTTATGATTGGAGTTTTTAACAATTTTTCAAAAAAGATAGATTCGGTTTAGGCCTTATTTGACGCCTGTGTAATGATTTTTTTAGGCCTGATTTTTATATAAACCTAATCTATTTGTTCAGAGATTTATGAAACTATATTATAATAGCGAATCAGATTAAAAACGAGTGAGTTATGGTCTTCTGAAGTTTGACAGTTTTTTGACTGAATTTTTGACGAATCTGCTATTGTTTTGCCTCTTTATCAAAAATTTCCAATCAGCATTATAGCCCATTTTTTTATTTTCTTGATCTACTCGTTTCAAGCTTTCAAAAACTATATTATAATAGAAAATCATATGTAAAACGAGTGAGATATGTTTTTTTTTGAAAAATCGCTGCTTTTGGCAATTTATTGTTAAAAACAGTTGCTATTTTTTTAATTTTGGGGTTGTGCTAATTGAAATTCTTGACTTGAATGTTTCTTTTCCATTATCTATTCATTTTGGGCTTTCTGGAAATGTATTTTAATAGCCAAAAAGATTTAAAACCAATAGATTGCAATTGTTTGAAGTTTTTGGATAATGATGTTGTCCAATTAATGTTATATTCATACCTTCAAGCCCTTTATGATCTATTTGCCTTCTATCATAAATTTATGGCATGTGTTATCACATTAAAGTGTGTTTCCGACTCCTAGTTCCTATTTCAGACATGGCTGAATAGGAACAAACTAGAATCATTCCAAGTGGGATTTCTAGATGTTGAGTTGAAGAGAAAAGTGAAAGTACACATTGTCGAAGAACAAGTGTACGAGGACGATAGATCATAAAAAGTGATTTATCTAGAATGACGCAAGACTTGTTGAGGAGTGAAAGGGCTATTAGAAGGGAAAAGGAGAAGAAACTAAAAGAGTTCAAGTCTTTTAAGATGTCCCCAACAATTTCAGTTGCTAGCTTGATTCAACTTTTTGAATTAAAGCATATAGGACTGAAAAATTATGCGGATTTCTTAGATTGGGAATATATGGAAATTTTAGTAGATTCTCTTTGTGAACTATGGAAAGAGAAGTTGGTAAAGTATATCATGAGATTTGACCTAGCGAACCTTTTAGTGTGTATATACGTTATATCAAATTTAAGTGATTGCAAATTACTTGTGAACTCATTTAGTTTGCTTATTCAAACATATGTAATATGTTGTTTCTCTCTTTGATATGAATATTTGAGTATTATCATATTTTGAAATATTTGTTGTTTCATGTACGTTGAAATATGATAATGATCTAAGACTTAATGATCTTTGTGACTAAGATAATGATCTAAGACTTAATGATCTTTGTGACTAAGTCTTTATTAATATACATTGAGAAATTGTTTTCTGATTTTAGTTAGACATTTGGAGTGTAAACGGTGATTGGATATTTTGAATACCCTTTCGATTTTACACCATATGTGAAACTATTATTAGAATTAATTTGGTTGAATATATATTTATACATGCCTAATTGATGAGTGTACTCGTATAAATGTCTCTAAGCTACAGAAATGGCATAAAATAGTGTCATTGATGACTTAAACATGGAAGAAACTAAATGGTGACATTTATGACATCTAGAGTCGTAAGAGATGGTACGTCTTAGACAAGCAAAACATACTCGAAGGCATAAACGATGTACTTTGTCAGCCAGAAGAGGGTAACACTGCTCAACACAGGAGAGAACATGAAACTTACAAAGCCTAAAAAAGGGCGGATTCCATTGCACGTGGAATAATTGTAACTTTTGTGGTTGATAAAATGATTCTTGAATGTAAGGAATTTCCTAATGTTGATGCGATTTGGATGCACTTGCAAGGAACGTATAGGGGTACTTCTGTGACCCACCTGAGACAACTAACTATCAAGTTTGACACCTTGAAAAAGCGTCACGATCAACGTATCAAGCAACACCTTAGAGTGATGTCAAACATGATAGCGCAACTTAAGAATGTCGATCACGTTCTGTCTGATGAGCAACATGTTCAAGCAATGATTCGGTCCCTTCCCACTAGTTGGGAACATTTGAAGGTTAACCTGACCCACAATGAAAGCATAAAAACGTTTCTGATGTTGCGCACATGTTGAACTTGAATATGAGCAACTTGGTATTGCTGAAATTACTACTAATGCCTATGTAGTTGAATCAAGTGGTACGAAATCTTTAGGTTTCAAGTGCAAGAAAGATTGGAAGAAGAAAAGGTAAGTAGACTGAGGAAAGACCCTCTGAGAAAAAGCAAAAATCAAATTCCAAGAAAGAAAAAAGATTTTTTAAGAAAAGTGACAAAAGTAAGACGAAGTGCTACAATTGCCAAGTATTGGGGCATTTCACTGGTGAATGTACCGAGACGAAAAAGGTAACATTCTTAAATGCATCTCGAAGTGTTGCATATGTTGTAGGCACTAAGTTGAGATTGAGACGAGTTTGTAGAGTTTCATCAAGTTACATCTGGATCTAGATGGATTTATGTGGAGAACAAATGCAAGACTTGAAGTCAAGGGAATATACATGTCACGCCCCGGGAGGGTACCCTTGGCATGTCCGACACTCATAGACTATTGCTAGTCCCCAAGCGAACCACTTAGCCTCATCATATCATCCAATCAAATAAACTCTACTGAATAGTAGAAAATGTAAGTAAGTAGTGGACACATCTCATCTAAAGTCTCAAAAGAATATATAAAATAATGAAGGCTGGTAGAAAGAACTAGCTCATAATCTCAACACCAACGTTCAACCATCATCTATGAAGCCTCCATCACTAATCATGTGGTGCCAATGACAGATCCATGGCTACCCAAATCAGAATAAAAGAAATTGTCCCACCTAACTCTAAAGCACAATGAAATAAAAGTAGTGGATCCTCCGGAGTAGGGGAAGCTCACCAAATAAGCTTCGAATCTCAGATCTTCAATTGAGCACCTGTTGACAATCTCTAGTGCCTGCCTCTGCATCATAAAATGATGTAGCCCACAGTGGACATCAGTACTTGGAATGTACTAGTATGTAAAATAGCTGAGTGAAACAGAAACCGGTAGAATAATATGGAAACGACATCGACTCAAAATAAACATCAAATAGTCAAATGTCTATCTATGCAAGAATAAAGAGTAGACAAGTGACCCATCAATAACTCAAACTCATCAATCATCTCGGACTCATCTCAAAGGAGATAAACTCCTCTCATCTCATCTCACCTTAGAGGAGCTTACCTCCTCTCCTCTCATCTCAAAACTCATCTCAGACTCAGTGTACTCAAGGTAGGAAATTTATGGGAGTTTCTCCTATCCGGCAACAATCACTTATAAGCCAGTGAATGTACAACAATCACGTGATGTTGCCACAGCCGTTCCAAACTTGCCAGGTAAGGAATGCTCAAAAATCATATCAGCTCACCCAATATGGAGTCAGTACTCAATAAGTCCTCTATTGTTTCAGGGACTATAAGGTAATCACCTGTCCGACTTTAACGGACTTATCCATAGAATGAGAACCTGTCCAATTCTAATGGACTTAGCCCTCCAGTGAGAACTTGTCCCACTTAAACGGACTTAGCCCTCAAGATAGGGACTTGTCCGACTCTAACGAACTTAGTCCACTCATACGTTTGATGACATAGGACTCACTCTTACCCATTTCGGTGCTCGATACTCATCCCTTGACTTCATTATAAAACCTCTATCTCAACCAATCTCATTGGGACTCGAACCCCGTCAATGACCGGTATCTCATAGGGGATTTAACCCTCTCATCAATCAATCTCATAAATGACTCAAGATTTATAACAATCCTTAGGAAGCAAGTGAATAGACACAACAGTAGAGTTCATTGATAGGGACTCATAAAATAATCATAATTTCATCAACTCATCATCACAATCAACAATCTCAACTCAAGGCTCTGGACTCAACTCTCAAGTTCATTATGTATGCTTTTCAAATAATCATGTAGGTTTATGTGAATTCTCATGAAAATATTCAATTTAAGAAAACAAATAGTATGATGACCATCAACATAGAAAACATGTAATTTCAAATCAATTTTTCAAGAAAAACCCTTTGTAAAAAGTAAATTGTTTCATAGTCATAAAATTAAATAATGGGTAAACTACACAAAACACATCTAATTGTGAAATTATACAATCAAATTGGACCCAACTCAAACTATTTATCCTTAATGAACCCATGACCCAAACTATTTACCCTCTTATCCTACTTTTTTCTTTTTTATTTCCCCTATAACGACAGCATGACATCAACATGACGTCAATATAATTGCTATGAATTAATCCTCTGCAATAATTTGTCGGTATATTGATACCACACCAATATCATATAGGATTGCGCTTAATTCATTGTGATACTGTCACGCCCCCGGAGGGTGCCCTTGACGCGACCGACACTTGAAAAGAAAATCACTTGGCCTCATCATATTCATTCAATCCCAATCTAACAACGGAAGACATTAATAGGACTATGACACTCAAATCTTTATAGATAAAGGTCGTAGGCCAACCAAATCAAGCTAATCCAATCACAAGACTAGTAAGAAAGAAACTAGCCAACTCTATCAAATCAATCTTAGCAATCTAGTCTATAAAGCCTCTATTACTACTATAGAGATGGTGCTAATGACAGGTTTATGGTTATCTCAAGTCAAACGAAACGAATCTAATGTCTAATAGCTAGATGATAGTAATATAGAAATCCTCTGAAAGCAGGGAGGTCTCACCAATCAACTGAATATGAATAGATCCTCAATGATGCGCCTATTGATGATCCCTAATACCTGTCTCTGCATCATAAAATGATGCATGTTCAAATAGACGTCATAATGTGGAACATATGACTATGCGAAATAGCTGGAAAGGAAAGAGCACAATTATAGATACTCAACTCAAGGAACTTAACTCAACCATCAACTAAGCTCAAAAGACTCAACTCAACTCAAGAGACTCAACTTAGAAAGATAAGGAACTCAATCAAAATGTCATAATTTAAGTAAATATTTGAATTTAGACAAAGACCAATCAAATCCAATCCAATCAGAATACTATCATGTCTTATTGGGAGTTTCTCTTATTCAACAACAATTACTTATGAGCAATTGATCGTACAACAATACAGTTGGTGTTGCCACAACTATCCAATACTTTGCCAGGGTAATGGACGAATCAATCCATAATGGATCCAACAATCAACCAAACCTTCTACTGTATTAGAGACTAATCAAAAAGGAAACATCGGACTTAATGATTTCAATCCTATCCTATGTTTGGCGAAGTAGTTATTAAGTTGGAGTAAGACTTACTCTCACTCAATTTGATGCTCGATACTCCTTTCAAGATTCGATGTTCATAAAATAATCAATCCAATTAATGAGTCTCATAAGAACTCTTATCAGTTCATCAATTCTGTCACAATTAAGCCTTTCGAGCTATCAACTTATCCAATCAAAATCCTGAATAACATCTTTTAAGAGTGACTTAGATAATCGTTTAAGAGGGCCATCAATTCAGATCAATCATTTGAGTTTAATTTATTAGGAATCATGGGACCATCCAGTTCTATCATCACGTTCACATCACAATCAAAATCAACATTCATCATGTTAAGGCTCTAAACTCATCCCCTATGTCACGACCCAAAACAGATTGCATCTAAAGAAAGATAAATAAAGCGGAAACAAACTCAATAGATATAAGAAATCTCCCAAAACCTATAGTCATGAGTACAAGAGAATCTAAAATAGTACGAAAAGGTAAATACAACTATCCCAAAAGAAAATACAATGTTGTCTCATAATATCTAATACATAGTCTGAGAGATAAGAAAATAAAAAGAGGACCCAATGATCCACGATGACTCAAAGTCTGAGCCTCACCGTTGAGATCTGGATGGTAACAATTGCACTCGGATGAAAAGATCAACTACCCTATACTATACCCTGTGCACAATTTGTAGGGAGGAAATAAAGTAGGGGTGAGTACACAGAAATGTATCCAGCAGGTTCACTGACTAGGTAAGAGAAATTGAATCAAGCATGTAATAACTAAGAACCCTATCCTTGCATCTGAAAAGGTCAGCACAAGACGGTAATATATATACACCTTAGTGATGATCTGAAATGTCCTTAAGGATCCATGATGTCATAAAACCACAATAAGAAATTTAATGCACAACTAATCATGCCAAATACCAAGAGTGTTACCGTCTTGCACCTGCCTATGGTCAAGTAATATTAGTATGCCACAATCTTGCCACCTACCCGTGGTTAAGTAGTAATATGATATGGTCAAGTAATATTAGTATGCCACAATCTTGCCACCTACCCATGGTTAAGTAGTAATATGATGTCAAGTTCTTGCCAGCTGCTCGTGGTCAAGATATGAGAAGTAAGAGTCCCACCCTTGCCTCTTACCCGAGTCAAGGGGATTGTTCCAACAGGAATCATAATACCATTGCCTTCTATTCGGTTCAAGGGATGTCACAAGCTATACACAATAGATATAAATAAACAGTGCAACTCAATGATGCATATAGACATGTAAATAACACCACAACAGGGATACTAAGACACGACACACATGCAGATTATATGCACCCAAGGAATAATACCAAGTGTCACAGCTAATGCCCAACCATCATCATATTTTAGATCATCATAATTATATCAATAACTGAGAATTTCAACTATATCTGACCTAACTCATCCCAAGTATGCAAGAATATCAATGTTATGGACCTAACCCATCACAACTAGTCTCACAAGACTCATTTAGTCACATTCAATCTCAAGTCCTCATTAATTCGTCATAATCCAACTCAGTTCATCAATAGGATTAAGATTATACCACAATTTGTCTCAACCGGATTCTCTTTCCATCATCAATTCAACACAACAACACAATAGTGTAATTATGTGTCTAAATCTCACAATTATCACATAACAACATTAATAACTCAAATCCACTCTCAAAAGGTTGGCCGATACCGCACTCGGACAAGATTTAAATCAACTCAAGTCCTCAAATCATGCCTCCAATTGGATCAACCACTATCAATAATAGTTACTACTTATCAAGAGAAGCATTTTGATACCCATATCTGCATAGTTTATGCTTAGGGGCAAAATAGTCAAAATTAGGGCTAAAATTCGAAAGTCTCAAATCTAGAAATTGATTTTAGAATCATGTTCTACTCTAAAAATAGAGTTTATGGGCAAAAATCTCATTAAAATTAAGCTTAGATTGAATGATAAATCAGTAGTTAAAGTTTGGAAAACATAGTCCTAAAACCCCCTAATTTCAGATGATTAATTTCATGAAATCAAGAGTAAAATCAAGATAAAACTCATGGAAAATGATTAGTTTAGTGTTAGAAATACTTACCCTACACAAATCTTCGAAAACCTTTCTACAAAATTTCCCCAAAATTCTTGAAGTTCGAAAATGGATTAAAATTGGTGTTTCCCAAGTTTAAAACTGTCCAAGTATGAAAAGTGCTCCGCAAAGGTGGAGCCCATCCCATGATTGGGGAGTGTAAAACTCCAAAGAACACGGAGTAGACAGTAACCCTACACCAGAAAACTGTGCACCAGCAACACACAACTTCAATCGAACTCGAAATAAGTATTCAGAACTCATCCGAAATTAGAATTTCATAAACTTTATATATATCCATACAAGAAACAATGATCCAAACTCAACGGAAATATCAAAAATCAGTTTCAAGGCCTTCTCACCATATTTACCGATTCAACAACAACAACAACAACATACCCAGTGAAATCCCACAAGTGGGGTCTGGGGACGGTATGATGTACGCAGACCTTACCACTACCATACAGGTAGAGAGGTTGTTTCCTAGAAACCCTCATCACAAAAACCCATCAGTAGAATAAGCTAGATATGATAAACAGGCAAGAAAGAGAAGAACACATGATAATACGTAAATACAGGATAGTAAGATATAAAGACAGATAAATAACATATAAAGGCAGACAATTACCACTCCTTCCTATCTACCCTATTATCCTGCTACTCTAATTCTCGACCTCCACTCCTTCCTGTCTAAGGTCATGTCCTTGGTGAGATCAAGTTTCACCATATCATATCTAATCACCTCCCCCCAATACTTTTTTGGTCTACCTCTACCCCTCCTAGTAGCTCCCAAATCTAGCCTCTCACACCTTCTAACAGGGGCATCGATACTCCTTCTCTGTACATGTCCAAACCATCGCAGTCTCGCTTCCCTCATCTTGTCAGCTACAGGGGCCACCTCTAGCTTCTCCCGAATGACCTCGTTCCTAATCTTATCACTCCTGGTGTGACCACACATCCATCTTAACATCCTCATTTCTGCGACCTGCATCTTCTGAACATGTACATTTTTTATTGGCCAACACTCCACCCCATACAACAAAGATGGTCTAACCACCATTCTGTAGAACTTGCCTTTGAGTTTAGGTGGTATCTTCTTATCACACAATACTCCAAGCCGCCCCAATACGATGAGTGACATCATCGTCAATATCCCCACTGCTCTGGATGATAGACCCAAGATACTTAAAGCTTTCCTTCTTGGGGATAAGGTGAGCTGCCAGTCTCATATCAATGTCTGCTTCATCTCTCGCAACACTAAATTTGCACTCCAAGTATTCAGTTTTGGTCCTGCTCAGTTTGAATCCTTTAGTCTCTAAAGCGTGTCTCCAAACCTCCAACCTATCATTAACTCTGGTCCGGGTCTCATCAATCAGTACTATGTCATCTGCAAACAACATACACCACGGGACTTCCTCCTGGATAGATCGCGTCAGCTCATCCATCACCAAAGCAAATAAAAAAGGGCTCAACACAGACCCTTGATCAAGTCCCATCTGAACCGGAAAATATTCAGAGTCTCCTCCCACCGTTCTTACCCGAGTTATGGCCCCATCGTACATGTCCTTTATCACTCTAATATATGCCATTGGAACGCCTTTCATCTCCAAACACCTCCATAGGACATCCCTTGGGACTTTGTCATAGGCCTTCTCAAGATCAATGAACACCATATGAAGGTCCTTCTTACTTTCCCTGTATTTCTCCACTAATCTCCGAACAAGGTGGATCGCTTCAGTAGTCGACCGTCCTGGCATGAATCCAAACTGGTTTTCTGAGATAGAAACTACTTTTCTCACCCTCATCTCCACCACTCTCTCCCATGCCTTCATAGTATGACTCAACAACTTGATACCCCTGTAGTTATTACAGTTTTGAATATCACCTTTGTTCTTATACAGTGGGACCATTGTGCTCCTCCTCCATTCATCCTGCATCTTGGTCATCTTCATGATAGTATTGAACAGTCTAGTCAGCCACTCTATGCCATCCTTAACCATACTCTTCCAAAAATCTATCGGAATCTCATCCGGTCCGAGTGCCCTCCCTCTCTTCATCCTACTAATAGCCCTTCTAACCTCCTCAACTCTGAACCGCCTGCAATAACGAAAGTCTTGGTGACTTTCGGAATGTGCCAACTTGCCCAGCTCAATATTACTATCTCCTTTTTCATTTAAGAGTTTATGAAAGTAAGCTTGCCACCTTTGTTTAATGGAAGTCACATCCACTAACACCTCACCCTTCTCATCCTTGATGCACTTCACTTGATCCAAATCGCGAGCTTTCTTTTCTCTCTCTTTAGCAAGCCTATACATTCGCTTGTCCGCGCCTTTATCACTTAGCTCCTCATATAGGCGCTCAAACGCTGCTGTCTTAGCACTCGTCACCGCCCTCTTTGCTTCTGACTTAGCCGTCTTATAAATCTCCTTAAGCCTCTGTTTTTCATCCTCCTCCCTACCCTCCAACCACTTTGTATAGGCCACCTTCTTAGCTTTTACTTTGTCTTGAACTTCTTCATTCCACCACCAATCACCTCGACGTCCCCCACAGGTTCCCCTTGAAACCCCTAGAACCTCAGAAGCCACCTTTCTAATGCACCCAGTAGTATTGTCCCACATATTATTCACATCTCCACCACTACTCCAAGCCTCTAAGATTCTCAGTTTTTCTTCCATCTCATGCAAGAGGGCAGGAGTCAGGCCCCCCCATCTAATACTCGGTTGGGCATAAACAATCTTCCTCTTCTTTTCTCTCTTAATCTCTAAGTCCATCACTAGAAGCCTATGTTGAGTGGAAATACTCTCACTCGGAATAACTTTGCAATTCTTACAAAGGCTTCTATCACCTTTTCGTAGAAGTAGGTAATCAATTTGAGTTTTAGCTACCACACTCTGAAAGGTTATCAAGTGACTTTCCCTCTTCTGGAAACATGAGTTAGCAATAACCAACTCAAATGCTTTAGCAAAATCCAAGAGAGACGTCCCCCCTCCATTCCTTTCCCCAAAGCCAAAGCCTCCATGGACATCTTCAAACCCACAATCAGTAGCTCCAATATGTCCATTAAAGTCTCCCCCAATGAAAAGCTTTTCTGTCACTGGTATGCCCCTCACCACCTCATCCAATTCTTCCCAAAATAGCCTCTTGACTTCCTCATCTAAACCCGCTTGAGGCGCATAGGCACTAACTACAGTCACTATGTGCTTACCCACCACCAGTTTAATAGACATCATCCTATCGTTAAACATCCTAACCTCCACCACATATTCCCTAAGGTCCTCATCTACTAGTATACCTACACCATTTCTGTCCCTAGAACCCCCCGAATACCATAGCTTGAACCCATCTACATCCCGAGCTTTAGTCCCTACCGATCTCGTCTCCTGAACACACACTATATTAACTTGTCTCCTCTTAAGACACTTTACTAGTTCTATGGATTTCCCTGTAAGTGTACCTATATTCCACGATCCTATCCTTAATTTAGATAGGTCTGTGCCCTTCCTACCACCCCTACCTATGACCCTCGGCCCCAACCAACGACATGACCCTACTCCACCATCAGATCCGTACGCCACCAACTACTAATTACTCTCACTAACCACTTACAATCAGTCAGATAATCACACTCCAATAAATAACAAACAAATACAACAACAGGGCTAAATTTCAGCACTAAACAAGTATGAGATACACTAATAACAAACTATGCAAGAAAAGAAATATTATCAGTATCCAATGCAGCCACGAAAAGAAATAGCAAATAGAGATAAAGGAAATGGTCTCACAAAAGAATTAATGTAGCCAAGAAAAGAAAGTAAAGGACTCACAAAAAGATAAAATGTAGCCAAGAAGTAAATAATAAGTAGGAATGATAGAACCTGGGTTGATTTTTGCCGGAAAATGGTCGCCGGATTTCCTGCCTCTGGCCGGAAACTGTACGCCGCCGGAATCTGGTTGCCTGATGTTGATCGGAGTTTCGCCGCTCGAACCCGCCTGAATCGTGTCTTCTCTGAAGCTGAAGAAGACGCCTAAGAATTTTGCCGGAAAATAGCCAATCTAACAGATCTGAGCGCTGCCGGAAATTGCTGGAAACCGCCGGAATTTGGTGTCAGATCTTGACAGTTCGGAAGGAACGTTCCCAAAAGAAGAAAAAAATTGAAATTATTAACCGGAGAGATGGTCAAAGGGTTCGCCGGAGAAAAAAATTGAGTTTCGACGCCGGAGATGGAGTTCGATGACGGGGACCTCCTGGCGTTGGTGAAGAAACTGGCAAATTTTGGTATTCAATTACCATTCCCATATTTACCGATTCAAGTTAATATAATTAATTCAAAACTCAAAATACTAAAACTGCCCTTGAAAACTCCAAAAATTATAACGAGACCATTTTTAGTGTTAGTTTCACCATCCAAAACTATTGGAACTACGTTTTGAGTTTTAGAATTCCAAATGTTGGCCAAAGTCAAACTTTAGTTTCGGAAACGACTAAAATCATAACTTTTGGCCTAAAAACCTCATTTTAACTCCAAATTTAGTTCTACAACTTCCTATAGTTCAGTTTCGACATTCTAGATCTAATCAAATCGATGGATCCTCAATCTGACCTTCAAAGCTCAGAATGATACAAAAATTCACTTTTTCAACAACTTAAGCTTTCAAAAAGACCAAAACTCAGATTTTTAACCTTTAAAACTCAGGATTTCAGTTCTAACTATTCAAATAGTTAAAAGTATGCCAAAAACAACTTACGAAATGTTAAAATAGTAAACTCCACAAATAATACCAAAAATGACCAACCAGGTCATTACATAATTAACCACTAACAAGAATGTTTGTCTCGAATATAAGGAAAAAAGGAGTACTTGAAGCCTGAAAAAGGGTGGGATACCTAGAATTGCATGTCAGACTCCAACTCCCAAGTGGCCTCATCAATGGAATGGTAAGGTACATCTTTGGATCTCAATCTCCAGACCTGCCTGTCCAATATAACAATAAGTTCCTCTTCAAAGGACAAATCTGGACCCAACTCAACAGAGTTATAAGATATCACATGGGATTCATTTGGAATGTACCGACGAAGCATAGAAACATGAAAATAGGATGAATAAATGATAGTCTCGGTAGTAAAGCCAACTCATAAGCTAATTCACCAACTCTCCTCAAATTACAAATATGACAATGAATCTGGGACTAAGCTTTCCCCTCTTCCCAAATCTCATCACCCCCTTCATGGGTGAGACTTTTAGCCAAACGTTATCACCAAAAGAGAACTCAAGACACCTAGCCCTCCTATCAGCATAACTCTTCTTGAGACTCTAGGCTGTCAGAAGTCTACTCTGAATCAGTCGGACCAAGTCCATGGCATCCTGAAGCATGCCAATAACCAATACCTCGGCTGAACCTGAATCAAACCATCCGATTTGTGATCTACACCGCCAAGGCCTTTAACGGTGCCATCTAGATGCTAGAATAGTAACTATTATTATCTGCAAACTCTGCCAATGGCAGGTGCTGATCCCATCGAGCCCCAAAATCAATAACACAGGACCTAAGCATGTCCTCCAACACCTGAATGGTGTGGTCTGACTGACCATCAGTCTGAGGGTGAGAAGCTAAACCCAAATCCACTCTAGTACCCAAACCGTACTATGGAGCCCGCCAAAAGTAAGAAGTGAACACAAACCCTCTATCTGATACTATAAACACTAGCATACCATGCAATTTGACAATGTCCCAGATATACAATCTCGAAAAATGCTTTGCACTTAGCTAGTCTTCACCAGTATGAAGTGTGCCGACTTGGTCAATCAATCAACAACCACCTAAACTGAATCAAACTTGCCCAAGGTCATGGGCAAACCTGTGACAAAGTCCATAGTCACTCTCTCCCACTTCCATTAAGGAATGGGCATCCTTTGCATTGATCCACCGGGCTTTGGATGCTCATATTTCACCTATTGGCAATTTAAACACATGGCCACAAACTCAGCTATGTCTGTCCTCATGCCAAACCACCAATAATGCGGTTTAAGATCATGATACATCTTAGCCACACCTGGATGGATGAAATATCTAGCACAATGGGCCTCCTCTAATATCAATCTCCCCCAATCCCTAACTTTAGGCATATAAACTCTACCATTCAATCTCAATACACCATCATCATTAATAATAGCCACCTTGGCTTCACCTTTCAACACTTTATCATGAATCATCCATAATATGGGTCCTCGAACTAATGAGCACATATCTGATCAGGCAAATAAGATCTAGTCTCAACAAATGCCAAAATACTTTAAGTAGGGGAAATGTTGAATCGGACCATCTGCCTAGCAAGTGACTGAACGTCTAGGGCCAAGGGCCTCTCCTTAGCCCTCAAGAATGCCAAACTCTCCATACTGTTAGCCTTCCGACTCAAAGCATCTGCCACCACATTGGCCTTCCCGGGGTGATAAATAATAGAGATATCATAGTCCTCAAGAATTTCTAGGTACCTATGTTATCTCATGTTTATATTAGGCTAAGTAAAGATGTATTTGAGACTCCAATGATCAGAAAAGATCTCATAATGCACCCCATATAGAAAATGTCGCCACAATTTCAACACAAACACAACTGCAGTCAACTCAAGGTCATGGGTAGGGTAAGTTCTTCTCATGCACATCAACTGTCTAGAAGCATAAGCTATAACTCTCCCATTTTACATCAATACACCACCCAAACCCACACCTGACGCATCACAATATACTACAAATGGAACTCCCTCCTCGAGTAAAGCAAGAATAGGTGTTGAAGTCAACAAATCTTTAAGCTTTTGGAAGCTCAACTCACAATCATCCGACCATTAGAATGCTACAACCTTTTGAGTCAATCTAGTCAATGGGGTTGCTTTAGATGAGAAACCCTAAACAAAACGCTGATAGTACCTTGCTAAACTAAGGAAACTCTGAATTTCAGTCACTAATGAATAAAGCCTTTCTTTAATAAATCCTCCAACTGTTCCTTTAACTCCTTCAATTTAGCCAGAGCCATCTGATAAGGAGCAATAGATATGGGCTTAGTGCCTGGCTCTACATCAATAGCAAAGTCAATATCATGATCCGAAGGAACACCAGGCAAATAAGTGGGAAATATATCTATAAACTCTCTAGCAACCCTGGTAGTTCCAATGATAGGGACTCTCGAGAAAAAGCCTGAACATAAGTTAAATATGCCAAAAGCCCCTTCCCATTAATCGACAAGCATGCATATAAGAAATAACACCTATAGGGTAAGATCTAGATGCTCTAGTCCAAATCAATTGAGGTAAATCGGGGCAAGATGAGGTCACAATTTGACAATCAAGAATAGCACGATGAGGCGACAACCGATTCATACCCAAAATCACATCAAAATTAACCAAATCCAACAATATTAGATCAGAAATAGTATCTCTCCCCATAAAAGTCATAATACAACTGCGATAAACCTAATTTACCACTAAAGATTCACCTATCAGGGTGGAAACACAAATAGGCTCAGCAAGCGGCTCATACATAATATCAATATCAAAAGCAAAATATGCCGACACATATGAGTAAGTAGAGCCTAGATCAAATAAAACTAAAGCTTAACAGCGGCATATTGGACTGTACCTGTGATAACTGCATCAGAAGTCTATACCTAGGCCCTGTCAGGAACAATATAGCAAACTCTACAACTACCACTAGCTTGTGAGCCTCCATGGACACCACCTCTCCATGTACCACAACCTTTTCTAGTACCACCCTTCATGCCCTAGGAGGTGTCTCTAGCTGCTGCTTGAGGTCTTGAAGCCTGAGTAGGAAACACCCGATGTGGATAAAGATTAGCAAAGTGTCCAACCTCATCACAAACATAACAAGCCTTGGGGTCTCTCCCTTGAGATGACTGTGCCGAAGAACCACCATGTCTTGGTGCACTACCCACCTTAGTAGATTTACCAATACTGTCAGATGTTGGGAGAGCTGCCTGAACTACCCCGTCCTGGTGGCTCTGCCTCTATATCTCTTGGTCCCGTGGTGGGTGCCTACTATACTGCCCATGTTGACGTAACCTCTTCTCGCCACCCTGTCTATCCTGCCTGATATGCTCTATCATACGAGCGTTATCGACAACACTCTAGAAAGTACCTCCACCTAACACCAAGGAAGCTATAGCCTCCTAAAGATACCCTGCCAAGCCCTTGGCAAAACGTCAAATCCTCTCGAACTCAGTAGGAATATTACATAAGGCATATCAGGATAAGGCATGAAATCTAGCCTCCTAGTCAAAAACAGACATAGATCCCTGTTATAGCTTATCAAACTTATCTCGGAAGCTATCTCAGAGGCCTTAGGGCACAAATCTCTTCAAAAATATCTCAGCAAATTATCCCTAGGTCATAGCTGGTGATCCAACAGGTCGACGAGCTACCACTGACCTCCACTACTCCTTAGCAAGGTCGTTGAACTGATATGAAGTGTAGGCAACCCCACACAACTCAAGAATAGCCAGCTTACATAACCGGTCCTGGTACTCTGATAGAAAATCACAACCTTCATTGACAGGATTGCCATTAAATCATGGTTGAGTCAACCATACAAACCTCTCAAAGCTCATTTGTTCTACTGTAGACATGTTCGGGCTTGTAGAAGATGGTGGCAGCATAAACAAGGGAGGTGCAATAGATAGAGCAACAACCAAACTTTGAAGCTGAGTACCCAAACTCGGTGTAAATGCTTGAAATGGAGTAATAACAGTGGCAGAAGGGTCTACTGGAGCTGAAGAAGGACAAACATAAATCATAGTCGGCTTCAATAGAGCACCAGTAGGACCAACATAAATCATAGCCGGCTTAGATGGAGCACCAGTAAGACCAACAAGTATGGTAGAAACCAGTATCTCAATAGTAGCTGAGGCTGGTAGAGCTTTTCCTATCTAGCCAATAACCTCATAAGTAGCTCTTGCACTAGGGGATTGAGCTGAAAGGGGTGGAATAGGATTAGTAGGCTCCTCTGGCACCATATAGGATCTGGAGAAATCGATCGGATTTGTCCCCTGGACGGAGCTTCCCCCTAGAAATCCTTTGGCCCTTGGCCTATCATAAACTCTGCCTCGACCTCGAGTGGGAGTCACATCAATTGACTCGGGCTACCTACCGACCGACGGAATCGAGTATTCGGCATCTGCACATAATGAGTAGATTAGACACTTTCAATATGGGTAATACAAAGGAACATACAAATGGAAACATAATACGAAAACTCTTTCCAGAAAATATCTTGTAGCCTCCAGAAGATGGGTGTGGATGTCTACACATCGATCTGCGAGACTCTACTAGACACCCTACTTTTGACACACGAGCAAACCTAGAGCTCTGATACCAAAATTATCACAACCCAAAAGGGATTGCATCTAAAAAAATATAAATAAAGAGGAAACAAACTCAACAGATATAAGAAATCTTCCAAAACCTGAAGTCATGAGTACAAGAGCATCTCAAACAAAAAAGAAGGGCAAATAGAACTATCTCAAAAGAAATTACAATGTTGTCTCAAAATATCTAATACACAGCCTGAGAGATAAGAGAATAAAAAGTGGACGGAAGGATCCACAGTGACTCGAAGTCTAAGCCTTACCATTGAGATCTGGATGGTAGTAATAACACTCAGATGAAAAGATCAACTACCCTATCTTGTACCCTGTGCACGATCTGCATGGAGGAAACAAAGCAGGGGTGAGTAAGATGAACTACCCTGTCTTGTACCCTATGCACGATCTGCATGGAGGAAACAAAGTAGGGGTGAGTACACCGAAATGTACCCAACAGGTTCAACTTACTGGGTAAGTGAAATTGAATCAAGCATGTAATAACGAAGAACCCTATCCCTGTATCCAAAATGGATAGCACAAGATGATAATATATATATATACACACACACATTGTTGTAATGAGCTGAATTGTCCGCAAAAATCAATAATTTCAGATAATCACAATAAGAAATTTAATGCACAACTAATCGTGCCAAATACCAAGGGGGTTACTGCCTGCCACATGCCCGTGATCAAGTAATATTAGTATGCCACAATCTTACCACCTGCCCATGTTCAAGTAGTAATATAATGTCAAGTCTTTGCCACCTGCTCGTGGTCAAAATATGAGAAGTAAGAGTCCCACCCTTGCCTCCTACCCGGGTCAAGGGGGTGGTTCCAACAAGAATCATAATGCCCTTGCAAGGGGGAATTGCGGAATAAAGAGAAGAGACAGATGTGCTAATTTCGGATTGAGGAGAATGTCCTCTCCGAGTCTTTATTTATAGATAAAAATTTACAACGTGTTACTATTCATGAACAGTACCGGGGGGCTCATGAACAGTAACCGACACTTACTACTATTTGTCACTATTCATGAACAGTATCACTATTCATAAACAGTAACCGACACTTACTACTATTTGTCACTATTCATGAACAGTATCACTATTCATAAACAGTAATCGACACTTACTTTTACAACTTTTTTTTTCTTTCTAGAAATACTAACCTATTTATACAACAAAAGGTGTAAAATAAGAAAATAATTTACAAAACAAGTCCCTACTTATTTACATTCTGATAACTTTTCCTTCTTTTGTCTTTTGCGGCTGCTACGTCTTTTCTTTTTTCACTTTTCTGCTATATGTCATTTTTTTGGTTAATTTTGATCGTCCACTTGTCTTCTTATTCTAATCTGACATCTGGTATGTAATTGTTTACTCCACTGCATCTGCTGCATATGTGTTTCGTATATTTTTTCCCAATTATTTTGCAATATTGGTCTAAGCTGTCTTCTGAAATAAATCCTTTTCTGATAGCATTGGTTATTGGGTCTTGTTCCGGTTTAAGTAGTGATAATGCCCAATTTTTTACTTCTAACTTGTCCATGGGCCTATACTCTTTTGCTGTTGAATAAATTAATAAGTGATTCCTCGAATAATACTTCCATATGTAATTTGTTTCGTCATATACGTTGGCTAGGTCTGCTAATATTGTGCTGAGTCCGATAATTCTCTTGTTGGCATAAAAGTCTGGTAACTCCTGTTTTGGAATAATTGGTTGCTCCGTAATTTCTTCTGGAATAATATAATCTTTTGTCATTCCTATTTTTATAACTGTAACAACTGGTTTAATTTCGTCAAATAGTATCTCCGCTGGTGCTGAATAAAATCTGATGTAAAATAATTGTCCTTTAGTAACTCTTTTGTAATTCATAAATGCTTGGTATAATTTCGGTATTTGGCTAATTTCGTCTCCCGTAGCTGTGTATGCTGTTGAAATAAGTCCATAAGCATAGCAAGTTGCTACTAAGTTTGGTTTGGTTCCTGGTAAAGCAATTAATTTATTATAATTTTGTAGTTTATTGGTGATATATCCTTGGTGATTTTTTAGTTTTTCGGGATTTTCAATAGGTTTGGTATTTAAGAGGTTTCGGATTTTTTCTATATTGTTGATGTAGGTACGGGTTATATGGTTGTATGTTTTCTTTTCTTGTCTTAGTGATGTGGCATATGTATGTATTTGAGGTGGTATGAATAATTCATTTTTTGGTATGTGAGATGGGGCATAAGGTTTTTCAAATACCTTATTCAAATTGTAATTTTTCTTTTTCATAATCGGTGTAAATTCTTCTGATGTACCTGCAATAATATTTGAACCGTTAGTAGCTTGGGTTTTTTAGGTGTTTCCCAACGTCACCTTCTAGATCTGGTTTTTTAGAGTGCTCCGACTGCACTACTAGCTCTGGTTTTTTACCGTGGTCCGTCTCCACATATTTTGTTTCCATAATTGATACTCTATTGTTGAGCATCTTAATTTGTTCCAGTAGTTTTTTCATAAGTATTGTGTTTGTAATTTCTTCCTCAAAGTCCATTTGCACGGCTTTGTCTTGATAAGTAGTCTGCAATCACATTCTTGTCAGTTTTAATCACTTCAGTAATAAATGAGAAATTTAAAATATTTAATACTAATCTTCTTATTTCTTTTGTAGTAACTGAGTCTTGTACCTTCCGTGTTAGCCACCATTTAACTTGTGTGTTATCTGTTCTAATAATAAATTTATTATATACAATATATGGTTCAAATGCTAAACATTTATATAAAGCAAATAGTTCTTTTCTATTTATTTCCCATCTTAATTGTGGTTCTGTATATGTTCCTGAACAATATCTACAATGATGTTCTATTTTTTCATTTTCATACCTGTATTTTAAAACTCCTCCATAGCTATGTTCACTTGAATCTGTTTCTACTATGTATGTAAAATTTTTATTTTCATCTGGAAAGTATAACTTTGGTAGATTTTTACACATATTTTTAATTTTCTTAATATGGGTTTTATCTATGTCATCGAAGTAGTATTCTATGTCTTTCTTTAATTTTTTCTGTAATGGTCTTAAGCTTTCTGCTAATTTTGGTACGTATTCTCGTACTTGGTTGACTAGTCCTAAAAAGGATTGTAATTTTTTCTTAGTGTCCAATAATTCGTTAGAATTAATTATTTTTTGTACTATATGTGTTTGCATTTTTATTCCATTCTTATCTATCTATATTCCTAAAAATTCTATTTGATTTTTTAGTATTTCAGCCTTCTTTTTACTTAGACTTATTCCTGATATTTCTATTATATGTATGAATTTTTCTAATAGCATTATATGTTCTTCTTTTGTCTTTGAATATAATAAAATGTCGTCTATATATACTATGCAATTTTCTAACTGATTAAAGTAGGTATCCATAAAATGTTGATATCTACCTGGTGCTTTTTATATCCAAATGGTAATACATTCCATTCATAAAATCCTTATGGTACGGTAAATGCTGTTAATTGTTTTGATTGTTCTTCTAGCTTTAGATGGTAAAATCCTGACTTGCAGTCAAATTTACTAAAATAATTGTATCCTTGTATCTGCCTTACTTTTAATATTTTGTTTGGTATTGGGTAGTTATATGTTTTAGTTTTTGCATTTAAATTTCTATAATCTATAACCATTCTGCTTTTTCCTCTTTTTTGTTCATTATGTTTATTTACTATAAATGCTGGACTATTATGTTTACTATTACTTTCTTGTATATAATTGTTTTCTAGTAATTCTTTTATATGCATTTGAAATTCCTTTTGGTCTCCAAAATTATATCTAAGTGGTTTCTGTGTTATTATGCTATTTTCATCTATTAATTCGATTTTTATTTTTGTTTTATGTTTTTCCCATCCTTGTAACGGATTTTCATTATATAATGAATTTAACTTATTTTGTAATGCTTGTATCTTTTCTATTGTGAATATTATAATTTCTATTTTGTAATTATTTGGCGTTATATTTTCTAATTTCTGGGTAATTTTTTCACTTCCTTTTATCCATGGTGTATTTTTTCTCACTTTGTTACTAACTCTTTTTGCTCCTACTTTCTTATTACATGGGGTAGTAAACCACCAATGTGTTTTTGTTATGGTATGTGGGTATAATTTTTCCAAAAAGGGCATTTCTAATAGTATATCCTTATTAGTAAATTCATAACTATACATTTCTTCTATTGTTAATATTTTATCCCATATTTGTATTTTTATGTTTTTAGCCTTATGTGTTATCATACTTCCTTCATTATTAAAGCCGGTAACTATTAATGGTGTTTTTAATTTTTCCCATTTACTGTCTGGTAAACAGTTATATTTACACATATTTGCCTCTGCTCCTGTATCTATCATAGGTGTATAATATCTATTATAATATCCTTCTACTATAATTTTTGTTAGAATATGGATTTTTGGCATTATTTTATATTAAAGTTCTTTTAATAATTATCTTCCTATTATCATAATGTATTATTAGTTGTTTTTCATCTAAATTATAAGGTTTTACTGTTTCTAGCCATCTTATTCCTAAAGTAATGTTATCTTTTCCTTGATATATTTTGAATTTTATTTTTATTGGTACTCCTCCAATAATTAATTCTTGTTCTGTACTATGTTCTATGTTTGTCACTATTCTAGGTAATTCTGCATTTATATTTTCATTTTTATTGATTTCTTCTTCTTTTACTAATTCTCTTATAATGTAGTTTTCAATTTGTCCTGTGTCGATTGTTATTAAATACTTTCTTTGATCTAGTATTCCTGTTATATAATATTGGTAAGGTTGTATTTCGTTTATTTTATGTTCTAATAATTTTGGTTGTAATTCATAGTCTATTCTTCTTGACGTACTACTTCTTGATGATGCTGGTGAATCCTGATTTGTTCTTTTTGATGTACTTAGTCTTTCTTTTACTATTTCTAAATCTTCTTCAATATCTATTTCTTTGTAACTATAATCATTATTATCAATGATAGTAACTATCTTGTCAAAAGGGTTTTCTATCTTAATTTTTTGAATCTTATTTCTAGCCATTATTTTATGTTTCGTCGTTAGTACATATAAATTTTTACATCTAGCTGTAAATACTTTACTGCCTGGTGTTAATTCTATTCCTGACATTTTCCAGTATAATACTAATGATTTATCTATATTTCTGTCATCTATAGCTACTGAGTAATTTGCACTTATTATAAATTTAAATTTTTGGTATATTAGATTTCCTCTAACTGCACTCAATATACTTTTCTCTATAGGATGAATTATTCTATCATCTGCTAAATATATTTCTATTGGTGTATCTATTCCTTCTCTAAAACATGCTTTTATTAGTATTTCTGTTCCTCCTAGGTGTACGTATTTTATTGGATTCTTAGCCTTTATTTCTTGAATTTCTTTATTTATTATCTTTTTATTTACTATGGGTATTTTAGCTTTTCCTTGGGTATATTTGCAGTCTATTATGTGTTCTTTTTGGCTTACTACATAGTATTCTTCTTGTTTTATCTTAAAGAAATTTTCTTAATTTGGGTACTTCTAGTATCTTATCTATGCTTAAGTCTAATTCTTTTCCTTTTATTTGTTCAAACATATTGTTGTCAAATGTTATTTTTTGTTCTGTACATTCACTGTCTTGGTATTCTTCCTTACTTACTATTTTTATATCTTTTTCAGTCATTATTCTTCTATCTCACTTTCACTTTCTGTTAATTCATATTCTATTAATTCATATATGCTATCGTCATCGTTTAATTCGTAGTCTATGTATTCTATTTGTTTGTATTTTTCATTTTCTATCATTACTTCTGATATTTGTTTTTTAGTAAGATTTCTAGGTATTTTACAATCTCTAGCTAAATGTCCTATTTTGCCACAGTTGTAGCATTTACATTATGTTATATTTTTCTTAGTCCTATGAGGTCTTTTTTGTTTGTAATTTTTTATATAGTATCTTTTTCTTGGTTTCTTATATTTGTACTTTGTTCTAAATGGTCTATCTTTATATTTTTTTATTCTTTTCTTGTACTTATATTTGTTTGTACATCCAAATTGTGGTGCTGTTTTTCTGGTACAACATGCTAAGTTTTTTATTAAAATTTTTTCCATTTTCATATCTTCCTTATGTTTTTCACATAATTCTGTAAACCATTTTTGTAAGAATTTTATTCTAGCTCCTAGTGTATCTATTAATCCAGATTCTTGCCATTCTTTAGTTATTTTCGAACTAAATGGTTCTGGTAATTTTGTATAATATAATTTTCTTATTTCTTTGCTTTCTTCATTCATATATAATCCTTTATAGTAATATTCTTTAAATGCACATGTATATTCATCTATATAACTCATTTTATATATACTTAATTTATTTATTAGGTTCCTATTTAATGCCTTATCTTTTTGTCGTTCATCAATTTCAGTCGTCATGCTACTAAATTCGTTTCTTATTGCCATTTCATATTTGTTTAATATATCTATAGATGTTACTGCCGCTTCATTATTGGGTTTCCTATTATTTCTTAGTGTTTCTAAACTTTCTGCTGATAAGTTTTGTAACCATATTTTTGTTGTTCCTATAAGTGTTCTTTCAATATATCCAGGGGAATCTGCTATTGATATTTTATTATCTATTAGTTGTTTTGAAATATATCCTATCCATAATTGAATTGTTTTATTTGTATCTACTACACAATCTAGATCTACGAAGTTATATTGTTCTATGTTTTGTCTAGGTGTCCAGTTCCTATTCAATCTTTTATCTCATGACGTTTTACTTTTATTTTCCCTTTCGTAAGCATAATAAATTGGGCTAGTATCTAATTTTTTTGGGCTTTTAGTTCCTGACGTACTAGGTTTTTCATCTACATCTTCCACATTAATTTCTATATTATTTTCTTTTTCTATTAGGTTAGTATATGTCTCTGAAGTTTCTGAATATTGATCTAGATCTATTTCTGAATTTTCATTATTTTGTTCATTTATTTCATCTATTCCTATTCTAGGTTGGTCTTCTAGTGTACTTGTTTCTTCTAGTAATGTTTTAAATTTTTCTATTTCTTCTGTGAGTTTTAATTCTTCACGTTGTTTCTTTTGTTCTTCTCTAGCTTTTAATTTTTCTTCATACAATTGTTTAAGTTTTTCCAATTCTTTTTCTAATTCTTGAATTCTCGTATTTTTTTCTTCTTTAATTTGTTGTACTTCTATTTGAGCTTGTTTTTTAATTTTTTCTATTTCTTTTTTCCTATCTATCTCTTCATTTTCTTTATTAATTCTTACCATTGCTGTTAAGCTATCTTCTAGTTTTGCCGATTCTTTTTCTAACATTAAATATAATTGATCTCCTATTTTTTTAAGTCTTCTTCCTAAACTTGAGTGTATAATTTTTATTTCTTGTTCTTTTTGACTCATATATTTTTCTTCTTCTAGGGCGTATTCTTCTTTATTCATGGTAATCCGTGTTGTAATTTATATTCTAGGCTTTGTAGTTGTCTTTCTAAATGAAATATTTGTTTTCTTTGTGCTTTAATTGATATTATACATACTCCTACAACTATGTTATAGTTTAATCTTTCTTTTCTAAATTTGATTTCGTCTATTACTTCATTTATTTTATCAAGTAGATGTTGTCTGTATACCTCATTATTATTAATATTGTCTTTCATGTTTTCTTTTTTAGATATTTATATAATTATATTCTGTTTTTGAAATTAGATCTATTAAGTATTCAAGTCTAATATTATTTGTTTTATTTGCGCTTAATTGCTTATATTCGGAATATAGTATTTTTAGGTGTTTTTTCAATTTTCTGATCTTTTTGTGAATATGTTCTTTCTTTGGTTTATGTAATTTTTTGTTATCCATTATTTGTTATTGAAGTCTTGTGTAAACATTTTATTATAATATTTATTTTTTAGTGGCTCTAACCTTTGTATTTCTCTTATATTTTCTAGTGCATATTCTAAATGTTCTAGATTTCTTTCTCTCACGTAATTACTTATATTAGTTTCTAACAAAATTACTAATAGTCTTATATTTTCCATAGTTTTTAACCAATATTCCATATATTCATAGTTTATCATTATTTAGTCAGAATATATATCTAGTTCATATAGATCTATAATATCTGCTATAGTCATTTCTGTCCAGTTTTGTTCTATTAAGTCCATTATTGAGTTTAATTCCATTATTTCTTCTATGATTAGTATGTCATAAATTTTTCTTCTAATATCGAAATCAAGGGTTCTGAGTATATATAAGATAAGTATTTTATAGTCATGATTTCCATCTAGTAGGTACGAATTCATTTTTGAATATTTTCTAAACATAATATTCCCTCTAATCTCTTTAGGCATTATTAGAAATTATCCGGTTATTATAACGTTATTTTGAATAATCTTTTTTGGTCACTACTATGCGTTTTCAGCTTCGATCGGTTACCCTAACAGCGCCTCAACTTCGTGTACTCCCCTAAAATGGCTCTCCTGGCCTCACCGGTTTCCACCTTAGGATGGCATAGTCTGGGCTTACTTACTCTCAGCCTACTGGCCTCGTACATAGCAAACTTACTCAAGATTTATTCATTATAACGGTATAATAAAATGATAATGTCACATAATACTCAAGAGATTATACGGAATATAAAAGTTTAGCTATTCATATTCATGAAATTGTATACCTCATTCTGTAGATCTGCACCATTGCTAATTTTCTCCATTACTTAATATTTTCTGGGGTAGTTTATTTTATTTTATGTGCTAGCTCTAATACCAAAGGGGGAATTGCGGAATAAAGAGAAGAGAGAAATGTGCTAATTTCGGATTGAGGAGAATATCCTCTCCGAGTCTTTATTTATAGACAAAAATTTACAACGTGTACCCAAGGAATAATACCAAGTGTCATAGCTAATGCCTAACTATTATCATATTTTAGATCATTATAATTATATCAATAACCGAGAATGTCAACCATATCGGACATAACTAGTCCCAAGAATGAAAGAATATCACTGTTATGGACCTAACCCATCCCAAATATGCAAGTATGACTCGACTCTTCCCAAATACACAAATATAACATGATACCAGACCTATTTTAATCCAACAATACAAGTATGTCAACAATATAGGACCTTCCTCATCCTAATTAGTCTCATAAGACTCATTTAGTCACATTCTACCTCATGTCCTCATCAATTCATCATAATTCAACTCTGTTCATCAATAGGATTAAGATTCTACAATAATACGACTCAACCGTATTCGCTTTCCATCATCATTTCAACACAACAACTTAATAGCATACTTATCCATCTAAATCTCACAATTATCACATAACAAGATCAATAACTCAAATTCAGTCCCAAAAGGTTAGCACTCGATGTCGAAACCGCACTTGAAAAAGCTTTCTATCAACTCAAGTCCTCAAATTGAGCCTCCAATTAGATCAACCATTATCAACAATAGTTATTACTCATAAAGAGAAGTATTTTGATACCCATATTGGAATAGGTTAGGCTTAGGTGAAAAATTGTCAAAATTAGGGCTAAAATTCGAATGTCTCAAATTTGAAAATTGATTTTAGAATAACCTTCTACTCGAATAGTAGATTTCATGGGTGAAAATCGCATTAAAATCAAGCTTAGATTGACTGAGGAATCAATAGTTAAAGTTTGGAAAGCATAGTCCCAAAACCCCCTAATTTTGGTTGATTAATTTCATGAGATCTAACGTAAAATCTAGATAGAACTCATGAAAAATGATCAGTTTAGTGTTAGAAACACTTACCTAATACAAATCTTCAAAAATCTTTGTTCAAAATCACCCCAAAAGCTTAGAGTTTGAAACTGGATTAAAAATGATGTTTTCCGAGTTTAAAACTGTCCAGGTACGAAAAGTGCTCCACAAACGCGGAGCCCATCCCGCTATCGTGGAGGGTAAAACTCCCAAGACCTCTGTGAACATGGAGGCTCCTTTGCAAACGCGGAATAGAGAGTAACCCTGCACCAAAAATCTGTGCACCAGCAACTCACAACTTCAACCAAACCTGGAATAGGTATTCAGAACTCATCTGAAATCAGAATTTCAAAAACTTTATATGTATCCATATTAAAAATAGTGATCTCTACTCAACGGAAACATCAAAAATTAGTTTTAAGGCCTTCTCGCCATATTTACCAATTCAAATCAATAAAACTAGTTTAAAACTCAAAATATCAAAACTACCCTCGAAAACTCCAAAAAATATGATGAGACCATTTTAAGCGTTAGTTTTACCATCCGGAACTACTAGAACTATCAAAATTCCTATCCGAGCTTTCAAACTTTGAATGTTGATTAAAGTCAAACTTTAATTTTGGAAAGGACTAAAATCACAACTTTGGGACTAAAAACCTCATTGTAACTCCAAATTCAGTTCTGCAACTTTTGTAGTTCAATTTCATCATTTCAGAGCTAATAGAATTGATAGATACCCGATACGACCTCCAAAAGTCAAAATGACACAAAAACTCACTTTTTCAACAACTTACTTTCAAAAGGACCAAAACTCATATTTAACCTTTTAAAACTCAGGATTTCAGGTCTAACTATTCAAATAGTTCGAAGTAAACCCAAAACAACTTATGAAAAGGTAAAATAGTACATTCCACAAATAATACCAAAAATGACCAACCAGGTCATTACACCCTAGGTTCATTCATGCAGTTTAATCAAATAGTATTTAAGGTACATTCTTAAAATTGGAGTTCTTGATCTGTGGGAGAAGAAAAATTGGTGATTTTGGGAGTTACTTTACGTGTAATGATGTTATTAGGTTATAAGATGGGATTTGGGAAGTTATTTAAGGATAAAAGGTCAAAAATATCTTTTTGAAAAAGTAAAATAGTCATCAAAATTGAAAAAAGACCTTTTGATAAGTTTCAGTGGCCAAATCGGTGGTTTAGAGGTCCCATCGCGGAACCATTCGGCAATACGTCGAATAAGGACCTCAGAGCGCACTTTTTCAAGTTTTCTAAGCTTTCTTAGGACAATTTTGTGATCAAAATTGGCAGATCGCCAAATTATTCGGTGAGTCGCTGAATTTTCCAGTTTCGACAAGCTTCAGTAAAATGGATATAACGTTTTACACTAAACTACGATTAAGGAAAAATTTGGATGCATTAGAAAGATAATTTAGAGATATTTAATTTAATATATTATAGGTCACCTAAATCATTATGTACTGAGAGATATGATCATTCGAAGTTGACCCTTCTATAATATCATACGAAAACATAGCCGATGGAAATATTTTGAATTTGGATTGACATTGGGTCTCCCTTATGACCTCGAAACATATCCTACACACTTAAATTACTTAATAAAGGTACTGAACATATATTCACAACTTTAAAGTTATTGGATCACTTTATTTTATAGAATTTCATATCGAAACTAAATCAGTAAGGAAGGTTTCAACTTAACTTTATGCTGAGAGATTTGTTACGACCCTTATTTGTCTCAAGTCTATTATTATCCTATAGGATGGATTTTAACACCTATATGAAAGGTTATTATTACTTGCTATGATCCTATATGCATCAGAGAAAAATTCGAATCTTAGTTAGAAAATTTTAAGGTGTGACAGATACTTTGTCAGTATATTAATATCCTTTGGGTATCATATATGATTAGGATCTTTCTTTAATAAATAAATAAAAATAATTAAAATCTAATTAGTAAAAAAATATTATTTTTTAATATTCCATTGGTACATTGATACCATATTAGTATCATATAGGACTGAGCTTAATTCTTTGTGATACTCTATCAATAAAGTGATACCCTATTGATGTCATGTATGATTGGACTATTTTTTAAGAAATAAATAAGAAACAATCAAGAAAAAATTATTAAAGTCATAATCTTATTTATTAAGCTCAAAATCAGTAAAAATGTATTTTTATGACACTCTATCGGCATTGACACCATATCAGTATCATATAAGGTTGAGCTTAATGTTCTATGTTACTCCATCGGTATATTGATACCATATCGATATCATATAATACTGAGCACAATCCTCTATGATACTTTACTGGTATATTTATATCCTATTGATGTCATATAGGGTGGATGCTATAATGGGATCAAATGCAATTAGACAGCCTAACACCTTTAGACTCAGGCATTTTTCTTTTTTACTTTTGATATATTCTAACTTAGAACAATGACTATGAATTTAGGAACACATGCACATATAAGAACAAGTCCCAGCTTTGTATTTAATTTGTGCCATAAAGAAGCACACAAAACACTTAGCCTTATAAAATTTATCCGGGCTAACACAATACATATGACTGGTCTGCATGTTCCTTCAAATAGGCCACAACACCAATCACATGCCAGTCATATGCCTACAAACTTTAGTTGACATCCTCAACTAACAGGACAATATTTACATTTGAAATTACAAGTCTATCCAAATTGCTGACAAGTCACAAATGGCTAGAAACTGTCAAAACTGCCCAATATCCCATGCATGTGCAAGGCACACAAGGGCATCCTTCAAATTTGGCACCAAGACAGTGCCTTCGCCACCCAAATTCACACCAAACCACGTACCTATCCCATGCCCAGGTCCTGCCCTGCATGACTTGCCATTGTGGTCCAGTTTCCTGCACCATTTCCCTTGTCCAACACTTAGTCTCAAACTTATTAGCCACGACCATACCACATCATAGGTTGCATGCCCAACACAACTCAAACGGAATGTTCTCTGTTGCCGAAGACCTGTGCAAGTCATAGCAAGACAGTGCACTATCCAACAATTCATCCTAGTTCTTCTAGTTCAAGTCACATAATGTGATATTAGTCAAGCAATGATTGATTCTTTTTGTCTATCCATCAATTTGTGAGTGGCTTGCTGTTGAGAACTTCAAATCAGTGTCCGTCGTATTGAACAAAAAAAAGTACAGAACTAACTCCTAACATCACGATCACTTACAATATCCAATGGAGCACCAAAGTTTTTCACAACATGCTTAGAGAGTAACTCAGCAGCTATTTCAAAAGAACATAAAGTAGGGGTAGTAATAACAATGCCATAGTTTGAGAACCTATCAACCAAAACCATGATTGATATTTTTGTATCTATCTTTGGAAATTCACAAATGAAGCCCATTGAAATAGAAGCTCCTGGACGCTCTGCAATGGGTAGAGTTTGTAACAAACCTACTTCCTTCTTTCATCCTGTCTTATCTAGTTGACATATTAGACATGATTTTACATAAGAATCAATGTCATCTTTTTTTTGACCAGAAATAACTTCAGGACAACAATTTCATCATCCTTTCAACATTCAAATATCCATCATAAACAATATCATGTGTTTATTTTTCTTCGCATCTCATCACCTTGAGGTACTACAAGTCCTCCCCCCCCCCCCGAAATAAAGCAGATCATCCTCGATCCAATACTGTCTAACTATTCCCTCTTTTACATAATCCATTAACTTAACATATAATGAATTATATGCAATGCTAAACTTAACATTATCAAGGAAATCAGATTCAAGTATAGTGATTGCATAAACAATAGCAAATACCTCTTTGCGACTAAATGCATCAACCACTCAGTTTTTCTTTCTTGACTTATGTATCCATACAAAGTTATATTCTGCCAATATCTTTTGCTATCTTGCCTGCTTCAAACTTAATTTTGTTGAGTTTTGAAGTAAATATTAGCCACATTGTCCATCTTGGCTATAAACTTTGTTCCTAGGAGATATACCTTACATTTTTGAAGACAGCAGAGTACTGCCACCATTTTCTTTTCTTGTGCAGAATACCTTTTCTCCATAGGATTCAACTTCCTTCTCTCAAAAGAAACAATATGATCATTATTTACCAGCACACTTCCAATAGTATAATCAGAGACATTAGTGTGCACTTCAAATGGTTTATTAAAGTCAGGCAACCACAACATTAGTTAAGAGGAAATCGCTTTCTTTAATGAGTAGAAAGCCTTCTCCCTCACATTTGACCAAGCCCATTTCACATTCTTTTTAAGAAAATCCATCAATAGGATAGACTTTTTCGAATAGCCTATAGTGACTTTTTGATAATAGTTTGTAAGTTCTAAGAATGATCTGAATTCCTTAACCCCGTTGGGTGCTTGCCACTCTACTATTTCCTGCACTTTCTTAGGGTCCATGCGCATTTGATTTTCACTTTTCAAATGGTCTGGAAACATGATTTTGTAACTAGAAAATTCGCATTTTTCCATCTTGACATAGAGTTGATACTCTCCAAGTCTTTGCAATACCTTCCTCAAATGTAGTGGATGTTATTTTAGAGTCCTACTATATACGAGTATTTCATCTAAGTAGACTACTACAAATTCATCACGATAATCATAAAGAACATTGTTCATTAAGTTGCACAAAACAGCCGGGGCATTAGTCCGCCAAAACAGCATTAGATTAAATTCGCAACTACCATATCTAGTTACACAAGTGGTCTTTGGGCCATACCACCAAAACAGTCAACTCTAATAAAGAGATATGATAAGAAGGTCATGTTGGTGGCATTGATCCAAGAATCGGTTCGATCCTGTGATCGATTTCTCTACTTGGAAGAAACTCTTTTGGAAGTTCTAGAGGCATCACATCCTTGTATTCATTCAAAAACTTGGCAACATTATCATGAACTTTAATCTACACATCTGGCTTCACTTCCACCAAAGTAGAAAGATACATAGGTTGATCTTTTCTTCAAACCAATAGTTGACAACAATGCAATGGTTTCATTGTTCTTCTTACCTCTCTCACCAAAAGGGTGGATTCGTTTCATGAATCCAAGATCCTACGCACCCATAAATATAAGACCATCCAAATGAGGAACTGGGGAAACTTTAAACTTTCTCATGAAGTCAATTCCCAATAGAACATTGAAGACATCAAGTGGCACTACTTTCAAAGTATGTACACCAGACCAGTGCCCAAATTTTAGAGCACATTTGCTGTTGTGTCATAGATTAGTCATGTAACAGAGTTGAAAGCCTTTATCTTTGTTGGATAATCAGTCCCTTTCAGTCTATACTCTTTGATGATCTCTGAAGCCACAAAAGTGTGAGTAGCACTAGTATCTATTGTAGCAACCATATTTTTGTCCCCAATCATTATATTACCATGCATCAAAGTTCCATAAGCATCAAACAAATCTAAAGATTTAACAACACTTACATAGGCGACATCCTTCATGGTATTTCCTTCATCTATGTCCATCCACCAACACTAAACAGAGTGTTGATCAAATGTAGTGGGTTGACATACGCAGTAATTTCTTGTCCCTTATCGTTTCTTGCTTGATGCCCTGATTTTTATCAAGTCCAACAAACATTTCCCCCTTGTTCGTTTTGACTAGATGAACTAGTATCCACTTTTTCCTTGCCTTTGTCATTTCCTTCCTACCTTCTTTTGTCTTTCTTCTGTTCTTTGGCTTTCTCCTTCTTCTTCATTTTATTTTAGTGTGTTGCATTAGTAGTAACACCATTTGATCAGAAATCAATCAAGGCATCTGCAGCATGAATTGCACTAGATAGATCTTGCACTTTTTGCCTGCACAACTCATTCTGTGTGCACCCTTACATTCTAGAAATCAAATTATGCAACTTATCTTCATCTAATTTGTTTTTAATGTCTAGCAATAGTGACGAGAATTCTTTCACATAATCTCGAATAGATTCCACCTGCTTCAAATATTTCAACCTATCCCGAGTAACCCAAGATGAGTTGGTCAACAGGAATTTTTCACGAAGTGCATTCCTCAACTTTGCTCAAGTATCAAACTTGGGTATATTTACACCTTCATCGTTAGCAAACTTAGTCTGCCACTAGAGGATTGCATCCCCATAAAAATAGCAAACTCCCAAGGTTAACTTGTCATTTTTAGGAAGGATAGTAGCAAAATAATGTTACAAGTCCCACAAAATGTTCTCTAGTTCTTTGGCCCACGCACACCATAACACTATTTTGGTTCAGGAATTTTGATCATGATATGTTCTTCACCTCTTCTAGTAGATCTGCAATAGCTAAGTGAAGAACATTCACCTCCACCTTCATATCTTCGTTTTCCTTCATAAGACCCTTAGTTTCTGCACCCATAGAGTCAAGAAAATTCTATAATTCAGCCAAATGGCTATCAACAGCACCACAATAAGTCTGCATCAAAACATTGATGCCCTTAATCTGTGTCAGGACATCTTTCATAACCCCATTGCCATCTTTCATGGCTAGAATGACTTCTAGTCATCTAACCTTCTCACATAACTCATTGTACTATTACGGATATGAAAATAATGATCAAAATCGGATTCAATTGTCAACTGCCCCTATCGGAAATAGGATTGACTACCGATTCCGAAGGAACTGGAGTTACATCTCTTTTCGATTCAAGAGTTCTTATGCATTTCCATGCCCCTTTAAGACCACGAAAAATGGACAAATTCCTTTTCTTAGGAACACATACAAGATTCGTCACTACAAAAAGGATAATGGTAACCCTACCATTAACTACTTCATTTATGAATTTCGTAGTAATAGAAATACATGTCCTACCGAGACAGAATTTGGAACTTGCTATCCTCTTGCCTAGCAGGCAAAGATTTACCTCCGTGGAAATTGGATTCTTCCTTTTATCCGGACTGACTCTAATCGTGATTTTTACTCTATTATGATACCTCCCTCTGTCGCAATAGAAATCGAGAATGGAGGTGACTTCGCTGCACTTCTTTATAGTTGGAAATTCCAACTCGACGACTACACGGCTCTATACCAAGTCATGAGTGATAGCGAAGCCAAGCCGCCGTCTATAGGCGAAGGGACCCATTCCCAACAAAGCAATCCGGTCGGTGCGGAGCCCACTCGGCTGGAAAGAGCTTGGGAACTTTGGTGCTTGGTTTTACCACTAGAATGCCTATGAGATAGTGGTTGGCCTTTCGAATTGCATTCAGTAGTCTTAGAAAGAGGAAGGCCGACGACTACATAAGCTAAAAGACCGTGAAGCTTTCCGAAAGAGGGGTAGTCTTGTGTGTAAGCATAGCATTTCTGGTCGAACCCGCCCAACCCAATTAAGAAGAACCGAACCTGACAGACACATCTTTTTCCTTTTGGGAGGGTACTCCGAGAAGCCTACCAAAAACTCGGTTGAAGCTAGTTAGGTCCTCAGTTGATGACAATTCTTCTCCGCTTCCACTGGATTATTTATGATTGAATAGTAGAACTACTTTCGCCAGCCATTTATCATGTTGAAACGACCTTTGCTCCGTTATCAGTTGTAAGGGTCAACCCTTGTGATCTAACCCAATTAGGCAACCTAGCACCGTTAGACTCAACCCTCTTTCTTTTTTACTTTTGATCTAGTCCAGTAATAAATAATGACTATGAACTTAGGAGCACATGCACATACAGGAACAAGTCCCAACTTTGTATTTTACTCGTGCCACAAAGAAGCACACAAAACACTTAGCCTTACATCATTTGTCTAAGTCAACAAACTATTTGTAACTGGTCCACCTGTGCCTTTAAATAGGACACAACTCCTAGTCATGTGCCATTCATATGCCTACAAACATCAATTGACATCCCCAACTAATAGGCCAACATTTAAATTTGAAATTACAAGTCTATCCAAAATGCTGACAAGTCACAAATGGCTAGAAATTGCCACTCGCCCAACTGTCCACACATGTGCAAGGCACATGCGTCTAACCTTCAAATTTGGTGCCAACACAATGCCCCAGCCACACATATTGTGCCAGCCCACGTGCCTGTACCATGCCAAGGTCCTGCCCTGCACAACTTGCCATTGTGGTCCAATTTCCTTCATCATTGCCCTATCCAGCACTTAGCCTCAGACTTGTTTAGCCACAACCATGCCACGTTATAGCCTTGTCTTGCCTTAGCTTTGCCTAGCCCTTGTCATGTTTTAACCATGTCTTGCCCTTGCATACCTTGGCATGCCAATACAAGGTTTTTCTTCACTTAAACTTAACTTTGACCAAAGTCATGGGTCCTTAGCTAGGTTCAGTAGGTAAAATCCCTAGCCAAGCCCGAACCACTCGAACCATCAAGTTGAAGGTCTGACAGATATTGGCATAAGCATGACATCGTCATACAACAACAACAACATACCTAGTGGAATCCCACAAGTAGGGTGTGGGAGAATATAATGTACGCAGACCTTACCATTACCTCATAGAAGCAGAGAGATTATCTCCTGGGAACCCTCGTCTTAAAAACCCATAAGCAGAATAAACTAGATATGACACAAAGCACATGTCAATATGTAAATGCTATAGAATTAACAGACATACGATAGACATAAAACACGCCTAATCCTGCTACCAACTATACCTCCATCTAACCCTACCAACAAATTAGCCTGTCACTCTAATTTGCGACCTTCACTCCTTTCGATCTAAGGTCATGTCCTCGGTGAGATCCAGTTTTGCCAGATCTTGTCTGATCACCTCCCCCTAATACTTCTTCAGTCTACCTCTACCACCCCGTGTAACTCCCAAAACCAACCTCTCGCACCTTCTAATAGGAGCATCGGTATTCCATCTCTGCACATGTCCAAACCATCACAGTCTTTCTTCCCTCATCTTATCATCCACCGGGGCCACCTCTAGCTTCTTCTGAATGGTCTCATTCTTAATCTTATCCCTCCTTGTGTGACCACACATCCATCTCAACATCCTTATCTCTGCAATACGCATCTTCTGAACATGTGCATTTTTTATTGGTCACCGCTCCACCCCTTACAACAAAGATGGTCTAACCACCATTCTGTAAAACTTACCTTTGAGTTTAGGTGGTATCTTCTTGTCACAGAATACTCCAGAGGTAATCCTCCATTTGGTCCATGTTTTCCCAATATGTTGTGTGACATCATCATTGATATCGCCACCACTTTGGATGATAGACCCCAGATACTTAGAGTTTTCCTTCTTGGGATAGGTTGAGTAGCAAGCCTCACATCAATGTCTGCTTCATCCCTCGCAACACTGAATTTGCTTTCCAAGTATTCTGCTTTAGTCTTGGTCAGTTTGAATCCTTTGGATTCCAAGGCGTGTCTCAAGCGTCCAACCTATCGTTAAACCTTAGTCTGAGTCTCATCAATCAGTACTATGTCATCTGCAAATAGCATACACCATGGAACCTCCTCGTGGATAGACCGTGCCAGCTCATCTATCACTATGGAAAACAGGAAAGGGCTCAGCACAGATCCTTGATATAGTCCCATCTCAAAAGGAAAATACTGAGTCTCCTCTCACTGTTCTTACCCGAGTTTCGGCTCCATCGTACATGTCCTTGATCGCCCTGATATATGCCATTGGGACACCTTTCACTCTAGACACCTCTATAGGGCATCCCTTGGTACTTTGTCATAGGCCTTCTCGAGATCAATGAACACCGTATGAAGGTCCTTCTTTCTTTCCCTATATTTCTCCACTAATCTCCAAACAAAATGAATTGCTTCAGTAGTGGACCGCCTTGGCATGAACCCAAACTGATTCTTTGAAATAGACACTATTCTTTTCACCCTCATCTCCACCACTCTCTCTCAGACCTTCATAGTGTGACTTAACAACTTGTTCCCCTTGTAATTGTTATAGTTTTGAATATCCCCTTTATTCTTATACAATGGAGCCATTGTACTCCTGCTCCATTCATCAGGCATCTTGGCAGTCTTCATAATAGCATTGAACAGTCTAGTCAACCAATCTATGTCATCCTTGACCATGTTCTTCCAAAAATCTACCGGAATTTCATCAGGTCCGATCGCCATCCCTCTCTTCATCCTGCTGATAGCCCTTCTAACCTCCTCAATTTCAAACCGTCTGCAATATCCAAAATCACGATGACTTTCGGAGTCTGCCAACTCACCCAGCTTAATATTTCTATCTCCTTTTTCATTTAAGAGTTTATGAAAGTAAGCTTGCCACCGTAGTTTAATGGAAGTGTCATCCACCAACACCTTACCCTCCTCATCACACAAATTTTAATAATAGACAAATTAGGGGGATATAAATGTAAGAGGGCATATGGGTGTAAATAGTTTGCTTCAAAGAAACATGAGCATAGCTTTTTAAAAAAAAATAATAAAAAAATTAGCATGATGTGATACTTGAAAATTGTGATTATTTTCATCAGAACCTATTTATTTCCAGTTTTATTATTTTTTTAATTAAATATTTTAGTGTCCTCACTCATATCATATTTATATTATTTTTTTTAAGAAGTATCCTAGCTAATTGTATTGTGATAGAACCAAAGAAATTTTTTAAGAACAAGTTAATTATATATTTGTATGAATATTTCATCCAAAAAATCTAAAAATTCGAGATATCCCAAAAATCTTAAAAACATTCAAGGTTGAAAAATCTAGATTTAATTAATTTGAATTTTATAAATTTAAAACTTAAATATAAATAAAATAATTTAATATTTGAAAAAATCAAGCTAATCCTATCCATGTATACCTCCCACGTGAGACTTTGGACAAGTTTTTTCATCACATACATAAATGCAAAAAATATATTCTCAATGTTCTTCGAGGTAAATGAAAAAGAAGAAAAGGAAATAGTGAGTGGAATGGCACTTATTACAGAAGTGACAAAAGGCCAATGTTGGATGAATTTATTATTATTATTATCATTATTGTTATTATTATTAGTATTACTACTACAATTATTATTATTGTTACTATTATTATTATTATATTATTACTATTGCTATTATTACTATTATTATTATTATTATTATTATTACTACTACTACTATTACTACTATTATTATTACTATTACTATTCTTATTACTATTACTATAATTACTATTACTATTACTATTACTATTACTATTACTATTACTATTACTATTACTATTACTATTACTATTACTATTACTATTACTATTATTATTATTATTATTATTATTATTATTATTATTATTATTATTATTATTATTATTATTATTATTACTACTACTACTACTACTATTATTATTATTACTATTACTATTACTATTACTATTACTATTACTATTACTATTATTACTACTATTACTATTATTACTATCATCATCATCATCATCATCATCATCATCATCATCATCATCATCATCATCATCATCATCATCATCATTATTATTATTATTATTATTATTATTATTTATTTATTTCATTTATTTATTTGAATTTAGAGCTCTTAAAAGCAACATAATAGTAAGTACTTTCTTGGTTTCTAATTTCAATAATTTGATTTCACATATAATTTTGAAAAAATTATATATAGTATGTATTTATAAATGATTTAATTATGATAAGGTAAATATTTTAAAATATTAAACATAAAAATATATTATTTTATTAAAACTAATTTTTTAAAACAGTCATACAAATTACAATAGAAAAAATGATAGTTCATTTGCTCAAAGTCATTTTATGTAGTAATCAAAAGATGAAACTAAATACTCATATTTCACTTAATTTAAATATTCAATTAGAAGGTGAAAAAGAAAGTTTGTTGCTGGAAGAATCAAAATGAGTCGATAAAGATAATATGGTGTCAAAGAAATCACAACTTGATCACATTATTACACAAGTTCAAATCTATTTGATCCCATTTTCAATCAATGAATCCACACATAATGCTCAAACATGAATTAACCCACACATAATGCTCATTAGAAAGAGTGCAACTTTTTTGACAACCTTCAACCAATGGTTTTTTGTTAAAATTTGAGCAAGATGGTATATTTAAAAATAAATAAATAGATAAAACAGTCGAAACGTGCTACTTTTTAATTAGTTTTTGAAAGAAAAATGATACCTTCACATGCATTGTTCACAAATCATAAATACAGGGAGAAAATGGATTAAAGTAGTCTATTTATAAAGGTGCTTAGTACTTTTATGGGGTAATAGGACACCTGAATAGTCAAAATATCTTTTCAAAAATCTAGGACAAATTTTTAGGTTACTTTATGTCTTTTCTCTTATTTGTGAAAGAGACATCATTCATAATTTATCATTTTAAGTTTAAAAGTTATTGATTTAAGCTGTCAAATTGTAATGATCCTTTAGGTTATTTTCGTGTTTCTACTCCTTTTTCATCAATTAGAGCTTTCTTGAGCAATTCTAGGTCATTTATGACTTTTACGCACTTATAGCTCAGCCTTCTGGTAGTTGGTTTTGATTTTGTACAATTTTTCTTATTTGAAGACTTTTGTAACTTGAAAAATTTACTTCAGTCTAAAGTACAAGAAAATGGTTTTCGAACAGAATCCTGACAGCTCCATTAGCTCTGAAATGATCGAATTAGGCTAGTAGCATGGCCGTCTCGAGTTTTGAACCTTTTGATTCGAGTTTAAACCATTTAGCGATTTAGCTTTTGAATTTTGGGCTATTGCTGACTTTGGTCAACATTCTTGGAAAGTATAGCCGAATAAAAATTTTAATAGCGGTTAACTCCGGAATGTTGAGTTTGATCTAGAATGACCTTTCGTTCAGTTTTCGAACTCATTCCAAGCCCATTGGTGGGTTTTGCTTAAAAATGACTATTGAAAGTGGGTCTCACTTTTCATCAAACCAAGCTCATATAGAAAATTTTATTGTTCTATTGAGTTCGAAATGTTGAATTTGGGGGTAGCATAGTTTGTTTACATGCACAGGGTTCTGAACCAATTTTGAGCCCTCGTCAAGGATTTGGACTTTGCCATAACCAACTGAAATGCATCAGCTTATGCTAATGCATCTTGTTCTCTACGATTGCGGAGTGTTCTTGCTCCCTTCTCTGTGTACATGAGATGATCTCCATGTTCACAGATGATTGTCTTCACCTTCTCTGTGTTTGCGGGCTTAGCTCCACATTCTTAGAGGTCTGTGTGATCTATACTTCATGTTTGTAAGCCACGTAGGCCATGTTTGTGATGGTCTATTGGGTCCGAACTTTTTAAAATAAGAGCTGACTTTATCTACTTTTATTAGCAACTTCAAAAGGCAATGTCTTGATCATATTAGCTCTGATTTTAGTGATTCAAAAGGCTAAACTGTGAAAATATTTTGGGAGACATCGTGATGTGGTAAAAAACGAAATACTTGCTATGGTCACCCTAGCGATCAATTTGAACCCAAATGAGCATTTAAATTTACGCTCCAGCCTCGACACCATGTTTGCATCTATTGATAAGCATCTAGATTTATGCTCCAACCTCGGTTCCATATTTGCATATTTTGGTGAGAATCCAAATGTATGCTTTGGCCTAGACAACTTTCAACAAGCATTCGAATTTACACTCTAGCTTTGACACTTAGAGATTATTTTAGCAAGCACTCGAATTCATGCTACGGCCTCGCTCCCAGAAATTCTTTTGGCATGCATCTGAATTTGTGTCCCACGACCTCTTCATTGTCCTCTGTACTTGAGTTTGGTATAAAGTTTTGGTTTCATGATATCAATCTTTGCTTTGAGCTTTATTTCATTGTAGATTTTCTTTTCTATGTACCCGCTGGGCTTATGAGGGTCTGCTTAGGTTTTTATTTCATACTGTGTGTAGGTGCACCTTCAGGACTTATGGGGTATTAGTTGGATTAGTTATTTTAGATTCTTGAATCTTTACACTCGTGTGCATACCTTTTTAGCCTGCCATTCTTGACATCTGTTTGTGGCTTGTTTCAACATTACCCCTTATTTTTATTGTTTATACTTATGTATCTCTTTTTAAAGGGATTTCCATAGAGATTTGGGATCCAAGTTGATCTCTCCACCACCTTCCACCCACAAATTGACGGTCAATTAGAGCATACTATTCAAGTCTTAGGGGACATGTTGTGGACCTGTGTATTTTGGTGTTTGGGGGTTAGTGGGATTAAGTTTTTTCCTTTGGTAGTTTGCATACAACAACAACTTCCACTCTATTATTCAGGTGGACCCGTTTAAGGCCTTATATGGTAGGTGTTATCGTACTACAATTGGTTGGTTTGGGTCTTTGAAGCCTAGGCCACGCAATGTTGATCTATTTAAATGCTTTAGACAATGTTCAGGTGATTTAGGATAGATTGAGGATAGCTCAGACTAGACATCAAATTTATATTGATCGTAGACGTCATCCTTTATATTGTGATGTTGGTGATTAGGTGTTCCTGCGAGTATTATCCCTAAAGGGTGGGATAAGATTTGGGAGGCAGGACAAGCATAGCCCCAGGTATATTTGCTCTTTTGAGGATTGTTGGTAAGGTTTGAATATGAGTTAGCTCTAACTCTAGCATTTTCAAATATATATAGAATTTTCATGTCTTGATGCTATACCAGTACATTCAAGATGATTCTGCTGTGATGTAGTACAATTTAGTTGGTTGGATGACTGTTTGACCTTTATTGAGAAATCAGTAGCTATTTTAACTAGGAATACCAGATATCTTCTCTCTAGAGCTATTCCAGTGGTTAAGGTTCAATAAAGGCATTATCAAATTGAGGAGGCTACCTGAGAGATCGTTTGAGACATGCGAGAGCAATACCCTAGCCTATTTGAGCCTTCAGATATGTCTTTATACTTACTTTCGCAAATGAAAGTTCTTTTAGTGTGAATGTTGTAATGACTCTCCATGTCATTTTAATGTTTCATCCCTCTTTTCATCGATTAAAGCTTTTCTATAGTGACCTTAGGTTATTTAGGACTTTTTGGCACATATAGCTCGACCTTTCGGTCGTTCATTTGGATTTCGTGCAATTTTTCATATTTGAAGGCTTTTATAACTTCAAAAGTTGACTTCAGTCAAAAGTTTAAGCAAAGAACTCCAAAACAGAATTGTGATAGTTCCATCAACTCTGAAAACGATAAAATCAGGCTAGAAGCATGGTCGATTCGAGTTCCAAGGCTTTCTTTGTGGTTCAAACCATTTAGCATTTGCATTTGAAATTTTGCCTAAAGGTGGCTTTGGTCAATATTCTTATAGATCTCACCGAAATGAAGATTTTGACAACTTGGTTAGCTCTAACATGATGAGTTTTGTCTCTAATGAGCTTCTGTTTGGTTCACAAGGATTCCGAACTCATTCTGAGCCCCTTGGTAGATTTTGGTTTAAAATGGCAATCAGGAGTGAGACCCACTTTTTGTTGAGATAACCTCGTATGAAAATTTTTAATTGAACTATTAATTACGAAATTTCAAATTTGGTGAGGTACTATAGTTTGTTTGCATGCACGGGGTTCCGAAGAATTTTGAGCACCCTATCAGGGATTCGGACATTGCCAAAACTAGTTGAAATTCCTCAGTTGGTTTTGTTGCATCTTATTGTCTATGATCATAGGCCCCCAAGCTGCATTTATAGAGTGTTGTTTCTCCCTTCTCTATATTCACGGGATGAGCTCCGTATTTATAGAGGGTTGTCCTCTCCTTCTCTGTGTTCACAGGCTTGACTCCACATGTACGAAGGTCTATGGGATCAGTACTCCACAATCGCAAGCCCCTTATATTGCATTTGCAGAGGTCAATTTGGTCTAATCTTTTTAATAAACACCAGATGCAACTAGCTCCCGTTAGCAACTTCATAGAGCGATTGTTTGATCATTATAGCTCTAATTTTATTGATTCAAAAGGATAAACTATAGGAATTTTCTTAGAGAATGTTGGGGTTTGGTCGGAAATGGTAATAGAATCTTTCTTTGGGGTAAGAATCGAGAAATAGCTCCTATCATTCTTCTTATTGTTCCTAAAATTTGAGCTTCTTGCATGCCTAGTTTCTGGTAGTGGCGAGCATTTAATTGTGTTCCATTTTCAAACACAAGTTTGGGGAAGTATTTAGGACCCTTCGGCGGAGTAAATTCTAGAATTCTGGATATGGGTCTCACTTCCCCCCTTTTTTACCCCAAAACTGGTGTGTCTCTGAATTTTATGATTTTAGTATCAAAACAAATGTAATAATGTTATAATTTTATTTTCGATAACGTGATGGCATTTCGAGGCTATTAGAAAAGGAAAAGCTCTAGAGGAGTGAGTTAAAGCGCACGCGATTGACCTTCAGGTGGCTACGACTTTACTTCTTTTTAGATTGAGTTTAAATAGATGAACATATGTGGATTTGCAGGAATATGGTTTGTGACTTAGCTGAGTATGTCTTTCTTACTAGAATTCCTGTTTTTGGGATATTTTCAGATCCGATGGATACTTGTATTGCTATTGCTAATTTCTTTGGGCCTTGTAGCCTAACTTGTATGTGTTTCATGTCATAATTTGAGTATTTTGGCCTTAGCTTAGGCTTAGGCTAATAGAAGCCATAGACTTGTGACCTTACTAGACTCAATAGGCATTATCACCTTTTTACACATTGTACCAAATGACTTATATCCTTGAAGACTTATATAGAAAACTTGGGATTGATAGTTGAGCCTTAGCTACGCAGTAATATTGCTCCTATGCCTTGACATACATAAATCCATTTCTTTCTCTATTTCTTCAGCCATATTAGCAACAATGGCATCGTGCTCTGATTCAATTTGGGATGTTGGTTGCAGTTCAGATGGATGGAGCTTTGGCGTAATACCCTATAAGTTGGAAATTCAAAATAAGGAAAAAATTACAGAAAAATTTGAATTGGTTCTGGATGTATGAGCACCATGTATGGCTCATGATTTGTGTTACATGTTGTAGATGGTCTCTCATGGGTGGTAATTATACTTGGAAAGTTTTTGGAAAAAATGGGTGATTTACAAAAGGCTTGTATGGATCATGATTTGTTACGACTCGTAGATCGAGCCCATTCTTGAGATTCATAATTTGGCAAAATTTGGGCTCAACAAGATAAAACCTATTTACGGGTTGTGGATATATTTACGAGTCATAAATAGTGTTCGTAGATGGGGTTCTAAAATTGAAAATCTAACTAAGTTTTAAAAGGAGCTAGGAGGGCTCTTTTTAAGTTGTAGAAAATATTACAGACCATAATTTTGGTTTTATAGATTGAGGTACAATACACAAGTTTCATAAGGAGTAATTATGGCAAATGAAAGAAATCACAAGCCGCAAAAGGGGGTTATAAGTCAACTTCAAAGGCCATATTTTTTAGCCTGATTTCGATGAAACTACTTCCACGTGTCGTAGATTGGTTTACGAGTCATAGACTCCTCTCATGGTTCACTCCAACAAATTTAAATAAAAGGTATTCTTGCTATTTCCTACCCTTCTAACCCCTAAACTTCTTGAATTTGGCCCTTTTAAATTACATGTAATCATTTCTATTCTATTACTTCACCCCGAACCTAAATTATTCCACATTCCTCACAAAATCACCTAAGTCTTCTTCCTTAATTCTCCTTTAAGCTCAAGGAAGGAAGTTAGGTTTCCTACAAGTTCCACGACTAAAGTCAAGGTTTCAAGCTAGTTTTTTACTCAACGTATTTCATCCATGTTGCCCTCTCACCCATGGAGGTCAATAAATTCAATTTATCTCCTTTTCATCCAAATCCAAGCATGTATTTCAGGGTTTTTATAATTTATATTCCAATTGTATGAATTATGATTATATAATATTTATTTACTCAATTATGCATGAATTGCTGCAAATTGCATGATCCTTATGATTTCCAAGTGAATTCCATTCCATGCTATCTAGGGCTTATGGTGTTACTTAGAGATTCTCTTAATTTTGATTCAATTATTATTATTATTATTATATACGATTATGCATAACTTTAATCAAATATCATGATTTAAAGTCAATTATTTGCGAACCCTTCATTTCATTAGAATTTCAAGTGTTCAAGTATGTTTATTAAAAGGGTGACCTAAGACCCTAATGAGATAAGATTTGTAATGATAGAAGGCCTACACCCATATTACACGAATCATGTAAGAATGAGCTATTTTATGATTATGTTTTATGAATTGGACTGGTAGATTGATTGACTTTCCACATGTTAATTTTTATGATTTAGGATAATTATGGACTACAATTTATTACAATCTAATGAATTCATGATATGTATGATTTGTATAATAAGTATTCCTTGAAATTTTGACATAGCACCCAATGAGGCTTGAGATGGGGATTCGACCTCAGGAGTCTTTAGTAATAATCCCTGGTTTCATAACTATACTTCCATTGTAGGATATATTTGCCAATACAGCCTAGCTAGTGGATCCACATATAGCCCATATTCATGGTTACTCTCCTAGTAGAGTAGAGTTTACCTTGGCAAATTGATTATTCTTTTTTTCCATTGTATGGGGAGACACTGGGATTCCATATCATAGCTTGCATAATCTTCAGTTATGGTTATATCCCACATATGTATGGTCCTTTATGATACTTTGCATGACTTCATCTATGATTTACTTGTGCATTGACCTTTTACATCTTTACTTATGCTTTTAAATTTTCTATCAAATTATGGTCCTTCCTTGGTCTTTGCACTACATATTTTACATTATTATCACATACTAACACATACTTCTTTTCCAATATTATATAATGCAGGGACAAATGATTATTCCTTACCTCACTTTAATGACTAGATTCCGTCACTTTCTTTGAAGACTTGTGGTGACTGCTCATGTGTTGAGGGCGAGCCTAGTATTACTCTACAATTGTTGTTTTTAGCTTTTGGGATATTATGAGACTACTTCAAGAATTACTTTCCTTTGAGGGTGAGCAAGGGACATGTCTTAGCTCCCGCGTATGTTAGACTATGTAGAGGCATGTTGGATCATGTATGGAGTCTATGTCATCTCCCATTTACCTTGTTCACTCTTTACTATTGAGTTGTTGATTAAGACATAATTCCATTTTCTTCTAGAGTTTGATTAATAATTTTACCTTTTTTATGTTTATGATATGCTAAGAGACTTGATTAGGGTTTCCTTGAGAATCCTAATAGGCGTGTCACACCTAGGGCCTAGCTTGGGTCATGACCAACATGGTATTAGAGCACAAGATTTTCATGTGTTTTAGGTAGTTCAACATGCCGTGTCAAGTAAAGTCTTGTTCATGGATGTGAAGCGCGCCACATTTATGAGTAGGAGGCTATGAGGCATTTGAGAAAATTTTCATTTTTTTCATGATTTACGTCATGTGGTAGGGTGTACTATAAGACTCCTCTCTCTAATGATTTTCCTTTATGATTTTTGAAAATGCCTCCATGATGAGCACTAATTCAAAGAGGATCCAATCCAAACAAGGACCAAGCTCCTCAATCTCCATATGACCCGATGGTCGAGTTGATCACTAATGCAGAGTTTAGGATTGCTATTCAAATGCTGGCCCAAGTGGTAATGGCACAATTCAACCAAAGTGGAGTGTTTCCATATGTGGGAGTAGTGTCAACAATGGTTTGAGACTTTATGAGAATGAATCTACCAAAGTTTCATGGTTCTAAGATGGATGATGATCCACAAGAGTTTGTTGATGAAGTCTACAAGATCTTTGCTATTATGGGTTGTCTTCGGAAGAGAAGGTGGACTTAGCTACTTACCAACTTGAAGGTGTCTCTAGGGTATGGTATGAATAATAGAAGGATGAAAGTGCAAGGAAGGCTGGCCATGTAACTTAGGAAGAATTGAAAGGTGTATTTCTTGCTTAGTTCTTTCATTTGGAGTTCAGGGAAGCCAAATCCTAGAGTTCATCAATCTTCATCAAGGAAGCATGAGTGTAAAGGAATATGCCCTCCACTTCATCAAATTGTCTAAGTATGCTTCATTCATGGTCTCTAACCCAAGGGAGATAATGAGTAAATTTGTGTTAGGTGTCTCAAACTTAGTGGACAAAGAATGCAAAACAACAATGTTGATAAAGGAGATAGACATTTCTAGGTTCATGACATATTTCCAAACAAATAGAGGGGCAAACACTCAAGGAGAAGAAGGTGAGTGAGTCTAAAAGGGCATAATTTGAAGGTGGATTTTCTCATGCTAAGTCCGGTAGTGATAATAATGGTCGCTTCCAACCAGGCCAAAGGTTCTTCTCAAGTTTTGGGCTAGAGAATTGATAAGGATAGGGCACCTAACCTTATGGCCTAAGGTGGTATGTTATTGAGTCTAAATTCCTCGAGTGTTCCAAGGGTGGGTGAAATCATGATGGAAAATCTTTGGTTGGTATGGGTACTTGCTTTTGGGAGGGGCAAAATAGGACATAAGCTCTCTGAATGCCTTAATGTTCCAAACAAGGGAATAAAAGGTCTTTCTCAAGTCCAAGCTACTCAAGGTGGCCAAGGTCCGCAAGGTGCTTCTGGGTTGGGAGGTGGTAGCCAATGCAATAATAGATTCTATGCACTTTATGCTAATCAAAATTGTAACGACCCTAGTTAGGAGCCTTTAATACAGAAAAATTGGCCTAAAAAATGACCTGAAGTCTAGTTTATGAGGTGAATTACAGTTCGTAAGTGGACATATGGACAATAGGTTCCTTACTTAAACATAGAACTTCAAGAAGGGGAAAAGTTTCCAAGTGTGGGGTAACCCACGGACTAAGTGATAGCTCGTAGAAAGTCATGCAGTCCATAGGTATGGTCATGAATGGAACTACCAGACATGAAGTTAATTCAGAGATTTCTCAAAGATGGCCTACGTGTTATCAGAAGGCCCGTAAACTAGGATACGACCCATAACGTTCTTCCTGGGACAAGGCCAAGGATAAAGTGAGAAATGGCCAAGTGAGGAAGGGCTCTAAGAGTCCAACCACGGTCGATAAGAGCTTACAAGACCCGTAACAAGGCTTCGTAGCTTTGGGTCTAGAAAAGTTGGTTTAACAACTATTTCATTGTGATTGTTCTATAATGAATCCTAACCCACCTACTTTTTAAGTAAAGATTTCTATGATTTATGATTATCATTTGGGCATTAATGAAGAGCCTCAAAGTTTAGTTTATCAAAGAAATAAGTATGATAATAATTATCCTAAAAGATGTTAAGATGGGTCCCCAATATGAAAGGATTATTCTCACTTAGTGGTTCCTAAGTTCAAGCTAACTCCTATTATTGCTACTTATGATTCTCTGTGGGATGACTTATTAATAAATGTGACATTATGGTGGGGTTTGGTAAGGGAACCCTAGAAGCTACCCTTTGTTGCATTAACTATGTGCCACCATAGGCGCCCTTGTAGGCTAGACTAGTTGATCGACATAGGCCATTTATGTTATTATGATGCATGCAAAGTTGACAAAGCTCCACCCGGAAAGTGGTTTCCCCATGTCAATGTAGGGGGCTATGTTGGATTTCATGTAGTAGCTCACATGGTCTTATATGTCGGTTGAGGTCTATTCCTACGAGCTTTATGATCTGATGTTATCTTTTCTTTACATGTGCTTTCTTATGCATTGTCTCGTATTGATCTTGATCCATATTTCTTGTGCATGCTTAAGCTTAATTTATGTATTTTTTACCATATGCATACTTTTATGTTATGTTTAATCATGACATTACAATTTCATCCATACATTACATCTTACATACTTAGTACATTCCAATGTACTAACACATATTTTGCCTGCATGATTTAACCATGTAGGGACAGGCACTAGTCCACCACTCATGGCTAATACTTAAAGTTTTAGACTAGCTTTATTATTCGTGGTGAGCCCTTAGTTCGGGATTTCTCCACTTTTTCATTCTATCTTGTATCTTTGCTTTGATTTAAGATGATGTATTTGTAGCCCTTCTAAGGAATTTACTTTCTACGTTGCACTGTTTTAGACTTCTTTCTATTTGATGGAGATTGACCTATACTAGTCCCATCATCTTATGATGTAGTGGGTATGCATATAGACAAAGAAAGAGATTGTTACTATTTCCACTATTTTTTATGTTGCTTTGTTGTAAAATTAGCCCTTAGCCCCTTTCGCTTAGTGTTTTTGCAAATTAATTCCTTTTGATACCTATGAATGCTTAAGATGCTTGAGAAGGCTTGGCTGAGGTGCCTTAAAGAATATCATTCACCGTGTAATGAATAGGCCCCTAGGTTGGGTCGTTACAACTAGGTATCTAAGCATGAGGTTTAAAATATTCTTCAGATGTCCATGCATACTTCGTAGCATAGATTCCCATTCAAAGTTGTGAAGCACGCCAAAATCTTGTGTGAGAGGCTATGAGACGGTTTAGGAAAGTCTTCCCTTCTTTCTTTTTCATATCCTGCCTTAGAGTTAAAAATATGATTTTCCGTTAGTTAACGATGGGCTTTTGCTTGTTTCTAGATCATGCCGCCACAAAAAGCTCCCCATCAACGAGGCACTCCGAAATAATAAGTCCCTCCACTACAATAGGATGATGGAGTGTCTCACATATAATTTTGAAGTCGCGTTCACTCTATTGTTCCAAGCATTGGCCAATCAAGCCAATCGGGAGATAACGGTACCTCCTCAAGTGCCTACTTCGGTTGGCAGTGTACATGACATCATGCGGATGAACACGCCAGAGTTCCATGGGTCAAAGACAGATGAGGACCCTATTGACTTTATAGAGGAGGCCTACTGGGTGGTTGCAATGATGGGCATTTCACTGGAAGTGAAAGCCAAGTTAGTGGCTTGTCAGCTCAAAGGAGTCGCTAGATTTGGTACAAGCAATGGGCCAACAAGAGGTGCAAGGAAGCAGGTCCTATTGGTTGGGAGGAATTCAAATGTGTCTTTTTGGACAGGTTCTTCCTTATCGGGAGGCAAAGGTCCAAGAATTAATCAACTAGAAGCAAGGGACCATGAGCGTGAGGGAGTACGCCCACAAATTAACCAAATGGTCAAAGTATGCTCCATTTATGGTCGTAGATGCAAGGGCTCCATGAGAAATGTTTTTTCAAGTGTCTCCAAGTTAGTCTCCACAGAATGAAAGACAACCATGTTGGTAAAAACGATGGACATTTCTCTCTTGATGACATATCCAGAAAAAAATGAAGAGGAAAAGCTTCGTGAAAGGGCAAAGGAGTCCAAGAAGGCTCGAGTTGAAGGTGGGAGTTACTCTCACCAAAGGGAAAGTGGTCACAAATTTCAAGGTGGCCAAAAGAAAAGTGGGAAAAGATCCACCAACACTCCTCCTCCCCGGAAGGACAAAGGGGTGTCTCCTAAGCCCCAATGTGCAAATTGCCCCAAGTGCAAGATGCCTCACAAAGGAGATTGCCTAGCCGGGTAAAGTGCTTTCTTCACTTATGGGAAGCCCGACCAGCATACAAGGCATAGCAGGAGCGGAGGCACAAGGCCTCAAGGCCAAAGGGGTCAAGTCCAAGGTGCCCAAAGGACCAACCGGTTCTATGCTCTTTATGATAAGATGTCGAAGCTCCAGACGTGGTTACCAGTATGTTAAGAAATTTTTACTATGACGCGTATGCACTTTTAAATCCGGGAGCAAATTTATGTTTTGTAATCCCATTCCTTGAATACAAGTTTCATGCATATCCTGAAGTCCTCCATGAGCCCTATGAGGTGAGTAACCCTGTAACTGGGTCCATCATAGCCCAAAGAGTTTATAAAAGTTGTCCCATTTCTATCTTACATAAGTTGATTCCATGTGACTTAGTTGAGCTTTCCATGGTGGACTGCAATGTGATTCTGGGATGGATGCTTCCATTGACTGTAAAATGCATAGGGTTAACTTCCAATTCTCTAATGAGCCAATTCTTGAATGGGAGGATACCAACTCTTCATGTAGGGGTCGGTTCATTTCTTTCATAAAGGCTCGTAAAATGATTTCCAAGAGGTGAATTTACCATTTAGTGAAAGTCAAAGATGTCTCTTCCAAATATCCTTCTCTTCAGTTTGTCCCCAGTTGTAAGTGAGCTTCCTGATGTCTTCCTCGATGAGTGTTCCTCTTGAAAAGGAGATAGACTTTAATATAGACCTCTTATCCGATACTTAACCTATCTCAGTCCCTCCCTATAGAATGGCTCTTGAAGAGTTGAAGGAATTAAAGGATCAAGTGAAGGATTTGTTGGAGAATGGTTTCATTAGACCTAGTCGGTCTCCATGGGTTTCCCCAGTGTTATTTGTAAGGAAGAAAGATGGGTCTCTCAACATGTTCATTGACTACCGACAACTCAATAAGGTTACTATCAAGAATAAGTACACCCTTATGAGAATAGGTGATTTGTTTGATCAACTACAAGGGGCTACTCATTTCTCCAAAATTGATTTGAGATCTGGTTATCACCAGTTGAGGGTGAGAGAAAGTGACATCCCTAAGACAACTTTTCGGACTAGGTATGGTCATCTTGAGTTTATGGTGATGTAATTTGGCCTCACCAATGCATAACAATTTTTATGAACCTCATAAATAGGGTGTTCAAGTCTTACCTCGACATGTCCGTTGTGATGTTTATTGATGATATCCTTATCCATTCCCGAGGTGAGAAAAAGAACATGGAACACTTGAAGGTAGTATTGCAAACATTTGAGGAAACATAAACTCTATGCAAAAATTGATGAATGCGAGTTTTGGATAGATGAGGTTGCCTCACTTGGGCATGTGGTATCTAGAGAGGGAATCAAAGTTAATCCTGAGAAGACTGAAGCAATGAGAAACTAACCAAGTCTATTGACTCCTACTGACATAGGGAGTTTCTTGGTCCTAGCCGATTACTATAGAAAGTTTTTGCAAGACTTCTCCACTATTTCATCTCAACTTACCAAGCTAACTCAAAATAAGGCTAAGTTTGTGTGGACAGATGAATATGAGAGGAGTTTCCAAACTTTAAAGGATCGGTTGACTTCAGCCCCCATATTGATATTGCCAAAAGCGAATGATGGGTTCGTTGTGTATTGTAATGCGTCAAGGACTAGGTTGGGTTGTGTGTTAATGACAAATGGTAAAGTGATTGCCTATGCTTCAAAATAGTTAAAAGTTCATGAAAAGAATTATCCAACTCATGTCTCAAGCTTACGACGGTGGTGTTAGCCTACAAAATTTGGCGGCACTACTTGTATGGAGTTCTTGTGGATGTTTTCATCGACCACAAAGGTCTCCAACATGTGTTCTCAAAAGGATCTCAATTTGAGGCAATGTAGGTGTTTAGAGCTACTCAAGGATTATGATATGAGCTTGAAGTACCACCTTGTAAAGGCCGATGTGATAGCTGATGGTGAGTCCATATTTTGGACTCATTTTGGGTTAAATAGCAAAGACACATTGCCCTTAGTATGCTAATAATTCCAATTTATAACAAATATGCATGTGTTGTGATAGGAAATGGAGTTAAAAATACACGAAAGGGCAAGACTTGGTGGATTCTAGGAATGTGAGCAACAATGTTGAAAGGCGGTGAAAAGCGGTGTCACCGACATCCTCGGCGATCTGCCGAATGCTTATGGAGATCACCTAACTATGCAGCAAACAAGGTTGCAGGTCAATTCAAGAGTGCAGTAAGAATCAATTTTGCAAAGCATACACGACGATACACCAAAGTGCACAAGTGATCGCCTAAAGTTGTAGCGACAAAAGCACCAAAATACTGACAAAGATGGTATGAAGACTATTTTGGCGCATCGTCGAATTGGATAGGTAGAGCAAAGAGTCATTGCCTGATGTTGCAGTGGAAGAAACCCTATAAAGATGCATAGAAAAATGGTCAAGTGCATATTCGGCACATCACCGGAGTGCTCAGCGATGGTCGGCCTTGACCACCAAACAGCATTTTGCAGCAAAAACTTTCACATATTTTCACGGAGTATATAAGTAATTCTAGAATGGAAATTGTAAATTGTACATAATCTCTTCATTCCATATCAAAATAATTACACCGTAATAGTACATAGAATTTTCCTCTTAGAGTATAAGGAAGGCTAGGGTTTTGAAGCTTTTGGGCATCAAATTGGAGAGGATTAGCCGGTGATAATCAACTCTTTTCTACTCAATCTAGTTACCCATGACTTCTGCTACTAGGTATGGTATTCAATCTTTAATTTCTAATATGTGTGGCTGAAATCCTCATGTTGGGGGTATACTTTTAACATGGGTCTTTATTTTTTACTTAATGGGTTTGTGATATCTTGATATCTTTATAGTTTATTTTGGTGAATTTATACTTGTTACTAAGTTTAATGTATAAATTTCAAGGTTTTAAACTTGGGGTTTTGTTATAGATCTATGATTGTTATCTTAGTTGAGACTATTAGAGTGTGGAATGGATATAATGGCCAAAACACTTATGGGGTTTCAGTTGACATCCACATTCATGGATCTAATGGATAAGGTAGTGGGGGTTTTATTGTGATTTCTTAGGCCTATCATGTCCTCAGAGATTTGTGTGTGATATCTTAGCCGATTCATACAAAACACTCATATATCGAAGGTGATCACGGTTACAAGCAATCCAGCCTATTCACTCATCATCAACTTATGAAGTCAAGTATCTTGACCCATTTTATAGATTAATCCCCATATTTGCACATCCCCAATATCTTTCCTTCATAGCTATTTAATTCGTTAATTAGATCATGTTAGCTGAACTCTGTTTTGATTATTGCAACGCCTAGATCCTATAATTACTTGGTCCAAGGAGTCATTTCCGCCTTGAACAATGATTCTCTATGGGATCGACCCCAACCTCTAAAGTTATGTTACTATGTTGATGACGACCGCCCTTTTTGCCTTTGAGTGGTTATATTGAGCGATGTCAAAATCGCACCGCTGTTGGGGAATCGGCGTGTTCATATTAGAAGTATTTGTTGAAATTTATTCTTGTAGTTAGAATTTTTTTTTACTATTTTTTGTTGTTTTTGCTGATTTAACAATAGGTGTAAAGATGGAGGATGATGAAAGCGTTCACAGTGAGAATGTTAGGGACATGAATGGAATGGAAGATGTTAATTGGGATCAGGTTGTAAGCACCGGTTCTATCCGACTACCCCCATTTGGTAGAGGAGTCAATTTCCATATAACGAGCACCATGTTGCAACTCCTCCAATTGAAGGTATTGTTCGAAGGGCTCGGCCACAAAGATTCTCATGAGTACTTGAGGAACTTTGTTGATGTGAGTCTCCCGTTCAACTTCAGGGGAGTGAGCCAGGAACCTATTCGACTAAGGCTATATTGTTCTCCATCACCGGAGAGGCATTGAGGTGGCTCACGGAGTTACCTTGTGATCTTATTACTTCATGGGAGGAGCTGTAAAATGCAATCCTAGAGAGATTCTTCCCTCTCTCAAGATTATTAAATTGAGAAAACGTATTGAGAACTTCAAGCAGCTAGCAGGTGAACCATTGCATGAAACATGGCTCTGATTTCAGAAGCTCTTGCTTTAGTGCCAAAACCATGGAGTTCCGGACCATATGCTCTTACAGTACTTTTACGTGACTCTTGATGCTGCAAATAAAGGAGTAGCTGATTAGCTAGTAAGAGGAGGTTTAGTGACATAATCATTCACTGAAGCTTGTAACCTCTTGGATGGTATGAGTAAAATTAATAGAGCAGAGTACACAAGAGATGATATAGTTCCTTGAAGCCATAGAGGACCAACCAAGGAGCAACTTGCTAAAGACCAAGAAAGGGATGAGAACATAGCTAGGATGTTAACCCGGCTTAATCATTTGACCCAGCACGTCATGGGAGGAAATTGCTAGAGTGTGAATGTTGTGGTAGCTACTGGAGAGGTGATGTTTGAAGACACACCATTTGAAGGCAGTGAACAAAGAATGTCATCACATGGGTAACAAAATAGTGGGTTCTCGACCAGCTTTTCAAAGGCCACCCGAAAATCGAGGTTGGAACAACAACTCTAGTTAGCGAGATTGAGCATGGAATGACCAACGTCAAGTTGGGGGTTGGCAGAGCTTTGAGGGAGACAAGTACATTCCAACACATGATAGGTTGAAGGCTGCTGAACCAGTAGTTAGTCAAAAGAATCCTTTAATCGAGGATATGCTTTCACAAATTTTGAGTAAGAAGGAAGCTTCAGACAAGGTTCTAAAGGGAATGGAAGATGATTTTCCTTAGCTGAGTCAAATTGTAACGTCTCATTCGGCGTCCATTACACATTTGCAGACTCAGTTGGGCAATATTTTAGCTTATTTGAATCAACGTCCTAAGGGAGGTCTACCGAGTTACACGGTGGCCAATCCAAAAGGAAATGATCAACGGTGCTTAGCCATAACTACTCGAAGTGGAAAGGTGGTTGAAGGCACTAAATTATCACTTGTTGTTGACGAAATCTTGAATAAGGTGGAAGAAAAAGAAGATTTGATTGTTGTTGAGGATGATGAGAAGGAGGATCAAGTTGTAGGTAATGATGCTCTTGACAATCCCAAGAATGATAAGCAAGGGAAAAGTGGGGATAATGCAATGAAAGCTAAAAACACTCTCTCCAAAACTTCAAGTCCAACTGTGAAGGTGAAGGCACCTCATGTCAAAGTTATCCTCCATCCCCACAAAGATTGAAGAAGAAAGAGGAGGATACTAAGTTTCAAAAGTTTATTTCTATGTTCAATTCTTTATCAATAAATGTTCCCCTTATGGAAGCATTAATTGAAATGCCAGGATATGCCATGAAAGAATTTGTGACAAAGAAGAGAATGCTGGAATGTGAGATAATTGAAGTGTCTCACAACTACAGTGCAATCCTGTCACGAAAGCTGGTGATAAATAAGGAAAACCCAGGGGCATTCACCATTCCATGCATAATAGGATCCTTAAAGTTCGGTAAAGCGCTTTATGATTTAGGGGAAAGCATAAATTTTATGCCCCTAGCTATTTTTGAGGAATTGGGTTTGGAAACCCCTTCACTTACTACAATGCAACTGCTCATGGCTGATAGGTCTATCAAAAGACTAGTGGGAATTCTACATGTTGTGTTGGTAAAGGTGAACAAATTTATCCTTCTTACAAACTTTGTGATTGCGAGGTGGATACAGATGTGCCAATCAATTTGGGGAGGCCATTCATAGCCATGGGGGGGGGCTGTGGTTGATGTAGAGAGTGGAGATTTGATATTTAGACTGAATGACAAAGAGGTTGTTTCAACATTTGCAAAGCTTTGAAACGGGAGATGATCCTTGGGTATTGTCATTTATACGCCAATCAGCGGTAACTTGAAGTGAAGAGGAATAACATCGTGCCACGATGATAACTAAGGCGTTGTTGGGAGGCAACCCAAGGTAAGTATTTTACTACTTTTTTTAGTTTGAATAATGAGTATTGAATAATGAGTATTGAGTTTTGCAGGATTGACAAGAAAAATGAGAGTGGCAAGTTGATAAGGGCGACCAAGAGGGACTACTTCGCGTATCGCCAAGTCATATTGGTGTTGGTCAATTTGACCGTATTTTTGGTGAATGGTGACTCTGGAATTCCTGTCAAATTTGGCGAGCCAAAGGTCCAATCAACAAATCACCAATCCCAGTTAGTGATGGTCGATTACACCGCATTTCAAGGCGGAGGGCAAGATAAGCTCACGGTGAAAAAGGGCAGTCCCTAGCATGCATGGTGCAATACCGATCATGCTAGTTGGTGTGGTTCGTGTTGCCAAGCATGCACTCTCACTGACCTACTTAAGGCTTTTCAAATGCCTTGGCCCTTTCACTTCCACCTTCCCTCCTTTTCTCTTCCCTTACACACCAATATCTCTTCCTTCACTTTTCTTCAAAAATTTTCACCAAGAAGTTAGGAATAATCATCAAAGGGGATCACCAAAGGTTTCATGTTGTCTCATTATTGAATAGGTTTGATTTCGTCCCCTTGTTGTAGTTCTTTGAAGAAGCCATTGTTTGTGAAGTTGGTTAGGGTTTGTGATGTGAAAATCATGCTTTAAACTTCAAAATTCTTGTTGAGAATCAAATGGGTAGGACTTTGGAGTTGTTTTTGAATCCTATGTTGAATGTATCTATGATTATTTTGGGTTTTAGCATCTTTCTATGAATATCGAAATTGGGGGTGTGAATGAGTGGGGTTAAACTCATGAATAAAGGGTATCTTGCTCATTGATGCTTGAATAGTTTGTGGGTATGGCCCCAAATCTTCTACTGGATATGAAGCTTGAATTTTTTCTATTGAAACTAAGCCATGATCATATGAATGTGTTCTTAAATGTGCTTATCATTTGAATTGATTGTTTCTATAGGCTATGGGTGAAGTCTGAGTAACCCCTGATCTCCTTTAAGTAATTGATGCCCTATGATAGATTAGGTGATGCCATTCTTACGGGTAAGTCATCATGTGATCGAGTGTATAGCCATTGAGATCATGTCTTAGTGTTTGCTAATAGGAAAGCTTGTATTGATGTGTTGTGGTGGATTAGTATGTGCATTTCATCCATGTGATCTATGAAATTGTTGAAATTTTTATGAATAGATGATGGACCTTGCTAGTCACAACAAGTGATGGTCATTTTGACCGCCTAAGTGCACTCGATGATGCACCCAACTCTCATATAAATTGCCTTAATTGGCTATTTTTTTTGAGGACTTTTGCAACATTTGGTAATGAACTTTCTTTGCTTTGCATGAGTTTCCTCGAAAGTAGATGCGTCCCCAAGTCTGTAATTTTTACAAAAACGCGACGGTCTATTTGACTGCCGAATCAGCTTGGCGATTCTCCAAGTATGACACACAGTCTAATTAACCTGTCAATTCTAATTGTTTCTTATATGATCATATATTGTGCTTGCTTGTTTATATATGCTTCTCACAAAAATGTTGAAGTGTATTCTGCAAAATGACCAAGCGAAAGAATGTCCTAGCCAAATCCACAAGGCCCTCACCCTTGCCAAGGGAGTCCCACCCATAGAGGCATAAAAGTGAGTCCAGAACCAAGGCCTTACATGACGCTGTCTCACAACCCTCTAAGACAATTCAAGAAGACACAACTCCAAAGTTCATAAATAGGCTCAGGGATGAAGGGAACATGACAATCTTAGAGGAGAAGCAACTATCAACAGAAGGATTGACTGATCAGTGGCCAGAGGTTTGGGAAGTGCTTAAATTCCATAATTGTCAAAGTTTTACGAAACCTGGGGACCCATATATTCTGAGCCTTGAGCGTTAATTCTATGAAGCCTATGGCCAAGTTATTCCAAAGAGCAGAAGTAAGGTTCAAATTGAGTCAAAACCCCTTGATGTTGTAGATGTTCGGGGTGTACAAGTTCCATTTGGAGTAACTGATATAGTGATGCATTGGGTTGCACATTTCAGAGTCGAAGCTACTTGAAAGATTTATTAAAACTCCAAAATTTTGAATATATCAAAGCATGGTTAGCTCCATTAATTGGAATTACAGCTCTCTCTCATGGTTGAAGGAAAGGGCAATAATTAATAAGAAGGAGCTAAATGTACCTGTGCGGTTTTAGTTTAGATTCATTAGTAGTAATTTGACACCTTCTCATAACAAATCTGTACTACGCATGTCAAAGTTGTTTTAGTTGGTTGTATCATCGACAAAAGAAGCTGAATCTTGGATTAATCATAGCCTCAGAGATCCTTTCCAAAGCAAAATAGGAGCAAACTTCTTTGAAATTCCCAAGTCTCATTATAGCCCTGTATAAGCAAGTCGAAGTCCCAAAGAACAAAAAGAGTGATACGGAGGTGACTCCATCGGCGACCATGCATATCCGACGAATTAATGTTAAGTACCTGAGGGATGAGGAGGATAGAGCTAAGAAGAAGCCTGTTGACAGAACACCGGTGATTAATCTTGAGGCCCTTGAGTCTAGAGCTACAAAGCTGGGCACCCAAAGAGATATATCGTTTTCCTTCCCAACTGGACACTCCTCTTTTGCCGTTGTTCCATCTACAGAGATAGAGGCCACAAATGACCATCCCCAACTCACTAGGGCCACAATTTTTCCAATTGGCTGCTTGTCCAAAGTTACTGATCTTTGAACCACAAAGGTTGTGTCATTTGTGCCCAAGTTTGTTGAGGCAGCCATTGCCAAGGCTTTGAAACCATATATGGAAGCTGAGGCTAAACATCGTGAGGTAATAGAGGCTCACAAGCTAACGATGGATATGATTGATGACCATGGGAAGGAGTTAGCTAGTTTTGAAAAACAGAATAATAGAAGTTGAGAAGACGGGTGGTGGTACAGATACATCATCTTTGAAAGTTGATAATGATAAATTGAAGAAGGAGGTGATATCGCTCCAGTCCACTAATTTGAGCACATTTTAGATGGGCTAGAAGATCTACCATTCAAAGTGGATATAGCTATGATCCCACATCAAGGGTTGAATGTAGAGACTCCACGTAATAGTAGTGAAGAAAATCAGGAGGTGAACACCCTAGAGACCGGTGAGGAGATATTGGGAGCGAAGTAAGCCAAGAGGACCAAGAGGAGCTAGATGGAGTGGAGAACGAGATAGTGGATGCATTGCTTGCATCTTTTGTTCTAGATCAGTCCATGATACGCACATCCGGTGTGACTACACCTAAGCCTGCTAGGCCCAACATTTACCTTGAGAATACATTGGTAGAAGAGGGCATTGATGCACCTATGACATCTTTTCAACTCAACTACCACCACCACTATAACAGGATTGACTTGACTGGGGGATTCTCAAACTCACTACTTTCTCTTATGCTTATTCTTTGTTGTCCCTTGCACATTGAGGGCAATGTTTATTTTAATTGGAGGGGGTGAGCTTGAGGAATTCTCTGTCTTCTAGATGTTTTTATATTTTTGATGAGACAATGATGATATTTGTTTTGATAAATGGTGCTATTGATGGATATTTAGATAATTTTTAACTTTTTGGGTTGTAGATAAATTTTTATTTGGGTTGTAGTAGAGTAGTGTTTAATTTTGTTATTTCTTTTGTTTTTCTTGTTGAATGGATGAATAATTTCAAATTTTTGGCAAACCCCATGCATAAATGACAAGCGTGTGAATGTAATATTATGTCTCTAGTCCTTAGGAATCCGAGCATTGATGATCCATATCTTTGATTCGGTTAGTGCTATGGACAAGGAGCATGTACTCACTAATGATTCCTTTTTTGATAAATAAATCTCCAAATGGATTTGAGGAATCTTGAGTTGACTATGTGAGCAATTGAGCTTGAATATGCAATAATAAAAACCTTGCAAGTATGTTTCCATTGTTTGAATGCCAAGCCATTTTGCCAATGTGGATTAGTTATCTTATTGATATACTTGTATTACATCATCTAGAACTTGTCCAGTTTTTTTTTGAGAAGTGACATGGCTAATTCTAGATTTGGAGAGGATCTTAGGCCTCCTTTTGTTCCGCTAGTCCAACTTGACCATAGTGACATCCCTTGGAAGTGAATTAAATCCTTAGTGAACCCCTTTTGAGCCTTGACCTTTTCTTTGGCAGCCTTGTAACCTTGACTCATGTTTGTGAAAAGCAAGTCCTTTTTGTTCCTTACTAATCCCTTCTTAAACTTAAAATTAAAGCAGTGGCCAAAGGCTAAGATGGGGGTGGTTAGTAGGAAGAAGAAAGTATCTCCCACGAAAGATTTTGAAAAAGAAGGGTAAGAACGAAAGAAAGACATTGAGGAGTCTTAGAAGAAAAATGAAAAGAAAAAAGTGAGAAACAAAAAGTTTATAATCGAGGGCCCTCCAGAAAAAAGAAAGAAAAAAGTCTTGTCTTGGAAGAAATTACAAAAGGAAAAAAGACACTTAGGATGATGAATCAAAAGCAAAAGAGATGTCAAGAATGACATGAATATAAAAGGAACCAAAAGAATCTTTGTGCTTGAAAAGAACATGTAGAGTTTAAGGAGGGATGAGCCACTATCGACCATATGCTATCCTACCCAACCTTTACCCTACATTACTGTCCTAGTAAAGTCCATTGGGATTCTAGTTCGGAAGAAAGTCAAGACAACTCTGATTGAGAATAAGGGAAAGCCTATGGGTTGAAGCTTACATGCTACTTCTCATTTAGAAGATTGAGAGTTGAAGAGATCCTCTATATAGCAAGGAGATAGTGTTGAGTGTTAAGAATCTTCTTTGGGGTGAGGGAAAATGGTGATGTTTTTGGGCATTGATTAGCAACTACATGAGCAGTTGTGAGCGTAGCCATGATTTGATTACTCCTTAGTAATCTTTTGAGGCTTCAAGGTCACATAAGTAGTTTGTGGAAGTTTGAGAAAGAATGAAAAAGGTGAAAATGTATGTGTTATGTCACGCCCTAAAGAGAGGGGAGGCGCAACTGGCACCCGATACTGTTATTGGTCAGGTAAGCCACTAAACATGCTAGTTAACTAAACTAGTGACCAAACGAAAATCAGGCAACATAATGTTTAGAAAAAAAACCTAAGCTGGGACCATTTAGGTCATGACCTGGTTAATAACAAATCATGTACATCAAGATAAGTAAACCAAAACGATAAAGTACTAGCTAGCCGACAAGGCTGCCACAACAGAGGTATAGGTACACACTATATATACATGCCAATTTTATGACTGGAGACTGAAAAAGCACAAAAGGACCAACCCACAAAAACATGTCCACAATAGCCTCTAAGAAAACCACTAATACTGTCGGGACAGGGCCTCGACTATACCCAACTGTACAACAAAAAGTAAGCATCCGGTGAAAGCTCCAGGAAGAGGTGGAGCTTACCAACTCATAGCTGAACTGGTCTCCTAGTGGTGGGGTCGTTCGAGTCCATACCTGAACCTACACGCATGAAATAAAATGTAGTGTCCCTAGGCAACGGGATATCAGTACAAATAAACAGGTACCGATATGTAAGGCAGAATGTGAAACCATAGATAACAGTAGTAAAAAAGGTAATAGAAATACCACCTATAACAAAAACATAAGTAACCTTAATGGCCAAAAGTCAACCTCCTAGTGATCAGATATGCATGGTATGCTCGAGTATCGCATGTCGTAAATACATATATATAGATGCAAATGCATGACATACCCAACCAAATGCTAGCAATGGTGCTCCTTTCCATTAGCTAACCGTCATCATATATTTGCTAACCTGTGCCCATTTGTACCATATATATATATATATATATATGTATGTATATGTATATGTATAATAATTTGGCAAATAGGCCCCATACCTCTTATTATAGCTCAGATTCCATGCATAACGTGCAATATATAATATGAATGTTGAATGCACATAGTAGGCCATAGCAAGAACTTAGCCAGTCTTGGCTCATTAGTACACTTATTCACATAGCATCATAATCATTGTCATTTAGCCAATATTGGCTCATTGATACACTTATTCTCATAGCATCATAATCGTTGTCATAGCATATACACATGACTCGTGGAATCTTATATGTCTTTTTAACAAGTTTAGGAACTTAACCCAACATTTAGAGTGAATTCTTAGATTTGAAAGGTTCATAAAGGTGCTTTACATAACGCTTATACTTGGTCCTATTTCAATTAATAAAGGAATGTATTTAAATAGGATCAAGCACTTTGGTAGTTTAAATAGGAAAATTTCACGAGAGAATATTGGAAACTAACACGTTACTTGCTAAATGCTTCAGTTATATTTTTGTATGGAACAAGGACTGATTATGAATACTACATTCCCTTCGCATTCTACATTTATTTTAATGGCACTACACCAAGAAGAGAAATGCCTCAAACATATAATTAGGTAGCCGGGAAAATCGACAAAATGATATATAGATACTGAATGTCCAGATTGAGCGAACAAATGGAATTTCACCCTAATACCATCACGAAAATAACTCAGTTGTAATCCCAGCGCCTTTTACAGAAGGTCTTTCTAGCAACAGAGTAGTAAGATATCGCATTTGACGTTTTGGGAAACTTCCCAGATCTCATGCCAAAAGGAGGGACGGAGCTTAGCCTTAACATACCTCTCCAACGAACGTCCAATTGCAAAATGTTTCTTCACGAAAGTTGTTCGTCACGTTCTAAGCTTCGCAACGACTATATATACTCAACTTAAAGACATCTATAAATGGTCAAAAATTTAGCATTAATGACCAGATTCAGCAAGGTGCATTTACGTGAGGAAACGTCCATAAAACTTCGTAAAAATGTCCGTAAAAGATCCCCAAAATTATTACCTAAACAAACTAGCTGCAAACCTACAATACCAGCAAGAACATCCCTTATTTTACAGCTCAAAAATAGCCCCAAACACAGCTAATACGAGGGGAAAACAATTTCAAAGTGTAAGGCACACATTTCTAGCCACACGGACAAATTTTAACGATAAAAATGTGAAAAACTTGCTCGAATCCCTTTGGCACCTTGAGGGAACTTTTCCTTCAGTTTTAAGCTTTTTGGGGACGAAATGGCACTGATTTGAGCTTTAAAAATCTCAAATCAGCCGACATTAAGGTGGGTCTACCCGACCCGACCCGACCCTACCCGACCTATGACCCGATTTCCTGCTCGGGCAGTCTCGGTAAAACTTTCATAACTTGTTATTATGAGGTTTGTTTGATATGCAATTTTGTGCGTTACAAACTAGACTCATATATCTTCAATTTGAAAGGTCATGGACCTTTTAACTCCTTATATTTTGGGAGATTTGGCCTGTTACATTTGACTAAAATTTAAGAAGGATTTCTTAAAGATACTTACGGTAACTTTGGCCAACCTATATCTTGCTACTTTCTTGATTCCAAAACTTAATGTATGACCTTTGTGCTATTAAAATAACTTAAAAAATTCATTATTAGCAAATTATAAACTATTAATCCCATCCGAAAAGTGAAACCTAATTTAGACCTTCTGAAAAGGGTGAGGTACCAGTCGAGTCATTTCTTTAATCCCGAATGTGTATTTAGGGTATTCCCTTGGCTTAAAATTTAGGTCCTTGATGTTACCACTTATTGGCAGCCTTATTATCCTTAGGTTCTATCCAAAGTCATATATGTCTCATATGACACGCCACCCTCTCTCTCTCTCTATATATATATATAAAAGACGAGGAACACGGGGCTTCACATGTTACACCCTCGGGCCCAATTTGAAAGGTCTGGCCTGGATAGGTTGATGTTTGATTTGCTTAAGGGAAAGCAAAGGCCTATGCTTGGGGTGTTGCTGAGTTTATATCTTGAATTCATTTAGGGTTAAATAGAAAAGAAATATTGCCCTTAGTATGCTAATAATTCCAATTGCTAATAAATATGCATGTGTTGTGACAGAAAATGGAGTTAAAAGTGTGCAAAAGTGTAAGACTTGGTGGAATATAGATAGTGAGCAAAAGTGCTGAAAGGCGATGAAAAGTGGTGTCACCGACATCCTCGGAGATCCGCCTAATGCTCATAGAGATTTCCTAACTTAGAGAAACCAAGGTTCTAGTTCAATTCAAGGGTATGGTTAAAATCAATGTCACAAAGCATACACAGTGATACACCGAAGAGCACAAGTGATCGCCTAAAGTCGCAGCACCTAAAGCCCCAAAACACAACAGAAAGTCGACATGAAGACAATTTTAGTGCATCGTCAAATCGGATAGACATAGCAAAGAGTCATCTCCTAATATTTCAGTGGAAGAAGCCTCATAAAGATGCACGGGAAAGCGATCAAATGCAAATTTAATGCATCATCAGAGTTCTCGGCGATGGTTGGCCTTGACTGTCGAATGACATTTTGCAGCACAAACATTCACACATTTGCACGAAGTATGTAAGAAATTTTATAAAGGACATTGTACATCATTTGTTCATTCCATATCATATCAATTACACTATAGTAGCAATACATAAAACTTTCCTTTTAGAGTACAAGGGAGATTAGGTTTTGAAGCTTTGGGGCATCAAATTGGAGAAGAATAGATGGTGATAATCAACTGATTTGTAATTAATCTTGTTTTGCATGACTTTTGCTACTATGTATGGTATTCAATATTTAATTTCTAACATGTGCGGCTAAAACCCCCATATTGAGGGGTGTGCTTTTGATATGGGTTTTTAAGTTACTTAATAGTTTTGTGATATCTTGACTTCTTTGTTGTTGATTTGGGTTAATTTATATCCATTTCAAAGTTTAATGTATAAATTTCAAGGTTACAAACTTGGGGTTTTGTTTTAGATCTTTGAATGTTACCTTTATTGGGACTGTTAGAGTGTGGAATAGATATAATAGCTGGAAACCTTAGGGGGTTTACATTAACATCCACATATATGGATTCAATGGCCAAGGTAGAGGGGGTTTTGTTGTGACTTCTTAGGCCAAGAGTGTCCTTGGCAGACTGCATTTGATACCTTAGGTGATTCATATGAAACACCCATATATCATAGATGATTTGGGTTACAAGCGACCCAGCCTATTTTCACTCAACATCAACTCATGTAATGAAGTATCTAGACCTATTTCATAGATTAATGCCAATATTTTCACATCCCCAATATCTTCCCTTCATAACTTTTGTATCATTAATTAGATTGTATTAGCTAAACTCTGCTTTGATTGTCGCAACCCCCTAGATCCTAAAATTACTTTTTCAATGAGTCACTTTTACCTTGAATAATGATTCCTTGTGGGATAGACCCCAACCTCTAAAGTTAGGTTATTATGCTGATGATGATCACCGCTTCTGCCTTTGAGTAGTTGGGTTGAGCGACATCAGCTGACGCCCTTATTAGAATATCCATAGGTAGTGTGTCTTATATTGAAGATGATGGAAAAAGGGAATTAGCTAAAGATGGCTAGACTGAGAATGAAATTGAGTGAATCCAGAAGTTGTGGTGCAATGGTTCTTCATAGGTCTTCGTCTACTTTAGTTGATGAGGTTAAGGCTAAGCAAGACCTTGATCCTATCTTGGTTGAGTTAAAAACCTTAGTAAAAGATGGGAAGATAAAAGTCTTCACAAGGGATAGATAGTGCACTTCGATATCAAAAGAGGTTGTGTATGCCCAATGATAGTGAATTGAAGAAGTTGATCATGCAAGAAGCCCTTAAATCTTCACAGTACATTCATCCAAGCACTACTAAGATGTATAGAGACTTGAGAGAGATTTATCGATGGAATGGAATGAAGAAGAATGTTGCTCATTATGTGTCTGAGTTTGCCTATTGCCAATAGGTCAAGGTTGAACACAAAAGTTTGGGTGGCCTAGCACAAGAAATTGATATTCATACTTGGAAGTGGGAAGAGATCAACATGGACTTCGTGGTTGGGTTTCCAAAGACAAAAAGAATTTTGACTCCATATGGGTGATAGTTGACGGCATGACAAAGTTGGCTCATTTTCTACCGGATAAGGCTACTTACAGTGTCGAGGACTATTCCTGCTTATGTATATGAAAGTTAGTCGGGTTGCATGGGATCCCATTGTCCATTATATCGAATCCTGGAGTCAAATTTGCTTCTTACTTTTGGAAATCTTTTCAAAGAAGACTTAGCGCTAGGACTATTCAGACATTGAAGACCTACTAAGGGAAAGCCTGAAGGACTATTCAGATATTGAAGACATACTGAGGGCTTGTATGTTGGAATTTAAGGGGAGTTGGGATGAAAATTTATCGCATATAGAGTTTTCATACAACAATAGCTTTCATGCAAGTATTAGGATGTCCCTATTTGAAGCGTTGTATGGTAGATGGTGTTGATAACCCATCAGGTGGTTTGAAGTTTGTGAGGTGGCATTAATAGGACCGAACTTCGTAATGAATGCTATGGAGAAAATTAAAAGCATAAAGGAGAAATAGTAAACAGCCCAAAGTTGACAAAAGTCCTACTCCGATGTGAGAAGAAGGGAACATCACTTCCAAGTTGGTGATTGGGTCTACTTGAAGGTGTTTCCAATGAAAGGTGTTCTCCGATTCGGTAAGAAAATGAAACTGAGTACTAGATATGTGAGACCCTATAAGATGGTAAGAAGAGTAAGGAAAGTGGCCTATAAGTTCGATCTACCTAACGAGCTGCATTTGATTCATCAGGTTTTCCATGTGTCAATATTGAGGAAATTTATAGGTGATCCAAGATCCATAGTTCCTTTACATGATGTAAACTTGAAGAGGATTTGAGTTATGAAGAGGTATCGAATGAAATTCTAGACCAGCAAGTGAAAAAGCTAAGGAACAAGGAAGTTGCATCCGTCAAAGTGCTTTGGAGAAACCAACAAGTTAAGGGTGCTATATGAGAAGTGGAAGCGGATATGATGAAGAGTTATCCACATCTATTCAACTCTACTCAAGCCTAAGGTTTTAAAAAATTCTTAATAAAATCTCAAATTCCATGCATTTTAGTTTTTCATGATGTATTCATTTACTTTGGTGTTTATGGACTGTTTTTAGACATGTTTTAAGTATTAGATTAGAAATTTTTTAGCATCGATGTTTAACTTGCATTTTTGCATGCATACTGGGTTATTAGCTGCTAGTTTACTCTTCAAAGCCTACCCTTAAGTACATTCAAGGATGAATGTTCCCAACGGGGTGATATTGTAATGACCCCCAGTTTTAGAGACCTGAGTACAGAAAAATTGTCTTGAAAATGACCTAAAGTGTAGTTTATAAGGTGACTTACGGCTCGTAAGTGGATATAGGCCCATAGGTTCCATTCTTAAACATAGAACTTCAGGAAGAGAAAACTTTTCCAAGCGTAGGGTAACTCATGGACCAAGTGATAACCCATATAAAGTCATACGATCCATAGGGATGATTGTGAATGGAATAATCAGACATGAAGGAAATATGGAGATTTCTGAAAGATGACCTACGTGTTATTAGATGGCTTGTAAACTAGGATACGACCCATAAGGTTCTTCGTGGGATAAGCCCAAGGATAAGGTGAGAAATAGCTAAGTGTTAATGGGCTCGTTGAGTCCAACCACGGCATGTAATTGCTTACGCGGCTCGTAACAAGGCTTCATAGCATTGGGTCCAACAAAGTTGGTTTTCAAGAATTTTAGGTGTGTTATCAGACGAGAAGGACTTACGGCCCATGATCAGGGTCTCAAAGGTCGATTTCAACAGTTCCAATAAGGGGCAGTTATGTCATTTCATTTCTTTCTATTCCTAAACTACATCATTTAGGGGGCGGGAAAGGAGCCCTAAACCAGCCTTAAAGCCCTAAGATCACCCCTCATCCCCTCATTCTTTCAATTCCTAAATTCTCTAAGGCATAGGCTCTCAAGAACAAGGCTAGGGTTTCCAAGGTTTCTTCTCCAAGTTTACAATTTTGTTTCTCTCCAGTTCTTCCAAGGTATGTGAGTTGATATATGGGTATCCTTACACCCATAAAGTTCCTTATTAAGTATTTTATCTTTCTTTAAGTTTCTAAAGTTAATGTGCATGCTTATGATAATTTCATGATATTTATGTTATTAAATGATACTTATGAAGTTTAACAACTATTTTGCTATGTATATGAATATTTTACTAATTACAATGATTCTGTGATGGTTTTCGATGTGATAAAGGTTAGGCATTTTGGATGGTCCTTTAAAAGAGAAATTTCCTTATGACTTGTATGATTTATGATTGTTCCATGATAAAGCCTAACCCACTTAGTTTTCAAGTAAAAGTTTTCTATGATTTATTATTATGATTAGGGAATTAATGAAGAGTCTCAAAGTTAAGTCTATCAAAGATATAATTTTGATTATAATTGCCGTAAAAGATGTTAAGATGGGTCCTCAAAATGAAAGGACAATTCTCACTTGGTGGTTCCTAAATTCAAACTAATCATATGGTTGCTACTTATGATTCTAAGTTAAAATTTAATGATTTTGTGGGATGACGTAGCATCGAATGTGACATTATTGTGGAGTTCGGTGAGAGAACCCTAGAAGTAACAATTTGCCACATTAACTATGTGCCACAATAGGAGCCCTTATAGGATAGGCTGGTGGATCCACATAGGACATTTATATAATTATGATGCATGCAAAGTTGACGGAGCTCCACCCGTCAAGTGATCTCCCTGTGCCAATGTAAGGGGTTATGTTAGATTCTATGTAGTAGCTCATATGGTCTTATATGTTTGTTAAGGTTTCTTCCCACATGCTTTCTGATTTGATGTTATGTTTCTTTACATGTGTTTTATTATGCGTTGTCTTATATTGATCTTGAGTTATATTCCTTGTGTATGCTTAAGCTTAATTTATTTATCTTTTATCATATGTATACTTATATGTTATGTTTGATAATGATGGCATTACAGTTTCACCCACACGTTGCATCCTACATACTTAGTACATTCCAATATACTAACGCATATTTTACCTGCATGATTCAACCATATAGGCCCAGGCATTCCTCCACCAGCTCATGACTAGTATTCAGCGTACAAGACTAGCTTTATTATTTGTGTTGATCCCTTAGTTCGAGACTCCTCCATTTTAACATTTTATCTTGTGTCTTTGCTTTGATTAAACACAACGTATTTGTAGCCCTTGTGAGGCATTTACTTTCTATGTTGCACTATTTTAGACTTCTTTCTATTTGATGGAGATAGACCGATACTGGTCCTATCTGCTTATGATGTAGTTCCCATGCATACAGACAGACAAAATGATTGTTACTATTTCCACTATTTTTAATATTGCTTCATCGTGAAATTGGCCCTTAGGCCCTTTCCCTTATTTTTTCCACAAATTATTTTCATCAATATCTATGAATGCTTGAGATGGCTTGGGTGAGGTGCCTTCGAGGATCTCACTCGCCATGTGACTACTAGTCCCCTAGGTAGGGTCGTTATAAAGATGTTGAGGAGTCTCTCAATGTGGTTATGAGTATATTGAGAGTGTTTTACTTTGATGCATATTTTTGCTTAATCTGGGTACCAATTGACCCTTTGTTTCTCCTTACTTTTCCATATGATTTGACTTGTCTATCAAAGTCTTGTTAGAGTTCTTTTGATCTCTAATCCCTTTGGTGAATCGATTTTAGCCATGTGAGTCTATAGAGATTAACCCATATTGGTCTTGCATAAAGTGATTTCATATGATCTTATTAAACGTGACATGACCGATTTGATATCATTCTTGGTATGAATCGCCTAGGTGCTTCTTATCCATCTATCTATTATAGAACTTGTATGGTCAAATTTCAATCCCCTAATAGGCCATTTCAAGAGTATAAGGGTAGTGATTTAGTATTTAAGGGTCGGTTGATATCATTCCCAAGATCCTAGAAAATGATTTTTAAAGGTTGTATCTATCATCTAGTATTGGTTAGGGATTCTAATTTTAAAGCCCTTAACTTGAGTTAGTTCCCATTGTAAATAAATTCCCTGATTCCTTTCTCGATGACTTACCTTGTATTCCTCTCAAAAGAAAAAATAATTTTTGTATGTATTTTTTTCCTGATACCCAACCAATTTCTATTTACTTTTATGGAATTACCAGCATGGAACTTAAGAAGTTAATGGAACAGCTGAAAGAAATTTTAATGAACAAGTTTATAAGGCCAAGCATGTCATCGTGGGTGCTCTTATGTTGTTTTTTCAAAAAACAATTGATGGGTCCCTCTGAGTGTTTATAAGGCCAAGTATGTCATAGTGGGTTCTCCCATGTTGTTTTTTTAGAAAACAACGATGGATCACTCTGAGTGTGTATAATCTACCAGTAATTGAATAAGATTACCACGATGGACAAGTTCCTATTATGAGAATAAATAATTTATTAAATCAACTTCAAGGTGCAAGCTACTTCACCAAAATTGATCTCTAGTCCAGTTATCACCAATTGAGGGCGAGGGAGTGTGACATTCCCAAGATGACATTTCGAATAAGGTATGGTCATTTTTTGTTTTTTGTTATGTTATTTGGGTTGACTAATGCTCCTGCCATCTTTATGAACTTGATTAATTAGGTTTTCAGATCGCAGTTAGATCTGTTTGTGGTGTTATTCATTGATAACATATTGGTAAACTCCCTAGGAGGAGCATGAGAATCATTTGAGAATTATGTTATGAACTTTGAGGGATTGAAAACGATTTGCAAAATTTAGCAAGTGTAAATTTTGGTTGAGAAAGGTGACCTTTTTTAGTCACATTATTTTCAATAATGGTAATATGGTTGATCTGAAAAATGAAAGAAGTGAGGAATTAGCCTAGACCATTGTCTCCTTCAAATATTAGAAGCTTTTTTGGCTTGGACAGGTATTATAGAAGGTTTGTAGAGGGACTTCCATCTATTTCATCACCTTTGATTAAGTTGACCCAAAAGAAAGTAAAATTTCAATGGTCGGAGGAGTGTGAGATAATCTTCCAAATATTGAAAGAACATCTTAAATCAGCTCTTATTTTGACATTACCAAAAGGTTTGAATGGATTTGTTGTTTATTGTGATGCCTCACAGGATAGATTGGGTTGTCTAGTGATGTAACATGAGAACATCATAACATATGCTTCTAGGAAATTGAAAGGGCATGGACAAAACTATCCAACTCATGATCCTCAAATTGGTAGAGGTTTTATTTTCATTGAGATTTGGCATTACTATCTTTATGGGGTGCAAGTTGATATCTTCACCGACCATAAAAGGTTGAAATATATGTTTAGACAAAGGGATTTAAACCTAAGGAAAAGGAGGTGTCTTGAGCTATTAAATGATTATGACATGAGTGTGTTGTACCATGCGCAAAGTGAATGTAATGGCCCATACACTTAGTCGAATAGTGATGGGTAACACTGCTCACATTATATATTAAAAGAGAGAGATAGTTTAAGATGTTCACTGATTGGCTTGTTTAGTTATGAGATTAAGTGACATAAACAAGAGTCCATTCTTGTTCATAACGGCTCGAAGTCATCATTGACAGCGGATGTAAAGACAAAGCAGGACATTGATCTAACTTTAGTTTCGTTGAAGAAATCGGTGGTTGACAATAAGGTTAAGATCTTCTCACAAAAAGGAGATGGGGTACTTCATTACCTTGAAAAACTTTGTGTTCAAAATATTGATAGCCTAAGGGAGATAATTTTAGGTAAGGCTCAAAACTCTCGATATTCAATTCATTCCAGATCCACCAAAATGTATAGGGACTTAAGGAAAGTGTCGGTAGAATGGTATAAAGATGGATATAGCAATGTTTGTGGTGGAGTGTCCAAATTTCCAACAAGTGAAGGTTGAACATGAAAGGCCTAAAGGTTTACCCCCAAGATATTGAGATTCCTACATGAAAATTAGAAGATGTGAATATGGTCTTTATAATAGGTTTTCCCTATACCCCAAAAGTAACGTGACTCAATATTGGGTGGTTGTTTATAGGATAACCAGATCAGGATTATGCAAAGATATACATTTGTGAATTGGTAAAACTTCATGGTGTGCCTTTATCTGTTATTTTTTATCATGGTACTCAATTATCTTCACACTTTTAAATATCTTTTCAAATGGGTCTTTGTTAAATTAAGTAGCACCTTTCACCCTCAAATCGATGGGCAAGCCAAGAAAATGATTCCAATGTTGAAGGATATGTTGAGGATTTGCATACTTGATTTTAAGGGCAATTGGGATGATCATCTACCATTTTTTGAATTATAATACAACCATAACCACCACTAAGGGAAATTACCATTTTTTGAACTATCATACAACAATAATCACCACTCTATATTGAAATGGTACCTTTCGAGGCTTTGTATGGAAGAAGTTGTAGGTCTTCATTGGGATGGATAGAAGTAGGTGAAATGCTCTTGATTGTACCCGAATTGGTATTAAATCCTAGGAAGATAGTGAGGCTTATAATAGAAAGTTTGAAGGTTGCCTAAAATTGTCAAAGGCCCTACTCCAATGTAAGAAGAAGGGAACTTGAATTTAATATTAATAGTTGGGTCTACTTGAAGATTTCACCCATAAAGGGTGTGATGCATTTTTGCAAAAAAGGAAAGCTTAGTCCAAGGTATGATATGGGATACTATGGTGTATTGGTGAGTTGGCATATAAGCTAGATTTGCCATTAGAGTGGGTCTCAGTTCATTTTGTATTTCATGTTTTATTATTGAGGAAGTGTGTGGGTGATCCCAATTCCATTATGCCATTAGAAAGTGTGGTTGTTGAGGAAAATTTAACATATGAAGAGGTTCCGATTGAAATTCTACACTGATAAGTAATGAGGTTGAGAAACAATGAATATCATCCATCAAGGTATTACAGAAGAATCAATAAGTTGAAACCGCTACATGGGAGGTAGAAGTGGACTTGATGAAATAATATCTTTACCCCTTCTTTTCATTCAAGCCCAAGGTATTTAATAATTCATACTCAGACCCTCCAAATCCCTGTTTTTCAACTTTGGTCAAATCATATGCATGTATGATCATGGAGCTAATTTTGAAAGATATTTTATGCAAAAGTTTACAAATTTTATGAAATTGGTGTTTAAGTTGCATTATTGCATTCATTTTGGGTTGTTGTATATCCATTCTATTCTACTCAAGCTAGATTTTATCCCATTTGCGGATGAATATTTTCAAGGGAAGATATTGTAATACACTATAACTTGGAAAGTGTGACCCCGATGAAATCACCAAAATATCCCTAGAGGGGTAATGTGCGTATAACACATCTTCCAATATTCATATGGCAAATTCGAGACCGAATTTGTGATCAACACAAAAACTTGAGCAGAAAAATGGTCTCGGTCGATTTTTAGAGCAACCGGATCAAAGGATAATTTTTTGACCCGAAAACCAAAATATTGTCGGTGCGCAATGGAGGCACGTCGCACATCTACAGAGGACTTACACTCATATGTTTTTTCAAAACTTTTTACGAGATTGGAAAAACTCGTTCAGAAAACTTTTCAAAAAAAATACAATGTATGCACCAGTCTGTATAACGGACTAGGGTTATTTCGAAGCTGAAAAATTTCTAAATTTTTTAGGGGCATTCTGAACAATTTCCAACCCCTCCTAAATTCTATAAAGGATCTAATTAGGTTATTTAGACGTAAAAAGTGTCTAAAACTCCATTCTAAGTCCTTTTAAAAAAATCTAACAAGACTGGGGCTTAAGGAAAGAGGAGAAGAGCTTGAGAATGAGGAATTCAAGAGGAAATCCTTGAAGTGATTGTTGAGAGTTTCATCCCAGGTATGTATGGCTAAACTAAAAGCATGATATTATCCTCTCAAGTACCCCATAGATGGTCATAGAGGAGTTTACTGTCCTTGAGTCCTCATACATGTTTCTTAAATTGATTCTTGAATGTTTTCTCACAAATTATATCTAATTACGCGTATTTACGTATGCTAATGATCATCATAAGCTTATTTTTTTGAATTGGATATATTCATTAGAAATTGCATAACCTTATACTTTAACTTTTGAAAGCATGCATGAATGACTCTATGGGTTGAGTCTAGAACCTTAACATGAGATTGTTAATTTTGATTGTGATTGTGGTGAAACGATGATGATGAGTTGATAGAGCTTGATGGTGATAGTCTACTCGATTATTCCCTAATGACTATTCCAAGCCTTGAGCTATTGATTGATGAAAGGGTTAAAGTCCCTATAAGTTTAATTGATGATAGGGTTAGAGTCCCTATGAGATACTGATCGATGACGAGGTTAAAATCCATATGAGATTGGTTAAAATGGGGGTCTTATGAGCATTTAGTCTTGAAGGAGTATCGAGCACCAAAAGAATGACAGCTAGTCAAACTCAAACTCAATAACTACATGGCCAGCGCAGGAGAGGATTGAACCGTAAAATCGGATGTTTCCTTGTCCCAAAAGAAGAATAGATGTTATTCATTTTAGATCCACTGATGCCATGTCCTTTATCCTTGTAAGGTACTAGATAGATGCGGCAACGACATCGCTTTATTGTATCATCACCGGCTCATAGGTGATGGTTACCAGTTAGAGAAACTCCTAGAAAGTTCCTACCTTGAGTACTCTGAGTCGAGATGAGATGAGATGAGATGTGATAAGATGAGTCCCTTTGAGACGAGTTTGATTAATTATTGTGGTTGATTAGTTGATGGGTCACTTATCTACTCTTTATTCTTGCTTTAGATGGACATTTGACATGTTGATTGTTTACTATTTCTATGTTTATGTTGTTCCATATTATTCTACCTTCTCCTGTTTCACTCAGCTATTTTATATACTGTACATTCCACATATTGATGCCACTTGACGCTGCATCATTTTATGATGCAGATACAGGGATTAGAGATTGTCAAGAGGTGCACCATTAAGGATCCGAGAAATTCAGATATTGGTAAGCCCCCCTTACGATACGGAGGAGCTTTTCTTTTATCTTACCAACTTTTTTATTCTCTTGAGTTGGGTAGCCATGGCCTGTCATTGTACCATTTTAGACTGTAGAGGTAAAGGCTTCGTAGACTAGAGATGAGGATTTCATGTTGGGGTCATTCCCTATTTGAATTGAGTTCCTTAAACCAACTATTATGTCATATGATGTTGAGACTGATGTTGTTGGCCTATGGCCCTCTTTAATTGATGTAGAAATAACTAAGTTGCCCACTATCTTATTTTTCTTATTCTAATACTTTATGTTGTATTTGATGATCTAATTACTGTCTTGAGATCGAGGGGTTCACTTGGGGACTAATAATAGTCTTAGAGTGTCAGCCACATCTAGGGTACCCTACCGGGGCGTGACAAACTTGGTATCAAAGCACAGAGTTCAAGTGTCCTAGGGTGTTTATGAAACTATGTCTAGTACAATCTTATTTATGTGTGGGTTGTGCACCACACTTCATTAACAAGAGGCTATAGGATATTAGGAATTGTTACACTTCTTCTGCATTCTGAGTTTGTGTGATAGAGTTTGAATCTATAAAACTCCTTTCTAATTCGTGTGTCACGCATTTGAAGATCATGCCTCCTAAACGTACTGCTGCCCAAAGAGATGCTTTAGCCCCAAACACTGAGAATCCCCCACCAGAGGTCCCTACTTAGACTGGGACGAGGATACAGGGTCGACCTGCCAGAGCAACTGAGATTCCACAGGCACCTCCTGCTCAGGCAGCCTCCACCTCAGAGGCAGAATTCAGGGGAACCACTATTATGCTTACCCAGCTAGTGGCCTCCTAGAGTAATAGCCGAGGTCTCCACACCCTAGCTCTATCTCCCAAGAGTCCACGGCTGCAACCAGGCTCAAAGATTTCTTAAGGATGAACCCACCAGTCTATAAGGTGTCAAAGGTTGAAGGGGACCCACAATACTTTACTGATGAGATGTGCAAGGCCTTGAGGGTTATGCATGCTAATGAGGTTAAGGGAGTTGAACTTAGCTCCTATCAACTTAAGGATGTTGCGAACATGTGTTATAACCAATGGAAAAATGGTCGAGGTGAGAATGTTGAGCCTGCTGAGTGATGAGTTTGAGAGTGCTTTCCTTGATCACTTCTTTCCCCAAGACCTAAGGGAAGTAAAGGTTGATGAGTTCATGAACCTAAAGCACGAGGGGTTGACTGTTAAGGAGTACAGCCTCAAGTTCATTTAGATGTCTCGGTATGCCCTAGAGATGGTCCAGCGTATGAGGGCGAGAATGAGAAAATTTGTGTCTTGATTGGGAAGGCATGTAAAGAAGGATTGCAAGGTAGCATTGCTGATCCCAGGTATGGACATCTAAAAAATTATGGTTTATGCCAGCAAATCGAGGAGGATAAGAAGGACAGAGAAGAGAAACTGAGCAAGAAAGCCAAATCAGCAGAGCATGAGCCTAGTAAACATATGCAGAATTTGGGTGATAAATCTTACCTTCAGAAGATGTCTTCTAGTTATTCACCCTCTACACTAAGTGTGCCCATCCAATGAAACAGGTACGATCAGAAATCTTATGGTCACCAGAATTTCAGGGCTCAGGGCTCTTAGTCCCAAGCTAGCATGACCCAAGGTTTGAAGGGAAAGCCACCCTGTGCCAAGTGCGGAAAACTTCACCTAGGTGTGTGCCATGAAGGCACAGACGCTTGTTACATATGTGGACAAACTGGTCACTTCAAGGATAAATGTCCTACAAGAATACGGGGTGATGGAAATAATAAAGCACAGTCCTTCGCAGCACCCCTAACTGGCAGTCATCAGAGGGGCACTACTACAGGTGCAGTGGGAGGGACAAACCATTTGTATGCAATGGGTATTCGACAGGATCAGGATATTGCACCAGATGTTGTTACGGGTATGCTTCGAGTCTTTACATATGATTGTTATCCATTGCTCGACTTGGGTACCACTCTATCTTTCATAACTCCTTATGTGGCCAATAGATTTGAGATTCTTCCAGAATGTTTGCTTAAACCCTATATTGTTTCCACTCGTACGGGCGAGCCTATCCTAGCTGAGAGGGTCTATAAAGATTGCGTGGTACCCATCCATCATGGGGATACCTTGGCTGACTTGGTAAAATTGGAGATGGTTGACTTTGATGTAATCCTTGGTATGGATTGGCTTCCTTCTTGTTATGCCTCAATAGATTGTAGAACCCGAATTGTTAAGTTTCAATTTCTGAATGAATCAGTCCTAGAGTGGAAGGGGAGTTATGTCGAACCTAAGGGTAAGTTTATCTCCTACCTGAGAGATAGAAAGCTAATCTATAAAGGTTGTATCTACAATCTCGTGCAAGCTAAGACTGATGATATTTAGCCTCCTACTCTTGAGTCAGTCCTGATTGTGAATGAGTTTCTGGAAGTGTTCCCTGAGGATCTACTTGGAGTCCGTCCTCATAGAGAGATTGACTTTGGGATTGATGTTCTTCCTGACACCTAGCCTATCTCAATTCCACCTTATAGGATAGCGCTCGTTGAATTAAGAGAGTTGAAAGAGTAGTTGAGGGATCTTTAGAGAAGGGCTTTATTAGGCAAAGTGTTTCTCCTTGGGGTGCTCACGTCCTATTCGTGCGAAAGAAAGATGGGTCTCTCAGAATATGCATAGATTATAGGAAACTGAACAAGGTCACGATCAAGAATAAATATCATCTCCCTATGAGAGATGATCTGTTTGACAACCTTTAAGGTGCCTCATGCTTCTCAAAGGTAGACCTCAAATCTGGCCACCATCAGTTGAAAGTGAGGGAGTGTGACATTCCAAAGAAATCCTTCAGGACTAGATATGGCCACTTTGAGTTCTTAGTCAGGTCCTTAGGGATGACGAATGCACTTGGACCTGATTAATAGAGTGTTCAGTCCCTACCTTGATATTTTTGTGATTGTATTCATTAATGACATTTTGGTGTATTCGAAAGATGAAGAGGAGCATGCTAATCACCTCAGAGTTATCCTCCAAACACTTAAGGACCGTGAGTTGTACGCAAGGTTCTCGAAATGTGAGTTTTAGCTAAAGTCAGTTGCTTTCCTAGGCCATGTGGTTTGGGTTGATGGTATTGGAGTAGATTCCCAGAAGATTGAAGTGCTTAAAAACTGGCCAAGATCGACCTCTCCAAATGACATAAGAAGTTTCTTGGGGTTGGAAGGCTACTACCGTAGATTTATTGATGGATTTTCTTCCCTATCCGCACTATTGACCAAATTGACTCAGAAAAAGGTCAAGTTTTAGTGCTCTGAGGAATGTGAGAAGAGCTTCTAAGAGTTAAAGACGAGATTGACTATTGCATTTGTCCTAGCCTTACCCGATGGGACAAAAGACTTTGTAATTTATTGTAATGCTTCAAGGGTTGGATTGGGATGTGTGCTGATGTAGAGGGGAAGGTGATAACCTATGCTTCCAAGCAACTCAAGGTTCATGAGAGGAACTATCCAACCCATGATCTTGAGTTGGTAGCAGTGTTGTTTACACTTAAAATCTGGCACCACTACTTGTATGGAGTGCATGTGGATGTGTTCACTGACCACAAGAGCCTGCAATATGTCTTCAGTCAGAGAGAGCTCAACCTGCAAAAGAGGAGATGGTTGGGGTTGCTCAAGGATTATGACATGAGCATTCTCTACCATCCAAGTGAAGCTTACATTGTTGTTGATGCTCTAAGTAGGTAGTCGATGGGTAGCACAACCCACGTTAAGGAAAGAAAGAAGAAGTTGGCCAAAGAAGTGCATCGATTGGCTCGATTGGAAGTTTAACTTTAGGAGAACGATGAAGGAAGAGTTAATGTTAAGAACGGGTCTATTTCATCCTTAGTGGCAGAGATGAAACAAAAGCAAGAACAAGATCCTGTCATACTTCAATTGAAGGGGGCTGTCCACAAATAAAAGTGATGGTTTTCTCCAAGGGGAAGATGGAGTGTTGAGATACATGAGTAGATTATGTGTTCCGGATGTGGATGGCATTCGAGATAGAATCAAGGCTGAAACCCATAGGTCTAGGTATTCCATTCATCCTGGCTCCAACAAGATGTACCACGACTTAAGAGAAGTCTATTGGTGGAGAGGAATGAAGAGGGATATTGTTGAGTTCGTTTCAAAGTGCCCGAATTGCCAGCAAGTAAAGTTGGGCAATCAAAGGCCATATGGATTGGCTCAGAACTTTGAGATTCCTGAATGGAAGTAGCAGATGATTAATATGGACTTTATTACTGGTCTACTAAGGTCCCAAAAGCAACATAAGTTGATATAGGTGATTGTAGACAGGATGATTAACTTGGCTCACTTTTTAGCAGTCAAGACAACCAACACTATGGAGGAGTATGCCAAGTTGTACATCTAGGAGACTTTGAGGTTGCATAGAATTTCCTTGTCCATCATCTCAGACAGAAGAGCTCAATTCACCTCCCATATTTCAGAGATTTTTCAAAAAAGGATAGGGTACTAAAGTGAACCTTAGTACAATTTTGCATCCACAGAAAGATGGTCAGGTAGAGCACACAATTCAGACATTAAAGGATATGTTGAGAGCATGAGTTCTTAATTTTAAGGGAAATTGGGATGATCACCTACCATTGATTGAATTTGCATATAACAATAGTTATCATGCAAGCATTCAAATGGCTCCCTATGAAGCTTTGTATAGAAGGAGATATAGATCACCAATTGAGTGGTTTGAGGTTGGAGAAGCAGAATTCCTTGGGCCTGAACTTGTCCATATCACGCCCTAAGTCCCACTAAGGCGGACTGGCACCCGTTGCCGACAAGGCTCGAGAGAACCAACATATAACCATACACTTTCTATAAACATTATACGTGGTTTCCATATTCAACATGCTTTCAAAAAGAGTAAAAAGTATTAACAAGCCAAAAGGAAATGCAAAAGACTAGGTCGTTGGAGCCACGATGTCTAAAGCACAATACTTGACCACATTTTACTTTATATAGTCTACAAAGCCTCTATATAAGGAACAATATATATATGGATCGGGATAGGCCCCACCTCATGACAAACTATACAATAAAAAATATAAGCTCTAGACACACAAAGCCCCGAAGCAACCTAGAGCTTAGTAACAGCAGTTGAAAGTCCTGTACTCCTACTGGGGAGATCTTGTAGCTCTTGTACCTGCAGCATGAAATGCAGGTCCCTCATAAGGGATGTCAGTACGGGATAGTGTACTGAATATGTAAGGCAGAAAGTACTATATATGAAATAAGAACTCAAATGAAATCATACACTGGTGTGTAAGGATAAAAAGACTACCTTTTGTCATACTGTGGAATCATGTACCTTATGTATTTTTATTACTTTACCTTTCATTACTGTATAATCTGTGCACAGTATATAATGTAAATGACCATCTGATCAGTGGTACATCAATATCGGGATCGACCCATGCTAGGCTTTTCTTTTACCCCTGGGATACACCCCGTAATATGGGATCGACCCATGCTAGGTGATTCTTCCACCCATGGGATACCACCCATTAATAAGAAACTTTGACTTATCTCTTATTTACGTTTGAGATGATTCTTTTGGTGGTAATAACATTTAGAGATGTAGGAGTATAGACATGTCATGTGACATATAAACAACCACACAAAATAATACCACAACGAAAAGAGAGTTACACAACTAATGAAACGTGTAGGAGGTTAAACAACACGTGGACTTTATTCGATAAAAAGGAACTCATGTATCTTGGTATCCAAATACTTATGCAGATTTGACACTGGCTATGTATGGAAACATATGAACATGGTAAAGAGTGGAGACACAGTTATTAATTATGTCGGAGTCGGTAAGTTCCTTTATGTACCAAGGAAGAACGTAGATTTCATGCCAAGTAATAGGAAATCAAGTAACCTTACATACATTGTTGTACTATGTCGTTATTACCTCGGAGTAGTATCCCTTTCCTCCAAATACTTATCTAAAATATAGTAGGTGATAAAACTAGTATTAGCAGCTAATAAACACATCTTGGTAATCCAATTTCACCCAAAAATAATATCCGGGCAGCAAGCTCGTAATTAGCAACCAAAGCGTATTCTTTCAACCTTTTCAATCCTAATCGTATTTTCTATTACACATCCTCATATACATGTCTTATCCATCTTGTTTTAGTCCCATAAAAGTGTTACAACAACTCATAAAATAAACATACAACAACTCTACACAACACGCAAGTAGGCAACGTAACATTACATTCTTTCGCTACATTTCGGCGTCAACCATTCCAAATCTGTTTCAACCTCAACCAAACTGACCTCAACATATTTACACAAAAACACAGTCCACAAACAGTCTCCAAGTGTATGAAAAACATGAGACAACCATTCCCAATATTCAGTCCACAAATTCCTACTAAGAGCGCAATCAAGATATCATATAAGAACTCTTTTTTTTGTGGAAGATAAAAATGGTGCAGCAGCCTTCTTACATCACTATAGAACCAAACCTTGTTAAAAACATAAATAATACTTCACAATCCAGCCAACCAACAAGAGAAAAGCCTCTTAATGAACAAGAAAAGTGGACAACAATCTTTGCAACACATGCTGTCTAAAAGTCCTGCACAAGTACAACCAGCATACTCTTCATGTTTTACATGGAAAAATTATAGAAAACCATAGGTATGTTTACTTACCTTAGCCCTCAAGGGTTAGGTGCTCTTCAAGAACCCTAAAGGTATATCGTGGCTGCTTTACAAAGTAAAGAGAGAGCAAGGAGAAACTTGGAAAGAAATTTGACTTTTGGCTTTGTATGAATGACTTGAAATTGTTGGCTTTTGATCCCTTTTATAGGGCCACTTTTGGCCGACTTTCTTTTGCATTTCAAGCCTTATTTTATCAAGGTGGTGATGCAGCAACTTGGCCCTTTCACTTGGGCCTTATTGGGCTTCAATTGGATAGGCTTCGCTGCAAATATTTCTCTTTTTAGTTTGGGCCCTATTTGTGAATTGGGTTGTGAATGTAATTTGTCCCTTTTCATATTCATCTTGGGATGAAAATGTTTTTCCTTTATGATGCTAAAACATGGGCCCAAATGACATCCTTAACTCAAGGTTTATTCTTTATCAAACTTGAACAAATTCGGTGTTAGGCCTCGTCTCCGTCTATCTAGCCTATTTAAGCTAAGCACGTAGGTGACTCACTTGTTAGCTTCCTAAGTCTCGCAAGAACCTCACTTCCTTTCACTTTTTTTAAGGTCGCGCTCTCCCTAATTTGACTTAAAACTTACATTCACTCGGTCATCTTGAGTGTTAGATGTACATATAGCCCTCTAATCTGAAATTTGAGCACTTTTAAAAATGTGTGTTGATTTGAGCCCGCCATATCATGTTTCACATGCATTGTACTAGTACATGTAAGATGTGGGGTGTTACATCCTCCCCCCTTAGGAACATTCATTCCCGAATGTTAGCATAAATGAGATAGGTCATACAAGTTTAATCTTTCATGTAAACAAACTTTTGACAACATAGTAAGAATTCAAATTCACGTACCTACTAATTCCTCAACTTTGCATCTTGGATTTCCTTTTTAGCTTCAAATAAATAAGGGTATTTAGATCTCATTGCTTCCTCAGCCTCCCACGTTATCTCTTCTACTTGTTGGTTCCTCTAAAGTACCTTTACTGAAGGTATTTAAGGTATTCCTTAGCTTTATAACTTGACGATCTAGGATAGCAATAGGTACCTCTTCATAAATGAGATCTTCTGTAACCTGCATATCTTCAATTGGAGTGATACGAGATTGTTCAGCTACGCATTTTCGAAGCATTGAGACACGAAAAACTGGATGAACCATTGAAAGCTTCTGGGGCAGCTCTAATTCATACACAACCTTTCCAAAGCTTTTAATAATTTTATATGGCCCTATGTAACGTGGGCTTAGTTTTCCTTTCTTACCAAATCTCATAATACCTTTCATTGGGGACACCTTTAAGAATACCCAATCTCCTACTGAGAATTCCAATCCTCTTCATCTAGCATCCGCATAGAATCTATGACACTTTGGTTGTTTCTAGTCGTCGTCGTATTACCTTTACTTTCTTCCTGGCTTGTTGGACTAGGTCTGGACCAAGCAAGGTGGCTTCACCCACTTCAAACGATCCTATTGGTGATCTACATTTCCTTCCATACAAAGCTTCATACGGTGTCATCTTGATGCTTGAATGGTAGCTATTATTATAGGCAAATTCAATAAGTGGCAAATGGTCCACCCAACGACCTTTGAAGTCTAATGCACAAGCCCGCAACATATCTTCAAGTGTTTGAATGGTGCGTTCTGCTTGACCATCTATCTGAGGTGGAAAGTTTTACTTAAATTCACTTGTGTCCCTAAGCTCCTTTGGAAGGACTTCCAAAATTTTGTAGTGAACTGAGCTCCCCGATCAGATAAAATGGACATTGGGACCCCATGTAGCCTAACTATCTCTTTGAGGTATAACTTTGCATACTCTTCAGCCGTATAATCACTCTTAACTGGCAAGAAGTGTGCTGACTTTGTGAGACTATCAACTATCACCCATATGGAGTCAAACTTCTAAAATGAGCGAGGCAACCTAATAACAAAATCCATATTAATCATATCCCACTTCCATGTTGGAACCTTTATACATTGCATATAACCTCCCGGCTTCTGGTACTCTACCTTAACTTGTTGGCAACTCGGACATTGAACCACAAATTTTTCAATGTCCTTTTTCATGCCTTCCCACCAAAACATGCCCTTCAGGTCATGATACATCTTAGTTGATCCTGGATGGATGTAATATCTTGAATGATGGGCTCCTTCCATTATCCTCCTTCTTAGACCATTAATATCAGGAACACATAATCTATTTTGGCAATAAAGTACTCCATTTTGCGTAACTTCAAAGCCCTTCATCGTGCCTTGACTCACCTTCTCCTTAAGTCGTCGTAGAATAAGATCTTTGAACTGTTTTTCTCTTACCTCCGTTACCAATAAGACTTTGCAGCATTATGCACAACAACCCCTTCTTTTGGAGTTTCAATAAGGCGAACTCCCAGGTTGGCTTGTTGACGTAAATCCTTAGTGACTCCTTGACTTACCACGGCATGATCATCAATATTCACAATTGCCTTATGACTCAGAAAATCAGCTATGACATTTTCTTTCCCTGGATGGTATAGTATATCAATGTCGTAATCCTTTATTAGCTCCAGCCACCTCCACTTCCTTAAATTTAGGTCTTTCTGCTTAAAGATGAAGTGTACACTCTTATGATCAGTATATATGTCAACATGAACTCCATACAAATAGTGGTGCCATATTTTTAAGGCAAACACAACAGTTGCTAGCTCAAGGTCATGTGTTGGGTAGTTTCTCTCATTCGGTCGTAGTTGTGTCGAGGCATAAGCAATTACCCTACCATGTTTTGTAAGCTAACCCTGGAGCGTCACAACACACCGCATACCCCTTTGTTCCTTCTAGAAGCACTAGCACAGGTGCAGAATTTAGCCTGCTTGTCAACTCTTGGAAGCTCCTTTGACATGCATCATTCTGTTGAAATTTGGTCGCCTTATGTGTCAACTTCGTTAGAGGTGCAGAAATAGAAGGAAAACCCTCAACAAACCTTCTATAATAACCTGCTAACCTTAGGAAGCTTCGAACTTCTGTGGGTGTTGTCGGCCTTGGCCAATCTTTCACCGCCTCTATCTTTTGTGAATCAACCCTTATTCCTTCTTCGGATACAATATGACCCAAGAATGCCACTTATTTTAACCAAAATTCACATTTGGAAAACTTGGAATACAATTGTCGATCACGAAGAACTTGTAATACCTATCGTAACTGATTTGCATGGTCCTCTTCTAATCTTGAATACACCAAAATGTCATCTATAAATACTATCACAAATACATCCAAGAATGGCTTAAATACCCTGTTCATTAAGTCAATAAAAACGGTTGGTGTATTAGTCAGCCCAAATGACATAACAAGAAATTCAAAGTGACCATAGAGTGTCCTAAAGGCTGTCTTGGGTATATCTTTCTCCTTCAACCTCACTTGGTGATAACATGACCTCAAATCAATTTTGGAAAAGCATTTGGCAACCTGGGAAGGGGGTATTTGTTTTTAATTGTCACCCTATTCAATTGCCGATAGTCAATACACATTCTCAAGGTGCCATCCTTTTTACGTACAAATAACACTAGTGCACCCCAAGGGGACACACTAGGTCTTATAAAACCCTTCTCTAGCAAGTCTTTTAATTGCTCCTTTAATTCACATAATTCTATCGGGGCCATTCTATATGGAGGGATAGAAATAGGTTGAGTACCTGGAAGTAAGTCCATACCAAAATCTACTTCTCGTTCTGGAGGTAAACCTGGAAGCTCTTCGGGAAACACATCAACAAATTCATTCACTACGGTAAAAAACTGAAGAGTTGGTGATTCTTCTTCCACAGTCCTTACTCTAACTAGATGACATATATATCCCTTTGACATCATCTTCCTTGCCTTAAAATAAGAAACAAACTTACTCTTTGGTGCCCCAACATTGCCTTCCGATTCAAGGACCGCCTCATTTGGAAAGTGGAAATACAATCTCTTAGTTCGGCAATCCATAGTGGCATAGCAAGAAGCTAACCAATCCATACCCATTATAACATCAAATTCCACCATTTCTAACTCAAAAAGATTAGCCAATGTGTCACGGTCACAAATAGTTACTACACAGTTATAATATACCCTTCTAGTTTTAATAGATTCACCGGTTGGTGTAGAAACTTCAAATGGCTCGTTCAATACTTTAGGTGTTCTTTTAAGCTACCCAGTCACTAGTAGAGTGATATATGATAATGTAGAACTAGGGTCAATTAATGCATACAGATTATGTAAAATGATGGACAATGTACCTGTTGACCACATCGGGTGAAGCTTCTAAATTTTTCCGACTCCCTAGAGCATAAGTACGATTTTAGGCTCCGCTGGAGCTAGCTGCCCCTCTACCACCTCTACCACGACCTGCAGGTGTTTGCTGACCCCTACCTAATGGAGGAAATGACGATGATGATGCAACAGCTGACCCTTGTGTTATATCACCGATACGTCTTTTTGGGAAATCTCTCATCATATGCCCTAGCACACCACACCAATAACAAGCATCTGTCCTAACACGACATGTACCTAAATGACTCCTCCCACATTGTTTGCAAGGTTGCCTAGGAGGAATTTGCTGGCTGGGCGAATATCCTGTTGTCCATGCACCTTGGCCCTCACTCCTTTGAATCAACCAAACTGTCCTCAACATATTTACACACAAAAATAGTCCTAAAATAGTCGAAAAACAGTCTCCAAGTGGATGGAAAACATGAGACAGCCATTCCCAATATTCAAACTACAAATTCCTACTAAGAGCGCAATTAAGATATCATACAAGAATTCATTTTTTTGCGGAAGATAAAAATGGTGCAGCAGCTTTCTTACATCACTACAGAACCAAACTTTGTTAAAAACATAAATATTACTTCATAATCCATCCAGCCAACAAAAGAAAAGCCTCTTAATAAATAAGGAAAGTGGACAACAATCTTTTGAACACATGTTGTCCCAAATGCCTGCACAAGTACAACTAGCATACTCTTCATGTTTTTCATGGAAAAATTATGCCAAACCATAGGCATTTTTACTTACCTTAGCCCTCAAGGATTAGGTGCTCTTCAAGAACGCTAAAGGTGTGTCTTGACTTCTTTACAGAGTGAAGCGAGAGCAAGGAGAAACTTGGAAACAAATCTTATTTTTGGCTTCGTATAAATGACTTGGAATTACTGGCTTTTGATTCCTTTTATAGGGCCACTTTTGGCTGAGTTTCTTTTCCATTTCAAGCCTTATTTTATTAAGGTGGTGATGCCGCAACTTGGCCCTTTTACTTGTGCCCTATTGGGCTTCCATTGGACGGGCTTTGCTGCAAATATTTCTCTTTTACACCCACTTAGTTTGGTCCCTATTGATGAATTGGGTTGTGAATGTAATTTGTCCCTTTTCATATTCATCTTGGGCTGCAAATGTTGTCCCTTTATGATGCTAAAACATGGGCCTAAATGACATCCTTAACTCGGGATTTATTCTTTATCAGACTTGAACAAATTTGGTGTTGGGCCTCGTCTCTGTCTACCTAGCCTATTTAACCTAAGCACATAGGTGACTCACCTGTTAACTTTCTAAGTCTCGCAAGCACCTCACTTCCTTTCACTTTGTTTAAGGCCACACTCTCCCCAATTTGACTTAACACTTACATACACCCGGTCATCTTGAGCGTTAGATGTACATATAGCCCTCTAATCTGAAATTCGAACACTTTTAAAAATGTGTGCTGATTTGACCCCGCCATATCATGTTTCATATGCATTCGACTAGTACATGTTAGATGTGGGGCATTATAGTCCACCAATGGATGGAGAAGGTTAGGGTCATTAGAGATAGATTGAAGACTGCCCAGAGTCACTAGAAATCTTTTATCGACGTGAGGAGAAGAAACTTAGAGTTTGAGATAAATGATTGAGTGTACTTGAACGTGTCACCTATGAAGGGTGTTATGAGATTTGGGAAGAAGGGAAAGTTGAATACACACTATGTGAGACCATCTTAGATTGTGAAGAGGATTAGGAAAGTTGCTTATTAGTTAGAGTTGCCTTCCAAGTTAAATGAAATTCATCTGGTATTCCAGGTGTCGATATTGAAGAAGTTCATGGGAGATCCTTCCTGGGTGATCCATATTGATAACATTGGAGTGAAGGATAGATTGTCCTACAAAGAGGTTCCGGTATAAATCTTTGATCATCAGATTCGCAAGCTGAGAAACAAAGAGATCGCCTTAGTCAAACTCCTATGGAGGAAAAGTTTGTTGAGGAAGCCACGTGAGAAGATGAGGAAGATATGAGAGCCAAGTATTTTCACCTATTCATGCCAAATTATAAGAATGTTGAAGGTAAATTTCTTACCCGTGACTAAATTGATAGATCTATTCTTGAGGTGATTGTTTATTCTTGAGTCCGAATAGAGTTGATTAAGGTTGAGTAGGAGTTGAGAGATTGATTGGTTGAGGTGAGTGTTGAGATGAGTCTTGAGTCTATTTGTGCCTTGATATCCACCTTTAATCATCATTCGAGGATGAATGATCCCAAGAGGGAGATGATGTAATGCCCCGAGAAATTACCAAAATACCCCTAGAGGGGAGATATGCTCATAACGCATCTTCCAATGGTTGTATGGCGAATTCGAGATGGAATTTGTGATCAGCATGAAAAATCGAGTGGGAAAATGGTCAGGGTTGATTTTTAGAGCGACAATATCAAAAGATAATTTTTCAACCCAAAAGTCGAAATAGTGTCGGTGCGCAACGGATGTGCGTCACGCCTCTGTAGCAGACTTACACATATCGTTTTTAGAAATTTTCAATAGGATTGGAATACACTGTACGCGACCAGTCCGTGTCACGGTCTAGGGTTATTTCGAAGCTAAAAAAATCTTAATTTTGCGAGGGGCATTCTGGATAATTCCCAACCCCTCCTAAAGTATATTCACCATTTAATTAGGTCATTTTGACATAAAAAGGGTCTAAAAACCCATTCTAAGTCCTTTTATAACAAACTAACAAGACTAGGGCTTAAGGAAATAGGAGAAGAGTTTGAGACTAAGGAATTCAAGAGGAAATCCTTGAAGTGATTGTTGAGAGCTTCATCCCAGGTATGTATGGCTTAACTAAAAGCATGAGATTGTCCTCTCATGTGCACCAAAGATGTTCATAGAGGAGTTGAGTGTCCATGAGTCCCCAAACATGTTTCTTAAATTGATTCTTGAATGTTTTCTCACAAATTATGTCTAATCGCATGTATTTCCGTATGCTAATAATCATTATAAACTTATTTTCTAGAATTGAATATTTTCATGAGAAATTGCATAACCTTCTATGTTAACTTTTGAAAGCATGCATAAATGAATCTAGGGGTTGAGTCTAGAGCCTTGACGTGAGATTGTTGATTTTGATTTTGATTGTGGTGATGGGATGATGATGATTTGATAGAGCTTGATAGTCCTATGATTCTCCATAAATGAACTCTAATGATGGTCTATTCGATTGTTCCCTAACGATTGTTCCAAGCCTTGAGCTATTGATTGAGATTGATTGATGAAACGGTTAAAGTTCCTATGAGTTTGATTGATGATAGGGTTAGAGTCCCAATGAGATACTGATTGATAACAGGGTTAAAATCCCTATGAGATTGGTTAATATGAAGGTCTTCTACGAATTGAGTCTTGCAGGAGTATCGAGTATCAAAAGAGTAAGAGTTGGTCCAAATCAAACTCAATTAGTACGTGGCCAGAGTAGGAGAAGATTGAACCATAAAATTGGATCTTTCCTTTTTCCCAAAAGAGGACTTGATGTTACTTATTTTTTTTCTATTAGTGCCATATCCTTACCCAAGCAAGGTACTGGATGGATGCGGCAAAGACATTACTTCGTTGTATCATCCAACTCATAGGAGATGGTTGTCGGTTAGAGAAATTCCCAGAAAGTTCTTACCTTGAGTACTCTGAGTCAAGATGAGATGAGATGTGATGACATGAGTCCCTTTGAGATGAGTCTGATTTGATTGAAGAGGTTTATTGGTTGATGGGTCACTTGTCTACTCTTTATTCTTGCTTTCGATGGACATTTCACATGTTGATTGTTTACTATTTTTGAGTTGATGTTCTTTTATATTATTCTACCTGCTCCTATTTTACTCAGCTATTTTACATACCGTACATTCCACGTACTTATGCCACTCGACACTGCATCATTTTATGATGCAGATATGGGGATTTGAGGAAGTCAACAAGAGCACCGTTGAGGATCCGAGATATTTAGATATTAGAGAGCCCCCCCCCCCCAATTGCGATCCAGAGTAGCTTTTCTTTTTATCTTACCAGTTTCTTTATTCTCTTGAGTTGGGTAGCCATGGATTGTCATGCTACCATCTTAGACTGTAGAGGTAGACGCTTCATAGACTGAAGATGAAGATTTGATGTTAGGGTCTTTCCCTCTTTGAATTAAGTTCCTTAAACCAGCTGTTATGTCATAGACATTGAGACTGATGTTGTTGGCCTATGGCCCTCTTTCATTGATGTAGAAATAACTTAGCTGCCCACTATCTTATTTTCCTTACTCTAATACTTTCCGTTGTATCTAACGATCGAATGACTGTCTTGAGACCAAGTGGTTCCCTTGGGGATGAGCAATAGTCTCCGAGTGCCGGCCACGTCTAGGGTACCCTCACAGGGCGTGACAGAAAGTTGGTACTAGAAAGGAACTATATAAAATTAAAAGTGTTCTTGGATCTACAAGCACAATCTATGGCTCATAGTTTTAGTTACCCATTATAGATAGGCTCTCGTGGCAGGTAGTTACACTTGAAAAGCTTTTGTAAAAATCAGGTGCTTTACAGAGGGCTTGTTTGGGTTGTGGTTTGTTTTACGACTCATAGATCGAGTTTGTGGTTGACATTTAGAAAGTGGCAAAAATTGGGCCCAATAGGATAAAACCCCTTTATAGGTTGTGGATTATTTATAGGGCAAAGTTAGTGTTCGTAGATCGGTCATAAAATTGGAAATTCGACTAAGAGTTATAGGGAACAATGAGGTATTACGAACTGTAAGTCTGACTTGTAGGTTGAGGTGTCTTTCCAATAGCCAAGATTTTGGTACAAGAGTTTCATGAGGAATAATTATGGCTTATGAAAGGAACCACAAGCCATAGAAAGGGGGTTCATCGATCAACTTCAGATGCCATGCTTTTTGGCCTGATTTATAGGAGACTACGTCTACGTGTTGTATAAGGGTCTATGATCTATAGAGGCGTCTCGTTATTCACTCTTATTGATAATAATGAGGAGTATTTTTAGTACTTTCTAACCTCCTCAACTTAAACTCCATGTTTTTGGTCCTATTAAATTACCTATAACCTTTTTTGTTCTATTACTTCACCCCAAAACCAAATCATTTCTTATCTCTAAACAAATCACCTAAGTTAGGAACATTAGCTAGTGTTTCCTAAAATTTATATCATTTCAGTCAAGGTTTTAAGCTAGATTATTGTTCAAAATATTTAGATCTTCATCCATAAGACCTTATATCCCATGGAGCCCAACAGATTCCTCACTTTTAAAATCCAAATTCAAGTATGCATTTTGAGAGTTCTTATGATCTAAATTCTAATCACTCAAATTATGACATCTATAATGATTATTTACTCAATTATGCATGAATTGCTAAAAATTGCATGATTCCTATGATTTCTAAGTGAATTCTATTACATGATATCTAGGACTTAGTGAATTACATAGGGGTTCTCTTAATTTTGATTCAATTGTTATTATTTTACAGGACTATGCATACCTTCAATAAAATTTCATGATTTCAAGTCAATTATTTGAGAACTCATGCTTTTATCATAATTTCACTTACAAGTTATGATTATGGAATTTCAATTGTTTAAGTATGTTTATAAAAAGGGAGACCTAAACCCTAATGAGATAAGATTTGTAATGATGGAAGGTCTACACCAACATTCTATGAACCACATGAAAATGAGTTATTTTATGAACAAGTTTTACAAATTGGATTGGTAGGTCGATTGTCTTTCCACATGTTATGTTCCATGATTTTTATCAAATAAAAATTATAATTTATGACAAGATTATGAATTAATGATATGTATGATTTGTATAACAAGTATTCTATGGGATTTTGACTCAACATTGAACGAGGCTTAAGGTGGGGATTCAAATCAACATGTTTTTAGTAGCAATATTTCTAGTCTCAAAACTACGTTACCACCATAGAATTTATTGTCAATATGACCTATGTAGTGGATCCATATATAAAACATGTTCATGATCACCCACCTAGGGGGTACAGTCTACCGTGGTAAATATATTTCTCTTTTACCGTTATAGGGGAAAACACTAGAATTCTATGTTATGCTCACATGATTGATGAGTTATGAAAATACGATATTTACAATTCCCAACACATAGAATTATTGTAAGTACTTAAGCATGTTTTATTAGTTTGACATGCGTTCTGTGTTTATTTTTCGTAAAGAAATATTTCATGCACTAAGCAGACGATAAACTGACTAAAGGTTGGGAAGGGGTAATCATGAACGGACATCGACTTGACTTGAGGAGTCCTTTCTACAATATTTTCAAGTTGTACGACCTTGATGAGGCTAAGATAGTGATAGTTTGCATATGTCTAAGGTTGTTTCATGGGAAATCAAGAAGCTTTATTGTGGAACGGATTGAGGCTATCATATACAAAGCCTAACACTGACCATGGGGAGTTGCACGGATCATATGAAGATGAAAGAACAAGGTGAGGCAGTGTCCAGGTTGTCCAGGAACATAAGGGACAACAAGCCACAAAAATGGCCAAGCAAACACACCACGAGGTCTTTCACGACCCGTGGTGTGCAAGTCTACCCGTGAATGAACTCATCCAGGGAAAAGCAACCAATAAGGTGCAAATACAACTTAACATGAGCCCTTTCTTATCAAGTGCACCACGAGGCATGAAAGGCCTCGTGAAGTGCATACAAAGGAAGGGCTATGCAATTTTGCGAGAAGGTATGCACCATGACACCTTTCACGAGTCGTGGTGCGTTTCACGACTCCTGAAGATGTCCATTTAAGGAAGAGGTTCACAAGGAGTCCAATGTAATGTTCCATGAGAACTACCACGTGTCGTGGTGCACACCACAAGCCATCGTGGTGCAACCTATTTTGAATTCATAAGTTTTGCTAACCTATTTAGAATTTGTGGTCATATTGATATCATGTTGTATCTTATTTTAGGGTACAACATTTACCCACTATTTTGGGGGTAAAAACACACACTTGAAACATTATTTTTCATTAATATTTCTTGGTTAATACACACCTGTACAATCTTTGGGAGAACACTACATCTTGTTGTAGTTTAGATTATTGTTTGTAGAATTAATCTAGTTTTGCCTCTCATTTGTTTGTGTAATTCAAGAAATGATTATTTCTTTCCTGTAAGTTATTCAAATAAGAAATATCTAATGATTCTCATTTCATTTCTTACAAGTTCGCGTAGTTAAACCCACGAATAGCGTTGTGGAACCATGATGCTATAACAAAATTGGCAAACATAAGATTTTATTGATATTTGTATAGCGTGTATTATGATTACCTTTGTCTAAAAGTCTTTCATGATGAGTATACATATTGAGAACTAGCCTATATTCATTATTTATTTGAGAAGAAAGTAGTAATTAGGAAAGGTAACCATAATAGAAACTAGGTGAAGTCAACCTTGGCCTGAGTTGCTTAAGCCTAGAAAGGGATAGTATTCTGAGATTGAGAGTTAGGTTTTGTCTATTTTACCTAAGCTAAGGAGAGGAGAGTAAATCTGAAATCAATAACAAGTGTTACTACTGATACATTCTGAGAGCGAGAGGTGTGGAATGAGATATATCTAGGATGGACTACAAGGTGACCTAGATGTTACATAACTTGCTAGGTTTTACCTGCAACGCAATGAATGATATCACCAATGCCTACCATTTACTGAGTTACATGTCATAGGGATCGCAACCCTAGTCTCTTCTCATATGGTCTAGAACCCTATTTTGTTATATTCGTATTCATAATCCTAATTACTTATCTTTCATAGTATTATAACCTCTATATTTTACCTTTTAGCATTATTTTGTTTTCTGAATATAGAATCAATGACTGACGTAGGATAACTAGTACATTTGTTTCAACCTATTTCCTATAGGATCGATCTGAACTCTTAGTTAGATAAATAAACTACTAACGGTCATCATTATTCTATAAAAGGAATATGTTTTAACATCATCAAAAAGGTCTTATGTTCAGTTATGGTTATATCCTACATATGTGTAGTCCTTTATGATACTTTGCATGACTTTATCTATGATTTACTTGTTCATTAACCATTTACATGCTTAATTACGCTATTAAATTTCCTATCATATCATGATCCCTACTTGGTCTTTGCACTATATGTTTTACATTACTTGCATTACCTACATATTTAGTATATTCACACATACTAATGCATACTTCTTTACCTACATTATATCACAATGTAGGGACTGGAGATCATTCCTTACCTCACTTTCGTGGATAGATTTCAGCACTTGTTTGGAAGGCTAGTAGTGTTTTCTCATGCTTCGAGGGCAAGTCTGGCATTACTCTACCATTGTTGTTTTAACTATGGGGATATTTTGACACTACTTCTTGTATTACTTTCCTTTGAGGTGAGTTAGGGACATTTCTTATCCCCCTCCTATATTAGACTATGTGGAGGTTTGTTGAATTATATATGGTGTCTATTTCATGTCTCATTGAACTTGCTTATTCCTTGATATTAAGTTATTAATTAAGACCTAATTCCATTCTCTTCTACAGTTTGAATGATGTTTTTACCTTATTCATGCTTATGATATGTAAAAAAGCTTGGTTGGGGTTTCCTCGGGGAATCTTAATCATCATGTCATACCTAAGGCCTATCTTGGGTCATGATATTCGATATAAAATTGCTACAATCACCCTAAGTGGTGAGTTCTATATGCCAACGAGCATCCGAATTTATACTATTCTGACCTTAGCACCACATTTGCATCTCTCAGTGAGCACCAAAATGTTTTGCTCCAGCGTTAAAATCACATTTGCATCTTTCATGATTATCCAGCTCTAGCCTTGATGACTTCCACCAAGCATCCAAATCTATGCTTCGACTTGACTTTCAAAGATACTTTCAACTAGCATCCGCATTTGTAAGGTCCCACATGTTGGAAGGTAAAAAATGACTAAGAAATGAAATCTAGAATGTGTTTTACGAATAAATCTACCAGTTGTAGGTGGTTCCACGATCCATAACTTGTGCTCGAGGAATGATGGCCAGACTTGGTGAAAATATTGGTTTCTGAAGTTGGGAGTACAAGATACCAAATGGTTGATACTTTGATTGACAAGCCAAAAATCTTATTGTGGGATGAGATTCAGAGAAAAACGCTAAGGATTCAAAATGTTACCAGATGAAACCCCCTCCCTCTTTCACGACCCATAGACACCCATAGACTAGACTACGGCCCATATTCAGGGTTTAGTGGTCCTGTCCGGCAGATTTTCGAGAGGGTAATTTTGATATTTTCCTAGTATCCTAAGTCTATGTACGTCATTTAAGCCTTCAAATAAGCCCTTATTATCCTTAAAACAACCCTAAACTACCTTACTTCAACTCATTCTCAAATAACATAAGTCAAAATCCCTTCCAAATACTATCAAGCTCCCTCAAGGTGTTTATGTGTAAGGTGCAAGCTAGGGTTTTGGTTCCTCCACTTCCAAATTAGATTTTCCTTCACCAAATCACACCAAGGTATGTAAGTTTTGATTTGTTGAGTACTTTCCTGCACAAAGATCTACCATTTTTCTCCATATTCTATTTTCAAGTTATGAACTTTTATGGAAATATTCTGAACTCTTGTATATGTTCGTGTTGTGGAGAAATTTATACTATTGAATCTTCGTGCATTATTATGCATTGAAATTCCATGTGAAATTTATGAGTTTTTATGGGGTTTAAGGAGGCCCTAACTAAGCTTTATGTTTTTATGGTGGGTTACTTTGAATGATTTGAAAAGGAACTTGTTTACTCTCCTCATGTTCAAAATCTTGATTTTTCAAGATTTGAGTACATTTGCATACCCACCATGTTTAATTTAAATTGTGTACAAAGCTTTTATGTTTATGAAGGCCTTATGGCAAGGCATGCAAATTATAAATGTTATGAATTGGAGGGGCTATTATGCATGCTATGAGACATGAAAATATTATGAAAAATTATGAATGATATGAAGCCCTATCTTGATATTATGAATCTTTAGTTTTGATGAACTACTCTATGAATATATTATGATATTATGATGTTTTGTATTTTATGATTATAAGTATTATTTTAGTATTCCTTGGGATTGTGACATAGCACCGAGGGGGCTTTGGTAGATAACCATTTTCCCTTAACTATGTTGTCACCATAGGTTTGTGAATTTTCTAATGGCTTGTGCTGCATGATTGACCAAAAAGGGTATGTTCTTGTACAGCACATGTTACTTATACCGAAAAGTGTGTTGTTACCATAAGGTTATTATCATATGTTAACCAAAAAGGTTGGTGTTTCCGTATGGTATTTATGAAAAAATTTTCAAAATGGAAGAGTTCCCATAAGGTAAGTGTTTGGTTTATCTTTCCAAAGTACACCACTCCTAGTCTTGTGTAAAGTGAGCATTGAAATTCCAAGTAGCAGCTCGCTTGGTCTTACATGTCGGTTATGGTCCCCTCTCATATATGTATAATATGTTATGTGAATTAATAATTCCTCATGCATATTTTGATTAAGGCATTGAGAATTCATGACATATTAGCTTATATCTATTGATTATGATTATGCATATTGTTTAATTACAGTTATGTTCTTTACTACATTGCACCCCGCATACTTAGTACATTCCAAATACTAATATATACATTTCACCTCCATGATTTAACCATGTAGGGACTAGAGCTCTTATTCATCCTCCTCCTCCATGTGGCTAAGCGGTGCAGTTGAAGATTGCTATTGGTGAATCCTCCATATTGGGGGACAATATCCACTTACTTTCATGCTTATTTAGAACTTGTCTATTTATGGATATTTATCATTTGAGAGTGAGCTTGAGAGATGTCTTGGCCCCCGTTCCATTCGTATTAGAGGTGTTGTTGGATATACGAATTTGTATGTTATGAGCTCGACTCTTAAATGTTTATGTATTGTGGAAGATTCCCTTATACTCTTATTCCCTTCTTATTCTTGTTCTATGTGGTTGATGAGATGGATGTCCTAGGTCTCTATCTACCCCTATAGCATGAGTCATACTTACCCGTCCCTTAAACTTTACTTATTATGTGAGCCATCCTAATCTACTCCCCTTTGACATCTCTATAGCTTGAGTCCATAGTCTCGTTTCCCTTAGAATTATTTAATACTTGTTGTTGTTTATTTATGCTTCCATAATTAAGGATGTACTACGCATGCTTAAAAGGCTTATTTGGGGTACTTTCTGGTTCCTCATGCGTCGTGCCACGTATGGGCCTTAGTCTTAAGTCATGACAAAGCTTGGTATTAGAGCACTAGGTTTGTAAATGGTCCTCATAAATCCAACACACCGCGTCAAGTAGAGTCTTAGTCATGGTTGTAAAGTGCGCCATAGCTATGAATAAGAGGCTATAAGGCATTTTAGGAATGACCCACGTCTTCATACTCACTGTCATGCTTTAGATTTGAATTAAGGTTTCCTTTCTCTAGTGGGTGGTCTTTTGCTCTTCTAGATCATGCCAACAAGAAAAATGGCACAATGAGCTCCCATTCTCGGGGGTGAACCGACCCCTCCAGCTCCAAAAGTTCTCCAAGATGAAGAAGGAGTAGTCACTCATGTCGAGTACTAGAATGTGCTCATTTTATTGGCAAGGGTCGTGGACAACCAAGAAGTTCAAGCTCCTCATGCTCCTAACCCCGCATCAAGGGTGAGGTATTTCACAAGAATAAACCCTCTGGAGTTTTATGGCTCAAAAATGGAGGAAGACCCCCAAGAATTCATTGATGAGGTTTACAAAGTTCTTGAAAACATAGGGATACGGTCGAAGGAGAAAGTGGAACTTGTGGCCTATCAACAGGCATTTCTAAATTATGGTTTGTTCAATGGAAGAGGGAGAGTGTTAATGGAGAGAACTATCTCTTAGGAAGAACTCAAGGCCGCCTTCCTCGGTCGTTTCTTTCCCATAGAGCTATGGGAAGCAAAGATGATAGAGTTTATGAAACTCAAAAAAGGTTCCATGAGTGTTAAGGAGTATTCCCTTAAATTGGACAACCTCTCAAAGTATACTCCTCACTTGGTCGCCAACCTTAGGTCCAGGATGCACAAGTTTGTGTCAGGAGTGTCCGACTTGATCAATGAAGAATGTTGCATTGCCACGCTCAGAGGAGATATGGACTTGTCCTGGCTCTTGACTTATGCCAAGAAACATGAAGGAGAGATAGTTTGGAAGAGGAGAAGGGGAGAGTCCAAGAGGGTTCTGTATGATGGTGGTTTCTAGGGTACCAAAGGTGGTCATTTAAAATAAGGCCACAAGTTCCAAGGCCAAGCTCAAAGATTTGCTAATGATAGGGTGCCCAACTTTAGAACTCGAGGAGGTAATGGTGGACAAATTATCCCTAAGTGTCAAAGGTATGGTAAAAATCATGGTGGAGATGCTATAAAGATATGAGCTTCGGGTGTGGAAAAATGGACTACAAGATTGCGGATTATCCAAATAAGGGTAGAGATGGTCGTCCTCAAGGGCAAGGTGCTCATGCTGATCTAAGGGCACAAAGTGGCTAATAAGGAGGTGCTCTACATCACAATGGCTTTTATGCCCTTCAACTGAAGCCACCGGTGGATGAGGCACCTGATGATGTTACCAGTATGTTAAAGATCTACAATCTTGATGTACATGTTTTGTTAGATCCGGGTGCCAATCTTCTTTTCGTTACTCCTTTTGTTGCTAATAGGCTTTACTGTGTCCCCGAGTTATTGTGTGGTTCCTTTGAGGTATCTACCCCAGTTGGTGAATCCATTGTTACTAAAAGAGTCTATAGGGATTACCCTGTGTCCATATTGCATATTCTTACCTTGTGATTTGTTGAACTTGACATGGTAGACTTTGACATTATTCTTGGGATGGATTGGTTACATGTATATCATGCCCCTGTTGTTTGTAAAACCCATAAAGTTAAGTTCCAACTTTCTTATGAGCCTGTCCATGAGTGGATAGGTCATGATTTTGTGGTTAAGACTAGGTTCATCCCTCGGCTTAAGGCCCGAGACTCAATTTCTAAGGATTGCATATACCATCATACAAGGGCCAGGCATATTGAGTCTAAAGTCCCTTCTATCGAGTCGATTCTGATGGTCAATGAGTTTCTTGATATTTTCCCTGATGAGCTTCTCAGTATCCCTCCTGAAAGGGAGATATATTTTGGTATAGACCTCCTCCCCAATACCTAACACATTTCCATTCCTCTCTACCTCATGGCCCAGGCGGAGTTGAAAGATCAATTGGAAGACCGGAGAAGGGTTTTATTAGGCATAGCAAGTCATCTTGGGGTGCACCGGTATTGTTTGTAAGGAAGAAAGATGGCTCATTTAGAATGTGGGTCGACTAACGACAACTCAATAAGGTCACGTAAAGAACAAGTATCCCTTTCCAAGGATAGATGACGTATTTAATCAACTACAAGGGGCTAGTCACTTCTCAAAAATTGACCTTCGGTTCGCATATCATCAATTGAGCGTAAGGGAGTGTTATATTTCCAAAATAGCCTTCTGAACAAGATATGGCCATTTTGAGTTTATGGTAATGTCCTTCGGCCTAACTAATGCTACGACGATATTCATGGATCTCATGAATAGGGTCTTTAAACCCTACCTCAATATGTTTGTGGTGGTCATTAGTGGCGATATTTTTATTTATTCCAGAGTGAAGAAGAGCATGTGAAACATTTGAGGATAGTGTTGCAAACATTAAGGGAAGAAAGCTTGTTTTCCAAGTTTGACAACTGTGAATTTTAGTTGAAGAAAGTTGCATTTGTAGGTAATGTAGTGTCGGATGAAGGGATTAAAGTGTATACAAAAAAGACGGAGGTGGTAAGAAATTGTCCTAGACCCTTGACTAAATGGATATTAGGAGTTTCTTAGGTTTGGTAGGGTACTAACAGAGATTTGTTGAGGGTTTTTATTCAATTGCCTCTCTCTTGACAAAGTCGACTCAAAAGAAAGCCAAGTTTGTATGGATCGATAAATGTGGAAAAAGTTTCTAAACTTTGAAATATAAGCTTACGCCGCTCCTATTTTGGCCCTACTAGAAGAGTTGGAAGGGTTTTTGGTTTTATTGTGATGCTTCAAGAAATTATTTGGGATGTGTGTTGATGCAAAGTGGCAAAGTCATTGCCTACGCTTCTAGGAAACTCAAGTTGCATGAGTGTAACTACCCACCCATGATCCTGAATTAGCGGCTTTGGTATTTGCTGGTGTCATTATTTATATGGGGTCCATGTAGATGTGTTCACCAACCATAAGAGTCTCCAATACGTATTCAACCAAAGAGATCTAAATTTGAGGCAACGGAGGTGGGTTAGAGTTCCTTAATGTTTATGACATGAGCGTGCATTAGCACCTAGGAAAAGCTAATGTTGTAGCCAATGCCCTAAGTCGGGTGAGCATGGAGAGTGTGGCTCATATTGAGGGTATCAAGAAAGAATTGGAAAAAGAAGTTCATCAGTTGGCTAGATTGGGGGTTAGATTGACTGAAGCTGAGAATTGAGATGTGGGGATGGTGGATGGTTCCAAGTCCTCCTTAATTATGGAGTCAAATCCAAACAATACTGTGACCCCGCTTTGGTAGAATTAAAGTCATTGGTGAAGGATGGCAAGGTTGGAGTTTTTCTCCAAAGGGGGATATGGTGTCCTTAGATACCAAGGTAGGTTATATGTGCCCAATGTTGATGGCTTGAGAGATGTAATCTTGAAAGAATTCCATAACTCATCTTATTCCATTCACCCTGGTTCTACCAAGATGTATAGATATTTGAGGGAAGTGTATTAATGGGGTGGCATGAAAGAGATATTACCAAGTTCATAGCCAATTGCCATAATTTCCAACAAGTCTCATCCGAACATCAAAGGCCAGGTGGCCTAGCCAAAGATATTGAGATTCCTACTTGAATTAGGAAGAAATCAACATGGATTTTGTGATTGGCTTGCCTAAGACTAAGAGACATTTTGATTCCATTTGGGTTGTTGTTGATAAAATTACAGTCGGCTCACTTCTTAGCGGTTAAGATGGCTTATGATGCCAAAAATTATGCCAAGTTATACATTAATGAGTTGGTTATATTGCACGGAGTCCCACTGACTATTATTTCGGATTGTGGTGTTCAATTTACTTTGCACTTTTAAAGGTCTTTCCAAAAAGGCTTTGGTACTAAAGTCAAGCTTAGCACAGCATTTTACCCACAAATGGATGGTCAAGCTGAAAGGACCATTTAGACTCTTGAGGATATGTTAAGGGCTTGTGTCTTGGAGTTCAAGAGTAGTTGGATGAGTATCTTCCACTTATTGAGTTTACTTAGAACAATAGTTATAACTTTAGCATAAGAATGTCTCCCTTTGAAGCTCTATATGATAGACGTTGTAGATCCCCAGTAGGGTGGTTTTAAGTGGGGGAGATTGCTTTTTTAGGTCCAGATTAAGTTATGGAAGCTTTGGAAAAGACGAGAATGAAAAAGGAAAGATTGAAAATAGCTCAAAGTCGGCAAAAGACTTATGTCAATACTAGAAGAAGAGACCATGAATTCGAAGTTGATGATTAGGTGTACTTAAAAGTTTTGCCAATGAAGGGTGTGGTCTGCTTTTTCAAGAAAGGGAAGTTAAGCCCTAGGTATGTAGGGCCTTACCGGATCTTGAAACGTATTAGTAAAGTTGCATATGAATTAGCATTGCCCATGGAGATGAGCATGGTTCATCCGGTCTTTCAACTCTCTATGTTGAGGAAGTGTGTCGAAGACCCAAGTTCTATCATTCCATTAGAGATGGTTAATGTTGAAGAGAATTTGACTTATAAGGAAGTTCCGGTGGAAATCTTAGATTGTCAAGTGAAAAGGTTGAGAAATAAAGAAGTTGAATATGTCAAGGTCCTTTGGACGAACCAACAAGTGGAGAGTGATACTTTGAAAGCTGAAACCAATATAAAGAAGTGATACCCCTATGTATTCCATTATGATCAAGCTTGACGTACTATGATTGTTCCTACTTGAGAACCTCACTTCCTTGCATGTCATTTTCACTTCATCCATGCATAATTAAATGATTCTGAGGTTGCATTGTAAATGTTATTTGAAGTATGCTTTGAAAAAAATCCATGATGTACATGTTGCATTTTTTCATGGGATGCATCTAATTTAATTCTTACAACTTACATTTAGCACATTCGAATGAACGTTCCCAAGAGGGAGATATTACAAGGCTATACATGTTGGAAGGTGAAAATGTTCCTAAGAAATGAAATCTGAAATTTTTTAACTGTCAGTGAGTTTTATGAATGGGTTTGCAGGCCATAGGTGGTTCCACAAGCCATAACTTATACTCGTGGGATGGCCAGACTTGGTAAAAATATTGGTTTCTGAAGTTGGGAGTACGAGATACTAGATGGCCCGTAGTTTGCCTAACGAGCCATAAGTCCTATCATGGGATCAGATTTAGAGCAAATCTCTGAGGATTCAAAATATTACTAGATGAAATCCCCCCTTCCACCACCCATAGAATGGACAATGGCCCGTAATTGGCGTCTCACGGTCCTGTATGACAGATTTTAAAGAGGCAATTTTGACATTTTCGTATTATCTTAAGGCTATTATATGTTGTTTAATCCTTCAAATAAGCCCTTATCAGCCTTAAAACAACCCTAAACTATCCTAAGTCTAAATCCCTCCCAAATACTCTCAAGCTCCCTCAAGGTGTTCGAGTGTAAGGTACAAGCTAGGGTTTCGATTCCTCCACTTTCAGATCAGATATTTCTTCACCAAATCACACCAAGGTATGTGGATTATGATTTGTGGAGTCTGTTCCTCCAAAAAGCTCTACCATTCTTCTTCTTATTCTGTTTTCATGTTATGAACATTCATGGAAATATTATGAACTTTATTATATGTTGATATCATGGAGAAATTTATACTATTGAATCTTTGTGCACTATTATGAAGTGAAATGCCATGTTAAATTTATGAATTTTTATGGGGGTTAAGAAGGCCCTAGCTCAGTTTTTCTTGGTTATGGTGGGTTACTTTGAATGATTTGAAAAGGAACTTGTTTACTCTCCTCATGTCCTAAATCTTGACTTTTGTATGATTTTGAGTATATATGCATACCCACCATATTTAAAACCAAGCTTCTATGTTGGTGTAAGCCTTATGGCAAGGCATGTAGATTATGAATGTTATGAATTTGAAAGGCTATTATGCATGTTATAACACATAATAATATTGTGAAAGATTATGAATTATATGAAGCCCTATCTTGATATTATAAAGCTTTGGTTTTGACGAGCTATTTTATGAAAATATTATGATATTATGATACTTTGCATATTATGATTATAAGTATGATTTGAGTATTCCTTAGGATTGTGACCTAGCACCGGGAGGACCTTGGTAGATAACCATTATCCGTTAATTATGTTGCCGCCATAGGTTTGTGAATTAGCTAATGAATCAATATAGCTTGTGTTGCATGATTAACTAGAAGAGGTTGTGTTCCTGTACGGCACATATTACTTAAATATCGAAAAAGGTAGTGTTCCCGTAAGGTTCTTATCATATGTTAATCGAAAAAAGTGGTGTTCTTATAAGGTGTTTATGACACACTTTCCAAAATAGGGGAGTTCCTGTAAGGTGAGTGTTTGGTTTACCGTGGAAAAGTAGACCACTACTAATCGGGTGTGGAGTGAACATTGGAATTCTTAGTAGTAGCTTTCTTGGTCTTACATATCGGTTATGGTCCCCTCCCATATATATATGATATGTTATGTGACTTACTGATTCCTCATTCATATTTTGATTAAGGCATTGAGCATTCATGGCATATTGAGCTTATATCTGTTGAATATGATTATGCATATTGATTAATTATGGCTATGTTCTTAGTTGCATTGAACCTCGCTTACTTAGTACATTCAAAGTACTAACGCATACTTTTTGCCTACATGATTTAACCATATAAGGACCGGAGCTCTTATTCATCCTCCTCCTCCACGTGGCTAAGTGGTTCGGTTGAAGATTGCTATTGGTGAGTCCTCCACATTCGAGGACAATATCCACTTACTTTCATGCTTATTAGAACCTTGCTATTTATGGATATTTATCTTTTGAGGGTGAGCTTGGGAGATGTCTTGGCCCCCGTCACATTCATATTGGAGGTGTTGTTGGATATACAGATTTTTATGTTATGAAATCGACACTTATTATGTTCATGTATTATGGAAGATTCCCTTAGTCACTTATTCCCTCCTTATGCTTATGGTATGTGGTTGATGAGATGGAAGTCCTAAGTCCATATCTGCCCCCTCCCCCATAGAGTGAGTCATACTTACTCGCCCTTAGACTTTACTTAATATGTGATCCATGCTAATATTCTCCCCTATGACATCCTCATAGCTTGAAGCCAAAGTCCCGTTTGCCTTAAAATTATTTGTTACTTGATTTTATTTATTTATGCTTTCGCAACAAAGAATGTATCATGCATGCTTAAGAGACTTGTTTGGGGTCCCTTCGGGTTCTTCATTCGTTGTGTCACGTCTTGGCCCTAGGCTTGGGTCGTGATAGAATATATACACTACCCTTGCCCCTTGAAATGCCTTTAAGATGCATTCAAATTTATGCTCCAGACTCGTCATTTTCCTCGGTACTTGAGTTTGGTATAAAGTTCTGGTTTCGTGATATCAATCTTGGCTCTCAATTTTTGTTCTTCACAGATTTATCTTTTTGTGTACCCATTGTAATTATAGGGTTCCTTTCTGGCTTTTATTTCATATTCCGTAAGGGTGTATCTTCTGGGCTTATGGTGGCTTAGTTTGGTTAGTTATTTTAGGTTCTAAAATAGTTCCACTCATGTGAATACTTATATTGCTTGCCATTCTTGACTTCACTTGATGGATTGTTCTTGTGTTTCCTATTATTTTTACTATTCTTACTCAATCGGCCTATGATGTCTACTTGGTATCTCTTTTTTGGTACTCTTACTACACTCTGCATTTGCTTTTGCCATGACAGGCCGAGCACTAGTCATCACTGCTAATCTTTCAAGCCTACAATAGTCATGTTTAGATATGAGGGTGAGCACCTAGTATGTTAGATCATTACAGTCTCCTTCAGTTTGTGTGGCTCATCTTTTGGTTTTTTAGACTTGCCTATTGTTTATATTTTATTTGGGCTTACTTTTGGGGCTTATATCGATTTTATAGCAGCTCTGTAGTTGTGACTTCCAGGTCCTAGGTGGGATTATTTGTTTTCGATGTGTATATGTTTAGTCTGGTTCCACTCTTTACTCTGTTGGTCTTTTAAACTATGATTTTCTGCTTAATTTCTGCCCTTAAATCCATTACTAGCAGTTTTAGATTTAGGGCTGACTAACTTACTGGTGGGTCATGGTAGGTGCCATCAAGACTCGAGAAATCAAGTCGTGACACAAATATGTTCTTTTGTACTATCATACATGTTTAAATATACTCTAGTCATATTTTCTATCTAAACGTATCTTTTTCACTATATTTTTAGTTCAAATATATTCTCTCAGTACACTAGACATAAATTTGTCTTTAATTTAAGGGAAAATATATAAAAATCTTAAATAACCGACAGTAAGATTGTGTGAGCTGTAATATAGAACTCTGGTGTTGCCCTACCTTTAAAAAAGAGGATTCTCCTTGTCAAGGTAGAACTCTATCCCGTTAAATGGGTGTCATAAGCTATGTGGATCCACTAGCAAAACCATATTGGTAACAGAAATCCTATGGTGGTGTCACAATCCAAGTTAGGACCATGTGTAACATGGAGAATAGGATATTTGTAGAAACTCACACTAGCCTCTTAGCATATCATAATTACTCGTAGTTAAACGTAAATGAATCAACAAGCAGAAATCCATATTAAGGTCTAGTTAATAGAATAATAAGATAAGGTCATGAGACTATGCAGAATTCATACATAATGTTGAAACATACCTTTACATACAAAAATAAAGGGAGGGCGCTAGAACATGTCTTTAGCTCACCCTCAAAGAAATAAACTTCTAGAAATCTTAAGATAACACAAACCATAATGATAAGTGAGATGTTAAATAGTAGAAGGATCACTCCCGATAAATGAGGACTCACCAACAAGCTACAAATAATCATAGGACCTTACCACTATGATGATGAGGAGAATAAGCACCTATTCTTGCATTATGAAATAATGTAGGCTTGTGAAATAATGTAGAAATAATGTATGTGTTAGTACATGTGAAGATACTAAATATGTGAGCATGGAATGCAATAATAGTCATTTAGTACACATGATCGAGTAAAGTACATAAGCAAGTGCATAAGCAAGAAAGAGAGTAAAGTATGAGAGATCAAGTGTGAATAGCTATAAGTAAAATCATCCAAATAACACAGCGAGTCATACTTTGGTGGACACGGGTTTACCGTAGTGCTAAAACTATAGAGATTGCATCTATCAGCATTGATGCATAAATAAAAGTACCAATTAGTAGTGATTGAATTCCTTCTATGGTTCCATATGAGAAAGTAGTACGAATATAACCTACATGTTTAATTAAACAATGAGTTAGAAGTCTTTTTACTTTCGTTTGGGTCATGGTGGCTAGTGGTCAAAGTCTAGGGACAATGATAAATTTGAGGAATGGCACCTCCTCCCTACTAAAGAAGTTCATAAGAAAGGGAAAAAATCATAACTGATAATAAGACCATACGAGCTATAACATGAAATTCCTATGTTGCCTTTACATCGGGAAAAGAGGAGTTTACTTGCAAAAGTAGAACTCTATCCCCACTAAGTGAGTGTCATAAGCTCTGTGTATACACTATAAAACCATATTTGTACGCACAAATCCTATAGTGCCACATAGTTATGATACAAGAGACTTTATACAGGAGTCCTATAGGTAGAGCCCCCACCTTATGCCTCATTCAATGTTAAGTCACATCCCATAGAATACACACACATGCCATGCAAGTCATAATTATCACAGGTTCATAAGCTTGTTTATTATGTCGTGCTTCATAACTTCCAGGCTAAGCCTTCCACCATTACCTTTTATACCTCAATTAGAGTGCATTAGGATCCTAAGTCACCATTTAGACCTTAGGTCACCCTATTTCATAAACTTGCTTGAAGACTTGATATTCCACATTTATGCTTGAGTTCCAAATTTATGAAAAAGTATGGCTTCACAATCAGTAGACATGGAATAGTAATTAATATAGTTTCATACATAATCAAGTACTTTAAGATTATTTGAAGGAACCTGTGCATAATTTTCATAAACCCATAGTAGCATGTAAAAGGATTTCATATAGATCATTTTATTCATGTAAATTGTGAAAATTCCTATATATGCATATAAATACAATTAGTATCACAATCTAAGAAATTGAAGTTGAAATCATTAAAACCCTTAATTTACATGTTTGAACTTGAAGAAGATGATAGGATTGAGTTGGGCGCCAAGGGTGAAAGAAACCCACGGAAGAAACGTGCATACCTTAAAGAGGAAATCTAAGGAATGTTAATGGATTGGCTTGAATTTGCTAGGTATTCAATGAATTCTCCATTTGGAGAATAGAGGAGACTTGAGAGTGAAATTTGAATAATGAAATTGTGATTTATTGGATTGGAGAGTGAATAAAAGACTTATAATGGCTAGGATAGTAAATAAACGGTAATTTCATCAAAAATACACTTTTTTTTAATGACCCGACCTTGAGGCCTAGTCGTCACACGGCGAATGAGATATCCGAAGGCACATCACCCGAGCCATCTTAAGCATCTCAAGCATTCATAGGCATAAACATATAAAATATTACAGAAGTAAAATGAGGAAGGGTCTATAGGCCTTTTTAAGACAATGAAGCAATATTAAGAATCATGAAACACTAACATATTTTTTTCCATAAAGCATACCAACTTAACATATCGACGGACTTTCCATCAAATAGAAAAGACTCCAATATATAACAACACAGAAAGTAAATGCCTCAAAAGGATCATAAATACATCATCTCAAAATAAAATACAAGGCAGAAAGGAAAATGGTAAAGTCCTTAACAAAGGGCCATAAATAGAAATGCTAGTCTTGAACGTTGAATACTACCCACAAGCTGCTAGACGAGTGTCAGTCCCTACATGGTTAAATCATGCTATAAAAATATATATATTAGTATGTTGGAGTGTAAGTATGTGAGATGCAATGCATGTATGAAATTGTACTCTCGTCATTCATAAATATAGCATATCAGTATGTATGAGATGAACGGTACATAAAGTAAGCTTAATTATGCACAAGAAATATAGCTCAATATGGATCAAAGTTACCATATGAAAAATCGCATGTAATGGAAGCATGTCATAAAATCATAAACTTGTGGGAGAAGACCTTAATCGATATAGAAGACCATGTGAACTACTACATGAAAACCAACATAATCCCCTACGTTGGCATGGGGAGACCACTTAGCGGGTGGAACTCTGTCAACTTCATATGCATCTTAAAAATATAAATGGCCTACATGGATCCACTAGCCTAGCCTGCAAGGGCTCCTGTGGTGGCACATAAATAAGAACTTTGAGATTTAGCTTTAGCAAGTCATGCCTCAACTAACAAAATCAATCTCGATCACAATTCCACTTAGTGTTAAGTCATCCCACGGATTTATTAAAATATAACTTAGAATCAAAACTAGTAGTTATAGGAGTAGCTTGAACATTAGGAACCACCAATAGCGTATTGTCCCTTCATCTTGGGGAACTTTATTAAACATCTTTAAGGAAATTGTCAACATACTTATATCTTTGACAAATCATTACTTTAAAACATAACTTTAATGCCCTAATCATCATCATAAATCATATAAAGCTTTACTTGAACACTAGGTGGACTAGGCTTTTAACTGGAACAATGATAAGTCACATAAATCATGGAAATATACTTCTTCAGAAATATATAAACAACCCACATCGTATCAACAACGAAACCCATCATTGGGGTCATCATCAATAGCTTGAAATCATGCATATACTTAGTAAAAATATCATGGGATATCATGAATATCATTTTATAACATAAACCATCATGAAATGATCATAAGCATGTATAATATCTAAGGAACTAAAATAAACGATAAAATACAAAATAAAGGACTTTATGGGTGGAAGGATACCCATAAATCAACTCACATACCGTAGAAGATTTGGGAGAACAAACTTGGAACCTTTGGTGAAGAACTTTAAAATCCTAGCTTTGCTTTTACCTTTTCTTGAGAGAATAATGCCTTAGAGATATTTGAGAGTTGAGAGAATGAAGGGAAGAATAGGGTCTTAGGGTTTTAAGGCTGGCGGAAGAATAGGGTCTAAGGGTTTTGAGGTTGACTTAGGGTCTCTTTTGTTCTGAAAATGATAGGGTTTAAGAATAGGAATAACGAAATGATGAAATTTCCCTTCATTAAAACTACCAGATTTCATCCTACAAAAGCCTGTTCATGGGCCGTGGAATGAACCAGGAAACCATAGGTCACGCTCTCGCTGTTAACTTTTCCAAAATCCCTTAAACCATTTTATTGAACTCAAAACCATGAAACCTTCTTACGGGTCGTATATGGACTTACATGTCATGGTTAGACTCGTAAAGTCCTATCACACTTAGTTGTTTTCCCACTTTTCCTGACCTTATCCATGAAGGGATTTTACAAGTCATGTTTCGTTCTACTGGCTATGTTAGTAACAGATAGATCATGATAGTCTTACCCACAACTATATCTGTGGGTCGTCGTTTTTTATATAGACCATCAATAGGAATCGTGGGTTAATTAACACTTGGAAACTTTTTCCTTTTCCTGAAGTTCATGTTTAAAGGTTGAACCTACGAACCGTATCTCCACCTATAAATTATAAGTCACCCTCATGAACTTGACTTAGGTCATTTTCTGGCCAAATTTTCTGCACTCAAAGGCTCTTAAATTGGGGGTCATTACAATAGCTCCCTCTTAGGAATATTCATCTCTAAATGTATTTAAAGGCAGGCTCTAATGAGTGAATCATCAGCTAACAACTTAGTGTACATGTAAAAATACAACTTAAACATCATTTCATAAAATTTTCAAAATCCACATTTAAAACATGTCTCAAAATAGTCCATAAGCATAAATATAAATGTATGCATCATGTAAAACTTAAATGCAAGGAATTAAAGATTTTAGGAAGAATTTCTGTGAGGACCCAGATTTTTTAAATGGTGTTTTCCCTTTCTCTTGGGATTTCCCCGAGTAAACTGCCAGGCATCGCTCCACGGAAGGCCCACACGGGCCGTGTGAAGCCATACGAACTATGTGGCCTCCTGTGAAGGGACACTTGGTCCAGTTCACGGTAGGGGCAACTTTGAGGCGAAAGGGGGTTTTGACCAAGAGAGGGCACATGGCCACTTACACAGTCTGTGTGATGTGTCATGAACCATGTGGCCCTTCATGTAACGCACTACATAAAAAAATTTCTAAGTATGGAAGTACCATCTTGTAACTTTCTTGTGCGGAAATTATTTCAAGTACCATCACACGGTCGATGTCACGGCCTGTGTGGAGTCACATGGACCGTGTAGCCGTCCGTGTGGTACTGCTTAGCTCTGTATGAATTCCCTCTGAGAAGTTTCTATGTAATAGCTCACGGCCACTGTTCACAGTCCGTGTGACATCTCACGGACCGTGTAGTTGACCATGTGGACGTGACGGTTCTATTTTATGTCCGTTTCATTAATGGCGTTTATGTAATTTTGGTTCATTTTAGCTATGAATTATGACTTGTTACCTATCCTAAACCCCCAATTCAGCTGATACTCCTTCCCTGTCTTAATTCATTCCCCTAAAACCTCCTACCCCTAATAAGATCACCTCCCTATTCCCCTCTACTCTCGCCTCTCAAGGTTCAAAGCTAGAGTTCAATTGAAGTTCAATTCAAGCTAAGTTCTTCCCTCAAATTCAGCTCCTCAATCAAGGTATGTGGGATTGATTCTTGGTCCTTTTCAACCAAGCAGACCCAAAGATCTTTTAATCTATTTCATGAATTTAGTTTACTTTAAATAGGAGATTTCATTATTTGATTTTATTAAATCTAATTGGTGTATGGGTTGTATTTTACCTATGATTTCAATTCACTTTGATCACTTTTATGATGATGTACATTGAGTTATAAAGTATGAACATGCATGTCCCCTTTTAAAAGTTGATTTATGCATGGGTGGCTTACATTATGTTTTAGATGTTGATCTAATTGTGGATTTATCTAATTTAACATTATGGTAGTGATTTTAACTTCAACCTATGTTACCCATGCTTATCCTTACATCATGCATTGCATTTGCATTCATGCACATTGGTTTACATGAAAATTTTGAAGTGGGTTAAGCCCAACTATGTTTTTTGAAACGATTATGATATGATTCTGATAAGACATTGGTTGTGACAAGAATGTGATCACATACATGTCTATGATTCTGGCTCATTGAGCATTCTGGGTGCTTGCACCATCCCTTATATGTGGACGATCTACTTCCTACATGAGCATTACGATTATGATCTATGAATTGGCATTTGAGCCTAAATGTGTATTAAACGGTTTGAAATGGGCATTGTATCTCCTGAAAGCAAGTATATGTGTAAGTATTCAAGTGGGATATTATTGACTTAGAACCGATGGATTGGGGGTGTTAGATCCATCCCCAAGGGACCTCTCCCTTTCCATGCACTATGTGCCAACATAGGAATGTTAGCCATTACCGAAATGACCGGGTCGTAAGGAATGGTTATTCGTTTATGATTATGATATGTTTTATATGATTCTAAAAAATCCTTCCGAAATGGTGAGTTCCATAAGGAAGGTGACCATCCACCGAAATGGTGAGTTCCGTAAGGTGTGATGTAGATTACCTTTGGTAAGTAGTCTTCTCCTACCGATGGGAGGTCTTTATTAGACTAATTAATTTAATAGCTCGCATGGATTTGATTTGGTTGTTATAGTCTATCCCCAATATATATGAGCATCATTGCACTTCATGCATTATGAATTTCATGGCATCTCGTATATATTTCCATTGAATATATGATTCTTTCTATATTATGTGCCCTTGTCACCTAACGTTGAAATGTAGGTTTGGTAAGCCATATGCATTGCATGCCCGTATACTTATTAAATTTAAACGTACTAACGCATACTCTATGCCTACATGATTTTGCCATGTAGGGGCCAAGCACTTTGAGTATCAACAGGTTGATGAATAATAAATATATGATTACACTTTCTGACTGGTGAAACAATATTCAATAATCCTATAAACTAAGTGGTTGATGAGATTCTACATGTTCAAGAATGGAGCCAACTGCCTTTCTTTTTTGTTATTTCAGGATGTTCTTCCTTATCTGAGGGTGAGCCCAGAACTTGTCTCGGTCCCCGTTCTGTTTAACTAGAGGCATTCGGTTGGACATTATGTAAACTCTTAGAAATCCATTTGTTATGACTAGTATCTTGCTTATGTATTATTAGAGTGATTTTATGGGAAGTCCCTAGCCCCGTATTGCCTCGTAGCGTGAGTCCTACTTCCTCGTCCCTTCGAATTATGTGTTATTATTTGAATGTCTTCTTGAACCGGTAATGTGGATATAGATACTTGAGGCTTGTCTGGTGACTCTTGAGTTCTCATTTGTCGTGTCACATCTAGGCCCTAACCCTGGGTCGTGAGAATTTCTTAATACCATAGGATTGATTAGAGTGGAATAGATATGGATAACACTTCATCATATCCCCTTCTGCTTTTGCTTTCATATAGCACCCTTTAACTTGTTGATTTCTCCAAAGCACTTTGACGGATGCAATTTTCTTGTTCCTTAGCTTTTTCACTTGTCGGTTTAGAATTTCAATTTGTACCTCTTTAAAACTCAAATCCTCTTCAATGTTCACATCATGCAAAGGAACTATGGATCTTGGATCACCTATGAACTTCCTAAACATTGACACATGGAAAACTGGATGAATCAAATGCATCTCATTGGGTAGATCCAACTCATATGCCACTTTTCCCACTCTTGTCACCACCTTATAGGGCCCCACATACCTAGGGCTCAATTTCCCTTTCTTACCAAATAGGATCACGCCTTTTGATCGAAAACAACTTCAAGTAGATCCAATCACCAACTTGGAACTGAAGTTTTCTTCCCCTCACATCGAAGTAGGAATTCGGTCGGCTTTGGGCCATTCATAACTTTTCCCTTATGCTTTTAATTTTCTCCATAGCATTCATCACCAAGTCAGGTCCTATGAATGCCACCTCATCGGCTTCAAACCACCCGATGGGCATTCTACACCATCTACCATACAACGCCTCAAATGATTCCATCCCAATACTTGCATGGAAGCTATTATTGTAGGCAAACTCGATAAGTGGCAAATCTTTATCCCAACTCCCCTTAAACTCCAACACACAAACTCTTAACATGTTTTTCGATGTCTTAATAGTCCTTTCACCATGTCCATCAATTTGGGGATGAAAGGTGATACTCAACTTCACCTTAGTGCCAAGTCCCTTTTAAAAAGACTTTATAAATGAGAGGTGAATTAGACTCTACGATCCGATATGATGGACAATGAAATCCCACGTAACCTCACCAATTCTCGAATATACAAGTGGGCATAGTCTTTGGTATTGAATATAGTCTTGATCTATAGAAGTGAGCCGACTTTGACATACGGTTATCACCCATATGAAGTCAAAATTCTTTTGAGTCCATGGCAAACCCATTAAGAAGTCCATGTTAATCTCTATCCACTTCCAAGTAGGAATGTCAATGTCTTGCGTTAGGCCACCGGGTCTTTGGTGTTTAACTTTGACTTATTGGCACTTAAAATATTCAGACAAAAATTGAGCAATGTCATTCTTCATTCTACTCCACCAATAGATCTTCCTCAATTCGCTATACATCTCTATAATGGTGCGATGAATGGAATATGAAGAGTTATGAGCATCTTGTATGATCAACATTTTCAACTTACCATCATTGGACACGCACAACCTCCTTTGATATCAGAGTACCTCATCTCCCCCTTGTGAGAAAACTTTTGCCGTTCAATCTTTCACTAAGGCTTTCAACTCAACCAAAGAGGGATCAAGGTCTTGCTGAGCCTAAACCTCCTCAGTCAAAGAAGATATGGACCCATGGGGAACCATTGTACAACCATTTCCGCACTCACTCGATTTTACTCCCAATCTAGCAAACCTATGAACATCCATAGAGAACTCCTTTTTCCATCATCCTTAAGGTGGGACACACTATGCATGGAAACACTACTAAGGGTGTCAGCTACCACATTGCCCTTTCTGGGGTAATACTTCATGCTCATGCCGTAATCTTTGAGTAGCTCTAACCACCATCATTGCCTCAAATTGAGATCCATTTGGGTGAACACATATTGGAGGCTCATGTGGTTGGTAAAGACATCCACATGAACCCCATACAAGTAATGTTGCTAGATTGTCAAGGAAAACATCACTGCTGCAAGCTCAAGGTCATGAGTTGGGTAACTCTTCTCATGCAATTTCAATTGCCTTGAGGCATAAGTATTCACCTTACCATTTTACATTAGCACACACCCTACCAATCCTTGATGCATCACAATACACGAAGAACCCATCATTTCCTTCTAGCAATGTCAATATTAAGGCTGAAGTTAGTCGATCCTTTAAGGTTTGGAAACTTTTCTCATACTCATCTGTCTACACAAGCTTAGATTTCTTTAGAGTCAACTTGAGAAGTGGGGACGAAATGGAAGAGAAGTCTTGCACAAACCTTTTATTGTAACTGACTAGGCCTAAGAAACTCCTTATGTCAGTAGGAGTCAACGCCCTTGGCCAATTTCTCACTGATTCAGTCTTCTTAGAATTAACCTTGATACCATCACGCGTTACCACATGCCCAAGGAAGGCAATCTCATCTTGCCAAAACTCACACTTGTCAAACTTTGCGCAAAGCTTTACTCCCTTAGGGTTTGCAATACAAACCTTAAGTGTTCCATATGCTCTTGCTCACCTCAGGAGTAAATCCTATTCATGAAATCCATAAATATCATTGATGCATTGGTGAGACCAAACAACATCATTACAAACTAAAAACGACCATGCCTAGTCTGGAATGCTATCTTAGGAATGTCACTTTCTCTCACCCTCAGTTGGTGATAACCGATCAGAAGTCAAGTTTGGAGAAGTATGTAGCCCTTTGCAATGGATCAGACAAATCATCTATTTTCAGAAGCGGATACTTACTCTTGATGGCTGCCTTATTAAGTTACCAATAGTCGATGCACATACGGAGCAACCCATCTTTCTTATTTACAAATAAAATCAGAGCACCCCATGGAGATCAGCTAGGTCTACTAAAACCCATCTCCAATAAATCCCTCAATTGTTCTTTTAGCTCCTTCAACTCCACGGGAGCCATTCTATATAGAGGGATTGAGATAGGTTGAGTATTGAGTAGGAGGTCTATACCAAAGTCTATTTCCCTTTCAGGAGGAACACCCAGTAACTCATTTGAAAAGACATCAAGAAACTCATTAACAACGAGGACTGACTCAAGAAAAGGAACTCAGAAGTGTTTGACTCTTACTAAATGATAGATGCACCCCTTAGAAATCATTTTACGGGCCTCTAAGAAGGAAATGTACTGACCCCTACCTGAAGAATTACTACCCTCCTGCTCAAGAATTGGCTCATTTGGGAATTGTAACTTGATCCTACGAGTTCTACAATCGATGGAAGCGTAGGAAGCATTCAACCAATCCATCCCAAGAATCATATAAAAGTCTACTATAGAAAGTTCAACTAAGTCATAAGAGACCAGTTTATGCAAGATCGAGATGGGACAACTTCTATAGACTCTCCGGGAAACAATGGAGTCTCCTACAGGATTACGCGATTTATAAGGCTCATAGAGGACTTCGGGACATGTATAAATTTATTGGAAAGGAATGGGATTACAAATGACAAATTTGCTCCTGGATCTAAAAGTGCATATGCATCACAATTGAAAACTCAAAACATACTGGTGACAACATCCAGAGCCTCTTCAACCTCTTGGAGACCATGGAGACCATAGAATCGGTTGGTACTTTGGGCACCTTTGACTTGTCAACCTTGTCCTTGGGACCTTGCACCGCCACCTCTACAAACTTTGGCATGGTTGTTGGGATTTTCACATTGAAGTTAAGCATCAGACTCGGCTAAACATTCTTCCTTGTGGGGTCTTCCGCACTTAGAGCAACTTGGGCTTTGGGGCTTAGGAGAAACCCCCTTGTCCATTGTGGTCTGGGGAGGAGAAGTGTTGGTGGATCCTTTTCCACGTTGCTTTTTACAACCTTTAAACTTGTGACCATCACTCCTTTGGTGAGAGTAGCTCCCACCATCATCTCGAGCTTTTTTGGACTGCCTTGCCCTCTCTCGAAGCTTTTCCTCCTCAATTTGCTCTACATACACTACTAGAAATTAGATATACAGCAACGTTTATATGGCAACGGTTCTAAAACCGTCGCAATATATGTCTTATAGCTACGGTTTTAACCGTGGCAATATATGGTTAACATAAACCGTGCTATTAGAGTTAAAATCGTAGCTATATATTTGGTATGGCAACGGTTACTAGGCCCAAAAAAAATTAACCCGCAAAATATATTATATTTTGCTCCACTCCCAAAACAGGCGGCGCCTTTTCTCCCAAAACAGTAAAAGGTTTACTCTCTCTCTCTCTCAGTGTAGTGTTGTCTTCCTCTCCAGTAAGAGCTTCGAGAGCTTCAATGGGGCATTCTTATTAGGGGTTTTCTTCCGAAATTTATGTCCTTTATTTGTCAAACAAAGAAGATGAAGATGAAGAAGATGAAGCTTCAATAGGGCATTCCTCATCTTCGTCTCCAGTTCAGTAGACCTGAGAAAAGGTGAGTTATTTCACTCCTCGTCTCCGGTAAGCTTCGTTAGGGCATTTCATCATCGTTGTCTCAAACACCCAAAGCTCAAAATCTGCGTCTCTCAGGTGAACCAGGTGAAAGGTCGAGCTCCGGTGAATTTATCGGAGGTACAACCTCTTTGAGCTGCAAATCTCTCAAACATCTACAAAACACGTCTCAAGTTCTCAAGGGCTTGTTTTCACAGCGAAGTTACAACTTGCAGAGAGGTACGATTTTAAAAATTACTCTTCATTCTCTGCGTATTTCTTGATTTTTAAGTCCCCACAATGTGTAATGTGTTGTGCATGTACTTTATTTATTCAAATGCTGAAATTTCATTATAGGATTTTGAAAAATCATAAAGAATAACAAATGGGTTTCTGAAATCTATGTTATTTGTTGTTGTTAGTGCCAATTTTTCAAAGTTCTGTGTTGATTCTTTGAAATGAAGTCTATACTTAGCCACCAGTTCTGTCAGATTCATCAATATATGTTATCATGTGTTCACTATATTGAGCTGATTTCACCTTATTGTTGGCATACATTATGATTTGTGAACAGTAAATGTGATGTATTGCTTTGTTTTTTTGGTTGAAAGTCTTTGTGTTTGTTGGTTCATCCTTATATTTTATTTTTATGCTACAGATGATGTGTGCTCTATTTGAGTTTATCTGAGCCGTCATTATTTTAGATTTTTGTTTTGTTGTTGGATTGGTACCTTCCAATATAGTTGGAATATAGTTGAATATTGGCATTGGGTTATCATATTCTTAATCTCGTTGACTCTTTTTTTTAGCTACTGTTGTTCGCTGCTCGAATGTGTTTGTTTGTTCAGTTTATCCATATATTGATGTTGTCATCTCCTTTATGAGTATCGAGTGGATTTTAAGTTCAACTTTAGCTGTTGTTTGTTGCTGCTGACTTAAGTCCTAGTTCTTTGATTTCAAAGAGCTAGGACTCTTCTTTTCACGTTAAACGACATTTAATATGATAATGTTGGTAATAATCTATTCCGTTGTAATGTATTATGGTTTGAATATAGAAATGTTGCCCTTTATGTTTCAGAATGCAACTAAATGACTCACATTCTGTTTTTATTTTTAAACTTAGTTTCCATTTCTAAATGACTGGGTTAAGCATAAGGAATGATTAATCTCCATAGTTGCTTTGTTGCTTCATTAGTTTCCGCTTTCGATAACTGTACTACTTTGGATAGGTGAAGTTCCATAGCTTTACAGTTTATTGAGAAATTTTGAATGAAACTTGATAAACTTTTGGTTTAATTTCCATTTGAAGTCAGCTTGCTAAGTTTACAAATATCAAAATATTTTTAGCCTCTTTTATCGTAGTTTAAGCGAGATTCATTTCTTGTAGCATGAATTCATTGCCTAATTGATGTTTTTCTGTGGTTTTTGTAAACTTAGCAAGCTGAAAGTTGAAGAACTAAAATTGAGGAACCAGATTTCCTCCTCAAATGAGATCTAATCCTTTTGAGAGTTAGGCCTGCAATAGTGTTAATAGCAATTTGTCGTAACCCCTAATACTCTAATCAACTTCCATCACCCAATTACCCCAAGCTTCTTCTAATCTAAATTAATTGTCGTGACTCAATTAATTCATTAAAATCTACACAATGTGTAATTAAAATTTACTCACCCGATGTGTAAGTCAGTTGATTTACAATCATGATTTTGTTAGAATAAAAAAGGTAAAAGAATATCTTGAAACATTTAAATATAATTATCAGCTTTAATATTTTGTGTAATGTCACGTAGGGTGCTCAATGGATACCGGAGATAAAAGTTAGATGGATCTCTGAAGATCCACCGCTGAATATATTCGTGGAGTTACTGATTTTCTTGATAAGGCATTTGAACGAGCCTCTCAAGGAAATGAAATATTTTGCCCTTGTAAAAAGTGCTTTAATCATTATTGGCATTGTAGAAATGTGGTTGAGGATCACTTGATTTGTCACGAATTCATTCATGGATACACCAAATGGGTTTTTCATGGAGAAGGATTTTCCTCAAGAGAAGAGCCATCTCCAACAAATGATGATGAAAGTTCTGACATGCATGACGATATTGATAAACTACTTCATGATACTTTTATAAATGTAGAAGATGACTTGGGGCATGAAGGAATGAGGGAGGAACCATCTGAAGATGCAAAAAAGTTTTATAAATTGGTTGAGGAAGGAAAACAAGAGTTGTATCCAGGGTGTAAGAACTTTTCTAAGTTGAGTTTCACCATCTGACTGTACTTGTTTAAATGTCTTTACAAGTTGACTGATGTTGCCTTTTCAGACTTGTTAGACTTGATAAGAGAGGCATTTCCATTTGCTCAGATACCTGAGTCTTTTTACAAGGCAAAAAAGGTGATAAAAGATTTAGGTCTTCATTATGAGAAAATTCATGCATGTACTAATGAATGCATGTTATTTTGGAAAGACAATGCAAAGTTAGATAATTGCTCTGTGTGTGGATCTTCAAGATAGAAGAATGTTAATGATGGCTTAACTAATAAGGGCACTAAAATTCCAGCAAAGGTTTTAAGGTACTTCCCTTTAAAGCCTAGGCTTCAGAGGATATTCATGTGTGCCGAAACATCTGTAGCTATGAGATGGCATGCTACTGAACGCCCCAAAGATGGAAATTTAAGACATCCTGTTGATGGAAAAACTTGGAAGGATTATGACTCCTTGCACCCTGACTTTGCTCGTGATGCTCGTAATGTTAGATTGGGTCTTTCAACTGATGGTTTTAACCCATTCCGAACTATGAGCATTTCCCATAGCACATGGCCGGTTATGTTAATGAACTATAATTTGTCACCATGGATTTGTATGAAGACGGAGTATATAATTTTATCGATGATTATTCTAGGTCCATCATCTCCTGGAAACGATATAGATGTATACTTACAACCATTGATTGAAGAGTTGAAGGAACTATGGGAAGTGGGAATCAAAACGTATGATGCCAAAACTAACAAATCATTTACTATGCGTGCAGGTTTATTGTGGACAATAAGTGATTTTCCAGCCTTAGCAATGCTTTCCAGATGGAGAACTAAGGGGAGATGGGCATGCCCCACTTGTAATTATAATACTTCTTCTCAATATCTCAAACATAGTCATAAGATGTGTTACATGGGCCATCGGGAATTTTTACCTCTTGATCATCCATATAGAAGAGATAAAAAATTATTTGATGGTAAAGAGGAGCATAGAGCTGCACCTACTCCCTTATCAGGCATACAAGTGCTTGAAGAACTTCATGAATTCAATAATGTTGTTGGAAAGGGGCAAAAGAAAAGAAAACGGAAGAATGATGGTCCATGGAAAAAGAGGTCTATATTTTTTGAATTGCCATATTGGGCAACCAACAAACTGAGGCACAATCTTGATGTGATGCACATAGAGAAGAATCTTTGTGATAGTTTGCTTGGAACTTTATTGGATATACTTGGAAAGTGCAAAGATCACATAAATTCTCGCTATGACTTGCAAGTGATGGGGATACGCAAAGAGCTTCAGCTGGTAGTGGATGATGATACTGGAAAGATTCATCTTGCTAAAGCTTGCTTTTCCATGAAACCAGAGGAGAAAAAGATATTTTGCACCATTTTAAAAGATGCCAAATTACCAAAATGGTATGCCTCTAATATATCAAATCATGTGCAAATTGAAGAGATGAAAGTATCGGGATACAAAAGCCATGATGCTCATTTTATACTGCATTACTTGCTCTAAGTTGCAGTCAGGAATGTGTTACCCAAACATGTGTCTTTGATTCTAATTAGGTTGGGAAATGTTTTTAGAGCTATATGTAGTAAGGTAATAAGAAGATGTGATCTTGATAAGTTGAAGGCTAAAATCATAAATATAGAATGTGAGCTTGAAAAGATTTTTCCTCCCTCCTTTTTTGATATAATGACACATTTGCCTATCCATTTAGTAGATGAAATTAAACTTGGGGGCCCGACTCATTTGCGTTGGATGTATTCTTCTGAAAGAAATATGTGTGAATTAAAGGGGCTTGTTCGTAATTGAAAAAATCCAGAAGGATCAATAGTAGAGGGATTTTCAGCTGTGGAGTGTTTGACCTTTTGTTCAAGATACCTACCTGATTGGGTAAAGACAAGATTCAGTAGGTATCAAACTGAGGATGATGACGACACTCAAGCAAAAGAAGATGATTTATCACCTTTATTTCCTAAGGTAGGTCATCCAATCGGAAGTGATAATAAAAGGAAAGGCAAGACTTTCAACATGGAGCATCATGAGTGGTTTGAAGCACATCGATATGTTTTGTTCAATACTGGAAATGAGCAAGTCGAGACATTCATCAAGTAAGATAAAATAGTTGTTTGATTTGGATTTTATTTATACGTTGTGATAATGTGTTTTAGATTTTATTTATAAATTCATATTAATTAAATTGCAATATATACTTGCAGGGAACATAAGAATTTACTTGATAATCGTACTCGAGGAAATGCATGGGTAAAGGAAAAGATCCATAGCGGAGAATTTGGTGATTGGTTTAGGGAAAAAGTTCAAAATATTGAAGTGTCCAATCATTTAAGATGGCTAGCCAAAGGGCCTAACTTTGTGGCTAAAAGATATACTGGATATTTCATTAATGGATATCGATTTCATACAAAAACACGGGATGTCCCATGTAAGAGTCAAAATAGTGGAGTTACTTTGTCAGCAACAACAGATAGTTTTGCTAGTACAAGGGACCAAAACCCTGTCGATGGAATGGTTGTCTATCATGGAATTATTCAGGATATCATTGAGATCGATTATTGGGGTAGTTTTAGTGTAGTACTATTCAAATGTGATTGGTTTCATAATGAAATCGATGAATATGGTTTGACTCGCGTATACTTTAACAAAAAATGTAGTACAGATGATCGTTTTGTGTTAGCATCTCAAGTGTATCAAGTATTTTATGTTGAAGATCCAATTGAGAAAAATGTTTAGTATGCGATAAATAAGGTTCCTGCTGATTTGTATGATTTGGAGGAAGATAATTATCCTAATATTGAAGAAACATTTTGGAGGGAGACTAATCATGATATTGGTTCATCAGAAAGATTACTTGATATTGATGATGTGAGATGGTCGAGAGAAGATCTCCCTGTAGATATAATTGATATGCCTTCCGTTGCACAACATTTACAAGATGTACCTACGGAAACATCGGAAGAGGAGGATGACTTTGATGATACTGATTGGGATTGGATGGAGGAAGATGATTGACGAAAGATTTTACGATCTTATTCAAATATGTAGTCTTCTTTTTTGGGTGGTAAGTTCTAATAAATTCGTTTCTGAGTTGCAGCATAGCAATGTGAACAGCTGATTGACTTCTAATTTTATCTCTTTTTGTTAATTTCTATATGAATGCGCTTGTTTTTCATTTTAGCTAAAAGAAGTACTTTTGCTTTTCATGTCCTTCTAAATTATCATTTGTGGCTATATAGTAGACCTCTTCTTAGAATCTATATATATGACTATGTAGATTAAAAGAAGATGATAAGATCAAGGACTTGAACAAGTAGGAACCTGCTCCATGGACTTGAACAAGTATTTTGATTCTTTTCAATTTCATTCTTCTGAAAGTTTCCATCCCCATTTTGTCTAAACTAAAGTAACCTCTAGTATCATGAGGAAGTTGATGGTAGTTGTAGGAGTGTTGAGTAGAGCCTACCATGTGATTGTACTTAGATAGAAACAGTATTATTTTGTATGCACCAAGTAATCCTAAAAGCTGCTGCCTTGAAGTTGAATTTGGGTTTCTTGTAAATGTTAAGAAAATGTGGGTCTATTTCTTGTACTCCTCAATATATATGAGTTGGCTTTGTCTTTGTATACCACCAGCAGAAGTGAAATTGATGTCTGATTCTTGAAAAGGTATGAGCAAGGTATTGTCTTTATTTCTGGTGTTTTGCATTTGTTGTCTGATTGCTGTCTGATTCTTGAAAAGGTATGTGTTGTTCTTTTAGCCCAGCTATTATAAAATTAGCCCAGCTGTTCTTTTTATCATAGTAATACTAGCTATTATATTCTTTATTTCTGGTGTTTTGCATTTGCTGTCTGATTCTTGAAAAGGTATGTGTTGTTTGCCTCTGTGAGTTTTCAGAACAAGATAAATTTAGGCTGCTCCCTTTATGTAGTCATGCCTTTCATATAAGTTGTATAGATACATGGTTGTTGTCAAATTCAACTTGTCCACTTTGTAGAGGAATCCTTTTCACACCTGGTTTCTGTGTTGAAAATCCAATCTTTTGCTTTGATGATTCAATAAGAGATGAATGTGGTGGTGTTGGGGTTTCAGAACATGGAAGTGGTGTTGTTGTTTCTCCTGGTGTAAAACCACATGAGGATTTAGATAGTACTATTAGTTCAAGAAGGGTGTTTTTTGTGAGACTTGGCAAGTTCAAGAACACAAACAATAGTCTTGTTGAAAATGGGAAAAGGGAAATGGGAGAAACTAGCAACAGTAGCTTGGACTCAAGAAGGTGTTTTTCAATGGGGTCTTTCCAATATGTGGTGGATGATTCAGATTACAAGTGGCATTGTGTCCCAATAGTGCTAAAAATCATGGTGTAGATGGTGGTGGTCAATTGATGAGGGGAACTGTGAAAGGGAAAAGTGGACACAATTGATGAGGGGTTTACTTTCCTTAGTCTCTCTTCATGTCCAAGATTTTGCCATTTTCAAACACCCTTTTGACCCTTTTTTTTCTTTGTTCTTGATAGATATTGCTATATGCAAATGTGACAACTTGTACTAAAACACACAAAAGACAAGTGAAATTCCAGTATGAACCTTCAAGTTATGCTCTTAACTTTGATGATGGAAACTTTGATTTGGGAGACAGAGAAAGGGCATTTAGGACATTTCATCAGCAAACTTATAAACTTCAGAGTTGTTCTATGACTATTACAACTACAACTACAACATTGGTTTATGTACTATGGGTGGAGACTTAGAAATTTTGGTCATTGTTTGCTTCACTTGTTGCCTCATTGAATTTGAATAGTTTGAATCATAATGTCGAATCAGTTTGTGTATATCCTAACTATTTTCTGTACCCAAATTGCATCTTTGACACGCTTAATATATCTACTAACCCTTCATCCTAACCAGTTATACGTGATATAAAGCCATAAAGATGGAGGGAAAGAGTTCATATGAGTCTCTTTCGCTAGAAAATTATACATGGGGAACGATAAAATAGATTTTTCTTAATTATATATAAACTATAAACAATGTTTCCTCATCTGCCTATCAATGACAGAGCCAGAAATCTATACCAGGTGATTAAAAAAAATCTTTAAAATGTCACAAATAGAATTTGAACCTATGACATAAACCTATAATTTGGTTTCTTTCTTGAAGACTTTTTGATTGATTTTGTCTATTTTTTATACAGATTCAGACAGTCATGAGTCAACAAGAGCCTTCAAAAGGAAATAAAAAAGCCAAAAATAAGACATATGCTAAACCTGGGTCATTATCATTCTTGGCGAATAAAAAACGACGGGTTTTGACAACAAATGATATTGTTGAAGCTATACAATCAGAGAAAGGGCATCTGCTAAAATTGATTGAGGAGCAACAAACAGTAGCACCACAATCTGAAGCTGATGGACAATCTATAGAGGAGCAGACGCTAGAGGAGCAAGTTGTAGAGGTGCAACATCAAATGAATTATGTCGCTCCTCCAGTAAATGAACAATCAGCAGAACAAGGTAATATATAAGCTTAGACACAAACATGGGATTCATCTCCGATTTCTTATTCCCTGTATTTTATTTATAGATGAAGGCATTTCCATTAAGAAGACAAGAGGTATAACGCAAATGCCTATGGTACATGCCCGAAAAGAGCGTAAACTGATCACACTCAATGCCCAAAATCAGCCCGTTGGTCCTACTGATGAAGTTGTAACAGAGTTAAGTAGCTTCCTAGGTACATTGGCAAGAACTGCGACTCTTTGCTCATTTGATGTATTTCACTGGAAGAACATGAAAACGAAAAAAGATTTATGGGCTTATACGAAGGTCTGGAATTTTGAATTTTTAATTATTTGTTAAAGTTTTTTACACTTAATTAGTAGCTAACTGAATGATACTGAATTGTAGGAGAAATACATTATTCCTGAAGCTACAAAACTATGGACTTTGGCAACAATTCGAGAGGCTTGGAGAAGGCATAGAAGACAGTTGAAGTTACATCATTATGACCCATATGACAATGATGAAGTTATCATGTCAAAGAAACCGGCTCATATTCCAGAATGTCAGTTTAGAGAGCTTCTCAAATATTGGAAGTCTGAAAAATTCAAGGTAAAATGTATTTCGAATATTATAATTGCAACTTATTATAGTCATATACTTTCAGTTATGAAGACTGTACTGTAGTTACTATAACAACCATATACTTTCAGTAAACATTGTTGATTTATATTTGTTTGGAGAAAATGTCCGAAACTAATACTAAGAATCGAAAGAAGCTGTTGAATCCACACACTGCTGGCAAAAAGAGTTTTGCTTTAGTTCGTAATAAATTGGTGTGTTCTTTTATTTATTGTGAAGTTGTTAGCTGTCATTTATGTAATTCTTACTATATATTTTTATGTGAATAGGAAAAAGAGAAGGAAGTTGTGTCACAAAAGGAGGTCTTTGTTTCTACAAGAACAAGAAAATCTGGACGTTCGTATAAGGCCTCGAATGAGAACACAATAAGTAAAATTGTATGAATGCTGATGACTTCAATCTTTAATTGAGATCATTATTTATTGTAAATTTTATTTACATGGTTGTGCTTGTTGATGTACTTTAATTTTTTAGGCTGAAATGGAGGAAATTGAAAAAGAAATGAGTGCGAATGATCAGTCCGGTGATGCATTTTCAGTCGTCATGGGCCCTGAACATCCGGGTCGTCTCAGACTATATGGATTGGGGGTTACAAAGAGTAGTTTGAAAAAAAATGGCAATTCTACACCAACTTTAGATGCAACAAATGATGTGGTACAACAAATACAAGAAAGGATGCAAAAAATGGAGAAACAAATGGAGGAACAAAGGAGAACTATGCGACAAGAAGTAATAACAGATGTAGTTGTACAACTTCAGCGTGCAGGATTAATTGATCCAATCATACTAGCAGCGTTATCTGTTCCTTCACCAGCAGAAGGAACATCTGGACAAGCGGCTGGTCAAGGTTATTCTTTGTCTATTTCAAACTTTCTTCTTCTTTTCTTGTTGATGCTTCTTCCTCTTCTTGTGTTGCTACTGTTGCTTCTGCTTCTTCTTCATCATCTTCTTCTGCTTCTGCTGCTACTGTTCCTCTTCTTCCTCTTCTTTTGTTCTCTGTTGCTTCTGCTTCTTCTTTTGGTTCTCTGCTGAACTGATGTTGCTTTCTCCCCTGCCAAAAGTTCAGTAAGCATCAAGTGGCCTTTGAGATCTGATTTGGTCTCCTTCTAACTAGTTGGTTGTCTTTAATTTGTATCAACACACTAGCCTATGTATATAGCTTTGCTTATATTTGTATATGCATTCTTCAGTGTCTCCATATTTGTTTTTGATCTGTAGTGGCTCTCTGTTGTCTTCCAAGTTCTGGGGATAGGTGATCTTTTGCTTGTATTGTTGTTGTTTAGCTATATTCACATATAGGTTGCTAAACAAGTTACCTTTGGCATTTTGTTGGCTTGTCTCTAGGCGGGGTCTAACATTAACCATCCCAAAAGATTGGATCGTTGACATAGAACTGATATTGTTGAACTGATATTTCTCCCCTGATATTGCTCATGAACTGATATTTCTGTTTCTGCTGCTACTGATATTGCTGAACTAATAATATTAGTGCAATATTGAATCTATTGCTTAGAACTTCTGTTGCTACTGATATTGTTGCTACTACTTCTGGCTTGATTTTGATATTTCAGTTTAAGGATTTTTTGGACTTGTATGATATAGAACTTCTTTTTGGACTTGTGGTTGATATTCTGAAGTCGTTTGAGTGATGTTCTCTCTGCCAATTAGCTGATACTTTTCTCTACTATTAATGTAATGTGAATTCCAATTGACAACTTAAATTCCATAATATCCATATTAGATGGATTGGAGGCATTATCCACTTGATGCTTGAATGGGATAGAATGTAGAATTGTTTATGAGTTAATCTTTGAAAAAGTTTGTTAATTCTTGACCTGTAGAAGAAAGTATTTGTCTAAATTCCCTTTGTTCCTGAATTACAACCGAGAAAAATTATGGCATTAACTAGACGGTCATTTTGTATAGCAATCATTACCAAGTCCCTGTTTGACTATATGGTGGATAAGAAATTTTTCCAATTTTCACATTTTAAGGACACAATTTATAATGATTGAGGTCATAAAATCATGTCCCAAAAAAGTTTTATGAATTCAAGGGCCAAGGAGCTTCTGTTACATTTTTATTTAAGCAACCCAAACATGAACTCAGTTTTGGTTGTTGAATCCCTCGCAAGACTAATTTTTAGATGTGAACTTCCTTGAAAATATGCTCCAAGTTGAATTAAGACAAGATTTGGCAGGTGTTACTTGTATGATATAGAACTTCTTTTTAGACTCGTGATTGATATTCTGAAGTCGTTTGAGTGATGTTCTCTCTGCCAATTAGCTGATACTTTTCTCTACTATTAATGTAATGTGAATTCCAATTGACAACTTAAATTCCATAATATCCATATTAGATGAATTGGAGGCATTATATAGAAGGAAAATAGAAGGGGAATATTAGTTAAAGCTATGGAACAGGAGCTGGTACAGGAGCTGCAATAGGAAATAAAAGGTCTTGATGTGGTAGTTGGTACAGGAGCTGCAATAGCAGCCCAGGGATCATTGTCATCAAGTGCTCCACTTCTCTTAACATTCAAAGGCTTTGCCGAAGGAGTTGGGGCTGCCATGGCAGCCCAAGGATCTATAATTTGTTCTGCAGAAATTATTTGATCTATAATTTGTCTAGGTTGTCTGGCATCACAATGTGATTATTAATTATATTGCATTTTCATTATTTTTAGTTGATGAAATTGAAGGGGATGAAAGCAACATGGAAGCTTGACCTAGGAGATGGATTGGGTTTATGGTGATCACAACGTACATTATTCTAGAAACATTGTATATTTTTTTGAGAATTTAAAGCTATGGTGTGTTCACCCTTTTTGGCATATGCATGTATATTTAACTTTATCGATACTATTAGCTAATTAATTACCAAATGATCGATCAGTATGTGAATCTTCATGAATTGTAATTTTCATAATGAATAGGTATATATTATTTAATTTTGTGATCAATTTTAAATTATTGTTACATAAAATTATTATATTATAGCATGACTTTATCTGGGCATGTAGTACGTAATACCATAAAATTATGACATGCAATATAGCCTATTTATTAACAAAATTTGTTGTAATAGGTAAAAAACCGTTGCATTACAAACGCAAAACCGTTGCAATAGACTGAAGGATTATTTGAATAGATACGCAAAACCCTTGCATTAGTGTTGAAATAACTATAGCACTACAGTTCAATTGCTACGGTTTCTAATTGTTGCAAATAAAACCGAACCGTGGGATATTCTTAAAGGAGGAACCGTTGCATTAGTGTTGAAATAATTGTAACACTACAGTTCTATTGCTACGGTTTTTAATTGTTGCATATAAAAATCTAACTGTTGGATATTCTTAAAGGAGGAACCGTCGTAACAGGTCACCTTAATTGCTACGGTTCGTATAACCGTAGGATTAACCGTAGCAATAGAGCTATTGCTATGCCATCTAATGTAGCGATTAGTCGAACCGTGGCAATAGACCTACAGCGACGATTATGGACCCTATAGCAACGATTTTGAACCGTTGCCGTATATCAAATTTCCAGTAGTGATAAGTCATCAAGCGGGAGATATCCATCTCCTTAACTACCATGGTCGTCTTGGATTCCTTAGAGACCAAATCGGAGACACCAGAAATGAACCTGCTCATACAAGCCCTCAAATTCGCAACCATGACGGGAGAGTACTTGGAAAGCTTGGTGAATTAGAGGGTAACTCCCTCACGCTCATGGTCCCTTGCTTAAGGTTGATAAACTCTTAGATCTTTTCCTCCCTAAGCTCAATTGGGATGAACCAGTCCAAGAAAGAACACTTGAACTATTCCCATCCAATAGGACCTGCTTCTTGCTCCTATCATCTGCCTATTGCTCATACCAAATCTTGGCTGCCCCTTTGAGTTGGTAGGCCACCAACTCGGCTTTCTCCTCCTGTGGAATGCCCATCACCACAATTGCTCGGTAAGCTTCTTCAATAGAATCAATTGGTTCCTCCTCCATTTTAGAACCATGAAACCCCAGAGGGTCCATCAGCATTAAGTCGCACACATTAGCGGCCGAAGTAGGCACTTGGGAAGGGATGTCTATCTCCCAGTTGGATTGGCTAGTGAATGCATGAGCCAACAAAGTGAAGGCGGCCCAGAACTCCCCATAAGACACTCCATCATCTTGGTGGAGTGGAGGAAGTTATTGTTCAGGAGTGCCTCTTTGATGTGGAGATCTTATTGGCGGCATGATCTAGGAATGAGAAGAAGATCATCTTTATTTATAGGAATACCTTAGCAAACTCTAAAGGACCGGTAGAGAAAGAAAGAAGGGAAGACTTACTTAAGCTGTTTGATAGCCTCTCACTCAAGATAGAGGTGTGCTTCACAAACTTGAATGAGACTCTACTCAACAGTGTATGCATGGAAATCCGAGGAACATTTTAAGACCTCGTGCTCTGATAACAAGTTTGTAACTATCTAACCTAGCGACCTAGTTGTCACATGGAGAACGAGATACCCAAAGGCACCTCACCTAAGCCATCTAAAGCATCTCAAGCATTCATAGGCATAAACATATAAACATTAAGGAAGTAAAATGGGAAAGGGTCTACGGGCCATTATAAGACAATGAAGCGACATCAAAAGCATGAAACACTAACATATTTTTGTCCATAAAGCATAGCAACTTACATATCGACGGACGAAACTGGTAATGGTAAGTTTCCATCAAGTAGAAAAGACTCCAATATTTAACAACGTAAAAATTAAATTCATCAAAAGGGCCATGAATACATCATCTCAAAATAAAATGCAAGGTAGAAAGCAAAATGGTAAAGTCCCGAATTAAGGGCTCACCATAAATAAAAGTGCTAGTCTCGAACACTAAATACTAGCCATGAGCCGATGGAGAAGTGCCAGTCTCTACATGGTTAAATCATGCAGGAAAAATATGTGTTAGTATATTGGAATGTACTAAGTATGTGTGATGCAATGCACGTATGAAGTTGTAGTGTCATCATTCATAAATAAAGCATATAAGTATGTATAAGATGAAAGGTACATAAAGTAAGCTTAAGAATGCACAAGAAATATAGCTCAATATTGATAAGAGGTAATGTATGAAAAATAGCATGTAATAGAAACATATCATAGAACCATAAACTTGTGGGAAAAGACCTTAACTGATATATAAGCCTATGTGAGCTACTACATGGAATCCAACATAACCCCCTACGTTGGCATGGGGAGATCATTTGTCAGGTGGAACTCTACCAACTTCGCATCCATCATAATTACATAAATGGACAAAGTGGATCCACTAACCTAGCCTACAAGGGCTCTTGTGGTGGCACATAGTTAGGGACTTTTAGATTTAGCTTTAACGGGCCATGCCTTAACTAACGGAATGAATCCCAATCTCATGTCCACTCAGTGCTAAGTCATCCCATAGAATCTTTAAAATATAACTTAGAATTAAAAGTAACAATAATAGGAGTAGCTTAAACTTTAGGAACCACCAAATGAGTATTGTATTTTCATCTTGGGGACCTTTATTAAATATATTTAGGCAAATTGTCAACATGCTTATATCTTTACAAAATATTACTTTAAAACATAACATTGTTGCCCTAATCATCATCATAAATCATGTAAAGCTTTACTTGAAAACTAGGTGGGCTAGGCTTTTAAATGGAACAATCATAAGTCACATAAATCATGGAAATATACCTTTTTAGAAATATATAAAACAGCCCACATCGTATCAACAACAATATTTATCATTGGAGTCATCATCAATAGTTTGTAATCATACATATACTAACTAAAAATATCATGGCATATCATGAATATCATTTAATAACATAAACAATCTTGTAATCGTCATAAGCATGCATAATATCTTAAAGGAACTTAAAGAAAAGGTAACCCATAATACCGTAGAAGACTTGGGAAGATCAAACTTGGAACCTTTGGTGAAGATCTTTGAAACCCTAGCTTTGCCTTGCCCTTTTCTTGAGAGAGTAATGTCTTAGAGAAATTTGAGAGTTGGGAGAATGATGGGACGAATAGGGTCGTAGGACTTTAAGGTTAGCTTATGGTGCCTTTTGTTCCGAAAAGTGACATGGTTTTGGGAATAGAAATGATGGAAATGACCAAACTTCCCTTCATTGAAACTATCGAATTTCATCCTACAAAAGTCCATTCATGGGCTGTGGAATGAACTACAGACCGTATGTCCTACTTGTTTTGTTAACTTTTTCGAAAGTCCTTGAAACCATTTTATTGAACTCAAAACCACGAAACCTTCTTACAGGTCATACTTGGACTTATGGGTCGTGCTTGGACTCGTAGAGTCCTTCTACACCTAGTCATTTTTCCCACTTTCCTAGACCCTATCCACTAACATATTCTATGGGCCATGCTTTGTTCTATGTGTCGTGCTGGTAACATGTAGATCACTTTCAGCAAGCTCTAAATTTTTTTCATGTCTGATAGTCTTACCAACGACCATATCTAAGGATCGTTGTCTTTTATACGGGCCGTCAATGGGTCCATGGGTTACCCCAAACTTGGAAACATTTTCCCTTTCTTGAAGTTCATCTTTAAGGGTTGAACCTATGGGCCGTATCTCCACCTATAGGTCGTAAGTTACCCTTGTGAACTTGACCTTAGGTCATTTTCAGTCCAACTTTTCTGCAGTCAAGGCTCCTAAATAGGGGTCTTTTACACTTTTAGGATTGAGGTAAAAGACCCAACTATCCCCACTTCAACCCCAAAATCACCCCCATATTTAAACCTTTATGGTAGCACACCATGGCCCGTGTAGGGCATCGAGGTTTATAGTGTGGGTCGTGAAGTGCAAGGGGATCTTGGCCTGGGAGGGTGCACTCTATGAGACCCCTTCATGGCACGTGGTGGGTACCATGGCTTGTGAAGAGTGTTGTCGTAAGTGCCCACCCCAAAGTATCCCCAAAATGCACCAAGAGGTTCCTACCCTAAGACCCCTTCACTGATGGGTCTGTGCACCACGGCCCATGAAGTGTCTCTTGGTGGGACACTTCTGCTATTTTTTCTAAATTTTTCACTTTTTGAGCTTTGGTTCCAACTTCCAACTTGTGTAGCCTTATTAAATCTCCCCTTTGGGAATTTTCATCCTTAAATAAGATAGAATCTAGCTTGAAAAGAGTAGAATAGATATTAACAACCCAACAAGAATGCAGTTATCCAACTCAAACACCATTTCCATGAAATTTCAAATTTTTGCAAAGAGTATCATTTAAAACTAGTTTCATGAGTATGCATGCATGTATTATGACATGAAAATGCTAAAACAAAGGAACTTGGACTACTTGAGCATAGAAAATTTAATAGCTTTGGCTTGAGTAGAATGGAAAAGCTAAGGGTATCCTCTCATCATATCCAACTCTGCCTGCCACATAGCACTCTCGACTTGTTAGTTCCTCCAAAGGACTTTAACTGAAGAAATTTCCTTGTTCCACAACCTATTAATTTGCCGGTCCAAAATCTCAACTATAACGTTTGCATAGTTCAAAGTTTCCCGAACATCTATATCCTCCAAAGGTACAATGGAACTCAAATCACCTCTAAATTTCTTTAACATGGACATATGGAACACCGGATGAACCATAGCTATCTCCAATGGAAATTCCAACTTATATTCTATTTACCGATTCACTCCAAGATCTTATAAGGTCCTACATACCTAGGACTTAATTTCCCTTTTTTACCAAATTGCATCACCCCTTCCAAGGGTGAAACCTTCAAATATACCCAAATCCCCATATCATACTCAAGATTTTTCTTCCTAACATCAAAATATGACTTTCAATGACTTGGAGCTGTCTTTAAGCTTTCCCTTATGATCATGAACTTTTCCATAACATCCAACACAAAATCAGGACTGATCAATGCCATCTCACCAACTTCAAACCAACCCTCTAGAGATTGGCACCATCTCCCATACAAGGCCTCAAATTGCCATCTCAATGCTAGCATGAGAATTGTTGTTGTAGGAAAATTCCAAGTTTGCTAGATGATCATCCCAATTACCCTTGAACTTTAACACACAAGCCCTTAATATGACCTCTAAGGTTTGGATCATCCTTTCATCCTGCCCATCGGATAGAGGATGGAAAGTGATTCTTAACTTCAACTTGATGACAAGTCCTTTTTTAAATGATCTCCAAATATGAGAAGTACATTAGGTACCCCAATTTGATATGATGGACAATGGCACACCATGCAACTTTATCAACTTCCTTATATACAATTTGGCATAGTCCTCGATATTAAAATAAGTTTTGACTGGTAGGAAATGGGTTGATCTTGGCATTCTATCCACAATCACTTAAATGGAGTCACATTGCTTTTGTGGAAGAAGCAAACCTTCCACAAAGTCCATATTCGTATCTTCCAACTTCCAAGTAGGACTTTCAATGTCTTGGGCTAGGCCGCCTAGCTTTGATGCTCAACCTTCACCAATAGGCAATTAGGGTATTCTGCTACAAACCTTGTTATATCCTTCTTAATGTCATTCCACTAATACACCTCCTTCAAATATCTATACATTGCGGTGGATCCGAGATGTATGAAATATGAGAAATTATGGGTTGCACTCAAAATCACATTGCATAGGCCATCAACATTCAGAACACATATTTGGTCTTAGTAATGAACTACACTATCTCCCCCTTGTGAGAAGAACTCTACCTTCTTTTTAGAAAATAATTTCTTTAACTCCAAAAATGTCTAATCCACATCCTTCTTTGCCTTAACATCCACCACACCGATGATTGGGATCCACTTTGTACATGAATGCCACCCTCATTAGAACCACTCAATTTTACTCACAATCAGGCAGCACATCCTTCACCAACTCGTTCTTTCTCTAATCAACATGATCCACACTACAAATAGACACATTGTTAAGTGCATCAGCTACAATATTTGCCTTGCTCTGGTGATACAACACACTCATGTCGTAATCCTTTAGGAGTTCAAGCCACCTTCTTTGCCTCAGATTTAAGTCCTTTCGGCTAAAAACATATTGCAAACTCTTATGGTCGATAAACACATGAACATGCACCCAATAAAGATAATGGTGACATATTCTCAAAGCAAATACTACCATTGCTAGTTCAAGATCATGATTGGATAATTTCATTAATGTACCTTCATTTGCCTTGAAGCATATGTTATGACCTTACCATTTTGCATTATAACATAACCCAAACTGACATGTGAGGCATAATAATAAACCATAAAGCCATATAAATCTTTTGGCAGTGTCATCATAGGAGCCATGTAAGATGATTTTCCAAAATTTTGAAAATTTTCTCAGACTTGTTTAACCATTGGAACATGACCTTCTTTTCGTCAACTTGATTAAAGGTGATGAAATGGATGAAAACCCTTCAATAAACCTATTACAGCACCTGGTCAAAACCCAAAATACTCCTAATATTCGAAGGAGACAATGTTCTAGGCGAATTCTTCACTGCCTCCATCTTCTTTAGATCAACCTTAATTCCATCACCGGACACCACATGCCCAGGGAATACCACCTATTTCAACAAAAACTCACATTTGTTGAATTTTGTAAATAATGATTTAGTTTGAGGCACAGCCCTCAAATGACCCATATGTACTTCCTAAATGCATTGAGATAAGGCTTGAATAATCTATTCATTAGGTCCATGAACATCGTCGAGGCATTATCCAGCACAAATGACTAACTAAGAATTCAAAGTGGTCATACCTTATTTGAAATGTTGTCTTGGGAATATTGCACTCCCTTACCGTTATTTGATGATAGTCAGACCAGAGATCAATTTTGGAAAAGTGGCTAGCACCTTGCCATTAGTTGGACAAATCATCTATCCTGAGACTTAGATACTTATTCTTTATGGAAGATTATTTCAATTGCCAATAGTGTATACACATACAAAGTGACTCATCCTTCTTTCTCACAAATAATATGGGATCTCCGAATAGTGAAATGTTTGACCTAATAAAATCCTTCTCTAGCAAATCTATCAACTTTTCTTTTAACTCTGCCAAGGCAATATGATATAAAGGTATTGAGATAGCTTATGCATTAAAGAAGAGGTCTATACCAATCTATTTCCCTTTCTAGAGGAATATGAGGTTGCTCAACCCAACTCCCCAAAGGAAGCAGGGGCGGTCATAATCAACATAAAACCCAACTGAGAGGTTGGGATCGAATCCCATAGGGAATCGTGGTTTAATAATACAAGTGGTTCATTGGACTAAGCAATCATAGGATTGAGGTTTGCAATAATTAAAGGCAAGATTCAAACTACACAATATCTAAATAACCAATTGATCAACAAATAAGGAAGGATGTTGGGGATATACAAATACAGAAATCAATCTACCAACTGGGTCTAAATGTTTAACTAAATGATTTGATAATTAATGAATAGACTAAGTTGTTTGTAACCCATGTTTAGTTATGACACACAATTGTTTCATATGATTGAACTATGATATCATACACGGACCACCGAGGACACACTTTGCGTGACAAGTCTTAGCAAAACCTCTATTACCTTGGCCATTGAATCCATAATTATGGACTTCAACTGAAACCCCAAAAGTTTTTCAGCCATTATATCCATTCCACACTCTAATCATTTCGGTTAAAGCAACAATCAGAGATCTAAAGTAAAGCCCAAGTTTACAACCTTGAAATCATAGATTAAACATAGGAATAGATATAAATTAACACAAATCAACTCCAAATAAGTCAAAATATCAAAGACCCAATAAATAAACCAAGATCCCATATCAATGGCGCACCCTCAAAATGGGAGTTTAGCCACACATGCTAGAAATTAGAGATTTAATACCAAAAATAGCAGTTGAAGTCATGGGTAACAAGATTAAATAGAGAATAGTAGATTATACTAGCCAATCTACTCATGTTTTGCTTCCCCAGTGCTCGAAAACCCTTTCAACCCTTGTACTCTAAAGAAGGGATGTTCTATTTACTACTCTCTTCATAAAGCTAAGAAGAATGATATGATATGTACGATGATGATGTGATATGTACAATGTCCTTTCTAATCTTTTTAAATAGTACATGCAAAAGTATGAGATCTTGTGCTACAAATTTCCATTCGGTGATCAAGGCCGACCATCGCCGAGCACTCTGGTGATGCGCTGAATATGTATTTGACCACTTTCCTCTATATTTTCTTAAGACTTTCTCCTCTACAACATTGGGTGATGGTTCTTCACTCCGCTGATACAATTTGGTGATTCGCCGAATTCTTATCTGATCGCCTTCGTGTCAAGGTTTTGGGGCTTTGAGCATTGCAAATTTAGGTAATCTCTTGAGCCATTTGGTGGTGCACGGACTATCTTTTGTGACATTAATTCTAACTACTTTCTTGACTTGGGCTTGAACCTTAGTTGTTGTAATGCTAGGCGGTCTCTCTAAGTGTTCATCTGATCGTCGAATATGTAGGCGATACTATTTTTCTTAGCCTTTTTGACACTTTACCTCTCTTTCCAATACTTGTCAAGTATTGACCATTTGTTCACTTTTAATCCCATTTCGTAATATAACATATGCATATTTGTTAGAGATTGAAAATAATAGCACACTAGGGACAATGTTTCTTTGCAAACTAGTCCCAAAATGAGTTTGAAATATACACTCATTAACACCCCCAACATAAGCCTTTGCTTGCCCTTAAGAAAATTGAACATTAATTCATCTAATTTCAGAGCTTGCAAAAAGGGCCACAGGGAGCAACACATATATTTCTATCCTTTTCATCCCCTTTCGAACATTCACAAACTGCTTACATGATTTTGAAGCCTCGAGAGATGACTAAGGAGTAATCAAAACATGGCTATGCTCACAGTTACTCATGTAGTTATTGATCACCACCTAAAGGCATCACCATTTTCCCTCACGCCAAAGAAGATCCTAAACACACAAGATTATGACATTATTTCTAAAGGATCTCTATAACACTCACTCTCCCAGTTGAGAAATAGCAGTAACCTTCAACCCATAGGCTTTCCCTTATTCTCAGTTGGAGTTCACTTGACTTTCTTCCGGACTAAGACCCAAAAGACTTTGTTAGGACTATAATATAGGGTAGGGTAGGTAGGGTAGCATATGGATAGTAGTGGCTATCCCTCCTTAAACTCTACACATTCATTTCATGCTCAAAGGTCCTTTTGGCCCTCTTCTTTTCTTCTCCTTTTGACATCTCTTTTGCTTTTGATTCATCATCCTAAGTGTCTCCCCTTTTTGCACTCTTTTTCACAATTTTGGAGGGTCTTCTTTTTCAAGAAATTTTGTTGAACTTTTTAAAACAAAATCAAGATTTTCCTTGCTTTCATTCATTTCTAGGACTCCTCACTTTTCTTTCTTTCTCTTTTTTCCTATTCTCGACTCTTTCATGGGAGACACCCCTTTCTTTCTACTAGAAACCCCAACTTAGCCTTCGGCCACCACTTAGCTCATTTCAAGATCAAGGAAGGGTAGGTAAGGAACAAGAAAGATTTGTCTTTGACAAATATGAGTCAAGGTTACATGATTACAAAAGAAAGGATTAAGGCTGAAAGGGTTTCACTAGGGACTCACTTCATTATCAAGGGATGTCACAATGGTCAAATGGACAAAATGGAACCAAAGAAGGCCTAAGGTCCTTTTCCAATCTGGAATCAACCGAGTTACTCCTCAAAACAAACGAGGCAAATTCTTGATGTTGCTAAACATGCATTTTAACAAAATTCCTGACCCTACATTGGCAAAATGGATTCACATATTAACATTGGCAACACACTTGAAATTTTCGATCATCGCATATCAAAGCTAAATTGCTCACATAGTCAACTCAAGATGCATCAAATTCATGCATAGATTGATTCATTAAGAAAGAAAATTATTAGTGAGTGAGTACATGTTCATCGTCCATAGCACTATCCGAATCAAAGATATGGAACAACAATGCTCGGGTTGCCAAGGACTAGAGACACAATATTAGCACTAGAATAGCTTTTCATATATGCACGAGGTTTGCCAAAATTCAAGGATATTATTTGCAATCATTCATCCATGCAACTCAAAAAGAAGAAAAGTAAAAATAGCAAGACAAATACTACTTTATTACAACCCGAATTTAAATTAATTTACAAATAAAATTTAAAAATTGTCTCAACATTCATTAACAAATGAAAATAAACACCATTGTCTCATCCAACTCATAGAAAAAACATAGAGTAATTATCATCCATAAAGATAGAGAACTCTGCATGCTCACCCCCTCCCAAAAAAAACATTGTCCTCAATGTGCAAGGGACAATAGAGATCAAGCATAAAAAAGAAGAAATGACTATGAGAATCCCCTTATTCCGGATCAAAGCTATTGTGGTGGTGGTGGAGCTTTAAAAGTGCACATGGGAGAATCAATGTTCTCATCTATCAGTGCATTCTCACAATCAATCAAAGGCCATACGGACTCAAGCTTATGTAACCCGGAAATTTTCCATCCATTCCACACTCTAATCATTTCGACTAAAGTAACAATCAGAGATCTAAAGTAAATCCCAAGTTTGCAACCTTGAAATTATAGGTTAAACATAGGTGCAGATATAAATTCACTCAAATCAACTGCAAATAAGTCAAAATATCAAAGACTCAATAAATAAATCAAGAACCCATATCATTAGCACACCCCCAACATGTGGGTTTTAGCCACACATGCTAGAAATTAGAGATTTAATACCAAAGGTAGCAGCTGAAGTCATGGGTAACAAGATTCAATAGAGAATAGTCGATTATCACCAGCCAATCTACTCAAGTATTTCTTCTGTAATGCTTGAAAACCCTATCAATCCTTGAACCCTAAAGAAGGAATATTCTATGTACCACTCTCTTTATAAAACTAAGAAGAATGCTATGATATGTTAAATGTTCTTTCTAATTTGGTTACATAGTCCATGCAAAAATGTGAGAGTTTGTGCTACGAATTGCCTTTTGACGGTCAAGGCCGACTATTGCCAAGAAATCCGGAGATGTATCAAATGTGCACTTGACCACTTTCCGCTGCATCTTCTTACGCTTGCTCTTCTATAACATTAAGTGATAGTTCTTCACTCTGCCAATACAATTTGAGGATTCGCTGAAGTTCCTATCTCATCGCCTTCTTATCAAGGTTTAGGGCTTTAAGTACTGCAACTTAAGGTGGTCTTTTGAGCCATTCGGCAGTGCATCGAATATGTTTTGCGACATCAATTCTTAGCACATTCCTGACTGGGGCTTAAATCTTAGTTGTTGCAATGTTATGGGGTCTCTCTGAGTGTTCAGAGGATCGTGGAATATTTAGGCGATACCGTTTTTCTCTACCTTTTTGACACTAGCTCCCTTTCCAAGACTTGTCAAGTATTGTCCATTTGTGAATTTTTAATCTCATTTCCTGATCTAACACATGCATATTTATTAGAGATTGAAAATGATTGCGCATTGAGGATAATGTTTCTTTGCAAACTAGCCCCAGAACACCAGGTAGGTCATTGAGAAAGACATTGGGGAACTCGTTCATAATAGGGACTGACTCAGGAGAGGGAACTTCAAAATTGACATCGTTGGCCCTCACAAAAGATAGACACACCATTTGGCAATCAACTTATGGGCCTTTAGACAAGAAATGAACTAACTTGAAACACCAAGTCACCACCCTTCTACTCAAGAATTGGCTCATCATAGAATTGAAACTTGACCTCATAGGTTCTACAATCAACAGAGGTATATGAAGCATGCAACCAATGTATCAAAATATGACATCAAAATTGATCATATCAAGTTCAATAAGGTCACAAAGAATAAATTTATGTAAAATCACCACATAATAATTTTGGTAGATTCTTTTGGCTATAATTGACTCGCCAATGGGAGTATAAACCAAAAAAGGCTCTAATACTATTTTGGGACACATACCAAATTCGGTGTCAAGAAAAGGAGTAATAAATGACAAGTTGGACCCTAGATCAAGCAATGCATACACATTAAAGTTAAAGACCATCAACATACCAATAACATCATCAAGAATCTCCTCCACCTCTTGCCTTGCATGGAGATCATGGAATCTATTGTTGCACTAAGCACCACCTTGTTACACCCTTTGTTTCCCTATACCACCAAGAACAACCTATCCTTGGGGATAACCTTCCTAACCCTTGTTCGCTGTATTTGGACACTGGAAAGCTTGTGACCCATTTTACCATAATTGTAGCAAGCATCGAAACTGACTAAACTCTTTCCTCCATGGTTTTTCTCACAAGTAGTGCACCATGGAAATCCATGCCCACTACCTCTCTAAACTTTAGGGTATGACACCCTATCCTTATCAAACTTTAGATTCAGAGACTGAAATATTCCTCAATCTTGGAACGTTTTGCCTTGTTAAGGACGGACATTTCCACCACCGGACTTAGCATTGGAGAACCCACCTTCAAACTGGGCCCTCATGGACTCTCTCACCCTTTAATACTTAAGATCTTCACCTTTAATTTGCTCAGCATAAGTCATAAGCCGAGAGATGTCTATCTTTTTCACAAGCATAGTGGTATACCATTCTTTAACAACGAAGTCTAATATTCATTAAACAAACTTGTTCATTCTAGCACTGGGATCAGCAATCAATAAAGGGGAACACTTGGAAAGCTTAGTGAACATGAGGGCATACTCCCTCACGCTCATATTCCCTTGGTTGAGATTGATGAACTTAATCGGTTTTTCTTCTCTAAGCTCAAGTTGGTAGAAGTTGTCCATAAATACAAACTTGAACTCTTCCTAACCAATTGGGCCTTAAACCAACACTATCGATTATCCATTGAGTGAACCACACTTGGCCACTCCCTCGAGTTGATAAATTCTAATTCTTCCTTCTCTTTTGAAGCCACTTCCATGACAGTCAAGACCTTATACACCTCGTCAATTAAATCTTGAGCATATTAATCTACCTTTGAATCACGGAATTTTAGAGGGTTCATCCTAGAAAACTTCCTCGCCCTGGTTTTTTGGGTAGGCACATGAGGAGGAGTCACACCTTGTTCAACCTAAGTAGTTATAGCATGGCCAACATAGAAACAGTGATCAAGAATTTGACATTGGTGACTTGCTCCTCGAAAGGATCTTGATCCTTATTAGAAGGTAACTCTCTTGGCTGAGGTACTCCTCTTGGAGGCATTCTTTGTAAAGGCACAAAGAACAATCAATAGAGTTAGAAAGCCTTCGAACATATTCAACAGCACAACATGAATCATGAAAGAGGTAAAACATTACTTAAAATGCCTCATAGACTCCTATGTATAGATATGGTGCACTTCACACCCATTTATAAGACTCTACTTGGCACGGCATGATGGACTCCGAGAATCATTTCAAAACCTAGTGCTCTAATACCAAATTTTCATGACTCAAGCTGGGTGTAACACGACATATGAGATCCCGGAAGGAATCCTAAACTAGCCTTCTTAATCCTAAACTAGCCTTCTTAGTATATCATAAGCATTATAATACATAAGCAGAAGTTGAAATGAAATCACAAACGAAACATGAAAGTCATAAAGAGTACAAACCCAAGTCAATACCTCATGTCTAACAAGCCTCTAAATTATAGACTGGTGGGGCTTAGACATGTCTCAAGCTCATTCTCAATAAAGACAATATTAACATAACATGTAAGCTAGGTGAAGTAGAATTTATCTCTGAAGCATGAGGACTCACACGATCTAGATCAGCAAGAAATTTGGATCTAGCTATGAGGATGAGAAGGATAGTCACCTGCACTTACATTGTGATATAATGTAGTCATAGAGTATGCATTAGTACATTTAAATGTACTAAGTATGCAGACGTACAATACAATAGATACATGGTAAAAGATCTGCATAGTAATGATAGATGAACAAAGACACACACACATATCTATAACCAGAGCAGGGAAAGGATCAACATACAATATGCCATGAGTGTCATGAAGCATGATGTTATAATACATAAATATATATGTGGGAATGTCACCCTAACCAATAATAAAACCATGGGAACTATAAAATGGAATTCCAGTGTTGTCCCTAGATAAAAAAAGAGGGGAACCTACTTCCCAAGGTAGGACTCTACATGTCATATGATAAGCTATGTGGATCCACTAGTAACCCATATTGGGAAACATAATCATTCCTATTGTGGCACATATATATGGGAGAAGAGAATCTACCAAGGTCCGCTCGGTGCTAACTCAACATCCCAAAAAATACATAATACTTACATATTGTCATGCTTGTCATAAATCATCACAAACTATCATAATTCATATTTGTATATGATCATCATAAACATGATCATAGCCTCATAATTCAAATCATCAAGCATAGGAATATCTTATTTCATACTAGGATCCTAGGTCGCCTTTTAAAATCTTGAATCTGCTCATTGAGACCCTAGTTCAATGTTAAGGTCCTTAATCCCCTATTCACGGCATACGAGGGTCCTAGGTCACCTTTTGGAATACTAAATTTCCTCATCGGGACCCCAGGTCAACTTCAAGGTGCTATATCCCCTATTCATAATCATTAGCTTCTTTGAAAACCATATTTTTTTATGATCATATGTAAGAGATAAGAGTATAGTATGGGTTCATAAGAATCAAGTTTGAAATCATGATAATTAAGTCAACATAAGCATAATTACTGATTCAATCATAATTGAGGTTGTACATGCATGATTTTATACTCATCATAGCATAATTAAAGAAATCTCACGTAAATCATGCAATCTAAGTGAAATGAAAGTCATTCATGCATATTTTATCATACAAAAGTAATTCATGTCATGTAAGTGGCATTTAAAATTAAAGTCATGAAAACTCTAGTTTGATCATGCTTGAAATTACATGAAATAGTAAGGTAATAGGTAGAGATACATGGGTGAAGGGCGCCCATAGATGAATCACACATATCTTAAGGTGAATTAAAGAATCAAAGATGTATTTGACTTGAAACTTGAAGGCTTTTTGAAAAATTCTTCACTTGAACTTGAAATTAGGCTTGAGAGTATTTTTGGAAGAGTGATTTTGAAGATAAGTGTTTAAGGAGTGATAGGATCACCTAAGAAATGGTCAGTAACTTATTTGGAGGGTAATTTAGTCTAAAATGTCCAAAAGAAGGATAGAAATTAGGGAAAGGATCTACATACTCTTATGATAACAAGCTTGAAACTTGGATGAGGTGCATTGCATGACTATCACCACGACTAGTGGTGGGGTCCGTGGTGTGTGCACTTGGGAAAAATGGGGCTGCCTTGTGGAGGGTACCCTCCATGAGTCGTGCTGGGGTTTATGAGACATGGAGGATTTCATGGTGGGACCTTTCCCTAGGCTACCTCAAAAGTGAGCCAAGGTGTAGTCCATGACACCCTTCATGGGGCGTGGAGTGCACCTGCCACCCATGAAATGTGTCTTGAAAGACACCCTGGGCCAAAATTCTTTGAAAATGTAGTTTTGAGCCTTGATCTGATATTCTGAGGTTCAGGTCCTTACACCACCATATGTAATTAAGTCTCAAAATTTAAAACGAGTGAATGCATTTTGACGTGAACAAATGAGGATATTTGACTCATGTTATTGTCTAACTCCCACATAGATTTTTCAATGACATGATTTCTCCATAGAATTTTCACAGACACAAATATTTTTAATAGTAACATTCTCACTTGTCTTTAAATAATTGCCACTAACATCTCTTTTGTACGTTAAATTTTAATCGAGATGCAAGGTTGGTACTTTAAGTACATGAGATGAATTTGGTATATATTTCTTAACATAGAGACATGAAACAATAGATGGATGAAAAGTTCATATGAAAATGTTCAACAATATGCCACTCCTCCTTTACGATCTAGTGTCTCATATAGCCCTACATATCTTGAACTCCATTTACCTCTTTTTCTAAATCATAGCTTCACAATGTTTATATGGAAGACTTGTAGAAAAACCTTGTCCCTAATTATGACCACTAAATCTTTTTCCCTCTTATCTACATAAGACTTTTGTTTGCTTTGAATTGTTAGTAACCTCTGTCTAATTACTTGGATGTGCCCTAAAGTTTCTTATACCAATTTTGGTTTCAATACCTAGGGTTCTCTAACTTAAATGCGCCTTATAAGAAAATGACATCGCCTATACATGCTTTATATGAAGCCATTTGATTTCTTGATTGAATGGTTATTATAGTAGGAAACTTTATCAAAAGAAAGGGAAGCATCCAAACTATATTTAAAACCAAGAATTCAAGATCATAACATATGCTTTACGATTGTACAGTACGCTTTGAATGTCCATCCATCTATGGATAAAATTTATTAATAAGATTTATTCGTATATCCAATTTTTCTTATAAAGATTTTCAAAAATGCAAAGTGAACAAAGATTTATCATATATGTATACACTAAAACTCATGGAGTCAAATAATTTTTTTCATGTATATTTATGTAGATGTTATTTCATTTTGTATGATTTTGAAAGGTAACAAATGTAAGGCCTTGTAGGTTAAAAGGTCAGCATCAGGATGTGAAGTGCATAAAATAGTTCATGTACAAGGATGTACAAGCTCATCTACAGCTTGTGGTAGGTTTTACGAGCCGCAGATAGTTCTTGTAGATGGGTCAGGCAGTTGGCGAAATTTTGAAGTCCAGAAATCAAGGTATGAAGGTGTATGACACGTGGTCTATGGGTCATGTACATAATCTCATGGATTAGAGGGTTGAATTGTGCTTCTAATATTTTAAAGCTATCACTCGATGAAAGTCTTATATAGATCGTGATTTGTGTTACAAGTCGTGAAAAGATCTCGTGGTTTAGTTCTTGCGAGGATAAACTTTTCCAAGGCTAGTTTTAATTTATGAGGAGTCTGTACGACCCATAGAATAAATAATGGGTTGTAAAAGGTGTCCATAGATTGTGTTCAGAGACATGTTTCAGTATTTTAGAAGTGTAACTAGATGAAACCCCAGCCTATGATCTATGATCTAATCTACAACCAATAGATTAGGATCATGGATTGGGTATGACATATCTTAATGAGGGGTAAATTTGATATTTTCCCACATTCTAAGCCTAATACTGTGTAATTTTAAGCTTGTTCCCTCCCATATCAGATATATTCCTTACCAATACACTCTCATTCACTCTCCACTATAATTGCACAAAAAATCTCCTGAGGCAATTCCTTCTTTCAAGTCTCAAGAAGGCAACTAGGTTTCAAGGCCTCCTTCCCGAAATCTCAAGGTTCCCTTTTATTCTCTTGCCAAGGTATGTGAATTTTGTTTTGTGAGTTCCATTTACCCAAAAAAGCTGAGGTATGATTCTTATTTACTTAGCTTTCAAGTTATAGAAAATTTATGAGTTGCATGAAATCTCTTCAAATGTTGATATTATGATGTATTTTCACTTATATAAGTTATATATATACAATGTCATGATATGTTAAGAAGTTGAAGATTTGCAAGATGATTCTCATGCTTCATTACCTAGAATTTTGAACGTGATGGTGGATTATTTTATGAATAATTTGAATGAAGGAGTTGTTATGAAATAAAAGCTAGTTACTCTTGCATTTTATGCTTTTTAAGGCTTCTATGCATTAAACCAAGATTCATGTTATGTTAAAATGAAGTAAGACATGAAAGATAAAGGCCTTTAATTTGATGTTTATGAAATTTACAAAGTATTTTATGAAGCCTTTTTAATGCTATATAAGATGGTGAAAGGACAATTCTAACCAAAGATAGATTATCTTGTGATAAGAACAATTCTAACTTGAATGGATCATAAGGTATTATGAGCTACTCCTAATATGATGACGTTATGTTTCAAAGCTCATGAATGTATAATTATGATTGTGTTTTAAAGTATTCTATAAGACTTTACTTACCACTGAATGGGGGCCATATGTGGAGTTCGGCAAGAGAATCCTAGTAGCTGTCTCTGTTCTCATTAATTATATACCACCAAAGGAGCCCTTATAATTAAGTCTAGTGGATCCACAATAGAAAAAGTTAACTTTAAAGATGTGCAAGCATAAAGTGATGGATTTCTACCTTGAAAGTAGTCTTCCCAACCAAGCTCCATTCCTCCTTACCAGAAAAAATTATGGTATTGTCAGAATATTTTGGTTAAGCTGCGTTTGAGGTAACTGAGTGTTTGAACCGGCTACTTATAGTATTATTTATGTAAAGAAATGTCTTTTAAGATTGGGTTGTTTTACTTTCTTTCATGTATCAAATCGAGCCCAAATTTGAGGTACATACTTAGGTAAGTATAAGGATCATTATAAAGGCTTTGTTATGGGATTTCGGTATGGTCCACTTTGCCACTTTTTAGCTCTGAAATTGGTTTAAGTTTGTTTTTTGTAATTTGTGTCGAAATGACCGTATTGATGATATGATTTTATTTATGATAGTTTGGCAGCATTCAGGTATTGTTCGGAAGGGTAAAGCACCAACAAAGTGATTAAGGATGAGTGCGGTCAGCATAAAGGTAAGCTACGGTCTTCCCCTCCTTCTAGATTAAGTTGAACATGTAATTGTTTTAGGTTAAATGAATATTGAGCAGGGTATGAGTTGGAGACCATACATGTTGAGTATAATTATACTAGCTTCTATTTGTGGTTGTCATGGTATCTTTTAGCATGTCGAGGACACTTATGGTTGGTATGTGGTTTTTTGTTATATTTATGATTATCTGAGATTGATAGAGTGGTTTTTTGACTTGCTGAAGATCCTTTGGGACTAATACACTGATTGTTTGTCGCATTTCTAATTATCTTCTAGACTTTTATATGTCTAAAGGTTGTTAAAGCTTAGTATAGGTTAGGCTAGTGATGCCTTAGACCTGCATTGGCCAAGAATGGTAGATTGTTATGCTTACGTCCGGTGTGACTTGAGAGGCATAGATCCTTATCAATCAGACTAGTAGACAGAAGTCTGTAGAGTTGAGCCTCGGATAGGCTAGGATATGCTGGAAACCTGATTATTATTTTTGTCGGCTGACCTTCTTAGAATTATCCAACAGTACATTAGATTCTGTGTGGATATATAGGTGACTAACACTATCACACTAACATTCGGTGCACAACTTCATATAGTTGAAGACCTAAGCATTTCTAATAATTATGCATATATCATCCCATTGATAAATGTATAAACAAGGATAAGTGACACTCTGTATACCCCTAGTTAATGGCTATATGGTAGAGGCCATACCATTGTAGAAAAGGCTATACCGTCGAAGGAAATACTGATGAAGGGAAAATTTTGGACTAGTCCAAGGCCTAAGGGTCAAGGCAGACCACTAGCCACATTTGACCTTATCTTGGTAGGGGCCAGGGCACAACCTGGATAAGAGGTTAAGTAGTAGCCTAGATTAGGGTCAGGTATTGCGCTAGGTTGGAGGTCAGGTCGGGGTATAAATCTTAGATCTAAGGCCAATATAGGATGTTCTGATGGGATAAAAGTTGTGTGGGCATTGTTGGTTCATGGAATGATTCGGGAATTGTCATGGTTAGACCATACTCCAGTATACAGCATAGCTCTCTCTTATTATGTGTGGGTATACCTTCGGGGATTATAGGGGTCCTGTTGGTGTACAAACAAAAACAATTAGGCTTTAAACCCATGTACATCACTACCCATCACTCAAATCTGGTTACTTCCACCATCATCGGCATATAGTCTTGGCTCTCGTCATTAGACATTATCGATATTATATTTATCTTAACCCGTCTTTATTTACCACTCATAATTAATTGGCGTATGATGCCTACTGGACACTATATTCTGGTACTCCCCCTACTTTCTGTATCTATTTCATAATTTATTTCCTAGTATGAGCCAACGGCTTTGACTGCTCCTATTGCAGCTATCCTATTAGGAGACCAGTAGTGAAGATTAGACATCTTTGGATCCGTTCAGTCTCCATCTGTATCGGTAGTTGTCTTTTGTTATTCAAGACATACCTTGTATATCATTTTGGCTTGTATATGTAAATAGGTATATGTTATGACTCAGTATATTGTATCTATCTATAGTATTTCTATAAAGATGGCTTCCAGGTCCTGGGAGGGTATTTGTAGCCATTTTATATATTTATACCTTCAACATCAGTTCTTTGCTTTTTTTATTAGCTCATCATGTTGATATTCATGGATTCCTTTTTTCCCTCATACCCATTAGTAGCCAGTCTAGGTCAAGGTCACACTTGTCTATCGAGGGTTAAGGTAGACGCCATTATGATCTATAAATTCGAGTTGTGACAAGTTGGTATCAGAGCCCTAGTTTCATTTATCTTACCTATATAGAGTTATCATCTAGTTGAGTCCTAAAGATAAGTGTCAGGACATCCGCAACTTATCTTCAGTAGGCTACAAAATATGTTAGGAAATCGATCAATGATTGTATGCTTTGTGTAGTTGTCATGTTGACTTTATGGAATCTCATTGGCTCATTCTCTTGCAGTTATGGCTCTTAAAGATCGACCTTCGGGCAGAGGCAGGGAAACAGCACCAGCCTGGGACTAGGACTCTTCTCCAGAGCCTATTGTGGAGTGTTTGGATGTCCTTATTCCCCTGCAGCCGTAGGGACCTATAGTAGCACTGCCCCAGCTGCCCTTATTTTGAAACCTATAATTCAGGTTGCTATCACATAGTTACTTGAAGCTCTTAGAGGTGCACAACAGGCACTAGCCCTATGTCTAGCGTAACCAACACAACTGGTACAAGCTCCAGCTCTAGCTCTAGTAAATCATGTAGCCTCTGCTTCTAAGCCTAATATCGTAAAGGGTAATAGGCCTTATTAGGATCAGCAAATACTGGGCTATTTTATCAAATTAGTTCCTCTGAGGTTTTCAAGAGCAGTAGGAGGGGATGCCCATGAGCTTTTGACGACTTATCAAGAAATTCTTTAAACTTTGTTATTGTTAGAGTCCAGAGGGGCAGATTTTAAATCATACCAACTAGATGGAGCTGACAGACATTGTTGGCATGCATACTTAGAAACCAAGCTGACTGAGTCTCCGCCAGTGTCATGGATAGAATTTTCTAAGGCATTTTTTGCCTGATTTATCTCTATGACACTCAATGATAGGCTCGATGACCAGTTTTCCAGACTAGAGCAGGGATTGGTAATAGTGTCTATGTATGAGGCCAGATTTCATTAGCCATCTCGATATGCTATTTTTATTTTTTCAATTGAGGAGAAGCATACCAAGTGTTTTGTCAAAGGTTGGAGGACTCAATTGTGGACAGAGGCCCAGTCACTGGTTATAGTAGGCCAATCTTTTCTAGATATTGTTGATCATGCTCACACTATTGAGTAGTTACATTGTGAGGCCCACGGGGGCAATGACAAGCGATATCGAGGCCAACTACAGCAGGGCACAGTCCAGGTTTAGGGTAAAGTTTGATAGGCTCCCACTGAGATTGCAATAGGACCAGCCCAGCCATTCGTATTAAGCTTCTAAGGTTGCAACAGAGCCATTCTAGTCCAGCCGGGAAAACTTTTTGTTGCTGGAAATGCTGGACTTTGATATTATTCTGGGTATGGATTGGTTGGCAACCCATATGCAATCTTGTATTGTTATGCCAAGACAGTTACCTTGGCCATTCCTAGTATAGCTCTAGTGGTGTGGCAGGGTGTCACACCCCGAGAGTGTACCCTAGACGTGTTTAGCACTCAAAGACTATTGTTAGTCCCAAAGAAAAACCACTTGGCCTCATCACACTCACTCCCTCAACATGTTTAACATATCAACGAAAGACTATGAAAATAAAAGGTGGACAATCTAAGTCTCAAAAAATCATATCAATAAAACAGGCTAGTATAAAAGAAACTTGCTCAATATAATCTCCAATCCGTAATCCGACTATAGTCTACGAAGCCTCTACCACTATCAATTGGTGCCAATGATAGACCCATAGCTACCTCAAATCAAAACAAAGCTAAATCAAAGTCTAAGTCTAGAAAGATGGATGAAAATATAAATAAGAATCCTTCAGAGTGAGGGAGGGCTCACCAACTCAATTGATTGCACTAGATCCTTAACGGTAAGTCTGTTGATGCTCTATAGTACCTGTCTCTGCATCATGAACCAATTTTGTCCAAATGGACATCAGTACGTGGAATGTGCGGGTATGTAAATAGCTGAATGAAACATATATAGGTAGAACAATATAGAATAACATCAACTTAGAAAATACTCAATCAGAATGTCAAATATCCATTTAAAGCAAGAACAAAGAGTAGATAATGACCAGTCAATACCAATAAAATCAAGTCAGAGTACTATCAGTGTGGAACCTATCTAGGATTTTCTTTTATTCGACAACAATCACTTATAAGCTAGTGATTGCACAACAATCTCACTGATGTCGCCATAGCCGTTCCGCACTTGCCAGGTAAGGAACGAATCAGACCTACAAGGGATCTAGTCTCTTAAGTCCACTATTGCTTTCAAGGACTTCAACTCAAGAGGGAACCTCTTATATAATGGTTCAATCCTCACCTACACTTGGCGACATAGTTAATGAGTACAAGTTGCACTTACTCTTACTCATTTTGGTGCTCGATACTCCTCCCAAGACTCAATGCTCATAAGACCATCCATCTCAATCAATCATCTCAAGAAGTCTTATAAGGACCCTCATCATCTCATCAGCTCTACTTCCATCGGGCTTTCCATCCTATCATATCAATCATCTCATCAACTCAATTCTCGATCAATTTTTCAAGAGCTCAGACCAATCAATGGGGGAAACAATCGGTTAAACAAATTATTAGAGTTCATTTATGAAAAATCACAGTACCATCAGGTTCTCTCATCCTATCATGCTCATATCACCATCACCATCTACATTCTCAAATCAAGGCTCTAGACTCAATCCCTAGGTTCTTTCATGCATTATTTTACAAAGTAACATATTGGGTTTATGAAATAACTTATAAAAGCATTTAATCAATAAAATTAAGTCTATCATGATCATCAACATTATAAAATACATATGATATATGTAATTTACAAGAAAACATACATGAAAAACAAGTATAGATACTCAGTACGTTCTTCCACCATTCTCTCTCAATCAAGGGGCACATGGAAGAACAATTCCATGTTTTAGGCTAGCCTTACATGCCTGGTATGGTGCTTTGACAATCAAACTTGCTAGAATTCTCCTCAATTTTCTTCAATCCTCGCTCTTTCTCTCTTCTCTTTAGCTCTACTCTTTGTTAAATGCTTAGAAAGACATAGGAATGGGTTATCTAATCCCATAGAAAATATTGGAATCACATCCAAGTGTGAATCCCCGATAAAATCCATGACGCGGACATGTCGCCCGCTCTTTCTGGAATTGGATTTTTGGATAGAAAAATTATCTTTTGATCTGGTTTATCTAAAGCTCAACCACACCTATTTTCCCACATAATTTGTCCTTATCGCAATTTTGGCCTCGGATTTGTTACCGGAGCTTGGAAAGACACATCATGCGAGCATTTCTCATCTAGGGGTATTTTGATAATTTTACCAAGTGTTACATTATCACCCCCTTGGAATCATTCATCTTTAAATGAAGATCAAAGGTAGAAATCAAGGCACGAATAACAATAATAACTCCTCTCAGTACTCAATCAAGCTATCGACCCATTAACAATCTAGGCAATTGCTATTATTACTCAAGAAAAGACAAATCAACTCAGAGGTGAACAAATCAATCAAATTCAAGTGTAAGGACATTACATTTAACATTCTCATCATCAAGCATGAATAGATGTGGGTATTTAGCTTTTATATCCTCCTTAGCTTCCCATGTGGCTTCCTTAACAAATTGATTCCTCCATAAGACTTTGACTGAGGCTATCTCCTTAGTTCTCAACTTTCGAACCTAATGATCAAAGATTTGAACTAGAACCTCTTCATAGGATAAAATATCTTTCACTCTAATACTTTCAACAGGGATCACCAACGACGGATCTCCCAAGCATTTCTTCAACATCGAGAAATGAAAACTAGATAAATCACGTCTAGCTCAGGAGTTAACTCTAACTCTTAAGACCTTCCTAATCCTCTTCAAAATCTAATAGGGGCCAATGTAATGAGGACATAGCTTCCCCTTTTTCCCAAACCTCAGGACACCCTTCATGGGTGACACTTTCAAGTTTACCCAATCATTCACCTCAAACTCCAAGTCTCTTTTTCTCACGTCAATGTAAGATATCTAGTGGCTCAGTGGAGTTTTCAACCTTTCTCTAATACCTTTCACCTTCTCCATCGACTGATGGACAAGATTGGGTTCAATAAACTCGACTTCTCCAACCTCAAACCACCTAATTGGTGATCTATATCTTCTTCTATACAAAGCCTCATAGGGAGCCATCTGAATCCTTACATGATAGCTATTGTTATATGCAATTTCTATTAGAGGTAAGTGGTCATCCCAATTTCCCTTAAAGTCAAGAACACAAGCCCTCAATATATCCTCCAAGGTTTTAATGATATGCTCTACTTGGGCATTTGTCTGAGGATGAGAGGCAGTGCTCAGATTCACCTTAGTACCCAATCCTTTCTGAAAAGATCTTCAAAATTGAGATGTAAATTTATCTCCTCTATCCTAGATGATGGACAAGAGAACTCTATGCAACCTCACAATCTCGCAGATGTACAACTTGGCATACTCTTTTGCAGTGTTAGTCGTCTTAACTACTAAGAAGTGAACTTCTTTGGTCATTCTATCCACAATCATCCATATCAAATCATGTTGCTTTTGCGACCTCATCAAGCTGGTAATGAAGTTCATATTGATCATCTCCCGCTTCCATTCGGGAATCTCGAAGTTTTGAGCCAATCCACATGGCCTTAGACTTCCCTCAAGTCGTGGTACATCATGGTAGAGCCAGGATGAATGGAATATCTAGAGTTGTATGCTTTATTCATAATTCTATCTCGAACACCATCAGCATTTGGAATGCAAAACCTACTCTGGTATCTAAACACCCCTTCTCCCCCTTTGGAGAAGATCATCACCTTATGTTTGTGGACAGCTTCTTTCAATTGAAGTAGGACAGGATCTTGGTCTTGCTTTTTTTTCACCTCTGCTACTAAAGATGAAGCAGAACCATTTTGTACATTAACTCCTCCCTTATCATTCTCTTCGAGTTGAACTCCCAATCGGGCCTATCTATGCACTTCCTTAGCCAACTCCTTCTTTCCTTCCTCAGCATGGGCCTTACTACCCATTGACAACCTGTGAAGAGTGTTAGCAACAATGTTAGCTTCACGTGGGTGGTATAATGCTCATGTCATAGTCCTTAAGCAACTCCAACCATCTCCTCTGTTGCTGGTTGAGCTCTTTCTGACTGAGGACGCACTGCAGGCTCTTATGGTCAGTAAACACATCCACGTGCACTCCATATAAGTAGTGGCACTAAATCTTAAGTGTAAATACCACCGCTGCTAACTCAAGATCATAGGTTGGATAGTTCCTTTCTTGAACCGTAAGCTATTTCGAAGCATAGGCTATTATTTTTCCCCTTAATCAACACACAACCCAGTCCAACTCTAGACGCATCGCAGTATATCATAAAGTCTTTCATCCCATCATGTAAGGTCAAAACTGGTGCAGTAGTCAATCTTGTCTTCAACTCTTGGAAGGACCACTGAAACTTGACTTCTTTTGAGTCAAGTTAGTCAATGGTAAGGATATGGAAGAAAATTCCTCAATAAATCTACAATAGTAGCCTGCCAACCCCAAGAAACTTTGTGTGTCAGTTTGAGAGGTCGGTCTGGGCCAGTTCTTAAACGTTTCAATATATTAGTGTCTACTCGAACCATCACCCGAAATAATACGGCCTAAAAAGCCACTGATATGAGCAAAAACTCACATTTTGAAAACTTTGTGTACAACTCATGATCTTTGAGAGTCTAGAGGACAACGCTAAGGTGATTGACATGTTCTTCCTCATATCTCGAATATACCAAAATGTCGTCGATGAATACAATCACGAACATATCAAGGTACTATATGAACACCCTATTCATTAAGTCCATGGGGGCTGCAGGTGCATTTGTCAACCTATAGGACATGACCAAGAACTCAAAATGGCCATATCAAGTCCTAAAGGTTGTCTTTGGAATGTCAAACTCCCTTACCTTCAACTAAACCAGATCTGAGGTCTATCTTTGAGAAGCAAGAGGCACCCTGAAGTTGGTCAAACAGATCATCTTTACTGGGGAGAGGATGTTTATTCTTTATCTGACCTTGTTCAGTTGCCTATAATTAATATACATTCTGAGAGACCCATCTTTATTTTGCACGAATAGGACAGGAGCACCCCAAGGAGAAACACTCAGCCTGATAAAGCCATTCTCTAATGAATCTCGCAATTGCTCTTTCAATTCTTTCAACTCGGCGGGGGGCATCCTATAAGGTGGAATTGAGATAGGTAAGGTATTGGGGAGAATATCAATCCTAAAGTCAATCTCCCAATCAGGAGGGAGTCCAGGAAGATCCTCAAGAAATACTTCAGGAAACTCATTCACAATCAAAACTCACTCGAGAGTAGGAGGCTCAACATAATCAGATTTAACTCACACGAGGTGATAGATACAACTTTTTGAGATCAACTTTCTAGATCTAAGGTAGGAGATAAACTTACCCTTAGGTGCAACAGAATCACCTTTCCACTCTGGGACTAGTTCATTCGGAAAATTGGAACTTAATGGTTCAGGTTCTACAATCAATAGAGGCATAATTGGCATCATGCCAATCCATGCCAAGGATCATATCAAAATCAATCAGCTCTAACTCAATCAAATCATCAAGAGTATCCTTATGATAGATGTACACTACACAATCTCTATAGATTCTTTCAGCTAGAATAGATTCACCAGTTGGAGTAGAAACATCAAAGGGTTCAAGAAGACATTTTCAAATCTATTAGCCACATAAGGAGACACAAACAACAATGTGGCACTTGCATCCATCAAAACATATATAGCAATCAAGAGTAAAGACTCGAATTATACCTATCACAACATCTGGGGAGTTCTCCTGATCATAGCGACTACCCATGGCATATAAACGGTTTGTAGCTCCACTTGCGCGTAATGTAGCAACTTTCTAATTTCCTGTAGCTGGTAGGGATGGTGTAAAATTGAGCCCGTTCATCCCACTTTGGACAATCTCTCTAAAAGTGACCCAATTTTCCATACATTAAACATGCACCGCTCCCCTCACGACACTTCCAAAGTGTTATCTGCCATACTTACCACGTAGTGGCTTACCCCATGAACCTTAAGCCATACTAGCCTGTGATTGAGATCCCTGGGCTCCAAAGTTCTGGGGCATCTGTTCATTTCTATTACTGGGCATAGGTACGCTAGCAGAAAATGGCGCTGCCCTGATTAAAACCTATTACCATTCTCATTCCCTCTCTTCCCAATCTCATGGCCGGATGTCTTGGCCCTTTTATTTCTGTACTCTTTTTAGTCATGTTGTCTCTCCTCATCAGCTTCTTGTACATAAGTAATAAACCTTCCAATATCCATATCACTCACAAGCATAGCTCCCCTTCCATCTTTCTTTGGCCCTTTGTTCAACCCATCAACATATGACCCCATTCTCCCTCTCATATCAGCAACCATGTCCAGAGCAGAGCAAGATAGCTAGATGAACTTGAGCCTATACTTCTGCACAGTCATAGAGACCTATTTAAGATTCAAGAACTCTCTTACCTTTGCCTCCATCCATTCCACCGAAAAGAACCGCCCTAAGAAGGCTTCCTCGAACACTGTCCAAGTTAGCACTGGAATCCCTCTCCTCTACCATTCTTCCACTGATCAAACCCCAGTATGGCAACACCTTTGAGATAGTAGGAAGCCCACTCAACTCTATAAATATCAGCCACATACATCACCTGAAACACTTTCTGAAGCTCATTGGTGTAGCTCTCAAAATCCTCATTGGGTGTAAACCCTGTGAACTCAAGCGGTTCCTTTTCAAGAATTCATGAACTCTGGATGTATCATGTGAATCCTGTCTGCCTGCTCCTTGTCTTGTGACAAGGTGCTGCGACAGCCTGGGCTAGAGTTTGGATAGCCTGGTGAAGCTCAGCAATCAAGATTTTAGCTTGTGGTGGCTGCTCAGCAAGGATAGCTGGACCTATGGGTTTGCCATGATCCTAGGGCTCAGGTTGGTTAACAATTTGTCTCGCAAGACGTCCTCTTCCTTTAACAGCTCTCTGTGGAGACATGATCACAACTCTGCAAATGTGTAACACAATAATTAGAAGAGGGTTTCATAGATTTTCAACTCTATCGCACGAATCCGATCATGTAAGAAGTCTAACCATTTCTAATATTATATAGCCTCCTACTTATAAAATGTGGTGAACAAGACACCTATAAACAAGACTCTACTAGACACAACTTCATAGACTCCGTACGACACTTGAACTCTATGCTCTGATACTAAGTTTGTCATGCCCCGAGAGGGTACCCTAGACATGGCCAGCACTCAGAGACTATTTCTAGTCCCTAAAAGATCCACTTGACCTCATCACACTCACTCCCTCAACATATTTAACATATCAACGAAAGACTATGAAAATAAAATAGGGACAATCTAAGTCATAGAAACTCATATCAATAAAATAGGCTAGTGTGAAAGAAACTAGCACAAAATAATCTCCAATCAGCAATCCAACTCTAGTCTACGAAGACTCAATCATTATCAATTGGTGCCAATAACAGACCCATGGCTACCTTAAATCAAAATGAAGCTAAATCAAAGTCTAACTCTAGAAAGTTGGATGAAAACATAAATGAGAATCCTTCGGAGTGAGGGAGGGCTCACCAACTCAGCTGACTGCAATAGATCCTCAACGGTGCATTTGTTGATGATCTCTAATACCTGTCTCTGCATCATGAAATGATGCAATCAAAATAGACGTCAGTATATGGAATGTACGATATGTAAAATCACTGAATGAAACAGATATAGGCAAAATAATATAGAATAACATCAACTCAAAAGATACTCAATCAGAATGTCAAATGTCCATCTAAAGCAAGAATAAAAAGTAGACAATGACCAATCAATACCAATCCATTCTCATCCAATCAAATCAGGTCAAAGTAATATCAGTGTGGAACCTATATAGGAGTTTCTCTTATCTGACAACAATCACTTATGAGTTAGTGATTTTAAATCAATCTTGCTGATATTGCCACAGTCGTTCCATTCTTTCCAGGTAAGGAATGAATTAGACCCACAACGGATCTAGTCTCTCAAGTCCTCTATTGCTTTCAGGGACTTCAACTCAAGAGGGAACGTCTGATGTAATGGTTCAATCCTCACCTATGCTTAGCGATGTAGTTAATGAGTGTGAGTTGGACTTACTCTTACTCATTTTGGTGCTCGATACTCTTCCCAAGACTCGATGCTCATAAGACCATCCATCTCAATCAATCATCTCAAGTAGTCTCATAAAGACTCTCATTAGCTCTACCTCAATTAACTCCTCCGGCATATCATGTCAATCATCTCATCAACTTAATTCTCAATCAATCTCTCAAGAGATCAGACCAATCATTAGGGGAAACAATCGGTTAGACAAAATATTAGAGTTCATTTATGAATACTCATAGGACCATCAGGTTCTCTCATCCTATCATCATGCTCACATCACCATCACCATCTACATTCTCAAATCAAGGCTCTAGACTCAATCCTTAGGTTCGTTCATGCATTCTTTTACAAAGTAACATATAGGGTTTGTGAAATAACTTATAAAAGCATTTAATCAATTAAATCATGTCTATGAAGATCATCAACATTAGAAAATACATCAGATAGATGAAATTTACAAGAAAACATTCATGAAAAACATGTATAGAGACTCAATACGTTCTTCTACCATTCTCTATTAATCAAGGATCACATGGAAGAACAATTTTATGCTTTAAGTTAACCTTACATACCTAGTATGGTGCTTTTGACAATCAAACTTGTTAAAATTCTCCTCAATTCTCTTGAATCCTCACTCTTTATCTCTTCTCTTTAGCCCTAGTCTTTGTTAAATGCTTAGAAAGACTTAGGAATAGGGGTTAAAACCCTTTTTACGCTCAAAACGACCTATACCGATCGTGTTTTAAGTTTAAGAGGGGTTGAAAAAAGTTTGGAATGCCCCTCACAAAAAACTAAAAAAAATACACCTCGGTGTACCAAGTCTACATCGCGGACTTGGTTGATTTTTGGGGTTTTCGCAAAAACTTTCTGGTCAAGTTTTTTCTAATCCCGTAGAAAATATTGGAATCACATCTAAGAGTAAATCCGCGACAAATCCATGATGCATACATGTCGCTCACTCTTTTGGAATTGCGTTTTCTATCGAAAAATTATCTTTTGATCCGGTTGCTATAAAAATCAACCAGGACCATTTTCTCACACAATTTTCTTTGTTGATCGCAACTCGAGCCACGGATTTTTCATCGGAGCTTGGGAAAACATATTATGCAAGCATCTCTCATCTAAGGGTATCTTGGTAATTTTACCTGGTGATACACAGGGATCTATTTGTCAGACACCAGTTGGCATTATCTCATATGTTTAAGCCTAGAGATTGATTTCTACAGGTTGTTTAGCTTATTTGGAACATGTTCATGATATGTTAGTTGAGGCTCCTCCTATTGATTCAGTGTTAGTGGTTTATGAGTATGTGGATGTATTTCTTACTAATTTGCTTGGTGTAACGCCGGCCTAGGGGCCTAGTTTTCACCCTAGGAATGAGATACTCAAAGGCACCTCACTTAAGCCATCTTAAATATCTTAAGCATTCTTAGGCAATTGATATCTATATAAAATAGAAAATTAAGGGAAACAGGGCTAAGGGCCACATGTTTAAACCATGATGAACTAAAAGAACCGGATACAATCATAGCATATGTGTCCAACAATACCTCTAACATAAACTTAGCAAGGGATAAGATATGTTCAAGCTCATCATTAAAATACAATCATAGAAAAAGGAATTATACAACTAAAAACTAAATTATCTTGACATATCAAACTAAAAATAACACTAGGATGTCATACCCAAACTAGAGGACTCACCAACATTCATTGCGACACTTTGATGCTAGCCACTCGGAGGATATTGAGGAATGTCGGTCCCTACATGGTTAAATCATCCAGGCATAGAAGTATGCATCAATACTTTGAATGTACTAGTATGTAGGTATGCAACGTATGACATAGAAACAATGATGAAATGATTCATGCAAAGTCTCATGTTAAAATCATATATTTATAAGGGAATTAATAAGTCATAATCAAGCCAATATTATTTAAACATACAAAGGCAACTTTAGAAAGAACTTAGTAGGATACGTGGATGAACATAGTTATGAATAAGGAAATCATATAAACTTGGGACACACATGAAATATAGGGACTCAAATCATACACCATAGAAGAAACATCTTTGAAGCATTGGGAGAACATACATAAGGGTGATCCTTTAACACATTGCTTTACATAAAAGATCATTTTACGTACTTGAAAGACTTAATCATATACCTTTAAGAGAAATACCATTTGAACTTTTGAAACAATGAGTCATAGGGACTTTAAAACACCTTTGGACATAATATGGAGGAACCATTATAATTTATCATAAGAGGACATCTTGGTTCTCACAACCCTAGTTGTGAATTTATCTATGCATAATCATTGTAGATAAAAGAATTATTTTATGGAATAGCATAATTAAACACTAACAATAATAAAATTAAGAACAAGAATTCAAAGTTCTCCACAAGAAATTCACAATGTAATGATTTCAATTAAAAATCACAAAATATGAAGTCACAAAAGTGTTTCTCTGTTCTCTCGTGCGTCTCTCTGTCAAAAAGACCTAAAAATCCTATTTATAATAAATAAAATACAAATCCAAAATGGAGTAGGAAAATTGGATTCAACAGCTTCTATGGACTGGGTTATAGGCTATATAAAGATCCATGGCCTGTACTTGGGATTTGTACTCTATATTTTCCAAAAAAGGACTTATAATCCATGAGACATTCTTACGGGCCATCTTCAGACATACGACCTATAGAGGGTTTCATCTGACAGCTCTTCAAAAATCTTTAAATTCTGAACTTCCTGGCACGAAATTATTCCACAACTCATGAACTTCTACGACTCATCTAACAGTTCGTGGATGCAACTTCTGAAACTAGGAACTTCACTGGATCTGACTCATGAGACCTCTCTATGGCTCATGAAAGTAACCACGTCCCATAAAGTAGCTCGTAAGTCCTAAAAAACTTAACTTCTGCAGAACTTTGCCTAAAATTATGCCAAATCCTATAATCCTGCAAAATAAGCATAAAAACACATCAAACTCACTAACATCACTTTGAGGACACAAAACTTCAAGTTTTAAGCATCAAAAGTTTTGTATTTTTACAGCACATCGACCCCAATGAAGAAAATAAAAACTGTTGAAATCTCGTGTACGGCACCAGCACTCTACATTCACAGAGGTGGTCCCTCATTCGCTGAGCTTGAGCAATTTGACATCCATGTTCATAGAGCTTCATCCGCATTCACGGAGTTCATTGATGCAGGGTAAAAGTATAAAATTTCCAGATTTCACAAAATGGGAAGAGCAACTTTGAAATGCTATGATTCTTTCGTCCGAAAGTCGATTTCAATGATTCAAAAGGATAACTTGTATAATATTTTGAGAGGAATGTTGTGGAAATGTTAGAAATTGTGTTTGGCATGACATTCTAGGTAAATTTCACTATTTTTATGTTGTAGATTGATGTTGATTGTTGAAAACTTTGAATATTAATTATCGGTTGTTTTTAATCGGATTTTAATAAAAATTGGGTCTATTCTATGTGTTTTGTCAAGGCGCACACTGTGGTGTTGTTAGAATCCTTTGATTAAGTTGTTTTTGAGGCAAATGAGGTAAGTATAAGGATTATTATACAGGCTTTTTTTTAGATTTTGGTCTGTCTCACTTTCTCATTTTTAACCTCGAAATTAGTTTAAGTCTGTTTTTGTGATTTTACTATCGAAATACTGTATTGATGATGTGATTCTATTCATGACAATTTGGCAGCGTTTTGGGATTGTTCGAAAGGGTAAGCACTGATAGAGTGATCAGGGACACATATGGTCAACATACAGGTAGGCTATGCTCTTTCCCTCCTTCTAGATTGAGTTCAACATGTAAATGTTGTTTAGGTTAAATGAATATTGAGCAGGGGGATGGCTTGGAGACCATACATGTTGAGTATGATTATACTAGTTGTTATTTGTGATTGTCTTGGTATTTGTTAGCATTGTTGAGGACACTTATGGTTGGTATGCTGGTTTTTTGTTGTATTTATGATTATAAAGTGGTTGTTTGACTTGCTGAGGATCCTTTAGGACTAATATACTGATTGTTTATGGCATTTCTGATTATCTTCTATACCTTTGAATGTCTGATGATTGTTGGGCCTTAGTCTAGGTTAGGCTAGTGATGCCTTAGGCCTGTGTTCGTCAAAAGTGGTAGATTGTTATGCTTACTTTTAGTATGACTTGAGAGGCAAGATCCTTGTAGATTGGACTAGCAGATCAAGTCTGTAGAGCTTTGGATAGGGTATGATGCATCGAGAACCTAATTATTCTTATCATTGGCTACTAGCCTTCTTGGAATTTTCCCACGAAACATTAGATTTTGCTCGAATATAGAGGTGATCGATGATATCATGCTAACACTTAATGCACAGCTTCATATAGTGAAAGGCCCGAGATTTTCCGTAATCAGATATATATCCTCTCACTAAGAAACATATAAATGAGGATAAGTGATTGTAGTACCCGAGTATTTTGAAGGTTGGACATGATATGGTAAGGTAAAATATTGAAAACATAGCCTCGATAGATTTTTAGACCAAGAGGATCATAAAATAAATTTTTTAGAAAATTCCTTATCCAGAAGGGTCCACAATAGGGGTGCATCGCGAACTTATTTAACCTTGGTTCAACTTTTTCCTTGGTCATATCTAGCCAAAATTAAACTTTGCAAAAAATGACCTGTGGCAAAATAACTCCTCCGCGCGAACTTGTTCCATGACAGTTCAATTTTTCTTTAAAATTTCTGCACTAAGTGAAAGAACATTAGACTTTCCCCAAGCATTATTAAGTGAATTTGGGTGATTTTTGACACTAAATTTCATTCTATAAATTGCCTTTTAACCATAAATTGATCCTATTCTTCTAAAAATCACATATTACAAAAATTCTCCCTCGAGAACACTACTCTCAAGGCTTTCTTCTCCTCCAAATAAAACTCCATCAAAGACCAAGTCAAGTCAAATCCTTCATTATTCTTCAAGTTTTTCAAGATAATCAATCACTTAAGGTATGTGAGTTTTCAGCCATAGAATTCTTTCTTCTATGGTGCTCCTTCAATTTCTCAACTTTTCATCTAATTTCAAGTATGTAAATTTTATGGGTCTTCTCAACTTCCACCTAGTTTCTTCAATTTTGATCTAGATTATGATTTTTAATCTATCCTAATATGAATTCATTTCAATTCCATAAAATTGCTCATCTTTCCATGAATTCTCTTCAAATCCTATTTAGGATTCATAATATCATAATGGGTCTTAATCAATTCTCATCTAACTGCATGAATTATTCTTCAATTATGATCTATTTACTCAATTAAGTATGGATTATTATCGAATTGCATGATTTTCACTCAATTTCATGATTTTAGATTCAATTGACTATGAATCCATGATTTGCCCTACTTTCTATTCAAGCTATGATTCATGAATAACATTTCAAGTATTTAAGTATGCTTATGATCATGATTATGAATGGGTGACTTAAGACAGTACGTTTATGCAAAATGATAAGATGGGGACTATACCTAAACTCTTTGCAAGATATGTATATGGGCAATTCTGATGATATCACATGCTTCATTTTGTTATGCTACCTGCTTTACACGTTATTAAAGTATGATTTTTATGAGTTATGAACTATGATGATGTCTATGTATATTGCATGACTATGTATTTCGTGAAATTTGACTTAGCACCGAATGAGATTGAGTGAGAAAATCTATCCCCAAGGGTCCTTATATAAATCCTTATGTTTCATAACTACATGCCTTTGTAGGATTATGATTATGTGCGTATAAGGTATTAAGTTAGTGGATCCACAAACTTAGAACACTCACCGTGCTAGGTTGAGCCCATAGGATGGGGTCCACACACATATGATGCTCACCATGCTGGGGTAGAGACAATAGGGTGAGGTCTAATCTACCTTGGCAATTAGGCTCCTCTTTCTTCAGTTTAGAGGGAACATCGAAATTCCATGTAATAGCCCGCATAGTCTTATTTTGGTTATGTTCCCATTTCCACGTAAGCATGTATGTTAGGATATGAAATATTTTATAGTGTTTCCATTCATGATTTACAAATGCATTAATAATTCCTCATCTTTTTTCCTTAGTTTCATTGATATGGTTATACATATTGCTATTATGATACAATGTTTCTTTGATGCATTGCATGCTTACATACTTAGTACATTCCAACGTACTAATGTATACTCTTTGATTACATGATATCACCAAGTTAGGATGGATGTCGATACTACTCCTCACTATTGTGGTTGGATTTGGATTCCACCTATGAAGACTTGCTGAGCTCCCATACTTTGGGGACAAGCTCTTACTTTCATGCTTATGTTGATTATGTTGAGACTCTTTATATTTTCTTATCTTGAGGGTGAGCAAGTTGCATGTCCTAGTCCTTCCCCCCGCCCCCCTCCCAAAGATCTAGATAGAGTAGAGGCATTTTGTGATAAATGTTGATATAATTCCCTTTAATAGGAAGATTTTTTATTCCTATATTTAACTTTCTTTGAGAATTGATTTTTCTCTTTCTTACTCATGATTATGTTTTATTATTGTCACGTCCCAGGAGGGTACTGTTGGCGTGGCTGGCACCTAGAGACTATCGCTAGTCCCCAAGCGAACCACTTAGCCTCATCACATTCATTCAATCAAATAACTCTACTGAACAGCGAAAATAAAAGTAAGTAAGTGGGCACATCTCATCTAAAGTCTCAGAAAAATGGATAAAAATAGAGGCTAGTAGGAAGAAACTAGCTCACAATCTCATCATCAATGTTCAGCCATCGTCTATGAAGCTTCTATCACTAATCATGTGGTGCCAATGACAGACCCAAGGCTACCCAAAATAAAATAAATGAATAGTCCAAAATCTAACTCTCAAGAAAGATGAAATAATCATAGTGGATCCTCTGAAGTAGGAGAGGCTTACCAAACAATTGCCAATCTCAGATCTTCAACGGAGTGCCTGTTGACGATCTCTAGTACCTACCTCTGTGTCATAAAATAATGCAATCCAAAGGGCACATTAGTATTTGGAATGTACTGATATATAAAATAGCTGAATGAAACAGAAACAGGTAGAATAATATGAAAACAACATTAACTCAAAGTAATCATCAAATCGTCAAATGTCTATCTATGCAAGAATAAAGAGTAGACAAGTGACCCGTCAACAACTCAAACTCATCAATCATCTCAGACTCATCTTAAGGGAGCTCACCTCCTTTCATGAACCTTGAGTTGACTGGAATTATAGGCTATCACCTTCCCTCTCTGTATTAGCACACATCCCAATCCAACCCTCGAAGCATCACAGTAAATTACAAAGTCCTCCGTCCATCAGGTAATGTAAGGACCGATGCAGTAGTCAACCTCGTTTTCAACTCTTGGAAACTCTTCTCACATTCATTGGACCACTGAAAATTGACCTTTTTCTGAGTCAATTTAGTCAATGGTGCGGATAGGGAAGAAAATCTATCAACAAATTTGCGGTAGTAGCCTGCCAACCCCAAGACACTTTTTATGTCAGCCGAAGTGGTCGGTCTAGGCCAGTTCTTAACCGCTTCAATATTTTGGGCATCCACTTGAATACTCTATTCATCAAGTCCATAAAGGCTACAAGTGTGTTCGTCAACCCAAAAGATATGACCAAGAACTCAAAATATCCATATGTAGTCCTAAAGGCTGTCTTTGGAATGTCACATTTGCTCACCTTCAACTGATGGTAGCCAGATCTAAGGTATGTCTTTGAGAAACAAGAGGCGCCCTGAAGTTGGTCAAACAAATCATCTATCCTTGGGAGATGATATTTATTCTTTCTCGTGACCTTGTTCAATTGCCTATAGTCAATACATATTCTGAGGGACCCATCTTTCTTTTGCACGAATAGGACAAGAGCACCCCAAGGTGAAACACTTGGCTTAATGAATCCCTTCTCTAGCAAATCTTTCAATTGCTCTTTCAACTCTTTCACCTCAGCGGGAGCGATCCTATAAGGTGGAATCAAAATAGGTTGGGTATCGAGAAGAACATCAATCCCGAAGTCAATCTCCCTATCAGGAGGGACTCCAAGTAGATCATCAAGAAACACTTTCGGAAATTCATTAACAATCGGGATTGACTCAAGAGTAAGATACTCAACATCATCAAATTTAGCTCGCACGAGGTGATAGATACAACCTTTGGAAATCGACTTTCTGGCTCTAAGATATGAGATAAACTTTCCTCTAGGTGCAACAGAATCACCCTTCCACTCAAGAACAGGTTAATATCGGAAATTGGAACTTAATGGTTTGGGATCTATAATCAATAGCGGCATAACAGGCGTGAAACCAATCCATGCCAAGAATCAAATCAAAATCACCATCTCCAACTCAACCAAATCAACAAGAGTATCCCCATGATGGATGGACATTACAACAGCTCTATAGATTCTCTCAGCTCGGATGGACTTACCCACTAGAGTGGAAACATCATAGGGTTCAAGAAGACTCTCAAGGGTTGTATCAAATCTACTGGCCACATAAGGAGTTACAAATGACAACGTGGCAGCCGGATCTATCAAAACATAACAATCAAAAGTAAAGATTCGAATCGTACCTGTCATAATATCTGGGGAATTCTCTTGGTCTTGGAAACTACCCATAGCATAAAAGCAGTTTGTTGCTCCGCATGTGCCTGACGTAGTGCCCCTCTAGTTCCCTCTAACTGGAGAGGCTGGTGTAGTAGACTGAGCCTGGTCAGCCTGCTTTGGACAATCTCTCTGGTAGTGACCCGTTTGGCCACATCTGTAGGACACATCATTCCCATCACAACACCTCTCAAAGTGCATTTTGCCACACCTGTCACACGGTGGCTTTCCTTGCGAACCTTGGGCCACACTAGCTTGCGACCGAGGCCTATGATTTCCCACATTCTGAGATCTCTGATCATACCTGCCTCTAGGCACAGGTGCACTAGCAGATGATGGTGCTGGAAATCGGTTGCCATTGCCTTTCCTTCCAACCTCATGGTCAGATGTCTTAGCTTTCTTACGCTTGAACTCTTCTTTGTCATGTTGTCTCTTCTCGTCAGCTGCTTGTACGAATGTCATCAATCTCCCAATGTTCATAACACTCACAAGCATTGCTCCCCTACCATCCCTCTTGGGTCCTCTATTCAACCCATCAACATACATCCCATCCTTCCTCTCATGTCAGCAATCATGTCCGGAGCATAGCGAGATAGTTGCGTGAACTTCAACCCATACTCTTGCACAGTCATAGAGCCCTGTTTCTGATTTAGGAACTCTCTCACCTTAGCCTTTCTTTTATCTCTTGGGAAGATACGTCCCAAGAAGGCCTCCTCGAACACTGCCCAAGTCAAACATGGAGCATCATCCCTTCTATTTTTCTTCCATTGGTCGAACCACAGTCTGGCCACACCCTTGAGTTGGTACGCAACCAGTTCAACCCTATCAGCATCAGCTACATGCATCACTTGGAACACCTTCTCAAGTTCCTTCACATAGTTCGCAGGATCTTCAGAGGATGCAAACCCCGTGAACTCAAGCGGGTTCATCCTCAAAAATGCTCGGACTCTAGAGGTGTCATGAGCATCTTGTCTACCCGCTCCTTATCTCACAGCAGGTGTTGTGACAGCCTAGGCTAGAGCTTGAATAGCCCAGCGTAACTCAGCATTGGAGACCTCATATTGAGGGGGTTGCTCAATAGGGATAGCTTGGTCCGCAGGCTCCTCGTGTACTTGAGGCTCAGGTGGGTTAGCATCTTGCCTGGCAGGACATCCCCTTCCTCTGACAGCTCTTCTGGGAGGCAAGATATCAACTCTGCACGTGTAGAGCACGAATTAGAAGAGAGTTTTCATAGAGCTTAACTCTATCGCACGAATTGGAATGAGAAGAAAAGTGTAACAATGCATAATGTACTATAGCCTCCTGCATGAAATGTGGTCGACAACACACCCATAAACAAGACTCTACTAGACATGGCTTCATAGACTCCCTAAGACACTTGAGCTTTGTGCTCTGTTACCAAGATTGTCACACCCCAGGAGGGTACCCTTGGCGTGGCCGACACCTAGAGACTATCACTAGTCTGCAAGCGAACCACTTAGCCTCATAACATTCATTCAATCAAATAACTCTACTAAACAGCAGAAATAAAAGTAAGTAAGTGGGCACATCTCGTCTAAAGTCTCAGATAAATGGATAAAAATAGAGGCTAGTAGGAAGAAACTAGCTCACAATCTCATCATCAACGTTCAACCATCTTTATGAAGCCTCTATCACTAATCATGTGGTGCCAGTGATAGTCCCATGGCTACCAAAAACAAAATAAAAGAATAGTCCAAAATCTAACTCTAAAGCAAGATGAAATAATCATAGTGGATCCTCGGAAGTAGGGAAGGTTCACCAAACAGTTGTGAATCTCGGATCTTCAACGGAGCACCTGTTGACGATCTCTAGTACCTACCTCTGCATCATTAAATGATGCAATCCAAAAGGGACATCAGTACTTGAAATGTAATTATGTAAAATAGTTGAATGAAACAGAAACAGGCAGATATGGAAACAACATCAACTCAAAGTAATCATCAAATAACATCAAATCGTCAAATGTCTATCTATACAAGAATAAAGAGTAGACAAGTGACCTGTCAATAACTCAAACTCATCAATCATCTCAAACTCATCTCAAAGGAGCTCACCTCATCTCATCTCAACTCAGAGTACTCAAGGTAGGAAATTTATGGGAGTTTCTCTTATCCGACAACAATCACTTATGAGCCAGTGAATGTACAACAATCTCGCTGATGTTGCCACAGTCATTCCAAACTTTCCAGGTAGGGAACGATCGAAATCATATCATCTCACCCAATATGGAGTCAGTATTAAAAGGTCCGCTATTGCTTTCAAGGAATATTACTCTCAAGGGAACTATAATATATGTGATGGTTCTACACCTCACCTACGTTTGGCAACATAGTTTGATGAATTCGAGTATGACTAACTCTCACTCTTTCGGTGCTCGATACTTCTCTCATGACTCAATGCTCATAAAACCTCCACCTCAACAAATCTCATAGGGACTCGAACCCCATCATCGATCAGTATCTGATAGGAACTCAAACCCTGTCATCATTCAATTCAACTCTTAGGGACTCTAACCCTTTCATCAATCTCGTCGGGACTCGAACCTTTTCATCAATCAACTCATATGGACTTTAACCCTCTCATCAATCAATCTCGTCAATGAATCATGATTTAGAACGATCGTTAGGAATTAATCGATTAGACACATCGGTAGAGTTCATTTATAAAGACTCATAAGATAATCAAATTCTATCAACTCATCATCATTCTCTCATCACAATCAATAATCTCAACTCAAGGCTCTAGACTCAATTCTCAAGTTCATTATACATGCTTTTCAAATTAGTCATGTAGGGTTATGCAAAATCTCACGAAAAATGTTCAATTCAAGAAAACAATTAGTATGATGATCATCAACATAGAAAAACATGTAATTTCAAATAGAATTTTAAGAAAACCCATCAAGGATTCATGTATGGAGACTCTTGAACCATCAACTCATTTATGACCACTATGGGGCACATGAGAGAACAATCTCATGCTTTAAGTTTAGCCTTACATACCTTGGATGAAGCTATCAACCAGTCACGTCAAGGATTTCTTCTTGAATCTCTCAAAGTCAAGCTCTTCTCCTTTTTCCTCAAGCCCTAGCCTTGTTAGATTATGGAATAGGACTTGAATGGGGGGTTTAGACCCTTTTTACGTCAAAAAGACCTTATTAGATTGTGTATAGAGTTTAGGATGGGTTGGAAATAGACTAGAATGCCCCTCGTAAAATTTAGAAATTTTTAGCTCAGACTGGTCGCGCATTGTGTATTTTCAGAAAAGTTTCTAAACGAGTTTTTCTCAATCCCGTCAAATATTTTCAAAAAAAAATATAAGTGCTGGTCCACGACATAGGCGCGACGCGCTCCTGTCTCGCACCAACACTGTTTTGCGCTTCGGATCGAAAAATTATCTTTTGATTGGGTCGCTCTAAAGATCGACCGAGTCAATTTTTTGTGTTGATCACGAATTCGGCCTCGAATTTTCCATACGAACATTAGAAGATGCGTTACGCGCATACCCTTCCTTTAGGTGTATTATGGTAATTTTACGGAGCGTTACAATTACCATATGTATGCTTATGAAATGCTAAGAGGCTTGGATAATACGCCTTTCGATTTCACATTTTTCATGTTACGACTAGGCCCCAGATTTGGGCATGACAAATTTGGTACGAGAACACAAGATTTTAAAGTGTATAATGAAAAAACATAATTAAAAAAAATTAATTAAAAAAAAGAAAAAAGTAGAAATCAAATTAGTGAAATTTGGATGTGGTCCTGACATATATTGACAAGATATTGATGTGGCATGCGTGAATAACACCACTAATAACGAGATTGACACAATATTATTAAGGGCACATTAATTTATCTAAGAATAAAAATGAGGATAAATAAATGTCCGTAAAGTTAAAATACTAATCAAAGGTGTTGTTTTGGCCCAAAATGTGTTTAAGAAAAACTAGAGAAAATATTGGAAAGTGGTATTTGGCCATAAATATTTATCTACCTCCTCTAAAAAATTTGTATTATAATTTGAGTAATAAGATTGAGAAAAAGAATAATTTATTTTCAATGAACTATAATTTTAACTCAATTAGTGATAAGTTTGAGTATACAATTAATGTATTAGTCTTGCTCATATTGTTAGTTTGTTATTGTTGAATGTCATCAATTATATTATAATATTTTTTTTTAACGGAACATATTCATTATAGAATAAATATACAAACTCATGGATATTTTTTATAATCTTTAGAATTTATGAATATAAATTATATTTTTTAAAATAGTCAAATATACTTGAAAAAATTTGGGCTCAATTGCATGGTGAGTACAATGATATTTTCATACACCGTGATAATTTCATAAAAATTGTAGAATACATCTTTTACAGTCATAAATAACACTATTTGTAAGTACAATGATATTTTCATACTCCATGCTAAATCTTGGACTGATGGTCTGAGTTCTCTGATAGCTGTCACACAAATGCATCAACTCTTTTAAGATTCCAAATCGCAGCCTGTTTGTCTCTTTCTTAAACAAACACTTCTCTTTTTTTCATATTTATTTTACAAAGAAAAACACTAATTTTTTCAAAATTTCTCCAATTTTTCAGATGGACGGACTAAATAAGTAAATTATAGTTCATAAAAAAGATATTAAAATATCTTAAGATAACATATTGATAAATTACAAATATCTATGTATTCTTTCTATCGATAAATTTTTATGATCACAAAGTTTTAAATATATACAAGTTTTTAGTAGCCAATCAACAACAATATAAGTAAGTAGCTACTTATTAATATAATTCTTTCACATGGTACATGTAATTTCTTCATGACAGACGTGTGTCTTTTTTTCTTTTTTGTAAAATTTAAGATAATGAAATTCTTACTAAATATACAAATATGTAAAGTTTTATATTTAAAAAATTTTGAAATCTCGAAATTCTGTCTTTTGAAATATTTGAGATTTGAAATCTCACAAATTTTGTTTTATTTTAATCTTTAACTTTAATTTTGTTTTATTTTAATCTTTAACTTTAATTTTTATATTTCATTTTGATATTTTTGTTCAAAGAATCAACAATATAGGAAAAGTGTGCTCCACATACCATGACATGACACAAAAGCCGATGAAAAATAAATAAACAACCCATCTAACTTCCCTTTATTTTTTATTTTGAGACCCTATCTTACCTTTGTTTTACTTCACGCTTCATTTCTAATTTTTATGTATCATTTAAATACAAATGCTAATTTTGTAATTTCTTTATTCTTATTTATACTCTTTATTTTCACTTTTTCATTTTATAGTCGATGTTTGTCCATTATTTTCTAAAATATCTTTTTAAAAAAATAACAAATAAATTTTTCAAAAAAAAAATATTTTGTCGAGTTTCTCTATATCTTTTCTTGAAAAATAACCAAGGAAATTGTATCGATTTTCTTTCTTAAACAATCAATTGAATTAAATAACACCATATATATTTTTTTCATATTCAAGCTATTTGAATTTAACTCAAATACTAGCTTTCTAATTTTTCATTCAACTCACTACTTGTAAAAAGAACTCCTCTTCAATAGAAGTAAAAAAAAAACTTTTGTTCATTGCCAAAAGAAACGTTAAACTTGATAGACTTCGTTGGGTTGTTATTGATTTTTCTAGGAAAGAAAATTGACTCACTTTTGACTTGTTATTTTCATGCAAAAATACAGAAAAATTCTCAAAAAAAAAATTATTTTTAAAAGAAAAATCAATATCCATCGGTCAATTTTTCTTTTTTACGAAAGCTAACATGCGAACATCGATTTTTAAATGCAAAATTACAGTTAAAGAACATATATAAAAATTTAAAAAAATATAAAATTAATATTTTTTTTAAAATTGTATATAAAAAATAGAGTTGAATGACTAAAATGGAACAACCATGATAAAGTGTCAAAACAAAAATTAAGGGTAAGTTAGGGGGGCTAGCCCCAATAAAATAACTGTTGTGCGAATTTTTAATCACTAAATAAAATTTTAAAATCTTTCCATCAGCAGAGAAAATTGTTTTTTACTTCAATTGACCGTATCTCAAGAGTAAAAGTGGTGGTATGGATGGTGATAAAAATCAAAGAAGAAATAAAATTGGATTTAAAAAAAAAATACTTTTTGGCTTTCACTCTCTTAGAAAAAGTGTGATCCATATATTCTTGCCACATCACTTAATTCAGTTTAAATGATACACTTTTAATAATGTTTCACACCCGCACATATGGTTGAATATATAAGGAAGTTCACACACCCTAGAATATCCATTATTAAAGTGCTTGTTTAGAACAAATTATAATTAAAGTGTCAAAATGAAAAATTGTATCAAGTTTAAGGGTCCTTTACGTGTTTGGCCATTTTTTGTTTACTCTATGGTTTGAATTTTTATCCGGTAATGTGTATTCATGACTATATATCTTATGTAGCAATAATTTCCTTCACATTCAATGTGAAATTATTGTGGATGAATAAAATTGAATTTAAAATCGCATTATACTGTAAATTGAATAAATTCGGAAAATTTTTGTACTAGTATTTTGATTGAGGTGATTTAATATTGGGAAAAAAATCTGATTATATTTTGATTGGTTTGATTTAAACTTTAAAAAGTCAATTCAAAAATAAATTAATTTGTCCAAGAAAAATCAACCTCGGCTATATAATTTTTTAAATTTATACATTAAAGTATTTATTTTGGTATAATTTCTAAATATTTCTTTATACGTTTTCATAATTATATTCTTTTTAACATACTATTTTAAGTTTATTTAAAATTTTGAATGATCCAATAAATATTATAATTCATAGATAATTCAAACAAATAACTTAATTTTAGTGATTATGTAACTAACCCTTATTAAACTTATTTTGATGCGATTTAGTAATGAAAAATTATAATTTAATTTATGAATTTAATATAAATGAAAATGAGAAAAGGAAATAGTGAGTGGAATGGCACTTTATTATTGAAGTGACCAAAGTCACAAAAGGAGGTAAAGTAGAAGTCGTGAGTCCTGAAAAAAGGGGGTACGTGTCGAACATTGACTATAACCAGCCCAAAGTTGGATGAAAAGTAAGACCTCCTCAGTTACGATACATATTATGTATCTATGAATAATTTCATTACCATAAAATGGACTTTTTAAAATAATATATATCAAAGTATAAAACAGCTTTGTGTTTGGAATAAGAAGTTGATGTTTTCAGAATGTCAATTTAAGGGTAACTTGGCTAAAAGGGGTTTTGAAAACTCAACTTGCCATTTGTCACAAGTTTGGAGTTATTAGTGAAAGAGACATTATTCATGATGTTATCATTTTAAGTTTAACAGATGTGGGTTTAAAATGTCAAATATATTATTGTATTATTAAAATTATTAGTTTAAATATATCCCTTGTAATATTTTTTATTTAAGTATACTTTTTTAATATACTTTGGGTTCAAATATATCTTCTCATTGTATTTTGACATAGAATCCCACATTATTAAGAAAGAGAATTTCTTTTCTCAAGAACAAGCATCAAGGTTCCAAGATCAAATATATTCTCCAAGAAAGCTAGTATTCACCAAATTTCTATTGTAATACCAATCTTTCGGGGAAAATTGAATTGAAGAAGAATTAGAGGTTTTTGGAGAAAGAATTAGTGAAATTACCTCACCCATTTGAAGAAATTAGAGTTTCCGGACATAATCCAGATTCTGGCGAGATAAGCCAGCAAGAAACACACTCCGACGTAGTTTTTCGGCGACTTCCAAAATTTTTATTTTTCAGTATTTCCCAACAGCATTCAATTCGAGAAATCGAGATATAGGTCAACATCCTAGTGAACTCTAATCCTTGACTATATTTTCCTATACCATTTCATTTTTTGATATTATTTCTTGATTCTTTCTAACTAATATTGCGGCTGCCTATTATTCTTGATTCTTTCTCACTAATATTGTGCATTAATCTTGAAATCAACCCGATCCTTCTAAGTTGTTTCATTTCGCAAGGAAATCAAATTTCAAGGGACTGTGGGTTATTGGAATAACACCTCGTCTCTTTCCTGGTTTCCTAATTGTGGCAGCCTATTATTCTTGATTCTTTCTCATTAATATTGTGCATTGATTTGTTTATTTCTTGCTTACTGTTATTGTGCTTGATCTACCTATTTGTACTTGTTTTACATATTGTGATTAGTAAGTAGTATACCCGTATATTCCTTATGTTGTTTGTTGGGTTGCATAGTTTTCACTAGAGCGCTTCCTGATCTTGGTAGCTTAGTAGTCTATTACTTCTTAAGTTTAGTGGCGTCAGGATTGAATGATAGACTAGGGTCATGTCGTCGACTGGGGTCGAGGGTAAAGAGTAGGGGCGGTAAGAGGGTCTCGGGCGTATGTAAGTTAAGGATAGAGTCATGGAATATAGGATCACTAACAGGAAAATCCATAGAGCTAGTAAAATGTCTTAAGAGGAGTCATATTAATATAGTGTGTGTTCAGGAGATCAAATGGGTAGGTACCAAAGCTCGGGACGTGGATGGGTTTAAGATGTGGTACTCGGGTGGTTCTAAGGATAGAAATGGGGTAGGCATCCGAGTAGGCGAGGACCTTAGGGAGTATGTGTTTGAGGTTAGGAGGGTTAATAATAGGATGATGCTTATCAAACTCGGGGTTGGTAGGCATATAGTGAATGTAGTTAGAGTGTATATGCCCCAAGTAGGCCTAGATGAGGAAGTCAAAAGATTCTTCTGGGAAGATCTGGATGAGGTTGTGTGAGGCATACCAGAGACACAAAATCTTCATTAGGGGTGACTTTAATGGGCATATTGGGGCAATCACTAGCGGGTTTGAAGCTGTTTATGGAGGTTTTGGTTTTGGGGAGAGGAATGGAGGTGGGACGTCTCTCTTGGATTTTGCCAAATCCTTTGTGTTAGTTATTGCTAACTCATGTTTCCCGAAGAGGGAAACCCACTTGATTACCTTCCGTACTACGGTAGCTAAGACTCAGATAGATTATCTACTTCTCTGGAAGGGAAATAGAAGTCTATGTAAGAACTACAAGGTTATTCCGAGTGAAATACTTTCACTCAACATACGCTTCTAGTGATGGATTTAGAGATTAAGAGAGAAAAGAAGAAAAAGGTTATTTATGCCCAACCGAGGATTAGATAGGGATGCCTTACTCCTTCACTCTCCTGAGAGATGGAAGAAAAGTTGAAAAACTTAGAGGCTTGGAGTAGTGGAAAAAATGTGAATAATATGTGGGACAATACTGCTAGTGGCATTAGAAATGTAGCTACCGAGGTACTAAGGGTTTAGAGAGGGACCTTTGGTGGACGTCAGGGCGATTGGTGGTGGAATGAGGAAGTTCAGGCCAAAGTGAAAGATAAGAAGGTTGCTTACACGAAGTGGTTGGAGTGTAGGGATGAAGATGAAAAGTGAATGCTTAAGGAGACATATAAGACGGCTAAGTCAGAAGCAAAGATAGCGGTGACGAGTGCTAAGACAGCAGCATTTGAGCGCCTATATGAGGAGCTAAGTGATAAAGGCGGGGACAAGAGATTGTATAGGCTTGCTAAAGAGAGAGAAAGGAGAGCTCACGACTTAGACCAGGTGAAGTGCATCAAGGATGAGGAGGGTGAGGTGTTGGTGGATGAAACTTCCATTAAACTAAGGTGGCAAGCTTACTTTCATAAACTCTTAAATGAAAAAGGAGATAGAAATATTGAGTTGGGTGAGTTGACACACTCTGAAAGTCATCGTGATTTTGGTTATTGCAGGCGGTTCAGAGTTGGGGAGGTTAGAAGGGCTATTAGTAGGATGAATAGAGGGAGGGTGGTCGGACCCGACGAGATTCCGGTAGATTTTTGGAAGAACATGGTCAAGGATGGCATAGAGTGGTTGACTAGACCATTTTAATGCCATTATGAAGATTGCCAAGATGTCTGATGAATGTCGGAGGAATACAATGGTTCCATTTTACAAGAACAAAGGAGATATTCAAAACTGTAACAATTACAAGGGTATCAAGTTGTTAAGTCACACTATGAAGGTATGAGAGAGAGTGGTGGAGATGAGGGTGAGAAGATTAGTGTCTATTTCGGATAATCAGTTTGGATTCATGCTGGGGTGGTCAACTACTGAAGCAATTCATCTTGTTCGGAGATTAGTGGAGAAATATATGGAAAGAAAGAAGGACCTTCATATGGTGTTCATTGATCTCAAGAAGGTCTATGGTAAATTTCCAAGGGATGTCCTATGGAGGTGTCTAGAGGTGAAAGGTGTCCCAATGGCATATATCAGGGCGATTAAGGACATGTACGATGGAGCCAAAAATCGAGTAAGAACTGTGAGAGCAGACTCAGAGTATTTTCTTGTTGAGATGGGACTCCATCAAGGATCTATGTTGAGCTCTTTCTTATTTGCCTTAGTGATGGATGAGCTAATGCGATCTATCCAGGAGGAGGTTCCATGGTGTATGCTATTTGCAGATGACATAATACTGATTGATGAGACTCAGAATAAAGTTAATGATAGGTTGGAGACATGCCTTGGAGTCCAAAGGATTCAAACTGAGCAGGACTAAAATAGAATACATGGAGTGCAAATTCAGTGTTGCAAGGGATGAAGCAGACATTAATGTGAGGCTTGCCATTCAACCTATCCCCATGAGGAAAAACTTTAAGTATCCGGGGTCCATCATCCGAAGTAGTGGCGATATCGATGATGATGTCACACATCGTATTGAGGCAGCATGGACTACATGAAGGCTTGCCTCTGAAGTATTGTGTGACAAGAAGATACCACCTAAACTCAAAGGTAAGTTTTATAGATTGGTGGTTAGACAATTTTTACAGTATGGGGTGGAGTGTTGACCAATAAAAAATGCACATGTTCAGAAGATGCATGTCCCAGAGATGAGGATGTTGAGATGGATTTGTGGTCACACAAGGAGGGATAAGATTAGGAATGAGACCATTCGGAAAAGCTAGAGGTGGTCCCGGTAGCTAATAAGATGAGGGAAGCGAGACTGCGATGGTTTGGACATGTGCAGAGAGGGAGTATCAATGCTCCTGTTAGGAGGTGCGAGAGGTTGGTTTTGGGAGTTACACGGAGGGGTAGAGGTAAACCGAAGAAGTATTAGGGGGAGGTGATCAAACAAGATATGTCGAAACTGGATCTCACCGAGGACATGACCTTAGATAGAAAGGAGTAGAGGTCGTGAATTAGAGTAGCAGGCTAATTGGTTGATAAGGTTAGGTGGATGTCTGGCTGTGTGGTATAGTAAGGTAGCAGGTATAGGCGTGTTTTACATCATGTGTTGTCATTATGTATCGTATGTGTGTTACATATTGACATGTGTTTTTCGTTAATAGTCGCTTTTTCTGTTCCCTTCCCTTTCCTTTTTGTCATATCTAGCTTATTCTGCTTATGGGCCTTTGAGACGAGGGTTCCCAGGAACTAGCCTCTCAACTTCTATGAGGTAGTGGTAAGGTCAGTGTACATTCTACCCTCCCCAGACCCCACTTGTGGGATTCTACTGGGTATGTTGTTGTATTGTATTTTGACATAAATTTCTTCTTAATTTAAAAAAAAACACATAAAAATTAAACAATTGCACATATTTTCATTCCTTCCTTAACAATAAGAACCACATAGATAGCCATCTAAACTCCATGTCCGAAGGCCTAAACATGATCTCTCATGCCAATCTACATTATATTGTACAATGGGAATATGTTTACAACTACTTAAGAATGAAAACTTAGCCTACCTAGGCGCAAAGTCGATGTTGAATGATAAAAGAGTCCACTCCTAACTTTTGGCAAGAAATTCGATGGAGGCCAGCCCAAAATATATGGTTGTAGCGTTCTTTGTGCTATAACCCCTTCTTTTCATTCTTCCCAATCATAGAACAACCTTTTTGAGTTTTTCAGAGTGGCTCTTCTATATTTTAAGCAATTCGAGAAAAAGAAATTAAGAAACAAAGAATTCACATCTTTTAATTCTGACTTGTCGATCCTGCTATGGTGAGTGCCATTCTGCCATGACAGGTGCTATTTGTTGTGGCGGGAATATTTCCCCTATAGTGAAGTAATGCTGGTCTAGGGGAAAAGTATTAAATCGTAGGTTTTGTCCCACCCAAATAACTATAGTCCGGATAGTTACACTAATAAGTAATAGTTTAGGTACAAAATTCATATTCCCGATATTTTAAGTATGAAACTAAAAAAAGAAAATTAGATATGTTTCTGTCACTTCTTCACTCTATATTTCAAGTAAAAGGCTTTTCCAAATGCTCCATAACATGTAATCCTATTTTTTGAGCGAATGGTGTTTGAATTGACCTTTTTTGAGTGAATTATAAGTTAAAAGTCATAAATTGAAAATTTCCAACTTTTGGCTTTTGAATTTTTTTCAAAAATATTTTTTTAGCTTTAAAAAAATGCTTAAAAATATTTTTTTTATATTATTAAATATTTTAAAAATTTTAAAAATGCTTAAAAATAAAAATATAAAAAATCCATCCAAACCCGGACCAAATTCTTTTGGCTTTTTCAAAAGGATATAAATACTTGCCTATAATCTGGATTAATACGTTACTGTTTTCATTATACATGCACTATGTTTCATGCAAGAGAAACGTCATGTGCTTTCTTCCCTTTTTGTGCTATATTTTTATCTGTAAATATTTCTTTCAATATAAATTATCACAACGTAGAGTTCTTTTTGTTTAAATTCTATTTAAACTTATTATAAATCGATTTTATAATTGATAATAAGAAAAGATTAATTATTGGAGGTTCAACCAAGGAAGGGAAACTTTTCCCTTTGCATAAAGTAAATTGTTTTACGGTCAGAAGATAATACTTCATATTCATTTTTCAGTAAGAAAGACACTAACTTTTTAAAAAAAATTCTTTAATTTTTTCAACAATCTTGCTAAATAAGCAAATTCTAATTCATAAATAAGATATTAAAATAACACATTAATAAATCACAAATATCTATATGTTTATTTTATTAATAATTTTTTATGATTACAAACTTTCAAATACATAAAATTTTATAATTAACAATAACAATAATAAGTAGCTATTTATTAACACAATTTTTTCACATGATACCTGCAATTTCTTCAAGGGGGACAAGAGTCTTTTTTATCATATTAAAATAATAAAATTTCTACAAAATATACTTATGTGTAAGTTTTATATTTACAATTTTGAAATTTCAAATCCAATTTTTAAAAAAATTTGAGATTTGTTTCCGAGTTGCATGTAACGGTCAGTTAATACATATACATATATATATTTTATATATATGTGTATTCTTTCATAATTATTATCGTTTAACACATTATTTTAAGTTTAATTAAAAATTTGAATGATTCAATAAATTTACAATCATAAATATTAGTGACTCTAATAAAACCAAATCAAAAATTAAATTAATATTAAGACTAATAGTATAAATCAATTCAACAATAAGAATAACACTAATATGGTTTTTTTTTACATTGATTTAGACAATTAAAGCATAAATTCATTTTAGTGATCATTAAACTAATACTTATTAGACTTAATTTTAGCATGATGTAGTACTTAAAAAATTATGATCATTTTTGTTATGACTTACTTATTTTTATGTGATTTCATTATTATTTTTCATTGAATAATTTAGTATTATCACTCAAATCATATTTTGTATTATTTTCTTAAGAAATATCCTAGATAGTTTTATCTTGATAAACTTAAAAAAAGATTATAGCACAAGTTAAATATATATTTATATGAATATTTTATCAAAAAAATCTGAAAATTTAAGAAATTCCAAAAATCTAAAAAACATTCAAGGTTTGAAAAATCTAAACTCAATTAATTTGATTTGATTTATGTATTTGAAAAATTCAAACTAATTACACCTCCCACGTGGACAATATTTTTCTTCCGAAAGAGAAATCCAAAAAAATAAATTGCGAAAGTTGTTGAAGGTAAATGAAAAAGAAAAAAGGAAATAGTGAGTGGTATGGCACTTTATAATGAAGTGACAAAAAGGTGTACTGACTCCTCAGAAAAATAGGTACGTGTCGAACATTAGCGGCCCAAAGTTGGACCAAAATTATTATTCTTTTAAAACATTCAGAATAGTACCTATTTTCTGTGTTGATTGACGTATAAATTCAAAAAGTACTCCATTATCGACAAATATAATAAACAAATCTATATACATATTTCATGTATAACATTAAACTAATAATCATTTGGAATTTTTTTCTCTATTTATAATGTCTATGAGCTTAAATATAAATCTAAAAATACTTATATTAAGATAATAAATATTATTTTATAACTAAAAGATATTACATAGAAGGAATATTTAAAATATCAAGAATAAAATAGACATCACACAAAATTAAGGAGAGGATGTCTATTGTTCACAGTTGGAGAGGGGGAGTTTAAATTTTAAATAAAGTTGAGGGTGTAATTGACTTTCACCCAAAAATATATACATTAAAAAAAAGTAATTATCTCATGTTTTTATTGGCAAAATGACGATCATTCAAACAAATAACAATAACAGACCCAGTGACATCTCATAAATGGAGTCTAGGGAGGGTTAAATATACACAAACCTGTAACGCCCGGTAAATTACCAAATTACTCCTAGGGAAGAGGTGTGCGTAAAATGTGTCTTTCGATGTTCGAATTGAAAATCCGAGAGCAGATTCGTGATCAACATTGAAAATTGAGTGGGAGGAGGGTCTCAGTCGATTTTTAGAGCGACCGAGTCAAAAGATAATTTTTCGTTCCAAAACGAAAAACAGTGTGACTGTGCGATTGAACCGCGTCGAGGACCTGTCGCGGAGCCACACTTATGTTTTTCTGTGATTTTTCGACGGAGTTAAATTTTTCGAAAAAACACTGTCTGCGACAGGTCCGCGTCACGGACTGTGTTATTTCAGGTGGGGAATTTTTTTTTAAAATTACAGAGGACATTTTAGTACATTCCTATCTATCCTAAACGTTCCCTTACGACCAATAAAGGTCGGTTTCTAAGAAAAGGGTTTCAAAAACCCCATTCAAGAGGTGTTTCTCCTAGAAGTCACTAAGTCAAGGCTTGAGGAGAGTTGATGTTGAGGAGATCAAGAGAAGGTTGTGCAAATTCGTGTTAGCAAATCATCCCAGGTATGTAAGGCTAACCCAAAGCATGGGAATGTTCTCCCATGTGCCCTCTTGAGTATATTAAATTGTGTATATGAACATAAGGAGGTTAATGTGAAGAGCTTTGAGCATGTATTTTGTATTTTACTTTATGCATATGTTTTCCTAAACTGATGATCATCATAAAACTGAATTTACCTTCATAATTCATTTCATATGTGTTTTCTTTAAAAACCCTATGACTATTTTATTAAAAAGGTGTAAGAACGCACTAAGAGATGAGTCTAGAGCCTAAATGAGAATGATGTTATGAGGTTGTGATTGTGTTTCACATTTGAGGAGAGTCTTGATGATGATGTTGATGAGCATGATGTTTTATGATGTCTTAAACTTGAAAGTTTAATTTCTAAAAGAGTATCTTGAGCCCCTGATGTTGATGTTGATGTTGATGTTGATGTTGATGTTGATGTTGATGAGGTGAGATGATGTCGATGTTGAGTTACTATGTCCCTACGGGACAGATGTTGATGTTGAGGTATTATACTACGTCCCTACGGGACTGATATTGATGTTGAGGTATTATGTTATGTCCCTATGGGACTGATGATGAGGTATTATGTCCCTATGAGACAGATGAGGTTGAGGTTTTATGAGCATGTCGAGTTCTGGGAGGAGTATTGAGCACCGAAATGGGTAAGAGTGAGTCCCACTTAAACCCATTAACTACGTGGCCCGCGTAGGAAGAGGGGATTGAACCGCAATGTCTTGTCCCAAATGAGGAATGAGGTTTTTCTTGTGGATCCACTAAGGTTGATGTCCTTTACTCCGGGCAGGGTATTGGATGGATGCGGCAACAACATCGCTTCGTTGTATCATCACTGGCTCATAAGTGATGGTTGTCGATTAGAGAAACTCCCAATTAGGTTCCTTTGATAGGCCTCTGCTGTTGATGTTGATGTGATGTTCTGAGTCGATGTTTCTCGAGTTGAGTCGATGTTGATGTCCCCTGAGTTGAGTTGATGTTGAGTTTCCTTGAGATGAGTTTGATGTGATGATAATGTTGAGATGAGAGGTTGATGGGTCAATTGTCTATTCTAATCTCTTGCCTTAGATAGACGTTTGACGTTCTGATGGAGTATGATGTTCGAGTTAATATTTTCCTATGCTATTGTATTTATATTGCTATTCAACTATTTTACATGCCAGTACATTCCACGTACTGACGCCATTTGGCATTGCATCGTTTCATGATGCAGATACAGGAGTTAGAGGACTTCAGCAGATGCACCGTTGAGGTCAGAGATTGCGAGTTCCAACATTGGTGAGCCTCTTTGATATCCGGAGAAAACCATTTACTTGATGTTTCTCTGATTTCATTGAGTCTGGTAGCCATGGCATGGCACCATTTTTAGACAGTTGAGTCAGGTTAGAGGCTTCATAGATATGATGTCGAGGTTTGATGTTGATGGATGTCTTTTAAGAATTGAGTAGTACATTTTCTATTTACTGCTTATGATGAGACCGATATTGGCCATTTGGCCCTTTATTTGAGGTAGCTCATTATTCTAATTCCGCTGTGTTGATGTTAAATGACTGTCCTGAGAACAAGTGGTTCGCTTAGGGGCTAGCAATAGTCTCTGAGTGCCGGCCACGTCTAGGGTACCCTCCCGGGGCGTGACACTCATCACTATCTCATAGAGATGGGGAGGTTGTTTCCATAAGACCCTCAGCTAAAAAATATCAGACCCCAAAAGCAGAAAAATAATGACTAAAGTGGGAAGTAATTGGTAACATATAAATACAATAAAAATAACAAATATGAGACGCAGAATAACAACACAAGATATAAAGACACAAGTACACGACTAATCCTACTAACTTACTATAACACAAGGCTAGATATCATCCAACCCCTACCATCCTATAAACATTTTACCCTAATACGCCACCTCCACTCTTTTCTATCTAAGGTCATGTCCTCGGTGATATGGAGTTCCGTTATATCTTGTCTAATCACTTCCCCCCAATATTTTTGGTCGATTCTATCCGTCCACGTAACTCCTGAATCCAGTCCTCTCGCACCCCATTACAAGAGCGTCGACACTTCTTCTTTGCACATGCCCAAACCATTGCGGTCTCGCTTCCTTCATCTTGTCTGCCACAGAGGCCACCCTAACTTCTCGCGAATACTCTCATTAAAAAAAAAAGATATGAACATTACTAAATAAAAATTACTGCTTAAACTTTGGTAGCTTGCACTAATTGTTTTTTGGGAATGAGCCTATATTTAAGAAAAAGTTTCATTCATTGGGATCCTTCCTTTCTTCAAACGGGATGAAAAGAGATAGAATCAAGTTGATTTCCGAAAGGCCTTTTTGGATATTCCTCAATGTCCCGGCTATTCACGGAACGTGAGAAGCAGATGATTAATCATTTGTTTCCGGAAGAAATCGAAGAATTTCTTGGGAATCTTACGAGATCCATTCGTTCTTTTTTCTCCGATAGATGGTCAAAACTTCATCTGGGTTCGAATCCTACTTAGTCCACTAGAGATCAGAAATTATTGAAGAAACAATAAGATCTTTCTTTTTCCAAGCGATTGGAAAATAAAGAAATGGGTATTTTATTTCAAAAATAATAGCTAGTTTTGCACCTTTTTTAAAAACAAAAAAATAGCAAAAAAAATTCATATTTATATATTTTTATTCAAAAGAAAATGATTGTTGATACATGTTTTAAGAAATAATTAGCCTTATTCAAAAATTCAGATTTACAAAAATGATCACATTGCTCTTTGTTTAAAAGAAAATTACAGAAATAGCCAATTTTATTTAATATTTTAGTTTTAGCCAAACGTAGTCGATTTTGCATGACATCATTCTTTTAACAATAAGAAGAGATTTGACCAAAAAAATAAATAAATGGCCACATATATATGTGTGTGTCAGATTTGCATTTTCTTAAAAAAATAAAGTCAATTTTTTCTTCAAATAAAATGGTATTAAAGCTTCTTTCTTCTGTTTTACTTTTACTTAAATTTGTCTGAGGGGTGGGAGGTACCCTTTGTAAACGAGGAAAATAAAAATTGTTGTTAAACTATGTGAGATGATTACAAAAAATATTTGTAATTGATAATTTGATCAAAAAATATCTTTGCCTTCGATAGTTTAATTGAAAATTTCACACTTCTTTTTTTTCCAAATAAATATATATTTTCTTTGACACACTTTTCTCTAATGAAGATTTTTTTAATTAGAAAATATTTATCCTACTTTAATTTAAAAAATATTAAACAATAAAAATATTTTATTTTATAAAAAAAATTTAATCTCTATCTAAATAAAAATCAGTATTGACATATATTATCACTTCAAAAAGTTGCATGTAGTGATTCTATTTAAATTGTTGAAATGAGGTTAAGAAAAAAAAAAAGATTATTTTCTACCTAATTGTAAGTTAAAGTGGTTTTAGAAAAACTAAAGTAAGAATAGGATTCTTTAAATAATATTTGTACCGAAATATCCTCATAGTAATTATTTCATGTCCCCATAATAACTTTATCATTAATTTTATTAGATAATGATAAAATTTTTGTAATAAAATTAAAATATTTTTATTTCTTAATATTTTTACGAATTGAAGTAGGATAATTAGGAAATATTATTTGAAAAATGACATTTTTAATTCATAAAGTAATTACAAGAATGTTTTTTTAGTTAAAACTATTAATTAAAAGCATTTGAATACATATCACATAATTTAAGGACATCTTTAAGGAACCTCTTCTCCCTTTGTGACCTCTTGTTACAGCCAATACAGCAAGCTAATGAGAGCTTTTTCAGAGATCAACAAGTATTACAACTAATGTAGCTGTATTTTCCAATGCACAAAACAAATGGTACGTAAAAGCAAAGTAAATGACTTGGTACTTTTTATGCTACAAAGAACTAAGGAAAAATCATTTGGCACCTCTTTTTAAAAATAATTATTGATTTTATTAATATTTTTTTATTTATAGTAATATTATAATAAATTTATTAAAAATGAATTATGAATGCAATATAAATATATTATAAATATTTGAAAATATATTATGCTTGTTTGGTAAAAAATTAACACAACATGTATTAAAATATATTATTTGTCTATATTATATATATTCTATAAATAATTTTCTGTAATATGTATTAAAATTACATTATAAATATTCTTTTATTATTGTTAAAAATGATAAATATTTTATGGTAAGTTTCTGGAGAAACGATGCAGCCGTACGTCCTCAACTTGAAATTGTTTTTCATATTGTACTTAATATTTACCTACTGGACTTGAGTAATAAACTCATTATTGACTAAAACGGCAGCCAACAACACAGCAAGCTCCCGCGTTTGCGTTCAGTTAAGAAGCCTTAATTTTTTTTAATTAAAAGGTGAAAATCAAATTCTCACTAATAAGTAATAAGCAATTAAAGTTGTGGTGTAAATATTATGATTGTAAATTAAACGGCTATGGATTGCTACATCAAGCTTATTATATTGAAGTACATATTATTGTAGGCTAATTTAACATGATAACAAATAAAAATTATAATTCTATGAAAAAAAAAAAAAATAGAGAGCCTGCATGGTCAGGTTCTGCAAATTAAAATTATACTTATTTTTTTAAAAGATTTGAATTGTTTGGTCAAAATTCAAAAGTACTTTTAAGCTACAATAGAAGGCATTTTTTTTGAATTATTTTTCTTCTCATCTCAAATAGAAGTAGAAGTAAAAAGTTATACTTTGAAGATAAACATATCTTTTTCAAATATTGGAATTCATCAAACTTACTACTCAAATATCACTACATCCCTCTTTACTTTAATTATATTGATGTAACTCACAATGTTAACTTCTCTTGCATATTAACTAAATAATCACAAATATATCTGCAACTTTTATCTATTTAAACAATATTAGCCGCAAAATGAATTTTGTCCGTCGTTCTTAAAAATATTAGTCCAACATAATTTATTTTTAGAAAATAACTAATCAAACATAAATTGTTTATCTTTCAAAGTATTTTTATAATAATATATGAGTGTTAATGTGAGATTTGAGAAGTACAAATATTAGTTCTAGTTTGTGATTGGTTAGCTTAAAAGTTTTCTTGTTCTAAAAGTAGTATTTTGACATAAAATGTTACCTCCGTAATTGGCAGAAAAATTGTTCCAAACTAATAAAAATACTTCTCAAAATAAACCGTTTTTAAAAGTCTTAAACTTTGAAAAAAGAATCTTATTCTAGAGTTAATTTCTTGACTAATCATTCAAATTCTTAAAAATTACTCAACAAACTAAATTTAGTTTTTTCATGACAATAAAGCCGTACGAGTATGTTCATAAATATTATTGTGATACTCAGGCACAATTTATTTAGCTTCCTATCTGATTATAGGCAAAATTGCTTATTCAAAAAAGTGAGGCGTTTGATTAAATTTTTGAGAGAAAATAATTTATTTTAGGAAGTACTAAAAATTATTTTTAATCACAAGTTAAAAAAATATTTTTTAAGTTTTAAAATAGTTGTCATATTTTGTTTTTCAATAGTTAATTTAATCAGGAAAAATCAAGTCAAATCGGAAGTGATCTCACAATTATCTATCTATAGACTATAATCTATCTATATCTATAGTTTATATCTATAATCGATAATATTAAAGCGTGAATATAAATGTTGATCGACTAAAATATTCTTCAAATGTTGAATGACCTTTATACCCTTCACAATTTACATTAAATAGGAATAAAATTACAATCACAAATATACCGCCTAAAGTTCTACAATATATATACTATACTAGTTAAAGAATGTGCTTTGAACATGTGTTTAATGCGATGGTACCTAAGATCCTCTTTAGCCTATTGACATTAAAACAATATCAACTACTATGTTTACGGCTATAATACCCACATATACACAATGAATTTTTTTAATATTGACTACCCACAAAAAGAAAATCAATGCCACAATTTTTTTTTAAAAAAAACTTTCAAAGTAAAAAAGAGCAATAATTGAATTGACAAAAATCACTATAATAGTAGTGTCATTTACTGTAACCTTAAAATAGAATAGCAGCGAAAGGAGTAACAATCAAGAAAGAAAAGAGACAAATCTTAGATTTCTCTGGCTACTTCTTTTAGTAACAACATGCTTGTTTTGTCCAAAATTATAATTTTCAACAGTAAGGAAAACATGAGAAATTATCAAAAAAAGAAAATCTATTGCCAATTGCTGATTATGTATAATATTTATATGATCTTTAACTTTATTAAAAAAAAAAAAGAATAATAAAGGATGATAATAAAAAATGTAAGAAGACGACTCGAATCAAAACTAAAATAAAATGTAAATATAGAAGTAGAAAAATGATGCATGTTACTAAAATAGTGTGATCAGAATAATACTTATATAAAATAGTAATTTTTTTTTAAATATGTAAACACTCCTAATAGATTTAAAAGTATTAAATATTATTATTTCTTATATATATCAAATAATTTTTTAATTAATTTTAAAATCTTAAATATTAGAATAGTAATTAATATAATTTTGAGAAAAGAATCATAAATAATAATCTATTTATTATAGAGTCTTTTCTTGAAGGATAAAAAATCCGATCAAAATTTGTATTTTTCCAAATTGATGCAGTTCTTTTTTTTTTTTAAAAAAAAAAAAAAAATTAGCCAAAACTATATACTCCTAATATTTTCTTTAGCCAAACATGAGATACTTTATGGCTTTTGTTTAGTCCTACTATATGTTTAGTTTGGTAAAAATAATTGCACTTTTTTTAAAAAGAAGAATAAGGGTATTTTTGCTAGACTCCATTGACAGTTAGTTTGCCAAAAATAACAATTGTTTTATTAAATTTTTCAAGATGTATATATTATTAGTATTTATCTATAATTACAATTTGAGAAAAATAGTAATGAATACTTTTATCTATTATAAAATCTTTTAATAAAGGAAAAAAAAATTAGCATATACAAAATCTCTTGAAAAAAAAATCTAAGTTAAAATATTGCAAGTGAAGCATATACAAATTAAATATATTCATTTAAATTGAATAGTCTGTTGCTATGTCACATCAATTAATTAGCACAAAACACATACAAAAAGATAGATTATTGAAAAATACCATATATAGAATTTGACAATTTCTAAAGCAAAATACACAATTATCTAATGAGAGCAAATGAATATATATTTAAGTTTATTTCCGCAATCATTGACTCTATATATCTTAAATGGTTTAATTGCTGAATAATTCTAAACTTAATGTTTCTTCATTGTCGCAGACAACAATTTTATTAAAAAAGTTTACATACTAAAGCTCATTTAAAAAAGAAATACTTAAATATGAATTTTTTTATTTTTATTTCATAAATGATTTATCAAACAAACATGGATTCATAAACTAAACATATACGAATATGGCATGATTTTTTTTGGAAAATAGTGTAAAGATGATTTTGTCTAAAGCGAATTGTTTAAATGAAGGACAAAAAATTTAAACAACTTTTCTAAGGATCTTCATACTTTTAATATAGTATAGATGTCACACCCCGATTTTCTCGAGTCATGATGGCACCTATCATATCCCACCGGTAGAGAAGCCATTTCGAAACTGCAAGTAATTAATATAAGAGAGAAGACTAACTAGGACACTAATAATAATATAACATTAACAAGAAGGACGAAAATTGAACTATATAAACAAAAGATCCCTCCTAGAACCTGAAAATCACTAGTATAGAGCTGCTACAAAATAAAAGATGAATACAAGTTTAGAAAGTTGACCAAAATAAAATAAAGCACTGGCTAGTATCAAAATATGCAAAAGACGGGCCAACAAACTAAAGGAGACATAAATAACTCCAAAATGCCAAATACTCATCTTGGCCTCTTAAATAAGTTGTTATAGGCTCGATAGGTCAGCACTGATAACTGGTGCTCGGACCTGTATCACGAAGGTCTATGTAGAGTGTAGTATGAGTACCAAAATAGTCTGCACCCAGTAGACATCATAGGATGACTGAGCTAGAAAAAGTAAAGACAATATGAAAAGGAGGGATAAGCCTAAACATAAGTCATGATGCAAAAGTTTACCATAAAGTAAAGTAAGTAACTAACTAGGGGAGTCTACAACTATCTACACCGAACCAAACCCTATTTAAAAGCCTAGATAGGACATTCATGTGCAATTAAAAGCAAAACTCGACCAAATCCCCATAAGCCTACCGAGTACATTGAAAATCTATAACTACATAGGATAGAGACTAAGGAATTTGTAACTCTGATGACTGAAGAATCGTATCCGCCAGACCCGAGAATGTTTTAGGTAATGAGGCCGAGATTGAGACTCGGATGCTCACCAAGAATATTAGTACAATAGAAGTCGGGACTAGGACCTGGATGCTCGTTATAAATAATAAGTCGGTAGAGGTCGGGCCTATAACTCAAATACTCCCCAATAAAATCCTAGAACGGAGGCCGAGGCTTAAACTCGGATGCTCACAAAAAGTTTGGTCGAAGGTGCCAAAAGTTTTCATTTCCACTGTACTCTAATATCCACCAAGAATTTCTTTCCATAACAAATTAAACAAGTATGATCACCTGACTATCAATCCAAAATAAAATGGAGCCGATTACGAAGTCTAGTATTACTAACACATTTTATAATCCACGAAACTTGGGAAGTTATGGGCGAAGGTTTTCATAAGAGTGATGTTACTACCTATCTAAGCCCAACTACCAGACTCTAGTTTGCTATGTCATTCTATAAGGATCTAGGTCAGCCAAATTAACGTCAGGGCATCTAAAGCAGGTTTCCATCATCTTAGCTAGGGATTCAATATCACATAAAGCACCAACAACTAGTAGGGAGAAAAATACATGCTTACAATTACCCAAAATTCCCAATAAAGGCCTAAACATGATTCTAAACATTCAATATATAAAAATAAGCTACCCAGCCCAAATCCCATCATTATCACAAGAATTTACACATTACAGCTCAATCTAAAGGTATGAACGTTGTCACCTACCTATAGGCTGATCATGCATGCTCTAACTCACTCTGCTGGAGCCTTTCCATTTTGTATGACTTTTGATTACTGCCATGCAGTCGAGAATGGAATCACAATATCAATACGATCATTTTGATACAAAATTTGCAAGAAATGGAGATAGACTAATTTCAAGGTCAAAATGAGAAAAGTGGGACGCATGCTAAATTTTTTGAAATTAACCTCGTAAAAAATTTCTAAACACTACCCTAAACTTGTGTTCCAAAACATGAAATAATTCGGGACTTGAAACAACCCAACCCGAACATGCAAAAAAACCAAAAATTAAGCTAAAGAGGATAACCGTGGCAACAACTATTTACATAAAATTACAATAAACAAGAGCCCAATAGCTGAAACTTACTCCTCTGTGATGTTCCTTGCAAAATATCCCCCACAATCGAGGATCTTGAATCACTCAATTCATACCTAAAATGAGTAAGAAATCATTCTCCAAAATTTTCTGAAAATGGAGCTAAAAAATGAGCTATGGCAGCAGTTACATCATGATTCTTACCTCCAATGAAGCTTCAAGTATGAATTCCAACTATGCCAATACATTCTTCTTTAAAACCACTTCAGATAACCCTAAAAATCACTGAAATCGGACCTAAAATAGCTGAGATATCAAGATTCAGTTTTTTTAAAATCAAGCTCATTAAAAGGTTATGTGTAATACCCCGCAAGTCGTATGATCGGATGAAGGCTAGAAATTTTATTTTCTGGAGAAGTGATGCAAGTATTCAGACTTTGTAAGGGTGAACCAAGGTTGCCTATAGCTCTTCCAAGTATTTTTGGCTAGGGGTACCTTCCAAGGAGTCCTTCATGAGCCATGGAAGGCACCATGGGCCGTGAAGGGGCTCGTAGAGGCTGCCTTGGCCCGAAAGGAGTGGTTTCCCAATTGGGTGCATACCATGGGCTAGTTCATGGGCCATGGTGCATACCACTCCATGTGAAGGGCTCCACAGTGAGCCCCTTTACCCTGTACCAGTACCCCTTGCACTCTACGGAAGGAACCACGAGCAATGGTGCACTTCATTGCTCGTGAAGTGTGCCGTAGAGGTGCATTGGGCAATTTTGCTAAGTCTTTTTTGAGTTCCTAATTAGGTATGATGTGTAAGGACTCCCCTTGTACTCCAAAAACCAGTTCCTAATCCATTCATATCACCTTATACACTCCATAACACTTAGTCCTTTATTCACTCACTCAAAATGCTTTGCGAATCTTTCTTTCAAGCTTTAGTCAAAGGAGTTCTATGGAACCTTCAAGATCAAGCTAAATTAACTTTAAAGCCTTCAATCCAAGCTTATGTATGTGTTTTAGGGGTCATTATGGGTCTCCTACATCAAGGCAAGTCTAAAGGAATTCCATTGGCTAAGTTTTTTGCATGTATCAATATAAGGATCAACTTCAAATGATTATATCTCCTTGCATAAAAATAATTAGGTGGACCATGACCTACCAAATTGAAGCTCTTTAAGTTAGATTTCCAATGCATCTAATTTCACCAAATTCCTAATTCGAAGAAAGAAGTTATTTTCGTTTTATTAAAACTTATCTTCAAGATTAAAAATCTTGCAAGGGTGCAGACCACGAAATCCACCATAGCTCGTGGTGCGCATCACAACCCGTGGTGCACACCACGACCCTTGAAGGTGGTTCCATGAAAAACACTTGCACCATTTTTCTGGTGCATTCCCAAAAGGATATAGGGGTCTTTTCCTCCTTTTCTGACACTCCTAGGAACTTTTTATGACTAAAATACTCCCCTAAATCACTTCTTAGTCCTTTCATACTGTGAGACCCTGTGTTTCTCGTCTTCCATATATATACACATAGGGTGGCGTGTCATATAAGACATATGTGATTTTGGGTAGAACCTAAGAATAGTAAGGCTGCCAATAAGTGGTAATGTCAAGGACCTAAAGTTTTAAGCCAAAGGAATACCCTAAATACACATTCAGGATTAAAGAAATGGCCCAAGTGACACCTCGCCTTTTTCAGAAGGTTTAAATTAGGTTTTACATTTCAGATGGGACTACAAGTGTATAATTTGCTAAAAATGGATTTTTTAAAAGGTTATTTTAGTATCACAAAGGTCATACATTAAGTTTTGGAATCAAGAAAGTTGCAAGATAAAAATTGGCCAAAGCTACCGTAAGTTTCTTTAAGAAATCCTTCTTAAATTTGGGTCAAATGTATCCGGCCATATATCCCAAAATATAAGAAGTTAGAAGGCCCGTGACCTATCAAATTGAAGATCTATAAGTTTAGTTTGCAACGCACAAAACTGCGCATCAAGACAACCTTAAAAAAAAGAGTTATGATAGTTTTACTGTGACTGCCCAATTAGGAAATTGGGTCATGGGTTGGGTCGGGTCAACCCACCTAGATGTCAGCTAATTTGAGCTTTTTAAAGCTTAAATCAGTTCTATTTCATCCCAAACAACATATAAAATGAAGATAAAGTTCCTTCAAGATACCAAGGTGATTTGGGTAAGTTTTTCACGTTTCCATCATTAAAATTCATCCCCGTGCCTAGAAATATGTGCCTTACATTTTGTTATTGTTTCCCTCTCCTATTAGCTGTGTTTGGAGTTGTAAAAGAGTGGTGTTCCTACTGATTATTATTGGCTTGCAGCTGGTGTGATCAGGTAATAATCTTGGGGCTCCTTTATAGTCATTTTTATGAAGTTTCACAGACATTTCCTCATATAAATACTATTTGCTTAATCTGGTCATTAATGCGAAATTTTGACTATTTATAGGTGTCTTTAAGCTGCGTATATATAGTTTTTGTGAAGCTTAGGACGTAAGAAATAACTATCATGAAGAAACTTTGGGAAATAGGACGTCCGTTGGGAAGGTATGTTATGACTTAGCTCCGTTCCTCCTTTTAGCACGAAATTCGAAAAGTTTCCCAAAATGTCAAATGCGATATCTTACTATTCTGTTGCTAGAAAGACCTTCTGTAAAAGGCACTGAAATTGTAGCTGAGTTTTCTTCATGATAGTATTAGCTCAAAATTCCATTCGTTCACTTAAACTAGACATTCAATATCTATATATCATTTTGTCGGTTTCCTGACTAACTATCCATATATTCACGGTATTTCTCTTTTCGGTGTAGTGCCATCAAAATAAATATAGGCTACGAAGAAAATGTAGTATTCATAATTAGTCATTCTTCTATACAAAAATATAATTGAAGCATTTAACAAATAACGCGCTCGTTGCAATAATGTTTAGCATAACGCCCCTATATAAACTACTAAGGCACTTGATTCTGTTTAAACACTTTCTTTTACTAACTGACATGGGACCAAGTATAAGTATTATGTAAAGCACCTTTATGAACACTTTCAAAGTTAAGGCACCATCCTAAATGTTAAGTTAAGTTGTGAAACTTATTCAAAAGACATGTAAGATCCCATGAGTCATCTGTTTATGCTACGACCATAATTATGATGTTATGAGTATAAGCATACCAATGAGCCATGATTGGCTAAAATTTATGCTATGGCCTACTATGTGAATTCAATATTTACATTATACATTGCACGTTATGCATGAACTCTGAGCTATAGTCGGAGGTATGAGGCCTGTTTTCCCAAATGGTTATATATATGTATATGGTATAGATGGCCACAGGTTGGCAAATATGATGCCGGTCAGCCAACGGAAAGGACCACCATTGCTAGCATTTGGTTGGGTATGTCATGCATTTGCATTTTATATATATGTATTCACGACATGCAATACTTGAGCATACCATGCATATTTGATCACTAGGAGATTGATTGTTGGCCATTAAGGTTACTTGAGTATTGGTTACATGTGGTATTTCTATTACCCTTTCTATTACTTTTTTTACTACTGTTATCTATTGTTTTATATTCTGCCTTACATACCATTATATGTTTATTCATACTAACGTCCTGTTGTCTGGGGACGCTGTATTTTATCTCGTGCATGCAGGTTCAGGTAGGGACTCTGATAGACCCCTCCACTAGGAGCCCAGTTCAGCTGTGAGTTGGTAAGATCCACTTCTTCTTGGAGCTTTCACATGATGCTTACTTTTTGTTGTACAGTTAGGTAGAGTTGGGGCTTTGTCCCGGCGATATTAGTGGTTCTCTTAAAAGCTATTGTGGGTTGGTTCTTTTGTGCCTTTCAGTCTCCAGTCATAAGATTGACATGCATATATAGTGTGTACTTGTACCTCTGTTGTTGTACCCTTGTCGGCTAGGGAGTACTTTATCGTTTTGGTTTACTTATCTTGATGTACATGATTTGCTGTTGATGAAGTCATGACCTAAACGGTCCCGGCTTAGTTTATTTGAAATGTGATGCTGCTCGATTTTCTTCTTGTCCCTAGTCGAGTTAACGAGCATATTTAGTGGCTTACCTAGCCAATAATGGTATCAAGTGCCAGTTGCGCCTCCCTTCTTTTTGGGGCGTGGCACATACCACTTCATTTCAACTCTCGAACACTTAGTCTCTAGCACCATTCAAGCCTAGACTTTAAATATTCAATCTAAGAGCTCAGGTGTGACTTCAAGTTCAAGCCAATCTCATCTTAATTTCCTTAATTCAAGCAAGGTATGTGTGGTTTCATCCATCATTACCTTCCAATCATGAAGTCCCAAATACCATTTCTTAAATTTCATAATTTCTAAGTATGATTTGCAAGTGGATTTTGTAATTTAGCCCCAAATTGATGAAATTAAGTTATGAGTTGATTTCAAATTGATGATTTTAACATGATTTAAGTCTTATCATGTCAATTTACATGGATTTTATGAGAATTGAATATGCATGTCCCTTTTTATGATGAATTTATACATGTATAATTTCAAGTATATTTCAATTGTTGTTTTCTTTATGGATTAAGTATGATTTCATCTTATTAACATGTTTTGAGTATAAATTCCAAGTACCCATGCTATTCCTTCATTGATCATGACATAAGCATGCATGAACACAATATTTTATGAGATTTATGATGTGGGTTGATGCCCAGTTATGACTATGACTAAGATTTCAAGACAAGTATGGTTATGACAAGAATGTGATCACATTATGTCTATGATATGGCTTCAAGCAATTATGGGTGTGTATACACCACTATGTACAAGTATGAATGAGCTATTCTTATGCATGAAGGTATGAAATGAAGTATGATTTGGCCTTTGAGCTCAAGCATGTAGGATTATGATTTGATTTGGCTTTGTAGTCCAAGTATGCGTGATTATGAAGTATGATTTGACTCTTAAGCCCAAGTATACATGGTAATAATTTAAAAATACTTGTTCTCCTATTTTAAGCATGTATATGTATATGTATTATGACTTTGCACTGAATGAGATTGGAGGTAGGGACTATCCCCAATGGTCCTTATATAATAGCTACCTTTCTCATAACTATGACCAACATAGGTTTATGTTTACGCCCCTTTGTGGATGATTATGTTCATATAAATACTCTAGTAAATGGGTGTTGCTCCCATAAACTAAGGTACTCTCCGAAATGGGTGTTTTTCCCCTAAGGTGAGGTATAGGCTACCTTTGGCAAGTAATCTACTCTTTCTCCATAGTAGAGCAAACATCGCGATTCCAAGTAATAGCTTGCTTTATCTTATATGTCAGTTGAGGTCCCATCCTTGCCATGTTTGAAGTATTATGACATTCATGCATCATGGATTAAGGTATATTGTTATGATATTCTTTCCTATATACCTATTTCTATATATATATATATATGTACCCTTGTCACTTAACATTAAAATAGAGGTTATTATGTTCATAAGCATTGCATGTCTACATAATTAGTACATTCAAATGTACTATTGCACACTTTTTGCCTATATGAGCTAACTATGTAGGGACCGAAGACTTTTCTCATCCACCTTTTCACAACTAGATTTGATTTGTGGAAGTTTTCTTGAGGTGAGTCCTTTATTCCAAGGATAAGACCCACCTTCTATATGCTTATGCTATGTTATGATTATCTTATGTATTTTACTTTGAGGGTAAGCCCGAGACATGTCTTGGCCCCTATCTTTTCTATGACTTAGAGGCATTGTTGGACGTCATGTAACTCTATGCATGAGCCTTATTATGTTTGATGCTTATGAAGGCTATCTTATGTCTTATATTATGTTGATGTTGTGGAGATATGATGATGAGATGGTGAAATTCCTAAGTCCCTACTCCCATATCTTGAGTCATATGATCACATCCCTTAGAATTGTTTGCTGATGAATATCTGATGACAAGTCCCATGTTCCTTATCCCCATAGCTTGAGTCCCGTGATCACATCCCTTAGATCTATTTGATGCGGTTGTGTGACAATGAGTCCCATTCCCCCTTATCCCATAGCTTGATTCCTAAACCCCTATCCCTTAGTGACACTTTATAACGATTGAAAGCTTCTAAACCGATGATGTGTATATGGATGTTATGAGGCTTGTTGGAAAATTTTTGGGTCCCCGTTTTCCATGTTACACCTAGGCTCTAGGCTTGGTTCGTGACAATCTTGGTATCATAGAACAAAGAGCAACGACCCGACCTAGGGGCCTAGTCATCACACGGCGAATGAGGTACCTGAAGGCACCTCACCCGAGTTATCTTAAACATTCATGGGCATAAACATTTATATTGCAAAAGTAAAATAGGGAAGGGTCTATGGGCCTTTATAAGACAATGGAGCAACATTAAAAAGCATGGAATACTAACATATTTTGTCCATAAAGCACACCGACTAACGTATCGATGGATGGAACTGGTAACAATCAGTTTTCATCAAATAAAAAAGAATTCAATATTTAACAACATAGAAAGTTAACGCCTCAAAAAGGCCATAAATACATCGTCTCAAAATAAAATACAAGGTAAAAAGGAAAATGGTAGAGTCCCAAGCTAAGGGTTCACCATAAATAAAAGTGCTAGTCTCGAACTCCGTATACTAGCCATGAACCATTGTAGGAGTGCCTGTCCCTACATGGTTAAATCATGCAGGTAAAATATGTGTTACTACGTTTGAATGTACTAAGTATGTGAGATGCAACACATGCATTAAGTTGTAACGCCATCATTCACAAATATAATATACAAGTATTTATAAGATGAAAAGTACATAAATGGACTTAAGCATGCACAAGTAATATAGCGCAATATGGAAAGGAGTCAATGCATGAGAAATCACATATGAAGGAAAACGTATTATAGAATCATAGACTTGTGCGAGAAGACCTTAGCCGACATATAAGACCATGTGAGCTACTACATAGAATCCAACATAAGCCCTTACATTAGCACGAAGAGACCACTTGTTGAGTAGAACTCCGTCAAATTCGCATGTATCTTAATAACATAAATGGCCTATGTGGATCCACTAGCCTAGCCTACAAGGGCTTGTATGATGGCACATAGTTAGGGGCTTTGAGATTTAGCTTTTATGGGTCATGCCTCAACTAAGGGGATTGGGATCTAATGGGCAGTACAATAGCGATCAAATTGGCCCCATTAGCTGGAAACACTGTGTTTCATGTCACAAGCACAATGCTTCGGCTTTTCCAGCTAAAGGGACTATTTGGAGGCCAAGCCCATGAAGACCTAGACAAGCATCTCCCCAATTTTGTGGACATTTGCTCACCATTCAGCTTTAGGGGTGTGACACAAGAGGTGATCCAACTGAGACTCTTTCCTTTTTCATTATCCTAAGAGGCCATAAGATGGTTGGCTAAGTTGCCGCATGATTCGATCACATTGTGGGAGGAGTTTCAAGATGCATCCTTGAAAAATTCTCCTCTTGAAGATGGTGAAGCTCAGGAGAAGTATTGAAACTTTCAAGAGGATTGAAGGCGAACCACTTCATAAAACATGGTTAAGGTTCTGGAAAGTCCTACTCCGATATCTAAATCATGGAGTTCCAAACTATCTTCTTTAGCAATACTTCTATGTGAGTTTGGATGCTATGGACAAAGGTAAAACTGATTAGTTGGTAAGAAGAGGCATCATGAAACAAACATTTGCTGCTGCCTTGGAGTTGTTAGATGATATGATGAAGATAATAGAGCTTAGTATACCCGAGAGGACCTCATTTTCTTTACTCAAATGGACCATCCATGGATAAATTAGCCAAAGATCAAGAGAGAGATGAAAAATATGACTAAAATATTAACATAGTTGGATCTCTTGACAAAACACGTGATAAGTTGTGGTCAGAAAAGTGTGAATGTTATTGGTCCTACTGGTGACATGCCATTTTATAGTGTGCCTTATTATGGTGGTTATAGTTAGAAGGTGCACTCTATGGGAAATCAGGTCATGGGCTCTCGATCAACTTTTCCAAGGCCACCTGGGAATTGAGGTTGGAACATCGGTGCTGGTTGAAGAGATCGAAATTGGCAATATCAATCCAGAGGTTGGTAGAAAGGGAAGGTGAGATAAATCACTACATTCCACCTCATGATAGGGTAAAGCCTAGTGAGCCAGTTATGATCCATAAAGCTTCCAAACTTAAGACATGCTTACGAGAATCTTAAACAAAGTAGAGGCTTCAGATAAGGTGTTGAAAGAGATGAAGTCCAATTTTTCTCAATTGAGCCAAACCGTGATGTCTCACTCAGTTTCCATCAAACACTTGGAGACACAACTTGGCAACACCTCATCCCAGCTAAACCAAAGTCCAAAAGGTAGCTTACCTAGTGATATAGTTACCAACCTAAAACATGTTGACCTAGAGTGCATGGTCATCACAACACGTAGTGGAAAGGTTGTTGAAGGTACTCTACCTCCATCGGAAGTTGAGGTAGGTGAGAAAGTTAATGCTTTTTTGATTGAAGGTGCTAAAGAGTCAGAAGATGATGAAGGTGTTGTGATTGTGAACACATATGGTGATGTAGTTGTGGATGAAGGAAGTGACTCTCTTGGAAATCCCGGGAGTAGTGAAAATAAGAAGGTTGGGGGTGGTGCAAGTAATGCTAAAAGCATACCCCGCAAGAATTTTAACTCAGCCTTGAAGTTGAAGGCTCCTCAGGTTAAGATTGATCCTCCATTCCCTCAGAGGTTGAAAAAGAAGGAGGAAGACATGAAGCTCCAGAAATTTCTATCCATGTTCAACTCTTTTTCCATAAATATCCCATTAGTAGAGGCTCTTACGGAGATTTCGGGGTATGTAAAGTTTATGAAGGAATTGGCGACCAAGAAGATAAGTCTAGAATGTGAAACAATTAAAGTATCACATAACTGTAGTGAGATTTTGACCAATCACTTGGTAGTAAAGTAGAATGACCCCGGTGCATTTACCCTACCATTTTCATTGGGGCTTGTAAGTTTGGTAAGGTACTCTGTAACCTTGGTGCTAGCATAAATCTCATGCCCTTAGTCATCTTTGAATATTTTGGGTTAGATACCCCTTCACCAATAACTATGAGATTGCTCATGGATGACTGGTCCATTAAAAGACCAGTAGGAATTTTACATTACATCTTGTTGAAGGTGAATAAATTTAAACTGTCAGCTGATTTTGTGATTCTTGATTGCGAAATGGACGTGGATGTGCCCATCATCCTCGGTAGACTATTTTAAATTACAGAAAGGGCATTGATGGATGTGGAGAGAGGTGATTTAAAGTTTTGGGTGAATGAGGAGGAGGTTGTGTTTAATATTTACAAAGCTATGAAGCATGCGAAGGACCTCTGAGTGGTGTTAGCGATTGATCAATTTTGGGTTAAGCGAAGGACCTCTGAGTGGTGTCAGTGATTGATTAATCTTGGGTTGCATGAGTGAGAAGGACTACATTGTGCCACAATATTAAATACAACGCTACTTGGGAGGTAATCCAAGACTGGTAAGTTTTTATTTTAAATAATAGGTGCTACTTGTGCAGGTTCGAGAAATGGAGAATTTGATGTGGAGGCAAAAGCGAGATAAGATATGCCACATCAGTGAATCACTGAGTTGAAACGATGATCGCTAGTTTGACCACCTTTTCAGTTAGTCAATATCTCTTGAGATACTGTCAAATTAGGTGGTCAAAGTTGCATTTCGACAGATTGCCAAATTGGATGGGAGATGACAAATTCCACTACCCTTTGAGACAGAATAAAAGGTTTGAAAACTATCTAAAAGGGTGGTCATGAATGTGTTGAGCAGAGTAATTCAGTATCGCCGAATCTCACACCTGACCGACTTACTTAAATACTTTTCTAAATTTTTAGCCTTTTACTCTTCATATTCCATCCTTTTCACTTCCTAAGCAAGACAGGACCCTTGTAGTTTCTTACTTTGTATTTTCTTTGGATTGGTTGGATTTCATCAACAAAAATCTTCCTTTGTTATTCTCATTGTTAGTTCATCATCATTGAGGTATGTTCCTAGTCCTTTGTCTTTACTTTTGAGATAAATTTGATTGATAAGGGAATGATTATGGTTTTAAAAGGTTGAGAATCAGTATGCATAATTGGAAACTTGTTAGAAATCATGTGAGTAATGTGTTTTGATGATTGGGGAGCCCTATGTTTGATTGTACTTGTTTTGGTTGAGTTCTCTATTCTATTGATGATTTATGAAATTGATTGGATATATACTATGGGTTTCAGTTTGATTTGATGAATGTGTTGCCTAACCAATGAATGAGTTGGTAAATTTTACCCAATTTGATCATGATGTCTTGATTAGTAGCTTTTGTTGGGATATTGCCATAAAATGCTTAATGTTTTGATCGATCATGCATGCTTGTTGAGTTTGATTGCTTATGTGGGCTGGGGTGAAGTCTGAGTAACACCAGAATTTGATTAAGCGACTTGTACTTCCCCGTTCATAGAGTGGGTGCCTCTTTCTTAATATAAAGTCATTGTTTGATCAAATTAGTAGCCATAGTAAGCATAGTGAGATAAAAATATACCTATGAGCATTTTGTACATTGTGTTGGTGGGGTAGTGTGTGAAAATTTCCCTTGTTAGTGTGTAATGTGACTGAATTTTGACTCGAGGGAGTGTTGGCCTTGCCAGTCAATTTCAGAAATGGTCATTTTGATCGTGAAGTTGAATTGGTGATGCGTCAAATCGTTACACACAACGTTGAAGTGCTTGATTCTTGATGTTAAGTTCTGTCACTTTCGGCAAGGGAAATTTCCACTACTGAATTAACTCGCAGATCGCCGAATGTGACAATATTTGAGGCTTGAATTCTATTAAAAAGGCAACGGTCTATTTGACCGTCGAATCAATTTTGCGGGCAAATTACTAGTTTGCACCGCATGATCCTATGAAGCTTATTTTTGATTCCTTCTTTTATACAAGTGATTCTCACACATATTTAAGCATGTTTTGTAGACATGGTTAGACCAAAGGATGTGGTTACTCGCGGGAGATCTTGGGTAGGTCAGGGAGTCACCATAGCCCCCGATCAAGCAGAGAAAAGACAAAAAAGACCTTGGAGAGTAGTATAAGGAAAGGGTAAGAGGAAAGTGGCAGAGCAAAGGGATTCCAAAAATGATGATGAGGAATCCCTCAGCCTGAGCTGAACAAGTTTTGAGGATGAAAAAATAGGGTCTAAAACCCTAACACGCGAGCCTTTTTCGGAGTTGAGTCACAAATGACGAGGAATGGAGGCTAGATCCAAAGCTCTCCATGATCCTATCCTCTAAAGATCATAAACAATTCATGAGACTATAACCCCAAGAAACTTGAACAGGCTAAAAGCAGTGATGCTCAGAATAATTTTTGAGGAGAGAAGGCCATCAATATATGGGGTCATTGATCAATATCCCGAGTTGTGGGACACTTTAAAGTTCCACAATTTTAATAATTTTACCATACCTCAGGAACCATACATTCCAACCTGGGTCAGAGAACTCTATGAGGACTATGCCAAGGCTATTCCCAAGAGCAAGTGTTGAGTGAAAATTATTGTCAAGCTTGTTGATGTTGTGGAAGTTCAAGGTGTACTAGTCCCATGCAGTGAAATTGATAATCATGTTGTTTTAGGATGCACATATCCATACTCCCATGATCTTACTAAGATATTAAAGGAGACAAACCTCGATGGTATTAAAGATTGGTTAGCCCTAATGATCGGTATCCTAGCTCCTTCGTGGTTGGAGAAGGACCTATCATTTAAAGAAAGAGATGAATATTTCATAAGGTTCTAGTATTCAGGTTTACTAGTAGCAATCTTATGCCATCTCAAAATCAGTTGATTCTTTGAAACCTAAATGCGGTTTTGTTTGGATGTATTATGGACTGCCAGAAATTGCAACTTGGTTCTATTATTACCTTAGGAATCCTCAAAGAGCAAAGCAACTCCAAATTTTACTCCCATTTCCTAGCCTCATCACTGAATTATGTAGACGAGCTGGAGTTCCCTTCAATAGCAAGATTAATGTTCAGATCACTCCATCGGCCTCCATTGATATTCGACAAATAGAGGCTAAATTTCAAAGGGGTGATGAGGATAGGGCCAGGAATAAGCCAGTTGATTCTACACCGGTGATTGATGTTGAGGCCCTTGAGTGCGGTGCTGCAGAGCTTGCATCGGAGGTAGGTAATCCTTTTCCTCTCCCTCATTGCCCTCTTCTTATATTCCATGTCCTTCTGTTGCTACACGATCTGAACCTCAAGCTACGGAGACCTAACCCCCAATCACAAAAGTTATCATTTTGAGCATTGAAAGGTTAGCCAAAGCATCTAACATCTATGCCACTCGGGTTGAGTCTTCCGTGCTTGAGATGATTGAGAGAGCCATAACTGCTGCATTGTCCCCACGTATAGAGGGCTGAAAAGAAGCAAATGGAGCTGACTGCGACCCAAAAATTAAGGATGGATAGGCTAGAGGTTATTTTGGAGGACCACATGAAAAAGTTGAAGAAATTGTTTGAAAAAGTTAGTGTTATGGAGAATAAGGATGGTGATAATGATGGCTCGTCAGCCATAAAAGCTGATATTGATTGTTAAAAAAGGAGGTGGCATCTTTAAAGTCCACGGATATGAGTTCCTTATAGGAATCTTTGGATGTTCCATCTGGGTTGATAAAAATTTAGCTCCTGAAGGTGTCCCAAGAGTTGATGTTTGGGTGAGGAGGATAAAATAGTTAATGTACTAGACTCCTAGGAGACTAATGAAGATGCCTTGGGAATTGAGCCACACCAGAAAGATCTTAGAGTTGAAGATGATAGAAAAGGACATCACAACCACGATGGCTTAATTGTCCTTCTGGGACACTTCCATGAATGTCACATCCAGTATAAGAGAGCCAGAGCCCGTGAGGCCGCAAATTGACTTGGAGAGTGCACCACAGGATTTGGGCAATGATGTCCCCATGACCTCGTCTTCAGCTCCACCACCACCACCACAACAGGATTGATGTGTTCATAGGGATTCTAATTCTCACTCCTTTTTACTATGCATAATTGATATTGTTCTTAAATATTGAGGACAATGTTTTCTTTTTAGGAGGGTTTGAGCAGTTGGAGTCCCATTTATCCTTGATAATCTGATGACGACTGACTGTTTTTACTTTTATTCTGATGATTTGGATGAGACAGTGCTTATTTTAGTTTTTGTTGATGGTTTGAGACAATTTTTATCTTTTGGTTTGTGAATATTCTTTTATTTTGGATTGTAATAGATAGGTAGTCTTTTTTAATTTTTTTTTGTTTTGACGGATGGAAGCTTATGAATGATGTCCGCTGAATTGTTGGTAAACTCGTGCATACATGAAAAGCCGTTCAAATGTGTTTTATCATGTCTCTAGTCCATAGTAATTCGAGTATCTATAGTCCATATCTTTGATTAGATAGCACCATGGACGAGGAGCATGAACTAACTCACCAATTAGTCTTTCTCCTGTAGAATTAATCCATGAAAGGATTTACTGCATCTTAAGTTGACTATGTGAATATCGATCTTGGATATGCGATGATCGTGAATTATGAGTATATGTTGCCATTGTTTGAACTCAGATCCATTTTGCCCATGTGAGTTTAGGAAATTGTTGAAAGGTATGTTTGTAACATACCAGAACTCTCCCAATTTGTTTTGAGGAGTAACTTTGTTGAATCCGAATTAGGAAAGGACCTTAGGCCTTCTTTGATTTCTTTTGAGTCCATTTTGACCATATAAGCCTCCATTGATATTGATTTGAATCCCTAGTGACCCCTTTTGAGCCTTGATCCTTTCTTTAGCAACCATGTAGCCTTGACCTTTATATTGAAAGATAATCCCTCCTTGTTTCTCACTATTCCCTCCTTAAGCTTAAGTGAACGAAAGTAGTGGCCAAAGGCCAATGTTGGGGGTGTTTGTAGAAGAGGGGTGTCTTTCATTTGATAGTTAAGGAAAGAAGAAAAATAAAGAAATAAGAGGAGTCCTTGCATGATAAGAAAAAGAAAAAGAGGAGAAATGTTTGAAAATGAAGAAAGAAGAAGAGTTTGCTTGAAAAAAAGGACCCTCCAAATTTGTTGATAATGGGGACACCTAGGATTGAGAATCAAAAGCAAAAAGATGTCATGTGGAAAAGAAAAAGAATGAGGACCAAAGGAATCATGAGCATAATGAGTGTGTGTAGAGTTCAGGGAGGGATCAACCACTATTACCCATATGCTATCCCACCCATCCTTAAGCCTACATTACAACCCTAATAAAGTCCTTTGGGATCCTATCCAGATGAAATCAAGTGAAAACCAATTGAGAATAAAGGCTAGCCTATGGGTTGAAGCTGAAATGCCATTTCTCATTTATGAGAGTGAGTGTTGAATAAACACTTGGAATTAATGTTATAATCTTATGTGTATAGGTTTTTTTTGTTGTGAGGGTAAATGGTGATGTTTTTGGGTAGTAATTAGGAGCCATATGATCAATTGTGAGCATAGCTATGTCTTTAGCACTCTTTAGTCATCACTTTATGCTTCAAAATCGTATAAGTGGTTTGTGGAAGCTTTGAGGATTGACGGAAAATGAGGGGAGGGAGGAATGTACATGTTGCTCCTTGTGGTCGTATTTGCTATCATGGAGCTTTGGAATGGTTGGTGTTATATTTTCTGGAGGGAAAATAGAAATGCAAGTTGTGGGTGTTGATGAGTCCATATCTTAGACTCATTTGGAGCTTAAAATGGAAGAAATATTGTCCTTAATGTGCTATTATGCCTTGTATACTCAGTAACCTTTGTGTTTTATGCCAGGAATAAGGATAAAAGTGCATTGAAGGGAAATGCTCAATAACATAAGGCAAAGGAGAAAAAAAGCCAGAAAGGTAGTCAAAATCAGCCGACTCATTCAACGGATCATTGAAGTGCAACCAAGACTGCGTAATATTGCAGTGTTCAAACCCTTATGCCTGTGACAAAAAGGCAATGTAGGTAGAGGTTCAGCGGATCGCCAAATATGATCGGTGATGTACAATGGTGTGGACAAATGATACATAGACCAAGGCCTTTAGTTGATGCATTAAAAGGTGGTCAAGTGCACATTTGGCGCATCATTAGAGTGCTTAACGATGGCCGACCTTGACTGCCAAATGGTGAAATTATGCACAAACTCTGAATAAATTGCACGGGCTATAAAAGGAATTTAGAAAGGACATTGTACATATCATATCATCACATCTGAGCTTACCATATTGAGAGAGTACATAGAACCTTCTCAGAGGCTAAGTACAAGGGTTTTGATCTTCAAGCTTTGGGAGGAGAATTCTAGGGATTAGGAGAAGAAATTCTAACTTATCTCTTCGTAATTTCTCTTACCCACATCTATGGATAATGATATTGGTAAATATTTCTTACTTTTAATTATGTGTAGCTAAAACCCCAATGTTGGGGTTGTGTATTTGATATGGGCACTTGAATTATTAGCTGGGTCTTTTATATTTTGAATGTTTTGATATTAATCTAAGTGAGTTCACTTATTGCTATGTATAACTTATAATCTTAAGGTTGCAATTCTGGGTTATCTTTAGATCTTCAATTTTCGCATTAGTTGGAGTGATTGTAGTAGGCAATAAGTGTGATAGCCGAAAATCTTTCGAGGTTTCAGTTAAATGCCACAAAATTAGGTTCAATGGCTAAAGTAGTAGAGGGTTTGCTGATAATTGCTCAGGCCAAGCGTGTCCTTGATTGATTCACATGTGAAGCCGTATCATAATAGGAGTAGTGGTTACTAGCAATTCTAACTTACTCACGTATTATTAACTCAAACATTCAATTACTTAGACCTGTATAATTATCTGTTATCTCATGTCCACACACCCCCATCATCTCTCTCTATTGGTTGTTTCAAATCTAATCTCATAACTTTCTATAGTTGAATGCTAGTTTCATATTACTCGCAACCCTTCTCTCCCCTATTTTAACACTACAATTGCCTAGTTCAACATATTACCTCTATACTCGATCAACCACACCATTCCCTGTATGATTCAACCCCAACACCTTGTTGGGTTAATATGCTAATAACGATCATCCACATTCTCCAAAAATGACGTATGCTTAAACATCATCATATATATATATATATATATATATATATATATATATATATATATACATATATATGTATGTGTGTATGTGTGTATGTATGTATGTATGTATGCATTCTTGTGGGATGATGACTTAGCACCGAATGAGTTTAGAGCTAGGGAACTATCCCTAAGGGTCCTTATATAAACCTACCTTTGTAATGACTATGTGCCAACATAGGTTCATGTTTGTGCCCCTTTGTAGATAATTATGTTCCTGTAAATCCTCTCCGGAATAAGTGTTGTTCCCGTAAGGTGAGGTACTCTCCAAAATGAGTGTTGTTCCCGTATGGTGAGGTATAGGCTACCTTTGGCAAGTTGTCTGTTCTTTTTACGGTGTAGAGGCAACATCAGAATCCCAAGTGGTAGCTTTCTTCATCTTATATGTTGATTGAGGTCCCATTCTGGCCATGTTTAAAGTATTATTGTGTTTATGCATCATGGATTTAAGGCATATCGTTATGATATTCTTTCCTATATACCTCTTTCTATATATATATATGTTCCCTTATCATCTAACATTGAAATGCAGGTTATTATGTTCATAAACATTCCCGCATACTCAGTACATTCAAATGTACTAATGCATAGTTTTTGCCTACATGATCTAACCATGTATGGACCAGATACTTTTCTCATCCACCTTTTCACGGCTAGATTTTCTTCGTGGAAGTTTTCTTGTGGTGAGTCTTTTATTCCAAGGATAAGACCCAACTTCTGGCTACCTATACTATGTTATGATTATTTTATGTCTTTTACTTTGGGGTGAGCCCGGGACATGTCTTGGTGCCCGTCCTTTCTATGGCTTAGAGGCATTGTTGGACGTCATATAACTCTATGCATGAGCCTTGTCATGTTTGATTCTTATGGATGCTATCTTATGTTGGCATTTTGGTGATATGATGATGAGATGGTGAAATTCCTATGTACTTAATCCCATAGCTTGATTCATATGATCCCACCCCTTAGAATTGTTTGTTGATGAATGTGTGATGGCAAGTCCCATGTTCCCTTATCCCCGTAGCTTAAGTCTCGTGTTCCCGTCACTTAGATCTATTTGATGTGATTTTGTGACAATGAGTCCTATGCCCCCTTATCCCATGGCTCGAGTCTGAAACCCCTATCCCTTAATATCACTTTATAATGTTTGAATTGCACCTTTGAACCGATGATGTGTGTACGGATGCTATGAGGCTTATTTTGGGACTTTCGAGTTTTCATTCGCCATGTTACACCTAAGCCCAAGTCTTGGGTAGTGACATTACGACAATTGGTATTTTATAAAAATTACCTCAAAAGAGACCTCAAATCAATTTTTCGAGCTCACCAATGAATTTCTTGCTGGAAAATCCCACCAAATGGACCTTTGAATCACTCAATTTAATCTCCAAATACTCATGAAATTGTCACATAAATTTCCAAACAGATGATGAAACTAGCTACCTTTAAAGAGTGGAGGGCGCCCCAGATATAGTGCACCAGTGTGCCAGCATATTATTCCCATTTTAAATTCTCTGATGGGGTGCTCAAGATTCACTTGAAACGCTGTACGTTAGGATCGAATGATAGACTAGGGTCATGTCGTCAGTTGGGGTGGGAGGTAAGGAGTAGGGGTGGTGAGAGGGTCACAGATGTATGTAAGTTAAGGATAGCATCGTGAAATATAGGATCACTAACAGGGAAATCTGTAGAGGTAGTAAAATGTCTTAAGAAGAGACATATTAATATAACGTCTGTTCAGGAGACCAGATGGGTAGGTACCAAAGCTCGGGACGTTGATGGGTTTAAGATGTGGTACTCGGGTGGTTCTAGGGATACAAATGGGGATCCATCAAGGATCTATGTTGAGCCCTTTCCTATTCGCCTTAGTTATGGATGCGGTGACGCGATCTATCCAGGAGGAGGTCCCGTGGTGCATGCTATTTGCAGATGATATAGTACTTATTGATGAGATTCAGACTAAAGTAAATAATAGGTTGGAGGGCTGGAGACACGCCTTGGAGTCCAAAGTATTCAAACTGAGCAGGACCAAAATAGAATACTTGGAGTGCAAATTCAGTGTTACGAGGGATGAAGCAGACATTGATGTGAGGCTTGCCACTCAACCTATCCCCAATAGGGAAAACTTTAAGTATATGGAGTCTATCATCCAAAGTAGTGGCGATATCGACGATGATGTCACATATTGTATTGGGGCAACATGGACTAAATGGAGGCTTGCCTTTGGAGTATTGTGTGACAAGACGATACCACCTAAACTCAAAGGTAAGGTTTATAGAATGGTGGTTAGACCATCTTTGCTGTATGGGTGGAGTGTTGGCCAATAAAAAATGCACATGTTCATAGGATGTATGTCGTACAGATGAGGATGTTGAGATGGATGTGTGGTCACACAAGGATTGATAAGATTAGGAATGAGACCATTCGGAGAAGCTATAGGTGGCCCTGGTGGCTGATATGATGAGGGAAGCGAGACTGCGATGGTTTGGACATGTGCAGAGACGGAGTACCGATGCTCCTGTTAGGAGGTGCGAGAGGTTGGTTTTGGGAGTTACACGAAGGGGTAGAGGTATACCAAATAAGTATTAGGGGGAGGTGATCAGACAAGATATGGCGAAACTGGATCTCACCGAGGACTTGACCTTAGATAGAAAGGAGTGGAGGTCACAAATTAGAGTAGCTAACTGATTGGTTGGTAAGGTTAGGTGGATGTTTGGCTGTGAGGTATAGTAAGGTAGCAGGAGTAGGCATCTTTTATATCATGTGTTGTCATCATCTGTCGTATGTGTGTTACATATTGACATGTGCTTTTTGTTAATAGTCGCTCTTTCTGTTCCCTTTCCTTTCCTTTTTGTCATATCTAGCTTATTCTGCTTATGGGCTTTTGAGACGAGGGTTCCTAGGAAATAGCTTCTCTACTTCTATGAGGTAGTGGTAAGATCTGCGCACATTCTACCTTCCCCAGACCCCACTTGTGGGATTCCATTGGGTATGTTGTTGTTGTTTGTTATTACGAGTGAATGCGAGTCCCACTCTCAAGACCATTTTAACCAAAATCACTGAGAGGCTCAAAATAAGTTTGAAAGCCTCGAGAACTGAAGCTAATTGCGTTGTGTGAATATTTATTCAGGCACATTTTTCAAGAATGTTGACTAAGGTAAACTTTTGGCTAAGTTTCAAGGATAAAACACTGAAATTGGTTTAAAATCGCACTAAAAGCCTCAGAACTCGAGCCGACTATACTTCAACCTAATTTGCACATTCAGAGATGATAGAACTGTCAGATTTCGTTCTATGTCCGTTTACTTACATTTTCGACCGAGGTCAAGTTTGTTAGTTATATGAACCTCAAGGTATGAAAAACTACACAAAATCTAATTGAATGACCAGGTAACCGAGCTACCAGTGCCAGTAGGTCATAAATAACTTACATTGCTATAGGAAAGCTCTTAATAACGAAATGGAGGCAGTTTCTGTAAAATTCCCCTGAGGATCATTACAACATTCACTGCTAAAAAAACTTTCATCCGCAAAAGTCAAGAACCACCACAGTATCAAGGTACAAAAAGGTGAGGATGTCAGGCCCGTATGCTTTGCTATACTCTAAGGCAACCCTCACAGAATGAGCAATGCTAGGATACAACTCTGACCTAGAAGAAAACTACAAACTTATCTCAAACTTTAAGAACTTCTCCAATTCCTTCCTTAACGCTAACTTCCAGTCAACTAGGATAAAAGTAGTTGAAATTATCATAATCACTCAAGAAAAGGAAAACCACATTGTGACCACCAAATTAGGCAATGCGAAACCATAGGAGAAACCAAAATAACCTTACCATTTGGATTACCTATCACAACTCTAAATTCCAGCATATATGCCCATTAAAGGAACCCTATAGGTCCTTAGATAGATTGTCCACCACACTAGCTCAAAAAACCATATGCACTATTTGAAAATTAGAGAACAACAACAGTCGAAACAAGGAACCTTGCCTAGAGCAAGAACCAAAATCTACCCTAAGGCTCCCAAAATCACAAACTTGAGCTGAGACAACACTTTCTGACCAACCACTTTGCTCCCGAAGGTAATCACCCTATTGATAACTAAGTTGCACCAAGCCCAGCTCAAGTGATCTTTGGCCTTTATGAGACTTCCAGAAAACTGACACCATAGGCCCAAAAACTACTCTCTCGCTAAAAATAAACCCAACTACCTAAATCTAAGATATACTAAGTCAGTAGGTGACAAACAAACACAAAAAACTACCGAGGGATAGCCCTACAACAAGGACTCTACTCAACTAATAATGCAACTAGTAACTATGACAGAACCAATAATTTTTAAGCTAAAACACCACTTTTGGAGACTAACCCCTTTACTGCAGTCCAAGAAAATACCAAGTTGAAAGACAACAATGGGCTCCGTAATTGATTAATAGTGGCCCAATTTCACCAACTCTAATCAACTAACATTGCAACTATGAAGCATGCCGAATAGAGCTTCCATAGGACAATCACAAGCATACAAATCTATGAATTACTTTTACCTTATCTTGTAGATGAATCTTCTAAGGAACTCCATCCTCAACCCAACCCATAGTTTGAAGCCTAAAACAACTATGAGACACCAAAATTTTGATTCCAACTCACTATTTTTTAACCTTGAAAGCTACGTCCACAAACATAGAGAACCAATCGCAATATTAACAAGGAACACCAAAGGAAACACTCTCCCAATTCCAAGCTAATCAAACCAATTCACCAAAATGCTTGAAGAAAAAAACCTTAGGTACCATAATGAACGAAGCATATGATATCACAATCGAGGAAAATACTATCGCAATGAGAGAAAGTGATCAAACAAAACTATCACGATCTACCCAAATTGACACCACCCAGCATATGTAATCACCTATAGCCACTAGTTTTAGACCATTAAATAGAGGAAACAACATAAAACTAAGGCAACTTCTAAATCTACAAGGTCCAACTACAACCCCAGTCGTTACTCCTATCATCACATCCTACTCTCGACAACAACCTCACTTCATCTAATAACAACAACGATAAGGAATAAATATCTAAACTAAGCACAATAGGATCAAATAAAGCTAAAGCAGTCTTCTGACATATCATGATACTACATGTGATAACATCATCTGATGCTTTGGCCTCCACCCTTGCTGGAGCAGCATAAAAGTGGCATTGTTGGTGTCCATCCTTGCTGAAGTAGCATACAAGTTACTCTGTTGATCTTTACCTTGGTCATCTATCCTACTTCCGATCCTTCCATTCTGAGTAGCCCCTCTGATGTCCTGTTGCCCACCTCCACGACCACGTGCATGATATATGCCTCCACAACCCTAAATTTGAGCTCCACCTCCAAGGTCGTAACCTTCGTCTCTATCTCTAGGTGGAGGTGGTACTGCTAATATAGGTCTAGCTTGACGGGGCACTCTCTGGGCCAGTGATTAAGTGAACCACAATCATAAAATATCGGCACTGATCACCCCATTAATAACTCGGTTATGGTAATAAGGAAGTGAATTTGATGCTCTCGTGCTCTGACCTGGACTATGACCATTTTGATTGGCTTGGATACCCTCTAAAGTAGGTAAAGCTGTGTGAACAGGCTTGTTGTATTGACCCTGCTAGTACCTATCCTATGAGAACCTCTGGCGAGGCATGTCATAGCATTCTCGACCCATAGACTGGGTGCACTATAGCTACTCTGGTGTCATGCCTCTTATCGTTGCCCCCTTCATCCTCATGAGGAATATGCTCCATGGTACAGGCGTGATCAACCACATGCAAAAATGAATGGCTCATAGATACTAGGTGCTCTATGTCTACCCTCAGCTAAAATCTCAACACTTATTCAAAACTCTCTCTCCTCCTCAGTAGGAAGAATCATAGTGGCATAACGGGAAAGTTAGTGAAACCTGGACTTTACTCCAAGGTCATCATAGTACACTACTCTAACCTCATAAACTAATCCCAAAGCCGATCCTTGACACTTCGAGGAATATATCTAGTTAAGAAAACATTAGAGAACTTTTCCCATGATGAAAAATGGTGACTTGGCTAGCCTAGTTTGTAGATAGGAGTGCTACCACTGCATGGCTGGCCCAAGAAACTGGTGGGCAGTGAAGTCGACTCCCCTAGACTCCACAAGACCTAAGAACTGGACCTGCTCCCAATAGATAGTCAAAAGATCCATGGCGTCCTTGCCAATAGCTCCAGAATAGATCAAAGGTGAAAATCTCTGAAATATCCCCAACATCTTCTACTCTAATAATGTCATAGCACCCTCTGGTGCAACTGGCAGGGGTGAATCAAGCAATGGGGGTGGCTAATCCTCGTGAGCTAGTGGGACAGGCTGACCCTATTGCGCTGACATATCTAGAGCTGGTGTTGGAGCTTGGGGTACAACCCCAATAAGAGTAAGTGATTGTGCAATAGTCGCCTGTAGAGATTGAGTCATGATTGGTGCAATTGGGGGTGAGGTTGCTTTTGCTGGCCCTTATGGCTGAGAAGGAATAGGGACATCCTAGTGCTCCTCAACATGAGCTACGACTACAACTCTATTGGGGGCCAGCAATGCACCCTTACTTCTGCCTCGGGGTCAATCTCTAGGCTATCCTAGAGCTCTATTGGCCTGCCTTGATGGGTTCTCTTCACTAACAATGTCTTACTTACAATTCATGCTTGAGAAAGAATGAAGCAATTGAAATTCCATAAAACCAATAGGGAACACATACAAGAAGTGATGTAATAGTGAGAGTTTTCCTATTGACATCCTGTATACTCCAGAAGATGGATCACAAACATCGTCGCACTATTCCATAGGACTTCAATATACATTATCTTTATACAATTTGTCATGACCCAATTTTCTTGAGTCATGATAGTGCCTACCATATTCAATCGGTAGGTAAGCCAACCTGCAATTTTGAACTGCTAATAATGGGTATAAGGAAGAAAACTAGATATGATACTACTAATAACAACATAACAATAACAAAAAGGAATAAAACTGAACTATATAATAAAAGATCTCTCCCATAACCTAGAAGTCACTAATACTGAGCTACTATGAAATATAAGATGAATACAAGCCTCAAAGTGGATCAAAATAAAATAAAACACTGGCTTGTCTTAGAATACACAAATGGCGAGCCAACAAATTGAAAGAGACAGAAATGATCCAAAAATTCCAAATGCCCACCCTGGTTTCCGAAATAAGCTGCTACAGACTCAATGGATTGGTGCATAAACCTACATAACATAGGTAGATGTAGAGTGTAGTATGAGTACTAGAATAATCGATACCCATAGGCATCATAGGCCACCTAAGCTAGGAAAGTAAATACAATATAAAAAGGATAGATAAGCCTAAACAGGAGCCATGATGCGGAAGTCTACCACAAAGTAAAGTAAGTAACTAACTAGGGGAGTCTAGCACTATCTAGACCCAACTGGACCTCTCTCCAAAGGCCTAGACAAGACACTCGTGCGCAATTTAAAGTAAAACTCGAGAGAATCCCTATAAGCTCATCAAGTACATAAAAAATCTATGATCACCTAGTCTAGGAACTATAGAATCTATAACTCTAATGATTGAAGAATCATATTTGTCAAACCCGAGAATGTATTAGATAATGAGGCCGGTATTGGGACCCAAATGCTCGCCAAAAGAGATTAGTATGGTCAAGGCCAAGATTGGAACCCAGGTGCTCATTATGAATGTGAATATGATCAAGATCAGGACTGTGACCCAGATGCTTGTTATAAATAATAAGTTGGTAGAGGCCGGGACTATGACCTAAATACTCCTCAGCGGGATCCCAGAACAGAGTTCGGGGCTTAAACTTAGATGCTCGAAGAAAGTTAAGTCAAAGGTGCCAAAAGCTCCCATTTTCATTACACTCTAATCGCCGCAGAGAATTGCTTTCCATAACAAATTACACCAATATGACCACCTGAGCATCAATTAGAAACAAAATGGAAACGATTGTGAAGTCCAATATCACTAACACATCTCATAAGTCATGAAACTTGGGAAGTAATGGGTGAAGGTTATCATAAGAGCGATGTTGCTGCCTAACTAAGGCCCAAATATTAGACTCTAGTCCGCTACATCAATCTACAAGGATGTAGGCCAATTGAAACAACGTCGGGGCATATAAAGATGGTTTTCATCACCCTATTGTAAGGCCAACATGCTTGTGATAATCTTAGCCATATATTCAATATCACATAAAGCACCAACAACTAGCGGGGAGAAAAATACGTGCTCACAATTACTCTGAATTCCCCAATAAAGGCCTACAACATGGTTTCTAGACATCCAATATATATAAAATATCTACCCAACCTATATCCCATCATTCTGAATAAGAATTTATATATTCCAGCTTAATCTAAAGAAAGGAAAGTCATAGCTTACTTGTAGACTGATCATGTGTGCTCCAACTTACTATCCTATTTTTTTCTCTTTCATATGGCCTTAGATTGCGGCCATATGGTTAAAAGTGGAATCACATCAAATGGTCATTCTAACACCAAATTTGTAAGAAATAGAGATAGATCAATTTTGGGGTCAAAATGGAAAAATTGGGACTCGAATGAAAATTTTATAATTAACCCCATAAAAATATTCTGAACACTACTCTGAACTTATATTACGAAATGAAACACAATTCGATGCTCAAAACATCCCCAATCCAAACATGCAACAAAAACCCAAAATTAAGCTAAAGAAGAACACAATGGTAGCAATTATTTACAAGAAATTACCGGAAACGGGGGCCCGATAGCTGAAACTAACTCCACCATGATAATCCTCATGTAAAACCTCACAATTTAGACTTTTGAATCACCTAATCCAACACTAAAATGAGCAAGAAATCATCTTCTGAAATACCCCCAAAATGAAGCTCGAAAATGAGCTATGGCAGCAGCTAAATCACAATTCTTACCTCCAATGAAGCTTCAAATATAAATTCCAACCACACCAATGTCTTCACCTTAAAAAATCACCCAAGATAACTCCAACAATCATGGAAACTGGACACAAAATTGTTGAGATATTAAGTCTCAAAACTACTCAAAATCAAGATCACAAAAAGGATCGTGGCAGTAGATATTTCATGAAATTTACCTCAAACAAAGACCCCAAACTAATTTTTGAGCTCACCAACCGTTCTTTGAAGAAAACCGCACAAAATGAACCTTTGAATTATTCGAATTAAGCTTCAAATATTCAAGAAATCGTCATATGAAGTTTCAAATGAATATTGAAAATGGCTGCCTTTAGAGAGGCGAGGGTGCACCAGATACCACGCACTGGCGCACCAACAAATTATTCCTATTTTAATGTCTCAAATATGGTACTTGAGATTTATTTGGACTCCTGTTTGCACAAACCAACTATGATACCTCGCAGACTTTAACATTCCAAACTCAGTGACATAATTGAAGTTTCAATACGAGGTAATGTGAGTCCACTCTCAAGGCCACTTTTAACCAGAATCCATTGAGGAGCTCGAAATAACTTTAAAAGCCTCCAGAATCAAATGAAGATCTTTCTAGACCAAACTTGATATTTCAGAGCTAATAACTTAGTTAGATTTTTATTTAAATACGTTTTTCAAAAATGTTGATCAAGGTCAACTTTTGGCTAGTTTTCAAAGCTAAAACGTTAAAAATGGTTCTTTATCTACATGAAACCAAATGGGCGAGTCTTTGTTATTGATTGGGGCCCTGAACTCAATGAGAGTAGGTAATCGCTCCTCTTTAGGCAACTCGTCCACGTCTTCAAGATACTTGGCTGTGTCTATGAATTTCTCGAGCGTGAGCTTATTCTGCGCTCCCTCCTGTCAGACAACAAGTTCTTTTACCCGTTCACAGATTTCTTGCAAGAGCTTGCCACGGTGGGTGGCATTCTATTCAGTCTCCCAATACAAATGGGTTATTTCAGAAAAAGAAAGACCTATTAGAATCTCATTGAGGTTTAGAAGTGCAGGTGCAAGATCTGGGCAAAAGGCTATTGAAGGGGCGACAAATGTTGGAAATGCTAAAGCAAACCAGAAAGGATTTTTATATAAATTTGTACTTGTATTTGTAGAAAAAGAAAATCATAAGGAAACATTAAGATTATTAGAAAAAAAATCTTACTAAAGAGAGAAGTCGATTAGACAATAAAGCACATATACTATATAGACTATATACGATATTCTTAGAAAAAACCTCAGGATTAAATAAAAGAAGGATATATACTAAAAATAAACTCTAATAATATTCAACACTTTGTGGATGTTGACCCAAGTAAGCCTAGGCCAAGACAAGACACCTTTCCACCTTCCTTCACTCTATAATAGCGATGACTCTTCTCTTCACAAGTAGGCTTGGCGCTTATTCGATTTGGAAAGCTAAAAATATGCAAGAAGACTGAGTAGGTGCTAGAGTGAAGTGATTCTAGGGTTGGGATCATAATCGGGAATCTAAATAGAAAAGAAGGCTAAGGTCGGGATAATCTTGGCTAAGTAATTCATCTAATTTCTTTGTGAGGTATTATTATTCTAATTTACATTTCTCTATTAGGTAATAATCACGTTATTTATATCTTGTAGTACTGTCGATCTAAGAAGAGGAATGGAAGTAGTCGTCTTACATCTTTTCTTTGGATCCGCTTATGCCTCTACTTCGCTTGATTCATATGCAAGTGGATTCCATGCTCTGTTTTTGGCCTTATTAGGTTGATTTCATATGTGAGCATTTAAAATTGAACAGATAGTGAGAAAAGCACCTTTCAGCAATTCAAGTAGTAAACTCGGATTCATGATTGAGAAAGAAATCTTCCAAGCGCATCTTTAGTTGAATCTATTATAGGGTAGGTTGTTTTAGTAGATTAAATTAAGGCGATAAAGGTACACATATTTTGGATCTGGGCTCCCCTCAAGGTAAAATTGGGATACTTAACTGAAAGGGTGAACAAGGCCGAGTTCCTTCAAGGATTGCTCCAGCCACTGAAGCCTTGTGGACTGATTATGGGAGATTTAAGTGCGTCATACCAACCACATTCTAGTTTCTGGATAATCATTCCCAAATAATGCTTGTCGCAGGGGCTAACCCTATCTTCGTACATACTTCCTTAGTTGTTTGGGAGCTGAATCAGAAGCATCGAATGAAAGGTTCTTTCCAAGACCATATGCTATTGAATCACCTGCTGTCACTGGGCGATATTCTACATTTTCCTTATAGTTCATGGGATTTTACTCTGGGGAAGACCATTCCTTATATGGATCATAACTTATACAAAGGATAGTCTCTATAAGAAGGACCAAAGTGCACTAAAAGAACCTACTAATTCTTGCCAATCATAATAACCAGAACAAGTTAGACTTCGTTTGCCCCATTGGTGAAGTCATAAGTTGTGGTGAATCTATGTCTCTACAATAAAGTGCTTTCCATAGTTCAATTGAAAAAATAGAGAAGAGCAGGCTGAATGCTCTGTCTTCGAAAAGGCAGAATGTTTTTATACAATAGAATATGCTATTTTTGAAATAAAATAAGCTTTGTGTCCTAAACTGATGTCGTAGGGCAAATAGGGGGAAATTTCTCTAAATTAGGCAGGAGAACTTAGCTAACTTTCCCACTCTGATAGAATCTCTTAATGTTAGGTACCCATAACCGCTGTAATGAAGGAAAGAATCTATTAAATAGGAAAGATCCCTCACAAGCCCTCTTTCATCCCTTGATTATACTGAATCAAGATTGTTTTGGTCTTTTTTGACCCCTAGAATGAAACGGTAGCTGTGAAACTAGCTCTGGCTTGATGACTGCTCTACTTTTTTCTTGGGCATAGAAGGAGTTGATCTTGGTCGAGATAAATAGATTTGGGAATTTATACCCAGTGAGAGGGTTGATATAATTCATCTTGAACAAAGTGAAAGGGCCGAAAAGGAAGCTCGACCTACAAGGAAAGGGATAATAGACTATTACCATTCAGTTCATGTGACGAACCGAACATCATTAGGTCTAAAATTCCATGAAGCACTGGATCTAGATCAAGATCTCCATTACATCGTATGATATATCAATCCAGAGAAGTCACTTTCAGATTAAATCATCCATTATGCTCCTATCTAAAGTGATGCTAGGCTTCTTCACAGAGGTGCGCTTTGCTCGACCATATGATAAACATGTTTTAAACTAACTGCATGTCAAGCACTTAAGCATAGCTTGTGTCACTCATTCCTCATTTGTTTGAAAGAGATTCAGATTTGATTCAACATTACACACGATATTCTATTCTGTCCCTCACTAGCTCTTTGCTTAGTCGTACAAAGAACATGCCCGAGGGGACAACTACACTCACCGCGCACTTGCATTACCATCTAAGCCTCACTACCACTCTATCCAGCTCCTACACCAACCACAAACTTAAATCATCATATGGTTGCTAAAGCAAGCTAAGCTTTACACGACCCTAAGGAAACCAAAAGACCCTCTCACTTGGTTTGAGCTTCCTTTTAGCCCTCCATGACTGAAGGCTCCACAACACATTGGAGAGATTTTACATCTCACACTACCCTAAAATGCCCATTCCCCTAGAATTTTGAAGTGATTCTTATTCTCACCACAACCTTCTTAAGCTGAAATAAAGCCGGGCAAGAATCTCATGGTAGTACAAAAGGGGAGCAGATTCGTATTTGGGCATGTTCTTCAAATTGATCACTTATTCTTGGCCCCATAGTTTGGCTTCCACTGTAGCTGATGTTGACACCCAATTTTGACCGACCTACAACATATTTTACATGGCCATTTGATTAAAATAAGTATTTTCGAAACTTTTGAAATAAGTAAGTTTATTTTTTAATTTTTATCAAAAGGATTGCGGATTCTATAAGATTCTTGAGTTTACAAAAAATAAAATAAAAAAATAAATAATAAACATTATATATTTATTAATTATTTTATCGATCGTAAAACTACCGTTATTATTATTATCATCTTTATTGTTATTAATTTGATTTAGCAAAATTGTCAAACCGTGGTAGTAATATTCGTTATCTACTATATTAATTATTTTTATTTCTTAAAACGCACAATATTACCAATTTTTTAGCAATCTTAATACGTTCAAATATTTTAAGTATTGTCGTTGAATAAAAAATATTATTTCAAAATAATACACATTTTAATTAGATGACAACTAATTCAATTTTTATCTCATTTTGTTCAAATTCATTTAAATTTTAGCCAAATTCTTTGAGATTGTTTCAATTATAACTATTATTTTACAATTTTTGCACTTTTAACTCCAATCTAATCAAATCAATGGCTTAATTTTAAAGTTCAACAATTTGTGGTTAGTTTTTAAATCCGGGTTACCCATTATCTAACCCGGATCCGACCCAAACCCACTTCCCCTTTTCTAATTTCAACACCCCCAAACCCATTCTTCATTTTTTCCCCCATTTTTCACCTCCCAAAACCCTAACAGCCGCCCCTCACCCCTCTCCTCTCCTCCGCCGCTCCTCTCATCGCCGGCAGCCCCGCCGGCAGCCACCTTCCTTCCCGCTTCTCGCTCTCCGTCTTCCTTCTCTCCCTTTCCCGTCAACCCCCTTTTTCTCCTCACTGCAGCAGCCGCATCAACAACCCCGCCGGCGCAGCCTCCATGGCTGCCGGCACGCTCCCTCCATCTCTCCTCTCCCGCCAAACCACCACCAAACGACCACCCTCTCCACCTCTCTCCCCTAACAGCCCCAAGCCGTCACTCTCCCTTGCTACAGCCACGACCCCACTGCCGCAGCAGCCACCAACCCACAGCCCCAGGCGCACACCCCGCTCTCCATCTTCTACCTCTTCTCCCCGGCGAGATTGACCGGCAACACAACATTGTTGCTCCCACTGAATTCGTGTGGAGATCCATGGCAGCAGTCCAAGCACGGAACAATTGAAATGGGATGCATAAGGATTGATTTGACTCTCGATTTGAAGACGTCCCGGTACTATCTCCCTGAATCGGTTTATTACTTCAACTCTTTTCATTTTATTTTTTGAAGATTGGTAAATACACATAAAATTGCTTCTATGGATTTTGGTTTACTTGAAATTTTATCGTGAATTCTACATTTGTTGAACTAGCTGAATACATGTCTCAGTATAACTCCTTAGAATTCGTTGGTTTCTTCTTGTCAGTTTTTCCAATTTGGCATTCATATGCTTAGTAATCCTTGTCCCATTTCAAAATTGAATCACTAAGTTTGTTTTGATTGGAGACACATATTAGTGGGTTGCTATTCTCTAGTAGTTGGTTGAATCAACATACTTTAATATCCTTTCTTTTTAGAATGTTTGATTTAGTCATCAATGGTGTGATCATACTTTGTCTATTTGAATACATGCCCTCATAGTCAAAATTGTTTAAAACCCATTTAACTTTGAGTATTGATCATTGACAGAACTTGTTTATTAATTATGGTAGCTAACGTGGTTTTTGGAGAAAAGCTCACTGATTTCGTGCTAATTTAATTATTAATTCCCCATGGTTGTTTCTTTACTTGATGGATTGCTCCTATTTTTGAAGTTTTATGCAAAGTTTGATTAAAAATATCTTCGATTGATTACTTTCCTTCCCAGTGTGGTTTTATAGTTTAAGTTAAAATCATGTAACAGTAACTTGTAGTAATCTTTATGTCACCTATTATTCAATCTTGATCCATTTTGAACTTTGGTGTTGGTATATCCGATTGACAACCACTCTTAAATGTTGGCCTCCTCTTATTTTAAATTGATTTCCTCTTTTTAATTAGAATAAGACAACTTGTAGTACGTAATTAAATATGGTAAATTTTATCAACTTGATCCTCTATCCCCTTAAATTTTGATTGCTTAACAGTTATATTTATCTAATTATGACAACAAGAGATTTTCTTGCTTATGATTGATACTATTTATTTTAATTGGTTCATGCATCTTTCCTATTCTGCATTTTTCTTGAACTGATTTGGATGATTTATTTATGGTTAATTTAAGATTTAATGAATCCAATTGTGTTAATTTAGGAGAGCCTTCCATATTTCACTCTTAATTAATTCTCCTTCCTTCTAATTGTTTTCCTACTTATTATATAATGTGGCATTCTCCTCTCATTTTAGAGGAGGAAAAAAAAAAAGTAAGGCAGAGCCCTCTGAAAACAAGAGAACGTTGAACCTTTTTCCTTGTTCTCAACATCCTTTTTCCCTCATTAACATATATTCTCAAAACGAAACTCTAAAAGTTTGACATAATGCTTCCAAACGTTCTTGTATCAAGTAAAAGTTAAGGAGGCATCCAGGTTTAATTTTAATCTTTTTTTTTCTTCTACGTACGTTGTATTGTCTTGTGAATTTCGTGATTGTGTCTTCACTTACTTGATATCTTTTACTACTAATCCATATTCTGTGTAGTATTTAAAAGTATTTAGCAGGTTTGATGCAAGTTTACAGAGGCGAAGAGTCGTCTGGTGGGAACTCACTTGGATGAAATGGCTTAGAAGATCTTTTATTTGTTTATTCATTTATATTTGAATTATGCTTATTTTCTTGTAAATGTTGTAACATACTATAAAATGAAATTGGGGAATGCTTATGGGGGAGGGGATTACGTGCTATAATTTTTTACTTATTGGCGGAATTCACCAAGGCAAACTTAATTAAGGATTCGAATTAAAAAAAAAAGGGGTCGTGTGTGGATAGCATGTTCAACAAATTTTACTTCTTATTTTAAATATTTCGAAAACATGCCTTTTTCCTTTACGGTTTAGAAATCATGTCTAGGGCATTTAATACTGCTTAATAATAATGATCATGTTTATAGATTTTTATATCGTGTTTAGGTAAATTTTCTTTTCACATGTTACAAATAGAAATCATGTTAGATATTAGGAATCATGTAGTTTAGTATTTAAATATCTAGCTTAGTTGAATCAGGCCTATATTGTTAGAAATATGCTAAAATTTATGCCCGTTAGTATTTACCATTCTTACATATTAGAAACCATGCCTATAGGTTTTAACTTATTCAAGTAATTTTTTGCAACATTGCAAACCTTGTTAGTATTATGTATTCTCAAGTCATGCTTTAGGTCTTTTTTTTTTCTCTAAGAAATTGCTTATAGGATTCCGTTTAAAATATGCTTAAATAATATTTTTGCACTAGAACCCATGCTTATAGGATTTTGTTTAAAATAGGTTTAAACAATATTCTTGCAATAGAAACCATGTTTGTAGGATTTGATTTTCAAATAACATTTTTTAGAGATCATGCCCATAGAATTTTGTTTTAATATGTGTATTATTTTTCGCAATAGAAATCATGCCTATAGGACTCAATTTATTTTTAGCATATAACAATGTCTTTAATAAACCCTTTAGTGATTTCAGAAATCATATAAACTTATTTGTTTTTTTTTTTAAAAAAAGAAGAAATACTAAGGTTCTTCCAAAAGAATTAATTTTTTACCTATTTAATTAACTTTGAAATGTTTTTATCTACTGTTGATTTATGAGATTTACACTTAGCATGTTGCTTTGCATTATTTGTTTCCAAGTATGTTAGATATTTGTTTGGAGGCTATTTGAGACTTTACGTGTTAATCATTGTCTTTAAATGTTTTGTTGTGACGTGAGTCTAACCAGGAAACCTAAATTCCATTTTAGTCTAGAACCACCTAAATATAGAAGTCTGATGCCTCACGGACATTAAGGGGGACGTTAGACACTCTAGGGTTCGTTACATTTTTCATTTATGTCTAGTTCGCTTCTAAGTCAACTAATAAAATCAACTTAGGAGGGGGTAGGGGTAGTTAGGACCTCGGAAAGGATAATTAAACTCGCGCTAAATAGGACAAACTCCGGTTTTGTCCTTTGGATCAATTAAGCCATATGAAGCCTTCTCTGGAAAAGCCGAGTAACTGATCCGAGAATTTAATAACCCAATTTGTTTAATTTATTTATTATTTGTGTTTGTTCAAACCTTAGTCACTTAGAATCAATTTAAAAAAAAAGTTAAAATATACGAGACCTTTACTTGTGTTTTCACCCCCACATAAAAATACGAGACACGGTCGGGACTCGCATTTGCGGACCTCGAAGGGTGCTTAACACCTTCCCTTCGAGGTAATTTGAGCCCTTACCCTCTCTCTGGTTAACTTCGACCTTTAGGCTGGAATGGTGTCCTAATGCACCCAATCATTAGGTGGCGACTCTAAAAAAATGAAAATCCCAAAAGAGTCATTTCCACGACGTCGTCCAGGTTCCTATTTCTCCGCGAGGAAAAATAGGGCGCGACAGAATGGCGACTCTGCTGGGGATATTAGGTTCTAACCATTACGTGTCTATGTTTATGTGGGTTATACGCTTTCCTTAATTGTTTTACCTACCTTATTTGTTTACTAGTACCGTTATTGTTTTTTTTTTATCTTTTCTTACTTATGTATTTTCTTTGTCCCTTGATCCCCACTAACTTCCTTTCCCTTTCCTTCTAATTCCTTTCCCCTCCCTTTTTTTTTATTTATCGCTTAAATTATCTGTTTAACACTGCTATAACTGCTAAATGTTACCGCTTTAAAATAACTGGCATCCCGTTCATAGATTCTCCCACTTGAGATCCTCTTTATTTTCTTTAAGGTGATGTTGTGCCTTTGCACTTCTCCCGACCTCTTTCAAATCCAAATTTTAGAGAGTAAGCGCTTGCGTGGTGAATGGCGGATAGTCTTACTACCGTTGGACCACGTGCTTCTCATATAGGAATACCCAGTCCGTGTCCAACCCACTCTGTAGAAACTTAGGATAGAGCTACCCACCCAAAATTAAGATCATGCATGCATAAACCATAGTTAGTTTGGCCCCAGGAGGTCCAATCTACATAATAGTAGCACCTTGTTAAGTCTAGAGGGTCCAATCACCCTCCAAGACGAAATACTGCATACTATGTGTCTATGTGATCACGATAATCAATTCAAGCCTAAAATATTGTTAAAAGGGAGTTTAGAACTTATAGTCTAAGATTTATTTCCATTTGTTAGATTTTATATATCTACCATTTAAAGATTGTACTAGTTGTTATTAATAAAATAATTATTTTTAATTATTATTCTGTATTTTCTAAACACTAAACTCCAAATGAAAAATCGAAGGCTTGAATTAGTTATCATGAATCATTTATGTATCGTCTTAGGCCTACCTCTGGCTCAACGAGGTTCCGTGCATTTAGGGCGTTTAATTTTCAAAAATCAATATGTTTATTATTGTATTATATATTATCATGTTACTAACTTGATCTTTTTTTCTTTCTTGTTTTGTTCCCTTTCTTTTTTATACGTTTTCCCCTCCCCAAGGTTGATTCGTGCCTATCGCTCTCAGTTGGAAGAAGTTTTCTGCTTTTATCTTGCTCTACTGCATGGAGAATAATAATAGTGCTATTGACACAATTGGTATGACAACTCAAAAGGACGGTTTGAATATTTCGAGAGAAGAGTATCCACCTGCACAAAATGAGATGATATCAAGGCTAGAACAAAAGATTAGAGAAATGCAGGAACAACTCTCTAATGCTCACAATTTGTTATTGGGATAAATGCTATAACCATGGCTCCAACAACCTTTACGAATCCTCTCTTTTTACCCCATCCTACCTTATACCCTGAAAGTACTTCAAATCTCACGCTTCCCCAAAACAAGCAATATCCATATTACATATATCCTCCACAACACAAGCCTAATACATCACACATCACCTACTTAGCCCCACCAGATGCCTCACATTCCCAAGATACTTCTCATGCCCAAAATATAGCAACAACGTCTATTACTACTATTTTAGAAAAACACAATTTTGTTTCTGTCGAACCCCATCAAAAGGACATATTGATACAAACAATGGCAAAGCGATTGGAGGAGTTGAGCAGTCGAGTGCAACATGTTGAAGGAGATAAGGAGACAGAAGAGTTAAGTTTTGAAAACTTGTGCATACATCCCGATATCGAGTTGCCTGAAGGATATAAACCTCCTAAATTTGAGATGTTCAGTGGGACTGGAGATCCAAAGGCACATTTGAGAGTATACTGTGATAAGTTAATTGGAGTTGGAAAAAATGAACGACTTCGAATGAAATTATTTGGGAGAAGTCTCACTGGAGAGGCCTTATCATGGTATATTGCACAAGATTCGAAGAAATGGTCAAAATGGACTGATATGGCCTCTGATTTCATGAAGAGGTTTGAATTTTTGGTTTTACCTTCAAAATTTAAAAAGAGAACCTACAGAATCATTTCGAGAATTTGCAATAAGATGGAGGTCTGAAGCTGCTAGGGTTCGACCTCCGATGGAGGAATCTCAAATGAAAGAATTCTTTATTCGCGCCCAAAAGCCGCAGTACTACGAGAGAATGATGCTCATCGAAGATCATAAATTTTCTGATATTATCAAGTTGGGTGAGAAGATCGAAGAAGGCATAAAAAATGGTACCATAGTAGATTTAGAGGCATTGCAAGCTAGTAGCAAGACTTCGCAACTTGGTGGGACCAATGAGAACAAAGTCGCGAAAGAAGTGAATGTTGTGATTCGTCAAGCGGCTCCACCCCTACTCCAGCAACCTGCACCCATATATCAAGTCCCTCCACCTGCAGGTAATGAACGAAAGATTCATGGAAAACCGTCAAGGCGTCAACGATCCTTTCAATCTGCTAAATCGCGAGTCAATATGGAGAAATGTCTACCCAAACAGTATACTCCTTTGGCTGAACCCATAGATCAATTGTATGAAAGACTGAGGGTTGCTGGCTATATCTCTCCTGTTCCTGAAATAGTGATGAAGACACATTCTAAGTGGCTCGATCTCACCAAAATTTGTGCCTATCATTCAGGGATGAAGGGGCATACCACAGAAGAATGTCGAAATTTGAGAGATCAAATTCAAACATTGATTGACACCAAGGCGATACATGTGAAAGATTCTTACCACGATCATAATTGATTTCTGGGCATGACTCAATACCTGATCGACACTAATAAAGAGGAAGTTGAGTTATTTCTCCACCTCAAATTTTCAAGCACTTGGATGATTACTTTAAGTTTTAGTGGTGATACACATTTGGGGCCAGATTATGTTTCTTTTATGACTCCTTTTGATGTAATGGAACTACGTCAGACCTGATTCCCGTTTAAGAGGGATACGTAGGCGCTCCTATGGGGTTCGGTCATATCATAATAAAATCTTCTATCTTCCTTTTTGGAGAACGAGCTGGGGCAGAATTTTTGAGACAATCTCAAAAATTCTATTGATAAGCATCTCTACATACTCGAGCTTGACATGACAACAAACTGGGGCAAAAAGTTTTGAGAGGTCCTCAAAAATTTCATTAAAAGTCGCACATAAAGACATCCAGATTGAGTTCAAGAAAGCTGTGGTGAAAAAGGAAAGCAAACGATGAGTGGAGGCACGAATCAATCTCCCATTTTTTTTTAAAAAAAAAACTTACAATTTTCTTTGAGTGCAGGAATTACAGGAACAGATCTATTCGAAGCCAAGCATCATCCTTCGAAAGTAAAATGATTAAGCTTTATCATTCAAAAAGTTGCCCGAGGCTAAGCACTGTCCTTCGGAAGTCGATTGGTTAAGCTCTACCTTTCGAAAATCTACCCGAGGCTAAGCCCTGCCCTTCGGAAGTTGACTGGTTAAGCTCTACCATTCAAGAAGTGCCCGAAGCTAAGCACTGTCCTTCAGAAGTCGATTGGTTAAGCTCTACCTTTCGAAAAGTTACCCAAAGCTAAGCACTGTCCTTTGGAAGTTGATTGGTTAAACTCTACCATTCAAGAAGCTACCCGAAGCTGAGCACTGTCCTTCGAAAGTCGATTGGTTAAGCTCTACCTTTCGAAAAAGCTGCCCAAAGCTAAGCACATTCCTTTGGGTGTTGATTAGTCACAACTCTACCTTTCAAGAAGCCACACAAGGTCAAACACCATCTTTTAAGAGCCGGATGGACTAAGCATATTCCTCCTAAACAGATATGATTTTCTATCTCACTAATATTTTTTAATTATGCTTGCAAATTAGAAAACTAACCATTTTTGTTTCTAGTTATATTAGAAATTGCAGGTATGGAACGCTTAAAAGTAAAAGATGGTTCAAAATGAGTCTCAACTCATACACGATTCCTTACCCCTAGAAATTGCTTTATCATAAGCTGTTCTCGCACTTTCATTTGCCACTTATACCGCCTTATACCTAATCCTCCCAATTCAAGCTATTTAAGTTCGATAACGTTATTTCTATCTTCAGGAATCTCATTCATTCCTATACTTAGAGCTACACATGGCCTGATTCTCGTATGACCAGAGATACGTAGGCGACCTTAAACCGAAGTCTCTACCATAAACCTTTTGTTACATCCGGTCCCTCCGATAATATTCCATCGGTCGGACAAAATCGGCTACTCCGTCAACTTTCTTTGCTCAACAATTCATCCTTCATTCCCGAGCAAAGAAGGGGCAGCTGTTGACACCCAATTTTGACCGACCTACAACATATTTTACATGGCCATTTGATTAAAATAGGTATTTTCGAAACTTTTGAAATAAGTAAGTTTATTTTTTAATTTTTATCAAAAGGATTGCGGATTCTATAAGATTCTTGAGTTTACAAAAAATAAAATAAAAAAAATAAATAATAAACATTATATATTTGTTAATTATTTTATCGATCGTAAAACTATCGTTATTATTATTATCATCTTTATTGTTATTAATTTGATTTAGCAAAATTGTCAAACCGTGGTAGTAATATTCGTTATCTACTATATTAATTATTTTTATTTCTTAAAACGCACAATATTACCAATTTTTTAGCAATCTTAATACGTTCAAATATTTTAAGTATTGTCGTTGAATAAAAAATATTATTTCAAAATAATACACATTTTAATTAGATGACAACTAATTCAATTTTTATCTCATTTTGTTCAAATTCATTTAAATTTTAGCCAAATTCTTTGAGATTGTTTCAATTATAACTATTATTTTACAATTTTTGCACTTTTAACTCCAATCTAATCAAATCAATGGCTTAATTTTAAAGTTCAAAAATTTGTGGTTAGTTTTTAAATCCGGGTTACCCATTATCTAACCCGGATCCGACCCAAACCCACTTCCCCTTTTCTAATTTCAACACCCCCAAACCCATTCTTCATTTTTTCCCATTTTTCACCTCCCAAAACCCTAACAGCCGCCCCTCACCCCTCTCCTCTCCTCCGCCACTCCTCTCATCGCCGGCAGCCCCGCCGGCAGCCACCTTCCTTCCCGCTTCTCGCTCTCCGTCTTCCTTCTCTCCCTTTCCCGTCAACCCCCTTTTTCTCCTCACTGCAGAAGCCGCGTCAACAACCCCGCCGGCGCAGCCTCCATGGCTGCCGGCACGCTCCCTCCATCTCTCCTCTCCCGCCAAACCACCACCAAACGACCATCCTCTCCACCTCTCTCCCCTAACAGCCCCAAGCCGTCACTCTCCCTTGCTACAGCCACGACCCCACTACCGCAGCAGCCACCAACCCACAGCCCCAGGCGCACACCCCGCTCTCCATCTTCTACCTCTTCTCCCCGGCGAGATTGACCGGCAACACAACATTGTTGCTCCCACTGAATTCGTGTGGAGATCCATGGCAGCAGTCCAAGCACGGAACAATTGAAATGGGATGCATAAGGATTGATTTGACTCTCGATTTGAAGACGTCCCGGTACTATCTCCCTGAATCGGTTTATTACTTCAGCTCTTTTCATTTTATTTTTTGAAGATTGGTAAATACACATAAAATTGCTTCTATGGATTTTGGTTTACTTGAAATTTTATCGTGAATTCTACATTTGTTGAACTAGCTGAATACATGTCTCAGTATAACTCCTTAGAATTCGTTGGTTTCTTCTTGTCAGTTTTTTCAATTTGGCATTCATATGCTTAGTAATCCTTGTCCCATTTCAAAATTGAATCACTAAGTTTGTTTTGATTGGAGACACATATTAGTGGGTTGCTATTCTCTAGTAGTTGGTTGAATCAACATACTTTAATATCCTTTCTTTTTAGAATGTTTGATTTAGTCATCAATGGTGTGATCATGCTTTGTCTATTTGAATACATGCCCTCATAGTCAAAATTGTTTAAAACCCATTTAACTTTGAGTATTGATCATTGACAGAACTTGTTTATTAATTATGGTAGCTAACGTGGTTTTTGGAGAAAAGCTCACTGATTTCGTGCTAATTTAATTATTAATTCCCCATGATTGTTTCTTTACTTGATGGATTGCTCCTATTTTTGAAGTTTTATGCAAAGTTTGATTAAAAATATCTTCGATTGATTATTTTCCTTCCCAGTGTGATTTTATAGTTTAAGTTAAAATCATGTAACAGTAACTTGTAGTAATCTTTATGTCACCTATTATTCAATCTTGATCCATTTTGAACTTTGGTGTTGGTATATCCGATTGACAACCACTCTTAAATGTTGGCCTCCTCTTATTTTAAATTGATTTCCTCTTTTTAATTAGAATAAGACAACTTGTAGTACGTAATTAAATATGGTAAATTTTATCAACTTGATCCTCTATCCCCTTAAATTTTGATTGCTTAACAGTTATATTTATCTAATTATGACAACAAGAGATTTTCTTGCTTATGATTGATACTATTTATTTTAATTGGTTCATGCATCTTTCCTATTCTGCATTTTTCTTGAACTGATTTGGATGATTTATTTATGGTTAATTTAAGATTTAATGAATCCAATTGTGTTAATTTAGGAGAGCCTTCCATATTTCACTCTTAATTAATTCTCCTTCCTTCTAATTGTTTTCCTACTTATTATATAATGTGGCATTCTCCTCTCATTTTAGAGGAGGAAAAAAAAAAAGTAAGGCTGAGCCCTCAGAAAACAAGAGAACGTGGAACCTTTTTCCTTGTTCTCAACATCCTTTTTCCCTCATTAACATATATTCTCAAAACGAAACTCTAAAAGTTTGACATAATGCTTCCAAACGTTCTTGTATCAAGTAAAAGTTAAGGAGGCATCCAGATTTAATTTTAATCTTTTTTTTTCTTCTACGTACGTTGTATTGTCTAGTGAATTTCGTGATTATGTCTTTACTTACTTGATATCTTTTACTACTAATCCATATTCTGTGTAGTATTTAAAAGTATTTAGCAGGTTTGATGCAAGTTTACAGAGGCGAAGAGTCGTCTGGTGGGAACTCACTTGGATGAAATAGCTTAGAAGATCTTTTATTTGTTTATTCATTTATATTTGAATTATGCTTATTTTCTTGTGAATGTTGTAACATACTATAAAATGAAATTGGGGAATGCTTATGGGGGAGGGGATTACGTGCTATAATTTTTTACTTATTGGCGGAATTCACCTAGGCAAACTTAATTAAGGATTCGAATTAAAAAAAAAAGGGGTCGTGTGTGGATAGCATGTTCAACAAATTTTACTTCTTATTTTAAATATTTCGAAAACATGCCTTTTTCCTTTACGGTTTAGAAATCATGTCTAGGGCATTTAATACTGCTTAATAATAATGATCATGTTTATAGATTTTTATGTCGTGTTTAGGTAAATTTTCTTTTCACATGTTACAAATAGAAATCATGTTAGATATTAGGAATCATGTAGTTTAGTATTTAAATATCTAGCTTAGTTGAATCAGGCCTATATTGTTAGAAATATGCTAAAATTTATGCCCGTTAGTATTTACCATTCTTACATATTAGAAACCATACCTATAGGTTTTAACTTATTCAAGTAATTTTTTGCAACATTGCAAACCTTGTTAGTATTATGTATTCTCAAGTCATGCTTTAGGTCTTTTTTTTTTCTAAGAAATTGCTTATAGGATTCCGTTTAAAATATGCTTAAATAATATTTTTGCACTAGAACCCATGCTTATAGGATTTTGTTTAAAATAGGTTTAAACAATACTCTTGCAATAGAAACCATGTTTGTAGGATTTGATTTTCAAATAACATTTTTTAGAGATCATGCCCATAGAATTTTGTTTTAATATGTGTATTATTTTTCGCAATAGAAATCATGCCTATAGGACTCAATTTATTTTTAGCATATAACAATGTCTTTAATAAACCCTTTAGTGATTTCAGAAATCATATAAACTTATTTGTTTTTTTTTTTTAAAAAAAGAAGAAATACTAAGGTTCTTCCAAAAGAATTAATTTTTTACCTATTTAATTAACTTTGAAATGTTTTTATCTACTGTTGATTTATGAGATTTACACTTAGCATGTTGCTTTGCATTATTTGTTTCCAAGTATGTTAGATATTTGTTTGGAGGCTATTTGAGACTTTACGTGTTAATCATTGTCTTTAAATGTTTTGTTGTGACGTGAGTCTAACCAGGAAACCTAAATTCCATTTTAGTCTAGAACCACCTAAATATAGAAGTCTGATGCCTCACGGACATTAAGGGGGACGTTAGACACTCTAAGGTTCGTTAGATTTTTCATTTATGTCTAGTTCGCTTCTAAGTCAACTAATAAAATCAACTTAGGAGGGGGTAGGGGTAGTTAGGACCTCGGAAAGGATAATTAAACTCGCGCTAAATAGGACAAACTCCGGTTTTGTCCTTTGGATCAATTAAGCCATATGAAGCCTTCTCCGGAAAAGCCGAGTAACTGATCTGAGAATTTAATAACCCAATTTGTTTAATTTATTTATTATTTGTGTTTGTTCAAACCTTAGTCACTTAGAATCAATTACAAAAAAGTTAAAATATACGAGACCTTTACTTGTGTTTTCACCCCCACATAAAAATACGAGACACGGTCGGGACTCGCATTTGCGGACCTCGAAGGGTGCTTAACACCTTCCCTTCGAGGTAATTTGAGCCCTTACCCTCTCTCTGGTTAACTTCGACCTTTAGGCTGGAATGGTGTCCTAATGCACCCAATCATTAAGTGGCGACTCTAAAAAAATGAAAATCCCAAAAGAGTCATTGCCACGACTTCGTCCAGGTTCCTATTTCTCCGCGAGGAAAAATAGGGCGCGACAGCTGAACTCTCTTGTTTCCATCCCACTGTGAGAAGATAGAGAGCAAAACCAACCTAGAAAACAACTATCATTATGCCCCTATTAGTAAAGCATGTACTACTTACAAGATTTGTTGAGCTTCTTCATGTGATAGACATTACAAAAGTAGTTTGTTGAACAATTGACGATAGAGGGCATCATAATAGTATATAATTCTTGAACCTTGATGGGTTCTGTAGTCGACTATTTGATAGCCTTGTTCATAAATATACGTAGAATAGGACTCCGATGAGTCCTAGATGTAAAGGGGTTCTTGAACACTTCTACTTCTAAGCAATTAGAAGAGCGCAAAACTAGACCTCCCTCAAATAGATGGATCTTGGATTGATTATGGAACCGAGCATAACGAACCAGGGGTAGGCAAAAAGATAGGCTAGGCGGAGTAGTCGCTCTAGGGTAGGTTCTTCAACTGGATCAATGCGAGTATGAAACCTAAAAAAAATCTAGAAGGTCTAGTCTAGAAAAAACCCAAACTTTGTTGGGTTAGCTTTTTGGCAGAGAAGATGGTCACAAGAAGAAATGCCTTACCAATGAATAGATTAATATACCAACGTCAACAATCTCTTTCTTCATATAAGAGACCATCTTCTTTCATATCCTAAACTATATATATTAAATAAAAAAGAAAGAGATATATTCCCATGGTAGAAATAGGACAGTTGCACAAAGGAAGAGAGATTGGGATTTGTAAAGGTGATAGGACAAGGTTCTAAACCTGCCTTAGTCTCAAATAGGCCGCAAGCTAGGGACATTACTATATGAATGTGACTTCATCCTTATTACCTTACAAACGATACCTCAAATTCCTAAAATGCTCCTTTAGTCCCGAGCTTGGTAAATAAGGCCATGGTAAATTCTTTTCTTCCGGCCTTGTTGTGATAGGGAGAGTCACTCTTGCGTTCAATCTCTTGGGTAGATTATCTCACTCTTTTTGTAAGTAAGTATATCTGTTATGGTATTGTTTTCACGCTATTCCAGTAATGTTTTTGAGTTCTTAGTTCTTTTTTTTTGGGGGGGGGGGATGAAAAAGGTAAATAAAGACCTCGGCAGAGGCAACTGGGCAGGTGTTCTCGAAAAAGGAAGAAAGGAAAAAAATTAGAGAGGTAAGAACGAGTAAGACTAGGTTATAGAAAGAAAATAGAGGTTAGATAGCTCTTACTGGAAGAAGAGGGTTTAGGTCACCTATCCCCAGACACAAACTAATTCTTCTCTCTCTTGAATGTATGCTCGTTTCACATCGAATCTCTTTTATCACATTAAAAAATAAATCAGAATTTCATTTTTGATATGATAAATAGTGATGCCCACCTGTAGAGGGTAGTCCTCCCTTCATCCTTGAAGTAGACTATTTCTTAAGTATGATCTTATTCCTAAAGCTTTTTTTCAAAAGCAGCAAGTAGCGAGATAGATGACTAAAGGCTGATAATCTTTGCCTCTTACTAGTAATTGGAAAAACCCTATATATCTTATTAGTCAAGCCTAAAGGCCCTTTACTACTATAGTAGAAGGTAAGACTGGCTTTTGCGCAACAGTTCTGCCCTTTCCTTGCCCATAGAGAGTTAGGATATTTTGTGAACTCCTTCACCTAGTGAAAACTTCTGTTGTTCATCCATAATCTCGTGCTTTACCAATGTATTCAATGGATTCCACCATGAATCGAGAGCAGGTGAAGACATGCAGCTTCCATTTTAGGGGTATACAGTCATGTGCTGAGCAAAAAGGTATATATCACAATCATTCACAAGCGCAAGGTGCAACATCCGCTTGAAATGGGAGAGGATTTCCCTAAAACAAAGATAGGCGTGTCAAGAAACAACGTGAAGTCACCCATATTTTGCTATCCAGGGAGTTGTTAACTAATGAACTAAAAAATGTGTGATGTTCCGGGAGCATGATCAACCCTTCACACACAAGATAGCCATGACAGGAGATTGACCGGCCGAGGTCGAGTGATCTCATGGGTTTAGGGGTACTTCTCTTGCTGCAACTACCCATTTTCTTTTTGAAAGGTAAAGGCCTACCAGAGAGAGGCAAGTGGTTTCATGAATAAATGTTGTAAACCAATTAATCTTTTCAATAGATATCGAGGATAGGGAACCATCCTATCTAGTTCAATTTCCCGAAGAAAAAAGGGGGCGCTCTTCCAATATTGAGCTCCTTGCTCTACCTCATTTTTAAAAAAAGTATAAAGAAATGGTAGGCACTGGGAGTGGCTGAACTAATCGTTGAGAAAGGGGAAACTTCTTTATAGAAGGGAAGGGAAATGGTTGGATCTCTCGGGGTTGGAGGTCTAATAGTAGTCACATCATGTCCTCCCCCTCTTACTCAGAATAGCTAGCAAGAGAAATACAATTGATTATCTAAGAAAGAAGGATTTTTAGAATAAAAAAAATATTATCTTCAGGATAGAGAGCCCCCCGCCTACCTTTTCAAATATAAGTGAGTGAGTGTTTTTTCTGCTATGAATGAATGACCTCTCCATTTATTTCAAGTTTGCTCTTCAAACCGACCTATTTCTCTTCTCTATGAAAATGTTTTTCTATAATCACTCTTAATAAGACATTCATTCCCCTTTCAAATGAAAAGATAACTAGACATTTCTCCTCATCATTGAAAACTTCCATTCAATCAGACCTACTAAACAATCCCATCCCCGGATATGTATGTTGGGAGAATCCCATGATCCTTGCGTGTGGAAGGGAAGGAGCGGAGCGAAGCCAAATACGAATACTAAAAAATGGCTCATGAGGAGCCCAAAAAAGGGGAATAGAGAGAGCGGAATAGGCTTTCCAAGCATAAAACAATCCCTAACTATACATTCCATGGCAATAGACAGAAGGTAGTTTTCTCGTTGATCTTAACCCCAGGAACATTCCCGTTCTCAATAATCTCCATGAAAAGACTACCATGATTTTTGAAGGAACTGAGGGAGATTCCAGACATGTAAAAACTTATCTATGATTTGCTTATTTCCAAGTCCGTATCATTTGTTGCCTTATTTGCCATCTCTGTGGCCGCTAAAAGCATACCATCTCTCAGATATTGAGTGGGTTGACCCGGGAAGAGATTCAGACGTACCTTCTAACTAGTAGAATAGAAATTGACCACAAGTCCATATATGTGGGAGCTTCCTACCTATAAGCCATCTCAAGCATGGGGAAGAAAGGCAACATACAATAGACTTAACTGGATAGGGCATTGAGAATGAGTCCACTGGACAACAAACGACTTCTATCTACAAGTGTTTTCATTATGGATCAGTCAACTCATCATAATTAATTTCTCATACATAATTAGATTAGGTAGTCTTGGGGAGGTGATCTGAGTCACTAATGATATTATGTGGGGCTGATATTTTGACCATGATGAACTTGTCTATGCCCCAAAAAGAGCGAGAAAATACGAGTATAAAAAAGAAGATTTCTCCCATACTTGAAATATCCTTCTTCTATATTGGGTAGGCTTAGGAAAACTATTTAAGGGTAAAAAGTAAAAAATATCCTTCTGAGAAAGTCAATAAATCATCAAAATTGAAAAAAATGTTCATTTAATGAGTTCCATCAGCTAAATCGACGGTCTAAAAGTCCCATCACTATATCATTTCACGGACCACTGAATGGGACCTTTTTGTCTCCTAAATTCATAGTTTGGGGGGGGGGGGGAGTTTGGATTTATTGGTGGACTAATTTGATGATACGTTAAGTGCATTCAGTGATACGCTCAATTGGCACTCAATTTGCCGAATTTTACAGCTCGAGCTTCAGTAAAATGTCTATAAGTTTTTACTCTGAACATTGAATAATGCAAAATTGGATGTGTTAGAAAGATAATGGGTCACCTAACTCATTATGTTATAAAAGATATGGCCATCTTAAGTTGGTCCGTATATGCACTCAAATCGAAACTTAGCCGATAGAAACTTTTTTGAACATGGCTTGACTTTGGAGATCCCTTATGACCTTAAACCACATTCGATACACTTCAAATACTTAAGAAAGGACCTTAAAATATATTCACAACTTAGAAGTTATTGAATCGCCTAACGTCATAGAATCTCATATCAAGACTCAATCTATATGAAAGGTTTCAACTTAACTTTGTGTTTAAGAGATTCTTCTGACCTTAATTTATCTTAAATCAATTATACCCTTATAGATTAGACTTAATGTAAAGACACTCATGTTGGGAGACTAGAAAGTGCAGAAAAGTTTGACTGAAAATGTCCAGGACCTATTCAATGAAGCCCAGATCACAGCCGATGGCTTAGTCGCAAACTAGGCTCGGTCTCAGAAAGATGGAATTTCGCTAAGTATAAAGTGATCCATTAAGAGCATATATGGCGCGTAAAAGGAAACACAGCCCATGGATCGAGTCATAGGTGTGAGTTCCATAAATGAATGAAATTTGGAGTTTTTAGAAGGTAACACACGACCAATAGAATGATCCATGATCTTGTTTCTGGTTTGTGGTTAGCCTTCGTGTATGATGTCCTTGAGTATAGATATTTCACTAAGTGTAGACGGAATCCACGGGGCAATCTATGACTCATGGATAGGAGTTTCATAGGTTGGTCGGTGGTAACCAGTCTCTGAAGATTGGAAAAGAAGAACATGACTATGAGAACCATGACTTGTGGTTCATTCATAACCCATAATTGGGGTCTCGTGTTTTGTGTTCGACAATTTTAATGAAGGGAATTTTTGTCCTTTTCGTTAATCCTAATTCTAAACGATGTCATTTTTATGACCCTTTAGGCCCCTAAGAAGACCTTAAAGCCTTAGAATTCACACTTTTTTCATTCTTCCACTTTCTCAAATTTTCTAAGGCAATATTTCTCATGAAGAACAAGGCAAAAAGGCTAGGATTTCTAAGGTCCTCCTTCGTGACAACAAATTCCTTCTTCTTAAGCTACACTTAAGGTACTTGAGTTCAATCTTTTAGGATTCGCAAAACCATCAAGACCCATTCACTTAACATTTATTATAAATAATGTCAGGTAAAATGAAAAGAAGGAAGTCCTTCTCTTGAGAACCCTCATGAATTTTGTGGGTGAGCTCTTGCTAAGAGTGCCCTTGGGGCATCCTCTCACCCAAGTTATTCAAATATAAGTTGAGTATTAGTTGAATATCCTTCTGAAGGGCCTTGGGGATAAGCAACCGAAGGTGTTCTTCCCTAGTTTGAAGGTCATTAAAGGATAAATAGGAAGAAAGGTTGTGGCCGACTATAAAAATGTGAAAAAGACAAACAAATCATTGATTGGAAAATTGTGAAAATATCAAGTATATTCATGATATTCGAAAAGATTTATGTTAATTCGCTCTGCGAGCATAGCGGTTACTTAAGCAATTCTGCTTATTCTTTTTCTTCCTGGTACTCTTGAATAAGGCAAGGCTTTTTTCTATTCCCTATACATAGTAATATGAAATGCGTTGATAAATGAATATGTATTACTTGGTCTTTCTTTCTTTTCGTTACACTCATTATGTCCAATCAGAACTTTACAAAGAGCAATCTCAAGTAACTAGTTATGAAAAAGATAGATCATGTGAGTTTTATCAAGGATCAAAAGGCCATTCCATCCAAGATTGCGAAGATTTCAAAATGAAGGTTCCGAGCTTGATGGATGCGAAGTGAATTATGATGGATATTCATGACGAAAAACAAAGCTCCCAAATAAGTATGCCAACCAAAGAACCCATCCCAGCGGACCCAGTTTCCAAAAAAATGAGTGGTCTGTGCATAACACCTCCTAATGGGGCATTTTCTCCATCCCCGTTGGCATAGTACAGACACGCCTGACTGAGAAACAGCCAACAACCTTGTTTTGAAAGTCTAAATTACTCCCTCTAACAAAACAAAGTAGCAAGAAGAATGACTCTCGAAGGCTTGGTCCTTATACCGAAACAAGGTCCCAAATCATTTGTCTGAAGCCGAAGGCCAACAAGTAAAGGTCCTTGACTTTACTTGAAGTGGGAAATTACTATGAATAATAACTCTTCCTCATAAATCAAAAGCTAGAGCTATTAGTCTACAATATGGCTTTCTGCCAATCAATATGAGCTCTACTAGTTTTCATATTAACTAAACTAAAATGAAATTAAATTGTCTTATAGCTCACTTTGTTCACTTACTTATTATATGACTCAGCTTCACCATTTCCTCCTCTACTCACATACTGGAGGGGAAGTCCCGAAGGCGCATCTCTTTGATACTCTTGTTGAGTAAGTGTTCTTTTTGCCTCTCTAGCCTTTAGCGCAACAGTAAGAATTGTCTAGTCAACTAATCTAAAGTTGCTTTGAATCTCTTAGAGTAATAAGGGCAATAGGTATTTCTTGGAAAAGATCTTTCTCATTAGATCGTAAGTAAGAATTTCTGATGTGCGGAAGGGCCCTAGCCTTAAGCCTACTCCCAATTTCGCTGAAGAAGGATGACCTGGTTACAACTATCCTAACCTCTCAAAGATTGGTTTTGTGTTCAAGTCAATTTTTCGGAAAGGTCGATACCACCGGAGATTATGGTTCCCCAGTGGCAAGATATTTATAGATATTATGTAGCTGATGTATCGAATATACGACCTGAATAATAACCAGATTTGAGTCCCTCCATTTCTTTTTTAAGCTTGATTCCTCATAGAGTCGCCTTCTTCTTTTAGTCTAGTGGCAAGGCATAATCTAAGCGAAACCCCTTTTAGGAATTAGGAATATGTAGTGTATCCGTTGTTTCCATCTACCTTTCTTAGTGTGATTTCATGATGATCATCAGTGGAGCTAGTTCTATTTTAAGATCATTAGTCTAGGGGAAGTAGGTGGGTGATCTATGGAAGGGTTTGACAATAAATGTTTGCTAACAACTCGAAGCTGCCAAGTAATAGCTCCAGTTGGGGGCCACAAACCAAAGGAGAGAAAGTAGATGAATCTGCAAAAGATAAGCAAAATCGGTGCAGAAATGCACTAGATATATCATATAGAATTGCCCACTATTTCATCCGCCATCAAAAGAGAAATAATCCATTATTCCATAATCTCTCGAAGAAGCTAAATCCTCATCTTCGTCTATGGATACAGGCGAACACATTTTAATCTACAAATCTACATTTTAATACTCATCTCCTATAGTGTTGGAAAAAAATGTATGAGGACCCTCCCGCCGACATGAACTCCAAAGAAAAAGCATAGGCCTCAAATATTTCTTAGGCTTGAGTAAAATGCAAGGGGCATGTACTTTCTATTTATTAGTCTTGTTAATCCATTTTTTTATAAAAAATAAAAAATGAAGAATTCCATGACTTTATTGAAATGGTTTCTTGGTCACGATTAGCTAAGGCTAAAGTTCCATTAAAGAGAGAATCTGTGCTTTCTTATTTTCTTTATTAATTTTCACATAAGCGGTGGAACATGTGGTTTGATTCGATGCACTACTAAGCTAAAGTACGATAGTGGCAGAGGAAATTTCCTGTGGAGTGGTGGAGAGTTTCATTTTCCCCATCGACCTATTTGCAGAATAAAATGAAAAGAAAATTTCTATATTGTATATCTATAGAAGAATGTATGAACTTTTGGACTATCGGTGGAGCCTCTTGCTAAAGGCCATCTCTATCTACTGATTAGGATTCTCTCTTTACTACCAAATACCATTTCTAGCTTTTGATCTTGACTCATCCATATGTAAATTCATTCGAAAGACTCGTAACCTATCCCTGACATTGTCGGCTTAGCTTGCTTGGCACTGGGATGAGAATTCTCCTTACTTTTTTGGATGGTATAGATGATATAGTATGAGAAAAAGCTACCCTCAAAATCTCATAAGAGAAGAAGGCTTATTCATGTTTCCAGTCATATGCCTGGTTCACTATAATCTGCCATTGCAGGGCTCAATCATGGTCAAACGAGGAGTTTTATCTTGGCTCAGAAGGAACGCTAGCTAAATGCTTAATACATGCAAGTTGATAAGTTCATCCTTTAGAAATAGGCAAAAAAAGTCATCGGTTCGAATCAAAGAAGAGCTTTTTATGGCTTATTTGGAGTTACAGAACTCCCATTAGGGAAGTCTTCCAACTTTCTTATTAGGATATTTCGAGCACATAGCTATATAGAATGTCTTGGTTATTCTAATGATGTCAAGCAGAGCATTAATAAGGGTGTAGATTGGTGAGGGTGGTCCATAATGTAGAACAGACAGTTAATGATACCTATCTCATCAATTCTAATATCTTCTTACAGTCTCCAGTTCACTCTAGTGCTTCCTCTAGTAGTGATACTAGAGTTAGTGTTTTTGTGAACTCTTGGTTGAAACCCAAGCGCCTTCCCCTTAGACTGTCCAGTTTAGTCCAATTGCAAGAGTAGAGTCTTTGCTGCCCCTTTCTGCTCACACAATTTGGATATAATAATATTATGGTTACTGAAATCCTCTTTAGTGCATCGAAAGAATACCACAGTTCCCTTGGAGGGGCTTGTTTGAAAAAGTCCGACAATTTAAGGTTCTCCTCTTTTGAGTTTCTTTAAGTGGCACTGCTTCCATGACTAAAGAGATCGCCCTTGGGGGCTGCAACTTTGTCAGAAAGGTAGTGCCCTTGAAAGAGAAATCAGGTTTTCTGTTCACAACTTTGTATTTAAAAGACTATGCATTGTCCCTGCAGCGTTTTTAGGCAGGTAATTACCAAAAAGGTCATTTTTTTTCCGTTTCAATTTCCCTGACCAGGTGTGGTATCCTCACAATCATACCTACAATGTTACGTAAAAGTAGACGCTCCAGGTTTGATCATGGTGATCTTTTGGTTCGAATGTACCTATCATGGTTTGGTTTGGCAAAGCTGATTAAGGTTGCTAAGAAAGTTCATAAGTCAACCTTTTCATCTATTGGTATGCCTCACCCTGATATTGGTAGTGTTCTAGAAGTCTTAGGAGAGATTAATACCTCTTTTAAAGAACTTCAGCCAATTTATTTACCACATCTTCAAGATATACCTTTGGAATTAGGTCTGTCTTGGGAGCCTATTATTTGGAAAAGTACCCCTTTATTAGACAATTTTTTCGTAGTTTGATTTAAAAGTGGATGATACAGTCGATAAAGTAGTCAACAAATATGCTAAAGACCACAATATTTTTGTGAATCTTGAGCATGAATTGGCAGCATTTATTTGGAATATAAAGAAAATTGCACCAAAAGTTTCAAATTTCGAGCTGACCATGCTTCTAGCCTAATTTGACCATCTCGAAGCCGATGAAATTGTCAGAATTTTATCCTAAGGCCATTTACCTGTATTTTTTACCTAGATCAACTTTTCAAGTTATATGAACCTCAAGGTATGAGAAACTACAAGAAATCCAAACAAACAACTAGGCGGCCAAGCTAACAGTGTTCAACAGGTCATATACAACTTGGGATCAATGTAAAAAAGCTCTAAACGACAAAATAGAGACAATATGAGTAAAATAACCCCGAGGGTATTACAATAGATAAATGTTGGTTGACCATAGTATCATTTAAATATTGAATAACTTTTACCACCTTCATGAACTCTAATCCTATAAAATTAACTTAAACCTAAAGATTTTCACACGACAATATTGGATATTTCACCAAAGTAGAATTTTATTAAAACTTACTAAAAAAAAGTTAACTTTCCGCTTTTCACGGAATCAAGCTATCATAACCGTCACACAAAATGTAATTCTACTTGGACAAATAATACTAAATAAGATATGTATTTGCATGGACTTTTAATCCCTACTCATCTTCCAACTTTTCAATATTTTAATACTTTGAACAACTTCCTACATCTTATATAATGTTATCCCTGAGAGAGGTAATTTAATTTTGCATCCTTGTGTTCATGCTTTTTTTTAATTAACTTGGATTGAATTATTTCAAGTGTTTTAAGTGAAATTAATTTTTTAAGAACTTTTGAGGTATTGGGGGTAACAAAAAAAATGCTTATAAATACTTAATTTAAAATCAAAATGATAATATGGAAATTAGCAAAGGAATTCAAGCAACTCAACCAAACTGAAGGTTTAATTTTGTGGGTCAAACGAGTCAGGGTCTGGATTTTAATATTTGGATGTGTTTGAATTATTATGCATATATAGAATTAATTAGAATATGTCATATGACTTTTTAAAGAATTAAAGTTGAAGGGTATATTTTGGTTAAGTTGAAGGGTATGGTTAAACCCAAAAATAAACCTTAGGAGTAATTTTAGATTCAGAGGTGGAAGAAGAATATTTATGAGACTTTTTCTATAGGTTAGAGATATTTATGAGTCTTTTCCCTTTAGATAATAGAGCAAGATTTTTTTTAAAAGATTCTAACAATATTTAATTATCTTATATTTCGATATTATATCATCACATGCAAGTATTTTTTTTTTAAACATAAATGCTATGATAATTGATCAACAAGGTGTATTCGTGCAAAGCATGTTCATAGATTCTAGTTTTATGAATAACCATGAAAAGAAAAAAAAAGAAAGAAACGATGACACTAAATTTTTTGCATACACGTGTATGAGTTTGTTTAAAAATTTTAAGTTCTCTTTTTCAAATTTAGCTTTAAATCACTAATTTTATTGAATCACTCTTATTAATATCTGATTGACTTAACAATTTAAATTTGCTTGTAAACATTAGGAAAAACAATAAGGGGGAGAAAATAGTTGATTAAAAATTGCACAACATGTTGCAACTTGTATTTTTTTTTCTCAAAAAGTGTTCTTATAAGAAATATTGAAAAATAGCAATTTGGGCATATGCGAATCGATCTTTGAGGAATGAAAAATAATTTGTTAGTATATATGTCATGTGCTTAACACCTAATGTGGACATTATTCAAATCCTTAAAATTCTCCCAAAGTTTTCTTCTCAGAATCTTTCATGAATTCAAACTAAGATTATTCAATTTCACTATCAATTTTCAGATTTTCTTTAAGGACTCTACCTAAGTGTTACTATTCGAGATTCGAGTCATAATAACACCTACCACGACCCACTAGCAAGTAAGTTAGTCCATAATCCAAAACTACGAGTAATATGTTTTTAAGGACAAAAACTATCTAAGAATCACATATTTCAGAAATATACAGTAACAGTAAGGAATCAACAATAAGATAACATAATAATATATACATATAACAAAAGAATTCTTCTCCTAGAACCTGAAAGTCATGAGTACAGAACAACTAAGATAATAGATACATTCCCTAATCGGGTCAAAATAGTATATGCATATGCATAAATATGGCAAATCCCAGAAAGCATAGACGGCCCAGAAATACTGAGGAAGACTGAAATGATCCAAGAACGCTAGATGCTCACCGAAGTCTCCAAAAAATTTGCTACTAACTGGCTGGAATCAATGTCGGGGGCTCGTGCTGGGACTTGCATAATAGAGCAGATGCAGAATGTCATATGAGTACCAGAAGGAAGTACCCAGTAGGCACATAGGCTGGCTGAGCAAGAATAGTAAATAAAGCAGGAACAACTAGAATAAAACACAAGAATAAAACCAAAATAGTATAGGTAGGTAGATGGATATAGGAGACTATAAAACTAAACCTATACGCCCCCGGCCACCCATAAGCCCAGCAAATACACCCACAAAGAGCCCAGACCTGTCACCACGGATGTGAGGCCCAAGTACAATATCGATCATGTCGAATGTCGAAAATAGAAGGAGCCCACAGTCCGAACCTATCAACATGGATGTGGGCCCATGGATGATAACAATACAGCTCGTAGCTAAACTTTGATCTTTGACTGTGTCATAGGAGGTTGAGTAGTAAATAGCAAGAGATGCAAAGCTCGAACCTGTCATTGCGGATGAACTCTCTCGCGAAAGATCTGATGTGGCTGCGATGAGCGAACAAATGATCTCTGAAGCTCAGTAAACCCCAACGAGCATATAAAAAATGTCTCAAGAGAGTACGATGGGGATGTAGAAGATAGTAAGCCCTCAATAGTTTTCAGTTGACTAAGTTATAGCTTTCAATGATAATAATAATAACATTAATAGAGTCTTTTATTTTGGGATCAGATAATAAAGTGCGTTAAACGAATTGGAACTCTGATGTTACAGTTGAAAATGTTCCCCGCTAGCAAGCAAGGACTATTTGAACCTTAAAGAATAAAGAAAGAATTAGTTCTTTAAAAGCAGTGGATAAAGCATATTATCACTCCCTCTTTTCGAACAATAATCCATTTTTTATTTTAGTTTGTTTACAAAATAGAAACGCCCTCTCTTTTTTAAAAAAAATATTTTTAATTTTAATTTTTTACATGACATATTTAAGATCACAAGATTAAAGAACATTTTGATATATTTGACACAACTTTAATTTACACCACAAAATAAAAAAATATTTTTTATTTCCTTAAATTTCGTGTCAAGTCAAACTATCTTATTCTCTTCGAAAATGAGGGAGCATTTGTTAATTTCTCTTTCTTTTCAAAATGAATGAGCTCTTTTTCATTTTAATATATTTTAAAATGAATATGATTTGTTTTCTTGATAAAATTTTAATTTCAATTTTCTACATGACATATTTAAGATCATAAGATCAAAGAATATTTTGATATATTTGACATAATTTAGTTTAAGATCACAAGATCAATTTTTTAAAAAATTTCATATCAAATTAAATTAAATTATTTTTTTAAACGGAGAAAGTAATATATACCAGGAGCCTTGCACAACTGACGAATAGGTTAATAAAGAGGTGCTCCATATGGTCTTTTACCCAGTTACGCAAATATAAAGAGGCAGGATACAAGGTACAATATGATGGTTTATCACATAAATAAATACATCTATAGAATTAAATCATATAATTAATCTCCAAATAAATTACTATAATTATTGACTATACAATATAGATTATTAATACATGAGTTATATACTAAATATATATTATAATATATTCAAAAATTAAATATGACTATATACGAAACATACACTAAATATATATAATTATATAGCTAATGATTATTTTTTTAATTGAAATGACCGAATGATCCATCTAATTATCCCTCAAACTCTTAAAAAATATCAATAAATATGTGTGAAAGATCCATCTAATTATCCCTCAAACTCTTAAAAAATATCAATAAATATGTGTGAAAGAATTAGATTTTGGGGTGGGTGAAACTCATGTGTGAGCTGGACCCACTATCAAATATGGAAAGAAAATAAAATACAAATAAATAAAGGAAAGAAGCATTATAAAAGAGGAAGGTGGTGAAGTAAGATAAACAGGCGACTAGCCAGTAGGGAAATATTTACACATCCAAGAGATTGAACTCATTGTGTTGCATAAAACAAAAGAAATATAAATCTCCTAAAAATCTCCCGTATTAACAACATTTTTTATATATCTTTCCAGAACGTAGAGTATTAGTTGTTGAAAATTTAAGAAATAATGAATAATGGTAGTGGGTCTGGATGTTGGACGTCGGGTGATGTTCTTCCGGAAGAGTTCCCAGTGGGTCTTCGGGTACTTGTAGTTGATGATGACCCGACATGTTTAGCGATCATGAAGAAGATGCTGTGGAAGTGTCGTTATCAAGGTAAAATTGTTGTAAATGGCTGTACATCTCCTTGATTTTTGAAATTCATACTAATTTTGGTGTTGCAGTGACCGCATGTAATGCGGCTGAAGTTGCACTCTCAATCCTCCGGGAAAACAAGAATGGTTTTGACATTGTTATAAGTGATGTCCACATGCCAGACATGGATGGCTTCAAGCTTCTTGAGTACATTGGTCTGGAGATGGACCTGCCCGTTATAAGTGAGTACGATGTTCTTACGTTTACAAATTAAAACTGTTGAGTAGTAATTGTACGTTTTGGTGTGATTGGCTATAGTGATGTCCGCGGATGATAGCAAGGATGTGGTTATGGAAGGTGTTACTCACGGTGCATATGATTATCTAATCAAACCCGTGCGGATTGAAGCACTAAAGAATATTTGGCAACATATTGTTCGTAAAAAGAGACGTGAATGGAAGGAATCAGCAAGTCTGGAAGAGGGAGATAGGCAGCAGAAACCATCAGAAAATGTTGATAACTCATCTTCAGGAAGCTGGAAAAACTCAAAGAAAAGGAAGGAGGAGGAGGAAGAAGAAGAAGCTGAAGAAAGGGATGATACATCGTCACCCAAAAAGCCACGTGTCGTTTGGTCTGTGGAGCTCCATCAACAATTTGTACGAGCTGTGCATCAACTTGGAATTGACAGTATGACCATTTTCTCTTCTTTTTTATCTTGTCAATTCTTTACTCATACTTACACATGACATTTACCTCCTTTTTCTTCTAATCTCTCTCCCTCGCTTGTTGTATATTTCCATTTTTTCAGTACGAGCCTACTTGTAAGATCTCCAGTTTTTTGTGTTGTTTGGTTTCTGAACTGTCATCTCTGACCTTACAACTGGTAGGACTTCTTTTTAGTTGAATTATTCATTAGCCTTACCTAAGTTTTGTCTCTTTTGCTGCAGTGTGCCTTTGGGTTGGAGATGTTGTCCCAGCATTGTGAATCTCTTTTTTTTTTTCAGAATTTATTATTTATGGCTTCATGCATCTTTCTCTATTTGCCAACTCCAACTCTCTTAGTTTTAGCTGTTGTGGCATCTTTCTCCATTTCTCTTCTGTTCAAACTTGCTCTAAGGAACTGTGGAGGTAGTAGTCATGTGAAAAAAGGCAGGATGTCCGACTATTCCACCTCGCCTTTGTTCACGTGATCATTTCCTCTATTCTGTTTCAACTGCCACTTCCTTTGCGGAAATTAAAAGGAGCAAGTTTGAACAACCTATTAATGTAGGTAAGGATAGTGTCTGACATTGAGTGAATGTGGGTTTGGGTGGGTGGATGGGTGGGGTTTCTTACAAACACTTACACCAGAGCTTAGAGCAACGTTAATTTTGGTTTATTCAGATGTCACTTAATTTGTCATTTCAAATTTATTAGTGAAGTGTTAACAAAAGGTTGCTATAATTCTATTTATTGTTACTCCAAATCATTATATCAGATTATTTTGTACCTTTCTTTGAAGAGCTATTTGCAGCCGTAGTCAAGAACCAATAGAAGCATTAATTTATAGGTTAAATTTTCTCAGCATGATATGTTACTAAAAGAAAGAAGAAAGAAACAACGAAATAAAAGCTGGATATAATGATTGGAAATGCTGGAAAACGAAAGGAAAAAGAATAAAATTGGAAGAAAAAGGAAAAATAGACAAAAATATTCTCACAATTAAATCTTGTTATAAGGAGTCATAGTTTTGTTGTGCTATCTTTTTGCTGTACAACTTGGTTTATGCAAATTTATCTACATATTTGTTATTTATTTATTCATCCACGCTAAACCTTTCCACATTGGTTATGATTGCAGAGGCAGTTCCCAAGAAAATCCTGGAACTGATGAATGTTCCTGGGCTAACCAGAGAAAATGTTGCTAGCCACCTTCAGGTAATTTAAGACTTCCTACTTCTTACCGTTTAACAGTGTCAAGCCCAACAAGTTTAATTGCTCCAAGTCTGTCTTGCACTTGTGTAGTACAAAAGAGTTTGCCTAATCTCAATGGTGGCAATCATTTTCTGCAGAAATTTCGGTTATATCTCAGAAGGTTGAGTGGTGTATCCCAGCACCAGAATGGACTGAACAACTCTTTCATGGGACGTGCAGACACAAGCTTTACATCTTCTTTCAATGGACTTGATCTTCAAGCTACTAGTCAGATCCCTACACAAAGTCTTGCTACCCTTCAAGCAGCGGCCCTAGGCAGATGTGCTTCAAAATCTATGCCCCTAGTAGATCAAAGAAACCTTTTCAGCTCCGAAAATTCCTCAGTGAGATTTCCAGAAGGGCAACAACTGAATGGTAGCAATAAGATAACCCAATTGCTGCATGGAATTCCAACCACCATGGAACTGAAGCAGCTTCCTAATTTGCAGCACCCGCACCCTTCCCCGTCCTTTGTGGGTGTGCATATGCAAGTGAACTCCATGGCACAATATAATAATTCTGTGGTTATGCGAATGCCCCAAGCACAATCTATGGCTCAAATGCTAAGTGGCGCTAATAATGGCGCTCAAGTTTCAAGGCTTCAATTGTCCATGCAGCAATCTTTGTCATCTGAAGGGATACATGGTGCAGTCCTAGCACAGAGTCGTATTGTTGATAATGCACGAGGGAGTGTGTACAATCCAGTCTCCCAAGAATCTCCAATGGTAGACTTCTTGGTAAATCTAAGCAAGGAGTTACAAAGCAACCACTTTTCTCTTGGGAGTAATAGCTCAGGGATGTCCACTTTGACTAATCGAGGCATGTTTCAGGAAGTGGCGAATTCTGATATCAAAGGATCTAGAGGTTTCCCTTCTAATTATGATATCGTCAATGAACTCCATCAGCCAAAATCGCACAACTGGGGTTTACAGAATGTTGGCTCATCCTTTGACACATCTCATCATCCAAGTATACAAGGAACGCAGGGTGTCTCATCAAGTGGACATGCTAATCTTATGGGTGGATCACAACTTAACTCTGTCGGTGGGCATATGCTTGCTGTTACAGCTGAAAGATTTCCGGGCTCAGACCATCAGAACACCAATTTCCCAGGACAATTTGGACAGGATGACCTCATGAGTGTCTTCCTAAAACAGGTGAATTCTAATTTGTTATCCTTGACCAAGTTAGCTTCTTAAATCAATTTTTGTAGTTCATAAATAGACTCTCTTGACTAATTTGCATGTGTGACAGCAAGGAAATGTTGGAGCAGTTCAAACTGAATTTGGCTTCGATGGGCATGCATCGGACAATCCTCCAGTTTAAGGCATAATATAAAGACGTCAGTTTACATAGTTGTTACACCTGAAAATTCCTTATGAAACAAATGGAGTCGTCTCAGTCTCGATTCAGCTATAAAACTTAGATTCTGGCCTAAAAGGATGTGGTGTTGGATGGAAAGTATGGATATTAGATAGATGAGCGAAGGAAGAAGACTTATCAGTCGCATGATAGTACTGCATAAACATCCATAGTTTTGGCCGGTAATGGTTGGTAATTTTAGGAGAATCACATGCGGTTTGTGCATCTGTCAGGAGCAGGGATTTTCGTAAATTGGAGGTGAAGTTCTAACATCAATAATGCAATGTTTTCCTTTTTCATGTTTAGTGTTTGATCTTTCAATGTGTAGACTTCATTCTAATTACTTATTAGGATAACTCTGTCAAGTTCATATAATTACTTATTAGGATAAGTCTGTCAGGTTCATATAGTTATTCATTGTGTAACTCCATTTCATGATCTATTTTAGTTGTGCAGCTCAAGCTCTGAGATGCATGTGTGCATTAGCTAATTCTGTCGATTTCATATAATTACTTATTAGGATAAGTCTTTCAGGTTTATATAATGGTTCATTGTGTAACTCCATTTCATGATTTATTTTAGGTGTGCAACTCAAGCTCTAAGATGTATGTTGTATATTAGCTAATTTTGTATGTCTATCGAAGTTGGGTTTTATACAAATATGATTATTTTTATTTTTTCCCTTAACTTAATTTGCTGTTAAGGTCTACCTACGCTAGAAGACCCATATAAAATCGGTAGAGAGCAAAATCACTAACATCCCCTATTTGTTGATGATCTTTTCCATTAATGGCAACCGTTATGGATGTACATGGATTGAATTGATTTAGAATGTTTAAATATCAAAGACCAAATATATAAACAGACATCTAAATTTATTCTCATTTTTTACTTAGACACCTAAACTAAGACAAGTTCCTAATAGACATCTCAACTGCTCAGATTTGATCCCATTAAACACTTTTATCCTATTTGGCACTCTTCGGTACTGTTTTTTGAATTTTTCAGCCAAAAATAAATAGTTGCGGTTCAAAAAAAAATTTTTTTTCTATAAAAGTAGATTTTCAAAATTCTCCGTTAACCATGCGAAAAAAAATTATTACAATTTTAAATAAAAATTTTTTGCACATGGTTAACTGAGAATTTTGAGAACTTGCTTTTATGAATTTTTTTTTTTCGACCGCAACTATTTATTTTTGGCTGAAAAATTAAAAAAAAGTACCGGAGAGTGCCAAGTAGGATAAAAGTGTTTAATGGGATCAAATCTGAGCAGTTGAGGTGTCTATTAGGAACTTGTCTTAGTTTAGGTGTCTAAGTGAAAAATGAGGACAAGTTTAGATGTCTCTTTGTGAGTTAAGCCAATATCAAATCAAACTATTTTTGTTGGGTTTTAAATATAAAAATCAAACAAAAAATAACTCAGGTTTTTCAACCTCAAATTTTTTTTTCGGGGTTTTTTGAATGTCTTGATTTTTTTGGTTTTTTTTTTTTGAATTTCTCGTGTTTTCGAGGTTTATTTTTGGGGGACTTTTAGATACAATATTCACAAAAATATATAATTAATTTGTGCTTCATATGTTTTTTAAGTCCTATCAAACTACAAATATCTAAGGTGTTTCTTAAGAAAAACACAAGTTATGATATGAGTGAAGATACTAAAAATATTCAACAAAAAATAATAATGAGACCGCATAAAAGAATGCTGTAAATAAATAAGTCATAATAAAAATGATCATAATTTTAAAGTATTAGATCATACTAAAATAAGTCATAATAAAAATATCATAACTTTAAAATACGAAATCATAATAAATACTTATTATTTACATGAGTAAACATATTTTAATTGTCTAAACTAATGTAAAGCTAAAGAAAAAATATTCATTATTATTGTCATTTTTAGTGTTGGATAATTTTTTTTTTTTAGCTAACATTAGTATTGATTTGATTTTTTATTTGAGCTTTAGAGTTTAGTAATTTGAAAAACTTGCCTATATATATACTTTTAATACATAATATAGATTATTTATCAAAACAAGCTAAATACGTTTTAAGATACTTATAATACATCTATATTGCAAGTAAATTTGTTTTTACACAAAGTATAATACATCTATATTACATGTATAATTCGTTTTTAACACATAATACAGTTTTTTTTTTTCAAAATAAATACGATACATTTTAATATATTTATAATACATAGATAAATCACTTTTAATGCATAGTAAGTTGCTATAGATGGTAAATATTTCTCAAATATGGTATATCTAGGTAATAAGTAAAAATATATTTAAAAACAATAAACGTCTTATAAAAAGAAATTAAAAAAAGATAATTATCCCTACTAATATTTATGGATTATAACATTTATTAGACCATTAAAAATTCTAACTCATACTAGAAATAATATGTTAAAAAATAAAAATTATGAAAAATTATAAGAAATATCTATAAATTTTACACATAATGATGTCGGGTTAGTTTGATCTCGGGTTGACTTTTCGAAGTTCAAACCAAACCAACACAAATATAGTCAGTTTTTTTCCAATATCAAACCAAGTTAAACCAAATTACTAGTCGAGTTTTTTTTTTCTCCAATTGACTCGATTTGTGGTTTGATTTGATTTTCAATTAGGTTTAGTTCACCCCTAGCAAAGGTTGTTGTAGTGGTTCTTGTGGTGTACTAAATTTTATTATGGAAAAAGGGTCAAAAATACCCCTCAACTTTCATTTATTAGTTGACGTTGTTCTTCCGTTAAAATAAAGTTATTCATGCCACATCGTTACGAAATTTAACAAAAATACCCCTCATTTTGACACAATTCCACATGGCAACTTAAAATTCCACATAACTTGCCACTTGGAGTGAGGTGAACGCCACATGACATGCCATCTCAGCATAAATTTTATTTTATACTCTTTTTTTTTTACTTTTTGCAAAATCCCTAGTTCAAAAAATAAGGTCATCTTCTTCATCTTCATTAAAAATTTCTTCTGAACTTCATTTGTTTTAAATAGAAATGCAATTTGTTGATATATATATACATACATACATATATATATATATATATATATATATATTAAGATTTTGGCTTCATTCTTGTTGCTTTTGGAAAAATCAAAGATTGCACCAATTAGTTACCACCAACACTACATTATTAGAATATCAAACCACACCACATCATGGCGGTGTTGATTTGAAGAAAAAAAGAATAAAATAAAGAAAAAATGGAGTGATCAATTTCTCAAAGTTCGCCGGTAATAGTGAAGTGAGAGGAAAATAAGAGATTTTATGGGGGTGTTTTAGGTTATAATGGGTTGGTGTTTTGGTGGCATTGAGGAGAGGAGAAAGTTGTCAATCGGTGATTTGGAGTAGTGAAGAAATGAAAGTTTGTAGTTTGCCGGAGTTTTGGTAGCAGCGAAGAGAGAAGTGGCAGAGTTTCTAGTAGTGAAGAAATGGAGGTTTGTGCTTTGCCAGAGTTTCCATGGCAGTGTGCATGATGGGTTAAATAGAGTTTTGATGATGGACAAAGGACAATGAAGCAGGTTGACTTATCAGGTTCTTCAGTGCACTATCTTAAAAAGGAGAAGACACGATACCACAAGAAGCAGAATGGATAAAGCTCCTGGAGATAAGGTCAAAAGTACAAAAATAGGAAGATGGTTCAACAATCACAAGTGAATAAAAGAGTTGGTATGAAGAAGGAGTTCCATGAGGTGAAGAACTCTAATAGAGCAAGAAGCAGGAAAAGAGGAGTTTGAGCTGATGAAGAAGTCTTTGATGAGTCGTAGAAATACGACTTTTATGACGCTTTAAGCGAAGGATTTTTGCGCGTTCTCAAGCAAATATGTTGGTTTGATGTGTCTGTTCTGGTACTTTATAGGAAAATGATGAAGGCATGGAATGACGGAGAAATTGTGAGAAAAAGAATAAAAAATTAGTGAAGTGGTGACATACGGAACCTCTCACGGGCCGTGTAACATCACACGAACCGTGGGAGGGTGCGTGAAGGTCCCAACGAAGAGAAGCTGGAAATTGAGCCAAGTGAAGGACCACGGGGGTCTTCATGGACCGTGTGACCAACCATGACCTTACACTTGGCGTGGAACTGGAACAAAACCGAGGCAAAACTCACGAGGGGCTCACACGGACCGTCAAAGCTTTCACAGGATGTGTCATATGCCGTGAAGTTGACGTGCATTAGAAGGATCACCATCGAAAATAACAGAAATCATACAGGTGAAGGTAGACGAGGCATGTTACGGACCGTGGCATGGGCCATGCAGTTTGAAAGTCTAGACATCGGTCAGAATTTGCTCAAGTGAAGACTCACGGACCGTTAAACGGTCCGTGAAACCCCACACGAGCCATGTCAGTATCCGTGAGAAGCAAGAAGTGATGACTTAGGGACCGTGTGACGGTCTGTCTGGACCTACACGGCCCGTGTGAAGACCCGTACTCATGCCGAAGTCTATTTTCCTATTTTTAGTTGGATTAGTTTTTCCTTTTATGTATATATTTATTTTATTCCGTTTTAGGTTGTTGTTGAATGCTGGAGTCAGAAAACAAGCAGAGAACAATATTGTGACCTTACTTTACATTAGATTCTTGTGTTTTGATCATCTCTTCGAAGATTGTAACACGTGGATTCATCGTTATTTCAATCATAAGTCAATTACTATGATTTCATTACATTGTCGTGGGCAAGTTGTATTGGACATGCTAGGCTAAACCCACAACTAGGGTTGTGGGAACCATGACAATTTAATAAGATAATACAAACTGGATAAATTCGAGGGATTGATCACCGCATTCATTATAGAATTCTTCACTTTAACTTCTCCCTAATGAGTCGATGCATTAGAGCATGCCCATATTTATTACATGCCTGAGAGGGATGTAGTGATTAGGAAAAGAATCCTACAACAGAAATTCGGGGTTTTTAACCTAGTCTAAGTACTTGAGACCGAATGGTGAGAGTATTCTGAGATCGAGAATAAAGGTCGAAACTAAATATACTCTAAGACTGAAAGGAGATGAGAAAATATAGCTAGGAAGGACCGAAAGGTGAACTAGGTATTATCTAATTTGTTTGATCTTATATGCGAAATCACGAATGAGTTTACCGAGTTAGTTTAGTTACTGTATTAGACGTCATGCGGAACACAACCCTAGCTTCTCATTAATTGTTTGAAACCCAGTATCAACATCCTAATTAGTCACTTTACAATAGGAATTTAATTGAACCAACGTAACCCCCCATGTACTTTATGCACCTTTATCTTGGGAATAGAATTTACATCTAAAAGAGGGTGCTAATAGAATCATTCTCACGCGTTCCCTGTGGGATCGACCTCAACTCTGGTTGAGTTCTGTATTTGACCAACGACCGCTTTACTCTTCTTTTTGGAGTGTAAATTTGGGCGTATCAAATTTTGGCGCCATTGCCAGGGAATGCGGTGAAGAAATAGTCTATTAGTTGCTATTTTCAGTTTGTAATTCTAGTCCTTAATTTTACTTTTATTTCTTGTTTTTGCTTATTGTAGGGAACCATCATTGCATGCCAAACACCCGAAGTAAGGGTGAAGCACTTATTCCCTATGACCCCGAACTCACTAAGTCAATCTGCAGAATGAATGCCTAGGACCGTGAAGCAGCAAGGAAAAGGGAGTTAGCAGTAAATCCTGCTGACAGAGGACACGACGGGTTGGGTGAGGATGACCTCGCTGGTAATATGGTACCAAAAATGGCACCACTTTGTCAGCTGCCACTTGTGCCACCACAGCAGCACCAACCCCCTGTGAGGCCTCAAGGGCCCCAGTATCCCTGAGCAGTGAATGATGATAATGAAGGTGCTGGGACCACTCGGGCAATAGTGCTGCCACCTCTGCCCGCTGGTGTCAAGTTTACTATCACTAGCACTATGCTGCAAATGCTGCAGTTGAAGGGGCTGTTCAGCGGAGCTTCCACTAAGAATGCAAATCTGCATCTGATGAATTTCTTGGCGACATGCCAGTCATCCGAGATCCCAGGAGTCAGTCAACAAGCACTAAGGTTGAGATTATGCCCATTATCTCTGTCTGGTGAGGCGATAAGGTGGCTAAATGAGCTTCTCCACGATTCCATCCGTACTTGGGGAGAACTAAAAGAAGCTTTCCTTGAGAGGTTCTTCCCTGCTTCAAGGCAACTAAAGCTCAAAGACGAGATTAGATCTCACAAGCAACTGCCGAATGAAGCACTGTACCAATCTTGGGAGAGATTCAGACAGAAACTCAAGCAGTGCCAAAACCATCATCTCACAGATGAACACTTGAAGGCAGTCTTCTACAGGTCCTGCAACTTTGTTACCAAGCCAATCATTGATGCAGCTTGTGGAGGGTCGTACATGTACAAAACGTTCCCGGACATCGTGGTGATCTTGGATTAGGTAGCGAAGAACAATAGGGCATGGTACACTAGAGATGCAGACTGCTCTGGGATGGTCTTTAAGATGAGTGCAGAACAATGGAAAAAGGAGGAAGAGCCATATCAAGACATGGCCCATATGCGGACACAGATAGACTTGCTGTCAAAGAGGTTCCTTGGTGGAGGTACGGAGAAGGTGAAAGCGATGGACACACTCCCTAGGTATGATGACCAAGGCGGCAACCATGATGAAGAAGCTCACTTTTTGGGCAGTTAGGGGGGTTACCAGGGTTTCAACTCCGGTAATCAAGGTCGGAACTATGGTCGTGATAACTACCACGGGAACTGACAAAATAGAGATGGCTACAGAAATCGGGAACGCCAAAACGAGGGAGGCAAAAACTCAAGGCTAGAGGAGATGATGGAAAAGGTTCTTGACAAGGTGAAGGCCACAGAGATAGGGGTGCGAGATGTGAAAGGAGAAATGTCCAATATGCAGCAATTGGTAGACTCGCACTCCACCTCAATCAAGCAACTAGAGAAGCAATTGGGGCAACTTTCAGCTTCACTGAATCAAAGGAAGGCTGGGCCACTTCCCAGTGATACTGTGAAGAACCTGAAAAATGATGGCCACTGCATGACGATCATCATGAGAAGCGGTAAGGTACTTTTTAACCCTGTTGTTGCCAATGATGCAGGTCAGGATAAAACAAATGGCAAGATACCTAGCTCCATAGAGGTGCTTGTGGATGATGGGGATAACGAGATTGACGCAGCACCAGCAGAGCCAGATGCTGCGAAAAATGCGCTAGATGTGGACACTCCCACTACTCCGAGCCTGCCAGCTATCCCGAAGCCACCACCGCCATTCCCACAAAGGTGGAAAAAGAAGGTTGAGGATGGCAAGTTTCAAAAATTTTTGTTTATGTTGAAGGAGCTGTCCGTGGACATCCCTCTAGTGGAAGCACTTGAGCAGATGCCAGGCTATGCTAAGTTTATGAAAGACTTAGTCACCAAGAAGAGGACAGCCACGATTGAGCCAGCTGACAATCTACACCACTGTAGCGCCATTGCTACAAGGTCCATTGTTGAGAAGAAGGGTGATCCAGGGGCCTTCACCTACCCGTGCACTATTGGGGCCTATGATTTTACACGGGCCCTCTGTGACCTGGGTGTTAGCATTAACTTAATGCCGCTAGCAGTGTATCAGTAGTTGGGCTTGGAAGCCCCCACACCCACTACCATGCGGCTACTAATGGCAGACAGATCAGTGAAGAGGCCCGTGGGAATTTTGTGTGACGTATTGGTTCGAGTTGGCAAGTTCATCTTCCTTGCAGATTTTGTAATCCTTGATTATAAAGTGGATTTTGAGGTCCTCATCATCCTCGAAAGACCATTTCTGGCAACTGGCAGGGCACTAGTGGATATAGAGCGTGGAGAACTCACCTTCTGATTGAACACCGAGGAGGTAAATTTTAGTGTGTATGCTGCCATGAAGAGGCCTAAGGAGTTGTCTAAGATGACTGCTTCTTAGAGATTCCACTAGAGGAAAAGATGATCGTAGACACGCTGGCTGCAGTGTTGATGAACTTTCCAAGAGAATGTGTCAATGGGTACAAAGACACCGTGTATGCATTTTAGGGCATGGGAACCAGACCATTTGTTCCCCAGAAGCTGGACTTGGACTTAAAAAATAGGCCAACACCACCAGCCACCTTCTAGCGTTGTATGATGCCGATCTTTTCGGACATGGTCGAAGACACCCTTGAGGTATTTATGGATGACTTTTCTGTGGTGGGTGACTCCTTCGACGACTGTCTGTTGAATCTTAGCAGGGAACTACAACGATGCGAGGAGGCTAACTTGGTGTTAAACTGGGAGAAATGCCATTTCATGGCCAAGGAGGGGATAGTCCTTAGCCACAAGGTTTCAGATAAGGGCATCGAGGTGGATAAGGCGAAAATCGAGGTTACTGAGAAGTTGTCACCTCCCATATCAGTGAAGGGGGTACGGAGCTTTCTTGGGCATGCTGGAATTTACCGCAGGTTTATCAAAGACTTCTCCAAGATTGCACATCCATTGTGCAAACTATTGGAGAAAGAGGTGAAGTTTTGGTTTGATGATGCGTGCCAGCATGCCTTCGAGACTTTGAAGCAAAAGTTGATCTCTGCGCCCGTGGTAGTTGCACCAGATTGGGTTTCCCCGTTTGAGGTGATATGTGACGCGAGCAGAGTTGTTGTGGGTGTTGTACTAGGGCAAAAGCGCAACAAGATCTTTCATCTTATTTACTATGCTAGCAAGACCTTGAATGACGCTCAAAGGAATTATACTGTGACTAAGCAGGAATTGCTGGCTGTGATGTTCGTGTTTGACAAGTTCTGGGCCTATCTATTGGGCACAAAGGTGATTGTGCATACAGACCACGCAGCACTACGGTATCTCATGGCAAAAAAGGATGCTAAGCCGAGACTAATCCGATGGGTGCTCTTGCTGCAAGAATTCGACTTCGAGGTGCAAGACTGAAAAGGCACGGAGAACCAAGTGGCAGACCACCTGTCAAGGCTGGAAGATGAGTCCAGAGCTAAAGATTGGTTAAGCATCGATGATTCGTTTCCCTATGAGCAGGTATTGGCAGCTTCCGCTGACTTAATCCCTTGGTTTGCTGATTTTGCTAACTTTTTGGTAAGCGATATTATGCCTGAGGGCCTTAACCCTCACCAGAGAAAAAAGTTTCTTCATTATGTTTGCAGGTACTTTTAGGATGACCCATACTTGTTCAGAACATGCGCAGATGGGGTCATCAGGCGGTGCATACCGAAAGCAGAGATGTTGAGCATCATGGAAGCCTGCCACTCTTCCCCAGTGGGGGGCCATCATGGTGGTGCCAGGACAGCGAAAAAGATCCTGCAATGTGGATACCACTGGCCCACCATCTACAAAGATGCCCATGACATAGTGCGCGGGTGTGATCAGTGTCAGCGCCAAGGCAATATTTCTAAGCGTCAAGAGCTACCAATGACCCCTATCCTTGAAATTGAACTGTTCGATGTATGGGGCATTGATTTTATGGGTCTGTTTGTGAGCTCCTTTGGAATGAAGTACATCTTAGGGGCGGTAGACTACGTCTCCAAATGGGTGGAGGCAAAGCATTGGTAAACAATGAGAACAAAAGTGTGGTACAAGTTTCTGAGGCGAAACATCTTTGCCAGGTTTGGGACACCCAGAACTATCATTAGTGATGGGGGCTCCCACTTCTGCAATAAATCCTTCCGGGCTATACTAACTACGTACAGGGTGCGAAACACAAGGTCGCAACACCTTAACATACGTAGACGAGTGGGCAGGTTGAAGTGTCAAACAGGGAGATTAAGGAGATCCTGACCAAGTCTGTGAACGCCACAAGAACGGACTGGGCGCGGAAGCTAGACGATGCACTATAGGCCTACAGGACGGCTTACAAGATGCCCATTGGTATGTCTCCATATCAATTGGTGTTTGGTAAAGCCCGTCATCTGCCGGTGGAATTAGAGCACAAGGCGATCTGGGCTCTTAAGGCCCTAAACGTGAAGTGGGATAGGCAGCCAATGCAAGGCTTGATCAGCTAAATAAACTGGATGAATTTTGCCTCCAGGCTTATGAGAGTGCGGCACTGTACAAGGACAAGATGAAGTCCCATCATGACAAACTTATTGCACCAAGAAGTTTCGATGTTGGTGACAAGGTTCTGCTGTACAATTCAAAGTTGAGGTTAATTCCAGGAAAGCTGAAATCGAGGTGGTCTGGCCCGTACAAGATTGCTCAGGTATTCCCATATGGTGCAGTTGAGTTGAAAACTGACGAAGGGCACCGTTTCAAAGTTAATGGGCAACGGGTGAAGAAGTATTTGGGTGCTACAGACGAAACCTCATTCATTGAGGTCTTACATCTTGACGAAGTCTGAGTAGTCAACATAACTGCATCGAGTTGTGACGTTGAACCAAGCGCTTAATGGGAGGCAACCCATCATCCCAAAAAAGAAATGTGTATATTTTATGTCACGCATTGCATTGTCTTTGATGTTTGGCTCTAGGGAAGGATGAGCACTGTGGTGAGAGGCGTGAGCATACGTGAGGGTGAAGGGGGTGACACAAAAGCACAACAATCAACTGGCAAAGGAGAGCCGCACAAAGGCCTAAACGGCCCGTGTAACACCAAACAGACCGTCTATCGGCCCGTGCGGCGCGTGGCCCCAGGTAAGTGCCACTAATTCAAAGGCTGGGCACACGGACCATTCTCACGGTCCGTGTGGATTTTTACGATCCTTCTAGGTGTCCGTTGGGTGTGATAGCGCCAGGTATGATTTTTAAACCCTAAGGCTGGGCACACGGTTGGCTTTAACAAACCGTTTCGCGCGAAATGGACCGTTTGACTAACAGTCTAGGCGACGCGTCAGGTCGGGTATTTATACCCTTTTTCCCACTTTCACTTTTTATATTTTACTCTCTCTCTACACCTCTCACGATAGTTTTCCCTTTCTCACCCCCATAAAAATTCCATCTCTTCTAGCACGATTTGTGCAACACTCTCACGATCCGTAGCACTTCTCTTGAGCAATTTTCTAGTTCTAACTTCAAGTCTATCTTGTCAAGTAAGTTTTCTAGTTTGTTCTCTTTCTTTTAGTTTAAATTTTCTCTAGTTTTTAGTCTATGTGTGAATCTATGCTTCCACTTGGTCCATTGCATGTTATATGGCGCTTTTGTGTACAATTTCTAGAAGATTTTGTGTTGGGTTAGAGTAAATCACCATTGTTGAACCTTGGATTCTTGAACATGGGAGTTTTGTGATTTTAGGGTTTTTAGAGTTAAATTAATGATGTCTTGTGTGCTGTAAGAAAGTATAATGGTCGATCTTGTGTGCTATATGCCAGATTTCATGAATGAATATGGGTTTCTAGGCTTTGGGGCTGACTGGGGGTGACGAGTGGTTTCACGGTGTGTTACATGGACCGTGTCATACTTCACGGGCCGTGTAGTGGTCCGTGTGGAATCACTTGTTGCCCCAATATGGAGCACCTCTCACGGACCCTCTTCACGGACCGTATTACTCCACACGGGCTGTGTGGCCATCCATGTCAGGTCACTTCAGCAGTCCAACCCCAAGTTCACTCACACGGGCCTTACAACGGACCGTGTAATACTACACGACCCGTGTAAGGCCCTCCGTGTCAGATAACTTCCGCACCTAATGCTGCACTGTATTGATCCTCGTTAGTTTCTATATGAATCCTAGTGCAAAATTCCCTATGATAGACCCGGTGACGTCATTCTTAAGGGTTTTTGTCACTTTTATAACACAGGAGAAGTTTGAGCACCCGTTTGTGTGTCGCCCTGCTTATTCAGACATACCTAACTATTTTATTCCTTGTGGTATTTGTAGGCAAAATGGGTCCTCGTCTAAGATCACGCCAACCTAGGGACGAACATGAGTCACGTCTCCGGGATTCTATCACTGATTCTACTAGTCAACACTAGGAGAGTGACTCAGGTGATGACTTCTCGGGAGGGTCCAATGTACAGTTCACTGGAAATGTCTCCCCTCACTCCCCTCGCACTACAAGAGCTCATGCAGTGGGCCAACCTATGCCGCCCCAGTCTGAGGAGGGGGTTCCCAAGGTGGGAGTTGAGGGGGAAGATGAGGCCCTGGAGTAGGAGGAAGAGGCAGGCAGACCTGAAATAGCCGAGCACAATGCAGAGGATGCGGATGACATTCTGGCCCTCCGAGACAGTGACGATGAAGCCATACACCAGGCGGTTTCTCGGACATCTAACCCTGAAACTACAAGGTGGCTTCTTGTGTTCTTGCGCGGATGATGGACAATCCCCGGTGCTAAGGAAATATATGTGAATGGCCTTACTAAAGGCTCCGGGGGATACAACAGAGGGCCATCGTCCCTGACATGCGGGTTCTCATTGATCAACTGGATGGGGTTCAAGAGATAAAAGCTACATTTGAGGCCTACTAGTTTGGGTGGATTGCGCAACCACCCGACTACTATGGGCCAGACCTGATTGCTGAATTCTACTCCAGCTATGCTGCCAGCCTACTAGCCTATATTGATGGTAACCAGTCCAAGAGAGTGAAGAGGCAGCTAGCCTATAAATTATTCCTACGGGAATATGTCACGGTGCATGAGGAACAGGCAGAGATTTCAGCAACCACCATCAACAGGTTCTTATTTTGGCTAGACTATCGAGCCCCACCGGATGGTTTATTCATCTCCAGGCACCTGCAAATTACTGATGAGGTCCAAATGTTTGAGCCCGCTTCACGGGCCACTTGGTTAAGGTGGGTTGCGGAGCAGATTGCTGTGCAAGAAGCTGAGGCAGCCTGGGTTTCAAACCCCAAAATTCATATTACCAAGGTGTCTCTCACTTTTGTCACACAGTTCTGGTGGTCGGTGGTGTGGGCCCGACTACGACCCACAGCTAATGACAACATGCTCCAACCTTCTCATGCTTCTTTGGTAGCGTGCTTGATTGCATGGTATGGAATCAATGTGGGTCGGGTCATTGCCCTGGGTAGAGCATGCCGGTTTGGATTGCCTGCAACGCTTCCTCAGGCACCTCCATAGTAGCCCTTGTCTTTCGAGGAGCACACCACCACCCCACAGTCAGGTATGGCTTCTGAGCAGCCCGAGGGCAGTGGTGCAGCTCCTCCAATGCAACAAGGGTATGCATATGTCCCTTATGAGTTTTTAGCCCGAGTGGTGACCGACCAACGGCAAACGCAGGCAATTGTTGACCAGATAGTGACACGGCTACCTCAGGTGGTGCAGTCTCATGCCCAGCAGGCGAAGGATCGTCTCCGAGCAGAATTACTGGGCCAAATCAGCAGCTTACAAGAACAAGTTAACACCTTGGAGGGATACTTCCATAGCATGTTTGGGAGTATGTCCAGCAAGTAAATGTCAACATTGGTTCAAACTGTTCATGATATGAAGGCTAAAATTGTCCAGCTGACAGCCAAGTATAACAGCACGGTGCCGGCTCTGGCTCCACCTCCAGATTTTTTTTATGTCACTTTTCAATGCCCCAGTGGAACCGAGTCTAGACGATATATGTGGTGTTCCGCCTGTGCTAGCTGCTGTCCAAATGCAACCCTCGAAAGCACCCAAAAGAAAGGACAAAGGTAAGCACCACAACCATTGCAGCAGCGCTCTGGAGGATTCGCAGCGAGAAGAAGAGAGGGGATTGCGCAAGGTCATGAGAGCCCAGTGCCGAGCAGTTGCAGAACAGGAAGAGAGAGAGCGGCTAGCATATGAGGCAACTCGGACAGGAGCCTCTGGGAGCATAGTCGGGCCGGACGCGACTGTTGATGACAAGGACCCAACCGGTGGGTTTGACCACGACGGCCCGACTAACGCCGAGGGTGTCCCAGGTATGTTCTACTCCCATTCTGTGCTTTATTGTTAATTATGGTGCAATGAGGGCATTGCACAGTATTTTTAAAGGAAGTGGGGGATCCTAAACCCTAAGGAGTTTTTCTTGCCATATTTCTTTTCTTTGAAGGTGTATTATCTAGTAGAACTGGCATGTTTAGGTCGTAATGTTTGATGTTTTTGTAAATACATGTGCTTACATTTGTTTAGGGTAACCCTTGTTCTGAGTTTAGCATTAAAAATGTTGTAAAAAGCTTGTATGTACATGCATCCCATCCTGACAAACTGTTATGCATTTTGGAAAGCATGTTATGCATGGTATGGTGGGCTCATTGATGAATGAAGTGTGACTAGGTTGATTTGCACTAATTAGTGTAAGGGATGTGTCGTGTGTGTGTGAGCGCGTTTGTTGAAAAATCCGGGGCGCACTTGTATGCTAGAATTTGCCTGGTTAGTCCCACTAAAACAATTGAATGATTGGATTAGGATAGGATGTTAGGCCAAATTTGTTGTGAAGTCACTTAGCCTGAAATCAACCAACCAAATGAAATTGCTCCCGTTGAACCAAAAGTTGAGCCTTAATAGACCTTTAATTTCTAATCACCCAACTCACCTTCCTAACCTATCTGTAGATCTTTACTTTGGTCCTTGTATCTCTAAGGACATTGTGAACCTCAACCTAGGCCAAAAGCCTAAGTTGAGGGTGGCTTACATTGGCCCTGATCCGTTAAAAAGACATTGTGAACCTTAACTCAGGCTAAAAGCCTAAGTTGAGGGTGGCTATCGTAAGAAAAACAGGAAAGTAAGTATGGGAAAGAGCCAGGTGACAAGAGGAGAAGGGAAGTTTGGGGTGTGACCATGAAAAAGAAAACAGTGAAGTCACTCCCAACTGCAAAGAAAGTTTGAAAGATAGGGGCAATAAGAGTTTGTAGGCCGAAAGTAGTGTCTAAATCAAAGCAGTGTCTGGGAAGGGAAAAATTAGTCACTTTGATCCTAAATTTACCTCACCCTATCCTGAGCCTACATTACAAGCCGCAAAAGTCCTAAAGTGATCCTAAAAAGGTCATTCGAGAGTAAGGTGGTGAAAATAAGGGCAAGCATATGCTCTATACTTGTGTGTCGGTGGAAAGTTTTGTTCTGAGTGCGAGTGTCTATATTCCAGTCTCTGTATTGCATTTATACACTGTGTGCGAGACTTCTTTGTAGTGAGGGCACTATCTTTGCACTGATTGGCTGCTTATACAACTAATTCATCTTTGTTTCGAATCATATGGAGGCTGACTGTACATGCAGGCTGTGCACCTCAATCTGTGTAGGTCGGTTTGGGATGTAAGCATATTTCGGCCATGGTTTTTGAGCATACATCGTAAATTAAAGGGTTACCCAGAAGATTAATGAGGCGCTTGTATTTATGAATTGTTTGTGTGAGTTGTCATTGCTTGAGGACAAGCAAACATTCTAAGTTGAGGGTGTTGATGAGTCGTAGAAATACGACTCTTATGACGCTTTAAGCGAAGGATTTTTGCATGTTCTCAAGCAAATATGTTGGTTTGATGTGTGTGTTTTGGTACTTTACAGGAAAATGATGAAGGCATGGAATGACAGAGAAATTGTGAGAAAAAGAATGAAAACATTGGTGAAGTGGTGACATACGGAACCTCTCATGGGCCGTGTAACATCACACGGCCTGTGGGAGGGTGCGTGAAGGGCCCAATGAAGAGAAGCTAGAAATTGAGCCAAGTGAGGGACCACGGGGGTCTTCACGGACCGTGTCACGGCACACAGAGCGTGTGACAAACCGTGACCTTACATTTGGCATGGAACTAGAACGAAATCGAGGCCCAACTCACAAGAGGCTCACACGGACCGTCAAAGCTTTCACAGGTCGTGCCATATGCCGTGAAGTTGATATGGATTAGAAGGATCACTATCGAAAATAACAGAAATCATACAAGTGAAGGTAGACGGGGCCTATCACGGACCATGTGATCAGTCACGGACCGTGGCATGGGTCGTGCAGTTTGATTGTCTAGACATCGGTCAGAATTTGCTCAAGTGAAGACTCACGGACCGTTAAACAGTTCGTAAAACCCCACATGGGCCATGTCAGTATCCGTGAGAAGCAAGAAGTGATGACTCACGGACCGTGTGACGGTCCGTCTGGACCCACACGGCCTGTGTGAAGACTAGTACTCATGCCAAAGTCTATTTTCCTATTTTTAGTTGGATTAGTTTTTCCTTGTATATATATATTTATTTTATTTTGTTTTAGGTTGTTGTTGAATGCTGGAGTCAGAAAACAAGCAGATAAAAATATTGGGACATTACTTTACATTAGATTCTTGTGTTTTGATCATCTCTTCGAAGATTGTAACACGTGGATTCATCGTTATTCAATTGTAAGTCAATTACTATGATTTCATTACATTGTTGTAGGCAAGTTATATTGAACATGCCAGGCTAAACCCACAACTAGGGTTGTGGGAACCATTCAATAAGATAATACAAACTGGGGTAAATTCGAGGGATTGATCACCGCATTCATTGTAGAATTCTTCACTTTAACTTCTCCCTAATGAGTCGACATATTAGGGCAAGCCCGTATTTGTTACACGCCCAGGAGGGATGTAGTGATTAGGAAAAGAATCCTATAATAGAAATTCAGGGTTTTTAACCTAGTCTAAGTACTTGAGACCGAAAGGTGAGAGTATTCTGAGATCGAGACAAAGGTCAAAACTAAATATACTCTGAGATCGAAAGGAGATGTGTGAAATATAGCTAGGAAGGATCAAAAAGTGAACTAGGTATAATATAATTTGTTTGATCTTGCATGCGAAATCACGAATGAGTTTACCGAGCCAATTTAGTTATCGTATTAGACGTCATGGGGAACATAACCCTAGCTTCTCATTAATTGTTTGAAACCCAGTATCAACATCCTTATTAGTCACTTTACAATAGGAATTTAATTGAAACAACGTAACTCCCATGTATTTTATGCTACTTTATCTTGGCAATAGAATTTACATCTGAAAGAGGGTGCTAATAGAATCATTCTCACGCGTTCCTTGTGGGATCGACCTCAACTCTGGTTGAGTTCTATATTTGACCAATGACCGCTTTACTCTTCCTTTTGGAGTGTAAATTTCGGCCTATCAGTCTTCTGCAATGTGATATCTAAGGAGTATAACAACAAGTAGAACTCTGGGAGATAACAATAAAAAGAGCTCAGAAGACTCAGAACATAATATAGACGAAAAGCAAAAAGAGTCAGTAAAGTTAAGAGTCTTAAGGAAACAATTTGGTCGTTTGGTTCTTTATTAAAGTCAACATTTAGAAAATTGTTTATCTCTTTCGTGTTGAGTCTAAATGTTTTTGTTATCTCAGTAAACTATAAATTGAGCGTAAGTGTAGTCTTCAAGTTGGGGGCAACTCGAAGATGTGGGGAACATAAGCCTAGGGAGGTTTATGTGTCATTAGGAAGTCCTTGAAGCTTTGTTGTGTCTTAGATTACTAGGATCTTGTAATCTTTTGTTGAGGCTCATACTGATTTAGTGAAATTGGGAAAAATTCCTGTAGAGGTACAGGTCATGATTTTTCACCTTTTGTGAGCCGGGTGTTTTCACGTAAAAATTTTGTATTCTCGTTTATTTTTACTTTACAGAAACACATCCGCGAACTTGGTTCTTTGATTAGAAAAATCCATAGGTTGTACAAATCCAACAATTGATAGTAGAGCAGGTTTTCTTTTTAAAGGCTAATACCTAAGAATTGATCAAGATGAAAACTGCACCACCTCTTGGACATAGAGAAGCACAATCATCTGAGGGGGCCACCACTTTTCAATGGAACTCATTTCGACTGGTGGAAGGCTAGGATGGAAGATTTCATTCAAGGAGAGGATTATGAACTCTGGGATAGGATTATTGTGGGACCTACCATTCCAATGAAAATTGTGGAAGGTCAACAAGTGCCAAAAGAAAGAAGGGAGTTCAACGCTGATGATCTCGTAGCATTGAGGAAAAATGCTAAAATCAAAAATATTTTGGTATGTGGTCTAGGACCAGATGAACATAATAGGATCTTGAACTGCACTACTACTAAGCAAATCTAGGATGCCCTGATTATTGCACATGAAGGAACTACTAAGGTTAGGAAGTTCAGGGTCGCTATGTTGTTCACTGAATATGAAACCTTTAAGATGACGAAAAATAAGGCTCTGCAGGATATGATGGCGAGGCTTACACTTCTCATCAATGAACTTGCATCTCTAGGCAAGGTTCTCACTACTGAGGAACAAGTGGACAAGGTCCTGAGAATTTTACCCAAGGCCAAGTGAGATGTAAAAGTCACTACTATCGAGGAAGCTAAGGACATTAAAACCATGACACTGAATGAGCCAGTTGGAAATCTCAGGATTTATGAGATGAACATGGAAGATCAAAAGCAAGAAGCAACATCGGATGATAAATCACTAGCTTTAAAGGCAGATTCTGGTGATGAGGGATCAAATCTAGATGAGAATCAGATAGCTTTCTAGCAAAGAATTTCAAAAAAAATCCTCAAAAGAAGGAAAGGGAGAGACAAGAAAGAAACAGGTAGCAAAAAGTGGTTTGATGACTCAGGAAGCAGAAAATGGTCTGATGACAAAAATCAATCAAGGTATTACAAGTGTGGAAAGATGGATCATCATATCAAACAGTGTCCACTATGGGAAATTGAGTGGAAAAAGGAAAGAAAAGAGAAAGAGATGAAGGAAAAAGTTGCTAAACCAATGGAGAAGGAAGATTATGTTATGATGGCTGCTTAGGGGTCAGGAATGGAAGATTTAGACACTGAAAATGTAGATAAAACTGCTTTCATGGTAGCTGCGGATTCAGATCTAGAGAATGATGATAAATCTGAGGTAAGTATTCTTGAACTAAAAGAAACGTTGCATTTCTTTTCAAAAAGAAAGCTAATCTTGCTAATGAATTAGTTGATAGATGATTTTCAAGAGATAGCTAATGAAAAGGATCAACTAATTAAGAATTTTACAAATAAAAAATTTAAAAGTCTTGAGGTAAAAAATTACCTGAATGAAGCTAATGAAGAGAATCACAAGTTGAAGAAACATGTTGAACAACTTGATACACTTATGCTGAACTTAAAATCTGAGATTCTGAAAACTAACTGTTGCCGAAAAAGATAAGAGTAAAATGAGTAAAGAACATCAAAAGGTTGAAACTAAATTGAAAGAATGTAAAATTGAGTTGTTTGTTGAGAAAGAAAAGTTCAAAAAATTGACTCGGGAAATTTCCACCCTAAAATTGGATCTAGAAAGGGTAAATAGGTGGACTAAGTCATCAAGAATAGTGATGTAACGCCCGATAAAATTACCAAAATATTCCTGGAGGAAGGCTATGCGCGTCACCCATATTCCAATGCTCTATGGCAAATCCGAGGTCGGATTTGTGATCAGCATGAAAAATTGAGTGAAAAAATGGTCTCGATAGATTTTTAGAGTAACCGGATCAAAAGATAATTTTTCGACCCGAAAATAAAAGATAGGGCGAATGCACGATGGAGGAACATCGTGCCTCTGTAGCGGACCCACACTTAAATTGTTTTCAAAATTTTTTTACGGGATTGAAAAAACTCGTTTAGAAACTTTTTGGAAAAAATACATTGTGCGCGACCAGTCTGTGTCACAGACTGGGTTATCCCGAAGTTGAAAAACTTCTAATTTTTGTGAGGGGAATTCTGGTCGATTTGCAATCCCTCCTAAACTCAATACATGATCTAGTTTGGTCATTTTGACGTTAAAAGGATCTAAAACCCCATTCTTAGTCCTTTTCTAACAATTGAAAAAGACCTGGGCTTGAGGATGGAGGAGAAGAGCTTGAGATTGAGGAATTCAACAGGGATTCTTGAAGATGATTGTTGATAGCTTCATTCCAGGTATGTAAGGATAAACTAAAAGCATGATATTGTCCTCTTATGTGCCCCATAGATGGTGATAGATGAGTTGAAAGTCGAATGAGTCTACATGCATGATTCTTGATGTTTTTTATTGAAAATTTTATTAAATTCGTATATTTTCCTATTTGATGATCATTATAAACTAATTTTCTTGAATTGAATATTTTCATGAGAAATTGCATAATCCTACATGACTATTTTAAAATCATACACGAATGAACTTAAGAATCGAGTCTAGAGCCTTGATCGGATGATTTCGATTGTAACTGCGATTGTGATTGTGATGAGAGAATGATGATGAGTTTATAAAACTTGATAGTCCTGTGAATCTCCATAAATGAACTCCACTGATTTGTCTATTTGATTATCCCCTTACGATTGTTCTAAACCTTGAGTCGTTGATTGAAATGTTCCTTGATGGGAGCGTTAAAGCCCCTACGAGATTGATTGATAAAAGTATTAAAGTCCCTATGAGATTTATTAATGATACGATTAAAAGTCCCTATGATTTGATTTGGTTTGATTGGATTGATTGTCTTATGAGCATTAAGTCATGGGAGGAGTATCGAGCACCGAAAGAGTACGAGTTAGTTCAACTCGCACTCATAACACTACATCGCCAAATGTAGGTGAGGCATAAAACCATCATATTATATTGTGGTTCCCTCTTGATTAGAAGTCCTTGAAAGCAATAGATAACTTAGTTGATTGTTGTTTCCCTTAGTGGATTCGATTTTTTCCCTACCTGGCAAGTTTGGAAAAGTTGTGGCAACATCAGCTTGACTGTTATACATTCACTGACTCATACGTGATTGTTGTTGGATAAGAAAAACTCTCAGAAAGTTCCTACCTTGAGTACTCTGAGTTGATATGAGATGAGATGTGATGAGTTCCTTTGAGATGAATCTGATTTGATTGATGAGATCGATTGGTTGATGGGTCACTTGTCTACACTTTATTCTTGCTTTAGATAGACATTTGACATGTTGATTGGTTATTATTTTTGAGTTGATGTTTTTCCATATTATTCTACCTGTTTCGATTTCATTCAGCTATTTTACATACCATACATTCCACGTACTGACGCCACTCGGCACAACATCGTTTTATGATGCAGATACAGGAATTAGGGATCATCAACAGGCGCATCGTTAAAGATCCAGGACGTTCAGCTAATTCGTGAGCCTCCCCTACTCCGGAGTGTTCACTACCTTTATTTTATCATGCTTTTGAATTAGACTAGACTAGTCTTTTATTTTGAACTCGGTAGCCATGGGCTTGACATTGACACCACTTGATTAGTGATAGAGGCTTCATAGATGATAGTCGAACGTTGATGTGAAGATTGTGAGCTTGTTCAGTCTACTAGCCTTCTATTATTATATATATTATTTGAGACATTAGATAAGATGAGATCATTTACTTGCTTTACTTCCCCTAATCTGTAGAGTTGTCTGATTTAATAGATGTGATGAGGCCAAGTGGTATGCTTAGGGACTAGCAATAGTCTCTAGGTGCCGGCTAAGTACTGGGTACCCTCCCGGGGCGTGACAAACTTGTTATTAGAGCATAGAGTTCAAGTGTCTTAGTAAGTCTATGAAGTCGTGTCTAGTAGAGTCCATATTATTGGTGTGAAGAGCTCCACATCCATAATTTGGAGGCCATAGGACATTTAGAAATTGTTTCACTTCTTTCATGTTCTAAATCATGCAATAAAGTTTCTCTATGAAAAGGTCTTCTCTAATTCGTGCTCTACGTGTTGCAGAGTTGTGGTCATGACTCCTAGAAGAGCCGTCAAAGGTAGGGGACGTCCTACCAGGCAAAATGTCAACCCACCTGATCCTCAAAGACACGAGGAGCCTGCAAGATGAGGTCTCCCAGTTGAGCAGCCCCCGGAAGATGAGGTCTCCAATGATGAGCTATGCCAGGCTATTCAAACTCTAGGCTTGGCTATCACAGCACATGTTGCACGACAAGGAGCGGGTAGACAGGATTCCCATGACACATCTAAAGTCCAGAAATTTTTTAGGATGAATCCGCCTGAGTTCACAGGGTCTGCATCCATTGAAGATCTTGAGAACTATGTTGAGGAACTTCAGAAGGTGTTCCAAGTGATGCATGTGGCTGATGCTGATAGGGTTGAACTGGCTGCTTACCAACTCAAAGGTATGCCAGACTATAGTTCAACCAGTGGAAGAAAGGTAAAGGAAAGGATACCCCATTATTGACTTGGGTAGTGTTCAAGGAAGCCTTCTTGGGACACTTCTTTCCAAGAGAACAAAGAGAGGCCAAGGTAAGAGAGTTCTTGAATCTGAAACAGGGCTCTATGACTGTGCAAGAGTATGGGTTGAAGTTCACACAATTATCTCGTTATGCTCCCGACATGGTTTCTAACATAAGAGGAAGAATAGGGATCTATATTGATGGGTTATATAGAGGACCCAAGAGAGATGGGAGGGGAATAATGCTCATGAGTGATATGGATATTGGGAGATTGATGACGTTCGTGCAACAAGTCGATTAGGAGAGACAACAGGATAAGAAAGAGTTCAGACGTAAGAGAACAAAGAAATCTAGCCATGAGGTTGGAAGAAAAGGTATTGGTAATCGATTTCCTACACCATCATCTGCTAGTGCACATGTGCCTAGAGGTAGAAATAAGCAAAGGTCTTAAAATGTTTGAACCCTTGGATCTCAGACACAAGCTAGTGTGGCTCAAGGTTCACAGGGTAAACCACCATGTGGTAAGTGTGGCAAAATGCACTTGGGGAGATGTCGTGAAGGGAATGATGTATGCTACAAATGTAGCCAAGTGGGTCACTACTAGAAGGACTGTCCAAAGTGGGCTGACCAGGCTCAATATTCATCACCAGTCCTGCCAACTAGAGGAAACCAGAGGGCCACTACGTCAGGCGCAAGTAGAGCAACAAGCCATTTGTATGCCATGGGTAGTCTCCAAGATTAGGAGAACTCCCCAGATGTTGTGGCGGCTATAATTCAAGTCTTTACTTTTGATTGTTATGTTTTGATGGATCCTAGTGCCACATTGTCATCTGTAACTCCTTATGTGGCCAGTAGATTTGATAGAACCTCTGAGAGTCTTCTTGAACCCTTTGATGTTTCTACTCTAGTGGGTGAGTCTATTCAAGCTGAGAGAATCTATAGAGCTTGTGTAGTGTCCATCCATCATAGGGACACTCTTGTTGATTTGGTTGAGTTGGAGATGGTTGGTTTTGATTTGATCCTTAGCATGGATTGGCTTCACGCCTGTTATGCCTCCGTTGATTGTAGATCTGGAACCGTTAAGGTTTAATTTCCAAATGAACTGGTTTTTGAGTAGAAGGGTGATTTTTTTGCACGTAGGGAAAAGTTTATCTCATACCTTAGGGCCAGAAAGATGATTTCCAAAGGTTGTATCAATTACCTTATGGGAGTGAAATCTGATGATGTTGAGTCTTTTACTCTTGAGTCAGTCCCGATTGTGAATGAGTTTCTGGAAGTGTTTCCTGAGGATCTGCTCAGAGTCCCTCCTGATAGGGATATTGACTTTCGGATTGATGCTCTTCCCAATACCCTGCCTATTTCCATTCCACCTTATAGGATGGCCCCCGCTGGGTTGAAAGAGGTGAAAGAACAGTTGAAAGATTTGTTAGAGAAGGTCTTTATTAGGCCGAATGTTTCTTCTTGGGGTGCCCCTATCTTATTCGTACGAAAGAAAGATGGGTCCCTTAGAATGTGTATTGACTACAGGCAACTGAATAAGGTCATCATAAAGAATAGGTATCCTTTTCCAAGGATAGATGATATGTTTGACCAACTTCAGGGTGCCTCTTATTTCTCAAAAATAGACGTCAGATCTGGCTACATCAGTTGAAAGTGAGGGAATGTGATATTCCAAAGACAGTCTTTTGGACTAGATATGACCATTTTGAGTACTTGGTCATGTCCTATGGGTTGACAAATGCACCTGCAGTTTTCATGAACTTGATGAATAGAGTATTCAGACGATATCTTGATATGTTTGTGATTCTGTTCATTGATGACATCTTGGTATATTCAAGAGATGAGGACAAGCATGCTAATCACCTAAAATTGTCCTCCAAACACTTAAGGACCATGAGTTGTACACAAAGTTCTCAAAATGTGAATTCTAGCTTAAGTCAGTGGTTTTCCTAGTCCATGTGGTTTCTGGTGATAATATTTGAGTAGATGCTCAAAAGATTGAAGCGGTTAAGAACTAGCCCAAACTGACCTCTCCGACTGACATAAGAAGTTTCTTGGGGTTGACAGGCTACTACCATAGGTTTGTTGAAGGATTTTCCTCCCTATCCGCACTATTGACTAAATTGACTCAAGAAACGGTGAAGTTTCAGTAGTCCGACGAATGTGAGAAGAGTTGAAAATGAGATTGACTACTGCACCGGTTCTAACCTTTCTTGATGGGACAGAGGACTTTGTAATTTATTGTGATGCTTCAGCGATTGGATTGGGATGTGTGCTGATACAAAGGGGGAAAGTGATACCCTATGCTTCCAGGCAACTCAAGGTTCATGAGAGAAACTATCCAACACATGATCTTGAGTTATCAATTGTGGTTTTTGCACTTAAAATTTGGCACCACTACTTGTATGGAGTGCATGTGGATGTGTTCACTGACCACAAGAGCTTGCAGTATGTCCTCAGTCAGAAAGAGCTCAACTTGCGATAAAGGAGATGGTTGGAGTTGTTCAAGGACTACGACATGAGCATTCTCTACCACTCAGGTAAAGCTAAAGAAGTTGTTGACGCTCTTAGCAGGTTGTCAATGGGTAGAACAACCCATGTTGAGGAAGGAAAGAAGTAGTTGGCCAAGGAAGTGCATCGATTGTCTCGATTGGGAGTTCAACTTGAGGAGAATAATGAGGGAGGAGTTAATGTTCAGAATGGGTATGCTTCATCCTTAGTTGTAAAGGTGAAGGAAAAGTAAGAGCAAGTCATACTCCAATTGAAAGAGGTTGTCCATACACAAAAAGTGATGGTTTTCTCCAAAGAGGGAGATGGAGTGTTGAGATACCAGAGTAGATTGTGTGTCCTAGATATTGATGGTATTCAAGACAAAATCACAGTTGAAGCCCATAGCACTAGATTTACCACGACTTGAGAGAAGTTTATTAGTGGAGTAGAATAAAGAGGGATATTGCTGAGTTCGTTTCAAAGTGCCCGAATTGCCAACAAGTGAAAGTTAAGCATTAAAGGCCATGTGGACTGGCTTAGAACTTTGAGATTCCTAAATGGAAGTGGTAGATAATCAATATGGACTTCATTATTGGTCTACCGAGGTCTCGAAAGCAACATGACTCGACATGGGTGATTGTAGATAGGATGACAAAATCGACTCACTTCTTAGCAGTTAAGACCACCAACACTGCAGAGGAGTATGCCAAGTTGTACATCAAGGAGATTGTGAGGTTTCATGGAGTTCCCTTGTCCATCATCTTGGAGAGGGGAACTCAATTCGCCTCTCAATTTTGGAGATTGTTCCAGAAAGGATTGGGTACAAAAGTGAACCTGAGTACAACCTTTCATCTACAGACAAATAGTCAGGCAGAGTGCACAATTCAAACATTAGAGGATATGTTGAGAGCTTGTGTTCTTGACTTTAAGGGAAATTGGGATCATTATCTATCATTAATTGAATTTGCATATAACAATAATTATCATGTAAACATTCAAATGGCTCACTATGAAGCCTTATATGGAAGGAGATGTAGATCACCAATTGGGTAGTTTGAGGTTGGAGAAGCAAAATTGATTGGGCCTGATCTTGTCTACCAATCGATGGAGAAGGTTAAGGTCATTAAAGAGAAATTGAAGACTGCCCAGAGTTACCAGAAATCTTATACCAACGTAAGGAGAAGAGACTTCCGAGGTAAATGATTGGGTGTACTTGAAAGTGTCACCTATGAAGGGTGTCATAAGATTTAGGAAGAAGGGAAAGTTGATTCCACGCTATGTTGGACCCTACCGAATTGTGAAGAGGATTGGGAAGGTTGCATATGAGTTAAAGTTGCCTTCTGAGTTAGATGGAGTTCATCCAGTATTCTATGTATCGATGTTGAAAAAGTGCTTGGGAGATCTTGCCTTGGTGATCCCTGTTGAGAGTATTGAAGTGAAGGATAGCTTGTCCTACGAAGAGGTTCCGGTCCAAATCCTTGATCGTCAGATTCATAAATTGAGAAACAAAGAAATAGCCTCAGTCAAAGTCCTTTGGAGAAATCAATTCATTGAGGAAGCCACATGGAAAGATGAGGAAGAGATGAAGGCCAAATATCCACACCCATTCATGCCAAATGATGAGAACATCGAAGGTATATTTCTTACCCTTGACTAGATTGATTGATCTATTCTTGAGATGATTGTCTATTCCTGAGTCCAAATAGAATTGATTGAGATTTATGAGAAGTCGAGAGTTTGATTGGTTGAGCTGAATGTTGAGATGAGTCTTGAGTCTATTCGTGCAATGATACCCACCTTTACCCATCATTCGAGGACGAATGATCCCAAGGGGGAGATGATGTAACACTCGATAAAATCATCAAAATACCCCTAGAGGAATGGTATGTGTGTAACACATCTTCCAATGTTTATGGCAAATTCAAGGCCGAATTTGTGATCAGCATGAAAAATTGAGTGGGAAAATGGTCTCGGTCAATTTTTAAAGCGACCGGACCAAAAGATAATTTTTTGACCCAAAAACGAAAAACAATAAGAATGCGCGAAGGAGGCGCGTCGTGCCTTTGTAGCGGTCCCACACTTATATTTTTTCAAAATCTTTTGACGGAATTGGGAAAACTTGTTCAGAAATATTTTGGAGAAATTACACTGTGTGCGAGCAGTCCGCGTAGCGGACTGGGTTATTCGAAAGTCGAAAAAACTTCTAATTTTTGTGAGGGACATTCCGGTCAATTTTCAACCCCTCCTAAACTCAATACATTATCTAATTTGATCATTTTGACGTTAAAAGGGTCTAAAACCCCATTCTAAGTCTTTTTCTAACAATTGAAAAAGACTAAGGCTTGAGGAAAGAGGAGAAGAGCTTGAGATTGAGGAACTCAACAGGGATTCTTGAAGGTGATTGTTGATAGCTTCATTTCAGGTATGTAAGGCTAAACTAAAAGCATGAGATTGTTCTCCTATGTGCCCCATAGATGGTCATAGATGAGTTGAAAGTCTAGTGAGTCTATATGCATGATTCTTGATGGTTTTTATTGAAAATCTTATTAAATTCATATATTTTCCTATGTTGATGATCATCATAAACTTGTTTTCTTGAATTGGATATTTTCATAAGAAATTGCATAACTCTACATGACTATTTTGAAAGCATACACGAATGAACTTAAAAGTTGAGTCTAGAGCCTTGATCGGATGATGTCGATTGTGATTGTGATGAGAGAATGATGATGAATTAATAGAATTTGATAGTCCTGTGAGTCTCCATAAATGAACTCCACTCATTTGTCTATTCGATTGACCCCTTGCGATTGTTCTAAATCTTGAGTCTTTGATTAAAATATTTCTTGATGGGAGGGTTAAAGCCCCTACGAGATTGATTAATGAAAAGGTTGAAGCCCCAATGAGATTGCTTGATAATAGGGTTCAAAGTCCCTATGATTTGATTTGATTTGATTTGATTGATTGTCTTATGAGCATTGAGTCATGGGAAGAGTATAGAGCACCAAAAGAGTAAGAGTTAGTCCGACTCGCACTCGCCAAACTACGTCGCTAAACATCGGTGAGGCATGGAACCATCATATTATATTGTGGTTCCCTCTTGATTAGAAGTCCCTGGAAGAAATAGAAGACTTAGTTGATTGTTGTTTCCCTTAGTGGATTTGATTCGTTTCCTACCTTGCAAGTTTGGAACAGCTGTGGAAACATTAGCTTGACTGTTGTACATTCACTGGCTCATAAGTGATTGTTGTCGGATAAGAGAAACTCCCAGAAAGTTCCTATCTTGAGTACTCTGAGTCGAGATGAGATGAGATGCGTTCCTTTGAGACTAATCTGATTTGATTAATGAGCTTGATTGGTTGATGGGTCACTTGTCTACTCTTTATTCTTGCTTGAGATAGACATTTGACATGTTGATTGGTTACTATTTCTGAGTTGATGTTGTCCCATATTATTGTACCTAATTCGATTTCATTCTACTTTTTTATGTACCATACATTCCACGTACTGACGCTACTCGACGCTGCATCATTTTATGATACAGATACAGGAATTAGGGATCATCAACAGGTGCATCCTTGTAGATACAAGATGATTGGCTGATTGGTGAGCCTCCCCTACTCTGAAGGGTTCACTACCTTTATTTTATCACGCTTTTGAGTTAGACTAGACTAGTCTTTTATTTTGAAGTCAGTAGCCATGGGTCTGTCATTGGCACCACTTGATTAGTAATAGAGGCTTCATAAATGATACTCGAACGTTGATGTGAAAATTGTGACCTAGTTCTTTCTACTAACCTTCTATTATCATAAATATTATTTGAGATATTAGATGAGATGAGCTCATTTACTTGTTTTACTTCTGCTGATCTCTAGATTTGTCTGATTGAATGGATGTGATGAGGCCAAGTGATTCGATTGGGGACTAGCAATAGTCTCTATGTACCGGCTACGCCGTGGGTACCCTCTTGGGGCGTGACAAATGAACCATCTAGGAAGCATGAGTCACAATGAGAAAACTGAATAGGTTTCAATCTGGAGAATGTCGCCACTACTGACTTGTGCTACTTCTCTAGAAAAATTGGACATTCAACTACTGAGTGCCTAGTTGCAAACAATGTTAGGATTAGGAACACAAACCATCTGTAAAAAAAGGCATAAAAATGATAAAAGAAACACGTCAAGTTACGTGTTGCCAAGTTGGGCAAAAAGGGATCTCATTCATCCTTTTTACAACAGAAAAGGGCCCAAGCTAGTCTGGGTTCCTAAAACTAACCCTTGCTCTGTCTTGCAGGCTGCAATGAAAGAAAGCAAGCATTGGTACATGGATAGTGCTTGCTCAAGGCATATGACTGGAGATAAAAACAAATTCCTTTCACTTGCATCTTTTAAAGAAGGAACCGTTTCCTTCGGAGATGGAAAAAAAGGCATTGTTGTTGGAGTTGGAAAGATTGGAAGAAGTGAATCAAGGGCCTTGGAGGAAGTCTATCATGTGAATGGATTGAAGCACAACATGTCAGCATCTCTCAATTTTGTGATAAAGGATGACTATGCTCTGGAACTTAGATCAGAGGAACAAGCCATGCCACCTGGTCCATCTACTGGATAACCTGAGGGAACACAGTCAGGGGGAACTATGAAAACTAGAATTCAACTTGTTGATTTGAGATCTGCTCAATCTGACTCTCTACAAGATGAACAACCTCAAGGGTTTGTGGTAAAAATCTACAAGTATCAGGACTCACACCCCTTAGGAAATGTCCTCACTGATCTAACTTCTGGAATCACTACTAGATCAGGGCTGAAGAATTTGTGTGCATTCCAAGCCTTTCTATCCATGATGGAACTGAAAAGGGTAGGAGAAGCACTGCAAGATGGGAATTGGATAGTAGCTATACAGGAAGAGTCAAATCAGTTTGAGAGATGCAGAGTATGGCATCTTGTACCCAAACCAGAGGAAAGAACCATCATTGGCACGAAGTGGGTGTTCAGAAACAAGCTTGATGAGCATGGAACAGTAACAAGAAACAAGGCAAGACTGGTGGTCTAAGGGTAAATTCAGGAAGAAGGAATAGACTATGATGAGACTTTTTCTCAAGTAGCCAGACTCGAAGCTATCAGGCTACTCATAGCATTTGTTGCCTGTAAGGAGTTCACTCTGTATCAAATGGATGTTAAGAGTGCCTTCTTAGATGGTTATTTGAAGGAAGAGGTATGTGTGAAACAACTACCTAGATTTGAGAACTCTGAATTTCCAGATCATGTGTACAAGTTGGACAAGGCATTGTATGGATTAAAACAAGCTCCACGAGCTCGGTATGAAAGATTGTAAAAAAATTTCTTAAATCATGGACACACAAGAGGTAAAATTGACAATACTCTGTTTTTAAAACAAAAGGAAAGGATTTGTTGATTGTGTAGGTATATGTAGATAATATCATATTTAGATCAACAAATATACTCATTACTCAAGAGTTTGCCAAGCTGGTGAATGGAGAATTTGAAATGAGCATGATGGGGGAACTCAATTTCTTCTTAAGGTTACAAATTAAGCAGACTTCTTTTGGAACTCTGATTCATCAACAAAAGTACATAAAAGAGCTTCTCAAAAGACTCAAAATGGAGGATGTCAAAGATATTGATACTCCCACTGCCATTTCCACTAAATTGAATTTGGATGAGAAAGGGTTATCAGTGGAATAAAAGCTCTATAGAGGAATGATTGGATCTCTCTTGTATCTCACTGCCAGTAGACCTAACATTGTTTTTAGTGGTGGAACTCTGTGCTCGATTTCAATTTAATCCCAAGGATCACACCTTAAAGCAGTCAAGAGGATCCTCAGGTATCTCAAGGGAACTTCAGATTTGGGACTCTGGTACTTTAAAGGTAGTAATTTCAATCTTATAGGGTATACTGATGCAAACTATGTTAGTTATTTAGTTGATAGAAAAAGTACTTCATGTATGGCTCACTTCATTGGAACATGTTTGATTTCCTGGTCCACTAAAAAACAGAACTCTGTAGCCTTGCCAACTGATGAGGCAGAATATGTAGCAGTTGGGTCATGTTGTGCTCAGTTGCTTTGGATTAAGCAACAACAGCTGGATTTTGGTATAAGTGTAGGTTGTGTCCCTATTTTGTGTGATAACACCAATTCTATTAATATTGTAAAAAATCCTGTATAGTATAAAAGAACTAAACATATTAATATAAGGCACCATTTTCTTCGTGACAATGTAGAAAAGGGTCTTGTTTCAATAATGTTTTGTCCTACTTAGAAGCATATTGTTAATATTTTTACTAACGCACTAAGTAGAGAACACTTTAAAAAAATTAGGTTAAACCTGGGGATGATTAAGATTGCATAAACTCCCCTCAATGATTGACTAGAAAATCTGGTTTTTATACTGACAATTTAAATAAGTTCTCAATTCAACTTCTCACATTATGTGCATTCGCAAAAATCAGAAAAATGAACTAGGACGACATTAATGTGTATTACTGTGTGCAAGATTACTAGCTCAGGTGCAGAGGCTGATGGAACTTGGAAATAAATCAAGTAATAATTGTTGTGCACTTTTTCTTGGAAATTGATAACTGGACTGGGTACCCTAAGCTTTTCTGACTCTTCCCTAAGCTCTAGGTATTTTTGCCGCCAAAAATACACCATTCTTTTCACCTGACAGCCCTCTGAAGATGTCCAATCAACTGACTCTTCTCTTTCCAATCAAATTCAGTCCTTAGTGCCGTCAAAACTCTTCAATATCCATCTCTTGCACTTCCTCATCCCAATAAATATGAAACACATCAATTCTTCCATCAAGAAAATACTCCTCCATCAATGGCATCTTCTCAAAACTCCCAAAATGAAACCACACAAGAACCAGAAAACCCAGATTCACTTGCCTTGGTGGTTCATGAAACGAAAAATTTGCCTCCTCCATTATCGATTGATTTTTTCAATTTCACAAAATGGGGAGGATTTCAAAATAGCTTCGCTCAATTCTCAATTGATCTATCACCCCCCCTCCCCCAGGCTTCTTCTTCTCAAGGATTGAATATCAGTCATATTCAATCAATTCCTGGTGATGCTCCCTCACATGAGGATCGTATTCCTAAACTGGTGAGACGTCATCTGAGAAAATCTATTGGTGAATCCATTGAAGTCTCTGATGATTTCCTCTCTCCTAAATGGGTACCTCCACTTGTTTCTTCATGAACACCTTAAACTCGAAATCGCAAGTATTAAGAAGAGGCGTCTCTTCAACAAGCTCTACACCAGAGCAAGAAATAAAAAGGTACTTTGGTTCTTCCTCCTCTAGGGATCTTTTGGTGAGTCAAGTTCGGAGGAATGTGCGTAAGCATATAATCCCTAAACCTCCTCGAACTCATTTTACTCCTTCACCTAAAAAAAACCCTGCCTCTTCCACCACCGAGTCTCCATCTAAGTCTAGGGCTTTGTCTAGCAAGAAACAAGTTCCTCCTCCTAGTCCCTCAGATGATTCTGAAATTGAGAGTGACCCTGATCAACTCACCATTGACAACACTGACCCAAATTTTCCTTCCTTCGTTCACTTCTGAAAGCGCTCTCTCATTGGGGGGTATGTTATTACTGGTTTTGGGGGGGTCTGATAAGGAAGCTCTTCTCTCCAAGTTAGAGTTTCAGGGCTGGTCTAACATGTTCCTTCAGTGTGGTACTTAGAGAATATTTGCAAAACCTAAAATGTATGAATTTTATGGACGGGGGCTAGTTCGTGAATATGTCTTCATCACGTTTGTTAGAGGGAAATCAGTTCATCTTGGTACTCAGGACATTGCACAATAGGTGTCCCTAATGAGGGTTGGGATCATTATGTTCGCTATGAATGGCCTCCTCTAGATAATCTTCCCTCTGCCCTTGGTGTTTCAAGAAAATTCTCATGTTGGCCTACATAAGCACAACACAAGCGTGTCTAGCACAGGGAAATGTCCTCTCTTCATCGTCTGTACTTTGATATGGTCCGTAAAGTTCTCGTCCCTCGCCAGGAAAGACAATATGAGGCCAGTTACTTCGGTCTGACCTTGATGGAACTGGTTGATGCGAACGTTCCTATCAATCTGCCTAGCCTAATTCTGAAGCATATGTAGCGTGTCCTTATCCAAGATAAGAATGGGCATGCTCTCCCATACGACTTTTATCTCTCTCAGATCTTCGAAGCCTACTCAGTTCCTGTCCAAGTTTGGACCATACTGACCACTAAGAATGTTCTTGGACAGGTGAACCACGTAGCTCTACCTGTTTCTATGTAGCATGCTGGCACCCCTCTTCATCGCCTTCAAACTATGTTGGATGTCAAGACTGCAGAACTGGCATTAGCCCATCAGGAGTTTGCTCAGGAACGAAGTGCATTGCTTTCCCAAATTTCAGACTTAGAGGACACTCTGCACAAGGAACGTGTTACTCATGCTAACATTGTTCACAAGTTGTCCTTGTTGATTCCCTCCTCTGCCCCCCCCCCCCCCAACCTATTTCCTTGTTAAACTTGTTGGGTACCCCCTCATGTTATCAGTTTCTTTGTTAAAGGATGTGTGACTTTTATTTTCCTGGTTTAATTTTTCTTTCTTGATTGTCTCTGTATGCTGGATTCACTATAATTTTGTTACCTTAATGCATACTATTGTTCCTTTGTTCTACTTTGTGTTATTGGGAATGGCCTTTGTGGTCTTGAATTGAGTTTTCTTATCTCTTACTTTATCGTTTATAAGATCTATTTTTTCGATGATGCCAAAAGGGGGAAGTCATAATTGAGTTATGCAATGTTTACAACCCTTTTTTAATCTGTTTGATTCTTGAGGTTCCTTCTTAGTAGCTGCAGAAAAGATGGATGGATCTGATATTCAGAAAGTTTTTCATCATAAAAAAAGGGGAATATGTTAGGTTAAATAGAGTTTTGATGATGGACAAAAGACAATGAAACATGTTGACTATCAAGTTCTTCAGTGCACTATCTTAGAGAGGAGAAGACACAATACCATAAGAAGCGAAATGGATAAAGCTTCTGGAGATAAGGTCGAAAGCACAAAAATAGGAAGATGGTTCAGCAATCACAGGTCAATAAAAGAGTTGGTGTGAAGAAGGAGTTCATGAGGTGAAGAACTCTAATAGAGCAAGAAGCAGGAAAAGAGGAGTTTGAGTTGATGAAGAAGTTTTCTGCAATGCGATATCTAAGGAGTCTAACGGCAAGTTGAACTTTGGGAGATAACAATAAAAAGAGCTCAGAAGACTTAGAACATGATATAGACGAAAAGCAAAAAGAGTCAGTAAAGTTAAGAGTTTTAAGGAAACAGTTAGGTTATTTGGTTCTTTATTGAAGTCAACATTTAGGAAATTGTTTATCTCTTTCGTGTTAAGTCTAAATGTTTTTCTTATCTCAGTAAACTATAAATTGAGAGTAAGTGCAGTCTTCAAGTTGATGGTAACACGAAGATGTGGGGAACATAAGCCTAGGAGGTTTATGTGTCGTTAGGAAGTCCTTGAAGTTTTGTTGTGTCTTAGATTACTAGGATCTTGTAATCTTTTGTTGAGGCTCATACTGATTTAGTGAAGTTGGGAAAAATTCTTGTAGCAAGTCGTGATTTCACCTTTTGTAAGCCAGGTGTTTCCTCATAAAAATTATGTGTTCTCATTTATTTCTACTTTACAAAAACACGTCTGCGAACTTGATTCTTCGATTAGACAAATTCATAGGTTGTGCAAATCCAACAGAGTAGAGGAGAAAGTTGTTGGTTGGTGGTTTGGAGTACTGAAACAATGGGGATTTTTAGTTTGTTGGAGCTCAAGTTGGCCGCGTGATTGGGTGGTCTTGCAGTGATGCGGTGTGGTCTATTTAACAGTGTTTGGCCAGAGATGAGGGTGGTTGTGTGTGCGCGAGGGATTATGCAAATGGATGAAGAAAAAAGGAAAATGTAAAGAAAAGAATATTAACAAGAACAAAATAAAATTTGTGCTGAGGTGGCATGCCATGTGGCATCCACCTCACTCCAAGTGGCAAGCCATGTGGGATTTTAAATTACCATGTGGATATCTATTAAAATGAGGAGTATTTTTTCAAAGTTTCATAGCATCCAGGACATGAACAACTTTATTTTAATAGAAGGTATGAGAGAGAGGGGGGGGGGGGGGGGGGGGGGGGGGGGAGGGAGGTGATGATGAACAAAACTGAGGTTTTCTTATCTGCTAATTATACAGGTAACGTTGAAGTCAAATATTGTCTGGAAAAAGAATTCCAGAGTAAGCAATAGTTACAAATCAAAACCTTGTCCCTGAATACACATTGCCATAATCTGACAAACTGGTTGAAAGATTGGTCACCAGAATTAAAACCTGGTTGAAGACTCTAAAGAATGAATCAATTGGCAGGTATACAATAAAGAGAAAACGACACATCTCACTGCTATTGTCGTACCAACATAAAAATTGCAACTGCTAGTATGCAAGTAGTGACAGTGAATGAAGATGTTCTAGATGAACTGCTTGTTGGGAGTACCTTCGGCAATGAGCACTCTTCTCCATTGAAGTATAATTTTGTTGGGAACCCATCGCCGGCTGGAATATTGATGCCAGGGATATTCTTTTTCGTGAATGAGATTACTGATTGTTGTTTCCCAGGTACTCGGGGATCTTTCTCTGGATTAGCTCCATCTGTTTCTGCTACTAAATAGTTCAAGCCCGGAAGGCCCTGCATGAATATGGTATTATTAACCCCGTCTAACATAGTTCCATTGAATGAATACACTGCATCAAAACCAGCTGCTGCCTTGTCCAATTCCACCGCAGCGAACCAATCAGCAAAAGAAGCATCCTCCCAGTTGAAGATGGTGATCCTGGCAGACCATCCACCCCTATAGTCTGTGAACAAATGCCAGTTGATGCTTACACCACAGTTATCTCCACATGGCAATGGGTTCGAAACTGGAAGATGATTAATATCAGCCCAGGCAAGGGACATCTTAGTTCTATTATCAAATGGTACCAGAAGAGCCTGAGATGGGAGGAGAAGAGCAGGAGCTTTCGTACTACAAGAACGAGCAGTATTAGAAGGGCAACCACAGGCGCATGTTGGACAAGGAATGATGGATTCATTGTAGAAAGCAGAAAAAGATACACAGCATCTCGGGCTAGCTCCTTTTGGTTGCGTGATGTTGCATACAACTTGCCAGCTTGCAAATACTGCTGTATCAGGTAGCAATCCACTAGGGTCAGGGACTTGGGTGGGGCTTACACGGACTGGAGGTCCACATTTATAATCTGGATTCAGTCTGCCTTCAATCTTCCAATTCTGTGGAGGAGTGAATGAGGAGCGATTGAGATCCGGGGGCATTTTAAAGACATTTATCTGGAATGCTGAAACAGACTTGCTTGGGTCCATAGCAGGAGGCAAGATCGTCCCATTCCGGCAGCAAAAAGGTATCATTCCCAACTTTGTGTCATTGGTCTTTTCCAGAGGCAGATCAATTAGTGTTGGCCTTCTCTCACAGTTCAATCCATTGGAGAAGTCAAGGTTTTGATAAAATTTTCCCTGTGGCCCAAAAACACACTCAGAAGTATCAACAACAGAGGGATAAGCGCCTTTCATTTCCCAAATAAACTCATCCTTCATCCAGTCCCAGCTTAGTTTCCAGTTATCAAGGCGGCCAAGGGGGTTATGGTTTGCGATGATAACCTGCGCCCAGTAATTTGAATCATATGTTCGAAGGATATCATACATAATTGTAAGATCTCCATCTTGGCGTGGACTAAATTTCTCACCCAATGTCAGATTTGTCTTGAATTTAGGGTCTTTAGTGCAGCATACTTGCATAACACTCTTTCCTGAAGAATTAAGCATAGGCAATTCAGATAAGCATGATACGTATGGTATAAAAAGAAATTACTTTCTAACTAATACATGTTCTACACAACTTAGTTTATTTACAATTCAAGGGAGAAGCTTGAAACGTCAATGGTTAACCAAATTTCCAGGCTACAATTCTAGAAATTTCGCAAAAGATACATTAGGAATTCTAGGGGAGACTGCATCAAATTACTGCTAAGCTTACAAAGCATATACTTGCTTGGAGTTGTCAAGATTCAGACATAATGCTCCATCCAAGTTGACATAAATTATCCAGAAAGCTCTTGATATAATAACCGTCTTTATGATTCTCCAATAAATCTAGAGTGATTTCAAAGTAAACTAGTACAGGACGCACGATTTTGTATCTATTGTTATTTGGCCAATTTTAATGTTAATTTAACCTCCAGCACCATTCGGAAAAAACAACAATGACCGACTTATGACCATGGACAACAGATCAAAACTAAAGCCCTTCCACTTTGCAAGTAGCACAAAACAAATACTCCTTAGTACGTCCAAATTGAATTTAAATCAAGATCCGTACCTTGCATAGACGGTTTAGGGCAAATAAATCCATCATTTTCCAACGAGATATTCGAGGGCATAGGGACACTAGGAGAGCCAACTCCGAACTGGGTACCCACAATTTTGATTTGAGCAGTCGTCTGTGTAGTATCTCCAGCAGTTTCAACAGCCGTCTTAAGATCTGAGGCCGGAGATCCAGCAAATACAGTACCATTACCAACTAAAGCAGGAAATGAAGACCCATCAGCAAGAACAGCATTAGAAGCAGAAACTAAAAGCTCATCATGTTGAAACCCAATAAAGACCCTCCATGACTTGAGTTCATCAAGCCCGTTGTTAATTATGCTAAGCATGGACTCAAACTTGTAGGGTTGACGAGATGGGTCGGAATTCAAAGTGGGTTTGATTTTGGATCCGGAAGTAAACACATACTGCAAGAATATACCGTTGCAGTCATCAGATGCCGGCGCCGGAGCTTCAGCCACAGGAGATTTTTGTCCGGCGACCTGAACGGCGGCGGTGACGAGGAGAAAGAGAGAGAAAAATGTTGTGACTGCCATGTTCATTGAATGTGCTTTTGGATTGAAAGAATATTTATATTATGTAATGAATAGTCGTGTGGGTGTGTATGTATGTGAGAAGAAGCTAAGGATGAAAACGCGGAGAGGGGAAAAGAAAGGAAGACGAAAGAGTGTAGACAGCTTAGAAAAAGCTGTATTCATGTTCTTCTTTTTTTGAAAAAAGAGGATAGATTTTGCAAATTTTTTTTAAAAAATAAGGAGGTTTTATTTTTATTCCATCTCCGTCCTCTCATTTCTTCTCTTTCTCCATTTACAATTGAACAAAACAAAATTATTTTGACTTGGATTGATGTTTTTAGGAAAAAAAAAATGTAGTTTTGATATTTATATGGTTGAGAATTATTTTATTTAGATATTAAGAGTAAAAAAATATTTAAAAGTAAATTATTTTCAATTTGAATAAGATAATAATTTTTTAGGACGAAACAAAAAGAAAATGGTGTCGTATAAAATGTGATGGAGGGAGTAGTTCTTCGAAAAAAGATATATTTTCTTCTTCATATATTTTTTCTTTCAATTAAATTAAAATAGAATGATCTTTTTTAACAATTTCTGTATTTCAATTTTTTGTATAACACATTTAAGATATAAGATTAAAAAATATTTTAATATCTTTAATTTTAAATTATAAAATTAATTCAAATAAATAGAAATAGTGAGTGGAAAGTTAGAAAATTATCTTTGGTGATATCCAATATTTTATTAGCAAAGTAAGTATTTGAAGTTTGATAATTATTATTTAGTTGGAAATTAAGTGATGTAATATTGGTAACGTGGCGTCTATGAATGGGTAATCGTTGTTTTTGTATATTGGATTTGAAAATTGAAGTGAAGTGGGCCCACTTTTGCCTTGGGTTACCGTTGAGAAGAACGTTGTTTGAGTCTTAGAAAGTTTGGTAAGCCTGAAAGCGAAATGCTTTCTGTGGGGGCTTTTGATTAATTGCATTTTCGAAAAACCCACTCTCTTTATTCTTACTCCCTCCCTTCCCTTTTATTTATGAACAAATATTTAAATTTAATATTAATTAATAATTAAATATTTTAATTTTGCATAGCTATATGTAGACACATTAATTTGTGTTTACTTTGTTAGTTCAATTTACAAAATGATCATCTAAACATTTTTAAAATTTATATGTCACGTTAGTATTGGTGTCCATGAGGCACAATTGTCACTTGAGATCAAGTTATATTAAGGTGCCAATATGTGCAATCTCAAGCCCTGTTTAACCCCAAGTACTCTTGGGAAAATTTTTGGAAAAAAACTACCTTTCATATTAATTCAAAATAAATATTCATCTATCAATTTAATTCATTAACATGACTAATTATTAACACCAACTAATTTATTTACCTACACCATATTTCACCCATAATGTTTGAGTGAGAACATTGGAAAAAGAACAATTTTATTTTTAATGCAATTAATGTATTAATCTTACCCCTATTATTATTTTGTTATTGTTGATTGTTATCAGTTATGTTATAAAATTATTTTTTAATGGAACATGTTCATTATAGAATGATAAGATAAACTTATGGAGTTTTAAAATAATTTAGAACTTATGATATAAATTATATTCTTTGAAATAGCCAAATATTCTTGGGAAAAGTTGGGACCAAACGCATGATACAACTTCAGCAAAACTTGGCAAGAATATTTGCTACGAAGAACTTGCCAAAAGTATTTGGGAACTTGGGGCCAAATATCTACTCAAATTGAAATGTTTACTTATCAACTGTCAGCTAAAATCAAACTTCGATGTCCTATATATGTATTATTTCCTTTATTTATCACATTTTACTTAAAAAGAGTTAATTTGATTGATTTATGATTTTAAATCAAATTAGATTCAATATTTTAAACTATATGAAAATTATTATAAGTTACATTCTTTCTCATATTAATATAATAGAAAAATACATGTTAATATTTTGATCAAAATTATATAATATAACGAAGGGAGCACTACTTTGGAATACCACTAGTATTTATGTTCGATTCAAGTGAGGAAATCTGATCAACGAATAAATTGTTGTTATTTGAGGTGTCTGTTTTTCTCTAACAGGAAAGTTAAGAAGAGGCAAATTAGAGCCTTTGGCAATGAAGATCCAATTATATTTTTCTTTTAACATGTTGACATCGAATTCTCTCCATGTGATGTATGAAAAACAATGGGTGTAACCGATAACTTGCGGCTCAAAAACCAATATGTGATCCATCAGAATCATATTTAAAGCGATAAACCCACTTACAACCGATCAGTTCATGTTAGGATTGACAAAATGGTTGTATAGAGGCAGAGGTTGAGGAAGAAACAGAAAGAGAAGATTGAGTGACTGGTATGTTAGAAGAAGGCACACAAGGCTTAGATTGATTAGATGGTTGTGGCGGGAATAAGGGTGACGTAGCGCCAGGAGGATCAGAGGAGGGGGAGGAGGATTGAATATTTTTTAAGGACAAGACACTGTAACATAAGGGAAAATTAAGTCATGAAAGACAACGGGATGACTGACATATACACGACCTGTTTTAGGATCTAAACAACGATATCCTTTAGAATTAGGAGCATACCCAAGGAAAATACAATGGATTTAACGAGGGACGAGCCCAAATTTACACTCCAAAAGGAATAATAAAGTGGTTGTTGATCAAATATAGAACTCAACAAGAGTTGAGATCGATCCCACAGGGAATGCGTGAGAATGATTCTAATAGCACCCTTTTTCATATGTAAATTCTATTCCAAGGGGTTTATGATGGTTCAATTAAATTCCTAATATAACGTAACTAATGTGTATATTGACTACTAGAGTTCAAACAGTTAATGAGAAGCTAGAATTGTGTTCCCCATGATGTCAAACACGATAACCAAATTGGTACGGTAAACTCATTCATGATTGCGCATACAAGATCAGACAAGTTAGATAACACCTAGTTCACCTTTCGGTCCTTCCTAGATATATTTCACTCGGTCTCAGAATGTGTACAATGGTAACCTTTGTTCTAGATCTCAGAATACTCTCACCTTTCGGTCTCAAGTACTTTGACTAGGTTAAAAACCCCGAATTTCCATTGTAGAATTCTTTTCCTAGTTACTACATCACTCCCGAGCATGTAACAAATACAGGCTTACCCTAATGCGTCGACTTATTAAGGGAGAAGTTAAAGCGAAGAATGCGACAATGTATGCGATGATCAATCCCAAGAGTTCACCCCCAGATTTTGTTATCTTATTGAATTGTCATGGTTCCCACAACCCCAGTTGTGGGTTTAGCCTAGCATATTCAACACAATTTACCCACAACAAGATGAAAGAATCATGACAAATGACTTACTATTGATATAATCGTGAATCCACGTGTTACAATCTCCAAAGAGATGATCAAAAACTCAAGAATTCAATGTAAATAATAGCGCAATAGTGTTCACCTCTTGTTCTCTAACTCCAGTGTTTAATAATAATAAAAAATGGAATAAAATAAATATATATATACAAGGAAAAACCTATCCAATTTGAAATAGGAAAATAGACGTCGACATGGGTACGGGTAACTACACGGATCATGAGGGTCCATATGGACCGTGAAATGGTCCATGAGTCTTCACTACTCTCATGATCTCATACGTAGGCACGGTCCGTGTAGAGGTTCACGGACCGTGGACCTTCACTTAGCAACTTCTCAGCAACCCTTTAGTTCTCCATCTTCACGGCCCATGTCACGGTCTATAGTTGGTCAAACGGTCCGTGACGCCCCCATCTCTCTTCATTTGTATGATTTTTGTTATTTTTAACTTCATGGCACGTGACATGGCCCGTGTCAACTTTCACGGTCCGTGAAAAGCCTCGTGGAATTCGCTTTGGTCTTCACTCCAGCTCCCTTGTTCTTCACGCCAAGTCTGAGGCCACGACAGGGTTCACGGTCCGTGAAGGCCCCCATGGTCCTTCACTTGGTTTATTCTCAACTCCCTTTGTTATGAGTCAATTCACGCACCCTCCCACGGTCAAAGTGAGGCTACACAGGTCGTGAGGGTCTCCGTATGCCACTACTTTAGCTCGTTTTTTACTCTTTTTCTCGCACTTCACCCAATGTTCCATGCCTTCACCATTTTCCTAAAAAATAATAAAACACACACACATCAAACCAACATATTTTCTTAAGAAAGTGCAAAAATTCTATGTTCAAAGCGTCACAAGAATCGTATTTCCACGACTTATCAACACCCTCAACTTAAAACATTTGCTTGTCCTCAAGTAATAACAACTCAATTAAACACCCATAAATAGAAATGCCTCATCCGACCTATGGGTAACCTTTCAATTTTAACATATATGCTCAGAAAACGTGCTTAGAATGTGCTTACACCCTAAACAGACCCACACAGATTAAGATAAACATCCTGCATGTACGGTCAGCCCACATAAGATTGGGAACCAATATGAACTAGTTGTATTAGCAACCAATCAGTGCAAGGATAGTGCCCTCACTACAAAGAAGTCTCGCACACATAAAAAATCAATGTAGAATAGAGACTAGAATACAGACACTCACTTTCGCAAATGATTTTCAGTGGACATACAAGTATGGACCATATGCTTGCCCTTATTTTCACCACCTCAACTCTCAAATGACGTTCTTAGGATCACATTAGGACTTTTGCGGCTTGTAATGTAGGCTCGGGTTAGGGTGGCATACATTTAGGATCAAGTGACTAATCGGCCCCTCCAAGACACTACTTTGACTCGGCCATCTGCTCTCGATTTTCAGTTCCTCTTTCCCTTACTTTACACTTTCTCTGCCATTTGGGAGTAACTTCCGTGATCTTTTTTCTTCTTTTTTCATGTTTTTTTACACAGTCACACCCCCAATTTTCTTTTACCCTTTTCGTTTGGCTCTTTTCCTCACTTATTTTTTCCTGTTTTTTCCTACAATAGCCACCCTCAACTTAGGATTTTGGCCTAGGCTGAGGTTCACAATGTCTTTTAAAGGACCAAGGCCAGCATAAGTCACCCTCAACTTAAGCCTTTAGTCTAGGATGAGGTTCACAATGTCCTTGGAGAGACCAGGGCCAACGTACAAATTCGCAAACACATAGGGGAGGTGCTTTGGGTTATGAAAGAAAAGGGTATATTTAGGCTCAACTTTTTGGTTCAAAAAGATAAACTTCATTTGGTTGGTAAACTTTTAGGCTAAGTGATTACTCAATAAAAAGGGCCTAAGATCACATCCTAATTCAATCATTCCATTATTTTGGTGTGACTAACTAGGGAAGTTCTAGCTTACGAGTGCGCCGCCTGAAATAAAACAAATACGCTCACACACATGCGGCATATGTCTTACACTAATTGGCACTAATCAACATAGTCATGCTTCATTCATCATTATACTGACCATACAATGCATAACATGCTTTCCAGAAATCATAACAGTTAGTCAGGATGGGATGCATGCACATACAAGCTTTTAATTACAACTTGAGGCAATTTACTCAGCTCAAATCATAGGCTGCCCTAAACAAATATAAGCACATGTATTTACGCAAACATCACAACTTAAACATGCCAGTTCCACTAGATAATACACTTGAGAGAAAAGAAATCTGAAAAGAAAAACTTTCAAGTGGCAGGATACCCCGCCCCCTCAAAAAAGACAATGTAATGCCCTCATTGCACTATAGCTAAAAATAAAGCACAAAACGGGAATAAAACATACCTGGGATGCCTTAGGTGTCAGTCGGGTCGTCGAGTTTAGCCCTACCAGTAGGGTCCCTATCATCAAAAGTCGCACCCAGTCCGAAGGTGCTCCAGGAGGCTCCTATCCTGGCTGCCTCACGTGCGAGTTGCTCTCTTTCCTCTTGCTCTGCGGCTGCTCGATGTTGGGCACTCATGGCCTTCCGCAACTTCTTCTCCTTTTCATGTTGCGGATCTCGCGGAGGACTTCTTCGATGGTTGTGTCGCTTGCCTTTGTCCTTTCTTCTGGATGCTTCAATGGGTGGCACTGATGCAGCAGCTGGCGCGGGCGGAATGCCCTATATGTCGTCTAAAACCGGAGCCACCGGGGCTTTGAAAAGCGACATCTAAGACTCTGGAGGTGGGGCCAGTGCAGTGAGGTTGTACTGAGTGGTCAGTTGGGCAATTTGGTCTTTCATATTCGCACTATCTGCAACAGTTTGGACATTTCGTCAACAGACATACTCCCAAACATATCATGGAAGTACCCCTCCAGAGTGTTGACATGGTTTTTCAAGTTAGTGATTTGACCTAGTAATTTAGCTCAGAGACGATCCTCTGCCTGTTGGACGTGAGACTGAACCATCTGAGGTATCCATGCTACTATTTGATCAACAATTGCGCGTGTTTGCCGTTGGTCGGTCACCACTCTGGCCAGGAACTCATAAGGGACATATGCATACCCTTGTTGCATCAGAGGGGCTGCACCACTGCCCTCGGGCTGCTCAGAGGCCTCACCTGATTGTAGGGCAGCGGTGTACTCCTCGAATGACAAGGCCTGTTGTGGAGCCACCTGTGGGAACATCACATGACCTCCCCTCCCCCCATCCTACGTGATCTAGTGCGCATCAACGAGTTGTGAATGTCCTTAATTAGGGCAATGTTAGCCACACCCTTGGGATCTATCTTCTGGTCTTGGAAGTGCGTGGTAGGGACACGGGCCCTTTTGCAAAGTGCCCGGATCAGGCATGGGAAGGACAGACCTGCTTTGTTTGATAAGGCTCAGTCCTCGATTTCGATGGCAATGATCCTACCCACATTAATCTCGTACTTAGCAATCAAACACGCCACTAACGAGGCATAGGAATGTTGAAGCGTGTTGTCATTAGCAGTGGGTCTTAGTCGGGTTCGCGCCACCAACCACCAAAGTTTTGCAGCAAACGTGAGAGACGCCTTGACAATAGGAATTCTGGGTTTGTAACCCAGTATGCATCATCCCCTTGTATAGAAATATGATCAGCAATCCATTTTAGTAGTGTGACCCACGAAGTAGGATTGCACATTCGGTCCTTATCGGTGATCTTGACATGTTTGGAGATAAATAAGCCATCCGGAGGGGCCCGATAGTCTAGACCAAATAGAAACATGTTGATGGTGGTCTCAAAAATATCCAACCGTTCCCCACGAACCATGACATGCTCCCGCGGGGACAATTTATAATCTAGTTGCTTCTTCACTTTTTTGGACTGGCTTCCCTGAATGGAATCCAATAGACTGGCAGCATAGTAGGAATAAAATTCAGCAATCAGCTCGGGCCCGTAATAGTTGGGCGGTTGCGCTATCCACCCAAACTGATATGATTCAAACACATCCCTGATATCTGGTACCCCATCTAGTTGATTTGTGAAGACCTGCATCTCAGGGACGATGGCCCGCTGCTGGTATCCCCTAGAGCCTTTAGTCAGTCCATTCATATAAATCGCCTTCGCACTGGGGACTGTCTATTGCCCGCGTAAAAACACCATAAGCCACCTAGCAATTTCAAGATATGATGTACGAGAAATCGCATAGTGCATGGCTTCATCATCACTGTCTCGAAGGGTCAAGATATCATTCGCATCCACTGTGTCGGGGGTACATGCATGTTCGTCCTGCGCCGGGACATCATCCTCCCCCTCAACTTCTGACTTAGGAACCCCCACCTCAGACGGAGGGCTATAGTTTGGCCCGCTCAATGAGATCTTATAGTGCGAGGGGAGTGGGGGGAGACATTGCTGGTAAAGCGTACCTCGGACCCTCCTGAGGAGTCATCGCCTGAGTCACTCCCTTGGTGCTGACTAGAAGCTACAGTGGGAGAAATCGTGGAGATGTGACTCAGGCTCGTCCCTAGGTTGGCTTGTCACATGGTACCTACAATTTGCATAAAGAATAAAATGGTTAGACATGATGGAATAAGCAGGGTGACACACTAACGGGAACTCAGACTTCCCATGTGCTATTAAAGTGATAAAAACCCTTAAGAGTGGCATCACCCGGTTTATCGTAGGGAAATTGCACTGAAAGACATGTGCAATCTAGACTAATATTCATCCATGAAACAAACATGAAGTACCAAGGTAAAATGGACGGAGGGCCCTACACGGGTTGTGTATCATGACACGATCCGTGCAGGACCCGTGTGAGGTACTCAGTAGTTGGGTTAATGAAGTGACCTAACACAGGCCACTACACGGGCCGTATAGAGTGACACGGTCCGTGTCAAGGCCCGTGATAGGTACTCCATCTGGGTAATTAAGTAACTCGACACGTTCCACTACACGGGTCGTGTAGCATGACACAGACCGTGCAATATGCCGTGAATAGCCCTGTCACCCCAGTCATCCCAAAGCATAAATGCCCACACTCATTCATGTGAATCGACACTATTATGTGTAGATCCACCAGCATACTCACTTAAAGAATACAAAAACATCATTATTTCAACTATAGAACCCCTAAAATCACAAAATTTCCATGTTCAAGTGTACAAGATTCAACAACGGTGTTTGAGCTAGCCCCACACAATATCCACATCAATTTTTTACACCTAAGTGTCTTCTAAACAACAAAAGGAACCGTATTTAGGCATGGATTCACACATGTAATAAGGACTAACGAAAATCTACACTAAAAGAAAAGGGCTAGAGGACTTACTTGAAGAGAGACTTGGTGTTAGAATAATAGAAAATCACCCAAGGGTAATGCTATGGATCATGAGAGTGCTTCACAATTCGTGACAAAAGAGATAGAAAAATTTGTTTGGAGTGTGGGAAAGAAAACCGGGTGTGAGAGGTGTGAGGGTGAGAGTAAAAGAAAAGAAGTGAGGGTGGGGTATAGAGGGTATAAATACCCTTACCAGACGGTTTGCCTCCATAATTTGTCACACGGTCCATGTAACGTGGCACAGTCCGTGAAGACAAACCGTGTGCCTAGACTTTATAAATTTGAAAATCTTACCTAGCACCAACATCCCCACAGATGATGACATGACCCGTGAAAGGTTTCACGTTCCGTCTAAAGTGTCTGTGTGCCCAACAGTTTAGAGCTTACCTGGGCCATGCGTCACACAGTCTGTGATACTGTCCGTTTGGAGGTACACGGGCCATGTAGACACACGTGTGGTTTGCCTTTGCAAGTTTTAGCCTATTGTGTTTTTGTATCACACCTCCAACCACGCGTACGCTCACGCCCTTCACCAAAGTACTTATACCCTCCTGGAACCACAAATCAAAAACAAGAAAATGCATGACACAAAATACACTTTTTTTCTTTTTTTATATAATGGGTTGCCTCCCATGAAGCGCTTGGTTTAATGTCACGACTCGACGCAGTTGTGTTGACTACTCAGAATTCATCAATTTGGAGGACCTCAATCATTGAGGTTTCATTTACAACACCCAAATACTTCTTCATTCGCTGCCCATTTACTTTGAAACGATGCCCTTTGTCAGTTTCCAACTCGACCGCACCATGCGGAAATACCTGGACAATCTTGTATGGGCCAGACCACCTAGATTTGAGCTTACCTGGAAACAACCTCAATCTAGAGTTGTACAACAGAACCTTGTCACCGACACTGAAACTTCTTGGTGCAATATGCTTGTCATGATAGAACTTCATTCTGTCTTTGTACAGTGCTGCACTCTTATAAGCATGGAGGCGAAATTCATCCAACTGATTGAGCTGATCAAGCCTCACGTTGGCAGCCTCATCTCACTTCATGTTAGGGTCTTTAGAGCCCAAAGCGCCTTGTGCTCCAACTCCATAGGTATATGGCAGGCCTTAACAAACACCAACTGATATGGAGACATACCACTGGGTGTCTTGTATGCCGTCCTGTAAGCCCATAGTGCATCTTCTATCTTTCGAGCCCCAATCAGTTCTTGTGGCATTCACAGACTTGGTCAAGATCTCCTTGATCTCCCTGTTCGACACTTCAACCTACCCACTCGTCTGCGGATGATAAGGTGTTGCAACTTGTGTTGTCGTACGTCGTACTTAGCTAGTACAACACGGAAGGATTTATTGTAGAAATGGGAGCCGCCATCACTAATGATAGTTCTGGGTGTCCCAAACCTGGAGAAATGTTCCACCTCAGAAATTATACCATGCACTTGCTTTCATTGTTTGGCAATACCATCACCTCCACCCATTTGGAGACGTAATCCTCCACCACTAAGATGTACTTCATGCCATAGGAGCTCACAAACGGGCCCATAAAGTCAATGCCCCAAACATCGAACAATTCTATTTCAAGGATAGGCGTCATGACAGCTCTTGGAGCTTAGAGATGTTGCCTTAGTGCTGACACTGATCACAACCTCGTACCATGTCATGGGCATCTTTGTAGATGGTGGGTCAATAGTATCCACATTGTAAGATCTTTTTTGCTGTCTTGGCACCACCATGATGGCCCTCCACTGGGGAAAAGTGACAGGCTTCCATAATGCTCATCATCTCTGCTTCTGGTATGCATCGCCTAATGACCCCATCCGCAAATTCTGAACAAGTATGGTTCATCCCAAAAGTACCTGCGAACATCATAAAGAAACTTTTTTCTCTAGTGAGGGTTAAGGCCCTCAGGCATAATGTCACTAACCAGAAAGTTGGCAAAATCAGCAAACCAAGGGATTAGGTCAATAGAAGCTGCCAATACCTGCTCATCGGGAAAGGAATCATCGATTCAACCAATCCTTACCTATTGATTCATCTTCTAACCTTGACAGGTGGTCTGCCACCTATTTTTTCATGCCTTTCTGGTCATGAACCTCAAAGTCGAACTCTTGCAGCAAGAGAATCCATCTGATCAGTTTCGGCTTAGCATTTTTCTTTGCCATGAGGTAGCTTAGTGTTGCATGGTCTGTGTGCACAAATCTGTGTGCACAATCACCTTTGTGCCCAATAGGTAGTCCCAAAATTTATCAAACGCGTACACCACAACCAATAATTCCTGCTCAATCGTGGTATAATTTCTTTGAGCGTCATTCAAGTTCTTGTTGGCATAGTAGATAGGATGAAAGATTTTGTTGCGCTTTTGCCCCAGCACAACACCCACAACAATCCCGCACACATCGCACATCACCTCAAAAGGGGAAGCCCAGTCAGGTGCAACTACCACGGGTGCAGAGATCAACTTTTGCTTCAGAGTCTCAAAGGTATGCCGAAAGGTATCATCAAACTGAAACTTAACATCTTTCTTCAATAGTTTGCACAGTGGATGTGCAATCTTGGAGAAATCTTTTATGAACCGGCAGTAGAAGCCTGCATGCCCAAGAAAACTCCATACCCCCTTCATCGATATGGGAGGTGGAAACTTCTCAATAACCTCAATCTTCGCCTTATCAACCTTTATGCCCTTATCAGAAATCTTATGGCCAAGGACTATCCCTTCCTTGACCATAAAATGACATTTCTCCCAATTCAACACCAAGTTGGTTTCCTCTTAGCGTTGTAATTCCCTGCTAAGATTTAACAGACAGTCGTCAAAGGAATCACTCACTACAGAGAAGTTATCCATAAATACCTCAAGGGTGTCTTCGACCATGTCAGAGAAGATCGAAATCATACAACGATGGAAAGTTGTTGGGGCATTAAGATCCCGAATGACATCCGCCTGAAAGCAAACGTCCCATAAGGGCAAGTGAAGGTAGTCTTCTCCTGATCCTCCGGGGCTATGGATATTTGATTGTAGCTCGATTACCCGTCCAAGAAGCAATAACACCCTCTACTTGCCAACATGTCAAGCATCTGGTCCATGAAGGGCATGGGGAAGTGATCCTTCAAAGTCCTTCTATTTAGCTTTTGGTAGTCCATACACACTCGCCACCTCGTGACAGGTCGCAAAAGGATAAGTTCATTTTTCTCATTAGCCACCACTGTCATGCCCCCCTTTTTTGGGACACACTGCACTGGACTAACCCATCTGTTGTCGGAGATGGGATATACCACCCCAACATCTATCTACTTGATAATCTTCTTTTTTACCACCTCTTGCATGAGTGGATTAAGCCTTCGCTGGTGCTCGATACTGGGCACACAGTTATCCTCCAATTTGATCTTGTTTGTGCATATCCTTGGAGGAATCCCAATAATGTCTACAATGGTCTAACCAATAGCTCTCTTTAACTTTTGGAGAACCCCCAACAGTGTGTTCACCTGGTCTTCCTAAAAGTCTGCGGCCATAATCACAAGAACAGTGTTATTAGTGCCCAAAAACGCATACCTTAAGTGTTGGGGCAGCTCCTTGAGCTCCACAGCAGGAGGCTCCTCATTAGATGGTTTGGCCGGTGGCATCGACCTGTTTTACAGGTCCAAGTCTAGCTTCTTGGGGAAAAATGGTTTAGTTCCCCTACCCTGTAACACATACACGATGTCATTGTACTCATTGACACCATCTTTTGCGAAGTTCATTAGTACCACAGCCAGCGTGTCCGCAATTCCTTGAGTGGGATCTCAGAGAACCAATCATCCTCTATGTCCATGACAGACATCACGGCTAACTCTTCAGGTCTTTTCATTGCAGCACACACACTGAATTTTAACTCCTCGGTGTTCAATCGAAAGTTAAGTTCTCCACACTCTACATCAACTAGTGTATTGCCAGTTGCCAAAAATGGTCTCCCGAGGATGATGGGAACCTCGAAATCCACTTTACAGTCTAAGATGACAAATTCTGCAGGGAAAATGAACCTGCCAACATGGACCAACACGTCGCACAAAATCCCAATGGACCTCTTCACCGATCTGTTTGCCATAAGAAGCCGCATGATAGTGGGTGTGAGGGTTCCTAAGCCCAACTGCTGGTACACTGCTAGCGGCATTAAGTTGATTCTAGCACCCAGGTCACAGAGGGCCCGTGCAAAATCATAAGCTCCAATAGTGAACCTCGAAATCCACTTTACAGTCTAAGATGACAAATTCTGCAGGGAAAATGAACCTGCCAACATGGACCAACACGTCGCACAAAATCCCAATGGACCTCTTCACCGATCTGTTTGCCATAAGAAGCCGCATGATAGTGGGTGTGAGGGTTCCTAAGCCCAACTGCTGGTACACTGCTAGCGGCATTAAGTTGATTCTAGCACCCAGGTCACAGAGGGCCCGTGCAAAATCATAAGCTCCAATAGTGAACCTCGAAATCCACTTTACAGTCTAAGATGACAAATTCTGCAGGGAAAATGAACCTGCCAACATGGACCAACACGTCGCACAAAATCCCAATGGACCTCTTCACCGATCTGTTTGCCATAAGAAGCCGCATGATAGTGGGTGTGAGGGTTCCTAAGCCCAACTGCTGGTACACTGCTAGCGGCATTAAGTTGATGCTAGCACCCAGGTCACAGAGGGACTGTGCAAAATCATAAGCTCCAATAGTGCACGGAATAGTGAAGCTCCTGGATCGCCCTTCTTCTCGACCAGGGATCTTGTAGCAATAACGCTACAGTGATGAAGATTGTTAGCTAGCTCGATCGTGGTTGTCTTCTTCTTGGTGACTAAGTCTTTCATGAACTTAGTGTAGCCTGGCATCTGCTCAAGTGCTTCCACTAGAGGGATGTTTATAGACAACTCCTTTAGCGTGGACAAGAATTTCTGAAACTTGTCATCTTTAGCCTTCTTCCTCAACCATTGAGGGAATAGGAGTGGTGGCTTTGAAATGGCCGGCAGGCACTGAGTAGTGGGTTGGTCCAACTCTATAGCCTTTTTAGCAACTTCAGGTTCCATTGGTGCTGCATCAATCTCGTCACCCCTGTCATCATCATGCACCTCCACGGGGTGAGGTACATTACTCTCTGCTTTATCAAAACCTACATCACGGGCAACAACAGGGTCAAAAAGTACCTTTCGCTTCTCATGGTGACCACCATGCAGTGGCCATCATTTTTCAGGTTCTGCACAGTATCACTAGGAAGAGACCCAGCCTTTTTTTGGTTTAATGAAGCTGATAGTTGCCCCAATTGTTGCTCCAGTTGCTTTATCAAGGTTGAATGCGAGTCGACCAATCAACAAACATTAGAGATTTTTCCTTTCACATCTCACACCCCTGCCTCAGTGGACTCCACTTTGTCAAGAACCTTTTCCATCATCTTCTCTAGTCTCAAGTTTCCACCACCCTCATTTGGGAACTCATGATTTCTATAGCCATCTCTACTCTGCCAGTTCCCTTGGTAGTTATCACGACCATAGTTCTGACCTTGGTTGCCGAAGTTGAATGCCCGGTAACCCCCTTTACTGCCCAAGAAATGAGCTTCCTCATCATAATTGTAGCCTTTATCATCATACCTTGTTGGTGTGTCCACAACTTTCACTTTCTCCATGCCTCCACCAAGTAGCCTCTTCGATAGCAAGTCGATCTGGGTCCGCATATGGGCCATGTCTTGATCCCGCTCTTCCTCCTTTTTTTGTTGTTCTGCACTCATCTCGAAGACCATCCCAGAGCAGTCTCCATCTTTGGTGTACCATGCCCTGTTGTTCTTAGCTACTTGATCCAAGATCACCACGATGTCTGGAAACGTTCTAGACATTTATGACCTCCCATATGCTGCATCAATGATATGTTTAGTCACAAAGTTGCAGGACATGTAGAAGACTCCTTTCAAGTGTTCATTTGTGAGATGATGGTTGGGGCATTGCTTGAGTTTCTGCCTGAATCTCTCCCAAGATTGGTATAATGCTTTATTTGGTAGTTGCTTGTGAGATCCAATCTCGTCTTTGATCTTCAGTTGCCTTGATGCAGGGAATAACCTCTCTAAGAAAGCTTCTTTTAATTCTCCCCAAGTACGAATAGAATCATGGGGCAGCTCATTCAACCACTTTATTGCCTCACCTGAGAGGGGCAACGGGAATAGCCTCAACCTTAGCGCTTGCTGACTGACTCCTGTAATCTCGGAAGGTTGGCATGTTTCCAAGAAATTCATAACATACTGATTTGTGTCCTCAGTCATAGCTCTGCTAAACAGCCCTTTCAACTTCAACATTTGAAACATAGTGCTAGTAATAGTAAATATGACACCTGCAGGCAAAGGTGGCAGCACTATTGCCTCAATGGTCCCAGAACACTCATCATCATCATTCACTGCTTGGGGATACTGGGGCCCTTGAGGTTGCAAAGGAGGTTAGTGCTGCTGTGGTGGTACAAAGGGCACCTGTTGAAGTGGTGCCGCTGGTGGTACCACATTACTAGCGAGGTTATCTTCACCCAATCCGTCGTTATCCCTGTCAGCAGGATTCACTACTAACTCTCTCTTCCTTGCTGCTTTGCGGTCTTGGGGGTTCATTTTGTGAATTGACTTGGTGAGTTCGGGGTTGTAGGGAATAAGTGCTTCACCCTTGCTTCGGGTGTTTACCATATAATGCTGGTTCCCTACAATGAGAAAAAATAAGAAATAAAAGTAAAATTAGGGACTAGAATTACACACTGAGAGTAGAACTAATAGATTAGTTCTTCGTCGCAGTCCCCAGCAACGGCGACAAAATTTGATACGCCCAAATTTACACTTCAAAAGGAATAGTAAAGTGGTCGTTGATCAAATATAGAACTCAGCAAGAGGTTAGGTCGATCCCACAGGGAATGCGTGAGAATGATTATTAGCACCCTTTTCAGATGTAAATTCTATACCCAAGATAAAATTGCATGAAGTAAATGGGGGGTTTATGATGGTTCAATTAAATTCTTAATATAAAGTAACTAATTCATACGTTGACTTCTGGAATTCAAATAGTTAATGAGAAGCTAGGGTTGTGTTCCCCATGACGTCAAACACGATAACCAAATTGGTACTGGTAAACTCATTCATGATTGCGCATACAAGATCAAACAAGTTAGATAACACCTAGTTCACCTTCTAGTCCTTCTTAGATATATTGCACTCATCACATTTCAGTCTCAGAATGTGTACAATGGTAACCTTTGTTCTAGATCTCATAATACTCACCTTTCAGTCTCAACTACTTAGACTAGGTTACAAACCCCAAATTTCCGTTGTAGAATTCTTTTCCTAGTTACTACATCCCTCCCGGGCATGTAACAAATACAGGCTTACCCTAACGTGTTGACTCATTAGGAGAGAAGTTAAAGTGAAGAATGCCATAATGTATGCGATGATCAATCCCAAGAGTTCACACCCAAAATTTGTTATCTTATTGAATTGTCATGGTTCCCACAACCCTAATTGTGAGTTTACCCTAGCATATTCAACACAATTTGCCCACAACAAGATTAAAGAATCATGATAAATGACTTACTATTGATATAATCGTGAATCCACTTGTTACAATCTCCAAAGAGATGATCAAAAACCCAAGAATTCAATGTAAATAATAGCACAATAGTGTTCTCCTCTTGTTCTCTAACTCCATTGTTCAATAATAATAAAAAACAGAATAGAACAAATATATATATATATATATATATATATATATATATATATATATATATATATATATATATATATATATATATATCAGGAAAAACCTATGTAAATTAAAATAGGAAATAGACGTCGGCATAGGTATGGGTAACTACACGGACCGTGAGTCTTCACTGCTCTCACGATCTCACATGTAGGCACGGTCCATGTAGAGGTTCATGGACCGTGAAATGGTATGTGGACCTTTACTTAGCAACTTCTCAGCAACCCTTTAGTTCTCCATCTTCAAAGCCCATGTCACGATCCGTAGTTAGTCACACGGTCCGTGATGACCCCCTATCTCTCTTCACTTGTACGATTTTTCTATTTTTGATGGTGATCCTTTCAACTTTGTCAACTTCACAGCACGTGACGCGGCCCGTCTCAACTTTCACGGTCCGTGAAAGGCCTCGTGGAATTTGCCTTAGTCTTCATTCCAGCTGCCTTGTTCTTCACGCCAAGTGAGAGGCTATAGTGGGGTTCACGATTCGTGTAACATAGCACGGTCCATGAAGGCCCCTGTGGTCCCTCACTTGGTTTATTTTCAGCTCCCTTCGTTATGGGCCAATTCACGCACCCTCCCACGGTCAGTGTGAAGCTACACAGGCCGTAAGGGTCTCCATATGCCACCACTTTAGCTCTTTTTTTGCTCTTTTTCTTACACTTCACCCAACATTCCATGCCTTCACCATTTTCTTGAAAAATAATAAAATATACACATCAAACCAACATATTTGCTTGCGAACGTGTAAAAATTCTATGGTCAAAGTGTCACAAGAGTCGTATTTCCACGACTCATTAGGAAGGTGATGAAAACGTTTTTTAAAAGGAGAAATTTTTTGTAAATTAGGAGTTGGCAATATGTTGATAGTATAAACAACATAATAATCGATATCAACCCAAAAGTGAGATGGTAAAGTAGCATTTGCAAGAGTGGTACGCATCGTTTCAATAATGTGCCGATGTTTTTCATTCAACTACCCCATTTTATAGAGGAGTGTCCAAACATGACTTAGGAAAAGAAATACCAGAGTTAGAAAAGTGTGATAGCTTAGCCATGTTATCATATTCACCACCGCCATCACTGTGAAAAGTCTTTATTTTAGCGTTAAATTTGTTTTCTACTAACCTCTCAAAGGCACAAAAATGGAGCAAAACTTCAAATTTATTTTTCATAGTATATGTCACGCCCCAAAGAGAGGGGAGACACAACTGGCACCCGATACCATTATTGGCCGGGTAAGCCACTAAACATGCTAGTGAACTAACTAGGGACCAAAAGAAAATCGGGTAGCATAATGTCTGAAAGACTAAGCCTGGACATTTTAGGTCATGACCTGGTCAACAGTAAATCACGTACATCAAGATAAGTAAACCCAAATGATAATACTAGTTAGCCGATAAGGCTGCCACCACAGAGGTACATACACCCACCATATATACATGCCAATCTTATGACTGGAGACCGAAAGACGCAAAAGGACCAACCCACAATAACATGTCCACAATAGCCTCTATGAGAATCATTAACACTGTCGGGACAAGGCCCCGACATACCCAACTTTACAACAAAAAGTAAACGTCCTGTGAAAGCTCCAGGAAGAGGTGAAACTTACCAACTCATAGCTGAATGGGGCTCCTAGTGGAGGGGTAAATCAAAACCCTACTTGGACCTGCACGCACGAAATAAAATGCAGCATCCCCAGGCAAAGGGACGTCAGTACGAATAAACATGTACTAGTATGTAAGGCATGAAGTAAAATCATAGATAACCATAGTAAAAAGGTTAATAGAAATACCACCTGTAACCAAAACTCAAGTAGTTTTAATGGCCAATAAGCCACCTCCTAGTGATAAAAAAATGCATGGTATGCTTGAGTATTGCATGTCGTGAATACATATATAAATAGATGCAAATACATAACATACCCAACCAAATGCTAGCACTGGTGGTCCTTTCCGGTAGCTAACCATCATCATATCTGCCAACCTGTGGCCATTTGTACCATATACATATATATAGTTGGGCAAATAGGCCCTATACCTTCTATTATAGCTCGAAGTCCATGCATAACGTGCAATGTATGATATGAATGTTGAATGCATATAGTAAGATTTAGCAAGAACTTAGCTAATCTTAGCTCATCGGTACACTTATTCTCATAGCCTCATAATCATTTTTATTCAGCCAATCTTGGCTCATTGGTCCACTTATTCTCATATCATCATATAATCATTATCATTGCATATACATATGGCTCATAGGATCATACATGTCTTTTTAACAAGTTTGGGAATTTAACCCAACATTTAAAGTGAAGCCTTAACTTTGTAAATGTTTATAAAGGTGCTTTAAATAATGATTATATTGGGTCCCATGTTAATTAGTAAAAGAATGTATTTAAACAGGATCAAGTGCCTTAGTAGTTTAGACAGGAGCATTTTACTTGAGAATATTGGAAACCAATGTGTTACTTGTTAAATTCTTCATTTATATTTTTATATGGAAGAAGGACTGGTTTTGAATACTACATTCCCTTTGCATTCTACATTTATTTTAATGGCACTACACCAAGAAGACAAACACCTTGGACATATGAATAGGTAACCGGGAAACCGACAAAATGATATATAGAAATTGAATGTCTAGTTTAAGCGAATGAATGGAATTTCAACCTAATACCATTGTGAATATAACTCAGCTACAATTCCAATGTCTTTCATAGAAGGTCTTTCTAGCAACAGAATAGTAAATATCGCATTTGACATTTTGGGAAACTTCCCAGATTTCATGCTAAAAGGAGAGACGGAGCTTAGCCTTAACATACCTCTCCAACAAACGTACGATTGCCAAAAGTTCTTTCATGAAAGTTGTTCCTTACGTCCTAAGCTTCGCAACGACTATATATACGCAACTTAAAGACACCTATAAATAGTAAAAAAATCAGCATTAATGACCAGATTCGGCAAGGAGCATTTACGCAAGGAAATGTCCGTAAAACGTCGTAAAAATGACCGTAAAAAAGCTCCAAAATTATTACCTAAACACATCAGCTGGAAACCAACAATACCAGCAAGAATACCACTGTTTTTACAGCCCAAAAACAGCTCCAAACACAGGTAATACGAGGGAAAATCAATTGCAAAGCGTAAGGCATGCATTTCTAGGCACGGGGATGAATTTTAATGGTAAAAACGCGAAAAAACATACCTAAATCACTTAGAGAACTTTTGAGAGATTTCTCTTTAGTTTCACACTGGTTTGGGACGAAAATAGCTCATTTTTGAGCTTTAAAGTGTCAAAATAGCCGACATTAAGTTGGGTCAACCCGACCCGACCCATGACCCGATTTCCAACTCGGGCAGTCTCGGTAAAACGGTCATAACTCTTTATTCTGAGGTCGGTTTGATGCGCAGTTTTGTGCATTGTAAACTAGACTCATAGATCTTCAATTTGATAGGACATGGATCTTCTAACCCCTTATAGTTTGGAGATATGACCTGATACATTTGACTCAAATTTAAGAAAGATTTCATAAAGAAACTTACGGTAACTTTGGCCAATCTTTATCTTGCAACTTTCTTAATTCCAAAACTTAGTGTATGACCTTTATGCTATTAAAATAACTTAAAGAAATCCATTATTAGCAAATTATAAACTTTTAGTCCCATCCGAAAAGTGAAACCTGATTTAAACTTTCCGAAAAGGGCGAGGTGCCACTCGGGTGATTTCTTTAATCCCGAACGTGCATTTAGGGTATTCCTTTGGCTTAAAACTTTTAGTCCTTGATATTACTACTTATTTTCAGCCTTATTATCCTTAGGTGCTAGCAAAAATCACATGTGCCTTATATAACGCCACACTATTTAAATAATAGAAGATGAGAAACACGGGGTCTCACAGGATAAAGCCATGTAAAGCGAGAAAAATCATCAACAAAAATAACATAATATTTGTACCCCCAAGTTTGATTTAACTGGCGATGCCAAACATTTGAATGAATAATATCTAAGGGAAAGGAACTACAATGATCCACTGAATGAAATGGTAATCGTTTAGATTTTTCTAATTGGCAAGGTATACAATTATGACTGAAGGAGTTAAGTAAAGTAATTGAATTATTTTTCCTAAGACAATCTAAAGTATAAACTCCACTGTGACCTAAACGACGATGCCAAATATCACCAGGTTGACGAAGAACAACAAAAGTAGGAGGAGGAGAAGACAATGATGAAGATGATAGTGGATAAATATCACTCTTACTGGAGGCTTGCAGGAGCATTTGACCTAAGGCTTTGTCCTTAAAGGAAACATAAGATGAATCAAAATTAATAAAACAATTATTATCCTTACACAACCTCTTCACAAAAAGCAAATTATGACGAAGGTGGGGAACATGAAATTTGGAGCACAAGTGTTCTAATGGGAAATTGAGCATATCTGATGTTATCAATATTGAGCAAAGTTCCATTTCCAACCAAAACATGATCAAAGCCAATATAAGGTTTTTTATGTAAGAAAATTACCTTCTGATGGGGTCATATTAGCGGATGCAGCGGATTCAAAGTACCAAGTTGTGTCATTTGTTTCTCCAATAGTTTTAGTAGCAAAAGACTTAGGAATATCATTGGCAACGTAAGCATGATTAAAATTATTTGTGCACTGTAATGTCGAATGACCAGGAAACCCGCAAATTTGACAAATAATAGAGGAAGGTTGTGCACCTAAAACTCCCACGGATGGTGAAGGTGAACTAACAGATTGTGAATGAGAAGGAAAAGGAGAGGTTCCAACAATACCTGACAAAGACTGCCCAGGAAATCCATTGTGAGAAAAATTATTGGAGGAATTACCTTGTTGTGACTGATTACGATTGAATGAGCCTCAACCTCGGCCACCCTGGCCCCGACCTCTAGAGGAGGAATAGCAACCTCTGCCACGACCTCCCTGTGCTACACCATGGCTACCAGAGGCATTGGATGAACTAGAAGAGACATTTTGGGCAGCAAATGCTTGATGAGAAACAACTGAGTTTAATTCCTTGAAGTGTTGAAGGCGTTGTTCATGTAACAATAGCTTAGTGCGAAGTTCCTCAACAGATAGCTGGCTTGGAAAGTGAGTAATAATACCAACCAATGTGTCATACTCCCTGCCTAACCTAAGAAGAATAGAATCGACAAAATCTTGATTCAGACCCAGAGAATTGATGGCAGCAAGGCAATCAACTATCTTTTTAGCTTCTTGGAGATACTCATCAATGGAAATAGAGTCAGATTTGCGCATAGTAGTAAGTTGTCATTTGAGTTCAACTGATTTAGCCTGACTGGCATCCATAAAATGACGATTCAAGGAGATCCAAATATCACGTGATGTAGGCAGCAAGTGAAGGTCAACAAGAACCTCTCTAGACATTGTAGCAAACAACCATGAACGAACACTTTGATCAACTCGGGGCCATGTACGATAGTGTTGGTGAATTTGCTGATTGCCATACGCATCACGTATAAATTGAGGCGGGGTAGATACAGAGCCATCGGCAAAGCCAACCAATTCATGAGAAAGTAACAAGGAGGTGAACTAAGTACGCCAAGTAAGATAATCTGTAATTTGATAGTCACCAAATTAGTGACTCTAGGTGCAATCAATGACGCTGCAGAGTGAAAAATAGATGGAAGTGGTGGTTCCATTGATCGAACAGAAGGAAAGAGAAAGGGCTGGCCAACATGGCCTGTAGAGGGACTGGACAAAATGTGGGAAGGCAGGGAGGAATGGTGAAAGAGGGATGAGAAGAGCTTGATGAAATAGTAGTGGTAGCACATTGAGTAGAGACTGGAGATGCAATCACGGAGGTAGAAAAAGGCAAGGAGATATCAGAAGATGATGAAATTGAAAACGGCTGGGAAGCCATATCACCCCAAAATAGTCGAAAGGACAATAGAAAGAAATTTTTGGATTAGCAATGCGTATTACTGAACGTCTAATACCATGTAACAAATAACTTGCGGTTCAAAAGTTAATGTGCAACCTTAGCTATATTTATATTGTATAGTTATCCAGAGACATGATTAAACACAATTTAAACTATAGAAGACTCCTATAACTATTAGACTAGGAGTCCTAATAATGAGGATTTCAGTCAATTTCTAGTCAACGTGAAAAAAAGGTTTGATTGTAATAATGGAAGAATATATACGTTAGTTGTTCTCATTATAGTTGTAGCAAATCATGTCTAGAATGTTACTAGTAATCCGTATTAAATATTTATATCTAACCAAAAGATTAATTTTAGAAATTAAGAAATTAAAAATGAAATACATATTACTTAATCTTATTTAAGTATTAAAATATGTACGTAGGTAGAAGACATATGTCTCACTTTTCATAACTAGTTTCTATGAACGTGCCTCGCACGTTAACCTTTGACTATTATAAATATCTAAAAATAATAAATTTTTTATTATTTTTTTGTTTTAAAATATTATTTCACCTTATCGAGGATATGACTATTGATAGGAGGATGTGAAAATCATGAATTAGGGTAGAAGATTAGTAGTGTCATATCGTTTTTTATTTCTATCCTCATTTGTTGTTTATAGTATTTTGATTATTATACTATTTTGTTGTTACTATTTTCCAGCTAGTTATTATGTTTTCTTCACTATTCTTTTTTCATGTCATACCTATATTACAATAGATTCAATGTTAAGCTCGTAGTATCGATATGATAATATATATCTTGGGATGATTTTAGTTCCTTCTTAATTATTCAAAAATAATTCATTATAATTTATAAGATATTTAACCCACACAAAATGATACTTTTTGTACATATTTTACACGTGTGTCTCACGCCAATCAAATAAAACATAAATAAAAATAATAAAAAATATTAAAAGTTAGTCGAGATCTATATTCCGCATCTATTTCAATCAATAAATAATCTTGTAAATTGGTGGTGGCTAAGTTGAGTTAATATTAGAAGAGTCATCAGAGTGGGTTTTTTCAAGAGCTTCAATTTTAGATAACTAACAATTTCTAATCCAATTCAAAGTCATATTTTGGTGATTACAACTTTATCCTTGTATAACATATATTATGAAGGATATAAAAGTCGTTCAACTTTTGAAGGAGTGGATTCTCATATGCAAAATACATCATTAGTGTGATTCCTTGTAGAAATTACCCAGAAGAGTTGTTCTTTCAAGAGAACACTACAATGAAAGTTGTAAGTTGTGTTTGGGGAAGGGAGGGGGGGGGGGAGTTATTGCATATTGTTAGCCATAATAAAATACGAAATTGAAAGATTTTATTTAAATAGTTCGTTTAAAAATTTTTAAAAAGGATTTTCATGTACATTCATTATAAATATTTGTAGTACATCCCTTATAATTATAACATAAATATCGAGATATAGATAGATAAGCAGATATAGAACATGAATATAGATATAGATCAGAATTGCGTTTTCCACGTGTAAAATATACCTTCCTCTTAACAAGTAAGATTATTAAGTTAAAAAAATTAAGGCAATTTTACATTATATATAACTAAATTAAATTAAGAAAATTTTCTCTCATCAAATATTAGTTTAGATTTTCATTAATTAATAAAGATTTTGATAATAATTATGTATTCGACTAAAAAACTACGTTTCCCTCAATATTAGGTTTAACCAATTCATTGATAAATTTACCGATTTTACTTATATACAAATTCATACACATTAGCAGAAGAATGAATTGTAAAATTAAATTAAGCAACCAATGAAGATTAAATCATTAAATTAGAACACACACACATAAGAGTCTATTTTAGTTAAAAAGGAATTTTTTGTATAGGAATTTAATCATCATAAGAAAATCTTCTCTATTTAATTTTTATTATGTTTAATATATAGAATATTTTATATTATTAAAATAATTATATAATAATTGAAAAAATAGTGAAGAGACAAGTTTGTCCAAAAGAAGAGTTTTTTAATGAAGGACAAATACTTGAATCAACATTTCTAAAGATCTTCACACTTTTAATATAGTATAAAATAAAATAAGATAAGATACATAGATAGATAGATAGATAGATAGATAATTGGTGTACAAACTCAATGATGCAAGTGAATTTTAGTCAATTTCAAAATATTTATTTCAGCAGTAAAATCAATATATTTGATTTTTTTTTTTTTTTGAAAAAAATTAATCTGACTTGTGTTCAACAACGCTCCTTTCTCTCATATATGATCTATCCTTCAACTGTTGTCGTCCTATTCTATTATACAGATACATAAAATTATTGGTAATCACTTTTTAATTAAGTTATAGTCTTATAGACTCGAAACATTGTAAGACAACATAGTTTGGAATCTTTTAGAAGGAATTTACAATACAATTTGTATCATTCCACGAATCCAAGAAAAGTAGAAGCCTTGATTAATTTGTTAATCAAAATTTTTGTTAGACGTGGTCCCGAACACGCTCTTGGGTTGGTTTGATTTTTATGTAATTTATCTTGGGATGGTGGGTGACCATGTCTTTCTCATGCTTCCTCACATTGCGGCCTTGAATATGCCAAATCTAATACAAGTATTCTCTTGGGGTCATATGTAATAAAGATTTGGTATAATTATGTTTTTTTTTTTTCTGATTCACTATTTGTTCGGGCAAGTAATTACTTTATAGGGATGACAATGAGACGGTGCGGAGCGGGTGTGGGTGTGGTTGCGGGACGAGTTTAAAGTTATGTCGGATGGGGCGAGGTGCGTATGGGCGGATTGAAGTAGCTTTAATGCAGGGCAGGACAGGGCAGGGCAGGGCGGGTTGCGGGTTTAAAAACCAAATAGGAATTCGAAGAAAATTAAATATTTGTAAGTAGTAAAAATCAAAGATATAACTTTTTATATAAAACATTGACTTTAATTTTATTTTTTTCTAAAATTTAAATTAGACATGTCCAGTAAATTATTAATCGTTAAAATATTAATTAGAAACTTTTAATGAACGATTAAAAAATAATTGTTAAAATGTCAAGTAAAAATAGTTAATTAGGAAAAATTTAAAACAATATGAATTTCAAATTTTTTTCATATTAAATTCAATTAAAAAATAAAAGGATTAAAAATTTAAGCGGTGCGGATCTATATGAGGCGGTATGAAAATGAAAAAAGTTACCAGGCAAGGCGGGGCGGTTTAAAAAAATTGTGGGTTGAGCTCAACCCGCCCCGCTCCTGCCCCATTGCCATCACTAATTACTTGACAAAATAGGAAATGAGTGTAATTGAAGGGGTATAATTACACTCTTCAATTTCCAAGGGAGGGTAAGTGTAATTACACTATATAATTATATGAAACTTTTTTTAAAAAAATTCTTTCTTTATTTTTATTATTTCTATTATTTTAATTTTCTATTTTTATTATTGTAATATTTTCTAAAAATATTTTTTATTATTTATATTTTATTTCCTTCTCATTCTAACCTTTTATTTTTTCGTTTGATTTCATGTGAAAAGGGTCAAAAATACTCTTCAACTTTGTTTTATTGTTTGACCTTATCCTAGTCGTTAAAAGTAAGTTCACAATGCCTCTGCCGTTAATAAATTTTTCACTCAGACCCTTACTTGGACGAAAATCCCCAAATCATTAAACTTTGACCCTCTTTCTAACAATCCAAGTCCGACCCATCCTAAAAACCCAAGCCCGACCGGTCCTAAAAAACACTAACCTCTCCTCTAATCGGTGAAGTGATAGACGATGATAGAGATGATGATGACGATGCTAAAAATCGAATGCCGCCGCATGAGTTTTGGGCTGGGCAGTTAGCGAGACGAGAATCGCTTATTTTTTGTTCATGAAGAAGTTGGAAGAACTCTTCAAGGTAGAGATCTGAGTAGTCATAAATGCAACTCTTAAAGGAGTTGAAATTTATGCAAATTACCTGAAAATTACTGATTTTTGGACATGGAAAAACATAGTAGTGCCGATTTCTTTAGTTTCTACATAAACAATTAAAGCCATATGCTGATTTTCTCCTTTTTTGGATCCATAACAACGAGATATACAAATCTCTACCTGCTTTTTTTATTTGTTGTTCAACAGTCTCAAATTGATTTTTCATTTTTTTTTTGAGATGGTGAAGTGATTACTGTACACATTGAAATTCTAACGTTTTTCTTTTTTGAAAGTTTGAGAGGAAATTAATTCGGAAAAATGGAAGCTTTTAAGTGTATTAATTGTTGAATTGGAGCTTAAAATTTGAAGAACTAACCAAGAGAACTTCATAACCATTAATGAAGCTTAGAGCTTGAGTTCAAATTTTGCATCTTCACAAGTGAATTCCGTTTGGAATAAGTTTCGGGGAAGAAGGTTCTTGGCAACAGTAATGTTGCTCTTATTTTTGCGTGTGACATTGGGCTGTCACGTGTTCTTCTTCTGTTTTTGCTTCCAACATTGTTTCTTAAGAAGCTGATAATGGTAGATTTTTGTTTTGAGGAAGAAGATTTGAAATGGATTTTGTTGAACCCATTTTGTGATTTTTTTTTATGCATTTGGTACTTAAAGACAAAATCTAATGGATTGTGGACCCCGGTTTAATTGAAAATTTATTTTAAATTGATAATTCTAATTGAATTGAGTTAATTTTGGTAGAGTTGGAAATTTTTGACAATGTGGGGATATGAGTGAAAAGTCTATCAACGCCAAGCCATTTTTAACTTCTTTTTAAATATGGTAAAACTCTACCATTATTTTTAACTTCCTTTTAACGGTGATAAAACTCTACCATTATTTTGTCATTGTTAGTAAATAGGTAGTTGTTGAACATGGAGACTCAGATGTTAAAGTTAAATATTTCTTTATTAGAATATTTGTCCGTGTTGACTTACTATACACAATATGCAAGTTGAGGGCCGCGCCTATTATATTCATATCTGAATAATTTTTTTTCTATTGATTATTTTTTAGACGAAGGTTTTTCAAAAATAATTTTTTTATCTTTATGAGATACTATTTCTATGAGATAGTGATTAGAAATGGCAATAGGACGTGCAGGGAGGGTTTAGAGCTATGCGGGGCAGGGCGGGTGTGGGGCAGGTTAAAGTAGTTATTTTAAAAACTAATGGGTTGCGGGTTTAAAAAATCAAATAGAAGTTCGAAGAATATTAAATATTTGTAATTAGTAAAAATTAAAGATATAAACTTTTTATATTAAACATTGGCTTTTATTTTATTTTATTTTCTAAAATTTAAATTAGACATATCCGGTAAGTTATTAATTGTTAAAATGTTAATTAGAAACTTTTAATTAACGATTAAGAAACAATTGTTGAAAGGTCAATTAAAAATAGTAAATTAGTGAAAAATTAAAAAAAAAATTATGAATTTTAATTTTCCATATTAAATTCAATTAAAAAATAAAAGAACTTAAAAATTTAAGCAAGACAGATTTATGCAGGGCGGGTCTATGTGGGGCGAAGTGGAACAGAATGAAAATGAAAAAAGTCACCATACGGGATGAGACAATTTAAAAAAAAATTACGGATTGAGCTCAATTTACTTTTAAAATTTCTAAGTTTGTCTTCAAGCATTATAAAGATCTAGGTATATAGGTTGATAAATACCCTAAAATGTAAGAGGTTATTTTTTTTTTATTTTCATAGTTGAGCATTATAAAAATCTAAGTTACATGATCATAATTGAATTTTACTGTATTTTAAAGACTAAATTAGAATGTATTAATCTTATTTTCAAAAATTTGATGGAATAGTTATTATTATGATGCAACACTTCATTTAAGGGAAATGATGTATATCTTAATGTATCTAATATAAAATTTTTAATTAGTAAAAATATGTACTTTTATACGCCATGAATGTATGTTGAATATACACTTAAAGAGATTATTTTAAACTTATCTTCAAATATACTTTTACTTTATCATTTTCCTCATCAAACATTAGATACATCTAAATACATAATTGGATAAAATATCATCAAATATAAAAGACTTTTTCTTTGTTATTTTCTCAATCAAACATTATAAAATCTAAATTATTAAATATTTATTGTACTCTAAAGAATAAATTAGATTGCAATAATCTCGCTGATAAGCAAAAATTGATGGAATAGTATTATTATAATGATGTCACAGTTATTTTCTCACACTATAGATTCCCATCATTTGTATTATTTTAGGGAAAACATCAAAAGAATTTTGAATTTTGATACATCAAACATGGCAATGGCAAGAAAAAATATTTTTTTTACAGTGTTAACATTCTTGGCATTTTTGCTTTTGGTGACCGAAGGGGTACCTAAGATTGCACTGGTAACTCAACTCCCTGGCTTCAATGGCAATTTCCAGTCAAAATATTATGCTGTGTTTGTATTCTTTTTGTGTTTTTTAAGAAAAATATCTAAATGAAATCTCGAGAATAGAGGAGGAGAACATCCAATCAGAGCAAAGGCTGGGTCTGTTTTGCGAGCATTTGCCTCCTCTCAACCCTGAGGCTGTTGCAAATATGATGCAACAGATCCAAAACCACATTCGCAGTCTGAAAGAGAGGAAGGAGGCCCTTGAAGGGAACTAACTGTGCGGGTCGCCCACATAGCTTCGCATTCCCAGAGAGAGTAGAATAGAAGAGTCTTTGTTTTGATTTTCCTACTTTTTCTGAATATTTCTTGAAATGATTTTTCAATTTTCAGGTATGTTACTATAGATAAAAGTTGTGGCAAGAATTTGTATTACTACTTTGTTGAATCTAAAAGAAATACATCAGAGGATCCAGTTGTTCTTTAGCTTAATCGTGGACCTGGCTGCTTAAGATTTGATGGAATTGTCTATGAGCATGGTAACAACTAACAACTCTACTTTACTTATTTTCTTACGAATTAAGCTAAATTTGAGCGAGTTAAAATATTTTGACATGAGATTTTTTATTGATCAGTTTGGGTCAGATATCAACTCAAACTTTGATGAGCATAAATGGGCTGAACTAATAAATAAAGAGTCAGCTCAAACTTCAGTGAGCAGAAACGGGCTGAACTAATAAATGAACTGGTCCATAATTAGTTCAAATTTGAACGGGTTGGATGGATCATTATCTTATAGGCTAATTTTGTCAGCCTCTATAGATTCCACTTGTGAGATTTGTCTTGTTGTTATTATCCACTTGTTCTTGTTGTATCTAGGAAGGCGGGGCCGACTTTTGGTTAAAGCCAACAAGAACTTTTGACTATTAAAGGAAAGAAAGATATGCATATTGATGATGTCATTCTAATTTATTTTTAAAAAAATAAAGTTCAAGAAGTAAACCATAATAGTCGATATACTTGATCAAAGAAACCTGATTCTTTTACAAATACCTTTATTTTGTAAAGAATGATATTTATAATACGTGTAACAGTTGATTCTTGTCTTCTCTACATCGCAGGGCCTTTTAATTTTGAGTTGGGAAAGACAAATGGTAGCCTGCCTATTATGCATAATAATCCATATAGTTGGTCCAAGGTTATTAAGTAATTTTGTTAATTCTACTTTGAACATGTTCTTGCAAGTTCTCCGATTGGTGTTGGATTATCTTACTCGAAAAATAAATCTATTACGTGACAAGATATTTAAAGACTGCATCCGGTACCCATTCGTTTCTCCTCAAGGTAACATCACATAAATTTACTAGTTTTACGCTAGCTATGTCCTAACTCATTCATGGTAGTACTAAATGTTGGGTAATAGCCCATGTTCTAGCCAAAGGCCCATGGCCTAGTCCTACTCTTTTGTAGTTTCCAATCCTAATTGGAAAAGGGTTAGAATTCAAATCCTATTTGGAAAAGGATTGGAATAGTCCTATTTAGAGTTGGTTTTGGCTTTGGAAAAAAGAACAACTCATTATCTATAAATAGGGCAACTTTTGAGAGAATGATGAATTGATCACTATTATTCATCTTTGAGAGATATTAGCACATAAGAGAGGTCTTTGAGAGAGCTTTCAACAAGATAGAAAAGAGAAGAAAAGGATATTTTTCGCAACAGTTTTTTCTCTTCGATCAGCAGCCTTCAAATTGTGTTTCCTGATTCGTTGACTATTGGATCGAGCTAAAATTTTGACTGAGTGTTTCTAACATCTTAGTCTTTAATTTGAACGACGGAGATCAGATTTAGAGCTCAGTAACATCCAGTTTTGGGCCCCGAACAGTAGCTCTAATTTGAGTGCTTTTCTTCCATCTTCTTTTTGTTAGTGTAGCTATTGCTTCTCCTTCTTGGCAATTGTTGTGTAGTCATTTAGGATAATATTTGTAACCCTCTTATTTTTATAGTGGATCAATTTGGGTCTCGACGATCCTGTGGTTGTTTCCTTCGTTTGAATGGTTTTTTCATGTTAAATTTGGTGTTCTTTATTTTCTCTACTTTTCGGATTTCACATCCTCTCGTTATAAAAAGTAGTATCAGAGCTTGGTTCTTAATCAATAATTCTATGATGGAGGAAAATATGAGCAAGATGGTGTGTTTAAATGGGAGTAAGAAAACATATGAAAAAGCAAGATGAAAGATCTACTGTTTGTGAAGAAGATGCATCTTCTCGTTTTTGCTGCTCATAAACCTGAGGGTGTTACTGGTGAGAATTGGGATTTCATGCATCAACAAGTATGTTGATATATAAAGCAATGGGTTGAAGACAATGTTCGCAATCATATTGTGAATGATACACATTCTAAAACGTTGTGGGAAAAGTTTGAGACGCTTTACGTTTCAAAAATGGACAATAACAAGCTGTTTTTGCTAAAGCAATTGGTGACCTTTAAATACAAGGAGGGTAGTCCTATTCTTGATCAAACAAATGATTTTAAAGGTGTTCTTGATCAGTTATCAGGAATGAGTGTCAACTTTGATGATGAAATACAAGGACGTTGGCTTCTTAATACTCTATCAGATTCTTAGGAAACTGTTCGAAATCTTTAACAAATTCTGCTTTTGGTAGTAAGGTGACTATGGAATATGCAAAAAGTGGCGTGTTGAATGAAGAAGTCAGAAGAAGATCTCAAAGAACATCCTCAAGTCAGACATTCTCTTCACATCGAGAGAGAGGTAAAACAAGAGGTTCGAGAAGTAGAGGTAAAAATAAAAGTAAGTCAAGATCCAAGTATCAAAATCATGTGTGTTATCATTGTTGAAATATAGGACATATTAAAAGGTTTTGCAACAAGTTAAAGTAAGACCTTAGTGAAGGGAAAAAGGAAGAAAATAATGGAGACAATGTTGTTGTTGTTGTCCAAGATGACCTTCTCTTTTCTTATGATAAAGGTGTCATCAATTTTGTATCTTAAGATACAAGTTGGGTAGTAGATTCCGGAGCTACTTCATATGTCACACCGAGAAGAGACTTCTTTTGATCTTATTCTCCTGTTAATTTTGGTGTGTTAAAGATGGGTAATGCTGGTGAGGTCAAGGTATTTGGTGTTGGCACAGTTTGTTAAAGAACAATACTGGTACAACGTTAGTCCTTCAGAATGTCAAGCACACTCCAAATATTCCTTTGAATTTGATCTCTAGGATAACTAGATGATGATGGTTATCAAAACGACCTGTTTAATGGCCAATGGAAGCTCACCAAAGGCTCACTAATTGTAGCTCCAGGAAGAAAGTATTCAAATTTATACGTGACACAAGGATCAATCCTTGGAGACTCTATAAATTTGGTAAAAAGTGAGACTTTATCAAAATTGTAGCACAAAAGTCTTAGTCATATGAGCGAGAGTAGGATCACCTGTTTAGCTAAGAAAAATTTGCTTGCTGGTGTGACACAAGCAAAGGTGAAAAGATGTGTTTACTGCTTAGCTGGAAAGCAGAAAAGAGTTTCTTTTCACAATAATCCTCCTTCAAGAAAGTTTGAACTATTGGAGCTAGTACACTCTGACTTATGTGGTCCTTTTAAAGTGAAGTTAAAAGGTGTTGCACTTTACTTTGTAACTTTCATTGATGATCACTCTTGCAAGCTTTGGGTATATCATTTAAAATTCAAAAATCAAGTGTTTGATGTGTTTAAAGAGTATCAAGCCTTATCTGAGAAACAAATTGGAAACGAAATAAAATGCATTCACATTGATAACAGAGGTGAATACATTGGTCCCTTTGATAACTACTGCAGATCGCAAGGAATTCGTCATCAGAAGACTCCTCCCAAGGCGCCTCAATTGAATGGTTTGGCAGAAAGGATGAATTGAACTATAGTTGAGAGAGATAGATGCGTGCTTTCAAAGGCTAAACTTCCAAATTCCTTTTGGGCTGAGGCACTTAACATTGTTGCTCATGTTATTAATTTGTCTCCTACTATTGCTTTGGATGAAGATGTTCCAAATAGAGTTTGGTATGCAAAGGATGTTTCCTATGATCACTTGAAAGTCTTTAGGTATAAAGCTTGTGTGCATGTTCCAAAATATGAGAGATCCAAATTGGATGTGATAACTAAGCAATGCATCTTCATTAGATATGGTCAAGATGAGTCTGGATTTTGCTTTTATGATCCAGTTGATAAGAAGCTGATTAGAATTCGTGATGCATTGTTCTTTGAAGACCAAAACATTGAAGATATTAATAAGACTGAGAAAATAGATTCTTAGATTAATGAATGCTTAGTTGATGTTGATCTTGTTCGTAATACTAATTCATCTTTTGCACATGAAGAAATCCAAGGAAATAATGGAGATGGGGCTCAAGATCAGAATGACCACGAGAGTGTAGAACCTGTAGATGCTCCCATTAGTGATGTTGTGGTTGATCATCAACCAACTCCTGCTCAGACAAATACTGGATACTCCAGAAACCTCTTATAGAAGGTCTACTAGGGAGAAGCAAAAATCAACATGTTATACTCCAAATAAGTACATACTTTTGACTGACATGAGAAAACCTGAAGGTTATGATGAAGTCATGATAGATACTCATAGAGATCAATATAGAAGAAATGGAGGATGAGATAAAGTCACTTCATGAGAATGGCACATATGAGCTAGTAGAGTTATCGAAAGTTAAGAGGGCTCTAACACGTAAATGGATCTTTAAAATAAAGCAAGATCAACATATCCCAACACCTAGGTACAAGGATGTTAGTTGTCAAAGGTTTTGGTCAGAGAAAAAGAGTTGAATTTTGATGAAATATTCTCTCTTGTAGTGAAAATGTCTTCTTTGCATGGTTCTAGCCTTAGCCGCAAGTCTAGACTTAGAGGCTGAGAAAATGGATGTCAAGACTACTTTTCTTCTTGGTTTTTTAGATGAAGAGATTTACATGGAGCAGCCTAAAGGTTTTGTGGTCAAAGGAAAAGAAACTTATGTCTGCAAAATGAGAAAGAGCTTGTATGGCTTGAAACAAGCTCCAAGACAGTGGTACTTGAAGTTTGCATCTGTCATTGAAGATCAGGGATACAAGAAAACTTCTTCAAATCATTGTATATTCTTTCAAAAGTTCTCTGATGATGATTTCATTATCTTACTACTTTATGTGGATGATATGCTGATTGTTGGCAGAAATAAATCTAGAATTAGAGTCCTTAAAAAGGAGTTGAGCAAATCATTGCGATGAAGGACTTGGGGCCAAGAAAGAAAATCTTAGGCATACAAATTCATCGAGACAGAAGTAAAAAGAAGTTATCATTATCTAGAAGTAGTATATTGAGAAAGTACTTAAGAGGTTCAACATGATAGATGCAAAAGTGGTCAGTACTTGCTAAACACTTTAAGTTGAGTACAACCCAAAGTCCATCTACAACTGAGGAGAAAAAGGAGATGTCATGTATTCCTTACTCCTCTACAGTTAGCAGTTTGATGTATGCTATGGTTTGCACTAGACCAGATATTGCACATGCTGTTGGTACTATTAGCAGATTTCTTTCTAATCCTAGAAAGAAACATTGAAATGCAATGAAATGGATACTAAGATATTTGAAAGATACTTCAGACATGGAGTTCTGCTTTGGTAGTGGCAATCCTGAACTTCTATGCTACACATACTCTGATCTAGGAGGAAATTTTGACAATTTGAAATCCATTTCTGGTTATTTGATCACTTTTATAGGGGGAGCTATTTCTTGGAAATCAAGACTACAAAAATGCATAGTTCTATCTACCATAGAAGCCGAATATATTGCAATCACTAAAGGTGCCAACGAATTACTTTGGGTGAAGGAATTTATCAAAGATCTTGACTTTGAACAGTCAAGGTTCATCTTATTTTGTGATAATGAGAGTGCTATTTATCTCACCAAGCACTCCACCTTTCATTCTAAGTCCAATCATATTAGTAGAAAGTATCATTGGATAAGAAGGGCCATGGAAGAAAAATTATTTAAGATTGAGAAGATACACACTGATGACAATCCTTCAGATATGCTCACAAAAGTAGTGATTATAGAAAAGTATGAATTTTGCAGAACTGCGGCAGACATGAATCCTGTCAAGAGTTCCTCTACTTAAAGTTCAGTTGGCCCTTTTGGCTGGGAGGGAGTTTGTTAGGAAATAGCCCATGTTCAAGCCAAAAGCCCATGGCCTAATCCTATTCTCTTTTGACTTCCAATCCTAATTGGAAAAGGGTTGGATTCTAATGGTATTTGAAAAAGGATTGGTACAGTCCTATTTGGAGTTGGTTTTGGCTTTAGGAAAAAGAACAACTCATTATCTATAAATAGGACAACTTTTGAGAGAATTATGAATTGCTCACTATTATTCATTTTTGAGAGATATTAGCATATAAGAGAGATCTTTGAGAGAGATTTCAACAAGAGAGAAAAGAGAAGAAAAGGGTGTTTTTCGCAACAGTTTTTCTCTCCAACTAGCAGCCTTCGAATTGCGATTCCCAATTCCTTCACTGTTTGATTGGGATGAATTTTTGACTGAGTGTTCCTAACATCTTAGTATTTGATTTGATTGGTGGAGATCAGATTTGAAAGTCAGTAATATCCAATTTTGGGTCCCGAACAGTAGCTCTGATTTGGGTGTTTTTCTTCCCTCTTTTTTTTGTTGGTGTAGCTATTGCTTCTTCTTGCTTGGCAATTGTTGTGTAGCCTTTTAGGAGAATATCTATAACCCTCTTATTATTATAGTGGAGTAATTTAGATCTCGATGATCCTGTGGTTGTTACCTTTGTTTTGAAGGGTTTTTCCACGTCAAAATTTGGTGTTCTTTATTTTTTCTACTTTCAGGTTTTGCATCCTTCCATCGTAACGCTAAATGATGCCCTTACTAGTGGTTTGAGATCTACTCGGAATTCCTCAAGAACCCATTTTTCATATCTAGAGAGTGGTATGCTATAATATACGTGCCAACTCTGGCTTCTGAAGTAGCAAAAGGTAATCTGAATCTTAAATGAACATGTATTGATTGCTGGTATTCTGGGAGGTAAACAAACTAAACTTCTTCTGCTTATGTTTTTCAGCTATTGATACTGGAGTAAAGCCTCCAATCAACTTCAAGGTATATACGATTTCAAGATTCTCGCGTGTTAACTAGTTGTCTATGCTGTAAACTTTTTATGTTCTGTTGCACAGAGTTACATGGTGGGAAATGGCGTGACAGATGAGATAATAGACGACAATTCTCTTGTTCCATTTCAACATGGCATAGGCCTCATTTCAAATGAATTATACAAGGTATTTTCTTTTATTTTTTTTTTAATTTTTGTAAGTGCTTGAGTCACCTGACTTCTAAACTTTTGTAGAATTCAAATCTGCCAAAAAGATGTTACGAAACAAATGTTAAGCCTATGTTTATGTTCATACATTTACCACTCCAATATATTAGCAACTGATCTCTGATTATTCCTTTTTATGCTTGGGGAGTTAGTGTCGCATGTGATGGAAATTTCTACAATCCAGAGAGTAAGAAATGTAAAGATAAGCTTAAATAAATTGATCGGGTAAGGTGTTATTCTGTCATACTTGATTCATTTTGTCGTGACATGAGCAATTCATTGTTTTGCTTTATTGGACCTAATTCACCTTTTTTGCCTATTGCAGGAAGTTAATGATATAAACGCGTTTGACATTCTAGAACCGTGTTACCACAATACTGAACCTAGTGTAATCACCAATGAGAACTCTAAATTGCTAATGACCTTTCTTAAACTTGGTGAGACAGAAAGGCCTCTTCTTGTTAGTCAGGATCAGAATGTTTGGACGTGCTTGGCCTTTGAAAGCTCCGGTAAGAGAGGGAGTTGTCCCAACTTGGCCGGAGATTCTCTATGACTCATATGTCACTTGCACAGTAAGTCATTCCTCATTTATTATTTCCCTTTTGTTTGTTCTTTTTAACAGACTCATAATCTGAAATGAAATATACAGGACCATCGTGTTATTGCTTATGCGTGGCTAAATAATGAATATGTTCGTAAAGAAATTCATGCAAAATTAGTAAGATATAATTTTTTCATCATGTACAAACTTTAAAGACGATGATTTACCTTTACTCAAAAAACAAAAATAAACATAGAGTTGGTGATTTATGTTTCAATCCTATTATACAATAGACAACGGTAATAGGTCCCTGGGTCCTATGCACAGACCTTATAACGATCACTCATGATTATGGAAGCATGATTTCGTATCACAAAAATCTCACAGCTTAGGGTTATCGAACACTCATAAACAGGTTGAGTAGATTACTGAGTCTCTTAACTTCTCTCTATGCATATTTTTACCCTGCTGTATTACTTGTGGATTATTATGTAACACATATACTAAAAACTGATCGTCTATATATATTTCATGTGCATTCTATTGACTAAGACATATTATTTTCTTGCAGTGGGGATCATGATATATGTGTACCATTAACTGGTTCGCAAAAATGGACAAGTTCACTTGGATACTCGATCGTGGATAGATGGAGGCATTGGTATGTGAACGAATAAGTTGCAGTATATTTTCGCGTTTTCACCTTCTAATCCTGTTCATGTTTAACTCTATTTGATTTGTTGTAATTCTGTAAAATTCACATTAAATGGTTATTTCTTTTCTGCAGTTACAAACAAGGTTATGTCAACAATATCACCTTTGACTATTAAGGTATGTTTATATCAAGAAATATTTTTTTTAATGATTTAACTGATTGATTTTTGAAATCATCATGGAGACGGACACACCGTACTAGAGTACAAACCACGAGAGTCATTACCGTTCTACTCCTGCTGGCTAGAGGGCAAGAAAATATGATAATATGATAATGAAGACTGAATTAGTAGACATATAAGTCCAATGTACCATCTATTCCAGTTTGCAATCAGAAATTATTATTTGTCTGTTATCTGATGGACCTTGTGACTGTTGAGATATGCTCGTATTAATTTCTCTCTAGTATTCATCTCCTATACTTATTTAAAATGTGTATCTCAATTAAAGAACGTATCTTAAATGCATAATTTAAGGAGAAAAATATTACTTTAACACTTTTCAAGTATTTTCAGTATCGTAATTTCTAAAAATATTTAAAAATTTGAATTCCTTCCATTGTTTTTTGAGCTACAGTAAATTGAATTAGTTTGAATTTGAGCTTGTTTTGCTTAATATCTATTGTATATTTGAATTATAACAGACATATTAATATAAATACATCATATATTTGTGTTTGTGTCTAACATATATGTGATATCTCCTAATTAATTAGTATGGCATGTATCTGAGTATTCAACTCTACATGCATGTGTGCTTGCTTTTGAATATATATATATATATATATATATATATATATATATATATATATATATATATATATACACTAGTTTAGCATATGTGCTTTACATGTGTGAACTATGTTAACAAAAAAAATTATAAGATCAATGTATCGTCCGGTGAAATTACCGAAATACTCTTAGAGGAGAGATGTATGTATAACATGTCTTTTCATACTCGGATGAGAAATCCGAGACTAGATTTGTGATCGAAATGAAAAATTGAGTGGAGAAATGGTCTCGGTCGATTTTTAGAGCGACCAGATCAAAAGATATTTTTTTGATGCGAAATCCAAAAACAGTGTCGGTGCGCGTTAGGGCCGCGTCGTGCCCTGGACGCGGACCCACACTTATATGTTTTGAGTTTTGTTTCAACGGAGATTGGAAAAAACTCGTCCAGAGAATTTTTGGGAAAATTGTACTACTTCGCGTCCAGTCCGCGTCACAGACTGGGTATTTCAAAATGAGAATTTTTCTTTTATTTCGTGAGGGGCATTTTGGACATATCCCAACCCCTCCCTAGTCCCATAAATGAGTATAAGGATCATTTTTCTCAGAATAGGGCTTCCAAAACCCATATTCTGCTTCCTTAAGTGAGAATTCTTGAGAGAAGAAGAGGGGGAAGCTAGAGGTCTTGAGGGTTGAGGGAAATTCTTGGTAGAGACTAGTGTTTTCTTCATCCCGGGTATGTAAGGCTAAATTAAAGCATGAAATTGTTCTTCCATATACCCACTTGATTGAATTAAGTTCATAGTTGAATGTAATGAATCCTATATGTGAAATTCTTGAGTATTCTATAGAAAATTTTACCTATTTTATGTATTTTCTTAGGTTGATGATCATCACAGACTTGATTAACTGCTTAAATGGTTTACATGAATTATTTCACGAACTTCATCTGTTATTTTACTAAAGATTGCAAGAATGAACTTAAGGGATGAGTCTAGAGCCTTGATGGTATGAATGTGCTTGTGGTCCTAATTCTGAGAATGTTGATGATGATGTTGAGTAAAATTGATGTTTATGGAGTCTTAAAGAGTATGAATTAATTCTAAAGGAGTTGTTCCTAATCTAAGAGTTGATAGTTGATGAGACGAGTTGATATACTATGTCCAAATGAGATTAAATGAAGAGAAATCCTGATGTTGATGTCTTATGAACATGTTGAGTCCTGGGAGGAGTATTGAGCACCGAAATGAGTAAGAGTAAGTCCCACTCGTACTCATTAACTACGTGGCCAGCATAGGGGTAGATTGAACCGTGAAATCGGATGTTTCCTTAGTCCTAAAAGAGGACTTGATGTTCTTTAATTGTGGATCCATTGATGCCATGTCTTTACCCCAGAAAGGTACTGGATGGATGCGGTAATGAAATTGCTTCGTTGTATCATTATCGACTCATAAGTCATGGTTGTCGATTAGAGAAACTACTAGATAGGTTCCAAATTGATAGTACTCTGATGTTGAGTTGATGGTATGGGTCTTGATTGATGTTGATGAGTTATGGTCTACTCCTTATCTTTACCGTAGATGGACATTTGTCATTCAAAGTGAGTATCTTGTGAGTTGATGTTATTCCATATTATTCATGCCTGTATTGTTTCACTCAGCCATTTTACATACCGTACATTCTACATACTAATGCCACGTGGCACTGCATCATTTTATGATGCAGATACAGAAGATAGAGAACTTCAGTAGACGCACAGTTGAGGTTCAGAGTTCCCTAGTTCTAGAGATTTAGTGAGTCCTTCTCTGCTTTCGAAGGATACCATTTATTATCTTTCATTTGTTTTGAGCTAGTCTTCTGAATTTGTGGTAGCCATTACCTGTCATGGTACCATCCTAGACTGTAGAAGTAGAGACTTCATAGACGAGAAGATGACGTTTTGATGTTGAGGACCTTTTCTTTTTGAATTGAGTTTCTTAAAATTGTTATTATGTCATGTCATAGATATAGAGATTGATTCTTATTGACCTACAAACCTTATTCATTGATGTAGAAGTAATTGAGGTGCCCACTGCCTTATTTTCCTTATTTTAATGTTTTTCGCTGTATTTGATGATTAAGTGACTATCTTTAGACTGAGTGGTTCACTTGGGGACTAGCAATAGTCTCTAAGTGCCGACCACGTGTAACACCTAGTAAAATTTTCAAAATATCCCTAGAGAGAGGGTGTTGACACCCAATTTTGACCGACCCATAATGTAATTTATGTCGTCATTTGATTAAATGGATATTTTTAAAACTTTGAGTTTATTTTCAAAATATTCCGCATTTTATTTGTGTGTGCATTATAATTACTAAATTTTTTATCCCTATTTATTTAATTCGTAGCCTTTTGAAGAAAATTTATTTCAATTTTAACTAAATCCTTGAAATTCATTTCAATTTTAGTCAATTTCCTTGAAAATCATTTCAATTCTAGTTAGTTTTTTACAATTCGTTTCATTCATAGCCTAAAGTGAGTCAACTTATGGTCCAATTTTAAATTTCTACAATTTTAGGCTAATTATTAAACCCGGATTACCTATTTTCTGATCCGGATCCGACCCAAACCCACTTCCTTTATTAATTTCAATACCCCAAAACCCTATAAGATTTTTTTCCTTTTTTCTCCCTTCCACATCAAAGGAGGCAGCCATGGCTGTCACCTCCTCCCGTCACCACCCTCGTTTCCACCATCTCCCTTACTGTCGCGCGCCACCGGCGCCGGTAGTCCCTCTTCGCCGCCGCCGCCAAACACGCAAGTGGCGCCGCCCCTCACCGCGACCCCTATCTCTCCACCCACGCCGGCAGCGCCGGCAGCTATAGCCCCTTACCGGCAGAAGCCAGTGCAGCAGTCGCCGGTGCGACGCGCTGCCACTGTCCCCCTCTCCCTCTCTCCGGCGACAGAAAACACCACCAAGGCGACCCCCTCGCTGCCGCAGCAGCCACCAACCCATAGCCCCAGGCGCACACCCCGCTCTCCATCTTCTACCTCTTCTCTCCGGCGAGATTGACCGGCAATACAACATTGTTGCTCCCACCGAATTTGTGTGGAGATCCATGGCAGCAGTCCAAGCACGGAACAATTGAAATGGGATGCATAAGGATTGATTTGATTCTCGATTTGAAGACGCCCCGGTACTATCTCCTTGAATCGATTTATTTCTAGTACTTCAGCTCTTTTTATTTTATTTTTTGAAGATTGGTAAATACACATAAAATTGCTTCTATGAATTTTGATTTACTTGAAATTTTATCGTGAATTCTACATTTGTTGAACTAGCTGAATATATGTCTCAGTATAACTCCTTAGAATTCGTTGGTTTCTTCTTGTCCGTTTTTCCAATTTGGCATTCATATGTTTAGTAATCCTTGTCCCATTTCAAAATTGAATCACTAAATTTGTTTTGATTGGAGATACATATTAGTGGGTTGCTATTCTCTAGTAGTTGGTTGAATCAACATACTTGAATATCCTTTCTTTTTAGAATTGTTTGATTTAGTCATCAATGGTGTGATCATGCTTTGTCTATTTGAATACATGCCCTCATAGTCAAAATTGTTTGAAACCTATTTAACTTTGAGTATTGATCATTGACAGAACTTGTTTATTAATTATGGTAGCTAACGTTGTTTTTGGAGAAAAGCTCATTGATTTCATGCTAATTTAATTATTAATTCTCCATGATTGTTTCTTTACTTGATGGATTGCTCCTATTTTTGAAGTTTTATGCAAAGTTTGATTAAAAAATATCCTCGATTGATTACTTTCCATCCCGGTGTGATTTTATAGTTTAAGTTAAAATCATGTAACAGTAACTTGTAGTAATCTTTATGTTACCTATTATTCAATCTTGGTCCATTTTGAACTTTGGTGTTGGTATATCTGATTGACAACCACTCTTAAATATTGGCCTCCTCTTATTTTAAATTGATTTCCTCCTTTTAATTAGAATAAGACAACTTGTTGTACGTAAGTAAATATGGTAAATTTTATCAACTTGATCCTCTATCCCCTTAAATTTTGATTTCTTAACAGTTATATTTATCTAATTATGACAACAAGAGATTTTCTTGTTTATGATTGATATTATTTATTTTAATTGGTTCATGCATCTTTCCTATTCTGCATTTTTCTTGAACTGATTTGGGTGATTTATTTATGGTTAATTTAAGATTTAATGAATCCAATTGTGTTAATTTAGGAGAGCCTTCCATATTTCACTCTTAATTAATTCTCCTTCCTTCTAATTGTTTTCCTACTTATTATATAATGTGGCATACTCCTTTCATTTTAGGGGAAGAAAAAAAAAGTACGGCTGAGCCCTCAGAAAACAAGAGAACGTTGAACCTTTTTTGTTTTCAACATCCTTTTTCCCTCATTAACATATATTCTCAAAACGAAACTCTAAAAATTTGACATAATGCTTCCAAACACTCTTGTATCAAGTAAAAGTTAAGGAGGCATCCAGGTTTAATTTTAATCTTTTTCTTTTCTTCTACGTACGTTGTATTGTTTGGTGAATTTTGTGATTGTGTCTTCACTTACTTGATATCTTTTACTACTAATCCAGATTCTGTGTAGTATTTAAAAGTATTTAGCAGGTTTGATGCAAGTTTACAGAGGCGAAGAGTCGCCTGGGTTGGAACTCGGATTGGGAGTGGGCGCTGCTCGACATTTATTTCCTTATATATATATTATTTTTTTTTATTTTTTTTTGTATTTTTCAGTTCCAGTGTTGCTTTCGGTTTGTAATAAAAGTTGTAATAATATAATAATAAAATTGGGGGAAGGGGGGGGGGGGGTAAGGGATCTATGTGCTACTTGTTTGTTTTATTTTTATCATTATTCATTATTTATGTGTGTTAGAAAACCCGTCTATAGGATTTAATTGCTTAACTATGATTTCTAAAAAAGAACTAGTCTAAAGTATGATCAGTAGTTTAATTTTAACATTTGACGCGTATGTTCTAAAATGATTCACTCATTTTTTTTATCACTATCTCATTCTAATATTTTTTAACTTAATCGTAAAGACATAATTCTTAAAATGAGAAAATGTGGTACTTAATAAGTATTTCTTGACACTAATAAATAAACAATGTATAGTCATTTAGACATTTTGATCATAGGATTTATTTATGTTAATCTTTTATGGATTTTTCGAAATAATTTCATATCATATAGAATTTTAGCTAGACTCATGCTTATAAAAAACCACCACTGTTAGAAATTTCTTTTTCAAATAAAAAAAAAAGTCCGTAAAGCTAAATAATTTTTGCATGTTACATTTATTTAGATTATTTGTTTAAATAATTTCATGTCATCATCCCTAATATTTTTATAAAAAAAAAAGGGCTTTCAATATGTTAATAATTTAAGATTTGTAAATTATATTAGAAATTAATGCCTATAGGATTTTCTCACAATTTAATTATCTTTAACTAACCATTACTACTTTTAGAATTTCTTTTAATCATATCTCAATAAGTTTTTTTTTTATATGATAATGTTTTAAAAGAATTGAAACCATTTACTAGGTCTTAACATTTTTTGCACGCACACTTAGTGATTTTAATTTTACATTTCTTGTTTGTCTTATAAATATGTTTGAGAGGCATACTTGAGATTTTTGTGCTATTTGCTCGTCCTACTTATTTTGTATTGACGCGAGTCTAATTAGGAGCCTTACATTCCTTTTTAGTCTAGAACCACCAAACTTAGAAGTCCAATGCCTCTTGGACCTTAGGATTGGTCGTCAAGCACTTTAGGACGCGCTAGAATTTTTCATTTCTTTTAGTACGCTCTCAAGTTAGAATAATAAATCAAATTAGGAGGGGTAGGGGTAAATAGGACCCTCGGAGATGATGAACTTAAACTCGTGCTTAAATAGGACAAACTATGGTTTTGTCCTTCGGCTTAATAAAGCCATATGACGCCAAATTCGAAAATAAAAGCCGAGTAACTGATCCGAGTAAATAAATACATCAACCAATTTAATTTCTTATCGTTCATTTATTGTTTAAGTTGTTTTGTTCGAATTTTATCATTTAGATCTATTTAGAATTAATAAAATAAAAGACCCTTATTTGTAGACCCCCACATAAATGCGAGATACGGTCGGGACCCGCATTTGCGGACCTCGAAGGGTGCTTAACACCTTCCCTTCGAGGTAACTTGAACCCTTACCCGTTCTCTGGTACATTTTAACCTTAGGCTTAGATCTTTCTAGGATTAGAATGGTATCCTAATGCACCTTAATTCATTAGGTGGCGACTCTTCAAACTCTCCTTAAATCTCAAAAGAGTCGTTGTCACGACGTCGTCCAGGTTCCCATTTCTCCGCGAGGAAAAATGGGGCGCGACAGAGGGTATATGTGTAACACATCTTCCAATGCTTGCACGACAAATCTGAGGCCTGGTTTGTGATCAGCACAAAAAATTGAGTGGAAAAATGGTCTTGGTCGATTCTTAGAGCGACCTGATCAAAAGATAATTTTTCGATCCATATCGCAAAATAGAGTTGGTGCGCGACAGGAGGCGTCGCGGACCAGCACTTATATTTTTCTGAAAATGATTGAAGAGATTGAGAAAACTCGTTCAGAAACTTTTTCTAAAAATACACTGTGCGCGACTAGCCCGCGTCACAGAAGGGGTCTTTTTCAAGTTGAAAATTTCTAAATCATTACGAGGGGTATTCCGGTCAATTCCTTACCCCTCCTAAACTCTATACACGATCTAATAAGGTCATTTGACGTAAAAAGGGTCTAAAACCTTCTACTAGCCTTCATTGTTTTATATATTCTTTTGAAACTTCAGATGAGATGTGCCCATTTACCTACTGTTATTTCCGCTATTCAGTAGAGTTATTTGATTGAATGAATGTGATGAGGCTAAGTGATTCGCTTGGGGACGAGCAATAGTCTCTAGGTGCCGGCCATGCCAAGGGTACCCTCCCGGGGCGTGACACCACGTCTAGGGTACCCTTCCGGGGCGTGACACCACGTCTAGTGTACCCTCCCGGGGCGTGACAATCAATTAATTTCAAAATCCTAAATATTAAAATTATATTCAAACGATAATTATTTGCAAATATAAAAGAAGTAGTTTAATTTTTCCATCATAATTTCGACATTTTTTTATTTTGAAAAATTTGTTGTATTACATACTTTTATTAACAAAATATTTCATAATCAAAATTTCAATTAATTTCAAATTCTTAAATATTAGAATAATAAAAATATTTTTCTTTTCTTTGCTTCATAGCCAGACAATTATATATATAAAATAGTCCTAAATCAAAAGGAAACTAGCATAAAGAAATTATAATCTAAAAGTGAATTTTGAAACTAAATTTATAAAAGTCAATTGAATAATTATATAAAAATAATTTTTGCTAAAATAAATACAATACCTATGTAAACATAATTAAGCAAATGTATTGGCAAAGATGAGAAAATCAATTTAATTATTTATAACATAGATATGTTAATAGTTTATGAATACATTGTTGCACCCTAGAAATTACCAAAACGCACCTAGATGAGAGCACACTTCATAACACATCTTCCCAAACTCTTTTGTTAAATTCAAGGTCAGAAATGCGATCAAAATAAAAAATAATGTGGAAAAATGGTCTTGGTTGATTTTTAGACCAACCAGATCGAAAGATAATTTTTCAAGCAAAACTGCTATTCCAAAAAAGTGCACGACATGTCCACGTCGTAGACGAACACTTAATTTTTGGTCCCATTATTTCTATAGGGTTAGAAAATTAATCAAAAAATAATTTAAATAGAATTACACATAAAACGCATTTGACAAATGCGATTTACGCGTTATTTTCAATTTGTGAAAAAATAGTTTCTGAATGCATTTTTAGTTTTCCGTCAAAAAGATAAACTTAAGGGTGAGAAGTCCGCATCGCGGACTTTCCCCAGTACAGTACTTGACGTTTAGTTTTAAAAGTAAGGGCATTCTAAACTTTTCTGTAACACCCCATTTTTTTAGGCTCCGTTAGCTAAGAATAAGACATCCTTCATATGATATAGGGTTTTAATTGATGATTTTTTATTGAGCATAGGTGTTAAAGTCAATTTCGTAGTGTGAAAATAGAAGTGGAGATGATCTAAGGTCAAATGAACCCTCTATTACGAAGTTAAGCTAAAAACATTCTTAGCATTTGGGTACCAATGTAAGATTTCTTAAAAGTTAGGTGAACTAACGACTTTTAGGTTGTATATACATGCTAAGATCAATTCTTAAGTATTTAAAGTATATTAGATATTATTTAGAGTCAGAAGGGATCTTTTACATCAAGACAAGTCCAAAGAATTTCTACTAAGTTTTCATATGAGTTGATAGAAGGGTCAACTTCAAATGACCATATCTTCTAGAATATAATGATTTATGTGGCCCATAATTTATCAAATTAAAAATCTTTGAATTAGCTTTCCAATGCATCCAAGTTCGCCTTAATCAGATTTCTGAGTAAAACGTTATGATCATTTTACTGGAGACGTGCAGAGCTATCAAAGTCTGCATTATTTTTCCCATGTATTATTTGATATTGAGATTTATGCATTAAATAAAGTATTTAATTTAAATCAGGGTTGTGTATGTTTTTAGCAAGGATGATGTTTTTTATACATTGATGAAAAAAGTGATTTGAATAAGTCTTTGATGTGTGTGTGTGTGTATATATATATATTAAAGAGTTTTCAAAGAGCATGAGCATTAAGTTTAAAGGAGTTTGAGCATTGACTTAAATGTTGTTTTGAGAAGAGAGTCTTGAAGATATGCATAACTTTTGAAGAATATTTATTTTTACGAAAAAGTATATAATTTGTAATTGAAAGTATTGATGAATTGAGATGAAATTGAATTAATAAAAAGGTCCATTGAGACTTGATGAGATGATTTGAATTGTTGATCGATATGAGCACATATTTTAGGATAAGTATTAGCACCAATTTGGGTAAGAGTTGAAAGAACTCAAGTCCCATAAACTATGTAGCCATAGTAGGATGGAGGCCTAGGCTCTCTTGTCCCAAAAGAATACTTAATTTGTGGATCCAATAATTTGAATCGTCCCTTACTTTGGCAAGGTACTGGACGACAACGACAATGATGGTGCAAAGCGTTGTATCATCACTCCTCATATGGTGATGGTTGTCGGTTAAAGAAACTCATTAATGATGAAAATTGAATTTGATTTAATGAAATTGCATATGATTGAGTTGATTTGAAAGGTATTATTTTATATTATTATTATTATTATTAATATATTAAACTTGCATATCATATTGAGTTGAATTGTGCTTTACTTTTGTCATTTTCTCTCAAGTTTTATTCTACTTAGTAATATTACATACCATACATTTCACGTATTGACGCCACTCGGTGCTGCATTATTTCATTTTAGAGATCCTCAGCAAGCACTTCGTTAAAGATCTATTCAGTTTCAAATAGTGGTGAGACCTCCTTGCTTTAGGAGGAATCTTTTATTTTAGTTTAGTCTTTTTTATTGTCTTGAGGTAGCCTATAACATGTCTTGGCACCTTCTTATGAGTTGATAGAGGCTTCATAGAGCGAGTCAAATAAAGTAAAGTGGACTCTTGTCTTACTTTCAGAGTCAATTTTGGAAACTATTATTATTTATTTGAATTGAAACATTGAATTGTTTTAATATAAGATATAAAATTATTTTACATAAGAATTTAAATGCCCACTTGAGTACTTTCTTTTGTTTTATTAAGTCTTCCGCTAATTGAATAAGTAAATTGACCCAAGTGGTTCGCTTGGGAACCAACAATGGTTTCTGAGTGCTAGCCACGCCTAGGGTACCCTCTCGGGATGTAACAAACTTGGTATCTAAGTATAGAGTTCAAGTATCTTAAGGAGTCTATGATGCCATGTGTAGTAGAGTTCTTATTATTGGTGTGAAGCGTGCCACATCCATGTCACGCCCTGGGAGGGTACCCTTGGCATGGCCGGTACTCAGAGGGTATTGCTAGTTCCCGAGCGAACCACTTGGCCTCATCATCACCTCATACTCAACAGTGGAAGAAACATCCTCAAGGAAAAGACTTTAATATAATTAAAGTAATCAAGTTTTTATATAAAATGTTAATTTCCAACAAAAGGAAGTTAAAAAAATAATACATAACATCCTCTAATGTCCATGAAGCCTCTAACTCAAACATCTAGATGGTACCATGACAGACCATGGTTACCCAACTCAAGGAAAATAAAGTACTACTCAAGCTAAATGATAATAATATGGAAATCCTCCGAAAACAAGGAGGTCTCACTGATCCGCTGAATACAAATAGATCCTCAACGAAGCGTCTATCGATGATCTCTAATACTTGTCTCTGCATCATAAAATGATGCAGTCCCAGAAGAGGACATCAGTACGTGGAATGTACTGGTATGTAAAATAGCTTAGTGAAATAGAAACAAGTTGAATAATATAGGAATAACATCAACTCAATATCATACTCCATCAAAATGTCAAATGTCTATCTAAAGAAAGAATAAAGAGTAGACAATGACCCATCAACATCTCATCAATACATCAAACTCACCTCAAGGAAACTAACTCAACTCACATCAACTCGAAGGAAACTCAACTCAACTCGACTCAACTCAACTCAACTCAACTCAACTCAAGGAAACTCGACTCATACCATCACATCAACATCAACATCAAGATCAACATCAACATCAGAGCAGTATCAAAGTAAGACCTCACTGGGAAACCTAACTGGGAGTTTCTCTAACCAACAACTATCACCTATGAGCTAGTGATGATACAACGAAGTGATACCGTTGCCACATCCATCCAGTACCCTGCCCGGGGTAAAGGACATCAACCTCAGTGGATCCACAAGAAAAAAAACCTCAGTCCTCTATTGGGACAAGAAAGGAGCCATCCGCATTACGGTTCAATCCTCTCTTCCTACGCAGGCCACGTAGTTAATGGGTTCAAGTGAGACTCATTCTCACCCAAATCAGTGCTCAATACTCCTCCCAGAACTCGACATGCTCATAAAACATCTACCTCATCAATCCTATAGGGACATAATACCTCATCATCAGTCTCATAGGGACATAATACGTCATCATCAGTCCAATAAGGACATAGTACCTCAACATCAACATCAACATCAACTCATCTCATCAACATCAACATCAACATCAACATCATGAACTCGAATCACTCTTTTTAGAATTTAGTTTTAAGTTTTAAGACTCATGATCATCCTCATCAACATCATCATCAAGACTCTCATTAATTTGAAACACAATCACAATATCACAGACATCATCATCGTCAATGCTCTAGGCTCATTCCCTTAAGATCATTATGCATGCTTTTCAAATAATCATGAAAGGTTATAAAAAATCTCATGAAAAATATTAACTTCAAGAAAACAAATAGTATGATGATCATCAACATAGAAAACATGCAATGTCAAATCAATTTTTCAATGAAAAATTCTCAAGAATTCATGCATGTAAACTCTTCAATCATCAACCCATCTATGACCTCTATGGGGCACATGAGAGAACAATCCCATGTTTTTAGTTTAGCCTTACATACCTAGAAATTTGATATTATAATCAAAATTTCATGAACACTCATTTCTTGGAGAAAATCCTCGATCGCGGTAGTTCTTTTATAGTGGAAGAACTTGGAAATACATTGTTTGAAGTGCTTCTCTTTGATTCTTGAATTCTTGACTTAGAATCTTTAGAGTTCTTGATGAAGAACCCTTATTCATGGAATGAAGAATCAAGGAGTCCATTCTTGGGATTCTTGAATTCGCTTTCTTGAAACCCTAGGTTATAATTTAAGATTTTGTTAGGGATTCATGAATAGGGAGAGAAATTAGCTTAAAGCTTATGAAGCATAACTCATCTTGATGATGAATCTTGAAAGTTAATCCTAATTTGATGACTTTCTTGATGATTCTTGAGCGTTTTATGTTTAGGAGTGAAGGAGAGGGTTTTTTTACTCATGAAACTGACGTTTTATGCGTCTTGGGACCTTAAATGGACCCCCAAAGGTTTTAGGATAAAAGTACCCTAAAAATAAAATAAAGGGACGCCGCTTAGCTTATCCAGAAAGGGTTCGCGATAGGTCCGCATCGCGGGAGCCGTCGCGGACTTTCAGATAGCTCTGCAGGTCTCTTGTAAAATGATCATAACTTTCTACTCCGAACTCTGTTTAACGCGAAATAAGATGCGTTGGAAAGCAAACTCAAAGATCTTTAATTTGATATATTAGGGGTCACCTAACTCATTATACTTTAGGAGATATGGTCATTTGAAGTTAACCCTTCTATCAACTCATACGAAAACTTCATCGGTAGAAATTCTTTGTACTTGAATTGATGTAAAAGATCCTTTTATCATCCCCAATTCTATTCCCACTCTAAGGAGTTAACTTTAACATCTATGGTCAATTAAGATCGTATATCATATGAAGGATGACTCAATTTTTAGAAAAAAAAAGTTGGGGGTGTTACATTTTCTCCCCCTTGGGATCATTCATCCTCGAATGATGAGTAAAGGTAGACATCAAGACACGAATAAGAATTAGAGCTCTTCTCAAAACTCACTCGATCAATCAAACTCTTGACTTCTCATCAATCTCAAACCATATCTATTCAGACTCAGGAATTGACACATCAACTCAGAAATAGACAACTCAATTTAAATCAAGAGTAAGGAAATTACATCCTACATTCTCTTCATCAAGCACGAATGGAACATCGAAACTCAATCAATTTGAATCATTTAGACACCTCGTCAATCAGTCTTTCGAACTCAGGAAGGAATCCATCAACTCAAATCGAGAATAGGAACATCGTATAAACAAGACTCTGAGGACACTCTCATGTTCAAGTCCCCACCTCAATTCTGCTCCTTTTCATGGCACTCTACCCCATCAATGCAAACTCATAACTCTTATTCAAACCTCCACCTAACCACCTCTTCTTCTCCCATTCAAGTCTAGTTCTAAACCTCAAGGTGTTATTCTTAAGATGATCATATTCATACTAAGCTAATCCTCAATACTCAGCTCTATATTCGAAACACTTATTATGAAGTCTTCAATAGTCTATCACCCAGACTCACACAATAACAACCACGCATTCAAGCCTATCATCCTAACCACTTTAAATATGTCTTAGATTTTTTTTCAAGCCTTCTTGTCACTTCTACCTCCACCATTAAATGAGCTCTCACTCAAAGTCACACCAACATACTCTTACCTATCTATTGCGCATCATACCATCTCATTTCTTTCCTCCTCCCCATCTTTATCCCTAGATGGCACAAGTTTAACACCGATATCACCATGAGGATACATTCACTCCTTCTCATCTACCCTCACTCTCAGTCTACTATTAACGGTATCACTATTTGGACGTGGAGGAACTCATCATCTCCCCCTTTGACGAAACCCCCAAACTACTACCTCTCCATGCAAAATAAGCATGATTATACCTCTAAGACTTGATGCTCTACATCATTCTATCAACAGTGGCATAACAAGCCGATGGTCTTTTGCATGCATAAGGTGACATCACAATCAAGAACTCTCACTCTATAGTAACATGTAATCAGAGAATAGTCCTCATCACTCTATTACACTCGTATAATAGCATCCACACATTTAAGCCTACCATAGCAACTTACACCCTCGATCGCATGAACTCTTACCTCGGGAGATACTAATATGGTTTTACCCATCTATTAGACTCCGCACACTTTCTGTAACTCCTCTTCCTCATCTTTAACCTTAAAAAGAAATGGCATCACATCATCATCAGAATTAAGAACTCTTTTTCACTCTTGAATTCTTCCATCTCAAGCTCCTCTCCTCTTCTCTCAAGCCCGAGTCTTAATCAATTGTTAGAAAAAGGACTTAGAATGGGGTTTTAGACCCTTTTTACATTCAATCGATCCAATTTGATTGTGTATTGAATTTAGGAGGGCTTGAAAATTGACCGGAATGCCCCTCATAAAGTTTAGAAATTTTCCCAGTTCGGAATAACCTAGTTCACGATGCGGACTGGTGTATTTTTCTCGGAAAATTTTCTGAATGATTTTTTCCAATCCCGCTGAACAATTTGAAAAAAACCCTAAGTGTCACTTTGCTACAGGTATGCGACGCGCCTCTGTTGCGCACCGACACTGCTTTGGTGTTCGGATTGAAAAATTATCTTTTGATTCGATCGCTTCAAAAATCGACCGAGACCATTTTCTTACTCAAATTTTCATGTTGATCACAAATTCAGCCTCAGATTTTCCATACGAGCATTGGATGATGCGTTACGCGCATCCCCCTCCTCTGGGGGTATTTTGATAATTTTACCATGCGTTACATCATCTCCCCCTTAGCTCTCAAGGTCATTACTCTAAGTTTGTAAATTGATTTCCTCTACTAGGCTGTAAGCATATACCTCTACATGGTCAATGAATCACCATCCACAAGAATATCTTAATCTCTTCTGTTATGCTATCGTTGCATACATATAGCTAGCCACTCATACTCTTTTCAACGGTATCACTTTTAGCTCCTTCCCGTCTCTAAGTAAATCTCTATATTTGTTATTCTTATGGCGTACATAACCACTTCCTATAACTCTCACAATCTAACCTCTTTTTTTGCCTGCTGATGCTCAACTTCTGTGCTCCCATAAATTTAATTGCATAAGAATTAGTCTATCGTGGAAAACTTGCCATCATCTATTGATAAGCCCCAAATCAGTTTAGCTACTCGTTATGATTAAGATTACTTACATCAGCCTACTCCATATTGACAACTCAAATATACTATCTAGATTCTTATAACAGTCATAACTTAGAGCTTCACACATCTTTACACAATCATGGATACATATCTCAAGCCTCTCCTTATTTATTGAGCTATCCTCATCTCACTCGTCTTACCTCCGGGGTAATTGTACTCTGCCCAAAGCATCACTTCCTCACAACTTAGTACCACTCACCTATTCAATCATATCTTTTTATCTGACTAACCTCATAACTCAATGAGTCTCATGAACTCACTGTTTAAAATCATAAGCCTAATTTAGATCTGTCATACTGAAAACACTCTTTTCCTCTATTCAATATCTACACATCACCCTCAATAGTATGAATACTGCAACACATCAACAAAACTTCTTTCTAGTTTGAGCATGCTCTACCATATACTGACAATAACTCTTCCTCTATACATCATCATGAAAATCATAGGGTACCTATGACTCTTTCATTAAACTTATGGCAATCGACTCACTACCTCATTACTTACCTAATAAATATGTAACTCTAACTACAAGCCTCAATCAACCATCACTCTTGTTATCTCGTCGCTTTCTTTCCATCATTATCCTTTAAACTCTGGGATGATTCGATTCTACTCAAGGTTGATAAACTCTTAGGTGGTAACATTAAATTCTTTAGAGACATAAGTTCCTCTATCATAGGTCACGTCGGAAGCAAGTTTTAAAAAAAATGGGTCTAGGTACATCTAGAGCTAACTCAAATGCACGATTTATATGAGTAATAGTGCATTTTTTCTGGTTAATCAACTTCGCACACTAGTCGGCTTCTCTCAAGCCCGGTGTAGTCTTTCTACCATTCTGATTACTTTATCTCTGAGGATCTTATCTGTAAGAGTTTGAACATTGTTATCTCTATCACCTCGTGGATGAGACATAGTCGAAAGGTTTAGAGCAATGCACGAGTCATCGTAGATTTCTTAGGTAAGAGCTCTATCGCACGATTAAGAATCTGAAAGAAGGGAAACTTTTCCTGATGTTCTATAGCCTCCCTATTATGGATGTGACGCACTTCACACCTATAATAATGACTCTACTGGACATGGATTCATAGACTCCTTAGGACTCTTGAACTGTGTGCTCTGATACCAAGTTTGTCACGCCCCAGGACGGTACCCTTGGCGTGGCCGGCACTCAGAGGCTATTACTAGTCCCCGAGCGAACCACTTGGCCTTATCATCACCTCATACTCAACAACGGAAGTAACATCCTCAAGGAAAAGAATTTAATATAATTAAAGTAATCAAATTTTTATATAAAATGTTAATTTCCAAGAAAAAGAAGTTGGAAAAATAATACATAACATCCTCTACTCAATGTCTATGAAGCCTCTAACTCAAACATCTAGATGGTACCATGACAGGCCATGGTTACCCAACTCAACGAAAATAAAGTACTACTCAAGCTAGATGATAATAATATGGAAATCCTCCCAAAACAAGGAGGTCTCACCGATCAGCTGAATGTGAATAGATCCTCAGCGAAGCGCCTGTTGATGATCTCTAATATCTGTCTCTGCATCATAAAATGATATAGTCCTAGAAGAGGACATAAGTACGTGGGAATGTACTGGTATGTAAAATAGCTGAGTGAAACAGAAACAAGTAGAATAATATAGGAATAGCATCAATTCAATATCATACTCCATCAAAATGTCAAACGTTTATCTAAAGAAAGAATAAAGAGTAGACAATGACCTATCAACATCTCATCAATACATCATCAATACATCAAACTCACCTCAAGGAAACTCAACTCAACTCACATCAACTCGAACAAAACTCGACTCAACTCAACTCAACTCAAGGAAACTCGACTTATACCATCACATCAACATCAACATCAACATCAACATCAACATCAACATCAACATCAACATCAACATCAACAATAGAGTTCTATCAAAGTAAGACCTTGCTGGGAAACCTAACTGGGAGTTTCTCTAACCGACAACCACCACCTATGAGCTAGTGATGATACAACGAAGCGATGCCATTGCCACATCTATCCAGTATCCTGCCCGGGGTAAATGACATCAACCTCAGTGGATCCACAGGAAAAAAATCTCAGTCCTCTATTGGGACAAGAAAGGAGCCATCCACATTGCGGTTCAATTCTCTCTTCCTACGTGGTCCACATAGTTAATGGGTTCAAGTGAGACTCACTCTCACCCATTTCGGTGCTCAATACTCCTCCAAGAACTCGACATGCTCATAAAACATCAACCTCATCAGTCCTATAGGGACATAATACCTCATCATCAGTCTCACAGGGACATAATACATCATCATCAGTTCCATAGGGACATAGTACCTCAACATCAACATCAACATCATCTCGTCTCATCAACGTCAACATCAAAATCAACATCTAGACTCGAAACACTCTTTTTAGAATTTAGTTTCAAGTTTTAATATTCATGAACATCATCCTCATCAACATCATCATCAAGATTCTCATTAATTTGAAACACAATCACAATATCACAGACATCATCATCGTCAATGCTCTAGACTCATTCCCTTAAGATCATTATGCATGCTTTTCAAATAATCATGAAAGGTTATAAAAAAACTCATGAAAAATATTAACTTCAAGAAAACAAATAGTATGATGATCATCAACATAGAAAACATGCAATGTCAAATCAATTTTTCAATGAAAAATTCTCAAGAATTCATGCATGTAAACTCTTCAATCATCAACCCATCTATGACCTCTATGGGGCACATGAGAGAACAATCCCATGTTTTTAGTTTAGCCTTACATACCTAGAAATTTGATATTATAATCAAAATTTCATGAATACTCATTTCTTGGAGAAAATCCTCGATGTCGGTAGTTCTTTTATAGTGGAAGAACTTGGAAATACATTGTTTGAAGTGCTTCTCTTTGATTCTTGAATTCTTGACTTAGAATATTTAGAGTTCTAGAAGAAGAACCCTAATTCATGGAAAGAAAAATCAAGGAATCCTTTCTTGGAATTCTTGAATTCGCTTTCTTGAAACCTTAGGCTATAATTTAAGATTCTATTAGGGATTTATGAATAGATAGAGAAATTAGCTTAAAGCTTATGAATAATAACTCACCTTGATGATGAATCTTGAAAGTAATCCTAATTTGATGACTTTCTTGATGATTCTTGAGCGTTTTATGTTTAGGAGTGAAGGAGAGGGTTGTTTTACTCATGAAACTGATGTTTTATGCGTCCTGGGACCTTAAATAGACCCCCCAAAGTTTTAGGATAAAAATACCCTCAAAATAAAATAAAGGGACGTCGCTTAGCTTATCCTGAAAGGGTTTGTGATAGGTCCGCATCGCGGATCCATCGCGGACCTTCAGATAGCTTTGCAGGTCTCCAGTAAAATGGTCATAACTTTCTACTCCAAACTCTGTTTAACGCGAAATAAGATGCGTTGGAAAGCTAACACAAAGACCTTTAAGTTGATATATTATGGGTCACCTAACTCATTATACTTTAGGAGATATGATCATTTGAAATTGACCCTTCTATCAACTCATACGAAAACTTCACTAGTAGAAATTCTTTGGACTTGAATTGATGTAAAGGATTCTCTTATCATCCCCAATTCTATTCCCACTCTAAGGAGTTAACTTTAACATCTATGCTCAATTAATATCGTATATCATATGAAAGGTGACTCAATTTTTAGAAAAAAAAAGTTGGGGTGTTATAATCCATGATAGAGAGGCTATAGAACATTTGGAATTGTCTAACTTCTTTCATATTCTAAATCGTGCAATAGAGCTATTTTCTAAGAAAATTTGTGATGATTCGTACGTTGCTCTAAACCTTTCAATTATGTCTAATCTACAAGGTAATAGAAATAATATTTTTCAGACCCTTATCAAAAATTTTCTCTATGATAAAGGAATTAGAATGGTGTAGAGACTGCACTTGGTTTGAGAGAGGCCAACTAGTGTGCTGAGTTGATTGATTAAAAAAAATGCACTCTTATTCATGTGAATTGTGCGTTTGAGTGATGCCAAGATGTACCTGGACTCTTTTATCCAAAACATGCTTCTTATGTTATTCGTGAGAGAGAAAGTTATATCTCTAAAGGTTTAATGTTACCATCTTAGGAAGTGTTATTTGAGGTGTGGTAATCAATGAGTAGAATCGAGTCCTCCTAGAATTAAAAGGACGATAGTGGAAAAGAAGAGAAAGGATAGTGAGAGTGATGGTTGATTGAGGCTTGTAACTATAGTTATGTATTTATTAGGTAAGTAATAGGGTGATCAGTTGATTGGCATAAGTTTCGATGAATGAGTAGTAAGTGCCATTTGATTTTCCTAATGAGGTATAGAGAAAGAGTTCTCTTTAGGGTATGTTCGATTGTGCTCAAACTTGAAAGTGGTTTATGTTGAAGGGTTATAGTATTTGTATTAGTAAGGGAAAAGTATAGATATTCAATTGGGGAATAAGGTACTTTCAAGGTGATAGATCTCAAACTAGGCTTACGATTCGGAAGGGAGATCCCTATGTGATTCATAAAGTTACGAGCTTAGCTAGGTCAAGAGGTACAATGAATAGGTGAGTATTATTTTGAGTTGTGAAGGGGGGATATGTTGATTAATTATTTGCTTTAAGATTTTAGTTGGCCTATGTTCCTCTTGAGTCAGTATTTGAGTATGCAAGTTCTTCATTGTATTCGTGCCAAATGATGATATTGGAGATAAAGTTTCAACTTTAGATATTGAGTATGAAGTCAATTATTGAGAATGAGTATCCGAGTGTTTGAGTTCTTGATAGTATTCATGCTTGATGGGTCTCCTAGTTTACTGATTATTCAAGGACAAATGATCCTAAGGGAGAGATAATGTAACACCTCAATTTTTTTAGGCCCAGTTAGCTAAGAATGAGCCATTCTTCATATGATATAGGATTTTAATTGATGATTCTTAACTGAGAATAGGTTTTAAAGTCAATTTCTTAGTGCAGGAATAGAATTGAAGATGATCTAACTGTAACACCCGGTAAAATTACCAAAGTATCCTAGAGGGAGAGTATACGCGAAATGCATCTTCCAATGCTCGTATAGCAAATCCTAGGCTAGACTTGTGATCAACATGAAAAATTGAGTGGGAAGATGGTCTCAGTCGATTTTTATAGTGACCCGATCAAAAGATAATTTTTTGATTTGAAGCGCAAAACAATGTTGGTGTGCGACAGAAGTGCGTCGCGGACCAGCACTTATATTTTTTTTAAATTTTTTGACAAGATTGAGAAAACTCATTCAGAAACTTTTTCTAAAAATACACAGTGCGCGACCAGTCCGCGTCAAGGACTAGGCTTTTCAAAGCTAAAAATTTCTAAATTTTATGAGAGGTATTTCGTTGTATTTTCAACCCCTCCTAAACTCAATACACTATCTAATTAGGTTGTTTAAGCGTAAAAAAAGGTTATATAACGTATTTCAAGTATTTCAAAAACCTTTAACAAAAATAGCCAGGGTTTGAGGAAAGAGTAGAAGAGCTTGAAATTATTGAATTCAAGAGGAAATCCTTGAAGTGATTGTTAAGAGGTTCATCCTAGGTATGTAAGGCCACCTAAAGCGTTGGTCTGTGTTCATCCACGCGCCCCTTCGACTTCTTGTGTTAAGATCATGGGTACAAAATTGCATGTTTTAAATGCTGTGATTTCTTAAGTTCTAAATTCTTGCACATGTTGGAGTTTTCATTAATTTACTTGAGTCAATTTATGAGTTGCATCGTTATTATTATGAAATATGAATGTTATTCGAATATTTGATACTCTATCCCTAAATTTAGTATTTTCTTATTTATGTACTGAATTGAGAAGTATGAATTTAAATCTTCTAAACCCATGAATTGAACCCGAAAAGTATATTTCTTATTTCATATATGTATATAAATAATACCTATTTCATCTTATGAGTTGAGCCTGGATAAGATGATGTTCATGACCGAAATCATTAAGTCTTGCATGGTATGAGTTAGAGTCATGAGTTGCATTGCATAAATAATGGCCCCGAGTTATTGAGTTATTGAGACACTGAGTTGAGTTATTGAGAAACGAGTTGGCTCACTGAGATGAGTTTGAGTTGATTTTCTATTAGCACATTTTAGTCTTGGAAGGAGTATTGGCCACCGAGCGGGTGATTGAGTGGCACCCCAAGAACTTTGGTGCCACATAGGATGGTCACATAGGATAATTTTGGTGGCCCATGTCCTAATAGATGGATATTCTCTTTGGGTCCAAGAGTCAGTTATAGGTAGAGGTTGACGCCCTTTTCCTTGGAAAAATTAGGGCGGGCGTGGTAACGATGTCTTTTTGTTTGTACACCACCAAGCCCTCGGTGGTGGGGGTTTGTTGGTTAGAGAAACTTCCAAGCAACACTTGAGTTGGGGCTATCATGGTTTTCAAACTGACTTGCATTAAACACTGAGTTAAATTTTAAAGCATGATTTTAAACTTTAAACTTACATCGTTTATTTGAGTTGAGATATGAGATGAGGAAAAACATGATTTTAAACTTTGAAACTTACATCGTTTATTTGAGTTGAGATATGAGATGAGGAAAAGCATGATTTTAAACTTTAAACTTGCATTATTTATTTGAGATGAGACATGAGATGAGGAAAAGTATGATTTTAAACTTTAAACTTGCATTATTTATTTGAGATGAGACATGAGACGAGGAGTTGAGTTTTGAGTCGAGTTAGTTTATTGAGTTTGAGCCTTACTTGTTTCTTGAGCCATCTTACATACAGTACATTCCACGTACTGACGCCACTCGACGCTGCATTATTTCATGATGTAGATACAGGTGATAGAAGACTTCAGCAGGCGCACTGTTGAAGTTCAGTGTTTCTGAGTTCCAGAGTGGTGAGCCCTCCTTGCTATTTGGAGGAGCCTTTATTTTATTTGATTAGTTACTTTCGTTTTCTTTGAGTTGGGTAACCTTGGCTTGTCATGGTACCATCTAGATGTTAGAGGTAGAGGCTTCATAGACATTGAGTAGAGGATGCTGAGTATTGTTTTTTCAAACTCTTGTTTATTGGAAATTCCCTTCTATTTAAGACTTAGTTTGCTTACCTTACAGTCTTTTCTTGAGCATTTTTCTTCCGGCTGTCAAGTATGATGTGACTATGAGTCCAAGTGGTTCACTTGGGGACTAGAAAAAGTCTTTGAGTGCCGGCTACGCCAAAGGTACCCTCCCGGGGCATGATACTAAGGTCACGCGAACCCTCTAGTACGAAGTTAAGCTGAAAACTTTCTTAGTGTTTGAGTTCTAATGTAAAATTATACAAAAGTTAGGTGGACTAATAACTTTAGGTTGTATATACATGATTAGATCAATTAATAAGTATTTAAAGTATATTATATATAATTTAGAGTCATAAGGAATCTTTTACATCAAGCCAAGTCCAAAGAATGTCTACCGACTAAGTTTTCGTATGAGTTGATAAAAGGGTCAACTTCAAATGACCTTATCTCCTAAATTATAAGGGTTTATGTGGCCCATAATATATCAAATTAAATATATTTGAATTAGCTTTCCAACTCATCCAATTTTGCTTTTATCAGAGTTTGGAGTAAAACGTTATGACTACTTTACTGGAGACATGTAGAGGTGTTCGACGTCTATGATAGCTCTGTGTCACGGACTGGATGTGGACTCTTTTGGAAAAATTAATGACGTCTTTTTTATTATTTTATGGGGTTATTTTCATTTTATAACCTTTGAGGGTTTATTTTAGTGTCCCAAAGTGCATATAAGTCACTTTTTCATAAATAAAACCCTCTCCTTCACTCCTAAATATAAATGCTCAAGAATCATCAAGTTAGGGTTAACTTTCAAGATACATCATCAAGGTAAGTTATTCTCCATAAATTCCAAGCTTCTCAACCCAATTTTCTTCATATCATAAGTCTCTAATAGAAATCTTAAATCATAACTTAGGGTTTCAAGAAACGAATTCATGAATTCCAAGAAAAGATGTCTTGATTCTTCTTTTTCTTCAAGAATAAGGGTTCTTCATCAAGAACTTTAAAGATTCTAAGTCAAGAACTCAAGAATCAAAGAGAAGCCCTTTAACCAATATTTTCTTCAAGTTCTTCCACTCTAAGGGAATATAAAGAGAATTTCTTTTCTCAAGAACAAGTATAAAAGTTCCAATATCAGAGATTTTCTCCAAGAAAGCTAGTATTAATCAGATTTCGATTGTAATATCAACTTTTCAAGTATGTAAGGCTATCAAAGCATTGGATTGAGTTTTTCCACACGCCCCATGTCTAATATTCTATTTTTGATGTGTATTGAATTGGGTAAAAACCTATTTTTTAAATTCCAATGAGTCAATTCTCCTTATATTGTGTTTTATATAATGACGTATTAAAGTTATTATTATTTTATTTTTAGAATTGTTTTGTGTGTTTATGTTCCAATGAACCCTAGTTGAGCTAATGATCATAATTTTTTCCATGCATTATTTGATATTGAGATTCATGATTTTCATGCATTGAATAAAGCATTTGATTTAAATCAGGATTGCGTATGTTTTTAGCAAGGATGATGATTTTTATGCATTGATTAAAAAGGTGATTTGAATTAGTATTATATATATAATATATATTTTAAAGAGTTTTCAAAGAGAACGAGCATTGATTTTAAAGGAGTTTGAGTATTTAGTTAAATGTTGTTTTGAGAAGAGTCTTGATAAGATATGTATGAATTTTGAAGGATATTTATTTTTATGAAAAAGTATATGATTTGCAATTGAAAGTATTAATGAATTGAGATAAATTGAATTGATAAAAAGGTCCATTGAGACTTGATGAGATGATTTAAATTGTTGATAGATATGAGCACATATTTTGGGAGAAGTATTAGCACTGATTTGGGTAAGAGTTGAAAGAACTCAAGTCCCATAAATTATGTGGCAATAGTAGGATGGAGGCCTAGCTTCTCTTGTCCCAAAAGAGGACTTAATTTGTGGATCCAATAATTTGAATCTTCCCTTACTCCGACAAGGTACTGGACGACTGCGGTAATGTCAATGAAAACCGTTGTATCATCACTTGCTCATATGGTGATGGTTGTCGGTTAAAGAAACTCCCTAACAATGAAAATTGAATTTGATTTAATGAAATTGCATAGGATTGAGTTGAATTGAAAAGTGTTTTTTATACTATTATTATTATTTTAAACTTGCATATCATATTGAGTTGGATTGTGCTTTGCTTTTGTCATTGTTTTCTCCCGAGTTTTATTCTACTCAGCCATATTACATACCGTATATTCCACTTACTGAAGCCACTTGGCAATACATCATTTCATGATGCAGATGTAGGTTTTAGAGATCCTCAGCAAGAACTTTGTTGAAGTTCTATTCAGTTTCAGATAGTGGTGAGACCTTTTTGCTTTCAGATGAACCCTTTTATTTTAGCTTATTCTTTTTTATTGTCTTAAGGTAGTCTTGAACATTTCTTAGCACATTCTTATGAGTTGATAGAGTCTTTACAGACCGACTCAAATAAAGTAAAGTGGAGTCTGTCTTACTTTCAGAGTCAAATTTGGAAAATTATTATTGTTTATTTGAATTGATACACTGAATTATTTTGATACAAGATATAAAATTATTTTACATGAGAATTTGAATACCCACTTGAGTACTTTCTTTTGTTTTATTAAGTCCTCCGCTAATTGAATAAGTAAATTGATCCAAGTGGTTCTCTTGGGAGCCAAAAATGGTTTCTGAATTCCTGCCACGCCTAGGGTTCCCTATCAAGGCTTAACAAACTTGGTATCAAAGCACAAAATTCAAGTGTCCTAAGGAGTCTATGAAGCTATGTCTAGTAGATTTCCTATTATTGATGTGAAGTGCGCCACATCCATAATAGGGAGGCTATATCACATTAAGAATTGTCTCACTTTTTTCATATTCTAAATCTTGCAATAGATCTATTCTCTAAAATAATTTGTGATAATTCATGCATTGCTCTAAACCTTTCAAGTATGTCTAATCTACAAGGTAATAGAAATAGTATTGTTCATACCCTTACCAATGAGTTTCTCTACGATAAAGTAATCAGAATGATGTAGAGACTGCACCAAGCTTGAGAGAAGCCAACTAGTGTGCTGAGTTGATTGATTCAAAAAAATGCACTCTTATTCATTTGAATCGTGCACCTATGTTAGGACAAGATGTACCTAGGCTCTTTTATCCAAAACATACTTCTGATGTTATTCATGAGAGAGAAAGTTATATCTCTATTAGTTTAATGTTACCATCTTAGGAAGTTTAATTTTAGGTGTTATAATCTATGAGTAGAATTGAGTCCTCCTAGAGCTAGAAGGATGATAGTGGAGAACAAGAGAAAGGATAGTGAGAGTGATGGTTGATTGAGGCTTGTAACTATAGTTATGTATATATTAGGTAAATAATGGGGTGATGAGTTAATTGACATAAGTTTCGATGAAAGAGTAGTAAGTACGATTTGATTTTCCTAATAAGGTATAGAGAAATCGTTATTGTTAAGGTATGTTTGAGTTGCTCAAACTAGGAAGAGGTTTATGTTGAAGGGTTATGGTAATATTAGTGAGGGAGTGGTATAGATATTCAATAGGGGAATAGGGTATTTTCAAGGTGATAGATCTCAAACTAGGCTTATAATTTTGAAGGGAGATCCCTATGTGACTCATAAAGTTATAAGCTTAGCTAGGTAAAGAGGTACAATGAATGGGTGAGTAGCACTTGAGTTGTGAAGGGGGGATATAGTGATCGATTATTCTCTTTAAGATTTTAGCTGGCCTATGTTCCTCTTGAGTTAATACTTCAGTATGCAAGTTCTTCATTGTATTCATGCCTAATGATGATATTGGAGATAAAGTTTCAACTCGTGAATGAGTATTCGAGTATCTGAGTATTTGAGTTCTTGATGGTATTCATGCTTGATGGGTCTCCTAGTTTACTCATCATTCGAGGACGAATGATCCCAAGGGAGAGATAATATAATATCCCAATTTTTTTAAGCTCAATTAGCTAAGAATGAGCCATCCTTCATATGATATAGGATTTTAATTGATGATTCTAAATTAATCATAGGTGTGAAAGTCAATTTCTTAGTGTGGGAATAGAATTTGAGATGATCTAATGTCACACGAACCCTCTAAAACAAAGTTAAGCTAAAAACTTTCTTCGCGTTTAAGTTCCAATGTTATATTTTATAAAAGGCAGGTGGACTAATAACTTTAGTTTGTATATACATCCTAAGATCAATTCCTAAGTATTTAAAGTATATTAGATATTATTTAGATTTATAAGGAATCTTTTACATCAAGCCAAGTCCCACGAATTTCGACCGACTAAATTTTTGTATGAGTTGATAGAAGGGTCAACTTCAAATGACCATATCTCCCAAAATATAATGATTTTATGTGGCCCAAAATATATCAAATTCAAGATCTTTGAATTAGATTTCCAACGCACCCAATTTCGCTTTGATAAGAGTTCTGAGTAAAACGTTATGACCATTTTACTGGAGACGTGAAGAGCTGTCCGAAGTCTGTGGTAGCTCCGCCATCGCGGACTGGACGAGGAATCTTCTGGAAAAATTAGTGACATCTTTTTTTTTAATGATTTTATGGGGTTATTTTAATTCTATAACCTTTGAGGGTTTATTTTAGTGTCCCAAAAGGCATAGAATTCAGTGTTTCATAAATAAAACCCTCTCCTTCACTTCTAAACATAAGCGCTCAAGAATCATCAAGTTAGGGCTAGCTTTCAAGATCCATCATCAAGGTAAGTTATTATTCATAAATTCCAAGCTTCCCAACCCAATTTTTTCATCTAGTCATGAATCTTTAAGAGAAATTTTGAATCATAACCTAGGGTTTCAAGAAAACGAATTCAAGAATTTCAAGAAAAGATTTCTTGATTCTTCTTCTTCAAGAATTAGGGTTCTTCATAAAAAACTTTAACGATTTTAAGTCAAGAATTCAATAATCAAAGAGAAGCCCTTTAACCAATATTTTCTTCAAGTTCTTCCACTCTAAGGGAATTACAAAGAGATTTTCTTTTCTCAAGAACAAGCATCAAGGTTCCAAGATCAAAGATTTTCTCCAAGAAAGCTAGTATTCATCAAATTTTAATTGTAATATCAACTTTTCAGGTATATAAGGCTACCATAGCATTGGATTGAGTTCGTCCACGCACCCCACGTCTAAGTTTGTATTTTTGATGAGTATTGAATTGGGTAAAAACCTAGTTTTAGAATTCAAATGAGTCAATTCTCCTTATATTGAGTTTTATATAATGATGTATTAAAGTTATTATTATTTTATTATTGGAATTGTTGTTCGTTGTTACTTTCTCATGAACCCTAGTTGAGTTAGTAATCACAATTTTTCCCATGCATTATTTAATATTGAGATTCATGCCTTTCATGCATTAAATAATGTATTTGATTTAAATCAAGATTGTGTATGTTTTTAACAAGGATTATGATTTTTATGCATTGATGAAAAAATATATTATATTATATATATATATATATATATATATATATATATATATATATATATATAATATTTTAAAGAGTTTTTAAAGAGCACGAGCATTGATTTTAAAAGAGTTTGAGCATTGAGTTAAATATTGTTTTGAGAAGAGTGTCTTTATAAGATATGTATGACTTTTGACAAATATATGTTTTTATGAAAAAGTATATGATTTGTAATTGAAAGTATTGATGAATTGAGATTAAATTGAATTGATAAAAAGGTACATTTAGACTTGATGAGATAATTTAAATTGTTGATAGATATGAGCACATATTTTGAGAGAAGTATTAGCATTCATTTGGGTAAGAGTTGAAAGAACTCAACTCGCATAAACTATGTAGCCATCGTAGGATGGAGGCCTAGCCTCTCTTGTCCCAAAAGAAGACGTAATTCATGGACCCAATAATTTGAATCATCCCTTACCCCGGTAAGGTACTAGACGTCTGCGGCAATTGAAGTGCAAAGTATTATATCATCACTTGCTCATATATATGGTGATGGTTGTCGATTAAAGAAACCCCCAAATGATGAAAGTTGAATTTGATTTAATGAAATTGTATATGATTGAGTTGATTTGATATTGTTTTATATTATTATTTTAAAAGTTGCATAAATATTGAGTTGGATTGTGATTTGCTTTTGTCATTGAGTTTTCTCTCGAGTTTTATTCTACTAATCCGTATTACATACCATACATTCCACGTACTAACGCAACTCGGTACTACATCATTTCATGATGAGATACAGTTTTAGAGATCCTCAGCAAGCATTTTGTTGAAGAACTATTCAGTTTTTGATAGTGGTGAGACCTCCTTGCTTTCAGAGAAACCTTTTTGTTTTAGTTTAATCTTTTTTATTGTCTTGAGGTAGCCTTGAACATGTCTTGGCACCTTCTTATAAGTTGATTCAAATTAAGTAAAGTGGAGTCTATCTTACTTTCAGAGTCAATTTGGAAAATTATTATTATTTATTTGAATTTAAACATTGAATTATTTTGATACAAGATATAAAATTATTTTACATGAGAATTTGAGTGTCCACTTGAGTACTTTCTTTTGTTTTATTAAGTCGTCTGCTAATTAAATAAGTAAATTGATCCAAGTAGTTCACTTGGAAATTAGTAATGGTTTCTGAGTGCCAGCCACACCTAGGGTACCCTCTCAGGGCGTGTCATTTTCCCTACCAATCCTAGACCCAAACTCTATCGCTTTGAGATTGTTTTCGCCCCAAAAACCCATAACCGGACCATTCTTTCAACTTTCACAAACATCATTCAGAAAAAGAACGATTAAGGAAAAGAGAGAAGGGCTAGGACTTGACAAAGTCTCTCCAAATTTCTAAGAAAACTCGTGTCCAAGTATGTAAGGCCACCTAAAAATTCTATTTTTGTGCTTATTCTACGTTCTTAGCAAGAAATCTAGCCAAGAGTCAAGTCAGTTTTATTCTAGTGAAGTTCATGAGAAATACTAAAGTTTTACCATGAATTTATATTTGTAATTATTATTCTTATTCTAAGAGTTTCATTATTGAGCATGTTTCTTTAAATCATGAAGTATTACTACAATTACAAGAATTCTAGTTGAGTTGAGAATTATTTTCCTAGCATGTTTTACTTACATTAAAGGATAACCAGTTTACTACAAGTATTTACCCAGACATATGCACAGTTTGAGTTAAAAGATTCTCTTGAGATTGATTAAGAGATAAGTTTGAGAAAAACTAGTTTAAAGAAAATATATAGAGCCAAGGCCAAAGTAGCATATTTTCAGGGGACAATTTTCATGGTTATTGGGCCTAGTGCATGTTTTGGGAGTAGTATTGAGCACTGATATGGGTACGAGTTTAGATTACTCTAACCTCATAAACTACGTAGCCAGCATATGATAGGATTGTACCAGATGTACAACTCCTCATATGCCACTGAGATGACCCAATTTATATAAATCCCCAACACTTCATCCCTTATCTGGCAAGGTATGGGATGGCCCTGGCAACATGGGCAGAACGTTGTATCATCGCGAAGCTCATAGTGATACTTGTCGGTTAGAGAAACTACCCAAGTTACATTATACATTATTTCTAGACACAAACAGAGTTACATTTATTTATGCATTATATCATATATTTTTCTCTAATGCATTACTTATGTTATTGACTACATTAAATCTGTGATTTGAGCATTTTATCCTGAGTTTTCCAGTTTTTGCTATTTAACATACTTGTACATTCCACTTACTTACGTCTTTTGGACCTGCATAATTTTACGATGTAGACATAAGTGATAGTCCCCCAGTAGTGTAAGGACCCGGATTTTTGAGCGGCTTTACCAGACCTCTTAGTACCGTCACGAGCAAAAAACTTGCCAAGCATCGTTTCATAGAAGGCCCACATGGTCCGTGTGAAGCCACACGGACAGTGTGGCCTCCTGTGGAGGGACACTTGGTCAAGATTTCGACAAAGTGGAATGAGATGGAGAATTTCAGACGAAGTGAGGGCACACGACCACCCATACGGTTTGTGTGGTGTGTCACGGGCCGTGTGGCCCTCCGTGTAGCTCGTTACTTAAAATTTTTTCCAAGTATGAAAGTACCGTCTCGTAACTATTTCATGCGGAAATTTCCCAAGTATTATCACATGGCCCTTGACACGACCCGTGTAGCGTCACACATGCTGTGTAGCCATCTGTTTGGTACCACTTAGCATCAGATGAATTCCAAATGTTGGCATTGGAAAAATTGTCTAAGTGACAAATCATGGGCACGGTTCACGGTCCATTTGATGATTCATGAACCGTCTAGGTGATCGTATGGACCTGATGGTTCAAATTTTGCCTGTTTCATTAATGGCGTTTATGTAATTTCAATTTATTTTTATTATGAATTGTGACCTTTTACCTATCTTAAACCCCTAATTTAGCTGATATCCCTCCCCTCTTAATTCATTATCCTTAAAGCTTCTACCCCTCATTAGATCACCTCTCAAATACTCCCGACTCTCCCCTCTCAAGATTCAAAGCAAGGGTTTAATTGGAGCTCAAATTCAAGCGAAGTCCTTCCCCAAATTCAGCTCCTCAATCAAGGTATATGGGATTGATTCTTGGTCCCTTCCAACCAAGAAGACCCAAAAACCCTTTTAATTGATTTCATGAATTTTAGTTTACTTAAAATGTGGGTTTTCATTATTTGATTTTATTAAATCCAATTGATGTATGACTGTATTCTACCCATGATTTCAATTCACTTTGATCACTATTATGATGATTTCATTGAGTTATGAACATGCATGTCCCCTTTAAAGTTGATTTATGCATGGGTGATCTATATTACGATTTACATGTGGATTTAATTATGGATTTCCTCAATTTCATTTTCATGGCTGATTTTAATTTGAATCAATTTTATCCATGCTAATCTCACATCATGCATTACATTTGCAATTTTTTAGATTGGTTTATAAGGAAATTATGAAGTGGGGCAAGCCCAATTAAGTTTTATGAAACAATTATGATACGATTTTGGTAAGGCATTGGTTATGGCAAGAATGATCACATACATATCTTATGATTATGTCTCTTTGAGTATCTCGGGTGCTTGCACCATCTCGTATGTGTGAATGAGCTATTCCTTGCATGAGTATCATGATTATGGATTATTATTTGGCATTTGAGCCTAAATGTTCATTGGACGGTTTTGAAATGATTATTGTACCTTTTGAAATCATATAAATGTATAAGTAATCATGTAGGATGTTTTGACTTAACACCGATGGATTGGGGGTATTACGCCTAACCCTAAGGGCCCTCTCTCTTTCCTCGAACTATGTGCCAACATAGGAACGTTAGCCATAACCGAAAAGATCGAGTCATAAGGAATGGTTATTCGTTTATTTTGTTTATGATATGATTATGGAAAATCCTTCTGAAAAGCGCGGTCATAAAGAAGGTGACCATCCACCGAAAAATGTGCTCGTAAGAGATGATGTAGATTACTTTTGGCAAGTAATCTTCTCTACCGATGGGAGGTCTCTATCAGACTAATTAATGTAATAGCTCACATGAGTTTGATATGTCAGTTATAGTCCATCCCTACTATATATGAGCATTGTTGCATTTCATGCATCATAAATTTATGGCATCTTGTATATTTCTCCATTGGATATATAATTTTTTCTATATTATGTGCCCTTGTCATCTAACATTGAAATGCAGGTTTTGGTAAGTCATATGCATTGTATGCCCTTATACTTAGTAGATTCAAATGTACTAACACATACTCTATGCCCACATGATTTTCACCATGTAGGGTCCGAACACTTCAATTACCAACCGTTTGACAAGTAGTTCGAAACAAAAGAGGACTTGTGGTGAGTCCCATGCTCCAAGGACAAGCCATCCGCTCTCTACGTATGCTATCTCAGATTTTCCTTTCTTATTTGAGGGTGAGCCCGGAACATGTCTCGGTCCTCGTTCCATCTTGACTAGAGGCAGTTGTTGGACAACATGTAGGCTATGTGTTTTATTTGGCTTATGGATTCGTTTGGATTGATTTATGAAGAATCTTATGTCACGACCCGAGGTTAGGTCCTAGATGTGACACGGTGAATGGGAACCTGAGAGTCCTCAAACAAGCCTCAAGTATCTAAATCCACATCATCGGTTCAGGGATAGCATTCAATTAATAACACATAGTTCTAGGGGATGGGGAAATAGGACTCACGCTATGGGGCAATATGGGGCTAGGGACTTCCCACATTTCCACACCAAACATACATATAGTCAAATAGGAGCTTCTCATAAATCATTCCAACAATACTTAAGCAAGGTACTAGTTATAACAAACGAATTTCAAAAGAGTTACATAATGTCCAACAATGCCTCTAGTCAGAAGGAACGGGGGCTAGGACAAGTTCCGGGCTCAACCTCAAATAAGAAAGAACGTTTTGAAATAGCATAAAATAAAAGCAGTTGTCTCGTCCTTGAAAGACGGGATTCACCATGGTATACTCCGAAATTGGACTAGTCGTCAACCTGTTGGTACTCAAAGTGCTCGAACCCTTCATGGTAAAGTCATGTAGGCATAAAGTATGTGTCAGTACATTTGAATGTACTAAGTATGCGGGCATACAATGCATATGACTTACCAAACCTGCATTTCAATGTTAGATGACAAGGGCAAATAATATAGAAAGAATCATATATCCAATGGAAATATATACAAGATGCCATGAAATTATGATGCATGAAATGCAACAATGCTCATATATATTGGGGATGGACTATAACCGACAAATCAAACTCATGCGAGCTATTACACGAATTAGATCGATTGGGACCTCTCACAAGTAGGGAGAAGATTACTTGCCAAAGGTAATCTACATCACACCTTACAACCACGCTTTTCAGTGGATGGTCACCTTCCTTACGACTCGCTTTTCATAAGAATTTTTCATAATCATATCATATCATAAACATAGTAAATGAATAACCATTCCTTACGACCCAGTCTTTTTGGTAATGGAAAACATTCCTATGTTGGCACATAGTTCAAGGAAAAGGAGAGGGCCCTTGGGGATAGCCCTGACGCCCCCAATCCATCGTTGCCAAGTCATCAACATCTCACTTGAATACTTATACATATAGGTGCTTTCAAGAGATACCATATTTATTGCAAATCCGTTCAATGCAAATTTAGGCTCAAATGCCAAATCATAAATCATAATCATAATGCTCATGCAAGGAATAACTCATCTACATATACAGAATGATACAAGCACCCATAATGCTCAAATAGCTATAATCATATACATATTTGTGATCACATTCTTGTCATAACCAATGCCTTACCAAAATCATATCATAACCGATTCATAAAACATATTTGGGCTTAACCCACTTCATAATTTTCATATAAACCAATAATCATGAATACAATGCAATGCATGATGTAATGATAGCATGGGTAACCTAAATTCAAGTTAAAATCAACTATAAAAATGAAATTGAGGAAATCCATAATTAAAACCACCTGTAGATCGTAATATAGATCACCCATGCACAAATCAACTTTAAAAGGGGACATGCATGTTCATAATTTCATCACTCAATATAAATCTTCATAATAGTGATAAAAGTAAACTGAAATCGTAGGTACAATACAACCCATAATTAAATTTAATAAAATCAAATAATGAAATCTCATATTTAAAGTAAACTAAATTCATGAAATAGATTAGAAGATCTTTGGGTCTTCTTGGTTGGAAGGGACAAAGCATCAATCCCACATACCTTGATTAAGGAGCTGAATTTGAGGGATGAAGTTAGCTTTAATTGGACTCCAATAGAACCCTAGCTTTGATCCTTGAGAGGGGAGAGTAGAGAGGAATAGGGAGGTGATCCTATGAGGGGTAGAATGTTTTAGGAGAATGAATTAAGAGGGGAGGGGATATCAACTGAATTAGGGGTTTAGGATAGATAAAAGGTCATAATTCATAATTAAAATAAACCAAAATTACATAAACATCATTAATGAAACGGACCAGAATTAGAACCATCAGGTCCACACGGACCATGAACAGTGGCCGTGATCCAAAACATAGAAAGTTCACAGAGGAAATTCACACAGAGCTAAGGGGTACCACATGGACGACTACATGATCCGTGTGACTCCACGCGGGCCGTGGCATCGACCGTGGGAAGGTACTTTAAATAATTTTTGCATGACAAAGTTATTAGACGGTACTTCCATACTTAGAATAATTTTATGCAGTGAGTCACACAGAGAGCCACATGGTCCGTGACACATCACACGGACCATGTGAGTGGCCGTGTGCCCTCACTTGGCCAAAACTTCCTTCCATCTCAAGTTGTCCCAACCATGTTCTGGTCCAAGTGTCCCTTCATGGGAGGCCACACGACTCGTGTGGCTTAACACAGGCCGTATGGGCCCTCCGTGGAGTGATGCCTGGCAGTTCACTTGGGATAATTCCAAGAGATTTGGGAAATGCCAGTAAAACATCTGGGTCCTTACATCGTACTTGGCTATATGCATATTTGGTGTGAAAATGTGGAAAGTCCCTAGTCCCGTATTGGCCCCATAGCATAAGTCCTGTTCTCCCGTCCCCTAGAGCTATATGTTACTATTTCAATGTTCTTCCTAAACCGATGATGTGGATTTAGATTCTTGAGGCTTGTTTGGGGACTCTCGGGTTCCCATTCACCGTGTCACATCTAGGCCCTAGTCCCAGATCGTGATAAAAGATAGTATTAGAGCCCTAGGTTTATAAATGGTCCTCATAGTCCAGCATGCCACGTCAAGTAGAGTCCTATTCATGGGTGTGAAGTGCACCATGCCTATAAGTGGGAGGCTACGAAGGCGTTCTAAGAATCGTCTCACTCCTTTATATCTTATGTCATGCTATGACTCGTATATTTGGTTTCCCCATCTTGACGGTATCATTTCTCCATTTCAGAAGTTGCCTCAAGGAAGACCCCTCTCACTAAGGCCGGCTTCGGCTAATGAAGAGCAAGGTCGTCAAGAGCCTATGGATGAACCCATCTCAAACAGAGAGTTCTGTACAACCTTTGCATGCTTGTCCAGGTGGTGACCTCTCAGAAAAGGCAGGCTAACAAGCCACGCCTACTTCTAGGGTGAGGGATTTCACCCGGATGAACCCTCCAGAGTTCCATGGGTCGAAGTCTAGTGAGGATGCTCAAGAGTTGAGTGATGATCTTTCCAAGATACTGAACATTATGGGTGTCACTTTTGAGGAGAAGGCTGAATCGGCCGCCTACCAACTGAAAGATGTAACTCAGGTGTGGTATATCCAATGGTCTCTAGAGAGGGTTTGCGGTGGTGATATCAATTGGGAAGAGTTCAGATTTGCGTTCCTTAATAGCTTCATTCCACTTGAACTCAGGGAGGCAAAAATGACTGAGTTCATCAATCTCAAGCAAGGAGGTATGAGTGTGAGGGGCTATGCCCTCAAATTCACAAAGCTCTCCAAGTATGCTCTGTCACTTGTGCCTGACCCCCGTGCAAGGATGCACAAGTTTGTTTCTGGTGTCTCTGATATACTTCTAAAGGAATACCGTACTGCTATGCTCATACAAAATATGGATATTGCTAGACTCATGGTGTATGCTAAACAGATCGAAGGGGAGAAACTCAATGAGAGAAAGGTTCACGGTCCCAAGAGAGGCCGTTTTGATTGTGGATTCTCTGGTTCTCAAAGTGGTGGCTTCGGTCGCTTCCAAATGGGCAAAGGTTCTGGTGCTCAAGTCGCTAATGCTCAGGTACCTCCTCCCAGGGCACTGGTTGGTGGCGGTCAAGGGTGTCTGATGCGTGACAAGTGCGGAAGGCCTCACACGGGAGTTTGTTGGAGGGATTTGGGTGTTTTCTTTGGGTGTGGTGATAAAAATCACAAGGTTGCTGATTTTCCTAGAAATGCCCATTGAGGCTAAGGTTAGGTGGCTCAAGGCGGGCAAGGCTAACAAAGAGCTCCCTAAGGTGTTGCCTTAAGGAACAATCGATTCTATGCACTCCACACCTGCTAGGATATTGAGGAAGCTCTAGATGTCGTGACTGGTATGTTAAAAGTCTTTGATTTTGATGCTTATGTTTTGCTTGATCCGGGTGCAAATTTGTCGTTTGTGACTCCTCTGTTGGCTGTCAAATTTGGTTTGAGTCCCAAGATTTTGAGGGATCCCTTCTTAGTTTATACCCCCGTGGGTAAATCTGATATTTCACATAGAGTCTATTATGGTTGCGTTGTTTCTGTGTTGCACAAAGTTTTTTCGTATGATCTTGTGGAGCTTGAGATGTTCGACTTTGACGTGATTCTTGGGATGGATTGGTTGCCTGTATGATATGCCTTTATAGATTGTAGAACCCAGAAGGTTAAGTTCCAACCTTCAGGTGAGCCCGTCCTTGAATTGAAGGGTAGTGACTCCACTATCAAAGGTCGGTTTATTTCCTTCCTCAATGCATAGAAGATGATTTCCAAAGGGTACATTTATCATATTGTGAGGGTCAAGGATATGGAGTCCGAGGTGCCTACTCTGGAGTCGGTTCCTGTGGTAAATGAGTTTTTGAATGTGCTTCCCGAAGACTTTCTCGGTATTCCTCTTAAAAGGGAGGTAGACTTTGGCATAGATCTTCTTCCGAATACTCAGCCTATTTCTGTTCCTCCTTATCGTATGGCACCGGTGGAGTTGAAAGAGTTAAAAGAGCAATTAAAGGATTTGTTAGAGAAAGGCTTCATTAGACCCATTATATCGCCATGGGGTGCTCCAGTGTTTTTTCTAAGAAAGAAGGATAGATCTCTTCGGATGTTTATTGACTATCGACAACTGAACAAGGTGACCATTAAGAATAAGTACCCGTTTCCCAAGATTGATGACTTGTTTGACAAACTTCAAGGGGATACTCATTTCTCAAAGATTGATCTTCGTTCTGGGTATCATCAGTTGAAGGTTAGGGAGTGTGACATTCCCAAAACAACCTTTCGGACAAGGTATAGGCACTTTGAGTTTATGGTGATGTTGTTTGGCTTAACCAATGCTCCGGCCGTGTTCATGGATCTGATAAATCGGGTGTTTAAGCCATTCCTAAACAATTTTGTGGTGGTCTTCAATGATGACATTCTTATTTACTCCCGAAGTAAGCAGGAGCATAGAAATCAATTGAGGGTAGTTCTCCAAACCTTGAGAGAGAAGAAATTATATGCCAAGTTTAGCAAATGTAAATTTTGGCTGGGCAAAGGGGCCTTCCTTGGTCATGTGGTGTCTGGTGATGGCATCAAGGTGGATCCAAAGAAGACCGAGGCCATGAAGAATTAACCCAGACTGTTAACTCCTTCAGATATTCAAAGTTTTCTGGGGTTGGTCGGATATTATAGAAGGTTTGTTGAGGGGTTCTCATCTATTAAATCTCCATTGACTAATTTGACTCAAAAGTAGACTAAGTTTGTATGGTCAGATGAATGCAAGAGGAGTTTCCAAACTTTAAAGGATTGGCTTATATCGACTCCCATCTTGACATTACTACACGGCTTGGAGGGATTCGTGGTGTATTTTGATGCCTCACATATTGGGTTGGGATGTGTGCTTATGTAACATAGTAAGGTAATAGCGTATGCATCAAGGCAGTTGAAGGTGCATGAACGTAATTACCCAATGCACGACTTTCAGTTGGCGGCGGTAGTCTTCGCCTTGAAGATTTGGAGACATTATTTGTATGGGGTTCATGGTGATGTGTTCACTGATCACAAGAGTTTGCAATATGTATTCACTCAAAGGGATCTTAAGTTGAGGCAAAGGATATGGTTGGAACTCCTAAAGGATTATGAGATGAGTATTCTATATCATCCCGACAAGGCCAATGTTGTGGCCGATGCTCTCAGTAGGCTATCTATAGGGAGTGTGGCCCATGTCTGGGAGGAAAGGAAGGAATTAGTAAGGGATGTTCACCAGTTGGCTAGGTTGGGTGTCAGGTTGGCCAATTCGAGCGATGGTAGTATTCGTGTTCAAAGCATAGCAGAATCTTCTATGGTGAGTGATGTAAAAGCTTAGCAGGATTTGGACCCATTGTTACTTGAATTGAAGAAGTTGGTTGCCAAAAAGGAGATCGAGGTTTTCTCTCAAGGGGAGATGGTGTACTCCGGTACCAAGACCGACTTTATATTCTGGATATAGATGATCTTAGAAGGGTGATCGTGAGTGAGGCTCACAAATCTCATTATTCTATTCACTCGGGGTCTACTAAAATGTATTGGGATTTGAAAGAAGTGTATTTGTGGCATGGTGTAAAGAAGGACATCGCTAAGTTCGTATCCGAATATCCGAGTTGTCAACAAGTGAAGGTAGAACACCAAATGCCCGGTGGCTTGGCCCAAGAAATTGAGATTCCCACATGGAAATGGGAAGATGTAAACATGGATTTTGTGGTTGGCTTGCCTAGGATCTGGAGGCAATTTGATTCCATTTGGGTTTCATTGATCGGATGACTAAGTTGGCTAATTTCCTACCGGTCAAGACTACCTTCAATGCCGAGAATTACACAAGGTTGTACATCCATGAGTTGGTGAGGTTGCACGGTGTGCCTAGGTCCATTATATCGGATCGTGGCACCCAATTCACTTCCCACTTTTGGAGATCATTTCAGAAGGGACTCAGAACTAAGATTAAGTTGAGCATCGCCTTTCATCCGCAAACCGATGGGCAAGCTGAGAGGACTATTCAAACCTTGGAAGATATGTTGAGGGCTTGTGTGTTACAGTTTAAGGGTAACTGAGATGATCACCTTCCACTCATTGAATTTGCTTATAAGAATAGCTTCTATGCTATCATTGGTATGGTGCCGTTTGAGGCCGTGTATGGAAGAAGGTATTGGTAATCGGTGGGGTGGTTTGAGTTGGGAGAGATGGCACCGGTTGGCCCAGATTTAGTAATGGAGGCTATGGAAAAGGTGAAAGTTATTAGGGAAAGGTCGAAAATGGCCCAAAGTCGCCAAAAGTCCTATTCGGCTGTTAGGAGGAGTGACCTTGAATTTTATGTTGGCGATTGGGCATTTGTGAAGGTTTCGCCTATGAAGGGTGTGATGCATTTTGGTAAGAAGGGCAAGCTAAGCCCCCAGTATGTTGGCCCTTATGAGATTGTTGAGCGGATTGAGAGTGTGGCCTATAGGTTAGAGTTTCCTCCGGAGTTGATTTCTATTCACCCGGTCTTTCATGTGTCTATGTTGAGGAAGCTAGTTGATGATCCTAGCACCATTGTACCCTTGGAAGGAATTGAGGTTGAAGAAAACTTATCTTATGAGGAAATCCTGGTGGAGATCTTAGATAGGCAAGTGAAGCGGCTTCATAACAAGGACGTGTTTTCGGTGAAGGTGCTTTGGAGGAATCAACATGTGGAGAGTGCTACATGGGAGGCGGAGCTAGACATGGTGAAGCGGTACCCTCATCTTTTTGAATCTACTCAAGCCTAAGGTACTAAGTCGATCCTCTTCTAAATAGTGCTAATTCTTTCACTCTTGCGTCTCATGACATGACATGCATACATGTGGACGAAAATGATTTCTATGATGTTTTGAATGACTTGAATACAATTTTAATATGGGTTTAAAGGCTTTATGATTTTTTTTTAAGAATAATGAACTATGCATTGTACCTTATGTTCACATGTTTCATGTTCTAAGTCAAGCCTTTCAAGCCTTGTTCTTGCACATTCGGGGACGAATGTTCCCAAGGGGGAGATGATGTAAGGACCCTGATTTTCGAGCGGCTTTACCAGACCGCTTAGTACCATCCCGAGCGAAAAACTTGCAAGGCATGGCTCCACAAAAGGCCCACATGGGCCGTGTGAATCCACATGGACCCTGTGGCCTCCCGTGTAGGGTCACTTGGTCAAAACTTCAATAGGGTGGAACGAGATGGAGGATTTCAGACCAAGTGAGGGCACACGGCCACCCATACGGTCCGTGTGGTGTGTCACGGGTGGTGTGTCCCTCCGTGTAGCTCACTATGTAAAATTTTTTCTAAATATGAAAGTACCATCTCGTAACTTTTTCATGCGGAAATTTCCTAAGTGTTATCACATGACCCTTGACATGACCCATGGAGCATCACATGAGCCATGTAGCCATCCGTGTGGTACCCCTCAGCATCGGATGAATTCCAAGTGTTGGCATCACAAAAATTGTCTAAGTGACAGATCATAGTCACAGTTCACGGTCCGTGTGATGACTTATGGACCGTCTAGGCGACCATATGGACCTGACGGTTCAAATTTTGCCTGTTTCATTAATGGTGTTTATGTAATTTTGGTTTATTTTAATTATGAATTGTGACCTTTTACCTATCCTAAACCCCTAATTCAGCTGATATCCCTCCCCGCTTAATTCATTCTCCTTAAACCTTCTACCCCTCATTAGATCACCTCTCAAATACTCTCGACTCTCCCTCTCAAGATTCAAAGCTAGGGTTTAATTGGAGCTCAAATTCAAGCGAAGTCCTTCCCCAAATTCAGCTCCTCAATCAAGGTATATGGGATTGATTCTTGGTCCCTTTTAACCAAGAAGAACCAGAAACCCTTTCAATTGATTTCATGAATTTTGGTTTACTTAAAATGTGGGTTTTCATTATTTGATTTTATTAAATCTAATTTATGTATGGGATGTATTCTACCCATGATTTCAATTCATTTTGGTCACTATCATGATGATTTACATTGAGTTATGAACATGCATGTCCCCTTTAAAGTTGATTTATGCATGGGTGGTCTATATTATGATTTACATGTGGATTATGGATTTTCTCGATTTCATTTTCATGGCTGATTTTAACTTGAATCAATGTTACCCATGCTAATCTAACATCACACATTACATTTGCATTCATTTGACATTGGTTTATAAGGAAATCATAAAGTGGGGGTAAGCCCAATTAAGTTTTATGAAACGATTTTGGTAAGGCATTGGTTATGACAAGAATGCGATCATATACATGTCTTATGATTATGTTTCTTTGAGTATCTCGGGTGCTTGCACTATCTCGTATGTGTGAATGAGCTATTCTTTGCACGAGTATCATGATTATGACTTATGATTTGGCATTTGAGCCTAAATGTGCATTGGACGATTTTGAAATGAATATTGTACCTTTTGAAAGCACGTATATATATAAGTATTCATGTGGGATGTTTTCACTTAGAACCGATGGATTGGGGGCGTTAGGGGTATCCCCAAGGGCCCTCTACCTTTCCTTGAAATATATGCTAACATTGGAACGTTAGCCTTTACCGAAAAGACTAGGTCATAAGAAATGGTTATTCGTTTATTTTATTTATGATATGATATGATATGATAATGGAAAATCCTTCTGAAAAGCGTGATCGTAAGGAAGTTGACCATCCATCGAAAAGCGTGGTTGTAAGTTGTGATGTAGATTACCTTTGGCAAGTAATCTTCTCCTACCGATGGGAGGTCTCTATCGGACAAATTCATATAATAGCTCACATGAGTTTGATATGTCAGTTATAGTTCATCCCCATCATATATCAACATTGTTGCATTTCATGCATCATAAATTTCATGGCATCTTATATATTTGTCCATTAGATATATGATTCTTTCTATATTATGTGCCCTTATCATCTAACATTGAAATGCAGGGTTGGTAAGTCATATGCATTGCATGACCGCATACTTAGTACATTCCAACGTACTAACACATACTCTATGCCTACATGATTTTTACCATGTAGGGGCCGAGCAATTGATTACCAACCGTTTGACGAGTAGTCCGAATCAGAAGAGTACTTGTGGTGAGTCCCATCTTCCAAGGACAAGCCATCTTCTCTCCACTTATGCTATCTCAGATTTTTCTCTCTTATTTGAGGGTGAGCTCAGAACATGTACCGGCCCCCATTCTATCTTGGCTAGAGGCATTTATTGGAGACAATGTAGGTTATGCGTGTTATTTGGCTTATGTATTCGTTTGGATTGATTTACGAAAAGTTGTATTTGGCTATATGCATATTTGGTGTGGAAATGTGGAAAGTCCCTAGTCCCGTATTTCTCCCATAGCGTGAGTGCTATTCTCCCGTCCCTTAGAATTATGTGTTACCATTTGAATGTTCTTCCTGAATCGATGATGTGGATTTAGATACTTGAGGCTTGTTTGGGGACTCTCGGGTTCCCATTCACCGTGTCACATCTAGGCCCTAGTCTTGGGTCGTGACAAGTAGGCATATCACCAGGTGATTCAACATATTTACTTAGCCAGTGATGAGACCTCTTTACAGCCGGAGGCTCCTTAATGTTATTCCTTTCAGGTTTAATTATTTTCTTTTAGTTGGGATAGCCGTGGCCTGTAACGGTACCCAATCTGGCATTCTCTAGTCATGATTAGTAAAGGCTTAATAGATTAATAAATAATATTTTAGTATCTCCTTTTAGATTGTTGATTTCCTAGTTGATATGTTTCATTATAATTTTAGATATGAATTCAGTGATTGTGTTAACTTCTAGCTTATCATTATTATTTAAGCCCTTCCCTGAGTAAAATAGCCAGGCCAAGTTGTTCACTTGGGATCAGAAATGGTGAGTACTAGCCATGCCCAAGGTGTAGATTCTCGGTATGACAAACTCGCTATCAGACCACAGAGTGATCAAGAGTCCTAAGGTGTCTATGAAGCCATGTATAGTAGAGTCCTTATTTGGTGTGAAGCACGCCACATCCATAATGGCGAGGCTAAATGACATTAGGAAGTATTGAGCTTCTTTTGGTATTCTATTTCATGCTTCAGAGTTTAACTTTGATTAAATCCCTTCTAACTTATTCATTCACGCATTATTTTCAGATTATGCCTCCCAAAAAAGCAGTTGGGCATCTCGCACAAACTAGGATAGAGAAAGCCCTAAGTCAGGCTGAACCACAAGTTCTTGAGGGGCCAAGAAGCCCAAATGTGCTTGTTGAGCTACCACCGTAGGATGATATCTCTAATACTGAGCTCCGATAGGCCATCCAAACTCTAGCTCAGGCAGTGACAACACCAGGAGTTCAACAAGGAGTGGGCAGATAGGATGCTCCCGACACTTCTAGGACTAACGGGTTCTTGAGGATGAACCTGCTAGAGTTCACAGGGCCAGCACTGAAGGATGATCTAGAAAACTATATTTATGAGTTGCAGAAAGTGTTCCAGGTTATGCATGTGGCTGATACATAATGTGTGGAGTTAGGTTCTTACTAGCTTAAGGGGTTGGCAAGAGTATGGTTTGACCAATGGAAAAAGAATAGAGGGAGAAGGTGCACCACTTTTGAGTTGGGCTACGTTTGAGGAGGCCTTTTTGGGCCGTTTCTTCTTGCGAGAGCTGAGGTAAGTGAAGGTAAGAGAATTTTTGAACTTGAAGCATAAGTATATGAGTGTGCAAGAGTACAACCTTAAGTTCACTCAACTTTCCCGCTATGCCCCGGATATGGTACCTGATATGAGAAGTAGGATGAGTTTGTTCGTGGCTGGGCTCTTTTGATGATTAACAAGGAGGGCAGGGTAGTTATGATGATAGAGGACATGCATATAGCCAGTTTGATGACATAAGTGCAACAGGTTTAGGAGGAAAAGCTGAGGGAGAGGGAAGAGTTTAGCAATAAGAGGGCTAAGACACCTAGTTAGGGGATAGGAAAGAGAAGGACTGGGAATAGGGGCAGTCCACCTTTTCATTTAGGGTCGACTGGACCATCTTCATCATTTACTAGTGCACTTGTACCAAAGGTTCGACATGAACAAAGGTCCCAAAATTTTTGAGCGCAGGGCACCCATTCACAAGGGAGTGTAGCTCAAAGACTTTCTCACTATCCATTGTGTGGCAAGTATAGTAAGTTCCATCACAGAGAGTGTCTTTTGGGTACTAATGGTTGCTTCAGGTGTGGACAGATGGGTCACTTCCTGAAAGAGTGCCTGATGGGAAGGCAGAATTATGGAGGCCCTAGGGCTCAATAATCTTCATCAGCACCAACAGGTAAAATGGATTCTAATGTTGCTACTTTAGGAGTAGGCGGGGGTACAAACCATCTGTATGCTATGGCCAACCACCAGGATTAAGAAAATTTTCCAGATGTAGTCACTGGTATGTTCAAAGTCTTTACTCATGAGATTTATGCATTACTAGACCCAGGTGCTACTCTATCTTTTGTGACTCCTTACATAGCTATGAAGTTTGAAATCAGTCCTAAGCATCTTCTTGAGTCCTTTAGTGTAACCACTCCTGTGGGTGAGTCTATTATAGCTCAAAGAGTTCACAGAGATTGTCCTGTCTTAGTCTACCATAAAGACACTTTAGCTGATCTAGTTGAGTTAGATATGGCAGACTTTGATACTATTCTAGGCATGGACTAGCTTCATGCTTGCTGTGCTTCCATTAATTGTAGAACCAGAGTTGTGAAGTTTTAGTTTCAAATGGAGGGGTAGTTCAGTTGTACCTAAGGGTCGTTTCATCTCATACCTTAAGGCTAGAAAGTTAATCTCCAAGGGGTGTATTTACCACATAGTCAGAGTTAGAGATTCTAGTGCTGAGACACCATCTCTCCAGTCTGTTCCAACTGTAAACGAGTTTCCTGAAGTCTTCCCTGACGATCTACCTGGAGTCCCTCCTAATAGAGAGATAGACTTTAGGATAGATATCTTTCCAGATACCCAACCTATATTAATTTTACCGTATAAAATGGCCCTAGCAGAATTGAAAGAGTTAAAAGAGCAGTTAAAAAATCTTCCAGAAAAGGGTTTCATCAGACCAAGTGTCTCATGTTGGGGCGCTCCAGTCTTATTAGTGTGAAAGAAGGATGGTTCCCTTAGAATGTGCATACACTACCGTTAGTTAAACAAGGTCACTATAAAGAACAAATATCCCCTCTCTAGAATTGATGACCTGTATGACTAGCTTCAGGGTGCCACTTATGTCTCTAAAATAGTGTCACGTCCCGGACCTAGGGCCTAGATGTGACACGGTGAATGGGAACCCGAGAGTCCCCAAATAAGCCTCAAAGTATCCAAATCCACATCATCGGTTCGAAAGCGCATTCAAATAGTAAACATAAAGTTCTAAGGGATGGGCAAGTATGACTCACGCTATGGGGATATCGAAGGGAAAGGGATTTACATGGATTCACATAGCACATAGCACATAGGAACTAAGGGGCAGGTAAGTATGACTCACTCTATGGGGGCAATACGGGGCTTAGAATCTTCCACATTTCCACATCAAATATACATACATATCATAATTCCCATAATCAGCCCGTGATAGCCATATCCAATAGATAACTAAATGATGGGCTTCAAATACAACACATAACATATAGAATCTACGAGAGTCTACAAGATATCCAACAATGCCTTTAGTCATAAGATAGGATGGGGGCCAAGACTTGTCCCAGGCTCACCCTTAATTAAGAAGATAAGCCGAAAAATGACATAGGTAGAAGGAAGGTGGCTTGTCCTTAGAAGATAGGACTCACCATAATATTAACTCTCCAGAGTTGATCTACCTGTCAAACGGTGGATGGTCGTAGCGCACATTTCCTACATGGTAAAATCATGTAGGTATATAGTTTGCGTTAGTACATTTGAATTTACTAAGTATGCGGGCATGCAATGCATATGACTTACCAAACCTGCATTTCAATGTTAGATGACAAGGGCACATAATATTGAAAGAATCATATATCCAATGGAGAAGTATACAAGATTCCATGAAATTCATGATGCATGCAATGTGATAATGCTCCTATAGCGGGGATGGACTATAACATACATATAAAGCTCATGCGAGCTATTACATGAATTAGACCAATTGGGACCTCCCACCGGTAGGGAGAAGATTACTTGCCAAAGGTAATCTACATCACACCTTACGGACTCACCATTTTGGAAGGATTTTCCATAAACATATCATATCATAAGCATGATAAATGAATAACCATTCCTTATGACCCAGTCATTTTGGTAATAGCTAACGTTGCTATGTTGGCACATAGTCCAAGGAAAGGCAGAGGGGGATAGCCCTAACACCCCTAATCCATCAGTGCTAAGTCAACAACATCCCTCATGAATACTTATATATATACATGCTTTCAAGAGATTCGATGTTCATTTTAAAACGTTCAATGCATACGTAGGCTCAATTGCCAAGCCATAATATCATAATCATAATGTTCATGCAAGGAGCAGCTCATCTACATATATATGAGATGGTGCAAGCACCCATAATACTCATAGAGCCATAATCATAGACATACCAGTGATCACCTTCTTGTCATAACCAATGCCTTACAAAAATCATATCATAATCATTTCATAAAACATAATTTGGGATTAACCCACTTCATAATTTTCATATATCAGTGCTCATGAATATAATGCAATGCATGATGTGAGGATAGCATGGGTAACATAGATTCAACTTAAAATCAACATCATAATAGGAAATTGAATAAATCCATAATTAGATCAACACCTAAATCATAGTAATAGTCACCCACGCATAAATAAATTTTAAAGAGGACATGCATGTTCATAATTTCATAACCCAATGTAAATCATCATAATATTAATCAAAATGAATTGAAATAAAGATAAAATACAACCCATAGACTAATTAGATTTAATAATATCGAATGATAAAATTTCATATTTAAAGTGACTAACATTCATGAAATAGATTGAGGGTCTTCTTGGTTGAAAGAGGCCAAGAATCAATCCCATATACATTGATTAGAAAGATGAATTTGAGAAGAATTTAGCTTGAATTTGAAACCCCAATTGAATCCTAGCTTGAATCTTGAAGATAAGACTTAAAGAAAATTTTGAGAGCCTAATTCTAGAAACTAGGTGTTAGTCTTGAACAAGGGTTTAGAATTAGTGTAAGAGAAGTTTAGGAATATAAATTGGGGGGGGGGGGGGCGTTAAAAATGTCTTAAAAGCCTTGGGGATGGGTCAAGATATCAAAAATAACTCAATAAAATGCCCCTTTAAATTTTACACCGAAGTTCACACGGTTGGCTTCACGTCCCGTGAAGCTCTTCACATCTCGTGAAGTTCTTCACGGTCCATGAAGGCCTCCCCTCTAGCCTAGACAGATTTTACAAAAAAGGGCATAACTTCTTGCTCCGAACTCGGAATGAGGTGAGACCAGATGATTTGGAAAGATAATTCAAAGAGCTTCAATTTGATAGGTCGTGGGTTATCCAGTTCCTTTAGTTCTAAGAGATATGCCCATTTAAAGTCAACACTTCTATCCCACGATCAAGTTACGAGGGTGATTCCATACTTAGAAAAATTTCACTCCGGAAGCTTTACGGATGGCCTCATAGGCCGTGCCACCCCACACAGGCCATGTCCTTGGTCGTGTAACCATACTTGGTCCTAAAGCTGTGGGATTTCAAGCCAAGGCCATCACACGGCCCACCACACGATCCGTGAAGTGTCAGACAGACTGTGAGTGGTCCAAGTGTGGCCTGCCTTAGTTTGAAACACCATGTTTAAGGGCCAAACATCCTTCATGGGCCAAGGGCCACTCCGTGGAGGCTCCACACAGGCCGTGTGACCTCACACAGACCGAGATGACTCCTACAAAGTGTCACCTTGGCCCAAAACTTTTCCAAAACCAAATGTTCATGCTTCATTGAGGTCGTACAAAATTTCAGGTCCTTACAAATAGATCTCAGATTTGGCTATCATCAGTTAGAAGTCAAAAAAATGATATCCCAAAAATAGATTTCAAAACTCAATATGGGCACTATGATTTTTTGTCATGTCGTTCGGCCTGACTTATGCCCCTGCAACTTTCATGGACCTTATGAATCGAGTATTAAAGTAGTAGCTAGATATGTTTGTCATTGTGTTCATTGATGACATCCTGATCTACTCCAGAAGTGAGGAGGAATGTGCTGATCATCCTCAAGATTGTCCTCCAGACCGTTAAAGAGCATAAGATGTATGCTAACTTTTCCAAATGTGAGTTTTGGTTGGCATCTGTGGTATTCCTAGGCCATATGGTATCAGGATAAGGTATTAGAGTTGATTCTCAAAAGATTGAGGTAGTGAAAAATAGGCCAAGGCCCACAGCTCCAACTGAGATAAGAAGTTTCCTAGGTTTGGCAAGTTATTATAGGTGATTTGTATAAGGTTTCTCATCTATATCAGCTCTGTTGACCAAGTTGACCCAGAAAAAGATTAAATTCCAATGGTCGGAGGCTTGTGAGAAGAGTTTTTAGGAGTTGAAAACTAGCTTGACTACAAATCTGGTTTTGTCCCTACCTGAGGGAACATATGGCTTTATTGTATATTGTAATGCTTCCAGAGTTGGCCTGGGGTGTGTACTAATGTAGACAGGAAAATGATAACATATGCCTCCAGACAGCTTAAAACTCATGGGAAGGACTATCCAACTTATGATCTTGAGCTTGCTGATGTGGTGTTTGCTCTCAAATTTGGAGACACTATATTTATGGTGAGCATGTGGATATGTTCACAGATCATAAGAGCTTGCAGTATATATTCATTCAGAAGGAGTTGAACCTGAGACATAGGAGATGGTTAGAGTTGTTGAAGGACTACACATCCTCTATCACCCAGGTAAAGCTAATGTAGTTGTCAATGATCTTAGAAAGGCATCCATAGAAAGCATTGCTCACATTGAGGATGAGAAGAGAGACTTGGCCAAAGAGGTGTATAAGCTCACATGTTTAAGGGTCTAGCTTGTTGATACAGATGAGGGAGGTGTAGTTGTTCATAATGAGGCTAAGTCTTCATTAGTTGTGGAGGTGAAAGAAAAGCAATATTAGGATCCCATTCTTTTCCAAATGAAAGAAGATGTCTAGAAGCAAAGAGTATTAGTTTTTGCAAAAGGGGGAGATAGGGTGCTTAGTTATCAAGGTAGATTGTGTGTCCCCAATGTGGATGGCCTTCGGGATAGAATACTGGCAGAAGCCCATGGTACTAGATACTTTATTCATCCGAGTTCTACAAAGATATACAAAGATTTACGAGAGACATATTGGTGGAGTGGTATGAATAGAGACATACCGAATTTGTGTCAAGGTGCCCAAATTGCCAACAAGTCAAGGTAGAACATCAGAGGCCTTATGGTGTGGCTCAAAATATAGACATCCCTGAGTGGGATTGGGAGATAATTAACATGGATTTTATAACTGGGTTACCGCGGTGTCGCAGACATCATGATTCCATCTGGGTAATAGTAGACAAAATGACCAAATCAGCTCACTTTTTCCAGTTAAGACAATTAACACCGCAGAGGATTATGCCAAGCTATACATTTGAGAAATTATTAGATTGCATGGTGTTCCCTTATCCATTATTTTAGATAAGGGAGCCCAGTTAACAACATAGTTTCGGAAGTCCTTTCCGAAAGGGCTTCACACGAAAGGAAATCTTAGTACATCCTTCCATCCTCAGATAGACGGGCAGGCAGAATGAACCATGCTGACTCTTGAGGACGTGTTGAGGGCAATGAGTTATAAACTTCAAAGGAAACTGGGATGATTACTTACCTTTAATTGAGTTTTCTTACAACAACAATTTCAAAGCTAGCATACAAATGGCTCCATATGAGGCTCTTTATAGGTAGAGATGTAGAGCGCTTGTTGGTTGGTTTGAGGTTGGTGAAGCTAGGTTGATAGGGCCTGACTTAGTTCAACAATCCATGAAGAAGGTGAAAATCATTCAAGAGAGGTTTAAAACTGTGCAAAGCCTCCAAAAATCATATCCAATGTTAAGAGGAAAGACTTGGAGTTTGAGGTAAATTATTGGGTGTACTTGAAAGTTTCACCCATGAAAGGTGTCATGAGATTTAGGAGGAAAGGAAAGCTAAGTCCTCAATATATTAGTCCTTATCAGATTATAAGAAGAATTGGTAATGTTGCATATGAGTTGGAGTTACCAGCAGAGCTGGGTGCTATACATCCGGTATTCCATATTTCCATGCTTAAGAAATGCTTGGGAGATCCCTTCCTAGTTGTTCCTATTGGGAGTGTTGGGAGTAAAAATAGCTTGTTCTATATAGAGATTCTGGTTCAAATGCTTGATCGCCAAGTCCATAAATTGAGAACCTAAGAGATTGCTTCGTGAAAGTGCTATGGAGAAATCAACTCACTGAGGAAGCTACATGTGAAGCGGATAAAGATACGAAAGCAAAGTATCCTAACTTGTTTATGCCCCCCATTGAGAATCTTGAAGGTAAAAACCTACTCTTGATTTCGAAGATTTACATTCATTTTAGTTTGAGTAACCTTTTATGCTTGAGTTCTAGAGTAACATATATGCTTTGAGTAAATTTGTAACATCATTATCATTCGAGGACGAATGATCCCAAGGAGCAAATACTGTTGTACCCCAGAAATTATCAAAATACCCCTAAATAAGAGAACGCTTTATAACGCATCTTCCAAATCTCTCTTGCAAATTTGAGGCTGGAAATGTGACCAGCATGAAAAATTCTATGAAAATATGGTCTTGGTTGATTTTTAGAGCAACCAGATCGAAAAATATTTTTTTGAGGGAAAAACACAATTTCAGAAAAGTGCGTGACATGTACGCGTCGCGAACTTAAACTTAATTTTTGATCCCATTATTTCTATGGGGTTAGAGAATTGATCAAAAATGATTTACATAAAATTATACGTAAAACGCATTTGACAAATGCGATGTATATGTTATTTGAAAAAATAAATTTTGGACACGTTTTATGTTTTCAGTCAAAAAATGAACTGAAGCGTGACAAGTCCACGTTGCGGAATTGCCCCAGTATGGTACTTGACATTTAGTTCTAAAAGCGGCGGCATTCTAGTGTTTTCCCCACCCATCCTAGACCGAAACCCCATAGTTTTGAGGTCGTTTTCGCTGTAACAACCCATAACCTATGCCATTCTTTCCACTTTCACGAACATCATTCAAAAAAATAACAAATAGGGAAAAGAGAGAAGGGCTAGGGCTTGACAAATTTTCTCCAAATTTCTAAGATAATTCGTGCTCAGGTATGTAAGGCCACCTAAAAATTCTATTTTCGTACTTATTTTATGTTTTTAGCAAGAAATCTAGCCAAGAGCTAAGTCAGTTTCATTCCAGAGAAAATGTTGAGAAATACTAAAGTTTTTACCATGAAACTTTTATTTGTAATTATTACTCTTATTCTAAGAATTTCATTGTCAATCATGTTTCTTTAAATCATGAAGTATTATTACAGTTACAAGAATCCTAGTTGAGTTGAGAATTATTTTCCTAGCATGTTTTACTTGTATTGAAGGATGATCAGTTTACTACAAGCATTTACCTAGACTTATGCACAATTTGAGTTAAAAGATTCTCTTGAGATTGATTAAGAGAAAAGTTTGAGAGAAACTAGTTTAAAGAAAATATATAGAGCCAAGGCTCCAAGTAGCATATTTTCAGTTTTCCCCTAAAGTGGGACAATTATTTTTACAGTTATTGAGCACAATGCATGTTGTGGGAGTAGTATTGAACACTTATGTAGGTACAAGTTCAGATAACTCTAACCCTATAAACTACGTAGCCAATGTAGGATAGAGTTGTACCAAATGTATAACTCCTCATATGCCACTGAGATGGCCCAGTTTATATGGATCCCCAACATTTCATCTCTTACCCCCGGCAAGGTATGTGATGGCCTTAGCAATGTGGGCAAGGCGTTATGTCATCATGAAGCTCATAGCAATAGTTGTCGGTTAGAGAAACTTCCCAAGTTATAGTATACATTATTTTCAGACACAGATAGAGTTGCATTTATTTATGCATTAAATCAAATATTTTGCTTTAATGCATTACTTATGTTATCGACTTATTTCTATATTAAATCTGTGATTTGAGCATTTTACCCTAAGTTTTCCTGTTTTGGATATTTTACATACTCGTACATTTCACGTACTGATATTTTTTGGACCTGCATCATTTTATGATGCAGACACAGGTGGCAGAGCCCCTCAATGGGCATATCACTAGGTGATTCAACATTTTTACTTTGCTAGTGGTGAGACTTATTTACAGCCGGAGGCTCCTTAATGTTATAACTTTTAGTTTCAATCATTTCTTTTAGTTGGGGTTGCCATGACCTGTCACGGTACCTATTCTCTAGTCATGACTAGCAGAGACTTTAAAGACAGATAGATAGTATTTTAGTATCTCTTTAAGATTGTTTTCCTAGTTAATCTGTATCATTATAATTCCAGACATGAATTCAATGGTTGTGTTTACTTCTACCCCATCATTATTATTTAAGTCTTTCGCTGAGTAGAGTAGCCAGGCCAAGTGGTTTGCTTCGGACCAGAAATGATTTCTGAGTGTCGGTCACGCCCAGGGTGTAGACTCAGGGCGTGACATACATAAAATAATAATTTGGAGTTGAATAGTTAAAAGTTAAATAGTTAATTGATTAAAATTTAATGCCAAAAAAGACTCTTGAATATAAAAGGAATACTTTAATATTTTCAATATAATTTTTACTTAATTGTTTCCTTTTTAAATTTATTATACTGTATACTTTTATTAACAAAATATTTAATAACCAAAAATTTAATTATTTTTAAAGTCTTAAATATCAGAAAAATAATAATATTTTATTCTTTCCTTTCCTTTCCTTTCCTTTCCTTCATAGCCTAGGCAACTATTTACATAAAACAGTCCTAAATCATGGGTGAATTTTAAATATAAAGAAATTCTAATCCAAAAATGAATCGTGAAACTAAATAAATAAAAGATAAAATAATAAATTAAAAAAAGTCATGAAAAGACGATTTTGTTTAAAGTAGAGCATTTTAATGAAGAGCAAGAAATTAATATATATATATTTATATATTAATTATTTGATTTATAACAGGTGCTATGAATCCAAATACACCACAACATTTGTATATGTGCTGCAATAAATTGTTCTTCAGTGAAATCCAGGAAGAGATGAAGGTCTATCTTAAATAAATTAATGGTATTGTGTTGTACCTCCATTAACGATTTTCTTGTCTGGAGAATCATATATGAATGATTATTAATTTGATATAGCTATAAAAAAATTAGAAGACAATATAAATTTAAAACTATAGGAAAATAAGATACATAACTTAAATGTTAGTTACAAATCTCAAAATTGTATTGTTCCTTTTTTGATTCAAAGTGTTATGGTTTAATGAAAGAAGTTGTTAGCAGTGGATTAGCTGGAGAAGCATGAAGATGAAGAAGGAGAAGAGAAATAGTGCAGAGCAAATTCTGTTTTCATTACCTCAACATAGAGAGAGAGTACATGTATTTATAGGGTAGTTAGGAGTTAATACAAAGTAGTTAACACCCTTAACTAATTCCTAACAACTTTTTACAACTATTTAACAACTTTGATTCCATTAGTTGTAGGATATTGTATAAAGACTAAACTACCCTCTCATTAGCTTGAATTTGTATATCCTTCTCAACACCCCTCCTCAAGCTGATGGACTGAATATATCTCTTACACCAAGTTGATCAAGTAGATGCTCATGCTGAGCTCTTCCAAGTCCTTTTGTTAGAATATCAGCTAGTTGATTGTTGGTAGGAATGTGACTAGTTCTGATGACACCTTGTGTTATCCTTTCTCTCACAAAATGACAATCTATGTCTATATGTTTTGTCCTTTCATGGAATATGGGATTTGCAGCAATCTGGATTGCTGCCTTGCTATCACAAAATAGTTGAACTGGAGTTTGAACTTCAACACTTAGTTCCTTTAGCAATCCAATTAACCAACTGATTTCTGCAGCTGTTGATGCCATGCTTCTAAACTCAGCTTCAGCTGAACTTCTGGAAACTGTTTCTTGTTTCTTTGATTTCCAGGATACAAGAGCATCACCAAGCTTAACAATGTAACCAGTGACTGACCTTCTAGTTTGTAAGCATGAACCCCAGTCTGAGTCACAATAGGCAGTGAGAGTATTGGTAGATTGTGCTGGCATGAGAAGTCCAAGTCCAGGTGATCTTTTAATGTACCTTACCACTCTTAGTGCAGCTTCCATATGTGAGTGCTTTGGACTATGCATGAATTGGCTTAGCATTTGCACTGTGAAAGATAGGTCTGGTCTGGTCATGGTCAGGTATAATAGTCTTCCAACTAGTCTTTGATATGAGCTAGGATCTTTAAGTAATGGGTCAGCTTCTTCTCTATTGAAGTGTTGATCATACTCATCTGATGTGAGTTTCTGATTGACTTCCAGTGGAGTACATGCTGGTTTAGATCCACTTAGGCCTGCCTCTGCTATGAGTTCAAGAGCATACTTCCTTTGGGACATAATTATCCCTTTCTCTGATCTGGCTACTTCTATTCCTAGAAAAAACTTTAGTTCACCCAAGTCCTTCATTTTGAACTTGGTTTGTAGATCAGTTCTGGTCTGACTTAGAAGATGTTGACTGCTTCCTGTGATCAATATATCATCTACATATACTAATACTATTGTAGTATCACTTTCCACCTTCTTAGTGAATAGAGAATAATCAAAGTGACTCTGCTTGAATCCCATATCTTCCAAAGCTTCTGTCAGTTTCTTGTTCCACTGTCTAGGTGCTTGTTTGAGACCATATAAAGACTTCTGTAGTTTGCAGACTTTAGGACTGCCCCCCTGTCTGGCAAACCCATCAGGAAGTTTCATGTATACCTCCTCCATGAGATCCCCATTTAAGAAGGCATTGTGAACATCCATCTGGTGAATATGCCAGTTTCTGGATGCTGCCAATGCAATTACTGTCCTGACAGTAACCATCTTTGCTACAGGTGAGAATGTCTCTGTGTAATCTATACCTTCTTTTTGACTGAACCCTTTTGCAACAAGTCTTGCTTTGAATCTCTCCACTTCTCCTGAGGCTTTATACTTGATCTTGAAGATCCATTTGCATCCTATAGGTGACTTATTTGGAGGTAAATCCACAACAGTCCATGTATTATTTTCTTCTAGTGCTGATATCTCCAATTGCATAGCTTCCACCCATCTAGGATCACTTGAAGCTTCTTTGAAGGACTTAGGTTCATGGTGGATAGAATATGAGGATAAGGCATGTGGGTAATTGGAACTTATATTTTGGTAGTTTAGAACTGAGCTTATAGGATAGGGACAAGCTGTATTAGATGAAGTAACATAATCTTGTAGCCAAATGGGAGGCTTATGATGTCTGGTAGATCTTCTGGACTGATGTGAAGTTTGGTTAGGATGAGGTGTCTCAATTGTTTCAGGTTGATATACTGTGACTGGGTTGGTGTTTTGTGATTGTGAGTTTTGAGAGTTGGTGGTTTGTACATGGGATTTTGGGTCTAGAAGGTCTAAGACAGGAAATATTGGACTAATGGAGCCTTTCATATGAGTGAAAGGAAATATGTCTTCCTTGAATACCACATTTCTACTCACAAACATAGATCTTTGTATCATATCAAATAGCTTGTATCCTTTCTGAGACTCTGAATAACCCATGAGGACTGCAGGAATAGCTCTTGGTGCAAACTTGTCAGTTTCTTTAGGTGTGGTTGCATAACACAGACACCCAAACACCCTGAGGTGAGATATATTTGGAGTGTGCATGTACAGCAACTCATAAGGAGATTTGTAGTTAAGAACTTTGGAAGGAATTCTGTTTAGAAGATATGCTGCTGTGATTACACATTCTCCCCAAAACCTCAAAGGAATTGATGCCTGAAACCTGAGTGACCTGGCCATCTCTAATATGGTTCTGTGTTTTCTCTCAGCAATACCATTTTGTTGAGGAGTGTATACACAGGTGGTTTGATGATGAATGCCAAGTTCAGTTAGGAAGTTTTGAAGAGTAGTGTTGAGAAATTCACATCCATTATCAGTTCTCAGTGTTTTGACTTTGGATGAGAAGATATTTTGAACTTTATTTATGAAATTTTTTAGGACTACAACAGTGTCAGACTTAGAATGAACCAGAAAGATCCAAGTGTATCTGGAGTAATCATCCACTATGGTTACAAAATATCTTTTGTCATCATAGGTAGGATATCTATAGGGACCTCATACATCACAATGAACCATATCAAATCTAGACATTGACCTTGAAGTACTAGTAGGAAAAGGAAGTTTAACTTGTTTAGCTAGTGGACAAACTGTACACAATGGACAGGAACCAGTACTTAAATGTTGTAGACCATTGACTTTCCTTATTATATCAACAGGAATGTGGCCTAGTCTTATATGCCATAGACCAGTATTATCAGGAACTTGAGAAATGACTGTATTAACACTTTCATACCCTTTTGCTTGATTTATATCTGAACTTGAACTTCCTTGCAGTATATAGAGGCCTTGATGTTCTCTACCAATCCCCTTGACCTGTCCAGTGAAGAGATCCTGTAATATGAAGAAGTCAGGGAAGAATGCTACTGAGCATTGTAACTCCTTAGTAAGTTGGGACACTGATAGGAGATTATATTTAAAGTCAGGTATACACAACACATTGTTGATTTCCTGATCCTTAAATATACTATATTTGCCTGTGTGTGAGACCTGGACAGTACTTCCATTTGGTAGCTGGACCAATCCTCTTTGAGTAGGTGGAACTGGTTGATATTGCTTTAACAGATTCAGATTTGATGTCATGTGGTTTGAAGCACCAGTGTCTACTATCCAATTATGATTAATATGATTGGATATTGATGAAATTAGGATACCTGCAACAGCTGTAGATGATGAAGTTCCATCAATTTTGCTATTGTTCAGCATGTTAATCACCTGTTGATACTGGTCAGGTGTGAAGTAAGGTTTAGTTTGAAGATCAGCCTTGATTTGTTGTGTACCACCTGGTTGTGTTTGGACTTGACTTGTAGGAACTATGCTTCCTTGAACTGAGCTGTATTGTATTGGCATCTGTTGTCCTGTCTGATAAGGCCAGTAACTATGAGTAAGTCCACTGACTTCTGAGTTTGAGGCAAATGCATCAGCATGATTGGCATAAGATCTGGTGGTGTCTGTATAACCAGTGTTGTGCTGAGTTGTTATTCCCTTCCTTTTGCTTCTCCAATTCTTTGGATAACCTACAACTCTGTAGCAATTTTCTTTTGTATGTCCTTTGAAACCACACACTTCACAAGGACTTTGTTGTTTCTTCCCTTTAAAGTGTTCACTTGTTCCCTGAGTTAATCCTCTGCTACTACTGAACATAGCTGAAATACTACTCTCAATGCTTTCACCAACATTTGCAGATAAGTTCCTTTGACTTTCCTGATCAACAAGCATTGCATAAGCTTTGTTCAGGTTTGGAATTGGACTCATCATCATAATTTGGTTTCTAGCTTGAGAGTATGACTCATTCAGTCCCATTAGAAACTGAAGTAGTCTTTGATACTCAATGTGCTGAGCATAGTTCCTGGATTCTGGACATGAGCAGCCTGGGCAAGGGATGATGGCATCAAACTCATCCCAAAGGTCCCTCATCCTCGAGAAATAGTCAGATATGGTTAGAGTGCCTTGACTGAGAGTATGAATCTCTCTGTGTAAGTACAAGGCCCTCGATCCATTGACTTTGTTGAACCTTTCCTTCAAGTCTTCCCATACCTTGCATGCATCAGTCGCATACACCACACTACTCAATAAACCAGGTTTTACAGCATTCATGATCCATGACAACACCACTGCATTTACTTTTTCCTATTGATCATGATACACAGCCTCGAATTTCGATTTAGGAAATCTCCCATCTACAAACCCAAGCTTACTCTTCCCGATAAGCCCAATTCTCATCGATCTACTCCACAAGGAGTAGTTTTCAGATCCTAATAGCTGAAATGAGATAAGAGAGCTACCTGGAGTGTCGGTTGGTTGCAAATATAGTGGATGGTTATGATCTATGACTGGGAATGCTGAATTTGCAGCCTCTCTTCTTCGATTAAGCTGTTCTTCTTCACCCGCCATGGCTTCTTGTTGTCTGAGCTCACTGGCAGCTTCTACACTTGTCTAATTCTCTAATTTCCAGCTTGCATGAGCCGGCTCTGATACCATGTTAGCAGTGGATTAGCTGGAGAAGCATGAAGATGAAGAAGGAGAAGAGAAATAGTGCAGAGCAAATTCTGTTTTCATTACCTCAACATAGAGAGAGAGTACATGTATTTATAGGGTAGTTAGGAGTTAATACAAAGTAGTTAACACCCTTAACTAATTCCTAACAACTTTTTACAACTAATTAACAACTTTGATTCCATTAGTTGTAGGATATTGTATAAAGACTAAACTACCCTCTCATTAGCTTGAATTTGTATATCCTTCTCAACAGAAGTCGTATGAGGGAGAAGAAATGAAGGGAGAAATGAGAATGATGAACATGGGATGAGAAGCTGCTGAGAAAGTGTGAGTTGATTAGGATGAAGATGTTAATTAAGGGATACGAAAACATATTCAAATATTTAATTGTCCTAGTTTAGGCTAGTTTTTGAGGAATGTTGTATCCGGATACATTCGAGTCCAGCTATATTCGAATTCCCGTTCGGAAGTCCTACACATGGGGTAATACTAAGATTTTTAAAGTGTCGGGGTAATACTAAGATTTTTAAAGTGTCTCTAAGTATAATATTTTTCTTAAAAAATAAATTTTCAAGAAAAAAATATTTTTCATATCGATGAAAAATGCAAAAATAAGTTTTTCTAGCCTCTCAAAAATTTAATCAAACACCTTTTTTTTAAAAAAAAATAAAATTTTGAGGTGCTAAACAGAAAGTTAATTATCTTCCGTGTAAATTTTGAAATGATGCTACCGTTCATGTGGCACCCTTAATTTCAAAATTTTGAATTCGCCTATGATTGTATCTCAACGTATCTAACTTAAAATATGATACAAAATTCTTAATTAGTGAAATATATGTAATTATTTGAAAATATAAATAGTATTAATATACATGGTAATGAATGTATATCTAATATATAATTAAAGAGACTATCTCAAGTTTGTCTTCAAACATTATAATAATCTTTTTTTTTTTTGGTAACAACATTATAAAAATCTGTGTATATAAATAAGTTGATAAATACCCTCAAATATAAGAGTTTTGTTTTGTTTACAAGATGATAATTGATTTTTTTTTACCATATTTTAAAGACTAAATTAGATTGTTTTAATATTATTTTCAAATATTGATGGAATAGTTATTATAATGATGTACCACTTCATTTAGGCTAATTTTTAGGAAATGGTGTATATCTTAACGTATCTAATTTAAAATTTGATATAAAATTCTTATATGTATAATTATTTGAAAATATAGGTAAAATAAGTATATACGCTATGAATATATGTCAAATATATACTTAAAGAGATTATTTTAAACTTACCTTCAAATATACTTCTACTTTATCATTTTTCTCATCAAACATTAGATAAATCTAAATACATAAGTGGATAAAATATCGTCAAATATAAAAGACTTTTTCTTAGTTATTTTCTCAATCAAACATTATAAAATTTAAATCATAATTTCATAATTAAATATTTATTGTATTCTGAAGAATAAATTAGATTGCAATAATCTTGCTGATAAGCAAAATTAATGGAATAGTTATTATTATAATGATGTCACACTTATTTTCTTACACTATAAAATTCCCATCATTTGTGTTATTTCATGGAAAACATCAAAAAAAATTTGAATTTTGATAGATCAAACATGGCAATGGCAAGAAATAATATTTTTTTTTTTACAGTGTTAACATTTTTGGCATTTTTGCTTTTGGTGACAGAAGGGGCACCTAAGATTTCACTGGTAACTCAACTCCCTGATTTCAATGGCAATTTTAAATCAAAATATTATGCGGGTTTTGTATTCTTTTTCTGTGTTTTAAGAAAAAGATCTAAACGAACTCTCGATAGTAGAGGAGGAGAACCTTCAATTGGAGCAAAGGTTGAGTCTATTCTGCGAGCATTTGCCTCCTCTCGACCCCGAAGCTGTTGCAAATATGATGCAACAGATCCGGAACTGCATTAGCAGCTAGAAGAGAGGAAGGAGGCCCTCGAAGGGAACTAACTGCGCGGGTCACCCGCATAGCTTCGGATTCCCAGAAAGAGTAGAATAGAAGAGTCTTTGTTTTGATTTTTCTACTATTTTTGAATATTTCTTGAAATAGTTTTTCAATTTTCAGGTTTGTTATTATAGATAAAAGTCATGGCAAGAATTTGTATTAGTACTTTGTTGAATCTAAAAGAAATCCATCAGAGGATCCAGTTATTCTTTTGCTTAGTGGTGGACCTGGCTGCTCAAGCTTTGATGGATTTGTCTATGATCATGGTAACAACTAACAACTCTACTTTACTTATTTACTTACGGATTAAGCTAAATTTGAGCGGGGTAAAATATTTTGACATGAGATTTTTTATTGATCAATTTGGGCTGAATATCAGCTCAAACTTTGATGAGCAGAATCACGCTAAACTAATAAATTAACTGGTCATAATTAGTTCAAATTTGAACGGGTTGGATGGATTATTATTTTATAGGCTAATTTTGTCACCTTTTACAGATTTCACTTGTGAGATTGGTATTGTTGTTATTTGCCACTTGTTCTTGTTGTATATAGGAAGGAAAAGCCTGCTTTTGGTTAAATCCAATGTGAACTTTTGACTATTAAAGAAAATAAAGGTCGTTAGATAACGATTTGATCTAGAAAAAGTGACCCAAAATCAGTTAACGTGTGTGCACAGTTTATGGGATGAATCTCACAAGTAGTATTGCCAATGTTCTCTCATCAAAAGTAGTATGATATAGTATTTTGCAATTAATTTCAATTAATAAAATCCTATTATCAAAAGATATGCATATTGATGATATTGTTGTTCTAATTTATTTTTAAAAACAGGTTAAAGAAGTGAACCAACATAATAGTTGATATACTTGATCAAAGAAGACCTGATTCTTTTACAAATGTCTTTATTTTGTATAGAATAATATTAACAATTCGTGTAACAGTTGATTCTTGTGTTCTGTACATCGCAAGGCCTTTTAATTTTGAGTAAAGAAAGACAAATGGTAGCCTGCCTATTCTGCATAATAATCCATACAGTTGGTCCAAGAATTTGTGTTAATTCTACTTTGATCATATGCTTGAAAGTTCATTAAACACTCATTATGATTTCGTTACGTGATAGGAGATTTAAAGATTGCATCCGATACCCATTCATTTCTCCTCAAGGATTACATTAATTTACTAATTTTATGCTAGCTATGTCCTAACTTATTTATGGTGCTACTAATTGATGCCCTTGCTAGTGGTTTGAGATCTACCTAGAGTTGCTCAAGAACCCAATTTACAAAACTGGAGTCTTATGCTGGAATATACGTGCCAACTTTGGCTTCTAAAGTAGTAAAAGGTAATCTGGATCTTAAATGAACATGTATTGATTGTTGGTGTTCAGGGGGATAAGCAAACTAAACTTCTTCTGCTTATATTTTTCAAGTATTGATACAAAGGTAAAAACTCTAATCAACTTCAAGGTATGTACGATTTTGAACTGAAATGGAGAAGAAGAAGGCGACGGAGAAAGAGAAGCAAATGTAATGAAATGGAATCTTTCAATTGAATCAGTTGGCTGTACAAGTGTATTATATACATATATATAGTTGATTAACTAGAGTTAGTTAACTAACTAAAACTAACCATAGTCATCTTCCACTAACTAACTAAACACATTATTAACCGCCTTAACCACTTGCTAACTAATTGATTAACAACTAACTAACTCATAACAACTAACTAACAATCAATTAACTACTATCCTTCAATACTCCCCCGCAAGCTAGATGTACTGAATATGTTCAGAACACCTAGCTTGGCTAACAGAAATTCATGCTGTGATCTCCCCAATGCCTTAGTCAATATATCAGCTTGTTGATTTCTTGTGTTCACATAGCTGGTTCTTGTAAGTCCTTGCTGTATCTTCTCCCTGATAAAATGACAATCGATCTCGATATGTTTAGTCCTTTCATGGAAGACTGGGTTTGCTGCAATTTGGATTGCAGATTTGCTGTCGCACAACATTTCTGTAGGTCCATCCAATGTTATCTTTAGCTCCTTGAATAGATTTGTCACCCAAACTATTTCAGCTGTTAATGCAGTAATGCTTCTATACTCAGCTTCTGCTGAGCTCCTTGACACAGTGTGTTGCTTCTTAGACTTCCAAGATATTAATGACTTTCCATATTTCAACATATATCCAGTAACAGATCTTCTGGTGCTTGGACATGCTGCCCAGTCAGCATCACAATACCCTATGAGCTTGGATTGTTTCTCAGAACTCATCAGTAATCCCAAACCTGGTGCTGATTTGATGTATTTTATCACTCTCAGAGCTGCATTCCAATGAGATACCTTTGGCTTTTGCATGAACTGGCTCAAGCATTGAACTGAAAATGTAATATCTGGTCTAGTGTTTGTAAGATAAAGAAGCTTACCAACCAACCTTTGATATCTCCCAATGTCAGTGAATAGCTTATCATCATTGTCCATAGCATAATCAGCACTTGTGAGTTTAGTATTACATTCCATAGGAGTTGTTGCTGGTTTGACTCCTGCAAGTCCAGTTTCAGATATTAACTCCAAAGCATACTTCCTTTGATTCATGACTATCCCTTCATCCGATCTGCTGAACTCAATTCCAAGAAAATATTTCAGTTCTCCTAAATCTTTAATTTTGAAAGAGCTGTGCAGCACCCTTTTTGTTTCCTGTATCAATTCCAAATCATTTCCAGTGATTAATAGGTCATCAACATACACCAAAATCATCACTAAAGCTGATCCTTTTCTTTTAGTAAATAGAGAATAATCCAAGGGACTTTGTATGTATCCTGATTGTAACAATGCATCAGTCAATTTAGCATTCCATTGTCTAGATGCTTGTTTAAGTCCATAGAGTGACTTAACAAGCCTGCAAACTTGATTCCTTCCTTCACTATTAAACCCCTTAGGTAATTCCATGTAGACTTCCTCAAGCAAATCACCATGTAGAAATGCATTAAAAACATCCATTTGATAAATCACCCAATTCTCAGCTGCTGCCATTGCAACTACAGCCCTCACAGTAACCATTTTCACTACTGGTGAAAAAGTTTCTTGGTAATCAATCCCTTCTGTTTGACTATATCCCTTAGCCACTAATCTTGCTTTGTATCTGTCAACCTCTCCATTTGCTTTGTATTTTATCTTATAGACCCATCTGCATCCTATGGCTCTTTTATTTGATGGTAATTGAACAATATTCCATGTACCATTGGCTTCAAGTGCACTGATCTCTTGTTTCATTGCTTCAACCCACCTTTGATCCTTAATAGCTTCCTCATAACTCCTTGGTTCTGTTTGTAATGAAATGTTGCTCAGGAATGCTTGATAATCACCAGACAGCTGATCATAAGAAACATAATTGGCCAAAGAATGTGGATGTGTAGACTTTGTAGTGGTAACATAATCCTTTAGCCAAATAGATGGCCTAGTAGTCCTGGTAGATGTTCTTGTTGCTACTTTGTCATTAACAATAGGATCTCTTGAATCAGCTATCATGTCTTCATCATCTACCTGATTCTCTGTTGAATTTTGAGTATCTTCATTATCTTCTTGATCCTCTGCTAGACTTTGAGTAATATCATCTGTAGTATTCTGAATGTTACTGCTTACTTGTGGGACTCTCACATCATCATCATAATCATTGAGTTGTTGGTCCTTAAAGAGAGCCTCATGTTCAATCTTCAGCTGGTTGAAAGGAAAAATGCCTTCCTTAAAAATAACATCTCTGCTTACCATGAATTTTTTGTGCTTCATATTATACAAAATATAACCCTTCTGGTTTGCTGGATACCCCATCATAACACATGCATCTGCCCTTGGTGAGAACTTGTCATCTTTGATTATGTTGGTTGCATAACATAGGCAACCAATGATCCTCAAATGATCAAGTTGTGGTTTCACCTGGTGGAATACTTCATGTGGTGACTTGCCTCCTAATACTTCAGTGGTCATTCTGTTAATGAGATACACAGCAGCTACAACACACTCACCCCAGAATCTAATTGGAATTGCACCTTGAAATCTTATAGCCCTTGCCACCTCTAAAATATGTCTATGCTTTCTTTCAACCACTCCATTTTGTTGTGGAGTGTATGGACAACTGCTCTCATGAACAACACCTAATGACTTGAACATTACACTGCATTCTCTATTGAAAAACTCAGTCCCATTATCAGACCTTACCCTTTTAATTTGTCTGTTGAACTGATTTTTAACTAAAATAAAAAATGACTTCAAAGTTTCATACACATCACTCTTGAATTTCAACAAAAACAACCATGTCATTCTTGAATGATCATCCACAATAGTCAAGAAAAATCTGTAACCATGATGAGTGGCAGTCCTGTAAGGGCCCCAAACATCAAGGTGAATCAAATCAAAAATCTCATTATTTCTATTCTTACTGATAGTAAATGGAAGTCTAGTTTGTTTTGCCATAGGACATACTGAACAAGCATCAGCTATTGCTGTATTTGACTCTTTATCAATTAATGACATATTCTTCAACACCTTCATGGAAGGATGACCCAACCTCATGTGCCACAGCATATTGATTGTGTCCTTAGTGCTTGCCTTTGCCATTAGTGCCTTACCAACCTTGGTTGCAGAATAGTTGTTAGGAAAGTAGTACAATCCATCTATCTCCTTACCAATCCCTCTCACCTCTCCATTGAAGAGGTCCTGAAAAACACAGAATTCAGGAAAAAATCTAACAGAACATTGTAGTTGCCTTGTCAATTGTGAAACTGAAAGCAAATCATGTTTGAAATCAGGTATTACTAACACATCCTTCAATGTTCCATAATTTGGTATCACATAATTCCCTGAATGTGTAACTAATGTGGTTTCTCCAGTGGGCAATAGAACCTTTTTTCCTATGTTCTTATAAGTAATATTGTCCAATGCACCTACTTTAGAGGTCATGTGAGATGTTGCACCTGAATCAACAATCCAGCTCTTTATATGATCAGTAATAATAGAGGTATCAGCACAACTAATACTGGTATTACCTGCCATGTTGACAATCTCATCCACTTTCTCATCTTCATTCAATATCTTCAGTATTCTTTGATACTGATCTGGAGTGTAATTTTTTTTTATGGTGAGTCCCTTCAAATTTGAATGCACAGAATCAAAGTCATGTTGACTCAGACTAGACTTCTGTTCCTCAGCATTATAACCAAGAACATCTTCCTTTTCTTCCTTTTCAACTTGCACATTATTTGCAACTCCTTTGGCTTTATTGGAACTGAAACCTCTGCCTGTACCACCTTGATCTGTCCTTTTTTTGAACTTCCAATCATCTGGATATCCAACCAACTTGTAGCACACATTTTTTGTATGTCCATACATCTTGCAATGATCACAAAATAGGTTCCAATTTACCTTTCTTCTACCACTCATACTGCCAGTATTATAGCTTCCTTTTTCAGATCCTGAATAAGCACCCTGATTTCTCATGTTCCCTTTTCCTGCATATAATGCCGTAGCCTCCAAAATGTCTCCAGATGCAGTTGTTCTTTGACTCTCATCAGCTATAATCATAGCATAAGCCTTGCTAACACTTGGCAAAGGACTCATCATCAATATTTGGCTACGAGCATGACTGTAGACCTCACTTAATCCCATCAAAAAGGCAAATAACCTCAAATATTGTATATGATCTATATATGCTTTAGACCTCTCACAATTGCACATTGATGGTGGAACAAGAGCATCAAATTCGTCCCATATTAACCTCAATTTCGTGAAATAAGCAGAAACTGTCGAATTACCTTGACGAATGGTGCATATGTCCCTATGAAGTTGATAGATTCTGGATCCATCAACCTTGTCAAAACGTTCCTTCAGATCTGCCCAAACCATGGCAGCATCTGAAGCATATACAATTCCACTTAGCAATTCCTTTGACACCGTGTTCATTATCCAAGCTAGAACGAATGCATTACACTTTTCCCATTGCTCCTCTAAATCTGGTGTATAATCGTTCTTCCTGCATGTGCCTAACACGAATCCGAGCTTGCTCTTTGCTCTGAGATTAATCACCATCGATCTACTCCACAATGAGTAGTTTTCAGTTCCTGTCAGCTGCACCGAGGTCAGCACACACCCAGGAGTATCTGACGGGTGAAGATAAAGAGGATGGTTCCTCTTAGTCTCGATGATTTCGAGTGTCTCTGCAGCAGAATTCGCTCGCGTACTACTTGAATCAGCCATTGATGCTTTCCTTTCAGCTGGCAAATTGTGAATTAAGTCGAACAATTATCGACTGGTATGCTCTGATACCATGAACTGAAATGGAGAAGAAGAAGGCGACGGAGAAAGAGAAGCAAATGTAATGAAATGGAATCTTTCAATTGAATCAGTTGGCTGTACAAGTGTATTATATACATATATATAGTTGATTAACTAGAGTTAGTTAACTAACTAAAACTAACCATAGTCATCTTCCACTAACTAACTAAACACATTATTAACCGCCTTAACCACTTGCTAACTAATTGATTAACAACTAACTAACTCATAACAACTAACTAACAATCAATTAACTACTATCCTTCAATAGATTTCAAGAATTTCACGAGTTAACTAGTTGCCCGGGCCGTAAACTTTTCATGTTCTATGGCATAGGGTTACATGGTGGGGCGTAACAAATGAGACAATAGACGGTAATACTCTTGTTCCATTTCAACATGGTATGGGCCTCATTTCAGATGAATTATACAAGGTATTTGCTTCTTCTTGTTTAATTTTCTTTAGTTCTTGAATCATTTGACCTATGAACTATTTTAGAATTCAAATCCGCCAAAAAGATGTTACGAAACAAATGTTAAGCCTATGTTTATGTTCATACATTTGCCACCCCAATATATAAGCAACTGGACTCTGATTGTTCCTTTTTACCCTCAGGAAGTCATTATCGCATGCGATGGAAAATTCTACAAACTAGCGGATAAGAATTGTATCGACAACCTTGATGAAATTGATTAGCTAAGGTGTTATTTTGTCATAATTGATTCATTGTCGCGACATGAGCAATTCATTTGTTCTGCTTTAGTGGCACTAATTCACCTTTTTCACCTGTTGCAGGAAGTTAGTGATAAAAACATGTATGACATTCTAGAACCGTGTTACCACAGACCTATGATAAGTGATAACTCAAGATTGCCAATGAACTTTCATAAACTAGGTGAGACAGAAAGGCCTCTTCCTGCCAGGAAGAGAATGTTTGGCCGTGCTTCGCCTTTTAAAGTACCAATAAGTAAGGGACTTGTCCTAACTTGGTCGAAGCTTCTCCATGATACAAACGTCCCTTGCAATGTAAGTCACTCTCCACTTATTGTTTCCTTTTGTTGTTCTTTTTAACATACACATAATCTGAAATTAAATTTACAGGACGATCATGTAGCTTATACGTGGCCAAACAATGAAGATATTCGTAAAGTAATTCATGCTATACCAGTAAGATATAGTTTTCACATTTAAAGACGAAGATTTACCTTTACTCAAAAAATAAAAAGCAAATATAGAGTTGGTGATTTATGGTTCAATCCTATTGTACAATATGGAAGTGCAATAGGTGACTGGCGGTTATGCACAGGCTTTATAACAGTCACCCATGATTCTGGAAGCATGATTTTTCATCACAAAAATCTCACAGCTCAGGGATATCGAGCACTTGTATACAAGTTCAGTAGATTACTGAGTCTCCATGCATTTTTTTATCCTTCTGTATTACTCGTGGATTGCCATGTGACACACCTATAGAGAAAACTAATCATCTATATATATATATATATATATTTCTTGTATACTCTATTGACAAAGATACATATTTTCCTTGTAGCGGGATCACGGTATGTGTGTACCATTCACTGGTTCACAAAAATGGACAAGTTCACTTGGATACACAATCATGGATAAATGAACGCCTTGGTATGTGAATGAACAAGTTGCAGGGTATCTACACGTTTTAACCTTCTAAATCCTGTTCATGTTTAACTCTCTCTAATGTATTGCAATTCTATAAAATTCACTTTAAATGCATATATCTTTTCTGCAATTACATATAAGGCTATGCCAACAATCTCATTTTTCTGACTATTAAAGCATGTTTATATCAAGAAATATTTTTCGTTTTGAATTTTTTCATTCATTTAATCGATTGATTTTCGAAATCTTTAGGGAGCCGGACACACCATATGTAATGACCCATTAGGTCATTTTGAGAATTAGTCCTCTTGATTTCGTAAAAGATTTATCTAGTAAATTTTAGAGGAGCATTTTGGACTAATTGATATCTTCAATTATTTATTTTACGGGTTAAGGAACTAATCTAATTGAGGGGTTAAATTATATGTATTTAATACCTCGTACACCTTAGTACATATACTAAAATTAGTTAGTTGACTTGAAAAAAAAAATAAAGAGAGGAAGAGAAGGAGACGCCGGACTGCGTATTGCTCCAGATACATGTCAAACTGCTATTATGTTGAATTTTTAATGTCTAAGGAACCATTGTTCATTTATAATTACTCAAAAGTGGACATGGTTGTCAGTTAAGAGGACAAAACAATTAATGAGGTGCTTAGCTTTGTGAAATGATCCTTAGTTATATTAGTGGCATGTATGAAAAAGAAAGAGAAATTAATGTTGTGGCTACCTGCTTTGTAGAATATATTTTCAATTTGCATCCTTTTTCCACCTGGAGAATGAAGTGAATGTTCTTCGTATTTTATAGCTAGATGAGAAGTTTTGATTTATAATTTATCCATCCAGTTACACCATCAACACGAGCTCCTTTTACTACCTTACTGATTATGCTGTATTGGACCTTTTAGTGGTTGTTGTCTCTTAAGTTGGATGGATGTTATACATAAATTAAAGTTATCTTATTTGGAGGAATTAAAACTTAACCCTAGGCTTGGTATTTTTGGAATTGACTATAGAATAGAACGAGTTTTGGGTTTGGGTTAGACATATAGTAATATGGGTATCATTGGACTCCTTATGACGTGTATCTTTCATTCTTGATAGGAAATTATTATTTCGGGAGTTGAATTTTAGATTTGTCTATTCGGTTGAAGTATTCGAGTGCTGTTTCGGCATTGAGGTTGGTTTGGCAATCTTTCTTTGATATTGGGATTGAGTTATTGAATATTCTTATGTTATAATCTATGGGATAGAATTGTATCATGTGTTGGGTTGAATTCTTATTGTGAAGCTAGTGTGAGGGCGTTAATTGTCTATGTGATGCTTCGAGAGCATGTGAAACCTAAATTGAGAATAGTATGAATATAACATGTTGAGAAAGGGAGATAATTGTGATATATATTGTGGATCATGGTTTGCTTGAGAAAATAAAGTTACTAAAATATGGTGAAATATTTTAAAGGAGAATTATATCCCAATATGTATAAAAAAGGGTGAATATTGTTATTGCTAAGCTTTGAGAACTTTAATAATTATTGTGCTTATTGATTGGAGTATTACTTCCATAATTGTGTCTTGATTGCATGCATCCTCATACTATATGTCATGAAATTTTGAGAAGTGTGAATGGTGATTCATATTATGAGTCCTTGACCACGAGCACTTGGATGACAGGGTAGTTGATACATTGTGATTCATATCATGAGTCCTTGACCACGAGCACTTGGGTGGCAGGGTAGTTGATACATTGTGATTCATATCATGAGTTCTTGACCACGAGCACTTGGGTGGCAGGGTAGTTGACATATTGAGATTCTTATCAAGAGTCCTTGACCATGAGCAATTGGGTGGCAAGGTAGTTGATATATTGTGATTGAGGTATATGGCCTGCGAGGTCCCTATAGGTCCCCTTAGTCTATGGAGCCTTAGCTTAACGGGGGTGTACACGATAGGCTGTGCGACGGTCTTGATTTACCTTACATTGCAATGTATGACATTGCATACCATCTCAATATACTACTTGTGGTTGTTTTGGATTGGCTCATGTGAGGTTATATGTTTACTTTATTCGCACTGTTCTATATAAATTGGCGAAACCGATGCCGGACTCGTTTTCCTATTTCAGGTGGAAGCATTCCTAGATTATTTTATAGTTTATTCAATTTCTGATTCCTAGTCGGTTAAACCTACTAGGTACATATTATGTGTACTCACCCTACTTCTTTCTCCCCTGCAGATTCTCGTCAGGATTATCCACGTGATAGTTGATTTGCTCGTGTACTTAGTTCATACCAGATCTAGTACTGAGACTCCGGGTTTCGAGTCTTCATTGGATTCTATCTCAGTTGTTCAGTCTTTACTTCTATACGAAGACTGAGATGCACTTATTTCACTAGCTTATGTATAGATGCTCTTTATACTCGTAACACCAGGTTTTGGGATATCATCTTTATGTGGCGACTATTTATCTATTGGGTTTTCTTCTTTTAGTGTACTTTATTTCTTGGTTTGGAATTTATGGTGACTATTTAGTCATAACCCCGTTTTGAGTCGTGACAAGTTTGGTATCAGAGCTAGGTTCACCGATCTCATGAGTTAAAGATCAGGGTGTCTAGTAGAGTCTCGCAGGTCGGTACATAAACATCCGTATCTATCTTCGAGAGGCTACTTGATGCTTGTTAGGAGAAATCCTCTATCCATAGATTCCTTTCATGCGATTTGTTCATATTTCGGGTTTTTACGCTTCTATTCTATTCTTTCTACGCAGATGGCAAGGAGTAGAGATAGAAATACAAAAAAAAAAGAGTCAGTACCTACTGTCGAAGTCCTCGCTAGAGGGCAAGGTAGAGGTCGTCGCAGACGTTATGGCCGGGCTAGAGGAGCAGCACCATCCCGAGGCTAGACAAAGGGGCTTCACCTGAGCCTATTGCTCACCCAGTTTATGAGCACGAGGAGCAGGTTGAGGACCCTGTTAAGCCTCTTGTAGCCCTAGAGAGTACACCAGTATTACAGGAGCTATTGATTCGATTGTTGCCGAGGTCAGAGGGAACCCCTGTTACTAGTGATATTCCAGGTACATCAGTTCCTGCTATACCTGTTGGTCCTTCATAACCAGCTCAGGGACCTAATATGGGATTTCAGACCCCGAATCCATTTTCTATGCCTTCTATTGCACCTTCGAGGTTTTCAGCCCGGCCAGTTTCTACCACTGCTGCTATGTCCTTGTCTGAGCAGAAGAGCTTTGAGAGATTTGTGAGATTGAATCCTTCAAATTAGATGGTACCACCGAGGATGGGGCATATGACTTCCTGACAGAGTGCCAGGATCGATTGTTTTATTTGGGTGTTCTGGAGGCCCACAGAGTAGCTTACACATCTTATCAGTTCACAGGCATGGCTAGAGAGTGGTGGAGGTTGGTTATGGCCCGAAGGCCAGTTGATGGATGCTCCAGCGATAGATTGGGGGCAGTTAATTGAGATCGTTCTTGAGAGGTTTGTGCCTTATAGCCTTCGGGATAGATGTCGTGATGAGTTCGATAGATTGGAGTTGGGTTCCATGACCGAGAACGAGTACGAGGAAAGATTCCATGAGTTATCCTGCTATGCCATGTCTTGTATTCCCACAGAGTTTAGCGGATTCATCGATTGGTGAAGGGGTTCACAAGTTATCTTTAGGAGGCCACAAACTTTCTTGTGTTATCCAGTGGTTCCTTTCAGAGCATTATTGACCATGCTAGAATAATAGAGGGCATCAGGCAGGCCCGACAGGGTAGTGGTAAGAGGTCCGATATCATGGTCAGTTTGGTAGTTATGCATCTAGAGATAGGGATTCTCAGAGGCAGGGCACTCAGGGTCATCAAGGGAGACTAGTTCATGCTGCCATTCCTAGTGCAGGTAGTATAGGCAGGTACAGATCTAGCCAGAGCAGTTATGATGGTTTTGTCACGCCCTGGGAGGGTACCTTGGCATGGCCGACACTCAGAGACTATTGCTAGTCCCCAAGAGAATCACTTAGCCTCATCACATCATCCAATCAAATAAAATCTACTGAAAAGCGGAAAATATAAGTAAGTAATGGGCACATATCATCTAAAGTCTCAAAAGAATATGTATAAAATAATGAAGGCTAGTAGAAAGAAACTAGCATGCGATCTCAACATCAATGTTTAACCATCGCCTATGAAGCCTCTATCACTAATCATGTGGTGCCAATGATAGACCCATGGCTACCCAAATCAAAATAAAAGAAATAGTCCAATCTAACTCTAAAGCGTGATGAAATAAAAGAAGTGGATCCTCCGGAGTATGCGAGGCTCACCAACAAGCTAAGAATCTCGCATCTTCAACAGAGCTCTTGTTGATGATATCTATACCTACCTCTGCATCATAAAACGATGCAGTCCAAAAGGGACATCAGTACTAGGAATGTACTGGTATGTAAAATAGCTGAGTGAAATAGAAACAAGTAGAATAATGTAGAAACAACATCAACTCAAAATAATCATCAAATAACATCAAATCATCAAATGTCCATCTATGCAAGAATAAAGAGTAGACAAGTGACCCGTCAAAAACTCAAACCCATCAATCATCTCAGACTCATCTCAAAGGAGCTCACCTCCTCTCATATCATCTCATCTCAAAGGAGCTCACCTCCTCTCCTCTCCTCTCATCTCATCCCATTTCATCTCATCTCATCTCGTCTCATCTCATCTCAAAGTACTCAAGGTAGGAAATTTATGGGAGTTTTTCTTATTCGACAACAATCACTTATGAGGCAAGGAATATACAACATTCTCGCTAATGTTGCCACAACCGTTCCAAATGTGCCAGGTAGGGAATGATCAAAACCATATCGGCTCACCCAATATGGAGTCAGTACTCAATAGATCCGCTATTGCTTTCAGGGACTGTTACTCATTAGGGAACCATAATATATATGTGATGGTTCTAACCTCACCTACGTTTGGCAATGCAGTTTTATGAGTTCATGTCGGACTAACTCTCACTCTTTCGGTGCTCGATACTCCTCCCATGACTCAATGCTCATAAAACCTCTATCTTAATCAATCTCATAAGGACTCAAACCCCGTCATCGATCGGTATTTGATAGGGACTCGAACCCTATCATCATTCAACTCATAGGGACTCTAACCCTATCATCAATAAAGCTCATAGGGGATCTAACCCTTTCATCAATCAATCTCATTAATGAATAAAGATTTGGAACAATCATTAGGAAATAATCAAATAGACACATCGATATAGTTCATTTATAGAGACTCATAAGATAATCAAATTCTATTAAATCATCATCATTCCCTCATCACAATTAACAATCTCAACTCAAGGCTCTAGATTTAATTCTCAAGTTTATTATGCATGCTTTTCCAATTAGTCATGTAGGGTTGTGCAAATTCTCATGAAAATGTTCAATTTAAGAAAAAAAATTAATGTGATGATCATCAACATAGAAAAATATGTAATTTCAAATACAGTCTTAAGAAAAACCATCAAAGGTTCATGCATGTAGTCTCTTGAACCCATCAACTCATCTATGACCATCTATGGGGCACATGAGAGAAAAATCTCATGCTTTTAGTTTAGCCTTACATACGTAGGATGAAGCTATCAATAAATCACGTCAAGGATCTCTTCTCAAATCTCTCAAACTCAAGCTCTTGTCATCTTTCCTCAAGCCCTAGCCTTGTAAGATTAGGAAATAGGACTTAGAATGGGGGTTTTAGACTCTTTAGAATGGGGGTTTTAGACTCTTTTTACAACCTTATTAGATCGTGTATAGATTTTAGAAGGGGTTGGGAATTGACCGGAATTCCCCTCATAAAAATTAAAAATTTTCAGCTTGGAAAAGACCTAGTCCATGACGCGGAGTGTTCGCATATTGTGCATTTTCTGAAAGAGTTTCTGAATGAGTTTTCTCAATCCCGTAAAAAATTTTCAAAAGAATATAAGTGCAGGTCCGCTACAGAGGCGCGACGCACCTCTGTCCCCTAATCTCACTATTTTTGTTTTCTGGTCGAAAAATTATATTTTGATCAGGTCATTCTAAAAATCGACAGAGACCATTTTCCCACTCAATTTTTCATTCTGATCACAAATTCGGCCTAAGATTTGCTATACGATCATGGGAAGATGTGTTACGCGCATACCCTCCCTCTAGGGGTATTTTGGTAAGTTTATCAGGCATTACATCATTTCCCCTTTGGGACCATTCATCCTCGAATGACGAGTAAAGGTGGATATTAAGGCACGAATAAATTCAAAATGCATCTCAATACTAAACTCAATCAATCAAATTCTCGACTCTTCTTCGACCCCAATCAATACTACACAGCTCAAGAATAGAAAGTTACATCAAGAATAGATGAATCAATTTAGTGAAGGGTAAGAAATGTACCTTCAACACTCTCATCATTTGACACGAATAGGTACGGATATTTGGCCGTTATCTCTTCCTTAGCTTCCTATGTGGCTTCCTCAGTTAATTGATTCCTTCATAGGATTTTGACTGAGGCTATCTCTTTGTTTCTCAACTTACGAATCTGATGATCAATGATTTAAATCGGAACCTATTTATAAGATAGGCTATCTATCACTCCAATACTATTGACAAGGATCACCAAGGCAGAATCTCCCAAGCATTTCTTCAACATCGGCCCATGGAATACTAAATGGACTTCATCTAGCTTGAAAGGTAACTCTAACTCTTAAGCGACCTTCCCAATCCTCCTTACAATCAGATATGGTCCGGCATAGTATGGACTCAACTTTCCATTCTTGCCAAATCTTAGGAGACCCTTCATAGGTGACACTTTCAAATACACCCAATCATCTACCTCGAACTCGAAGTCTCTTCTTTTTATGTCAGTGTAAGATTTCTGGCGACTCAGGGAATCCTTTAATCTCTCTCTATTGACCTTAACCTTTTCCATCGATTGGTGGACAAGATCAGGACCAATTAACTCCGCTTCTCCAATCTCAAACCACCCAATCGGTGATCTACAACTCCTCTCATACAAGGCTACATAGGGAGCCATTTGAATGCTTGCATGATACCTATTATTATATGCGAATACAATCAATGGTAGGTGATCATCCCAATTCCCCTTAAAATCAAAGACACAAGCTCTAATACATCCTCTAATGTTTGAATTGTACGCTCTGCTTGACCATCTTTTTTTGGATGAAAGGTTGTGCTCAGGTTCACCTTAGTACCTAATCCTTTTGGAACGATCTCCAAAATTGGGAGGTAAATTGAGCTCCTCTCTGAGATGATGGATAGGGGCACTCTATGCAACCTCACAATCTCCAAGATGTACAACTTGGCATACTCCTTCGCATTGTTAGTTGTCTTAACTGCCAAGAAGTAAGCTGATTTAGTCACCCTATCCACAATCACCCATATCGGATCATGTTGCTTTCGAGATCTTGGTAGACTAGTAATATAGTCCATATTAATCATCTCCCACTTCCATTTTAGAATCTCAAAGTTCTGAGCCAATCCACATGGACTTTGATGCTCAACTTTCACTTGTTGGAAATTCGGGCACTTTGAAATGAACTCAGCAATATCCCTCTTCATTCCACTCTACCAATAGACTTCTCTCAAGTCGTGGTACATCTTGGTAGAGCCAAGATGAATGGAATAACTGGTGTTATGGGCTTCCGCTATGATTCTATCTCGAATTCCATCAATATTTGGAACACACAATCTACTTCGATACCTCAACATTCCATCCCCCCCCCCCCCCGGAGAAAACCATCACTTTTTGTTTGTGGACAACCTCCTTCAATTGGAGTATGATAGGATCTTGGTCTTGCTTTTCCTTCACTTCTACCACTAAGGATAAAGAAGACCCATTTTGAACATTAATTCCTCCCTCATTATTCTCCTCAAGTTGAACTCCCAATCAAGCCAATCGGTGCACTTCTTTAGCTATCTCCTTCTTTCCCTCCTCAACATAGGCTGTACTACCCATTGAAAACCTGCTAAGAGTGTTAGCAACAATGTTAGCTTTACTTGGATGGTAGAGAATGCTCATGTCATAATCCTTGAGCAACTCCAACCATCTCCTCTGTTACAAGTTGAGCTCTTTCTGACTAAAGACGTACTGCAAGCGCTTATGGTCAGTGAACACATCCACATGCACTCCATAGAAATAGGGGCACCAGATTTTAAGTGCAAACACCACTGCTGCCGACTCGAGATCATGGATTAGATAGTTCCTCTCATGAATCTTAAGTTGTCTAGAATCATAGGCTATTACCTTCCCTTCTGCATTAGTATACATCCCAATCCGACCCTCGAAGCATCACAATAAATTACAAAGTCCTCTGTCCCATCGAGTAAGGTTAGGACTGGTGCAGTAGTCAACCTCTTCTTCAACTCTTGGTAACTCTTCTCATATTCATCGGACCACTAAAACTTGACCTTTTTCTGAGTCAATTTAGTCAATGGTGAGACAGGGAAGAAAATCCCTCAACAAACCTGCTGTAGTATCCTGCCAACCCCAAGAAACTTCTTATGCCAGTCAGAGTGGTTGGTCTGGGCCAATTCTTAACTGCTTCAATCTTTTGGGCATCCACTCGAATACCATCACCGGAAGTAACATGGCCTAGGAAGGCTACTAACTTAAGCTAGAACTCAGACATTGAGAATTTTGCATACAACTAATGGTCCTTAAGAGTTTGGAGGACAACTCTAAGATGATTAGCGTGCTCCTCCTCACTTCTCAAATACACCAAAATGTCATCGATGAACACAACCACAAACATATCTGGATATTGTCTGAATACTCTATTCATCAAGTCCATAAAGGCTATAGGTGCGTTTGTCAACCTAAAGGACATGACCAAGATCTCCATATCTAGTCCTAAAGATTGTCTTTAGAATGTCACATTCCCTCACCTTCAACTGATGGTAGCTAGATCTAAGGTCTATCTTTGAGAAACAAGAGGCGCTCTAAAGTTAGTTAAACAAATCTTCTAGCCTTTGGAGAGGATATTTATTCTTTATCATGACCTTGTTCAGTTGCCTATAGTCAATACACATTCTGAGGGACCCATCTTTCTTTCGCATGAATAAGATGAAGCACTTGGCCTATTAAGCCCTTCTCTAGCAAATCTTTCAATTACTCTTTCAACTTAGCGTGCCATCCTATAAGGTGGAATCAAAATAGGATGGGTATCGGGAAGGACATCAATCCCAAATTCAATCTCCCTATCAGGAGGGACTCTAGGCAGATCATGAGGAAATACTTCCGAAAATTCATGAACAATCAGGACTGACTCAAAAGTTGGGGACTCAACATCATCAGATTTCACTCACATGAGGTGATAGATACAATCTTTGGAAATCAACTTTCTGGCCCTAAGGTATGAGATAAACTTTCCCCTAGGTGCAACATAATCACCCTTCCACTCAAGAACTGGTTCATTAGGAAATTGGAACTTAACGGTTCGAGATCTACAATCAATGGAGGCATAACAGGCGTGAAGCTAAACCATGCCAAGAATCAAATAAAAATCAATCATCTCCAACTCAACCAAATCAACAAGAGTATCCCTATGATGTATGGACACTACACAAGCTCTATAGATTTTCTCAGCTCGAATAGACTCATCCACCGGAGTAGAAACACTAAAGGGTTCAAGAAGATTCTCAGGGGTTTTGTCAAATCTACTAGCCACATAAGGAGTTACAAATGATAATGTGTCACCCAGATCCATCAAAATATAACAATCAAAAGTTAAAACTCGAATCATACCCATCACAAAATTTGGGGAGTTCTCTTGATCATGGCAACTACCCCTGTCATACAAGCGGTTTGTTGCTCCGCCTCTGCCTGACGTAGTGCACCTCTGGTTTTCTCTAACTAGCGGGGCTGGAGTAGTAGATTGAGCCTAGTCAGCCCACTTTGGACAATCTCTCTGGTAGTGACCAGCTTGGCCTCATTTATAGCACACATCATTCCCATCACGATATCTCCCCAAGCGCATTTTGCCACACTTATCACACGGTGGTTTACCTTGTGAACCTTGAGCCACAGTAGCTTGCAACCCAGGTCTATGATCTCCAAAATTCTGAGATATCTGATCATACCTGCTTCTAGGAACAGGCGAACTAGCAGCCGATGGTGCTGGAAATTGATTGCCATGCCTTAGCTTTCTTGTGTTTGAACTCTTCCTTATCATGCTATCTCTCCTCGTCAACTTGTTGCACAAATGTCATCAATCTCCCAATGTCCATATCACGCACAAGCATTGCTCCCCTACCATCTCTCTTGGGTCCTCTATTCAACCTATCAACATACATCCCCATCTTTCCCCTCATGTCAGCAACCATGTCTGGAGCATAGCAAGATAGTTGCTTGAACGTCAACCCATACTCTTGCACAATCATAGAGCCTTGTTTCAGATTCAGGAACTTTCTCACCTTAGCTTCTTGTCTCTCTCTTGGGAAGAAGCATCCCAAGAAGGCTTTCTCAAACACTTCCCAAGTCAAACATGGAGCATCATTCCCTCTTCCTTTCTTCCATTAGTCAAACCACAGTCTGGCCACACCCTTGAGTTGGTAAGTAGCCAGTTCAATCCTATCAGCATCAGCCACATGCATTACTTGGAACACCTTCTCAAGCTCCTCCACATAGCTTTTAGGATCTTCAGTGGATGCAGACCCCATAAACTCAGGCGGATTCATCCTAAAAAATTCTCGAACTTTAGAGGTGTCATGAACATCTTGTCTACCTGCTTCTCGTCTCGCGGCAGGTGTTGCGACAGCCTGGGCTACAGCTTGAGTAGCCTGGCGTAGCTCAACACTGGAGACCTCATCTTGAGGGGGTTGCTCAACAGGGACAACTTGACCCACAAGCTCCTCGTGTACTTGCAGCTCAGCTGGGTTAGCATCTTGTCTAGCGGGACATCCCCTTCCTTTAATAGATGTTCTAGGAGGCATGATATCAATTTTGCACGCGTAGAGCGCTAATTAGAAGAGAGATTTCACAGAGCTTAACTCTATCGCACAAATTAGAATGAGAAGAAGAGTGTAACAATTCCTAATGTCCTATAGCCTCCTGCTTAAGAAATGTGTTTCACAACACACCCATAAACAAGACACTACTAGACACTGCTTCATAGACTCCCTAAGACACTTGAACTTTGTGCCCTGATACCAAGTTTGTCACGCCCTAGGAGGGTACCCTTGGCGTGGCAGGCACACAATATTATCGCTAGTCCCCAAGCGAACCACTTAGCCTCATCAGATAATTCAATCAAATAAAATCTACTGAACAATGGAAAATATAAGTAAAGTAATGGACTCATCTCATCTAAAGTCTCAAAAGAATATATAAAAGATAATGAAGGTTAGTAGAAAGAAACTAGCTCGCGATCTCAACATCAACGTTCAACCATTGTCTATGAAGTCTCTATCACTAATCATGTGGTGCCAATGACAGACCTATGGCTACCCAAATCAAAATAAAAGAAATAGTCCAATCTAACTCCAAAACATATGAAATAAAAGAAGCGGATCCTCCAGAGTATGGGAGGCTCACCAATCAACTGAGAATCTTGGATCTTAAACAGTGTGGCTATTGACGATCCCTAGTACTTACCTTTACATCCAAAAGGGAACTCAATACTCTGAATGTACTGGTACGTAAAATAGTTGAGTGAAGCAGAAACAGGTAGAATAATATGGAAACAACACCAACTCAAAATAATCATCAGATAACATTAAATCATCAAATGTCCATCTATGCAAGAATAAAAAGAGGACAAGTGACCCGCTAACAACTCAAACTCATCAATCATCTCAGACTCATCTCAAATGAGCTCACCTCTTCTCATATCATCTCATCTCAAAGGAACTTACCTTCTCTCATCTCATCTAATCTCATCTCAAAGTACTCAAGGTAGGAAATTTATTTGAATTTCTCTTTTCCAACAACAATTACTTATGATCCAGTGAATATATAACAATCTCGCTGATGTTGCCATAGTGATTCCAAACTTTCTAGGTAGGGAACGACTGAAACTATACCGGCTCACCTAATATAAAGTAAGTACTCAACAGACACGCTATTGCTTTCAGGGGCTGTTACTCATGAGGGAACCATAATATATATGTGATGGTTCTAAGCCTCACCTATTTTTGGCAACGTAGTTTGACGAGTTCAAGTCGAACTAACTCTTAGTCTTTCGGTGCTCGATATTCCTCCCATGACTCAATACTCTTAAAACCTCTATCTCAACCAATCTCATAGTGAGTCGAACCCCATCATCGATCGGTATCTAATAGGGACTCGAACCCCATCATCCTTCGACTCATAGGCAATCAAGCTAATAGGGGCTCTAACTCTTTCATCAATCAATCTCATTAATGACTCAAGATTTAGAACAATCATCAGGAAACAATCGAATAGACACATCGGTAGAGTTCATTTATAGAGACTCATAAGATAATCAAATTCTATCAACTCATTATCATTCCGTCATCACAATCAACAATCTCAACTCAAGGCTCTAGACTCAATTCTCAAGTTCATTATGCATGTTTTTCCAATTAGTCATGTTGGGTTATGAAAATTCTCATGAAAATGTTAAATTTAAGAAAAAAATTAGTATGGTGATCATCAACATAGAGAAACATGTAATTTCAAATACAATATTAAGAAAAACCATCAAAGGTTCATGCTTGTAGTCTCTTGAACCATCAACTCATCTATGACCATCTATGAGGAACATGAGAGAACAATCCCATGCTTTTAGTGTAGCCTTACATACCTGGGATGAAGCTATCAATCAATCACATCAAGGGTCTCTTTTCAAATCTCTCAAACTCAAGCTCTTCTCCTCTTTCCTTAAGCCCAAGCCTTGTTGGATTATGGAATAGGACTTAGAATGGGGGTTTTAGACTCTTTTTATGTCATTAGATTATGTATAGAGTTTAGGAGGGGTTGCAAATTAACCAGAATGCCCCTCGTAAAAATTAGAAATTTTTAGCTCGGAAAAGACCTTGTCCATGACACGGACTGGCCGCGTACTTTGCATTTTAAGAAAAAGTTTTTGAATGAGTCTTCTCAATCCCATCAATATTTTTTTAAAAAAAATAAGTGCAGGTCCGCTACAGGAGGTGACGTGCCTTCGTCGCGCGTACTCTCACTGTTTTCATTTTCAGGTCAAAAAATTATCTTTTTATCGTGTCATTCTAAAAATCGACTGAGAGCATTTTACCACTCAATTTTTCATGCTGATCACAAATCCAGCCTCGGATTTACCATACGATCATTGGAAGATGCGTTACGCGTAAACTCTCCCTCTAGGGGTATTTTGGTAATTTATTAGGCGTTGCATCATCTCCTCCTTGGGATTATTCATCCTCAAATGATGAGTAAAGGTAGACATCAAGGAACAAATAGACTCAAAACTCATCCCAATACTCAACTCAATCAATCAAACTCTTGACTCTTCCTTAACCTCAATCAATACTACTCAGACTTAAGAATTGAAAGTCACATCAAGAATAAATGAATCAATTTAGTGAAGGGTATGAAATTTACTTCAACACTCTCATCATTTGGCACAAATAGGTGTGGATATTCGGCCTTCATCTCTTACTCAGCTTCCCATGTGGCTTCCTCAATAAATTGATTCCTCCACAGGACTTTGACTGAGGCTATCTCTTTGTTCCTCAACTTACAAATCGGACGATCAAGGATTTGGACCGGACGTCTTCGTAGGATAGGCTATCTGTCACTCCAATGCAATCAACTCTTTGATGGTTTTATGGGATTCAAAGATGGTTCTGAGGGATTTTATGATGATCTGTCGATTCTATATTGTATGTGGGTGTAATTACAAGGCTTATGATGGTACAATTAGCATATAGGCATAGACACTAGGGCCTTGCACTCATGTACATCACTATGACTTAGTTATGAGCAGTTAGGGGATGAGCCTACTCAATTTTCATCAATCGATATCGATGTTCAATATTTATCTTGGTTTAGTTGTAGTTTGAGGGTTTTCAAACATGCTTAGGCCTTGATTTGCGTTCATTTTGCTACACTGTTGCTGTTCTCTTTATATACATATATATATATATATATGGTGACTATTTCACTCGGTTGGCCAATGATGTCTACCGGGTGCCTTTTCTTGTACTCACCCCAACTTATGTATCTTTGCATGATACAGGTCCAGGTATGAGCCGTGATAGCTGAGTTAGACAGGAGACTTTTGATGAGCACCGACAACTTTAGCTTCTTCGCAATCTCCTTCCTATTGATTGTCATCTTTTGTATCCAAATATTGGCCTTATACAGTAGAATTGGTATTTGTAGGTGCACTCCTTGTTTTGTGTATTTTATGATTATTGATATATGTATATGAGATGTCTTTTTGTTTATTGTAGCTCTATATAGTTGACTTCTAGGTACTGGGTGGGTTTCAATTATGTTTTTGTCATATTAGTTATGGTTTGGACTAGAAAGCTAGGATAGATACCCTGTGGGTTGGGTAATTGGCTTGCCTATAGGTGGAATCTTTGATGCAACATTATGACAAGGATCGGGTTGTGACAAAAGCTTTGGGAATGCTCAAAATTTTCGATGAGTCACTTGTTGAGGACTTCTAACACCTGCATCTGCATCATGAATAATGTAGCATCAAATGATGTCAGTATGTGGAATTTACGATACGTAAAATGGTATGGAAGTAAGAACATATTTAAGGGTACCTAACATCGAGAACTCAACTCAACCATGAAATTAAGTTAACTTAGTGTAATAACAAGTTTGAAAATAAAATAGTATTTTAAAAAATGATGAGTATGAATATGCAACTCAATGAAATGGTATAATTACTCATTAGGGAGTTTTTCTAACTGATAATCATTACTTATGAGCTAGTGATAATGCAACAAAGTTATCTCATTTTCACATCCATCCAATATTTTGTCAAGGTAAGGGACATAAACATCATTGGATCCAATCATCAAAGTCCTCCTTTTGGACGAGAGAGGCATGGACTCTATCCTATTAGGGGTGGGTCCGTAAAACCAAAAATCAAAAATCGAATCAAAATCAAAATCAATAAAAAAATACCAAAAAAAAATCGCACCATAAAAAACCGAAATCGAACACAAAAAACCGAACCGAACCGATTCTGTGCGATTTCGGTTTCGATTTTGATCTTCCAAAATCGAACTGAACCATTAAAAACCGATTTTGCTATACTACGTCGTTTATACTTTATAGGCTACATGACTAAGAAGGAGAGTCTATCTTGTTGCACGAAAGAGACATAGATTTGAAGCTTCCAAGGAGAAGTCTTTTGGCTACTGTCACCTGCAACTAATTGATACTTTATGGAGTATTTGATAATTGTTTGATAATTTCTTTTGGCTACACACAATTGACTTGAACCTTCTAAGGAGTATTCGATATTTGTTTTTCTAGAACATATGTTTGCAATTTTCTTGGTGATAATTGTAGTTCTTATATTGTGATAATTGTACTAATCCAAACTTTACTCTTTATCAATTGTTTAACATATCTATACAATGATATGTCTCTACCCAACATATTATTTTACTTTAAATAATTATTTTTAAAAAACTAAAAAATCGAACAAAAACCGAAGATTGAACCGAAAAAACCAAACCGAAAAACCAATGGTTTACTTTTTTTTTTTTGGCAAAATCGAACCGAACCGAACCGCCAAATTACCTTCCGTTCTGTCTTTGATTTTAGGGAAAAACCGAACCGAAAAAACCGAACCCACCCCTATATCCTATATTGGGTATATAGTTTTTAGGGTTTGAGTTAATTATACTTTTATCCAATTGGATGCCCAATACTATTCCTAAAGCATGTGGTCATATGATATTTTCATCTAGTCACATTGGATTTGATTTAAAAACATCAATCACCTCAAAATATGATCATCATCATCTTTATATTTCATCAATTATTATATTTTAAAAACTATTTACATATTGATCAAAACATCATTTTAACTTAGTACTCAATTTTATCAAAACTCATTAAAATATATATCATCTCAAATTAAAAGTAAATCTTTAATTTATACATGAAAAATCATTTATATCAATATCAATTTATGCATGGGAACATCAACTCAATTAGAACTCATGTGAATGAATGCATGAATAGACATTGCAATCATATACTCAACTCATGGATATCATCAATATGCAATTTATTATAACAAACTTGCGAAAGGATTAATTGACTCCAAAATTCATGTACAAGATTAGGGTAAAACTCAACTCAAACTCAATTACGATGATTAAGATACTGGGCATATGGACAAACTTGGTCAAATCCTATAAAAGCCTTACCAACTTGGAATACAAAGCTTAATTCAGAAATTGATGAACTCAATGAACACTCTAAAAACCCTAGCCTTTTCCATTGTCTAATTCTTTCCCTTAATTGACTTAAGTGTTAATGAAAGAAAAGGGTCATGAGATATTCATACAAGGACTAAAAATGACTCCAAAACGACAGGGTTTCAATAAGAAAAAGATAGAAAATATGGAACTCCCCTTCACTAAAATTCTTGGTCTAAACCATAAGACTCCGCCTATGGATCGTGGTTCAGTCTACAACTCATAGATTAGAGGTTTCATGGAAATCTGACCAAATAGGCTTGGGTCTACTACAATCCTTTTATGGATCGTAGATTCTTTGACAGGTCTTTTAGAGGGGGTTCATCTTGTTAAAAGGTCTAGATTCAAAGACTATATTTTCTGGAAATGAGACTATGAAATTTTATTTATGGGTCATAGATTGAATGATGAATCGTAAACCCTCTCTCGCGAACTACTCTAACACTTAGAATTTTTTTTAATGTTTTGAAACGACAGTCCCATTTTTATGATTCATCAAAATCACTATAGTTCATCTACCCAACTTGTTAGTCCAACTACAAACTTCAAAGTTTTACTAAGTGACAGAACAACCAGAAGGCCCATCTACGGACCAGAAAAGACCCGTGGCGATCACTAATAGCAACACTATTTTTAAAAATCTTTGGAATTTTTAAGGCCAAATAAGGTACGATAATTTAGGAGATGTTACAATATCTCCCCCTTGGGATCATTCATTCTTAAATAAAGATGGAACTAAAAGACATCAAACGCGAATACCATCAAGATGTCAAATACTCAGAAACATAGATACTCAAACATCAAATGCTCAAATAATCAATTTTTCAGACTCAAGAATCTACATCAACGCAATGATAGGAATAAGGATTGTTACCTTGATCATCATCATCATCACTTGGAAGGCAATAAATGAGGGTATTTAGCATTCATATTCTCTTCAGCTTCTGTCGCAACCTGGTCCCGATCATGATGGCGCCGGTTAGATCTCACCTATTGGCAAGCAACTTACGCAACCCCAAGGTACCTGTCCTAGCTTTCTAGTCAAAGACAAAGATAACATAAGAGTATAAAGAACCAAAACCTAGCCAGAACTTCCACATAATATTATAAAGAACCAAAACATACCCAGAACTCGAAAGTCAATTGTATAGAGCTACAATAGTTAGAAGTACATACTAATATACATATATAGAAAAATCATAATATAATGCAACCAAAGAGTGCTCCTACAAATATAAAATACTACCATACAAGGCCAATGTCTGAAAACAAAAGACGGCCATAAAAAGGAGGAGACTATGAGGTATTTGGAATGGCCGATGCTCACCAATAGTCTCCGAAGCTCTCCTGAAATCCCTCAAAAGTCAATAAACCTAGCTAGAACCTATACCTACACCATGGGATGATGTAGAATTAGTGGTAAGTACCAGAATAAGGCTCCAACTAGGCATCATCGATCGATTGATTGAAATAATGTACACAATGAAGCTCAAAAGTAAAAGGTGCAACAGTCTTGTAAAACAACCACATAGCCTCAACTGAACTGAAACATCATGTTGTACACGGTGCAAGGCCTTAGTGTATACGCCTGTATGCCACTCAGGCCCCACTAAGTCTGGAAGGTACATCCGCGTACAATCTATCTGACAGAATATCACCGAGCCTAATAGAATAACCATAGAGGCCAACTCTCCATATTGCAAGATCAAGGGTTGACTGTACAGGTGTAAGGTCTAGTATCTATGTATGAATGCCCCGAGCACCCATAAGACCAAGAGGTATACACATACATAATCAAGGTATATATAGGTTAGTAGATCCATGAGTAACTAGTGGGGCCCTCGGCCCCAAGTTCCACGTAATAGCCGGGTCCTCGACCCATCCAGGAACTAGTACCATATGGGGCCCCGAAGCCCTAGTCCTTTGACTTGGCCTTCGGTCAAATAGTTAGCCAGGCCTCGACGGTGTGACAATAAATATGATGGTAGAACATATCCCCCACGGGAGAAGGAATCCCTCTAACACTATCAACGGGCTCGAACCCCTAATATCGATGAACAAGCCCTTAAACCCCTAATATCAATCAATAGGGCCTAGCCCCAAGCATATAGTCAATGGGGTCTCAGACCCAGAGTATCAGCAAGTGCTCAGACCCCTTTAGAATCGACACTCGGGTCTCAGATACTCGGACATGGCCACCGAAGACTCGAACCACAGGACGCATCACTCAAGGTTTTAGACACTCTGAAATGGCCACCAAAGACTTGGACCGCAAGGTGCTTCATCTAGCTCTCGGAGCATAGAACTAGCCATTCTCTCCCTAGCCTATCTGGATCCGAATCTACCAATCATATTATCTCTCTTTTGATCCATACATAACCATCACCTCACTCAGATAATGACAGATAGCCCATCCCCCAGGTATGTAGAGAACTCATATGTAATACTAACAACATAACAGAGTGTATGTCTCCATAATAAGAGTAAAATTAAGTCTAATAGACCAATCTTGCTATATTCCAGTGCATCACGGGTAATGAGAGTAAATTATATCATCAGTGATATTATAAGTATCTAAAATAAATAGGCCAAATAAAATCATATTAATGCTAGAAATCAAGTCATAGTACGACAAGAGGCAACAAGTAGTCTTACAGTCTTTCAACCCCAATAATATCATACAACATACTCTCGTAGACTAGGGTTAGATCAGAATACATACTTGCCCTATGGAATCAGCCCATACATAACACTTATCAGGCCTCCTTGTGCTAAATAGTACTTGCATTTATCGAAATCATAAAATTTATAGCCAACAACACAAAGTGCAAACCTACAACAACATATACTACGCATACCGAGTATAACTAGTATCTTAGTTCAACATGCATATGGTTTAACTCAATCTAAGGTTTAGGAAAAAGCAAGCCTACCTAGAAACTAATGCCTCGGACTCTGAATCAACCTAGCTGAGCTCCCCTCGATAGTCTCCTGACGCTGCTCAACTGTTAAAATATAGTTCACAATGTTAACACGATTAAATCGGTTGTAAAAACTTGAAGATTGGGAAAAAATTAGGACAAATGGACCTAAATGGAAAAGATAGTAAAAGATGAGCCCTACAACAACTCAAGTCTACAACAAAATATTTGGCCCAAAATTGACCCCAAAAGGACAAGAAAAGCCCCAAAAACAAAATTGAAATCCTTATCAGAAAAACATTCCTATCAAAACATTCTTAGTCAACATTTATGAAAATTGGAAAATTTCAGCCAACACCCAACATACCACAATGTTCCCCTTAGAATATAGAGCAATTTAGACTCAAGTGATACTTAATTGCGTCAAGAATCGACTAAGAAATCAACATGTAAAGTTTTCACAACTGTGAAGGTGATATTCAGCTAAAATAGTGAATTTACCTCAAAATACATGCCAAATCCTAAATCCAACTCGCCACAACATTGCTCACAAAAATTCATACAACTTAGTCTTTTGAATCACTCAAATCAGATATAAAGTGCCAAAGTTATCGTCGGATGAAGTTGAGAGGAAAATATATTTTCCTTGAAGTCACATATATATACACATGCATGGCTGACATCATCTACTATGTGGAAGCGCCGAACCACGCCACATGACAACCCCTAGAATTGGCCTCGTACCTCCCCCTTTTCAACAACCCTCCAAGCCATTTTCCCATTTTTTAGGCTCGTTTGGACTCCGATTTTCACAAATGAACTATGTAACATATGAATTTTAACGTTATGGATCCAACAGTACAGTTGAAATTCTTGACAGAGCATCCTATGGAAAAATGAGGGTCCCACTTCTTTTAGCTAATTTTAGCTAAAAGAATTGAGAGGGTCAAAAGGCAACCAAATGTCCCCGTCCACTAATGAAGGGTCATTATAGACCATTTTAGATGTTTCGGAGCTGACCCCACCATCAGTTTTCCATTTCGAGTTTGTTTTGATTGGTTTTCACAGAAACACACTTTTTAGCTTCTAGTTGAACTCATTTTGTAACTTTTAGCTCAAACTCATACTGGGACCCTTCATCCTTGGAGAAACCACCCTTTTAGCCCAGATCAGCCATTCCAAACTAATGAAACCATCAGAATTCCATTCCAAGGATGTTTGTTAAGGTTTTGATAGAAATCTCATTTTTGCAGCTTTTACTTCTCGCTAACTTAGAAATTCACACAATTCACAACCGAAACACCCTATTACCATCCTGATAGTCCCAATATGTCATAAAAGGTCCGATGTTACTATACATAAGCTCAAAATAATAGAAATATCACAGAAATTCATAGTTGACTCGGAGGGTCATTACAGCTTCCTAGGCAGATTTCTCAACAAACTGTTTTTTCCACAAGACTTTGACCAAAGCAACCTTTTTGGTCTTGAACTTACAAAATTGACGATCAAGAATTTAGATAGGAATTTACTAATAAGACAAACTATCTATTACTCTAATACTCTCAATAGAAATAACCAATTAAGGATCTCTCAAACACTTCTTTAATATCAAAATATGAAATGCAGGATTAATGGCCGCCAACTCTGATGGTTGCTCTAGCTCATAAGCGACACTACCGACTCTTTTCATAATCTAGTAAGGAACAATATATCGAGGACTCAACTTTCCATTCTTCCCAAATCTCATTACACCCTTCATGGTGAAATCTTCAAATATACTCAATAATTTATCTCAAACTTTAGATTTCTTTTCCTAACATCAGTGCAGGGATTTTGGTGACTTTGAGTAGTCCTTAACCTCTCTTGGACAATTTTCACCTTCTACATTGCTTGGTGAACTAAGTCTTGTTCTATCAGCTAAACTTCACCAATCTCAAGATAACCAATTGGTTATCTACATCTACTTCTCTAAAAAAACCCTCATATATCTAAGTACTCGAATAAAAATGGTTGCTATAAGCAAACTCAATGAGATACAAGTGATCATTCCAATTACCTTTAGAGTCAATAACACAGGCTCTCAGTATGTCCTTCAAAGTTTGAGTTGTGCGCTCTACTTGGTGATCTATATATGGGTTAAAAGTAGGGCTAAAATTATAAGACCCCTCATGTTTATAGGCTTGGGAAACTAGGAGTTGCCATTTTTTGCTGATAGGTCAATTTATGATTACTCTGTGCCAACATAGGAATGATAGCCATTACCGAAATGATTGGGTCGTCGGGAATGGTTATTCATTGTATTTATGATATGAGATGATTTGGAAAATCCATCTGAAATGGTCTATTTCGTAAGGAAAGTGAACATCCACTGAAATGGTGTGTTCTGAAAGGTGTGATGTAGATTACCTTTGGCAAGTAATCTTCTCCTATCGATGGGTCAGACTAATTCATGTAATATCTCACATGAATTTGATTTGTTGGTTATAGTCCATCCCCGTTATATACAAGCATCATCTTATTCATGCATCATACATTTCATGGCATCTTGTATATTTCTTCCTTGGATATAGGATTCTTTCTATATTATATGCCCTTGTCATCTAACATTAAAATGCAGGTTGATAAGTCAGATGTATTGCATGCTCGCATACTTAGCACATTCAATGTACTAATATATACTCTATGCGTACATGATTTTACCATGTAGGGCCCGACCATTTCGATTACCAACCGTTTGACGAGTAGCCTGATCCTAAAGAATGCTTATGGTAAGTCCCATTCTCCAAGGACAAGCCATCTTACTTTACCTATGCCATCTCAGATTTCCTTTCCTATTTGAGAGTAAGCCCAAAACATGTCGTGGCCCCCATTCCATCTTGACTAGAGACATTTTTTGGACAATATGTAGACTCTTTAAAAATTTTATTCAATGCGTGATATTTGGTTTATGTATTCGTTTGGATTGACTTATGGAAATTTTGTATTTTAGCTATATGCATATTTGGCGTGGAAATGTGGAAAGTCCTAAACCCTGTATTTCCCCTATAGAGTGACTCCTATTCTCTCGTCCCTTAGCACTATATGTTACCATTTGTATGTTCTTTCTGAACTGATGATGTGGATTTTGATACTTGAGGCTTATTTGGGGACTCTCGATTCTCATTCGTCGTATCACTCCTAGACCCTAGTCCCAAGTCGTGACAAAAGATTGTATCATAGCCCTAGATTTATTAATGGTCCCCGGAGTCCAACATGCTGCACCAAGTATAGTCCTATTCATGGGTGTGAAGTGCACCATGCCTATGAGTGGGAGACTACAAAGGAGTTATTAAATGGTAAGATGAATAAAAATGGCGTTCTAGGAATTATCTCACTTTTTCATGCCTTATGTCGTGCTATGACTCGTATATTTGGTTTTCTCGTCTTGACATTGTCGTTGTTCCATTTCAGAAGATGCCTTGAGGAAGACCCCTCCCACCTAGGCCGGCTCTGGCTAATGAGGAACAGGCTCCTCAAGAGCCTATGGATGACCCATCTCAAATGGTGATTTCCGTTCAGCCTTTTCCATGTTAGCCCAGGTAGTGACCTCTCAGACAAGGTATGCTAACCTGCCACGGGATCTTACACCAGCTTCTAGGGTGAGGGATTTCACTCGGATGAATCCTCTGAAGTTACATGGGTCGATAGCTGATGAGGATGCCCAAGAGTTTATTGATGAGCTTACTAAGATACTGAACATTATGGGAGTCACCTTTGAAGAGAAGGCTAAATTGGCTACCCACCAACTAAAAGATATAGCGCAAGTGTTGTATACCCAATGGTCTATGGAGAGAGTTTGCGATTGTGAAGTCAATTTGGAAGAGTTTAGAGTTGCGTTCTTGGATCACTTCTTCCCCCTTGAGCTTAGAGAGGCCAAGATGATGGAGTTTATCAACCTCAAGCAAGGAGGTATGAGTGTGAGGAACTATGCCCTTAATTTCACAAAGCTCTCCAAGTATGCTCCATTACTCATGGCTGACCCCCTACAAGCATGCACAAGTTTGTTTCAGGTATCTTTGATTTGCTTGTAAAAGAATGCCATACTGCTATGCTCATATGAGATATGGATATTGCTAGACTCATGGTGTATGCTAAACAAGTCGAAAGGGAGAAACATAAGGAGAGAAGGGTTCACGATCCTAAGAGGGCCTGTTTTGATGGTAGATTCTCTGGTTCTTGGGTCACTAATGCTCATGTACCTCCTCCCAGGGCACCGGTTTTTATGGATAAGAGTATCCTCTATGTAACACGTGTAGAAATCCTCACATGGGAGTTTGTTGGAGGGATTTGGGTGTTTGCTTCAGGTGTGGTGATAAGAATCACAAGGTTGCTGATTGTCCTAAGGATGCCTGTAGAGGCCAAGGCTAGGAGGCCCAAGGCGGGCAAGGCCAACAAAGAGCTCTTCGAGGTGTTTCCCCAAGGAACAATCAGTTTTATGCACTCCATGCCTGCCAGGATGTTGAGGAAGCTCCAGATATCTAGGCTTGTATGTTAAAAGTCTTTGATTTTGATGCTTATGTTTTGCTTGATCCGAGTGCGAATTTTTCTTTTGAGACTCCTCTGTGGGTGTTAAATTTGGTTTGAGTACCAAGATGATGAGGGATCCCTTCTCAGTATATACTCTCGTGGATGAATCCGTTATTGTACATAGAGTCTATCGTGGTTGCCCTATTTCTGTGTAGTACAAATTTTTTTCATGTGATATTGTGGAACTTGAGTTGTTTGAATTTTACGTGATTCTTGGGATGGATTGGTTGCATGCATCATATGCCTTTATAGATTGTAAAACCTGCAAGGTCAAGTTCCAACCTCCCGGTGAGCCCGTTCTTGAATGGAAGGGTGGTGACTCCTCTGTTAAAGTTCGATTTATTTCCAACCTCAAGTCGCGCAAAATGATTTCTAAGGGGTGCATTTATCATATTGTGAGGGTCATGGATATGGAGTCCAAAGTGCCTACTCTTGAGTCGGTTCCTGTGGTGAATGAGTTTTTGGATGTGTTCCCCGAAGACTTGCCCGATATCCTTCTTGAAAGGGAAGTAGACTTCAGCATACATCCTCTTCTGAATACTCAGCCTACTCTATTCCTTCTTATCGTAGGGCACCGACGGAATTGATTGAGTTAAAAGAGCAATTAAAGTATTTGTTGGAGAAAGGCTTTATTTAGCCCAGTATATCACCGTGGAGTGCTCCAGTGTTGTTTGTAAGTAAGAAGGATGGATCTCTTCGGATGTGTATTGATCATAGGCAACTGAATAAGGTGACCGTTAAGAATAAGTACCTATTGTCCAGGATTGATGACTTGTTCGACTGGCTTCAAGGGGCTATTCATTTCTCAAAGATTGATCTACGTTTTAGGTATCATCAGCTGAAGGTTAGGGAGTGTGACATTCCCAAAACAACCTTTCGAAAAAGGTATGGGCACTTAAAGTTTGTGGTGATATCGTTCGGCCTAACCAATGCTTCGGTCGTGTTTATGGATCTGATGCACTAGGTGTTTAAGCCATTCCTAGATAGTTTTGTGGTGGTCTTCATTGACGACATTCTCATTTACTCCTACAATGAGCAGGTGCATGGGGATCATTTGAGGGTGGTTCACCAAACCTTGAGAGAGAAGAAATTGTATGCCAAGTTTAGAACAAATGTGAATTTTGTCTAGGTGAAGTGGTTTTTCTTGGTCATATCTTGTTCGGTGATGGTATCAAGATTGATCCAAAGAAGGCCGAGGCTATGAAAAATTAGCCCAAAACGTAGACTCCTTCAGAAATTTAAAGTTCTCTGGGGTTGGCCGGATATTATAGAAGGTTTGTTGAGGGTTGCTCATCTATTGCATCTCTATTGACTAAGTTGACCCAAAAGAAGGCTAAGTTTGTGTGGTCGAATGTATGCGAGCAGAGTTTCCAAACTTTAAAGTATCGGCTTACATCGTCTCCCATCTTGACTTTAGCAAATAGTTTGGAGGGATTCGTGGTGTATAGTGATGCCTTGCGGATTGGGTTGGGTTGTATGCTTATGCAACAAGGTAAGGTAATAACGTATGCATCAAGGCTTTTGAAGGTGCATGAACATAATTACCCAACTCATGACCTCGAGTTGGCAGTGGTAGTTTTCGCCTTGATGATTTGTAGATATTATTTGTATGGGGTTCATGTTGACATGTTCACCGATCACAATTGTTTGCAATATGTATTCACTCAAAGGGATCTCAATTTGAGGCAAAGTAGATGGTTGGAGCTCCTAAAGGATTACAACATGAGTGTTCTATATCATCCCAGCAAGGCCAATGTTGTGGCCGATGCTCTTAGTAGGCTATCTATGGGTAGTGTGACCTATGTTGGGGAGGAACGGAAGGAGTTAGCAAGGGATGTTAACTTATTGGCTAGGTTGGGTGTCAGGTTGACCGAATCGAGCGATGGTGGTATCCGAGTTTAGGGCAGGGCAAAATCTTCCGTGGTGGTTGATGTAAAAGCTAAGCAAGACTTATACCCATAGTTACTTGAATTGAAGAGGTTGGTTGCTAGAAAAGAGATCAAGGTGTTCTCCCAAGGGGGAGATAGTGTGCTCCGGTACCAAGACCAGCTTTGTGTTTTAGATGTGGATGATCTTAGAAGGGTGATCATGAGTGTGGCTCACAACTCTCATTATTCTATTCACCCAGGGTCTACTAAAATATGTCAGGATTTGGAATAAGTGTATTGATGGCATGGTATGAAGAAGGACATTGCAAAGTTCATATCCTAATGTCCAAGTTATCGAGAAGTGAAGGTAGAGCACCAAAGGCCTGGTGGCTTGGTCCAAGACGTTGAGATTCCCACGTGAAAATGAGAAGATGTAAACATGGATTTTGTGGTTGGTTTTCCTCTGACCCGAAGGCAATCCTTTTCAATTTGGGTTGTCATTGATCAGATGACTAAGTTGGCTCATTTCCTACTGGTCAAGACTACATTTAGCACTGAGGATTATGCGAGGTTGTATATCTAAGAGTTGGTGAGGTTGCATGGTGAGCCTCGGCCCATCATATCGGATCGTGGCACCCAATTCACTTCCCACTTTTGGAGATCATTTTAGAAGGGACTTGGAACTAAAATTAAGCTGAGCACCACTTTTCATCCTCAAATCGATGGGCAAGCTGAGAGGACTATTCAAACCTTGGAGGATATGTTGAGGGCTTGTGTATTGGAGTTTAAGGGTAACTGGGATGATCACCTTCCACTCATTCAATTTGCTTATAATAATAGCTTCCATGCTAGTATTGGCATGGCACCGTTTGAGGCCTTGTATGGGAGAAGGTGTAGGTCACCGATGAGGTGGTTTGAGCTGGGAGAAGTGGCACTAGTTGGATTGGATTTAGTAATGAAGGGTGATCTTAGGCATATTTATATGCCTAACTAGCCAATATACCCATAAATAGAGCTAGTCAGAGGGTGAACCTATAGAGTACATGTGTTTTTAGTATGATTTTGTTTATTTTGATAATCTGGGGCCAAGTGCACTGTTGGGTTGTGTTTTGCAGATTTTGATCAGATGGTGCCATTCCGGAGTTAGACCCGGATTAGGAGGACGAATACAACCCAGGAGTTAAGGGAGGAAAAGATATTGTAACACAACAGAAGTACTCAAGTGCGCATCGCGGACCTAGGGAAAAATGAGAGAGCTGAATAAGAGAAGAAAAAGGTGCGAAACGGGAAATAGTGCTGTAAGGACCCGGATTCTCGAACGACTTTATCGGACTTTATAATGTTGCCCTATGAGAAAAATTGACCAAGTGTCACTTCATGGGAAGCACACATGGCTCGTGTGACCTCACATGGACCGTGTGGCCTCCATTTTGAAGGGGTACATGGCCATATTTTGTATTATGGGAGGTTGAAGACGATTCGAAGTCATCAAAAGTCATATTTGGGTATTAGAAAGAAGGATCTTGAGTTATTTTTAGTAATTATTGGGTGCTTATGAAGGTCTCACCTATAAAGGTGTGGTGTATTTTTATAGTAGGGAAAGCTAAGTACCTGGTAAATAGGTCCTTATGAGACTGTTGAAGTGGACTGGGAATGTAGCTTATAGGTTGGATTTGCCTTTGAAATTGAGCTCTAGTCACTCGGTTTTGCATATATCTATGTTGAGGAAGTTTGTTGGTGATACTATTGTTATTTTGCCTTTGGAAGGTGTTGAGGTTGAGGAGACCGTCTTTTGGAGGAAGCTTCGGTTGAAATTTTAGATAAGACAAGTGAAGCGGCTTCACAACAAGGATGTGGCTTCAGTGAGGGTACCCTAGAGGTATCAATATGTGGAAGGTGCTACATGGGGAGTGGAATCAAGTATGATGCGACGATACTACTATCCTTTCCAATCTACTCCAACCTATAGTATTAGGTCCTTCCTATTCTCAATGGTCCTTATTCTTCCATTCTTGAGTCTCATGACATGATATGCATAAGGGTTTTATGATGTTTTAAATGATTTTAATATGCTTTGGCATGAGTTTTAATGACTTTATAATTTTCAAGGGATGAGTTATGTGTTGCATCTTCTGTGTTGCATCTTCTGTTTGGATGTTTCGTGTTCTAAATAAAATTTCAAGCCTTGCTCTTGTACATTCGAGGACGAATATTCCCAAGGGGGAGATGACGTAAGGATCTGTATTTTCAAATGACTTTATCAAATTTATAATGTTGCCCTATGAATAAAATTGATCAAGTGCCACTTCATGGCAGGCCTACACGGCGCGTGTGACCTCACACGGATCGTGTGGCCTCCAGTGAAGAGGTACTTGGCTATAATTTTTATTATGGGGACTTGACAGGGAGTTTTGGGCTCAGGCACATCACACCGGAACCCCACACGGACCATATGGTGCTTCACAGGCCATGTGGTGAGCCATGTGATGGCCTTACATCTGGAAAACCAAGAAACAAGGCCAAGTGTGGTCACACGGCCACCCACACGGTCCGTGTGGTATGTCACGTGCCGTGTGGCCCACCGTATAGCTCGCGACATGAAATTTTTCTAAGTATGGAATTTCCGTCTCATAACTTTGCATGATAGAATTTTCTAAGTATCATTTCACGGTCCTTGACACGACCCGTGTAGTGTCACACGGGCCGTGTGACCGTCCGTGTGAAGTTCTCCGGGTTGAAAATTCTAAGTATGGGGTCTTCAAGATCAACCTATGTTTCACTTTCAAGCCTTCAATTCAAGCTTATTTATGTTGATTAAAGACATCATTGGTCTCATACATCAAGTCAAGTTCAAGGGAATTCCATTGGCTAAGTTTTCCACAAGTACTGATAGAAGGGTCCATTTTAAATGGTCATATCTCTTATGCACAAAAGAAACTGTGTGGTCCACAACCTATCAAATTGAAGCTCTTTAAATTATCTTTCCAACTCATGTGGTCTCACCTCATTCGGAGTTCGGAGCAAGAAGTTATGCCCTTTTTGTAGAATCTATCTGGGCTAGACGGGAGGCCTTCACGAGCCGTGAAGAGCTTCACGGACCATGAAGCCAACCATGTCAACTTCAGTTTAAAATTTAAAGGGGCGTTTTAATTGAGGTATGTTTGATATTTTGATCCATCCTCAAGGATTTTAAGACCTTTTTAACCCCTCCCCCCCTTTATATTCCTAAACTCCTGCTACACTAATTCTAAACCCTCATTCAAGACAAACACTTAGTTTCTAGAATTAGACTCTCAAAATTCTCTCCAAGTCTCATCTTCAAGATTCAAGCTAGGACTCAAATGGAGTTTCAAATTCAAGCTAAATTCTTCTCAAATTCATCTTCCTAATCAAGGTATGTCGAATTGATTCATGGTCCCTTTCAACTAAGAAGACCCAAAAATCTTTCAATTTATTTCATGAATTTAGTTTACTTTAAATATGAATTTTCAATACATGATTTACTTAAATCCAATTGATGTGTGGGTTATATTCTACCTATGATTTCAAATCACTTTGATAACTATTATGATGAGTTACATTGAGTTTTGAAGTTATGAACATGCATGTTCCTTTTTTAACTTGATTTATGCATGTGTGACTTATATTATGATTTAGACATTGATTTAAATGTGAGTATTTATTATTTGATTTTATTAAGTCTAATTGATGTATGGGTTGTATTTTACCTATGATTTCAATTCACTTTGATTACTGTTAAGATGATTTACATTGAGTTATGAAGTTATTAACATGCATGTCCCCTTTTAAAGTTGATTTATGCATGTGTGACTTATATTGTGTTTTAGATGTTGATTTAATTATAGATTTACTTAATTTAACATTATGATATTGATTTTTAACTCGAATCTATGTTACCCATGCCAACCTCACATCATGCATTGCACTTGCACTCATGAACATTGGTCTTTAGGGAAATTATGAAGTGGGTTAAGCCCAATTATCTTTTATAAAATAATTTTGATAAGATATTGACTATGAAAAGAATGTGATCATATACATGTCTATGATTATGGCTCTTGGATCATTCTGGGTGCTTGCACTATTCAGTATATATGGATGAGCTATTCCTTGCATGAGCATTACGATTATGATCTATGTTTTGGCATTTGAGCCTAAATGTGCATTGAATGGTTTGAAATGAGCATTGTATCTCTTGAAAGCACGTATATGTATAAGTATTCATGTGGGATGTTATTGACTTAGCACCGATGGATTGGGGGCGTTAGGGCTATCCCCAAGGTCCCTCTCCCTTTCCTTGAACTATGTGCCAACATAAGAACATTAACCATTACCAAAATGACCAGGTCGTAAAGAATGGTTATTCATTTATGATTATGATATGTTATGTATGATTCTGGAAAATCCTTTCGAAATGGTGAGTTCCGTAAGGTGTGATGTGGATTACCTTTGGCAAGTAGTCTTCTCCTACACATGGGAGGTCTTTATCAGACTAATTCATGTAATAGCTCGCATAGATTTGATTTGTCGGTTATAGTCTATCCCCACTATACATGAGCATTATTGCATTTCATGCAAAAACAATTTCATGGCATTTTGTATATATTGCTATTGAATGTATGATTCTTTCTATATTATGTGCCATTTTCATCTAACGTCGAAATGCAGGTTTGGTAAGTCATATGTATTGCATGCATGCATACTTAGTACATTCAAATGTACTAACGCATACTCTATGCCTATATGATTTTATCATGTAGGGACCGTGTGTTACGATCATCCACTGCTTGACAGGTAGTTTGAACTCGGAGAGTTTGATTTTGTGGTGAGTCTTATATTTCGAGGACAAACAACCTTCCTTCTACCTATGTTATTTTCTATATATCTTCTTAATTGAGGGTGTGCCTGGGATATGTCTTGGCCCCCGTCCCATCATATGACTAGAGGCATTATTGGACCATCTTGTAGACTCTCGTGGATTCTATATGTTATGTGTTGTAGTTGGAGCTTATGATTTCGGTTATCTATTGGATATGGCTATCATGGATTGATTAAGAGAATTAAGTTATGTATTGTATGTTTGATGTGGCAATGTAGAAAATTCTAAGCGTTGTACGGCCCCCATAGAGTGAGTCATACTTACTCGCCCCTTAGTTCTTATGTGCTATGTGCTATGTGAACCCTTGTAAATCCCTTTCCCGTTGATATCCCCATAGCGCGTGTCCTACTTTCCCATCACTTAGAACTATATGTTTACTACTTGATTGCACTTCAAAACCGATGATGTGGATTTGGATATTTTGAGGCTTGTTTGGGGACTCTCAAGTTCCCATTTGCCATGTCAATTCTAGGCCCTAGGTCCGAGTCGTGACAACTACAATTTTCGCGTCGCTGACTAAGGGAAAAATATAGTGCAAACTGGTCCAGTCAGCAAATAAGCAAAATCCTGTTCAGCTCATACTGGTCCGTGTCGCGGACTTCCAAGATACGTGGAAAGAAAGCGAGTTACGGGATTTTAAGTCCTATTTTGTTTTGAAGCTTGAGGTTTAGAGAATTATTATTAGGCGACAAGGGGGGAGGAAGGTGAAGAACTTTTTCTAGGGCAAGTTTGGGTAGTTTTCATCTTTGTCTTCTTGAATATTGATGATCATCAGTTTAATCTTGGTACTGGAACCGACTATGAGTGGCTAATTCTTTCATATCCAGGGATTGTAGCCATAGAAAATGTTTAGCTCTTGATTTTCTATACTTATGATTGGGTTGGCTGTCTACTCCTATGATGCTTTTATCTATACTTCCTCGCCTTATCAACTAGGGGGTAAATTAGTTGTCCGTTCTAGATTCGAGAGATGTTGGAATGGATAGAACACAACTGTATAGGGAGCTTGTTCGACTATGAAACTAGATTGATTTGTGTAAGGGAGACCTGTGAAAACTACCCTTACACCTCACTTGGTTCATAATGCAGGAAGATAACATTAAAGCACTTTTATTGGTCTGTCTATCCCCGCTCAATGATGTAGTTAGGCAGTCAGTAAGGGTAGGCCGACAGAGGCGTGCAACCATGTTTAGGTAACTTAAACACTGTAAACTAGTAGTTACAAACCCAAACGTATGAGTAAATATTAAGACGTAAGGACTTACAAAGGCTACAATCCAGGAATTACTTTTAAATTGATAGTTACAATAGACTAGCTCAGGATAATGCATTAAGTCGGTAGGTCAGTACTTTTTACAAACTTCTTATCTATTTCTCTTTAACACCCTCTAAGAATAATAGCTTGGATAGTTTCCACCTTTCTTTAAATTCTTTGGGTTCGATACCCTAGCCCCTTTCTCAGGACCACTATATTAGTTGTTTAGACCACGTACACTTATGTGTGCTTGGGAAGCAACAAGTTTTTGGCCTCGTTGCCGGGAATTTAAAGTTTGAGGTAGTTAATTCTCTAAGGTTTTTTGTTTTGTTGTGCTCACTACATTTGATCTTAGTCGTGCTTTGATTGTAGTTAGTTTGACACCAAACTGGAAGATTAGGACTCTTGCTTTTGTCTATCGAAGAGGAAAGTAGGCATCTTGTTCCAAATTCCGCCACTTGAACTTATTAAGCAGGAGGATCTAGAGAACAGAAAAATCAAACTAGATCAGTCAGAGAAGTAGTGGCCGAAGCAAACCCGCTTGCACAATTAGTACCCCGCCCAGTGCGGGATGTGGCAATCTCGTGGACCACCAATGTCACCAGTTGCTTCCTAAAACCAAAGCCTAGAGGCCTGTGGGAGCTGAAACAAAATATGGTCCAGTTGCTACACTTCACTGGACAATTTACAGGGCTACCGCACAAAGACCAACAGGTCTATCTTCAGAACTTCTTGGAGATTGCTGAGACTTTAATTCCCACAGGGGTGAACAGAGATTACATGAGAATGACCCTATTTCCCTTCTAATTGTTGGGGGTATCCCGGAGGTGGTTGCAGATCGAACTACCCAACTCCATCACTTCATGGGATGATCTTGCTCGCAAGTTCCTCATCCAATTCTTCTCATATGGTAAGACTGCCAAACTCAGGAGTGAAATTTTATGTTCCAAGAAAAAGCTTGGAGAAAATTTATATCAAGCTTGGGAAAAGTTTAAAACTCTCCTTATTAATTTTCCACATCATTGCTAGGCTAATGAAGTGTTGGTACATACCTTTATAGAAGATTTGGAACCCAACACAAAGATTCTTCTTCATTTTGTTGTAGGTGGACAAGCATTGGAGAAGACGTCTGATGAGTTGCATGCCCTTCTAAATCGGATCACATAAGGAAATCCCGAGTGGAATGGAGGATCAAGCCGACCGTTAGTCAAAAAACAAGCCGGTATGCTGGAGATTGATGCGATAACTGCCTTGCAAGCTCAAATGTCAGCCACACAAAATATGATGACTACTCACTTTAACAACCTGGTGTTAGGCGAACAACAACAAGCGCCGTAGGTGTAGGCCAGTAGCCAACCCTAGTGACTGCGGTACAACAAGAACAACCTAGCTAGTGTGATGTGTGTGGGGGAGGAGATCACACTGCTGAGTCCTGTGGAGACAATCCAGAAGCAGTCAACGTTGTGGAAACTGCTAACAGAGGGGGATATCAAGGGTTTGGGAACTCATACAACCCAAATTGGAGGAATCACTCTAACTTATCATGGGACAGTCAACAGCAATACCAAGGGGAATTTCAGTATAGACCACAGGGAGGCAATGCGTATTACAATTAGCAGATGTAGCAGCCTGCTAAGCAGGCTAACCCAAACAATATGACTGACATTGAGGTACTTAGAAAAATTCTGGCAAACTAGAATAGGCAAAAGGAGGAGATTCAAAGGAACAAACAAGGTCTTCAGAACTTGGAGACACAGTTGGGGGAGTTGGCGGGGACCATGAACTCTAGACCCCAAGAGGGTTTTCCAAGTAACACTAACCCTAACCCAAAGAAGGTTAATGTAGTCAGCACGAGGAGCGGAAGACCCCTGATTGAAGTAGTGCCAAAGAAGAGAGATGGGACTGAATTAGGCATTGCACAAATTAATAATGCTGACACTCCAAGCCCAGCTCTAGAAGATACTACCCCAGTGACTAAACCGCCTCCTCCATTCCCACAAAAGTTAAAGAAAAAAAAGGAGGATGAGTGTTTCCAAAAGTTCATTGGGTTTCTAAAATAGGTACATATTAACTTGCCACTTATTGATGTTTTGCAGGGAATCCTGATGTATGCCAAATACGTGAAGGACATTGTGGCCAATAAGAGCAAGTTAGTAGAGTATGAAATTGTAGCACTCACGAAGACATATAGCTCCAGGATCCTAAATATGTCCCAATTACCAACTAAGTTGAAATATCCAGGGAGTTTCACTGCACAAGTAACGATTGGGGACCTCTTGAATGCAAGGGGCTTATGTGTTCTGGGCATAAGCATTAATCTCATGCCTACCTCCATGTTCTGGAAATCGGGGCTGGGAAGCCCAAAGCCGACCACCATTGTCTTACAATTGGCTGATCATTTCAAGACGAGACCAGATGGGGTGATTGAGGATGTCTTAGTCCAAGTGAGATTGCTCATCTTCCCAGTGGACTTTGTCATCTTGGATTTTGAACCAAACTCGAAGGTCCCATTCATTCTTGGCCGCCCATTCCTAGCGACAAGTGGGGCATTGATTGATATGGCAACAAGAAAGCTCACTATGAGAGCTCATGATAAGGTGGAGGTTTTTGATATCTACAAGGCTATATGTTGGTTGAGATCATATCCCCGCTATCTGTAGGTATATTATGGCATTTATGCATCATAGATTTCATGGCATATTGATATTATATTCTTTCCTATATATTTCTTCTATATATGTGCCCTTGTCATCTAACATTGAATGTGGGTTGATAAGCTCATAAGCATATCCATGCACGCATACTTAGTACATCAAACATACTAACGCATACTTTTGTTCACATGATTTGACTATATAGGGGTTGGAGATCATCTGCATCTACCTCTCAATGGTTAGAATGGATAGTGAGCATACCAGTGGTGAGTACTTTACTCCAAGGACAAGAACTACCTTCTATCTACCGACTATGCTACTTTCACTTATTTCTTTACTTTGAGGGTGAGGTCGGGACTTGTCTTGGCCCTCGTCCTATACTATGAATTAGAGGCATTGTTGGAGATCATGTAAACTCTATTTACGGGCTTGTTATGTATTATGCTATTTTCATTTGGAGAATATGATTATTTCTATCCCATGTTGTTGATATTATCATGATATGTTCATGATGTGATGTGGAAAGTCCTAAGTCCCTCTTATCTCTATAGCATGAGGCATACTTACTCACCCCTTGGTTTTTATGTTCTATGTGAATCCATGCAAATCCCTATCCCTATGACATCCCATTTGCCATGGACTCCTAGGCCCTATGCTCAGGTTGTGATACTAAATGAGTAGATGAGTTACAGTCTTGAATAATTTGATGAGTCTTGATAGCATGCATGACTGATAGTCCTGATTGGTTGATATATTGAGTAAGTTAATCGAGCTTGTTTGGAGTTAATGTAAAGATGAGACTGAGATGATTGATATGAGCATATTGAGTAACAGGGAGAAGTATTGAGCATCAATATGGGTATGAGTAAGTAATAATTCCAACCCATAAACTATGCTGCTAGCATTGGATAGTGGCTATGCGTCTTATGTTCCAAAAAGTTGGACATTGATTGTAGATCTAGATTGGTTTGACTGTTCCTTACCTCGGCAAATATTGGACGACTTATCATCGCCATCTCGTCTGTGATGGTTGTCAGATGAAGAAACTCCCTGATTATGCATAACTAATTTATGTGAGTTGCATGCTAGAGTTTCTTTAGCAACATTTTTTTACTATACAAATCTTGCATCCTTTACTGAGTTAAGTCATAGACTATTGAGTTGATTGTTAAGTTGATCTTGTCGATTGTATCGGAGCTTGACTTGTTTCCATAGCCATTTTACATACTAGTATATTCAATGTATTGATGTCCATTTGGGTTTGTATCATTAATGATGCAGATACAGGTTATAGAGTCCTTCAGCAAGAGCATTACTGGAGTCCTATTTCTTTATTCCAGATTGTGGTGAGCCCTCCTTGATAGAAGAGTCATTTTACTTACTTCTTTTGTTAAGTATTTCATATTTAGGTAGCCCAAGACTAGTCTTGGCACATTTGAGGTTTGATATAGTCTTCATAGACATTGGGTAGAGATAGTTGATTATTACTTATGTTCTAGCTTTTATTCATTGGAAACTGTTATTGAAAGAGACTTAGCTATTTGACTTAATTCTTGGCTTTTACTTGAGTATTTTCTTCTGTTGTTAAGTATGATATTATGATGAGACCAGGTGGTCCTCTTGGAGAATCAAACATGGTTCTTCAAGTGCCGGCCACGCCAAGGATACCCTCTCAGGGTGTGATAAATTTTGTAAAGTACAGAGTTCAAGTATCCTAAGGAGTTTATAAAGTTGTGTCTAGTAGAGTCTTGTTTATGGATGTGTTATGTACCACACTTTATAAGCAAGAGGCTATAGTACATTAAGAGTGGTTATACTTCTTTTGTACTCTAAGTTTGTGTGATAGAGTTTAACTCTATGAAATTTCTCTTCTAATTAGTGCATTATGCATTTGTAGATCATGCCTTCTAAGCATACCACCATCCAAAGAGATGTTTCCGCCTCTAAAACTGAGAATCCCCCACCAAAGGTCCTTACTCATATGGAAATGAGAGGCCGAGGTTCACCTGCTAGAGCCGCTAGAGTTCCCCTGGTACCCATTACTTTCCCCTGGTACCCATTACTTCACTTGCCCTTACTATGAAGGTTGATTTCTTAGGAGCTATCACTATGCTCACCCAATTTATAGCCGCCCATAGTTGGAATCGGAGTTAACAAGCTCCTAGTTTTGGTTCCTAGGAGCCCACTGCTGCAACCAGACTTAAGGATTTCATGAGGATGAATCCATAAATTTTCATAGGTCAAAGGTTGAAGAGGGCCCCAGAACTTCATTGATGAGATGTGCAAGGTTCTGAAAGTGATGCATCCAACTGAGACTAAGGGAGTTGAACTTGCTTCTTATCAACTTAAGGGCGTGATGAAAATTTGATATAACCAGTGGGAAGAGGGTTGAGGCAAGGATGTGCCTTCCTAGACCACTTCTTCCCCAGGAGTTGAAGGAGGCTAAGATTGAAGAGTTTGTGAACTTGAAGCAGGAAAGGTTGATGGTCAAAGAGTACAACCTCAAGTTCATCCAACTCCCCAGGTATTCTCCTGAGATAGTCCAAGACACGAGAGCTAGAACGAGGAAGTTCATATCTGGCATAGGTGTACATGTGAACAAGGAATCAAAGCAACTCTGTTGGTCCCAGGTATAGACATCTTTATAGTCATGATTTATGCCCAACACCTTGAGGAGGACAAGAAGAGGGACAGAGAGGAGAATTTGTGTAAGAAGGTAAGTAAGTAGGGCCTGAACCTAGAAAATCTAAGGAGAATAAGGAAGATAATTCCTACTTTTAGAAGAGGTCTCCAAGTCATGCACCATCTTCAACGAGTGCACCAGCTCCCAGTAACAGGTATGATCAGAGGTCCCAAGGTTAGTTGAACCTCAAGACATAGGGTCCTTAGTCATAGGCTATTGTGACCCTAGGATTGAGAGGAAATATTCCTCGTTGAAGATATGGCAGGATGCATCTGGGTGATTGTAGAGAGAGAGGGAATGGTTACTATAAGTGTGGCCAGACGAGTCACTTTCAAATGGAATGTAATTTATGGAACAATAAGGCCCAGTCTTCTAATATTACACCACCAGTTAGAGGGAACCTGAGAGGTACAACTAACAATATAGGCAGGGGTAAAAAATGTACGTATGGGATGGGGAACCGACAAGACCAAGAGGTTGTACAAGATGTCATGATAGGTCTGCTTCGAGTCTTTACTTTTGACTTTTATGCTTTACTTGATCGGGGTGCAACTTTGTCATTTGTGATGACGTATTTGGCTGGTCGATTGAGATTCTTTCTAGGTGTTTTCTTGAACCCTTTTCTATCTCCACGCCAGCTGGTGAGTCTATCCCAGCTGAAAGAATCTATAGAGAGTTTGTAGTTTTCATCCATCATAGGGATACCTTGGCTGACTTGATAGAGTTAGCGATCATTGATTTTAATGTGATCCTTAATATAGATTAGCTTCATGCCTGCTATGCCTCCATTGAATATAGGACTCGAATAGTTAAATTCCTATTTCTAAATGAACCAGTGCTAGAGTGGAAGGGAAATTCTGTTGTACCAAAGGGTAAGTTTATTTCCTACCTTAGGGCCATAAAGCTAATCCCTAAGGGATATATCTATCACTTTGTGCGAGTTAGGACTAATGATGTTGATCCATCTACTGTTGAGTCAATTTCGTTTATGAATGTGATTCCTAGGTGTTTCTTGAGGATTTGCCTGGAGTCCCTCCTAATAGGGAGATCGACTTTGGGATTGATATTCTCCACGATACTCAGCTTATCTCTATTCCACCTTATAAGATGGCACTTATTCAATTGAAAGACTTAAAAGAGCAACGAAATATTTGTTAAAAGAAGGGCTTTATTAGGTTGATCATCTCTCATTGGGGTGCTTCTATACTATTCGTGCGAAAGAAATATGGGTCTCTCCAAATGTGTATTGACTATTTCCAGTTGAATAAAGTTACAATCAAGAATAAGTATCCTCTCCTTAGTATAAATGACTTGTTTGGCCAACTTCACGGTGTCACTGTTTTCTCCATGATAGAACTGACATCAGGCTATCACCAGTTGAATGTGAGAGAATTTGACATTCCAAAGAAGTCTTTCCAAACTCGATATAGTCACTTCAAGTTTTTGGTGATGCCCTTTGGGTTGACAAATACACCTGCAACCTTCATGGACTTGATGAATAGAGTATTCAGACAGTAGCTTGATATGTTTGTGATTCTATTTATCGATGATAGTTTGGTGTATTCTAGAGATGAGGATGAGCATGCAAATCACCTCAAAATCTCTGTAAAGACTCTCAAGGATAATGAGTTACATGCAAAACTTTTGAAGTGTGAATTTTGGTGCAAGTCTATGGCTTTTCTAGGTCATATTGTCTCACGGGATGGCATTCAAGTGGACACTCAAAAGATTAAGGCAGTTAAGAATTGGCCCAGATCCACATCTCCAACCGACATAAGAAACACCTAAGGTTTGGCAGGCTACTACCGCAGATTTGTTAACAGGCTCTCTTCTATATCTTCACTATTGACTAGACCGAGTCAAAAGAAGTTCAAGTTTTAATGGTTTGATAAATGTGAGAAGAGCTTCCAAGAGTTTAAAATAAGGTAGATTACTGCACCAGTCTTGACCCTGGATGATAGAACTAAAGATCTTTCTTAATATAATATGATGTGTTTAGAGTTGGACTGGGTTGTGTGTTGATGTAGAGGGGAAAGGTGATAGCTTATAGTTCTAGACATCTTAAGGTTCATAAGAGGAATTATCCAACTCGTGATCTGAGTTTGCAACTTTGGTGTTTGATCTCAACGTTTGGTGCCACTGTTTATATAGAGCACATGTTGATGTATTCATAGATCATAAAAGCCTGCAATATCTCTTTACCCAAAAAAAGCTTAATTTGAGACAGATGAGATGGCTTGAATTGCTCTAGGACTATGACATGAGCGTTCTCTACCACCCAGGTAAATCTAACATAGTTGTTGACGCTTTTAGTAGGTTATTTATGGGCAGTACCTCCTATGTCGAAGAGAGGAAGAAGGAGACAGCTAAAGAGCTTCACAGACTAGCAGGATTGGAAGTTCAATTGGATAAATGTGGTAAAGGTGGAGTTCTTGTGCATAATGAGTCTGTATCATCTCTGGTAGTGGAGGTGAAGCAGAAGTAAGACCAACATCCTATCTTGTTATAGTTAACGGCAGATGCACATAAGTAGAAGGTGATGACTTTCGCCCAAGGGGGAGGTAGAGTATTGAGATATCTAGGTAGGTTGTGTGATCCAAAAGTCAATGGTATACGCGAGAGAATCATGACAAAAGCACACAACTCTAAGTATTTAATCCATCTGGGATCGACTAAGATTTACCATGACTTGAGAGAAGTCTATTGGTGGATTGGGATGAAGTGAGACATTGTCAAGTTTGTTTCTAAGTGCCCAAATTGTCAACAAGTTAAGGTTGAGAATCAAATGCCATGTGGAGTAGCTCAGAACTTTGACATTCCAGAATGGAATTGGGAGATGATTAACATGGACTTCATTATAGGCTTACCAATGTCCCACAGACAACATGATTCAATTTGAGTGATAGTTGATAGATAGGATTACAAAATCTGTGTGATTTTTCATACTAAAAATGACTGGCACTGTGGAGGATTATGCCCAATTATATATAAGAGGGATTGTTAGATTGCATAAAGTCCCTTTGTCTATCATCTCACACAGTGAAGCTCAATTCACTACTCAATTTTGGAGATCCTTCCACAGACGCTTAGGTTCAAAGGTGAACCTCAACACTGCCTTCCACCCATGGATTGATGGCCAGACAGGGCCCACTATTCAAATCTTGAAGGATATGTTAAGATCATGTGTCATTGACTTCAAACACAATTTGGATTACCATTTGCATCTGATTGAGTTCACCTACAATAATAGTTGCCATTCGAGTATTCAAATGGCTCTATATGAGGTACTTGGAAAGATATGTAGATCACCAATTGGTTGGTTTGAGGTAGGTGACGAAGAGTTGATTAGGACAGATTTGGTTCACCAAGATATAGAGAAGGTGAAGATCATATGAGAGAGATTGAACGTTGCACAGAGTGGATAGAAATTCTATATCGATATTATGAGAAGAGACTTAGAGTTCGACGTCGACGATTAGGTGTATCTGAAAGTGTCACCTGTGAAGGGTGTAATGCAATTTCGAAAGAAAGGGAAGTTGAGTATGAGGTATATAGGTCCTTTTAGATTTTTAAGAGAATGGGTAATGTAGCTTATGAATTGGATCTAGCACAAGAGCTAGCGTTCGTCCATCTAGTCTTTCACATTTCTATGTTATGAAGTGTTTCGGAGACCTGTAGTTGGTTGTGACTATTCAAGTTACGTTCATTTATTATTGAGTTTTCATGCATATTTATGAACAAATTGATGAGTTGCATGTTAATTACATGATGTTGGAGCATTAATTTATGTTTAAAATTTTGAACCATAAATTGTATCATGTTATGCATACCTTTTGTATTCACTGACTTGAGATAATGATGATTGTATGAGTTGAGTAACTTGAGCATGAGATGTATATTACTTGTATATATAATTAGCATCTTATATGTTTTATGTGATGAGCATTATTGATGAGAGTCTAAATGATCGTATGAGTTGGAGTCTTGAATGATTTGATGAGTCTTACTAGCATACGTGATTGATTGTCCTTATTCATTGATTTGTTGAGTGAGTTGATGGAGCTTAAGTTGGAGTTAATGTAAAGATGAGACTGAGAAGATTGATATGATCATAGTGAGGCATTGGGTGGGGTATTGAGCACCGATATGGGCACGAGTAAGTAATAACTCCACCACATAAACTATGTTGTTAGTGTAGGATAAGGGCTATGCCTCTTATGTCCCAAAAAGATGAACATTGATTGTAGATCCAGATTAGTTTTATCGTCCCTTACCTTGGCAAGTTTTGGATAGATATGGCAACGAGACGCAAATATTATATCATCAGTAGCTCATATGTGATGGTCGTCGGTTAGACAAATTCCCTGATTGTGCATATCTAATTTGACTTAGTTGCATGCTAGAGTTTCTTTAGGAGCATCGTTTTACAATACAAAACTTGCATCGTTTATCGAGTTGAGTCATGGACTGTTGAGTTGATTGTTATATTGATCTTGTTGATTGTAATTGAGCTTGACTTGGTTCCTTAGCCATCTTAAATACTAGTATATTCAATGTACTGATTTTCATTTGGACTTGCATCTTTAATGATCCTGACATAGGTGATAGAGGTCTTCAACAAGTGCATCATTGAAGTCCAATTTCTTCCTTCCAGATTGTGGTGAGCCCTCCTTGATTTTGGAGGATTCATTTTATTTGCTTCCTTTATTAAGTATTTCATTTGGAGGTAGCCAGGGACTTGACTTGGTACTTTTAGATTGAATAGAAGCTTCATAGAAATTGAGTAGAGATAGTTGATTATTACTTATGTTCCAATTCTTATTCATTGGAACCTGTTATTGAAAGAGACTTAGCTAATTGACTTAATTCTTGGCTTTTACTTGTGTATTTTATTTCGTTGTTGAGTGTGATGTGATGATGAAACCAGATAATTCCCTTGAGAAATCAATGGTGGTTTTTCAAGTGCTAGCCACGCCAAAGGTACCCTCCTGGGGCATGACACCATTGAAGTTCATAGGGTTTCAAATTCTCCAAGGAGTCAAAGTCACATTCTTTTAAATTTTCAAGGTTTCTTCAATTAGGTATATGGGTCTTCATCCATGGACCTAATTCATCCATGGATACCAATACAAACTTAACTTTTTTTTCAAGTTTCAAACATGAATTTTATGGTTCAAGTTTCAAACATGAATCATGATTTCATTTGAATTGCTTAAATTTTCAAGGTTTCTTCAATTAGGTATATTGTTTACTATGTATATATTGGATGTATATGGTATTCTGTAGAGTTTGACTTAGCCCCAAATGAGGCTTAAGGTGGGCGCTCGACCTAAGAGGTACTTATATAAAGTCTTAAGTCTCATTACTATGTCCCCCCATAGATTTATGCATCACGAAAATTTAGCTAGTGAATCCCCATATAGCATTATATTATGACACCCACTTTGTGGGGTATAGACTACCTTGGCAAGTAGGCTACTCTTTTACAAATGTAGAGGCAACAATGGGGTTCAATGTAATTTCCCACATGCTCCTATTGCAGGTTATGGTCCTATTCCTATGTAAGTATGTATTTTAGGATGCGAATGTTTTCTAATACTTTCGGTAATGATTTAAAGATGCATTGATCATTCATCATCTCTTGTCCTTTATTTATTGATATGATTGTGCATATTTTTACTATGACATAATGTTTTCTTATTGCATTGCATGCCTACATACTTAATGAATTTCAACGTACTAATGCATACTTTTTGTCTAGATTATATCACAATATAGGGGCAAACGATAATACGACTACTTACTATTGTGGCTAGATTTGGATTCTACTTTTGAAGACTTGGTGAGTTCCCATGCTTCGGGGACAAGCCCATACTTTCATGCTTATGTTAATTTTGTTGAGACTCTTTTTATTTTCTTATCTTGAGGGTGAGCTAATGGCATGTTCTAGTCCCCACCAAGATTTTGACAAGTATATGCATGTTTTGTACAAATGTTGATGTAATTCTGTTTAACGGGAAGTTTCTTGACTTAAAAGTTTAGCTTGCTATTGAAAATTGAATTTTCGTTTGCTTTAGTTATGATTATGCTTTATAATCTTATGTATGCTTATGATATGCTAAGAGGTTTGGATGAGGTGCCTTCAAGTTCCACATTCGTCGTGTTATGACTAAACCCTAGGCTTTGGTTGTGACACACATACCTCACTATCTAATGGATAATATTTCATCGATAATATAAGCAATCATAGAATCTGTGTAGTCTAGTATTCTCAATGTACATGGCTCAAACTATCAACATATGGCACAATCTATCATTAGTTCCATCCGAACAATGCATAAGGATCTAAAGCATTCACAACATCACACACAATACATATAACAATATCCAAAAAAAAATGATATGCGATTGAGAGAATGTAATATAAACAATGTGATGTAATGTCAAATAATTGTGATGCATGTCTATCCTATGATACACATATGCGGATAAACTCAGGCCAAACCCATGAGGGCCTCACATGGACCATGTATCTGTAAATGTTGCCAACACCGACCTTGGCCAATGCTCATAGGATCAGAAGAAACTTCGGCCACATCATTCACTAGAATATTACCTCAGTTCGCCGACAGAAACCTTGCCTAATCATCAATCGGTAGAGACCTCGGCCACCAAGCCACATGTTATTTTGCACATCTCTCGTTCGTAGCTATCACAAGTATCAAAGCTCAAGTTACAATGATTGCTACATACACAATCTCAATTTCATCACAATTCCAATATCATCCTGATCTCAATGCCATCACAATCTCAATATCATTAAAAACTCAATAGTACCATCTCGACATCAATATCAAATATCACAAGATCACATGTATCACAAAGACACAATTAATTCACCAGTCAAGATTTCACACCGTGAATAATTATCCAACCCGAAATCCCATTATCAAAGCCTATGATAATACAAATCTACCCTAATTTTTTATCCCAAATTCACACATATAGGAGAATACAAGGTTTAATCATACTTCAAAAAAAGTAAGAAGTCCACTTGTCATATTAAAAGTCTCAAATCAAGTTAAATCTATGGATCTTCTCCTTCTACCATACTCAAAATCACCACAATCTAGTAAAATATAGAGTCACAATCACATTATGAAACTGATGACACTAAAATCAAGCAATTTAGGTGAAAAGGGGAAAATTATCCAGAAATCTTATACCGAAAAAGGTTTCTTAAATTTTAGAAATTTTTATAAGAAAATGATCCTCAAGTAATAAGGAGTCTTATAGTTAAAATCGTTTAAAAAATGAGTTAGAATGAGTTCATAATCATCACTTTTTTTTATAGAAAATCAATATCCGAGAAAACTCCAATTTTTTCAATTAAAATCCAACATTTTCATGTTAAAATCACAATTTTAATCAAATTACTCTCAAAAATTAGGTATATCATGCCAGCGTCCATTTTCTTGCCTTGAAAAAAGCCTTGAAGATTCTCTCAAAAATCGAGCTTGGAGTGCTAAAATTGGTGAAAACTGGAGGAACCCGTTATTTTTAAAACAAACATTGTTTCAGGTGATTTAATGCTCCGCGAACCCGAAGAATTACCCTCAAATGTTGAAGCCATCGTGATTCAAAACTCTACAAAAAAAGGAACGCCTCTCGTGAACGCAGATACATAGGCAAATCACACTCTGCAAATGCAGATACCATCTTCGCAGACGCGAAGGTCAAGAAACATACACTCAAAGAACACAAAGGGCAAACACACAAACACGGAGTATTAACGTAATCACACCAGATATTAGCAATGCACTAGCAGAGAAATTCACATAATGGACCCTCGAGATTCGTTTAGAACCCAATGCACACAAACCAAACATACAACCCTACCAAAAATGACGTTTCAGACTCAATGGAACCGTCGAAATTTGAGCTTGAGGCCACCTTGGCCTGAAACCACATAAAACTCAAAGAAGTTAGCTAAAACTTAAAATACCCAAATTACCCTCAAAAACTCTAGAATTTACAAAAAGACAATTTCTAGCATTAGTTTCACCACCTGAAACCACTCGAACTAACAAAATTTTGATTTAAGCTTCCGAACTCCAAATATTGGCTAAAGTCAAATTATGATCTAAATTCAACTTAAAATGTAACTTTGGGTCCAAAATCCATTTTAACTTCAAATTTAGTTCTGTTGGTTCTCATATACCAGATTCTACATTCCGGAGCTGAATTCCGAAGTTGATGGAATCGACATAATTGCATTTTGACACCCAAAACTCAAGATAACCACAAAATTCAATATTTCCAATTTTAAACCTTTCAAAACACTTTATCTAGCAAAACATCAACTTCTTACAAGGTTTTCAACATCTAACTCTTAGACATGACCAAAAATGACTCAAGGCAACTTTTTGGAAGGACAAAATGGCAATTTAGTCAAAAATGCTAAAAATGACCTTCGAGGTCATTACATCATTGACTACTAAAAACAATGTTTGCCTTAAACATGAGATTAGGGACATACCTGAAGGCTTAAATAACTGAGGGTACCGGGCACCCATATATGAATTTATCTCCCATGTAGCCTTACTGTCGGGCCTATGGATCCATTGGACCTTTACTGAGGCAATCTCCTTAGTCCTCAACTTCCTCACCTGCTATCCAAAATGTCCACCGGATGCTCCTCACAGGTCAAATCAGGGCTTAACTCAATTGAATCCATGGAAATCATATGAGACTTGTCCGAAATATAATGTCGCAGCATCAAGACATGAAACATAAAATGGACTAAAGATAGGTTGGGTGGCAAGTCAAATCTATAAGCCACTTTTTCCACTCTGTCTTGAATCTCAAAAGGACCAATAAACCTCAAGTTGAGCTTTCCTTCTTCTTGAACCTCATAAAACCCTTCAAGGGTGAGACTTTCTACCATACCCTGTCACCAACCATGAATACCAAAGGTCAAACCTGCCTAACAGCATAGCTCTTTTGGATACTCTAGGTTGTCACCAACCTACTCTGTATCAATCGCACCCACTCTATATCCTCTTTCAACATATTTTGTGCCCATACTTTCCACTACTACTGGGTCAAACATTCGATAGGCGATCTACACTTCCAGCCATACAAAGCATCAAAGGAAGCCACCTGAATGCCAGAGTGGTAACTGAAGTTGTAAGAAACCTCCACCAAGGCTAACTCTTGATCATATCTTCTACCAAAATCAATGACACACGCCTATAGCTTATCCTTAAACTCATGAATAGTCCTCTCAGACTGCCTATTGGTTTGAGGGTGAAAAGTTGTACTCATATCCAAATGGATACCCAAAACATTCTGTTAGCCCATCCAAAATGTGATGTAAACAGTGAACCACAGTCTGACACAATGGAAATCAAAACTTCATGAAGCCTCACAATCTGGCTAATTTAGAGCTGGGCTACTTGGTTGTGTACTTCACTTTAACCGGGATAAAATAGGCAGCCTTAGTCAATCGGTCTACTACCATCTATATAGAATCCAAGCTGCCAACTGTAGAAGGGAAACCTACCATGGAATCCATGGTAATGCATTCCTATTTCCGCTCGGGAATGGACTCTTCTATAACTCACCACATAGCTTCAAATACTCACATTTGACCAACTGGCATGTCAAATATCTAGCCAGAAACTCTGATATATCCTTCTTCATGCCATACGACCAGTAGTGTCGGCTCAGGTCATGATACATCTTCACTACCCTTGGATGAATGGAATACCTAGTGCAATGGGCCTCCTGATATATCAAGCTGATCAAATTACCTACCTTGGGCACACAAATGCGACTCCCAATCTCAAAACATCATCTGAATCAAGTACCACTTCCCTAGCTTCCCTTCTAGCCACTTTGTCCCGAATAATACACAACTTTTCATCCTCAAACCACCTTTCACGAATCTGATCCATAAAGATAAGTAGGACTTTATGGAATCAAGCACTCTACCCTGATTTGAAAGATGTAACCTCACCAACCTATTGACCAGTCTCTGAACATCCCTAGCCAAAGGTCGCTCCTTAACCCTAATAACCGCTAGACTCCCTATGTTGGGAGCCTTCCAACACAATGCATCAGCTACCATATTGGCTTCCCCGGGATGATAAAGAATAGTCAAATCATAGTCCTTCAAGAGCTCAATCCATCACCTCTACCTCAAATTCAAATCCCGCTGGCTGAAAATATACTATAAGCTGGGATGTTTAGTAAAGATCTCATAATGGACTCCATATAGATAGTGACACCACAACTTCAACACAAATGCCATCGTCACCAACTCTAAGTCATGAGTAGGATAATTCTTCTCATGGGCCTTCAACTGTCTCAAAGCATAGGCTATCACCTTCTCTTTCTGCATCAACACTCCACCGAACCGCACTCTCGAAGCATTAAAATAAACAATGAAATTAACACCCTCCTCCGGAAAGGTTTAGATAGGAGCTATAGTAAACAATATCTTGAGCTTTTTGAAGCTATCTTCACACTCATCGGACAAGTGGAATATACAACAATCTTCTAGATGAGTCTAGTCAATGGAGCTACAATATTATTGAAACCCTACACAAAATAACGATAATAACCAGCCAAACCCATAAAATTGTGAATCTTTATAGCGAAGGTAGGCCTAGTCTGACCCTGAACAACCACAATCTTTGCAGGATCAACCCGGATGCCCTCCTTGCACACCACGTACCCCAAGAATGTTGCGGAACTCAAGCAAAACTCACATTTGGAGAACTTGGCATAAAGCTTCTTCTCCCTAAGATTCGGGAGCATAGTCCTTAAATGCTTCATATGATCCTTCTTGGTCTAAGAATAGACCAAGATGTCATCAATGAATACTATCACAAATGAATCCAGATATGGCCAGAACACCCCATTCATTAACTCATGAATGTTACAGTGGCATTACTCGAACCAAAGGGCATAAGAAGAAACTCATAATGTCCATACCTAGTCTGAAAGGCTATCTTAGGAATATTTGAAGGTCAAATCCGTAGATGATGGTACCCCAGACCTCAAATCAATCTTAGAAAATAACGTATCTTCCAAAAGATGATTAAACAAGTCATCAATATGAGAAAGTGGGTACTTATTCTTGATAGTCGCTTTGTTTAACTAATAATACACATCCTTATGAACCCATCCTTTTTCTTCAGAAATAGTACTAGGTACCCAAAGGTGAAATATTAGGGCAAATAAATCCCTTGCCTAGTAGATCATGGACCTGCTCTTTTAGCTCCTTCAACTCAGTTGATAAGGAGTGATAGAAATAGGCTTGGTGCCCGGTCAAGGTTTATAGAAAAATCAATGTCCCTGTTAGGAGGGAATCTAGTAAGATTAGTAGGTAATACATCTGGAAACTCACAAACTACTGAAATAGAATCCATGGATAGTTACTCATCTACAGTATCATGAATAAAAGCCTAATAATCCAAACACCCTCTATTAATCAACATCTGGGCCCGAATATATGATATAACCTTTACTAGGATAAGAACCCTTCAAACCTATCCACTCTATCCTCGATCTACCTTGCATGCCTAAGTCGATAGTCTTGGCATTACAATCAAGAATACCATGATATGTAGATAGCCAATCCATACCCAAAATAACATCAAAATATACCATATCTAAGATAATCATATCCACCCAAGTCATTAGCCTGCCAAAGTCACAAGACAGGATTGGTATACTCGATCACTACTAAAGGCTCACCTACTAGGGTCAAAATATGAACAGGCACAAACATACTATCACATGGCAAATCAAACCCCAATGACAAATATGTAGACACCTATGAATAAGTAGAACCAGGATGAAGTAACTCAGATGCAAGGCGATGGCAAACCGAAATGATACCTATTATAAAAACATTAAAGGCCTCAGCCTTGAGTCTACGTGGGAGAGCATAACACTGGCCTACCTGTCCCCCACTAGTCAAAGTTGTCTTTGTACCACCAGAATGTGTGGAGGCATCACTTTCTCCTCTACCTCTAGTGCATCTACCTTTGTTAGCCTAACCCTGTGAGACCCCGTATTTCTCGTCTTTTATTATTTAAATAGTGTGGCGTTATATAAGGAACATGTAACTTTTGCTACCACCTAAGGATAATAAGGCTGCAAATAAGTGGTAATATCAAAGACCTAAAGTTTTAAGCCAAAGGAATACCTAAATGCACATTCGGGATTAATGAAATGACCCGAGTGGCACCTCACCCTTTTCAAAAGGTTTAAATTAAGATTCACTTTTCGGATGGGACTAAAAGTTTATAATTTGCTAATAATGAATTTCTTTAAGTTATTTTAATAGCACAAAGGTCATACATTAAGTTTTGGAATCAAGAAAGTTGCAAGATAAAGGTTGGCAAAAGTTACCGTAAGTTTGCTTAAGAATCCTTCATAAATTTGGGTAAAATGTATCAGGTCATATCTCCAAAAATATAAGAAGTTAGGAGGTCCGTGGAAAATCAAATTGAAGATCTATGAGTCTAGTTTCCAACGCACAAAACTGTGCATCAAACCGACCTCAGAATAAAGAGTTATGACCGTTTTACTGAGACTGCCCGAGCTGTAAACCGGGTCATGGGTCGGGTCGGATTGACCCGACTTAATGTCGGCTATTTTGACACTTTAAAGCTCAAAGTTAAGCCATTTTCGTGCCAAACCAGTGTGGAATTGAATAGAAAGCTCCCAAAGGGTTCTCTAAGTGATTTAGGTAAGTTTTTCGCATTTTTGCCGTTAAAATTCGTCCCTATGCATAGAAATGCGTGCCTTACGCTTTGCAATTATTTTTCCCTCGTATTAGCTGTGTTTGGAGCTGTTTTTGGGCTGTAAAAAGAGTGGTTTTCTTGCTGGTATTGTTGGTTTGCAGCTGGTGTGTTTAGGTAATAATTCTGGATCTCTTTTATGGTCATTTTTACGACGTTTTACGGACATTTCCTCGCGTAAATGATCCTTGCCGAATCTGGTCATTAATTCTGAATTTTTAACTGTTTATAGGTGTCTTTAAGCTGCGTATATATAGTCGTTGTGAAGATTAGGACGTAAGGAACAACTTTCATGAAGGAACTTTTTTGGCAATTGGACGTTCGTTGGAGAAGTATGTTAAGGCTAAGCTCCATCCCTCCTTTTAGCACGAAATCCGAGAAGTTTCCCAAAACGTGAAATGTGATATCTTACTATTCTGTTGCTAGAAAGACCTTCTGTGAAAGGCATTGGGATTGCAGCTGAGTTATATTCATCATGGTATTAGGTTGAAATTCCATTCGTTTGCTTAAACTGGACATTCAATTTCTATATATCATTTTGTCGGTTTCCCGGCTACCTATTCACATGTCCAAGGTGTTTCTCTTCTTGGTATAGTGCCATTAAAAAAAATGTAGAATGCAAAGGGAATGTAGTATTCAAAATCAGTCCTTCTTCCATACAAAAATATAATTGAAAAATTAATCAATAACGCGATGGCTTCCAATATTCCCCAGTGAAATGCTCCCGTCTAAACTCTTAAGGCGCTTGATCCTGTTTAAATACATTCTTTTACTAATTGACATGGGACCAAATATAATCATTATGTAAATCACCTTTATGAACATTTTCAAAGTTAAGGCTTCACTCTAAATGTTGGTTTAAGTTCCAAAACTTGTTAAAAAGGACATGTATGATTCCACGAGCCATATGTATATGTTATGACAATGATTATGATGTTATGAGAATAAATGTACTAATGAGCCAAGATTGGCCAAATGACAATGACTATGATGCTATGAGAATAAGTGTACCAATGAGCCAAGATTGGCTAAGTTCTTGCTATAGATTACTATGTGCATTAAACATTCATATCATACATTGCACGTTATGCATAGACTTCGAGCTATAATTGAAGGTATGGGGCCTATTTGCCCAACTATATATGTATATGGTATTGATGGCCACAGGTTGGCAGATATGATGCCGGTTAGCTACCGGAAAGGACCATCAGTGCTAGCATTTGGTTGGGTATGTCATGCATTTGCATCTACATATATGTATTCACGACATGCGACACTCGAGCATCCCATGCATTTTTTTTATTACTAGAAGGTGGCTTATTGGCCATTAAGGCTACTTGAGTTTTGGTTACAGGTAATATTTCTATTAACCTTTTTACTATGGTTATGTATGATTTTACTTCCTGCCTTACATACCAGTACATGTTTATTCGTACTGACGTTCCTTTGCCTGGGGACGCTGCATTTTATTTCGTGTGTACAGGTTCAGGTAGGGTCTCTAATTTACCCCTCCACTAGGAGCCCCATTCAGCTATGAGTTGGTAAGCTCCACCTCTTCCTAGAGCTTTCACAGGATGTTTACTTTTTTTCTATAGTTGGGTATGTCGGGGCCCTGTCCCGACAGTGTTAGTGATTCTCATAGAGGCTATTTTGGACATGTTATTGTGGTTGGTTCTTTTGTGCCTTTCAGTCTTCGGTCATCAGATTAGCATGTATATATAGTGTGTGCCTGTACCTCTATTTTTGCAGCCTTGTCGGCTAACTAGTACCCTATTGTTCTGGTTTATCTATCTTGTACATGATTTACTGTTGATCAGGTCATGAACTAGAATGTCCAGGCTTAGTCTTTCAGATGTTATGCTGCCTGATTTTCTTCTGGTCCCTCTTTAGTTCACTAGCATGTTTAGTGGCTTACCCAGCCAATAATGGTATCGGGTGCTGGTCGCGCCTCCCCTCTCTTTGGGGCGTGACAAACATGGTATCAGAGCAGATCGTATCCCAAGGAGTCCACAATGCCGTGTCTAGTAAAGTCTTGAATATGGGTGTGTTGTGCACCACACTTATAATCAGGAGGCTACAAGGCATTTAGGGATGGTTACGTTTCTTTCACTTAATAGATCGTGCTATAGAACAAAACTATAGGAACATATGAAATCTCTATTGTGTTATCTTGTTCTTATTTAATGGGTTAGCTATGCTCAGGAGATGGCACAACATGAGATAAGTATGGATCTGAGAGAAGGCACCAATCATGTCTTGCCTGGTGAGGCAGATAAATTCCCTATTGAGTCACATTAGGAGCCTCCAATGCCCACAGTTCCAGATTCACCAGTACCTGTTGGGGCCTAAGGAGATCTAGTAGCCCAAGCCCTATTAGAGACTGGGGAGCAGGGGATGAAGGAGGCTATTCAACTACTAACTAGGATGGCTTCCATTCATGAGAGACAACTAGAGGCAAGAGCAAACATCAGAAGGGATCAAACAGGAAGCTCGAATGTACGAGTGTTTCTTCACTTGGCCCCACTAGTATTTACAGGGTCCAATCCCACTAAGGATCCACAGAAATTTATTGGTCATATGTATAGAGTATTGAGGGTGATTTTAGGCCTCCTTTTCATCGATATCCACCTCCATCAATGGGTGGTTCCCGGCTATTAATACAGGGCCAGCAAATTGATCATTATATTCAATCAGGGCCGGGGCGGAGTTTACACCAGCCTAAGAGCCGTCGACAGGATCGTTATGCACAAATGAGACAACTTACTCCCCCATGTACACAATGCGGTAAGCTTCATACTAGGCAGTGTAGAAAGGGTTAAGGTGCATGTTACCATTACGGAAAGATAGGATATTTTATTAACAACTGGCCCTTTAGTCAGTCCCTACTGTGAATGAATCCATGATAATATTCCCCGATGAGCTTCCCGGGATCCCCCGAAAGGGATATCAATTTTCCTTTAGATTTTCTCCCTGATATGCAACGTATACCCATTCCTCTCTAAAAAAGAATGGCTTCTGTAGAGCTAAGAGACTTGAAGGAATAACTAAAGGGCTTGTTTGATAAAGACCTTATTAGGCCAAGCACATCTCCATGGGGTTCTCCCGTGCTCTTTGCTTGAAAGAAAGATGGCTCCTTATGAATGTGTATCGGTTACAGATAGCTAAATAAATTCACTATCAGGAATAAGTATCCTTTTATGTGGATTGATGATTTTTCAAAGATTGACTTGTGACCTAGGTACTACCAGCTACGATTCAGGGATGTTGATAGTCCAAAGGTAATATTTAGGATAATCAAGAGTTGAGCATGTAGACCACTTGCGAGTTATATTATAGACTCTCCAGGACAACAAGTTATATGCTGAATTCTCCAAATGTGAATTTTGGTTAACTTTTATAGCTTTTCGTGGACATGTTATTACTAGCGATAATATCAAAGTCAATGGCCAGAGGATTGAAGCCGTAATGGCCTGGCCGAGACTATTGAATCCGATAAAGGTCCATAGTTATTTGGGCTTAGAAGGATATTGTAAGAGGTTTGTTGAGGGATTCTCCTCTATCTCTGCGCCACTAACGAGATTGACATATAAAGCAGCTAAGTTTCAATGGACTGAAGCATGTGAGCAGAGTCTTCAGGAGTCCAAAAAAAAACGTTACCACCGCACCTATCTTGGCTCTCCTGGATGGAACTGAAGGCTACCTTGTATATTGTGATGCCTCGAGAATTGGCCTGGGTTGTGTTCTCATACAACATGGTAGAGTTATTGCATATGCTTCTAGACAGTTGCAAAAGCATGAACAAAATTATCCCACCCATGATCTTGAGCTCGCTGCGGTTGTATTTGCCCTAAAGATTTGGCGACATTATCTATACGGAGTTCATGTTGAAATTTTTACCGACCACCAGAGCCTCCAATATTTATTCAAGCAGAAGGAGTTGAACATATGACAAAGAAGGTGGGTAGAATTACTAAAAGATTATGATGTTGACATTTTGTACCATCCCGGTAAAGCTAATCTTGTTGCTGATGCACTTAGCTGGAAGTCCATGGGAAGTCTAAGTCTTGTTAAAGCTAATAAGATTGAAATGAAAAAAGATTTACGTCAGGTAACTAGTTCGCAAGTGCTAATAGCAGATGCAAAAGGTTAAGGTGTGATTGTTGAAAATACAATTAAATCTTCCATTGTTACTGAAGTAAAAGAGCAACAATGTGAGGATCCTAAGCTTATGATATCGAGGGAAAGTGTTCCACAACAGTGACATCCTCTAATTGAGCTAACTTGAGATGGAATCCTTCATTACCGGGGCTCTTACGTGTGCCAAACATCGGAGGGCTCCGTGCCAAGATTCATTTTGAGGCTTATTATCCTAGATATTCGTCTCAACCTGGGGCAGTAAAAAAAACAAAGGTGGGTATTGAGACCTATGAAAGATCTATTGGTGGAATGGCATGAAAAAGATATTCCAAGGATGGTAGTCAATGCCCCAACTACCAGCATGTTAAAATAGAACATTAGAGACCTGAAAGCCTAGCTAAGTATATTGATTTTACGTTTTGGAAATGGGACATGATAAATATGGGCTTCATCACTAGGTTGCCTCACACTCCATGCAGGATGACTCTATTTGGGTAATCATTGATAGGTTGATAAAATCTGCTCATTTCTTGCCAGTAAGAACGACATATTCAGCGGAGGATTATGCTAAGCTTTACATTCAAGAGATTGTTTGCCTTCATGGAGTTCCATTATCTATTATCTCTGATCGAAGGGCTCAATTTACCATACATTTTTGGAAGTCTTTTCAGAAGGGTTTGGGCACTCAGGTGAATCTCAAAATCGCTTTTCATCCAAAACCTGATGGGCAAGCAGGGTGTACCATCCAGACCGTTGAGGATATGTTATGCGCCTATATACTGGACTTTAAAGGAAATTGGGATGAGCATCTACCTCTTATTGGGTTTGCTTATAATAATAGCTTCCATATTAGTATTTGAATGGATCCTTAGGGAGCACTATATGGGTGAAGACGTAGGTCACCGGTTGATTGGTTTACAGTTGGGGAGGAAAAGTTGCTAGACCCTAATCTAGTTCAACAAGCAACGAAAAAAAAAAGAAACTTATCAGAGATTACTGCAAAGGGCGCAGAATCAGCAGAAGTCTTACGCAGATGTTCGACGACGAGACTTAGAGTTTGATGTAGAATATTGGGTCTTCTTAAAGGTCTCACCTATGAAGGGACTCATGCAGTTTGGAAATACAGGAAAACTTAATCCTAGATATGTTGGACCGTATAAGATTATTAGAGAAATTAGCAAGGTAATATACGAGCTTAATTTTCCTTTAGAAGTGAGAGCAGTCCATCCAGTGCCTCATGTATCTATGTTGCGGATGTACATTAGAGATCCTTCGTGTATTACTCGCATTAAGGACACCCCCTTTGCTCAAGGCTTAACTTATGATGAGGTACTAGTGGTTATTTTAGATCGACAAAAGAGAAGGCTTTGAAATGAATAGTGGCCTTCGTGAATGTGTTGTTGCAGAACCAAAATATTGAGGAAATAACTTGGGAAGCCAAAGAAGAAATGAGGAGGAATCACCCCCAGCTATTTATAACTTAAGGTAGGCCGTGTTCCAAAACTAGCAGTTATAGTTTTTTTTTGGTAACTTAAGGTTTAAAAGATTTCGAGGTGAAACTTGTATGTTTTGTCGCGGGATAGCTATACAAAGCTTAGTAGTTGGAGTTTTTGGAAGTTGATTTATGGTTTGAAAGGGTAATAGATGTATCAAAAAAATAATTTTGTAGATGGTAATGCAACCAAAGGGCTGTCTTGAAACATTCGCGGACGAATGTTCTTAAGGGGGGAGACTGTGAGACCCGTATTTCTCGTCTTCCATTATTTAAATAGTGTGGCGTTATATAAGGAACATGTGATTTTTGCTAGCACCTAAGGATAATAAGGCTGCAAATAAGTGGTAATATCAAAGACCTAAAGTTGTAAGCCAAAGGAATACCCTAAATGCACATTCGGGATTAAAGAAATGACCCGAGTGGCACCTCGCCCTTTTCGGAAGGTTTAAATTAAGTTTCAATTTTCGGATGGGACTAAAAGTTTATAATTTTCTAATAATGGATTTCTTTAAGTTATTTTAATAGCACAAAGGTCATACAGTAAGTTTTGGAATCAAGAAAGTTGCAAGATAAAGGTTGGCCAAAGTTACTGTAAGTTTCTTTATGAAATCCTTCTTAAATTTGGGTCAAATGTATTAGCTCATATCTCCCAAACTATAAGGAGTTAGAAGGTTCATGACCTATCAAATTGAAGATCTATGAGTCTAGTTTGCAACGCACAGAACCGAGCATCAAACCGACCTTAGAATAAAGGGTTATGACCGTTTTACCGAGACTGCCCGAGCTGTAAACTGGGTCATGGGTCGGGTCAGGTTGACCCGACTTAATGTCGGCTATTTTGACACTTTAAAGCTCAAAATTAAGCCATTTTCGTCCCAAACCAGTGTGGAACTGAAGAGAAAGCTCCCAAAGGGTTTTCTAAGTGATTTAGGTAAGTTTTTTGCAATTTTACCGTTAAAATTCGTCCCTGTGCCTAGAAATGTGTGCCTTACGCTTTGCAATTGTTTTTCCCTCGTATTAGCTATATTTGGAGCTGTTTTTGGGCTGTTAAAAAAGTGGTCTTCTTGCTGGTATTGTTGGTTTGGAGCTGGTGTGTTTAGGTAATAATTCTGGAGCTCTTTTACGGTCATTTTTAAAACGTTTTATGGACATTTCCTTGCGTAAATGCTCCTTGCTGAATCTGGTCATTAATGCTGAATTTTTTACTGTTTATAGGTGTCTTTAAGCTGTGTATATATAGTCTTGCGAAGCTTAGGACGTAGGGAACAACTTTCGTGAAGGAACTTTTGGCAATCGGACATTCGTTGGAGAGGTATGTTAAGGCTAAGCTCCGTCCCTCCTTTTAGCACGAAATCTAGGAAGTTTCCCAAAACGTGAAATGTGATATCTTACTATTCTGTTGCTAGAAAGACCTTCTGTGATAGGCATTGGGATTGTAGCTGAGTTATATTCATCATGGTATTAGGTTGAAATTTCATTCATTCGCTTAAACTGGACATTCAATTTCTATATATCATTTTATCGGTTTCCCGGCTACCTATTCACATGTCCAAGGTGTTTCTCTTCTTGGTATAGTGCCATTAAAATAAATGTAGAATGCAAAGGGAATGCAGTATTCAAAATCAGTCCTTCTTCCATACAAAAATATAATTGAACAATTTAACCAATAACACGATGGTTTCCAATATTCCCAAGTGAAATGCTCCCGTCTAAACTACTAAGGCGCTTGATCCTGTTTAAATACATTCTTTTACTAATTGACATAGGACCAAATATAATCATTTTGTAAATCACCTTTATGAACATTTTCAAAGTTAAGGCTTCACTCTAAATGTTGGGTTAAGTTCCCAAACTTGTTAAAAAGGACATGTATGATTCCACGAGCCATATGTATATGTTATGACAATGATTATGATGTTATGAGAATAAATGTACCAATGAGCCAAGATTGGCCAAATGACAATGACTATGATGCTATGAGAATAAGTGTACCAATGAGCCAAGATTGGCTAAGTTCTTGCTATGGCTTACTATGTGCAATAAAAATTCATATCATACATTGCACGTTATGCATGGACTTCGAGCTATAATCGAAGGTATGGGGCCTATTTGCCCAACTATATATGTATAAGGTACAGATGGCCACAGGTTGGCAGATATGATGCCGGTTAGCTACTGAAAAGTACCACCACTGCAACCATTTGGTTGGGTATGTCATGCATTTGCATCTATATATATGTATTCACGACATGCGACACTCGAGCATACCATGCATTTTTTTTATCACTAGAAGGTGGCTTATTGGCCATTAAGGATACTTGAGTTTTAGTTACAGGTAATATTTCTATTAACCTTTTTACTATGGTTATCTATGATTTTACTTCCTGCCTTACATACCAGTACATGTTTATTCGTACTGACGTCCCTTTGCCTGGGGACGCTACATTTTATTTCGTGTGTGTGGGTTCAGGGAGGGGCTCTAATTTACCCCTCCACTAGGAGCCCCGTTCAGCTATGAGTTGGTAAGCGCCACTTCTTCTTGGAGCTTTCACAGGATGTTTACTTTTTTTGTATAGTTGGGTATGTCGGGGCCCTGTCCCGACAGTGTTAGTGATTCTCATAGAGGCTATTGTTGACATGTTATTGTGGGTTGGTTCTTTTGTGCCTTTCAGTCTTCGGTCATCAGATTGGCATGTATATATAGTGTGTGCCTATACCTCTATTGTTGCAGCCTTGTCGGCTAACTAGTACCCTATTGTTTTGGTTTATCTTCTTGTACATGATTTACTGTTGATTAGGTCATGACCTAGAATGTCCAGGCTTAGTCTTTCAGACGTGATGCTGCCTAATTTTCTTCTGGTCCCTAGTTAGTTCACTAGCATGTTTAGTGGCTTACCCGGCCAATAACGGTATCGGATGCCGGTCGCGCCTCCGCTCTCTTTGGGGCGTGACAATCCCCTACCTCGACCATTAGTCTGCAAGGTTGTACCTCTAGCTGGTGGTGTTGGGTTTTTGATTGGTGTTGCGAAATAAGAGCGATAGGGCCCAGAATGAGTCTACACGGGACACTATCAAACCATATGATCTGGATATCCACAACCAAAGCATGACCTAAGTATGGTAGGCTACTAAAAGAATAGGAGGGATACTGTAGCCACCCCAGCCCATAGGCCTCTACTGGGAACTGGTGGAAATATTGCTCGAACTATAAGAATCATGAGGACCTCGCCCTCCTTTGATGTTGGTAGTGCTACATGAACCCCATGGTGCTGGAACGATCCCCCTCCCCAGTCATACCTCTTCTCCCCAAATGAGGCATATGAGAACTTTCCAGATGTACGAACTCATTTGGGGTCCCCAAACTCCTCTCTCTCCATGAGCTCCGCCTCTTTGGTGGCACTGACCACTATCTGAAAAGATGCTCTCTCCCTATACCCAAAACACTGACCATCTGACAGAATATGCCAACCCTCTCACAAATCGATGAACTCTCTCCACCTCAATAGGAGATATAACTGTAGCATGTCGAGCTAGCTAGCAGAAACAAATCTCATACTCAAAAACTGTCATACTGCCTTGTTTCAAACTCTTGAATATCAGATAGATCTCTTCCCTGATGCTCCAATGGATAAATCTATCACAAAAAGCACTAAAGAATGTCTCCCAAGTCATCGGAGGAGATCCAATTCGAATAGATCCCGAATAAGCCCTCCACCACTCCGTGGCTGGTCCATGGAGCTAGAGAGTAAAGTACCAAACGCTATAAGTCTCTGCTAACCCCACGACCTCAAGTAAATCCATACAAGCAGTGAAAAATACTTCTGCACATCCTCGGTCTTCCTACCCTGAAACTAAGGTGGGTCCATCTTCTTGAACCTCTCATATCTACGCTGCTTATCATCAGTAAAGGTAGCTGCTAGAGGAACCTCAACAATAGGTGTTGTTGGTTGTTGCTCCACCTATACCTGGGCCTTTAGGGACCTACTATTAATTCGGATGTTGAACCCTAACTCGTGTTTAAGAGGTACCCGGTATATCAGCTGGGCTACCTACTTACCCCACAGTCTCAAGAACGCTCAAAACTGTCAGAAGTGTATCCTATAGTACCGGCACTGCAGCAAACTCCGAGGGAACATGCTCCTCTCTAGGCTCTATAGCTAGCACAAGGGAGATACCCTTCTCATAATCTTTGGTCGGTGTTGCTCCTCAGCCCCAGCCTCTGACTAGGCCCATACCCCTAGCTACGTTCTCAATAGCAATCTCTAGGCTTCCCTCCCCTTGTCATGTACCTGTTGTAGCTCTATTCCTCGCCATCTGTCAGGACACACAACTACTCAACACTTAAACAAAGACTAGAAACAAAATATAATATCCTAGCAATCTTCATAGTCTCTCAAGAATAAGTAACGGACGTCTCCGCGCGGATCCTCAAGACCTACGAGACTGGACTTGTACCCTTGTGAGGCCTATGAATCGGGGGCTCTGATGCCAAATTGTCACAAAGCGAAATTCGGGTGTGATGCCACTCACCAAGGCGAGTTAGCCTAAAACAACCCATTACAATAACAAAAGCAGAAGATAAATAGTCCAACATAATACATACGCATAAGGAAAGCAAACTAAAACTATCCCAAAACTGGCGTCACATGTACAAACCTCTAATAATAAGAATACTTAAATGATAATACAAGTATTAAAGTTTAGTTCACAAATAGAACATAACATAAAAAAAATCCTCAAAGGTTTGCCGAAGAGGCAAGCAACTACCTCTCAAGGGATCCAAAGATTATTCTTGTAACTGGAAAATCTAACAAGAGGAACCAGGTTCATGACCTACAAGAATATAGCAAAGGGTGAGCACTATGTAAAATGGTACTTAGCAAATGGAAACTAGACCTAAGGTAAAGCAATGAAGAACACAAGCACTCATATCCACCTGACCACATACCACCGAACTACACACCTGCACTCAAAAAGGACCCAGCACAACAACAATACATATAGGCAAATACATATTATAGAACAATATTTTAGAATACGCAGCTAATTCCCAGAGTCAGTAGTATAATAGTCCATCGGTAATATAAGCAATCATTGAATCCACATAGTCTAATATTATCAATGTACAGTGCTCAAACTATCAACATATAGCACAGTCTTTCATTAGTTCCAACTTAACTATGTATAAGGCTCTAAAGTATTCACAACATCACCTATAATATATATAGCAATATCCAAGAAAGAATTATATAAAAAGGAGTGAATGCAATGAAATGTAAATAATGTGATGCAATGTCAAATAATCATGATGCATGTCTATCCTATGAGACACATCTACTGATAAACTCAGGCCAAATCCCATGGGGACCTCACATAGACCACGTAGTCATGAACATTGCCGTCAGTGACATCGGCTAATGCTCACACGATCGAAAGAAACCTCGGCCATATCATTGACTAGAATATTACCTCAGCTCATAGGTAGAAACCTCAACTAATCATCGAATGGTAGAGACCTTGGCCACCAATCCACATGTTACCTTGCACATCTCTCAGTCGTAGTCATCACAAGTATCAATGCACAAGTAATAGTGAATGCAATGTACACAATTTCAATTTCTTCACAATTTTAATATCAATATGATCTCAATGTCATCACAATCTCAATATCATTACCATCTCGACATCAACATCAAGTAATTCATATGATCAGATGTATCACGAATCCATAATTGATTCACAAGTAAAGATTTCACAACATAAACAATCACTCAATCCAATATCCCATGATCAAGGCCTACGACTATAGAAATCTATTACAATTCTTATCCCAAATTCACACTTATAGGAGAATATAAAGTTCGATCATACTTAACAAAGGGTTAGAAGTCCAATTGTCTTAGTAGAAGTCCCAAATCAAGTCAAACCTATGGATTTTCCCTTTCTATGATACCCCAAATGACCACAATCTAGTTAAATATAGCATCATAATCACATTATGATCTAATGACACTAAAATCAAGCAATTTGGGTGAAAACAAGAAAATAGTCCAAAAATCTCATACAGAAAAATGTTCTCAAAATTTGAAAGTTTTTACATTTAAATGATCCTCAAGTAATAAGGAGTCTAATAGTGAAAACTATTTCGAAAAAAGATTTAGAATGAGTTCATAATCATCAGTTTTGTATAGAAAAACAATATCTAAGAAAACCCCAATTTCGTCAATTAAAATTCATAATTTCCATGTTAAAATCAATAGGAATTGAAAACATAGGTTAGAAAAATGTTATCCAATGCTCTTGCCTTGAAGAGCCTTGAAGATTCTCTCAAAAGTTGAGTTAGGAGTGTTAAAAATGGTGGAAAATGGAGGAACCCATTATTTTAAACATACATTGTTTTAGGTAATTTAATGCTTCGCAAATGCAGAACATTACCCACGAACGCGGAAGCCAGCGTGATTTAACACTCTACGAACACGAGAAATAGGCAAACTACACTTTGCGAATGCAGATACCACTCTGCAGACACGAAGGTCAAAAACATACATTAGGTGAACATAGAGGGCAACCTAGTGAAAACGAAGTACTAACCTGATCACCAGATATCAGCAATGCACTAGCACAGAAATTCATCGAATGAACCCTCAAAAATCATTCAGAATTCGATACACACAAACCAAATATGCAACCCTACCAGAAATGACTTTTTGGACTCAATAAAACCTTTGGAGTTTGAGTTTGAGGCCTCCTTGGCCTAGAACTCGATAAAACTCAAATAAGCTAGTTAAAACTTAAAATACCCAAATTGCCCTCAAAAACTCTAAAAATTACAGCGAGACTATTTCTAGTGTTAGTTTCACCACCCGAAACTGTCACAATTTTGATTTGAGCTTCCGAACTCCAAATGTTAACCAAAGTCAAACTTTAATCCAAATTTGACCGAAAATGCAACTTTGGGTCCAAAATCTCCGCTTCAACTCTAAATTCAGTTCCGTCCATTATCCTAGACCAGGTTTTGCATTCGGAGTTGATGAAATCAACAGAATTGTATTTTGATATCCGAAACTCAAGATGACCAAAAAACTCAAAGTTTCCAACTTTACGCCATTAAAAACTTTCTTTAGCAACATTCGAACTTTTTATAAGGTTTTCAAATTTCAACTTTTAGACTCAACCAAAAATGACTCAAGGCAACTTTTTATAGTGTTTTCAAGATTTAACTTTTAGACTCAACCAAAAATGACTCAAGGCAACTTTTGGGAAGGACAAAATAATAATTTTATTGAAAATGCAAAAATGATCTTCGAGGTCATTACAAAATATGTGTTGAAAAAAGAGAAAAAGGTTTTTAAAAATTAAAATGATTCTTTTGGTATTTGATATTTTATTTTTGTGTTTGTAAAATATATTAGGGAATATATGATAAATTTCACAAGAAAGTTAATGAAAAAATAAATTTGAGCATCAAAATAATAAATTCAAATTAATTTTTTTTAATTGAAAGAAGAGACCAGCCCATTTATTATTAAAATAAATAATAATATTGGAAAAATTATGGAAATCCCAAACTTTTTCTGTCAAATATCATTTTTTTCCCGACTTTTTATAAAAACTACTAAAATCCCGACTTTTCTATAAAATTCATTTTTTTTTATACCTCACTATTATTTTTTTTTTATTAAAGAATATATTTAGTACTGTTTTTAAATATGGAAATATATTTAATGTCAACCAGTTTTTACATTTCATTTTTTCATTTTTAAATCAGTTTTTTTTTTAAAATTTTTATTTTTTATTTTTATTTGAGTGACAGTTACCATTTAAATTTTAAATTTCCCTTTTTACGGTTTTTGATACAGAAACGTTTTCCATTTTTTTCTCCATCTAGTAAACTGAATTTCTTCTTCATTCTCCATCTTCTTGTAAACTGACTTCATTCTTCATTCTCCATCAACAATGGATTCTATTCCATCCTTTAGTCTTGGCCTCACTCAAGACGTTCCCAACAGTGGTGAAGAAGTCGGCATTGCCGACGTTGAACAGCATAACAATTCCGGCGACGACGCCGGCGAAACATCACAGGTTAAAGGTAAAAAAGAGAAGAATGTACCTTCAACGTCACGATCTCCAGGGCGGAAACATCATGCAAGTCGTATCAGTAGGGCATCTTCTTCAACTACTTCACGAGCACCATTGCCCAAGGTAATCGTTTTTATATTCACAAACCCACAAATACACGAATTTGTAGCCGTTAAAAATCAATGTTGCATCTTTGTTTGATGTATTAATAAAAGAATTTAAAATGTTGTTGCTTCTAAAATTGATACCTAAATTTTTAGGGATTTTGAAGTTAATGTGAGTACCTAATAATTTAACTATGTTTCATACTTTACCTAATTGATATATTGATATTTTCACTGATAGTATTGAACAAGATGATTTATAATTTTTCGGGATTTTTGATAAATATGTATACCTAATGAATCAAGTAATTTGATACCTACATTATCGAAACATATTATTTGGGGGTTTTGAGATTTGAAGTTGATATATATCAAATTAATTGGAATTGATACTCAAAATTTACATGATCTTTGTTTTTTTTCACTGCCATGGTGGTCAAAATGTTATATAATTGTTAGCATGATACATCAAGTAATTGGATTCTTGATTATTTACTGTGGTTGGCTGTTGTGGATACCTAACATCTTAATTGTTATTGCAAATTAAAGATTGATACCTGGTATGTTTATGGATTTGATACCTGGTATGTTATGGTTGCACTGGTTTTGCTACTTGTATAATTGATACATATTATGAATGAGATATGAATAATGATGTGGATACCTAACAATTCAACTAAAATTGATACTCAAGGTAAAAATCCATATTATCCTAATTCTGCAACAAAATGATGATACATTTTGTTTTCAGATATCATGCAAAGTCTTATCTCTTACCAATCCTTACTGATATTAGTGCTATTTTGGTACTGAATCATGCTTATTGGTTTTTGTGATTCAGGGTATGAGTTATGTGATAAAGTCGATCCCTAAACACCCTTTGAAGTTTGGATCTTCGTATAATAGCAACTTTGTTGATGATATTAAGTTTTCCATTGGCGCCGAGGCTGTTGCCAAGTTCCGTGAAACCATCTTTGGACACTACCTTGACATTTCTCCATGTAAATTTCAAGGGCAAGGTATAAAGTGTATTATGTTGAATGAAGTTAAACACAAGGACATGGACATTGTGCATGTCAGACATTCAAAGGGAAATGTTCTGTCTTTCTCAATCAGAGAATTCGCTCTCATTAGTGGCCTTAAGTGTACTGGGAATGTGGAAGATTTCAAGTATCATGGCTCGCCTCCTAGTAGACTTCTAAAAACATATTTCCCTGATGCAGTATCGCAGATTCACAAGCGCCGTCTGGTTCAGCGTTTTTTGATGGGAAATTGGGATACAGTTGAGGATGCAGTTCAAATGGCCATTTTGTATTTCATCCATACATTTGTATTTTCTCAAGTAGCTGAAACCCCCATATCTGCTGACGATTTCCGTATGGTTGAAGATGGCAGTTACATCAACTTTCCATGGGGAAAAAAGGCATACAATAAGTTGATGTATACATTTAGGCAACACTGCACAAAAGCCAAGCAGCTGTATCGTTTGTCTGGGATGCCATATGTTTTGAATGTATGGATATATGAATGTGCGTCTGCAGTTCCGAATGATATCGCAGTTAGGGCTACCAATCGTATACCAAGAATTCTGAACTGGAGAGTCACTAGGCTGAAGCCTAAATTTGAATATTTTATGTCTACAATATTCAGCGAGGTAACGATTACTGTCTGTTTCCATATTGATTGATACTTAAGTTTTTACTGAAGTATCATTACTTTATTTTTTTTCAAGGTTGTCTGTTCAAACTTAACCCCGACTGATGAAGAATTGACATCTATGGATTTGCCGAATACCCCAGACGATATGCCCCCACCGGATAAATCAGCATCAGGCAGTAAAACATCTTCACAACGACAGTCGATGAAAGACGAAAATGTACAGGTACACGGTTTTGAGGACTTTACATCTGAACCTCCCACACAATTGCTTAGGAAGTCCAAGCGTAGTTGTGTTACATCCGCGTCACCTCAACCTAAAAAGCAAAGAGTCCATCAATCCCCCAAGACAACTCCTTCTGATAGTGCAAAGCACAAAAAAGTTGTACAGTTTGCTCAGCCGCAAGGTAAACAGTCAACCCCTACTAAACAGCAAGATGTACCCACACCCATCTTGTCTGATGACAAACGCACGGAAGGGGAAGACACTACTGGGTTGAAAGAGTTCCTGATCAAATATGTATGTAAACACCATGTTTAATTTTTTTACTTTTTCATAAGTTTCATATTTGCTTTTATTTTAACTTTTAGTAAATTTCTAATTTTTTTTTGCAAGATTGATGACAAGTTCAAATCTCTTGAATCATTTATGCTTTCACATCACACTGCCACATTGAAGGCAATACGTGACGAGGTTAATTCCCTGAAGAATGATCCACAGACTTCTTTCCCCAATGCATCTCATCAGCAAGATATTGGTCCAAGTGAATTGAAGGTACACAAATTAAGAATTTGCTGATTCTCATTATCCTTGACCAATTCATTTGCAATGTTGTTTTGTGTATGGATATGTTGATTGAGATATTGTTGCTTCATTTACCATTTACAGTTTTGTGTATCAAAATAAGATATTGTTTATTGTTTTACCATTTACAGTGGTTGATACTTATAGTATGTAAGTGTTTGATACTCACTTTTTTTAAGTATCAATTTATATAGTATAGCAGATTTTGTAAGTATCAACTAATATAGTGTATCAGTTTTTGTGTTTAGATACTTACTATTTTTCATTCTTTATTGTTTTACTCATCGTATAATGCATTTTGCTCTTATTTAATTATCATGTTATAAACATATTTCAAAATACAGGGTTTCGGTGACTCCAATGCACCGGATACAGGAAATGAGATTCTTCATGGCGTGCAACCACCTGTCGACGATGAAATCCTCCAAGACGCGCAACCACCGGTCGACGATGCCAATATCCAGTCATCTAAAAACTCCACAGAAAATGTCAAGGTTGTGATTGACAATGAAGGAGAATCAAAAGATGACATTGTCAGAGATGAACGGTATCACAGAGATGGAGTTGCTGTCAAAGACCAAGTCCAGGAGTCTGTCCCCGTTGTTCCACCAGTTCACACGAATGTTGTTTATTATTGTCTTCAATTAACAATAGGGGTTATTTTTTTAAATGTAATAACCACGACTGCGAAACACATTGATACACACAGGTTCAAGATGAAACTCCAGTGTTGGATACGTCCACATTAAACCAAAAAGAAGTTGGTGACGAGTCACCACTAGATGAGGCAGTTAAGGTAAGTACGATGCCCATCACCAAATTTTAGCTCATCCCTTTTCTATATACTTTCATTATTTTTATTCAACATTTGGATAATACATATATTTGATTAGGGCTCTCCAAGCGTGGATAGTCAAGACGAACAGATCCATCCCGAAGCATTTGAAAGTTCTTCCAGCATATCAGGGAAAGAGAAGGAAATCGAAAGCGAATCTGCAACTAATCAACCTGAGATAAACTATCATTTTTATATTATTACTTAGCACAATTGGTAAGTATAATTTATTTATTCATACTTGTTTTTAATACATTTAAGGACGCTTCTGATTTCTCGGAAGGAACAAATGAAGCCATAGACGCTCTTCTTCACCAACTCCAGAACCCAATATCAGCAACACCTCTAAAAATTTGCACGCAAGAAGAACTGGATAATAATCCGTTTCTTCTAAGTGACAGTTAATTACCTACAACCATACCGTCAAAAGAAATTGTTTTGCATGATGCATCCGTTACTCCCCCACAACGCAGCAGAAACCCGTCAAGGTTTCGTCAGTCCCCATTTATGGCATCTTTCAGTTCAGATGATAAAGGAAAGGGGAAAATGCCATTTACCAATCATGTGAGACACCCTTTCGAAGGATATGGCATTTGTTACCAACCACCATGGGATATCATAAAGGAGTACGATACATGGGTGAACAAAGGTTTACTCGTATTGCATCATAAGAGGTACCACATATTCTTCTTTTTTTTTTATATTTTTTTACATATTATCTCTGTCTGTATCACTTACCATTTTAGATACCAACATATAACCAGGAAGGATACTGAGGAGCATTATAAAGTCAGGAATTCATCACTCGATGTGTCAAAATGTGATTTTGTTGTTGCCACGCCCACAAGTAAAAACTGGTTTTACTTGATGTCACAGAAAAACCGATGTTGGACAGATGAGGTTAGATTACTGAGCTTAAAACATGTCCTTTTTTGTTTCGTATAGTGAAATATTTTCTGTTGATGCAGCATATAGACGTTGTTTTGTACTACCTCCGAAAAAAATCCAAGTATCAGTCCAGTAACATTTCCAGATTCACGACAGTCAATTGCATATTCATGAACTTCGTAGTTGCCAATCATGCAAGGTACTATGAGATCATTGACGAAGATAATTTAAGTACTCAGGAAGATGTAGCGCGGATATCGGCAAATGCAGCGAGCGAGAGGTCTGTCATCAACATGATAAAAGGGTTTTCGATACCTGCTGCATCACCCTGGCACCTTGTCGATGAGGTGTTTGTTTCTGTTAATTGTGGCAATGCGTTCCACTGGGTCCTTACTGTTATTGTCTTGAAAGATAGGCTGATACGTGTTTATGATTCGTCATCTGGTTCACGCCGCAGGAATCAATACGCTGAAATAAATAAACTGGTAGTGATGCTCCCAACGTATCTGCAAGAAAGTGGATTCTTTGAAAAAATCAATCGCACCGAATGGACCGGCTTAGATGCATACAAGGATTTGTCCACCGGTTCATTCATTGGCCAGGAACGACCATTTATAGTTGAATTTGTCACTGACATTGCTAAGCAAAACAATGACAGCCTGTAAGTTTTTTCAACTTTTTGAATTTTTTTTTTCAGTTCATCTTAACAGGTTTGATACATTTACATGCAGTGATTGTGGGGTATTTGTCGCGGCATACGCTGAAGTATTTGAGTGACGGGATTTCGATCCCATCGACTCCACTTGATGCTGATTACATTCGTAAAAGATACGCCGCACTTTTGTGGACATATGGAACTGAGAAGAATGTCGATGGGTATGAAAGAGAAAACGATGATCCTCCAAGGCCAAGGGATGTGTACAAAGCACCTGACAAAGGAAAACTAATCATTTTGTCTTAGGTTACTTTATTACATATTTTGTTTTTTTAGGATTTTTTTAAAATTTTTGGATACTAGTTAACTTTTATTAAATTTTTGTATTTTCTTCATTGTTGATACATTTACACCAGCATATGCTTTATTTTTAATTTAAATTATATTTTGGCATCATTTCCCCCCATTTAACTGAGTTTTCTTAGCTTTTTTTAAAAGAAATGTCCACGCATAATTTAATTCATTATCTAATATAATGAATCAAGTATCAAAAAGAAAGAAGAGAAATAAATGAAAAATATCTTAGTATTTTGTTAACTCATTAGGAGTCATCTTTAACATTGAATGCTCTTAATAGATTCTACAACAATAGTCAATCTAACTCGGAAAGTAATCGCGAAAATAGCTAATCCCATATCAGATTTCGTTTTATTAACAAGTTGCACAATATAAATAACACATTTACTCATAAAGAAATACACATTGATACCTCATTTATTCAGAATATTAACAAATTTTGATATTATTGATACATCATAAAAAATATTATTCATTTCTCATTTGGGAAAAAAGAACAAGTTCGCCTATTGTGTCCTTCGTGTCCACACTTACTGCAGCTGTTTGAACTTGTTGTCAATTTCTCTCCAAAGCTTTTATTTCTCCCTTTCTTAGGTCTCCCTGGCATTCGCTTGTACTTTGGTGGCAACACAATCTCATCGAATTTCTTAACTGATACTTCCCAATCTGATCTATCGGGCATTGGCATCATCAGAACTTCATATGTTTTTTGTAATGCTTCCGATTTGTAATAGTACGAGCAGTATGGATGCATATCAACTACATTTTCACTCTTCAAAGCAGCAATTGCATGTTCACAAGGAATTTCATCAATTTAGAATTTCCCACAACTGCAAATTCTTCTCTCAATGCATACAATGTATCTGTGACCAGCATCATACACTGAAAAAATAAATTCTGAGGAAGGAATGACCTAAAAAAAAAACAGAAAATTTTATAAGTAAATGACATATTTGATACCTCAACAGATTCATTAATTATTAATGTACTTACTGATACCTCAACATTGTAACTACTGATACTTCAACATTCTAACTACTGATACCTCTACATTGTAATTATTGATACCTCAACATTATAATTGCTTATACCTCCATAGATTCATTACCTATTACTGTGATACCTCAACATTATACATAAATTATTTATGAATCTATGTATTTGTACATACCTTCATTGTTGCACACCTTGCTGTATTTTCTATGAGTATATTCTGAAATTTCTTGCCAAGTGTTTCTTTTGTATACATCGCCCGTTCCCTATTTTTGCAATTCCATGATGCAAACAACATTCTCGCTTCTTCGAGAAAATCTATTATTGGCAGTTGTCTAGCATCCACAAGGGAACCATTAATACATTCTGCTATGTTAGATGTCATTAATTGACCTCTATTTACAGGTGCATGCACTCTTGCCCATCTCTCGTAACCAACATTTTCGAGATACTCCTTCACCCTGTAGTCAATTTTATTCACAATTGCCATTATCCTGTTAAAATCTTCGATTCTGTAATACTTTGCCATAGCATAAAACTTATCACTAATGCCATTCTTGCTCTTCTTGAAATTCGTGCAAACATTTTTCCATAGATGCCAGATGCACGCATAATGCGGAGTATTAGGGAAGACAAAACCCACACTTTTGATTATACTTTCATTTCTGTCAGACACAAAACACATGTTTTCTCTCTCGCCAAATGCATTTTTAAATTGTTGAAAGAACCACGACCACGAACAATCATTCTCCGTATCAACAACACAATATGCCAAAGGAAATATTGACCCTGCATTATTTTTTTTACGAAATCAACAACTATATTGAGTGTAGAAAATAATGGTAATTATTTTTTAATTTTCAGGTACACTGTCTAAAAATAATAAAAACAAAACATTAAGTCTGGAAGAAAATTAATGAAAATATTTTTGATACCTGAACCATCTACTGTACTAGCCGAAAGGAATGTTCCTTTATACGCGCCATTAAGATGTGCACCATCCACAACTACAACTGGTCTACAGAACTGAAATCCCCTAATTAATGGACGTAATGCAATAAATAGACACATGAATTCATTAGTAGGAGACTTTTTCATTCTTATATAAGAATTCGGATACACCTTATCCAACATGTTCATGTACACAGGCAATTGTTTGTATCCATCAGCTGGTTTCCCCCTCAACATGTGTAGTGCTTTCTCCTTTGCATGCCATGCTTATTGATACGAAATATGTACTCCGTAAGCAACCTTGAAGTCATCAATTATATCATTCGGTGTATGTTTCCATTTGTGATTTAAGAGTTTTGGAGCAGTTACACCACTAATAAAAGAAAGCGTCGCCTCAACTTTTGTGAACATCCTCTCACTCATCGAACAAGTATGTTTGTCATTGAAGTATCTTATCATAAAAGTTTCCGAATTCTTGCGGCAGGAAGATTTCATGCACCATGAACAAGTATCAGAAAAGCACTTCAACACATAGCTGCAACAAACATCTAAATTAGCATTAAGAAAAAAAATTAATGATGCAATAAAATCGTAATAATTTAAATTACCCGCGAATTAAATCACTGAAAAAAAACTCACACCTTTCTTGGTCTGATCGTTTAACTTTGTAGTTGAATCCATGGTGCAATTTATATCTTGTCATAACATCGATTAAAGTCGCCTTGTTCTTGTACATGTTTTTCACCCTCACATTTAAATCTGCTGTGTCGACAATAACACTTGATACGGTTCCACTCCCTATGTAACCATATGTGATAGATTCTTGGTTAACCATTTCAGTGGTTGTATCACACAGCAAAAGCTCGCTGCCTTCAATATCGAAGGTATCAACACACAAAGGATACAGGCCAAAACTGTGTTCCTTCTTTTTAATTTCCAAATACAACTTCACCCCCAAGTCGTTCCGGATACAAATCGAAGATGCATTACCTTCAACAATGTACCGAATTTCGATTCTCTTCATTTGTTCATTGATACCCAACAGTGACGCAATTCCGGCTTTGAGATTAAAAAACGACGTATTCTCAGATACAACAATTCCATCACTTTTATAACCAACATACATTACATCGGATTCCCATGTTCCGCTGTGACGTATCAAGATCGAGATATTCATAACTTTTTCAGGTCGCCTCTCTCTTTTTTTTTTTTTTTTTTGTCACAGATCAATACTGTTGTCGTTTTTTTTTTTTTAAAATTCAAATTCAAACGCCCAAAACGTATTTTTAGGATTTAATTGAATGAGTTGTAACTTAAATCCTTAATTGAAGGATATTGTTAGTTGGCAGAATTTTAATTTCCATATTTAACGCTACAGCATTTAATTTTTCAGTTTCATTTTGCAGGTATCAAGCATCTGCATAAGGTATCAAATAATTATAAATAGTCGGGATTTTTTGTAATTTGATAAAGATTCGGGATTTTTTGAGATTTTTCCAACTCAGTATGATATCCCTAAAATTTAGATCAGGCCCAAAGGTGACCTGATCCAACCAAAAGAGAAACCCACATAACAAAACAAAGAAAGAGTAAAAGGTTACGGAATAGTGTAACAGTGATGCTACCAGCTTCTTCTTCACTTGACAACTAGAGACTGATCATACTTCTTGTTGAACGCTTCAACTAAACAATCAAGCATCCTACATTTATGCATGTTCAAAAAGCTGGTTGATGAATTTGTAATTGCATTAAAATGGGCTTTGGTGTGATCGATAAGTTGCAAGCTACCAACCTCGGCTCCGATTAGCTCTAAATCGCACAAAAAACATCGCTAAACCCCCAAAAATTCCAACAATTCTCCCACTTGGTAAGAGAAGAACTTAAGAACTTTTAAGCTTTCATCTTACACTTTCTTTTCTCATTCCTCTAGATCGATTGGTTGAGCTTACATGAAGCTAATACAACTATCGGATATATAGAAATGGGAATTACATTTGAAAGGAAAACCAAAACTCTAAATTCAAACTATGTACAAGATACCCATTTAAGCAAATTAGATGTCGACCAATATAACATGAGCCAAGAAAAACTTGAGCGGACTTTGTATTCTACCTCACCCCAAGCTCTCGCCAGGTGATAAATCTAAAGCCCAACAAAATGGCTTTAATCAAGATTTCCTTACATGTTTTTAGATTGATTAGCATATGTTTTGATTTGAAAAATGATGCTCAACCTGAATCAATTTAGTATATATAAATTATATTTTTTTTCACTGATTTTCTATTGTTAGGAATCCCTAATTTGTCCATATTTATCATGCATATAGTTCATCTGTTGTGTGGAAATCGATCACCCCTGCGAGATAAAAAATTATATAATTCAAAAAATCAGCAGAAGTATTGCCTTACCTAAAGGAGTGCAGAGCTTTAATGGATTTGATCTCCAAAATCAAACTCCAAGGATTCTCCTATTTTCCTTGTAAGATCTGAACTATCTCCAACATGAGCTGATGGTAGTTCATTCGATAACAATAATCAAGACATTCCTTAATAGCTACTGCTTCAGCCTTCAAACTAGGAACACCTTGAATTCTTTTCCCTTTGGCCACAACCATATCAGCTGTATGATCTGATATATAGAAAGCAATTGAGTTTAATACAAATATTTTTCTAAATGCCGGCCTAACCATATTACATTTTGACTACCTGATAGGAGGGAGAAACCATTTGATCACTTTATAAAAGTACTCCACTTTATATCCTCGAAGCAAATCATACAACTCTGACAACCTTTTTCCTAATGTCTTCACTTGCCATCTTAATTTCATGAATTAGCCTAAAATAGTATCTATTTTCCATATTATTTTTTGAAAGTGATATTGATCACCATACAGCATAATGTTCCTTCTTTTCTATATGCACCCTATCAGAATGAATAGTACAATCTGAAACACCAACTTCTCCACAATCTTATACTTTTCTTTAGGTTCAATCTATTGTCTATCAAACAAATAAAAACACAATAATGACTCCACACCTTCTCTGCAATTTCCCCTTTCAAAAAAAGATGCTCAATATTCTCTCTTTGGTACCTGCCAGCATCCACATCGTTGAGAAATTTATGGGTTTCAGGTATTCATAATTATTGTAAATTCTCAAAATAAGAAAGGAAATTTTAAAGGATAGTCAACAACAACAACAACAACAACATACCCAGTGAAATCCCACAAGTGGGGTCTGGGGAGGGTAAGATGTACGCAGACCTTACCACTACCACATAGGTAGAGAGACTGTTTCCTGGAAACCCTCGTCACAAAAACCCATCAGCAGAACACGCTAGATACGATACACAGGCAAAAAGAGAAGAGCGCATAATAATACCTAGATACAAGATAGTAAACATATAAAGGCAGATAAATAACATATAAAAGACAGACAATTACCACTCCTTCCTATCCTCCCTATTAGCCTGCTACTCTAATTCTCGACCTCCACTCCTTCCTATCTAAGGTCATGTCCTTGGTGAGATCAAGTTTCACCATATCGTTTCTAATCACCTCCCCCCAATACTTTTTTGGTCTACCTCTACCCCTACGTATAGCTCCCAAATCTAATCTCTCACACCTTCTAACAGGGGCATCAGTACTCCTTCTCTGTACATGTCCAAACCATCGCAGTCTCGCTTCCCTCATCTTGTCAGCTACAGGGGCCACCTCTAGCTTCTCCCGAATGACCTCGTTCCTAATCTTGTCGCTCCTGGTGTGACCACACATCCATCGTAACATCCTCATTTCTGCGACCTGCATTTTCTGAACATGTACATTCTTTATTGGCCAACACTCCACCCCATACAACAAAGCAGGTCTAACCACCATTCTGTAGAACTTACCTTTGAGTTTAGATGGTATCTTCTTATCACACAATACTCCAGAGGCCAACCTCCATTTTGTCCAAGCCGCCCCAATACGATGTGTGACATCATCATCGATATCCCCACTACTCTGGATGATAGACCCCAGATACTTGAAGCTTTCCTTCTTGGGGATAAGGTGAGCTGCAAGTCTCACATCAATGTCTGCTTCCTCGCTCGCTACACTGAATTTGCACTCCAAATATTCTGTTTTGGTCCTGCTCAGTTTAAATCCTTTAGTCTCCAAAGCGTGTCTCCAAACCTCCAACCTATCATTAACTTTGGTCCGGGTCTCATCAATCAGTACTATGTCATCTGCAAACAACATACACCATAAATAGATACTTTGTAATTCTTCATTCACTTGATGTTATTGTCTTAATAGATCCAAGCATTTTTTTGTTGAAAACTTTCCATTCCTGATTTTTGTCCACCAAGGAAAATCCCTAGTATCTTCCTATTACACATGTCTCATCTCTTTTTTCTACATGATCCAACACATATTGAGGCAACATCTCCTGCATTGCTACCAAATTCCAACCATCTTCATTTAAAAAATCAATGTCTCTTAATGAATGACAAGATGTAAACTTAATAGTTTACTGAATAAAGGCCCCATGTTAGTCCAATTATCATACCAAATAGAAGAAGTAGCACCCTAAGGTTCCCACCACAAGTGTTGTTCAACTTTTTCCCTTTGCATTAACATAGCTTTCCACTGTTGGGACTCACCTCCCCATTGTACTAAAGTTGGGATTTATTTTTGGTAATATTTATTCCAAAGGAAGTTACACCACAATGAATTTTGTATATAAATTTCCACCAAATCTTTGCATACATAGCTTTAGAAATGTCAGATAAAGAACAAAACCTTAAACCTCTTTCCTACTTAGGCTTACACACTTTATCCCATGTTGACCAATGCTTGTTGCCTCCTGTTTCTTTAGAATTCCAAAAAGCCCTTTTTCTCCAAAAGACAAGTTCCTCCCCATCCAAGCTTGAATTTTGCTCCTAACTCTATCGATCAATTCAACAAAGTGCTCCTTTCTTTTTCTAGAATGAGACACGGGGTATCTCAAATATTTGAAAGAAAACACTGTCACACCCCAACCCCCCCCCCCCCCCCCCCCGCAGTTTTGAGCATAGAGCTTTTCAAATTAAAGTGACATTTTGGAAAAGGGATTATTTTATTTATTTAGAGTCGCCACTTGGAATTGAGTTTTAGTATTCCAAGTCACCCTTTTTTTATCCCTAATTAAAAGAAAATGACTCTTTATTTTTTGTCTGCGGATACAAAGATCGGGTAAGGAATTCTGTTGACCGAGAGGAAGGTATTAGGAACCCCTCGAGTACCGTGTGTCATGCCCCGAGAGGGTACCTTAGTGGTGACCGACACTCAGAAACTATTGCTAGCTCCCAAGCGAACCACTTGGCCTCATCACATTCATTCAATCAACAATTATCATATCAGCGGAAGACTAAAGATGAATAAAGGTATCTCAAAAAAAGACAATCATGACAAATCAACAAGAGTAGTGTGAAAAAAACTAGTCAAATAATATCCAAATCATCAATTCCAAATTTAGTCTATGAACCCTCTAACAAAACTACCATGACAGGTCATGGCTACCCAAATCAAACGAAATAAATTACTAACTCAAGCTAGATGAAATCTAAATGAGCATCCTCCGAAAGTAGGGGAGGACTCACCAATCGATTGGGTGCGATTAGATCATCAACGAGGCACCTGCTGATGATCTCTAACACCTGTCTCTGCACTATGAAAAGATGTAGGCCCAAATAAACGACAGTACGTGGAATGTACAAGCATGAAAAATATCTGAGTGAAACAGAAATAGCTAGAATAACAAATCTCAAAGACGCTCAATCAAAATGTCAAATATATGTCTAAAGCAAGAATAAGAATAGATAATGACCCATCAATACCAATCCAAATTAATCTGATCTAATCAAGTCAAAATACTATCATTTTGGGACCTACCTGGGAGTTTCTCTTATCCAACAACAATCACTTATGAGCCAGTGATTGTACAACAATCTCACTAATGTTGCCACAGTCGTTCAGTACTTGCCAGGTAAAGAATAAATCGAATCCATAATGAATCCAGTCAATCAGTCTTTTAGTACTTGCCAGGTAAAGAATAAATCGAATCCATAATGAATCCAGTCAATCAAGTATGCTATCCCTTTAGGGACATCCAATCAAGAGTGAACATCTTATATAATAGTTCAGTCCTAACCAACGTTTGGCTACATAGTTGATGAGTTCGAGTTCGCCTTACTCTTACTCATTTCAGTGTTCCATACTCCTTCCAAGACTCAATGCTCATAAGACAATCATTCTCAATAAACTAGTCTCATCTGGACATCTATCAACTCAAATCATCACAACAACTATCGACTCTTTGGTCACATTCGTTTAAGGTTCCAACCTTGACTCATAGAGACTTGATCATACTTCGTTCTAACTCATGACATCGAGGAAACAAAATTTAAGCATTTAGGGATTTCATAGGCTCTCTAGACTCTAATCATGCTCATACATGCTCAATTAAATGTGACTTGTAAAAATATTGAGAATTCATGCTAGGGTTCATGTAATTTGTCAAAATCATCTATTTCAAGTGTTTAATGCATTAAAGTAGTAATTCAAGCAAGATTATGTAAAAGTACATTAGAATTTACGAAAAAAACTTAAAGAAACATGCATTGGAGACACAACTCAATCAAATTGGAGTATGGCCATAGGCTCTCTAGACTCAGATCATACTCATTCATGCCCAATGAAATGCAATTTATAAAAATATTGAGAATTTATGCTAGGGTTCATGTAATATGCCAAAATCATATATTTCAAGTGTTTAATGCATTAAAGTAGTAATTCATGCAATATTATGTAGAAGTACATTAAAATTTAAGAAAAAACCTTAAAGAAACATGTATTGGAGACACAACTCACTCAAAACTCAATCAATTTGGAGTATGGGGAACATGGAAGAGCATATTCCATGTTTTGGTTAGCATTACATACCTGAAAATAGAAGAACAATCAACTTCTCAAGGAATCTCTACTCGCATGCTTGGAACCCTAGCTTTTTCCCCCTTCTTCGATGCTATCTAGAGTTTCTATGTGTTTTTGAGGAGTAATAACCTTAGGATACTGATAAAGGGTTTAAAATAAACCTAAAACATCATGGGTTTTGATTAAAAGGGATGGGAAAAGACAAAATTACTCCTCAAGAAAAATTGTCCTCTAAGTCTATCGAAACCTCGTCTATGGGTCGTAGACCATTCTACAAGTTGTAGATGACCTCTTGTAAATAAGGGGTCCTAAAATTTGAGTTACTATAATTTTTCACAAAACCCCTCTCTACGAGTCGTAAAACGTTATACGGGTCGTCTGCTAACTCGTATTCAAGGTACTGAAAAATTGATATTTTGACCATCAATCTACGAGACTAATATACGAGTCATGGATGTCTTTACGAATCGTATACTATCTCTTATATAGGCCTCAGACTTAGAAAATTTTACTAAGTCATCTAGGGGTTTTACAGACCCATTCTACGAGTTGTAGATCTGTCTACGCGCCATAAATGGCCCTCGTGAATCCTTCTTCATCAGTTTTTCTCAGTCTTTTTTCAGCATACTTTGTGCATCTACTCAATATTAGGTAGAAGGAATTAGAGAGTGTTACATTATCTCTCCCTTGGGATCATTCATCCTTGAATGAAGAGTAAGAATAAACTCAAGGCACGAATAACAATCAAGACTCCTCTCAATACCAAATCAACCAATCAACAATCTAGACAATCGCTATTCAGACTCATGAAATGAAAAATCAACTGAAATTAAGAGTAGGATATTACCTTCAACATTCTCATCATTAGGCAGAAATAGATGTAGGTATCTAGCCTTCATATCCTCTTCAGCTTCCTATGTAGCCTCTTTAACAGAGTTAATTCTCCACAACACTTTGATAGAAGCAACTTCTTTAGTTCTCAACTTGAGAACTTGACGATCTAGAATTTTGATTGGGATATCTTCATAACTCAAACTATCTTTCACTTCAGCATTTTCAACAGGCACAACCAAGGACGGATCTCCCAAACACTTCTTAAGCATAGAAATGTGAAAGATCGGATGGATGGCTGCCAGTTCTAGCGGCATCTCTAACTCATAAGCTACGGTTCCCCCTCTCTTTGCAATTTGGTAGGGACCAATGTATCAAGGAATCAACTTTCCTTTCTTCCCAAATCTCATTACACCCTTCATGGGTGACACTTTCAAGTATACCCAATCATTTATTTCAAACTCTAGATCCCTTCTCCTAACGTTAGCGTAGGACTTCTAAAAACTCTGAGTGGTTCTTAGTCTCTCTTGCATAATCTTTACCTTATCCATAGCCTGGTGTATTAAATCTAGCCCAATCAACCCTGCTTCACCTACCTCAAACCATCCAATCGGTGATCGACATCGTCTACCATAGAGTGCCTCATAAGAGCCATTTGGATGCTCAAATGGAAGCTATTACTGTAGGCGAACTCAATCAGAGGCAAATGGTTATCCCAATTACCCTTGAAGTTGATGACCCAATCTCTCAACATATACTCCAAGATCTGAATTATTTGCTCTGGCTGACCATCAGTTTGAGGGTGAAAAGTAGTGCTAAGATTCACCTTTGAACTTAAGCCTCTCTGGAAGGACTTCCAAAATTGAGCAGTGAATTGAGCTCCTTTATCTGGATAATAGACAAGGGGACTCCATGCAATCTAACAATCTCCCTTATGTATAATCGGGCATAATCCTCTGCAGTGTCAGTTGTCTTTAATGCCAAGAAACTTGCAGATTTTGTAATCCGATCAACTATTACCCAAATCGAATCATGTTGTCTGCGAGACCTCGGTAGGCCTATTGTCACGACCCGAAAATAGACGTGATGACACTCACCTAACCCACCAAGGCGAGTCAGCCCAATACCTACTGATCCAAACATAATGATAATAGCGGAAGAGAAAATAGTCTAATATGACAAATAATCATAGGAAGACCAAACTACAACCATCCCAAAACTGGTGTCACGTATACAAGCCTCTAAATACATAGTACTCGAATAAAATAAATGTCTCAAATGTCTAGTCCTCAAATAGAACGTAACATAATAATGGATTCCTTGAAGGTCCACCGGTGACATAAGCAGCTACCTTAAGGATAATCCGGAAGCTCGGTCTTGCAATGAGAAAATTCTAACTAGAGGGACCAGGCTCGCAACCTACAAAAATGTAGCAAGGGGGTGAGTACCAAAACAACGCGGTACTCATCAAATGGAACTAACCTAGAGTAAACCAATGAAGAACCAAGTAACACCTTCACACCCAACCACATACCGCCGAACTACAAACCTGTACTCAGAAAAGTCCCAGCCTAGCAACATATAATACACAATAAAGATAGTTTTTCAGTATATCACAATTATCAAATCACGAGCTATAACTCACAAGTGATAACATAATCAATCACATGAATAACATCATGCCATATAATAATATGCAAGGATGAGATGCAATGTTGTGCAATACAAGGTGGTATCAAGACCGTCGCACAACCTTTCATATATACCCCCGTCGAGCTAAGGCTCCAAGACTAAGGGGACCCATGGGGACCTCGCAGGCCATATACCTCAATCACAATATAGCAACTACCTTGCCACCTAAGTGCTTGTAGTCAAGGACTCATGATAAAAATCTCGATGTATCAACTACCTTGCCATCCAGGTGCTTGTGGTCAAGGACTCATGATACGAATCACCAATCATAACTTCCCACAATGTCATGACATGTTGTATGAGGATGTATACAATTAAGGCACAATTATGGAAACAATATTCATCTCAATAAGTACAATAGATATCAAAGTTCTCGAGTTTAGCAATTATAATATTCATCCTCTTTTATACACACATTTGGATACAATTCTCTTTTATAATATTTCACCCTATTTTAGTATACATATCTCAATTATCTCCCTTTCCCAACATGTCATGTTCACACTATTCTCAATTTAGGATTCGCATGCTCTCGAAGCAACACATACGCAATTGAAGCTCTCACACTAGCATCACAATAAGAATTATCAACCCAACACATGATGCGATCTCATCCCATAGATTATAGAATAAGAAAGCATACGAGGTTTAACATATTTAACAAAAGTTTAGAAATCCACTTGCCTTATATAAAGTCTCGAATCATGTCAATTTTGAAGCTTTTCCCTCTCTACAATACTCCAAATCACCAAAATCTATTCAAGTATAACATCACAATCACATAACTAATCTAATGACACTAAAATCAATTAATTCGGTGAAAAGGGCAAAATGGTCCACAAATTTCATCATTAGAAAAAGTCATCGGAAATCAAGAAATTCATACATGAAAATATTCTCCAAGTAATAAGGAATTTAATGGCGAAAATCATTTAAAAAACAGAGCTAAAACGAGGTAGAAATCTCATATTTAAAGTTTCAAAAAAAAATCCAAACTAGCCGAAAAACAGCAAACTTTACCTCAAACGGTGTGCCAAAATTAATTTCTGAAACTCCCATATTGTTCCTCTCGGAAAAATACACAATTTAGCTTTTTGAATCGCCCAAATCGGACAAAAATCGAGGGAGAAATCGCTGATGGAAGTTTGTGAAAAACCTAGAAAATCTTAGAAGAAATTTGCAGATTTTTTTTATGTAATGCATCTGTCACGTGGCAGCGCCTAATTGGGCCATGTCATCCCCGCTTCAGCAGTTTTAGCAAACTCTCAAACTTAAATTCAATGCTCCGGCCTCATTTGGAGTCGGAAAAATACATTCCATATATGAAATCTGATCGGAAACGATATTTCGGACTCAAAGGTGTAGTCAAAATTCACACCGGAGGTCGTTTTATTCCAATGTGGGTCCCATTTCCCAGTATCGAAAACTATCGAAAGGACCGAAACTCACCCGGAAGCTTCAAAAACTGCACGAAGGGTCTTTCTAGACCAAAATTGATGTTTCGGATCCAATGGAATTATCAAAATTTGAATTTGAGGTCTCCTTGGCCCAAAACCCGAGAAAGCTCATTTGAATTAGTTTCAGACTCAAAAACTCAAAATATTCTTAGAAACTCTAAAAATTGCAATGAAGTCATTTCTAGTATTACTTTCACCATTTGGAATTATTGAAACTAACGGAATTTCGATCCGAGCCTCTGAATTTTGTCAAAAATACAAAAAAATGACCTTCAGGGTCGTTACACCTGTGATGAATTCCATGTTGATAATCTCCCAATTCATCTCTGGAATCTCAAAGTTTTAAGCTACTCCACAGGGCCTTTGATGCTCAACCTTCACTTGTTGGCAATTTGGGCAATTGAAAACGAACTTAACAATGTCTTTCTTCATCCCACTCCACCAATGAATCTCTCTCAAGTCGTGGTACATCTTAGTTGAGCCTGGGTGAATGGAATATCTAGAATTGTGGGCCTTAGACATGATTCTCTGTCAAACACCATAAACATCTGGGACACACAATCTGCCTTGGTACCTTAATACTCCATATCCCCCTTTGGAGAAAGCCATTACTTTTTACTTATGTAGATGTTCTCTCAATTGGAGTAAGATGGGATCTTGATCTTTCTTCTCCTTTACCTCTACCACAAGGGATGATGTAAACCCATTATGCATAAGTATCCCACCTTCACTAGATTCATCGAGTTGAACTCCCAATCGCACCAATTTGTGCACCTCTTTAGGCAACTCCTTTTTTCTCCTCCTCGATATGGGCGGTGCTCTCCATAGACAACTTGCTAAGAGCATCAACAACTACATTAGCTTTACTTGGAAGGTAGAGGATGCTCATGTCGTAGTCCTTGAGTAACTCAAGCCATCTCCTCTACCTCAAATTAAGCTCTTTTTGGATAAAGACATATTGTAGGCTCTTGTGGTCTGTAAATACATCCACATGCACTCCATATAAGTAGCGGCGCCATAGCTTGAGAGCAAATACTACCGCTGCTAATTCCAAGTCATGAATGGGATAACTCTTCTCATGCGCTTTGAGTTGCTTAGAAGCATAAACAACAACTTTACCCTTCTGCATCAATACGCATCCCAATCCCACTCTCGAGGCATCACAATAAATAACAAACCCATCAGCTCCTTCGGGCAAGGTCAACACTGGGGCAGTAGTCAACCTTGTTTTCAACTCTTGGAAGCTCTTCTCACACTCATCAGAGCATTGAAACTTAGCCTTCTTCTGAGTCAGTCTAGTCAACGGTGCAGATATGGAAGAAAATCATTCAACAAATCTGCAATAGTAACCAGACAGACCCAAGAAGCTTCTTATGTCAGTCAGAGAGGTAGGTCTTGTCTAATTCTTGATCGCCTTAATCTCTTGAGTATCCACTCGGATGCCATCGCCCGAAATTATATGTCCAAAGAACGCCACACACTTGAGCCAAAAGTCACACTTTGAAAACTTTGCATATAACTCATTATCATTAAGTGTCTGCAAAGCGATTATGAGGTGATTAGCATGCTCCTCCTCATCTCTGGAATACACTAGAATATCATTAATAAAAATGATCACGAACATGTCAAGATACTATCTAAATACCCTATTCATCAAATCCATGAAGGTTGCAGGTGCATTTGTGTAAGGACCCGAATTTTTGATCGACTTTACTAGACCTCTTAGTACCATCCCGAGCAAAAACTTGCCAGGAATCGCTTAATGGAAGGCTCACACAGAGCGTGTGAAGCCACACAAACCGTGTGGCCACCGTGGAGGGACCCTTGGTCAAGACTTTGACAGGGTGGAATGAGAAGGAGGATTTCAGACCAAGTGAGGGCACACGACCACCCACACAGTCCGCGTGGTGTGTCACGGGTCGTGTGGCCCTCCGTGTAGCTCGCTATGTAAAATGTTTCTAAGTATGAAAGTACCATCTCGTAATTTTTTTGTGCAGAAATTTCCCAAGTGTTATCATACAGCCCATGACACGACCCGTGTAGCGTCGCACGGGCCATGTAGACGTCCGTGTGGTACCCCTTAGCATCCAATGAATCCCAAGTGTTGGCACTGCGAAAATTGTCTAAGTGACGGTTCACAGTCACTATTCACGATCCGTGTGATGACTCACGGACCGTGTAGGGGACCGTATGGATCTAGCAATTTTAATATTTGCCAGTTTTATTAATGGCATTTATGTAATGTTGGTTTATTTTAATTATGAATAGTGACCTTTTACCTATCCTAAACCCTTAATTCAGCTGATATCCCTCCCCTCTTAATTCATTCTCCTTAAACCTTCTACTCTACCCCTCATAAGATCACCTCTCAAATACTCTCTACCCTCCCCTCTCAAGATTCAATGTTAGGGTTTAATTGGAGCTCAAATTCAAGCTAAGTCCTTCTCCAAATTCAGCTCCTCAACCAAGATATGTGGAATTGATTCTCGGTACCGTTCAACCAAGAAGACCAAAATTTCTTTCAATTAATTTCATGGATTTTAGTTACTTTAAATATGGGTTTTCATTATTTGATTTTATTAAATTCAATTAATGTATGGGTTGAACTTTACCTATGATTTTTATTTACTTTGATCACTATTATGATGATTTACCTTGAGATATGAAGTTATGAACATGCATATCCCCTTAAAAGTTGATTTATGCATGGGTGCTTTATATTACGATTTACATGTGGTTTTAATTATGGATTTCCTCAATTTCATTTTTATGGCTGAATTTAACTTGAATCTATGTTACCCATGCTATTCTCACATCATGCATTGTATTTGCATTCATGAACATTGGTTTGTATGAAAATTATGAAGTAGGTTAAACCCAATTATGTTTGATGAAATGATTATGATATGATTTTGGTAAGACATTGGTTATGACAAGAATGTAATCACATACATGCCTTATGATTATGGCTCTTTGAGCATCTCACGTGCTTGCACCATCTTGTATATGTGCATGAGCTATTCCTTGCATGAGAATCATGATTATGATTTATGATTTAGCATTTAAGCCTAAACGTGCATTGAACGGTTTTGTAATGAATATTGTATCTCTTGAAAGTATGTATATGTATAAGTATTCATGTGGGATGTTGTTGACTTAAAATCGATGCATTGGCAGCGTTAGGGCTATCCCCAAGGGCCCTATCCCTTTCCTTGAACTATGTGCCAACATAGGAACGTTAGCCATTACCGAAATGATCGTGTCGTGAGGAATGGTTATTCATTTATTACTATGATATGATATGGTATAATTATGGAAAATCCTTCTGAAATGGTGAGTTTCGTACGAAAGGTAACCATCCACCAAAATGGTGTGTCCCGTAAGGTGTGACGTAGATTACATTTGGCAAGTAATCTTCTACTACTGATGGGAGGTCTTTATCAGACTAGTTCATGTAATAGCTCGCATGGATTTGACTTGTCGGTTATAGTCCATCCCCGATATATATGAGTATAATCACATTCATGCATCATAAATTTCATGGCATCTTGTTTATTTCTTCCTTGGATATATGATTCATTCTATATTATGTGCCCTTGTCATCTAATATTGAAATGCAGGTTTGGTAAGTCATATGCATGCATGCTCGCATACTTAGTACATTTAAACATACTAACACATACTCTATGCCTACATGATTTTACCATGTAGGGGTCGAGCATTCCGATTATCAAGCTTTTGACGCGTAGTCCAATCCAGAAGAGTACTTGTGGTGAGTCTTATCCTTCAAGGGCAAGTCATTTTCCTTTGCCTATGCTACCTCAGATTTCCATTCCTATTTGAGGGTGAGTCCGGAACATGTCCTGGCCCCCGTTCCATCTTAACTAGAGGTATTTATTGGACAATATGTAGACTCTTTTAAAATCTTTATGTTATGCGTACTATTTGGCTCATGTATTCATTTGGCTTGATTTATGGAGATTTCATATTTTGTCTATATGTGTATTTGGTGTGGAAATGTGGAAAGTCCCAAGCCCCGTATTGCCCCCATAATGTAAGTCTTATTCTCCCGTTCCTTAGAGTTTTGTGTTGCTATTTGGATGTTCTTCCTGAATCAATGATGTGGATTTAGATACTTGAGGCTTGTTTGGGGACTCTCGGATTCCCATTCGTTGTGTCACATCTAGGCCCTAATCCCTGGTCGTGACAATTTCTCAACCCAAAGAACATCACCAGAAACTCAAAGTGACCATATCAAGTTCGAAAAGCCATCTTCAGGACGTCACATCCTCTCACCTTGGGATAGCCTAACTTGAGATCTATCTTGGAGAAAATAGTGGCACCCTTGAATTAGTCGAACAAGTCGTCAATCCTCCAAAAGGGGATATCTGTTCTTAATGGTCACCTTATTCAATTGGCGATATTCTATGCACATTCCGAGGGAACCATCTTTCTTTCGAATGAATAGGACAGGAGCGCCCCACAGAAAGACACTTGGCCTAATTAAGCCATTTTCCAGTAAACCCTTCAGCTGTCTTTCAATTCTTTCAACTCGGCAATAGCCATTCTATATGGAGTAGAGATAGGTTGGGTGTCGGGAAGAACATCAAGCCACACTTATAGCATGCATTACCTCCCTCACGGAACCTTCCTACGTGTAGTTTGCCACACTTTCCACATGGTGGCTTACCTTGTGAGCCTAGTCACATTAGCCTGCAAATGAGACCCCTGGGCTCTAAACTTCTAAGGCTTCTGCTCATTCTGATTTCTGGGTGTCGGTGCACTAGCAGATGAAGGCGTTGCCCCGGACTGTAACATGCTACAATCCCCTCTCCTCCCAACATCATAGCTAGAGGTTTTAGCCCTCTTATTCTTAATTTCCTCCCTATGTTGTTATCTTTCCTCATCAGCCTGTTGTACATAGACCATCAATCTGCCTATGTCCATGCCACTCACAAGTATAGCTCCTCTCCCATCTTTCTTTGGCCACTTGTTCAACCCATCAACATACAGACCCCATCCTGTTTCTCATGTCCACAACCATCTTAGGAGCGTAGCGAGACAGCTGCATGAACTTAAGACCATATTCCTTTACCATCATAAACCCTGTTTCGAATTCAAGAACTCTCTTACCTTGGCCTTCTTCAGCTCTCTCGGAATGAAGTGCCCCAAGAAAGCTTCCTCAATTATTGTCCAAGTTAAAGCTGGGGAAGCCTCTCCTTGGTTCTTCTTCCAATGATCATACCACAGTCTGCAAACACCCTTGAGCTGGTAGGCAGCCAACTCCACCTTATAATTTTTAGTCATATGCATAACCTGGAACACCTTCTGTAGCTCATCAATGTAGTTTTCAAGATCCTTAGTGGGTGTAGATCATGTGAACTCGGGCGGCTTCAACCTCAAGAATTCTCAGACTCTAGATGTGTTCTGCGCATCCTGTCCACTCGCTCCTTATCTAGCAGCAAGTGTTGTGAAAGTCTAGGCCAAAGTCTGGATAGCATGGCGGAGCTCAGTATTCAAGAAGTCGACCTGTGGTAACTGTTCAGGGATGGCCTAACCAATGGGTACATCCTGATTCTGAGGATCAGGTTGGTTGACATTTTGTCTAGACGGACGCCCTCTTCATCTAATAGCTCTTCTTGGAGGCATGGTCACAGTTCTGCATACGCACAACTTACAGATTAGAAGAGAGCGTTCATATATTTTAACTTTATAGCACGAGTCAGAATACGAAAGAAGTGTAAATCTTCCCAATGTCCTATAGCCTCTTACTTATGAAGTGTGGTGCACAACACACCCATAAACAAGACTCTATTAGACACGACTTCATCGACTCACTAGAATACTTGAACTTTGTGCTCTGATACCAAGTTTGTCACACCCCGAGTGGATACCCTATACGTGGCTGGCACTCAAAGACTATTGTTAGCCGCTAAGCGAACCACTTACCCTTATCACATTCATTCAATCAACAATAATCGTATCAGTGGAAGACTAAATATGAATAAAGGTGGATAATCTCAAATAAAAATCATGACAAATCAATAGGACTAGTGTGAAAGAAACTAGTCAGCCAGTATCCAAATCATCAATCCCAAATCTAGTCTGTAAAGCCTCTAACTAAACTGTATAGATGGTACCATGACAGGCCATGGCTACCCAAATCAAAGGAAATAAAGTACTAACTCAAGCTAGATGAAATCTAAATAAGCATCCTCCGGAAGCAAGGGAGGACTCACCAATCGAGTGAGTGCTATTAGATACTCAACAATGTGCCTGTTGATGATCTCTAACACCTGTCTCTGCATCATGAAAAGATGCAAGCCTAAATGGACGTCAGTACATGGAATGTACGAGCATGTAAAATAGCTGAGTTAAACAGATATAGGTAGGATAACAAATCTCAAAGACGCTCAATCAAAATGTCAAATATCTATCTAAAGCAAGAATAAAGAATAGACAATGGCCCATCAATACCAATCCAAAGAAATCCGATCCAATCAAGTTAGAATACTATCAGTTTGGGACCTATCTAGGAGTTTCTCTTATCTAACAACAATCACTTATGAGCCAGTGATTGTACAACAATCTTGTTGATGTTGCCACAACCGTTAAGTACTTGCCAAGTAAAGAACGAATCGAGTCCATAATGAATCCAGTCAATCAAGTTCGTTATTCTTTCAGGGATTTACAATCAAGAGGGAACATCTAATATAATAGTTCAATCCTCACCTATGCTTGGCTATATAGTTATTGATTTCGTGTTGGACTTACTTTTACTCTTACTCATTTTGTTGCTCGATACTCCTCCCAAGACTCAATCATCATAAGACAATCATTCTCAATCAACTTGTCTCATCTGGACATTTATTAACTCAAATCATCATATCAACTATCAGTTCTTTGGTCACATTCATTTAAGGTTCCAATCTTAGCTCGTAGAGACTCGTTCATACTTCGTTCTAACTCCTGACATCCAAGAAACAAAAGAGGAATCAAAGCATTTAGGGATATCATAGGCTTTTTAGACTCTAATCATACTCATACATGCTCAATTAAATGTAATTTGTAAAAACATTGATAATTCATGTTAGGGTTCATGTAATTTGCCAAAATCATCTATTTCAAGTGTTTAATGCATTAAAGTAGCAATTCATGCAAGATTATGTATAAGTACATTAGAATTTATGAAAAAACCTTAAAGAAACATGAGTTGGAGACACAACTCACTCACAACTCAATCAATTTGGAGTATGGGGCACATGGAAGAGCATATTCCATGTTTTGGTTAGCCTTAAATACTTGAAAATAGAAGAATAGTCAACTTCTCAAGGGATCTCTACTCACATGCTTGGATCCCTAGCCTTTTTCCCCTTCTTCGATGCTCTCTAGAGTTTCTAAGTATTTTTTAGGATAATAACCTTGGGGTAGTTATAAGGGGTCTAAAATAAGTCTAAAACGTCATGGGTTTTAATTAAAAAGGATGGGAAAAGATAAAATTACCCCTCAAGAAAAATTATCGTTTGAGTCTATGAGTCCTCGTGTACGGGACCTAGACCATTCTATGAGTCATAATGACCTCTCGTAAAAAATAGGTCCTAAAATTAGAGTTACTGGAATTTGTCACGAAACCCCTCTCTACAAGCCGTAAAACATTCTATGGGTCGTCTGCTAACTCGTATTGAATATAGTGAAAATTTGATATTCTGACCATCAATTTATGAGATCAATCTACGAGGTATGAATTTCTTTACGAGTCATACACTATCTTGTATATGGGATTCGGACTTAAAAAATTTCACTAAGTCATCTGGGGTTTTTGCAGACTCATTCTACGAGTCGTAGATCTGTCTACGCGCCATAAATGGCCCTCGTGAATCCTTCTTCATCAGTTTTTCTCAGTCTTTTCTCAGCATCCTCTGCGCATCCACTCCAGATTAGATAGAAGGAATTAGAGGGTGTCATACCGTGGTTTTAGTACAATCACTTTATTGACTAGTTCATGGCTTAACTTTGTTTTGAATATATTATATTTATGAGGTTTACGAAAAAAAGGTCATTTACCTGCCTTCTTTGATTTATTTTAAATTCATTTAAAACTGACTTGTATTGTTAGGGTGTGGTGTACTAATATCAGCGCTTTCTAGTCTAACCACAAATTAATGATTTATTTTTTAAATCAATCTTAACATCTACATAATGCTTTTTAAATTCTAAACCTGTTAGTATTATTGTCGACTTAATAATGCTCTTAACAATTCCACTTGAAAAGTAAAATTTCAACTATGAATTTTCATCACTAATCTTCTTATAAACATCGGAAGGTACTAATTATTTTACCAAAGTAAATTGTTGCAAGTCAGTAAAGGCAAAGTTAATTATAGATCAATATAAATCCATTAATTTAAGATTCAGAATAAATTCATTATCTGAAAGAAGCGTATATACAAAATTTATCTTTTTGATTTATTTTATTTTTCTAAAAAAAATATTGTTAAACATACAAATCTCATTCAAGTATCCATTAATGACATAGCGCAGAACGAAAAATTTTGCATTTTATTCAAGAACAAGTTAGAATTGTGTGTTTAAGCATGCAAGAAATAATAACATAACCAAATATTATTTTGAATTTAACAATATAAAACGTTCATGCATACTTCAATATGATAATATCAAACTTAAATGTATATAGAATTTAAATAACTTTGCAACATTAAAACATGTCTTGCATAATTTTAACTTTAAATCATACAATAAAAACTTATTACCTTTTGTGAAAATTAATCCACAGGAAGAAAAGACTACAATCCAGAACCACGAACTTGGAATCCCAAAATCAAACCTCAAACTCAACTTTTGTTTTCTCTAATTGCGTGTTGTTGTGTGTATTTTTTCTTCTTTGTGTTGTGTATTGGTAGCAGCGCTTTCTAACCTTTTGTGAAAATTAATTTACAAGAAGAAAAGACCACTATCCAAAATCACGAATCCAAAATCTCGAAAACAAACGTGAAACTCAACTTTGTTTTCTCTAATTGCGTTTTTTGTGATTTTATTTCTTGTGTGTTTTTGTAGAGACTTTTCTAAGTGTATGAGGTGTGTGTGTGTTTCTTTTCTTTGTTGATGCATTGGTGTCTATGTATGATGGAGTCTTGTGTAGTATATAGACAAAATGTTTAGACAAGGGAGTGTTGTGTAGTATATAGACAAAATGTGCAGATAAGGGAGTTGTGTGTAGTATATGTCGTGTTGTGTGTAGAAGTGGGGTGGTTTTGTATGGGTTAGTTGATAAAATGTGAGGGAGTGAAAATTATATAAGTGAGTTAAGTTGGATTAATGAGGAATGGGTAGTCCGGGGGAAGTTTAGGATTAGTGGGAGTTTAGGATTAGTGGGTAGTTTAGGTTAATTACTATTTTTATTTCATTTTTTATTTTGAAAGGGCAAATAAAAATATAAAAATATTAGGAAACTATTTTAAATTAATAAACTATAGAAAAGTTGACCAGCTAAAGCTAAAATTTAATTAAGAAATAACTGAGAATACTAGATTACTTATAAAAATCGAAATTAAAAGAAAACATATGTTTTTATAAATTTTATCTTCTTTAAAACAAAACAAAACTAACACTAAATTGTGACTCTATTTTTACAGTTTTCAAATTAATTTAAACAAACCTACTAATATAGGATAAAAATAAACTAAAATTAAAAAAAGAAAAAATTCAATTTAGCTCTAAATATATACTATATATATACACACACACACACACGCAATAATAATAAAAGGATATTAAAATCTTTGGTTAGGTCAAAATTACGTGTCTACAGTTTGCCCCTCTTTGACTGAAAACACGAAAAGTTTGCAGACAAAGAAATAGACAACATGACAAGTATTGACCGCATTCTTACTTGCGAAGAAAAAAATGCGACAGAGTCTTGATTTTGTACAGCCTACATATCTGGGGTCATAAGCAAATCAGGTCACGCATAGTTCAAGGAGGTGAAATGATGAGTTGGAAGTAAGGTGAGGTCCATCGAGGCTCCAGCTCATAGCTCTTACTTTTGCATGCCAATGAAAGACAAAAACTAAAAGAAAAGCAAGGACAAGATCTTATCTATATAGCTTTCTTGAATCTTCTCGGACATTTATATCTTCTCAAGTGGTGAGATGTCATCTCATATGAACTTCAAGGGTTAGCTTGTTCTCCAAGTAGGCTTCTGCGACTCGATGTTGGAAACTAGCCTTGTCTTCAAGACTAGCTCCTACTACTTGAATTGAAAATGAGCTTCAAAGCTGACAATGCTTTGCTTTATAGACACGACCTTGAGATTGTCATGTGAAATGACCTTGTTCTGCAACTAGATTCTTGAAATAAAAACACATAAAAGAAATAGCACAAAAATATTTGCCCCAGTTTATAACGAAGAAAATTTTATGAGCATAAATGAAGAAGAATGCTTAACTTTAAATCAAGATTCTGGATGACTTGAGCTTCATTGCAATGCATTCTTCATATGCTTTTGACTTGTTTACGTAACTCTATTGATTGCTAAGATTCACCAAAATTAATTCCCTCTAGTCCGACAATCCAGGAGGATCCTACTAGCCTAAAACCTTTTATCCAGGAGGGTCCTGTCAATCTAAACCCCATTATCCAAGAGGGTCCTGCTACACTAAGTCCCATTATCCTGGTGGGTCCTGCTAATCTTAATCTCATTATCCGAGAGGGTCCTGCAACACTAAACCCCATTATCAAGAAGGGTTTTGCTACACTAAGTCCCATTATCTAGGAGGGTCCTGATGCCAATCTAAATCACATTACCCAAGAGGATCCTGCTACTCTAAGTCCCATTATCCAAGAGGGTCCTACTACCTAAGTCTCATTACCCAGCAGGGTCCTGATGCTAATCTAAATCCTATTATCCAAGAGAGTCTTGATACGCTAAGTCCTATTATCCAGGAGGGTCCTGTTACAGTAAATCTCATTATCCGAGAGGGTCTTGCTACACTAAACCCCATTATCAAGAAGGGTCTTGCTACACTAAGTCCCATTATCCAGGAGGGTCCTGATGCTAATCTAAACCCCATTATCCAGGAGGGTCCTGCTATACTAAACCCCATTATCCAGGAGGGTCCTACTACACTAAGTCCCATTGTCCAGGAGGGTCTTGATGCTAATCTAAATCCCATTATCCAAGAGGGTCTTGTTATGTTATGTCCCATTATCCAGGAGGATCCTGCTAATCTTAATCCCATTTTCAGGAGGGTCCTGCTACCTAAGTGTCATTATCCAGGAGGGTCCCAATGCTAATCTAAATCATATTATCCAGGAGGGTCCTGCTACACTAAGTCTTATTATCTAGGAGGGTCCTGCTACAGTAAATCCCATTATCCAGGAGGGTCATAATGTTAATCTAAATCCCAATATCCATGAGGATCCTGCTGCGCTATGTCCCATTATGTAAATTTCATTATCAAGGAGGATCCTGATGTTAATCTAAATCCTATTATCCTTTATCACCCCTTCCCCATTTTTGACATGAACCAAACGTCACGCCCCAGGAAGGTACCCAAGACGCGGCTGGCACTTAGAGACTAGTGCTAGTCCCTAAGTGAACCACTTAGCCTCATCACATTCATTCAATCAAATAACTCCAGAAAATCAGCAGAAGACCAAAGGAAAATGAATGGGCAAATCTTATCTAGTTCTCAAAATAATATATAATAGAAGAAGGTTAATAGATAGAACTAGCACACAATCTTAACAATCAACATCCAACATTAGTCAATAAATCCTCTATCACTAATCAGGTGGTGCCAATGACAGACCCATAGCTACCAAAATCAAAATATAAGACTAGTCTAGTCTAACTCAAAAGCATGATGAAATAAAGGTAGTAAACCCTCCGGAGTAGGGGAGGATCACCAATCAGCTGAATGTCTCGGATCCTCAACGGTGCACTTGTTGACGATCTCTAATCTCTGTATCTGCATCATAAAACAATGCAGTGCCGAGTGACGTCAGTACATGAAATGTACGGTATGTAAAATAACTAAATGAAACAGGAGTAGTAATATGGAACAACATCAACTCAGAAATAGTAAACAATCAACATGGCAAACATCCGTCTAAAGCAAGAATAAAGAGTAGACAAGTGACCCATCAACCAATCAAACTCATCAATCAAATCAGACTCATCTCAAAGGAATTCATCTAATCACATCTTATCTCATCTCGACTCAGAGTACTCGAGGTAGGAACTTTTTGGGAGTTTCTCTAATCGACAACCATCACCTATAAGTCGGTGATGATACAATGAAGTAATGTCGTTACCGTATCCATCTAGTACCTTCCTATGGTAAAGGACATGGTATCAATGGATCCAAAATAAATAACATCAATTTCTCTTTTGGGACAAAGGAAACCTCCGGTTTTTTGGTTCAATCCTCTCCTATGCTGGCTACGTAGTTATTGAGTTTGAGTTGGACTAACTCTCGCTCTTTCGGTGTTTGATACTCCTCCCAAGACTCAATGCTCATAAGACCTCCATCTCAACCAATCTCATAGGGACTTTAACCTCATCATCAATCAGTACCTCGTAGGGGCTATAATCTTACCATCAATCAAACTCATAGGAACTATAACCCTTTCGTCAATCAATAACTCAAGGCTTGGAACAATCGTTAGAGAACTATCGAATAGATCATCATTAGAGTTCTTTTATGGAGACTCATAGGATATCAGGCTCTATCAACTCATCATCATTCTCTTACCACAATCACAATCACCATCAACAATCCCACGTCAAGACTCTAGACTCAACCCCTAGATTCATTCATGCATGCTTTAAAAAGTTTACATGTAAGGTTATGTAATTTTCACATGAAAATATCCAATTCAAGAAAAGAAGTTTATGATAATTATCACACACAGAAATACATGTAATTAGATTTAATTAGATAAAATTTGTGAGAAAACATTTAAGAATCAATTTAAGAAACATGTATGGGGACTCATGGACACTCAATTACTCTATGACCATCTATGGTGCATATGAGAGAATAATCTCATACTTTTAGTTTAGCCTTACATGCCTGTGATGAAGCTCTCAACAATCACTTCAAGGATTCCTCTTGAATTCCCCAATCTCAAGCTCTTCTCCTCTTTCCTCAAGCCCTAGTCGTGTTAGATTGTTAGAAAAAGACTTAGAATGGGGTTTTAGACCCTTTTTACGTCAAAGCGATCTAATAAGATCGTGCATTGAGTTTTATGAGGGGTTAGAAATTGATTGAAATTCCCCTCACAAAATTTAAAAAAAAATCAGCTTCAGAATAATCCAGTCCGCGATGCGGACTGGTCGCGTACAGTGTTTTTTCTTCGAAAAGTTTCTAAACGTGTTTTTCAATCCCATAAAAAATTTTGAAAATAAATAACTTTAAGTCCTCTATTGAGGCACGACGCGCCTCCATCGCGCATATTTCGGTTTTCGGGTCAAAAAATTATCTTTTGATCCAGTCACTCTAAAAATCGACCGAGACTATTTATCCACTAAATTTTTTATGTTGATCACAAATATGGTCACGGATTTTCCATACGAGCATTAGAAGATGTGTTATGTGCACATCTGCTCTCTAAGGGTATTTCGATAATTTCACCAGGCTTTATATCATCTCCCCTTTGGAATCATTCATCCTTGAATGATGAGTAAAGGTGGATATCAAGGAACATATAGACTCAAGACTCATCCCAACACTCACCTCAACCAATCAAACTCTCTACTCCTCCCCAACCTCAATCAACACTACTCGGACTCAAGAATAGATAATCAACTCAAGAATAGATCAATCAATTTAGTATAGGGTAAGAAATTTACCTCCAGTGTTCTCATGGTTTGGCATGAATAGGTGTGGATATTTGGCCTTCATCTCTTGTGGCTTCCACAACAGATTGATTCCTCCACAAGACTTCGATTGAGGCGATCTCTTTGTTTCTCAACTTGCGAATTTAACGATCAAGGATTTGGACCAGAAGCTCTTTGTAGGACAAGCTATCCTTCACTCCAATGCTATCAATAGGGATCAACAAGGTAGGATCTCCCAAGCACTTCTTCAACATCGACACATGAAACACCGGATGAATTCCATCGAACTCGGAAGGCAACTCTAACTCATAAGCAACCTTCCCAATCCTCTTCACAATGTAATATGGTCCCACATAGCGTGGATTCAACTTTCCCTTCTTTCCAAATTTTATGACACCCTTCATAGCTGACACTTTCAAGTACACTCAATCATTTACCTCGAACTCTAAGTCTCTTCTCCTCACGTCGGTATAAGATTTCTAGCGACTCTGAGAAGTCTTCAATCTCTCTCTAATAACCTTAACATTCTCCATTGATTGATGGACAAGATCAGGCCCAATCAATTCCGCTTCTCCAACCTCAAACCACTCAATTGGTGATCTACATCTCCTTCCATACAAGGCTACGTAGGGAGCCATTTGAATGCTTTCATGATAACTATTGTTATATGCAAATTCAATAAATGGTAGGTGTCATCCTAATTTCCCTTAAAATCAAGAACACAGGCTCTCAACATATCCTCTAATGTCTTAATTGTGTGCTTTGCCGGACCATCTGTTTGTGGATGAAAGGTTGTACTCAGGTTCACTTTAGTACCCAATCCTTTCTGGAACAATCTCCAAAATTGGGAGGTTAATTTATCTCTTCTATACGAGATGATGGACAAGGGAACTTCATGCAACCTCACAATCTCCTGGATGTACAACTTGGCGTACTCCTCTATATTGTTGGTTGTCTTGACTGCAAAGAAGTAAACCGATTTAGTCATCCTGTTTACAATCACCCATATCGAATCATGTTGCTTTTGAGACCTTGGTAGATAAGTAATAAAGTCCATATAATCATCTCCCACTTCGATTCAGGAATCACAAAGTTCTGAGCCAATCCACATGGCCTTTGATGCTCAACTTTCACTTGTTGTCAATTCGGGCACTTTGAAACGAACTCAGCAATATCCCTCTTCATTCCACTCCACCAATAGACTTCTCTTAAGTCGTTGTACATCTTGGTGAAGCCAGGATGGATGGAATATATAGTGTTATGGGCTTCATCCGTGATTATATCTCAAATGTCGTCCACATCCAGTACACACAATCTACTCTGGTATATCAACTCTCCATCTCCCCCTTTGGAGAAAACCATCACTTTCTGTTTGTGGACAGCCTCCTTCAAATGGAATATGATAGGATCTTGGTCTTGATTTTCTTTCACCTCTGCCAATAAGGATGAAATAGACCCGTTCTGAACATTAACTCCTCCTTCATCATTCTCCTCAAGTTGAACTCCCAATCGAGCCAATCGATGCACTTCTTTAGCCAACTCCTTCTTTCCTTCCTCAACACGGGTTATGCTACCCATTGACAACCTGCTAAGAGTGTTAGCAACAACGTTAGCTTTACCTGGGTGGTAGAAAATACTCATGTCATAATCCTTGAGAAACTCCAACAATCTCCTCCATCGTAGGTTGAGGTCTTTCTGACTGAAGACATACTACAAGCTCTTGTGGTTAGTGAACACATCCACATGCACTCTGTATAAGTAGTGGCACCAGATTTTAAGTACAAACACCACCGTTGCCAACTCAAGATCATGGGTTAGATAGTTCCTCTCATGAACCTTAAGTTGTCTCAAAGCATAGGCTATCACTTTCTCCTGCATCAGCACACCTCCCAATCCAACCCTCTAAGCATCACAATAGATTACAAGGTCCTCTATCCCATCGAGTAAAGCTAGGACCAGTGCAGTAGTCAATCTTGTCTTCAACTCTTGGAAACTCTTCTCACATTCGTCGGACCACTGAAACTTAACCTTCTTCTGAGTCAATTTAGCCAATGGTGTGGATAGGGAAGCAAATCTATCAACAAATCTACGGTAGTAGCCTGCCAACATCAAGAAACTTCTTATGTCAGTCGGAGAGGTCTATTTGGGCCGGTTCTTAACTGTTTCAATCTTTTGGGTATCCTCTCGAATACCATCACTAGAGACAACGTGGCCTAGGAAAACCACTGATTTAATCCAGAATTCACACTTCGAGAATTTCACATACAACTCATGGTTCTTAAGTGTTTGGAGGACAACTCTGAGGTGATTAGCATTTTCCTCCCACTTTTTCGAATACATCAAAATGTTGTCGATGAACACAATCACAAACATATCAAGGCATTGTTTGAATACTCTATTCATCAATATTATAAAGGTTGCAGGTGCATTCTTTAACCTAAAGGACATGACCAAGAACTTAAAATGGCCATATCTGGTTCTAAAGGTTGTCTTTGGAATATCACATTCCCTCGCTTTCAACTGATGGTAGCCAGATCTGAGGTCTATCTTTGAGAAACGGGAGGCACCTTGAAGTTGGTTAAACTAATCATCTATCCTTGGAAGAGGATATTTGTTCTTTATCGTGACCTTGTTCAGTTGCATATATTCAATACACATTCTGAGGGATCCATCTTTCTTTCGCATGAATAGGACAGGGGCACCCCAAGGAGAAACACTCGGCCTAATGAAGTCCTTCTCTAACAGATCTTTTGATTGTTCTTTGAACTCTTTCAACTTAGTAGGGGAAGTCATATAAGGTGGAATTGAGATAGACTGGGTATCGGGAAGAACATCAATCCCAAAATCAATCTCCCTATCAGGAGGGACTTCGGGCAGATCCTCAGAAAACTCATTCACAATCGGGACTGACTCAAGAGTAAGAGGCTCAACATCATCAGATTTAATTCATACGAGGTGATAGATACAACCTTTGGAAATTAACTTTCTATCTCTAAGATATGAGATAAACTTTCCTCTAGGTGCAATAGAATCACCCTTCCACTCTAGAATCAGTTCATTCAGAAATTGGAACTTAACAGTTCGGGATCTACAATCAACGGAAGCATAACAAGCGTGAAGCCAATCCATGCCAAGATCAAATAAAAATCAACCATCTCCAACTCAACCAAATCAACAAGAGTATCCTTATGATGGATGCACACTACACAGGCTCTGTAGATTCTCTCAGCTCGAATAAACTCACCCACTGGAGTAGAAACATCAAAGGGTTCAAGAAGTCCCTTAGGGGTTTCATCAAATCTACTGGCCACATAAGGAGTTACAAAAGATATTGTGGCACCAAGGTCCATCAAAATATAACAATTAAAAGTAAATACTCGAATCATACCCGTCATAACATCTAGGGATTTCTCCTGATCTTGGTCACTATCCATGGCATACCAACAGTTTGTAGCTCTACTTGCGCCTGAAGTAGTGCCCCTCTGGTTTCCTCTAGGTGGCGGGGCTGGTGTAGATGATTGGGCCTGGTTAGCCCACTTTGGACAGTCTCTCTTGTAATGACCTGCTTGGCCACATTTGAAGCATACATCATCCCCCTCACGACATCTCCCCAAGTGTAATCTACCACACTTACCACACGGTGGCTTACCCTGTGAACCTTGAGCCACGCTAGCTTGTGACTGAGGTCTTTGGGTTTTGACATTCTGGTATCTCTTATCATATCTTTGGGTTTTGACATTCTGAGATCTCTTATCATACCTACCCCTAGGCGCAGGTGCACTAGCAAATGATGGTGTTGGAAATTGGTTACCATTCCCTTTCCGTCCAATCTCATGGTTAGATGTCTTAGCTTTCTTACATCTGAACTCTTCTCTATCCTTTTGTCTCTCCTCATCATTTTGTTGCATATATGTCATCAATCGCCCAATGTCCATATCACTCACAAGAATTTCTCCCCCTCTCATCTCTCTTGGGTCCTCCATTTAACCCATCAACATATATCCCCATTTTTCCCTCACATCAGCAACAATGTCCGGGGCATAGCGAGATAGTTGCGTGAACTTCAACCCATACTCTTGCGCAGTCATAGAGCCCAGTTTCAAATTCAAGAACTCTCTCACCTTAGCCTCTCTTCATTCGCCTGGGAAGAAGTGTCCCAAGAAGGCTTCCTCGAACATTGCCCAAGTCAACAATGGAGCATCATCTACTCTACCTTTCTTATTAGTCGAACCATAGTCTGGCCACACCCTTGAGTTGGTGAGCAACCAGTTCAACCCTGTCAGTATCAGCCACATGCATCACTTGGAACACCTTCTGAAGTTCCTCCACAAAGTTCTTTGGATATTCAGTGGATGCAGACCCTGTGAACTCGGGTGAATTCATCATTAAGAACTCTTGGACTCTAGATGTGTCATGGGAATCCTGTCTTTCCACTTCTTGTCTCGCAGCAAGTGTTGTGACAGCCTGGGCTATTGTTTGAATAGCCTAGCATAGTTCAGAATCGGAGACCTCATCTTGCGAGGGATGCTCAACAAGGAAATCTTGGTATGCAAGCTCCTCGTGTCTTTGAGGCTCAGATGGGTTAATATCTTGCCTGGCGGGACATCCCTACCTCTGACGGCTCTTTCAGGAGGCATGATCGCAACTCTGCAATGCGTAGAGCACAAATTAGAGAAGAACTTTTCATAGAGTTATGCTCTATCGCACAATTTAGAACATGAAAGAAGTGAAACAGTTCCTAAATGTCCTATAGCCTCCATATTATGGATGTGGAGCTCTTCACACCAATAATAAGGACTCTACTATTCATGGCTTCATAGAATCCCTAAGACACTTGAACTCTATGCTCTAATACCTAGTTTGTCACGCCCTGAGAGGGTACCTGAGACATGGCCAACACTAAGAGACTGTGGCCAACACCCAGAGACTATTGCTAGTCCCCAAGCAAACCACTTGGCCTCATCATATCTATTCAATCCAACAACTCTACAGATCAGTAGAAGTAAATGAAAGTAAATGGGTTCATCTCATCTACTGTCTCAAATAATAATAGATTAACAATAAAGGCTAGTAGGAAGAACTAACTCACAATCTCGACATCAACATTCGACTATCATCTATGAAGTCTCTATCACTAATCAAGTGGTACTAATAATAGACCCATGACTACCGAAATCAAAATATAAGACTAGTCTAGTCTAACTTTAAAGCATGATCAAATAAACAATAGTTGATCCTCTGGAGTAGGGGAGGCTCACCAATAAGCTGAACATCCTGGATCTTCAATGATGCGTCTATTGACAATCCCTAATCCCTGTATCTGCATCATAAAGTGATACAGCGCCTAGTGGCATCAGCATGTGAAATGTACGGTATATAAAATAGCTTAACAAAATAGAAATAGGTATAATAATATGATACAACGTTGACTCAAAATAGTAAATAATCAATATGTCAAGTATTTATTCTAAATTAAGAATAAAGAGTAGACAAGTGACCCATCAACACCTCAACCTCATCTATCAAATCGGACTCATCTCAAGGGAACTTAACTCAACTTGGAGTGCTCAAGGTGGGAACTTTTGGGAGTTTCTCTTATCCGACAACAATTACTTATGAGCCAGTGATTGTATAACAATCCCGCTAACAATAGTTCCATACTTGCCAGGTAGGGAACAAATCGAATCCCCTAAGGGAAACAGCCTCAACAAGTCCACTATTTTTTAAGGGCATAAACTCAACTCAAGAGGGAACCACAATGTAATGTGATGGTTCTAATCCTCACCTACGTTTGGCGACGTAGTTTGACGAGTTCGAATTGGACTAACTCTCACTTTTTTGGTTCTCGATACTCCTCCCAAGACTCAATGCTCATCAGACGTCCATCTCAACCAATCTCATAGGGACTTTAACCCCATCATCGATTAGTATCTCATGGGGACTCTAACCCTATCATCGATCAAACTAATAGGGAATTTAACCCTTTCATCAATCAAGCTCATAGGGACTCTAACCCTATCATCAATCAAACTCATAGGGACTCTAACCCTTTCGTCAATCAGTCTCAATCAATAGCTTAAGGCTTGGACAATTGTTAGGGAACAATCAAATAGACCATCATTAGAGTTTATTTATATAGACTCATAGGACTATCGAGCTCTATCAACTCATCATCATTCTCTCACCACAATCATAATCACAATTAATAATCTCACATTAAGGCCCTAGACTCAACCCCTAGATTTATACATGCATGCTTTCAAAAGTTAACATGTAAGGTTATGCAATTTCTCATGAAAATATCCAATTCAAGAAAAGAAGTTTATGATGATCATCAACATACGGAAATATATGTAATTAGATATAATTCGTGAGAAAACATTCAAGAATTAGTTTAAGAAACATGTATGGGGACTCATGGACACTCAACTCCTCTATGACCATCTATGGGGCACATGAGAGGACAATCTCATACTTTTAGTTTATCCTTACATACCTGGGATGAAGCTATCAACAATCACTTCAAGGATTTCCTTTTGAATTCCTCAATCTCAAGCTTTTCTCCTCTTTCCTCAAGCCCTAGTCTTGTAACATTGTTAAAAAAGGACTTAGAATAGGATTTTAGACCCTTTTTTCATCAAAATGCCCTAATTAGATTGTGTATAGGGTTTAGGAGGGGTTGGAAATTTTCCAGAATGCCCCTCACAAAAATTTAGAAATTTTTTAGCTCCAAAACAACCCAGTCCGCGACGCGGACTGGTCGCGTACAGTGTATTTTTCTCCGAAAAGTTTCTAAACGAGTTTTCCCATTCCCGTCAAAAAATTTCAAAAAAATATAAGTGTGAGTCCACTACATTGGTGCGATATGCCTCCATCGCATACTGACATTGTTTTGGTTTTCGGGTCAAAAATTATTTTTTGATCCGATCGCTCTAAAAATCGACCGAAATTATTTTTCCACTCAATTTTTTGTGTTGGTCATAAATCTGGTCTCGAATTTGCCATACGAGCATCGGAAGATGAATTACAGGCATACCCATCCTCTAGGGGTATTTTGGTAATTTTACCTAGCATTACACTTGCTTAGCATTTTAGGGAATGATAAAAGGGTCATAACTTGTGTATTGTCTGGTGTGTTTAACTTCAATAATGTTATGTTGGTGGTCCATCTTTGTGCCTCTTTTTGATGGATCAAACCACTTACATGGAAACAATATTATATATTTCTTAGGCTAGCTTGAATATCTTAGTTCAACAATCTCTTGAATGACACCAAAATATTCAATAGTATGGCCATTACCATCATTATCACCTTGAATATACACACCACTGTTATTGGTTTTCTTGTACAGAGAAACTTTCTTAGTTTGAAACTTAAAACCATTCACATAGTACTTATAGGATGTATGAACTTGAGAATCAGGCCCGAGTGCGATCTCTCTCATAAATGGTGAATGGTCATTGTTTGAGTATTCATCATAAACCTACAGATTGTATTCAAAATAATATAATTAGTCTAAAATGAACACGTTATACTTATCGATTCAATATGTTTAAACTTTAACACTTACATAACTCTTAACTATATTGAAAATCTTGTATATATAGCTTTGTTGCCCATGTGTTTACAAACAAGCTGTTATTGACAAATATATTTTTGTTAGTTAGTTCTCAATTTTAACTTTATAATTTGATAATATAATTTAATACTTATTCAAGATATGGTTGAATTTCAGGACAATTAAGCAAAATATGGGTCGTAGCTAATTGATATTCCATACTAGTGAGGCTTCATTTTCCACGTCTTTTAGATCCTCGTCCACTTTGATTAAAAATCAAAATAGATGGAAATATAGGATCACTATCACCCTCATCATTGAAACTTGTCCTATTAATCCTACATGGGACTTTATCCCCAAAGTAAAAGGAGTAATAATCACAAGTTTCTCTGGCAATATGAGCTTGCACAGTTGACCCTTCAATCTGTCCCCTCTACTTAATTGATCGTTTGCTGTGTCTAATTTTTTGTATATGTGTAAGCATGCAAATATGTTTTAAAATGATTAGATTATACAAAAAATTAATCACTTATATAAGAATAATCATTACCTTTCAAATGGATACATCCACCATGAATGAACAGGACTACCAAGATGGGCTTATTTCACAAGATAGATCGGAAGATGCTCCATCACATCGAAGAAGTCACATGGAAAGACTTTCTCCAGTTTTATAATAATAACAGGAACGTTTTCCTCTATCCTATCTAAACTACTTTCCACTAACTGGCCAGAAAGTAAATCTTTAAAAAAAAGACATATCTCTGTAATGGTCTTCCATATCCTTCCAGCTAAATTGCGAAAAGCGATAGGAATCAAAGTTTCCATGAATACATAATAGTCATTTTTCATACCTATAAACTTTCCTTCATTCAGATGCGCCCGCTTGCCTAAATTTGAAGCTTATCCTTTTGGGATCCTTAAATTTTTCACCTACGCACATATTTCACGTTTCTTATCCATTATGAATGAAAACTAGCTTTGGGCTTTACAATTTTGCCATTTGGTATTTCCTACAACCACAATTCCCTCCTCTTGTAATATTTCTTTAGATACAGTCTAGCTCGTGGGTTGTCTTTTGTCTTCCCCTTGACATCCATCATTGTGTTCAACAAATTGTCAAAATCTTTTTTCTCAATATGCATCACATCAAGATTGGGTCGCAAAAGATTATCCTTCCAATACAGCAACTCCCAAAATATTCCTTGTTTGGTCCAGTTATGTTCAATGCCATATCCAGGAAGTCTAGAATGTATGAGACAATTTGTAACTTTAAGTAGATGAGAATCTATTTCCCGAATTTGATGGCCTGTCAATGATGGAGGTGGAGGAATCATTCTCGACCCCATTTTTTTCTAAATGTCTGTTTCATATTTCTAAACTCATGATCCATTGGCAAGAATTGACGATGACAATCAAATGATGAATTTTTCCTACCATGCTTTAGGGTAAAAGACTTACTATGCTCCATGCAATAAGTACAAGCAAGCTTTCCAGCAGTCATCCAACCAGGCAACGTACCATATGCAGGAAAATCATTAATAGTCCACATTAAACAAGCACGCATAACCAAATTTGGTTTAGTTGATATGTCATACGTCGCTACAGCTTCAAACGTAGTTGTTTAAGCTCATCCATCAATGGTTGTAGATAGATGTCAATTAAACTTTTTCGATTGCGGGGACCCAAAATAATACAGCTTAAAAATATGAATGGACTTGTCATGCACATTTCAGGAGGAAGATTATATGGAGTAAGAAACACCTGCCATCAAGAATAAGGCATGGCAAAATTAGAGAATGGTGTGAAACCATCTGCACACATCCCTAATCTAACATTTCTAGGCTCTTTAGCAAAGTCGGGATACACATTATCAAAATGCTTCCATGCTTCCCATCAGATGGACGAGACAAGACACCCGGCAGCCTTCTATATTCATGATGTCATCTCATATATGGGGCAGACCTCATCGATGCATACAACCTCTTCAGTCTAGAAATAAGAGGTAAATAATGCATCGCCTAAATTGGAACTATCTTTCAAGCCGGACCTCTCTTATAATGAGCATGACTGCAAAACTTACAATTTTCCAATTCACTATCATCGTTGTAGTATAACATGCAACTATTAACACAACAATCAATTCTATGATGTGACAATCCTAATTTGGAAACCAGTTTCTTTGCTTGATAGAAGTTTCTGAGTACGTTAAACTCAGGATTAACAACTCGCCTAAGAGATCAACTATTGAGTCCATAGCCGTATTAGCAACATCCAATCCAATTTAATATTCATTATTCTAACTGCTATAGACAAAGCGGAATCCGGACTCCCCTCATGTAATGGACGACTAGCTTCATCTAATTCTTTGTAGAAACGTCTAGCTTCTTCATTAGGAGCTTCATTAAAGAATTGGTTAGGTTCCATCCCGCTTTTGAACTCCAAAGCATCATTGATCATTTCATGAACTCTATCATGTTGAAAGGTGTCATGTTGATTCCTATCAAGTTCAAATCTAATTTGACCATGTGGTACCAGCATATTATATTCATCCACTGGCATCGAATTATAAAATACACCATTTTGTCCATCTATTTCTCCATGATCTACCCACATAAAATATCTAGACTTAAATGCCTTATGATACAAATTCATAATAAATTTATCTGGACTAAAGAATTTTAGGCACCTACATGCACTGCAAGGACACCTAACCAATTGATTTCTCTTAAAACTATCAAGTGTCATCGCATGATCGATGAAACTTCTAACACCGCCAATAAATGTAAATTTCAGCCCATCATCATTTTCATAATACACGTCATACATCCACAAACGATTATCCGTCTACAAAAGATATTCACGTATAATTAAGGTTCAACAACATAAGTTGAATTATTATATAAAGACTTCAATTTAACAAGTATATAAACTCCAAGTTCTAAATTATATTCAACTTAAAATTCACAACTACTTAAAATTTAATTAATATCCTAAAATATAATAATTCAAGTTAAAAGTGCATAAGCTGAATTTTTCTAAGTATATAAAGTCTTAAACTTCAATTTAACAAATACATAAACTCCAAGTTCAAAATTATATTCAACTTAAAATTCACAACTACTTAAAATTTAATTAATACCTAAAATATAATGATTCAAATTAAAAGTGCATAACTTGAATTTTACTAAGTATATAAAGTCCTAAATTTCAATTTAGCAAGTATATAAACTTCAAGTTCTAAATTATATTCAACTTAAAATTCACAACTACTTAATATCCTAAAATATAATAATTCAAGTTAGAAGTGCATAACTTGAATTTTTCTAAGGATGTAAAGTCCCAAACTTCAATTTAACAAGTATGTAAATGCCAAGGTCTAAATTATATTCAACTTAAAGCTCACAACTACTTAATATTTTATTGACATCCTAAAATATAATAATTCAAGTTAAAACTGAATAAAATGAATTTTTCTAAGTATATAAACTCCTAAACTTCAATTCAACTAGTATATAAACTCTAAGTTCTAAATTTTATTCAACATAAAGTTCACAACTACTTAGAATTTAATTTATATCCTAAAATGTAATAATTCAAGTTAAAAGTGCATAACTTGATTTTTTTTCTAAGTATATAACTCCTAAACTTCAATTTAACTAGTATATAAACTTCAAGTTCTAAATTAAATTCAACTTAAAGTTCACAACTACTTAAAATGTAATTAATATCCTAAAATATAATAATTCAAGTTAAAAGTGCACAACTTGAATTTTTTTTAAGTATATAAACTCCTAAACTTCAATTAACAAGTATATCAACTTCAACTTCTAAATTATATTCAACTTAAAGTTCACAACTACTTAAAATATACGTCAAATTTCAAATATAATTATAGATTACTTAAAACTAAAAATGGGAACTCTAAGCTAGATGCAAGTATTTTATATTGAATAAATTTTTAAAAACTTATATATACAACAATTAGAATTTTGAAAGAAAAAAATACTTTCACCTTTTCCAATTAGCTTGTCGGGTCGATGGTCTCAGCTTGATGGGCCAAATATATCTTACAATGATGCAAAAATTCTAAAGTTCAAAATTTATACATGCAAGTTTGATTTTTCTAAGTTCAACTACAAACTTTTAAATTTAAAGTACAAATAATGTACAAAATCCTAAAATAGAGAATTCTAATTTCCTTTCACTATTTAAAATTCTATTTCATGACATTGATCAACCTACATTTTCCTAACTCAAAATGCACAACTTAACATATATTCAACCGAAATTTCTAAATTAAAGTTCAACCATTTAAACTTTTTAGGTTAAAGTACAAACTTTATATATACACACCAAATGAAATTCTAAATTAAAGTTCAATACATCCAATTCATAACTAGAATCCAAACTTAATTGGGATTACAATAGCTTTATATAAATTCTAATTATGTTCATACATTCTAAAGTCAATATTTCTAACTTCTACCTTCTTTAATTTACTTCTAAAACTAACTTTTCACTTCAACAACAAATCAATTACAACTAACAAACATTCAAATTTATAGTCTAATTCAAAAAACCCAATCCAAACTACAATCCAAAAATCCGCATTCACAAATATACACTTAACTATTTAAACCAACAAGTCAATAACTTCAAATACACTTTAATTCCAACTATCAAAATCCAAATCACAAATCAATTCAAATTCATTTCAAACTAGAATCCAAAAATATTCATTCACAAATTCACACTTAAATATACTTACCAACAATGTCAATAACTTTAAATACACTGCAATCCCAATTAACAAAATTTAAATCACAAACTAATTCAAAACTCATTTCAAACTAGAATCCAAAAATATTCATTCACAAATTCACACTTATATGTACTTTTCAACAATGTTAATCACTTCAAATACACATTAATTCAAACTAACAAAACCTCCAAATCACAAAGTAATTCAAAATACCAAATTTGAACTAAACCCGAAAATCAAAACATAAACTTTCCTAACTAATTCACAACTATTACTACAATTTAACTATGTCTAAAACATATGTAAACTAAACTAACGAACAATTCAAGATTTTATAATTTTAAAAACTAAAAAATACGAAATAATGACTAAGGAATTAAAAAGGAGAAAAAGAGAAGAGAGAGAGCGGGTGGCATACCGCCGACACTGGTGGAGTGGTAAAGGAGGAGGAGAAGCAGTGGATGGTGAAGTGGCGGAGAAGGAGGAGTTAGGGCGGAGGGGGAGGCACTGGTTTTGAAGTGCGTTTTTTTCTTCTTATATTTTTAGGGCTGCAAATGTCAACTTAGTCGACTAAAATGGGGATATATTAAATAGGGGGCGACGGACTACGTCCCTTTGTTTATCGCCCCTTTTAAATATCTAAATATTTATTTATTATTAAAATAAAAAATAAAAAATGAATTATTTTTTTTTTAAAAAATGGTGGACGTAGCCACATTGTCCGTCGCAATATAAAAAAAATCTAATTTTGTCCAGGAAATTATTTAAATTTCTAATTTATTTTTTTAAAATAACCGAAGGACATTGCCACGCTGGCTTTCGCAAAATTGGAAAAATAAAACATGTATATTAAATCTAATTTTGACGATTAAATTATTTAAAATTTCAATTTTTTTTAAAAATAAGCGACGGACATTGCCACGTAGTCCGTCGCAAATTGTAAAATAAAAAAAAACTTTGCCAGAAAATTCTGCGAAATATTGCGACAGACATATAGTTTCTGTCTGTCTCTTTAGTAATTAAAAAATTAAAAATAATTATTTTATAAAGAAAGCGACGAACAACATCGCTTTCAAAAGTGACACAGTCCGTCACTTTTATTTTCGTCGTTTTTAGCCCTGTTTTTAGTAGTGAAAATACGAAGTCTGATAAGGAAAACAACGAAAAAAGTGTCACTTGATCAACGACAACTCGGAGTCTGAGCATCACCATTGAAGACTGGGACAGTGATAAGAAACCCCACTAGAATGAATCAACCACCCTAAGAGAGTCGTTGTTCTTGATCTGCAGATAGGAAACAAAGTAGTGGTGAGTACACGAAAATGTACCCAGTAGGTTCAACCGACTAGGTAGCAGAAATCGGACAAGTATGTAATAACGAAGAATCCTATCACCTGCAATAAAGGGGTTAGTACACAATATAAGAGTGATATATGAATGCAATGCATGGAGTGGAATCACGACTGTCGCAAGGTCGATGTACACATCTATCGAGCTAAGGCTACCAGATAGAACTCGGGGGCATTGCCAGCCATGTACTTGCAATCATGATTGTCACAAGGTCGGTGTATATATCTATCGAGCTAAAGCTACAAGATAAAACCCGAGGGTGTCGTAGGCCATGTACTAAGATCTCTCAAGGCGTCGCAGGCCATCTATAAGGTGAAATCACGATCGCAGCAGGGCCGATGCACATGTGCAATATGAGATGAATGCATGCCAATGCCACACATCAAGAATATCACAGTCAACAAACAACAACAACATAACCATATGATCAGATAAGGCAATGCCAAGTGTCTCAACTAGTACTACAATGCCATCAACAATCTCAAATTATCATACTTTCACTAACAATATACGAATAATATCGGACTCCCCAAGTCTCAAAATATGCACATGATTTCTGAAGACATCACATTTATCATCAATTTACCACAAAACTCTCCAAATGATATCACAAGTCTTATATTATCTCAATAACATCCAAAATATCTCAAATCTCAAGAATACATCTCAAGTTACCATTGGATCATAATTTACTCCAATTCCAACATAACCGATATCACATTATCACCAAAATAATAACATACCAAACCAATTACTAATGAAACATCTTAAATCTTACAATCATCACATAAACATATCCAATAACTCAAATTCAGTCCCAAAAAGGTTAATCGAACCTACCTCGATGCCAAAACTGCACTCGAACAAAGCTTTTGATCAACCCAAGCCTCAATTCGTTCACCAAATTAACCAATCACTATCAAAAATAGATACTACGCATCAAGAGATGAATTTTGATACCGATATTCGCACAAATTAGGCTTAGGGACAAATGATCAAAATTAGGGCTAAAATCCAAAATTTCTTAATCTAGAAATTATGATTCTGCGCGAGAAAAAGAGTTCATGGGAGCAAATCCCTCTAAAATTGAGAGAGAAATCAACAATTAAAGTTTCTAAAACCAAGACATGGAAATCCCAATTTTAATTTTTCAAAATCAAGAAATTCAAGACAAAACCAAGATAAAAGTCATGAAAAATAATTAATTTGAAGAAAGAAGCACTTACTTAAGAGTTTTCCACAAAAAGTCTCGTGAAAATCGCCTCAAGAAAGCTTGAAATATTGAAAATGGTGTATTTGCGAATTAAAACTATTCAGGTACGAAAACTTCTCCGTGAATGCGGAAGTCAACACCTGGCAGTACTTCGTGAACGCTGGCCCATCTTCGTGAATGCGGAGCTCCAGTTCAGTGCACTCCACGAACGCGGATAGAACTTTCGTGAACACGGAAATCAAGGGACTTGACCCTCCGCACAGGAAAGAAGGCACAAACGCGGAGGTCAATTAACTCAGCACCATATATCAGAAAAACCAGCTCAAAATATTTCACGAAACATACCCTCGGAGTCCATCCAGAACCAAAAATTACACAAACCAGACATGTATCCTTATCAAAAACGGCGATCCAGACTCAACTGAATTGTCAAAAATTGATTCTGAGGTCTACTTAACACAATTATCGATAAAACTCGATGAAACTAGTTTAAAACTCAAAATACCAAAACTGTCCTCGGAAACTCCAAAAATTACAATGAGACTATTTCTAATGTTAGTTTCACCATCCGAAACTATTGGGACTGTCAAAATTCGAGTTGAGCTTCCAAACTTCAATTGACCAAAGTCAAACTTTGGCTCCGAAAATAACTAAAAATGCAACTTTAGGTCCAAAATCTCTGTTTTAACTCCACATTACGTTTTGTAACTTCTCCTAGACCAGATTCGACGTTCCAGAGCTAATGAATTGACGGATTTTCAATTCGAAACTCGAAACTTATTAAAACTCACTTTTTTAACAAATTAGTCTTCCAAAATGCCAAAATTCATATTTTCCACTTTTAAAACATAAGTACTCAGTTCCAACAATATAGATAGTTCAACATAGATAAAAAGCAACTTACAAAAGGGAAAAATAGTAATTTCCATGGATATGCTCATTAATGACTAACAAGGTCATTACATGCAGGTATATATTCACAGAAGCTGGAGTTCTGTGAACACAAAATTCAGGTAACTTTTGCCACAAACTATGTAGGTTACTATCTTGGCTATTGGACTCTCGATGTTTCTTGTGACTGTGATCTTTAGGATGGGTTTATTTTGTGAATTGGGTTGGGTTTAATAGTAGGTAGGTTGAGATTATTTTAAATCGGGAAAAAAAAATTTACGGAAGCACCATGTAGAAAATAAAGGTAGAGACAAGGAAAATCAATATTGGTTACAGAGAAAATATATGCTCAAAATTGGATAATGAGAATAAATATAACTTTTTTAAAATACATGACAAATCTGACCCTTTTTTCAATGAAAAATTACATACTCTCTAATTGGTGGAAGTGAGATATAAATGGGAGAGTATTATTGATGAGTTATACATTGTAACAAGTTGTTCTTATTCATGACCCAATAACTCAAAAGGAAAAAAATAAAAAAGACAAATTCAGGCAAAAGACAAATGTGCGTTTGTCCAATAATATTTTAGTGTGCTCTGCCTTACAATTGAATTGCCATCCTTGATAGCTACTCTTTATGTGTCCGAGTGATGTGCGATCAATTATTTTTTTCTTTCAATTCCTCCAATAATTCTCCTTTTAAATTAGCCATTTGAAGAAAAAATTTGAGAGAAGATATATAATCATCATTAAAATTATTTTGATTTTTCAAAAAAATATCTTAATAATAATTTAAAAGTAATACTATTGCATTATTTTCCAGCCAAACCCAGTTAAGAAAAAAGAAGTGATTTTTACGTTCCAATCTTAAATTATTAGATATCATAAATTATAAAAATAAATATAAAAATATATTTTGTAAATAAAAAAAATAATTTTTTCCAACTTCTCCATCCCCATCCCATCCCACATTTCCCTGTTCCCACCTACCTCTTCCCCTTTTCTAACATTTTTCATCAAATTAAAAAGACAATTAATTTCATCCAGTGATGATTACTTATTACCGGGGGAGATAAAATATCGGCGAATAATGGCCTTCTTTTTTCTTTTCCACTTTTATTAGTTTTTTCATCATCTTCATATACCATCGCATTAAGAAAGAAAATAAGAGAATCAGATTACGAGTTCAAGGACTGATAGTGGCTTAATAGAGTACTTGTCTTGTGATTGTAAATCGATGTTCAGAAAATTCTACAGCATTAACTCAGCCATGAAGATTCGAACTAGTTTAACTGATTGTTAATGGTGTTGAAATTAATTTAGGGCAGATGAGTCTTTTTCTTTTTAAAAAGAATCCAATTTGAAATACTCATGATTTTTTCATATTGGTTAGAGGTTGTATTTAAATATTCACATTGCTACAACGTGAGAATAGAGCATGTGCAAAAATAAGTGAAAATGACGTATTTAATTTACTTAAAAATTGTTTAGAGGATCCTATGAGCGCGCTCTATAAAATTAAGGTTGCTTTTTTTTGAAAAATCGAGATAACTTCGATGATCACTATATTTTTTCCGAAGAATCTTTGAAAATTAAAATTATATCATGAAGATTGATGTATTTATCGGGATTGATGAATTAGATTTTTAGAAGAAAGTTGCATGATTGCCACTTTAATTTGTTGTGCAAATCTAATAAAGAACTATGTTGATTTGATATTTGTGAGGAAAAAGTGTTGATTGGTTAGTTAATTAAAATGCGTATAGAATATGTGGACTTTGTGATCCTCTTTCACCTGAATCAAGGAACTGCGGAACGGATCCAATGCATATTATTACTATTTCCTGTATCTCATTTTACATCATACTTTTTAAAATGAAAAATAGTAAAATTTTTAAAATCTGTAATCTAAAATTATTTTGAGATATTTATATGGTTGAGAATAATTTTATTAAAGGGAATTTTAAAGATTAAATTGTTTCCAATTAAAGTAAAATAACATTCTTTTTTAAAACGGAACAAAAAAGAAAACGGTGTCATATAAAATGAGATTGAGGGCGTACTATTTATGAAATAGGCACGTCACGATCGACATGTCTATTTCAACTTCTTACTTAAGTAGGTAATTGTCTATTGACATTAGGGGTGGGCGTTCGGTCGGTTCGGTTCGGTTTGGTTTTTTAGTTTTCGGTTTAAGAAAAATATAAACCAAAACTGAACTGAAATAAATTCGGTTCAGTTCGATTTTTGTAATTTCGGTTCGGTTTATTTCGGTTTAATTTTTCGGTTTGAATATTATTTCTAACTTTTTTTTTCGCTGAAAATTAATTGATTACATACAAGAAAATACTACTACAACTCTATAAAAATAAGTTACTCTATATTGGTAACCAATTAATGAGGTCATTATATAAAAATGTGAACCTCAAGTCTTAACATTTGATGTTAGCCCAACCAATTAAATTTTTGAGCAAGCACCAACATTTGATGTTAGCCAAAACAAAGCTTAAATCCACATTCTCATAGCAGGCAACAACAATTCAAAACAAAAACCAACATCCAACAATACAAAAGAAGAACAAGCATCGACAGTTAGAATAAAAAGCAATAGTCCTAAGAATCAACAATTCAAGCTTCTAGTTTTGAAATCTTTCTAATTCTTTCATTATCAATACAAAAACATACAAAAGACCAAAAGAGTAAAAAATAAAACCTTATCAATTAATTCTGGTGAATCGAGCAGCGGCAGCAGCAGAAGCGGCGGCAGCAGCAGGAGGCAGCAGCGGCAGCAGCGCGCAACACGCAGCAGCGGCAGCAGCACGCAGAAGGCAGCAGCAGCGGCGGCAGCAACAGCAACAACAGCAGGAGGCGGCAGCAGCAGGTGTAGAAAGTAGAAACCCTAGCTGCTAGCTTTTGGAGTTGGAACTTGGAGAGTTGGAGTTGTGTTTTTCTTTTTCAGTTAGTAAAATGATTAATGAAAATGAAAAAGTTAAAATCTCAAATAGTCAAAGACTCAAATAAAAATAATCACATGAAAATTGGCCAATTGGGAATTTGGGATTAATAATCTGATTTTAAATTTGGGCAGGACATTTAATTTTGGGTTGATATTTGGATTTGATAATTGGGTTTGAGATTGGGCCATGAATTGGGTTTGGGGCTTTGGGCCATAAAAGATAATTTGTATATAAATTATAATTTATATTATAATGGTATAAATTAATTCGGTTTTTCGGTTAACCGAAAAAATATATTTTAAAACCGAAAACCGAACCGAATTATTAATTTTTTAAAATTTCAAACCGAAACCGACCGAATTAATCGAAAAATTGAAACCAAAATTAAAAAAAGTTTAGTTCGGTCAGTTTTTTCAGTTTGAACCGAATTATGCCCAGCCCTAATTGACATGCCTGATTTAGTTGTTTGATTTTACTATGTCGTTTATATTAATTATTTCTTCTTCCTATTGTAAACTATGGATTTATAAGATTACCCCTAATAAATATTTTTCTTGAAGGTAGTTGCTGATTAACGTGCCTACTTTCGCTACTTGATTTTATTTTGTTATTTTTATTAATTATTTCTTCAGTTGTTTCAAGTACAAATTATTTTATCTTAAAGGCAAGTTGTTGATTGGCATATATATTTTAACTGCTTGATTTTACAATATTACACTAATAATTTATTTTTTCAATTGTTTCAATTATTAACAATTTAAAATATTTAAAAATAAATAAAATTTTTGATTGTATCTCAAAATTTTATATGTGCAACATAAATTGGAATAAAATAATTAACATATATTATTTAAAAATAACATAACACGTGTTATAAGTCGAAATAATTTACAACTTAAAATTTTAAAATACATGTATAAAAAATCTATCAGTGCCACATAAATCGAGATATAAAAATAACGTGCATTTGGGCCGTGCTAGCATGGTCTTTTGTGACTAATATGTGTGTGTGTGTACTAGAGACAGGTGTCTGTGCTGACACAACGCCAATGTTTGTTTTTTTTTTTTTTTGCCTCAATTCATGTGATATAGATAAAATTAAATAGTAAATTAAATTTTAATATGTTCTTTCGATATTTTAAATCATTAATCATTGTGATTTATCGTATTTTTTTATTTAACTTTTAAACATTATATGTTACTTTCCTTATCCCAATTTAATTATATGGCAGTGATAAAATTTTGAAAATTTTAATTATTGTGATCTACATTATTTCCAAACAATATATGTTACTCATCTATCCATGTTTATGTGACACTGATTCTACAGTCAAATCAAACTTTTAATATAGATTTTAAAAATATTATAAATTGTTAATTATTATGATTTATATTATTTTTTTAATGTAATTTTCAAATAATATATATATTACTTCCTTTTTTCCAATGTATGTAACACAGATAGACTTTCAAGAATCAATCAAATATCGTTAAGTATTGAGATTTACAATACTTTTTACATAGTTAATAAATTAAATAATACATGTTATTCATTTTACCCCATTTTATGTGCCACCGATAGCTTAATTTCAAGAATCAATTAACTTTTTTTTTTAATGTTTTTAAAATATTTTAAGTTGTCAATTATCATTATTTATAAATTTTTATGTAATTTTTAAATATATAAAAAAATTAACAATAAGGCAAATAAATTAAAACGAAAAATCATTATAAAATTATGAATATATCCCAATTAACAAAAAATGAGCGACTAAAATGCCTACAAATCCTTAAATTCGATTATGGTGGTCTCTTGATTGCTATTGACTTAATTGGATCCTTAATTATTTCCTATTGATTTTGATATAGAACTGAGACATAATTGATCATATTACTTTGTGTTATGTGTAATGTGTGATTGGAATTTATTTCATTTCATTTTGTTTGAAGCACATTTTTTATTTTCCCTTTTGAGCCTAAAAAAGGTTTTAGAGAAAAAAATGAAGTTAAAGCATAAAAGAGGAGACAAGTGGAGAGAAAATTAATAAGACCTCCCAAATTAGAGCATTAGAAAATTGACAAGTGAAAATAATTGAAGAGAGACATTTTGTGTTTGTCCACAGCCTGGAAAGTTTCAAAGTACCTCCACTCATCTCTCCATTTCCTTTTTCCTTCCAACTTCTTCTCCATTCTATTTTTTTGGTTAGATAAATAATTTAAGCGCTATGATTTTCTTTTTGTCCTTCTGAATTATCCAAAATAAATAAAATAATTGATATCTAATAAATTAAAAAAACGATAAATGGACGTTTGGTTTACGCACTAAGTATGCAAGGATCATTTTGTGTATTTTACAATTATAATTTATATATGATTGAGACTTGTTTTAAATTAAGACGGAATTGTCATTGTTGTTTGTAGAAATTGCACAAGTCAATTTATCACTAGTAGTTACTTTGGCCTACAATATTTTTGCAACACCTATAGAAACCACAAAAGAAAATTTCACAAATTCATAAGAAAAGGGTTCAGATGCAGCGCAGGTAGTAATATCCTGAAGAAAACCAAAGCCATATTGGTGCTTAACATTTTGTTTGGATGGTTGATATGTATTGTTTCATAATAGATTATATTGTGATGTATTGTATTGTATCATATTGCATTATTTTAATGAATACAATATTTGGATAGGTTGAATTGTTCTCAGTCGATACATAATGTCATACATCCAAAATTTGAATGATAAACCTACAAGAATTTGTAGGGTATGTGGTAGATACCATGAAAAGATAGGGTAAATGATAAAATAGAATATTAAAAAATAAATAAAGTAAAAAATGAGAAGAAAATATTAAAGTAACAATGTAACCGCACCAAATTAGTCGTTACATAAAATATGGAACTTTTTATCATTACCTAACGATAAATTTAAACGATATGATACAATAGAATTTAAGTAACAATCAAAATAAATAAATTAATAATACAATACAATATAACGGATAACAACCGTCCAAACCAAGGTATGGTTACACAAAAAAGACCATATATTTTATTTGTTATTATGTCATATTCAGATTTGCAGCCTCTTATACAAAGAAGATAATGCTTGATTTAGCCTTGATACTAAAAAAATAAATATGAAATGGATTGATATAGACATACATTTATTGATATAGACATACAGTTTAGTGTCAATTATTACTGGTATAGTTGTTCAAAAGGAAAGAGAATTTTTTCCTTAGGTGTAAAGTTGATGATCGTGTAATAAGCCAATTAATCATCACGTGAAAGCCTTCATTCGACAAATAATCTATTCTTTTCATATATCTGCCCAAAGATAGGGTATAATCCTACTTTGATGTGATTCCATCAACCCGGCAATTGCATTAATTTTGAAGCTTTTTATTTTATCTTATTATTGTCATTTAAAGATTCTAAAAAAAGAAAAAGTAGTAACAAGTTGGAACCAAATCAAATGCAATCATGAAGGTTCCTTGTAGAATCTTGTGACCAAATTGTACGCATTATGCTTGTAACCAAACTATGTGTATGATCGAAGTGTAATTTGGAGTTTAATGATCTTAACATAAAATAAATACTTTATTTAGTAACTAAATTACTGCGAACTTTGTTATTTTAGAAAAATTATTTATTATGTATTTATTATACATAGCTATAATTAAAAGTAATTATAATTTATAGCTACATTATCTATTGAGTAGTTATTTTTCTATTAGAGCATTATTAAGCTTAATTTTAAGTATTATATGTATTATGTAACACCTGACAAAATTACCAAAATACCCCTAAAAGATAAATGTGCGCATCTTTCCATACTTCGATGTCAAATCCGAGAGGTCGGATTTGCGGTCAGCATGAAAAATTAAGCAATAAAATGGTCTCGGTTGATTTTTAGAACAACCGAATCAAAAGATAATTTTTTGATGCGAAAACTCGAACTAGTGAGGGTGCACGACACGCACCTGCCGCGGACCAACGATTGGTTTTATCCTAAAATTTTTTCACGGGATTAGTAACCTCGTTTGGAGAATTTTCGGCAAAAAATACTGAAAATAAAGCCAGTCCGCGTTGCGGATCCCATGTCCTGAGACAAACTATTCTCGAATTTCGTGAGGGCCATTCGAGACCTTTCCAAACCCCTCCTGCACTTAATATATGACCAAAACAGGTCGTTTTAAGTATTAAAAAGGTTATAAAACCTATTCTAACTCCTTCAAAACCTTTAACAAAAAGACCTAGGGCTAAAGAGAAGAAATAAGAGCGAGGATTTGAGGAATTCAAACCGTATTCGTACCAAGTGATCATCTACCTTCATCCCAAGTATGTAAGGCTAAACTAAAAGCATAAGATTGTTGTCTTATGTGCCCCGTAGACGATAATAGAGGAGTTGAGAGTCCATGAGTCCCCATATATGTTCTTGAAATACTTTCTTGATTATATTCTTGAAAATTATGCCTATTACATGTATTTTTATATGTTGATGATTATCATAAACTTGTTTTCTTGATTTGAATACTTTTCATGAGATATTGTATAATCTCTATATGTTAGTTTGTTAAAGCATGCACAATGAACTTAAGGATGGAGTCTAGAGCCTTGGCTTGAGTATGTTGAATGAAGTCTTGATGTGAGTATGAGGTTGAGTTAATTGAGCTTGATGATCCTATGAGTCTTCATGATTGAATTTTTGAGTTCTGAGTAAATAACTTCTTCTAATTGATGATTTAAGCCCTTGAGTTCTTAAATGAGAATTGAGTTAACCGAGATGAGTTAAAGTCCCTTAAATAATAGAGGACCCTTGAGTTTGAGTTAGTGAGATAATGAGAGTCTCTACGAGGCTAATTTGAGATAATTGAGTTGAGATCAGGAGTCTTATGAGCATTGTGTCTTATGAGTATTGAGTCTTGGGAGGAGTATCGAGCACCAAAATGAGTAAGAGTAAGAGCAAGTCCAATTTGCACTCATTAACTACGTCGCCAAGCGTTGCACTGGACTAAGTCGTTAGAGTCGGACAAATGCCTATCTTTAGGGTTAAGCCCGTTAAAGTCGGACAAGTTCTCACTTGAGGGCTAAGTCCGTTAGAGTTGGAAAAGTTCTCACTCGAGGGCTAATTCCGTTAGTGTTGGACAAGTTCTCATTCTATGGATTAAGTCCGTTAAAGTCAGACAGGTCCTCACCTTATTGTCCTGAAATAATAGGACTTGATTAGTTAATTGTCTGGATCCATTATAGATTTGAGTTGCCCTTTACCCCGGCAAGGTACTCGATGGGTGTGGCAACGACATCGCTTCGTTGTACAATCACTGGCTCATAAGTGATTGTTGTTGGATAAGATAAACTCTCGAAAAGTTCCTACCTTGAGTACTCAGAGTCGAGTCGAGTTGATTTGAGTTCAATTGAGTTTAGTTGAGTTGAGTTGAGTTGATTGAGGAGGTTGATTGGTTGATGGGTCACTTGTCTAATCTTTACTCTTTCTTTAGATAGACATGTGATATTCTGATTTGGTTATTATTCTGAGCTGATGTTATTTTCATATTATTCTACATGTTTCTATTTCATTCAGCTATTTTACATACCGTACATTCCACGTACTGACGTCACTCAGCGCTGCATCTTTTTATGATACAGATACAGGGATTATAGATCGTGAATAGGTGCACCATTGAGGATCCGAGACATTCAGCTAATTGGTGAGCCTCACCTACTCCGGAGGATTCACTACCTTTATTTCATCTTATTTTAGAGTTAGACTAGACCAGCTTAATTTCGATTGAGGTAGTCATGGTTCTTCCATTGGCACCACTTGATAGTGATAGAGGCTTCATAAACTAGAGTTGGATGTTAATTGTTAAGATTGAGAGCTAGTTCTATTTACTAGCCTTCTTCTATTACATTTATTATTTTGAGAACTAGATGAAATATTTCCATTTACTTTCCTTAGTCTTCCGCCGATTGTCTTAAGCTATTTGATTGAATGAATGTGATGAGGCTAAGTGGTTCGCTTGGGGGCTAGCAATAGTCTCTAGGTGCCGGCCACGTCTTGGGTACCCTCCAGGGGCATGACATATTATTTATTTCTCTATTATCTTTTCTCTCCCAAATTAGCTTATAATCCCAAATTAATGGTATTCTTCCTTCTTTCATAGATGATTTTTTTCCTTCTTGATCTTCTTTTTCCATGGATAATTATTCCAATCTTCTTTAAATTCAAACTCAATGATGTTTGCTTTCTCTCCCTTGATCTGAAAAAGGGTTGTCATTATTCGCTCGTGATGATTTACAAAACTCCATTGACAATTATAAGAGAAAGCTTTGAAGCTTAAGTTCAAATTTCGAGTTTATGAAATTTTTACTAGTTCTCAGGTGACCATTTAATTTCTTAGGCATCCAAAGAGAAACGCACTATGGATCATTCCCCGAATGAGCCAAAATGTAAGCTCGTTGATAGATATAACAATAGAATTATTTTGGGCACCATCACTTTGGTTTAGACTTGGCATATCACAACCCGAGAGAGTACCCTAGGCATGGTCAACACTCGAAAAATATTTCTGATTTCCAAGCAAACCATTCACGCCCTGGGAGGGTACTCTTGGCGTGGCCGGCACTCGGAGACTATTGCTAGCCCCCAAGCGAACCACCTAGTCTCATCACATCATTCAATCACATACTTCTATGATCAGCGGAAATTATATGCAAGCAATGGACACAATTCATCTAAAGTTCTCAAGATAATATAGATAAAATAACGAAGTCTAGTAGAAAGAAGTAGCTCACAATCTCAACATCAATACTCAACACCTGTCTATGAAGCCTCTATCACTAAATCATGTGGTGCCAATGACAGACCCATGGCTACCCAAAGCAAAATAAGGAGATAGTCCAATCCTAACTCTAAAGCATGATAAAATAAAATAATGGTTCCTCCGGAGTAGGGGAGGCTCACCAAATCAGCTTCGGATCTCTGATCTTCAACGGAGCGCCTGTTGATGATCTCTAATCCCTGCCTCTATATCATAAAATGATGCAGTCCAGAGTGGACGTCAGTACTTGGAATGTACTGGTATGTAAAATAGTTGAATGAAATGGAAACCGATAGATAATATGGAAAGTAACATCAAGCCAAAATAAATATCATAATCACATTAACTGCCAGCTTGCCCCTCTACGAAAGAGTACAGAGTGGACAAGTGACACAACATTATCTCAGACTCATCAAAAGTCTCAACTCATCACATGAATCATCTCAGAGGAGTTCATCCCCTCTCATCTCATCTCATCTAGACTCAGAGTAAGGTACGAATTTCCCCGGGAGTTTCTCTTAACCGACAACACTCACTTATGAGCCAGTGAATGTACAACAATCACCCCGATGTTGCCACAGTGGTCCCAAACTTGCCAGGTAAGGAACACTGGATCCCATATCAATAAACCCGACATGGAATCAAACTGAACAGATCCTCTATTGCTTTCAGGGACTGTTAAACCTCGAGGGAAACCATATGTATGTATGTGATGGTTTAAGCCTCTCCTTCGTTTGGCGAAGTAGTTAATGAGTTCGAGTGGGACTCACTCCTGCTCATTTTGGTGCTCAATACTCCTCCCGACTCAGTGCTCATAAAATCAACCTCAACCAATCTCATAGGGATTCACTCCCCGTCAACGACTGCCAGTCTCATAGGGACCCACTCTCCGTCCACGACTGATATTTTACCGGGACCTTGACCCCTTTCATCAATTACGTCATAGAGACTTCAACCCTATCATCAACATCTCATAGGGATTTTAACCCTATCATCAACACCTCCTCAATGACTCAAGATTATATAACCGTCATTAGGAAACAAGTGAATAAACACATCGGTAGAGTTCATTTATAGAGACTCATACAACAATCAAGGTTTCATCAAGTCATCATCACAGTCAACGATCCCAATGTAAAGCTCTAGACTCAAGTCTCAAGTTCATTATGCATGCTCTTCAAAATAGTCATGTAGGGTTATGCAAATTCCATAAAAGTATTCAATTTAAGAAAACAAATAGTATGATGATCATCAACATAGAAAACATGTAATTTCAAATATAATTTTCAAGAAAATCCATCAAAGAAATCATGCATGTAGACTCTTCAATCATCAATTCAACTACGACCCCTATGGGGCACATGAGAGAACAATCCCATGTTTTAGTTTAGCCTTACATACCTGTGATGCAACTGTCCAACCGGGTGATGTCGAGGATCTCTTCTCGTATTTCTCACCCCAAGCCTTTCTCTCCTCTCCTCAAGCCCTAGCCTTGTTAGATTTTGGAATAGGACATAGAATAGGTTTTGTTAGACTCTTTTCGTGTAAAAATGACCTTACTAGCCGTGTATTAGTGTTTACAAGGGGTTAGGGATTGACCGGAATGCCCCTCAAAATAAATTAGAAATTTTCAGTTCGAAATACACACGGCCCGCGATGCGGACCTATCGCGAACTGTGTATTTTTGGAAAAGTGTTTTTAAACAAGTTTTCTCCATCCTGTCGAAAATCTGGAAAAATATATAAGTGTCTCTCCGCGGCAGGTGCGCGTTGTGCCTCTGTCGCAGACATTAACTGTTTTGTGACTTGGATCGAAAAATAATCTTTCGATCAGGTCGTCCTAAAATTCGACCTGGAGCATTTTCCCACTCCATTTTTTATGATGATCACGAATCCAGTCTCGATTTGCCATACGAGCCCTGGAAGATGCGTTACGCGCGTACCTTCACTCTAGGGGCATTTTGGTCATTTTACTGGGTGTCACATCATCTCCCCCTTGGGATCATTCGTCCTTGAATGAGGAGTGGAGATGGGGATCAAAACACGAATAGACTCAAGACTCATTCCCCCACTCAATTCAATAAATCAACCCTCGACTCAATGATAGCAAGTCACATAAAAAAATACAGCACTTAGCTTAGTGAAGAGTAAGGATTTGTTTTACCTTCAGTATTTTCGCTATCAGTTGGCACGAACAGGTGCGGATACTTTGCCTTCATCTCCTCCTCAGCTTCCCATGTGGCTTCTTCAACGAATTGATTCCTTCACAGGACTTTGACTGAGGCTATTTCTTTGTTCCTTAATTTACGAATCTGACGATCCAGAATTAGAACCGAAACCTCTTCGTAAGATAGGTTATCCTTCACCGCAATGCTATCAAACGGGATCACCAAGGCCGGATTTCCCAAGCATTTCTTTAGCATTGACACATGGAACACCGGGTGCACCCCATCTAACTCGGAAGGCAACTCTAACTCGTAAGCCACCTTCCCAATTTTTTTTACGATTTGATAGGGTCCAACATAACGTGGACTCGACTTTCCCTTCTTCCCAAACCTTAGGACACCCTTCATATGTGACACTTTCAAGTACACCCAATCGTCCACTTCGAACTCTAAGTCTCTCCTTCTCACGTCGGTGTAAGATTTTTGGCGACTTTGGGCAGTTTGTAACCTCTCTCTAATGACCTTGACCTTCTCCATCGACTGGTGAACGAGATCAGGTCCAATGAGCTCCGCTTCTCCAACCTCAAACCACCCAATAGGCGATCTACACCTCCTTCCGTATAAGGCCTCATAAGGAGCCATTTGAATGCTTGCGTGATAACTATTGTTATATGCAAATTCAGCCAGTGGCAAATGGTCATCCCAATTCCCTTTGAAGTCAAGGACACAAGCTCTTAACATATCCTCTAGTATTTGGATTGTACGCTCTGCCTGACCATCCGTCTGTGGATGGAAAGCCATACTCAGGTTCACCTTAGTACCCAAGCTTTTCTGAAATGACCTCCAGAACTGGGAGGTAAATTGAGCTCCTCTGTCCGAGATGATGGACAAGGGGACTCCATGCAACCTCACAATCTCCTGGATGTACAACTTGGCATACTCTTCCGCAGTGTTCGTTGTCTTGACTGCCAGGAAGTGAGCTGACTTAGTCATTCTGTCCACGATCACCCATATCGAATTATGTTGCTTTCGAGACCTTTGCAGACCAGTGATAAAGTCCATATTAATCATCTCCCATTTCCATTCTGGAATTTCAAAGTTCTGAGCCAATCCACATGGCCTTTGATGCTCAACCTTCACTTGTTGGCAATTTGGGCATTTTGAAACGAACTCCGCGATGTCCCTCTTCATTCCATTCCACCAATAGACCTCCCTTAAGTCATGGTACATTTTGGTGGAGCCAGGATGAATGGAATATCTAGTGTTATGAGCTTCTGCCATGATTCTGTCTCATATGCCATCAACATCTGGGACACACAATCGACTTTGATATCTTAACACTCCATCTCCCCCTTTGGAGAAGACCATCACCCTCTGATTTTGAACATCCTCCTTCAGTTGGAGTAGGACAGGGTCTTGGTCTTGCTTTTCCTTCACCTCCACCACTAACGAGGAAGCAGACCCATCCTGGACATTAACTCTTCCTACGTCGTTCTCCTCGAGTCGGACTCCTAATTGAGCCAACCGGTGCACGTCCTTGGCTAACTCCCTCTTTCCTTCCTCCACATGGGCTGTGCTACCCATTGATAACCTGCTAAGAGCATCAGCCACGACGTTAGCTTTACCTGGGTGGTAGTGTATGCTCATGTCATAATCCTTGAGCAATTCTAACCATCTCCTCTGTCGCAAGTTGAGTTCTTTTTGGCTAAAAATACACTGCAAGCTCTTGTGGTCAGTGAACACATCCACATGCACTCCGTACAAGTAGTGCCGCCAAATTTTAAGTGCAAACACTACTGCTGCCAATTCGAGGTCATGGGTTGGGTAGTTCCTCTCGTGAACCTTGAGTTGCCTAGAAGCATAAGCTATCACTTTCTGCCTTTTCATTAATACACATCCTAATCCAACCATCGAGGCATCATAATAAATTACAAAGTCTTCGGTCCCGTTGGGTAGAGCTAGGACTGGTGCAATAGTTAACCTTTTTTTCAATTCTTGGAAACTCTTTTCACATTTTTCGGACCACTGGAACTTGACCTTTTTCTGAGTCAATTTGGTCAGTGGCGCGGATAGGGAAGAAAATCCCTCCACGAAGCTGCGGTAGTAGCCTGCCAGCCCCAAGAAACTTCTGATATCAGTTGGAGTGGTCGGTCGGGGCCAGTTCTTAACCGCCTCAATCTTTTGGGCATCCACTCGAATACCATCACCGGAAACAACGTGGCCTAGGAAGGCCGCTAACTCACGCCAGAATTCATATTTGGAGAACTTTGCATACAACTCATGGTCCTTAAGAGTTTGGAGGACCCCTCTGAGGTGGTTAGCATGCTCCTCCTCACTCCTTGAATACACCAGGATGTCGTCGATGAACACAATCACAAAAAAATCAAGATATGGCTTGAACACTCTATTCATCAAGTCCATAAAGGCGGCAGGTGCATTCGTCAGTTCGAAAGACATGACCAAGAACTCAAAATGGCCATATCTAGTCCTGAAGGCGGTCTTTGGAACGTCACACTCCCTCACCTTCAACTGATGGTAGCCAGACCTAAGGTCTATCTTAGAGAAGCAAGAGGCGCCCTGAAGTTGGTCAAACAAATCATCTATCCTTGGGAGGGGATATTTGTTCTTTATCGTGACCTTGTTCAATTGCCTATAATCAATACACATTCTGAGAGACCCATCTTTCTTCCGCACGAATAAAACAGGGGCACCCCATGGCGAAACACTTGGCCTAATGAAGCCCTTTTCCAGCAAATCTTTTAATTGCTCTTTCAATTCTTTTAACTCAGCGGGGGCCATTCTGTAAGGTGGAATCGAAATAGGCTGGGTATCTGGAAGAACATCAATCCTAAAGTCAATCTCCCTATCAAGAGGGACTCCGGACAGATCATCAGGAAAGACTTCTGGAAACTCGTTGACAACCGGAACTGACTCAAGAGTTGGGGACTCAACATCATCAGATATCACTCTCACCAAGTGATAAATACAACCTTTGGAAATTAACTTCCGGGCTTTAAGATATGAGATAAACCTTCCCCTAGGTGTCACGGAGTCACCCTTCCACTTTAGAACTGGTTCATTTGGAAATTGGAACTTAACCGTTCGGGATATACAATCCACAGAGGCATAACAGGCGTGAAGCCAATCCATGCCGAGGATCAAATCAAAGTCAACCATCTTTAGCTCGATCAAATCAACAGTGGTGTCCTTCTGATGAATGGACACTATACAAGCTCTATAGACTCTTTCAGCTCGAATAGACTCACTCACTGGAGTAGAAACATCAAAGGGTTCAAGAAGACTCTAGGGGGTTTTATCAAATTTACTGGCCATATAAGGAGTTACAAACGACAATGTGGCACCAGGATCCATCAAAACATAACAATCAAAAGTAAAGACTCTGGTCATACCCGTCATGACGTCTGGAGAATTTTCCTAATCTTGTCGACTTCCCATAGCATATAAGCGGTTTGTGGCCCCGCCTGTACCTAACATAGTGGCCCTTGGGTTCCCTCTAACCGGTGGGGCCGATGCAGCAGACTGGGCCTGGCCAGCCCATTTTGGACAATCCTTCTTGTAGTGGCCTACTTGACCACACCCGAAGCATGCGTCATTCCTATCGCGACATCTCCCCCAATGCGCCTTTCCACAGTTATCACACTGTGGCCTACTCTGAGAACCTTGAGCCACACTAGTTTGGGACTGGGTCCGTGGTTCCCTGTATTCCGGAACCTCTGATCATACGTGCATTTAGGTACAGGTGCGCTAGCAGCTGAGGGTGCTGGAAATCGATTCCCATTACCTCTCCTTCCACCCTCGTGGCTGGATGTCTTAGCCCTCTTGCGCTTGAACTCTTCCCTGTCCTGTTGTCTTTCTTTGTCAGCTTGCTGCACGAATTTCATCAGTCGCCCGATGTCCATGTCACTCACAAGCATAGCTCCTCTTCCATCTCTCTTGGGTCCTCTGTTCAACCCATCCACATACATTCCCATCCTTCCCCTCATGTTAGCAACCATGTCTGGAGCATAGCGGGATAGTTGTGTGAATTTCAACCCGTACTCCTGCACGGTCATGGAGCCCTGCTTCAGATTCAGAAACTCCCTCACCTTAGCCTCTCTTTTCTCCCTTGAGAAAAAATGCCCCAAGAAAGCCTCCTCAAACACCGCCCAAGTCACAAATAACGCATCGTCTCCTCGGCCCTTCTTCCATTGGTCGAACCACAGCCTGGCCACCTCTTTGAGTTGATAGGCGGCCAATTCAACCCTATCAGCATCAGCCATGTGCATCACTTGGAACACCTTCTCAAGTTCCTCTACATAGTTCTCGGGGTCTTCAGTAGATGCCGACCCCGTGAACTAAGGGGGTTCATCCTAAAAAATTCTCGGACTCTAGAGGTGCCATGAGAGTCTGTCCCACCTACACCTTGCCTCACAGCAGGTGCTGCGACAGCTTAGGCCAAAGTTTGAATGGCTTGGCGTAGCTCATCATTCAAGATCTCATCTTGAGGGGGTTGCCCAACAGGGACAGCTGGATCCACGGGCCCCTCGGGTACTTGAGGTTCAGGTGGGTTAACAGCTTGCCTGGCAGGACGTCCCCTTCCTCTAACAGCTCTTCTGGGAGGCATGTTATCGATTCTGCACGTGTAACGCACGAATTAGAGGGTAGTTTTCATAGAGTCCCACTCTTTCGCACGAATGGAAATAAGAAAGAAGTGTAACCATTCCTAATGTCCCATAGCCTCCAGCTTATGAAGTGTGGTCGACAACACACCCATAAACAAGACTCTACTAGACACGACTTCATATACTCCTTAGGACACTTGAACTCTGTGCTTTGATACCAAGTTTGTCACGCCCCGGGAGGGTACCCTTGGCGTGGCCGGCACTCAGAGACTATTGCTAGCCGCCAAGCGAACCACCTAGTCTCATCACATCATTCAATCACATATTTCTATGATCAGCGGAAATTATATGCAAGCAATGGACACAATTCATCTAAAGTTCTCAAGATAATATAGATAAAATAGCGAAGGCTAGTAGAAAGAACTAGCTCAAAATCTCAACATCAATACTCGACACCTGTCTATGAAGCCTCTATTCTAAATCATGTGGTGCCAATGATAGACCCATGACTACCCAAAGCGAAATAAGGAGATAGTCTAATCCTAACTCTAAAGCATGATGAAATAAAATAATGGTTCCTCCGGAGTAGGCGAGGCCCACCAAATCAGCTTCGGATCTCTGATCTTCAACGGAGCGCCTGTTGATGATCTCTAGTACCTGCTTCTACATCATAAAACGATGCAGTCCAGAGTGGACGTCAGTACTTGGAATGTACTAGTATGTAAAATAGCTGAATGAAACGGAAACCGGTAGACAATATGGAAAGTAACATCAAGCCAAAATAAACATCATAATCACATTAACCGCCAGCTTGCCTCTCTACGAAAGAGTACAAAGTGGACAAGTGACACAAAATTATCTCAGACTCATCAAAAGTCTCAACTCATCACATGAATCATCTGAGAGGAGTTTATCCCTCTCATCTCATCTCATCTAGACTCAGAGTAAGGTACGAATTTCCCTAGGAGTTTCTCTTAACCGAAAACACTCACTTATGAGCCAGTGAATGTGCAACAATCACCCTGATGTTGCCACAGTGGTCCCAATCTTGCCAGGTAAGGAACACTGGATCCCATATCAATAAACCCGACATGGAATCAAACTGAACAGATCCTCTATTGCTTTCAGGGACTGTTAAACCTCGAGGGAAACCATATGTGTGTATGTGATGGTTTAAGCCTCTCCTACATTTGGCGACGTAGTTAATGAGTTTGAGTGGGACTCACTCCTGCTCATTTCGGTGCTCGATACTCCTCCCGACTCAGTGCTCATAAAATCAACCTCAACTAGTCTCATAGGGATTCATTCCCCGTCAACGACTGCTAGTCTCATAGGGACCCACTCCCAGTCCACGACTGATATTTTACCGGGACCTTGGCCCCTTTCATCAATTATCTCATAGGGACTTCCACCCCATCATCAACATCTCATAGGGATTTTAACCCTATCATCAACACCTCCTCAATGACTTAAGATTATATAACCGTCATTAGGAAACAAGTGAATAAACACATCGGTAGAGTTTATTTATAGAGACTCATACAACAATCAAGGTTTCATCGACTCATCATCACAGTCAACAATCCCAATGCAAGGCTCTAGACTCAAGTCTCAAGTTCATTTATGCATGCTCTTCAAAATAGTCATGTAGGGTTATGCAAATTCCATGAAAGTATTCAATTTAAGAAAACAAATAGTATGATGATCATCAACATAGAAAACATGTAATTTCAAATATAATTTTCAAGAAAATCCATCAAAGAAATCATGCATGTAGACTCTTCAATCATCAATTCAACTATGACCCCTATGGGGCACATGAGAGAACAATTCCATGTTTTAGTTTAGCCTCACATACTTGTGATGCATCTGTCCAACCGGGTGATGTCGAGGATCTTTTCTCGTATTTCTCACCCCAAGCCTTTCTCTCCTCTCCTCAAGCCCTAGCCTTGTTAGATTTTGGAATAGGACTTAGAATAGGTTTTGTTAGACTCTTTTCGTGTAGAAACGACCTTACTAGCCGTGTATTAGTGTTTAGGAGGGGTTAGGGATTGACTAAAATGCCCCTCGAAATAAATTAGAAATTTCCAGTTCGGAATATACACGGTTCACGATGCGGACCTATCGCGAACTGTGTATTTTTGGAAAAGTATTTTTAAACGAGTTTTCTCCATCCCGTCGAAAATTTGGAAAAATATATAAGTGTCTCTCCGCGGCAGGTGCACGTCACGCCTCTGTCGCGGACAGTTACTATTTTGTGACTTGGATCGAAAATTTATCTTTCGATCGGGTCGTCCTAAAATTCGACCCGGACCATTTTCCCACTCCATTTTCATACTGATCACGAATCCGGTCTCGGATTTGCCATACGAGCCTCGAAAGATGCGTTACGCGCGTACCCTTACTCTAGGGGCATTTTGGTAATTTTACCGGGCGTCACAAAATCACTTAGCCTGATCACTCATTTAATTAGTGGAAGACTCAATGAAATCAAAGAAAGTACTCAAGTGAGCATTTAAATCATCATATAAAATAGTTTTTAATAATTAAAATAACTAAACATTTTAATGTAAATAAATAATAGGAAAAGTTACCTATATACACATCCTTATTTACTATATATTTTTTTTATTATTTTCTACCATTCTAAAATATTTTAAAAATCTCTGTTTTTTCTCCAAAACCGCACTCATTTGGATACATCACCTTTTTTCTTCCTCATACGATTCTCTCTTCCTTTTTTTTCAATCCTAAAATCTCTCCTATTTTCACTCCCCCAATCACAATGGTTACTACATTCATTATAATATTTGAATTTCAAATTTGTTCTCTCACTAATCAAATGATTTCAACTTCATCAACTGATTTTTCTTCTTCTTGTCCAATTGATAGTTCTTTGGATGATAATAGTTTTCATAAAAATAGATCCAAACAATAGAGTGATTCATTAATCATGATGAAATCACATAAGAAGAAAGCAAACAAGAATGCATGTCGTGCCCATTTTTTTCACAAAAAGATGAAAACTTGGAAGAAGTTGTGACAACGACTCTTTTGGGATTTTAAAAGGAAGAGTCACCACCTAATGAGTTAAGGTGCATTAGGACGCCATTCTACCTAAACTAAATCTAAGCCTAAGGGTAAAGTAACTAGAGAACGGGTTAGGGTTCAAGTTACCTCGAACGGAAGGTGTTAGGCACCTTTCGAGTTCCGCAAAGGCGGGTCCCGACCATATCTCATAATTTATGTGGAGGTTAAAACAAGCAAATAAGGGTGTCAATTTTAAGAAAATTATCCTGATTAATTTTAAATGAGAAATCAAACAAATAGGAGAGAACGTAAACAAATAATGATAAAAAATAAATCAAACTACCCCAAGCAATTAAAAATAAACAGAAGAGAAAGTACTATACTAAGCAAATTATTACCACTCAGAACAGTTTACTCGGCTTTTACTTTGAAAGACAAAATTAGATTTTGTCAATTTTTAGCTCGCATGGGTTTTTAAGCCAGAGAACGAAAATCAAGGTTTTGTCCTATTAAGCTCGAGTTTAAAGTCATCATTTTCGAGGGTCCTATTTATCCCTACCCCTCCTAAGTTGATTTATTTTTAACCTAAGAATGTACTAAGAGAGAATGAAAAATTCTAACGTTCTCCTAAAGTGCCTAGCATCCCTCCTAAAGTCCAAGAGGCATTGGACATCTATTTAAGGTTGGTTCTACACTTAAAGAGAATATAAGCTCCTATTAACTCGCGTCACAACAAAACAAATAGGACTAACAGCTAGCATGTAAAATCTCAAGTATGCCTCCAAACAAGTATCTAACATGCTTCAAAACACAAATAAGAGTGAGCCTAGATTTACTAATGGTATGCATAACATTAAAACATAACAAACATTTTGATAATAGCATGTTGAAAATAAGATTTTTAATGTTTTTTTTTTAAAAATTTCTTAGAAGGCATTTAAGTTTGAGAAAAGGATAAAATCCTATAGGCATAATTTTCAAACATATGAAAAATATTAAAGGCATGATTTCTAAACACATGAAAAGTATTAAATCCTAAACCATGATTTATAAACATATAAAAGTTCTAAATATCCGTAAGACATGATTTCTAGTATGATAAGATAAAATGGTTAGTGACCTAAAAAAACATGATTTCTAATATGAAGAATAAAATAAAATGGTGAATAACCTAAACACATGATTTCTAATGTATAAAAATAGTGAATAACCTAAAGACATGATTTCAAAAATAAACAAATAAATAAATATCCTAAAAGCATGATGTCTATAAAAATTTAAATATCCTAAAACATAATTTCTACTCATGATATGTGAAAAGAAAATTTAAATCAACATGACATAGGAAAAAAATCTATAGGCATGATTGCTTTTATTAAAACATTAAATATCCTAAACATGATTTCTAACATAAAAAGAAAAATAAGCATGACAATCTATAGGCAGGATATCTAAAATATTTTCAAAACAAAGAAAGTAATATTTGTTAAACTTGCTATTCACACATAACTTATTTTTTTTTATATTAAATCCTAAATTAAGATTGCCTATGTGAAAATACTATCATACGAGTTCAACACATAAGTAAAAAAAAAAAGTTAGCACGTAATTTCTCCTCCCCTCTTTTAAACTAGATCCAAATTTCACTATTTTTTTTACAACATTTTGCGGGAAAATAAAATACAAATCAATTAAAGAAAATCTTCAAGGTCTCTCTCCGAACCATCCCCGCCTCGACGACTCTTCACTTCTTGATAAAGAATAAACAAACCTACAACGCTAACAAAAGAGAACTAACAGTACTCATAACATAATATATAAAATTATTAAAAAGCATAGAACATAATTGATACAAAAATAAATAAATAGAAAGATGAAAGAAAACCAATTGAAGGAAAGAAGTAAACTTGGAATCAGAATATGCCAACAACACTTTTTTTTTAAAATTTTTAGAGAGAATAGGAGATGAGAGAAAGGGAGATTTATTTTGTTTCTGTGTGAGAGTTTCGTATGAAAGTCTTTGTGTCTCTATCTTTCATGAAAGTGAGTCTATCCTACTTATATAGTGAATAAAGCTATCAAGCAAAGAGACAAAAAAGGCAGACAATAAATTATTAATTTAAAGTTACCATAAAAATTAAATAAAAAAATCTGACTAATGGTCCCAAAAGGTAAAAGAGATAAATCCCGCAATATAAGTTTTCCAAAATTAATTAAGCATAAAATTTGGTCCAACCTTTACTATAATAAGTCAATTGAAACATTCAAGCTTAAAAATAAAGGAAACAATAATATACCACAAATTCACACGAAATCACAAGTCACCATTTATACAATAGTAAAAAACCAGGGATTAAATCAAGAGAATTATTTGAATATTTTCACCCCAAAATAGGGCAGAAATTTATAAAAATCAGTCTTTTCAATAGTTAGTTACCAAGAGAATGCAAGTTTTCCATAATAATACAGGAACCAATCCATCCAAAACAAATCAACTATGTGAAAAATTAGTCTAAGAATCAGCATAATCAAGACTAATCATAGCTCAATTAAGTCATTCCAATCTGAGAGGGCACCAGTCACATTTTTTAAACTAAAAAAAAATCTATTATCAATTCAGGTTCATAGAATCAAATCAACAACTCCCAGAGCAATATTAACATAAACATTTATAAGAATATTTTAGGGAAAAAAAACAGAAAGAAAGAAAAAACATAACTGCAATTCATCCATTCAATGACAGTAAAAAAAATGAGTTAAGAAGACCATACCACAAACAAATTCATACCTATCTGTTCCGAACTACCTTGAAACGAAAACAATGAACTACTTTCTTCATCAGTTTCATCATCGGAAAGGATGGATTATTTTGGCAATGTGAAGGGCTATTTGATGACTATTTTGGGGTGGGTCTTTGGGTTGGTTGGGTTTCCGGTGGTTGCAAGGTGGAGGAGAGGATGGAGCAGGAGAAATGGGGCGATTTGGAGGGGTTTTTACTGGCAAGGAGGATGGGGAGAGAAGAGAGGGGTCGCTGGGCTGTTTGTGGGGTTTTCTGGTGGGTTGAAGAAGAAGATGGAATCGTTTTGTTTGTGGTTGCCGACGGGGTTGCTGCTGGGTTATGCGAATGGTGTTTCGATAGAGGAGGGGAGAAGGGCGACAGAAAAGGGAGAGAAAGAGGGAGAAAAGGGTGATGCTGGCGGGGTCTCCTAGCGGGTTTGAGGGCTATTGTTTTCTGACGGTTGTGAGGGAAAAAAGGAAGTTTCTGGTGAAGGAGGGGATGAAGGCTGACAGCTAGTTAAGGGTTTCTTTGGGTGAGGTGAAGTGGAAAATGAAATGGGCTTTTTGGGTATTAGTATGTTAAAATGGAAAGTGAATTGGGGATTACAAACAGTGTGAAAGAAAGCAAATGGCTCACTACAATTGATATACAAAATGAAAGGTGAGTTTTCAAAGCAAAAGGCGGAGTGCATAGAAGTCCGTAGATTATGCAATATGTAACTCTTAAAAACACTAAATAAAATGGTGAGAACAAGCATATTAAATAATGAAAATAATTCATAAACATGATGGAAGTTCACACTTAGATCATGAAATTTGCCATAAGACGATAATGATGACGTCTTAAGCTATGATGTCTTGCGCCATGATAATCATAATTATATCCTAAGGTCTTGACATGATGTCCGTAGGACATGAATGGTGATGTCTTTGGACGATGACACCTTCGGATCATGAAAATCATAGATTAATTCCCTTGGCCATGAAATGATGTCCGTAGGCCATGAAGGATGACGCCTTTGGACTATGACACCTTAAGGGCATTATAAGCATAAATTAAATCCCTATGCCATGAAATGACTTAGGCTATGAGAATGATACCTTCGGACCATGATGCCTTAAGGGCATGATAGGCAGAAATTCAATGCATAGGCCATGAAATGATGTCTTTAGGCCATGAAAATGACGCCTTTGGATCATGATGCCTTAGGGGTATAATATTTCATGCAACGTTTCGGGTTTGTAATTTTTGGATATCTTACAAAATTTATTGGGCCAATATAATGCACAGATAATTTTGAGGCATCATACGATGCAAATATCGGGCACATGCATTTTTCTTGGGCACATGCAAATTCTCAGGCCAATGCAAATACAATGCAAATCAGGCACATACAATGCAAATATCAAACACATAAAATTTTCTTGGGTACATGCAATGCAAACATCGAGCACATAAAATTTTTCCTCGGGCATATACAATGCAAATATCGGGTATATACAATACAAATACAGGGCACATATAATGGAAATATTGGGCACATATAATGCAAATGATGGGTATATATAATGCAACTCTCGGGCATATATAATGCAAATCTCGGGAACATGCAATGCAAATATCAGGCACATATAATGCGAATGTCAGGCACATGCAATGCAAATACCAGACACATATAATGCAAATATCGGGCACATGCAATGCAAATATCAGGGACATATAATGCAAATATCGGACATATGCAATGCAGATATCAGGGACATATAATGCAAATATCGGGCACATGCAAATTTTTTGGTCAATGCAATGCAAAGTGTAGAGTAATATTTTGTCTTGCAGGAATGATGACTGTTCACAAAATATTGAGGTGTACACCTTTTTTTTTTTCATCCAAAGAAAAATTGTCCGTTCATAAGAAGGGGCAGGTTGATCTGTTTCTTCGTCATGACCAACATACTCCACTTGTTGTTAATATCCAGCCTTTTATCTTGCTGTTCTCTCAGATGCCGGTCTTCAGTTTTGGATTCAACATTATTGGAATTTTTGAAAGCCACTAAAAAATTTCTGCCCATTTTTTAGAAAAATGCTTCTAAGAGAATTTTTGAGATCCCCTAAAAAATTCTGCCGTAGTTACACGTCTTATAAGGAATATGCTCTTTTAGAAAGATTTTTGAGATCTTCTCAAAAATTCTGCCCCAATTCGTGATCAAAAAGGGGAATAAAGATTTTTATTATGATAAGACCAAACTCCATAGGAGCACCTACGTATCCCTCTTGAACGAGAATCAGGTTTGACGTAGTTCCAACTACAAAGTAAAAGAGCATGAAATCGAGCATTCCTTCGCAACAATTGAAATGACAGAGTCTAATCTTATTTCCTTGGAAGCTTAAATGTAGCAATCATAATCTCAGTGAGCCTTTATTGGAGTTTTCTTTATTGACTTTCATAATGCTTGCTAATAACTTGAAGATGGATTGTCTGATGTACCAGGCGTAAGTTCCTTCAATTAGATGACTTTGTTGTCAATTAGGCTTGAATCTTGTCCTTCAAGTCTCGAAATTCCTCTATGGTATGTCTGTCATGTCCCGAGAGGGTACACTAGTCGTGGCCGAACTCAGAGTCTATTGCTAGTCCCCAAGTGAACCACTCGGTCTCAAAATAGTCATTCAATCATTAGATACAATGGAAAGTATTAGAGTAAGGAAAATAAGATAGTGGGAAATGTAGTTACTTCTGCATCAATGAAAGAGGGCTATAGGCCAACAACATCAGTCTCAACATCTATGACATAATATGTGATGCCCGGTAAAATTACCGGAATACCTCTAAAGGGAGGGTATGTGCGTAACACATCTTTGAATGCTCGTATGATAAATCTGAGGCCAGATTTGTGATCAGCACGAAAAATTGAGTGGGATAATGGTCTCGGTCGATTTTTATAGCAACTCGTTCAAAAGATAATTTTTTGATCTGAAGCGCAAAATAGTATTAGTACACAACAGGAGCGCGTGGCTCACCCATCGCGGACCAACACTTATAATATTTTTAAATTTTTTGATGGGATTGAGAAAACTCGTTCATAAACTTATTATGAAAATACACAGTTCGCGATCGGTCCGCATCACGGACTGCATCTTCTCTGAGCTGAAAATTTCTAAATTATTATGAGGGGCATTCCATCAATTCCCCACCCAACCTAAACTCCATACATGATCTAATAAGGTTGTTTTGATGTAAAAGGGGTCTAAAACCCCCATTCTAAGCCCTATTCCAATATTCTACTCAGGTTAGGGCTTGAGGAGAGAAGAGAAGAGCTTGAGTTTGAGAGAATTGAGAAGAATTCTTGACGTGCTTGGTTGGTAGCTGCATCCCAGGCATGTAAGGCTAAATGAAAAACATGAGATTGTTCTCTCATGTGCCCCATAGATGGTCATAGATGAGTTGATGGTTCAAAAATCTACATGCATGAACACTTGACGATTTTTCTTAAAATTTTATTTGAAATTACATGATTTTCTATGTTGATGATCATTATACTATTTGTTTTCTTATATTGAACATTTTCATGAAAATTTGCATAACCCTACATGACTAAATTGAAAATCATGCATAATGAACTTGAGAATTGAGTCTAGAGCCTTGAGTCAAAATTGTTGAGTATGATGAGAGAATGATGATGTGTTAATAGACTTTGATTGTCTTATGAATCTTTGCAAATAAACTCTACCGATGTGTCTATTCAATTGCTTCCAATGATTGTTCTAAATCTTAAGTCATTGATGAGATTGATTGATGAGAGGGTTAAAGTCCATATGAGATACCAATTGTTGACGGGGTTCGGTCCCTATGAGATTGGTTGATATGGAGGTTCTATGAGCATTGAGTCATGGGAGGAGTATCGAGCACTGAAAGAGTGAGAATTAGTCTGACTTAAACTCGTCAAACTATGTCGCCAAATGTAGGTGAGGCATAGAACCATCACATATATTATGGTTCCTACGTGAGTAACAGTTATTGAAACAATAGAGGACTTATTGAGTTTTGACTCCATATTGGATGAGCTGATTTGGTTTTTGAGCGTTCCCTACTTGGAAAGTTTGGAACTACTGTGACAACATCAGGGTGATTGTTATACATTAATTGGCTCATAAGTGAGTGTTTTCGGGTAAGCGAAACTCTCATATGTTTCCTACCTTGAGTACTCCAAGTCTGAGATGCGTTTTGAGATGAGATGAGAGGAGGTGAGCTCCTTTGAGATGTGTCTGAGATGATTGATGAGTTTGAGTTATTAATGGGTCACTTGTCTACTCTTTATTCTTGCATAGATAGACATTAGGCGATTTGATGTTTATTTTAAGTCGATGTCGTTTCCGTAGTATTCCACTTGTTTATGTTTCACTCAACTATTTTACATACTAGTACATCCAAATAACTGATGTCCACTCTGGACTACATCGTTTTATGATATAGAGGCAGTTACTAGAGATCATCAACAGGCGCTCCATTGAAGACCTGAGATTTGAAGCTGATTTTGTGAGCCTCCCCTACTCTGGAGGATCCCCTACATTTATTTCATCATGCTTTAGAGTTAGATTGGACTATTTTCTTTATTTTGATTTGGGTAGCCATGGGTCTGTCATTGGCACCACACGATTAGTAATAGAGGCTTCATAGATGGTGGTTAAGTGTTGATGTTGAGATTGTGAGCTAGTTCTTTCTACTAATATTTATTATTATATATTCATTTTGAGACTTTAGATAAGATATGCCCATTTACTTACTTATACTTTCCGCTGTTCAGTAGAGTTTATAGATTGAATGATGTGATGAGGCTAAGTGGTTCGCTTGGGGACTAATAATAGTCTCTGAGTGTCGGCCACGCCAAAGGTACCCTCTCGGGGCATGAACTTGGTATCAGAACACATAGTTCAAGTGTCCTAGGGAGTCTATGAAGCCGTGTCTAGTAGAGTCTTGTTTATGGGTGTCTTGTCGACCACATTTCATAAGTAAGAGGCTATAGGACATTAGGAATTGTTACACTTTTCTTCTCATTCCAATTCGCACGATAGAGTTGAACTCTATGAAAACTCTCTTCTAATTTGTGCTTTACGTGTGCATAATTGACATCATGCCTCCCAGAAGAGCTGTCAGAGGAAGGGGACGTCCTGCCAAGCAAGCTGTTAACCCACCTGAGCCTTAAGCACCTGAGGAGCCCGTGGATCAAGCTGTCCCTGTTGGGCAACCTCCTTAATATGAGGTCTCCAATGCTTAGCTTCTCCAGGCTATTCAAGCTCTAGCCCAGGCTATCGCAGCACCTACTATGAGACAAGAAGCAGGTAGACCAAATTCCCATGACACCTCTAAAGTCCAACAATTGTTTAGGGTGAATCCGCCTAAGTTCATAGGGTCCGCATCCACTGAAGATCCTGAGAACTATGTGAAGAAACTTGAGAAGGTGTTCCAAGTGATGCATGTAGTTGATGCTGATAGGGTTGAACTAGCTGCTTACCAACTCAAGGGCATGGGTAGACTATGGTTCGACCAGTGGAAGAAAAGTAGAAGGGATGATTCTCCATGTTTGACTTGGCAGTGTTTGAGAAAGCCTTCTTGGGACGTTTCTACCCAAGAGAGAAAAGAGAAGCTAAGGTTAGAGAGTTCCTAAATTTAAAACATGGCTCTATGACTGTGCAAGAGTACGGTTTGAAGTTCACGCAACTATCTTGCTATGCTCCGGACATGGTTGCTGATATGAGGGGAAGGATGAGAATGTATGTTGATGGGTTGAATAGAGGACCCAAGAGAGATGGGAGAGGAACCATGCTTTTAAGTGATATGGACATCTGATGACATTTGTGCAACAACCTGATGAAGAGAGACATGTCAGGGAAGAGTTCAAGCGTAAGAAAGCTAAGACATCCAACCATGAGGTTTGAAGGAAAGGCAACAGCAACCGGTTTTCAGCACCATCATCTGCTAGTGCACTTGTGCCTAGAGGCAGGTATGATCAAAGGTTTCAGAATTTTGGAACTTATGGATTCCAGTCACAAGCTAGTGTGGCTCAAGGTTCGCAGGGTAAGCCACCATGTGATAAGTGTGAAAACATGCACTTGGGGAGATGTTGTGAAGGGAATGATGTGTGCTATGGATGTGGCCAATTGGGTCACTACAAGAAAGATTATCCAAAGGGAGCTGACCAGGCTCAGTCTACTACACCAGCCCCACCAGTTAGAGGAAACCAGAGAGCTACTACATCAGGCGCAGGATAACAAACCTCTTGTATGCCATGGGTAGTCCAAGATAAGGAGAATTCCCCAGATATTGTGACGGGTACGATCCGAGTCTTTACTTTTGATTGTTATGTTTTGATGGATCCAAGTGCCACATTGTCATTTGTATGTCCTTATGTAGCCAATAGATTTAGTAGAACCCCTAAGAGTCTTTTAAACCCTTTGATGTTTCTACCCTAGTGGGTGAGTCTATTAGAGCTGAGAGAATCTATAAAGCATGTGTAGTGTCCATCCATCACAGGGATACTCTTGCTGATTTGATTGAGTTGGAGATGGTTGATTTTGATTTGATTCTTGGCATGGATTGGCTTCACGCCTGTTATGCCTTTGTTGATTGTAGATCCCGAACCGTTAAGTTCCAATTTCCTAATGAACTGGTTCTAGAGTGGAAGGGTGATTCTGTTGCACTTAGAGAAAAGCTTATCTCATATCTTAGAGCCAGAAAGTTAATTTCCAAAGGTTGTATCCATCACCTCGTGCGAGTTAAATCTGATGATGTTGAGTCCCTACCTCTTAAGTCAGTCCTGATCGTTACTAAGTTTCCGGAAGTATTTTCTGATGATCTACCTGGAGTCCCTCCTGATAGGGAGATCGACTTTGGGATTGATGTTATTCCTGATACCTAGCTTATTTTGATTCTACCTTATAGGATGGCCCCCACTGAGTTGAAAGAGTTAAAAGAGCAACTGAAAGATTTGCTGGAGAAGGGCTTCATTCAGCCAAGTGTTTCACCTTGGGGTGCTCCTTTCCTATTCATGCGGAAAAAATATGGGTCCCTCAGAATGTGTATTGAATATAGGCAACTGAACAAGATCACGATAAAAAAAATATCCTCTCCCAAGGATGATGATTTGTTTGACCAACTTCAGGGCACATCTTGTTTCTCCAAGATAGACCTTAGATCTAGCTACCACCAATTAAAGGTGGGGAAATGTGACATTCTAAAGACATCCTTTTGGACTAGATATGGCCATTTTGAGTTCTTGGTCATGTCCTTTGGATTGACGAATGCACCTGTCGCCTTTATGGACTTGATGGATAGAGTATTTAGACAATATCTTTATATGTTTGTGATTATTTTCATCAATGATATTTTGGTGTATTCGAGAAGTAAGGAGGAGCATGATAACCACCTTAGAGTTGTCCTTCAGACTCTTAAGGACCATGAGTTATATGAAAAATTCTCAAAGTGCGAGTTCTGGCTTAAGTCAGTGGCTTTTCTAGGCCATGTTGTTTTTGGTGACGGTATTTGAGTGGATGCCCAAAAGATCGAAACGGTAAAGAACTACCCCTGATCGACCACTCCGACTGACATTCGAAGTTTCTTGGGGTTCGCAGGCTACTATCGTAGATTTGTGGAGGGATTTTCTTCCCTATCCGCACCATTGACTAAATTGACTCGGAAAAAGGTCATGTTTTAATGGTTCGATAAATGTGAAAAGAGTTTCCAAGAATTCAAAACGAGGTTGACTACTCCACTAGTCCTTACATTGCATGAGGGGACAGAGGACTTTGTAATTTACTGTGATGCTTCGAGGGTTGGATTAGGATGTGTACTGATGCAGAGAGAAGGCGATATTCTATGTTTCCAGGAAACTCAAGGTTCATAAAAGGAACTATCCAACCTATGATCTCGAGTTGGTAGCAGTTGTATTTGCACTTAAAATCTAGCGCCACTACTTGTATGGAATGAATGTGAATGTGTTCACCGACCACAAGAGCTTGTAATATGTTTTCAGTCAGAAAGAGCTCAACTTGCGACAGAGGAGATGGTTGGAATTGCTCAAGGATTATGACATGAGCATATAATACCACCCACGTAAAGCTAACGTTGTTACTGATGCTCTTAGCAAGTTGTCAATGTGTAGTACATCCCATGTGGAGGAAGGAAGGAAGGAAGGAGCTAGCCAAGGAAGTGCATCAGTTGGCTCGATTGGGAGTTCAACTTGAGGAAAACAATGAAGGAGGATTTAATGTTCAGGATTGGTCTGCTTCATCCTTAGTTGCTGAAGTGAAAGAAATGCAAGACCAAAATCCTTTCATACTCCAATTGAAGGAGACTGTCCACAAACAGAAAATGATTGACTTCTCCAAAAGGGAAGATGGAGTATGGATATACCAAAGTAGGTTGTTGATAGCATTCGAGATAGAATCTTGGCGGAAGCCCATAACACTAGATATTCCAATTATCCGGGCTCTACAAGATCTACCATGACTTGAGAGAAGTCTATTGGTGGAGTGGAATGACGAGGGATATTGCTGAGTTTGTTTCAAAATTCCCAAATTTCCAATAAGTGAAGGTTGAGCATCAACGGCCATGTGGATTGGCTAAGAACTTTGAGATTCCGGAATGGAAGTGGGAGATGTTTAAGTGGGAGATGTTGGAGAAGAGGAGTTGATTGGGCCTGATCTTGTCCACCAATCGATGGATAAGGTTAAGGTCATCAGAGAGAGGTTAAAGACTGCCTAGAGTCGCCAAAAACCTTATACCGATGTGAGGAGAAGAGATTTAGAGTTCAGGATAGATGATTGGGTGTATTTGAAAGTGTCACCTATGAAGGGTGTCCTCAGATTTGGGAAGAAAGAGAAGTTGAGTCCATGCTATGTGGGACCATATCAGATTGTAAAGAGGATTGGGAAGGTTGCTTATGAGTTAGAGTTGCCTTCCGAGTTAGAGGGATTCCATTCGGTATTCCATATGTTGATGTTGAAGAAATTCTTGGGAGATCCTGCCTTGGTGATTCCTGTGGATAACATTGGTGTGAAATATAGTCTATATTATAAAGAGGTTCCGGTTCAAATCCTTGATCGTTAGATTCATAAATTGAGGAACAAAGAGATAGTTTCAGTCAAAGTCTTGTGGAGAAACCAATTTGTTGAGGAAGCCACATAGGAAGCTGAGGAAAAGATGAAGGCCAAGTCTCCACACCTATTCGTGCCAAATGATGAGAGTGTTGAAGGTAAATTTCTTACCCTTCACTAAATTGATGTATCAATTCTTGATGTGACCTCCTATTCTAGAGTTGAGAGTTTGATTGATTGAGTTGAGTGATGAGATGAGTTTTGAATCTATTTGTGCCTTAATATCCACCTATACTCTTCATCCGAGGACGAATGATCCCAAGGGGGAGATGATGTAACGTCTAGTAAAATTATCAAAATACCCTTAGAGGGAGGGATGCGCATAACGCTTCTTCCAATACTCGTATGGCAAATCTGAGGCCAAATTTGTGATCAGCACAAAAAACTGAGTGGAAAAATGGTCTCGGTCAATTTTTAAAGTGACCCGATCAAAAGATACTTTTTCGACTGAAAGCACAAAACAATGTTAGTACGTGACAGGAGCGCGTCTCGCACCCATTGCGGACCAATACTTATATTCGTTTTAAAATTTTTGATGGGATCGAGAAACCCCGTTTAGAAACATTTTTAAAAAATACACAATGCGCGACTAGTCCGCATCACGGACTATATCTTCTCCGAGCTGAAATTGTTTATATAATTATGAGGGGCGTTCCGGTCAATTCTTCACCCCTCCTTAACTCCATACATGATCTAATAAGGCCGTTTTGACGCAAAAAGGGTCTAAAAGCCCCTATTCTAAGCCCTATTCCAACATTCTACTAAGTCTAGGGCTTGAGGAGAGAAGAGAAGAGCTTGATTTTGAGAGAATTGAGAAGAATCCTTGAAGTGCTTGGTCGCTAGCTTCATCCCAGGTATATAAGGCTAAATTAAAAACATGGGATTGTTCTCTCGTGTGCCCCATAGATGGTCATAGATGAGTTGATGGTTCAAAAGTCTACATGCATGAACACTTGATGGTTTTTCTTAAATTGTTTTTTTGAAATTACATGATTTTCTATGTTGATGATCATCATACTATTTATTTTCTTAAATCGAACATTTTCATGAGAATTTGCATAACCCTACATGACTAAATTGAAAAGTATGCTTAATGAACTTGAGAATTGAGTCTAGAGCCTTGAGTTGAGATTGTTGAATATGGTGAGAGAATGATGATGCGTGACGGGAAAAAAAGCTACTGGGCTAAGGAATTGCACAGGAGGATAGATACCTGGACGTGGTAAAATCCACGCGGCCCTTCTTAAATAAAAGGTAAATAGCTGACCCTCCTTTCACAACAAGGTAGCCGTAGGGGAACCTATGGCTGGATTGAATCCCTCCCTATCCGAGATGTGCTCTTGAAGGATCTCCCTCGACATCACAGTTAGGTCTTAGAGAAGGAACTGATTTACCGCTCCATGGGTAAGTAGCCAACTTCGTATAATCATTCCGTGCTTTGCGCTAGATTCAGTAAGGTGATACACATTTTTGAAAGAACAAGGGAAAATAGCTCTTATTAAGAGAATGGATGCTTTGGGGTTCCCTCTAACCTGTAACTCTAAATTGAATAGACTTTGATTGTTTTATGAGTCTCTACAAATGAACTCTACCTATCTGTCTATTCAATTACTTCCTAATGATTGTTCTAAATCTTAAGTCATTGATGAGATTGATTGATGAGAGGGTTAAGGTCCTTATGAGATACCAATCGTTGACGGGGTGCGGTCCCTATGAGATTGGTTAAGATGGAGGTTTTATGAGCATTGAGTCATGGGAGGAGTATCAAGTACCGAAAGAGTGATAGTTAGTCCGACTTGAACTCGTCAAACTATGTTGCCAAATGTAGGTGAGGCATAGAACTATCACATATATTATGGTTCCCTCATGAGTAACAGTCCTTGAAACAATAGAGGACTTATTGAGTTTTTACTCCATATTGGGTGAGATGATATGGTTTCTGAGTGTTTCCTACCTGGAAAGTTTGGAACCACTATGGAAACATCAGGATGATTGTTGTACATTTACTGGCTCATAAGTGAGTGTATTCGGATATGAGAAACTCCCACAAGTTTCCTACCTTGAGTACTCTGGGTCTGAGATGAGTTTTGAGATGAGATAAGAGGAGGTGAGCTCCTTTGATGAGTTTGAGATGATTGATGAGTTTGAGTTATTGATGGGTCACTTGTCTACTCCTTATTCTTGCATAGACATTTGACGATTAGATGTGATTTGATGTTTATTTTGAGTCGATGTCATTTCCATAGTATTCTACCTGTTTTTGTTTCTCTCAGCTATTTTACGTACCAGTACATTCCAAGTACTAATGTCCACTCTGAACTGCATCATTTTATAATGCAGAGGCAGGTACTAGAGATCATTAACAGACACTCCATTGAAGATTGAGATTCGAAGCTGAATTGATGAGCCTCCCCTACTCCGGAGGATCCCCTACATTTATTTCATCATGCTTTAGAGTTAGATTGAACTATTTCCTTTATTTTTATTTGGGTAGCCATGATTCTGTTATTGGCACCACATGATTAGTAAATGAAGCATTATAGATGGTGGTTATGCCTTGATGTTGAGATTGTGAGCTAGTTCTTTCTACTAGCTTTTATTATTATCTATTCATTTTGAGACTTTAGATGAGATATGCCCATTTACTTATACTTTCTGCTGTTCAGTAGAGTTTATTGATTGAATGATGTGATGAGGCTAAGTGGTTCGTTTGGGGACTAGCAATAGTCTTTGAGTTCTGGCCACGCCAAGGGTACTTTCAACAGTGCATCTGCTGAAGTCCTCTATCTCCTGTATCTGCATGATGAAACGATGCAGCGCCTAGTGGCGTCAGTATGTGGAATGTACGGTATGTAAAATGGCTCAAAAAATAGATAAACCTCAAACTCTATCAATCAACTTGACTCAAGACAAAAATCCTCATCTCATAACTCAACTTAGGTAAATCATGCAAGTTTAAGGTTTGAAATCATGCTTTTAGAATTAGACTCAGTATTTGATGCAACTCAGTTCGAAAGACTCATGAGACGTTCAACAAAAGTGTTTTCCTTGAAGTTTCTCTAACCTACATAACTCTCCACCCCACCATGAGTTTTAGTGATGTACAACGAAAAGACGTCGTTGCCACGTCTATCATAAACTTTCCAAGGAATAGGACGTCAACCTGTACCTCTCTCTCTTGGATCCAAAGAGAATGTCCATCTATTGGGACATGGGCCACCAGAATTATCTTGGGTGACCATCCTACGCTGGCAACGTATTTTTGGGGTGCTCCTCAATCACCCAACTCGGTGCTCAATACTCCTTCCAAGACTAAAATGTATTAATAGAAATGAATTCAAACTCATCTCTAACAAGTCAACTCAGTTCTAAATAACTCAACTCAATTTCTCAATAAATTGGGACCATTATTCATGCAATGCAACTCAAGACTCTAACTCATGCCATGAAAGACTCTCACTGAATTCGGTCAAGTAAATCATATCATCTAGGCTAAACACATAAGACATAATAAATATTCTTTACATACGTATATTAAAAAAAGAAAACATAATTCCCGGGTTTAATTTACCGGGTTTAGAAAGTTAAATTCATAAGTTTCAATTTTGTCTGCAAGCAAAGAAACTACTAAATTTAGGGCTAGGGTATTAGGCATTCGAATAACATTCGTATTTCATGGTAATAACGATGCAACTCTTAAATTTTCTCAAATATTTTCATGAAAACTCTAACATGTACAAGAATTTGGAACTCAAGAACCACATGATTTAAAACATTCAATTTATACTCATGATCTTAACTCAAAAGACGAAGGGGCGTGTGGATGAACATAATCCAACGCTTTAGGTAGCCTTACATACCTGGGATGAAGCTTTCAACAATCACTTCAAGGATTTCTCTTGAATTCCTCAATCTGAAGCTCTTCTCCTCTTTCCTCAAGCTTAGCCTTTTTAGATTGTTAGAAAAGGACTTTAAAATGGGGTTTTAGACCCTTTTTACGCCAAAATAACCTAATAAGATCATGTATTTCATTTAGAAGGGGTTGGGAGTTAGCCGGAATGCCCCTCATAAAATTTTAGAAATTTTTCTTTCTTGGAATAACTCCGTCCGCAATGCGGACCGGTCGCGTACAGTGTATTTTTCTCCGAAATATTTCAGATTGATTTTTCCTAATCCCGTCAAAAAATTTTCAAGAAAAAGTCTAAGTCCACTACAATGATGCGACGCGCCTCCATCGCACACTGACACTGTTTCGATTTTCGGGTCAAAAAATTATCTTTTGATCCGATTGCTCAAAAAATTTACTTAGACCATTAGCCCACTCAATTTTCATGCTAATTAGTAATTCGATCTCGGATTTGCCATACAAGCATGAGAAGATGCGTTATGCGAACATCTTTCCTCTAGGGGTATTTTCGATAATTTCACCGGGCGTGGCATCATCTCCCCCTTGGGATCATTCGTCCTCTAATAATGAGTAAAGATGGATATCAAGGCACGAATAGACTCAAGATTTATCTCAACACTCACTTCAACCAATCAAACTCTCGACTCCTCCTCAAACTCAACTAACTCTACTCTGACTCAAGAATAGACAATAAATTCAAGAATAGGTCAACCAATTTAGTCGCGAGCAAGAAATTTACCTTTGAAATTCTCATCACTTAACAAATAGGTGCGGATACTTGATTCTCATATCTTCCTCAGCTTCCCACGTGGCTTCCTCAACAAACGGATTTCTCCATAGGACTTTGACTGAGGCGATCTCTTTTTTTCTCAGCTTGCGAATTTGATGATCAAGGATTTGGACAAGAACCTCTTCGTAGGATAAGCTATCCTTCACTCCAATGCTATTAACAGGGATCACCAAGGTAGGATCTCCCAAGCACTTCTTCAACATCGACACATGGAATACCGAATGAATTCCATCTAACACGGAAGGCAACTCTAACTCATAAGCAACATTCTCAATTCTCTTCACAATCTGATATGGTCCCATATAGCATGGATTCAACGTTTTCTTCTTCCCAAATTTCATGACACCCTTTATAGGTGACATTTTCAAGTACACCCAATCATTTACCTCAAACTCTAAGTCTCTTCTCCTCACGTCGGTATAAGATTTCTGGCGACTCTGTGCAGTCGTCAATTTCTCTCTAATGACCTTAACATTCTCCATCAATTGGTGGATATGATCAAGCCCAATCAATTCTACTTCTCCAACCTCAAACCACCCAATTGGTGATCTACATCTCCTTCCATACAAGGCTTCATAGGGAGCCATTTGAATGCTTGCATGATAACTATTGTTATATGTAAATTAAATCAATGGTAGATTACCATCCCTCTTGAAATCAGGAACACATGCTATCTTTGGAATGTCACACTCCCTCACTTTCAACTGATGATAGCCTGATCTGAGGTCTATTTTTGAGAAGCATAAGGAACCCTAAAGTTGGTCAAATAGATCATCTATCCTGGGGAGAGGATATTTATTCTTGATCATAACATTGTTCAGTTGCCTATAATCTATGCACATTCTGAGAGACCCATCTTTCTTTCTCACGAATCGGACGGGAACACCCCAAGGAGAAATACTTGGCCTAATAAAGCCCTTCTCTAACAAATCCCTCAACTGCTCTTTCAACTCTTTCAACTCAGTCGGGGCCATCCTATAGGGTGGAATTGAGATAGGTTGGGTATCGGGAAGAACATCAATCCCCAAGTTGATCTCCCTATCAAGAGGGACTCCAGGTAGATCCTCAGGAAACACTTTTGGAAACTCACTCATACTCAGGACTGACTCTATAGTAGGAGGCTCAGCATCATCAGACTTGACTCGCATGAGATGGTAGATGCCCCCTTTAGAGATTAACCTTCTAGCTCTAAGGTAAAATATAAATTTGCCCTTAGGTGCAATAAAATCTCCCCTCCATTGTATAACAGGCTCATTTGGGAACTGAAACTTGATAGTTCGGGTTCTATAGTCAACAAAAGCATAGCAAGCATGGAGTTAGTCCATGCCAAGGACACATCAAAGTTAATCATTTCTAACTCAACCAAATAAGAAAGAGTATCCCTATGATAGACAAACACTTTGCAATCTCTATAAACTCTCTTGGCTATGATAGACTCACCAACAGGAGTAGAAACAGGGAAAGGCTCAAGTAAACACTCGGGGAGAATCTCAAATTTTCTAGCCACATATGGTGTCACAAAGGACACCGTTGACCCTGGATCAAGAAAAACATAAAAATCAAAAGTAAAGACTCAAAACATACCCGTCACGACATCTGGTGCAACCTCTTGGTCTTTTCGGTTCCCTATTGCATAAAGACGGTTCGTCCCTCCGCTTGTCCCCGGTGTAGTACTTCTCTAGTTACCCTTGGGTGGTGTCATCGTAGTAGAGACTGCGTCTTATTACCCCAAAAAAGACATTCCTTCAAGAAGTGACCTGCCTGACCACACTTGTAGTAAGCACGTCCTCCGTCCTCGCACTCTCCCGAATGCATCCTGTCGCACTTCCCACAAGGTGGTTTCCCTCTCGAGCCAAGGGTCACACTGGCTTGCAAACCTATGCTCTAAAGTTTGATAGACCTTAGGATCTTTGACAATACCTGACATTTGGAGTTGGTGCACTGGCTGATGATGGTGCATACCCCGAATACCTCTTCTGAAAGTAAGACCTGTCTCTCTTATCCTGTTTGTGCTGGCTAGGATCATGCCCGGTAGACTTGGATTTCTTGCTCAAATTCTCTTCCCTATCTTTCTTCTTGTCCTCCTCAGTGTGCTTGTTATATACTATGATTCTGGAGATATCCATGCCCAGGATAAGTAATGCTGCCTTACACACCCTATTCACCTTTTTACCTAACTCGGACACGAACTTTCTCATCCTCGCACATATAAAAAAACTACTAGACACGGCTTCATAGACTCCCTAGGACTCTTGAACTCTGTGCTCTGATATCAAGCTTTTCACGCTCCAAGAGGGTACCCTAGACGTGATCGACACTCAGAGACTATTGGTAGTCCCCAAGCAAACTACTCGATCACAAGACAATAATTCAATCATCAGATACATCAGAAAGTATTAGAGTAAGGAAAATAAGATAGTGGGCAATTTAGTTACTTCTACATCAATGAAAGAGGGCCATAGGCCAACAACATCTATGACATAATAGCTTGTTTAAAGAACTCAATTCAAATACGGAAAGTCCCCAACATCAAATCCTCATCTCTAGTTTATGAATCCTCTGCCTCTACAGCCTAAGATGGTACCATGAAAGGCCATGGCTACCCAACTCAAGAGAGTAAAGCAACTAGTAAGATAAAAGAAAAGCTCCTCCAGATCACGGGCGGGGGGGGGGAGGGCTCACCAATATCTAGAACTAGGAAACTCTGAACCTCAACAATACGTCTTTCGAAGTCCTCTATCTTCTGTATCTGCATCATGAAATGATGCAGCGCCGAGTGGCTTCAGTACGTGGAATGTACGGCAAGTAAAATGGCTCAAGAAATAGATAAATCTCAAACTCGATCAATCAACTCAATTCAAGACCCAACTCCTCATCTCGTAACTCAACTCAGGTAAATCATGAAAGTTTAAGGTTTGAAATAATGCTTTTAGAATCTGACTCAGTATTTAATGCAACTCAGATTGAAAGACTCATGATATGCTCAACTCAAGTGTTTTCTAGGAAGTTTCTCTAACCGACATAACTCTCTACCCCACTTTGAGTTTTTGTGATGTACAACGAAAAGACATCGTTGACACATCCGTCCTAAACTTGCCAAGGAATAGGACGTCAACCTCTACCTCTCTCTCTTGGATCCAAAGAGAATGTCCATCTATTGGGACAAGGGCCATCAAAATTATCCTGTGCGACCATCTTATGCTGGCAACGTAGTTTTTGGGTGCTCCTCAATCACCCAACTCGGTGCTCAATACTCCTTCTAAGACTAAAATGTACTCATTGAAATTAACTCAAACTCATCTCTTTGAAACATCTCAAACAAGTCAACTCAGTTCTCAATAACTCAATTCAATTTCTCAATAACTTGGGACCATCATTCATGTAGTGCAACTCAAGATTCTAATTCACGCCATGCAAGACTCTCATTGGTTTCGGTCAAGTACATCATATCATCAAGGCTAAACACATAAGAAATCATAGATATTCTTTACATACATATATGAAACAAGAAAACATACTTCCCGAGTTCAATTTACTGGGATTGGAAGGTTAAATTCATAAATTTTCAATTTAGTCTCTAAGCAAAAAAAATACTAAATATAGGGTTAGGGTATCAAGCATTCGAATAACATTCGTATTTCATGGTAATGACAATGCAACTCATAAATTGACTCAAATATTTTCATGTAAACTCTAACATGTACAAGAATTTGGAACTCAAGAACCACCGGATTTAAAACATGCAATTTATACTTATGATCTTAACTCAAGAGACGAAGGGGCGGGTGGATGAACATAATCCAACACTTTAGGTAGCCTTATATACCTGGGATGAAGCTTTCAACAATCACTTCTAGGATTCCTCTTGAATTCCTCAATCTCAAGCTCTTCTCCTCTTTCCTCAAGTCCTAGTCTTGTTAGATTGTTAAAAAAGAACTTTAGAATGGGGTTTTAGACCCTTTTTTATGTCAAAATGACCAAATCAAATTGTGTATTCAGTTTAGGAGGGTTTCGGAATCGTCTGGAATGCTCCTCACAAAATTTTAGAAAATTTTTCGCTTCGGAATAACCTAGTCCGCGACGCGGACTGATCGCGTACAATGTATTTTTCTCCAAAAGTTTTCGAATGAGTTTTCCCAATCCCTTTGAAAATTTTTGAAAAAAAACAAGCATAAGTTCACTACAGAGGCGCGACATGTTTCGGTCGCGCACCGACACTATTTTGGTTTTTAGGTCAAAAAATTATCTTTTGATCCGGCCGCTCTAAAAATTGATCGAGAATTTTTGTGCTGATCACAAATTCTATCTCAGATTTTTCATACGAGTATTGGAAGATGTGTTATGCACATATCCCCCCTCTAGGGGTATATCGGTAATTACACCGGGCGTTACAATGTCCCTTCATTCCTAAATGGTAAGCATGGATTTTACTGTTGTCAAGCCAGTTTGCATGTGTTTTCATCACTATTGTAGGAATAGGAGTGACATGGACATCAACCTTTAGTTTTTCATAGAGTTGAACTATAGGTTCGGCTAAAAGAGTGTAAATTTTGGTAGGATTCTTCTTAGCATAGAGTTTTTTGTGGAGTTGTATTTGTTTAATGAACTGATGTTGTGTGAGAGGCACATGGTATGGGAACTTTTGGTATAGAGGTAGTGTTTGATAGCGAGGTAGTGCCATTGGATATGATATCATTGGATTTCAAGTGAGTTGGGGGATAAGTCTTTGTGGTTGTAAAGAGGGATATATAGGCTTGGAGGTGTTGGCATGTTTTTGGGAAGTATAGAGGTAATTTAGCGAAGGCATAATTGATGGATTCAGAGGTTAAATGGTAGTGTGAGTGGTTAGAATGTGATTTGTAAATATGGTCTGATTGGTGCTAGGATAACCACCCATGCTTTTACTAAAAGAGGAGTTAAGAGGCATTGACAGCTTGGCCTAATTTCGTATGCTAACCAATTCTTCTTATAATTTCATTACTTTCTGCTCCAATCTTAGAATCGAATCATTCGGAGAATGGTCCTAATGCAAAAGACCTCGTTGAGCCAAAGGTAGGCCTAATTCAACAAGCAAGTGATTTATGATAGTTAATCCAAGCTTTAAATTGTAAATTGTAGTTTAGAGTCAGAGGTAAAAATAAAATAAAAAAACTAATTTATTGAATAAGCCAAACCATTACATCAAGGGAAATAAATTTTGAAAAATCAAAACCTAAGGGGCGAAAGGAATAACAAAAGGGGGGAAATAAACTAGAACATAATTAAAATCTTCTAATGTGAGGGCTTCGATATGTTGGGACGATTTTCTCCCTCATCTTTGGAGTGATATCATAATATTTGTGCAATAGGTTGTGGGCCTAAGCTCTCTCTTTCAAATCCTCATACCCGAGTTAACCTCCTCGATCCAGATCTACTCTCTTAGCGTCCTCCAAAATCCACAAAGAGTATTTGGGAGTCATTAGGGCGATTTCCTGAAGGAAAAGCGTCAACACTCTTTCCCACCTTCTACATATATCATACACCTTTGGAATCTACTCTTCAAATTCATACTCGGAGTGGATCGTATTAGATCGCAAAGGAATTAATTGAATCAAACCTAATTATCTAAGTGCTCTTAAAGGGGCGTATGGTTGGACTTCTTTCAAATTGATGAGCTCAATATAGTAAAATCATCTCCTCGTTCTGTCATGCGTGAGGGGTTCAACCAATAGTATTTTCACTGGATGTTGTAACCAGAGAGACCTCTCATGAATCTAACCCACTCTTCGACACCCACTAGCTCAAAGAATCTACACATCATCCTTGTTGGGTGGGTGTGAATTTTATTTCCTACTCCATCAAGAATGTCCATCAGATTTGCCCTTTTTGAAAAGTGCTCGATTACCCAAAGTTGTAACAAGAAATTGCATCCCTCAAAGAACCTTTCACCTCAAACACATTTGGACAACACCCTCATCATTTATGCTGATATCATGGGAACGAGCATATTCCCCCCAAAATCCCTTCCTTTAGCTAAAAGAGCGCACGATGTAGATTAGGCAAGTATCTATATTTTTGTCTTCTCTCGGAAAGATTAGGGTACCGAATAGTGCGACCACAAAGGCATTCACGGGATGCACCTCCCATTTTGCTGCTGAACAAGAAAACTCTCTCTTGAAGTTTTCATAACTATCTAGATGACCGAAGCAAGAATACAGAAAGTCCAATGAAATCCATTCAAAATTCAAGCAGGCTAGCTTAGGCTTGTACACTAAGCCCAAATGCTTCATGAATTTCTTAGGAGTTTTTCTCTGTGGGACGATTATGCTCCTATCCTAGTAAATCAAGTCAATGAACCCACTAATTTCCTCAAGTGTGGGAGTCAACTCAAAGACACGAAATTTGAGGACAATCCTAGCAGGGTCCTAAAATTTCAATAATGCTTTGATCAAGTAGTGGTACGGAACAACATAGATCAAATATGTCAACCCTCCTAATATTTGAGCAACCTCTATATCACAATCCCGCTTAATATTTTCTTAACATCTATGGAGTTTGTGATCGATGCCCATTACCATTTGATTATTGGCAAAGTATGGGGAGGCCATTAAGTTCTTTCTACACATAAAGAAAGAAAATAAAGATTCTAAACCTCATTTTAACAATATTTAGGCTTAGATTAAACTATGGTGATCACATAGATGCATAATATGTAGTATTTTATCTTGGAGGATGATTGGACCCTTTATACTTAAACAAGGTGGCTACTATTATTGTAGATTGACCCCATGAGCCAAACTACCTGGGGTTTGTACACACATGGACTAAATTTTGGGGTAGATAACTCTATTCTAGGTTTCTACAAAGTAGGTTAGACACAGAATGAGGGTGGTCCTATGCGAGAAGAACATGGTCCAATGGTGGTAAGACCATCTGTTATTCACCATGAATGCGCTTACTCTCTAAATTTTGAATTTTGAAGAGAAGGCGCAAGAAGAGCGAAGGCACAACATCATCTTACAAAGAGATAAAAAAGGATATCCCAAGTGGGGGTGATGATTCGCGGAAATACGACTCTTGCAATGCTTTAAACAAAAGATTTTTGAGCGTTCTCAAACAAATTTGTTAGTTTTATGTGCGTGTTTTTATTGTTTTTCAGGAACATGGTGAAGACATGGAATAAGGGGCAAAGTACAAGAAAATAATTGAGGAAAAAGGCACAAGGGTCACCTTATGGAGACCTCCACGGCCCATGCAACATTACACGGTCCGTGAAAGGCCACGTAGGACTGGCTTGAGCGAAGAAGTCAAGAATAAAGCTAAGTAGGGGAGCACGAGCGTCCGCATGGCTCGTGTAACATAAGACGGACCGTGTGGTGCACTGTAGCCCCACACTTAGTGTGCTAAAGTGTGGATGGAGCAAAGAATCCAAGGCAACTCTCACGATATATTTTCACGGGCCGTGGGAATCGACACGGTCCGTGCCCCTCATCGTGAAAATGACGTACGTTGAACCTTGGGGGGTGAACCTTGGGATTGATTATCGTATGTAGTGTTCTTCGCTTTAACTTCTTCCTAATGAGTCGACGCGTCATGGTAAACCTGTATTTGTTACATGCCCGGGAGGGATGTAGTGATTAGGAAAAGAATTCTACAACAAAAATTTGGGGTTTTTAACCTAGTCTAAGTACTTGAGACCGAAAGATGAGAGTATTCTAAGATATAGAACAAGGGTTAAAATTGTAGCCATTCTGAGATTGGAAGGTGATAAGTGTAATACATCTAAGAAGGCCCGGAAGGTGATCTAAGTGTTTTATAACATGTTTGATCTTGTATGTGTAATCATGAATGGGTTTACCACATAAATTTTGCTATCATATTAGACGTCATGGGGAACAAAACCCTAGCTTCTCATCAACTATTGGAAATCGAGTAGTCATCGTACGCGTTAGTTACTCTACTTTAGGAATCTAGTTTGAAACATTAGAAACCCTCATTTACTTTATGCAGTTTTATTTTGGAATAAAAATTACATCTGAAAAAGGGTGCTAATAAATTTATTCTCACGCATTCCCAGTAGGATCGACCTCAACTCTTATTGAGTTCTATATTTGATCAAGTGCTACTTTACTATTTCGTTTGGAGTGTAAGTTTGGGTGTATCAAATTTTTGCACCGTTGCTTGGAAATATGGCGAAGTAATAGTCTATTAGTTGCTACCTCTGTGTATAATACTAGTCCCTTACTTTTATTTCTCGTTTTGATCTTTGTTGGGAACCAATATTGCATGCCAAAAACCCGAAGAAAGGGTGAAGCTTCCCTACGACCCTGAACTCACTAAGTCGATCCGCAAAATGAATGCCCAGGACCGCAAAGTAGCATGGCTGAGAGAGTTAGCTGTGAATCCTGCAAATAGGGGAAAGGACGGTCTGAGTGAAGATGACCTCGCTAGTAATGGGGTGCCACCAGCGGCACCACTTCGACAGGTACCACTTGTGCCACCACTGTAGCAGCAACCCATTTTGGGACCTCATGGGCCAAGAATCCTCGAGTAGCGAATGAAGATGATGAAGGTGCTGGGACCCTAGTGTTGCCCCCACTGCCTGTCGGTGTCAAGTTCACCATCACTAGCACTATGCTGCAGATGCTACAGTTGAAAGGGTTGTTCATTGGAGCCGTAAATGAGGACGCAAATAAGCATATATGAACTTCTTGGCAACATGCCAATCATCAGAAATTCCAAGGGTTAGTCAGCAAGCACTCAGGTTGAGGCTATTCCTATTGTCTCTTTCGAGTGAGGCGGCAAAGTGGCTGTATGAGCTTCCTCATGATTCATCCGTACTTGGGGAGAGTTAAAAGGAGTCTTCTTAGAGAGGTTCTTCCCTGTATAGAGGCAGCTGAAGATCAAAGATGAGATTTGGTCTCATAAACAACTGCCAAATGATGCACTACATGAATCGTGAGAGAGATTTAGGCAGAAACGCAAGCGATTCCCCAACCACCATCTCACAGATGAACAATTGAAAGCAGTCTTCTACAGGTCTTGCAACTTTGTGACTAAACCTATCATTGATGCGGTGTGTGGGGGATCATACATGTCCAGAACATTCCCAGATATCATAGTGATCTTGGATCAAGTAGCTAAGAACAATAGGGCATGGTACACCAGAGATGGAGATTGCTCTAGGACTATCTTTGAAATGACTGCAGAGCAACGAAAAAAGAAGGAAGAGTGGGTTAGGACATAGCCCACATGCAGACCCAGATGGACTTGCTGACTAAGAGGTTGTTTGGTAGAGGCCTATCAAAGGTAAAATCTATGGACACACTGCCCAGGTATGATAATCAAGGCTATAACTACGATGAAGAGGCTCACTTCTTGGGCAGTCGGGGGGGTTATCAGGCAACCAACTCCGATAACCAAGGTCGGAACTATGGTCATGATAACTTCCAAGGGAACTAGCAAAGCAGACATGGCTATAGAAATCGTGATCACCAAAATGAGGGTAATAGAAACTCGAAACTAGAGGAGATGATGACAAAGGTTCTTGACAAGGTGGACTCCACTGAGGCAGGAATGCGAGATATAAAAGGAGAAATGTCCAATGTATGACAATTGGTCGACTCACATTCTACCTCAATCAAGTAACTCGAAAAATAGTTGGGACGACTGTTAGCTTCATAGAATCAGAGGAAAGCTGGGTCACTTCCTTGTGACACCATTCAGAACCCAAAAAATAATGGCTACTGCATGGCTGTGACCACGAGGAGCGACAAGGTATTTTGTAACCCTGTTGTGGTTCATGATGCAAGTCTTGATAGAGCTGATGGCTAGGTACCTCACCTCTAGAGGTGCATGATGATGACGTGAGTGACGAGATTGATGCAGTACTAACGGAGCCTGAACTTGCTAAAAAGGGCAAAGAGTTAGACAAACCCACTACTCAGTCTCTGTCGGTCATCCTAAAGTCACCACCGCCATTCCCACAGAGGTTGAGGAAGAAGGTTGAAGATGGAAAGTTTCAGAAATTCTTGTCTATGCTGAAAGAGCATTCAGTGAATATTCCTCTAGTGGATGCACTAGAGCAGATGCCAGGCTATGCTAAGTTTATGAAAGACTTAGTCACTAAGAAGAGGACAGCCACGATCAAGTCGACAAAAAATCTTCATCACTGTAGCGCCATTGCCACAAAATCCCTGGTTGAGAAAAAGGGGGATCTGGGAGCTTTCACTATCTCGTGCATTATTGGAGCTTATGACTTTGCACGAGCCCTCTGTGACTTTGGCACCAACATCAACTTGATGCTGTTATCAGTTTATCAGCAGTTGGGTTTAGGATCCCGCACACTCACCACCGTGCAACTACTTATGGAAGATAAATCAGTGAAGCAACCTGTGAGGATTTTGTTCGATGTGCTGGTCCGTGTAGGTAATTTCATCTTTCCTATGATTTTGTCATTCTAGATTTTAGAGTGGACTTTGATGTCCCCATCATCCTCAGGAGATCATTTCTGGCGACCGGTAGGGTATTGGTAGATGTGGAATATGGGGAACTTACCTTTAGGCTGAATACTGAGGAAGTGAGGTTCAGTGTGTGTGTTGCGATGATGAGATCCAAAGAGGTCGCAATAATGTCTGTCATGGATGTGGAGGATGATCGTTTTTCTGATATTCCACTTGAAGAAAAGTTGAATGTGGGCACAATAGTGATAGTGCTAATGAACTTCCCGGAGGATGGTGTTAAGGGGTACAATGACACTGTGAATGCTTTATAGGGCAGGGGAACCAGACCGTTTGTCCCCAGGAAGTTGGACTCGGACCTAAAAATAGACCGATGCCTCCAACCAAACCTTTTATTGAGGAGCCTCTTGCTGTGGAGCTCAAGGAGCTGCCCCAACACTTAAGGTATGCATTTTTGGCACTAATTACAATTTTCCGATGATTGTGGCTGTAGATCTTTCGAAAGACCAGGTGAATGAATTGTTCGGTGTTCTCCAAAAGTTCAAAAGAGCTATTGATTGGACCATTCCAAATATTATGTAGGGATTCCTCTAAGGATACGCACGCACAAGATCAAGTTGGAGGATAACTGTGTTCCCAATATTGAGCACCAACCTAGGTTAAATCCACCCTTTCAAGAGGTAGTTAACAAAGAGATTATCAAGTGGCTGGATGCTAGGATGGTATACCCTATCTCCGACAACAGATGGGTTAGTCCAGTGCAATGTGTTCCAAAAAACAGGGACATGATAGTTGTGGCCAATGAGAAAAATGAAGTTGTCCCCTTGCGACCTTTCATGAGGTGGTGAGTGTGCATGGACTACCAAAAGCTGAATAGATGAACTTTGAAGGATCACTTCCCCATGCCCTTCATGGACAAGATGTTAGATAGGTTGGCAAGCAGATGGTGGTATTACTTCTTGGGCGAGTATTCAGGCTACAATCAAATATCCATAGCCCGGAGGATCAGGAGAAGACTACCTTCACTTTCCCTTATGAGACTTTTGCTTTCGGGAGGTTGCCATTCGGGCTCTGTAATGCCCCAACAACTTTTCAACGATTATGATGTCGATCTTTTCGGACATGGTTGAAAACGCCCTTGAGGTATTGATGGATGACTTCTCTGTAGTGGGTGATTCCTTTGACAACTGTCTGTTGAATCTTAGCAGGGCATTACAACGTTGCTAGGAAGCAAACTTGGTGTTGAACTGGGAGAAATGCCATTTCAGAGAGGATAGTCCTTGGCCACAAGATTTCTGATAAGGGAATAAAGGTAGATAAAGCAAAGATTGAGGTTATTGAGAAGTTTCCACCACCCATATTAATGAAGGGGGTCCGGAGTTTTCTTGGATATACGGGATTCTACTATTGATTCATAAAAGATTTCTCCAAGATTGCACAACTACTGTGCAAAATACTGGAGAAAGATGTGAAGTTTCAGTTTGATGACAGCTATCGGCAACCTTTGAGACCCTAAAGAAAAGGTTAACCTCTGCACCCGTGGTAGTGGAACCTGACTGGGCTGCCCCTTTTGAGGTGATGTACGATGCAAGTGGGTTTGTTGTGGGTGTTGTGCTAGGGCCAGAAGCGCAACAAGATTTTTCTTCCTATTTACTATGTCAGTAAGACCTTAAATGATGCACAAAGGAATTATACAATGACTGAGCAGGAGTTGTTGGCTGTGGTGTACGCGTTTGACAAGTTTCAGTCCTACTTATTGGGCACAAAGGTGATTATGCACATAGACCATGTGGCATTGAGGTATCTGATGACAAAGAAAGATGCTAAGCTGAGGATAACTGTAATGACCCTGAACATGGTTTTGACTTTTTGTGCCCGAAACTAGTTTAAATGAGTTTTCTCGGGTTTCGGCCAAGGGGACCTCAAATTAAAATTCTAATAATTTCGTTGGATCCGGAACATCAATTTTGGTCTAGAAGGACCCTTCATTTAGTTTCCGAAGCTTTCGGGTGTGTTTTGGCCCTTTTGATTATTTTCGATATTGGGAATTGGGACCCACATTGAAATAAAACAACCTCCAATGGGAATTTCGACTACACCGTTGAGTCCGAAATATCGTTTTCGATCAGATTTCATATATGGAATGTATTTTTTCGACTCCGGATGAAGCCGGAGCATTGAATTTAAGTTTGAGAGTTTGCTGAAAATGCTGAAGCGGGGATGACGTGGCCCAATTAGGCGCTGCCACGTGGCAGACGCAATATATATATATATAAAAAAATACAGATTTCTTCTCAAAATTTTCTAGGTTTCTCACAAACTTCAATCAACGATTTCTCCCTCGATTTTGGTCCGATTTGGGCGATTCAAAAGGCTAAATCGTGTATTTTTCCGAGAGGAACACCATGGGAGTTTCAGAAATTAATTTTGATGCGCCGTTCGAGGTAAAATTTGCTGGTTTTCGCTGGTTCGGATGTCTTTTTTTTGGAGACTTTAAATATGCGATTTCTACCTCGTTTTAGCTCCGTTTTTGAAATGGTTTTCGCCGTTGAATTCCTTATTACCAGGAGAACATTTTTATGTATAAATTTTCAGATTTCTGATGACTTTTTCCGGTGACGAAATTTTTGGACCATTTTGCCCTTTTCACCGAATTAATTGATTTTAGTGTCGTTAGATTCATTATGTGATTGTGATGTTATACTGGAATAGATTTTGGTGATTTGGAGTATCGTAGGGAGGGAAAAGCTTCGGAATTGACACGATTCGAGACTTTATATAAGGCAAGTGGGTTTCTAACTTTTTGTTAAATATGTTGAACCTTGTATGCTCTAATGTGTAGAATTGAGTATTTTGGGATAGAGATGGATTAATGTAGGCTTTGATCAAAATATTTTGAATTGAGTAATTATTTCTATGGTGATATTTGACTTGTGAATTAATTGTGGAAGTGTATCTTAGGGAAAATAATGAATTATTCGATATTGATATCGAATTGGTACTTGTTTTGAGATGTGACTGTTGTTGAGGTTGTGATAGTATTGAGATATTAAGGATATTGCAACATTTATGGTATTGGGTAATACCCTTATTCTTGTAATTTTTCTATATGTGATTTATGAAATATTTTAATATTATAGAAACTGAGGCAATTAAATATAAATGTGAGTTGGTGTGGTGTTGTGATACTTGAATTGAAAATGTGGCTAAGTGACGAGAATTCTATTTTTGAGATATATTGTTGTGGTTGGTGATTATGAGTTGATTTGTTTGTGAACTTCATCTCATGTTCATTCATTCTATGTTACACATAATTTGCATTGATTCTGGATATTGATATGAGTGAGATGGTAAAGAAAAAAAAATTGGGGCCGAGGTCTTTACCGGTCGAGATGTGATGCCGAGGTCTTTGCCGGCGATATTGTGATGCCGAGGTCTTTGCCGGCGATGTTGTGATGCCGAGGTCTTTGCCGGCGATGTTGTGATGCCGAGGTCTTTGCCGGCGATATTGTGATGCCGAGGTCTTTGCCGGCGATGTTGTGATGCCGAGGTCTTTGCCGGCGATGTTGTGATGCCGAGGTCTTTGCCGGCAATTATTGCATAAGCATTGCATCTCATCCTTGCATATTGATATTGTGATGTCGAGGTCATTACCGACAGTTCTTGCATACGCATTGCATCTCATCCTTGCATACTATTATGTGGCATGGTGTTATGCATGTGACTGATTATGTTACCACTTGTGAGTTATGACTTGTGATTTGATGATTGTAATATACTGGAAAACTATCCTTATTGTGTATTATGTGTTGTTGGGCTGGGACTGTTCTGAGTGCAGGATTGTAGTTTGGCGGTATGTGGCTGGGTGTGAAGGAGTTACTTGGTTCTTCATTATTTTACTCTAGGTTAGTTCCATTTGCTGAGTATCGTGTGGTTTTTGGTACTCACCCCTTGCTACATTTTTGTAGGTTGCATGCGAGCCCGGTCCCTTTAGTTAGAATTTCCTCATTCCAGGATCGAGCTTCTAGATTATCCTTGAGGTAGCTGCTTATCACATCGGTGGACCTTCAAGGAATCCATTATTATGTTACGTCCTATTTGAGGACTAGACATTTGAGACATTTATTTTATTCGAGTACTATGTATCTAGAGGCTTGTACATGTGACACCAGTTCTGGGATGGTTGTAGTTTGGTTTTCCTATGATTATTTGTCATATTAGACTATTTTTCTCTTCCGCTATTATTATTATGTTTGTATCAGTAGGTATTTGGCTGACTCGCCTTAGTAGGTTAGGTGAGTGCCATCACGCCCGAATTTCGGGTCGTGACAATAACTAGATGGGTACTCTTGCTGTAAGAGTTCGACTTTGAGGTTCACGATTGGAAAGGAACTGAGAACCAGGTGGCAAACCACTTGTCCAGGTTAGAGGATGAATCTTGAGCTAAGGATTGGTTGAACATCAATGATTCTTTTCCCGATGAGTAGGTATTGGCAGCTTCTGTTGACCTAATCCCTTGGTTTGCTAATTTTGCTAACTTTCTAGTGAGTGACATTATGCCTAAGGGCCCTAACTCTCACCAGAGAAAAAACTTTCTACATGTGCGCAGGTACCTTTGGGATGACCCACACTTGTTCAGAACATGTGCAGATGGTACCGTTAGGAAATGCATATCGGAAGCAGAGATGATGAGCATCATGGAAGCCTGTCACTCTTCCCCGATGGGGGCATCATGTGCTGCCAGGACAACGAAGAATATCTTACAATGTAGATACTACTAGCCCACCATCTATAAAGATGCCCATGACATGGCGCAAAGTTGTGATCAGTGTCAGCGACAGGGCAATATCTCTAGGCATCAAGAGTTGTCCATGGCCCCTATCCTTAAAGTAGAATTATTCGACGTATGGGGCATTGAATTCATTGTCCCGTTTGTGATCTCCTATGGCATGATCTTAGGGGCGGCGGACAACATCTCCAAATGGGCGGAGGCGATTGCATTGCCAAAGAAAGAAAGAAAGTGTGTGGTCCAGTTTCTAATGCGGAATATTTTCTCTAGGTTTGGGACGCCTAGAACTATCGTTAGTGATGGGGCTCCCATTTCTTAATCAAAACCTTCCATGATGTGCTAGCTAAGTATGGTGTATGACAACACAAGGTTGCCACACCCTATCATCCGCAGACGAGTGGGTAGGTTAAAGTGTCAAACAGGGAGATCAAAGAGATCCTGACCAAGTCTGTGAATGCAACCAGAACTTATTGGGTCTGAAAACTAGATGCACTGTGGGCTTACATGACAATGTACAAGACCCCTATTGGTATTTCTTCATATCGATTGGTGTTTGGCAAGGCCTGCCATCTACCTATGGAATTAGAGCACAAGGCACTCTGGGCTCAGAAGACCCTAAACATGAATTGGGATAAGGCTGGCAATTTGAGGCTTGATCAACTCAATGAGTTAGATGAGTTTCGCCTCTAGGCTTATAAGAAAGCAACACTTTACAAAGACAGAAAGAAGTCCCATCACGACAAGCATATTGCACCACGAAGTTTCAGTGTTGCTGACAAGGTTCGGCTGTACAACACTAGGTTGAGCCCGTTCCCAGGTAAGCTAAAGTCGAGGTGGTCTAGCCCATATAAAATTGCCCAATTATTCCCACATGGTGCTATTGAGCTAGAAACTGACAAAGGGCATCGATTTAAAGTCAATGGGCAGAGAGTGAAGAAATATTTGGGTGTTGCAGATGAAGCCTCAATGATTGAGGTCATACACCTTGATTAAGTATGAGTAGTCAACACAGTTGTGCTGGGCCGTGACGTTAAACCAAGCGCTTTATGGGAGATAACCCATGCATTGAATTATTTTTTATATTTGTTATATGTGATATATTTTCTTGTTTTCAGTGTGTTTCCAGGTAAGTATAGGTTCGATTTGTTTTGGAGTTCGTGAGCTTACACAGGGTGGGAGGCATGATATGAAGTAAAGTGGCCAAAACTCAGCCAAGGAGTGCATCATGTGTGCCTACACGGCTCGTGTAGCATGAGATGGTCTGTGGCATCGACCATGTGATGCGTATATCACCCATATATGGTCAAATGCTCTCAACTCCCAGCACACGGCCAGTTCGCATGGATTGTGCCAAGTGCAACGGCCTGTGAGGTCATCCGTTATGCATACGCGTGCCAGACCCGCTTCTTGATTGCTCAAGGATAGTCAAATGGATGGTCCTAAAGGTCCATGACACTTGTCACGAGCCGTGAGGGGCCGCTAGTGGAGGTGATGTCGGTAAAAGAATTCCCAGTAAGGCTTTAGAATTTAACAAGGATGGTAGGACGGTTGGTCCAAACGGACCGTGCCACGTGACACAGGCCATGTATCCAACCGTGGAGGGGAACCGTTGACCAAGGGTATTTATACCCTAATATTTTTTTCACAATACCCCACTCTAAGTTTTCTTATTCTCTCTCTCATCCCTCACACCTCTCTCATCTCTCACGCCCTCTCTTGCTCAACACACCCAAAAATTCTATCTCGTTTATCACAATTAGTGAGTTTATCTCACGATTCGTAGCATTAATCTTATTGTGGGTCTCTATTTTCCAAGCACATCATCACCTCCATTGTTGTTCCTCAATTAAGCACTCATATTCTTCACCTTCTAGTATAGCTTTTAGTGTGCATGTGGGAAACCATGCTTAAAATTGTTTCTTTCTCTATTTAAAAGGTCCCAATGTATGAAATTTCTATGGGTATTGTGTTGGGCTGTGCTAACTACCATTTTTGACTCTTGTAAATTTTAACATGGAATCTTATGATTTCAGGGGTTCTTTATAAGAAATAGTTATGTTCTTGTGTTCCTTAAACAGGTATGTTGGTGGATATAGGCATAGGTAAGGTAGATTCACTTGAATAGGTGTTTGTTTGTTATGCCTTGGACTTAATGGTAATGATGGAGCTCTTTATGATTCATTGCACTATCGGTGTGCTTCTACACAGACTGTGTGGTGGCCTGTGTGCAAGAACTTAGCCTCCAAGAAACCTAAGTATCCACCATGGGCCTGTCACGGACCGTGTGATGATATACGGCCTGTGTAGGGCCCTCTATCCGGGTCGCTTTTGTTACTTTTATGTGGTTTCTTGCATTGATGAATTTTAGTTAAGGTTCTACATGCTCTTTCAATGCAATTTCCTATGATAGATCGGGTGACACCACTCTTAAGGGTTATTGTCACTTTCATAGCACATGGGAAGTCTAAGTACCCATTAGTGCGTCGACCTACTCGTTCCGTCATCTCTAACCGTTTTATTCATTCGTGACACTTGCAGGTACCATGGGTCCATGCCGAAAGTCAAACTAACTTAGGGAGGAGCTTGGGTCAAGTCTATACGATTCTCTTACTGTATCATCTAGTTATCAACATGGGAGTGACTCAGGCGATACTCCTCAGGGGGTCCAAGGTCTGATTCACCGGCAATGTCTCTCCTCACTCCCCTCGCACTACAAGTGCTCATGCATTGGGCCGAACTATAGCCCCCAAGTCTAAGGAGGGGGCTACTGAGGTGGGAGTTGAGGGGGAGGATAATGCCCCGAAATAAGAGGAACATGCACACACCCTGGAGGCAGACCAACACCACACCAATGTTGAGGATGACGAGATTGCTTTTCGAGACAATAATGGTGAAGCCACACATTATGTTGTTTCTCAGACAACAGATCTTGAAACCGCAAGGTGGCTTATTATGGTTTTGTGTGGCCGATGGACAATCCCAGGCGCTAAGGAGATTTATATTTAGGGATTGTCTAAAGGCTCCGGGAGATACCAGCGGCGAGCCATTATCCCTGAGGTTCCAGTCATCAAAGATCAACTAAATGGGGTCCCGGATATCAGGGATATGTTTGAATCATATTCGTTTTGCTGGATGGCACAACTACCCGGCTATTACGAGCCAGAGCTAATTGTTGAGTTTTATTCCAGCTACACTGTATGTCTATTGTATTCTATACAGGGCAACCAGTCCAAGAAAGTGAAGAAGAAGCTAGCCTTTAAATTGTACCCGCGGGAGTATGTCATGGTACGTGGTGAACGGGTGGACACTTCTGATATCACCATCAACAGATTCCTTTTTGGTCCAGATTACCGGGCCCCTCTGGATGGCCTATTGATTGACAGACATGTAAAGATCACTGATGAGTGACGAATGTCCAATCCGACATCGCGGGCTACACAGTGAAAATTGATTGCAAAGCAGATTGTTATACAGAGGGCTGATGCCGACTGGGTTACAAACTCCAGAGTTCCTATTGCCAAGACATCCTTGACGTTTGTGGCAAAATTTTGGTGGTCAGTGTTGCTGGCCAGGCTAAACCCACAGGTAATGACAACACTCTTCAGCCTTCACATTCTTTGTTGGTAGCGTGCTTGATGGCTAAGTATGGAGTAAATGTGGGATGGATTATTGCCATAGAAATGTGAGACCGAGTTTTATGAAACAGAGCTGGCATGCCCTTCCCATGCCTGATCTGGGCACTTTGCAAACGGGCCCATGTTCCTACCATGCATTTTCTAGACCGAAAGATAACTCCCAAAGGCGTGGTTAATGTTGCCCTGATTAAGGATGTCCACAATCCTCTGATGCATATTAGATCTCGCAGGTTGGGGGGCCCGACGATGTTTCCCAAAGTAGCCACACAGCAACCCTTGTCATTTGAGGGTTACACCACCGCCCCACAATTAGGCGAGGCTTCTGAGCAACCCGGGGCAGTGGTGCAGTGCCTCCAGTGCAACAAGGGTGCGTATGTATCATATGAGTTCTTGGCTAGATTAGTAACAGACTAGCGGTAGGCACGAGAAATATTTGATCAAATAGTCGATATGATGCCTCAAGCGATCCACTATCACGTCCAACAGGTAGAGGATCAACTCCGAGCTAAACTATTGGGTCAAATCAGCAGCTTGGAGAATCATGTCAACACTTTAAAGAGTTACTTCCACAATATGTTTGGGAGTATGTCCGAGGATGAAATGGAAAAACTTGTGCAGATAGTGAGTGACATAGAGGACCAAATCGCACAGCTGGCGACTCAGAAAAACCATACTGTGTCGGTCCCACCTCCAGAATCTTGGATGTCATTTTTCAATGCCCTTGTGGAACCGGTTTCAAACGACATATGGGGCGCTCCAACCGCTTCAGCTGCTGCACCGGTGCCTCTCACAAATGTATCCACAAAAAAGGACAAAGGCAAGAGACACAACCACCACGACAACCCCCCACAAGATTTGCAATTTGCAGAGGAGAAGAAGTTGCGCAAGGCTATGAGAGCCCAACGCTGAGAAGCCGCCGAACAAGAAGAAAGGTAGCAGCTGGCATGAGAGGCAGCAAGGATAGGAGCCTCTGGGAGCACCTTTGGACCGGATGCAACTTTTGATGACAAGGACCCTACCGGTAGGTCTGATCGCGACAATTCGATTGATGCCTAGGGTGTTCGAGATATGCTATAATCCTGTTTTGTGCTTTAATTCTAGCTATGGTGCAGTGAGGGCATTGCACCGTCTTTTTAGAGGGGGTGGGGCATCTGACCACTTGAGAGTTTTTCTTGCCAGATTTCTTTTCTCTCAAGTGTACTATCTAGTAAAATTGGCATGTTTAGGTTGTGATGTTTGTATAAATACAAGTTCTTATATAAGTCTAGGGTAACCCATGTTTTGATTTGTGAAAATTCCTCTATTTAAAAAAGTTGCCAAAAGCTTGTATGTGCATGCATTCCATCCTGTTTAACTAGTATGACTTTTGGAAAGCATGATGTGCATTGTATGGTTGGCATCTTGATGAATGATGGATGACTGTGTTGGTTATTTCTAATTAGTGTAGGAGATGTGCCACGTGAGTGTGAGCATATTTGCTTTACTATTCCGTTTGGAGTGTAAATTTGGGCGTATCAAGGGGAACATATGAAAAGAATTTCATTTATTAAAGCAGTAACAATCAGCAAGTAAAGCCATAGTAGATAAATAATTTAAAGCAGTAAATAAATAAAAGGGAGGGAAATGGATAGGAAAAAGGGGAGTTACATTTATGGGAATAAAGTAAAGGAAAGGGGAGAGGGAATGAGGGAGAGGAAGGGAATGTTAGAGAAAGTCAGGAAAGGAAAGGGAAAAGAAGATAGTAGGGAAAGATAAAAAATAACAACAACAATAGTAAACAAATAAGGCAAGTAAAACATATACGGAAAAGGGAAGGGATTAAAATGTACCAAAAATAACCCACATAAACAGAGATATATATTGGTTAGAACCTAGAATTTCGTATTAGAGCCACCATTTTGTCACGCCATATTTTTTCTCGCGAAAAGACGGAAACCTGGATGACATCGTGACGACGACTCTTTTGGGATTTCAAAAGAAAGAATTGCCAACTAATCAGTCAAGGTGCATTAGGACACTATTCTAACCTAAACTAAATCTAAGACTAGGGGTGAAGTAACTAGAGAATGGGTAAGGGTTCAAGTTACCTTAAAGAAAGGTGCTAGGAACCCTTCGAGGTCACAAAGGCGGGTCCCAACCATATCGTATAATTTATGTGGCAGTTAAAACAAGCAAATAAGGGTCTCAATTTTAAGAAAATTGTCCAAATTAATTGCCTTGGTGATGGATGAGCTAACATGGTCTATCCAGTAGGAGGTCCCTTGGTGTATGCTATTTGCAGGTGACATGGTACTAATTGATGAGACTCGAACTAAAAGTTAACAATAATTTGGAGGTTTGGAGACACGCTTTGGAATCCAAAGGGTTCAAATTGAGTAGAACCTAAACAGAATGTTTTGAGTGAAATTTTAGTGTTTTGAGGGATGAAGCAGACACTAATGTAAGGGCTTGACACTCAATTTATCCCCAAGAGAGAAAACTTTAAGTATCTTGGGTCGATCATCGAGAGTAATGGCGATATCGATGATCATGTCACACACCGTGTTGGGGAAGCATGGATGAAATGGAGGCTTGCCTCAGGGGTATTGTGTGACAACATGATACCAACTAATCTTAAAGGCAAGTTTTACAGTGGTGGTTAGACCATCTTTGCTATATGGGGTGGAATGTTGACCTATTAAAGTTCACTTGTTCAGAAGATGCAGATTGCGGAGATGAGAATGTTGAGATGGATGTGTGGACATACCAGGAGTGATAGGATTAGGAATAAGATCATCCGAGAGAAGCTAGAGGTAGGTCTTGTGTCCGATAAGATGAGGAAAACGAGATTGCTGGTTTAAACATGTGCAGAGAAGGAGTATCGATGCTCCTAGTAGGAGGTGCGAGAGGTTTGATTTAGGGGATACATGGAGGGGTAGAGTTAGGCCAAAAAAGTATTGGGGGTAGGTGATCAGACAAGATATGTCGAAACTTCATCTCACCGAGGACAGGGCCTTAGATTAAAAAGAGTGAAAGTTGTGTATTAGAGTAGACGGTTAATGGGGTAGTAGGGGCAGGTCGATATATGACTTTATGATAGTAGTTTAGTAGGAGTAGTGTTGTCTTTACATCGTATGTTGTCATTAAATTTGTTTACTTTTAGCGTATTTACATTGCCTTTATGTCTTGTGTTGTTATTTTTTGTTTTGCTATGTTAAATTTATCGTATTTGCATACTATCATGTGCCTTTCCTTTCCTTTCCTTTTTCCATATTTCGTTTATTCTGCTTATGGGTATTTTGAGACGAGGGTTCCCACGAAAACCTCTCTACCTCTATGAGGTAATGGTAAGGCCTGCGTATACTCTACCTTCCCTAGACCCCACTTATGGGAGTCCACTGGGTATGTTGTTGTTGGTATTGTTGTATCCTAATTAATTTTAAGTGATAAATTAAACAAATAGGAGAAAAAGTAAGCAAATAATGAAAGAAAATAAATATGACTACCCAAGTAATTAAAAATAAACAAAAGAGAGTACAATACTAAGCGAATTATTAGCATTCGGATCAGTTTACTTGACTTTTATTTCGGGAGACAAAATCAGATTTTGTCAATTTTTAGCTCGCATGGCTTTTTAAGACAAAGGACGAAAACCAAGATTTCGTCAGGTCATCCATTCCGAGGCTCCTATTTACCCCTACCCCTCCTAAGTTGATTTATTTTTAACCTAAGAGCTTACTAAGGGAAAATGAAAAATTCTAACGTTCTCCTAAAGTGTCTAGCGTCCCTCCTAATGTCCAAAGAGGCACTGAACTTCTATTTTAGGGTAGTTCTAGACTTAAAGAGAATAAAGACTCCCATTAACTCGTGTCACAACAAAACATATCGGACTAATAATTAACATGTAAAATCTCATGTATGTCTCCAAACAAGTATCTAGCATGCTTGAAAACACAAATAAGAGTGAGCCTAGATTTACTAAGGGTATGCATAACACTAAAACTTAACAAACATTTTGAAAATAATACGTTGAAAATAATATTCTTTGTGTATTTTTTTTTAAAAAATTCTTAGAAGACATTTAAGTTTGAAAAAAGGATAAAATCCTATAGGCATAATTTCTATACATATAAAAAATATTAAAGACATGATTTCTAAATACATGAAAATATTAGATCCTCAAACATGATTTCTAAAAACGTGAAAAAATATCCTAAAATCATGATTTCTAAACATATAAAAGGTCTAAATATCCCTAAGATAGTATTTATAGTATAATTAGATAAAATGGTTAGTGGTCTAAAAACATGATTTCTAATACGACGAATAAAATAAAATGGTGAATAACCTAAGGAATGATTTGTAATGTATGAAAATAGTGAATAACCTAAAGACATGATTTCAAAAATAAATAAATATCCTAAAAATATAGAAAATTAAATATCCTTAAACATGTTCTACTCATAATATGTGAAAAGAAAATTTAAATAAGCATGGCATCTGAAAAAAATCTATAGGCATGATTGCTATTATTAAAACATTAAATATCCTAAACATGATTTCTAACATAAAAAGAGAAATAAATATGACAAATACTATAGGCATGATATCTAAAATATTTTAAAAACAAAGAAAAGTAATGTTTGTCAAACATGCTATTCACACATAACTTGTTTTTTTATATTAAATCCTAGATTAAGATTGCCTATGTGAAAACTTATCACACAAATCAATTCAGCATATAAGTAAAAAAAATAAAAATTAAATTAGCACGTAATTTCCCCTCCCACCTTTTAAACTAGATCCCCAATTTCACTATTTTTTTACTACATTTTGCGAAAAAATAAAATACAAAATAAAAAAAAATTCAAGGTCTCTCTCCGAATCCATCCCCGCCCCGTCGACTCTTCACGTCTTGATAAAGAATAAACAAACTGGCAACACTAACAGAAGAGAACTAACAGTACCCATAATAAAATATATAAAATTATTAAAAAGCATAGAACATAATTGATACAAAAATAAATTAATAGAAAGATGAAAACAATCCAGTTCAAGGAAAGAAGTAAACTCAGACTCAGAATATGCCAACAACTCTTTTCTCTCTATCTTTCATGAAAGTAAGCTTATTCTATTTATATAGTGAATAAAGCTATTCAGCAAAGAGACGAGAAAGGCAGACAATAAATGACAAATCTAAAGTTACCATAAAAATTAAATAAAGAACCTGTCCAACGTTCCAAAAAGGTAAACGAGATTAATCCCACAATCTAAGTTTTCCAAAATTAATTAAGCATAAAATTTGGTCCAACCTTTACCATAATCAGTCAAGTATACATTCAAGCTTAAAAATAAAGGAAATAATAATATACCACAAATCCACACAAAACCACAAGTTACCATTTATACAATAGTAACAAAAATCAGTGATTAAGTCAAGAGAATTATTTGAATATTTCACCCCAAAATAGGGCAGAAATTTATAAGAATTGGTCTTTTCCATAGTTAGTTACGAAGAGAATGAAATTTAGCTATAATAATACGAGAACCAATCTATCCAAAACAAATCAATTATGTAAAAAAATCAATAATATGCACACCAATATAATATTCACTATTTTAAAAATAATAATTTTTATGTAAAAAAAATACATAATATATAATAACTATGTACAAATTTTGAAAACGTTAAAATATTGTTTGTAAATTAACAACAATAAACATTTCATTTAAAATATGACACACAAAATAATGAAAGTAACAATAATATCAAAAGTAATTTATAATAAAATATATATTTTAAAATAATAATAATAATAGTAGTAGTAGTAATAATAATAATAATAATAATAATAATAATAATAATAATAATAATAATAATAATAATTTGAAAGTTTAAAAATATATAAGAAAAAATAATTAATTATTGGATAAAATTGAAAATAAACTCATTTATTTTAAAAAGTTTTTAAAAAACCTATTTTAATCAAATGGCAACATAAAAATGGTTATAGGTCGGTCAAAATTGGGTGTCAACAATGTAAGTTCATCTTTGAAATTTCCAATTGAAAAAGCATCTAAAAAGAGGAGAAAAAAAGTTGAACCTGTTACTACGCACTCTTCCTTAATAAATATTTGAATTTCTAATGTATTTAGTGATTTTTTTACCCTTCAAATCATTTATAATCTGTACTTTTCAGCTTTACGATATATTCCAACTTAAATGTAATGTATAGTATTCAAATATTATTTTAGATACATAGTCTGAAGTTTTTGAATCATAGATTTCCATGTATTATGTGTATCATTCTATACTAAATATATACATCTTTAAATTCAAATAAAATTTGGTAATAGATACATATAACTAGCAGGACTCACAAACTCAGGCTTATATTTGATACATAACCGAAGTCTGTCAATCATGAAATTATAAGGATCATGTGTATGCTTTTGTACCAAATACACAAATATTATAAAATTAATTACAAATTATTACCAGATACAATCAACTAGTATTATTCATAAAGATAGAATTATTCATGATACATAACCCTGAGTCTGTCAATTATAAAATTATATGTATCATTTGTATGGTTATGTACTTGATACATGGTTGTCTCAAATATAAGTAAAAGTTTGTAACAAATACAATCATCAAGTATCATTCCCAAATTTAGGGTTATTTTTTATACATAACCCTAAGTCTATGGATCATACAATTCTATGTATCATGTGTATGGTTCAGTAAGTGATACATAACTGCTACAAATTTAAGTACAACTTAGTACTAGACACATTCATCTAGTATCATTCACAAACCTAAGGTTATTTTTGATATATAATATGTAATTCTAAATGTGTGAATCATAATAATCTATGTATCATGTATAGTTTTGTAAATGAAAAAGCTAAAAAAATAAAAAATAATTGGTAACAAATGACTGGAAAGGAAAAAATGGATGAAGAAGAAAATGAAGGAGAAAACATGTTAAGAATTCGAATAGATTGGGGAAAAGAAAATTTAACTTTTGAATTATTTGAAGTTCCTAAAATTTTAGGAGATATTGATATCAATTTATGTTGCATGATTTGTGGAAATGATATCTAATTTTATCGTTAACTTCTTTTTTAAATGTAATAACTAAGCTATTCAATGTATCAGAATTAATGTATCCAGATGGCTCCTATGTATCTAGATGACACAAATTTAAAGAAATTTTTATAAATTTAAAAAGGGTAGGGATATAATGTAATTTGATTCTGAGATTTATGTAAATTATACTAAATAATAATAGTTTTTAAATTGACTTCTAAAAGAAAAACAGACTCCAACCCAACTCTATCTAACTCAAAGTATGAAATATCTATCAACTCATAAAAAGGTGCCAAGATAAATCCCAAGTCTATCTCAAAACAATGAAAAAAATAAATTAAAATAAAAAGAATTTGTTCGAATATAAGGGGGTCTCACCACTACTCTAGAACAAATGTATCTTCAATGAAATATCGGCTTAGGATCCCTAACACATGTATCTACATCATAAAATGATGCAATGTCAACTGACTCGGCATGTGAAATTTACGGTATGTAAGATGCTTGAATCGAAGTATGCTCAAGAATAGTCAATTACAAGAATGAAGCAATGAAGCTCAGTTCAACTCAATTCAATATGATATGCAAGTTTAATATAAAACAATGCCTTCATCAATCATAAATTTGGATATGTAAATCAGTAAAATAGTATATTTCATGTTTAAGAGTTTCTCTAATTGACAACCATCAATTTATGAGCTAGTGATGATACAACGAAGCAATGTCATTGCCACATTCATCCAATACTTTTCTAGGATAGAGGACATCACGTCAATGAATTTTCAATATAAAAGTCCTCTTTTGGGATAAGAGAGGCATAACCCCTATCATACGTTGGCTAGGTAGTTATAGGGGACTTATTTTAGTCCTATAACGTCAAGATTTTGACTTGAAAAGAGTGAGAAAAATCAAATTAACCCTTATTAAAATACTGACGAAGTCGTCTACCGGGCCATCTAAGGTCCATAAAAGTTTCTATGACATGTAAAACCCAACCAAAGACACTGACTTGAGATTTAGGGTCCTAAACTTCATTCTACCATCCCAAACTATGACTGATAGGTGCTTCTACGATCCTTAGTTGGGTGCATAGAGATTTGGATCCAAAATTTGACTTGCAGGAATCTTTTCACAAGGTCATAGTGCAGGTTCGTCAATCATCTACGACCAGTAGGTCAGGGTCATAGAAACTGACACAATAAAATTTGATATGACAATCTGATAAAATTATCATAACTTTTTACTACGAACTCAAAATGAGTTAATCTTCGCGCAGTTGGAAAGATAATTCCTAGACATTTAATTTAATAGGTTATGATCCATCTAACTTTTTATATTTTAGGAGATATGATAGTTTAAAGTTGATCCTTATATAGACTCATGCAAACATCGTCAATAAAAATCCTTTAAACTCAATTTGATGTAAGAGATCCCTTAAAATATATCGACAATTTAAAGTCATTAGATTACCGAATTGTTATAAAATCTTATATCAAAACTTAATCGGTAAGGGAGCTTTAACTTAACTTTGTGCTAGAGGGTTCTTGTGACCTTAATTCATCACTAATTATATTCCCAAACTAAATAATTGATATTAACACCTAGGCTAAATTCATAATCATCTAGTACAATCTTATATGCATATGAATGATGACTCGATCTTAGCTTAAAAAATTTGGGGTGTTAATGGTACTCATCTTCCCAATGTCTTGTCTCTTGGGTATGATAACACGAACATGATTTATTGTCTCTTAGTCCATTTTTTTCGAGCTTCGACTAGACATGTAAAAAGTTATTATCAAATCATTTTGTAACGACCCCCCAGTTTAGGAGCCTTCAGTGTAGGGAAGTTGGCCTGAAAATGACCTGTAGTCTGGTTTCACGGGGTGACCTACGGCCTGTAAGAGGACATATGACCCATATGTTTAGTTATTAAACATAAAACTTTAGAAAGGGGAAATGTTTCCAAGTGTAGGGTAACCCACAGACCAAGTGATGGCCCGAAGAATGAACCATGGTCCGTAGATAAGTTCGTGATAAGACTATTAGACATGAACAAAATTTGGAGTTTGCTGAAAAGTGACCTACGTGTTATAAGACGTCCCGTAAGCTAGAATACGATCCATAGGGTACTTTGTGGAATGAGGCCAAGAAAAAGGTAAAAAATGGCGAAGTGTAGAAGGACTCTACGAGTCCAACCATTACCCATAAGAGTTTATATGGACCGTAACAAGGCTTCGTAGCTCTGGTTCCAGCAAAGTCAGTTTAGGAATTTCAGCTGTGTTATTAGACGAGAGGGACTTACAGCCCATGGATTGACTTATGGACCGCAATTGGGGTTTTGTGTGTTGAATCTGACAATTTTAATGAGGGGTAGTTTGGTCATTTTCATCTTTTCTATTTCTAAACTATGTCATATTGGGGATGGGAAAGTGACCTTATATCAGCCTTTCAGCCCTAATTCCCTCATTCAATCCCTCATTCTTCATTCTCTAAATTTCTAAGGCAATGCTCCCAAGAACAAGACAAGGCAAAAACTAGTGTTTCCAAATCATTTTCCCAAAGGCGACAAGTTTGTTTATCTCTAGTTTCCCCAAGTTATATTGATATATGAGTATCCTTCGCCCAAACTGTTCCTTATCAAGTATTTTACCTTTTCTTTAAGTTCCTTAAGTTAATGTTCATGCTTATGATAATTTCATGGTATTTATATTGTTAATGCTACTGAAGATATCCTATAACTATTTTACTAAGTATATATGCATGTTTGAACTAGTGATGATGACTCCATGATGGGTCTCGATATAGATAAAGGTTAGGCATTTTTGATATTCCTTAAAAGAGAAATTTCCTTATGACTTATGCAATTTATGATTGTTCCATGATAAAAGCCTAGCGTGCCTACTTTTCAAGTAAAGCTTTATATAATTTATGATTATGATTAGGGCATTAAAGAAGAGCTTTAAAGTTAAGTTTGTCAAAGATATAAGCGTGATGAAAATTGCCCTAAAGATGTTAAGATAGGTACCCATGATGAAGGGACAATCTTCACTTGGTGGTTCCTAATTTTTGAGCTACTCTTATTAATTGCTATTTATGATTCTACTTTATGTTTTAAAGATTCCATGGGATGAATTTGCACCAAGAGGAATTGAGACTGGGACTCATTTTGTTAGTTGCGACATGATCCCTTAAAGTTAAATCTCAATGTCCCTAACTCTGTGCCACCATAGGAGCCCTTGTAGGTTGTGTTAGTAGATCTATGCAGGCCAAAATGTTATTAAAAATGTAATTGCAAAGTTACTAAGTTTTGGATATCTACCTTGGCAAGTAGATTCCCCCATTTCCAATGGAAGGAGTGTATTGGATTCCATGTAGTAGCTTACATGGTCTTATTATTGGTTTATTGTTTATTTCCACAAGCTTTATGATATTATGTTATATTTTTGTTACATGTGCTTTCTTATGCATTGATTCATATTCATCTTGAGCCATATTCCTTGTGCATGCTTAAGCTCACTTTCTGCATATTTTATCTTGTGTAAACTCATATGTTATATTTTAGAATGATGGAATTACAATTTTATATATGCATTGCATCTCACATACTTAGTACATTCAAACGTACTAACACATACCGCATGATTTAACCATGTAGGGAAAGGCTTTCCTCCACCAACTCATGGCTAGTACTCAACATCGAAGACTAGATTTACTATTCGTGGTGAGCCCTTAGTTTGGGACTCTTCAACTTTGTTTCATTCTATCATGTATCTTAATTTATTTTGAGATGATGTATTTGTATCCTTTTTTAGGCATTTACTTTCTATGTTGCACTGTTATGGATTTTTCTCTATTTGATGGAGACCAACCAATATTGGCCCCATCTGTCGATGATGTAGTTGGTATGCTTATAAACAAAATAATTGTAGTTATTTTCACTGCTTATAATATTTCTTCATTGTTAAAATTGCTCATAGCCCTTTTCCCTTAGTTTTTCTACAATTCATTTTCATTAAATGCCTACGAGTGCTTAAGATGGCTAGGGTGAGGTGCCTTACAAACTTGGTATCAAAGCATGATATTTTAAAATGTTCCTCAAATATCCATGCATACGTCGTAGCGTAGAGTCTCATTCAAGGTTTTGAAGTGCGCTACTATCTTGAGTGAGAGTCTATGAAGGGTTTAAGAAAGTATTCCCTTCTTTCTTATTCATGTCGTGCCTTACAGTTGAATAAGGTTTTTAAGTTAACTAAAAATAGGCTTTTGCATGTTTCTCGATCATGCCACCATGAAGAGCTCCCCATCAACAAGGCACTCCAAAACAACAAGTCCCTCCCCTCAAACAGGATGACAGAGTGTCTCATGCATAGTTTAGAGCCACATTCATCCTATTGGCCCAATCATTTCCCAATTGGGAGATAGTCGTACCTCCCCAAGTGCCTACCTTGGCCGCCAGAGTACATGACTTTATATGGATGAACCTGTCAGAATTCCAAGGGTAAAAGATGGATGAGGACCCCATTTACTTCTTACAGGAGCCCTACCAGGTAGTGTGGTGATGGGCATTTCATTGGAAAACAAAATTGAGTTGGTGGCTTATCAACTTAAAGTAGTTGCCAAGATTTGGTATAGACAATGGGCCGGCGAGAGAGGCTAAAGAGAAGGTCCTATTGGTTATGAGGAATTCAAATGTGTTTTTTTAGATCGACTCTTCCCAATTGAGCTAAGGGAGGCGAAGGTCTAAGAATTTATCAACTTGAAGCAATGGACCTTGAGTGCGAGAGAGTATGCCCTCAGATTCACTAAATTGTCAAAGTATACCCACTTTCTAGTCGTGCATCCGAGGGCTCGAATGAGCAAGTTTATTTTCAGTGTCTCTGAGTTGGTCTCAAGTAATGCAAGACGGCCATATTGGTCAAGGAGACAAACATTTCTTGCTTGATGACATATGCAGAGCAAATTGAAGAGGAGAAGCTTCATGAAAGGGCAAGGGAGTCCAAGAGGACTCGAGTTGAAGGTGGGAGTTACTCTCATAAAATTGGAGATAGTCACAAATTTCAAGGTGGCAAAAAGAAAAGTGAGCAAGGATCCACCAACACACCTACCCCCGGAAGGACAAAGGGGTGGCTCCCAAGCCCCAAAGTCCAAATTATCCTAAGTGCATGAGTCCTCATAAAAGAGAATGTCTAGCTAGGTCCAATGCTTGCTTCATTTGTGGGAAGCCCGACGACCAAGCTAAGGATTGTAGGAGCGGAGACACAAGGCCCCAAGTCCAAAGGGGTCAAGTCCAAGACGCCCAAAAGACCAACTGGCTCTATTTTCTTCATGGTCGCTAAGAGTTCGAAGAAGGCTCCGGACGTGGTTACCGATATGTTAAGAGTTTTTTATTATGATGCATATGCACTTTTAGATCCGAAAGAAAAATTTATCTTTTGTAATCCCATTCCTTGCTTATAAGTTTCATGCATGTATCGAAGTCCTCCATGAGTCCTATGAGGTGAGCAATCCCATAGGTCAATCCATCATAGCTCGAAGAGTCTATAGAAGTTGTCTCATTTCTATCTTGCATAAAGTCATTCCATGTAACCTGGTTAAGCTTTCCATGGTAGAATATGACGTGATTTTAGGGATGGATTGGTTGCATGCTTCTTATGCTTCCATTAACCGTAGAACTCGTAGGGTCAAATTCCAATCCCCTAATGAATCAATTCTTGAATGGGAGGGTAACAACTTTTCATGTAAGAGTTGGTTCATTTCTTTCTTAGAGGCCCACAAAATGATTTTCAAGGGGTGCATCTATCATTTAGTAAGGGTCAAAGATGTATCTTTCAAAATTCCTTCTCTTGAGTCGGTCCCTATTGTAAATGAGTTCCCTGATTCTTTTCGGATCAGTTACCATGTGTTCCTTTCGAAAGGGAGATAGACTTTGATATAGACCTCTCACCTAATGCTCAACCTATCTCAATCCCTCCTTATGAAATGGCTCCTATAAAGTTGAAGGAGTTAAAAGAACAACTGAGGGATTGTTGGAGAAGGGTTTCACTAGACCTAGTCGGTCTCCAAGGGGTGCTTTGATTATATTTGTAAGGAAGAAGGATAAGTCGCTCTGCATGTGCATTGACTACTAGGAACTCAATTAGGTCACTGTCAAGAATAGGTATCCCCTTCCAAGGATAGATGATTTTTTTGATCAATTGCAACGGGCTACTCATTTCTCCGAAGTTTATTTGAGATCCAATTTTCACCAATTGAGGGTGAGAGTGAAAGTGACATCCCTAAGATGACATTCCAAACTAGGTATAGTCATTTTGAGTTTGTGGGGATGTCTTTTGGCCTCACTAATGCACCATGGATATTTACGGACCTCATGGTGTTCAATCCCTACCTCGACATGTTCATTGTGGTGTTTATCAATGACATCCTTATCTACTCCCCAGGTGAGAACGAGCATATGGAACACTTGACGGTAGTATTGCAAATCCTGAGGGAACAAAAGCTTTATGCAAAGTTTGATAATTTGAGTTTTGTCTATCTAAGGTTGCCTTCCTTGGGCATGTGGTATCTAGAGAGGGCATCAAAGTATCCTAAGAAGACCAAAGCAGTGAGAAACTTGCCAAGGCCTTTGACCCCTGCTAACATAAGGAGTTTCTTGGGTCTAGGCGATTACTAAGGAGGTTTGTGCAAGACTTCTCCACTACTTTGTCTCCACTTACCAAGCAAACTAAAAAAAAAGCTAAGTTTGTGTAGACGGATGAATGTGAGAGGAGTTTTTAAACTTTAAAGGATCGATTGATTTTAGCCCCAATATTGATATTGCCAGAGGGGAATGATAGGTTCGTCCTGTATTATGATCCATTGACGATTGGGTTGGGTTGTGTGCTAATGCAAAATGGTAAAATGATTACCTATGCTTCAAGGCAGTTGAAAGTGCATGAGAAGAATTACCTGACTCATGATCTTGAGCTTGCGGCGGTGGCGTTTGCCTTAAGGATTTAGCGAAATTACTTCTATGGAGTCCATGTGGACTTCTCCACTGACCACAAGAGTCTCCAACATGTGTTTACCCAAAAAGATCTCAATTTGAGGCAATGGAGGTGGTTAGAGCTACTCAAGGATTAGGATACGAGTGTGAAGTATCACCTCAAAAAGGCCAATGTCGTAGCTGACGCCCTTAGCAAAATTTCCATGGATAGTGAGTCTCATATTGAAGATGATGGAAATATGGAGTCAGCTAAAAAGTTTCATAGGTTGGCTACACTAGGAGTGAAATTGAGTTAGTCGAGAAAGGATGGTGCACTGGTTGTCCATGGGCCAGCTTCTTCTTTAGTTGATGAGGTTAAGTCCAAGAAAGAACTTGATCCTGCCTTGGTTGAGTTGAAAACATTAGTAAAAGATGGAAAGATAGAAGTCTTCTCACAAGGCGGAGATGATGTACTGTGATATCAAGGGAGATTGTGTGTGCCTAATGATAATGAGTTGAAGAAGTTGATCATGCAAGAAGTCCATAACTCTCTATATTTCATTCATCCCGGCATTACCATTATGCATAGAGAATTGAGGGAGATTTATTGGTGGAATGGAATGAAGAAGGACATTGCTCAAATTTTGTCTGAGTGTTCAAATTACCAACAGGTCAAGGTTGAACACCAAAGGTCAGGTGGCCTAGCACAAGTCATTGATATTCCTACTTGGAAGTGGGAAGAGATCAACATGGACTTCGTATTTGGGTTACCAAAGACCAAAAAGCATTTTGATTCCACATGGGTTATAGTTGACCGCATGAAAATGTCGGCTCCATTACTTACCGGTCAAGACTACATTCAGTACTGAGGACTATGCCCGTTTGTATATCCGAGAGTTGGTGAGGCTGCATGGAATTCCATTGTCCATCATATCGGATTGTGGAGTTCAATTCACTTCTCACTTTTAGAAGTCTTTCCAAAGAGGACTTGGCACTAGGGTGAAGTTGAGTACTGCTTTTCACCCCTAATCCAACGGTCAGGTTGAAAGGACTACTCAGACATTGAAAGACATGTTGAGAGCTTGCGTGTTGAAGTTTAAGGAAAGTTGGGATGACACCATTTGAAGCGTCGTACGGAAAATGATGTAGATTGCCCATTAGGTGGTTCAAAGTCAGTGAGGTGTCATTAATAGGGTTGGACTTGGTGATGAATGCTATGGAGAAAACTAAAAGCATAAAAGAGAAATTGCAAACAGCCAAAGCCGACAAAAGTCCTACTCCAATGTGAGAAAAAGGGAATTTGACTTCCAAGTTGGTAATTGGGTCTATTTGAAGGTATCTCCAATAAAGGCTGTGAACCAGTTTGATAAGAAAAGAAAGCTGAGTCCTAGGTATTTAGGATGCTATAAGGTGGTGAGAAGAGTGGGAAAAGTGGCATATGAGTCGGATCTACCCAATGAGTTGTGTTTGATTCATCCAATCTTCGACGTATCGATGTTGCTGAAATTCATAGGTGACCCTAGTTCCATGGTTCCTTTGTATGATTGAACATTTAAGAGGATTTGAATTATGATGAAGTACCAGTTAAAATCTTTTACCGGTAAGTGAAAAATCTAAGAAACAAGGAAGTTGTATCCGTCAAAGTGCTTTGGAGAAACCAACAAGTTGAGGATGCTACATGGGAAGCAGAAGCGGATATGATGAAGTGTTATCCACATCTATTCCGCTCTAATCAAGCCTAATGTATTAAGAAATTCTTCCTAAAACCTCAAATTTCATGAATTTTAGTTTTTCATGACATATGCATTTATTTTGATGTTTATGGACTATTCTGAGACATATTTCGGGTATGCAATTTGAAATTTTTTGATAAATGATGTTTAACTTGCATTTTTGCATTCATACTGGGTTATTAGCGGCTAGACTACTCTTTAGATCCTGCCTTTATGTACATTCGAGGATAGATGTTCCCAAGGGGGAGATATTGTAATGACCCCTAGTTTAGGAGCCTTGAGTGTAGGGAAATTAGCCTAAAAATGAAATGTAGTCGGGTTTCACGTGGTGATTTACTCCCCATAAGTGGACATACGGCCCGTAAGTTTTGTTCTTAAACATTGAACTTCAAGAAAGGGAAAAGTTTTCAAGGTGTGGGGTAACCCACAGACCAAGTGACAACTCGTAGGATGGACCATGGTCTTTAGATAAGTTTGTGAGTGATACAATCAGACATAAAAAAAATTTAGAGTTTGCTAAAAAGTGGTCTACTTGTTATCAGACGGCCTGTAAGCCAGGATACGACCCACAGGGTATTTCATAGAATGAGGCCTAGAAAAAAGTGAAAATGGCTAAGTGTGGAAGGACTTTATGATTCCAACCACGACTTATAAGAGTTTATACGGCTGTAACAAGGCTTCGTAGCTTTAGGTCCAGCAAAGTCTGTTTTTAGGAATTTCAGATGTGTTATTAGATGAGAGGGACTTACGGACAGTGGATTGACTTACGGACCATAATCGGGGTTTCGTAGGTTCAATCTGACAATTTTAATGAGGGGTAGTTTGGTCATTTCCATCCTTTATCTTCCTAAACTATGTCATTTTGGGGACAGGAAAGGGACTCTATACCAGCCTTGGCCCTAATTCATTCATTTAGTCTCTCATTCTTCACTCTCTAAATTTCTAAGGCAAGAAAGGCTCCCAAGAAGAAGGCAAGGCAAGAAGTAGGGTTTCCAAATTCTTTCCCAAAGGCTCCCAAGAATAAGGTATGTGAGTTGATTTATGGGTTTCCTTTCACCCAAAAATTGTTTAGTAAGTATTTTACCTTTTTTTTAAGTTCCTTAAGTTAATGTGCATACTTAAGAAGATTTCATGGTACTTATGATATTAAATGCTACTCAGAATATCCTACAACTATATTACTAAGTATATATGCATCATTGAATAGGTGATGATGACTCTATGACGAGTCTCGATATCAATAAAACTTGGCATTTTTTACGTTCCTTAGAAAAAGAAATTTCCTTATGAATTATGTGATTAATTATTTTTCCATGATAAAAGCCTAGCCCACCTAGTTTTCAAGTAAAGTTTTATATGATTTGTGATTATGATTAGAGCATTAAAGAAGTGCTTTAAAGTTAAATTTGTCAAAGATATAAACATGATGACAACTGCCCTAAAGATGTTCAGATAGGTCCCCACGATGAAGGAACAAGTCTCACTTGGTGGTTCTTAAGTTTTAAGCTGCTCTTATTGATTGCTACTTATGAATGTAAAATATGTTTTAAAGATTTCATAGGATGACTTTGCACCAAGAAGGCTTGAGATTGGGACTCATTCTGTTAGTTGAAGCATGATCCCTTAAATCTGAATCTCAATGTCCCAAACAATGTGCCATCATAGGAGCCCTTGTAGGCTAGGCTAGTGGATCCACGTAGGCCCAAATGTTATGAAAGATGCACCTTGCAAAGTTACTAAGCTTTGAGAATCTACCTTGGCAAGTAGATTCCCTTTTTCCCAATGGAAGGAGATCATTGGATTCCATGTTTTATCTCACATGGTCTTATTATCGATTATGGTATATTCCCACAGGCTTTATGATCTTATGTTTTGTTTTCATTACATGTACTTTCTTGTGCATCAATTCATATTCATCTTGAGCCATATTCTTTGTGCATGCTTAAGCTCACTTTATGTATCTTTTATCTTATGTAAACTCGTATGTTATATTTTAGAATGATGGCATTATAATTTCATACTTGCATTGCATCTCACATACTTAGTACATCCAAACGTACTAACACATATTTTGCATGCATGATTTAACCATGTAGGGACATGCTCTCCTCCATCGGCGTGTGGCTAGTACTCACAGTCCAAGACTAGCGTTACTATTCTTTGAGAGCCCCTTAGTTCAGGACTCTTCCCTGTTTCATTCTACCATGTATCATAGTTTTATTTTGAGACGATGTATTTGTAGCCTTTCTGAGGTGTTTATGATGTGCTTTTAAAATACAACACTTTTGAGTCTTAAAACTTGGAATTTTGTGTGTTCTCATAGCGATATTAGTAGATTTGATGTGTTTTTACCTTTGTTTTGCAGGATTACAAGGTTGACATGATATTTGGGCTAAATGTGCATAAGTTGAAGAAATTGCTGATATACAATACCCTTTACGAGCCATGCAAAATTCCATGGGCTGTAGAGAAGGTTTTGTACAAAAATCTAGCAAAGGGTGATTTTCTAAGGTTGAGTCTACGAACATGCAGACGAGCCATAAAAGTTTCTATGAGTCGTAGACTATGTGCCGAACCCTAAGGATCAGAATATGGGAAATTGCTGAAATGTCATAAGACAAAACCCTTTAGGGGTCGTAGAACTTTATACAACTCGTAGATGGGTCTCATAGAAGTCATCTCCAACATTGCTAAAGGAATCTATGAAGCCCCGACTATGGGCCGTAAAACTTTATACAGCCTGTAGAAGTGTCCGTAGTGCCTGCCGACTCAGTTCTCCTATTTCATTTTGGTTTTGTATTTTAAATACTATAAATAGGTTTTTAGGTTATTTTACATAGGGAACAGTACAAAACTTCAAAGAGTCATTGTGAGATACTCGTGAAACATTATTTTGTATTCTTAATTTAATCTTGTGATTCTTGGTGAAGAGCTTGAATTTCTTGTTCTTAATATTATTGTGTAAGTGCTTAATTATGCTATTCAATATCATGATTCTTGCATCTACACTGATAATGAGTAGATTAATCAGTAACTAGGGTCGTGGGAACTATAAATAACTAACAAAGTAAAACCAGATAATTCGTGATTTTTGGAAAGTATGCATACATGTATTAATTAATTCTCTCCGTTTTAAATGCTTTTTAATAGTGGCCAACATTAGAACTCATCTAGTGTTACTGACTGGACCAAGGTAGTAATGAATAGGAAAAGAGATTAATTAACAGGATTCGATTGATGTTTCTCGCCTAACCAACCAAACTGGATAAAGGGGAGGTTGTACTGGGACAATAGGTTAGGGTTAATAATGTCACATTGTGGGGATGGATCAAATCACGTAGTGAAATTCGCCTCTTTCTTGGATCAAAGGGTTTGGCGAACTTAACTTATCACTATGCATGCTACACACTAGAAAAGAATTCTATTATCTGGTAATACCAAGTTAGGGAATCATGGGAAGCACAATACCCTAGTTACTCTTCATACTGATTTCGCACTTGTCTTAGTTTAGGATTAGTTTCCATAGTTTTTTACTAACCCCGCCCCTCCCTTTTGGGAGATAAGTTGGGTCAATCCACCCAAATTGCTTGAAATTCTTCTAAGTCTACCCTATTCCCTGTGGGATCGACCCTAGCCTCGGTTAGGTTATATATCTTGACAATGACTGCTTTAGCCTTCAAAAAGGAGGTGTAGCTTAGGGGGACACCAAGATTTTTGTGTTGTTGCTGGGAATACGGCTAGACTTGTTTAATTTGAGTAGTTCGAGAATTAATCCTTATTTCCCTCATTTTACGTTTTCTTTATTTTGGTTTTTGTTTTAGTATGCAGGTGTGGTGTATGCACAACACGTGAAGTCAAGTCATTCCCTTGGCTCCATTTGACCCATAGATCCAGAGAACGTTGAGAAGAATGGCCCAGGATAACACAAACAACATAGATATTACAACTCTAAATAAGAACTAGAATCGAAATGAGAATGATAATAACCCACCTCCTCTTGAGGACATTGATCCACAGCCATAGGGCTTCAATGCCAAAGCTTATCAATGGAATCAATATAGGCTAAATCCTATGGATATGGATGTTATTGGAGCTACTGTGTTACCGCCACTACCATATGAAATAAAGTTTGTTGTTTCGAGTAGGTCGCTTCAGATGCTACTGAATCGTGGGTTGTTCACGGGCCTACCATCAGAGGATCCACACAACCATCTACACAACGTTGTGTTTCTGTGTAAGAGTGTAATGGGGAACCAGAATCTATCTATGGATGTTGTTGGGCTTCGTGTCTTCCCATTATCTCTAACAGGCAATGCAACACTATGGTTATGAGCTCCCACAGAGTTCGATCACCAGCTAGACTAAATTACATAAGGCCTTTTAAGAGAGGTTTTTCCCAAAATCTTAGAAGCTTTAGTTGAAAGACCAAATCAACTTTGAGCAACTTCCTAGTGACTCAATTAGAACAATGTGGGAGAGCTTCACCAAGTGTCTGAGAAGCATCACTGACCACAAAATAGTTGATGATGCCTTGGTAGAGATCTTTTACCACGCCTTGGACGAGAATAGCCAAGTATTTGTTGATATAATCAAGGGTGGTGCGTTTTTGGATCAACCATTTTCAAGGGTTGCTGAGAAGCTAGAAACGGTGGTCAAGATGAATCATACATGAGGAATGAGAGATAAGTCCTCTAATAAAAGTTCGTGTACAGGATAAAATAAATGTGAAGATAATGTAAGAGCTTACTTGGTTATTACCAACGTGGAGTTGTTGATGAAGCAAAATCAGGAGTGAGTTAATGCAGTAGCTCATTAGCCTTTGCGAGCACCCATGTATGAGGAGCCTTACTATGAGGAAGACATTTGCTTCTTTGCTGAGTAGACGGGGATTTTTGGACCAACGCCCAAGAGTCCAATCAGGACTACTGGTTCCAAGGTCAAAGGAACCAAGGTCGGAATTATAACAGGGATCGCACCTTCAAAGACAACCATCATGCAGGTTACTACGATAAAACCAAGAGACAGGCTAGAGATGTTGATTGGGGTCGTGATGTTGTCCAAGCTACACCTCCTTTTTGAGGCTAAAGCAGTCGTTGTCAAGATATAGAACCTAGCAAAAGTTAGGGTCGAACCCAAGGGAATATGGTAGACTTAAAATAATTCAAGTTTGCAATTTTGGTTTATTAACCAACTTATCTACCCAAAGGGGAAGTTTATAACAACTAATGAAAAGTAATCCTAAACTAAGACAAGTGTTTAACCAACATAAAGAGAAACTAGGGTATTGTGTTCCCAATAATTCCCTAACTCAATATTACCAGATAACAAAATTCTTTTCTAGTGTTTAACATGTTGAATGGTAAGTTAAGTTTACCAAACCCTTTGGCTCAGGAGAGAGGTGAATTTCTTTATGTGATTTGGTCCATCCCTTCAGTGGGACATTACTAACCCTTACCTATTGTCCCAGTACAACCTCTCCTTCGCCCAGTTCGATTCATTAGATGAGAAACATTAATCGAACTCTATTAATTAATCTCTTTTCCTATTCATTACTACCTTGGTCCAGTCGGTAACACTAGGCGGGTTCTAATTTTTGTCACCATTAGAAAACATTTAAAACAAAGAGAATTAATTAATATACGCATGCACACTTTTCAATAATTACGAATTATCCAGTTTTACCTTATTAGTTCTTCATGGTTCCCACAACCTTGGTTGTAGATTTAGCTACTCATGATCAATGTAAATGCAAGACGTGTGAATTTCAATAACACAATAGAGCACTTACATAATCGAATTAGAAAATCCAACGCTTCAATGAGAATCACAAGATCGTAATTAGAAGATGAAATTATAGTTTACAAGTGTTTCTCTTTGTTCTGTATTGTCTCACTAGTCTTTCCTTTGTACTCCCCTAGAAAAATAATCTAAAAACCTATTCATAATGTTTAAAATACATATCTAAAAACAAATAGGACAACAGGGTCGGCAGGCTCCACGAGGTGTTCTACAGGCCATATAGTGATTTACGGCTTGTAGTCGGGCTTTCATAAACTGTTGCTTCAAATTCTGGACTTGGCTTCTACGACACCCCTCTACAGCCTGTAAAAGGTTCTACGTCCGTAGGGGGTTTTGTCTGATGGAATTTCAAAAAGTCCTCAATCTCTGGTCCTCAGGGTATGAGATTGGGTCTACAGTTTGTAAAGTCATTTACGGCTCATTTGCATGTTAGTACACCCAAATTCAGAAATACACCCTTCACTGGAAATTCACATGAAACCACCTTTACTGCTCGTGGAATGCTCTACGGCTCGTAAAGGGTCTTGCGGATCTTCCAATTCAACAACTTCTATATATCTTTCCCAAAAACAATGTCAACCCTGAAATCCTACAAAACAAACACAAAAAAACATAAACCTACCAACATCACATTGAAAACATACAAAATTTAAAGTTTTAAGCATCAAAGGTATTGTATTTTGATAGCACATTAGGCTGCAGAGATGGTTACATGAATGGTCCTTCTATGCCACCATATAATTGTGATACAGGTTCTGGTAGTTGCAGAGTTGAGGAGATGTTTGATCGTCTGTTGAAGAAGGCTGACAAACAAGATGAGACATTAAGGGGGATGAAGTCTGACATCTACAACATTAATCAGAAGATCAAGTCTTATTCTGTTGCTATAAAATAGCTGGAGCAAGAATTCGGTTAGATATCAACTATACTCAACCAGTGACAAATGGGTACACTTCCCAGTAATACAATTCGATATCCTAAGAATGAGAGGCAGTGTACGGCGGTGACCACTCATGATGGTAAGTAGACCATCGATCTTCCTATGTCGATTGATTATGATGATAATCGTGAGGAGACATTGAGGCCAAATATGTAAAGACCGGAGATGATCGTGCCAAGGATGGGGTGAGTGATGCTGCAAAGATACCTCAGAAGTTGAGGCCTATTCCTAGAATCCCTCCTCCCTTCCCTCAAAGAATAAAAAAAAAGGAGGACGATAAATTTAAGCACTTTCTCTCATGCTAAGACAACTCTCCATCAACATCTTTCTCATTGAGGCATTGGAGAAGATGCCAGGGTATGCAAAGTTCAAGAAGGAATTGGTCACAAAGAAGCAGACTGTAACCTAGTAGCTCCCCCAAGAGCTTCAACATTACAGTACGATTGTTACACGGTCCTTGGTGAAAAGCGAGAAGATCCCAATACATTTACCATACCTTGCACTATTGGAGATGTGGAGTTCACAAGGGCATTGTGTGATCTTGGTGCAAGTATAAATCTAATACCCCTTGCGGTCTTCAAGAAGCTAGGATTGGGAGCCCCTACTCCGACAAGCATGCGAGTGTTGATGGATGAGCACATGGTGAAGAAGTCTGTAAGGATACTTCATGACGTCCTTGTTAAAGTAGAAAATTTCATATTCCCCGAAGACTCTATGATCCTTGATTGCAAAGTTGACTTCGAAGTCCCAAACATCCTGGGAAGGCCCTTCCTAACCACTGGTCGAGCGCTAGTAGATATGGATGCTGGCTAACTCAAGTTTAGATTGAATGACGAAGAAGTAGTCTTCAACATCTGTCAGTCAATAAAGAGGCTAAAGGACTTGAAGATGGATGTTTGGACACTTGGTGAAGCCTGAGTAACCAAGTTGTCCAAGTCGTGCCGCGACGATAAATCAAGCGCTACGTGGGAGGCAACCCAAGATATTTGATGTAATAGTAGTAGTTTAGTTTTGTTTTTACCTTATGGACTTGTAGGTAGTCTAATTTTTAGTGTTTCTTCATAATTTGTGGACATTGGACTGGTTGCATATAGGGTAATAGTGTGCTCTATGAAGAATGTGCAGGTACATGACCAAGTCAGCCATTTTTTGCTTAAAAGGCATCAAGAAGTGTTTCTACGATTGGTTCTATAGGTTGTATGTAAAGCTACGACATGTACACTATCTCGTAGAACACTTCTAGTAAACAAAAGTTTGTGCACCCCAGTCCATGAGGTAACTTTACGGCCCATAGATAAAACTATGACCCATGAATGGGGCTTATGGACCCCAAGTAAGTTTTTTTACTATTGATGTTGGAGGTTTCTACGACCAACTCTATGAGTCGAATTATTATATGACTTATAGATTGGTCCGTGAAACCCAGGACCCAAAACTAGGGTTTGGACATTCCATGAAATAGGGATCTACGGGCTGTGAAATCTTCTACGGTCCACAGTCGGATTTCATAGAAGCCTGGGCCCATTGATTCTAGCTGATCTGATCAATCTATAAATTTGACCCCCATTCTTTATCAAATTTGCTCAAAATACTTGGCACCCCCTACCCTACTATCATACGTTCACCACCCCATTTTTCGGCGACTTGTCCGGCCACCTCTGGCAACTCTAGGGTTCACCCTCCTAGACTCATCCTTTAAGTTTTAGCATTTTTCTCACTCAATTCAGTATGTTTTTGTCCCTAAAATCCTTTTAAATGCTGAAATTGTTGTGATTTGGTTTAAATTAATTGATGGGCATGGTAATCCAATTAGTATGGGTTTGAACCCATGTATGTCATTGTATGTGCTTAAAAATTGATCATAAATCATATGTTGTTGATGCTTGAATAGTGTTAAAAGCCAAACAATTGTGTATGTGGCAATATTAATGTGTTTGAATGATGTTATGTGAAACCATGTCACCACATGTCTCTTGAATTGAACATCTCATATCACTTGAAAAGCGACATGTGATTACATGAGTATGTTTTGTTGTTTGTGCATTCAAACGGTGTCAGTTTGCTTTGGTGACATGTAAAAGTAGATTCTACGGGGTTGTATGTAAACACTGCATGTGGGGTGTTGGGTATTTGTGAAAATCATGTGGGAGTTCATAATGAGTTGCTTTGATACTAATTTAATTTATAAAAATGTCGTTTGGGATCCATTTTGGTAGACATATAAAATCAAATTTCTGGGAATTTCACTCTACGTGGGTCTTCTACGGCCTGTGGAACATTCCACGAGCCATAGTTGCCATCGTATAAAAATCCAGAAACTTGAAGTTTCTAAGACTCTATCAAACGAGACCTTCTATGAGCCGTAGATTCTTCTGCCACTCGTAGATAGGTCTTATAGATCCCTTCCTGTAAAAATGCAACACTAGATTAAAGCTACCACTTAGTCTACGACTTGTAGAATATTCTACGAGTCGTACCTTGTCTCGTAGATGTGATTCCAGTGGCCAAAATTTATGCACTTGGTTTCTATGAGGGCCTTCAACAGCTAGTAGTTTTTACTATGGCTTGTAGAAGTGCCTTTGTAGACCCATCTGTAACCATGTCTAAAATGTTTTTGCTTTCTATTTCTTAACTTGTGTGGGCTAACGATGTTTGCTAAATGTGTATGTTTCATATACAATGGCTCTAAAACACAGGAAAGGTGATAGTGGAGATTGCGAGATGAACCCTCGAGGGATCATGGCACCTCCGAGGTTAGTGGTTCACTTTAGGAGCTTAGTGTCTAACCTGACCCAGACGCTGAGCGACCAATCACATGCCAGGCAGCCCAGACTTAGGCTATCATTGTTTGCTCTCTATAGTCTAATAACAGAGGTGGAAAAGATATTAGTTCCATCTAGATGACTCCTTCCAGAGAGGAGTCTGAGTCTGAGTCCAGCGATGAGTAGGAGACAGAGTCCTCTATCGCACCTTAGGCATCCCCATCACCTGTGGATGCTCTATCTAGTTGGTGGTGCATTGAGGGCATGCAGGATATCTACACAGAAGGCATACAGAAGAATGAGCAGGGCCAACCAGCTCGTTCTATTTTTGAGGAGCCCTAGATCATCACTTCTGGATCGGACATTGTCCTAGGCTTGCAGGATGTTATTAGTAGATATGGGCTCCAATGGCTGGCCAGATCATTAGGGAAGTACTCCTCAATCATGTTCAGGAGTTTTATGTATTGTATGCCTCCACAGTTCTCAGCTTTTTTTCTAAGGGTAATAAGCCCCTCACACGGCCCAGATTGACACATACTAGAGTAAGGGGCCAACAGGTGAATATTTTTGAGACTACCATCTATCGTATGCTATTCGGGCCTGAGCTCCAACCACCCAGATCAATAACAGAGTATGACAGGAGATTAGGGCAGACTAGGGATAAGATTCTGATGATAAACTCCGCCCGTAGGGCCAACTTGATGAGATGGGTCACTGACCAGATTGTAGAGCACGGCTTGGACCCTGACTGGATAGCTATATCGACAGAGCCTATTGTGAAGTCCTCACTCAGCTTCACCACAAAATATTTATGGGATATGGTGAGTTCATGGATCTAGCCTATATTTGCTGATGACATACTGGTTTTGAATCGTTCTATTTTCGTTGCCAGCATCTTGGTTAGTTATAAGATTTATTGGGCCTGCCTCATTGCAAGGTAGATAAACGAGGTGGCCATGCAGAGGTCCACCTCTATCCCTTCTTGTGCTTGATCTATAGACTCTGTATAGAGTCGAAGGTGAAGATTCAACAACATCTGGACTCACTGATACAAATCCAACATACTTTAGGTGCTAGCCTGATAAGGGCTGAGGATAATTCGATGGCCCTCCAGCGAGCACAGTGCCCTCCAACATAGATGTCAGAGATGTTTGTGGGAGCGCCACTATCTAAGCATCCATCCACCACCAGTACTGTTACTACTACTACTAAGAGGCCCCTAAAGTCTGAGGCCGATGTAAAGTGGGGGCCCACTACTACTACTTCTGCCCCAGCGGCCATGCCCACACCGACAACACCCGCTGGTATGGTCTATGTGTCAGCAGCGTCTATTAAAGCCATTATGTAGAGAATGGCCCAGAATGAATCAAAGTTAACTCAGTTATTATAGCAGATCAGGCCCTGGGTCGACCAGACCATTTCAAAGTCTAAGGCTCGCATGAAGGCGTTCACGGTAGCCCTATCCAGGAAAGACTCACACTCGTGGATGCTCGTATAGAAGCTTTTCAGAGGCGAGTCTAGCAGATCCTTGGAACAATATGACCAGTGGATATGACAACCCTTCTGAAGGAGATACAATAGCTCCGGGCCAATATAATAGTAACATTGGTAGCACCGGTCATGTTCCAACTGACTAAGCCCTCAGTGCTGGTGGTTGATTTATTTCTCCTGAGGATCCATCATAGACTTCCCTCAGGAAGAGGCCTTGCATTAATGATCCAGATATAGTGAGATTGCAGGTGGGGCAAATAGTGGAGCAGGATTTAGATCTTATCATGATATGCTCGAGGCAAGATAAGGAGTTGAGGCAGGCTCATGAGCTTAAGAGAGTGAGGGGTGCTAGCGCCTCCGAACATGCTTCTACTACTAAGGAGGCCACCAGGTAGGTTGAGGGTGGCCAAACGCAACCAAAGCCCGGAGCTTAGGTGCCCAGGTATGTTCCTTTGACCCCGATGTCTTATTAGCTTATCTCATGCATTAAGGACAATACAAGTCTTTTTCGATGGGTTGTGAGTAGTTATAGGCCTCAGTGAAATCTGAGTAATCTTGGCCTATAATTATCCCAATTTTGGAATCCCAAGGGCTTTTTTGCCTGTGTTCATTTTCCCCAAGGATATTTATTTTCTGTTTAACCGGCATGTTTAGGATGTGTAGGTAGTATTAGTAGCATGTAGTACTGATTTCTACGGCATATGTTTGTTTTTAAGTTTTTGTGTGAAAAATGATACCCACCAAAATTTTGTTAGTTAGACTTGATAGCAACCATGCATGTGTTATTGTTTGACAGTGCTTGTTCTGATGAGTGAGGAAAAATTGTGATGAGAAGCAGGATCTGAGAGTCTTTGTTAATAATGTAAACAGTGTCATGTGTGAGCGAGCCTTCTTTGCTAAATTCAGATGTTGTGTTTCAATTCAAAACTTGCCCTGTTACTCTGATTTAGATAGTAGGTTAGTTGGTTAGGAAAGGATTTAGACTGTTGTCCGTATCAGTCCACTTACCCTAAATGACCAACCAAATATGTAAAGTACCCCTTGATCCTAATGTTTGAGCCTTACATGTACCCTTTATTTTGTAAAAACCTAAGTTACGTAGCCTTATTAGATGTAAAATCCTAAAATTGGCCCTAGTCCTTCCTTGAACATTTTGCACCTTGACTGAGGCAAAAAGCTTAACTTGAGAGTGACTACCAAAAGTGGACCTAGTTCCTAGGTGTGATATTATGCACCTCGACTTAGGCCAAAAGCCTAAGTTGAGGGTGGCTAGTATACGAGTAAAACACAAAAATGAGGTGGAAGCTAGTGATACATGGAAAAAGAGTAAAAATGTGTTCTAGATGCAAAAAAAAATGAGTAGATGCCTAAATCAATTGGCTAAAAAGAAAAATGATGTGGAAACAAAAGGAAAAAAGCTGAAAAATAAGAATAAGTGCCCACAAAAGCTTGAAATATGAGAAAGGGAGAATGAGGTGAAAAATTATAACATTGGTAAGGCAAAAGTGTAGAAAAATGCAGTTTCAAGAAGGGCCTTTAGTCACTATGTTCTTAAAACATCAGACCAAAGACCCTTGAGCATACATTACAAGCTAATAAAGTCCTAAAGTGATCCTAGCCCAAGTAGCTAAAGGTCATAGTCATGAGTATTGGGGCAAGCATATGGTATTGAGCATGTATTCAAATGTCTTTTGTGAGAGTGAGTCATCTTGTGAAGTCCCAAGCATTGAATCTAAAAATTCCATCATAAGAGGAATATGGGACTTCTTTCTGTGAGGGCACTTGCATTGCATTGATGATATGATTCTAATTTAGTGAATGTTGCTTATTGATAATTGTCTTGCTTATTATAGTTGCACTATCACATATGTTGATCTATATTAGTTTGCTTGATAGCTAACTTGTGTGCTTTTAAAAGTGGTGTGGGTATCTATGCTTGAGTTTGAGATGATTTATGCCATTCAGTTGATGTGTGTGTGTTACTGTACTGCTTATGTAGATTGAGTACATCGCTTGAGGACAAACAATAATTTTATGTTGAGGGTGTTGATGTGCTACCAAAATAGAAAACTTTTTTATGCTTAAAACTTAGAATTTTTTGTGTTCTTATAAAGATGTTGATAAATTTGATGTGTTTTTATGGTTGTTTTGCAGGATTACAGGGTTGGCATGATTTTTGGGCTAAATGTGCAGAAGTTGTAGAAATTTCTGATATATGATATCTTTACAGGCCATGGAAAATTCCAGGGGCCGTAGATAAGGTTTCTTACAAAAATCTAGTGAAGGGTGATTTTCTGAAGTTAAGTCTATGAACACGCAGACGAGCCCTAAAAGTATCTATGAGTCGTAAGCCATGTGTCATACCCTGAGGATCAGAAAGTTAGAAGTTGCTGAAAAGTCATCAGATGAAACCCTTAATGGTTCATAGAACTTTATACATCCCATAGATGGGTCTCGTAGAAGTCATCCCCAAAATCTCTGAAGGAATGCAGGAAGCCACGATTACAAGTCGTAAAACTTTATACGGCTCGTAGAAGTGTCTGTAGAGCTTACCATCCCAGTTCCTATTTCATTTTAGTTTTATATTTTAAATATATAAATAGGTTTTTAGGTTATTTTTCGTAGGGAACAATACAGAACTTCATAGAGCAATTGCGAGATACATGTGCAACATTATTTTGTGTTCTTAATTCAATCGTGTGATACTTGGTGAAGATAGCTTGGATTTCTTGTTATTGATTTTATTGTGTAAGTGCTTAATTATGATATCAATATCATGATTCTTGCATCTACACTGATAATTTGTAGTTAATCCACAACCAGGGTTGTGGGAACTATAAAGAACTAACAATGTAAAACTCGATACTTTATGATTCTTGGAAAGTGTGCATGCATGTGTCAATCCGCTAGAACTCGCCTAGTGTTACTGACCGGAACAAGGTAGTAATGAATAAGAAAAGAGATTGATTAACAGCATTTGATTGATGTTTCTTGTCTAATCAACCAAACTGGATCAAAGCAAGGGTGTACTAGAACATTCGGTAAGGGCTAGTAATGTCACATTGCGAGGATAAATCAAATCATGTAGTAAAATTTTCCTCTCGCTTGGATCAAAGGGTTTGGTGAACTTAACTTACCATTCTGCATGCTACACACTAGAAAAGAATCCGATTATCTGGTAATGCGGAGTTAAGGAATCATGGAGAACACAATACCCTAGTTACTCTTTATACTGATTTCACACTTGTCTTAGTTTAGGATTACTTTTCTTAGTTTTTTACAAACCCCCTCCCCTTTGGGGATATAAGTAGGTTAATCCACCCAAATTGTTTGAAATTCTTCTAAGTCTACCCTATTCCCTATGGGATCGACCCTAACCTCAGTTAGGTTATATATCTTGACAATGACCACTTTAGCCTTCAAAAAAGAGTTGTAGCTTGGGCGATACTTTCTATGTTGCACTGTTATGGATTTCTCTCTATTTGATGGAGAACGACCGTTACCGGTCCCATCTATCGATGATGTAGTTGGTATGCTTATGGACAAAATGATTATAGTTATTTCCTCTTCTTTTAACGTTGCTTCATTGTTAAAATGTCCCATAACCCCTTTCCTTTAGTTTTTCTGCAATTCATTTTCATTTAATGCCTACGATTGCTTTAGATGGCTTGGGTGAGGTGCCCTCAGGTATCTCGTTTTCCATGTGACATCTAGGCCCCTAGGTCGGGTCGTTACATATTCGAGGCAAAGTTGGGGAACTACTCTTTAAACATCTTAGGCTACCTTATAATAAAAAAAAATTTCATAGCTCAATATGAATCCTTGCTGGAAAGAATGCTAGATAGGATTTCTTCGTGGAAAGAAGGTTCCTATTCTATATAGGAAGAGTTCAATCGATAAGAAGTGTGATGATGTCAACGCAAACATATTCATCACAAATTGTTGTTCTACCAAAATAGATATTACAATTGATTGTATAGATTTGTGAAAGATTCCAGTGAACTGAAGAGGTAGAAGTAACAAAAAAGCATTAATAGTCTACCCTGACAACTATAATCAATAGGTGGTTTGAATAAGATCGATATGATGACATGGAACAAAGTTATAATCAATAAAATGCTAAGGAATATTTTTACAAAGAAAGATGCACTATGGATCAAGTGGGTCTGTGCCTACTATGTGAAGGATAGATGTAGATCGAATGTAGAGCTAAAATAGGCATCATGGCATCACGATCCAAACTAGGGCCTAGGTGTGGCATGACAATTAAGGTTTCTTAAAGAAACCCCAATAAGTCATCATAGCATATCAAATATGCATAAGGCATGTAAATCAATAATAGAAAGCAAAGTAATAGGTAAGTCTCAAGTAAAGTTTAAAGATGACGGTAAAACTTAGGTCTGAATAAACGGATGTGCACATCTTAGTCTAACATTTCTCTCTTATACTGATATAAGTGGAGGCATAGAACAAGCCACTAGCTTACCCAAAAAAGAAAAGAAATGAAACAAAACAGTCTCAACACAGAACCACTAGAAATAACAAGAAAGGTCATGAAAGATTACAGATGTAGAGTGAGCATACCTCTACATTATGAAATAATGTAAGCAAATGTTTGAATGTACTAAGTACGTGAGCAATACAATGCATGACGTAAAAGCAATAATGCATTGACCAATGCAGGAAGCTGGATAAGCAAAACATTTAATCATATAGTAAATCACGAGGAAGGCCAATATCATTGGAAAATCATATTAAGAGCATAGGAAGAGGTTGTATAATTCATGGAAGATCATAGGTCATGATAGAAAATCTTAAAAAGCTTTTAAGTTCATAAGTTGTAGTATGACTTTTAATTCATAAAGAGAGTCATAATTTATAAGTGAGAAATTCATGAGCGAGAGAGATCATGATACATATGTAACCATGTGAGTTAATCCATAGAGCCCTGATGTTACCCCTACACTAAAGAAAGAGGGGAGGTACTTGCCAAGGTAGGCTCCCGAATGTCTATGTGGATCCACTAAGATACATATGTGAACTGGGTACTCTCCCCTAGTTCTTAGACTCGGGTTCTCACCTCCAAGATTGATATTTTGAGTACTCATCTCTTAGAGATTTGGGTATTTGCCTATAATATCTTTTTACCTATGGTGACGTGTAGTGTTAAGATATGGGTATTCTCCTCTAGTTCAACTAGGTGCTAGGTAGTACTACCACAAAAATAGAAAATCTTATGTCATAAGGTCATAGTCATGTTAAAGGGCAATTGCTTGATTCCCAACCCCTTATTATCATAAAGTCATAGTCTTGGGATAGATCCTTAATCATTAATTTTGTGAGAGATCCTTCACCATCATTTAATCATACATTGAGAATTTTATTAACTCCATTGTAAGCATAAATCATTTCATAAGCCATCATTCGTCTTGAGAAAAATATTATTTTAAAACTTAGTTCATCATTAGTGAAAGCATGCATGGAGTCCCTAATCGGCCATGATCATAGTTCAACATAGAATAAGATAATTACATAAGTCCATTACCAAATATAGTTAAAACATACAATTTAATATAATCCACACATAATTACAATAGAAATCACCAATTAAAATCATTACCATAGAAACCCACATTGGTAATCATGTACCATAGAAAGCCTTGAAGAAGATTTTCTTATAAATCATGAAATTAAACATAATTGGATCAATGAATCAATAATTAAAAGTTAATTAATGCAATTGAAAAGGAATTTTAAATAAGACACATTATGGGATCATGAATCCCAGATAAAATTTGTCAAAATCCATGAGAAAAAATCGACTTATAAAATATACATACTTAAATTGGATAAAACAATTGAGAATTGAAGGAACTACATAGAAGAAAGGATTCCATGAATGAAGATACACATATCTTGAGTGATTGACTTAAGAAAACATGAAAATCAATGGGGGAATTAACTTAGTCTTCAATGAAGTCTTACTTGAAGAAGAAGAAAGCCTTGAGAGAATTTCTAGAGAGAGGATTTTTATAAAATTAAAAGTTGGGTGAGAATGAGAGAATTTGGAGTGCTTAGAATAGTTTATAAAATAGGATTTAATGTCAAAAATCATCAAGGTTCATTAACTGTTAAGTAGAGAAAAGTCCAAAGTACCCTCCACTTAAATATGAAATTATACAAAAATATTTAAACAATCTTGGGGCAAGTCCATGATGCTGACTTGATCTATTTTACTTCATTTTTTTGAACATGTAAATCGCATTCGGGTAAATTGCATTAGTGCATGTCATTTATGGTCAATTCTTTTTATCAAGGACAAATTTGACATGTGTTGGACCACCTCCATGATGCGGACGAGTTGCACTCTTCTGGGAAGGGTATTTATTACAAAATTTATCTTACAATGTACTTGGTCTAAATATTCACTGAGATCATTTTTGCACTATTTTAGCTTATTATCATATTCGAACCTTCAAATTTGCAGGGTATTACAACATCCTTCCTTGAAAATATTCATCCTCGAATAGAGTAGAATGGATATCTAGCAAATAGAATAAATATCTAGCAACCCAACACAAATATAGTAGTGCATTTTAAATGCTAAAAGCGTGAGATTTTTCATAACTTGCATGTAACATGCCTTAAAATTGATTTCATGATCATGCATGCATATGAAATGACATGAAAAAACTAGAATATAGGAATGTATAAGAATGGACATGAAAGACTAGCATTTTTACCAATATAACCACTCAAACACTTGGATCACGAAGTCAATCATAGCACAATCAACTCAAAACCAATCCGCTCCAATCATCACCATAACCAAAGAATGTTTATAACATACAAGATGACCCTTAGAGAGGTAAGGTTGGGATCATAAATGACAATCCTTATCATTCTTAGAAACCCATGGACAATACCTCACTTTATGATCACTTGCATTACAACCAAAACATATACTAAAACCGGCTAAATAAACTCTGAGATGGTACCATCCACACTTTTGACATGTGGGAAAAGTTTAGCAACTAAAACCATTACTTTGATAGTAGGGTTAGGAACTCTATTCATGTGATACATAGGCGCCATAACACTATCAATAGATAATCCACCATCAATTTTGGCCTTCTTAGACTCCCTACTCTTCATTTTCTTAGTCTTCTCTTCTTCAATTTGCTTGACATACATCATGAGTCTAGAAATGTCCATTTCTTTGATTTTCATAGCATCTTGCACTCTTTAACAAATAAGTCCAAAATCCCTAAAATAAACTTAATCATTCGGGCTCAAGGGTCGGACACCAAAGTCGGTGCATATTTAGACAACTTCATGAACTTGAGAGCATACTCTTTCAGACTCATACTTCCATGCTTTGAATTGATAAACTTCAACAACTTTACCTCCTTCAACTCAAGTGGAAAGAAGCAGTAAAGAAATGCAACCTTAAAACCATCCTAATCTATGGGAAACTCTCGGCCTTCTATTGGTTGTACCACACTTGTGCAACTCCTTTAAGTTGATAAGCTGCCAACTCTGTCTTCTCCTCCAAAAGAAACAACCTTGTACACCTCATTAATGAAGTATTGTGGATTCTCATCTACCTTGGGCCTATAAAAATCGAGAGGGTTCATTTTTGTAAAGTTTCTAATCCTTAAAGCTAATGTAGCCACATTTGAAAGAGCTACCACCCCTTGGTTCGCTTAGTTAGTTATATCTTGGGCAAGCATAGATATTACAGTCCAAAACTCACCATTTGTCACTTGTTAGGACAAGGGATAATTGGGACTTGAGGTATTTCTTATTGATCTAGACCTCTTCTTGGAGATATCTTTCAGAAATCGTAAAGAACAATCAATAGGGGAAAGAACCTTAGGGCATAACTCTATCTCATAATATAGATCATGAAAGAAGTAAAATATTTTCTAAAATTGCTTCATAGCTTTCTACTCATAGATGTGATACGCTTCACATTGATAAATAAGACTCTACTTGATGCAGCATGCTAGACTCCTTAGGACACTTGAAATTTGTGCACTGATATCATATTTGTCACGATCCAAACTATAGCCTAAGTATGACATGGCAATTAGGATACTAAAAACACTTCCAACCAAGACATCATAGAATATCAAGAATACATAAGAAAAGTAATAATAGAAAGCAAATTAATTGATAAGTCTCAAGTAAAGTCTAGAGATGAAGGTAAAGCTTAGGCTCAGATAAACGACCTTATACATCTTTGTCCAACATGCCTCTAGTATACTTATATAGGTGGGGCCATAGAACAAGCCGCTAGCTTACCCAAATAAGAAAAGAGAAGAAATGAAATAGTTTCAACATAGAACCACAAGAAATAACAAGAAAGACCATAAAAGGTTGCCCTCAAATCATGAATACTCACCAATCAATCTTCAAAGAAATTCCAAGCTAACCACGAGTAAAGTGATATATAGAGTGACTGTCCTCCTCTACATTATGAAACAATGTAGGTAAAAGTATACATTAATACATTTGATTTATGAAACAATGTAGGTAAAGGTATGTGCATGTTAATATGTTTGAATGTACTAAATATATGAGCAATGCAATTCATGGCATAAAAGCAATGATGCAATGACTAAGTAGCAAGTATGATAAGTAAATCATTTATTCATAATAGTAAATCATGAGAAATGATAATATCATCGAAAAATCATAATAAGAGTTAAAAAAAGCTTGTACAATGCATAGAAGATCATAGATAATGATAGAAAATCTTAAAAAAGGCTTGTAAGTTCATAAGTTGCTGTAATCATAAGAAAACTCATAAATCATAAGTAAGAAATCAAAAAGCATAAGTGGGAGAGATCATAATCAACATGAAACCATGTGAGCTAATCCATGGAGTCCCAATGTTACTCCTACACCGAGAAAAGGGGAGCTACTTGCCAAGGTAGGCTCCCTAATGCCTAAGTGGATCCACTAAGTTGTATATGTGAACCCGGTACTCTTCAATAGTTCTTAGATTCAAGTACTCACCTCCAACACTTGATATTTTGGGTATTCACCTCTTAGAGATTCTTATATTCTCCTTTAAATTATATGTTTTACCTACAACGTCATGTAGTTTTGGGATATGGGCATCGGACTTTTGTCCAACTCTTGCTAGGTAATACTCTCATAAGATTAGAAAATCTTATGTCATAGGGTCATAGTCATGTAGAAGGAAAATTGTCTGATTCCCAACCTCTTATTATCACAAAGTCATAATCTCAGGATATCACCTTAATTATTAATTTGGTGAGAGATCCTCCATCTCCATTTATAAACATAGTTATAGATTTGGCGAGAGATCCTTCACCATAATTCAATCATTCATTGAGAACTTTTATAAATTAAGAATAAGCATAGATCATTTCGTAATCCTCATTCCTCATGATAAAACAAAAATTTAAAACTTAGTTCATCATTAGTAAAAGCATGCATAGGGTCCTCAATAAGTCATGATCATAGTTTAACATAGACTAAGTTAATTGTGTCTCAAATCAATTTAAAGATATGTTGTTTAATTAAATTCATACATAATTACAATCAAAAGCACCAGTTGAAATCGTAATCATAGAACCGCGCATTGATAATGACGTACCATAGAAATCCTTAAAGAAGATTCTCTTATAAATTATCAAATCATTAAATTAGATGTAATTCTTGCTAAATTGGACCAATAAATCAATAGTTGACACTTAAATAATGTAATTGAATTGTCATGCCCCGAGCCTACACCCCAGACGTGGCCAGCACTCAAAAATAATTATTGGTCCTCAAGTGAACTCTTGGCCTGGATGACTCACTCAACCGAAGACTTAACATGCATGCATAAGCTTTATATGGTGAACCTTCAAAATATTTAATAAAACTCAAAGAATCTCAATCATACTATATATAAAATCCCAACATATCTTTTGATATAAATAGTAATACATGCTTTAAATACTCGAATGAATAGACATGATTGACTCAATAACATTGTCCATGAAGTCTCTACTATACTAAAGATAGATGTCGTAACAAGATTCATGGCTGCCAAACTCTAAAATAAATAAATAAAACTAACTGACTTGAGCCCTCTATGAATGAGGAGGTCTCACCAACTGTCACTGGGAAGCAATCTCACTGAATATCTACTATCATGGGTGCCTGAATCTGCATCATAATATATTTAGCGCCAAAGGGCTTCTGTACGTGGAATGTACGGTATGTAAAATAGTCAAAACAAAAACTCAGGATAGGATGCTTAACTCAAAAAATAACTTAGTGACATCATTAATGCAATATAAGTAAAACATCTTATTTAATGCATACATAAATGCAAATTAGTTTGCATCTACAAATAATATATACTTTATCTTGGAGAGTTTCTCTACAATAACTATCACAATTAGCCTCGTGATGATACAACATCTTACCCACATTTCCAGAGCCATCTCATACCTTGCCAGGGTATAAGATGAAGTGTTAGGGATCCATTGTGCCATTTCAGTGACATATGAGGAGTTGTAAACTTGGCATAATCTTATCATATGTTGGCTACGTAGTTTATGAGTTCAAGTTATTATTACTCCCACTCGTATTGGTGTTCAATATTATTCCCAAAATAACTTTTATAATGCTCAAAGCTTTAAGAATAAATTACTCAAAATACTTTTTTTATCTTTTGGGACTTATCCCAACTTTAGATTTTCTAAACTTTTCTCTTTTTCTTTGACTAAAAGATGTATCAATACAATGTGTCTCAAAAATATAATTTTACTACTCAGCTATCTTATAAATACAGATGCCTTAAATACTTATTGAACTCAACTCAATATCGTGGAAATAATAGCTTTTCATGAAATATATAGGGTTCTTACAGATGAAATGATAACTGTGTAATCTTGACTTAACAACTTAATTTCATAGTGAAATCAGTAAAGACCATGATTTTCATCAAGAAAAATACATAATCAAGTATGATAATGAAATTAACTAGCTGGAGAAAACTTGATCTCAACTCATAAACTTGATTTTGGATGTAGATTAGAAGTTAAATATACGAAAGCAAATACAAGATAACTTTTAGAGGGCCTTACATAGCCTTACATACATGGAAGAACTAGATTCTTGAAAAACTTTGAAGAACTCACTAACTTCTTTTGAAACCTTAGTTTTTCTCCTCTTGAAAACTACGTTATAAGTGAGGTGAATGTTTTGAGCATAATGAAATTGAAGGTTAGTAAAATTGACAAGTTTAGGCTTTAAGGGTGGGAAAGGACAAAAATAACCTTCCTTAATTACACTACCCAAGTCATCTACGAGAGAATTTTTACGGATGATAGAATTCATTCGTAGAAACTAAGGTAGATTTTAGAGTCCTAAAGCACATTCTATAAGCCCAAACTATGACCTGTAGAAGCTTTTACAACCCATAATTGGATTTGTAAAGTCTGGGAATCAAAAACTAACCTAGAGAAGCTTTCACGAAGCCAAGTTTACTGATCTTCATCCCAACTATGATGCATACTTAGAGATTCATAGATGGTGACCCAAAAACTCTGCTATGACAGTATTAACTAAAATGATCATAAACTTTTACCCCAAATGCTAAACGAGGCAAAATTGGTGGAGTTGGAAAGCTAATTCAAAGATCTTTAATTTGATATATTATGATATAGCTAATTCTTTGTGTGCTGAGAGTTATGATCATTTAAAGTTGACCCTTACACAATCTAATGTGAAAACTCAAATATTGGGAAAGTTTTGAACTTGTTAAAGTACTAGAGAACTCTTATGAAACTAATACACTTCACACATATAGGAATGAGCGTTAAAATATAGGTACATGTAAGGTATCACTAGGTTCAATCTTATATAGTTAGGATGAAAAGATTTTAGATCCGATAAATAGAGTTGTGGGGTGTTACAATATCTCCCCCTTGGGATCATTCGTCCTTGAATGAAGGTGAAACTAAGCTAGAAGGAAACATATTTGCTCTTACTATTTCTCACTTATGAATTTTTCTACCAATATAGATTGGATTGATTCATACTAAGAGTTTGTGATTATCCATACCTTATAAGGCATGAATGATACAGGATTAAACATAAGTCATACTCTACCCGAAGCTATTCAACATAAAGCATAGGTTCCTTGGGCATGGAGTAAGGCTAGGATTACAATGTTTTTAATGATACAAATCATAGCTTTTAATACTAGCAACACTTCTCGACTAAGCTCTTCTTTCTACATACAATACTTCATCAGTTACAAGTCATAGCTCCCATAAGGATAAATATGGCTACTTCTATCAAGGTCTAAGTTTAACTGCATACTCTTAGTTTTTTCAACCCTACTCTAAGTCATAGGATACTACACATAAGATGATCATACAATTCTAAACAAAAAAGTTTATGTTCTACACCTTTATAAGAAATTTCATCCCAAGAGTACTACTCCTTTCCACCACATTCAACAAACCTCAGTTCCTACTCAATAAGCACTTGATGCATCACACATTCATCCATGTGCCATAATCAACACCACTCAATCCTAGTACTATAACCACTCCATGGACTCTAAGTAATCAACTCTTTTTAGAATTTCCTGCCTCTTTATGTTTCTATACGCTGACAAATCATGACTTACTACAAGGAGACAATATAAATGCTTTTACCTGACTCTAAGTAATGACACCTTATCTTGCTCTTCCCTCCCATTTACAACATCACCTTAGGTGGAATGGTACATCACTACTATTATAACAATAATCATCAATCTTCTCCTAGCTATCATTACTCAACTACTACTACCAGTATGACCATCAAAACAAAAAAAAAATCATTGCAGGCCTTAGAACAAGAGATCCAGAGTATGATTCATTGAGAATTTTTTTAATATAGGAATACACATGACATGATATTACTTAATGAGCTACTGATAAGTCACAAATTTGTGAGACTTGGCATACTATGGAACTTTAGTGCATATATGAATAGATACATATCATGAAGCTAATCTCTGAAACTTATGGAGTAAGATTGAGATCAATGGACTATAATCTTTATCTCTTATTCTAGGGGTTGAGCATAGCTATGAATATCTCTGAAATGTATAAGTATATATCATTGATATAATGCTGATTTGTAAGATGTCAATAGAGTATTATAACGATTAAGATTTGAGAAGATGCTAGAGTAGGATTAGACTGATATACCACTAAAACTTCTTATGAACACGTCATTATCTGATTCTCATCACTTGAATTAGCTTCTTATCTTATCATCTCCCTTTAGATTTGAGGCTAATATTTTAAGGCTATAGACTTATTCCACCTTTCTTAAACTAGTCCATATTTATCTCACTCTAATATTTAGAGAAATACTAATCTCGTGTCTACAAAACTTTCCCACTGCATGTACTAGGATTCCTTAAAGAGGTTCTTTCTAAGGTTTTTCTCTTAACCTCATCCTTATTCTATAAAATTCTTTCTATATTTGTTACTTGCATCGGCTTATAAGGCAATTCTATTTAACTCTAAGTACTCTAACTTCTCTTTCTTAGCATACTAACATCGCGTCTTGAAGTTTCCTATCTATTTAACAAGAAGGTAGTGAAGATATATGTTGGAGATTCTTCATTGTCTATATATCATACGTTCATTCAAACTCTTTTAAGGACAATAAATAATGCTTACATTGGCTTACTTCATATTGGCAATTCAAATATTCCTTCTAGGCTTACATAGAAAATCATAACCTTAATCAAAACCTCATCTTAACTCTCTACTATCTTTGATGCACCTCTTACACCTCTTCTTACCTAATGACTTAGCTACAGTTTATTTTCTCATCTAAGGATCGTAGGACCAAACTTATACCATTCACCTTCACTACAAGATGATATCTTTATTCCTCACTTATCTTAGGTCAAACAAATTAGATCAAATATCAACCTATTATCAACACCTTCATGCTGCCATCTCACGTATCATAACACTTAAACTCAATTTCAAGCTTATATTAGTGTCTAAAACTAAACATGTATTGAAAATATAATTTCTCACATACTATACTAAGTTATGACTACTAAATGAAACTAAGAAAATATTCACCCACTAAGACCTTACAACAAGTAGTCAATTTGTATCTCTTAGTCTACCTAGTTATAGTTACTCGTCATTTCCTCTTTCAAAACCTAGGTGCTACTTACCCATTTACTATACATTATTGCCTAGTTAAGCCCATAACTCTATGAATAACACAGGGATTTCTCTTCAAAATTATAAGCCTAGCTCAGATTTATCAACTCAGTTATTCCGCCCTTTTCACTCAACACTTATACTTGGTCTTACCAAATAGTGACTCATCAACATAACTCCTTTCTAATTAGAGTGTACCCTAGAATCTTTTACGACCCGTAATTGGGTTCGTGAAGTCTGGGACTCGAAAATTGACTCGGAATAGCTTTTCACGAACCAAAGTTTACGGGTCATCATCCCAACAATGACCCGTAATTAGGGTTTCATAAATGGTGACTCGGAAAACTCTACTTTGACAGTCTTCACTAAAATGTTCATAATGTTTTTCTCCGAACTCCAAATGAGGCGATATTGATGGAGTTGCAAAGTCAATTTAATGATATTTAATTTAATATATTATGGTCCATCTAATTATTTGTGTGCTAAGAGTTACGATCTTTTAAAGATGACCCTTATATAATCTAATATGAAAACTCAATCGACATGAATGTTTTGAACTTGACTATGTACTAGAGATCTCTTATGAAACTAATCAACTTCTAATACACTTCAAACATATAAGAATGAGCCTTAAAATATAGGTAAATGTAAGTTATCACTAGGTTCAATCTTATATGCTTACCACAAAAAAGTTTTGGATCTTATGAATAGAGTAGTGGGGTATTACAAGAATTTAACAAGACCTATTAAGGGATCATGAACCTTAGATAGTATTTGTGAAAACTATGAGAAAAATTATCAATTGAATGCAATTTATGTCAATTTATATTGGAATAGATCAATAATCATCATATCGACCATAATCTAAGAAATTGAGCATAATTTGAGAAGATTCATAAAATATACATACTTGAAATTGGATAAAAAACTGAGAATTTGAAGGAGCTCCACAAAAGAAAGTACTCCACGGATGAATACCCATATACCATGAATGATTGACTTGAAAAAAACTTGAAAATCAGAGAAATTGACTTGATCTCGATGGAGTATTACTTGAAGAAGAAAAAAACTCCTCAGAGTAATTTCTAGAGAGAGGTTTTCTGTAAATTGAGAGTTACGTGAGAATGAGAGAATTTGGAGGGCTTAAGGTAGCTTATAGAATAGGATTTAGTCTCAAAAATCACCAAAGTTCATTAACTAATAGATAGAGAAAATTCCAAAGTACCTCCCACTTAAACTTTAAATGGTACGAAAAAAATTTGAACTATCATGGGGCAAGTCCGCGATGTCGACTTGTTTCATCAAATTTTTTTTGGAATATTTAAATCACATTTGGGGCATGTGTGTTTTAGGGACAAAAAAAATTGCTTTAGTGCATGTTATTCATGATAAGTTTTTTCTGATCAAGGATGAATTTGACCCGTGTTAAATCACCTCTCTTGTAACACCCCTCATTTTTATAGGCTTGGAAAACTGGAAGTGCATGATTTCTGCAGAAGGTCTGATTCTACGAGCAATCTATACCCGCAGAAGTAACCATGGCTCATAGGTGGTCACGTGAACAGTACCGAAGGAAAATGGAAAATTTACAAAATTTTTGAAGTTGACTTACACGTTATCAGACGAGTCGTATAAGGAACCTCGGCCCGTCAACAGGTCTCTAGGTAGAGACTTTGAGGAATTCAAAATTTGTTTAAGTTTGGGATCGATCTACAGAAGGAGTTATGGCCCGTAGGTGGAACGACGGGTCATGCTACATGTTCGTGGCATAGAAGCTGCATTACCAATAGCTCAACATTAGTGGCACGAGGTTTTACGGACCGTATATTGATCCAGGCCCATGGGACGGGTTTCGTAGACGGCTTTGAAAGTTTTTAAAGAAGGATAATTTTGTCCTATTTCACCATTTTAAGCCTAAACTTGTTAGTTTTCACTTAATTAAATCCCTAAAATGTGACTCTTCAACTTATTAACACTCAGAACATTCCTTATAACGTAGAACATAGTTCCAAGAGGATAAGGCTAAGGCTTTCATGCACTTTCCACAAAACCTTCAAGAATCTAATTCCTCTGGGTATGTGAGGCCCTCTAAAAGTTATTTTACGTCTATTTTAATATCTTTAACTACTAGATTCTACCTAAGATCAAGTTATGAGTTGGGATCAGATTTTCTGCCTTGCTAGTTAATTTCATTGAGATACTTGTTTATGCATTTTTCTTGATTAAAAATCATGGTCTTTACTAATTTCACCATTGAATTAAGTTATTAAGCCAAGATTTCATAGTTGTTATTGCATGTGAAAGAACCCTTATATTTCAGGAAAAGCTATTTTGTACACAACATTGAGTTGAGTTCAAGAAGTATTTAAAGCATGTGTATTTATAAGGTATCTGAGTAGTAAAATTATATTTGAGACACATTGCATTGATACATCTTTCATTTTAAGAAAAGAGGCAAGTTGAGAGAAGTTTAGAAAAGCTAAAGTTGGGCTAAGTTCCAAGAGATTAAAAAACATTTTTTTGGTAATTTTACTCTTAAAATTATGAGCATTATGAAAGTTATTTTAGGAGTAGTATTGAGCCGATATGAGTGTGAGTAATAATAACTTGAACTCGTCAACTACGTAGCCAGCGTAGAATAGGATTGTACCAAGTGTACAACTCCTTATATTCCACTGAGATGGCCCAGTTTTGGGATGGATCCACTCCCCTAGTTTTAGTCCCTTACCTTGGCAAAGTATGAGATGGCTCTAGCAACATGGCAAGACGTTGTATCATCACGAAACTCATAGTGATAGTTGTCGGTTAGAGAAAGTTCCCAAGCTAAAGTGAACTAATTCTTGCATACAGAGTTTAAGCATATGATATTACTGTCAGCATACACCTTATTCATAATTTTTACTGTCATAATTTAAAACATGTTTTTAGCTACTTTTGAGTATAATACCCTATCCCAAGTTCTCTGTTTTGGCTATTTTACATTCTCGTACATTCCACATAATGAAGTCCTTTAGACCTACATCATTTTTTCATGCAAACGCAAGTGATAGAGTCGCTCAGCAAACACTCCATTGAGGAACAACATTCCATTTAGCTATTGGTGAGGCCTCTTACCAGTTTGAGGCTTTGGACTCTTTTTTTCTATTTTAGTATTTATTTTCAGTTGTGGTTACCGTAGGCCTACCACGTTAGTTATTTCAAATTATTTTAGTTAGAGGTTCCATAGACTGGGTGATAGGAGTTTCAGTTCTTATCTTTAGTTATTGTTGGATACTTCCTTTGTTCAGTTTGTTCAGATTACTATACTATCTTTAGCTCATCGAATCTAAGCTTATTATTTATTATTTGAGTCTTCCATTTAGTAAAGTAGCCAGGTCAAGTGGTTCGCTTGGGACCAGAAATGGTTCTGGGTGTTGTTCATGTCTAGGGTGTAAACTCGGGGTGTGACATCTGCGACACGGAGGGTCGCACACTCTTCTGAAAAGGGCATTTCAGAAAAAAACTATCTTGCAATATATTTGGCTTAAAAATCTACTTGGACCATTTTTGTATTATTTTACCTTATTATATCATATGTCAACCTTCAATCACGATGCATTATACATAGGTGATTGAGAAGATATTCAAAACAATAAGGTACCTCATAGAGGTAGGCATATCCCTAGATACGATTCTTACAATGTTCATATTGTTTATTAAAATTATGAATCAGAGATTACAAGGACACTTTTACAAAGTCAGCTAAAAGGGAATAACATGTGGTAGCCTAGGTATATCTAAATGGATTTTTATAGTAGTAGCTTTAGGAAGAATATACACTTGTGATAAACTGGTCAGACGGAGGATGCACATTAATCTAATGTCAACTCTGCAATAGGCATTTTGAAATTATTCATCACCTATTTTTTTTTGCAGTTATACTGGATAGTTATGGAATAGGCTACTCAAATGGATGAAGATTCAAAGACTTTGTACAAGGTGGGAAGAGAAAATTACTGGGCGGAGAGATGGTGTAAAAGGAATAAGTGGTAGAACTGAGATATATACGATAGTATTAGCTTCATCAGTTTACTTCACCTAGAAGGAAAGGAACTAATGAATTTTTTGAAAGAAGAGCAACAATATAGATAGAATCCTAAAAAGCATTTCTCAGGAGGTCTATTTCACGGATCACTTGAAACCTCAAAATAGATGATATGTAGAAATATTTATATGTTATCCATAATATTTCATGATAGAAGAAGATAGAAGCTTAGATTGTTGGTTGCTGAGAAAGTCCAGGCCTATTTTTTTTTTAAGACTTAAGCTTTAATTCTCACTTGGTAATATAATCCTTTCTTTATCAAAAACAATTTGAGATAAGTTTGTAACACCCTGCATGTTGTTAGTCTTAGAAGATGAAAGTTAAGGAATTTTGAACCGACGTGGTCATCAATCCAATCAACAGCTCAAGGATAGGACCACGGGCGGTTGGGAGGTCTCATGGGCCTTAGTCCAATAAAGTTGGAAATTATGGATTTATAGAATTGGTTCCATGATTAACAAGATGGACTGAAGATGGAACCACGACTGGCTAAGGTGTTGTGGAAAGGAGCCCTAAAGAGCCTGAAGTTCTTTTAAGTCTAGAACTACTACACGAAGGGACTTATGCCCGTGGAATGAACGATGAGTTTTCATGCATGTTCATAGTTTGGAAAGTGAAAATTTTAGTAGCTCAACTTTTAGGGCACAGGTTCTACAAGCCAAGGCATGAGCAGGAGGTGGAACCACGGACCATGGATGGGTCCTCGTGAATGGCTCCATAGATCTTAATGAAGGGCATTTTTGAAATTTTCAATTTGTTTAAATCTTAAACTACATCATTTTTGCCCTCTTAACTAACTTAACCAACCTAACCTCTATAAATCATATTCCTAATTCATTCTATCTTATTCACTCTTAAAATCCTCTCCCAAATTCCAAAATTTCTCTCTCTAAGGCAAGGATTCCATTAAAGATACGATTTGAAGGTATAGCTTAAAGATTTCTAGAATTTTATCTTCAAGTCTAGGGATTCTCACTTGAGGTATGTAGGGATTCATTCATGGATTAGTTTCATCCATGAAGCTCAATCAATACCTCCTTTTTATCAAAGTTTCATGGGGATTTCTTATGGGATTTTATGACTTGATTTCAAAAGCATGGATTATGATTTCTACATGATGATTATACTTATTTATGCATTAATTATGAAGAATTACACTATTTATATGATTTCCAAGAAAAAGCACGTGATTTCAAGTATGTATGCTTAAGGCTTGATGAATTAATATGAATTCATTTACTAATGATCCAAATTGATTTTAATTGCATGTTTCTTCTATGAGTTTTATCTAATTGCATGATTCTAACTCAATTGTTCATGCAACCACGCATGTCCCTGGTAACCTATGATTTCATCACTATGATCTCAAGTATGAAAAAATATATTTTAATGACAATGATGATGAAGTTATGATGATGATGATGCTATAATGATTAGGGTGATTAAGACCCTAGTGATTCATAATGATGATGAGAATGTGGGAATTTTACCCACACTATGTGTAAAGCTAAGTAGATGGACTATTCCTATGATATAAGATGTTTTTATGAAAAATTATGATGACTATTTTACAAGTTATAAAAGTATGATTTTAATGAAGTATAAATTATGTTGAAAGCTATGTATATGAATGATTTATGTATTCCGTGGGATAATGACTTAGCATCGAGAGGGATTTGGTGGATTCTATTGTCCCATAACTATATGCCACCATAGGAATGATGTTCATGTTTATATGCCTTAAAGGTGTGCTAATGGATCTATTTAGCATTATCAATGGACACTCACTATGCTAGGATAGAGCCTAAAGGGTAGGGTCAAATGATGGGCTCTCACCGTGCTAGGATAGAGATTATAGGGTGAGTATCGAGTCTAACTTGGCAAAGTAGGCTCCTCTTTCACTCGGTGTAGAGGAAACATTGAGATTCCATATAATAGTACACATGGCCTTATATGTCGATTATGGTCTTATTCCCACATATGTATGTTAGGATTATGAATGGATTTGATGATGCTTCTTCTCATGATTTTAGACTTGCATTGCTTATACATATTATGTCCTCCCTCTATTGATTATGATTATGCATATTGATATTATGTTGCGATGTTCTTTGATTCATGGCATATTCATATACTTAGTACGTTCAACGTACTAATGCATACTTCTTTGCCTACATGATCTAACCATGCATGAATGGACGACGAGGCGACTATTCCATTTCGTGGCTAGATTTTGGAGTATGCTTTGAAGACTTGTTGGTGAGTTCTCATGCTTCGGGAACAAGCCCTTTTATGATGCTTTTCTAGTGAGACTTTATTACTTTTCTTTGATGTGTGTCTTGAGGGTGAGCTATTAAGCTATGTTCTATGGTGAGATTCGTGCTTTGGACACTATGATCTCATGTAATTTGCCCTAAGGGAAAACTATGACATTTGTATTATGATACGTCCCGCTTGCTTACTCTCTTATGTTATGCTTATTTTACCTTATGAATGCTTATGATATGAACACGAGGGTTGCATGGGATGCTTTTTGGGTCGTGTCACAGCTAGGCCCTAGGTCCGTATCATGACAACGTTTGTTTGAAAAGATCTTCATGTCCTCTAGTTTCAGTTCCACTAAAGATAAACCCATGAATGTCCTCAACAAACACTTAGGTTCAATTAGGTTTCAGTTTCTTCATGACAAACTCAAGGTGAAAGAGCCACCTTAAATTTTCAAGGGAGGTGTTAGTGTATTCTACTACTAGTTGGTTACAATCTTATCGTATCTCCTACTAGTATAGGGTTAGGACTAGTACATGTAATTACGAATTTCCTAGATGTACAAGCATCCGGTCAGTGCATAGTGAATGAAAAAAGCATTTATCCAGGATTCTCTTTCTCACGAAAAATGTCTATCAATTGATCCAACCTCTCAATCCTTTTTTGAAAGGAAAGATAGTAGATTATCTCTAGAAGGAATTAACACCTAAGATGATATAACTAATCAACGCGTATATATATCTTATACATGAATACCAGAAAAGAAAGATTTTTTCTACAATTATCTTCTCAACAAATACACACGTTATTGCTAGAGGTAAATAAAAACGAGTTCATCAATAACGTTGTGTTACTGGCTCACCTAATTTTAGTGAGTGGTAGTCTACATCATTCCCTCATTTGAGCAAAGTCCAGTTCTGATTGACATTCTGCTTTTTCTCTTTTGTGAACTGATTCCTCAATTGCCTTTATATACACTCCATTTTTCCTTTATAGCTTCTTTTATACATCCTCTAATGATTCACTTTCTAACTTTGCGCTCACACTTTCAAAAGTCCTTCTGGACAATCCACTCTCCTCACCTTTTCTTTTATTTCAAAATTTAGCAATACAATTCTTTACTAACTTACTAAAAGATATTGATCTTCATCTCTAGAAGCTATATTCCGCACCAGCTTCAATCACCCATTAAGTTTCAAAACCTATTAGTAGTAACTTAGATGCTAAACAACATCCAGAAACTAGATATAATGTATTTTAACATACACAACATCCTAATTAATATTTATGGTTGCAATTTTCATCCACATATGATTAGATCAATTAAGTAGTAAACAATAACGACGTTTAATATATCCTAAACTAGCTATGATATGGAATATGCATGACATCTCATTATCTATATTTCATATATGGACTTAAGACTTTGTATGAAGTTTAAGTCTAAAATGATTGTCATATCTCAAAACATTTGTGTGGCTACTTATTTGATAGGAGTTAGCGTGGATTTTGCGGTATTAGTTGAGACATGCATTCATAAGGTATTTGTGCTTCCCATTCAAAATCGGTTTCGCATGACGGTTTGTCCGCCAAGGCTATGGCTAGCTCTATACTTTGGACAAAAGTAATTACTCTCTTCGTTTGAAAAAGAATGACCTGATTGAGCTTGACACGAAGTTTAAATAAATAAAGGAACTTTTTAATTTTGTGGCTCTAACATAGAGTTTTATCAAATATACCAAAATATACTTTAATCATGTGGTTTTAAACATGTCACATTGAAAGCTGAAATTAAAATGTTGCCAAAAAGGAAAGAAGTCAATCTTTTTTAAATAGACAGACAAGGAAAGAATGTCATTCTTTTTTAAATTAAACGGAGAGAGTATTTAATATAAAAAGTACATTTAAAATAAAAATAAATGAATAAATACATTATAAGTATTATTTTATTTTCTTTAACTCATTCAAATAGAAAAAATCAAGAAAATATTGTTTTGTCTTTAACACTCATGTTATTTTATTCTTTTAAATTTAGCTTCTTTTACACAAATCTCCTTCTTCAATTATTTTTATAATATAGAGTAATACTTTGTCAAAAATATAAAATAATAATCAAAAAGTGGTGAACAAAGTGACTTGCATATTCTTCTCTTTATTTATTCTTAAATTTTCAAGCATTATAACAACTATATAAAAGTGAAGTATATCAAGTTATCAACTTCTTAAATTAGAATCATATTAACAAATCATATAATGATTGCCTCAATGAAAATTTAATTTTCAATGTAGAATTGATAAAATCTTATCTAAAGCTAGTAATTGATTATTTTATCGAAAAGATCACTTATAAAAAATATTAAGTAATAATTTGTATTTAAAAATAAAATCCATATGAAGTTTGTTTAAATTTCAGACTTTTAATTGAAATTTCGCTCTACACCTCAAATTATGTGGAGTTTTTCTTGCCCAAGGTGTGGACCACTGGAAGTTTGAATCAGCTTGTGTTTTTTTGCATTTCAATAATTTAACATTGAGAGTCATGTTTCTCAAACCACTTCATTAATTACAAGCTAGCTTCCTATGTATTATAGCTAGCTCTAACATCACAATTATAAAAGATAACTATCTAGCAATAAAAGAATTAAAATTTTCAACTATGAAAATAAAGAAAAAAAATAACATTAGTAACTCAAAAGGAGAACAACTATTTAAAAGAGGCTACCCCCTTCTTTCAGTCCCCGTGTTTTTAACAATTCTCGTGTGTCTGATATCAAAAGAGTATACATAAACTTTGATGGTGTCAAGAAGAAAAAGGCAGTGCTTCAGTGAAACTCATTGATACCATCAGAGTATATTATACTCTGATGGTATCAAAGAGGAAGAAACTACTCAATACTATCTGAATATATAGATATCACCAAATATTAGAGTTTCATAAGAAAAATTGTGACTTTTAAATATAAGATTGCAATTTTAATAAGTCTTTCTTAATTATTCCTTATTTATTTTTTTAGCAAAGAGACCAGTCTTATATGGTGATACTGTACAGCCCGTAAGTTGAAAAGTCGAAAAGTGAGGCTTAAAGGAGGTCCCCTGGAAAAATCGCAGCTTTTTGGCACCAGGTGCTTGAAGGAGGCCTTACAAAGGTTGTATAGGGGACCACAGGTCGTATAGGGCACCTGTGACGCAGGCTCTGGAACCTGCACTGCCAACTCTAAGGCAGGGGACCACGGAGGGCCATACGACTCATGGTAAGTCAAATAGGTCATGGTCCCTCTTATCTATGTTGCCGTTTCCAAATATTTTCGGTCCTTGTGGAGGTATCCCCCCCCCCCCTTTCCACGGACTCTCGATGGACCATATAGGGTCCAGTACAGGGCCCTCATCAAATTTTGATAAAAGGGCATTTTATTCTTTACTTAAATTATTCATTAATGTACTTGAACATTTTTGGGACTAAGTACCCACTCACCTATTAACTACCCTAAAGCACTTTAAATTCTATTGCTCACCCTAAATTCCCAAATTTTATATTCTCTCTCTAAAAAAATTCTCAAGGCTTTCATTTTCCCCAAGCTAGAATTATATTGAAGATCAAGCAATTCATCTCAAATTCAGGGCAATTTCTTTCAAATACCATTAGTTTATTCATCAAGCTATATGAGTCTTCATTAATGAAATCCTTCCTTCTATGGAGATCCTTCAAATTCTAAAATTTTCATTGAATTTCTAGTATAATTTTGTGGATCTTCTCAACTCCAACTCAATTTCTTCTATTGTGGTTTAGTTTGTGATTATTGATCTATCTTAATATGAATTTATGTTAAGTGCATGCAATTGATGATTTTCATATGACCACAACAACAACAACATACCCATTGGAATCTCACAAGTGGGATCTTGGGAATCTCTATAAATTTTATCTAGAGTTTATGATCACATAATGGATCTTGTTCAATTCTCATCCAATTGCATAAATTTTCTTTTATGTATTGTTTATTTACTCAATTTGACATGATTTATTATCTAATTGCACGATTTTGTTGATTTACAAGTAATTTCTCGATAAGACTTTCTAGGGTTCATGATTACAAAGGTGGACTACTATAATTATAATTTCAATTGATGGTTTCTATTGGAATTATGCATGAATTCCATTGAAGTGCACATTTTCAGTTGATTCGAAGTTGAATCTACATGATTACCTATTCTAATATTGAACTATGATCATGAATGCAAGAGAACTTCACCTATGTTTATGAAAATACTTATGAATATTTTATGTAAATCCTACATGAATGAATAAATGTTTGATAATAGGATTTTCTCACCTAATTAAGGGTTCATGTGTGATAAAGAAAACTCTCACCTAATAAAGTGCTCATGTTTGATAAAGACAATTTTCACATTAATGAATCACCGAAGATTTTTGTGAGTTACTGCTAATGAATGATGGTTTTCAATGATTCAAAACTATGAGGGAATTATGATTGAATATGAATGAACCATAGGTTTCTTTATTTGTCCTAGGCTAGTAGTGGACCACATTTAGCCCCCGACTGTTGAATAAATAATGTACCATGATGGAGTCTACCTTGACAAGTAGTCTCCATTTTTCCTCAATGTAGGGGTTGCATTATATTTCATGTTATACCTTGGATGGTCTTATTGTCGGTTGAAGTAATCTCCCACAAAATGTTTATGTGCTTTAAGCTTTATTACGATTGGATGCTCGGCCACAGGACTTATGATTATGTTCTACTTCAAGCCTTACTTCATGTGTATGCATTGTGGTCTTGCATCTCATAGATCATGATCATCTCATTCATATTATATGTACCTATCGCTATGGATATCATGCATTGCGTACACACTTAATGTATTTCAATGTTCTAATGCATTTTTTTTACATTGTTAAAAATGTTTGGTTAAACACTTATTGCTCTCCTCATGATTTGTTGGGTTAATGGCACATCATATTTTTGGGCAAGCCCTCATGCTTCGGAGGTATTTCCTATGTAGCTTATGATCTCATTGTTAGCTTAAGTTCTATGTTGAGACATTTACTTTACTTTTCATTGATAGGACATATCTTGGTCGTGCCCACTAATAGACTATACTATGTAGAGGCTTGTTGGACACCATGTGTAAAAGTCTATAGAGACTCCTTTTTAACTTGACTTTACTCTTGTTTGGATTGAATGTTTCAATACTTACTTTCATTTACTACTATATGATTGATTGAATGATGCTCTATATGCCTTGTACATGCTCATAAATGTTATGAAGATGGCTTGGTTAGATTCCTTTGGGGTTTTGGTCGTTGTATCATACCAGAACCTAGGTTGATGACAAACATAGTATTAGAGTACAAAAAATTAAAGTATCTTAGGGAGTCTAACATGTCGCGTCAAGTAAAGTCTTAATCATTGGTGTGAAGTGTACCACATCTATGAGTAGGAGGCTATGAGATATTTTAGTAACTTTCACTTCTTTCATTATCTATATCATTCAATATAGTATAGCTAAAGACTTGGGATTTGGAGTCTGACATACAGGATAGAATCCCAACCATTTGAGGCTTCATGTGCTCCTATTTTCCTTATGTTCGAGGATGAACATTCTCTTTAGTGGTGAATGATGTAATGACCTGGTCGGTCCTTTTAGAAATTATCTATGAAATTTACTGTTTTAACCTTTTGTAAGTTGTTTTGGGCCTACTTTGAAGTATTTGAATGGTTGGAATTGAAATCCCGAGTTTTAAAAGTTGAAAATTTAAAGTTTTGTCCTTCTAAAAGTTTAAGTTGTTGAAAAAGTGAGTTTTTATATCATTTGGAATTTCAAAGGTTAGATCACGGATCCATCAACTCCATTAGCTCTGGAATGTCGAAACTGAACTACAGAAAGTTAAAAAACTGAATTTGGAGTTAAAATGAGGTTTTAAGCCCAAAGTTGTGATTTTAGTCTTTTTTTAATTGATTTTGGTAAACTTTCGGAATTCAAAAGCTCAAATCAGAATTTCGACAGTTTCAATAGTTCTTGATGGTGAAACTAGCGCTAAAAATGGTCTCATCATATTATTTGATCTTTTCGAGAGTAATTTTGATATTTTGATGCCTTAAACAAGTTTTATTGACTTGCAATGGTAAGTACTCTATGGAGATCTCGAAATCAAATTTTGATGATTTTGTTATGTCCGGATCGTTGTTTCTAGTATGGATGCAGATAAAGTTTGTGAAGTTTTGATATCGGATGAGTTCCGAACACCTATTTCGAGTTTGGTTGAAGTTGTGAGTTGTTAGTGCATAGTTTTCTAGTAAAGCGTTACTGTGTACTTCGCATTCGCAGAGGTCTTAGGAGTTTTACACCCCGTGATCATGGGATAGGGTCCGCATTCGCGGAGCACTCTTTGTACCTGAATAGTTTTTAATTTGGGAAACACCATTTTAAATCCATTTTCAAACTTTTAAGCTTCTTGAGGCAATTTTGAAGAAGGATTTTCAAAGATTTCTCTTGGGTAAATGTTTCTAACACTAAACTAAGCATTTTCTATGATTTTATCTTGATTTTAGCTTTGATTTCATAAATTTATTCACCCAAATTTTGGGTGTTTTGGGCTATGTTTTCCAAACTTTAAACATTGGTTTCTCATTTAATTTAAGCTTGATTTTGATGGAATATTTTCCCGTGAACTCTATTTTTCGAGTAGAACATGATTCTGAAATCGATTTTCAAATTTGAAACTTTCAAATTTTAATCTTAATTTTAACTATTTTGCCCCTTGGATATCAAAATGCACTTCTTGATGTGTATTATGTACTATTGATAGTGGTTGATCGATCCATGGATCGTTTGGAGGCTTGAGTTGATTGAAAGCTAGTCTGAGTGCGGTTTTGGCATAAAGGTAGGTTCGGCTAACCTTTCTAGGACTGAATTTGAGCTATTGAGTATGTTTATGTGATAATTGTGAGATGTAGATTGAATTGTGATACGATATCATGACATGATTGAATTGGATGAGAATATGAGGTTGGTTATGTTGAATATTGAGTAAATAGCAATCGTACTAACTAATGAGATGAATTTTTGTGGTTTGACATAATTGGGATATCATTATGATAAAATGACACTTGAAATAGCTCTTTGTTAATGTTGTGACTAATTAATGATGAGTATAATCTGTGTGAGAGTTAGTAGCCCAATGAGGGTACTTGTGGAGCTTGTTTAAATAACATATGGTTATTTGTGATAGGGGATGAGATGAGACATGGTTTATCCATACAATGTTAATACTCCATGTTTCCATTGGTATGCACTATCTTATATTGATTAGTTGCATTGGTATGCATAGATTATTATGCTCTATTGTTTCATTGCCCTATCTTATATTGACTAGTTACATTAGTGTGCACAAATTCTTATGCTCCATTGTTAAATAGTTATGCATACATCTAATACTAGACTGGGTGCATTGGTATGCACAGATCTTATTTCTGATTGGATTGCATTGATATGCACATATGTTATATATAATTGACTGCATTGATATGCACACATTTGATACAGTATTACAAGCATTGTTATGCACATTTATCACCATATTTACATCATTTGAGATATTACGATGCATATTGAGCTAGTGGTTGTGGCTTGTGATGCCTCGAGATACTTCTGATTATGGCCAGTGATGCCTTATTATATATATATCTTAGTGCTTGGCCTGCGAAGCCCTTTGGTTCTATCTTGTAGCTTCGGCAAGATAGATGTGTACTTTGGTCCTGTGACGATTGTGATTTCACCTCATACATGGTCTCCGACGCCATTACATTCATGCATTGCATTGAACTATATTTTTAGATCAATTTACCATCTATAATTTCTATTATTCGTGATTTTATTATATGGTATACTAACCATTTTGATGCAGGTGATTTGATTCATCGTTATTACATACTTATTCTATTTATCTTACCCAGTCAGTTGAAGCTATTGGGTACATTTCGATGTACTCACCCCTACTATGTTTCCTACCCGCAGTTCGAGCACAGGGCCTCACACAGGTTAGCTAATTCACTTTTTGTTGGACTTTTCCACATCCATCTTGATCCTACCAGTGAGGCTCTGACTTCGAGTTGTCGTAGATCCTTGGGACTCTCTTTATTGCTTTCTTTCAGACTATGTATCAGATCGTATGAGATAGTATTGTATTTGCTTTTAAGACAATTGTATTTACCCTTTAGTACCATTCTAGATGCTCTTGTACACATGACTCCAGGCTTTGGGAGATTTCTTAAATCTTATGAGTTTGTTTTCGCTTTATTTATTTTCCTTTACTTGTAATCTATTTTGGGTTCTAACACACCCCTCCTGTTTTTAGGCTTGGGAAGTTGAAGACGAGAAAGTTTCTTATGGATTGACCCTACAAGCTAGTCTACGGCTCGTAGAAGCAATCATGGGTCATTGGAAGGTTCGTGGAAAGCTCCTAGGGAAAATGGAAAATTTAGAAATTTCTAGGAGTTGACTTATGTGATACCAGACAGGCCATATAAACAACCTCAGTCTGTCTATAGGTCTCATAGGAAGATGCCTTGAGGAACCCAAAATTTGTTTAAGTCTGGAATCAATATATGACCCATAAGTGGAACAATGTGTTGTGTTGCATGTTCGTGGCTTAGAAACTGCAATTTTAGTAGCTTGAATTTTATGAAACCCAGTTCCATGAGCCACGGTATAGGCTGTAAGTTGATCTACGACCCGTATAGGGGGTTTCGTAGACGGCTTCGGCAGTTTTTAATGAAGGATGTTTTTGATATTTCTAATTCTTCTAAGCCCAACTACGTTGTTTAGGCTACCTAACTGACTTAACCGACCTAACCCTTATGAGTTTAATTTCGATGTCCTTCAAAGCCTTTAATCCTCCAAAATTCTATCATGGGTTCTCAATATTTCTCTCTCTAAGTCAAAGGTTTCATTGAGGCTAAAGCTTGAAGGTTTGAATAAGGATTTCCAGATTTTCTTTCTTTATTTCTAAGGATTCTACTTGAGGCATGTAGGGTTTCATTCATGGTTTAGTTTCTATCATTGAAGCCCAATCCAAAACCTTTTTTTAATCCAAATTTCATGATGAATTCTTATGGGCTTTTAAGTTATGATTCCTTATGCATGGCTTATGATTATGACTAATTATGCATTAACTCTGATGAATTTCATGATGTATATGATTTTCAAGCAAATGTATGAAATTTCAAGTATGCATGATTTGGGCTTAATTAATGACTTTATATGGGTTTCTTTATTAATGATCCAATTTTATTTCAATTGCATGTTTTCTTTATGAATCCTATTCAATTACATGATTTTGACTTAATTGTTCATGGACCCACCTTTAGCCCTAAACTCTTATGATAAAGCTATGGATTTTCATGATTTTGACCTCAAGTATATAAAAGGATGTTTTCTGATAATGAAGATGTTATAAGAGTTGTGATGACGTTATGACAAAGAGGGTAATAAAAATCCAAATGTTTTATGATGATTTTAAGGTAGGAATGTCTACCCACATTATATTGAAAAGCAAAGTAGATGAACTATTCTTATGACATGATGTTTTCATAAAAGCTATTATGACTATTTACAAATTATGATAGTATGATTTTGATGAAGCATGAACTATGTTGAAAGATGTGTATATGCATTATTTATGTATTCCATGGATATGACTTAGCACCTAGTGAAATTGTGCGAGAGGGTGTATCTCCAAGGGTTCTTATATAAATCCTCAAGTCCCATAACTATGTGCCACCATAGGAATGATGTTCATGTTTAATGCCTTAGATGTATGTTATTAGATCTAATTAACTTAAATGATGGATATTCGTCCTGCTAGAATAGAGGCTAAAGGGTGGGGTCAAATGATAGTTCTGACCGTGCTAGGATAGAGCCTAAAGGGTGGGGTCAAATAATTGTTCTCACTGTGTTAGGACCGACCTATAGGGTGAGGATCGAGTCTACCTTGGGAAAGTAGACTCCTCTTAGCTTGATGTAGAGTGAACATAGAGATTCTATGTAATAGTCCGCATGGTCTTATATGTCGAGTATGGTCTTATTCCCACATATGTAATGTTAAGGTTATGAATGGACTTCATAATGCTTCTTCTCACGATTTTAAACTTACATACTCATACATATTGTATCCTTATCCTATTGATTATGATTATATATATTGATATTATTGTGATGTTCTTTAACTCAAGGCTTATCTACATAATTAGTACATTCCACATACTAACGCATTCTTCTTTTCCTATATATTCTAACCATGTAGGGACGATGATGAGGCGACTATTCCATTTTATGGCTTTGATTCGAATTTTGAGCTTGAAGACTTGTTGGTGAGTTCTCATGCATCTGGAACAAGCCTTCTGATATTTTTTTCTCTTTTATGTTGAGCTAGTGAATTATGTGCTAGTCCCTACCAAGATCTTCGATGTAGAGACATGATTTATACTATATAGGTTGATGTAAATTCCCTTGTGGGAACTATGTCTTTCACTTTGATAAACTGTCGCTTACCTATTCTCATATGTATTCTTATATTACCTTATGAATGCTTATGATATGAACACAAGGCTTGGATAGGATGCCTTCGGGTATCACATTAACCATGCCATGACTAGGCTAGTCCCAGTTATGACATCCTAGATCTGTAGTCGAAAGTGACAGTGATTTGGACCCTAAATTTTGTAAGAAAACGTGATAGTCATTTTGACCGCTATGTTAGTTCAGCGGGCGAAATGAACTGTTGACTAAGTATGTTTTCTGAGTTTTATTTTTCTTTGAACCTCCTATCCATTTTAATGATGCCTACACACATGTTAGCTCGGTTTAGCAGATATGCCTTGCCATAAGGAAATGGTGTCTCGAGGTGGATCCCTTGCAGCCCTCATAGCACTAATTGGTCTGAGTGGCACCTCGCCCTTTTCAGAAGGTTTAAATTAAGTTTCACTTTTTAGATGAGTCTAAGAGTGTATAATTTGCTAATAATGGATTGTTAAGGGATATTTTAATAGCACAACGGTCATATTTAAATTTAGGAGTCAAGAAAATTGCAAGATAAAGTTTGGCTAATGTTACCGTAAGCTTCACTAAGAATTCTTACTTAAATTTGGATCAGATGTATCAAACCATATCTCCCAAAACATAAGAAGCTGTAATGTACGACCTATCAAATTGAAGGTCGATGAGTCTAGTTTGCAACACACAAAGTTGTGCATCAATCCGACTTAGGAATAAAAATGTTATGACAGTTTTATCGTGATTGCTAGAGCAGAAACCATGTCTTGGGCTAGGTCAGGTCAAGCCTACCTATAAGTTGGCTAATCCGACATTTTAAAGCTCAAAACATTCCAATTTTGTCCCAAAATAGTTAAGGAACTGACCAAAGAGCTCCCACAAGGTCCTTAAGCAATTTGGGTATGTTTTTTGCATCATTACCATTAAAATTTGCCCATGCTCCTAGAAATGTGTGCATTATGTTTTGCAATTGTTTTCCCATCCTCTTAGTTATGTTTGGAGCTATTTTTGGATGGTATAAAAGTGGTGTTCTTGCTAGTTATTTTAGGTTTACACATAGATTGATCAATATGGGAGGATCAATGGTGCTCTTGCCATTCTATAAAAGACACTGGGATTACAGCTGAATTATTTTCATGATGATATAGTTTGGCGTTCCATTCGTTTGCTTACACTGGAAATTCAATATCTACTTATCAATTTATCAGTTTCCCTGACTACCTATCCATATTTTTGAGGTGTCACCCTTCTAGGTATGTTATCACCAAAAATAAAGGTAGATTACGAGGGTAATGTAGTATCATAATCACTTTTTCTTCCTTACTAAAACCATATTTGAAGAACTTAAAAAGTAACATATTAATTTCCAATAATATCATGTATAATACTCTTGTTTAAACTTCTAAGGCACTTGATTTTTTTAGATACTATCTTTTACTAGATGACATGGAACCAAGTATAAGTGTTATGTGAAGAATCTTTATGAAGTTTTTCAGAGTTAAGGATTCATTCTAAATGTTCAGTTAACTTCTCAAACTTATTCAAAAGACATATAAGATCCCACGAGTCATAGATATATGCTACGACAATGATTGTGATACTACGACAATAAGTCTACCAATGAGCAAAGATTGGATAAATTCTTGCTATGTCTCAATATGTGCATTTAATATTTATATCATACATAGCATGTTATGCATGTATTTCGAGCTATAATTAGAGGTAAGGGCCTATTTTAACAAATGATTATGTATATGTATATTATAAAAATGTCCACATGTTGGCGAATATGAAGACAGTTATCTACCAAAAAGGACCATCATTGCTAGTATTTGGTTGTGTATGTCATGCATTTGCATATATATATATATATATATATATCTACATACACACATACATATATATATGTATGTTCACGACATGCGATTACTCGAGCATACCATGCATATTTTATCATAGGAGGTTGAGTTATTGCCTTGATAGTTATCTATGTTTTGGTTACAGGTGGTATTTCCATTACCCTTTTTACTACAGTTATCTACGATTTTACTTTGTGCCGTATATACCAGTACATGTTTATTCGTATTGATGTCCCGTTGCCTGGTGATGCTACATTTATTTCGCGCTAGCAATAGGTAGAGATTTTGATTGACCCCTCCACTAGGTATCCAGTTCATCTATAAGTTGGTACGTTCTATATCTTTCTAGAGCTTATGATTAAACCTGATTCCATGTTATTTACATGAGGTTCCTCTTTAAGAAAGTCCTAGTTGGGTATGGTCGGGGACCTATTCCGGCAATGTTATTGACACTCTTAGATGCTATTGTGGACATGTTATTTTGGGTTGGTTTCTTTGCAACAGCCGATCTTCATCCATAGTTCTAGCATGTGTATATGTGTGTATGAACCTTCGATGCTGCAACCTCTTCTACTAGCTAGTACGTTCACATTTTTGTTTACCTATATTTATGTACATGATTTAGTGTTGACTAGGTCATGACCTAAATATTATAGGCTTAGGGTTTTAGATACTAGGCCGCCCAATCCATTTGGCCCCTAGTTTAGTTAGCGAGCATGTTTAGTGGCTTACTAGGTCAATGAAGGTATAAGTGCCAGTCACGCCACTCCCCCTTTTTTGGCGCATGACACATTGATAAAGAGGGATCCTCAGGGTAGAGTGGACTAGCTTCGATGATGATCAACCAGGGTTTAAGACCTCAGTACATGAGCCACCAGCTTCGAAGCTGAGTCAAAAAAGACGCCGAATAGAGGCAAGGTCCAAAGCTGTGCATGACCCTCTCCTCCTCAACCTCACAAACCATTCAGGAGACAATCACCCCCGACATCTAAACTGGTTAAAAGCTATGGGGATTAGAATAATTCTCAAAGAGAGGAGGTTATCTTCTGATGGGGTAGTTGATAGGTATCCCAAAGCGTGGGACATCCTGAGGTTTCATGGTTTTCAACACTTCATCACACCTCGTGAACCTTATGTTCCAATTTGGGTTTGAGAATTTTATAGGCCTATGTCAAAGTCATTCCAAAGAGCAAGGGTTGGATAAAAATTTCTCTAAAGCTGGTAGATGTTGTCAAAATATCAGGCACACCTGTAACCTATAGCGAGACGGATATTAATGATATGCTGGGATGCACATTTTTTCTTTGACATAATATTGCCAACACGATTTAAAGAGAAAAATCTTGACGACATCAAGGCATGGTTGTCCCTACTGATTGGTATTGCAGCCCCCTCATGGTTTTATGAATAGGTGGTGATTGAGAAGGAGTTTAATATTCCTGCTCAATTCTAGTTTGTTTTCATCAATAGTTGATGTTGCCCAAGTTACACCTTATTTTAGCGGATAAAAAAGCCATTGTCAAGATATAGAACCTAACCAAGGTTAGGGTAAAACCAATACGGAATACATAGACTCAAGAGAATTCAATGATTGCGATTTGAGTGATTAACCAACTTACTTCCCCAAAAAGGGGGTTCGCAATAATCAGTGGAGAATAAAACTATACTAACTAACACAAGAGAGAAATCAATATGGAGAGAACAAGGGTATTGTGTTCTAAATGATTTCCCAATTCAGTATTATCAGATAACCTAATTCTTTTCAAGTGTATAGCAAGCAGGATGGTAAGTTAAGTTCACCAAGCCCTTTGGTCAAAGGTGAGAGGTGAATGTCACTATGTGACTTGGCTCATCTCCATAGTGTGCATTACAAACCCTTACCTATTAGACCCAGTGCAACCTCCCCTTGGCCCAGTTTGGTTGATGAGATGAGAACACATCAATCGAATACACTTAATTAATCTCTATTCCTATTCATCACTACCTTCGTCTAGTCAGTAATACTAGGCGGGTTCTAATGTTGGCCACCACTAGAAAACATGCAAAAAAAGAGAATTAATTAATACATGCATACACACCTTCCAAGAATTATGAACTATCCGGTTTTACTTTGTTAGTTCTTCATGGTTCCAACAATTCTAGTTGTGCATTTAGTTACTCATGCTTTGTGTAGATGCAAGAATAATGATTTGAGAAAACATAATGAAACACTTACACAATAGAAGTAAGAACAAGCAAATCCAACTTCAATAAGAATCACAAGCTTCTAGATGAAATTCAAACACAGGTGTTCTTAAAGACACTCCAAAGTAATCTCACTATTTTCTCTCTCTAATTACTGAGTTCTCTGAGTACTAGGCGAACACTTCTGAAAAATAACTTAAATAACCTATTTATAATAAGTAAAATACAAGTCCTAATCATAACAGGAAAACTGGTCAGCACGTCATATGAAAGGGGTTTACGAGTCATATAACATTCCACAGCCCATAATTGGGTCTCGTACACACCTATTGGAACTTTGGAATTCAACTCTACGACACCCCTCTACAAATTGTAAAGTAGTTTACGAACTGTAAAGGGGGTTTGGTCTGATGAATCTTCAGAAAGTCCCCATCTCTGATCCTCAGTGCATGAACTATGGTCTACAACTCGTAAATCAATCCATAACTCGGTTGCGTGTTCATAGAATAAACATCAGAAAATAGCCCCTCACTAGGATTGTTTATGCAACCACTCTATGACCTTTAGAATGATCTGTAGGCCGTAAAGGGTCTCAGCGGCAAAAACAACAACTTTTGCACTTCTTCCCAAAAACTCAAGACCAAACTTGTAAATCCTACAAATATAACACGAAAACACATAAAAGCACCTAATATTGCATTAAGAACACACAAAATTCCAAGTTTAAAGCATCAAAAGTGTTGTATTTTAACTGTAGATCAATACCCTGAACTTAAAATTGTTTCTTGTCCTCAAGCGATGGTCTCAATCTACATAGGTAATAAAGTAACACATAGACCTCAACCAAATGGCATATGTCACATAAATTTCAAACTTAGATACCCACACCACCTTTTCAAAACATAATTAGATAGATATCTAACAAACCAATATAGACTAGTGCATATGACAACACAACTATGACAAACAAGGTACTATCAATAATCTACAATCACTGACAAGTCTAATGCCAACAATGCAATGCGAGTGCCCTCACAGAAAGAAGTCCTATATGTGACACTGAATAATGTTTTCATATGTAACCTCAGGACTACAAAATCGCTCACTCTCACAAAAGATATTCAGGCATCATGGCTAATACCAAACACTTGCCTCTATACTCATGACTAAGACACTCAACTACTTGGAGTAGGATCATTTTAGGACTTTCTACGCTTGTAACGTCGGTTCAGGGGGCTTTAATATCGTATTTTGGGAACATAGTGACTAAAGGCCCTCCTTGACACTTTGTTTGTTCCACACCTTTGCCAAACCAACTCTGTTATTTTCACCTCATTCTCCCTTTCTCCTATTTCAAGCTTTTCTGGGTGCTTTCTTTTCATTTTTAAACTCTTTGCCCTGCTTTTATACTTCAGTTTTCTTTTTTAGCTCACAGCTAAGGCATCACTTATTTTTCTTGCACCCAGTACATGATTTTTCCTTTTTCTCTGTATTACTAACTTTCCTCCTTATTTTTGTGTTTCATCCTTACACCAGCCACCCTCAACTTAGGGTTTTGGCTTGAGTTGAGGTGCACAATGTCCATCCTCTAAACTAGGGACACTTTGGTAACTACCCTCAACATAGGCTTTTTGCCTTAGTAAAGGTGCATAATGTTCAAGGAAGGACCTGGGCCAATTTTAGGATTTTTCAACTAACAAAACTAGGCTAATTAAGTGTTTTCAAAGAATATGTACATGTTAGGCTCAAACAGTGTGAACAACGGCTATATTGCAATTTTGTTTGGTTCTTTTAGGCTAAGTGGACTATTAAGAACAATGACCTAAGATTCTTTCCTAATCCAATTAATCTACGATCTAACTTAAAGTAACAGCGGAAGTTCTGAATTAACACAAAACACATGAATCTAGCAATTCAAGTTCATACTCACATGGCACTGCATACATTAATAATAAAAGACTCTCATATCACTTTTTTCGTCTCAATTTACTCTCACTTATCAGAAGAAACATTGTCGCATACCTAAACATGCATGGTTGCTATCTAGACTACTAATAAAAAATTTTGGTGGGTATCATTTTTCAAACAAAACATAAAAAACATGTTGTATGCCACAAGTATTAGTACTATATGCTACAATAATACATAAACATCCTCAATGTGCAAGTTCAATAGAAAGTAAAGATCCAAAGGGAAAAAGAGCACAGGCAAGAAAACCACTAGATAAAAAATTAGGGTAGTTATGGACCCAAGCTACTCAGACTTCACTGAGGCCCATAACTACCCACACCCTATCGAAAAAGATGTGCATTGTCCCCAATGAGCAAAATTGAAGCAAAATAAAGCATAAAGGGGTCAAAAATATACCTAGAACCTAAGCGCCAATATCCACCTTGGATTGCCTCCCAAGTAACACGTAATTTACTATCGCGGCATGACATAGATGGCTTGAGTACTTAGACTTCCTCAAGATCCCATTCTTCTACCTTGTTTATCTCTTCCACATTTCCGAGGTATGGCCTTACTCTTTGGCCATTTACCTTGAAGGTTCCTCCACTTCATCACTCCAACTCAATAGCCCCATGATCGAAGACATGTATTACTTGAAAGGGTCTCATCCATCTGAATTTAAGCTTCCCAGGAAACAACTTCAATCTTGAATTGTAGAGCAGCAACAAGTCCCTTGGTGCGAATTAGTGGTTCTCTATGCGATGGTCGTGTTGTAGCTTCATTCTTTTTTGTACAAGGCTAAGCTCTTATACGCCTTCAATCAAAATTCATCAAGCTCATTTAGTTTGCCTAGCCCAGAGCTTATTGCATTATTCTAGTCCAGATTCAACTACTTCAGTGTCCACATTGCTTTATTCTCAATTTCTACTGGAAAGTGACATGCTTACCCAAAGACAAGTTGGTTGGGAGACATGCCTATGGGGTTCTTGAATGCTTTTCAATATGCCTATAGTGTGCCATCCAACTTCCTCAACCAATCTATCCGTGTTACATTCACCATCTTAGATAGAATATGTTTAATTTCCCTGTGAGGCATCCTCACCTTCCCACTCGTGTGAGGATGATAAGGCATTGGCCCAATGTTTCACTCCATGCTTTTCAAAAAAAGCTTTAAAAAGCCTATTGCAGAAGTGAGAACCTCCATCGCTGATGATTGCCTGAGGGATGCCAAACGTTGATAAGATGTTCTCTTTAAGAAATGATGTGACCCTTTTGCCCTCATTGATGGGTAGAGCCACAACCTCAACCTACTTCAACACGTAATCACAACAACGAAAATGTACTTGTTTCCATCTGAGCTAACAAAAGGTCCCATGAAATCTATCCCCCATACATCAAATAACTCAATCACCATAATGGGGTTTAGGGGGAGCTCATGTTTGTGGGAAACACCACTTTCTCTTTGGCACCTATCACAAGCTTTGGCACAGTCGTGGGCATCTTGGTGGATGGTGGGCTAATAAAACCCACATTAGAAGATCTTGTGTGTTGTTTGAACTCTACTATGATGTCCATCCACCAATGACGAGCAACATGCTTCAAGTATGGTCATGATCTCAATCTCAAGAACACAGTGTTTAATAATCCCATTAGCACAAACACGGAACAAGTATGGGCCATCCCAAAAGAACTTCATATCAGACATAAATTTCCGATGTTGATATGTGATCAAGTCGGGCGACACAATGCCACTTACCAAATAGTTTCATAGTCTGCAACCTATGGTTATCAAATTATGAGATGCAGTCAACACTCTTTCATTTGGAAAAAAATAATTGATCTCCAGTCCATCATCAAACTTTATCATTTCCCATCTTCCAATCTGGAAAGGTGATCTGCGACCTCGTTCTCTATCCCTTTTCTATCGATGACATCAAAGTTGAACTCTTGCAAAAAAAGCACCCATCTCATAAACCTTAGTTCTGCATCCATCTTAGACATCAAGTATCTTAGAGCTGAGTGGTCCATGTGCACTAGCACTTTTGGCCCCAACAGATATGACCTGAACCTTTTGCAGGCAAAGACCACTACGAGTAACTCTTGCTCAGTGATGGTCTAATTCTTCTGGGTTGTGTTTAGAGCTTTGCTGGCATAGTATATGGGATATAATATCTTCTCTTGGAGCTATCCCAACACTACACCTAGCACAGGCCCACTTGCATCACACATGATTTCAAAAGGCGTGGACCAGTTTAGAGCTACAATGATTGGCACTGAGATCAATTTCTTCAATTCATCAAAGGCTTTGAGGCACGCATCATCGAACACGAACTTAGCATCCTTCTCTAACAACTTGCACAAAGGGTGTGCAATTTTAGACAAGTCTTTTATGAACCACCGAGAGAATCTTGCATGCCCAAGAAAGCTTCTCACACCCTTAACCGAGATGGGTGGTGAAAGCTTTTCGATCATCTCCACTATAGCTCTGTCGACCTTGATCCCTTGGCTAGATATCTTGTGCCCCAGCACAATGCCATCCTTTACCATGAAATGACATTTTTCCCAATTCAGCACCAAATGGCTTTCCTCGTATCTTTGCAAAATAGCATGTAGGTGATTCAAGTAGTCCTCAAATTAGTCCCCAACCATACCAAAGTCATCCATGAAGACTTCAATAGTTCTTCAACCAAATCTGAGAAGATGGACATCATACATCTCTAGAATATTGTTGGGGCATTACACAACCCGAATGGCATCCTCTTGAATGTGGAGGTACACTAGGGGCATGATAATGTTGTCTTATCATGATCTTCTAGAGTAATAGTGATCTGATTTTAGCCTGAATATCCATCAAGAAAGCAATACCAATCCTTTCTTGCTAGTCAATCCAACATCTAATCCATAAATGGCATAAAGAAGTGGACTTTTTCTATCAAAGCATTAATTTTTCTATAATCCGTATATAGCCTCCATCATGTGGCTGGCCGCATTAGGATCAACTCATTGTCAGCATTTATTACAACCGTGATACCTTCGTTCCTTGGTACGCATTGAACCTAACTCACCATTCACTATCAGCTATCGGGTAGATTACTCCTGCGTCCAACCATTTCATGATCTCCTTACGTACAACTTCTTTCATATGAGGGTTGAGGTGCCTTTGGTGATTAGTACTTGGCTTGTAGTCCTTGAATAGCTAGATTTTATGTTGGCATAACCTAGGAGGGGTACCAATGATATCCGCAATCTTCTATTCGATGGCTTTCTTGAACTGCTTAAGCACCATTATAGTGGCGCTCACTTGCTCCCAATCTAAATCCGCAAAAACTAGGCAAGGTTTTGTTGGCTCTGAAAATGCATACCTTAGATGTGCTAGAAGGGCCTTCAATGCTAACAATGGTGGTTCTTCAATGGATGACTTTGTCGGTGGTGACTCCCGATACTACAAGTCTAACTCTAGCTTAGTTTGGTGCCTAGGATCATAAGACACCCATAGAGCATTCACTATCTCCTCATAATTTGGGATACCCTATTTGTCAAAGTTCATTAGCACTACTTCCAAAGTGTTGACACCCCATCTTACCTCAAGAAGGAATTTTGATGCATCATCATCAAAAACCTTGATAAAAGAGACCACTCTCAAATTATTGTCTTTTTTCCTTATTGACAAATGTTGAACACGACCTCATCTTTCCAAAATCTAAACATGAGTTGGCCCTTCTCCATATCCACCAAGATGCATCCAGTGGCTGAGAAGGGTCTCCCCAAGATGATAGGGACTTCTAAAATCAACCTCACAATCAAGGATCACAAATTCAGCAAGGAGTATGAACTTCTCAACTTTGACCAACACATCATATAGTATCCCTAAAGGCTTCTTCCCTGTGCAATCTACCATCAATAACCGCATGCTTGTTGGAGTAGGGGCTCCCAATCCTAGCTTCTTGTTGACCACAAGGGGCATTAGATTAATGTTGACACCTAGATCACATAGTTCCCTTGTGAACTCCATATCTCTAATGGTGCAGGGTATGGTGAAAGCACCGAGATATTCTCTCTTCTGAACCAAGGACCTTTTAGCAAAAGCACTGCAATGCCGAATCTCTTGGGAGAGCTCCTCACTTACAATATATTTCTTAGTGACCAAGTCCTTCATGTACTTAGCATACTGAAGCATCTTCTCCAATGCCTTAATGAGAGGGATATTGATAGATAGCTTTTTTAACATGGAGAGAAAGTTCTTGAATTTGCCTTCCTCCTCCCTCTTTTTGATTTTTCGAAGGGAAGAGGAGACCTAGGGATGGTCTTCAACTTCTGTGGCACAATAGCAGCTTCAATCATCCTATCCATGCCACGATCATCTCTTATTTCTGCATCTTTGGCCGCAACCATCTCCTCTCGAACATCTTCCTCATCGACCAACATGGGAGGATCAATGGTGCTCTTGCCACCCCAAATAGTAACCTCCATACACTACCCTTCATTCTTAGTATTTTGAATTGTTGTTGCTAGGCAGTGTACCCCTCTAACAATGATTAACTTGAGTCGACACTTGATCAAACTATTGTTCAAGCTATTTGATAGCCATAGAGTGGAGTTAATTTTCTAATGTATACTAGAAATCTTAGATTTCATTCCCCTCGGAGTCTCATCCTATATCTCAGCTTTCTTTAATAGGCAATTAAATAACTCCTCAATTCTGGAACTTCTTCCACCCGCATCGCAGTTATGTTGTGGCACATAAGGACTATTTCTGAAGCCTTCTTTGTGACACCAATCTGCATCTCTCTCTGGACCATTGTTCCCCTTATAGTATTCTTCATGGTTATCTCTGTAAGCTCTATCTCTATTAAAGTTCCGACCTTAGTTTTCTTGACTTTAGCACCAATAGTCCTGATTGAACCCTTGTGCGTTGGTCCGGAAACTCCCCGTTTGATTAGTAACAAAACACGCGTCCTCATCATAATAGGGCTCATTAAACATGGGTGCAAATGGAGGTTGATCAACCACTGCATTTACTCCCTCTAGGTTCTACTTCATCATCACCTGCATATCTTTGCAAATCTAGGCAAGTTGTTACATGATTTCATCATTCATATTTTGTGAGACCCCGTGTTTCTCGTATTACATTATATAAATAGTGTGGTGTTATATAAGACATATGTGATTTTTGCTGGCCCCTAAGGATAATAAGGCTTCCAATAAGTGGTAATATCAAGGACATAAAGTTTTAAGCAAAAGGAATATCCTAAATACACGTTTGGGATTAAAGAAATGATCCAAGTGGCACCTCGCCCTTTTCGGAAGGTTTAAATTAGGTTTCACTTTTCGGATGGGACTAAAAGTTTATAATTTGATAATGATGGATTTCTTTAGTTATCTTAATAGCACAAAGTTCATACATTATGTTTTGGAATCTAGAAAGTTACAAGATAAAGTTGGCTAAAGTTACCGTAAGTTTCTTTAAGAAATCCCTCTTAAATTTGAGTCAAATGTAACAAGTCATATCTCCAAAAATATAAGGGATTAGAAGGTCCATGACCTATCAAATTTAAGATCTATGAGTCTAGTTTTCAATGCACAAAACTACGCATCAAACCAACCTCTGAATAAAAAGTTATGACCATTTTACCGAGACTGCCCGAGCTGAAAACCAGGTCATGGTTCGGGTCGGGTCGGGTCGGGCCGACCCACCTTGATGTCGGCTAATTTGAGCTTTTTAAAGCTCAAATCAGTGCCATTTCATCCCCAAACATCTTAGCAACTATAGGAAACGTTCCCTCAAGGTGCCAAAGGGATTTGAGTAAGTTTTTTGCATTTTTACTGTTAACATTTATCCGTTTGCCTAGAAATATGTGCCTTATGCTTTGCAATTGTTTTCCCCTCGTATTAGCTGTGTTTGGAGATATTTTGGGGCTGTAAAAAAAAGTGGTGTTCATGCTGGTATTGTTGGTTTGAAGCTTGTCTTTTCAGGCAATAATTTTGGGGCTCTTCTATGATCATTTTTACGAAGTTTTACGGAAATTCCCTTGTGTAAATGCTCCTTGCCAAATTTGGTCACTAAGGCTATTTTTTTACTATTTATAGGTGTTTTTAAGTTACGTATATATCATTGTTGTGAAGCTTAGGATGTAAGGAATAACTTTTGTGCAGGAACTTTGAGCAATTGGGCGATTGTTGGGAAGGTATGTTAAGGCTAAGTTCCGTCCCTCCTTTTAGCACGAAATTCGGGAAGTTTCCCAAAACGTCATATGCGATATCTTACTATTCTGTTGCTAGAAAGACCTTCTGTGGAAGGCATTGGGATTGCAGCTGAGTTATTTTCATGATGGTAATGGGTCAAAATTCCATTCGTTCGCTTAAACTGGACATTAAATATCTATATGTCATTTTGTTGGTTTTTCCGGCTACCTATTCATATGTTCGAGGTATTTCTCTTCTTGGTATAGTTCAATTAAAATAAATTTAGAATGTGAAGGGAATGTGGTGTTCATAATCAGTCCTTCTTCCATACAAAAATATAATTGAAGCATTTAACAAGTAACGTGTTGGTTTCCAATATTCTCCAATGAAATGCTCTTATTTAAACTACTAAAGCACTTGATCCTATTTAAATACTTTATTTTACTAATTGAAACGGGACCAAGTATAATCGTTATATAAAGCATCTTTATGAACATTTTCAAAGTTAAGGCTTCACTCTAAATGTTAGGTTAAGTTCCCAAACTTGTTAAAAAGACATACAAGATTCCATGAGTCATATGTATATGCTATGACAACGATTATGATGTTATGAGAATGTGTACCAATGAGCCAATATTGGCTAAATGACAATGATTTTGATGCTATGAGAATAAGTGTACTAATGAGCCAAGACTGGCCAAGTTCATTCTATGGCCTACTATATGCATTCAACATTCATATCATACATTGAACGTTATGTATGGACTCCGAGCTATAATCAGAGGTATGGTGCCTATTTGCCCAAATGATCATATATATATATATGTATGTATGTATGTATGTATATGGTACAGATGGCCACAGGTTTGCAGATATGATGTCGTTTAGCTATCACAAAGAACCACCATTGCTAGCATTTTGTTAGGTATGTCATGCATTTGCATCTATATATATATATTCACAACATATGATACTCGAGCATACCATGCATATTTGATCACAAGGAAGCTGCTTATTTGCCATTAAGGCTACTTGAGTTTTGGTTACGGGTGGTATTTCTATTAACTTTTTTACTACGGTTATCTATTAGTTTACTACTGCCTTATATACCAGTACATGTTTATTCGTACTGACGTCCCTTTGCCTGGGGATGCTGCAGTTTATTTCATGCGTGCAAGTTCAGGTAGGGGTTCTAATTTACCCCTCCACTAGGAGCCCCGTTCAGCTATGAGCTGGTAAGTTCCACCTCTTCTTGGAGCTTTCACATGATGCTTACTTTTTGTTGTACAGTTGGGTATAGTCGGGACCCTGTCCCGACAGTGTTAGTGATTCTCTTAGAGTCTATTGGGTGACATGTTATTGTGGGTTGGTTCTTTTGTGCTTTTTAGTCTCCAGTCATCAAATTGGCATGTATATATAGTGTGTGCCTGTACCCCTATTGATGCAACCTTGTCGGCTAACTAGTACTATATCGTTTTGGTTTATCTATCTTGATGTACATGATTTACTTTTTACTAGGTGATGACTTAAAATGTCCAGGCTTAGTCTTTCAGATGTTATGTTGTTCGATTTTCCTCTGGTCCCTAGTTTAGTTAACTAGCATGTTTAGTGGCTTACCCGACCAATAACGGTATTGGGTGCCAATTGTGCCTCCCCTCTCTTTGGGGCGTGACAAATATTGTATCAGAGCAGGTCGTGTCCTAGGGAGTCCATAATGTCGTGTCTTCTAGAGTCTTGCTTATTGGTGTGTTGTGCACCACACTTATAATCAGGAGGCTACAAGGCATTTAGAGATGGTTACATTTCTTTCACTTAATAGATCGTGCTATAGAGCAAAGCTATAGGAACATATGAAATCTATATCATGTTATGTCGTACTTATTTAATAGGTTAGCTATGCTTAAGAGATGGCACAACATGAGATATGTATGGATCCGAGAGAATGTACTAATCATGTCTTGCCTGGTGAGGCAGATATATTTCCTATTGAGGCACATTGGGAGTCTCCTATGCCCACAATACCAGATTCACCAGCACTTGTTGGGGCCCAGGGAGATCTAGTACCCTAAGCCCCATTATAGACTGGGAAGCAGGGGATGAAGGAGGCTATTCAGCTACTAACTATGATGGTTTCTATTCATGAGAGACAACTATAGGCAAGAGCAGACACCAGAAGGGATCAAACAAAAAGCTCAAAGGTACGAGAGTTTCTTCACTTGGCCCCTCCAGTATTTACAGGGTCCAATCCCACTGAGGATACACAAGACTTTGTAGACCATATGTATAGAGTATTTAGGGTGATGCATGCCTCTGTCACCGAGGCAGTGAAGTTGGCTTCTTTTCGACTACGTGATGTTGCCATCTTAAGGTATGAGGATTGCGAGAGATCCAAAGGGCGTGATGCTCTGCCAACAGAGTGGGAGGACTTCTCTGAGGCAATTTTAGCCCATTACTTACCATAGGAGGTACGAAAGGCCTGTCTTGACTAGTTTATCAGTTTGAGGCAGGGGGATATGAGAGTAAGGGAGTATAGCCTTAGGCTTAATTCTTTGTCTAGGCATGCACCAGATATTGTACGTACTATGAGTACTAGATTTCATCGTTATCATTTGATCAGAGACCGCAGGATAGCCTCTTTATAAGATGGTGTAGATATTTCTTGTATTTAGGCTTTTGCTCAGACTACAGAGGATCTTTCTCGTCGAATATAAGATACCCGTAGAGATAGGGAGAAGAATAAGAGTACTCGTACTATGGGGTCTTATAGGGAGCCACGGGGTGATTTTAGGCCTCCTTTTTACCAATATCCACCTCCGTTAGTGAGTAGTTCCTCGCTATAGATAAAGGGCCAGCGATTTGATCATTATATTCAATTAGGGCCAGGGTAGAGTTTACGCCAGCCTGAGAGCCGTGGACAGGAATGCTCTGCACAAATGAGACAACCTACTCCCCCATGTACATAATGCGGTAAGCTTCACACTAGGCAGTGTAGAAAGGGTTCAAGTGCATGTTACCCTTATGGAAGATAAGATATTTTATTAGAAGCTAGCCCTTTAGTCAGTCCTAACTATGAATGAATTCTCGATAATATTTCCCGATAAGCTTCCAGGGATACCCCGAAAGAGATCTCAATTTTGTTATAGATGTTCTTCGTGATATGCTGTCTATATTTATTCTTCCCTTAGAAATGGCTCCTGTAGATTTTAGAAAATTGAAGAAACAACTGACTATTAGGCCAAGCATATCTCCATGGGTTGTTCTAGTGCTCTTTGCTTGAAAGAAAGATGGCTCCTTACAGATGTGTATTGATTATAAACAGCTAAATAAAGTCACTATCAAGAATAAGTATCCTTTTATGTAGATTGATGGTTTTTCAAAGATAGACTTGTGACCCAGGTACTACCAGCTATGAGTTAGGGATGTTGATATTCCAAAGGCAATATTTAGGATAAGTTAAAAGCTGAGCATGCAGAACACTTGCGAATTATATTGCAGAATCTCCAGGGCAACAAGTTATATGCTGAATTCTCCAAATGTGCATTTCGGTTGACTTCTATAGCTTTTTGTTTCCATGTTATTACTAGCGATGGTATCAAGGTCGATGGCTAGAAAATTGAAGTAGTAATAGCTGACTAAGACCATTGAATCCCATGGAGGTCCATAGCTTTTTGGGCTTGGCAGGATATTATAGGAGGTTTGTTGTGGGATTCTCTACTACCTCTACACCACTAACGAGGTTGACACATAAAACAACTATGTTTCAGTAGACTGAATCATGTGAGCAGAGTTTTCAAGAGCTAAAGAAAAAGCTTACCACTGCACGTATTCTGGCTGTTTCGAATGGAACCAAAGGCAACATTGTATATTGTAATGCCTCGAGAATAGGCCTAGGTTATGTTCCTATGCAGCATGGTAGGGTTATTGCATATGCTTCTAGAAAGTTACTAAAACATGAACAGAACTATCCTACCCATGGTCTTGAGTTCGCCGCAGTTGTTTTTGCCCTACAAATTTTGTGGCATTATCTACACGGAGTTCATGTTGTTGTTTTTAATGACCACCAGAGCCTCCAATATTTATTCAAGTAGAAGAAGTTGAATCTATGACAAAGCAGGTGGCTAGAATTACTAAAAGATTATGATGTTGACATTTTATACTATCCAGATAAAGCTAATTTTGTTGCTGATGCACTTAGCCAAAAGTCTATGGGAAGTCCAAGTCATGTTGAAACTGATAAGATTGAAATGACAAAAGATTTATGTCAGCTAACTAGTTTGCAAGTGCTATTAGCATATGCAAAAGGTGAAGATGTGATTGTTAAAAATACAACAGAATCTTCCATTGTTACTAAAGTAAAAGGCAAGAACATGAGGATCCTGAGTTTACGATATCGAGTGAAAGTCTTCCACAACAACAATATCCTGTGTTTGAGCTAACTTGAGATGGAGTCCTTCAGTATTGGGGCCTCTTATGTGTGCCAAACATTGGAGGGCTCCGTGCCAAAATTCATTTTGAGGCTCATTATCCTAGATATTCGGCTCAACCTGGGGCAACAAGAAAAATGAGGGTATTGAGACCTACGACAGTTCTATTAGTGGAATTGCATGAAAGAGGTACTCCAATCATGGTAGCCTAATGTCCTAATTGCCAGCAAGTTAAAGCAAAATATCAGAGACCTGGAGGCCTAGCTCAGTATATTGAGCTTCTGCTAAGGGAATGGGGCATGATAAATGTGGACTTCATCACTGGGTTACCTCGTACTCCATGCACGTATGATTCTATTTGGGTAATCATTGATAGGTTGATAAAATATGCTTATTTCTTACCAGTAAGAACGACATATTTAGCAGAGGATCATGCTAAGCTTTACATATCAAGAGATTGTTTGCCTTCATGGAGTTCTATTATTTAGTATTTCTGATCTAAGGGCTTAATTTACTGCACATTTTTGGAAGTCTTTTCAGAAGGATCCAGGCACTCAGGTGAGTCTCACCACCTTTTTTCATCAACAAACTGTTGGGCAAGTAGAGCGTACCATCCAGACCATTGAGGATATGTTACGTGCCTTTGTGCTGGACTTAAAGGAAGCTAGGATGATCACCTACCTTTTATTGAGTTTGCTTATAATAATAGCTTCCAAGCTAGTATTCAAATGGCGCCTTATGAAGCACTATATGGACAAAGATGTAGGTCGTCGATTGGTTGGTTTGAGGTTGGGGAGGAAACGTTTCTAGACCCTAAGCTAGTTCAAAAAGAAACAAGGAAAAAATGAAACTTATTACAGACTTACCGCAAATGGCCTGGAATCAATAGAAGTTTTATGCAGATGTTCGACGCCGAGACATAGAGTTTAATGTAGAAGATTGGGTCTTTTTAAAGGTATCACCTATGAAAGGAATCATGCGGTTTGGAAAGACAGGAAAGCTCAGAAGGGTATCATGTGGTTTGGAAAGACAGGAAAGCTCAGTCCTAGATATGTTGGACCGTATAAGCTTATTAGAGAAATTAGCAAGGTAACATACGAACTTAATTTTCCTTTAGAATTGGGAGCAGTCCATCCAGTGTCTCATGTATCCATGTGGCGGAAGTAGATTAGAGATCCTTCATGTATTACTCGCATTACGGATACCCCCATTTCCGAAAACATAACTTATAATGAGGTACCAGTGGCAATTTTAGATAAACAAATAAGAAAGCTTCGAAGTGAAAAGTGGCCTTCGTGAAAGTGTTGTGGCGGAACAAATAAATATTGAGAAAATATCTTGGGAAGACAAAGAAGAAATGATGAGAAATCACCCCCAACTATTTATAACTTAAGGTGGGTCGCATTCGAAAACTAGCGGTTATCTTTTTTTTTAGTAACTTAAGTTTTAAAGGATTTGGAAGTGTAACTTGTATGTTTTGTCGCGGGATAGCTATACAAAGCTTAGTAATTGAAGTTTCTTGAAGTTGATTTATGGTTTGCAAGGGTAATAGATGTAATAAAAAACATTTTAGTAGATGGTGATTCAACCAAGGGGTTGTCTTGACACATTCACGGATTAATGTTCTTGGGGGGGGAGATGTCACGCCCTAAGCCCCATTAAGGCGGACTAGCACCCGTTACCGACAAGGATCGGGAGAACCAACATATAACTATGCACCTGCTATGGACATTTAAGAGGTTTTTCATAATCAACATGTTGTCAAAAGAAGGTAAAATGTACTAACAAACCAAAAGTAAATGCATAAGACTAGGCCGTTGGAGCCACAATGTCTATAGTACACTATTTGACCACACTTTAATTTACATAGTCTACAAAGCCTCTAGGTAAGGAACAATATCCATATGGGTCGGGACAGGCCCCGCCTCCTGACCAACTATACAATGCAAAATACAAGCTCTAGACACACAAGCTCCGAAGCAACCTGGAGCTCAGTAACAACAGCTGGAATTCCTGTACTCTTACTGGGGAGATCTAGTAGCTCTTGTACCTGCAGCATGAAATGCAGGTCCCCCGTAAGGGACGTCAGTACGAGGTAATGTACTGAATATGTAAGGTCACACTCTCCTAAGTCCCACAAGCACCTCAATTATTTCACTTCATTTAAAGTCACACTCTCCTTAACTTGACTTAAAAGTTATATACGCTCGGTCATCTTAAGCATTAGACGTACATATAGCCCTTTAATATAGAATTCACGCACTTTTAAAAATGTGTGCGGATTTGACCCCGCCATATCATGTTTCATCTGCGTTGGACTAGTAAATGTAAGATGTAGGGTGTTACAGGAGACTGTAAGACCCCGTGTTTCTCGTCTTTCATTATATAAATAGTGTGGCGTTATATAAGGCATATGTGATATTTGCTGGCCCCTAAGGATAATAAGGCTTCTAATAAGTGGTAGTATTAAGGACCTAAAATTTTAAGCCAAAGAAATACCCTAAATATACGTTCGAGATTAAAGAAATGACCCGAGTGGCACCTCGCCCTTTTCAGAAGGTTTAAATTAGGTTTCTCTTTTTAGATGGGATTGAAAGTTTATAATTTTCTAATAATGGATTTTTTTAGTTATTTTAATAGCACAAAGTTCATACATTATGTTTGGAATCAAGAATGTTGCAAGATAAATGTTGGCCAAAGTAATCATAAGTTTCTTTAAGAAATCCTTCTTAAATTTTGGTCAAATGTAACTGGACATATCTCCCAAAATGTAAGAAGTTAGAACGTCCATGACCTATCAAATTTAAGATCTATGAGTCTAGTTTTCAATGCACAAAACCACGCATCAAACAGACCTCAGAATAAAACATTATGACCGTTTTACCGAGACTGTCTGAGCTGGAAACCGAGTCATGGGTCAGGTCGGGTCGGGTCGACCCACCTTAATGTTGGCTAATTTGAGCTTTTTAAAGCTCAAATCAGTGCCAATTCATCCCCAAACAGCTTAGAAACTGAAGGAAAAGTTCCCTCAAGGTGCCAAAGGGATTTGAGTAAGTTTTTCACATTTTTATCGTTAAAATTTTTCCGTGTGCCTAGAAATCTGTACCTTGCGCTTTGAAATTGTTTTCCCCTCATATTAGTTGTGTTTGGGGCTGTTTTTGGGATGTAAAAAAAGTTGTGTTCTTGCTGATGTTCTCAGGTAATAATTTTGGGGCTCTTTTACAATCATTTTTACGAAGTTTTATGGACATTTCCTGCCGTAAATGCTCCTTGCCGAATTCGGCATTAATTCTAAGTTTTTTTTACTGTTTATAGGTGTCTTTAAGCTGCGTATATATAGTTGTTGCGAACCTAAGGACGTATGGAACAACTTTCGTGAAGGAACTTTGAGCAATTGGGTGATCGTTGGTAAGGTATGTTAAGCTAAGCTCCGTCCCTCCTTTTAGCACGAAATCCGGGAAGCTTCCCAAAATGCCATATGCAATATCTTACTATTCTGTTGCTAGAAAGACCTTCTGTGAAAGGCATTGAGATTGCAGCTGAAATAATTTCATGATGGTATTAGGTCGAAATTCCATTCGTTCGCTTAAACTGGACATTAAAATCTATATATCATTTTGTCGGTTTTCCCAGCTACCTATTCATATGTTTGAGGTGTTTCTCTTCTTGGTATAGTGCCATTAAAATAAATGTATAATGTGAAGGGAATGTGGTGTTCAAAATCATTCCTTCATCCATACAAAAATATAATTGAAGCTTTAACAAGTAACGTGTTGGTTTACAATATGCTCTAGTGAAATGCTCCTATTTAAAATACTAAAGCACTTGATCCTTTTTAAATACTTTCTTTTACTAATTGACATGGGACCAAGTATAAGTGTTATGTAAAGCACCTTTATGAACATTTTCAAAGCTAATGCTTCACTCTAAATGTTGGGTTAAGTTCCCAAACTTGTTAAAAAGACATATAAGATTCCACGAGTCATATGTATATGCTATGACAATGATTATGATGTTATGAGAATAAGTGTACTAATGAGCCAAGATTGGCTAAATGATAATGATTATGATGCTATGAGAATAAGTGTACTAATGAGCCAAGACTGGCTAAGTTATTGTTATAGCCTACTATGTGCAATCAACATTCATATCATACATTGCACGTTATGCATGGACTCCGAGCTATAATCGAAGGTATGGGGACTATATGCCTAAATGATTATATATATATGTATATGGTACAGATGGCCATAGGTTGGCAGACATGATGTCGGTTAGCTACCCGAAAGGACCACCATTGCTAGCATTTGGTTGGGTATGTCATGCATTTGTATCTATATATATGTATTCACAACATGTGCTACTCGAGCATACCATGCATATTTGATCACTAGGAAGTTGCTTATTTGCCATTAAGGCTACTTGAGTTTTGGTTACATGTGATATTTCAATTAACCCTTTTACTACGGTTATCTATGATTTTACTTTCTGCTTTACATACCAGTACATGTTTATTTGTACTGATGTCCCTTTGCCTGGGGACGCTGCATTTTATTTCATACGTGCAGGTTCAGGTAGGGGTTATTATTTACTCCTCCACTAGGAGCCCCGTTCAGCTATGAGTTGGTAAGCTCCACCTCTTCTTGGAGTTTTCATAAGATGCTTACTTTTTATTGTACAGTTGGGTATAGTTTGGGCCCTATCCCGACAGTGTTAGTGATTCTCTTAGAGGCTATTGTGGACATGTTTCTGTGGGTTGGTTCTTTTGTGCCTTTCAGTCTCCAATCATCAGATTGGCATGTATTTATATAGTGTGTTCCTATACCCCTATTGATGCAGCCTTGTTGGCTAACTAGTACTCTATCGTTTTGGTTTATCTATCTTGATGTACATGATTTACTGTTAACCAAGTCATGGCCTAAATGTCCAGGCATAGTCTTTCAGATGTTATGGTGCTCTATTTTCTTCTAGTCCCTAGTTTATTTAACTAGCATGTTAGTGGCTTGCCCAACCAATAAGGCATTGGGTGCTAGTTGCGCCTTCCCTTTCTTTGGGGCGTGACATATTTGCTTGCTCTGGACCAACACTGATATCTATGAACTTATGGTGGATGCTCTATCTCTTAGCCCCCACCCCCTACGCACAATTAGTCTTGACCACTCTATCCATCCGCTCTACGATCCTTCCAAATAGCTGATCCAAGAACATGCCCCCAATTATAGTGTTAGCACAAGCCTGACAGTCCTCATCAAGGGCATAGTAGAGGATTTCCACCAAGGCATCATCAACTATCTTGTGGTTTGGGACACTCCTCAAACATTTGGTGAACTTCTCCCAAGTAGTTATGATTGAACCACCAAGAAGTTGCTCAAAGTTGTTATTGCTGTCCTTCAACTTGAGCTTCTTCGATGTAGGGAAGTACCTCTATAAAAAGGCCTTTTGCATGTCCGCCAAACTAGTGATCGAACTATTTGGGAGCTTAGATAGCCATAATGTTGCATTACCTGCAAGAGACAATGGAAAGTCACGAAGTTACACGTCATCCATAGATGGTTTTTGTTTTCATCACACTCATGCAGACGAATGCGACATTGTATAGATGGCTATGAGGATCCTCCGATGGTAAGCACAAAAATAGCCCATGGTTCTACAACATCTGAAGCAACCTACTCAAGACTGTGAAGTTTGTGTCTACCAGTAGTGGTGGCAACACAATAGCTCAAATCACCTCCATAGCCATAGGATCCAGCTTGTATTGATTCCTCTAGTAAGTATTGGCATTCAAATCTTGAGGCTTTGGAGCGATGTCCTCAAGAGGAGGTGGGTTCTCAATATTAGCATTCTCATTGTTGTTCATGTTCAGAGTTGCATTAGCCGCGTTGTTAGCATTATCTTGAGCCATTCTCCTCAACATTCTGTGGATCTCTGGATTAAACGGAGTTAAGCGATTGCCTTAACTCCAGGTCTTGGGCATACACTATACTTAACCCTAAAAAAGACCAAAAACAACAAAAAAAAAGTAAAAAATAAAGGAAATAAGGATTAACCCTTGAATTACTCTGAATTAACTAAATCTAGTCGTATTCCACTGCAACAACACCAAAATCTTGATTTCGCCCAAGTTATACCTTCTTTTAGAGGATATAGTAGTAACTATCAAGATATAGAACCTAACAGAGGTTAGGGTAAAGCCCACAAGAAATATGTAGACTCAAGAGAATTCAATGATTGTAATTCGAGTGGTTAAACAACTTACTTCCGCCAAAAGGGGGCGTTTGCAATAATCAGTGAAGAATAAAACTAAACTAACTAACACAAGAGAGAAATCAATATGGAGAGAAACTAGGTTATTGTGTTCTCCATGATTCCCCAACTCAATATCACCGGATAATTTAATTATTTTCTAGTGTAGAGTATGCAGCATGGTAAGTTAAGTTCACTAAGCCCTTTGATCAAAAGTGAGAGTTGAATTTCACTATGTGACTTGGTCTATCTCTATAGTGTGCATTATTAACCCTTACCTATTAGTTCTAGTACAACCTCCCCTTGGCCTGGTTTTTTTTTATTAGACAAGAACACACCAATTGAATCCTGTTAGTTAATCACTTTTTCTATTCATTACTACGTTGGTCTAGTCACTAACATTAGACAGATTCTAATGTTGGCCACCACTATAAAATATGCAAAATGAAAAGAATTAATTAATACATACATATACACCTTTCAAGAATTATGAACTATCCAGTTTGACTTTGCTAGTTCTTCATGGTTCCCATAACCCTAGTTGTGGATTTATCTACTCATGATTTGTGTAGATGCAAGAACTATGAATTGAGAAAACATAATCGACACCAATTTTGCCAATTCAATCCTAACCCGGTGTTTCCTTGCAATGATAATGATGAGTAAGAAGTTATCGATTCAAAAGATGAAGTAGACCAAGATATCAGTTAATGAGAATGAAGAAGGTGATGAGACAAGTAAACCCTTAATTTGGACATTTAGCCCTCAAATGACAGTGTTATGCAAGATGAGGTATAGCAAGTAAGTTGGAAACAAGGCTTATCTCCCAGGGGTCTTCATCAAACCAATATCCAACCTAAAAAATTCAATACTAAGCATCTTGCTACTTCGGGTAGGCCTATACCACACATTTACATCTAAATCATCCCAATGATTGATACAATCATATGGAAGGCTAGGGATATTAATACCCAGGGAGCTATAGAAAGAATTCAATCTCTCAAACTCATTCATCAACTAGCCATGATTGTCATTCTGGAGCCTTTTTCTGCTAATTCTCATCTGCAAAACTATAGAATCCAGTTTGGTATGGAGAAGGTTGTGTGCAATACCAATGGTAAAATTTGGGTTTCTTGGAGTCATGAAGTGGACTACAACGTGCTGGAGAATGATGATCAGCAGCTCACATGTGAAATCCATCACACTTAGATTCCTCACAAATGTTTTCTTACTTTTGTGTATGCTAAGTGCAAGGATCAATTGAGAAGGCCTCTGTTGGAAAGAATGTTATATCTTTCCAACAGGGTTAATGGCCAACCTTGATGTATAGGGGGTGACTTCCATGTCATCACAACCACTGATGAGAAGCTGGGGGGAATACCATATAATATGAAAAAGAGCTTGGAATTTATAGTATTATTGAAGGTTGGGGTTTGATTGACATTAGGTTTACTGTGCAGAAATAAACTTAGACAAACAATAGGGGGTGTTGTTTAGAATATGAAAGAGATTGGATAGGGCTATGGTCAATGACAAGTGGCTTGAAGTGATTCCTCAAACTACTGTAACCCACTTCCCTACTATTGACTCAGACTATTGCCCTCTATTGTTGGACATGTCTACTAAATCAGATAGTGCCATCAGATACTTCAAATGTTTGAATTATTAGGCTGAGCAACCTACTTTTGTAAAAACTATGAAAGAATGCTGGGACGGGGTTATTTCTCGTAACCCCATATGGGTGTTCCATCAGAAAATGAAGGTGTTATCTTCTACTTTAAGCAACTTGTCCAAGTCTCAGTTTGGGGATATTTATGCCAAAGTTAAACACTATGAAGAAAGAATTATAATATCCAAGGAAGAACTGATCAACAATAGTATTGATGCAACTAAAATTTATCTAAATAGTATACATGCTGAATATATCAAATTTCTTAAATTAGAGAAGTCTATTTTACGACAAAAATCTCAATTGCACTGGTTCAGGATTCTTGGTACTCCATGCTTTGATAAGAGGGAGAAGCACAAGATTAGTTATCAACTAGGTGAAAGATGAGGATGGGGACTAGTATCAGGGTGATGATGAAATTGCTGAGGCAGTGTGTAACTATTTTCAACAAATTTTTACTGGGGCAGAGAAACATGTTAATGAGGAAGTTTTTAATTGCATTCCATACATAGTTACTCAGCAACAAAATGAGATGTTGCAAGCTAGGCCTGATATGAATAAGCTTAAGCAGGTGGTTTCCTCTATGAGCCCTCACTCAGCCTCAGATCAGATGGGATGAACGGTAGTTTTTTTCAAACTTGTTGGGAAATCAGCAAGATTGATGTATTGGAAGTTATCCATGCTTTCTTTTGTAGCCAGATTATGCCCAAATACTTCTCTCATGCTTTCTTAGTTCTGCTGCCTAAGACTAGAAATCCTAGTAAGTTATCTGAGTTTAGATTAATACGTTTGATTAACTTTATCAACAAAGTAATTTCCAAGTTATTGAGCTACTGGTTGGCACCTATCCTACCTGATCTTATTTCCCCTAATCAGATAGGCTTCGTGAAAGGAAGGAGCATTTGAAAAAATATTATGCTTTCCCGGGAAATTATACATCATATAAGAAGCCTGTCATTGGGGGTAATGTCATCCTAAAACTAGATATGGCCAAAGCATATAACAAGATCTTTTGGTCTTATATTTGCATTGTCATGAGGAAAATGGGTTTTGACGAAAAATTCGTTGATATCGTTTGGAGGATCATGTCCAATAACAGGTACTTAATCATGTTCAATAGGTCTAGGCAGGGCTTTTTCCATTCTACTAGGGCGCTAAAATAAGGTGACCCTTTGTGTCCTGCCTTATTCATTATTGGAGCAGAGGTATTGTCTAGACTTCTCAATCAGTTCCATCAGTCTCCTCATTTCCATGGTTTATATATAGAGAAAAGAGGTCCTTGGATCAACCACCTTAGCTTTGCAGATGACACTATAATCTTTACTTCAAGCAAAAAATAAATCTCTGGAATTAATTTTGAAGGTGCTTGCGGTGTATGAAGGGATTTCTGGTCAGTTAATCAACAAGAACAAGAGTCACTTCATTATGCCTCCAGAGCTTTAAAAATATCTATTGATATAGTCAAGAAAATTATTGGTTTTTTACAAAAGAAGGCTCCTTTTACTTATTTAGGTTGTTCCTTGTACATTGGAAGAGAAAGGATAATCTATTTCTATGATATGGTCTCCAAAGCGGTTGCTAAGATCTCTGGCTGGCAATCAAGGATTCTCAATTATGGTGGTAGAGTTACTCTCATCAAACATGTTCCTCAGTCCCTCCCCGTACATATATAGTTTGTTGTGTCTCCTCCCCATACTACTCTGAAACAGATTCAAGGCATTATGGTTGATTTCTTTTATCACGACCCAGGCCTAGGGCCTAGAAGTGACACGGCGAATGGGAACCCGAGAGTCCCCAAACAAGCCTTAAAGTATCCAAATCCATATTATGGGTTCGGAAGCGCATCAAAATAGTAAACACATAGTTCTAAGGGATGGGAAAGTAGGACTCACGCTATGGGGATATCAAAGCGAAAGGTATTCACATAGATTCACATAGCACATAGCACATAAGAACTAAGGGGCGGGAAAGTATGACTCACTCTATGGGGGCAATACGGGGCTTAGGACCTTCCACATTTCCACATCAAACATACATACATAACATAAATCCCATAATCAATCCATGATAGTCATATCCAATCTATAACCAAAATCATGAGCTCCAACTACAACACATGACATATAAAATCTACGAGAGTTTACAAGATGTCTAACAATGCCTCTAGTCATAAGATGCGACGGGAACCAATACATACCCGGGCTCACCCCCAATTAAGAAGATAAATAGAAAACAACATAGGTAGAAGGAAGGTGCTTTGTCCTAGGAAGATAGGACTCACCATAATATCAATTCTCCGACTTCGAACTACTCATCAAGCATTAGATAATCGTAACACATGGTCGCTATATGGTAAAATTATGTAGGCATAGAGTATGTGTTAGTACGTTTGAATATACTAAGTATGCGGGCATGCAATGCATATGACTTATCAACCTGCATTTCTATATTAGATGACAAGGGCACATAATATAGAATGAATCATATATCCAAGGAATAAATATACAAGATGCCATGAATTTTATGATGTATGAAATGCAACAATGCTCATATATAGTGGGGATGGATTATAACCAACATATCAAACCCATACGAGCTATTACATGAATTAGTCCGATAAAGACCTCCCAACGGTAGGAGAAGATTGCTTGCCAAATGTAATCTACAAAACACCTTATGACCACACTTTTCGGTGGAAGATCACCTTCCTTACGACAATGCTTATCAGAAGGATTTTCCAAAACCATATCATATCATATCACAAACAAAATAAACGAATAACCATTCCCTACGACCCAGTCATTTCGATAATGGCTAACATTCCTATGTTGGCACATAGTTCAAGGAGAGGGAGAGGGCCCTTCGGGATAGCCTTGGCGCCCCCAATCCATCGGTGCTAAGTCAACAACATCCCACATGAATATTTATACATATATGTGCTTTCATGAGATACAATGCTCACTTCAAATCGTTCAATACACATTTAGGCTCAAATGCCAAATCATAAATCATAACCATAATGATCATGAAAGGAATAACTCATTTACATATACAAGATGGAGCAAGCACCCGAGATGCTCCAAGAGCTATAATAAGACATGTATGTGATCACATTCTTGTCATAGCCAATGCCTTACCAAAATCATTTCATAAAACGTAATTGGGCTTATCCCTCTTCATAATTTCCATATAAATCAATGTTCATGAATTCAAATGTAATGCATGATGTGAGGATACCATGGATAACATAGATTTAAGTTAAAATCAGTCATATAAAATGAAATTGAGGAAATCCATAATTAAAACCACATGTAAATCGTAATATAGATCACCCATGCATAAATCAACTTTAAAAGGGACATGCATGTCCATGACTTCATAACTCAATGTAAATCATCATAATAGGACTTAAAATAACTAAAAATCGTGAATAATGTATAGCCCATACATCAATTGAATTTAATAAAATCAAATAATGAAAACTCACATTTAAAGTAAATTAACATTCATGAAATCAATTAAAAGGAATTTGGGGTCTTCTTGGTTGAAAGAGACCAAGAATCAATCCCACATACCTTGCTTAGGAAGATGAATTTAAGAAGAATTTAGCTTGAATTTGAAACCCCAATTGATTCATGTCTTGAGTCTTGAACATGAGACTTGGAGAGAATTTCGAAATTCTAATTCTAGAAACTAAAGGTTTGTCTTGAATGAGGGTTTAGAATTAGTATTGGAGGAGTTAAGGAATATAAAGAGGGGTTAAAAAGGTCTTAAAAGCCTTAGGGATGGGTAAAAATATCAAAAATACCTAAAATGCCCTTTTGAATTTTCAATGGAAGTTGACACGGTTGGATTCACGGTCCATGCAGCTCTTTACGGTCCGTGAAGGCCTCCCGTCTAGCCCAGATAGATTCTATGAAAAAGGGCATAAATTCTTGCTCCGAACTCAGAATGGGGTGAAACCAGATGCATTCGAAAGATAATTCAAAGAGCTTCTATTTGATAGGTGGTGGGCCACTCAATTCCGTTTGTGCTAAGAGATATGACTATTTAAAGTGGACCCTTCTATCGGTACTTGTGAAAAACTTAGCCAATGGAATTCCTTTAAACTTGACTTGATGTAGGAGACCTATGATGGCCTTAATCAACATAAATAACCTTGCATTGAAGGCTTGAAAGTAAAACATAGCTTGAAATTGAATATCCCATAGTTAGAATTTTCAATACGAAGGAAGTTCACACAGACGGTCACACGGCCCGTGTGACACTACACGGGTCGTGTCAAGGACCGTGAAATGACATCTAGAAAAATTCTACCACGTAAAGTTATGAGAGGGTGATTCCATAATTAGAAACACTTCGTGTCATGAGCTATACGGTGGGCCACACGGCCCATGACCCACCACCAGGACCGTGTGGGTGGCCGTGTGACCAATGTTGGCCTTGTTTCTTGGTTTTCTAGGTGCAAGACCTTCACATGGCACACCATACGGCCCATGAAGCACCATACGGTCTGTGTGGGGTTCTGGTGTGACGTGTCGTGGCCCAAAAATCCCTGTCAAGTCCCCATAATCGAAATTATGGCCAAGTATCACTTCATTGGAGGCCACATGGTCCGTGTGACCTCAAACGACCCGTGTCGGCCTCCCATGAAGTGACACATGGTCAATCTTTCTCATGGGGCAACATTATGAAGTCCGATGAAATCGTTCAAGAATCTGAGTCCTTACATCATCTCCCCCTTGGGAACATTCGTCCCCGAATGTGCAAGGGCAAGGCTTAACTTAGAACACGAAACATCCAAACATAAGATGCAACACATAACTCATCCCTTGAAAATCATGAAGTCATTAATGCTCACGTAAAAGCTTATTAAAATCATCCAAAACATCATAAAAACCTTTTTAATGCACATGTATGTATATCATATCATGAGACCCAAGAATGGAAGAATTGGGACCACTTAGAAAAGGGAGAACCTAGTACCTTAGGCTTGAGTAGATCGGAAAGGATAAAGTATGGTCACATCATAATTGATTCCACTCCCCACATAAAACCTTCCACAATTTGATCTCTCTAAAGTGCCTTCATAGAATCCACATGCTTGTTGCAAAGCTGCTTCACTTGTCTTATCTAAAATCTCAACCAAATCTTCCTCCATAAGATAAGGTCTCCTCAACCTCAATTCCTTCCAAAGGTAAAACAACACTAGTATCACCAATAAACTTCCTCAACATAGATATATGCAAAACCGAGTGACTAGAACCCAACTCCAGAGGCAAATCCAACCTATAAGCTACATTCCCAATCCACTTCAACAATTTCATAAGGACCTATATACCGGGGACTTAGCTTTCCCTCCTTCCCAAAATACACCATACTCTTCATAGGTGAGACCTTCATAAGCACCCAATAATTACTACAAACTCAAGATCCTTCTTTTTAATACCCAAATAAGATTTTTGATGACATCGAACCATCTTCAACCTTTCCTTAATCAATTTCACCCTTTCGTAGCCTCCAACACTAAATCCATGCCTATAGAAGTCATCTCATCTTAACTCAAACCACTTCACCGGAGGTCTACACTTTTACTCTATAAAGCCCTAAACGGTGTTATACCAATGCTAGCATGACGGAAATTATAGTAAGCAAACTCAGGAAGTGGTAGATGATCACCCCAATTACCTTTGGATTCCAACACACAAGCTCTCAACATGTCCTCCGAAGTTTAAATTATCCTCTCGGCTTTTCCATCGGTTCGAGGATAAAAGGTGGTGCTCAACTTTACCTTAGTACCAAGCCTCCTTCAAATCCCAACACATCTTAGTAGATTCAGGGTGAATAAAATAATGAGAGTTATGGGCTCCACTCACGATCATTTTCCCTAAGATTTCCCACATCCGGAACACATAACTAACTTTGATACTGAAATGCACCATCTCCCCCTTAGGAGGAAGTCGCTATCTTATTATTTTAGCAACCAACCTCTTCAATCCAACCAATGACAAATCTAGATCATGCTTAGCCTTAACATCAACAACCACAAAAGATTCATCCTGATTCTGAACATGAACACCAAACATTATTAGAGTCAGTCGACCTAACAATGAATCTAGCCGAACAGTGAACATCTTTCGTTGACTCTTTCTTCTCTTCATCAACACGATCCACACTTCCCATAGATAGCCTACTCAGATTATTGGCTATAACATTTGCGTTGCCAAAATCACATTGTACACTCATGTCATAGCCTCTAAGGAGTTCAAACCCTCTTCTTATTCCCAAGTTAAGATCCCTTTGAGTGAACACATATTACAAACTCTTGTGGTCGGTAAAGACATCGACATGCACCCCACACAAATAGTAACTCCCAATCTTCAAGCCAAACACCATCGCCCATAACTCAAGATTATGAGTCAGGGTAGTTACACTCATGCACCTTTAATTTTCTTGATGTCTAAGCTATTACCCTATCATGTTTCATAAATATGAAACTGCAGCCCAAACCAAGAAGCATCACAATAATACACCACCAACCTATCTAAGCCATCCGGTATTGCCAAAACCAGCTGACCTTTCAAGGTCTGAGAACTCACCTCACACTCATCCGACCACACAACTTGGCCTTCTTTCTAGTCAACTTGATCAGCAGAGATGCAATAGGTGAGTTACCTTCAAGAAACCTCCCATCATAACCATCCAACCCAAGAAAACTTTGAATATCCAAAGGAGCAAGTATCTCAAACAATGTACATCCTTCACCAACTCCCTTTTTGACCTCATCTATAAGAATGCTATAACGTCTTCCTCCCATGGGTTGCATTATGAGCTCAAAGTAACTCTCCCTATTCGGCAGAGAGGCATGGAGATAAGAAATCTTAAGATATGCACCATGGCACGATAGGAATCATGAAAAGTGAAACATTTCCTAAAACACCTTGTAGTCTCCTACCCATAGATGTGGCATGCTTCACACCCATGAATAAACTCTACTTGACGTGCCATGTTGGACTCCGAGGACCATTTATTAATCTAGGGATCTGATATAATCTCTTTTCATGACCCGGGCCTAGGGCATAAAAGTGACACGGCGAATGAGAACCCGAGAGTCCTCAAACAAGCCTCAAAGTATCCAAATCCATATCATCAGTTCGGAAGCACATTCAAATAGTAAACACATAGTTCCAAGTGAGTGTGTGAGCCACTAAAACCTATACCGAATCATTATGCCCTAGAGATCGAGGACACTGTCGAGCCTGTCTGGGATGACTCGGGGCTTCTCATAGATGGAATGGGATGACTTGCACCGCATTTTTTGCTACCCACACTCCACATATATCTCTCGTGTGCCCTTGACACAACATTTGTTAAAGAGAGCCTCTAGAGGTGATGATCGAGGTAATGTAAAAGACTCTATCTCTAATCTGTCCTCTAAACCTGACGCGTAAATAGACCCCTCTCTGGATAGAGTCATCTAGGGTAAGTCACTCTCGTCATTGCCTCGCTTAGAAAAATGGGGAGTGCAGACAATGAGAGCCTGAGTGTACCCAGCTCTAGCAGCTGCTCTGGTCTGTGGTCTATGGTCTAGTCACCTATGGGTCCAAGTCAACTCTGAGATCTTCTAGTGAGCCACTCAGTGAGGTGGCCTGCTCATTATCCGAGGACTCATCTCGATGCCTCCTCTTGAGAGCCATGGTCTTATCATGCTTAACTTTTGGGGCCATAGTACCTGAAACACAATCATTTACGCACCTTGGTTAGCGCCACAAATTAAAAATTAAAATACAAAAACTCAGCTTAAGTTGCAGAAGATTGTACGAAAGCATCTTTACGAACCGTAGTTAGTAATACGGGCCATAAAGAGCTTTTGTAAAGCAATGGTCCAAACAGTTTTTTCACTAGAATAGTCGATGAGACCAGGTACGACTCGTAAACTGGTTTACCAGTTGTAGACTGTGTCGTAGACAATTCCAATGAGTGAATTTATTCCAGGCAAGGATCTACGAGGCCTGTCTACGAGCCGTAAAGTGTTCTACGACTCGTAGAAGGTCTCATCTAATGGATACTTAGAAAATTTAAGTTTCTAGAATCTTGTATAATGTGCAATTATGAATCGTGGAATGATCCCAAGGCCATAAAAGCAACTCATAGACAAGAAAACTGAGTTTCCCATACGACTTTTTCAACATATATTCTACCAGCATCGAAACAAAACACACACACCCACATAATTCCAATACCACAACTAATACCCCAATATGTTATTCAATGTATATACCCCATTAAAAATTCTTAGACATGTTTCCCCAACTATTTTAGCGACATATTGAACAAGTACTTTATCAAAATTATGCACTTATGTCATTATCCACCAATTTACACACAAAATCAAATCAGTAGACATGGTGGGTAAGTCAATAGGTGCCCAAAAACTATTCAAAAAATACAATCAAGGCCAAGATACCTAATTCCGGACTTAGACAAGCATGTAAACATATGCAACCATAACTTCAAATTCCACACATGGGGTTTGTGTCTAAACTACCCTTCCCAATATAATTTCCAATTTAATCATATAAACATAGGCAAATTATGAGTTTATATTAACTGAAAACTTACCAAGTAGTGTGATTAACTTGTAGAAGAAAAAGGAGGTGGAAAAGGCACTAAACCCTAGGTCGCTGGAAATTAACACCGAAAAGTGGGGGTACGGCTGCCGTTGGTGGTTGGAATATCTTGGGGTGGGGTTGGCTGGGTATAGTTGTAAATTAGGTCTGACACGGAGTCAAAATAATTTGACCCCATTATTTATACATTAATTGGGTCAACTAAAGTCTGATGGGCCTAGACTCCACGAATCCCCAGTTATGGGCCGTAGAGTATTTTATGGGTTGTGAACTGTGGTTTTGTAAGACATGGAAACCCTAGATTTCAGGACTAGATTTCATAGACTAGTGTACGAGTCATAGAGTGATTTATGACTCGTGGAGTTAGTCGTATAACCCTCAACACTTAGGAAATTTACAGGAAACTTACCTGGGGTACACGAGCCCATTTACGATCTGTAAATTTATCTACGGATCATAATGTAGGCTGGTGGACTGGAGTGCCAACTTTTTTCTCCTCTAGAAATCTATACGAGATGGTGTATGGGTCGTAAAGTGTTTTATAGCCCGTGAAATTAGTCGTAGAGACTTTTCCATGGCTGACTTAGCCCTTTACCTGCATATTCTTCATAGAACACATTAAACCCTATATGCAGCCAGCCTAGTGCCTAAAATTACAACTAGAATACAAGAAAATAAACTACTATGATCCTAAAAACTAAAAATAAACCTAAAACTACCCTATTACATCAGAAACCTTTGGTTGCTTCCCAAGCAGCATGATTTAATGTTGCGGCATGACTTGGACAAATTGGTTACTCAAACATCACCAATTACCCAAACTTCATACTTCAGATCATCTAGTCGCTTTATGGCCTGACAGATATTAAAGACGATGTATTCGTTGTTCAATCTGAACTTGAGCTGATCGGCTTCTATATCTACTAGTTTTGCCCGGTGGCTAGGAACGGTCTTCCCAAGGTGATTGGGATGTCGAAGTCGACTTTGCAATCTAGGATTACAAAGTCTGTGGGAAATATGAACTTCTCAACTTTCACCAGCACATCGTATAGTATCCCCGCAGGCTTCTTCACCGTGCGATCCACCATCAACAATCGCATGCTTATTGGAATAGCGGTTCCCTGTCCTAGCTTCATGTAGACCACAAGGGGCATCAAATTAAGGCTGGTACCTAGATCACATTGTGCCCTTGCGAACTCCACATCTCCAATGGTGCAGGATATGGTGAAAGCAATGGGATCTTCTCTCTTTTGAACCAGGACCTTGTAGCGATAGCACTACCAAACTAAAGCTCTTGTGAGAGCTCCTGACTTACAATGTGCTTCTTTGTAACTAAGTCCTTCATGTACTTTGCATACCCTTCTTCTTCAATGCATCAGTGAGAGGGACGTTGATGGAGAGTTGTTTCAACATGGAAAGAAAGTGCTTAAACTTGCCTTCCTCCTCCCTTTTTTGATTCTTTGAGGGAAGGGAGGAGAAGGCCTAGGAATGGGATTCAACTTTTGTGGTGCAACAGCAGCTTTACTCACCCCATCCTTACCACGATCATCTCCTACATCTGCATCCTTGGCCACAACTATCTCTTCTCGAACATCATCCTCATCAACTGGCATGGGAGGATCAACAGTTCTCTTGCCACCCCGACCAGTAACTTCCACACACTACCTTTCGTTCTTAGGGTTTTGAACTATGTTGCTAGGCATTGTACCCCTCTGACGCAGAGTTAGTTAAGTTGACACTTGACCAAACTGTTTTTCAAGCTATTTGATAGCCACGGAATGAGACTCGATTTTTTGCTTAATGCTCAAATTTCATGCCACTTAGAGTTTCATCTTGTGTCTCAGCTTTCTTTAACAGGCAATCAAACATCTCCTCAATCCTTGAACTGCTCACACATGCATCGCGATTATGTGGTGACACATAGGGGCCGTTTCCGAAGCCATCTCTGTGACCCCAATCTGCATCTCTCTTTGGGACTCTATTCCTCTCATATATTCTCCACGGTTATCCCTGAAAGCTCCATCTCTATTTAAGTTTCGACCTTGGTTTCCTTGACCTTGGCGCCTACAGTCCTGGTTGGACCCTTAGGCATTGGTCAAGAAACCCCCTATTTTATCAGCAACAAAACATGCGTCCTCATCATAATAATGCTCATCAAACATGAGTGCTCGTGGAGGTTAATGAACCACTACATTGACTTGATCTTGGTTCTATTTCATCATCACCTCTATCCCTATGTGAATTCGGGCAAGCTCTTGCATAATTTCCTCATTAATCTTTGCTTGCTCTGAACCAACACCGACAGCACACAAATTTTTAGTTGATGCTTGTCCATCTGCCCTCATGCACGATTACTCTTGACCACTCTCTTCATCCACTCAGCTATCTTTGCAATTTGCTGATCCAAGAACATGCTCCCCATGATAGTGTCAGCACAAGCCTGACTGTTCTCATCAAGGGCATGGTAGAAGATCTCCACCGAGGAATCCTTAAGTATTTGGTGAACCGCTCCCAAGTAGTACTAATCGAGTCACCAAGAAGTTAATCAAAGTTGTTGATCTGGTCCTTTAACTTGAGCTTCTTTGATTTAGGGAAGTACTTCTCCAAAATATCCCTCTGCAAATCTTCCCAATTGGTGGTCAAACTCTACGAGAGCTAGATAGCCAAAGTGTTGCATTACTAGTAAGAGATAATGGAAAAACACGAAGTCCCAGAGCATCCATCGACGGATTCCATGTTTCCATCACACTCTTATAGGCAAATGCAATATTGTGTAGGTGGCTACGTAGATCTTCCGATGGTAAGCTCACAAATAGCCCACGATACTACAGCATCTGAAACAACCCACTCGAGACTACGAGCTTTATGTCTACTAGTAGTGGTGGCAAGACAATAGCTCCAGCCACCTCTATAGACATAGGATTCAGCCTGTATTGATTCCACTGATAAGCGTTGGAATTAAAATCCTGAGGTTGTGGAGCAATATCCTCAAGAAGAGGAGGGTTCTCATGTCCAGCATTTTCATTATCATTCCTGTTTAGAGTTGCATTCACCGCGTTGTAGGTGTTATCTTGGGCTATTCTCCTCTATGTTCTCTTGATTTCTGGATCAAACGGAGTTAAAGAATTGCCTAGACTCTGAGTGTTAAGAATAAACTACACTTACACCCTGAAAAATAATAAAAACAAAACAAAACATAAAATATGGGAAATCAGGATTAACACTCAAATCTTTATGAATTAACTCAGTTTAGTTGTATTCCCCGGCAACAGCGCCAAAATCTTGATGTCACCCAAGTTACATCTCCTATTTAGTGGACAAATCGATCGTTGTCAAGATATACAACCTCACCAAGGATGGGATTAAATCCATAAGGAATACGTAGACTCAAGAGAATTGAATGACTGCAATTAAAGTACTTAACCGACTTCCTTCCTCGAAGGGGGGTTTTGCAAATATCAATGAAAAATAGACTAACTACTACAAAAGTGAAGTCAATATGGAGAGAAACTAGGGTTTTGTGTTCCCCATGATTCCCTAACTTAGCATCACCGAATAACGTAATTCATTTCTAGTGTTTAGTATGTTGGACGGTAAGTTACATTCACTAAGCCATTGGTCAAAGGTGAGAGGCAAATTTCACCATGTGACTTGGTCCATTTCCATAGTGTGCATTACTAACCCTTACCTATTAGTCCCAGCACAATCTCATCTTGGCCCAGTTTGATTGATTAGACGAGAACACATCAATCGAATCTTGTTTATTAATCTATTTTCCCATTCATTACTACCTTGGTCCAGTCACTAACACTAGACGGGTTCGAATGTTGGCCACCATTAGAAAGTATTCAAAACGAAGAGAGTTAATTAATTCATGCAAATACACTTTCCAAGTATTATGAATTAGCCGATTTTACCTTGTTAGTTTTTCATGGTTCCCACAACCCAAGTTGTGGAACTAGCTACTCATGCTTTCTGTTGATGCAAGAATTATGGATTGGAAGAACATAATTGAACACTTACACAATAGAATTAAGAACAAGCCAATCCAACTTCAATAAGAATCACAAGCTTAAAGATGAAATTCAAACACAAGTTTTCTAAAAGACTCTCCAATATAGCCTCACTATTTTTCTCTTTAATTACTGAGTTCTCTGAATAATATGTCAAAACTTATGGAAAAAAACCTAAAGAACCTATTTATAATAAGTAAAATACATGTCCTAAACGAAATAGGATAACTGATCGGCATGTCATACAAAAGTGGTTTAGGGGTCGTATTGCATTCCACGGCCCGTAACCATGGTCTCGTACAAAGCTGCTGGAAATTTAGACTTAATGTTTATGATACCCATATACGACTCGTAAAATAGCTTATGACCCATAAGGGGGTTTCGTCTGATGAATCTTCAAAAAGTCCCAATCTCTTATCCTCAAGGCACGAACCATCTTTTACGACTCGTAAATCATTCCTTGACTCGTTTACATGTTCATAGAATCAACCTCAGAAAATAGCCCCTCACTGGAATTGTCCACGAAACCCACTTCACGACCCGTAGAATTATCTACGACCTGTAAAGGGTCTCGTATCTCCTCAAAATTCAGCAATTTCCATATTTTTTCCAAAAATCAAGGCCAGACCTGAATCCTACAAACATAATACAAAAGCATATAAAACTAACCAACATCGTATTGAGAACACATGAAATTCCAAGTTTTATGTATTAAAAGTGATGTATTTTGACAGAATACCAGCATTCACTCACGATTTGCATGATTTTAAAGTTCTACCTGAACCCACCATGATTGAATAAAGATTATACCAAGCTTCTATGAAAGTAAAAGCCTTATGGCATGTTATGTGAAACCATGAATGATATTAATTAAAGGGCTATTATATATGTTATGAAATGATGAATGCATTATGAAAGTTATGAAAGTTATGAAGCCTTATAATAATGCAAAGAAGCTTTGGTTTAGATGAGCTATTGTATGAACTATGATGATATCATGATATTATGATGCTTGCTTGTTATGGCTATAAATATGATTTGAGTATTCCTTGGGATTGTGATCTAGCAGCTAGCGAACCTTGGTAGATAACCATTGTCTCATAACTATGTTGCCACCATAGGTTTATGAATTAGCTAATGGATCCATATATCTTAAGTTACATGATTGATCAAAAAGGGTAGTGTCCCGTACAACACATGTGAATCAAATATCGAAAACAGTGGTGTCCCTGTAAGGTTATTAAGATGTGTATGCCAAGATGGGTGGTGTTCTCATAAGCTGATTATGAAGCACTTTTCAAAAAGGGTGGAGTTCCCATAAGGTGGGTGTTTGGTTTACCTTGGCCACTCCTAGTCTAGTTGAGAGAACATCAGGATACCAAGTAGTAGCTCGCTTGGTCTTACACACCAGTTATGGTCCATTCCCATATATGTATGTTATGTTATATGACTTGATAATTTCTCATGTATATTTAACCATGGCATAGAGCATGAATGACATATTGAGCTTATATCCATTAATTATAATTATGCATATTGTTTAATTATGACTTATTTTTCTTATTGCATTTGCACTCCGCGTACTTAGTACATTCCAAGTATTAATCCATACTTTTTGCCTACATGATCTAACCATGTAGAGATCGGAGTTCCTTTCCATCCTCCTTTTCTACGTGGCTAGACAATTTGAGCAAATATTTGCTATTGGTGAGTCCTCCACTTCCGGGGACAACATCCACTTACTTTCATGCCTTATTTAGAACTTGTCTATTTTGGATACAATCTTTTGATGGTGAGCCTGGGAGATGTCTTGGTCCCCGTTCTATTCATGATTAGAGGTATTTTTGTATATGGTTATGCTATATATTTTTAAGCTTGACTCATTATGCTTTTGTACTACGAAAAGATTTCTCTTAGTCCTTTTCCCTTTTTTTGTTAAATGCTTGTTGTATGATGATGGTGACGAGATGAAAGCCCCAAGTCCCTAATTGCCCCCATAGCATGAGATATACTTACACGCCCCCTAGATTTATTTGTTATGTGATTCATGCTTATCCTCTTCCCTACAACATCCACATAGTGTGAATCTGAAGCCCCATATTCCTTAGAAATTATGTGCTACGTGTTTGTTTCTCTTATATGCTACCGTGAAACCAAGGATGTACTATGTATGCTTAAGAGGCTTGTTTGGGTTCCCTTTGGCTTCCCATTCTCCATGTCACATCTAGGCCGAAAGTTGGGGCGTGAAAGCAAGTCCCCTTGAATGATTGGAGTGGGTAATGTGTATGATGGCCATGTTTGTTATGGGTTTTGATTGAATGTCTAAAAAGGAGTTCACTCTGCTATGGTATTTGATGGTTTTCAATTTAATTGCTTAGGGCTTGATTGTGTTCCCGTGCAATTTAGCATATGAAGCTTTGGTAGGTTCATGTGAACCACTGCTATGGTCTCATTGAAAATAGTTGTTACTAGCATTCTAGCCTACTCACATTCAATTGACACATTCATTCAAGTTATAAGATCCATTTGTTGATTTCTTGACCCAAGTTAACACACCCAAGACATATCTCCCATCCATTTGTTTTAAAATCAAATCCAAAAATCATTTATTAGATACATGTTAGTTTTAATCACTTTTATTAACGCTACAAACCTTCGGGCTAATTTAATACTTCTAGCCTTGAACAGCCCGTTTCCTTTGAATTTGACAGCGAACCTTTGTTGGGTAAATGTACGATGAGGACCTCAATACTTCTTAATGCCTGTATTATCCATCTTCCTAAATCTCTCAAAGTAGCACAGGTCATTGATGTCGCCCAAGCTACACCTCCGTTCTTAGGCTAAAGTGGTCATTGTCAAGAAATAGAATCTAACCACAGTTAGGGCCGAACCCAAGGGAATACTATAGACTTAAAAGAATTCAATTATGCAATTTGGGTTATTAACCAACTTATTTCCCCAAAAGGGGGGAGGGGTTTGAAAATAACTAATGAAACTTATGCTAAACTAAAACAAGCATTTAAACCAATATGGAGAGAAACTAGGGTATTGTATTCCCCATGATTCCCCAACTTTTTATCCCCAGATAACGAAATTCTTTTCTAGTGTGTAGCATGCAGAATGGTAAGTTAAGTTTACCAAACCCTTTGGCGTAGGCGAAAGGTGAATTTCACTATGCGATTTGGTCCTTCCCAGCAGTGTGACATTACTAACCCTTACTTATTGTTCTAGTAACCTCCCTTGTCCTAGTTTGGTTGATTAAACGAGAAACATCGATCAAATCCTATTAATTAATTTCTTGTCCTATTCATTACTACCTTGGTCCAATCAGTAACACTAGGTGGGTTCTAATGTTGTCCACCGTTAGAAAACATGAAAAATGGAGAGAACTAATTAATACATGTATGTGCACTTTTCAAGAATTACGAGTTATTCGATTTTACCTTATTAGTTCTTCATGGTTCCCACAACCCTAGTTGTGGATTTAGCTACTCATGATTTGTGTAAATGCAAGACTCATGAATTTGGATAACATGATAGAGTACTTACACAATTGAATTAAGCACAAGAAAATCAAAAGCGTCAATGAGAAACCTAAGATTGTAATTAGAAGATGAAATTTAAGTTTACAAGTGTTTCTCAACTCTTAATTATTTTTTTCTCCTGTTTCTCACCCTAAATTTGTTGATTTCCTTAGAAACATAACCTAAAATGAATTTATAATGTTTCAAATACAAATCCTACATAAAATAGGATAACTAGGTCGGCAAGCCTTATAAAGTGCTCTACAGGTCATAAAGTGATTTACGGCTTGGTAGTTGAGCTTTCATATTTTGTTGCTTCAGTTCTCGATTTGACTTTTACGACAACCCTCTATGGCTTGTAAAAGGTTCTACGGCCCGTAGGGGGTTTCCTCTGATGAAACTTCAGAAAATCCTTCTTTTTTGATCCTCGGGGCATGAGACTTGATCTATGACTCGTTAAATATTCCACGACTCATCTGCATGTTCATAGACCAAACTTCAAAAACCTCACTGGAATTGCACACAAAACCTCCTTCACGACACGTAGCATAGTCTACGGCCCGTAAAGGGTCTCATGGATCTTCAAAATCAGCAACTTCTGCATATTTTTCCCTAAATCAATGTCGACCCTGAAATCCCACAAAACAAACACAAGAACACATCAAACGTATTAACATAGCATTGAGAACACACAAAATTCTAGATTTTAAGCATCGAAATCAACAGCACCAACTTAAAATTGTTGCTTGTCCTCAAGCGATGTACTCAATATATATAAGCAGCACAGTGACACACAGACCTCAAACTAAGGGCATACATCTCATCAAACTTAAGCACAGGCACCCACACCACTTTTCGAAACACAATCAGATAGCTAGAAAGCAAACCAATACAGATCAACACAAGTGACAATGCAACTATAACAAACGAGATACAATCAACAAGCCACACTCACTAAGTAAGTCTAATGTTTACAATTTAATGCAAGTGCCCTCACATAAAGAAGTCCCATATCCCATTATCAATAATGTTTTCATGTATAATCTTAGGACTATGCAAAATCACTCACTCTCACAAAAGACATTCATGCATTATGCCTAATACCATATGCTTGCCCCTATACTCATGACTAAGACCTTTGACTACTTGGACTAGGATCACTTTAGAACTTTGTAGGTTTGTAACGTAGGCTCGAGGGCTTTGGAATGATGCTTTGGGAACATAATGATTAAAGGCCCTCCTTGACACTGCGTTTTTCTACACTTTTTCCCTACCAATACTATCACTCTCTCCCTTTTCTTCTATTTCAAGCTTTTTGGGGTGCTTGCTTGTTATTTTTTAGCTTTTTACCTTGTATTTATTCTTCAATTTTCTTTTTTAGTACATAACTAAGGCAACACTAATTTTTCTTGTACCCTGTATATATTTTTGCTCCTTTTTCAAGATCACTCATTTTGTGTTCTACCTTGTGAGGTAGTGGTAAGGTCTGCGTACATTCTAACCTTCCCGGACCCCACTTGTGGGATTTCACTAGGTATGTTGAACCAGCCACCCTCAACTTAAGCTTTTGGCCTAAGTTAAGTGGCACATTATCAAAACTCAGAACCAGGGCTACTTTTGGTATCCATCCTCAACTTAGGCTTTTTGCCTAAGTCAACGTGCACAATGTTCAAGGAAGGACTAGCGCCAATTTTAGGATTTTACAACTAATAAGGCTAGGTCATTTAGATTTTTATAACAAAAAGGTACTTGTCAGGCTCAACATTAGGAACAAGGGATGTTTCACACATTTGATTGGTTATTTAAGCTAAGTGGATTGTTAAGAACAATGGCCTAAGATCTTTTTCTAATCCAACTAATCTACATTCTAAATCAAAGTAACAGGGCAAGTTCTAAATTGAAGCACAATACATGAATTCTGCAAATTAAGCTCACACTCACATGGCACCAACATAAACTCTAATATATTTATCTCAACTTTACTCATTTATCAAAATAAGAATTACCAACACACTTAAACATGTATGGTTTCTATCTAGACTACTAATAAAAATTTTGGTGGGCAATATTTTTTCACAAAAAGCACAAAAAACACATATATGCCACAGATTTCAGTACCATGTGCTACAAATGCTACCTAAACATCCTAAATGTTTCACAAAAAACACATATATGCCACAGATTTCAGTACCATATGCTTCAAATTCTACCTAAACATCCTAAATAGGTCGGTTCAATAGAAAATAAAAATCCATTGGGAAAAGGAACACAGGCAAGAAAACCCCTAGGATTCAAAAATTGGGGTATTTATGGACCAAAGCTACTCAGACTTCACTGAGGCCCATAACTACCCACACCCCATCGAAAAAAGGTGCATTGTCCTCAATGCACATAATGAAAACAAAATAAAGTACTGGGGTTAAAAAACATACCTGGGCATCTAAGCACCAGTGTCCACCTTGGGTTGCCTCCCAAGCAGCACCTAATTTATTGTCGCGGCATGACTTGGACAACTTGGCTACTCAAACTTCACCAAATACCCAAACCTCATTCTTTTGATCATTTATCCTCTTCATAGACTAACAAATATTGAAGACAACTTCTTCATCATTCAATCCAAACTTGGGTTGGATGGCTTCCTTGTCTACTAGTGCCCGACTTGTGGCTAAGAATAGCCTTCCTAGGATGATTAGGACATCAAGGTCGACTTCGTAATCTAGTATCACAAATTTTATGGGAAACATGAAATTTTCAACCTTAACAAGAACATCATATAGTATCCACATAGGCTTCTATATCGAATGGTCAACCATCAACAATCGCATGCTCGTCAAAGTAGGCGCTCCCAATCCCATCTTCTTGAAGACCGCAAGGGGCATTAGATTAATGCTAGCACTGAGATCACACACTTCCCTTGTGAACTCCATATCTCCAATAGTTTCGGGTATGGTAAAAGGACTGAAATATTCTCGTTTTTGATCTAAGGACCTCATAGCAATAGCACTGCAATGTAGGATCTCTTCGGAAAGCTCCTAACTCACAGCGCACTTTTTTGTGATCAATTCATTCATGTACTTTGCATACCCTGCATCTTCTTCGATGCCTAAATGAAAGGGATGTTGATGGAGAGTTGCTTCAGCATGGAGAGAAAGTGCTTGAACTTGCCTTCCTCGTAAATTTTTTTAATTCTCTGAGGTAAGGGACGAGAAGGCCTAGGAATAGGCTTCAGCTTTTGTGGCACATATACAGCTTCACTCACCCTATCCTTGCCATGATCACCTCCAGTATTCGCATCTTTGACCCCAATTATCTCTTCTTGAACATCATCTTCTTTTATTGGCATGGGAGGATCAATGGTACTCTTGCCACCAAGAGTAGTCACCATAATGCACTGCCCTTCATTCTTTGGATTCTAAACTATATTACTAGGCAGTGTACCCCTTTGATGCTAATTTAGTTGAGCCGACACTTGACCAAACTGTTGCTCAAGCTGCTTTATGGCAACAAAATGAGACTTAATTCTCTGATCTATGCTGGAGATGTCAAATTCTATCCCCCTTGGAGTCTCATCCTGTGTCTCAGCTTTCTTCAACATGCAGTCAAACATCTCCTCAACTTTGGAACTACTAGCACCTGTATCGCGGTTGTGTGATGGCACATAGGGTCCATTTCTGAAACCATTTTTGTGGCCCTAATCTGCATCTCTGAATTAGCCTCTATTTCTATCATAGCACCCTCCACAATTTTCTCTAAAAGCTCCATCTTGATTAAAGTTTCGACCTTGGTTTCCTTGACTTAGGCGCCAATAGTCCTGATTGGACCTATGAAGGGATCATTATACATAGGTGCTCTCGGAGGCGGATGCACACCTATATTGACTCGTTCCTATTTCTGCTTAATCATCACCTCCATACATGTACGAATTCGAGTAAGATCTTGTATAATCTCCTCATTTCTTTTATCTTGCTCCGAAAAAATACTTATAGCGGATAAAATTTTGGTAGATGCTCTCTCTCTTTGCCCCCATGCACGATAATTTTGACCACTCTCTCCATTTTTTCATAAATCCTTGCGAATGTGTAATCTAAGAACATTCCCCCCATAATGGTATCACCACAGGCTTCACTATTCTCATCAAGAGCATGGTAGAATATCTCTACCAAGGTGTCATCAACAATCTTATGGTCTAGGACACTCCTCAAGCACTTAGTAAACTGCTGAAAGTTGTTGATCTGATCTTTCAACTTGACATTCTGCGATCTTGGGAAGTACCTCTCCAAAAAGGCCCTCTCCAACTCAGCCCAACTAGTGATCGAACTCTATGAGAGCTCAGATAGCCATAGTGTTACATTTTCTATCAGAGACAATGGGAACACACGAAGTCTCACAGCATCCATAGATAGATTTTGTGTTCTCATCATACTCTTGTAGATAAATGCAACATTGTGTATATGTCTATGAGGATCTTCTGATGGTAGGCCCCCGAACAACCCATGGTTTTGCAATATCTGAAGTAACCCACTCGAAACCACAAACGTTGTATTAACCGGTAGTGGTGGTAACACAATAGGTCTAGTCACCTCTACATCCATAGGATTCAATCGACATTGATTCCACTAATAAACTTCGGTTTTGAAGTCCTGTGGCTGTGGAGCAATATCCTCCATAGAAGGTGGTTGTCATTGTTTGCATTCTCATTCTTATTTTGATTCAGAGCTGCATTTGCTGCGTTGTTGGCATTATTTTAGGCCATTCTTCTCAGCCTTCTCTAGATCTCTAGGTAAAAGGAAGTCAAGATTATTCCTCGACTCCGCATGTTGGGCATACGCTACACTTATACACTAAAAAAACAAAAACAACAAAAAATGTAAAATGAGGGATTTAAGGATTAATGCGCTATATCACTTGAAATAACCAACTCTAGCCGTATTTCCCAGCAACAGCGCCAAAATCTTAATGTCACCCAAGGTACACCTCATTTAAGTTAAGTTCACTATACCCTTTGGCCTAGGCGAGAGATAAATCATTGTAGTGTGGCATTACAAACCCTTACCTATTGTTCTAGTACAATCCCTCTTTCGCGCAGTTTGGTTTATTAGATAAAAATCAACGATCGAATCATGTTAATTAATCTCTTTTCCTATTAATTACTACTTTGGTCCAATCAGCAATAGTAGGTGGGTTCTAATGTTTGCCACTGTTAGAAAATATGCAAAATGAAGAGAACTAATTAATACATGCATGTACACTTTTTAAGAATTATAGGTTATTCGATTTTACCTTGTTAGTTCTTCATGGTTCCCAAAACCCTATTTGTGGATTTAGCTACTCATGATTTGTAAAATGCAAGACTTATGAATTTGAATAACATGATAGAGTACTTACACAATTGAATTAAGCACAAGAAAATCCAAAGGTTCATTGAGAATCACAAGATTGTAATTAGAAGATGAAATTAAAGTTTTGCAAGTGTTTCTCAACTCTCAAATATTTTTCTCTCCTATTCATCACTCTAAATTCACTGAAACCCTAAGAAAGATAACCTAAAAAACCTATTTATAATGTTTCAAATATAAATCCAAAACAAAATAGGATAACTGGGTCGGCAGGCCTCATAAAGTGCTCTATGGGCTGTAAAGTGATTTACGGCTCGTGGTCAGGCTTTCATATTTTGTTGCTTCATTTCTGGACTTGACTTTTATGACACCCTTCTACGGCCCGTGAAAGGTTCTATATCCCCTAGGGGGTTTCGTCTAATGAAACTTTAGAAAGTCCTTATTCTCTATCATCAGGGCACAAGACTTGATCTACGACTCATAAAATGTTCCACGACTCACCTACATATTCGTAAACCAAACATGAGAAAAGTCCACCCCTTACTGGAATTGCACATGAAACCTCCTTCACGGCCCGTAGAATAGTCTACGGCCCGTAATGGGTCTCGTGGATCTTCAAAATCAACAACTTCTGAATATTTCGCCTAAAATCAATTCCAACCCTGAAATTCTGCAAAACAAACAAAAAAACACATCGAACCTACTAACATCACATTGAGAACACACAAAATTCTAAGTTTTAATTGCCAAAAGTGTTATATTTTGATAGCACATCAGTCATCCTCTGTCAAAGTGGTCAACAGTGCATCTTGAGCCTTGACTACCGGCAGAAACAATCTCAATTCTGGGAACCCTTAGTGGTTGCTCTACTAGAGCCTGAATAATGAAAACCTAGTGTTGTTCGTGAACTTGATCTCTTACTCGGGTCACGGTAACTACTCAACGTGCCTTTTGCACTACCACTTTGGGTTAGACTCTTAAGCATACATATCATCCTCCATAAGATGCCTTGAAGTAAGAGTGCAGGTACAGACTCTGGAGGAACCTAATCTTCTCTAGCCTCAACCACCAGCTCGAGGAAAGTACCCCATTCATAACTCCTACCTTGTATTGCTTCTCAGGCATGACCTCTACCTCTAGCCTGACCTTTGGCCCTAGCTGGGTCTGATTAACATCCTCGATGATTTTCTCCCCTCCTTTCCTACCAGCTAATGCTCTAGTCCTGATCATCTGCCAAAAGAACACATGATAACTCATCACTCACACAAGTAATCATTCATGATAGTAATTGAAAGAATGAAAAAAAATCTAACAATCATTATAGCATCTCAAAAGTAAACAAAAGACATCTTTGCGTTGATCCTTAAGACTATATTAGACTGGCTTATACACATTGAGGATCTATAAACCTAGGTCTCTTATACCAATTTTTCATGTCCCATACTCGAACGTGATGGCATTCTCCTTAAACAACCAAGGCAAGTCAGCCTAAACAATGGTATAACGTAACAAAGAAGAAATAAGCAAAAATAACAATCTATAAAGAGATAATCAAGACTAGAGGAAAATCACAAGTCTAAACCATTCCAAGTTTGTATCATATGTACAAGTCTCTATTTCAAATGAAGGTTCAAGAGAAATTTATAAGTTTTAATTTTCTTTTATCTTTAAATAGAACAAAAATAACATAAGTGTAACAACCCGACCTGGGGTCCTAGTCGTCACACGGCGAATGAGATACCCGGAGGCACCTCACCCAAGACATCTAAGTATCTCAAGCATTCATAGGTCATAAATACATAATGTAGAAAAAACACAAGGGGAAAGGGGCTATGGGCCATGTTTTGCAATGAAGCAACATTTAAATAGCAGGAAACTTAGAAAACATCATTTGTCAATAAGCATACCACTAATACATATAACGAAATCAGTAAGGTTGGTTTCCATCAAATAGAAAGAACATCCAAAATAGACAACATAGAAAGTAAACGCCTCAAAGGGGCCATATATACATTGTCTAGAAATAAAAATACATAAAGAGCGGAAAGTAGGCGGAGACCCCAAACGAAGGACTCACCAAAACAAAAGCTAGTCTCGAACACGAACTACTAGCCATGAGCCGGTGGTGAAGTACCAGTTCTTACATGGTTGAATCATACAGACAAATATGTGTTAGTACGTTGGAATGCACTAAGTATGTGAGATGTAATGCACAGATGAAATTGTAATGCCATCATAATTAAACATAACATATAAGTATACTAAGGTTAATGAGTCATGAAATAAGTTTACACATGCACAAGGAGTATCGCTCAAATCAATATGAGATAAAGCACATTACACATGAATTCTAAGCATATCATAGAATCATGTAAACTTGTGGGAATAGACCATAACCGAAAGTAAGACCATTTGAGCTACTACATGGAACCCAATGAACTCCTTCCATTGACAAAGGTCAATGCACTACTTCAATTGGTAAAAGGAGAATCTACTTTCCAAGGTAGATATTTGAATCTTAGTAACTTTGCAATTGTGTCTTTTATAACTTTAGGGCCTATAGCCTATTAGGCTCCTATGGAAGCACATAGTTAGGGACATTGAGATTTGGTTTCAAGGGATCATGCCTCAACTAATGGGATGAGTCTCAATCTCTAGTCCTCTCAGTGCTAACTCATCCCAAGGAAATCTTTAAAGCATACTCTTAAAATCATAAGTAATAATCTCAAGAGTAGCTCAAACTTAAGAGTATTTCTTAAACATCTTTTCGGGCAGTAATCATTATACATATATCTTTGGTAACTTTAACTTTGAAGCTTTTCATAAATGCCCTAATCATATTCATAATTCATAGAAAACTTTCATGGAAATAAGGTAGGCTTAATTGATGCATAGAATAATCATAAATCACATAAGTCTTAAGAAATTTCTTTAAAAAGGAAAATTGAAGTCACCCAACCTTAGTTATATCAAAACCCATCGTAACATCAACGTCGTACTTCAAAATATTTGTATACTTACTTAACAAAATAGTCATCGAATTTCATGAGTATCATATGGTAACATAGAAATCATGAAATTATCATAAGCATGTATTTAGAATTTAGGAACTTAAAGAAAAGGTAAAATGCATAATAGGGAACTCTACGGGTAAAACGGTACCCATAAATCAACTCACATACCTGAGAAACTAGAGAGAATCGGAATTGAAGTCTTGAGGAGGGAACTTGGGAAACCCTAGCCTTATTCTTGCCTATCCTTGAGAGCTCTTTTGCCTTAGCAAAATTTAAGAGTGTAGAATGAAAATAATTATGGGTTTTAGGATAATATAGGTTCTTTTCCCATCTCCAAAATGACATGATTTTGAAATAGAATTGATGAGAATGACCAAACTGCCCCTCATTAAAAACTATAGAAGCCATCTAAGAGACCCCGACTACGGGCAGTAAGTCCATTCATATGATCGCTCACTTGAGACGCCAGAAATTTGACTTTTGCTAAATTGAAAACCATGAAAAATAGGACGAGCCGTAAAACTTCCTATGGGTCATGGTTAGACTCGTAGAGTCCTTCCACACTTAGCCAAATTTTCACCTTGTTTTCGGACCCATTTTATGAAACATTATACAGGTAGTTTCCCTTTCTACGGGATAAGTTGTAAATCACCTTTCTTGAAAACTCTAATTTTTCCTTCATGTATAGGATACCACTCATGAACCTATACACGAGTTGTAAAATACATTACAAGTCGTAACTTGGTTCGTAGGTTACCCTACACTTGGAAACTTTTCTCCTTTCTAAAGTTCTATGTTTAAGGGTCGTACCTACGAGTCGTTAAACAACTCATCGACCGTAAACTATCTAGTAAATCAGGTTTTTAGTCATTTTTCAAGCTAACGATTTTGCACTCGGGGCTCATAAACTAGGGTCATTACAATATCTTCCCCTTAGAAACATTCGTCCCTGAATATACTTAAAGGTAGGCTCTAAAGAGTAAACTAGCAGCTATTAACCTAGTATGCATGCAAACATACAATTCAAACATCATTTTCTCAAAATTTCATATTTCACACTATAAAATATGCTTCCAAAAAGTTCATAGATGTCAAAATAAATGCATACATCATGAGAATCTAAAATGCATGGAATTTGGGGATTTTTGGAAGAATTACTTAGAACCTTAGGCTTAAGTAGAGTGGAATAGATATGAATAGTGCTTCCTCGTGTCACTTTTGCATCCCATGCAGCACCCTCAACTTGTTGGTTCTTCCAATGTGCCTTGACGGATGCAACATCCTTTTTACTTAACTTCTTCACTTGTCAGTCTAAGATTTCAATTTGTAACTCAAATCCTCGTCAATGTTCACATCATATAAGGGAACTATGGAACTTGGGCCACCCATGAATTTCCACGAATCGGTACATGAAAGACTGAACGAATCAAGTGCAACTCGTTGGATAGATCAAACTTACACACAACATTTCCCATTCTCCTTACCACCTTGTAAGGTCCCACATATCTGGGAATCAATTTTGCTTTCTTACCGAATCTAAGAACACCTTTCATTGGAGATACTTTCAAATAGACCCAGTCACCAACTTGGAACTCAAGTTCCCTTTTTTTTACATCTGAGTAGGACTTTTGTCATCTTTAGATTGTTTGCAATTTCTCCCTTATGCTTTTAATTTTCTCCATAGTATTCATCACTAAGCCCAGTCATATTGATCCCACTTCACCAACTTCGAACCACCCAATGTGGGATCTGCATCATTTACCATACAATGCTTCGAATAGTGCCATCCCAATACTCAGGTGAAAACTATTATTGTAGGCAAACTCGATAAGTGGCAAATCTTTATCCCAAGTTTCCTTGAATTACAACAAACAGCTATCAATATATTTTCGAAGGTCTAAATAGTCCTTTCGGCTTGCCCGTCGATTTGAGGATGAAAAATCATACTCAACTTCACCCTAGTGTCAAGTCCTCTTTGGAAGGACTTCAAAAAGTGAGAAGTGAATTGAACTCCACGATCTGATATGATGGACAATGGAATTCCATGCAACCTCGCCAACTCTCGAATATACAAGTGGGCATAATCCTAAGCACTTAATGTAGTTTTGACTAGTAAGGAATGAGTTGACTTTTTCATGCAATCAACTATCACTTATATGGAGTCAAAGTGCTTTTTGGTCCTTGGAAACCCAACTAATCCCTTCCCACTTCTAAGTAGGAATATCAATATCTTCAGTTAAGCCACCAGGCCTTTGGTGTTCAACCTTTACCTGCTGGTAATCGGCGCATTCGGACATAAATTGAGCAATGTCCTTCTTCATCCCATTCCACTAATAAATCTCCCTCAGGTCTCTATACATTTTTGTAGTGCTGAGATGAATGGAATAGGGGAAGTTATAGGCTTCTTGCATGATCCACCTCTTCAACTTGTCATCATTGGGTACATACAACCTCCCTTAATACTGGAGTGCACCATCTCCCCCTTGTGAGAAGACCTCTACCTTTCCATCTTTCACCAACTTTTTGAACTCAACCAGAGAGGAATCAACATCTTCGTTGGCCTTAACCTCATCGATCCAAGAAAATGTCGACCATGAAGAACTATTGTGTTTCCATTTTCGGACTCAGTCAATCTCACTCCTAGCCTTGAGACCTATGAACATCTATAGCTAACTCCTTTTCTCTATCATCTTTAATATAGGATAGACACACTACCCATAGAAATTCTACTAAGGGCGTCAGCTACCATATTAGCTTTTTCGGGGTGTTATTTCACACTCATGTCATAATCCTTGAGTAGCTCTAACCACCTTTGTTGCCTTAAGTGAAGATCCCTCTGGGTGAACACATGCGGGAGACTCTTGTGGCCGGTAAAAACATCCATATGGACTCCATACAAGTAATTTAGCCAAATGTTTAAGGCAAACACTACCGCCACAAGCTCAAGATCATGAGTCAGATAATTCTTCTCATGAACTTTCAGCTATCGTGAAGCATAGACACTCAGTTTACCATTTTGCATTAGCAGCCAAGCCAAATCAATCCTTCATGCATCACAATGCATGACAAACCCATCATTCCTTTTGGCAATGTCAATATGGGGATTGAAGTCAGCCGATCCTTCAAGGTCTGAACACTCCTCTTGCATTCATCCGTCCATACAGACATAGCCTTCGTTTGTGTTAGCTTGGTGAGTGGAGATGAAATGGTGGAGAAGTCTTGCACAAACTATCTATAGTAACTAGTTAGACCCAAGAAACTCCTTATGTCAGTAGGAGCCAATGGCCTTGGCTAGTTTCTTACCACTTTTTTCTTTTAAGGGTTAACTCTGATGCCCTCTCTAGATATCACATTCCCAAGGAAGAAACCTCATCTAGCCAAAACTCGCACTTGTCAAACTTTGCATAGAGCTTCTATTCCCTCAAGGACTGCAATACTACCAAGTGTTCCATGTGCTCTTGCTCACCTCAGGAATAGATAAAAATGTCATCAATAAACACTACAACAAACATGTCGAGGTAAGGGTTGAACACTCTATTCATGAGGTCCATAAATATCATTAGTGCATTAATGAGGCCGAAGGACATCAAATTCAAAATGACCATACCTAGTCTAGAAAAAGTCTTAGGGATGTCATTTACTTTCACCCTCAATCGGTGATAAGCGGATCTGAAGTCAATTATGGAGAAATGATTGGCCCCTTGTAGTTGTCTATAAGCATACTACTAGTGCATACAAATAGAACTGTAAAGTCATTTTCCATCAAATAGAAAGAACATTCAAAATAGACAACATAGAAAGTAAACACCTTAAAGGGGTCATAAATGCATTGTCTGGAAATAAAAATACATAAAGAGTGGAAAGTGGGTGGAGACCCAAAATAAGGGCTCACCACAACAAAAAATAGTCTTGAACGCCAACTACTAGCCATGATTTGGTGGAGAAGTATTGGTCCGCAAATGTTTAAATTATGCAGGCAAATATTCATTAGTACGTTGGAATGTACTAAGTATGTGAGATGCAATGCATGGATGAAATTGTAATGTCATCATAATTAAACATAACATAAAAGTACACATAAGGTTAATGGGTCATGAATTTAGCTTAAACATATAGAAGGAGTATGGCTCAGATCAATATGAGATAATGCACATTACACATGAATTCAAGACATACCATAGGATCATGTAAACTTGTGGGAATAGACCATAACTGACAGTAAGATTGTGTGAGCTACTACATGGAATCCAATTAACTTCTTCCATTGGGAAAAGATCAATGCACTCCTTCTACTGGTTAAAGGGAATCTACTTGCCAAGGTGGATATCTGAAACTCAGTAACTTTGCAATTGCGTCTTTTATAACTTTAGGGCCTACGTGGATCCACTAACCTAGCCTATACGGCTCCTATGGTGACATATAGTTAGGGACATTGAGATTTCTCTTCAAGGGATCATGCCTCAACTAACGGGATGAGTCCCAATCTTTAGTCCGTTCAGTGCTAAGTCATCCCATGGAAATCTTCAAAACATACTTCTAGAATCATAAGTAGAAATCTAAGGAGTAGCTCGAACATAAGAATTCTTAAACATCTTTTACAACAATAATCATTATAAATATATCTTTGGTAACTTTTACTTTGAAGTTTTTCATAAATGCCCTAATCATAGTCATAATTCATAGGAAACTTTCATAAAAATAAGGTGGGCTTAATTGTTTCATGGAACAATCATAAATCTCATAAGTCTTAAGAAATTTCTTTAAAAAGGAACATCGAATACACCCAACCTTAGTCATATCGAAACCCATCATAACATCAACATTGTACTTCAAAATATTTGTATATTTACTTAGCAAAATAATCATCAAACTTCATGAGTATCATATGGTAATATAGAAATCATGAAATCATCATAAGCATGCACTTAAAATTTATCAACTTAAAGAAAAAGATAAAATTCATAATAGGGAACTCCATGCGTGAAAAGATACCAATAAATCAACTCACATACCTAAGAAACTGCAAAGAATCAGAATTGACGTCTTGAGGAAGAAAGTTGGGAAATCCTAGCCTTGTTCTTGCCTATCCTTGAGAGCTCTTTTGCCTTAGAGAAATTCAAGAGTATAAAATGAAAATAATAAGGGCTTTTAGGCTAATATAGGTTCCTTTCCTGTCCCTAAAATGACATGGTTTTGAAATTGAATTGATGGGAATGACCGAACTGTCCCTTATTAAAACTTGTTGGAAGCCATCTATGAGATCCTAACTATGGGTCGTAGATTAGGTTACAGGCCTAAGTCTTTTCATCTGATGGCTCGCCTAAGAATCCTGAAATATGACTTTTGCTGAATTGAAAACCACGATAAACAGGACGAGCCGTAAAACATCCTACGGGCTATGGTTGGTCTTGTAGAGTCCTTCCACACCTAGCTAAATTTTCACCTTATTTTGGACACCATTCCACGAAACACTATATGAGTCATATCCATTTCTATGAGCCATTTGAAAAGTCATAAATCACCTTTTCTGAAAACTCTCATGTATGGGATACCACTCATGAACCTATCCATGAGCCATAAAATACATTACGAGTCATAACTTGGTCCATAGGTTACCCCACACTTGGAAACTTTTCCCCTTCCTAAAGTTCTATGTTAAGGGTCATACCTACGAACCATAGAACAAATCACTAGACATAAACTGTGTCGTAAACTAGGTTCTCAGTCATTTTTTAGGCCAACTTTTCTGCAGTCAAGGCTCCTAAACTGGGGGTCATTACAATAAGTAAAGGTCTTAAGGATCCAATGAAGGAACTGGCTACTCTTTCTCTCTCTCTCAAGTAACTATGAAGCTCAAATCAAAATAGAATGGAGGAATCAAGAAGAATTGAGCTTACAATCTACACATGTCGGAGAAAGGGTAAGTACTAGACAACATAGTATCTGCCAAGCAAATACTAAACATAGGTAGAGAGTAAAGAACATAAATACTCCAACTATACCATCCAGACCTTTAAAACTAAAACAAGTGCTCAGGAAAGTCAATATACACAATATATAGTTGAGGTAGCACTTTGTACAGATGTTGCCCAAGCTCACCTCCTTTTCGAAAGCTAAAGTGGTCATTGTCAAGATATATAACCTAACCAGGGTTAGGGTTAATCCCAGAGGGGATAGGGCAGCCTTAGAGAAATTTCAAGCAGTTCGAGTGGATTAAGATACTTATCTCTCTAAAGGGAGGGTTCCATAAATACTATGGAAAGAAATCCTAGACTAAGACAAGTATAAAATTAGTATGAAGAGTAACTAGGGTATTGTGTTCCCCATGATTCCCTAACTCGGTATTACTAGCTAATCAAATTCTATCTAGTGTGTAGCATGCAGAACGATAAGTTATGTTTACAAAAACCGTTGATCCAGGCGAAAGGAAAATTTCACTACATGATTTGATCTATCCCCGTAGTGTGCATTTCTAAACCTTACATATTGTTCCAGTACAACCTCCTATTGATCCAGTATGGTTGATTAGACAAGAAACATCAATAAAGCCCTGTTAATTAATCTTTTTCCTATTCATTACTACCTTGATCCAGTCAGTAATACTAGGCGAGTACTAACGTCGTCCACAATCAAAAAGCATTCAAATTGAAGAGAATTAATTAATACATACATGCACACTTTCCAAGAATTACAAATTATTCTATTTTACCTTGTTAGTTCTTCAAGGTTCTCACAACCCTAGTTGTGGATACAGCTACTCATTATCATTGTGGGTGTAAGAATCGTAATATTGGATAGTACAATTAAGCACTTACACATACCAAATTAAGAACAAGAAATCCAAGCTCTTCCCCAAGAATCACAAGTATGAATTATGAACACAAAAGATTGTTTCACAAGTGTCTCACAATGTTTTACACTCTTTCTTACTGACTCTATGATGTTTCTTGTGAAAATTAACCTAAAAAATATACTTATAGTATTTGAAATACAAAACAAAAATGAAATAGGGGAACTGGGTTCGCAAGCTCTACAGACAACTCTACGGGCCGTATAAAGTTTTACCGCCCATAATTGGGGCTTTGTGGATTTCTTCAGAACATCTGGGGATAAATTCTATTAGACCCATCTGTAGGCCGTATAAAGTTCTATGGCCCATCCAGGGTTTCATCTGATGACTTATCAGCAACTACCCACTTTCTGATCCTCAAGGTACAACACCTTATCGATGACTCATAGAAACTTTTATAGATCGTCTTAATATTCGTAGACTCAGATTTAAAAATCACCCTTCACTAGATTTTACTATGAAACCTACTCTATGGCTCGTGAAAACATTCATGACCCGTAAAAGGCATCGTAGAATAGCAACTTTTGCAATTTATGCACACTTAGCCCAAAATTTATGCCAACCCTATAATCCTACAAAACAAGCATGAAACCATATCAAATTTATAAGAACACACAGAATTCCAAGTTTGAGCATCAGAAGTGATAACGTTCAAACATACTCCTTTTTACAGAATATGGACGATCGTTAGCAGTATATTTACCCAACTAAGAGTCGGGGTCGATCCCACAGGGAAGAGGTTGAAACAACTTTACTAGTTATCCTATTTTGATCGTTGGTTCTAATTCCAGAAAACAAACAATGCGAAAAAGTAAAAAGGGGGGTTTTTATTCAATTTAAATGATTGTGCAAAGTAATTAATAAAAACGTTGTTCCGATTTCTAGACAGATAGAAAGAGGCTAGGGTTGTGTTCCCCATGACTTACAATTACGGCAACTAAACTGGATTCGTAACCTCGTTCTTAATGCTGCATGCCAGATCTAACAACTTAACTAATATCTAGGTCACCTTTCGGTCCTTCCTAGTCATATTTCACTCATCTCCTTTCGGTCTCAGAGTGTATGCAGCTCTAACCGTTGTTCTTGATATCAGAATACCTTCACCTCTCAGTCTCAGACACTTAGAATAGGTTCATGACCCCGAATCTCTGTTGTTAAACTCTTTTCCTAATCACTACATCCCTCTCGGGCATGTAACGAATACAGGCTTACCCTAACGCGTCGACTCATTAAGGAGAAGTTGAAACGAAGAATTTAACAATACATGCGATGTTTATTTGAACGAATTACCCCCAGTTTGTCTTATTTTAATTGAGTCGTCATAGTTCCCACAACCCTAGTTGTGGGTTTAGCCTAGCATAGTATTGATAACTTGCCCACAACAATTAGAAGAAGACATAAAGCTTGACTTACAATTGAAGAACAAGAATCCGTGTTACAAGCTTCGAACAATAATCACAAACGCGATTCTCACAAATTACAAAGCCAAACTAATGTTTTTCTCCTTGTTCTCTCTTGTTTCTGCCGTCAAAACCGAAGTGTCTAATGAAATAAAATAATGTACTATTTATACTAAATAAAACTAAGTCGATACAATTTAGGAAAAATAGACTCGGCACGGGAAACAGTCTGTTACACGGACTGTCTGAGGCTAGATGGCTCGTCTAACGGACCGTCTGGTTCAACTGCTGCATTGGCACGGCCCGTGACACGGCCCGTGTGCCGTGAGACGGGCCGTGTGCTCCTCCGTGTGGCTCCACTTGTACGAATTTTGATATTTTCGACGAAGGTCCTTCTGAGTTACGTCACTTACACGGTACACGACACGGCCCGTCTGGTGTCAGACGGTCCGTGTGATTGGTCCGTGTGGATTTCCTTGCACGATTTCCTTAATTTTCGACGAGTTGCCTTCCGAGCTACATCAGTTACACGGCCCATGACACGGTCCGTCTGGCGTCAGACGGGCCATGTGGATTGGCCGTGTGACATGACTTGGTGCGAGTTGCCAAGTGTCATGCCACGATCGGTCACACGGACCGTCTGGCGTGAGACGGCCCGTGTGGGCCTTCCGTGGTCCAACACTTGGCCTTGTTTTTTCACTCGTTCCTTGTGCTTTCCTCAATTTCCCATGCCTTTGCTATTTTCCTGCACAATATCAAATCATACCTATTAAACCAACAAGAACGCTCAAGATCGCACAATAATTCTATGTCGTAAGCGTCGTAAAAGTCATATTTTCATGACTCATCAACACCCTCAACTTAGAACCGTTGCTTGTCCTCAAGCGATGACAAAAGAAAACACATACGACACACAAAGGCAGGCGCTTCAATAAGAAGTAAATAGAGACCCCTTTATCATCTAATTCGTGTTCAAAAAGTACACTTGTGATGTGCTCACACCCAATGGACTTTTTTTTAGATTAACCTAAGCACTATACTATATCCCATTGGCCCTACTTAAGTCCGAGAATAAAGATGAGCTGGTTAGCATAGCCACAAAATAGTGTGGTGATAGTGCCCCTCACGACAAAGAAGTCTCACACACAATGTAACAATGTAGCACAGAGACTGGAATGTAGACACTCACACTCAAAAAGAATTTTCAACCGACACACAAGTATAGACCATATGCTTGCCTTTATTTTCACCACTTTGACTCTTGAATGATCTTTATAGGATCACTTTAGGACTTTTAAGGCTTGTAACGTAGGCTCGGGCTTGGGTGTGATATATTTAGGATCAAAGTGACTAGTTTTTCGTTCCAAGACCCTGCTTTGACTTAGCCACTACTTTCGGCCTCCCAAGATCTTTGTTTTTCCTATTTTAACACTTTGCTTTGCAGATGGGCGTGGTTACCTTCTTCGTTCATTTTTTTTCACACACCCCCGATTTTTTTTTTTGTTACCATTTTTTTGTTTTCTTCTCATCACTCGACTCCTTTCCATCCATATTCTTCTGCTCCTCTTACAATAGCCACCCTCAACTTAGGATTTTAGCCTGAGTTGAGGTTCACAATGTCTTTTCAAGGACCAGGGCCAATATAAGCCACCCTCAACTTAGGCCTTTGGCCTGGGTTGAGGTTCACAATGTCCTTAAAGGGACCAAGGCCTGAGTACGGTCTGCAGATAGATTGGAAACATGAATTGGGTAATAAGAAAGAAAAGGTCTATTAAGGCTCAATTATTTGGTTCAAAGGGAGAAACTTCATTTGGTTAATTCATTTTAGGCTTAGTGACTTCTCAACAACAATGGCCTAAAATCCTATCCTAATCCCCTCATTCAATCGTTTCAGTGGGACCAACCAGGCAAGTTCTAGTTTACAAGTGTGTCAATTGAATTCAAGCAAGTCCACTCCCACACATATGGCACATATCCCCCACTATTCAGCACTACACAACACAGTCAAGCTTTCATTATTCAAGGTACCAACTAGACAATGAACAACGTGCTTTAAGAGGATCACAAAATCAATCAGTATGGGATGCATGCTTACACAAGTTTTGTGGATTTTCATTTTGGGGTTACTATAAATTCTTATGAACACTTGTCTTTACACATACGAAACAAACAAAATAAACCTAAACATGCCAGTTCTACTAGATAATACACCTTTAGAGAAAAGAAACATGGCAAGAAAAACTCCTCAGGGTTCAGGATGCCCCACTCCTCACCAAGATTTATGCATTGTCCCCAATGCATGTCAAACCAATGTACAAAACAAGGGAAGTGATCATACCTGCGATGCCCTAGGCATCAGTAGTAATGTACCTGATTACTCAGACTTCATCAGGTATCCACATATGTTACCTTCCACTTTTTCCTCCACTTTGAACTTATGAACTGCACCCCTAGCTTCTTTTCCAATTTTCTACTATGCTTCAAGGGTGGTGGTATAAAAATAAAGAGACCAAATAAAAGAGATCGTACCTTGTGATTTTTGGCCTTTAAATGAGGACTATGATTTCTCAACTTTGGCCCAACAGAGTCAAGAGTATCAACATATTGTTCCTCCTCATATTCTTTCGTATGCGCAGATGGTTCGATTAATATCTCATCATCTACAGTACAAGTCTCATGCAAATCTCCTAATAGAGTTATCAAATCCTTGCAAGAACCAATACTACTACAAAACTTATTAAGCAGAGCACACTTTTCACCCCAGACTTCTTTGGATGTCATCATTAATCTCGAAGTACTTTGTCCCCTATAGTAATCAAAACAGAAACAAAAAAAAAAAAAAATAGTAAAACTGGAAAATAGAACTACAACCTAAATAGAAAACTAGTAGATTATCTCAAAACCTTATTCCCCGGCAACGACTCCATTTTTGATAACGTTCAAACATACTCCTTTTTACAGAATATGGACGATCGTTAGCAGTATATTTACCCAACTAAGAGTCGGGGTCGATCCCACAGAGAATAGGTTGAAACAACTTTACTAGTTATCCTGTTTTGATCGTTGGTTCTAATTCCAGAAAACAAACAATGCGAAAAAGTAAAAAGGGGGGGTTTTATTTAATTTAAATGATTGTGCAAAGTAATTAATAAAAACGTTGTTCCGATTTCTAGACAGATAGAAAGAGGCTAGGGTTGTGTTCCCCATGACTTACAATTACGGCAACTAAACTGGATTCGTAACCTCGTTCTTAATGCTGCATGCCAGATCTAACAACTTAACTAATATCTAGGTCACCTTTCGGTCCTTCCTAGTCATAATTCACTCATCTCCTTTCGGTCTCAGAGTGTATGCAGCTCTAACCGTTGTTCTTGATCTCAGAATACCTTCACCTCTCAGTCTCAGGCACTTAGACTAGGTTCATGACCCCGAATCTCTGTTGTTAAACTCTTTTCCTAATCACTACATCCCTCTCGGGCATGTAACGAATACAGGCTTACCCTAACGCGTCGACTCATTAAGGAGAAGTTGAAACGAAGAATTTAACAATACATGCGATGTTTATTTGAACGAATTACCCCCAGTTTGTCTTATCTTAATTGAGTCGTCATGGTTCCCACAACCCTAGTTGTGGGTTTAGCCTAGCATAGTATTGATAACTTGCCCACAACAATTAGAAGAAGACATAAAGCTTGACTTACAATTGAAGAACAAGAATCCGTGTTACAAGCTTCGAACAATAATCACAAACGCGATTCTCACAAATTACAAAGTCAAACTAATGTTTTTCTCCTTGTTCTCTCTTGTTTCTGCCGTCAAAATCGAAGTGTCTAATGAAATAAAATAATGTACTATTTATACTAAATAAAACTAAGTCGATACAATTTAGAAAAAATAGACTCGGCACGGGACACGGTCCGTTACACGGACTGTCTGAGGCCAGACGGCTCGTCTAACAGACCGTCTGGTTCAACTGCTGCATTCGCATGGCCCGTGACACGGCCCGTGTGGCGTGAGACGGGCCGTGTGCTCCTCCGTGTGGCTCCACTTGTACGAATTTTGATATTTTCGACGAAGGTCCTTTTGAGTTACGTCACTTACACGGTACACGACATGGCCCGTCTGGTGTCAGACGGTCCGTGTGATTGGTCCGTGTGGATTTCCTTACACGATTTCCTAATTTTCGACGAGTTGCCTTCCGAGATACGTCAGTTACACGGCCCGTGACACGGTCCGTCTGGCATCAGACGGGCCATGTGGACTGGCCGTGTGACATGACTTGGCGCGAGTTGCCAAGTGTCGTGCCACGATCAGTCACACGGACCATCTGGCGTGAGACGGCCCGTGTGGGCCTTCCGTGGTCCAATACTTAGCCTTGTTTTTTCACTCGTTCCTTGTGCTTTCCTCAATTTCCCATGCCTTTGCTATTTTCCTGCACAATATCAAAACATACCTATTAAACCAACAACAACGCTCAAGAACGCACAATAATTCTATGTCGTAAGCGTCGTAAAAGTCGTATTTTCATGACTCATCAACACCCTCAACTTAGAACCATTGCTTGTCCTCAAGCGATGACAAAAAAAAACACATACGACACACAAAGACAGGCGCTTCAACAAGAAGTAAATAGAGACCCTTTTATCATCTAATTCGTGTTCAAAAAGTACACTTACGATGTGCTCACACCCAATGGACCCTGAGTTTTAGATCAACCTAAGCACTATACTATATCCCGTTGGCCCTACTTAAGTCCGAGAATAAAGATGAGCTGGTTAGCATAGCCACAAAATAGTGTGGTGATAGTGCCCCTCACGACAAAGAAGTCTCACACACAATGTAACAATGTAGCACAGAGACTGGAATGTAGACACTCACACTCAAAAAGAATTTCCAACCGACACACAAGTATAGACCATATGCTTGCCTTTATTTTCACCACTTTGACTCTTGAATGATCTTTTTAGGATCACTTTAGGACTTTTAAGGCTTGTAACGTAGGCTCGGGCTCGGGGGTGATATATTTAGGATCAAAGTGACTAGGTTCATGACCCCGAATCTCTGTTGTTAAACGCGTTTCCTAATCACTACATCCCTCTCGGGCATGTAACAAATACAGGCTTACCCTAATGCGTCGACTCATTAAGGAGAAGTTGAAACGAAGAATTTAACAATACATGCGATGTTTATTTGAACGAATTACCACCAGTTTGTCTTATCTTAATTGAGTCGTCATGGTTCCCACAACCCTAGTTGTGGGTTTAGCCTAGCATAGTATTGATAACTTGCCCACAACAATTAGAAGAAGACATAAAGCTTGACTTACAATTGAAGAACAAGAATCTGTGTTACAAGCTTCAAACAATAATCACAAACGTGATTCTCACAAATTACAAAGCCAAACTAATGTTTTTCTCCTTGTTCTCTCTTGTTTCTGCCGTCAAAACCGAAGTGTCTAATGAAATAAAATAATGTACTATTTATACTAAATAAAACTAAGTCGATATAATTTAGGAAAAATAGACTCGGCACGGGACACGGTCTGTTACACGGACTGTCTGAGGCCAGACGGCTCGTCTAACGGACCGTCTGGTTCAACTGCTGTATTGGCACGGCCCGTGACACGGCCCGTGTGGCGTGAGACGGGCCGTGTGCTCCTCCGTGTGGCTCCACTTGTACGAATTCTGATATTTTCGACGAAGGTCCTTTTGAGTTACGTCACTTACACGGTACACGACACGGCCCGTCTGGTGTCAGACGGTCCGTGTGATTGGTCCGTGTGGATTTCCTTGCACGATTTCCTTAATTTTCGACGAGTTGCCTTCCGAGCTACGTCAGTTACACGGCCCGTGACACGGTCCGTCTGGCGTCAGACGGGCCATGTGGACTGGCCGTGTGATATGACTTGGCGCGAGTTGCCAAGTGTCGTGCCACGATCGGTCACACGGACCGTCTGGCGTGAGACGGCCCGTGTGGGCCTTCCGTGGTCTAACACTTGGCCTTGTTTTTTCACTCGTTCCTTGTGCTTTCCTCAATTTCCCATGCCTTTGTTATTTTCCTGCACAATATCAAAACATACCTATTAAACCAACGACAACGCTCAAGAACGCACAATAATTCTATGTCGTAAGCGTCGTAAAAGTCGTATTTTCATGACTCATCAAGAAGTGTTGTATTTTTACAGCACATCAACACTCTCAACTTAAAATTGTTGTTTGTCCTCAAGCGACGAACTCAATATACATATGTAGTGCAGTAAAACACAGACCTCAATTTAATGGCATATATCATATCAAACTCAAGCGCAGATACCCACACCACTCTTAAAAGCATATAAGATGGCTATCAAGAAAACCAATGCAGATCAACACATGTAACAATGCAATTATAACAAGCAAGCAATTATCAATAAGCAATATTCACTAAGTTAGTCTACTATCAATAATGCAATACAAGGGCCCTCACGGAAAAAAGTCTTCTATCCCAATCATGATGATATATTCAGATTCAATGTTTGGGACCACACAAAACCACTCACTCTCACAAAAGACATTCAAATATCATGCTCAATACCATATGTTTGCCCCTATACTCATGACTGTGACCTTTGACTACTTGGATTAGGATCACCTTAGGACTTTATTGGCTTGTGACATAGTCTCAAGAGGCTCTGGTGTGATGTTTTCGAAACATAGTAAGTAAAGACCCTCCTGACACTGTATGTTTATAAACGTTTTCCCTACCAACACTGTCATTTTTTATTTCGTTCTCCCTTTCTCCTATTTTGAGCTTTTTTGGGTGCCTTATTCTCATTTTTTAGCTCTTTGACTTTTGTTTTCTCATCATTTTTCTGTTTAACTCATTAACTAGGCATCCATTCATTTTTCTTGCAGCCAAAATGCATTTTTATCCCTTTTTTCGTGTATCACTAGCATCCACCTTATTTTGTGGTTACCCTTACACCAGCCACCCTCAACTTTAGTTTTTGGCTGAGTCGAGGTGCACAATATCCAACCTAAGAACCAGGGCCACTTTTGGTAGTCACCCTCAACTTAAGCTTTTTGCCCTCAGTCAAGGTGCACAATGTTCAAGGGAGGACCATGGCTAATTTTAGGATTTTGCATCTAACAAGGCTAGGTAAATTAGGTTTTTACAAAGAAAAAGGTAAGGCTCAAACATTGGGATCAAGAGGTACTTTACACATTTGGTTGGTTATTTAGGCTAAGTGGACTAATATGAACAACTGCTAAGATCCTTTCCTAACCTACAGTCTAAGTTAGAGTAATAGAGAAAGTTCTGAATTGAAGCACAACAAAAGAATTTAGGAAAGAAATCTCACACACATGTGGCACTAATTACACTAATAACAAAGATTCTCATATCATGTTTTTCATCACAATTTATCATCATTTATTAGAACAAGCACTGTCAGGCAATCAAACATGCATGGTTGCTATCAAGACTAACCAACAAAAATTTTAATGGGTATTATTTTTCACACAAAAACAAACATATGCGATAGATATCTGTATAACATATTACTAATACTACCTACATATTATAAACATGTCGGTTCAATAGAAATTAAATATCTTTAGGGAAAAAGAACACAGGCAACAAAACCCTTAGAATTCCAAATTTGGGGTATTTATAGGCCAAGGTTACTCAGACTTTATTAAGGCCTATAACAACCCACACCCCATAAAAAACTATGCATTGGCCTCAATGCACAAAAATAGAATAATAAAACACAGGGGTCAAAAAACATACCTGTGCGTCCAAACGCCTGCCTCCACCTTTGGTTGCCTCCCAAGTAGCTCCTGATTTATTATCGCAGAACGCCGTAGACATCTTGGGACCTCAAACTTCACCAAGTGTCCATGCTTGCTTCCACCATTTTTACTTCTTCAACATTGCCAAGACACCATTTGACTCTTTGGCCATTCACTTTGAACTTTGCATTATTTCTCTTATCCAACTCAATAGCCCCATGGTCAAAGACATTAGATACTCTAAAGGGTCCCAACCATCTGGCTTGAGTTTCCTAGGGAACAACTATAGCCTAGTGTTGCATAGCAACACTAAGTCCCCTAGTGCGAATTAGTAATTCTCTATGCAACGATCATGCTGCAGCTTCATCCTTTGTTTATATAGTGCTGAGCTCTCATATGCTCTCAATCAAAATTCATCAAGCTCATTGAGTTGGCTTAACCGAGAGTTCGCCACATCATTCTAGTCCAAATTCAACTTTTTATCGCCTTATGCTCAAGCTCCACCGGCAAGTGACAAGCTTTATCAAAGACAAGTTTGTAAGGGGACATGACTATAGGAGTCTTAAATGATATTCCCATAACGCATCATCATGCTTCCATGACCAATCTGCTTGGTTTGCATTTATAGTCTTGAATAGAATCTGTTTGATTTTCCTATTGGACACCTCTACTTGCCCGTTTGTCTGGGGACGGTAGAGTGTTGCCACCCAATGTTTTACTCCATATTTTCAAATAGAGCCTTGAACAATCTGTTGTAGAAATGAGAACCTCCATCTCTAATGATCACCTAAGGGATGCCAAACCTTGAGACGATGATCCTTTTCAGGAATGTTGTGACACGTTTGCCTTCATTGTTAGGGAGAGCGACTACTTCCACCCATTTTGATACATAGTCCACAGCCACTAAGATATCTTTGTTCCCATGTTGGCTAACAAATTGTAACACCCCACATCTTACATGTACTAGTCCAACGCAGATGAAACATGATATGGCAAGGTCAAATCCGCACACATTTTAAAAGTGCGTGAATTTTAGATTAAGGGGGTATATGTACGTCTAACGCTTAAGATGACCGAGTGTAAATAATTTTTAAGTCAAGTTAAGGAGAGTGTGACCTTAAATGAAGTGAAATAAGTGAGATGCTTGTGAGACTTAGGAAGCTAGTAGGTGAGTCACCTACGTGCTTAGCTTAAATAGGCTCGGTAGATGGAGACGAGGCCTAGCACCAAATTGTTTAAGTCCGACAAAGAATAAACTCCGAGTTAAGGATGTCCTTTGGACACAAGGTTTATAATCATAAATGGACAACATTTTCAGCCCAAGATGAATAGGAAAAGGGACAAATTAAATTCACAACCCAATTCACAACTAGGGCCCAAACTAAGTGGGCTTAAGGGAGAAATGTTTGCAACAAAGCCCATCCAATTGAAGCCCAATAAGTCCCAAGTGAAAAAGGCCAAGTTTCTGCACCATAAACTTAATAAAATAAGGCTGAAAATCCTAAAGAAAGTCGGCCAAAAGTGGCCTATAAAAGGGGTTACAAACCAGCAACTTTTAGTCATTTTCTCAAGCCAAAAATTCAGATTTCTCTCTAAGTTTCTTCTTGCTCTCTCTTCATTTTCTAAAGCAACCAAGGCACACCTCTAAGGTTCTTGAAGAAAACCTAATACTTGAGGGATAAGGTAAGTAAAAATACCTTTGGGTTGGTGTAATGTTTCCATGAAAAACATGAAGAGTATGCTGGTTGTATTGTGCAGAAATTTTGGGACAGCATGTGTTCCAAAGATTGTGGTCCACTTCTCGTGTTGATTTAGAGACTTTTATCTTGTTGGTTGGCTGAATTATGAAGTAATATGTATGTTTTCAACAAGTCTTGGGTCTTTAATGGTGTAAGAAGGCTGCTGGACCACTTTTATCTTCCGCAAAAAAAAGTTCTTGAATGATATCTTAATTCCGCTTTTAGTAAGAATTCGTGGATTGAATATTGAGAATTGTTGTCTCATGTTTTCCATCTACTTAGGGACTGTTTTTGGACTGTTTTAGGACTGTAATTGTGTGTAAATATGTTGAGGATAGTTTGGTTGAGGTTGAAACGGATTTGGAATGGTTGACATCAAAATGTAGCGGAAGGACGCAATGTTACGTTGTCTACTTGCGTATTGTGTAGAGTTGTTGCATGTTATACTGTATGAGTTGTTGTAATGCTGTTATGGGACTAAAATTAGTTGGATATGACATGTATATGGGAATGTGTATTAGAAAATACGATTAGGAGCGGAAATGTTGAAAGAATACTCTTTGGTTGCTAATTCCGAGCTTGCTGTCCGGATATTATTTTTGGGTGAAATTGGGTTACCAAGATGTGTTTATTAGCTGATAACAATAGTTTTATCACCTAATATATTATAGATAAGTGTTTGGAGGAAAAGGATACCACTCCGAGGTAATAACGACATAGTACAGCGAGGTATGTAAGGCTACTTGATTTCCTATTACTTGGCATGAAATCTACGTTCGTCCTTGGTACATAGAGGGCCCTTACCAACTACGACATCACTAATAATTGTGTCTCCACTCTTTACCATGTTCATATGTACCCATACATAGACATTGTCAAACCTGCATACGTACTTGGATACCAAATATACATGAGTTCCTGTTTACCAAACAAAGTTCATGTGTTGTTTAATCTCCGATACGGTTCATTAGTTGTGTATCTCTCTTTTCATTGTGGTATTATCTTGTATGGTTGTTTATATGTCACATGTCTATATTCCTACAGTTCTAAAGGTTATGACCACCAAAAGAACCATCTCAAAGTAAATAATGAATGGGTGGTAACCCAGGGGTGGAAGAATCACCTAACATGGGTCGATCCCATATTACGGGGGGTATCCCAGGGGTGAAAGGAAAGCATACCATGGGTCAAACCCGTTATTAATTTACCACTAATCAGCTGGTCATTTACATGATATATTGTGCACAGATTATATAGTAAAGAAAAATACAGTAATAAAAAGACATAAAGTACATGATTCCACAGTATGACTAAAGGTGGTCTTTTTATCCTTACACACCACCGTGTGATTTCATCTGAGTTCTTATTTCATATACAGTATTTCCTGCCTTACATATTCAGTATATTACCTCGTACTGACATCCCTTACGGGGGACTTGCATTTCATGCTCCAGGTACAGGAGCTACTAGATCTCTCCAGTAAGAGTACAGGAATTCCAGCTGCTGTTACTGAGCTCCAGTTTGCTTCGGAGCTTGTGTGTCTAGAGCTTGTATTTTGTATTGTATAGTTGGTCAGGAGGCGGGACCTATCCTAACTCATATGGATATTGTTCCTTACCTAGAGGCTTTGTAGACAATGTAAATTAAAGTGTGGTCAAATAGTGTACTATAGACATCGTGGCTCCAACGGCCTAGTCTTATGCATTTACTTTTGGTTTGTTAATGCAGTTTACTTCCTTTTAACAGCATGTTGAATATGGAAACCTCTTAAATGTCCATAGCAGTTGCATAATTATATGTTGGTTCTCCCGAGCCTTGTCGGCAACGGGTGCCATTCCACCTTAATGGGGCTTAGGGCGTGATAGAAGTGGTATCAGAGCGGGTCGTCCTAGGGAGTCTACAAAGCCGTGTCTATGTAGAGTCTTGTTTATGGATGTGTTGTGCACCACATTTATAAGCAGGAGGCTACGTGGAATTTAGGAGTTGTCACTTTCTTTTCATTCTTTATATCGTGCCATAGAGCCAAGTGTTGCAGGTTGATTATTTCTAACCTCTAAATCGTTTTGTATAGTAAGTATGCTGAAACAAGGAAAAGCAAAGGCAAAGGGAAGGAGGTGGAAGTGGTAGTCGGTATACCCAGTCGGGTGAGACGACAAGATAAGGCCCAAGATGAGTCTCTGTCCCAAACATCTCCAACTCCTCCAGCTCCTGAAGAACCAGGAAGTAGTGAAACTCCCCCTGAACCACCTACCGATGCTACCGTGCAGGATCTGAGAAATGCAGTCCAATTATTGACCAGCATAGTTGCTAGCCAAAGTCAAAGACAAGAAGGCCCAGTTATAGGTACAGGTGGTGTGGATAGGGCAGCTAGCACGAGGATACATGACTTTCTTAATTTGGACCCTCCATCTTTCACCGGGTCGGATCCTAATGAAGATCCACAAGACTTTATCGACCAGATCCAACGTACTTTGGATGTTATGCATGTAAGCGGTACAGAAGTTGTGGAGCTAGCAACATATAGATTGAAGGGTGTGGCTATATTGTGGTATAAAGCTTGGAAGCAAACTAAGGGTATAGATGCACCTCCAACTACCTGGAAGGAGTTCAAAGAGGCCTTTCTTGACCACTACTTGCCATTAGAGATCCGAGAGGCCCGTGCAGATCAGTTTTTGAACCTCCACCAAGGGGGTATGAGCGTGAGGGAGTATAGCCTCCAGTTTAACTCCTTGGCCAGGTATGCTCCTAATGTAGTTGCTACTATGGCAGATAGAGTTCATCGATATGTGGATAGGTTGGATATGTATCTGGTAAGAGATTTTACCATTGCTTCTCTAAATAAAGACATGGATATAGCGAGGATGCAAGCATTTGCACAAAAACTAGAGGATCAGAGGCAAAGGAGAAGGACACAAGAGATAGAAAGGGGGCAGTCCAAGAGGGCCAGATCTACAGGGCAGTTTGTACCATCCCAAGATGACTCTAGGCCTCGATTTCCGAACAAACCACCTCGACCATCATCCTCCTACTTTGCAGTCATTGCTCCACAACAACTTCAAGGGCCTAGAGGTAATCAGTTTAATCAAAGAAGTGAGAGACAAGGTGCACGGACAACAGGATATGCGGCTAGCCAGCAGATTCCTCCTAGGCAGTCTTGCAAACAATGTGGGAGGAGTCATTTAGGTACATGTCGTGTTGGGATAGATGCTTGTTATTGGTGTGGTGTACCAAGGCATGTGATGAGAGATTACCCAAAAAGACGTATGGGTGATATAGCACAACCTACTGGGTCAGTTGTTGCATCATCATCGTCAGTTCCTCCATTAGGTAGGGGTCGGCAAACACCTAGAGGCCGTGGTAGAGGAGCAGCTAGCTCCAGCGGAGCCCAGAATCGCACTTATGTTCTAGGGAGTCGGCAGAATTTAGAAGCTTCACCCGATTTGGTCACAGGTACATTGTCCATCTTTTCACATAATGTGTATGCCTTAATTGACCCTGGTTCTACATTATCATATATCACTCCACTCGTGGCTGGGAAGCTTAAAAGAACACCTAAATTATTGAACGAGCCATTTGAAGTGTCTACACCAACCGGTGAATCTATTATAGCTAGAAGGGTCTATTATGAATGTGCAGTAACTCTTTGTGATTGTGACACATTGGCGGACCTTGTTGAGTTAGATATGGTGGAATTTGATGTTATAATGGGTATGGATTGGTTAGCTTCTTGCTATGCTACTGTGGATTGCCGAACTAAGAGAGTGTATTTCCACTTTCCAAATGAGGCGGTCCTTGAATGGGAAGGTAGTGTTGGGGCACCAAAGGGTAAGTTTATTTCCTACTTTAAGGCAAGGAAAATGATGTCAAAGGGATATATATGTCACCTAGTTAGAGTAAGGGATATGGAGACTGAATCACCAACTCTCCGATATGTTCCCGTAGTGAATGAATTTGTTGATGTGTTTCCCGAAGAGCTTCCAGGTTTACCTTCAGGACGAGAAATAGATTTTGGCATTGACTTACTTCCAGGCACTCAACCTATTTCTATCCCTCCATATAGAATGGCCCCGGCAGAATTACGTGAATTAAAAGAGCAATTAAAAGATTTGCTAGAGAAGGGTTTTATAAGACCTAGTGTGTCCCCTTATGGTGCACCAATGTTATTTGTATGTAAAAAGGATGGCACCTTGAGAATGTGTATTGACTATCGGCAATTGAATAAGGTGTCAATTAAAAACAAATACCCCCTCCCCAGGATTGATGATTTATTTGATCAGTTACAGGGTGCCAAATGCTTTTCAAAAATTGACTTAAGGTCAGGCTATCACCAAGTGAGGGTGAAGGAGAAAGATATACCCAAGACAGCCTTTAGGACACGCTATGGTCACTTTGAATTTCTTGTGTTGTCATTTAGGCTGACAAATGCACCAGCAGTTTTTATGGACTTAATGAACAGGGTATTCAAGCCATTCTTGGATGTCTTTGTAATAGTATTTATAGATGACATTTTGGTGTATTCAAGATTAGAAGAGGACCATGCAAATCACTTACGGCAGGTATTACAAGTTCTTCGTGATCGGCAATTGTATGCCAAGTTTTCCAAATGTGAATTTTGGTTAAAATCAGTGGCATTCTTGGTCATATTGTATCCGATGAAGGAATAAGGGTTGATTCACAAAAGATAGAGGTGGTGAAACATTGTCCAAGTCCAACAACACCTACAGAAGTTCGAAGCTTCCTAGGGTTAGCAGGTTATTACAGAAGGTTTGTTGAAGGTTTTTCTTCTATTTCCGCACCTCTAACAAAGTTGACACATAAAGCGACCAAATTTCAATGGAATGATGCATGTGAAAGGAGCTTTCAAGAGTTGAAAAGCAGGCTAACTTCTGCACCTGTATTAGTGCTTCCAGAAGGCACATAGGGGTATGTGGTGTATTGTGATGCTTCGGAGGTCGGCTTAGGGTGTGTACTGACACAACATGGTAAGGTAATTGCTTATGCCTCAAGACAACTGCGGCCACATGAGAAAAACTACCCAACACATGACCTTAAGCTAGCAGCTGTTGTGTTTTCCTTGAAAATATGGTGCCATTATTTTTATGGAGTTCATGTTGACATATATACTGACCATAAGGGCCTACAGTACATATTTAAACAGAAAGACCTAAATTTAAGGAAGTGGAGATGGCTGGAGCTAATAAAGGATTACGATGTTGATATACTATACCATCTAGGGAAAGCAAATGCGGTAGCCGATGCTTTGAGCTGCAAGGCAATTGTGAATATTGATGATCAGACCATGGTAAATCAAGGAGTCGCTAAGGATCTACATCAACTAGCCAATCTGGGGGTTCGCCTGATTGAAACTCCAAAGGAAGGGGTTATTGTGCATAATGTTGCGGAATCTTCATTGGTAATAGAGGTAAGAGAAAAATAGTTCAAAGATCCTGTTCTACGACGACTTAAGGAGAAGGTGAGTCAAGGCACGATGAAGGGCTTTGAAAATTCCCAAAATGGAGTGCTTTATTGCCAAAATAGATTATGTGTTCCTAATTTAAATGGATTAAGAAGGAGGATAATGGAAGAAGCCCATCATTCAAGATATTCTATCCATCCAGGATCAACCAAGATGTACCATGACCTGAAGGGAATCTTTTGGTGGGAAGGCATGAAAAAGGACCTTCCAGAATTTGTGGCTCAGTGTCCGAATTGCCAACAAGTTAAGGTAGAGCACCAAAAGCTGGGAGGTTATATTTAATGTATAGAGCTTCCAACGTGGAAGTGGGATATGATTAATATGGATTTTGTTACTGGGTTGCCTCGCTCATTTCAGAAGTTTGACTCCATATGGGTAATCGTTGATAGACTTACAAAGTCAGCACACTTCTTGCCAGTTAAGAGTGACTATACGGCTGAAGAGTATGCAAAGCTATACCTCAAGGAGATAGTTAGGCTACATGGGGTCCCAATCTCCATTATATCTGATCGGGGAGCTCAATTCACCGCAAAATTTTGGAAATCCTTCCAGAGGAGCTTAGGGACACAAGTGAATTTAAGTACAGCTTTCCACTCGCAGACAGATGGTCAAGCAGAACGCACCATTCAAACACTTGAAGATATGTTACGGGCTTGTGCATTAGACTTCAAAGGTAGTTGGGTGGACCATTTGCCACTTATTGAATTTGCCTATAATAATAGCTACCATTCAAGCATCAAGATGGCACCGTATGAAGCTTTGTATGGAAGGAAATGTAGGTCACCAATAGGATGGTTTGAAATGGGTGAAACCACCTTGCTTGGTCCAGATCTAGTCCAACAAGCCATGGAAAAAGTCAAGGTAATACGACAACGGCTAGAAACAGCCCAAAGTCGTCACAAATCATATGCAGATCCTAGAAGAAGAGGATTGGAATTCTCAGTAGGAGATTGGGTGTTCTTAAAGGTGTCCCCAGTGAAAGGTGTTATGAGATTTGGATTAGAAAGGGAAACTAAGAAAGGTGTTAAAAGGTTTGGGTAGGTTGCATATGAATTAGAGCTACCCTAGGAGCTTTCAATGGTTCATCCAGTTTTTCATGTCTCAATGCTTCGAAAATGTATAGGTGACCCATCTCGTATCACTCCTATTGAAGATATGCAGGTTATGGAAGATCTCACCTATGAAGAGGTACCTACTGCTATCTTAGATCGCCAAGTTAGAAAGCTAAGGAATAAAGAAATACCTTCAGTAAAAGTGCTTTGGAGGAACCAGCAGGTAGAAGAGATAACGTGGGAGGCTGAAGAAGCAATGAGGTCTAAATACCCTTATTTATTTGAAGCTAAAGAGGGAGTCTGAGATTCAGAGTTGAGGGATTAGAAGTTACGTGAATATGAATTCTTATTATGTTATCAAAAGTCTGTTTACACGAAAGTTCAAACTTGTTTAACCTATTCAATTATGCTTACATTCGGGGACAAATGTTCCTAGGGGGGGAGGATGTAACACCCCACATCTTACATGTACTAGTCCAACGCAGATGAAACATGATATGGCGGAGTCAAATCCGCACACATTTTAAAAGTGCGTGAATTTTAGATTAAAGGGGTATATGTACGTCTAATGCTTAAGATGACCGAGTGTAAATAATTTTTAAGTCAAGTTAAGGAGAGTGTGACCTTAAATGAAGTGAAACAATTGAGGTGCTTGTGATTGGGATGATGTCATTGGTTCTTTTCTTCTCTTTCCCTCTCACCAGTACTTACTATAAGGGGTGGGGCAACCGCTTAAAACCAAATATCCAACAGCCGCTTTCCTTAATGGCTACCCGCTTTCGAGTGAACTAAACTCTTGGACTGGCTGAAAAGGAAAGGGGAAAATGTACAAGGTCTTTTTCACTCGTTTATGGGACCAGTGTCAAAGGAAAGGATTGTTGCACTCTCTTGCTTGAATGAATCGACATTTGTGGATGCTTGTTCATTCGGGATTCTTCTATCTATATTTAGAACTACTGGATCAACTACTCCGGCTTTTAGCCTTTGGAACCTGTGGAACCCTAAAGTCCCATTCAAACAGCTCTTATATATGCGCTATTTCATGCACACTTGCAGCCGCAGATCGTCTTCTCCTCCTTTCTTTTGAAGTTCAATGTCAGAAATCGTATTCTTAGCCTAGCTAAAGTGAGGCAGCACTATTCTCTTGAAATAAAGTGTCCCTTGCTTGCACAAGCCTGATTTATATATGCGACCCCTTATGATTCACTTTAGAACTCATGCCCTAAGCCTGACCTTCGACGATGCTAGGTCTCGGGGTAAGCCCTTCGTCGCTGCGTTCTAGTCGATAAAATCCTCTAATTATCTTGGACCACGAGAACCCCAGTCGTGCTTCTGGTTTCCATTCCAATCATCATATTGATGATAAATCTCCTCGTGCTCTGCCATAAGAACTTGGAGTCCATATTATGGTGAAGATAAGGTAAGGCTGTGATTCTTGCTCAAAGAACAGACCGAACACCTTCGAGTTATTGGCTCGTCCAACCCGGCAGCATTCATGAGTTGCTAGTTCAACTGTCTCTCGGAGACAAGGTCGAGAAGTACCATGCATGGTTGCCCCCCGTCCTTTCTTTCTATCAATCTCACGCTTCAGGCTAGAGAGAAGAGAAAAAGAAAGAAGGGCTTAGACCACCACTCGGAAAGAATTCTTTTTTGATTTCTCGACTAATTCAATTGGTCACGGGCCGCCTTTCTATCGGATAGGCTCCTGATCCTATTCCTGTTCAGAGAGATCTTCATTCAGGAAAGGTAAGGACTCAGAATCAAGCCATTGCCAGCCCTCTCCTCATGGAGGGAGACTTAGGAAGCTAGTAGGTGAGTCACCTACATGCTTAGCTTAATAAGGCTCGGTAGACGGAGACGAGGCCCAGCACCAAATTGTTTAAATCCGACAACAAATAAACTCCGAGTTAAGGATGTCATTTGGGCACAAGGTTTATCATCATAAATGGACAACATTTTCAGCCCAAGATGAATAGGAAAAGGGCCAAATTAAATTCACAACCCAATTCACAACTAGGGCCCAAACTAAGTGGGCTTAAGGGAGAAATGTTTGCAACAAAGCCCATCCAATTGAAGCTCAATAAGGCCCAAGTGAAAGGGCCAAGTTGCTGCACCATAACCTTAATAAAATAAGTATGAAAATCCTAAAGAAATTCGGCCAAAAGTGGCCTATAAAAGGGGTTACAAACCAGCAACTTTTAGTCATTTTCTCAAGCCAAAAATTCAGACTTCTCTCTAAGTTTCTTCTTGCTCTCTCTTCATTTTCTAAAGCAGCCAAGGCACACCTCTAGGGTTCTTGAAGAGAACCTAATCCTTGAGGGCTAAGGTAAGTAAAAATACCTATGGGTTGGTGTAATTTTTCCATGAAAAACATGAAGAGTATGCTGGTTGTATTGTGCAGGAATTTTGGGACAGCATGTGTTCCAAAGATTGTGGTCCACTTTTCTTGTTAATTAAGAGACTTTTATCTTGTTGGTTGGCTGAATTATGAAGTAATATGTATGTTTTTAACAAGTCTTGGGTCTGTAATGATGTAAGAAGGCTGCTGGACCACTTTTATCTTCCGCAAAAATAAGTTCTTGAATGATATCTTAATTCCGCTTTTAGTAAGAATTCGTGGACTGAATATTGGGAATTGTTGTCTCATGTTTTCCATCTACTTAGGGACTGTTTTTGGACTGTTTTAGGACTGTAATTGTGTGTAAATATGTTGAGGACAGTTTGGTTGAGGTTGAAACGGATTTAGAATGGTTGACGTCGAAATGTAGCGGAAGGATGCAATATTGCGTTGTCTACTTGTGTATTGTGTAGAGTTGTTGCATGTTGTACTGTATAAATTGTTGTAATGCTGTTATTGGACTAAAAATAGCTGGATATGACATGTATATGGGAATGTGTATTAGAAAATACGATTAGGAGCGAAAATGTTGAAAGAATACTCTTTGGTTGCTAATTCCGAGCTTGCTGCTCGGATATTAATTTTGGGTGAAACTGGATTACCAAGATGTGTTTATTAGCTGCTAACACTAGTTTTATAACCTAATATATTGTAGATAAGGGTTTGGAGGAAAAGGATACTACTCCGAGGTAATAACGACATAGTACAGCGAGGTATGTAAGGCTATTTGATTTCCTATTACTTGGCATGAAATATACGTCCGTCCTTGGTACATAGAGGGCCCTTACAAACTATGACATCACTAATAATTGTGTCTCCACTCTTTACCATGTTCATATGCACCCATACATAGCCATTGTCAAACCTGCATACGTACTTGGATACCAAATATACATGAGTTCCTGTTTACCAAACAAAGTCCATGGGTTGTTCAATCTCCGATACGGTTCATTAGTTGTGTATCTCTCTTTTCATTGTGGTATTATCTTGTATGGTTGTTTATATGTCACATGTCTATGTTCCTACAATTCTAAAGGTTATAACCACCAAAAGAACCATCTCAAAGTAAATAAAAGATAACTTACAGTTGCTTATGAATGGGTGGTAACACAGGGGTGGAAGAATCACCTAGCATGGGTCGATCCCATATATAATACGGGGGGTATCCCAGGGGTGAAAGGAAAGCCTAGTATGGGTCAAACCTGTTATTGATTTACCACTGATCAGTTGGTTATTTACATGATATATTGTGCACAGATTATACAGTAAAGAAAGATACGGTAATAAAAAGACATAAAGTACATGATTCCACAGTATGACTAAAGGTGGTCTTTTTATCCTTACACACCAGCGTGTGATGTCATATGAGTTCTTAGTTCATATACAGTGTTTTCTGCCTTACATATTCAGTACATTACCTCATACTGACGTCCCTTACGGGTGACCTGCATTTCATGCTGCAGGTACAGGAGCTACTAGATCTCCCTAGTAAGAGTACAGGAATTCCAGCTGTTGTTACTGAGCTCTAGGTTGCTTCGGAGCTTGTGTGTCTAGAGCTTGTATTTTGTATTGTATAGTTGGTCAGGAGGCGGGGCCTGTCTCGGCTCATATGGATATTGTTCCTTACCTAGAGGCTTTGTAGACAATGTAAATTAAAGTGTGGTCAAATAGTGTACTATAGACATCGTGTCTCCAACGGCCTAGTCTTATGCATTTACTTTTGGTTTGTTAATGCAGTTTACTTCCTTTTATCAGCATGTTGAATATGGAAACCTCTTAAATGTCCATAACAGGTGCATAGTTATATGTTGGTTCTCCCGAGCCTTGTCGGCAACGGGTGTCAGTCCACCTTAATGGGGCTTAGGGCGGGACACAAATTTACCTATAAAATCTATTCCTCACACATCGAATATGTCAATCACCATAATGGGGTTTAATGGAGCTCATGCTTGCGGGAAACACCACCTTCTCTCTGGCATCTATCACATGTTTTGGCATAGTCATGAGCATCTTGGTGGATGGTTGGCCAATAATAGCCACACTACAAGATTTTACATGTTATCTGAACTCCACTATGATGCCCACTACTAGAGATGAGTGGCATGCCTCTAGGATACTCATCATCTCGGCCTCAGGGACACAACGATGGATAATCCTATCTACACATAAATGAAACAAGTATGGATCATCCTAGAAGAATTTTCTCACATCAAACATGAACTTGCAGCACTGGTGAGTAGTCAAGTTTGACGGCACAATATCATTAACCAAATAATTTGCATAGTCTGCAAACCATGGTATCAAGTCATGGGATACTGCCAACACACTTTGATCAGGGAATGAATCATTAATCTCCAATCCATCATCAAACTTCACCATGGCTCCATATTCTAATCTAGAGAGGTGATCTGCAACCTGATTTTTGGTCCCTTTTTTGTCGATAACATCAAAGTCAAACTCTTGAAGAAGAAGGACCCATCAAATCAGTCTCTATTTTGCATCCTTTTTCTCCGTTAAATATCGCAATGCAGAGTAGTCAGTATGCATAATGACTTTAGTCCCTAAGAGATAAGACCTGAATTTTTTGAACATAAAGACCACTACAAGTAACTACTGTTCTGTGACAATGTAGTTCTCTTGTCCTACATTTAGGGCTTTGCTAGAATAGTATATAGGATGTAATATCTTCTTTCGGCGCTGTCCTAATACTATACCAAGCGTGACCCTACTTGCATCACACATGATTTCGAAGGTCTTTTACTAGTCTGAGCTATAATTATGGGAGTCAAAATCAACTTCTTCAATCCTTCAAACGCTTTTAGGCATGCTTCATCAAACACGAACTTGGCATCCTTCTCAAGTAGTTTACATAAGGGATGTGCAATCTTAGAGAAGTCCATTATAAAACGCCTGTAGAATCTTGCATGGCCTAGGAAACTCCTCACGCACTTGACAGAGATGGGTGGGGGGAGCTTCTCAATCACCTCCACTTTAGCTCTTTCGACCTCGATTCCTTTGATGGAGATTTTGTGCTCTAACACAATACCTTCCTTAACCGTGAAGTGACACTTTTTCTAATTCAACACTAAATAGTATTCTTCACATCTTCTAAGCACAGCATACAAGTGCTTCAAGCAATCCTCGAAAGAATCACCGACCACACTAAAGTCATCCATGAACACCTCGATAGTGTCCTCCACCATGTCTAAAAATATGGACATCATGCATCTTTGGAATGTTGCTGGCGTGTTACACAACCCAAATGGCATCCTTTTAAATGTGAAGGTGCCATAGGGGCATGTGAACATTGTCTTTTCCTGATCCTCTAGAGGAACAGAGATCTGGATGTAGCATGAGTAACCATCTCGAAAGAAGTACCATACCTTTTCAGCCAAGCGGTCTAGCATATGTCAATGAACGGCATGGGGAAGTGGCCTTTTTCTATCGATGCATTGAGCTTTATGTAGTCCATGCACACCCTCCACCCAGTGACTGGTCGCATGGGAATCAACTCGTTGCGAGCATTTGGAACCACGGTGATACCCTTTTCTTTGGAACACATTGAACCTAGCTCACCCATTCATTCTCGGCAATTGGATAGATACCCCTGCCTAACCACTTGATGATTTCTTTATGCACAACCTCTTGCATAGGTGGATTGAGACGCCTTTGGTGCTCAATACTCAGATTGTAGTCCTTGACCAATTGGAATTTGTAAGTACACACCCCCGAAGGGATACCAATGATGTCCGTGATTGTCCACCCAATGGCCTTCTTAAACTACTTAAGTACTAAGACAAGAGCGTTCAACTATTCGTCATTCAGGTCTACAACAATTATGACCGACAAGGTGTTGTTGGTGCCCAAAAATGCATATCTTAAATGAGATGGAAGAGCCTTCAATTCCAGCACCAGTGGCTCCTCAATCGATGGTTTAGTAGGTGGTGATTCTCGATTTCGTAGGTCCACTCCAACTTAATTTGGCGTTTAGGGGCGTAGGATACCCCCAACGCCTTCATTGTCTCCTCATAATCTGGGATGCAACCACCCTTAAAGTTCATTGACATTATTTCCAAGATGTCGACACCTGATCTCTCCTCAAGTGATACCTCTGGTTTTGTATCATCAACACTCTCAATGACAGAGAATACCTTCAGATCATCATCTTTATTTGCATGTTGGCAGACGTTGAACATGACCTCATATTTACCCAATCAAAACTTGAGTTGGCCCCTCTATGTCCACCAATGTGTATCCAGTGGCTAGGAAGGGTCTTCTCAAGATGATTGGGACTTCAAAATTAACCTCACAGTCCAGGATCACAAAGTCTGCGGAGAATATGAATTTGTCCACTTTGACAAGGACGTCATTAGTATTACCACAAGCTTCTTCACCATGTCATCAGCCATCAACAATCACATACTCGTCAGAGTAGGGGTTTTCAATCCTAGATTCTTGAAGATCGCAAGGGGCATCAGATTTATACTGGCACCAAGATCACACAATGCCTTTGCAAACTCCACATCTCTGATACTGCAAGGCATTGCAAATGTGCCGAGATCTTCTCGCTTCTACACCAAGGACCTCATAGCTATCACACTATAATGTCAAAGCTCTTAGGATAGCTCTTGGCTTACACTCCATTTCTTTGTGACCAGGTCCTTCATAAACTTTGCATACTCGGGCATCTTCTCTAATGCCTCAATGAGAGGGATGTTGATAGAGAGTTGTTTAAGCATGGAGAGAAAGTGCTAGAATTTATCTTCCTCCTCCTTCATTTTGATTCTTTAAGGGAAGGGAGAAAAAGGTATAGGAATGGGCTTCAACTTCTATGGAACCTCTGCAGCATCACTCACCCCATCCTTGGCACGATCATCTCCAATTTCTGCATCTTTTACCTCAATTTTCTCCTCACAAGCGTCATTATTATCAACCGGCATAGAAGGATCAATGATCTGCTTACCACCATTAGTAGTCACTGTCATACACTGGCGCTCATTATTTGGATTTTGAATTGTATTGCTAGGCAATGTACCTCTTGGTCGCTGGTTGAGTTGAGTTAATATCTGATCGAACTGTTGCTCCAATTGTTTGATAGCAACAGAATAAGACTCGATCTTCTAATTCATACCGGAGATGTCAGGCATCATCTCCCTCAATGTCTCATCCTGCGTGTCTGCCTTATTCAATAGACAATCAAACATCTCCTCAACCCTACTTGAATCACAATTATATGGTGGCACATAAGAACCATTCATGTAACCATCTCTGCACCCCAATCAGCATCTCTAGCCTAGCCTCTATTTTTATCATAGTATCCTCCACGATTGTTGTCTCTGAATGTGACATCCCTGTTATAGTTCTCACCTTGGTTTTACCTTGGCGCCAATAGTCCTGATCGAACCTTTGGGTGTTGGTCCAGAAACCCCTCATTTGATCAACAATGAAGCAAGTGTCCTCCTCATAGTAAGGTACCTCGTACATAGGTGCTTGTGAAGGCTGATGAGCAACTGCATTAACTCATTCCTAATTCAGCTTCATTAATAACTCCACGTTGGTACTAATCCGAGCAAGCTCTTGCATCATCTTCTCATTTATTTTAGCTTGGGCCGAACTATACTGACTGCACACGAGCTTTTTGTAGAGGATCTATCTCTCGTTCCCCATGCACATACCACTTAGATTTAATACCGAAGATTTTACACACGTAGAGGACACATGTTTTAATATTGACTCTAATACGGAATTAGAACACGAATTTCTTGAACGTAGATTTGGCTTTAACGAAGATTTACCAGAAGATGATTTTGAAATTAATAAGGACGACGATATTTTTGATAATGATGAAACTCAACTCCCATATACTGCTACTCCCCGCTCCCCCGTACAACTTTCGTCATCTAATAGGCGTAAGACGGTACGCGCTAAAAAATCTGTTGTTTCGCAATTTTTAACACAAAATGAAGATAAAATAAAAGCGATTTTTAACAAATGTAAGCATGTTTTAAACCATAAAACTTCGGAAAAGGGGGGTGGGATGGGTCATTTGAAAAATCACTTAATGCATTCTTGTAAATTAGAATTTTCGCATGCCCAAGCTCTTGCGGATGCCAAAAAATATGGAACTCCCGTTCCCGAAGAATCGATGGGAGGTTCAAATATGATGCAATCGCAATTAAATCCTAGTAATATTTCAGGTCCTAGTACACATCGGCCTTATAATAGACAACGTGACTTAGACGAGCTTGTTAAAATGATTGTTGTTACTGATTTACCTTTTAGTTTTGCCGAAAATCCTGATTTTATCCATTATATTCAAATTGTTTATAACCCGTCTTTTAATGGATTTTCTAGAAATACAATTAAAAGAGTTGTTTTTTATTATCAGGCACGACATGTACAATATCTTAGATGTTTATTTGCTTATAATACTTATAGGCTAGCAATTACTTCTGATATGGGACGTAGTATAACTGGTAATGATTATTTTACAATTACCGGCCATTGGATAGATGAAAATTGAAATATGTGGAAAAGAATTTTAGGATATAAAAGTTGTGAAATGCGCAAAACAGGTTCTTATATTGCACAAACTATTCTTGCTGTTTTACAATTTTTTGGTATATGTAGTAAAATAATTAGTGTAACTTTAGATAACGTTTCTAGTAATAAACGTGTTGTAGATTATTTAAGACCTGTTCTTAGTCCAATTTATGAAGATTGTTTCCATATTAAATGTGCTGCTCATATTTACAATTTAATTATTAGAGATGGTGTTTCATTATTTGAAAACGGTTGTAATAAAGTAGAAATAGCATGCCACTTTATTTTTAAATGTCAAGTAAAGGCTAAGCGTAAAGAATTTGAAAGTCGTTGCATTGAATGTAATTTGCCTGTTAGGAAAATTTCTAAAATCGTAGCTACTATGTGGAATTCATTGTATGAAATACTAAAAGTAGATTACGAATATAGGAGACCGATTAAAATGGTTTGGAATGCACATAATGCATATATGACCTACCGGCTAGATGAAAATGACTGGATTGATATTAAGGATTTAATTAAATTTTAAAGAGTTTTTTATTTAGCCACTAAACAAATATCTAGTCTTTATTATCCTGCGATTTGTTTTGTTTTGCCTAATATTTGTGCTATTTGTACTAAATTTGCTTTGTTTAGAAATAATCCAAAATTTAAAGAACCTGTTAAAAAATGATAGAAAAATTCAGGAAATACTTTTTCCCAATCCCTCAGATTTATTTAACTGCTTGTTTATTTAATCCGACTTACAAAGAAGTCGGGTATCTAGAATGGTAAATAATATATATACAAACTTAGAAATCGAATACGATGAAGAAAATCAATCACATAATTTAGACGTAGTTAAAAGTAACATTAGAATAGAAGTTAGAAAACTATATGATTTAGAAGAGTATAATTTAGTAGAAAATGTACAATACCAAGAACCACAACCATGTAGGTCTAGATACGAGGATGATATTGACGCCATGTTAGAATTTCAGCTTGGACTAACCGCTAACGAAAACAATGATTTTGATGAATATCTTAACCAGGCTACAGAAAGCATCAAGGATACAGAGGGGAAGCAGCAGCTTTTGGCGTGGTGGAAGAATCGTGGAAAAGCGTTTCCAAGACTTTAGCGGGTGGTTCGTGATGTCCTCACAATTCAATCATCGTCAGTGACTTCGGAAGGCGCTTTTAGTGCTGCTAGATTCCAATTTGGCGACCATAGGCACTAACTAGCAGCTGATAGCTTGGAAGTTTCAGTCTTATTTCGAGATTGGATAAATGCGGAGCGCAAGAATTTAGGATGTCCGACATTGCCTTCTCAGTTTGAAGCCGATATCAATAATATTTTATCGGAATCAAGTGAAGACGACATGCACTTTCAGGAGGAACAAGCTCAAGAGCCGATTCTAGAAATGTAACACTTGAAATGTTAGAAACACTTAGGCAAGAATTTCAAAGTGGTTTAAGATATTAGTGATTAAATTTTATTGTATTACAAATTTACAATAAATAAGACCTAGTTGAAACAGAACCCTTCCTAGAAGGTGGCTGCGTTAATTAGGTTGATTTCTAATATCTTATATCACTACATTGTACAATTTAAATTTTAAAATAACATAATAAAATTATAGGCTATTCTCCTTATTATTTTTTTTAATGTTATTATCTTGACTTAATTTTAATTTAAGTTTTGACTTTTTTTTAATATATTTGCCCCCTTATTTCTCAAATCTTTATTAACTTTAAAGTTTAAAATATTAAAAGAAACATTCAAAATTGAATCCTTAAAAATTAAAATTTATAGTTTTATATTTAAAAAATTAGAAATTTAAACTTTTATAGTAGAAAGTTAAAAAATTTTGATTTTACATTTCAAATGTTTTATATATAAGTAGAACTACTTATAGATTTAAAACATCTATACTTATATTTTATGACAACTTTAATCAAACTTCATTTTAAATTTTAAAAAAAAATTATATAATGAATAATAATACTATTTTAAATTTTTAATTTAACCTTTAACATTTTAAACTTCAATTTAAATTTTAAATATTAATCTTAATTTAACATATAAAAATTAATTAATATTAATATATTAATTAATTTTTTTTTAAGTAATTGGATTACCGGTCCGGTCTGGTCCCGTACCGGTTGGTACCGGACCGGTAAGGTAACGAGGTATTTTTTCAGAACCACCGGTTTCGAAAAAAAACCCCTCATTTGCCGGTCCCGGTCCAGTACCGGTAATTACCGGTCTGGTGGTGTCGGTACTGGACCCGGTGCCCCCCTTACGGAGTGCACTATTCAGATGGTAGAAGATAAGTTGAGAGCCTTCGTCCTTGACTTCAAAGGGAATTGGGATAACCAGCTACCACTGATTGAATTTGCATATAACAATAGTTATCATGCAAGCATTCAAATGGCCCCCTATGAGGCCTTGTATGGGAGAAGGTGTAGATCACTCATTGGGTGGTTTGAGGTTGGAGAAGCCGAGTTGATTGGGTCTGACCTTGTCCACCAGTCCATGGAGAAGGTGAAGATTATTAGAGAGAGGTTAAAGACTGCACAAAGCCGTTAGAAGTCTTACACCGATGTGAGGAGAAGGGACTTATAGTTTGAGGTGAGCGATTCGGTATACTTGAAGGTATCACCCTTGAAGGGTGTCATGAGGTTTGGGAAGAAGGGGAAATTAAGACCTCGCTATATTGGCCCTTATCAGATTGTGAGGAGAATTGGGAAGGTTGCTTATGAGCTAGAGTTACCTTCTGAGTTTGACGGAATCCATCCGGTGTTCCACATTTTTTTGTTGAAGAAGTGTTTGGGAGATCATATCTTGGTGATCCCTGTTGAGAACACTAGAGTCGAAGATAGTTGTCCTATGAGGAAATTCCAGTCCAAATTTTTGATCGACAGATTTGCAAACTGAGAAACAAAGAGATAGCCTCTGTTAAAGTTTTATAGAGGAATCAATTTATTGAGGAAGCCACGTGGGAAGCTGAGGAAGAGATGAGAGCCAAATACCCCGCACCTACTCGTGCTTGATGACGAGAAATATCGAAGGTAATATTCCTATTTTTAACTTAAGTTGATGTTTCTATTCTTGATGTTCTGAATAGACTTATTGAGGTCGATGAAGAGTTGAGAAGTTGAGTTGTTGAGTGAGTATCGAGATGAGTCTTGAGTCTATTCATGCCATAATACCACTCCTACTCATCATTCAAGGACGAATGATCCCAAGGGGAAGATGATGTAATGCCCGATAAAATTACCAAAATACCCCTAAAGGAGATTGGTGCGCATAACGCATCTTCCGATGCTCGAATGGAGAATCCGAGGCCGGATTTGTGATCAATGCAAAAATTTGAGTGGGGGAAAGGTCTTAGTGAATTTTTAGAGCGATCGAGACAAAAGATAATTCTTCGTTCCGAGACGCAAAATAGTGAGGATCCGCAACAGAGCTGCGTCACGGACCCATCGTGGAGGGTAACTTCTGTTTTTCCATAATTTTTCGACGGGATTGAGAAAACTTTTTCAGGAAATTTTTTTCCAAAAATGAACTATTCTCGACCAGTCCGCGTTGCGGACTAGATTATTTCACGATTGAAAATTTTCTAAAAATTCGAGGGGCATTTTGATCCATTCCTAACACCTTCTAAAATTCATATACAACTAATACATGTTGTTTTCACGAAGAAAGTGTTCCAAAACCCATCTTACAATCCCCTTCCTAACAAATCATCAAGTTAGGGCTTGAGAAGAGTTGAGATCGAATAGTCAAGAGGAAGTTCCAATGGATTTGTGTTTTTAGCAATCATCCCAGGTATGTAAGGCTAACCTAAAGCATGAGATTGTGCCCCCTTTGAGCAAATTGACTCTTTGATTGAAGATGATGAGTATATGTGAAACTCCTTGAGCATTCTACTAAGATTCTTCTTAATTCGTGTATTTTTTTTTCTTAAATTGATGATCATCATAAACTTGATTTATTGCATAAGTTGTTTTCATGAATGATTTTACAAAATTCTATATCTATTTTACCAAACAATGCAAGAATGAATTTAGGGGATGAGTCTGGAGCCTTGACGATGATGTTTGTGATGTTGTGATTGTGGTCCAATTGTTGAGAGTCTTGATGATAATGTTGATGAGAATGATGTTCATGAATCTTAAAAACTTGAAACTAAATTCTAAAAGAATGTTTTGAGTCCATGATGATGTTGATGTTGATGTTGATGAGATGAGTTGATGTTGATGATACGAGTTGATGTTGATGTACTATGTCCCAATGGGACCGATGATGAGAAATCTTGATGATGATGTTTTATGAACATGTCTAGTTCTTGGAGGAGTATTGAGCACCGAAATGTGTGAGAGTGAGTCCCACTCGAACTCATTAAATATGTGGCCTGCGTAGGAGAGGACCAAACCGTAATACTGATGTTTCCTTGGTTCCAAAAGAGGATTGATGTTATTTCTTATGAATCCACTAATGGTGATGTCCCTTACCCTGGGCAGGGTACTGGATGGATTTGGTAACGGCATTGCTTTATTGGATCATCACCAGCTCATAGGTGATGGTTGTCGTTTAGAGAAACTCCCAGCTAGGTTCCATACTGATAGAACTCTGATGTTGATGTGCTGGTATGAGTCTTGATGGATATTGATGTTTTATTATCTACCCTTTATCCTTGTCCTAGATGGGCATGAGTCCTTCGAGTTGAGTTGAGTTTAGTCGAGTTTCCTTGAGATAAGTGTGATGTATTGATGATGTATTGATGAAATGTTGATGGGTCATTTATCTACTCTTTATTCTTGCTTTAGATAGACATTTGACATTCCGACGGAGTATGATGTTGAATTGATGTTATTCCTATACTGTTCTATCTGTACTATTATATTCAGCCATCTTACATGCCATAAATTTCACGTACTGACGCCACTCGACACTGCATCATTTCATGATGCACATTCAAGGACTTCAGCAAACGCATCGTTGAGGTTCATAAATTCTGATTTCTGTCATTGGTGAGCCCTCCTTACTATCCGGAGGAGCCCTTTTTCCCTTTACCTGTTATTTTATTTATTAAGTTGGGTAGTCATGGCCTGTCATGGTACCCTCTTAGACTGTCTAGTTGAGTTAGAGGCTTCATAGACATGAGTTGAGGTTTGATGTTGAGGTCTTTTCCCCTTTTTAGTTGAGTTAGCATTTACATTTACTTACCATTGATGCTGAGACTGAGTGTTGGCCATTGGCCTTCCTTATTGATGTGGATTGATTGATGTAGCTCACTTCTTTTATCTTGTTATTACATTATGCTTGATGTTGGGTGACTGTCATGAGATCGAGTGGTTCACTTGGGCACTAGCAATAGTCTCTAGGTGCCAGCCACGCCTAGGGTACTCTCCCGAGGAGTGACAAATTTCAAGCAGTTCGGGTAGGTTAACCTACTTATCTCTCCAAAGGGGGGTTTTGTAAATATCATGGAAAGATATCCTAGACTAAGACAAGTATGAAATCAGTATGACGAGTTACTAGGGTATTGTGTTCCTCATGATTCCCTAACTCGGTATTACTAGATAATCAAATTCTTGTCTAGTGTGTAGCATGCAGAATGGTAAGTTAAGTTTACCAAACCCTTTGATCTAGGTGAAGGGCAAAGTTCACTACGTGATTTGATCTAACCCCATAATGTAATATTACTAACTTTTACCTATTGTTCTATTACAACATCCCCTTGACCCAGTTTGAGTAATTAGATGAGAAACATCAATAGAATCCTATTAATTAATCTCTTTTCCTATTCATTACTACCTTGATCCAGACAATAACACTAGGCGAGTTCTAATGTTGGCCACCGTTAAAAAGCATTCAAACCGAAGAGAATTAATTAATACGTGCATGCACACTGTCCAAGAATTACGAATTATCCAATTTTACCTTGTTAGTTCTTCGTGGTTCCCACAACCCTAGTTGTGAATTTCGCTACTCGTTATCAGTGTGGATGCAAGAATTGTGATATTGAATAGCATAATCAAGCACTTAATTACACAAATCAAATTAAGAACAAGAAATCCAAGCGCTTCACCAAGAATCACAAGTATGAATTAAGAACACAAAAGATTGTTTCACAAGTCTCACAACGTTTTTCACTCTTTCTTACTTGCTCTAGAAGTTTCATGCAAAAATTAATCTAAAAATCCTATTTATAGTATTTAAAATACAAAACCAAACTAAAATAGGAGAATTGGGTCAATAGGCTCTACGGACAACTCTACAGGCCATATAAAGTTTTACGGCCTGTAGTCAGGGCTTTGTGGATTTCTTCAGTACTTCTAGGGATGACTTCTACAAGACTTATCTATGGGTCGTATAAAGCTCTATGACCCGAGAAGGGTTTTGTCTGATTACTTTTCAACAACTCTCCACTTTCTGATCCTCAGGGTACGTCACCTTGTCTACAATTCGTAGAAACTCTTATGGATCATCTGTATATTCATAGAGTCAACTTCAGAAAATCACCCTTCATTGGATTTGCTACAAAATCTACTCTACATCCTATGGAAACTTTATGACCCGTAAAGGGTGTCGTAGAACAGCAACTTCCACAATTTATGCATACTTAGACCAAAAATCATGCCAACTTTGTAATCCTACAAAACAAACATAAAAACACATCAAACCTACTAACGTCGCTATGAGAACACACGAAATTCTAAGTTTTAAGCATCAAAAGTGTTGTATTTTGACAACACATCATGCATTCACTTAAGTCATAGTTAATAAGTCACAATTGTGGAGTTTGAATATCAACGTATAATTGCAACAAAGATGATCATAATTGTATTATGTAAACGATAATGCAATGCAATATCAAATAATCATGATGTATGTATGTTCTACGATACACATCTGTTGTCAAACTCAAATCGAAATTCATGGGTGGCTCACATGGACCATCTATCCACTATAACTATTTTCATTTGGCACAATCATATCTAGATGGAACTATTCCCCTTGGACTTTTTCATATCTTGCTAAAACTTTTTTTTTGATATTTATCATATCTATCCAAAACTTATTTTTCAGCTTTTTATTATATCTCGCCGAAACTATTTCTCTTCGGCATTTTCATCAAATAGTAGAATTCACTCAATAATTTAAATTAAGCCAAATAGGCACTTTCAAGTAGTGCATGAATTTATATAATGAGTCCATACAAGATATATATGTATCATTCAAGCCAATCTATCAAAGCATCACTTTAATATCATAATCATCATCAACAAGTCATTCTCTGATAGATTCAACATCATCATTCAAATTTTTCAACAATCAATTCATTTTCATCAAACAATAATCCTCATCAAATGAGTTTATATCATTATTCAAGGTCATCCGACAATTGGATGAAAATCATCATCATCATGCTTTGCAATTGCATCAATAAGATCATTCAAGATTTTTCACAATGAGAATATCAATATCATTCATGTTTCTCAACACTCAACCAACATGAACACTTATGTTTTTCAATAATGAATCAAAGTTTTCACATGCATTCACAAAAAAGCCATTTTATTATTCCGTCTTGATTTATTAGATCATTTCATGAATAATTCACCCACACCAATTCTTCATTACTCCCCGACACACAAAGAAGGAAAATAAGGTTCAATAGTCTCAATAAAAATTTAAAATCCACTTGCCTCAAATAAAATAAAGCAATCATTTCAATGCTTGAGCTTTCTCCTTCTGGATAGTATTTGAAACATCACAATCTATTCAAATAATGACTCACAATCAAATTTCAAGACTAACAACACCAAAATCATGAAACTCAGGGAAGAAGTCAAAATGATTCAAAAATCCAATTCTGGTAATGGGATCAAAATCTAAAAAATTTTGCATGAAAATACTCCTAAAGGTATCTGGAATCCATTAGTAAAAATCATTTTAGAAATGAAATTAAAATTAACTCGAAATCTCCATTTTAGTAAAATATGAGTTCTTGAACAATCACCTCCTACCGCCATTTCTATAAATCAAAATCACTAATTTGATGTTAAAAAAAGATATAATCTATGGGTAATGAAAATTCAAAGTTAAAAACACTTAGCCGATGAATTTTTCTTAAACAATCACTTCAAAATAACCTCCCATGAGCCCTCCAAGTTCAAAATATCAAATGGAAAGTAATTCTCGAAAAGAGTCCAATAACACAAGTTTCAAATGTCGCAAAAAATGACTACAAGTCGCTAAAGTAGGACCTGATATGTGTCCAAGGGCCTCTTTTGTGGGCTTGAACTCAATTAAGCGGACCTGCTGAAGGGGACCATCGCTAAAGAGATCAGGTTCTCATTAAGTGGTGGTCGCTTAAATGACCAGGCACCTGAGCATCATGTATTAACAAAGTTTATTAAACCATAATAAGAGCTCGAAATCAACTCTTGAGATTCGTTTGAGATCCCATACGCACAAATCATATATACAACTCTACTGAATTCAGTGTTTTAGACTCAATAGAATCGTCAAAAAATAAATTCAAGGTCTCCTTGACTCATAATTTGATTAGTCGCAATTAGAACAACTTAAGGCACTAAAAATATCAAAATGCTCTCGGAACATTAAAAAATTATAAAGCTCATTCTAAAGCTAAAATCATCTCCTGAATCCACCAGAATCAACAAAAATACAATTCAAGTTTTTGAACTCAAAACATTGATCAAAGTCCAACCTTTATCAAATTGAACTCAAACTTCCATTTTAAGACCTCAATCCACAAAACAACAAATTCAGAAACAATCTTTCAAAATTAAAAAAAAAGTGACTCAAGTCTTAAGAATTAGGTGTAGGTGACAAAAAATTAATTAAGGATTAATGGTTTAAGTTGACTTTGCAAAAAGGTCCCCAACTTCAATTTGTTACACTTTAACCCATCAATACAAAATACCCAAAATACCCCCAAGCCCTCCCTTCTTTTTCACCTCCATCACCGCGACCCCCAACCCTCCCCGCGACGCGCAGCCCACTCCCCCGCGACATTTTTCTCCCATTTGCATCGTTTCATTTGTTTTTGTTGTTGTTGTAGTTGTTGTTGTTCTTCTTCTTCTTCTTGTTCTTGTTCTCCTTCTTGGTATTCTTGTTGTTGTTGTTGTTGTTAGTATTTTTCCCAACACAATATTTGTGCTTCAAATTAGGTTGAAAAGAAATCAATTTATTTGGGGCATTTGTTTGGATAGCCGTAGAAACTACTTGAAAGGTAAGTTTCCATCCTCATTATGATTGATAAAAGTGTATTTGGTTCTATTTATTTGTGTTTTGTGGTTTTCTAGAATATTTGGCCATTGTTGCCATTTGTGCACATTGGGGGCGATTTGGAGAAGACGCAGCAGCTGCTGGACTGTTCAGCAGCTGCTGGATTGTGTGCAGCAGCTGCTGGACTGAGTGCAGCAGCTGCTGGACTAAATTCAGCAGCTGCTGTAGTTTTTGACTGAATTAGTTGGTTTCATATGATGAAGTAGCTGCAATTGTTGTATTTCTGTACATGTTTTCTGATATTGCGCTTTTAACTGTTATTCATATAGGTAGCTTGAAGATCACCCATGGGAGACATAATAGTATTAGGAGTTGATTGTCATGGTGAATGGGTTGAGTCGAATAATCGTTTTATTTGGCGTTGGAAAGGCAAAGAAATGGCCGAGACGATAGCGATGATTGTGAATCGAGATATCTCGTACGATGATTTTGTAAATCAAATTATTTGTAGTTGTGAATTAAATTGTGAGCCGGATGATATCGTCATCACTTACATGCATTCCGCGATGATTTTGTAAATCAAATTTTTTTGTGCACACACTCTTGCACAAAAAAATCCTATCTCACCAAAAAACCTTCTCCGCGACACATCCGCGACGCGTACGTGTCGCGGAGCTTCAGTGTTTTCCAAGTCCAATTTTTGGTGATTTTAAGCTACGGGCCCCGAAAAAATCACCAAAGCATACCAATAGCCTATGGACGGATGCCTATGAATCGGTGATTGCTAGGAACTTCTCAGCAGCTGCTGGGGATATCACAGCAGCTGCTGGGAAATATATAGCAGCTGCTGGGAAATTCTCAAGAACTGCTGTATTTTTCTCAGCAGCTGCTGGACCCGACCTTCGAATTTTCGTTACTACCTATGGGAAGATGCCTATAATGGGATGCTATCATCCATGTGTAGTGGTAAGTTATACATTGACTACAAATAAAATGCTAAATTCACGAGTGCTCTTATACATTGACTTCACTTACTCAAAAGTGATAAACAATCAATTCATCAATTGCACATGTGACTGATACTGACTAAGTAAATCACACTTATTTCGGTGGTTGTTTCGATTAATTGGTCGACGTGGTCATCGTTATACATGAATATAAGGAATTTGGTCCAATTCAACACTAGAAATAACTCGATCGAAAATATTTTGTTACAAGTTGTTGTAGCAACTTGGCAAGTTGCTGGGAAATTCTCAGCAGTTGCTGGGAAATGTACAGCAGCTGCTGGGAAATATACAGCAGCTGCTGGGAAATTCTCAGCAGCTGCTGGGAATAACACAGCAGCTGCTGGGAAATTCTCAGCAGCTGTTGTATAATTCCCAGCAGCTGCTGAGAATTTCCCAGCAGCTGCTGGACCCGACCTTCGATTTTTCGTTAGTGCGTATCGGAAGATGCCTATAAGGGGATGCTATCGTCCATGTGTAGTGATAAGTTGAATTTTGTTACTCCGACTACAACTAAAATGGTAAATTCAGCAATGATCTTATACATTGCCTTTACTTACTCAGAAGTAATAAACAATCAATTGATCAATTGCACATGTAAGTGATGCTGACAAAGTAAAGTGACTATTGCTTGGTTGCGTCGATACGTTTTGTAATACATTAGTAATTATCTTATGCGTGAGGTGGAATCAACAGTGATCTTATACATTGAGATAGTACTTACACAAATAAAATGTTGGCAGATCTACGTCACACTTATTTCGGTGGTTGTTTCGATTAATTTGTCGACGCGGTCATCGTTATACATGAATATAAGGAATTTGGTCCAATTCAACACTAGAAATAACTCGATCGAAAATATTTTGTTACAAGTTGTTGTAGCAACTTGGCAAGTTGCTGAGAAATGTACAGCAGCTGCTGGGAAATTCTCAGCAGCTGCTGGGAAATGTACAGCAGCTGCTGGGAATAACACAGCAGCTGCTGGGAAATACTCAGCAGCTGCTGTATAATTCCCAGCAGCTGCTGAGAATTTCCCAGCAGCTGCTGGACCCGACCTTCGATTTTTCGTTAGTGCGTATCGGAAGATGCCTATAAGGGGATGCTATCATCCATATGTAGTGGTAAGTTGAGTTTTGTTACTCCGACTACAACTAAAATGGTAAATTCAGCAATGATCTTATACATTGCCTTCACTTACTCAAAAGTAATAAACAATCAATTGATCAATTGCACATGTAAGTCACACTTATTTCGGTGGTTGTTTCGATTAATTGGTCGACGTGGTCATCGTTATACATGAATATAAGGAATTTCGTCCAATTCAACACTAGAAATAACTCGATCGAAAACATTTTGTTACAAGTTGTTGTAGCAACTTGGCAACTTGCTGGGAAATTCTCAGCAGCTGCTGGGAAATTCTCAGCAGCTGCTGGGAATTATACAGCGTCTCCGCGACGCCTTCGCGACGCGGACAGGTCGCGGAGGCACACTGTTTTTGTATCCCGAATTTTTGGAATTTTTCGTTCCCGGCCCCGAAAAATTCAACCAACACCTACACATCCTTCAATATGTTAAGACATGTTGGTTCGCCAAAAAAAACTCCCAAAAAAACTCCCGGGTCGGTCGAAAAACCACGCAACATTTTCAGCACTGGAAATGTGCATGTCCGCGACGCCTCCGCGACGTGGACTGGTCGCGGATGCACATTGTTTTTGTGTCCCAAATTTTTGGAATTTTTCGTTCCCGGCCCCGAAAAATTCAACCAACACCTACACATCCTTCAATATGTTAAGACATGTTGGTTCGCCAAAAAAAACTCCCAAAAAAACTCCCGGGTCGATCGAAAAACCACCAACATTTTCAGCACTGGAAATGTGCATGTCCGCGACGCCTCCGCGACGCGGACTGGTCGCGGATGCACACTGTTTTTGTGTCCCAAATTTTTGGGATTTTTCGTTCCGGGCCCCGAAAAATTCAACCAACACCTACACATCCTTCAATATGTTAAGACATGTTGGTTTGCCAAAAAAAACTCCCAAAAAGACTCCCGGGTCGATCGAAAAACCACACAACATTTTCAGCACTGGAAATGTGCATGTCCGCGACGCGGACTGGTCGCGGATGCACACTGTTTTTGTGTCCCAAATTTTTGGGATTTTTCGTTCCCGGCCCCGAAAAATTCAACCAACACTTACACATCCTTCAATATGTTAAGACATGTTGGTTCGCCAAAAAAAACTCCCAAAAAAACTCCCGGGTCGATCGAAAAACCACGCAACATTTTCAGCACTGGAAATGTGTATGTCCGCGACGCCTCCGCGACGCGGACTGGTCGCGGATGCACACTGTTTTTGTGTCCCAAATTTTTGGGATTTTTCGTTCCGTGCCCCGAAAAATTCAACCAACACCTACACATCCTTCAATATGTTAAGACATGTTGGTTCGCCAAAAAAAAACTCCCAAAAAAACTCCCGGGTCGATCGAAAAACCACGCAACATTTTCAGCACTAGAAATGTGCATATACGCTTCTACGCAACCATTCCGCGACGCGGACTGGTCGCTGAACATGCGAAATGAACCGCTTGGAATTTTCTTTTTTTTAAAAAAAAAAATTTAAAATTTTTTTTTTAAAAAAAATAATTTTTATTTTTATTTTTTTTTAAAAAAAGTTTTTTTTTTACATATGGGTTCTAAAAGTTTTAAAATTTTACACTTACCCATCATTAACTTAATCAAATAATTAATTTAACTAATGACAAGTTTGACCGGTCTTGGTCAAACTTGTCACCAAAATTAATTTTGAGACTTTTTTGTCACTTGTCTCTCAATTTTCTCGACTCTCTTAGACCAAATTCTATATTCAGGAGCTAATGGACCTAACAGAATTTCATTTCAAGACTCATAACTTTGGTTAATACCAAAAAAATTACTTTTGAACAACTTAAACTTTTGAAACTCAAAAATCCATAATTTTCTAACTTTTCAATAAAAATTCAAAACTAAGTCAAAAAACTGATCCAACGAGAATTGGAAAGAGTATTGAGAGGGGTAATAAGGAAATTTTTCAAAATACCAAAAATTAAGTTCTGAGTCATTGCAGAAATGCTAGTAAAGTAATGCATAAATACGCCTAACATCAATTGTTTTTAAAATTATCATTGAAGAGTTCATTAATTTTTTTGATAATAATTATTTATGTATTACAATAGTACAAAAATGGGGATTTGTATAATTTTCTCTATTAATAGTCACCTAACCCATTTCATATACTTCTGTATCCTAATTCATTGATTAAGAATTAAAAGTGTGAGTGAGTTTAATTTGGTATATTCCAAGAATTCTATCTTTACGAAACGTACAGAGATTCAAATAAAAGGGCATTGAGCTTAGCTAAGATGATTTAAAGGATAGAGAATATATGATGGAGATACAGAATATAAATGGATTCGCATCTCGATTTTGTTGTATGACTCTTGGATACACAACAAACTCGCTGATGGAGTAGCAGTTTTCTTCTTCTTTTTGAAGAAACTAGAATCCAACACTTTGGTGGTGATATCTAATTATCCAAAACAGGACATGGAAACAGGAGAGGACAAAAGACAAGACAGATTGGGCGACTGACCAGAAGAGAAAATTGACTACCATAACTAATAGTGGTAGCGTGGTATATTTTTTTTTTTTTTAATTAGAAAATTTTGATTTTGAGTTTGAGATATGAAATTGTTGAGGAATTCTTTTTGGACATTTTTCATTCCGTAATTTAAAAATTTTCAATGAAAATTCAAACTTTAAAACATTGGCATGGGGGGAATAAGGAACCCATAGGGTATCCTTGTGAGTTGTGATGCCCTTTTGTCCAAAGTAGTGTTTATTTGGGACCGCAATAAACATGCCATCCAGCTCATCAACTATCTATGCCTTTATTTATTTCGTCCTTGTCCCTCAATTATTCACCCCCACCTCCTCCTTTTCCCACGTACTCAAACTCACATTTATTAAATATTTCATCCACAATTTTATTTCTTTGGGCGTGTTATAAATAGCGTCAACATCATTGGGTGAGTAAAAAAAAATTAATTGGTTTAACACAAGAAAGTAAGATAGGAACTTACCAAGTTCAATCATTAGATAAAAAGTAATCACAACAATATAATTACGAGTATATTTAAAATTATTGTGACAAAATATAGAGTAAAACTAGTTACTCAACATTACTAATACAAGTCATTTAACAATGAAAGGTAATTACTCATAGCAAGTGCAATGTTATAGCCTAAAATATAATATAAAAAAAGAAATATAATAGATAAAAGACAAGAAAATAATCTATACAAACTACAAGATGAATAATTCTACAAATATATTTTGTATTTTAATCAATTTTCGGAGTTATATTTTATTAATGGCATAATATATAAATGAACATTAAATTTGATTTGAAATAACAAGTAAATTCTAACATTGAGTATATATGAATATCTAGACATTTCAACTCGTCTCCATTGTATTACTTAAACGCTTCAACTTACAAATGATCATCTAGACGCTCTCCAAAATATATATGTCACGTGAACATGGAATGTCTATAAGATGGAGTGAGAATGAGTTGGACTACCTAGAGGCCAGTTAAGGCCAAGTGAAGGTGTCTAAATGTGCACTCTAAAAATTAGAGTGCTTATTTATCAATGTGATCAAATTTAAATGTCTCTTTATATATTATGTCTTTATTAATCCAATATGAAATGAGTCATAAAACTGAAAAAAATTTATATATTGAGCCATATAAACAAGCTTGATCTCCATAATAAACATGTTCTCCGTAGAAAATCCTTATACTATGGGTAAATGTAAGTTAAGATTTTTCAAGTCTATATATGAGAATCCGGTTATTTAAAGTAGTATATTATTTCCTTCGTTTACTGTTATTTATTTATTGTATACTTTTCATATTTAAAAAAAAATTGTTAAAATGTGTTTTTTATAAAATTTATATTAATTAATATATAATCTTAAATCTTAGAAAATAATCTATAAATAAATAACTAATTAAAAATAAATAAATAATCTTTTTAAACATATTAAATTTAATAAAAAAATGAATAATAAATTACAAGTAATAGTGAATTGGATGGATATTTGAAATAGATAAAGCGGGCTGTAAATTTGGAACGTTTAAGGTGATCCAACCTTAGCATCGTGCAAGTAGTTGAATATGATAAAAGAAAGATAGAAATACCAACTTCTTCTGACATTTCCTGCTCACTTGTACTACTCTCTTTATGGGTGGCGGCTCAATTTTATTTCCTCATTAGACATAATCTTTTACTCTTCAACTGTATGTTTGTTTAGTTCATCACCTTATGCTACTACATGTTTGTTTGTTTTTTTCCCTTTTTTTCCAAAGAAGAAAGGGTCAAAATATTTCTGAACTATTTAAAATAAAATAGATATATTTTTCTGTATATTTTGGCTCAAAAATATCTCTCAATAAATTTTTTGGCTAAAAAATATCCCTCGATTAAATTTTTGGCTCAAAAATACCTCTCTCTCTAACGAAAACAAAAAAAGGGGTTAAAAATAGCCCAAAACATCATAAATGGAGCAAAAATACTCCTTGGTTAGATTTTGGTTCAAAAATACCCCTCCCTTAAAATTTTACAAAAAAAATATCTCTCTCTAATAAAAATAACACCATGCTTCTTATGTGAACAAAAACAAACATAATCAATCCATGTGAAACCCCATTTAGAGACCTTAGAGGTTTTTTCCTCCGATATTAGGTTTGAGATTAGCCCTTTCATGTCAAACGAGACTGTTATTTCACTTGCAAACGTTTCAAAAAGTCGATCTCTGAATGATAACATTGATTCATCCTCGTTATAATCGTTGTCTCCTCCTTCAATCAGTTTCTCGAGTTCAATATGATCCAATTCTTTAAATTTTTTGAGCCTACGAAGCTTGTATAGAAATTGTTGTGCTCATGTTAGCAATGTAACATAATTAATATAAGTTATCATTTTCAAGAGATAATTTAGCTGCAATTATAAATAAAAGCTTTTCTTCTAATATAGTAAGAATCTGCATTACTCAAAGTTGGATAAAAATTGATTTGAGGATAGGCTTAAGTTGAATTTTTAGTAAAAGATGGATATTTTAAATAATAATTTTAAAATTTTAATGGAGGGGTATTCTTTTGCCGAAAACTAGTGAATGATTTTTTTGCTCTATTTCTAAGCTAAGGGGTATTTTCGGTCTTTTTCATTTTTGATAGGACGAAGGGTATTTTTTAGCCAGAAATTTATTGAAGGGATATTTTTGAGCCAAAAATATAATGGAGGGGTATTTTTGATCAAAAATATAACGGAGGAATATTTTTAAACTAAAATGTAATGAAAGAATATTTTTGCTCCGTTTCAAATAATTCAGAGATATTTTTTAACTTTTTTTTTTTAATACAATAACAGAAGATATATTTTTAATTAAATTACATCGGTCAGGCGACTGCTGCCCGCTTAAAACATGATGCCAAATATGTTTATTGTTTATTTCAATTACATATGATGCTATACTTAATCACCAATAAGGACTCCATTTTGTCCACTTTGAATAGAAAAAAGATTTTTAAAATTAAATCCTAAACAGAACCAAAAGTTAGACATTTGAAACCTCATAGTTTAACTATTGTAAAATGATGTAAATGAAGCTCTTATTTTTTAAAATTTGTTAGATTGCAATGTTCTAATACTCTTTATAATAAACAAATTTTTAAATGCAAGAGTATATTTTTTTAAACTTTTTATCAAATAAGTAATATTGAATATTGATAATATGTTAAATATTATTAAAGATTGATCAAATAAAAAATATGCCAATACTTTAATGTAATTAAAGAGAAATGTATCATGTAAATTGAAAATATGCACTGAGAAAGATGTTGATATGGAGAAGCAGCATTCAACAATTTGTAAAAATATACAGGGCGTCTCAATCATAAAATTACTGAAGTAATCGTTTAAGGTTCTAATTTTCTTTGGGGCCCAACTTTCTTATAAAGATGTGTGTGTATGTGTCTATGTATATATAAAACAATCTCATGTATTGATAAATTTGAAAAACATTTTTAGAATAAAAAATATAATAATCTTTTACCGATTTAATATAGTGATCGTTGTAATAATTGAGAAATCGAATAGTGCGTAACTAATTATAATATCCTTTCATATGTGGCTATCTATTTTGTGCTTCATTTATAATCCGAAGATTATCATGGACAAACAATATTATTCTTATATTTACTTTTTTTAATTCGCCTTTCACTATTTTTATTCTCTCATTGTTGAATATAGAATCTATCGAATGGTCAAACTTTTTACATTATGCAAAATATATTATTGTGTGTTCATAAAAAGATCCAATTTTTGTTTTGATGTCTGTTGTTGAACATGTATTACTAAATACTTGGAACAAAAACTTTTGGAGTAAACAAAACTTTTGCAGTACGAAACTTTTGTAGAAAAAAATATTTTGTAAAACAAAACTTGTAGAACAAAACTTTGTAAAAACAATAATCACAAAGATTATAACAAGTTTTCAAAATCAGAAATTTAACTACTAATGAAAACAAATTCTGAAAAGAAAATCAAAGCATAAAGTTGACAAGAAGAAAATCGAGCCCACTGAATACACGGTGTGTCCTTAAGGAAATTATTCCCCTCAAGTACTCGAAGTTAATGGAAATATCCTCCCAAGATAGAATGATTTACTCACCGGTGTATCGGTACCTAAAATCACGGTGTCAACGAACCACTTGTAAAACTTTTGCAGTACGAAACTTTTGTAGAAAAAAATATTTTGTAAAACAAAACTTGTAGAACAAAACTTTGTAAAAACAATAATCACAAAAATTATAATAATTTCTCAAAATCAGAAACTAAAACTACTAATGAAAACAAAATTTGTAAAGAAAATCAAAAGACATAAAGTTGACAAGAAGAAAATCGAGCCCACTGAATACACGGTGTGTCCTTAAAAAAATTATTCCCCTCAAGTACCCGAGGTTAATGGAAATATTCTCCCAAAATAGAATGATTTACTCACTGGTGTATCGATACCTAAAACCATGGTGTCAGCGAACCACTCAAAAGCAGTAAAACAAACTAGAATTTGTTAGCATAGAAGAAGAAGAAGTCAGAAAAAACATCTAGGAATGATAGGAAGATTCTATATATAAGAGAGAACAAAAGGTGTTTATTGTGTCTTATCAAAAAAGGTCACAACCTTTCCAGAAAAGTTATAATTCTTTATTTGTCATTCACACTTTTTAAACTCAACAATCCCCCGTATGAATAAGAAATGACACTAAGAAAAGAACGGACAAGTGTGTACTTAACAAGCAAGGATTAGTTGCATCTGGATAAGTAGGTTTCCCTTTGAACTTTCCTTAGTGAACATATGTCAGATATACTCGATCAATCGGTAGATTTGATATCTTTGAACCATCGAGCTTTAATTATACCTAGACAACATAAGTCACACAACTAACCCTTTAACTGTTTTTGGTTCTCACTGGTTTGTTCGTTTCAGCCATGAACACTTCCTAGTTCATAAGTTCTTGGAGAACTAGCCTTACTGGATTCTTCTTGAAGCGGATTACACTTCACACTTTCATAGGTGATTTCTAAATGTGTTATCTCATGGAAACACTATTTGATATACCTTGTATCAAACTTAGAAAATCATTAAGAGGTCATAATACCTTATCCTAGTTACTGAATATTGTCTCATCATGAGAATGCACCTTATAATAATGTTGACAATGTTAAACCGTCATCAATGACTTTGTTTGATCTCCTTGAACCTAGATCTTGGGATCTCCAGTCTTCTAGGTAGAGTTACCACCACAATGTCCTCGGTCGTAGTCCCATTCTCTTTGATGATCTCTCAACTCCCTCTCTGGTTAGGCCTTTTGTAAGTGGATCCGACACATTATCCTTTAACTTTACATAGTCAATTGTGATAATTCCACTGGAGAGCAGTTGTCTAATGGTATTGTGTCTTCAACATATAAGACGAGACTTACCATTATACATAACGCTCCCAGCTCTTCCTATTGTCGCTTGACTATCACAATGTATGCATATATGAGCAATTGATTTGGGCCAAAAGGGAATGTCTTCTAAGAAATTTTAAAGCCATTCAGCTTCTTCACTAGCCTTATCTAAGGCTATGAACTTAGCCTCCATAGTAGATCGAGCTATACATGTTTGTTTGGATGATTTTCATAATATTGCTCCTCCACCAATGGTAAAGATGTACCCACTTGTTGACTTAGTTTTAGTTGGCCCAATAATCCAGTTTGCATCACTATATCCTTCAACAATTGTTGGATAGTTGCCATAATGCAAAGAAAAATTTTGAGTGTGTTCTAAATATTCCAAAGCTCATTTCATTGCCATCCAATGATGTTGGTTGGGATTACTCATGTACTAACTCAATTTACTTAGAGCACAAATAATGTCTGGTCGTATACAGTTCATGATGTACATCAAACTTCCCAACACTCTGGCATAATCCAATTGAGACTGACTTTCACCTTTATTCTTAATCAAATCAAGGTTCAGATCAGCTGGGGTTCTTGCACTTATGTAGTTTAAGTACTTGATTTTTTTTTCTAGTATCATTTGTATATAATGACATTGAGACAATGCTAGACCTTGAAGAGTTTTGTGAATTTTAATTCCTAATATCAAGTCAGCAACTCCTAGGTCTTTTATATCAAACTTAGTAGCAAGCATATGCTTAGTAGCATTTAAGTTAGCAAATGTCGTTACTTATTATTAACATATCATCTACATATTAACAAACAATGACAATTTTATTTGGAGTGTTCTTAATGTAAACACATTTGTCACACTCATTAATTTTAAAACTATTTGACAACATTGCATAGTCAAATTTTGCATGCCATTGTTAAGGTGCTTGTTTTAGTCCATACATTGACTTAACAAGTCTGCACACCTTCTTTTCATTTTCAGGAACTATGGACCCTTTTGGTTGTTCCATATAGATTTCTTCTTCCAAATCTCTATTTAAGAAGGCCATTTTGACATCCATTTGATGAATTTCTAGACCATACACTGCAGCTAGCACTGTAAACATTCGAATTAACGTGATTCTACTTATCAGTGAGTATGTATCAAAGTAGTCAAGATCTTCATGTTGTCTAAATCCTTTAACAACTATCCTTGCTTTATATTTATCAACAGTGCCATCAGCTTTTACTTTTCTTTTAAAAATCCACATGGACCTAAGGGTTTATTTCCAGGAGGAAGATTAACCAATTTCCATGTATGATTATTCATCATGAATTCAATCTCACTATTGACTATAACTTTCCAATATTGTGCTTCTGAAAAAGTCATAGCTTCTCTGAAGGTTTGAAGCTCATATTCTCACAAAAATGTTACAAAATCTGATCTAAAGGAAGTAGATGTCTTTTGACGTTCTAGAAGTAGATGTCCTTTGGCATTCTAGAAGTAGATGTCCTTTGACGTTCTAAGCCTTGGATTTTCCTTATCATGTTCACTCTCCGTTGTTTCTTCTCGAGGTCATTTTTTTTCTTCGTAAGATGATTCATATTCTTTCTTATACGAGTATATTATTTCAAAAAATTCAGCATTATCTGATACAATTACCTAATTAATATGAATGTCAGGATTTTCTGATCTATGCACCAGAAATCAATATGTTTTACTATTCATAACATATCCTATGAACACACAATCAATCATCTTCGGTCCTATTTTTGTCCTTTAGGTTTAGGAATCTGGACCTTAGCCAAACACCCCCTCATACATTCAAGTATTCAAGGTTGAGCTTTCTCTCTTTCTGCTTTTCATATGGAATAGATTGTGTTTAACTATAGGGAATCGATTGAATATATTATTAGCCGTAAGGATAGCTTTCCCCCACAAGTTCTGAGCTAAATCAAAACTAATTAATATGGGATTCATTATCTCCTTAAGTGTTCAATTTTTTCGTTTCGCAATTTCATTGGATTGTGGTGAGTAAGGGGTTGTTGTTTGATGAATGATGCCATATTTCAAATATATTTCTTCAAAAGGATCACTCCTTATCATTTTGATATTTTTCTTAAGTTGTGTTTCAACTTCATTTTTGTATTGTTTGAATACTTCAATTGCCTCTTCTTTACTACTAAGTAAATAAACATAGTAATATCTCGTACAGTCGTCAATAAAAGTTATAAAATACCTTTTTTCATCATTAATTGGTGTTGACTTAATAGCACAAATGTTAGTGTGAATCACTTCTAAGGGACCGAAGTTCCTTTTAACAGATTTATAAGGATGCTTAGTATACTGATTCAACACAAACTTGATATTTTAATTTATTAAGTTGCTCAGTTTTCACAAGGTTTTGTAATTGACATGTTCCAAATGCTCATGTCATAACCTCATGTCATAACCAGTTTGACTCAAGCAATAAGAACAATAAATTAAAAAAATTGAGTTCGAAAAGATCCTCCATGAGGTAACCTTTTTTCAACAAAAAATTTGTTCTCACTTATTACAATTTTATTAAATAAAAACATTGTTTAAAGTCAGTACCTTGTTGATTTCATAAGTCATATCAATATCATATCAGTAACAGAAAAATGCAATGACCACAATATCACATATACTCTAAAAAGCTTTTGTGGGAATCTAATACAAGAGTGAAAATTCATATCTTGTGCTTCCACGTTTATATTAGACATTAAGTCTAATTTTGTTTTTACCATAAGCAAAGAACCCCCACATTTTAAGTATGATCTCAAAATTATTTTTCAAGTATTTGTCTTCTCATGCTTCAAATGTGTACGATCAAAATACACGTTGGCAACATAAAATCTCTTTTGAAAATAATACTCTATAAAGAAGTAAAGCTTCAATTTTCTTTGATGCCCTCTGCAAAATGTCAAAGTTTAATTCATAGAAATACCCATTATAGGAATAGGATCATAAATTTTATGTCACTAGTCTTTTTTCCCTTCTAATTAGATCATTTAGTATTTAAAATACTAACACTAAAGACTATACCGTTGTACCACTTGTTTCCAATTAACGATAAAGTTTTTATACTCTTCAAGTCAGAATTTTAATTCAAACAAAAAGTTTGATTAGTTGGTGAAGTTTTAATATTCTTCAAACCAAATGCACTGTCTAATTCATCTAATGAATTTTTTTTTATGTTCTTCAAACCAAAGGAGTAGAAAATCAAAAGATTTTAGTCTACAAAAATCAAACACAATCAAATATCACATGGAGTAGAAAACTACACAAGTTTTAGTCTCCAAAATAGAATTACAAAATCACAAGGATATGATTTTCTTTTCAAGTAACTTTTCATCGTTATCAAGTTTGTTGGGATCTTCAAAGTTGATTCACTACTCAACTTTTTCACAAACATCAAATAATTTCGACTTTTTAGCAAATAATCAATGGGCAATAATATTGTCTCATGACTAAATTAGTTTGCCAGTAAAAATTGGCTCCCTCATTCAACTATTGATAGATATTCTTCAACCATAATGTATGGTGAAGGAACGTGATAGTGTAAGAATAGCCAACCCAAAAGAAGAGATTAGTGAAAGTTATGTCACATTCTAATTGAAGAAAACATATTTGCAAGGACTTCTTGGGTATTCTGGACCAAGTAAATTAAGGACAAAAGCATAAAAAAAATTATGCATTATTTTACCAAATTAGTGCCTTTTGATTTTCAATTTTTTTCTCTTCATAATGCGATAAATTAAATCTTTATATCGTTTGGCTTCAACAAAGCAAACACACATAGTAATAACAAAAATAATCCCTACCTGGCATGCCATTTTTATATATCTTACCTATGTTCAAAGAAAATGGACGAAGCATAATTATCAATATCTTTTGATCAATCAACGCACCTTCTCAATTTAGTTGGATTGTTTCTTTTTTTTTCCCCTATGCCTTAAGACGATTTCCGTGCATACATTTTCTTGGACAATTAATTATAAGAAACTTTTTGTCACTTACCCAAGTACAAACGAAAATCATGAGTATATGGAAAACAAAAACCATACATGAACATTAAGTTTGTTGGCTTTGTTGTCTTCTCCAACATCGCAGACTAAATAATTTAAATACAAATTTCCTTAAGATTGTTGTTGAACATGTATTACTAAAATACTTAGAACAAAAACTTTTGTTGGGCAAAACTTTTGCAGTAAACAAAACTTTTGTAGAAAAAAATATTTTGTAAAATAAAATTTTTGTAGAATAAAACTTTATGAAAACAATAATCACAAAGATTATAACAAGTTTTCAAACTCAGAAACTAAAACTAATAATGAAAATAAAATCATCAAAAAAAAATTAAAATATAAAGTTGACAAGAAGAAAATCGAGTCCACTGAATACACAGTGTGTCTTTAAGGAAATTATTCTTCTCAAGTACCAAAAGTTAATGGAATATATCCTCCCAAAATAGAACGATTTACTCACTGGTGTATCGGTATCTAAAACCACGGTGTCAGCGAACCACTCAAAAGCAGTAAAGCACACTAGAAGTTGTTTGTATAGAAGAAGAAGAAGTTGGAAAAAACCATCTAGAAATGATAGAAAAATTCTATATATAGAGAAAACAAAAGGTGTTTATTTTGCCTTATCGGAAAGGTCACAACCTTTCCAGAAAAGTTATAACTCTTCATTTATCATTCACACCTTTTAAACTCAACAATGTCTTCTTCAAATTTCAAGTCCTAAAACTAGTCAACACTATTTTAATATCATCATATACACTTTTTTCCTTCTTGTTCAATTTTTGCTATTTCTTCTTGTTTCTTGTTCAATTTTTATCATTTCTTATTCTATTTCTGCCAATTGTATTAGTTTTGGATTCTTCTTCTTATTGTTTATCAGTTCTCTAAATTGGACTGCATTATTGAGTATTAGGTGAGAAAAATTTCATTAAATGTTCATACAATAATCTCCCAAACTCTCCTCTGTTTACTGTTTCTTACCTGTAATATTGATGAAACTAGTGCATAGCGACTGATTCTGATCGGGATTGCAATATTTCTTGGCTGTGGGTATCAACTGTTTGCTGCAAATCAAATTTTTTTCTACTTGAATTTATTGTTACATTTACTCTCAAATTTTCTACTTGTTCGTATGTAATTGAACTGGTTTCCTTTTCTTTACGTGTTTGTTCGTTGTAGAATTTATTTGTTAGGGAGTTGTGCAAGTTGCCTAATAGTATTGTTAGGGAAAATTAATTTGTTAGGGTGGGGTAATTTTATTTTGTTGTTTTGAGTTTTATTGTTGATTACTGAATATTGTATATTATCCCTAGCATATATTTATTGATTTTTTTCTTCTTGATCTTTGTAGCTTAGTGAGTTATTAGTTCTTAGTTTAGTGGAGTCCGGAGCTAATGGTGGATTAGGATCATGTCATCGGTTGGGGTCGAAGGTAAGGGGTAGGGGTGGTGAGAGGGGCACGGGAGTATCTAAGTTAAGGATAGGGTCGTGGAATATATGATCACTTGCAGAAAAATCCATATAGCTAGTGAAGAGTCTTAAGAGGAGACATATTAACATAGCGTGTGTTCAGGAGACTAGATGGGTAGGGATCAAAGCTCGGGACATAGACAAATTCAAGTTATGGTACTGGGGTAGTTCTAGGAATAGAAATGGTGTAGTTATTCTAGTAGACGAGGACCTTAGGAAATATGTGGTGGAGGTTAGGAGATTTAACAATAGGATTATGTCTATTAAACTTGTAGTTAGTAGGCAGGTAGTGAATATGGTTAGTGCCTATGCGCTCCAAGTGGGCCTGGATGAGGAAGTCAAAAGGCTCTTTTGGGAAGATTTGGATGAGGTTGTGAGAGGCATACCAGAGATGGAAAAACTCTTCATTAGGGGAGACTGTAATGAGCATATTGGGGCAACCACTAGCAGGTTTGAAGATGTCCATGGAGGCTTTGGTTTTTGGGAGAGGAATGGAGGTGGGATGTCTCTCTTGGATTTTGCCAAAGCCTTTGAGTTAGTAATCACTAAGTCATGTTTCCCAAAGAGGGAGAATCACTTGATTATCTTTCGGAGTACAGTAGCTAAGACTTAGATTGATTACTTACTTCTCCGAAAGGGTGATACACACCTTTGTAAGAATTGCAAGGTTATCCCGAGTGAAAATGTCTCCACTCTACATAGGCTTCTAGTGATAGATTTAGAGATTAAGATAGAAAAGAAGAAGGTTATTAATAACCAACCGAGGATTAGATGGGGAGGCTTGACCCCTGACCTTTCACGAGAAATAGAAGAAAAGTTGGGTAATTTAGAGGCTTGGAGTAGTGGCGAAATATGAACGATATGTGGGACACTACTGTTTGTTACATTAGAAGAGTAGCTACCGAGGTACGAGAGATTTCGAGAAGGGCCTTTGGTGGACATCAGGGTGATTGGTGGTGGAATGACGAAGTTCATGGTAAAGTGAAAGCCAAGGAGGCTGCTTATACGAAGTGCTTGGAGTGTAGGGATGAGGATGAAAAACAAAGGCTTAACAAGATATATAAGACGGCTAAGACAGAGACAAAGATGGTGCTGACGAGTCCTAAGACAACAACGTTTATGCGCCTATATGAGGAGCTAAGTGATAAAGGCGGGGAAAAAAGATTGTATAGGCTCGCTAAGGAGAGAGAAAGGAAATCTCGAAACTTGGACCAAGTGAAGTGCATCAAGGATGAGGAGGGTGAGGTGTTGGTGGACGAGACTTCCATTAAGCTAAGGTAGCAAGCTTACTTTCATAAAATCCTAAACGAAAAAGGAGACAAAGGTATTGAGTTGGGTAAGTTCGCACACTCAGAAATTCATCGAGATTTTGGTTATTGCAGGCGGTTCAGAGTGGAGGAGGTTAGACGTGCTATTAGTAGGATGAAGAGAGCGAGACCATTGGACCTGATGAGATCCTAGTGGATTTTTGGAAGAACATGGCCAAGGATGGCATAACATGGTTGACTAGACTGTTCAATACTATTATGAAGACTGCCAAGATGCCTGATGAATGGAGAAGGAGTACAATGGTCCCATTGTACAAGAATAAGGGTGATATTAAAAACTGTAACAATTACAAGGCTAACAAGTTGTCAAGTCACACTATGAAGGTCTAGGAGAGAGTGGTGGAGATGAGGGTGAGAAAAGTAGTGTCTATCTTAAAGAATAAGTTCGAATTCATGCCGGGACGGTCGACTACTAAAGCAATTCATCTTGTTCAGAGATTAGTGGAGAAATATAGGGAAATAAAGAAGGACCTTCATATAGTGTTTAGTGATCTCGAGAAGGCCTATGATAAAGTTCCGAGGGATGTCCTATGGAGGTGTCTAGAGGCGAAAGGTGTCCCAATGGCATATATTAGAGTGATAAAGGACATGTACAATGGAGCAAAAACTCGGGTAAGAACAGTGGGAGGAGACTCAAAGTATTTTCCTGTTGAGATGAGACTTCATCAAGGAACTGTGTTGAGCCTTTTTCTGTTTGCACTGGTAATGGATGAGCTGACGCGGTCTATCCAGGAGGAGGTCCCTTGTTGTATACTATTTGCAGATGACATAGTACTAATTGATGAGACTCAGACTAAAGTTAATGATAGATAGGAGGTTTGGAGACACGCTTTGGAATCCAAAGGGTTCAAATTGAGTGGAACCAAAACAGAATACATGGAGTGCAATTTTAGTGTTGCGGGGGATGAAGCAGACACTGATGTGAGGCTTGCGACTCAATCTATCCCCAAGAGAGATAACTTTAAGTATCTTGGGTCCATCATCCAGAGTAGTGGCGATATCGATGATTATGTCACACACCGTGTTGGGGCAGCATGGACGAAATGGAGGCTTGCCTCATGAGTATTGTGTGATAAAAAAAAATACCACCTAAGCTTAAAGACAAGTTTTATAGAATGATGGTTAGACCATCTTTGTTATATAGGATGGAGTGTTGGCCTATTAAAAATTCACATGTTCAGAAGATGCAGGTTGCGGAGATGAGGATGTTGAGATGGATGTGTGAACATACCAGGAGTGATAAGATTAGGGATGAGATCATCCGATAGAAGCTAGAGGTAGCTCCTGTGGCTAACAAGATGAGGGAAGCGAGACTGCGGTGGTTTGGACATGTGCAGAGGAGTATCGATGCTCCTGTTAGGAGGTGCGAGAGGTTGGATTTAAGGGATACACAGAGGGGGTAGAGGTAGATCGAAAAAGTATTGGGGAGAGGTGATCAGACAAGATATGACGAAACTTCACCTTATCAAGGACATGACCTTAGATAAAAAAGAGTGGAGGTTGCGTATTAGAGTAGACGGCTAATAGGTTAGTAGGGGTAGGTCAATATATAACTTGGTGATAGTAGGATAGTAGGAGTAGTGATGTCGTTACATCGTATGTTGCCATTATATTTGTTTACTTTTAGCGTATTTACATTGTCTATATATTTTGTGTTGTTATTTTTCATTTTGTTATGTTAAATTTATCGTATTTGTATACTATCATGTGTTTTTCTTGTCCTTTCTCTTTTCTATATCTAGTTTATTCTGCTTTTGGATTTATGAGATGAAGGTTTCCAAGAAACAGTCTCTCTACCTCTATGAAGTAGTGGTAAGGTATGCGTAAATTCGACCCTCCCCAGACCCCACTTGTAGAATTTCACTGAATATTGTTGTTGTTGTTATATACACTTTTCAAAATTTTGGATCAATTTTTAATATTCTCACTTTATGTTATATATCTTTAACCAAAATTTTATATTATTTATATTCTTACTTTATAATATCTATTTATACCCTACCCTTTCAAATTTCAATAGTAGAATTTCACTGAATATTCAAGTTATACCTATCAATTAAAACAAATAAGACATGAGGTTCGGCTTTGAACCCCAAACTTATTGAGATACTCCTAAAAACATGTCCTTTTCCCGAATCTTCCTTTTCTCTGCAAATCCATTGTGAGCACGTGGAATGATTTGTCCACCTTCTTTTTTTAAAGCTTTGACTAACTCTAAATTTATACTCTAAAATCCCATTAACGTTTCATGCTTTCTTATGTGGTAAAGCTGCAAACTGCAGTCCAGTTTTCACTTAAAAGATTTTTTTTCTACTCCCTCCGACCTCTTTCCATTTTTACCAATTTATGGAATTGTGTGATCCTATAGGAATCTCTATAATTTTACACTTGTATTCTTTTTCTTTATAAGAAATAAATCTGCCAAGTTAAAGATAAAAAAACAAATAAAAATAGAAGGAGCAGATTAATGTTTTATTTATTTAATTTTAAAAAACCAAATAATTTATTATTTTAAATTTTGTTTCATCTTTATTATTCAAAATACTACTAGTAATTATCCTTAATTTATTTTTTAAAAAGTAAAATAACTTATAATAATTAAATATAATATAATAAAATTGTTATTTTATTCGTTATTTTTTAAAGAATGTGTCGATCAAATATTAACAAAGAAAACAACTTTCGAAGAAATTATTTCAAACACAACTTTGACGTTAGAATTTTTTCTTTCTAACTTAAATGTTTTGGATACTTTTTAATTCATCTTTGTGAAAATACCTACTTAACATTTTACTTCATTTCAAAAGTCAACAAAACCACTGCCAATTTGGTGGTTGTTACCTTAAATACAACGGGCCGGAACCCTTATTTTCTTCTTAGGTGGTACATTGAAAATCAAAATATCATTCTATTTTAATTTTTATGACCGTTTAGGTGGAGAAAATATTTAAGAATTAAGGAAAATCTTTACTTTATTTATCAAATTATTCTTGTTAAAGTAATTTTATTGCTTATTTTTAGTTAGTTTTTTCCACAGTAAATTAAAGGAGACGATGATAATAAATAACTGTCAAATTAAAAAAAAGATACCTAACAATTTTTCAAAAATAATTAAAAAAACAAAATGAGCCTGAAAAATATTTTTAGCCTTGAATGTTTACATACCCCTTCAATTGAACATCTAGTTCTTGAACAAATCACCCGACCCCCACCCCCAACCCAAAAAGAAAAGAAAAGATCAATTCTATAAGATGCAGAAGATTGAGTAATTAAGTGTTACATGATTACTATTAAAAAGTAATTGAATTGCAGTGAAAATACAGAAACATGTTGACTTTATAATTGTTGCAAAATTGACTAAAGTTTCTTACATTCTATACGAATATGAATTAAGTTAAGGTAATAAAAGGAGTTACAGGACATAAGAAGAATGGTCAAGAATTTTACAGATTACCCCCGAGGATTAGAGAAAAAAGAGTAGTTCACTTCTTCAGCTTTTCATTTTTCTTCACCCAATCTAGCTCTCTTCTCCGCCAACATTGTAGATCTGTGCGATTCCGACACTTTTTATTTAATTTCACATTCTCCTCCTTTCAATGGAAAACAAACAACGCAATCAACAGAGTGACGAGAAAAGAAGTTTTGGGGAGCTTGAAAGCAGCAGATTGTGAAGGCGGTGGAGGATTATAGAAGTAGAATGGAAAATAGGGAACAATTGGATTTGGAGGTGGAGGAGTAGGGCCAGAAGGGTAATTTTGGTTGGGTGGAGGGTAGTAATTACCAGTTGATCCACCTGGTGGAGGTGGTGAATTGTAGTAATTACCACCGGAGGAGGGCGATGGTGGCGGTGGAGAGTAGTAGTAGTTTCCCCCGGAGCTAGGGGGAGAGGGTGGGGGAGGACAATTATTAGAGGGAGATGGCGGTGGAGGAGACGGCGGCTGAGGTGGTGGCGGAGATGGGGTGGCGCAAGGGTTGTCACATGCCGCGCACATTGTACATTCAATCTGGTACTTTGAACCTGCCCAAGTCATCCCATTTGCAATTACCAAATTTCTCTCATTTTCCACAGACATAATCATCACCATGATGATCAAAAGAGCAAACTTTACTCCCATTTTGCCCCACCCTTAGAAGAGAGAAAATTGTAGGTAGCTAGAGAGAGTGTTATAGAGAACTCACACACAACTGTTTTGATTTGGTTAGTGGAGATGGAAAGGGGAAAGGGTAAAGCAGAGGTCACTTGTAAAAGAAGCTACACAAAATGCTCTAATCTTTTTGAGACATTAAGAAAGATGTTAAATTATAAATATAGTAGAACAGTACTGACCAGTGGAGTAGGGTGTGAAATTAAAGTGAAGTGAGGAGCCTTCATGTTCAAAAAAAGAGACCACCGACACGTTTTACTTTTCTTACTCTTACGGCGAACACGCAACCAAGGGCATTCTCGTCCATATGCTTCGGGCAATGGGTAGGTTATACTAGTTTCAAGCTTTTATCATTACGGAAATATATTGTGAAATTATTTAAAATGAACTCAATTCAAATTATTTATTCACTTATGTCACTTTTTATTTTTTTTATTCCGCACATAATGTTAACATCATTATTTTATGATACTTTGTCAAAATGTATCATATAAAGTTAAGTTTCATCCTCTATGATACTCTGTTAAATTGGGCTCTATTTTTAAGAAATTATTAAGACTCCATTGGTATATGATACCATAGTAGCATTATATAGAATTGTACTTAATCTTGTGGGATACTTTGTTAGTATATTGATACCCTCTCAGTATCTCTCATGAACAGCTAAGTCCTGGGTGTGACCTTACGACCGAAACCTCAAAGGATTCCAGCCAAGCCATCTTACATATTATTCATGAGCATATATAAAGCATATAAATATCATTCAATCAATCGACTAGTAGTAAAGGGAAGTCTCAATATTAAATCCTTAGAAGGGAGAAATCAAGTAAAAAAGGAATCTAAGTAGACTTTTACACTTGGTATCACAATGCACTTCAGGGAATTGGAAAGAGTGTTGGTGACCATCAAAAGGAAGCACTACTAGAAATTTGACCTTTTGCCATGGTTCCAGAACTGTTGCAATAGGCTATAGTTTCGTCGCTGTAGGTCTATGGCCACAGTTTGAGTAATCGCTACATTAGGTCGCGTAGCAATAGATCTATTGCTACGATTCTTCCTACGGTTACCATAACCGTAACAATTGAGGTCCCTATTACGACAGTTTTGTCCTTTAAGAATATTCAGCGGTTTGTTTTATATTGAGACGGTTTTTAACCGTAGCAATAGTACTATAATGCTACAATTATTTCTATACTATTGCAACTTTTTTTCGTGTCTATTCAATAATCCTTCAGTCTATTGCAACAGTTTGATATTAGTAATGCAACGGTTCTATAGCATTATGGTTGGTAAATTCATAGCTATTGCTACGGTTATTATTTGATAGTTCTACGGTTCTTTACCTATTACAACAATTATTATTAAGCTATTGCAACAAATAATTTGGCTATTGCATGCAATAATTTTATGGTACCACTTCATGCACAGATAAAGTACTGCTATAATTTTATGTAACATAGTAATTTAACATGAAAATCAATCACAAAATAATATCTATTCATTATCAAAATTACAATTCAAGAAGATTCACATACTGATCATTTAATTTGGTAATTAATTAATATCGATAAAGTTAAATATACATATGTCATGTTTTTTACCATTCAAAAAGGGTGAACACACCATAGCTTTAAATTCTCAAAAATACAATATTTCTAGAATGTAGGTAAGTGATCACCATAAGCCCAATCCATCTCCTAGGTCAAATCCTCCATATTGCTCTCATCCCCTTCAATGTCATAAAAAATAATGAAAATACAATCACATTGTGATTGATGTTAGAAACAGTACCAATGATAAAGAAAACGAATAAAAGTGAAGATGATTATGATATGCATCTTTATAAAAACTTAAAAGGGCCTTGTAGGCCACCGCTTGCCGACGACGGAACGCATTGTAAATTAAAGGGTCCTAATTAACCTTGGAATTAGTTGGAAAGGTGTGTTTAGTTTATACCATGTACTGTTATTAATCAAGATGAGTTGTGCTATATATCCATCCTTCATGAATTAAAACTAGCAAACCAAAAGAAACTTAAATTGCAGGAAGTCAAGAAACCAAAAGAACCTGCAGCAGCCTTAAAATCTAAAAATAAAAGATGCAGAATAAGAAAATGAAGAATCTAGACCATAACATTGAAGATAATCGACAGGAGAAGTAAAATCAGGTCAAGTAAGTGTTCAAACCCAAGCAAATCTGATTTTTCTTATGCTGCTAAGGTGGTACATGACATAAAGATGCTTCCACGGGCACTATTTCTAAGGAAAAAATATATATAGCTTGGATGCCATGTCTACATATCCTAAGGTTTCTAATAATTTCAACAAGAATATCACCAACCAAAAAGTCAAGGCTATCAACATTCAAACTCACAATACTGGTACTACCAGACTGTAATTTGTCATAACCTGTGCAAAATTCCAAAAATGATTAGGGGCTGGAACCAGCAAGGCCCCACTACTGAAATAACAAGCTGGTAAAGAGCAAGAGGATCGTTGGTCTTAATGCTTCCATATATAGTCTTAATGCTAGTCTTAATGCTTCCATAATTTCAGCAAAAATATCACAAGTTGGTAAAGAGCAAGAGGATCACTGATAACACTAGTCTTAATGCTTCCATAAGTAAGGTGAAAAAAGGAATCCAAGCTCCAACAACTTAAATCACAAAAGCAGCATATAAAGCTGGTAAAAAGCAAGAAGATCACTGGCAAACTCAGAAAAGAAGGAACAACAAGAACCAATAGAATAAGATTTATAGACTTGTATCAGCCCCAAAAAAGATGAAGGCAAGCAGCAACAGAGACCTTAATGGAAACATGTATGGTTTCTAATAAATATCGACTTATAATAACAGTAAGTTTGATTTACACATGCAGGAACGTCAACAAAGCACTACAGAGGAACCCCAACAGTACAGAGGAATCCCAGCAGAACAAAGATATACACATTCAAAAAACGTCAACAAACATGCAGGAATGTCAACAAAACTGTCACAACTACACATTAAAGCGAGACTTGATAAACTTGAGACTTGATATTTAAGCGAGCCATAATTTTGAAACAAACCTGAACTGCAAAATTGATTTCACAACAAAACAGTCTCAAGAGAGAAAGAAACAAAGAGAAAATGGAGAACCAAAATAGAGTTATAAGAAGAAGAAGATGATGAAGAAGAAGTAACAGTAGCAGAAGAAGAAGAGGAAGAAGAAGCAACAACAACAAAAGAAGAAGAAAAAGTTGAAATAGACAAACAATAACCTAGATCATCCGCTTGTCCAGATGTTCATTCTGCTGGTGAAGGAACAGATAATGCTGCTAGTATACTTGGATCTTCAATTAATCCTGCACGCTGAAGTTGTGCAACTACATCTGTTATAACTTCTTGTCGCATAGTTCTCCTTTGTTTCTCCAGTTTTTGCATCCTTTCTTGCATTTGTTGTACCACATTATTTGTTGCATCTAAAGTTGGTGCAGAATTGCCATTTTTTTAAACTAGTCTTTGTAATCCCCAATCCATATAGCCTGAGACGACCCGGATGTTCAGGGCCCATGACGATTGAAAATGCATCACTGGACTGACCATTCTCACTCATTTCTTTTTTAATTTCCTCCATTTCAACCTAAAAAATTAAAGTATATCAACAGGCACAACCATGTAAACAAAATTTAGAATAAATAATGATCTCAATAAAAAATTGAAGTCATCAGCATTCATACAATTTTACTTATTGTGTTTTCATTTGAGGCCTTGTACAAATGTCCAAATTTTCTTATTCTTGTAGCAACAAAGACCTCCTTTTGTGACACAATTTCCTTCTCTTTTTCCTATTCACATAAAAATAGATAGTAAGAATTGCTTAAATGATAGCTAATGACTTCACAATAGATAAAAGAACATACCAATTTATTATGAACTAAAGCAAAACTCTTTTTGCCAGCAGTGTGTGGATTCATCAGCTTTTTCCGATTCTTAGTATTAGTTTTGGACATTTTCTGCAAACAAATATAAACCAACAATGTTAACTGAAAGTATATGAGTGTTATAGTAACTACAGTCTTCGAGTGTTATAGTAACTACAGTCTTCATAACGATTTGACTATAATAATATTGCAACAAAGAAGAGAATAGTAAAAGAAGAATGTGTAAAAGGAAAAAGTAAGCTGCAAATATGATATTTGAAATACATTTTACCTTGAATTTTTCAGACTTCCAATATTTGAGGAGCTCTCTAAACTGATATTCTGGAATATGATGGGTTTCTTTGACATGATAACTTATCATTGTCATATGGGTCATAATGATTTAACTTCAGCTGTCTTCTATGCCTTCTCCAAGCCTCTCGAATTGTTGCTAAAGTCCATGCGTTTGCAGCTTCAGGAATAATGTATTTCTCCTACAAGTCGGTGTCATTCAGTTAGCTACTAAGTGTAAAATACTTTAACAAATAATTAAAAATTGAAAATTCCAAACCTTCGTATAATCCCATAAATCTTTTTTTGTCTTCATGTTCCTCCAGTGAAATACATCAAATAGGCAAGGAGTCGCAGTTCTTGCCAATGTACCTAGGAAGCTACTTAACTCTGTTACAACTTCATCAGTAGGATCAACGGGCTGATTTTGCCCATTGAGTAGGATCAGTTTACGCTCTTTTCAGGCATGTACCTTAGGCATTTGCGTTGTACCTCTTGTGTTCTTAATGGAAATGCCTTCAACTATAAAAAATATAGGGAATGAGAAATCACGGATGAATCCAATATGTTTCTTAGCTTATATGTTACCTTGTTCTTCTGGTTGTTCATTTACTGGAGGAGCGACAGAATTCATTTGATCTTGATCCTCTACAGCTTGCTTCTCTAGAGTCTGCTCCTCTACAGATTGTCCATCAGCTTTAGATTGTGGTGCTACTATTTGTTGCTCCTCAATCAATTTAGCAGATGCTCTTTCTCTGATTGTATAGCTTCAACAATATCATTTGTTGTCAAAACCCATCGTTTTTTATTTTCCAAGAATGATAATGATCTAGGTTTAGCATATGTCTTATTTTTGGCTTTTTTATTTCTTTTGAAGGCTCTTGTTAACTCATGACTGTCTCAATCTGTATAAAAATAAGACAAAATAAGTTAAACACGTTCAGGAAAGACAAAATAAGTCTAAGATTGGAAGAAAGATATTTTCAATTACTTATATTATTGGTATCTAATATCTCTATAATGAATCCACCAGAAGGTTCGGTCAAGTATAATCCACCTGAAGATCTAATATCTCCTATGCGATTTTTTTTCTAAAAAACAATATTATAAGGAGCACTGTAAAAGTTTTAGCAAGAAAAAAAAAGACATGACAAAATTAATTAGAGATCCTATGTAATTGTTTGAGAGATGGAAATGGGGACTTGATACATGCGGAAGGGGAAACCATTGAGGATATTCCTAACTGCGGAGGCTAAAGCCATACTTGAAGCTAGTAAACATTGCAAGCAACAATAGCACATGAAAATAATAATTGGAATAGATTCAAGACTATTGTGGAAAATATTACAAGGAGAATGGATAGCACCATGGAGCATCAGTAATATAATAGCAAAGATACAGGAAAACATGCAACACAGGGAGCACATCTATCAGCATGTTATGAGAGAAGGCAATCAACTAGTAGATTATGTGGCTAATAAAGCAATAGACAGTGGTACATGCATTTTCAAGGATGCCAGTCAGAAGGGCTACTCTTTTTCAGTGGCTTCCCTTCAATCTCTGTTTCTCTTCTAGCTATTTTTTTATCACAGAAGTTGAATTTTTCAGTTAACTAGCAACCAGAGATGCAATTGAAGGGGCTCCTATTTGTTACTTTTTCTCCGATCAAAATTCAAGGAGCTTACAAAATCCAAAAACATAACTGGGAAAAATGGAAAAATAAAAGTACCTCTTTTAGCTAAAATGAAAAACAAGCACATTCATATAGAAATTAACAAATAGATATAAAAATAGAAGCCAATCAGCAGTTGACATTGATATGATGGAACTCAGAATGGAATTTAGTACTTACTACCCAAAAATGAAGAGGACTATATATTTGAATAAGTTCGTAAAATCCTTTGTCAATCATATGCCTCCATCCAGTCCCAATAAGTATTATCAAAGTCATCCTCCTCTTCCAATGTTTCCGTAGGTACATCTTGCAAATGTTGTGCAACGGAAGGCATATCAATGATATCTACAGGGAAATCTTCTCTGGACCATCTCACATCATCAACATCAAGTAATCTTTCTGATGAACCAATATCATCATTAGTCTCCCTCCAAAATGTTTTTTCAATATTAGGACAATTCTCTCCCTCCAAATCATACAAATCAACACGAACTTTATTTGTCGCATAGTAAACATTTTTCTCAATTGGATCTTCAACATAAAATACTTGATACACTTGAGATGCTAATACAAAATGATCATCTGTACTACATTTTTTGTTGAAGTATACGCGAGTCAAACCATATTCATCGATTTCATTATGAAACCAATCACATTTGAATAGTACTACACTAAAACAACCCAAATAATCGATCTTAATGATATCCTGAATAATTCCATGATAGACAACCATTCCATTGACAGGCTTTTGGTCTTTTGTACTAGCAAACCTATCTGTTGTTTCTGACAAAGTCACTCCACTATTTTGACTCTTACATGGGACATCCCGTGTCTTTGTATGAAATCGATATCCATTAATGAAATATCCAGTATATCCTTCAGCCACAAAGTTAGGCCCTTTGGCTAGCCATCTTAAGTGATTGGACACTTCAATATTTTGAACTTTTTCTCTAAACCAATCACCAAATTCTCTGCTATGGATCTTTACTTTTACCCATGCATTTTCTCAAGTACGATTATCAACTAAATTCTTATGTTCCCTGCAAGTATATATTGAAATTTAATTAATATGAATTTACAAATAAAATCTAAAATACATTATCACAACGTATAAATAAAATTCAAATCAAACAACCATTTTATCTTACTTGATGAATGTCTTGACTTGCTCATCTCCAGTATTAAACAAAACATATTGATGTGCTTCAAACCACTCATGATGCTCCATGTTGAAAGTCTGGCCTTTCCTTTTGTTATCACTTTCGATTGGATGACCTATCTTTGGAAATAAAGGTGAAAAATTATCTCCTTCTTCTTGAGTGTCCTCATCATCCTCAATTTGATACCTACTGAATCGTGTCTTCACCCAATCAGGTAGGTATCTTGAACAAAAGGTCAAACACTCCATAGCTGAAAATTCCTCTACTATTAATCCTTCTGGATTTTTTCGATTACGAACAAGCCCCTTGAATTCACACATAGTTCTTTCACTAGAATACATCCAACGCAAATGAGTCGGGCCCCCAAGTTTAATTTCATCTATAAATAGATAGGTAAATGTGTCATTATATAAAAAAAGGAGAGAGGAAAAATTTTTCAAGCTCTCATTCTATATTTATGATTTCAGCCTTCAACTTATCAAGATCACATCTTCTTATAACCTTACTACATATAGCTCTAAAAAAATTTTCCAACCTAATTAGAATCAAAGACACATGTTTGGTAACACTTTCCTGACAGCAACTTGGAGCAAGTAATGCAGTATGAAATGAGCATAATGGCTTTTGTATCCCGATACTTTCATCTCTTCAATTTGCACATGATTTGATATATTAGAGGCATGCCCTTTTGGTAATTTGGCACCTTTTAAAATTGTGCAAAATATCTTTTTCTCCTCTGGTTTCATGGAAAAGCAAGCTTTAGCAAGACGAATGTTTCCAGTATCATCATCCCTTACCGGTTGAAGCTCTTTGCGTATCCCCATCACTTGCAAGTCATAGCGAGAATTTATGTGATCTTTGAACTTTCCAAGTATATCCAACAAAGTTCCAAGCAAACTATCACAAATATTCTTCTCTATATGCATCACATCAAGATTGTGCCTCAGTTTGTTGGTTGCCCAATATGGCAATTCAAAAACTATAGATTTCTTTTTCCATGGACCATCATTCTTCTGTTTTCTTTTCTTTTGCCCCTTTCCAAAAACATTATTGAATTCATGTAGTTCTTCAAGCACTTGTATGCCTGATAAGGGAGTAGGTGCAACTTTATGCTCCTCTTTACCATAAAATAATTTCTTATCTCTTCTATATGGATGATCAAGAGGTAGAAATGCCCGATGGCCCATATAACTCATCTTATAACTATGTTTGAGATATTGAGAAGAAGTATTATAATTACAAGAAGGGCATTCCCATCTCCCCTTGGTACTCCATCTAGAAAGCATTGCTAAGGCTGGAAAATCACTTATTGTCCATAATAAAGCTGAACGCATAGTAAATGATTGGTTAGTTTTGACATCATATGTTTTGACTCCCACTTTCCATTTTTCCTTAAACTCTTCAATCAATGATTGTAAGTATACATCTATATCATTCCCAAGAGACGATGAGCCTGGAATAATCATCGATAACATTATATACTCCGGCTTCATACAAATCCATAATGACAAATTATAGTTCATTAACATAATCGGCCATGTGCTATGGGAAATGCTCATAGTGCAGAATGGGTTAAAACCATCAGTTGAAAGACCCAATCTAACATTACGAGCATCACGAGCAAAGTCGGGGTGAAAGGAATCAAAATCCTTCCAAGCTTCTCCATCAGCAAGATGTCTTAAACTTCCATCTTTGGGGCGTTTAGTAGTATGCCATCTCATAGCTACAAATGTTTCGGCACACATGAATATCCTCTGAAGCCTAGGCTTTAAAGGAAAGTACCTTAAAACCTTTGCTGGAATTTTAGTGCCCTTATTAGTTAAGCCATCATTAACATTCTTCCATCTTGAAGATCCACACACGGATCAATTATCTAACTTTGCATTGTCTTTCAAAAATAACATGCAATCATTAGTGCATGCATGAATTTTCTCATAATGAAGACCTAAATCTTTTATCACCTTTTTTGCCTTGTAAAAAGACTCAGGTATCTGAGAAAATGGAAATGCATCTATTATCAAGTCTAACAAGTCTAAAAAGGCAACATCAGTCAACTTGTGAAGACCTTTAAACAAGTATAATCGGATGGTGAAACTCAACTTAGAAAAGTTCTTACACCCTAGATACAACTCTTGTTTTCCTTCCTCAACCAATTTTAAAAACTTTTTTGCTTCTTCAGATGGTCTCTCCCTCACTCCTTCATGCCCCAAGTCATCTTCTACATTTATAAAAGTATCATGAAGTAGTTTATCAATATCGTCATGCATGTCGGAACTTTCATCATCATTTGTTGGAGATAGATCTTCTCTTGAGGAAAATCCTTCTCCATGAAAAACCCATTTGGTGTTTCCATGAATGAATCCGCGACAAATCAAGTGATCCTCAACCACATTTCGACAATGCCAATAATGAGTAAAGCACTTTTTACAAGGGTATAATGTTTCATTTCCTTGAGAGGCTCGTAAATGCCTTATCAAGCAAATCATTAACTCCATGAATATATTCATCGATGGATCTTCAGAGATCCATCCAACTTTTATCTCCCGTATCCATTGAACACCCTAGTGACAGTACGCAAAATATTAAAGTTGATAATTATAGTTCATGAGTATAGGCAGTATAAAGAGAACTTAATCTCAATGTTTCAAGATATTCTTTTACCTTTTTTATTCTAACAAAATCATGATTGTAAATGAACTGTCTTACATATTGTGTGAGTAAATTTTAATTACACAATCTATATATAATGGATATGGTTGTTGTCAATTTCAAAAATGAAGAGAAACAGTTTGCCACAATCTTTGGGAATTGACTTTTATGCCACAATCACAAGAGCCAGATTCCATGAAAAAAGAGAAATGTCGAGACATTTCAAATTCAACCAGATGCATTACCAGAGGATTAAATTTCATACTAACATATTTTACATGGAGTAACTTGTTTTTTCAGTACTTAAATTCAGGGAATTAAATTATTCAGCTTGGTACAAAATTTACTCCTCAGATTTGAGTTTTATCATACAACGCCTAACATCATTTCAAAAGTGATTGAAAATGTAGTAATAGCTACGAATAAAGATGGAGAGATTTGAGGAAGCAAGAGGCAGAAAAACAACCTACCACAGATAAAATGCACAAGATGCCGAATGTTCAGATTTCACCACAAAATAAAAAACATAATCACTTGGTATATCTGTACAAGGAGTAATCTAATAAGGGTAAAAGGACTATTACTCTTTAACAAGCAAAAATTCCTATCACGGAGCAAAAAAATAAAAAATAATAGGTAATAAAAGCCTGATCACAGGGACATATAGCTTACTAAAGAGTAAGCATCAATATATCACATTGCACAAGTACTTATAAAGTTATGTTCAGTTAAAACTTACGAGGGGGAAAACAGATCAATTTTAATTTCTTCTCCTTCATTGAGCAAGGTACAAAAATGAATTTAACTCAGTGAAATGTTCATCTTGAGACATATGAATCTAGTTTTTTAGTAGTGATTCATGTAGCCTTATGCTTCATTTAAATGTAAATCAAGTCATAAATCAACTTACACTTCATTGAACAAAAAATGTAAAATCAAGTCATAAATTAGAACCACAGAGATGCAGGGAAACAAATGGTTAAAAGAAAAACTGAAGATCAGATATAGACTTAGCCGATTTCAGCACGAGCCACTAAATCAACAAACACAAAGACTTTCAACCGAAAAACCAAAGTAATGCAGAACATATACTTCAACAAATCATAATGTCAACAATAAGGTAAAATGAGCTCAATATAGTGAACAACATATGATAACATATACCAACATATATTGAAGAATCTGACAGAACTAGCTGAGAATAGACTTCCTTTCAAAGAATCAACAGAGAACTTTGAAAAATTGGATACTAACATTAGCAAATAACATAAATTTTAGAAACCTAGTTGTTATTCTTTATGATTTTTCAAAATCCTTTAATGAAATTTCTGATTTTAAAAAATAAAGTACATGCACTACAAATTACACATTGTGGGGACTTAGAAATCAAGAAATAGGCAGAGAAATAAAAAATCGTACCTCTGGAAGTTCAAAGTTCTCTGTGAACACAAACCCCTGAGAACTTGAGATGTATTTCTAGATCTTTGAGAGATTCGCAGCTCAACGAGGTTGTACCTCCAATAAAATCCACCAGAGCTCGACCTTTCACCTGGTTCACTTGAGAGAGGCAGATTTTGGGTTTTGGGTGTTTGAGACGACAATGATGAACTAGAGACGAGAAATAACGGAGATGAGAAATGTTGAACGGAGACGAGGAATGATGACCGGAGATGAGAAATGCCCTAACTAACAATCATCTTCTTCTTTGTTTGATGAACTGGAGATGACGTGAGAACAACGAGGTTCTGTGTTTTTTGCTTCTGCAGAGAGCGTTTTGGAAATATTTTTAAGAGTAAAAATATATGTTAGGCGCCGGTACCCTAATTAGTGGAGGGAAATATAATAATTTTTGGTGGTAAAATCTTTAACTTTCGCGGGATTTTTTTATTTTTTTTGGCTAAAAACCGTTGCATAAGTCCTTTATCGCAACGATTACAAACAACCGTTGCAGTATGAAATTTATAGCTACAGTTTCTATGCTAATAGTACGGTTTAATTAATCATATATTACCACGGTTCCAAGCGTAGATATAAGCCATATATTGCCACGGTTTTGAAACCGTTACCAAATAACCGTAGCAATATATCAAATTTCTAGTAGTGTAGAGATATAACCAATTTAAGAAAGCTATGTTGACAACAACATGGGGAGCATTATACTATCACATCTGGAGGGCAAGGAATTGGAAGCATGACAAGTCATGAAAATACGACTTTTATAATGCTTAATACATAGGACTATTGTGAGTTATTAAGCGGGTTTTGTTAGTTGAATGTGCATTTTATGTTTGTTTGGTAGGAAAAGGAGAATTTCATGGAATTATGGAGGCCAGACTAATTTGGTGCTAAAATTGGCTAAATCGTGAAAGAGCACTAATGGTGGATGATCTGGACACACATATGATACATGTATGTGGCTGGAAAGCAAAGCAAAATAGCAAAGCAGCAACAAAGGTTAAGACGCCAACATCACAAGCTATCTCGAAAAATGATCAAAGATGCGTTGTTGATGTTATGATGGGAATTTATACTGTCCATGACTAGTTACACGACCAAAATGAAAGTGTGAAGATGAGGAGAAGTAGCAACCAAGTTTGCAGGAGTGACTACAACAAAATATAACCAAAAAGGACAAAGGGACACACCACAGGCATGTTCACGACTTGTGGTGATGTTTACTAGCCGTGAAACTGGTCATCCAGGGCATGGGGTTGAAGTGTGTTGTCATAAGACTCACCACGAGTCCTTGCACGACTCGTGGTGCACACCACGAGCCGTGAAGGTATTCATGAAAGACACCAAGACAACCACAAAGGGAAATTCACAAAGGCAGCCTTCCACGACTCGTGTACACCTTCATGAGCCGTAAAGGTGCTCGTGAAGAAGGACTTAAGTGTGGATAATTTTTGCACCAAGGGGAGGACCACAGATCGTGGTCATGATTTTGAGGCAAGTCGCAACTAGAAAACTGGAAATCTTTCACGCACAAGGAGACTTTTCCTAGTCCAATTAGGATTTCTTTTCCCACTTGTTTTAGGATAATTTTATCACTATAAAAAGAAGCTAGGTTTATTTCTTGAGACACCTTTTATTCCCCACATTTTTGGGCTGCTGAGGGAGGATTTAAACATAAAAAAATTCCAGATTTCTCTTAAAAGACATGGCTAGGCAGTAGCTACAAGAACAACACTTTTTGTTGCCAATTAAGATTATTGTTTGAAGTTTGGATCATTTTTTTCGTCTCTGGATTCTTTGCGTGACTTCAATTATTGATTTATCCTTTCTTGTAAGTGATTTAACTATGAATTACTCTATGATTTAAGTTCTAATCCTTGCAAGTTCGATAATCTAGACCCACAACTAGGGTTGTGGAAACCATGACGTTTAAATGAAATAGGCAAACTTATGGTTTTATTGTGACTTGTACTACATGTATTGTGATTTTCTTTGTTTAAAAGTCTTTCTTGATGAGTGCATGCATTGAGAACGTGACCGTATTCGTTAGTGATCAGGGAGAAAATTAATTATTAGGAAAAAAATTATGACCGTAGATAGAAGCATTCGACCTAGGTTTGAGTCACTTGAGCCCGGGAGGGGATGATATAATTAGGCTTGGGGATTAGCTTGTATCTAAAGAACTTGAGACTGGGAGGTGATAGTTATCTGAAATCCAAAATGAGGGTTAGCATTAAAAACATTCTGAGACCGAGAGGACATGAATGACATGCTTCTAGGAGAGACAGGGAGGCAATGTAGAGGTTATCAAACTCTCTAGATTGTACATGCAATGTAACGAACAATATACCCAAGGTTAAGTGCTCACTAATTATACGTCATGGGAAACACAACCCTAGTCATCCATCAAACTCTCTAAGCCTTAGTTTGTTAAGCTATTAGTTCAACCCCTCCCCCCCCCCCTTTTTACTTTTTTGAATTATTTTTTTCTGGAAATAAAACTAATGACCGAAGTAGAATAACTAGTAGAGTTGTTTCAACCTATTCCCTGTGGGATCGATCCTGGCTCTTAGTTGGGTAAATATATTACTAATGATCATCCATATTCTGTAAAAACAAGTATGCTTGAACGTTATTAAAGCACTTTAAAGGAATTCATATACAACCGACTGAAGCGTTAACACAAATAAGAAAGGATATCAGAACTAGATTAGATATTTTTCTATCTCAAAGAGAGCACATAGCAATAGAGAGTTCATGTAGAGGTTGCAAAATTGATAGTTTCATGTTTCTTTTCTTTGGTCGAGACCTGATTCTCGTGGCACTCTACTTGGTAGGTGGTAGTCAGGTGCTCCTTAACTTGTAACACGTTTGTTGGTTTCTGGTAATACATTAACAGTTGTTACCAAAAATAAATAGGCGGGGGTTAAGTCATATCCCTAATATACCCTCAATAAAAAGTAAAGTAAATGTCTCAACTTGGAACTCAAGCTAACAATGAGATCATAAGCACAATGGAAAATACCCCGAAGCAAGAGTGCTTATCAATCAAGTGATATGCTATCAACCTGAATAACCATGAGGAGAGTGAGGAGTGTCCATCTTTCTATTTTTAACAATGTAGAAAAAATATACATTAGTACGTTGGAATGTATTAAGTACATGAGCAATGCATGATATACATAGATATAGGTACATAAAACATGAATGAAATGATACATAAGTCATAATATGCAAGACTACAATATATAAGCATGATGTAAATCTTAGAGTAAAACATGATCATAAGTCATGTGGTCAAGCATCAAAAGATAATAAAGCTTAAAGCACATAATTATTTTGCAGGAGATTACTATAACCAATAATAAGACCATGCGAACTATAACATGGAATCCAATGTAACTCCTACATTGAGAAAGAGGGAGACTACTTTCTAAGGTAGACACTATCATGGTACATTCATTCATTTAATAGTCGGCAGGCTAAATGTGGATCCACTAGTCTAGGCCAAATAAGACGACCTATGGTGACACATAGTTTTAGAAAAGGGGTTGCTATTAGGATTATCTTGGGTAAATAATCTTAAAGCCCACTGGACCAAACCCCACCTTAAGCCTTCTCGATGCCAGATCAAATCTCATAGAATAGTAAATTATGGTATCAGAATCAATCATAAATCAATCATATCTTTGAATCATTGAAAATCGTCATTCATAAGGAGTAGCTCATAAAAACCTTAGGTGATTTGTCAAAGTAAAAGTTATCCTTATCACACATGAATTTTTGTTTAAGTGAGAAAATTCTTTTACTAGCGTTCGTTCATTCATTTAGGATTTCCATAAAAAAAAAGTCATAAGCATTTTCAGAAATATAGGTGAAGTCCTCCTTCATTCTTGATCATAGTTTAATTATAGAATAAATGATCACATAGGTTCAACTTCAAATCAACTTGAAGACGTGCAATTTAATGGAATTTATGCTTAATTATAATAGAAATCATCAATTGAAATCATAATTAGAATAATCCACATTTGTAATCATGAACCTTAGAAAGCATTGTAGAAAAATTACTTGTAAATCATCAAAATCATGCAGTTAGATAATAAATCATGCCAAATGAGTAAATAAATAATAATTGAAAGATAATTCATGCAATTGGATGAGAATCGAACAAGACTCATTATGAGCTCATGAACCCTAGATAAAATTTGTGAGAAATTCAAATGAAAATCATCAATATTAACATAAATTCATATTAAAATAAACTAACAATCATAAACTAAATCATAATTGAAGAAATTAGGTAGGATTTGAGAAGACCCGTAAAATTGCTTCAAAATTAAATGAAAAATTTAGAACTCGAAGGAGCTCCATAGAAGGAATAATTTCATGGATGAAGCCTAACATGCCTTCAAGAAGAAATTGATGGGATTGAAAAGAAATTTCCACGCATTTGAGGCAAATTGCTTGATCTTCAATGAAATTCTAGTTTCGACAAAAAGAAAGCCTTGGGAGTATTTTTAGAGAGAGATTATTAAATTTGGGAATTGAGGGTGAATAATAGGACTAGGAAGGCTGTGGGGTAGTTAATAAGTAAATAAGTAATTAGTCCCAAAAATGTCCATGTACATTAATGAATAGTTTAGGAAAAGAATAAAAGATCCCTCATCAAAATTTGACGAAGGTCCTAGATTGGAGCCTATACGGTCCGTCCAAGGTTGTATGAACCATGCGAGGATCCGTGGAAGGACCCCACCACAAATTTTGGCTAAGGGCAAGGTGGACGGGAGGGGCCACAACTGGTTTAATCACCTATGGGTCATGTATCCTTTTGTGGTCCTATGCCTTAGAGTTGCGCAGTGAGGATTCCCAGGGGTTGTACCATGTGTGCCACATATGGCCCGTGATCCCCATAAATGGCCCATATAGGGCCTCCATCAGGCACCTGGTGCCAAAACGATTTCTTTTAGGAGCCTCCTTTAAACCTTGTTTTTCTACTTTCCAATTTGTAGGGCCTTATAATTATCTCCCCTTGAAAATATTGAATAAGATGGAACTATCTTGAAAAGAACAAAATATACATCTAACAACTTTGCACAGATGCATTAATGCAACTCAACATCAAAATCATGATATTATCAAACGTATGCATCAAATATCATTCTCATAAATATGCATGCCTGAAGAATGACATGGAAAAGCTAGAATATAAGAATTTGAACTTTTTTAACAAGAGTAATTTAATACCTTAGGCTTGAGTGAAAGAGAAAATATGGGGATATCATTTTATCATGTCAGTCCCTGCCTCCTATGTAGCACTTTCTACTTGTTCATTCCTCCATAAGACTTTAACGAACATAATTTCCTCATTCCTGAACCTTTTAACTTGTCGGTCTAAATTTCAACCAGAACTTCTTCATAAGACAAATTTTTTTCATCACCCACATATTCTAAAGGCACAATGGAACTTGGATCACTTACGAACTTTCTCAACGTGGACACATGAAACACTGAATGAACCATAGCCAATTCCATTTGGCAAATCCTACTTATATGCCACCTAGCCAACCTGCTTCAAAATACTATAGGTCCCATGTCTTAAGATTCAATTTTCCTTCTTACCAATGCGTTACACCATTCATGGGGAAACATTTAGATAGAACCAATCTTTCACATTGGACTCAAGATCCCTCTTTCTCACATCTGAATATGACGACTTTTTGTGGCTTTGGGTTGCCTCCAATCTCTCCCTTATGAGCCTCCCATGTCTTAAGACTCAATTTTTCCTTCTTACCAAAATGTGTTACACCATTCATGGGGAAACATTTAGATAGAACCAATCTTTCACATTGGACTCAAAATCCCTCTTTCTCACATCTGAATATGACGACTTTTTGTGGCTTTGGGCTGCCTCCAATCTCTCCCTTATGAGCCTCACATTCTTCATAGCATCAAATACTAAATCGGGACTAATGAATACTATCTCATCTACTTCAAACCATCCCACCAGGATTTTACACCTTCTTCCATATAAAGCTTCAAATGGGGCCATCTCAATACTTAAATGATATTTGTTGTTGTAAGCAAATTCAATAAGCAAAAGAAAGGCGATAATCATATTACCCATTAAACTCCAATACACAAGCTCTAAAAAATATCTTCTAGAGTTTGAATTGTTCCCTCAGCTTGTCCATCAATTTGGAGATGGAAAGCAATGCTAAGCTTAACCTTGATACCAAGACCCCTTTGAAAACACTTTCAAAAGTGTGAAGTGAATTGAGTACCATAATTCAAAAATAATAAACAAGGCATACCATGAAGTCTCAATAATTTTTGAATATATATCTTTGCATAATCTCCGTCATCATTAAAGTCTTAATCGAAAGAAAATGGGCTGATTTAGTCATTCTATTCTACTATTGTCCAAATCGAGTCATATTGTGTTTAGCTATGAGGTAAACCCGTTTTGAAATTCATATTCACATACTCCCATTTCCAAGTGGGAATCTCAATATCAGTACTAAACTTTTCGGTCTTTGATGTTCAAACTTCACTTGTTGGCAATTTGTATATTTGCCACAAACTTTTCTATATCCTTCTTCATGTCATTCGACCACTATACTTTTCTTAAGTCTCTATACATCTGGTGGATCCAGGATGAATGGAATATTATGAGTTATGGGCTTCACTCAATATCATCTTTTTTAAGCTACCAATATTTGGAACACACAACCGGCCTTTCTAAAAAAGTACCCCACCTCTCTGCCAATGATGATTCTGACCCATTATGCACAAGAATACCATCCTCATTTGAGTCACTAAATCTTCCACTCAAACAATCCAATCGATGTACATCTCTAACTAGCTCTTTCTTTTCACTCTCAACATAAAAAACCCTATCTATAAGCATCCTACTAAGTATAGTAGTCACAATAATTATCTTGCCTAAATAATACAATACACTCATGTTATAGTCCTTTTAATGTGCAATCCACCTTTTGTACCTAAGATTCAAGTCGTTTTGGATAAACACATACTGCAAGCTATTGTTATCAGTGAATATAACAACATGCATCCCCTAAAGATAGTGACTCCATATTTTCAATACGAAAATAGCTGTCGCCAATTCAAGATCATGTGTTGGGTAGCTCCATTCAAGCACCTTTAGTTTCCTAGAGGCGTATGCTATAACCTTGTCATATTTCATCAACACACAACCCAACCCAACACTTAAGGTATCACAATAAATCACATACCCAATCTAACCTTCTGGCAATGTCCAAATGAGAGCTGATATAAGGCGATACTTCAAGGTTTGAAAACCATTTTTGCACTCATCCAACCAGTGAAACTTTACCTTTTTTGAGTCAATTTAGTCAAAGGCGATGCAATGGAGGAGAACCCTTCAATGAACCTTCTATAGTATTCGGCCAAACCCAAAAAGCTTCTAATATCCAAAGAAGATAATGGTCTACTCTAATTTTTTACCGCCTCCATTTTATTTGGATCAACCATAATACCATCACTAGACACAAAGTGACCAAGGAAGGCCACCTTCCTCAATAAAAATCACACTTGCTAAATTTGACACAGGGTTTGCAACACAATTTTCAGGTGACCCATATGCTTCTCTTCACTTCAAGAATAAACCAATATATCATAAATGAACACCACCAAAAGTATATCTAAATATGGTTTAAAAACTCTATTTGTCAAATCCATAAAAATAGCAGGAGCATTAGTTAACCCGAACGACATTACCAAAAACTCAAAATGTTCATACGTTGTACAAAATGTCATTTTGGAAATGTCACACTCCCTCACCCTCGATTGGTGATAATCATATTAGAGAACAATTTTGGAGAAGTAATGTACACCTCGGAGTTGATCAAATAAATCATTTATCCTCGAATGTGATATTTGTTCTTTACGGTCACTTTATTCAATTGTTGTTAGTCTATACACATTCGAATGACCCTTCCCTCTTTCTAGCAAACAACAAATGAGCATCCTATGGTGACATGATTGGCCTTATAAAACACTTATGCAACAAATCTTTTTCTTGTTCCTTTAACTCCTTAAGTTTCGCCGAGGCCATATGGTAAGGAGGAATAGAGATGTATTGAGGATCAAGAAGTAGATCTATACCAAAGTAACCTTTTGGGAGGAATATCAGGTAAATAATCAAAAAACACATTAGGGAATTTATTTATAATAGGGACCGACACAAGAGTAGGAGCTTCGAAATTTACATCCCTAACATGGACTAAATGATAGATGCAGCCCTTAGAAATTATTTTATGGGCTTTTAGAAAAGAGATGAATTGGCTCTTAACCATCGAATCACAACCCTTCTATTTAAGAATAGGCTCATTATAAAAGGAACTTGACCCCATGGGCTTTACAATCAATAGACGTATATGAATCATGTAACCAATCCATACCAAGAATGATAATAAAATCGGTCATATCAAGTTCAATAAGATCATATGGAATAACCTTATGCAAGACCAACACAGGACAATTTCTATGGACTTTCTTGGCTAAAACAAAATCACCAACGATAGTAAAAATTGAAAAGGGCTCTAGCAAAGTTTTGGGGGCATATATCCAATCTCATAGCAAGATAAGAAGAAACAAAAGTTAAATTGAAACCCAAATCAAATAAAGCATATGCATGAAAGTCAAAGATCCGTAACATACTCGTAACCATATTGGGAGGATTCTCAACATCTTTCCTATCTTGAAGTGCATTACAACTATTGTGTCATTGAGTACCACTTTGTTGAAAATGTCTACCTTGAATACCTTCACCTTGATATCGACTGCCACCACCACTCTTACAATCCTTAACATGATGACAAGGCTTCCCACACCTAAAGTATACATTAGACCCAACTAGATATTCCCCCTTATGAGTCTTCCCCTACTTTTTGCAAGTGGGAGTAGGTTGAGTACTCAAACTTTCACATTGATCCCTGGGGTTAGACCACTTATCCTTACTAAACATTAGAGTCAGGTATTGGATGAACCGTTGATGTGCTGCTAAAATACAACACTTTTGATGCTTAAAACTTGGAATTTTGTGTGTTCTCAAAGTGATGTTAGTAGGTTTAATGTGTTTTTATGTTGATTTTGCGAGATTATGGGATTTGGGATGATTTTGGGCAAATGTCTATAGAATTAAAGATTTTGATGATTTGCGGAGCATTGTACGGGCCGTGGTTTATTCCACGAGCCATAGGATGATTCACAGGTCAAATCTGGGGAAAGATTGATTTTCAGGAGTTGAAAAGTACAAGTTGTCAGATGAGTCATAGAATGCTTTACGACCCGTATGTAAGTTCGTAGGTTGAAGATAAGAAAATATGTTGAATGCTGAAGTGTTATCAGATGAGGTCACTTACAAGTCGTAAGTTAGATGGCAGGTCGTGGATAAGATCGTGCTTGGAGGATCAAGATTTTGAAGAGTTTCAGAAGAGTAAGCAGACAAGATCCTTTATGGTCCATAAGTCAGAAGACGCCCCATAGAAAGGTCTTGTAGGTTGAAGACAATTTGTAGAAAGTGCAGAGTACGAAGCCCAGGTATAGGCCATGATTTCATCCACGACCCATAACCCTGAGTTGCCAAATCTAGTTTGCCTATTCTATTTTGAATTTGTATTTTACTTATTATAAATAGGTTTTTTGGGATTTTTCTTAGGAGGAGGGACAACAATGTCTAGGAACGAGTATAGACACTTGAGAACTCATATTTTGTGATTGCTTTGATTATATATTGGGGTTATTACATTGCGATTTCTTGTGGAGATTTTAGATTTCTTGTTCTTCAATTCATCATTGTAAGTGTTTAATTGTGCTATTCCATAACATGATTCTTTCATCTACAATTATCATACATAGCTAAATCTACAACTAGGGTTGTGGGAACCATGAGGAACTAAGAAAGTAAAAAAGGATATTCTATAATTCTTAGAAAGTGTGCATGCGTGTATTAATTATCTCTTCATTTAAAATGCTTTTTAATAGTGGCCAATGTTAGAAGTAGCATAGTTTTTACTTACTAGATCAAGGGGATGATGAATGGGACAAGGGATAATTAACAGGATTCAATATGATCCCTCTTGTCTAATCAACCTAATCGGATCAAGAGATGGTTGTACTGGAACAAAAGGTAAGGGTTAGTAATGCCCACACTGGTTGGATGGATCAAATTAAATAGTGAAATTTGTCTCTCACCTGGATTATCGATTCTGCATGCTACACACCAGAAAAGATTACGATTATTTGACTATACTGAGTTTGGAATTCATAGGGAACACAATACCCTAGTTACTTTTTTCATTGAATTTACAACACTTGCTCTTGATAACTTGCTTCCTGTTTAGGTTTACTTATTGCATTTGTGAAACCCCCCCTTTTCGGGAGATATGTAGGTTAAAATTCCTCTGAGTTGCTCATAATTACTCTAGGTCTAGACCATATTCCTTGTGGGTTCGACCCTAACCTTAGTTAGGTTATATATTTTGGCAACGACCTCTTATACCTTTAGTGAGAGGTGTAGTTTGGGCGACATAAAGATTTTGATGTCGTTGCCAGGGAATACAACTTTTAGACTGGTTTAATATGGGTAATTTGTGAATTAATCCTAATTTTTCTTATTTTTCGTTTCTTGTTGTTATTTTTATTTCAACATACAGGTGTAGTGTGTGTCCAAGACTCGTAGTTAAGGTAATCCCTACACTCTGTTTAACCCAAAGATCCAGAGAACACTGAGAAAATTACCTAAGACAACACGAAGAACGCTGTGAATGATGCTACAAATGCAACACTGAATCTGAATAATGATAACCCACCACCACTTGAGAATGCGAATCCACCACTATAGGATCTTCAAGCTGCTCCTAACACATCGAATCAATATAGGCTTGACCCTATGGTAGTTGATGTCACCGAAGCTATTGTATTACCTCCTTTAATATATGACATAAAATTTGTTGTTTCCATTGGGTTGTAACAAATGCTGCAGAATAGAGGGTTGTTCGCGGGCTTACTATTAGAGGATCCACATAATCATCTACACAATGTTGTTTTCATCTACAAGAGTATGATGGGAAACCAAAATCTATCCATGATGTCGTTGGGCTTTGAGTCTTCCCATTATCTCTTACAGGCGAAACAACAATATGGTATCCGAACTCCTACAGAGTTCAATCACCACATGGGATAAAATGCAAAAGGCCTTTCTGGAGAGGTTTTTTCGTATGTCGAAGAAGATGAAGTTAAAGGATTAGATCAATAACTTCGAGCAGTTTCCTTGTGATTCAATCAGTACCACGTGGGAGTGATTTACAAAGTGTTTGAGAAGTGTTTCAGACCATAGGATCATTGATGATTCCTTAGTAGAGATCTTCTATTGGGAACTTGATGATAATTGCAAATAAGTGGCTGAGACAATCACTAGTAGCTCATTCTTAGATTGTTCGTTTCTGGTTGTAGCTAAATAACTAGAAAAGGTCGCTAAGACAAACCGTGCATAGGACTCAAGAGACTAGTCGACTACTAAAAGCTTTTTATCAGTTATTATCAATTCAGAGCAAGCTAAGATAAATGAAGAGATGATGTAAGAGTTTGCTCAAATCAGTACTACTATGGGGTTGTTGATGAAGTAGATGCAGGAGCGCGTAAATGCAGTCAACCATTAGCCTCCATGAGCACCCATGTATGAGGAGCCTTCCTATAAGGAGGATACTTGCTTTGTAACTGATCAGATAGGGGGTTTCCAGAACAATGCCCATGGGTCCAATCAGGACTATTGGCTCCAAGGTCAGAACTTCAACAGAGATGGTGATTTGAGAGATAACAATCGAGGTGGCTACTATAATAGAAACAAGGGCCAGGACAAAGGTGGTGATTGGGGACATAAAGATGGTTATAGGAATAGTTTGTATATGCCACCACACAATCATGACTCAGGGGCTAGTAGTTTGAGAATTGAGGAGATGTTCGAAAAATTGTTAAAGAAGGCTGACGCTCAAGATTAGACCTTGAAGGGGAAGATATCTGATATCTTAAGCATTAGTCGAAAGATCAAGTCTCATTCTGTAGCTATCAAGCAGCTGGAGCAACAGTTTGATCAGATGTCTACTCAGTTAAACAAGCGTAAAAAAGGTAAACTGCTAAGCAACACTGTACAAAATCCAAAGAATGATGGGCAGTGCGTGGCAGTGATGACACGGGGTGGCAAGTAGACTATTGACTGATGCCAGTAGATAATGATGAGGTTCGTGAGGAGATGGTAGAAAGCAAAGATGCAGCGAATAGGGATGCTAACTCTAAGGATAAGGTAGTGATGCCAAAGAAATTGAAACTCATACCTAGACCTCCACCTCCTTTCCATCAGAACTCAAAAAGAAGGAGGAGGAAGGTAAGTTTCAACACTTCATCTGCATGTTAAAGTAGCTAACAATCAATATTTCTCTCACTGTGGCATCGGAGAAAATGCACAGCTATGTGATGTCGCTCAAGCTACACCTTATTTTTGAAGGTTAAAGCAGTTGGATTTATGAGCCTATCAAACGGGTCCCAAAATTACATGTTCAGAATTTATATTAGCACCGAAGCAAGACATTATGCACCCAAAAAATTCCCAATACCCCATAAGTAATGTTCACACCCTACACTCTCAATTTTTATTTTACATGCTTATTTGACAAATCGACATGGTTTGAACATTTAGACATTAAGGCTTACACATGTAACCACACATTATTTTTCCATCAATGTATTTTATTCAAGTCGAATGACATGTGAGGACATGGTTTTCTCATAACATCATTCAAACAAAACATGGCCGTACACATTTGTCGGCATTTAATCACTATTAAAACATTGGCAACACTTCGTTCAAAATTAAACACCAAGAACACACGAAAGCAACAATGAATTCGAAACCATACTAATTAGACTACCATATCCATCAATTCATTACAATCTAATCATATCAATTTCGATAGTAAAAGAATTTTAGGACTGGGAATTTATCAAATTTAAGTAAACAAGATGGGAGATTGAAGGAGGAAGCCGAGGAAGGGTAAGCCTGTGAACCCCGTGTTTCTCGTCTTTCATTATATAAATAGTGTGGCGTTATATAAGGTATATCTAATTTTTTGTTAGCACCTAGGGATAATAAGCCAACAATAAGATCAAGCACTTAATGTTTCAAGTCAAAGGAATCCCCTAAATACACATTCGAGTTTAAAGAAATGGCCCAAGTGGCATCTCTCCCTTTTTGGAAGGTTTATATTTTTTACAAATTTTATAATAAAAATTATGTGTCGGATGAACATTGCAATAATTTAATTCATATTTCACTTATAGTTTTGATTGAATTATTAATGAAACATAATAAAACATAGTTATTACTAAATGTCTTAAATTGAAAATGTTAGAGGATCTCATTTTCACATTATTTAAACAAATTAAAAAAGGCCGCCATGATAAATATGGCAAACTAATGATAATATTTTTAGTTATAGCATTGTCGTGTGATCATACAATAGAACACTTGGATATCTATGTAAAAAAATATATCCAATTGTTATGATAAAAGTCATTCTAAAAATATACAAGTTGACCAAATTCTATAAAAATAGTACATGTCTAAGATTTATATTTGATTTCTAATGCCACAATTCATGGAATAAATTTGAAACACTATATTTTCACGATAAGAAGGAGAGGTCAGATATACATGAAAACAAGGACCTAAAACACCAAGTCATGGTGAAAAGTATTTTTTTTTCTTGATTAATTTGCACGCATCTTACTTTGTATAATTCAAGAGCTGGTCCTTTACAAGTGGGAAAGAGCTTCTATTTCTAAGGAACAAAGATTATACAATATGAGCCAATAGAAAAGCTCCACTCGAGTCCCTTGATACTTTATTCAATTAACATGCTCCGCCAAAAAATACTATTACGAGTGTGAGCTGACATTTCCATGTAATTTACTGAATTTTCTAAGAATATACCTAAAGTATCTAGTTTTTTATTTGAGACATAGGTCCTTTACCCACTTAGAACCACAAAGCCCCACCTTATGCTATACAAAGATAATCAAGTTAATATGATAACAAGACAGGTTCATGTTAATTGAACTAGTCTCTACTCCAAATACTTATTCAATGAAACTCTTATGAATTTTCTTGCTTGATTCCCTATTAAACAACATCATCAAGATCTATGCTAATGTCATGTGTCCATCTCGAGCACAACTATAATGACTTGATCGGTCATTTTTGACATTATCCATGAAAATTACTGTTTTACCCTTTCGAAAGTTTCCTTAGGCCTAATTTGAACTATCATCATGGTTGGAACTGAAATCTTGATTTTTAAAAGTTGAAAATGTGAGTTTTGGCTTTTTCGAGAACTTAAGTTATTGAAAAAGTAAGTTTTTGTGTCATTCTATGTTTCGAAGGTCGAATCGAGGATCCGTCGATTCCAATAGCTCTAGAATGTTAAAACTGCACTGTACAAAGTTAAAAAACTGAATTTGTAGTTAGAATGAGATTTTTAGGCCCAAGGTTGTGAATTTAGTCATTTTCGAAATCAAAGTTTTACTTCAATCAACATTCGGAGTTCGAAAGCTCGAATCGGAATTCCTTCAGTTTCACTAGTTTCGGATTGTGAAACTAACTATAGAAATGGTTTCAAAATAATTTTTGAAAATGTCGAGAGTTGTTTTGATATTTTGAGCTTTAAACTAGTTTATTTGCTTGCATTATAAATATGTCATGGAGTCCTCAAGAATCAAATTTTGATTAATTATTTCATTGAGTTCGAATCCTTGTTTATAGTATGTATACATATAAAATTTGTGAAATTCTCATTTTGAATGAGTTTCGAGTGTCTATTCCGAGTTTTTGCTGGTGTTCATTTTTTGTGCAAGTCATTTATCTTCTCTGCCTTCATAGATAAGCCTTCGCGTTAACGGAGAATTTGCTCACCATGTTCGCGGGATGGGTTCCATGCTCGTAGAGCATTAGCTAGTGTGACACCCCACCCCCTGTTACTCTCCACTTTCGCAGGTTGTTCAACCGAGATTGCGAAGGTCATTTTCGTTACTCCGCATTCGTAGGACCCCAATCACGATCACATTGTGTTTTTTTGTCTCTGGATAGATTAAAACTCAAGAAACACCATCTTTAGTCCATTTTTGAATTTTCAAGCTTTTTGATGTAATTTTGAATAAAGGTTTTCGAAGATTTTTGTTGGGTAAGCATTTCTAATACTATTCGCAGTATTTTTCATAAGTTTTATCGTGATTTTATCTTAAAATTAATAATTTTGAATATTCAAAATTGGGAATTTCTGGACCATGTCTTCCAATCTTTAAATTCTAATTTCTCATTCAATTTAAGCTTGATTTTAATGGAATGTTCAACCATGAACTTTATTTTTCGTGTAAAACTTGATTTCAAAATTATTTTTTAGAATTTGAGACTTTTGAATTTTAGCCCTAATCTTAACCATTTTGCTCTAAGCCTAATTCATGCCAATATGAGTATCAATGCTCCTCTTGATGTGTAGTATTTATTCTTGATTGTAGTTGATCGATCCGAGGATCATTTGGAGACTTGTGTTTATTGAAAGCTTATTCGAGTGTGGTTTCGTCATCGAGATAGGTTCGACTAACCTTTTTGAGATTCGATTCAAGTTATTGAGCATGCTTATGTGATAATTGTGAGATGTAGATTGAATTATGAGCTAATAACATGATATGCTTCAATTTGATAGGAATATGTTGTTGGTTATGTCAAATCTTGAGTAAATGACGATCCTATTGATTAATGAGATGAGATCATGTGATTTGAGATAATTGAGATATCATTATGATAATATGAGATATGAGATAACTTTTGGGTAGTGTCGTGGCTAATTGATGGTGAGTGCAGTGAACCTAAGGGTCATAAGCCTAATTGGGGGTTCTTGTGGAGTTTGATTCTTAGACATCTTGATCATTGATGAGATTGTGACGATATGAGATATTGATGGCCTAGTTGTAGTAATTGATATACATGGTATAGCCGTATAAGGTGATACTCCATTGTTGCATTGGTATGCACATGTCTTATATTGACTAATTGCATTGGTATGCACAAACCTTATACTCCATTGTTGCATTGCAATGCACATATCTTGTATTGACTAGTGGCATTGTTATACACAAATCTTATACTAGATAGGGTGCAATAGTATGCACAGATCTTATTTCTGATTAGGTTGCATTGATATGCACACATGTTGTATATGACTGATTGCATTGGTGTGCACACATTTGATATATGATTGGATGCATTGTTATGCACATTTCTCATTACATTTTCATCATTTGAGACATTATGATCTACGTTGAGACTGTGGTTATGTCCTATGACGCCTTGAGACACCCCATTATGAGGCCCGCGATGCCTCAAGATATTTTTGATTATGGCCTATGATTTCTCTCAACACGACTACTCAAAGAAAGAAGGGTGGTCGTCATCAGCATATTACCTAACTTTAGAGATTATGGTCAAATCCCACAGGGAACAATGTGTCAATGATGAGCGGAGCAAAGACCTGTTGCTACTAGATTTTAACTCAGCAGGCAAGTACCGAGCAAAGTTTCTAACTAAATTGGAGGAAATTAAACCAACAACCACTCCTAAAAATAAATGGGAGGGATTGATCAAGCAAGGGAGAAAGGATATGAAATATGGGAATCAAACAAATCTCAATCGACCCATTACACTTAGCATCAAATAGACCATATGGGTTGGCTAGATTGCTTGTAATCACCCCGGCTAAGGGAATAATGTATCGCAAGAGCCAACTATAGCTTTTCATGGGGGATTCTCAAAGACATCCCTAGCTTAAACACCAACAAGCAAACCTTAGTCGTTGAGTCCCTTTCAAGTATCTCAACTTAAGAACCCATGACTATCATGCAAAATATTCCCCCTCAACTACACCCGCTGGAGCAATAATTTAAGAATTAAGATTAAATTAAGGACCTACCTCAAATCTAAATGAAATAATAAGATATGCAAGAACTCATAAATCAATTTAAGCAATTGAAGCAATTTGGGAGAAACCTTCTTGATTTTTGCAAGTAAATCATCAACAAAGTACAAAAGCAGGAGTAATAATTAATACTCATATATAGATCAACAACCAAGATTCAATTAAATCTACAAATTTGGCATTCCCAAACAAGGAAAGAAAGATTGAGTGAAAGGAATTACACATGAAGCCCACACTTTTCAATTGATTTAAGAATTTGTAAAAAACTTGTTCTAAATCCTCACCTTATACTAAATCTACAGTAAGGTGTGTTCTTCTTCTCTTGATTGATTGTAGTCTATTCCTCAATGATTTCCCCCTAAATAAGAGTTAGAAGTGTGTGTATATTGTGATTTTGGGACTGCAAATGGTGAATTTCCAAAATTGTCCTGACGCTGGTCACTACAACGTTCCGCGATGGCACTCAGTACTCCGGGATCGTGAAGGTTGTGTTTCTTTAAGCTCAGCCTTTGCACTTGGGACTAGCGTGTTGGTGCTTTTCTGCACACTACAACTCTGTGGTCGGGGATCTGAATGCCAGTTCACAGAGTGTATCTGCTTCCAAGAACAAATTTTTTGTATTTTATCTACTTTTGGCTCAAATTAAGCTCTGATCTTCAATTCCCCTTAGCTCAGCCAAATCTAAATCATAACTACCTATAACGTACACCATTCAAAGCATAATTAGTCTCAAGTTATAGGATTAACAACACAAAATCAAAAGAAAAGAGCAAGAAATGAGTACAAGTCATGCACTCATCAACTTGCGATGCCTTCTTGTTTTTTTAGTATATGGACTGCGATGCCACTAGGTTCTATTTTATAGCTTCGGCTCGATAGATTTGTATGTCAACCCCATGATGGTCATGATTTACTCTTATACATGGCCCACAATGCCACTGCATTCCTGCATAGAATTGCATTGTACGATTGGACTAGTTCACTGTTAGTGTATGCTATTATTCATGATTATATTTTATGGTGCTCTAACCATTTTGATGTCACCCAAGCTACACCTCTTTTTTGAAGGTTAAAGAAGTCATTGTCAAGATATATAATCTAACTAAGATTAGGGTCGAATCCAACAGATAATATGGTAGACTAAGAGTAATTTCAAGCAAGCCGAGTGAATTAACCTGCTTATCTCTCGAAAGGGGGGAGAGGTTTGTAGTTCGCAAAAAGTAAACCTAAACTAACACAAGTATTATGAAACCAATGAGAAGAGTAACTAGTGTATTGTATTCCCCATGATGCTCTAACTTGGTATTACCAGATAACTGTAAGCTTCTCTAGTATATTGCATACAAGACGGTAAGTTAAGTTTTCCAAACCTTTTGATCCAAGCAAGAGGTAAATTTCAATACGTGATTTGATCCATTCCCACAGTGTGACATTACTAACCCTTACCTATTGTCCCAGTACAACTTCCCCTTGATCCATTTTGGTCGATTAGACAAGAAAAAAATCAAATCCTGTTAGTTAATCTTTTTTTCGAATCATTGCTACTCTGATCCAGTCTATATAAAAAATGTGAGTTCTAACATTGGACACCATTAAAAAGCAATCAAAACAAAGAGACTCAATTAATACATGTATGCACACTTTTCAAGAGTTACAAATTATCCAGTTTTACCTTGTTAGTTCTTCATGATTCTCACAATCCTAGTTCGGGATTTATCTATGCATAATCATTGTAGATGAAAGAATCATGATATGAGATAATACAATAAAGCACTTTCAAAGATGAATTTAAGATATCCCAAACTCCGCACAAGAAATCACAAACTATTGATTAAAATCATTAAGTTATGTTCCAAGTATTTCTATGCACTTCCCTCTTTGCTTTTGATTGTTCTCTCTCGTTCTCTACCGAACATAAACTAAAATAACCTATTTATAATAACCAAAATACAACTACAAAATGGAAAAGGAAAACTAGATTTGGCAGCAATACGGGCAAGGTTACGGGCCTTACTAAGTTTTACGGCCCGTACCTAGGATTCGTAGACTTCAATCTTCAAAACTAGGCACAACTTCTATGAGACTTTTCTACGGGTTGTATTCAAACTGATGGCCCATATAGGGTTTCATCTTACAACTTTTCAGCCCGTCGTAAAATCTTATCCTCAAGACATGAAACCTGATCCATGACTAGTACGAAATTTCATGGATCATCTGATAGTTAGTGAATGCAACTTGAGAAAATATGCTCTTCACTGGATCTCAATTACAAAGCCACTCTATGGCTCGTGGAAATTTCCACGGCCAGTAGAGTTCTTTGTACATCACAAAAAATGCAGCAACTGCAAACTTAGCCCAAAATCTTGCCAAATCTTGTAATCCTAAAAAACAAACATGAAAACACATAAACCCACTAACATCGCTTTGAGAACAAAAAAAATCAAGTTTTAAGCATCAAAAGTTCCTCAACTTAAAATTATTGATTATCCTCAAGTGATGGACTCAATCTACATAAGCAGTACAGTAACGTATATACCTCAGTCTAATGGCACACATCTCCTCCAAATCAAGCACAGATACCCAGACTCTTCATTAATGCATATTAGATAGCTATCAAACAAACTTATGTAGATCAATATATAATAGTGCAACTATGACAAGCAAGGTAACCAAAGATAAGCGGCAATCACTGAAATGGCCTAAAATCAATAGTCTAATGCAAATGTCGTCACAAAAAGAAGTCCCATATCCCACTCATGATAGTATTTTAAATTTAATGCTTTGGACTAAACTAAACCACTTATGGTCACAACAGATATCCAAATACCTTGATCAATACCATATTCTTGCCCCTATACTCACAACTATAACCTTTGACTACTTGGACTAAGATCACTATAGGATTTTCTTTGCATGTAACGTAGGCTCAAGGATCTCTAGTATGACGTTTTGGAATATATTAACTAATGGCCCTCCTTAAAACTGCATTACCCTACACTTTTTCTCCACCAATACTATCATTTTTCAACTAATTCTCCCTTTCTCCTATTTCAAACTTTTCTGGGTAACTTGCTCATTTTTTTCTCATTGCGTTTTATTTTCGCATTCTCTTTCTTTTTAGCTCATTCTTTAGGCATCGATTCATTTTCCTTGCACCCAAAGCACATTTTTATCCCTTTTTCCTGTATCACTAGCTTTTACCCTATTTTATGTGATTACCCTTACACCAGCCACCCTTACCTTAGGCCTTTGGCTAGAGTCGAGTTGCATAATATCCAACCTATAAACCAGGGCCACCTTTGGTAGCCACCCTCAACTTAACCCTCAGTCAAGGTACAAAATATTCATGGAAGTACTAGGGCCAATTTTAGAATTTCACATTCAACAAGGCTAGGTTACTTAGGTTTTTACAAAGAAAAAAGGTACATGAAAAGCTTAAATATTAGGATCACGGGATACATTACACATTTGGTTGGTCATTAAGGCTAAGTGGACAAATATGAACAATGGGCTTAAGATCTTTTCCTAACCAACTAACCTATAGTTTAAGTCAAAGTAATAGGGCAAGTTTTGAATTGAAGCACAATATAAGAATTAAGTAAAGAAAGCTCATAGACACATGACACTTATGACACTATAAATACAGACTCTAAAATCGTGATTTTCATCATAATTAAACCTCATTTATCACAAAAAGCATTACCAATCAATCAATATCGCATAGTTTTTATCAAGATTAACTAACAAAATTTTGATGGGTATCCTTTTTCACAAAAAAACTAGCATATGCCATAGACTTCAGTACTACGTGCTACTAATACTACCTACACATCCTAAACGTGCTAGTTCAACAGAAAATAAATGTCCTTAAGGAAAGGACACAGACAAGAAAATCCCTCGAACTTAAATTGGAGATAGTTATAGGTCATAGTTACTCAGACTTTACTGAGGTCTATAACTACCCACATCCCCATTGAAAAGATTTTGCATTATCCTTCATGCATAATCGAAGCATAAGGGTGAAACAAATATACTTGGGTGCCTAAGTGCCATTGTCTGGCTGAGTCTGACCACCCTCAACCTACCTGGTGATCTCTTCAGTAGTGGCAGCATGTCATCCTCTCTATCTCGCACATTGTCCAGGCCTTCTCAACTTTCATGGAGTGTAGCCACCCAAGCTCAAACTGCTCCTCCTCAATCATCATCCCCTCTCGCCTCACGGCATCTGGATGATTAGTTCGAAATCTTTTCCTAAGGTAAAGGGGTGGTGTATCTTAGGTGAAAGCATGTCAACAACCACATCAGTGGGAACAGCCAGTGGAACCACAATCAGTATTGTTACAGTTGCCCTCATCTCAAAGCAGAGCTATTGGATCTCTATCCGGATAGCTGTCAAATCTGCAAGCTAGGCTGAGCTCAGGATCTGCTCTATTCGCCTCTCAAATGCATCAATGCGGCTATGTACTGATGAGTCCATATTATGGACTCATTTTGGGGCTAGCTTGCAAAGAAACATTGCTCTAGTGTTCCATTATTTCCAACTCTTAACAAATATACACATGTTGCGACAGAAAATGGGATTAAAAGTGTACGAGCATACAATTGTTAGTGAAATCTTTTAAATGGAGCAAAAGTGACAAAAGGCGGAGAAAAGCAGTAACACCAACATACTAGGTGATTTGCCGAACATTCAGGGAGATTGCCTAATATTGCGGCAACCAAGGTTCTAGATCAAGTCAAGAAGGCGATTAAATTTGATATCACAAATCATGTTCAGCTCACCATTGAATTACATAGGAGATCGACTAAAGTTGCAGCACATAAAGCCCTAATGACACTAACAAGAAGGCGATATTATGGATACTTCAGCACATCATTGAATTGGATTGACGAAATGAAGAGTCATTGCCAAATATTGCATAAGAGAAAGTGCTTTAAGATGCAAAGGAAAGTGGTTAAGTGCATATAAGACACATCATCAGAGTTCTCAACAATGGTCGACCTAAACCACCGAATGGCATTTTGAAGCACAAGCTTTCACATATTTTCATGGAGTATATAAGAAATTTTAGAAAGGACATTGTTCATATCAATTCATACCATATCAGAACAATTAATCTTTTGTAGTAGTGCATAGAACTTTTCTTTTAGCGTACAAAGGGGAGTTAGGGTTTTGCAGCTTTTGGGTAGCAAATCGAAGAAGTTTGGGTAGTGATAAACACCTAATTTCTATTCAATTTTGTTACCCATGACTGCAGCAACTATGCTTGGTATCACATCTTTAATTTCTGGCATGTGTGGCTAAAATCCTTATGTTAGAACTATGCTACTTGTATGGGTTTTTGAATTATCCATTGGGTCTTTGATATTTTGACTTATCTGTAGTTGATTTGAGTGAATTAATATTCATTTCTATGTTTAATCCATAATTTCAAGGTTGCAAACGTGGGGTTTACTATAGATCTCTAATTGTTGCTTTAGTAAGAATAATTAGAGTGTGGAATGAATATAATGACTAGAAACCTCTTGGTGTTTTAGTTGAAATCCACAACCATTTAATGGCTAAGATATTTGGGGTTTTTCTAAGACTTCTTAAGCCAAGTGCATCCTCGATGGTCTGCGTATGATTTCCTTAGTTACTGTTTAAGTCATTAATTTAAATTGTTTTACTTCAATCCTTACTTTAAATATTGCAACCCCCCAGATCATACATTTACTTAGTCTAACAAGCCACTTCTACCTTCAACAATGATCCCCTGTTGGATCCACCTCGACTTTGAAAGTTGGATTATTATATTGATGATAACTGCCCCCTACTTCCTTTGAGTAGCCAGGTTTGAGCGACATCTTGTACTGGTGTAAGCCTCAACTGAATTGCAGCCACATAGTGCGTTAACATATGTGCCTCAACCTCTAAGATGGCCTGGAGAACTCCAAGTCAAATCTTTTATAGCAATTGCCTCTATGCGAGGGCCTGAATAGATATTGTTGACACGTATGTCATGCAACCGAGTGCTGACTGTACGGACACGGCCTCTAGTGCAGTAGTGGGACTCCTCTCTATATCAGTCTTGGTTTGTAGGGGATCCTCAGTAGTGGGAGCAGCAGTGGTGGAAAAAGATGGAGGCTCAGGCGATGGCGTTGCATAGAACATCTCTTGCATCTGTACAGGAGGGTGCGGTGCTTTTTGGAGGGCCACCATATCCTTATCAGGCTGACATCAAATTTCCTCTCAACCTTAAACAAAGAGTCCAAATGATGAATGATATCCACCCCCACTGCTATACAAATTTGGTATATCAAGCAATGGGAGGGGATGGAGGTGGACCTCTTCAGGGCTGCTTCATGAATCTACTCTGCAATCAGGTGGGCATAATCTATGTCATAGCCAGCCAAGATTCTTGGAGAACCAGTATCGCACGATCTAGCGTCAAGGTATTATGTACATATATGGATGCCTTCACTATGGGTGCCGACGAACTAGATACCCACTCCGGGTCCTGGCCCTACTCAGCAATATGTTTAGATAACTATCTCATCAATGTGGCCTTATGGGCCAAATCTCTCATCTGGACCTTGTCCCATGTCTGCCGCAATCTGTGGTCGAACTCAGGTGTGGTCCTGGGACCTATTACTCGGGACCAAAAACCATACGGTGGATGGAGGCCTCTGATATGTCAACCTGTACTCCTTCATCCTCATATGTGACAATCGGGGCTAAGTAAGGCATCTCTTTCCCTTAGGGAGAGAATGTAGGATGGTGGCAGCATAGGACGCAAATAACTCTAAAGCCATCGGTGGGGAGTACTTCCCCGATGGTGCTACCAACCACTGGAGTTTGTATCGAGCAATGGTGTACTAGAGTCTGGGGACATTGTCTATCTCGATCTAAGGTATAATCTGAGGCTCCACAAATATGGAGTGAGCTGGTCGGCCCTACTCATCCGGCTGTACATTATCCCAGTAGATTCATCACATGCCCCGTATGTACAACCGACTAGATAAGGCATCCAGAGGTGAGGGTGGTACTTGGGTTGCTGAAAATGACTCACTGACTATTCCCAAGATCCAGACTCGAATCCCTCTCTGGATGGAGTCATCTGTATTAAACTACTGTCCCTGTCACCTCCCTCCTCAGAGTGGGGAGGGTAGACCACAATGGCTTGAGTCTGGGGCTATCCTGACCGTCTAGCAGCAGTCTGTGTTTGTGGCTACTCGTTGGCTACATCAGGCTTGAAACTGAGGTCCTCTAGGGATCTGTTGGGTTCAGAACTACCCTAGGCCTCTGAGGACTTATCTCGCAAGCATCACTGTATGGCCTAAATCTGACTCTTCCTCGGTCGTGGGGCCATGGTATATGAAATGCACCAATTTCACATTATGATTAGCCCCACAAGTCCAGGAATGAAAAACAAAAACTTATCAGAACTAGTGACAGATTAGTCTACGAAGGCTCATTTTTGGGTCGTGATAAAAACTATGAGCTGTAAAAAGGTCCTTCGTAGATGGCAAGGTACATACAACTTAGTTAGTAAAACTGTATAAACAAGACCAGGTACAACTCGTACAATATTCTACGAGTCGTAGATGTAGTTCCAGACTTGAACTTTTGTAGGTATCTCCCTACGAGACATGTCTACAAGTCGTAGACTAAACTACGACCCATAGAAGGTCTCGTCAGATGGAGTCTCAAAAACCCAGGTTATTGGATCTTTTCACGAGGGAAAACTATGGCTCGTGGATTATTCCATGGTTCGTAGAAGAGCCTTGTGGTGTGAATATTTTAGTAACTTCGGTTTTCTAAGCCCACCAAGCATGTGCCTAACGAACTCATTAACAAACCACAACAAATATGTTTAGCACCGAAGAAATTTTTTTTATGCTCTTAGACAATCCCAACGAATTTCTCGATGCCCCACGTGCGACAATTATACACTACCCCATCAAATTTCATTTTACACATACACACCATAATCTGACATTCGTTTGATAGTTATAAATTATGCACACACATACAATCAGATGTTATTTTTCACACAATGATTTCCAATATCTCCAACGACATGTGACTACTTGATTTTCACACAAAAACATTCAAACACAACACAACCATACACACATTAAGACATTGACATCATTCAAAGCAAGGGGAACTACTCAATCAAGGTTAAGCACATAATACATCACATATAAGGGCAACACCTAATTCGAACACACCAACTTTGGAATGCCGAACCATCAATAATTCTAAACTGATGATATCAATTTTTGTAGAATAAGAAAATTAGAGCCAAGACCATAATAAGTTTAGATCACAATATTGAAAAATTAAAGGAGAAAATCAAAATGGTCGAAACCTTAGGCGCCGGAGTATTGCCGGAAAGTTGTTGAAAATATTTGACGATGGCCAAACATTGGTCGGAATTATGGGTAAGGGGATTACTTAGGGTATATTTTGGAATTTTTAAAAGAATGAGGGGTTAATTAATTTACCCCTCTTTTTATATGCTGACGGGGTTGCATAAAAGTTGGTCCTAGGCCCCATGAAAACTCGACTATGGGCCATAGAAATTTCTACTGTTCATAGAAATTGGTCTCGGAGAGTGCTAAAACCCTTATCCAGAGAATTGACTTCACGCGCCCACATACGGGCTATACATGGACATACGGGTCATAGATTAGAACTTACCTGGGCCCCACGAGCCCCATTCATGGCCTATAGTTTTATCTACTGGCTCTAAAGTTGACTCATGGACTAGAGTGTATAATACTTTTCCTCACTGAATGTGTTCTACGAGTCAGTATATGGGTCGTAGTTTGAATCACGACCCATAGAACCGGTCTTAAAAGCAGTTCTTGTAGCTTATTCAACCCAAGATGCTGACTAGGTCTTATACCTGCACATCCTTCACAAAACACAATGTTACCCTATATTCCACTAGTCCAGATTCCAAACATTAAAACTAAAATTCCAAAATGAAATTACCTACAAGTCTAAAAATATAAAACCAAAACAAGAATATTACTATTATATCAAATATCTTGGGTTGTCTCCCAAGTGGTGCCTGATTTATTGTCACGGCATGACTTGGACAACTTTGTTACTCAGACTTTAACAAGTGCCTAAACATCCATCTTCAAGTCATCGAGCCTCTTCATCGATTGACAGATGTTGAAGATGACTTCTTCATCATTCAATTGAAAATTGAGTTGGCCTAATTCTATATCCATTAATGCTTGCCTAGTGGCTACCCAAGATGATTAGGACTTCGAAGTTGACTTCGCAATCAAGGGTCACAAAGTATAAAGGGAATATAAACTTCTCCACTTTGAAAAGGATTTCATATAATATCCCCACACACTTCTTCACGTTTCGGTTAGCTATCGACAATCTCATGCTCGTAGGAGTAGGGGTTCCCAATCCTAGCTTTTTGAACACTGTAAGGGGAATCAGATTGATGCTAGTGCCTAAATCACATAATACCCTTGCGAAATCAACATCTCCAATGATGTAGGGTATGGTGAATATTGTGAGACCTTCTCGCTTCTGCTCTAAGGACCTTGTCGTTATCGATTGTAACGCTGAAGCTCTTGGAAGAGCTCCTGACTCATAGTCCGCTTTTTTTTACTAAGTCTTTCATAAACTTTGCATACCCAAGTGTCTTCTCTAATGCCTCAATAAGAGGAATGTTGATGGAGAGTTACTTTATCTTGGAGAAGTGCTTGAATTTACCTTCCTACTCTTTCTTTTTGAGTCTTTAAGGGAGAGGAAGGGGAGGTCCAGGAATGGGTTTGAGCTTCTATGGCATCACTGCAACATCACTCACCCATCCTTGGGATGAACATCTCCGTCACTATATCATTGCTCTCAACCATCTTCTTACGCACATCATCATCATCAACTGGCATCAGAGGGCCAATGGTCTATTTGCCACTACGTGTAGTTACTGCCATACACTGCTCCTCATTAGTTGGGTTATGAACAATGTTATTGGGCAATATACCTTTCTAACGCTGGTTTAATTGAGTTGACATCTAACTGAACTATTGCTCTAGTTGCCTAATAGCAATAGAATGAGATTCGATTTTTTGATTAATAATAAAGATGTCAGATTTCATCCCCTTGAAGGTTCATCTTGGGCGTCAGCCTTCTTCAATAGGCGATCAAACATCTCCTCAATTCAAGAGGTACCAACACCCAAATATCAATTATGTGGTGGCACATATGGACCATTTCTGCATCCCTAATCAGTATCTTTGTCCTGTCCCCTATTCCTATCATAGTATCCTCCTCGATTATTGTCTTTGAAAGTTCCTTAAAGTTTCAACCTTGGTTTCCTTGGCCTCAGCGCTAATAGTCCTAATTGGACCCTTGGGCATTGGATCAGAAACCCGCCATCTAATAAGTGATGAAACAAGTGTCCTCCTCATAGTTAGGCTTCTCGTATTGATGCTCGTGAAGGCTGATGAGCTACTGGATTCACACGTTCTTGGTTCTGCTTCATCAACAACTCCACATTGGTACTAATTTGATCAAGCTCCTGCATCATATCCTCATTTATCTTTGCTTGTGCTTATCTAGTATTGATTGCAAAGGAGCTCTTAGTTGTTGCTTTTCTCTCATCTACTATGCACGATGTTTTCTTGGCCACTTTCTCAAATCATTCAGCAATCACCAGAAATGGATGGTCTAAAAATGTGCCTTCCATGATAGTGTAAATAATGTCTTGGCTATTCTCGTCCAGGGCTCAGTAAATGATCTCCGTTATAGTTTCATCCATGATCTTGTGGTCACAGACACTCCTTAGACATTTTATGAACCTCTCCCACGCAGTGTTGATCGAATCACCAGGCAATTGCTCTATGTTATTGTTCTAGTCCTTCAACTTCATCTTCTTTGACCACAAAAAATACCTCTCTAAAAAGGCATTTTGCAGCCCTACCGAGCTGGTGATTGAACTCTATGGGAGCTCGGATAACCATAGAGTAGCATCGCCTATTAGAGACAATAGGAATATATGGATCCCAATGGCATCCATAGACAAATTTTGGCTTCCCATCGTTCTCTTACAAATGAAGACAATGTTGTGTAAATGGTTATGCAGATCCTCTAATAGTAGGCCTGTGAACAACCCCCTATTTTGCAGCAATTGGAGTAACGCATGCCAAATAATGAACTTTGTGTCATCTGATAGTGGAGGTAACATAATAGCTCCAGTGACATCTATTGCCACAGGGTCAAGCTGATATTGATTCCATGTATGAGCCGTGCCTTGAAGATCATTTGGTGGTGGATTAACATCCTCAAATTGAGGTGAGTTATTATTATTATCATTGTTTTGGTTCAGTGCTGGAGTCACTGTCTCGTTTGAAGCACTGTTCATTTTGTACTAGGCAATTCTTCTAAACGTCTTTTAGATCTCAGGGTCGAATGGAGTCAAGAGAATGCCATGCACTACACCTACACACTGAAACAAAAGAAAAACAGCAAAAAATGTACTATGAGGAAAATAAGGATTAGTTCCCAAATTACTCAAATTAAACCATTCTAGTCGTATCCCCGACAACGGCTCCAAAAATCTTGATGTTGCCCAAGTTGCACCTCTTTTTTTGAGGTTAAAGTGGTTGTTGTCAAGATACATAACCCAACCAAGGTTAAGGTTGAATCCCACAGGGAATATGGTAGAATCAAAGTAATTTTAAGCAAGTCGAGTGATTTAACCTACTTATCTCCCGAAAAAAAGGGGCTTGTAGTTTGCAGAAAGTAAACCTAAACTAGGACAAGTGTTGTGAAACCAATGAGAAGAGTAACTAAAGTATTGTGTTCCCTACGAATTCCTTACTTGGTGTTACTAGATAACGGTAATCTTCTCTAGTGCGTTGTATACAGGACGATAAGTTAAGTTTTCCAAACCCTTTGATCCAAATGAGAAGTAAATTTCACTTCGTGATTTGATCCATCCTCGCAGCATGACATGACTAACCCTTACCTATTGTCCTAGTACAACCCCTGCTTGTCCAAGTTTGGTTGCTTAATTAATCTATTTTCCCATTCATCACTACCTTGATCCAGTTAGAAACAACTAAGCAAATTCTAGCGTTGGCCACCAATAAAAATCAATCAATATGAAGAGATTTAATTATTACAAGCACACACACTTTCCAAAATTGCAAATTGTCTAATTTTACCTTGTTATTTCTTCATGGTTACCACAACCCGAGTTATGGATTTAGCTATGCATAATAATGGTAGATGCAAGAATCATGATATGAAATAACTTAATTAAGCACTTACAGTGACGAATTTAAGAACAAGAAATCCCAAGCTTTTCACAAGAAATCACAAAGCGTTGATTAAAATAAAAAACAGTTGTGTTCCAAGTGTTTCTATGTACTTCTCTGTTTGTTTCTGGTTGTTCACCTTCGTTCTCTCTCATTCTCTATCAAAAACAAACTGAAAAACCTATTTATAATAACTAAAATACAAGTGGCAAAGAAAATAGGAAAACTGGATTTAGCAGGCAATATGGGCAGGGTTATGGGCCGTACTACGTTTTACTGCCTGTACCTAGGCTACATAGTCTTCAAACTTCAAAACTTGGCACAGCTTCTATGAGATCTTCCTACGCACCGTATTCAGACTTACGACTCGTATAGGATTTCGTTTGACAACTTTTTAGCAAGTCCCAAAATCTAATACTCAAGGCACGAAACCTGATCCACAATTGGTACAAAATTCCATGGCTAATCTGACATTTCGTGAAAGAAAGTTTAGAAAATATGCCCTTCACTAGATCTCAACTACGAACCCACTCTACAGCTCGTAGAAATTTCCACAGCCCCTAAGTGCTTCGTATATCAGTGAAAATGCAACAACTACAATACTTAGCCCAAAATCATGTCGAATCTTGTAATCCTAACAAGCAAACATAAAAACACATTGAACGCACTAACAGCGCTTTCTCAACACACAACATTCCAAGTTCTCGGCATCGAAAATATTGTAGTTTGATAGCACATCAACTCCTTCAACATAAAATTGTTGCTTGTCCTCAAGTGACAGACTCAATCTACATAAGACGTACAACAACACATAGACCTCAGTCTAATGGCACACATCACCTCGAAATCAAGCATAAATACTCACACTACTTATCAATGCATATCAGATAGCTATCAAACAAACTAATGCAGATCAATATATATGATAGTGCAACTATGACAAGCAAGGTAACCACAGATAAGCGATAATCACTGAAATAGCCTAAAATCAATAGTGTAATGCAATTCTCCTCACAAAATAAAGTCTCATATCCCACTCATGATAGTATTTTTATAATCAATTTTTGGGACTAAACAAACTCACTCATACTTACAATAGATATTCAAATATCATGCTCTATACCATAGTCTTGCCTCTATACTCACAACTATGACCTTCGACTACTTGGACTAGGATCATTATAGGACTTTCTTTGCTTGTAATGTAGGCTTAAGGGTCTTTGATATGATGTTTTGGGAACATAGTGACTAATGACCCTCCTTGGCACTGCGTTATTCTACAATTTTGTCCCACCATCACTGTCATTATTCAACTCATTCTCCCTTTCTCCTACTTCAAACATTTTTGGATGCCTTACTATCATTTTTTAGCTCAGTTCCTTCTATTTTCACATTGTTTATATTTTAGCTCATTTTTTAGTCATCTATTCATTTTTCATGCACCCATAGTACATTTTTATCCCTTTTTCCTATATCACTGGCTTCTACCCCATTTTGTGTGATTACCCTTACTCTAGCCACCCTCAACTTAAGCTTTTGGCTTGAGTCGAGGTGCATAATATCCAACATATAAACATGGCCATTTCCGCAGCCACCTTCAACTTAAGCTTTTTGCCTCAATCAAGGTATAAAATATTCAAGGAAGGACCAGGGTCAATTTCAGGATTTCACATTCAACAAGGGTAGGTTACTTAGGTTTTTACAAAGAAAAGGGTACATACAAAGCTCAAACATTGGGATCAAGAGATACATTACCCGTTTGGTAGGTCATTTAGGTTAAGTGCACTAATATGAACAATGGCCTAAGATCCTTTCCTAACTAAGCGAGTTCTGAATTAAAGCACAATATAAGAATTAAGCAAAAAAAGCTCATGCACACATGGTACTGATTGCACTATCAATACAAATTCTCATATCATATTTTTCATCACAATTAAACCTCACTTATCAGAACAAGCACTGCCAATCATTTAATATTGCATGGTTGCTATCAAGACCAACTAACAAAATTTTGATAGGTATCATTTTTCATACAAAAACTAACATATGCCATAGACTTCAGTACTACATGCTACAAATACTACCTAGAAATCTTAAACATGTCAGTTCAACAGAAATAAATTTCCTTAGGGAAAGATAAAAGGCAAGAAAACCCTCGAGCTCAATTTTTTTTATAGTTATAGGCCATAGTCACTCAAAATTCACTGAGGCCTATAACCCCCCACACCCTATCAAAAAGAGTTTGCATTGTCTTCAATGCACTAAATCTAATAGAATCAAAGCATATGGGTAAAAAAACATACATGGGTGTCTAAGCACCCGTCTTTGGCTAAGCTTGACTACCCTCAACTTGTCTGGTGGTTTTCTCTGTAATGGAAGCATGTTTGGAGGGTCCAGTACCTCTCATTCTCTCTATCTTGCAAGTTTGTCGGGCCTCCTCATGATGCATGGAGCGTAGCCATGCAAGCTCAAACTGCTCCTCGTATTATACCCTCACCTCCCGCCTCGTGACATTTGGATCATCAATGTTGGGCCTTTTCTCGAGGGAAAGGAGTGGTGTATCCTTAGTGGAAAACAAGTCAATAACCACATCAGTGGGATTGGCCGATGGCACAATCAGTGTTGCTACTGCTGCCCACATCTTTGAGCAGAGCTGCTGGATCTGAGGCTTTGTTGTACTCTCCTCTCAAATGCATCAGTATGGTTGTATATTGTTGTGAGTCTCTTCTTAATAACAACCACACAATGCTTCTCTATACGTGCCTCAACCTCTGAGATGGCTTGGCGAACCCAAGGCCAAATCTGTTGTAGCAACTGAGTAAACTGGGACTCAGTGCATGCCTTCCTCTGTGCTAGGGCCTAAATATATGCCGCTAACACATATATCATGCCAACGAGAGCTAACTCTGTGGGCATGGCCTTTAGTGCAGTAGTTGTAATAGTGGGACCCCTCTCTATATCCGACTTGGTCGATGGGGGCCCCTTAGTAGTGGGAGAAGCAGTGGTGGAAGAAGATGGATCGCGACTTCTCTGCCATCTAGCATGGAGGGTGTGGTATTCATAGGGGGCTACTAGAATCTCATCAACGTTTATCAAGCTGGCATCCAATGACCTCTGAACCTCGATTAGAGAGTCCAAGTGATGAAGGAGCTTTACCCCCGCCGCTATACAGAGTCGGTATACCAAGCATGGGAAGGGGATGGAGGTGGACCTTGATGTCGACCAAGTTAAATCTTCTTTTTAGAGGATAAAGTGGTTGTTGTCAAGATATAGAAACCAATTAAGGTTAGAGTCACACCCACAGGGAATACGTAGCTCACGAGATTTCACCAATTTGCAATCCAAATGATTAACCAACTTATTTCCCCAAAAGGGGGGTTTGCAATAATCAATGAGAAAATAAAACTAAACTAACTATCACGAGAAAAAAGTCAATATTGAGAGAAACTAGGGTATTGTGTTTCCCATGATTCCCCAACTCAATATCACCGGATAACATAATTCTTTTCTAGTGTATAGTATGCAGGATAGTAATTTATGTTCACCAAGCCCTTTGGTCAAAGGTGAGAGGTGAATTTCACCATGCGACTTGGCTCATCTCCATAGTGTGCGTTACTAACCATTACCTATTAGTCCGAGTACAACTTCCCCTTGACCTAGTTGGGTTAATTAGACGAGAACACATCAATCGAATCCTGTTAATTGATATTTTTTTCTTATTTATTACTACCTTGGTACAGTCAGTAACATTAAGCGAGCTATAATGTTGGCCACCACTTTATAACATGCAAACGAAGAGAGTTGATTAATATATGCATATACACCTTCCAAGAATTGTGAATTATTTGATTTTACTTTGTTAGTTCTTCATGGTTTCCACAACCCAAGTTGTGGATTTAGCTACTCATGTTATGTTTACATGCAAGAATTAAGAATTGAGAAGATATAATTAAACACTTACACAATAGATTTAAGAACAAACAATCCAAATTCAATAAGAATCACAAGCTTCAAGATCAAATTAAATCACAAGTGTTCTCAAAGACTCTTTGACAATTTTCTCCCTAAAAATATTGAGTTCTCTGAGTACTAGGCAAAAACTTCTGAAAAATAACCTAAAAAACATATTTATAACAATTGGAATTCAAATACAAAACAAACTAGGAGTACTGGTCGGCACGCCATATGGAAGTTCTTTATAGGCCGTATTGCATTCCACGGCCCCTAATCGGGGTCTCATACTTCATCTATTGGAATTTTGGAGTTCACTCTACGATACCCTCTACGACTCATAAACTAATTTACGACACGTAAAGGGGGTTTGGTCTGATGAAATTCCTGCAAGTCTAAGTCTCTGATCCTCAGGACACAAATCCTCTTTTACAACTCGTAAAGCTCTCTACGACTCATCTGCATGTTCGTTGAATAAACTTCAGAAAATAGCCCTCCAGTGAAATCCTTCACGAAATTATTCTATGGCCCGTAGAATGATCTACGACCCATAAAGGATCGTGTATAACAGTAAAAATCAGAAACTTCTATATTTTTCCCCAAAATCTTAACCAACATGTAATCCTGCAATTTTAAACAGAAAAACACATAAAATCAACGAACATCGCATTGAGAACACACAAAATTCAAAGTTTTAAGTATCAAAAGTGTTGTATTTTGGCAGCACATCAACACCCTCAACTTAAAATTGTTGCCTGTTCTGAAGCGATGGACTTAATCTATATAGACAATACAGTAACACACAGACCTCAATCCCATGGCATACATCACATACTTATAAAACTCGGACACTCTCACTAACATTTCAAAATGGAGTTAGATAGCTATCTAGCAAACCAATACAAACTGGTGTATGTGACAACACAATTATGACAAGTAGGGTAATATCAACAATCCACATTCATTGAATAAGTCTAGTGCTAACAATGCAATGCAAGTGCCCTCACTGAAAGAAGTCCCATATCTAACAGTCAATGATGTTTTTATGTTTAACCTTGGGACTATGCAAAATCACTCACTCTTACAAAAGATATTCATGCATAATGTCTAATGCCATAGGCTTTCCCCTTATTCTCATGACTCAGACCTCAACGAACTGGACTAGGATCACTTTAGGACTTTCTTGGATTGTAACATAGGTTCGAGGGGTTTTGGTGTGATATTATGGGAAAATAGTGACTAAAGGCCCTCCTTGATACTGCGTTTTTCTACACTTTTTCCTTACCAACTATGTTATTTTCACCTTATTCTCCCTTTTTCCTAGTTCAAGCTTTTTTGGGTGCTTTCTTTTCATTTTTCAACTATTTTCCTTGGTTTTACGCTTCATTTGCTTTTTAGCTTGCACTAGGGCATCACTTATTTTTCTTGCACCAGTACATGATTTTCCCTTTTTCCTCTGTATCACTATCTCACCCCCTTATTCTTATGTTTCACCCTTACACCAGCCACCCTCAACTTAGGCTTTTGGCCAGTGTTGAGGTGCACAATATATATCCTCCGAACCAGGGCCACTTTTGGTAGCCACCCTCAACTTAGGCGTTTTGCCTCAGCCAAGGTACACAATTTTCAAGGAAGGACCAAGGCTAATTTCAGGATGTTTTGCTAAACAAGGCTAGGTTAATTAGGTTTTTTGAAAGAATAAGTACATGTTCGGATCAAATGTTAGGAAAAAGGGATATATCATTATTTTCGTTGGTCATTTAAGGCTAAGTGGACTATTTATGAACAACAGCCTAAGATCCTTTCCTAAACTAGTTAATCTACAATCTAACTTAGAGTAACGGGGCAAGTTTTGAATTAGCAGAAAACACATAAATCTAGCAAATTAGAGCTCACACTCACATGGCACTGCATACATCATTAACAAAACACTCTCAAATCATGCTTTTTATCTCAATTTACCCTCATGTATGATAACAAACATTGTTAAACACCTAAACATGTATGGTTGCTATCTAACTACTAATAAAAATTTTGGTGGGTATCATTTTTCAAATAAAACAAAAAATCATGGTATATGCCATAAGCATTAATACTATATGCTACAAATATTATCTAAACATCCTAAATGTGCCAGTTCAACAGAAATTAAATATCTATAGGTAAAACGAACACAAGCAAGAAAATTCTAGGATACAAAAATGGGGTAGTTATGGACCAAGCTACTCAGACTTCACTAAGGCACATAACTACCCACACCCCATCAAAAAAGATATGTATTTTCCCCAATGAACCAGATTAAAGCAAGATAAAATATAAGGGGTCAAAAAGCATACCTGGACATCGAAGCGCCAGTGTGTGGCTAAGTCTTGCCACCCTCTTCCTGAGGGGTGGTTTGCTCAGCAGTAGTGCTCTGTCCAGAGGGGCCAACACCCCTCATGCTCTTACTCTCTCAAGCCTGTCGTATAGCCTCTTGTTTTCTCAATCTTCTCAAGACAAGCTCGAGATCTTCCTCCTCTGTCATCCTTGCACGTACACATATCGCATCTAGATTATCATCCTCTGTGTGAGGTTTCTTCCCATGGGAAGGTTGGATGGGCTCATCAGGAGCAAATAAATCAACCACTGGTACTGGAGGTATAGTCTCTGGTAGTGCAACTGGTGCCGCAAGTGTTGTTGTCATGTAGCTCGGAACTGCTGGATCTCCGTTTGCAGAGTTGACAAGTCTAAAGGTTGGGCCTCGCCCAATCTCCATTGTACCTTCTCCTTGAAAGTATTAATGCGGGCATCCACGGTACATTTATGGTCCTTAATAGTAGCTAACACGAATGCCTGCATCTGACCCTTCGAGTTTGAAATGGCCTGGCAGACCTATGGTCTGATTTGATGAACAAGTTGAGTCAACTGCAACTCAGCATGTGATAACCTTTGTGCCAAGGCTTGAATAGAATTGGCGGAAACGCAGACCATGCCCACCATAGTAGCCTATGAAGTTGTAGCCTGTGGTGCAGGAACAAAAGTAGTGAGCCCCCTCTCCTCATTTGCGTCATGCTGCGGGGGCCTCTTCTCAATAGCAGCAGTAGTGGTGGTATCAATATGTGAATACTCAGGTGGTAGCGCTAGGGTGAACATCTCAGGCATAGGTGGTGGTTGTGCTCACCAGCCACCGGGTTCTCTTTAGCATTGATCAGGCTGGGATCCAAAGAACCTTGGGCCTCAATCTACTAGTCCAGCTGGTGCAATACATCCACCCTCGACTCTAGACAAAGCTTGTAGATCAAACACGAGAATGGGATGGAGGTGGACCTCTTCAATGCGGCCTCATGAATTTACTAGCTGATAAGGCAGCCAAGTCAATATCATAGCCAACTAAGATATTGGCAACCGAAACCGCACGCTCCTATGTTAGAGTATTATCAGCAAGTGTTGGCCAGATGTGTGAACAAACAACCGCCCAGCAAAACTTGGTGGGGAAACTGCGCGAAGCCTTGATGATAGGTTCCAAGTGAGTGGTGACCCATGTAGGTTCCGGACCCTACTCAGAAATATACCCCGCATCCCATCTCATTAAAGTGGCTCGTCACTCTGGATCCTTGTCACAAGTGGATCCCTCGTCTGCCCCACCTTGTAGTCAAACTTTGCGGTGGATCTGAGGGCAGAAAACTCAGGACCAAATAGCATACGACGGATGAAAGTCTCTAATATGTCCACCTACCGGCCCCTCACTCTCGTCTCAGTTAGTCTGGGCTGAACAAGGGGCTTCTTCCCCTCGGGAAGAGAGATCTTGATGATGGCTGTATAAGAAGCATAAAAGTCCCTTACCATAATCGGGGAGTAGCGTCCAAGTGCGTGTGTGAGCCACTGAAGTCCATACATAGTCATCGTGTCCGGGAGACCGAGGACACTGCTCAGTATTTATGAGATGACTCGAGGCTCCTCATATATAGAGTGGGTTGGCTTTCCCTGCTCTGTTGGCTACGTTCCCTCTACATAGACTGCTTGCATGTCCTCGAAGCACCTCCAGTTACGGAGAGCGTCTGGAGGTGATGATTGAGGTAATGCGGATGCCTTGTCTCTGATCCGTCCTTAGAGCTTGCTGCTGAGCTGGACTCATCTTTGGATGGAGTCATCTGGGGTAAATCGCTCTTATCGCCGTCTCCCTCATCAGATTAGGTAGTGCGGACAACGAGAGCCTAAGTCTGCCCAGCCCTGACAATAGCTCTAGTTTGTGGTTGAGCTACATTTGGATCAGGGCAGACATCCAGTACCTCTGGTGAGCCACTCAGTGTAGTGTCCTTCTCATCATTCGGAGGCTCATCTCAGAGCCTCCTTTACATAGCCCAGATCTCATCACGTTAGGCTTTTGGGGCCATAGTACCTGAAACATCAACATATATGCACAATGTTTAGCCGCACAAATCAAGAATTACGAGTGGATACTACTATTGCACAAATCAAGAATTACGTCTGAGTTCAGTTGCAGAAGGGTTCTACGAAAGCATCTTTACGGGCCATAGTGGATACTACCAGCCATAAAAAGCTTTCGTAAAATAGTGGTTCCAACTAATTTTGTTACGGGAAAAGTCTATGAAACCAGGTACGACTCAAAAAGTGATTTACAGTCATAGACTGGGTCCGTAAAGATTTCCAGTGAGTAATTAATTCTAGGTAGGGATCTGTGAGACCTCTCGACGAGCCGTAAAGTGATCTACGACTCATAGAAGGTCTCGTCTGATGGATACTCAGAAACATCAAGTTACTGGAATCTTGCACGGGGGGCAATTATAACTCGTGGAATAATCCATAGGCCATAAAAGCCATTTATGGGTAGAAAACTCAGTCACTTGAGTTTCTAAGCCAATCACACGGACCTCACAAGACTTTTTCAACAACACATTATTAGCATTGAAGCAAAAACACACACACACTCATATGATTTCCATACCACAACCATTACCCATAACATGTTTTACGTACATATACCACATCGAAAGAGACCAAGCATGTTTGACCCTATAATTCTGACCACCTATGTTCGAATTTTAATCAAGATTATGCACCTATGTCATCACCCATGAATATACACACATACTCATTCAATCATACATGGTGGATGAGTCAATAGGCGCAAAAAACAATCCAAACCATTTACTCAAGGCTAAAGTGCCCCATTTCGGACTTAATCAATAATTCAAACATTGGGTAACCTACTTCAACTATTACAAATTAAATTAAACATGAATTTCATGTCTAAGCACCATTCCCCACATAATTTTAAACACAATCATTCAAAACAAGGCAAATAAGAGGTCTTAATTTAACCGAAAACTTACCAGGCTTTGAGATTAAATGAAGAAGACGAAGGAGGTGACTAAGCTTTGAAAACCCTAGGCTGCCGAATCTTTCTCGGAACTAGGACGTGTGGTGTCCGATGATGATCGAAAAAATGAGAGGTAGGGTTCGGTTAGGTTGATTCCGTAATTTTGGATCAAGAATGGGGCCAAAATAATTTTACCCCAATATTTATACATTAACCGGGTCAATTGAAGATTACTAGGCCTGGACTCTATAAAACCTCGATTACGGGCCGTAGAATGTTTTACAACCCGTAAACTATGGTTTTGTAGAACATCCAAACCCTAGTTCACAGGACTGGGTTACACGGACCAGTCTTTGAGTCGTAAAGTGGTTTATGGCTCGTAGAGTTGGTTGTAGAACCCTCAACACTTAGCAAATTTCAGGAAACATACCTGGTGTCCATGAGCCTCATTTACGACCCGTAGTTTAATCTACGGAATATTAAGTTGACTCGTGGACTGGAGTGCATACTTTCTCTACTCACTGAAATTATCTGAGGGATGAGGTATGGATCGTAAAGTATTTTACATCCTGTAAACCCAGTCGTAGTGTCTTATTTTGATGCTCTTCTAAGCCAAAATGGCTGATTTAGTCATGTACCTACATACTATTCATGGAATACATTGTTACCATTATGCAACAAACCCATTTTCCAAAATTATAATAAAAGTATAAGAAATCAACTACCCATGAATCCAAAAACTAAAAATAAACCTTTAACTACACTGTTACATCATAAATCATTGGTTGCCTCACAAGTAGCGCCTAATTTATTGTCGCGGCATAACTTGGACAAATTGGTTATTCAGACTTCACCAATCGCCCAAACTTCATTCTTCAAATCATTTGGACATTTCATGGACTGACAGATATCGAAGATGACTTCTTCATCATTCAATCCAAACCTGAGTTAACTAGCTTCCATATCCTCTAGTGCTCAACCAGTGGCTAGGAACGGTCTTCCCAAGATGATTGGGACGTCGAAATCAACTTCGTAGTCCAAGATCACAAAGTCTACAGTGAATATGAACTTTTCTACTTTGACCAACACATCATACAGTATCCCCATAGGCTTCTTCATTGTGCAATCCACCATCAATAACCACATACTAGTTGGTGTTCTAAATCAAAGCTTCTTGTAGACCGGAAGGGGCATCAGATTAATGTTGGCACCTAGATCACATAGTGCCCTTGGAAACTCCACGACTCCAATGATACAGGGTATGGTGAAAGCATCGGGATCTTCTCGCTTTTGAACCAAGGACCCTGTAGCAATAGCATTGTAATGTTGAAGCTCTTGGGAGAGCTCCTAACACATAATGCGCTTCTTAGTGACCAAGTCTTTTATGTACTTAGCATACCCTGGCATCTTCTCCAATGCCTCAATGAGAGGGATGTTGACGGAGAGTTGCTTCAGCATAGAGAGAAAGTGCTTGAACTTTCCTTCCTCCTCCCTCTTTTTGATATTTTGAGGGAAGGGAGGAGGAGGCCTAGGAATCGGCTTCAACATCTGTGGCACATCTTCAACTTCATTCACCCCATCCTTGCGACGATCATCTCCTTCACCCGCATCCTTAGCCATAAGCATATCCTCACAAACATCTTCCTCATCAACTGGCATGGGAGGATCAATGGTGCTCTTGCCACACTGAGTACTAACCGCCATACATTGCCCATAATTTTTAGGATTTTTGTCACACCTCGGGAGGGTACCCTTGGCATGGCCGGCACTTGAAGAACCATTGATAATTCCTCAAAAGAACCACCTAGCCTCATCATCAGATTGACTCGACAGCGAAAGAAATAACACAAAAAGAATATAATATTATCAACAAAACATAGCTTTCCTAACTCATAGTTTACAATGAATAAGTTTCGAAATACAAAATAATCAACAAATCCTCTACTCAATGTCTATGAAGCATCTACACAACCATCTAGATGGTTCCATGACAGACCATGAACACCTTAAATCAAAGAAAATAAAGTACTCAATGAAAGTAAGGAGATAAAAAGGCCCCTCTGGGATGCAAGGAGGGCTCACCCCCTCTGGAATGCACTGATCTAGACTTCAATGGTGCGCGGCCTGAAGTCTTCTATCACCTGTATCTACATCATCAAAATGATGCAAGTCCAAATGGACGTCAGTTGATGGAATATACTAGTATGTAAATAGCTCCAGAAAATAATGCTCAACTCACTCATCTCGACTCAATAACTCATGCTCGACTCAGTACATGCAAGTTTAAAGAAAATCATGCTATTAAAATATACTCAGTAAAAATAGACTTGATTTATAATATCATGCTCAATCAAGGTGTTTAGGAGTTTTTCTTAACCAACATTCAATCTCACCACCTTTAGTTTGATGTTGCACAAGGAAGGCGTCGTCCTTGCCACGCTCGTCCTGAACTTTCCACGAAAAAGGACGATCAACTCTCTCTTGGATCCATAGTAAATGTCCATGTTTGGGACAAGAGTCGCCAGAATGAGCTGTATGACTATCATATTCTGTTAACGTAGTTCAGTGGGTTAAAGTAGATGTTTACTCGCTCTCAGCTCAGTTCTCGATACTCCTCCCAAGACTAAAACATGCTTAACACAATCAATCAACCCAATCCTTAAAGGCTTAATCAATCACATCAAAATCTCAACCTCATTGGGTTACCTCATCTAAACTTGTCTCAGTTACTAACCAACTCAGTCAATCAATGCAGATAATAAAACTCGACTCAGACGATCATTGAGACTCACTCAAATTGACACATCATGCAATGCAAGTAAATTTCATGGTAGTACAAGTGATTATGTTCAATATACTTTTCATGCTCTATGATGCTCAATTTTCTTAATTCATCAATTCAATCATCAAACTCAAACCTCAACTTAATCTATGCATAGAATTTCATACGATTATGCAGTTTAGGGTTCACGCTATCAAGTATGATACTTTACCTCAATATCATATCAAAAATATGCAATGCAGAAGGTACATCATATATTAACACGATAATTCATAACAAATAAAGAATTTCAGTAATAGGATAATAGTATTCCCAAATCTCAACTCTTTTCTAAATTTTGACTCAAGTAGATGAAAGGGGCGTGTGAACGGATGTAGTTCCATACTTTAGTAAGCCTTAAATACCTGGGGATAGAAGAAACAATCCAACTCCAGTCGATCTTCGTGCTAGAATCAAGAACTCTTGCTCTTCTCCCTCCTCTTAGTGTTCTCAAGAGACACTCAAGCGTGAACAATGGTGGAAAATACGCGTAGGGTTCTGTTTTTAGAATTTATTTAAGCCTAAAATGGCTAAGGATTTAATTAAATAGGAATTAGAATGGACAAAAATGCCCCTCTTGAAAACTATCGTCTGGGACTACGAGGCCCCGTGTACGGGCCGTAGACCATTCTACGAGCTGTAGACGACTTCTCGTAAACTAGGTGTCCTGAAATAGTAGTTACTGGAATTTTTCATGAAACCTCCTCTACAAGTCGTAAACCGTTCTATAAGTCGTCTGCTAATTCGTAATTCAAGATAATAAAAAGTTGATATTTGGTCCATCAATTTACGAAATCCATCTACGAGTTGTAAAATACTTTACAGGTCGTATACCATCTCGTATATAGGCCTCGGACTTAGAAAACCTCACCAAGTCATCTAGGCATTTACAAGGCCCATTCTACGAGCCGTAAGCCTGTCTATGAAACCTTCTTTGGCAGTTTTTCTCATTCTTTTCTCAGCATCATCTATACATTCACTCCAGATTAGGTAGAATGAATTAGAAGTGTTACAATTTTGAATTGTATTGCTAGGCAGTATACCCTTCTAACGTCTGTTAAGTTGAGTCGACACCTGACCAATTTGCTATTTTAGTTGTTTAATAGCCATAGAGTGAGAATTTATCTTCTGATTAATACTTTTGAAATCTCTTATTACATGCCCTTTAGAGTGTCATCTTGTGTCTCAGCTTTCTTCAACAAGTAATCAAACATCTCCTTGATTATGGAACTGCTTGCATCTACATCGCGGTTGTGTGGTGGCACATAAGGATCATCTTTGAATCCTTCTCTGTGACCCCAATCAACTTCTCTTTCTGGACCCTTGTTCCTATCATAGTAACCTCTGCAGTTTCCCTTGTAAGCTCTACCTCTATTAAAGTTCCGACCTTGGTTTCCTTGACCTTAGCACCAATAGTACTGATTGGACCCTTGGGCATTGGTCTGGAAACCCCGTCTCTGATCTGTAACAAAACATACATCCTCTTCAAAGTATTGCTCAAGATATATGGGCGCATGAGGAGGTTGATGAACCACTGCATTCACTCTCCCTTTGTTTTGCTTCGTCATCACCTCCATACTGGTGCGAATCTGAGCAAGCTGTTGCATAATTTCTTTGTTTATTCTGGCTTACTTTGGACCCACACTGGCAGCACATAAGCTCTTAGTGGATGCTCTATCTCGTTGCCCCCATACGCGATTGGTCTTGACCACCCTTTCTATTCGCTCTGCAATCCTTTAAAATGGTTGATACAAGAACATGCCCCCCATGATAGTGTCAACACAAGCTTAACTCATCAATGGCTCACTAAAAGATCTCTACCCAGGCATCATCAACTATCTTTTTGCCAGGGACTCTCCTCAGACATTTGGTGAACCGCTCCTAAGTAGTACTAATCGAATAACCAGGAAGTTGCTCGAAGTTATTGATCTGGTCCTTCAACTTGAGCTTCTTCGATCTAGGGAAGTAGCTCTCCAAAAAGGCCTTCTGCAAGTCTGCCCAACTAGTGATCAAACATTGCAAGACACGAAGTCCCACAACATCCATAGATAGATTATGTGTCCCTAGCACACTCTTGCAAAAAGATTCCATATTGTGTAGGTGGCTATGAGGATCCTCTGATGGTAATACAAATAGTTCACAGTTTCGCCGCATCTGAACTAACCCACTAGAGTCTGTGAACTTTGTTTCTGCCGTTACTGGTGGCAACACAATAACTCTCGTCACCTCCATAGCTATTAGATTTAGCTTGTATTAGTTCCAGTAGTAAGCATTGGCGTTGAAATCCTAAGGCTATGGAGTAATATCCTCCATAGCCATAGGATTTAGCTTGTATTATTCGCTCCTAGCTCTGTGCTTGATACTCCTCCCGAAACTAAAACATGCTCAACTCAATCAGTCAACTCAATCCTCAAAAGCTCAATCAACCACATCAAAATCTCAACCTCATTGTGTTACCTCATCTCAACTCGTCTCAATTACTCATCAACTTATTCAATCAATGCAGACAAGCAAACTCGACTCAGACTCACATAGTCACTTAGACTCACTCTTGACCCATCACGCAATGCAAGTAAGGTTCATGGTTGTATAAGTGATTATATTCAATATGCTTTTCATGCTCTATGATGCTCAATTTTCTCAACTCATTAACTGAATCATCAAACTCACACCTCAACTCAATCCATGCATAGAATTTCATAGGATTACGCAGTTAAGGGTTCATGCTATCAAGTATGAAGCTTTACCTCAGTATCGTATCAATACTATGCAATGCAACAAGTACTTCATACTTCATCAGCACAATGTATAATAAATAAAGAATTTTAGTAATATGATAATAGAATTTCCCAAATCTCCACTCTTTTCCAAATTTTGACTCGAAAGGGGCAAGTGAACGGATGTAGTTCCACACTTTAGTAAGCCGTACATACCTTCGGATAGAAGAAACAATCTAACTCCAGTAGATCTTCTTGCTAGAATCAAGAACTCTCACTCTTCCCCCTCTTCTTAGTGTTCTCAAGAGACCCTCAAGCGTGAACAATGGTGGAAAATGCACCTAGGGTTCTATTTTAAGACTTTAATCAAGCCTCAAACGACAAAGGATATAATTAAATAGGAATTGGAATAGAAAAAAGTACCCCTCTTAAAAACTGTCGTTTGGGTCTACGAGACCCTGTGTATGGACTGTAGGCCATTCTACGAGCCATACACGACCTCTCATAAACTAGGGGTCCTTAAATTTGAGTTACTGGAATTTATCACGAAACCTCCTCTACTAGTCGTAAACTGTTCTACGACTCATCTACTAATGCGTAATTCAATCTACTGAAAAGTTGATATTCGGACCCTCAATTTACGAAACCCATCTACGAGTTGTGAAATACTTTATGGGTCGTTTACCATCTCATATATAGGCCTCAAACTTAGAAAATTTCACCAAGTCATCCAGGAGTTTACGAGACCCATTATACGAGTTATAAATAGCCCTCGTGAACCATCTTCGGCGGTTTTTCTCAAACTTTTCTCAGCATCATCTGTGCATCAACTCTAGATTAGGTAGAAGGAATTAGGAGGTGTTACATTATCTCCCCTTTGAAATCATTCGTCCTCGAATGAAGAGAAACCTAGGGATTTAGGTCAAGGCACGAACCTTCTTCTGGACTCTAACAATCAACCAACTCTCATCTCACCTGTGAAATCAATTAATCAAGAAATTCAGCAAGTAAAACAATCAAACAGTCAATACATCACATCAATCCTCACTCGAACTCTAGAGCTCTACCGTCTATCATACTGAGAATGAAAGGAGAATTCAAGGAATGGGGATTTGAGAATTTTGAGAGAAATCATTACTATCAACTCTCTCATCACAAGTAGGCAAGAATAAATGAGGTTATTTGGCCTTCATATCCTCCTCCACCTCCCAAGTAGCTTATTCGACAAATTGGTTCCTCCACAATACTTTGACATATTCAATCTTTTTGGTTTTTAACTTGCGAACCTGAAGCTTAAGGATTTGGACAGGAATATCCTCATAACTTAGGCTGTCTTTTACTCCTATACTCTAAACAGGCACAACCAACTACTGATCTCCTAAACACTTTTTGAGTATAGAGACGTAGAAGACTGGACGGATAGTCGCTAACTCGCATGGTAGTTCTAACTCATACGCCACATTGCCCACTCTCTTTATGATTTGGTATGGGCCAATGTACCTTGGACTCAACTTTCCTTTCTTTCCGAACCTCGTCACCCACTTCATGGGCGATACCTTCCAATATACCCAATCATTGACCTCAAACCTAAGTCTCTCTTTTTAACATCCGTGTAGGATTTCTGTCGACTTTGTCAAGTCCTCAATCTTTCTCCAATGATCTTCACCTTCTCCATGGCTAGGTGAACCAAATCAGTGCTGCTTCACCTACCTCAAACCATCCAATCGACGACCTACACCTCCTCCCATAGAGTACCTCATATGGGGCCATCTGAATGCTCGAATGGAAGCTGTTATTGTAAGCAAACTCTATCAAAAGCAAGTGGTCATCCCAATTACCTTTAAAGTCAATGACTCATTCTCTCAACATATCCTCCAATGTCTGAATAGTACGCTCTACCTGTCCATCCGTCTGTGAGTGAAACTACTACAAAACAGGTTTTTAGAGGCAATTAATCAATTGCCACTAATTAATTACTTAAGCTAAAATATTTGCAATAGCCGTTAAAAAATATCGTTTTAGTGGAAATAAATAAAATTTCGAGATAAAATTCATTAATTAAAGAACAACTTTCATCCTTTTATTTTTCCCTCCAAATTCTTCTACTACAATTATTATTCCCTCCAATTATATCAATAAGGAAAATAATTTTTTTTAGAAAAAAACCCTATTTCAACTTAACCCACAGTGAAGAAATTTTTTTGCTCACTTCAAATGATGCATAGCTTGAGTGAGGAGATTCACAGGTTAGTCACCATCTCTTCCATGCAAGTCATCAACTTCAATTTCTCAAATCCGTACAAATTACCCACTTCAGATTATATAATTTTGCACAAGTGATTGCATTTTCAGTGAAGTTTCGTTAATTAATTAGATAAGAACCGATTTCATGAATCCTTTGAAGTTTGAAGATTTCTAATTTATGTTTTCTTGTAGGTTTTACAAAATTGGTCTGATTCTTCACTTACAGGTACTCAAATAGTTGAGAAGATTTGTGATTTTGTTGTACTAGTTTTTTTTTGAGTGCATTATGTGATTTAAACCTTCTATTAATTTGATGGGCAATTGATTGAATTGATTACTTTTTTTTGTTAAGGTTTCTGTAAATATATTAACTCACGTGATTGTTTGAACGCTTTTCCATTATAATTGATGAATTTTAATGTCTTTACTTGAATCGACAATATTAGGTGTACTATGTCATTGAATTTCTGATAGTTACTTAAAAACATGAACATGAATTCAGTAGGAAATCTTAACTGAAACACCACACTATTTTAAAAATTTTGATGGTATATATTCAACTTGAGGATGTCATTAGATTAGAAATGAATTTCTTCTTCACTATGTGATTTAAATGAAGTTTTTTCCAGTATTTCGTAGCCAGAGGAATTAGGGACTTGGATTAGCTGCATATTCATTGAGGCCTTAATTTAACTGAACTGGTTTAACACACAGGACCTGTAGGGTACATTATTTTTTTTCAAGTTATTCAAAAATGCAAGTGTAGAATTTCCTTAAGTCTGTATGTCAATGCATAACCTATACCAGAGTTTAAGGACTGGGGCATTGTTTCATCTGTTTAATTAGAAGTTCATCCTCTAGCTGTGAAAGTTTAACTACGGTATCCTACTGCCTGAGGATCACTTCTGAGGGGTTAAAAGTATGAAATATTTGCAAGTATTGAACAATTTATTTCAGTGTTAAACTTTTTTTGTTACATGCTCTGGACTATTTCTAGGGAAGAAATCAATCGGTTTGTTATGCGTGCGATGCTGAGATACAATCATATGATTGCCGAGGCTCAAAAAATACTGAAACAACCAGTTCTTAACATCTTAGTAAAGGAGGAGCATTATAATGCTGAAACGCATCTTACATGGACAATATATATATGTTTTAACTGATGTACCGCAAATGTAGATGATTTTCAGGCACTACTAAGAATTTAAGCTTATTTTTCAGTAAACTACATGTTATATTTCTTTGAACACCGTCCTCACTTTGGTACAACTGATAAAGATCGATTTGCACACAAGTGCCTACATGACTGCTCTGCCTTCAGGTTTGATGTTTTTCACCAACAGTTTTCTGAAACTCATCATCTTATTCAATGCATCATAGGCCCCATTCCAATAGAACAAGATATATGCTCTTGACCATCAGCGTCAATGAGCATAATAGTTGCTGTAGAAAGTCCTAGACTTCCAGATGTAACCTGTACATTTTGAAGCTGCTACACAAATTGAGGTTGGAAAACTTCATCACCTGTAATTTTCCTTTTCTTCTCAGCTACAGATTTGAGTCGCCAAAAGAGGTCATCAAGTTCTTTTCCCTCAATGTAGTATCCTAGCTCAAGTGTTTTGGCTTGCAAAGCATGACACCCACTGAGTTTCCCGAGGACAATATCAGATTCATTAGCACGATTAAGCCCAATAACTTCGTAAGAGATAATCTCATACGTATGTTTGTGTTTTTACATTCCATCCTAATGGATGCCACTTTCATGAGCTAAGGCATTAGCTCCAACAATGGCCTTGTGTGGCTGCACATGAAGTCCCGTGCCCTCTACCATCTTGCTTGACATGAGTATATGTTGTGTATTAATCCTTGTATATAGGCCACCTAGTACTTGCTCTCCATAACATTTTAAGGCCATTAAAACCTCCTCCAAAGAAGCATTTCCAACTCTTTCACCAATTCTATTGATGGTCACTTCTAATTGTCTTGCACCTGCACATGCTCCAGCTAAGGTGTTGGTAGTAGAAAGCCCAAGATCATTCTGGCAGTGTGTTGAAATGATCCCATCGTTAACTCCTGGGGTGTTGGCATTTATATTAGCAATCAATTTTCTAAATTCTTCAGGTACAGTGTATCCAACAGTATCAGGGATGTTAAGGGTTGTTGCCCCAGCTTTGATAACCTCTCCAAGGATATGATAAAGGAATTTTTGGATCTGATCTTCCAGCATCTTCAGGGATAAAGTCAACATCCTCACAGCCAATACTCTTTGCCTAAGCCACCATGCTCCTCGCTTTCTCAACAACTTCATCTATACTCATTTTCAACTTAAACTTCATATGTATCTCACTGGTAGCAATGAACGTATGAATCCTCGATTTCTTTGCATACTTGACAGCCTCCCATGCCTTATCAATATCCCTCTTATTATACCTCACCAATCCAAAAATAACCGGAACATGTGCCTCTTCATAAAAACCATTACCAACTTCCTTAGCTATCAATTTCACAGCATCAAGATCATCTTTCGATGGAAACCAAGTGAAATGATTCACCAATTTCTCGATCCAGTCGCTTAATTAGCTTCAAATTTTCAAGATCTCTTACATTTCAGCTCATTCTGAGGTCAAGATTGAAAAAGGAAAAGACTATACCCTAAAGGTAATTCAGAAACCTTTCTTCTTCGTCGTCGTTGTCAGAACGACTCGACATTCTCTTGAGACTCTGACGACCTTCCAGAAGCACGGAGTCACCGACGAACTTCACCTACGAACGTCGCCGACGAACTGGTTAACTTCTTCTCTTTGTCCTTTCGGCGGCTTCCAGCACTTTCCGGCAGCGGCCAGTCATTTTCGCTAGCGAATTCTCTTGAGAAATCAATCTGCTTCGACTCTTTTCGAAGATCATTTGGTCTAAACCCGACCTTAGAGGAATCTTAACAGCGGCAGGTTTCCAGATTTCAAGGTTCCGGCAACTCCTTGCTCTGGCGACGACAGACAGCGATCCAGAACTAGTTTCCAGTCAGGCAACTTTACTGTTCACTGTTCAACCATTAATTTTTGGGTCAGAGTACTCAGGTGATATCCTCCACTATCCCCCTCTCTTTGTTGTTCAAACTCCTGTTCAAATTCTCCTTTTGGCATTACTTCCGGTTTGAATAGCTGACATTGCTCTCTGTTTCTCTGTTCTTGGCATCCTATTTTTCATGCTTAATGTTTCTTGTGTGTTACATGTTTGATTATTTAGTTTGCTATACTTTTTACTTTATTTGACTATTCCTTAACCTGTTTATATAAGTGTAGAAGTTATTTGTTAGGGAGTCTTTAGGGTGCTCGTTGTTTTCCTGATTGTTTGTCTATATAGTCGGATATTCGATTAGTATACCTTATTTGTATTGTTTTATATCATTGGGTTGCTGTGTGTGGCCTTTTATTCTTACTTAGCATAGTGGGTAATGTTCTCTTGTTTTATAACTGAATTGAGTGACATCAGGAGCGAATGATAGACTAGGGTCATGTCGTCAGTTGGGGTTATGGGTAGGGTAGGGGTGGAGAGAGGGTCACGGGCATATGTAAGTTAAGGATAACGCCGTGGAATATAGGATCACTAACAGGGAAATCCATAGAGCTAGTAAAATGCCTTAAGGGGAGACATATTAATATAGCATGTGTTCAGGAGACCAGATGGGCAGGTACCAAAGCTCGGGATGTGGATGGGTTTAAGTTGTGGTACTCGGGTGGTTCTAGGGATAGAAATGGTGTAGGTATCTTGGTAGACGAGGACCTTAGGGATTATGTGGTTGAGATTAGGAGGGTTAATGATAGGATGATGTCATCAAACTTGTGGTTGGTAGGCATGTGGTGAACATAGTGTGTATGCGCCCCAAGTAAGCCTAGATGAGGAACTCAAAAGGCTCTTTTGGGAAGACTTGGATGAGGTTGTGCGAGGCATTCCGGAGACAGAAAAAATCTTCATTAGGGGCGACTTCAATGGGCATATCGGGGCAACCGCTAGTGGGATTGAAGATGTTCATGGAGGCTTTGGTTTTGGGGATAGGAATGGAGGCGGGACATCTCTTTTGGATTTTGCTAAAGCCTTCGAGTTAGTTATTGCTAACTCCTGTTTCCCGAAAAGGGAAAACCACTTGATCACCTTCCGTAGTACGGTAGCTAAGACTCAGATAGATTACTTGCTTCTCCGGAAGGGCGATAGAAGTCTATGTAAGGATTGCAAGGTTATTCCGAGTGAAAACATTTCCACTCAATATAGGCTTCTAGTAATGGATTTGGAGATCAAGAGAGGAAAGAAGAAAAAGGTTATTTATGCCCAACCGAGGATTAGATGGGGATGCCTTAATCCTGCCCTTTCCCGAGAGATGGAAGAAAAGTTGAGAGACTTAGAGGCTTGGAGTAGTGGCGGAAATGTGAACAATATGTGGGACACTACTACTGGTTGCATTAGAAAGGTAGCTACTGAGGTACTACGGGTGTCGAAAGGGGCCTTTGGTGAACGGCAGGGTGACTGGTGGTGGAACGAGGAAGTTCAGGCTAAAGTGAAAGATAAAGAAGGTGGCTTGCACAAAGTGGTTGGAGTGTAGGGATGAAGATGAAAAGCGAACACTTAAGGAGGCTAGGCTTATAAGACAGCTAAGCCAGAAGCAAAGTTAGCGGTGATGAGTGCTAAGACAACAACATTTGATCGCCTGTATGAGGAGCTAAGTGATAAAGGCGGGGAAAAGAGATTGTATAGGCTCGCTAAAGTGAGAGAATGGAAAACTCGCAACTTGGACCAAGTGAAGTGCATCAAGGATGAGGGGGTGAGGTGTTGGTGGATGACACCTCCATTAAATTAAGGTGGCAAGCTTACTTTCATAAATTCTTAAATGAAAAAGGAGATAGAAATATTGAGCTGGGTGAGTTGGCACGCTTTGAAAGTCATCATGACTTTGGTTATTGCAGGCGGTTTAGAGTTGAGGAGGTTAAAAAGGCTATTAGTAGGATGAAGAGAGGGAGGGCGATCGGACCACATGAGATTTCGGTAGATTTTTGGAAAAACATGGTCAAGGATAGCATAGAGTGGTTGACTAGATTGTTCAATGCTATTATGAAGACTGTCAAGATGCTTGATGAATGGAGGAGTACGATGGTGCCATTGTACAAGAACAAAAAGGATATTCAAAACTGTAACAATTATAGGGGTATCAAGTTGTTAAGTCACACTATGAAGGTTTGGGAGAGAATGGTGGAGATGAAGGTGAGAATAGTAGTGTCTATTTCAGAAAATCAATTTGGATTCATGCTGGGGAGGTCGACTACTGAAGCAATTCATCTTGTCCGGAGATTAATAGAAAAGTATAGGGAAAGAAAAAAGGACCTTCATATGGTGTTCACCGATCTCGAGAAGACCTATGACAAAGTTCCAAGGGATTTCTTATGGAGGTGTCTAGAGGTGAAAGCTGTCCCAATGGCATATATCAGGGCGATTAAGGATATGTATGACAGGAGCCAAGACTTGGATAAGAACGGTGGGAGGAGACTCAGATTATTTTCCTGTTGAGATGGGACTCCATCAAGGATCTGTGTTGAGCCCTTTCTTGTTTGCCCTAGTGATGGATAAACTGACGCGATCCATCCAGGATAAGGTTCCATGGTGTATGCTATTTGCAGATGACATAGTACTGTTGATGAGACTCAGACTAGAGTTAATGATAGGTTGGAGGCTTGGAGACAAGTCTTGGAGTCCAAAGGATTCAAATTGAGCAGGGACCAAAACAGAATACATGGAGTGCAAATTCAATATTACGAGGGATAAAGCAGTCATTGATTTGAAGCTGGCCACTCACCCAAGAGGGAAAACTTTAAATATCTGGGTCTATCATCCAGAGTAGTGGTGATATCGACGATGATGTCACACATCGTATTGGGTAAGCTTGGACTAAATGGAGGCTTGCCTCGGGAGTGTTGTGTGACAAGAAGATACCACCTAAACTCAAAGGTAAGTTTTACAGAATGGTGGTTAGACCATCTTTGCTGTATGGGGTGGAGTTTTGGCCAATAAAGAATGCACATTTTCAGAAGATGCATGTCGCAGAGATGAAAATATTGAGATGGATGTGTGGTCACACAAGGAGGGATAAGATTAAAAATGAGATCAATCGAGAGAAGCTGGAGGTGGCACCGGTGACTGATAAGATGAAGGAAGCGAGACTACGATGGTTTGGACATGTGCAGAGACTGAGTACCGATGCGCCTGTTAGGAGGTGCGAGAGGTTGGTTTTGGGAGCTACACAGAGAGGTAGAGGTAGACCGAAGAAGTATTGGGGGGAGGTGATCAGACATGATATGGAGAATCTTGATCTAACCGAGGACATGACCTTAGATAGGAAGGAGTGGAGGTTGCGAATTAGAGTAGCAAGCTGATTGGTTGGTAGAGTTAGGTGGAGGGGTGATCTCGAGGTTTAGTGAGGGTGAGGTCTCTAGCTGTCGTATGTGTGTTGAATTCGTCGTATTTACATATTGACATGTGCTTTTCGTAAAGAGTCACTCTTTTATTTCGATTTTTAGTTCTATTTTTCCCTTTGTTCCCTTTCCTTCCCTTTGCAATATCTAGTTTATTCTGCTTATGGGTTGTTGAGTCGAGGGTTATCAGGAAACAACCTCTCTACTTCTGTACGAGGTAGTGGGAAGGTCTGCGTACATTTCTACCCTCTCCAGACCCCACTTGTGGGATTTAACTGGGTATGTTGTTGTTGTTGTAAGATCATCTTTAGATGAAGTAGGACAACCAACCTCAATTATATTAATATCCAGCTTAGCTAACTGCCGTGCAATGTCGAGTTTCTCCTTAGTTGTCATTGTAGCTCCTGGGCATTGCTCTCCATCACTGAGAGTAGTGTCGAAGATACAAATATAGTTGCAAACATCTCTCTTTATTTCACATCTCTTGCTACGACACTCTTCCAACGGAATGCAAGGTAAGATTTTAGCTCTTCTTTTTTTCTCTTTCTCTCTTCTTATCTTCTCAGTTTCTCTACTGTGAATTGTTGGAAGCTTGCTGCTACTGTTTTTTTTTTTCAACTTGTAGTCTGCCATGTTCTATGTTTTTCATCTCTTCTTCTTGATGGAGCTGCTAGAAGGAACCTATGACTTGTTTATTCTTGAGACTAGAAGTGATAAATGGTTTGCTGATTCCTCGTCCTCTTTTCACAAACAGCACCAGCAACATAACTTAATTCCTCGTTTGCAGCTTGTCCTGTGTCAGGGTGGCCTCATGTGCTGCCATTCAGCCAAAGCAAGCAACTATAACTGGAGCCTTTGTCTTTTGAAGTATTTTCCATGGCTATATTGTACCACTTTCATTAATTGCAATATTTGGTAGGCTGGCCTCATGTGCTGTAATCTAAAGGTAATTTGTCATCCCTCTTTTCAATTTTGGGATTCGATTTCTTAACTTTCTGTCTTCACATGCTTTCTCCTCTTTCGTCTTTTGATTTCAATTTTTCTATTCGTTTTCTGTATTTGCATGCATTTGTTTTTAGATTGTTTTGCTATACTTCTAAATTTAGTTAATATATGGGTTGATGAGGTTTGAATCTGAGCAGAATTTAAATTATTTAGAGAACCATTCAAAAGAAAAAAAAAAAAAGAAGAAATTGTTCAACCAACCGACAATAGACCAAGTCCTATACCGAGGGATCAATGGAGGGTCTTCTCTCTTATTGGGTTTCTGAAAAAGCTAAGGTATCAATAAATCTTGAAAAACATACTCCTACTTGCTACTTTTGAAATTGGTTGAATTTTTGTAATGCTCAATTATTATTTAAATTATTGTTGTTGTTGTTGATATATGAGATATCATTTTGATTATTGAATAACAGAGACACACCCAAGCAAATAGATATAACAAGGCCATACAAAAGATGCCTCACACAGGAGGATCCAAAAGTATTGCTACCTTGATGAAGGAGCAGGTAAGCCTATTGAAATTACAATCTATAATAATTCACTCTTCTTGACAAGCATAAATGATATCAATTTTGTTGTATTAGGCTGTTAATGGTATAGAGCCTATACAAGTTGAAATTTTCCTATTAACTTATAAAAAACGTGTGGATAGTAGACCATTGGATGATGATTCTGCCAAAGCAATTGTAAGATTTCTCCTTTCTTTTATTTTCTACCTAAGAAAACAATAAAGGAAAATTGTAAAAACAAATACATGATTCCAAATTGAATTTGATATGTACTCTTTGATCAGGAAATGATAAATGAAAAGATGAGCAATAGTGAGGGATCTACTGACCTACCTCCTCATTCTGTTGCTTGGAAAGGCAATGTATATTCTCAGGTATTGGGAATGAAAGAAGTGGGTATGTTCGTGGTTTAGGACTTGGTCTCCTTCTATTCTAGGGGCAGTAGATCTTTCTTAAGAAATACCGATGAAGATGATTCATCTAATGAAGTTATTCAAAGATTGAAACGGGAGATAACTGAATTAAAGGCAAAACAAAATGAACAAATAAATCTGATGAAACAAAATCAAGATAATATGCAATCAGAACTACTCTAGATGAAGCAATTCATGCGCAAATATGCTCTTAATGAATTCATGCCTCAAAATATCAATGGCACCTTAAGTGGACAGGTAACTCGATTACAGAAGTTTTGACATTTATTTTATGAAATATAATCCCATAAAAGTATTGTTAACTGACATGTTCACATTTACCAGGCCCCCGATGCCGATAGTTGCCATGGAAAAATACCACAAACCACAAGGATACCTACTGTAGCTGAAATTACTCAAACTTCTCATGGTATTACTCTTCTTAATCCTTTGGTGCTACGGTTTGAGTTACTATTTGAGTATAAATTAATAAAATTTCTTTGAAAACCTCATCATATGCATCCGTTTACGAAGATTTATGTGCATTAATATAATTATAGAGTAGTGTAGAATAAATGATGGGCCTGAATTCAATTACCTGAGAGGGATTAGCTATTTTTGGTACCAAAGTCACAATAGTATAATTAGTAACTCATTCCCTGTTTTATTTGTCTTACATGATCTGTATACACTGATTATGCATTGTCCAATTGAGATAACTTTTCTTGATGCCTTGCCAGCCCTTGATACAATGCTAGGATCTCATTGAAGTTTAGTCTTATATATAGATTTTGGTTGAAGTGCAATTTTGATTGATACGAAAAATCAACTAAGAGGCCTAACATAATTTAGAAATGAGGCCTACTCTTATCTCTTGATACTTCTATCTGGTTGCACATAAAAGCACCATTTCACATCCAGTAGCTTGTCTAATTATCCAAGGTTCGATAGTCCCAGCTATTATAGTTTTTTATTTTTGTCTCAACTCGATTTGGACTTAGTGTTAGTTATTCAGGTTACTAGCCTATAGGTTTTGGGTCTTCTATGCATTTGATCTTTAAGTTGTGCGAAAAATGCTAACTATTTCAAGTTGTTGCAACTTTGGTACTTGTCTAAAAAAACTGTTGAAACTAATTAAATTGAATATAAATTTAATGGACCATCAGCTTTTGTCCTCTCAAGGCATCTTAGCTATCAGCTTGTAGATAGTAGTACAATTGATAATTGGACTAAACTCTTTGGCCTAAGTATACTTGGGAACTTTGGGCACTAATGTCATTGTTTATAGTTTATCCCACTTAACATCTTTCCATAAAGCCTTTGAAGAATTTCATGAATTTCCTATCTGTAGTGGATCTGTTAACATGTCTCCAAGCTCACTACTGATATGTACATTATGAAATTCCTAATGTATCTATAGTAGATATGTTAACAAATCACCAAGTTCACTCTAGTGATTTTTCAGTTCGTAGAAAACCTTTAAATAATTCTAAAAATTCCTATTATATCTATAGTATATTTGTTAACATTTCTCCTAGCTCACTATTGATGTTGGATTTGATGCTTTTGGCATGTCTTACTTTCATATAAACATGTAAGAACTTGGTATTAGAATCTCTATAGGAGATCCAAGTGACTTTATATCTTTGAGATTGTCATCTTCATATGATTCTGATATATGATATACTCCTAACTCGTGATATTTTTATCCATTACATTTTATCTTGTGACACATATATTTTAATATTTCAGGTCAAATAATTTGATGTTCAAAACTTTTGCCTATGGAATATGTGAATATGATGAACAATTGTTGAAATTCTATGAAGAGATTATTTTTTGTTAATCGGTTATATAAATAATATAAGTTTATTTTTTAAGTTGTGATGCTATAGTTGTTTGGATTAATACTTTGTTTTGGTGGTTTAGATTTTATGAGATTACATTTTATTCTATGAATTAATATTATACGTTTTTAACATTTGAAACTTTTTGTTGCTTGTAATAGGGTCCCTTTGATAATAATCTTGTTGGGGTTTACCAGTAATAAATTTTATAATTGCAACAAAACTATTGCCTTTAGAGATAGTAACTTTTAGTGGCAATTTTATTAAAGTTATCGGATATAATAATACATGCTACATAAGCATGATAAATCATTTCATATTTGATTTAACAACTATTTTAGTTGTCACTAAAACTAATGCATTTTAGAGGCAATTTAATAGAACTACTAGCTATAAAAATAAAAGTAGCATAACTAACTTTCAGGATTTGATTTAGTAGTCATCTTAATTGCCGCGAGTAATTGCAACTAAAATAAATTTGTTTTTGCGGCAATTTAGTTGGATTTACCATATATAAAAATGGATGCTACATGAGCACAACTAGCCACTTTGAATTGGATTACCAACCATCTTAATTGCCGCAATTGCCACAAAATTAAATGAGTTTTAGCGGCAATTGGGCCTAGTCTTATGTATAATCAGGCATAATCCTCTGCAGTTTCGGTCGTCTTTACTGCTAAGAAATGTGCAGATTTTGTCATCCGATCAACTATCACACAAATCGAATCATGCTGCCTATGAGACCTTGGTAAACTTGTGACGAAGTCCATGTTGATCATCTTCCACTTCCACCCTGGAATTTCAAAGTTCTGAGCTACTCCACATGGCCTTTGGTGCTCAACTTTAACTTGTTGGCGATTCGGGCACTTGGAAACGAACTCAACACTGTCTTTTTTCATTCCACTACACCAATAAACTTCCCTCAAGTCATGGTATATCTTGGTAGACCCTTGTTGGACGGAATATCTGGAACTGTGAGCCTCTGTCATGATCCTCCCTCGAACATTATCAATATCTGGAACACACAAGCTGCTTTGATACCTCAATACCTCATCTCCCCCTTTGGCGAAAGCCATCACCTTCTACTTATACACGTCTGCCTTAAGCCGTAATAAAATAGGGTTTTGGTCTTGCTTCTCTTTCACCTCTACTATTAGAGATGATGCAGACCCATTCTGCACAAGAACTTCTCCTTCGCCCGATCCATCTAGTTGAACTCCCAATCGTGCCAGTCGGTGAACCTCTTTGGCCAATTCCTTTTTCTCTCTCTCCACATGGGCGATGCTTCCCATGGATAACCTGCTAAGGGCATCAGCAACCACGTTAGCTTTACGTGGATGGTAGAGAATGCTCATATCATAGTCTTTTAGTAACTCAAGCCACCTCCTCTACCTCAAGTTAAGCTCTTTCTTGGTGAAGGCGTATTGCATGCTCTTCTAGTCTGTGAAGACATCAACATGTGTTCCATATAAGTAATGGTGCCATAGTTTGAGAGAAAACACCACTGCTGCAACTCCAAGTCATGAGGGGGGTAATTCTTCTCATGCACTTTAAGTTGTCTAGAAGCATAGGCAACACCTTTCTCCCATCTACATCAACACATATCCTAGTCCCACTCTCAAAGCATCACAACAGATGACAAATCCATCAGGCAAGGTCCACACCGGAGCAATAGTCAACCTCGTCTTCAGCTCCTGGAAACTTCTCTCACACTCGTCCAACCATTGAAACTTGACTTTCTTCTGAGTTAGTCTAGTCAACGGTGCGGATATTGAGGAAAATCCATTAACACATCTGCGGTAATAGCCAGCCAATCCCAAAAAACTCCTTATCTCGGTCGGTGAGATTGGTCTAAGCCAGTTCTTAACCGCCTCAATATTCTGGATATCCACTCGAATGCCATCGCTCGAAATCACGTGGCCGAAGAATGCCACAGATTTGAGCTAAAACTCACACTTCAAAAACATTGCACATAACTCATCATCTCTAAGTGTCTGCAAAGCGATTCTAAGGTGATTGGCATGCTCCTTCTCATCTCTGGAACACACCAAGATATCATCAATAAACACGATCACGAACATGTCAAGATACTGTTTGAACACTCTATTCATCAGGTCCATAAAGATTGTAGGTGCATTTATCAACCCGAAGGACATCACCAAGAACTCGAAATGACCATATCGGGTTTGAAAAGCCTTCTTTGGGATGTCACATTCTCTCACTTTCAGTGGTCTTAGGTCTATCTTAGAGAAAATAGTTGCATCCTGAAATTGGTCAAACAAGTCGTCGATCTGCAAAAGGGGATATTTATTCTTGACTGTCACCTTATTCAACTGGTGATAGTCAATACACATCCTACGAGAACCATCTTTCTTTCGTACAAATAAGACCGGAGCGCCCCATGGAGAGACACTCAGCCTTATGATTCCCTTCTCTAGCAAATCTCTCAACTATTCCTTTAACTCTGCAAGGGACATTCTGTATGGCGGAATAGAAATCGGCTGGGTGTCAGGAAGAACATCAATTCTGAAGTCGATCTCTCTATCAGGAGGGACTCCGAGCAAATTCTCTGGAAATACATCAGGAAACTCACTCACAATCGGGATGGACTCAAGAGTAAGGGGCTCAACATCGTCAGACTTGACTCACATGAGGTGGTAGATACATCCCTTAGAGATCAGTCTTCGGGCCTTGAGGTAAGAAATAAACCTACCTTTCGGCGCAATTAAATCACCCTTCCACTCAATAACAGGCTCATTCGGAAACTAAAATTTGACAATTTAGGGTTTGCAATCACCAGAGGCATAATAGGCGTGAAGCCAGTCCATGCCAAGGATCACGTCAAATCGACCATCTCTAACTCAATCAAATCAGCAAGAGTATACCTATGATAGATGTACACCACACAAGCTCTATAGATCCTCTCAGCTTGAACAGACTCACCAACAAGAGTAGAAACAGAAAACGGTTCAAGCAAACACTCAGGAAGGATCTCAAATCTACCAGCCACATATGGCATCACAAAGGAACAAGTTGCACCCGGATCAAGTAAAGCATAACAAGGAAAGGTAAAAACTCAAAGCACACCCATCACAACATCTGGTGCAACCTCTTGGTCCTGTCGATTCCCTATCGCATACAGAGGGTTTGTCTCACCGCCTGCCCCAGGTGCAGCACCTCTCTGGTTACCCCTCGCTGGTGGTGTTGTGGCAGAGGATTGTGCCTTATTTCCCCACTATGGACACTCCCTCTGAAAATGGCCTGGCTGGCCAACCATTCCCTCCATATCTACATTCTCCCAGATGCATCCTGCCACATTTTCCACAAGGTGGCTTCCCTCTTGAGCCAAGGGTCACACTTGCTTGAGATTGTGCACCCTGTGACCTAAAGTTTGGCTGACCTTGGGATCTCTGATCATACCTTAGCTCGGGGCTGGTGCACTGGCTAAAGATGGTGCATAGATAGAGGACTTCTTTTGAAAGTAGGACTTTTCTCCCTTCCCCTGCTTAGTTTGGGTAGGCTCAAGCCCTGCTGACTTGGCCTTCTTGATCAGATGCTCCTCCTTGTCTTTCTTCTTATCCTTCTCAGTTTGCTTGGTATAAACAATAATTCTGGAGATTTCCATACCTGGGATTAGCAATGTTGCCTTGCACTCCCTCTTCACATTCCTGCTCACCCAGATACGAATTTCCTTATCCTCGCTCTCATATCCTGTACCATATCTGGGGCATACCTGGATAACATGATGAATTTCAAGCTGTACTCTTTAACAGTCAGCCCCTCTTGATTCAGATTCACGTACTCTTCAACCTTAGCCTCTCTCAACTCTTGCAAAAAGAAGTGATCAAGGAAGGTACTCTCGAACTCATCCCACACTACCAGCTCAACATCATCACCCCGACTCTCCTCCCACTAATTGTACTAGACATTACCCACATCCTTGAGCTAATAGGCAGCAAGCTCAACTCCCTCAGTCTCGGTCGCATGCATAGTTTTCAACCTCTTCCACATCTCATCAATGAAGTTTTGAGGGTCCTCCACAACCTTTACCCAGTGGAGACGGGTAGGTTAATCCTCAGAATGTGTCTCAGTCTGGCGGCAACCGTTGGCTCTAGAGAGCTGCAACTAGGAGTCGATGAGCCCTAGTTTCGCTTTGGTCAGCTACAAACTATGTGAACATGGTGATAGCTCCTCTGAAGTCAGCTTCTATAGTAGGAGTAGGTGTCACAGGAACACCAGTAGTTCAGGCCGGTCGACCTCAGCCCCTCGTTTCCATTAGAGGAGGCACCCCTAAAGTGGGATCCCCAACATTGCTAGCTGCAACATTTCTCTGGGTCATGGTGCATTTAGGAGGCATGATCTGCAAACGCGTAACACACAAGTTAAAAGAGAGTTTAAACTCTGTTGCACGAACTCTGAATACAAGAAAGTGTAACAATTCCTAATGTCCTATAACCTCCCGCATATGAAGTGCGGTGCAAAACACACCCATAAACAAGACTCTACTAGACACAGCTTCATAGATTCCCCAAGACTCTTGAACTCTATGCTTTGATACCAAGTTTGTAACCTCTCAAGAGGGTACCCTTGGCATGGCCGACACTTGAAGAACCAATGCTGATACCCCAAGAGAACCACCTGGCCTCATCATCACATCGACTTGACAGCGGAAGAAATAACTCAAAAAAAATATAACATCATCAAGAAACATAACTCTACTAACTCATAGCTTACAATAAATAAGTTCGGAAATACAAAATACTCAACAAATCCTCTACTCAATGTTTATGAAGCCTCTACTCAACCATCTAGATTGTTCCATGACAGACCATGAACACCTTAAATCAAAGAAATCAAAGCACTCAATGAAAGCAAGGAAATAAAAAGGCTCCTTCGTGATGCAAGGAGCGCTTACCAACTGTGCAATGCACTGATCTAGACTTCAATAGTGCACAGGCTGAAGTCCTCTATCACCTGTATCTGCATCATAAAATGATAAAGGTCTAAATGGACGTCAGTACATGGAATATACTCGTATGTAAATAGCTCCCAAAAATAAGGCTCAACTCACTCATCTGGACTCAATAACTCATGCTTGACTCAGTACATGCAAGTTTAAAGCAAATCATGCTATTAAAATATACTCGGTAAAAATAGACTTGATTTATAATATCATGCTCAATCAAGGTGTTTAAGAGTTTCTCTTGACCAACATCCAATCTCATCACCTTTAGTTTGGTGTTGCACAACAAAGGCGTTGTCGTTACCACGCCCGTCCTAAACTTGCCACGAAAAAGGATGATCAAATCTCTCTTGGATCCATAGTAACTGTCCATGTTTGGGAAAAGAGTCGCCAGAATGAGCTGTACGACTATCCTATGCTGCTAACGTAGTTCTGTGGGTTAAAGTAGATGTTTACTCGCGCTCAGCTCAGTGCTCGATACTCCTCCCAAGACTAAAACATGCTTAACACAATCACTCAACCCAATCCTTAAAGGCTTAATCAATCACATCAAAATCTCAACCTCATTGGATTACCTCATCTAAACTTGTCTCGGTTACTAACCAACTCAGTCAATAAATGTAGATAATCAAACTCGACTTAGACTCAGACAGTTATTTAGACTCACTCGAATTGACTCATCATGCAATGCAAGTAAATTTCATGGTAGTACAAGTGATTATGTTCAATATACTTTTCAGGCTCTATGATGCTCAATTTTCTCAATTCATCAATTCAATCATCAAACTCAAACCTCAACTTAATCTATGCATAAAATTTCATACGATTATGCAGTTTAGGGTTCATGCTATCAAGTATGAGACTTTACCTCAATATCATATCAAAACTACGCAATTAATTCATAACAAATAAAGAATTTCAATAATAGGATAATAGTATTCCCAAATCTCAACTCTTTTCCAAAATTTGACTCGAGTAGATGAAAGGGGCGTGTGAACGGATGTAGTTCCACACTTTAGTAAGCCTTAAATACCTGGGGATGGAAGAAATAATCCAAATCCAGTCGATCTTCGTGCTAGAATCAAGAACTCTGGCTCTTCTCCCTCCTCTTAGTGTTCTCAAGAGACCCTCAAGCGTGAACAATGGTGGAAAATACACCTAGGGTTCTGTTTTAAGAATTTATTTAAGCCTAAAATGACCAAGGATTTAATTAAATAGGAATTGGAATGGACAAAAATACCCCTCTTAAAAACTATCGTCTAGGTCTACGAGACCCCGTCTATGGGCCGTAGACCATTCTACAAGCCGTAGACGACTTCTCGTAAACTAGGGGTCCTGAATAGTAGTTACTGGAATTTTTCATGAAACCTCCTCTACGAGTCGTAAACCGTTCTACAAGACATCTGCTAATTCATAATTCAAGATACTGAAAAGTTGATATTTGGTCCATCAATTTACGAAACCCATCTACGAGTTGTAAAATACTTTTCGGGTCGCATACCATCTCGTATATAGGCCTCAGACTTAGAAAATTTCACCAAGTCATCTAGGGGTTTACAAGACCCATTCTACGAGCCGTACGAGAACCTTCTTTGGCAGTTTTTCTCATTCTTTTTCTTAGCATCATCTATACATCCACTCCAGATTAGGTAGAATGAATTAGGGGTGTTACAATTTTGAAATGTATTGCTAGGCAGTGTACCCCTCTGACGTCTGTTAAGTTGAGTCTACACCTGAGCAAACTGTTATTTTTAGTTGTTTGATAGCCATAGAGTGAGACATTATCTTCTGATTAATACTTTTGAAATCTCTTATTACATGCCCCTTAGAGTGTCACCTAGTGTCTTAGCTTTCTTCAACAGGTAATCAAACATCTCCTTGATTCTAGAGCTGCTTGCATCTGCATCGCGGTTGTGTGGTGGCACATAAAGACCATCTTTGAAGCCTTCTCTGTGACCCCAATCAACTTCTATTTCTAGACCCTTGTTCCTATCATAATAACCTCCGCAGTTGCCCTTGTAAGCTCCATCTCTATTAAAGTTCCGACCTTGATTTCCTTGACCTTAGCGCCAATAGTACTGATTAGACCCTTGGGCATTGGTCCGGAAACCCTATCTCTGATCTGTAACAAAACATACGTCCTCCTCAAAGTATTGCTCAAGATATATGGGCGCACGTGGAGGTTGATGAACCACTGCATTCACTCTCCCTTGGTTTTTCTTCGTCATCACCTCCATACTAGTGCGAATCTGAGCAAGCTGTTGCATAATTTCTTCGTTTATTCTGGCTTACTTTGGACCCACACTGGCAGCACGCGAGCTCTTAGTGGCTGCTCTATCTCGTTGCCCCCATGTGCGATTGATCTTGACCACCCTTTCCATTCGCTCTACGGTCCTTTAAAATGGTTGATACAAGAACATGCCCCCCATGATAGTGTCAACACAAGCTTAACTGTTCTCATCAATGGCACAGTAAAAGATTTCTACCAAAGCATCATCAATTATCTTTTTGTAAGGGACGCTCCTCAAACGTTTGGTGAACCACTTTTAAGTAGTACTTATCGAATAACCAGGAAGTTGCTCGAAGTTATTGATCTGGTCCTTCAACTTTAGCTTCTTCGATCTAGAGAAGTAACTTTCCAAAAAGGCCTTCTACAAGTCTGCGCAACTAGTGATCAAACATTGCAAGAGCTTAGATAGCCATAATGTAGCATTGCCCATAAGTGACAATGGCAAGACATAAAGTCCCACAACATCCATAGATAGATTACGTGTCCCCATCACACTCTTGCGAAAAAATTCCATATTGTGTAGGTGGCTATGAGGATCCTCCGATGGTAAGCCCGCAAATAGTTCACACTTTCGCCGCATCAGAACTAACCCACTAGAGTCTGTGATTTCTGTCGGTACAGGTGGCAACATAATAACTCCCTTCACCTCCATAGCCATAGGATTTAGCTTGTATTGGTTCCACTGGTAAGCATTGGCGTTGAAATCCTAAGGCTATGGAGGAATATCCTCTAGAGGAGGGGGGTTCTCATCCGCATCATTTTCATTGTTGTTCCTGTTTAGAGCTGCATTGGCCGCGTTGTTGGTGTTATCTTGGGCTATTCTTCTCAACGTTCTGTCTATCTCTGGATCAAACGGAGGTAAGGGATTGCCTTAACTCTAAGTATTGGGCATACATTACACCTAACCCTAGAAAAAACAAAAATAACAAACAAAAGTAAAATAAGGGAACTAAGGATTAACACTCGAATTACTAATGAATTCACTAAGTCTAGTCGTATTCCCCAGCAACGACGCTAAATTCATGATGTCTCCCAGTTCCACCTTCTTTTAAAGGATAATGCAATCGCTGTGAAGATGTAGAACCTAACCAAGGTTATGGTCGAACCCACAGGGAATAGGTAGACTCACGAGAATTCACAAATTTGCAATCCAAATGACTAACCAACTAATTTCCCTAAAAGAGGGGTTGTAATAATCAATGCGAAAATAAAACTAAACTATCATGAGAGAAAAGTCGATATAGAGAGAAACTAAAGTATTGTGTTCCCCATGATTCCCCAACTCAGTATCACCAGATAACCTAATTCCTTTCTAGTGTATAGCATGTAGGACAATAATTTTTGTGCACCAAGCCCTTAGGTCAAAGTTGAGAGGTGAATTTCACTATACGACTTGGACCATCTCCATAGTGTGCATTACTAACCATTACCCTATTAGTCCAAGTAAAACCTCCCTTGGCCCGGTTAGGTTGATTAGACGAGAACACATCAATCAAATCCTATTAATTAATCTATTTTCATATTCATTACTACCTTGGTCCAGCCAATGACACTAGGCAAGTTCTAATGTTGGCCACCACTAGAAAACAAGAAAAACGAAGAGAGTTAATTAGTATATGCATATGCACCTTCCAAGAATTATGAATTATCCCATTTTACTTTGTTAGTTCTTCATGGTTCCCACATCCCTAGTTGTGGATTTAGCTAGTCATGCTATGTGTTGATGCAAGAATTATGAATTGAGAAGATATAATTAAACACTTACACAATAGATTTAAGAACAGACAATCCAAAATTCAATAAGAATCACAAGCTTCAAGATCAAATTAAATCACAAGTGTTCTAAAAACTCCCACAATTTTCTCTCTCAAAATATTATGTTCTTTGAGTACTAGGCAAAAACTTCTGAAAAATAACCTAAAATACCTATTTATAACAATTAAATTTCAAATCCTAAATGAATTAGGAGAACTGGTTGGCACACCATACGAAAGCTCTTTACAGGTTGTATTGTATTCCACGGCCCATAATCGACATCTCGTACTTCACTTGCTGGAATTTGGGAATTCACTCTACGACACCCCTTTACAACTCGTAAACAGATTTACAACACGTAAAGGGGGTTTCATCTGATGAAATTCCTGCATGTCCAAGTGTCTAATCCTCAGGGCACGAACCATCTTCTACGACTCGAAAAGCTCTCGACAACTTATCAGCATGTTCATAGAATATACTTCAGAAAACAACCCCTCACTGAAATCTTTCACAAAACCATCCTATAGCCCGTAAAATGATCTATGGCCTAAAGGGTCTCATATTACAGCAAAAATCAGCAACTTCTGTAATTTTCCCCAGAATCATGGCCAACCTATAATCCTGCAAATATAAATAGAAAAATACATAAAAGCAACTAACTTCGCATTGAAAACACACAAAATTCCATGTTTTAAGAATCAAAAGTCTTGTATTTTTGCAGCACAACAGATCTCTTCAGGGTCGCTTCATGAATCTGCTCCATAGTCAGGCGAGCCCAATCTATGACATAGTCAGCCAAGATGCTAGTAACCAGTATCATGTGGCCCGACATCATGGTATTATATGCATGCTTGGGTTGAATCTGTGATCTCACCACAGCCCGCCAAAATTTGTCAGTGAAGCAAAGGGACACCTTTACTAAATGTGCCGATGCAGTAGATACCCAATCTGATTCATGGCCCTGCTTTACAATATGATCAGCTACCCATCTCATCAAAGCAGCCTTGTGGGCCGTATCTAACATCAGGATCTTGTCCCGAATCCGCCCCAATCTGTGCTCAAACTCACCTGTGGTCCTGCGGGCCTAGTATTCTCAGCCAAAAATCATGTTGCAGATGGTGGCCTCTAATATTCCAACCTGTACTACCCTTACCCTTGTATATGTCAACCGGGGTTGAGTGAAGGGTCTCTTCCTCTTAGGGAGAGAATCTAGGATGGTGGTGTTGTAGGATGAAAAAACTCTTGAACCATATGTGAAAAGTACTTCACCGATGTTGCTACAAACAACTGGAGTTTGTATTACACAATGGTGTGCTGGAGTCTCAGGAAATAGTCTACCCTGAGATGATAATATGGGGCTCCTCGAATATAGAGCGAGCTGGTCGTCCTCATGTCACGACCCGAGGTCGGGGCCTAGATGTGACACGGTGAATGGGGACCCGAAAGCCCCCAAACAAGCCTCAAAATCTCAGAGTATTTGCGGCTTAAATCAAGAGCTATTAAAACGAATAAATAAACAACAGAGATTCAAGTCCAAAAGAAAGAGCATTTCTTTAGTTTAACAAAATAACAAGGTTTGTACAAAAACGCCCAATGTATGCCTCTAGGTAAGGGACGGGGGCCAGGAAAAGTTCCGGGCTCACCCTCAGCAAGACAAATGTACATAAGGAGCACAAGAAATAAAGTTTGCCTCGAAAGACGGGGCTCACCACAACAAAAGCTGCAAGGAGGGACTATTCATCCTGCGGATAATGCTCAAACTGCTTGGTCCCTACATGGTAAAATCATGTAGGTATAGAGTATGCGTTAGTACTTCTGAATGTACTAAATATGCGGGTATGCAATGCACGTGACTTACCGGACCTGCATAATCCTGTTAGATGGCAAGGGCACATAATATACAAGAATCATATAATCAAGGAATTTAATATACAAGATGCCATGGAATGCATGATGCGTGCAATGCGATAATGCTCCTATATAACGGGGATGGACTATAACCGAAAAATCAAATCTATGCGAGCTATTACATGAATTGGACCGATTGGGACCTTCCACTGGTAGGGAGAAGATTACTTACCAAGGGTAATCTACATCGCACCTTACGACTTCGCTTTTCGGTGGATGGTCACCTTCCTTACGACCCGCTTTTCGGAAGGATTTACAGAATCAAAGCAAGGCAAATCATGACCATATACAGATAGACAAATTACATCCGTTCCTATGTAGGCACATAGTTCAAGGAAAGGGAGGGGACCCCAATCCATCAGTGCTAAGTCTTACACATCCCACAAGAATATACTTATATATACATATGCTCTCAAGAGAGTCAAGTGCAAGTTTCAAAAGCATTCAAGGCACATTTAGGCTCAAAGCTAAATTACAATATCATATGCAAGATGCCAATGCAAGGAATAGCTCATCTACAAGTACAAGGTGGTGCAAGCACCCAAGATGCTCCAAGAGCCAAGATTATAGACATACCCGTTATCACCTTCTTGTCATATCCCATGTCTTTCCAAAATTCATATCATAATTTCTTTCCAGGACAAAATTGAGCTAAATCCCAAAATTCCAAGATTTCCATGTACCAATATCACCAAATATGATGCAATGCACAATGTAGGAATGACATGGGCAATGTAGAGTATATCTGAAACATGATATAATGTAAAGGCTAGGAAATTCAATAACATTTATAGAAATGGTAGTAAATATCACCCATGCATAGTAACATAATTAAAGGGACATGCATGTTCATAATTTCATAACCCAAATAGTTCATTACAATAAAACTAACAAAACACAAGATTTGGAGTCTAAATAGCACATGCATGGCTCAAGCTACCAAGAACAAGTAGTAACATTCACATGTTTAAAGTAGACATAATTCATAAATTAGTTTAATGGGATTTTGGGTCTCCTTGGTTGAAAGGAACCAAGAATCAAACCCCACATACTTGGTAGAAGGCAAACTTGATGAGGAAATGGACTCAAATTGAAGGCCTAGCTTGAGGAATCCTTGTAAGATGGTTGGAGAGCTTGAGATAACACTTTCTTAGAGAGAAGTGTGAAAATGAGAGGAAATGGCTGAAAATGGTGAAGTATAGCTTATATAGGGGCTTAAGAGGGGTGGGAAAAAACCAAATTTTCATTGGAATTAACCAATATTTCAAAAATGCCATTACTGGAATGGACCAGAAAATTTGGTCTGTCTGGGGCATACGGACCGGTAAAAGATCCGTCTAGCGTCACACGAACCGTTTACGGTGCCGTGGCCCTAGACTTAAATTTTTCAAAGGCGAGATATTCCGGACTAAGTGCCACAACACGGTCCCGTTAACGGTTCATCTAGGGTCACATGGACTGTGACCCCATCCATATACATGCCACATGGACCGTGTGGTGGCCCGTTTGCCCCCACACCTCCCAAGTGTCAACCCACGGGAGGCCACACGGATCGTGTGGCTTCACACGGACTGTGTAGGTCCTTCCGTGGGATGGAACCTGGCAGATTTCCAGGAAAACCTGTGGCCCTCAAAGCGATGTCCTAATTCGGGGCCTTTCACCTTACTCATCCTGCTGCACATCATCTTGATAGATCCTATGCATGCCCCGTAGGCACCATCGGTAAGATAAGGCATTCAGAGGTGAGGGTTGTGCTTGGGGTGCTGAAGATGACTCAGACCTTAGCTCCTCTTCAGATCTGGACTCGAATCCCTCTTTGGAAGGAGTCATCTGTATCAAACTACTGTCCTTATCACCTCTCTCGTTAGACTAAGGAGGGCGGACAAAAATGGCCCGATTCTGGGGCTATTCTGACTATCTAGCAGCAGCCCGTGTCTATGGTCGCTTGATGCCCACATCAGGATGGACATTGAGGTACTCTAGATATCCGGTGGCCTTAGAATTTCCCTGGGCCTCCGAGGACTCATGTTTCAAGTGCCGCTGAATAGCTCGAATCTCACTCTTCCTTTATCGTTGGGACATGGTACCTGATATGCACACATTTAACATTATGATTAGCCCTACAAGTACAGTAATGAACAATAAGAACATATTAAAAAAGTGACAAATGAGTCTATGAAGTCTCGTTCACTGGTCGTAGTGAAAATTACGAGCTATAAAAGGCCTTCATAGATGGCAAGGCACAGTAAACTTAGTTACTAGAATTGTATCTGTGAGACTAGGTATGATTGTAGAACATTCTACGGACTATAGACTGTGTCATAGATATAGTTCTAGACTTGAACTTTTGCAAGTATCACCCTACAAGACCTGTCTACGAGCCATATACTAAACTACTGCCCGTAAAAGCTTTCATCTAATAGAGTCTCAGAAAACCTAGGCTACTGGATCTTCTCACGAGGGGAAATTATGGCTTGTGGATTATACTATTGGCCGTAAAAGACCCTCATGGTGTGTAAAATTCAGTAACTTGGGTTTTCTATGCCCATAAAGTGGGTCTCAAAGCGAGCTCTTCTATAGACCACAACAAATATATTCAGCACCATAGCAAAAATTTATGCTCTTAAATAGTCCCTAAAAATTTCCCGATGCCCCACATGCGACAATTATACACTACCCCATCAAATGTCACTTTACACATGCACTCAACAATCTGAAACACATTTGATAGTTAGAACTTATGCACACACGCATAATCACATGACATTTTTCGAGCAATGATTTCCATGTAACTCCAACGACACATGACTGAATGATTTTCATGCAATATCATTCAAATATTACACGACCACACATACATTCCAACATTTACATCATTCAAAGTAATGGCAACTACTAAATCAAAGCTAAGCACATAATACATCACATACAAGGGCAACACCTAATTCGAACACACCAACATTGGAATACCATACCCATCAATAATTCTAACCTAATGATATCAATTTTGGTAGTACAAGAAAATTAGAGCCAAGAACTTACCAAAATTGGATCATAAGATTTAAAATTTGGAGGAAATTGAACTGGCTGAAACCCTAGGTGTTGAAGTATTGCTTGAAAAATTTGACAGTGGCAAGATGTACTTACAGTTGGGTGGTAGGGGGTGTATTTGGGAATTTTGAAAAGTATATTTGCTCCTCTTATTATTTGTTGACTGGATCAGGTAAAAGTTGGGCCCAGGCCCTATGAAACCCCGACTACGAGCCATAGAAATTTCTACAGCCGTAGAACGTGGTCTCATAGAGTGCTAAAACCCTAATTTGGAGAATTGACTTTACGCACCCATATATGGGTCGTACATGGAGATATGGCTCGTTGATTCGGTCGTAGAGGCCCCAACACTTAGACATTTTTAGGGAACTTACCTAGGGGTTCACGAGCCCCATTCATAGCCCGTAGTTTAATCTATGGGCCATAAAGTTAACTTGTGAACTAGAGTGCACAATACCTTTGCTCAGTGTTTTACGAGTTAGTGTACGGGGCGTGGTTTGAACCACAACCCGTAGAACTGGTTGTAGAAGCACTTCTTGTTGCTTATTCAACCCAAGATGGCTAACTTAGTCTTGTACCTACACATCCTTCACAAAACACACTATTACCGTATATGCCACAGTCCAGAGTCCAAAAATTACAACCAAAATGCTAAAATTAAATTACCTAAAAGTCTAAAAAAACTAAAACTAAAACTAAAACAAGAATACTACTATTACGTCAAATATCTTGGGTTGCCTCTCAAGTAGAGCCTGATTTATAGTCGTGGAATGACTTGGACAATTTGGTTACTCAAATATCACTAAGTGCCCAAACATTCATCTGCAAGCCATCAAGTCTTTTCATCGACTGACGGATGTTGAAGACAACTTTTTCATCATTCAAACGAAAGTTGAGTTAGCCTAATTCCATATCCACTAACGATTGGCTAGTGGCTAGGAAGGGCCTTCCTAAGATAATTGGGACTTTGAAGCCGACTTTGCAATCGAGGGTCACAAAGTCTACTAGGAATATGAATTTATCCACTTTGACCAAGATGTCATATAATATCCCTATAGGCTTCTTCATCGTTCGGTCAGGCATTAACAATCGCATGCTTGTAGGAGTATAGGATCCCAAGCCTAGCTTCTCAAACATCGTAAAAGGCATCAGATTGATGTTGGGGCCTAGATCACATAATTCCCTTGAAAACTCAATATATCTAATGGTGCGGGATATGGTGAATGCTCCAGTATCTTCTCGCTTCTGCACTATGGATCTTGTTGCTACCGCATTGCAATGTTAAAGCTCTTGGGAAAGCTCTGGCTCACAGTTCGCTTCTCTGTGACCAAGTCCTTCATGAACATTGCATACTCAGGCATCTCCTCCAATGCCTTAATGAGAGGAATGTTGATGAAGAGTTGCTTCAGCATAGAGATGAAATACTGAAATTTACCTTCCTCCTCCTCCTCCTTTTTGAGTCTTTGAGGGAAAGGAGGTGGAGGTCTAGGAATGGGTTTTAGCTTTTGTGGCATCACTGCAACATCACTCACCCCATCCTTGGCACGAACATCTCTGGTCTTTGCATCCTTTCTCTCAACCATCTCCTCACGAACATCATCATCATCAACTGGCATCGGAGTGTCAATGGTCTATTTACCACCACGTGTAGTCATTGTCATACACTGACCCTCATTCTTTGGATTCTGAACTATGTTATTGGGCAATGTACCTTTCTGGCGCTTGTTCAATTTAGTCTACATCTGACCAAACTGTTGCTCTAGTTGCTTGATAGCGACAGAGTGAGAGTTGAAATCCAGATATTGAACAAAGTAAAACTATGCTCCAAATTTAATTAATAATGTAACTTTAGGCTCAAAATCTTTGTTGTAACTCTAAATTTAGGTCTGTCAGTTCTTCTAGACCAAATTGAGCATTCCAAAGCTGATGGAATTGACGGAATTGTATTTTGACACTCGAAATTCAAGATGACCTCAAAACTGAATATTTCAAACTTTAAAGCTTTAAAAACTTTCTTTAGAAAAAAATTGACTTTTCTCAAGGTTTTCAAAATTGAACTTTTAGACTCAACCAGAAATAACACAAGGCAACTTTTGGGAAGAGTAAAATAGTTATTTTATCAAAATGGCCAAAATTGACCTTTGAGGTCATTACACCTGATCAAAAGTTACAAACGTGCATCTAGTTAATCTTCATGATTTTAAGAGAAAAATCTTTATAAAGACACGTCTGTGTGTATGTGTGTGTATACATACATACATACATACATACATATATATATATATATATATAATTGATTTTATTTTTAAAATTCATAAATGTGAGGAGGATATGTAAATGAAAAATACTCATACCTTTCGCAAGAAAGTCTGAAATGGAGAAAAGTAAAATGAGTTACATTTTTCATGAATTTTATAATAAACATTATGTGTCTGATGAAGATTGCAATAATTTCATTCATATTTCTCTTATAGTTTTAATTGAATTATCAATGAAACACAATAAAACATAATTATTACTAAATGTCTTAAATTGAAAATGTTGGTGTAATATACCACAAATATAATAAATTACTGTTGAAAATAAAATGACAAAAATTGAATAAAAATATATTCAGGCTGAGGCGTGGATATCTCGCTCTCTTTAAGGAGATTCAAGCCCACTGCGACATAATCTACACTGATCTAATAGTACATTCTTGACTTGTTTCCTCCAGGATATAACAACCCAACAACAATCTATGACTCAAACTACTCCGGATTTGTTGAAGAGTCCAAAGCTCTGCACAAAAGCACCTTCCTTCAACATATAAATTACTCTCTTTTATATAGTGAATATAGTTGAAGACTTAAAATACTTTCTTTGTCTCAATCCTCTTTTTCACTATTGCACACTTCACCACACACTACAATATTTTATCCACACTTCATATTTTTTCTCTCCACTTGTTACCTCTTCACAAAAAGAGGAACATCACTATTTATAGGTTAGAATTCATCCATGTCTTGAATAAGATTAATGTGAATAGTAATGTAGGTATATGAATTGAGGAATCATGTCTTGGAGGTTACATGAGATACAAGACAATAATGGGGTAGAACAAGACTTAATGGTTACATGAGTTACAAGGAATAATAAGGTAGAATAATGGGAAAATAAAGAGTTAGAGGTTATAGGAGTTACATAGAAACTTATTGTCATATCCTCCACTAACTCATGATACAAATTAATATTATTATTTTAATATTAAAATGTATTTTGCACCAACAAATATTTAGAGGATCTCATTTTAACATTAACTTAAACCAATAAAAAAAACCTATGTGATAAATATGACAAACTAATTATAATCTTTCTAGTTATGGTGCTGTGGTGTGATCATACAATAAAATATTTGGATATCCATGTAAAAAATGTATCCAATTGTTAAAATTAAAGTTTGTCCAAAAAATAAAAGCTGACAAAATTTCTTCAAATATAGTATAAATCTAAAATTTATATTTGATTTGTGATGCCACAATTTATGGAATAAATTTTAAATATTATATTATCACGATAAGTGATAACAACTCTAACCCCAACTCCCTAAAGCACCACAAACAAAGATTTAAACATGTTTGAGCTCTTAGTTTGCATTCACACTTTGTTAGGTTGAGTTTTCATACTTCATAGATAAAAATGCAAAACATCTTACCTTTCAATGAAGAGATGAAAGTTACATTAGGAAGTTCATGATAAAAGATTATTATAAACGAATCATGAATTATATATACTATAGTTTCTCTCGATTTCTACCTTGTAAACACAATTATTTAGAGCATCTTCAATAATTAGTAGTTATATTTAATTCATTCTTCATCTTCTTTGTAACAGACTATATTTGGTCAGTGCAGAAAATTAGATCAATGAAAAATCATTTTTAGTATCCAAGTTACTTTCACGATCCAAACAAGTGTGATGACACTTGTCTTAACCAACCAAGACAATCAACATAAGATGGTGACAATACAGTTAAAAGCAAAAGTATGCAAAAAATAAAATAAAAATAACAACTCAATAAGCTAAATAAACTATTAAGTAAAACAAAACTCTAAAACACCCCAAAGACTTGGTGTCACATGTAAAAGACATTAATGTGTACATGAAACTAAAAGGAATAAGAGTTCCAATGTGTCACGGCCCAAAATTGGTTGTGATGGCAATTACCTTAACCCACCAAGGCAAGTCAGCCTAAACATGAAATAACATAATAATGTGGAAAATAAGGCAATAATACATTTTAAATATGAAAGGATAATTATAAGAAACAAGAAACTTTACTTCTTAGTTAGTTTCAAAGTGAATGATATATTTTTATATTTAGTAATAATTTCATTTTTAATAGTATTATTAAATAATTTATAGTCACAAAATATGTATGACTTATTTTAGATCACAAATTTTACCAGAGTTTATTTATTTCTTAAAATATGGATCCAAACAAACTACATCATATAGATTGAAATTCTGCGGGTAGGGAGCAGGGGGAGGTATAACATGATATAACACTAGCTAAAAGAATTATTTTCTAATTATAAATCAACTCATGTTCTAATCTTTTATATAAGCAGGTTGAATAAGAATATTTTTTTCTTTTATGTTTCCTAATTCAAATCTCGCTAAGATATATATGCATATGGCTTTCTCCTCGACAATTTTGGAAGTTGAGGCCTAAATTGTATTTGTTATTATGTTGAATTGCATGTAGAGAAAGAAATATTATTACATACACTTTGACATGATGTTGAAGAAATATACTAGTATATAAGCATTTATAGGGCAATTTATTTTAAGGTGACTAGTTACATATCAGTTTTTGCAGTTTGATGCAAAAAATATTGTAATTAACTTTTCCATATTATTCATTATAATAAGGCTAAATATAAATTTCTACACTATAAATAATGTAAAAGTATTTGTTGAAACTATATTTAATGATAAAAATAAAATTTTATACAATATTATGATTCCATGAAAAAATGTTTTGCACTTGAACTCGTTAGTTCAAGAAAAAACATGAAAAATTCACTTAATATATATCATTTATCCATCCATTCAATAAGCAAATGGTGTTATAATTTAAAATCCCATAAACTTAAACCCTTAACCCACTCATGATTTTAAAAATCTCATAAATAATATCGTCAAAAGTTTAGAAATATAAATAATCATTTATCAATACAAACAAAACAATCATCAATCATTCGTAAATTAGTTTAAGCGTATATAATATAATTATAGCTTTCTTATGGGAAGAATTAATTTAGACACACACGGAGCACCCTTTTTTCTTTTGGACAATGCGGGCTTCATTGTTGTTCTCTTCCTTTGTTCTTTTAGAACCACATTGTTATAGTTCGTTGTTATTCTTTGAGATCTATAAGGTTTTCTACGGATGCTTGCACTACTTCCTCCTAGCATCACAAGACTTGTTGCTTGTGCTCGTGTGGTTTTTTGACCAAGTGGCCTATAATGAATTAAAGTACAAAAATAATTAATAAAAATACAAATTAAAGAAACAGTAAAATTCAAAATATGATATCACCTTAATGGTATAAAAGGCTGCTATGATTCTACAGACTGTAGACTCCGGATTGAATGACTTGTGATTTCTAGATCAACTTCTTGACTACACTAGACAAATTCACGGATCAATGTCTAAGTATAACATATTTTTAGCTCTTTGCAAACTAAAATGACGGTTCATTAATCTAAACACTCCATGCACAAATGTAGAGTCTTTCCATTCACTTTAACTCATAATAATTATATTATTACCATGTACACATATTTTAAGATAAAACTTCATTAATAATAAAAGCTCAAGTCATAATATATAATTAAATGCTCAAATAAACTTACATCATTATCAGTGAACTTGTTCATCCATGAGCTTTTGATGAATCACTTTCATCAGAGTCGTTAGATATGATTATAAGTTCTCAAATTCATTAAAATAAAGGTTGAAAAAAAAAGATAAGTTATTTAAAAATCATGATATTTTTTAATTAGATCTCAATTAAAAAAAGTAACACAGTAATCATTATATACAATCTACCATAGTCTATGAAGATATACAAGATGAGCGAAAATCCTCAATAATAACTACATATAAGTAAATGAAAGAAAAATTATATAAGGAGGCAGGAGCTCCTTTTATTTCATTTTATTTATTTTTATGTAAATCTTAGTTATCGATTAGTATATGATGTCATGGAGGATTGTTTTTATTAAAATAAATGTGGTTTGTGGAATGTCATATAGAAATATTTTTGTATTATTTTTTATATAGAGTATATTGATTTCACTTAATCCCCTTGATATTTTGGGTTTGAAAACCATCACACATTTTAATTTAGTATGAATATCGAATGCGAATAAACTTTTACAAGTAATAAACTCTTTGATCATAAATATCCAATGAAAAGATTGAGTAGGATCACTATATATATTTTTATTAACATATAGATGTTAACTCAATTGCAATTAGTATGATAGTAACATACACTTTTTCACTAATTTAAAATTTCTTGCTAGTGTTAAATTCTTGTCAACTAGTCAATTTGTGTAAAAAATTTATTTTGTTTACATCTTATTCTTAAAAATTAACTTACACTATTTAAAAAAATATCATACTGATAATTATTTAGTTTTTTAAAAATTAAATAGCAATAACTTTGAATATTACATAGTTATAGGTGATATGATGATTAGATTTTTGAGAACCATCTGATTTGCTAATTCAAAAAATGTATTATTTTCTTATTTTAGTATATTAGGACAATTAAATAAATTTTCTTTTTTTCATAAAATAACTTTTGGATTTACGATCCAAGGGTTCATTGTCATTCAAAATTTGAAGAAGGCGTTGTTGGGTTACATATTTATACAATAATTTTCTATTGATAATTTAAGATCTGAGGATTAATTCTCATTCAAAGGCAAAGGGAGACTATTATTTTCATCCATCAAGAACTTATAAACCCTTATAACTACAATCTCACATTATTGACAATATTTTATTAGACATCAATTTTTCAAAAAAAAAAAAAAAGAGACCTAATTAATTTTGAAGATTAAATTAAATAAACTTGAATAAAACACCAATAATGAAATCACTACCATAACTTATGAGAATTTATATAATAATTAAAAAAAAAAGCTTACAACAATTTAAATGTTAGTATTGATGAATTTACCTTGAACACTAGTGCTATCATCGACGGATAAATTCATTTTTCAAATTAATTTTGCTCGCCTGATAAGAAGTTACAAACATCTAGTTAACCTTTATGATTTTAAGAGAAAACAATCTGTTATGTATTGTCACGGCCCAGACCTAGGGTCTAGGAGTGACGTGACGAATGGTAACCCGAGAGTCCCAAAACAAGCCTCAAAGTATCCGTATTTACATCATCGATTTGGAAAAGTATATAAATAGTAAATATATAGTTCTAAGAGACAGGAGAGTAGGACTCGCTCTATGGGGATATCACAGGGAAAGGGATTAACGTGGATTCATATAGCACATAAGGACTAAGGGGCGGGTAAGTATGACTCACTCTATGGGGGCAGTACAGGACTTAGGATCTTCCACATTTCCACATCAAACTCACACACATATCATAATTTTCATAATCAATCCATGAGAGCTAAATCCAATAGATAACCATAATCATAAGCTTCAAGTACAACACATAACATATAGATCTGACGAGAATCTAGAAGATGTCCAACAATGCCTCTAGTCATAAGATGAGACGGAGGCCAAGATATATCCCGGGCTCAACCTCAAAGTAAATAACACAAATGGAAGCAACATAGGTAGAGGAATGGTGGCTTATCTTTTGAAGATAGGACTCACCACGACAAATGTCTCAAATCCAATCTAGCATCAAATGGTGGATGAAGGTAATCTTCGGTACCTACATGGTTACATCATGTAGGAAAAAGGTATGCGTTAGTACGTTCGTATGTACTAAGTATGTGGGCATGCAAAGCATATGACTTATCAAACCTGCATTTCAATGTTAGATGACTAGGGCACATAATGTAGAAAAAATCATATATCAAAAGAAAAGTAATATACAATATGCCATGAAGTCCATGATGCGTGAAATGTAAAAATGCTCATATATAGTGGGGATGTGATCTCAACCGACATGAATAAGACCAAGCAAGCTATTACTTGGAATCCCGATGAAATCCCCTCATCGGTAAAGAGGTGGTCTACTTACCAAAGGTAAACCATACTTCACCTTATGGGTATCCCCATTTTGTACGAAGTAACCTTCCTTACGGGCATCTCCATTACGAGTAGAATTTTCACATAACCAATGGTAGGCACATAGTTAAAGGAGAGAGAGAGAGAGAACGCTCAATCCATCGTGCTAAGTCGGCATCCCACAAGAATAAATATATGTATACATATACATGCTTTCAAAGAAGCAATAGTCATTTCAATCCGCTCAATGCATATTTAGGCTCAAATGTCATACCATAATTCATAATCCTGATGCTCATGCATAAGTATAGCTCATTCAAATATACAAGTTGATGCAAGCACCTAAAATGCTGAAAGAGCCATAACCATAGACATTTATGTGATCACATTCTTCTTATAACCAATACCTTATCAAAATCATATCATAAAACATAATTGGGCTTAACCCATTTCTATTTCGATAAAATTCAATGTTCATGAATGCATATGCCGAGATTGATGTAGGCATAGTATGGGTAATTGAGATTCAATCTAAAATAAACATTACAATATAAAATTGAAGTAAATTCATAATTAAATCCACCTTTAAATCATAATATAGATCACCCATGCACAAAACAAGTTTTAAAGGGGATATGCACCTTCATAACTTCATAATCTCAATGCAAACCATCATATTAGGAATTAAAGTAACTTAAAATCATAAATAAAGTACAACCCATAAATCATTTGAATTTATTAAAAAATAATTCTCAAAACCCATAATTAAAGTAAGCAAAATTCCATGAAAATCAATCGAAAAGAGTTTGGTTCTTCTTGGTTGAAAGTGACTAAGAATCAATCCCACATATCTTGCTTAATAAGAGGAATTTGAGAAGAATTTAGCTTTAAGTTGAAACCACAATTGAATCCTAGCTTGAATCTTGAAGGTGAGACTTGGAGAGAGTTTTAAGAGTCTAATTCTAGAAACTAAGAGCATGTTTGGTAGGATGTATTGTCACGACCCAAATTCGGACGTGATGGCACTCACCTAACCCACCAAGGCGAGTCAGCACAATACCTACTAATCCAAATATAACAATAATAGCAGAAGATAAAATAGCCTAATATGACCAATAATCGTAGGAAGATCAAACTACAACCATCCCAGAATTGGTGTCACATGTACAAGCTTCTAAATACATGGTACTCAAATAAAATAAATGTCTCAAATGTCTAGTCCTCAAATAGAACGTAACATAATAATGGATTCCTTGAAGGTACACCGGTCAGATAAGGAACTACCTTAAGAATAATCCGGAAGCTCGGTCTTGCAATGAGAAAATTCTAACTAGAGGGACCGGGCTAGCAACCTACAAAAATGTAGCAAGGGGTGAGAACCAAAACAACGCGGTACTCAGCAAATGGAACTAACCTAGAGTAAAACAATGAAGAACCAAGTAACTCCTTCACATCCAACCACATACTGCCGAACTACAAACCTGCACTCAGAAAAGTCCCAGCCCAGCAACACATAATACAAAATAAAGATAGTTCTTCAGTACATCACAATTATCAAATTCACAAGCCATAACTCACAAGTGATAATATAATCAACCACATGAATAACACTATGCCACATAATAGTATGCAAGGATGAAATGCAATGCTTATGCAATAATTGTCGGCAATGACCTCGACATCACAATATCAATATGCAAGGATGAGATGTAATGCTTATGCAATAATTGCCGGCAATGACCTCGGCATCACAATATCAATAGCAAAGATCTCAGTATCACAATATCGCCGGCAAAGACCTCGGCATCACAATCTCACTAATATCGCTGGCAAAGACCTCGGCATCACAATATCGCCGGCAAAGACCTCGGCATCACAATATCGCCGATAAAGACCTCGACATCACAATCTCACTAATATCACCGGCAAAGACCTCGGCATCACATCTCGACCGGTAAAGACCTCGGCCCCAATTTCACTAATATCGCTGGCAAAGACCTTGGCATCACATCTTGATCGGTAAAGACCTCGGCCCCAATTTCTTTTTATTTTTTTCTTTACCATCTCACTCATATCAATATCCAGAACCAATGCAAATTATGTGTCACATAGAATAAAGGAACATGAGATGAAGTCCACAAACAAATCAACTCATAATCACCAACCACAACAATATATCTCAAAGATAGAATTCTCATCACTTAGCCACATTTTCAATTCAAGTGTCACAACACCACACCAACTCACAGTTATATTTAATTGCCTCATTTTTTATAATATTAAAATATTTCATGAATCACACATAGAAGAAGTTACAAGAATATGGGTATTACCCAATATCATAAATGTTGCGATATCCTTAATATCTTAATACCATCACAACCTCAACAATAGTCACGTCTCAAAACAAGTACCAATTCGATATCAATATCGAATAATTCATTATTTCCCCTAAAATACACTTCCACAATTAATTCACAAGTCAAATATCACCATAGGAATAATTATTCAATTCAAACTATTTTGATCAAAGCCTACTTTAATTCATCTCTATCCCAAAATACTCAATTCTATACATATTAGAGCATACAAGGTTCAACATATTTAACAAAAGATTAGAAACCCACTTGCCTTATATAAAGTCTCGAATCATTTCAATTCCGAAGCTTTTCCCTCTCTACGATACCCCAAATCACCAAAATCTATTCAAGTATAACATCACAATCACATAACGAATCTAATGACACTGAAATCAACTAATTCGGTGAAAAGGGCAAAATGGTCCAAAAATTTTATCATCAGAAAAAGTCATTGGAAATTTGGAAATTTATACATGAAAATATTCTCCCAGTAATAAGGAATTCAATGGCGAAAACCATTTAAAAAATGGAGCTAAAACAAGGTAGAAATCTCATATTTAAAGTTTCCAAAATAAACATCCAAACCAGCCAAAAAACAGCAAAATTTACCTCGAACGGTGCGCCAAAATTAATTTCTGAAACTCCCAGGGTATTCCTCTCGGAAAAATACACAATTTAGCCTTTTGAATAGCCCAAATCGAACCAAAATCGAGGGAGAAATCGTTGATGGAAGTTTGTGGAAAAACCTAGAAAATTTGAGAGGAAATCTGCAGATTTTTCTTTTATATATTGCGTCTGCCACGTGGCAGCGCTCAATTGGGCCACGTCTTCCCCGCTTCAGCATCTTCAGCAAACTCTTAAATTCAATACTCTAGCCTCATCCGGAGTCGAAAAAATACATTCCATATATGAAATCTGATCGAAAATGATATTTTGGACTCGACGGTGTAGTCGAAATTCACACCAGAGGTCCTTTTATTTCAATGTGGGTCCCATTTCCCAGTATAAAAAATAATCGAAAGGACCAAAACACACCCAGAAGCTTCAAAAACCGAACGAAGGGTCCTTCTGGACCAAAATCGATATTTTGGATCCAACATAATCATCAGAATTTGAATTTGAGGTCTCCTTGGCCAAAACCCGAGAAAACTCTTTTAAACTAGTTTCGGGCTCAAAAAGTCAAAACCATGTTCAGGGTCATTACATTATTCACCACTAAAAACTATGTTCGTCCTCGAACATAAGGCAAAGATAGGAGCCTCACTAGAAGTAACCAAGAGTCTGACATACCCTTCTCAAGTCATTAATTGCTTCCAAGTGACCTTATTCTCGAGAGCCATAACATCCAAACATATCAGCAAGAATAATACTTATGAGCCAACATGAAATTCTGCCCTCTAAGAGTAGCTAATAAGTTGGAGACTAGCCAATGAACCAAACTTTAACCAATAATAACCAATTGTAATATACCAACCATCGCAAACCTCGTCCAAGTCCCATTCCCTTAACATAATCCTCCGTGAACTTAAGTTGCGCAATTCCAATACTTCAACAATACATATTCGTAAAAGAGAACCCAATTAAATTTGATAACTAGTGAATGACACTCCCAAGATTATAAAGCCTCAAATAATACTGCTCGGATGCTGGAGCAATAGCTGAATCAAGTATGGTTCCTTTTCCACGAGCTACAACTATTTAATTAGAAATCAACATCAACCACATATAACTCTTCGAAGAGAAAAATGCCTCAACGTCCACTCCAACAATCATTCTCTCATGCCAAACTTAAGAAATTCTTGATCACCCTAGGAATTCTGCATACCATGAGCTTATAACCTCCATTTACCACTAAGTACCAACATAATCCATCATGATAGTTTACATTAACCTCCATCAATGAAGTAGTATCCATCTGATCCAAAAGTCATCAGTGACACATATGAAATCGTGAGTCCTTCCTATATTGCTTCCATGAGTCACCTATTATGATTGAGAAATCCAACCTAATATGAACTGCATAATTTCTCACAGATCACTGTTTGTCATTCAAACCCAAACCAAACTTTCAAAAAAAGAAGTTCATAGTCTCTCATAATCCGTTGATGAGTCAACCCCTCTCACATTATCACACGAACTCAAAGCGAAAATCCATACAATTTACAACTCTGAACCATGGACCCATATATGATGTCTACTTTTCTTTACTTCTCTTGACTTGTATCTGTCATAAATGTTGCGAGGAAGTTTGAATGCTAAACCCATATCCATGGCCTAATCCTAGGTGCTCGAACTCTTTGATGCCCAAGGCTTATGTACTCGATTTTAACCCATTTATTGTTATACTTTCTTAGAAAAACTTCCACAATAGATTGTCTTTTACTTTACACCAAACTACTCAAATGAAACTTCATTTAGTCCCTTCACGTCAAAAGTAACAGAATCCATAATCAAAGACAAGCTCAAAACCCTTAAAAAATGCTCAGTAACCAACATAACCGATTATCTCATTACACTAATTCATACATTAACAAAATCAATTATCGTGAACGCAATGTACCATGAAACCCTAGATCCCAATTCACAATATGCAATTGATTTCCTTCTCAATCATGGTTAATATACATCTTGAAGATCTTTAGAGATTGCATACCCTACTTTTTCATCAATCGCTTTCTCATATACCTTGTCATACTCGTTACTCGCAATCCAAGTCATACTAGTCACTGTATTGAATACCATAAAAAATCTATTCTCACACTCGAGCCAACCCATGTAGACTTCTCTCTCATACCTTAACAAACAATCTCTTAACCTTGCTGATACCAGTGTAACTATCTTACCATAGTCGAATCAGGCAACTAAAGTCATGACATATAATAAAACTATTGTTAATATGGTAGCCCAATCCCAAGTCATACCAGCAAAATTTACTGACTCAACCAATTATCCATATGTACTTTCTCACTATCATTCCCATTTCCATTTATACAAATGAACTTGTTGAAACCTTATTAGTCCATATGCTTGTTATCTCGATATCAAAACACTCCTCTTAGCTTACAATGAGGTCACCAATCCCCATATAAATCTATGGAATAAAATCACACTTAAACATATTTATACTCATTCTATGATTCACCACTACATTTTTCCTTATAACTGATTCCAAACCCAAGCATCCATAGTAACAACCAATTGGTTCTCCCCAAATATAACGTTAATGCCAAACTCCACTACCTGAGGAAGTGCAACAATTCATAACTCCTTAGTAACTAGTGTCTGCACTCAATGATCAATGCCTCTGTCCTTGTATATTATCCACACCACATCAAAAGTCCCACCATATTCACCACTAGAATGCACCATATTCTCTGAAAAGTTTGTGTTGGAATGGTCCACACTTTTGTCTCCTTGAATTCATCTCTCATCAAACAATATACCTTCTTCCACAGACAAAATGGGTAGCAGAAGCAACACAATCCATAGCTCTATCCAAGTAGACATAGCCACCACCATAGCAGTTGTATCATAGTCATTCGTGCAACATATCCACTCCAAGAAGACTTAGTAGAGGTCCTGTTTTTAATGAATGCAATGTCATCCTCTGTCCATACCAATCAACCCTCATTTGAAAACTTAACAACTGGAATCCCATAATTATTACATCGGTAACATAGTCATTACGTTAATGATGTTATGCCACATTTACAAATCACCCGGACATCTAGTAGACTAGGAAAGCACCACCTTCGACGCTGAAATCTACACCCTTACCAATCTATTGGCAGATTTCTGAATATATCTAGCTGATGGTCACTCCTTAACCTGAATAGCTACAAGACTCCCCAAGCTTGAGGCCTTCCTACTCAAAGCATTATCCACCCCATTGGCCTTCCCAGATGATATAAGATACAACCACAACAACATACCCAGAAATGCCACCGAACTCAGCTGAAACTCACTGTTGACACCCAATTTTGGCCCAAATTTTAAAATTCATACTTTTATATTGTTTTTTTTTAGTTCTTGTTAAATTCGTTATTTTGTGTTAAATTATATATTTTTGTGTATTTTATTCATTCATCTACTGTTGATTATATTTGGTTTATTCGTTTTTATATTTTTAACGAAGCGTAATAAATTATTATTTTTTTTCTTCTTGTTCGAATATAATTATACGTATTTAATTGGCCCACGATTTGAGCTCATATCTTCCTGACCCTTTCGCCCCATCAACCCAAAACCATAACCATAACCAAAACCTAAAAAGCATTTTTCTACTTCTTTTTCATCCTTTGTCTTCCCACCCAAAAGCTCCTATTTCCAACCACCCATGGCAGCTCCAAACATACACAAAAACCAGCCCCAACACCACCCATTTTCAGCCCCTTAGTCCACCAAAATCAACCCCAAAAACCCCATGAAAACCACCACCCAAAACGCCCCACTTTTCCACCACCACGCCACCTCCCTCACGTCACCATTTCAGCCCCATAGCCACCATTTTTTATCCTAAATTCAGCCACAAATCGTCACTCCAAAAACACCCATTTCAACACCCGAAAACCCGACCAAAAACTACCACAAAAACCCACCTACGACACCCAAAAAACCCACCATTCCAACACCCAAAAAACCACCTAAAAACCATTAAAAACACCACCAAAATGCACTAGATTTCCAGCCACCAACATGGCCGTTGTCGGATCTCGTTTGTCTCCGTTTATCTCCTTCATCTTCAAAATGCTAGGGAGGTATTTTGCTTCTTCCAAATGCACTATGGGTTTCCAACTCCCATTTTTTCATCAGATCTGGGCGTCTCTTTTTGTGTATGTATCTCCTTCATGTTACTCTTCTGTTAAGTGTTTTTGTGTTTATTTTTTATTATTTTTACTTTGCTTCATTATTGTTGTTACATTTCAATGGCTGCTACCATCTTTCATTTACCTTTTATTTATGTTTTTTTTACTATTTTCATCTAGTTATTTCTTTGATTAGAAAGGTAATTTTGACATTTTTGCTAATATTATAATGTGGGTTTCTTTTTTCTTTTAGTACTTTAGATACATTGACATTCATTATTTTTTTTTCATATGTTATCATTTTGTTTACTTTTGTTATGCTGCTCATTTGATTACTTTGTTAGAGTTACTTGAATTCAATTGTTATTTGGTCTATATATTTACTTATGTTGTTTTAACTTTGTCCGGCAATATTTCGCACAATTGTTTGTTATACTTAGCCGTTGTTGGTTACCTTAGGATGTTGTTTTGTTACTCCTGTGTTACGTATAGTTGAATTAAATGATATATATATTATTTGTTAAATTTGGCCGATGAAAAGTCTATCCGTCGGATTTCGAGGCCTCCCCATTTAAAAGACGGAAAAAGTAGTTTAGATTAATATTGGTTACATGTTGAAATTCGTAAATTTTAGTTTAAGTTCACATATACATTACTTGTTAAAATTGGCCGATGAAAAGTCTATCCGTCGGATTTCGAGGCCTCCCCATTTTAAAAGACGGAAATTTAGTTTAGAATTATATTTTTATATTGTTAAAATTCAAGAAAAATTTTAGTTTAAGTTTCGTACATTAGCTATTAAAAGGACGGAATAATTTTAGTTCATTCTTTATTTATTCATTATTGTGTATGTTGTTGACATTATATAAACACTAGGACAAAATGATATATCATTATTTATTGCATTGGTTGTGTACAATTTTTATTGTTATACTTGTGTTATATTGCGTATCTCCTCCTCGATTTGAAAAAGAATGAGTTCAGTCGGGACCCACAGTTGTGGATTCTGAAGGGTGCTAATACCTTCCCTTCGGAATAACCTGAACCCTTACCTAGAATTTTCGGTTCGCAGACTATTTTCTAAAATAATTAATTGGTTTCCTAATTATCCTTAAAATTAGGTGGCGACTCTAAATTAAATTATTTCTTTTTAAATATTCTTTTATTTAATTATTTCGCGAGTTACCACGACGTTGCGCCTTCGGGATGTCAACAGAATGGCGACTCTGCTGGGGATTTTCAAGGTTCTAACCATTATGGATTCATTTTTTTTCAAATTGAGGATATTTTATTTTTATCATGTGATATATATTTTCTTGTATATTTGTTGTTTATTTGTAAATTATTATTATTATTTATTGCTTTATCTATACACTGTCATTACATTCATAGCATATCTTTCGCCACTTGGCAATTTTTTTTATTTGTTACTTAAATGACGGTTATGCGGGTCGCAGCCGTTGAATCCAATTTATTTATCGGGGTACCCTGACGAAATGAGTTGATCTCGAGGGGTCAACGGTCGTTATCTTCCCCAACTCGAGTAGTCCGCTTGGGTCACCGGTCCACTTTAAATAAAGCCCACTCTTAGTAAACCTAAGCTAGAGCGGAACCACTCATTGTTAGGTTTTCTTTGGTTTGAGTAGTCATATGTATATTAGGGCGTGTTATACGTCATTTATTTGTATAAATATTGCATAATTTGTTTTATTCATGGTTATTTAATTTTGCGTAAATACAAATGTAAATTTTACTAGTTATAATCTGTTATGAACTACGTTTGACCTGATTCCTATTTTAACGGGATACGTAGGCGCCAAAATGGTTCGGTCATATTCCCTGTAAGGTTTTCATTTTATTACTTTAGAAACAGGGACAGTTTTTTTAGGTTAAAAAAAAATAATGCTTTCGAACACCAGAATTTGTTGAGGTTGGAACAGGGACAGAATTTTTGAGGACTCATTTTTGAGAAGTCCTCAAAAATTCTACCAAGATTGTACTTGAATGTTAAATTTGCAAGGTGCCACTTTGAGCTTGTGTATATTTTAATTTTTGTATGTTAATTTATATTTTAGTAGATGTCTTTCATTTTGTTTATCGTACACTTTTTAAAATAAATAAATAAATTTGTTTGATATTTATTTAAATAGTTTGTCCTTTAGTATGATTCATTAACTATTTTAGTTATGTTATTTTTCTTTAAAAAATACATTTATTTATTTATAAATACACTCCGTATTATATTCTCACGAACTACGCGTACCTGATTCTCATACTCATGAGATACGTAGGCAACTCCTTTTGGGTTCGGTAATCATTTTTTCAAAATATAAAAAAAAATTTGTTGTATATATTTTTAACAGTCAATTTTTTGACTCAATTGGGACCAGTACAGTTAGACGCATGTAAATATTTGACAAAATGAAAATGATTGATTTTGTGGTAAACCATAGATTCTTTTGGTACCTCCCAATATTTTTTTATATATATATACTTGAGAATATTCTTGCACGCATTCAAGATAAGAATAAAACTAACCTCAGTGTTTCAAGTGCGTTGTGTGGTGAGCTTTAGATTAAAATTCAATTGCATCGCATTGTTGATCTAGAACTTGGTCTTAATGTTTGTTGAGGCGAAATTTTGAGTAATATTTGGTTTGAGAAAGGATCGTAGGCCTTCTTTGACCCGTTTGTGCCTTTTAAAGCCTACCAAATGACATTAATCCCTAGTTTTTCCCACTTTGAGCCTGAAACCTTTTCTTTGGACAACCACATTTTAGCCATTACCCTTTTTGAGTGCTTACATGCACTATCCCTCTCTTGGCCCATCCTTCTTGAGCGCACAAAAAATGTGCAAATGATAAAAGGAAGATTCAAGTTTGAAATTTCTATGAAATGCAAAGTCTCAAAATCAAGGAAACAAAATGATTTCTAGAAAAAAAAAAGAAAAAAAAAAGATGTTGGAAAAACAAGAAAAAGAAATATGGCAAGGTAAAAAAAAAAAAAAAAAAAAAAAGAAGAAGAAGAGCCCCCTACAAAGTCAAAGAAAGACAAGAAGGAAATTGTTCTAACAAAAGAAAAAGAGGGGGTAAAATGAAAAGTTTGCCAACGAATAGAGTCTCAACGAAGTCGAAAAAAAATAAAGAGACAACAAAGAGGATCAGACGTTAAATGAGTATCAATTGTTAAACGCACAAATTTAGTGTGACACTCAAGGAGAGATTTAGTCAATTTTTATCCCAGATAAATATCCTACCAGTCCCCGAGCCTACATTACAAGCCAATCACAAGTCCTACATGATCTCATTTCAAATATTCTCACATTAGTGGAGGCTTACATGAAGTCCAAGCATATGGTATCACAATTGCATTCATTGAATATCTTTCTGAGTATGAGCGTATTTTGCAAAATGTCCTTAAATCAAATGTTTCCTATATGTGTGAAATAGGACTTTCTTTGTTGTGAGAGCACTTGACACATGAGGGTTGGTATAATTCAAAAATTTTTGTTTGAATCAAGTTGAACAGATCTTGTTGATATTTAAATATGTTTGAGGTACCATTTGAAACTGTAGAAGTTACTTTGAAATTCAATCTCAGTTGAACAAAAATTGTGAGATATTTTCTAGCTGTTGGTACCAATTGGAGTTAAGGTTTAATGATTCATTTACATTCTTTATTTTTGGAAAAAAAAGGGGGCCAAGCATTTTTGGGATCGTTTTTATATATTACTTTTAAAGAGATTCTTGAATTATTTTTCTTATAAATTGCATCTTTTTCTTTTGATATATGATCGTTTGTTTAAAATAATGTGACATTAGGCTAATCCCATCAGCATGTGATGCCTATTTTATTTCATTGAGTTGTGCATTCCAAAAATGGAGCGTATCTTTTATTTTTATTTATTTTTTCGTTAAAAAGAAAAAGAAAAGAAAATAAAGAGTTAAACAATTTTGGAGTGTCACTGCCTTCAGTGTGACAAGTTAAATAATTTGGAGTGTCACTGCCTTCAGTGTGACAAGTTAAATAATTTGGAGCGTCACTTGCCTTCAACGTGACAAGTTAAAACATTATTGGAGTATCACTGCCTTCAGTGTGATAAGTTAAGCTATTTTGGAGCGTCACTTGCCTTTAACGTGACAAGTTAAGCTATTGTTGGAGAGCCACTGCCTTCAGTGTGACAAGTTAAGCTATTTTGGAGCGTCACTTGCCTTCAACGTGACAGGTTAAATATTTATTGGAATGTCACTGCCTTCAGTGTGACAAGTTAAGCTATTGTTGGAGAGCCACTGCCTTCAGTGTGACAAGTTAAGCTATTTTGGAGCGTCACTTGCCTTCAACGTGACAAGTTAAATATTTATTGGAATGTCACTGCCTTCAGTGTGACAAGTTAAGCTATTGTTGGAGTGTCACTGCCTTCAGTGTGACAAGTTAAGCTATTTTGGAGCGTCACTGCCTTCAGTGTGACAAGTTAAATCATTATTGGAGTGTCACTACCTTCAGTGTGACAAGTTAAATCATCATTGGAGCGTCACTGCCTTCAGTGTGACAGGCTATGCTATTTTAGAGAGTCACTTCCTTCAATGTGACAAGTTAAGCTATTTTGGAGCGTCACTGCCTTCAGTGTGACAAGTTAAATCATTATTGGAGTGTCACTACCTTCAGTGTGACAAGTTAAATCATCATTGGAGCGTCACTGCCTTCAGTGTGACAGGCTATACTATTTTAGAGAGTCACTTCCTTCAATGTGACAAGTTAAGCTATTTGGAGAGTCACATCCTTCAACGTGACAAATTAAACTATTGTTAGAGTGTCACTTCCTTCAACGTGACATGTTCAATCGGAGTGTCACTTCCTTCAACGTGACAAATTAAGTTATTATTGGAACGTCACTTTCCTCAATGTGACATGTTAAAATCGGAGCAAAGTTAAATTGTTATTGGAGCGTCACTTCCTTCAATGTGACATGTTAAGTTAGAACACATCCTTCAATGTGATTAACGTGCTACTTTAGATCATCGTTTCCTTCATGAGTAGTACACCTAAAATGGCTCGTCATCTCTTCAGTATGACATGTTAAACCAGGTTTGCACATATTATACTCTTCTTTGTGTTCTATTTGCTGCTAACAAGTTTTCTCAGTTATTACAATACAGAAGTGTGCACTACTTTAGCAGGGACGTGGCAAGTCCAGAATGGAGATCATGCTAGTGCATACAACTGGGACAAAATTTTTTGAGGAAGACCTCAAAAATTTTGCAACTTCCACCGCAGTCAAGACACTCCTATTTAAAGGTTATGTGTTTGGTCAAAATTGGTTTCGTCAACTTTCTTTGTCCACGATCTCTTTCATCGATCATATCCAAAGAAAGGGACAGCTGTTGACACCCAATTTTGGCCCAAATTTTAAAATTCATACTTTTATATTGTTTTTTTTTAGTTCTTGTTAAATTCGTTATTTTGTGTTAAATTATATATTTTTGTGTATTTTATTCATTCATCTACTGTTGATTATATTTGGTTTATTCGTTTTTATATTTTTAACGAAGCGTAATAAATTATTATTTTTTTTCTTCTTGTTCGAATATAATTATACGTATTTAATTGGCCCACGATTTGAGCTCATATCTTCCTGACCCTTTCGCCCCATCAACCCAAAACCATAACCATAACCAAAACCTAAAAAGCATTTTTCTACTTCTTTTTCATCCTTTGTCTTCCCACCCAAAAGCTCCTATTTCCAACCACCCATGGCAGCTCCAAACATACACAAAAACCAGCCCCAACACCACCCATTTTCAGCCCCTTAGTCCACCAAAATCAACCCCAAAAACCCCATGAAAACCACCACCCAAAACGCCCCACTTTTCCACCACCACGCCACCTCCCTCACGTCACCATTTCAGCCCCATAGCCACCATTTTTTATCCTAAATTCAGCCACAAATCGTCACTCCAAAAACACCCATTTCAACACCCGAAAACCCGACCAAAAACTACCACAAAAACCCACCTACGACACCCAAAAAACCCACCATTCCAACACCCAAAAAACCACCTAAAAACCATTAAAAACACCACCAAAATGCACTAGATTTCCAGCCACCAACATGGCCGTTGTCGGATCTCGTTTGTCTCCGTTTATCTCCTTCATCTTCAAAATGCTAGGGAGGTATTTTGCTTCTTCCAAATGCACTATGGGTTTCCAACTCCCATTTTTTCATCAGATCTGGGCGTCTCTTTTTGTGTATGTATCTCCTTCATGTTACTCTTCTGTTAAGTGTTTTTGTGTTTATTTTTTATTATTTTTACTTTGCTTCATTATTGTTGTTACATTTCAATGGCTGCTACCATCTTTCATTTACCTTTTATTTATGTTTTTTTTACTATTTTCATCTAGTTATTTCTTTGATTAGAAAGGTAATTTTGACATTTTTGCTAATATTATAATGTGGGTTTCTTTTTTCTTTTAGTACTTTAGATACATTGACATTCATTATTTTTTTTTCATATGTTATCATTTTGTTTACTTTTGTTATGCTGCTCATTTGATTACTTTGTTAGAGTTACTTGAATTCAATTGTTATTTGGTCTATATATTTACTTATGTTGTTTTAACTTTGTCCGGCAATATTTCGCACAATTGTTTGTTATACTTAGCCGTTGTTGGTTACCTTAGGATGTTGTTTTGTTACTCCTGTGTTACGTATAGTTGAATTAAATGATATATATATTATTTGTTAAATTTGGCCGATGAAAAGTCTATCCGTCGGATTTCGAGGCCTCCCCATTTAAAAGACGGAAAAAGTAGTTTAGATTAATATTGGTTACATGTTGAAATTCGTAAATTTTAGTTTAAGTTCACATATACATTACTTGTTAAAATTGGCCGATGAAAAGTCTATCCGTCGGATTTCGAGGCCTCCCCATTTTAAAAGACGGAAATTTAGTTTAGAATTATATTTTTATATTGTTAAAATTCAAGAAAAATTTTAGTTTAAGTTTCGTACATTAGCTATTAAAAGGACGGAATAATTTTAGTTCATTCTTTATTTATTCATTATTGTGTATGTTGTTGACATTATATAAACACTAGGACAAAATGATATATCATTATTTATTGCATTGGTTGTGTACAATTTTTATTGTTATACTTGTGTTATATTGCGTATCTCCTCCTCGATTTGAAAAAGAATGAGTTCAGTCGGGACCCACAGTTGTGGATTCTGAAGGGTGCTAATACCTTCCCTTCGGAATAACCTGAACCCTTACCTAGAATTTTCGGTTCGCAGACTATTTTCTAAAATAATTAATTGGTTTCCTAATTATCCTTAAAATTAGGTGGCGACTCTAAATTAAATTATTTCTTTTTAAATATTCTTTTATTTAATTATTTCGCGAGTTACCACGACGTTGCGCCTTCGGGATGTCAACACTCACATTTGGAAAACTTGCCATATAACCTCTCGTCTATAATCCATTGAAGTATTCCTCAAATGCCACTCATGATCCTCTTTGGCATTGAAGCGGACCAATATATCATTAATGAAAACAAAAAAACAAGGAACCCAAATATAGTCGAAATACATTTATCAACTCTCTAAATGCGGCAAAGGCATTGGTTATCCTAAAGGACATCATAAGGAACTCATAGTGCCACACCTCGTCCAAAATGCTAGCTTCGGAATGTTAGAATCCCTGATCCTTAACTAATGATATTCAGATTTAAAATAAATCTTGGAAAACATGGTTTCACCCTGAAGCTGGTAAAAAAGATAATCAATTATAGAGAGAGGATACTTCTTCTTAATGGTCACTTTTTCAACTATCTGTAATCAATATACATTCTCATAGAACCATCATTATTCTTTACAAACAAAACAAGGCACCCCATGGAGACACACTAGGGCATATGAACTCTTAACTCAAGAGATCTTAAAGCTGCTCCTTCAATTCCACTTCTCCATTCGATACTAACCTTTGAAATACCTCATCAGACCTCATCCACACCCAAATCATTTCGAATCAAAGGACAATCCAAGTTAGACTACACATTCATCCCTCAAAACCATTACCTCTAAGCTGGATTGAATTTTAAACCACGCAATGCACCAAGACCTACAACAACCACGCACGACAGGAATCGAAAGAATAGGAAATTTCCTTACAATCTTTGTAGCCTCTCAAGGATAAGTAACAAACGTCTCCGCACCGATCCTTAAGACTCTACTCGATTGGGCTTGTACACATGTGAGACCTATGAACCTGGGGCTCTGATACCAATTGTCATGACCCAAAATTCAGGCGTGATAGCACTCGCCTAACCCACCAAGGCGAGTCAGCCCAATACCTACTAATCCAAACATAAAAATAATAGCAGAAGATAAAATAGCCTAATATGACCAATAATCATATGAAGATCAAACTACAACCATCCTAGAACTGGTGTCACATGTACAAGCTTCTAAATACATAGTACTCGAATAAAATAAATGTCTCAAATGTCTAGTCCTCAAATAAAACATAACATAATAATGGATTCCTTGAAGGTCCACCAGTGAGATAAGCAGCTACCTCAAGGATAATCCGGAAGCTCGGTCTTGCAATGAGAAAATTCTAACTAGAGGGACTGAGCTAGCAACCTACAAAAATGTAGCAAGGGGTGAGTACCAAAACAATGCGGTACTTAGCAAATGGAACTAACCTAGAGTAAAACAATGAAGAACCAAGTAACTCCTTCACGCCCAACCACATACCGCCGAACTACAAACATGCACTCAGAAAAGTCCCAGCCCAACAACACATAATACACAATAAAGATAATTCTTCAGTACATCACAATTATCAAATCACAAGCCATAACTCACAAGTGATAACATAATCAATCACATGAATAACACCATGCCACATAATAGTATGCAAGGATGAGATGCAATGCTTATGCAATAATTGCCGGCAATGACCTCGGCATCACAATATCGCCGACAAAGACCTCGGCATCACAATATCGCCGGCAAAGACCTCGGCATCACAATATCGCCAGCAAAGACCTCGGCATCACAACTTCACTAATATCGCCGGCAAAGACCTCGGCATCACATTATCGCCGGCAAAGACCTTGGAATCACAATCTCACTCGTCGGCAAAGACCTCGGCATCACATCTCGACCGGTTAAGACCTCGGCCCCAATTTCGCTAATATCGCCAGCAAAGACCTCGGCATCACATTTCGATTGGGAAAGACCTCGGCCCCAATTTCTTTTTCTTTTTTTCTTTACCATCTCACTCATATCAATATCCAGAACCAATGCAAATTATGTGTGACATAGAATGAATGAACATGAGATGAAGTCCACAAACAAATCAACTCATAATCACCAACCACAACAATATATCTCAAAGATAGAATTCTCATCACTTAGCCACATTTTCAATTCAAGTGTCACAACACCACACCAACTCACATTTATATTTAATTGCTTCATTTTTTATAATATTAAAATATTTCATGAATCACACATAGAAGAAGTTACAAGAATATGGGTATTATCCAATACCATAAACGTTACGATATCCTTAATATCTCAATACCATCACAACCTCAACAACAGTCACGTCTCAAAACAAGTACCAATTCGATATCAATATCGAATAATTCATTATTTCCCCTAAAATACACTTCTACAAATAATTCACAAGTCAAATATCACCATAGGAGTAATTATTCAATTCAAATTATTTTGATCAAAGCCTACTTTAATTCATCTCTATCCCAAAATACTCAATTCTATACATATTAGAGCATACAAGGTTCAACATATTTAACAAAAGATTAGAAACCCACTTGCCTTGTATACAGTCTCGAATCATGTCAATTTCAAAGCTTTTCCCTCTCTACGATACTCCAAATCACCAAAATCTATTCAAGTATAACATCACAATCACATGACAAATCTAATGACACTAAAATCAACTAATTCGGTGAAAAAGGCAAAATGGTCCAAAAATTTTGTCATCGGAAAAAGTCATTGAAAATCTGAAAATTTATACTTGAAAATGTTCTCCCAGTAATAAGAAATTCAATGGCGAAAACCGTTTAAAAAATGGAGCTAAAATGAGGTAGAAATCTCATATTTAAAGTTTCCAAAATAAACATCCAAACCAGCCGAAAAACAGCAAAATTTACCTCGAACGGTATGCCAAAATTAATTTCTGAAGCTCCCATGGTGTTTCTCTCGGAAAAATACATAATTTTGCCTTTTGAATCGCCCAAATCGGACCAAAATCGAGGGAGAAATCGTTGATGGAAGTTTGTGGAAAAACCTAGAAAATTTGAGAAGAAATCTGCAGATTTTTCTTTTATATATTGCGTCTGCCACGTGGCAGCGCCTAATTGGGTCACGTCATCCCCGCTTCAGCACTTTCAGCAAACTCTCAAACTTAAATCCAATGCTCCGGCCTCATCCGAAGTCAGAAAAATACATTCCATATATGAAATCTTATTGGAAATGATATTTCGGACTCAACGGTGTAGTCGAAATTCACACTGGAGGTCCTTTTATTTTAATGTGGGTCCCATTTCCCAGTATCATAAATAATCGAAAGGACCAAAAAACACCCAGAAGCTTCGGAAACCGAACGAAGGGTCCTTCTAGACCAAAATCGATATTTCGGATCCAACGGAATCATGAGAATTTGAATTTGAGGTCTCCTTGGACAAAACCCGAGAAAACTCATTTAAACTAGTTTCGGGCTTAAAAAGTCAAAACCATGTTCAGGGTCATTACATGTATTAATCAAAATAATCCTTGGATTAAAATTTAGTCCACACAATACAATGTTTGGTTGCTCAAATACATCTAATACATGGATAATTTAATCCACCATATGTGGTCTTATCTAATCCCTTGGATATCTTGGGATTACTAATACTAGGTTTAGTAATACTTGGATAATGAAATAAAATGACTAAACTACCGCTCAAGGGTATCTAGAAATACTTGGTTCAAGGGTATAAATGGAAATAAGCTTTTTATAGAATTTTAAATTAAACCCAAAATTAAGTGGAAAGCAATACACCAAACACGGGGATATAAAATAATCCCAGCATTACTAATCCCTACACAACTAATCCCTGCATAACTAATCCCTACATTATTCATTTTTGTACCAAACGACCCCTAAGTGTTAGTCTTGATTGAGCGTTTAGAATTAGTGTAGGAGATGTTTAGGAATGTAAAAGGGGGTTTAAAAGGTCTTAAAAGCCTTGGGGATGAGTCAAAATATCAAAAGCACCTCAATAAAAGGAACCTTTAAATTTTCCCTGTAACTTCTCACGGCTAGCTTCTCGGGTCGTGAAGGCATCCCATGTAGCCCAAACAAAGTCTACGAAAAAGGTTATAACTTCTTGGTCCGAACGTAGAATGAAGTGAAACCAGATGCATTTGAAAATTAATTCAAAGAGCTTATATTTGATTGGTTGTGGGCCACCTAGTTCTTTTTGTGCTAAGAGATATGACTATTTAAAGTTGACCCTTTTAGCGGTACTTGTGAAAAACTTAGCCAATGGATCCTTTGATCTTGGCTTGATGTAGGAGACCCATGATGGCCTTAAATAAGATAAATAAGTTCACATTGAAGACTTTAAAGTGAACTTAGCTTGAGCATGAATATACCATACTTAGAATTTTTCAACGAAGACACCTTCACGGGAGGCCACACGGGCTATGTAATGTCACACGGGTCGTGACACTGCCCGTACCCCTCTCCTTAGAAAAATTCCATGATCAAGTTATGAGACGATGATTCCATACTTAGAAAAATGTCACTCTTAAAGCCTTTTGGGTGGCCGCACGGACCGTGACACCCCCACACAAGTCGTGAACTTGGCTGTGTGACTAAAGCTGGCAACGGAACCGGTACCTACCAGTTCCGGTCTGGTTCCTATACCGGTTAAGTGCGGTCTGGTCCCGGTACTCTACCGGTTCATTCCGGTTAAGGGGGTATCGGTAGGGGTACCAAGAAGGGACTAGGGTATTTTACCGGTATCGGATCGGTAATACCGGTTTAATTTTTTTTTTAATTTTGTTACCGTTGGGTGGGGTACACCAACGGTAACAAATTTTTTGGGACCGTTTTGTAGCCGGTTTTGACCGTTTTAATTATTATTTATTTTTTTCCAAAATTCAATAATTTCTCAACTATAAATACCCCTAAATCTTTCATAATTTTTCACTTCAATTCTCTCAATCCAATTCTCTCAATTCAATCCAATTCTCTCAATCCAATTCTCTCCACTTATGTAATGACCCGTTGTGACACCCCTTGCTACATTCAGGCGTGATAGCACTCGCCTAACCCACCAAGGCGAGTCAGCCCAATACCTACTAATCCAAACATAAAAATAATAGCAGAAGATAAAATAGCCTAATATGACCAATAATCATATGAAGATCAAACTACAACCATCCTAGAACTGGTGTCACATGTACAAGCTTCTAAATACATAGTACTCGAATAAAATAAATGTCTCAAATGTCTAGTCCTCAAATAAAACATAACATAATAATGGATTCCTTGAAGGTCCACCAGTGAGATAAGCAGCTACCTCAAGGATAATCCGGAAGCTCGGTCTTGCAATGAGAAAATTCTAACTAGAGGGACTGAGCTAGCAACCTACAAAAATGTAGCAAGGGGTGAGTACCAAAACAATGCGGTACTTAGCAAATGGAACTAACCTAGAGTAAAACAATGAAGAACCAAGTAACTCCTTCACGCCCAACCACATACCGCCGAACTACAAACATGCACTCAGAAAAGTCCCAGCCCAACAACACATAATACACAATAAAGATAATTCTTCAGTACATCACAATTATCAAATCACAAGCCATAACTCACAAGTGATAACATAATCAATCACATGAATAACACCATGCCACATAATAGTATGCAAGGATGAGATGCAATGCTTATGCAATAATTGCCGGCAATGACCTCGGCATCACAATATCGCCGACAAAGACCTCGGCATCACAATATCGCCGGCAAAGACCTCGGCATCACAATATCGCCAGCAAAGACCTCGGCATCACAACTTCACTAATATCGCCGGCAAAGACCTCGGCATCACATTATCGCCGGCAAAGACCTTGGAATCACAATCTCACTCGTCGGCAAAGACCTCGGCATCACATCTCGACCGGTTAAGACCTCGGCCCCAATTTCGCTAATATCGCCAGCAAAGACCTCGGCATCACATTTCGATTGGGAAAGACCATGGCCCCAATTTCTTTTTCTTTTTTTCTTTACCATCTCACTCATATCAATATCCAGAACCAATGCAAATTATGTGTGACATAGAATGAATGAACATGAGATGAAGTCCACAAACAAATCAACTCATAATCACCAACCACAACAATATATCTCAAAGATAGAATTCTCATCACTTAGCCACATTTTCAATTCAAGTGTCACAACACCACACCAACTCACATTTATATTTAATTGCTTCATTTTTTATAATATTAAAATATTTCATGAATCACACATAGAAGAAGTTACAAGAATATGGGTATTATCCAATACCATAAACGTTACGATATCCTTAATATCTCAATACCATCACAACCTCAACAACAGTCACGTCTCAAAACAAGTACCAATTCGATATCAATATCGAATAATTCATTATTTCCCCTAAAATACACTTCTACAAATAATTCACAAGTCAAATATCACCATAGGAGTAATTATTCAATTCAAATTATTTTGATCAAAGCCTACTTTAATTCATCTCTATCCCAAAATACTCAATTCTATACATATTAGAGCATACAAGGTTCAACATATTTAACAAAAGATTAGAAACCCACTTGCCTTGTATACAGTCTCGAATCATGTCAATTTCAAAGCTTTTCCCTCTCTACGATACTCCAAATCACCAAAATCTATTCAAGTATAACATCACAATCACATGACAAATCTAATGACACTAAAATCAACTAATTCGGTGAAAAAGGCAAAATGGTCCAAAAATTTTGTCATCGGAAAAAGTCATTGAAAATCTGAAAATTTATACTTGAAAATGTTCTCCCAGTAATAAGAAATTCAATGGCGAAAACCGTTTAAAAAATGGAGCTAAAATGAGGTAGAAATCTCATATTTAAAGTTTCCAAAATAAACATCCAAACCAGCCGAAAAACAGCAAAATTTACCTCGAACGGTATGCCAAAATTAATTTCTGAAGCTCCCATGGTGTTTCTCTCGGAAAAATACATAATTTTGCCTTTTGAATCGCCCAAATCGGACCAAAATCGAGGGAGAAATCGTTGATGGAAGTTTGTGGAAAAACCTAGAAAATTTGAGAAGAAATCTGCAGATTTTTCTTTTATATATTGCGTCTGCCACGTGGCAGCGCCTAATTGGGTCACGTCATCCCCGCTTCAGCACTTTCAGCAAACTCTCAAACTTAAATCCAATGCTCCGGCCTCATCCGAAGTCAGAAAAATACATTCCATATATGAAATCTTATTGGAAATGATATTTCGGACTCAACGGTGTAGTCGAAATTCACACTGGAGGTCCTTTTATTTTAATGTGGGTCCCATTTCCCAGTATCATAAATAATCGAAAGGACCAAAAAACACCCAGAAGCTTCGGAAACCGAACGAAGGGTCCTTCTAGACCAAAATCGATATTTCGGATCCAACGGAATCATGAGAATTTGAATTTGAGGTCTCCTTGGACAAAACCCGAGAAAACTCATTTAAACTAGTTTCGGGCTTAAAAAGTCAAAACCATGTTCAGGGTCATTACATGTATTAATCAAAATAATCCTTGGATTAAAATTTAGTCCACACAATACAATGTTTGGTTGCTCAAATACATCTAATACATGGATAATTTAATCCACCATATGTGGTCTTATCTAATCCCTTGGATATCTTGGGATTACTAATACTAGGTTTAGTAATACTTGGATAATGAAATAAAATGACTAAACTACCGCTCAAGGGTATCTAGAAATACTTGGTTCAAGGGTATAAATGGAAATAAGCTTTTTATAGAATTTTAAATTAAACCCAAAATTAAGTGGAAAGCAATACACCAAACACGGGGATATAAAATAATCCCAGCATTACTAATCCCTACACAACTAATCCCTGCATAACTAATCCCTACATTATTCATTTTTGTACCAAACGACCCCTAAGTGTTAGTCTTGATTGAGCGTTTAGAATTAGTGTAGGAGATGTTTAGGAATGTAAAAGGGGGTTTAAAAGGTCTTAAAAGCCTTGGGGATGAGTCAAAATATCAAAAGCACCTCAATAAAAGGAACCTTTAAATTTTCCCTGTAACTTCTCACGGCTAGCTTCTCGGGTCGTGAAGGCATCCCATGTAGCCCAAACAAAGTCTACGAAAAAGGTTATAACTTCTTGGTCCGAACGTAGAATGAAGTGAAACCAGATGCATTTGAAAATTAATTCAAAGAGCTTATATTTGATTGGTTGTGGGCCACCTAGTTCTTTTTGTGCTAAGAGATATGACTATTTAAAGTTGACCCTTTTAGCGGTACTTGTGAAAAACTTAGCCAATGGATCCTTTGATCTTGGCTTGATGTAGGAGACCCATGATGGCCTTAAATAAGATAAATAAGTTCACATTGAAGACTTTAAAGTGAACTTAGCTTGAGCATGAATATACCATACTTAGAATTTTTCAACGAAGACACCTTCACGGGAGGCCACACGGGCTATGTAATGTCACACGGGTCGTGACACTGCCCGTACCCCTCTCCTTAGAAAAATTCCATGATCAAGTTATGAGACGATGATTCCATACTTAGAAAAATGTCACTCTTAAAGCCTTTTGGGTGGCCGCACGGACCGTGACACCCCCACACAAGTCGTGAACTTGGCTGTGTGACTAAAGCTGGCAACGGAACCGGTACCTACCAGTTCCGGTCTGGTTCCTATACCGGTTAAGTGCGGTCTGGTCCCGGTACTCTACCGGTTCATTCCGGTTAAGGGGGTATCGGTAGGGGTACCAAGAAGGGACTAGGGTATTTTACCGGTATCGGATCGGTAATACCGGTTTAATTTTTTTTTTAATTTTGTTACCGTTGGGTGGGGTACACCAACGGTAACAAATTTTTTGGGACCGTTTTGTAGCCGGTTTTGACCGTTTTAATTATTATTTATTTTTTTCCAAAATTCAATAATTTCTCAACTATAAATACCCCTAAATCTTTCATAATTTTTCACTTCAATTCTCTCAATCCAATTCTCTCAATTCAATCCAATTCTCTCAATCCAATTCTCTCCACTTATGTAATGACCCGTTGGGTCATTTTGAAAATAAATACTCTCTCTTTCATAAAAAATTCTTCATGTAAATTTAAATTGAAAATTTTGAACTTTTCGATAATTACGGTCATTTAGTTGACGGATAATTTTAGATAATTAATTTAGTTGGTGGACTAAATTATTGATTTATTTAATATCTTGTTTCACTTAGCCCATAATTATTAAAATAGAATTAGTAAAATTCATTAATTGTTTTTTACTTAATCAACATTTTTTTAAAGAAAAGGAAGGAAAAAAAAAGAAAGAAACAAAGAAAAAGAAAAAAAACAATTATAATAAAGGGGTTGTGCCCCAATCGGTAAAACAAAAAAAACTAAACAGAAAACAAAAGGGCTGCCAGCGACACGCAAAAGGAAAAACAAATACGGGAAAGAAAAAGAAAGGGAAAAAGATAGAGAAAATTGTGATTTTCATCTCAAAACATCAAGGTAATTGTTCTCATCCTTTCTATTAAGTTTTCGTGAGATTATGAATAAATTTTTAGGGTAGAAACGTGTATAATTTATTTTAAATTAAGAAAATATAACCCTAGGTTTCTTAGAATAAAATTTTGATTTGGGGGTCGAATAACGATCCGTTTTAGCTGAAATTTAACATATGAGTTTATTTTACGACGGGTAAACATATTTTGAAAGAAAATTTCAGATTTGAATTTAAGGGTTCGGGGTAATTTTTTGACCCGATTTTTGAGCAAAAAATAAATATAGCACTATGGGTGTCATTAGATTCGTATTCTTATGTAGATTATGTATGTGAACAACTTTTGATCATCTAAAAGCGTTACGAAAGAATCAAGATTTGGAGTGTTATTCTATTAATTGAGGCAAGTGGACTTTCAAAACTCTGTAATTCTCGTAGAATTCTCAAATTTTTCTTTCTCCTATGTATGATTCATGATATGTTTTTAATGTTATAAATATGGGGTGATTAAATGTAAATGTGAATTGGTGGGATATTATAACACCTGAATTGAAAAATGTGGTTAAGTGATGTGAATTATATTATTGAGATATATTGTTGTGGCTGGTGATGTGTGGTATCGTAACACCTGAATTGAAAATGTGGTTAAGTGATGTGAATTCTATATTATTGAGATATATTGTTGTGGTTGGTGATGTGTGGTGTTGTAACACCTGAATTAAAAATGTGGTTAAGTGATGTGAATTCTATATAGAGACATGTGGTCGTGGTTGGTGATTATGAGTGAATTTGTTTGTGGACTTCATCTTATATTCATTCATTCTACATCACACATTTTTGCATTGGTTCTGGATATTGATATGAGTGAGATGGTAAAAATTGGGGCCGAGGTCTTTACCGATCGAGATATGATGCCGAGGTCTTTGCTGGTGGTGATAATATGCCGAGGTCTTTGCCGGCGATGTTGTGATGTTGAGATATTTCTAGTGATATTGTGATGCCGAGGTCTTTGCCGGCGATGATAATGTGCCGAGGTCTTTTCCGACGATGATAATGTACCGAGGTATTTACCGACGATGTTGTGATGTTGAGGTATTTTTCAGTGATATTCTGATGCCGAGGTCATTACCGGCTATTATTGCATAAGCATTGTATTTCATCCTTGCATATTCTTGTGTGGCATGATGTTGTTCCTGTGTTTGACTGTGTTATCACTTGTGAGTTATCGCTAGCGATGTTGAATTGTGACATTGTGAAAACTATCTTTATTATGTATTATGTGTTGTTGGGTTGGACTGATTTTCCATGCAGGTTGTAGTTGTGGAGGTCAGTTGAGATGAAAGGAGTTTGTATATTCTATTGAACTTATTTTGTTTTGTTAGTTGACTTGTTGGGTACTGCGTTATTTTTGGTAATCACCCTTGCTTCTACATTTGTGTAGGTTTTGAGCCTGGACCATTAGTAGTAATTTTTCTTGATCATTCCAGGCTTCTCAGGTGATTTAGAGAGCTAGTTGTTGTCATTTGGCTGACTCTCTTGGCATGTTTTCTTTCTACTTTGTTCTATTTGAGAAGAAAGACAGTTTCAAACTTGTAATTCTTTGGATTTCTGTATGATTAGTGGCTTGTACACGTGATAACCAATCCTTGGGTGGTATTTAAGTTTGTGAAGATTTCTCTTTTTAATTATCTATTTTATTTAGTACTTCCGCATGTCATTTCTTGTTGGGTTTAGGCTGACTTGTCTTGATGGGTTAAGATGAGTGCCATCACGTCCATTTTTTTGGGTCGTGACAAATGGTATCAGAGCCCTAGGTTCATAGGTCTCACGTGTGTACAAGCTGAGTCTAGTAGAGTCTCGAGGATCAGTATGGAGACGTCTAAATTTATCTTCGAGAGGCTATGAAGACTGTTAGGAAACTTCCTTTTGTTTATTCTTTCTCCATCGTGTGTCCCTGATTCAATGTGATTCTTATCATTTTATTCAATCTATCTCATTTATAGAGATGATTCGTGCTTGGTTCTTTAAATGAGTAGTTAGTGGGTTTTTATATGACTTGAAGGTTAGATCTAGTACTAAAGGGTAAGTGGTATAATTATAAGAATTAAAATGTTCGACGATTAGAAAATATTGAGTAAGGTGATGACTCGATGATGCAGTTTAAGGATAATTGACTGATGAGGTCAACCAATGAATTGAGGGATTCTAAGAATGTGTTGTCCTTTTTGGTTAGTTACCCAGCAACACAAATAGTATTGATGTGGTATTTACGATATCAAAAGTGGTTTGATAATTAAGGGTGGAAGGTTAAAGGGATAGCTAGATAATGAATTCTATAAATTTGCAAACTACTATTACTAAAATTGCCATAATATTATAGATTGCTTAGATAATGATAAGAATGATGTTGTGCCAATTAAGTTCAGAATCTCTATTATGATTTCATAGGTCGATTTGCTATTAAGGAAGGTCATGATATGACTATCACAACGAACCAATGCTTACTTGATTAGAGTTATGGAGTATGTTACTTTTGCTAGCGACTGAATTTATGGAAAGAATGTTTATCACTTAGGATAGAGTCGTGATGAATTGGATAACATTTTGCAACTATTGATAGGTAGAAGCATGTGGGCTAGTTTGGTGCTACTTTCTTGATATGTATGATGTGTTCTAGTGGTGCATCTAATGGACTTTCACAATATGGTATTAGTGGTATATGAAAATGGATATGTCAATTGTCAAGCGTGAATACAAACTATTTTGGAAGTTATTAGTGTATCATGGGCTCATTTAATAAGGTTTAATGTCATATTCATATTCCAGAAATCAACTAGTTTGATATTCTGGATGCTTGGGTTAAGTATTACTTATAAGGAAAAATTTTAGTGGTGGATCTTTGGTACAATTAATGTATTTAGGTTGTGAGGTGTATTCGGGGATTTTAAATGAGGACTATTACTCCATAATAAGATCCAAGGGAGTTAGTTCTTTATATTTGACCGGTATAGTTTTGGTGTCATATCAATGATGAGGGTAACCTTGAGATGATGGCAATGGCTATAAGAGTATAATGGTAATAAGAGTTTGTGATGGATTATGATCAAGATGCAATCATATGATGAGAATTTTTGATTGAGTGAATTCATTATGGTAAACACAATCTGCAGGTATCAAAAGTTACGTTGCTACTATTTGATGAGTAACGTGATCATAAGAAAGATGTAAAATGTGTTGAGATACTGCTTCAGTAGAAATAAAATGAGCTAGAGTAATAAATGAATAAATTAGTGAGATATAGGGATATTCACTTTGATGGTAAAGGTAAAATATATATATATATCTTTCGAGAGAGTAGAGAATTGAATTTAAAGCCACCCAGTTTTATTTATTTTGCTTTGGTTATGGTGGTAGTATTAGGTATCATTGGTCTTGGCTAGAAAAGTGTTGGATAATATTTGAGGGGGAAAACAAATCTACAATGTTGGGCTTGAATATGGTGATAATCTCTTTTGTGATTTTGATATGGTAATTAGTACATTGAATTTTTTTTTATAAAGGATATGGTAAAGTCGATAAAGAGGTGATCAATATTAAGTTAAAATATATGAATTCGTAAAGATCTCCAGTATGAGCTAACGCCAATAGGTAAAGAAATTGGGGTACAAGTTAAAATAAAGATTCGAGTTTTTCATTGTTAGTATATAGTTTTGGTAGTATATATATCTTGCCAAGATAATTATTAATAAGATAAGAAATAATGGATAGCAATGAGTATTCAACATTTGGAAGAACCTGCATGTGATTTGGGTCATAAATTAGTTTTTTTTTATTATTGAAGGACCTAAAGAAGCGCTCCACTTAATGTTTTAGCTTAGGACATGAGGTAAATTTCACGTGTTGTTTGTTAGAGAATAAAGCTGATAAGCGAGTTAGTGAAGAAATGAGAATCTAATATATTGAAGAGTTCAGGGTATCTGAAATTTGTTTCATAGGAAGAATTTAAGAAAGTGAAGGAATAAGACCTCTTGTATGGACCCTTGGTTCGGAATTAAAGGTTTTACTTATTTTGCCTTTGAGCTCAAACATGATAATGCAATGCGTACTTGATTAGCACAGATTTTCTAGGATGTACTCGTGACTTTTATGAAGATTGAGTTTTGATTCGAGTGAAAAATAATGATGTTTGAAATATGCTACATTTTTATATTGGTCCAGATTGTCCAAATATGATAAATGACTTGTGAGGGCGCTGCGATATAGACATATAACTCTACACGCTTATTGAGGATATTGAGAGGGTTGAAATTACTTTATTAATGGGACTACATAGATTATTGTGATGTGTTACATAGACATTTGATGATGACTAGAGGTTATGTGCTTATGGTATGCAGAATGATTAAGGTGATTGAATCTCTCTAGGTTTTGGCATGAGATATATGATGTTTTGAATGGTAGTTGAAATTCCGTACATGAAAGATTGCATGAAATTGACTTTAGGTACAATTAAATAACCTTACCTCGATGAGAAAAGTACTATCAAATTTAAAATTTACGTTGTCAGCTTTGTGTGTGATTTATGTCTATAAAAAAAACTTAAATAAAAATAGAGGAAACCATAATGTGAAATATTTGAAGGTGATGATGTGTAGCTAAGAAGACTTTGGTAAATGACAAGTATGGCTATGGTATTCTGTTAGTATTGAGAGCATTGCTTTTGATGCAGTGTTGTGCGGAATATGTAGAGTTTGATAATTAAGTATGTGTACGATTGTATTGGGGACCAGACAAGTTGATTGTGAGTAGCAAATAAAGAAATTAAGAAGAAAATGGGGTGAGATGAATGAAAACGTTTGACAGGAGCATTATGAAAGGAGTATCTTGTATCATTCGACTTTAATTCCATGCATTCTTATGTGACTACCTACCTTATTATGGGCTTGTTTTAGAGTATTACTCCTTTCCTGTTCCCACTCGTGTCTTCACTTGTGTAGACGGATCCTTAGTGGTGGATCGGGTGAACCGATCCTGCAATTTTCTCTTAGTAAGATAGGATGCTTATGCAGACTTGATTATTTCAATATTGACATATTCAGTATTATTTGGGACGTTGAAGTATACAAGTGGTTCTACACACACAACTTTGTTTATGTGAATTTATAAAAGAGCTACCATAAATATCTATAGTTGTCCAACAATTTTAAGGCTCATTTTGTCATTGAGGTTATGTTCTGACTATGTATGAATGGATGTGAGGAATATTGGGTCTAGCTCTACCACTCTTAAGGAGTGTTTATTATCACTGCTATTGATATAGTATTCCTGATAGTGTTGTTAGAGATTCTGTATGTTTGAATGAATCATTCGCTAAGTAGTTACTTGATCCTTTTCTTCGTTGGGTCAGAAAAGAATTTGATTATCTGTGATGAGTGTTCAATGTCTAAAGATCGCATTTTATAACTTAAGATCGCGGGAAGATTTGACTGTGAGAATGTAATCTTAACAAAATCAATGAGGGTTTGCGCATTAGAAGTGTGAGATGGTTGACTTAGATTTTCTTTTGATTATGGCTGGTATTGATTTAGAATTTTATCATGATTACGTTAGAAAAGATTTATTGAGTTATGGACTAGTGAGTTGTTATTCATATCGAATTCATGAGTTAGCCTGTGGCTTGAAAATCACCACTGAATTGTAAGTCTATCAAGGTTGGATTCGAAAACTTCAGTTCTTAATAGAAGATTTTGATAGAATGGTTTTAACGGAGGAGCTTACTTGGAGAGATGAGATACTGACTTTGGAAGGTCATAACTTAGGATTTTAGTAATATCGATTATTCTTCCTTCTCTTTCTTATGTTTGAGGATGAACATGATTTTTAGTGGTGGATAATGTAATGACCCGTTAGGTCATTTTGAAAATAAATACTCTCTCTTTCATAAAAAAATTCTTTTCGTAAATTTAAATTGAAAATTTGAAACTATTCGATAATTACGGTCATTTAGTTGACGGATAATTTTAGATAATTAATTTAGTTGGTGGACTAAATTATTAATTTATTTTATATCTTGTATCACTTAGCCCATAATTATTAAAATAGAATTAGTAAAATTCATTAATTTTTTTTTTACTTAATTAACATTTTTTTTAAAGAAAAGGAAAGAAAAAAAAAGAAAGAAAGAAAAAAAAGGAAAACAATTATAATAAAGGGGCTGTGCCCCAATCGGTAAAACAAAAAAAAGTAAACAGAAAACAAAAGAGCTGCCAGCGACACGCAGAAGGAAAAACAAATACGAGAAGGAAAAAGAAAGGGAAAAAGATAGAGAAAAATTATGATTTTCATCTCGAAACATCAAGGTAATTAATCTCATCCTTTCTATTAAGTTTTCATGAGATTATGAATAAAATTTTAGGGTAGAAACGTGTATAATTTATGTTAAATTAAGAAAATATAACCCTAGGTTTCTTAGAATAAAATTTTGATTTGGGGGTCGAATAACGATCCGTTTTAGCTGAAATTTAACATATGAGTGTATTTTATGATGGGTAAACATAATTTGAAAGAAAATTTCAGATTTGAATTTAACGGCTAGGGGTGACTTTTTGACCCGATTTTTGAGCCAAAAATGAATATAGAAATATGGGTGTCATTACATTCGTATTCCTATGTAGATTATGTATGTGAACATATTTTGATCATCTGAAAGAGTTACGAAAGAATCAAGATTCGGAGTGTTATTTTATTAATTGAGGCAAGTGGACTTTCAAAACTCAGTAATTCTCGTAGAATTCTCAAATTTTCCTTTCTCCTATGTGTGATTCATGAAATGTTTTTAATGTTATAAATAAGGGGTGATTAAATGTAAATGTGAATTGGTGGGATATTATAACACCTGAATTGAAAAGTGTGGTTAAGTGGTGTGAATTAAATTATTGAGACATATTGTTGTGGTTGGTGATGTGTGGTGTTGTAACACCTAAACTGAAAATGTGGTTAAGTGATGTGAATTCTATATTATTGAGATATATTGTTGTGGTTGGTGATGTGTGGTGTTGTCACGCCCCGGGAGGGTACCCTTGGCGTGGCCGGCACTCGAAGACTATTGGTAGCCCCCAAGCGAACCACCTAGCCTCATCACATCATTCAATCATACTTCTACTGATCAGCGGAAAGTATATGCACACAGTGGACGCAGTTCATCTAAAGTTCTCAATATAATATAAGCAAAATAACGAAGGCTAGTAGAAAGAACTAGCTCACAATATCAACAGCAATGCTCGACACCGATCTATGAAGCCTCTATCACTAAATCATATGGTGCCAATGACAGACCCATGGCTACCCAAAAACAAAATAAGATAATAGTCCAATCCTAACTCTAAAGCATGATGAAATAAAATAATGGTTCCTCCGGAGTAGGGGAGGCTCACCAAATCAACTTCGGATCTCTGATCTTCAACGGAGCGCCTATTGAGGATCTCTAGTACCTGCCTCTACATCATAAAATGATGCAGTCAAGAGTGGACGTCAGTACTTGGAATGTACTGATATGTAAAATAGCTGAATGAAACAGAAACCGGTAGAAAATATGGAAAATAATATCAAGTCAAAATAGACATCATAATCACATTAACCGTCAGCTTGCCTGTCTGCGAAAAAGTACAGAGTGGGCAAGTGACACATCATTATCTCAGACTCATCAAAGTCTCAACTCATCACATGGATCATCTTAGAGGAGTTCACCCCCCCCCCATCACATCTCATCTAGACTCAGAATAAGGTACGAATTTTTCCCGGGAGTTTCTCTTAACCGACAACACTCACTTATGAGCTAGTGAATGTACAACAATCACCCTGATGTTGCCACAGTGGTCCCAAACTTGCCAGGTAAGGAACACTGGATCCCATATCAATATACCCGACATGGAATCAAACTGAACAGATCCTCTATTGCTTTCAGGGACTGTTAAACCTCGAGGGAAACCATATGTATGTATGTGATGGTTTAAGCCTCTCCTACGTTTGGCGACGTAATTAATGAGTTCGAGTAGGACTCACTCCTGCTCATTTCGGTGCTCAATACTCCTCCCGACTCAATGCTCATAAAATCAACCTCAACCAGTCTCATAGGGATTCGCTCCCCGTCAACGACTGCCAGTCTCATAGGGACCCACTCCCCGTCCACGACTGATATTTCACCGGGACCTTGGCCCCTTTTCATCAATTATCTCATAGGGACTTCCACCCTATCATCAAACATCTCATAGGGATTTTAACCCTATCATCAATATCTCATAGGGACTTTAACCCTATCATCAACACCTTCTCAATGACCCAAGAGTATATAACAGTCATTAGGAAACAAGTGAATAAACACACCGGTAGAGTTCATTTATAGAGACTCATACAACAATCAAGATTTCATCAACTCATCATCACAGTCAACAATCCCAATGCAAGGCTCTAGGTTCAAGTCTTAAATTCAGTATGCATGCTCTTCAAAATAGTCATGTAGGGTTATGCAAATTCCATGAAAGTGTTCAATTTAAGAGAACAATTAGTATGATGATCATCAACATAGAAAACATGTAATTTCAAATATAATTTTCAAGAAGATCCATTAAAGAAATCATGCATGTAGACCCTTCAATCATCAATTCGTCTATGACCTCTATGGGGCACATGAAAGAACAATCTCATGTTTTAGTTTAGCCTTACATACCTGTGATGCACTGTTCAACCGGGTGATGTCGAGGATTCTCTTCTCGTGTTCCTCACCCCAAGCCTTTCTCTCCTCTCCTCAAGCCCTAGCCTTGTTAGATTTTAGAATAGGACTTAGAATAGGTTTTGTTAGGCTCTTTTCGTGTAGAAACGACCTTACTAGCCGTGTATTAGTGTTTAGGAGAGGTTAGGGATTGACCGGAATGCCCCTCGAAATCAATTAGAAATTTTCAGTTCGGAATTTACACGGTCCGCGACGCAGACCTATCGCGCACTGTGTATTTTTGGAAAAAGTATTCTTAAACGAGTTTTCTCCATCCCGTCGAAAATCTGGAAAAACATATAAGTGTCCCTCCGCGGCAGGTGCGCGTCGCGCCTCTGTCGCGGACAGTCACTGTTTTGTGACTTGGATCGAAAATTTCTCTTTCGATCGGGTCGTCCTAAAATTCGACCCGGACCATTTTCTCACTCCATTTTTCATGCTGATCACGAATCCGGTCTCGGATTTGCCATACGAACCCCGGAAGATGCATTACGCGCGTACCCTCACTCTAGGGGCATTTTAGTAAATTTAGCGGGCGTCACATCATCTCCCCCTTGGGATCATTCGTCCTCGAATGAGGAGTGGAGGTGGGAATTAAGGCACGAATAGACTTACGACTCATTCCCACACTCAATTCAATAATAGTAAGTCAGATACAAGAATAGGATACTTAGCTTAGTGAAGAGCAAGGATTTACCTTCAGTGCTTTCACCATCAGTTGGCACGAACAGGTGCGGATACTTTGCTTTCATCTCCTCCTCAGCTTCCCATGTGGCTTCTTCAACGAATTGATTCCTCCACAAGACTTTGACTGAGGCTGTTTCTTTGTTCCTTAGTTTACGAATCTGACGATCAAGAATTTGAACCGGAACCTCTTCGTAAGATAGGTTATCCTTCACCCCAATTCTATCAACAGGGATCACCAAGGCCGGGTTTCCCAAGCATTTCTTTAGCATAGACACATGGAACACCGGGTGTACCCCATCTAGCTCGGAAGGCAACTCTAGCTCGTAGGCCACCTTCCCAATTCTCCTTACGATTTGATAGGGTCCAACATAACGTGGACTCAACTTTCCCTTCTTCCCAAACCTTAGGACACCCTTCATAGGTGACACCTTCAAGTACACCCAATCATCTACTTCGAACTCCAAATCTCTTCTCCTCACGTCAGTGTAAGATTTTTGGCGACTCTGGGCAGTCTTTAACCTCTCTCTAATGACCTTGACCTTCTCCATCGACTGGTGAACAAGATCAGGTCCAATGAGCTCCGCTTCTCCAACCTCAAACCACCCAATGGGAGATCTACACCTCCTTCCGTACAAGGCTTCATAAGGAGCCATTTGGATGCTCGCATGATAACTATTGTTATATGCAAATTCAGCCAGAGGCAAATGATCATCCCAATTCCCTTTGAAATCAAGGACGCAAGCTCTCAACATATCCTCTAGTGTTTGAATTGTACGCTCCGCCTGACCATCCGTCTGTGGGTGGAAAGCCGTACTCAGGTTCACCTTAGTACCCAAGCTTTTCTGAAATGACCTCTAGAATTGGGAGGTAAATTGAGCTCCTCTGTCCGTGATGATAGACAAGGGGACTCCGTGCAACCTCACAATCTCCTGGATGTACAACTTGGCATACTCTTCGGCAGTGTTCGTTGTCTTGACTGCCAGGAAGTGAGCTGATTTAGTCATTCTGTCCACTATCACCCATATCGAATCATGTTGCTTTCGAGACTTTGGAAGCCCAGTGATAAAGTCCATATTAACCATCTCCCATTTCCACTCCGGAATCTCAAAGTTCTGAGCCAATCCACATGGCCTTTGATGCTCAACCTTCACTTGTTGGCAATTTGGGCATTTCGAAACGAACTCCGCGATGTCTCTCTTCATTCCATTCCACCAATTGACCTCCCTTAAGTCATGGTACATTTTGGTGGAGCCAGGATGAATGGAATATCTAGTGTTATGAGCTTCTTCCATGATTCTGTCTCGTATGCCATCAACATCTGGGACACACAATCGACTCTGATATCTCAACACTCCATCTCCCCCTTTGGAGAAGACCATCACCCTTTGATTTTGGACATCCTCCTTCAATTGGAGTAGGACAGGGTCTTGGTCTTGTTTTTCCTTCACCTCCACCACTAACGAGGAAGCAGACCCGTCCTGGACATTAATTCCTACTTCGTTGTTCTCTTCGAGTCGGACTCCTAATCGAGCCAACCGGTGCACGTCCTTGGCTAACTCCTTCTTTCCTTCCTCCACATGGGCTGTGCTACCCATTGATAACCTGCTAAGAGCATCAGCCACGACGTTAGCTTTACCTGGGCGGTAATGTATGCTCATGTCGTAATCCTTGAGCAATTCTAACCACCTCCTCTGTCGCAAGTTGAGTTCCTTTTGGCTAAAAACATACTGTAAGCTCTTGTGGTCAGTGAACACATCCACATGCACTCCATACAAGTAGTGCCGCCAAATTTTAAGTGCAAACACCACTGCTGCCAACTCGAGGTCGTGGGTTGGGTAGTTTCTCTCATGAACCTTGAGCTGCCTGGAAGCATAAGCTATCACTTTCCCCCTTTGCATTAATACACATCCCAATCCAACCATCGAGGCATCACAATAGATTACGAAGTCTTCGGTCCCGTCGGGTAGAGTTAGGACCGGTGCAGTAGTTAACCTTGTTTTCAATTCCTGGAAACTCCTTTCACATTTTTCGGACCACTGGAATTTGACCTTTTTCTGAGTCAATTTGGTCAGTGGCGCGGATAGGGAAGAAAATCCCTCTACGAACCTGCGGTAGTAGCCTGCCAGCCCCAAGAAACTTCTGATATCAGTTGGAGTGGTCGGTCGGGGCCAGTTCTTAACCGCCTCAATCTTTTGGGCATCCACTCGAATACCGTCACCGGAAACCACGTGGCCTAGGAAGGCCGCTGACTCACACCAGAATTCACATTTAGAGAACTTTGCATACAACTCATGGTCCTTAAGAGTTTGGAGGACCACTCTGAGGTGGTTAGCATGCTCCTCCTCACTCCTTGAATACACCAGAATGTCATCGATGAACACAATCACAAACAAATCAAGATATGGCTTGAACACTCTATTCATCAAGTCCATAAAGGCGGCAGGTGCATTCGTTAGTCCGAAGGACATGACCAAGAACTCAAAATGGCCATATCTAGTCCTGAAGGCTGTCTTTGGAACGTCACGCTCCCTCACCTTCAACTGATGGTAGCCAGATCTAAGGTCTATCTTAGAGAAGCAAGAGGCGCCCTGAAGTTGGTCAAACAAATCATCTATCCTTGGGAGGGGATATTTGTTCTTTATCGTGACCTTGTTCAGTTGCCTATAATCGATACACATTCTGAGAGACCCATCTTTCTTCCTCACGAATAAAACAGGGGCACCCCGTGGTGAAACACTTGGCCTAATGAAGCCCTTTTCCAGCAAATCTTTTAATTGCTCTTTCAATTCTTTTAACTCAGCGGGGGCCATTCTGTAAGGTGGGATCGAAATAGGCTGGGTATCTGGAAGAACATCAATCCCAAAGTCAATCTCCCTATCAGGAGGGACTCCGGGCAAATCATCAGGAAAGACTTCTGGAAACTCGTTGACAACCGGAACTGACTCAAGACTTGGGGACTCAACATCATCAGATTTCACTCTCACCAAGTGATAGATACAGCCTTTGGAAATTAACTTCCGAGCTTTAAGATATGAGATAAACCTCCCCCTAGGTGTCACTGAGTCACCCTTCCACTCTAGAACTGGTCCATTTGGAAATTGGAACTGAACCGTTCGGGATCTACAATCCACAGAGGCATAACAGGCGTGAAGCCAATCCATGCCGAGGATCAAATCAAAGTCAACCATTTTTAACTCGATCAAATCAATAATGGTGTCCCTATGATGGATGGACACTACACAAGCTCTATAGACTCTTTCAGCTCGAATCGACTCACCCACCGGAGTAGAAACATCAAAGGGTTCGAGAAGACTCTCGGGGGTTTTATCAAATTTACTGGCCACATAAGGAGTTACAAACGACAATGTGGCACCAGGATCCATCAAAACATAACAATCAAGAGTAAAGACTCGGATCATACCCGTCACGACGTCTGGAGAATTTTCCTGGTCTTGGCGACTCCCCATATTATACAAGCGGTTTGTGGCCCCGCCTGTACCTGACGTAGTGGCCCTTGGGTTCCCTCTAACCGGTGGGGCCGATGCCGCAGACTGAGCCTGGCTAGCCCGCTTTGGACAATCCTTCTTGTAGTGGCCTACTTGGCCACACCCGAAGCATGCGTCATTCTTATCACGACATCTCCCCCAATGCACCTTCCCACAGTTATCACACTGTGGTCTACTTTGAGAACCTTGAGCCACACTAGCTTGGGACTGAGGTCCGTGGTTCCCTGTATTCCGGAACCTCTGATCATACGAGCCTTTAGGCACAGGTGCGCTAGCAGCTGAGGGTGCTGGAAATCGATTCCCATTACCCCTCCTTCCACCTTCGTGGCTGGATGTCTTAGCTCTCTTGCGCTTGAACTCTTCCCTGCCCTGTTGTCTTTCTTCGTCAGCTTGCTGCACGAATGTCATCAGTCGCCCGATGTCCATGTCACTCACAAGCATAGCTCCTCTTCCATCTCTCTTGGGTCCTCTGTTCAACCCATCTACATACATTCCCATCCTTCCCCGCATGTTAGCAACCATGTCTGGGGCATAGCGGGATAGTTGCGTAAATTTCAATCCATACTCTTGCACGGTCATGGAGCCCTGTTTCAAATTCAGGAACTCCCTCACCTTAGCCTCTCTTTTCTCCCCTGGGAAAAAGTGTCCCAAGAAAGCCTCCTCAAATACCGCCCAAGTTACATATGAAGCATCGTCCCCTTGGCCCTTCTTCCATTGGTCGAACCACAGCCTGGCCACCCCTTTGAGTTGATAGGCAGCCAATTCAACCCTATCAGCATCAGCCACGTGCATCACTCGGAACACCTTCTCAAGTTCCTCCATATAGTTCTCGGGGTCTTTAGTAGATGCCGACCCCGTGAACTCGGGCGGGTTCATCCTCAGAAATTCTCGGACTCTAGAGGTGCCATGAGAGTCTGTCCCACCCGCACCTTGCCTCACAGCAGGTGCTGCGACAGCCTGGGCCAAAGTTTGAATGGCTTGGCGTAGCTCAGCATTCGAGATCTCAGCTTGAGGAGGTTGCCCAACAGGGACAGCTGGATCCACGGGCCCCTCGGGTACTTGGGGCTCAGGTGGGTTAACAGCTTGCCTGGCAGGACGTCCCCTTCCTCTGACAGCTCTTCCGGGAGGCATGTTATATTCTGCATGTGTAACGCATGAATTAGAGGATAGTTTTCATAGAGTTCAACTCTATCGCACGATTTAGAATAAGAAAGAAGTGTAACCATTCCTAATGTCCCATAGCCTCCTACTTATGAAGTGTGGTCGACAACACACCCATAAACAAGACTCTACTAGACACGGCTTCATAGACTCCCTAGGACACTTGAACTCTGTGCTCTGATACCAAGTTTGTCACGCCCCGGGAGGGTACCCTTGGCGTGGCCGGCACTCGAAGACTATTGCTAGCCCCCAAGCGAACCACCTAGCCTCATCACATCATTCAATCATACTTCTACTGATCAGCGGAAAGTATATGCACGCAGTGGACGCAGTTCATCTAAAGTTCTCAATATAATATAAGCAAAATAACGAAGGCTAGTAGAAAGAACTAGCTCACAATATCAACAGCAATGCTCGACACCGATCTATGAAGCCTCTATCACTAAATCATGTGGTGCCAATGACAGACCCATGGCTACCCAAAAACAAAATAAGATAATAGTCCAATCCTAACTCTAAAGCATGATGAAATAAAATAATGGTTCCTCCGGAGTAGGGGAGGCTCACCAAATCAACTTCGGATCTCTGATCTTCAACGGAGCGCCTGTTGAGGATCTCTAGTACCTGCCTCTACATCATAAAAACGATGCAGTCCAGAGTGGACGTCAGTACTTAGAATGTACTGGTATGTAAAATAGCTGAATGAAACAGAAACCGATAGAAAATATGGAAAATAATATCAAGTCAAAATAGACATCATAATCACATTAACCGCCAGCTTGCCTGTCTGTGAAAAAGTACAGAGTGGGCAAGTGACACATCATTATCTCAGACTCATCAAAGTCTCAACTCATCACATGGATCATCTCAGAGGAGTTCACCCCCCCTCTCATCACATCTCATCTAGACTCAGAATAAGGTACGAATTTTTTCCGGGAGTTTCTCTTAACCGACAACACTCACTTATGAGCCAGTGAATGTACAACAATCACCCTGATGTTGCCACAGTGGTCCCAAACTTGCCAGGTAAGGAACACTGGATCCCATATCAATATACCCGACATGGAATCAAACTGAACAGATCCTCTATTGCTTTCAGGGACTGTTAAACCTCGAGGGAAACCATATGTATGTATGTGATGGTTTAAGCCTCTCCTACGTTTGGCGACGTAGTTAATAAGTTCGAGTGGGACTCACTCCTGCTCATTTCGGTGCTCAATACTCCTCATGACTCAATGCTCATAAAATCAACCTCAACCAGTCTCATAGGGATTCACTCCCCGTCAACGACTGCCAGTCTCATAGGGACCCACTCCCCGTCCACGACTGATATTTCACCGGGACCTTGGCCCCTTTTCATCAATTATCTCATAGGGACTTCCACCCTATCATCAAACATCTCATAGGGATTTTAACCCTATCATCAATATCTCATAGGGACTTTAACCCTATCATCAACACCTTCTCAATGACCCAAGAGTATATAACAGTCATTAGGAAACAAGTGAATAAACACACCGGTAGAGTTCATTTATAGAGATTCATACAACAATCAAGATTTCATCAACTCATCATCACAGTCGACAATCCCAATGCAAGGCTCTAGGTTCAAGTCTTAAATTCAGTATGCATGCTCTTCAAAATAGTCATGTAGGGTTATGCAAATTCCATGAAAGTGTTCAATTTAAGAGAACAATTAGTATGATGATCATCAACATAGAAAACATGTAATTTCAAATATAATTTTCAAGAAGATCCATTAAAGAAATCATGCATGTAGACCCTTCAATCATCAATTCGTCTATGACCTCTATGGGGCACATGAAAGAACAATCTCATGTTTTAGTTTAGCCTTACATACCTGTGATGCACTGTTCAACCGGGTGATGTCGAGGATTCTCTTCTCATGTTCCTCACCCCAAGCCTTTCTCTCCTCTCCTCAAGCCCTAGCCTTGTTAGATTTTAGAATAGGACTTAGAATAGGTTTTGTTAGGCTCTTTTCGTGTAGAAACGACCTTACTAGCCGTGTATTAGTGTTTAGGAGAGGTTAGGGATTGACCGGAATGCCCCACGAAATCAATTAGAAATTTTCAGTTCGGAATTTACACGGTCCGCGACTCGGACCTATCGCGCACTGTGTATTTATGGAAAAAGTATTCTTAAACGAGTTTTCTCCATCCCGTCGAAAATCTGGAAAAATATATAAGTGTCCCTCCGCGGCAGGTGCGCGTCGCGCCTCTGTCGCGGACAGTCACTGTTTTGTGACTTGGATCGAAAATTTATCTTTCGATCGGGTCGTCCTAAAATTCGACCCGGACCATTTTCTCACTCCATTTTTCATGCTGATCAGAAATCCGGTCTCGGATTTGCCATACGAACCCCGGAAGATGCATTACGCGCGTACCCTCACTCTAGGAGCATTTCGGTAAATTTATCGGGCGTCACAGGTGTTATAACACTTGAATTGAAAATGTGGTTAAGTGATGTGAATTCTATATTGAGATATGTGGTTGTGGTTGGTGATTATGAATGGATTTGTTTGTGGACTTCATCTTATATTCATTCATTCTATGTCACACATTTTTGCATTGGTTCTGGATATTGATATGAGTGAAATAGTAAAAATTGGGGCCGAGGTCTTTACCGGTCGGGATATGATGCCGAGGTCTTTGCCGGGTGATGATAATATGCTGAGGTCTTTGCCGGCGATGATAATATGCCGAGGTCTTTACCGGCGATGTTGTGATGTTGAGATATTTCTAGTGATATTGTGATGCCGAGGTCTTTTCCGGCGATGATAATGTGCTGAGGTATTTACCGGCGATGTTGTGATGTTGAGGCATTTTTCAGTGATATTCTGATGTCGAGGTCATTACCGGCTATTATTGCATAAGCATTGCATTTCATCCTTGCATATTCTTGTTCGTGGCATGATGTTGTTCCTGTGTTTGACTGTGTTATCACTTGTGAGTTGTCGCTGGCGATGTTGAATTATGACATTGTGAACACTATCTTTATTATGTATTATGTGTTACTGGGTTGTACTGATTTTCCGTGTAGGTTGTAGTTGTGGAGGTCGGTTAGGATGAAAGGAGTTTGTGTACTCTATTGGACTTATTCTGTTTTGTTAGTTGACTTGTTGTGTACCACGTTGTTTTTGGTACTCACCCTTGCTTCTACACTTGTGTAGGTTTTGAGCCCGGACCGTTAGTTGTAATTTTTCTTAATCATTCGAGGCTTCTCAGGTGATGTAGAGAGGTAGTTGTTGTCATTTGGCTGACTCTCTTGGCCTGTTTTCTTTCTGCTTTGTTTTATTTGAGAAGAAAGACAGTTTCAAACTTGTAATTCTTTGGATTTCTGTATGATTAGTGGCTTGTACATGTGACAACCAATCCTTGGGTGGTATTTAAGTTTGTGAAGATTTCTCTTTTTAGTTATCTATTTTATTTAGTACTTCCGCACGTCATTTCTTGTTGGGTTTAGGCTGACTTGTCTTGATGGGTTAAGACGAGTGCCTTCACGTCCATTTTTTTTGAGTCGTGACTATTACAAATTTATAATTATATTATATATGTTACATACCACTCTCATATATATATATATATATATATATATATATATATATATATATATATATATATATATATATATATATATATATTATATATCAATTATTTACTTTCTCAATTATTATTTAAAAATATTATTTAGTTTGGTGTGTTAATTCATAATTGCAATTTGGAGAAAAATTTGGTGGATCAATTTGGAGCAGATTCAAGCTTCAACTTTCATCAGTTTCGGCTTATACATTTGTTTTTACACAGACGTTTGGTACCTTCGTTCCTACTTATTTGTTCTTCTAATTAGTTATTTGATTACTTGTCTACTTGAATTAATTTTTTTATATTCATAAATTATAAGTTCATATTTCATAACTTGAATTTTCGCATGTAATCGTTATTTGTTTAATTAAATTTAACATGGATTCTGGTGGAAAAGGAAAGGGAAAAAGTACTTTTTTTGGTGGAATAAAGAAAGCTATAACCGGTAAAAACTCCGGTGGTAGTTCGTCTAAATCTACAAACAACCACCACTTAGATTTAATACCGAAGATTTTACTCACCTAGACGACATATGTTTTAATATTGACTCTAATACGAAATTAGACCACGAATTTCTTGAACATAGATTTGGATTTAACGAAGATTTACTGGAAGATTTTGAAATTAATGAAGACGAAGATATTTTTGATGACGATGAAACTCAACCCCCATATACTGCTACTACTCCTCCCCCTCCCGCTCACGCTCCCCCCTCCTGCTCCCGCTCCCGCTCCCCCCTTACAACCTTCATCATCTAAGAGGCCTAAGACGGAACGCGCTAAAAAATCTGTTGTTTGGCAAATTTTAACTCAAAATGAAGATAAAACAAAAGCGATTTGTAACAAATGTAAACATGTTTTAAACCATAAAACTTCGGAAAAGGGGGGCGGGACGGGTCATTTGAAAAATCACTTAATGCATTATTGTAAATTAGAATTTTTGCATGCCCAAGCCGTTGCAGACGCCAAAAAATATGGAACTCCCATTCCTGATGAATCAGTGGGAGGTTCAAATATGGTGCACTCACAATTAAACCCTAGTAATATTTTCGGTCCTAGTATACATCAGACTTATAATAGACAACGTGACTTAGACGAGCTTGCTAAAATGGTTGTTGTTATTGGTTTGCCTTTTAGTTTTGCTGAAAATCCAGGTTTTGTCCATTATATTCAAATTGTTTATAACTCGTCTTTTGATGATTTTTCTAGAAATACAATTAAAAAGGCTGTTTTTGATTTTCAGGCACGACATGTATGGTATCTTAGATGTTTATTTGCTTATAATAATTGTAGGATAGCAATTACTTCTGATATGGGACGTAGTATAACCAGTAATGATTACTTTACAATTGCCGCCCACTGGATAGATGAAAACTGGAATATGGAGAAAAAAATTTTAGGATATAAAAGTTGTGAAATGCGCAAAATAGGTTCTTATATTGCGCAAACTATTCTTGATGTTTTACAAGTTTTTGGTCTAACTAGAAAAATAATTAGTGTAACTTTAGATAACGCTTCTAGTAATAAACGTGTTGTAGATTTTTTAAGACCTGTTCTTAGTCCAATTTATGAAGATGGTTTCCATATTTAAATGTGCTGCTCATATTTACAATTTAATTGTTAGAGATGGTGATTCATTTTTTGAAAACGGTTGTAATAAAGTAGAATTAGTATGCCACTTTATTCTTAAATGTCAAGTAAAGGCTAGGCGTAAAGAATTTGAAAGTCGTTGCATTGAATGTAATTTCCCTGTTAGGAAAATTCCTAAAACCGTAGCTACTAGGTGGAATTCATTGTACGAAATGTTAAAAGTTGCTTACGAATATAGGAGACCGGTTACAATGGTCTGGATTGCACATAATGCAGATATGACCTACCGGCTAGGTGAAAATAACTGGATTGATATTAAGGATTTAATTGAATTTTTAAAAGTTTTTTATTTAGCAACTAAACAAATATCTAGTCTTTATTATCCTACGATTTATTCTGTGTTGCCCAATATTTCTGCTATTTGTACTAAATTTTCTTTGTTTAAAAATAATCCAAAATTTAGAGAACCTGTTAAAAAATGATAGAAAAATTCAGGAAATACTTTTTCCCAATCCCTCAGATTTATTTAACTGCTTGTTTATTTAATCCGGCTTACAAAGAATTCGGTGTATCTAGAATGGTAGATATTATATATACAAACTTAGAAATCGAATACGATGAAGAAAATCAATCACATAGTTTAGACATAGTTAAAAGTAACATTAGAACAGAAGCTAGAAAATTGTATGATTTAGAATAGTATAATTTTAGTAGAAAATGTACAATACCAACCACAACCTACTAGGCCTAGATACGATGATGATATTGACTCCATGTTAGTATTTCAGCTTGGACTAACCGCTAACGAAAACAATGATTTTGATGAATATCTTAACCAGGCACCAGGAAGCATCAAGGATACGGCGGGGAAGCAGCAGCTTTTGGCATGGTGGAATAATTGTGGAAAAACATTTTCAAGACTTCAGCGGGTGGTTCGTGATGTCTTCGCAATTCAAGCTTCGTCAGTGGCTTCGGAAGGCGTTATTACTACTAGATTCTAATTTGGAGACCATAGGCATTCAGTAGCAGTTGATAACTTTAAAGTTTCAGTCTTATTTTGAGATTGAATAGATGCGAAGCGTAAGAATTTAGGGCGTCCGACATTGCCTTCTCAGTTTGAAGCCGATATCGATAATATTTTATCGGAATCAAGGGAAGACGACATGGACTTTCTGGAGGAACAAGCTCAAGACCCAATTCTAGAAAATGTAACACTTGAAATGTTAGAAACACTTATGCAAGAATTTCAAAGTAGTTTAAGATATTAGTGATTAAATTTTATTGTATTACAAATTTACAATAAATAAGACCTAGTTGAGACAGAACCCTTCCTAGAAGGTGGCTGCGTAAATTATGTTGATTTCTAATATCTTACATCAGTACATTGTACAATTTAAATTTTAACGTAACATAATAAAATTATAGGCTATTCGCCTTATTTCTTTTTTTAATGTTATTATCTTGACTTAATTTTAATTTAAGTTTTGACTTTTTTTTAATATATTTGCCCCCTTATTTCTCAAATCTTTATTACCTTTAAAGTTTAAAATATAAAAAGAAATATTCAAAATTTAATCCTTAAAAATTAAACTTTATAATTTTATATTTAAAAAATTAGAAATTTAAACTTTTATAGTAGAAACTAGAAAGTTAAAAAAATTTGATTTTACACTTTAAATGTTTTATATATAAGACTATAAGAACTACTTATAGATTTAAAACTTTTATACTTATATTTTATGACAACTTTAAATTCAAACTTCATTTTAAATTTTAAAAAATTTATATAATGAATAGTTGAATAATGAATACTAACACTGTTTTAAAATTTTAATTTAACCTTTAACATTTTAAACTTTAATTTAAATTTTTAAATATTAATATTAATTTAACATATAAAAATTACACTTCAAATTGTAAATTTGTAATATATTAATGATTAATTAACTTTTTTTTAAAATTTCTGCATTACCAGTCCAGCCTAGTCCGGTCCGGTCCGGTCCCGTACCAGTTGGTATCGAACCAGTAAGGTAACGGGGTATTTTCTCGGAACTACCGGTACCGGTACCGGTTTCGAAAAAAAACTCCCCCCAATTTACCGGTTCCGGTGGTGCCGGTACCGGACCTAGTGCCACCCTTATGTGTGACCATACTTGGTCCAAACACTGTGGGATTTTAAGCCAAGGCCACCACACCATCTGTCAAGTGTCACATGGACCATGCGGGGTCCAAGTGTGGTGTGCCTTAGTTTAAAACACCACATTTAAAGGCCAAACATCCTCTAAAGGCCATGGTCCACTCCATGCAGGCTCCAACGGGCCGTGTGGCCTCACACAAACCATGAGGGCTCTCATGAACGGTCGCCTTAGTCCACAACTTTTCCAGAACCAAATTTACATGCTACATTGAGGTCGTATAAAGTCCAGGTCCTTACATCTTCTCCCCCTTGAAAACATTCGTCCCTGAATGTGGTACAACAAGGCTTGAGTTAGAACATGAATCATTCAAACACAAGGTACAATGCATAGTTCATTATTAGAAAATCATAAAATCCTTAAAACTCATATCAAAGCGTATTTAAATCATTCAAAACATCTTAAAAATCATTTTGGTGCACATGTATGCATGGTATGTCATGAAACTCAAGAGTGAAAGAATTAGGACCATTGAGAATAGGAAGAACCTAATACCATAAGCTTGAGTAGATTGGAAAGGATAGAGGTATCGTTGCATCATACTTGATTCCACTCCCCACACAACACTTTCCACATCTGATTATTCTAAAGTACCTTAACCGAAGCCACATCCCTGTTGCGAAGCCGCTTCACTTACCAATCAAAAATCTCAACTGGAACTTCTTCAAAAGACAAGTTCTTCTCAATGTCAACACCTTCCAAAGGCACAATAGCAAAAGGATAACCAACCAACTTCCTCAACATAGACACATGGAAAAATTGGGTGAATAGAACTCAAATTCGGAGGTAAATCCAACCTATAAGCCACATTCCCAATCCACTCAACATTCTTATAAGAACCTATATACCAGGGATTTAGCTTACCCTCCTTCCTAAAATGCACCACACCCTTTATAAGGGAGACCTTCACATATACCCAATTACCAATACGGAACTCAAGATCCCTCTTTCTCTTCCATCCCCGTTGGCGTAGCACAGACATGCCTGACTTTAACATCGAAATAAGACTTTTGACGACTTCGAACCATTTTCAACCTTTCCTTAATAAATTTCACTCTCTCCATAACATCCAACACTAAATCCGGACCCTTAAAAGTCATTTTATCTTAACTCAAACCACTCCACCGGAGATCTACACTTTTACTCTATAAAGCCCCAAATGGTGTTATACCAATGTTAGCATGAAGGAAATTGTAGTAAGCAAACTCAAGAAGTGGTACATGATTACTCCAATTACCTTTGAATACCAATACACAAGCACTCAACATGTCCTCCAAAGTTTGAATTGTCCTCTTGGTTTGTCCATTGGTTTGAGAATGAAAGGCGGTGCTCAACTTTACCTTAGTACCAAGTCCTCCTTAAAACGATGTCCAAAAGTGAGAAGTAAACTGGGTACCACGATCCGATATGATAAACCTAGACACACCATGCAACCTCACCAATTCTTGGATGTACAATATTGCATAATCTTCGGCGCTAAAAGTAGTCTTGACCGGTAGGAAATAAGCTGACTTAGTCATCCAGTCAATGATAACCCAAATGGAGTCAAATTACCTTCGGTCCGGGGCAAACCAACCATAAAATCCATATTTACATCCTCCTACTTCTAAGTAGAAATCTCAATATCTTGACTCAACCCACCGGGGCTTTGGTGCTTTACCGTCACTTGTTGACAATTAGAGCATTCAGGTACAAACTTGGCTATGCCTTTCTTTGTACCATGTCACTAATATCCTTCCCTTAAGTCTCAATAGATCTTAGTCGACCCCAGGTGAATCAAATAATGAGAGTTATGGGCTCCACTCATGATCACCTTCCTAAGATCATCCACATTTGGTACATATTACTGAGCTTGATACCGAAGTGCACCATCTTCCCCTTGGGAGGAAACCTCTGTCTTATTCTTTCGGCAACCAACCTCTTCAATCCAACCAATGACAAATCTAGATCTTGCTTAGCCTTAAGATTAACAAACACCGAAGGTTCGGCCCCATTCTGAACATGAATACCACTATCATTAGAGTCGGCCAACCTAACACCTAATCTAGCCAAACGGTAAGCATCTTTTACGAACTCTTTTTTCCCTTCATCAATAAGAGCCACATTTCCCATTGATAGCCTACTAAGAGCATCGGTTAAAACATTAGCCTTGCCGGGGTGATATTGAACACTCATGTCGTAGTCCTTTAGGAGTTCCAACCATCTTCTTTGCCTCAAGTTGAGATCTCTTTGAGTGAACACATATTGCAAACTCTTGTGGTCAGTGAAAACATTCACATGGACCCCATACAAATAGTATCTCCCAATCTTCAAGACAAACATCACCGCCGTTAACTCAAGCTCATGAGTCAGGTAATTACACTTATGCACCTTCAATTGCCTTGATGCATAAGCTATCACCTTACCATGTTGCAATAAGTACACAACCCAACCCAATACGAGAAGCATCACAATACACCACCAACCCATATAAGCCATTCGGTAAAGTCAAAATAGAAGTTGATGTAAGTCGACCTTTCAAAGTCTGAGAACTCACCTCACAGTCATCGGACCATACAAACTTGGCCTTCTTTCAAGTCATCTTGATCAATGGAGATGCAATAGATGAGAAACCTTCAACAAACATTCCATCATAACAGGGAACCCAAGAAAACTTCGAATATCAGAATAGCAAGCATGTCAAACAATGCACATCTTTCATCAACTCCCCTTTTGACTTCATCTATAAGATCGCAACAAAATCTTCTTCCCTGGATTGCATTACGAGCCCAACGTAACTCTCCCTATTCGATAGGGCGGGATAGAGATAGGAAACTTCAAGACATGTTCCATGGCACGATAAGGATCATGAAAAATACCTTGTAGCCTCCTACACCTAGATGTGGCGCGCTTCACACCCATGAATAAGACTCTACTTGACACGACATGTTGGACTCTAGGACTATTTATAAACCTAGTACTCTGATACGATATCTGTCATGACCCGAACCTAGAGTCTAGGAGTGACATGGTGAATGGGAACCCGAGCGTCCCCAAACAAGCCTCAAAGTATCCGTATTCACATTATCAGTTTGGAAATGTATATAAATAGTAAACACATAGTTTTAAGGGACGGGAAAGTAGGACTCACGCTATGGGGATATCATAGGGAAAAAGATTAACATGGATTCGCATAGCACATAACACATAAGGACTAAGGGGCAGGTAAGTATGACTCACTCTAAGAGGCCAATACAGGACTTAGGATCTTTCACATTTCCACATCAAACATACATATATATCATATTCTCATAATCAATCCATGATAGCCGTATCCAATAGATAACCATAATTATAAGCTTCAAGTACAACACATAACATATAGATCAGAGGAGAGTCTAAAAGATGTCCAACAATGCCTCTAGTCATAAGATGGGACAGGGGCCAAGACATGTCCCGGACTCACCCTCAAAGTAAATAACACAAATGAAAGAAACATAGGTCGAGGAATAATGGATTGTTCTTGGAAGATAGGACTCACCATGACAAATGTCTCAAATCCGATCTAGCGTCAAACGGTGGATGAAGGTGATCTTCGGTCCCCACATGGTTAGATCATGTTGGCAATTGGTGCACCAGGACTTCTTCTGGTTCTACATCTAATCCCCATTTTCATTGGTGCTTGTTATCTTTAGGATTAGTTGTAGATTTTATTTTCTTTTTACACGTGTAAGGGGAGAGTCTCCCTTGTTTATTGCTTTCTTAGATTATATGTATTGAGAGTAGTACTCTCTTAGTGTAGTCTAGGTTTGCTTTATGTTTGAGAATTGGGGACTAGTTGGCTGACCTTAGAAGGATGGCCGACTGGTAAACCGCCATAGGTTATAGGTAAGGTTTATGTCCCCCTCCTTTGTACTTTTTTCTTTTGTTATCTATGATAAGGCTTGGGGGTGTGTGGCTCAACCCCTGACGGCCACGAGGGGTGAGATCCTTGGGTAAGGTCTGTTAAAATAAAAAAAATGTAGGCAAAACATATGCATTAGTTCATTTGAATGTACTAAGTATGCTGACATGCAATGCATATAACTTATCAAACCTACGTATCAATGTTAGATGACAAGGGCACATAATATAAAAAGAATCATATATCTAAAGAAGAGTAATATACAATATGCCATGAAGTCCATGATGCGTGAAATGTAAAAATGCTCATATATAGTGGGGATATGACCTCAACGGACATGAGTAAGGCCAAGAGAGCAATACTAGGAATCCCAATGAAATCCCCTCACCAGTAAAGAGGTGGTCTACTTGCCAAAGGTAAACCATACTTCACCTTACGATCATCCTCATTTCGTATAAAGCAACCTTCCTTAAGGGCATCCCCATTTCGGATAAGATTTTGACATATATCATATCATATAATATCATATCATATCATATCATATCATATCATACTTCACCATATGAGCATCCCCATTTCATATGAAGCAACCTTCCTCACGGGCATCCTCATTTTGGATAAGAATTTCACATAACCTATGTTAGGCACAAAGTTCAAGGAGAGACAGAGAGAACCCTCAATCCATTAGTGCTAAGTCATCATCCCACAAGAATACATATACGTATACATATACATGCTTTCAAAGAGGCAATAGCCATTTCAATCCGCTCAATGCACATTTTGGCTCAAATGCTAAATCAAAATTTATAATCATGATACTCATGCATAATAGCAGCTCATTCAAATATACAAGATGGTGCAAGCACCCAAAATGCTCAAAGAGCCATAACAATAGACATTTATGTGATCACATTCTTGTCATAACAAATACCTTAGCAAATCATATTAGAAACATAATTGGGCTTAACCCATTTCATAATTTTCATAAAATCCAATGTTCATGAATGCATATGCCTAGATTGATGTAGGAATAACATGGGTAATTGAGATTCAATCAAAAATCAACATTATAATACGAAATTGAAGTAAATTCATAATTAAATGCACCTTTAAATAAAACTAGTTTTAAGGGGACATACACCTTCATAACTTCATAATCTCAATGCAAACCATCATATTAGGCCTTAGAGTAACTTAAAATCATAAATAAAGTACAACCCATACATCATTTGAATTTGTTAAACAAAAATTCTCAATACCCATAATTAAAGTAAGCAAAATTCCATGAAAATCAATTGAAAAGAGCATGGGTCTTCTGGGTTAAAAGGGACCAAGAATCAACCACATATCTTGCTTAATAAGAGGAATTTGAGAAGAATTTAGCTTGAAGTTGAAACCACAATTGAATCCTAGCTTGAATCTTGAAGGTGAGACTTGGAGAGAATTTTGAGAATCTAATTCTAGAAACTAAGTGTTAGTCTTGAATGAGGGTTTAGAATTAGTGTAGGAGAAGTTTTGGAATATAGGGCGGGGGGGGGGGGGGGTTAAAAGGTCTTAAAATCCTTGGGGATAGGTCAAAATATCAAAAAAACCTCAATAGAACAACCTTTAAATTTTCCCCGTAACTTGTCACGGCCAGCTTCACGGGCCGTGAAGGCACCCCTTCTTGCCCATAGATTCTACGAAAAAGGTTATAACTTCTGGTGCAAATTTCGAATGAAGTGAAACCAGATGCATTGGAAATTTAATTCAAAGAGCTTCAACTTTATTGGTTGTGATCCACCTAGTTCATTTTGTTTTAAAAGATATGACCATTTAAAGTTGACCTTTCTATTGGTACTTGTGAAAATCTTAGCCAATGAAATTCCTTTGAACTTGGATTGATGTAGGAGACCCATGATGAACTTAAATAACATAAATAAGCTTGAATTAAAGACTTTAAAGTAAACTTAGCTTGAGCATGAATATCCCATACTTAGATTTTTTCGATGAAGTCACCTTCACGGGAGGCCACACTGCTCGTACCCCTCTCCTTCGAAAAATTCTACGATCAAGTTACGAGACGGTGATTCCATACTTAGAAAAATTTCACTCCGGAAGCCTTACTGGTGGCCACACGGACTGTGACACCCCACACGAGCCGTGAACTTTAGCGTGTGACCACACTTGATCCCAAAACTGTGGGATTTCAAGCGAAGGCCACCATACGGTGCGTGATGTGTGAAACGGACTGTGAGGGCTCCAAGTGTAGTGTGCTTTAGTTTAAAACACTACATTTAAGGGCCAAACATCCTCTAAAGGCCAAGGTCCACTCCATGGAGGCTCCACATGGGTTGTGTGACTTCACATGGATTGTGAGGGCTCCATGAAGCATTGCGTTGGTCCAAAACTTTTCCAGAACCAAATTTCCATGCATCATTGAGGTTGTACAAAGTCTTGTCCTTACATATATATATATATATACACACACACACACATATATATATACACACACAAATATATATATATATATATATAACACATCCTGCTATATTTCTGAATTACTCTAACTCTTTCATAAAACATCCAGCTAGGGAAGTCTCAGACTGATACAAGCAAGTAGAGGGATATTGATTTCTCTAGCAACAAAAACAACATACATAGAGGAATCCCACAAGTGGAGTCTAGGGAGGGTAAAATGTGAACAAAGCGAAAAAGAAAAAAATATATCAAGAATGGGCACATACCTATTATTGAAGCACAATGTGTGTCATCATATGGTTCATCACCAGCGAGCAACTTCCACATAACAATTCCAAAATCATAAACATCAATCTGCATCACAGAGAATATAATGATCACTTCATGAAAGAGCATGCAAAATGATAACTTACACTTCTAAAGATAAAGACATTACGTTCTCTAAGACATTACCTTCTCCGTCACCTTGGTTTTTCCACTTAGGAGCTCTAGTGCTATCAAGGGTAAAGTGCCACGAACACCTCCTTAGACTAAGGTGTGTTGTTTCACCTTTAGTAGACCAAGATCACTAATCTAAAGGTAAAGCAATGTCATGTCAAGCAGTACATACACAATCTGATACAGGAAGAGAGCTACAGCTTTACTGAGCTCAACAAATCTAAATGCCTTTTTACCTTTAGATAATGATACTACAATAGGTTCATGTAGGTTAGTGGATAGCTGACTGCAGTCTCGCTTGTCTTTCTATACTAGCAGTTATAGCATTTCTCTTGTAGGTTCTTGTTCATTTGATTTCTATTGCTACTATATATTGTTCCTTGTAATTTGGTTATCGTATTATTTTGTTGTAGTTATTGTTTCTTTTTCAATATTCTTTGTCATCATGCCTTGTCAAGTATTCTGTTTTGGTTTCTTCACTCCTATTATTTTTTTGAGCCGAGGATCTATAGGAAACAACCTATCTACCTCCCAAGTAATGATGTAAGGAGTGCATACACTTGTGGAAGTACACTGGGAATGTTGGTGTCGTATAATGATATTGAAATATCTAAAAAACTAGGCTGTGGTGCTCAAGGATATTTCCTACTAAATATAAGTACGTACCCAAGACTATAAGAAAACATGAACATTCATCATACCTTGCATACAGGTCGATGTGGATCCTGCCTATTTACTAAAAGGTTTTCACATTTTAGATAAAAGTGAACGATGTTTTTCCCATGCAGATACTCCATACCACAAGTAGTATGCATGGCAATAATAAGCCTTTCACGATGATCAGTAGTCTTGTTGAATAAATAGTTATCAAAGATATGTTGGGATTTGGACTACCTAGAAATATTGATGACATCCTTTAAACTAGCAAGCATAGGAATATAATGAAATCCAACTAAGACATATACCTTCTCTATATCTAAAAAGCAAAATGTACCTGTCCTTTTTCTGTAAAAATTGTTTCAATGACCCATTGACCATGAATTCTGTAACAGTTGCTAAAGAACCATCTAGTCCATCACGAACTACACAGTAAAAAGAAACAATATTTGGAGGTGCAGCGAACTCAATGTCACAGCTTTCCTTCAGAAATCTGTAATCTAATGAACAGAAAAGGGTGCTAAGAATGGATATAAAACATAGACTAATTCTGGAGAATAAAGACAGAATGAATGGATATAAAACATAGACTAATTCTGGAGAATAAAGACAGAATGAAACAAAGAGGAGCTATAAGTAGAGGGTAGCTTTAAATAAATGTTCACCATTAGAACTCAAGGTCACAAGTAGAAGTGGTAATATAAATTTTTTGAAACTAGAGAAATGGTGATACAAATGCTTGACCACACTTGGCAAAGGTCTCTTGTGTCCTACTTTTCAACTTCTTCCACTTGTTTTCTTCCTAATTTGGGTAGCAAATGGCTAAAGAAGTATTCCAAAACTTCTAATTAGAAGGTGTACAAATGAGAAATGACTTTTTCATGAACAGGGATGATATCTTCCTAGTACTAGGATACAGTAAGAACGTCGAGAAAGTATGATGAGTGTAAAGGCACCTGCCTCGAAAGCCATACATTTCGGATAACAATTACTAAAATAGCTTATTCTTCTACATCTTTATTTAGGATAATAATGGATCTTTATGTTTTTAGTGTGTGGACATTCAAAATAAATATAATATAAACAAGGAGTCATCTTGAAACATGCTTACATTGAAAAAGAGAACTGATGCCAGCAAGAAAAGTATCATAGCTCAGCGTAATATAGCTTAATAACAGTTGGACGTTATGCTACCTACTACATATTGATATAGTTGACAGAACAGGAATGTCATCACAGTTCACTGTCTAAGTAAAAATTTGACTCATTTGGGGGGGATACTCTTTAGATCAGACTTCAGTGTGCTTTAAGGCATCCGAGTCAAAGACCCTTTGGGGTGGCCTAATAGTTTGGGATTGAGACTTCCATGTTAGAGGTCTCAATTCCTTGCCAGCAAATGCAAGGGGTTTGCCTTCTGGGTCAAGCTCATCACACCTGGCTTTTATAGTGTGTTACCTCTCTTATGTGGTTTGCGAGCTATTGCATAGGGGTAGGGGTTTACCCTGTGCGCACCCAAAGGGTAGTGGCTGCGAGTTTTGCATGTCATAAAAAAAGACATCTGAGTCAAAGGTTAATTTCTCAAAATATAGATAATTAGAAAATCATAGTAAAACTAGTTTTGTCTCACAACTCATAGTAACCTTAGATATTCTCATGGGAACTCATCCACTCTCAAAAGAACTTTATTGCCTATTCTAAAATATTACTACTCCTTGGTACCTCCTGAGCATCCTATCACTGGAAACAAGTGCTATATCTAGTGCAACAATTCTATTCCACTACATACATAATATTATGAACATGTATGTTAAGCATGATTATTCATCACACTTGGTATGATTACTCATACCATGGTGGTTGAGATTCTTCAACATTTACAAAGACCAGTTCTTATGTGTTAATAAAATACGTAGACAAAATATCTGCTATATGAGACATCGTGGGTTAGATTTCATAGTAATTCTTTCATGATATGGAGGAAGAGGAAACAATATAAAAAATAAGGGGAAAGGCCTTCTAACATCATGGAGAAAAATGATATATTTTTGCCTTAAGAAAGAGAAGTGTTGATAAATGAACTAGGTATTAGAACTCACTATAATTATATCTAGAATCTCCTTAGAGATAGTTTCTTAAGTATCAAATTATGAAGTTCAATCAAGTTGATCTAAATTTAGGAATTGGTTAATTCAAAAAGGCATCATACTGATAATTTTCTGAACGAACCAAAGAGAAAGATGTGATTATCCACCAAGCTTACAAAGTTACAGACCATAAGTTTTGAGAGAACACAAGAAAAAAGGATGTACAGATTTAAGGAAAAAGCAACTGACAAAACATCCTTAGTGTGACCAACAAAATGGTGATTGGTGGTTCTGGCCCGAAGATCCTAAAGATGAAGCTCTCCATCCCAAGAGCTAGAGAGAGCAAACATACCATCGGAGAAGAGGAAAACATCCTGAACAAAGTGTCAATGGCTTGTGAGACAGCGGTGGAGGACACCGTATTGTGCGCCATCCTTGGTGAGAGACCAAACAATGACGGTCTTGTCCCTGAAGGAAGTAACGATCACATCAGAGTTATCAATTAGGCTGGCGATGGCAGTTTCCCAGTCAGTGTGGGCCTCCATGGTGCCTTGAAAGACAAGTAATTCTTGTGCTATTTTGTCGAGAAGGTGGTGGCTACATCAATTATCCTCTGGAGGCAAATGAGAAAAAGAGTTCTTGAAGAAATAATTTGAGGGTTTTTGTTATTTCTATGAGTGTATTTGGTAGGAGAGAAAGTTAAATAAGTGCAAGGGAATATAATATTTTAGTGAAATTTATAAGACCACACTTATAAAGTGTTATTTTTAGAATTCTAAAAATAGCACACTTTAAAAGTGTACTCATACGTTTAAATATGTGTTACCAATTATCTGATGATATGGAAATGCTTATTAAGTGTAGCCTATACCATCCGTAAGAAAGCTTTACAAGTGTTGCCTATATTACTGTGGCCAAAAGCTAAAACCTGAGTCTACATTTTTAAAGCGTACCCAATAACGTTTTAGGAAATACTTTATAAGTGTTGTCTAGATTTAGTGTAGGCTTAGTTCTAAAATGTTGTAGTGAAAACTCAAAATTGGGGATTTCTAGACCACGGATTCAAACTTTAAATGCTAATTTCTCATTCAATTTAAGCTTGATTTTAATGGGATTTTCACCCACGAACTCTATTTTTCGTGTATAACTTGATTTCAAAATTAATTTCTAGCTTTAGGACTTTTGAATTTTAGCCCTAATCTTGATTAGTTAGCTCCTAAGCCTAATTCATGCCAACATGGGTAACAAAATGCTCCTCTTGATGTGTAGTGCCTATTCTTGATAGTGGTCGATCGATCCGAGGATCGTCTTGAGACTTGAGTTGGTTGAAAGTTTGTTCGCGTGTGGTTTCAGCATTAAGGTAGGTTCAAAACTAACCTTTTTGGGACTGGATTCTAGTTCTTGAGCTTGTTTATGTGATAATTATGGGATGTAGATTGAATTATGTGATAATAACATGATATGATTAAATTTGATGGGAATATGGTGTTGGTTCTGTTGAATATTGGGTAAATGACGATCCTATTGATTAGTTTAGATGAAATCATGTGGTTTGAGATGAATGTGATATCATTATGGTAATATGAGAGATGAGATAACTTTTGGGTAGTGTTGTGGCCAATTGATAATGAATGCGGTGAACCTAAGGGACATTAGTCTGATTGGGGGTTCTCGTGGATTTTGATTCACAGACATCTTGATCATCGATTAGATAGTGATGATATGAGATATTGATGGCCCAGTTGTAATAGTTGATATACATGGTATAGCCATATAATGTGATACTCCATTGTTGTATTCGTATGCATATATTGACTAGTTGTATTGGTGTGCATATATCTTATACTCTATTGTTGCATTATTATGAACATATCTTATGTGGACTAGTGAAATTCTTATGCACATATCTTATACTAGACTGGGTGCACTAGTATGCATAAATATTACTTCCAACTAGGTTGCATTGATATGCACACATGTTATATATGACATATTGCATTGGTATGCAAACATTTAATAGACGATTGACTACATTTTTATGCACATTTCTTATTACATTTACATCATTTGAGGCATTATAATCTATGTTGAGATAGTCTTATGGCGTGCGGCGCCTTGAGAGACCCCATTACGAGGCCCGCGATGCCTCTAGATATTTTTGATCATGGCCTACGACGCCTTATGATTTATTAGAGGGCATGGGTTGTGATACCCTTGGGTTTCATCTTGTACCTTCATCTCCATAGATATGTATATCAGCCGCATGATAGTCGCGATTTAACCTTAAACATGGCCCACAACGCCATTGAATTCTTGCATTGCATGATCTGACTGGTTCACTGTCAGTGTATGCTATTATTCATGATTATAATGTATGGCGCTCTAACCCTTTTGATCTCGTCCAAGCTACACCACCTTTTTGAAGGTTAAAGCGGTCATCGTAAAGATATTTAACCAAAAAAGGTTAGCGTCGAATCCAACGGGAATATGGTAGACTCAAAGTAATTTCAAGCAAGTCGAGTGAATTAACCTATTTATCTCCCTAAAGGAAAGCATTTTTAGTTTGCAGAAAGTAAACCTAAACTAACACAAGTGTTGTTAAACTAGTGAGAAGAGCATTGTGTTCCCCGTAATGCGCTAACCTGGTATTACTAGATAATCATAATCTTCTCTTGTGTGTTGCATGCAGGACGGTAAGTTAAGTTTGCCAAGTCAATTGATCCAGGCTAGAGGTAAATTTCACGACGTGATTTAATCTATCCCCGCAATTTGATATTACTAACCCTTACCAGTTGTCCCAGTACGACCCCCTTGATCTAGTTTGGTTGATTAGACAAGAAAATCAATCGAATCCTATTAATTAATCTCTATCCATTCATTACTATCTTGCTCTAGTCATCAACAACTAACTAAGTTCTAATGTTTGCCACCGTTAAAACCCGATCAAAATAAAGAGACTTAATTAATCTATGCATGCACACTTTCCAAGAATTATGAATTATCTAGTTTACCTTGTTAGTTCTTCATGGTTTTCATAACCCTATTTGTGGATTTATCTATGCATAATCATTGTAGATGCAAGAATCATGATATGAAAAAACATAATTAAGAACTTACAAAGATGAATTTGAGAACAAGAAATCCTAAAATCTCCATAAGAAATGACAAAGCAATGATTAAAATAAAAAGTTGTGTTCCAAGTGTTTCTATGTAGTTTTTTGTTTGTTTCTAGTCGTTCTCTCTCATTCTCTACTGAAAATACACTAAAAAACCTATTTATAATAACTAAAATACAAGTCCAAAACAAAAAAGGAAAATTGGATTTGGCAGGCAATATGGGCAGAGTTACGGGCCGTACTAAGTTTTACGGCCCGTACCAGGGCTTTGTAGTCTTCAATCTTCAAAACTGCGCACAACTTCTATGAGACCTTTCTATGGACCATATTTATACTTATGGCCCATGTAGAGTTTCGCCTGATAACTTCTCAGTAAGTCCCAAAATCAGATCCTTAAGGCACGAAATCTCATCGACGACTCATACAACATTTCACAGCTCATCTGGCAGTTCGTGAGTGCAACTTCAAAAAATATATGCCCTTCACTAGATCTCAACTACAAACCTACTCTATGGCTCGTAGAAATTTTCATGGCCGTAGAGTGCTTCGTATATGACAAGAAATGTAGCAACTGCAGAACTTAGATCAGAATCTTGCTAAATCCTGTAATCCTGAAAAACAAACAAAAGAGCACATCAAACCCACTAACATCGCTTTGAGAAGACACAAAATTCTAAGTTTTAAGCATGAAAAGTGTTGTATTTTGACAGCACATCAACACCCTCAACTTAAAATTTCTTCTTGTCCTCAAGCGACGAACTCAATCTACATAACGTAGTACAGTAACACATAGACCTCAGTCTAATGACACACATAACCTCCAAATCAAGAATAAATGGCTATACTCCTCATCAATGCATATAAGATAACTATCAAACAAACCAATGCAGATCAATACATACATATATACATATATATATATATATATGACCGTGCAACTATGACAAGCAAGGTAACCAATGATAAGCGATAATCACTTAAAATGCCTAAAATCAACAGTGTAATGCAAGTTCCTTTACAAAAAGAAGTCCTATATCCTACTCATGATAGCATTTTTCAGATTCAATGCTTGGGACTAAAAAAAACACTAATGCTCGCAACATATATTTAAATATCGTGCTCAATATCATATGTTTTCCCCTACACTCACAACTATGACCTTCGACTACTTGGACTAGGATTACTATAGGACTTTCTTTGCTTGTAACGTAGGCTCAAGGGGCTTTCATATGATGTTTTTGAAACATAGTGACTTAATGGCCCTCCTTGACACTTCATTATTCTAAACTTTTGCCCCACCAACACTATTATTTTTTAACTCATTTCTCTCTTTCTCCTATTTCAAACTTTTCTGGGTGCCTTACTCTCATTTTTTTAGTTCATTACCTTCTACTTTCACATTCTTTTTCTTTTAGATCATTCTTTAGGCATTTATTTATTTTTATTACACGCATAGCACATTTTTATCCCTTTTTCCTATATCACTATCTTCCACCCCATTTTGTATGATTATTCTTACACCAACCACACTTAAGTTAGGCTTTGGGCCTGAGTCAAGGTACACAATATCCAACCTATGAAGCAGGGCTACTTTTGGTAGCCACCCTAAACTTAAGCTTTTTACCTAAGTAAAGGTACATATATTTAAGAAAGGACTAGGTCTAAATTTAGGATTTCACATTCAACAAAGTTGGGTTACTTAGTTTTTACAAAGAAATGGGTACACGCAAAGCTCAAACACTAACATTAAAGGATACAATACATATTTGGTTGGTCATTTAGTCTAAGTGTACTAATATTAACAATGGCCTTAGATATTTTTCTAACCAACTAACCTACATTCTAAGTTAGAGTAACATGGCAAGTTAGGAATTGAAGCACAATAAAAGAATTAAGCAAAGAAAGCTCAAGCACACATGAAACTGATTACACTATCAATACAAACTCTCAGATGATGCTCTTCATCATGATTAAACCTCACTTATCCGAATAAGCACTGCCAATCAATAAATATCACATGGTTGCAATTAAGACTAACTAACACAATTTTGATAGGTATCATTTTTCATAGAAAAACTAACGTATGCCGTAGACTTCAGTAGTACCTACTATTAATACTACCTACACATCCTAAACGTGTAGGTTCAACAGAAAAGAAATGTCCTTAGGGAAAGAACACAGGCAAGAAAACTCCTCAAACTAAAAATTTGGATAGTTGTAGGCCATAGTTATTCATATTTCACTGAGGCCTATAACTAGACACACCCCCATTGAAAAGAGTTTGCATTGTCCTCAATGCAAAAAATGTAATAAAATCAAAGCATAGGGGTCAAAAAACATACCCGGGCGCCTAAGTACCAGTCTCTTGCTGAGTCTGACCACCCTCAACCTTCCTAGTGGACTCCTTAGCAGTGGCAGCATGTCCGAAGGGTCCAACACCCCTCATCCTCTCTATCTCGCACGTCTGCCGTGCCTTTTCATCCTGCATAGGGTATAGCCGTGCAAACTCAAACCGCTCCTCCTCGGTCATCCTTGCCTATCCCCTCGCGGCATCCAGATCATTATTCCAGGGCCTCTCCTTAATGTAAGGGAGTGTTGTATCCTCATGGGCAAATAGGTCAACAAGCACATTAGTGGGATCGACCGATGGAAGCACAATTAGTGTTGCTAATGTCGCCCTCATCTCGGAGTAGAGCTGCTAGATCGTCGTACGAAGATGTCAAATTTGCAGGCTGGGCTGAGCTGAGGATTTGTTCTACTCGCCTCTCAAATGCATCAATGCAGCTATGTATTGATGAATCCATATTTGGACTCATTTTGAGGCTAGCTTGCAAAGATCATTACCCTTAGTGCGCTATTATTTCTAACTCCTAACAAATATGCATGTGCTATGATAGGATAGAGGATTAAAAGTGCACAAACGAACAATACTGGGCGAAATCTTGTAAAGGGAGAAAAAGAGCAAAAAGGAGGAGAAAAGCGGTATCACAACATATTGAACGGTCCACTGAACACTCAGAGAGATCAACTATCATTGCTACAACAATAGTTCCAAATCAAGTCAAGAAGGTGGTCAGATTCAATATCGCAAAGAATGTTCGGTGCACTGCAAAATTACACAGGAGATTGCCTAATGTTGCAACACTCAAATCCCCAAAACACTGACAAAGAGGCAATATGATGGACACTTCAGCGCATCACTGAATTAGATCGACAAAATAAAAAGTCATCACCTGATTTTCTAGAATAGAGAGCCTTTTTAAGATGAAAAGGAAACAGACAAGTGCACATTCGATGCATCACCAGAGTGCTCAGTGATGATCAGCCTTGAACGTCGAATGGCATTTCGAAGCACAATATTTCACACATTTGCGCAATGTAAATACACAATTTTATAAAGGACATTGTACATATCAGTTCATACCATGTCAGAACAATTAATCTTTCATAGTAGTATATAGAACTTTCCTCTTAGAGTACAAAGGATTGTTAGGGTTGTGATGCTTTTGGAGAGCAAATCAAAGAACATTGGCTGGTGATAATCAACTAATTTCTATTCAATTGTTACCCATCATTGTTTTTGCTACATTTGGTATCAAACCTCTAATTCTAGATGTGTGGCTAAAGCCCCCCATGTTAGCGGTGTGCTATTGATATGGATTTTTGAATTATCTATTGGATCATTGATAATATGACTTATCTATAGTTGATTTGAGTGAATTTATATCCATTCCTACATTTAATCTATAATTTCAAGGTTCTACACTTGAGATTTACTCTAGAACTCTAATTGTTGCTTTAGTCGGAATGATTAGAGTGTGGAATGTATATAATGGCTAGAAACCTCTTGGGGTTCTAGTTAAAGTCCATATCCACAGATTCAAAGGCCAAGGAATTAGGTGTTTTGCTGAGTTTTCTTAGGCCAAGTGTGTCCTCGGTGGTCCACGTATGTTTTCTTATTTGTTTCATGTGAAACACTCATGTATCATAGCTGACATGGGTTACAAGAAACCTAGCCTATTCACTTAATATCAACTCATTTAGCCAAATATTTAGACTTTGCTGGTAGATCAATTCCCATATTTGCAAATCCCCAACATCTTCCTTTTGTTGTTGTTTAAGTCACTAATTAGAATTTGTTTAGTTCAATCTTACTTTAAATATTGCAACCCCCCAGATCCTATATTTACTTAGTCCAACGAGCCACTTCCAATTTGGAAAATGATTCCGTATGGGCCAACCTCTAAAGTTGGGTTATCATGCCGATGAACCCCTGCTTTCTTTGAGTAGTTGGGTTGAGCGACATAAAAGATGGCACCGTTGTTGGGAAATTGGCATTTTCATATTGGAAGTGTTTGTTGAGCTTTATTCTTGTAGTTAGAATTGTTTTTATTATTATATAGTCATATTTGCATTGAAAAATGGGTGCTAAAATGGATGATGGTGAGAGTGTCCATGACGAGAATGTTGGAGACATGAATGATATACAAGGTGTTAACTGGGATCGAGTGGGGAGCATCAGTGCTATCTGACTACCCTGATTAGCCAGAGTAGTTAATTTTATGTAACAAGCAGTATTTTCAACTCCCCCAGCTAAGGGGATTGGTTGGCGGGCTTGTCCACAAAGATCCTCATGAACACCTAAGGAACATTGTTGATGCCTGTCTACCGCTCAACTTCAGGGAGTGAATTAGGAAGACATTCGACTAAGGCTATTTCCTTTTTCCATCACTAAAGAGCCATTGAGATGGATAACTGCATTACTTAGTGAATTTATTACTTCATGGGTGGATCTACAAAATTCATTCGATGAAAGAGTTTTCCCTCCCTCAAAGATGATAAACTTGAGAAGAAGTATTGAGAACTTCAAGCAACTAGAAGGTGAGCCATTACAAGAAATATGGCTCTGATTTGGGAACTCTTAGTCTAATGTCCTAACTATGGAGTTTTGGACCATATGCTATTGCAATACTTCTATGTTAGTCTCAACCAATGATCAAAGGAGCAGTTGATTAGTTAGTGATAGAAGCCCTAGTGACACAAACATTTACTGAAGCTTGTAACCTCCTAAATTGCATGACAAAGATTAACTGAACATGGTACACAGGAGATGACATGGTACCTTCAAGCCACAAAGGTCCAACCAAGGATCATCTTGCTAATGATTAAGAGAGGGATGATAACATGGCTAAAGACTCCACTCGATCTTTTGACTAAAAATGTCATAGGAGGAAATCATAAAAGTATGAATGTTGTCGGAGCTACTAGATATGTGATGTTTGAGGGTGCACCATTTGAACGTGATTACAAGGAGAAGGTACACTACATGGGGAATAAAATGGTGTGTTCTTGAACGGAAATATCCAAGGCCACCCAGGAACCAAGGTTGGAACAACAACTCCGAATAGCGAGATCGTGCATGGACTGACCAACCTCAAGTTGTGGGTTGGAGGACCCGTGATGGAGATAGGTATATTCCACCTCATGATAGGGTGAAGGCTGCTGACCTCGTGGTGAATCAAGAGAATCTTTGGACTGAAGATATGCTCACTGAATCTTGAGCATGGTGGAAGCCTCTGATAAAGTCCTAAAGGAGATGAAATCTGATTTCTCTCAGTTGTGTCAAACTATCACATCATGTTCGGCATCCATTAAGCATATGGAGAGTTAGCTTGAAACATATCAGCTTATCAAAATCAAAATTCAAAAGGAAGGATACCTAGTGACACAGTGGCTAATCTAAAAGGAAACGATCAACAACGTTTAGCTATAACAACTATGAATTATCCAGTAATAGGTCTTTCACAATCAGATCTACCTATACAGTAAAGGTATTTAATTAGGAAAGTTTGCTGGGTAGCTGACCCTCTTAGTCCGTTCTTGGCAGATAGGGGGCCTATCTAATCTTTATGTTTTATGCTTTTTAAATACGATTTCCTCCGCTTAATGGATAACCATTTGTTACCAATGGAGAATTTCTTATCATCTTAAATTTAGTTGATTGGATTTACACATGACCATCCCTTGTTGAAGAAAGCCAAAATCAAGTAGAAGCAAAATAAGGTGTTGTTATGATATCACCCAAGTTACACCTTTTTAGAGGATAAAGCGGTCGTTGTCAAGGTATAGAACCTAACAAAGGTTAGGGTCGAACCCATAGGGGATATGTAGACTCACAAGGATTCATCAATTCGCAATCCAAATGATTAACCAACTTACTTCCCCAAAAGGGGGGGGGTTGCAATAATCAATTGAGAAAATAAAACTAAACTAACTATCACAATAGAAAAGTCAATATGGAGAAAAACTAGGTATTGTATTCCTCATGATTCCCCAACTCAGTATCACCGGATAACCTAAATCTTTTCTAGTGTATGATATGCAGGACAGTAATTTATGTTCACCAAGCCCTTTGGGAAAAGGTGAGAGGTGAATTTCACTATGCGACTTGGCCCATCTCCATAGTGTGTATTACTAACCCTTACCTATTAGTCCCAGTAAAACCTCCCCTTGGCCTAGTTTGCTTGATTAGACGAGAACACATTAATTGAATCCTGTTAATTAATGTATTTTCCTATTCAGTACTACCTTGGTCTAGTAAGTAATACTAGGCGGGTTCTAATGTTGGCCACCATCAGAAAACATGCAAAACGAAGAGAGTTAATTAATACATGCATATATACCTTCCAAGAATCATGAATTATCCGGTTTCATTTTGTTAGTTCTTCATGGTCCCCACAACCCTAGTTATGAATTTAGCTACTCATGTTATTTGTAGATCCTGGAATTATTAATTGAGAAGACATAATTAAACACTGATTTAAGAAAAAGCAATCAAACATAAATAAGAATCACAAGCTTCCAGATCAAATTAAATCACAAGTGTTCTTAAAGCCTCTCCAATATAGTTTCACAATTTTCTCTCTCAAAATATTAGTACTAAAAACCTATCTATAATAAATAAATTCAAGTACCAAACAAAATAGGAGAACGGGTCGGTACACTATATGAAAATTGTTTACGGTCCTATTACATTGCGCGGCCCGTAAACGGGGTCTCGTACTTCAACTACTGGAATTTTAGACTTAACTTTATGATACCCCTCTATGACTCCTAAAATAAAGGGGCTTTCATCTGATGTACTTCCTAAAAGTCCAAGTCTCTGATCATTAGGGCACAAACCATCTTCTACGACTCGTAAAGCATTCTATGACTTGTCTGCCTGTTCGTAGAATAAAATTCAGGAAATATTCCTATACTGTAATCCTTCATGAAACCACCCTATGGACCATAGAATGATCGACGGCTCGTAAAGGGTCTAGTATAACAACAAAAATCAGCAACTTTTTGTAATTTTCTCCAAAATCATGTCAAACCTTTAATCCTGCTAATAGAAACACAAAAACACAAAACCAACTAACATTGCATTGAGAACACATAAAATTCCATGTTTTCAGAATTAAAAGTGTTGTATTTTGGAAGCAAATGGACACCCTCAGCCTAAAATTGTTGCTTGTCTTCAAGAAACGGACTCAATCTATATAGACAATACAATAACCCACATACCTCAATCTCATGGCACACATCACATACAAATTGATGTTTGTGATAATACAACTATGACAAGCAGGGTATTATCAACAATCCACAATCATTGAACAAGTCTAGTGCTAGTAATACAATGAAAGTACCATTACAGAAAGAAGTCTCATATCTAATACTCAACGATGTTTTCATGTTTAACCTTGGGACTATGCGAAATAACTCACTCTCACAAAAGATATTCATGCATTATGTCTAGTACTATAGGCTTGCCCCTATACTCATGACTCAGACCTTCAACGAACTGGACTAGGATCACTCTAGGACTTTCTTGGCTTGTAACTTAGGCTTGGGGGCTTTGGTATGATATTATGGGAAGATAGTGACTAAAGACCCTTCTTGATACTACGTCTTTCTACACCTTTTGCCCTACCAACCCTGTTATTTTCACCTTATTCTCCCTTTTCACATTTTAAGCTTTTTTGGGTGCTTTCTTTTCATTTTTCAGCTTTTTGCCTTGTTTTTACACTTTATTTTTCTTTTTAGCTCACACTAAAGCATCACTTATTTTTCTTGCACCCAGTACATGATTTTCCCTTTTTACTCTGTATCACTAACTCACCCCCTTATTTTTGTGTTTCACCCTTACACCAGCCACCCTCAACATAGGCTTTGGGCCTATGTTGAGGTGCAGAATATCCATTCTCCTAACTAGGGAAACTTTTTGTAGCCACCCTCAACTTAGGCTTTTTGTCTCAGTCAACGTGCCCAATGTTCAAGGAAGGACGAGGCCAAATTTCAGGATGAATCACTAAACAAGGCTAGGTAAATAAGGCGTTTTTAATGACTAGGTACTTGTTAGGCTCAAATATTAGGAACAAGGGATATATCATTGTTTTGGTTGGTTATTTTAGGCTAAGTGGACTATTTAAGAACAATGTCCCAAGATCCTTTCCTAAACAAGTTAATCTACAATCTAAGTTAGAGTTATAGGGCAAGTTCTGAATAAGCACAAAACACATGAATCTAGCAAATTAAGTTCACACTCACATGGCACTACATACATTATCATGACAAGACTTTCAGAACATGTTTTTTATCTCAATTTACCCTCACATATTAGAACAATCACTGTCAAACACCTAAACATGCATGGTTTCTATCAAACTACTAATCAAAATTTTTGGTGGGTATCATTTTTCAAATAAAACATAAAACATGCTATATGCCACATGTATTGATACTATGTGCTACAAGTATTATCTAAACATCCTAAATGTGTCGGTTCAATAGAAAGTAAATATCCACAAGGAAAAAGAACACAATCAAGAAAACCTCAGGATAAAAAATTGGGTTAGTTATGGACCCAAGCTACTTAGACTTCGCTGATTCCCATAACTACCCACACCCCATCGAAAAAAATGTGCATTGTCCCTAATGCACCAAATTAAAACAAATTAAAATATAGGGAGTCAAAAAAGCATACCTGGGCACCTTTGCTCAGGGTTTCTTGGGTTGCCTCCCAAGTAGCGCTTTATTTATAATCACAGCACGATGTAGATGGCTTGAGTACTCAAACTTCCTCTAGGTCCCACTCTCTGACCGTCTTTATCTTTCCCACATTTCTAAAGTATGGCTTGACTCTTTGGCCATGTACTTTGAAAGTTCCTCCATTTCGTCTCTCCAATTCATTGGATCCAAGCTTGAAGACACATGCTACTTGAAATGGTTCCAACTATCCGAATTTGAGCTTCCCATAGAACACTTTTAGTGTTGATTTTTAGAGAAGCACCAAGTATCCTAGTGTGAATTGGCGGTTTTCTATGCGATGGTCATGATGCTACTTCATTCTTTGTTTGTACAAGGCTGAGCTCTCATACTCCTTCAATCAAAACTCATCAAGCTCATTGAGTTGACTCGGCCGAGAGTTTGCTGCTTCATTCTAATCTAGATTCAACTTCTTTGGTGCCCACATTGCTTTATGCTCAAGTTCCACTGGCAAGTGATATGCTTTCCCAAAAACAAGTTTGTAGGGCGATATGCATATAGGGGTCTTGTATGCTGTCCGGTATGCCCATAATCTGTCATCCATTTTTGTGGCCAATCTATTCAATTTGCATTCACAGTCTCAGATAAGATTTGTTTGATTTCCCTATTGGACACCTCCACCTGCTTTCTCTTTTGAGATTTATAAGTTGTTGCCACCTAATGTTTCACTCCATACTTCTCAAGAAGAGTTTTAAAACATCTATTGCAGAAGTGAGAACCTCCATCACTGATTATTCCCCGAAGGATGACAAACCTTGAGAAAATATTTTTTTCCCAAAAATGATGTGATGCTTTTGCCCTCATTATTGGGTAGGGCCAAGACAACAACAAATTTCTATACATGTTTCCATGTGAGCTAACAAACGATCCCATAAAATGTATCCCCCATACATCAAATAACTCAATCACCACAATTAGTATTAGAGGGAGCTCATATATGTGGGGAACCCCACCTACTCTTTGGAACCTATCACAAGCTTTGGCATAATCATAGACATCTTGGTGGATGGTGGGCCAGTAATACCCACACTATAGTATCTTGTGTGTTGTTCGAATTCCACTATCACCCACTAATAACGAGTGGTATGGGACAAGTATGCTCATCGTCTCAACCTCAAGAACACAAAAATGAATAATCCCATCAACACATACACAAAACAAGTATGGTTCATCCTAAAAGAACTTCACATCAGACATAAACTTATAACGTTGATGTGTGTTCAGGTCAGGTGGCATGATATCACTTACCAAGTAGTTGGCATAGTCTGCAAACCAAGGTATTAAATAATGAGATGCAGCCAACACTCTCTCATCTGGAAAAGAATCACTGATCTCCAATCCATCATCAAACTTTATCATTGACCCATCCTCCAATCTAGAGAGGTAATCTGCAACCTGATTCTCTATCCCTTTTCTATCGTAGATATTAAAGTTGAACTCTAGAAAGAGAAGCACCCATTTTATCAACCTTGACTTTGCATCCTTCTTAGCTATTAAGTATCTAAGTGATGGGTGGCTTGTATGCACCACGACTTTGGGTCCCAACAGATATGACCTGAACTTTTCGAATGCAAAGACCACTACGAGTAACCTTTGCGTGGTGATAATGTAATTCTTCTGGGTTGTATTTAGGATTTATTGGCATAGTATATGGAATCTAATATCTTCTCCTTGCACTATTCCAATACTGCACCTAGAGTAACCCCACTTGCATTACACATGATTTTATAGGGCTTGGACCGGTCTGGAGCTGTGATGATTGGCGCTGAAATCAACCTCTTCTTCAACTCTTCAAAGTCTTTGAGGCACGTATCATCAAACACGAACTTAGCATCTTTATCTAACAATTTGCACAATGAGTGTGAAATTTTAGAAAAGTCTTTTATGAACCTTTGATAGAATCTTGTATGGCCCAAGAAACTCCTTACACTCTTTATTGAGATGGGTGGAGGGAGCTTCTCAATCACCTCCACTTAGCTCATTCAGCCTCGATTCCTTTGCTAGATATCTTCTTCCCCAACAAAATGCCCTCTTTCACCATGAAGTGACACTTTTTCCAATTCAGTATTAGATAACTATCCTCGCATATTTGCGAAATAATATGTAGGTGTTTCAAGCAATCCTCAAATGAGTGTCCAACCACACTAAAATCATCCATGAAGACTTCAATAGTTTCTTCACCATGTCTAAGAAGATGGACATCATGCATCTTTGATATGTTGCTGGGGAATTACACAACTCGAATGGCATCCTCTTAAATGTGAAGGTGCCATAGGGGCATGTAAATGTCGTCATCTCTTGATCGTCTACAAGAATGGTGATCTGATTATAGTCTGAATACCCATCAAGAAAGCAGTGCCATCCCTTTCCAGCTAGTCTATTAAACACATGATCCATAATTGGAATGGGGAAGTGATAGTTTTCTGTTGAAGCATTGAGTTTTCTATAATCCATGCACAACCTCCATCCTGTAACTGGCTGCATCGGGATCAATTCATTGTTGGCATTTGGTACCACTGTGATACCTCCTTTCTTTGGAACGCACTGCACAGGACTCACTCATTCACTATCGGTAATTGGGTAGATTACCCTGCATCTAACAATTTGATGATCTCTTTGCGCGTAACCTCTTGCATAGGCTGGTTGAGATGCCTTTGGTGCTCAATTCTTGGCTTGTAGTCCTTGAACGGCTGGATTTTGTGTTTACATACCCTAGGAGGGATACCAATGATATCTGCAATCGTCCATCCGATGGTCTTCTTGAACAATTTAAGCACCATTACAAGGGTGCCCACTTGCCACTCATTCAAATCCACAACAACTATAATCGAGAAAGTGTTATTAGCTCCCAGCAATGCATACCTTAGATGTGCTGAAAGAGCCTTCAATTCTAACATTGGTAGGTCTTCTATGGAGGGTTTTGTGGGTGGTGACTTACAATTTTGCAAATCTAGCTCTAACTTAGTTTGGTGCCTAGGACTGTAAGACACCCGTAGAGCATTCACTGTCTCCTCATAGTTGGGGATACCATCACCATCAAAGCTCATAAGAACTGTCTCCAATGTGTCAACACCCAATCTTACCTCAAGCGATACCTCTAGTTAAACATCATCAACAACCTCAATAACAGAAACCACTCTCAAATTATTGTCTTTCTTTGCTTACGCACAAGGTTGAACACAACCTTATCTTTCCCAAATCTAAACTTGAGTTGGCCCTTCTCCATATCCACCAAGGTCCATCCAATGGCTAAGAAGGGCCTCCCCAAAATGATAAAGACTTAAAAATTGACTTCATTATCAAGGATCACAAATTCTGCAAGGAATATGAACTTTTCAACTTTTACCAGCACATCATACAGTATCCCCAAAGGTTTCTTCATTTTGCGATCCACCATCAATAACTGCATGTTATTTTGCATCAGGGATCCCAATCCAAGCTTCTTGTAGACAACAAGGGGTATCAGATTAATGCTGGCACCTAGATCACATAGTGCCCTTGTGAATTCCAAATCTCCAATGGTGCAGGGTATGGTGAAAGCACTAAGGTCTTCTTGTTTCATAACCAAGGACTTCATAGATATAACACTACAATGTTGAAGCTCTTGGGAGAGCTTTTGACTCATAGTGGGCTTTTTGGTGACCAAGTCCTTCATCTACTTAGCATACCCTAGCATCTTCTCTAATGCCTCGATGAGAGGGATATTGATAGAGAGTTGCTTCAACATGGAGAGAAAGTGCTTGAATTTGCCTTCCTCCTCCCTCTTTTTGATTCTTTAAGGGAAGGGAGGAGGAGGCCTAGGAATGGGCTTAAACGTTATGGTGCATCAGTAGCTTCACTCATCCCATCCTTACGATGATCATCTCCTGCATCCAAAGCCTTAGTTGCAACCATCTCCTCATGAACATCTTCCTCATAAATCGGCATGGGAGGATCAATAGTGCTCTTGCCACCTTGAGTAGTAACCGCCATACACTACCCATCATTTTTAGGATTTTAAACTGTATTGCTAGGTAGTGTACCCCTTTGACGCTGATTAAGCTAAGTCAACACTTGACCAAATTATTGTTCTAGCTGTTTGATAGCCACAAAGTGAGACTCTATCTTCTGATTAATACTCGAAAGCTCTGATTTCATGTCCCTTAGAGTCTCATCCTGGGTATCAGCTTTCTTCAATATGCGATCAAACATATCCTCAATTCTACAACTGCTTGCATCTGCATCGCGGTTACATGGTGACACCGCCGCAGTCGTCCCTGTAAGCTCTATATCTATTAAAGTTCCGACCATGGTATCCTTGACCTCGGTGCCAATAGTTCTTATTGGACTCTTGGATGTTGGTCTGGAAATCCTTTGTTTGATCAGCAACAAAACTCACATCCTCATCATAGTATGGCTCATCATACATGGGTGCGTGGAGGTTGATGAACCACTGCATTCACTCTCTCTTGGTTCTACTTCATCATCACCTCCATACCGATGCAAATCTGAGCAAGCTATTGCATGATTTCTTCATTGATTCAGGCTTGCTCTACACCTACACTAATAGCACAGGAACTCTTAGTAGATGCTCTGTCTCGCTGCCCCTATGCATGATTGGTCTTGACCACCCTTTCCATTCGCTCTGCGATCCTTTAAAATGGTTGATCGAAGAACATGCCCCCCCCCCATGAAAATGTCAGCACATGCCCGACTGTTCTCATCAAGGGCAAGGTAAAAGATATCCACCAATGCATCATCAACTATGTTGTGGTTAGGGATGCTCCTCAGACGTTTGGTGAACCGCTCCTAAGTAGTGGTCAGGGATGCTCCTCAGACATTTGGTGAACTGCTCCTAACTAGTGCTTGTTGAATCGCCAGGAAGTTTCCCAAAGTTGTTGATTTGGTCCTTCAACTTAAGCTTTTTAAATCTAGGGAAGTACCTCTATAAAAAGGCCTTTTGCAAGTCTGCCCAACTGGTGGTCGAACTCTGCGAGAGCTCAGATAGCCATGATGCTACATTGCCTATAAGAGACAATGGGAAGACACAAAGTCACACAACATCCATAGACAAATTATGTGTTCCCATCACACTCTTGTAGACAAATGCAACATTGTGTAGGTGGATAGAATGACCCTCTGATGGTAAGCCCGAAAATAGCCCATGGTCTTGCAGCGTTTGATGTAACCTAGTAGAGGTGGTAACACAATAGCTCCAGTAACCTCCATAGCCATAGGACTTAGCCTGTATTGGTTCCACTGGTAAGCATTGGCATTGAAACCCTGATGTTGTGGAGCAATGTTCTCAAGAAGAGGTTGGTTCCCATTCTCAACATTGTCATTGATTTTCTTGTTAAGAGTTGCATTGGCCGTGTTATCGATGTTGTCTTAGGCCATTCTTCTCAACATTCTGTGGGTCTCTTTATCAAATGGAGTTAAGAGATTGCCTTGAATCCGAGTGTTAGGCATACATTACACCTAGCCCTACAAAGAAACAAACACAACAAACAAAAGTAAAATAAGGAAACTAAAGATTAACACTTGAATTACTCTAGAATTCACTAAGTCTAGCTGTATTACCCGGCAACAGCGAAATTATTTTTGTTTCCCAAGTTACACCTCCTTTTTAGAGGATAAAGTGGTCGCTTTCAAGATATATAAACTAAACAAGGTTAGGGTCACAGGTAATACATAGACTTATGAGAATTCACCAATTTGCAATTTGAATGATTAACCAACTTACTTCCCCCAAAGGGGGGGGGGGGTGTTAACAATAATCAATTGAGAATAAAACTAAACTAACTATCACAAGAGAAAAGTTAATATAAAAAGAAACTAGGGTATTGTGTTCCTTATGATTCCCCAATTCAGTATCACTGACTAACCTAATTCTTTTCTAGTGTATAGCATGCAGGATGGTAATTTGTGTTCACTAAGTCCTTTGGTAAAAGGTGAGAAGCAAATTTCACTATGCGACTTGGCCCATCTCCATAGTGTGCATTACTGACCCTTACCTATTAGTCCCAATACAATCTCCCCATGGCCCAGTTTTGTTGATTAGACAAGAACACATCAATTGGATCCTGTTAATTAATCTCTTTTCCTATTTATTACTACCTAGGTCTAGTCAGTAACACTAGGCAGGTTATAATGTTATCCACCATCAGATAAAATGCAAACAAATAGAGTTAATTAACACATGCATATACATCTTCCAAGAATTATGAGTTATCTAATTCTACTTTGTTAGTTCTTCATGGTTCCCACAACCGTAGTTGTGGATTTAGCTGCTCATGCTATGTGTTGATGCAAAAATTATGAATTGAGAGGATATAGTTAAACACTTACACAATAGATGTAAGAACAAGCAATCCAACTTCAATAAGAATCATAAGCTTCAATATCAAATGAAATCCCAAGTGTTCTCAAAGATTGTCCAATATGATCTTAAGATTTTCTCTCTCAAAATATTGAGTTCTCTGAGTACTAGGCGAAAACTTCTGAGAAATAACCTTAAGAACCTATTTATAATAATTAAAATTCAAGTCCTAAACAAAATAATGAACAAGTCGGCATGCCATACAGAAGCTCTTTATGGGCCATATTGCATTCTACGACCCATAATCGAGGTCCCGTACTTTAGATGCTTGAATTTTAGATATCACCCTATTACACCCCTCTATGACTCGTAAAGTGGTTTACGACCTGTAAAGGGGGTTTCGTCTGATGAAATTCCTGTAAGTCCAAAGCTCTGATCCTTAGGGCACAAACCATCTTCTATGACTCATAAAGACTTCTATGACTTTTGCATATTTGTAGAATAAACTTCAGAAAACATCCTCTCACTGGAATATTTCACGATACCACCCTATGGCCCGTAGAATGACCTATGGCTCGTAAAGGGTCTCGTATAATAGCAAAAATCAGCAACTTCTGTAATTTTTTCCAAAATCATGGTCAACATGTAATCTTGCAAATATAAACTCATAAAACCAACTAACATTGGTTTGAGAACACACAAATTCCAAGTGTTAAGCATCAAAAGTGTTGTATTTTTGTGGCATATTAGGTTACTGTTGAAGCTCATACGTATGAAGCTCATGTTGAAAATGGTGATGGTTTTGGCAATCTCGAGAGAGGGAAGCGAGAAAAGAATGTAGATAATACTGTGAATGTTAAGAAAGTTTTCTCTAAAATTCAAGTCCGACTGTGAGGTTGAAAACACCTCAAGTCAAGGTTAATCCTCCATTTCCATAGAGATTGAAGAAGAAAGAGGAGGATTCGAAATTTCAAAAATTCCTCACTATGTTTAACTCATTGTCAATAAATGTTCCACTTATAGAAGTATTGAAATACCAGGTTATTCTAGGTTCATGAAAGATTTGGTCATGAAGAAATAACTCTTTAGTTTGAGACAATTGAAGTTTCTCACAATTGTAGTGCAATCTTGACACAAATTTGTGGTGAAGAAGGAATACATAGGCACATTCACTATTCCATGCACTATTGGAGCTTCTGATGTGCTCTAAATATACAACACCTTTGATGCTTAAAACTCGGAATTTTGTATGTTCTCAATGCGAGTTAGTTGGTTTTATGTGTTTTTGTTATATTTGCAGGATTAAAGGCTGGCCTTGATCTTTGGGAAGAAGTGAAGAAATTTCTGGTTTTGCTACTATACGAGACCTTTTACGGGCCATAGATCATTCTATCGATCATAAGGTGGTTTCCTGAATGATTCCAATGAGGGGCTATTTTCTGAAGTTGATTCTACAAACATTCAGATGAGTTGTAGATTTAGTTATGAGTTGTACACCATGGTTCATGCCTTAAGGATTAGAGATGGGGACTTTCTGAAGATTCATCAACAAAACCCCCTTTACGGGTCATAAACCACTTTATGATTCGTAGAGGGGTGTCGTAGAGTTGATGTCCAAATTTCAAGCAGCTTTGTACGAGACCTTAATTACGGGCCATGGAATGCAATATGGCACATAAACCCCTTTCGTATGGTGTGCCGACCAGTTCTCCTATTGTGTTAGGACTTGTAATTTACTTATTATAAATAGGATTTTTGGGTTATTTTTTCAGATGTCGCCTAGTACTCAGAAAACTTAGTAATTAGAGAGAGAAAATAGTGGGATTACTTTGGATTAAATAGTGAGATTACACAAAGTATGAGTAGGTAAATCCACAACTAGGATTGTAGGAACCATGAATAACTAAAAAAAGTAAAATTGGATAATTCATAATTCTTGGAAGGTGTGTATGCATGTATTAATAAATTCTTTTTGTTTTGCATGTTTTCTAATGGTGGCTAACATTAGAACCTGCCTAGCGTTAATGACTAGACTAAGGTAGTAATAGATAGGAAAAAAATTAATTAACCATATTTGATTGATGTGTTCTCATCTAATCAACCAAACTAGGCCAAGGGGAGGTTGTACTGAGACTAATAGGTAAGGGTCAATAATGCACACTACGGAGATGGGGAAAGTCACATAGTGAAATTCACCTCTCACCTTTGGCCAAAATGCTTGGTAAACTTAACTTACCGTCCTGCATACGATACACTAGAAAAGAATTAAGGAATCATGTGGAACACAATATCGTAGTTTCTCTCCAAATTGATTTCTCTCTCGTGTTAGTTAGTTTAGTTTATTCTCCACTGGTTATTGCAAATTCTCCCCCTCCCTACTTTTGGAGAAGTAGGTTGGTCAACCACTTGAATCGCAATCATTGAATTCTCTTAAGTCTACATATATCCAGCGGGTTCGAACCTAACCTTGGTTAGGCTCTATATCTTGAGAGTGACCACTTTATCCGTTTAAAGGAGGTGTATTTTGGGCGACATCAATCTCAAAGTTCAGTAAGGCACTATGTGATTAGGGAGCAAATGTAAATCTCATACCCCTAGTCATATTTGAGGAATTGGGATTGGAGATCCCTTCACCAACCATAATACAACACCTCATGGCTTATCGATCTATCAAATGACGGTAGGGATTTTACACGATGTATTGGTGAAAGTGGATGCATTCATTCTCCTTGTGGGATTTTGTAATCTTTGATTGTGAGGTGAACACGGATGTGCCAATTATCTTGGGTAGGCCGTTCTTAACAACCAGATTAGCTATTGTGGATGTAAATAATAGAGATCTTAAGTTAAGAGTGAATCATAAGGAAGTAATGCTCAATATATGCAAAACTCTGAAGCTGGGAGATGATCTCAAAGTATTGTCCATAATGAGCCAATCAGCAGTGACTTGATGAAGAAGAGGAATTACGTCGTGCAATGACGTTAATTAAGGTGTTTCTTCGAAGGCCATCCAAGGTGAGTATTTACTACCTTTAGCTTTGAACAATGGGTGTTGAATTGTGCATTAAAGAAAGAGAAAAATTGGAGTGGAAAGCTAAGAGGGTGAGCAATGAATTACTCTATGTATTGCCGAGTCAAAAAGGTGACCATTAGTTTAACCGCCTTTCGAGTCGCTTATTGACTCTTGAGGTGCTGATGAATTTGGTGAAAACATGGCAATTGGCAAATTGATGAAACCAATGGGTGATGGCCCATTCAACTGTAGTTCAAGGATGAATGAAAGGTATGCACACTGCAAAAAAAGGGTGGTCCCTAGAACACTTAGTGCAGTGTTGAATGTGCTAGGCAGTGTGCTTCGGCATTGCCGAACATGCATGATTCACCGGCCTACTTAAGGCTTTTCAAATACCTTGGTCCTTTCACTTTCCATCTACCCTCGTTTTCATTCTCTTTGCACCTTAAACCATCCCCCCTATTTTGCTTTTCTTTGAAAAATTATCACAAAGAAGTTGAGGATATTCATTACTAAGGTATCTTTGAGGATTTCATTGTGTCTCACTGTTAATGATGTATGTTCTGGCCATTGTTTTAGTTTTTTTTGGTGAATTCCTTTTAATATAAGGTTGATCAGGTTTGTGAATGTCCTAATCATGTTCTAATGCTTTCAATCTTATTGGAAACTGAGTGGGTAGATCTCAAGAGTGATGCCTAAAAATGCTTGAACGAGTGATTTATTGTGGGTTTTGATCCCCTCTATGTGTGTCAAAATTCGTAGTGGTTATGAGTTAGGTTCAGCTTATGACTGAATGATTTACTACCCGATGGTAAATTATTTGTTGGTATTGTCTTAATTTCATATTTGTTATCATGTTTTAACGTTTTTACTTGAGATAGTGCTATGATTATGTGCATGTGTTCTTTAAATTTCTTGCTTGTTTAAATTGATTCTTCCTATGGGCTATGGGTAAAGTCTGAGTAACCTTAATTTTCTTTGAGCGATTTGAACTTGCCCTATGATAGATTGGGTGACGTCACTCTTAAGGGTAAGTCATGGCTTGATTGACTATATAGCCATACAAACTATAAGATAGTGGTAATCAATAGTTGAGCATGTATTAATTTGTTTTGATGGGCTAGTGTGTGACTTTCATCCATTTGACCTGTGAAAACATTGTTGAATTTTGAATGAATGGATAAAGGACATTGCTAGTCACCTTTGGCGATGGTCATTTTGACCACCCATGGGTACTCGACGATGCACCTAGTGGTCGCATGCACCACTTAAAGTAACTGATCTTCTAGGGTGATTGCTGCAACTTTTGGTGATGAACCTTTTTCATTACCGAATAAATTTGATGTACTTCTTAATTTGCATGAGTATCACCGAATGTAACAGTAGCCTAAAGTCTTAAAACAGTGCAAAAAGTCAATGGTCTTTTTGACTGCAAAATAAGTTTGTCGCGGTACAGAGTATGTTATGCAGTCAAAATGTCCTGTCTAAGATGAATGTTTTTCTTATGATCAGTTGTTGTACTTGATTGTTTTATCATTGCCTATCACAAGATGTTTGTACTTCATTATGGTGCATGAATGGGTAAACCCAAAGAGCAGGTTAGTCGAGGTGGATCTAGAGCAGCTAGGGGAGTTGTCATATCTCGTAATAGAACATAACAAAGATCTCAGTGACCACAAAAAGAGGTGCAAGTAAAGGGTAAAGGGAAAGTAGTTGAGTAGTGAGAAACTACCAGTGATGAGGAGGGACCACTCATTGTAACATGGTCTAGTTTAGAGGAGGGGAAGAAAGATTCAGACCTTTTAAGAGGCCTACTTCGGTGCTAATTCCAAAAAGGCACTGGAGTGAGGCTAGGTCGAACGCTATTCATGATCCTCTTCTGCAGACATCCCAAAGGATCTGGAAAATAACAGCGCCCCACGACACTTGATCAGACATAGGGTAGAGAAAAAGCGAATTATCCTTCCACTGATGGAGTGATTTACAGATATCCGGAGGTTTGGGAGACTCTCATGTTCCATAACTTCCAAATGTTCACCAAACCTCAGGATCCATATGTGCCCACCTTGGCTCGTGAATTTTATGCAAGTCCATTCCAAATAATAAAAATAGGGTGAAGTCTATGCTCAAACTCCTTGATATTGTAGAAATTCAGTGTGTGTAAGTCCCATATAGTCAGACTGATATAAATGATGTCGTAGGATATGTGCATAGAGATAAAAATAACATTGAGGAGATAATGAAGGTTTAAACACTTGCTGATATGAAATCTTGGTTTACCACTATTATTAGGATTCCTGCTTCCTCGTGGTTAGAGGAGGGATCAATTATTGAGAAGAAAGAGATGAATATTTCGACAAGATTTCATTTTGGGTTTATCAACAGTAAACTGATGCCATCACAAAATGAATCTGTGCTTCGGCAGTCTAAGGTGGCATTGGTTGGGAATATTATGAATTGATGGAGACTGAATCTTAGTGCAATCATTGCCTCTGTAATCCTAACGAGGGAAATATTTATCCAGACCTCACTTCCCTTTCCCAGCCTCTTCACTGCTTTTTGTAAAAAGGATGGAGTTTCAAGGAACAAGAAGGATGATGTGGAGGAAACTCCATCGGCATCTACTGACATCTCAAAGATTGAGGGTGAGCTCTTGAGGGATGAAAAGGACATGCTAGGAAGAAGCTGACTCACAGAATGCCGCTTGTTGCCATTGAGGACCTCGAGTCTAGCGCTGCAGAGCTGGGCACTGGGGAAAGTATAACTTCTTTCTCTTCTACTTTATACTCCTCTTCTGCTCCTACTACACCTACAGAGCGTAAGGCTATAGATGACCAACCTTCCTTCGTTAGGGACAATATTCTCATATTTGACAAACTAGCTAAAGTAGTTGATATTCGAGCCACTAAGGTTGAGTCATATGGGTCTAAGTTAGTTGAGGCGGCCATAGCTAAGTATCACGGGCTTACAAATTTCACTAAGACTTCCATGCGGCACTAGTAGATTTGCTCACGACTGTTTAACGATCTTATAATTACCAGTAAGTCTACTACTCTTAATCACTAAGGGAATGCTAGATATTAGAAGGCAAAAGAGCTTTTAAGAAGACTTGTATATTACTTTGGAAGATTGCTTATAATTCTTGGATTGTTTGTACAAATGAGTGGCTCTTCTATTTATATTACTCTTAAGGGGATTATGTGCAAATAATATTCATTCTATAAGTCCCTTATTAATTACACATTAGTCCCTCTCTCTAGAATATTATACATACCTAAAGTCTTCTAAGATTTTCCAAGACATAACTATTTGTCCGTATTATTCTAGAGTCTTCTAGGAGCTTCAAGCTTTATCTATAATATTCTAGTGTCTTCTGAAAACCTCTCCAAGTCTCTAGTTTCTTCTCCTTGACTTTAGATTCTTCCTAATTTTCATGGAAGATTATCGTGTCGTTACACTCTCCCCTACCTGATGTTATGACATCCTCGGCGTAATTCTGTAGGAGGAACTCCCGTACTCCTTTCGGACTCCCAGTCTATACCTTTGGACTTCCACAGACCTCTATGCCATCCCTATGTGGTCTCTGCTGGAGTTTGCCTCTTTCAGCACCCAAGGAGCATTGTTGTGGTTGTTCGTCCTTGTTCCCGCATGGCTTCTTTCAACGACTACTCCTTCGATGATATTTCCTCTTAGCGGGCGTGGAATATGGCCTTGCATCCTGGAACCCCTCCATAAGCCACAAGGTCGACAATTGAGCTTGTTCCCCTGATGTAGGCATCTTGACTAAGGGCACCATGCAGGAACCTCCTTGCTCCATGACTACGAGTTGATGGAGGAGGGGGTCGATCATTGCATGATACTTGTGAAACCCCGTGTTCCTCGTCTTCTATATATACATAGGGTGGTGTGTCATATAAGACATACATGAATTTGGATAAAACCTAAGGATAATAAGGCTGTCAATAAGTGGTAATTTCAAGGACCTAAAGTTTTAAGCCAAAGGAATACCCTAAATGCACTTTCGAGATTAAAGAAATGACCCAAGTGGCACCTCGTCCTTTTCGGAAGGTCTAAATTAGGTTTCACTTTTCAGATGGAGTTAAAAGTTTATAATTTGCTAATAATGGATTTCTTTAAGTTATTTTAATAAAACAAAGGTCATACATTAAGTTTTGGAATCAAGAAAGTTGCAAGATAAAGGTTGGCCAAAGTTACCATAACTTTCTTTAAGAAATCCTTCTTAAATTTGGGTCAAATGTATTGGGTCATATCTCCCAAACTATAAGGAGTTAGAAGGTCCATGACCTATCAAATTGAAGATCTATGAGTCTAGTTTGCAATGCAAAAACACCGCGCATAAAACCAACCTCAGAATAAAGAGTTATGACCATTTTACCGAGGCTGCCCGAGCTGGAAACAGGGTCATGTGTCGGGTCGGGTTGACCCGACTTAAATGTCGGCTATTTTGACACTTTAAGGCTCCAAATTGAGCCATTTTCGTCCCAAACAAGTTTACAACTGAAGAGAAAGCTCCCAAGGGTTCTCTAAGCGATTTAGGTAAGTTTTTCGCATTTTTACCGTTAAAATTCATCTCCGTGCCTAGAAATGCGTGCCTTACGCTTTGGAATTATTTTTCCCTCATATTAGCTGTGTTTGGAGCTGTTCTTGGGCTGTAAAAGAAGTTGTGTTCTTGCTGGTATTGTTGGTTTGCAGCTGGTGTGTTTAGGTTATAATTGTGGAGCTCTTTTCCGTTAATTTTACGAAGTTTTACGGACATTTCCTCGCGTAAATGCTCCTTGCCGAATCTGGTCATTAATGCTGAATTTTTAATTGTTTATAGGTGTCTTTAAGCTGCGTATATATAGTCGTTGCGAAGCTTAGAACGTAAGGAACAACTTTCGTGAAGGAACTTTTGTCAATCGGACGTTCGTTGGAGAGGTATGTTAAGGCTAAGCTCTGTCCCTCCTTTTAGCACGAAATCTGGGAAATTTCCCAAAACGTCAAATGTGATATCTTACTATTCTGTTGCTAGAAAGACCTTCTGTGAAAGGCATAGGGATTGCAGTTGAGTTATATTCATCATGGTATTAGGTTGAAATTCCATTCGTTCGCTTAAACTGGACATTCAATTTCTATATATCATTTTGTCGGTTTCCCGGCTACCTATTCACATGTCCAAGGTGTTTCTCTTCTTGGTATAGTGCCATTAAAATAAATGTAGAATGCAAAAGGAATGTAGTATTCAAAATTAGTCCTTCCTCTATACAAAAATATAATTGAACAATTTAAGAAATAACGCGATGGTTTCCAATATTCCCCAGTGAAATGCTCCCGTCTAAACTACTTTGGCGCTTGATCCTGTTTAAATACATTGTTTTAATAATTGACATGGGACCAAATATAATCATTATGTAAAGCACCTTTATGAACATTTTCAAAGTTAAGGCTTCACTCTAAATGTTTGGTTAAGTTCCCAAACTTGTTAAAAAGGACATGTATGATTCCACAAGCCATATGTATATATTATTACAACGATTATGATCTTATGAGAATAAATGTACCAATGAGCCAAGATTGGCCAAATGACAATGACTATGATGCTATGAGAATAAGTGTACCAATGAGCCAAGATTGGCTAAGTTCTTGCTATGGCTTACTATGTGCATTGAACATTCATATCATACATTGCACGTTATGCATGGACTTCGAGCTATAATCGAAGGTATGGGGCTTATTTGCCCAACTATATATGTATATGGTACAGATGGCCACAGGTTGGCAGATATGATGCCGGTTAGCTACCGGAAAGGACCACCAGTGCTAGCATTTGGTTGGGTATGTCATGCATTTGCATCTATATATATGTATTCACGACATGCGACACTCGAGCATACCATGCATTTCTTTTATCACTAGGAGGTGGCTTATTGGCCATTAAGGCTACTTGAGTTTTGGTTATAGGTAATATTTCTATTAACCTTTTTACTATGGTTATCTATGATTTTACTTCCTGCCTTACATACCAGTATATGTTTATTCGTACTGACGTCCCTTTGCCTGGGGACGCTGCATTTTATTTCGTGTGTGCAGGTTCAGGTAGGGGTTCTGATTTACCCCTCCACTAGGAGCCCCATTCAGCTATGAGTTGGTAAGCTCCACCTCTTCCTGGAGCTTTTACAGGATGTTTACTTTTTTTGTATAGTTGGGTATGTCGGGGCCCTGTCACGATAGTGTTAGTGATTCTCATAGAGGCTATTGTGGACATGTTATTGTGGGTTGGTTCTTTTGTGCCTTTCAGTCTCCGGTCATAAGATTGGCATGTATATATACTGTGTGTCTGTACCTCTGTTGTGGCAGCCTTGCCGGCTAGCTAGTACTTTATTATTTTGGCTTACTTCTCTTAATGTACATAATCTGTTGTTGACCAGGTCATGACCTAAATGGTCCCGACTTAGTTTCTTGTTTTTCTAAGCATTATGCTGCCCAATTTTCTTCTGGTCCAAAGTTTGGTTAACTAGTATGTTTAGTGGCTTACCCGGCCAATAACGGTATCGGGTGCCAGTCGCGCCTCCCCTCTTTTTGGGGCGTGACAAATATGGTATCAGAGCAGGTCGTGTCCTAGGGAGTCCACAATGCTGTGTCTAGTAGAGTCTTGCTTATGGGTGTGTTGTGCACCACACTTATAATCAGGAGGCTACGAGGCATTTTGGGTTGGTTACATATCTTTCACTTAATAGATCGTGCTATAGAGCAAAGCTATAGGAACATATGAAATCTATATCATGTTATGTCTTTCTTATTTAATGGGTTACCTATGCTCAGTAGATGGCACAACATGAGAAAAGTATGGATCCGAGAGAATGTACCAATTATGTCTTACTTGGTGAGATAGATATATTCCCTATTGAGGCACATAGGGAGCCTCCAATGCCTACAGTACCAGATTCATCAGCACCTGTTGGGGCCCAAGGAGATCTAGTACCCCAATTCCTATTAGAGATTGGGGACCAGGGGATGAAGAAGGCTATTCAGCTACTAACTATGATGGTTTCTATTCATGAGAGTCAACTAAAGGTGAGAGCAGACGCTAGAAAGGATAAAACAGAAAGCTTAAAGGTACGAGAGTTTGTCCAATTGGCTCCTCTAGTATTTACAGGGTCCAGTCCCACTGAGGATCTACAGGACTTTATGGACCATGGGTATAGAGTATTGAGAGTGATGCATGCCTCTATCACCGAGGCAGTGGAGTTCGCTTCTTTTCGACTACTTAATGTTGCCATCTTGTGGTACAAGGCATAGGAGAGATCAAAAGGGCCTGATGCTCCGCCAGCAGAGTGGTAGGACTTCTCTGAGGCATTTTTAGCCCATTACTTACCACGAGAGGTGCGGAAGGCCCGTCTTGACCAGTTTATCAGTTTGAGTCAAGATAATATGAGTGTAAGGAAGTATAGCCTTAGGTTTAATTCTTTGGCTAGGTATGCACCAGATATTGTATGTACTATGAGTGCTAGAGTTCATCGTTATATAGATGGTTTGGGGGATCATTTGGTCAGAGACTGCAAGATAGCCTCTTTACAAGATGGTGTAGATATTTCTCGTACTCAGGCTTTTACTCAGACTACAGAGGATCTTTCTCGTCGAATTCGGGATACCCATAGAGCTAGGGAGAAGAATAAGAGAGCTCGTACTATGAGGTCTTATAGGGAGCCACAAGGTGATATTAGGCCTCCTTTCCATCGATATCAACCTCCGTCAGTGGGTAGTTCCCCGCTATAAATATAGGGCCAGTGATTTGATTATTATAATAAGTCAAGGCCAAGGAAGAATTTACATCAGCCTGATAGCTATCAACGGGAGCATTATGCACAAATGAGACAACCTACTCTCCCATGTACTCAATGCGGTAAGCTTCACACTAGACAGTGTAGAAAGGGTTCAAGTGCATGTTACCACTACAAGAAGACAAATTGTCCCTTTAGTCAGTCCCTACTGTGAATGAATTCATGATAATATTCCCCGATGAGCTTACCGGGATCCCCTGAAAGGGATATCAAATTTTCTTTAGATTTTCTCCCTGATATGCAACCTATACTCGTTCCTCTCTAAGAAAAATGGCTCCTGTAGAGCTAAGAGACTTGAAGGAACAACTGAAGAGTTTTCTTGATAGAGACCTTATTAGGCCAAGCACATCTCCATGGGGTACTCTAGTGCTCTTTGCTTGAAAGAAAGATGGCTCTTTACGGATGCGCATTGGTTATAGATAGCTAAAAGAAAATCACTATCAGGAATAAGTATACTTTTATGTGGATTGATGGTTTTTCAAAGATTGACTTGTGACCCAGGTACTACCAGCTACGAGTCAGGGATGTTGATATTCCAAAGGAAATATTTAGGATGAGTCAGGAGTTGAGCATGCAAGACCACTTGCGAGTTATATTATAGATTCTACACGACAACAAGTTATATGCTGAATTCTCCAAATGTGAATTTTGGTTCACTTCTATAGGTTTTCGTGGACATGTTATTACTAGCAATAGTATCAAGGTCGATGGCTAGAAAATTGAAGCAGTAATGGTCTGGCCGAGACCCTTAAATCCGACAGAGGTCCATAGCATTTTTGGGCTTTGCAGGATATTTTATTATGGGATTCTCCACTACCTCTATACAACTAACGAGGTTGATGTATAAAGAAGCTAAGTTTCAGTAGACTTAATTATGTGAACAGAGTTTTAAAGAGCTAACAAAAAGGCTTACCACCGCACCTATCTTGGCTCTTCCGGATGGAACTGAAGGCTACGTTGTATATTGTGATGCCTCGAGAATTGGCCTGGGTTGTATTCTTATGCAGCATGGTAGAGTTATTGCATATGTTTCTAAACAGTTGTGAAAGCGTGAACAAAACTATCCTACCCATGATTTTGAGTTTGCCGCAGTTGTTTTTGCCCTAAAGATTTGGTAGCATTATCTATACAGAGTTCATGTTGATATTTTTACCGACCACCAAAGCCTCCAATATTTATTCAAGCAGAAGAAGTTGAACCTATGACAAAGAAGGTGGCTAGAATTACTAAAAGATTATGATGTTGACATTTTGTATAACCTCGGTAAAGCTAATATTGTTGCTGATGCACTTAGCCGATAAATATGGGAAGTCTAAGTCATGCTGAAGCTGATAAGGTTGAAATGACAAAAGATTTACGTCAACTAACTAGTTTGCAAGTGCTATTAGTAGATGCAAAAGGAGAAGATGTGATTGTTTAAAATACAACAAAATCTTCCATTGCTACTGAGGTAAGAGAGCAACAACATGAGGACCCTAGGTTTATAATATCGAGGGAGAGTGTCCACAACAGCAACATCCTCTAATTGAGCTATCTTGAGATAGATTCCTTCAGTATCGCGGCCTCTTATGTGTGCCAAACACCGGAGGGCTCCGTGCCAAGATTCACATTTAGGCTTATTATCCTAGATATTTGTCTCAACCTGGGGTAAAAAAAAATGGGTGTTGAGACCTACGATAGATTTATTGGTTGAATGACATGAAAAAGATATTCCAAGGATGGTGGCCAATGCCCCAACTGCCAGCATGTTAAAACAGGACATCAGAGGCCTGAAGGCCTAGCTAAGGTACTGATTTTACGTTCTGGAAATGGGACATGATAAATATGGGCTTCATCACTAGGTTGCCTCATACTCCACGTAGGATGATTCTATTTGGATACAGTAAAGATGAAAATTCAACTGAAAGTTATATCATTGAAATAGCCGACCCCAACTAATGTGGTACTTAGACCTAACCATAAAAAAAGGCAGGACAATGTTACAATCATTTTCCTTCTAGCCTAAGACAAATGTCATTGTAAAAAAATGTTAAAATCACAAGCCCATATATGTAAAGTACTACAACATATACACACACCTCTCATGCGATATATAGATAAACAACAATAACAACAACAACCATCCATACCCAGACCTTCCCCTACATCGAGTGGCGTTGCCAGGATTTTCATGAAAAAGTAAACACAAACAAGTCGAAGAGATTCAATGTTGGACCAGAATCAATAGCTTCAAAATGTGATGTAACTGGAATGTTAATGGGAGGTATTGTAACAAGTTTATCATATACATTGTGGGACTCATGTAGTATCTGTTGGTCAGTGTAACAGCCTTTAAAGGAAAGATTTTCTCCATAAACATCACATCTCTACTAATAAAGAATACTCTATTCTCTAAATCATATAGCTTGTAACCCTTTTGAGTGGTTTCATAACCTACCAGCTCATCCCTAACAGCTTTTGGACCAAATTTGTCCTGCTTAGTAAGGTTAGTAGCAAAACACAACCATCCAATAATTCTCATATGGTCAAGTGAAGTAATTTTCGCATATAACTTCTCTAAGGGAGACACATCTCCTAAAACAGTAGAAGGGATCCTATTCAGCACATATATAGCAACTTGCACACAAATACCCCAACAAAGAAAATACACAGTAGATGGGGTTAAAGACACTTGCAGAACAGTATCAACAGAGAAAGAAACAAAGTGAAAATAATAGAGTTTAACAGAGAACCAAAATAGAGTTATAAGAAGAAGAAGATGATGAAGAAGAAGCAACAACAACAGTAGCAGCAGAAGAAGAGGAAGAAGAAGCAACAGCAACAAAAGAAGAAGAAAAAGTTGAAATAGACAGAGAATAACCTTGATCAACCGCTTGTCCAGATGTTCCTGCACGCTGAAGTTGTGCAACTACATCTGTTATAACTTCTTGTAGCATAGTTCTCCTTTGTTCCTCCATTTATTTCTCCACTTTTTGTATCCTTTCTTGCATTTGTTGTACCACATCATTTGTTGCATCTAAAGTTGATGTAGAATTTCCACTTTTTTCCAAACTACTCTTTGTGACCCCCAATCCATATAGCCTGAGACGAACCGGATGTTCAGGGCCCATGAAGACTGAAAATGCATCACTGGACTGACCATTCACGCTCATTTCTTTTTCAATTTCCTCCATTTCAACCTAAAATATTAAAGTACATCAACAAGCACAACCATGTAAATAAAATTTACAATAAATAATGATCTCAATTAAAGATTGAAGTCATAAGCATTCATACAATTTTACTTATTGTGTTTTCATTCGAGGCCTTGTACAAACGTCCAGATTTTATTGTTCTTGTAGCAACGAAGACCTCCTTTTGTGACACAATTTCCTTCTCATTTTCCTATTCACATAAAAATATATAGTAAGAATTACTTAAATGATAGCTAACGACTTCACAATAAATAAAAGAACACACCAATTTATTACGAACTAAAGCAAAACTCTTTTTGCTGGTAGTGTGTGGATTCATCAGCTTCTTTCGATTCTTAGTATTAGTTTCGGAAATTTTCTGCAAACAAATATAAATCAACAATGTTAACTGAAAGTATATGGGTGTTACAGTAACTACAGTACAGTCTTCATAAGTGAAAGTATATGACTATAATAATATTGCAATAAAGAAGAGAATAGAAAAGCAGAATGTGTATAAGGAAAAAATAAGTTGCAACTATAATATTTGAAATACATTTTATCTTGAATTTGTTAGACTTCCAATATTTGAGAAGCTCTCTAAACTGATATTCTGGAATATGAGCCGGTTTCTTTGACATGATAACCTCATCATTGTCATATGGGTCATAATGATTTAACTTCAGCTGTCTTCTATGCCTTCTCCAAGCCTCTCGAATTGTTGCCAAAGTCCATGATTTTGCAGCTTCAGGAGTAATGTATTTCTCCTACAATTCAGTATCATTCAGTTAGCTACTAATTAAGTGTAAAATACTTTAACAAATAATTAAATATTGAAAATTCCAGACCTTCTATAAGCCCATAAATCCATTTTCGTCTTCATGTTCCTCCAGTGAAATACATCAAACGGGCAAAGAGTCGCAGTTCTTGCCAATGTACCTAGAAAGCTACTTAACTCTGTTACAACTTCATCAGTAGGACCAATGGGCTGATTTTGGGCATTGAGTAGGATCGGTTTACGCTCTTTTCGGGCATGTAGTTTAGGCATTTGCGTTGTACCTCTTGTCTTCTTAATGGAAATGCCTTCAGCTATAAATAAAATACAGGGAATAAGAAATCGGAGATGAATCCCATATATGTGTCTGAGCTTATAGATTACCTTGTTCTGCTGATTGTTCATTTACTGGAGGAGCGACAGAATTCATTTGATGTTGCACCTCTACAACTTGCTCGTCTAGCGTCTGCTCCTCTATAGATTGTCCATCAACTTTAGATTGTGGTGTTACTGTTTGTTGCTCCTCAATCAATTTTAGCAGATGCCCTTTCTCTGATTGTATAGCTTCAACAATATCATTTGTTGTCAAAACCCGTCGTTTTTTATTCGCCAAGAATGATAATGACCCAGGTTTAGCATATGTCTTATTTTTGACTTTTTTATTTCCTTTTGAAGACTCTTGTTGACTCATGACTGTCTGAATCTGTATAAAAATAAGACAAAATAAGTCAAAAACGTTCGGGAAATAAGAAAAACATAACTGGGAATGGAATGGAAGATATAGTTTATTCAACCAATCATGTCAAAAAGCTTGCAGCTTAGTAAGAGTATAACTAAATCAGTTTGTTCAAAATACACTCTTTGACAAGATTTATAGCTGCTAATAAACTAATAGATGTGATACATAAGATATATACACATAATAACAGCCACCAATCAGCTCTTAAACAAGATCAACTATTCAGCTACCCCCACCCCTACTACTACTACTACTTAGAAAGGATGAAAATAGACCTCAGGAAGTTTCATCCAGTAGCCCTAGATATAATTGAGGCAATATATGAATAGCATGTCTACAGTGAGAAGTTTTAGAACCACGATGCTACGCTAGGATGCCACAACTGATAATTCAGAAGTAAATGAAAAGAAAAAGTACCTCTTTTAGCTAAAATGAAAAACAAGCACATTCATATAGAAATTAACAAAAAGAGATAAAATTAGCAGCCAATCAGCAATTCACATTGCTATGATGCAACTCAGAAAGGAATTTCTTAGTACTTACTACCCAAAAATGAAGAAGACTACATATTTGAATAAGTTCGTAAAATCCTTTGTCAATCATCTGCCTCCATCCAATCCCAATCAGTATCATTAAAGTCATCCTCCTCTTCCGATGTTTCCGTAGGTACATCTTGTAAATATTGTGCAACGGAAGGCATATCAATGGTATCTACAGGAAGATCTTCTCTCGACCATCTCACATCAGCAATATCAAGTAATCTTTCTGATGAACCAATATCATCATTAGTTTCCCTCCAAAATATTTCTTCAATATTAGGACAATTCTCTTCCTCCAAATCATACAAATCAATAGGAACTTTATTTTTCGCATAGTAAATATTTTTCTCAATTGGATCTTCAACATAAAATACTTGATACACTTGAGATTCCAATACAAAACGATCATCTGTACTACATTTTTTATTAAAGTATACGCGAGTCAAACCATATTCATCATTTTCATTATGAAACCAATCACATTTGAATAGTACTACAATAAAACAACCCCAATAATTGATCTCAATGATATCTTGAATAATTCCATGATAGACAACAATTCCATTGACAGGGTTTTGGTCCCTTGTACTAACAAAACTATCTGTTGTTGCTGACAAAGTCACTTCGCTATTTTGACTCTTACATGGGACATCCCGTGTTTTTGTATGAAATCGATATCCATTAATGAAATATCCAGTGTATCTTTTAGCCACAAAGTTAGGCCCTTTGGCTAGCTATCTTAAGTGATTGGACACTTCAATATTTTGAACGTTTTCCCTAAACGAATCACAAAATTCTCTGCTATGGATATTTGCTTTTACCCATGCATTTTCTCGAGTATGATTATCAAGTAAATTCTTATGTTCCCTGCAACTATATATTGCAATTTAATTAATATGAATTTATAAACAAAATCTAAAACACATTATCACAACGTATAAGTAAAATTCAAATCAAACAACTATTTTATCTTACTTGATGAATGTCTCGACTTGCTCATCTCCAGTATTGAACAAGATATATTGATGTGCTTCAAACCACTCATGATGCTCCATGTTGAAAGTCTTGCCTTTTCTTTTATTATCACTTCCGATTGGATGACCTATCTTAGGAAATAAAGGTGATAAATCATCTCTTTTTGCTTGAGTGACCTCATCATCCTTAGTTTGATACTTACTGAATCTTGTCTTTACCCAATCAGGTAGGAATCTTGAACAAAAGGTCAAACACTCCACAGCTAAAAATCCCTCTACTATTGATCCTTCTGGATTTTTTCGATTACGAACAAGCCCCTTGAATTCATACATATTTCTTTCACTAGAATACATCCAACGCAAATGAGTTGGGGCCCCAAGTTTAATTTCATCTACTAAATAGATAGGCAAATGTGTCATTATATCAAAAAAGGAGGGAGGAAAAATCTTTTCAAGCTCACATTCTATATTTATGATTTCAGCCTTTAACTTATCAAGATCACATCTTCTTATAACCTTACTACATATAGCTCTAAAAATATTTTCCAACCTAATTAGAATCAAAGACACATGTTTGGGTAACACTTTCCTGACAACAACTTGGAGCAAGTAATGCCGTATAAAATGAGCATCATGACTTTTGTATCTCGATACTTTCATCTCTTCAATTTGCACATGATTTGATATATTAGAGGCATACCCTTTTGGTAATTTGGCATCTTTTAAAACGGTGCAAAATATCTTTTTCTCCTCTGGTTTCATGGAAAAGCAAGCTTTAGCAAGATGAATCTTTCCAGTATCATCATCCACTACCAGTTGAAGCTCTTTGCATATCCCCATCATTTTCAAGTCATAGCGAGAATTTATGTGATCTTTGCACTTTCAAAGTATATCCAATAAAGTTCCAAGCAAACTATCACAAAGATTCTTCTCTATGTGCATCACATCAAGATTGTGCCTCAGTTTATTGGTTGCCCAATATGGCAATTCAAAAAATATCGACCTCTTTTTCCATGGACCATCATTCTTCCATTTTCTTTTCTTTTGCCCCTTTCAAAAAACATTATTGAATTCATGTAGTTCTTTAAGTACTTGTATGCCTGATAAGGGAGTAGGTGCAGCTTTATGCTCCTCTTTACCATCAAATGATTTTTTATGTCTTCTATATGGATGATCAAGAGGTAAAAATGCCCGATGGCCCATATAACACATCTTATGACTATGTTTGAGATATTGAGAAGAAGTATTATAATTACAAGTAGGGCATGCCCATCTCCCCTTGGTGCTCCATCCGGAAAGCATTGCTAAGGCTGGAAAATCACTTATTGTCCACAATAAACCTGCACGCATAGTAAATGATTTGTTAGTTTTGGCATCATACATTTTGACTCCCACTTCCCATAGTTCTTTCAACTTCTCAATCAATGGTTGTAAGTATAATCTATATCATTTCCAGGAGATGATGGACCTGGAATAATCATCAATAAAATTATATACTCCGACTTCATACAAATCCATGGTGACAAATTATAGATCATTAACATAACCGGCCATGTGCTATGGGAAATGCTCATAGTTCGGAATGGGTTAAAACCATCAGTTGAAAGACCCAATCTAACATTACGAGCATCACGAACAAAGTCAGGGTGTAAGGAATTAAAATCCTTCCAAGCTTCTCCATCAGCAGGATGTCTTAAATTTCTATCTTTGGGGCGTTCAGTAGCATGTCATCTCATACCTACAGATATTTCAGCACACATGAATATGCTCTGAAGCCTAGGCTTTAAAGGGAAGTACCTTAAACCTTTGCTGGAATTTTAATGCCCTTATTAATTAAACCATCATTAACATTCTTCCATCTTGAAGATCCACACACGGAGCAATTATCTAACTTAGCATTGTCTTTCCCAACTAACATGCAATCATTAGTGCATGCATGAATTTTCTCATAATGAAGACCTAAATCTTTTATCACCTTTTTTGCCTTGTAAAAAGACTCAGGTATCTGAGCAAATGGAAATGCCTCTCTTATCTAGTCTAACAAATCTGAAAAGGCAACATCAGTAAACTTGTGAAGACATTTAAACAAGTATAATCGGATGGTGAAGCTCAACTTAGAAAAGTTCTTGCCCCATGGATACAACTCTTGTTTTTCATCCTCAACCAATTTATTAAACTTTTTTGCATCTTCAGATGGTTCCTCCCTCACTCTTTCATGCCCCAAGTCATCTTCTACATTTAAAAAAGTATCATGAAGTAGTTTATCAATATCGTCATGCATGTCAGAACTTTCATCATCATTTGTTGGAGATGGCTCTTCTCTTGAGGAAAATCCTTCTCCATGAAAAACCCATTTGGTGTATCCATGAATGAATCCATGACAAATCAAGTGATCCTCAACCACATTTCTACAATGGCAATAACGATTAAAGCACTTTTTACAAGGGCATAATATTTCATTTCCTTGAGAGGCTCGTTCAAATGCCTTATCAAGAACACCCTACGTGACATTACACAAAATATTAAACTGATAATTATATTTCATGAGTATAGGCAGTATAAAGAGAACTTAATCTCAATGTTTCAAGATATTCTTTTACCTTTTTTATTCTAACAAAATCATGATTGTAAATCAACTGACTTGCACATTGTGTGAGTAAATTTTAATTAGACATTGTGTAGATTTTGATGAATTAATTGAGTCACGACAACTAATTTAGATTAGTAGAAGCTTGGGGTAATTGGGTGATGGAAGTTGATTAGAGTACTAGGGGCAAATTGCTATTAACACTATTCCAGACCTAACTCTCAAAAGGATAAGATCTCATTAGAGGAGGAAATCTGGTTCCTCAATTTTAGTTTCTCAATTTTATATTAAAGAAAGATGGTGGGGTAGAGTCAGATGGATGCTAGTGGGGGTGTGTAGTAACTGGTTTCTGTAAATAATTTAGTGAAGAGAGTCTGTTGTTTATGTCTCCTGCGCTGAGAAGGAGCGTCCGTGGTCCATGGGCTTTGCCACCGACCAAGGAAACAATCTCTTCCCTTAATGGCTCTCTTCCTCTTTAAGTAATCCTCTTTTTATTTAAATTAAACAAACCATTTCTTCTTCTCTTACTATAAGATAGCTCATCCTGCTTTGCCTTTGTTTACTTTCAAGATTCGGTCATACTAAGCGTTATATCTTATATCTTATAATACCCCTCTCTTTCAGATCCCATTAGCCTTCCTTTCTCTCTCTTGAAGTTCTGGAAAATTGGTTATATTCGAAAAGTTGGTCCCTATACCTGGATTCTTTCATTTTTTCCATTTCTGGAGTTATTTGTCCTTGGTTTCAGGTTATGTTTGAGCACTGGGAATATCAGGTTATGAACATAGGGTACTGTTTGATTTTGCAGTGATTTGTAGAGTAGTCAAAGGAACTTTGTTTTCTCAAGTATCAATAAAAATCAGATCTTCCTATGTTGCCAAGATGAAGTTCATGAAACTTGGATCCAAGCCTGATACCTTTCAGACAGATGGGAACAATGTCAGGTCAGATCTTCTGCAAGCTTTTTTTAAGTTTTCTTTTTCCTAAAAGAAGAAAAAGACTTCTTCTTTGTTGATGATATGGTCATCCATAGCTGTTTTCTTTTGCAGAATTGTAACTGAACTTCATATTCTCAAGAAAATTAATTCGTGTTTTTCTTTTTATGTATGTGGTGTTGAATAAATTGGCATTTTATTTAATGTCAACATCTAGCGCAACAATATGCATCAACCAGTAAGAGTTGAAACTATTGACCAGAAAAGGGGATCCATTGAGTTCAAAATGGGAATCCTTAACTCCTATAAACCCGGAATTCGCTTCACATGCCATAACTACCAACAACAGAAAGAGCCCATAAATGCAACTACTCCTCATTAAAGACATTTATGTATGTGACAGATTTATGTCTTCACCTTTTATAGTGAGTTGTAGATAAGGAAATTAACTAAAAATAGCAAGACTTGCAAGAACTAAAAGACTTTCCTAGTGGATATAATTGGATATTGAGATTTGATGAAAATATTTTATTTCTAAAAAAGTATCCCTATCTATATTTACTTGTCCTCTGTCTTATAATAGTGTATTGACTTTTGGGTGGGTGGGGGTTGGGGTTGGGTCCAGGATGTTTTTTTAGAAAATGGTTTAAGGATTATATCAAGTTTACTCTTTATCCTTATTTGTCTTTCCCCAAAGTCTATCCTATGACTTTGGTTTGATTACCATTCAATTTTCTATTTCTGGTATTGTTAGGAGAAACCTGAGAAAGAATGCCAAACTCTGTTTAAATTTTTTAGAAATTCATTCCTATGTGTATATGTGGGATAGAAGGGTGTTTTCTAGAGATTGACTCCATCTTTTATTGTTGTGAGTCCTTGACCTAACTGAAAAACAGATAGTCAAAATAAAGGTATCCAGCCATTTGAAGTTTCTAGTTCCACATTGCCTGGCATATTTGGTGGTCCATTTTGTCTTTGGCTTATGTGGAGCTTATTCAGTTAAATGACTGAGGCTCATTTCATATTGTTTGCTTGTATTAGGCTCTTAGCTATTGATTTCAAAAGCATTATACCTTTATTTCCAAATAAAGAATCAGCAAGTTAGATTTGGTCCTAAATCAAGTACCAAATCACAACCACAGAGATACAGGGAAACAAATCTATCTCTTAGGCACTTTTTACACCTTCCAACATGTGGGGACCTACAACTTGATTAACTCCTTCTTAAGGATACCTAAATTTAAATGAACTATATCCACATCATCAACAAAATCAACAAACACAGCCAATTTCAGAGTAATTCCTTCTTAACTCCTTATAGACTTAGCCGATTTCAGCATGACCCACTAAATCAACAAACACAAAGACTTTCAACAAAAAAAACCAAAGTAATGCAACACATATACTGTTCACAAATCAAAATGTATGTCAACAATAAGGTGAAATCAGCTCAATATAGTGAACATATGATAACATATATTGAAGAATCTGATGGAACTGGCTAAACATAGACTTCGTTTCAAAGAATCAACAGAGAACTTTGAAAAATTGGACACTAACAACAGCAAATAACATAGATTTCAGAAACCCATTTGTTATTCTTTATGATTTTTCAAAACCCTATAATGAAATTTCAGATTTTGAAAATAAAGTACATGAACTACAAATTACACATTGTGGGGACTTAGAAATAAAGAAATACGCAGAGAAATAAAAAATCATACCTCTCTGCAAGTTCAAACTTCTCTATGAACACAAGCCCTTGAGAACTTGAGACGTATTTCGTAGATCTTTGAGAGATTTGCAGCTCAACGAGGTTGTACCTCCGATAAACCAACCGAGAGACGCAGATTTTGGGTGTTTGAGACAACGATGATGAAATGCCCTAACGAAGCTTACCGGAGACAAGGAGTGAAATAACTCACTTTTTCTCGGGTCTTCTGAACTAGAGACGAAGAGGTACTGGAGATGAGGAATGCCCTAACGAAGCTTCATCTTCTTTGTTTGACAAATTGACAGAAATTTCAGAACTCTGCTCTCTCTTACTGGAGATGAGGAATGCCCTAAGAAGATGCACTCTGCTCTCTCTTACTGGAGACGAAGACAACAATGATGAACTGAGTGGAGAGAGTAAAACTTTTACTGAAAGGCGCCCCCTGTTTTGTGAGTGGAGGGAAATATAATATATTTTGCGAGTTGTTTTTTTTGGCTAGTAACCATTGCCATAGGTCCTCTACTGCGACGAATAGAATGAACTGTTGCCGTACTAAATTTATAGCTACAATTTTAACTCTAATAGCACGGTTTATGTTAATTATATATTGCCACAGTTCGAAACGTAGCTATAAGCCATATATTGCCACGGTTGTAGAACCGTTGCCAAATAACCATTGTCGTATATCAAATTTCTAGTAGTGAGTATTGCTGAAAAAATTTGATAGTGGCCGAACGACAGTTAGAGTTGTCGGGTAGGGGGATTTCTTAAGGTATATTATGGAATTTTGACAAGAATGAGGGGTAAATTAATTTATCCCTCTTTTTATATGTTTATCGGGTTGCGTAAAAGTTAGGCCTAGGCCCTACGGAACCCCCACTATGGGCCATCGAAATTTCTACGATCCACAGAACTTGGTCTCGTAGAGTGCAAATATCTAAATTAAGGAAATTGGCTTCATGGGCTCAATCAATCGTACATGGACATACGACTCATAGATTGGGTCGTATAGGCCCCCAACACTTGGACATTTTTAGGGAACTTACTGGGTCCACGAGCTCCATTCACAGCCATCACATTTTTCTAGGGGCGGTAAAGTTGTCTCGTGGACTGGATTACACAATACTTTTGCTCACTGGAAGTGTTCTAAAAGTCTGTATACAGGTCGTGGTTTGAAATACGGCTCATTGAACCTGTCGTACAAGCACTTTTTATTTCTTATTTAGCCAAAGATGGATGGCGTGGTCTTGTACCCGCACATTCTTCAAACACAGTGTTACCCTATATGCTAGTAGTCCAGAGTCCAAAAATTAAAATCAAAATGGTTAAATTAGACTACCTAAAAATCTAAAAAGCTAAAAATAAAACAAGAATAGTACTATTTTTTTACGTCATATATCTGGGGTTGCCTTTGAAGTAGCGCCTGATTTATTGTCATGGCATGACTTGGATAACTTGGTTACCCAAACTTCACAAGTGACCAAACTTCCATCTTCAAATCATTAGGTCTATTCATCAATTAACTGATGTTTAATATGAATTCTTCATCATTCAATCAAAACTTGAGTTGGCCTGATTTCATATTCGCTAGTGCTCGCCCAATGACTAGAAAGGACCTTCCTAAGATGATTGGGACTATGAAGTCGAATTTGCAATCCAAAATCATAAAGTTTGTGGGGAATACAAATTTCTCCACTTTGATAAGGACGTTGTATAATGTCCCTACATGCTTCTTCAACGTACAGTCAGCCATTAAAAATTGCATGCTCGTAGGAGTAGGGGCTCTAAAGCTTTGCTTCTCGAACACCATTAGAGGCATCACATTGGTGTTTATGCCTAGATCACATAATGCCTTTGCGAACTCAACATCTCAAATAGTGCAGGGTATGATGAATGTTTTAGAATCTTCTTGCTTCTGCACCAAGGACCTTGTTGCTATTGCACTGCAATGATAAAGCTCTTGGGAGAGCTCTTGGCTCACAGGCCAGTTTTTGGTGACCAAGTCATTCATGAACTTTGCATACCCAGGCATCTTCTTAACCCCTCAATGAGAGGAATATTGATAGAGAGTTACTTTAGCATGGAGATGAAGTGTTGGAATTTACTTTCCTTATCCTTTTTTAAAAGTCTTTGAGGAAAGGGAGGGGGAGGTCTAGGAATTGGTTTCAGCTTCTGTTGCATCACTCTAGCATCACTCGCCCCATCTTTGGCATTACCATCTTCAGTCTCTGTATCCTTTCTCTCCACCATCTCTTTACAAACATCATTATAATTAACTGGTATCACAAGGTCAATGGGTTGTTTTCCATCACATGTAGTCACTACCATACACTGCTCCTCATTCTTTAGATTCTGAAATGTGTTGTTAGGTAATGCACCTTTCTAACACTTGTTTAATTGTGTTGACATCTGACCAAATTTTTGCTACAGCTTCTTGATAGCAACATAATGAGACTTGAGTTTCTGATTAATGGTTGAGATGTTAGATTTCATCCCCTTCAAGGTCTCATATTGCGTATCAACCTTCTTCATAAGTTGATCAAACATCTCCTCAATTCGAGAGATATCAACACTCGAATCTCGATTATGTGGAGGAACATATGGACCATTTTTGTAACTATCTCCACATACCTGATTAGCATATCTATCCATTCCCTTGTTCTTTAATAGTAGCCTCATTGCTTGTTTTCCCTGAAAGCGCCATCCCTATCAAAGTTCCAGCCTTAGTTTTCTTGACCTTGGTGCTAATAGTCATACCTGGGAACTTGGACGTCGGTTCGGTAAGCAGCTATTTGATCAATGACGATGCAAATGTTCTTTTCATTGTAAGGCTCCTAGTACATGGGTGGTCGTGATGGCTAAGGAATTGTTGCATTCACACATTCTTGGTTTTGCTTCATCAACAACTCCATATTGGTACTTATCTGAGAAGGCTCTTGTATCATGTCCTCATTTATCTTTGCTTGTACTTAACTAATACTGACTGTGAACGAGCACTTAGTTGTTGAGTAATCTCTCATCCCCCATGCACGATTTGTGTTGACCTCTTTATCCAACCTTTCAGCGATCACCAGAAATGGAAGATCTAAAAATGAGCCTCCCAGATAATGTCATCAACGACTTTGCTATTCTCATCCAGGTTTCAATAAAATATCTCAAATAAGGCATCATCTATGATCTTGTGCTCAAGGACACTCCTTAGGACTTTGTGAACCTTTTTCACATGGCGTTGATCGAACCACTAGGCATTTGCTCAAAGTTATTGATCTGGTCCTTCAACTTCAACATCTTTGACCTCAAAAAGAACCTCTCCAAAAAGTCCTCTTGTAGTTTTTCCTAGTTGGTGATTGAACTCTGTGAGAGCTCGGATAACCATAGTGTTACCTATCCTATTAGAGACAATTGGAAGATACAAATCCTAACGACCTCCATCGACAAATTCTGGCTTCCCATCATGCTTCTATAACGAAGACAATGTTGTGTAGATGGTTATGTGGATCCTCTGATGTAAACTCGCAAGCAACTTGCAATTTTGAAGCATTTAGATTAATTCACTTGAAATAACAAACTTTTTGCCATCCGGTAGTAGAGCTAACACAATAGCTCACGTGACATCCATCGCCAAAGGGTGAAGCTAATATTGATTACATGTATGAGCCGTGACTTGAAGTCCTATGGTGGTGGATTAACATCGTCAAGTGGAGGTGGGTTATTATTGTTATGATTATGCTTGTTCAGTGTTGCATTCATTGCCTCATTTGCAGCATTGTTCGCATTGTTTTGGGCCATTTTTCTCAGCTTTTTGGGATATCAGGGTCAAATGAAGTCAAGAGTAAGCCTCAACTTCTAGTGTTTTGCATACACTACACCCGCACACTGAAACAAAACAAAAATGATAAAAAATGTAAAATGAGAGAAATAAGAATTAATTCCCAAATTACTCAAATTAAATCAACTAGAACAAGTGTTGTGAAACTAATGAGAGGAGTAACTAGGGTATTGTGTTCCCCATGATGTCCTAAATTGGTCTTACTATATAACGATAATCTTCTTTAGTGTGTTGTATGCAAAACATTAAGTTATGTTTACCAAACCCATTGATCCTGGTGAAAAGTAAATTTCATTACGTTATTATATCTATCTCTGCAGTGTGACATTACTAACTCTTACCTATTGACCCAGTACAGCCTCACCATGATTCAGTTTGGCGGATTACACAAGAAGAAATCAATCGAATCCTATTAATTAATCTCTTTTTTCATTCATTACTACCTTGATCCAGTCAGTAACATCTAGGCGAGTTCTAACATTAGACTCCATTAAAAATCATTCAAAACAAAGAAACTTAATTAATACATGCATGCACACTTTTAAAGAATTATGAATTATCTCATTTTACCTTGGTAGTTCTTGATGGTTTTTACAACACTAGTTGTGGACTTAGCTATGGATAATCATTGAAGATGCAATAACCATGATATGAACTAACATAATCAAGCATTTAGAAAGATAAATTTAAGAACAGGAAATCCAAAACTGTTCACATAAAATCACAAAGTATTGATCAAAATCACTAAGTTTTGTTCGAAGTGTTTCTATACACTTTGCTCTTTGTTTCTGGTCATTCTCTCTCGTTCTCTACCAAAAATAAACTAAAAACCCAATTTATAATAACTAAAATACGAGTCCAAAAGAAAATAGAAGAATTGGATTTGGCAGGCAATATGACTAGGGTTACGGGTCGTACTAAGTTTTACAGCCCATACTTGGGCTTCGTAGTCTTCAATTTTCAAAATTGGGCACAACTTCTATAAGACCTTTCTATGGGCCATATTCAAATCGTATGGGGTTTCGTCTGACAACTTTTCAACATGTTCCAAAATCTAATCCTCATGGTACGAAACTTGATCCATGGCTCGTATAAAATTCCACGACTCGTCTGACAGTTCTTGAATGGAACTTCAGAAAATATGCCCTTCACTAGATCTTAGCTACGAACCCACTCTACGTCTCATTTAAATTTCCCTGGCCCGTAGAGTGCTTCGCACATCACAAAAAATGCAGCAACTGCAACACATAGCCTAAAATCTTGCCAAATCCTATAATTCTGAAAAAGAAACATAAAAACACATCAAACCGACTAATAATGCTTTGAGAACCCACTAAAAGTTTTAAGCATCAAAAGTGTTGTATTTTTATAGCACATCAATGCCCTCAACTTAAAATTATTTCTTGTCCTCGAGCGAAGGACTTAATTTATATAAGCAGTACATTAACACACGAACCTCAGTCTAATGGCACACATCATCTCCAAATCAAGCGTAGATACCTACACTACTCATCAATGCATATCAGATAGCTATCAAACAAACCAGTGTAGATCAATATATATGACATTGCAACTATTGCAAGTAAGATAACCATAGATAACTGACAGCCACAGAAATAGCCTAACATCAGTAACGTATTGCAAGTGCCCTCACAAAAAAGAAGTCATATATCCCACTCATGATAGAAATTTCAGATTCAACGCTTGGGACTAAACAAAATCACTCATGCTCATAATAGATATTCAAATACTGTTCTCAATACCATATGCTTACTCATATACTCACAACTATGACCTTTGACTACTTTGACTAGGATCACTATAGGACTTTCTTGACTTGTAACATAGCCTTAGGGTCTTTGTTATGATCTTTTAGGAACATGGTGACTAATAACCTCCTTGACAGTGCGTTATTCTACACTTTTGCCCCACCAACAGTGTCATTTCTCAACTCATTCTCCCTTTCTCCTATTTCAGACTTTTTTGGGTGCCTTACTCTCATTATTTTAGCTCATTGGGTTCTATTTTCACATTCTTTTTTTAGCATATACTTTAGGCATCTATTCCTTTTTCATACACCTATCGCAAATTTTATCCCCTTTTCTTTTATCTCTAGTTCCACCCCATTTTTTGTGTTACCCTTATACCAACCACCCTCAACTTAGGCTTTTGGTTTGAGTCAAGGTGTACAATATTCAACCTATGAACCAGGCCACTTTTGGTAGCCAGTCTCAACTTAAACTTTTTGCCTCAATCAAGGTACACAATATTCAAGGAAGGACAAGAGCCAATTAAAGGATTTCACATTCAACAAGGCTAGGTTACTAAGGCTTTTACAAAGAAAAGAGTATATGCAAAGCTAAAACATTGGGATCAAGGATACATTACACATTTGGTTGGTCAGTTAGGCTAAGTGGACTAATATGAACAATGGCCTAAGATCCTTTCCTAACTAACAAACCTACAATCTAAGTTACAGTAATAGGGAAAGTTCTATATTAAAGTACCATATAGGAATGTCACGACTCAGACCTAGGGCCTAGGGTTGACATAGTGAATGGGAACGCGAGAGTCCCCAAACAAGCCTCAAAGTATCGATATTCACATTATCGGTTCGGAAGCACAAAGAATAGTAAACACATAGGTCTAAAGGATGAGAAAGTAGGACTCGCTCTATGGGGGTGTCATAGGGAAAGGGGTTAACATGGTTAGAAATAACACAACCACATACATACTAAGGGGAGGCTAAGTATGACTCACTCTATGGGGGAAATTCAGGACTTACGATCCTTCACATTATAACACTTTCCCATACGATAAAGCTCTTAACCAATCAATATAACGATAACCAATAAATGTCTATACCCATAAGTAGAATCTCCAATTATAACACTTAACAAATAAACGTAAGGAGGTTAAAAGATGTCCAACAATGCCTCTAGTGCTAAGATAGGACGGGGGCCTTGACATACCCCGGGCTCACCCTCAAAGTAAATAACGCAAATGAATAAAATAATATAGGTAGAGGAATGGTGGTTTGTCCTTGGAAGATAGGACTCACCACAACAAGAAAATCTCAAGATCCAAGCTAGACGTCATACGGAGGATAAATGTAGTCCTCGATCCCTACCAAGTTAGATCATGTAGGAAAAAGTATATGTTAATTCATTTCAATATACTAAGTATTCAAGCATACAATGCATATGACTTACCGAACCTGCATTAAATGTTTGATGGCAAGGGAACATAATACATAAAAAGATATATAGCAAGAGATATAGTGTGTGATATGTCATGAAACCAACGATGAAGAAAATGCACAAATGCTCATATACAATGGGGATGAACTATAACCGATAAATCAAGCCCATGCAAGCTATTATATGAATTAGTCCGAGGAAGACCTCCTATCAGTAGGAGAAGATTATTTTCCAAGGGTAACTTACATCACACATTACGACCCAATCATTTCAGTGGATGGATACCTTTCTTATGACCCTGTCATTTCAGAAAGATTTCCCATATCATATCATATCAATAAATGAATAACCATCCCTTACGACCTGGCTATTTTTGTGGTGGCTAACATTCTTATGCTGGCACATAGTTCAATGAATGGGAGAGGACCCTTGGGGATAGCCCTGACGCTTCCAATCCATCGGTGCTAAGTCAATACATCCCACGAGAATACTTATACATATACATGCATCCAAAAGAGGCATTAGTCATTTCAAATCCTTTCAATGCATATTTAGGCTCAAAAGACAAACCATAATTCATAATTATGATACTCATGCATAAGAATAGCTCATTTATTAGACGATATGGTGCAAGTACCCATCACCTTCAAAGAGCCAATAATAATAGACATGTATGTGATCACATTCTTGTCATAACCAATAACTTATCAAAAATCATTTGCATAATCATAATTGGGCTTCACCCACTTCATAATTTTCATAAAATCCAATGCTCATGAATGCATATGCTATGAATGAGATGAAAATAACATGGGTAATATAGATTAAAACTTAAATGAACAATACATAGTGAGCTTCAAGCTTTAAAGGGGACATGCACTTCCATAACTTCATAACTTCAATGTAATTCATCATATTCGGGGTTAAATCAACTTAAAATTAACAAATAAGCACAACATATTCTTCAATTGAATTTAATAAAAAATAATACTGAAAACCCAAATTTAAAGTAAGCAGAAATTCCATAGATTTCAAGTAAAAGAGTTTGGGTTTTCTTGGTTGGAAGGGACCAAGAATCAAACCCACATACCTTAGCCAATGAAGAAGATTAAAGAAGAAATTTGGTGAAGAAAGAGCCCTTCCTTGATTCCCAAGCTTAAATTCCCACTAGAGTTCTTTGAGAGAGACTTGAGAGAATTTTAAATGTAAGGAATGAATTCGAATGAGAGGAATAAAGTTTAGGTCATTAAGAAGTCTTTAAGTAGCATAGGAAGCTACAACAGATCGTTAGAATGATCCTTAATTATTAGGACCATATGGTCCATGATTGCTATACAGACCGTATACTTTTCCATGATCCAAAACATGGGAAAAATTCACTTGATGAAGGTCTAAAGTGGTAATCCCATACTTATAAGTTTTGTACAAAATCACTCATACGAAGGGTCACACAAGCCATAAAATGCTACGCGGGCCGTGTGACTATCCCGTACCACTAACCTTAGAATAAAGCTTTCATGGTAAAGTTCCGAGATGGTGATTCCATACATAAAACAATTTCACTTCGGAAGCCATACAGGTTGTACCACCTTGTACGGATCATATCCTTGACTGTACCACCATACTTGGTCCCAAACTGTGGGATTTAAAGACTAAGGCCACCACACAACCCATGTGCGATCCATGTGTGGTGTGCCTTTGTTCGAAACTCCACTTTTATAGGCCAAAATTTCTCATAAGTCTAAGAGCCACTCCATGGAGGGAGCACATGGTCTGTGTAGCCTCACATATATCATGAGGGCTCTTATGGAGCGTTACCTTGGCCCAAAACCTCCCGAAGCTGATAATTTCAAGCTCCAATGAGGTTGTACATCGTTTGGGTCCTTACATCATTTCCCTCTTGGGAGCATTCATCCTCGAATGTGCAAGAGCAAGGCTTGAAAGGCTTGAGTTAGAGTATAAAACATTCAATCACAAGATACAATGTATTTTCATTACTTGAAAATCGTAAAGTCATTAAAATTCATGTTAAAATGTATTCATATTATTCAAAATATCATAGAAATCATTTTTGCGCACATGTATGCATGTCATGTCATGAAACTCAAGAATGAAAGAGTTAGGACCACATGGAAGAGAAAGAACCTAATACCTTAGGCTTGAGTGGATTGGAAAAGATAGGGATATCATCTCATCATGTCAAATTCTGCCTCCCTTGTAGCACTCTCCACATGTTGATTCCTCCAAAGAACCTTAACCGAAGCCACATCTTTGTTACGTAGCAGCTTCATTTACCTATCCAAGATCTCTACCAAAATATCCTCATAAGACAAGTTCTTCTAAACCTCAGCACCATCCAAAGGCACAATAGTACTAGGATCACCAAACAACTTTCTCAACATAGACACATGGAAGACCAGGTGAATAGAGCTCAAATAAGGAGGCAACTCCAACCTATAAGCCACATTCCCAATTCACTCAACATTCTCATAGGGGCCTATATACCGGCATCTTAACTTTCCTTTCTTTTCAAAACACATAAAACCCTTCATAGGTGAGACCTTCACATACACCTAGTCACCGACATGACACTCAAGGTCCCTTTTCCTAACATCCAAATAAGACTTTTGGCGACTTTAGGCCATCTTCAACCTCTCCCTAATCAACTTCACTTACTCCATATCCTCCAACACCAAATCTGGCCCAACAAAAGCCATCTCTCCCAACTCAAACCACCCTACTGAAGACCTATATCTCCTGCCATACAAAGCCTCAAATTGTGTCATACGAATGCTACTATGATAGTTATTATTATAAGAAAACTCAATGAGTGGAAGATGGTCATCATAATTACCTTTGAACTCCAACACGCATTCCCTTAACATGTCCTCCAAGGTTTGAATTGTTCTCTCGGCTTATCCATCGGTTTGAGGCTGAACAACCTACACACACCATGTAACCTTACAAACTTTTGGATGTACAACCTTGCATAATCATCGGTACTAAAAGTAGTCTTGACCGGTTGGAAATGAGCCAACTTAGTCATTTGGTCAACCCAAGTGGAGTCAAATTTCCTTTGGATCACAAAATCCATGTTCACATCTTCCCATTTCCAAGTTGGAATCTCAATGTCTTGAGTCAAATTACCGGGCCTTTGGTGCTCTACCTTTACTTTTTGACAATTAGGGCACTCAGATACAAACTTGGCTATATCCTTCTTCATAGCATGCCACCAATACACCTCCCCAAATCCCAATACACCTTAGTAGATCCCAAATGAATAGAATAATGATAGTTATGGGCTTCACTCATCATTACCCTCCTAAGATCATGGACATCCGGAACACATAACTAATCTTGATATCGAAGCACACCATCTCCCCCCGGCGAGAAAACCTTTATTTTCTTTTTGACAACTAATTTCCTCAATTCAACCAATGATGGATCTAGATCTTGCTTATAATTTACTTCAACAACCACCGAGGATTCGGCCCCATTTTGAACATGAATACCACCATCATTAGAGTCGATCAACCTAACACTCAATCTAGCCAAATGATGAACATACTTTACCAACTCCTTCTTCTCCTCCTCAGAATGAGCTACACTTCTCCCAAGGTTAAACAGAAAAAAAACGTCATTGAGTGTCAGATATGGGACTTTTTTCAGCGAGGGCACTTGCATTGCATTGTTAGCACTTGACTTGTTCAGTGATTGTGGATTGTTGTTACACCCTTGCTTTTTATAGTTGGGTTTTCACATGAACCCATTTATATTGGTTTGCTAGATAGCTATCTGATCCTGTTTTTAAAAGTTGGTGTGGGTCTCTTAGTCTGAGATTTATGTGATGCATGCCATGGGATTAAGGTCTGTGTGTTACTGTATTGTCTATATAGATTGAGTCTGTCACTTGAGGACAACCAAAAATTTTAAGTTGAGGGTGTTGATGTTCTTCCAAAATACAACACTTTTGATGCTTAAAACTTTGAATTTTGTGTGTTCTCAATGTGATGTTAGTTGTTTTTTATGTGTTCTTGTGTTTATCTTTGCAGGATTACAGGTTGACCATGATTTTGAGAGAGAAGTACAAAGTTGCAGAGTTTTGTTGTTATACGAGACCATTTACAGATCATAGATCATTCTACAAGCCGTATAGAGATTTCGTAAGGAATTCCAGTTAGGCCCAAATTTTTGAAGTGATTCTATAAATATGCAGCTGAGCCGTAGAGCAATATACGAGTCGTAAAAGAGGTTTCATGGTCTGAGGATCAAAGGATGAAGATTTCTAAAGTTCATCAGACGAGACCCCCTTTACGGGTCGTAAATAATATTACGAGTCGTAAAGAGGTATCGTAAAGCTGAAGTTCGCTTTCTAGAAATAATGTACGAGACCACGATTACGCTCCATAGAAGTCAATATGGGTCGTAAAGTGCTTTCGTAAGGCATGTCAACCAGTTCTCCTAAGTTATTTAGGATTTGAGTTTTAATGATTATAAATAAGGGTTTTAGGTTATTTTTCAAAATTCTCGTTAGTTTTGAGTAGTACTCAGAGAGCTCACTAATTTAGAGTGTGAAAATTATAAGAGTGTCTTTGAGAACACTTGTAGTTGAATTTGATTTTGAAGCTTGTGGTTCTTAATAAAGTTGGATTGGTTATTCTTAATTCCATTATGTAAGCATTTGAGTATGTACTCTCAATTCATAATTCTTTCATCTACACATAACATGAGTAGCTAAATCCACAACTAGGGTTGTGAGAACCATGAAGAATTAACAAAGGAAAATCGGATAATTCATAATTCTTGGAAGGTGTATGTATGTATTAATTAATTCTCTTCGCTTTGCATGTTATCTAGTGGTGGCCAACATTAGAACTCACTTAGTGTTACTGACCGGACCTAAGTAGTAATGAATAGGAAAAGAGATTAATTAATAGGATTCAATCGATTTTTCTCGTCTAATCAACTGAACTAGGACAAGGGGAGTTTGTACTAGGACTAATAGGTAATGGTTAGTAATGCACACTATGGAGATGGGCCAAGTCACATAGTGAAATTCGCCTCTCATATTTGACCAAAGGACATGGTGAACTTAAATAATCGTCCAGAAGGCTATATACTAGAAAAGAATTAGGTTATCTGGTGATACTGAGTTGGGGAATCATGGAGAACACAATTCCCTAGTTTCTCTCTATATTGATTTATCTTATGCTTGTTAGCGTAGTTTTATTTTCTCAATTGATTATTGCAAACCCCACTTTGGGGAATTGAGTTGGTTAACCATTCAAATTGCAAATTAGTGAATTCTCATGAGTCTAAGTATTCCCTATGGGTTCGATCCTAACCTTGGTTAGGTTCTATTTCTTGACAACGACTATTTTATCCCTTAAAAAAGAGGTGCAACTTGTGTGACATCTATCATTGGAGATGTGGAGTTCGCAAGGGCACTATGTGATCAAGGTGTCAGTATTAATTTGATGTCCCTTGTATTCTTCAAGAAGCTAGGATTGGGCGCCCCTACTCCAACGAGCATGCGGTTATTGATGATTGATCTTACTGTGATGAAGTATGTGGGGATATTATACGATGTGCTGGTCAAAGTTGAGAAGTTTGTATTTCCCATAGATTTTGTGATCCTAGATTGTGAAGTCGACTTCGACGTCCCAATCATCTTAGGAAGACCGTTCGTGGCCATTACATGAGTACTAGTGAAAATGGATGCCGGTCAACTCAGGCTTAGGTTGAATAATGAAGAGGTTGTCTTCAATATCTGTTAGTCTATGAAGAGGCCAGATGAATTTAAGAATGAAGTCTTGACGATTGGTGAAGTCTGAGCAATCAATTTGTCCAAGTTGTGCCGCAATAATAAATTAGGCGCTGCTTGAGAGGCAACCCAATGTCTTTGATGTTATAGTTGTAATGGTAGTTTTATTTTCAGTTTTAGACTCATAGGTGGTTTATTTTCTTGTATTTTTGTTGTAATCTTTGATACTTGAGTTGGTTGCATATAGGATAACAGTGTGTTCTATGAAGAATATGCGGGTACATGACTAAGTTAGCATTCTTCGCTGAGAATGGGATCGAGAAGTGCCTCTATTACTATTTTTACGGGCCGTAAAATAAATTTATGACTTGTACACCATCTCCCAGAGATTTCTAGTAAGCGAAAAAAGTTGGGCACTCCAGCCTATGAGCCAGCATTACGATCCGTAGATAAAACTAAGGGTCATGAATTGAGCTCATGGACCTCAAGTATGTTTCTGAAACTTTACCAAGTATTGGGGTCTCTATGACCAACTCTACGAGTCGTACTTCACTTTACTACTCGTAGACTGGTCCGTCAAACCTAGTCGTGAAAACTAGGGTTTGGATGTTCTGTATAACCACAGTTCACGAGCTGTAAGATACTCTACGGCCCGTAATCAGGGTTTCATAGAGTGTAGGTCCATCAGCTTTTAGCTGATCCAGTCAAAGTATAAATAATGGGGTAAATTATTTTGACCACATGTTAGCCCTAACTTACAAAACTACCCAGTCATTGCCCACCCCTAAGTAATTTTGACCACTACCGGGGATCAACTCCCACCTTTTTCGGCAAGTTCTCCAGGAACCTAGGATTTTAGCATTTCTTCACCTCCTTCATCTTCTACAATCAAGTCGCACAACTGGATAAGTTTCCGGTTAATCTAATACCTTTAATTTGGCTATGTTTGTATGATTAAATTGCAAATTATGATGGGAATGGTAGTGTTAGACCCAAATCCATGGCTGCAATTAAAAAGTTGATGTTTAAATTATGGTTGCCCATTCTTGAAATTGATGTCAAAGTCCAAAATTAAGTGTGGTTGCCTTGATTGTATGATGCTGAGGTCTCCACGACACATTTATCAATGCAAGTCAAATAAACTAGTTTAAAGATCAAAATACTAAAACTGGCCTCGGTATTTCCAAAAGTTATTTCAAAACCACCTCTAGCATTAGTTTCACATTTTCAACTTTTAAAACTCAGGATTTTAGTTTCAACCATACTAATAGTTCAAATTAGGCTCAAAGCAATTTATGAAAGGGTAAAATATTAATTTTCACAGATAATGTCAAAAATGACCAATCAAGTTATTATAGTTTTGCTCGAGATGGACACATGACATCAGCATAGATATTGATGATGATGTGTCATAGGGAATCAAGTAAAAAAATCTATAAGAGTTTCATTGATTAAGATTTTGGAGCATGGACTAGTTCAATTAACATGAACCTGTCTTGTCATCGCATTAACTTGATTATCTTTGTATCAAATAAAGTGGGAGTTTGTGGTTCTAAGTAAGTAAAGGACCTATGTTTCAAATAAAAAATAGATACTTCAGGTATATTCTTAGAAAATTCATTAAATTACATGAAAATATTAGCTTGCACTCATAATAATATTTTCTGGTGGAGCATTTTCATTGAATAAAGTATCTACGGACTCGAGTGGAGCTTTTTATTGGCTCATATTGTATAATACTTTTCCATATAAATAGTAGTTTTCCACTTGTAAAGGGATAGATCTTAAATCATATAAAGCAAGATGCATACAAATTAATCAAGAAAAGAAATACTATTCACTTTTACTTGGTGTTTTGGGTGTTTGTTGTCATGTACATCTGACTTCTCCTTATTGTGAAAATATAGTGTTTAAATATTTTTCCATAAATTGTGGCATTAGAAATCAAATATAAATCTTAGACATGTACTATTTTTAAAGAAATCTAGTCAACTTACTTGTATATTTTTAGAAAAACTTTAATTATAATAATTGGATTTTTTTTTTACATAAATATCCAAGTGTTCTATTGTATGTTCACCCCACAATGCCAAAACTACAAAGATTATAATTAATTTATCATATTTATCATGTAGGCTTTTTTTATTTGTTCAAATTAATGTTTAGATAAGATCCTCTTATATTTTCAATTTAAGACTTTCATTAATAATTATGCCTTAATATATTTCTTTAACAATTAAATTAAAATTAATTTATAATTGAAATGTGATTGCAATTACTATAATCTCCACCAGACACAAAATGTTAATTATAAATTTTGTGAAAAATGTAACTCATTTTTACTTTTCTCCATTCCGGACTTTCTTGTGAAAGGTATGAGTATGTCTATTTACATATCCTCCCCACTTTTATGAATATATATCAAGCAAAATTCATTAGAAAAATGAAGTTATCGGTGGATGATAGCACTAGTGTTCAAGGCAAATTCATCGATACCAACCATTAAATTGTTGGAAGCTTTTATTTTTATTAATTATATAAATTCTTATAAGTTAGGTAATGATGTTATTATATGGTGTTGTATTCAAGTTTATTTACTTTAATCTTGAAAATTAGTTAGGTCTTTTTTTCTTCTAAAATTTGCTATCTAATAAAATATGGCAAATCATATGAGATTGTGGTTATAAGGGTTTAAAAGTTCTTGATGGATGATAATAATAGTCTCCCTTTGCCTTTGAATGAGAATGAATCCTTAGATCTTAAATTATTGATTGGAAATAATTGTATAAAATAAGTAAATTTCAATTAAAACATGTGATTCAACTTTTTAGATTAAAAAAAAAAACCCTCTTCAAATTTGGAATGATAAGGAACCTTTGGATCTTAAATGCAAAAGTTGTTTTATGAAAATAAGAAAATTTCATTTAATTGTCTTAATATACTGAGATAAGAAAATGATACATTTTTAGGATTAGCAAATCAGATGATTTTTCAAAAATTTAATTATTATATCACCTAGAACTATGTAACATTCAAAGTTACTGCTATTTATTTATACATATTAAATAATTATCAGTATGATATTTTTCAAAAGAGTGTAACTTAATTTTTAAAATAATGTTTAAACAAAATAAATATTTTGCACAAATTAACTAATTGACAAGAATTTAACACTACCAAGTAATATTAAATTATTGAAAAAAGTAGATGTTCCTATCATACTAATTGTACTTGGGTCAACTTCTATATGTTAATAAAAATATATATAGTGGTCTGACTCAATCTTTTCATTAGATATTTATGATCAAGGAATTTATTACTAGTAAAAGCTTATTCACACTCGATATTTATACTAGATTAAAATGTGTGATGGTTTTCAAATTCAAAACATCAAGGGGATTAGGTGAAATCAATATACTCTATCTAAAATATAACACCAAAATATTTTTATGTGATATTCCACAAACGACATTTATTTTAACATAAAGAATCCTCTATGACGTCATATACTAATCAATAACTATGATTTATATAAAAAAAATAAAATGAAAGAGCTCCTGCCTCATTCAAATTTTCTTTCATTTTCTTATATGTAGTAATTATTGAGGATTTTTGCTCATCTTGTATTTCTTTATAGACTATAGTAGATTGTATATAATGGTTATTGTGTTACTTCTTTTTAATTGAGATCTAATTAGAAAAATATCATGATTTTCTAATAAGTTGACATTTTTTGAAACCTTTATTTTGATGATTTTTAGAGCTTATAATCATATCTGACGACTTTGATAGAGGTGATTCATCAAAAAATCATGGATTAACAAGTGTTGCTGATAAGGATGTAAGTCTATTTGAGCATTTAATTATATATTTTGACTTGAGCTTTTGTTATTAATGTAGTTTTATCTTAAAAATATGTGTACATGGTAATAATATAATTATTCTGAGTTAAAGTGAATGGAAAGACTCTACATTTGTGTATCGAGTGTTTATATTACTGAGTCGTAATCTTCGTTTGCAAAGAGCTAAAAATATGTTATATATACTTTGACAGACATTGATCCGTGGATTGGTCGAGTGTAGTCAAGAAGTTGATCAAGAAATCATAAGTCATTCAATCTAGACTCAATAACTTGTAGTATCGCACCGACCTTTTATACCATTAAGGTGATTGCACCTTACATGTTTAAAATAGTTGAGCTTAATTTTATCACATCTTGAATTTTATTGTTTCTTTATTTTGTATTTTTGTTAATTATTTTTGTAATTTAATTTATTACAGGCCACTTGGTCAAAAAACCACATTGGCACAAGCAACAAGTCTTGTGATGACAGGAGGAAGTAGTGCGGGCATCCGTAGAAAATCTTATAAATCTCAAAAAATAACAGTTAACTATAACAATGTGGTTCTAAAAAACAAAGGAAGAGAACAACAATGAAGCCCGCATTGTCCAAAAGAAAAAAAGGATGCTTCGTGAGTGTCTAAATTAATTCTTTCGATAAGAAAGCTATAATTATATTATATATGCTTAAACTAATTTACAAATGAATTGATGATTGTTTTGTTTGTATTGGCGAATGATTATTTCTATTTCTAAACTTTTGCCTATATTATTTATGAGATTTTAAAAATCTTGAGTTAGTTAAGAGTTTATGTTTACGAGATTATAAATTATAACACCATTTGCGTATTGAATTATTTTTGATGGATAAATGACATATATTAAGTGAAATTTTTCACATAAATATCTGGTTTTTTCTATAAAGGTATTGTTTTTTTTTTAACTCACAAGTTCAAGTGCAAAACACTTCTTCATGTCATAATATTGTATAAAATTTTATTTATAGTGTAGAAATTTGTATTTAACCTTTTTTAATATAAGTAACGTGGAAAAGTTAACTATAGTATTTTTAGCATCAAACTACAAACACTGATATGTTACTAGTCACCTTAAGGAAAAAATTTCCCTATAAATGCTTATATACGAGTTTATTTTTTCAACATCATTTCAAAGTGTATATAATAATATTTTCTTCTCTACATGAAATTCAACACAATAACAAATACAATATTTTTACCCCCCAGCTTCCAAAGTTGTCGAGGAGAAAGCCATATGCATACATTAGCGAGATTTGAATTAGGAAACATAAAAGAAAGGAAAACTCTTATTCAACCTGCTTATATAAAATATTAGAATATTAAGTTGATTTATAATTAGAAAATACTTCTTATAGTTAGTGTTATATCATGTTATAGATCTCTCCTACCCTCAGAATTTCAATCTATATGATGTAGTTGGACTTGACCCTTATTTTAAGAAATAACTAGAGTCTAGTAAAATTTGTGATCTAAAATAAGCCATACATATTTTGTGTGACTATAAATTATTTAATATAGTATTTAAAAATAAAATTATTACTAAATATAGAAATATATCATTCTCTTTGAAACTCATTAAAAAATAAAGTTTCGTGTTGCTTAAGATTATCCTTTCATATTTAGAATGTACTATTGCCTTATTTTCCATATTATTATGTTATTTCTTGTTTAGGTTGACTTGCCTTGGTTGATTTTGGCAATTTTCATCAGAACCAATTTTGGGTCGTGATACATTGGGACTTGTATTACTTTTAGTGTCATGTACACGTTAATGTATTTTACATATGACGCTAGGTCTTCGGGGTATTTTAGAGTTGTGGTTTACTTAATAGTTTATTTAGCTTATTGAGTTGTTATTTTTATTTTATTTTTCATGTACTTTTGCTTTTGCTTCTACCTGTATTATCATCATCTTAGGCCGGTTGTCTTGGTGGGTTAAGACAAATCTTGGATACTAAAAATGATTTTTCATTGATCTAATTTTTTGCACTAACAAAATATTGGCTGCTATAAAATAGGTGAAGAATGAAGTAAATATTGCTACTAATCATTGAAGATGCTCTTAACAATTGTCTACTTATAGGAAAAGTTAATAATATTATTCGTCTTCTAAAGATACTAAGTTATAAATGAAATATTAAGGTAGAAATCAAGAGAAATATAGTATATATAATCCATGATTCGTTTACAATAATCTTTTAACGTGAACTTCCCAATAGAACTTTCCTCTCTTCATTGAAAGGTAAGATATTTTGCATTTTTATCTATGAAGTATGAAAACTCAACCATAACAAAGTGTGAATGCAAACTATGAGCTCAAACATTTTCACGTCTTTGTTTGTGGTGCTTTAGGAAGTTGGGGTTAGAGTTGTTAGCACTTATCATGATAATATAGTATTTAAAATTTATTCCATAAATTGTGGCATCACTAACCAAATATAAATTTTAGATTTATACTATTTCTAAAGAAATTTAGTCGGCTTTTCTTTTTTTTTAGAAAACTTTAATTATAATGATTGGGTATTTTTACGTAGATATCCAAATGTTCTATTGTACGATCACACCACAACGCCATAACTAGAAAGATTAAAATTAGTTTGCCACCTATAACACATAGGCATTTTCTTATTTGTTTAAATGAGATCCTCTAACATTTTCAAATTAAGATATTTAATAGCAATTATGCTTTATTGTGTTTCATTAATAATTTAATTTATACCATGGTGAAATATGAATGAAATTATTGCAATCTTCATCAGACACATAATGTTTCTTATAAAATTTGTGAAAAATATAACTCATTTTTACTTTTCTCCATTCTGGACTTTCTTGTGAAAGGCATGAGTACTTTTCATTTACATATACTCCTAGCATTTACGATTTATAAAAATAAAATTAATTATATATGCATCTACGTACACACACAGACCTGTCTTTATAAAGATTTTTCTCTTAAAATCATTAAGATTAAACCCAATTTGGATAAAATAACTATTTTGCCTTTTTCAAAAGTTGCCTTGAGTCATTTCTGGTAGAGTCTAAAAGTCCAATTCTGAAAACCTTAACAAAAGTTGGTTTTTTTCAAAAGAAAGAATTTTTAAAGGCTTAAAGATTGAAATTTTTGAGTTTTGAGGTCATCTTGAATTTCGAGTGTCAAAATACAATTCCGCCAATTCCATCAGCTCCTAAATGCGCAATTGGTCGAGGAGAACTGATAACACTAAGGAGTTAAAATGGAGATTTTGAATCAAAAGTTAAATTTTTTGTTGAATTTGGAGCACAGTATGACTTTGGTCAACATTTCAAGTTCGAGTCTCACTGTGTCGCTATCAAGCAGCTGGAGAAATAGTTAGGTCAGATGCTGACTCAATTGAACTAGCGCTAGAAAGGTACATTGCCCAGGAACATAGTTCCGAACTAAAAGAATGAGGGCCAGTGTATGCAGTGACTACACGTGGTGAAAATAGACCATTGATCCTCAGATGCCAATTGATGATGATGATGTTCATGGCGAGATGGTCAAGGCAAGGATCTGGAGATCGGAGATGTTCGTACCAAGGATAGGGCGAACGATGCTGAAGTGACGCTGCAGAAGCTTAAAGCCATTCCTAGACCTCCCCTCCTTCACCTAAAAGCCATTCCTAGACCTCCCCTCCTTCACCTCAAAGACTCAAAAGAAGGAGGAAGGTAAATTCCAACACTTCATCTCCATGCTAAAGAAACTCTCTATCAATATTTCTCTCATTGAGGCATTAGAGAAGATGCCTGAATATACAAAGTTCATGAAGGACCTAGTCACAAAGAAGTAGACTATAAGCCAGGAGCTCTCCTATGAGCTTTAACATTACAGTGTGATAGCAACAAGTTCCTTAGTGCAGAAGCGAGAAGAACCCAGAGCATTCATCATACATTGCACCATTAGAGATGTTGAGTTTGGGAGGGCGTTATGTGATCTAGGCGCCAACATCAGTGGGATTCCCCTTGTAGTGTTAAAGAAGCTTGAATTGGGAGCTCTTACTCCTACGTGCATGCGATTGTTGATGACTGACCAAACAATGAAAAAGCATTTGGGGAATATTATATAACTTCCTTGTCAAAGTGGAGAAATTCATATACCCTACAAACTTTGTGATCTTTGATTGTCAAGTCAAATTCTAAGTCCCAATCATCTTTGGAAGGCCCGTCCTAGCTATTGGGTAAGCACTAGTGGATATGGAATCAGGCCAACTCGAGTTTGAACTGAATCATGAAGAAGTCATTTTTAACATCTGCCAATCATTGAAGAGGATCAATCATTGAAGAGGCCTGAGGACTTGAATATGAATGTTTGGGAACTTGGTGAAGTCTGAGTAACCAAGATTTTCAAGTCGTGCCATGATAATAAATCAGGCGCTTCTTGGGAGGCAACCCTAGATATTTAGTGTAACAATAGTATTCTTGTTTTAGTTTTAGGTTTTTAGACATGTAGGTAGTTTGATTTTAGCTTTTCAGTTCTAATTTTTGGACTATAGATTGGTGGCATATAGGGTAACAATGTGTATTGTAAAGGATATGCAGGTACAACACCAAGCCAACCATCTTGGGCTTAATAAGCAACAAGAGTGTTTCTACGATAAGTTCTACAGGACATGGTTCAAACCACAACCTGTACACTGACTCGTAGAACACTTCTAGTTAGCAAAAGTATTATGCACTCCAGTCCATAAACCAGCTTTACAACCCATAAATAAACTTACGAGCCATAACTTTGTTTGATCTAGAGTCAAGGAAATCCCTAAACTCCATTTGATCCAGAGATCCATAAAACATTAAGGAGAATAACCTAAGATAACACCAACAATATGGCCAATATAGCTCTGAATAGGAATAACAATGATGATGCTGGGAATGAGAACCCACCTTCTTTGGAGGACATTCCTCAGCCTCAGGATTTCAACACCAATGCTTACTAGTGGAACCAGTATAAATTAAATCCTATTGCTATGGATATGACTAGAGCTATTATGTTGCCACCACTACTGGCAGACACAAAGTTCACAGTCTCGAGTGGGTTGCTTCAGATACTGCAGAACCGTGGGCTGTTTGTGGGCTTACAATCGGAGGATCCACATAACCACCTACACAATGTCGCATTCGTCTTCAAGAGTGTGATAGAAATACAAAATCTGTCTACGGATGTTGTGGGACTTCATGTCTTCCCGTTGTCTCTTATGGCAATGTAGCATTGTGGCTATCAAATCTTCCACAGAGTTCAATCACGAGTTGGGAAGATTTGCAGAGAGCTTTTTAGAGAGGTACTTCCCCAGATCAAAGAAACTCATATTGAAGGACCAGATCAACAACTTCAAAAAACTTCCTATTGATTCGATCAATACTACGTCGGAGCGGTTCACTAAATATTTTAAGAGCTTCCTTGATAACAAGATAGTTAATGATGCTTTGGTGGAGATTTTCTACTATTCCCTTGATGAGAACAATCAAACTTGTGCTAACACTATCATTGGGGAAATGGTTTTGGATCAATCATTTGCAAGGATCGCAGAGCAAAAATAGAGAGTGATCAAGACCAATCGTGCATAGGGTAGTAGGTTGTAGCATCTAAAAAGTGTTCATGTGCCATCAGTGTGGGTCCAAAGCAAGCTAGAACTAATGAAGAAATCATGCAACTACTTGCTCAGATCTACATAGGCATAGAGGTTATGATAAAGTATAAATAAGAGAGAGTAAATGTAGTGGTTCATCAACCTCCACGTGCACCAATGTATGGGGAGCCATACTCTGTAAAAGACACATGTTTTGTGACAGATCAAACACGGGTTTCTGGACCAACGCCCAAGGGTCCAATCAGGACTATTGGCGCTAGGGTCAAGGAAACCAAGGTGAGTCAGGAGCTCTCCCAAGAGCTTCAACATTGCAATGCTATTGCTACGAGGTCCTTGGTTTAGAAGCGAGAAGATCTCGATTCTTTCACCATACCCTGCACCATTAGAGTTGTGGAGTTCGCAAAGGCACTATGTAATCTAGGTGCAAGCATTAATCTGATTCCCCTTACGGTCCACAAGAGGCTTGGATTAGGAGCCCCTACCCCGATGACATCGCATAATGAAGAAGCCTGTGAGGATACTGTACGATGGGCTGGTCAACATGGAAAAGTTCATATTTCCCACAGACTTTGTGATCCTAGATTGCGAAGTTGACTTTGACTTCCCAATCATTTTGGGAAGATTCTTCCTAGCCACTGGGTAAGCACTAGTGGATATGAAAGTTGATCAACTCAGGTTTAGGTTAAATGAGAAAGAAATCATTTTCAATATCTATCAATACATGAAGCATCTAGATGATTTGAAGAATAACGTTCGGACAATTGGTGAAGTCTGAGTAACCAATTTGTCCAAGTCGTGCCACTATAATAAATTAGGCACTGCTCGGGAGGCAACCCAAGGAACCCTGGTGCTTAGGCGACTAGGTATGTACCGTTTATACCCCTTATGTTTTATTTTTCTTTAATTTATTGCATTGCGGACAATGAACATCATTTTCGATGGTGTGTGGGAAATTATGAGCCTCAGTAAAGTCTGAGTAGCTTAGGGTCCGTGATTACCCCAATTTTTTAACCTCGGGTTTTCTTGCCTGTGGTACTTTTACCTATAGATATTTACTTTCTGTTGATCCGACACGTTGAGGATGATTAGAAAATATTTGTTGCATACCACTACTTGTACATATATCATGTTTTTGTCTTTTGTTTGAAATAATGATACCCACCAAAAAATTTGATTAGTAGTTAGATAGAAACCATACACAATTAGGTGAGTGACAATGTATAAGAAAGGGTAAAAGGGAGATAAAAGCATCATCTCAGAGTCTTTTGTTGATAATGTATGCAGTGCCATGTGAGTGTGAGCTTAATTTGCCTGATTTATGTTTTGTGCTAATTCAGACCTTGCCTTGTTACTCTAAGTGAAATTGTAAATTAACAGGTTTACGAAAGGATCTTAGGCCATAGTTCTTAAATATTCCACTTAGCATAAAATAACCAACCAAAAGGATGATATAATCCCTTGTTCCTAATGTTTGATCCTAACATGTACCTATTCTTTGAAAACACCTAATTAACCTAGGCTTGTTTAGTGAAAGAATTCCTAAAATTGGCCTAGGTCTTTCATTGAACATTGTACACCTTGACTGAGGCAAGAAGCCTAAGTTGAGGTAACTACCAAAAGTGACCTTGGTTTAAAGGATGGATATTTTGCACCTCAACACAGGCCAAAAGCCTAAGTTGAGGGTGGCTAGTGTAAGGGTAAAAGTCAAAAGTAAGGGGGTGAATCAGTGATACAAAAGAAAAAGGGGGAAATCATGTTAGAGGTGAAGAAAAATAAAGAGATGCCTTAGTGTGAGCTAAAAAGAAAATGAAGTGTAGAAACAAGACAAAAGGCTAAAAAATGATAAGAAAGCACCCAAAAAGTTTGACATAGGAAAAAGGGCGAATAAAGGTGAAAATAACAGAGTTGGTAGGGAAAAACTGTAGAAAATCACAGTGTCAAGGAGGGCCTTTAGTCACTATTTTCCCGTAAGATCATACCAAAGCCCCTTGAACCTACGTTACAAGCTAAGAAAGTCCTAAAGTTATCATAGTCCAGATGGTTGAAGGTCTGAGTAATGAGTACAGGGGCAAGCCTATGGTATTAGATATAGTGCTCGAATATCATTTGTTAGAGTGAGTGATTTTGTATATTCCCAAGGTTAAACAAAAGAACATCATTGAGTGCCAGATATGGGACTTTTTTCAACAAGGGCACTTGCATTGCATTGTTAGCACTTGACTTGTTCAGTGATTGTGGATTGTTGTTACTCCCTTGCTTTTCATTGTTAGGTTTTCACATACACCCATTTGTATTAGTTTGCTAGATAGCTATCTGATTCTGTTTTGAAAGGTTAGTGCGGGTCTCTGAGTCTGAGATTTATGTGATGTATGCCATGGGATTAAGGTCTGTGTGTTACTGTATTGTCTATATAGATTGAGTCTGTCTCTTGAGAACAACCAAAAATTTTAAGTTGAGGGTGTTGATGTGCTTCCAAAATACAACTCTTTTGATGCTTAAAACTTTGAATTTTGTGTGTTCTTAATGTGATGTTAGTTGTTTTTTATGTGTTCTTCTGTTTATCTTTGCAGGATTACAGGTTGACCATGATTTTGAGAGAAAAGTACAAAGTTGCAGAGTTTTGCTGTTATACGAGACCATTTATAGGTCGTAGATCATTCTACAAGCCATAAAGAGGTTTCGTAAGGAATTCCAGTGAGGGCCAAATTTCTGAAGTGATTCTATAAACATGCAGTTGAGCCATAGAGCAATTTACGAGTCATAAAAGAGGTTTTATGGTCTGAGGATCAAAGGATGAAGACTTTCTGAAGTTCATCAGACGAGACCCCCTTTACCAATCGTAAGTAATATACGAGTCGTAAAGGGGTGTCGTAAAGCTGAAGTCCAACTTTCTAGAAATAATGTACGAGACCATGATTACGCTCCATAGAAGTCAATACGGGTCGTAAAGTGCTTTCTTAAGGCGTGTCAACCAGTTCTCCTAATTCATTTAGGATTTGAATTTTAATTATTTTAAATAGGGGTTTTAGGTTATTTTTAAGAATTCTCGTTAGTTTTGAGTAGTACTCAGAGAGCTCACTAATTTAGAGTGAGAAAATTATAAGAGTGTCTTTGAGAACACTTGTAGTTGAATTTGATTTTGAAGCTTGTGGTTCTTATTAAAGTTGAATTGGTTATTCTTAATTCCATTATGTAAGCGTTTAAGTATGTCCTCTCAATTTATGATTCTTTCATCTACACATAACATGAGTAGCTAAATCCACAACTAGGGTAGTGAGAACCATGAGGAACTAACAAAGAAAAACCGGATAATTCATAATTCTTGGAAGGTGTATGTATGTATTAATTAATTCTCTTCGCTTTGCATGTTTTCTAGTAGTGGCCAACATTAGAACTCACTTAGTATTACTAACCGGACCTAGTTAGTAATGAATAGGAAAAGAGATTAATTCATAGGATTCAATCAATTTTTCTCGTTTAATCAACTGAACTAAGACAAGGGGAGGTTGTACTGGAACTAATAGGTAATGGTTAGTAATTCACACTATGGAGATGGGCCAAGTCGCATAGTGAAATCCACCTCTCATATTTGACCAAAGGACGTGGTGAACTTAAATTAACATCCAGAAGGCTATACACTAGAAAAGAATTAGGTTATCTGGTGATATTTAATTGGGGAATCATGGAGAACACAATTCCCTAGTTTCTCTCTATATTGATTTATCTTGTGCTTGTTAGCGTAGTTTTATTTTCTCAATTGATTATGGCAAATTCCCCTTTGGGGAATTGAGTTGGTTAACCTTTCAAATTGCAAATTAGTTAATTCTCGTGAGTCTATGTATTCCCTGTGGGTTCGATCCTAACCTTGGTTAGGTTTTATTTCTTCACAACGGCTGCTTTATCCTTTAAAAAAGAGGTGTAACTTGTGCGACACCAATCATTGGAGATGTGGAGTTCGCAAGGGCACTATGTGATCAAGGTGTCAGTATTAATTTGATATCCCTTGTAGTCTTCAAGTAGCTAGGATTGGGCGCCCCTACTCCGACGGGCATGATTATTGATGATTGAGTGCACTGTGATGAAGTATGTGGGGATACTATATGATGTGCTGGTCAAAGTTGAAAAGTTTGTATTCCGCATAGACTTTGTGATCCTAGATTGCGAAGTCGTCTTCAACGTCCCAATCATCTTGGGAAGACCATTCGTGGCCATTACGTGAGTACTAGTGAAAATGGAAGCCGGTCAACTCAAGCTTAGGTTGAATAATGAAGAGGTTGTCTCAATATATGTTAGTCTATGAAAAGGCCAGATGAATTTAAGAATGAAGTCTTGACGATTGGTGAAGTCTGAGTAATCAATGTGTCCAAGTTGTGCCGCAATAATAAATTAGGCGCTACTTGGATGGCAACCAAATGTCTTTGATGTTATAGTTGTAGCGGTAGTTTTATTTTCAGTTTTAGACTCATAGGTAGTTTATTTTCTTATATTTTGGTTGTAATCTTGGATACTTGGGTTGGTTGCATATAAGATAACAGTGTGTTTTATGAAGAATATACAGGTACATGACTAGGTTAGCATTCTTCGCAGAGAAGGGGATCGAGAAGTACCTCTATTACTGTTCTTATGAGCCATAAAATAAGTTTGGCACTCCAGGCTATGAGGTAGCTTTACGATCCGTAGATAAAACTATGGGTCATGAATTGAGCTCATGGACCTCAAGTAAGTTTCTGAAACTTTTCTAAGTGTTGGGGTCTCTATGACCAACTCTACGAGTCATACTTTACTTTACGACTCGTAGACTGGTCCATGAAACTGTAACTCCTGTTAAATTAACAAAATACCCCTAGGGAAGAGGTGTCCATAAAATGCATCTTTCGATGCTTGGATTGAAAATCCGAGAGCGAATTCATGATCAGCACTGAAAATTGAGTGGGAGGAGGGTCTCGGTCGATTTTTAGAGCGATCGAGTCGAAATATAATTTTTCGTTTCAAAATGAAAAACAGTGTGCCTGCGCGATAGAACCACGTCGCGGACCTGTCGCGAAGCCACACTTATGTTTTTCTGTGATTTTTCGACGGAGTTGAATTTTTCGAAAATACATTATCCGCGACAGGTCCGCGTCGCGGACTGTGTTATTTCAGGTCAGGGAAAAATTCTTTTAAATTACGGAGGGCATTTGCGTCCATTGCTATCTATCCTAAACGTTCCCTACGACCAATAAAGGTCAGTTGCTAAGAAAAGGGTTTCAAAAAACCCCATTCAAGAGGTATTCTTCCTAGAAGTCACTAAGTCAGGGCTTGAGGGGAGTCGAGGTTGAGGAGATCAAGAGAAGGTTGTGTAAATTCGTGTTAGCAAATCTTTCTAGGTAAGTAAGGCTAACCTAAAGCATGGGAATGTTCTCCCATATGCCCTCTTGAGTAAATTAATTGCGTATTGAATATAATGAGGTTGATGTGAAAAGTTTCGAGCATGTATTTTCTATTTTACTTTATGCATATACTTTTCTTAAATTGATGATTATCATAAAATTGAATTTACACTCATAATTCCTTTCACATGTGTTTCCTTTTAAAACCTTATGACTATTTTATTAAAAAGGGTGTAAGAATGAACTAAGAGATGAGTCTAGAGCATAAATGAGAATGATGTTATGATGTTGTGATTGTGTTTCACATTTGATGAGAGTCTTGATGATGATGTTGATGAGAATGACGTTTTATGATGTCTTAAATTGAAAGTTAATTTCTAAAAGAGTATCTTGAGTCCATGATGTTGATGTTGATGTTAATGAGGTGAGCTGATGTTGATGTTGAGGTACTATGTCCCTACAGGATTGATGTTAATGTTGAGGTATTATGTCATGTCCCTATGGGACTGATGACGAGGTATTAGGTCCCTATAGGACTGATGAGGTCGAGCGTTTATGAGCATGTCAAGTCTGGGAGGAGTATTGAGCACCGAAATGGGTAAGAGTGAGTCCCACTTGAACCCATTAACTACATGGTCCACGTAGGATGAGGGGATTGAACCGCAATGCAGATGGCTCCTTTCTTGTCACAAATGAGGACTTAGGTTTTTTCTTGTGGATCCACTGATCTTGATGTCCTTTACCCCGGGAAGGGTATTGGATGGATGTGGCAACATGAAAGGCCCCGGATCAGGACGTTGCTTTGAGTGCCACAGGTTTGCCCAGAAATCTGCCAGGTACCACTCCACGGAAGGACCTACACGGTTCGTGTGAAGCCACACGGTCCATTTGGCCTCTTGTGGGTTGAACTTGGGAGGTGTGGGGGCAAACGGGCCACCACGCGGTCCGTGCGGAGGCACACGGTCCATGTGGCATGTATACGGATGGGGTCACGGTCCGTGTGACCCCAGACGGTCCGTTTATGGGACCATGTTATGGCACTTAGTCCGGAAAATCTCGCCTCTAAAAAATTTAAGTCTAGGGCCATGGCACCATAAACGGTCTGTGTGACACTAGACGGACCGTTTACCGGTCCGTATGCCCCAGACGGACCAAATTTCTTGTCGGTTTCAGTAATGGCAATTTTGAAAAATTGGTTAATTCCAACGATAATTTGGTCTTTTCCCACCCCTCCTAAGCTCCTATATAAGCTATACTTCACCATTTTCAACCATTTCCTCTCATTTTCACACTTCTCTCTAAGAAAGTGTTCTCTCAAGCTCTGCAACCATCTCACAAGGATTCCTCAAGCTAGGCCTTCAATTTGAGTCCATTTCCTCTTCAAGTTTGCCTTCTATCGGGTATGTGGGGTTTGATTCTTGGTTCCTTTCAACCAAGGAGACCCAAAATCCCTTTAAACTAATTTATGAATTATGTCTACTTTAAACATGTGAATGTTACTACTTGTTCTTGGTAGCTTGAGCCACGCATGTGCTATTTAAGACTACAAATCTTGGGCTATATTAGTTTTATTGTGATGAACCATTTGGGTTATGAAATTATGAACATGCATGTCCCTTTAATTATGTTATTATGCATGGGTGATATTCAGTACCATTTCTATAAATTTTATTGAATTTCCTAGCCTTTACATTATATCATGTTTTAGATATACTCTACATTGCCCATGCCATTCCTACATTGTGCATTGCATCATATTTGGCGACATTGGTACATGGAAATCATGGAATTTTGGGATTTAGCTCAATTTTGTCTTGAAAAGGAATTATGATATGAATTTCGAAAAGACATGGGATATGACAAGAAGGTGATCATCGGTATGCCTATAATCTTGGCTCTAGGATCATCTTGGGTGCTTGCACCACCTTGTACTTGTAGATAAGCTATTCCTTGCATTGGCATCTCTCATATGATCTTGTAATTTGGCGTTGAGCCAAAATGTGCCTTGAATACTTTTGAAACTTGCACTTGACTCTCTTGAGAGCATATGTATATATAAGTATATTCTTGTGGGATGTGTAAGACTCAGCACCGATGGATTGGGGGTCCCCTTCCTTTCCTTGAACTATGTGCCTACATAGGGACGAATGTAATTTGTCTATTTGTATATGGTCATGATTTGCCTTGCTTTGATTCTGTAAATCCTTTCGAAAAGCGGGTCGTAAGGAAGGTGACCATCCACCGAAAAACAGAGTCGTAAGGTGCGATGTAGATTACCCTTGGCAAGTAATCTTCTCCTTACCGATGGGAGGTCCCAATCGGTCTAATTCGTGTAATAGCTTGCATGGATTTGGTTTGTCGGTTATAGTCCATCCCCGTTATATAGAAGCATTATCGCATTACACGCATCACGCATTCCATGACATCTTGTATATTAAATTCCTTGATTATATGATTCTTGTATATTATGTGCCCTTGCCATGTAACAGGATTATGCAGGTCCAATAAGTCCCGTGCATTGCATACCCGCATACTTAGTAAGTTCAAAAGTACTAACACATACTCTATGCCTACATGATTTTACCATGCAGGGACCGAGCAGTTTGAGCATTATCCGCAGGACGAATAGTCCCTCCTTGCAGCTTTTGTATTGGTGAGCCCCGTCTTCCGAGGGAAAACTTTATTTCTTGTGTTCCTTATATACATTTGTCTTGCTGAGGGTAAGCCCGGAACTTGTCCTGGCCCCTGTCCTTTACCTAGAGGCATACGTTGGGCGTTTTTGTACAAACCTTGTTATTTTGTTAAACTAAAGAAATGTTCTTTTTTTTGGACTTGAATCTCCATTGTTTATTTTTTTTTTAATAGATCTTGATTTAAACCGTGTATTTTCTAAGATTTTGAGGCTTGTTTAGGGGCTTTTCCGGTCCCCATTAGTCGTGTCACATCTAGGCCCCAACCCCAGGTCGTGACAAAAGGTGTTATCAGAGCTTTAGGTTTTCAATGGTCCTCAGAACCCAACGTGCCGCGTTGAGTAGAGTCCTATTCATGGGTGTGAAGTGCACCATACCTATGAGTGGGAGGCTACGAAGATGTCTTAGGAAATTCCTCCCTTCTTTGTGTCTAGTATCGTACTGTGGCTAGTTATGAATTCCCTTACTTACTGGTGTCGTTAATCTATTTCAGTAAATGCCTCGAGGAACACCTCCACTACCTAGGCCGGCTTCAGTTGCTGAGGATCAGGCCCCTCCTGAGCCTATGAAGGAGCCTATCTCCAACGGTGAATTCCGTACCGCCTTCGCCATTTGCATAGGTGGTGACCGCTCTGGCAAGACAAGCCAATTTGCCACAGGACCTTGCACCCGCTTCTATAGTAAGAGATTTCACCCGGATGAATCCTCCAGAGTTCTACAGACCAAGGGTTGATGGAGATGCTTAGGAGTTCATTGATGAACTCTCAAAAATACTGAATATAATGGGCATCTCTTCCGAGGAAAAAGCTAGACTGGCTGCCTACCAGCTGAAGGATGTAGCCCAGGTATGGTATACTCAGTGGGCCATGGAGAGGGTTTGTGATGGTAATGTGAAGTGGGGAGAGTTCAAAACTGCCTTCGTTGACCGCTTTTTTCCACTTGAGCTGAGGGAGGCCAAAATGACTGAGTTTATTAACCTCAGGAAGAGGAGTATGAGTGTGAGGGATTATGCCCTCAAATTGACCAAGCTATCCAAATATGCTCCATCCCTGGTGGCCGATCCCCGTGCAAGGATGCACAAATTTGTTTCAGGTATTTCTGATTTACTGGTGAAAGAATGCCGAACTGCTATGCTGATTGGGGACATGGATATTGCCAAACTCATGGTGTATGCTGAGCAGATTGAGGGGGAGAAACTTAAGGAGAAGAGGGCACACGATCCCAAGAGTGCCCGCTTTGATGGCAAGTTCTTCGGTGCTAGAAATGTTGGCTTTGGTCGTTCCCAGCAGGGCCAAGGCTCAGGAGCTCGGGTGGCTAATGCTCGGGCACCCCCTCTTGGGGTTCAGGTGGGTGGCGGACCAGGATATCTGATGTGGGACAAGTGTGGGAAACCCCACACAAGTGCCTGCTGGAGGGAATTGGGACTTTGCTTCGGATGTGGAAGCAAGGACCATAAAATTGTTGATTACCCGAGGGGCGCACGCAGATGTCGAGGTCAGGTAGCCCAAGGAGGTAAGGGTCAACAAAGGGTTCCCCAAGGTGTTGCCCCAAGGAACAACCGGTTTTATGCACTCCATGCTCGCCAGGATGTCGAGGAGGCTCCAGATGTTGTGACTGGTATATTAAAAGTTTTTTATTTTGATGCTTATGTTTTACTTAACCTAGGTGCAAACTTTTCTTTTGTGACTCCGCTATTGACCATTAAGTTTGATTTGGAAACCCAGATATTAAGAGAGCCTTTCTCGGTCTACACCTATGTGGGTGAATCTATTGTTGCTCAAAGAGTCTATTATGGGTGCCCTGTTGCTGTGTTGCATAAAATGTTTCCAAGTGATCTTGTGGAACTTGAAATATTTGACTTTGACGTGATTCTTGGAATGGATTAGCTGCATGCATCTTATGCTTCTATAGATTGTAGAACCCTGAAAGCCTAGTTCCAACCTCTCGGTGAGCCAGTTCTTGAATGGAAGGGTAGTGATTCCTCTGTTAAAGGTAGGTTTATTTCCTACCTCATGGTGCGGAAAATGATTTCTAAAGGGTGCATCTACCATATGGTAAGGGTCCAAGATGCGGATTCTGAGGTGCTTACTCTCGAGTCAGTCCCCGTGGTGAATGAATTTCTGGATGTGTTCCCCGAAGACTTACCGGGCATTCCTCCGGATAGAGAGATAGATTTAGGCATAGATCTTCTTCCAGATACTCAACCTATTTCTATTCCTCCGTACCGGATGGCTCTTGTAGAATTGAGAGAGTTAAAGGAGCAATTGAAGGACCTATTAGAGAAGGTTTTCATTCGGCCTAGTACGTCACTGTGGGGTGCTCCTGTGTTATTTGTAAGAAAGAAAGATGGGTCTCTCCGTATGTGTATTGACTACAGACAGCTGAATAAAGTGACAATTAAGAACAAGTACCCATTGCCGAGGATTAATGATTTGTTTGACCAGCTACAAGGTGCCACTCACTTCTCAAAAATTGATCTCCGTTCCGGATACCATCAGTTGAAGGTTCGAGAGTGTGATATCCCCAAAACAGCCTTTCGGACAAGGTACAAGCATTTTGAATTTGTGGTGATGTCATTTGGTCTAACTAATGCACCAGCCACATTTATGGATTTGATTAACAGAGTGTTTAAGCCTTTCCTGGACAACTTTGTGTTGGTATTTATTGACGATATCCTCATTTACTCCCGAAGTGAACAAGAGCACGAGAATCATTTGAGGATGGCCCTCCAAACTCTGAGGAAAAAGAAATTATATGCCGAACTTAGCAAGTGCGATTTCTGGTTGGGCGAAGTGGCTTTCCTCAGACATGTGGTGTCCGAGGATAGTATCAAAGTAGATCCGAAGAAGACAGAGGCTGTGAAAAATTGGCCTAGGCCGTTGACTCCTTCGGATATCCGCAGTTTTCTTGGGTTGGCCGGGTACTACAGAAGGTTTGTAGAAGGTTTCTCCTCTATTGCATCTCTATTGACCAAGTTAACCCGGAAGCAGTCTAAGTTTGTCTAGTCGGATGAATGTGAGAGGAGCTTCCAAACTTTGAGGGATCAGGTTACATCAGCTCCCGTCTTGACCTTGCCAAGTGGTTCAGAAGGGTTTGTGGTGTATTGCGATGCCTCACGGGTCGGTTTGGGTTGCATGCTTATGCAAAATGGTAAGGTGATAACATACGGATCAAGGCAGTTGAAGGTGCATGAATGAAACTATCCCACTCACGACCTTGAATTGGCAGTGGTGGTGTTTTCCTTGAAAATTTGGAGGCATTATTTGTACGGGGTCCATGTTGATGTATTCGCCGACCACAAAAGTTTGCAATATGTTTTCACCCAGAGGGATCTTAATCTCAAGCAAAGGAGGTAGTTGGAGTTTTTAAAGGATTACGACATGAGTGTGTTGTATCATCCGAGCAAGGCCAATCTCATAGCCGACGCTCTTAGTAGGTTATCCATGGGGAGTGTGGCGCATGTTGAAAATGAGAAAAAGGAGTTGGCAAGGGATATTCACCGGTTAACTCGGTTGGGTGTCAGGTTGACTAATTATAGCACGGGTGGTATTCGGGTTCCGAACGGGTCAGAATCTTCAGTGGTTAATAAAGTGAAAGCTAAACAAGATCTAGATCCATCATTATGTGAGTTGAAGAAGTAGGTTGCTGCAAAAAAGATCGAGGCTTTCTCCCAAGGGGGAGATGGTGTGCTTAGGTGCCAAAATCGGCTTTGTGTTCCCCACGTGGATGACCTTGGAAAGGTGATTATGAGTGAGGTCCATAACTCTCACTACTCTATTCACCCGGGGTCTATTAAGATGTACTGGGATCTGAGAGAGGTATATTGGTGGCATGGTATAAAGAGGGATATTGCCAAGTTCGTGTCTCAATGCCCGAGTTGTCAGCAGGTGAAGGTAGAACATCAAAGGCTCGGTGGTTTGGCCCAAGACATTGAAATTCCCACATGGAAATGGGAGGACATGAATATGGACTTTGTGGTTGGATTGCCTCGGGCCCGAAAGCAATTCGACTCCATTTGGGTCATTGTGGATTGAATGACGAAATTGGCTCATTTTCTACCGGTCAAGACTACTTTCAGTTCCGTGGACTATGCGAGGTTGTATATCCAAGAGTTGGTCAGGTTGCATGGTGTGCCTAGATCCATCATATCGAATCGTGGTACTCAATTCACTTCCCACTTTTGGAAATATTTTATGAAGGGCCTTGGGACCAAAATTAAGTTGAGTTCCGAATTCCAGATGGCCAAGCGGAGTAGACTATTCAAATTTTTAAGGACATGTTGAGAGCGTGTGTGTTGGAGTTTAAGGGGAATTGGGATGATCATCTTCCACTCATCGAGTTTGCTTATAATAATAGCTTCCATCCTAGTATTGGCATGGCGCCGTTTAAAGCCTTGTATGGGAGAAGGTGTAGATCCCCGGTGGGGTGGTTGGAAGTGGTGGAGATGGCCTTGGTTGGCCCAGATTTGGTGATGGATGTTATGGAGAAGGTAAAGGTGATTAGGGAGAGATTGAAAGCGGCCCAAAGTCATCAAAAGTCCTATGCGGATAGTAGGAGAAGAGACCTCGAATTTCATGTCGGGGTTTGGGTTTATGTGAAAGTCTCTCCTATGAAGGGCGTTATGCGTTTCGGCAAGAAGGGCAAGTTGAGCCCCCGATATGTTGGCCCTTATGAAATTGTTGAGTAGATTGGAGGTGTGGCTTATAAGTTGGAGTTACCTCCGGAGTTGGGTTCCATCCATCCGGTTTTTCATGTATCTATGTTGAGGAAGTTTGTTGGCGATCCTAGCTCCATTGTGCCCTTGGAGGGGATTGAGGTTGAAGAAAATTTGAGTTATGAGGAGGTGCCGGTGGCAATTTTTGATAGACAGGTAAAACGGCTTCGCAACAAGGATGTGGTGTCGGTGAAGGTACTTTGGAGAAATCAACTAGTGGAGAGTGCGACTTGGGAGGCGGAGCTGGACATGATGAAACGATACCCCCACCTCTTCCAATCTACCCAAGCCTAAGGTACTAGGAATCCTCCTATCGATTTTGTCATTTTCTTGCCCTCTTTAGTCTCATGGCATGACATGCATATGTGTACACTAAAGGATTTTTCCTTCTTGGCATATGAGTTGGATACAGTTTCGACATGAGTTGGTTTTGAACTATAGTTTGATTTGTGGCAAAAAGCTTTCATGTATAAACCTTGTAATTTGAGTTGAGTCATGTATTGTGTCTTGTATCGGATGAATCTTGTCTTGACTCTAGCTTTCCAAGCCTTGTTCTAACACATTCGGGGATGAATGTTCCCAAGAGGGAGATGATGAAAGGCCCCGGATCAGGACGTCGCTTTGACGGCCACAGGTTTGTCTAAAAATCTGCCAGGTACCATCCCACGGAGGACCTACACGGTCTGTGTGAAACCACATGGTCCGTGAGGCCTCCCGTGGTATGACAGTTGGGAGATGTAGAGGAAAACGGGCCACCACACGGTCCGTGCAGAGGCACACGGTCCGTGTGGCATGTATATGGACGGGGTCACGGTCCGTGTGACCCCAGACGGTCCGTTTACAGGACCGTGTTGTGGCACTTAGTCCAGAAAATCTCGCCTCTAAAAAATTTAAGTCTAATGCCACAGCACCGTAAATGGTCCGTGTGATGCTAGACGAACCATTTACCGGTCCGTATGCCCTACACGGACCAAATTTCTGGTCCGTTTCAATAATGGCATTTTTGAAATATTAATTAGTTCCAACAAAAATTTGGTCTTTTCCGACCCCTCCTAAGCCCCTACATAAGCTATACTTCACCATTTTCAGCCATTTCCTCTCATTTTCACACTTCTCTCTAAGAAAGTGTTCTCTCAAGCTCTCCAACCATCTCATAAGGATTCCTCAAGCTAGGCCTTCAATTTGAGTCCATTTCCTCTTCAAGTTTGCCTTCTACCAGGTATGTGGGGTTTGATTCTTGGTTCCTTTCAACCAAGGAGACCCAAAATCCCTTTAAGCTAATTTATGAATTATGTTTACTTTAAACACGTGAATGTTACTACTTGTTCTTGGTAGCTTGAGCCATGCATGTGCTATTTAAGACTCCAAATCTTGGGTTATGTTAGTTTTTATTGTAATGAACCATTTGGGTTATGAAATTATAAACATGCATGTCCCTTTAATTATGTTATTATGCATGGGGTGATATTTACTACCATTTCTATAAATGTTATTGAATTTCCTAGCCTTCACATTATATCATGTTTTAGATATACTCTACATTGCCTATGCCATTCCTACATTGTGCATTGCATCATATTTGGTGACATTGGTAGATGGAAATCTTGGAATTTTGGGATTTAGCTCAATTTTTCCTGAAAAGGAATTATGATATGAATTTCAGAAAGACATGGGATATGACAAGAAGGTGATTACCGGTATGTCTATAATCTTGGCTATTGGAGCATCTTGGGTTCTTGCACCACCTTGTACTTGTAGATGAGCTATTCCTTGCATTGGCATCTTGCATATGATCTTGTAATTTGGCGTTGAGCCTAAATGTGCCTTGAACGCTTTTAAAACTTGCACTTGACTCTCTTGAGAGCATATGTATATATAAGTATATTCTTGTGGGATGTGTAAGACTTAGCATCGACGGATTGTGGGTCCCCTCCCTTTTCTTGAACTATGTGCCTACATAGGGACGGATGTAATTCGTCTCTCTGTATATGGTCATGATTTTCCTTGCTTTGATTCTGTATATTCTTCCGAAAAGCGGGTCATAAGGAAGGTGACCATCCACCGAAAAGTGGAGTCGTAAGGTGCGATGTAGATTACCTTTGGCAAGTAATCTTCTCCTTACCGGTGGGAGGTACCCATAGGTCCAATTCGTGTAATAGCTCGCATGAATTTGGTTTGTCGGTTATAGTCCATCCCCGTTATATAGGAGCATTATCGCATTACACGCATCATGCATTCCATGGCATCTTATATATTAAATTCCTTGATTATATGATTCTTGTATATTATGTGCCCTTGCCATCTAAAAGGATTATGCAGGTCCGGTAAGTCACGTGCATTACATACCCGCATCTTAGTACATTCAAAAGTACTAACACATACTCTATGCCTACATGATTTTACCATGCAGGGACCGAGCAGTTTGAGCATTATTCACAGGACGAATAGTCCCTCCTTGCATCTTTTGTTGTTGTGAGCCCCGTCTTCTGAGGGAAAACTTTATTTCTTGTGCTCCTTATATACATTTGTCTTGCTGAGGGTGAGCCCGGAACTTGTCCTGGCCTTCGTCCCTTACCTAGAGGCATATGTTGGGCATTTTTGTACAAACCTTGTTATTTTGTTAAACTAAAGAAATGCTCTTTTTTTGGACTTGAATCTTTGTTGTTTATTTTATTCGTATTAATAGCTCTTGATTTGAGATTTTGAGGCTTGTTTGGGGGCTTTCGGGTCCCCATTCGCCGTGTCACATCTAGGCCCCCAACCTCGGGTCGTGACACAACGGCATCGCTTCATTGTATCATCATTGGCTCATAGGTGATAGTTGTCGGTTAGAGAAACTCCCATTTAGGTTCCTTTGATAGAACTCTGATCTGATGTTGATGTTGATATAATGTTCTGAGTCGATGTTACCTGAGCTGAGTCGACGTTGATATTTCCTTGAGTTGAGTCGATGTTGATGTTCCCTGAGTTGAGGTGATGTTGAGGTCTTTTGAGTGAGTTGAGTCGAGTTTCCTTGAGATGAGTTTGATGTGATGATGACATTGAGATGAGAGGTTGATGGGTCAATTGTCTATTCTTATCTCTTGCCTTAGATAGACTCTTGCATTCTAATTGAGTATGATGTTAAGTTGATGTTTTCTTTATATTGTTGTACTTGCATTGCTATTCAGCTATTTTACATGCCAGTACATTCCACGTACTAACTTTATTCGTGCTGCATCATTTTATGATGCAGATACTTCAGCAGACGCACCGTTGAGGTCAGAGATCGCGAGTTCCAACATTGGTGAGCCTCCTTGCTATCCGAAGGAAACCCTTTATTTGATGGTTCCTTTATTCATTGAGTCCGGTAGTCATGGCATGTCATGGCACCATTTCTTAGACAATTGAGTCAGGTTAGGGGCTTCGTAGACATGATGTCGAGGTTGATGTTGATTTTGTTCTTATGAACTGAGTAGTATTTTTACTCACTTAACTTGATGTTTAGACTGATGATGGCCTTTGGCCTTTTATTAAGGTAGTTCCCTATTTACTTCCGCTATTATGATGTTAAACTGACTGTCCTGAGAACAAGTGGTTCGCTCAGGGGCTAGCAATAGTCTCTGAGTGCCAGCCACGTCTAGGGTACCCTCCCGGGGCCTGACAAACTTGGGTATCAGAGCACAGAGTTCAAGAGTCATAAGTAGTCTATGAAGCCGTGTCTAGTAGAGTCTTGTTTATGTGTGTGTTGTGCACCACACTTCATAAACAGGATGATACAGGGCATGAGGAAATGGTTAACCTTCTTTGATGTTCCGAGTTCGTGCGATAGAGATTGCCTCTACGAAATCCCCCTTTCTAATTCGTGTGTTACGCACTTGTAGATAATGTCTCCAAAATGCACTGCGGCCCAAAGAGATGCCTCAGTCCCTAACACTGAGAATCCCTTAGCAGGGGATCCTATTCAGCATGGGACAAGGAGACAGGGACGACCTGCCAGAGCTACTGAGGCTCCACCAGCACATTCTGCTCAGTCAGCCTCCACTTCAGAAGCAGACTTCAGGGGAGCTATTACTATGCTCACTCAGTTGGTGGCGTCTCAAAGTAGCATGCACTGTCCCCAGGCTTCTAGCTCTGGCTCCCAAGAGTCTACAGTTGCATCAAGACTCAGAGATTTCCTGAGGATGAACCCGCCAGTTTATACGGGATCCAAGGTTGAGGAGGATCCGCGAAACATCATTAATGAGGTGCGCAAGATCTTGATGGCTATGCATGCAAACGAGGTTGAGGGAGTCGAGCTGGTCTTATATCAGTTTAAAGATGTTGCCAATGTCTGGTATAACCAGTGGGAAGATGGTAGAGTTGAGGATGTTGAGCCTGCTGAGTGGGAGGAGTTTGAGAGTACTTTTCTCGGTCACTTCTTTCCCCAAGAGTTAAGGGAGACAAAGGTTGAGGTCTTCGTGAATCTGAAACAAGAGGGGTTGACGGTCAAAGAGTACAACTTGAAGTTCATTCAGTTGTCCAAGTATGCTCCAGAGATGGTCCTTGATATGAGGGCAAGAATGAGGAAGTTTGTGTCTGGGTTGGGCAGGCACGTGAAGAGGGAGTGTAAGGCAGCATTGTTGATTATAGACATCGATATTGCTAGACTTATGGTCTATGCCCAACAGACTGAGGAGGATAAGAAGAGGGACAAGGAAGAGCAGCAGAGTAAGAAAGACAAATCGGCAGGGCATGAGCCTAATCAGTAGAAGCAGAACAAAGGTGACAGGACCGTCTTTCAGAAGAAGTCTTCTAGCCATGCACCTCCGATGGCGAGTGCACCTGTTCAGCAAAATAGGTATGATCAGAAATCTTATGGTCACCAGAACTTCAGAGCACAGGGACTTCAGTCCCAAGCTAGTGTTGCTCAAGGTCCGAAGGGAAGGCCACCTTATGGCAGTAGTAGCAAGCTGCATCTTGGTGCGTGCCATGAGGGCACCAATACTTGCTTTTCATATGGACAGCCTGGCCATTTCTAGGGTGAGTTCCCTACGAGGAATCAGAGGTGGGGTGATAGAGGTAATAGAGCTCAGTCTTCTACAACGCCCCCTACGGGCAGTCATCATAAGGCTAATACTGCAAATGCAGGAGGCGGGACGAACTCTCTGTATGCGATGGGTAATTGACAGGATCAAGAGGTTGCTCCAGATATTGTTACGGGTATGCTCTGAATCTTTTCTTATAATTGTTATGCATTGCTTGACCCGGGTGCCACCTTGTCTTTTGTGACACCCTATGTGGCCAATAAGTTTGAGGTTCTTCCTGAGTGTTTGCTTGAACCTTACACTATTTCGACTCCTACTGGTGAGTCAATCCTGGCTAAGAGGGTCTATAGAGACTGTATAGTGTCCATCTGTCATAGGGATACTTTGGTCAATTTGGTAGAGTTGGAGATGGTTGACTTTGATGTGATTCTTGGTATGGATTGGCTTCATGCTTGCCATGCATCCATAGATTGTAGGACCCGAGTTATTAAATTCCAATTTCCGAATGAACCAGTCCTAGAGTGGAAGGGAGGTTATGTTGCACCCAAGGGTAGATTTATTTCCTACCTGATGGCGAGGAGGTTAATCTCTAAGGGGTTGTATTTATCACCTTCTAAGAGTTAAATCTGATGATGTTGAGTCCCCTACTCTTAAGTCGGTCCCGATTGTAAATGAGTTCCCTGAGGTATTCCCTGAGGATTTACCCGGAGTCCCTCCTGATAGGGAGATCGACTTTGTATTGATGTACTTCCTGACATGCAGCCCATTTCGATTCCACCATATAGGATTGCCCCTGCTGAGTTGAAAGAGTTGAAGGAGCATTTGAAGGATCTGTTAGAGAAGGGTTTTATTCGATTCATTGTTTCTCCTTGGGGTGCTCCCGTTTTGTTTATACGAAAGAAGGATGGGTCTCTGAGAATGTGCATAGACTATAGGCAACTAAACAAGGTCATGTTGAAGAATAAATATCCTCTTCCCAAGATAGATGACTTGTTTGACCAACTTTAGGGTGCCTTATGCTTTTCAAAGATAGACCTCAGATCGGGTTACCACCAATTAAAGGTGAAAGAATGTGATATTCCAAAGACAGCTTTCAGGACAAGATATGGCCACTTTGAGTTCTTGGTCATGTCCTTTGGGTTGACGAATGCACCGAAAGCTTTCATGGACTTGATGAATAGGGTGTTCAGGCCCTACCTTGACATGTTTGTGATTGTGTTCATTGATGATATCTTGGTATATTCGAGGAATGAGGAAGAGCATGCCAAACATCTTTGTGTTGTCCTTTAAACTCTTAAGGACCATGAATTGTATGCGAAGTTCTCCAAATGTGAGTTTTGGCTTATGTCTGTGGATTTCCTAGGCGATGTGGTTTTGGGTGATGGAATTCGAGTAGATAGTCAGAAGATTGAAGCAGTTGCAAGCTGGCCAAGACCGACCTCTCCAACTGACATAACGAGTTTCTTTGGGTTGGCAGGCTACTACCGCAAATTCGTTGAGGGATTTTCTTCCCTATCCGCACCATTGAGAAAATTGACCCAGAAAAAGGTCAAGTTTCAGTGGTCTGAGGAATGTGAGAAGAGTTTCCAAGAGTTAAAGACTAGGTTGACCACCGCACCTGCCTTGACCTTGCCTGAAGGGATGGAAGGCTTTGTAATATACAGTGATGCGTCAAGAGTTAGGTTGGGATGTGTGTTAATGCAGAAAGGGAAGGTGGTGGCATATGCTTCCAGGCAGCTGAAGGTTCATGAGAGGAACTATCCAACCCATGATCTTGAGTTGGCAGCAGTTGTGTTCGCACTTAAAATCTGGTGCCACTATTTGTATGGAGTGCATGTGGACGTGTTCACGGATCACAAGAGCTTACAGTATGTCTTCAGTCAGAAAGAGCTCAACCTGCGACAAAGAAGATGGTTGGAATTGCTCAAAGACTATGACATGAGAATCATGTACCACCCAGGTAAAGCTAATGTTGTTGCTGATGCTCTTAGCAGGTTCTCTATAGGTAGCACAGCCCATGTTGAGGAGGAGAAGAAGGAGTTAGTGAAGGAAGTGCATAGGTTGGCTCGATTGGGAGTCCATCTTGAGGAGAACGACGAGGGAGGAATTAATGTTCGAAATGGGCCTGCGTCATCCCTAGTGACTGAGGTAAAAGAGAAGTAGGATCGAGATCCTATTATACTCCAATTGAAGGAGAATGTTCAGAAGCAAAAAGTGATGGTTTTCTCCAAAGGGGGAGATGGGGTATTGAGGTACCAGAGTAGGCTTATGTGTCCCTGATATTGATGGTGTTCGAGAGAGGATTCTTGCTGAGGCCCATAACACTAGATACTCCATTCATCCTGGCTCCACCAAGGTGTATCACGACTTGAGAGAGGTCTATTGGTGGAGTGGAATGAAGCGAGATATCGCAAAGTTTGTTTCAAGATGCCCAAATTTCCAACAAGTAAAAGTTGAGCATCAAAGGCCAATTGGCTTAGCCCAAAACTTCGAGATTCCAGAATGAAAGTGGGAGATGATTAATATGGATTGCATCACTGGCCTATCGAGATCCCGAAGACAACATGATTCCATATGGGTAATTGTGTAAAGGATGATGAAGTCAGCGCATTTCCTGACAGTCAAAGACAACCAACACTGTAGAGACTTATGCCAAGATGTATATCCAAGAGATTGTGAGGTTACATGGAGTTCCCTTGTCCATCATCTCGGACAGAGGAGCCCAATTTACTTCTCATTCTTGGAAGTCTTTCCAGAAAGGATTGGGTACCAAAGTGAACTTGAGCACAACTTTTCATCTACAGACAGATGGTATGGCAGAGCACACTATTCAGACGGTCGAGGACATGTTGAGAGCATGCATCCTCGACTTCAAGGGAAATTGGGATGATCTCTTACCATTGATTGAATTCGTATATAACAATAGTTGTCATGCGAGCATTCCAATGGCCCCTTATGAGGCCTTGTATGGGAGGAGATGTAGATCGCCTTTTGGGTGGTTTGAAGTTGAAGAGGTTGAGTCGATTGGTACTGACCTTGTCCATCAGTCCATGGAGAAGGTGAAGATCATTCGAGAAAGATTGAAGACCGCCCAAAGCCGACAAAAATCTTACACAGATGTGAGGAGAAGAGACCTAGAGGTTGAGTTGAGCGATTGGATTTACCTGAAGGTATCATCCATGAAGGGTGTCATGAGGTTTAGGAAGAAGGGGAAATTAATTCCTCGCTACATTGGTCCGTATCAGATTGTGCGAAGAATTGGAAAGGTTGCTTATGAGCTAGAATTACCTTCCGAGTTAGATGGAATCCATCCGTTGTTCCATATTTCGATGTTGAAGAAATGTTTGGGGGATCCTGCCTTGATAATTCCTGTGGAGAGCACAAGAGTCAGAGACAGTTTGTCCTACGAGCAAATCCTGGTCCAAATCCTTGATCGGCAGGTTCGCAGACTGAGGAACAAAGAGATAGCCTTTGTCAAAGTTCTGTGGAGGAATCAATTTTGTTGAGGAAGCCACATGGGAAGCTGAGGAAAAGATGAAAGCAAAATACCTGCACCTATTCGCGCTCGAAGTTAATGAAAGTGTTGAAGGTAATATTCTTACTTTTATGTAAATTGATGTTACTACCATAAGTATATATGTATAAATTCCTGATGCTTGAGTAGATATTATTGAGGTCGAGGAGGAGTTGAGGAGGTGAGTTGATGAGTGAGTATCGAGGTGAGTCTTGAGTATATTCGTGCCAAAGTACCGTTCCTACTCATCATTCGAGGACGAATGATCCCAAGAGGGAGATAATGTAATACTCGGTAAATTACCAAAATACCCCTAGGGAAGATGTGTGCATAAAACGCGTCTTCCGATGCTCAAATTGAAAATCTGAGAGCGGATTTGTGATCAGCACTGAAAATTTAGTGGGAGGAGGGCCTCAGTTGATTTTTAGAGCGATCGAGTCGAAAGATAATTTTTCGTTCCAAAACAAAAAACAGTGTGCCTGCGCGATGGAACCGCGTCCCGGACCTGTCGCGGAGCCACACTTATATTGTTTTGTGATTTTTCGATGGAGTTGAATTTTTCGAAAATACATTGTCTGCGACAAGTTCGAGTCGAGGACTATGTTATTTCAGTTCGGGAAATTTTTTTTTAAAATTAAGGAGGGCATTTTAGTCCATTCCTATCTGTCCTAAACGTTCCCCTACGACCAATAAAGGTCGGTTCCAAAGAAAAGAGTTTCAAAAAACCCCATTCAAGAGGTATTCTTCCTAGAAGTCACTAAGTCAGGGCTTGAGGGGAGTTGAGGTTGAGGAGATCAAGAGAAAGTTGTGCAAATTCGTGTTAGCAAATCTTTCCAGGTAAGTAAGGCTGACCTAAAGCATGGGAATGTTCTCCCATGTGCCCTCTTGAGTAAATTAAATTATGTATTGGACATAATGAGGTTGATGTGAAAAGTTTTGACCATACATTTTGTATTTTACTTTATGCATATACTTTTCTTAAACTGATGATCATCATAAAACAGAATTTACATTCATTATTCCTTTCACATGTGTTTCCTTTTAAAACTCTATGACTATTTTATTAAAAAGGGTGTAAGAATGAACTAAGAGATGAGTCTAGAGCCTAAATGAGAATGATGTTATGATCTTGTGATTGTGTTTCACATTTGATGAGAGTCTTGATGATGATGTTGATGAGAATGATGTTTTATGATGTCTTAAATTGAAAGTTAATTTCTAAATGAGTATCTTGAGTCCATGATGTTGATTTTGATTTTGATGTTGATGTTAATGAGGTGAGGTGATGTTGATGTTGAGGTACTATGTCCCTACGGGATTGATGTTGATGATGAGGTATTATGTCATGTCCCTATGGGACTAATGACGAGGTATTAGGTCCCTATGGGACTGATGAGGTCGAGGTTTTGTAAGCATGTCGAGTTTGGGAGGAGTATTGAGCACCGAAATAGGTAAGAGTGACTCCCACTTGAACCCATTAACTACGTGGCCCGCGTAGGAAGAGGGGATTGAACCGCAATGTGGATGGCTCCTTTCTTATCCCAGATGAGGACTGAGGTTTTTTTTTTAGATCCACTGAGGTTGATGTCCTTTACCCCGGGAAGGGTATTGGATAGATGTGGCAACGACATCGCTTTGTTGTATCATCACCGGCTCATAGGTGATGGTTGTCAGTTAGAGAAACTCCCAGTTTGGTTTCTTTGATAGAACTCCGATGTTGATGTTGATGTGATGTTCTGAGTTGATGTTCCCTGAGCTAAGTCGACGTTGATATTTCCTTGAGTTGAGTCGATGTTGATGTTCCCTGAGTTGAGGTGACATTGAGGTCTTTTGAGTGAGTTGAGTCGAGTTTCCTTGAGATGAGTTTGATGTGATGATGACATTGAGATGAGAGGTTAATGGGTCAATTGTCTATTCTAATCTTTTACCTTAGATAGACTCTTGACATTCTGATGGAGTATGATGTTGAGTTGATGTTTTCTTTATGCTGTTGTACTTACATTGCTATTCAGCTATTTTACATGCCGATACATTCCACGTACTAACGCCATTCGGTGCTGCATCATTTTATGATGCAGATACAGGAGTAATAGGACTTCAGCAGACGCACCATTGAGGTTAGAGATCGCGAGTTCCAACATTGGTAAGCCTCCTTGCTATCCGGAGGAAACCCTTTATTTGATGCTTCCTTTATTCATTGAGTCTGGTAGTCATGGCATGTCATGGCACCATTTCTTAGACAGTTGAGTTAGGTTAGAGGCTTCGTAGACATGATGTCGAGGTTGATGTTGATGTTGTTCTTTTGAACTGAGTAGTATTTTTACTCACTTAACTTGCTGTTGAGACCGATGTTGGCCTTTGTCCTTTTATCGAGGTAGTTCCCTATTTACTTCCGCTATTATGATATTAAATTGACTGTCCTGAGAACAAGTGGTTCACTTAGGGGATAGCAATAGTCTCTGAGTACCGGCCACGTCTAAGGTACCCTCCCGGGGCGTGACAGAAACCTAGTCTTGAAAACTAGGGTTTGGATGTTCTCTTTAACCACAGTTCACGAGCCGTAAGATACTCTACGGCCTGTAATATCAGGGTTTCATAGAGTCTAGGTCCATCAGCTTTTAGCTGATCCAGTCAAAGTATAAATAATGGGGTCAAATTATTTTGACCGCATTTTAGTCTTAATTTTGACCACCACCACTGGCGATCAACTCCCATCCTTTTCAGCAAGTTCTCCAGGAACCTAGGGTTTTAGCATCTTTTCACCTCTGTCATCCTTTACAATCTAGTCACACAACTGGATAAGTTTCGGTTAATCTAATACGTTTAATTTTGCTATGCATGTATGATTAAATTACAAATTATGATGGGAATGGTAGTGTTAGACACAAATCCATGGGTGCAATTAGAAAGTTGATGTTTAAATTATGGTTACTCGTTCTTGAAATTGATGTCAAAGTCCGAAATTAAGTGTGGTTGCCTTGATTGTACGCTGTTGAGGTCTCCACGACACATTTATTAGTGCAAGTCAAATAAACTAGTTTAAATATCAAAATACTAAAACTGCCCTTGATATTTCCAAAAGTTATTTAGAAACCACCTCTAGCATTAGTTTCACCATCTAAAACTAATGGAACTATCAAAATTTCGATCCGAGCTTACGAACTTTGAACGTTGGTCAAAGTCAAAGTTTCGTTCCAGAAATGACTAAAATCACAATGTTGGGCCTAAAAATCTCATTTTAACTAAAATTCAGTTCTATAATTTCCTATAGTGCAGTTTTGATAATCTAGAGCTATTAGAATTAACGGATCCCTGATCCGATCTCCAAAACTCAGAATGACACAAAAATTCACTTTTTCAATAACTTAAGTTCCCAAAAAGGCCAAAACTCACATTTTCAACTTTTAAAGCTCAGGATTTTAGTTTCAACCATACTGATAGTTCAAATTAGGCTCAAAGAAATTTACGAAAGGATAATATGGTAATTTTCACAGATAATGTCAAAAATAACCAATCAAGTCATTATAGTTTTGCTCGAGATGGACACATGGCATTAGCATAGATATTAATGATTATGTGTCATAGGGAATCAAGCAAGAAAATTTATAAGAATTTCATGGATTAAGTGTTTGGAGCATGGACTAGTTCAATTAACATGAACCTGTCTTGTCATTACATTAACTTGATTATCTTTGTATTGAATAAAGTGGGAGTTTGTGGTTCTAAGTAGGTAAAGGACCTATGTTTCAAATAAAAAATAGATACTTCAGGTATATTCTTAGAAAATTCAGTAAAAATACATGAAAATATTAGCGTGCACTCATAATAGTATTTTCTGGTGGAGCATTTTCATTGAATAAAGTATCTAGGGACTCGAGTGGAGCTTTTTTATTGGCTCATATTGTATAATATTTGTTCCATATAAATAGTAGTTTCCCACTTGTAAAGGGATAATCTTGAATCATACAAAGCAAGATGCGTACGAATTAATCAAGAAAAAAAAAATACTTTTCACCTTTACTTGGTATTTTGGGTGTTTGTTGTCATGTACATCTGACTTCTCCTTATCGTGCAAATATAGTGTTTAAATATTTTCCATAAATTGTGGCATTAGAAATCAAATATAAATCTTAGACATGTACTATTTTTAAAGAAATCAGGTCAACTTACTTGTATATTTTTAGAAAAACTTTAATTATAATAATTGGATATATTTTTTTTACGTAAATATCCAAGTGTTCTACTGTATGTTCACCCCACAATGCCAAAACTACAAGAATTATAATTAATTTATCATATTTATCATGTAGGCGTTTTTTATTTGTTCAAATTAATTTTTAGATAAGATCCTCTTATATTTTCAATTTAAGACTTTCATTAATAATTATGCCTTAATATATTTTTGTAATTATTAAATTAAAATTAATTTATAATTGAAATATGGTTGTTGGAAATTATTGTATAAAATAAGTAAATTTTAATTAAAACATGTAATTCAACTTTTCAGATTAAAAAAAAAAAATAACCTCTTCAAATTTGGAATGATAAGGAACCTTTGGATCTTAAATGCAAAAGTTGTTTAATGAAAATAAGAAAATTTCATTTAATTGTCCTAATATACTGAGTTAAGAGAATGATACATTTTTAGGATTAGCAAATCAGATGATTTTTCAAAAATTTAATTATCATATCACCTAGAACTATGTAACATTCAAAGTTATTGCTATTTATTTATAAATATTAAATAATTATCAGTATGATATTTTTCGAAAGAGCGTAACTTAATTTTTGAAAATAATGTTTAAACAAAATAAATCTTTTGCACAAATTGACTAGTTCACAAGAATTTAACGCTACCAAGCAATTGTAATTGGGTCAACTTCTATATGTTAATAAAAATATATATAGTGGTCTGACTCAATCTTTTCATTAGATATTTATGATCAAGGAATTTATTACTAGTAAAAGCTTATTCACACTCGATATTTATACTAGATTAAAATGTGTAATGGTTTTCAAACTCAAAACATCAAAGGGATTAGGTGAAATCAATACTCTATCTAAAAAATAATAGCAACATAAAGAATCCTCTATGACGTCATATACTAATCAATAACTATGATTTATATATTAAAAAAAATGAAAGAGCTCCTGCCTCCTTATATAATTTTTCTTTCATTTTCTTATATGTAGTTATTATTGAGGATTTTTGCTCATCTTGTATTTCTTGATACTATGGTAGATTGTATATAATGGTTATGGTTATTCTAATAAGTTGTCATTTTTTGAAACCTTTATTTTGATGATTTTTAGAGCTTATAATCATATCCAATGACTCTGATAGAGGTGATTCATCAAAAACTTATGGATTAACAAGTGTTGTTGATAATGACGTAAGTCTATTTGAGCATTTAATTATATATTATGACTTGAGCTTTTGTTATTAATGTACTTTTATCTTAAAAATATGTGTACATGGTAATAATATAATTATTCTGAGTTAAAGTGAATGGAAAGACTCTACATTTGTGTATCGAGTGTTTATATTAATGAGTCGTAATCTTCGTTTGCAAAGAGCTAAAAATATGTTATATATACTTTGACAGACATTGATCCGTGGATTGGTCGAGTGTAGTCAAGAAGTTGATCAAGAAATCACAAGTCATTCAATCCAGACTCCACAACTTATAGTATCACACCGACCTTTTATACCATTAAGGTGATTGCACCTTACATGTTTAAAAATAGTTGAGCTTAATTTAATAACACATTTTTAATTTTATTAATTCTTTATTTTGTATTTTTGTAATTTAATTTATTACAGGTCACTTGGTAAAAAAACCACTGGCACAAGCAACAAGTCTTGTGATGCCAAGAGGAAGCAGTGCGGGCACACGTAGAAAATTTTATAAATCTCAAAGAATAACAGCGAATTATAACAATGTGGTTCTAAAAGAACAAAGGAAGAGAACAACAATGAAGCCCGCATTGTCCAAAAGAAAAAAAGGGTTCTTCATGAGTGTCTAAATTAATTCTTTCGATAAGAAAGCTATAATTATACTATATATGCTTAAACTAATTTACAAATGAATTGATGATTGTTTTGTTTGTATTGGCGAATGATTATTTCTATTTCTAAACTTTTGACTATTATTTATGAGATTTAAAATTCTTGATTTAGTTAAGAGTTTATGTTTACGGGATTTTAAATTATAACACCATTTGCTTATTCAATTATTTTTTATGGATAAATGATATATATTAAGTGAAATTTTTCACACAAATATCGGGTTTTTTCAATAAAGGTATTGTTTTTTCTTTGAACTCGCAAGTTCAAGTGCAAAATACTTCTTCATGTCATAATATTGTATAAAATTTTATTTATCGTGTAGAAATTTGTATTTAGCCTTTATTATTATAAGTAACGTGAAAAAGTTAGCTATAATATTTTTAGCATCAAACTACAAACACCGATATGTTACTAGTCACCCTAAGGAAAAAATTGCCCTATAAATGCTTATATACTAGTGTATTTTTTCAACATCATTTCAAAGTGTATACAATAATATTTCTTTCTCTACATGCAATTCAACACAATAACAAATACAATATTTTTACCCCCCCCCCCCCCCCCAGCTTCCAAAGTTGTCGAGGAGAAAGCCATATGCATTCATTAGCGACATTAGATTTAGGAAACATAAAAGAAAGAAATACTCTTATTCAACCTGCTTATATAAAATATTAAAATATTAAGTTGATTTATAATTAGAAAAATACTTCTTATAGTTAGTGTTATATCATGTTATAGCTCTCCTCCTACCCTCAGAATTTCAATCTATATGATGTAGTTAGACTTGAACCTTATTTTAAGAAATAACTAGAGTCTAGTAAAATTTGTGATCTAAAATAAGCCATACATATTTTGTGTGACTATAAATTATTTAATATAGTATTTAAAAATAAAATTATTACTAAATACAGAAATATATTATTCTCTTTGAAACTCATTAAAAAATAAAGTTTCGTGTTGCTTAAGATTATCCTTTCATATTTAGAATGTACTATTGCCTTATTTTCCATATTATTCTGTTATTTCTTGTTTAGGTTGACTTGCCTTGGTTGATTTAGGCAATTTTCATTAGAACCAATTTTAGGTCGTGATACATTGGGACTTGTATTACTTTTAGTGTCATGTACACATTATGTATTTTACATATGACGCTAGGTCTTCAGGGTATTTTAGAGTTGTGGTTTACTGAATAGTGTATGTAGCTTATTGAGTTGTTATTTTTATTTTATTTTTCATGTACTTTTGCTTTTGCTTTTACTTATATTATCATCATATTAGGCCGGTTGTCTTGGTGGGTTAAGACAAATGTCATCACACTTGTTTGGATCACAGTAACTTGGATACTAAAAATGATTTTTCATTGATCTAATTTTCTGCACTAACAAAATATGGGCTGCTATAAAATAGGTAAAGAATGAAGTAAATATTGCTACTAATCATTGAAGATGCTCTAAAAATTGTGTCTACTTATTAATAATATTATTCGTATTCTAAAGATACTAAAGTTATAATTGAAATATTCAGGTAGAAATCAAGAGAAATATAGTATATATAATCCATGATTCATTTTCAATAATCTTTTAACGTGAACTTCCCAATAGAACTTTCCTCTCTTCATTGAAAGGTAAGATGTTTTGCATTTTTTATCTGTGACGTATGAAAACTCAACCTAACAAAGTGTGAATGCAAACTATGAGCTCAAACATTTTCACGTCTTTGTTTGTGGTGCTTTAGGGGGTTGGGGTTATAGTTGTTAGCACTTATCATGACAATATAGTATTTAAAATTTATTTCATAAATTGTGGCATCACTAATCAAATATAAATTTTAGATTTATACTATTTCTAAAGAAATTTGGTCAACTTTTATTTTCTTAGAAAACTTTAATTATAATGATAGGATATTTGTTTTTACGTAGATATCCAAATGTTCTATTGTATGATCACACCAATAACTAGAAAGATGAAAATTCGTTTTCCACCTTTAACACATATGCATTTTCTTTTTGTTTAAATGAGATTCTCTAACATTTTCAATTTAAGACATTTAATAACAATTATGCTTTATTGTGTTTCATTAATAATTCAATTTATACTATGGTGAAATATGAATGAAATTATTGCAATCTTCATAAGACACATAATGTTTCTTATAAAACTTGTGAAAAATATAACTTATTTTTACTTTTCTCCATTCTGGACTTTCTTGTGAAAGGCATGAGTACTTTTCATTTACATATACTCCTAGCATTAACGAATTATAAAAATAAAATTAATTATATATATCCATCTACGTACACACGCAGACCTGTCTTTATAAAGATTTTTCTCTTAAAAGCATTAAGATTAAACCCAATTTGGATAAAATAACTATTTTGCCCTTTTCAAAAGTTGCCTTGAGTCATTTCTGGTAGAGAATAAAAGTCCAATTCCGAAAACCTTGACAAAAGTTGGTTTTTTCAAAATTGAAATTTTCAGTTTTGAGGTCATCTTGAATTTCGAGTGTCAAAATACAATTCTGCCAATTCCATCAGCTCCTAAATGCGCAATTTGGTCGAGGAGAACTGATAACACTAAATTTGGAGTTAAAATAGAGATTTTAAATCAAAAGTTAAATTTTTAGTTGAATTTGGAGCATAGTATGACTTTGGTCAACATTTCAAGTTCGAGTCTCATTCTATATCTATCAAGCAGCTAGAGAAATAGTTAGGTCAAATGTTGACTCAATTGAACCAGCGCTAGAAAGGTACATTACCCAGCAACATAGTTCCGAATTGAAAGAATGAGGGCCAGTGAATGGCAGTGACTACACGTGGTGAAAATAGACCATTGATCCTCAGATGTCAATTGATGATGATGATGTTCATGACGAGATGGTTGAGGCAAGGATCTAGAGATCAAAGATGTTCGTACCAAGGATGGGGCGAATGATGCTGAAGTGACACTACAGAAGCTAAAAGCCATTCCTAGACCTCCCCCTCCTTCAACTCAAAGACTCAAAAAAAGGAGGAAGGTAAATTCCAACACTTCATCTCCATGCTAAAGCAACTCTCTATCAACATTTCTCTCATTGAGGAATTAGAGAAGATGCATGGGTATACAAAGTTCATGAAGGACCTGGTCACAAAAAGTAGACTATAAGCCAGGAGCTCTTCTAAGAGCTTCAACATTAAAGTGTGATAGCGACAAGTTCCTTAGTGCATAAGCAAGAAGAACCCGGAGCATTCAGCATACACTGCACCATTAGAGGTGTTGAGTTTGGGAGGGCGTTATGTGATTTAGGTGCCAACATCAATCTAATGCCCCTTGTAGTGTTAAAGAAGCTTGGATTGGGAGCTCTTACTCCTACGAGCATGCGATTGTTGATGACTGACCAAACAGTGAAAAAGCCTGTGGGGGATATAAAACAACGTCCTTGTCAAAGTGGAGAAATTCATATTCCTTACAGACTTTGTGATCTTTGATTGTGAAGTCAAATTCAAAGTTCCAATCATCTTTGGAAGGCCCTTCCTAGCCATTGGGCAAGCACTAGTGGATATATAATCAGGCCAACTCGAGTTTCAACTGAATGATGAAGAAGTCATTTTTAACATCTGTTAATCATTGAAGAGGATCAATCATTGAAGAGGCCCGATGACTTGAAGATGGATGTTTGGGAACTTGGTGAAGTCTGAGTAACCAAGTTTTTCATGTCGTGCCATAATAATAAATCAGGCGCTTCTTTGGAGGCAACCCAAGATATTTGGTATAATAATAGTATTCTTGTTTTAGTTTTAGGTTTTTAGACGTGTAAGTAGTTTGATTTTAGCCTTTCAGTTCTAATTTTTGGACTCTAGATTGGTGGCATACAGGGTAACAATGTGTATTGGGAAGGATGTGCAGGTACAAGACCAAGCCAGCCATCTTGGGCTTAATAAGCAACGAGAGTGTTTCTACGATAAGTTCTACGGGGCGTGGTTCAAACCACAACCTGTACACTAACTCGTAGAACACTTCTAGTGAGGAAAAGTATTGTGTACTCCAATCCTTGAGCCAGCTTTACAGCCCGTAAATAAACTTACGAGCCATAACTCCGTTTGATCTAGAGTCAAAAAAATTCCTTAACTTCCTTTGATCCAGAGATCCATAAAACATTAAGGAGAATGACCTAAGATAACACCAACAACATGGACAATGCAGCTCTGAATTGGAATAACAATGATGATGCTGGGAATGAGAACCCACCTTCTTTGGAGGACATTCCACAACCTCGGGATTTCAACACCAATGCTTACCAATGCAGCCAGTGCAAATTAAATCCTATAGCTATGGATGTGACTAGAGCTATTATGTTGCCACCACTACTGGCAGACACAAAGTTCACAGTCTCGAGTGGGTTGTTTTAGATACTGCAGAATCGTAGGCTATTTGTGGGCTTACAATCGGAGGACCCACATAGCCACCTACACAATGTCACATTCGTCTTCAAGATTGTGATGAAAATACAAAATCTATCTACGGATGTTGTGGGACTTCATGTCTTCCCGTTGTCTCTTATGGCAATGTAGCATTATGGCTATCAACGCTCCCACAGAGTTCAATCACCAGTTGGGATGATTTGCAAAGAGCCATTTTAGAGAGGTACTTCCCTAAATCAAAGAGGCTCATGTTGAAGGATCAGATCAACAACTTCAAGAAACTTCCTGTTGATTCGACCAGTACTACTTCAGAGCGGTTCACTAAATGTTTTAAGAGCTTCGTTGATAACAAGATAGTCGATGATGCTTTGGTGAAGATTTTTTACCATTCCCTTGATGAGAACAATCAAACTTGTACTAACACTATCATTGGGGGAATGGTTTTGGATCAATCATTTGCAAGGATCGTAGAGCAAAAATACAGAGTGATCAAGACCAATCGTGCATGGGCTAGTAGGTTATAGCTTCTACAAAGTGTTCATGTGCCATCAGTGTGGGTCCAGAGCAAGCTAGAATTAATGAAGAAATCATGCAACAACTTGCTCAGATCTGCACAAGCATAGAGGTTATGATAAAGAAGAACCAAGAGAGAGTAAATGCAGTGGTTCATCAACCTCCACGTTCACCCATGTATGAGGAGCCATACTCTAAGGAGGACACATGTTTTCTGGCAGAGCAGATAGGGGGTTTCTGGACCAACGCCCAAGGGTCCAATAAGGACTATTAGTGCCAGGGTCAAGGAAACCAAGGTTAGAACTTTATAGAGATAAAGCTTACAGGGGCAACCGCAGAGGCTACTATGATAGGAATAGCGGTCCAGATGCATATTGGGATCACAAAGAAGGCTTCAGAAATGGTCCTTATGTGCCACCACACAACTGCGAAATAGGTATAAACATTTCTAGAATTGAGAAAATGCTGGCCCGCCTATTGAAGAAGGCTGAGACACAAGATGAGACCTTAAGGGGCAAGAAAACAGAGATCTCTAATATCAATCAAAAGATAGAGTCTTATTATGTGGCTATCAACTAGCTGGAAAAACAATTTGGTCAAGTGTCGACTCAACTCAATCAGCGTTAGAGAGGTACATTGCCATGCAACATAGTTCAAAATCCTAAAAATGATAGGTAGTGTATAGCGGTTACTCTCAAGATGGCATGAGAACCCTCGATCCTCCCATGTCGGTCGATAAGGAAGATGTTCGTGAGCAGAGAGTTGTAGCTAAAGATGTGGATGAAGGAGATGATCACTGCAATGATGGGGTGAGAGAACCTGCTTATGAACCATATAGGGTGAAACCCATTCCTAGGCCTCCTCCTCCCTTCCCACAAAGAATCAAAAAGAGGAAGGAGGAAGGCAAATACAAGCAATTTCTCTCCATGCTCAAACAACTCTCCATCAACATCCCTCTCATTGAGGAATTGGAGAAGATGCAAGGGTATACAATGTACATGAAGGACTTGGTCACTTAAAAGTGCACTGTGAGTCAGGAGCTCTCCCAAGAGCTTCAACATTGCAGTGCTATTGCTATGAGGTCCTTGATTTAGAAGCGAGAAGATCTCGATTCTTTCACCATACACTGCACCATTAGAGATGTGGAGTTCGCAAAGGCACTATGTAATCTAGGTGCAAGCATTAATTTGATTCCCCTTACGGTCCACAAGAGGCTTGGATTAGGAGCCCCTACCCCGATGATATCGCACATGAAGAAGCCTGTGGGGATACTGTACAATGTGTTGGTCAACATGGAAAAGTTTATATTTCCCACAGACTTTGTGATCCTAGATTGCGAAGTTGACTTTCACATCCTAATCATCTTGGGAAGATTGTTCCTAGCCACTGGGTAAGTACTAGTGGATATGAAAGTTGATCAATTCAAGTTTAGGTTGAATGAGAAAGAAGTCATCTTCAATATCTATCAGTATATGAAGCATCCAGATGATTTGAAGAATAACATTCGGGCAATTGGTGAAGTTTGAGTAACCAATTTGTCCAAGTCGTGCCACGATAATAAATTAGGCACTGTCGGGAGGCAACCCAAGGAACCCTAGTGCCTTGGCGACCAAGTATGTACTGTTTATACCCCCTTATGTTTTATTTTTCTTTCATTTATTGCATCGCGGACAATAAACATCATTTTCGATGGGGTGTGGGAAATTATGAGCCTCAGTAAAGTCTGAGTAGCTTAGGGTCTGTAATTACCCCAATTTATTAACCTCGGGTTTTCTTGCCTGTGGTCTTTTTACCTATGGATATTTACTTTCTGTTGAACCGACGCGTTGAGGATGTTTAGATAATATTTGTAGCATACCACTACTTGTGCATATATCATGTTTTTGTCTTTTATTTGAAATACTGATACCCACAAAATAATTTTATTAGTTGTTAGATAGCAACCATACACATTTAAGTGAGTGACAATGTTTGTTCTAATAAGTAAAGGTAAAAGGGAGATAAAAGCATGATCTGAGAGTCTTTTGTTGATAATGTACGTAGTGCCATGTGAGTGTGAGCTTAATTTGCCTGATTTATTTTTTGTGCTAATTCAGAACTTGCCCTATTACTCTAAGTGAAATTGTAGATTACCAGGTTTAGGAAAGGATCTTAGGCCATAGTTCTTAAATAGTCTACTTAGCCTAAAATAACCAACCAAAAGGATGATATAATCCCTTGTTTCTAATGTTTGAGCCTAATATGTATCTATTCTTTGAAAACACCTAATTAACCTAGCCTTGTTTAGTGAAAAAATTCCTAAAATTGGCCTTGGTTTTTCATTGAACATTGTGAACCTTGACTGAGGCAAAAAGCCTAAGTTGACATGACTACCAAAAGTGACCTTGGTTTGGAGGATGGATATTATGCACCTCAACACAGGCCAAAAGCCTAAGTTGAGGGTGGCTAGTGTAAGGGTAAAAGTCAAAAGTAAGGGGGTGAGTCAGTGATATAAAGGAAAAAGGGGGAAATCATGTGCTGGGTGAAGAAAAATAAAGAGATGTCTTAGTGTGAGCTAAAAAGCAAAATGAAGTGTAAAAATAAAGCAAAAAGCAAAAAAATGATAAGAAAGCACCCAAAAAGTTTGACATAGGAAAAGGCCGAATAAAGGTGAAAATAAAAGAGTTGGTAGGGAAAAAGTGTAGAAAATCACAGTGTCAAGAAGGGCCTTTAGTCACTATTTTCCCATAAGATCATACCAAAGCCCCTTGAACCTCCGTTACAAGCTAAGAAAGTCCTAAAGTGATCCTAGTCTAGTTGGTTGAAGGTCTGAGTCATGAGTACAGGGGCAAGCCTGTAGTATTAGCTACAATGCTTGAATATCATATGTGAGAGTGACTGATTTTGTATAGTCCCAAGGTTAAACAAAAAAAACGTCATTGAGTGTCAGATATGGGACTTTTTTCAGCGAGGGCACTTGCATTGTATTGTTAGCACTTGACTTGTTTTGTATAGTCCCAAGGTTAAACAAAAAAAACGTCATTGAGTGTCAGATATGGGACTTTTTTCAGCGAGGGCACTTGCATTGTATTGTTAGCACTTGACTTGTTCAGTGATTGTGGATTGTTGTTACTCCCTTGCTTTTCATAGTTGGGTTTTCACATGCACCCATTTTTATTGGTTTGCTAGATAGCTATCTGATCCTATTTTTTAAAAGTTGGTGTGGGTCTCTGAGTCTGAGATTTATGTGATGTATGCCATGGGATTAAGGTCTGTGTGTTACTGTATTGTCTATATAGATTGAGTCTATCGCTTGAGGACAACTAAAAATTTTAAGTGGAGGGTGTTGATGTGCTTCCAAAATACAACACTTTTGATGCTTAAAACTTTGAATTTTGTGTGTTCTCAATGTGATGTTAGTTGTTTTAATGTGTTCTTGTGTTTATCTTTGCAAGATTACAGGTTGACCATGATTTTGAGAGAAAAGTACAAAGTTGCAGAGTTTTGCTGTTATACGAGACCATTTATAGGTCGTAGATCATTCTACAAGCCGTAAAGAGGTTTCCTAAGGAATTCCAGTGAGGGCCGAATTTCTGAAGTGATTCTATAAATATGCAGATGAGCCATAGAGCAATTTACGAGTCGTAAAAGAGGTTTCATGGTCTGAGGATCAAAGGATGAAGACTTTCTGAAGTTCATCTGACGAGACCCCCTTTACGGTCATAATAATATTATGAGTCGTAAAGGGGTGTCGTAAAGCTGAAGTTCATCTTTCTAGAAAGAATGTACGAGACCACGATTATGCTCTATAGAAGTCAATACGGGTCGTGAAGTGCTTTCGTAAGGCGTGTCAACCAATTCTCCTAAGTCATTTTGGATTTGAATTTTAATTATTATAAATAGGGGTTTTAGGTTATTTTTTAGAATTTTCGTTAGTTTTGAATAGTACTCAGAGAGCTCACTAATTTAGAGTGAGAAAATTATAAGAGTGTCTTTGAGAACACTTGTAGTTGAATTTGATTTTGAAGCTTGTGGTTCTTATTAAAGTTGGATTGGTTGTTCTTAATTCCATTATGTAAGCGTTTAAGTATGTCCTGTCAATTCATAATTCTTTTATCTACAAATAACATGAGTAGCTGAATCCACAACTAGGGTTGTGAGAACCATGAAGAACTAACAAAGTAAAATCAGATAATTCATAATTCTTGGAAGGTGTATGTATGTATTAATTAATTCTCTTTGCTTTGCATGTTTTCTTGTGGTGGCCAATATTAGAACTCACTTAGTGTTACTGACCGGACCTAGGTAGTAATGAATAGAAAAAGAGATTATTTAATAGGATTCAATCGATTTTTCTCGTCTAATCAACTGAACTAGGACAAGGGGAGGTTGTACTGGGACTAATAAATAATGATTAGTAATGCACACTATAGAGATGGGCCAAGTCACATAGAGAAATTCACCTCTCATCTTTGACCAGAAGACATGGTGAACTTAAATTACCAGCTAGAAGGCTATACACTAGAAAAGAATTAGGTTATCTGGTGATACTGAGTTAGGGAATCATGGAGAACACAATTCCCTAGTTTCTCTCTATATTGATTTATCTTGTGCTTGTTAGCGTAGTTTTATTTTCTCAATTGATTATTGCAAACCCCCCTTTGGGGAATTGAGTTGGTTAATGTAATAACTTGGAATTAGTCCACTTGATTTCATAAAAATATCTCCCTCAAAAAATTTTAGGGGGTACTTTTTACTATTCGATAACTAAGACTACTTAATTTATGGGTAAGTTTGAATTATTAATAAATGGTGGGCTAAATTTTAATTTGTTTAAAATCCTATATCTACTTGATCTATGTATTAAATTAGGTTAGTAGGATTTATTAGTTTTAAGAAAAAATAAAACAAAGAAGAAAAAGCAAAGGGGGAGCAGCGAAAAACAATTGTATCATTTCAGGTAATCCGTAACTTTCAATCGCCACAAAGTTAGTATGAAAACTTGTATAGAACCAATACAATTTTTCTTTAATAGTGAAAATTGAAGTCATCATGCATATTATTCCATCTGACACCTTGTAGGTCAAAAAGTAAAGGAAAGTGCATATGTGTTAAAGGGGGGATTCTTCTTTTTTTTATCATTAAAATTGAATGTTGCAGATGTGCTTATGAGTTGTATAGGTGTAATTCACACAAAAATTGAAAAGAATGTTATCCAGGAGGAATTTACACCTGGATAGTTGCAGTTAAGGGAAATATGTATTTGTTAATCCTTATAACGTCACCCACTGCCCATTGCTTTAATCCCCCTTCATCATTTCAGTTATGCTTGTTGCTTTTAGTCCTACGTTTGGTCGAATTTATTACTATATCAGTGCGTCTGCGGATGTGAATATATGTGCATATATTTTTATATTAATATTAGGGTCTTGTATTATACGAATAACCATTAGAATTATATTATTTGTAGGAGTAAAGACTTGACCCTAGATTTGATATTTAGGACTTGACTATAGATTTGGGTGTTGTTAGTTCAAAATCTTATAGTGATAAATTATTTGACTAGATCATGGTGCTAAGGATTCTATTCAAAAGGGGAAGGCTCAAGTGTTAGAGTGATCGTGATTTGACTAAGGCAATTGAACTTTCAAAACTTTGTAATTCTTGTAGAATTATTGAATTATCCTTTCTTCTATCTGTGATTCGTGAAATAATTTAATATTATAACAATTGAGGTGATTAGATGTAAATGTGAGTTGGTGTGGTGTTGTGACACTCGAATTTAAAAATGTGGCCATGTGATGAGAATTCTATTTTTGAGATATATTGTTGTGGTTGGTGATTATGAGTGGATTTGTTGTACACTTCATCTCATGTGCATTCATTCTATGTCGCACACATTTCATTGGTTTTGAATATTGATATAAGTGAGATGGTAAAAAGTTGGGACCGAGGTCTTTGCCGGTCGAGATGTGATGCCGAGGTCTTTGTCGGCGAGATTGTGATGATGAGAGCTTTACTAGTGATATTGTGATGCCGAGGTCTTTGTCGGTGATGATATTACGCGGAGGTCTTTGCCGGTGATGTTGTGACACTGAGGTATTTTTTTCAGTGATGTTATAACGCCGAGGTCACTGCCGGTGATTAATGCATAAGCCTTGCATCTCATTTTCGCAAATTCTGGTGCGGCATGATGTTATTCCTGTGATTGACTGTGTAATTACTTGTGAGTTGTGGCTTGTGATTTAATATCTGTGGTATTGTGAAAATAATCTTTATTATGTATTATGTGTTGCTGGGTTAGCCTGATTTTCTATGCAGGTTGTAATTATGAAGGTCTGTCAGGGTGAAGGGAGTTTGTGTATTCTATTGGACTTATTCTATTTTGTTAGTTGATTTGTTGGGTACCGCGTTGTTTTTGGTACTCACCTTTGCTTCTACAGTTGTGTAGGTTTTGAGCCCAGACTGTGAGTAGTATTTTTTTTCTTGATCATCCGAGGTTTCTCAGGAGATTTCGAGAGGTAGCTGTTGTCATTTGGCTGACTCTCTTATCCTGTTTCCTTTCTGCTTTGTTCTATTTGAGAAGAAAGACAGTTTTAAACTTGTAATTCCTTGGATTTCTGTATGACTAGTGGCTTGTACACGTGACAACCAATCCTTGGGTGGGAATTAAGTTTGTGAAGATTTCTCTTTTAAGTTATCTATTTTATTTAGTACTTCCGCACGTCATTTTGAATTCTTGTTGGGTTTAGGCTGACTTGTTCTGGTGGGTCGAGCAAGTGCCATCACGTCCATTTTCGGGTCGTGACAGTTGGTATCAAAGCCCCAGGTTCATAGGTCTCACGTGTTTACAAGCAAGTCTAATTAGAGTCTCAAGGATCGGTACAGAGATGTTTGTACTTATCTTTGAGAGGCTATTGGGACTGTTAGGAAACTTCTTTTTATTTATTCTCTCTTATCGTGCGTGGTTAGCTTCCTTAGTATTGAGTTGTGCCCATGCTCTTTTGGCAGATGGCAAGGACTAGAGCTACGATTACTGGTGCTAGAGGCGAGGCAGCTCCCAAGACCATGGTTGAGGCCCAAGTTAGAGGTAGGGGAAAGGGTCTAGCTAGAGGCCATGCTCGTGGAGTGGCATCTGTGAGAGGACGTGCCCGAGGGGCAACACCAGTTAGAGGACAAGCTAGAGGAGCTTCTCCGGAGCCACAAATAGAAGTTGATGAGGATAGGCTCTTCTAGAGCCCACGGTTGCACCATTGCTTCAGGGCACCCTTTTGAGGATGATGGATATGCTTGAGAACCTCACTCTGGGGGAGGGTGGTGCGATAGGCACGCAGGGAGTTTCTCAGACAAGAGTGGGAGAACAGGATTCAGGGCAATATCACGATCGAGTTCATGATAATCAGGTGGGTCAAACCCCAGTGGTTCCTGCATCAGCTATTGGGGCACAAACCACTCCAGATGCAGTTTTGGCAGCAGATGATCAACATAGCTACGAAATATTTTAGAAGATGAAACCACCACAATTTCAGGGTGGTAGAAGTGAGGATGCTCATGAGTTTCTGACCTTGTGCCATGAGATGCTAGAGGCAGTGGGTTTAGTTGATCAGCGTGGTGTCCCTTTTGTTGCACTCCAGCTCCGTGGACCAGCCAGGGAGTGGTGGAGGACTTATGTGAGATCCAGACCCGTCGGATCCCATCCAGTGGATTGGAATGTGTTCTCAAGTGCTTTTGAAGATTGTTCCATTCCTTGGAGTGTACGAGAGGAGAGCCGATTGAGGTTTGAGGATTTGAGGCAGGGTGGTATGACTGTTATTGAGTATGAGGCTCATTTTTGTCAGTTATCTCGACATGCCTTAGCTATAATTCCAAATGAGGTGGAGAGAGTCTGTAGGTTTGTGAGGACTTGAATTTCTCCATTACATCTTATGTATTCAGAGCAGCTCGTGAGGGGGCTTCCTTTCAGTCTATTGGGACCACCACCAAGGAGGCAGAATTGCTGGTTTGAGAGGAGTTTGGGGACCCTAAGAGGGCTCGTACTACAGGTCAGTTTTCTGGTACTTCATTAGGAGGTAGAGGTTTGCATAGGAGTGGTGGATCTTTCAGGAGTCAGGATCCTGTGCATGCATATATGCCGGCAGCTGAGTGTGGACAGATGTCTCGAGGGTCCCACAGTTCCACCCGTGGTAGCCATAGCAGTTTATTTGGTGGACAACAGTCTTTTACACCGATGTCTTGCTTTGGGTGTGGGGTTCCAGGACACTTGATTCGACATAGTCCCTTTCAGATTCATTCAGGACCTCACTGTACTTATTTGGTAGCTCCAATTAGAGATTTGGCTCCACCGGCCAGGGGTCGAGGCAGGGGACAAACTACTAGAGGTGGCAGGACTTCAGATAGTGGTGCCTTGGTTCCACATGGTGGAGATCGAGGTGTTGCTCAGACCAGGAGTAGCAGGGGAGCTCAGTGCTATTCTTTTCCCGGGAGGCCCGAGTTCGAGGCTTCGGACGCAATTATTACAGGTATGGTTCCAGTCTGTCATCGACCTGCATTTGTGCTATTTGATCCTGGATCTACTTACTCTTATGTGTCTACATACTTTTCGTCTGGGTTTGATTTATTATGTGATCAGATGTCAGTGCCCGTGCATGTTTCCACAATAGTAGGTGAGCCTTTAGTGGTGGATCGAGTATATCGATCCTGTCTTGTTTCTCTGGCTGGGTATGATACTTGCATAGATATGATTATTCTAGAGATGGTAGACTTTGATGTTATCTAGGGGATGGATTGGCTTTCTCCTTATCATCTTGTTCTTGATTGCTATGAAAAAAGTGTGACCTTAGCCATGCCCGGTGTACCAAAGATTGAGTAGAAGGGTGATAGTGGTTCTTATCCTAGCAAAGTTATTTCCTACATCCATGCTCAGAAATTGATTGATAGGGGGTGTTTGTCTTACTTAGCTTTCGTTCGAGATACCAGTGTTGAACCACCTTCTATGGAGTCTATTCCTGTGGTTCAGGAGTTTGTCGATGTGTTTCATACTGACCTTGCAGGTGTTCCTCCCGATAGGGATATTGACTTTCCATTTTATTTAAAGCCAGGCACTAAGCCCATCTCCATTCCTCCATATAGAATGGCTCCAGTTGAGTTGAAAGAATTGAAGAAGCAACTCTAAGACTTGTTGAGCAAGGGATTCATTCGTCCTAGCGTGTCACTTTAGGGTGCCCCAGTCTTATTTGTGAAAGAGAAAGATGGGTCTACGAGGATGTAATTGATTACAGGTAGTTGAACAAGGTGACTATTAAGAACAAGTACCCTCTTCCCGTATTGATGACTTATTTGATCAGCTTCACGGAGCGGCCTTGTTTTCTAAGATTGACTTAAGGTCTGGTTATCATCAACTGAGGATTAGAGCATCAAATATTCCTAAAACGGCGTTCCGAACCCATTATGGCCACTATGAATTTTTGGTGATTTCCTTTGGGTTAACTAACGCCCCTGCAGCATTCATGGAGTTGATGAATAGGGTGTTTCGTCCATACTTAGATTCTTTTGTGATAGTATTCATTGATGACATTTTGATATATTCCAAGACAAAGGCTGATCATGTTTGTCACTTGAGGATAGTGCTACAGAGGTTGAGGGAGGAAAAGTTATATGCAAAATTCTCTAAGTGTGAGTTCTTGATTCGGTGGTATTTTTAGGGCATGTGGTGTCAAAAATGGGGATTAGAGTGGATCTGGCTAAGGTTGAGGCAGTTAGAGGTTGGACATGGCCTACTTCAGCTACCAAGATTTGCAATTTTGTGGGGTTAGCTGGGTATTATCGACGGTTTATTTAGGGGTTTTCTTCTATTGCAGCCCCATTGACTTGATTAACTCAGAAGAATATAGCCTTTCATTGGTCCGATGAGTGTGAGGCGAGCTTCCAAAAGCTTAAGGCTTTGTTGACTTCAGCTCCCATTTTGACACTACCTGGGGCAGGTGTGGACTTTACGGTGTATTCTGATGCTTCAGGGGTTGGTTTAGGTGGTGTGTTTATGCAAAAAGGGAAAGTGATTGCCTATGCTTCTAAACAGTTGAAGGTTCATGAGAAGAACTACCCTACCCATGACTTAGAGTTAGCGGCTGTGGTTTTTGTGCTTAAGTTGTGGCGTCATTACTTATACGGTGTACATAGGAGTCTTCAGTATATTTTCAGTCAAAAGGATCTGAACTTGAGGCAGCGTAGGTGGATCGAGTTGCTAAAGGACTATGGTTTGACCATCTTATATCATCCAGGGAAGGCTAGTATGGTGGCTGATGCCTTTTGTAGAAAGACTTCTAGCATAGGGAGTCTAGCCGCCATTCGAGTTAAGGAGCGACCTTTGGCCAGGGATGTCCAGTGTCTTGCTAATGGCCTAGTCAAGTTACAGCTTTCGGATGAGGGTAGTGTACTTGCTTTCATTGAGGCTCGTTGTTCCTTGATGGACCAGATTCGAGAGCGCCAGTTTGAGGATGAAAAGTTGTGTCTCATCAGAGACAAGGTAATTAGAGGAGAGGCTAAGGAAGCGACACTTGATCCTGATGGTGTCTTGAGGATTGGAGGTCGAATTTGTGTACCTAAGGTGGGTGACTTGATCAAAGTGATCATGGATGAGGCTCATTGTGCTCGTTATTCCATTCATCCAGGAGCAGCGAAGATGTATCATGACCTGAGTCAGCATTACTGATGGTATGGCATGAAAAAGGAAATCTCAGATTTCGGGACACAAGGGCTTAAACTTGTCAGTAGGTTAAGTGTTAGCACCAACGACCTAGAGGTAATGATTTTAAGAGAAAAATCTTTATAAAGACAGGTATGTGTGTGTACGTAGATGCATATATATAATTAATTTTATTTTAGTAATTCATAAATGCAAGGAGTATATGTAAATGAAAAGTACTCATGCCTTTCACAAGAAAGTCTAGAATGGAGAAAAGTAAAAAAATGAGTTATATTTTTCACAAATTTTATAAGAAACATTATGTGTCTGATGAAGATTGGAATAATTTCATTCATATTTCACCATAGTATAAATTGAATTATTAATGAAACACAATAAAGGATAATTGTAAATTGAAAATGTTAGAGGATCTCATTTAAACAAAATAAGAAAATGCCTATGTGTTAAAGGTGGCAAACTAATTTTAATCTTTCTAGTTATAGCGTTTTGGTGTGATCATACAATAGAACATTTGGATATCTATGTAAAAAAAATATCCAATCATTATAATTAGAGTTTTCTAAAAAAATAAAAGTTGACCAAATTTCTTTAGAAATAGTATAAATCTAAAATTTATATTTGATTAGTAATGCAATAATTTATGGAATAAATTTTAAATACTATATTTTCATGATAAGTGCTAATAACTCTAACCCCAACCCCCTAAAGCACCACAAATAAAGACGTGAAAATGTTTGAGCTCATAGTTTGCATTCACACTTTGTTAGGTTAAGTTTTCATACTTCATAGATAAAAATGCAAAACATCTTAGTTTCAATGAAGAGAGGAAAGTTTTATTGGTAAGTTCACGTTAAAAGATTATTGTAAACGAATCATGGATTATATATACTATATTTCTCTTGATTTTTACCTTCATATTTCAATTATAACTTTAGTATCTTTAGAAGAAAAATAATATTATTAATTTTTCTTTAAGTAGACACAATTCTTTAGAGCATCTTCAAATGATTAGTAGCAATATTTACTTCATTCTTCACCTATTTTATAGCAGCCCATATTTTGTTAGTGCAGAAAATTAGATCAATGAAAAATCACTTTTAGTATCCAAGTTACTGTGATCCAAACAAGTGTAATTGCATTTTTCTTATCCCACCAAGAAAACCGGCCTAAGATGATGATAATACAGGTAAAAGCAAAAGTAAAAGTACATGAAAAATAAAATAAAAATAACAACTCAATAAGCTAAATAAACTATTAAGTAAACCACAACTCTAAAATGCCCCGAAGACCCAGCGTCATATGTAAAATACATTAATGCGTACATGACAATAAAAGTAATACAAGTCCCAATGTATCACGACGGAAAATTGGTTCTCATGAAAATTTCCTAAATCAACCAAGGCAAGTCAACCTAAACAAGAATTAACAGAATAATAGGGAAAATAAGGCAATAGTACATTCTAAATATGAAAGGATAATCTTAAGCAACACGAAACTTTATTTTATAATGAGTTTCAAAGAGAATGATATATTTCTATATTTAGTAATAATTTTATTTTTAAATACTATATTAAATAATTTATAGTCATACAATATATGTATGGCTTATTTTAGATCACACATTTTAGTAGAGTCTATTTATTGCTTAAAATAAGGGTCAAGTCCAACTATATCATATAGATTGGATTCTGAGGGTAGGAGGAGAGATATAACATGACATAACACTAACTATAAGAAGTATTTTCTAATTATAAATCAACTTAATATTCTAATATTTTATATAAGCAGGTTGAATAAGAGTATTTCTTTCTTTTATGTTTCCTAATTCAAATCTCGCTAATGTATGCATATGGCTTTCTCCTCGACAACTTTGGAAGCTGGGGGGGGGGGGGGGTAAAAATATTGTATTTGTTATTGTGTTGAATTGCATATAGAGAAAGAAATATTATTATATACACTTTGAAATGATGTTGAAAAAATACACTAGTATATAAGCATTTATAGGGCAATTTTTTTCCTTAAGGTGACTAGTAACATATCATTGTTTGTAGTTTGATTCTAAAATTATTATAGTTAACTTTTCCACGTTACTTATAATAATAAAGGCTAAATACAAATTTCTACACTATAAATAAAATTTTATACATTATTTGTAACGATCCGAAATTCGGGCGTGATGGCACTCACCTAACCCACCAAGGCGAGTCAGCCCAATACCTACTGATCCAAACATAACAATAATAGCGGAAGAGAAAATAGTCTAATATGACAAATAATCATAGGAAGAGGAAACTACAACCATCCCAGAACTGGTGTCACGTGTACAAGCCTCTAAATACATAGTATTCGAATAAAATAAATGTCTCAAATGTCTAGTCCTCAAATAGAACGTAACATAATAATGGATTCATTAAAGGTCCACCAGTGACATAAGCAGCTACCTTAAGGATAATCCGGGAGCTCGGTCTTGCAAATGAGAAAATTCTAACTAGAGGGACCGGGCTCGCAACCTACAAAATGTAGCAAGGGGTGAGTACCAAAACAATGCGGTACTCAGCAAATGAAACTAACCTAGAGTAAAACAATGAAGAACCAAGTAACTCCTTCACACCCAACCACATACAGCCGAACTACAAACCTGCACTCAGAAAAGTCCCAGCCCAGCAACACATAATACACTATAAAGATAGTTTTTCAGTATATCACAATTATCAAATCACAAGCCATAACTCATAAGTGATAACATAATCAATCACATGAATAACATCATGCCACATAATGATATGCAAAGATGAGATGCAATGTCATGCAATGCAAGGTGATATCAAGACCGTCACACAGCCTGTCGTATATACCCCGTCGAGCTAAGGCTCCAAGACTAAGGGGACCCATTGGGACCTCGCAGGCCATATACCTCAATCACAATATATCAACTACCTTGCCACCCAAGTGCTCGTGGTCAAGGACTCATGATAAGAATCACCATGTATCAACTACCTTGCCACCCAGGTGCTCGTGGTCAAGGACTCATGATACGAATCTCAATGTATCAACTACCTTGCCACCCAAGTGCTCGTGGTCAAGGACTCATGATACGAACCTCAATGTATCAACTACTTTGCCACCCAAGTGCTCGTGGTCAAGGACTCATGATACGAATCACCATTAACAACTTCTCAAAATGTCATGAGTATGAGGATGCATGCAATCAAGACACAATTATAGAAGCAATATTCCTCTCAATAAGTACAATAAATATCAAAGTTCTCAATGTTTATCAATTATAATATTTACCCTCTTTTATACATATTTGGGTACAATTCTCTTTTATGATATTTCACCCCATTTTAGTAACTTTATTTCCTCAAACAACCCATGATCCTCAGTATATATCACGATTATCTCCCTTTCTCAACACGTCATATTCACACTATTCTCAATTTAGGATTCATATGCTCTCGAAGCAACACATAGACAATTAAAGCCCTCACATTGGCATCACAATAAGAATTATCAACCCAACACATGATACGATCTCATCTCATAGATTACAACATAAGGAAGCATACGAGGTTCAACATATTTAACAAAAGTTTAGAAATCCACTTGCCTTAATTAATAGAATGACACTCCAAACTTTGAGTCTTTCGTAACGCTTTCAAATGATCAAAATCTGTTCAAATACATAATCTACATAAGAATACGAATCCAATGATACCCATATTGCTACACTTATTTTTGGCTCAAAAATCGGGTCAAAAAGTCACCCCGAGCCCTTAAATTCGAATCTTGAAATTTCTTTCAGATTATATTTACCCGTAATAAACTAAACGCATACGTCAAATTTCAGCTAAAACGGATCGTTATTCGGCCCCCAAATCAAAATTTTATTCTAAGAATCCTAGGGCTATATTTTCTTAATTATACATGATCTACCATAAAAATTTATTCATAATCTCATGAAAACTTAATAGAAAGGATGAGAATAATCACCTTGATGTTTCGGGATGAAAATCACAATTTTTCTTCTCTCATTTTTCTTTCTTTTCCTTCCCGCACTTTTTTTCTTTTTCTACGTTTCTTAGTTCTTTTCTTTTTCTTGTGCGTTGTTTTCTGCTTTTGTTTGGGGACTTTGGGCATTCAGCCCTTTGTCCCCTATTTTATCTATATATATCATGATTAAATTATCAAAATGAAGAGCATATCATATAATTCAGACATCTTTATTATATTAAAATAAAATGTCAAAACCAATGTCACCAAGAAAATTATATCAACCAAACTTCACAATTTAAAAAAATTACATAATTTATCCATGAATAGGTTAGATTAATTTCTAAATAAAAAGTGTATGTATAATAGTATTAATCATATTTATGTAGAATAACATATACAAAAATATTGTCTGAAAAGAGAACAGACTTCAATATATAATGCATTTATTTTTTTAATAAACACAAATAAGATTAGATAGATAATTATGTTTTGAAGGTTTTTTCGTCATATTTTATAAAATGTTTTCCTTCTGATGTTGTCGGGATATTTTTGATATAAATTTAAAAGCTTTTTATCTTATTGTGTTGCAAAACTATTTTAGTAAATTTTATTTAATAAATTTATGATCGTTGTGCAATTATACTTTATAAAAATCTTGTAAAAGTATTTTTCTTTCTTATTGGAAGGTTACTTTTATTACATTTGTAAAAATATTTTCTTTATCATTATAAATGTACTTTCATTACAATTATAAAAGTGTTTTACGTAATCATCTTATAAGAATACTTCTAGTATAGTTTTGAAAGTGTTTTTAGTATAAATTATGCAGCTTAATTATTATTTATTTTTTAATACAGTTTAATGTATGTTGGGAAAACTAATGTATTGCACTTACTAAAACTTGATTCCAATTAAAAAGAAGTTTTAATTAGGATAAAATTTCTCTTATAAATAAAACGAAAAATTTTGAAATTTGAATTATTATTTAAAAGATATGCATACTAAATAAATTATTTCATTAAGACCTCAACTAATTTTATAAGAATCTAAGTAACTATCATTAAATTTTTTTATTTTTCAAAATTAAGTATTGACAGATAATCAATAAGATAACTTTGTTAATGTATAAAACTAAATGCCCAAAATATTTTAATTAAAAATTATGAAATATGAAGTTAAAAATATAATAAATAAATTAGTCACTATTTTAAAAGTTTAAATTGATTGCCAATTATATTAATATTAGAATTTATGTTTTAAAAATATATTGTGACGGTTGAAAATGTATTTAGGTGTAAATTTTATCTGGACAAAAATTATTTATTTATTTAAATTGAGAATTATAAAAATGGGAAGTTATAAAACTCCCCATTTACCTGGAAATGTAATGGGAAGTTATAAATTCCCCCATTAATTGGATAAACATTTATTTTTTCAAATTAAAAATTATTTTTTTCAAATGGTGTCTTTTGAAAAAATAATTAGGTTAACATTTTTTTTCTGAATAAAATTTATTTATGTATTTATAAGGAGAATTTTGAAACCTTATGTAGCGTATTATTTTAATCAATAAAATGTGTAACCAAATAAATAAGAGTTTTAAGTAATATAAAATTTCTACAAAAAAATGGAAAAGTTTTAAATTTGAATTAATAATTTAAAAAGTTATGCATAATAAATAAACTATTTCATTAAGATATCAACTAATTCATACGAATCTATTTAAGTATATTTAATTGTTATTATTTTTCTTAAATTAAAATATTTCCAGATAATTAATTAGTTACGTTTGTTAATGTATGAAAAGTTAAAACTAAATACCCAAAATATTAAAATTTAAAATATGAAGTTAAAAATATAATAAATAAATTAGTTATTATTTAAAAAGTTTAAATTGATTGCTAAATATATTAATAATAAAGTTTTTGTTTTTAAAATATTATATAACTTTTTTAAAAGGTGTTTAGATTCACATTTTTTTTATAATAAAAATTATTTATTTAGTTATTTTGAAAAGTTGACTCGTAATTAATATGATGAGGAGTTATAAACTTCCCATTTACTTGGAAAAGTGATGGGAAGTTACCAAACTCCCTATTAAATTGGATAAACATTTTTGTTTTTCTAAAGAGATAAAGATTGATGTGATTTTCAAATTATGACGGTTGAAAATGTAATTGGACAGACAGTTTTTTAATATTAAATTATTTTCATTTGTTTTTATGTATAATATTTATGGGAAGTTTTAAAATTCCTATTTATGTGGTCATGTTTTTTTATTTAAAATTTTTTGTATATTTTTTTTTCATATATCATACTTAGCAACGTGTATTGTGTACAAAAGTTATATTAAAATTTTAAAATATAAACTATATTATGTAATTTTATTTGGCAATCAGTATAAACCATTAAAATAAGTACTAAGCTATTTAGTAGTTTTTTGTTAAGTTTGTATTGTTAAATTTAATTTCTTAGGTGCGCAGTTTTAAATTTTAGATATCAACTAAGTTCACTAATTAGTTTAAGAATGAAAATGAAACTTTATCTTTTTGTTGTTTCAATTTATGTAACAATTGTTACAAATTAAATATGTATATATATTTTTGTAAATTTTATCTCTACATGTAAAATAATTTTGATAAATTTAATATTTTTATAGTTACAATTTACAACTACAAAGAATTCATTTTTTTTAAGAATGACATCCCTCAAAATACCTGCTTATTTTGTCGACTTTTGTATTCAAATTGTCATCTATATTTTAAATTAAAATAAATGACATAAAACAATATCAAGATCGTAAATTTTTTTAAAAAAAATACAATATAGTCTTTAAAATTCATATTGAAGTAGTTGCTACCAAACTACATTAAAATTGACTTACAATACACATATTTTATGATATGATAGCAAAATTGCATATATATTAAAATTAATAAATATAACGGGAATGTTTTCTATCCGAAGCTTGAATTTATTAACCTAATTTGATGAGTACTCATAAAAAGTATTTTAATGTATTCTTTTTAAAAATCGATAGTTTGAAAATATTTTTATCGATGATCTTTTATTTTATTTTTACAAAAAAACATATTTGAAATATTTAATTTTTTTTAAAAATCAAATGTAGTTTTTTTTTGTGATGTTTATATGACACTTTTGCATTTGCAGTTATATAGGCATAAGATTAAAATATATAATTGAGTTTTCAAAGATTGAGATAATAACATAAATAAGTTGGTGAGGAGTTTTAGGGATGATTTTGGGTTAGTTGTTGTTTTTTCTTGATCTTTATCTTTTTTTTAAAAAAATTTAACCTATATATTTTTAACTATTTCTTTATCAATATTTTCTACTTTATGGATTGTTATTTTGTTTATATAATTTTATCATGACATTTTTTGATTTTCATAGATATTGTCACTTAGAACAGCAAAATTGCGGTAAAATAAACAATTTTATGAGTAAGAATTTAATCATCTTTAAGAAGAGAAATGTGAAAAATGGGGGTAGTGGTAATCTTTTAGTCTTCTTTTATTATTTTTTGTTCTTGACAGTGTTATTTAACATTTTTTTTATAATTATTTAATAAATTAAAATTATATTTTGGAGATAATTGGTTTTTACAAAATAATCAAATTGAAATGTTGAGAATTATTTTAACAATAAAATGTGACACTATTTTGCAACATAGAAATTTATAATATATTGTTTTTTTTTTTTTAAGAAATAATAATATTTTACTAATTAATATTCCAATCTAAATTTGTCAATTTAAAACTGCTCAATGTACACGCACTTCTTCACAATATCTAAAGCTACCTAATTATTTATTCTTTTAAATAAAAAAAACAATTAGTATTTGAATTATACATTCAATATTTTCTTTCATATTTTGAATTTTAAATAAATTAATAACTTTTATAATTCTTTCATTTATAATATATTTTTTATACTACAACTATAATAACTTTCTAGTCTTGATAATACAAATATTTATATTAAGAATAAGGAAGAAGGAATTTTATCATTTACATATAATTTAGAATGTTAAATTTTTCAAAAATAATGTGAATTAGTTATAAGAACACTAAAAGTACCTGTAAAGAAAAATAATAATTTCTACAGTCAAGTAGTTATTTGACAAAAATAATAATAAATTATATCTAAAATTGATATATTAAACGAATGGCCAGCACCTCGTTTTGTCTAGGACGTCATTCTCATTTTTTTTTTTTTTAAGAAAATAAGAAGTAGCAAATGTTTAAAAAAACAAATAGTTTACACCAAAATTATATCTAAATCAATTGATTTCTTTAGAGAATTTATGTGGATTTCATTGTGTGTTGTGTGTTATATTTGTGCAAAAAAAAAAAAAAAAAAATTCAAACAATACTATACATATATAGATACTACTGTTAAATTTGAATAGTATATAAATTGTAAAAACTTCAACACTAAAAGCTAGTGTTAACTATCACAAAGATTTCCAACATCAACGTATTAATTAGTTACTAAAAAATGAAGTAAGATAATCATAATTAAGTAATACATAATTATCAATGAAATAGTCATTCCTCAATTGAATAATAATAATAATTCTAAATCAAGAAAAAGGAAAACATATACATGTGCAAGTGTTCAAAAAAGAAGAAGAAGAGAACGAATAGTAATCCAAACTTAGTAGGTATGCACCATATATAATGAATATTCTAACTTATCACTTCAAATCATGAAGATTCATGACAAAAAACAAAGAGATTAGAAAAAGAAAGTCTTGAAATCATAAGAGCACCATGTGAAGCAAAAGAGCAATATGGAGTTAAGACAATCTTTATTTTTATAATACGTGGGTTATGGGGTTAAGCGGTTTTTAGAGATAGAATTAGTTATTCATCTTTTAAAATTTGAATTTAAATTTAATTATTTTCTCATTTAAAAAAAAAGATATTTCAGATATTTATTTAGATATTTCCTTTTAATAATATATAGAAGATAGATGTTTTATGTTTTGATATAGATAATGTGTAATCCGTTAATTGAAATTTTCAATAGTTTTAAATATGTAAATTTAATAATTAATAGTAATATCAATTAATATATAATATTATTTAGTTAAGGTTTGACATCAATTTAAAAAAATTGATTTGTTCTTTTTAAGATTTTCGTTATTGCTTAAATACTTATATAAAGTTAGTTAATATATTGATTAAATACTTATTTAAAGTTAGTTAAATATAAATTTTTAAAATTATTTTAATTTAATTGTAGAAAATATTTTATATTTATATATCTTGCAACATAGAAATTTATAATATATTTTTTTTTTTTAAGAAATAATAATATTTTACTAATTAATATTCCAATCTAAATTTGTCAATTTAAAACTGCTCAATGTACACCCATTTCTTCACAATATCTAAAGCTACCTAATTATTTATTCTTTTAAATAAAAAAAACAATTAGTATTTGAATTATACATTCAATATTTTCTTTCATATTTTGAATTTTAAATAAATTAATAACTTTTATAATTCTTTCATTTATAATATATTTTTTATACTACAACTATAATAACTTTCTAGTCTTGATAATACAAATATTTATATTAAGAATAAGGAAGAAGGAATTTTATCATTTACATATAATTTAGAATGTTAAATTTTTCAAAAATAATGTGAATTAGTTATAAGAACACTAAAAGTACCTGTAAAGAAAAATAATAATTTCTACAGTCAAGTAGTTATTTGACAAAAATAATAATAAATTATATCTAAAATTGATATATTAAACGAATGGCCAGCACCTCGTTTTGTCTAGGACGTCATTCTCATTTTTTTTTTTTTTAAGAAAATAAGAAGTAGCAAATGTTTAAAAAAACAAATAGTTTACACCAAAATTATATCTAATCAATTGATTTCTTTAGAGAATTTATGTGGATTTCATTGTGTGTTGTGTGTTATATTTGTGCAAAAAAAAAAAAAAAATTCAAACAATACTATACATATATAGATACTACTGTTAAATTTGAATAGTATATAAATTGTAAAAACTTCAACACTAAAAGCTAGTGTTAACTATCACAAAGATTTCCAACATCAACGTATTAATTAGTTACTAAAAAATGAAGTAAGATAATCATAATTAAGTAATACATAATTATCAATGAAATAGTCATTCCTCAATTGAATAATAATAATAATTCTAAATCAAGAAAAAGGAAAACATATACATGTGCAAGTGTTCAAAAAAGAAGAAGAAGAGAACGAATAGTAATCCAAACTTAGTAGGTATGCACCATATATAATGAATATTCTAACTTATCACTTCAAATCATGAAGATTCATGGCAAAAAACAAAGAGATTAGAAAAAGAAAGTCTTGAAATCATAAGAGCACCATCTGAAGCAAAAGAGCAATATGGAGTTAAGACAATCTTTATTTTTATAATACGTGGGTTATGGGGTTAAGCGGTTTTTAGAGATAGAATTAGTTATTCATCTTTTAAAATTTGAATTTAAATTTAATTATTTTCTCATTTAAAAAAAAAGATATTTCAGATATTTATTTAGATATTTCCTTTTAATAATATATAGAAGATAGATGTTTTATGTTTTGATATAGATAATGTGTAATCCGTTAATTGAAATTTTCAATAGTTTTAAATATGTAAATTTAATAACTAATAGTAATATCAATTAATATATAATATTATTTAGTTAAGGTTTGACATCAATTTAAAAAAATTGATTTGTTCTTTTTAAGATTTTCGTTATTGCTTAAATACTTATATAAAGTTAGTTAATATATTGATTAAATACTTATTTAAAGTTAGTTAAATATAAATTTTTAAAATTATTTTAATTTAATTGTAGAAAATATTTTATATTTATATATTTTATTTTTATAATTGAATTTGATTTAATTGTAGTAAATATTGTATATTTATATATTTTGTTTATATAATTGAAATTAATGTAATTGTAGAAAATATTTTATATTTATATATATTGTTTTTATAATTGGATTTATTATTTAAATTAACTAATAATTTATCTAACTAATTTTTTTCCTAAGATGCCACTTGGCATATTTATAGGCTGCCATTTGGCTCAATATGGTGGCTTTGTCCTCTCCTTTTAATAATATATAGATTATTTATTTTTTTCTTTATTTTTTTTCTTATTTACTTATTTTAATATACTAAAAAGTAACAAATTCTATTAACCTATTTTTGATAAATATGGGATAAATAGTATAGGGTATTAATTAAAATATTATTTTAATCTACCAACTACATTAATTATCTAAAATTATCCGTCAACTAAATGACCGTAATTATCGAATAGTTCCAAATTACCCATCAAAAATTTACAAGAATGATCTTTTATAAAAGAGAGAGAATTTATTTTTAAAATGACCTAATGGGTCATTACATTATCCATCACTAAAAATCATGTTCGTCCTCAAACATAAGATGGAGAAGGAAGAATAATCGATATTACTAAAATCCTAAGTTATGATCTTCCAAAGTCAGTATTTCATCTATCCAAGTAAGCTCCTCCTTTAAGACCATTCCATCAAAATCTTCTAATGCACAAACCCTCATAGATTTTGTTAAGAATTACATTCTCACAATCAAATCTTCCCATGATCTTAAGTTATAAGATGCGATCTTTAGACATTGAACACTCATCATAGAGAATCAAATTCTTTTCTGACCCAACGAAGGAATGGATCAAGTAACCACTTGTATACCTCAACTGTCCCAAATAATACTAAATATGTCAACATTGAAATAATCAAATCTGCATAAGCATCCTATCTTACTAAGAGGAAATTGTAGGATCGGTTCACCCGATCCACCACTAAGGATCTGTCTACCAAGGTGAAGACACGAGTGGGAATAGGCAAGGAGTAATACTCTAAAACGTGCTCTTAATGAGGTAGGTAGTCACATAAGAATGCACAGAATTGAGGTCGAATGATACAAGATACTTCTTTCATAGTGCTTCTATCAAATGTTTTTATTCATCTCACCCCATTTTTGCTACTCATAATCAACATGTCCGGTCCCCATTACAATCATACACATACTTAATTTATCAAACTTCTTATACTCTTCACAATACTACATCAAAGACAATGCTCTTAAAACTAACAGAACATCATAATCATACTAGTCATTTACCATTCTCTCAAATTATTACTAGTATCAAAGTCTTCTTAGCAAGACATTATCACCTTCAAATAATTCAAATTATGGCTTTCTCCCTTTTTATTTAAGCACTTCTTATAGATATGAGTCACACCCAAAGTTGATAGCATTGATTTCAAATTTTATAGTACTTTTCTCATCGAGGTAAGGTTATTTAATTATACCTAAAGTCGATTTCATTCAATCTTTCACATACCAAATTTCAACTACCATTCAAAGCATAATATACCTCATGTCAAAACTTAGAGAGATCCTTGGTCACCTTAATAACTTTGCACACCATAACCACACAACCTCTAGTCATCATCAAATGTCTATGTAACGCATCACAATAATCTATGTAGTCCCATTAATAAAGTAATTTCAACCCCCTCAATGTCCTCAATAAGTGTGTAGAGCTATAAGTCTATATCGCAGCGCCCTCATAAGTCATTTATCATAGTTGGCAACCTCGACCAATATAAAAATGTAGCATATTTCAAACATCATTATTTGTCACTCGAATCAAAACTCAGTCTTCATAAAAGTCACGAGTACATCCTAGAAAATCTGTGCTAATCAAGTACTCATTGCATTATCATGTTTGAGCTCAAAGGCAAAATAAGTAAAACCTTTAATTCCGAACCAAGGGTCCATACAAGAGGTCTTATTCCTTCACTTTCTTAAATTCTTCCTATGACACAAATTTCAGATACCCTGAACTCTTCAATATATTAGATTCCCATTCCTTCACTAACTCACTTATCAACTTTATTCTCTGACCAACAATACATGACATTTTACCTCATGTTCTAAGCTAAAACTTTAAGTGGAGCACTTCTTTACGTTCTTCAACAATCAAAATAACTAAATCTACGATCACAAGTATACCCAATTCCTTTCAAATGCTCAATACTCAATGCGGTCAATTATTCCTTTGTTTACCAATTCATATCTTGACAAAATATACCATCAAAATGTAAACTAACAATTAAAAACTTGAATCTTTGTTTTAACTTGTAACCCAATTCCTTTATCTATCGGTATTAGCTCATAGCTTGAGATCTTTATTAATTCATGTATCTTAACTTATGGTTGATCCCCTCTTTATCGACCCTACAATATCCTTTATAACAATTTTAATGTACTAATTACCATACTCAAAATCACAAAGAGAGATTATCACCATATTCAAGCCCAACATTGTAGATTTATTTTTCCTCAAATATTATCCAATAGTTTTCTAGCCAAGACCAATGATACTTAATACTATCACCATAACCAAAGCAAAATAAATAAAACTAGGTGGTTTTAAATTCAATCCTCTACTCTCTCTAAAGATAGATCTTTGATCTATACCATCAGAGTGAATATCCCTACATCTCACTAATTTATTCACTTATGACTCTAGCTCATTTCAATTCTATCGAAGCAATATTTCATCACAATTTACATCTTTCTTATGATCACGTTACTCATCAAATAGTAGCAAACGTAACTTTTGATACCTACAGATTGTATTTACCATACTAAATTCACCCAATAAAAAATTCTCATCATTTGATCGCATCTTGATCATAATCTATCACAAACTTTTATTACCATTATGCTCTATAGCCATTGTCATCATCTCAAGGTTACCCTCATCATTGATATGACACCAAAACTCTATCGGTCAAATATAAAGAACTAACTCCGTTGGATCTTATTATGGAGTAATAGTCCTCATTTAGAATCCCCCGAATACACCTCACAACTTAAATACATTAATTGTACCAAGGATTCACAACTAAAATTTTCCTTATAAATAATACTTAACCCAAGCATCTAGAGTAGAAAACTAGTTGATTTTTCGAATATGAGTAAAACATTGAACATTATTAAATGAGCCCACGATATACTAAAAATTTCTAAAATAATTTGTATTCACGCTTGACAATGGACACATCCATTTTCATATGTCACTAGTACTATATCGAGAAAGTCCATTAGATCCACCACTAGAACAAATCATACCTATCAAGAAGGTAGCACCAAACTAGCCCGCATGCTTCTACCTATCCTTTTAACATTCCACCTTAAATTATTAAACCATTTTCGATATCATAAATATACCACATTAACATTGTTTATGATTGTTGAATAACCAACCCCAAAAAGGATAACACATTCATAAAATCCCTCAACCCACTGTTTGACCTTATTACTCCAACATCCTCAAAGTGTATCGTCAAGTTATCACCTTACTCAACCTCTTCTAAGCATTGAATCTTTTAAATATAACCACACATCCTTTTTACAAGTATGCCACTTACACTTTGATACTAGATCTAACATTCAAGTCTATATACAACCCACTAACTACTCATATAACGAATCACGCACGAATCATCTCTATAAGTGAGAGGGAATGAATAAAATGGTAAGAATCACACCGAACCACGGACGCACGATAGAGAAAGAATAAACAAAAGGAAGTTTCCTAACAGTCTTCATAGTCTCTCGAAGATAAGTATAGACGTCTCCATACCGATCCTCGAGACTCTACTAGACTCGGCTTGTACACACGTGAGACCTAAGAACCTAGTGCTCTGATACCAACTGTCATGACCCAAAATTCAGGCATGATGGCACTCGTCTTATCCCACCAAGACAAGTCAGCCTAATACCAAATTATAATCATAAAATATGAAAGGATATACAAAGTGAAAATTTTAACTAACGTCACCCAAGACCTGGTGTCACGTGTACAAGCCTCTAAATACATAGTATTCGAATAAAATAAATGTCTCAAATGTCTAGTCCTCAAATAGAACGTAACATAATAATGGATTCCTTGAAGGTCCACCGGTGACATAAGCAGCTACCTTAAGGATAATCCGGAAGCTCGATCTTGCAAATGAGAAAATTCTAACTAGAGGGACCGGGCTCGCAACCTACAAAATGTAGCAAGGGGTGAGTACCAAAACAACGCAGTACTCAGCAAATGAAACTAACCTAGAGTAAAACAATGAAGAACCAAGTAACTCCTTCACACCCAACCACATACCGCCGAACTACAAACCTGCACTCAAAAAGTCCCAGCCCAGCAACACATAATACACTATAAAGATGGTTTTTCAGTATATCACAATTATCAAATCACAAGCCATAACTCACAAGTGATAACATAATCAATCACATGAATAACATCATGCCACATAATGATATGCAAAGATGAGATGCAATGTCATGCAATGCAAGGTGGTATCAAGACCGTCACACAGCCTGTCGTATATACCCCGTCGAGCTAAGGCTCCAAGACTAAGGGGACCCATGGGGACCTCGCAGGCCATATACCTCAATCACAATATATCAACTACCTTGCCACCCAAGTGCTCGTGGTCAAGGACTCATGATAAGAATCACCATGTATCAACTACCTTGCCACCCAGGTGCTCGTGGTCAAGGACTCATGATACGAATCTCAATGTATCAACTACCTTGCCACCCAAGTGCTCGTGGTCAAGGACTCATGATACGAACCTCAATGTATCAACTACTTTGCCACCCAAGTGCTCGTGGTCAAGGACTCATGATACGAATCACCATTAACAACTTCTCAAAATGTCATGAGTATGAGGATGCATGCAATCAAGACACAATTATAGAAGCAATATTCCTCTCAATAAGTACAATAAATATCAAAGTTCTCAATGTTTAGCAATTATAATATTCACCCTCTTTTATACATATTTGGGTACAATTCTCTTTTATGATATTTCACCCCATTTTAGTAACTTTATTTCCTCAAACAACCCATGATCCTCAGTATATATCACGATTATCTCCCTTTCTCAACACGTCATATTCACACTATTCTCAATTTAGGATTCATATGCTCTCGAAGCAACACATAGACAATTAAAGCCCTCACACTGGCATCACAATAAGAATTATCAACCCAACACATGATACGATCTCATCTCATAGATTACAACATAAGGAAGCATACGAGGTTCAACATATTTAACAAAAGTTTAGAAATCCACTTGCCTTAATTAATAGAATGACACTCCAAACTTTGAGTCTTTCATAACGCTTTCAGATGATCAAAATCTGTTCAAATACATAATCTACATAAGAATACGAATCCAATGACACCCATATTGCTACACTTATTTTTGGCTCAAAAATCGGGTCAAAAAGTCACCCCGAGCCCTTAAATTCGAATCTGGAAATTTCTTTCAGATTATATTTACCCGTAATAAACTAAACGCAAACGTCAAATTTCAGCTAAAACGGATCGTTATTCGACCCCCAAATCAAAATTTTATTCTAAGAATCCAAGGGCTATATTTTCTTAATTATACACGATCTACCCTAAAAATTTATTCATAATCTCATGAAAACTTAATGGAAAGGATGAGAATAATCACCTTGATGTTTCGGGATGAAAATCACAATTTTTCTTCTCTCCTTTTTCTTTCTTTTCCTTCCCGCACTTTTTTTTCTTTTCTACGTTTCTTCGTTCTTTTCTTTTTCTTGTGCGTTGTTTTCTGCTTTTGTTTGGGGACTTTGGGCATTCAGCCCTTTGTCCCCTATTTTATCTGTATATATTATTTATTTTTTTCTTTATTTTTTTTCTTATTTACTTATTTTAATATACTAAAAAGTAATAAATTCTATTAACCTATTTTTGATAAATATGGGATAAATAGTATAGGGTATTAATTAAAATATTATTTTAATCTACCAACTACATTAATTATCTAAAATTATCCGTCAACTAAATGACCGTAATTATCGAATAGTTCCAAATTACCCATCAAAAATTTACAAGAATGATCTTTTATAAAAGAGAGAGAATTTATTTTTAAAATGACCTAACGGGTCATTACAATATTATGACATGAAGAAGTGTTTTGCACTTGAACTTGTGAGTTCAAGAAAAAACAATACCTTTATAGAAAAACCCGATATTTATGTGAAAAATTTCACTTAATATATATCATTTATCCATCAAAAATAATTCAATAAGCAAACGGTGTTATAATTTTAAATCCCGTAAACATAAACTCTTAACTAACTCAAGATTTTTAAAATCTCATAAATAATATAGTCAAAAGTTTAGAAATAGAAATAATCATTTGCCAATACAAACAAAGCAATCATCAATTCATTTGTAAATTAGTTTTAGCATATATAATATAATTATAGCTTTCTTATCGAAAGAATTAATTTAGACACTCATGAAGCACCCTTTTTTCTTTTGGACAATGCGGGCTTCATTGTTATTCTCTTCCTTTGTTCTTTTAGAACCACATTGTTATAGTTCGCTGTTATTCTTTGAGATTTGTAAGATTTTTTACGGGTGCCCGCACTACTTCCTCCTGGCATCACAAGACTTGTTGCTTCTGCCAATGTGGTTTTTTGACCAAGTGGCCTGTAATAAATTAAATTACAAAAATAATTAACAAAAATACAAAATAAAGAAACAATGAAATTCAAAATGTGATATTAAATTAAGCTTAACTATTTTTAAACATGTAAGGTGCAATCACCTTAATGGTATAAAAGGTCGTTGCGATACTATAAGTTGTGGAATCTGGATTGAATGACTTGTGATTTCTTGATCAACTTCTTGACTACACTCGACCAATCCATGGATCAATGTCTGTCAAAGTATATATAACATATTTTTAGCTCTTTGCAAATGAAGATTACGACTTATTAATATAAACACTCGATACACTAATGTAGAGTCTTGTCATTCACTTTAACTCAGAATTATTATATTATTACCATGTACACATATTTTTAAGATAAAACTACATTAATAACAAAAGCTCAAGTCGTAATATATAATTAAATGCTCAAATAGACTTACATCATTATCAACAACACTTGTTAATCCATGAGTTTTTGATGAATCACCTCTATCAGAGTCGTCGGATATGATTATAAGCTCTAAAAATCATCAAAATAAAGGTTTCAAAAAATGACAACTTATTAGAAAATCATGATAATTTTCTAATTAAATCTCAATTAAAAAGAAGTAACACAATAACCATTATATAAAATCTACCATAGTCTATGAAGAAATACAAGATGAGCAAAAATCCTCAATAATAACTACATATAAGAAAATGAAAGAAAAATTATATAAGGAGGCAGGAGCTCTTTCATTTTTCTTTTTTATATAAATCATAGTTATTGATTAGTATATGACGTCATAGAGGATTCTTTATGTTAAAATAAATGTCGTTTGTGGAATGTCACATAAAATATGTTGGTATTATTTTTTAGATAGAGTGTATTGATTTCACCTAATTCCCTTGATGTTTTGAGTAAACCATCACACATTTTACTCTAGTGTAAATATCGAGTGTGAATAAGCTTTTACTAGTAATAAATTCCTTGATCATAAATACCTAATGAAAAGATTGAGTAAGACCACTATATATATTTTTATTAACATATAGAAGTTGACCCAATTACAATTAGTATGATAGTAACATACACTTTTTTCAATAATTTAAAATTACTTGGTAGTGTTAAATCTTGTCAACTAGTGAATTTGTGCAAAACATTTATTTTGTTTAAACATTATTTTTAAAAATTAAGTTACGCTCTTTCGAAAAATATCATACTGATAATTATTTAATATTTATAAATAAATAGCAATAACTTTGAATGTTACATAGTTCTAGGTGATATGATAATTAAATTTTTGAAAAATCATCTGATTTGCTAATCCTAAAAATATATCATTTTCTTATCTCAGTATATTAGGACAATTAAATGAAATTTTCTTATTTTCATAAAACAACTTTTGCATTTAAGATCCAAAGGTTCCTTATCATTCCAAATTTGAAGAGGGTATTTTTCTTTTTAATCTAAAAAGCTGAATTACATGTTTTAATTGAAATTACTTATTTTATAGAATAATTTCCAATCGATGATTTAAGATCTAAGGATTCATTCTCATTCAAAGGCAAAGGGAGACTATTCTTATCATCCATCAAGAACTTATAAACCTTTATAACCACAATCTCGCATGATTGGTCATATTTTATGAGATAGCAAATTGTCGAAGAAAAAAAAAGACCTAACTAATTTTCAAGGTTAAATTAAATAAACTTGAATACAACACCATATAATAACATCATTACCTAACTTATAAGAATTTATATAATTAAGAAAAATAAAAGCTTCCAACAATTTAAAGGTTGGTATCGATGAATTTACTTTGAACACTGGTGCTATCATCCACCAAAAACTTCATTTTTCAAATGAATTTTGCTTGCCTGATCAAAAACTACAAACATCTAGTTAACCTTTATGATCTTAAGATAAAAGAAAATTGTTATCTATGTGTGTGTGTGTGTTTATATATATATATATATATATATATATATATATATATATATATATATATATATATATATATATATATATATATATATATATATATTCATAAAAGCGGGGAGGATATGTAAATAGACATACTCTTACCTTTCACAAGAAAGTCCGGAATGGAGAAAAGTAAAAATGAGTGACATTTTTCACAAAATTTATAATGAACGTTTTGTGTCTGATGGAGATTATAGTAATTTCAATCATATTTCAATTATAAATTAATTTCAATCTAATTATTAAAGAAATATATTAAGGCATAATTATTAATGAAAGTCTTAAATTGAAAATATAAGAGGATCTTATCTAAACATTAATTTGAACAAATAAAAAAAGCCTACATGATAAATATGATAAAATAATTATAATCTTTCTAGTTTTGACATTGTGGGGTGAACATGCAATAGAACATTTGGATATTTATGTAAAAAAAATATATCCAATTATTATAATTAAAGTTTTTCTAAAGATATACAAGTAAGTTGACTAGATTTCTTTAAAAATAGTAAATGTATAAGATTTATATTTGATTTCTAATACCACAATTTATGGAAAAATATTTAAACACTATATTTTCACGATAAGGAGAAGTCAGAAGTACATGACAACAAACACCCAAAACACCAAGTAAAGGTGAAAAGTATTTTTTTCTTGATTAATTCGTATGCATCTGGCTTTGTATGATTCAAGATCTATCCCTTTACAAGTGGGAAACTACTATTTATATGGAACAAATATTATATAATATGAGCCAATAAAAAAGCTCCACTCGAGTCCCTAGATACTTTATTCAATGAAAATACTGCACCAGAAAATACTATTATGATTGCAAGCTAATATTTTCATGTAATTTACTGAATTTTCTAAGAATATACCTGGAGTATTTATTTTTTATTTGAAACATAGGTCCTTTACCTACTTAGAACCACAAATTCCCACTTTATTCGATACAAACATAATCAAGTTAATGTGATGACAAGACAGGTTTATGTTAATTGAACTAGTTCATGCTCCAAACACTTAATCAATGAAACTATTATAGATTTTCTTGCTTTATTCCCTATGATACATCTTCATTAATATTTATGCTAATGTCATGTGTCCATCTCGAGCAAAACTATAATGACTTGATTGGTCATTTTTGACATTATCTGTGAAAATTAATATTTTACCCTTTCGTAAATTTCTTTGAGCCTAATTTGAACTATCAGTATGGCTGAAACTAAAATCCTGAGTTTTAAAAGTTAAAAATGTGAGTTTTGGCTCTTTGGGGAACTTAAGTTATTGAAAAAGTGAATTTTTGTGTCATTCTGAGTTTTGGAGGTCGAATAGGGGATCCGTGAATTCTAATAGCTCTAGATTATCGAAACAGCACTATAGGAAATTATAGAACTGAATTTTAGTTAGAATGAGGTTTTTAGACCCAACATAGTGATTTTAGTCATTCCTAAAACGAAACTTTGACTTTGATCAATATTCAAAGTTCGTAAGCTCGAACCGAAATTTTGATAGCTCCATTAGTTTTAGATAGTGAAACTAATGCTAGAGTTGGTTTCGAAATAACTTTTGGAAATACCGAGGGCAGTTTTAGTATTTTGATCTTTAAACTACTTTATTTGTCTTGCATTGATAAATGTGTCATGGAGACCTCAGCATCATACAATCAAGGCAACCACACTTAACTTCGGACTTTGACATCAATTTCAAGAACAGGTAACCATAATTTAAACATCAACATTTTAATTGCACCCATGGATTTGTACCTAACACTACCATTCCCATCATAATTTGTAATTTAATCATACCAACATAGCCAAATTAAAGGTATTAGATTAACCGAAAACTTATCCAGTTGTGTGACTATATTGTTGAAGATGAAGGAGGTGAAGAGATGCTAAAACCCTAAGTTCTTGGAGAACTTGCCGAAAAAGGTGGGAGTTGATCGCCCGTTGTGGTCAAAATTACTTAGGAGTGGGCAATGACTGGGTAGTTTTGTAAATTAGGGCTAAAATGCGGTCAAAATAATTTGACCCCATTATTTATACTTTGACTGGATCAGCTAAAAGCTAATGGACCTAGACTCTATGAAACCCTGATTACGGGCCGTAGAGTATCTTACGGCTTGTAAACTGTGGTTATACAGAACATCCAAACCCTAGTTTTCAGGGCTAGGTTTCACGGACTAGTCTACGAGTCGTAAAGTGAAGTACGACTTGTAGAGTTGGTTGTAGAGACCCCAATACTTAGAAAAGTTTCAGAAACTTACTTGAGGTCCATGAGCTCAATTCATGACCCGTAGTTTTATCTACGGATCACAAAGCTGGCTCATAGACTGGAGTGCCCGACTTTTTTTACTTACTAGAAATCTTTGCGAGATGGTGTACGAGTCATAAATTATTTTACGGCCTGTAAAAACAATAATAGAGGCATTTCTCGATCCCCTTCTCAGCGAAGAATGCTGACTTACTCATGTACCTACATATTCTTCATAGAACACACCCAAGTATATGCAACCAACCCAAGTATCCAAGATTACAACCAAAATACAAGAAAATAAACTACCTATGAGTATAAAACTGAAAATAAAACTACCACTACAACTATAACATCAAAGACATTGGGTTGCCTCCAAAATAGTGCCTAATTTATTATTGCGGCACAACTTGGACATATTGATTACTCAGACTTCACCAATCGTCAAGACTTCATTCTTAAATTCATCTGGCCTCTTCATAGACTAACAGATATTGAAGACCACCTCTTCATTATTCAACCTAAGCCTGAGTTGACTGGCTTCCATTTTCACTAGTACTCACGTAATGGCCACGAAAAGTCTTCCCAAGATGAGTGGGACGTCGAAGCCGACTTCGTAATCTAGGATCACAAATTCTATGGGGAATACAAACTTCTCAACTTTGACCAGCACATCATATAGTATCCCCACATATTCATCACAGTGCGATCAATCATCAATAACCGCATGCTCGTCGGAGTAGGGGCACCCAATCCTAGCTTCTTGAAGACTACAAGGGACATCAAATTAATACTGACACCTTGATCACATAGTGCCCTTGCAAACTCCACATCTCCAATGATTGATGTCACACAAGTTACACCTCTTTTTTAAGGGATAAATCAGTCGTTGTCAAGAAATAGAACCTAACCAAGGTTAGGATCGAACCGACAGGGAATACGTAGACTCACGAGAATTCACTAATTTGCAATTTGAATGGTTAACTGTCATGACCCGAAAATGGATGTGGTGGCACTTGCTCGACCCACCAGAACAAGTCAACCTAAACCCAACAAGAATTCGAAATGACGTGCGGAAGTACTAAATAAAATAGATAACTTAAAAGAGAAATCTTTACAAACTTAATTCCCACCCAAGGATTGGTTGTCACGTGTACAAGCCACTAGTCATACAGAAATCCAAAGAACTACAAGTTTGAAACTATCTTTCTTCTCAAATAAAACAAAGCAGAAAGGAAACAGGACAAGAGAATCAGCCAAATGACAATAGCTACCTCTCTAAATCTCCTAAGAAGCCTCGGATGATCAAGAAAAAAAATACTACTCACGGTCTAGGCTCAAAGCCTACACAAGTGTAGAAGCAAGGGTGAGTACCAAAAACAACGCGGTACCCAACAAGTCAACTAACAAAACAGAATTAGTCCAATAGAATACACAAACTCCCTTCACCCCGACAGACCTCCATAATTACAACCTGCACAGAAAATCAGCCCAACCCAGCAACACATAATACACAATAAAGATTATTTTCACAATACCACAGTTATCAAATCACAAGCCACAACTCACAAGTAATAACACAGTCAATCACAGGAATAACATCATGCCACACTAGAATATGCAAAAATGAGATGCAAGGCTTATGCATTAATCACCGGCAATGACCTCGGCGTCATAACATCAATGAAAAAAATACCTCAGTATCACAAAATCGCCAACAAAGATCTCGGCGTAATATCATCGTCGGCAAATACCTCGGCATCACAATATCACTAGTAACGCTCTCATTATCACAATCTCGCCGGCAAATATCTCGGCATCACATCTCGACCGGTAAAGACCTCGGTCCCAACTTTTTACCATCTCACTCATATCAATATTCAGAACCAATGCAATGTGTGTGACATAGAATGAATTCACATGAGATGAAGTCTATAACAAATCCACTCATAATCACCAACCACAACAATATATCTCAAAAATAGAATTCTCATCACTTAGCCACATTTTTAAATTCGAGTGGCATAACACCACACCAACTCACGTTTACGTCTAATCACCTCAATTGTTATAATATTAAAATGTTTCACAAATCACAGATAGAAGAAAGGATAATTCGAGAATTCTACAAGAATTACAATGTTTTGAAAGTTCACTTGCCTTAGTCAAATTACGATCACTCTAACACTTGAGCCTTCCCCTTTTGAATAGAATACTTTGCACCATGATCTAGTAAAATAATTTATCACTATAAGATTTTGAACTAACAACACCCAAATCTATAGTCAAGTCCTAGATATCAAATCTAGGGTCAAGTTTTTACTCCTACAAATAATATAAGTCTAATGGTTATTCGTATAATACAAGACCCTAATATTAATATAAAAATATATGCACATATATTCACATCTGCGAACGCACTGATATAGTAATAAATTCCACCAAATGAAGGACTAAAAGCACCAAACAGAACTGGAATGATGAAGGGAGATTAAAGCACTGGGCAGTGGGTGACGTTATAAGGATAAACAAATACATATTTCCCTTAATTGCAACTATTCAGGTGTAAATGCCTCCTTGATAACATTCTTTTCAATTTTGGTGTGAATTACACCTATACAACTCATAAGCACATCTGCAGCATTCAATTTTAATGATAAAAAAAACAAGAATCCCCCATTCAACACACATATGCACTTTCCTTTACTTTTTGACCTACGAGCTGTCAGATGGAATAATACGCATGATGACTTCAATTTTAACTATTAAAGAAACATTGTATTGGTTCTATACAAGTTTTTATACTAACTTTGTGGTAATTGAAAGTTACGGATTACCTGAAACGATCCAATTGTTCTTCGTTGCTCCCCCTTTGCTTTTTCTTCTTTGTTTTATTTTTTCTTAAAATTGATAAATCCTACTAACCTAATTTAATACATAGATCAAGTAGATATAGGATTTTAAACAAATTAATATTTAGCCTACCATTTATTAATTATTCAAACTTACTTATAAATTAAATAGTCTTAGTTATCGAATAGTCAAAAGTACCCCTAAAATTTTTCGAGGGAGATATTTTTTTGAAATCAAGTGGACTAATTCCAAAAACAATATTATGGGTCATTACATTATCCACCACTAAAAATCATGTTCTCCCTCGAACATAAGGTAAAAGAAAGTACCTGAAGCTTCGAAAAGAAGAGGATATTTAGCACGCATGTCAGACTCTGTCTCCCAAGTCGCCTCTCTAGCTGGACGATTCTTCCATTGCACCTTCACGGAAGTAATCTCTTTGTTCCTTAGCTTACGAACCTGTCTGTCCAAAATATCTATATGGCGCCATTAGAGATGTGGAATTCGCAAGGGCACTATGCTATCTAGATGCAAGCATTAATGTGATGCCCCTTGCAGTCTACAAGAAGCTTAGATTAGGAGCCTCGACGCCAACTAGCATGCAATTATTGATGGTGGATCGCACGGTGAAGAAACCTGTGGGGATACTATATAATGTGATGATAAAAGTTCATATTCCCCGTAGACTTTGTGGTCCTAGATTGCGAAGTTGACTTTGATGTCCCAATCATCTTGGGAAGACCATTCCTAGCCATTGGGAGAGCACTAATGGATATGGAAGCTGGTCAACTTAGGTTCAGTATGAATGATAAAGAAGTCACCTTCAATATCTGTCAGTCCATGAAGCGTCCAGATGATTTGAGTGAAGTTTGGGCAATTGGTAAAGTTTGAGTAATAATTCTTTTCAATCTCGTGCCGCGATAATAAGTCAAACACTAGTTGGGAGGAAACCCAAGGTTTTTGATGTAATAGTGTAGTTATAGGTACAAATTTCAGTTCTTGGATTCATAGGCTGTCACGCCCCGGGAGGGTACCCTTGGCGTGGCCGGCACTCAGAGACTATTGCTAGTCCCCAAGCGAACCACGTAACCTCATCACATCATTCAATCAAATAAACTCTACGGATCAGCGGAAAGTATATGCAAGCAGTGGACGCAGTTCATCTAAAGTAAAATAACGAAGGCTAGTAGAAAGAACTAGCTCACAAATTCAATAACAATGCTCGACACCAATCTATGAAGCCTCTATCACTAAATCATGTGGTGCCAATGACAGACCCATGGCTACCCAAAAACAAAATAAGATAATATTCCAATCCTAACTCTAAAGCATGATGAAATAATATAATGGTTCCTCCGGAGTACGGGAGGCTCACCAAATCAACTTCGGATTCTCTGATCTTCAACGGAGCGCCTGTTGATGATCTCTAGTACCTGCCTCTACATCATAAAACGATGCAGTCCAGAGTGGACGTCAGTACTTGGAATGTACTGGTATGTAAAATAGCTGAATGAAACAGAAACCGGTAGAAAATATGGAAAACAACATCAAGTCAAGGTAAACATCATAATCACATCAAACCGTCAGCTTGTCTATCTATGAAAGAGTAAAGCGTAGACAAGTGACACATCAATATCTCAGACTCATCATTAGTCTCAGCTCATCTCAGGGATCATCTCAGAGGAGTTCACCCCCTCTCATCACATCTCATCTAGACTCAGAGCAAAGTACGAATTTTCCCGGGAGTTTCTCTTAACCGACAACACTCACTTATGAGCCAGTGAATGTACAACAATCACCCTGATGTTGCCACAGTGGTCCCAAACTTGCCAGGTAAGGAACACTGGATCCCATATCAATATACCCGACATGGAATCAAACCGAACAGATCCTCTATTGCTTTCAGGGACTGTTAAACCTCGAGGGAAACCATATATATATGCATGTGATGGTTTAAGCCTCTCCTACGTTTGGCGACGTAGTTAATGAGTTCGAGTGGGACTCACTCCTGCTCATTTCGGTGCTCGATACTCCTCTCGACTCAGTGCTCATAAAATCAACCTCAACCAGTCTCATAGGGATTCTCTCCCCGTCCACGACTGCCAGTCTCATAGGGACCCACTCCCCGTCCACGACTGATAATTCACCGGGACCTTGGCCCCTTTTCATCAATTATCTCATAGGGACTTTCACCCTATCATCAATATCTCATAGGGACCTTAACCCTATCATTAACACCTTCTCAATGACCCAAAATTATATAACAGTCATTAGGAAGCAAGTGAATAAACACACCGGTAGAGTTCATTTATAGAGACTCATACAACAATCAAGATTCCATCAACTCATCATTACAACCAACAATCTCAATTCAAGGCTCTAGACTCAAGTCTCAAGTGCAATGTACATGCTTTGGAAATTAGTCATGAAGGGTTATGCAAATTCCATGAAAGTATTCAATTTAAGAAAACAAATAGTATGATGATCATCAACATAGAGAACATGTAGTTTCAAATATAATTTTTAAGAAAATCCATCAAAGAAATCATGCATGTAGACTCTTCAATCATCAATTCAACTATGACCTCTATGGGGCACATGAGAGAACAATCCCATGTTTTAGTTTAGCCTTACATACCTGTGATGCACTGTTCAACCGGGTGATGTCGAGGATTCTCTTCTCGTATTCCTCACCCCAAGCCTTTCTCTCCTCTCCTCAAGCCCTAGCCTTGTTAGAATTTAGAATAGGACTTAGAATAGGTCTTGTTAGGCTCTTTTCGTATAGGAACGACCTCACTAGCCGTGTATTAGTGTTTAGGAGGGGTTAGGGATTGACCGGAATGCCCCTCAAAATAAATTAGAGATTTCCAGTTCGGAAAACACACGGTCCGCGACGCGGACCTATCGCGTACTGTGTAATTTTGGAAAAAGTGCTTTTGTACGAGTTCTCTCCATCCCGTCGAAAATTTTGGAAAACATCCAAGTGTCACTCCGCGTCAGGTCCGCGACGCGCCTCCGTCGCGGACAGCCACTGTTTTGTGACTTGATCCGAAAATTTATCTTTCGATCGGGTTGCTCTAAAATTCGACCGAGACCATTTCCTCACTCCATTTTCCATGCTGATCACGAATCCGGCCTCGGATTCGCCATACGAGCATCGGAAGATGCGTTACGCGCATACCCGCACTCCAGGGGTATTTTGGTAATTTTACCGGGCGTCACATCATCTCCCCCTTGGGATCATTCGTCCCCGAATGAGGAGTGGAGGTGGGCTTTAAGGCACGAATAGACTTACGACTCATTCCCACACTCAATTCAATAATAGCAAGTCAGATACAAGAATAGGACACTTAGCTTAGTGAAGAGCAAGGATTTACCTTCAGTGCTTTCACCATCAATTGGCACGAACAGGTGCGGATACTTTGCCTTCATCTCCTCCTCAGCTTCCCATGTGGCTTCTTCAATGAATTGATTCCTCCACAGGACTTTGACTGAGGCTATTTCTTTGTTCCTTAGTTTACGAATCTGACGATCAAGAATTTGAACCGGAACCTCTTCGTAAGATAGGTTATCCTTCACCTCAATTCTATCAACAGGGATCACCAATGCCGGGTTCCCCAAGCATTTCTTTAGCATAGACACATGGAACACCGGGTGTACCCCATCTAGCTCGGAAGGCAACTCTAGCTCGTAGGCCACCTTCCCAATCCTCCTTACGATTTGATAGGGTCCAACATAACGTGGACTCAACTTTCCCTTCTTCCCAAACCTTAGGACACCCTTCATAGGTGATACCTTCAAATACACCCAATCATTTATCTCAAACTCTAAGTCCCTTCTCCTTACGTCGGTGTAGGATTTTTGGCGACTCTGGGCAGTCTTTAGCCTCTCTCTAATGATCTTGACTTTTTCCATCGACTGGTGAACAAGGTCAGGTCCAATCAGCCCTGCTTCTCCAACCTCAAACCACCCAATCGGCGATCTACATCTTCTTCCGTACAGGGCCTCATAAGGAGCCATCTGAATGCTCGCATGATAACTATTGTTATATGCGAATTCGATCAAGGGTAGATGATCATCCCAATTTCCTTTGAAGTCAAGTACACAAGCTCTCAACATATCCTCGAGTGTTTGAATCGTACGCTCCGCCTGACCATCCGTCTGCGGGTGAAAAGCTGTACTCAGATTCATCTTAGTACCCAAACCTTTCTGAAACGATCTCCAGAACTGGGAGGTAAATTGAGCCCCTCTGTCTGATATAATAGCCAAAGGAACTCCATGCAACCTCACAATCTCCTGGACGTACAATCTGGCATACTCTTCCGCAGTATTTGTTGTCTTTACTGCCAAGAAGTGAGCCGACTTTGTCATCCTATCCACGATCACCCATATCGAATCATGTTGCTTTCGAGATTTCGGCAGGCCAGTGATAAAGTCCATGTTGATCATCTCCCATTTCCACTCCGGAATTTCAAAGTTCTGAGCCAATCCACATGGCCTTTGATGCTCAACCTTCACTTGTTGGCAATTTGGGCATTTTGAGACAAACTCTGCAACATCCCTCTTCATCCCATTCCACCAATAGATTTCCCTTAAGTCGTGGTACATTTTGGTGGAGCCAGGGTGAATGGAATACTTAGTGTTATGAGCTTCTGCCATAATTCTGTCCCGTATGCCATCAACATTTGGAACACACAATCGACTTTGATATCTCAGTACACCATCTCCCCCTTTGGAGAAGACCATCACCTTCTGATTGTGAACATCCTCCTTCAGTTGGAGTATAACTGGGTCTTGGTCTTGCTTTTCTTTCACTTCTATCACTAGCGAGGAAGCAGACCCGTTCTCCACATTAACTCCTCCTTCATTGTTCTCCCCAAGTCGAACCCCTAATCGAGCCAACCGGTGTACGTCCTTGGCTAATTCCCTCTTTCCTTCCTCCACATGGGCTGTGCTACCCATTGATAACCTGCTAAGAGCATCAGCAACAACGTTAGCTTTACCTGGATGATAGTGAATGCTCATGTCGTAATCCTTAAGCAATTCCAACCATCTCCTCTGTCGCAAGTTAAGCTCCTTCTGACTGAAAACATACTGCAAGCTCTTGTGGTCTGTGAATACATCCACGTGCACCCCATACAAGTAGTGACGCCAGATCTTAAGTGCGAACACTACCGCTGCCAACTCGAGGTCATGGGTTGGGTAATTCCTTTCATGGACCTTGAGTTGCCTGGAGGCATAGGCTATCACCTTCCCCCTTTGCATTAGTACACATCCCAGTCCGACCCTTGAGGCATCACAATAAATCACAAAGTCCTCGTTTCCCTCGGGTAAGGTTAAGACTGGTGCAGTAGTCAAGACTGGTGCAGTAGTCAATCTCGTTTTCAATTCCTGGAAACTCTTCTCACATTCCTCGGACCACTGAAACTTGACCTTTTTCTGTGTCAACTTGGTCAATGGTGCGGATAAGGAAGAAAATCCTTCTACAAACCTGCGGTAGTAGCCCGCCAACCCCAAGAAACTTCTAATATCGGTCGGGGTGGTCGGTCGTGGCCAGTTCTTAACCGCTTCAATCTTCTGGGCGTCCACCTGAATACCATCACCGGAAACAACATGGCCCAGAAAGGCTGCTGACTTAAGCCAGAACTCACACTTTGAAAATTTTGCATACAACTCATGGTCCCTAAGAGTTTGGAGGACAACTCTGAGGTGATCAGCATGCTCCTCCTCACTCCTTGAATATATCAGAATATCATCGATGAATACAATCACAAACAAGTCAAGATACGGTTTGAACACCCTGTTCATCAAGTCCATAAAGGCGGCAGGTGCATTCGTCAACCCAAAGGACATGACCAGGAATTCAAAATGGCCATATCTAGTCCTAAAGGCTGTCTTTGGAATGTCGCACTCTCTCACCTTCAGCTGATGGTAGCCAGATCTTAGGTCTATCTTAGAGAAACAAGAGGCGCCCTGAAGTTGGTCAAACAAATCATCTATCCTTGGGAGAGGATATTTGTTCTTCACCGTGACCTTGTTCAGTTGCCTGTAATCAACACACATTCTGAGAGACCCATCTTTCTTTCGCACGAATAGGACAGGAGCACCCCATGGTGAAACACTTGGCCTAATGAAGCCCTTCTCTAGCAAATCTTTTAGTTGCTCTTTCAATTCTTTCAACTCAGCGGGGGCCATCCTGTAAGGTGGAATCGAAATGGGGTGGGTATCAGGAAGAATGTCAATCCCGAAGTCAATCTCCCTATCAGGAGGGACTCCGGGCAGATCATCAGGAAAGACTTCTGGAAACTCGTTGACAATCGGAACTGACTCAAGAGTTGGGGACTCAACATCATCAGATTTCACTCTCACCAAGTGATAGATACAGCCTTTGGAAATTAACTTCCGAGCTTTAAGATATGAGATAAACCTCCCCCTAGGTGTCACTGAGTCACCCTTCCACTCTAGAACTGGTTCATTTGGAAATTGGAACTGAACCGTTCGGGATCTACAATCCACAGAGGCATAACAGGCGTGAAGCCAATCCATGCCGAGGATCAAATCAAAGTCAACCATTTTTAACTCGATCAAATCAACAATGGTGTCCCTATGATGGATAGACACTACACAAGCTCTATAGACTCTTTCAGCTCGAATCGACTCACCCACTGGGGTAGAAACATCAAAGGGTTCGAGAAGACTCTCGGGGGTTTTATCAAATTTACTGGCCACATAAGGAGTTACAAATGACAGTGTGGCACCAGGGTCCATCAAAACATAACAATCAAGAGTAAAGACTCGGATCATACCCGTCACGACATCTGGAGAATTCTCCTGATCTTGGCGACTCCCCATATTATACAAGCGGTTTGTGGCCCCGCCTGCACCTGACGTAGTGGCCCTTGGGTTCCCTCTAACCGGTGGGGCCGACGCCGCGGACTGAGCCTGGCTAGCCCGTTTTGGACAATCCTTCTTGTAGTGGCCTACTTGGCCACACCCGAAGCATGCGTCATTCTTATCACGACATCTCCCCCAATGCGCCTTCCCACAGTTATCACACTGTGGTCTACTCTGGGAACCTTGAGCCACACTAGCTTGGGACTGAGGTCCATGGTTCCCCGTATTCCGGAACCTCTGATCATACGTGCCTTTAGGCACAGGTGCGCTAGCAGCTGAGGGTGCTGGAAATCGATTCCCATTACCCCTCCTTCCACCTTCGTGGCTGGATGTCTTAGCTCTCTTGCGCTTGAACTCTTCCCTGTCCTGTTGTCTTTCTTCGTCAGCTTGCTGCACAAATGTCATCAATCGCCCAATGTCCATATCACTCACCAGCATTGCCCCTCTGCCATCCCTTTTGGGCCCTCTATTCAACCCATCGACATACATTCCCATTCTCCCCCTCATGTCGGCAATCATATCTGGAGCATAGCGAGATAGCTGTTGTGAACTTCAGGCCATACTCCTGCACGGTCATGGAGCCCTGTTTTAGATTCAGAAACTCCCTCACCTTGGCCTCTCTTTTCTCCCTTGGGAAGAAGCGTCCCAAGAAGGCATCCTCAAACACTGCCCAGGTCACACATGAATCATCACCCACTCGGCCCCTCTTCCATTGGTCGAACCACAGCCTGGCCACCCCTTTGAGTTGATAGGCAGCCAACTCAACTTTATCAACATCAGCCACGTGCATCACTTGGAACACCTTCCCAAGTTCCTCTATATAGTTCTCGGGGTCTTCAGTAGATGTCGACCCCGTGAACTCGGGCGGGTTCATCCTCAGAAATTCTCGGACTCTAGAGGTGCCATGAGAGTCTGTCCCACCCGCACCTTGCCTCACAGCAGGTGCTGCAACAGCCTGGGCCAAAGTTTGAATAGCTTGGCGTAGCTCAGCATTCGAGATCTCAGTTTGAGGAGGTTGCCCAACAGGGACAGCTGGATCCACGGGCCCCTCGGGTACTTGAGGCTCAGGTGGGTTAACAGCTCGCCTGGCAGGACGTCCCCTTCCTCTGACAGCTCTTCTGGGAGGCATGTTATCGATTCTGCACGTGTAACGCACGAGTTAGAGGATAGTTTTCATAGAGTTCAACTCCATCGCACGATTTAGAGTAAGAAAGAAGTGTAACCATTCCTAATGTCCCATAGCCTCCTGTTTATGAAGTGTGGTCGACAACACACCCATAAACAAGACTCTACTAGACACGGCTTCGTAGACTCCCTAGGACACTTGAACTCTGTGCTCTGATACCAAGTTTGTCACGCCCCGGGAGGGTACCCTTGGCGTGGCCGGCACTCAGAGACTATTGCTAGTCCCCAAGCGAACCACGTAACCTCATCACATCATTCAATCAAATAAACTCTACGGATCAGCGGAAAGTATATGCAAGCAGTGGACGCAGTTCATCTAAAGTAAAATAACGAAGGCTAGTAGAAAGAACTAGCTCACAAATTCAATAACAATGCTCGACACCAATCTATGAAGCCTCTATCACTAAATCATGTGGTGCCAATGACAGACCCATGGCTACCCAAAAACAAAATAAGATAATATTCCAATCCTAACTCTAAAGCATGATGAAATAATATAATGGTTCCTCCGGAGTACGGGAGGCTCACCAAATCAACTTCGGATTCTCTGATCTTCAACGGAGCGCCTGTTGATGATCTCTAGTACCTGCCTCTACATCATAAAATGATGCAGTCCAGAGTGGACGTCAGTACTTGGAATGTACTGGTATGTAAAATAGCTGAATGAAACAGAAACCGGTAGAAAATATGGAAAACAACATCAAGTCAAGGTAAACATCATAATCACATCAAACCGTCAGCTTGTCTATCTATGAAAGAGTAAAGCGTAGACAAGTGACACATCAATATCTCAGACTCATCATTAGTCTCAGCTCATCTCAGGGATCATCTCAGAGGAGTTCACCCCCTCTCATCACATCTCATCTAGACTCAGAGCAAAGTACGAATTTTCCCGGGAGTTTCTCTTAACCGACAACACTCACTTATGAGCCAGTGAATGTACAACAATCACCCTGATGTTGCCACAGTGGTCCCAAACTTGCCAGGTAAGGAACACTGGATCCCATATCAATATACCCGACATGGAATCAAACCGAACAGATCCTCTATTGCTTTCAGGGACTGTTAAACCTCGAGGGAAACCATATATATATGCATGTGATGGTTTAAGCCTCTCCTACGTTTGGCGACGTAGTTAATGAGTTCGAGTGGGACTCACTCCTGCTCATTTCGGTGCTCGATACTCCTCCCGACTCAGTGCTCATAAAATCAACCTCAACCAGTCTCATAGGGATTCTCTCCCCGTCCACGACTGCCAGTCTCATAGGGACCCACTCCCCGTCCACGACTGATAATTCACCGGGACCTTGGCCCCTTTTCATCAATTATCTCATAGGGACTTTCACCCTATCATCAATATCTCATAGGGACCTTAACCCTATCATTAACACCTTCTCAATGACCCAAAATTATATAACAGTCATTAGGAAGCAAGTGAATAAACACACCGGTAGAGTTCATTTATAGAGACTCATACAACAATCAAGATTCCATCAACTCATCATTACAACCAACAATCTCAATTCAAGGCTCTAGACTCAAGTCTCAAGTGCAATGTACATGCTTTGGAAATTAGTCATGAAGGGTTATGCAAATTCCATGAAAGTATTCAATTTAAGAAAACAAATAGTATGATGATCATCAACATAGAGAACATGTAGTTTCAAATATAATTTTTAAGAAAATCCATCAAAGAAATCATGCATGTAGACTCTTCAATCATCAATTCAACTATGACCTCTATGGGGCACATGAGAGAACAATCCCATGTTTTAGTTTAGCCTTACATACCTGTGATGCACTGTTCAACCGGGTGATGTCGAGGATTCTCTTCTCGTATTCCTCACCCCAAGCCTTTCTCTCCTCTCCTCAAGCCCTAGCCTTGTTAGAATTTAGAATAGGACTTAGAATAGGTCTTGTTAGGCTCTTTTCGTATAGGAACGACCTCACTAGCCGTGTATTAGTGTTTAGGAGGGGTTAGGGATTGACCGGAATGCCCCTCAAAATAAATTAGAGATTTCCAGTTCGGAAAACACACGGTCCGCGACGCGGACCTATCGCGTACTGTGTAATTTTGGAAAAAGTGCTTTTGTACGAGTTCTCTCCATCCCGTCGAAAATTTTGGAAAACATCCAAGTGTCACTCCGCGTCAGGTCCGCGACGCGCCTCCGTCGCGGACAGCCACTGTTTTGTGACTTGATCCGAAAATTTATCTTTCGATCGGGTCGCTCTAAAATTCGACCGAGACCATTTCCTCACTCCATTTTCCATGCTGATCACGAATCCGGCCTCGGATTCGCCATACGAGCATCGGAAGATGCGTTACGCGCATACCCGCACTCCAGGGGTATTTTGGTAATTTTACCGGGCGTCACATAGGCACTTTGATTTCTTGTATTTTTATTGTAATTTTGGACAATGGGTTGGTTGCATATCGGGCAACAATGTATTTTAAGAACCGTATGCAGGTACAAGACTAAATCAACCAATTTGGCTCAAAAGAGCTGCAGGAAGTGTCTTTATGACTAGGTCTACGGGCCGTAAAATAATTCATAACCCGTACTCCATCCCTTAGAGATTTCTAGTGAGTATAAAAATTATACACTCTAGTCCACGATCCAACTTTACAATCCATAGATCAAACTATGGGTCATGAATGGCGCTCGTGGACCTCAGGCAAGTTCCCCGAAAATTTGAGGGTTCGACGACCAAATCTATGAGTTGTAAGACACTTTATGACTCGTAGACTATTCTATGTAACCTAGTCTTGAAAAATAGGGTTTGATATTCTACGAAACCATGGTTAATGGGCCATAAAACACTTTATGGCTCGTAGTCGGGGTTTCATAGAGTCCGGGCCCAGTAATCTTTAGTTGACCCGATCAATGTATAAATAGTGAGGTTAAAATATTTTGACCCCTTGCTTGACTTGAAATTACTGAATTGACCCAACCAAACCCCACCCCTCAATTTTTCGATCACCACCATCCACCATATGTCCTTTTTCTAACAAAGATTCCGGCAGCCTAGGGTTTCAAAGCCTTGTCACCTCCTTTATCTTCTTCACTTTAATCTCAAGTTTGGTAAGTTTTCGATCAAATTAAGACCTCTAATTTGCCTTGTTTTGAATGATTGATTTGAAAACTATGTGAAGAATGATGTTTACACATGAAATCCATGTTGAATTTCATTTGCGATAATTGAAATTAGGTTGCCCATTGTTTGAATTATTGATCGAATTTGGAATTAAACATTGTGGCCTTGTGTGAATTTTTGAGATAGTTTTTAGTGCCTATTGAATCACTCACCATGTGTGATTAAATGATTGTGTTTATAAATTGGTGGATGATGACATAGGTACATAATCTTGTTGAAAATTGAGCATAGGTGGTCTCAATTTTAGGGTAAAACATGTTTGATCTATTTCAATGGGGTATTTTTTTGTAAAACATGTTGGGGGTTATGGTTGTGGCATGAAAATTATGTGAGTTCGTGTGTTTTTTCTTTGATGTTGGTAATGTGTTTGTTGAAAAAAGTTCTTTGGGGTCCCATTGATGGGCTTAGAAACTCAGGTGACTGAGTTTTCTTGCCCACGAGTGGCTTTTACGGCCTGTTGATTATTCTACGAGTCGTAATTTCCCCTCATACAAGATTTTAGAAACTTCTACAGGTCGTAGATCCCTTTACGACTCGTAAATAGGTCTCATAGATCCTACCTAGAATTTAATCAGTCACAGGAAATCTCTACGACCCAGTCTGTGACCCGTAAACCACTTTACTAGTCGTACCTTGTCTTGTAGACTTTTCCAGTAACAAATTTTGTTTGAACCACTATTATACAAAAAAGTTTTATGGCTCGTAGTGTCCATTACGACTCGTAAATGTGCTTTCATAGAACCCTTCTACAACTGAATTCAGATGATTTTTTGTATTTTAATTCTTGATTTGTGGTGCTAACGATGGTGTGTATATATTGATGTTTTAGGTACCATGGCCCCAAAAGTCAAACATGATGAGATCTGGGCTATGAAAAAGAGGCTCATAGATGAGCCTTCGGATGATGGGCTGGCCACTGCACTGAGTGGCTCACTAGAAGTACTGGATGTCCGCCCAGATCCAAATCCAGCTCAACCAAAGACTAGAGTTATTGCCAGGGCTGGGTAGACTCAGGCTCTCGTTGTCCGCACTACCCAGTCTAATAAGGAAGATGACAATAAAAGCAACGTAGCCTAGATGACTCAATCCATAGAGGAGTCCATCTCAGCAGCAGGCTTTGAGGACGTATCAAAGATAATGTCATCTACATTACCTCAGGCATCACCTCCAGACGCTCTTAATAACCAAAGGTGCATCGAGGGCATTCAGGCGATCTATGCAAAGGGCACGCAGCTGACAGAGCGGGGCAGGCCAACCTGCTCTATATATGAGGATCCGATAGTCATCTCAGATAGACTCAACAATGTTCCCGCTCTCCAGGACACGATGACTCGATATAGGATTCAGTGGCTTACTCGTGCACTTAGATGATACTCCCTGACCATAGTAAGAGAGTTTTATGCCTCATATATAGCCACAATCTAGATCACTCTTCCCAAGGGGAAGAAGCCCCTCACTCAGCCTAGACTGACGAAGACGACAGTGAGGGGCTAGCAGGTGGATATATGAGAGGCTTCCATCCGCCAAATGTTATTTGTTCCAAAGTTCACTACCCCCAGATCTACCCAGAGTTCCACTATAGGGTGGCGCAGATAGGGACCCACTTGTGATGAAAGAGCAAGAATAATGACCAATTTAATCAGATGGGTGGTTGGGTACATCGCTGAGCAGGGTTTGGAACCTACATGGGTCTCCACTCACTCACAGCCTATTGTGAAGGCTTTGCTATGTTTCCCCACCAAGTTTTTGTGGGAGGTTGTTCGTTCACGTATCTGGCCAACACTTGCTAATAAGACTCTAACACTGGAGTATGTGGTTTTTCTTGCCAGCATCTTAGCTGGCTATGATATTGACTAGCGTGCCATATCGCTAAGCTGATTCATGAGGCCGCACTGAAGAGGTCCACCTCCATCCCATTCTTGTGTTTGATATACAAGCTCTATCTAGAACCGAGATGGGAGGTATTACACCAGCTAGACCAGTAGATTGAGGCCTAGTGCACTTTGTATCCCACCCTGATCAAGGCTGAAGAGAACCTGGTTGTATTTCGGCGAGCACAACCTCCACCAATCCCTAAGTTGTTCAACCCAGCGCCACCACCTGAGCGTTCACAGCCTGACACCACTATTGTTGTTGCTACTTTGGAGAGACCCCCGTAGCCTGAGGTAGATGAGGGGAGGGGGCCACTACTGTTGTTCCTACATCAAAGGTCATGACTTCACAGGCTACTACTACGGGCATGGTCTATGTATCCACCGATTCTGTACAAGCCTTGGAGAAGAGGTTATCACATGATAAATCACAGTTGGCTTAGCTTGTTCATCAGATCAAGCCATGGTTCTGCTGGGCTATTTAATACTCAGAGGGTCAGATGAAGGAATTCACGGTCTCTACTATATAGGATCATATATATAACGTGAATGCCCACATTGACGCCTTCGAGGAGAGGGTACAGCGGAGGTTGGGAGAGGACCCACCTTTGCACTTATCGGCTCTACAGATAGAGATCTAGTAGCTCTAAGCTGACATGACAGCAACACTCGCAGCACCAGTTGCACTACTAAAGACTATACCTCTAGTGCTAGTGGTTGATTTATTTGCTCCTGATGAGCCCATCTAGCCTTCCATAGGAAGAGACCTCACCCAGAGGATGATGATCCAGATGAGACATGTGTACGTGCGAGGATGATAGAGGAGGAGAAGCTTGAGCTTGTCTTGAAGAGATGGAGACAAGAAGAGGTTATGCGATAGGCTCGAGAGCGTGAGAGCATGAGGGGTGTTTGTCCCTCCGGACAGAGCAATACTGCTTAGCAGACCACCCCGCAGGAGGAGGGTGGCTTGACTCAGCCACACAGGTGCTTAGGGGGTCAGGTATGTTTTTTTGACCCCTTATGTTTTAATTTGTTTTAATTTGGTGCATTGGGGACAATGCTCATCATTTTCGATGGGGTGTGGGTAGTTATGGGCATTAGTGAAGTTTGAGTAACAAGAGTCCACAACTAACTCACTTTTTAATCCCAGGATTTTCTTTCTTGTGTTCCTTTTCCCCATGGATATTTCTTTCTTGTGTTCTTTTTGTTGAACCGACACATTTAGGATGTTTAGATAATAATTGTAGTATATAGTATAAATACTTGTGCATATAGCATGTTTTTGTGTTTTATTTGAAAAATGATACCCACCAAAAATTTTGATTAGTAGTTAGATAGAAACCATGCATGTAGGTGTTTCACAATGTTTGTTCTAATAAGTTAGAGTAAATTGAGATAAAAAGCATTATCTGAAAGTCTTGTTGATAATGTATGCAATACCATGTGAGTGTGAGCTTAATTTACTAGATTCACGTGTTTTTTGCTAATTCAGAACTTGTCCTGTTACTCTAAGTTAGATTGTGGATTAATTGGTTTAAGAAAAGATCTTAGGACATTGTTCTTAAATAGTCCACTTAGCCTAAAATAACCAACTAAAACTATAATATATCTCTTATTCCTAATATTTAAGCCTTACATGTACCTATTCATTGAAAACACCTGATTAACCTAGCATTGTTTAGTGGAAAATCTTGAAATTGGCCCTAGTCCATCCTTGAACATTACGCACCTTGACTAAGGCAAAATGCTACAGTCGAGGGTTGCTACCAAAAGTGGCCCTGGTTCGGACGATTGATATTGTGCACCTCAATACAAGCAAAAATCTTAAGTTGAAGGTGGTTGGTGTAAGGGTGAAACACAAAAATAAAGGGGTAAGTTAGTGATACAAAGAAAAAAGGGAAAATCATGTACTGGGCACAAGAAAAAAAATAATGCCTTTGTGTGAGCTAAAAACCAAAATGAAGTGTAAAAAAAGAGGCAAAAAGCTAAAAAATGAAAAGAAAGCACCAAGAAAAGCTTGTAATAGGAAAAAGGGAGAATAAGGTGAAAATAATAAAGTTGGTAGGGCAAAAGTGTAGAAAAATGCACTGTCAAGGAGGGCCTTTAATCACTATCTTCCCATAATATCATACAAAACACCCCCAAGCCTACATTACAAGCTAAGAAAGTCCTACAGTGATCTTAGTCCAGTTAATTGAATGCCTGAGTCATGAGTATAGGGGAAAACCTTTAGTATTAGACATAATGCATTAATATCTTTTGTTAGAGTGAGTGATTTTGCATAGTCCCAAGGTTAAACATGAAAATATCATTGAGTGTCAGATATGAGACTTCTTTCTGTGAGGGCACTTGCATTTGCATAGTTAGCATTAGACTTGTTCAGTGATTGTGGATTGCTGATAATACCCTATTTGTAATAGTTGTGTTGTCACATGCAACAATTTGTATTAGTTTTCTAGATAGTTATCTGATCCTATTCTGAAAATTTAGTGTGGGTGTCTGAGTCGAAGATTTATGTGACATATGCCATAAAATTGAGGTCTATGTTTTACTATATTGTCTACATAGATTGAGTCTGTTGATTGAGGACAAGCAATAATTTTAAGTTCAGGGTATTGAGGTGCTACGAAAATACAACACTTTTGATGGTTAAAACTTAGAATTTTATATGTTCTCAATCCAATCTTACTAATTTTTGCCTGTTATACAAGACTCTTTACGGTTCGTATATCCTTCTACGAGCCTTAGGATGGGTTTGTGAAGGATTCTAGTGAGGGACTATTTTCTAAAGTTTATTCTACGAACATGCAGATGAGCCTTAGAGAATTTTACGAGTCATAGGATACGTTCATGCCCTGAGGATCAGAGACATGGACTTTTAGGAATTTCATCAAACAAAACCCCCTTTACGGGTCGTAAAGCACTTTACAAGTTGTAGAGGGGTGTCATAAAGTGAAGTCTGAAATTCAAGCAGCTGAAGTACGAGACCCTGATTACAGGCCACGGAATGCAACAAGTCCCGTAAAGAAATTTTGTATGGCGTGCCGGCCAGTTTTCCTATTTTATTTAGGACCTAAATTTTGATTATTATAAATAGGTTTTTTAGGTTATTTTACAGAAGTTTTCACCTAGTACTCAGAGAACTCATTATTTTGAGAGACAAAATTGTAAAATCATATTGGAGAGTCTTTGAGAACACTTGTGATTTAATTTGATCTTGAAACTTGTGATTCTTAATGAAGTTGGATTGCTTATTCTTAAATCTATTGTGTAAGTGTTCAATTATGTCTTCTGAATTCATAATTCTAGCATCTACACATAGCATGAGTAGCTAGGTCCACAACTAGGGTTGTGTAAACCATGAAGAACTAACAAAGTAAAACTGGATAATCCACACTTCTTGGAAGGTGTATATTCATGTATTAATTAACTCTTTTCATTTTGCATGATTTCTAGTGGTGGTCAACATTAGAACCCGCCTAGTGTTCCTGACTGGACCAAGGTAGTAATGAATAGGAAAAGAGATTAATTAATAGGATTTGATTGATGTGTTCTCGTCTAATCAACAAAACTTGGCCAAAGGGAGGTTGTACTAGGACTAATAGGTAAGGATTAGTAATGCACACTATGTAGATGGGCCCAATCGCATAGTGAAATTCGCCTCTCACCTTTGACCAAAGGGCTTGGTGAACATACCTTACCGTCCTGCATGCTATACATTTGAAAAGAATCAGGTTATCCGGTGATACAAAGTTGGAGAATCATGGGGAAAAATACCTTAGTTTCTCTCTGTATTCACTTTTCTTTTGTGAAAGTTTAGTTTTATTTTCTCAATGTATTATTGCAGACCCCCCCTTTGGGAAGTAAGTTGGTTAATCATTCGAATTTCAAATTAGTGAGTTCTTGCAAGTCTATTATTCCCTGTGGGTTCGATCTTAACCTTCGTTAAGTTTTATATCTTGACAACGACCGTTTTATCCTCTTTAAAGGAGGCTTAACTTGGGCGACATCACATGTCTAGAGTATCGAAATAAAAGATAGGTTGAGTTATGAGGAGATTCTTATCCTGATCCTTGATCGTCAGGTTCGCAAGCTAAGAACAAAAGAGATAGCATTTGTTAAAGTGGCGTGAAGGAAACAATTTATAGAAGAATCCACTTGGGAGGCGGAGGAGGACACGTACCCTCATTTACTCCTACCTGTTGATGATGAGAGTGTTTATGGTAATGATTTCCTTCAAAAATCTTGAGTTCCTATTCCTTGAGTTCTCTTTCCCTTCTGTGTTAGATAGCCGATAGAGCTCTATAGTCCGAGTGAGGATTGACTTGATCTTTTGATTGTTAATTGTTTTACTTGATAAGTTTCTTGACTAATTGATTGCATAAGTGAGATAAGAGTTGTTGATGGTTAGAGTCCATAAGGAAACTGAGAAAACAACTAAAAAAGAGCTGCTGGAGGAGAATCCACGAGGGCCATTTATGGCCAGTAAAGAGATCTATGGCCCGTAGAAGAGGCCTCGTAAACCCCAAATGACTTGGTGAAATTTTCTACATTTGAAGCCTATATACAAAACAACATATGACTCGTAAAGTGTTCCATGACCCGTAGATTGGTTTCATGAATTGGTGATCCAAATACCAACTTTTCAGTATCTTGAGTTAGGAGTTATCAAATGTCCCATAGAACCTTTTATGGCTTTTAAAAGAGGTTTCGTGCTAAATTCTAATAATCAAGATTTTCACACCCCTCACGTGCGAGAGGTTGTCTACGGCTCGTAGAATGATCTATGGCCCATGGAGGGCGTCTCGTACACCACGTTTGCAGTTTCTAAGAGGGGTATTTTTGTCTATTCTTGTCCCTTTTAATTAAAAACTTGGATATATCAGACTTAATTAAAGTTCTAAAACAAAACCTCAAGTGTATTTTTCACCATTCTTCATTCTTAGGGATTTCTTGAGAACACCAAAGGAGGGAGAAGAGCAAGGGTTCCTAATTCTAACACGAAGATCGACTGGAGTTTGATTGTTTCTTCTATTCCCAGGTATGTAAGGCTTACTAAAGTGTGTAACTATGTTCGCTCACATGCCCCCTCTATTTATTGAGTCGAAATAGAGAACAAGAGTCGAGTTTGAAAATTCTATTATCCTAATACTGATGTTTCTGTATTTATTTATGAATCCTCATGGTGATGTGTGAGGCACTTATTGCATTGCATAATTACTGATATGAAATTGAGGTAAAGATTTATTCTTTATAGCATAAACCCTAAATTGCATAATTTTATGAAATTCTATGCATGGGCTGAGTTGAGTAATTGAGTATGATTGAGCATGAGAAACATGTTGTATTTAATCATATACACTACTAAAAATCTTGTTTGCATTACACAGTTAGTCTCATTAAGTGAGTCTGAATGACTATTTGAGTCTGAGTTGAGTTTGATTGTCTTCATTGATTGATTGAGTTGATGAGAAACTGAGATGTGTTGAGATGAGATAACCTAATAAGGTTGAGATTTGATGTGACTGATTGAGCATTAAGGATTGAGTTGATTGATGAGTTGAGCATGTTTCAGTCTTGGCAGGAGTATCGAGCACGGAGCAGGGAGTGAGTAATAGTTACTCTAACCCATAGAACTATGTTGCCAACATAGGATAGTCATACAACACGTTCTGGCGACTCATGTCCTAGAAGATGGACATTTACAATATATCCATGAGAGAATTGATCATCCTTTATCGTGGAAAGTTTAGGATGGACATTGAAACGACATTGACTTTGTTGTGCATCACCAAACTAAAGGTGATGGTATTGGATTTCAGTTGAATGAAGCTCCTAAGTAAACATGAATTGAGCATGATATTTGTAAACTGAGTTTATTTCTACTGAGTCTACTTTAAAAGAATGATTTACTTTAAAATTTTCATATACAGAGTTGAGCATGAGTTGTTGAGTCGAGGTAAGTGAGTTAAGCTTTACTTCTTTGAGCTATTTTACATACCAGTATATTCCATAAACTAATGTCCATTTAGACCTGCATCGTTTCATGATGCAGATACATGTGATAAAGGACTTCATCCCACGCATCATTGAAGTCTAGATCAGTCCATTCCAAAGTTAGTAAGCCCTTCTTGCATTATAGAAGAGCCTTTTTATCTTCTTACTTATATCAAGTACTTTATTTCTTTGATTGGGGCACGCATGACCTATTATGGTGCTATCTAGATTATTAATTAGAGGCTTCATAGACATTGAGTAGAGGATTTGTTGAGTATTTTGTATTTCCAAACTTATTCATTAGAAACTATAAGTTAATAGAGTTATGTCTATGTTGATAATATTCCATTCTATTTGAGTAATTTCTTCCGTTGTTGAGTTAATGTGACGATAAGGTTAGGTAGTTCTCTTGGGGGATCAACAATGATTCTTCAAGTGCTGGCCATGCCAGGGGTACCCTCCCGGAGAGTGACATGCAACCCAAAGTGCATATTGGTGCTTAGATGCCAAGGTATGGTTTTTGACCCCAATGCTTTATATTGTCTTGATTGTGTTAATTGAGGACATACACGTCTTTTTCGATGGGGTGTTGGTATTTATGGGCCTCAGTGAAGTTTGAGTAGCTTGGGTCCATAACTACCCTAATTTTATCCTAGGGTTGTCTTGCCTTTGTCCTTTTTCCCCATTGATATTTATTTTACGTTGAATAGGTATGTTTAGCATGATTAGATAGTATTTGTATCATACAGTACTGATATCTGTAGCATATGTATGTTTCTATGTTTTTGTGAAGAATAATACCTACCAAATTTTGCTTAGCTAGTCTAGATAGCGACCAAGCATGCTTAAGGGTGTTGGCAGTGCTTGTTCTGATAAGTAAGGATAAATGGAGATAAAAAGAATCATCTAAGAGTCTTCCGTTGATAATATAATCAGTTTCATATGAGTGTGAGCTTAATTTACTAAATTGATGGGTTGTGTACTAATTCAAAACTCGCCTTGTTACTCTAATTTAGATAATAGATTCGTTGGATTAGGAAAGGATCTTAGGCTTTGTTCTTAAAAAAGTCCACTTAGCCTAAGAGACCAACCAAATTTGTAGAATATCCTTTGATCCTAATATTTGAGCCTATCATGTACCTTTTCTTTGTAAACACCAGAATGTCGCCTAGCCTTATTAGTTGTAAAATCCTGAAATTGGCCTTGGTTCTTCCTTGAACATTGTGCACCTTGACTGAGGCAAAAAGCCTAAAGTTGAAGGTGGCTACCAAAAGTGACCCGGGTTCTGAGGATGGATAATGTGCACCTCAATGCAAGCCAAAAGCCTAAGTTGAGGGTGACTTAAGTAAGGGTGAAACAAAAAATATGGGGGAAAGTTAGTAATACAAAGAAAAAGGAGAAATTTTATGTACTGGGTGTAAGAAAAAGAACTGAAGACTTATTTATGAGATAAAATGAAAAATGAAGTGTAAAAGCATGGCAAAAGCTGATAAATGAAAAGAAAGCACCCAGAAAAGCATAAAATAGGATAAAAAGGGAGGATAAAGTGAAAAGTAACAAGTGTTGATATGGCAAAAGGGTAGAATAATACAGTGTCAAGAGGGCCTTTACTCACTATGTTCCCAAAATATCATACCAATGCCCCCTAATCCTACGTTACAAGCCTGTAAAGTCCTAAAGTGATCCTAGTCCAAGTAGTCAAAGGTCTTAGTCATAAGTAGAGGGGCAAGCCTATGGTATTGGGCATGATACATGAATATCTTTTGTGAGAGTGAGTGATTTTGCATAGTCCTGAGATTATACATGAAAACATCATTGAGAGTGAGATATGGGACTTCTTTCTGTGATGGCACTTGCATTGCATTGTTAGCATTAGATTTACTCTTGTGATTGTGGCTTGTTGATAAAACCTCTCTTGTCATAGTTGCACTGTCGGATGCATTACTCTGTATTGGTTTTCTAGATGGCTACCTGATTTAGTTTTGAAAAGTAGGTGTGCATATCTATCCTTAAATTTGATGTGATGGATGCCATAGGTTGATGTCTGTGTGCTACTGTACTACTTATATAGATTGAGTCTTCCGCTAGAGGACAAGCAAAAAATGTTTAGTTTAGAGTGTTGATGTGTTGTTAAAATACAACACTTTTGATGCTTAAACTTTGAGTTTTGTGTGTTCTCAATGCGATGTTAGTGGGTGTGATGTGTTTTTATGTTTGTGTTGTAGGATTTCAGGGTTGGCATTGATTTTGGAAAGATTATGGAGAAGTTGCTGATTTTGAGGGTGTACAGAGGAGATTTCGTGTACAATTCCAATGAGGGGAAGATTTTCTAAAGTTTGTTCAATGAACATGCAGATGGGTCATGAAGTATTTTATGAGTCGTAGAACTAGTCTCATGCCCAGAAGTTCATAGAAGGAGGAGTTTGTGAAGTTTCATAAGACGAAGTACCCTACGAGCCATAGAACCTTTTATCGATCGTAGAGGGTAGAAGTCAAATCCTATTTTGCAGTAACAAAGTATGAAAGGCCGAATACGGGTCGTAAATAATTATAAGGCTCAGAAAGCATCTCATGGAGTGTGTTGACCCTATTATCCTATTTTGTATAGGACTTGTATTTTAAACATTATAAACAGGGTTTTAGGTTATTTTCTTAGAGAGTTCGAAAAGTTAGCCAAGAAATATTGAGATTGAGTAGAGAAAAACATTGGAGAGTTTTGAGAAATACTTGTATTCTTTGATTTCTTCTAATTACAATCTTGTTATTCTCATTGAAGCTTGGATTTACTTGTGCTTAATTCAGTTGTGTAAATGCTCTATTATATTATTTAAATTCATAAGTCTTGCATCTACAAAAACCATGAGTAGCTAAATCCACAACTAGGGTTGTGGGAACCATGAAGACCTAAGAAGGTCAAACGGGATAATTCATAACTCTTGAAAAGTATGCATGCATGTCCTAATTAATTCTCTTCACCCCAAAATTTGTTGGTGAAGCTTATGGACACCTTCACTATCGACGCTGACAAAGTAGATACCCACTCAACGTCCTGGCCCTACTCAGCAATATGGTCAGCAACCCATCTCATCAAAGCAGCTTGCGGGCCGAATCTCTCATCAGGACCTTGTCTCGAGTCTACTCCAATCTGTGGTTGAACTTAGCTGTGGTCCAAACACGAGACCAAAAAGCATGCGGTGGATAGTGGCCTCTAATATGTCGATCTGTACTCCCCTCACCCTTGTATGTGTCAACCGGGGTTGAATAAGGGATCTCTTCCTTTAGGGAGGGAATCTAGGATGGTGGTGACGTAGGATGCAAAGAACTCTCAAACCATAGATGCGGAATTCTTTCCTGACAGTGCTGCAACCACTGGAGTGTATATCGGGTAATAGTTTCCTAGAGTCCGGGAACACTGTCTAGACTTGAGGTGATAATTTGGGGCTCCTCGAATATGGAGCAGGCTAGTCGGCACGCTCATCCTGAAGTATATCAACTCGATGGATTCACCAGATGCCCCGTATGCACTACCTTTTAGATAGGGCATCAAGAGGTGAGGATGGTGTTCGGGGTGCTGAAGATGACTCAAACCCTGACGCCTCTCTAGATCAGAACTCACATCTCACTCTAGAGGTAGTCATCTATATAACTATTGTCCTCCTCCCCTCCCTCGTCAGACTGGGAGCGCGGACCATAATGGCTTGAGTCTAGTGCTCTCCTAACTGTCTAGCAGCAGCTCATGTCTGTGGTTGCTCGGTGCAGATAACAGGTTGGACGCTGAGGTCCTATAGAGATCTGCTCGCCTCAGAATTGCCTTAGGCCTTCGAGGACTCATCTCACAAGCGTCGTTGCATGGCCTAAATCTCACTCTTCCTTTATCGTGGGGCCATGGTATTTGAAATGCATATATTTAACATTTTGATTAACCCCACAAGTAAAGGAATGAAAAACAAGAACTTACAAGAACTAGTGATAGATGAGCCTACGATGGCTAATTTACAGGTCTTAGTGAAAGCTACGAGCTATAAAAGGCCCTCGTAGGTAGAAAGGTACAATCAACTTAGTTACTAAAATTGTATCTATGTGATCAAGTATGACTTGTAGAACATTCTACGAGTCGTACACTGAGTCATAGATATAGTTCCAGAGTTGAACTTTTGCAGTTATCACCTTATGAGACCTGTCTATGACCCATAGACTAAACACTGGCCCGTAAAAGATCTCGCTTGATGGAGTCTCAAAAACTCCAGGCTACTGGATCTTCTCACTAGAGGCAACAACAGCTCGTGGATTATTTCACAGGGTATAAAAACGTTCGTGGTGTGAAAACATCCGTAACTTGGATTTTCTAAGCTCGTCAAGTGAGTCCCAAAATGAACTCATCAACGAATCACAACAAATATGTTCAGCACCAAAGCAAAAATATTTATGCTCTTAATTAATCCCAACAAATTTCCCAATTCCCCACATGCGGCAATTATATACCACCCCATGAAATGTCATTTTACACATGCACACCACAATCTGACACCCGTTTGATAGTTAGAAATTATGCGCGCACACGCAATCACATGTTGTTTTTCAAACAATGATTTCTATGTAACTCCAACGATATGTGATTACATGATTTTCACGCAACAACAATCAAACTCAACACGGCCCCACACACATTCAAGCATTTATATAAAAAATTGATGACTATTCAATCAAGGTTAAGCACATAATACATCACATATAAGGGAAACACCTAATTTGAACACACCAACTTTGGAATAACGTACCCATCAATAATTCTAACCTAATGATATTAATTTTTATAGTACAAGAAAATTAGAGCCAAGAACTTAACCGAATTTGTATCACAAGATTAAAAATTTGACAAAGGAAATCAAAATGGCTAAAACCCTAGGTTCCTGAGTATTGCTGGAAAATTGCTGGAAAAATTTGATGGTGGTCGGAGTTGTATGATAGGGGGATTGCTTAGGGTATGTTTGAGAATTTTGACAAGAATGAGGGGTAAATTAATTTTCCTCTCTTTTATATGTTGACAAGATTAGGTAAAAGTTGGCCCCAGGCCCTACAAAAGCCCAACTATGGGCCGTAGAAATGTCTACAGTTCGTAAAACTTGTTGTCGTGGAGTGCAAAACCCTAATCTAGGAAATTGGCTTCACGGTCCTATCCAACGGCTGTACATGGACATACGACTCATAGAATGAGTCCTCGAGGCCCCCAACGCTTAGACATTTTTAGGGAACTTATCAAGGGTCCATGAGCCCCATTTATAGCTCGTAAGTTTATTTACGGGCTGTAAAGCTGGCTCATGGACTGGAGTGCACAATACTTTTGCTCACTCGAAGTGTTCTACGAGTCAGTGTACATATCGTGGTTTGAACTACATCCCATAGAACTTATCATAGAAACACCCTTGTTGCTTATTAAGCCCAAGATGGCTGGCTTGGTCTTGTACCTGCACATCCTTCCTAATACACATTGTTACCCTATAGGCCACTAATCTAGAGTCCAAAATTAGAACTGTAAAACTAAAAATCAAACTACCTACACATCTAAAAAGCTAAAACTAAAACAAGAATACTATTATTACACCAAATATCTCGGGTTGCCTCCCAAGAAGCGCCTGATTTATTATCATGGCACGACTTGAAAAACTTGGTTACTCAGACTTAACCAAGTTCCCGAACATCCATCTTCAAGTCATTGGGCCTCTTCAATGATTGATACTCTTCAATGATTGACAAATGTTAAACATGACTTCTTCATCATTCAGTTGAAACTTGAGTTGACCTGATTCCATATCCACTAGTTCTTTCCCAATGGCTAGAAAGGGCCTTCCAAAGATGATTGGGGCTTCGAATTTGACTTCATAATAAAAGATCACAAAGTCTGTAGGGAATATGAATTTCTCCACTTTGACAAGGAAGTTGTATAATATACCCCACAGGCTTTTTACTGTTTCGTCAGTCATCAACAATCGCATGCTCGTAGGAGTAAGAGCTCCCAATCCAAGCTTCTATAACACTACAAGGGGCATCAGATTGATGTCGGTGCCTAGATCACATAATGTCCTCCCAAACTCAACATCTCTAATGGTGCAGTGTATGATGAATGCTCCGGGTTCTTCTCGCTTCTACACTAAGGAACTTGTTGCTATCACACTGTAATGTTGAAGCTCTTAGGAGAGCTCCTGGCTTATGGTCTGCTTCTTTGTGACTAGGTCCTTCATGAACTTTGTATAACCAGGCATCTTCTCTAATGTCTCAATGAGAGGAATGTTGATGGAGAGTTACTTTAGCATGGAGATGAAGTGTTGGAATTTACCTTCCTCCTTTTTTTCAATCTTTGAGATGGAGGGGGGGGGGTCTAGGAATGGCTTTCAGCTTCTGCAGCGTCACTTCAGCATTATTTGCCCTATCCTTGGTACGAACATGTCCAATATCTAGATCCTTGCCTCAACCATCTCGTCATGAACATCATCATCATCAATTGGCGTCTGAGGAACAATGGTCTATTTTCACCACGTGTAGTCACTGCCATACACTGCCCCTCATTCTTTCAGTTCGGAACTATGTTGCTGGGCAATGCACCTTTCTAGCGCTGGTTCAATTAAGTCGACATCTGACCGAACTATTTCTCCAATTAATTGATAGCAACATAGTGAGACTCGAACTTTAAATGTTGACCAAAGTCATACTATGCTCCAAATTCAACTAAAAATTTAACTTTTGATTCAAAATATCCATTTTAACTCCAAATTTAGTGTTATAAGTTCTCCTCGACCAAATTGCGCATTTAGGAGCTGATGGAATTGGCGGAATTGTATTTTGACACTTGAAATTCAAGATGACCTCAAAACTCATTTCAAACTTTTAGCCTTTAAAAATTCTTTCTTTTAAAAAAATTCAACTTTTGTCAAGGTTTTCAAAATTGGACTTTTAGACTCTACCAGAAATGACTCAAGGAAACTTTTAAAAAGCGCAAAATAGTTATTTTATCCAAATTGGGTTTAATCTTAATGATTTTAAGAGAAAAATCTTTATAAAAACAGGTATGTGTGTGTATGCAGATGCATATATATAATTCATTTTATTTTTATAATTCGTAAATGCTAGGAGTATAGGTAAATGAAAAGTACTCATGCCTTTCACAAGAAAGTCCAGAATGGAGAAAAGTAAAAATGAGTTATATGTTTCACATATTTTATAAGAAACATTATTTGTCTGATGAAGATTGCAATAATTTCATTCATATTTCACCAATAGTATAAATTGAGTTATTAATGAAACACAATAAAGCATACTTGTTATTAAATATCTTAAATTGAAAATGTTAGAGGATCTCATTTAAACAAATAAAAAAATGCCTATGTGTTAAAGGCGGCAAATTAATTTTAATCTTTCTAGTTATGGTGTTGTGATGTGATCATACAATAGAACATTTGGATATCTATGTAAAAAAAATATCCAATAATTATAATTAAAGTTTTCCAAGAAAGTAAAAGTTGACCAAATTTCTTTAGAAATAGTATAAATCTAAAATTTATATTTGATTAGTGATGCCACAATTCATAGAATAAATTTTAAATACTATATTGTCATGATAAGTGCTAACAACTCTAACCCCAACCCCCTAAAGCACCCCAAACAAAGACGTGAAAATGTTTGAGCTCATATAGTTTGCATTCACACTTTGTTAGGTTGAGTTTTCATACTTCATAGATAAAAATGCAAAATATCTTACCTTTCAATGAAGAGAGGAAAGTTCTATTGGGAAGTTCACGTTAAAAGATTATTGTAAACAAATCATGGATTATATATACTATATTTCTCTAGATTTCTACCTTAATATTTCAATTATAACTTTGGTATCTTTGGAAGACGAATAATATTATTAATTTTTTCTATAAGTAGACACAATTGTTTAGAGCATCTTCAATGATTAGTAGCAATATTTACTTCATTCTTCACCTATTTTATAGCAGCACATATTTTGTTAGTGCAGAAAATTAGATCAATGAAAAATCATTTTTAGTATCCAAGTTACTGTGATCCAAACAAGTGTGATGACATTTGTCTTAATTCACCAAGACAACCGGCCTAAGATGATGATAATACAGGTAAAAGCAAAAGCAAAAGTACATTTAAAATAAAATAAAAATAACAACTCAATAAGCTAAATAAACTATTAAGTAAACCACAACTCTAAAATGCCCCGAAGACCTAGCGTCATATGTAAAATACATTAATGTGTAAATGACACTAAAAGTAATACAAGTCCCAATGTATCACGACCGAAAATTGCCTAAATTAACCAAGGCAAGTCAACCTAAACACGAATAACAGAATAATATGGAAAGTAAGGCAATAGTACATTCCAAATATGAAAGGATAATCATAAACAACACGAAACTTTATTTTTTAATGAGTTCCAGAGTGAATGATATATTTGTATATTTAGTAATAATTTTATTTTTAAATACTATATTAAATAATTAATAGTCACACAAAATATGTATGGCTTCTTTTAGATCAAGAATTTTACTAGACTCTAGTTATTTCTTAAAATAAGGGTCAAGTCCAACCATATCATATAGATTGAAATTCTGAGGGTAGGAGGAGATCTATAACATGATATAACACTAACTATAAGAAGCATTTTCTAATTATAAATCAACTTAATATTCTAATATTTTATATAAGCAGGTTGAATAAGAGTATTTTTTTAATGTTTCCTAATTCAAATCTCGCTAATATATGCATATGGCTTTCTCCTCGACAACTTTGGAAGCTGGGGGTAAAACTATTGTATTTGTTATTGCGTTAAATTTCATGTAGAGAAAGAAATATTATTATATATACTTTGAAATGATGTTGAAAAAATACACTAGTATATAAGCATTTATAGGGCAATTTTTCCTTAAGTGACTAGTAACATATCAGCGTTTGTAGTTTGATGCTAAAAATGTTATAGTTAACTTTTCCACGTTTCTTATAATAATAAACGCTAAATACAAATTTCTAAACTATAAATAAAATTTTATACAATATTATGACATGAAGAAGTGTTTTGCACTTGATCTTGTGAGTTAAAAAAAACAATACCTTTATTGAAAAAACCCGATATTTATGTGAAAATTTTCACTTAATATATATCATTTATCCATCAAAAATAATTCAATAAGCAAATCCCCTAAACAAAAACTCTTAACTAACTCAAGATTTTTAAAATCTCATAAATAATATAGTCAAAAGTTTAGAAACATAAATAATCATTCGCCAATACAAACAAAACAATCATCAATTCGTTTGTAAATTAGTTTAAGCATATATAATATAATTATAGCTTTCTTATCGAAAAAATTAATTTAGACACTCATGAAGCACCCTTTTTTCTTTTGGACAATGCGGGCTTCATTGTTGTTCTCTTCCTTTGTTCTTTTAGAACCACATTGTTATAGTTCGCTGTTATTCTTTGAGATTTATAAGATTTTCTACGGGTGCCCGCATTACTTCCTCCTGGCATCACAAGACTTGTTGCTTGTGCCAATGTGGTTTTTTGACCAAGTGTCCTGTAATAACTTAAATCATAAAAATAATTAACAAAAATACAAAATAAAGAAACAATAAAATTCAAAATGTGATATTAAATTAAGCTCAACTAATTTTAAACATGTAAGGTGCAATCACCTTAATGGTATAAAAGGTCGATGTGATACTACAAGTTGTGGAGTCTGGATTGAATGACTTGTGATTTCTTGATCAACTTCTTGACTACACTCGACCAATCCACAGATCAATGTCTGTCAAAGTATATATAACATATTTTTGGCTCTTTGCAAACGAAGATTACCACTCATTAATATAAACACTCGATACACAAATGTAGAGTCTTTCCATTCACTTTAACTCAGAATAATTATATTATTACCATGTACACATATTTTTAAGATAAAACTACATTAATAAAAAAGCTCAAGTCATAATATATAATTAAATTCTCAAATAGACTTACATCATTATCAGCAACACTTGTTAATTCATGAGTTTTTGATGAATCACCTCTATCAGAGTCGTCGGATATGATTATAAGCTCTAAAAATTATCAAAATAAAGGTTTCAAAAACTGACAACTTATTAGAAAATCATGATATTTTTCTAATTAGATCTCAATTAAAAAGAAGTAACACAATAACCATTATATACAATCTACCATAGTCTATGAAGAAATAATAGATGAGCAAAAATCCTACATATAACTACATAGAAGAAAATGAAAGAAAAATTATATAAGGAGGCAGGAGCTCTTTCATTTTTGTTTTTATATAAATCATAGTTATTGATTAGTATATGACGTCATAAAGGATTCTTTATGTTAAAATAAATGTCATTTGTGGAATGTCACATAAAAATATGTTGGTATTATTTTTTAGATAGAGTATATTGATTTCACCTAATCCCTTTGATGTTTTGAGTTTGAAAACCATTACACATTTTAATCTAATATAAATATCGAGTGTGAATAAGCATTTACTAGTAATAAATTCCTTGATCGTAAATATCTAATGAAAAGATTGAGTCAGACCACCAATTACAATTAGTATGATAGTAACATACACTTTTTTCAATAATTTAAAATTACTTGGTAGTGTTAAATTATTGTCAACTAGTAAATTTGTGCAAAATATTTATTTTGTTTAGACATTCTTTTTAAAAATTAAGTTACGCTCTTTCGAAGAATATCATACTGATAATTATTTAATATTTATAAATAAATAGCAAAAACTTTGAATGTTACATAATTCTAGGCGATATGATAATTAAACTTTTGAAAAATCATCTGATTTGCTAATCCTAAAAATGTATTATTTTCTTATCTCAGTATATTAGGATAATTAAATGAATATTTCTTATTTTCATAAACAACTTTTGCATTTAAGATCCAAAGGTTCCTTATCATTCCAAATTTGAAGAGGGTATTTATTTTTAATCTAAAAAGTTGAATTACATGTTTTGATTGATATTTACTTATTTTAAACAATAATTTCCAATCGATGATTTAAGATCTAAGGTTTCATTCTCATTCAAAGGCAAAGGAAGACTATTATTATCATCCATCAAGAACTTATAAACCCTTATAACCACAATCTCACATGATTGGCCATATTTTATTAGATAGCAAATTTTCGAAGAAAAAGGACCTAACTTATTTTCAAGATTAAAGTAAATATACTTGAATACAACACCATATAATAACATCATTACCTAACTTATAAGAATTTATATAATTTAAAATAAAAGCTTCCAACAATTTAAAGGTTGGTATCGATGAATTTACCATGAACACTGGTGCTATCATCCACCGATAACTTTATTTTTCAAATGAATTTTGCTTGCCTGATCAAAAGTTACAAACATCTAGTTAATCTTTATGATCTTAAGAGAAAAAAATTGTTATCTGTATATAATAAAATTCATAAAAGCAGGGAAGATATGTAAATAGACATACTCATACCTTTCACAAGAAAGTCCGGAATGGAGAAAAGTAAAAATGAGTTACATTTTTCACAAAATTTATAATGAACATTTTGTGTCTGATGGAGATTATAGTAATTTCAATCATATTTCACCTATAAATTAATTTTAATTTAATTATTAAAGAAATATATTTAGGCATAATTTTATTGAAAGTCTTAAATTGAAAATATAAGAGGATCTTATCTAAACATTAATTTGAACAAATAAAAAAAGCCTACATGATAAATATGATAAATTAATTGTAATCTTTCTAGTTATGGAATTTTGGGGTGAACATACAATAGAACACTTGTTTTTTATGTAAAAAAATATATCCAATTATAATAATTAAAGTTTTTCTAAAAATATACAAGTTGACCAGATTTCTTTAAAAATAGTACATGTCTATGATTTATTTTTGATTTCTAATGCCACAATTTATGAAAAAATATTTAAACACTATATTTTCACGATAAGGAGAAGTCAGATGTACATGACAACAACCACCCAAAACACAAGTAAAGGTGAAAAGTATTTTTTTTTCTTGATTAATTCGTACGCATCTTGCTTTGTATGATTCAAGATCTATTCCGTTACAAGTGGGAAACTACTATTTATATGGAACAAATATTATACAATATGAGCCAATAAAAAAGCTCCACTCGAGTCCCTATATACTTTATTCAATGAAAATGCTTCATCAGAAAATACTACTATGAGTGCAAGCTAATATTTTCATGTAATTTTCTGAATTTTCTAAGAATATACCTGAAGTATCTATTTTTTATTAAAAATATAGGTCCTTTACCTACTTAGAACCACAAACTCCCACTTTATTCGATACAAAGATAATCAAGTTAATGTGATGACAAGACAGGTTCATGTTAATTGAACTAGTCCATACTCCAAACACTTAATCAATGAAACTCTTATAGATTTTCTTGCTTGATTCCCTATGACACATCATCATCAATATCTATGCTAATGCCATGTGTCCATCTCGAGCAAAACTATAATGACTTGATTAGTCATTTTTGATATTATCTGTGAAAATTACTATTTTATCCTTTCGTGAATTGCTTTGAGCCTAATTTGAACTATCAGTATGGTTGAAACTAAAATCCTGAGTTTTAAAAGTTGAAAATGTGAGTTTGGCCTTTTTGGGAACTTAAGTTATTGAAAAAGTGAATTTTTGTGTCATTCTGAGTTTTGGAGGTCGGATCGGGGATCCGTCAATTTTAATAACTCTAGATTATTGTAACTGCACTATAGGAAATTATAGAACTGAATTTTAGTTAGAATGAGGTTTTTAGGCCCTAGATTGTGATTTTAGTCATTTCTGGAACGAAACTTTGACTTTGATCAATGTTCAAAGTTCGTAAGCTCGGATTGAAATTTTTATAGTTCCATTAGTTTTAGAAGGTGAAACTAATGCTAGAGGTGGTTTCGAAATAACTTTTGGAAATACTGAGGACAGTTTTAGTATCTTTAAACTAGTTTATTTAACTTGCATTGATAAATGAGTCATGGAGACCTCAGCATCATAAATCAAGGTAACCACACTTAATTTCGGACTTTGACATCGATTTCAAGAACGGGTAACCATAATTTAAACATCAACTTTTTAATTGCACCCATGGATTTGTGTCTAACACTATCATTCCTATCATAATTTGTAATTTAATCATACAAACATAGCTAAATTAAAGGTATTAGATTAACCAGAGACTTATCCTGTTGTGTGACTGGATTGTAGAAGATGAAGTAGGTGAAGAGATGATAAAACCCTAGGTTCCTGGAGAACTTGCCGAAAAAGGTGGGAGTTGATCGCCGGTGGTGGTCAAAATTACATAGGGGTGGGCAATGATTGGGTAGCTTTGTAAATTAGGGCTAAAATGCGGTCAAAATAATTTGACCCCATTATTTATTTTACTGGATCAGCTAAAAGCTGATGGACCTAGACTCTATGAAACCCAGATTACGCGTCGTAGAGTATTTTACGGCTCGTGAACTGTGGTTATACAGAACATCCAAATCCTAGTTTTCAGGACTAGGTTTCACGGATCAGTATACGAGTCGTAAAGTGAAATACGACTCATAGAATTGGTCGTAGAGACCCCAACACTTAGAAAAGTTTCAGAAACTTATTTGAGGTCCATGAGCTCAATTCATGACCCCTAGTTTTATCTACGGATCGTAAAGCTGGCTCATAAACGGGAGTGCCCAACTTTTTTTGCTTACTAGAAATCTCTGCGAGATGGTGTACAAGTCATAAATTATTTTACGGCTCGAAAAAACAGTCATAGAGGCACTTCTCTATCCCTTTCTAAGCAAAGAATGCTGACTTAGTCATGTACCTGCATATTCTTCATAGAACACGTTGTTATCCTATATGCAATCAACCCAAGTATCCAAGATTACAACCAAAACACAAGAAAATAAAATACCTATGAGTCTAAAACTGAAAATAAAACTACCACTACAACTATAACATCAAAGACATTGGGTTGCCTCTCAAGTAGCACCTAATTTATTATTGCAGCACAACTTGGACACATTGATTACTTAGACTTCACGAATCGTCAAGACTTCATTCTTAAATTCATCCGGCCTCATCATAGACTAACAGATATTGAAGACAACCTCTTCATTATTCAACCTAAGCTGAGTTGACCGGCTTCTATTTTCACTAGTACTCACGTAATGGCCACGAACGGTCTTCCCAAGATGATTGGGACGTCAAAGTCGATTTTGCAATCTAGGATCACAAAGTCTATGGGGAATACAAACTTCTCAACTTTGACTAGCACATCATATATTATCCCTACATACTTCATCACAGTGTGATTAATCATCAATAACCGCATGCTCGTTGGAGTAGGGGCGCCCAATCCTAGCTTCTTGAAGACTACAAGGGACATCAAATTAATACTGACACCTTGATCACATAGTGCCCTTACGAACTCCACATCTCCAATGATTGATATCACACAAGTTAAATCTCTTTTTTAAGGGATAAAACAGTCGTTGTCAAGAAATAGAACCTAACCAAGGTTAGGATCGACCCCATAGGGAATACGTAGACTCACGAGAATTCACTAATTTTCAATTTGAATGGTCAACCAACTCGATTCCCCAAAGGGGGGTTTGCAATAATCAATTGAGAAAATAAAACTACGCTAACAAGCACAAGATAAATCAATATAGAGAGAAACTAGGGAATTGTGTTCTCCATGATTCCCTAACTCAGTATCACCAGATAACCTAAATCTTTTCTAGTGTATAGCATTCTGGACGGAAATTTATGTTCACCACATCCTTTCGTCAAAGATGAGAGGCGAATTTCACTATGTGACTTGGCCCATCTCCATAGTGTGCATTACTATCCATTATTAATTAGTCCCAGTACAACCTCCCCTTGTCCTAGTTCAGTTGATTAGACGAGAAAAATCGATTGAATACTATTAATTAATCTCTTTTCCTATTCATTACTGCCTAGGTCTGGTCAGTAACACTAAGTGAGTTCTAACGTTGGCCACCACTAGAAAACATGCAAAGTGAAGAGAATGAATTAATACATGCATACACCTTCCAAGAATTATGAATTATCCGATTTTACTTTGTTAGTTCTTTATGGTTCTCACAACTCTAGTTGTGGATTTACCTACTCATGTTATGTGTAGATGAAAGAATTATGCATTAAGAGGACATACTTAAACGCTTATGTAATGGAATTAAGAACAACCAATCCAACTTTAATCAGAACCACAAGCTTCAAAATCAAATTCAACTACAAGTGTTCTCAAAGACACTCTTATAATTTTCTCACTCTAAATTAGTGAGATCTCTGAGTACTACTCTAAACTAATGAGAATTCTGAAAAATAACCTAAAACCCTTATTTATAATAATTAAAATTCAAATCCTAAATGACTTCGGAGAACTGGTCGACACACCTTATGAAAGCACTTTACGACCCGTATTGACTTCTATGGAGCGTAATCGTGGTCTCGTACATTATTTCTAGAAAGCTGGACTTCAGCTTTACGACACCCCTTTACGACTCATAATATTGTTTACGACCCATAAAAGGGGTCTTGTCTGATGAACTTCAGAAAGCCTTCATCCTTTGATTCTCAGCCCATGAAACCTCTTTTACGACTCATAAATTGCTCGACGACTCATCTACATGTTTATAAGAATCACTTCAGAAATTCGGCCCTCATTGGAATTCCTTATGAAACCTCTTTACGTCTTGTAGAATGATCTACGACCTGTAAATGGTCTTGTATAATAGCAAAACTCTACAACTCTGTACTTTTCTCTCAAAATCTTGGTCAACCTATAATCCTGTAAAGATAAACACAAGAACACATAAAAAACAACTAACATCACATTGAGAACACACAAAATTCAATGTTTTAAGCATCAAAAGTGTTGCATTTTGGAAGCACATCAACACCCTCAACTTAAAATTTTTGGTTGTCCTCAAGTGACAGACTCAATCTATATTGACAATACAGTAATACACATACCTTAATCCCATGGCATACATCATATAAATCTCAGACTCAGAAACCCATACCAACTTTTCAAAACAGGATCAGATAGCTATCTAGCAAACTAATACAAATGGGTGCATGTGAAAACCCAACTATGAAAAGCAAGAGAGTAACAACAATCCACTATCACTGAACAAGTAAAGTGCTAACAATGCAATGCAAGTGCCCTCGATGAAAAAAGTCCCATATCTGACACTCAATGATGTTTTTTTTAAACCTTGGGACTGTACAAAATCACTCACTCTCACAAATGATATTCAAGAATTATCTCTAATACCACAGGCTTGCCCCGGTACTCATGACTCAGACCTTCAACCAACTGGACTAGGATCACTTTAGGACTTTCTTAGCCTGTAACGTAGGTTCAAGGGGCTTTGGTATGATCTTACTGGAAAATAGTGACTAAAGGCCCTCCTTGACACTGTGATTTTCTACACTTCTTCCCTACCAACTCTGTTATTTTCACCTTTATTCGCCCTTTTTCCTATGTCAAACTTTTTGGGTGATTTCTTATTATTTTTTAGCTTTTTGCCTTGTTTTTACACTTCATTTTGCTTTTTAGCTCACACTAAGGCATCTCTTTATTTTTCTTCACCCAGTACATGATTTCCCCCTTTTCCCTTTGTATCACTGACTCACCCCTTACGTTTGACTTTTACTCTTACACTAGCCACCCTCAACCTAGGCTTTTGGCCTGTATTGAGGTCCACAATATCCATCCTCCGGACCAGGGTCACTTTTCGTAGTCACCTCAACTTAGGCTTTTTGCCTCAGGCAAGGTGCACAATAGTCAATGAAAGACCAAGGCCAATTTTAGGAATTTTTTCACTCAACAAGGGTAGGTTAATTAGGTGTTTTCAAAGAATAGGTACATGTTAGGCTCAAACATTAGGAACAAGGGATTATATCATCCTTTTGGTTGGTTATTTTAGGCTAAGTGGACTATTTAAAAACTATGGCCTAAGATCCTTTCCTAAACCTATTAATCTACAATTTCACTAGAGTAAAAGGGCAAGTTCTGAATTAGCACAAAACATAAATCAGGCAAATTAAGCTCACACTCACATGGCACTGCATACATTATCAACAAAAGACTCTCAGATCATGCTTTATCTCCCTTTTACCCTCACTTATCAGAACAAACATTGTCACTCACCTAAACGTGGTTGCAATCTAACTACTAATCAATTTTTTTTGTGGGTATCATTATTTCAAACAAAAGACAAAACATGATATATGCACAAGTAGTGATATGCTACAAATATTATCTAAATATCTTCAACTGTCGTTTCAACAGAAAGTAAATTCCATAAGTAAAAAGACCATAGGCAAGAAAACCCGAGGTTGAAAAATTGGGTAATTACGAACCCTCAGCTACTCAGACTTTACTGAGGCTCATAATTTCCCACACCCCATCGAAAATGATGTTCATTTTCCGTGATGCAATAAATGAAAGAAGATAAAACATAAGGGGTATAAACGGTACATACCTGGTCGCCTAAGCACCAGGGTTCCTTGGGTTTCCTCCCGAGCAGTGCCTAATTTATTATCGCGGCATGACTTGGACAAATTGGTTACTCAGACTTCACCAATTGCCCGAACGTTAATCTTCAAATCATCTGGATGCTTCATGTACTGATAGATATTGAATATGACTTCTTTCTCATTCAACCTAATCCTGAGTTGATCAACTTTCATATCCACTCATGCTTACCCAGTGGCTAGGAACAATCTTCCCAATATGATTGGGATGTCAAAGTCAACTTCGCAATCTAGGATAACAAAGTCTGTGGGAAATATGAACTTTCCATATTGACCAGCATAACGTACAGTATCCCCATGGGATTCTTCAATGTGCGATGTTGTCAGGGTAGGGGCTCCTAATGCAAGTCTCTTGTGGACCGTAAGGGGAATCATATTAATGCTTGCACCTAGATTACATAGTGTCTTTGCGAACTCCACATCTCTAATGGTGCAGGGTATGGTGAAACAATCAAGATCTTCTCGCTTCTAAACCAAGGACCTCGTAGCAATAGCACTGTAATGTTGAAGCTCTTGGGAGAGCTCCTGACTCACAGTGCACTTTTAAGTGACCAAGTCATTCATGTACATTGTATACCCTTGCATCTTCTCCAATACCTCAATGACAGGGATGATGATGGAGAGCTGTTTGAGCATGGAGAGAAAGTGCTTGTATTTGCCTTCCTCCTCCCTCTTTTTGATTCTTTGAGGGAAGGGAGGAGGAGACCTAGGAATGGGTTTCACCCTCTGTGGTTCATCAGCAGGTTGTGTCACCCCATCCTTGCAATGATCATCTCCTTCATCCACATCTTTAGCTACAACCCTCTACTTACGAACATCTTCCTTATCGATCGACATTGGAGGATCGAGGGTTCTCATGCCATCCTTAGATTAACTGCCATACACAGCCTATCATTTTTAGGATTTTGAACTATGTTGTATGGCATTGTACCCCTCTAACGCTAATTGAGTTGAGTCGACACTTGACCAAACTGTTTTTCCAGCTGTATGATAGCCACATAATAAGACTCTATCTTTTAATTGATACTAGAGATCTCTATTTTCATGCCCCTTAGGGTCTCATCTTGTGTCTCAGCCTTCTTAAACAGGCGGGCCAACATTTCCTCAATTCTCAAACTGTTTATACCTATTTCGCAGTTGTGTGGTGGCACATAAGGATCATTGAAGCTTTCTTTGTGATCCCAATATGCATCTGGACCCCTATTCCTATCATAGTAACCTCCGCACTTTTCCCTGTAAACTCTATCTCTATAAAGTTCTGACCTTGGTTTTACTTGATCCTGGTGCCAATAGTCTTGATTGGACCCTTGGGCATTGGTCCAGAAACCCCCTGTTTGATCTGCCACAAAACATGTGTCCTCCTTAGAGTATGGATCCTCATACATGGTTGCACGTGGAGGTTGATGAACCACTGCATTTACTCTCTCTTGGTTTTGCTTTATCATAACCTCTATGCCTGTGCGGATCTGACCAAGTTGTTGCATGATTTCTTCATTAATTCTAGCTTGCTCTGGACCCACACTAATGGCACATGAATACTTTGTAGAAGCTATATCCTACTACCCCATTCACAAATTGTCTTGATCACTCTCTATTTTTGCTATGCGATCCTTGCAAATGATCGATCCAAAACCATTCCCCCAATGATAGTGTTAGCACAAGTTTGATTGTTCTCATCAAGGGAATGACAGAAAATCTCCACCAAAGCATTATTGACTATCTTGTTATCAAGGAAGCTCCTAAAACATTTAGTGAACTGCTCCTAAGTAGTACTGATCGAATCAACAGGAAGTTTCTTGAAGTTGTTGATCTGATCCTTCAACATGAGCTTCTTTGATCTGGGGAAGTACCTCTCTAAAAAGGCTCTCTGCAAATCTTCCCAACTGGTAATTGAAATCTGTGGGAGCTTTGATAGACTTAATGCTATATTTCCATAAGAGACAATAGGAAGACACGAAGTCCCACAACATCCGTGGACAGATTTTGAATTCCCATCACACTCTTGAAGATGAATACGGGATTGTGTTGGTAGCTATGTGGATCCTCTGATTGTAAGCTCGCAAATAGCCTATGGTTCGGCAGTATCTAAAGCAACCCACTCGAGACTGTGAACTTTGTGTCCGCCAGTAGTGGTGGTAACATACTAGCTCTAATCACATCCATAGCTATAGGATTTAATTTGTACTGGTTCCACTGGTAAGCATTGGTGTTGAAATCCTGAGGCTGTGGAATGTCCTCCAAAGAAGGTGGGTTCTCATTCCCAGCATCATCATTGTTATTCCTATTCAGAGCTGCATTGGCCATGTTGTTGGTGTTATCTTAGGTCATTCTCCTTAATGTTTTATGGATCTCTGGATCAAACAGAGTTAAGGGATTTCCTTGACTCTAGATCAAACGGAGTTATGGCACGTAAGTTTATTTACGGGCTGTAAAGCTGGCTCATGGACTGGAGTGCACAATACTTTTGCTCACTAGAAGTGTTCTACGAGTCAGTGTACAGGTCGTGGTTTGAACCACATCCTATAGAACTTATCGTAAAAACACTCTTGTTGCTCATTAAGCCCAAGATGGCTGGTTTGATCTTGTACCTACAAATCTTTCCCAATACACATTGTTACCCTATATGCCACCAATCTAGAGTCCAAAAATTAGAACTGAAAGGCTAAAATCAAACTACCTACACGTCTAAAAACCTAAAACTAAAACATGAATACGATTATTACACCAAATATCTTGGGTTGCCTCCCAAGAAGCGCCTGATTTATTATCATGGCACGGCTTGAAAAACTTGGTTACTCAGACTTCACCAAGTTCCCAAACATCCATCTTTAAGTTATCGGGCCTCTTCAATGATTGACCCTCTTCAATGATTGACAGATGTTGAAAATGACTTCTTCATCATTCAGTTGAAACTCGAGTTGGCCTGATTCCATATCCACTAGTGCTTGCCCAATGACTAGAAAGGGCCTTCCAAAGATGATTGGGACTTCGAATTTGACTTCACAATCAAAAATCACAAAGTCTATAGGGAATATGAATTTCTCCACTTTGACAAGGACGTTGTAGAATATCCCCCATAGGCTTTTTCACTGTTTCGTCAGTCATCAACAATCAAATGCTCGTAAGAGTAAGAGCTCCCAATCCAAGCTTCTTTAACATTACAAGGGGCATCAGATTGATGTTTGGCGCCTAGATCACATAACCCCCTCCCAAAATCAGCATCTCTAATGGTGCAGTGTATGATGAATGCTCCGGGTTCTTCTCTCTTCTGCACTAAGGAACTTTTTGCTATCACACTGTAATGTTGAAGCTCTTAGGAGAGCTCCTGTCTTATAGTCTTCTTCTTTGTGACCAGGTCTTTCATGAACTTTGTATACCCAGGCATCTTCTCTAATGCCTCAATGAGAGGAATGTTGATAGAGAGTTGCTTTAGCATGGAGATGATGTGTTGGAATTTACCTTCCTCCTTTTTTTGAGTCTTTGAGGTGAAGGAGGGGGAGGTCTAGGAATGGCTTTCAGCTTCTGCAGCGTCACTTCAGCATCATTCGCTCCATCCTTGGTACAAACATCTCCGATCTCTAGATCCTTGCCTCAACCATCTCGTCATGAATATCATCATCATCATCAATTGTCATCTGAGGATCAATGGTCTATTTTTATCACGTGTAGTCACTGCCATACATTGCCCCTCATTCTTTCAGTTCGGAACTATGTTACTAGGCAATGTACCTTTCTAGTGTTGGTTCAATTGAGTGGACATCTGACCGAACTATTTCTCCTACTGCTTGATAGCGACAGAGTGAGACTCGAACTTGAAATGTTGACCAAAGTCATACTATGCTCCAAATTCAACTAAAAATTTAACTTTTGATTCAAAATCTCCATTTTAACTCCAAATTTAGTGTTATCAGTTCTCCTCGACCAAATAGCTCATTTAGGAGCTGATGGAATTGGCGGAATTGTTTTTTGACACTCGAAATTCAAGATGACCTCAAAACTCAAAATTTCAAACATTAAGCCTTTAAAAATTCTTTCTTTTGAAAAAATCCAACTTTAGTCAAGGTTTTCAAAATTGGACTTTTAGACTATACAAGAAATGACTCAAGGCAACTTTTGAAAAGGGCAAAATAGTTATTTTTATCCATATTGGGTTTAATCTTAATGATTTTAAGAGAAAAATCTTTTTAAAGACAGGTCTCTGTGTGTACGTAGATGCATATATATAATTAATTTTATTTTTATAATTCGTAAATGCTAGGAGTATATGTACATGAAAGTACTCATGCCTTTCACAAGAAAGTCCAGAATGGAGAAAAGTAAAAATGAGTTATATGTTTCACATATTTTATAAGAAACATTATTTGTCTGATGAAGATTGCAATAATTTCATTCATATTTCACCAATAGTATAAATTGAGTTATTAATGAAACACAATAAAGCATTCTTGTTATTAAATATCTTAAATTGAAAATGTTAGAGGATCTCATTTAAACAAAATAAGAAAATGCCTATGTGTTAAAGGCGGCAAATTAATTTTAATCTTTCTAGTTATGGCGTTGTAGTGTGATCATACAATAGAACATTTGGATATCTATATAAAAAAAAATATCCGATCATTATAATTAAAGTTTTCTAAAAACATAAAAGTTGACCAAATTTCTTTAGAAATAGTATAAATCTAAAATTTATATTTGATTAATGATGCCACAATTTATGGAATAAATTTTAAATACTATAGTGTCATGATAAGTGCTAACAACTCTAACCCCAACCCCATAAAGCACCACAAACAAAGACGTGAAAATGTTTGAGCTCATAGTTTGCATTCACACTTTGTTAGGTTGAGTTTTCATACTTCATAGATAAAAATGCAAAACATCTTACCTTTCAATGAAGAGAGGAAAGTTCTATCGGGAAGTTCACGTTAAAAGATTATTGTAAACAAATCATGGATTATATATACTATATTTCTCTTTATTTCTACCTTAATATTTCAATTATAACTTTAGTATCTTTAGAAGACGAATAATATTATTAATTTTTTCTATAAGTAGACACAATTGTTTAGAGCATCTTCAATGATTAGTAGCAATATTTACTTCATTCTTCACCTATTTTATAGCAGCCCATATTTTGTTAGTGCAAAAATTTAGATCAATGAAAAATCATTTTTAATATCCAAGTCACTGTGATTCAAACAAGTGTGATGACATTTGTTTTAACCTACCAAGACAACAAGCCTAAGATGATGATAATACAGGTAAAAGCAAAAGCAAAAGTACATGAAAAATAAAATAAAAATAACAACTCAATAAGCTAAATAAACTATTAAGTAAAACACAACTCTAAAATGCCCCGAAGACCTAGCGTCATACGTAAAATACATTAATGTGTACATGACACTAAAAGTAATAAAAGTCCCAATGTATCACGACCCAAAATTGGTTCTGATGAAAATTGCCTAAATCAACCAAGGCAAGTTAACCTAAACAAGAAATAACAGAATAATATGGAAAATAAGGCAATAGTACATTCTAAATATGAAAGGATAATCTTAAGCAAGACGAAACTTTATTTAATAACGAGTTTCAAAGAGAATGATATATTTCTATATTTAGTAATAATTTTATTTTTAAATACTATATTAAATAATTTATAGTCACACAAAATATGTATGGCTTATTTTAGATCACAAATTTTACCAGACTCTAGTTATTTCTTTAAATAAGGGTCAAGACCAACTACATCATATAGATTTAAATTCTGAGGATAGGAGGAGAGCCATAACATAATATAACACTAACTATAAGAAGTGTTTTCTAATTATAAATCAACTTAATATTCTAATATTTTATATAAGCAGGTTGAATAAGAGTATTTTTTTTCTTTTATGTTTCCTAATTCAAATCTCGCTAATGTATTCATATGGCTTTCTCCTCGACAACTTTGGAAGCTGGGGGGTAAAAATATAGTATTTGTTATTGTGTTGAATTGCATGTAGAGAAAGAAATATTATTATATACACTTTGAAATGATGTTGAAAAAATACACTAGTATATAAGCATTTATAGGGCAATTATTTCCTTAAGGTGACTAGTAACATGTCAATGTTTGTAGTTTGATGCTAAAAATATTATGGTTAACTTTTCCACGTTACTTATAATAATAAAGGCTAAATACAAATTTCTACACTATCAATAAAATTTTATACAATATTATGACATGAAGAAGTGTTTTGCACTTGAACTTGTGAGTTCAAGAAAAAACAATACTTTTATTGAAAAAATCCGATATTTATGTGAAAAAATTCACTTAATATATATCATTTATCCATCAAAAATAATTCAATAAGCAAATGGCGTTATAATTTAAAATCCCGTAAACATAAACTCTTAACTAACTCAAGATTTTTAAAATCTCATAAATAATATATTCAAAAGTTTAGAAATAGAAATAATCATTCCCCAATACAAACAAAACAATCATCCATTCATTTGTAAATTAATTTAAGCATACATAATATAATTATAGCTTTCTTATCGAAAGAATTAATTTAGACACTCATGAAGCATCTTTTTTGTTGGGACAATGCGGGCTTCATTGTTGTTCTCTTCCTTTGTTCTTTTAGAACCACATTGTTATAGTTCGCTGTTAATTTGAGATTTATAAAATTTTCTGCGGGTGCCCGCACTACTTCCTCCTGGCATCGCAAGACTTATTGCTTGTGCCAATGTGGTTTTTTGACCAAGTGGCTTGTAATAAATTAAATTACAAAAATAATTAACAAAAATACAAAATAAAGAAACAATAAAATTCAAAATGTGATATTAAATTAAGCTCAACTATTTTTAAACATGTAAGGTGCAATCACCTTAATGGTATAAAAGGTCGGTGTGATACTACAAGTTGTGGAGTCTGGATTGAATGACTTGTGATTTCTTGATCAACTTCTTGACTACACTCGACCAATCCATAGATCAATGTCTGTCAAAGTATATATAACATATTTTTAGCTCTTTGCAAATGAAGATTACGACTTATTAATATAAAAACTCGATACACTAATGTAGAGTCTTGTCATTCACTTTAACTTAGAATAATTATATTATTACCATGTACACATATTTTTAAGATAAAACTATATTGATAACAAAAGCTCAAGTCATAATATATAATAAAATGCTCAAATAGACTTACATCATTATCAGCAACACTTGTTAATCCATGAGTTTTTGATGAATCACCTCAATTAGAGTCGCCGGATATGATTATAAGCTCTAAAAATCATCAAAATAAAGGTTTCCAAAAATGACAACTCATTAGAAAATCATGATATTTTTCTAATTAGATCTCAATTCAGAAGAAGTAACACAATAACCATTTATACAATCTACCATAGTCTATGAAGAAATACAAGATGAGCAAAAATCCTCAATAATAACTACATATAAGAAAATGAAAGAAAAATTATATAAGGAGGCAGGAGCTCTTTCATTTTTTTTTTGTATAAATCATAGTTATTGATTAGTATATGACGTCATAGAGGATTCTTTATGTTAAAATAAATGTCGTTTGTGAAATGTCACATAAAAATATGTTAGTATTATTTTTTAGATAGAGTATATTGATTTCACCTAATCCCCTTGATGTTTTGAGTTTGAAAACCATCACATATTTTAATCTAGTATAAAAATATCGAGTGTGAATAAGGTTTTACTAGTAATAAATTCCTCGATCATAAATATCTAATGAAAAGATTGAGTCAGACCACTATATATATTTTTATTAACATATAGAAATTGACCCAATTACAATTAGTATGATAGTAACTGTCACGCACCGGGAGGGTACCCTAGGCGTGGCCGGCACTCAGAGACTATTTCTAGCCCCCAAGCGTACCACTTAGCCTCATCACATCGTTCATCTTAAACATAGCGGAAGGAAATTAGTAAACAACACTTTTAAAGTAGAGGGCCAATGGCCAAACCTCAAGCTGATCATCAAAACCAAACAAAGAAATGTTGCTCAGTTATCAAAACATTCACCTTGACTACATCATTATGTCTACGAAGCCTCTAATATTATCTAAACCGTCTAAGAAGGGGACCATGACATGCCATGGCTACCTGACTTAATGAAATAATAGGATAGCATCCAATAAAGGTTTCCTCCGAAAACAGGGAGGCTCACCAAAGTTAGAACTTGCAAACACTTGGCTTCAACGGGGCAGCTGCTGAAGTCCTCTAGCTCCTGTATCTGCATCATAAAAATGATGCAGCGCCAAATGGCGTCAGTACGTGGAATGTACTAGCATGTAAAATAGCTTAATCACATCATTAGAATCATCCGAACATAACGTACATCATCATGAGACTTTAAAATTTATATCAGGGAAACATTAACATTGACCTTTACATTAACATTCACATTAGAGTACTATCAAGGAAACCCTTTCTGAGGGGCCTAACTGGGAGTTTCTTTAACCGACAACCATCACTTATGAGCCAGTGATGATACAACGAAGCAATGTCGTTGTGTCACGACCCAAAATTCGGGCGTGATGGCACTCACCTAACCCACCAAGGCGAGTCAGCCCAACACCTACTGATCCAAACATAACAATGATAGCAGAAGAGGAAATAGTCTAATATGGCAAATAATCATAGGAAAACCAAACTACAACCATCCCAGAACTGGTGTCACATGTACAAGCCTCTAGATACATAGTACTCGAATAAAATAAATGTCTCAAATGTCTAGTCCTCAAATAGGACGTAACATAATAATGGATTCCTTGAAGGTCCACCGATGTGATAAGCAGCTACCTTAAGGATAATCCAGAAGCTCGATCCTGAAATGAGGAAATTCTAACTAAAGGGACCGGGCTCGCAACCTACAAAAATGTAGCAAGGGGTGAGTACCAAAAACAACACGGTACTCAGCAAATGGAACTAACCTAGAGTAAAACAATGAAGAACCAAGTAACTCCTTCACACCCAACCACATACCGCCAAACTACAATCCTGCACTCAGAAAAGTCCCAGCCCAACAACACATAATACACAATAAAGATAGTTTTCCAGTATATCACAATCATCAAATCACAAGTCATAACTCACAAGTGATAACATAATCAATCCATGCATAACACCATGCCACATAATAGTATGCAAGGATGAGGTGCAATGCGTATGCAAGAACTGTCGGTAATGACCTCGACATCACAATATCAATATGCAAGGATGAGATGCAATGCTTATGCAATAATTGCCGGCAAAGACCTCGGCATCACAACATCGCCGGCAAAGACCTCGGCATCACAACATCGCCGGCAAAGACCTCGGCATCACAATATCGCCGGCAAAGACCTCGGCATCACAACATCGCCGGCAAAGACCTCGGCATCACAATATCGCCGGCAAAGACCTCGGCATCACAACATCGCCGGCAAAGACCTCGGCATCACAGTATCGCCGGCAAAGACCTCGGCATCATATCTCGACCGGTAAAGACCTCGGCCCCAATTTCTTTTTTTTTTTTTTACCATCTCACTCATATCAATATCCAGAATCAATGCAAATTATGTGTAACATAGAATGAATGAACATGAGATGAAGTTCACAAACAAATCAACTCATAATCACCAACCACAACAATATATCTCAAAAATAGAATTCTCGTCACTTAGCCAAATTTTCAATTCAAGTATCACAACACCACACCAACTCACATTTATATTTAATTGCCTCAGTTTCTATAATATTAAAATATTTCATAAGTCACACATAGAAAAATTATAAGAATAAGGGTATTACCCAATACCATAAATGTTGCAATATCCTTAATATCTCAATACTATCACAACCTCAACAACAGTCACATCTCAAACAAGTACCAATTCGATATCAATATCGAATAATTCATTATTTTCCCTAAGATACACTTCCACAATTAATTCACAAGTCAAATATCACCATAGAAATAATTACTCAATTCAAAATATTTTGAGCAAAGCCTACATTAATCCATCTCTATCCCAAAATACTCAATTCTATACACATTAGAGCATACAAGGTTCAACATATTTAACAAAAAGTTAGAAACCCACTTGCCTTATATAAAGTCTCGAATCGTGTCAATTCCGAAGCTTTTCCCTCCCTACGATACTCCAAATCACCAAAATCTATTCAAGTATAACATCACAATCACATAACGAATCTAACGACACTAAAATCAATTAATTCGGTGAAAAGGGCAAAATGGTACAAAAATTTTATCACCGGAAAAAGTCATCAGAAATCTGAAAATTTATACATAAAAATGTTCTCCTGGTAATAAGGAATTCAACGGCGAAAACCGTTTAAAAAACGGAGCTAAAACGAGGTAGAAATCTCATATTTAAAGTCTCCAAAAAAAAACATCCGAACCAGCGAAAAACAGCAAATTTTACCTCTACGGCGCACCAAAATTAATTTCTGAAACTCCCATGGTGTTCCTCTCGGAAAAATACGCGATTTAGCCTTTTGAATCGCCCAAATCGGACCAAAATCGAGGGAGAAATCGTTGATTGAAGTTTGGGAGAAACCCAGAAATTTTTTTGAGAAAATCTGCGTTTTTTTTTTTTAATATACTGCAACACCTGCCACGTGGCAGCGCCTGATTGGGCCACGTCATCCCCGCTTCAGCATTTCCAGCAAACTCTCAAACTTAAATTCAACGCTCCGGCCTCACCCGAAGTCGGAAAAATACATTCCATATATGAAATCTGATTGGAAATGATATTTTGGACTCAATGGTGTAGTCGAAATTCTCATCGGAGGTCATTTTGTTCCAATGTGGGTCTCATTTCCCAATATCGAAAACTATCGAAAGGACCAAAGCACACTCGAAAGCTTCAGAAACTGAACGAAGGGTCCTTCGAGACCAAAATTGATGTTCCGGATCCAATGGAATCATTAGAATTTGAATTTGAGGTCTCCTTGGCCGAAACCCGAGAAAACTCATTTAAACTAGTTTCGGGCTCAAAAAGTCAAAACCATGTTTAGGGTCATTACATTATTCACCACTAAAAACCATGTTCGTCCTCGAACATAAGGCAAAGGGAGGAGCCTCATTAGAAGTAACCAAGAGTCCGACATACCCTTCTCTAAGTCATTAATTTCTTCCAAGTGATCTTATTCTCAAGAGTCATAACATCAAAACATACCGGCAAGAATACCACTTATGAGCCAATATGAAATTCTGCCCTCTAAGAGTAGCTACCAAGTCGGAGAATAGCTAATGAACCAAACTTGAACCAATAATAGTCAATTGCAATCTACCAACCATCGCAAACCTCGTCCAAGTCCCAATCCCTTAACATAATCTTCCTTGAACTTAAGCTGCGCAATTTCAATACTTCAATAATACATATTCGTAAAAGAAAACCCAATTAAATTTGACAACTAGTGAATGACACTTCCAAGATTATAAAACCTTAAATAATACTGCTCGGATGCCGGAGCAATAGCTGAATCAAGTATGGTTTCCCTTTCCACGAGCTACAACTATTTAGTTAGAAATCAACATCAACCACATATCACCCTTCGAAGCGAAAAAATGCCTCAACGCCCACTCCAACAATCATTCCCTCATGCAAATCTTAAGAAATTCTTGATCACCCTAGAAATTCTGCATACTATAAGCATATAACCTCCATTTACCACTAGGTACCAACATAATCCATCATGATAGTTTACGCCAACCTCCATCACTGAAGTAGTATCCATCTGATCCAAAGTGATCAGTGACACATATCAAATCGTGAGTCCTTTCTATATTACTTCCATGAATCACCTATTATGATTGAGCAATCCAACCTTACATGAACTGCATAATTTCTCACACATCACTATTTGTCATTCCAACCCAAACCAAACTTTCTAAAAGAAGTTCACAGTCTCTCATAATCCGTTGATGAGTCAACCCCTCTCACATTATCACACGAACTCAAAGTGAAAATCCATACAATTTACAACTCTGAACCATGGACCCATATATGATGTCTACTTTCCTTTACTTTTCTTGACTTGTGTCTGTCATAAATGTTGCGAGGATGTTTGAATGCTAAACCCATATCCATGGCCTAATCCTAGGTGCTCAAACTCTTTGATGCCCAAGGCTTATGTACTCGCTCCTATCCCATTTATTATTAAACTTTCTTAGAAAAACTTCCACAAAAGATTGTCTTTTACTTTACACCAAACTACTCAAAATGAAACTTCATTTAGTCCCTTCACCGTCAAAAGTAACAGAATCCATAATCGAAGACAAGCTCAAAACCCTTCAAAAATGCTCAGTAACCAACATAACCGATTATCTCATTAGACTAATCCGTACATTGACAAAATCAATTATCGTGAACGCAACGTACCATGAAATCCTGGATCCCAAATCACACTATGCAATTGATTTCGTTCTCAATCATGATTAATATACATCTTGAAGATCTTTAGAGATTTCATACCCTACTTTTTCATTAATCTCTTTCTCATATACGTTGTCGTACTCGTTATTCGCAACCCAAGTCATACTAGTCACTGAATTGAATACCATAAAGAAATCCATTCTCACACTCGAGCCAACCCATGTAGACTTCTCTCTCATACCTTACCAAACAATCTTTTAACCTTGCTGATACCAGTGTAACTATCTTACCATAGTCGAATCCGGCAACTAAAGTCATGACGTATAATAAAACTGTTGTTATGATTGATATGGTAGCCCAATCCCAAGTCATACCAGTAAAATTTACTGACTCAACCAATTATCCATATGTACTTTCTCACTATCATTTCCATTTCCATTTATACAAGTGAACTCGTCTAAACCTTATTAGTCTATATGCTTGTTATCTCGATATCAAAGCACTCCTCTTAGCTTACAATGAGGTCACCAATCCCCATATAGATCTATGGAATAAAATCACACTTAAACATATTAATACTCATCTATGATTCACCACTACAATTTTCCTTATAATTGATTCCAAACCCAAGCATCCATAGTAACAACCAAATGGTTCTCCCCAAATATAACGATAATGCCAAACTCCACTACCTGAGGAAGTACAACAATTCATAACTCCTTAGTAACTAGTGTCTGCACTCAATGATCAATGCCTCTGTCCTTGTATATTATCCGTACCACATCAAAAGTCCCACCATATTCACCACTAGAATGCACCATATTCTCGGAGAAGTTGGTGCTCAAATGGTCCACACTTTTGTCTCATTGAATTCATCTCTTACCAAACAATATACCTTCTTCCATAGAAAAGATGGGTAGTAGAAGCAACACAACCCATAGCCCTATCCAAATAGACATAGACACCACCATAGCAGTTGTATCATAGTCATTCGTGCAACATACCCACTCCAAAAAGACTTAGTAGAGGTCCTGATTTTAATAAACACAATGTCATCCTCTGTCCATACCAATCAACCCTCATTTGAAAACTTAACAACTAGAATCCCATAATTATTACATCGATAACATAGTCATTACATTAATGACGCTATGCCACGTTTACAAATCACCCGGACATCTAGTATACTAGGAAAGCACCACCCTCGACGCTGAAGTCTACACTCTTACCAATCCATTGGTCAATTTCTAAATATATCTAGCTAATGGTCACTCCTTTACCTGAATAGCTACTAGACCCCCCAAGCTTGAGGCCTTCCTACGCAAAGCATTATCCACCCTATTGGCCTTCCCAGATGATATAAGATACAACAACAACATACCCAGAAATGCCACCGAACTCAGCTGAACTCATATTTGGAAAAACTGGCCATAATCTCTCCTCTCTAATCTATTGAAGTACAATCCTCAAATGCCGCTCATGATCCTCTTTGGCATTGAAGCGGACCAATATATCATTAATGAAAAAAAAAACCCAGATATAGTTGAAATACATCATTCATCAACTCTCTAAATGCGGCAAGGGCATTGGTTATCCCAAAGGACATCATAAGGAACTCATAGTGCCCACACCTCGTCCGAAATGCTAGCTTAGGAATGTTAGAATCCTTAATCCTTAGCTGATGATATTCAGATCTCAAATCAATCTTGGAAAACATGGTTTCACCCTAAAGTTGGTCAAAAGGATCATCAATTATGGGAGAGGATACTTTTTCTTAACGGTCACTTTTTCAACTATCTGTAATCAATACACATTCTCATAGAACCATCATTTTTCTTTACAAACAAAACAGGGCACCCCATGGAGACATACTAGGGCATATGAACTCTTAACTCAAGAGATCTTAAAGTTGCTCCTTCAATTCAACTTCTCCGTTCGATACTAACCTTTGACATACCTCATCGGACCTCATCCACACCCTAGTCGTTTCGAATCAAGGGACAATCCAAGGTTGACTACACGTTCATCCCTTAAATCCATTACCTCTGAGCTGGATCGAATTTCAAACCACGCAATGTACCGAGACCTACAATAACCACGCACGACAGGAATCGAAAGAATAAGAGGAAATTTCCTAACAATCTCTGTAGCCTCTTAAGGATAAGTAACAGACGTCTCCGCACCCATCCTTAAGACTCTACTCGATTGGGCTTGTACACATGTGAGACCTATGAACCTGGGGCTCTGATACCAACTGTCACGACCCAAAATTCGGGCGTGATGGCACTCACCTAACCCACCAAGGCGAGTCAGCCCAACACCTACTGATCCAAACATAACAATGATAGCAGAAGAGGAAATAGTCTAATATGGCAAATAATCATAGGAAAACCAAACTACAACCATCCCAGAACTGGTGTCACATGTACAAGCCTCTAGATACATAGTACTCGAATAAAATAAATGTCTCAAATGTCTAGTCCTCAAATAGGACGTAACATAATAATGGATTCCTTGAAGGTCCACCGATGTGATAAGCAGCTACCTTAAGGATAATCCAGAAGCTCGATCCTGAAATGAGGAAATTCTAACTAAAGGGACCGGGCTCGCAACCTACAAAAATGTAGCAAGGGGTGAGTACCAAAAACAACACGGTACTCAGCAAATGGAACTAACCTAGAGTAAAACAATGAAGAACCAAGTAACTCCTTCACACCCAACCACATACCGCCAAACTACAATCCTGCACTCAGAAAAGTCCCAGCCCAACAACACATAATACACAATAAAGATAGTTTTCCAGTATATCACAATCATCAAATCACAAGTCATAACTCACAAGTGATAACATAATCAATCCATGCATAACACCATGCCACATAATAGTATGCAAGGATGAGGTGCAATGCGTATGCAAGAACTGTCGTTAATGACCTCGACATCACAATATCAATATGCAAGGATGAGATGCAATGCTTATGCAATAATTGCCGGCAAAGACCTCGGCATCACAACATCGCCGGCAAAGACCTCGGCATCACAACATCGCCGGCAAAGACCTCGGCATCACAATATCGCCGGCAAAGACCTCGGCATCACAACATCGCCGGCAAAGACCTCGGCATCACAATATCGCCGGCAAAGACCTCGGCATCACAACATCGCCGGCAAAGACCTCGGCATCACAGTATCGCCGGCAAAGACCTCGGCATCATATCTCGACCGGTAAAGACCTCGGCCCCAATTTCTTTTTTTTTTTTTTACCATCTCACTCATATCAATATCCAGAATCAATGCAAATTATGTGTAACATAGAATGAATGAACATGAGATGAAGTTCACAAACAAATCAACTCATAATCACCAACCACAACAATATATCTCAAAAATAGAATTCTCGTCACTTAGCCAAATTTTCAATTCAAGTATCACAACACCACACCAACTCACATTTATATTTAATTGCCTCAGTTTCTATAATATTAAAATATTTCATAAGTCACACATAGAAAAATTATAAGAATAAGGGTATTACCCAATACCATAAATGTTGCAATATCCTTAATATCTCAATACTATCACAACCTCAACAACAGTCACATCTCAAACAAGTACCAATTCGATATCAATATCGAATAATTCATTATTTTCCCTAAGATACACTTCCACAATTAATTCACAAGTCAAATATCACCATAGAAATAATTACTCAATTCAAAATATTTTGAGCAAAGCCTACATTAATCCATCTCTATCCCAAAATACTCAATTCTATACACATTAGAGCATACAAGGTTCAACATATTTAACAAAAAGTTAGAAACCCACTTGCCTTATATAAAGTCTCGAATCGTGTCAATTCCGAAGCTTTTCCCTCCCTACGATACTCCAAATCACCAAAATCTATTCAAGTATAACATCACAATCACATAACGAATCTAACGACACTAAAATCAATTAATTCGGTGAAAAGGGCAAAATGGTACAAAAATTTTATCACCGGAAAAAGTCATCAGAAATCTGAAAATTTATACATAAAAATGTTCTCCTGGTAATAAGGAATTCAACGGCGAAAACCGTTTCAAAAACGGAGCTAAAACGAGGTAGAAATCTCATATTTAAAGTCTCCAAAAAAAAACATCCGAACCAGCGAAAAACAGCAAATTTTACCTCGAACGGCGCACCAAAATTAATTTCTGAAACTCCCATGGTGTTCCTCTCGGAAAAATACGCGATTTAGCCTTTTGAATCGCCCAAATCGGACCAAAATCGAGGGAGAAATCGTTGATTGAAGTTTGGGAGAAACCCAGAAATTTTTTTGAGAAAATCTGCGTTTTTTTTTTTTAATATACTGCAACACCTGCCACGTGGCAGCGCCTGATTGGGCCACGTCATCCCCGCTTCAGCATTTCCAGCAAACTCTCAAACTTAAATTCAACGCTCCGGCCTCACCCGAAGTCGGAAAAATACATTCCATATATGAAATCTGATTGGAAATGATATTTTGGACTCAATGGTGTAGTCGAAATTCTCATCGGAGGTCATTTTGTTCCAATGTGGGTCTCATTTCCCAATATCGAAAACTATCGAAAGGACCAAAGCACACTCGAAAGCTTCAGAAACTGAACGAAGGGTCCTTCGAGACCAAAATTGATGTTCCGGATCCAATGGAATCATTAGAATTTGAATTTGAGGTCTCCTTGGCCGAAACCCGAGAAAACTCATTTAAAATAGTTTCGGGCTCAAAAAGTCAAAACCATGTTCAGGGTCATTACACGTTGCCACATCCATCCATTACCCTGCCCAGGGTAAAGGACATACCATTAGTGGATCCACAAAACATAACATTAGTCCTCATTTGGGACAAGATAGGAGCCATCCGCATTGCGGTTCAATCCTCTCTTCCTACGTGGGCCACGTAGTTAATGGACTCAAGTGGGACTCACCTTTATCCATTTTGGTGCTCAATACTCCTCCCATGACTCGACATGCTCATAAAACATCAACATCATTAGTCCCATAGGGACACGTTATATCATCATTATTCCCCATAGGGGCATAATACATTATCATTGGCATCAACATCCACTTGTCCCATAGGGACACATTACATTGCCATTAACATTAACATCGTCATCATCTCACCTTATTAACATTAACATCAACATCCTCTCATTCATAACCTTAGCATCATCATCATAGACTCTAGGAACACTAGATTAGGGAGCTTTAACTCTCAACCTAGAGACAGTTACACATACTCATGCTCATCATTCATCATTCGTTATTATATCATTACTCTAGGCTCTACACACACACCCATGTTCATTATGCATGCTTTTCTAGAATACAATAGATATAAGGTTTTCAACCAAATGTTTTTCATGAAAATAGTTTAAAATCACATGAGGGTTTTTATGACGATCATCATCAATGCATGAAATATATATATATATGTATATGCATACAACAATGCCAATTACTCTCTACATCGTATTAACTAATTCGTACTTCAATTTGTTACCCTATCATCATCATATTAGGACATCCATACCTACATCATAGGGGCACATGGGAGGACATTCCCATGCTTTCAGAGTAGCCTTACATACCTGGAAAGAGTAGTCACACGAAACACTACAATCCCTTCTTGATCACCTCAACCTTCTTCAAGCCCTAGCCTTAGAAATCCTTAGGAGAACACTTCAATAGGGGGTTTTTGAACCCTTTTTCGTGTAAACCGACCTATATTAGCCATAGGGGTACGTGTGGGATAGGTGGGAATGGACCATAATGCCCTTAGAAATTTTAAGAAATTAAATCCTGACCTGAAATAACACAGTTCGCGATGCGGACTGGTCGCGGACAGTGTATTTTCAGAAATTCAACTCCGTCGAAATTTTTCATAAAAACGTAAGTGTGTCTCCGCGACAGGTCCGCGTCGTGGTTCCATCGCGGAAGCTTACTACGAAAAATTATTTTTCGACTTGGTTGCTCTAAAATTCGACCGAGACCTTTCCCCCACTCAATTTTCAGTGCTGATCGTGTATCCGCTCTTGGATTCTAGATCCGAGCATCGGAAGACACGTTTCTCGCACACCTCTCCTTTAGGGCTATTTTGTAATTTCGCGGGCGTTACATTATCTCCCCCTTGGGATCATTCGTCCTCGAATGATGAGTAGGAAAGTATTTTAGAACGAATAGGCTCACGACTCACCTCGACATTATTTCGATAACTTACTACCTCCACCTTTCATTGACCTTTAACTTATAACTTCAAAACATCAACAATTTCACATGGAGTTCATGGGATATACATTAATTTACATTAAGTAAGAACGTTACCTTCGATGCTTTCATCAACCTCAGGCGCGAACAGGTGCGGGTACTTTGCTTTCATCTCTTCCTCAGCTTCCCATGTGGCTTTCTCAACGAATTGATTTCTCCACAGAACCTTGACGGAAGCTATCTCTTTGTTCCTTAGTTTGCGAACCTGTCGATCAAGGATTTGGACTGGGGTTTCCTCATAGGACAGGCTGTCCTTGATTCCTGTGCTTTCTACAGGCACCACCAAGGCAGGATCCCCCAAACATTTCTTCAACATTGAGACGTGGAACACTGGATGAATTCCATCTAACTCAGAAGGTAACTCTAGCTCATAAGCAACCTTTCCAATCCTTCGCAAAATTTTGTAGGGACCAATATAGCGAGGATTCAACTTCCCCTTCTTCCCAAACCTCATGACACCTTTCATAGGTGATACCTTCAGATAAACCCAGTCATTCCCCTCAAACTCTAAATCCCTTCTCCTTACATCTGTGTACGACTTCCGGCGGCTCTGGGTAGTCTTTAATCTCTCTCGTATAGTCTTCACCTTTTCCATGGAGTGGTGGACAAGGTCTGGCCCAATCAGCTCGGCCTCTCCAACCTCGAACCACCCAATGGGCGATCTACATCTTCTCCCATACAAGGCCTCATAAGGGGCCATCTGAATACTCGCATGATAATTGTTGTTGTATGCGAATTCAATCAAGGGTAAATGGTCATCCCAGTTTCCTTTGAAATCAAGAACGCATGCTCTCAACATGTCTTCTAATGTCTGGATAGTGCGCTCTGCCTGACCATCCGTCTGTAGATGAAATACTGTGCTCAGGTTCACCTTGGTACCCAGCCCTTTCTGGAAAGACTTCCAGAAGTGAGAGGTAAATTGAGCTCCTCTGTCTGAAATGATGGACAAGGGAACTCCGTGCAACCTCACGATCTCCTGAATATACATTTTGGCATAATCCTCGGCAGTGTTAGTCATCTTGACTGCTAAGAAATGCGTTGATTTCGTCATTCTGTCTACAATCACCCAGATGGAATCCTGTTGTCTCCGGGATTTCGGTAAGCCCGTGACGAAGTCCATATTCACCATCTCCCACTTCCATTCAGGAATTTCAAAATTCTGGGCCAGACCACTTGGCCTTTGGTGCTCAACCTTGACTTGCTGGCAGTTGGGGCATCTGGAAACGAATTCTGCGATCTCCCCCTTCATTCCACTCCACCAATAGACCTCTCTCAAGTCATGATACATCTTGGTGGAACCCGGGTGGATGGAATATTTAGCATTATGGGCCTTAGCTAAAATCCTTTCTCGGACACCATCAACATCAGGGACACATAGTCTGTTCTGGTACCTCAGTACCCCATCTCCCCCCTTTGGAGAAGACCATCACTTTTTGCTTCTGAACATCCTCTTTTAGTTGGAGTATAATGGGATCTCGATCCTGCTTCTCTTTAACTTCAGTCACCAGGGATGATGAAGACCCATTTTGAACACTAACTCCTCCTTCGTCATTCTCTTCAAGTTGGACCCCCAATCGGGCCAACCTGTGCACATCTTTCATCAGTTCTCTCTTTTCTTCCTCAACATGGGCCGTGCTACCCATAGACAACCTACTAAGAGTATCAGCAACAACGTTAGCTTTACCTGGGTGGTACATGATGCTCATGTCATAGTCCTTGAACAACTCTAACCATCTTCTCTGTCGCAGATTGAGCTCCCTTTGGCTGAATACATACTGGAAGCTCTTGTGGTCTGTGAACACATCCACATGCACTCCATACAAGTAGTGGCGCCATATTTTAAGTGTGAACACAACGGCTGCCAACTCAAGATCATGGGTCGGATAGTTCCTTTCATGAACCTTAAGTTGTCTGAAAGCATAGGCTATCACCTTTCCTCTTTGCATTAACACACATCCCAACCCAACTCTAGATGCGTCACAGTATATCACGAAGTCGTCCGTCCCATCAGGCAAGGTCAAGACAGGTGCAGTGGTCAACCTGGTCTTTAACTCCTGGAAGCTCTTCTCACATTCGTCAGACCACTGGAACTTAGCCCTTTTCTGGGTCAGTTTGGTCAATGGTGCAGATAGGGAAGAAAACCCCTCCACAAACCTTCGGTAGTAGCCTGCCAACCCCAAGAAGCTTCTTATGTCAGTCAGAGAGGTTGGCCTTGGCCAGCTTGCCACCGCCTCAATCTTCTGGCTATCAACTCGAATACCATCACCCGAAACCACATGGCCTAGGAAAGCCACTGACTTAAGCCAAAACTCACATTTGGAGAACTTTGCATACAACTCATGGTCCTTAAGAGTTTGAAGGACAACTCTAAGATGTTTAGCATGCTTTTCCTCATCCCTCGAATATACCAAAATATCATCAATGAAGACGATTACAAACATATCCAAGTAGGGTCTAAACACTCTATCATCAAGTCCATAAAGGTTGCTGGTGCATTTGTCAACCCAAAGGACATTACTAAGAACTCAAAGTGACCATATCTTGTCCTGAAAGCTATCTTTGGGATGTCACATTCCCTCACCTTTAACTGGTGGTAACCCGATCTGAGGTCTATCTTTGAAAAACATGAGGCACCCTGAAGTTAATCAAACAAGTCGTCTATCCTAGGAAGAGGATATTTGTTCTTGACTGTGACCTTGTGCAGTTGCCTATAATCTATGCACATTCGGAGCAACCCATCCTTCTTTTGCACGAACAGAACAGGAGCACCCCATGGTGAAACACTGGGTCTAATAAAACCTTTCTCTAACAGATCCTTCAACTGTCCCTTCAACTCTTTCAACTCAGCGGGGGCCATCCTGTATGGTGGAATTGAAATAGGCTGCGTATCGGGGAGTACATCAATACCAAAGTCGATCTCCCTATCAGGAGGGACTCGAGGTAAATCCTCAGGGAACTCATTAACAACTGAGACTGACTCAAGAGTAAGGGTCTCGACATTATCAGCTTTAACTCTTACTAGGTGATAGATACACCCCTTAGAGATCAACCTCCTTGCCCTCAGGTAGGATATAAATATACCTTTGGGTGCAACATAACCTTCTTTCCATTCTAAAACCGGTTCATTTGGGAGTTGAAACTTAACCACTCGGGTTCTACAATTTATGGATGCATGGCAAGCGTGAAGCCAATCCATCCCGAGGATCACATCGAAATCAACCATTTCTAACTCCACCAAATCAGCCAACGTATCCCTATGATAAATAGATACCACACAGTTTCTATAGACCCTCTTAGCCAGAATAGACTCTCCAGTAGGAGTCAAAACGGAATATGGCTCACATAGACATTCTAGGACAACTTCGAACTTATTAGCCACATAGGGTGTCACAAAAGATAATGTGGCACCTGGATCAAGTAATACATAACAGTTATAAGAAAAAACTCGAAGCATACTCGTGACAACATCTGGGACAGCCTCTTGATCCTGCCGATTTCCCATAGCATACAGGCGGTTCGCTCCGCCTCCGGCATTTGCAGCAGTAGCCCTCTGATGACTGCCCGCAGGGGGCGCTGTAGATGATTGGGCTCTATTTCCTCTGTCATTACCCTCTAGCTCCTCATAGGACACTCGCCCTGGAAATGGCCAGGCTGTCCACAAGAATAGCATAGATTGGTGCCTTCCCGGCATGCACCAAGATGCTGTTTACCACATCTGCCGCAAGTTACTCTCCCTCTTGGACCCTGGGCAACACTAGCCTGGGACTGAGATACCTGTGTTCTGAAGTCCTGGTGACCCTGGGTCTTCTAATCATACCTGTGCTGCTGAGCAGGTGCATTCATCATCGGTGCTGCATGACGAGAAGGCTTCCTCTGAAAGAAGTTCCTGACCCTTGTCCTGTTTCTGCTGATTTTGCTCATGGCCCGCAACTTTGGCTTTCTTGCTCTGCTGCTCCTCCCTGTCCCTCTTCTTGTCTTCTTCGGTCTGTTGAGCATAGACCATCAGCCTGGAAATATCCATGTCTGGAATCAGCAGTGCTGCCTTGCACTCTCTCTTCACATGTCTGCCCAGCCCAGACACAAATTTTCTCATCCTGGCCCTCATATCAAGGACCATCTCCGGAGCATATCTTGATAGCTGGGTGAACTTTAGGCTATACTCCTTGGAAGTCATACCCTCCTGTTTTCAGTTCACAAACTCCTCAACCTTGGCTTCCCTTAACTCCTGGGGAAAGAAATGATCGAGAAAAGTACTCTCGAACTCTTCCCACTCAGCTGGTTCAGCACTCTCACCTCTGCCATCTTCCCATTGGTTGTACCAAATGTTGGCAACATCCTTAAGCTGATATAAGACCAGCTCAACTCCTTCAACCTCACTTCCATGCATCGCCCTTAGGATCTTGTGCATCTCATCAATAAAGTTCTGCGGATCCTCCTCAACCTTAGAACCCGTGTAGACTGGCGGGTTCATCCTCAGGAAATCCCTGAGCCTGGATGCAGCAGTCAGCTCTTGGGAACTGGAGCTTGGGGCCTGGGGACTGCAACTGCTACTTTGTGAGGCCACCAACTGGGTGAGCATGGCAATGGCTCCCCTGAATTCTGTCTCTGAAGTGGGGGCTGACTGAGCTGGAGGTGCTGGTGGAGCCTCAGTAGCTCTAGCGGGTCGTCCCCGTCTCCTTGCCTCACATTCTGGCAAAGGGTTCTCAGTACTTGGGACGGGACCATCTCTTTGGGCAGCAGTGCGTTTTGGAGGCATTATCTGCAAACGCGTAACGCAAGAATTAAAGGGGTTTACTTAAAGTCAAGCTCTAATGCACGACTCAGAACATCAAAGAAGTGGAACCATTTCCTAATGCCCTGTAGCATCTTATTTATGAAGTGTGGTGCACAACACACGCATAAACGAGACTCTACTAGACACGGCTTCGTCGACTCCCTAGGACTCTTGAACTCTGTGCTCTGATACCAAGTTTGTCACGCCCCGGGAGGGTACCCTAGGCGCGGCCAGCACTCAGAGCCTATTGCTAGCCCCCAAGCGTACGACTTAGCCTCATCACATCGTTCATCTTAAACATAGCGGAAGGAAATTAGTAAACAACACTTTTAAAGTAGTGGGCCAATGGCCAAACCTCAAGCTGATCATCAAAACCAAATAAAGAAATGTTGCTCAGTTATCAAAACATTCACCTTGACTACATCATTATGTGTGCGAAGCCTCTAACATTATCTAACCCGTCTAAGAAGGGGACTATGATATGCCATGGCTACCCGACTCAATGAAATAATAGGATAGCATCCAATAAAGGTTTCCTCCGAAAACAGGGATGCTCACCACAGTTAGAACTTGCAAACACTTGGCTTCAACGGGGCGGCTGCTGAAGTCCTCTAGCTCCTGTATCTGCATCATAAAATGATGCAGCGCCAAATGGCATCAGTAAGTGGAATGTACTGGCATGTAAAATAGCTGAATCACATCATTAGAATCATCCGAACATAACGTACATCATCATGAGACTTTAAAATTTATATCAAGGAAACATTAACATTGACCTTTACATTAACATTCACATTAGAGTACTATCAAGGAAACCCTTTTTCAGGGGCCTAACTGGGAGTTTCTTTAACCGACAACCATCACTTATGAGCCAGTGATGATACAACGAAGCGATGCCGTTGCCACATCCATCCATTACCCTGCCCAGGGTAAAGGACCTAACATTAGTGGATTCACAAAACATAACATTAGTCCTCATTTGGGACAAGATAGGAGCCATCCGCATTGCAGTTCAATCCTCTCTTCCTATGCGGGCCACGTAGTTAATGGACTCAAGTGGGACTCACCTTTATCCATTTCGATGCTCAATACTCCTCCCAGGACTCGACATGCTCATAAAACATCAACATCATTAGTCCCATAGGGACACGTTACATCATCATTAGTCCCCATAGAGGCATAATACATTATCATTGGCATCAATATCCACTTGTCCCATAGGGACACATTACATTGCCATTAACATTAACATCGTCATCATCTCACCTTATAAACATTATCATCAACATCCTCTCATTCATAACCTTAGCATCATCATCATCATCATAGACTCTAGGAACACTAGATTAGGAGCTTTAACTCTCAACCTAGAGACAATTACACATTCTCATAATCATCATTCATCATTCATTATTTTATCATTACTCTAGGCTCTACACACACCCATGTTCATCATGCATACTTTTCTAGAATACAATAGATATAAGGTTTTCAACCAAATGCTTTTCATGAAAATAGTTTAAAAACACATGAGGGTTTTTATGACGATCTTTTCAATGCATGAAATATATATGTATATGCATACAACAATGCCAATTACTCTCTACATCGTATTAACTAATTCATACTTCAATTTGTTACCCTATCATCATCACATTTGGACATCCATACCTACATCATAGGGGCACATGGGAGGACATTCCCATGCTTTCAGAGTAGCCTTACATACCTGGAAAGAGTAGTCAGACGAAACACTACAATCCCTTCTTGATCACCTCAACCTTCTTCAAGCCCTAGCCTTAGAAATCCTTAGGAGAACACTTCAATGGGGGTTTTTGAACCCTTTTTCGTGTAAACCGACCTATATTGGCCATAGGGGTACGTGTGGGATAGGTGGGAATGGACCATAATGCCCTTAGAAATTTTAAGAAATTAAATCCTGACCTGAAATAACACAGTCCGCAACTCGGGCTGGTCGCGAACAGTGTATTTTCAGAAATTCAACTCCGTCAAAATTTTTCAGAAAAACGTAAGTGTGTCTCCGCGACAGGTCCGTGTCGCGGTTCCATCGCGGAGGCTCACTGTTTTTCATTTTGGAACGAAAAATTATTTTTCGACTCGGTTGCTCTAAAAATCGACCGAGACCTTTCCCCCACTCAATTTTCAGTTCTGATCATGAATCCGCTCTCGGATTTAAGATCCGAGCATCGGAAGACACGTTTCTCGCACACCTCTCCTTTAGAGGTATTTTAGTAATTTCGCGGGCGTTACAGTAACATACACTTTTTTCAATAATTTAAAATTACTTGTTAGTGTTAAATTCTTTTCAACTAGTGAATTTGTGCAAAATATTTATTTTGTTTAAACGTTATTTTTAAAAATTAAGTTACGCTCTTTCAAAAAATATCATACTGATAATTATTTAATATTTATAAATAAATAGCCATAACTTTGAATGTTACATAGTTCTAGGTGATATGATCATTAAATGTTTGAAAAATCATCTGATTTGCTAATCCTAAAAATGTATCATTTTCTTATCTCAATATATTAGGACAATTAAATGAAATTTTCTTATTTTCATAAAACAACTTTTGCATTTAAGATCCAAAGATTCCTTATCTTTCCAAATTTGAAGAGGGTATATATATATTTTTTTAATCTAAAAAGTTGAATTACATGTTTTAATTGAAATTTACTTATTCTATATAATAATTTCCAATCGATGATTTAAGATCTAAGGATTCATTCTCATTCAAAGGAAAAGGGAGACTATTATTATCATCCATCAAGAACTTGTAAACCTTTATAACCACAATCTCACATGATTGGCCATATTTTATTAGATAGCAAATTTTCGAAGAAAAAAAAGGACCTAACTAATTTTCAAGATTAAAGTAAATAAACTTGAATACAACACCATATAATAATATCATTACCTAACTTATAAAACTTTATATAATAAAAAGAAATAAAAGCTTCCAACAATATAAAGGTTGGTATCGATGAAATTACCTTGAACACTGGTGCTATCATCCACCGATAACTTCATTTTTCAAATGAATTTTGCTTGCCTGATCAAAAGTTACAAATATCAGTTAACCTTTATGATCTTAAGAGAAATTTTTTTTGTTATCTATGTGTGTGTGTGTATATTTATATATATATAAATATTCATAAAAGCGGGGAGGATATGTAAATAGACATACTCATACCTTTCACAAGAAAGTCTGAAATGGAGAAAAGTAAAAATGAGTTACATTTTTCACAAAATTTATAATGAACATTTTGTGTCTGATGGAGATTATAGTAATTTCAATCATATTTCAATTATAAATTAATTTTAATTTAATTATTAAAGAAATATATTAAGGCATAATTATTAGTGAAAGTCTTAAATTGAAAATATAAGAGGATCTTATCTAAACATTAATTTGAACAAATAAAAAAAGCCTACATGATAAATATGATATTAACTATAATCTTTCTAGTTTTGGCATCGTGGGGTGAACAAACAATAGAACACTTGGATATTTATGTAAAAAAATATATCCAATTATTATAATTAAAGTTTTTCTAAAAATATACAAGTAAGTTGACCAGATTTTTTTAAAAATAGTACATGTCTAAGATTTATATTTGATTTCTAATGTCACAATTTATGGAAAAATATTTAAACACTATATTTTCACGATAAGGAGAAGTCAGATGTACATGACAACAAACACCCAAAACACCAAGTAAAGGTGAAAAGTATTTTTTTTCTTGATTAATTCGTACGCATCTTACTTTGTATGATTCAAGATCTATCCCTTTACAAGTGGAAAACTACTATTTATATGGAAAAAATATTATACAATATGAGCCAATAAAAAAGCTCCACTCGAGTCCCTGGATACTTTATTCAATGAAAATGCTCCACCAGAAAATACTATTATGAGTGCAAGCTAATATTTTCATGTAATTTACTGAATTTTCTAAGAATATACCTAAAGTATCTATTTTTAATTTGAAACATAGTTCCTTTACCTACTTAGAACCACAAACTCCCACTTTATTCGATACAAAGATAATCAAGTTAATGTGATGACAAGACAGGTTCATGTTAATTGAACTATTCCATGCTCCAAACACTTAATCAATGAAACTCTTATAGATTTTCTTGCTTGATTCCCTATGACACATCATCATCAATATCTATGCTAATGCCATGTTTACATCTCGAGCAAAACTATAATGACTTGATTGGTCATTTTTGGCATTATCTGTGAAAATTAATATTTTACCCTTTCGTAAATTGCTTTGAGCCTAATTTGAGCTATCAGTATGGTTGAAACTAAAATCATGAGTTTTAAAAGTTGAAAATGTGAGTTTTGGCCTTTTTGGGAACTTAAGTTATTGAAAAAGTTAATTTTTTTGTCATTCTGTGTTTTGGAGGTCGGATCGGGGATCCGTCAATTCTAATAGCTCTAGATTATCGACACTGCACTATAGGAAATTATAGAACTGAATTTTAGTTAGAATTGGGTTTTAGGCCCAACATTGTGATTTTAGTCATTTCTCGAATGAAACTTTTAATTTGATCAACATTCAAAGTTCGTAAGCTCGGATCAAAATTTTGATAGTTCCATTAATTTTAGATGGTGAAACTAATGCTAGAGGTAGTTTCGAAATAACTTTTGGAAATACCGAGGGCAGTTTTAGTATTTTGATCTTTAACCTAGTTTATTTGACTTGCATTGATAAATGCGTCGTGGAGACCTCAGCATCATACAATCAAGGCAACCACACTTAATTTTGGACTTTGACATCAATTTCAAGAACGGGTAACAAAAATTTAAACATCAACTTTTTAATTGCACCCATAGATTTTTGTCTAACACTACCATTCCCATCATAATTTGTAATTTAATCATACAAACATAGCCAAATTTAAGGTATTAGATTAACCGAAAACATATCCAGTTGTGTGACTAGATTGTAGAAGATGAAAGAGGTGAAGAGATGCTAAAACCCTGGGTTCCTGGAGAACTTGCCCAAAAATGTGGGATTTGATCGCCAGTGGTGATCAAAATTACCTAGGGGTGGGCAATGACTGGGTAGGTTTGTAAATTAGGACTAAAATGCATTCAAAATAATTTGACCCCATTATTTATACTTTGACTGGATCAGCTAAAAGCTGATGGACCTAGACTTTATGAAACCCTGATATTACGGGCCATAGAGTATCTGACGGCTCGTGAACTGTGGTTATACAAAATTTCCAAACCCTAGTTTTCAGGACTAGGTTTCATGGAGCAGTCTACGAGTCGTAAAGTGAAGTACGACTCATAGAGTTGGTCGTAGAGACCCCAACACTTAGAAAAGTTTCAAAAACTTACTTGTGGTCCATGAGCTCAATTCATGACCTATAGTTTTATCTACGGATCGTAAAGCTGGCTCATAGACTGGAGTGCCAAACTTATTTTGCTTACTAGAAATCTCTGCAATATCATGTACGAGTCATAAATTATTTTCCGGCCCGTAAAAATAGTAATAGAGGCACTTCTCAATCCCCTTCTCAGCGAAGAATGCTGACTTAGTCATGTACCTGCATATTCTTTATAGAACACACTATTATCCTATATGCAACCAACCCAAATATCCAAGATTACAACCAAAATACAAGAAAATAAACTACCTATGAGTCTAAAACTGAAAATAAAATTACCACTACAACTATAACATCAAAGACATTGGGTTGCCCGCCAAGTAGTGCCTAATTTATTATTGTGGCACAACTTGGAGACATTGATTACTCAGACTTCACCAATCATCAATACTTCATTCTTAAATTCATCTGGCCTCTTCATAGACTATTAGATATTGAAGACAACCTCTCCATTATTCAACCTAAGCCTGAGTTGACCGACATCCATTTTCACTAGTACTCACGAAATGGCCACGAACGGTCTTCCAAAGATGATTGGGACGTCAAAGTCGATTTTGCAATCTAGGATCATAAAGTCTATGGGGAGTACTAACTTTTCAACTTTGACCAGCACATCATATAGTATCCCCACATACTTCATTACAGTGCGATCAATCATCAATAACTGCATGCTCGTTGGAGTACGGGCGCCCAATCCTAGCTTCTTGAAGACTTCAAGGGACATCAAATTAATACTGACACCTTGATCACATAGTGCCCTTGCGAACTCCACATCTCCAATGATTAATATTACACAAGTTAAACCTCTTTTTTGAGGGATAAAACAGTCATTGTCAAGAAATAGAACCTAACCAAGGTTAGGATCGAACCCATAGGGAATACATAGACTCACGAGAATTCACTAATTTTCAATTTGAATGGTTAACCAACTCGATTCCCCAAAGGGGGGTTTGCAATAATCAATTGAGAAAATAAAACTCACTCTAAATTAGTGAGCTCTCTGAGTACTACTCTAAACTAACGAGAATTCTGAAAAATAACCTAAAACCCCTTTTTATAATAATTAAAATTTAAATCCTAAATGATTTAGGAGAACTGGTTGACATGCCTTACGAAAGCACTTTACGACCCGTATTGATTTCTATGGAGCGTAATTGTGGTCTCGTACATTATTTCTAGAAAGCTGGACTTTAGCTTTATGACACCCTTTATGACTCGTAATATTATTTATAACCCGTAAAGGGGGTCTCGTCTGATGAACTTCAGAAAGTCTTCATCCTTTGATCCTCAGACCATGAAACCTCTTTTACAACTCGTGAATTGCTCCACGGCTCATCTGCATGTTTATAGAACCACTTCAGAAATTCGGCCCTCACTAGAATTCCTTACGAAACCTCTTTACGGCTTGTAGAATGATCTATGACCTGTAAATGGTCTAGTATAACAGAAAAACTCTGCAACTTTGTACTTTTCTCTCAAAATCATGGTCAACATGTAATCCTGCAAAGATATACACAAGAACACATAAATAACAACTAACATCACATTGAAAACACACAAAATTCAAAGTTGTAAGCATCAAAAGTGTTGTATTTGGAAGCACATCAACACCCTCAACTTAAAAATTTTGGTTGTCCTCAAGCAACAGACTCAATCTATATAGACAATACTACTATACACAGACCTTAATCCCATGGCATACATCACATAAATCTTAGACTCAGAGACCCACACCAACTTTTCAAAACAGGATCAGCTAGCTATCTAGCAAACCAATACAAACGGGTGCATGTGAGGACCCAACTGTGAAAAGCAAGGGAGTAACAACAATCCATACTCACTGAACAAGTCAAGTGCTAACAATGCAATGCAAGTGCCCTCGCTGAAAAAAGTCCCATATCTGACACTCAATGATGGTTTTTTTTGTTTTACCTTGGGAATATACACAATCACTCACTCTCACAAATGATATTCAAGCATCATATCTAATACCACAGGCTTGCCCCTGTACTCATGACTCACACCTTCAACCAACTGGACTAGGATCACTTTAGGACTTTCTTAGCTTGTAACGTAGGTTCAAGGTGCTTTGGTATGATCTTATGGGAAAATAGTGACTAAAGGCCCTCCTTGACACTGTGATTTTCTACAATTTTTCCCTACCAACTCTGTTATTTTCACCTTTATTCGCCCTTTTTCCTATGTCAAACTTTTTGGGTGCTTTCTTATCATTTTTTAGCTTTTTGCCTTATTTTTACACTTCATTTTGTTTTTTAGCTCACACTAAGGCATCTCTTTATTTTTCTTCACCCAGTACATGATTTCCCCCTTTTCCCTTTGTATCATTGACTCAACCCCTTACTTTTGACTTTTACCCTTACACTAGCCACCCTCAACTTAGGCTTTTAGCCTATGTTGAGGTGCACAATATCCATCCTCCGAACCAGGGTCACTTTTGGTAGTTACCTCAATTAGGCTTTTTGCCTCAGTCAAGGTGCGTTCAATGAAAGACCAAGGCCAATTTTAGGAATTTTTTCACTAAACAAGGCTAGGTTAATTAGGTGTTTTCAAAGAATAGGTACATGTTAGGCTCAAACATTAGGAACAAGGGATTATATCATCTTTTTGGTTGGTTATTTTAGGCTAAGTGGACTATTTAAGAACTAAGGGCTAAGATCCTTTCCTAAACTTGTTAATCTACAATTTCACTTAGAGTAACAGGGCAAGTTCTGAATTAGCACAAAACATAAATCAGGCAAATTAAGCTCACACTCACATGGCACTGCATACATTATCAACAAAAGACTCTCAGATGATGCTTTTATCTCCCTTTTACCCTTACTTATCGGAACAAACATTGTCACTCACCTAAACGTGTATGGTTACTATCTAACTACTAATCAAATTTTTTTATGGGTATCATTATTTCAAACAAAAGACAAAAACAAGATATATGCACAAGTAGTAGTATGCTACAAGTATTATCTAAACATCCTCAACGTGTCCGTTCAACAGAAAGTAAATATCCATAGGTAAAAAGACCACAGGCAAGAAAACCCGAGGTTAAAAAATTTGGGTAATTACGGACCCTAAGCTACTCAGACTTTACTGAGGCTCATAATTTCCCACACCCCATCGAAAATGATTTTCATTGTCCGTGATGCAATAAATTAAAGAAAAATAAAACATAAGGGGTATAAACGGTACATACCTAGTCGCCTAAGCACCAGGGTTCCTTGGGTTGCCTCCCGAGTAGTGCCTAATTTATTATCGCGGCACGACTTGAAAAACTTAGTTACTCAGACTTCACCTATAGCCTGAACATTATTCTTAAAATCATCTGGATGCTTCATGTACTTATTCAAAGTCAACTTCGCAATCTAGGATAACAAAGTCTGTGGGAAATATGAACTTCTCAACGTTGATCAGCACATCTTATAGTATCCCCACAGGCTTCTTCACTGTGCGATGTCGTCGGGGTAGGGGCTCCTAATCCAAGCCTCTTGTGGACCGTAAGGGGAATCAAATTAATGCTTGCACCTAGATTACATAGTGACTTTGAGAAATCCAGATTTCTAATGGTGCAGTGTATGGTGAAAGAATCGAGATCTTCTCGCTTTTAAACCAAGGACCTCGTAGCAATAGCACTACAATATTGAAGCTCTTGGGAGAGCTCCCAACTCACAGTGCACTTTTTAGTGACCAAGTCCTTCATGTACATTGTATACCCTTTCATCTTCTCCAATTCCTCAATGAGAGGGATGTTGATGGAGAGTTGTTTGAGCATGGAGAGAAAGTGCTTGTATTTGCCTTCCTCCTTCTTCTCTTTGATTCTTTGAGGGAAGGGAGGAGGAAGCCTAGGAATGGGTTTCACCCTCTGTGGTTTATCAGCAGGTTCTCTCACCCCATCCTTGCAATGATCATCTCCTTCATCCACATCTTTAGCTACAACCCACTACTCACGAACATCTTCCTTATCGACCGGCATGGGAGGATCGAGGCTTCTCATGCCATCCTGAGACTAACGACCATACACTGCCTATCATTTTTAGGATTTTGAACTATGTTGCATGGCAATCTACCCCTCCGACGCTGATTGAGTTGAGTTGACACTTGACCAAACTGTTTTTCCAGCTGTTTGATAGCCACATAAATAAGACCCTATCTTTTGATTGATACTAGAGATCTCTGTTTTCATGCCTTTTAGGGTCTCATCTTGTGTCTCAGCCTTCTTCAATAGGCAAGCCAACATTTCCTCAATTCAAGAACCTTTTATACCTATTTCGCAGTTGTGTGGTGGCACATAAGGTCCATTTCTGAAGCCTTTTTTGTGATCCCAATATGCATCTATACCCCTATTCCTATCATAGTAACCTTCACAATTGTCCTTGTAAGCTCTATCTCTATAAAGTTCTGACCTTGGTTTCCTTGACCCTGATGCCAATAGTCTTGATTGGACCTTTGGGCATTGGTGCAGAAACCCCCTGAGTGATATGCCAGAAAACATGTGTCCTCCTCAGAGTATGGCTCCTCATACATGGGTGCACGTGGAGGTTGATGAACCACTCTATTTACTCTCTCTTGGTTCTGCTTTAACATAACCTCTAATCCTGTGCGGATCTGAGCAACTTGTTGCATGATTTCTTCATTAATTCTAGCTTGCTCTAGACCTACAATTATGGCACATGAACACTTTGTAGAAGCTATAACCTACTACCCCATGCACGATTGGTCTTGATCACTCTCTATTTTTGCTCTGTGATCCTTGTAAATGATTGATCCAAAACCATTCCCACAATGATAGTGTCAGCACAAGTTTGATTGTTCTCATCAAGGTAATAGTAGAAAATCTCCACCAAAGCATCATTGACTATCTTGTTATCAAGGAAGCTCCTAAAACATTTAGTGAAACGCTCTGAAGTAGCACTGATCGAATCAACAGGAAGTTTCTTGAAGTTGTTGATCTGATCTTTCAACATGAGGTTCTTTGATTTAGGGAAGTACCTCTCTAAAATGGCTCTCCACAAATCTTCCCAACTAGTGATTGAACTCTGTGGGAGCTTTGATAGCCATAATGCTACATTGCCATAAGAGACAACGGGAAGACACGAAGTCCCACAGCATCCGTAGACAGATTTTGTATTTCCATCACACTCTTGAAGACGAATGCGACACTATGTAGGTGGCTATGTGGATCCTCCGATTGTAAGCCCACAAATAGCCCACAGTTCTGCAGTATCTGAAGCAACCCACTCGAGACTGTGAACTTTGTGTTTGCCAGTAGTGGTGGCAACATAATAGCTCTAGTCACATACATAGCTATAGGATTTAATTTGTACTGGTTCCACTGGTAAGCATTAGTGTTGAAATCCTAAGGTTGTGGAATGTCCTCCAAAGAAGGTGGGTTCTCATTCCCAGCATCATCATTGTTATTCCTATTCAGAGCTGCATTGGCCATGTTGTTGGTGTTATCTTAAGTCATTCTCCTTAATGTTTTATGGATCTCTGGATCAGAAGGAGTTAAGGGATTTCCTTGACTCTGGATCAAACGGAGTTATGGCTCGTAAGTTTATTTATGGGATGTAAAGCTGGCTCGTGGACTGGAGTGCATAATACATTTGCTCACTAGGAGTGTTCTACAAGTCAGTGTACAGGTAGTGGTTTGAACCACATCCCGTAAAACTTATCGTAGAAACACTCTTGTTGCTTATTAAGCCCAAGATGGCTGGCTTGGTCTTGTACCTGCACATCCTTCCCGATACATATTGTTACCCTATATGCCACCAATCTAGAGTCAAAAAATTAGAACTGAAAAGCTAAAATCAAACTACCTACACGTCTAAAAACCTAAAACTAAAACAAGAATACTATTATTACACCAAATATCTTGGGTTACCTCCCAAGAAGTGCCTGATTTATTATCATGGCACGACTTGAAAAACTTAGTTACTTAGACTTCACCAAGTTTCCAAACATCCATCTTCAAGTCATCGGGCCTCTTCAATGATTGATCCTCTTCAATGATTGACAGATGTCAAAAATGACTTCTTCATCATTCAGTTGAAACTCGAGTTGGCCTGATTCTATATCCACTAGTTCTTGCCTAATGGCTAGGAAGGGCCTTCCAAAGATGATTGGAACTTCAAATTTGACTTCAAAATAAAAGATCACAAAATCTGTAGGGAATATGAATTTCTCCACTTTGAAAAGGACATTGTATAATATCCCCCACTGGCTTTTTCACTGTTTGTTCAGTCATCAACAATCGCATGCTCGTAGGAGTAAGAGCTCCCAATCCAAGCTTCTTTAATACTACAAGGGGCATCCAATTGATGTTGGCACCTAGATCACATAATGCCCTCCCAAACTCAACATCTCTATTGGGCAGTGTATGATAAATGCTCCGGGTTCTTCTCACTTCTGCACTAAGGAACTTGTTGCTATCACACTATAATGTTGAAGCTCTTAGGAGAGCTCCTGGCATATAGTCTGCTTCTTTGTGACCAGTTCCTTCATGAACTTTGTATACCCAGACATCTTCTCTAATGCCTCAATGAGAGGAATGTTGATAGAGAGTTGCTTTAGCATGGAGATGAAGTGTTGGAATTTACCTTCCTCCTTTTTTTGAGTCTTTGAGGTAAAGGAGGGGGAGGTCTAGCAATGGCTTTCAGCTTCTGGAGCGTCACTTCAGCATCGTTCGCCCCATCCTTGGTACGAACATCTCTGATCACAAGATCCTTGCCTCAACCATCTCGTCATGAACATCATCATCATCAGTTGACATATGAGGATAAATGGTCTATTTTCACCACGTGTAGTCACTGCCATACACTAACCCTCATTCTTTCAGTTCGGAACTATGTTGCTGGGCAATGTACCCTTCTAGCACTGGTTCAATTGAGTCGACATCTGACCTAACTATTTCTCCAACTTCTTGATAGCGACAAAGTGAGACTCGAACTTGAAATGTTGACCAAAGTCATACTATGCTCCACATTCAACTAAAAATTTAACTTTTGATTCAAAATCTCCATTTTAACTCCAAATTTAGTGTTATCAGTTTTCCTCGACCAAATTGCGCATTTAGGAGCTGATGGAATTGGCAGAATTGTATTTTTACACTCGAAATTCAAGATGACCTCAAAACTCAAAATTTTAAACTTTAAGCCTTTAAAAATTCCTTCTTTTGAAAAAATCAAACCTTTGTCAAGTTTTCAGAATTAGACTTTTAGACTCTACCAGAAATGACTCAAGGCAACGTTTGAAAAGGCCAAAATAGTTATTTTATCCAAATTGGGTTTAATCTTAATGATTTTAAGAGAAAAATCTTTATAAAGACAGGTCTGTGTGTGTACGTAGATGCATATATATACTTAATTTTATTCTTATAATTCGTAAATGCTAAGAGTATATGTAAATGAAAAGTACTCGTGCCTTTCACAAGAAAGTCCAAAATGGAGAAAAGTGAAAATGAGTTATATTTTTCACAAATTTTATAAGAAACATTATGTGTCTGATGAAGATTGCAATAACTTCATTCATATTTCACCATAGTATAAATTGAATTATTAATGAAACACAATAAAGCATAATTGTTATTAAATATCTTAAATTGAAAATGTTAGAGGATCTCATTTAAACAAATAAGAAAATGCCTATGTGTTAAAGGTGGCAAACTAATTTTAATCTTTCTAGTTATCGCGTTATCATACAATAGAACATTTGGATATCTATGTAAACAAAATCCTATAATTATAATTAAAGTTTTCTAAAAAAATAAAAGTTGACAAAATTTCTTTAGAAATAGTATAAATCTAAAATTTATATTTGATTAGTGATGCCACAATTTATGGAATAAATTTTAAATACTATAGTCATGATAAGTGCTAACAACTCTAACCCCAAACCCCTAAAGCACCACAAACAAAGACGTGAAGATGTTTGAGCTCATAGTTTGCATTCACACTTTGTTAGGTTGAGTTTTCATACTTCATAGATAAAAATGCAAAACATCTTACCTTTCAATGAAGGGAGGGAAGTTCTATTGGAAAGTTCACATTAAAAGATTATTGTAAACAAATCATGGATTATATATACTATATTTCTCTTGATTTCTACCTTAATATTTCAATTATAACTTTAGTATCTTTAGAAGACGAATAATATTATTAATTTTTTCTATAAGTAGACCCAATTGTCTGGAGCATCTTCAATGATTAGCAGCAATATTTACTTCATTCTTCACCAATTTTATAGCAGCCCATATTTTGTTAGTGCAGAAAATTAGATCAATGAAAAATCATTTTTAGTATCCAAGTTACTGTGATCCAAACAAGTGTGATGACATTTGTCTTAACCCACCAAGGCAACCGGCCTAAGATGATGATAACATAGGTAAAAGCAAAAGTACAAGTACATGAAAATAAAATAAAAATAACAACTCAATAAGCTAAATAAACTATTAAGTAAACTGCAACTCTAAAATGCCCCGAAGACTTAGCGTCATATGTAAAATACATTAACATGTACATGACACTAAAAGTAATACAAGTCCAAATGTATCACGACCCAAAATTGGTTCTGATGAAAATTGCCTAAATCAACCAAGACAAGTCAACCTAAACAAGAAATAACAGAATAATATGGAAAATAAGGCAATAGTACATTCTAAATATGAAAGGATAATCTTAAGCAAGACGAAACTTTATTTTTTAATGAGTTTCAAAGAGAATGATATACTTCTATATTTAGTAATAATTTTACTTTTAAATACTATATTAAATAATTTATAGTCACACAAAATATGTATGGCTTATTTTAGATCACAAATTTTACTAGACTCTAGTTATTTCTTAAAATAAGGGTCAAGTCCAACTACATCATATAGATTGAAATTCTGAGGGTAGGAGGAGAGCTATAACATGTTATAACACTAACTATAAGAAGTATTTTCTAATTATAAATCCACTTAATATTCTAATATTTAATATAAGCAGGTTGAATAAGAGTATTTCTTTCTTTTATGTTTCCTAATTCAAATCTCGCTAATGTATGCTCCTCGACAACTTTGGAAGTTGTGGGTAAACATATTGTATTTGTTATTGTGTTGAATTGCATGGTGAGAAAGAAACATTATTGTATACACTTTGAAATGATGTTGAAAAAATACACTAGTATATAAGCATGTATAGGGCAATTGTTTCCTTAAGGTGACTAGTAATATATCAGTGTTTGTAGATTGATACTAAAAATATTATAGTTAACTTTTCCACGTTACTTATAATAATAAAGGCTAAATACAAATTTCTACACTATAGATAAAATTTTATACGATATTATGACATGAAGAAGTGTTTTGCACTTGAACTTGTGAGTTCAAGAAAAAACAATACCTTTATTGAAAAAACCCAATATTTATATGAAAAATTTCACTTAATATATATCATTTATCCATCAAAAGTAATTCGATAAGCAAATGGTGTTATAATTTAAAATCTCGTAAACATAAACTCTTAACTAACTCAAGATTTTTAAAATCTCATAAATAATATAGTCAAAAGTTTAGAAATAATCATTCGCCAATACAAACAAAACAATCATCAATTCATTTGTAAATTAGTTTAAGCATATATAATATAATTACAGCTTTCTTATCAAAAGAATTAATTTAGACACTCATGAAGCACCCTTTTTTCTTTTGGACAATGCGGACTTCATTGTTGTTCTCTTCCTTTGTTCTTTTAGACTATATTATTGTAGTTCGCTGTTATTCTTTGAGATTTATAAGATTTTCTACGGGTGCCCGCACTACTTCCTCCTGGCATCACATGATATTTTTCTAATTAGATCTCAATTAAAAAGAAGTAACTCAATAACAATTATATACAATCTACCATAGTCTATGAAGAAATATAAGATGAGCAAAAATCCTCAATAATTACTACATATAAGAAAATGAAAGAAAATTTAAATAAGGAGGCAGGAGCTATTTCATTTTTTTTTATATAAATCATAGTTATTGATTAGTATATGAAGGATTCTTTATGTTAAAATAAATGTCATTTGTGGAATGTCACATAAAAATATGTTGGTATTATTTTTTAGATAGAGTATATTGATTTCACCTAATCCCCTTGATGTTTTGAATTTTAAAACCATCACACATTTTAATCTAGTATAAATATCGAGTGTGAATAAGCTTTTACTAGAAATAAATTCCTTGATCATAAATATCTAATGAAAAGATTGAGTCAGACCACTATATATATTTTTATTAACATATAGAAGTTGACCCAATTACAATTAGTATGATAGTAACATACACTTTTTTCAATAATTTAATGTCACGCCCCAGGAGGGTACCCTAGGCGTGGCCGGCACTCAGAGGCTATTGCTAGCCCCCAAGCGAACCACTTAGCATTCGTCACATCATTCATTATAAACATTGCGGAAGGAGATAGAAAATAATACCTAAACAAAGTGGGCCAGTGGCCAAACATCAAAACTGTTCATTTCACCAAGCAAAGGAGTATTGCTCAGGTATCATAACATTCACCTTGACTACACCATTATGTCTAGAAAGCCTCTAACATTCCTTAAAACGTCTAAGAAGAAGACCATGACAAACCATGGCTACTCGACTCAAAAGAACAGGATAACATTCATAAATAAAGGTTTCCTCCGGAAACAAGGAGGCTCACCACAGTCAGAACTTGGAAACACTTGACCTCAACGGGGCGGCTGCTGAAGTCCTCTAGCTCCTGTATCTGCATCATGAAACGATGCAGCGCCAAATGGTGTCAGTACGTGGAATGTACTGGCATGTAAAATAGCTGAATCACATCATTAGAATCATCCGAACATAACGTACATCATCATGAGACTTTAACATTTATATCAGGGAAACATGAACATTGACCTTTACATTAACATTGACCTTTACATTGACATTGACCTTTGCATTAACATTGGCCTTTACATTAGAGTACTATTAGGTAAACCTTTTCTGAGAGGCCTAACTGGGAGTTTCTTTAACCGACAACCATCACTTATGAGCCAGAGATGGTACAACGAAGCGATGCCGTTGCTACATCCGTCCAATACCCTGCCCGGGGTAAAGGACATTCATTAGAAAAGAAACAGTAGTCCTCATTGGGACAAGAAAGGTGCCATCCGCATTGCGGTTCAATCCTCTCTTCCTACGCGGGCCACGTAGTTAATGGATTCAGGTGGGACTCACCTTTCTATCCATTTCGGTGCTTGATACTCCTCCCAGAACTCGACATGCTCATAAAACATTAACATTCATTAGTCCCATAGTGACGCATTTCATCATCATTAGTCCCCATAGGGGCATAATACATTATCATTGGCATCAACATTCATTTGTCCCATAGGGACACATTACATTGTCATTAGCATCTCCTTTACATCAACATTAACATCATTGTCATTCCATCTCATTAACATCAACATCATTGACTTTAGGGACACTAGTTTAGGAACTTGGACTCTCAACTTAGAGACAATCCCACACTCACATTCTCAACATTCATCATTCATTAATTTTGTCATTACTCTAGACTCTACACACAGACCCATATTCATCATGCATGCTTTTCTAGAATACATATGCGATAGATATAAGGTTTTCAACTAAATGCTTTTCAAGAAAATAGTTTAAAAGGATGCATGAGGGTTTTTATGAGGGTCATCATCAATGCAGGAAAAATATGTAGGTTTATGCATAAAATAATGGCATTTGTTCATTACATTACATGAGTTAACATGCTTCACTTCATTACCCTAACATCATTCACCATTAGACTTTAATACCCTACTCATGGGGCACATGGGAGGACATTCCCATGCTTTAAGTTTAGCCTTACATACCTGAAAGAAGATAGTCACACTAAAGCACCTTCTTTCCTCTTGCTCTCTTCAACCTCCTTCAAGCCCTAGCCTTAAGAACCTTAGGAAGACTTCTTCAATGGGGTTTTTCAACCCTTTTTCGTGAAAACCGACCTATATAGGTCATAGGGGTACGTTTAGGATAGGTGGGATTGGACCATAATGCCCTCGGAAATTTTAAGAAATTAAATCCCGTCCTGAAATAGCACAGTCCGCGACGCGGGCTGGTCGCGGACAGTGTATTTTCGGAAACTCAACTCCGTCGAAATTTTCAGGAAAAGGTAAGTGTGTCTCCGCGACCAGTCCGCGTCACGGTTCCGTCGCGGAGGCTCACTGTTTTTCGTTTTGGAACGAAAAATTATCTTTTGACTCGGTTGCTCTAAAATTCGACGGAGACCTTTCCCCCACTCCATTTTCAGTGCTGACCATGAATCCGCTCTCGGATTTCCGATCCGAGCATCGGAAGGCGCGTTTCTCGCACACCTCTCCTTGAGGGTTTTTTCGATAATTTCGCGGGCGTTACATTTAAAATTACTTGGTAGTGTTAAATTCTTGTCAACTAGTCAATTTGTGCAAATTATTTATTTTGTTTAAACATTATTTTTAAAAATTAAGTTACGCTCTTTCGAAAAATATCATACTGATAATTATTTAATATGTATAAATAAATAGCAATAACTTTGAATGTTACATAGTTCTAGGTGATATGATAATTAAATTTTTGAAAATCATCTGATTTGCTAATCCTAAAAATGTATTATTTTCTTATCTCAGTATATTAGGACAATTAAATGAAATTTTCTTATTTTCATAAAACAACTTTTGCATTTAAGATCCAAAGGATCCTTATCATTCCAAATTTGAAGAGGGTATTTTTTTTTAATCTAAAAGTGTAATTACATGTTTTAATTGAAATTTACTTATTTTATACAATTATTTTCAATCGATGATTTAAGATCTAATGATTCATTCTCATTCAAAGACAAAGGGAGAATATTATTATCATCCATCAAGAACTTATAAACCCTTATAACCACAATCTCACATGATTGGCCATATTTTATTAGATAGCAAATTTTCGAAGAAAAAAAAAACCTAAATAAATTTCAAGATTAAAGTAAATAAACTTGAATACAACACCATATAATAACATCATTACCTAACTTATAGGAATTTATATAATTAAAAAAAAAAGCTTCCAACAATTTAAAGGTTGGTATCGATGAATTTACCTTGAACACTGGTGCTATCATCCACCGATAACTTCATTTTTAAAATGAATTTTGCCTGCCTGATCAAAAGTTACAAACATCTAGTTAACCTTTATGATCTTAAGAGAAAAGAAATTTGTTGTCTATGTGTGTGTGTGTGTGTGTGTGTGTATTCATAAAAGCGGGGAAGATATGTAAATAGACATACTCATACCTTTGACAAGAAAGTCCGGAATGGAGAAAAGTAAAAATGAGTTACATTTTTCACAAAATTTATAATGAACATTTTGTGTCTGATGGAGATTATAGTAATTTCAATCATATTTCAATTATAAATAAATTTTAATTTAATTATTAAAGAAATATATTAAGGCATAATTATTAATGAAAGTCTTAAATTGAAAATATAAGAGGATCTTATCTAAACATTAATTTGAACAAATTAAAAAAGCCTACATGATAAATATGATAAATTAATTATAATCTTTCTAGTTTTGGCATTGTGGGGGTGAACATACAATAGAACACTTGGATATTTATGTAAAAAAAAAATATCCAATTATTATAATTAAAGTTTTTCTAAAAATATACAAGTAAGTTGACCAGATTTTTTTAAAAAATAGTACATATCTAAGATTTATATTTGATATCTAATGCCACAATTTATAGAAAAATATTTAAACACTATATTTTCACGATAAGAAGAAGTCAGATGTACATGACAACAAACACCCAAAACACCAAGTAAAGGTGAACAATATTTTTTTTCTTGATTAATTCGTACGCATCTTACTTTGTATGATTCAAGATCTATCCCTTTACAAGTGGAAAACTACTATTTATATGGAAAAAATATTATACAATATGAGCCAATAAAAAAGCTCCACTCGAGTCCCTGGATACTTTATTCAATGAAAATGCTCCACCAGAAAATACTATTATGAGTGCAAGCTAATATTTTCATGTAATTTACTGAATTTTCTAAGAATATACCTAAAGTATCTATTTTTAATTTGAAACATAGTTCCTTTACCTACTTAGAACCACAAACTCCCACTTTATTCGATACAAAGATAATCAAGTTAATGTGATGACAAGACAGGTTCATGTTAATTGAACTATTCCATGCTCCAAACACTTAATCAATGAAACTCTTATAGATTTTCTTGCTTGATTCCCTATGACACATCATCATCAATATCTATGCTAATGCCATGTTTACATCTCGAGCAAAACTATAATGACTTGATTGGTCATTTTTGGCATTATCTGTGAAAATTAATATTTTACCCTTTCGTAAATTGCTTTGAGCCTAATTTGAGCTATCAGTATGGTTGAAACTAAAATCATGAGTTTTAAAAGTTGAAAATGTGAGTTTTGGCCTTTTTGGGAACTTAAGTTATTGAAAAAGTTAATTTTTTTGTCATTCTGTGTTTTGGAGGTCGGATCGGGGATCCGTCAATTCTAATAGCTCTAGATTATCGACACTGCACTATAGGAAATTATAGAACTGAATTTTAGTTAGAATTGGGTTTTAGGCCCAACATTGTGATTTTAGTCATTTCTCGAATGAAACTTTTAATTTGATCAACATTCAAAGTTCGTAAGCTCGGATCGAAATTTTGATAGTTCCCTGAGTTTTAGATGGTAAAACTAATGCTAGAGGTGGTTTCGAAATAACTTTTGGAAATGCCGAGGGTAGTTTTAGCATTGATAAATGTGTCATAAAGACCTCAACAATCATACAATCAAGGCAATCAAGAATAGGTAACCATAATTTAAACATTGACTTTTTAATTGCACCCATGGATTTGTGTCTAACATTACCATTCCCATCATAATTTGTAATTTTATCATACAATCATAGCAAAATTAAAGGTATTAGATTAACCGGAAACTTATCCAGTTGTGTGACTAGATTGCAGAAGATGAAGGAAGTGAAGAGATGCTAAAACCCTAGGTTCCTGGAGATCTTGCCGAAAAAGGTGGGAGTTGATCGCCGGTGGTAGGCAAAAGTACTTAGGGGTGGGCAATGACTGGGTAGTTTTGTAAATTAGGGCTAACATGCGGTCAAAATAATTTGACCCTATTATTTATACTTTGACTAGATCAGCTAAAAGCTGATAGACCTAGACTTTATGAAACCCTGATTACGGGCCTTAGAGTATCTTACGGCTCGTGAACAGTGGTTATACAGAATGTCCAAACAGTAGTTTTCACGACTAGGTTTCACGGACCAGTCTACGAGTCGTAAAGTGAAGTACAACTCGTAGAGTTGGTCATAGGGACCCCAACACTTAGAAAAGTTTAAGAAACTTACTTGAGGTCCATGAGCTCAATTCATGACCCGTAGTTTTATCTACAGATCATAAAATAGGCTCATAGACTGGAGTGCCCAACATTTTTTGCTTAATAGAAATCTCTCCGCGATGGTGTACAAGTCATAAATTATTTTACGGCCCATAAAAAAAGTAATAGAGGCACTTCGCGAACCCCTTCTCAGCGAAGAATGCTGACTTAGTCATGTACCTGCATATTCTTCATAGAACACACTGTTATCCTATATGCAACCAACCCAAGTACCCAAGATTACAACCAAAATACAAGAAAATAAACTACCTATGAGTCTAAAACTGACAATAAAACTACCACTACAACTGTAACATCAAAGACATTGGGTTGCCTCCCAAGTAGCGCCTAATTTATTATTGCGGCACAACTTGGACACATTGATTACTCAGACTTCACCAATCCTCAAGACTTCATTCTTAAATTCATCTGGCCTCTTCATAGACTTACAGATATTGAAGACAACCTCTTCATTATTTAACCTAAGCCTGAGTTGACCGACATCCATTTTCACTAGTATGCGTAATGGCCACGAACGGTCTTCCCAAGATGATTGGGACGTCGAAGTCGACTTCACAAACTAGGATCACAAATTCTATGGGGAATAAAAACTTCTCAAATTTGACCAGCACATCATATAGTATCCCCACATACTTCATCACAGTGCGATCAATCATCAATAACCGCATGCTCGTCGGAGTAGGGGCGCCCAATCCTAGCTTCTTGAAAACTACAAGGGACATCAAAATTAATACTGACACCTTGATCACATAGTGCCCTTGCGAACTCCACATCTCCAATGATTGATGTCACACAAGTTACACCTCTTTTTTAAGGGATAAAGCAGTCGTTGTCAAGAAATAGAACTTAACCAAGGTTAGGATCGAACCCACAGTTAATACGTAGACTCATGAGAATTCACTTATTTGCAATTTGAATGGTTAACCAACTCAATTCCCCAAAAGGGGGTTTGCAATAATCAATTGAGAAAAAAAAAACTACGCTAACAAGCACAAGATACATCAATATAGAGAGAAACTAGGGAATTGTGTTCTCTATGATTTCCCAACTCAGTATCACCAGATAACCTTATTCTTTTCTAGTGTATAGCCTTCTGGACGGTAACTTAAGTTCACCACATCCTTTGGTCAAAGATGAGAGGCGAATTATACTATGTGACTGGGCCCATCTCCATAGGGTGCATTACTAACTATTACCTATTAGTCCCAGTACAACCTCCCCTTGTCCAAGTTCAGTTGATTAAACGAGAAAAATCTATTGAATCCTATTAATTAATCTCTTTTCCTATTCATTACTACCTAGGTTCGGTCAGTAACACTAAGTGAGTTCTAATGTTTGCCACCACTAGAAAACATGCAAAGCGAAGAGAATTAATTAATACATACATACACCTTCCAAGAATTATGAATTGTCCAGTTTTACTTTGTTAGTTCTTCATGGTTCTCACAACCCTAGTTGTGGATTTTAGCTATTCATGTTATGTGTATATGAAAGAATTATGAATTGAAAGTACATACTAAAACGCTTACATAATGGAATTAACAACAATCAATCCAACTTTAATAAGAACCACAAGCTTCAAAACCAAATTCAACTACAAGTTTTCTAAAAGACACTCTTATAATTTTCTCACTCTAAATTAGTGAGTTGTCTGAGTACTACTCTAAACTAACGAGAATTCTGAAAAATAACCTAAAACCCCTATTTATAATAATTAAATTCAAATCCTAAATGACTTAGGAGAACTGGTCGACATGCCTTATGAAAGCACTTTACGACCCATACTGACTTCTATGGAGCGAAATCGTGGTCTCGTACATTATTTCTAGAAAGCTGGACTTCAGCTTTACGAAACTCCTTTACGACTCATAATATTATTTATGACCCGTAAAGGGGGTCTCGTCTGATGAACTTCAGAACGTCACGACCCAAAATTCGGGTGTGATGGCACTCACCTAACTCACCAAGGCGAGTCAGCCCAATACCTACTGATCCAAACGTAACGATAATAGCGGAAGAGAAAATAGTCTAATATGACAAATAATCATAGGAAGACCAAATTAAAACCATCCCAGAACTGGTGTCACGTGTACAAGCCTCTAAATATATAGTACTCGAATAAAATAAATGTCTCAAATGTCTAGTCCTCAAATATAACGTAACATAATAATGGATTCCTTGAATGTCCACCGGTGACATGAGCAGCTACCTTAAGGATAATCCGGAAGCTCGGTCTTGCAATGAGAAAATTCTAACTAGAGGGACCGGGCTCTCAACCTACAAAAATGTAGCAAGGGGGTGCGTACCAAAATAATGCGGTACTCAGCAAATAGAACTAACCTAGAGTAAAACAATGAAAAACCAAGTACTCCTTCACACCCAACCACATACTACCGAACTACAAACCTGCACTCAGAAAAGTCCCAGCCCAGCAACATATAATACACAGTAAAGATAGTTTTTCAGTATAACACAATTATCAAATCACAAAATTCATAACTCACAAGTGATAACATAATCAATCTCATGAATAACATCATGCCACATAATAATATGCAAGGATGAGATACAATGTCGTGCAATGCAAGGTGGTATCAAGACCGTCGCACAGCCTCTCGTATATATCCCCGTCGAGCTAAGGCTCCAAGACTAAGGGGACCCATGGGGACCTCGCAGGCCATATACGTCAATCACAATATATCAACTACCTTGAAACCCAAGTGCTCGTGGTCAAGGACTCATGATAAGAATCTCGATGTATCAATTACCTTGCCACCCAGGTGCTCGTGGTCAAGGGCTCATGATAAGAATCTCGATGTATTAACTACCTTGCCATCCAGGTGCTCGTGGTCAAGGACTCATGATAAGAATCTCAATGTATCAACTACCTTGCCACCCAGGTGCTCGTGGTCAAGGGCTCATGATACGAATCACCATTCATAACTTCCCACAATGTCATGACATGTAGTATGAGGATGTATACAATCAAAGTACAATTATGGAAATAATATTCCTCTCAATAGGTATAATAGATATCAAAGTTCTCGAGTTTAGCAATTATAATATTCACCCTCTCTTATACACATTTGGATACACTTCTCTTTTAAAATATTTCACCTGATTTTAGTAACTTTATTTTCTCAAACCAACTATGATCCTCAATACATATCCCAATTATCTCCTTTTCCGAACATGTCATGTTCACACTATTCACAATTTAAGATTCGCATACTCTCGAAGCAACACATACACAATTAAAGCTCTCACACTAGAATCACAATAAGAATTATCAACCCAACACATGATACGATCTCATCCCATAGATTATAGCATAAGAAAGCATACGAGGTTCAACATATTTAACAAAAGTTTAGAAATCCAGTTGCCTCAATTAATAGAATAACACTCTAAATCTTGAGTCTTTCATAATGCTTTCAGATGATCAAAATCCATTCAAATACATAATCTACATAAGAATACGAATCCAATGACACCCATATTGCTACATTTATTTTTTGGTTAAAAATCGAGTCAAAAAGTCACCCCGAGCCCTTAAATTCGAATCTGAAAATTTCTTTCAGATTATATTTACCCATAATAAACTAAACGTATACATCAAATTTCAGCTAAAACAGATCGTTATTCGACCCTCAAATCAAAATTTTATTCTAAGAGCCCTAGGACTATATTTTCTTAATTTAACATAAATTATACACGTTTCTACCCTAAAATTTATTCATAATGTCATAAAAACTTCATAGAAAGGATGAGAATAATTACCTTGATGTCTTGGAATATAATCATAACTTTTCTTCTCCTCTTTTTCTTTCTTTTTCCTTCCCAAATATTTTGCTTCTCCGTTGCGGCTGCGTTTTTGTTTTTCTCGGATTCTCAGGGTTGTGCAACAACCCTTTTCTTAACCCCTTAGTTATTATTTTTTTTCTTTTCTTTTCTTTTTTCTTTCTTATTTACTTATTTTAATATACTAAAAGTGATAAATTTTATTAACCTATTTTTGATAAATATGGAATAAATAGTATAGAGTATTAATTAAAATATTATTTTAATCCACCTACTACATTAATTATCTAAAATTATCCGTCAACTAAATGACCATAATTATCGAATAGTTCCAAATTTTTAATTTAAATTTACGAAAAGAATCTTTTATGAAAGAGAGAGTATTTGTTTTTAAAATGATCTAACGGGTCATTACATTATCCACCACTAAAAATCATGTTCGTCCTCGAACATAAGAAGGTGAAAGAAGAATAATCGATATTACTAAAATACTAAGTTATGATCTTCGAAGGTCAGTATTTATCTCTCCAAGTAAGCTCCTCCTTAAGACCATTCCACCAAAATTCACTATTAAGAATTTTTCGAATCCATCCTTGACAGATTTACAATTCAGTGGTGATTTTCAAGCCACAGGCTAACTCATGAATTCGATATGAATAACAACCCACTAGTCCATAACTCAATAAATCTTTTCTCACATAATCATGATAAAATTCTAAACCAATACTAGTCATAATCAAAAGCAAACCTAAATCAACCATCTCACACTTCTAATGCACAAACCCTCATAAATTTTGTTAAGATTACATTCTCACAGTCAAATGTTCCCACGATCTTAAGTTATAAAATGCGATCTTTTAACATTGAACACTCATCATAGAGAATCAAATTCTTTTCTAACCCAACGAAGGGAAGGATCAAGTAACAACTTAGCGAATGATTCACTGAAACATACATAATCTCTAACAACACTATCAGTGTCACGCCCCGGGAGGGTACCCTTGGCGTGGCCGGCACTCGGAGACTATTGCTAACCCCTAAGCGAACCACCTAGTCTCATCACATCATCCAATCATATACCTCTACTGATCAGCAGAAATTATATGCAAGCAGTGGACACAATTCTTCTAAAGTTCTCAATATAATAAAGGTAATATAACGAAGGCTAGTAGAATGAACTAGCTCAAAAATCTCAACATCAATACTCGACACCTGTCTATGAAACCTCTATCACTAAATCATGTGGTGCCAATGACAGACCCATGGCTACCCAAAGCAAAATAAGAAGATAGTCTAACTCTAAAGCATGGCTACCCTAACTCTAAAGCATGATGAAATAAAATAATGGTTCCTCCGGAGTAGGGGAGGCTCACCAAATCAACATCGGATCTCTGATCTTCAACGGAGCGCCTGTTGATGATCTCTAGTATCTGCCTCTACATCATAAAACGATGCAGTCCAGAGTGGACGTCAGTACTTGGAATGTACTGGTATGTAAAATAGCTGAATGACCCAGAAACCGGTAGAAAATATGGAAGGTAACATCAAGTCAAAATAAACATCATAATCACATTAACCGCCAGCTTGCCCATCTACGAAAGAGTACAGAGTGGACAAGTGACACATCATTATCTCAGACTCATCAAAAGTCTCAACTCATCACATGAATCATCTCAGAGGAGTTCACCCCCCCTATCATCACATCTCATCTAGACTCAGAGTAAGGTACGAATCTTTCCGGGAGTTTCTCTTACCCGACAACACCCACTTATGAGTCAGTGAATGTACAACAATCACCCTGATGTTGCCACAGTGGTCCTAAACTTGCCAGGTAAGGAACACTAGATCCCATGTCAATATACCCGATATGGAATCAAACTGAACAGATCCTCTATTGCTTTCAGGGACTGTTAAACCTCGAGTGAAACCATATGTATGTATGTGATGGTTTAAGCCTCTCCTACGTTTGGCGACGTAGTTAATGAGTTCGAGTGGGACTCACTCCTACTCATTTCGGTGCTCGATACTCCTCCCAACTCAATGCTCATAAAATCAACCTCAACCAGTCTCATAGGGATTCACTCCCCGTCAACGACTGCCAGTCTCATAGGGACCCACTCCCCGTCCACGACTGATATTTTACCGGGACCTTGGCCCCTTTTCATCAATTACCTCATAGGGACTTCCACCCTATCATCAACATCTCATAGGGATTTCAACCCTATCATCAACACCTCCTCAATGACTCAAGATTATACAACCGTCATTAGGAAACAAGTGAATAAACACACCGGTAGAGTTCATTTATAGAGACTCATACAACAATCAAGATTTCATCAACTCATCATCACAGTCAATAATCCCAATGCAAGGCTCTAGACTCAAGTCTCAAATTTATTATGCATGCTCTTCAAAATAGTCATGTAGGGTTATGCAAATTCCATGAAAGTATTCAATTTAAGAAGACAAATAGTATGATGATCATCAACATAGAAATCATTAATTTCAAATATAATTTTCAAGAAAATCCATCAAAGAAATCATGCATGTAGACTCTTCAATCATCAATTCAACTATGACCTCTATGGGGCACATGAGAGAACAATCCCATGTTTTAGTTTAGCCTTACATACCTGTGATGCAACTGTTCAACCGGGTGATGTCGAGGATTCTCTTCTCGTATTTCTCACCCCAAGCCTTTTTCTCCTCTCCTCAAGCCCTAGCCTTGTTAGATTTTTGGAATAGGACTTAGAATAGGTTTTGTTAGGTCTTTTCGTGTAGAAACGACCTTATTAGCCGTGTATTAGTGTTTAGGAGGGGTTAGGGATTGACCGGAAAGCCCCTCGAAATAAATTAGAAATTTCCAGTTCCGAATTTACACGGTCCACGACGCGGACCAATCGCACACTGTGTATTTTGGAAAAAGCATTTTTAAACGAGTTTTCTCCATCCCGTCGAAAATCTGGAAAAATATATAAGTGTCCCTCCGCGGCAGGTGCGCGCCGCGCCTCTGTCGCGGACAGTCACTGTTTTGTGACTTGGATCGAAAATTTATCTTTCGATCGGGTCGTCTTAAAATTCGACCCGGACCATTTTTCCACTCCATTTTTCATGCTGATCACGAATCCGGTCTCGGATTCGCCATACGAGTCCCGAACGATGCGTTACGCGCGTACCCTCGCTCTAGGGGCACTTTTGTAATTTTACCGGGCGTCACATCATCTCCCCCTTGGGATCATTCGTCCTCGAATGAGGAGTGGAGGTGGGGATTAAAGCACGAATGAACTCAAGACTCATTCCCACACTCTATTTAAAAAAAAAAATCAACCCTCGACTCAATGATAGCAAGTCACGTAAGGGAATACAACACTTAGCTTAGTGAAGAGTAAGGATTTTTACCTTCAGTGCTTTCACCATCAGTTGGCACGAACAGGTGCGGATACTTTGCCTTCATCTCCTCCTCAGCTTCCCATATGGCCTCTTCAACGAATTGATTCCTCCACAGGACTTTGACTGAGGCTATTTCTTTGTTCCTTAGTTTACGAATCTGACGATCAACAATTTGAACCGGAACCTCTTCGTAAGATAGGTTATCCTTCACCCCAATGCTATCAACAGGGATCACCAAGGCCGAATTTCCCAAGCATTTCTTTAGCATAGACACATGGAACACCGGGTGTACCCCATCTAGCTCGGAAGGCAACTCTAACTCGTAGGCCACCTTCCCAATTCTCCTTACGATTTGATAGGGTCCAACATAACGTGGACTCAACTTTCCCTTCTTCCCAAACCTTAGGACACCCTTCATAGGTGACACCTTCAAGTACACCCAATCATCTACTTCGAACTCCAGATCTCTTCTCCTCACGTCAGTGGAAGATTTTTGGCGACTCTGGGCAGTCTTTAACCTCTCTCTAATGACCTTGACCTTCTCCATCGACTGGTGAACAAGATCAGGTCCAATGAGCTCCGCTTCTCCAACCTCAAACCACCCAATGGGCGATCTACACCTCCTTCCGTGCAAGGCTTCATAAGGAGCCATTTGGATGCTCGCATGATAACTATTGTTATATGCAAATTCAGCCAGAGGCAAATGATCATCCCAATTCCCTTTGAAATCAAGGACATAAGCCCTCAACATATCCTCTAGTGTTTGAATTGTACGCTCCGCCTGACCATCTGTCTGTGGATAGAAAGCCGTGCTCAGGTTCACCTTGGTACCCAAGCTTTTCTGAAATGATCTCCAGAACTGGGAGGTAAATTGAGCTCCTCCGTCCGAGATGATGGACAAGGGGACTCCATGAAACCTCACAATCTCCTGGATGTACAACTTGGCATACTCTTCCGCAGTGTTTGTTGTCTTGACTGCCAGGAAGTGAGCTGATTTAGTCATTCTGTCCACTATCACCCATATCAAATTATGTTGCTTTCGAGACCTTGGCAGACCAGTGATAAAGTCCATATTAATCATCTCCCATTTCCACTCTGGAATTTCAAAGTTCTGAGCCAATCCACATGGCCTTTGATGCTCAACCTTCACTTGTTGGCAATTTGGGCACTTCGAAACGAACTCCGCGATGTCCCTCTTCATTCCGTTCCACCAATAGACCTCTCTTAAGTCATGGTACATTGTGGTGGAGCCAGGATGAATGAAATATCTAGTGTTATGAGCTTCTGCCATGATTCTTTCTCGTATGCCATCTACATCTGGGACACAAAATCGACTTTGATATCTTAACACTCCATCTCCCCCTTTGGAGAAGACCATCACCCTCTGATTTTGGACATCCTCCTTCAATTGGAGTAGGACAGGGTCTTGGTCTTGCTTTTCCTTCACCTCCACCACTAACGAGGAAGCAGACCCATCCTGGACATTAACTCCTCCCTCGTTGTTCTCCTCGAGTCGGACTCCCAATTGAGCCAACCGGTGCATGTCCTTGGCTAACTCCTTCCTTCCTTCCTCCACATGGGCTGTGCTACCCATTGATAACCTGCTAAGAGCATCAGCCACGACGTTAGCTTTACCTGGGTGGTAGTGTATGCTCATGTCGTAATCCTTGAGCAATTCTAACCATCTCCTCTGTCGCAAGTTGAGTTCTTTTTGGCTAAAAACATACTGTAAGCTCTTGTGGTTAGTGAACACATCCACATGCACTCCATACAAGTAGTGCCGCCAAATTTTTAGTGCAAACACCACTGCTGCCAACTCGAGGTCATGGGTTGGGTAGTTTCTCTCATGAACCTTGAGCTGCCTGGAAGCATAAGCTATCACTTTCCCCCTTGCATTAATACACATCCAATCCAACCATCGAGGCATCACAATAGATTACAAAGTCTTCGGTCCCGTCGGGTAGAGTTAGGACTGGTGCTGTAGTTAACCTTGTTTTCAATTCCTGGAAACTCTTCTCACATTTTTGGACCACTAGAATTTGACCTTTTTCTGAGTCAATTTGGTCAATGGAGCGGATAGGGAAGAAAATCCCTCTACAAACCTGCGGTAGTAGCCTGCCAGCCCCAAGAAACTTCTGATATCAGTCGGAGTGGTCGATCGGGGCCAGTTCTTAACCGCCTTAATCTTTTGGGCATCCACTCGAATACCATCACCGGAAACAACATGGCCTAGGAAGGCCGCTGGCTCACGCCAGAATTCACATTTGGAGAACTTTGCATACAACTCATGTCCTTAAGAGTTTGAAGGACCGCTCTGAGGTGGTTAGCATGCTCCTCCTCACTCCTTGAATACACCAGGATGTCGTTGATGAACACAATCACAAACAAATCAAGATATGGCTTGAACACTCTATTCATTAAGTCCATAAAGGCGGCAGGTGCATTCGTCAGTCCGAAGGACATGACCAAGAACTCAAAATGGCCATATCTAGTCCTGAAGGCTGTCTTTGGAACGTCACGCTCCCTCACCTTCAACTGATGGTAGCCAGATCTAAGGTCTATCTTAGAGAAGCAAGAGGCGCCCTGAAGTTGGTCAAACAAATCATCTATCCTTGGGAGGGGATATTTGTTCTTTATCGTGACCTTGTTCAGTTGCCTATAATCGATACATATTCTGAGAGACCCATCTTTCTTCCGCACGAATAAAACAGGGGCACCCCATGGTGAAACACTTGGCCTAATGAAGCCCTTTTCCAGCAAATCTTTTAATTGCTCTTTCAATTCTTTTAACTCAGCGGGGGCCATTCTGTAAGGCGGGATCGAAATAGGCTGGGTATCTGGAAGAACATCAATCCCAAAGTCAATCTCCCTATCAGGAAGGACTCCAGGCAGATCATCAGGAAAGACTTCTGGAAACTCGTTGACAACCGAAACTAACTCAAGAGTTGGGGACTCAACATCATCAGATTTCACTCTCACCAGGTGATAAATACAGCCTTTGGAAATTAACTTCCGGGCTTTAAGATATGAGATAAACCTCCCCCTAGGTGTCACTGAGTCACCCTTCCACTCTAGAACTGGTTCATTTGGAAATTGGAACTTAACCGTTCGGGATCTACAATCCACAGAGGCATAACAGGCGTGAAGCCAATCCATGCCGAGGATCAAATCAAAGTCGACCATCTTTAACTCGATCAAATCAATAATGGTGTCCCTATGATGGATGGACACTACACAAGCTCTATAGACTCTTTCAGCTCGAATAGACTCACCTACCGGAGTAGAAACATCAAAGGGTTCAAGAAGACTCTCGGGGGTTTTATCAAATTTACTGGCCACATAAGGAGTTACAAACGACAATGTGGCACCAGGATCCATCAAAACATAACAATCAAAAGTAAAGACTCGGATCATACCCGTCACGATGTCTTGAGAATTTTCCTGATCTTGGCTACTCCCCATAGCATACAAGCGGTTTGTGGCCCCGCCTGCACCTGGCGAAGTGGCCCTTGGGTTCCCTCTAACCGGTGGGGCCGATGCTGCAGACTGGGCCTGGCTAGCCCGTTTTGGACAATCCTTCTTGTAGTGGCCTACTTGGCCACACCCGAAGCATGTGTCATTCTTATCATGACATCTCCCCCAATGCGCCTTTCCACAGTTATCACACTGTGGCCTACTCTGAGAACCCTGAGCCACACTAGCTTGGGACTGGGGTCCGTGGTTCCCTGTATTCCGGAACCTCTGATCATACGTGCCTTTAGGCACAGGTGCGCTAGCAGCCGAGGGTGCTGGAAATCGATTCCCATTACCTCTCCTTCCACCTTCGTGGCTGGATGTCTTAGCTCTCTTGCGCTTGAACTCTTCCCTGTCCTGTTGTCTTTCTTCGTCAGCTTGCTGCACGAATGTCATCAGTCGCCCGATGTCCATGTCACTCACAAGCATAGCTCCTCTTCCATCTCTCTTGGGTCCTCTGTTCAACCCATCTACATACATTCCCATCCTTCCCCGCATGTTAGCAACCATGTCTGGAGCATAGCGGGATAGTTGCGTGAATTTCAATCCATACTCCTGCACGGTCATGGAGCCCTGCTTCAGATTCAGGAACTCCCTCACCTTAGCCTCTCTTTTCTCCCTTAGGAAAAAGCGTCCCAAGAAAGCCTCCTCAAACACCGCCCAAGTTACATATGAAGCATCATCCCCTTGGCCCTACTTCCATTGGTCGAACCACAGCCTGGCCACCCCTTTGAGTTGATAGGTAGCCAATTCAACCCTATCAGCATTGGCCACGTGCATCACTTGGAACACCTTCTCAAGTTCCTCTATATAGCTCTCGGGGTCTTCAGTAGACGCCGACCCCGTGAACTCAGGCGGGTTCATCCTCAGAAATTCTCGGACTCTAGAGGTGCCATGAGAGTCTGTCCCCCTTGCACCTTGCCTCACAGCAGGTGTTGCGACGGCTTGGGCCAAAGTTTGAGTGGCTTGGCGTAGCTCAGCATTCGAGATCTCAGCTTGAGGAGGTTGCCCAACAGGGACAGATAGATCTACGGGCCCCTCGGGTACTTGAGGCTCGGGTGGGTTAGCAGCTTGCCTGGCAGGACGTCCCCTTCCTCTGACAGCTCTTCTGGGGGGCATGTTATCGATTCTGCACGTGTAACACACGAATTAGAGGATAGTTTTCATAGAGTTCAACTCTATCGCACGATTTAGAATAAGAAAGAAGTGTAACCATTCCTAATGTCTCATAGCCTCCTGCTTATGAAGTGTGGTCGACAACACACCCATAAACAAGACTCTACTAGACACGGCTTCATAGACTCCCTAGGACACTTGAACTCTGTGCTCTGATACCAAGTTTTTCACGCCCCGGGAGGGTACCCTTGGCGTGGCCGGCACTCAAACACTATTGCTAGCCCCCAAGCGAACCACCTAGTCTCATCACATCATCCAATCATATACCTCTACTGATCAGCGGAAATTATATGCAAGCAGTGGACATAATTCATCTAAAGTTCTCAATATAATAAAGGTAATATAACGAAGGCTAGTAGAATGAACTAGCTCAAAAATCTCAACATTAATACTCGACACCTGTCTATGAAGCCTCTATCACTAAATCATGTGGTGCCAATGACAGACCCATGGCTACCCAAAGCAAAATAAGAAGATAGTCTAATCCTAACTCTAAAGCATGATGAAATAAAATAATGGTTCCTCCGAAGTAGGGGAGGCTCACCAAATCAACTTCGGATCTCTGATCTTCAACGGAGTGCCTGTTGATGATCTCTAGTACCTGCCTCTACATCATAAAACGATGCAGTCCAGAGTGGATGTCAGTACTTGGAATGTACTGGTATGTAAAATAGCTGAATGAAACAGAAACCGGTAGAAAATATGGAAGGTAACATCAAGTCAAAGTAAACATCATAATCACATTAACCGCCAGCTTGCCCATCTACGAAAGAGTACAGAGTGGACAAGTGACACATCATTATCTCAGACTCATCAAAAGTCTCAACTCATCACATGAATCATCTCAGAGGAGTTCACCCCCCCTCTCATCACATCTCATCTAGACTCAGAGTAAGGTACGAATCTTCCCGGGAGTTTCTCTTAACCGACAACACCCACTTATGAGTCAGTGAATGTACAACAATCACCCTGATGTTGCCACAGTGGTCCCAAACTTGCCAGGTAAGGAACACTAGATCCCATGTCAATATACCCGACATGGAATCAAACTGAACAGATCCTCTATTGCTTTCAGGGACTGTTAAACCTCGAGGGAAACCATATGTATGTATGTGATGGTTTAAGCCTCTCCTACGTTTGGCGACGTAGTTAATGAGTTCGAGTGGGACTCACTCCTGCTCATTTCGGTGCTCAATACTCCTCCCGACTCAATGCTCATAAAATCAACCTCAACCAGTCTCATAGGGATTCACTCCCCGTCAACGACTGCTAGTCTCATAGGGACCCACTCCCCGTCCACGACTGATATTTCACCGGGACCTTGGCCCCTTTTCATCAATTACCTCATAGGGACTTCCACCCTATCATCAACATCTCATAGGGATTTCAACCCTATCATCAACACCTCCTCAATGACTCAAGATTATACAACCGTCATTAGGAAACAAGTGAATAAACACACCGGTAGAGTTCATTTATAGTGACTCATACAACAAACAAGATTTCATCAACTCATCATCATAGTCAACAATCCAAATACAAGGCTCTAGACTCAAGTCTCAAGTTCATTATGCATGCTCTTCAAAATAGTCATGTAGGGTTATGCAAATTCCATGAAAGTATTCAATTTAAGAAGACAAATAGTATGATGATCATCAACATAGAAATCATGTAATTTCAAATATAATTTTCAAGAAAATCCATCAAAGAAATTATGCATGTAGACTCTTCAATTATCAATTCAACTATGACCTCTATGGGGCACATGAGAGAACTATCCCATGTTTTAGTTTAGCCTTATATACCTGTGATGCAACTGTTCAACCGGGTGATGTCGAGGATTCTCTTCTCGTATTTCTCACCCCAAGCCTTTCTCTCCTCTCCTCAAGCCCTAGCCTTGTTAGATTTTTTGAATAGGACTTAGAATAGGTTTTGTTAGGCTCTTTTCATGTAGAAATGACCTTACTAGCCGTGTATTAGTGTTTAGGAGGGGTTAGGGATTGACCGGAAAGCCCCTCGAAATAAATTAGAAATTTCCAGTTCGGAATTTACACGGTCCGCGACGCGGACCTATCACACACTGTGTATTTTGGAAAAAGTATTTTTAAACGCGTTTTCTCCATCCCGTCGAAAATCTGGAAAAATATATAAGTGTCCCTCCGCGGCAAGTGCGCGTCGCGCCTCTGTCGCGGACAATCACTGGTTTGTGACTTGGATCGAAAATTTATCTTTTGATTGGGTTGTCCTAAAATTCGACCCGAACAATTTTCCCACTCCATTTTTCATGCTGATCACGAATCCGGTCTCGAATTCGCCATACGAGCCCCGGAAGATGCGTTACGCGCGTACCCTCGCTCTAAGGACACTTTGGTAATTTTACCGGGCGTCACAATCAGGAATACTATATCAATAGCAGTGATTATAAACAACCCTTAAGAGTGGTAGATCTAGACCCAATATGCCTCACATTCATTCATACATAGCTAGAACATAACCTCAACGACAAGATGAGCCTTAAAACTGCTGGACAACTATAAATATTTATGGTAGCTCTTTTATAAACTCACGTAAACAAAGTTGTGTGTGTAGAACCACTTGTATACCTCAACTGTCCCATATAACAATAAATATGTCAACATTGAAATAATCAAGTCTGCATAAGCATCCTATCTTACTAAGAGAAAATTGCAGGATCGGTTCACCAGATCCATTACTAAGGATCCGTCTACACAAGTGAAGACACGGGTGGGAATAGGAAAGGAGTACTACTCTAAAACAAGCTCATAATGAGGTAGGTAGTCACATATGAATGCACGGAATTAAGTCGAATGATACAAGATTCTCCTTTCAGAGTGCTCCTATCAAATATTTTCATTCATCTCACCCCTTTTTTTTTATTTTTTTATTATTTTTTTTGCTACTCACAATCAACCTGTCTGGTCTCCAATACAATCGTACACATACTTAATCATCAAACTCCACATATTCCTCACCACAACACTGTACCAAAGACAACACTCTTAATACTAATAGAATATCAAAGTCATACTTGTCATTTACAACTCTCTCAAATTGTTACTAGTATCAAAGTCTTCTTAGCACCTCATTATCACCTTAAAATATTTCAAACAATGACTTTTTTTTTAAAGAATTCTTATAGATATAAATCACGCCCAAAGCTGATAGCATTGATTTTAAATTTGATAGTACTTTTCTCATCGAGGTAAGGTTATTTAATTATACCTAAAGTCAATTTCATGCAATCTTTTACATTCCGAATTTCAACCACCATCCAAGACATCATATACCTCATGCCAAAACTTAGAGAGATTCAATCACCTTAATAATTATGCATGCCATAAGTACATAACCTCTAGTCGTCATCAAGTATCTATGTAACACATCACAATAATCTATGTATTCTCATTAACAAAGTAATCTTAACCCCCTCAATATCCTCAATAAATGTGTAGAGCTATACGTTTATATCACAGTGTCCTCATAAATCATCTATCATGATTGGACAACCTAGACCAAAAGAAAAATGTAGCATATTTCAAACATCCTTATTTGTCACTCGAATCGAAACTCAGTCATCATAAAAGTCACGAGTAAATCCTAAAAATTTGTGCTAAATAAGTACGCATTGCATTATCATGTTTGAGCTCAATGTCAAAAATAAGTAAAACATTTAATTCCGAACCAAGGGTCCATACAGGAGGTCTTATTCCTTCCCTTTCTTAAATTCTTCCTATGACACAAATTTCAAATACCCTGAACTCTTCAATATATTAGATTTTCATTCCTTCACTAACTCACTTATCAATTTTATTCTCTGACCAACAACACATGACATTTTACCTCATGTTCTAAGCTAAAACTTTAAGTGGAGCACTTCTTTACGTCCTTCGACGATCAAAATAACTAAATCTATGATCACAAGTATACACAAGTCCTTTCAAATGCTCAATACTCAATGCAATCAATTCCTTTGCTTACCAATTCATATCTTGACAAAATATTTTATCGAAATGTAGGCTCACACTAAAAAAAACTTGAATCTTTATTTTAACTTGTACCACAATTTCTGTATCTATTAATTGTAGCTTATACCTTGAGATCTTTATGATTCGTATATCTTAACTTATGATTGATCACCTCTTCATCAACTTTACAGTATTCTTTATAAAATTTCAATGTAATAATTACCATACTCAAAATCACAAATGAGGTTATCACCATATTCAAGCCCAACAGTGTAAATTGTTTTTTAAAATATTATCCAACAGTTTTCTAGTGAAGACCAATGATACTTAATACTATCACCATAACCAAAGTAAAATAAATAAAACTAGGTGGCTTTAAATTCAATTCTCTACTCTCTCGAAAGATATATTCTTGACCTTTACCATCAAAGTGAATGTCTTTGTTCTTGTCTCTTTCTAAAAGCAAACCTACATCTCATTAATTTTATTTATTTGTGATTCTAACTCCTTTCAATTCTATTCGAGCAGTGTCTCAATATATTTTACATCTTTCTTATGATCACATCATTCATCAAATAATAACAAACGTAACTTTTGATACCTGCAGATTGTGTTTACCTTACTGAATTCACTCAATCAAAAATTCTCATCATATAATTGCATCTTGATCATAATCCATCACAAACTTTTATTTCCATTGTGCTCTATAGTCATTACCATCATCTCAAGATTACCCTCATCATTGATATGACACCAAAACTATATCGGTCAAATATAAAGAACTAACTCCCTTGGATCTTATTATGGAGTAATAGTCGACATTTATAATCCCCCAAATACACCTCAACTTAAATACATTAATTGTACCAAAGATACACCACTAAAATTTTTCTTATAATAATGCTTAACCCAAGCATCCAAAGTAGAAAACTAGTTGATTTCTCGAATATGAATATGACATTAAACCTTACTAAATGAGCCCATGATACACTAATAATTTCTAAAATAGTTTGTATTCACGCTTGACAATGGATAGATCCATTTTCATAATCCACTAGTACTATATCATGAAAGTCCATTAGATCCACCCCCAGAACACATCATACCGATCAAGAAAGTAGCACCAAACTAGCCCGCCTGCTTCTACCTATCAATAGTTGGAAAACGTTATCCACTCCATCATGACTCTATCCTAAGTAATAGACTTTCTTTTCATAAATTCAGTCGCTAGCAAAAGTAACATACTCCATAACTCTAATCAAGTAAGCATTGGTATTGTGGTGATAGTCGTATCATGACACTCCTTAATATCAACTTGATCTATGAAGCCATAATAGAGATTCTGACCTCAATTGGTACAAGATCATTCTTATCATTATCTAAGCAATCCATATATATTATGAAAACTTTAGTAGTATTAGTTTACAAAACAAAATTTATGATCAACCTATCCTTTTAACATTCCACCTTAAATTGTTGAACCATTTTCGATATCATATATACCATATTAATACTGTTTGTGTTGTTGGATAACTAACCCCAAAAAGGATAACACATTCATAAAATCCCTCAATCCACTATTTGACCTTATCACTCCAACATCCTCAAAGTGTATCGTCAATTCATAACCTTACTCAACCTATTTTAATCATTGAATCTTTTAAATATAACCACACATCCTTTTTACAAGTATGTCACTTACACTTTAGTACTAGATCTAACATTCCTGTCATATATAACCCACTAACTACTTATTTAAAGAATCAAGCACGAATTATCTCTATAAATGAGAGAGAATGAATAAAATGATGAGAATCACACTGAATCAGGGACGCACGATGGAAAAAGAATAAACAAAAGGAAGTTTCCTAACAGTCTTCATAGCATCTCGAAGATAAATATAGACGTCTCCATATCGATCCTTGAGACTCTACTAGACTCGGCTTGTACTCACGTGAGACCTATGAACCTGGGGCTCTGATACCAACTGTCATGACCCAAAATTCGAGCGTGATGGCACTCACCTAACTCACCAAGGCGAATCATCCCAATACCTACTGATCTAAATGTAATGATAATAGCAGAAGAGAAAATAGTCTAACATGACAAATAATCATAGGAAGACCAAACTACAACCATCCCAGAATTGGTGTCACGTGTATAAGCCTCTAAATATATAGTACTCGAATAAAATAAATGTCTCAAATGTCTAGTCCTCAAATAGAACGTAACATACCTTGAAGGTCCACCGATGACATAAGCAGCTACCTTAAGGATAATCCGGAAGCTCGGTTTTGCAATGAGAAAATTCTAACTAGAGGGACCAGGCTCGCAACCTACAAAATTGTAGCAAGGGGGTGAGTACCAAAACAACACGGTACTCAGAAAATGAAACTAACCTAGAGTAAAACAATGAAGAACAAAGTAATCCTTCACACCCAACCACATACCACAAAACTACACACCTGCACTTAGAAAAGTCTCAGCCCAGCAACACATAATACACAATAAAGATAGTTTTTCAGTAGATAATAATTATTAAATCACAAGCCATAACTCACAAGTCATAATATAATCAATTACATGAATAACATCATGCCACATAATAATATGCAAGAATGAGATGCAATGTCGTGCAATGCAAGGTGGTATCAAGACTGTCGTACAGCCTCTCGTATATACCCCCATCGCGCTAAGGCGCCAAGACTAAGGGGACCCATGGGGACCTCGCAGGCCATATACCTCAATCACAATATATCAACTACCTTGCCACCCAAGTGCTCGTGGTCAAAGACTCATGACACGAATCTCGATGTATTAACTACCTTGCCACCCAGGTGCTCGTCGTCAAGGACTCATGATAAGAATCTCGATGTATCAACTACCTTGCCACCTAGGTGCTCGTGGTCAAGGGCTCATGATAAGAATCTAGATGTATCAACTACCTTGCCACCCAAGTGCTCATGGTCAAGGACTCATGATAAGAATCTCGATGTATCAACTACCAAACCACCCAGGTGCTCGTGGTCAAGGACTCATGATATAAATCACCATTCATAACTTCCCACAATGTCATGATATGTAGTATGAGGATGCATACAATTAGGCACAAATATAGAAACAATATTCCTCTCAATAGGCACAATAGATATCAAAGTTCTCGAGTTTAGCAATTATAATATTCATCCTCTTTTATACACATTTGGATACAATTCTCTTTTAAAATATTTTACCCTATTTTAGTAACTTTAGTTTCTCAAACCAACCATGATCCTCAATACATATCTCAATTATCTCCCTTTCTCAACATGTCATGTTCACACTATTCTCAATTTAAGATTCGCATGCTCTCGAAGCAACACATACACAATTAAAGCTTTCACACTAGCATCACAATAAGAATTATCAACCCAACACATGATACGATCTCATCCCATAGATTATAGCATAAGAAAGCATACGAGGTCCAACACATTTAACAAAAGTTTAGAAATCCACTTGCCTCAATTAATAGAATAACACTCCAAATCTTGAGTCTTTCATAACGCTTTCAGATGATCAAAATCTGTTCAAATACATAATCTACATAAGAATACAATCCAATGAAACCCATATTGCTACATTTATTTTTTGGCTCAAAAATCGGGTCAAAAAGTCACCCCGAGCCCTTAAATTCGAATCAAGAAATTTCTTTCAGATTATGTTTACCCATAATAAACTAAACATATACGTCAAATTTTAGCTAAAACGGATCGTTATTCGACCTTCAAATCAAAAGTTTATTCTAAGAACCCTAGGACTATATTTTCTTAATTTAACATAAATTATACACGTTTCTACCCTAAAAATTTATTCATAATCTCATAAAAACTTCATAGAAAGGATGAGAATAATTACCTTGATGTCTTGGAATGAAAATCATAATTTTTCTTCTCCTCTTTTTCTTTCTTTTGCCTTCCCGAATTCTCTTAATTTAACATAAATTATACATGTTTCAACCCTAAAAATTTATTCATAATCTCATAAAAACTTCATACAAAGGATGAGAATAATTACCTTGATGTCTTGGAATAAAAATCATAATTTTTCTTCTCCTCTTTTTCTTTCTTTTTCCTTCCCGAATTTTTATTCTTCTCCATTGCGGCTGCGTTTCTGTTTTTCTCGGATTCTCTGGGCTGCGCAGCAGCCCTTTTCTTAATCCCTTAGTTATTCTTTTCTTTTCTTTTCTTTTTCTTTTTTATTTACCTATTTTAATATACTAAAAGTTATAAATTTTATTAACCTATTTTTGATAAATATGGGATAAATAGTATAGAGTATTAATTAAAATATTATTTTAATCCACCGACTACATTAATTATCTAAACTTATCCGTCAACTAAATGATCATAATTATCGAATAGTTCCAAATTTTTAATTTAAATTTACAAAAAGAATCTTTTATGAAAGAGAGAGTATGTGTTTTTAAAATGACCTAACGGGTCATTACACAGAAAGTCTTCATTTGATCCTCAGACCGTGAAACCTCTTTTACAACTCGTAAATTGCTCTACGGCTCATCTCCATGTTTATAGAATCACTTCAGAAATTCAGGCCTCACTAGAATTCCTTGCGAAACCTCTTTACGGCTTGTAGAATGATCTACGACCTGTAAATGGTCTCGTATAACAGCAAAACTCTGCAACTTTGTACTTTTCTCTCAAAATCATGGTCAACCTATAATCCTGCAAAGATAAACACAAGAACACATAAAAAACAACTAACATCACATTAAGAACACACAAAATTCAATGTTTTAAGCATCAAAAGTGTTGTATTTTGGAAGCACATCAACACCCTCAACTTAAAATTTTTGGTTGTCCTCAAGCGACAGACTCAATCTATATAGACAATACAGTAACGCACAAACCTTAAACCCATGGCATACATCTCATAAATCTCAGACTCAGAGACCCACACCAACTTAGCAAAACAGGATCAGATAGCTATCTAGCAAACCAATACAAATGGGTGCATGTGAAAACCCAACTATGAAAAGCAAGGGAGTAACAACAATCCACAATCACTGAACCAATCAAGGGCTAACAATGCAATGCAAGTGCCCTCGCTGAAAAAAGTCCCATATCTGACACTCAATGATGTTTTTTTTTGTTTAACCTTGGGACTATACAAAATTACTCACTCTCACAAATGATATTCAAGCATTATATCAAATACCACAGGCTTTCCCCTGTACTCATGACTCAAACCTTCAACCAACTGGACTAGGATCACTTTAGGACTTTCTTAGCTTAACGCAGGTTCAAGGGGCTTTGGTATGATCTTACGGGAAAATTGTGACTAAAGGCCCTCCTTGACACTGTGATTTTCTACAATTTTTCCCTACCAACTCTGTTATTTTAACCTTTATTCGCCCTTTTTCCTATGTCAAACTTTTTGGGTGCTTTCTTATCATTTGTTTTAGCTTTTTGCCTTGTTTTTACACTTCATTTTGCTTTTTAGCTCACACTAAGGCATCTCTTTATTTTTCTTCACCTAGTACATGATTTCCCCCTTTTTCCTTTGTATCACTGACTCACCCCCTTACTTTTGATTTTTACCCTTACACTAGCCATCCTCAACTTAGGCTTTTGGCCTGTGTTGGGTTGCAACAATATCCATCCTCCGAACTAGGGTCACTTTTAGTAGTCACCTCAACTTAGGCTTTTCCCTCAGTCAAGGTGCACAATGTTCAATGAAAGACCAAGGCCAATTTTAGGAATTTTTTCACTAAACAAGGCTAGGTTAATTAGGTGCTTTTAATGAATAGGTACATCTTAGGCTCAAACATTAGGAACAAGGGATTATATCATCCTTTGGTTGGTTATTTTAGGGTAAGTGGACTATTTAAGAACTATGGCCTAAGATCCTTTCCTAAACCTGTTAATCTACCATTTCATTTAGAGTAACAGAGCAAGTTCTGAATTGGCACAAAACATAAATCAGGCAAATTAAGCTCAACTCACTTGACATTGCATACATTATCAACAAAAGACTCTCAGATGATGCTTTTATCTCCATTTTACCCTTACTTATTAGAACAAACATTGTCACTCACTTAAATGTGTATGGTTGCTATCTAACTACTAATCAAATTTTTTTGTGGGTATCATTATTTCAAACAAAAGACAAAAACATGATATATGCACAAGTAGTGGTATGCTACAAATAATATCTAAACATTCTCAACATATCGGTTCAACAGAAAGTAAATATCCATAGGTAAAAAGACCACAGGCAAGAAAACCCGAGGTTAAAACATTGGGGTAATTACGAACCCTAAGTTTCTTAGACTTTACTGAGGCTCATAATTTCCCACACACCGTCGAAAATAATGTTCATTGTCCGCGATGCAATAAATGAAAGAAAAATAAAACATAAGGGGTAAAAACGGTACATACCTGGTCTCCTAAGCACCAGGGTTCCTTGGGTTGCCTCCCGAGCAGTGCCTAATTTATTATCGCAGCACGACTTGGAAAAATTGGTTTCTCAGACTTCACCAATTGCCCGAACGTTATTCTTCAAATCATCTGGATGCTTCATGTACTGATAGATATTGAAGATAACTTCTTTCTCATTCAACTTAAACCTGAGTTGATCAACTTTCATATCCACTTGTGCTTACCTAGTGGCTAGGAACAATCTTCCCAAGATGATTGGGATGTCAAAGTTAACTTGAAAATCTAGGATCACAAAGTCTGTGGGTAATATGAGCTTTTCCACGTTGACCAGCACATCATACAGTATCCCCACAGGCTTCTTCACTGTGCGATGTTGTCGGGGTAGGGGTTCCTAATCCAAGCCTCTTGAGGACCGTAAGGGGAATCAGATTAATGTTTTCACCTAGATTACACAGTGCCTTTGCGAACTCCACATCTCTAATGGTGCAGGGTATAGTGAAAGAATCGAGATCTTCTCGGTTCTGAACCAAGGACCTTATAGCAATAGCACTGCAATGTTGAAGCTCTTGGGAGAGCTCCTGACTCACAGTGCACTTTTTAGTGACCAAGTCCTTCATGTACATTGTATACCCTTGCATCTTCTCCAATTCCTCACTGAGAGGGATGTTGATGGAGAGCTGTTTGAGCATGGAGAGAAAGTGTTTGTATTTGCCTTCCTCCTCCCTCTTTTTGATTCTTGGAGAGAAGGGAGGAGAAAGCCTAGGAATGGGTTTCACCCTCTGTGGTTCATCAGTAGGTTCTCTCACCCCATCCTTGCAATGATCATCTCCTTCATCGACATCTTGAGCTACAACCCTCTGCTTATGAACATCTTCCTTATCGACTGACATGGGAGGATCGAGGGTTCTCATGCCATCCTGAGACTAACAACCATACACTGCCTATCATTTTTAGGATTTTAAACTATGTTGCATGACATTGTACCTCTCTGACGCTGATTGAGTTGAGTCGACACTTGACCAAACTATTTTTCCAGCTGTTTGATAGCCACATAATAAGACTCTATCTTTTGATTGATACTAGAGATCTCTGTTTTCATGCCCCTTAGGGTCTCATCTTATGTCTCAGCCTTCTTCAATAGGCGGGCCAACATTTCCTCAATTCTAGAACCGTTTATACCTATTTCGCAGTTGTGTGGTGGCACAAAAGGACCATTTCTGAAGCCTTCTTTGTGATCCCAATATGCATCTGGACCCCTATTCCTATCATAGTAACCTCCACGGTTGTCCCTGTAAGCTCTATCTCTATAAAGTTCTGACCTTGGTTTCCTTGACCCTGGAGCTAATAGTCCTGATTGGGCCCTTGGGCATTGGTCCAGAAACCCCCTGTCTGATCTGCCACAAAACATGTGTCCTCCTCAGAGTATGGCTCCTCATACATGGGTGCACGTGGAGGTTAATGAACCACTGCATTTACTCTCTCTTGGTTCTGCTTTATCATAACCTCTATGCCTGTGCGGATCTGAGCAAGTTGTTGCATGATTTCTTCAATAATTCTAGCTTGCTCTGGACCTACACTGATGGCACATGATTACTTTGTAGAGGCTATAACCTACTACCCCATGCACGATTGGTCTTGATTACTCTCTATTTTTGCTCTGCGATCCTTGCAAATGATTGATCAAAAACCATTCCCCAAATGATAGTGTTAGCACAAGTTTGATTGTTCTCATCAAGGTAATGGTAGAAAATCTCCACCAAAGCATCATTGAGTATCTTGTTATCAAGGAAGCTCCTAAAACATTTAGTGAACCGCTCCGAAGTAGTACTGATCGAATCAACAGGAAATTTCTTGAAGTTGTTGATATGATCCTTCAATATGAACTTCTTTGATTTGGGGAAGTACCCTCTCTAAAAAGACTCCCTGCAAATCTTCCCAACTGGTGATTGAACTCTATGGGAGCTTTGATAGCCATAATGCTACATTACCATAAGAGACAACGGGAAGAAACGAAGTCCCACAGCATCCGTAGACAGATTTTATATTTCCATCACACTCTTGAAGACAAATGCGACACTGTGTAGGTGGCTATGTGGATCCTCTGATTGTAAGCCCACAAATAGCCCACAGTTTTGCAGTATCTGAAGCAACCCACTCGAGACTGTGAACTTTGTGTCTGCCAGTAGTGGTGGCAACATAATGGCTCTAGTCACATCCATAGCTATAGGATTTCATTTGTACTGGTTCCGCTGGTAAGCATTGTTGTTGAAATCCTAAGGCTGTGGAATGTCCTCCAAAGAAGGTGGGTTCTCATTCCCACCATCATCATTGTTATTCCTATTCAGAGTTGCATTGTCCATGTTGTTGGTGTTATCTTAGGTCATTCTCCTTAATGTTTTATGGATCTTTGGGTCAAACGGAGTTAAGGGATTTCCTTGACTTTGGATCGAATCGAGTTATGGCTCGTACGTTTATTTACGGGCTGTAAAGCTGGCTAATGGACTGGAGTGCATAATACTTTTGCTCACTAGAAGTGTTCTACAAGTCAGTGTACAGGTCGTGGTTTGAACCACATCCCATAGAACTTATCGTAGAAACACTCTTGTTGCTTATTAAGCCCAAGATGGTTGGCTTGGTCTTGTACCTGCAAATCCTTCCCATTACACATTGTTACCCTATATGCCACCAATCTAGAGTCCAAAAATTAGAACTGAAAAGCTACAATCAAACTACCTACACGTCTAAAAAACCTAAAACTAAAACAAGAATACTATTATTACACCAAATATCTTGGTTTGCCTCCCACGAAGCGCATTTATCATGACACAACTTGACTTGGTTACTCAGACTTCACCAAGTTCCCAAACATCCATCTTCAAGTCATCGGGCCTCTTCAGTGATTGATCCTCTTTAATGATTGACAGATGTTAAAAATGACTTCTTCATCATTCAGTTGAAACTCGAGTTGGCCTGATTCCATATCCACTAGTGCTTGCCCAATGGCTAGGAAGGGCCTTCCAAAGATGATTGGGACTTCAAATTTTACTTCACAATCAAAGATCACAAAGTCTATAGGGAATATGAATTTCTCCACTTTGACAAGGACGTTATATAATATCCCCCATAGGCTTTTTCACTATTTGTTCAGTCATCAACAATCGTATGCTCGTAGGAGTAAGATCTCCCAATCCAAGCTTCTTTAATACTACAAGGGGCGTCCGATTAATGTTGGCGCCTAGAACACATAATGCCCTCCCAAACTCAACATCTCTAATGGTGCACTGTATGATGAATGCTCCGGGTTCTTCTCGCTTCTGCACTAAGGAACTTGTTGCTATCACACTGTAATGTTGAATCTCTTAGGAGAGCTCCTGGCTTATAGTTTGCTTCTTTGTGAATAGGTCCTTCATGAACTTTGTATACCCAGGCATCTTCTTAAATGCCTCAATGAGAGGAATGTTGATAGAGAGTTGCTTTAGCATGGAGATAAAGTGTTGTAATTTACCTTCCTCCTTTTTTTGAGTCTTTGGGGTGAAGGAGGGGAGGTCTAGGAATGGCTTTCAGCTTCTCCAGCGTCACTTCAGCATCGTTCGCCCCATCCTTGGTACGAACATCTCCGATCTCTAGATCCTTGCCTCAACCATCTCGTCATGAACATCATCATCATCAATTGGCATATGAGGATCAATGGTCTATTTTCACCACGTGTAGTCACTGCCATACACTGGCCCTCATTCTTTCAGTTGGGAACTATGTTGCTGGGCAATGTACCTTTCTAGAGCTGGTTCAATTGAGTTGACATCTGACCTAACTATTTCTCCAGCTGCTTGATAGCGACGGAGTGAGACTCGAACTTGAAATGTTGACCAAAGTCATACTATGCTCCAAATTCAACTAAAAATTTAACTTTTGATTCAAAATCTCCATTTTAATTCCAAATTTAGTGTTATCAGTTCTCCTCGACCAAATTGCGCATTTAGGAGCTAATGGAATTGGCAGAATTGTATGTTGATACTCGAAATTCATGATGACCTTAAAACTCAAAATTTCAAAGTTTAAGCCTTTAAAAATTCTTTCTTTTGAAAAAATCCAACTTTTGTCAAGGTTTTCAAAATTGGACTTTTAGACTCTACCAGAAATGACTCAAGGCAACTTTTGAAAAGGCCAAAATAGTTATTTTATCCAAATTGGGTTTAATCTTAATGATTTTAAGAGAAAAATCTTTATAAAGAAGTGTGTGTACGTAGATGCATATATATAATTAATTTTATTTTTATAATTCGTAAATACTAGGAGTATATGTAAATGAAAAGTACTCTTGCCTTTCACTAGAAAGTCCAGAATGGAGAAAAGTAAAAAATGAGTTATATTTTTCACAAATTTTATAAGAAACATTATGTGTCAGATGAAGATTGCAATAATTTCATTCATATTTCACCATAGTATAAATTGAATTATTAACAAAACACAAAAAAGCATAATTGTTATTAAATATCTTAAATTGAAAATGTTAGAGGATCTCATTTAAACAAATAAGAAAATGCCTATGTGTTAAAGGTGGCAAACTAATTTTAATCTTTCTAGTTATGGCGTTGTGGTGCGATCATACAATAGAACAGTTGGATATCTATGTAAAAATAAATATCCAATAATTATAATTAAAGTTTTCTAAAAAAATAAAAGTTGACTAAATTTCTTTAGAAATAGTATAAATCTAAAATTTATATTTGATTAGTGATGCCACAATTTATGGAATAAATTTTAAATGCTATATTTTCATGATAAGTGCTAACAACTCTAACCCCAATCCCATAAAGCACCACAAACAAAGACGTGAAAATGTTTGAGCTCATAGTTTTTATTCACACTTTAGTAGGTTGAGTTTTCATACTTCATAGATAAAAATGCAAAACATCTTACCTTTCAATGAAGAGAGGAAAGTTCTTTTGGGAAGTTCACGTTAAAAGATTATTGTAAACGAATCATGTATTATATATACTGTAATTCTCTTGATTTCTACCTAATATTTCAATTATAACTTTAGTATCTTTAGAAGACGAATAATATTATTAATTTTTTCTATAAGTAGACACAATTGTTTAGAGCATCTTCAATGATTAGTAGCAATATTTACTTCATTCTTCACCTATTTTATAGCAGCCCATATTTTGTTAGTGCAAAAAATTAGATCCATGAAAAATCATTTTTAGTATCTAAGTTTCTGTGATCCAAACAAGTGTGATGATATTTATCTTAACCCACCAAGACTACCGGCCTAAGATGATGATAATACATGTAAAAGCAAAAGCAAAAGTACATGAAAAATAAAATAAAAATAACAACTCAATAAGCTAAATAAACTATTAAGTAAACCACAACTCTAAAATGCCCCGAAGACCTAGCGTCATATGTAAAATACATTAACGTGTACATGATACTAAAAGTAATACAAGTCCAAATGTATCACGACCCAAAATTGGTTCTGATGAAAATTACCTAAATCAACCAAGGTAAGTCAACCTAAACAAGAAATAACAGAATAATATGGAAAATAAGGCAATAGTACATTCTAAATATGAAAGGATAATCTTAAGCAAGACGAAACTTTATTTTTTAATCAGTTTCAAAGAGAATGATATATTTCTATATTTAGTAATAATTTTATTTTTAAATACTATATTAAATAATTTATAGTCACACAAAATATGTATGGCTTATTTTAGATTACAAATTTTACTAGACTCTAGTTATTTCTTAAAATAAGGGTCAAGTCCAACTATATCATATAGAATTGAAATTCTGAGGGTAGGAGGAGAGCTATAACATGATATAACACTAACTATAAGAAGTATTTTCTAATTATAAATCAACTTAGTATTCTAATATCTTATATAAGCAGGTTGAATAAGAGTATTTCTTTCTTTTATGTTTCCTAATTCTAATCTCGCTAATGAATGCATATGGCTTTCTCCTCGACAACTTTGGAAGCTCGGGGGTAAAAATATTATATTTGTTATCCTGTTGAATTGCATGTAGAGAAAGAAATATTATTATATACACTTTGAAATAATGTTGAAAAAATACACTAGTATATAAGCATTTATAGGGCAATTTTTTCCTTAAGGTGAGTAGTAACATATCAGCGTTTGTAGATTGATGCTAAAAATATTATAGTTAACTTTTCCACGTTACTTATAATAATAAAGGCTAAATACAAATTTCTACACTATAAATAAAATTTCATACAATACTATGACATGAAGAAGTGTTTTGCACTTGAACTTGTGAGTTCAAGAAAAAACAATACCTTTATTGAAAAAACCCGATATTTATGTGAACAATTTCACCTAATATATATGATTTATCCATCAAAAATAATTCAATAAGCAAATGGTGTTATAATTTAAAATCCCGTAAACGTAAACTCTTAAATTACTCATGATTTTTAAGATCTCATAAATAATATAGTCAAAAGTTTAGAAATAATCATTTGCCAATACAAACAAAGCAATCATCAATTCATTTGTAAATTAGTTTAAGCATATATAATATAATTATAGCTTTCTTATCGAAAGAATTAATTTAGACACTCATGAAGCACCCTTTTTCCTTTTGGACAATGCGGGCTTCATTGTTGTTCTCTTCCTTTGTTCTTTTTGAACCACATAGTTATAGTTCGCTGTTATTCTTTGAGATTTATAAGATTTTCTATGAGTGCCCGCACTTCTTCCTCCTGACATCACAAGACTTGTTGCTTGTGCCAATGTGGTTTTTTGACCAAGTGGCCTGTAATAAATTAAATTGCAAAAATAATTAACAAAAATACAAAATAAAGAAACAATAAAATTCAAAATGTGATATTAAATTAAGCTCAACTATTTTTAAACATATAAGGTGCAATCACCTTAATGGTATAAAAGGTCGGTGTGATACTACAAGTTGTGGAGTCTGGATTGAATGCCTTGTGATTTTTTGATCAACTTCTTGACTACACTCGACCAATCCACGGATCAATGTCTGTCAAAGTATATATAACATATTTTTAGCTCTTTGCCAACGAAGATTATGACTCATTAATATAAACACTCGATACACAAATGTAGAGTCTTTCCATTCACTTTAACTCAGAATAATTATATTTTTACCATGTACACATATTTTTAAGATAAACCTACACTAATAACAAAAGCTAAAGTCATAATATATAATTAAATGCTCAAATAGACTTACATCATTATCAGCAACACTTGTTAATCCATGAGTTTTTGATGAATCACCTCTACCAGAGTCGTCGGATATGATTATAAGCTCTAAAAATCATCAAAATAAAGGTTTCAAAAAATGACAACTTATTATAAAATCATGATATTTTTCTAATTAGATCTCAATTAAAAAGAAGTAACTCAATAACCATTATATACAATCTACCATGCATAGTCTATGAAGAAATCCAAGATAAGCAAAAATCCTCAATAATTACTACATTTAAGAAAATGAAAGAAAATTTAAATAAGGAGGCAGGAGCTCTTTCAATTTTTTTTTATATAAATCATAGTTATTGATTAGTATATGACGTCATAGAGGATTCTTTATGTTAAAATAAATGTCGTTTGTGGAATGTCACATAAAAATATGTTGGTATTATTTTTTAGATAGAGTATATTGATTTCACCTAATCCCCTTGATGTTTTGAGTTTGAAAACCATCAAACATTTTAATCTAGTATAAATATCGAGTGTGAATAAGCTTTTACTAGTAATAAATTCCTTGATCATAAATATCTAATGAAAAAATTGAGTCAGATCACTATATATATTTTTATTAACATATAGAAGTTGACCCCATTGCAATTAGTATGATAGTAACATACACTTTTTTCAATAATTTAAAATTACTTGGTACTGTTAAATTCTTGTCAACTAGTTAATTTGTGCAAAATATTTATTTTGTTTAAACATTATTTTTAAAAGTTAAGTTACGCTCTTTCGAAAAATATCATACTGATAATTATTTAGTATGTATAAATAAATAGTAATAACTTTGAATGTTACATAGTTCTAGATGATATGATAATTAAATTTTTGAAAATCATCTGATTTGCTAATCCTAAAACTGTATCATTTTCTTATCTCAGTATATTAGGACAATTAAATGAAATTTTCTTATTTTCATAAAACAACTTTTGCATTTAAGATTCAAAGGTTCCTTATCATTCCAAATTTGAAGAGGGTATTTTTTTTTTAATCTAAAAAGTTGAATTGCATGTTTTAATTGAAATTTACTTATTTTATACAATTATTTCCAATCGATGATTTAAGATCTAAGGATTCATTCTCATTCAAAGGCAAAGGGAGACTATTATTATCATCCATCAAGAACTTATAAACCCTTATAACCACAATCTCACATGATTGGCCATATTTTATTAGATAGCAAATTTTCGAAGAAAAAAAAAAGACCTAACTAAATTTCAAGATTAAAGTAAATAAACTTGAATACAACACCATATAATAACATCATTACCTAACTTATAAGAATTATATAATTAAAAAAAACTTCCAACAATTTAAAGGTTGGTATCGATGAATTTACCTTGAACACTGGTGCTATCATCCACCGATAACTTCATTTTTCAAATAAATTTTGCTTGCCTGATCAAAAGTTACAAGCATCTAGTTAACCTTTATAATCTTAAGAGAAAATATATATGTATATATATATACATATATGTATATATATGTATATATATATATATATATGTATATGTATATATATATATATATATATATATCATAAAAGCGGGGAGGATATGTTGATAGACATACTCATACCTTTCACAAGAAAGTCTGGAATGGAGAAAAGTAAAAATGAGTTACATTCAAAATTTATAATGAACAGTTTGTGTCTAATGGAGATTATAGTAATTTCAATCATATTTCAATTATAAATTAATTTTAATTTAATTATTAAAGAAATATATTAAGGCATAATTATTAATGAAAGTCTTAAATTGAAAATATAAGACGATCTTATCTAAACATTAATTTGAAAAAATAAAAAACGCCTACATGATAAATATGATAAATTAATTATAATCTTTCTAATTTTGGTATTGTGGGGTAAACATACAATAGAACACTTGGATATTTATGTAAAAAAAAATATATCCAATTATTATAATTAAAGTTTTTCTAAAAATATACAAGTAAGTTGACCAGATTTCTTTAAAAATAGTACATGTCTAAGATTTATATTTGATTTCTAATGCCACAATTTATGGAAAAATATATAAACACTATATTTTCACGATGAGGAGAAGTCAGATGTACATGACAACAAACACCCAAAACACCAAGTAAAGGTGAACAATATTTTTTTTCTTAATTAATTCGTACGCATCTTGCTTTATATGATTCAAGATCTATCCCTTTACAAGTGGGAAACTACTATTTATATGGAAAAAATATTTTACAATATGAGCCAATAAAAAAGCTCCACTCGAGTCCCTAGATACTTTATTCAATAATGCTCTACCAGAAAATACTATTATGAGTGCAAGCTAATATTTTCATGTAATTTATTGAATTTTCTAAGAATATACCTGAAGTAGCTATTTTTTATTTGAAATATAAGTCCTTTACCTACTTAGAACCACAAACTCCCACTTTATTTGATACAAAGATAATCAAGTTAATGTGACGACAAGACAGGTTCATGTTAATTGAACTAGTCCATGCTCCAAACACTTAATCAATAAAACTCTTATAGATTTTCTTGCTTGATTCCCTATGACACATCATCATCAATATCTATGCTAATGCCATGTCACGCCCCGGGAGGGTACCCTTGGCGTGGCCGGCACTCGAAGACTATTGCTAGCCCCCAAGAGAACCACCTAGCCTCATCACATCATTCAATCATACTTCTACTGATCAGCGGAAAGTATATGCAAGCAGTGGACGCAGTTCATCTAAAGTTCTCAATATAATATAAGCAAAATAACGAAGGCTAGTAGAAAGAACTAGCTCACAATATCAACATCAATGCTCGACACCGATCTATGAAGCCTCTCTCACTAAATCATGTGGTGCCAATGACAGACCCATGGCTACCCAAAAACAAAATAAGATAATAGTCCAATCCTAAATCTAAAGCATGATGAAATAAAATAATGGTTCCTCCGGAGTAGGGGAGGCTCACCAAATCAACTTCGGATCTCTGATCTTCAACGGAGCGCCTGTTGAGGATCTCTAGTACCTGCCTCTACATCATAAAACGATGCAGTCCAGAGTGGACGTCAGTACTTGGAATGTACTGGTATGTAAAATAGCTGAATGAAAAAGAAACCGGTAGAAAATATGGAAAATAATATCAAGTCAAAATAGACATCATAATCACATTAACCGCCAACTTGCCTGTCTGCGAAAAAGTACAGAGTGGGCAAGTGACACATCATTATCTCAAACTCATCAAAGTCTCAACTCATCACATGGATCATCTCAGAGGAGTTCACCCCCCCTCTCATCACATCTCATCTAGACTCAGAATAAGGTACGAATTTTTTCCCGGGAGTTTCTCTTAACCGACAACACTCACTTATGAGCCAGTGAATGTACAACAATCACCCTGATGTTGCCACAGTGGTCCCAAACTTGCCAGGTAAGGAACACTGGATCCCATATCAATATACCCGACATGGAATCAAACTGAACAGATCCTCTATTGCTTTCAGGGACTTTAAACCTCGAGGGAAGCCATATGTATGTATGTGATGGTTTAAGCCTCTCCTACGTTTGGCGACGTAGTTAATGAGTTCGAGTGGGGCTCACTCCTGCTCATTTCGGTGCTCAATACTCCTCCCGACTCAATGCTCATAAAATTAACCTCAACCAGTCTCATAGGGATTCACTCCCCGTCAACGACTGCCAGTCTCATAGGGACCCACTCCCCGTCCACGACTGATATTTCACCGGGACCTTGGCCCCTTTTCATCAATTATCTCATAGGGACTTCCACCCTATCATCGAACATCTCATAGGGATTTTACCCCTATCATCAATATCTCATAGGGACTTTAACCCTATCATCAACACCTTCTCAATGACCCAAGAGTATATAACAGTCATTAGGAAACAAGTGAATAAACACACCGGTAGAGTTCATTTATAGAGACTCATACAACAATCAAGATTTCATCAACTCATCATCACAGTCAACAATCCCAATGCAAGACTCTAGGTTCAAGTCTTAAATTCAGTATGCATGCTCTTCAAAATAGTCATGTAGGATTATGCAAATTCCATGAAAGTGTTCAATTTAAGAGAACAAATAGTATGATGATCATCAACATAGAAAACATGTAATTTCAAATATAATTTTCAAGAAAGTCCATTAAAGAAATCATGCATGTAGACCCTTCAATCATCAATTCGTCTATGACCTCTATGGGGCACATGAAAGAACAATCTCATGTTTTAGTTTAGCCTTACATACCTGTGATGCACTGTTCAACCGGGTGATGTCGAGGATTCTCTTCTCGTCTTCCTCACCCCAAGCCTTTCTCTCCTCTCCTCAAGCCCTAGCCTTGTTAGATTTTAGAATAGGACTTAGAATAGGTTTTGTTAGGCTCTTTTCATATAGAAATGACCTTACTAGCCATGTATTAGTGTTTAGGAGAGGTTAGGGATTGACCGGAATGCCCCTCGAAATCAATTAGAAATTTTCAGTTCGGAATTTACACGGTCCGCGACGCGGACCTATCGCGCACTGTGTATTTTTGGAAAAAGTATTCTTAAACGAGTTTTCTCCATCCCGTCGAAAATCTGGAAAAATATATAAGTGTCCCTCCGCGGCAGGTGCGCGTCGCGCCTCTGTCGCGGACAGTCACTGTTTTGTGACTTGGATCGAAAATTTATCTTTCGATCGGGTCATCCTAAAATTCGACCCGGACCATTTTCTCACTCCATTTTTCATGCTGATCACGAATCCGGTCTTGGATTTGCCATATGAACCCCGGATGATGCATTACGCGCGCACCCTCACTCTAGGGGCATTTCGGTAAATTTACCGGGCGTCACATGCCATGTGTCCATCTTGAGCAAAACTATAATGACTTGATTGGTCATTTTTGACATTATCTGTGAAAATTAATATTTTACCTTTTTGTAAATTGCTTTGAGCCTAATTTGAATTATCAGTACGGTTGAAACTAAAATTCTAAGTTTTAAAAGTTGAAAATGTGAGTTTTGGCCTTTTTGGGAACTTAAGTTATTGAAAAAGTGAATTTTTGTGTCATTCTGTATTTTGGAGGTCGTTCGGGGATCCGTAAATTCTAATAGCTCTAGATTATCAACACTGCACTATAGAAAATTATAGAACTAAATTTTAGTTAGAATTAGGTTTTTAGGCCCAACATTGTGATTTTAGTCATTTCTGGAACGAAACTTTGACTTTGATCAACGTTCAAAGTTCGTAAGCTCAGATCGAAATTTTGATAGTTTCATTAGTTTTAGATGGTGAAACTAATGCTAGAGGTGGTTTCGAAATACCTTTTGGAAATACCGAGGGTAGTTTTAGTATTTTGATCTTTAAACTAGTTTATTTGACTTGTATTGATAAATGTGTCGTGGAGACCTCAGCATCATACAATCAAGGCAACCACACTTAATTTCGGACTTTGACATCAATTTCAAGAATGGGTAACCATAATTTAAACATCAACTTTTTAATTGCACCCATGGATTTGTGTCTAACACTACCATTCCCATCATAATTTGTAATTTAATCATACAAACATAGCCAAACTAAAGGTATTAGATTAACCAAAAACTCATCCAGTTGTGTGACTAGATTGTAGAAGATGAAGGAGGTGAAAAGATGCTAAAACCCTAGGTTCCTGGAGAACTTGCCGAAAAAGGTGGGAGTTGATCGCCCGGTGGTGGTCAAAATTACTTAGGGGTGGGCAATGACTGGGTAGTTTTGTAAATTAGGGCGAACATGTGGTCAAAATAATTTGACCCGATTATTTATACTTTGACTAGATCAGCTAAAAGCTGATAGACTTAGACTTTATGAAACCCTGATTACGGGTCGTACAGTATCTTACGGCTCGTGAACTGTGGTTATACAGAGCATCCAAACCCTAGTTTTCACGACTAGGTTTCACAGACCAGTCTACGAGTCGTAAAATGAAGTACGACTCGTAGAGTTGGTTTTAGAGACCCCAACACTTAGAAAAGTTTAAGAAACTTACTTGAGGTCCATGAGCTCAATTCACGACCCGTAGTTTTATCTACGGATCATAAAGCTGGCTCATAGACTGGAGTGCCCAACTTTTTTTGCTTAATAGAAATCTCTGCGAGATGGTGTACGAGTCATAAATTATTTTATGGCCCGTAAAAACAGTAATAGAGGCACTTCTCGATCCCCTTCTCAGCGAAGAATGCTGACTTAGTCATGTACCCGCATATTCTTCATAGAACACACTGTTATACTATATGCAACCAACCCAAGTATCCAAGATTACAACCAAAATACAAGAAAATAAAATCCCTATGAGTCTAAAACGGAAAATAAAACTACCGCCACAACTATAACATCAAAGACATTGGGTTGCCTCCCAAGTAGCGCCTAATTTATTATTGCGGCACAACTTGGACACATTGGTTACTCAGACTTCACCAATCGTCCGGACTTCATTCTTAAATTCATCTGGCCTCTTCATAGACTAACAGATATTGAAGACAACCTCTTCATTATTCAACCTAAGCCTGAGTTGATTGATATCCATTTTCACTAGTACTCACGTAATGGCCACGAACGGTCTTCCCAAGATGATTGGGACGTTGAAGTTGACTTCGCAATCTAGGATCACAAAGTCTTTGGGGAATACAAACTTCTCAACTTTGACCAGCACATCATATAGTATCCCCACATACTTCATCACAGTGCGATCAATTATCAATAAACACATGCTTGTCGGAGTAGGGGCGCCTAATCCTAGCTTTTTGAAGACTACAAGGGACATCAAATTAATACTAACACCTTGATCACATAGTGCCCTTGTGAACTCCACATCTCCAATGATTGATGTCACACAAGTTACACCTCTTTTTTAAAGGATAAAGCAGTCGTTGTTAAGATATAGAACCTAACCAAGGTTAGGATCGAACCCACAGTTAATACGTAGACTCACGAGAATTCACTAATTTTCAATTTGAATGGTTAACCAACTCAATTCCCCAAAGGTTGGTTTGCAATAATCAATTGAGAAAATAAAACTATGCTAACAAGCATAAGATAAATCAATATAGAGAGAAACTAGGGAATTGTGTTCTCCATGATTCCCCAACTCAGTATCACTAGATAACCTAATTCTTTTCTAGTGTATAGCCTTCTGGACGGTAATTTAAGTTCACCACGTCCTTTGGTCAAAGATGAGAGGCGAATTTCACTATGTGACTTGGCCCATCTCCATAGGGTGCATTGCTAAGCATTACCTATTAGTCCCAGTACAACCTCTCCTTGTCCTAGTTCAGTTGATTAGACGAGAGAAATCTATTGAATCCTATTAATTAATCTCTTTTCCTATTCATTACTACCTAGGTCTTGTCAGTAACACTAAGTGAGTTCTAATGTTTGCCACCACTAGAAAATATGCAAAGCGAAGAGAATTAATTAATACATACATACACCTTCCAAGAATTATGAATTATCCGATTTTACTTTGTTAGTTCTTCATGATTCTCACAACCCTAGTTGTGGATTTAGCTACTCATGTTATGTGTAGATGAAAGAATTATGAATTGAGAGGACATACTTAAACGCTTACATAATGGAATTAAGAGCAACCAATCCAACTTTAATAAGAACCACAAGCTTCAAAATCAAATTCAACTTCAAGTGATCTCAAAGACATTCTTATAATTTTCTCACTCTAAATTAGTGAGCTCTCTGAGTACTACTCAAAACTAACAAGAATTCTGAAAAATAACCTAAAACCCCTATATATAATAATTAAAATTAAAAGCCTAAATGACTTAGGAGAACTAGTCGACACGTGTTACAAAAGCACTTTACAACCCATATTGACTTTTATGGAGCGTAATCGTGGTCTCGTACATTATTTCTAGAAAGCTGGACTACAGCTTTACGACACCCCTTTACGACTCATAATATTATTTACGACCCATAAAGGGAGTCTCGTCTGATGAACTTCAGAAAGTCTTCATCCTTTGATCCTCAGACCATGAAACCTCTTTTACGACTCGTAAATTGCTCTACTACTCATCTGCATGTTTATAGAATCACTTCAAAAATTTGGCCCTCATCTGGAATTCCTTACGAAACCTCTTTACGGCTTGTAGAATGATCTATAACATGTAAATGGTCTCGTATAACAGCAAAACTCTGCAACTTTGTACTTTTCTATCAAAATCATGGTAAACCTGTAATCCTGCAAAGATAAACGCAAGAACACATAAAAAACAACTAACATCACATTGAGAACACACAACATTCAAAGTTTTAATCATCAAAAGTGTTATATTTTGGAAGCACATCAACACCCTCAACTTAAAATTTTTGGTTGTCCTCAAGAAACAGACTCAATCTATATAGACAATACAGTAACACACAGATCTTAATCCCATGGCATACATCACATATATCTCAAACTCAGAGACCCACACCAACTTTTAAAAACAGGATCAGATAGCTATCTAGCAAACCAATACAAACGGGTGCATGTGAAAACCTAACTATGAAAAGCAAGGGAGTAACAACTATCCACAATCACTGAACAAGTCAAGTGCTAACAATGCAATGCAAGTACCCTCACTTAAAAAAGTCCCATATCTGATACTCAATGATGTTTTTTTTGTTTAACCTTGGGACTATACAAAATCACTCACTCTTACAAATGATATTCAAGCATTATATCTAATACCACATGCTTGCCCCTGTACTCATGACTCAGACCTTCAACCAACTGGACTAGGATCACATTAGGACTTTCTTGGCTTGTAACGAAGGTTCAAGGGGCTTTGGTATGATCTTACGGGAAAACAGTGAGTAAAGGGCCTCCTTGACACTGTGATTTTCTACACCTTTTCCCTACCAATTCTATTATTTTCACCTTTATTCGCCCTTTTTCCTATGTCAAACTTTTTGGGTGCTTTCTTATTATTTTTTTAGCTTTTTGCCTTGTTTTTACACTTCATTTTGCTTTTTAGCTCACACTAAGGCATCTCTTTATTTTTCTTCACCTAGTACATGATTTCCCCCTTTTTCCTTTGTATCACTAACTCACCCCCATACTTTTGACTTTTACCCTTACACTAGCCACCCTCAACTTAGGCTTTTGGCCTGTGTTGAGGTGCACAATATCCATCCTCCGAACCAGGGTCACTTTTGGTAGCCACCTCAACTTAGGCTTTTTGCCTCAGTCAAGGTGCACAATGTTCAATGAAAGACCAAGGCCAGTTTTCGGAATTTTTTCACTAAGCAAGGCTAGGTTAATTAGGTGTTTTCAAAGAATAGGTACATGTTAGGCTCAACCATTAGGAACAAGGGGTTATATCATCCTTTTGGTTGGTTATTTTAGGGTAAGTGGACTATTTAAGAACTATGGCCTAAGATCCTTTCCTAAACCTATTAATCTACAATTTCACTTAGAGTAACAGGGCAAGTTCTGAATTAGCACAAAACATAAATTAGGCAAATTAAGCTCACACTCACATGGCACTGCATACATTATCAAAAAAAGATTCTCAGATGAAGCCTTTATCTTCCTTTTACCCTTATTTATCAGAACAAACATTGTCACTCACCTAAACTTGTATGGTTGCTATCTAACTACTAATCAAATTTCTTTTTAGGTATCATTATTTCAAACAAAAGACAAAAACATGATATATGCACAAGTAGTGCTATGCTACAAATATTATCTAAACATCCTCAACGTGTCGGTTCAACAGAAAGTAAATATCCATAGGTAAAAAGACCATAGGTAAGAAAACCCAAGGTTAAAAAATTGGGGTGATTACGGACCCTAAGCTACTCAGACTTTACTGAGGCTCATAATTTCCCACACCCCATCGAAAATGATGTTCATTGTCCGCGATGCAATAAATGAAAGAAAAATAAAACTAAGGGGTATAAACGGTACATACCTGGTCGCCTAAGCACCAGGGTTCCTTGGGTTGCCTCCCGAGCAGTGTCTAATTTATTATCGCGGCACAACTTGGAAAAATTGGTTACTTAGACTTCACCAATTGCCCGAACGTTATTCTTCAAATCATCTGGATGCTTCATGTACTGATAGATATTGAAGATGACTTCTTTCTCATTCAACTTAAACCTGAGTTGATCAACTTTCATATCCACTAGTGCTTACCCAGTGGCTAGGAATAATCTTCCCAAGATGATTGGGATGTCAAAGTTAACTTTGCAATCTAGGATCACAAAGTTTGTGGGAAATATGAACTTTTCCACGTTGACCAGCACATCATACAGTATCCCCACAGGCTTCTTCACTGTGCGATGTTGTCGGGGTAGGGGTTCCTAATCCAAGCCTCTTGAGGACCGTAAGGGGAATCAGATTAATGTTTGCACCTAGATTACACAGTGCCTTTGTGAACTCCACATCTCTAATGGTGCAGGGTATGGTGAAATAATCGAGATCTTCTCGCTTTTAAACCAAGGACCTCATAGCAATAGCACTGCAATGTTGAAGCTCTTGGGAGAGCTCCTGACTCACAGTGCACTTTTTAGTGACCAAGTCCTTCATGTACATTGTATACCCTTGCATCTTCTCCTATTCCTCACTGAGAGGGATGTTGATAGAGAGCTGTTTGAGCATGGAGAGAAAGTGCTTGTATATGCCTTCCTCCTCCCTCTTTTTGATTCTTTGAGAGAAGGGAGGAGAAAGCCTAGGAATGGGTTTCACCTTCTGTGGTTCATTAGTAGGTTCTCTCACCCCATCCTTGCAATGATCATCTCCTTCATCGACATCTTGAGCTACAACCCTCTGCTCACGAACATCTTTCTTATCGACCGATATGGTAGATCGAGGGTTCTCATGCCATCCTGAGACTAACAACCATACACTGCCTATCATTTTTAGGATTTTGAACTATGTTGCATGACATTGTACCCCTCTGACGCTGATTGAGTTGAGTCGACACTTGACCAAACTATTTTTCCAGCTATTTGATCGCCACATAATAAGACTCTATCTTTTGATTGATACTAGAGATCTCTGTTTTCATGCCCCTTAGGGTCTCATCTTGTGTCTTAGCCTTCTTCAATAGGCGGGCCAACATTTCCTCAATTCTAGGATTGTTTATACCTATTTCGCAGTTGCGTGGTGGCACATAAGGACCATTTCTGAAGCCTTCTTTGTGATCCCAATATACATCTGGACCCCTATTCCTATCATAGTAACCTCCGCGGTTGTCCCTGTAAGCTCTATCTCTATAAAGTTCTGACCTTGGTTTCCTTGACCCTGGCGCTAATAGTCCTGATTGGACCCTTGGGCATTGGTCCAGAAACTCCCTGTCTGATCTGCCACAAAACATGTGTCCTCCTCAGAGTATGGCTCCTCATACATGGGTGCACCTGGAGGTTGATGAACCACTGCATTTACTCTCTCTTGGTTCTGCTTTATCATAACCTCTATGCCTGTGCGGATCTGAGCAAGTTGTTGCATGATTTCTTCATTAATTCTAGCTTGCTCTGGACCTACATGATCACTTTGTAGAAGCTATAACCTACTACCCCATGCACGATTGGTCTTGATTACTCTCTATTTTTGCTCTACGATCCTTGCAAATGATTGATCCAAAACCATTCCCCCAATGATAGTGTTAGCACAAGTTTGATTGTTCTCATCAAGGTAATGGTAGAAAATCTCCACCAAAGCATCATTGACCATCTTGTTATCAAGGAAGCTCCTAAAACATTTAGTGAACTGCTCCGAAGTAGTACTGATCGAATCAATAGGAAATTTCTTGAAGTTGTTGATATGATCCTTCAGTATGAGCTTCTTTGATTTGGGGAAGTACCTCTCTAGAAAGGCTCCCTGCAAATCTTCCCAACTGGTGATTGAACTCTATGGGAGCTTTGATAGCCATAATGCTACATTACCATAAGAGACAACGGGAAGACACGAAGTCCCACAACATCTGTAGGCAGATTTTATATTTCCATCACACTCTTGAAGACAAATGCGACACTGTGTAGGTGGCTATAAATGAAATATAAATATGAATACAATTTGTACAAACCTGATTTAATGCATCATTCAGATGGAGATGATGAATCAAATATAGATTGGTGTGTCATGCTGGAGGAGATGACGCTCCAATAATAATTTAACTGTCACGTTGAAGGAAGTGACACTCCAATAATAATACAACATGTCACGTTGAAGGAGGTGACTACCCAATAATAAATCAACACATCACGCTGAAGGAGGTGACAATCCGATAATAAATATGTCATATTGAAGGCAGTAACGCTCCAATAATAATAAATTAATATGTCACGCTGAAGGAGGTGACGATCCAATAATAACTTTAACGTGTCACGCTGAAGGAGGTGACGATCCAAATATAACGTTAACGTGTCATGCTGAAGGAGGTGACGATCCAATAATGATAATAATAAATGTGTCACATTGAGGGCGGTGACGCTCCAATAATAATAAATTAATATGTCACGCTGAAGGAAGTGACGACCCAATAAAAATCCAACTTGATTCAAACATAGGATCCCTGAAATAGACAAACAAACTAGCAAACCCCTTATGGGGTGGTTAACCCAACAAAATCATATGTCAAGGCTCTCGAATAGACAAGTAAAATTCATAAACCACTTATGGGGCGGGCAACCCAAAAATTCTAGAATATTAACCCTCACATGGTCAACAAATACGTATGCTTAAATAGATACGTGACGATCAACCTAATGTACAAAGCGGAAACCATATTGACAGGTACATTCGTCATGGTTACGACAACCTCTTTTTTAAGAGATAGAAAAATCGAAGTGAGATGGCTGAATTCTTTTGCACGAAGATTAAAGCCTTTCTCATCTTCTTTTGAAAAACTCAATAAACTTTGAGTTTATCGCACGATATCTTTAGCCATTGCTGAAGACTTGAATTGACTTGTAACCTTAGTTTTTGTGAAGATATGCAACCTTCAGCGCCTATTGATTTGATAGACTTTTTGTTCATCCTTGCAACATTTATGGAATAACATCATATCCAGCTTCGATACTGATTTCAATATTGTCCCAACTTTACTAGCATAGCCACCTGCAAAACTTGAGATCAAACATCAATAGATATAATACAATAAAGTATACATTTAAAATAAAGTAAGGTTATATCATTCGGCGATAAAGGTCAGGATATGGTAAACGTAGAGCTGATCTCAATCGTGACTTATCACTAATTGTTGTTTGCTCCTTTGCAATTCCATAGTCTTTGCACACGTTCCGTATCTAGCGATGCTGGCTTGATTCTTTTGAGCTTTGAGAATCTATCAAACTTGTGTCTAATTCACTGCAAAATATAGTGAAAGTAATTAGAAATCATCTTGATGTAATATAATAAATTGAAGATAACATGAGATGAGAAATTGTGTGATTAATTATGTTGTGGCCATGGTGCGTGTAAGTGACGCCTTATGCTTGAAGGTTTTGACATCATCATTTCTGTGATTCCATTGTCCCTGCATCCAAAGAAAAATTCTTAGTTTGAGAGACTGATTTGTGTTGGCCTTGTCCTCGTGCTCCTTTATGCAATTGACCTGCACACTCCTCCGCTCTTTGAAACGTAGTTTTAGTGGAATTTTTGAGGACCCTCCTCAAGAATTCTGCCCCCGTTTTGTAACACAGAAGAAGTCTTATCCTCTTTGCAATTTTCAATGAATTTTGTTTTGTTTGGACAGATGCCCCAGTTGCAACTTCTAACTCCGAATCCTCAGAGAAAATTTTCTTCAACAGAATTTTGAGATCCTCTCAAAATTCTGCCCCAGTTTCCATTGTAAAGAGGAATGAAAGTTTTACAGGCATATGACCGAGCCGGTGTGGCGCCTACGTATCCCGTAGATATAGGAATCAGGTAAAATGTAGTTCCAAAATAAAAAGGGAATTGAAATTTTTTAGATACTGTGACCGAAGCCGATAAAGGCCGCCTACGTATTCCACTTAGGGAAATCAGGTCGAACGTAGTTCACATTACAAAGAAAACATTCCAAAAGAAATAAAACCATAATGTGCCATTACAAAGGATAAAAAGTAATAAAATGCGATTACAAGAAAAAGAAATACTGAACTTCAAATGCAGGACCGGAAGATGTCAAAACACAATCTATGGAGAATGTCCTCTCTTCTTCGTAACTGGTTTCCATTAACTACCCCTTGTGCTCGGGAAGTGGATTGTTTTTCACATCCAGAGCCTGTGCAAGTTCAACTGCCTTGTTATCAATCAGGTCTTGAATCTTGTGCTTAAGGGTGATACACTTCTCTGTATCATGTCCAGCAACCCCTGAGTGATAGGCACAATGCTTATTTGGGTCATACCAATGAGCTGAAGTGTTCACAACTTTAGCTTCTATTGGGTGGAGTAACCCTGCTGTTTTCAACCTCTCGAAAAGAACAGCCAATGGTTCTGCCAATGGAGTGAAGACTCGAGGGGGTTTTCTCTCAAAATTAGGACGAGGTGCATTATTTTGCACCGGTCATGGAGCACGATATGTTGCTTGCATGTTGTAGACGGGGTATTGTGCAGTGGGATAGCCTGGTGGTGGCACACGATTATATGAGGCAGATCCCCGAGTCATTATCGCCATAACTTCTTTTTCTTTCTTCTTTCCAATTCCAAATGAACCATTCTGGAAAGCTCGATTACTTGTAATTCTCCCTGTCTTGAGACCATCCTCAATCATTTCTCCAGCTTTGATGACTTCGGCATATGTTTTTCCACCCATTGTCACCATTCGTTCATAGCATTCTGCATCCTGAGCTTGAATGAAGTAGGTAATCACTCTGCTTCTTCCATTGGTGGATGTACTCTAGATGCCTCTTCTCTCCAACGTATGGCATATTCTCGGAAGCATTCCGTTGATTTTTGCTTTAGCTTTGTTATGGAGATTCTATCAGGAGCGATCTCAACATAAAAGTTATAATGATCCATAAAAGCGTTAGCCAAATCATCCCAAGTGCGCCATTTAGTCAAATCTTGCTTAGAGTACCATTCCAAAGCTCTTCCAGTCAGACTTTGATTAAACAATTTGATTCTTATCCCTTTGTTACTCCCAACACCAATCAACTTTTCACAATAGACTTTAAGTGAAAGATTGGATTTCCTGATCCGTCAAACTTCTCAAACTTTGGAATCTTATAACCGGGTGGCAGCTCAACATCAGGGAATGTACACAACTCTTTATATTTCACACTCTGATTACCACCGAGTCCACGAAGGTCTCTCATAACATCCTCTAGGACCTTCATCTTCCTATTCATTGCTTCTATATCAACGAGCTTTGCATCATTTTCAACTTCGACATAGTGATCAACATCTTGATGGTAAAACCTCGGAACCTTGACAACCGGTGGAGTAGTAGCATGAGTATAGATTGGTGGAGCGTAATGTGTCGTAGTTGGAGCCTTCGAAGAAGCAAAGGTGTACACAAACGGAGCATTCTGAGTCGGACGAGTGAACGGAGTACTTTGAATTTGTGGAGAGGCGACAAAAGGATTTCCTTGATCAAACTCATTCGAGACGAGTGAACGGAGTACTTTGAATTTGTGGAGAAGCGACAAAAGGATTTCCTTGATCAAACTCATTCGAGGTTGGGAGCGAAGGCATCACAGGATCCTTTTGGCGGGCATCCAGAGATAAGTTTTGGAAAGCAGCTTGGTACCGTGTCACCATAAGGCTTAATTCAGCAACTCTCTGCTCTAGACGAGCAATGACCTCCAAGTGTGGTTTTGTTCCCGTACGAGTGTCGGCCGTGACAGATGAAGCAGGGAATCCCGATGATGTGGCGGTATTGATCGAACTGGAGTCCATTTTTTAACGAACTTTCTTAGTAGTCCAAGTAAGGGATGATGAGTCAGTAGTGACTTTCTCGGCCTTAGACCGTGTGAAATACGAATGTTCTGCCGGCGGATATTCAAAAAGCTTTCTTTGGCAAGTTTGACCAACACAAATTGATCTCTCCTCTGTTTAAAAGAAAAACTCAAAAGGTGAAAGAGTTAGTCCATTAATAATAATCAATCAAACAACAATAACGTTTGTTTTGCCTAAACGGATTAGTCCAAAATTCGAAGAATGAGATATTATAAAAGAATGACCAAATGGACAAAATTTGATCATTTAATGGACTGAAATGAAAATTTGGATCATTTAATGGACTGAAATGAAAATTTGATTATTTAACGGACTGAAAAGAAAATTTGATTATTCAACGGACTAAAATTTTCTTTTAATAATTTAACGGACTAAGATTAATAGATTTTATGTCTGGGATAAAATATTTACAAACTGACTTTCTGAAAGATCTAACTAAACGTAAAAATATTTTAAAATATTTGATTTGAAACGGAGTATTTGATAATTTCAGCTATTTTATATGGAATATATATATGTGTGTGTGTGTGTGTGTATATATATATATATATATATATATATATATATATATATATATATATATATATATATATATATATATATTTCAAGGATAACAAGGTTACCGTGAATTTGAATGATGACCTAATTAAAGAATGATTTTAGACGTTCCGACAATGGACTCAAAATATTTTTTTTAAAAGACTTAAATAATTAAGTTTATATGCCTAATGTATTCTACGATTTTGGAATGGAATAATGGACCAATCATGTTTGAGGCAAAATGTATGTATTTAACATATAAGTCAAACAACACAAATAAATCAAATTATATATCATTGCCACAACATAATACCAAATATAACGTGTCCTAATATACATATGTGACCCTTTATGCCAAGGGTAGGCCTAACGATTTGAAGGATGTATCACACCATTTAAAACGTTCCATTGCCCCAAAAATAATTACAACCTTTATAAATAATTAAACGGGGATACATAATAGGGAAAGAGGGATACAAATCATCAGTCCCACGCAGGGGTACAATACTAATCTAAGCCTTCAAAATAGATCTTTCTTCTAGAACTTCCCAATGTCTCCATTAAAAATGATCTAAACCTATCTATTAAAAATGAAAAACACCCGACAGACAATGGCTCGTCAAATGGTGTATACAACCTTCAAAATTAAACAAATAAATATGATCATCCAATTGGGCCGGGGGCCACTATGGACTCAAGGTGGTCTTTCTAATGGGCCCGATACGCCTTACGTATTGGGTCGTCTTAGGTCAATGCTCCTACAGGGTTTTGGTATCGCTCTATGCTAGGTGGACTAAGAGTGAGTTTAATTTTGACTGTGAAAAGGTAACCCGGGCGGACAACCTGGGCTGGGGAAGTTAACGACCGTCGACCCCGCAAGATTGACTCATTTCGCTAGGGTACCCCAATGGAAATTTTGGATTAAACGGCTGCGACCCGCATAACCATCATTTTAGTGAAAAAATAAAAAAAATGTCAAGTGGCGGAATATGCTATGCATGATATGACATTTAAATAATTAAACTCAAAATATAACATAATTAAAAATTTAAACAAATAAAACACGAACAAAGAAATATTCAAACAATTAATAAAGTTAGCTAAAATACCTAATCTAGTGGTTAGAACCTAATTAAAATCCCCAGCAGAGTCGCCATTTTTGTTATTGTGAAAAATGACTTTGGTTTCGAAAATTCGATATATTACTTAATTAATTAAAGTAAAACCGAATCTTTGAGATATTTAGAGTCGCCACTTGATTTTTAAAGAAAAATCAAGAAAACTATTTAAATATTTTAAAAAGACTTAACAGAAAAAATCTTTTAAAAATCCAGAGAAAAGGTTTGGGTTCATATTTTCACTTCGAGAAGGTTTTACGCTCTCGAAATGGCTACTAACATGCGGTTATCCGGCGATTAGGTAGTTTTGAGTAACTTTCAAAAATATTAATTTATATTATTAACTAGAAAACGTTTAAGTGAAATATTCCAAAATTAGGAAACTTAACATTTAAGATCTTAATCACATTTTGTTCAATTAATATTAATCAAGTAAAACTACTTAAAAATAACCAAGAAGAATATAATATCAAAATCCACCCTAAATTTTACTTAATTAGAGGAGTCGGTGAAATAGGCTAGATGACTATAATTTTGAAGATCCCCTAAAATATCTAAGTATTAAAAAAAAATAAGAATTCATAAATTGTTTTAAAGAAAAAGTTTGGAGTATTTTAAAGATAATCTATGAAATCTAATTTTTCTAAAAAAGGTTTTTGACACCGAAATTCAAAGACGTGAAAATAACATAGATGACTAACTTTTGGGGAACTTTAATTAGATTTGAAACATATAAAACACCAAATTAATGTTAGAGTTAGAAATAAAACAATCAATATCACAAACAAGTAGAAAACATAACAAATAATTAAAAGAAATAACGATTGGGCTTGGCAGGCCCAATTTCATTAACCGTCCTAATTTCTACATTTGGGCCTGCCATTCCCTTGGGCCTTTGCTGCTGCTGATAGGGCATTTGGCCCATTTTTTCTGCTGCAACGAAATTAGGGCTTTTGGCCCTTTTCCCTTCGGGTTAATATTGTTTATACATTGGTTGTATACCAATGTATATAACATGTATATTGATGTATATACACCAAAATTCTTGTATATCCTTGTATCACACCCTCTTGAGAATTGTAAATTAATTCTTCCCATCCATAAAGACGTTGACTCGAAGAAATGCAAATACAAAGTCACAAAGGACTCGGATGGTGTCACATGCAACAAACGATTAAGAGTATAAGTAACTAATCATTAACTTAATATAGCAAATAATTTTATATAAAAAAAATTTGTTGGTAGCAAAATGAAGTTAGATCTTGTCACAACTTAAAGTGACGACACTACATTGATGCAACGGCATGTAGTAGTAATAAACCGAGCTAAATATGTCTAACTCTTAAGCAACTAATCACAAATAATTAGGAGTCAATGACCAATATTTACAACAAACAAGTTGAAGATACAATTGAAGCAGTGAAGTAAAGTTTGGGTATTCATAAAAACGAAAAAAAAAAAAGGAAAACAAGCAAGCTTCTAGGAAGTCTAGACAAGCTAAGCAAATAATATTAAGATCATGGACTCCCAAAAGTTTCAAGAGATGAATAAATGGTTTTAATAAGAACATAAAACGCATAAAGTGTACATAAATCAAGGATAAAGAAAATAAACACATAGATGAGAGTATAGGCAATTTTGGTTTTTAAACATTTAAGAACTCATGATCCATGAATCAAAACCTTGAATTCTAGCAATATTCAGGCAACAACAAAAGAGCGCGAACTTTGCAGCAAACCAAAAGCAGAGGAATCAATGGAAGAGATTGGTTTTTACGAAGCTAGGATTCAATTTATCTACCATATGCAAATGAGACACAAACAACTACACATTCACCATGACCTTAGTAAGCGACTTAGACCGTTACAGTCGACCAAAACAATACATAATGACATTTTTTAGATCAGTAGAACAACAACCAGCATGTATTAATAGTATTAAACCAGACAATAATATCAGGCCACAGGCATCAAACCAGACAACAATATGATACGATAAAAGAGAAAAAAAATGAATGAGACTAAGAGTAATCACCTTTATCGGAGCAGCGAAACAGGACAAAATGAGCTCGAGAAGCGACCTCCTATCTCTTCGACTTCAAAAGGCCGAACCACTGTGAAATCGTACCCCCAAATTCTTTCGAAATTTTAGAGCTTAAAAAGCTCTAAATCATGTGTTTTCGGAATTCAAAACTGATTCCAGGAAACCAGAAAATGCCCCCAAACCGAAAGTAAGAGTCCTCCAAAAGATCTCCTAAACCAAAAGACAAACCCCCAAAAAAATCCAAAAATCCGAGAGCCCAAAAAAAATCCCCCAGACCGTGAACCAAAAGGGGTATAAATATCCAAAGATTAGGGCAAAAAACGGGGGCAAAATCATCCTTTTGAGTCGATTTTGAATCTTCAATTTGAAACCCTTCTACAAGTCTCACATCTTAGCCATCGATTTTGAATCGATGGCTTAGATGTGAGGCATGTCGAGGGTTTCTGGCGTGCATGGAAAAGGGAGTACGTGGTTTGACCATTTTTTGCTCAAAAACGGCACTGCCATGGCTGATTCAGTACTGTTTTTTTGGTTGCTTTCGAGTTTGGTTTTGGTTCTTTGACTGCGACGGGGGAGGGGTTAGGGAGGACGAGTTTGACTTATTTTTGCCTGAAAATGGGCACTGGTGCTTCTGGTTTTTGGTTGTTGGTCGTCTGGTTTTGCTAGAAGAAAAAGAAGAAAAGGACGAAGAGAGAGAGGATGGGGAAAAAGGAAGAAACGCGTGGAAGGGGTAACTAATGAGAGAGTGGGCCGGGCCGGGGGTGTGCGGACTGGGCTGGAAGAATTGGACTGGGGATTGGGTTTTGGGCTTAGGACTAGGATAGTTTGGGCTAAAAGGGGTATTTAGAATTGGGTTGGGTATTTTGGGTATTTAAAAGAAAGAAAGAATTAAAAAGAGTTAAAAAGAATTTAAGGAAAAGATTAAAAAATTAAACATTTAAATTGCAAATATCCCCAATTGGAAATCAATCGATTAATTTGACCACGAGATGAATTAATATATATTAATTAAGGAGCTTTTAAATATTGACAACTTAAAATAATCAAATTAACTACGGGATAATTAATCTTAAAATAATTAAAGCAAAGTGGTTAAAAATAAAATCTATTTTGAGAATTTTTTTTTTTGAAAAAATTAACGAAAATACTTAACTATTAATACTTGACATAAATGTATATAATATGCAATATATAAACATAATAAAAATCAAAAGATTTAAACTTAAAAATCACTTAATACATTTTTGCATTTTTGAAAGCTAATTATTTCAAATTGTTAAAATCAAAAGCTCGATGATTGATTTATATTATGGAGGGTCAAAATTGAGTGTCAACATTTTTTAGTCTAATTTTGTTCATTTATTGTTTTGGTAAAATAATTACATTCGATTATGTAAATGAAAAACAAAAAAGAATTATATTTTATTGAAAATTTTAGTCAAGCATTTTAGCTTTTTAAGTGATAACCTTCTACAATTAAAATATTATAAGAAAATGTATGAAGAAGGTTTGGGGTGGAGGGAGGGTACACAAAGTTATATTTTTTTAATAAAATATAATAAATAAATCTAAACAACGAAAAATTATGGATAGACGAATTGGCAAGCTATTGAAATGGTAGCTTGCAATGTGAAATTTGTAAAATAAAAGAAAAAAAAAGAATTAGCAAAATACTTATTTTCCTCCTAATTTGATATGACTCTGATGAATAGATTGAGTCTTTCTCTAAATAATTCTTCTTACCTTTTGAAATACTAATCACTCTTCTTATAAAATTCTCAATCAAAATAAAAAAATTTCGTTCAACATATATCTTATATGAAGAATCAACGTTCTTTTAAAAGATCTTATTTTAAAGAGAACTATTTTACATGATCTTCTCCGTACATCTATATCTTCAGAAGAATTATGAGATACTCATGACATCTCAATTGCGAAATTTAACACCCGTCTATTTATTATCATTATTAGAATAAGAGGTTAAGTGAAAGAGTCCATTATTGTTGGTTACAAATACTCTTTTATTTTTAATTTTATAGGTTGAATAAACATAGAGAGGTGTCACATCAGACTGTGTACATCTAGCTTTATATAGATTTAGATTTGAATTGAAGTAATATTTTTATTCTAATATTGTTCATTTATTTTTTTGTATAAATAATTACATTTTTGTAAATGCTTGTTGACATCCAATTTTTACCCTCCGCGGTATAAATTAATCATGGAGCTTTTAATTTTAACAATTTGAAATAACTAGCTTTCAAAAATACAAAAAAATAGTTTTAAGTGATTTTTAGGTTCAAATCTTTTAATTTTAGTTATGTTTATATATTGTGTATAATATATATTCATTTCAAGTATTAATAGTTAAATATTATATTTTTGTTAATTTTTCAAAAAAAAATTCAAATTGATTTTATCTAAAATCATTCTACTTTAACTATTTTTAGGATTAATTACCCCGTGGTTGATTTAATTATTCTAAGTTGTTGAAATTAAAAAGCTCTTTAATTAATTTATATTAATTCATCTCGTGGTCAAATTAATCAATTGATTCATATGATCACACTTTAATTGGTCATATTTATTAAAGTGAGTAATTTTTAAAATCTTCCCTTAATCCATTCTTTAATCCCAAAACCTAAAACCCAAAATCCAATTCCCATTTCTTTTAATCCTAATTGCAACTCAACTATTCCTAGCCCAACACCCATTTTCAGGCCCAATTCCCGCCGACCCAATTATTTCTCTTCCCAACACAAATCCTATTCCCAATCCAATTTTTCCCTAACCCAACCCATATTTTCCCCCGACCCAGCCGAACAGTCCTAACATTTACCCCTAATACACGCCCCCCTCTTTCGTTTTCTCTGCTTCTCTTTTCCTCTTCTTCCTCCTTACACAACAGACGACCACCAAACAGAGAAGAATGACCAGCACCTTTTTCAGGACAAACGACAACAAACTCGTACCCACGTACTCCCACTACGCTCTCCCCTTATCCGTTCATGTCAGAGAAACTCTCAATGTGTCTCACAATTATGGCCCGTGATTACCCCTCGTAGAGCTCATCCCATACTTAGCCAATTTTCAACCTCCATAGACAAATCTATGAGCCAAGGATTATGACCCTATTCCCTTATACAGATCGTAAATGACCTTTTGTACATTGAAGAAAAGATCTCAAATGATTTCTAAGTGTCACTGGGTTCTATGAACCTAGTCCACAACCTATAAACACAGTTATGATCTATACTTAGTTTCGTCCTGTGAAGTCAAAATTTTCCAACTTCTAAATCCCAACATGGGCTTAATCTATGAGCTGTATATTTAACCATGACCTATATAGGACTTTCGTAAATCACCCAAATGTTTTCCAAAATTTTCTAAGTCCCAGGGCCATCCATGAGACCCTCATCTATATCTCGTGAAACTATTTATGAGATATAGACTAGGCTAGTGATTCCTATACCAATCCAGTTCTGCAACTTTTCTTCCTTTTTTGGAATTCTCTATTTATGGGGGTATTATGATTGTAACAACCCATCTTTAGATAGAAGTCTCACATCAGCTAAACACAGAGAGGTGTGGGGTATATAAGTAATCATGCTTTACTTGCTGGTGACGCATTTTAACCCGTGCAGGCATAGACCCAAAGTGTAAAATATCACTAGTAGGCTATGATGTTATAAATTAAGCCACTCTTGTGTCATCCTTATTTTTCAGACAGAGTCCAACTAATTTTAGACAAATTGCGGTGAGACAGGGGAAATCTCAGTGTTGAGTCTAAGTGAATCTCATATGGTGGGACAAACTTCAGCAAGGACACTGAGTCCATAGAGAGGGTGTATTTAACAACCCATCTTTAGATAAAAGTCCCACATCAGCAAAACACAGGAGAGATGTTGGATATATAAGTAAATAGGCCTTACCTACTGGTGATGCATTTTAAAGTTGTATGGCTTAGGCCCAAAGTACACAATATCATTAGCGAGCTAGGCTATCATAAAATATCTCTTCTTGCTGGAATGAGATGAAAGTTAATTTGAGTAGAATAGAATGGATATCTAAAAAGCTTAACATGAATGCTATGATGTATGTTAAACATCAAATTCATGAAAATTTCAAACTTTTGCTCAAAACAACATTTAAAATGCATTTCATGAGCATGCATGCATATGAAATGACATAAAAAAGCTAAAATGTAGAAATTTAGAGGATTTGAGCATGAATAAGTAAGTACCTTGGGCTGGAATGGAAGAAAAGTGTAACACCTCCCACGCGACTCGGAAAGTTCTTATGGTGTATTTCTTGAATATTGTAAAATCCATATGTTTTTTGGCAAATCAAAGTTCGTATTCTTTTTTAGGAGGAAATTTTGTGTAGGAAAAGGTCTCCTTCGATTTTTAGGTCAAACATATCGACAAATAATTTTTCACATGAAATTGCTCTTTTTAGCAGGGTACGCGACCTTTTCATGTGCGGAGATGGTCCAAGATAGTAAAAAGGGGTATAAACCCATCCCTAGGCCAAAATATGAAAAAATTGAACTTCGTGCAAAAATGATCTTTCCTGGAGCAAGTCCGCATCGCCCATTAGTTTCATTCATGTGTAATTTTTTCTGAAAATTTTCAGAATCAAGTGAGTGCAATTAGGACATATACCAACACTCTTATATACGTGAACCCCCAAAATTTCTCTCATTTTTAGCTCTAAATCTTTCTTAAATTCTCTCTAATTCATCCCAAAACCTTCCATTATTCCTCTTCCAAAAGTTTTACAACTTCTAGGGTGTCAAGCTCACCTATTGAAGACTAAGATTCAAGGAGATTCGCACAAGATTCTTCAAGTTCAAGACATTAAGGTATGTGGGTTTTTCATCCATGGGTTGTTTCACCCATGGAGCCCCAAAACCATTTCTACTAATTTCTCTAAAATTTATGATTAATCTTTTATGGGTATCTCTTATTACGCGTATTGTGCATAAGATATGTTGAGAATCATCATCTATTGAGTTGAATTGCATGATTTCCTTTCAAGGATTTTCTCTTATGAGCTAATTTATGATATTCAAAGTTATGAATGTTATAATACCATGAGACATTATGAAGTTGACGATTTTACGAGATGAATTTCATGTTTATATAGCTATGTTTTTTAATATTAACGATCTTTGCGGTAGATCAGGGGCTGAGCAACACCCTCAGGTCTTAGCATTAATAATAAACAAACCAAAAGTACAATAGAGGGTGACATAGACCTTACCTCTGAATCTATGGTGGTTCACAAGTCGACCGACCTACTAAGGTCGGTCAAATAATTCCTAATTCTGAAAGAGGAGCAAACCTAGCATTCACGAACCTATGAGAGGACTCCTCTTAGTACAACAATTCTAGGAAAGCAATAAACAAGGGAGACTCTCCCCTTACAAAAAAGGAAGAAATAAAAAATAAGATCTATTCAAAAAACTTATAACCTAAAAATGAAACAACCTCATTGAATAGGATAAGCCAGAAATATAAACAACAATAACAAGGGGCCCCGACATTTTCTCAATCTCAAGGAGGTTTTCTTTTTTACCTTTTTTAACCTCTTTCTTCTGAAGTAGATCATGCCCATAGTACGCACCTCTAACTGTGGAAGGAAGCTGTTGATATGTGTAAAAATGTTGAGAGATGTTAGACCTGTGGCTCCACTTAGCAAGAAGATCAGCTGTGCTATTAGCTTCTCTCTATATGTGATGGCAGTGGAAACTTTTAACTTGTGTAATACTCCTCTTAAGATTAGTGATGAACTGATGCAAGCTCCAAGGGGCCTCAACATCGAAAATGATCCAGGTATTGAGGAGTTGAGGATCAGCCTCCAATAAAATATGATTATAGCCATGTGTGAACACCACTTTATGCCATAAGCAGAAGCTTGGATTTTAGCTTGATTATTAGTGCCAATTCCCAGTGAAACAGTGAAAGAAAAAATCGTAACACCATGTTGATCTCTAAGGATTTCAACCATCTATTCTACCTGGATTACTCAAGGCACTTCCATCTGTAATTAGTTTCAAGAAAGTAGCAGTAGGGGGCTTCTATGAGACACTGGTGATCTTCATTTCCTGAGGACAACTTTCTACCGTATTGATCAGATCTTTCCAATGGTTAGGCCAAGTCAAATATGGAAAAGTGGTGATGAGCAGGTGAGTCACGTCTTTAAAATAAGAAACTTCACTGTAGAGATATTGGGTTTCTTACCACCATACTTTGCAACACACCTATTCTTCCACAAATTCCAATAAATAAAGATAAGAAGGGCCTGAACTAGCAGCTTATGACTTTTATTTTTTGTTTTCCTTTGCGACCAAAAATCAGAAGACTATTTAGGGGAATGTGGCTATGAACAATGCCAAAAAATTCAAAAAAGTATTGCCAAATATGGTTGGCAAAATTTCCTATAATAAAGATATGCTCAATGTTGTCCAAACCAGCTGGTATGCAACGGGAGCATTCAGGAGGATCCACTCCAAAGGTAGTAATTTTATCATTGGTAGGTAACTTCTTCCTCAGGGCCCTCCACAAAAGAAAGGAGGCTTTGAAAGGTATGCTTTTATGCCAAATGAGAGAGTTATTGTGATTCTTTTCCTTTTTCTGTCTAGTAGACTCCCAAGAAGAGTCAATAGTGAATATTCCATTCTTAGTAAGTTTCCATATTGCTACGTCATGTGCATCATCCTGATAATGAACCTTGGTTTGCAGAATCTGAGGCACAAGTAGAGGAGGGGCATGCTGTCTTACCTTGACTCATTCTACTGACCATCAATTAAGAACTAAGCCACCTTGATATTGTTAAGTTTGAAGATATCATTAGTGTAATTAGCCAAAGGTCCAATATGCAACCATTCATCCCACCAGATGGAGAAAGAACCTAAATGAATCCTCCAAGTGATGTCTCTCAACTACCTCTTTATTCCTAGCTAAATACTTCCACACCAAGGATTGACCAGTATTCTATTTCTTAGCAACATGATTAGCCCTCTAACAATAATTGACTCTTAAAAATTGTCCCCACAATGAATGGCAGGATAGTACAAACATCAACAAGGTTTTTCACTCCAATACCACCTTCATCGTGTAGAAAACTAAGGTACTTCCAAGAAGTCTAATGATATTTTTTCCTGTTTTGATCCCACCCCCAAAAGAAATCCGCAGTGATATTTTAATGTACTTGAGAGTTGTTTTGGGAGGAGAGATAGCAGATAAGGTATAATGATCTTGTTGGTCATTTTTGAGTTTATCTATAAAATTACTATTTTGCCCTTTCATAAGTTGTTTTGGACCTATTTTGAACTATCTATATTGTTAGAACTAAAATCTTGAGTTTTAAAAAGTTGAAAATATGTGTTTTGGCATGTTTGAAAGCTTAAGTTGTTGAAAAAGTGAGTTTGTCATACCATTCTGAGTTTTAGGTTGATTCCATTAGCACTAGAACATCAAAATTGGCCTAGAAGAAGTTACAAAACTGAATTCGGAGTTGAAAAGTTTTTAGACCCAAAGTTGCATTTTTAGTGATTTTCGGAGCCAAAGTCAACATTCAGAGTTCGGAAGCTCAAATCAAAATTTCGAAAGTTCCAATAGTTCTGAATAGTGAAACTAACTCTTGAGATAGTCTCATCATAATTTTTGGAGTTGTCGAGGGTAGTTTTGATATTTTGAGTTTTAAATCAGTTTATTTGACTTGCATTGGTAATTGTGTTGAGGAGACCACAAAATCTAGTTTTAATTATTTTGTTGAGTCGGAATCACCATTTCTTGCATAGATACATGTTCAGTTTGTGAAAATTCTTAATTTGGATGAATTTTGAGGGGTCGTATCGAGTTTTTCTGTTGGTCGATTTTTTGCCCGTGCAAAGAGTTTCTAGTGCAATCATGCTTCTACTCTGCATTCGCGAAGGTATATCGCTTGGCCCTCTTCACATTTGTAGAAAATCCTTCGCATTCGCAGAGCATTGCCACATCTTCTCCTCTGCGTTCGCGGAGTATATTTTACACCTGTATCCGTTTTAATTTCGAAAAAATCACCATTTTCAACCATTTCAATATTTCAAGCTTTGGGAGGCGATTTTGGACTAAACCTTTTGGAGATTTATTTTGGGTAAGTATTTTTGACATCTTTTTGACTAAATTCCATGAATTTTATCTTGATTTTGCCTTAAATTTTATTATTTTAAATGTCCAAAATTGGGAATTTTTGGTCTATGTTTTGAAAATTTTAAATGATGATTTCTCCTTCGATTTAAACTCAATTTTTAGTGAAATTTTCACTCACAAACTCCATTTTTGTATAGAACCTCATTTTCAAGTCAATTTCCAGATTTGAAAACATTGAATTTTAGCCTTAATTTTGACCATTTTGCCGCTAAGTATAACTCGTGCCAATATGCCTATCAAAATTCACCTCTTGATGCGTAATATCTATTTTTGATAGCGATCGATCAAATTGGGGATTGCTTGGAGGTTTGAGTTGATTGAAAGCTAGTTCGAGTGCAATTTCGACATCAAGGTAGGTTCGACCAACCTTGTTGGGACTGGAGTTGTGATTGGATATGTTCTTGTGATAATTGTAAGAGATGGATTCATTCATGAGAAATCAGATTGATATGATAAAATTGTGATGGAATTGCAATACATCTTATGCCAAAATTTGGGTAAATTGTGATTCTATTGATAAACTAAGATAAAATCTTGAGCATTGAGATATGATGAATACTAATGTGATAATATTAGACTTGGGATACCATTTGGGAGAGTTATGTGGTAAATTGGTGATAATTATGAAACCGTTGAGATATGAGCATATGTTTAGGACTTGAAGAGTCTGGTTTCGTTCTCATTCTGATTATTGACGAGAGGGTGAAAATAGGAGACTTGTTGATGGCCTTGTGGTACTAGTTGATGCACTTTACATAGCCTTGTGATGTTATGACTATTTTGCATTCCATTATCATGTTATCTTGCTTAAATGTACTCGTATTTTGGTATTGGCATGTATACATCTCATATTGCATTTGTACCACTAAGACACTAAGATATTTGAGACTATCATATTGCTTATGATCTAATTGCCAGCACCAGAGTTCGCCCAGGCATACTATTATTGATATTCATCTTGATATTGTGACTTGACATGCATTGCATCTATGTTGCATTAGTCGTGAGACAAATGTATTACCTAATATCTTCCTCTGGCGCCAGAGTCTGTCGTGGTATCAAAGACCTCTTTTATCGATGCCAAAGTCTGGCGAGGTGTCATCGATGCCACTAACCATCGTGACCCTTGAGAAATTTGTATATGTATGACTAGATCCCCATGTGTTCTACCTGGTAGCTTCAATTTGGTAGATGTATACATCGGCACTAGAGTCTGTCGTGATTTCATCACATACATGGCATTCATACACTACACGTGCATTGCATTATTGACTGTCATTATTATATAATTCCATGCTTATATATGTTTATATTGTGCACTAACCCTTTCCTTGCAGGTGGTAGTATTCTTCATTATTGCGTACTTATTTAATTTTGCTTACCTAGTCGGTTGAACCTACTAGGTATATTTTGGTGTACTCACCCCTACTTCGTTTCCTCTCGACAGATCGAGCACAAGGACCCATACAGGGTAGTTGATCTCATTCTAGTAGAGCATTCTCCATCTATCCTTGATTTTAGCAGTGAGGCTCAGACTTCGAGTCGCCGTAGATCTTTGAGATCTCCTTTTTGTTGTTTTTTAGTTCAGATATTATATTAGACATTATCAGACAACTTGTTTTTTTATTTGAGACAGTTGTATTTTAATCATTCGTACTATCTTAGATTCTATTGTGTTCGTGACTCTAGGTTATAGAATTTTGTTATATATTGTGGTTGCTTTTGCTTTACTTTATCCTCTTTAATTGCAATATGATTTTGGGACGTGACATAAGGTGTAGATAGAGATGGATTGTAAAACATGTTTAGCCAGGGTGACCCTACCACCAAAACTTAGAATTTTTGGATGCCAACCACTGATCTTCTTAACAACTTTAGCCACTAAGTTAGAATAATAAATTATTCTCTACCTCTATATAAAGAGGACAACCAAGATAATTAATAGGGCTACCCTTCTTTGAAAAACTAGTAACATCCTTGAGCAGAATAATAATGTCTTGAGGAGTTTTGAAGTGATCATGAAGTGACTTTTCTTCTTGTTGACAAGCTAGTCAGACACATCTTCATAAGCAGCTAAAGTCTCCATGATTAACTGAAGCAAGTATTTATCAGTAGAAGCAAAGATGATAATCTCATGAGCAAAACTGAGATGGTTGATTTGAGGCCCATTATCTTCCATCTCGAATCCTTTATAATGATGGTAGGAGCGAAGAGCATTGAGATTTCTAGAAAGAACTTTAGCACCAAGAATAAAAAGGGTAGGGGAAAGAGGACCCCCCCCTCTTCGTTCAAAGCCCTTAATAGAATAAAAAAACCCATGCCTTGTACCATTGATGATACTGGAATGCCAGTTACTATTCATGATTCTCCAAATCATGTCAATGAACCTTTCAGCAAAACCGAATCTTCTCAGGGCCAAACATATGAAAGACCAAGATATTCTATCATAGGCCTTGGCCATGTCTGGTTTAATTACAACATTGTCTCCTTACTTAGGCTTCTTAATGCCATGAATAGTCTCTTGAGCTGGCATAATATTTTCAGAGATACTTCTACCCCTTACAAACCTTGATTGATTAGGAGATATAAGGTTTGGAAGGATGGGAGCCAGCCTCAGACAAAGTAGCTTGGAGATGATTTTGTTGGAAAACTTGCTAAGACTGATAGGTCTAAACTCCGTCAACTTGTTAGGATTTTGCACTTTAGGAAGCAACACAAGACAGGCATGATACATTAGCTTGGGCATATTGCTTCCATAGAAAAAGGAGTGAACAACATCAAGGAGATCTTTTGTAATGGCATCCCAACTCACCTGGAAGAACCTACTACCCATCCTATTTGGACCAGTAGAGAGTTAGGATTCATAGAAAAAATAACTTGCTTGAGTTCCTCCATAGAAGGCATGGCCTATAGAGTCTGATTATGGTCTTCACTGACCAATCTAGGAATGTATCATAGAAGATCCTCCTTAATTCTATCCTCATGAACAGTGAAGATATTCCGAAAGTGACTAAAAGCAGCAACAACAATGTTTTCATCACCTTGCACCCAATCGTCATCACCAGTAGAAATTTTGTGAATAAATAACCTCCTTCTCCTACCTCTCATCAGAGTATGAAGGTATTTGGAGTTGGCATCTCCTTCTTTAAACCACTAAAGCTGGTTTTTTTTTTGCTTAAGAATGGATTCCTACAACTTTATGTACCTTATATATTCAACATTAATACAATGAAGCTTAGCTCCGCTCTCTTTAGAGTTGTCATTAATAATCTTTTCTTTAGCAGCCCTAACCCTATCTTCATAATGTCTAACTGTAGCACATATGTCTCCACATTCTCTCTTAGACCAAGGATTGAGAGTAGCAATTAATATTTTCATTTTCTGTTGGAGTCTCCGCATGGGTTTTCCGATAGCTTCTCTAGTCCAGCAACTTCTCACTGTCTCCAAAAAGTATCATTTTCAATCCAACAATGTAGAAACCTAAAATAGTCTTGTCCTTTCTAGGAGCCATTTCCATCATCAAAGGGGTATGATTTGAGCTCATAGTAGGCAGATGATCAATAGTATTCTGGGGCATAATTGTTAACCATTTGTCATCAACCATAGCTCTATCAAGTCTCATTCAAACTCTAACATCAACAACCCTTTGATTACACCAAGTGAAAGGCTGGGCATTGAACCCAAGATAAGTGAGGCAATAGGCTTCAATAATACTAATGAACTTTAAGCTCTTGTTCAAATTATACCTCAGACCCTTCTTTTTTCTTCAAGAGTAGTAATTACATTAAAGTCTCCAACGGTGCACCAGGGAACGTCCATAGAAGAAAACTGAAGTAATCTATCACAAAGAGGTGTTCTAAGGTGATCTTTACATTTAGCATAAATGAAGGAGATCTAATACTTGTCAATCAATCCAACATATTAAATCTTGCAGGTAAGATGTCGATCATAGGCCTTGGCCATGTCTGGTTTAATTACAATATTGTCTCCTTACTTAGGCTTTTTAATGCCATGAATGGTCTCTTGAGCTGGCATAATATTTTCAGAGATACTTCTACCCCTTACAAAGCCTGATTGATTAGGAGATATAAGGTTTGGAAGGATGGGAGCCAGCCTCAGACAAAGCAACTTGGAGATAATTTTGTTGGAAAAATTGCTGAGACTGATAGGTCTAAACTCCGTCAACTTGTTAGGATTATGCACTTTAGGAAGCAACACAAGAAAGGCATGATACATTAGCTTGGGCATATTGCTTCCATAGAAAAAGGAGTGAACAATATCAAGGAGATCTTTTTTAATGGCATTCCAACATACCTGGAAGAACCTAATACCCATCCCATTTGGACAAGTAGAGAGTTAGGATTCATAGAAAAAATAACTTGCTTGAGTTCTTCCATAGAAGGCATGGCCTGTAGAGTCTGATTATGGTCTTCACTAACCAATCTAGGAATGTATTGTAGAAGCTCCTCCTTAATTCTATCCTCATGACCAGTGAAGATATTCCAAAAGTGATTAACAGCAGCAACAACAATGTTTTCATCACCTTGCACCCAATTGTCATCACCAATAGAAATTTTGTGAATAAATAACCTCCTTCTCCTACCTCTCATCAGAGTATGAAGGTATTTGGAGTTGGTATCTCCTTCATTAAACCACTGAAGCTGGTTCTTTTTTCTAAAGAATGGATTCCTACAACTTTATATACCTTATATATTCAACATTAATACAACGAAGCTTAGCTCTGCCCTCTTTAGAGTTGTCATTAATAATCTCTTCTTTAGCAGCCCTAACCCTATCTTCATAATGTCTAACTGTAGCAAATATGTCTTCACATTGACCAAGGACTGAGAGTAGCAATTGATATTTTCGTTTTCTGTTGGAGTCTCTGCATGGGTTTTCCTATAGCTTCTCTATTCCAGCAACTTCTCACTGTCTCCAAAATGTATCATCTTCAATCCAATAATGTAGAAACCTAAAATGGGCTTAACCTCTCTAGGAGCCATTCCCATCATCAAAGGGGTATGATTTGAGCTCATAATAGGAAGATGATCAATAGTATTCTAGGGAATAATTGCTAACCATTTGTCATCAACCATAGCTCTATCAAGTCTCTTCCAAACTCTAACATCAACAACCCTTTGATTACACCAAGTGAAAGGTTGGCCATTGAACCCAAGATAAGTGAGGCCATAGGCTTCAATAATACTAATGAACTCAAAGCTCTTGTCATATTATACATCAGGCCCTTTCTTCAAGAGTAGTAATTACATTGAAGTCTCTAATGGTGCACCGAGGAACTTCCATAGAAGAAAACTGAAGTAATCTGTCCCAAAGAGGTGTTCTAAGGTGATCTTTACATTTAGCATAAATGAAGGAGATCCAATACTTGTCAATCAATCCAACATGTTGAATCTTGCAGGTAATATGTCGATCATATTGTAGTCAGTATTCCAAAAGAGCCAAATCTTTCCATTTGGATTGCCAACAATACTATCCATCCCCACCAGGAGTTTGGTACTATTTAAGAAGGAGTTATCGGCAAAGGGTTCTAGAATAGCAATCAGACCAAGGTTTTACATCTTCTTGAGATTTTGAAGTCTCTCCAAAGAGCCTTTGGTATAGTATTCCAGCATATGGACTTAATCATCATAAACATCTACTTTTGAATCTAGTATTTGGATTGCGGAAGCTAGCAGATACACTTCTGACTGGTTGTGTATTACTTTGTCTTTGATTCTTTCTACCCCTGGGAGACAAACCATGTTTTTTAGTAGCTTCCTAGACCTTTTCTTGACTGTCCTCCCAAAGATTGGTGCCAAAAAGCCTTGGTAAAGTGAGTACTAGTCTCCTGATCATTATAATCTAAAGACATAGCATCCTGATGTTTCTCATCCTCTGAGCTGAGCACTTTATATGCATTATTGATGTTAGGTACAATATTGAGTTTGCAGTCACCTTTGGAGCCCTGAGAGATTGGTTGGGCTTGGGAAATAGGAGGTCTTGCCTTCACTTGTTCAGCTTTCCTTAGTATTCTTTTTTAATAGAATCTCTTTTCTTCTTACTTACCCTATCTTGAGACTTGTTTTTAAGAGGTTTTGTAGCATCCCTCTTAGCAGATAGGCTCCCATCACCAGTCATCTTGTTGTCTTTGATATTCTGCTAAAGATTGGGAGAAGCACAATCACCCTTTTGTTGAATAATTATATTGTTGTTCTGTATATTCATAGGAATCATATGATGAGGAGTCTAACTAGTGTCTGCGTGCTGACAAATAATATTTTGGGCTTGGTGAAGGTTACTAGTTGAAATATCAACTTGAGAAGCGGTAGCAAGAGTTCTAAGGCCGCACCAAAGGTACGTGTAAGGGTTCTCATATAGAACATGAGATAGTTCCCTCCCCCTGGTTACCTCTTCCAGTAGATTAGTAGGCTGCTCCTAACTTTTCCCATACACACCTCTTTCAACTTCAGAATTCATAACAGTATTTAAAGGGGAAATTGGGGATCTGGGAGCATTAAGTAAGTAGCTATCTTTTTTGCCTCTTTGTAAAGCCCAACTTGTCTTGTAATCTCATTATCCATAGGCAACAATCTGATTCTCTTGGGGAAGGGGAGGAGATAAGTTAATACCTGGCCCTTGAGGGGCACCTCCTTCTGGGCATTGGTAGCTTTCTTTGGATCTCTAGTTATATTGTTATGATTTTCCTCTTCCTTGTGATGATTGGTTGATCCTGCACTTCAAGATCAATATAAGAATTTTGAGAAAGAATAGAAATGTTACCTGACTACACTACTTTGCTTTGAGAGACTGCAACATCCTGTTTATGTTGGTTAGGAGTTATATTTTTTGCCTCTTTTTCTGAGTTTGCCACCAGGACTGCTGTTGTTGTTTATCCTTTTTACGTGCTTATTGTTTACTAGTATTGGATGTGGAAGCAACATTTACTTCTTGAGTTCCAGCTTCCAAATTTTTCTTGTCAACTTCACCCTTGGCCATACCCTTTTCTCAAGCTCTATCTCTTTCCTTCTCATTTGATCATCATCTCTCTTTTTGATGGTACAAACCTAAATCATGTGTCTTGGGTGCTTACAATAGTGACAATAGTCAGGGATGACTTTATACTATACTTCTTGCCACCTTCCTATAGTGAGATCTTCCTCACCAAACAAATATGAGGAGGTTGGTCTTTGGTTAAATCCACTGAACCCTTATCTTAGCCAGGCTACCCCTATTCTATTGAATAGAAGAGACATCTAGATAAAGAACTTTGCCAATATCAGTGTGCATACTTACCTGTAGGGACCTGATTTCCCTCTAGCATCCTGGAAGGATGTTGAGTGTGAAAGTTAGTTGGAATAACTGATTAAGAGGGATTACTATCAGTATGCATTACTTGCTTCCCAAGTCTTTCAAGATATATCTCCTTAGCTGAGCTAATATCTTGAGAATGATCCTTAGGCAGTGTAACAGTGCCATGAATCCCAATGGTGATATTTTAGTTGGTAGGAACATCCTTTACTTTATTTTTTCCAGCCACATCCTTCCTAACTTCCTCATTTAGGAGCATAGCATGAGTTTTTTTCAAGTTGTGAGGAGATTCCATCTGCTCGCCTTGTGCAGACAACTCCTTTTTCTTCTTTTGCATATTCAACATTTCTTAAGAATTTCCACCTATTTCTTTTTGTTGAAGACTTTCAAGCTCCTCAAGAACTCCAAATTGACATTGCGTTTGATAAATATAAGTCATCAAAGCTCCGACGAGATCGCCATAATTATGTTTGCCGGGACTTCAACCATCATTTTGGCTGGAAATTATTGTGAAATGTGCCTTGGAGTGTGATGAGTAATCAAATTTGAAGGCATGATCGAGGCGATTCATAGGCGAGTCTCTGAGAATTCTCCTCTTGAGTTCTCTCAATTGACTTGGCCAAATGATCTGAAATTTTGACCTTATTTGGATCATTCAACTAGGAATTAGTATCTCTGCTCTTTTTTGCTCGAATGAAACCTATATCCTTTGGAGTAATAATTTTTTCGATCCCACACCACCTTTGCCTTCAAACATGCTACAATGATCTCGACTATATTTACTAGTTCGAAGGGCTACACGATGAGTTAGAGGAAGATTCTTGTTGGTTATTTTCCTCATATCCTTATGCATAGTTTAGTGTTGGTCTGGTGGCCGGAGGAGGTCGACCGATGGTGTGGTAGCCATTCCGGTAGAAATGTCAATTAGCATGTCTTTAGAGAGCGTTAAGAGTGAGAAACTTTAGGGAGAGAAAGTTGCAACCATTTGTTTGAATGATGATATGAATAATTGTGGTGGGTTGTTTAAGAATAATTTAAATTGATGATTTTAATACATTGATGCATATTCCTATTGAGATATATGATTTAAAGCCTACATGCATTAGACCCACCCAATTTTCATATCGAGTTTTCTAATGAAGTATGATTTCCAGAGGATGAGGGTTCAACTATATGCTATGAAAGTTTATGAAAGTTATAAGATTATGAATCCCTCTTATGAATGTTAAAGATAGTGATAAGGAAAATTCTCACCAAAGGATAAAGCCCCTTGTGATAAGGACAATTATCACATGATCGATCTTATGTTTTAATGAGCTAATCCTTATATGATGATGCTATGTTTACAAGTTAATAAATGATATGATTATGCATATGTTTTCAAATGCATTCTATTGGAATAACTTAGCACCAAATTGGGCATTGAGGTGTAGTTCGTGAAGGGAACCGCATTAGCAACCCTTTGTCTCATTAAATATGTGCCACCATAAGAGTCTTTATAGGCTAGGCTAGTGGATCCTCATAGGCCATTGTATTCACTAAAGATGCATGTGCAGGTTGATGGAGTTCTACCTTGGCAAGTAGATTCTATTTTTCCCAATGGAAGGCGTTCATTGGATTTCATGTAGTAGCTTGCATAGTCTTATATTGTCAGTTATAGTCTTATTATATGCCATGAAGTTATGTTTTATATTTCATGCATGTTTTCATCAAAGCATTACTTATGCATGTCATATTGAGCTTGTTTTTGTTGTGTATGATTATGCATCTTAACTATTTAGCTTATGATCTATTGTGTATCCCATATATTAGTACATCTGCCTATGTGATCTAACCATGTAGGGATAAAGCACATCTTCATCCACCTCGTCGTGGAAAGTTTGATTCATGTAGACATTGTGTTGTGGTGAGTCCTCTAGTTCTAGGGCAATACCCATTTTCTATCTAGCTTATTATGTTGAGACATTACTGTCACACCTGAAATCCCATTAAGGCGGACTAGCACCTATTGCCGACAAGGCTCTAAAGAACTAACTTGTCATCATGCACTATCTACGAACATTAGAAGGTACTTTCATACTAAACTTCTAGGAAAGTAGACAACAATAACAAGCCAAAAAGAAATACATATGACTAGGCCATTAGAGACACAATGTCTAAAATACAAGACATGACTACATTTTACTTTACATAGTCTACAAAGTCTCTAGATGAGGAATACTATCTGATAAGGTCGGGATAGGCCCCACCTCATAATCTGCTACTATACAATACAAAATATAATATCTAGACACAAAAAGCTCCGAAGCAACTTGGAGCTCAGTAATAGCAGTTGGATATCCTGTACTACTACTGGGGAGATCTACTAGCTCCTGTACTTGCATCATGAAATATTGAGACCAGGTGATTTTTTCTTTGTCACCATTGGTTGGAAGCCTGCAAACATCAACCACAACACACATAGCACCACACTGTCCAGGTAACTACACTGTTCACAGAATCATGCAACAAACAAAACTAACACTTAGCCAATTTTATAGGAATGCTTCCCAACCTTATTTTGCACTCTCAACAACATGGAAAAGGCCTCACAAAAAAGTCTAAGGCACATAAAACACTCTATCTTCCTTAGACAGTTTTCAGCCCCTTAAATAGATTTTGCACATGGCAGTTACAATAGGATAAGGTAGTTACAATCTGCACATGTCTAGCACATGGCATGCCATATCAGAAATGCACTAAGCCTACAATGGTGATATTCTAAATAGATAAGATAAATTCAAATTTAAACTAAGCCACACTTGTGCCTCGCACATGCTCTATGCCTTAGGCAAATTTGCACACTGCTCACACTTCGAATATTTTCTGCTGCCTTCCAGCACTTAGTCTTATTTCTGATTCTTTGCAACACTCTTCCCACATGTGAATTAGCCTTGTCTTGCCATCGTCAAGTCCAAAGCCTTGCCTTGTCAAGCCAACACACTTCCCATCCTCGCCAAGCCTTAGCCTTGTCAAGCAACACGCTACCTTGCCGACGCCACTACCTTGCCTTATGCCTTGCCTGCGTTGTGGCCAAGTCTACTTGGCCATCACCCAAGCATCCTTGGTCCTTGCATCCAAGCCCACTTTGCAACACCCAAGTAGCTTGAACACCTTAATACACCACCAATGCTTAGCCGCATAGCCACGCTACATTGCTTGCCCACATACATGCCAAGGCCAATGTAGAAATCCTTGCCATGCTCGTACAATGCTCGTGCCAGACATTTAGGTAGATTGGGGGTCTAACAGACCACCCCTACCTCTTGAACTCGATTCCCTCATCGAGACTGTTTTGTGATACATCATGATCTTGTCATCGAACTACCACAGGTCCTTTGCCTTCTCCCAAACAACATCAGCAGCCGACTTTCCCTTCTAATGCACCAGGAACTATGTCTTGGTGTTCTTCTTGCTTTTTCCCACAACCCTATGATCCAGGATTTCCTCAATTTCAACATCAAATTGAGTTGGAACAGAAGGAGTAGCCCTTTTGTTCCAGTTCCAATCTTGATCTTCATCTGCAAAATAAGGTTTTAAAAAGCTCACATGGAAGGTTGGGTGAATCTTTAACCTTTCCGGCAGCTTCAACTTGTAGAAAACTTCCCCCACCTTCTTCAAGACTACAAACGGTCCATCATACTTAGGGATCAGTCCCCTATGCCATGTCTTGCTCGTAATCAGTTTCAAGATTTGTGGTGTAAGTTTCAACAATACTTGGTCACCCACTTTGAACTCCAATGGGCGCCTGTTCTGCTCACCATACTTCTTTATGCGCCGTTGAGCCTTGCACAGAATATCTTGTGCCTCCGAAAGCATTTCAAGTCTGTCCCCTGCAACCCTATATGCTACTGGAAACTTCCCTTGACTCTTGATCTTGGCAACATCTAATGGAGTCATAGGCTGCCTCCCTAGGACAATCTCGAATGGACTCATATGTTGCTGAAGATTTGTGCAAGTTATAGCAAACCTGGGTTGTATCAAGTAAACTCACCCAATTACTTTGACTTGCAATCACAAAATGCCTCATGTACTCTTCCAAAAAGTGGTTTATCCTCTCCATCTGTCCATCTGTCTGTAGGTGACTTGCGGTAGAACACTTCAACTCGGGTCCCATCGTATTGAACAAAGCTGTCCAAAACCTTCCTGTGAACCTTGTGTCTCTATCACTCACAATGTCAGCCGGGACACCAAGTACTTAACAACATTTTTATAAAATAATTCAGCAGCAACCTCAGAAGAGCATTGATTTGGTGTCGTAATAAACACCACATATTTCGAAAATCTTTCCACTACAACCATGACTGATGCCTTATTCTCGACCTTAGGAAAGCCAAAAATGAAATCCATGCTTAACGACAACCATGGCCTTTTAGGAATAGGCAGGGGCTGCAATAATCTTACGTCTGTCTTACATTAAGTCTTGTCCACCTGATAAATGTGATAAGTCTTCACATAAGCTTCAATCTTCGGCTAGAAATACACACCAGAAAACAGTGCTATCATCCTTTCCATGCCTGGATGACTAGCCCAAGTAGTGTCATGCGCCTCTCTCATCAAGTCTCTACGCAGTCCACCACCGCTTGGCACCATGATCCTCCCCCCTTAAAATGGAGCAGATCGTCCTCGTTCTAGTATCGTCTTATCACGAACTTGACCTATCCACTTCACATAGAGTGGGTTGTTTAATCCAGCCAACTTAATCCTGTCAACAAAATCAGTCTCAAGTTTCAAAATAGAATACACTGCAGCAAATACCTCTTTTCTGCTTAGTGCGTCAGCAACTTAATTCTGTCTGCCATGCTTATGCTCCCACACGAAGTCATACTCTGCCAGAAATTCTTGCCAGCGAGCCTGCTTTGGACTTAACTTTTTTGAGTCTTGAAAAATGTGCTAGCACATTGTCAGTCCACACAGCAAAGCGAGTTCCCAGCAAATACACACGCCAAATGTGCAAGCAATGCACCACAACAACCATCTCCTTCTCATAAGTAAAGTACCTTTGTTTAGCATCATTCAACTTCCTACTTTTGAAAGCCACAAGATGGCCTTCCTGCACCAATACGCCTCCGATAGCCTTATCTGACGCGTTAGTGTGCACCTTAAAAGGTAACTCAAAATCTGGCAGCCTCTGTACTGGTTTTGATGTAATATCTTCTTCCAAACTTTTAAAAGGTTCTTTGCATCACACCGACCATACCTATTTGACGTCTTTCTTCAACAAATCTGTCAACGCTGCTGCCCTCTTAGGGTACCCCGCAATAAACTTTCGACAGTAGTTGGCCATCCTTAGGATTGACCTCAAATCCTTCACACTTGAAGGTGCTTGCCACTCAACTATGGCATGCACTTTCTTAGGATCCATTCTAACCTGTTTCTCGCTAACCAAATGCCCAAGAAACTTAATTTCTTTTTGAGCAAATTCACACTTCTCCATTTTAGCATAAAATGTGAATTCCCTCAACTTCGCCAAGACCATACTTAGATGTTGTACATGTTCATCTAACATCCAACTATAAATAACAATGTCATCTAGGTAAACAACCACAAAGTCATCAAGATACTCAAACAACACACCATTCATTAAATTACACAAAGTAGCCGAAACATTTGTTAAGCCGAACGACATTACAAGAAATTCATATGAGCCATATCTAGTGACATAAGTTGTCTTAGGCTCACCACCCTCTACTATCCTAACCTGCCAATAACCTGATCTTAAATCCATCTTTGTGAACCAGCATGCCTTGCTCAACCTATCCATTAGATCCTACACCAACGAGACTAGATATTTGTTCTTCACAGTGACCTTGTTCAGCGCCCAATAGTCCACACACATCCTTAACAATCCATCCCATTTATTTTGGAACAAAATAGGAGCACCATAAGGAGCCTTTAATGGATCAATCCGGCATCAAGTAATTCATTCAATTGTTTCCTTAACTGAGCCAAATTTTTAGGAGCCATCTGATAATGAGCTTGTGCAGGTGGTGTCGAACCTAGTAGCAATTCTATTTTGTCATCAATATCCATCCTTGGTGGGAGTGTCTTTGGCAACTCAGGAGGCACCACATCAGCAAATTGCTTCAACACTTCTGCCATACAATTGGGCACTTCAACTTTCACGTCATGGTTCATTTCAACTAAGGCAGCAAGAAAGGTCTCATCACCCTTTCTCAAGACTTTGTCAACAACAATCATAGACAACATAGGGGTCTTGTACTTTACAACCTTTTCAACTTCTCCATAAGGATGAACAACCTTTAGAAACTTGGACTAGTTTCATTCATAATCATTACACCATCCAAGTGAGGAAAAGGAACAAACTTGTACTTCCTCAGAAAATCTATTCCAAGTATGACTTCAAAGTATCTAGGTGGCATCCCCATTAGATTATGTTTTCCAGTCCAGTAACTGGTCAACATAGTTACATCATAGGCCATGCATGTAATAGCTTGCACCTTAAAAGTAACCGTCTAGACGTATGATGGACATTTCTTCAACTTCAATCCCATCCTTGCAGTAACTTTGACATCCACTAACGTGTGAGTGGCTCCTATGACAACCATTACCACCAATAGCTCCCCATATACCATCATCTCTATGTGAATTAACAAAACATAAGGATTCCCAACCTTGGAAATCTCCCCAATCGCATTGATTAAGCTGATCTGGTTTATAGACAATCCTAAGGGATTTTCAAGTGCAGCAACCACTTCTCTATCACCATCACCCGAATTCACATCTCTAGCAAGTATAACATTCACCCTCTCATGATTTGGGAAATTCATGGCCAAATGCAGACCACCACAAGTCTAACAGCCCTTATGTTTGCTCTTGTTCCCATCTTTCATTGGCGCCTTGCCGTTGTCAACAGTCTTTTTCCAGTGTTCCTGCTTTCCATCCCTTTTCTTCTCAAACTTCTTCTTAGTTTTGAAGTAAAGGGTCCATCCAAAGTAGGCAAAATTTAGTGGAGATCGACCAAGGAATCTTCCACAGCAATAGAAGTGGGTAGATCCTTGATATTCTACCTTCTCAATTCATTTTGGGACCAACCTTGCATGCCCAAAATGAAGTTATGAAGCTTGTCCTCATCTTACATGTTCTAGAGTTCCAGAATCAAAGAAGAAAATTCTTTGATATACTCGCGAATTGTCCCATTCTACCTTAGCCTTTCAACCGTCCCTAGCAATCCATGAGAAGAAAAGACTATGTGTGAAATAAGAACTCAAAGTAAATCATGCACCGATGTAAGCATGATATACAACCTTTAGTCATATTATGGAATCGTGTACTTTATGTCCTTTTTGTTACTTCACTTTTCTTTACTTTACAATCTTTGCACAGTCTATAATATAATTGACCAGGTATTAAGTGGTCATTCCATATAGGGATCGACCCATGCTAGTCTTTTTTTTCACCCCGTGGATATCCCCTGTAATACTGAGATCGGCCTATGCGAGGTGATTCTTCTACCCCTGGGATACCACCCACCAATAAGCAACTTACTATATCTTTCATTTACATTTTGGATGATTCTTTTGGTGGTCATAATGCTTTGAGCCGCATGACTATATACATAATAAGTGACAAGTGTATAATCATGTAAGACAATGCCATAATGAAAAGTGTGGGGCACATAATTTATGAAATACGTAGGAGATGAAATAACACATGGATTTTATTCAGCTAAAATGAGAACCCATGTATCTTGGTATCTAAAGTATAAATACAGATTTGACAATGTTTATATATTGAAACATATTGACATGTTAAAGAGTGGAGACAAGGTTATTAGTCATGTCAGAGTTTCTAAGTGCGTTTATGTGCCAAGGAAGAATCTAGATTTCATGCTAAATACTAGGGAATCAAGTAGCCTTACATACCTTGTTATACCACCTCATTACTATGTTTAAGTAACCTCCCTTTCCCCCAAATATTTATCTACAATAGAGTAGGTTATTAAACTAGTATTAGTAGCTAATAAACATATTTTGGCAGTCCAATCTCATCTAAAAATAATGCTCGAGCAGCAAGCTTGTAATTATTAACCCAATAATATTCTTTAACCCTTTCCTCCTCTAATCATATTTCTCTAATAAAAATTCTCATATACATTGCATATCCAACTTGTTTTAGTTCCATAATAATCTCACAAAAATATACCAAGTACAACGTATAACAACTCCACGCAACAAACAATTAGGTAGCATAACATTACACCATTTTCCTTTATTTTGATATCAATAATTCACACTTGTTCCAACTTTAATAAAACCATTACCAACATGTTTAAACATCAAAATAGTCCTAAAATAGTAACAAATGGATGGAGTATGTGAGACCACAGTTCCTAATCATCATTCCACGAGTTTCTACTTAAAGTGCATTTAAGATATCATACTAAAACACATTTTTAAGGAAAACAAAATTAGCACAGAAACCTCAACCATATCATTCCGACGGAAAAATTGTTAATAAATTCAACCTTCCTTCATGATAAATTCAACCAAGAAGAGAAAAACCCCTCAATAAACAAGAAAAATGTGCAACAATATTTTGAAAACATGTTGTCCAACATTTCACCCAAGCATAACAAACATGTCTTCCTTGTTTTTATGGAAAAACTACACTAAATACATAAGTATTTTTACTTATCTTAACCTTCCAGGATGAGAGCTTCTCCAAGAACCCTAAAGGTGTGTTATGGCTGCTTTGTAAAGTCAAGAGAGAACAAGGAGAGAAACTTATAAAAGCTGATTTTTTCCAATGTTAAAATGGCTTGAAGAAGATGATTTTAATCCCTTTTAAAAGGACACTCTTGTCCAATTTTATCCTTTATTTTAAGCCATATTTTATCAAGTTGGTGATGCACCTACTTGGGCCTTTCACTTGGTCCTTAATCGTCTCCAATTCGATGGGTTTTGGCTGCCCATTTTCTCTTTTGCTTTCACTTAGTTTTGGACAAAATTGTCAAGAAGGTTGTGAACGTACTTGAGACCTTTTTCTACTTATCTTGGGCTGCCAAGATTACCCCTTATAATTCCAAAACACGGGCTAAAATTACACCCTTAGCTTGGACTTGGAAAGGCTTGGTGTTGGGCCTCCTCTCCATTTTCTTTTCTTTCTATGTAATTTTGGGCCTTAAGTGATTTCACTCATGTGTGAATTAATATTCCCTATCTATCTAGACCTTTTAAGCTAAGCACGTAGGTGAGTCGCCTGTTTAGCTTCTTAAAGTACCACAAGCACCTTACTTCTTTTACTTCGTTTAAGGCCGCAATCTCCTTAATTTAATGTAAAACTAATATACACTTGAGCATCTTAAGTGTGAGACTTACATATAGCCCTCCAATCTAGAATTTAAATACTTAGAAAATCATTGCTTGTTCAATCACGCCAATGTTCCAGATGCGTAGGACTAGTACACGTAAGATGTGGGGTGTTACTTCCTCCCCTCCTCAGGAACATTCATCCCCAAATGTTAGTATCACTGGATAGTTTAAGCAAGTTCAACCCTTTGTTTAAACAAACTTTTGACAACATAATAAGTATTCAAACACACGTATCTAATAATGACCCAAGTCTGCATCTTGGGATTTCTCTTTAGCTTCAAGTAGATGAGGGTACTTAGATTTCATTACTTCCTTAGCCTCCCACGTTATCTCTTCTACTTGGTTCCTCCAAAGTACCTTTACTGAAGCTATTTCTTTATTCCTTAATTTGTTAACTTGATGATCTAGAATAGCAATAGGTACCTCTCTGTAGGTGAGATCTTATGTAACCTGCACATCTTCAATAGGGGTGATACCAGATGGGTCACCTATGCACTTCCGAAGCGTTAAGACATAAAACATTGGATGAACCATTGAAAGCTCTTGGGGGTAGCTCTAATTCATATGCAACCTACCCAAATCTTTTAAGAATTTTATAAGGCCCTATGTAATGTGGACTCAATTTTCTCTTCTTACCAAATCTTATAACCCCTTTTATTGGCGACACCTTCAAGAATGCCCAGTCTCCTATTGAGAACTGTAGCTCTTTCCTTGTGGCATCCATATATGATTTGGGATGACTTTGGGCTGTTTCTAGCCGCTGTTGTATTATCTTAACAGTTTTCATGGCTTGTTGAATGAGATCTAGCCCAAGCACAGTGGTTTCATCCATTCCAAACCATTCTATTGGTGGCTTACATTTCCTTCCATACAAAGCTTCACAAGGTGCCATTTTTATGCTTGAATAGTAGCTATTATTATAGGCAAATTCAATAAGTGGCAATTGATCCACCCAACTAACCTTGAAGTGCAATGCACAAGCTCATAACATATCTTTAAGTGCTTGAATGGTGCATTCTGCTTGACCATCAATTTGAGGATGGAAAGTTGTAGTTAAATTTACTTATGTTCCTAAGCTCCTTTGGAAGGACTTCCAAAACTTTGCAGTGAATTTAGCTCCCCAATAAGATATAACGGAGATTGGGACCCCATGTAGCCTAACTATCTCTTTATTATATAACCTCACATACTCTTCAACCGTATAATCACTCTTGACTGACATGAAGTGTGCTGACCTTGTGAGTCTATCAACTATTACCTATGTGGAGTCAAACTTATGAAATGAGCAAGGCAACCCAGTAAAAAAATTCATGTTGATCATATCCCACTTCCAAGTTTGAAGCTCTATACATTGCATATAACCTCCTAGCTTTTGGTGCTCTACTTTGACTTGCTAGTAATTCAGACTTTGAGGCACAAATTCTGCAAGGTCCTTTTTCATACCTCCCCACAAAAATGTTCCCTTCAAGTCATGATACATCATGATTATTCTTGGATGGATGAAATATATTGAATGATGGGCTTCTACTATTATCCTCCTTCTTAGTCCATTAATATTAGATGCACATAATCTATGTTAGCAACAAAGTACTCCATTTTGTATAAGTTCAAAGCCCTTCATTGTACCTTGACTTACTTTCTCCTTAAGTCGTCGTAGAATAGGATCATTGAACTGCTTCACTTTCACCTTAGTTACCAATGAACACTCTACAACATTATGCACCACAATCCCTTCCTTTGGAGTTTCAAAAAGGCGAACTCCTAAACTAGCTAGTTTACGTAGATCCTTAGCCATACCTTGCTTTACCTCATTTTGATCACTAGTACTCATGAGTGTCTTATGACTCAGAGCATCAACTACCATATTTTCTTTCCCTAGATGGTATAGTATATCAATTTTCGTAATCCTTTATTTACTCTAACCATCTCTGTTGCCGAAGTTCAAGCCTTTTTGCTTAAAGAAGTATTGCAAACTCAGGATAAATATATATATGTTAACATGAACCCTATAAAAATAGTGGCACCATATTTTTAAAGAAAATACAACTGCTGCTAACTCAAGATCATATGTTGGGTAGTTTTTCTCATGTGGTCGCAGTTGTCTCGAGGCATACGCGATTACCCTACCATGCTGCATTAGTACATACCCTAAGCCAACTCCTGAAGCATCATAATTCACTGTATACCCCTCTGTGTTTTCTGGATGTACTAGCACAAATGTAAAAGTTAGCATGCTTTTCAACTCTTGGAAGCTCGTCTCACATGCTTCATTCCACCGGACCTTGACCGTCTTGTGTGTCAACTTAGAGATGCAGAAATAGTGAAAAAAGCTTTGACAAACCTTCAATAATAACCTGCTAACCTTAGGAAACTTTGAACTTTTATGGGTGTTATTGGCCTTGTCCAATCTTTCACGGCCTCTATCTTTATGAATCAACCCTTATTCCTTCATCGGATACAATATGATCCAAGAATTCCACTAAATTCAACAAAAATGAACATTTAGAAAACTTGGCATACAACTACCGGTCACGAAGAACATGTAATACTTGTCGTAAGTGATTTGAATGGTCCTTTTCGAATCTTTAATACACCAAAATTTCATCTATATATACTATCACGAATACATGCAAGAATGGCTTGAATACCCTATTCATCAAATTCATAAAAATTGTTGGTGCATTTGTTAGCCCAAATGACATAACAAGAAATTCAAAATGACCATATCTTGTTTGGAAAGCTGTCTTAGGTATTTATTTCTCCTTCACCCTCACTTGGTGGTAACCTGATCTCAAATAAATTGTTGAAAAACATTTGGCACCTTGTAACTGATCAAAGAAATTGTCAGGACCCAAGCCTAGGGCCTAGACGTGACACGGCGAATGAAAACCCGAGTGGGGTCCCAAACAAGCCTCATAAAAATGTAACCACAACCTTGGTTTATGGAAACATAAAAAGAAACAAAGGATATAACACAAAATATCTAAGGGAAGCAGGACTTTAGACTCATGCTATGGGGATAATGTAGGGAAGATAATGTGGATGAATTACATAGCAAATAATTTATAAGGGGCAGGTAAGTATGACTCAATGACCCTTGACTAGTTGATGGGGGTATCCAATTGCATTTTAACCCCCTAAGTTCTTTTTAGCTAAATTAACCCGAAAGAAGTGGAATCCATATTTTTCCGTAGGATGCTCCATTGAAAATTTTGACTATACTATTGGATTCGAAACACTAAAATGTGGGTGGTTACACCATTTGTTTGTGCAAAATGAACATTGGATGCCCCAAGAATGCCTTGGAGAAGCTTTGATATGAGCTGGTGCAGCACCAACAAACATTACCCTCCACGTTCCCAGAGGCCATGCCTGGTGAAGCTCCGCATTCATTGAGAGGCTTCCATGTTTGCAGAGAAAGGCAGTGACCCCATGCCTTCATGTTCGCGAAGCTCGATCTGCGTTCGCAGCAAAGAGTGGTGAGGTCTATAAACGTGCTTCAGCACCTCGTGGATAACCATTTAACAAGCATTCCCAAGCTTGTAGAAAACTCATTTTAACTCTAATTTTGATGATCCAAAGGCCCACATAGCTCAGATGTTTGCACAGAACACCGTAGTGAAGTCAGATACAGGTTTTGGTGCATATTTCGAGGTGAATTTACTTTTTTAGCTGAGTTCTTTCTCAAAACTTGAAAAAGCTTTACGTGTTGATTTCTTAATCGAATATTTATGGAATTGATAGAAATTTGAGCCTAAATATTCTACGTTCTAAGGGGAAAATTATGATATGCTGGGCATTGGATATAATTGTCCGATTTTCGAGAATCTTGATCGAGAAAGTTTTGAAAAGAATATTTTTCTGGTAAGTTTTTTATTTTGTTTCTGGGTCTTTTCTCGGTCTTCTGGGGTCCATGTTGGGATGAATTTATGGCTGTAGGCTCGGGTTGTCATGGGTAATGTTTTTCGAGATTATGTTCAGAATTTTAGATGTAGTTCCTATTTTTCCTTTTCAGGCATTTCTGGCTTAATTTCGTCCATTTCTCAAGCTAATATATCCAAACTGACCGCGTTAATATTGCGAATTATAATTTTCACAAATGAGCAGGGAAAACCTCAACTGGAGTGATTCAAAGCTCGAGGCATCAATAGCCAGGTAGGCTAGGCTTCTCCTGACCTTAAACTAAGTGGAAGTATGTGCTTATTGAACTTAAATGTATGTCAGATGCTAGTTGTGCCATGCTTGAATGGTATGTTTTATGATGAGATTGTACTCTGAGTTTTTTGCTCTGAATGATAAAGCTTCGATATATTCTGGTTTTTTTAATGTTACAACCCAAGCCTAGGGCCTAGACGCGACATGGCGAATGGAAACTCGAGTGAGATCCCAGACAAGCCTCATAAGCATGAAAGCACATCCTTAGTTCACAGAAGCATAAAAAGTAACAAAACATATAACACATAATATATAAGGGAAGCAGGATTTTGGACTCACACTATGAGGGCGATATAATGAAGAGGATGTGCATGTATTACAGAGCAAATAATCTCTAAGGGGCGGGTAAATATGCTACGGGGTGATTAGGGGCTTCGGACTTCCATCTCTTCATCATCAACAAGCATTTAACATGAAAGGGGAAACAAGGGATGAAGGGATGTTTTTCATCACCCAAAAGTATAAGGAGTCAAGCTCAATAATATTGAACCACCACAATATCCAACAACACCTCTAAATTTTGAATAGGTTGGGGGCAGGACACCTCTAGGGCTTACCCTCAAAAGATAGTATCTAAAAATAACTGAGTCTAAACAAGGCATGAAAGTAAGTGGATTTTTGTCCCCGAACGTGGAGGACCCATGAAGCAAATCTCTGATTGGAATGTCTAGCCGCGTGGAGGAGGAGGATGGTACAGTGCTCCGGTTCCTACATGGTTAGATCATGCAGGCAAAAAGTATGTGTCAGTACTTGAAATGTACTAAGTATGCGGGGTGAAAATGCAACAAGGGACATAAGCCATATTAAAAAATATGCGTAATTGTAGTCAACGAATATAAGTGCAATATGTCATGCATGCTCTATGCCATGGTAAAATTATGTAAGAATGGCTCATCAAATCATGCAACATATTATACATAGATGGTAAGGGACCATAACCAATATATAAGACCAAGCGAGGTACTACATGGAATCCTGATGTTCACTCCATTTTGGACTTATGAGTGGCCTACCTTGCCGGGGTAAACCGAGCACTCACCTTATAGGAACACCATCCATTTTGGAGAATGCCTCATAATTACCTTACAAGAACATCACCTACTTCGGTATTCAGATCTTATTAACTTTATGGGAACACCACCCATTTTGGTAGATGATTCACATGTGCTGTACAGGAACACCACCCAGTTTGGTCAGTCATGTAACTTAAGCTATATGCATCCGTTACCCTATTCTCAAACCTATGGTGGCAACATAGTTATGGGACAATGGTTATCTACCAAGGTCTGCTCACTGCAAGGTCACAATCCCAAGGAATACTCAAATATTCTTATTATCATAACGTGCAAAGCATTTTTAGCATCTTCATAGTTTATAGAGTAGCTCATAAAAACCAAGGTTTCATCATTTCAAAGATAGGGCTTCATAACTGTTCATAGCATTCTCATAATTCATAGCATACATGATAGCCCTTCACAATTTATATCATTCGTAAATCACAATCTTTCCATAAAGCCTTTGTCAATATAAGAAGCTTAGTTCATGATTTAGTAAAACACGATGGGTATGAATTCATCCTCAAAACCATGAAAGAACAACACCTGACATGAGTAGAGTAGCGAAAATCCCTTTTTCAATTCACGCAAAATAACCCACCTTATTCATAGCAAAGTATAGTTAGGGCATCATTAAACCCTCATCTTAAATCATATATTTTCCATGACTTATCATTTTCATAATATTATACAGTGATAAATAACGTAATGCTCATCATAATATCATCATAGTTTTCTTCATAGTCATATCATGCAAAAAGTTCATAGAACCTTTATAAATACGTATAATTTGGAAAAAGACTTGGAGGAGATATGGCTGATCTCGTGAGGGAAAGGTCCTCACAAACAAAACCCACATACCTTATCAACTTAATGAAGAGGATACCCAACTTGGAGGGGGAAAACTAAAACCCTAGCTTATTCCTTCTTCTAGAAAGCTTGAAGACTTGAGAGAGACTTAGGGACTTAGAAAGTTGGAATGAGGAGGAAATGAGAGGGATTAGGGCTTTTGAGGGCTGATAAAGGCTTCCTTTGAAGGTCAAAACAATGTGGTAAATACATAAGATACTAAGAAATGACCAAACTGGCCCTTTTAAAAACTAGTCGGCCAAGTCTATGAGACCCCATTTATGGGCCATAGACCATTCTACGAGCCGTGGATGGGGTTTCATATGATACCCCCTTTCCAAACTTCAAAGACCCCCTTTTTCTCTAGTCCTCCCTTTACGACATGATCTATGACTCGTTGATCATTCTACGGGGGGTAGATGGTGTTTCTTCTTATAGACTCTCAGAGATCCTTCTCTAATTCTCATTCTACAATATGGTCTATGACTCGTAGAGGACTTTACGGGCATTTTGATGAGTCATAGATTGAACTTCAGAAGATTCTAAATTTCACCAAGTCTGCCAGGTTCCACGAATCAACATATGGGTCGTCAAACAATTTACAGCTAGTAAAACCCTTCGTAAAAGATGACAGTCTAAAATTTTTTAGAACTTATTTCCTTGCATTTCCATACTCCTAGTAGGTGGGGTCTTATAGTATCTCCCCCTTGGGAACATTCTTCCCCGAATGTGCTAAGGAAAACTCTAAGGAATGGATTTTTGCGCCAAATGCTAATGCACCATATACAAAATACCACACATGCAACATTTAAAATATTTAAATCATGTTTCAAATAGTGCTTACAATGCAATTTTAAAATCACATAAACATACATAATTATCATGATAATAGCATGCAAGGAAGGGAGGCTCGAAAATAGGAAAGATCGTAGTACCTTAATCTTGATTAGAATGAAAGAGATACAGGTATCACTTGTTGTTGTAGGTAAACTCTGCTAAGGCTAAATGTTGGTCCCATCTAGCCTGAATTCAATAACACAGGCTCGGAGCATATCATCTTATACTTGAATGGTCCTCTCGCACTGGCCGTTAATCTGGGGTGAAAAGAAGCACTCAAATCCAAACAAGTATCAAGAACATGATGTAAGGCCCTCTAAAAGTGCAAAATAAATAACAAACCTCAATCTGACATAATGGAAAGTGGGACCCCGTGAAGTCTCACAATTTGGCTGATATAATAAAGTTGAGCTAGTCTCTGAGCTGTATGATCCACTTTGATCTAAACAAAGTGGGAGGACTTGGTTAGACGATCCACCACTACCCAAATAGAGTTGAAACCCCCGACAGTAGGAGACAAGCCAACTACAAAGTCCATGGCAATACATTTCCACTTCCACTCGGGAATGGGCATCCACTGAAGCACCCCACCTGGCCTCAAGTGCTCACACTTGACATGCTGACATGTCAAACACCTAGATACGAACTTTGAAAAATCTCTCTTCCTACCAAGCCACCAATAATACTGACTCAGATTATGGTATATCTTCACTGCCCCCGGACGAATAAAATATCTAGCACAGTGAGCCTCCTCAAGTATCAATCGGACCAAATTACTCATCTTGGGCACACGGATACGACTCCCGATCCTCAAAACACCATTAGAGTCAAGCATTACCTATTTAGCTTCACCTTTAGCTACCTTATCCAGGATAATGCACAACTTCTCATCCTCAAACTACCTCTCATGAATCTGAGCCATGAAAAATGAGTAAGCCTCAATAGTAACAAGCACTCCACCTTACTCTAACATCTGTAATCTCACCAACCCATTTTCCAATCTCTGAACATCTCTAGCCAATGATCATTCCTCAACCTAAATAGCTGCCAAACTCCCCATGTTGGAAGCCTTCCTACTCAATGCATTGGTCACCATATTGGCCTTGTTGGGGTAATAGAGAATAGTCAAGTCATAATCTTTTAGAAGCTCATTCCACCTCTTTTGTCTCAGATCTAGATCCCGCTGACTGAAGATGTAATGTAGACTATGATTGTCAATAAAGATCTCAGAATGGACCTCATACAAATAGTGACACCATAACTTCAACACAAATACAAACCAAATCCAAATCGTGAGTGGGGTAGTTCTTCTCTTGGACCTTCAAATGTTTAGAAGCATAAGCAATAACCTTTCCTTTCTGCATCAACACATCTCCTAGCCCCACTCCCAAAGCATCACAATAAATAGTGAAATCGACACCCTCCTCTGGCAATATCAGAATTAGAGTTGTAGTCAACAATAACCTAAGCTTTTGAAAGCTCTCCTCACACTCATTGGACTAATGAAATACCATATCCTTCTTAGTAAGCCTAGTTCGTGGAGTTGCAACAGTGAAGAAACCCTGAACAGAATGGCGATAATAACCAGCCAAGCCCACAAAACTGTGATTCTCTATAGCTGAGGTAGGCCTAGTCAACCCTAAACGACCTCAATCTTCGTCGAATCAACTCGAATACCCTTCTTGGATATCACGTGCCCCAAGAATGCTACCGAACTCAACCAAAACTAACATTTGGAGAATTTTGCATACAAGTTGTCCTCCCTAAGTCTCTAGAGTAGAATTGCCAAATGCCTCGCGTGGTCCTCCTCGGTCTTGGAATAATTAAGATATCATCGATGAACACAATCACAAACGAATCCAGATATGGTCGGAACACCCGAGTTATCAGTTCCATAAATTGCAAGGGAATTAGTCAAACCAAAGGACATAACAAGAAACTCATAATGGCCGCCTGGTCCGAAAGGTTGTCTTATGTACATCTAATAGCCAAATCCGAAGCTAATGATACCCAAACTTTGAGTCCATCTTGGAAAACAGGGCTGCTCCCTAAAGCTGATCAAATAAGTCATCTATGAGGGGAAACAGGTACTTGTTCTTGACAGTCACTTTGTTCAACTGCCTATAATCAACATACATCCTCATTGATCCATCCTTGTTCTTTAAGAACAGGATTGGAGGAACCCCAACACTAGGGCGAATAAAGCCCTTACTCAATAGATCTTGGAGCTACTTCATTACTCCCTCCATTCAGCTAGAGCCATTCGATAGGGAGTGATAGAAATAGGCTTAATGCCCGACTCAAGGTCAATAGCAAAATTAATGTCCCGATCAGGAGGAACTCCTAGTAGATCAGTAGGAAACATATCTGGGAACTCAAAAACCACTAGAAGAGACTTCATAGAAGGTGACTCAGTAGCAGTGTCACAAATAAAAGCTAAATAATCCAAACGCCCTCAATCAATCAATTTTTGGGCCCGAATATAAGATATCACTTTACTAGGATAGGAATCCTTCGAACCAGTCCACTCCATCCTCGATCTACCTAGCATAGCTAAGGTAATGGTCTTGGCATAACAAATAAGAATAGTACGATATGAAGATAGCCAATTTATACCCAGAATAACATCAAAATCGATCATTTCCAATATAATCAGATCTACCCAAGTCTCATATCCTACCAAAGTAACAAGATAGGATTGGTACACTCAATTCATTACTAAGGGTTCTCCTACAAAGGTCAAAACATAAACATGCACAAACATGGAATAACAAGAAAACTCAAACGTCAAGGAGAAATAAGCAGACACATATGAATAAGTAGATGCAGGATAAAACAACACTGATGCAGGTGATGGTAAACTAAGACAATACCTGTAATCATGGCATTAGAGGCCTCAGCCTTAGGTTTAGGATTGCATAGCAATGACCACCTTAACCTCCACTTATTAAGCTGGCACTCTACTACCTGAAGAAGTGGAAGCATCGTTTGCTCCTCTACCACCAGTACGTCCACCTCTATCAATATGACCACGACCCGACCCCTGGCTTGTGGGGTTGAACCTCTGGTTGGTGCTGTCGAATCTTGGATAGGTGTTGAAAAGTATGAACGATGATGCCTAGAATAAGTCTATCTAGGGCACTGTCGAATCATATGGTTGGGTGATCTATACCCATAGGAAGATCTAGGGGTGAACCACTGCTATCCCCAGCCCGTAGGCCTCTGTTGGGAACCAGATGAACTCTAACCCAAACTGTAGAAATCATGAGAGCCTCATCTTCTCTCTAAATCTGGCAAGGATACATGAACCCCGTGGTGCTGAAATGAACTACCTCCTTTAACTATGCCTTTATCTCCTTATGAGGCACCTGAGTACTATCCCGAAGTACCAACCCTTTTGGGGTCCCCAAACTCCTCTTTTTACATCAACTCTACCTCCTGTCTAGATATTGATATGTGATAAAGTAGATGTACATAATGTGATGTTACGTCAAATAATTGTGATGCATGTCTGTCTTATAATACATATTCGTTTAGCAGATGACTACCTTAGTCAAAATCCATGGGGACCAAACATTGACCATGTATCTGTGAACTAGGACAAAAATGACCTCGACTAATGCCCCCTTGTCCGAAATCACCTCGAACCTCTGGCATATTACCTCAACTCAACTAGAAGAGACCTCACTAAGGACCTAAACTTGGTATGACCTTTATGATGCTTGGATTTTGGTTTCGAAAAGTTTTTTATCAAGGTGAAACTTTATGGCCACCTCCACGGGTCGTGTGGCTTACCACAGTCCATGTGGAGGGGCTTTGAAGTAACCCTTAACCTTGTGTGTCAAGTGTTGGCCTTAACTTGGAGTCTAAGACCAAGGCATGCACCATATGAACACCACACGGTCCGTGTGGCACTTTATGAACCATGTGGAGGCTTGTGTGAAGTGGCCTTGGCCTTGAAAACCACATTTTAGCTAAGGCTTGGACCATATGACACTCTCACAAACCATTTACCCCTTCACGGGTCATGAGGCCCTCCATATGGGCGTTGGAGTAAAAATTTTCTAAGTATGGGATCACCATCTCAGTGGGTTAAGCTCACATATGATTTTTTTGTGAAAATGAATCGGTGAGTCAAGCTCACATATTTTTATTGATCGGTGAGTTAAGCTCACATATTGGTTATGACAAGAATGTGATCACATAAATGTCTATTATATTTGCTCTTTGATCATATTGGGTGTTTACACCATATTGTTATATGTAAATGAGTTATTCCTATGCATGACAAGTATGATTTGGCTTTTGATCCCAAGTATGAATGATTATGAAGAAAGTTTGGCTTTTAAGCCGAAGTATGCATTGAATTGATTCGAAATGACTTGTGCCTCTTTTAAAAGCATATATATGTATAAGCGTTCTTGTAGGATGATGACATAGCACCATGGATGAGGAGTCAAGGCTATCCCCAATGGGGTTCTCCATTTTCTTGGATTATGTGGCAGTAAAGGTATATGGTAGCCATTACCAAAATAACTAGGTTGTAAGGAATGCTTACATATTTGATATGACATGATATGATATGATATGAGAATCCTTCTCAAATGACTGAGTCGTAAGGAAGGTGTCCATCATACTGAAATGACCGGGTTGTAAGGTGTGGTGTAGATTACCTTTGGTAGGTTGGGAGGTCTATATCTGGAAAATTCATGCAATAGCTCACATGAGTTTGAGATGTTGGTTAAGGTCACATCCCCACTATATATGAACATTATGACATTTCATGCATCATGGATTTCATGGCATATTGTTATATTACTTTCTTTTGTTATGTGCCTTTGTCATCTAACATTGAATGCAGGTTTGATAAGTCATATGCATTTCATGCTCGCATACTTAGTACATTCAAATGTACTAATGCATACTTTTGCCTACATGATCTAACCATGTAGGGACCAGAGACTACCTTTATCCATCGTTTGACGGCTAGATTGAATTTGAGACATTATTGTGGTGAGTCCTATCTTCCAAGGACAAGCCACCATTCCTCTACCTATGTTTCTTTCTTTTATGTTATTTACTTTGAGAGTGCACCTGATACATGTCTTGGCCCCATCCTATCTTATGACTAGAGGCAGTTGGACATCTTGTAGACTCTTGTATGAATACATGTATGTGTTGATATTTGGATCTTATGATTAGGTCTATCTATTGGATATGGTTATTATAATTTGATTTTGAGTTTTATGATGTGATTATGTTATGATATGGAAATGTGGAAGATCCTAAGTTCCATATTTCCCCCATAGAGTTAGTTATACTTACCTGCCCCTTAGTTCTTATGTGTTATGTGTTATGTGAATCCATGTTAATCCCCTATCCCTATGACATCCCCATAGCTTGAGTCCTATTTTCTCGCCCCTTAGAACTATGTTTATAAATGATCATTGGAGTCCAATATGTCGCGTCAAGTAGAGTCTTATTCATGGGTGTGAGGTGCACCATTCCTATGAGTGGGAGGCTATGATGGCGTTCTAGGAATTGTCTTACTTTTTGTATGACTTATGTCGTGCCTTGGACTATATAATATAGTTTTCTGATCCTGATGATGTTCTTGCTATGTTACAGAAGATGCCTCTAGCTCCCCTACCAAGATTAGCCCTAGCTAATGAGGACGAAGTTCCTCAAGGGTCTATGAAAGAGCCTATCACTAATGGTGAATTTTGTACTGCTATTGCTATGCTTGCCCAAGTGGTGACTACTTAGACTAAATAGGCTAATCCTCATCCCTGTGATCCCATTCTAGCTTCTAGAGTGAGAGATTTTACCCGGATGAATCCGCTAGAATTTTATGTATCAAAGGATGACGAAGATGCTCAAGAGTTTATTGGTGAGCGCTCTAAGGTGTTGACTATTATAGGAGTGACTTCTGAGGAGAAGGCTGAGTTAGCTACTTATCACTTGAAAGATTTGGCTCAATCGTGGTACACTCAATGGTTGATGGAGAGGGTTTGTGGTAATGTTGTTAATTGGGAAGAGTTCAAGTTTGCATTTCTAGGTCGTTTCTTCCCTCTTGAACTTAGGGAAACTAAGACGGTAGAATTTATCAACCTCAAGCAGGGTTGTATGAATGTGAGGGACTATGCCCTCAAGTTCGCTAAGCTCTCAAAGTATGCTCCTATGCTTGTAGCTGACCCCATGCAAGAATGCACAAGTTTATCTCTGATGTCTCTGATTTGGTTATGAAGAAATGTCGTATGGCTATGCTTATTCAGGATATGGATATCTCTAGGCTCATGACATATTTTGAATAAATTGAAGGAGAAAAGCTTAAGAAGAAGAGGGTGGATGATTCTAAGAGGGTCTGTTGTGATGGTGAGTTCTCCAACTCCAAGGGTGGTGGTTATGGCTGCTTCCAATAGGGCCAAGGTTATAATGCAAGGGTTGCCAATACTAGGGTAACTCCTCTCAAAGCACTGATTCATGGTGGGCCATTATTTCCCCGGTGTGACAAGTGTCGCAAGAATCATATGGGTGCTTATTGGAAAGAGTTGGGTGCATACCATGGGTGTGGTGACAAGAACCAAAAGGTTGTTCATTGTCCTAAAGTTGCTCAGAAGGGTCAGGATCAAGGGGCCCAAGGTGATCAAGGCCAACAGATAGCTCCTCAAGGTGGTGCCCCTAGGCATAACAGGTTATATGCTTTGCATGCTCGTTAGAAAGTTGAGAAAACTCTGGATGTTGTGACTGATATATTAAAAGTCTTTGATTTTGATGCTTATGCTTTGCTTGAACCGGGTGAAAATTTATATTTTATGACTCCTCTTTTGGATCTTAAGTTTGGTTTGAGTCCTGAAATTCTAAGAGATCCCTTTTCAGTTTATACTCCAGTGGGTGAGTCTATTGTTGCCCGAAGAGTCTATCAAGATTGTCCTATCTTTGTTTTACATAAAGTCCTCTTATGTGATCTTGTGGAACTTGAGATGTTTGATTTTGATGTTATTCTTGGGATGGATTGGTTGCATGCTTCATATGCCTCTATAGATTGTAGAACCCGGAAGGTCAAGTTCCAATTTCCCGATGAGCCCAATCTTGAATGGAAGGGTAGTGACTCCACTATTAAATGTTAGTTTATTTTCTACCTTAAGGCCCGAAAGATGATTTCTAAGGGTGTATCTATCATATTGTAAGGGTCAAAGTTGTGGAGTCTGAGCAACCTACTCTTGAATTTGTTCTAGTGGTGAATGAGTTTTCGGATGTGCTTCTCGAAGACTTCTCTGGTATTCCTATCAAAAGAGAAGTAGAGTTCGGCATCCTAGATACTCAACCTATCTCTATTCCTCCTTATCGTATGGAACCAACTGAGTTGAAGGAGTTGAAAAATCAGTTGAAGGATTTGTTGAAGAAAGGCCTTATTAGGCCAAGGATATCATCATGAGGTGCTCCAGTGTTATTTATAAAAATGAAAGATGGGTCTTTTCGGATGTGCATTGATTATAGGCAATTAGATAAGGTAACCATCAAGAATAAATATCCATTTGCCAAGGATTGACGACTTGTTTGATCAGCTTCAAAGAGCAATCCATTTCTCAAAGATTGTCCTCCATTTTGGTTATCATCAATTGAAGGTTAGGGAGTGTGACATTGCCAAAACGGCTTTTTGAACTAAATATGGTCACTTTAAATTTATGGTGATGTAGTTTGGTCTGACTAATGCTTCGGCTCTATTTACGGATCTCATGAATCGAGTGTTCAAGTCGTTCCTTGATAGTTTTGTGGTTACCTTCATCGATGATATCTTAATTTATTCTCGAAGTGAATGTGAACATATTGAACATTTGAGGTTAGTTCTTCAAACTTTAAGGGAGAAAAAAATTGTATGCTAATTTTAGCAAATGTGAGTTTTGGTTGGATGAAGTAGCTTTTCTTGGTCATATGGTGTCCGATGATAGTATTAAGGTTGACTCGAAGAAGACTGAGGCCGTGGAGAATTGGCCTAGACCATTGACTCCTTCGGATATTCAAAATTTTCTTAGGTTAGCTGGTTATTATAAAAGGTTTCTCATCTATTGCATCTCTATTGACCAAGTTGAATCAAAAGAAGTCCAAATTTGTATGGTCGGATGAATGTGGGAAGCGTTTTCAGACCTTGAAAGATCGGCTTACATCGGCTCATGTTTTGACTTTATCGAATGGCTTAAATAGATTTGTGGTATATTGTGATGCTTCTAGGATTGGGTTCGGTTGTGTGCTTATGCAACATGGTAAGGTGATAGCTTATGCATCAAGGAAATTGAAGGTGCATGAGCTTAATTACTCGACTCATGATCTTGAGGTAGCGGTGGTGGTGTTTGCTTTGAAGATTTGGAGACATTATTTGTATGGGGTGCATGTCAATGTTTTCACTATCACAAGAGTTTGCAATATGTGTTCACCCAAAGGGATCTTAACTTGAGGAGAAGGAGGTGGTTGGAACTCCTTAAGGACTACAATATGATTGTGCAATATCATCCCGACAAGGCAAATGTTGTTGTCGATGCTCTTACTAGGCTATCTATGGGGACTGTAGCTCATGTTGATGAAGAAAAGAAAGATTTGGAAAAAGAGTCTCATCATTTGTCTAGGTTAGTTTTTAGGTTGCCTTACTCTAATGAGGGTAGTATTCATGTTCAGAATGGGGATGAATCTTCTGTGGTTGTTGATATCAAGGCTAATCAAGATATAGACCCATTATTAGTTGAGTTGAAGAAGTTGGTTTCCAAAAAGAAGATAGAGGTTTTCTCCTAAGGAGGAGATGGTGTGCTTAGGTATGAAGATCAGTTGTGCGTTTCGGATGTTGATTATCTTAGGAGGTTAATCATGAGTGAAGCCCATACCTCTCATTATTCTATTCACCCGAGATCTACCAAGATGTATTTAGATTTGAGGGGAGTGTATTGGTGGCATGGTATGAAGAATGATATTACCAAATTTGTATCCAAATTCCCTAATTGTCAACAATTGAAAGTAGAGCATCAGAGGCCCAGTAATTTGGCTCAAGATATTGAGATTCCTACCTGGAAGTGGGAAGATGTGAACATGGACTTTGTGGTTGGTTTGCCTCGGACTCGGAAGAAATTTGATTCAATTTGGGTTATTGTAGATCGAATGACTAAATTAGCTCATTTCCTATTGGTTAAGTCTACCTTTAGTGCCAAAGATTATGCAAAGTTGTATATCCAAAAGTTGGTAAGGTTGCATGGTGTGCCTAGGTCTATGATATCAGATCGTGGCACCCAATTTACTTCTCACTTTTGGAGATCGTTTCAATGATGACTTGGTACTAAGGTGAAGGTAAGTACCGCTTTTGATCCTCAAACCTATGGATAAGCCAAAAAAAAATTCAAACTTTAGAGGATATGTTGAGGGTATATGCGTTGGAATTCAAGGGTAATTTGTATAATCACCTGCCACTCATCGAGTTTGCTTATAACAATAGCTTTCATGCTAGCATTGGTATGTCACCGTTTGAAGCTTTGTATGGTAGGAGATGTAGATCTCCGGTGGGGTGGTTTGAGTTGGTAGAGATGGCCTTGATTGGCCTGGATTTGGTGTTGGAGGCTATAGAAAAGGTTAAGTTGATTAGATAGAGGTTGAAAATGGCTCAAAGTCGCCAAAAGTCTTATTCAGATGTTAGGAAGAAGGATCTTGAGTTTCATGTTGGAGATTGGGTGTATGTCACGGTCTCACCCCATGAAGGGTGTAATTCATTTTGGTAAGAAGGGAAAGTTGAGTCCCCGATATGTAGGTCCTTATGAGCTTGTTGAGCGGATTGGGAATTTGGCTTATAGGTTGGATTTGCCTCCGAATTTGAGTTCTATTCACTCGATTTTCCATGTTTCTATGTTGAGGAAATTGATTGTGATCCGTGTACCATTGTGCCTTTGGAAGATGTTGATGTTGAGGAGAACTTGTTTTATGAGAAAGTCCCGATTGAGATTTGGGATAGGCAAGTGAAGCGACTTCACAACAAGGATGTGGCTTCTGTTAAGGTGCTTTGGAGAAATCAACGTGTGGAGCACTACATGGGAGGCAGAGTGGGACATGATGAAGTGATATACCCATCTTTTCCGGTCTACTCAAGCCTAAAGCATTAGGTTTTTCCTATTCCAAGTGGTCCTAATTCTTTCACTCTTGTGTTTCATGACATGATATGCATATATGTGCACGAAAATGATTTAAAAATATTTTGGATGATTTAAAGATGTTTAGAGTATGAGTTTTAATGACTTTGTGATTTCTAAGTGATTAAATATGCATTGTATCTTGTGGTTTGATGTTTCATGTTCTAAGTCAAGCCTTTTTCAAGCACATTTGAATGTCCCAAGGGGGAGATGATGTAAGGACCCAGACTTGGTATGACCTTAATGGTGCTTGGATTTTGGTTCTGAAAAGCTTTGATCAACGTGGAACTTTATAAAGACCTCCACGGGCCATGTGGCTCACCATGGGCCATGCATAGGGGCCTTGAAGTGACCCTTGACATTGTGTATCAAGTGTTAACCTTAACTTGGAGTTTAAGAACAAGGAAAGCACCATGTGGCTCACATATTGATTATGACAAGAATCTAATCACATAAATGTCTACAATATTGGCTCTTTGAGCATATTGGGTTTTTGCACCATATTGTTATATGTGAATGAGCTATTCGTACGCATGAAAAGTATGATTTGAAGTATGATTTGGATTTTGAGCCCAAGTATGAATGATTATGAAGAATGTTTGGATTTTAAGCCCAAGTATGCATTGAATTGATTTGAAATGACTTGTGCCTCTTTTTAAAACATGTATATGTGTAAGTATTCTTGTGGGATGATGACTTAGCACCGAATGGATTGAGGGCGTCAGGGCTATCCCAAATGGTCCTCTCCCTTTCCTTGAACTATGTGCCAACATAGGTATATGGTAGTTATTACCGAGATGACTGGGTCGTAAGGAATGGTTTCACATTTGATATGTTATGATATGATATGATATGAAAATCCTTCGAAAATGACTAGGTTATAAGGAAGGTGGCCATCACACTGAAATGATCGGGTCATAAGGTGTGGTGTAGATTACCTTTGGCAAGTAATCTTCCCTCACCTGATGGGAAGTCTACATCGGGAAAATTCAGGTAATAGCTCGCATGAGTTTGAGATGTCGGTTAAGGTCATATCCCACTATATATCAGCATTATGACATTTCATGAATCATGGATTTCACAGAATATTGTTATATTACTTTCCTTTGTTATATATCTCTTTCTATATTATGTGCCCTTGTGATCTAATATTGAATGTAGGTTTGATAAGTCATATGCATTGCATTCCCACATACTTAGCACATTCAAATGTACTAATGCATTATTTTGCCTACACGATCTAACCATGTAGGGATCAAAGACTACCTTCATCCACCGTTTGATGACTAAATCGGATATGACACATTGTTGTGGTGAGTCCTATCTTCCAAGGAGAAGCTACCATTCCTCTACCTATGTTGCTTTCTTGTATGTTATTTACTTTGAGGGTGAGTTTGGGACATGTCTTGGCCCCCGTCCTATCTTATGACTAAAGGCATTGTTAGACGTCTTATAGACTCTTGTACGGATACATGTATGTGTTGATATTTGGAGCTTATGATTATGGATATCTATTGGATATGGTTATTATGATTTGATTATGAGTTTTATGATATGATTATGTTATAATACGAAAATGTGGAAGATCCTAAGTCCCATATTTTCCCCATAGAGTGGGTTATACTCACCCGCCCCTTAGTTCTTATATGTTATATGCTAGTGAATCCATGTTAATCCCCTATCTCTATGACATTCCTATAGCGTGAGTCCTAGTTTCATGTCTCTTAGAACTATGTGTTTTCTATCTTTATACACTTCCAAACCGATGATGTAAATATGGATACTTTGAGGCTCTTTTGGGGACTCTACAGATTCCATTCGTCATATCACTCCTAGACCCTAGGGCTGGATCGTGACACCTCGGCCACCAATCATCATGTTACCTTACTCACATCTCGGTTAGCCATCACAAGTATCAATGCACAAATGATAATAAATGTAATGTGCAGGATCACGATTATGTCATAGTATCAACATCATAATGATCTAAATATCTCAATATCATCAATACCTCAATATCATCAACACTGTCTCAATATCACTCCAGTCTCAGTATATCAATCATATCAATGAACAAGCACCATCTTACTATCAACATAGAGGGATTCACAAAATCACATAAGTTATGAATCCGCAATTATGTATAAGTCAATATACCACCACTTAGATAATTATTCAATCCGAAATGTCATGGTTAAGCCTATGATGTTACAATTCTACTCCCAAAGTACTCAATTACACTCATATAAGAGCATACAAGGTTCATTCATACTTAACAAAAGGTTAGAAGTCCACTTGCCTCAGCTAAAATCTCAAATCTCACCGCTTTCTCCCTTCTACGGTACTCCAAATCACCACAATCTATTCAAATATGGCATCACAATCACGTTACGAATCTAATGATACTAAAATCAATTAATTCAGAGAGAAAGATAAAACGGTAAAAAAAATAAATCACGCTGGAAAACGTAGCCAAAAATTGAAAATTAATGTACGAAAATGTTCTCCATGTAATAAAGAGTTCATCAGTGAAAACAATTTCAAGAATGAAGTTAAGATGAGGGAGAAATCAATGATTAAAGTTTGGAAATCAAAGTCTGAGAAACCCTCAATTTACACTATTAAAATCCCAAAATTGGAAGTTAAAATCACAAATTAATCAATGTAAATCAAAAAACAGGTTAGAAAATAGTTACCCAATCACTTTGCCTTGTAAAATCTTAAAATCTCTCTTGAAAATGAAGCTTGAAGAGTTGAAAATGGAGGAAAATGAGATAAGATCGTCTTTTAATGAAGTCCACTATTCAGGCCTATGCAAAGCTCTGTGAACGCGGAGGCTTATCCATGAACGCGAAGGCCCATAGCCACGGCTCCGCGAACACGAGCCAATTTTCCGCGAACACGGAGGTCTAGTCACACCAACCTCCGTGAATGTGGAGAAGGAGGTGTGATCGCGGAGGGTTAGGGAGAGATGCACCAGAACTGAAACATGACAACAACATACAACAATTGTAAACTAGAATCGGATCCTCCGGAATTCATTCAGAACCCCGTGAACACAAACCAAATATAGAAACCTACCAAAAATGATGATATGGACTCAATGGAATCATCAAAATTCGAGTCCAGAACTTCTGTGGTCCTGAACCCAAGAAGGAGCCTAACTCAATGGAATCATCAGAATTCGAATCCAGAACCTCCGTGGTCCTGAACCTAAGAAGGATCAATTAAACTAGTTTCGGACTCAAAAATGCAAAATATTCTCAGAACCTTTAAAAATGATAGCGAAGGCATTTCTAGCATTAGTTTCACCACATGGAACCACTGGAACTAACAAATTTTGATACGAGCCACCAAACCCGGAATGTTGACCAAAGTTAAACCTATGATCCAAAATGAACTAAAAATGCAACTTTGGGCCTAAAATCTCCGTTTTAACTCTGAATTCATTTCTGCAAGTTCTCCTAGACCAGATTCGCCATTCCAGAACTGATTGAATTAATGGAATCGAATTTCGACACTCGAAATTCAAAATGACAACAAAACTCAAAATTTCCAACTCTAAGCCTTTTGAAATTCTTTCTTTTGCAAAACTCCAACTTTTTATAATATTTTCACGATTCGACCTTTGGACTTATGCAAAAATGATCCAAGAGAGCTTTCGGGATGGGCAAAGTGGTAATTTGATTAAAAATACCAAAAATGACCTTCGCGATCATTACAACAAAGTGCTTGACATGCTAATTGTGTACAACATGGGTTAACACTCAAATGCACTTCAAGGAGATAGATTTATTTTTTTATTTATTTTAAACTTAGTTAAGCAAAAAATTCTCAATGACTTTTTAAAACGCTGACATATTTAAAAAAACTTATTAAGGCTTAAATTATTCTTCAAATTACAACCTAAAATATTTATTAAGAATATATAATTTGTTAGAGGTATTTAACTATATTAAAATTCAATATTGTCCTGTAAACATGATATTTATATGAAGAACATATTTTAAAAAACACTTATTTATTTATTTGCTGACCTTAAAAGCATGATTTCTAAGTATAAAAATATATTAAAAGTTGATTCAAATTATTTAGGCATGATGATAAATGATATCCTATAAGCATTATTTCTAACATGATATGCCAAGATATGAAATTTTACCCATGACAAATATTTCTATAGACATGATTTTCTAAATATTTAAAATCTCCGTGACAAATCTAAATACAGATGCATATTGAAAATAAATCTAACATGTTAACATGAAAATATTGTTTTGAAAAACAAGAATTAAAATTAAAAATAATAAATTAAGATGGTGTTTTAAAATAATCTACTAAAACAATATATGACGAATAATAACAAAACATTATTAACAGTTACATTACTAACTTATTCCATTTTTTCATAATTAACTATGTAAGTATTAATAAACTTTTAAGTGATGATTAACAATTAATCTAAATGTAATCATCATAGCAAAAAAAAAAAAAAACGTTATCAAAGAAATAGCTCCTATAGGCAAGTTTTCTAATTTAAAAAAAGGGTATGATCATTAAATGATTATTTTTATGATAATTGTACTTTAAATTTAACAAAGAAAAACTTATAAAAAGATTGGCAAATTCTTCTTTTGTAACACATAATATAGAAGGAAATAAGGAGATGTTAGAATTTACAAATTTATCTTAAATCATGCTATTTACTTAGAGTGGTATATTGTGAAAAGAATCATACTTCAATCATAAATAATTAAGTCTAAAGCATAATTCTATGATCATTAAACCACATAAGCAGTACAAGTAGACTTTGACAAAATAAAAAATAAATACATGTTGCACATTATTCCCCCTCCTCCATAAGCATTCCTCAAATTTATTTTTATTATGTGGAGAGTTAATACAAATTATTACAAGCTGAAATAAACAATAAAGGAACAACGTAAAGAATACAAAAATTAAATAAAATAGATAAAGGATTCCTATATAACAAAGCCACCTGAAGTTTCCAATCTCAAGCTAACTTTGTAGCATATACCATCGAGTGATCTGATGAAAGTTTGGATTAACTCTTCTTTGTGAGATAGATGATGTATTTTAGAAGCATCTAATCTCCATCATGTAGCATATTCCTCAAAAGATTCATGAGACATTCTTTTGACTTCAAACAAATCCAACATTGTGGGGTCATTTATTATGTTGAATTTGTATTGCTCTACAAAGTCTCGAACCATATCTTCCTATGCCAACTATTTGTCAAAGTCATGTTTGGCGTACCAGGTAAAAGTTATTCTTGACAAACTCTGGATAAATAATCTCATTAAGAGAACCTTATTGTTTTCAATGCCAACTAATATGCTACAATAATCCTTGAGATGTGCAATTGGATCTCCATATCTATCAAACATGTTGAATTTCGGAAGTTTGAACCCAATGGTAATTCACTCTTGAATGAAGGCACAAATTTTTTACCTCAAGTCATGAACATTTTTGGAGCAATTTTTCATCCACCTCTTTTTCTAAGTCATGAATTTTTGTTGTAGAGCATTCAAGTTAGATCTTTCTATTTCATCATGTAGTTCTACACTTTGCAAAGCATCAAAATGGATGTCTGTTGGAGGTATTGATTGAAAGAGTGTGCGAGCAAGAACAGAGTGAGAGAGAGTCCAAAAGGTGCTTTGAATTGGAAAATAAGAAGGATGATTGACATTTTTGCGAATATTGAGCATGTTAGTCATATTGCAGATTCTCAATCAAGCCAGTGTTCAAATATTAGACAACTTTTAAACAAAAAAATCAAATAAATACAAAAGTTAATAGTACAACATAAGCAAATAAAACATAAAATGATGTTGAAAAACATTTATGGTGAAATTAAATGAGTTCTCAAATAAAATAATGAAGCGTCCTAAATGCACAAGACCTCATTGAGTTAGAGGCAGGCCTAAAATGATTATGACGTGATCACAATAACAAATCCAAGCCCTACTAACGTTACTTGGAGTTTAGAGTTAAAAAATAAAATAAAGTAAAATAAAGAACTATTTTATTAATAATAATTTTTACAATCTTTGAATGATAACAATATATGCAAAATCTAAAGGATAAATGGGGTAGTAAACGAAAATGATCCTAAACTTCAAGCTCTTCTTCGAAAAAACTTCAACATCATAAATCTGCAAAAAGGAAAATTCTTCTAAACTCCATTTTAACAATAGCTTAAGCTTGAATTTGTTATGGCGATTCATATTGACATGTAATATGCAATTTTGTCCAAAGGGTGATGGAACCTTTTAGACTTAGGGTGTTACTATTGCTCTAGTTTAACCCTATGAGTCAAACTATCTAAGGCTTATACATGCATGACATAGTTTTGGAGGTGAATAAAGCTCTATTTTAGGTTTCTACAAGAGTGGGTTAGACATACACTGAGTGTTCCTATATGAGAAGGTGTGTGATCCCACCGTATCAAAACTATCTGCTTACACCATGCTTCTGTCATCTCTCTAAAATTTGAATTTTGAAGATAGTTTGTGAGAAGCGTAAAAACACACCATCATGAGAAAAGAAAAAAAGGAGGATCCTAAATGGGAGAAAATATGAATGGTAGCTAATTTATAAAGCAATAACAACTAGAAATCAAATGGAGAATGATAATCAATTAAGGGAAGTAATAAATAATATAAAAAAAATACTTTCAATGAATGAAAGTAAAGAAAGTAAATAAGGGAAGGGTAGGATTTGGCAAGTAAATAATTGAACATAAAGAGGGTAAAGGGGAAGAAAAGGAGGGGATTTAGGAAGCGTATAAGGAAAGTAAAGGGGAAAGGGGATTAAGGAGAACATATAAGGAAAGTAAAGGGTAAAAGGTGGATTAAGAAATTAAATAAACAAACACATAATAAAAGTAAATAGAGGAGAAAAGGAAGGATTAAGAACCTAAACAAATAAACACATAACGAATGTAAATAAGGAAAAGGGTATGGGAAAAATACGGAGATAAAATAACAGGGAGAGCGAAAAGGAGATCATCATGCATAAAGAAAGAAAAATCCACATAAATGTAAGGGTTAGAACCTAGAATCCCCAGAAGAATTGTCATTCTATCGCGTCCCATTTTTCGCAAAATGAGATTTTATGACATCAGGACAACTCTCTTTCAGGATTGAAAAGAAAGTTGAATCAAAGAGTCGCCATCTAACGAATTAAGGTGTGTTAGAACATCATTCTAGCCTAAAAAATAAACTAAAGGTCTAGGCTACCGAAGATCGGGTAAGGGTTCTAGTTACCTCAAAGGGAAGGTGATAGGCATTCTTTGAGGTTCACAAATATGGGTCCCGGTCGTATCTCGCCTTTTATGTGAAGGTTTGCAAATAAGGTCTCTATTCTAAAAAAAATACCTTAATTAATTTTAAGTGACAAAACATAATTTAAATAAGTAAAGACAAGAGTAAAAAAACAATTTAAAGGACTAATTACCCCAAATATTAAAAATAAACAAAAAAAAAGTACTAAACTAAGCGATTTAGTGTCACTCAGATTAGTTACTAGGCTTTTATTTTCGAAAGACAAAATCAGAATTTTATCATTTTTAGCTCACTTGGCTTGTTTAAGCTATAAAGGACAAAAATCAAAGTTGTGTCCTATTTTAAGCGCGAGTTTAGATTATCATTTATGAGGGTCCTATATACCCCTACCCTGTAACACCCCACATCTTACATGTACTAGTCCAACGCATGTGAAACATGATATGGCAGGGTCAAAGCAGTGCACATTTTTAAAAGTGCTTGAATTTCATATTAGAGGACTATATGTACGTCTAACGCTCAAGATGACCGAGTGTATATAAGTTTTAAGTCAAGTTAAGGAGATCGTGACCTTAAAAGAAGTGAAAGAAATGAGGTGCTTAGCTAACAGGTGAGTCACCTAGGTGCTTAGCTTAAATAGGCTAGGTAGACGGAGACGAGACCCAACACCGAATTTGTTCAAGTCCGATAAAGAATAAACCCCGAGTTAAGGATGTCATTTGGGCCCATGGTTTAGCATCATAAAAGTACAATATTTGCAGCCCAAGATGAATAGGAAAAGGGTCAATGTACATTCACAACCCAATTCACAAATAGGGCCCAAATTAAGTGGGTGTAGAAGAGAAATATTTGCAACAAAGCCTATCCAATTGAAGCCCAATAAGGCCCAAGTGAAAAGGCCAAGTTGCTGCATCATAACCTTAATAAAATATGGATTGAAATACAAAAGAAAGTCGGCCAAAAGTGGCCCTATAAAAGGGACTAACAGCCAGCAATTTTAGTCATTTTCTCAAGCCAAAAATCAGATTTCTTTCCAAATTTCTCCTTGCTCTTTCTTCATTTTGTAAAGCAGCCAAGGCTCAACTCTAGGGTTCTTGAAGAACACCTAATGATTGAGGGCTAAGGTAAGTAAAAATACCTATGGTTTGGTGTAATTTTTCCATGAAAAATATGAAGAGTATGCTGGTTGTACTTGTGCAGGAATTTGGGACAGCATGTGTTCTAAAGATTGTTGTCCACTTTTCTTGTTAATTAAAAGGTTTTTCTCTTGTTGGTTGGCTGGATTATGAAGTAATATTTGTGTTTTTAACAAGGTTTGGTTCCTTAGTGATGTATAAGGCTGCTGCACCATTTTTATCTTCCACAAAAATGAGTTCTTATATGATACCTTAATTCCGCTCTTAGTAAGAATTCGTGGACTGAATATTGAGAATTGTTGTCTCATGTTTTCCATCTACTTGGTGACTGTTTTAGGACTGTATTTGTGTGTATATATGATGAGAACGGTTTGGTTGAGGTTGAAACGGATTTGGATTGGTTGACGTCGAAATATAGAGAAAGGACGCAATGTTGTGTTGCCTACTTCCGTGTTGTGTAGAGTTGTTGTATGTTGTACTTTATGAGCTGTTGTAACGCTGTTATGGGACTAAAAATAGCTGGATATGACATGTATATGGGAATGTTTATTAGAAAATACGACTAGGAGTGAAAATGTTGAAAGAATACTCCTTGGTTGCTAATTCCGAGCTTGCTGCTTGGATATTATTTTTCGGTGAAATTGGACTACCAAGATGTGTCTGTTAGCTGCTAACACTAGTTTTATTACCTACTATGTTGTAGATAGGTATTTGGAGGAAGAGGATACTATTCCGAGGTAATAACGACGTAGTACAACAAGGTATGTAAGGCTACTTGATTTCCTATTACTTGGCATGAAGTCTAGGTTCTTCCTTGGCACATAAAGGCACATACAAACTCCGACATGGCTACAGCGTGTCTCCACTCTATACTATGTTCATATGTTCCCATACATAGCCTCTATCAAACCTGCATACGTACTTGGATACCAAAGATATATGAGTTCTTTTTTACCAAATAAAGTCCATGTGTTGTTTAACCTCCTATATGTTTCATTAGTTGTGTAATTCTCTTTTCATTGTGATATCATCTTGTATGGTTGTTTATATGTCACATGTCATGCCTATAGTCCTACAGCTCTAAATGTTATTACCACCAAAAGAATTATCTGGAAAGTAAATAAAAGATAACTCAAAGTTGCTTATTGATGGGTGGTATCCCAAGGGTGGAAGAATCACCTAGCATAGGTCGATCCCATATTACGGGGGGTATCCCAGGGGTGAAAGGAAAGCCTAGCATGGATCACGATATTGATTTACCACTAATCAGCTGGTCATTTACATGATATATTGTGCACAGATTATACAGTAAAGAAAGGTAAAGTAATAAAAAGACATAAAGTACATGATTCCACAGTATGACTAAAGGTGGTCTTTTATCCTTACACACCAGTGTGTTATGTCATTTGAGTTCTTATTTAATATACAGTATTCCCTGCCTTACATATTCAGTACATTATCTCGTACTGACGTTCCTTACGCGGGACCTGCATTTCATGCTACAGGTATAGGAGCTACTAGATCTCCCCAGTAAGAGTACAGGATTTCCAGCTGCTATTACTAAGCTCCAGGTTGCTTCGGAGCTTGTGTGTCTAGAACTTGTATTTTGTATTGTATAGTTGGTCATAAGGTGGGGCCTGTCCCAACCCATATGGGTATCGCTCCTTACCTAGAGGCTTTGTAGACTATATAAATTAAAGTATGGTCAAGTAGTGTACTGTAGACATTGTTCCGACGGCCTAGTCTTATGCATTTACTTTTGGCTTGTTAATACAGTTTACTTTCTTTTGACAGCATGTTGTATATGGAAACCTCTTAAATGTTCATAGCAGGTGCATAGTTATATGTTGGTTCTCCCGAGCCTTGTCGGCAACGGGTGCCAGTCCGCCTTAATGGGACTTAGGGCGTGACATACCCCTCTTAAGTTGATTTTATTATTAACCTAAAAGCATACTAAAAAAAATCAAAAATACTATCACTCCTAAAATGTGCCTATTGTCCCGTCTTATGCTCCAAGAGACATTAGACTTCTGATTTTAGTAAAGTTCTAGACTAAAAAAAGTCAAGGTTTCCTATTTAAGCTCAGTGTCATACAAAACAAAGAGAACGAGCAGTTAGCACGTAAAGCTCAAGTATGTCTCTTAAACACACATAGATAAATAGTGTGAAGTGCTTGACATGCTTAGTCTGTACACCACAAGTTAACACTCAAATGCACTTCAAGGAGATGTATTTATTTATCTATTTATTTTATTTTATTTATTTATTTATTTATTTTAAACTTAGTTAAGCAAAAAATTCTCAATTACTTTTAAAACACTAACATGTTTAAAATACTTATTTAGGCCTAAATTCATTTTTAAATTACAATCTAAAATATTTGTTAAATATATAATTTGTTAGAGGTATTTAACTATATTAAAATTCAATAAAGTCCTATAAACATGATTTTTATATAAAGAACATGTTTTAAAAAACACTTAATTATTTAGTTACTTGACCTTAAAAGCATGATTTCTAAGTATAAAAACACATTAAAAGTTGATCTAAATTATATAGGCATGAGTCTATATGAAATCTTATAGGCATGATCTCTAACATAATATGCCAAGATATGAATTCTAACCATGAAAAATATTTTTATGGACATGATTTTCAAGATATTAAAAATCTCCTTGACAAGTCTAAATACATATGCATATTGAAAATAAATCTAACAAGTTAACATGAGTAAGGTTGTTTTAAAAAACAAGAATCCAAGTTAAAAATAATAAATTGAGATGGTGTTTTAAAATAATCTACTCACAAAATATGTGATGAATAATAACAAAACCATATTAGCAGTTACATTACTAACTTACGCCATTTTTTCCTGATTAACTATGTAACTATTAATAAGTTTTTAAGTGATGATTAACAATTAATCTATATCTAATCCTCATAGAAAAAAAAAACACAATCAAAGAGATAACTCTTATAGGCAAGTTGTCTAATTTAAAAAGGAGTATTACCATTAAATGATTATTCTAAGGATAATGTTATTTTAAATTGGATAAAGAAAAACTTATAAAAAGTTAGGCAAATTCTTTTGTAAGGCATATGATAGAATGAAATAATGCGGTGTTAGAACTTAGAAATTAATCTTAAACCATTTCATTTACTTAGACCGGTATCTCATGAAACAAATCATACTTCAGTCATAAATAATTAAGTCTAAAGCATGATACTATGACAATTAAACTAAATAAGCACTCACAAGTAGACTTTGACAAAATAAAAGATAAATACAAGTAGCACATTATTCCCCTCTCCCATAAGTATTCCCCAAGTTTATTTTTATTTTGATGGAGAGTTAATATAAATTATTACAAGTCGAATAAATTTTGAAGGAACAACCTAAAGAATACAAAAATTAAATAAAAATAGATAAAGAACTCCCAAATAGCAAAGTCATCCAAATTTTCCAATCCCAAAAGAACTCTTCAGGTCCTAAATGGACTAAAAATCCTATTAAAATAAGCACTAGGAGAAATGTGAGATGAACAATATGAAAAAAAAGATCATATAAGGGGACACACAAAACTGTACCTCTTAACAAGGATATAGGCACAAAATTAAAGTAATACAATTAAGAAGAAGGAATTTAGAAATCGATGTTACTACAACAGTCTGAGCGGTAACTTTAAAAATTCAACCTCGGACACATCAAGATCACAAAAATCTAAAGGATTCCGAGTAGTATTTGAGTCGTGGGGGGTATAAAGCTCAGAGCAAACCAATAATAAAAAGACAATATTCAAAAGTAGGCCAAAAATGACATGCAAAACATATCAAGTAAGAATAATATAATATATGATATTTTAAGAGGCGTATGAAACGTTTTATAATTTTCTAGAATCTGTATGTGTGTAAAAGCATGATCCCAGAATGAGATGGGAATACTTTTTTATATAGATGAATATAGGGCATTGCAAGAAAAAATAAAATCAATTAAGAGATAAATCACACCGAGTTTTCCTTAAGCAGATAAAGAGGATCAATTAAGGGTGAATATGTAAATAAAAATCCTTAATTATATAGAGGGAATCAATTAGATGCAGGAATTAGGTAAAAGTTACCATAATAGAAACAAGTAAGAATCCAAAAAAATCAAAAATTAAATTTTACTCAATAATGACAAATATCAATTATGCCTATTATAAAGGAAAAAATAGTCAAGAAGATTATATATATCTTACCATGTTTCATTCCGAAATTATTTAATCAATTAATAAGACAAATCATGCTATAACTAAGTTAAATAAACCAAATATTATAACTTCAACATAGTGCAGGTTAGATTAAGGGAGTGAAATATAAAAAAAACAGTGAGTGATCGAATTTCGTATCAAATCTGCTTGAAGAAATATCAAGGTACTAATGCTCTAAATCAATTTTAAAGCCAAATCAAGATAGGAGATTTTATAAAAACATAATTATAGTGCAAGAACAAAAATTCGGGAGCCAATAACCAGAAAACCTAATGATTCAAACTTAAAACGAAAATCTACAATAGAACAAGAATTCTCCATGTAGAATAGTGTAAAGCATAGAGTATTAAGCATTAACAAGTAATAAGCAAACTTAATCCTCAAACATGAAAAAATTCAAAGAACAAAATCTGAATATATCAGAACCAACAACCTTCATAGTTCACACATAATTTAGAAACTTAAAACGAGAGAAGATAAAACAAATATGCATCAGCCTCACATATTTCATTATGACAGTTGAGATGACATGCATATCCATCAAATTTAGAGAAATAATACCCAGAGAAGAATTGTAGGATTAATACTCAGAGAATTTCCAACCAAATTTCAACCATGGTGGTTGTTATCATCACTTGTGGTGCGCTTCACCATCAGTGCTGGTGCTGACCATATTTTGCCGGTGTATTTTTTTATGGTGTTGCATGGTGGCTGGATAGAGATACGGAGGGAGAAAATCATGTGGTTTTTCAGTGGTGACTCTCCAGAGGAGAGACAGTTTTGGTAGAAAGGAAAGGCGTTTGGGGTGGTTTTCCAGCAAGTGATCATTTTGGGGTTGGAGGAACGGAGAGAGGAGTCACTAGAGAAAAGGATCGTTGTCGGCAAGGTTGGCTGGTGTAGGGAGTTGTTTGGGGTGGCAGCAAGCAGAGAGATGAGGCGAAGGAAGAGAGGTAAGGTTGGGGGATACCTAGCGGGAGGAGAGCGATGGTGACGAAGAGCTTCACTGGTGGCTGCCAGAAAGGGGTCGGGATTTGGTGCGGCGGTGAGGGAGTGGGAAAGGTGAGGAAGAATGTGAAAAAGGGGCGGCTGGTGGCTGCTTGTGGTGAAAAGGGAGAAAGAAAAAAAAATGGGTTAGGGGTATATTATAGATAAAAAGGAATAAAAATGAAATTAGATCTCAACCGTTGGATGAAAATGATGGATGGTCATGATTAAACTGTCATGCCCCGGGAAGGTATTCTGGCGTAACCAGCACTAGGAGACTATTGTTAGTCCCCAAGCAAACCACTTAGCCTCATCACATCATTCAATCAATAACCCCTACTGAACAACATAAAGTATAAGTAAATGGGCACATCTCATCTAAAGTCTCAAAAGAATATATAAAATAATGAAGGCTAGTAGAAAAAACTAGCTGACAATCTCAACATGTTGTCGTCTTTGAAGCCTCTATTGCTAATCATGTGGTGCCAATGAAAGACCCATAGCTACCCAAATCAAAATAAAGGAAATAGTCCAATCTAACTCTAAAGCATGATGAAAAATAAAAGCAGTCGATCCTCTGGAATAGAGGAGACTCACCAAATCAACTTCGAATCTTAGATCTTCAACGGAGCGCCTATCAACAATCTCTAGTACCTGCCTCTGCATAATAAAATGATGCAGTCCAGAGTAGACAACAATACCTGGAATGAACTAGTATAAAAAATAGCTGAGTGAAACAGAAACAAGTGGAATAATATGGAAGCAACATCAACTCAAAATAAACACCGAATAACATCAATTCGTCAAATGTCTATTTATGCAAGAATAAAGAGTAGACAAGTGACACATCAACAACTCAAACTTATTAGTCATCTCAGACTCATCGCAAAGGAGCTCACCTCCTCTCATCTCATCTCATTTTTGAGGAGCTCACCTCCACTTATCTAATCTCATCTCAGAGGAGCTCACCTCCTCTCATCTCATTTCTACTCAAAGTACTCAAGATAGGAAATTTATGGGAGTTTCTCTTATCCGACAACACTAACTTATGAGCCAGTGAATGTACAACAATCTCGTTGATGTTGCCACAGCCGTTCCAAACTTGCCAGGTAGGAAATACTCCGAAACTATATCAGCTTACCCAATATGGAGTCAATACTTAACAGGTCTGTTATTGCTTTCATGAACTGTTACTCTTGAGGAAACCATAATATATATGATGGTTTTATGCCTCACCTACGTTTGGCGTCGTAGTTAATGAGTTCAAGTGGGACTCACTATTACCCATTTCGGTGCTTGATACTCCTCCCATGACTCAATGCTCATAAAACCTTCATCTCTACCAATCTCATAGGGACTAAAACCCCGTCAACGATTGGTATATCATAGGGACTCGAACCCCATCATAATTCAACTCATAGAGACTTTAACCCTCTCATCAATCAATCTCATCAATGGCTCAAGATTTAGAACAATCATTAGGAAGTAATTGAATAGACACATCGGGAGAGTTCATTTATAGGGATACATAAGACAATCAAATTCTGTCAACTCATCATCATTCTCTCATCACAATCAAGAATCTTAACTCAACACTCTAGACTCAATTTTCAAGTTCATTATGCATGCTTCTCAAATAGTCATGAAGGGTTATACAAATTTCATGAAAATGTTTAATTCAAGAAAACAATTAGTATGATGATCATCAACATAGAAAATGTAACTTCAAATCAATTTTTCAAGAAACATCATCAAAAATATTATGCATGTAGACTCTTGAACCATCAACTCATCTATGACCTTTGTGGGGCACATGAGAGAACAATTCCATGTTTTTAGTTTAGCCTTATATACCTGGAATGCAGCTATCAACCAAGCACATCAAGGATCTCTTCTCGATCTCTCAACTCAAGCTCTTCTCTTCTCTCCTGAAGCCCTAGCCTTAGTAAAATATTGGGATAAGACTTAGAACGGAGGTTTTAGACCCCTTTTACGTCAAAAAAATCTTATTAGATCAATGTAGAGAGTTAGGAGGGATGGAGAATTGACCGAGATGCCCCTCATAATAATTTAGAAATTCTCACCTCGTAAAAGACATAGTCCGCGATGCGGACTGGTAGCGCACAATGTATTTTTAGAAAAAAGTTTTTGAACGAGTTTTCTCAATCCCATCTAAAAATTTCAAAAGAATATAAGTGCTAGTCCGTGATGGGTGCGTCATGCGCCCCTGTCGCGTACTAACACTATTTTGCGCTTCCGATCGAAAAATTATCTTTTGATTGGGTCGCTCTAAAAATCGACCGAGACCATTTTCCCACTCAACTTTTCGTGCTGATCACAAACGACCTTGAATTTGCCATAGGAGCATCGGAAGATACATTACGCGTATACCCTCTTTCTAGAGGTATTTAGGTAATTTTATACAACGTTACATAAACTTTGAGACATGGGACAGATTCGGATAGAAGATGGGTCATCGGGATTTGATTAAAATGAAATTGGATTCGACATTTAAATTTGTGCCAAAAAGTTGACTCAATTATGCTAAAATTGAAAGAACTTAAGATGAATAGGAAAATGGTCAATGTACATTCACAACACAATTCACAAATAGGGCCCAAACTAAGTGGGTGTAGAAGAGAAATATTTGCAATAAAGCCTATCCAATTGAAGCCCAATAAGGCCCAAGTGAAAAGGCCAAGTTGCTGCATCATAACCTTAATAAAATATGGATTGAAATACAAAAGAAAGTCGGCCAAAAGTGGCCCTATAAAAGGGACTAACAGCCAGCAATTTTAGTCATTTTCTCAAGCCAAAAATCAGATTTCTTTCCAAGTTTCTCCTTGCTCTTTCTTCATTTTATAAAGCAGCCAAGGCTCACCTCTAGGGTTCTTGAAGAAGACCTAATGATTGAGGGCTAAGGTAAGTAAAAATACCTTGGATTGGTGTAATATTTCCATGAAAAACATGAAGAGTATGCTGGTTGTACTTGTGCAGGAATTTGGGACAACATGTGTTCTAAAGATTGTTGTCCACTTTTCTTGTTAATTAAAAGGTTTTTCTCTTGTTGGTTGGTTGGCTGGATTATGAAGTCATATTTATGCTTTTAACAAGGTTTGGTTCTTTAGTGATGTATAAGGTTGTCGCACAATTTTTATCTTCCACAAAAATGAGTTCTTATGTGATACCTTAATCCCGCTCTTAGTAAGAATTTGTGGACTGAATATTGGGAAATTTTCGTCTCATGTTTTCCATCTACTTGGTGACTGTTTTAGGACTGTATTTCTGTGTAAAAATGATGAGAATAGTTTGGTTGAGGTCGAAACGGATTTGGAATGGTTGACGTTGAAATATAGAGAAAGGACGCAATGTTGTGTTGCCTACTTGCATGTTGTGCAGAGTTGTTGTATGTTGTACTTTATGAGCTGTTGTAATGCTATTATGGGACTAAAATAGCTGGATATGACATGTATATGAGAATGTGTATTAGAAAATATGACTAGGAGTGGAAATGTTGAAAGAATACTCCTTGGTTGCTAATTCCGAGCTTGCTGCCCGGATATTATTTTTGGGTGAAATCGGACTACCAAGATGTGTCTGTTAGCTGCTAACACTAGTTTTATTACCTACTATGTTGTAGATAAGTATTTTGAGGAAGAGGATACTACTCCGAGGTAATAACGACGTAGTACAACGAGGTATGTAAGGCTACTTGATTTCCTATTACTTGGCATGAAGTCTAGGTTCTTTCTTGGCACATAAAGGCACATGCAAACTCCGACATGGCTACAACGTGTCTCCACTCTATACTATGTTCATATGTTCCCATACATAGCCTCTGTCAAACCTGCATACGTACTTGGATACCAAAGATATATGAGTTTCTTTTTACCAAATAAAGTCCATGTGTTTAACCTTCTATATGTTTCATTAGTTGTGTAACTCTCTTTTCATTGTGATATCATCTTGTATGGTTGTTTATATGTCACATGTCCTGTCTATAGTCCTACAGCTCTAAATGTTATTACCACAAAAGAATCATCTGGAAAGTAAATAAAAGATAACTCAAAGTTGCTTATTGATGGGTGGTATCCCAGGGGTGGAAGAATCACCTAGCATGGGTCGATCCCATATTACGGGGGGTATCCCAGGGGTGAAAGGAAAGCCTAGCATGGGTCGATCCCGATATTGATTTACCAATGATCAGCTAGTCATTTACATGATATATTATGCACAGATTATACAGTAAAGAAAGGTAAAGTAATAAAAAGACATAAAGTACATGATTCCACAGTATGACTAAAGGTGGTCTTTTATCCTTACACACCAGTGTGTTATGTCATTTGAGTTCTTATTTCATATACAGTATTTCCTGCCTTACATATTCAGTACATTATCTCGTACTGACGTCCCTTACGGAGGACCTGCATTTCATGCTGCAGGTATAGGAGCTACTAGATCTCCCCAGTAAGAGTGTAGGATTTCCAGCTGCTATTACTAAGCTCCAAGTTGCTTCAGGGCTTGTGTGTCTAGAACTTGTATTTTGTATTGTATAGTTGGTCATGAGGCGGGGCCTGTCCCGACCCATATGGATATCGCTCCTTACCTAGATGCTTTGTAAAGTATGTAAATTAAAGTGTGGTCAAGTAGCGTACTGTAGACATTGTGGCTCCAACGGCCTAGTCTTATGCATTTACTTTTGGCTTGTTAATACAATTTACTTTCTTTTGAAAGCATGTTGAATATGGAAACCTCTTAAATGTTCATAGCAGGTACATAGTTATATGTTGGTTCTCCCGAGCCGTATCGGCAACGGGTGCCAGTCTGCCTTAATGGGACTTAGGGTGTGACAAAAGTGGTATCAGAGCAGGTTGTCCTAGGAAGTCTACAAAGCCGTGTCTATGTAGAGTCTTGTTTATAGATGTGTTGTGCACCACATTTATAAGCAGGAGGTTACGTGGAATTTAGGAGTTGTCACTTTTTTTCATTCTTTAGATCGTGCCATAGAGCCAAGTGTTGTAGGTTGATTGCTTCTAACCTCTAAATTGTGTTGTACAACAAGTATGCTTGAAACAAGGAAAAGTAAAGGCAAAGGAAAGGAAGTGAAAGTGGTAGTTGGTGCACCCAGTCGGGTGAGACAACAAAATGAGGCTCCAACTCCTCCAGCTCCTGATGAACCAAGAAGTAGTGAAACTCCCGTAGAATCACTTGCCGATGCTACCGTGCAGGATCTGAGAAATGTTGTCCAATTATTGACTCGGATAGTTGTTGGCCAGAGTTAAAGACAAGAAGTTCCAGCTATAGGTGCAGGTGGTACAGATAGGGCAGCTAGCACGAGGATACGTGACTTCCTTAATTTGGACCGTCTATCTTTTACCGGGTCAGATCCTAATGAAGATCCACAAGACTTCATCGATCAGATCCAACGCACTTTAGATGTTATGCACATAAGCGGCAAAAAAGCTGTGGAATTGGCAGCATATAGATTGAAGGGTGTGGCTATATTGTGGTATGAAGCTTGGAAGCAATCTAAGGGTATAGATGCACCTCTAACTACCTGGAAGGAGTTCAAAGAGGGATTTCTTGACCATTACTTGCCATACGAGATCCGAGAGGCCCGGGCAGATCAATTTCTGAATCTCCACCAAGGGAATATGAGCGTGAGGGAGTATAGCCTTCAATTTAATTCCCTGTCCAGGTATGCTCTTAATGTAGTTGCTATTATGGCAGATAGAGTTCATCAATATGTGGATAGGTTGGATTCGTATCTGGTCAGAGACTGCACCATTACTTCCTTGAATAAAGACATGGATATAGCAAAGATGCAAGCATTTGCACAAATACTAGAGGATCAGAGGCAAAGAAGAAGGACACAAGAGTTAGAAAGGGGGCAATCCAAGAGGGCCAGATCTACAGGGCAGTTTGTACTGTCCCAAGGTGAGTTTAGGCCCCGATTTCCTAATAAACCACCTAGACCATCATCCTCCTACTCTGCAGTCAGTGCTCCACCATAACTTCAAGGGTCTAAAGGTAATCAGTTTAGTCAAAGAAGTGAGGGCCAAGGTGCACGAACAACAGAAAATTCGGCCAGCCAGCAAATTCCTTCTAGGCAGCCTTGCAAACAATGTGGGAGGAGTCATTTAGGTACATGTCGTGTTGGGACAGATGTTTGTTATTGGTGTGGTGTACCAGGGCATATGATGAGAGATTGCCCAAAAATATGTATGGGTGATATAGCACAACCTACTGGGTCAGTTGTTGCATCATCATCGTCAGTTCCTCCATTCAGTAGGGGTCAGCAAACTCCTGCAGGTCGTGGTAGAGGTGGTAGAGGGGCAGCTAGCTCTAGCGGAGCCTAGAATCACACTTATGCTCTGGGGAGTTGGCAAAATTTAGAAGCTTCACCCGATGTAGTCACAGGTACATTGTCCATCTTTTCACATAATGTGTATGCATTAATTGACCCTGGTTATACATTATCATATATCACTCCACTAGTGGCTGGGAAGCTTAAAAGAACATCTAAATTATTGAACGAGCCATTTGAAGTGTCTACACCGACCGGTGAATCTATTATAGCTAGAAGGGTCTATTATGACTGTGTAGTAACTATTTGTGACCGTGACACATTGGCGGACCTTGTTGAGTTAGATATGGTGGAATTTGATGTTATAACGGGTATGGATTGGTTAGCTTCTTGCTATGCTACTGTGGATTGCCGAACTAAGAGAGTGTATTTCTACTTTCCAAACGAGGCGGTCCTTGAATGGAAATGTAATGTTGGGGCACCAAAGGGTAAGTTTGTTTCCTATTTTAAGGAGAGGAAGATGATGTCAAAGGGATATATATATCATCTAGTTAGAGTAAGGGATATGGAGGCAGAGTCACCAACTCTTCAATCTGTTCCTGTAGTGAATGAATTTGTTGATGTGTTTCCCGAAGAGCTTTCAGGTTTACCTCTAGAACGAGAAATAGATTTTGGCATTGACTTACTTCCAGGCACTCAACCTATTTCTATTCCCCCCATATAGAATGGCCCCAGCAGAATTACGTGAATTAAAGGAGCAATTAAAAGATTTGCTAGAGAAGAGTTTTATAAGACCTAGTGTGTCCCCTTGGGGTGCACCAGTGTTCTTTGTACGTAAAAAGGATGGCACCTTGAGAATGTGTATTGACTATCGATAATTGAATAGTGTGACAATTAAAAACAAATACCCCCTCCCCAGGATTGATGATTTATTTGATCAGTTACAGGGTGTCAAATGCTTTTCAAAAATTGATTTAAGGTCAGGTTATCACCAAGTGAGGGTGAAGGAGAAAGACATACCCAAGACAACCTTTAGGACACGCTATGGTCACTTTGAATTTCTTGTTATGTCATTTGGGCTGACCAATGCACCAACAATTTTTATGGACATAATGAACAGGGTATTCAAGCCATTCTTGGATGTATTTGTGATAGTATTTATAGATGACATTTTGGTGTATTCAAGATCAGAAGAGGACCATGCAAATCACTTACGGTAAGTATTACAAGTTCTTCGTGATCGGCAATTGTATGCCAAGTTTTCCAAATGTGAATTTTGGTTGAAATTAGTGGCATTCTTGGATCATATTGTATCTAATGAAGGAATAAGGGTTGATTCACAAAAGATAGAGGCGGTGAAAGATTGGTCAAGGCCAACAACACCCACAGAAGTTCGTAGCTTCCTAGGGTTGGCAGGTTATTACAGAAGGTTTGTTGAAGGTTTTTCTTCTATTTTTGCACCTCTAACAAAGTTGACACATTAGGCGACCAAATTTCAATGGAATGATGCAGGTGAAAGAAACTTTCAAGAGTTGAAAAGCAGGCTAACTTCTGCACCTGTACTTGTGCTTCTAGAAGGCACAGAGGGGTATGCGGTGTATTGTGATGCTTCAGGGGTTGGCTTAGGGTGTGTACTAACACAACATGGTAGGGTAATTGCTTATGCCTCGAGACAACTGCGGCCACATGAGAGAAACTACCCAACACATGACCTTGAGCTAGCAACTGTTGTGTTTGCCTTAAAAATATGGTGCAACTATTTGTATGGAGTTCATGTTGAATATATACTAATCATAAGAGCCTGCAGTACATCTTTGAGCAGAAAGACCTAAATTTAAGGCAGCGAAGGTGGCTGGAGCTAATAAAGGATTACGACATTGATATACTATACCAACCAGGGAAAGCAAATGTGGTAGCCGATGCTCTAAGTCGTAAGGCAATTATGAATATTGATGAGCAATCCATGGTACGTCAAGGAGTGGCTAAGGATCTACATCAACTAGCCAATTTGGGGGTTCGCCTCCTTAAAACTCCAAAAGAAGGGGTTATTGTGCAAAATGCTACAACGTCTTCATTGGTAACAGAGGTAAGAGATAAACAGTTCAAAGATACTATTCTACGATGACTTAAGGAGAAGGTGAGTCAAGGCACGATGAGGGGCTTTGAACTTACCCAAAATGAAGTACTATATTACCAAAATAGATTATGTGTTCCTAATATTAATGGTCTAAGAAGGAGGATAATGGAAGAAGCCCATCATTCAAGATATTCGATCCATCCAGGATCAACTAAGATGTATCATGACTAAAAAGAATGTTTTGGTGGGAATGCATGAAAAAGGACCTTGCACAATTTGTAGCTCAATGTCCGAATTGCCAATAAGTTAAAGTAGAGCACCAAAAGCCAGGAGGTTATATGCAATATAGAGCTTCCAACGTGGAAGTGGGATATGATTATTATGGATTTTGTTACTGGGTTGCCTCACTCGTTTCAAAAGTTTGAATCCATATGGGTGATAGTTGATAGACTCACAAAGTTAGCACACTTCTTGCCAGTTAAGAGTGATTATACTGCTAAAGAGTATGCAAAGCTATACCTCAAAAAGATAGTTAGGCTACATGGGGTCCCAATCTCCATTATATCTGATCGGGGAGCTCAATTCACTGCAAAGTTTTGGAAATCCTTCCAATGGAGCTTAGGGACACAAGTGAATTTAAGTACAGCTTTCCACGCGCAGACAAATGGTCAAGCAGAACGCACCATTCAAACACTTGAAGATATGTTGCGGGCATGTGCATTGGACTTCAAAGTTAGTTAGGTGGGCCATTTGCCACTTATTGAATTTGCCTATAATAGCTACCATTCTAGCATCAAGATGGCACCGTATGAAGCTTTGTATGGAAGGAAATGTAGATCACCTATAGGATGGTTTGAAGTGGGTGAAACCACCTTGCTTGGTCCAGATCTAGTCCAACATGCTATGGAAAAAGTCAAGGTAATACGACAACAGCTAGCAACAGCCCAAAGTCATCACAAATCATATGCGGATGCTAGAAGGAGAGGACTGGAATTCTCAGTAGGAGATTGGGTATTCTTAAAGGTGGTCCCCAATGAAAGGTGTCATGAGATTTGGTAAGAAGGGAAAACTAAGCCCACGTTACATAGGTCCATATAAGATTATTAAAAGGTTTGGATGGGTTGCATATGAATTAGAGCTACCCGAAGAGCTTTCAATGGTTCATCCAATTTTTCATGTCTCGATGCTTCGAAAATGCATAGTTCACCCATCTTGTATCACCCCTATTGAAGATATGCAGGTTACGAAAGATCTCACCTATGAAGAGGTACCTATTGCTATCCTAGATCGTTAACTTAGAAAGCTAAGGAATAAGGAAATACCTTTAGTAAAGGTACTTTGGAGGAACCAGCAGATAGAAGAGATAACGTGGGAGGCTGAGGAAGCAATGAGGTCTAAATACCCTTATTCATTTGAAGCTAAAGAGGAATTCCAAAAGGTAGAGTTGAGGGATTAGTAGGTACGTGAATTTGAATTCTTATTATATTGTCAAAAGTTTGTTTGCATGAAAGTTTAAACTTGTATGACCTATCCCATTTATGCTAACATTTGGGGACGAATGTTCCTAAGGGGAGGAGGATGAAACACCCCACATCTTACATGTTCTAGTCCAACGCATATGAAATATGATATAGAGGGGTCAAAGCAGCGCACATTTTTAAACGTGCTTGAATTTCATATTAGAGGACTATATGTACGTCTAACGCTCAAGATGACCGAGTGTATATAAGTTTTAAGTCAAGTTAAGGAGATCGTGACCTTAAAAGAAGTGAGGTGCTTGTGAGACTTAGGAAGCTAACAGGTGAGTCACCTAGGTGCTTAGCTTAAATAGGCTAGGTAGACGGAGACGAGACCCAACACCGAATTTGTTCAAGTCCGATAAAGAATAAATTCCGAGTTAAGGATGTCATTTCGGCCCATGGATAAGCATCATAAAAGGACAACACTTGTAGCCCAAGATGAATAGGAAAAGGGCCATTGTACATTCACAACCCAATTCACAAATAGGGCCCAAACTAAGTGGGTGTAGAAGAGAAATATTTGCAACAAAGCCCATCCAATTGAAACCCAATAAGGCCCAAGTGAAAAGGTCAAGTTGTTGCATCATAACCTTAATAAACTAAGGCTTGAAATACAAAAGAAAGTCGGCCAAAAGTGGCCCTATAAAAGGGACTAACAGCCAACAATTTTAGTCATTTTCTAAAGCCAAAAATCAGATTTCTTTCCAAGTTTCTCCTTGCTCTCTCTTCATTTTGTAAAGCAACCAAGGCTCACCTCTAGGGTTCTTGAAGAGCACCTAATGCTTGAGGGCTAAGGTAAGTAAAAATACCTATGGTTTGGTGTAATTTTTCCATGAAAAACATGAAGAGTATGTTGGTTGTACTTGTGCAGGAATTTGGGACAGCATGTGTTCTAAAGATTGTTGTCCACTTTTCTTGTTAATTAAAAGGTTTTTCTCTTGTTGGTTGGCTGGATTATGAAGTAATATTTATAATTTTAACAAGGTTTGGTTCTTTAGTGATGTATAAGGCTGCTGCAGCATTTTTATCTTCCACAAAAATGAGTTCTTATATGATACCTTAATTTCGCTCTTAGTAAGAATTCGTGGACTGAATATTGAGAATTGTTGTCTCATGTTTTCCATCTACTTGGTGACTGTTTTAGGACTGTATTTGTGTGTATATATGATGAGAACGGTTTGGTTGAGGTTGAAACTAATTTGGAATGGTTGACGTCAAAATATAGAGAAAGGACGCAATGTTGTGTTGCCTACTTCCGTGTTGTGTAGAGTTGTTGTATGTTGTACTTTATGAGCTGTTGTAACGTTGTTATGGGACTAAAAATAGATGGATATGACATGTATATGGAAATGTGTATTAGAAAATACGACTAGGAGTGAAAATGTTGAAAGAATACTCCTTGGTTACTAATTCCGAGCTTGCTGCTCGAATATTATTTTTCGGTGAAATTGGACTACCAAGATGTGTTTGTTAGCTGCTAACACTAGTTTTATTACCTACTATATTGTAGATAGGTATTTGGAGGAAGAGGATACTACTCCGAGGTAATAACGACGTAGTACAACGAGGTATGTAAGGCTACTTGATTTCCTATTACTTGGCATGAAGTCTAGGTTCTTCCTTGGCACATAAAGGCACATACAAACTCCGACATGGCTACAGCGTGTCTCCACTCTATACTATGTTCATATGTTCCCATACATAGCCTCTATAAAACCTGCATACGTACTTGGATACCAAAGATATATGAGTTCTTTTTTACCAAATAAAGTCCATGTGTTGTTTAACCTCCTATATGTTTCATTAGTTGTGTAATTCTCTTTTCATTGTGATATCATCTTGTATGGTTGTTTATATGTCACATGTCATGTCTATAGTCCTACAGCTCTAAATGTTATTACCACCAAAAGGATTATCTGGAAAGTAAATAAAAGATAACTCAAAGTTGCTTATTGATGAGTGGTATCCCAAGGATGGAAGAATCACCTAGCATAGGTCGATCCAATATTACGGGGGGTATCCCAGGGGTGAAAGGAAAGCCTAGCATGGATCCCGATATTGATTTACCACTAAAGTACATGATTCCACAGTATGACTAAAGTGGTCTTTTATCCTTACACACCAGTGTGTTATGTCATTTGAGTTCTTATTTAATATACAGTATTCCCTGCCTTACATATTCAGTACATTATCTCGTACTGATGTTCCTTACGGGGGACCTACATTTCATTCTACAGGTATAGGAGCTACTAGATCTCCCCAGTAAGAGTACAGGATTTCCAGCTGCTATTACTAAGCTCCAGGTTGCTTCGGAGCTTGTGTGTCTAGAACTTGTATTTTGTATTGTATAGTTGGTCATGAGGTGGGGCCTGTCCCAATCCATATGGATATTGCTCCTTACCTAGAGGCTTTGTAGACTATATACATTAAAGTATGGTCAAGTAGTGTACTGTAGACATTGTAGCTCCAACGGCCTAGTCTTATGCATTTACTTTTGGCTTGTTAATACAGTTTACTTTCTTTTGACAACATGTTGTATATGGAAACCTCTTAAATGTTCATAGTAGGTGCATAGTTATATGTTGGTTCTCCCGAGCCTTGTCGGCAACGGGTGCCAGTCCGCCTTAATGGGACTTAGGGCGTGACATACCCCTCTTAAGTTGATTTTATTATTAACCTAAAAGCATACTAAAAAAAGTCAAAAATACTATCACTCCTAAAATGTGCCTATTGTCCCGTCTTATGCTCCAAGAGACATTAGACTTCTGATTTTAGTAAAGTTCTAGAATAAAAAAAGTCAAGGTTTCCTATTTAAGCTCAGTGTCATACAAAACAAAGAGAACGAGCAGTTAGCACGTAACGCTCAAGTTTGTCTCTTAAACACACATAGATAAATAGTGTGAAGTGCTTGACATGCTTAGTCTGTACACCACAAGTTAACACTCAAATGCACTTCAAGGAGATGTATTTATTTATTTATTTTATTTATTTATTTATTTTAAACTTAGTTAAGCAAAAAATTCTCAATTACTTTTAAAACACTAACATGTTTAAAATACTTATTTAGGCCTAAATTCATTTTTAAATTACAATCTAAAATATTTGTTAAATATATAATTTGTTAGAGGTAACTATATTAAAATTCAATAAAGTCCTATAAACATGATTTTTATATAAAGAACATGTTTTAAAAAACACTTAATTATTTAGTTACTTGACCTTAAAAGCATGATTTCTAAGTATAAAAACACATTAAAAGTTGATCTAAATTATATAGGCATGAGTCTATATGAAATCTTATAGGCATGATCTCTAATATAATATGCCAAGATATGAATTCTAACCATGAAAAATATTTTTATGGACATGATTTTCAAGATATTAAAAATCTCCTTGACAAGTCTAAATACATATGCATATTGAAAATAAATCTAACAAGTTAACATGAGTAAGGTTGTTTTAAAAAACAAGAATCCAAGTTAAAAATAATAAATTGAGATGGTGTTTTAAAAGAATCTACTCACAAAATATGTGATGAATAATAACAAAACCATATTAGCAGTTACATTACTAACTTACGCCATTTTTTCCTGATTAACTATGTAACTATTAATAAGTTTTTAAGTGATAGTTAACAATTAATCTATATCTAATCATCATAGAAAAAAAAAACACAATCAAAGAGATAACTCTTATAGGCAAGTTGTCTAATTTAAAAAGGAGTATGACCATTAAATGATTATTCTAAGGATAATATTATTTTAAATTGGATAAAGAAAAACTTATAAAAAGTTTAGGCAAATTCTTTTGTAACGCATATGATAGAATGAAATAATGCAGTGTTAGAACTTAGAAATTAATCTTAAACCATTTCATTTACTTAGACCGGTATCTCGTGAAACAAATCATACTTCAGTCATAAATAATTAAGTCTAAAGCATGATACTATGACAATTAAACTAAATAAGCACTCACAAGTAGACTTTGACAAAATAAAAGATAAATACAAGTAGCACATTATTCCCCTCTCCCATAAGTATTCCCCAAGTTTATTTTTATTTTGATGGAGAGTTAATATAAATTATTACAAGTCGAAATAAATTTTGAAGGAACAACCTAAAGAATACAAAAATTAAATAAATAGATAAAGAACTCCCAAATAGCAAAGTCATCCAAATTTTCCCCCAAAAGAACTCTTCAGGTCCTAAATGGACTAAAAATCCTATTAAAATAAGCACTAGGAGAAATGTGAGATGAACAATATGAAAAAAAAGATCATATAAGGGGACACACAAAACTGTACCTCTTAACAAGGATATAGGCACAAAATTAAAGTAATACAGTTAAGAAGAAGGAATTTAGAAATCGATGTTACTACAACAGTCTGAGCGGTAACTTTAAAAATTCAACCTCGGACACATCAAGATCACAAAAATCTAAAGGATTCCGAGTAGTATTTGAGTCGTGGGGGGTATAAAGCTCAGAGCAAACCAATAATAACAAGACAATATTCAAAAGTAGACCAAAAATGACATGCAAAACATATCAAGTAAGAATAATATAATATATGATATTTTAAGAGGCGTATGAAACTTTTTATAATTTTCTAGAATCAGTATGTGTGTAAAAGCATGATACCAGAATGAGATGGGAGTACTTTTTTATATAGATGAATATAGGGCATTGCAAGAAAAAATAAAATCAATTAAGAGATAAATCACACCGAGTTTTCCTTAAGCAGATAAAGAGGATCAATTAAGGGTGAATATGTAAATAAAAATCCTCAATTATATAGAAGGAATCAATTAAAGGCAGGAATTAGGTAAAAGTTACCATAATAGAAACAAGTAAGAATCCAAAAAAATCAAAAATTAAATTTTACTCAATAATGACAAATAAAAATTATGCCTATTATAAAGGAAAAAATAGTCAAGAAGATTATATCTTACCATGTTTCATTCTGAAATTATTTAATCAATTAATAAGACAAATCATGCTATAACTAAGTTAAATACACCAAATATTATAACTTCAACATAGTGCAGGTTAGATTAAGGGAGTGAAATATAAAAAAAAACAGTGAGTGATTCGTATCAAATCTGCTTGAAGAAATATCAAGGTACTAATGCTCTCAATCAATTTTAAAGCCAAATCAAGATAGGAGATTTTATAAAAACATAATTATAGTGCAAGAACAAAAATTTGGGAGCCAATAACCAGAAATCAAAAACCTAATGATTCAAACTTAAAACGAAAATCTACAATAGAACAAGAATTCTCCATGTAGAATAGTGTAAACCATAGAGTATTAAGCATTAACAAGTAATAAGCAAACTTAATCCTCAAACATGAAAAAATTCAGAGAACAAAATCTGAATATATCAGAACCAACAACCTTCATAGTTCACACATAATTTAGAAACTTAAAACGAGAGAAGATAAAACAAATATGCATCAGCCTCACATATTTTATTATGACAGTTGAGATGACATGCATATCCATCAAATTTAGAGAAATAATACCTAGAGAAGAATTGTAGGATTAATACTCAGAGAATTTCCAACCAAATTTCAACCATGGTTGTTGTTATCATCACTTGTGGTGCGCTTCACCATCAGTGCGGGTGCTGACCATATTTTGCTGGTGTATTTTTTTATGGTGTTGCATGGTGGCTAGATAGAGATACGAAGGGAGAAAATCATGTGGTTTTTCAGTGGTGACTCTCCATAGGAGAGAGAGTTTTGGTAGAAAAGCGTTTGGGGTTGTTTTCCAGCAAGTGATCACTTTGGGGTTGGAGGAACGGAGAGAGGAGTCACTAGAGAAAAGGATCGTTGTCGGCAAGGTTGGCTGGTGTAGGGAGTTGTTTGGGGTGGCAGCAAGCAGAGAGATGAGGCGAAGGAAGAGAGGTAAGGTTGGGGGATACCTAGCGGGAGGAGAGCGATGGTGACGAAGAGCTTCACTGGTGGCTGCCAGAAAGGGGTCGGGATTTGGTGTGGCGGTGAGGGAGTGGGAAAGGTGAGGAAGAATGTGAAAAAGGGGCGGCTGGTGGCTGCTTGTGGTGAAAAGGGAGAAAGCAAAAAAAATGGGTTAGGGTATATTATAGATAAAAAGGAATAAAAATGAAATTAGATCTCAACTGTTGGATGAAAATGATGGATGGTCATGATTAAACGGTCACGCCCCCGGAAGGTATCCTGGCGTGACCAGCACTAGGAGACTATTGTTAGTCCCCAAGCAAACCACTTAGCCTCATCACATCATTCAATCAATAACCCCTACTGAACAACATAAAGTATAAGTAAATGGGCACATCTCATCTAAAGTCTCAAAAGAATATATAAAATAATGAAGGCTAGTAGAAAAAACTAGCTGACAATCTCAACATGTTGTCGTCTTTGAAGCCTCTATTGCTAATCATGTGGTGCCAATGAAAGACCCATAGCTACCCAAATCAAAATAAAGGAAATAGTCCAATCTAACTCTAAAGCATGATGAAAAATAAAAGTAGTGGATCCTCTGGAGTAGAGGAGACTCACCAAATCAACTTCGAATCTTAGATCTTCAATGGAGTGCCTATCAACAATCTCTAGTACCTGCCTCTGCATAATAAAATGATGCAGTCCAGAGTAGACAGCAATACCTGGAATGAACTAGTATAAAAAATAGCTGAGTGAAACAGAAACAAGTGGAATAATATGGAAGCAACATCAACTCAAAATAAACACCGAATAACATCAATTCGTCAAATGTCTATTTATGCAAGAATAAAGAGTAGACAAGTGACACATCAACAACTCAAACTCATTAGTCATCTCAGACTCATCGCAAAGGAGCTCACCTCCTCTCATCTCATCTCATTTTTGAGGAGCTCACCTCCTCTTATCTAATCTCATCTCAGAGGAGCTCACCTCCTCTCATCTCATTTCTACTCAAAGTACTCAAGATAGGAAATTTATGGGAGTTTCTCTTATCCGACAACACTCACTTATGAGCCAGTGAATGTACAACAATCTCATTGATGTTGCCACAGCCTTTCCAAACTTGCCAGGTAGGAAATGCTCCGAAACCATATCAGCTTACCCAATATGGATTCAATACTTAACAGATCTGTTATTGCTTTCATGAACTGTTACTCTTGAGGAAACCACAATATATATGATGGTTTTATGCCTCACCTACGTTTGGCGTCGTAGTTAATGAGTTCAAGTGGGACTCACTATTACCCATTTCGGTGCTTGATACTCCTCCCATGACTCAATGCTCATAAAAGCTTCATCTCAACCAATCTCATAGGGACTCAAACCCCGTCAAAGATTGGTATCTCATAGGGACTCGAACCCCATCATAATTCAACTCATAGAGACTTTAACCCTCTCATCAATCAATCTCATCAATGGCTCAAGATTTAGAACAATCATTAGGAAGCAATTGAATAGACACATCGGGAGAGTTCATTTATAGGGACACATAAGACAATCAAATTCTGTCAACTCATCATCATTCTCTCATCACAATCAAGAATCTTAACTCAACACTCTAGACTCAATTTTCAAGTTCATTATGCATGCTTCTCAAATAGTCATGAAGGGTTATACAAATTTCATGAAAATGTTTAATTCAAGAAAACAATTAGTATGATGATCATCAACATAGAAAACATGTAACTTCAAATCAATTTTTCAAGAAACATCATCAAAAAAATTATGCATGTAGACTCTTGAACCATCAACTCATCTATGACCTTTGTGGGGCACATGAGAGAACAATTCCATGTTTTTAGTTTAGCCTTACATACCTGGAATGCAGCTATCAACCAAGCACATCAAGGATCTCTTCTCGATCTCTCAACTCAAGCTCTTCTCTTCTCTCCTGAAGCCCTAGCCTTAGTAAAATATTGGGATAGGACTTAGAATGGAGGTTTTAGACCCCTTTTACGTCAAAAAACCTTATTAGATCAATGTAGAGAGTTAGGAGGGGTGGAGAATTGACCGAGATGCCCCTCATAATAATTTAGAAATTCTCACCTCGTAAAAGTCATAGTCCGCGATGCGAACTGGTAGCGCACAATGTATTTTTAGAAAAAAGTTTTTGAACGAGTTTTCTCAATCCCATCTAAAAATTCCAAAAGAATATAAGTGCTGGTCTGCGATGGGTGCGTCATGCGCCCCTGTCGCGTACTAACACTATTTTGCGCTTCCGATCGAAAAATTTTCTTTTGATTGGGTCGCTCTAAAAATCGACCGAGACCATTTTCCCACTCAATTTTTCGTGCTGATCACAAACGACCTCGAATTTGCCATAGGAGCATCGGAAGATACATTACGCGCATACCCTCTTTCTAGAGGTATTTAGGTAATTTTATACAACGTTACATAAACTTTGAGACATGGGTCAGATTCGGATAGAAGATGGGTCATCGGGATTTGATTAAAATGTAATTGGATTCGACATTTAAATTTGTGCCAAAAAGTTGACTCAATCATGCTAAAATTGAAAGAACTTGTTAAAGAATTGACTAGAATTGAAATAATTTGAATAAAAGGGCAACGATTTGAATAGATTGGAGTAGAAATGAATAGATTGTCATCTAATTAATAACTATAAAGTATAGATTAACACAATATTTTATAAAATAATAATTTTATATAAAGAAAATGCATGATATATATATATATACACTAAAATAGCTATATAAAAATATTTGAACATATTAAAATTGTTACTTTAAATTAAAAATTGATAAAATAAAATAGTAAAATATAGAATGCTTTAAAAACCGATATTAATTAAATTGATACTACTACTACTACTACTACTACTACATTTCAAAAGCATATTTTTCAATTCAAAACAACTTCCAAGAATGACAAAGTGACAACACAAATTCTCAAGAAGTGACTCAAACTACTAGTTAACTAACAAGTTCCTCTTGGCTCAAACTTAGAAAAGTATTGATATCACCAATCCATGTCAATTTAAATGTCCTCACAAAAAGAAAGAAAGTCCCCAAAACATACAAGTATACAATGAACAAGGGACAAGCACTCACACTTAATAAAAGAACATCTTTTGCACACAAATGTCACACCATAGGCTTGACTCAACGTTATTTGGTTGGAAATATCAAAGAGCTTTTTAGGCTTGTAATGTAGGCTTAGGGGTAGGGTAGGATACAATTTGAGCAATAGTGACTAACCCTCCTTAAGCTCCAAACATAACATTCATTTTTTTCAACTTTTTCCACTTATCCTTTCGCATACACACCAATGCACATTTAACCCTTATTTTTCACCTTAGTTCCCCACTTGCAACCATTTTCAACATTTTGGAGGATTTTTTTCATTCAATCACTTTTTCTTCATTTTCTTTTCATTTTGAAAGTGTTTTTTTTTTCTTTTCTTTTCTTTCCTCCATTCATCATTCTTTTTCTTTTCTTTTCTTTTGACAAGCTAAGTGGCTGACACGCTTCTTTTTTCTCTCTGCATGACCTCAAACTTAGGCTTAAAGCCTTAATTGTCACGAACATATAAAGCTCAAGGAGGGACGAGGGTTCAAAAGAGGGATATCTTTCCAAAATGGTCCAAGGCTTGTAATTAAGGCTGTCACTAGAAAGGATTAGGCTCAAAAAGGACACTAGGGATAAAATCAATGTATTCGGTGGCTATTTATGCTAAGTGGACTCAATTCAAACCAAAGAATGCCAAAGATCATTTTTCCAACCAAAGTCTATCAAGCCCAGCATCTCAAAACCAACAAGGCAAGTTCTAGGTAACACAAATACACACAAGGAGCGAAATAAAAGCTCACAATAGACATGACATGTGTAACAACCCATCTTGAGATGAGATGTCCCGCACTGGCAAAACACAGGAGAGATGCTGGGGATATAAGTAAAGGACTGGTCTATATACTGTGAGGCGCCTTTTAGGGTGATCCCAAAGGGACAAATCCATGATGGGCTAGGCCCAAGAGCGGACAATACTTTACAATATTGGGCTAGGTCATTACAGATGGTTTTAGAGCCACTCCTGTGTTAGCCTTGTCGATGTGAGGCTAGAGTTCAACTGAGTTTAGGCGAATCCCGATGAGGCGGGGCAAACCTTAGTGCGGAGTCTAGGCGAATCCCATGCGATGGTGCAAACCTCAGCGAGATGTTGAGAGCATAGAGGGGGTGTATGTAACAACCCATCTTGAGATGAGATGTCCTACATCGGCAAAACATAGGAGAGATGCTGGGTATATAAGTAAAGGACTGGTCTATATACTGTGAAGCACCTTTTGGGGTGAGCCCAAAGGGACAAATCCATGATGGACTAGGCCCAAGAGTGGACAATACTTCACAGTGTTGGGCCAGGTCATTGCAACATGCAAATCAAATTGGAAAGGGTCAATATCACTCTCAAGTCAAGTACAAGGGACTCATTTTTCAAATATATCCATCTAGCAACTAAGACTCACAGAAAGAGTTAAAGTGTTGTCTCAAAATCATCCCAAAATCATTTAACTTTCAAAAATCAGAGGGTATGCCTTTTTCACAATTCACAACACTTGACTAAATACACTAGTATCAAACAAGTCACAGTCCCAATGTATAACTCCAACAAGAGTCAATAGCTACTTAGACTTCACCAAAGACTATATTTTACTCACGCTCCCACACACCCAATCAATAATTTGCCATTAAGAATGTCGTCACTCAATCTATCACCGGGAACCGTCGATTATACACTATTAAAAAAAATAAGAAGCTACCAAATCTACTAAAATAGCTAAACCTCAACACAATATATACAAGCCCTACAAGGGTATACTATACCAACTAGTGAGAGTGCGAATCAATCAGGATATGCAACGGGTAATCCGAGAGTCCAAGATATACAATTAAACCAAATAAAGTCACAGGAGCAGCCCAAAACTAAAATGGTACTGTGTCCTTATAGTACAACTATAAAGTAAAAGAACGCATGTGGGACTCCCTGAAATGATTACTTGACAGTCGACCTAGATATCCACATCCGACAGCTTGTAAGTAGTATTGAGAATGACTGGGTTGAAGTTGACTCTCACTCCTCGAATCATGGTAGCCAGCTCATGTCCAAAGTTAGTCTCTGAGGCATTGGCATAGAACTCAACCACTTTGATGTAATTGGCTTTGATCGTATCATTAGTACAGCATAGCCAACCTGAAGTCTGAAGCCAGCCAAAGATTTCTGGCCCCTTATCTTCTACCTCGACCAAGCAAACTCCTCTGTATCAACATCTAACCCAAGTATTTATCATACTTTATAGCACATTGGGCTGAGAGGAATTTTCTTTGATCAAAGTAAGTACCTCCTCTCACTTCCAGAATAATCTCATTTTCATGGAATGGATGTTCAAGTTCCATTTTATCTCCAATCAGACCTATAATCAAAGATAACATGACAAAAACACCTTATATATAGTTTAAATCATACGTTTGGAAATGTTTGGACCAAGGAAGTCAATTGGAAACAGTCTGAATCAAATGGTGAAGCATTGTTGTTTTTAAACAGTGACCAACAGTGCTCTGCATTCATGACTACACAAGCATAATCGCGGACATCAAGTTACTCTAAGACTTCGCGTTTGTGGGAGGATATTCGCATTCATGGAGAGTAGAGAGCTTCTAGAACTTTCGTGTCCGCGACGTGGTGTCTGCGTTCGTGTCGGGTAGCAGTCACCAGCACCAAAATTCAAAGGGGCATTTCATCAAACACGTAGAGGGCATACATTTACATCATGACTTTAACAGGTTAACAACCCTAAATCCATCCCTAACACCGTACATGCACTTCCCAAACATTGCTCAACAACCTAGCACAAAGATTCACTCCTATTTTAAACATTTAAGTACAAGAATCAACCTTTAGAAGTGAGACACCACATTAATAAAACATATATGCCAAGAAGACAAAGATGGAGAAAGAGAGCATGGCTAAAACAGTGTGACACATTATAAGAGGAATTAAGCATTCAAGCATTCACCACTATTAAGCCATTTTCATGGCAGCACATGATGGTTACTGCTCAAGAAGAATGGGGAAAGAGTAGGGTATATAAACCTTTGAGTGAAGAACCTAAAAGGATAAGAAAGGCAGAACTTGAGTTTTTCTTGAAGATGTGTGAGGGAAAAGTTTTGAAAACTTGTTTACCTCACTCTATTTATTCTCAGGTTCATGTTCTTTTTCTGAAAGTGTAGGACAAACTCATAAGCGACTCGTCTTTTTACTTATCAGTGCCCATTTACTACTCCGCCTTTGTAGAAAATTAGGCGCGATTGCAACTCATCACCGATTGTTCACTGCGTGTTCATGGACTTAAGACCGTCTTTGTTGAGCTTTGCTGGGTGCCAAACTTGGGCTAAATTTCTACAACTTTGGTATAGCGCCCTTGATCTTAAACTTAGACCAGAGTCATTTATTGTATATGTATAGGCTTAGATTGATGACTTATAATATGGTGAGATAAATATCTAGGTAATAAAATTTAATTACATGTGGTTTGGGGTCATGAGGCATCTCATACATTGAGCCTGACCAAAGGATTCCAATTGTCTAAGTTTCGACGTGAATTTGTATAAGGGTCATATCTCTTAGCACATTGTAAAGTAGGTGACCAACTCTACCTACAATATTGTAGCTCTATGAATAAGCTTTCCAATGCATCCATTTTTCACCTCATTCTGAGTTCGGAGTAAGATGTCATGACTGTTTTACTAAAGTTTGTCTAGGCTGTCAAAAAGGGCGACGGTCAGTTTGACTGCCTAATGCATTAGGTACATCGCTGAATTGGTTGTCAAATCACTCCAAAAATTTGAAAAACTGTCAAAAAGGGTGATCTAAAGGTCCTACTTGGCATACCACTGAATGGTTCGACGATGGGACCTCTGGACCACTGATTTTGCCGACGGGACACTTCAAAACATCAATTTTTGAACTTTAGATGATATTTATACTCTCCCAAGTTAGGGTTTCGACTCATATTACTCACACATACTCTTGTAAGCCATTTCAGCCCTAATCCTATCCAAAATCCTCCCAAAAATCTTCCATTCAATCTTAAGCTTTCCAAGAACTTGCTTTAGATCTCAGGGACTCAAGTAAAGCCCAAGTCTCCCTCCATTTTTCCTTCATAAAAGTCTCCAGTCTAAGGTATGTGGATTTCATTCATAAAGATTCTTCCACCCATGAAGCCAATCCCTCTCTCCTTGGCAAATTTCATGATTTTAAAATTTAATATCTTATGGGTAAACTTTTTATTATGCATTATACACATGAATTGAGTTTGAATTATTCAAGCATTGATTGATTAAGCATGAATATCTATTGAAGGCTTATTCCATGAGTTCATTTATATATATTGAAGCTATGTATGATGTAAACTACGTAAGTTATGAAAGATTGTGAACTTTTAAGATGGATTTCACGACACCCAAATTGGGGTTTCTACTACAATGTTGGTGGGTTGCTTTGGGAACGTTTCTAATGATCATGTTTACTCATCCAGGTCTAGTATTCATGTATTTCATGATTTTAGGTCTAATTGCATTCACCAACCATGTTTGACTATATTTACATGATTATAACTCCTATGTTGATGAGACATTATTGCATGAATTGCAAGACAAGCATGATATGATAAATTATGGGCTCCTAAGCATGTATTGAACTCATGAAAAATTCCTATGATTTGTAAGTAAAATATTGAGCCTTTATAATATATTCTATCCTCTTGTGAATGAATAATGTCTACATGAAGAGGTCAAGTATGATAATTTACCCTCATGTACACACTAATGCTCACTAGAAGGGGTCAAGTATATTATAAGTCCTACCCTCACGTGTAAAACAATGCCTACTAGAAGGGGTCAAGTTTATGAAATATTTTATCCTCTAGTATATGGTATATGCTCACTTGTAGGGGTCAAGTGTATGCATGAGCTACTCTTACCATGGTATCATGTTTTCATGAGTTATTCAAGTTATGATTACACTTATGATTATGTCAAGTATTTCGTGGGACTAGACTTAGCACCGAAAGAGACATAAGATGGGGCTTGACCCAAGAGGTCCTTATATAAAGTCTTTGTCTATTAACTATGTGCCACCATAGGTTCATGCTATTCTCCCTAAAAAGGACTCTTACTAGTGGATCCAACTAGGTCAACTAATTATGTGGGGTCAATTTTGGTTTACCTTGGCAAGTAGACCACTCCTTTTACAGTGAGGAGGCAAACATCGGGATTCCAAATAATAGCTCGCTTGATCTTATATGTCGGTTAAGGTCTCCTCTAACATATGTATGAAGTATTATGCAAGTTTGACTATCTCCATGTGTGTACTAGCTTGAGCAATGATCATACATGTCATATTGGTCTTATATCTATTGATTATAATCATACACCTTATTAATTATGGATTATGCCATTGTTGCATTGCACCCTGCATATTTAGTACATTCTAAGTACTAACGCATACTTCTTTGTGTGTATGATCTAATCGTGTAGGGACCAGAGCTTCTATTCATCCTTCTCCTCCATGTGGCTAGCCAAATCCTTTGAAGACTACTATTGATGAGTCCTCCACTCCGGGGATAATATCCAATTTACTTTCATGCTCTTGTTAAGACTTGTTTATTTTTGGATATTTATGTTTTGAGGGTGAGCGGGGGAGATGTCTTCACCCCCGTTCCATTAGTATTAGAGGTGTTGTTGGATATGGGAATATACCCTTAGTCCTTATCCCCTTCTATGTGTCGATATTTGTTAATGATATGATGGAAGTCCATGTCCCCTATTGCTCCCATAGTGTGAGTCATACTTACTCGCCCCTTAGACCTTATTTGTTATGTGATTCATACAAATCTTCTTCCCAATAACATCCCCCTAGCATGAGGCCAAAGTCTCGCTTCCTTTATAATTATTTGTACTTGCTTGTTGTTTAATTATGCTTCTGCAACCAAGGATGTGCAAACGATATGCTAAAGAGGCTTGTTTCAGTTGCCTTCGGGTTTTTCATTGTTGTGTATAGTCTGGGCCCTAGGCTTGAGTAGTGACATTTGGGCGATCTCAGGCCCATTTAAGCAATCCACCCCTCAGTGATGGGCAAAGTCTGGGCCCCAAAGTGCGGTTAAAATGGCCCAGGTTCATCCTTTTGCAATTTTTGTTGGTCTTTCCTCCCAAATATTCAACTCCAATCAGCTTTCCAATTCAAAACCTATGCAAAACTACTACCAAAGACTTGAAAATTGTGAGGGTTAGCTAAAAATCAAAAATTAAAATTAAGAAGCTACTCTAAAAATTCAAAATGCAAGAATTTATTGAAATATGAACAAAATTTGATTCACCACCCTTTTATGTTTCCACTTTGAGGTAGTGAATCTCCTTCCAATTTTAAGATGATCTTCCATTTGAGCACTTAGGGATGGTGATGAGAGACTATCAACATTTTCCACCAATCTCTCCACTTTGAGGACTTGAATTGTCTACCCAACTTGACATCCACTTTTCTCTTTGGCTCTTTGGGTAGATATGTGAGTGTCAAGAGGCCTTATTCAAATTGATCTTCACATTTTGTGACCTCCAAGTACACAACTTTCCCAACTTCAAATGAACTAAAGTTGCCAGCTAGGATTTCCATGTCTTTTTCTTGCAACTTTAGTATTATTTCCTCAATCTTGACCTCTTGTATGATTATTGCCTTGATGACATGCATTGGTCCCATATCTCTTCCATATCAAGCACCACTCCTTCTACTTGAGACTCCAATTCATGGTTGATCACCGTTGATCTAGGAGCCTCACTTACTCCATTGCTTAGTTTCAAATCAACCTCCAATACATCAACTTCCCATTCCAAACGGTCCAACTCGTAACCTCTTGAAACAAGCAAGCTCTTGAGTTCATCCTTCATGTTGAGAAATTGGTGTCCTTAAGCCACTTCTTTGGAAAGTTTAGATTCAAGTCCCTAAGCCCATAGTGACTCACAACACTCTCGTCCCCATTCACATCCTCAACAGAAGTGCAATACTCTAAAGGAGATCAAAAAAAGGGCTTATATTCATCAAGCAGTTTTTCATCACAAGTATCCATTTAACAAAATCAAAGAAAACAAAAGGAAGTACTCACTAATAAAATCAAAGAGAGTAAACTACAAGTCCTAAATCAACTCGATACGCCTATTGTTCCCCGGTAACAATGCCATTTTTGGTGCCGCTCAACCCGGCTACTCAAAGGAAGCAAGGGCGGTCATCATCTGCATAATAACCCAACTTTATAGGTTGGGTCGAATCCCGTAGCGAATAATATATTGGTTATTGAATCGTCTAAGGACTACGAGCTACTAATTTCAATTGGACAGGTGAGCACCAACCAATTTCTAACTAAATGGGGGGAGACTAAGCTAACAACTACGCTTAATAAGCAAAAAAGAAAATAGGGCAAGGATTGATCTAGCAAGGGAGAAAGGATAGGGATACGGGAATCAATCAAAGCTCAATCGATCCATCACACTTAGCATCAAATTAACCCTTTGGGTAGGCTAGGTTGCTTGTAACCACACCTCAATTATGAAAATGTGGTGTTTTGTAAGATCCTATTATGGCCTCTCACGCGAGCCACTCAAAGATATGTTTGGCTTAAGCACATCAAAGAAAAACTCCAAGAGCTTAGCTGTTGAATCCTATTTGAGGACCTCAATATATAAACCCACAACTATCATACAAACTCTTCACTCAAATTACTCTAATTAAAGATATAATTGAAGATCTAAGCCTAGATTCAAGTTCATGACCACAAATAATAAGTTGAACATGAAGGTAGGCATTAACCAATTAATCAATCTAATCAGTCAAAGCAATTTGGGAGGAACCTACTTGATTTTGCAAGTAAATCATCAACTAAGCATGAAAGCAAGTGAAATAATTAAGATCCATAAAGAAATTAACATCCAAGCTCAATTGATCCACAAATTATGTATTAAAGAACAAGGAAAGAAAGAGTGAGTGAAAGATAACTACAGGTGAAGCTCACACTCTTCAATCCACTCAAGAATTTGTAGGATACTTGCTCTAAATCCTCAAAGGTAATCAAAAGCAATCTCAAGGTATATTAAACTTAAAGCCCACAATTGATAGATAGATAGATTGACACAAGAAGGAAAATCAAAAGCAACCTAAAGGTATGCTAAACCTAAAGACCTCAATCGATTAATCCACAACAAGCACCAACCTCTTACAAAGACCTCAAGGGAAATTGGATTCCTAAGCAACCCCGTTTCTAAACAAAATTCAACCAAAGCTTGTACTAAGCTCTCAAACTCACACATGGAGTATTGTTCATCAATATTTAAAATAGTCTCCCTGGAAATGAGCAACTATGAGCTATTTATAGTCTTAGGTGGATTATTACAAAAAAGGCCCAAAATGGCCGAAATTGATAAAACAATGGTCAAAATGATCGTCGCCTTCTTTATTTGGTGGATCACTGAAATGGAACCTCGTCGCCGATCTTGACAACTTCTAAATCTTGAACATTCTACAACATTAGGGGGTCTCCCACGTTGTTGTGAATCAATTCGGCAATGTTTTTGCTATAGCCGAACACAAGGGAAAGATTGCCAATTGCTTCATTCATCGCCGAAGTGGACAGCGTCTCCCCTACTTCATCTCAACCTTTCCAAGCTATCTTCCACACATAGAACCCCCTCTTTTGGCCTTATCACAAGCTCAAGGACCTCCAACTTCATGCATAGACGTTGCACACTTTGAAGTTCTTGAGCTTGTCTCCTAGTTAATGGACTTAACGCGATCTGGCTTGTATCATAGCTTTTCATCATAGTGTGGATGGACATCCCACCATAACATCATCATAAACATTAGGATTTTCACCACCTTTTTTATCATAGCATCATCATTATCATAAAACATGTTTTTATGTACTTAAGATCATAATCATAAATATCCATAGCTTTATCATAAGATACTAGGGCTAAGTGTGGGTTCATAGACAATTAAGTCAAAAATCATGCAATTGGGTAGAATTCACAGAGAAAACATGCAATTAAAATCAATTTAGGTCATTAGTAAAGGAACCCACATTAATTCATCAAGCCCTAATCATGCATACTTGAAACCATATGCTTTGCTTAAACATCATGTAAATCATATAGTTCATCATATTTCATGAATAAGTAGGTCTAATAATCATGGAATATTCAAAATTCATGTGTTGGGAATCATAGCATAAAAGCCCATAGAAAATCATCATGAGATTTTGACACAAATGGATTTCAGATTGGGCTTCATGGATGAAACTAATCCATTAATGAAGCCCTACATACCTCAAGTGAGAATCATTAAAATTGTCACGACCCGGGGTCGGGGCCTAGATGTGACACAGCGAATGGGGACCCTAGAGTCCCCAAACAAGCCTCAAAATTTTCAAAATCTACGGAGCTTAATTCAAGAGCTTTTAAAGACAAGTAATTTAAATAACGGAAATTCAAGTCCCAAAAAGAGCATTTCTTATAAGATAAGCAAAATAATAAGGTTTTTACAAAACACGCAACATATGCCTCTAGTTAAGGAATGGGCGCTAGGACAAGTTCTGGGCTCACCCTCAACAAGATATATACATAAGAAACACAAGAACAAAAGCTTGCCCACGGAAGATGGGGCTCACCGCAAAAATATATTGTAAGGAGGACTATTCGTTCGGCGGCTGGTACTCAAACTGCCCGGTCCCTACATGGTAAAATCATGCAGGCATAGAGTATGCGTTAGTACGTTTGAATGTACTAAGTATGTGGACATGCAGTGCATATGACTTACCGAACCTGCATATCAATGTTAGATGGCAAGGGCACATAATATACAAGGATCATATATTCAAAGGAATTTAGTATACAAGATGCCATGGAATGCATGATACGTGCAATGCGATAATGCTCCCATATAACGGGGATGGACTATAACCGATAAACCAAATCCATGCGAGCTATCATATGAACTGGACCGATTGGGACCTCTCATCGGTAGAGAGAAGATTACTTGCCAAGGGTAATCTACATCACACCTTACAGAACACACCATTTCAAGGATGGTCACCTTCCTTACTGGACCCCCATTTCGGAAGGATTTACAAGAATCATATCAAGATATGTCGTATCATAAACAAGTAGACGAATAACATCCATCCCTATGTTGGCACATAGTTCAAGGAAAGAGGGAGGGACCTTGGGGATATCCCTAACGCCCCCAATCCATCGGTGCTAAGTCTTATATATACACACAAATGCTTTCAAGAGAGTCAAATGTCCATTTCAACGTTAAATGCGCAAGTAGGCTCAAATGCCAAATCACAAGGTCAAGATCACATGATTCATGCAAGGAATAGCTCATCTACATGTACAAGGTGGTGCAAGCACCCAAGATGCTCAAAGAGCCAAGATACAAGGTGGTGTAAACACCCAAGATGCTCCAAGAGCCATAATCATAGACATACTGGTGATCACCTTTTTGTCATATCCCATGTCTTACCAAAAATCATATCATATTTCTTTTTTTAAAAAAATGAAATTGGGCTTAATCCCACATTTCAAAAATTTCCATGTACCACAGTCATGAATGTGATGCAATGCACAATGTAGGGATGGCATGGGTAATATAGAGTATATTTAAGGCATAGCAATATAATGTAGAGTCTAGAAAATCCACAATGAAAATTCATATGAAAATGTAGTATAGATCACCCATGCGTAGTGACATCTTTAAAGGGACATGCATGTTCATAGTTTCATAATCCAAGTAGCTCATCATAATAAAACTAACATGACTCAAAATTCGGAGTCTTAAATAGCACATGCATTGTGCAAGTAACCAAGATCAAGTAGTCAAAATTCACATTTTAAGTAGAAAAGTTCATAAAATAGTTTGAAAAGAACTTGGGTCTTCTTGGTTGAAGGGAACCAAGAATCAAAACCCACATACCTGATTTGGAGACAAACTTGAGGTGAAATGTACTTCAAATTGTGAGTCTTGCCTTGACAATTCCTAGTGAGAGGTTGGAGAGCTTAAAGGAGTGAATTCTAGAGAGAGGGGTGAAATGAGGGAAATGGCTGAAAAGTGAGGGTGAAAAGCTTATATAGGGAGCTTAGGAGGGGTGGGAAATGACAAAATTTTCATTTGGAACACCCAATATTTCAAAAATTCCATTAATGAAACAGACCTGAAATTGGTCCGTTTGGGGCATACGGTACGGTACACGGTCCGTGTAGTGTCACACGTACCGTATACTGTGTCGTGGCCCTAGACTCCAAATTCTCAGAGGCATGATTTTCCGAACCAAGTAGCACATCACTGACCGGTATACGGACTGTCTGTGGCCACATGGTTCGTGACCCTATTCGTGTACAGGTAACCCTCCACACTGCATTTCTAAACAGAAGGCCACACGGACCGTCCAAGGTCACACAGGTCGTGACTTGGTCCCTGTGAAGGCGACTACACAGTACATTATACGGAAGGCCACACAGATCGTATAGCTTTACTCATACCGTGTGGAGGCATGTTTACCCCACATCTTCCAAGCGTCACTCCACGGGAGGCCACACGACCATGTAGGCCCTTCCGTGAGGTGATGCTTGGCAAATTTCTGGGCAAGTTTTTTGGACCTCAAAGTGACGTCAATGAACAGGGGCCTTTCATCAGCTCCCCCTTGGGAACATTCGTCTCCGAATGTGCAAGAACAAGGCTTGAAAAGTTAGAGTTAAGGCAATATACATCCGACTCAAGACACAATGCACAACTCAACTCAAAATGAAAGGTTTGTGCCCAAAAGCTTTTTATGCCACAAATCAAATTATAGTTCAAGACCAAAACTCATATCAAAATTGCATTCAACTTATTTGTTAAGAAAGGAAAAATCTTTTAGTGTACACATATGCATGTCATGTCATGAGTCTCAAGAGGGCAAGAAAATGACACAATTGATAAGGAATATCCCTAGTACCTTAGGCTTGAGTAGATTGGAAAGGGTGGGGGTATCGTTTCATCATGTCCAGCTCCGCCTCCCAAGTAGCACTCTCCACTAGTTGATTTCCATAGTACCTTTACCGAAGCCACATCCTTGTTGCGAAGTCGTTTTACTTGCCTATCAAAGATTGCCACCGGCACCTCCTCATAAGTCAAGTTTTCCTCAACCTCAATTCCCTCCAAAGGCACAATGGTGCTAAGATCACCAACTAATATTCTCAACATGGATACATGGAAGACCGGGTGAATGGAACCCAAATCCGGAGGTAACTCCAACTTGTAAGCCACACTCCCAATCCGCTCAACAATTTCATAAGGACCAACATACTGGGGGCTCAATTTGCCCTTTTTGCCGAAATGCATTACGCCCTTCATAGGAGAGACTTTCACATAAACCCAATCCCCGACATAAAATTCGAGGTCCCTTCTCCTACTATCCGAATAGGACTTTTAATGACTTTGGGCTGCCTTCAATCTCTCCCTAATTACTTTTACCTTTTCCATGGCATCCAACACCAAATCCGGGCCAACTAAAGCTATCTCACCCAATTCAAACCACCCCTCCGGGGATCTACACCTCCTCCCATACAAGGCTTCAAACGGCGCCATGCCAATGCTAGCATGGAAGCTATTATAATAAGCAAACTCGATGAGTGGAAGATGGTCATCCCAATTCCCTTTAAACTCCAACACACACGCCCTCAACATATCTTCCAAGGTTTGAATAGTCCTCTCCGCTTGGCCATCGGTTTGAGGATGAAAAGCGGAACTCAACTTAATTTTGGTCCCAAGGCCCTTCATAAAACATTTTCAGAAGTGGGAAGTGAATTGAGCACCACGATCTGATATGATGGATCTAGGTACACCATGCAACCTCACCAACTCTTGAATATACAACCTCGCATAGTCCTCGGCACTGTAGGTAGTCTTGATCGGTAGAAAGTGAGCCGATTTCGTCATCCGATCCACAACAACCCAAATGGAGTCGAATTGCCTTTGGGTCCGAGGCAATCCAACCACAAAGTCCATATTCACATCCTCTCATTTCCATGTAGGAATTTCAATGTCTTGGGCCAAACCACCAGGCCTTTGGTGTTCTACCTTTACTTGCTGACAACTCGGGCATTCAGACACGAACTTAACAATATTCCTCTTCATACCATGACACCAATACACCTCTCTCAGATCCCGGTACAAGAGTAACGAGAGTTATGAGCCTCACTTATAATCACCTTCCTAAGGTCATCTACATTGGGAACACAAAGCCGATCTTGGTACCGGAGTACACCATCTCCCCCTTGGGAGAATGCCTCGATCTCCTTTGCAGCAACCAACTTCTTTAACTCACATAACGACAGATCTAGATCTTGCTTAGCTTTCACCTCGTTCACCACAGAAGATTTTGCCCCATTTGAACCCGAATACCACCCTCGCTGGAATCAGTCAACCTGACACCCAACCTAGCCAACTATTGAACATCCCTTACCAACTCCCTCTTCCCATCATAACATGCACCACACTACCCATAGATAACCTGCTGAGAGCGTCGGCTACAATATTGGCCTTTCTGGGATGATACAACACATTTATGTCGTAATCTTTCAGAAATTCCAACCACCTCCTTTGCTTGAGGTTAAGATCCCTCTGGGTGAAAACATATTGAAAAATCTTGTGATCGGTGAATACATCAACATAGACCCCGTACAAATAATGCCTCCAAATTTTCAGAGCAAAAACCACTGCTGTCAGTTCAAGGTCATGTGTGGGATAGTTTTGTTCATGCACCTTCAACTGTCTTGATGCATATGCTATCACCTTACCGCTCTGCATAAGCATACAACCCAATCCGATCCGCAAGGCATTGCAATACACGGCGAACCCTTTTAAACCATTTGGCAAGGTCAAGATGGGAGCTGATGTAAACCGATCCTTCAAGGTTTGAAATCTTCTCTCGCATTCATCCGACCATATAAACTTAGCCTGCTTCTGGGTCAACTTGGTCGATGGAGATGCAATAGATGAGAAACCTTCCATGAACCTTCTGTAGTACCCATCTAACCTGAGAAAACTGCGGATATCCGAAGGAGTCAATGGTCTAGGCCAATTTTTCACGGCCTCTATTTTCCTCGGATCCACCTTGATACCATCTCCAGATACCACATGACCGAGGAAAGCCACTTCGCCCAACCAGAACTCGCACTTGCTAAACTTGGCATACAATTTCTTTTCCCTCAGAGTTTGGAGGGCCATTCTCAAATGATTTTCGTGCTCCTGTTCACTTCGGGAGTAAATGAGAATATCGTCAATAAAGACCACCACAAAGCTATCCAGGAAAGGTTTAAACACTCTGTTCATCAAGTCCATAAATACAGTCGGAGCATTAGTTAGGCCAAACGACATCACCACAAACTCGAAATGCCCATACCTTGTTCGAAAAGCTATTTTGGGGATATCACATTCCCTAACCATCAACTAATGATACCTGGAATGGAGATCAATTTTTGAGAAGTGAGTGGCACCTTGAAGTTGGTCAAACAAATCATGAATCCTTGGCAACGGGTACTTGTTCTTAATAGTCACCTTATTCAACTGCCTGTAGTCAATACACATACAGAGAGACCCGTCCTTCTTCCTTACAAACAACACGGGAGCACCCCACGGTGATGTACTAGGCCAGATAAAACCCTTCTCTAATAGGTCCTTTAACTGCTCCTTTAACTATTTCAACTCTGCAGGGGCCATCCAATAGGAGGGATAGAAATAGGCTGAGTATCTGGAAGAAGATCTATGCCGAAGTCTATCTCTCTATCCGGAGGAATGCCCGGTAAGTCCTCGGGAAACAAATCTAAAAATTCATTCACCACAGGGACCGACTCGAGAGTAGGCACCTCATAATCAGTATCCCTGACCCTCACCATATGGTAGATGCACCCCTTAGAAATCATTTTCCGCGCCTTGAGGTAGGAAATAAACCTACCTTTAACAGAGGAATCACTACCCTTCCATTCAAGAACTGGCTCACCGGGAGGTTGGAACTGGACTTTCCGGGTTCTACAGTCTATGGAAGCATAAGATGCATGCAACCAATCCATCCCAAGAATCACATCAAAATCAAACATCTCGAGTTCCACAAGATCACATGGAAAGATTTTATGCAACACAGCAACAGGGCACTTATGATAGACTTTATGAGCAACAATAGATTTATCCACGGGGGTGTAGACAGAGAAAGGCTCTCTTAAAATCTAGGGTTTCAAACCAAACTTAACAACCAACAGCTGAGTCACAAAAGACAAGTTTGCACCTGGGTCAAGAAAAACATAAGCATCAAAATTAAAAACTTTTAACATACCAGTCACGACATCTGGAGCTTCCTCGACATCCTGGCGAGCGTGAAGTGCATATAACCTGTAGTTTCTCGGGGCAACACCTTGAGGACCTCTCTGCTGGCCCTGCGCACCTTAGGCTACCTGACCTCGGCCCCCGCGCGCATTCCTAGGGCAATCAACAACCTTATGGTCCTTACTTCCACATCCGAAGCAAAGTCCCAAATCCTTTCGGCAGGCACCTGTGTGGGGCTTCCTGCACCTGTCACACGAGGGGGTGCCCGAGCATTAGCCACCCGAGCTCCCAGACCTTGGCCCTGCTGGAAGCGACCAAAACCAACATTCCTAGCACAGGAGAACCTACCATCAAAGCGGGCTCTCTTGGGATTGTGTGCTTTTTTCTCTTTGAGTTTCTCCCCCTCAATCTGCTCAGCATACACCATGAGTCTGGCAATATCCATGTCCCTAATTAGCATAGCAGTTCGACATTCTTTCACCAACGAGTCAGAAATTCCCAAAACAAATTTGTGCATCCGTGCACGGGGATCGGCCACCAGGGATGGAGCATATTCGAAATGCTTGGTAAACTTGAGGGCGTAGTCCCTCACACTCATACTCCCCTGCTTAAGGTTAATAAACTCGGTCATTTTGGCCTCCCTCAGCTCAAGTGGAATGAAGCGATCGAGGAAGGTAGATTTAAACTCTCCCCATTTAACGTTACCATCGCAGACCCTCTCCATTGCCCATTGTGTATACCATACCTGAGCTACATCCTTCAGCTGGTAAGCAGCCAATCTAGCTTTTTCCTCAGAAGAGACACCCATACTGTTCAGTATTTTTGAGAGTTCATCAATGAACTCCTGAGCATCCTCATAAACCCTTGACCCGTAGAACTCCGGAAGATTCATCCGAGTGAAATCCCTCATAATAGAAGCGGGTGTAGGGCCCCGTGGTAAATTGGCTTGCCTTGCCTGAGCAGTCGCCACCTGTGCAAGCATGGCGAAAGCGGTACGGAATTCACCGTTAGAGATAGGCTCCTCCATAGGCTCGTGAGGGGCCTGATCTTCAGCAATCGAAGCCGGCCTAGGTAGTGGAGGTCTTCCTCGAGGCATTTACTAAAAGGGATTAACGACACCAGTAAGTAAGGAAATTTATAAACTGGCCACAGCATGATACAAGACATGAAGAAGGGAGGAATTTCCTAATACGTCTTCGTAGCCTCCCACTCATAGGTATGGTGCACTTCACACCCATGAATAAAACTCTACTCAATGCGGCATGTTGGGCTCCGAGGACCATTATAAACCTAGGGCTCTGATACCACCTTTTGTCACAACCTGGGGTCGGGGCCTAGATGTAACACGGCGAATGGGGACCCGAGAGTCCCCAAACAAGCTTCAAAATTTTCAAAATCTATGGAGCTTAATTCAAGAGCTTTTAAAGACAAGTAATTTAAATAACACAAATTCAAGCCCCAAAAAGAGCATTTCTTATAGGATAAGCAAAATAACAAGGTTTTTACAAAACACCCAACATATGCCTCTAGTTAAGGAACGGGGGCCAGGACAAGTTCCGGGGTCACCCTCAACAAGATATATACATAAGAAACACAAGAACAAAAGCTCACCCTCGGAAGACCGTAAAAATATCTTGTAAGGAGGACTATTCCTCCGGCATCTAGTACTCAAACTGCTCGGTCCCTACATGGTAAAATCATGCAGGCATAGAGTATGCGTTAGTACGTTTGAATGTACTAAGTATGCGGGCATGTAGTGCATATGACTTATCGAACCAGCATATTAATGTTAGATGACAAGGGCACATAATGTACAAGGATCATATATTCAAAGGAATTTAGTATACAAGATACCATGGAATGCATGATGCGTGCAATGCGATAATGCTCCTATATAACGGGGACAGACTATAACTGACAAATCAAATCCATGCGAGCTATTACATGAACTGGACCGATTGGGACCTCCCACTTATAGGGAGAAGATTACTTGCCAAGGGTAATCTACATCACAGCTTACGGAACACACCATTTCGCAGAAGGTCACCTTCCTTAAGGGACCCCTATTTCAGAAGGATTTACAAGAATCATATCAAGACATGTCGTATCATAAATAAGTAGACGAATAACAATCATCCATATATTGGCACATAGTTGAAGGAAAGGGGGAGGGACCTTGGGGATATCCCTAACGCCCCCAATCTATCGATTCTAAGTCTTACACATCCCACAAGAATATTTATATATATATATATATATATACACACAAATGCTTTCAAGAGAGTCAAATGTCCATTTCAACGTTAAATGCGCAAGTAGGCTCAAATGCCAAATCACAAGGTCAAGATCACATGATTCATGCAAGGAATAGCTCATCTATATGTACAAGGTGGTGCAAGCACCCAAGATGCTCAAAGAGCCAAGATACAAGGTGGTCTAAACACCCAAGATGCTCCAAGAGCCATAATCATAGACATACCAGTGATCACCTTTTTGTCATATCCCATGTCTTACCAAATATCATATCATATTTCTTTTTTTTTAAACGAAATTGGGCTTAATCCCACATTTCCAAAATTTTCATGTACCACAGTCATGAATGTGATGCAATGCACAATGTAGGGATTACATGGGTAATATAGAGTATATTAAAGGCATAGTAATATAATGTAGAGTCTAGGAAATCCACAATGAAAATTCATATGAAAATGTAGTATAGATCACCCATGCATAGTAACATCTTTAAAAGGACATGCATATTCATAATTTCATAATCCAAGTAGCTCATCATAATAAAACCAACATAACTCAAAATTCGGAGTCTTAAATAGCACATGCATTGTTCAAGTAACCAAGATCAAGTAGTCAAAATTCGCATTTTAAGTAGACAAGTTCATAAAATAGTTTGAAAAGAACTTGGGTCTTCTTGGTTGAAGGGAACCAAGAATCAAAACCCACATACCTGATGCGGAGACAAACTTGAGGTGAAATGTACTTCAAATTGTGAGTCTTGCCTTGACAATTCCTAGTGAGAAGTTGGAGAGCTTAAAGGAGTGAATTCTAGAGAGAGGGGTGAAATGAGGGTAATGGCTGAACAGTGAGGGTGAAAAGCTTATATAGGGAGCTTAGGAGGGGTGGGAAATGACAAAATTTTCATTTGGAACACCCAATATTTCAAAAATGCCATTAATAAAACGGACCTGAAATTGGTCCACCTGGGGCATACAGTATGGTACACGGTCCGTGTAGTGTCACACGGATCATTTACTGTGCCGTGGCCCTGGACTCCAAATTCTCAGAGGCAAGATTTTCCGGACCAAGTAGCACCTCACAGACCGGTATACGGACCGTCTATGGCCACACGGTCCATGACCCTATCCGTGTACAAGTAACCCTCCACACTGCATATCTAAACGGAAGGCCACACGGACCGTCCAAGGTCACATGGGCCATGACTTGGTCCGTGTGAAGGCAATTATGCAGTACACCATACGGAAGGCCAGACGAACCGTGTAGCTTTACACAGACCGTGCGGAGGCCCGTTTACCCCACATCTCCCAGGCGTCACTCCAGGGGAGGGCACACGGACCGTGTGACTCCATATGGGCCATGTAGGCCCTTCCGTGAGGTGATGCCTGGTAGATTTCTGGGCAAGTTTTGTGGACCTCAAAGTGACGTCATTGATCCGGGGCCTTTCAATGAGGAGAAAAATCTGGAAAACTCCTAGTCATACCTTCAAGCCCTAACTTCATTGAATCCTTGACTTAGAGAGAGAAATATTGAGAGCTTTCGGGGGAACTCTTTAAGAGTGAATGATATTGAATGAATTAGGAATATGATTTATAAAGGCTAGGTCGGTTAGGGCATTAAAGAGAGCCAAAACAACATCGTTTAAGATTTAAACGAATTGTGAATGTTAGAAACACCCTTCACTAAAAATTGTTAGAACAGTCCACGAAACACTTTATAAGGGTCGTGGTTCTACCTATGAACTGTGCATTGTCTCGTGAAACTTTAGGTTATAAAAGTTTAGAATCTGAAATTTGCAGCTTCCATACCACGAACATGCAAGACGAACCATCAAATCATCTACGAGCCGTAAGTCCTTTTTATAGATGCGTTCCATATTTAGAAAATTCTAGGTTCTTCAGGGCTCATTTATACGAACCCTTTGACGAGTCATGGTTCCACATACGGTCCATCCTATTAATTCGTACATTAACTTTCAGAAATTCTTCATTTCTTATTTTCACTGGACCCTATGTACGAACCCACCTTCAACCCGTGGTTTCTTCCATGAGTCGTAGACTGGCTCGTAGGACCAATCCAACACCAAAATCTTTATATTTTAGCTCCCCAAGCCTATAAACATGAAGGGCGTTACATGTGCATTTTCTTTTGGCTCGTTAAAGTTCTCTACTTTCATAAAAGTATACTATCCATTATGGTAACACCATTAAATATTCATTGGTAGTACATGATTACAGGTTAGTTCTCTTGAGTGTTTTTGCAGAGGGTGTCTGTCCACCTTAATGGGATTTTAGGCATGACATGTGGGTCTATATCAAAATTTAAGTTGTGTTTATGAGTTGGATTTGCTTTTGAAGTTGACATCGATACATCTAGTTTTTTTTATATGTCCTTATTAAGGAAGGTTGATGATCCTATGTTTGTAGTGCCTTTGGAGAGTCCGGGCATAAATGAGAGTTTGTCCTATGAAAGGTTCCAGCCGGAATTCTAGATCGGCAAGTTCATAAATTAAGAAATAAGAAAGTGACATTCCCTAAAGTGCTATGGAGGAACCAAGAAGTTGAAGGCGCCACATGGGAGGTCAAGGTCGATATGATGACGCGTTATCATTACTTCTTACCTTTTTTGGGCCCAAGGTACCTAGTTCTTCATGATATGATCCTAAGAGTTCCTACATTTTAGCTTTTTCTATGTCTTATCATGTGAATACATGTTCATGAAACCAATTTTTAACTACTACTTATGCGAAATTTTGAAAGCCATGGTTTTTGCATTAAAAATGTGTTATTGCACTCATGATTTTTGTTGTTAGATCCTCCTTCCATCCTATTCATGCTAGCTTGAGTCCTATTCAGGGGACGAATGTTCTCAAGGGGAAGATATTGTAATACCTTAGAAATTGAAAAATTGGAATGCAAGAAGAAAGTGTAGAAAATAATTCTAATGTAGGCGCTATGATGGATTATAGATACATCTACAGTTCGTAGATAGGGGTCGTAGATGGGACCTGTAAGTTTGAGAAAAGTTTGAGCTAAATCCAAGTTCTTTGAAAAGGTTTTACGATTCGCAGAAAGTTATACGAGTTGTAGATGACCCTCGTGGATGAGATATTGAGACTTGAGTTTTGGGGTTCAACAAGCTAGACCAAGTTTGCGAATCATGGTTGGTTCTACGAGGCATTGAAGGGGTTTATAGAACACCACCAACATTTAGAATTATTTTGGGTTCAAAGTTAATTTTATGAGTGATGTTTACAGGCCGTAGTAAGAATTACAGAGTATGGTTTAATTTCATGGATTGAAGGTCAGTATTGAATAGTTGTAAGATTTTTGTATAGGCCAACAAGATGGTCCATAGATAGTTTTATTGGCCCGTAATTCCAGCTCCAGGATCATAGACCTAGTTGGAAATTTACTTGGACTTGTACGAAAAATTTCTACAATTCGTACTTACGTTTATGACTCATACAATTGACTTTTACAAAAACATTCGAGATCTAGTTTTGAGGCCTTATCTCTACCGGACGAGTTCTATGATCCATAGAAATAACTACACACCATAGATGACCATCGTGGTCACTAACGACTATTATTGCTCGGAGTTATTTAGTTTTTTTCCATCCTTTAAACTCTTATACTACATCGTTTTAGGTTATTTTATGTGAGATTTAGGGGGTCCTATTAGCCTAATCTCTCATTCTCTCAATTCCCACCTCAAATTAGAAATTCTCTCTCTAGAAGCTTCCTCCAAAGTGAGATCAAGATCAATTTAGGGTTCTTTAATTCAAGCAATTAATCTCGAATGTTATTCAAATATTCCACTCTAGGCATGTGGATATTCATTCAATACTCCTTTCATCCATGAAGCCCAAAAATTTTTCATCTTTTTCTATAAATTGAATGTAAGAATCAAGGGATTCCATGATCCATCATTTAATTTTACAAATTATGCTTCACTTTATGATTATGGATTAAATTATGAAATTCGTTATGCATTATTTCAATCATAATTCAATTGTTATTGTTCTACATGATTATGCATAATTTCATCATAATTACATGATTTCAAGTTGACTACTTATGAATCCATACAAATCACCCTAGTTTCATTATTAATAATGATCATACATTAACGAGGACTTCATGCAAAATTTATGAAAATGATGAATTATGATTAATGAAGTCTCTCAAGAAAGAATGAATGATGGCGAGAAGTTATTCACGGATTCAAAGTATAAAAAGTAAATCCTCACATTGATTAAGTCAATGTTTTAAAGTTTTGCTTACCTATTTATAGATTAGATTGTCAATAGTTTAGAAACGAAACAAAACAAATAATTCCCGTTAAGATCGAAAATGTTATCAAGACTCTTAGTACTTCTTTTATTAAAAGTCTCATACTTCTAAAGTTTAAGATCATTTACTATGCCATGTGGCAGATTAATAATATATTTAAGTTTAAATAATTAAATTAAAAAATATTGTTAAAACTGTCAATAATTAAAAAATGAAATTAACAATTCACATTAGATTCAGAGTGTCTCTGATACTCATGCGACAAATTACGCAGCACTTTTAACCAAAAAATGGGCATAAATTCCCAAAGTGGTGCGCATTGACGCGAAGTTATAACGGAATCATAACGAGGTGACGGCGATAAACGATTAGCAAAGAAGCTAATAAATAGCAAGACGAGCCCAACAATTTTCTTCCTCTCCTTTTCGGTTTGAGAGTGGTGGGTGCTGTTGGCGCTGTTTCAGAGATCTACTGATTTCATCCTCTCTCATCGGCCGATCTTCGGTAACAGCGCACCTTTCCTTTTTGTCTGAATACCTCGTATCAGATCTTCCCTTCTATCTCTTCTCATTTTGTAATGTAAATGTTGTTCCAATTCCTTTCTTACAAATATATGATTGCAATTACACCACCTATTAATTCTACTTTTCTTTACCCAATCTTTGTCGCTTTTTACCCTTTGCCATCTGATCGAGCTTGCTACATATTCCCAACTGAAACTTTCGTAATTGAAGGTGGTTTGGACCTCACGGGATGAATGTTCAGTTTCTTGTTTTATTATATTCACAGAATTCTCAAATCGTAATATCTGGTCCTACTGTTATCATTCTTTGCGTGTGCACGCGGAGAATATCAGTGTCTCTGTAATTGTTTTGTCCCCTTTGGAGGAATTCTAGCCACTAAATGATACTCCTTCCTCTCCACCATTACATGTAGTATTATTTGTTTCGTAACTGATCATTTGCCCAGGATCATTATGGAAAGTGCGTCAGAGGGTAATATTTTTATATGCTCTGAAGTTGTGACCACAAATGGTGTGAATAAAGTGGTAAAATATAATGTCCTTCTTCCCCAAATTAATGATATTTAGAAGAAATTGATGGGTGCTGGTGGGTATTGTCAGCACAGAGGATTTGTTAAGTATTGATACAGAAATAAGGACAACAGCAGAAAGGGTTCTGCCTCGGGAATAATTCATATGCTAATTTGTTTTGCTTGGAAAGTAGTTGCTTTCTTAGATTTCATCCCCATGTTAAGTATTTGTGTTATTTTTTCAGATTCACGGAGATGGGGCTGTCTTTCACTAAACTCTTTAGTCGCCTCTTTGCAAAGAAAGAAATGCGAATTCTTATGGTTGGTCTCGATGCTGCTGGTAAAACCACAATTCTGTACAAGCTCAAGTTGGGAGAAATTGTTACCACTATCCCAACCATTGGTATGCTTTCTTCTGTGGGACCTGTTTTAAGTTTCTTTCACTTTTTTGGTGGAGTTCTATTTTAACTATTTTGATTTGCCATTTTGCATGTTTAGAAATTTAATTCATCATGAGGTATACTACTTGAGAATAAGCTTATTTGGCCAAAAAGAATGTGTTGTGTCCATCCATTGATTACTGTCTGTAATTCCAAGATTGGCTTACTCTAGAAAAATTACTAGACATTATTCGCATTGACATGTGCTATATGGGAGATATTGTAACCTCTGAGAATAGGGATGATATGTTGGAGAATCAAACAATTTCCGCAGATGGCTATTTTGACCTTGAATTTTGAATCTTAATCAAATGCTGATCATATATGTTGTTAGGAGAGATTTCTTGATCATGCCAAATAATTACGATGTAATTTGAACCATTTGCTATATCAATGGTAGGCTTCAATGTGGAGACCGTTGAATACAAAAACATCAGCTTTACCGTGTGGGATGTTGGTGGTCAGGACAAGGTACAGGAAGTTCTTATGCCCTGATTAACTGTTTTTGTTTTATATTACCTGAGATCTTATAGTTCTTTAGTTCTCCATGACTCAAATTTCTGGTAATAGTTTATAAACTCTGAAGAAGCTTTTTAACACTTGAAACCTTAATGTCACTCTCTGCATTCACTGAAAATTTGTGTTGGTTGCATGATTTTCTTGTGAGACTTTCTCATCTTATGAAAAAAGTACATACTTTTCTGACTTTGACAAGCTTCTAACACTAGTTTAGTATAGTTTGGCCCGTTGATATTAGTTTACTGAGAATGCCTTTGTTTATGTGGAATTAATGTGCTTATGGACTATACTTTTTATCAACACCTAACATGATCATATGCTATACGGAACTGAGTCAGCTAGTTTCATGTCTCCTATTGTCTAAGGGATAGAAAATTATCTTGTGGCGAACATGTTTTCGACTTTTTATAGACTACCGTGAGTTCTTCAGAACACTGATGTCTGATTGGTCAAGCCAGTTGGAAGTTTAGCATTATTCTACTAAAAATTCTTCCCAAAGGTTGGGCAAACAGATGCTCATTGAACAATATAGCTGGTATAATTTCCAAAAATCCTCCTTCTCTTGACCAACTCTTTTCCCCTCCAACACTTCAGTAACTTATTAGTTTGCTGTAGTACTGCCCACTGTAAACTCCACAAGCTGAGGGGTGATGTGCAGTGCAAATATAGGTGACTGCAAGTTTCAATGACTTTCACATTTAAAAACAACTGCTTCACTGGATAAATTCTCTTTTATGTGGTTTTTCATGTGTGAGACATGCTAGCTTCTAATGTAGCCTCCGTATGAAACATTCTAGAATTTGGAGCATGTAAGCACTTATACCATGTATTTATGTTGGAAAATGTATGATACAATGTTGTGAAAAGCGATCGCCTTGTCGCCAATATCGAGAGACGAGGGGACCCTTCATTGCCTTTTTAGCTTTGTGGCAAGGCGATCTTCAAAAAGCGACGCCATAGCGACAAACACGCCTTTTGTATTATCTAAAAAAATGACTTATTTAGGGTGTTTTAAAAGCTAAAAGGTAATTTTAGGATTTTCTTTTCAAATTTGCACAGTTGCACTTTTAGACTTAGACTGCGAATCCAACCAAATGACCCGACTAGACTTCTCTAGCGACTAGCCAAACTTTTTTGGAGACTCCAAAGTCCAACAAATGCATATTTCTTCTTTTCTTCTTCAGATTTCATCACCCTGTGTTTCTTTTTTCTCCTTCAAACTTTAGAGTTACTTCTACCTCCTTTTTTCTTCCTCACTATTGAATTTGGTTTTGTTTTTTCTCGTTCAAGTTCTAGACTTTTGGTATCTATTATCAATTTTCAATTTTTGAATTGAAATATTTGCTAATATATTATTGAAGTTGAGATTTTGATTATTTATATATGCAATTAAATATTTTAATTTTTTTGATATTAATTGATGTTGTTCTTCAAAAAGGCGAGCGCCTCGCCCCTCGCATTGCCTTGTGGCGAGGCAGAACCTTATCACCTTTTGTCGCCTTTCGCCATCTAAAACATTGGTATGATCTAAAGTGAGAAGTTAGAAGAGAAGGATAATAATGATATGGTAATTTGTTAGAAGGTAAGGATTTGACTCTCACACTCAATTAGATGTGTCCAAGTCGAGCCTTTGCTGAAAATGCTAGGCCTTGGCTGCTTTAAATGCAACACCACCTCATTTACTTAATTTGAGCTCAGTATTATTTGATAGTTAGAAATCCTTGGTCGGCTTTGGCTTAGCTCATGTATACTCTATCAGCACTTCTTTTTTGGTAAGGACCACTTTTTTTTTCCTTTATCTCTTTGTTTTTCACATTTTTTATACACAGATCACATAATCACACAGAACGTGTTTGTTGTTCACTCTCTCCATGGTTCTTTCTCCTCTTGTTGTTGTCATTGTCTTTTCGTGGATAATTGCTACTTACTGACTCCTAGGCTTTGCTGCCAACCTTCATTTGTGTCACTCTCTTCATCTCCCTTCTGCTTATATATATATGTGTGTGTGTGTGTGTGTATTTTGATGACCAAAAAAATCTCAAGGGCCAGTGGTGCACGGTTCAAACTTGGTTGAAAAATGGGCCGTAACATTACCTTTCTCCTCTTAAATACTAAGCTTTTGTTTGTGGTAGGGTTTGCACCCGTGATATGTACTTAACCCCAGCATCACATGTTGTGCTCTCACCACTAGATCAAAGCCCCCCTCCCTTGGGGACAATCCTCTTCTTGTATCACCCAAATGAGTTACAAAATATGAAAAAATTGAAATAAGGGATGTGAAAAAGATTATCCAAATGAGAGATAAGGAATATGAAAAAGATTATAGAGCTGATTATATGCTTGCTCATTTGAACCAGTTTAGGGATCTAATATGTAGTGTTCAAGCTTTTCCAAAATGGTATATAGCCTTTGTTCAAACTGGGAAAAGTAAAAATTAAAGCAAAAACGAGCTCACAAATGATTTTTCTCTTTATATTTTTCTTTCTAGTTTGATCCACAAACTAGTAAAGCTCAACTATTTGTGTTTGAGACAAGTTGAATTTCTGTTCAAGATGCTCATGACACATGCTAATGAGCTATGCTCAAGCTTGTGTATGATCCAAACATGTGGCACTGGCATGTTTACACCCTCAACCCTGAATGGAAGGTCAACAGTGAGATGCATGTTTACACCCTTTACTCTGTATGGAAGGTCAACAGAATGAGATGCATTTCAAAAAAAAAAAAAAGAATGAGATGCATGGTACCTTAAGGTCTCGTGGAGGCAGCAAATTGCAAGAACTTGCTCTTTAGCCTCGTACCTGAACTGGGGTTAGTTACATACAGCTAAGGCAGAAATTGGTGTCCTGTACAGCAGGCAACAAGTTATCTGATAAGAGTCCCCCTCTGAGTGAGTCATCAGTTTTGAAAGCTTGATCATATTGAACATCCATCAAATAAAGCTAAGGTGTTAAGCGGTGTTCAGGGGATAAACTTTCAGGCATGGTACCCATAATTTTTTTTTTCTTACCTTGGATCCAGGTTTTGGGTTAGAATGGTAGTTTCAGTCGCACAATTTCCTAGGCTAAACCTAGTTTGTTGAGTATTTACAAAAGTGACTAGTATGAGGCAGCATGTCAAGCGCCTAAGTTTTAGTACATGAATAACTCTCTTCCTAACCAGCAACCAAATGACCCTTAATGGATATAAGTGGACATATGTTATTTTTGTTGTATTGGAATTGGCTATAGCACCTTGTCCACAAGTATAGCTATCTTGGGTCTTTTCAATGGTTTCATGTTTTTAAAGTTAAAGGCACAGTTATTGATATATTGCAGCCTGATTCTGGAAGAGCTAAAAGCCTGAAAGTGTGTTTCTACTGCTATCTTTTGTGTTGCACTTGCAGATTAGACCTCTATGGAGGCACTATTTCCAAAATACACAGGGTCTCATCTTTGTGGTTGATAGCAATGACAGAGACCGTGTAGTTGAGGCAAGGGATGAGCTTCACAGGATGTTAAATGAGGTAATTGCTATATTATTAATTATTATTACTTGGATAGAAATATCCTTGATACATCTTAAACCAGATATCCGTCCAACCTCCTTCGGGTACAGCAGTGCTTGATATCTAAACACAATTTCTGTAGGATGAATTAAGAGAAGCTGTGCTGCTTGTTTTTGCAAACAAACAAGATCTTCCAAATGCAATGAATGCAGCTGAAATCACAGACAAGCTTGGCCTTCATTCTCTCAGACAGCGACACTGGTAATTTTATATGGGCACCAACATCAAGTTCAAGCCTGGTTTTTCTGTCTATTAGCCTCTTAGATAAGCAGGCATCTAAAGACTGCCCCCTCCCTCACAGGTATATCCAGAGTACATGTGCTACTTCTGGAGAAGGGCTATATGAGGGACTGGATTGGCTTTCAAACAACATCGCCAGCAAGGTATATGCAGTAACTGCATCATTACAGTACTCCCCTTGCTTAGAAAAATTCTCTTATCTGTAACTTCTGGTGCAATTTCAGGCCTAATGCAGTGATGTGGTAGTATGCTGCTTGCTTTGCTACGTCAGGTGAAATAAACATCAGTGTCTCGTTGTAATTTCTTTAGTTTGGAGATTTTAAATATGGCCCTATCCTTCTTCCCTCTATAGTTTATCATCAATGAGCATGACATAGTTTCCACATTGCTGGATGCACATTGGTGCAATGTAATGATATTAATTTAGTGTAATATCCGGTTTTGAAAGTTGGTGCAGCCGCGTGCACCATTTTGTTGTCCTGTGCGTGTGATGTTGGAATGGATGTACAAAATGCAAAACAGAGTAATAGTAAAAGTATTGGAACTTTGCAAGTAGTAAGAATATCAGCTTGAGTGGTTGTAATGGAAGAGCCCCTTTTGGGGGGGGGGGGGGGGGGGACGCAATGAAATTATATACACCTATGGTTCGTGCAGTAGTGAAAGGGTGCACTCAAACCTATAAAGGAAAATGAGCATTTTTCGCAAGTTGACCCTCTTTCCTAATCTAATTGTGACGATCTTAGATATGTTAGGAGTGATACCCACACTAATCCTCTAGCGGGAGAATCTATAATACAATTTAGCTAAGCAATTTAACACGTTTTAAGCATTTTAAGATTACGGAAGCAGATTTAGATAGAAAACAAGTTGAGTTTTTATAAACTCAAACAGAGATGAGCTAAGCAATGCGGAACAACTTTCCTAGAACCTGAAAGTCATTGTAACAAAATTCTATCTAAGTGTCCAACAGATGGGTGTAACCCTAGAAAATCATAAAAAAATAAATTACTAAAGTGTCTTAAGTCTAGGAACAAATGGACAGAGAAGATAGATGAATCCATGGAAGATTTGAACGAGTTGGCTCATCCTTGAATTTGAATGATCACTGGTCTCCTAGCTGAGGTTTGTCAACAGCAGCCTGAAGATGCTCTGTACTTAACAAAAAAAGAGCACGTGCAGCATCAATACACATAACAATAATGTATTGGTGAGATCACACAACCAATAATGTACTAGTAAGATCACACGGCTATTCCAATAAGCGAAATATATTTTTTTTGGTAAGGGAAGTGAAATATATAACAGGCAACTATAACTTAGTAAACTACCACATACGAAAGAATAGCAAATTATAATTCATACTTGAAATATCAAACAACTATCTACCTCGAAACTAGACTTGAAAACTCTAAGTACCTAGATTTTTTTGTTTTTCCACAATCTTGGCTCTCCCTTGGTTTATAACAAACAAGAAATACAATAATCAGCCAACAATGGCCTAAATTATCTGGATTATATCAAATTCCTAACCCTAGCCACTTTCATGATCATCTTCCCTAACTAGGGCTTTTTCACTACTAATTATAGGTCACAATTGTCCCCTATGAGGATTCTCGTGGATTCTAAATCTAGGAATCAATTTACAAGTTAGAGGGCTGATTAACTTACCTTCATTAATGAAATAGGTGAAAAATTAAAGAAACAAGCCTAGGTCGCTTCTGGCTTCTGAAGGACGAACTGGGAGAAATAAAAATTTGAAATTTCTCTAACTTAAAACTCACAACTATCGCGCTATGGCGACCACTTATCTCGCCATGGCAGTACCACCATAGCGGGATTCATATCACCATGATGGGTTACACGCAGATAGAAACTGGTAACTCGCCTCTCAAGTCCTTATTTTACTGCGCACTCTCTAACCATGACTTTCAATAAGCATTGCACCAAGATTAATTTTAGGAGTTTTCTGGCCTAATTTCCTTTCCCCATTGACCTATCTATAATGAAGGGACAAGTCTCTATGATAAATACCAATTTACCCATCAGATGCTCCCCGGTGATCAATAGGAAAAACTGGCTTAGGTAATAATAGGGTAGTACCTAAATCGACAAACAATTGAGGATACTTCTCTCGCATATCCTTCTCAGTTTCCCAAGTCGCTTCCTCAACCAAATGATATTTCTATTGGACCTTGACTGATTTAGTATCCTTGATCCTTAACTTTCGGACATTCCGATCAAGAATTACAACTGGCTTTTCCTTATATAGGAGATTCTTATCTAATAACACTGCGTCCCACTTAATAATGTAGTCTCCATTCCTATGGTACTTTTTCAACATAGACGCATGGAACACCAAATGAACTCCGGACAAGCTAGGTGGTAACGCCAACCTATAATTCATTGGCCCTACACAATCAAGGATCTCAAATAGTAAGGACTAAGCTTGCTCTTCTTACCAAATCTCATAATACCTTTCATGGAGGACATTTCAAGAGAACCTTCTTACCAACCTAGAAAGTTATATCTTTAACCTTGAGATTTGCATGCTAGGAGCTTAGCTTGATTATTTCTTACTTTATCTTGAGCATCAACACCAAATCAACTCCCAAGGGCTTCACATCTTCGGCCTCAAACTATCTTATGGATGATCTCCATCCTCTCCCATAAAGGACTTCAAAAAGAGCCATGTCAGTGCTGGAGTGCTAACTACTACTGTAGAAGAACTCACACAACGGTAGAAACTTGTCGCAATGACCTACAAAGTCGATAACACATGTCCTCAACATGTTTTCCAACACTTGAATAGTTCACTTTGAATGTCCACCAGTCAATGCATGAAAACAAGTGTTGAAATTGAGTTGTGTGCCCAACTCCTCATGTAACCTCCCTCGAAACTTTGATATAAATTGAGTACCATGGTCTGGGATGATGGAGAGGAACCCCATGTACTCTCACTATTTCCTTCATATGGATTTAGTCAGCTATTGAGCATTATAATCTGCCCTGACCAGACTTAAGTAGGCTCACACCAGTAGCCTATCAACCATAACCCAAATAGAATCAAACTTTTCTAAGGTCTTGGGAAGACCCACGATAAAATCTATGATTATCCTCTACCAGTCCATTCAGGAATGAGTAATCACTAAAGTAAGCCTCTGGCCTTTGGTGCTCTTATTTCACTTATAGGTTTAGCACTTGGCCACAAATTCAGTTATGTCTTTCTTCATACCAGGCCACCAATAAAGTCATCTCAGATCTTGATATATATTGATCACACCTATATGAATAATACAAACCATGATCCTTTGACAATATTCTCTCACTTTTTCTGTCAGTACCTAACCCAAGGGCCTAGTTGTAACACGACGAATGAGGAATCCGAAGGTATCTCACCCAAGCCTCTTAGCATTCATAGGTGTGAACCAAAGTAAAATGGAATTTAACATTGGGGAATGGGACTAAGGGAAACATTCAATCATTTAAAAACATAGAAAGAAATCAACTCAAGCTTTCACTATATTGTCCAAAAATCCCGTCTATAAGGAACACAACAGAGGCTATGACATACTCAAACTCGCCTCAAGTACAAAAGTAGAAGTGTCAAAATACCATAAATCAAAAGTAAAAATCTCCATAATACAATCCAACATAAATGTAATGCCATCGAAGGTCATTTTTGGCATTTTTCTAACAAAATTACCACTTTTCCCTTTTCGAAAGTTGTCTTGAGTTATTTCTGGTTGAGTCTAAAATGCGAAATATAAAACTTTGTAAAAAATTAGAATTTTTAGTAAGAAAAGAGTTTTTAAAGGTTTAAAGTTTGAAATTTTGAGTTTTGAGATCATCTTGAGTTTTAAGTGTCAAAATGTAATTTCATCGATTTTATCAGCTCTGGAATGCGGAGTTTGGTCTAGAAGAATTGATGGAGCTGAATTTGGAGTTAAAACGGAGATTTTGGACCCAAAGTTGCATTTTAGTTGAATTTGGATCATAGTTTGACTTTGGCCAATATTCGGAGTTCGAAAGCTCAAATCTGAATTTCGATAGTTCTAGTGGTTCCGAATGGTGAAACTAATGCTAGAAGTGACCTCGTTATAATTTTCAGGATTTCTGAGGGCAATTTAGGTATTTTGAGTTTTAACTAGTTCCTTCGAGTTCTATCGGGTTCCAAGCCAAGGACGCTTCAAACTCAAATTTAGATGGTTCCATTGAGTTTGGAACATCAATTCTGTAGGGTTGCTTGTTTGATTTATGTGTATTGGGTGCGAATAGATTTCAAAGGTCCATTATGTAATTTATGTGTTATGCAATTGTCGATATTTGATGTCTAATGTTATACCCTCTGCGTTCGCAACATGCATTCCTCGTTCACCGAAGTCAAGCTTTTAGACCTCAATGTTCGCGGATGAGGGCTCTGCGTTCGCGGACGTATGGTTTTCTTGACCTCCGCATTCGCGGATGGGGGCTTCACATTCACGGAGTGTTAGATCAGACTGTCCTCTGCGTTCGTGGGGGTCTCTTCCCATTCGCGGAGTTCTAAATGCCTGAAATAGTGTTTTGTTTTAAAATGTCGGGTTTCACCATTTTCCCTCTATTTTGAACATTCTAAGCTCAGTTTTGGGGAGATTTTCAAGGAATTTCAAGGCAAAGCTTTTGGATAATGTATTTCTAACTTATATCTTCAGTTTCATTGATTAATTCATGATTTTAACATCAAAATTTGAGTTTTGAATTGGGAAATTCATGGTTTTCTTGGACATTGATTCTTGATAGGAAAGTGATGAAGTTGAGCTCATTTCAAGTCCTTTTTTGAAACATTTTTCACCATTAGATCTCTTATAACTTGGGAAACATTTTCATGAAAGAACTTTTAGATTTTAGAAATCTCTTTTGGTATGAGATTTTTGGACCATTTTGCCCTTCTCACTCAAATTTCTTGATTTTAGTGTCATTAATTTGGTAATGTAATTGTGATTCTATATTTGACTAGAATGTGGCGATTTGGAGTATCATAAAAGGGGAAAAGGCTTGGATTTAAGTTGATTGATGCTTTGATTAAGACAAGTGAACTTCTAACCTTTTTGTTAAATACGACTGAATCCTGTATTCTCCTATGTGAGTGGGTTTCGGTGATTTGTGGCATGAAAGGGATATTCTATTATAGACCTTTATCATGGGATTTCAGATTGGGTAATTGTAAATGTTGTAAATCCTTGACTTGTGAAATAATTTTGGATTGTGAATACTTTGTGAACGTGGGGATTATTTGTTATTATTATTGAAATCATACTGATATCAAGATTTGTACTAATATTGATGTTGCACCGATATTGAGATGGTGATGATATTAGATTGTATACTTGTGAATGATATTAAGATGGTGATAATATTGAGATTGTGATGATACTAAGCATTGTGTTGAGATTGTGATGACATTAAGATTGTATGCATTACATTTGCTTGTTACTTGTGCATTGATACTTGTAATGGATATGGTCGACAGATGAGTGAGGTAACATGTGCATTGGTGGCTGAGATTTCTATCGGTCATTGATTAGTCGAGGCTTCTGCCGGCATGCCGAGGTAATATTTCAGCTGATAATATGGCCAAGGTTTTTGTCAGTAGTGAGAGCATTGGCCGAGGTTTCTGTCGGCAATGTTCATGGATACATGGTCCATCCGAGGCCCCCATGGGTTTCGGTCTAGTTATATCAGCGGATGTGTATCATAGGAAAGACACGCATCATGATTACTTGATATTACAACACATTGTTCACATTTCATAACACTCATTCCATTTCATATCATTCCTTTCTTAAAGTTGTTACATGTACTACGTGTGATGTGTCGAATGCTTTGAACATGTACATTGTTGAAATTGAGCTATTGAAAGATTGTGATATATGTTGATAACTTGAGACTTAAACATTTGGGAACATTGCACTATCAGGATACTGTGTTATGAGACCATAACTACTTATATTAGTGATAGACTATTGTACTACTCGACTTTAAGGATCAACTGATTATTCAGAGATAGTATTCTACAATGTGTTTACGTACATATGTATATTGTTGTTGTGCTGGGACGTTTTTTAGTGCAGTGTAGTTTGACGGTATGTGGTTGGGTGGCTAGGAGTACTTGTGTTCTTTATTGCTTTACTTCAGGTTTAGTTTTCATTTGCTGAGTATCATGTTGTTTGGTGCTTACCCCTTTGTTACATTTTTTGTAGGTTGTGAGCTCAGTTCCTTCTCATAGATTTCCATTGTTGGACCAACCTTCTGGGTTTCTTAAGAGGTAGTTGCTTGTCCCTTCAACAGTCCCTCGAGGATTCTATATTTATGTTACATTCTATTTGCGAACTAGACATTGGGACTTTTATTTCATTTTAAGTGTTATTATCTAGTGGCTTATATATGTGACACCAGTTCTGGAATGATTTTACCTCGATTTCTTTAAGCATATCTTCTATTTTAGATAGTTTTATCTTCCGGTTTTATTATTATATTGGTCTGTTTAGGTTTAGGGTGACTTGCCTTGGTAGGATAGGCGAGTGCCATCATCGGGTCTCGGGTCGTGACAATTTGGTATCAGAACTCTAGGTTCATAGGTCTCACATGTGTACAAGCGCAGTCTAGTAGAGTCTTAAGGATCGGTACGGAGACGTCCATTACTTATCCTTGAGAAGCTATGAAGATTGTTAGGAAATTCTCTTTTACTTCTTTTAATCTAGTCATGCCTGGATTTTTTTTAAGTGTTGAGTGATCGTGTGTCCTTTTCATAGATGGAAAGGACTAGATTTGTAGCTTCTATCGGACAAGGGAGGCAGCCCCCGAGATTTCTATTGAGACCCAGCTAGAGGTAGAGGTCAAGGACGAGATAGGGGCAATGGCTAAGGAGCGACGCCGACTAGAGACAATGAGCAGGGTATCTCCCTTGAGCCAACTACAAACTCTAGAGAGGAGCAAGTTTCTCCTGAGTATGCTGCAACACCATTATTACAGGATACACTATTAAGGGTTTTGAGTATGCTCGATACTACAGTGCACACAGGTAACCTAGTTGTCACACCAAGTTCATCTCAGACTCGTGTGAGGGTTTAGCTTCCGGATCAGTAGCTGCCCTCCGAGGCCTAAGTACAGGTGGGGCAATCGTAAGCAACATCCATTGTTGAGGTTCTTGCAACAGCTATCTTAATCGGCGATGAGCATCATAGGTATGAGAGATTCAGGAAGATGGACCCACCTCAATTCTAGGGTGAGAAGATTGAGGATGCATATGAGTTTTTGGTTACTTGTAGAGAGCTACTTGAGACTGTTGGGTTAGCATAGACTCACGGTGTTCGGTGTGTTACTCTCCAGCTCTATGGGCCAGCTGGGGAGTGGTGGAGGACTTATTCGGGGTCTTTTCTAATTAGGGTTCCTCCGATGACTTAGGAGACATTCTCTAATGCTTTCTATGATAAATTTATCCTTTAGAGTGTTAGGGAGAAGAGTCACATGTGATTAGAGTCTGAAGTAGAGAACTATGTGGATTTCAGAGTATGAGGTCCACTTCAGCCTCCTTAGCCTGACATGCTACAACTATTCTTCATATTGAGGCAGAGAGAGTTCTCCGTTTCATGAGGGGATTGACATATTTTATCAGGTATTCAGTGTTTTGGGTAGTCAAAAATGGGGCATCATTTCAATCGGTGGTTATTGTCGCCAAGGAGGCAGAGCTCATGGCATGAGAGGAGTTTGGGGACCCCAAAAGGGTCTGTACATCCAGCCAAGTCTCAAATGTCTCATCTGGAGGCAGAGGTATGGCTAGAGGGGGTGGATCATTTCAGCACTATGGGGGTTCATGCATCACTACTGGCATTTGAGGGAGGATAGGGTCATCGTGATTCTTACAGCTCGAGTCAGAGTTTCTCTAGTTCATAGTAGATGCCTGAGGGCTGGGGTGGCTATAGTATCCCTCCTGTTCCTTCTTAGCAGCCGTCCACCACTAGATCATATTTTGGCATGGATCTCTGGATCATCTGATTCGACATTATCCCCTACAGACTCATACTGGGCCTCACCGCTCTTACACTGTAGCACCGATAAGAGATTCGACACCATCAGCTTGAGGTACAACCCCACAGCTAGGGGTCGGGGCAGAGGACATTTTGACAGAGGTGGACGTATCGGAGGTAAAGGAGCGAGTGATGCCTCCACACATTCTAGTGGTAGAGGGGTAGCTTCGACCAGTAGAGGACAGGGAGGTTAGTGTTATGCTTTCCCAGGTAGACCCGAGGCTGAGGCCTTCGATGATGTTATCACAGGTATTATTCTGATTTGCCATCGCCTTGCATCTGTGTTATTTGATCTTGGGTCCACTTATTTATATGTGTCTGCATATTTCTCATTGAGGTTTGATTTGCCAATTGATCATATGTTTGTTCCTGTTCATGTTTCGATTGCAATAGGTGAGCCTTTAGTAGTGGATCAGGTTTACTAGTCCTGTCTTGTGTTTTTGGTAGGTTATGAGATTTGGGTGGACATGATTATCCTAGATATGGTAGACTTCAATGTTATTCTTGGTATGGATTGGCTATCTCTGTATCGTGTCATTCTTGACTGCTATGCCAAGACTGTGACTTTGGCCATGCCGGGTAGACCAAGGATAGAGTGAATAGGTTCGAGTGGTTTTTGTCCTAATAAGGTTATTTCATATATTCAGGCCCAAAAGTTTATTGATAGAAGGTGTTTAGCTTATTTGGCATTTATTCGTGTTACATTTATCGAGCCACTTTTCATGGATTCTATTCTTGTGGTTTTTGAGTTTTCGAATGTATTTTCTACTGACCTACTGAGAGTCTCGCTCTATCCCCGCAGGGGCAGAAAACCCATTGCTATCTCGGTTGTGCTATCGGAAGCTCTGGGGAAGTCGGAAAAGGAGAGCACTCATCTTGGGGTGGGCTTATTACTTAGATACTTTCAGTAGTTATCCGCTCTACACTTGGCTACCTAGCGTTTACTGTGGGCACGATAACAGGTATACTAGAAGTGCGTCCTTCCCGGTCCTCTCGTACTAGGGAAAAGTCCTCTCACTACTCTAACACCCACACCAAACTGTTTCACAACGTTCTAAACTCAACTCACGTACCACTTTAATGGGCGAACAACCCAACCCTTGGAACATACTATAACCCTAGGTGGCGAAGAGCCTACATCGAGGTGCCAAACCTTCCTGTCGATGTAAGCAATGACATACCATATAATATAACTATCAATAAGAGGTAATAGGGATATTGAATTTGCCATTGACCTTGATCCAGGCACAAAGCCCATTTTTATCACTCCATATCGTATGGCTTCAACTGAGTTGAAGCAGCTAAAAGAGCAGCTCCAAGATTTATTGAGCAAAGGGTTTATTCGCCATAGTGTTTAATCTCAGGGGTGCCTCGGTCCTGTTTGTGAAGAAAAAAGATGGTTCTATGAGGATATGCATCAATTATCAACAATTGAACAAGGTGACTATTAAGAACAAGTATCCACTTCCTCATTGATGATTTGTTTGATCGGGTTTAGGGAGCAACATTGTTCTCTAAGATTAATTTAAGGTCTGGGTACTATCAATTACAAATTCAACCTTCAGATATTCCAAGACAACCTTTCGAACCAGGTATGACCATTATGAGTTTCTTGTCATGTCTTTTAGTTTGACTAACCCCCTTGCAAAAGTCATGTAGTTGATGAATCGGGTATTTTGACCGTATTTGATTTCATTTGTGATATTCATTGATGACATCTTGGTTTATTCTAAGATTGAGGAGGATCATGTGAAACATTTGAGGATTGTGCTCTAGAGGCTTAGGGAGGAGAGACTTTATGCTAAATTCCAAGTGTGAGTTTTGGTTGAGTTCCATGGCATTCTTGGGGCATGTGGTATCCAAGGAGGGCACCCGGGTTGATCCAGTAAAGATTGAGGCCGTCAGGGGTTGGATTAGGCCTAGCTCAGCTATAGCGATTCATAGCTTTGTGGGTTTAGCTGATTATTATCGTTATTTGGTGCTCACCCCTTGCTACATTTTTTGTAGGTTGTGAGCCTGGTTCTTCCTGATAGGTTTCCATTGTCGAACTGAGCTTCTGGATTTCTTGAGAGGTAAATGTTTGTCTCTTCAGCAGACTCTCAAGGATTTTCTTTATATGTTACATTCTATTCAAGAACTAGACACTAAGACTTGTGTATCCTTTTGAGGCTATTATCTAGTGGCTGATACACATGACACCAATTCTAGGATGATTTTTATGTATATCTTCTATTATTGTTTTTATCTTTCGCTTTATTATTATATTAGTATATTCAGGTTTAGGCTGACTCACCTTGGTGGAATAAGAGAGTGCCATTACACCTGGATTTTGGGTTGTGATAATAAATTTCTCAAAAGTACGAAGCATGAAGAGAAGGTATAGTTCCCAAACTAGAGGGTAAGCTACAAGTCTAGATCGTCGTAGGCTAGGCACGTGTCGATGGAGGAGGAGGAGCGTTGGTCCCTACATGATGACATCATATAGGCAAAATATATGTTAGTAAATTGGAATGTACTAAGTATGTGAGATGCAATGTAAGCATAAAATATAATGCCACCATTCATGAAATTGTAAAGCCATCATGCATGAAATTGTAATGTCATCATTCAAAACATGCAAAACCATTGCCAAAAAATAAAGCTTAATATAAAGTAAAGTTTTATGCGTCATATGAAAACATATCTTAAGTAACATGGACATCAAATACTTGACTTTATGGGAGGATACTGTAACCCACATATAAGACCATGTGAGCTACTACGTGAAATGTAACATAACCCCTACGTTGGCACGGGGAATCATCTTGTTGAGTGAAACTCTGTCAACTTATGTATGCATATCTTAGTTTAACTTTGCTACTGTGAACCCACTAGCCTTAGCCTACAAAGGCTCCTATGGTGGCACATAGTTAATGGGACAAGGGGTTGATACTATGGTTCCCTTACCGAACCCCACCTCCATGCCTCCTTCGATAGTAAAGCATTCCCATGGAATACTTTAAAACATTAACATAGTCATACAATCATAACTTAGAATCATAAGTAACATCATATAGGAGTAGCACATTATCTAGGAAACCACTCAAGTGATAATTGTCCTTTCATTGAGGGTGCATCTTAGACATCATTAAGGGCGTTATATTATGTCATAACATTGAAATTATTCATAAACTTTCAAAATATACTTTAAGTATCATCAACATCATGTAGAAACTCATTATAAATTTAGTGAGTTCATGCAATGTACTTTAAAACACATGAATCAAAAGTATTGACTAATATCTTGGTAGAATTAATCAATTTAAAACCAAGTCTCAACTGCCCACATCATCCTTGAAAAACCCTAGGTAATGAAATCATGGGATTCAACTTGAAAACTATCGAAATTCATAGTACATCATCTCATTATATCATTAAAGTCAAAATACTTGATATACATTCGAACCACTATTGGTCATATTGCTCTTTATTGAGAAATCGAAGAAGCAGTTAGCCGTACCCACGAATGATATAAATTATCAATAAAATATCATTTAAATCATGCTCGTGGACTTCTTAACTTTTCAAGAACTTAAAGAAAAGGTAAAAGAAATCATTGTTAGACTTTGGGGGTGGAAGGAACCCACAAATGAAGCTCATATACCTGATTGATGACCTTAAAGAAAGGGTTAAAGATTTTGGAGAAGAATCCCTTAGAAACCTTAGCCCTTGCCTTGCCTTGCATTGTCTTGGGAGTCTCTTTGCCTTTGAAGTTTTGATGGAATATAGAATAGAGTGAATGAAAGGGTATGGGTCTGATACCGGAGGGAAAAGAACCCTAAAATGACGTAGTTTTAGGCCTAGAGTACGGAAGAAATATCGAAACTACCCCTCATTAAAATTGCCGGACCATGAACCATGACCCCTAGGGGTCATAGATTGATCTACAGATAGTACTTAGCAGTTTCATCCTGTTCAATTTTGAATCCTTGAAAGTGGTCTCTAAAGTTCCAGCTACAAGATAAATTGATGACTCGTGGATTGATTTACGGATCGTAGACTAGTCCGTGAAGCAACCAACCACTTAAATATTTTTAAATACTTCAGGACCCTATCCATGATACCAAACTACGGACCATAAAACAAACTATGAACTTGTCCTATTTGTTTGTCATTCAACTTCAGATACCAAACTTTTCATCAACCCAAATCCTCGAACCATGAACCCTTTCTACGATCCATAGTTTCATTTACAGACCATCAACACCCTTCATACTTTGCCTTACACTTAGCCAAATTTCTATCTAGCCAGTCCTATCCACAAGGCCTGTTTATGACCCTTGATTTGAACTATGAGCTGTAAATAAGCTTGTATTTTGGTTGGCTATATTTTCAGTTTCACTTCTTTTGCACTTTATGACTTCCTAACTTGCAGGTCCTTACTTATTCCATCAACTCGAGGAACTCAAATTCATCCCCTAAAACTGACCACTCTGCCTACATCAAGGTTGTAACACCCCACATCTTAGGTGTACTAGTCCTATGCATATGGAACATGATATGATTTGGTAGAAGGAGCACCAACTTTAAAAGTGCCTAACTTTTAGACTGAAGGGCTATATTTACGTCTAATGCTTAAGATGAGTGAGTGTATATAAGTTTTAAGCCAAATTGAGGAGATCACGACCTTAAACGAAGTTAAAAAATGAGATGCTTGTAGGACTTTAGGAAGCTAACAGGTGAGTCACCTATGCTTAAATGGGCTAGGTAGACGGAGACGAGGCCCAACACCGAATCTGTTCAAGTCCGAAAATGAGTAACACCCAAGTTAAGGGTGTAATTTTAGCCCATTGTTTAGCATTATAAAGGAACAATTTTTTCAGCCCAAGATGAATAGATAAAGGGCCCAAGTACATTCACAACCCGCCTGACGATTTGGGCCAAACTAAGTGAAGGGAAAAGAGAAAAATGGGCAGCCAAGGCCCATCAAATTGGAGCCAATAAGGCCCAAGTGAAAGGGCCAAACAGGTGCATGACCACCTTGCTAAAATGTGGTTTAAATTAAAGGGGAAAGTCGGCCAAGAGTGGCTCGTTAAAAGGGGTTACAAACCAGCAACTTCAAGTCATTTTAGCGTAGCCAAAATCGGATTTCTCGCAAAGTCTCTCCTTGCTCTCTCTTGCTTTTACAAAGCAGCCACACCAAAACTTTAGAGTTCTTGAAGAGGACTCGATCTTTGAGGACTAAGGTAGCCACAACAAAACTTTAGGGTTCTTCAAGAGGACTGGTCCTTGAAGACTAAGGTAAGTAGAAATACCTATGATTTAGTGTAATTTTTCCATGAAAAACATAAGAAGTATGTTAGTTATGCTTGTGGAATGTATTGGACAACATGTGTTCCAAAGATTGTAGTATACTTTTTCTTGTTTATTTAGAGGCTTCGTTCTTCTTGGTTTGCTGGATTATGAAGTAAGGTTTATGCTTTTAACAAGGTTTGGTTCTGTAGTGATGTAAGAAGACTGCTGTACCATTTTTATCTTCCGCAAAAATAAGCTCTTGCATGATATCTTAATTGTGCTCTTAGTAGGAACTTGTGGACTGGTAGTTGGGAATTGTTGTTTCACATCCTCCATCTACTTTGGGACTATTTTTGGACTGTTTTTATGTGTAAATATGTTGGAGACAATTTGGTTGAAGTTGAAATAGGTTTGAGATTGTTGACTTCGAAATGTAGCTAGAAGACGTAATGTTATGCCGCCTACTTATGTGTTGTGTAGAAATGTTACGTGTTGTGCTTTGTGAGCTATTGTAAGACGGTTATGGGACTAAAAAAGTTGGATATGACATGTACATGAGAATGGGTATTAGAAAATACGTTTAGAAGTGGAAAGATTGAAAGAATACTCTTTGGTTAATAATTACAAGCTTACTGCCCGAGTGTTAGTTTTTTATGAGATTGGACTACGAAGAGATGTTTATTAGCTGCTAATACTAGTTTTATCACCTACTCTATTGTAGATAAATATTTGGGGGAAAAGGAGGTTCCTTCGAGGTAATAACGAGGTTGTACAACGAGGTATGTAAGGCTACTTGATTTTCTATTATTTGGCATGAAATCTAGGTTCTTTCTTGGCACATAGAGGCACTTACAAACTCCAGCATAATTAATAACCGTGTCTTCACTCCTTAACATATTCATATGCTCCCATACATATCCATTGTCAAATCTGCATACATACTTGGATACCTAAGATACATGAGTCCCTTTTTGTCAAGTAAAGTCCTTGTGTTATTTCATCTCCTATGCATTTTATTAGTTGTGTAACTTACTCTTTTCATTGTGGTATTATCTTGCATGATTGTTTATATGACATATGTTATATCTATAGCCCTATAGCTCCAAAATGTTAAGACCACCAAAGAATCATTTCAAAAGTAAATAAAAGATAAGTCGAAGTTGCTTATTAATGGGTGGTATCCCAGGGGTGGAAGAATCACCTAGCCTGGGTCAATCCCATATTATGGGGGGTATCCTAGGGGTGAAAAGAAAGTCTAGCATGGGTCGATCCCGATATTGATCTACCACTGATCAGTTGGTCATTTATATGATATATTGTGCACATATTACACAGTAAAGAAAGGTAAAGTAATACCAAGGACATAAATTACATGATCTCACAATATGAGTAAAGGTGGTCTCTTATCCTTACACACCATTGTATGATTTCATTTGAGTTCTTATTTCATATGCAATACTTCTCGCCTTACATATTCAGTATATTAACTTATACTGATGTCCCTTACGGGGACCTGCATTTCATGTTACAGGTACAGGAGCTAGTAGATCTCCCTAGTAGGAGTACAGAAGATCTAGCTACTGTTATTGATATCCAAGTTGCTTCAGGCCTTAGTGTGTCTAGAGCTTATCTTTTTTTATTGTATAGTTGGTCATGAGGCGGGGCCTATCCCGATCCTTATGGATACTTTTCCTTATTCAGAGGCTTTGTAGACTATGAAAAGTATGGTCATGTATCGTACTTTAGACATCATGGCTCCAACGGCCTAGTCATACACATTTCCGTTCGGCTTGTTATTATTGTCTATTTTCTTGAAAGCATGTTGAATGTGGAAATCCCTTATAACATTCATAGAAAGTATATGGTTATATGTTGGTTCTCCTAAGCTTTGTCGGCAATGGGTGCCAGTCTGCCTTAATGGAACTTTGGGCGTGACAAAAATGGTATCAAAGTGGGTCGTCCTAGGGAGTCTACAAAGTCGTGTCTATGTAGAGTCTTATTTATGGATGTGTTGTGCACCACATATATGAGCTGGGGCTACATGACATTTAGGGGTTGTCACTTTCTTTTCATTCTTTAGATCATACTATAGAGCCAAATGTTGTAGGTGGATTGTTTCTAACTTCTAAATTGTTTTATACAATGAGTATGCTATAAACAAGGAAAAGTAAAGGCAAAGGGAAGGAAGTAGAAGTGGCAGCTGGTGTACGCAGTTGGGTGAGACAATAAAATGAGGCCCAAGATGAGTCTGTCACAAGTATCTCCAACTCTCTAGCTCCTGGTGAACGAAGAAGTAGTGAAATTCCCCCAGAACCACCTAGCGATGTCATCGTGTAGGATCTGAGAAATGCAGTCCAACTATTGACCCGTATAGTTGCTGGCCAAGTTCAAAGACAAGAAGGCCCAGTTATATGTGCTGGTGGTATGAATAGCGCAGTTAGCACAAGGATACGTGATTCCTTAATTTGGACCCTCTATCTTTTACCAGGTTAGATCCTAATGAAAATCCACAAGACTTCTGTAACACCCAGTAAATTACAAAAATACCCCTAGGGAAGAGGTGTGCGAAAAACGCGTCTTCCGATGCTCGGATTGAAAATCCGAGAGTGGATTTGTGATCAGCACTCAAAATGAAGTGGGAAGAGGGTCTCGGTCGATTTTTAGAGCGATCGAGTCGGAAGATAATTTTTCGTTCCAAAACAAAAAATAGTGTGCCTGCGCGACAGGACCGCATCGCGGACCGGTCGCGGAGCCACACTTATGTTTTCTGTAAATTTTTTGACGGAGTTGAATTTTCGAAAATACACTGTCCGCGACAGGTCCGCGTCGCGGACTGTGTTATTTCAGGACGGGGATAAATTAGTTAAATTACGAAGGGTAATTTGGTCCACTCCTATAATTCCTAAATATTCCCCTACGACTAATAAACGTCAGTTTCTAAGAAAAGGGTTTCAAACACCCAAATTTTGAATCGTATTCTTCCTAAAGGTCACCAAAGTTAGGGCTTGAAGGGAAGTGAGTTGAAGAAATCAAGAGGAGGTGTTGTATAATTTTGTTAGCAAAACATCCCTGGTATGTAAGGCTAACCTAAATCATGGGAATGTCCTCCCATGTGTCCTCCTAAATGTTGAATATCATATCTTGATGTGACAAAGTTAATATGAAGAGTTGATGCAGGAAGAAAATCTACTTTATCTTATGTATAAGAAGTTTTCTTACATAAACCGATGATCATCACTATTTTGCTTTCTATTATAATCCGTTTTATAAGTGCATTTTAAACCTTATAATTCTTGTGTTTGAAAAGGAGCATGCATAATGAAGTTAGGGAACATATCTAGAGCGATGATGATGTTATGATGAGGTATTGATGATGATATGATGATGTTGATGAGCATGATGTTTAATGAGGTCTTAGCATTAAAATATAGTCGCTAAATGATGTCTCTTGAGTTTTGATGTTGATGTCGATGTTATAAGTTGATGTACTATGTCCCTATGGGACTAATGTTGATGTTGATGTACTATGTCCCTCTGGGATCGATGTTGATGTTGAGGTACTATATCATGTCCTTATGTGACTGATGATGATGTATTATGTCTCTATGGGACTGATGATGATGATGTTTTATGAGCATGTCGAGTTTTGGGAGGAGTATTGAGCACCGAAATGGGTAGAGAGTTGAGTCCCACTCAAACCCATTAACTACGTGGCCGCGTAGGAAGAGAGGATTGAACCGCAATGCGGATGGCTCCTATCCTGTCACAAAAGAGGACTGATGTTTGATGTTTTCTTGTAAATCCACTGACGTGATGTCCTTTACCCCGGGCAGGGTATTGGATGGATTTGGCAACCGCATCGCTTCGTTGTATCATCAATGGCTCCTAAGTGATGGTTGTCGGTTAGAGAAACTCTCAGTTAGGTTCCTTTGATAGAACTCTGATGTTGATGTTGACGTGATGTTCGAGTTGAGTCCTTGAGTCGATGTGATGTTTCTTTGAGTCGATGTGATGTTCTCTTGATGTGAGTTGATGTTGAGGTTCCTTGAGATGAGCTTGCTATGATGTTGATGATTGATGAGAGGTTGATGAGTCAATTGTCTAATCTAATCTCTTGCCTTAGATAGACTTTTGATATTTCTGATGAAGTATGATGTGGAGTCGATGTTTCTTTATTGTTGTGTACTTACCCTGTTATTCAGCTATTTTACATGCCAGTACATTCCACGTACTGACGCCATTTGGCGCTGCATCGTTTTATGATGCAGATACAGGAGTTCGAGGATTTCAACAGGCGCACCGTTGAAGTCCAAGGTTTCAAGTTCAGATTTTGGTGAGCCTCCTTGCTATCCGGAGGAGACCCTTTTGTGTTATTTCCTTTATTTCATTGAGTCGATAGCCATGACATGTCGTGACACCCCTCTTAGACAGTTGAGTCAGGTTAGAGGCTTCGTAGACATGATGTCGAAGTTGATGTTGATGTTTTTCCTGATGTACTAAGAGAGTATTTTGCTTAATCCTTTGATGTTAAGACTGATGATTGGCCATTTGGCCCCTTTTCTATGGTTCTCATATTATGATGTTTCTCCGCCGTGTTGATGTTGAGCGATGTGATGAGGCTGAGTGGTTCGCTCAGGGGCTAGCAATAATCTCTGGGTGCCGGCCACGTCTAGGGTACCCTCCCGGGGCGTGACAAACTTGGTATCAGAGCACAGAGTTCAAGAGTCCTAGGGAGTCTATGAAGCCGTGTCTAGTAGAGTCCCGTTTATACGTGTGTTGTGCACCACACTTCATAAACAGGATGCTACAGGGCATTTAGGAAATGGTTACCCTTCTTTGATGTTCTGAGTTCGTGCGTTAGAGCTTGGCTCTATGAAGCCCTTTCTAATTCGTGCTTACGCGTTTGCAGATGATGCCTCCTAAACGTACTGCTGCCCAAAGAGATGCCTCTGTCCCTGACACTGAGAATCCTTTACCCGCGGCCCTAAATCAGCATGGGACAAGGAGACGGGGACGACCTGATAGAGCTGCTGAGGCTCCGCCAGCACCTCCTGTTCAGTCAGCCTCCACTTCGGAAGCAGACTTCAGGGGAGCTATTGCTATGCTTACCCAGTTATTGGCCTCTCAGAGTAGCAGTCGCGGTCCCCAGGCCCTTAACTCCAGTTCCCAAGAGCCTACGGCTGCAGCCAGGCTCCGAGATTTCCTGAGGATGAACCCACCAGTCTATATGGGGTCAAAGGTTGAGGAGGACCCACGAAATTTCATTGATGAGATGCGTAAAATCTTGAGGGCTATGCATGCGACTGAGGTGGAGGGAGTCGAGCTGGTCTCTTATCAGCTTAAGGGTGTTGCCAATGTCTGGTATAACCAGTGGGAGGATGTTAGAGGTGAGGATGATGAACCGGCTGAGTGGGAGGAGTTCGAGAGTGCCTTTCTCGATCACTTCTTTCCCCAAGAGTTGAGGGAGGCAAAAGTCGAAGAGTTCGTGAATCTGAAACAAGAGGAGCTGACGGTCAAAGAGTACAACTTGAAGTTCATTCAGTTGTCCAGATATGCTCCAGAGATGGTCCTTGATATGAGGGCAAGAATGAGGAAGTATGTGTCTGGGTTGGGCAGGCATGTGAAGAGGGAGTGCAAGGCAGCGTTGCTAATTCCAGACATGGATATTGCTAGACTTATGGTCTATGCTCAGCAGACTGAGGAGGACAAAAAGAGGGACAGAGAAGAGCAGCAGAAGAAGAAAGCTAAGGGCATGAGCCTAATCAGCAGAAACAGAACAAAGGTGATAGGACCTTCTTTCAAAAGAAGTCTTCTAGCCATGCACCCTCGGTGGTGAGTGCACCTGTTCAGCAAAATAGGTATGATCAGAGATCCTATGGCCATCAGAACTTCAGAGCACAGGGACCTCAGTCCCAAGCCAGTGTTGCTCAAGGTTCGAGAGGAAAGCCCCCTTGTAGCAGATGTGGTAAGTTGCATCTTGGCGCGTTCCGTGATGGCACTAGTATTTGCTTTACCTGTGGACAGCCTGGTCACTTCCAGAATGAGTGCCCTATGAGAAATCAGAGATGGAGTGATAGAGGTAATCGAGCTCAGTCTTCTACAGCGCCCCCCGAGGGTAATCATCAGAAGGCTACTACTACAAATGCAGGAGGCGGGACGAACCGTTTGTATGCGATGGGAAATCGACGGGATCAAGAGGTTGCTCCAGATGTTGTTACGGGTATGCTCCGAATCTTTTCTTATGATTGTTATGCATTACTAGACCCGGGCGCCACCTTATCTTTTGTGACACCCTATGTGGCTAATAAGTTTGAGATTCTTCCTAAGTGTTTGCTTGAGCCTTACACTGTTTCGACTCCTACTGGTGAGTCAATTCTGGCTAACAGGATCTATAGAGACTGTATAGTGTCTATCTATCATAGGGACACTTTGGCCAATTTGGTGGAGTTGGAGATGGTTGACTTTGATGTAATCCCTGGTATGGACTGGCTCCATGCTTGTCATGCATCCATAGACTGTAGGACCCGAGTTGTTACATTTCATTTTCCTAATGAACCGGTCCTAGAGTGGAAGGGAGGTTATGTTGCACCCAAGGGTAAATTTATTTGTTACCTGAGGGCGAGGAGATTAATCTCAAAAGGGTGTATCTATCACCTTGTGCGAGTTAAATCTGATGATGTTGAGTCCCCTACTCTTGAGTCGGTCCCAATTGTGAATGAATTTCCTGAGGTGTTCCCTGAGGATTTACCTGGAGTCCCTTCTGATAGGGAGATCGACTTCGGCATTGATATACTTCCTGAGACACAGCCTATTTCGATTCCACCATATAGAATGGTCCCTGCTGAATTGAAAGAGTTGAAGGAGCAGTTGAAGGATCTGTTAGAAAAAGGTTTTATTAGACCCAGTGTTTCTCCTTGGGGTGCTCCCGTTCTGTTTGTACGAAAGAAGGATGGGTCACTGAGAATGTGCATAGATTATAGGCAATTGAACAAGGTCACAGTCAAGAATAAATATCCTCTTCCCAGGATAAATGACTTGTTCGACCAACTTCAAGGTGCCTCATGCTTTTCGAAGATAGACCTCAGATCGGGTTACCACCAGTTAAAGGTGAGAGAATGTGATATCCCAAAGACAGCTTTCAGGACAAGATATGGCCACTTTGAGTTTTTGGTCATGTCCTTTGGGCTGACGAATGCACCTGCAACTTTTATGGATTTGATGAATAGGGTGTTCAGGCCCTACCTTGATATGTTCGTGATTGTGTTCATTGATGGTATTCTGGTATATTCGAGGAGTGAGGAAGAGCATGCTAAACATCTTAGAGTGGTCCTTCAAACTCTTAAAGACCAGGAGTTGTATGTGAAGTTCTCCAAATGTGAATTTTGGCTCAAATCAGTAGCCTTCCTAGGTCATGTGGTTTCAGGTGATGGGATCCGAGTAGATGGTCAAAAGATTGAAGCGATTGCCAGTTGGCCAAGACCGACCTCTCCAACTGACATAAGGAGTTTCTTGGGGTTGGCAGGCTACTACCGCAGATTTGTGGAGGGATTTTCTTCTCTATCCGCCCCATTGACCAAACTGACCCAGAAAAAAGTCAAGTTTGAGTGGTCTGAAGAATGCGAGAAGAGTTTCCAGGCGCTAAAGACTAGGTTGACGACTGCACCTGTCTTGACCTTGCCTGACGGGATGGAAGGTTTTGTAATATACTGTGATGCGTCAAGAGTTGGATTGGGGTGTGTGTTAATGCAAAGAGGTAAAGTGGTGGCTTATGCTTCAAGGCAGCTCAAAGTTCATGAGAAGAACTATCCGACCCATGATCTTGAGTTGGCGGCAGTGGTGTTCGCACTCAAAATCTAGTGTCACTACTTTTATGGAGTGCATGTGGATGTGTTCACGGACCACAAGAGCTTACAGTATGTCTTCAGTCAGAGAGAGCTCAACCTGCGGCAAAGGAGGTGGTTGGAATTGCTCAAGGACTATGACATGAGCATCATGTACCACCCAAGTAAAGCTAATTTTGTTTCTGATGCTCTTAGCAGGTTGTCTATGGGTAGCACAGCCCATGTTGAAGGAGAAAAGAAGGAGTTGGTGAAGGAAGTGCATAGGTTGGCTCGATTGGGAGTCCAGCTTGAGGAGAACGACGAGGGAGGAATTAATGTTCAGAATGGGTCTGCATCGTCCCTAGTGACTGAGGTAAAAGAGAAACAGGATGGAGATCCTATTATACTTCAATTGAAGGAGGATGTTCAAAAGCAAAAAGTGATGGTCTTCTCCAAAGGGGGAGATGGGGTATTAAGATACCAGAATAGACTATGTGTCCTCGATGTTAATGGTGTCCGAGAGAGGATTCTGGCTGAGGCCCATAACACTAGATACTCCATTCATCCGGGCTCCACCAAGATGTATCACGACTTGAGAGAGGTCTATTGGTGGAGTGGAATGAAGAGGGATATTGCGGAGTTTGTTTCAAGATGCCCAAATTGTCAACAAGTAAAGGTTGAGCATCAAAGGCCAATTGGCTTGGCCCAAAACTTTGAGATTCCAGAATGGAAGTGGGAGATGATTAACATGGATTTTATCACTGGCCTACCGCAATCAAGGAGACAGCATGATTCAATATGGATGATTGTGGATAGAATGACGAAGTCAGCGCACTTCCTGGCAGTCAAGACGACCAACACGGCAGAGAAGTATGCCAAGATGTATATTCAAGAGATTGTGAGGTTGCATGGAGTTCCCTTGTCCATTATCTCGGACCGAGGAGCCAAATTTACCTCTCAGTTCTGGAAGTCCTTCCAGAAAGGATTGGGTACCAAAGTGAGTTTGAGCACAGCCTTTCATCCACAGACGGATGGTCAGGCAGAGTGCACTATTCAGACGGTGAGGACATGTTGAGGGCCTGCGCCCTTGATTTCAAAGGAAATTGGGATGATCATTTGTCATTGATTGAATTCGCATATAACAACAGTTACCATGCGAGCATCCAAATGGCCCCTTATGAGGCATTGTTGGGAGGAGATGTAGATCACCTATTGGGTGGTTTGAAATTGGAGAGGCAGAGTTGATCGGTCTTGATCTGGTTCACCAGTCCATGGAGAAGGTGAAAATTATTCGAGAAAGATTGAAGACTGCCCAAAGTCGTCAGAAATCTTACATAGATGTGAGGAGAAGAGACCTAGAGTTTGAGATAGACGATTGGGTTTACTTGAAAGTATCACCCATGAAGGGTGTCATGAGATTTGGGAAAAAGGGAAAATTAAGCCCTTGCTATATTGGCCCCTACCAGATCGTACGAAGGATTGGGAAGGTTGCTTATGAGCTAGATTTACCTTCCGAGCTAGATGGAATCCATCCAGTGTTCCACATTTCGATGTTGAAGAAATGTTTAGGAGATCCTGCCTTGGTAATTCCTGTGGAGAGCACGGGAGTCAGAGACAGCTCGTCTTATGAGGAAATTCCAGTCCAGATCCTTGATCGACAGGTTCGCAAACTGAGGAACAAAGAGACAGCCTCTGTCAAAGTCCTGTAGAGGAATCAATTTGTTGAGGAAGCCACGTGGGAAGCTGAGGAAGAGATGAAATCTAACTACCCGCACCTGTTCGTGCTCGAGGTTGATGAAAGTGTGGAAGGTAACATTCTTACCTTTATGTAAATTGATGTTACTACCCTGATGTGATGTTTATGATGTTGATGTTTGAGTATTTGTAATGAGGTCGATGGGAAGTCGAGATAATGACGTTATTGAGTGAGCATCAAAGTGAGTCTTGAGTCTACTCGTGCCAGGTACCGTTCCCACTCATCATTCGAGGACGAATAATCCCAAGGGGGAGATAATGTAACACCCGGTAAATTACAAAAATACCCCTAGGGAAGAGGTGTGCGGAAAATGCGTCTTCCGATGCTCGGATTGAAAATCCTAGAGTGGATTTGTCATCAGCACTAAAAATGGAGTGGGAAGAGGGTCTCGGTCGATTTTTAGAGCGATCGAGTCGGAAGATAATTTTTCGTTTCAAAACGAAAAATAGTGTGCCTGCGCGACAGGACCGCGTCGCGGACCGGTCGCGGAGCCACACTTATGTTTTCTGTAAATTTTTTGACGGAGTTGAATTTCCGAAAATACACTGTCCGCGACAGGTCCGCATCGCAGACGGTGTTATTTCAGGATGGGGATAAATTAGTTTAAATTACGAAGGGAAATTTGGTCCACTCCTATAATTCCTAAATATTCCCCTACGACTAATAAACGTCGGTTTCTAAGAAAAGGGTTTCAAACACCCAAATTTTGAATCGTATTCTTCCTAAAGGTCACCAAAGTTAGGGCTTGAAGGGATGTGAGTTGAAGAAATCAAGAGGAGGTGTTGTATAATTTTGTTAGCAAAACATCCCTGGTATGTAAGGCTAACCTAAAGCATGGGAATGTCCTCCCATGTGTCCTCCTAAATGTTGAATATCATATCTTGATGTGACAAAGTTAATATGAAGAGTTGATGCATGAAGAAAATCTACTTTATCTTATGTATAAGAAGTTTTCTTACATAAACTGATGATCATCACTATTTTGCTTTCTATTATAATCCGTTTTATAAGTGCATTTTAAACCCTATAATTCTTGTGTTTGAAAAGGAGCATGCATAATGAAGTTAGGGAACATATCTAGAGCGATGATGATGTTATGATGAGGTATTGATGATGATATGATGATGTTGATGAGCATGATGTTTAATGAGGTCTTAGCATTAAAATATAGTTGCTAAATGATGTCTCTTGAGTTTTGATGTTGATGTCGATGTTATGAGTTGATGTACTATGTCCCTATGGGACTGATGTTTATGTTGATATACTATGTCCCTATGGGACTGATGTTGATGTTGATGTACTATGTCCCTCTGGGACCGATGTTGATGTTGAGGTACTATGTCATGTCCTTATGAGACTGATGATGATGTATTATGTCCCTATGGAACTGATGATGATGATGTTTTATGAGCATGTCGAATTCTGGGAGGAGTATTGAGCACCGAAATGGGTAGAGAGTGAGTCCCACTCAAACCCATTAACTACGTGGCCCGCGTAGGAAGAGAGGATTGAACCGCAATGCGGATGGCTCCTATCTTGTCCCAAAAGAGGACTGATGTTTGATGTTTTCTTGTGGATTCACTGATGTGATGTCCTTTACCCCGGGCAGGGTATTGGATGGATGTGGCAACGGCATCGCTTCGTTGTATCATCACTGGCTCATAAGTGATGGTTGTCGGTTAGAGAAACTCCCAGTTAGGTTCCTTTGGTAGAACTCTGATGTTGATGTTGACGTGATGTTCGAGTTGAGTCCTTGAGTCGATGTGATGTTCTCTTTATGTGAGTTGATGTTGAGGTTCCTTGAGATGAGCTTGCTATGATGTTGATGATTGATGAGAGGTTGATGAGTCAATTGTCTAATCTAATCTCTTGCCTTTGATAGACTTTTGATATTTCTGATGAAGTATGATGTGGAGTCGATGTTTCTTTATTGTTGTGTACTTACCCTGTTATTCAGCTATTTTACATGCCAGTACATTCCACGTACTGATGCCATTTGACGCTGCATCATTTTATGATGCAGATACAGGAGTTCGAGGATTTCATCAGGCGCACCGTTGAAGTCCAAGGTTTCAAGTTCAGATTTTGGTGAGCCTCCTTGCTATCCAGAGGAGACCCTTCTGTGTATTTCCTTTATTTCATTGAGTCGGTAGCCATGACATGTCATGGCATCCCTCTTAGACAGTTGAGTCAGGTTAGAGGCTTCGTAGACATGATGTCGAAGTTGATGTTGATGTTTTTTCCTGATGTACTAAGAGAGTATTTTGCTTAATTCTTTGATGTTAAAACTGATGATTGGCCATTTGGCCCCTTTTCTATGGTTCTCATATTATGATGTTTCTCCGCTGTGTTGATGTTGAGCGATGTGATGAGGCTGAGTGATTCGCTCAGGGGCTAGCAATAGTCTCTGGGTGCCGGCCACGTCTAGGGTACCCTCTCGGGGCATGACAACTTCATCGATCAGATCCAACGCACTTTGGAAGTTATACACGTAAGCAGTACAAAAACTATGGAGCTGGCAACATATAGATTGAAGGGCGTGGCTATACTATGGTATGAAGCTTGAAAGCAATCTAAGGGTATAGAGGCTCCTCTAACTACCTGGAAAGAGTTCAAAGAGGCATTTTTTGGCCATTACTTGCCATTAGAGATCCGAGAGGCTCGTGCAGATCAGTTTCCGAATCTCCACCAAGGGAATACAAGTGTAAGGGAGTATAGCCTTCAATTTAATTCCCTGGCCAGGTATGCTCCTAATATAATTGCTAATATGGCAGATAAGGTTCATCGATATGTGGATATGTTGGATTTATATCTGGTCAGAGAGTGTACCATTGCTTCTGTAACACCCCACATCTTACATGTACTAGTCCAACGCAGATGAAACATGATATGGCGGGGTCAAATCCGCACACATTTTAAAAGTGCGTGAATTTTAGATTAAAGGGCTATATGTACGTCTAATGCTTAAGATGACCGAGCGTATATAATTTTTAAGTCAAGTTAAGGAGAATGTGAGCTTAAATGAAGTAAAATAATTGAGGTGCTTGTGGGACTTAGGAAGCTAGTAGGTGAGTCACCTACGTGCTTAGCTTAAATAAGCTCGGTAAACGGAGACAAGGCCCAACACCGAATTTGTTCAAGTCCGATAAAGAATAAACCCCGAGTTAAGGATGTCATTTGAGCCCATGGTTTAGCATCATAAAAGAACAACATTTTCAACCCAAGATGAATAGGAAAAGGGCCAAATTGCAATCACAATCCAATTCAAAACTAGGGCTTAAACTAAGTGGGCTTAAGGGAGAAATGTTTGCAACAAAGTCCATCCCATTTGAAGCCCAATAAGGCCCAAATGAAAAGGCCAAGTTGCTGCCCCATAACCTTAATAAAATAAGGTTGAAAACCCAAAAGAAAGTCGGCCAAAAGTGGCCTATAAAAGGGAGCAACAAGCAGCAACTTTTAGTCATTTTCTCAAGCCAAAATTTCAGGTTTCTCTCTAAGTTTTTTCTTGCTCTCTCCTCATTTTCTAAGGCAGCCAAGACACACTTCTAGGGTTCTTGAAGAGAACCTAATCCTTGAGGGTTAAGGTAAGTAAAAATACCCATGGTTTGGTGTAATTATTCCATGAAAAACATGAAGAGTATGTTGGTTGTATTGTGCAGGAATTTTGGGACAGCATGTGTTCCAAATATTGTGGTTCACTTTTCTTGTTAAATAAGAGACTTTTATCTTGTTGGTTGGCTGAGTTATGAAGTAATATGTATGTTTTTAACAAGTCTTGGGTCTGTAATGATGTAAGAAAGCTACTGGACCACTTTTATCTTCCGCAAAAATAAGTTCTTAAATGATGTCTTAATTCCGCTCATTAGTAAGAATTCGTGGACTGTTTTTGGAATTGTTGTCTCATGTTTTCCATCTACTTAGACTGTTTTAGGGCTGTAACTGCGTGTAAATATTTTGAGGACAGTTTGGTTGAGGTTGAAACGGATTTGGAATGATTGACGTCGAAATGTAGCGGAAGGACGCAATGTTGCGTTGTCTACTTGCGTGTTGTATAGAGTTGTTGTATGTTGTACTGTATGAGTTGTTGTAATGCTGTTATGGAATTAAAAATAGCTGGATATGACATGTATATGGGAATGTGTATTAGAAAATACGATTAGGAGTGGAAATATTGAAAGAATACTCTTGGGTTGCTAATTCCGAGCTTGCTGCCCGGATATTATTTTTGGGTGAAATTGGATTACTAAGATGTGCTTACTAGCTTCTAACACTAGTTTTATCACCTAATATATTGTAGATAAGTGTTTGGAGGAAAAGGATACTACTTCGAGGTAATAACGGCATAGTACAGCGAGGTATGCAAGACAACTTGATTTCCTATTACTTGGCATGAAATCTAAGTTCTCCCTTAGCACATAAAGGCACATACGAATTCCGACATCACTGATAATTGTGTCTTTACTCTTTACATGTTCATATGTTCCCATACATAGCCATTGTCAAACCTGCATATGTACTTGGATACCAAATATACATGAATTCCTTTTTACCAAACAAAGCCCATGAGTTGTCTAATCTCCGATACGATTCATTAGTTGTGTATCTCTCTTTTCATTGTGGTATTATCTTGTATGGTTGTTCATACGTCATATGTCTATATTCCCACAGTTCTAAAGTTATGACCACCAAAAGAACCATCTCAAAGTAAATAAAAGATAAATTACAGTTGCTTATAAATGGGTGGTAACCCGAGGGGTGGAAGAATCACCTAGCCAGGGTCGATCTCATTTACGGGTGGTAACCCGAGGGGTGAAGGAATCACCTAGCCAGGGTCGATCCCATTACAGATTTACCACTGATCAGCTGGTCATTTATATGATATATTGTGCACAGATTATATAGTAAAGAAAGATACAGTAATAAAAAGACATAAAGTACATGATTCCACAGTATGACTAAAGGTGGTCTTGTCATCCTTATACACCAGTGTGTGATTTCATTTGAGTTCTTATTGCATATACAGTATTTCCTGCCTTACATATTCAGTACATTATCTCGTACTGACGTCCCTTACGGGGGCCTGCATTTCATGCTGCAGGTACAGGAGTTACTAGATCTCCCCAGTAAGAGTACAGGACTTTCAGCTGCTACTACTAAGCTCCAGGTTGCTTCGGGGCTTGTGTGTTTAGAACTTGTATTTTGTATTGTATAGTTGGTCATGAGGCGGGGCCTGTCCCGACCCATATAGATATTGTTCCTTACCTAGAGGCTTTGTAGACAATGTAAATTAAAGTATGGTCAAATAGTGTATTATAGACATCGTGGCTCCAATGGCCTAGTCTTATGTATTTACTTTTGGTTTGTTAGTACAGTTTACTTTCTTTTGACAGCATATTGAGTATGGAAACCTCTTAAATGTTCATAGCAGATGCATAGTTATATGTTGGTTCTCCCGAGCCTTGTCGGCAACGGGTGCCAGTCCGCCTTAATGGGGCATAGGGCGTGACAGAAGTGGTATCAGAGTGGGTCGTCCTAGGGAGTCTACAAAGCCGTGTCTATGTAGAGTCTTGTTTATGGATGTGTTGTGCACCACATTTATAAGCAGGAGGCTACGTGGCATTTAGGAGTTGTCACTTTCTTTTCATTCTTTAGATCGTGCCATAGAGCCAAGTGTTGTAGGTTGATTATTTCTAACCTCTAAATCATTTTGTACAGTAAGCATGCCTGAAACAAGGAAAAGCAAAGGCAAAGGGAAGGAGGAAGTGGTAGTTGGTATGCCCAGTCGGGTGAGACGACGAGATGAGGCCCAAGATGAAATCTCTGTCCCAAACATCTCCAACTCCTCCAGCTCCTGATGAATCAGGTCGTAGTGAAACTCCCCCAGGACCACCTGCCGATGCTGCTGTGCAGGATCTGAGAAATGCGATCCAATTATTGACCCGCATAGTTGCTAGCCAAAGCCAAAGACAAGAAGGCCCAGTTGTAGGTGCAAGTGGTGTGGGTAGGGCAGCTAGCATGAGGATACGTGACTTTCTTAATTTGGACCCTCCATCTTTTACCGGGTCAAATCCTAATGAAGATCCACAAGACTTTATCGACCAGATCCAACGTACTTTGGATGTTATGCATGTAAGTGGTACAGAAGCTGTAGAACTGGCAGCATATAGATTGAAGGGTGTGGCTATATTGTGGTATGAAGCTTGGAAGCAATCTAACGGTATAGATGCACCTCCAACTACCTGGAAGGAGTTCAAAGAGGCATTTCTTGACCATTACTTGCCATATGAGATCCGAGAGGCCCGGGCAGATCAGTTTCTGAATCTCCACCAAGGGGGTATGAGCGTGAGGGAGTATAGCCTCCAGTTTAACTCCTTGGCCAGGTATGCTCCTAATGTAGTTGCTACTATGGCAGATAGAGTTCATCGATATATGGATAGGTTGGATACGTATCTTGTAAGAGACTGTACCATTGCTTCATTGAATAAAGACATGGATATAGCAAGGATGCAAGCATTTGCACAGAAACTAGAGGATCAGAGGCAAAGGAGAAGGACACAAGAGATAGAAAGGGGGCAGTCCAAGAGGGCCAGCTCTACAGGGCAGTTTGTACCATCCCAAGGTGATGTTAGGCCCCGATTTCCTAGTAAACCACCTAGACCATCATCATCCTATTCTGCAGTCAGTGCTCCACCGCAATTTCAAGGGCCTAGAGGTAATCAGTTTAATCAAAGAAGTGAGAGATAAGGTGCACGGACAACACGATATTCGGCCAGCCAGCAGATTCCTCCTAGGCAGTCTTGCAAACAATGTGGGAGGAGTCATTCAAGTATATGTCGTGTTGGGACAGATGTCTGTTATTGGTATGGTGTACCAGGGCATATGATAAGAGATTGCCCAAGAAGACGTATGGGTGATATAGCACAATCTGTTGGGTCAGCTGTTGCATCATCATCGTCAGTTCCTCCCTTTAGTAGGGGTCAGCAAATGCCTGCAGGCCGTGGTAGAGGTGGTAGAGGAGCAGCTAGCTCCAGCGGAGCCCAGAATCGCACTTATGCTCTGGGGAGTCGGCAGAATTTAGAAGCTTCACCCGATTTGGTCACAGGTACATTGTCCATCTTTTCACATAATGTGTATGCCTTAATTGACCCTGGTTCTACATTATCATATATCACACCACTAGTGGCTGGGAAGCTTAAAAGAACACCTAAATTATTGAATGAGCCATTTGAAGTGTCTACACCAACCGGTGAATCTATTATAGCTAGAAGGGTCTATTATAACTGTGTAGTAACCGTTTGTGACCGTGACACATTGGTGGACCTTGTTGAGTTAGATATGGCGGAATTTGATGTTATAATGGGTATGGATTGGTTAGCTTCTTGCTATGCTACTGTGGATTGCCGAACTAAGAGAGTGTATTTCCACTTTCCAAACGAGGCGGTCCTTAAATGGGAAGGTAATGTTGGGCACCAAAGGGGAAGTTTATTTCCTATTTTAAGGCAAGGAAGATGATGTCAAAGGGGTATATATGTCATCTAGTTAGAGTAAGGGATATGGAGGCTGAATCACCAACTCTTCAATCTGTCCCCGTAGTGAATGAATTTGTTGATGTGTTTCCCGAAGAGCTTCCAGGTTTACCTCCAGAACGAGAAATAGATTTTGGCATTGATTTACTTCCAGGTACTCAACCTATTTCTATCCCTCCATATAGAATGGCCCCGGGAGAGTTACGTGAATTAAAGGAGCAATTAAAAGATTTGCTAGAAAAGAATTTTATAAGACCTAGTGTGTCCCCGTGGGGTGCACCAGTGTTATTTGTACGTAAAAAGGATGGCACCTTGAGAATGTGTATTGACTATCGGCAATTGAATAAGGTGACAATTAAAAACAAATACCCCCCAGGATTGATGATTTGTTTGATCAGTTACAGGGTGCCAAATGCTTTTCGAAAAATTGATTTGAGGTCAGGTTATCACCAAGTGAGGGTGAGGGAGAAAGATATACCCAAGACAGCCTTTAGGACACGCTATGGTCACTTTGAATTTCTTGTTATGTCATTTGGGCTGACAAATGCACCAGTAGTTTTTATGGACTTAATGAACAGGGTATTCAAGCCGTTCTTGGATGTCTTTGTGATAGTATTTATAGATGACATTTTGGTGTATTCAAGATCAGAAGAGGACCATGCAAATCACTTACGGCAGGTATTACAAGTTCTTCGTGATCGGCAATTGTATGCCAAGTTTTCCAAATGTGAATTTTTGTTGAAATCAGTGGCATTCTTGGGTCATATTGTATCCAATGAAGGAATAAAGGTTGATTTACAAAAGATAGAGGCGGTGAAAGATTGGCCAAGGCCAACAACACCCACAGAAGTTCGAAGCTTCTTAGGGTTGGCAGGTTATTACAGAAGATTTGTGAAGGTTTTTCTTCTATTTCTGCACCTCTAACAAAGTTGACACATAAGGCGACCAAATTTCAATGGAATGATGCATGTGAAAGGAGCTTTCAAGAGTTGAAAAACAGGCTAACTTCTGCACCTGTATTAGTGCTTCCAGAAGGCACAGAGGGGTATGCGGTGTATTGTGATGCTTCGGGGGTTGGCTTAGGGGAATAACCTTAGATACTCCTAGTGGCACGACATGAATCATAAGGAAGTGAATTATTTCCTAAAGTGCTTCATAGCGTCCTACTCATAGTTGTGATGCGCTTCAAAATCATGAACAAGACTCTACTCGACACGGTGTGTTGGATTTCTAAAGACGATTTACAAACCTAATTCTCTGATACCAAGCTTGTCATGACTCGAGCTTAATGCCTAGGTGCAGCATTGTGAATGGGAACCCAAGAGTAACCAAACAAGCCTCATAATATGCATAAGCACATCCTTAATTGTGGAAACGTAATTCAAGCATTAATTAACCATACTAAGGGGATTCGAGAGTTAGGACGCAAGATATGTATGGGAAAAGGAGCATAGGACTACAATCATTCAATCTCATCAAACAACACAAAGGTAAAGGGGTCATGGGACGCACACAATGAGGAACAGGGACTTAGGATATTTCACCATCTCGTAATCAACATCATAAACATCAACATACTTAGTAGAGGGACTAAGGGATAAGTCTTCGTATATAGTAAGCATCACATAGTGTACATAGTATGAGTATACAATAGCACCTCTAAACATGAATGCGATTGGGGCCAAGACATCACCTGGGCTCACCCTCAAAATAAGAAGTAAATATCACGACTTGATCCCGAGCATGATGGCATCTGTCAGATCCCACCTACATGCGAGCCAATTATCTAACCCTCAGGGCACCTGTCCTACCTCTCTAGTCAATTCAAGCTAATAAAACAATAATATAAACAAGTCGAAACCTACTTAGAACCTAGAAGTTAGTTTTACAGAACCATAATAGACGAAAAGTACATATGAATACACATATAAACAAAAACATAACATAATGTATAACTAACTGGAGAGTGCTTTTACAAATATATAATACTGCTATACAAGGCCAAAGTCTAAAACCAAAAGACGGACATCAAAAAAAGGAGACTGTCACGAAGCTAGAGCGGTCGATACTCACCTAAAGAAGTCTCCTGCGCTCTCGGATTCCCCCAACTAAGTGTCCCTGACTAAAACCTGGACCTACACTATCGGAAGATGCAGAAGTAGGGGTGAGTACTAGAAAAAGGCTCCTAAAAGGCATCATCGGTAGACTGTGTGAAATAATATGCAAAATGAAGCTCAAATGCATATAAAAGCAGCTATCCCACAAATCAACTCTAACCTCAATCCGAACCAAAAACTCAAGTTGTACGGGGGTACAAGACCCTTATATCTATGTTAGTATGCAACTTGAGCCCTTGTAAGCTCAAGAGATACACCTACGCACAATACAATTGACAGACTCATCACATAGCTCAACTCTTCACATCATAAGATTAAAGGTCAGTTGTACGTGGGTGTAAGGCCCTAGTATCTTTGCCTAAAATCCTTTGGAGCCCTAATAAGCTTAGGAGATGCACCCATGCACGATCAGGGTGCAAATAGGTATGTGGATCCATGCGTAATCAATTATGAGGCCTCACCCTAAATATCATAAGTCAATCAGGTCATCGACCCTACCGTGGCACGTGGAAGCTGATCCAAGATATACATGCATAATGGTGGGGCGTATCCCCCACAAGAGAAAGAATCCGACTCTCATAAACATCTGTGTCTCATCTCATAATATTGATCACGGGGCTTGCCCCTAAGTGAAATAATCAAAGTTCTCAACCAAAATCTCAGTCGATGCTCGGTCCTCAGAATCTGCATCTGCCACCTGGAATCATAGTCGTAGGCACCAGAATATAGACCACGAGAAGCGTTACCCCGAAGTCACACTCTACAAACAAGACCACTGGTGCTCAACGCTAACGGGGAGCGTCATCTAAGATAAGATGTCAAAGAGTCACTCACTTAACCAGTATATCCGGATTCGGAATTTGAAGGTCATATCCTTCCTAAAGTCAACATAGGCAATGATGCTCACAATATAGGTACCACTATCTCAGATATATATAACTAAAGCCCAATAACTAATGGAAGTACATATGAGCGAATATCTCAATAATTAGTATAGAATCAAAGCTGACATGCATAACAAGAATAGCTACATCATAGGCTCCCACAATAAGCAGGCCAAACCAGAGAATATCTAAGTCAGAAACAAGTCACAATACAGCAAGTATTCAACAAGTAGTTGCACATTCATCATATATCATTTGCACCAGTGGCATGTTCTCCCAGGCAACAGTATAGGTCAAAAAACGTACATGCCCCATGACATCAACCCATATACGACCCTTACTAGGCCTCTCTATGATCGATAATACAATAATATATCAAATCTATATCATTCACAACTCATAACTCAGAGTATAATCCCATCACAACACATACCATGCATACAGGGCACATCTAGCATCTCACATACATTTAAGTTCAATAAGCACATAGTTCTACTCAATCTAAGGTTAATGAGAAGCCTAGCCTACCTGGTTGTCAATGCCTAGAGATTCAAATAACTCCAGCCAAGCTTTTCCCTTCCTAATGGCCTCCCGATGCTGCTCAGCTGTGAAAAATATAATTTGCATTATTAACACGATCAGTTTGATTTTATTATCTTGAGTAATGGGTGAAACTAGGCCAAAAGTGCCTAAAATGGGAAAAATAGGAAATACGTACAAAATTCCCAAAATAATCCTGAAAAATGTTGTCCCTGACAACTTGAGCTTATAGCCATATATTTGGCGCAACACGGACCCCAGAAGACCGAGAGAAGGCCCAAAATAATTTTAAAACTTTACTAGGAAAACATTCTTTTCAAAACTTTCTTAGTCTGAATTCTCAAAAACTGGAAAATTATAGCCAACACCTAGCATATCACAACGTTCCCCTAAGAACGTAGAACAAATTAGGCTCAAATTTCATTCAATTCTGTCAAGATTTAATTATGAAATCAAACACATAAAGTTTTTACATTTCTAGAAAGAACTTAGCTAAAATAGTTCATTTACCTCGAAATACTCACCAAAACCCAAATTCGACTTCACCACAACATTCCTTGTAAAAATCTAAGTCACATGGACCTTTGAATTGTCTAAATAGGAGTTGAAACAAGTTTTTTACAGGCTTGGGAATGCTGGTAAAATGACTGTTCGCGAGGTGTTGAAGCACATTTATAAACCTCGCCACTCTTCTCTACGAACACGGATTGAGCTCCGCTAACGCGAAGGCATGGGGTCACAGCCCTTCTCTGCCAACATGGAAGCCTCTCTGCGAACACGACATTAATCTCCACGAATAGGAAGAATAATGTTTGTTGGTGATGCACCAGCTTATTTCCAAGCTACTCCGTGGCATTCCCGGGGCATCTGACATTTGTTTTATGCAAACGAATGGTGTAACGATCTAGATTTCAATGTTTCAAATTTAATAGTGCAGTAAGATTTTCCAACAGAGCATGCTATGGAAAAATGAAGGTCCCACTTCTTTCCAATTAATTTAGCTAAAAAGAACTAAGGGGTTAAAATTCAACTACATGCCCCTATCAACTGGTGAAGGGACATTTTAGACTAGTTTTGCATTTTAGAGCTGATCACACCATCAGTTTTCCATTTCAAGCACATTTATCTAGGTTTTTATGGAACACACTTTTTAGCTTCTAGCTGAACTCACTTTGAAACTTTGAGCTCAAACTCATACCGACACCTTCCATCCTCAGACCAACCACCCTTCTTGTACGAATTGGCCATTTCAAAATTGATGGAACTTTCAAAATCCCATTCCAAGGCTGTTTACTAGGGCTTTGTCTGAAATCTTATTTTTAGCAACTTTAGCTTCTCGCTAACTTACAAACTTGCACAATTCCAAACCAAAATACCCAATAACCATCTCGATAGTCCCAACAGGTCATAAAGGATCCAAAGTTACTACTTAGAAGCTCAAAACAAGAGAAATAATGTAGCAACACAGGATTGACATATAGGGTCATTACAACATCTCCTACTTATGACTTTCGTCCGCGAAATTAAAGTAAAGGCATACTTGATGGCTCAAATGGGCCAGGGTGCTACTCTTGCATTTGTCTCCCAGGTAGCCTCCTAGACTAGATAATGTCTCCGCTACACCTTAACTATTGGTATGACCTAGGAGCACAACTACCTGGTATCTCCGGCTACAATGGCCACCAGTCCTCAATAATGTTGAACGGTCATCCAACTCAACCGAATCATACTACAACATATATGACTCATCCAGAATGTACTAGCATAGCATAGACACATGGAATATGGGATAGATGGCAGAGTAAGCTAGAGGCAGGGCTAACTCATTAGCATCCGGCCCACTAGTCTCAGAATCTCTAAAGGCCCAATATACCGGGGACTCAACTTACCCCATCTCCCAAACAAAATGACTCCTTTCAGGGGAGACACTCACAGGAACACTCGATCCTAAATCTCAAACTGTAAGAATTGGTGCCTACGATTGGGATAATTCTTGTGCCGACTCTGAGTTGTGCTGGGCCTTTCTTGTACTACCCGAACCCTAACTGACAAGTTAATTGAGTTAACGAAGCGACAATGGTGGAAAAACTCTCAAAATATTGTCTATAATACCCTGCCAACCCAACAAACCTCAAACCTCTATCACTAAAGTAGGCCTAGGTCAAGCATGAATAGTCTCGACCTTGGCTAGATCCACACTAATACCCTCGCTAGATACCATGTGGCCCAGGAAATTCACAGACTCAAACCATAACATACGTAGGAAATTTATCATATAACTTGTGATCCCAAAGTATTTGTAGCGCAATACGGAGTTGTTAGGCATGCTTCTCTTGACTCAGGGAATATACTAGAATATCATCAATGAAACCACCAAAAATGAGTCCAGATATAGCCAAAAGACCCAACTCATAAAATCCATAAATGTTGTAGGGGCACTAGTCAGCCCAAAAGACATGACTAGGAACTCAAAATGCCCATAACAGGTCCAGAAGGTAGTCTTCTAAACATCCTCTATCCAGATCCTCAACTGGTTGTACGCAGATCTCATATCAACCTTAGAAAACACTGAGCCCCCTGCAACTGATCAAATATATTATCAATACGTGGTAGAGGATAACGGTTCTTCACCATCACCCTATTCAACTACTAATAGCCAATACATATTTGGAGAGTCTCGTCTTTCTTTGTCACAAAAAAGACAAGAGCTCCCTAGAGAGAAATACTCAATCGTATGAACCCCAAGTACAACAAACTCTGAAGCTGTGAATTGAGCTCCTTCAGCTCTGTAGGAGCCATCTGGTGTGGAGGAATAGATATAGGCTTAATGCCCAGCTCAACCTCCTACTTAGGCGGCAACCTAGGCAAATCTACTAGAAATACATTAGGGAATTCACATACAATTGGAAAGAACTCTACAGTAGAAGTCTCAGCTATAACATCCTGCACATAAGGTAAATAAGCTAAACATCTTGTAGAAATCAATCTTCAAGCCCAGACATAGGATATAATACCCGTCGAAACTCGACTCATAGACCTCGGCCAAACCACGGTAGACATCCCTAGTATCACCAAGGTAACAGTCTTAGCATAATAGTCTAACATGGCATGATATGGGGCCAACCAATCCATACCAAAAATAAGATCAAAATCCAAAATGTCAAGCAATATCAACTCCACCCAAGTGTCGAAACCCTGGAGAGTAACCATGCACTCTTTGCAAAACCAATCTCCCACCAGCGAATTGTCATGCCCAATGTCCCATTAAGGCCCACTGGAACCCATTGCTAACAAGGATCGAGATAACCAACATATAACCATACACTTTCTATGAACATTATAAGGGGTTTCCACATTCAACATGCTTTCAAGAAAGTAAATAGTAATAATAAGCCAAAGATGTAATACCCCACATCTTAGGTGTACTAGTCTTATGCATTCGGAACATGATAAGATTTTGTAGGAGGAGCACCAACATTAAAAGTGCCAAACTTTTGGACTGGAGGGCGATAATTGCATCTAATGCTTAAGACGAGTGAGTGTATATAAGTTTTAAGCCAAATTGAGGAGAGCGCGACCTTAAACAAAGTGAAAGGAAGTGAAGTGCTTGTAAGACTTAGGAAGCTAACAGGTGAGTCACCTACGTGGTTAGCTTAAATAGGTTAAGTAGATGGAGATGAGGCCCAACACCGAATATATTCAAGTTCGATAAAGAACAAATCCCAATTTAAGGATGCAATTTTAGCCCATGGATTTGGAATCATAAAGGGACAATATAGGCAGCCCAAGATGAATAGGAAAAGGGACAAAGTACATTTACCACACACTTCACAAATAGGGTCCAAACGAAGTGAAGGTAGAAGGAACAGAATTGGAAGTAAAACCCATCAAATTGAAGCCCAATAAGGCCCAAGTGAAAGGGGCAAGTTGTTGCATCACCACCTTAATAAAGTAAGGCTTAAAATGTAAAAGAAAGTCAGCCAAGAGTGGCCCTTTATTCCATGTTTTTCCTTGCTCTCTCTTGACTTTGCAAAGCAGCCAAAGCACACCTTTAGGGTTCCTAAAGAAGCCCTAAACCTTGAAGGTTAAAGTAAGTAAAGATACTTGTCTATTTAGTATGGTTTTCCCATGAAAAGCAAGAGAAATTGGTTGGTTATACTTGTGCTAGAATTTTGGACAGCATGTATTCAAAGGATTGTTGTAGATTTTTCTTGTTTACTAAGAGGCTTTTCTCTTCTTGGTTGGCTGGATTATGAAGTAATATTGATGTTTTGACAAGGTTTAGTTCTGTGGTGATGTAAGAAGGCTACTGTACCATTTGTATCTTACGAAAAAATGAGTTCTTGTATGATATCTTAATTGCGCTCTTAGTAGGAACATGTGGACCGATAATTGGGAATTGTTCTTGCACTTCCTCCTTCTACATTGGGACTTTTTTTTTTAACTTTTTAGGACCTTTGTTTTATGTTTAAATATGTTGAAGACAGTTTAGTTGAAGAGACAGTTTAGTTGAAGTTGAAATAGGTTTGGGATTGTTGACGTCAAAATGTAGCGAGACGTAATGTTGTGCTACCTACTTGTGTGTTGTGTAGAATTGTTTTATGTGTTGTTCTTTGCGAGCTATTGTAAAACTTTTATGGGACTAAAAAAAGCTGGATATGACATGTATATGAGAATGTGTATGATAAAATACGATTAGAGGTGGAGAGGTTGAATGAATACTCTTGGATTCATAATCATAAGCTTGCTGCCCGAGCATTATATTTTTATGAGATTGGACTGCCATGACGTATTTATTAGCTGCTAATACTAGTTTTATCACCTACTATATTGTAGATAAGTATTTGGAGGAAAAGGAGACTACTTTAATGTAATAACAACGTAGTACAATGAGGTATGTAAGGCTACTCGTTTTCGTATTATTTGGCATGAATCTAGGTTCTTCCTTGGCACATATAGGCACTTTCAAATTCCGACATAACTAATAACCGTGTCTCCATTCTTTAACATATTCATATGCTCCCATACATAGTCATTTTCAATTCTGCATACATACTTAGATAATAAAGATATATGAGTTCCTTTATACTAAGTAAAGTCCATGCGCTGTTTGATCTCCTACGCATTTCATTAGTTGTGCAAATCCCTTTTCATTGTGGTACTGTCTTGCATGATTATTTTTATATCACATGTTATGTCTATAATCCTACAGCTCTAAATGTTATAACCACCAAAAGAATCATCTCAAAAGTAAATACAAGATAAAGCAAAGTTGCTTATTATATACTATGCACAAATTATACAGTAAAGAAAGCTAAAGTAATAAAAAGGACATAAAGTACATGATTCCACAATATGACTAAAGGTGGTCCTTTATCCTTACACACCAGTGTATGATTTCATTTGAGTTCTTATTTCATATACAGTACTTCCTATCTTACATATTCAGTATATTATCTCATACTAACGTCCCTTATGGGGGACTTGCATTTCATACTATAGGTACATGAGCTACTAGATCTTCCCAATAGGAGTATAAGATACCCAACTACTGTACTGAGCTCCAGGTTGCTTCGGGGCTTGCGTGTCTAGAGCTTATATTTTTGTATTGTATAGTTGGTCATGAGGCGTAGCTTGTCCCAATCCTTATAGATATTGTTCCTTATCTAGAGACTTTGTAGACTATGTAAAGTAAAGTGTCGTCATGTATCGCACTTTAGACATCGTGGCTCTAACAACCTAGTCATATGCATTTCTTTTTGGTTTGTTATTATTGTCTAATTTCATGGAAGCATGTTGAATGTGAAAACCTTTTTACAAAGTTCATAGAAAGTATAGAGGTATATGTTTGTTCTCCCGAGCCTTGTCAGCAACAGGTGCCAGTCCACCTTAATAGGACTTTGGGCGCGACAAAAGTGGTGTCAGAGCAGGTCGTCCTAGGGAGTCTACAAAGTAATGTGTATGTAGAGTCTTTTTTATGGATGTGTTTTGCACCACATTTATAAGGAGGAGGCTACATGACATTTAGGAATTATCACATTCTTTTCATTCTTTATATCGTGCCATAGAGCCAAGTGTTGTAGGTGGAATTTTTTCTAACCTCTAAATCGTTTTGCACAGAGAGTATGCCAGAAACAAGGAAAACTAAAGGCAAAGGGAAGGAATTAGAAGGGGTAGTTGGTGTGCCCAATCAAATGAGACAACAAAATGAGGCCCAAGATGAGTCTCTATCACAAACATCTCCAACTCCTCCAGCTCCTAATGAACCAGGGAGCAGTGAAACTCCCCCAGAACCACCTACCGATGCTATTGTGCGGGATCTGAGAAATTCGGTCCAACTATTAGCTCGTATAATTGTTGGCCAAGGTGAAAGACAAGAAGGTCCAATTATAGGTACAGGTGGTGCGAATAGGGAAGCTAGAACAAGGATACATGACTTCCTTAATTTGTACCCTCCATCTTTTACCGAGTCAGATCCTAATGAAGATGCACAAGACTTCATCGATTAGATCCAACGCACTTTGGATATTATGCACATAAGCGGTACAGAAGTTGTGGAGCTAGCAACATATAGATTGAAAGGTGTGGCTATATTGTGGTATGAAGCTTGGAAGCAATCTGAGGGTATAGATGCATATCAAACTACTTGGAAGGAGTTCAAAGAGGCATTTCTTGACTACTACTTGCCATTAGAGGTCTCAGAGGCCCGTGCAGATCAGTTTCTGAATCTCCACTAAGGGAATATAAGCGTGAGGGAGTATAGACTTCAAATTAATTCCCTGGCCAGGTATACTCCTATTGTAGTCGCTAATATGACAAATAGAGTTCATTGATATGTGGATAGGTTGGATTCATATCTGGTCAGAGACTGTACTATTGCTTCTTTAAATAAAGACATAGATATAGCGAGGATGCAAGCATTTGCACAAAAACTGGAGGATCATAGGCAAAGAAGGACACAAGAGTTAGAAAGGGGGCAGTCCAAGAGGGCCAGATATACGGGGTAGTTTATACCGTCCCAAGGTGAGTTCAGGCCTCGGTTTTCTAATAAACCACCTAGGCCATCATCCTCCTACTCTGTAGTTAGTGCTCTACCATAACTTCAAGGGTCTAAAGGTGATCAGTTTAGTCAAAGAAATAAGGGCCAAGGTGCACGGGCAACAGGATATTCGACAAGACAACAAATTCCTCTGAAGTAGCCTTGCAAACAAGGTGAGAGAAGTCATTTAGGTGAATGTTGTGTTGGGACAGATGCTTGTTATTGGTGTGGTGTACCAGGGCATGTTATATTGCCCGAGAAGATGTATAGGTGATATAGCACAACCTACTAGGTCTGTTGTTGCATCATCATCATCAGTTTCTCTATTCGGTAGGGGTCAGAAAACACTTGCAGGTCATGGTAGAGGTGGTAGAGGGGCAGCTAGCTCTAGCAGCGCCCAGAATCACACTTACACTCTGGGGAGTCAATAAAATTTAGAGGCTTCACCCGATGTGGTCACAAGTACATTGTTCATCTTCTTACATAATGTGTATGCATTAATTGACCCTGGTTCTATATTATCATATATCACTACACTAGTTGGTGGGAAGCTTAAGAGAACACCTAAATTGTTGAACAAGCCCTTTGAAGTGTCTACACCAACTAGTGAATCTATTATAGCTAGAAGGGTCTATTATAACTGTGTAGTAACTATTTATGACCATGACACATTGACTAACCTTGTTGAGCTGGAAATGGTGGAATTTGATGTTATAATGGGTATGGATTGGTTAGCCTCTTGCTATGCCACTATAGATTGCCGAACTAAGAGAGTGTATTTTCACTTTCCAAATGAGGCGATCCTTGAATGAGAAGGCAATATTAGGGCACCCAAGGGTAAGTTTGTTTCTTATTTTAAGGCAAGGAAGATGATGTCAAAGGGATATATATGTCATCTAGTTAGATTAGGGGATATGGAGGTAGAATCACCAACTCTTCAATCAGTTCCCGTAGTGAATGAATTTGTTCATGTGTTTCCTGAAGATCTTCCGGGTTTACCTCCAATGTCACGCCCAAAGTCCCATTAAGGCGGATTGGCACCCGTTGCCGACAAGGCCCAGGAGAACCAACATATAACTATGCACTTGCTATGAACACTATAAGAGGTTTTCATATTCAACATGCTTTCATAAAAAAATAGACAATATTAACAAGCCAAAAAGAAATGCATATGCAAGGCCGTTGGAGCCACGATGTCTAAAGTATGATACTTGACCATATTTTACTTTATATAGTCTACAAAACCTCTAGGTAAGGAACAATATCTATATGGGTCGGGACAGGCGGGCCTCATGACAAACTATACAATACAAAATATAAGCTCTAGACACACAAAGCCCCGAAGCAACCTAGAGCTTAGTAACTGCAGCTGGAAGTCCTGTACTCCTATTGGGGAGATCTAGTAGCTCCTGTACCGACAACATGAAATGCAGGTCCCCCATAAGGGACATCAGTATGGGATAATGTACTGAATATGTAAGGCAGGAAGTACTATATATGAAATAAGAACTCAAATGAAATCATACGTTGGTGTGTAAGGATAAAAGACCCACCTTTAGTCATACTGTGGAATCATATACTTTATGTCTTTTTATTACTTTACCTTTCTTTACTGTATAATCTGTGCATAATATATTGTAAATGGCCAGCTGATCAGTGGTAAATCAATATCGGGATCGACCCATGCTAGGATTTCCTTTCACCCCTGGGATACCCCCCGTAATATGGGATCGACCCATGCTAGGTGATTCTTCCACCCCTAGGATACCACCTATTAATAAGCAACTTTTAGTCATCTTTTGTTTACTTTTGAGATGATTCTTTTGGTGGTCATAACATTTAGAGCTGGAGGAATATAGACATGGCATGTGACAATAAACAACCATACAAGATAATACCACAATGAAAAGAGAGTTACACAACCAATGAAACGGGTAGGAGATTAAACAACACATAGACTCTACTTGGTAAAAAGGAACTCATGTATCTTTGGTATCCAAGTATGTATGCAGATTTGAAAATGGCTATGTATGTGAACATATGAACATGGTAAAGAGTGGAGACATAGTTATTAGTTATGCCGGAGTCGGTAAGTGCCTTTACGTACCAAGGAAGAACGTAGATTTCATGCTAAGTTATGGAAATCAAGTAGCCTTACATACCTCGTTGTACTATGTCGTTATTACCTCGGAGTAGTATCCCTTTCCTCCAAATACTTATCTACAATATAGTAGGTGATAAAACTAGTATTAGCAGCTAATAAATACATCTTGGTAATCCAATTTCACCAAAAAATAATATCCGAGCAGTAAGCTCGTAATTAGCAACCAAAGAGTATTCTTTCAGCATTTCCACTCCCAATCGTATTTTCTAATACACATTCTCATATACATATCATATCCGGCTTTTTTTAGTCCCATAACAGTGTTACAACAGCTCATAAAGTACAACATACAACAATTCTACACAACACGCAAGTAGGCAACATAACATTACGTCCTTTTGTTACATTTCGGCGTCAACCATTCCTAATCTGTTTCAATCCTCCAAACTGTCCTCAACATATATACACACAAAAACAGTCCTAGAACAGTTTTAAAATAGTCCCCAAGTAGATGGAAAACATGAGGCAACAATTCCCAATATTCAGTCCACAAATTCTTATTAAGAGTGCAATTTTACGATATCATATAAGAACTCATTTTCACAGAAGATAAAAATGGTGCAACAGCCTTCTTACATCACTATAGGACCCAACCTTGTTTAAGCATAAATATTACTTCGAAGTCCAGCCAACCAACAAGAGAAAAGTCTCTTAATAAATAGGAAAAGTGTACAACAACCTGTGGAACACATGTTGTCCCAAAATTCCTGCACAAGTGCAACCAACATACTCTTAATGTTTTTCATGGAAAAATTATACCAAACCATAGGTATTCTTACTTACCTTAGACCTCAAAGGTCAGGTGCTCTTCAAGAACCCTACGCCTTGGCTGCTTTACAAAATGAAGAGAGAGCATGGAGAAACTTTGAAGAAAATCTGATTTTTGGCTTTGAGAAAATGACTAAAAGTTGCTGGATTTTAGCCTCTTTTAAAGGGCCACTTTTGGCCAACTTTCTTTTGTATTTCAAGCCTTTTATTTTATTAAGATGGTGATGCAGTAACTTGGCCTTTTCACTTGGGCCTTGTTGGGCTTCAATTGGATGGGCTTTGCTGCAAATATTTGTCTTTTACACCCACTTAGTTTGGGCCCTATTTGTGAATTGGGTTGTGAATATAATATGGCCCTTTCCCTATTCATCTTGGGCCATGGGCCCACATGACATCCTTAACTCGGGGTTTATTCGTTATCATACTTGAACAAATTCGGTATTGAGCCTCATCTCCGTCTACCTAGCCTATTTAAGCTAAGCACGTAGGTGACTCACCTGTTAACTTCCTAAGTCTCACAAGCACCTCACTTCTTTCACTTCACTTAAGGTCACGATCTCCTCAATTTGACTTAAAACTTATATACACTCGGTCATCTTGAATGTTAGACGTACATATAGCCCTCTAATCTGCAAATCAAGCACTTTTAAAAATATGCGCTGCTTTGACCCCGCCATATCATGTTTCATATGCATTGGACTAGTACATGTAAGATATGGGGTGTTACATCCAGAAAGAGAAGTAGATTTTGGTATTGACTTACTTCCAGGCACTCAACCTATTTCTATCCCTCCATATAGAATGGCCCCAGTAGAATTACAAGAATTAAAGGAGCAACTAAAAGACTTGTTAGAGAAAGGTTTTATAAGACCTAGTGTATACCCTTGGGGTGCGCCAGTGTTATTTGTACGTAAAGAAGATGGCACCTTGAGAATGTGTATTGATTGCCAACAATTGAATAGGGCGACAATTAAGAACAAATACCCCCTCCCCAGGATTGATGATTTATTTGATCAGTTACAGGGTGCCAAATGCTTTTCAAAAATTGATTTGAGATTAGGTTATCACCAACTGAGGGTGAAGGAGAAAGATATGCCCAAAACAGCCTTTAGGACACACTATGGCCACTTTGAATTCCTTGTTATGTCATTTGGGCTGACAAATGCTCCAGCAGTTTTTATGAATTTAATGAACAGGGCATTCAAGCCATTCTTGGATGTATTTGTGATAGTATTTATAAATGATATTTTGGTATATTCAAGATCAGAAGAGGACGATGCAATCCACTTACAATAGGTATTACAAGTTCTTCGTGATCGGCAATTGTACGCCAAGTTTTCCAAATGAGAATTTTGGTTAAAATCAGTAGCATTCTTGGGTCATATTGTATCCAATGAAGGAATAAGGGTTGATTCTCAAAAGATAAAGGCGGTGAAAGATTGGCAAGGCCAACAACACCCACAGAAGTTCGAAGCTTCCTAGGGTTGGCAGGTTATTATGAAAGGTTCATTGAGGGTTTTTCTTCTATTTCTGCACTGCTAACAAAGTTGACACATAAGGCAACCAAGTTTTAATGGAATTGTGCATATGAAAGGAGCTTCCAAAAGTTGAAAAGTCGGCTAACTTCTACACCTGTGCTAGTGCTTCTAGAAGGCACGGAGGGGTATGCGGTGTATTGTGATGCTTCAGGAGTTGGCTTTGGGTGTGTACAGACACAACATGGTAGGGTAATTTCTTATTCCTCGAGACATCTACGACCGCATGAGGGAAACTTCCCAACACATGACCTTGAGGTAGTAGCTGTTGTGTTTGCCTTGAAAATATAGTGCCACTATTTGTATGGGGTTCCTGTTGACATAAATACTAATCATAAGAGCCTACAATACATCTTTAAGTAGAAAGACCTAAATTTAAGACAACGAAGATGGCTGGAGCTAATAAAGGATTACGACATTGATATAATATACCATCTAGGGAAAACAAATATGATACCCTATGCTCTCAATCATGAATATTGGTGGTTAGACCGTGGTAAGTCAAGTAGTGGTTAAGGATCTACATCAACTAGCCAATTTTGGAGTTCTCCTCCTTGAAACTTTAAAGGAAGGGGTTTTTGTGCATAATGCTGCAGAGTCTTCATTGGTAGTGGAGGTAAGAAAAAAGTAGTTCAAGGATCATGTTCTACGATGGCTTAAGGAGAAGGTGAGTCAAGGTACGATGAAGGGCTTTGAACTTACACAAAATGGAGTACTTTATTTCCCAAATAGATTATGTGTTCCTAATATTAAAGGACTAAAAAGGAGGATAATGAAAGAAGCCCATCATTCACGATATTCCATCCATCCAGGATCAACTAAGATGTATCATTACCTGAAGGGAATGTTTTGGTAGGGAGGCATGAAAAAGGATCTTGCAAAATTTGTGGCTCAATGTCCGATTTGCCAACATGTCAAGGTAGAGCACCAAAAGCCGCGAGGTTATATGCAATGTATAGAGCTTCAAACGTGAAAGTAGGATATGATTAATATGGATTTTGTTACTAGGTTGCCTCACTCATTTCATAAGTTTGACTCCATATGGGTAATAGTTGATAGGCTCACAAAGTCAGCACACTTCTTGCCAATTAAAAGTGATTATACAGTTGAAGAGTATGCAAAGTTATACCTCAAAGAGATAGTTAGGCTACATGGAGTCCCAATCTCCATTATATCTGATCGGGGAGCTCAAGTCACTGCAAAGTTTTGGAAATCCTTTCAAAGGAGCTTAGGGACACAAGTGAATTTAAGTATAGCTTTCCACCCTCAAACATATGGTCAAGTAGAATGCACCATTCAAACACTTGAAGATATGTTGCGGTCTTGTGCATTGGACTTCAAAGGTAGTTGGGTGGACAATTTGCCACTTATTGAATTTGCCTATAATAATAGATACTATTCAATCATCAAGATGGCACCTTATGAAGCTTTGTATGGAAGGAAATGTGGTTCGCTAATTGGATGGTTTGAACTGGGTGAAACCACCTTGCTTGGGCTAGATCTACCCCAACAAGCCATGGAAAAAGTCAAGGTGACAGCGGCTAGAAACAGCCCAAAGTCATCACAAATTATATGCGGATGCTAGAAGGAGAGGACTAGAATTCTCAGTAGGAGATTGGGTATTCTTAAAGGTGTCCCCAATGAAAGGTGTTATGAGATTCGGTAAGAAAGAAAACTAAGACCATGTTACATAGGGCCATATAAGATTATTAAAAGGTTTGGACAGGTTGTGCATCTATTAGAGCTTCCCCAGGAGCTCTCTTGGTTCATCCAGTTATTCATGTCTCAATGCTTCAAAAATGCATAAGTGACCCATCTTGTATCACTCCTATTGAGGATGCGCAGGTTACAAAAGTTCTCACCTATAAAGAAGTACTTGTTGCTATCCTAGATCGTTAAGTTAGAAAGATAAGGAATAAAGAAATACCTTCAGTAAAGGTACTTTGGAGGAACTAGCAAGTAGAAGAGATAATGTGGGAGGCTAACGAAGCAATGAGATCTAAGTACCCTTATTTATTTGAAGCTAAAGAGGAAGTTCAAGATGCAGAGTTGGGGCATTAAGAGGTATGTGTGTTTGAATTCTTGTTATGTTGTCCAAAACCTTTTTAAATGAAGGTTTAACCTTGTTTAACCTATCCAATTATGTTGACATTCAGGAACGAATGTTCCTAAGAGGGGAGGATGTAATACCACACATCTTAGGTGTACTAGTCCTATGCATACGGAACATGATATGATTTGGTAGGAGGAGCACAAACTTTGAAAGTGCCTAACTATTAGCAGCTAATAAACACGTCTTGGCAGTCCAATCTCATAAAAACAAATGCTCGGGCAGCAAGCTTGTGATTGCCAATCCAAGAGTATTGTTTCAACCTCTCCACCTCTAATCATATTTTCTAATATACATTCTCATATACATGTCATAACGAGCTTGTTTTAGTCCCATAACAGTGTTACAATAGCTCACAAAGCACAACACATAATAATTTTACACAATACACAAGTAGGCAGCATAACATTACGTCTTCCTGCTATATTTCGAATACAACAATCCCAAACCTGTTTCAACTTCAACCAAACTGCCTCCAACATATTTACACATAAAAATAGTCCAAAGACAGTCCTAAAGTATATGGAGGACGTGCAACGTCAATTCCCAATCACCGGTCCACAAGCTCCTACTACGAACGCAATTAAGATATCATACAAGAACTCATTTTTACAGAAGATAAAAATGGTGCAGCAGCCTTCTTACATCACTACAGAACTAAACCTTATTAAAATATAACTTACTTCATAATCCATCCAACCAAGAAGAGAAAATCCTCTAAATAAACAAGAAAAGCGTACAACAATCTTTGGAACATATGTTGTCCAAATTTCCAGGACAAGTATAATCAGCATACTCCTCATGTTTTTCATGGAAATATTATACTAAAACATAGGTATTTCTACTTACCTTAGCCTTCAAGGATCGAGTCCTCTTCAAGAACCCTAAAGGTGTGATTTAGCTGCTTTGCAAAGTCAAGAGAGAGCAACAAATGAACTTGTGAAAGCTTAAATATTTCTAAGTTTAAAACGACTTAAAGAGCTGGTTTTTAATCTCTTTTAAAGGGCCACTATTGGCCGACTTTCTCTTGTGTTTTAAGCCACATTTTGTCAAGGTGGTGATGCACCTACTTTGCCCTTTCACTTGGGCCTTATTGGTCTTCAATTTGATGGGCTATGTTGCTAAATTTTTTTCTCTTCTCTTTCACTTAGTTTGGGTCCCATTTGTGAAATGTGTGGTAAATGTACTTTGGCCCTTTTCCTATTCATCTTGGGCTGCCTATATCATCCCTTTATAATTCCAAAGTATGGTCTAGAATTATATCCTTAACTTGGGCTTTATTTTTTATCGGACTTGAATAGATTCGTTGTTGGACCTCGTCTTCTCGTCCTTTAAATTTTACTTAATTTTGGGCCTCAAGTGAGTTCAATCATGTATGAATTAATCTTCCTCATCTTCGTAGCTAATTTAATCTAAGCATGTAAGTGACTCACGTGTTACCTTCTTAAGTCCTACAAGAATCTCTCGTTTTTCACTTTATTTAAGGCCGCAATATCCTAAATTCTCGTAAAACTTATGTACGCTCACTTATCTTAAGCATTAAGCGCAAATATAGCCCTCCTGTCTAAAAGTTAGGCACTTTTAAAGTTGGTTCTTCATCTACCTAATTATATCATGTTCCATATGCATAGGACTAGTATAACTAAGATGTGGGGTGTTACATACTCCCCCCCCCCCCCCCCCCGAAACATTCATCCCCGAATGTTAGCATAATTGGATAAGTTAAACAAGTTTAAACCTTCATTTAAATAAACTTTTGACAACACAATAAGAATTCAAATTCACGTACCTACTAATTCCCCAACTCTGCATCTTGGACTCCCTCTTTAGCTTCAAATAAATAAGGGTACTTCAACCTTATCACTTCCTCAGCCTCCCACATTATCTCTTCTACTTGTTGGTTCCTCCAAAGTACCTTTACTGAAGGTATTTCTTTATTCCATAGATTTCTAACTTGATGATCTAGGATAGCGATAGGAACCTTTTCGTAGATGAGATCTTTCATAACCTGCATATCTTCAATAGGAGTGATACGAGATGGGTCACCTGCGCATTTTCAAAGCATTGAGACATGAAAAATTGGATGAAACATTGAAAGCTCCTGGGTAGCTCTAATTCGTACATAACCTGTCCAAATCTCTTAATAATCTTATATAGCCCTATGTAATGTGGGCTTAGTTTTCCTTTCTTAGCAAATCTCATAACACCTTTCATTGCGGACACCTTTAAGAATACCCAATCTCCTACCGAGAATTTCAATCCTCTTCTTCTAGCATCCACATATGATTTGTGATGACTTTGGGCTATTTCTAGCCGCCATCGTATTACCTTGACTTTTTTCATAGCTTGTCGGACTAGATCTGGCCCAAGCAAGGTGGCTTCACCCATTTCAAATCATCCTATTGGTGACCTACATTTCCTTCCATACAAAGCTGCATAAGGTGACATCTTGATGCTTGAATGGTAGCTATTATTATAGGCAAATTCGATAAGTGGAAAATGGTCCACCCAACTACCCTTGAAGTCCAATGCACAAGCCCGCAACATATCTTCAAGTGTTTTAATGGTGTGTTCTTCTTGACTATCTGTTTGAGGGTGGAAAGTTGTACTCAAATTCACTTGTGTCCCTAAACTCCTTTGGATGGACTTCCAAAACTTTGCAGTGAATTGAGCTCCCCGATCAGATATAACAGAGATTGGGACCCCATGTAGCCTAACTATCTCTTTGAGGTATAACTTTGTGTATTCTTCAGCTGTATAATCACTCTTAATTGGCAAGAAGTGTGCTGACTTTGTGAGTCTATCAACTATTACCAATATGAAGTCAAACTTTTTAAATGAGCGAGGCAACCCAATAACAAAATCCATATTAATCATATCCCACTTCCACGTTAGAAGCTCTATACATTGCATATAACCTCCCGACTTTTGGAGCTCTACCTTGACTTGTTAACAATTCGGACATTGAGCCACAAATTTTGCAAGGTCCTTTTTCATGCCTCCCCACCAAAACATTCCCTACAGGTCATGATACATCTTATTTGATCTTGGATAGATGGAATATCTTGAATAATGGGCTTCTTCCATTATCCTTCTTCTTAGTCCATTAATATCAGGCACACATAATCTATTTTTACAATAAAGTACTCCATTTTGTGTGAGTTCAAAGCCCTTCATCGTACCTTGACTCACTTTTACCTTAAGTCATCGTAGAATAAGATCCTTGAATTGCTTTTCTCTCACCTCCATTGCCAATGAAGACTCTGCAACATTATGCACAACAACCCCTTCCTTTGGAGTTTCAAGGAGGCGAATTCCCATATTGGATAGTTGACGTAGATCCTTAGCCATTCCTTGACTTACCATGGTTTGATCACCACCATTCATGATTTTCTTACTACTCAGAGCATCGGCTTCCACATTTGAATTCCCTTGATGGTATAGTATATCAACTTCATAATCCTTTATTTGCTCCACCCATCTCCGCCTATCTTAAATTTAGGTCTTTCTGCTTAAAGATGTATTGTAGGCTCTTATGAGCAGTATATATATCAGTGTGAATCCCATACAAATAGTGGCATCATATTTTCAAAGCAAACACAACTACTGTAAGCTCAAGGTCATGTGTTGGGTAGTTTCTCTCCTGCGATCACAGTTTTCTCGAGGCATAAGCAATTATCCTACCATGTTGGGTCAGTATACACCCTAAGCCTACTCCTGAAGCATCAAAATACATTCCATACCCCTCCGTGCTCTCTGGAAGCACTAGCACAGGTGCAAAAGTTAGACTGCTCTTCAACTCTTGGAAGCTCCTTTCATATGCATCATTCTATTGGAAATTAGTCGCCATACGTGTCAACTTTGTTAGAGGTGTAGAAATAGAAGAAAAACCCTAAACAAACCTCCGGCAATAACCTACCAACCGTAGGAAGCTACGAACATCTGTGGGTGTTGTTGGCCTTGGCTAATCTTTCACGACCTTTATCTTTCATGAATCAACCCTTATTCGTTCATTAGGTACAATATGACCCAAGAATGCCACTGATCTTAACCAAATTTCATATTTGGAAAGTTTGGCGTACAATTGTCGATCATGAAGAACTTACAATACCTGTCGTAAGTGATTTACATGGTCCTCTTATGATCTTTAATATACCAAAATATCATCTATAAATACTATCACAAACACATCCATGAATGGTTTGAATACCCTGTTCATTAAATCCATAAAAACTGCTGGTGAATTTGTTTTCCCAAATGACATAACAAGAAATTCAAACTGACCATAGCGTGTCCTAAAGGCTACCTTGGCTATATCTTTCTCCTTCACCCTCACTTAGTGATAACCTAATCTCAAATCAAATTTTGAAATGTATTTTGCACCTTTGTAACTAATCAAATAAATCATCAATCCTGATGAAGGGGTATTTGTTCTTAATTGTCACCCTATTCAATTGACGGTAGTCAATACACATTCTCAAGGTGCCATCTTTGTTACGTACAAATAATACTGGTGCACCCCAAGAGGACACACTAGGTCTTATAAAACCCTTCTCTAGCAAGTCTTTTAATTGCTCCTTTAATTCACGTAATTCTGCCAGGGCCATTCTATATAGAGGGATAGATATAGGTTGAGTCCCTGAAAAAAACGTCAAAACCAAAATGAACATCTCATTTTGGAGGTAAACCCGGAAGATCTTCAGGAAACACATCAGCAAATTTATTCACTATCCATATTGAAGAGTTGGCGATTCTGCCTCCGCATCCCTTACTCTTACTACATGACATATATATCCCGCTGACATCATATTCCGTGCCTTAAAATAAAAAACAACCTTACCCTTTGGTGCCCTAATGTTGCATTCCCATTCAAGGACCGCCTCATTTAGAAAGTGGAAATACACTTTTAGTTCGCAATCCACAGTGTCATAGCAAGAAGCTAACCAATCCATACCATTATAACATCAAATTCCAACATTTCTAGCTCAACAAGGTCAGCCAATACGTCACGGTCACAAATAGTTATTGCACAGTCATAATAGACCGTTCTAACTATAATAGATTCATCAGTTTGTGTAGACACTTCAAATGGCTTGTTCAATAATTTAGGTGTTCTCTTAATCTTCTGAGCAACTAGTGGTGTGATATATGACAGTGTAAAACCAGGGTCAATTAATGCATACACATTATGTGAAAAGATGAACAATGTACCTGTGACCACATCGGGTGAAACTTCCAAATTTTGCTGACTCCCCAGAGCATAAGTGCGATTCTGGGATCCGTTAGAGCTAGATGCCCCCTCTAACACCTCTACCACGTTCTATAGGAACTTGTTGACCCCTACCTAAGGAAGGCACTGATGATGATGATGCAACAGCTGACCCAGTAGGTTGTGCTATATCACCCATACGTCTCCTCGGGTAATCTCTCATCATATGCCCTGGCGCACCACACCAATAACAAGCATTTATCCCAACATGACATGTACCTAAATGACTCCTCTCATAATGTTTGCAAGGCTGCCTAAGAGGCATTTGCTGGCTTGTCGAATATCCTGTTGTCCGTGCACCTTGTCTTTCTCTTCTTTGACCAAACTGATTACTTCTGGACCCTTGAAGTTGTGGTGGAGCACTAGCTTCAGAGTAGGAGGATGATGGACAGGGTGGTTTATTAGAAAACCAATGCCTAAACTCACCTTGGGACGGTATAAATTGCCTCGTAGATCTAGCCCTCTTGGATTGCCCCCTTTCTAACTATTGTGTCCTTCTTCTTTGACTCTGAACCTCCAGTTTTTGTGCAAATATTTGCATCCTTGCTATATCCATGTCTTTATTCAAAGAAGTAATGGTACAGTCTTTGACCAGATACGATCCAACCTATCCACATATCAATAAAACCTATCTGCCATAGTAGTGACTACATTAGGAGCATATCTGGCCAGGGAATTAAATTGATGGCTATACTCCCTCACGCTCATATTCCCTTGGTGGAGATTTAGGAACTGGTCTGCACAAGCCTATCACATCTCTAATGGCAAGTAATGGTTAAAAATGCCTCTTTGAACTCCTTCTAAGTAGTTAGAGGTGCATCTATACCCTTAGATTGCTTCCAAGCTTCATACCATAGTATAGCCACACCCTTCAATCTATATGTTGGCAGCTCTACAGCTTTTGTACCACTTATGTGCATAACATCCAAAGTACGTTGGATCTGATCGATAAAGTCTTAGGTCTCTTTATTAGGATCTGACCCGGTAAAAGATAAAGGGGCCAAATTGGGGAAATCACATATCCTCGTGCTAGCTGCCTTGTTCATACCCCCTGCACCTATAACTGGGCCTCCTTGTCCTTGAACTTGGCCAGTAACAATACGGTTCAATAGTTGGACTGCATTTCTTAGATCCCGCATGGTAGCATTGGTAGGTGATTTTGGGGGAATTTCACTACTTCCTGGTTCATCAGGGGCTAGAGGAGTTGGAGATGTTGTGATAGAGACTCATCTTGGGCCTCATGTCATTGTCTCACCTGACTGGGAACACCAACTACTAGTTCTACTTCCTTCCCTTTGCTTTTACTTTTCCTTATTTATGGCATACTCGTTGGATAAAACACTTTAGAGGTTAGAAACAATCCACCTACAACACTTGGCTCTATGGCACGATCTACACAAAGAAAAAAAGTGACAACTCCTAAATTCCACGTAGCCTCCTGCTTATAAATGTGGTGCACAACACATCCAAAAATAAGAATCTACATCGACACGGCTTTGTAGACTCCCTAGGACGACTAGCTCTGATACCACTTTTGTCACACCTTAAGTCTCATCAAGGTGGACTGGCATCCGTTGCCAATTTCTATGAACATTATAAGGGGTTTCCACATTTAATACAATTTCAAGAAAGTACATAGTAATAATAAGCCAAAAGGAAATGTGTATGACTAGGCCATTGGAGCCACGATGTCTAAAGTACGATACATGACCACACTTTACTTTACATAATCTACAAAGCCTCTAGATAAGGAACAATATCTATTTAGGATTGGGACAGGACCCACCTTATGACCAACTATACAATACAAAAGTATAAGCTCTAGACACACAAAACCCCAAAGCAAACCTGGAGCTCAGTAACAATAGCTGGATATATTATACTCCTACTGGGTAGATCTACTAGCTCCTGTACATGCAGCATGAAATGCAGGTCCCCCATAAGGGACATCAGTATGAGATAATGTACCGAATATGTAAGGCAGGAAGTACTATATATGAAATAAGAACTTAAATGAAATCATACACTAGTGTGTATTTTTAGTCATACTGTGGAATCATGTACTTTATGTCCTTTTTAATATTTTACCTTTCTTTACTGTATAATCCGTGCAAAGTATATCATATAAATGATCAGCTGATCAGTGCTAAACCAATATCGGGATCGACCTATGCTAGGATTTCCTTTCACCCCTAAGATACCCCCCATAATATGGGATAAACCCATCCTAGGTGATTCTTCCACCCTTGGGATACCACCCTTTAATAAGCAACTTCGAGTTATCTTTTATTTACTTTTGAGATGATTCTTTTAATGGTCATTACATTTACAGCTGTAAGACTATAGACATAACATGTGACATGTAACAATCATGCAAGACAGTACCATAATAAAAAGAGTAGGTTACACAACTAATGAATTACGTAGGAGGTGAAACAACACATGGACTTTCTTAGCAACAAAAGGAACTCATGTGTTTTGGTGATCAAAGTATGTACGCAAGTTTGACAATAGCTATGTATGGGAACATATGAACATATTAAAGAGTGGAGACATGGTCATTAGTTATGTCGGAGTCTGTAGGTGCCTCTATATGTCAAGGAAGAACCTAGATTTCATGCCAAATAATATGAAAATGAGTAGCCTTACATACCTCATTGTACTACGTCATTATTACCTAAAAGTAATCTCTTTTTCCTTCAAATACTTATCTACAATAGAGTAGGTGATAAAACTAGTATGAGCAGCTAATAAACACTTCTTGGCAGTCCAATCATATAAAATAATAATGCTCGGGCAGCAAGCTTGTGATTGTCAATCCAAGAGTATTGTTTTAACCTCTCCATCTCTAATCATATTTTCTAACACACATTCTCATATACATGTCATATCAAGCTTGTTTTAGTCCCATAACAGTGTTACAATAACTCACAAAGCACAACACATAACAATTCTATACAATACACAAGTAGGCAGCATAACATTACGTCTTCTCGCTACATTTCAAAGACAACAATCCCAAACCTGTTTCAACTTCAACCAAACTGCGAAAATATTTACACATAAAATAGTCCAAAAACAGTCTCAAAGTAGATGGAGGATGTGCAACGACAATTCCTAATTACTAGTCCACAAGTTTTTACTAAGAACGCAATTAAGATATCATACAAGAACTCATTTTTGCGGAAGATAAAAAATGGTGCAGCAGCCTTCTTACATCACTACAGAACCAAACCTTGTTAGAAACATAAACCTTACGTTATAATCCAGCCAACCAAGTAGAGAAAAGCCTCTTAATAAACAAGAAAAGTGTACAACAAACTTTGGAATACATGCTGTCCAAAATTCCAGGACAAGTATAATTAGCACAGTCCTCATGTTTTTCATGGAAAAATTATACTAAACCATAGATATTTCTACTTACCTTAGCCTTCCAGGATAAGGTCCTTTTCGAGAACCCTAAAGGTGTGCTTTGGCTTCTTCGCAAAGTCAAGAGAGAGCAACAAATGAACTTGTGAAAGCAGAAAGTTTTTCCAAGTTTAAAATGACTTAAACAGATGGTTTTTAATCCCTTTTAAAGGACCACTCTTGGCCGAATTTCTCTTGTGTTTTAAGCCACATTTAGTCAAGGTGGTGATGCACCTACTTGGCCCTTTCACTTTGGCCATATTGGGCTTCAATTTGATGGGCTTTGCTGCCATTTTTTTATCTTCTACTTTCACTTAGTTTGGGCCCTATTAGTGAAATGTGTGGTAAATGTACTTTGGCTCTTTTCCTATTCATCTTGGGCTGGCTATATTTTCCCTTTATAATTCCAAACCATGGGCTAGAATTACATCCTTAACTTGGGCTTTATTCTTTACCGGACTTGAATAGATTTAGTGTTGGGCCTCGTCTTCTCGTCCTTTTCATTTTTATTTAATTTTGAGCCTCAAGTGAGTTTACTCATGTATGAATTAATCTTCCCCTTCTTTGCAGCCAATTTAAGCTAAGCATGTAGGTGAATCATGTGTTAGCTTCCTAAGTCCTACGAGCACCTCAATTTTTTTCACTTCATTTAAGATCGTGATCTCCTCAATTCGGCGTAAAACTTATGTACACTCACTTGTCTTAAGCATTAAGCGTAAATATAGCCTCCAGTCTAAAAGTTATGCACTTTTAAAGTTGTTTTTCCTTCTACCTAATCATATCAAGTTCCATATGCATAGGACTATTACACCTAAGATGTGGGGTTTTACACGAATCCCCAACTGGGATCGATACCCAAACCCAAGAGGATAGAGGCTCGGGAGTCACACCCAGGCAAGACACATGGTACACAAACACATAGAAAACTTGGACCTTGGATCAAATAAGGTTGAAGCTAGCTGCTAGCACATAATAATCATACCTTTGATGGCCTTATCTGATGCCTCGGCCTCGGCCCATGCTGGCAAAGCATCAAAGTATCCCTGATGGCCTCCCCATTGAACATAACCATTGACCCCAGCTTTATTGGCCCTGATAGGCCCTCTAGAACCCTATTGATAACCCTATTGGTCCCTAACTGATCATCTCGATGGCCACGATCCTGACCCCCACCCTTCTACCTGGTGTAGGAGCTAACCTGGTGTACTGTGAGGTGGCAAGTGCTGCCCTATGCTCTGGATAGTCTTTGAGCAAATTTGGTGCTCCGTACCCAAAACAACTTGATACAACCTTGTCTCGGTGGTCACGGTCATACTGTCCCTATCTAGCTACCTTGGAAGCCTGATTACTCGAGAATGATGACCTAATTGGCCCTGAAGAAACCAAATCACTCTCCCTCTATCTGCACCCGGTGGGATATGAAGAACCACCCGTGCTAGAGCCACCCTTAGAAACCTATAATGATGCCTGGTATGGTTGGCTGGTTTGACACTTCTGACCTCTCCTCGGAGGTCTATCCCTCAGGGATTGATACCCTGTCTAGGAGCCACTGAACTCTCCCTCATGTCCATCCCGTTTCTCATTGCCCCCTTTGGCCTTGTGACTAATCTTCTCCAAGGAGAAAGCATGATCAACAATGTCTAGGAATGACCGTCCCCATAACACCAAAGCATGTGTGCTCGTCCTCAGTTGAGGCCTCAACCCTTGCACAAAATGTTGAATCCACTCCTCCTTGAAAGACAAAATAGTTGTAGCATATCAGCAGATCTTATGGAACCTAACCTCATACTGGGACACAGTCATATGTCCTTGCTTAAGTTGCACAAACTAATCTTGGCGATGATCTCTAAAGCTCTTGGGTACAAATCTAGCCATAAAATCCTTTGTGAACTCTGCCAAGTCATCGGTGCAGCCTCTACTAGCCTGGTATCTCAACAATTAATATCCAGCGAACTCAACCCCTCAGGACTCCAGCAATCATAAAGCCTGTAACCACTCCATGAAGACTATCAAAAACTCATGTGCATCCTTCCCCGTATCTATAGAAAACCTCGGTGGGTCCAGTCTCAAAAAGTACCCAACTAGTCGCTAGTCCTGAAACTGCATAGCTCCCTCCAACTGAGTCAGGACCTCCGGAACAACAGGCTCTACTGGTGCCTCAATTGGAGGAGATGAAGTTGGCACTGCACCCTGATGTAGGGCTCTAAGCATTGTTAGGATCTGTCCAAGCACCGTCTGCACCTCCGGGGTAACTACAAAAGCGGCTGGGGGTACTAGTGCCTCCGAGTGCGATGTCACTGGGTCCTCTGTTCTTTGCTCCTCGAGCTCGAGTGGATGCTCCTTTTCTGAGATTTATGGAGCAGTCATACCTTGGCCTTGACTCTGGCCCCAAAGATTCACCCCAGGTGCCATACCTGTAAGGTCAGATTCCCAACCATCGAGAGGCTATTGAAAATATGCACAAAAATAATGAAGAATATAGGAAGGTTCCTAAACATCTTGTAGCCTCCAGCCACTGACGTCTCCGCACCAATTCATAAAACTCTTTTAGATGGTAGCTCTGAACAGCTGAGACTAGCAAACCTTAGGCTTTCATACCAACTTGTCACGGCCCATTCCTGGCCATGATGACGCTTGTCAAATTCTACCAATAGGCAACCCAATTACCAAACTCTCAGGGCACCTGTCCTAGCTCTCTAGTTAATTCAAGTAAATAAACCAACAATATAGATGACTAAAACCTACCCAAAACCTGGAATTCAGCTGCACAAAACAATAATAGATGGAAAGTACATGATATATATCCAAAAACAAAATATAATATACAACCCAAGAGTGCTCCTACAAACACATAGTAATATTGTACAAGGCCAAAGTCTAAAATAAAAGAAGTCCATCAAATGAAGGAGCTTGTCACGAAGCCAAAGCTACCGATGATCACCTAAAGGAGTCTTTTGTGCTCGTGTATCCCTCGAACTCAGTGTCCTCAATTAAAACCTGGGCCTGCACCATGGGAAGATGCAGAAAGTAGGGGTGCGTACATGAAAAAGAAACCCATTAGGAATCATCGTCTAACTAAGTGAAATAATATACAAAATGAAGCTCAAATGCATATAAAAGCATTTATCCTGCAAATCAACTTAACCTAAAACCGAATGAAAACTTAAGTTGTATTCGGGTGCAAGGCCCTAATAATCTATGCCTGAATGCCTCCTGGGCCCCCATAATCTTGAGAGGTACACCTACGCACAATATAACTGACAGATCATCACTGATCCCTGCAGACTCATCACAGAGCTTAACTCTCCATATCATCAAATGAAAGGTCAGATGTACGTAGGTGTAACACCCTAATATATATGCCTGAACATCCCTGGAGTCTCCATAAGCCCAAAAGGAACACTCACGCACAAATCAGGGTACGAATAGGTGTATGGATCCATGGTAATCAATAACGAGGCCTCGCCCCAACAATCACAAGCCAACCAGGTCCTCTAGTATGTGCCGGTACGTGGCACCTGAGCCAAAATATACATGCGTAATGGTGAGACGTATCCCTCATGGGAGAAAGAATCCCCCTCGCATAAATAAGTATGTCTCATCTTAGAATATAAATCACAGGGCCTCACCCCTAAAGTGAAATTTGTAGGGTCCTCGACAAAAATATCAGTCAGCGTTTGGTCCTCAGAATATGCATCTATCACCTGGCATCACAGTCGTGGGCATCAGGACAAAAAACACGGGAGCATAACCCAAGAGACTCTATAGATAACCGATGCTCAACGGTGACAGGTAGCGTCATCTGCGATGAGATGACAAATAGTTACTCACACAACCAACATATTCTGATCCAGAATTCCAAGGTCATATCATGTCCAGATCAATGTAGGCTAGGACACTCACAGTATAGGTTCCCCTGTCTCAGATATATAGAACTAAAGCCCAACAATTAATGGCAGTACACATGAATGCATGTCTCAATAATCAGTATAGAATCAGAGCTGGCATGCGGTGATCCAGTCAACTATAGGCAACAAAGGTATAGCATAACAACAATAGCTATAACATAGGTTCCCACAATAATCAAGACAAACTGGAGCATATCTAAGTTATAAACAAGTCACAATCCGACAAGCATTCAACAAAAATAGCATCACAGTCATCATATCTCAGTAGCACTAGTAGCATGCTTTCTCGAGCAACATTATACATCAAAAAATGTACATCCCCCACGATGTCAGCCCATATACAACCCTAATCAAGCCTCCCTCTAATTAATTGTAAGACACGCCTACTAGGAGTATGGAAATGCAAAGAAATAAGTTCAGAAATAATTTGGGCTGTCAGCTTTTATGGAGGATTTTATGAGCTGTAAGCCATTTTACGGCTCGTAGGTTGGTTCGTGGAACCCGACAGAGTTAGTGAAATTTTGAATCTTCTAAAACTCGATTTACAACTCATCAGATGACCTATAAAGTTCTCTATGAGTCGTAGACCGTATCATAGGATGAGAATTAGAGAAGGGGTCTCAAAGTCTATTAGATGAAACACCATCTACGACCCATAGAATTTTCTACGAGTCATATATCATGTCATAGTGAGAGGACCAGAGAAAAAGGGGGTCTCTGAAGTTTGGAAAGAGGGGCCATCAGATGAAACCCCATTTACAACTCATAAAATAGTCTACGACCCATAAAAGGGGTCTCATAGACTTGTCCGGACAGTTTTTAAAAGGAGCAGTTTGGTCATTTCTTAGCATATTATGTCTTTACTATGTCCTTTTTACCTTCAAAGGAACCCTTTTCCATCCCTCTAATCCCTAATTCCCCTCATTTTCTCCTCATTCCAACTTTCTAAGTCCTCAAGCCTCTCTCAAGTCTTCAAGCTTTCAAGAAGAAGGAACAAGCTAGGGTTTTGGTTTCTTCCCCCTCTAAGCTGGGTATCCTCTTTATTAAGTTTATAAGGTATGTTAATTTTTATTGTGAGGACCTTTCCCTCACAAGCTCAACCATTTCTCCTCCAAGTCTTTTCCCAAATTACGGGTATTTCTAAAGATTCTATGAACTTTTTGCATGATATGACTATGAAGAAAACTATGATGATATTATGATGAGCATTACCTTATTTATCCTTGTATAATATTATGAAATGACAAGTCATAGAAAATATGTTATTTAAAATAAGGGTTATGATGCCCTAACTAAGCTTTTCTATGATAAGGTGGGTTATTTTGCGTGAATTGAATAAAGGGATTTTTACTACTCTCCTCATTTCTAAAGGTGTTTTTCTTGCATGGTTTTTAGCATGAATGAATACCCACCATATTTTACTAAACCATAAACCAAGCTTCTTATGTAGAAAAAGGCTTTATGGAAAGATATGTGATTTACGAATAATATAAATTATGAAGGGCTATTATGTGTGCTTTGAATTATAAGAATGTTATGAAAGCTACGAAAAGTTATGAAGAGCTATCTTTGAGATGATGAAGCCTTGGTTTTTATGAGCTACTCTATAAACTATGAGGATACTAAAAATGCTTTGCATGTTATGATAATAAGAATACTTTGAGTATTCCTTCGGATTGCGACCTAACACCAATCGTACAATGGTAGATAACCATTGTCCCATAACTATGTTGCCACCGTAGGTTTGAGAATAAAGTAATGGATCCATATAGTTTAAGTTACATGATTGACCAAAATGGGTGGTGTTCCCGTACGACATATGTGAATCGTCTATCGAAACGGGTGGTGTTCCTGTAAGGTTAATAAGATGTGAATACTAAAATGGGTGATGTTCCCGTAAGGTAATTATGAGGCATTCTCCGAAACAGGTTGTGTTCCCATAAGGTGAGTGTTTAGTCTACCCAGACAAGGTAGGCCACTCCTAAGTCCGATGTGGAGTGAACACGGGATTCCAAGTAGTATCTCGCTTGGTCTTATATGTCGGTTATGGTCCCTTCCCATCTATGTATAATATGTTGCATGATTTGATGATCCATTCTTACATAATTTGACCATGGCATAGAGCATGCATGACATATTGAACTTACATTTGTTGACTACAATTATGCATATTTTTTAAGATGGCTAATGTCCCTTGTTGCATTTGCACCCCACATACTTAGTACATTCCAAGTACAAACTCATACTTTTTTCCTGCATGATCTAACCATGTAGGAACCGGAGCACCATACCATCCTCCTCCTCAACACGGCTAGACGTTCTAATCAGAGATTTGCTTGGTGAGTCCTCGACATTCGGGAACAAAATTCCACTTTATTTCATGCCTTGTTTAACTCAGTTATTTTTGGATATTATCCTTCGATGGTGAGCCCTGAGATGTCTTGGCCCCCGACCTATTCAAAATTTAGACGTTGTTGTTGGATATTCTGGTGGTTATGTATTATTGAGCTTGACTCCTTATACTTTTGTGTTATGAAAAGCATCCCTTAATCTCATGTTTCCCCTTTCGTATTAAATGCTTGTTGATGATTATGAGATGGAAGTCCTAAGCCCCTAATCACCCCGTAGTGTGAGTCATACCTACGTGCCCCATAGAGATTATTTTCTATATGATTCATGCACATCCTCTTCGTTATATCATCCCCATAGCGTAAGTCCAAAGTCCCGCTTCCCTTAAATATTATGTGTTATGTGCTTTGTTTCTTTTCATGCTTCTGTGAACCGAAGATGCATACATGCTTGGGATCCAACTTGAATTTCCATTCATCGTGTCATGTCTAGGCCCTAGGCTTGGGCTGTGACAAGCTTAGTATTAGAGCATTAGGTTTGTAAATGGTCCTTAAAATCCCAACACACCACATCGAGTAGAGTCCTATCCATGGTTGTGAAGCGCGCCACAACTATGAATAAGAGGCTATGAGGCGTTTTAGGAAATGAATCACTTCTCCATGCTCTAGATTTGACATCAGGTTTCCTGTCTCTAACGAGTGGCCTTTTGGCTATTTTAGATTATACCGCCAAGATGAATGGCCCAAAGAGCTCCCACCCCCGAGGATGAACTAGTCCCTCCATCCCGACAAACTCTCCAAGCGAAAGGAGAAGAGCTCACCTATGCTGAGTACCGGAATGTAATCACCCTCTTGGCAAGGGCTGTGGCAAATCAAGGGGCTCAAGCTCCTCATGCTCCTACCTCGGCCTCAAGGGTAAGGGATTTCACAAGGATGACACCCCCGAAATTCCATGGCTCAATGGTAGAAAAGAACCCCCAAGAATTTATTGATGAAGTGTATAAGGTCTTAGCCATCATGGCAATAAGTTTGGAGGAGAAAGCAGAACTAGCAACCTACCAACTCAAGGGCCTTGCTCGAATATGGTATAATCAATAGAATCTGGAGAGAGTGGATGATGAGCCTGTCCCACGGGAGGAATTCAAATGTTCTTTCCTTGATCACTTCTTCCCAATTGAGCTAGTGGAAGCAAAGTTGATGGAGTTCATGAATCTTAGGCAAGCTTCTACGAGCTTAAGGGAGTATTCCCTTAAGTTCAACAACCTTCCATGTTTTCTCCTCATTTAGTTGCCGACCCTCGGGCACGGATGCACAAGTTTGTGTCGGGCGTACCCGACTTGATTAATAAAGAGTGCCAAGCCGCCATACTCATTGGGGACATGGATATATTGCGACTTATGACATACACCGAACAACTTGAAAGGGTGAAACATAGATAGAGAAGGATGGGAGAGTCCAAGAGGGATCGACTTGATGGTGGATTCCAAGGTGCTAGAGGTGGTCACTTCCAACAAGGCCGCAAATTTCACGGCCAAGGGTCCTCCAATGCCCAAGGCCAAAGGTTAGCAAATGATAGGGCTTCCAACCCAAAGTCTTTAGGTGGTAATGGTGGCCAAATCGCTCCTAGGTGTGGAAGGTGTGGTAAGAACCATGGAGGTAGATATTACAAGGATATTGGTGCTTGCTTCAAGTATGTCAAAATAGGCCAAAAGGTTGCGGATTTTCCAAACAAGGGTAGGGGTGGCCATCCCCAAGGACAAGGTACTCATGGTAATAAAAGGTCACAAGTTGGTCAACAAGGAGGTGCTCCTTGACACAATCGGTTCTATGTTCTTCAAGGGAGAGAAGGGCTTGATGAGGCGCCCGATGTTATTACCAGTATGTTAAAGATTTGCAATCTTGATGTTTATGATTTATTGGACCCGGGTGCCACTCTTTCTTTCCTAACTCTATTTATTACTAACCAGCTCTATGTGTGTCCCAAATTGTTAGGTGAACCCCTTTGAGGTGACCAACCCTGTCGATGGTCCATTCTTGCTAAAAGTATCTACAAAAGTTGTCCCGTGTATATATTGCATAGAGTTTTTCCTTGTGATTTTGTTGAACTCGATATGGTAGATTTTGACATCATTCTTGGGATGGATTGGTTGCATGCATATCATGCTACTATTGATTGTAGGACTCGTAAGGTTAAATTTCAAATCCCAAATAACCCCATCTTTGAATGGGAAGTTCGTGATTCAGTGGTCAAGGATAGATTCATCTCTTATCTTAAGGCACAAAAGTTGATTTCCAAAGGCTATATCTATCATCTTGTATGGTTAGGGATGTTGAGTCTAGAGTCTATCCTATTGAGTCGGTCCTGGTTGTCAATGAGTTTTTGATATTTTCCCCCATGAACTTCCTAGTGTCCCTCTTGAAAGAGAGATAGATTTCGGTACAGATCTTTTCTCTAACACCTAACCCATTTCCATTCCCTCCCTATCAAATGGCCCCGATGGAGTTGAAGGAATTAAAAGGAGAAATTAAATGATTAGTCAGAAAAGGGGTTCATAAGGACAATCAAGTCACCGGCGGTGCACCGGTGTTGTTTGTGAGAAAAAAGGACGGTTCGCTTAGAATATGCATCAACGACTAACATTTCAACCAGGTCACCATAAAGAACAAGTATTCATTGCCAGGGATCGATGATCTATTTGATCAATTGTAAGGGGCTAGTCACTTCTCAAAGATTGACCTTTTGTCCGGGTATCATTAATTGAGGGTAAGGGAGTGCAATATTCCAAAAATGACTTTTTGGACTAGGTATGGGCATTTTGAGTTCACGGTGATGTCCTTCAGTGTAAGTAATGCTCTAGCAATATTTATGAATCTCATGATAGGGTCTTTAAACCCTACCTTGATATGTTTGTTATGGTTGTTATTGATAACATATTGATCTATTCGCGGAATAAAGAGGAGCACGCAAATCATTTGAAGATAGTGTTGCAAACATTGAGGGAAGAAAACCTCTTTGCTAAGTTTGACAAATGTGAGTTTTGGTTAAAGGAAGTTGCATTCTTGGGTCATGTGGTGTCAGGTGACGGAATTAAGATGGATCCAAAAAAGAAGCAGGCAATAAGAAATTCGCCTAGACCCTTGACCCCGATGGATTCTAGGAGCTTCTTGGGTTTGGCTGATTACTACCAAAGGTTCGTTAATGGTTTCTCCTTAATTGCTTCTCCTTTGAAAAAATTGACCGAAAACAAGAAAAAATTTGTATGGACCGACGAATGTGAAAGAACTTTCCAAACCTTGAAGGAAAAGCTTATGTCCGCTCCTATTTTGGCCTTATTGAAAGCGTTAGAGGGATTCGTGGTGTATTATGATGCTTCGAGAATCCTATTGTGTATTGATGTAAATTAACAAAGTCATCACCTATGCTTCTAGGCAACTAAAAGTTCATGAGTGTAATTACCCCCACCCACAATCTTGAACTAGCGGCTATGATATTCTATTTAAAATTATGGCATCACTATTTGTACGGGGTTCATGTGGACGTGTTCATCGACCATAAGAGTCTCCAATATGTGTTCACCCAAAGAGACTTGAATCTGAGGCAAGAAGGTGGCTAGAGTTCATAAAGGATTATGACATAAGCATGTGTTGTCATCCAGGTAAGGCTAATGTTGTGGCCAACACCCTAAGTCGGGTATCCATGGGTAGTATGGCGCATCTTGAGGATAGCAAAAAGGAATTAGTGAGGGAGGTCCATCGGTTGACTAGGTTGGGAGTTAGATTGAAAGAGGCTGAAAGTGGAGTTGCGATGGTAACAGATGGTTCCCAGTCCTCCTTGGTTGAAGAAGTTAAATTGAAACAGTTATCATTCCAATATTTAGATGGCTCCTTTAGAGGCCTTGTATGGCCGGAGATGCAGATCGTCCATAGGTTGGTTTGACATAGTAGTGGTGGTGAGTATGGGTGTTGATATGTTAAGAGATGATCTTGAGAAGGTACAATTGATTCAGAGTAGATTGCTTACAATCCAGAGTCACCAAAAGAGCTATGTTGATAGGTAGGTTCTACCTTTGGAGTTCACGTTGGTGACATGGTTTGGTTAAAAGTCTCACCTTTGAAGGGTGTTATGAGACTCGGGAAGAAGGGAAAGCTTAGTCCAAGGTTCAGTGGTCCTTTTGAGATTCTTGAAAGAGTAAGAGATGGCCTATAGACTTGCCTTGCCACCCAACTTGTCTTCAGTCCCACTTGTATTCCGTGTTTTGATGTTGCGGCGTTATATATTGGACGAGTCTCATGTGATATCTATGGGTTTTGTTAAGTTGAGCCCTAATTTGACTTATGAGGAGCAACCGATAGCCATTTTGGACAGGCAGGCTAGAAAGTTGAGGACTAAGGAGATCGCTTCAGTAAAGGTCCAGTGGATCCATAGGCCTGAGAATGAGGCTACATGGGAGATACAGTCGGATATGCATGCTCGATAACCTTAGTTGTTTGAGCATACATGTATGTCCCTTATCTCATGTTCGAGGACGAAGATTGTTTTTAGTAGAGGATGATGTAATGACCTCGAAGGTCATTTTTGGCATTTTTAATCAAATTACCATTATGCCGCTCCCAAAAATTGCCTTGGATCATTTTTGGATAAGCCCAAAAGTTGAATTTTGAAAATATTGGAAAACGTTGGAGTTTTGCAAAAGAAAGAATTTTAAAAAAGCTTAAAGTTAGAAATTTTGAGTTTTGTGGTCATTTTGAGTTTGAGTGTCAGAATTTGTTTTTTTCGTTTCCAACAGTTTTGGAATACCGAATCTGCTCTAAGAGAACTTGCGATTGAATTTGGAGTTGAAACACAATTTTTTAGACCCGAAGTTGTATTTTCAATCATTTTAGATCATAAGTTTGACTTTGGTCAACATCTGGGGTTCGGGGCTCATATCAAAATTTTGTTAGTTCTAGTGGTTTCGGGTGGTGAAACTAACACTAGAAATGATTTCGTTGTAAATTTCATAAGTTCTGAGAATATTTTGAGTTTTTGTGTCAAAAACTAGTATAAATGATCCTTCTTGGGTTGTGAACCACGGAGGTTCCGAATTTGAATTCTGATGGTTCCATTGAATCCAGATCGTCATTTTTGGTAGGGTTATATCTTTGGTTTGTGTTTACGGTGTTTTGGACGAATTCCCCAGGGTCCAACTCTAGTTTGCAATTGGTGTATGTTGTTGTCATGTTTCAGTTTTTGTGCATTTCCCCCTAATTCTCTACGATCGCGCCTCCTTTTCCGCATTCGTGGATGTCAGTGTGACTAGACCTCCGCATTTGCAGAAGGTAGGCTTGCGTTCGCAGAGTTGTGGCTGTTGGGCCTCTGTGTTTATGGAGCTTTATGCGGTCCTGAACAACGGACTTCATTAAAAGATGATCTTATTTCATTTTCCTCCATTTTAAACTATGCAAGCTTCTTTTTCAAGAGTGATTTCGAGATTTTACCAGGCAAAGTGATTGGGTAACTATTTTCTAACCTACTTTAGTGATTTACATTGCTTAATTTATGATTTTAACTTCCAATTTTGGGATTTTAGTGGTGTAAATTGGGGATTTCTCGAACTTCGATTTCCCAACATTAATCATTGATTTCACCCTCATCTTAACTTCATTTTCAAAACTGTTTTCAGCGATAAACACTTATTACCCGGAGAACATTTTCATACATTAATTTTTAGTTTTCAACTACATTTTTTCGCATGAGAATGTTGACCATGTTACCCTTTCTCTCCAAATTAATTGATTTTAGAGTCATTAGATTCGTTACGTGATTGTGATGTCATATTTGAATAGATTGCGGTAATTTAGAGTCCCAAAGAGGGAAAGTGGTGATTTTGACTTGATTCGCGACTTTATTTGAGGCAAGTGGACTTGTAACCTTTTATCAAGTATGAATGTACTTTGTATGCTCCTATATGCGTGTAATTGAGTACTTTGGCATAGAATTGTAACATCGTAGGCTTGATCGTGACATTTTAGATTGAATAGTTGTCTATGTGGTGGTATATTGTCTTATTCGCAATTGGGATTCGTAACTTATATGATTTTATGAATCATTCTAGATTGATAGTAAGATGGTGCTTATTTTGTGATATGATAGATATTCTGAGACTAGAGTGATATTGAGACATTGATGATATTGATCTATTAATGATATTGAGAACATTATGATGTTGATACTATGATATAATTGTGATTCTGCACATTGAATTTATTATTATTTGTGCATTGATACTTATGGTGGCTACGACCGAGATCTGAGTAAGGTAACATGAGGATTGATGGTCGAGGTCTCAACCGTTCGAGCCGAGGTAATATGGTGGTGGTCCGAGGTTATTTTGGACGGTTCCGAGGTCATTTTCAAATAGTTGGTATGAGCTGAGGTCATTATAAGCCATGTTCACAAATAAATGGTCAATGTGTGGCCCCCATGGGTTCCGAATGAGGAAGTCATCTAATCAGTGGATTTGTATTTTAGGACAGACATGTATCACGATTATTTGACATTGCATCGCATTATGTACATTTCTTGACATCCATTCCATTCCATCACATATGATATCTTATTGATATTGTTTATGAGATTGTATACTTATCGTATTCCTAATTTTGCGTAAGTGTTGGATCTACTTATATACTTATGTATGGAGATACTATGCCAGATAATGAGTGTACCTATATTACTGTGATCTATACGTATATTGTGCTGGGACTTTTCTGAGCGCAGGGTTGTCATTCGACGGACTGTGGTTGGGATTTAAGGAGTTACTTGTGTACTTCATTGCTTTATCTTAGGTTAGTTCCATTTGCTGCGTACCCTGTTGTTTGGTGCTCACCCCTTGCTACATTTTTGTAGTTTGTAAGCTTGGTCAATCCTACTAGACTTTTTTCTTGTCGAAACGAGCTATGGGATTTCTTGTGAGGTAGTTGCTTATGTCTTCAACAGGCCTTGAGGATTCCATTTTTATGTTCTTGTTTTATTTGAGGACTAGACATGATGATATGTATTTCATTTGAGAATTCTATACTTAGAGGCTTGTACATGTGACACCAGTTCTAAGATGGTTTTAGTGTATTTTCTTCCGCTTATCTATATTATTAGACAGTTATCTTCTGTTTATGTTGTTATTGCTAAGTTGTTTGGGTTTTGGCTGACTCACCTCTGTGGGTTAGGTGAGTGCCATCAGACCCAAATATTTGGTCATGACAATTTAGTATTAGAGCTCTAGGTTTATAGGTCTCACATGTGTACAAGCCCAGTCTAGTAGAGTCTTGAGGATCGGTGCAGAGACGTCTGTTACTTATTCTTGACAGGGAATGAAGACTATTAAGAAACTCTCTTTCGATTCATTTTAATCAGTTTGTGCGTGGGCTTTGTATATGTGTTGAGTGTTCGTGTACCCTTTTTAAAGATGGGGAGGACCAGAGCTACTGCTTCTACGGGTCAAGGGGAGGCCGCTTTTGATATTACTATTAAGACCCCAACTAGGATAAGGGGTTGTGCTCGAGGATGAGCTAGAGGCCAGGGCCAAGGAGCCACACCAGAAAAGGACTATTAACGGGGTGTCTCCCCTTTTGAGAGTCTTGGGGTGTGTTGAAGACTTTAGGACAGACAGGTAGCCAACCTGACTTTCCTGGTACTTCAAGACTTGGGTGAGGGTTCAGCCTCGGGATCAACATTAGGCCATCGAGACCCAGGTCAGGTTGAGAAGCCACTAGCAGCTTTGATAAATGAGATTCCACCAGTTGCTGCTTTTAGTGATGATGATTAGTAGAGGTATAAGTGATTTTGGGAGATGGACCCAACTCAGTTCTAAGGTAGGACGACCGAGGATGCTCATGAGTTCTTGACTACATGTAGAGAGTTACTGGAAAATGTGGGGCTAGCAAAGTGTCACGCCCAAAGTCCCATTAAGGCGGACTGACACACATTACCGACTAGGCTCGGGAGAACCAACATATAACCATACATTGTCTATAACATTACAAGGGGTTTCCACATTCAATATGCTTTCGAGAAAGTAGACAGTAACAACAAGCCAAAAGGAAATGCGTATAACTGGGTCATTGGAGCCACTATATCTAAAGTACGATACATGACCACACTTTACTTTACATAGTCTACAAAGCCTCTAGATAAAGAACAACATCTATAAGGACCGAGACAGACCCCGCCTCATAACCAACTATACAATGCAAAAATATAAGCTCTAGACGCACAAAGCCCCGAAGCAACCTGGAGCTCAGTAACAGCTGCTGGATATTTTGTACTCCTACTGAGAAGACTTACTAGCTCCTGTACCTGCAGCATGAAATGCAGGTCCCCCGTAAGGGACGTCAGTACGAGATAATGTACTGAATATGTAAGGCAATAGTATAAGTAAAGTAGGAAATCAAGTGAAATCAAGTAGCAAGATATAAATGCACAACACATAGTAAAAGACCACCTTTATTATACTTATGGAGTTATGTACGTCACATTCTTTTCTTTACTCGTAAGTACTTTGTAATTTCCTTTTAGGCATGTATTAAGAATGACCAGCTGATCAGTGGTAAGAGAGGATGACCCATGCTAGGCATTTTAACCCTTGGGATGCTGTCCTCATAGCTATATGAATCGGGATCGACCCATGCTAGGCTTTCGCCCCTGGGCTGCCACCCTCATGTACCAAGTGAGATCGACCCATGCTAGGCTTTTGCCATTGGGCTGCCACCCACACATTATGAACATTGCTTTGAGTTATCATCTAATACTTTGAGATTTTTACTTTAGTGGTCACGATGATTTTCAAGCTTCGGAACTACGTGCCAGTAACATACGATAGGATAATAGCCTCTTAAGGCAGCACAATATAGGAAACAAGTGTGATATTGACATACTACTTAGGAGTTTAATGACAAGATTGGCTTCACGGATGGGAGTGGACTCCCATGCTAGTGCTTGGTAGAGTAAGCTACAGATTTATTAATGAACAACACTGCCATAGAATGGCTCTTAGGAAGCTCACTAGTTGATAGTGATGCGAGTATTGGGTTTCATGCCAAAGAATATGGAATAGGATAGCCTTACATACCTTGCCGTGCCACCTCGTTATCACTGCAATGTAATCTCCCTTTTTTTTCAAGTATTTATCTACAATTGAGTAGGTGATGAAACTAGTATTAGTAGTGAATAAACACATGTAGGCAGTTCACTCACACTCACGAGTTATACCCGGGCAGCAAGCCCGTAACTACCAACCTGAGGGTGTTCCTTCAACTTCTTCTCCTCTAATTGCATTCATGGTCACACCTCTTACCATCATATTCACAAACAACCTCTAAATATTATCATGAAGTAGGAGCAATGTGAACTTATGGCATCCAATTATCTTTCTCATGAGTTTCTACTAACATTCCACTTTTAAATTCCAAAAAGGAGCTCACAATTAAAGTGATAGGGGATCCCCCTCCATGGCTGTCCCAACATGCACAAACCACCAGCAAACCTTCCCACAATATTACCTCATATAAAGGACCACTCCAACCTCATTGACACATACACAATTCCCTAATTAACACAAGGACAAGAGAGGGAGAAGAGTGCAGTAACTTACCTTACTTATGAGTGATTCTTGCTCTCGTAACTTATATTTTTCAAAGGCTAAACTCTTCTTCAATCCTAGCTTGAGATGAGGATAATACTTAAGAACCCTAAGGTTATTTTATGGCTGCTATATGAATATAGAAGGGGAAGAAAGAGAACCTTGAAAATCATATTTTCCTTAAGTGAAAAATGGCTAAAAAGAGCTGGTTACATTCCCTTTTAAAGAAACCAGCTTAGGCCGACTTTGTCCTTGATTTTTGGCCACATTTTACCATGTAGGTGATGCACCTACTTGGCCTTTTAACTTGGGCCTTTATGGGCCTTGGCTGCCCATTCTTTCCCTTTTTTACTTCATTTTTGGGTTGGGCCAGAAATTTCAAGTAAATGGTTGGTGACCTTGGGCCCTATAAGATGGCCAAACAAGACATAGTAGGTGGTACACCTACTTGGCCCTTTGGGCTGGTCAAAAAGTCTAAATAGGTTATGCACCTACTTGCCTCGTTAAATCAAGAAAGCAGCTTGTTATCTTACCTCTTTTCTAAATCATAATCTCATATATTGCATCCTAATATTCCACTCTAGACCTTTAGCTCAAATAACACCTTATTGTCTCAGGTTTAAATGCTTTTGTTGAGTTTATCTTGGATTTACCCCGCTGAAACATGCGGGACATCACAACAACTCTCGATCCAATTTAAATTATTACCACCCTTATAAAAAACGTAGTCCCTCACTTGTACCATAAGTCTATGCCAAGTGTCACATAAGTGGGACTAACATGTAGAAAATATGGAGTGTTACATCCTCCCCCTCTTAGGAACATTCGTCCTCGAATGATAGTATAGTTAGTCGGCCCAAACAAGTTCAAGCCTAAGATTAATCGAGTGATACATACAGACACATACTTACTTGTCAATGCCTCAACTCCGACCCCTTTTTTTTGTCTTCCTCCTCCTTCTCATTGGACATAAAGAGATGGGGGTACTTGGATTTCATTGCTTCTTCCGCTTCCCCAGGTAACCTTTTCTACTTGCTTGTTCCTCCATAGTACTTTCATAGAAGCTACATCCTTATTCCTTAACTTCTTAATTTGTCGATCCAGAATAGCAATGGGTACTTCCTCATAAGTGAGATCTTCTGTAACCTGTACATCTTCGATTGGAGTGATACGGGAGGGGTCACCTATGCATTTTCGAAGCATTGAGACGTGAAACGCTGGATGAACCGCGGAGAGCCGCCAGGGTAGCTCTAGTTCATATGCAACTTGACCAACTCTTCTAGCAATCTTATATGGTCCTATGTAGTGTGGACTTAGCTTTCCCTTTTTGCCAAACCTCATTACCTCTTTCATGGAGATACCTTCAAGAACACCCAATATCCTATGGAGAATTCTAGTCCTCTCCTTCTAATATCTGCGTATGATTTCTGTCGACTATGAGCTGCCGCCAGTCGCTGTTGTATTATCTTAACTTTCTCCATAGCTTGATGAACAAGATCTAGTCCAAATAAGGCAGTGTCACCTACTTCAAACCAGCCAATTAGTGATCTACACTTTCTTCTATACAAGGCTTTGTAAGGTGCCATTTTGATACTCGAGTGGTAGCTATTGTTGTAAGCAAATTCAATAAGTGGCAAATGATTATCCCAGCTACCCTTGAAGTCCAATACGCTAGCCCGAAGCATATCCTCAAGCGTTTGGATTGTGCGTTCTGCTTGACCATCTGATTGAGGGTGAAAGGTTGTACTTAAATTCACTTGCGTCCCCAAATTTCTCTGGAATGACTTCCAAAAACATGCAGTGAATTGAGCTCCCCTATCAGATATAATAGAGATTGGCACTCCATGCAATCGAGCTATCTCTTTAATGTACAATCTTGCATACTCTTCGACTGTATAAGTAGTTTTGACCGGCAAGAAATGTGCTGATTTAGTGAGCATATCAACAACTACCCAAATGGAGTCGAACTTCCGAAATGAGCGAGGTAACCTAATAACAAAATCCATGTTGACCATGTCCCACTTCCAAATCGGAAGTTCTATGTGCTGCAAATAACCTCCAGGCTTTTGGTGCTCTACCTTGACTTGTTGACAATTTGGACATTGAGCCACGAATTCTGCAATATCCTTCTTCATTTCCCCCACCAATATACTTCTTTCAAGTCATGATACATTTTGGTTGAGCCCGGATGCACTGAATATCTTGAATGATGTGCTTCTGTCATAATTCTTCTTTTTAGCCCATCTACATCAGGTACGCACAATCTGTTTTGGCATCGAAGTATTCCTTCTTGCGTGAGTTCAAATGCCTTTGTCATACCTTGTTGTACATTCTCCTTAAGCTGTAATAGAATGGGATTTGTGTACTGTTTCTCTTTCACCACCGTCATCAACGATGATTCCGCTGCATTTTGCACGATAACTGCTCCATCTGGAGATTCAAGAAGGCAAACCCCCGTGCTAGCTAATTGTCGTAGATCCTTGCTTACCTCTTGTCTTATTGCGGACTGCCCAAAAGTGCTTGCCATTGTTTTGCAGCTTAAAGCATCTGCTACCACATTTTCCCTTCCGGGGTGATACAAAATATCGATGTCATAATCTTTTAATAGCTCAAGCCATCTTCGTTGCCTTAGGTTTAGGTCCTTTTGCTTAAAGATGTATTGTAGACTCTTGTGATTGGTAAATACGTCAACATGAACTCCATATAAAAAATGGCGCCATACCTTCAAAGCAAATATAACTGCTCCTAACTCCAAATCATGGGTTGGATAGTTTTTCTCATGTGGACGCAATTGCCTCGAGGCATAGGCTATTACTTTACCATGCTGCATCAAAATACATCCTAGGCCCACTCCCGAAGCATCACAATATACTGCATAACTTCTGTCCCTTCAGGAAGTACCAATACAGGTGCGGTCATCAATTTATCTTTCAGCTTCTGGAAGCTTCTTTCACATGCATCGCCCCACTGAAATTTAGCTGCCTTATGTGTTAGCTTTGTTAAAGGTGCAGAAATAGAAGAAAATCCTTCAACAAACCTTCTATAATAACCTGCCAGCCCAAGAAAGCTACGAACCTCCGTTGGTGTGGTAAGTCTTGGCCACTTCTTCACAGCTTCTATCTTTTGGGCATCAACCCTTATTCCTTCATCAGATACAATGTGCCCTAAGAATGCCATAGATCTTAACCAAAACTCGCACTTAGAAAACTTTGCATATAACTTACGGTCATGAAGAACTTGTAATACTTGTCGCAGGTGATTAGCATGATCTCCTTCTGAGCTCGAATACACTAAAATGTCATCTATGAATACTATCACGAACACATCCAAATATGGCTTAAACACCCTATTCATCAAATCTATAAAAACAGCGGGGGGCATTTGTTAGGCCAAATGACATGACTAAGAACTCGAAATGACCGTACCGTGTTCGAAAAGCTGTCTTGGCTATGTCTTGATTTCTGACTCTCACTTGGTGATAACCCGACCTCAAGTCAATCTTTGAGAAATACTTAGCACCTTGTCACTGATCAAATAAATCATCAATCCTAGGGAGGGGATATTTATTCTTTATCGTCACCTTATTCAACTGTCGGTAGTCAATGCACATCCTCAGTGAACCATCCTTCTTGCGTACAAATAAAACTAGTGCTCCCCAAGGGGACATACTAGGCCTTATAAATCCCTTTTCCAGCAAATCTTTTAACTGCTCCTTTAACTCCCGTAATTCTGTCGGGGCCATTCTATATGGGGGAATAGATATAGTTTGTGTATCTGGAAGCATATCAATACCAAACTCAACCTTTCGTTTGGGAGGAAACCCTAGGAGATCTTCAGGAAAAACGTCAGGAAATTCATTTACCACCATAATAGATTGAAGGGGTGGGGGAGCTGCATTTGTATCTCTTACCCTGACGAGATGGCATATGTAGCCTTTGGACACCATCTTCCTTGCCTTAAAATAGGAAATAAACTTACCTCTTGGCGCCCCAATATTACCTTTCCATTCAAGGACTGCTTCTTTTGGAAAATGGAACTGCACCATCTTAGTTCGGCAATCCACCATGGCATAACAAGAAGCCAACCAATCTATACCCATTATAACATCAAAATCTATCATTTCTAGCTCGACAAGGTCAGCCAATGTCACGATCACAAATAGTTACTATGCAATTACGATAGACCCTTCTAGCTATAATAGACTCACCGACTGGTGTAGACACTTCAAATGGTTCAGTCAATAATTCTGGTACCTTTTTGAACTTATCGGCAATTAATGGAGTAACATACGATAGAGTAGACCCTGGATCAATTAATGCATATACAATATGCCAAAAGATGGAAAATGTACCTGTAACTACGTCAGGGGAAGCCTCCAAATTTTGTCGATCTCCCAGAGCATACGTGCGATTTTGAGTTCCACTAGAACTAGCTGCTCCTCTAACACCCCCACCACGACCTGAAGACAATTGTGGACCCCTACCTAATAAAGGCACTGTCGATGATGATGCAGCAAGTGACCCAGTAGGTTGGGCCATACCACCCGTGTCCCTTTGAGGGCAATTTCTCATCATATGACCCGGTGTACCATACCAAAAACAAACATCTGCCCCAAACTGGCACACACCTAGATGAGTCCTCTTGCATTGCTTACAAGGCTGTCGAGGAGGTCTTGATTGGCTCATACCCCCTTGCTCTTGGTGCTCTACTGTTCGTGAACCTTGGATTTCACCTTGTTGCCCAAACTGATTTCCCCTAGACCCTTAATATCGGGGTGGAGCACTAGTTGTAGAATAGGAGAATGATGGCCTGGGTGATCTATTAGAAAATTGAGGCCTAAACTCACCTTGGGATGGTGTAAACTACCCCGTCGATCTAGCCCTCTTGGACTGCGCTCTTTCCGACTCTTGTATCCTCCTCCTTGGTCGTTGATCCTCCAACTTTTGTGCAAAAGCTTGCATCCTTGCTATATCCATGTCTTTATTCAAGGAAGCAATGGTACAATCTCTAACCAGATAAAAATCTAATCTATCCACGTATCGATGAACTCGATCCTCCATAGTAACGACCATGTTATGAGCATACCTGGCCAAGGCGTTAAACTGGAGACTATATTCCCTCACACTCATACCCTCTTAGTGGAGATTTAAGAATTGGTCTGCACGGGCCACTCAAATCTCCAATGGCAAAAAGTGGTCAAGAAATGTCTTTTTGAACTCTTTCCAACCAATTGGAGGTGCATCTATACCCCTGGATTGCTTCCACGCTTCGTACCACAACACAGCTACACCCTTCAGTCTATATGTTGCTAGCTCAACAGCTTCTATGCCGCTAACATGCATAACATCCAAGGTCCGCTGGATTTGATCAACAAAGTCTTGTGGATCTTCTTTTGAATCTGACCCAGTGAATGAAGGAGGATCCAAATTAAGGAAGTCGCGTATCCGTGTGCTAGCTGCTCTATCTACACCACCAGTACCTGCAACTGGACCATCTTGCCTTTCCCCTTGACCAGCAACTATACGGGTCAATAATTGGACCGCATTCTTTAAATCTTATTCAGTAGCATTAATAGGAGGCTCTTGAGGTGTTGCTGCCCTCCTTAGCTCCTCTAGAGGTAGAGGAGTCGGGGAACTCTGTGATAGAGACTCATCCAGAACCTCACTTTGGTTAGGCCTAGCTCATGATTGACTCGTCCCTTCTCCAACATCTATCTGCTTTCCAGTACTTCTTTTCCTTATGACAGGCATCTTGTGCTATATATAAACACAAACAATTTAGGGGTTAGATATGATCCACCTATTATAATGGCTCTATGGCACGATCTAGAGAATAAAAAGAATGAGACAACTCCTAAATGTCCTGTATCCTCAAGTTTATAAATGTGGTGCACAACACATCCATAAACAAGACTCTACATGGACACGACTTTGTAGACTCCCTAGGACGACCCGCTCTAATACCACTTTTGTTACGCCCAAAGTCCCATTAAGGCGGACAGGCACCCGTTACCGACTAGGCTCGGGAGAACCAACATATAACCATACATTGTCTATAACATTACAAGGGGTTTCCACATTCAATATGCTTTCGAGAAAGTAGACAGTAACAACAAGCCAAAAGAATATGTGTATAACTGGGTCGTTGGAGCCACTATGTCTAAAGTACGATACATAACCACACTTTACTTTACATAGTCTACAAAGCCTCTAGATAAAGAACAACATCTATAAGGACCGAGACAGACCCCGCCTCATAACCAACTATACAATGCAAAAATATAAGCTCTAGACGCACAAAGCCCCGAAGCAACCTGGAGCTCAGTAACAGCTGCTGGATATTTTGTACTCCTACTGAGATGACTTACTAGCTCCTGCACCTGCAGCATGAAATGCAGGTCCCCCGTAAGGGACGTCAGTACGAGATAATGTAGTGACTATATAAGGCAATAGTATAAGTAAAGTAGGAACTCAAGTGAAATCAAGTAGCAAGATATAAATGCACAACACATAGTAAAAGACCACCTTTATTATACTTGTGGAGTTATGTACGTCGCATTCTTTTCTTTACTCGTCAGTACTTTATAATTTCCTTTTAGGCATGTATTACGAATGACCAGCTGATCAGTGATAAGAGAGGATGACCCATGCTAGGCATTTTAACCCTTGGGATGCTGTCCTCATAACTATACGAATCGGGATCGACCCATGCTAGGCTTTCGCCCCTGGGCTGCCACCCTCATGTACCAAGTGAGATCGACCCATGCTAGGCTTTTGCCCCTGGGCTACCACCCACACATTATGAACATTGCTTTGAGTTATCCTCTAATACTTTGAGATTTTTATTTTGGTGGTCACGATGATTTTCAAGCTTCGGAACTACGTGCCAGTAACATACGATAGGATAATAGCCTCTTAAGGCAGCACAATATAGGAAACAAGTGTGATATTGATATACTACTTAGGAGTTTAATGACAAGATTGGCTTCACGGATGGGAGTGGACTCCCATGCTAGTGCTTGGGAAAGTAAGCTACAGATTTATTAATGAACAACACTGCCATGGAATAGCTCTTAGGAAGCTCACTAGTTGATAGTGATGCGAGTATTGGGTTTCATGCCAAAGAATATGGAATAGGATAGCCTTACATACCTTGTCGTGCCACCTCGTTATCACTGCAATGTAATCTCCCTTTTTTTTCAAGTATTTATCTACAATTGAGTAGGTAATGAAACTAGTATTAGTAGTGAATAAACACATGTAGGCAGTTCACTCACACTCACGAGTTATACACGGGAAGCAAGCCCTTAGACCAACCTAAGGGTGTTTCTTCAACTTCTTCTCCTCTAATTGTATTCATGGTCACACCTCTTACCATCATATTCACAAACAACCTCTAAATATTATCATGAAGTAGGAGCAATGTGAACTTATGGCATCCAATTATCTTTCTCATGAGTTTCTACTAACATTCCACTTTTAAATTTCAAAAAGGAGCTCACAATTAAAGTGATAGGGGACTCCCCTCTATGGCTGTCCCAACATGCACAAACCACCAGCAAACTTTCCCACAATATTACCTCATATAAAAGGACCGCTCCAACCTCATTGATACATACACAATTCCCTAATTAACTCAAGGACAAGAGAGGGAGAAGAGTGCAGTAACTTACCTTACTTGTGAGTGATTCTTGCTCTCGTAACTTATATTTTTCAAAGGCTAAACTCTTCTTCAATCCTAGAGATGAGGATAATACTTAAGAACCCTAAGGTTATTTTATGGCTGCTATATGAAGATAGAAGGGGAAGAAAGAGAACCTTGAAAATCAGATTTTCCTTAAGTGAAAAATGGCTAAAAAGAGCTGGTTACATTGCCTTTTAAAGGGACCTGCTTAGGCCGACTTTTTCCTTGATTTTTGGCCACATTTTATCAAGTAAGTGATGCACCTACTTGGCCTTTTAACTTGGGCCTTTATACGCCTCTACTTATTGGGCCTTGGCTGCCCATTCTTTCCCTTTTTTACATCATTTTGGGTTGGGCCAGAAATTTCAAGTAAATGGTTGGTGACCTTGGGCCCTATAAGATGGCCAAACAAGTCTTAGTAGGTGGTACACCTACTTGGCCCTTTGGGCTGGTCAAAAAGTCTAAATAGGTGATGCACCTACTTGCCTCGTTAAATCAAGAAAGCAGCTTGTTATCTTACCTCGTTTCTAAATAATATTCCCATATATTGCATCCTAATATTCCACTCTAGACTTTTAGCTCAAATAACACCTTATTGTCTCAGATTTTTAAATGCTTTCATTGAGTTTATCTTGGATTCACACCCGCTGAAACATGCGGGACATCACAACAACTCTCGATCCAATTCAAATTATTACCATCCTTATAAAAAACGTAGTCCCTCACTTGTATCATAAGCCTATGCCAAGTGTCACATAAGCGGGACTAACATGTAAAAAATATGGAGTGTTACACAAAGACTTATGGTTTGAGATATGTCACCCTCCAACTCTGTGGACCAACCAGGCAGTGGTAGAGGAATCTCCAGATGTTGTCATAGGTATATTAATGATGCATTCTCATGTTGTTTATGCATTGATAAATCCTGGCTCTACGTTTTCCTATATCACTCAATTTATTGCTAGTAAGCTTGATATGAGAGCTAGGACAGTTATTGTATAAGGTCTACCCAATGCTTGACAATTATCAAAAAAATCAGAAAATGCTATGAAATTTATATTAACCGCATTCAATATAAGTTCAAGACCTGAGTTATTGCCACGGTCAGTTGAGTTATCTATATCGATTGGCAGCTCAATTATACCTAGTCATGTCTATCGAGATTGTACTGTGTTAATTAGTGAGCCTGCAACCTCTGTTGATTTAGTTGTATTGACTATGCTAGATTTTGATGTCGTTGTGGGTATGGATTTGTTAGAAGCTTGTTATACTAACATTGATTGTTGTGCAAAGCTGGTCTACTTTCAATTTCCAGGTGAACCTGTCCTCGAATGGAAGGGTAATGCTGCCATGTCCAAGGGTAAGTTTATTTCATACTTGAGGGCTCAAAAGCTAATTGCTAAAGGCTATATATACATCTAGTTCATACAAGGGATATTGATGAGGAGCCAACGGCCTTTCAGTCAGGCCCTATTATGAATGAATTCCCGAAGGTATTCCCTAATAGCTTCCAGGGATTCCCCCAAAAGGCGAATCGATTTTGCTATAGATTTGTTCCCCGATACGCGACCTATTTCCATTCCTCTCTAAAGAATGGCTTTTGCAGAGCTAAGGGAATTGAAGGAACAACTGAAGGACTTTTGCTCGATAAAGGCTTTATTAGGCCAAGTATATCTCGATAGGGTTCTCCAGTGCTCTTTGTTTGAAAGAAAGATGGCTCCTAACAAATATGTATCGATTACAGCTAAATAAAGTCACTATCAAGAATAAGTACCCTTTTCCATGGATTGATGACTTGTTAGACGAGTTCCAGGGTGCCAAATTCTTTTCAAACACCGACTTGACATCCAGTTACCACCAGCTGTGTGTCAGCGATGTTGATATTCAAAAGACAACATTGAGGATGAGGTATGACCATTTTGAGTTCCTTGTCATGTCTTTCGGACTTACAAATGCCCCAGCAACTCTTATGGATCTAATGAATCAAGTCTTAAAACCATTTTTAGATGAATTTATGATTGTTTATTAACAACATTTGGATATATTCACAGTCAAAAGTCAAGCATGCAGACCACTTGCGAGCTATATTACAGACTCTCCAGGACAATAGGTTATATGCTAAATTATCTAATTGTGAATTTTGGCTAACTTTTGTGGTTTTTCTTAGTCATGTTATTACTAGCAATGGTACCAAGGTTGATGGCCAAAAGATTGAAGTAGTGATCTCTTGGCCGAGACCCTTGAATCCGACAGAGGTCTATAGCTTTTTGGGTTTGACAGGATATTATCAAAGGTTTGTTAAGGGAATCTTCTCTATCTCAGCACCACTGGCAAAATTGACGCATAAAGCAACTAAGTTTCAGTGGACATCAGCACGTAAACAGAGTTTTCAAGAGCTAAAGAAAAGGCTTACCACAACACCTATCTTGGCTCTTCGAGATGGCACCAAAGGTTACGTTGTATATTGTGATACCTCCAGAATTAGCATAGGTTGTGTTCTTATGTAGTATGGTAGGGTTATCACATATGCTTCTCGCCAGTTGCGGAAACATGAACGAAATGATCCTACTCATGATCTTGAGCTTACCATAGTCCATTTTACCCTAAATATTTGGCAGCATTATGTATACAGGGTTCATATTGATGTTTTTACCAACCTCCAGAGCCTTCAATATTTATTTAAGCAAAAGGAGTTGAACCTACGGCAGAGGAAATGGCTAGAATTACTAAAGGATTATGATGGTTACATTTTATACTATCCCGACAAAGCTAATATTATTGTTGATGCACGTAGCCAAAAGTCTATGGATAGTGTAAGACATGTTAAACCTAACAAGGTTAAAATGATAAAAGATCTACATCAGGTAGCTAGTTTGCGAGTGTGATTAGTAGATGCGGAGGATGAAGGTGTAATTGTTCAAAATGTAGTAGAATCTTCCTTTGTTATTGAAGTTAAAGAGCGAAAATGTGAGGATCCTGAGCTTATAACATTGAGGGAAAGTATTCCAGAACAGTAGCATCCTTCATTTGAGCTAACTGGAGATGGAGTCCTTAGGTGCCAGGGTTGCTTATGTGTGCTAAGCATCGGAAGGCTCCATGCCAAGATTCATTTTGAGGCCTATTATTCTAGATATTTGGCTCATCCTGGGGCGACAAAAATGTATCCACGCCTTCGATAGATCTATTGGTGGAATAGCATGAAAGAGAGATATTGCAGAGATAGTAGTCATTTGCCCCAACTGCCATCAAGTTAAAGCAGAATATCATAGACCTGGAGGTCGGGCTCATTATATTAAGTATCTGTTATGGAAATAGGACATGATAAATATAGAATTCATCACTGGTTTGCCTCATACTGCACGCAGGTATGACTCTATTTGGGTAGTCATTGCTAGGTTGAAAAGGTCTTCTCATTTCTTGCCAGTAAGAATGACATATTCAGTAGAGAATTACGCTAGATTTCACATTTGGGAGATTGTTTTCCTTTATATAGTTCCCTTATCTATCATCTCAGATCGAGGGGCTCAACTTACAACACATTTTGGAAGTCTTCTCAGAAGGGTCTAGGCACTCAAGTAAATCTTAGCACAACTTTTCATCTACAAACTGATGGATAGGCATGCCGTACCATTCAGACCATTGAGGATAACATGCACGTGTGCTGGACTTCAAATGAAGTTAGGATGATCATATACCTCTTATTGAGTTCACTTATAATAATAGCTTCCAAACTAGTATTCAAATGGTGCCTTAAGAAGCATTATACGGGCGAAGGTGTAGGTCGCTGATCTGTTGGTTTGAGGTTAGGGATTCAAAGTTGCTAGGACCCAATCTAGTCCAACAAGCGATAGAAAAGTAAAACTTATTAGAGACCGATTACAAAAAACCTAGAGTCGACAGAAGTCTTATACAGATGTTCAATGATGAGACTTACAGTTTCATGTAGAAGATTGAGTTTTCTTGGAAGTATCACCTATGAAGGGTATCATGAGATTTGCAAAGAAAGGGAAGCTCAGCCCTAGATGTTAGACCATATAAGATTATTTGAAAATTTTGCAAGGTGGTATATGAGCTTGATTTTCCTTCAAAATTGGGAGCAGTCCATCCGGTGTTTCATACACATTGCTGAAGACTTGTCTTATTATGAGGTACCAGTGCTATTTTAGATCGACAAATAAGGAAGCTTCGATATAAAAAAGTGGCCTCCATGAAAGCGTTGTGGCAGAACAATAATATTGAGAAAGTAACTTGGGAAGCCGAAGAGGAAATGATGAAGAAGTACCCTCATCTATTTACAATTTGAGGTGAGTCGCATTTAAAAAAATTGGTAGTTATCTTCTCCAGTAACTTAAATTATAAATACTTGAAAGTGTAATTTGTATGTCTTGTCACGGGATGTTATACTGTCATGACCCAAAATGGCCGTGAGTGACAGCCACACTTACCCTCCTAGGTAGGAAAACCAACGATACAATCCCAACCTATGTTAGTAGTTTAATTTATAAAAGTAAGAAATAACGAAATCCACTAAGTCTATTACATAACGTTCCCCAAAACCTGAAAGTCATCACATCAAGGACATCTATTCTCAAATACTAAATCTAAGAGTAGCAACACCAAAATAGATAAGTAAAATAGTGTATGTCCAAAACTAAGGACATCATGCCATAACTGATAGAATCCAACACGAGATAGAAGGTTAGCTCACCCTGAAATCTGTACCGATGACCGGCTACAGTTGAGGGCGAGTCAAAGTTGATGGAACACTCACTGCACTCCACAAATTAAACAAAAGAAAAATAGAAGTAGGGGTCAGTACGGACAATATGTACTGAGTAGGTATTATCGGCCGACTCCAAAGAGAAATCAATATACATAAGTAACATCAAGAAACTAACAATAGCACTTAACAGTGGTAACCAACAAGTAACAAATATAAGTGACAACAAAATGAAATAAGTACATAATCAGTAACAATATAAAAAAAACACATGAGAACTCAAGCATCCACGCCATGCTTCTTTTGAGAGATAGGTTATTTGAGATTGAGTATGTTAAATCATTTTAATATGTTTTCCATTATTATTATCATGCCGGAAGGTGGCATTTGATCCCATAATACCATGTCCGAACGTAACACCCGATCCCATAATATTGTATAAGAACGTGATACCTGATCCAATTATATCGTGTCAGAACATGACACCCAATCCAAATATACAGTGCCGGAACGTGACACCCGATCCAATTATATTGTGTCAGAACGTGACACCCGATCCAAATATACTATGTCAGAATGTGACACCCGATCCAATTATACCGTGTTGGAACATGACACCTAATCCAAATATAATGAATTCATCATTCTTTATTACTATTTGTCACTTCATTAACAATATTTCATCAAACTTTCTTTATTCAAGACATAATTTTGATAAGGAAAGTTCAAGATTATGGAATTCATGGTCTTGGGATTGCAGACCAATCATAACACATATGAATCATCCAAATCACGTTAATTAAATGCATATAATAATTTCACAACGCCTTTCAATGAATATTAAATATTATCACATAGAATAAACCATAACCTACCTTAACTGAAGAACCAAAATCGAGTTAGCTAATCCATCCATGCTTCTCCTTTCTTCAACACCTCAAAATGTTTTCAGTCTATCAAATATGTAATCTCCATAAGAATATGAATCCAATGACACCCATATTAATATATTTATATTTTTTACTCAAAAATCGTGTCAAAAGTCACCCCGAACCCTTAAATTCGAATCTGAATTTTTTTCATATTATGTCTACCCATAATAAACTAAACTTATACGTCAAATTTCAGCTAAAATGGATCGGTATTCGACACCCAAATCAAGATTTTATTCTAAGAACTCTATAGCTATATTTTCTTAATTTAACATAATTGTACAAGTTCCTACTCTAAAAGTCTATTCATTAATCTCATGAAAGTTTAATAGAAAGGACAACAATAATGAACTTAATGTTTTCGAATGAAAATCCTAAAATTTCTTCCCTTTTTTTCTTTCTTTTTTTCCCCGCATTTTTTTCTTTCTGCTTTTCGTCGTACTCTGTTCTTCTTTCTCCCAATCGCTTTCTTTTCTGATTTCTTAAATTGGGGGCGTTCAACCCCCTTTATACCCTCTTTTTTATTTTTTTATTTTTATTTTTCTTTTGTTTTCTTATTCATTTACTTATTTATTTAATTAATTTTTATGTACTAAAAGTGATAAATTCTATTAGCCTATTTTTAATAAATATAGAATAAATTGTATAAGTATTAACTAAATTATTATTTTAGTCCACCAAGCAAATTAATTATCTAAAATCATCCCTTAACTAAATAACAAAAATTATTCAATAGTCCGAAAAGCCCATTTTAAAATACGAGATAAATCTTTTATAATATACAAAATTCTATATCTCAAAAAATGACTTAACAGGTTGTTACATCAGATAACAATTTACCCACTATTCATCCTCGAACGGCCGAAAGAAGGAGAAGAAAGAACAACCAACGTTACCAAAAGCTTGAGTTATGATCTTCTAAAGTCGGTATCAAACTCTCAATTTAAGCCCCTCCTTAAAATCATCCATCAAGATCAACTACTAAGAACTGAACTTTTGAATCAAATTTTGGCTGATTTACGATCAGAAATAACTTTCAAGTGACATACTGATTCATGAACCCAATCAGAACCAAAACTCACTTGATCATAACACAACCATTTGGACAAATCTTTTCTCATATAATCACGACAAAATTCTGAACCAATAATAGAGACTACATCCAGAACTGAACCTGAACCAACCACCCCTCGCTCATAATACAAAAACCATCATAGATCTTGTTAAGCTTTCATTCTTACAATCAACTCTTCTCATAAACTTGAGTTATGAAATGTGATCTTTAGACATTGGATAATCATCATAGAAAATTAAATTTTTCCGACTCAATCAAAGAAATGATCAAGTAACCACTTAGCAAGTGATAAATTCAAACATATAGAACCTCTAACAACACTATCAAAAATAATAGATCAATAGCAGTGACTGTAAACAATCTTTAAGAGCGATAGATATAGAATCAACAAACCACACATTTAATCATATATAGCCAGAACAGGACCTCAATAATGAGATAAATCTTATGACTGTCGGACAACTATAAGTATTCATGGTAGCACTTCTATAAATTTTTATGATCAAGATGACACTTGTAGAATTACTGAAAAACATCAATTGCTCCAAAGCAACATCTATTCTATCATATCTAGAATGATTAGGTCTCCAGAAGGACGTTATTTTACCAAGAGAGCATCAATAATAGTATGTGTAGTCTCAACAATAGAATAGTTTCAACTGCCTCAAAATCCTTAATAATCATGTATAATTGTAAGTCCATACTGTAGTTCCCCCATTAGTCATCTACCACAATTCACATAATCCAAATAAAGATAAATGCAACATCTTCCTCACATCACTATTCGTCAATGAAATTAAATTCATTCTTTGTAAAAGTTATGGATAAATCCCTCGTAAGTTTGTGTCGACTTAGCTGATCACATTATATGATCATGTCTAAACGTAAAGGTGAAAATCCATATCACTTTCAACTTTAAATGAAAGATTTATACGAGATGTCATATTCTTTCACCTTTCTTAGATTCCTTTCTTAATGTCAAACTTAACTGCCTTAAACTTTTCAATATATCAGATTTTTATTCCTTTAACTAACTTGTCCACTAATCATATCCTTTAACCAATAATTCATGATATTGTTTTTCAAACTCTAAATGAAAATTTTAAGTAACATCCTTCCTTAGGTCCTTTAATAGTTAAAAGTGACTAGCTTACAATCCAAATCATGTATAAATCCTTTCAAATGTTCAACATCCAATACAATTCGACCGCTTCATACTTTACCAATTCATACCTTGACAAAACATACGACTATGAACATAGACTCATTATGAAGAACTTCAATTCTAACTCCAACCATATAACTCAATTCCCCTTATCTGTCAATAGTAACTCATACCATGAAGATCCTTATGAATTCATGTATCTTAACTTATTATTGATAACCTCTTTATGGACATTACCATATCCTTTATAAAAATTTCAATGTACCAGTTACCTTACTCTAAATCACAAAAGAAGCATATCACCATATTCAAGACGCACATATATAGATTCTTTTTTTCAAATATCACCCAATAGTTTTCTAACCCAAATCAATGATACGTAACATTATCACCATAACCCAATGTAGAATAGATGGAATGATGTGTCTCTGAATTCAATTCTCCACTCTATTGGAAGATACATCTTTGACCTTGACCATCAGAGTGAACGTCCTTGTTCTTGCATCTTTCTAAAGGCTAATTTTATTCATTTTTTACTCTAGCTTCTTTTAATTCTATTCGAGTAGTGTCTTAACGCATTATACATCTTTTCATACGATCACGTTACTCATCAGATAGAAGTAATTCATAACTTTAAAGATCCACAAGTCATTATTACCATACAAGATTCATTTAATCTAAAATCCCTATCATATGATTGCATCTTGATCATAATCCATCATGAATTCTTCTTATTATTATGCCCAATAGCCATTGCCATCATCTTAAAGCCAACCTTATTATCAACATGATACTTTAAACTCAATTATACGAACAGAATCCAAAGGACTAACCCAATTTTTATATGCACCCTCCTATTAAACTCATTCATTTCTTTCCACCAAGTTAAATTCCAATCTCATAAGGTCATTAGAAAGAGTTTGAACCTCTCTAGCCAATAGGCGTCTAGAAACCTGCAAATGAGCTAAACTCCCCATGCTTCCTACTTTTCTGCTCAAGGCATCAACCATACACAAGAACACTTAAATTCTCTAATTATTTAATACTCAGAAATATGAAACTGTTGCTAAATCTTTCTTCTGAGATACCACTTTTAACTTTCTTCTATCTTTATAGACATCTTCCTATACTTGCTGCTCTTATTGACATAATATCCACTTTCTATGGCTCTTATAATCTAACCTCTTCCTTTTTCGTCTGCTAACACTCATCTTTTATGTTCATATATTTCTAACTGAAGAAAACTTGGACTATAATGAGAGGCTCCTTATTATCAATAGCTAACCCCCTTTGACCTAACTTTTAAGGGTAATAAAAATGGTTACATCAGTCAACTCTACATTGACAACTCACATATACTATCTAGATACCCATAGTAAATAATAAACTTAAAGTCTCACACAACTACATATTATCTTGTATATACATCTTAGGCCCTTTTCTTATTTAATGACTTAACTTCAATTTACTATTTTCATCTAAGGGTCACATTCACCGTACTCATAACACCACACTACTTTCAAGTCAACATCTTAATTTCTCACTTATATTATGTCAAGCCTACTAGAGCAAATCTCAAATTAATAGTATCACTTTTGTCATGTTATCCCTCTTTTCATAATGTCACCTAAAGGTCAAGCTTAGGGTCTAGTGTTAAACATGTACATCCATACTCTTTACCTACTATACTAACTCTAAACTATTAGATAAAGTCAAGAAATGTTAAACCACTAAATCTCATGATACGAAATCAACCTTTATCTCACAGTATATCTAAGTATAATCTATAATCATATTACTTTTCATAAGTTAAGTAGTATCTACCTTATCCATTATACCTCTTTACCTAGCTAAGTTCATAACTCTATAAATCTCATGTGATATAGATTCAAAATCATGAGCCTAGTTTAGTCTACCACCTTATGCCCTCTGCTCTTCTGTTCAACACCTATACTTAATATTTACTAAAACAATGGTATGATGAAAACAACTCCTTTCTCAGTCGAGTGTACTCCATCTCATACTAACTAATAACTCTTCCTCTACCTTCTATATGAGAGTTAGATGATACTTACTATTTTTTCAAACAAAAACTCAAGAGGGACTTGACTTATCATCCTATTTCTTAGCTTATCACCAGACTCTTAGCTACCTACTTCAATCATCTACTATTCTCACTCTTCATGGTTTCTATATCTTACTAACTCAAGGATTATTCTATCACTTATGGTTTACAAAAGCCTTCAATCACTTTCTCTCAGGGGATCAAATATCACTAAGTGTTTATAGGCATTACTTAACTACCCTCTGAAGGATAATATCTGACGAATGATTTGAAGAACAAAGTCTGGAAGCACATCATATCGAGCTCTAGCTCAAATGCATGATTCTCATGAATAAGAGTACATTATTTTGAATTGATAAACTTAAGCACGGTAGTTGGGTCCTCTTAAACTTGATGTAGTCTCTTCACTTTCTGAATACTTTATCTGAAGGTAACTCATGACAATCGGCAAGAAATTATAAGCATCCTCAGATTTAATATCCCTGAAGATCGAGAGTTTCAACTTTAAGAACTTAGCGAAGAAATCGTGTTGGCCACTAGTCATCAAGGCTTATATACAATTGAGAAAATATATCTGTCTCCAAGGACGTACCCATATGAGGAGCTACGGTAGCTTTATGTTGCTTTAGTTCTAACCATTGCGAAAGAGATTGAAGAAGATCAGATACCAATTGGTATCACATAGATACCAATTGGTAACACATAGATACTAATTGAATATAAATATAGCATGAAATAAATAAGGAATGGAGTTTTCCTAAGGCCATGTAGCCTCTCAAAGAAAAGTAAAGGCGTCCCTATACTATTCTGCAAGACTCTACTAAACTTGTTCTTATGTGATAAGATCATTGAATCTAAAGCTCTGATACCAAAGTTTGTCACGACCCAAAATGGCCATGAGTGGCACCCATACTTACCCTCCTAGGTAGGTGAACCCAACGATACAATCCCAACCTATATTAGTAGTTCAATTTATAAAAGTAAGAAATAATAAAATCCACTAAGTCTATTATATAACAACATTCCCTAAAATCTAAAAGTTATCACATCAAGGACATCTAATCTCAAAACTAAGTCTAAGAGAAGCAACACCAAAATAGATAAGTAAAATAGTTTATGTCCAAAACTAAGGACATGATGCCATCACTGATAGATCCAACACGAGCTAGAAGGTTAGCTCACTGTGAAATCTGATATGCCAACGATCGGCTAAAGCTGAGGGCGAGTAGATGTCGATGGAATACTCATTGTACTCCAAAAATTAAAAGAAAGAAAAATATAAGTATGGCTCAGTACTGACTACATGTACTAAGTAGGTATCATTGGCTGACTCCAAATAGAAATCAATATACATAATTAACATTAAGAAACCAACTATAGCACTTAATAGTGGCAACCAATAAGTAACAAGTATAACTGACAACACAATGAAATAAGTACATAATCAGTCAACAATATCAAGAAAATACATTAAGACTCAAGCCTTCACACCATGCTTCTTTTGAGAGATAAGTTATTTGAGATTGAGTATGTTAAATAATTTTAATATGTTTTCCTTTACTATTATCATGCTGAAACATGGCATCCTGTAGGCTCCAGACTTTGTGAAACTTTCTGGTGTGTAGAAATCACGTTTTTGGAGGTGTGTGAACCATGGGGAAATGCTTTTGTACGACTTGTGCAACTTCAAACAAGCCATGTGGCTCTTTGATGAGAGCCCTGACAACTTTTAAAAACTTATTTCATTAATGGTCTTCTCATAATTTTGGTTTATTCTAAGGATCTTTTATGAATTTCTCACCTATACTAAACCCCTAAATCAGCTTATACTCTTTCATTACTATTCATCCTTATTCTAACACTTAGTTTCTCATTCACTCGCTCAAACGTTTTTTGAATCCTCTTTTCAAGCTCTAATTAGAGGATTCCTATGTCACCCTCAAGCATAAGATAAAATTACTTTCAAGCCTTCAATCCAAGATTATTTATGTGGTTTAGGTTCATCATGGGTCTAATTTATCTAGCCAAGTTCAAAGGAAACCATTGGCTAAGCTTTTCACATGAATTGATAGGAGGGTCAACTTTAAATAGTCATATCTCTTAGAATAAACAGAACTGGCTGGCATATGACCTACCCAATTGAATCTCTTTGAATCAACCTTCTAACACATCTAGTTTCACCCAATTCTGAGTTTGGAGTAAAACGTTTTGTCCATTTTCGTGGAACCTGTCTGGGTTGAGACAATGTGCTTTCATGAATCGTTAAAAGCTTCACGACTTGTGAAGCCACTCGTGGTATGTTTCAGATAAAATTCTAAGGCTCATTTTATTGAGGTAATTTTATATTTTGGTCCATTCCCAAGGTTTTTAAGACCTTTATACCCCCCTTTACATTCCTGAACATCTCTTATACTAATTCTAACCTCTAATTCAAACTTTACACTTAGTTCATTCCATTACTCTCAAGACTTTCTCTCCAAGTCACTCATTCAAAGGATTCAAGCCAAGATTCAATTGGGGTTTCTGTTTCAAGCTAAATTCTTCTCAAATTCATCTTCGTAATCAAGCTTTTTACTCCTTGATTTATGAAAGTAAGCTTACTTTGAGTATGGATCTTTTAAATTATATTTATTTAATTCAGTTAAGATATAAGTTATGTTTAATTGACATTTTTAAAGTGATTTAAACCCTAATATGATGAATTGCATGGATTATTAAGAGGATTTGAATATGTATTGTCCCCTTTAAATGTTGATTTAAGCATGGGTAATCTCAAGTATGATTCAAGTACGAATTTCTTCATGGATTTACTTGGATTTCATATTATATTGTTGATTTAGATATGAACCTTTATTGCCTATTCTACCCTCTCATCATTCATGGTATATGTATACATGAACATTGATTTTCATGAAGTTACGAAGTGGGTTAAGACCCAATTATGTTGATAAATATGATTTTGATGAACGTGTAATTATGACATGACAAGTGATCACATGATGTCTATGATATGGTTCTTTAAGCAATTATGGGTGTGTTCACACCACTATGTACAAGTATGAATGAGTTATTCCTATGCATGAATATATGAAATGAAGTATGATTTTTGACTATTTAGCCCAAGTATGCATGATTATGAAGTATGTTTTGGCTTTAAAGCTCAAGTATCATTATTATGATTTAAAAAGCCTTATGCTCCAATTTCTAGCATGTATATGCACATGTAATCCCGAGGGATAATGACTTAGCACCGAGAGGACCTTGTGATTGAGGCACATCCCCAGAGTAGAGGGATGACCCATTAGATGTGAATTTCATTGTCCCATAATTACGTGCCACCGTAGGTTAAAGGATCATCCATTAGATGAGGTTGAATCCTTAGAAGGGTCACATAGTAGGTGAGGTTGACTCCTTAGAGTGATCACCCGTTAGATGAGGCTTGGTTCCCTATATTGACCAACTGTTAGTAGAGACTTGGTCAATTATGTAGCTTTAGTGGATCCTCTTAGGCATTATGGATGTTTACCAGGGCAAGTGACTCCCCCTTTCCTCCCGTGTAGGGGTATCATCGGGATTCCATATAATAGCTCGCATGGTCTTACATGTCGGTTGAGGTCCCATCTCCGTTATGTTGAAGTATTATGACATTGCATACATCATGAATTTCATGGCATATTGATATATTACTCTTCTTTGCTTATATACTTCTTTTTATATATGTGACCTTGTTATCTAACAAAGAATGTAGGTTTAATGAGTTCATATGCATTGCATGCCCGCATATTTAGTACATTTAAATGTACTAACACATGGTTTTTTCCTACATGATCTAACCATGTAGGGACATGAGAATATCTTCATCCATATCTTGATGGTTAGCTCAGATTGTGAAAGTTGTTATGGTGAGTCCTATCATCAAAGGACAAGCCACCCTTCATCTACCAAATATGTTGCTTCCGCTAATATTTTATTTACTTTGAGATAAGAAATTGGGGAAAGTCCTAAGTCCCATTCTTTCCCCATAGTGTGTGTCATACTTACTAGCCCCTTACTTACTATATGTTATGTACTATGTGAATCCATGCAACACCCTATCCCTATAACATCTCCATAGCGTGAGTCATACTTTCCATCCCTTAGAACATGTGTTAACTACTTCATTATGCGCTTTCGAATAGATGATATGTATATGGATACTTTGAGGCTTCTTTGGGGACTTTCGGGTTTCCATTCTCCATGTCACTCCTAAACCCTAGGTTCGAGTCATGACACATTCGATCCCATAATATCATGTCGTAATGTGACACCCGATCACATAATACCATGTCGAAATGTGACACTTGATCTCATAATATTATGTTAGAACATGACACTCGATCCAAATATAACATGTCAGAACGTGACACCCAATACAAATATACCGTGTCAAAACGTGACACCCGATCCAATTATACTATGTCGAAACATGACACCCAATCCAAATATACCGTGTTAGAACGTGACATTCGGTATAATTATACTGAGTCAGAATGTGACACCTGATCCAAATATAATTAATTTGTCATTCTTTATCATTACTTTCCACTTCATTAACAATATTTCATCAAGTCTTCTTTATTCAAGGCACAATTTTGATAAGGCAAGTTCAAGATTATGGATTTCATGGTCTTGGGATTGCAAACAACTCATAACACATATCAATCATCCAAATCACAATAATTAAATGCATAGAAAAATTTCACAACATCACTCAATGAATATCAAATACTATTAAGAGTCTCTCTATAACACATAGAATAAACCAATATCTACCTTAAATGAAGAACCGAAATCAAGTTAGTTAATCCATCCATGCTTCTCCTTTCTTGAATGCCTCAAAACGTTTTCAATCTATCAAATATGTGATCTTCTTAAGGATATGAATTCAGTGATACTCATATTGCTATATTTAAGTTTTTACTCGAAAATCAGGTAAAAAGGTCACCTTGAGCCCTCAAATTTGAATCTAAAATTTTCATTCAGATTATGTCTACCCATACTAAACTAGATTTATACGTTAAATATCAGCTGAAACGGATCGCTATTCGACCCCCAAATCAAGATTTTATTCTAAGAACCCTAGGGTTATATTTTCTTAATCTAACATAAATTATACAATTTTCTACCCTAAAATCTATTCATAATACCAGGAAAGTTTGATAGAATAATTATCTTAATGTTTTGGAATAAAAATCCTAATTTTTTTTCTCTTCTTTCCCCTTCTTCCCCGCATTTTTGTCTTTCTGCTTTTCGTCGTACACCACTCTTCTTTATCGCGTTTGCTTTCTTTTTTGTTTTCTTAAATGGGGGGCGCTCAGTGCCGCCCTTTATACCCCCTTTTTTATTTTTTTATTTTTCTTTTGTTATCTTATTTGTTTACTTAATTTTTATGTACTAAAAGTGATAAATTTTTTAATAAACATGGAATAAATTGTATAGGTATTAACTAAATTATTATTTTATTCCATCAACTAAATTAATTATCCAAAATCATCTCTTAACTAAATAACAAAAATTATTCAACAGTCCAAAAATTTCCTTTTAAAATTTACAAGATAAATATTTTATAATATGCAAAACTCTATATCTCAAAAAATGACTTAACGGGTCGTTACATATACGAAGCTTAGTAGTTGGACTTTTCAGAAGTTGATTTATGGTTTGTAAGGATAACAAGTACATCCTCAAAAATAACATGTTTTGTAAATAATAATGAAACCAAGGGTTTGTCTTGACACATTCGCGGACGAATGTTCTTAAGGTAAGGGGGACTGTGAGACTCCATGTTTCTCTTCTTCCATAATATACAAAGTGTGACATATTATATAAGGAGCATATGATTTTATATAGTACCCAAGGATAATAAAGACTACAAATGAGATGTAATATCAAGGTCTTAAAGTTTTAGGTTAAAGGAATCCCCTGACCACAAAGTCGGGATTAAAGAAATGGCTCGAGTGGCACCTCGCCTTTTCAAAAGGGTTTAAATTAAATTTCACCCTTTAGATGAGACTAAGAGCGTATAATTTGCTAATAATGGAGTTTCAAATGGTATTTTAATAGCTCAAGGTTCATATGTTAATTTTTAGAGTCAAGAAAGTTGCGAGACAAAGGTTGGCCAAAGTCACTGTAAGCTTCTTTAAGAAATCTTTCTTAACTTTGGGCCAAATGTATAGTACTATATCTCCTAAAATATAAATATTTTAATGATCCATTACCTATCAAATTTAAGGTCCATGAGCCTAGTTTGTAATGTACAAAACCGAGCATCAAACCGACTTTGAAATGAAAAGTTATGAAAGTTTTACTGTGACTGTCTGAGCAGAAAATTGGGTCGCGGATCTGGTCAGGTCAAGACCACTTATTATTCTACTAATCTGACATATTAAATCTTAAAACATTTCATTTTTTTGTTCCGAAAGAGTTAAAGAACTAAACATAGTGCTCCCACAAGATCCTTGAGTGATTTGGGTGAGTTTTTCGCGTTTTTACAGTTTAAATTTGTCCTCGTGCCTAGAAATGCATGCCTTGCACTTTGCAATTGTTTTCCCCTCCAATTAGTTATTTTGGAAGGTAGAAAATTGTTCTGGTTGGTTATTCTAGGTTTACAACTTGTTTGATCGGGTAACAATCTTGGGGCTCTTTTATGATCATTTTTATGAAGTTCTATGGATGTTTCATCGCGTTAAGGCTATATGGCAAATTTGTTGATTAATGTTCAATTATGGATTATTTATTTGTATGTATAATCTGGATAGATATAGTGGTTGTGAACATAAAGAACAACTTTCGTGAAGAAACTTCAAGCATTTGGACATTCATTTGAAAGGTGTGTTAAGGCTAAGCTCTATCTCTTCTTTTAGCACGAAATCTCATAAATTCCCAAAATGTCAAATGCGATATTTTAGTATTTTGTTGCTAGAAATACCTTCTGTAAAAGGCATTGGGATTGCAACTAAATTATTTTTATGATGATAATAGGTTGACATTTCATTCGTTTGCTTAAACTGGACATTTGGTATCTATATATCAATAACAACAACATACCTAGTGGAATCCCACAAGTGGAATCTGGGGAGGATAAAATGTACGCCGACCTTACCACTACCTCATAGAGGTAGAGAGGCTGTTTCCTGGGAACCCTCGTCACAAAAACCCATAAGTTGGTATCTATATATCAATTTATCAATTTCTCTGTCTACTTGTCCATGTGTTTGAGGTGTTGCTCTTCTTGGTGTGGTGTCACTAAAAATAAAGGAAGATTACAAGGGGAATGTAGTAGTCATAATCAGTCTTTCTTCCTCACTAAAACTGCATTTAAAGAACTTAAAAGTAACATGATTATTTCCAATAATCTCCAGTATAATGCTCATATTTAAACTACTAAGGCACTTGATTGTTTTTAAATACTTTCTTATACTTATTGGCATGGAACTAAGTATAAGCATTATGTGAAATACCTTTATGAACCTTTTCAGAGTTAAAGCTTTATCTAAATATTGAGATAAGTTTCCAAACTTATTCAAAAGACATATATAATTCACGAGTCATATGTATATCCTACGACAATGATTATGATACTAAGAGAATAAATGTACCAATGAGCCAAGATTGGCTAAATTCTTGCTATGGCCTACTATGTTTATGTGTTGTCACAATACAACATTTTGGATGCTTAAAACTTGAAATTTTGTGTGTTCTCAATGCGATGTTAGTAGGTTTGATGTGTTTTTGTGTTTGTTTTAACAAGGTTTCATGGTTGGCATTATTTTTAGGCAAAATGTGCAGAAGTTGTTGAAGTTAAGGATCCACAAGACCTTTTACAAACGGAAGAGCATTCTACGAGCCGTAAAGAGGGTTCCCTGTACATTTCCAACCAAGGGTGTATTTATGAAGTTGAGTCTAGGAAATGCAGCGAGTCATAGATTCAGTCTTGTGCCCTGAGGAACAATAGATCAGGACTCTCTGAAAATCCATCAGATGAAACCCTCTATGGCTGTCGAACCTTTTATGGGCCATAGAGGGGTGTCATAGAAGACAAGTCCATAATTGAAGCAACAGTATATGAAAACTCGACTACGAGCCATAGACTGCTATATGACCCATTAATCACCTCGTAGAGCCTACCAACCCAGTTGTGTTATTTTGTTTTGTATTTATATTTTAAATGCTATAAATAGATTTTTTAGGTTATTTTTCAGAAAGAACGAAGGGAAACAGTAAAGCAACATTAGAGAGTTTGAGAAACACTTGTAAATTTTAATTTCATCTCTAATTTCAATCTTGTGATTCTCATTGAAGAGTTGGATTTTCTTGTGCTTAATTCTATTGTGTAAGTGCTCTATTATGTTATTCAAATTCATAATTCTTGCTTCTACACTAATCATGAGTAGCTAAATCTACTATTAGGGTTGTGGGAACCACGAAGAACTAATAAGGTAAAAAAGAATAATTCGTAATTCTTGATAAGTATGCATGCATGTATTAATTAATTCTCTTCATGTTGAATGCTTTCTAATGGTGGCCAACATTAGAACACGCCTAGTGTTACCGACTGGATCAGGGTAGTAATGAATAGGAAAAGAGATTAATTAACAAGATTCAATAGATGTTTCTCGTCTAATCAATCGAATTGGGCGAAGGGGGGGTTGTACTGGGATAACAAGTAAAGGTTAGTAATATCACACTACAGGGATGAACCAAATCACATAGTGAAATTCGCCTCTCGCCTGGGACAAAAGGTATGGCGAACTTAACTTACTGTTCTGCATGCTACACACTAGAAAAGAATTCGATTATCTGGTGATACTGAGTTAGGGAATCGTGGGGAACACAACACCCTAGTTTCTCTTCATATTGATTAAACACTTGTCTTAGTTTAGAGTTATTTTCACTAGTTATTATAACCCCCTACCCCTTTGGGGAGATAAGTTGGTTAATAAACCTGAATTACAATTGAATTCTTCTAAGTCTACCATATTCACTGTGGGATTTGACCTAAACCTTGGTTAGGGTATATATCGTGACAATGACCGCTTTAACATAAAAAAGGAGGTGTAGCTTGAGCGACATCAAGATTTTGATGTCGTTGTCGGGGAATACGGCTAGACTTGTCTAATCCATGTAATTGGGATTTAATCCTTATTTCCCTCATTTTAAGTTTTCTAGTTGTTTTTGTTTTCTTTCAGGGAATAAGTGTAGTGTATGCCCAACATACAAAGTCGAGGCATAACCTTGACTCTGTTTGACCTAGAGATCCAGAGAAGACTAAGAAGGATATCCCAAGATAGTGCAAACAACGCGGAAAATACAGCTCCTAAGCGGAATGAGAATGAGAATGCAAACAAAACCCACCTTCTCTTGAGGATATTGCTCCACATCCATAGGACTTTAATGACGAAGCTTATTAGTGGAATCAATATTAGCTAAACCCTATGGCTTTGGAGGTTACTGGAGCTATTATGTTACCACCACTACTGGTTGACAAATACTGTAGAATCATGGGTTGTTTGTGGGCCTACAATTAGAGGATCTGCATATCCATCTACATAATGTTGCATTTGTCTGCAAGAGTGTGATGGGAACACAAAATTTATCTAAGGATGTCGTGGTACTTCGTGTCTTCCCATTATCTCTGACAGGAAATGCCGCTATGGCTACTCAAGCTCCCACAGAGTTCGATCACCAGTTGAGCTGAGTTGCGGAAGGCCTTTTTGTAGAGGTACTTCCCAAGATCAAAGAAGCTCAAGTTGAAAGACTAAATCAACAACTTTGAGCAAATTCTTGGTGCCTCGATCAGTACTAAATGAGAGCAGTTCACGAAGTACTTGAGGAGTGTCTCGGACCACAAAATTGTTGATGATGCCTTGGTGGAGATCATTTACCGTGCCTTGGACAAGAATAGTCAAGGCTGTGCTGATACTATTATTGGGGGGGCATGTTCTTAGATCAACCATTTGCAAGTGTCACTAGAAGGATAGAAAAGGTGGTCAAAACAAATCGTGCATGGGAGCGAAGAGATAGAGAATCTACCAAAAGTTTATGCGCTGTCAGTATTGGTTAAGAGCAAGCTAAATAAATGAAGAGATTATGTAAGAGCTTGCCTGAATCCATACAGGTATGCAGGTGATGATGAAGCAGAATCAGGAACACGTTGATGCAGTTGTTCATCAGCCTCTGCGAGCACCTATGTATGATGATCCCTACTATGAGGAGGACACTTGATTCATTGCTAATCAAAACCATGCCCAAGGGTCCAATCAAGATTACTGACACCAAGGTCAAGGAACGCAAGGTCATAACTATAATCGAGATGGAGCTTTCAAGGACAACCATGGAGGTTACTATGACAGGAATCGGGGCCAAGATAGAGATGTAGAATGGGGCCACAGAGATGGTTATAGAACGAGTCCCTATGTGCCACCACACGACTGCGGCACCGGTGCTAGTAGTTCCAGAGTTGAGAAGATGTTTGACCGCCTGTTAAAGAAAGCTAAGACACAGCATGAGACTCTGAGGGGGATGAAATCTAACATTTTCAGCATAAATCAGGATAACGAGTCCCATTTTGTTGCTATTAAACAGCTTGAGCAATAGTTTAGTCAAGTGTCAACTCAATTCAATCAGTGTTAGAGAGGTACACCGCCTAACAACACAGTTCATAACCTAAAGAATGAAAGGCAGTATATGGCAGTTACTACTCGTGGTGGCAAGAGTACCATTGATCCTCCCATGCCAGTTGACGAGGACGATGTTCAAGAGGAGATAGTTGAGGTCAAAGATGCAGATACCGGACATGATCATAGCAAGGATGGGGTGAATGATACTCCAGAGGCACCATAGAAGTTGAAGTAGTTGAGGTCAAAGATGAAGATACCGGACATGATCATAGCAAGGATGGGGTGAATGATACTCCAGAGGCACCATAGAAGTTGAAGCCTATTCTAGGCCTCCTCTTCCCTTTCCTCAGAGAATTAAAAAGAAGGAGGAGGAGGAGGAGGGAAAGTTCAAGAACTTTCTCTCCATGCTGAAACAACTTTCCATCAACATCTCTCTCATAGAGACGTTGGAGAAGATGCCAGGGTACGCAAAGTTCATTAAGGACCTGGTTATGAAGAAACATCCTTTGAGTCAGGAGCTAGGCCAAGAGCTTTAACATTGTAGTGCAATTGCTACAAGGTCCTTGGTTCAAAAGCAAGAAGATCCTGACGCTAAACCTTGTGGTCTTCATGAAGCTAGGGCATGGAGCCCCTACTCCGATGAGCATGTGATTGTTGATGGTCGATCACATGGTGAAGAAGCCTATGGGGATACTTTACGATGTGTTTGTCAAAGTTGAGAAATTCATATTCCTTGCGGACTTTGTGATCCTAGATTGCGAAGTCGACTTTGACATCCCAATCATCTTGGGAAGGCCACCCCTAGCAACTATTCAAGCACTAGTGGATATGGAAGTTAGTCAACTCAGGTTTAGATTGAACGATGAAGATGTTATCTACAATATCTATTAGTTAATAAAGAGTCCAGATGATGTGAAGAAGGAAGTTTGGACACTAGGTGAAGTCTGAGTAACCAAGTTGTCCAATTCGTGCCGCGACAATAAATCAGGCCCTACTTGGGAGGCAACCCAAGGTTTTTGATGTAATAGTTGTAGTTGTATCTTTGTTTTTAGCTTCCGGACTCGTAGGTCGTTTACTTTCTTGCATTTTGGTTGTAATTTTGTACATTGGGCTAGTTGCATATAGGGTAACAATGCATTCTGTGAAGACTGTGCAGGTACATGGCTAAGTCAACCAACCTTGGTTGAAAAGGCATCAAGAAGTGCATCTACGACTGGTTCCACGGGTCGTATATCAATCTACAATCAGTACACCATCTTGTAGACACTTCCACTAAGCAAAACATTATGCACTCCATTCCACGATCCAACTTTACAGCCCATAGACAAAACTACGGGTCGTGAATGGGGCTCGTGGACCGCACGTAAGTTTTCCAAGTTTTTTACTAAGTGTTGGGGTTTCTACGAGTTGTATTTTAATCCATGACTAGTAGACTTGTCTGTGAAACCCATTCCTCAAAACTAGGGTTTTGACCTTCTATGAAACCATGACTTATGGGTCGTAAGACACTCTATTGCCCGTAATCGGGGTTTCGTAGAGTCCAGGCTCATTAGTTTTGACCAAACCGATCAAATTATAATAATGGGGTCAAAATGTTTTGACCCCATTTCTTACCCTAAATTATGAACCAGACCCGGCAACCCCTTACCCCACTCTTTCCGACCACTGACGAGGACCACTGCACCTATTTTTCAACCACCTTTTTCGGCAAGCCTTGGGGCTCATCATCCCATTCCTCCTTCAATTCCTACAATTTAATCACTCAATTTGGTAAGTTTTTTGTCTTTAAATAACCTTTATATACCAATTATTATGTGACTAGGTTGAGTTTAAATTGTCAGATATAGTTAATTGAGACATAAACCAATTTGTGCAATTGATATGTTTAAGAATTGAAATGTGTGGCTGGCTATGTATGACCATGTGTTTAGGCCAGAATTTGGTGTAATTGCCTTATCTTTTGTGCTTTGAATGATGTGTTTGACAACTATGTGATCACTCATTATTTGAAATAAATTGATTATGTGTTTTAAAACTTTGGTCTGATGGCATGTGTTGTGATTTTGATGTTAATTTATTCAAATGGGGTTGTAGGGTTGGGAAAGCATGCTTAATGATTTTCTATGGGCGTATATGTGCAAATTATCATATGGGGGTATTGGGAGTTTTGTTATGAATCATATGGGGTGTCTGCATATTGCCTCGATGCTGATAGGTTGAAAAAGTCATATGAGGTCCGTATTGATGGACTTAGAAACTCAGGTGACTGAGTTACTACGGTCTACGAGGGTCTTTTATGGCCATGAAACTTTCCACGAGCCATAATTACCTCTTGTATGAAATTCCAAAAACATGAAGTTTCTGAGAACCCATCAGACGAGACCTTCTATGAGTCGTAAACCATATTACGGCTCATAAACAGGTCTCGTGGATCCTTGCCAACAAAATCTTTAGACACTGGAATCATCTACGACCCAGTGTACAACTCATAAAACCTTTTATGAGTCATACCTGGTCTCGTAGATACCATTTAGTTCACAAAAATTGTTAATACTATTTCTACAAGAGCCTTCTATAGCTTTTTTTGCTATGGCCCATGGAGGTGCCTTTGTAGGCCCATCAGTAATCAAACTCATTCGGAGCCTATGGTGAAGGCTTCTCTCCGTTTCCTACCAAATTTTGGTAGGTTGTTGTGAGTTCAAGGATTTGGTCGACGCTTGCAAATAACACTTTGATGTCGAAGCATGCAGTGCTAGTTTCCAGCATCTTGGTTGGCTATGAAACAGATTGGGTCAGCCTTATAGCAGAATAGATCCACGAGGCGGCCTTGAAGAGATCTACCTCCAACCTCTTTCCATTCTTGATCTATAGACTCTGTCTAGAGTCGAGGTTGGGTAGTATACACTAGCTGGACTCACTGATCGAGGTCCAGTGTACTTTGGATGCCAGCCTGATTAAGCTGAGGAGAACCAGGTGGCACTTTGACGAGCACCGCACTAGCAAGATCCCATACCACAGATGTTCACCCCAGAGCCACCTCTTGAGCTTCCACCCACCATCTCCACTGCTGCTACCACAGAGGAGAGACCCGCCCCCACAGACTGAGACAGATGTGGAGAGGGGGCCTAGTACTACTACTCACCACAGGCCACACCTTCACAAACAGCACCCACAGGCATGGTTTACATGTCTGTGGCATCTATTCAATCCATAGCGTAGTGACTAGCCCACATTGAGTCTTAGTTGACTCAGTTAGTTCAAAATATCAAGCCTTGGGTTCGCGAGGCGATTATAGAGTTTGAGAGACACATGCAGGCATACACGGTCGCTACTATTCAAGACTGACTTTCAGTTGTGGATGCCCGCATTGATGACTTCGAGTTGATGGTCCAATATAGCCTGAGTATAGCATCGCCAGCGAATATGATGGCCCTATAGATGGAGATCTAGTAGCTTTGCGATGAGATGACAACAACCCTGGCTACACCAGTGGCATTCCCATAAATTGCGCCCCTGGTGCCGATAGTGGACTTATTTGCTTCTAAGGAACTTTCACAGCCTTCCCATGAGAAGAGGCCCCGTACTGATGATAATCCAAATATAGTGTGATTACATGCAGGGCTAACAGCGCTAGAGGAGCTAGAGCTTGTCTTGAGGCAGTCGAGGTAGAAGGAGGAGAGACGACAAGCTCGTGAGCTTGAGAGAGTGAGGGGTGTTGGGCCCTAAGTTATGGTGCTACTACTGAGGAGGCCACCACACAGATTGAGGATGGTTAGACTCAGCCACACACTGGCGCTTAAGCACCCAGGTATGTTTTTTGACCCCGGTACTTTACTTCTCTATATTTTGTGCCTTAAGGAAAATACATCTCTTTTTCGATAAGGTGTGGGTAATTGTGGGCCTCAGTGAAGTCTGAGTAGCTTTGGCCTATAACTATCCCAATTTTTGAATCTTAAGGGTTTTCTTGCTTGTGTTCTTTTTCCCCATGGATATTTACTTTCTATCGAACTGGCATGTTTAGGATGTATAGGTAGTATTCGTAGCATACAGTATTGATATATGTGGCATATACGTGTTTTTGTGCTTTTTTATGAAAAATGATACCTACCAAATTTTTGATTAGTTAGTCTAGCAACCATGCATGGTTAATTATGTTGACAATGCTTGTTTTGATAAGTAAGAATGAAATTGAGATGAAAAACATGATCTGAGAGTCTGTGATGACAGTGTAAGCAGTGCCATGTGAGTGTGAGCTTAATTTGCTAAATTCATCTACTGTGTATCAATTCAGAACTTGTGCTATTACTCTGACGTAGACTGTAGATTAGTTGGTTGGGAAAGGATTTAAGGCCATTGTTCATAACAGTTCACTTAGCCTAAATAACCAACCAAATATGTGCAATATCCCTTGATCCTAATGTTTGAGCCTGACATGTACCTTTTCTTTGTAAAAACAAAATTTACCTAGCCTTATTAGTTATAAAATCCTAAAATTGGCCCTGCTCCTTCCTTAAACATTGTGCACCTTGACTAAGGCAAAAAGCCTAAGTTAAGGGTGGCTACCAAAAGTGGCCCTGGTTCTAAGGTTTGGATAATGTGTACCTCAACTCAGGCCAAAAACCTAAGTTAAGGGTGGCTGGTGTAAGAGTAGAACACAAAATGAGGGGGAAAGATAGTGATAAGTGGAAAAGGAAGAAAAAAATACGTACTGGGTGCAAGAGATGAGTGATACCTTAGGTGTGAACTACAAAGAAAAATAAAGTATGGAATGAAAGTAATAGTGTTGGCAGGGCAAAAGTCTAGAAAAGCATAATGTCAAAGAGGGATTTTAGTCACTATGTTCCTAAAACATCATATCAAAGCCCCCTAAGCCTATGTTACAAGCCTGTAAAGTCCTAAAGTGGTCCTAGTCCAAGTAGTCAAAGGTCATAATCATGAATATAGGGGCAAGAATGTGGTATTGAGCAAGATATATGAATGTCTTTTGTGAGAGTGAGTGATTTTGCATAGTCCCAAGGTTATACGTTAAAACATCATTATGAGTGAGACATGGGACTTCTTTCTGTGAGGACACTTGCATTGCATTGTTAACATTAGACTTATTCAGTGTTTGTAGCTTGTTGATGGTTGCGTCGCTTGTCATAGTTGCATCGTCCCATGCATTGATCCGTGTTGGTTTGTTGGATAGCTATCTCATTGTGTTTTGGAAATTAGTGTGGGTGTCTGTACCTAAGTTTGATAAGATGTATGCCATTAGATTGAGGTATGTGCGTTACTATGCTGCTTATATAGATTAAGTATGTCGCTTGAGGACAAGCAACAATTTTAAGTTGAGGGTGTTGATATGTTGTTAAAATATAACACTTTTGATGCTTAAAACTTGGAATTTTGTGTGTTCTCAAGCGGTGTTAGTAGGTTTGATGCGTTTTTATGCTTCCTATGTAGGATTTTAGGGTTGGCACTATTTTTGGGAAAAATGTGCAGAAGTTGCTGAAAAAAGGATCCACGAGATCTTTTACGGGCCGTAGAGTATTCTATGAGCCGTAAAGGGGTTTCGTGTACATTTCCAATGAATGGTTATTTCTGAAATTGAGTCTACGAACATGCAAACGAGCCGTAGAAGATTTTACGAGCCATAGATTCAGTCTTGTACTCTGAGGATCAGAAGATAAGGACTTTCTGAAAATCCATCAAATGAAACCCCCTATGGGTTGTAGAACCTTTTACGACCATAGAGGGTGTCGTAGAAGACACGTCCAGAATTGAAGCAACGATTTATGAAAGCCCTACTACGAGCCGTTGACTGTTATACGGCCCATAAATCACCTCATAGAGCCTGCCGATCTAGTTGTCCAATTTTATTTTGGCTTTGTATTTTAAATGTTATAAATAGACTTTTTAGGTTATTTTTAATAAAGAGCGAAGGGAGAACTAAAGTAACATTAGAGAGTTTGAGAAACCCTTATAAACTTTAATTTCATCTTCTAATTTCAATCTTGTGATTCTCATTGAAGAGTTGGATTTTCTTGTGCTTAATTCTATTGTGCAAGTACTCAATTATGTTATTCAAATTCATAAGTCTTGCGTTTACGCTGATCATGAGTAGCTAAATCCACAACTAAGGTTGTGAGAACCACAAATAACTAACAAGGTAAAATTGGATAATTTGTAATTCTTGGTAAGTGTGCATGCATGTATCAATTAATTCTCTTCATTTTGTATTCTTTCTAATGGTGACCAACATTAGAACCCGCCTAGTGTTACTGACTGGATCAAGGTAGTAATGAATAGGAAAAGAGATTAATTAACAGGATTCGATCGATGTCTCTCGTCTAATCAACTGAACTAGGCGAAGGCAAGGTTGTACTGGGACAACAGGTAAGAGTTAGTAATGCCACACTACAAGGATGGACCAAATCACATAGTGAAATTCGCCTCTCGCCTGGTGCAAAGGGTTTAGTGAACTTAACTTACTGTTCTGCATACTACACACCGGAAAAGAATTCAGTTATCTGATAATACTGAGTTAGGGAATTATGGGGAACACAATAGCCTAGTTTCCCTTCATATTGGTTTAATACTTGTTTTAGTTTAGAATTACTTTTACTAGTTATTATAACCTCCCCCCACTTTTGGAGATAAGTTTAATAATAAATTCGAGTTGTAATTGAATTCTTTTAAGTCTACCATATTCCCTTTGAGATTCGACCCTAACCTTGGTTAGGTGATATATCTGACAACGACCGTTTTAACCTCAAAAAGGAGATGTAGCTTGGGCGATATCATATGTGCATTCAATATTCATATCATACATGGCATGCTATGCATGGACTTTGATCTATAATCAGAGGTATAGGGCCTATTTGCTTAAACAGTTGTATATATATATATGTATATTATACAGATGGCCACAAGTTGGCAAATATGATGTCGGTTAGCTATCAAAAAAACCATCATTTCTAGGATTTGGTTGGGTATGCTGTACATTTGCATTTATATATTTATATATATATATGTGTGTGTGTGTGTGTGTGTGTATGAGTGTGTGTGTGTGTGTATTCATGATATGTGATTACTCGAGCATACCATGCATATTTGATCACTAGGAGGTTGAGTATTGTCCATGAAGGTTATCTGAGTTTTGGTTACATGTGGTATTTCTATTATCCTTTTTACTATAGTTATCTATGATTTCACTTTCTGTACATGTTTATTCGTACTAACATCTCGTTGCTTGGGGATACCATATTTTGTTTCGTACGTGCAGGTTAAGGTAGGGATTCCGATTGATCCCCCTGTTAGGAGCCTACTTCAGTTGTGAGTTGGTAAGCTCCACCTCTTCCTAGAACTTTCACTGGATGCCTACTTTTTATTGTACAATTGGGTATGTGGGGGCCCTGTCCAGCAGTGTTAGTGACACTCTTAGAGGCTATTGTGGACATGGTATTTTGGGTTAGCTCTTTTACAACTTTCATTCTCCAGCCATAGGTTTGGCATGTATATATGTGTATGTGTAGACCTCTCTATTTATCGCCTCGCCGGCTAGTTAATACTTTATCATGTTGGGTTGTCTATCTTGACGTATATGACTTATTGTTGATAGGTCATGATCTAGATGGTCCATACTTAGTTTTTCAGACGTTATGTTGCCTAATCTTTTGACCCCTAGTCTAGTTAGCTAATATGTTCAGTGGCTTACTCGACCAATGACAGTATCGAGTGCACACCTCCCCTCTTTTTGTGGGAATGACACTTATGATATGAACGAGAGACTTGGATGGGGTGCCTTCGAGTTCCACATTCCTCGTGTCCTGACTAGGCCCTCAAATCTAGTCGTGACATAACTATTCATAGTACTTACCCTTACATGACTCTTTTTTATTATTTACTTGTACATTGATCATCCTTACGTTTACTTATACTTTTAAATACATCATGGCAATCTCTTTATGATTTACTTGTACATTGATCATCCTTACGTTTACTTATGCTTTTAAATACATCGCTTATCATGCTATTAAAATTAGTCATTTGCATAACATGATTTACTATTTATTGTACTGCTCGCATACTTAATACATTCAAGTTTACTTATGCATACTTTTTTATCTACACTGTTTTATTATGTAGGATAGAGGATCTCGTTATATTCCTCATCCACATGGCTAGATTTTGGCATTTATTTGAGTTGTGGTAAGACCTCATGGTTCGAGGGCGAACCTAGTTTACCTTACTTCAATCACTTTAGCTTATGTTGCAAACTTGAGACTATCTCATTTCTTTTCTTTTGAGTGTAAGCTAGGAACATGTTTTTATCCCCTCCCCCTCCTATATTAGCTCATATATAAGTGTGTTGGATTGTATGGAGTTTATGTCGTTTACTTCTTTTTTGCTATACTTTACCTTGAAAGTTACCTTCCGCATTATCCTTTATTATTTTTTTGTGTTTTATTTACCTTATGTATGATTACTATATGCTAAGAACTTTATTGGGGTTTCCTCGAGGATCCTAATCGCGGTGTCACACTAGGGCCTAGCGTCCATCATGAGACAAAATGTTTGATTTCCCTGAATGATTGTGACTTTTCTGATAAGACACAATAAGTACCAATTGCAACTGCCCTTTATTGGTTATAAATAGACGAGTTCACTCATATTTCTAAACTATGAACTTTTAAAGTTATATATTCTTATTATTAATATTATTATTAAAACGTCCAATATAGTATAGCATCTATGTTTTATATTATATTTATATATTTACTTATATTATATTCAAATAGACACCTTTTCAAATTGAAGAGTTGTGGCTTTTTCAATGAGTTGTAACTTTTTAGAAGAATTGTGATTTATCTGAAAGATTGTGACTTTTTTTGATAATGTACAGAAGTACATATTCATACTATCCTTTGTTGACTATAAATAGAGGGGTTCTCTCACATTTTTAAATTATAAATTTTTATGTTTTCTATTTTTCTTCTTAAAACGGTTTATATCATATCATATCATATCATATCATATCATATCATATCATATTATATTATATTATATTATATTATATTATATTATATTATATTATATTATATTATATTATATTATATTATATTATATTATATTATATTATATTATATTATATTATATTATATTATATTATATTATATTATGTTATGTTATATTATATTATGTTATGTTATGTTATGTTATGTTATATTATGTTATGTTATGTATATTATGTTATGTTATGTTATCTTGTATTATATTATAGGCCAAATACATAAACAGACACCTAAACTTGTCCTCATTTTTCACTTAGACAACTAAACTAAGACAAGTTCCTAATAGACACCTCAACTGCTCAGATTTGATCTCATTAAACACTTTTATCCTACTTGGCACTCTCCGGTACTGTTTTTTTAATTTTTCAGCCAAAAATAAATAGTTGCGGTCCAAAAAAATTTTTTTTTTCATAAAAGTATATTCTCAAAATTCTCAGTTAACCATGTGCAAAAAATTTTTATTTAAAATTGTAATAATTTTTTTCCGCATATGGTTAACGGAGAATTTTGAGAACCTACTTTTATGGAAAAAAATTTTTTTTTGGATAACTGAGAATTTTGAGAACCTACTTTTATGGAAAAAAAATTTTTTTGGACCGCAACTATTTATTTTTGGTTGAAAAATATAAAAACAGTACCGGAGAGTGCCAAGTAGGATAAAAGTGTTTAATGGGATCAAATCTGAGCAGTTGAGGTGTCTATTAGGAACTTGTCTTAGTTTAGGTGTCTAAGTGAAAAATGAGGACAAGTTTAGGTGTCTCTTTATGAGTTAAGCCTATATTATATTATTGTAAGGACCCCGGACTTGGTATGACCTTAATGGTGCTTGGAAATTGGTTTTGAAATTTTTTTTTTACCAAGGTGACACCTTATGGGTACCTCCAGGGACCATGTGGAGGGATCTTGAGGTGACCAATCGCCTTGTGTAACAAGTGTTGGCCTTAACTTGGAGTTTAAGACCAAGGGACACTGTAAGGACCCGGATTTTTCGGACGATTTTATCGGATCTCATATTGTTATCCCGAGAGAAGATCTGACCAAGTGTCGCTCCATAGGAGGCCCACGTGGCCAGTGTGAACCCACACGGACCGTCTGGCCTCCAGTGGAGAGGTACTTTGCAATTTTGATTACGGGGATTCGACAGAGAGTTTCGGACTAAGTGTGGGCATACGGCTACTCACACGGTCCGTGTGGTGTGGTATGGGCCGTGTAGCCAACCTTATAAGCTCGCGACGTGAAATTTTATAAGTACGAAATTATCATCTCGTAACTTTTCTGTGCAAGAATTTTCTAAGTGTCGTCTCACGGCCCTTGACACAACCCGTGTAGCCGTTCGTATGGTACCTCTTTGCTTCGAAAAATTCTAAATGTGGAACATTGCAAAAATTTGTTTTAGTGTCACCTCACGGGCACTGTTCATGAGTCGTGAAGAATCTCACAAGCCGTGTAGCTGCCAGTGAAGCTGTGACGGCCCATTTTCCATCCGATTCATTAATGGCTTTTACATAAATTTGACTTATTTTAATTGTGTTTTGTGACCCTTCTACCTATCCTAGACCCCTAAATCAGCCGATACCCTTGCATTTTAATTCATTCTCATTGAAAACACTCTCACTCAAAAATCAATTCCAAAAAATCCTCTCTAAGTTCTTCACTCAAGACTCAAGCTAGGGTTCAATTGAGGTTTAAATAAAAACAAGATTCTTCTCAATTTCAACCTCTCAATCAAGGTATGTGGGATGATTCTTGGTCCCTTTCAACCAAGAAGACCCAAACTCTTTTCAATTTATTTACTTGGAATTAAGCTTACTTTAAATATGGGTTTTCATTATTTGATCTTCTTAAATTCAATTGATGTATGGGTTGTATTTATATATGATTATAAGTTATTTTAAGCCCTATTATGATGATTTACATTGAGGTTATGAAGCTATGAAGATGCATGTCCCCTTTAAAGCCTGATTTATGCATGGGTGATCTACATTGCGATTAAATGTGAATTTAATCATGGGTTTACTTCGATTTCATATTAACATGTTGATTTTAGCTTGAATATATATTATCCATGCTATTCTCACATCATGCATTGCATTTTCATTCATGAATATTGTCTTTATGGAAATTATGAAGTGGGTTAAGCTGAATTATATATTATGAAATGATTTTAATAAGATTATGTTATGACAAGACGTGATTACATATATGTCAATGATTATGACTTTTGAGCATTTTGGGTGCTTGCACCATTCTGTATTTGTAATCAAGCTAGTCCTATGCATGAATATTATAACTATGAGCTGTGATTTGGCATTTGAGCCTAAAGGTGCATTGATCGGATTTGAAATGACTATTATCTTTTTTGAAAGCATATATGTATACTATATGTATTCTCGTGGGATGTTGACTTAGCACTGATAGATTGGGGACATCAAGACTAACCCCAAGGGCCCTCTCTCTTTCCTCGAACTATGTGCCTAGCATATGTTATGAGAATCCTATCTGAAATTGGAGATGTTCCTGTAAGGAAGGTTGCTTCATATAAAATGGGAGATGTTCCGAAAAGGTGAAGTATTATGTTAAGATATGAAAAACCTTTCCGAAATAGGAGATTTTCCCGTAAGGTGGTTCTTCATATGAAATGGGTGATGTTCCCGTAAGGTGAAGTATGGTTTACCTTTGACAAGTGGACCATCTCTGTACCGGTGAGGGGATTTCATAGGGATTCCAAGTACTAGCTCACTTGGTCTTACTCTTGTCGATTGAGGTCACATCCCCCCTAAATATGAATATCATTGAATTCATGCATCAAGAATTTCATGGCATATTGTATACCACTCTTCCTTGGATATATGATTCTTTCTATATTATGTGCCCTTGTCATCTAACATTGAAATGCAGGTTGATAAGTTATATGCATTGCATGCCTGCATACTTTGTACATTTAAACATACTAACGCATACTCTATGCCTACATGATTTTACCATAGAGGATCGAGCGCTACAACTATCCACCGCTTGATAAGTAGCTCAATTCTGAAAGTTGAACTTGTGGTGAGTCCCGTCCTCCAAGGACAAGCCTAAGTCCCGTTTTCCCCCATAGTGTGAGTCTTACTTATCTGCCCCTTAGTTCTAATATGCTATATGCTATTTGAATCTATGTAAATCCCTTTCCCCTCGATGTCCCCATTGCGTGAGTCCTACTTACCCATCTATTTGTATTATGTGTTTATTATTTGATTGCGCTTCTGAACCGATGATGTGGATTTGCATACTTCGAGGCTTATTTGGGGACTCTCGGGTTCCCATTCGCTGTGTCACTTCTAGACCCAAATCTCGGGTCATGACAAAAGATGGTATCAGAGCCCTAGGTTTATTTATGGTCCTCGGAGTCCAACATGTTGCGTCAAGTAGAGTCCTATTCAGGGGTGTGAGGTGTACCATGCCTATGAGTGGGAGGCTACGAAGGCGTTCTAGGAAATTACCTCACCTTTTCATGCCTTACGTCGTGCTATGGCTCGTATATTTGGTCCCCTCATCTTGACGGTGTTGTTTCTCTATTTCAAAAGATGCCTAAAGGAAGACCCCACCCACCAAGGTCGGCTCTAGCTGATGAGGATCAGGTACCTCAAGGGCCTATGGATGAGCCCATGTCTAATGGTTAATTCTGTACAGCCTTTGCCATGCTTTCCCCGGTGGTGACATCTCAGACTAGGCAGGCTAATCTACCATGGGATCCTACACCAGCTTCTAGAGTGAGGGATTTCGCTCGAATGAATCCTCTGAAGTTCCATGGGTCGAAGGTTGATGAGGATGCTCAGGAGTTCATTGATGAGCTCACCAAGATATTGAACATTATAGGTGTCACTTCTGAGGAGAAGGCTGAATTGGCTGCCTATCAACTGAAAGATGTGGCTCAAGTGTGGTACACCCAATGGTCTATGGAGAGGGCTTGCGGTGGTGATGTCAATTGGGAAGAGTTCAAACTTGCTTTCCTGGATTGCTTTTTCTCACTCGAGCTTAGGGAGGCCAAGATGACTGAATTTATCAACCTCAAGCAAGGAGGTATGAGTGTGAGGGACTATGCCCTCAAATTCACAAAACTCTCCAAGTATGCTCTGTCACTTGTGGCTGACCCCCGTGCAAGGATGCACAAGTTCATTTTTGGTATCTCTGATTTGCTTGTAAAAGAATATCGTACTGCCATGCTCATACGGGATATGGATATTTTTAGACTCATGGTATATGATGGACAGATCGAAGGGGAAAAACTCAAGGAGAAGAGGGCACACAATCATAAAAGGGCCCATTTTGAAGGTGGATTCTTTAGTTCTCGGAGTGGTGGCTTTGGTCGCTTCCAGTAGGGCTAAGGTTTTTGTGCTCGGGTCGCTAATGCTCAAGTACCTCCTCCTAGGGCACTGGTTGGTGGTGGAGGGGTATCCTTTGTGTGGCAAGAGTGGAAAGCCTCACACGGGTGCTTGTTGGAGGGATTTGGGTGTTTCTTATGGGTGTGGTGATAAGAATCACAAGGTTATTGATTATCCTAAGAATGCTCATAGAGGCCAAGGTCAGGTGGATCAAGGCGGTCAAGGCCAACAACAAGCTCCCCAAGGTATTTCTCCAAGGGACAACAGTTTATATGCACTCCATGTCCGTTAAGAGGTTGAGGAAGCTCCAGATGTCGTGACTGGTATGTTAAAAGTCTTTAAGTTTGACACTTATGTTTTGCTTGACCCGGGTTCAAATTTGTCTTTTGTGACGCCTCTGTTGGATGTTAAGTTTGGTTTGAGTCCCAAGATTTTAAAAGACCTTTTCTTGGTTTATACTCCTATGGGTGAATCTGTTATTGCACATACAATCTATCGTGGTTGTCCGATTTTTATGTTGCGCAAAGTTTTCCCGTGTGACCTTGTGGAACTTGAGATGTTTGATTTTGATGTTATTCTTGGGATGGATTGGTTGCATGCATCATATGCCTCCATAAATTTTAGAACCCGGAAGGTCAAGTTCCAACCTCCCGGTGAGCTTGTTCTTGCATGGAAGGGTAGTGACTCCTCTATTAAAGGTTGGTTTATTTCCTACCTCAAGGCCCTGAAATTAATTTCCACGGGATGTATTTATCAAATTGTGAGGGTCAAGGATACGGAGTCCAAAACACCTACCCTTAAGTTGGTTCCAATGGTGAGTGAGTTGTTGGATGTGTTTCTTGGAGACTTGCCTGGTATTCCTCCCGAAAGGGAAGTAGACTTTGGCATAGATCTTCTCCCGGATACTTAACCTATCTTTATTCCTCCTTATCGTATGGTATCGGCGGAGTTGAAAGAGCTAGAGGATCAATTGAAGGACTTATTGGAGAAAGGTTTCATTGGGCCAAGTATATCGCCATGGGGTGCTCCAATGTTATTTGTGAGAAAGAAGGATGGATCTCTTCGAATGTGTATTGATTATAGGCAACTGAATAAGGTGACCATTAAAAATAAGTAACTGTTGCCCAGGATTGATGACTTGTTCGACCAGCTTCAAAGGGCTACTCATTTCTAAAAGTTTGACCTTTGTTCTGGGTATCATCATTTGAAGGTTAGGGAGTATGACATTCCCAAGATGGCCTTTCGGACAAGGTATGGTCACTTTGAGTTTTTGGTAACATCGTTCGGCTTAACCAATGCTCCGGCCATGTTCATGGATCTGATGAATCGGGTATTCAAGCCATTTCCTGATAGTTTTGTGGTGGTCTTCATTGATGACATTCTCATTTACTCCCAAAGTGAGTAGGAGCATGGGGATCATTTGAGAATGGTTCTACAAACCTTGAGAGAGAAGAAGTTGTATGCCAAGTTTAGCAAATGTGAATTTTGGTTGGGTGAAGTGGCCTTTCTTGGTCATGTGGTGTCTGGTGATGGTATCAAGGTGGATCCGAAGAAGACTAAGGCCGTGAAGAATTGGCCCAGGCCGTTGACGCCTTCGGATATTCGAAGCTTTCTGGGGTTGGCTGGATATTATAGAAGGTTCATTGAAGGGTTCTCATCTATTGCATCTCCTCTTACTAAATTGACCCAAAAGATGGCTATGTTTATGTGGTCAAATGAATGCGAACAGAGTTTCCAAACCTTAAAGGATCGGCTTATGTCGGCTCCTGTCTTCACTTTACCAAAGGGATTTGTGGTGTATTGTGATGCCTCGCGGATTGGGTTGGGTTGTATGCTTATGCAACATGGTAAGGTAATAGCTATGTATCAAGGCAGTTGAAGGTGCATGAGCGTAATTTCACAACGCATGATCTTGACTTGGAGGCGGTAGTCTTTGCCTTGAAGATTTGGAGGCACTGTTTGTATGGGGTTCATGTTGATGTGTTCAGCGATCACAGAGTTTGCAATATTTATTCACTCAAAGGGATCTCAACTTGAGCCAAAGGAGATGGTTGGAACTCCTAAAGGACTATAGTGTCCAATATCATCCCAGCAAGGCCAATGTTATCGCCAATGCTCTCAGTAGGCTACTATGGGTAGTGTGATCCATGTTGAAGAGGAAAGGAAGGAGTTAGCAAAGGATGTTCACCGGTTGGCTAGGTTGGGTGTTAGGTTGGCCGACTTGAACGATGGTGGTATCCATGTTCAAAGCGGGGCAGAATCTTCCATGGTGGTTGATGTAAAAGCTAAGAAAGATTTAGATCCATCGTTGCTTGAATTGAAGAAGTTGGTTGCCAAAAAGGAGATCGAAGTGTTCTCCCAAGGGGGAGATAGTGTGCTCTGGTACCAAGATCGGCTTTGTGTTCCGGATGTGGATGATCTTAGAAGGGTGATCATGAATGAGGCTCACAACTCTCATTATTCTATTCACCTGGGGTCTACCAAGATGTATCGAGATTTGAAGGAAGTGTATTGTTGGCATTGTATGAAGAAAGACATAGCTAAGTTCGTATCCGAATGTCCAAGCTATCAACAAGTGAAGGTAGAGCACCAAAGGCCCGGTGGCTTGGCTTAAGATATTGAGATATCCACATGGAAGTGGGAAGATGTGAACATGGACTTTGTGGTTAGTTTGCCTCAAACCCAAAGGCAATTTGACTCCATTTGGGTCATCGTTGATTGGATGACTAAGTCAGTTCATTTCCTACCGGTCAAGACTACTTATATCATAGAGGATTACACAAGATTGTACATCCAAAAATTGGTGAGATTGCATAGTGTGCCCAGGTCCATCATATCGGATCGTGGCATCCAATTCACCTCCCACTTTTGGAGATCATTTCAGAAGGGACTTGGAACTAAGATTAAGTTGAGCACTGCTTTTCATCCTTAAACTGATGGGCAAGCTGAGAGGACTATTCAAACCTTGGAGGATATGTTGAGGTCTTGCGTGTTGGAATTCAAGGGTAATTGAGATGATCACCTTCCACTCACTGAGTTTGCCTATAATAATAGCTTCCACACTAGCATTGGTGTGGAACCACTTGAGGCCTTGTATGTGAGAAGGTGTAGGTCACTGGTGGGGTAGTTTAAATTGGGAGAAATGGCATTGATTGACCTGGATTTAGTGTTGAAGGCTGTAGAAAATGTGAAAGTGATTAAAGAAAGGTTGAAGACGGCACAAAGTCGCCAAAAGTCCTATTCGGATGCTAGTAGGAGGGATCTTGAATTTCATATTGGTGATTGGGTGTATGTGAAGGTTTCGCCTATGAAGGGTGTGATGCATTTTGGTAAGAAGGGCAAGCTAAGCCCCCGGTATATTAGCCCTTATGAGATCGTTGAGCAAATTGGGAGCCTGGCTTATAGGTTGGAGTTACCTTCGAACTTGAGTTCCATTCACCCCTTCTTCCATATGTCTATGTTGAGGAAGTTAGTCGCTGGTCCTAGCACTATTGTGCCTTTGGAGGGAATAGAGGTTGAGGAAAACCTATCTTATCAGGAAGTCCCAATAGAGATTTTGGATAGACAAGTGAAGTGGCTTCGTAACAAGGATGTGGCTTCAGTGAAGGTACTTTGGAGAAATCAACATGTGGAGAGTGTTATATGGGAGGCGGAGTTGGACATGATGAAGTGATATCCCTATCTTTTCCAATCTACTCAAGCCTAAGGTACTAGGTTATTCTCCTTCTAAATAGTCCTAAATCTTTCACTCTTGAGTCTCATGAGATGACATGTATACATGTGCACGAAAATGATTTTCATGGTGTTTTGAATGATTTGGATACATTTAGATATGGGTTTTAAAGTCTTTATGATCTTAAAATGATGAACTATGCATTGCACCCTATGTTTGGATGTTTCATGTCCTAAGTCAAGCTTTCGAGCCTTGTCGTTGCCCATTTGCGAATGAATGTTCCCAAGGGGGAGATGATATAAGGACTCAAATTTTTCGGACGACTTTATCAGATCTCATAATTTTGTCCCGGGAGAAGAGCTGACCAAGTGTCACTCCATGGAAAGCCCACATGGCCAGTGTAAAGCCACACGGACTGTGTGGCCTCCAGTGGAGAGGTACTTGGCGATAATTCAATTACGGGGATTCAACAGAGAGTTTCGGACTAAGTGTAGGCACACGGCCACTCATACGGTCCATGTGGTGTGGTACGGGCCATGTGGCCAACCGTATAAGCTCACGACGTGAAATTTTTCTAAGTACGAATTACCATCTCATAACGTTTCTGTGCAAAAATAATTCTAAGTGTCATCTCACAACACTTGACACAGCCCGTGTAGCATCACATAGGCCAAGTAGTCGTCCGTATGGTACCTCTTTGCTTCGGAAAATTCTAAGTGTGGAACATCGCAAAAATTTGCTCAAGTCCTCACGAGCACTGTTCACGGGCCGTGAAGTGTCTCACAAAGCGTGTAGGTGCCAATGAATCCGTGACGGGCCATTTTCCATCCATTGTATTGATGTCTTTTACGTAAATTTGACTTATTTTAATTGTGGTTTATGACCTTTCTCCCTATCCTTGACCCCTAAATTAGTTGATACCCTTCCATTCTAATTCATTCTCATTGAAAACACTCTCACTCAAAAATCAAATCCTAAAAATCCTCTCTAAGTTCTTCTCTCAAGACTCAAGCTAGGGTTCAATTGAGGTTCAACTTCAAACTAGATTCTTCTCAATTTCAGCCTCTCAACCAAGAAGACACAAAATCTTTTTAATTTATTTACGTGGAATTAAGCGTACTTTAAATGTGGGTTTTCATTATTCAATCATATTAAATTCAATTGATGTATGGGTTGTACTTTATTTATGATTTTAAGTTATTTTAAGCCCTATTATGATGATTTACATTGAGGTTATGAAGCTATGAAGATGCATGTCCCCTTTAAAGCTTGATTTATGCATGGTGATCTATATTGCGATTTAAATGTGAATTTAACTATGGGTTTACTTCGATTTCATATTAAAATGTTGATTTTAGCTTGAATCTATATTACCCATGCTATTCTCACATCATGCTTGCATTTTCATTCATGAACATTGGTCTTTATGGAAATTATGAAGTGGGTTAAGCCCAATTGTGTTTTATAAAATGATTTTTATAAGATTATGTTAGGACAAGAATGTGATCACATATATGTCAATGATTATGGATTTTGAACATTTTAGGTGCTTGTACCATTCTGTATTTATAATCGAGCTAGTCCTATGCATCAATATTATAACTATAAGCTATGATTTGGCATTTGAGCCTAAAGGTGCATTGATCGGATTTGAAATGACTATTGCCTTTTTTGAAAGCATGTATGTATATACTATATGTATTCTCGTGGGATGTCGCCTTAGCACCGATAGATTGGGGGCGTCAGGGCTATCCCTAAGGGCCCTCTCCCTTTCCTCAAACTATGTGCCTAGCATATGTTATGAGAATCCTATCCGAAATGGGAGATGTTCCCATAAGGAAGGTTGGTTCATACGAAATGGGAGATGTTCCCGTAAGGTGAAGTATTATGTTATGATATGAAAATCCTTTCCAAAATCCGGATGTTCCCGTAAGGGGGTTGCTTCATACAAAATGGGTGATGTTCCCCTAAGGTGAAGTATGGTTTACCTTTGGCAAGTAGACCACCTTTGTACCGTTGAGGGGATTTCATCGGGATTTCAAGTACTAGCTCACTTGGTCTTACTCTTGTCAGTTGAGGTCACATCCCCGCTAAATACGAATATTATTGCATTCATGCATCACGAATTTCATGGCATATTGCATACTACTCTTCCTTGGATATATGATTCTTTCTACATTATGTTCCCTTGTCATCTAACATTGAAATGTAGGTTGATAAGTCATATGCATGCATGCCTACATAATTAGTATATTCAAACGTACTAACGCATACTCTATGCCTACATGATTTTACCATGTAGGGCCCGAGCGCTACGACTATCCACCGCTTGACGAGTAGCTCAATTCTGAAAGTTGAACTTCTGGTGAGTCCCATCCTCCAAGGACAAGCCACCTTCCTTCTACTCATGTTATCCTATGTCTACTTTCTTATTTGAGGGTGAGCCCGGGACATGTCTTGGCCCCCGTTCCATCTTATGACTAGAGGCATTGTTGGACATCTTGTAGACTCTCGTAAACTTTATATATGCTATGTGTTGTATTTGGAGCTTATGTTTTCGGTTATCTATTGGAAATGGCCATTATGGATCGATTATGGAATTGTGATATGTATGCATGTTTGGTGTGGAAATATAGAAGGTCCTAAGCCCCGTTTTTCCCCAGAGAGTGAGTCCTACTTACCCGCCCCTTAGTTTTTATATGCTATGTGCTATGTGAATCCACGTGAATCCCTTTCCCCTCGATATCCCTATAGCATGAGTCCTACTTACCCATCCCTTAGTATTATGTGTTTATTATTTGATTGTGCTTCTGAACCAATGATGTGAATTTGGATACTTCGAGGCTTGTTTGGGGACTCTTGGGTTCTCATTCACCGTGTCATTTCTAGACCCTAATCTTGGGTCGTGACACACGCACCATATGAACCCCACACGGTCCATGTGGCATTATATGGACCGTGTGTGGTTTGTGGGAGTGAGCTTAGCCTTGAAAACCACATTTTGGCCAAGGCTTGGATGAAATGAACCTCTCACGGACCGTATAACCCTTCACCGTCCGTATAGGCCTCTGTATGGGCGTTGGTGTGAAAATTATTTAAGTATGGAATCATCGTCTCGGAACTTCGCCAGTGAAGAATTTTCTAAGTATAGCCTCACGGAAGGGCACACAGTTTGTATGCCTTTGTACGGACCGTGAGACCCTCCCATAGGACCCCTGGCCAAAAGTTTTATTCATTAATGACGTTCTCATGATTATGGCTACTCCTAAGAGTCTTTTGTGAATTTCTATGCTATCCTAAGACATTAGAATGACCTATACTCTTCTTCTCTCATTCAAATTCATTCTACACTTAGAATTATATTCAAGCTCTCTCTAAAGAACTTCCCCTAAGGTGAACCTTAGAAGATTGTCTTGGAGATTAAGGAAAATGCTCTATTCCTCATCAAATTCTTCTTGTTTCCTCTTGGGTAACTAAGATATGTGGGATTGATTCATAGTCTCTTTTAACCATGAAGACCCAAACTCTTTTACTTTGATTTTCATGAAATTTATCTTACTTTAATAATGGAATTTTAAGATATTGTTTATTTGATTCAATTGAAGTATGGGCTATGTTTTATTGTTGATTTTAAAGTGAATTAATCCCTAATATGTTGAATTGCATGAATATTATGAAGATTGGAATATGCATTGTCCCTTTAAAGTTTGGTCTAAGCATGGGAAATCTAAATTGTGATTTGAATGTGGATTTTACTCATAGATTTACCTGAATTCCATATTGAACTGTTGACTTAAGATTGAATCTCTATTGTCCATTGTTAATCTCATATCATTCATGGCATTTTCATATATGAGCATTGTATTTTGATGAAAATGAATTAGTGGATTAAACCCACATATGTTAATGAAAATGAATTGGTGAGATAAGCTCACTCATCCAACTATGACAAGAATGTGATCACATAAATGTCTATGATATTGGCTCTTTGAGCATATTGGATGTTTACACCTCATTGGAAATTGTGAATGAGCTATTCCTATGCATCAAAAGTATAATATGAATTGTGATTTGGCTTTTGAGCCTAAGTATGACTGATTATGAATAAGGTTTGCTTTTAATCCCAAGTATGCATTAAAATGACTTGCACCTCTTTTGAAAGCATGTATGTATATATATTCTTGTGGGATGATGAATTAGCACTGATGAGATTGGAGGCGTTAGGGCTATCCCAAAGGGTCGTAAGGAAGGTTACTTCTCCAAAATGGGAGGCTCAAAAGGAGAAGTATGGTTTGCCTTTTTGTAATGCCTCGTAAAATTACCAAAATACCCCTAGAGGAGGAGTATGCACGTAATACATCTTCCAATGCTCGTATGGCAAATTCGAGATTGAATTTGTAATCAACACAACATATTGAGTAGGAAAGTGGTCTCGGTCGATTTTTAGAGAGACCAGATCAAAAGATAATTTTTCGACCCAAAAACCAAAATAGTGTTGGTGCGCGATGGAGGTGCATCGCGCCTCTGTAGCGGATCCATACTTATGTATTTTTTCAAAAGAATTTGATGTTATTGGGAGAACTCATTTAGAAACCTTTCGGAGAAAAGTACACTATATGCGACCAGTCCACATCACAGACTGGGTTATTCCCAAGTTTAAAAATTTCTAAATTTTGCGAGGGGCATTCCGGTCGATTTCCAACCCCTCCTAAAATTGATACATAATCTAATTAGGTTGTTTTGACTAAAAAAGGGGTCTAAAACCCCATTTTAAGTCCTTTTCTAACCATCTGAAAAGACTAGGGTCTGAGGAAAAAGGAGAAGAGCTTGAGATTGAGGAATTCAAGAGGGAATCCTTCAAGTGATTGTGAGAGCTTCATTCTAGGTATGTATGTCTGACTACAAGCATGAGATTGTCCTCTCACGTGCCCCATAGATTGTCATAGAGGAGTTGATGTCCATGAGTCCCCATACATGTTCTTAAATTGGTTCTTGAATATCTTCTTATAAATTATGTCTATTTTCATATATTTTCCTATGTTGATGATCATCATAAACTTATTTTCTTGAATTGGATATTTTCATGAGAAATTGCATAACCTTAGATGTTAAACTTTGAAAGCATGCATCAATGAGTCTAGGGGTTGAGTCTAGAGCCTTGATGTGAGATTGTTGATTGTGATTGTGATTAGAGAATGATGATCCTATGAGTCTCCATAAATGAACTCCAACGATTGTCTATTCGATTGTTCCCTAACGATTGTTCCAAGCCTTGAGCTATTGATTGAGATTGATTGATGATAGTGTCACACCCCGGGAGGGTACCTTTGGCATGGCCGACACCTAGAGACTATTGCTAGTCCCCAAGCGAACCACTTAGCCTCGTCACAGTCATTCAATCAAATAACTCTACTGAACAGTGGAAATAGAAATAAGTAAATGGGCACATCTCATCTAATGTCTCAAAATGATATCGATAATAATAAAGGCTAGTAGAAAGAACTAGCTCACAATCTCAACATCAATGTTCAACCATCGTCTATGAGGCCTCTATCACTAATCATGTGGTCTCAATGACAAACCAATGGCTACCCAAATCAAAATAAAGAAATAGTTCAATCTAACTCTAAAGCACGATGAAATAAAAGTAGGGATCCTTCGGAATAGGGGAGGTTCACCAACCAATCAGCTGCGAGTCTCGGATCTGCAACAGAGTGCATGTTGATAATCTCTAGTACCTGCCCCTGCATCATAAAATGATGCAGTCCAAAAGGGACATCAGTACTTGAAATGTACTGGTATGTAAAATAGCTGAGTGAAACACAAATAGGTAGAACAATATGGAAACATCAACAGGTGCTGAAACAACATCAACATCAATATGTAGAATAATATGGACATCAGTTCTGAGTCGACGATTGTTCCATATTATTCTACATATTTCTGTTTCACTCAGTTATTTTATATACTGTACATTCCACGTACTGATGCCACTTGACGCTGCATCACTTTATGGTGCAGATACAGGGATTAGAGATCGTCAACAAGCACATCGTTGAAGATCCAGACGTTCATCTTATTAGTAAGCCTCTCCTATTCCGAAGGATCCACTATTATTTATTTCATCATGCTTCTAAGTTAGACTAGGCTAGTCTTATATTTTGATTTCGATAGCCATGGGTCTGTCATTGGCACCACTTGATTAGTGATAGAGGCTTCAAAGATGATAGTCGGACGTTGATATTGAGATTGTGAGTTAGTTCTTCCTACTAGCCTTTATTATTAATCTATTATTAATTGAGACAGTAGATGAGATGAACCCATTTACTTTCATTTGCTTCTGCTGATCCGTAGAGTTGTGGGATTGAATGGACGTGATGAGGCCAAGTGGTTCACTTGGGGACTAGCAATAGTCTTTAGGTGCTGGCCACGTCTTGGGTACCCTCCCAGGGCATGACACTTTGGCAAGTAGACCACCACTTTTTCAATATGGGGATAACATCGGGATTCCAAGTAATTGCTTGCTTGGTTTTATATTTCGGTTGAGGTCTTCTCATCCCCTCTTTATAGAAGAATTGTACATTTCATGCATCATGCGATTTATGGAATATCATTACACTACTCTTCTTTGGATATATATTTCTTTCTATATTATGTACCCTTGTCATCTAACATTGAATGCAAGTTTCATAAGTCATATTCATTGCATACCTGCATACTTAGTACATTCAAATGTACTAACGCATACTTTTTTCCTACATGATCTAACCATCTAGGGACTGGAGACTACCTTCATCCATCGTTTGACGGCTAGATCGGATATAAGAAAGTGTTGTGGTGAGTCCTATCTTCCAAGAATAAGCCATTATCCATCTACCTTATGTTGCTTTCGTTTATGCTATTTTACTTTGAGGGTGAGCCTGGGACATGTCCCCCATCCTATCTTATGACTCGAGACATTGTTGGACATCTTGTAGACTCTCGTACGGATATATGCTATGTTACGCCATTTGGAGATTATGATTATGTCTATCTAATGGATATAATTACTATGATGTGATTATGTTATGACGTGGGAATGTGGAAGATCCTAAGTCCTGTATTGCCCCCATAGAGTGAGTCATACTTACCCGCCCCTTAGTCCCTATGTGCTACGTTTTATATGGATCCATGTTAATCCCTATCTCTATGACATCCCCATAGCGTGAGTCCTATATTCTTGTCTCTTAGAACTATGTGTTTACTATTTATATACGCTTCTGAATTGAATATGTGTATATGGATACTTTGAGGCTCGTTTGGAAACTCTCAGGTTCTTATTCGTCATGTTACTCCTAGACCCTAGATCCAGGTCGTGACATATGAAGGGTTGTAACTTTTTCAAAAGGATTGTGACTTTTTTAATGATTTCTAATATTTTTAAAGGGTTGTGACTCTTTTAAAAGGTTGTGATTTTTTTGATAAAGCACAATAAGCACATTGTAACAACCCCAATTTAGGAGCCTAAGAGTGCAGAAAGTTGGCCTAAAAATTAACCTGAAGTCAAGTTCACGAGGGTGACTTATGACCCGTAAAAAGAGTTAAGGCTCGTAGGTTTGGTCCTTAAATATGAACTTCAGGAAAGGGAAAATTTTTTCAAATGTGAGGTAACCCACGAACCCAGTGACGGCCCACAGATAGCGCAACGGTCCATGGAAAGGGTCGTAGATCGGGCCTATCAGACATAAAGAAAATTTGGAGTTTCTAGAAAGTGACCTACAAGTTACCAACACGGCCCCTAGAACTATGTACGGCCCATAGAATCTCTTCGTAGAATGGGTCCAAGAAAATGAGAAAAATGTCTAAGTGTGGAAGGACTCTACAAGTCCAACCACGACCCATAAATTATTATATGGCCCGTAAAAAGGTTTTGTGATTTTGAGTTCAACAAATCAGCTTTAGGGATTTTTAAAAAGTTAACCAGACGAGTGGGACCTATGGTCTATGGTTCATTCCACGGCCCATAAATGGGCTTTCATAGGTTGAATTCCGACAGTTTTAACGAGGGACAATTTTGCCATTTTTGTCATTTCTATTCCTAAACCTTGTCGTGTTTGGGAATAAAAGGGACCCTAAACCAGCCTTAAAGCCCTACGACCTTAGGCTTTCGTTCATTCTTTCCAATCCCCAACATTTCCTAAGGTAATACTATCTCAAGAAAAGGGCAAGGCAAAACTAGGGTTTCAAAGTTTTTCACATAGGTTCCAAGTTTGTTTTTCCTAAGTCTTCTAAGGTATGTAAGTTTGATTTATGGGTATCCTTCCACCCATAAAGTCCTCTTTAAAGTACCTTACCTTTTCTTTAAGTTCTTTCAAGATAATGTCCATGCTTATGATGATTTCATGTTATATTATGATTTTAAATAATGTATTGTAATATTTCACTAAGTATATGCATGTATTTAACCTATTGATGATGACCCCAATGATGAGTTACATTGATGGTATGATGTGGGATGTTTTACATACTTTCAAAAGAGTTTATTTTAACAATTTGTGATTTATGATTGTTCCATTATAAAGCCTAGCCCACCTAGTTTTCAAGTAAAATTTTATCCAAATTACGAAGATGATATAAGCATTAAATAAGAGTTTTAAAGTAAAGATTTGTTGAAGATATAAGCATGTTAACAATTGCCCTAAAGATGTTTAAGAAAGGTCCCAAAGATGAAAGTACAATTCTCATTTAGTGGTTCCGAAGTTCGAGCTACTCTTATGATTTGCTACTTATGGTTCTTTGTTATGTCTTAAAGATTTTATAGGATGACTTAGCACCGAATGTAACATCGAAGTGGGATTCGGTTAGGGAACATTAGTAGCAAGCCTTTGTCACATTAACTATGTGCAACCATAGGAGCCCTTGTAGGCTAGTCTAGTGGATCCACGTAAGCCAATTATGTTATTTAAGATGCATGCAAAATTGACAGAATTCTACTTGGCAAGTGGTCTCCCAGTGCCAATGTAGGGGATTATGTTGGATTCCATATAGTAGCTCACATGGTCTTAATTGTTGATTAACGTCTTCTTCCACAAGTTCATGAATCTATGATATGATTTCATTACTTATGATTTCTCATGAATTTACCCTCATTCGTAGTTATGTCCTTTGTTCATGTTTGAGCCTTCATTGAATAATCTTACTATCTTGTGTATGCTCATATTTTATTTACGAATGATGGCATTACAATTTCATACATTGCATTGCATCTCACGTACTTAGTACATTCCAATATACTAATGCATATTTTGCTTGCATGATTTAACCATATAGGGACAGGTACTCCTCCACGGCTCATGGCTGGTATTCAGCATTCAAGACTAACACTTTTATTTATGGTGAGCCTTAGCTTGGGACTCTTATCATTTTACACTCTATAGTGTATTTATTTTGAGACGATGTATTTATGTACTTTTTTAGGCTTTTATTTTCTATGTTGTTAAACATTGGATTCTTTTTTATTTGACAGAAATCGATTGTTATCAATTTTGTCCATCGATGTGGTAGTTGGTATGGGTTATCGACAAAATGTGTTAGTTATTCATGCTTTCTAATGTTGCTTCATTGTCTTAAAAAGGCCCATATACCCTTCCCCATCTTAAATTCTGCATTTCGTTATGTTTATTCCTATGAATGCTTAAGATAGCTTGGGTGAGATGTTTTTGGGTATCTCATTCAATGTGTGATGACTAGGCCCCTAGATCGGGTCATTACAAACTTATTATCAAAGCACGATATTTTAAAATGTTTCTCGGATGTCCATGCATAACCCATTTAGTAAAGTCTCATTCTAGGTTGAGAAGCCCGCCACTATCTTGAGTGAGAGGCTGTGAGACGGTTTAGGGATACCTTTTTTTTTATTTATGTCATGCCTTTAGAGTTGGCTAAGGTATTCTTATAACTGACAATGATCTTCTTCTTAATTATAGATAATTTAGCCAAGAAGAGCTCCACCAAAGAGGCACTCCTGAGCAACAAGTTCCTCTACTCCAACAAGATAATAGAGTGTCTCATATGGAGTTCTAAGCCGCCTTCACTTTGTTGACCCAAGCATTGGCCAACCAAGATAACTAGGATGTAGCCATTCTTCTCCAAGTACCTACTCTGGCCATGAGAGTGCGAGATTTCATGCGGATGAGCCCTCCAAAATTTCACGTGTCCAAGACGAGGAGGACCCTTCATTAAGGAAGCCTATCGGGTGGTTGCAATGATGGGTATCCCTTTGGAGGAGAAAGCCAAGTTGGTGGCCTACCAACTAAAAAGGAGTAGCCAAGATTTGGTACGAGCAATGGGTGGATGAGTGGGGCTAAGAAGCGAGTAACATTGGTTCAAGTGTGCCTTCTTGGACTGATTTATCTCGATTGAGCTAAGGGAGGCCAATGTCCAAGAGTTTATCAACCTCAAGCAGGGATCCATGAGTTTTAGGGAGTATGCCCTCAAATTTACAAAGCTTTCTAAGTATGCTCCTTTCATGGTTGCGGAACCGAGGGCCTATATGAGCAAGTTTATCTCCATCGTCTCTAATTTGGTGTCCAAAGAGTGTAAGACAGCCATGCTAGTGAAGGAGATGGACATCTCCCGCTTGATAACTTAAGCAGAGAAAATAGAGAAGGAGAAGCTAAGGAAGAGGGCCACGGAGTCCATGAAGGCTTGAGTTGATGGTGGGAGCTACTCTCACCAGAGGAGTGGTGGTCACAAGTTCTAAGGCAGCCAAAAGCGAGGTGGGCAAGGATCCACCAATACTCCTCCCTGGACTACAAAGGATAAGGGAGTTGCTCCTAAGCCCCAAAGCCTAAATTGCCCCAAGTGCGGAAGACTCCACAAGAGAGAGTGTCTAGCTGGTCCAATGGTTGGTTCGATTGTGGGAAGCCCGGCCACCATGCCAAACATTGTAGAAGCAGTAATAAAAGGCCCTAAGGCCAAGGTGGGCAAGTTAAAGGTGCCCAAAGGACCAATCGATTATGTGCTCTCCATGGTCGCCAAGAGGTTGAAGAGGCTCTGGATGTTGTTACCAGTATGTTGTGAGTTTTTTATTTTGATTCATATGCCTCATTAGATTCGGGAGCTAATTTATCATTTTTGACTCCATTTCTCGCTAATAAATTTTATGTATGTCCTGAAGTCTTCCATGAGCCTATGAAGTAAGTAACCCCATAGGGGAGTCCATCATTGCCCGGAGAGTTTATAGAAATTGTCCCATCTCTATTTTGAATAAAGTGGTCCCTTGTGACCTGGTTGAGCTTTCCATGATAGACTTTGTTATGATTCTCAGGATAGCTTCCATTGATTGTAAACTCGCCGAATCAAATTTCAATTCCCAAATGAGCCTATTCTTGAGTGGGAGGGTGGCGATTCTTTATGTAAGGTCAGTTTATTTCTTTTGAAGGCCCGAAAAATAATCTCTAAAGGTTTCATCTATCATCTGGTAAGGTTCAAAGATGTCACCTCTAAAGTTCCTTCTCTTAAGTCGATCCCTGTTGTTAAAGAGTTTCTCGATGTTTTTCAAGACAAGTTACGAGGTTTTTCTCCCAAAATGGAAATAGACTTCGTCATAGATCTCCTACCCGACACTCAACCTATCTCAATCCCTCCATATAGAATGGCTCTCACGGAGTTGAAGGAAACAAAAGAGCAATTGAAGGATTTGTTGGAGCAGGGTTTCATTTGACCTAGTAGGTCTCTGTGGGGTGCTCTAATTTTATTTGTGAGGAAAAAACATGGGTCACTCCGTATGCGTATTGACTACCAGCAACCTAATAAGACCACCAACAAGAACAAGTATCCCCTCCTGAGGATAGACGATTTGTTTAATTAATTGCAAGGGGCTACATACTTCTCCAAAGTTGACTTGAGATTTCCAAAAACAGCCTTCCGGACTAGGTATGGTCACATTGAGTTTGTACTGATGTCGTTTGGTCTCACTAATGCTCCAGCTATATTTATGGATCTTATGAATAGGGTGTTTAAGCCTTACCTTGACATATTCGTAGGGGTATTCATTGATTATATTCTTATTTACTTCTGAAGTGACAAGGAGCACATGGAACATTTGAGGGCGGTATTGTAAACCCTAAGGGAGCAAAGGCTTTATGCAATGTTTGACAAGTGTGAGTTATGGCTAGATGAGGTTGCCTTCCTTGGGCATGTGATATCACGTGATGGTATCAAAGTTGATCTTAAGAAGACTGAAGCGGTGAGAAATTGGCCAAGGCCATTTACTCCTACTGAGATAAGGAGTTTCTTGGCCTAGCTGGTTATTATAGAATGTTTCTGCAAGACTTTTCTTCCATTTCATCCCCACTCACTAAGTTGATTCAATAGAGAGTAAAGTTTGTGTGGACGGATAAGTGTGAGAAGAGCTTCTAAACTTTGAAGGATTGACTAACCTCGGCTCCAATATTGACATTGTCGAAAGGAAATGATGGGTTCGTTATGTATTGTGATGCATCAAGGATTGGGTTGGGGTTTGTGTTAATGCAAAATGGTAAGGTGATTGCTTATGCTTCAAGACAGCTGAAAGTGTATGAGAAGGATTACCCGACCCATGACCTTAAGATTGCGGCGGTGGTGTTTTCCTTGAAGATTTGATGACATTACTTTATGGAGTTCATGTGGATGTCTTCACCAACCATAAGAGCCTCCAATATGCATTCACCCAAAAGGATCTTAATTTGAGGCAACAGAGGTGGTTAGAGCTACTGAAATATTATGACATGAGTGTGAAGTATCATCCCGGAAAAGCCAATGTGGTAGCCGACGCCCTTAGTAGAGTTTCCATGGGTAATATGTCTCATATTCAAAATGATGCAAAAAGGGAGTTGGCCAAAGATGTTCATAGGTTGTCTAGATAGGGAGTGAAACTGAGTGAGTCCATAAGTGGCAGTGCAATGGTTCTTCATGGGTCCAAGTCTTCTTTGATTGAGGATGTTAAGACCAAGCAAGGTCTTGATCCCGCCTTCGTTGAGTTTAAAGCCTTGTTAAAGGAAGGAGCGATAGAGGTTTTCTCACAAAAGGGGAGATGGTGCACTTCGGTATCAAGGGAGGTTATGCATCCCAAATGATGGTGAGCTATAGAAGTTGATTTTGCAAGAAGCTCACAACTCCTTATATTCCATTCATCTCGGCACTAATAGAGAATTGAGGGAGATCTATTGGTGGAATAGGATGAAGAAGGACATTGCTCGATTTGTGTCCGAGTGTGCTAATTGCCAACAATTTAAAGTAGAGCGTCAAAGACCAAGAGGCATTATAACTCCATATGGTGATAGTTGACCACACGACAAAGTCGGTTCACTTCTTACCGGTCAAGACTTCATTTAGTGCTGAAGATTATGCTCACTTGTATATGCAGAAGTTGGTGAGGTTGCATGGGATTCCGTTGTCCATCATATTGGATCATGGAGGCCAATTCACCTCATTTTTGGAGGCCCTTCCAAATGGGACTTGGTACAAAGGTAAAGTTGAGTATCGCTTTCCATCTCGAAACTGATGGGCAAGATGAAAGGACTATTCAAACATCGGAAGACATCATGAGAGCGTGTGTGTTAGAGTTTAAAGAAAGTTGCGATAAACATTTGCCACTTATCGAGTTTGCCTACAATAATAGCTTCTATGCAAGTATTGGAATGGCATGGTTTGAAGTATTGTATGGTAGGTAGTGTAGATCTTCCATTGGGTGATTTGAAGTTAGTGAGGTAGCATTAATAGGAACGTACCTAGTCATGAATGCTCTGGAGAAAATTAAAAGCATAAGTGAAATATTGCAAACGTCTCAAAGCCGATAAAATCTCTACTCCGATGTTAGGAGAAGGGACCTTGAGTTCCAAGTTGGTGATTGGGTCTATTTAAAGGTGTCTCCTATGAAAGGTGTGATCCAATTTGGCAAAAAAGGGAATTTAAGCCCTAGGTATGTAGGGCCTTACAAGGTGGTGAGAAGAGTAGGAAAGGTGGCATATGAGTTGGATCTATCTTATGAGATACATTTGATTCATCCAATTTTTCATGGGTTGATGTTGAGGAAATTCATAGGTGATCCAAACTCCATAGTTCCTTTACATGATGTGAACATTGAAGAGGGTTTGAGTTATGAAGAGGTGTTGGTTGAAACCCTAGACCGACAAGTAAAAAAGCTAAATAACAAAGAAGTCGCATCCGTCAAAGTATTTTGGAGAAATCAAAAAGTTGAGGGTGCTACATGGAAGCGGAAGCGGATATGATGAAGCATTACTCATATTTATTCCACTCTACTCAAGCCTAAGTTATTAAGAAATTCTTCCTAAAACCTCTAATTCCTTGCATTTTATGCACTTTTATCTATGTATATGGACTATTTTGAGATATGTTTTAAAAGTAGATTTGAAAATTTTATGAAATGATGTTTAAGTTGCATTTTTGCATGCATGATGGGTTATTAGCTGAAGATTACTCTTTAGAGCCTCCTTTTAAGTACATTCAAGGACGACTGTTCCCAAGGGGGAGATATTGTAACGACCCCCTGATGTGCTTTCAAAATACAACACTTTTGATGCTTAAAACTTAGAATTTTGTGTTTTCTCAATGTGATGTTAGTAGTTTTAATATGTTTTTGTGTTTGGTTTGCAGGACTTTAGGGTTGGCACAACGTTTGGGTGAAATATGCAGAAGTTGCTAAATTTGAAGATCCAAGAGACCCTTTATGCTCGTAGAGTATTCTACAAGCCATAAAGCAGGTTTTGTGTGCAATTCTAGTGAAGGGAGGATTTCTGAAGTTGGGTTTATGAACATGTAGATGAGTCGTAGAAGGCTTTATGAGCCATAGAACTAGCCTCGTACCCATAGGATTAGAGAATAAGGACTTTCTGAAATTTCATCATACGAAACCCCCTACGTGTCTTAAAACCTTTTATGGGCCGTAGAGGGGTATCGTAAAATCCAAGACCAAATTGAAGCAATAGATTATGAAAGCTCGACTACGAGTCGTAAGTCATTATACGGCCCGTAGAGCTCCTCGTAGAGCCTGCCAACCAGTTATCCTATTTTGTTTATGAGCTAAGTGTGTATTGATGAGGATGGGCACAACCCTCCCTTTACACAATACATAGATAAGGATAGGTACAACCTTCCCTATGCACATATATGTATGAGCTAAGTGTGTATTGATGAGGATAGGCACAACCCTCCCTTTACACAAAGCATAGATGAGGATAGGTACGACCTTCCCTATGCACATGGTTATATGAGCTAAGCGTGTATAGATGAGGATGGGTACAACCCTCCTTTTACATAATTTATAGATGAGGACAAGTACAACCTTCCCTATACAAATTCATGTCATGAGCTACATGTGTATTGATAAGGATGGGTACAACCCTCCCTTTACACAATTCAAGCAAGGAGTGACTCTTTGAGTGCTAGTATATGTGGGTTGTGGCTACTCTATGGTTTTCATATGACATATTGTGCAGGTTAACATCATCTTTCTTTCATGTTGCATGCCATCATACTAGTACATTCAAATATACTAATGTATACTCTATGCCTACATGATTTTACCATGTAGGGACAGTGTGTTACGATCATCCACCGCTTGACGGGTAGCCCAAATTCGCAGAGTTGATATTATGGTGAGTCCTATCCTCCAAGGAAAAACTACCTTCCTTCTAGCTATGTTTTTTCTATCTATCTTCTTGATTAAGGGTGAGTTCGGGACATGTCTTGGCCCCTGTCCCATCTTATGACTAGAGACTTTGTTGGACATCTTGTAGACTCTTGTCGGATCTATATGTTATGTGTTATATTTGGAGCTTATGATTATGGTTATCTATTTGATATGTCTATCATGGATTGATTATGAGATTTGTGATATGTATGTATGTTTGATGTGAAAATATAGAAGATCCTAAGTCCCGAATCGCCCCCATAGAGTGACTCATACGTACCTGCCCCTTAGCTCTTATATGGTATGTGAATCCATGTAAACCCCTTTCCCTTCGATATCCCCATAGCGTGAGTCCTACTTTTCCATCCCTTAGAACTATGTGTTTACTATTTAAATGTGCTTCTGAACTGATCATGTGGATTTGGATACTTTAAGGCTTGTTTGGGGCTCTCGGGTTCCCATTCGTCGTGTCATTTCTAGGGGCTAGGTATGGGTCATGACAGAGATGGTATCAGAGCACTAGGTTTATAAATGGTCCTTGGAGTCCAACATGCCGCGTCAAATAGAGTCTTATTCATGGGTGTGAAGCGCGCCACATCTATGAGTAGGGAGCTACAAGGCATTTTAGGAAATATTTCAGTTTCCATAGTTCTTATCATGCCACGGTGCATATCTTAAGATTTTTTATCTTCATCCCTCCCTATCGAATAGGGGGAGTTACTTTGAGCTCGTAATGCAATCCAGGGAAGGAAGATGTTTTAGCGATCTTATAGATGAGGTCAAAAAGGGAGTTGGTGAAGGATGTGCATTGTTTGACATGCTTGCCCTTTTGGATATTCGAAGTTTTCTTGGGTTGGCTAGTTATGATAGAAGGTTTGTTGAAGGTTTCTCATCTATTGCATCTCCGTTGATCAAGTTGACTAGAAAGAAGGCCAAGTTGTATGGTCGGATGAGTGTGAGGTAAGTTCTCAAACCTTGAACGGTCGGCTTACATCGGCTTCGGTTTTGGCATTACTGGATGGCTTAGGTAGGTTGGTGGTGTATTGTGATGCTTCTCGGTTTGGGTTGGGGTTGTGTACTTATGAAACATGTTAGGGTGATAGCTTATATATCAAGGCAATTGGAGGTGCATGAGTGTAACTATCCGACTCATGATCTTAAGTTAGCGGCAGTGGTTTTTGCCTTGAGGATTTAGAGACATTATTTGTATGGGGTGTATGTTGATGTTTTCACCAACTACAAGAGTTGTAATATGTGTTCACTCAAAGGGATCTTAGTCTGAAGGTTTCTCATCTATTGCATCTCCGTTGGTCAAGTTGACTAGAAAGAAGGCCAAGTTGTATGGCCGGATGAGTGTGAGGTGAGTTCTGAAACCTTGAAAGGTCGGCTTACATCGGCTTCAGTTTTGGCATTACTGGATGGCTTAGGTAGTTTGGTGGTGTATTGTGATGCTTCTCAGTTTGGGTTGAGGTTGTGTACTTATGAAACATGTTAGGGTGATAGCTTATACATCAAGGCAATTGGAGGTGCATGAGTGTAACTACCCGACTCATGATCTTAAGTTAGCGGCGGTGGTGTTTGCCTTGAGGATTTGGAGACATTATTTGTATGGGGTTCATGTTGATGTTTTCACCAACTACAAGAGTTGTAATATGTGTTCACTCAAAGGGATCTTAGCCTGAGACTAAGAAGAGAGGTGGAACTCCTTAAGGGCTATGACCTGAGTGTACAATATAAATTTTGGCAAGGCAAGTGTTATAGCCGATGCTCTTAGTAGGCTATCTATGGAAAGTGTGGCTCATGTTGATGAAGGGGAGAAAGAGTCGACAGAAGATGTTCACTGTATGGCTTGATTGGTTGTTAGGTTGACTGACTCTAATAATGTTGGCGTTCATGTTCGGAATGGGGCCGAATCTTTTTGTGTTTGTTGATGTTAAGGCTAAGCAATACCTAGACCCATCATTGATTGTGTACCCATAATTGGTTGTGTTGAAGGGGTTGGTTGCCAATAAGATAGAGGTTTCCTCCCAAGGGGGAGATGGTGCGCTTCGATATCAAGGACAGTCATGTGTTCCAGATGTAGTTGGTGAGATTGCATGGTGTGTCTAGGTCTATCATATCGGATCGCGGTACCCAATTTACTCCTCACTTTTGGAGGTCGTTTCAAGGAGGACTTGGTATTAAGGTAAAGTGGAGCATTGTTGTTTATCCTTAAACTGATGGACAAATCGAGAGGATAATTCAAACTTTGGAGGATATGTTGAGGGCTTGTATGTTGGAATTCAAAGGTAATTGGGGTGATCATCTACCACTTCTTGAGTTTGCTTACTACAATTTCCTTCATGCTAGCATTGGTATTACTCCATTTGGGGCTTTATAGAGTAAACTATGTAGATCTCCGGTGGGGTGGTTTGAGTTGGGGGAAATGGCATTGATTGGCCCGGATTTTGTGTTGGATGCTATGGAGAAGGTGAAGTTTATTAGCAAAAGGTTAAAGGTGGTTCAAAGTCATCAAAAGTCCTATTTGGATATTTAAAAGAGGGATCTTGAGTTTTGTATTGGTAATCGAGTGTATGTAAAGGTCTCACTTATGAAGGGTGGGGTGCATTTCGGGAAGGAGGGAAAGTTGAGTCCCCAGTGTGTAGGTCCTTATGATATTGTTGAAGTGGATTGGGAGTGTAGCTTATAGGTTGAATTTGCCTTCGGAATTGAGCTCTAGTCACTCAGTTTTGCATATATCTGTGTTGAGGAAGTTGTTGGTGATACTAGTGTTATTTTGCCTTTGGAAGGTGTTGGTTGAGGAGAACTTATCTTATGGAGGAAGCTCCGGTTGAGATTTTTGATAAGACAAGTGAAGCGGCTTTATAACAAGGATGGGCTTCGGTTAACGTACTTTAGATGAATCAATATATAGAAGGTGCTACGTGGGGAGTGGAATTAAGTATTATGTGACATTACCTCTATCCTTTTCAATCTACTCAAGCCTATGGTATTAGGTCCTTCCTATTCTCGATTGTCCTAATTCTTTCACTCTTGAGTTTCATGACATGGCATGCATACATGTACACGAAAATGATTTTTATGGTGATTTGAATGATTTGAATACGTTTTAATATGGGTTTTAAAGGCCTTATGATTTTCAAATGAGAACTATGCATTGTACCGGGTGTTTAGACGTTTCATGTTCTAAGTCAAGCCTTTCAAGCTAACTCATTTCTCATTTAAGGACGAATGATCCTAAGGGGGGTGAATGTAATACCCCGCAATTTGTGCGCTCAGAATAGAACCTTACACAATTCAAGCTAATTTCACTTTCAAGCCTTCAATCCAAACTTATTTATGTGTTTTAGGGTCATCATGAGTCTCCTACATCAAGCCAAGTTCAAATTTGTTTCATTTCTAAGTTTTTTCATATGATTCGGTGGAATGGTCAACTTTGAATGGCCATATCTCTTATCACAAAATGAATTGGGTGGCCTACAACCTACCAAATTGAAGCTCTTTGAATTAGTTTTCCAATGCACCTAGTTTCACCTAATTCTGAGTTCGGATCAAGAAGTTATGCTCGTTTTTGTAAAGCCTTCCCGTGCTTTGTTCCTTCCTTTTTTCCTAAGGCAAGCCATACGGGCCGTGTGGCTTCTCACGAACCGTGTGGTGGTATATCACAAAATTTCTTTGGAAAATTATATTGTAAGTGTAAAATCATGTCTCGTAGCTTGGTACCTTCATACGGACTCTTGTACGGTCGGTGAATGTTCACACGGTCAGTACGACCTTCATTGAAAGCACCCTTGACTTAAAGAAAACTTGCTGAAATTTGTCAAAGTATAGCTTCATGGGCACTTACACAGCCAGTTAAGTGCTTCACGGGCCGTGTAAGGGCCAGTGAAGTTGTGACGAGTCAATTTTTCACTCGTTTCATTTTTATTCTGGGGTCTTTTGTGATTTTCTATGCTACCTAAAGACCCCCTAATGACCTAAACTTCATCCCTCTCATTCAAAATTCATTCCTCATATTTAAAAATTCACTCAAGTCTCTCTCAAAGAACTCTAGTGAGAATTAAGCTTAGGGATCAAGGAAGAACTCTTTCTTCACCTAATGTCTTCTTGAATCTTCTCTATTAGCTAAGGTATGTGGGATTGATTCTTGGTCCCTTTCACCAAGAAGACCAAACTCTTTTCGCTTGAATTTCATGAATTTTAGCTTACTTTAAATATGTGTTTTCATAATTTTGATTTAATAAATTCAATTAAAGTATGGGTTATGCTTATTTGATGATTTTAAGATGATTTAAGCCCTTATATTATTGTTGCATTGAGATCATGAAATTATGCATGTGCATGTCCCCTTTTAAGCTTGTTTTGTACATGGGTGATCTATATTATGATTTAAATGTGGATTTAATTATGGATTTACTTCAATTCATATTACATTGATGATTTTAGATTGAATTTATATTACCCATGCTATTCTCACATCACTCATGGTATATGCATTCATGGACATTGGTTTTTATGGAAATTATGAAGTGGGTTAAAACCCAAACATGTCTATGTATACGATTTGGATAAAATTATGGTTATGAACAAGAATTGAGTAAGAATCTATGAACATGAGCATGATATAAGTTGAACACCATTATGATATGAATTGATAGTAATGTGAACTTGACTTCTACATGAATACGAATTATATGGGTGTGCATATGATATGGCATCTTGCATGAGTATGTAATCACATGGGTGTATTGATGAGGACGGGCACAACCCTCCCTTTACACCATGCATAGATGAGGATAAGTACGACCTTCCCTATGCACATATATGTATGAGCTAAGTGTGTATGGATGAGGACGGGCACAACCCTTCCTTTACACAATGCATAGATGAGGATAGGTACAACCTTTCCTATGCACATGTATGTATGAGCTAAGTGTGTATTGATGATGACGGGCATAACCCTCCCTTTACGCAATACATAGATGAGGATAGGTACAACCTTCCCTATGCATATGTATGTATTAGCTAAGTGTGTATTGATGAGGATAGGCACAACCCTCCCTTTACACAAGGCATAGATGAGGATAGGTACAACCTTCCCTATGCACATGGTTATATGAGCTAAGCGTGTATTGATGAGGATGGGTACAACCCTCCCTTTACACAATGCATAGATAAGGATAGTTACAACCTTCCCTATACAAAGTCATGTCTTGAGCTACATGTGTATTGATGAGGATAGGTGCAACCCTCCCTTTACACAATTCAAGCAAGGAGTGAATCTTTGAGTGCTAGTATATTCGGGTTATGGCTACTCTATGGTTTTCATATGGCATATTGTGGAGGTTAACATCATCTTTCTTTCATGTCGCATGCCCGCGTACTAGTACATCCAAACAACTAATGCATACTTTATGCCTACATAATTTTACCATGTAGGGACTGTGTGTTACGATCATCCACCGCTTGACGGATAGCTCGAATTCAGAGAGTTCATATTGTGGTGAGTCCTATCTTTCAAGGACAAACCACTTTCCTTCTACCTATGTTATTTTCTATCTATCTTCTTGATTGAGGGTAAGCCCGAGACATGTCTTGGCCCCCGCTCCATCTTATGACTAGAGGCATTGTTGGACATCTTGTAAACTCTTGTCGCATCTATATGTTATGTGTTGTATTTAGAGCTTATGATTATGGTTATCTATTTGATATGGCTATCATAGATTGATTATTTGTTTGATATGGGTATGTGAAAGATCCTAAGTCCCAAATTGCCCCCATAGAGTGACTCGTACTTACCTTCCCTTTAGCTCTTATGTGTTATGTGCTATGTGAATCCATGTAAATCTCTTTCCCTTTGATATCCCTATAGCGTGAGTCCTACTTTCCAATCTCTTAGAACTATGTGTTTACTATTTGAATGCGCTTCCAAACTTATCATGTAAATTTGGATATTTTGAGGCTTGTTTGGGGTCTCTCAGGTTCCCATTCATCGTGTCACTTCTAGGCCCTATGTCCGGGTCATGACATTAGGTTCTATATATTGACAACGACCGCTTTAGCCTCAAAATGGAAGGGTATCTTGGGTGGCATCACCCCCAATTTAGGATCCTAAGAGTGTAGAAAGTTGGCTTAAAAAAATAACCTGAAGTCAAGTTCACGAAGGTGACTTACGGGCCATAAGAGGAGTTACGGAGGTTTGGTCCTTAAACATGAACTTTAGGAAAGGGAAAAAGTTTTCAAGTGTGTGGTAACCCACGGACCTAGTGACAGTCTGCAAAAAGGATGACGGTTCGTAGAAAGGGTCATGGATGGGACCTATCAGACATGCAAAAAATTTGGAGTTTCTGAAAAGTGACCTACGAGTTACCAGCACAGCCCTAGAACTATGTACGACCTATAAAATCCCTTGGTGGAATGGGTCTAGGAAAATGAGAAAATGTCTAAGTGTAGAAGGACTCTATGAGTCCAACCATGACCTGTAAATTATTATATGGCCCGTAAGGAGGTTTCGTGGTTTTGAGTTCATCAAATCAGCTTTAGTGATTTTGGAAAAGTTAACAGGATGAGTTGGACCTACGGTCCATGGTTCATTCTATGACCCCTAAATGGGCTTTCATAGGTTGAATTTCATAAGGTTTTAATGAGGGGCAGTTTTGTCATTTTTATCATTTCTATTCCTAAACCCTGTTTTTTTTTTGGAACAAAAGGGACCCTAAACCAGCCTTAAAGCCCTAAGACCTTAGTCTTTCTTTCATTCATTCCAATCCCAAAGTTTCCTACGACGATACTTTCTCAAGAAAAGGGCAAAGGCAAAGCTAGGGTTTCAAAGTTCTTCCAAAGGTTCCAAGTTTGTTCTTCCCAAGTCTTCTAAGGTATGTGAGTTTTATTTATAGGTATCCTTCCACTCCATAAAGTCATCTTTAAAGTATTTTGCCTTTTCTTTAAGTTCTTTCAAGTTAATATGCATGCTTATGATGATTTCAAGTTATATTATGATATTAAATGATGTCTTATAATATTTCACTAAGTATATGCATGTATTAAGCTATTGATAATGAACCCAATGATGAATTCCATTATTGGTATGACTTGGACTATTTTACGTACTTCTAAAAGAGTTTATTTTAATAATTTATGTGATTTATGATTGTTCCATTATAAAGCCTAGCCCACCCAATTTTCAAGTAATGTTTTATATGAATCATGAAGATGATTAGGGCATTAAAGTAGAGTTTCAAAGTAAAGATTTGTCGAAGATATAAGCATTTGACAATTGCCCTAAAGATGTTTAAGAATGTACCCCAAAATGAAAGGACAATTCTCAATTGATGGTTCCTAAGTTTGAGCTACTCTTATGATTTGCTATTTATGATTCTAAGTTATGTTTTAAAGATTTCATGGGATGACTTAGCACCGAATATGACATCGACATGGGGTTTTGTAGGGGTACCTTAGTAGCAACCCTTTGTCACATTAACTATGTTCCACCATAGGAGTCCTTATCGGCTAGGCTAGTGGATCCACGTAGGCCAATTATATTATTTAAGATGCATGCAAAGTTAACGGAGTTCTACCGAACAAGTGGTCTCCCCGTGCCAACGCAGGGGGTTATGTTGGATTTCATGTAGTAGCTCACATGGTCTTAATTATCGGTTAAGGTCTTCTCCCACAAGTTCATGACTCTATGATATGATTTCATTACTTACGATTTCTCATGCATTTACTCCCATTCATATTAAGCTCGGTTATTTGTTCATATGTTTGAGCCCTCATTGAGTAATCTTACTATCTTAGATATGCTCATGTTTTATTTACGAATGATGGCATTATAATTTCATGCATTGCTTGCATCTCACATACTTAGTACATTACAACGTACTAAAGTATATTTTTCCTGCATGATTTAACCATGTAGGGACGGGTACTACTCCACAGACTTATGACTAGCATTCAACGTTTAAGACTAGTACTATTATTTGTGATGAGCACTTAGTTCAGGACTTTACCATTTTTACTCTATCTTGTATTTATTTTGAGATGATTTATTTATGGCTCTTTGAGGCTTTAACTTTCTATGTTGTTATATATTGAATTCTTTTCTATTTGATGAAAACTGACAGTTATCGGTTTCGTCCATCGACGTAGTAGTTAATATGTGTTATGGACAAAAATGTATTAGTTACTCATGCTTTTTAATGTTGCTTCATTATCTTAAAAAGACCCATAGACCCTTCCCCGTCTTAAATTCCTCATTTCTTTGTGTTTATGCCTATGAATGCTTAAGATGGCTTGGGTGAGATGTCTTTGGGTATCTCATTCGTCGTGCGACGACTAGGCCCCTAGGTCAGGTTGTTACACACATGTTCATACCATCATTGACTATAAATATATGAGCTTACTCACATGTTTAAGCTATAAATTTTATAAGTTTTATTCTTCTCTTTTCTTAATAAACTCAAGTATGATTTGCAGTCGTCGAGTGAGTTTGAAGTTTAATGGAATTTGAAACCCCTTCCCTCCCCCCACCCTTTGTCCCCCAATTTCAATATTAAATTATTATAATACCCCCAACTAAAAACACTCAATTTAGTATACATTCTATTTTATATTTTTATTTATTTATTTATATTTATATTTTATTTTGAAAATAGGAACTCCAATTATACAATAATAACAAAGCAATGAATTATACGAGGAGGAGGAGGTATATTTAAGAGGCGTAATTAAGCTATTTTAAGTGTGACTTTTTTATTTTTACAAATTATAATTTATTTAAAATAAGAAAAAAGTAAAAAAAAAAAAAAAGGAGAAAGTAAAATGTAATTAGAGACCATAGAAAAATGCCACATCACCTTATCAATATCTAAGATTTCTACTATAAACCAATATAGACATTTCTTTATATTGATTTAACAATTTTAAGCATGCACACATGTAATGTCCTGTAAAATTATCAAAATATCCCTAGAGAGAGGGTATGCACATAATGCATCTTCCGATGCTCGTATGGCAAATTCAAGGCCGAATTTTTTATCAGCACACAAAATTGAGCGGAAAAATGGTCTAGGTCGATTTTTAGAGAGACCCGATCAAAAGATAATTTTTTCGATCCGAAGCGCAAAACAGTGTTAGTATGTGACAGGGCCACGTCGTAGACCCATCGTGGACCAGCACTTATATTCTTTAAAAAAAATCGACGGGATTGAGAAAACTCGTTCAAAAACTTTTTCTGAAAATATATTATTCGCGACCAGTCCGCGTCATGAACTGTTTCTTTTCCAAGTTAAGAATTTCTAAATTATTACGAGGGGCATTCCGGTCAATTTCCCACCCCTCCTAAAGTCTATACACGATCGAATAAGGTCCTTTTGACGTAAAAAGGGTCTAAAACCCCTATTCTAAGTCCTATTCCATAATCTAACAAGGCTAGGGTTTGAGGAGAGAAGAGAAGAGCTTGATTTGAGAGATTCAAGAAGAGATCCTTGACGTTCTTGGTTGGTAGCTGCATCCCAGGTATGTAAGGCTAAACTAAAAACATAGAATTGTTCTCTCATGTGTCCTATTGAGGTCATAGATGAGTTGATGTTTCAAGAGTCTACATGCATGAATTATTTATGGTGTTTCTTGAAAAACTGATTTAAATTACATGTTTTCCTATATTGATGATCATCATACTAATTGTTTTCTTGAGTTGAACATTTCATGAAGAATTTGCATAACCCTACATGACTAATTTGAAAAACATGCATAATGGACTTGAGAATTGAGTCTAGAGCCTTGAGTTGAGATTGTTGAGCATGACGAGAGAATGATGATGAGTTGATAGCATTTGATTGTCTTATGAGTCTCTATAAATGAACTCTACCAATGTGTCTATTCAATTGCTTTCTAATGATTATTTTAATTCTTGAGTCATTGATGAGATTGATTGATGAAAGGGTTAAAGACCCTATGAGATACCGGTCATTGACGGGGTGTGAGTCCCTACGAGATTGGTTGAGGTAGAGGTTTTATAAGCATTGATGTCACGCCCCGGGAGGGTACCCTAGACGTGGACGGCACCCAGAGACTATTGCTAGCCCCTGAGCGAACCACTCAGCCTCATCACATTGCTCAACATCAACAAAGCGGAAAACATCATAATATGAGAACCATAGAAAAGGGCCAAATGGCCAATCATCAATCTTAACAACAAAGGATTAAGCAAAATACTCTCTTAGTACATCAGGAAAACATCAACATCAACTTCGACACCATGTCTACGAAGCCTCTAACCTGACTCAACTGTCTAATAGGGGTGCCATGACATGCCATGGCTACCGACTCAATGAAATAAAGGAAATAACATAGAAGGGTCTCCTCCAGATAGCAAGGAGGCTCACCAAAATCTGAACTTGAAACATTGGACTTCAACGGTGCGCCTGCTGAAATCCTCGAACTCCTGTATCTGCATCATAAAACGATGCAGCGCCAAATGGCATTAGTACGTGGAATGTACTGGCATGTAAAATAGCTGAATAATAGGGTAAGTACACAACAATAAAGAAACATCGACTCCACATCATACTCCATCAGAAATATCAAAAGTCTATCTAAGGCAAGAGATTAGATTAGATAATTGACTCATCAACCTCTCATCAATCATCAACATCATAGCAAGCTCATCTCAAGGAACCTCAACATCAACTCACATCAAAAGAACATCACATCGACTCAGACTCGAGGGGTCATCACCTCAATTCAAGGAACATCACATCGACTCAAGAAAACATCACATCGACTCAAGGACTCAACTCGAACATCACGTCAACATCAACATCAGAGTTCTATCAAAGGAACCTAACTGGGAGTTTCTCTAACCGACAACCATCACTTATGAGCCAGCTATGATACAATGAAGCGATGTCGTTGCCACATCCATCCAATACCCTGCCCAGGGTAAAGGACATCACATCAGTGGATCCACAAGAAAACATCAAACATCAGTCCTCTTTTGGGACAAGAAAGGAGCCATCCGCATTGCGGTTCAATCCTCTCTTCCTACGCAGGCCACGTAGTTAATGGGTTTGAGTGGGACTCACTCTCTACCCATTTCGGTGCTCAATACTCCTCCCAGAGCTCGACATGCTGATGAAACATCATCATCATCAGTCCTATAGGGACATAATACGTCATCATCAGTCACATAAGGACATGATATAGTATCTCAATATCAACATCGGTCCCAGGGGGACATAGTACATCAACATCAACATCAGTCCCATAGGGACATAGTACATCAACTCATAACATCGACATCAACATCAAAACTTAAGAAACATCATTTAGCAACTATATTTTAATGCTAAGACCTCATTAAACATCATGCTCATCAACATCATCACATCATCATCAATACCTCATCATAACATCATCATAACATCATCATCGCTCTAGATATGTTCCCTAACTTCATTATGCATGCTCCTTTTCAAACACAAGAATTATAGGGTTTAAAATGCACTTATAAAATGGATTATAATAGAAAGCAAAATAGTGATGATCATCAGTTTATGTAAGAAAATATCTTATACATAAGATAAAGTAGATTTTCTTCATGTATCAACTCTTCATATTAACTTTATCATATCAAGATATGATATTCAACATTTAGGAGGGCACATGGGAGGACATTCCCATGCTTTAGGTTAGCCTTACATATCAGGGATGTTTTGCTAACAAAATTATACAACACCTCCTCTTGATCTCTTCAACTCACTTCCCTTCAAGCCCTAACTTTGGTGACCTTTAGGAAGAATACACTTCAAAATTTGGGTGTTTGAAACCTTTTTCTTAGAAACTGACGTTTATTAGTCGGAGGGGGATATTTAGGAATTATAGGAATGGACCAATTTGCCCTCCGTAATTTAAAATAATTTATCCCCGTCCTGAAATAACACAGTCCGCGACGCGGACCTATCGCGGACAGTGTATTTTCGAAAATTCAACTCCGTCGAAAAATTTACAGAAAACATAAGTGTGGCTCCGCGACCAGTCCGCGACGCGGTCCTGTCGCGCAGGCACACTGTTTTTCGTTTTGGAACAAAAAATTATCTTCCGACTCGATCGCTCTAAAAATCGACCGAGACCCTCTTCCCACTCCATTTTCAGTGCAAGACTCACTTCGACACTTAATTAGTAACATCACCACTTCAATTTCTCATCAACCCATTATCAAGTAAATGTACGCAGACATCAATGCCACAAACAAACATCACATCATGGTAAGAACATCAATTTACATAGAGGTAGGAATGTTACCTTCCACACTTTCATCACCCTCAAGCACGAACAGGTGCGGGTACTTAGATTTCATCTCTTCCTCAGCTTCCCATGTGGCTTCCTCAACAAATTGATTCCTCCACAGGACTTTGACAGAGGCTATCTCTTTGTTCCTCAGTTTGTGAACCTGTCGATCAAGGATCTGGACTGGAATTTCCTCATAAGACAAGCTGTCTCTGACTCCCGTGCTCTCCACAGGAATTACCAAGGCAGGATCTCCTAAACATTTCTTCAACATCGAAATGTGAAACACCGAATGGATTCCATCTAGCTCGGAAGGTAAATCTAGCTCATAAGCAACCTTCCCAATCCTTCGTACGATCTGGTAGGGGCCAATATAGCGAGGGCTTAATTTTCCCTTTTTCCCAAATCTCATGACACCCTTCATGGGTGATACTTTCAAGTAAACCCAATCGTCTATCTCAAACTCTAGGTCTCTTCTCCTCACATCTGTGTAAGATTTCTGATGGCTTTGGGCAGTCTTCAATCTTTCTCGAATAATTTTCAGCTTTTCCATGGACTGGTGAACAAGATCAGGACCGATCAACTCTGCCTCTCCAATTTCAAACCACCCAATAGGTGATCTACATCTCCTCCCATACAATGCCTCATAAGGGGCCATTTGGATGCTCGCATGGTAACTGTTGTTATATGCGAATTCAATCAATGGTAAGTGATCATTCCAATTTCCTTTGAAATCAAGGACGCAGGCTCTCAACATGTCCTCCACCGTCTGAATCGTGCGCTCTGCCTGACCATCCGTCTGTGGATGAAAGGCGGTACTCAAGCTCACTTTAGTACCCAATCCTTTTTGAAAGGACTTCCAGAACTGAGAAGTAAATTGGGCTCCTTGGTCCGAGATAATGGACAAGGGAACTCCATGCAACCTCACAATCTCTTGGATATACATCTTGGCATACTCCTCTGCCGTGTTGGTCGTCTTGACCGCCAGGAAGTGCGCTGACTTCGTCATTCTATCCACAATCACCCATATGGAATCATGCTGTCTCCTCGACCTCGGTAGACCAATGATAAAATCCATGTTAATCATCTCCCACTTCCATTTTGGAATCTCAAAGTTTTGGGCCAAGCCAATTGGCCTTTGATGCTCAACCTTTACTTGTTGACAATTTGGGCATCTCGAAACAAACTCCACAATATCCCGCTTCATTCCACTCCACCAATAGACCTCTCTCAAGTTGTGATACATCTTGGTGGAGCCTGGATGAATGGAGTATCTAGTGTTATGGGCCTCAGCAAGAATCCTCTCTCGGACACCATCAACATCGGGGACACATAGTCTATTCTGGTATCTTAATACCCCATCTCCCCCTTTGGAGAAGACCATCACTTTTTGCTTTTGAACATCCTCCTTCAATTGAAGTATAATAGGATCTCGATCCTGCTTCTCTTTTACCTCAGTCACTAAGGACGATGCAGACCCATTCTGAACATTAATTCCTCCCTCGTCGTTCTCCTCAAGCTGGACTCCCAATCGAGCCAACCTATGCACTTCCTTCACTAACTCCTTCTTTTCTCCTTCAACATGGGCTGTGCTACCCATAGACAACCTGCTAAGAGCATCAGCAACAACATTAGCTTTACCTGGGTGGTACATGAGGCTCATGTCATAGTCCTTGAGCAATTCCAACCACCTCCTCTGTTGCAGGTTGAGCTCTCTCTGACTGGAGACATACTGTAAGCTCTTGTGGTCCGTGAACACATCCACATGCACTCCATACAAGTAGTGACGCCAAATTTTGAGTGCAAACACCACTGCCGCCAACTCAAAATCATGGGTCGGATAGTTCTTCTCATGAATTTTGAACTGCCTGGAAGCATAAGCCACCACTTTACCTCTTTGTATTAACACACACCCCAATCCAACTCTTGACGCATCACAGTATATTACAAAACCTTCCGTCCCGTCAGGCAAGATCAAGACAGGTGCAGCAGTCAACCTAGTCTTTAGCGCCTGGAAACTCTTCTCGCATTCTTCAGACCACTCAAACTTGACCTTTTTCTGGGTCAGTTTGGTCAATGGGGCGGATAGAGAAGAAAAGCCCTCAACAAATCTGCGGTAGTAGCCTGCCAACCCCAAGAAACTCCTTATGTCAGTTGGAGAGGTCGGTCTTGGCCAACTGGCAACCGCTTCAATCTTTTGACCATCTACTCGGATCCCATCACCTGAAACCACATGACCTAGGAAGGCCACTGATTTGAGCCAAAATTCACATTTGGAGAACTTCGCATACAACTCCTGGTCCTTAAGAGTTTGAAGTACGACTCTAAGATGTTTAGCATGTTCTTCCTCACTCCTCGAATATACCAGAATATCATCAATGAACAATCACGAACCTATCAAGGTAGGGCCTGAACACCCTATTCATCAAATCCATAAAAGCTGCAGGTACATTCGTCAACCCAAAGGACATGACCAAAAACTCAAAGTGGCCATATCTTGTCCTGAAAGCTGTCTTTGGGACATCACATTCTCTCACCTTTAACTGGTGGTAACCCGATCTGAGGTCTATCTTCGAAAAGCATGAGGCACCTTGAAGTTGGTCAAACAAGTCATCTATCCTGGGAAGAGGATATTTATTTTTGACTGTGACCTTGTTCAATTGCCTATAATCTATGCACATTCTCAATGACCCGTCCTTATTTCGTACAAACAGAATGGGAGCACCCCAAGGAGAAACACTGGGTCTAATAAAACCTTTTTCTAACAGATCCTTCAACTGCTTCTTCAACTCCTTCAACTCAGCAGGGGCCATTCTATATGGTGGAATCGAAATAGGCTGTGTCTCAGGAAGTACATCAATACCGAAGTCGATCTCCCTATCAGGAGGGACTCCAGGTAAATCCTCAGGGAACACCTCAGGGATGAAATTCATTCACAATTGGGACCGACTCAAGAGTAGGGGACTCAACATCATCAGATTTAACCCGTACAAGGTGATAGATACACCCTTTTGAGATTAATCTCCTCGCCCTCAGGTAAGAAATAAATTTACCCTTGGGTGCAACATAACCTCCCTTCCACTCTAGGACCGGTTCATTAGGAAAATGAAATGTAACAACTCGGGTCCTACAGTCTATAGATGCATGACAAGCATGGAGCCAGTCCATACCAAGGATCACATCAAAGTCAACCATCTCCAACTCCACCAAATTGGCCAAAGTGTCCCTATGATAGATAGACACTATACAGTCTCTATAGATCCTCTTAGCCAGAATTGACTCACCAGTAGGAGTCGAAACAGTGTAAGGCTCAAGCAAACACTCAGGAAGAATCTCAAACTTATTAGCCACATAGGGTGTCACAAATGATAAGGTGGCGCATGGGTCAAGTAATGCATAACAATCATAAGAAAAGATTCGGAGCATACCCGTAACAACATCTGGAGAAACCTCTTGATCCCGTCGATTTCCCATCGCATACAGACGGTTCGTCCCGCCTCCTGCATTTGTAGTAGTAGCCTTCTGATGATTACCCTCGGGGGGCGCTGTAGAAGACTGAGCTCGATTACCTCTATCACTCCGCCTCTGATTTCTCATAGGGCACTCATTCTGGAAGTGACCAGGCTGTCCACAGGTAAAGCAAATACTAGTGCCATCACGGCACGCGCCAAGATGCAACTTACCACATCTGCTACAAGGGGGCTTTCCTCTCGGACCTTGAGCAACACTGGCTTGGGACTGAGGTCCCTGTGCTCTGAAGTTCTGATGGCCATAGGATCTCTGATCATACCTGTTTTGCTGAACAGGTGGTGCACTCGCCACCGAAGGTGCATGGCTAGAAGACTTCTTTTAAAAGAAGGTCCTATCACCTTTGTTCTGTTTCTGTTGATTAGGCTCATGCCCTGCCGATTTAGCTTTCTTCTTTTGCTGCTCTTCTCTGTCCTTCTTTTTGTCCTCCTCAGTCTGCTGAGCATAGACCATAAGTCTAGCAATATCCATGTCTGGAATTAGCAATGCTGCCTTGCACTCCCTCTTCACATGCCTGCCCAACCCAGACACATACTTCCTCATTCTTGCCCTCATATCTCTGGAGCGTATCTGGACAACTGAATGAACTTCAAGTTGTACTCTTTGACCGTCAGCTCCTCTTGTTTCAGATTCACGAACTCCTCAACTTTTTCCTCCCTCAACTCTTGGGGAAAGAAGTGATCAAGAAAGGCACTCTCGAACTCCTCCCACTTAGCCGGTTCAGCATCCTCACCTCTAATATCCTCTCACTGGTTATACCAGACATTGGCAACATCCTTAAGCTGATAAGAGACCAGCTCGACTCCCTCCACCTCAGTCGCATGCATAGCCCTCAAGATTTTACGCATCTCATCAATGAAGTTTCGTGGGTCCTCCTCAACCTTTGACCCGGTATAGACTGGTGGGTTCATCCTCAAGAAATCTTTCAGCCTAGTTGCAGTTGTAGGCTCTTGGGAACTGGAGCTAGGGCCTGGGGACCGCGGCTGCTACTCTGAGAGGCCACTAACTGGGTAAGCATAGCAATAGCTCCCTTGAAGTCTGCTTCCGAAGTGGAGGCTGACTGAACAGGAGGTGCTGGCGGAGCCTCAGCAGCTCTATCAGGTCGTCCCCGTCTCCTTGTCCCATGCTGATTTGGGGCCTCGGGTAAAGGATTCTCAGTATCAGGGATTGAGGCATCTCTTTGGGCAGCAGTACGTTTAGGAGGCATTATCTGCAAACGCGTAACGCACGAATTAGAAAGGGCTTCATAGAGCCAAGCTCTAACGCACGAACTCAGAACATCAAAGAAGGGTAACCATTTCCTAAATGCCCTGTAGCATCCTGTTTATGAAGTGTGGTGCACAACACACGCATAAATAAGACTCTACTAGACATGGCTTCATAGACTCCCTAGGACTCTTGAACTCTGTGCTCTGATACCAAGTTTGTCATGCCCCGAGAGGGTACCCTAGACGTGGCCGGCACCCAGAGACTATTGTTAGCCCCTGAGCGAACCACTCAGCATCATCACATCGCTCAACATCAACACAGCGGAAAACATCATAATATGAGAACCATAGAAAAGGGCCAAATGGCCAATCATCAATCTTAACATCAAAGGATTAAGCAAAAATACTCTCTTAGTACATCAGGAAAACATCAACATAAACTTGGACACCATGTCTACGAAGCCTCTAACCTGACTCAACTGTCTAAGAGGGGTGCCATGACATGTCATGGCTACCGACTCAATGAAATAAAGGAAATAACATAGAAGGGTCTCCTCCGGATAGCAAGGAGGCTCACCAAAATCTGAACTTGAAACCTTGGACTTCAATGGTGTGCCTGCTGAAATCCTCGAACTCCTGTATCTGCATCATAAAATGATGCAGCGCCAAATGGCGTCAGTACGTGGAATGTACTGGCATGTAAAAATAGCTGAATAACAGGGTAAGTACACAATAATAAAGAAACATTGACTCCACGTCATACTCCATCAGAAATATCAAAAGTCTATCTAAGGCAAGAGATTAGATTAGACAATTGACTCATCAACCTCTCATCAATCATCAACATCATAGCAAGCTCAACTCAAGGAACCTCAACATCAACTCACATCAAAAGAACATCACATCGACTCAGACTCAAGGGGTCATCACCTCAATTCAAGGAACATCACATCGACTCAAGGAAACATCATATCGACTCAAGGACTCAACTCGAACATCACGTCAACATCAACATCAGAGTTCTATCAAAGGAACCTAACTGGGAGTTTCTCCAACCGACAACCATCACTTATGAGCCAGCGATGATACAACGAAGCGATGTCGTTGCCACATCCATCCAATACCCTGCCCAGGGTAAAGGACATCACATCAGTGGATCCACAAGAAAACATCAAACATCAGTCCTCTTTTGGGACAAGATAGGAGCCATCCGCATTGCGGTTCAATCCTCTCTTCCTACGCGGGCCACGTAGTTAATGGGTTTGAGTGGGACTCACTCTCTACCCATTTCGGTGCTCAATACTCCTCCCAGAACTCGACATGCTCATAAAACATCATCATCATCAGTCCCATAGGGACATAATACGTCATCATCAGTCACATAAGGACATGATATAGTACCTCAACATCAACATCGGTCCCAGGAGGACATAGTACATCAACATCAACATCAGTCCCATAGGGACATAGTACATCAACTCATAACATCGACATCAACATCAAAACTTAAGAGACATCATTTAGCAACTATATTTTAATGCTAAGACCTCATTAAACATCATGCTCATCAACATCATCACATCATCATCAATACCTCATCATAACATCATCATCGCTCTAGATATGTTCCCTAACTTCATTATGCATGCTCATTTTCAAACACAAGAATTATAGGGTTTAAAATGCACTTATAAAATGGATTATAATAGAAAGCAAAATAGTGATGATCATCAGTTTATGTAAGAAAACTTCTTATACATAAGATAAAGTAGATTTTCTTCATGCATCAACTCTTCATATTAACTTTATCACATCAAGATATGATATTCAAAATTTAGGAGTGCACATGGGAGGACATTCCCATGCTTTAGGTTAGCCTTACATACCAGGGATGTTTTGCTAACAAAATTATACAACACCTCCTCTTGATCTCTTCAACTCACTTCCCTTCAAGCCCTAACTTTGGTGACCTTTAGGAAGAATACGCTTCAAAATTTGGGTGTTTGAAACCCTTTTCTTAGAAACTGACGTTTATTAGTCGTAGGGGGATATTTAGGAAATATAGGAATGGACCTTTTGCCCTCCGTAATTTAAAATAATTTATCCCCGTCCTGAAATAACACAGTCCGCGACGCGGACCTATCGCAGACAGTGCATTTTCGAAAATTCAACTCCGTCAAAAAATTTACAGAAAACATAAGTGTGGCTCCGCGACCGGTCCGCGACGCGGTCCTGTCGCGCAGGCACACTGTTTTTCGTTTTGGAACAAAAAATTATCTTCCGACTCGATCGCTCTAAAAATCGACCGAGACCCTTTTCCCACTCCATTTTCAATGCTGATCACGAATCCACTCTCGAATTTTCGATCCGAGCATCAGAAGATGCGTTTTTCGCACACCTCTTTCCTAGGGGTATTTTTGTAATTTATCGGGTGTTACAATTGAGTCATGGGAGGAGTATAGAGCACCGAAAGAGTGAGAGTTAGTCCAACTCGAACTCGTCAAACTACGTCGCCAAACGTTGGAGAGGCATAGAACTATCACACATATTATGGTTCCCTCGAGAGTAACGGTCCCTAAAAGCAAAAGAGGACCTATTGAGTTTGACTCCATATTGGGTGAGCTGATATGGTTTTTGAGCGTTTCTTACCTGGCAAGTTTGGAACCACTGTGGCAATATCAGGATTATTGTTGTACATTCATTGGCTCATAAGTGAGTGTTGTCGGATAAGAGAAACTCTCATAAATTTCCTACCTTGAGTACTCCGAGTCTGAGATGAGTTTTGAGATGAGATGAGATGAGATGAGGGGAGGTGAGCTTCTCTGAGATGAATTTTGAGATGAGATGAGAAGAGGAGGAGCATGAGATGAGATGAGATGAGAGGAGGTGAGCTCCTTTGACATGAGTTTGAGACTATTGATGAGTTTGAGTTATTGATGTGTCACTTGTCTACTCTTTATTCTTTCATAGATGGATAATTGATGATTTGATGTGATTTAATATTTATTTTGAGTTGATGTTGTTTCCATACTACTCTACTGATTTCTATTTTATTCAGCCATTTTACATACTAGTACATTCCAAGTACTGATGTCCACTCTGGATTGCATCGTTTTATGATGCAGAGGCAGGTACTAGAGATCGTCAACAGGCGCTCCGTTGAAGATCCGAGATTTGCAGCTGATATGGTGAGCCTCCCTACTTCGGAGGATCCACCATGATTTATTCATCTTGCTTTAGAGTTAGAGATTGGACTATTTTTTTATTTGATTTTTGGGTAGCCATGGATCTGTCATTGGCACCACATGAGTAGTAATAGAGGCTTTATAGACGATGGCTGAGCGTTGATGTTGAGACTTGTGAGCTAGTTCTTTCTACTAGCCTTTATTTTTATATATTTATTTTGAGACTTTAGATGAGATGTGCCCATTTACTTACTTATACTTTCCGTTGTTCGGTAGAGTTTACCGGTTGAATGATGTGAAGAGACTAAGTGGTTCGCTTGGGGACTAGCAGTCTCTGAGTGCCGGTCACGCCAAGGGTACCCTCCTGGGGCATGACAATTTAGTAATGATAAAAAAATTTGCATTCATTATTCAAAGTAACTTATAGTTAATCATTTCATTCATAATTGTTACTTAAACTTTTGGTTCAGTAATATTGCTATTATTTTAAAAGATAGTATACTACATGATTTGAGATAAATTTAAACCGTATAAAATCATGAATTTTAAAATTCAAGAAAAAACATAACTCAAGCATTGAGATGTTGAGCCTATGAGCAATGTGCAAAGGCTCTAACCTAGTACTAGGATGTTAGGTTATTCAAAATTAATGAAAGAAAGATATTGTGAAAATTGTTAAGCATATCAATCCTTGTCCTTGTTGCTGAATAGCTTTCTGAAATATATTTCCTTTTCCCAATCACTATCAACCTATTAATTGTCTCAAGGTGAAAATAGAGGGAATCAAAGAATCGTAAAAAAATATGCAAAATTAATCTTAAGGTTTTCAATAATTTACAGGAACTATCAAACGTATGCCTTCAGCTTGATTATCCATCATTATAAACCATATACAGAGAGAGATAAGGATAAAAGCCTGCTTGAAAATGCTCAACATAAGTGCTATGAACATATTTACATTTCAAACTACTATGATTATGATCAATATTCCTGCAAGAAGCACATATGTTCCCCCTGATGATCTTCGATATTCTGTAAGTAATATTATCCCCAAAATATGGTCACAAGAGGAAGTGTCTTAACAAATTATATTCAAAATATAGAATAATTCATGCTTTATCAAAGTAATCTGACTACTATTTTCTTATATATTTCATCTGAATAAATGATCTATGCATATGAAAGTTGAGTATTTCCTTGAAAAGGAGACCTAACTATTTGTTTATTTTTCGAGATGTTATAGTACTCTAAAAAATATTCATGGTTTTTAAATTAATCTGACTACTATCTTCTCGTCTAATTTCATCTGAATAGATAATCTCTGTATATAGGAGTTGAGTATTTCTTTAAAAAGATATATATATATATATATATATATATATATATATATATATATATATATATATATAGTAACAAGAGGATGTGCTATGCACGGGCGCAATGATATTAATTTTCTATTTATGATTTATTTAAGTATAATAAGAAGAAAAGTAATTAATTATGCTTTAAATATTCTAATCCGAGTCTTTTCCAATACTTTTTATTTTATTTGCATTTTTGAAAGTGAAATCACATTAGCTATAATTTTTTACAAAGATATCTTGAATAATGTGTTAAACAAAATCATGCAAAGTCTTATAGGGCATGTTTGTCGTAATTATTGTATTATATTATAAGTTGTAATAACAATGCTTTAGTTGAGTCTTAAGAAGTACCTTTTAAAATTCTTTTAATAGACACAAATCGAGGGAGAAAAGTAATTTGAATAAAGTTAAATTAATATTTGCTCACTTTTACTTATTCCACATACTAAAATAAATGTTCACGATAATAAAATAAATATTTATTTTTATTTATTCAATTTAACACATTAGAAGATAATTTACTAGTCTTATTATTAATTATAATAATTTTAACTCATTCAATAGAAAAGAGGCAAGAAGCATGGTATTACATATAAAAAGTTGAAGGAATATCGATAAAGTTAAAGGAATTAAACCAGGGACAATATACGGAACTAAGGGACCGTTAGATAGGACGTATTAGGAGAAAATAATCTATGTATTAAATATTGTATTAGTTAATGCTATGTTTAGTGGGATTTTTGAACCATGTATAACTAATCCATGGTATTAGTTAATACCACATACATGGTATTAGCTAATACCTCACATTTGGTGGTATATATTAGCTAATACCTTGGATTAATACCATAGGATTAAATACACAAAGACAAAAATATCCCTCAAATTCTTTTACATATTTTTGTTTTCTTGATTTTATATTTGTAGTTTTGTACTAGTAAATTTATTTAAATAAATTAGCTTACAAATTTTATTTATTTGAGGGTTTATATTTTCATAATATAAAAATAAATAAATTTACCATGTTAAATTTTTAAATTTTATTTATTTGTTTGATATTGATAATACACAAAAAAATATTTTGATATGTCAATTTTTTTTATAACTAATTTTAGTTGAGCGATTTTATTGATACAATATAAAATCCAATGATGTTAGATGTATTCTCAAAGTTGAGTGACCTCATAAGATATAAACACTATATGAAAATTACAACTTTTTGTGTAAATATAGATTGTCTATTTTACAATTGTTTATCATCTTTTCTGTTTTGATAATAGATGGTCTATCTTTATTAAATTAAAGATTGACATTTTATTAGTGATGAATTTATTAAGATTATAATTATTTATTCTCAAATAATTCTAGTGAGAAAATAACAAACATAATGACAAATTATTATTTTCCTAACTAGTTAGAAGTCATAAAACTATAATCTACTTTGATCTAATTACATGAAATAGAAAATCTCATAATAGTTCAATTGCATAATTGGAAAGAAACAATTTGTAAAATTTTACACCAAGCACAAAATTAAATGGAAGACAATAAACCAAACATGAGATGAAAAATAATTTTAGCATTATTTATCCGTCCATTAGTAATCTCTATATTATTCTTTTTTTTACCAAACGACCCCTAACTAAAATGGGCCTAAGTATCGACTGTGTGTTTGTTATTTGCTAGGTCCACCAAAACAACATTGATAAGTATATTAAAAAATAATAGATATGACCAAAGCAGCCTCAAATTCAATAATTATGTCAACAACAAGAAGCATACATGTTCACAGCCTCCTCCTTGCTATTCCCATTCCTTATATATAATAATAATACATACACTTCAACTAATACTGTTTTAACATACTATACGCTGGAATAAATTAATTTTGATAGTTAATATACGGAAGAAAAAAAAGGAAAAGAATTATTGATATAGAAAGAAAGAATAAAAGTAAAGGAGCCAGTATGTAAATTAGACAATGGGAAAAAAAACACAGAGAAGATGTGAGATAAGGTAACTGAAAAAGGTAATTTTAATCAAGTGGACCTCATGAGGTTTTTAACATTTTTCTAATGAGTCCAAAAGAGAGGCTTTCAGCGCAGACAATCAACTAATCCAAATAAACTGATTTACAAAGAATGTTGGACTCGTAAGCAAAGAATGATGATACCAGCAAGCAGAGGCAGCTAATAAATTCTCTCGGCTGTGGAAACTGGACGCAAGAAAACAACAATAACGGTTATATTGTCTTTGCTGCCTCTTTCCACAGCTTCTGTTGCTAACCTCTTTGAACACATTCCTGCTTCTTTCACTGTGTCTCTGATTATATTCACCACATCTTTCTCACTAACGACATCCCAAAGCCCATCACTCGCCATTACCTGATAAAGCAAATAAACATTACCCTTTTCCTTCTGCTCCAACTATACTATCATCATTTAAAACCCAAACAGAACCAGCACTGCAACTGTAGTAACATCATAACTTGCATAATAGTATACGCATTGTCAAATTAATTGAGAGTTGTTAATCAGCCTTGGTACAGACAATCCAGCAACATTATCAAGTCAACATTAGAAGCAAAATGATGATGAGAATGTCCTAGTATACACAGAATAATGAAGATCACGGAAAGAGGAATAATACAGAAAAGACGGGATTTACCAGATAACAGTGTTCTCTTTCTATACACAAAGGGCTGCATATCTCTCACCAGGGACCCTAATCTCCTATTTTGCTCCTTTAAGTAATCCATCCACAACTGGCTGATAAATGATCTATCAAGTTATCTGGAGATAGAAAACTAGAAAGCTAGCAAACAGTTGACTGAACACCTTTGTGGCTTAATTGGTGGCAAATTCCGCATCCCAAAGATCCTCAAGGGTAAAATGTTTATATGGTATGCAACTTCAATTTAACTGGATGGCTACCACCCAAAGACAAGCACAATGAACTCACAGGCTTAGGTAACTCTTAATTGGAGCAAGAATCCAAAGGTTTGGCTTTTGGACCCACTTTTTTTGAACAATAACAACTATGCATACCTTATTATAATGCCTTGAAATGACCTTTTGAGTGTCCTTCAAAAATCTAATGCACTTCACAAATTCCAGTGTCAGCATTATACTTTCGCGTCCCCACTCCACTCCCTTTCCCCACCTAAAATATTCATGATATCAGTTAAATTAATATCCAACCCCCTATTAAAACCAGAGGAGAAAGGGACAAAACAAAAACAGAAAGTCTGAATGTACCCATACATTTCAAAGTCAAAGTAAAAACTCTGACTGTACTTATACATTTCAATGTCAAAGTAGTAAGAGTGGGAAGCAACAATGGCCAAGGAAACATAGGGCCTCAAACCAACAAATGATATTAGTAACAGACCGGAGTCCACGCCCTTAGCTGTATGTTATTTGTCATTATCTTTAATGGAAGTTGAAAATCAGACATTCATGTAGGAAGTACTTGTGGAACAAGGCAGTATGTGCCTGGAAATAACTTGTTCTGATACAGCCAGAGATAAGAAGCCAAATACAACAACAACAACAACATACCCAGTGAAATCCCACAAGTGGGGTCTGGGGAGGGTAAGATGTACGCAGACCTTACCACTACCACACAGGTAAGAAGCCAAATCTAATCAGAAAATCAACTTATTTGGTCTGTAAGTGGGTAAAATGTGGTCACATATAAACATATAGATAGATTCACTACTAGAATTTGATAACAATAAGTACTCATTGAAATATCACAGAATGAAATTTTCTTCTCGAGTAAACTAAGTTCCATAAATATGGAAGATCTATTGGTTGTAATCCTTACAATGTATTCATCCTCGGCAGAAAGAGTAGTCGAAGTTATCTCAGGTTCCGCAGTTACAGCTGGCTTCAGATCATCATCACCGATAGACCTTGTGACCTAGAGAAAGTAAATTAATCAGATTACTAAATGATAATACAACATCTATATTTTGGAAGATCCTAAATGACCAACTGTTTCTTCCGTTGTTTTCCTCACAAGGCCTGCCAAAATCACCAACTGTTGAGACAATGCATCCTATTTATAATTGGTCTCAGCCAAATACATATCCATTGCTATTTGCTGCTAGTCTAGAGGTGTCAAGCACCCTGACATAAGTTTTGTATGTGAAATATTTTCCATACTTCTATAACACAAATCATTAACTTAACATCTTATACAATACATGAAGAATGAGTCTTCATTGACTACTAATTCTGATATTAATACATTTATAACTTGTACAACAACTTGATCATTGAGCTTCATGATATCTGAATATAGCTGTTAATGAATGAATACCACTTTCCCTTTAAAAAAAAGATTGAACAATGTGTATATACATTTAGAATATGCACCAGTGCTACTTTTTTCAACATCAAGTAGCTTATAGGGAGTATCTATTTCAAATGGAACTGGGATCAGAAGGCAAGTGAAAATCTTACAGACAAGGGATTCTCCTGATCAGAAATATAACAAGGGAACTACTCCAACCAACTGGGAAATTTGCATAAATACAGACTTCCAGAATATATAAATGCATATAGAAGGTACAAACAAGAACATCCAAGCCGAAATTGAGAAATCGGCAAGAAATTGGTATAAATGGAATAAGTAAAGTGTGCTCTGGATATTATCATTAAGCAACGCTATGAAAATATGTGAAACGGGAAAGACTAACCTGGAGAGCCGCATCACCCACCCTCCATGTATCCACTTGCCATTTGACAAGGCCACCTGCATGGATAATACGTTCCCGCTCCTCAAGACAACTTGCAACATGATCCTACAACAGTACCATATATAAGTGGAAATGCAAAGCCTTCTGATTCATCAGAAAGTTGACTATGAAAATGAATGATCTCACCCTACTTAGAGCATATGGGATCCCAGATCGACACAAGATTGTTTTGCAATCACCAGCATTAGCAACAATAAGTTTGTTTCTGATGATAAGAGCAGCTATTGCAGTACAACCAGGGTGCCAATCTTTCTGAACTGCTCCCTTGCGTTTGCAAAAAGAATCAAGCTGTGTCCTAAATGCAACATCTGTCTGTATGAACGCTTCAAAAAGCGCATCAGAGGGACTGCAAAGTCATAAACATCCAAGAGTTGAGTGTCTTGATTCTTTAAAAACTTCTTGGTCATTCAAACAGATACAAAATTGGAGAACAATCACAATTTAAGCACGTAAAACCTGCAAACTGAACCAAGATTCTGCAAAAATCCTGGTAAAGCTCCAGAGGAAAACTCAGCAGCTGCTGAACCTGTAGGCACACTAGTTAAGACTTCCATATTCCATTGAAGGATGTTTCTAATAAGTTTACAAGAAAAAGGGCTTCATAGTGGCTGGTATCTCCATTGTCTACTTAAATATAAAGTACAATCACTTAGATAAGAAAATTACATTAACATCGTTGCTATTAGAATACCAATAATTCTAATATTTTATTTTTTTTATAAGAACAAAAGTATTCAATTTTAAAGAGCATGGAGAAGTGGAAAGTTTATTTTTGAGTATAACAAACAGAAAATATCAAGGAATCAAATGCTAACACAGTTTACAGATAAAAAGGATGCTCTCTGCAATAATGCCAAATTAGAGTGAGGTTAGTATACTCCAACAAAAGGAGTTCACCATTCAATCATTTTGTCAAATGTTTTTGGACATGACAAGATTATGTTAAAAATACACTAATAATAGCAATATATAACTGAAAGCAACCAATTTTCTGTCCTCGATTTATTCCATCATCTTGCAATTCCATGCATCTAAGTAAATGAAATTTAGCAAACCAACCATCTAAGGTTGGCTTTGTTGCCACCCATCTTATCCCAAGTTAACCAATCCCCTCTCCATCTCAAAAGAAAAAAAACAAATCTTATCATTTCATTTAGTAGAGAACATCAGGTCAGAATGATAAAACCTCCAGTGTAGTGGTCTTGCAATGAGGAATATAACTGGGCAATGTTGATCTGACATAAGAAACAAGTCGTTCCAGCCAATTAAACGTTCCTCCCCACAAAATAATCAACATCCAAGTGGTCCCCACAAGAAATCTAGAAAGAGAAGGCACTTTGCTCTTGACACAAAGGGATACAACAACAACATACCCAGTGGAATCCCACAAGTGGAGTCTGGGGAGGGTAGAATGTACACAACCCTTACCACTACCTCATAGAAGTAGAGAGGTTGTTTCCTGGGAATCCTCGTCTCAAAAACCCATAAGCAGAATAAGCTAGATATGACAAAAGGGAAAGGAAAAGGAACAAAAAGAGCGACTATTAACGAAAAGCACATGTCAATATATAACACACATACAACAGATAATGACAACACATGATATTGACACAAAGGAATAGAGAAAAATAAAGAAGGGAGGGTTAAGACTGTAAGCATGTCCCCACCTTCTTACCTAATGGCACGCCCCGTCCATTGAAGCAAATAAATTAAAGTTGTTTGTGCTTTTTATGGAAAGGATAATTGTTGAGTAAATGGAGAAGTAAATAGATTTTTGAAACAGGATTCAGCAGTGATAAGGCATTAATTTATTTATATATAAATCATAACCTGGTAAAGTTACAATTCTTTCTTTTAGGAAAAGATAACTGTATATTCAAAAAATTCCATCATCCAAATAATAATGAAAGTGACCACTAACAGCACATAGGGTTAAAACCAGAAGACCATAAGAACTAGTCAATGGAGCTTTACAATTTCCCAAAGAAAGCAACAAAAAGTTCTATATCCCCCACCATATCCCATTTACACCAAAAATATAGAAGACTAAGGCAATTCATTCTGATTATTTGAATGTGTTGCTTTTGTCTTCAAAGCCTCTTGCATTTCTTTCCTTCCACAATGTCCATCAAATGCTTGCACGAATCAATTCCAACCCCTCCTCTCTTTTCTTCCAATCTCTTTCCAGGAGTCCATCATACTTTTATAGTTTTGGGAACTGCCCAACTCACTCCAAGTATACACAAGAATACGTTCCACAGATTTGTAGTTGTTTTACGGTGTAAAAATAGATAGCTATTTATTTCAGCATCCTGGTCACGCAAAACATCTTGAGCAGATCTGTCTACCTCTTCTCTGTATTACTTCATGAGTCAAAAAATCTTTTCTCCCGACTAACCACACAACAAGAAACTTTCAGGGGAACTTTGGCTTACCAGATTAGCTTCCAAGGCCAATTCCTAATCCGCAGTTGGCCAGTATTTCCCCTCCAATAGCATGACTTCCCGGTGAACGCACCCTTGCTGTGAAGTTTCCACACTAGTCTGTCAGGTGCATTGGTAGTTACATAAATATCATTTATCACCATAAGAAAGTTTACAACTCTTTTAACCTCCTAATCATAGGACCCTCTAAATGTGAAATTTTAGCCTAGAGTGCTCCACAACTAAGCTATAGTGGCCCTAGTCAGTTGACTGAGGAGGATTAGATCAGAGATGAGAGATTTTTCAGTTCGCCCATCCAAAAGTTCATTCCAGAACTCAATCTTCAGGCCATTACCCACCTTGAGTTGAATATTTTCTTGAAACTAAGGCCACAATCTCCGATTAGCCTTCCAGACACTTGATGTGCCGCTGAAATACGACACTTCTGGTGCTTTAAACTTAGAATTTTGCGTGTTCTCTAGCGCATTATAGTGGATTTGAGGTGTGCTTGTGTTTATTTTTGCAGGAATCAGGATTTGGGGTGATTTTGGCTAAGTGTTGCAGACTGGTGCTGATTTTTGGCTTTTATGAGTCCATCTATGGGCCGTGGTTTGATCCACGAGCCGTATATGGTATTCATGGATGAGAGACAGTAGCACTGGACAAATAGTGGAGAACTACGAAGACATAGTACAAGTCGTAGTCCAATCTATGACTCATAAACCAGGTCGTGGAAAGGAGCTAAAGAAATTCAATTGTTCCGGTCTATGAGGGATACTACAACTCGTAATTCAAAGTACGAATTGTAGATTGAGGCTTGTAAAGAAACACCTGACTTTTCTGCAGTAATTTAAAGCATGACTCCTAAAACGGCTCGTGGGACATGCCGAATCCAGTTTTCCTTGTTCGTCTAGAATTTGATTTTCCTTGTCTTTATATATGATTTTTGGTCTTTCCTATGAATGTTACGCACTCTATTACTTTCAAAACTTAGACAAAAATTGTGATATCTTATTTTGGGACTTGTTCATAAATCTGAACGACGTTCGTATTGCAATTCAAGTGAAGATTTTTGGGTTTTCATTCTTCTATTTCTCGTTGTAAGTTCATAATTATGCAAACATCAATTATCATTGATTCTAATATAATAAATATGAGTAGTTAAACCCACAACTAGGGTTGTGGGAACCATGAAGAATTGACAAAGTAAAACCCGAATAATTGGTAATCCTTGGAAAGTTTGCATGCATGTATTATTTATCTCTTCCCTTTGATTGTTTTTTAATGGTTGCAAACATTAGAACTCACCTTATTCTTACTTGCCGAACCTAGGGAGGTAACAATGAGAAAAAGGATACATAACAGAGATTTGACATGATTACACTCATCTAATTAGCCTAAACGAACCTAGGGATGGCTAAATCTGGAACCATGGTAAGGGTTAATAGTGCACGCACCTGGAGACGAACGTAGTCACATGGTGAAAGTCATCTATTTACCAAATCTAGGACTTAGGTGAATTTAACCATCTAGTTCTGCATGTTACACACTAGAAAAGGTTACCATTATGAGGTTATACTGCGTTATGAATTCATGGGGGACACAATACCCTAGTTGCATTCTTTCACTAGTTTTGTTATATTTTTTTTGAGACAGTAACAATTTGTATTTCTATTTCCAAAAAAGATAGAACCTGCCAGCACATGTTATAGGTTCCTAATTACAATTTTAAGAGAGTATATAAGGAGATCTTCAAACCTATGACAAAAATTACAGGGATCCTAAGACATTCACAACTAAATCTAGATCTTTCATATACTCTTGTTTACACCAAAAGTGAAACAAAACAAGACAATTCATTTTCATCTTCTTGATGGTGTTACTTTTATTCTGAAAACATCTGAGGTTCCTTTCTTGCCACGTTGACCACCAGATACAAGCAAGTATGATTTGTGACCAGAGATGTTGGCATAGCTTCTCCATAACTTCAGGGTTTGGGTTACTCTCCTTGGCGTCACCCAATTTAGTCCTTTTGTATTGATGAATAGGTCCCACAGCAGGTTAGTGATTTTACAGTGAATAAAAAGATGAGTCACAGTCTCAGCCTCTTCTCCACATTGGAAACATTTGGGGCTGAGATGGATACCCCTCCCCATGATGTTTTCTTGAGTCAAAACGGCATGTTTAGCAAGTAGCCAAGTAAAACAAGAGACTATAGGGAATTTTGGTTTTCCGGATCAGTTTTCAGGGCCACCCTTTGATCTGATTATTAAAGGGATTAAACTTCTTGTAAGCCACCTTGACACTGAATCTGTCTTGCTTGTGACCCTTCCATTCCACACAATCTTGGCTAGTGTTGTCTCCTCTGAATTGTTCTAGAATTCTGTAAAACTCTACAACTCTCTGGATCTCCCAATCATTGAAGTGTCTTCTAAAGCTCAGGTTCTATCCTTGGTTTGACCAAACCTCTGCCACAGTAGCCATCTGCTGCTAGTTGAGTATGAAGACATCCAGGAAAAGAGTTTTTAAAGAACCTTGTTCCAGCCAACTATCTTCCCAAAATGAGACCTTTGCACCATTTCCAATTTCAATTTTGCAATTCCCTTTAAGTTTTGGCCAAGGATTCCTTATGCTTCTCCAAAGGCTGGTTCCATAAGTGTTTGTCACCATGCAAGTTGACCAGTGATCTTTCATTTCATATTTTGCCTGAATCACCTTCTTCCACAATGTTTGTACATTGGAGGCTAGTCTCCAAAGCCATTTCATCAATAGGCATTGATTTTGAGTCTTCAAGTTTCTCAACCCCAGGCCTCCAACTTGTAGCTCCCAATCAAGGCTTTCCACTTGACCGGGTGAAACTTTTTTGTCTCACTGTTCCCTTCCCAAAGAAAGTTTCTTCTTAGAGCATCCAGTCTATCAATTACTACATCAGGAATGGGGAAAAGGGACATCAAATAAGTAGGCATAGAGTCCTAGTTTCGTAATACTTGCGTACAAATTGATTTTGGATTAGGTTTTATTTACTATTTATTCAATTATAAACTCCCTCCTAGAAACAAACTGATTAATAACTCGAGTTCACTTTAACTGAGCTAAGTTTGAACCATATTCCTGGTGGGATCAACCCTAACCTTGGTTAGATTCTACATTTGATAGCGACCACTTACGCTTCTATTAAGAGGTGCAGTTTGGGCATGATCAACACTACAACTAAAATTTTCCAAGGACATCAGTGATCCAGTGACTTTGAAGTCCATATTTCTCAATGATGATTCTTTTCCATAGAGGCACTTCCTCAGTACAACCATTTTTGCAAAAGACAAGGGTTTTGGAGACTGAGGTTCTTAATACCTAATCCCCCCCCCCCCCCCCCCCGCTTCTTGTTAAGTGTTACAACATCTCATTGTACAAGGTTGTAACCTTTTTGCTCCTTGTTTCCATTCCACAAAAAAGTTCTTCTGAGCAAAAATCTCAATACTCTGTGGTATAGGAAATAGGCTCATCACATAGGAAGGAAGGGAATCCAACACAAAGTTGACTAGTGTTTATCTCCCTCCTAAGGACACATATTGACTCTTCCATCTTGCCAATCTCTTGTCCAATTTATCTAGCACTTCTCCCTAGACCTCCATCTCTTTGTTCTTTGCACCCAGGGGCATCCTTAGGTACTTTGTGGGTAAGGCAGCTACATGGCATCCAGGATTACTTGCTAACATATCCATATTATCAACTTTGTTCACCGAGTAAATACAATTTTTTTGGCAATTAACATGAACACTAGAAATACCTTAAAAAATAGTAAGGATAGACCAAATATGTCTGATTTGTGATACTTCAGCATCACTATTAGTGAGTCATCTACACAAAGCAGATGTGTGACTCAACATTTCTGGACAAAGTTGGTCCATGTCAGAACATACTTCTGACCTTCTAAGCTGCTGAATTAGAAGAGTGGGCAACAAGACTCAAAAAAGGTTGTGAAAACTGATTCCATCATGTATTTGGTGGTCAGTCTAGACAGAAAGGAATGGTAGATGTTTTGAAGATAAATCCAATTCCATTCACAAAGTCAAATGGAATTGTTTAGTATCTTTACTATTTTGGTATAAACAATTATGTATAGATGATGTAGATCAAATCATAGAGATAATAGGAAGTTTGTAAGTTTTGTTTGGGTCATGGTTGTAACCCTTTTTTATGGTGGCCAGCATTTCCTTAATGCTAATACTACTTACCACAAAAGCAGATGTGCGACTCCACTTTCATCTTCTCTACGCCCCCACACGTGAGCATAGAAACCCTTTTACCAACCATTTTCCCTTGCCCTCCTGCTCATGTGGTTAAGCCCTTCCATAGCTAAGATAAATAAAAAGAAGTGGTATAGGACTACCCTGCCTCAACCCCTCTCATACAAAAAGTAGCCTTCATTATTGCCATTTATAATTAGAGAAAACTTTACATTAGATGCAAAAACATATCCAGCTGACCCATATTTTACTAAAACCCATGTCTTCTAGCACCTACAGTAGAAATTTCTAGTTAACATGGTTGTATGCCTTCTCTAGGTCATTTTTGTAAGATTCCTGGAACTTTTTGTTTCACTCCGGAATCCACTAGTTCATTTGCTAAGAGAGGCGCAGCCGTAAATTGCCTACCATTTAGAAAAGGCATTTGGCGTTCATTTACTAGTTTCCCCATAACTGATTTCAATCTTTCAGTATTAAGATTGGAAAGTATCTCGTAGACACTTTCTATTAGACTGATAGGTCTGAAATTGTTAAGCTCTTCAGCTCCAGCTTTCATCGGTATTAAGCCTAGAAGATGACACTGAAAGACTTTTCAAATAACTCCTTGTGATGGAAGTTAAGAATAGTTCCTAGCAGATTCTCTTTCACAGCATCCCAACAAACTTCGAAGAAACACATTGTCAAACCATCTGGGCTCGGGCAGTGTTATCAAAGGCGCTCTTAAAGCGCGTTTAAACCCTGAAGCGAGGGTCAAAACGTGTTGAATGTTGTGCCTCGCATAATGTGTGCTTCAGTATCATCTTCAAGATTCTAAGGCATACTTTTCCTTGCTGATGAACCTTTTAGAGACGGCAATAAAAAATTGATATTTCACTTTATCATAATTATTTTTCAATATCTTTGTTCATATACTTGACATTCATGCTTATAAACTATTAGTCTTTGACTAAATATATATATTTGTTTTGTTTTCCGAGAAAGATATATTTGTATTTTTTTTTTTCTTTGCGCCTTTATTCATTAAAGCCCATTCTTTATTTGAGCTTTGCAGTTTAAAGCCCCAATTGACCTTAGAGTTTTTGGCACTTTTTGCTTTTGACAACACTGGGCTCGAGAATGCTTGATTACGTTCATCACCTCTTCTTCAAAGAAAGGTCTTGGAAGCCAATTTTGGTCCTCTTGTGAAATAGTTGGGCAATATATAATGTCAAAACCTGGTCTCCAACTTTCTGAGTCTGAGTAGAAGTCCTTTATAAAACTCAACCATAGTAGTCTTAATTTCATTAGGTTTTACAATTTCTTCTCCTCTAATCATAATCTGTCAACTGTGTTAAATCTTCTGTGAGCAGTTCCCTAATCTTTGGAAAAACTGTGTTGTTGTCACCCTGCTTCAACCACAACACTCTGGATTTCTGTCTCCATTTCGCCTCCTCATTTTTAGCCATGTCTTCAAATTCAACTACAATGGTTGCTCTTACCATCAGTTTGTCCTCAGATAGGTCCTCTACTTTCCATTGTCAGATCAATTCCTGCCAATTCTTCTAGTGAACTGTTCTTTTTGTTGGTCATTTCCCCAAAGGTGGTTCTGCTCCAATCTTTCAGCTTCTTTTTGAGCATTCTAAGTTTAACATTTAGCTTGTAGTCTGGACAACCTTCCACAGTGAACTCATCCACCATGAATGCACCAATTCCCTGAACCCCTCCACTTTTAACCACCAATTTTCAAACTTAAAGTTTAACCTCTTTTGTTCCTAATCTTCACATTCTAGAGTGAAAAGACAGTGTATTAATTAATCTTATGTCTGAATACTCATCAACACTTCAACCATTTTCTGGTAACAAGTAACTTGCAGCACTTTACTTCATTCTACAAACCAAAAAACGAAATTTCTTTACTCGCTTATCATGTTGAATATTTAAATACCTTTCCATTTTGGATTTTCCCATCTCTATTATGAGAATTTAAAAAAAACAGAAAAGCTTTAAGAGGAACATGCAGGATTATTCTAATAGTAAATTGTTGCCATGATAATCAGAATAAGAGGAACGACGACTTATAAAGGCATAAAATATAGACACCTTACCTTGGCCTCATCTGGCAAATTAACACTCCAATTTTGAGAATACACATCTAGACAACTCAAAACGTCCCCACTGTATCTTGTGAATACTCAATGCCGACGAGACACAGATTTTTTTGGAGATTTTGAGATAATCATTTTGTAAATTGGAGTGATCAACTCACACGTGGAAACGAGTTGAGGTGTCTAGATGTGCATCGGCAAAGTTGGAGCATTTAGTTGTCAGTTGATGCCAAGTTAAGGTGTCTATCTATGTATTCTACCACTTCACTATTATTACAATCTTAGCTTGCATTGCTCTTAATTTTTGTTACTGTTATTACTATATACAAGTGCAGAAAAAGCTATATGATATTAGACACAAGGTTCCTGTTCTTCAAAAACAAAGTAGTAAAGAGATGTGGTAACATATGGTACAAATGAGTTCATCAAAAAATTACTAGACACCCACATTTCCAGCTCTTCAATCTGACAAAGCTAATGAGAACATTCAGTTAGGATGTGTAACAAATTATTTATTTCCCTTCTACATGATAGTTAACCTAAGGGTGAAATGGTAGGAATTAAGAAATTTTTTCAATCCTGTTTCCTTTAACATCCGATTCTTTTTTTCCCACGTGTAGAATACTTGGTGGTCGTTCAATTCAACAGTAAGAATCACAACAGAGAAAAGGACTTGGTGACCTACCTCGATGACCATCAAAGATTGCAAAGATGTGAATATCCTTTTCATCACACAACTGAGGCATAAGGAAGTGTCTATCTTCCATTGTTTCCCTTCTCCCACATGTTGCGAAGGAACCCCAAGACAGAACTGGACTATATATATGATCATCTGAAGAATCCAGCCATGTGCTGGCAGCAAGGGCAGTAGGAGCCTTTTTCAAAAAGTCCTTACCTTGACTGGACCAGCTAACATTCTCCTGATAGATTTGGAAATTTGTAGCATCAACACCATTTGAAGAAATAAAAGCTTCCCCTGAGGCCTTCTCCATACAGATCCTTCCAACTTCATGTTCCAGAATGGAATCAAGTTTCATAACAATATCATCAAAAGAAGGCCTATTTTGTGGATCTTTATCCCAACATCCTTCTATCAAAGAGAGTAAACTTGCTGGAGCACCTGATTGAAGATCAGCTAGAACGGGTCGTAAGCCTTCAGATACAACGGCTGCAGTAAGTTGCTGCTCAGTGTAGTTCATTTCAAGCACAGTATGGGCCTGCCACACATAGATATAGGAACCAGAAAGCATCTAAGATATATGACAGACAAAATCAACTACTCATCACTCTTTTCCCAAATGTAAAAAAGGTCATGTAATTCGGAAAAACAGTTTCTTGAATTAAAAGCCAACTTCCATCTTATATGTTTAGGAGAAAAACTGATAGTTCTCCGCCATTTCAAAAGGAGAACGGCATTCTATGAATCTTTATACCCATAAAATTGCTTCTATCTAGTAGTGAGCAGACATAAACAAAATTAGAAAATGCATGACTAGAATGAGCATGCCTTTGATCAGTGTAATGGACAACAATTAATCTATTGTAGCTATAAATATTCATTTAACATCTTCATACAGGAGAAAAGGAAATGGAAGTTAAAACATATAATCCATTCTTAAGAAAAAATCTTTTCCTATTGAATCATCTCATTGGTTTATTGATATTCCGTGTATAGCAGATGCTATCACATATACAATCATACTTACATACTTCTTCTTGGACCTTTTCCACTGTTGTAATAGCTAATAGATAAAAAATTATAGTTAAAGCAATAAGTAAGACTCATCTTCTTCCCTCATTACTTTTAACTTGAGTTCTACAGCACAGATTGTTCATACAAATTAATATATATTAGTACATAAATCAAGAACCTATTGGTCTAACTTAGTCGGCCGGTCTATTCCTCTGTAGAACCTAAGTATGGGACAGTATGGACGCAGTTCATATCGAATAGCCAACAATGTGCTCAAAAAGAGCCCAGATTAATGCGCTGACGCATCATCCCTTTATGGCTTTGAAAATCTTGAAGATCATGGTTTCGCAATTTCAGCACTGTTGTCAGGCAATTCAACATACTTTCAAGTGAAGCAACTTGTTCAGCATTTCAAATACATTCTTTTCACGGCAAGCACATTTTGTTAATCATTTATATTAATGAAATTTTCATAATAGGTGATGATGGGAAATATCACTCCAGTTAAACAATATCTCCAGTTATTTTCAAACTAAGGACTTTTGGGACTTGAAACAAGTTTGAGGCACCAAAAAGGTACAATTCAGTAGTGGTTTTGTCATTTCATAATGAAAGTAACATCAGATATATTGAAGAAACTGGTATGAGAGACTGCAAACCTACTGATACCCCAAATGTTTAACTTGTTACTGGAGAAGTAGCCTCTGAAGGATAGGTTGATACAGGAGACTTGTTAACTAATCCATCTCATAATTACCCGAACCGACATCTCATTCAATTTACTGTGCGAAGTCAGTTTCTCCCAGTGCCTTGCAATAGTAAATGGAATGTCGTAATTCGAATTCTTAGAGGTCTCCTAGAAGGATGTTTATATAAGAACAATGCTTATGTAAAGCATTGTGAGTAATTTTTATACAAACTGTCACGATCTCCTTTCAATATATGATCCACCTCAGAACATTGCATTTAAATGGCTGTAATCTGATATCTTGGTAACGTATGGCCAAATCAAGTGTAAGGTATCTAGCATAGATTTAGTCACATGGAAGCTAATACAATAATAACCATTCTATCAAGAATCGCTGAAGAAAAGAATCAGACCACAATAAATATGGTTTCATACCCCGTATTTCATGGAAGACCAAAACACATAGTGATAGATTGTCAGTTTTATCAAAAGATCAAATACTGTTATTAGTTTCATCAATTTGAATGAATAATTTTTCCAGTATCCTAACAAAATCACTTCGAGACAAACAAATACCTATAATAACAAGATGGTAACATATAACATGTACACGTCAATTTAAAGTAAAGTGTTGAGATATGCTCCCTCCGTTTCATTTGTGTAATAACTTGACTACACAAAGTTTAAAAATGGAAAGAAGACTTAAGAATCTTGTGATATTAAACTAAAGGTGTGTATAAAATATCAAAAATACCCTTTGAATAAGTCATCTCATTCTTAAAAGGGATTGTCACGAAAAAGAAAATGGAAATGTGGGAATTATAAATTTATCCCCTCTGTCCCAATTTATAGTTGTCACTTTTTTTTTTAATCCGTCCCAAAAAGAATGACTCAATAGTCAATTCCTTATTTGGCAAATGTTTATTGACACTATCAATGTTTTTCCCTAGTTAGGTCCCACTTATTTGGCAAGAAATCAATAAAGGTGTACTCTTTTATCAAAAAATACAATTATTTTAGGGGTAGTTTTGGAACATTGCGAAGTCTTCCCATATTTCTTAAACATCGTGTCCAGTCAAACTATGTCCTAGAAATAGGGACACAAGGAGTGCTAGTTATAGAAAGGTGTGTTTTTAAAGACAAAAAAGGAATTTGACGCATAAATTAAAACGAAGGGAGTAACAAACGTACTATAATATCAATTTGGTAGATCCACTACAGTAGATTAGACAGATTCTCTGCATCTCAATAGGAATTTATTATAATCCTTCCAATTTTAGAGCATGTGTACGTGAATTTTTAACTCTCAATCGTTTGAGATAATAATTAGCTGATATTACAAATTTTCTTCTTAACTTCTTCCCATTCTACATTCTGGAAACACCTTCACTTATGTTGTGCATAACTGTTAACCCAACAAAAGGAAATAGAAGTGAAGAATAATTAACTACCCAATGGAGGTTTTCCTTTTCTCATTTTTATGAAAGGTAAAATTTACATTAAATTTGATAGGAATAAAGGCTGACAATTAGCCAGCCCTAACTAGCTTGAGGTTAAGATGTAACTAGTATGGTAATTAAATGTTCATGATTTGGGGAAGTGAAAAAACACCAACCTGTGTCTCAGCACGAAGATCAGTGTATGGAACTATGCCAGTAAGAAGCTCACTGCACCATGATGAATCCACAGGCTCTTAGAATGTAGAAATACAAAAAATACATTTCAAAAGAAGTTCCAAATAAAGAATTAGTCCATGCATGTTTTAGCATAAACTGCAAACTGAGGACAGGTTAATCCTTGTTGCTGCTAGCAGCCCCATCGACGTATTTGACAACATAGCATTACTAACAAAAGAGAAAAGGATATGCCAATAGATTGGATACAATCACACAAAACTAGCTAATTATGGGAACAACCTGGTCTTTGTCATGATCCATTAAACAGAAGATAATAATAGTAGATAAAAGCAATGCTGCTGCAAACATGGAGCAGAGGATCTAACGAATAATAGAAAATAGAAGCAATGCTGCTGCAACATCGAGCCGAACATCTAACGGAAACAATTTCTCTACCTTCTCAAGGTAGGGGTAAGGTCTGTGTACACTCTACTCTCCCCAGACCACACGTGGGATTACACTGGGTTTGTTGTTGTTGCTGCAACATCAATGTGTCTCAAATTATTATCATAGGACACACAGAAGTTTCTGAAACCACATTTCCTGAAATAAATTTCTGAGACCATAAGAGGTAACACAATCTTCTGCTTCTGTGAGTACCCATACATAGTTTTTAAAATCTTATCACAATTTTGTGAAGGTGGAAAGAGGTATGTCACTAGAAAAGCTAATATGTTAGTTTCAATAATTAAGACTGAAACATAGGACTTGGGCAGTTACCCATGAAACATCTTGCATGCAAAGTCTGAACCAAACCACTTTTGACAACTCAAAAGGCTTTTCTGTGAGCAACTCGTCTATTTGATAATAATTAGGGCTGTCAAAAAAAAACAGAATACACACTAGCTGATTAACTTGCTTCTATACACAAGAATCTCAACAGATCCATGTGGATGCAGAGCTAGGATATCAAGGTAATGAGGTAAAGTAGCTGACAGTCTACAGAAGCTGCATTAATCACTGAATCGACATCATTAAATATTTTGAGCTTGTTTATGTAACCGACTATTTTTGGAAGACAACAAGTTCACATAATTTACAAAGTTCACAAGAGCTACATGATGGACAAGTAATCAATCCAGCTTCGCTAAGCAAGCAGCGGATGTGATGTGAGCATCAAATTACCAGCTATTATCCTGGAAATCCTCCGCTGTTTGTGACAGATATCAAAAGAAAAATATTTACCTTGCAGTATCACTAAAACAATGATTCTTCAACTTAAGTAACTTTGATGAAGTCAAAGCAAAAGCATTCCATTTAAATTTTCTAAAACATCTTTTTTTATTTTGTTTTGTTAACCATGGTCTCCAACCAACTTGTGCACCTCGACTAATTCCACAGATACTTGCCACCTCCAACCCGCAACAAGCACCAAGTAACTCTATCCACCAAGGCTAGAACATTTAGGGAATAATCACTTAGTATTGTCTCTGCTAGGATTTGAACCTAAGACCTCATGATACTCAACCTACTTCATTGACCACTAGCCCACACCCTTGGGAACAATTTTCTTGAGCATTTTTAGCTTCAAATTGTTGTATTTATCCATGTTCATGTTTCATATATCATTTTACATAGAGAAGATTCAGTTCAGGTGGGAGTTTTCACTAGGAAGGTTGAGGGTTAATGTATTTACAAGATATGAGACGGTTTAAGGTAGACCAGAACATGTTTTGGAATGTGAATGGCTGAGTTTCCACTTGCTAGAGATGGATTGTTTTATCCTACATGGAGCACGTGTCATGTTTATGCTAATCCTTTTACTCTAGAGTTTTTATAAAGCTAAATTATTTATTTGGATTGAATTCATTTGATGTTTTATAGAAATATTCAACCCATTGTGCTTCCAGTCTTCTCACTGCTCCATATTCATGGAGAAATCCAGCCCCGCATTATGACAACAAATCAGTGATGCTATATAGGAAGCTACTTGTTTAGAAGCAAAACAACATTCAAACAGCATATATTATTTATTGAAAAGGCATAACAAGTTATAGCAGCTAAGTAAACTTTCAGAATCACTTCCATTTCTCATTGTGATGCAAAGCAGCTGGTGACTGCACTACTTACTTCACTGTTATTCCAAAGCTATATACATCAGACTTTTCAGTGTGGATCTCTTTCGTCAGCACCTCTGGTGCCATGTAAATAAGCGTACCAACCATATTCCTCTTATGGAAACCTCCAGTTGGTTTGCCAGTTGATTTCCAGTTTTCAGTGGAAACTAGTTTAAGATTCTTTTTGTATTCCGCCAAACCAAAGTCAGCGAGATGTGGTTGCAGCTGTCTATCAAGCTGCATATAGCAAAAAATATGTCCATGAAAGTATATCATGAGATAATTGGGAGAGGGACTTATTAAAAGTAGACAATGATATAAATAAAAACTGCAAAAGAATCAGGAAGATCAAAGAAATTACAAGAATGTTAGCTGGTTTCACATCCCTGTGCACAATCCCAAGGTTATGTAGGTACTGTAAGGCTTTTGCTGTAAAAGAAGAGACCACTGTAAATTTCGCTAAAATTGGATTGATCTATTCTCATTGACAGAGGAATAAAGGAGAGAAAACAAAGTAGCCTAGACAATTCAATACATTTCCTATGCAACCAAAAACAGCAGGGTAGCTGGTGTTCTTCGACATCAAAAGCGTTACGAGAAAGAAATGTCATTTAAGCAAACATCTTGCATGCTTAAAGCCATTTTGAAAGATAGCCAGTTATAGGGAAAACCCAAGGAAGTAGGAAAAGTGTGGGATATACTTCACTTTAGCTGGAAAAAACATCTTAGCTAGCACATTACCCTTTCATCCGTAAATGTAACCACTCAATAAGATCTGGCGGAATTTCCTGACACATCCTGGTATTCGCTTCACCTCCAAATTTTCTCTTGCACTCCCACCACCCAATGAGTTTCTTTCTATATGTTTCATCATGGTTCAATAAATTCTCAATAGTTGATATAAATTTTAAACTACAAAATCTCATAGCAGTCCAGGTGACAGTAATGATTGAAGTGTCATCCAATGCCCTTTCTTTCCCTTTGTAGTCCATATATGTCATCTACTAACAATGACAATCTGATATTGTAGTCTTTCAACAGAAGCTTAATAACTTTCTATTTTTTTATAATCACAGTGTCTATATCAGCTTGCGACCAACTCAACTAAATCCATGGGGGCATCAGCTACCTCCCACCAGCATGTCTATCCACTAAAGATTGGAGGGATGAAAAAAAATCACCTAGTGTTTTTTGCCTCCACTAGGAATTGAACTTGCCATCTCATGGCTCTTAACTCACTTCATTATTAAATATTTGCCTAATCACACTCAGTTGCATGGCATTCTCAATGCAAGTTTCACAAGATTAATCGCTCACATGATCCTTCATGGAAAATGCTATAAATTCCTTGGAATTACGTTACATCATTAACCTTATTAGATAGGTTAAACAATCCCTACACCAAAAAAATGAACTCTGTACAATCCATGATTATGTTGAGAAAGACAAACAGCTGGAAAATGCACATGATAACACACCTAGATGAGCTGCGATTTCAAGTGCCTGTCTGATACTTGGACTCCATTCATCGGCGTGTAATTTCCTGGCTAGATTTCCAGACTCATAGTATTCAAAGAAAAACATGTAATTTGGCGGCTTGGCATGCGCCCCCACTAGCTTTGCTATCCCCCAATGATCCAATGTGCTATATTCAAAAGACATTTTAACAAAACTTAACAAATAAATAAATTAACTAAGCTCGAAAACATAACCATAACTCATGATATTCTTTTAGGGGAACACAACAACTAGCAGGGAGTATTTTCATATGGCTTGGTATTCTTGCTTTGTCAGTCAAGAATGGTAATTTTGTATATCATTCTTTTTCATTTTCAAGTGATACAATTTGCTACTTCCACTCTTTCAAAAAAAAAATTAAAGGCTTGGAGTATGAGATAAAATCTTCTATTGTTAGTCTCAATTCCTGAAATCGAATTCTTAATATTCCAAGTAGAATTAACATAATCAAAAACTAATAAAAAGTACAACAATTGCCAATTTTTATTGTTAAAATATTTAGAATATATGAAAAGGTTTTGGTCAAAAACTTTTATCTTATCAAAAAAAAATCGTTTGACTACCAATATTTCACATTAAGACACTCAACCTTTTTACCTAATATTTTTAGAATTTTTGGTGTGTGAGGTTAATTCACTCAGATCATTTTAACGAAGCTAGATCAAAACCCCACACACAAACAATTTGCTCATAGGTAAGGAGAAAGTAAGAATTACTTGCTTTACTGTTCCAAAATGATTTTCTTTTCACACCAAAAGACACAAAGAAACAAATTAATCAAACAAAATAAGGGGAGGAAATTCACCACAATAATTGCAGTTCTTTATGGAATTTATCAATATCTTCAGATGTGGACAAGATGGGTTTTTTAACAGCAACTCTTTTACCATCAAGAATGGCTTCATACACAACACTTTCAGCCCCTGCAACCAAATAAAGATTAGTAAAACTGGTATGTAGTTGCATGTCCGTAGAGATTTGAAGTGTAAAATGAATAAGACCTCGAGCAATAGGCTGAGACAGAGAATAATAAGGAGGAGGGAGATGAATGGGTATTTTTTGGCTGGTACAACACCCACGAATGCAAGTGTTAGGTTCCAAGATTTCCAGGCCCATGTTCAACAATTCCCTGTCTTCTCTTCCTCGTGAAAATGTATAAGGACATTAAGGAATGGACAACTGAACAGGTGATCATATTCTTCAGTTAAACGTGGACCCAAGTGACCCAATTGGAGGAACTTTCCGTGGTTGGTAAGCAACTTCGTCCACCATTGGCCCACCATATGATCAAATACACATTTTTTGCCACGTCATTGTCTTTTCAGAAAACCAGTTTAGTGTACACATGTGTGTACTAAATAATTATTAAGTATAAAAAAAAAAAACAAATTATTAGACTAAAAATAATTGAATGTACTTTTGATTTTATGTGTCTTTTTTTATCATCTAATATTCATATTGAAGCTTCGATTAAATTTGAATCGCAAACTATAGGACTCATTTAGGGATTGAGTTCTAACAGAATTTTTCATATTTTCTATTACAATATTATTCAAATAATAAAATATTTACTTATTATTTGTTTTCTTATTTGAAACTTTTAGCAAGAGAACGAACATAGTAATCTCAACTACTTGGATCATATATTTAAACGCTATAATTTATATTGAATATCAATTTATAGTTCTTTTGGTTAGGGGTTGTAAAGTCATATTCTGAAAGCTCCTTTAATTTTTAAATAAACATATATATTCCTTCTAAGCATGCATGCATACAAATAAAAATTGAAGCTAATAAAAATGCAAATAAATTATCAACCAATACGCATATAAATTACGGGATGATATAATATTATGAAAGAGAAAAAAATACTATTACCTCTAAACCCATCGATATATAAGTGTGTTGCTTAATCGTGAAGATAAGTCTACTCCTTAAATAGATAATATGTGTTCTAGTGTTATTATTAATCTGGAATTAGTATTGGATTGTAGAACTTTATGTTTCGCGTGTTAACTTGTTTCAATCATAAATATTATGTAAATAGTTGGTAAAAAAATTTGATCTTTTTTCATACTTTTTGGAGATTTTTTTTCCTATTTTCTTGGACATTTTTTAGACCCTTTTTTTAAAAAATTTATTTGTTTTGTTTTGGGACGTTTCTTTTTTTTTTTTTTAGAAAAAAGAACTTTTTCATTATTGTTTTGAATTTTTTTGACTATTGGGTATGTTGTTGTAGTTGTTGTTTTGAATTTTTTTGACTATTTTCTTTTTGGATCAAGTCTATTTTTGGGATGATTTTTAAACCTTTTTGGGACTTTTTCGATTTTTTATTGGACTTTTTCTCTTTTCATTTTAATTATTATTTAAATTTTTTTTTGACTATTCTCTTTCTAGATCAAGTCTATTTTAGTTGAAAAATAATTATTTGTGTAGAAATTTAACCTTAATAAGAAAATCTTCTCCATTTAATTTTCATTATGTTTATTATATTTAATATTTAATACTATTAAAATGATAATAGAATAATTAAAACAAGATGAAAAATAAAGTTTTCCTTAACTATTTTCATTTTAGATCAAGTCTATTTTTGAAAGTTTTTTCTATTTTTGGATTGTTTTTAAACCTTTCTTCTGGACTTTTTTCAAGGTTTTTTTTCTAGACATTTTTTCTTTTTTAAAAACTTATTATTATTATTATTATTTTAATTTTTTTTAACTATTTTCTTTTAGGATCAGGTCTTTTTTATTTGGAAAAGGATTCGTTGTATAGGAATTTAACCAACAACAATAACATACCCAGTGGAATCCCATAAGTGGGGTTTGGGGTGGGTAGAATGTACGCAGACCTTACTACTACCTCATAGAGGTAGATAGGTTGTTTCTTAGGAAACCCTCGTTACAAAAATCCATAAGAATAATAAACTAGATATGAAAAAGAGGAAAGGAAGGGAAATGGAACAGAAAAAGCAACTAATATCGAAAAACACATGATAGTATATAAATACGAGACAATTAACATATATAAGATAGATAATGACAACACCGGATAAAAAGATGCCACAAATCCTACTACCCTATACACCACGACCACACATCAACCTAACCCTGCTAACCTATTAGTCTGTTACTCTAATTCGCGACCATCACTCCTTCCTATCTAAGGTCATGTCCTCGGTGAGATCAAATTTCACCATATCTTGTCTGGTCACCTCCCCCAGTACTTCTTCGGTCTACCTCTACTCCTCCGTGTAACTCTTAAATCCAACCTCTCGTACCTCCTAAAGGATCATCGGTACTCTTTCTTTGAACGTGTCCAAACTATTGCAGTCTCGCTTCCCTCATCTTGTCAGCCATAGGGGCGACCTCGAGCTTCTCCCGAATGGTCTCATTCCTAATCTTATCACTCTTGGTATGCCCACACATCCATGTCAACATCCTCATCTCCGTAACCTATATCTTCTGAACATGTGAGTTTTTGATTGCCCAACACTCCACCCCATAAAATAAAGACGATCTAAACACCATCCTATAAAACTTACTTTTGTGTAAAACTTACCTTTAAGTTTAGGTGATATCTTCTTACCACACAATACTCTAGAGGCAAGCCTCCATTTTGTCCATGCTGCCCTAATATGGTGTGTGACATCATTGTCGATATTTCAATTACTCTGGATGATGGACCCAATATATTTAAAGTTTTCTCTCCTAGGAAAAGGTTGAGTGGCAAACCTCACATCAATGTTTGCTTCATCCCTCGTAACACTGAATTTGCACTCCAAGTATTTTGTTTTGGTCCTGCTCAGTTTGAACCCTTTGGATTCCAAAACATGTCTCTAAACCTCCCATCTATCATCAACTTTAGCCGGAGTCTCATCAGTCAGTACTATGTCATTTGCAAATATCATACACCATGGAACCTCCTCTTGAATGGATTGTGTCAGCTCATCCATCGTCAAGGTGAACAAAAATGGGCTCAACACACATCCTTCATGAAGTCCCATCTCAACAAGAAAATACTTTTAGTCTCTTCCCACCGTTCTTACCCGAGTTTTAACTCCATCGTACATGTCTATTACCACCCTAATATACACCATTGGAACACCTTTCACCTCTTGACACCTCTATAGGAAATCCCACGGGACTTCGTTATAGGCCTTCTCGAGATCAATGAACACCATATGAAGTTCCAACACCATAAGAAAGAAGGACATTCATATGTATAGGAATTTAACCATTATAAGAAAATCTTCTCTATTTAATTTTTATTATGTTTATTATATTTAATATTTAATGTGATTAAAATAATAATATAATTAAAAGATAGTGAAAAGACGATTTTGTCTAAAGAGGAAGTCTTTTAATGAAGGATAAAAAGTTCAAACAACATTTCTAAGGGTCTTCACGCTTTTAAATATAGTATAGATAAATAAAATTCTCCTCAAACTTGTTGGCTCAATTTGCTTTTGCACTAGAAATTTAAGGGTAATTCTTTATCCCCTAAAGTGTTTCAAATGAATTTAATACCTCCTTAAATGTATAAAGCAACATACAGTGCAAGGTGTGTTGCACGCATCTCCGCAAGCCAAAAAATTTCTTTTTGTTAATATCATTTTTAAGACAACGAGTATGCTTAATGAATGAAGGTAGAGTATAATGATTTTATTGTACAAGAACAAGGTGATATTTAGAACAACAACAATTATATAGGTATTAAGTTGTTGAGTCACATCTTGAAAGTTTGAGAGAGGGTGGTGGAAATGAGGATGATGAAGGGCGTGTGTCCACTTTAGAGAATCAATTTAGATTCATATCAGGGTGTTCAACTATTGAAGCCATTTGTCTTGTTAAAAGACTAATGGAAAAATATATGAAGAGAAAAAGAAACTTGCATATTGTATTCATTGACCTTGAAAAGGCCTATGATAAATTTCCATGAGAAGTCCTTTGGTGTTGTTTAGAGTCTAATGGTGTAACTTTGGCATAGATTAGGGAGATAAAGAACACATATCATGGAGCCAACAGTTAGGTAAGAACAATGTGAAGAGATTTGAAACACTTCCAAGTCAAGATGGGGTTGTACCAAGGATCAGTGTTAAGCCTATTTCTTTATGCCTTGGTGATGGATAATTGACACAGCATATTCAAGGTGAGGTACCATGGTGTATGTCTTTGCAGATGATATTGTTTTGATTTAAGAGACTCATGGGAGAGCTAGCGACATATTGAAGATATGGAGATAAGCTTTGGAGTTTAAAGAGTTCGGGTTAAGCAGGACCAAGGTAGAGTATTTGGAGTGTAAATTCATTAGTGAGATACATAAGACAGGGGTGCATGTGAGACTTAATACTCAAGTTATCCCCAAGAGTGAAAGATTTAAGTATCTAGGATCTCATATTCAAGAAAATACCATGATTGATGATGATGTCACACATCATATTGGTATGGCATAGATGAAGTGGAGGCTTGCAGCCAACATCTTGTATGACAAAAAAATACCACCAAAGCTTAAAGGTAAGTCCTACGTAGTGGTGGTTAGACCGACTGGGGTGGAATGCTAGCTAGTCAAGAACTCTCATGTTCAAAAAATTTGAGTGGCAAAAATGTGAATATTGATATAGATGTTTGTCATACAAGAATTGGTTGGATCAAGAATAAGGATATCTAGGACAAAGTGCAAGCGGCCTCTGTGGTCGACAAAATAAGGGAAGGATGTTGAGATGGTTTGGGTGTGTGTAGAGGAGATCTTAGAGGTTGGATACAGAAGGGTTGAAGAAAGGCAGAGATAAGATGAAAAAATATTAGGGAGAGGTTATTAGATAGGACATGAAGCATCTTCAACTTACCAAGGACATGATCTTAGATTAGACATGGAGGTCGCATACTAGGATAGAAGGTCAGTAGATAGTAGAGAAGTGTTATTGCTTTTCGAGGATGTAGGATTGTTTATGTTGTTGTACTAGTCTTATTATGCTTACCTATATTAGACATCATCATTTTTTTATTTAATGTGTATTACTATTTGTAACACCCTTCCTGTTGAATGGCCTGAGAAGTGAAAAGCTGAAGAATTTTGAGACTGGCAGGTTAAATAAGCCAATCTATGGCTTGTGGAGGAAACCATAGGTCGCAGAAAGGTTTCATAGACCTAAGTCCAGCAAGTTGGAAAATAGAGAGATTATGGAACTCATTCCACGATTGGTAGGATGGGTCATGTATGGGACCACGACCCATAGACCGTGTCGTAAATGGAACTCCTGAGGGATGAATTTTTTTTAAGTCTGGAAGATACTCTAAGAGGGGTTACATGATAGATAAAAAGAACTACGGACTGTGAAAGGGGTTTCGTGGTTCTCAAATATGATTTCCAGTAGCTTCACTTTTGTGACACGTATTCCAAGAAGGCCAACCACAACTCGTGAATGGTATTACAGCTCGTGGACATGGTCTCGTGGATGGCTCTAACAACTTTTAATGAAAGGCTTTCTGGTCATTAACAATTCATTGAACTCCTAAACTACGTCTCTTTAGTTTTCCTAACTAACTTAACCAACTTACTCTTATCATATTCCTAATTCATCATATCTCATTCACTCTCATAATTCTCTCAAAGACTCAAAATTTTCTCTCTAGACAAGGACTTCACTGAAGCTAGAGTTCCAAGCTTTGCTAAGGATTTCAAGTTGTTACTTCTCCAATTTTCAAGATTCTTTACTTGAGGTATGCAGGGGTTTCATTCATGGACTAATTTCATCCATGAAGCCCAATTGAAAACCTCTTTTTCTCAAAGTTTTATGGTGATTTCTCAATGGGTTTTTAAGATATGATTCCTAATATATGTGTCCCGCCCCAAAGAGAAGAGAGGCGCGACTGACACCCGATACCGTTATTGGTCGAGTAAGCCCCTAAACATGCTAGTTAACTAAACTAGGGACCAGAAGAAAATCACGCAGCATAACGTCTAAAAGACTAAGCCTGGACATTTTAGGTTGTGACCTAGTCAACAGTAAATCATGTACATCAAGATAGGTAAACCAAAATAATAGAGTACTAGTTAGCCGACAAGGCTGCAACAATAGAGATACTGGCACACACTATATATACATGTCAATCTGATGACTGGAGACTAAAAGGCACAAAAGAACCAACCAATAATAACATGTCCACAATAGCCTCTAAGAGAATCACTAACACTGCCGGGACATGGCCCCAACTATACCCAACTGTACAACAAAAAGTAAGCATCCTATGAAAGCTCCGGGAAGAGGTGGAGCTTACCAACTCACAGCTGAACGGGGCTCCTAGTGGAAAGGTAAATCAGAACCCCTACCTGAACCTGCACATACGAAATAAAGTACAGTGTCCCCAGGCAAAGGGACATCCGTATGAATAAACATGTACTGGTATGTAAGGTAGGAAGTAAAATCATAGATAACTGTAGTAACAAGGTTAATAGAAATACCACTTGTAACCAAAACTCTAGTAGCCTTAATGGCTAATAAGCAACCTCCTAGTGATTAAATATGCATGGTATGCTCGAGTATCGCATATCGTGAATACATATATAGATGCAAACACATGACATACTCAACCAAATGCTAGCAATGGTAGTCCTTTCCAGTAGCTAACCGGCATCATATCTGCCAACCTATGGCCATCTGTACCATTTGGACAAATAGGCCCCATACCTCCGATTATAGCTCAGAGTCCATGCATAACGTGCAATGTATGATATGAATATTGAATGCACATAGTAGGCCATAACAAGAACTTAGCCAATCTTGGCTCATTGGTACACATGAGCATCATAATCATTGTCATTTAGCCAATCTTGGCTCATTGGTACACTTATTCCCATAACATCATAATCGTTATCATAGCATATACACATGACTCGTGGGATCTTATGTCTTTTTAACAAGTTTGGGAACTTAACCCAACATTTATAGTGAAGTCTTAACTTTGAAAATGTTCATAAATGTGCTTTACATAATGCTTATACTTGGTCCCATGTCAAATAGTAAAGGAAAATATTTAAACAGGATCAAGTGCCTTAGTAGTTGAAATAGGGGCATTATGTTAGACATTATTGGAATTCAACGTGTTACTTGTTAAGTTCTTCAATTATAGTTTTGTATGAAAGAAGGACTTATTGTGAATACTACATTCCCTTTGCATTCTACATTTATTTTTATGGCACTACACCAAGAAGAGAAACACCTCGAACCTATGAATAGGTAGCCGCAAAAACCGACAAAATGATATATAGATATTGAATGTCCAGTTTAAGCGAACAAATGGAATTTCAACCTAATACCATCATGAAAATAACTCAGTTGTAATCCAAGTGCCTTTCACAAAAGGTCTTTCTAGCAACATAATAGTAAGATATCGCATTTGACGTTTTGGGAAACTTCTCGGATTTCATGCTAAAAGAAGGGACAGAGCTTAGCCTTAACATACTCTCCAACGAACATCCAAATGCAAAAAGTTTCTTCACTAAAGTTATTCCTTACGTCCTAAGCTTCGCCATGACTATATATATGAAGCTTAAAGACACCTATAAACAGTAAAAAAATTTAGCCTTAATGACCAGATTTGGCAAGGAGCATTTATGCGAGAAAGTGTCCGTAAAACTTCGTTAAATGACCGTAAAAGAGCCCCAAAATTATTACCTGAACATAGCAGATGCAAACCTAGAATAACCAGCAAAAACACCATTTTTTTTCAGCCCAAAAACAGCTCCAAACATAGCTAATGGGAGGGGAAAACAATTGCAAAGCGTAAGGCACGCTTTTCTAGGCATACAGACAAATTTTAACAGTAAAAATGCAAAAACTTACTCAAATTCCTTTGGAGGAACTTTTCCTTCAATTTATACTCTGTTTTAGGACGAAATGTGATTTGAGCTTTTAAAAGCTCAAATTAGCCAACATTAAGGTGGTCGACCTGACCCGACCCATGACCTAATTTTCCTGCTCGGGCAGTCTCGGTAAAACTGTCATAACTTGTTATTCTGAGGTCGGTTTAATGTGCAATTTTGTGCGTTGCAAACTTGACTCATAGATCTTCAATTTGATAGGTCATGAACCTTCTAACTCCTTATAGTTTGGGAAATATGCATGTTACATTTGACCCAAAGTTAAGAAGGGTTTCTTCAAGAAACTTACGGTAACTTTGGTCAACCTTTATCTTGCAACTTTCTTGATTCCAAAACGTAATGGATGACCTTTTTGCTATTAATATAACTTAAAAAATCCATTAATAGCAAATTATAAACTTTTAGTCCCATCCGAAAAGTGAAGCCTAATTTAAACCTTCCAAAAAAGGCGAGGTGCCACTCGGGTCATTTCTTTAATCCTGAACGTGTATTTAGGGTATTCCTTTGGCTTAAAACTTTATGTCCTTGATATTACTACTTATTGGCATCCTTATTATCTTTAGGTTCTATCCAAAGTCATATATGTCTTATATGACACACCACTCTATATATATATGGAAGACGAGGAACACGGGGTTTCACTATATGGATTATGATTATTCTATGATTATGACGCCTATCTATGCATAAATTATGGAGAATTACATGATTTCTATGATTGTCAAGTAAAGTATATAATTTTAAGTATGTGATGATTAGGGCTTGTTGAGTTGATGTAGGTTCCTTTACTAATGATCCAAATTGATTTTAATTGCATAATTCCTCTATGAATTTCATTAAATTGCATGATTTTGATTCAATTTCTCATGAACCCACACATAACTCTAGTTTCCTATGATAAAATTATGATTTTCATGAATATAATCTTAAATATGGAATTCATTGTTTAATAACAATAATGATGATGTTATGATGATAATGATGCTATGATGATGAGGGTGATTTAAGATCCTAATGTTTATGCAATGAAAATGATAAGATGGAGAATATACCAACACTATATAAAAGCTATGCAGATGGACTATTCCTATGATATGAGATGTTTTTTATGAAGTTATGATGACTATTTTACAAGTTACAAAAGTATGATTTTTATAAAGTATGAATTATGTTGAAAGTTATGTAGATGCATGATTTATATATTTCATGGGATATGACTTAGCATCGAGAGGGCTTTGGTAGATTCCAATATCCCCTAACTCCGTGCCAACACAGGTTATGATGATGATGTTCTTATGCCTATAAGGTTTGCGAATGGATCCATATAGCTTTTAATGTGACACTTACCATACTAGGATAGATCCTAAAGGGTGCGGTCAAATGAGAGGTTCTTACTGTGCTAGGGTAGAGCCTATAGGGTGAGGATCGAATCTACCTTGGTAAAGTAGACTCCTCTTTTGCTTGGTGTAGAGGGAACATCGAGATTTCATGTATTATTCTGCATGGTCTTAATGTCGATTATGGTTTATTTCTACATACAAATGCTAGGATATGAATGGTTTGGTGATACTACTTCTTATGATTTTTAATATGTATTGCTCATACATATTGTGTCCTTATTCTATTATGATTATGCATATTGATATTATGTGGTGATGTTCCTTGATGCATGGCATACTTACATACTTAGTACATTCCACGTGTTACCACATATTTATTTACCTACATAATCTAACTATTTAAGGACGAACAGTGAGATGAGTCTTCCATTTCGTGGCTAGATTCGGAGTTGAGCATTTGAAGACTTGTTGGTGAGTTTTCATATTTCGGGACCAATCCCGTTTATAATACTTCCCTTATATTGAGACTTTATGACTTCTCTTTTGGTGTATCTCTTGAGGGTGAGCTAGTAGCATGTTTTAGTCCCTGCCAAGGTCTTATGAAGTAGAGGCATGATTTGGACATTATGATTGATGTAGTTTCCCCTAAAGGAAACTATGATTTCTATATTGATATGTTCCACTTGCTTACTCTTTTATGCTTTACTTACTTTGTCTTATGTATGCTCATAACGAACACGAGGTATGGATGGGATGCCTTCGAGTGTTACATTCACCGTATCATGGCTAGGCCTTAGGTTCAGGTCGTGACACTATTGTTGTTTAATGTCTTTCAATTATCACATTATTGTGTTGTGGTTGTTCCTTTCTGATATGTTTTGCATAGTTTCCTTTGTTAGCTGCTATATTTTCTGCGCTATTTTCTTCTTCTTTGTACTTGAATTTGCTACTCTTGAACTGAGGGTCTTTTGAAAATAGTTTCTCTACTTCTACAAGATAATGGTAAGGTCTACGTATCCTCTGTCATCCCCACGCCTCACTTATGGGATTACACTTGGTATGTTATTTCATTAGAAAAATAAATTCACCTACCCCAGCCTTCATCTTTCGTAATAATATTTCCCTTTATCCTTCACAATATTATCGCAATATTATCGTTGTTGATTTGTCAAAGCCCACCGCCAACTACTCCTCACTTTATTCCTAATCCTCTCTATTACTATTGCATTTGAATTCAAAAAGCTCATCACTACCACCACCATAATTTTCATAACCATCAACTCGACGATATCGATCACCAAAGAGCAACATCATAGTCTTCAACTCCAAAATACTCATTACCAATAGTTATATTGTCATGCCCCGAGAGGGTATCCAAGACGTAGCCGGCACCCAGAGACTACTGCTAGTCCCCAAGTGAACCACTTAGCTTCATCACATCCATTCAATCCAACAACTCTACTGATCAGTGGGAGTAAATAAAAGTAAATGGGCTCATTTCATCTAATGTCTCAAATAATAATGAATTCATAATAAAGGCTAGTAGGAAGAACTAGCTCATAATCTCAACATCAATGTCTGAATATCATCTATGAAGCCTCTATTACTAATCAAGTAGTGTCAATGACAGACCCATGGCTACCGAAATCAAAATATAAGACTAGTCTAGTCTAACTTAAAAGCATGATGAGATAAATAATAGTGGATCCTCTAGAGTAGGAGAGACTTACCAATAAGCTAAACGTCCTAGATCTTCAATGATGTGCTTGTTGATGATCCCTAATCCTTGTATCTATATCATAAAATGATACAGCGCCGAGTGGCATTAGTACGTGGAATGTACGATATGCAAAATAGCTGAATGAAATAGAAACAAGTAGAATAATATGGAATAATCATCTACTCAGAACAATCATCAAATCAAAACGTCAATTGTCTATCTAAAGAAAGAATAAAGAGTAGACAAGTGACCTATCAACATCTCAACCTCATCAATCAAATCAGACTCATCTCAAGGGAACTCAACTCAGAGTACTCAAGGTGGAAACTTTTGGGAGTTTCTCTTATCCGACAACAATCACTTATGAGCAAGTGTTTGTATAACAATCCCGGTGATGTTGCCACATCCATTCCATACGTTCCAGGTAGGGAACGAATCGAATCCCCTAAAGGAAACAACCTCAACAAGTCTTCTATTGTTTTAGGGACATAAACTCAACTCAAGAGGGAACCACAATGTAATGTGATGGTTCTAATCCTCACCTACGTTGGCGACGTAATTGGATGAGTTCGAGTTGGACTAAGTCTCACTCTTTTTTTGCTCGGTACTCCTCCTAAGACTCAACGCTCATAAGACCTCCATCTCAACCAATCTCATAGGGACTCTAACCCATCATCGATCCGTATCTCATAAGGACTCTAACCCTATCATCAATCATACTCATAGAGACTTTAACCCTTTCATCAATCAAGCTCATAGGGACTCTAACCCTATCATCAATCAAACTCACAGGGACTTTAACCCTGTCATCAAGAACATCTCAATCAATAGCTCAAGGCTTGGAATAATCTTTAGGGACAAATCGAGTAGACCATCATAAGAGTTTATTTATGGAGACTCATAGGATTATCAAGCTCTATCAACCCATCATCATTCTCTCACCACAATCACAATCACAATCAACAATCTCACATCAAGGCTCTACACTCAACCCCTAAATTCATTCATGTATGCTTTCAAAAGTTAACATGTAAGGTTATGAAATTTCTCATAAAATTATCCGATTTAAGAAAATAAGTTTATAATGATTATCAACATATGGAAATACATGTAATTAGATATAATTTGTGAGGAAACTTCAAGAATAAATTTAAGAAACATGTATGGGGACTCATGGACACATAATGTAAGGACCAGGATTTTCGGATGACTTTATCGGACATCATAATGTCGCCCCAAGAGAAAATTTGACCAAGTGTCACTCCATGGGAGACCCACATGGCCAGTGTGAAGGCACACAGACCATGTGGCCTCAAATGGAGGGGTAATTGGCCATAATTTCAATTACAGGGACTCGATAGAGACTTTCAAGCTAAGTGTGGGAGCACGACCACCCACACGGTCCGTGTGGTGTTTCACGGGCCGTATGGCTCACCGTATAACTCGCGATGTGAAATTTTTCTAAGTACGAAATCATCATCTCATTACTTTTTCGTGCAAGATTTTTCTAAGTGTCGTCTCACGGTTCTTGATATGACCCATGTAGTGTAACACGGGCCGTGTGACCGTCCATATGGTACCCCCTTCGCTTCAAAAAATTCTAAGTGCTGAACATTGCAAAAATTTGTTTAAGTATCACCTCACGAGCACTATTCACAGATCGTGTCAGTGATAGTGAAGCCTTGACGACCCAATTTTCATCCGTTACATTAATGGCTTTTACGTAAATATGATTTATTTTAATTGTGTATTATGACCTTTTTACCTATCCTAGACCCCCGGCTGATATCCTTCCATTCTAATTCATTGTCATTGAAAACACTCTCGCCCTAAAATCATTCCTAAAAGCCTCTCTAAGTTCCTCTCTCAAGACTCAAGCTAGGGTTCAATTGGGCATTCAACTGCAAGCTAAATTCTTCTCAATTCCAACTTCTCATTCAAGGTATGTGGCATTGATTCTTGGCCCTTGTCAACCAAGAAGACCCAAACTCTTTTCAATTGATTTTCACAAAATTAAGCTTACTTTAAATGTGAGGTTTTCATTATTTGAATGCGCTTTCGAACTGGTAATGTGGATTTGGATACTTCGAGGCTTGTTTGGGGACTCTCGGGTTCCCATTCCCCGTGTCACTTCTAGGCCCTAGTCCCAGGTCATGACAAAAGATGGTATCAGAGCCCTAGGTTTATAAATGGTCCTCATAATCTAACATGCCGCGTCAAGTAGAGTCCTATTATGGGTGTGAAGTGCACCATGCCTATGTGTGGGGGTAGGCTACGAAGGCATTCTAGGAATTGTCTTACTTCTTCATGCCTTACGTCATGCTAAGAATCGTATATTTGGTCTCTGCATCTTGATGGTGTCATTGCTCTATTTCAGAAGATACCTCGAGGAAGACCCCACCTACTAGGGCCGATTTTGGTTGATGAGGATCAGGAACCTCAGGGGCTTATGGATGAACCCATCTCTAACGGGGAATTCCATGCAGCCTTTGCTATGCTTGCCAGGTGGTAAATCTTAGACTAAGCAGGCTAATCTTCCACGAGATACCACACCAGCTTGTAGGGTAAGGGGTTTCACCGGGATGAATCCTTTTGAGTTCGATGGGTTGAAGGCTGATGAGGATGCTCAGGAGTTCATTGATGAGCTCACCAAGATATTGAACATTAGGGGTGTCACTTTTGAGGAGAAGGCTGAACTGGCTGTCGATCATTTGAAGTATGTGACTCAGGTGTGGTACAATGGTCTATGTAGAGGGTTTGCAGTGGTGACGTCAATTAGCAAGAGTTCAAACTTGCATTCTTGGATCGTTTCTTTCCACTTGATCTTAGGGAAGCCAAGATGACTAAATTTATAACCTCAAGCAAGGGGGTATGAGTGTAAGGGACTATGCTCTCAAGTTTACCAAGATCTCTAAGTACGCACCAACACTTGTAGCTGACCTTTGTGTGAGGATGCACAAGTTCATTTCGAGTATTTCTAACTCACTTGTGAAAGAATGTCGTACTGCCATGCTCATATGGGATATGGATATTTCTAGACTCATGGTATACACTGAAAAAATTGAAGGGGAGAAACTCAAGGAGAGGAGGGTACACAATCCTAAGAGGGTCTATTTTGATGGTGGATTCTCTGGTTCCCGGAGTAGTGGTTTTGGTTGCTTCCAACAGGGGCAAGGTTCTAATGCTCGGGTGCCTCCTCCTAGGGCATCATTTAGTGGTGGATAAGGGTATTCTTTGTGTGGCAAGTGTGGAAAGCCCCACACGGGTGCTTTTTGGAAGGATTTGGGTGCTTGTTATGGGTGTGGTGATAAGAATCACAAGGTTGTTGATTGTCCTAAGAATGTTCTTAGAGGCCAAAATCAGGTGGCTCAATATGGTCAAGGCCAACAAAGAGCTCCCCAAGGTGTTGCTTCAAGGAACAACAGGTTCTATGGACTCCAAGCCCGCCAAGAGGTTGAGGAAGCTTTAGATGTCGTGACTTGTATATTAAAAGTTTTTTATTTTGATGCTTTATTTTTGCTTGTCCCGGGTGCAAATTTGTCTTTTGTGACTCCTTTGTTGGCTGTTAAGTTTGGTTTGAGTCCCAAGATTTTGAAGGACCCTTTCTCGGTTTATTCTTCCGTGGGTGAATATGTGGTCGCACATAGAGTCTACCGTGGTTGTTCTATTTTTGTGTTGCACAAATTTTTCTCGTGTGACCTTGTTGAACTTGAGATGTTCGATTTTGACGTGATTCTTGGGATGGATTGGTTACATGCATCATATGCCTCTATAGATTGTAGAACCTAGAATGTCAAGTTCCAACCTCTCGGTGAGCCCATTCTTGAATGGAAGGGTAGTGAGTCCTATATTAAAGGTTGGTTTATTTCCTACCTCAAGGCCTGGAACATGATTTCCAAGGGGTGCATTCATCATATTGCAAGGGTCAAGGATATGGAGTCTGAAACACCTGCTCTTGAGTCGGTTCCGGTAGTGAATACGTTTTTGGATGTGTTTCCTGAAGACTTTCCCGATATTCCTCCCGAAAGGGAAGTAGACTTTGGCATAGATCTTCTCTCGGATACTCAACCTATCTCCATTTCTCCCTATCGCATGGCGTCGATGGAGTTGAAAGGGTTAAAAAATCAATTGAAGGACTTGTTGGAGAAGGGTTTCATTAGGCCAAGTATATCATTGTGGGGTGCTCTAGTGTTATTTGTAAGGAAGAAGGATAGATCTCTTCGAATGTGCATTGATATTCAGTTGACCATTAAAAATAAGTATTTGTTACCTAGGATCGATGACTTGTTCGACCAACTTCAAGGAGCTACTCACTTCTCAAAGATTGACCTTCATTACGAGTATCATCAGTTGAAGGTTAGGGAGTGTGATATTCCTAAGACGGCCTTTCAGACATGGTATTGCACTTTGAGTTTATGGCGATGCCGTTCAGCTTAACCAATGCTCTAGCCGTGTTCATAGATCTGATGAATCGGGTGTTCATGCCATTTCTTGACAGTTTTGTGGTGGTCTTCATTGATGACATTCTCATTTACTCCCGAAGTGAGTAGGAACATGGGAATCATTTGAGAATGGTTCTAAAAACCTTGAGGGAGAAGAAGTTGTACGCGAAGTTTAGGAAATGTAAATTTTGGTTGCGTGAAGTGGCGTTTCTTGGTCATGTGGTGTCCGGTGATGGTATCAAGGTGGATCCGAAGAAGATCGAGCCATGAAAAATTGGCCCAGATCGTTGACTCTTTCGGACATTCGCAGCTTTCTGGGGCTGGCCGAATATTATAGGTGGTTCGTTGAAGGGTTCTCATCTATTACATCTCCGTTGACTAGATTAACCCAAAGAAGATTAAGTTTGTATGGCCATATGAATGCGAGAAGAGTTTCCAAACTTTGAAGGATCAACTTACATTGGCTCCCATCTTGACCTTACCAAACGGCTTGGAGGGATTCGTGGTGTATTGTGATGCCTCACGGCTTGGGTTGGGTTGTGTACTTATGTAGCATGGTAAGGTGATAGCGTATGCATCAAAGCAGTTGAAGGTGCATGAGCGTAATTACCCAACGCATGATCTTAAGTTGGCGACGGTTGTTTTTGCTTAAAAAATTTGGAGGCACTACTTGTATGGGGTGCATGTTGATATTTTCACCGATCACAAGAGTGTGCAATATGTATTCACTCAATGAGATCTCAACTTGAGGCCAAGGGGATGATTGGAACTCCTAAAGGACTACGACATGAGTGTTCAATATCATCTTGGACAAGCCACTGTTGTAGCCGATGCTCTCACTAGGCTGTCTATGGGTAGTGTGACGCATGTTGAAGAGGAAAGGAAGTAGTTACCAAAGGATGTTCACTAGTTGGCTAGGTTGGGTGTTAGGTTGGCCAACTCAAACGATAGTAGTATCCATGTTCAAAGCGGGGCAGAGTCTTTTGTGATGGTTGATGTAAAGGCTAAGCAAGATTTAGATCCATCGTTGATTGAATTGAAGAAATTGGTTGCCGAAAAAGAGATTGAGGTGTTCTCCCAAGGGGGATATGGTGTACTCCGGTACCAAGACCGACTTTGTGTTCCGGATGTGGATGATCTTAGAAGGGTAATCATGAGTGGCTCACAACTCTCATTATTCTATTCACCCAGGATCTACTAAGATACATTAGGATTTGAAGAAAGTATATTGGTGGCATGATATGAAGAAGGACATAGCTAAGTTCGTATCCGAATGTCCAAGTTGTCAATAAGTGAAGGTAGAGCACCAAAGGCCCGGTGGCTTGGCTCAATATATTGAGATCCCACTTGGAAGTAGGAAGATGTGAATATGGACTTTGTGGTTGGTTTACCTCGGACCCGAAGGCAATTTGACTCCATTTGGGTCATCATTGATCGGATGACTAAGTTGGCTCATTTCCTACCGGTCAAGACTGCTTTTAGCGTCGAAGATTACACTAGGTTGTACATCTAAGAATTGATGAGATTGCACGGTGTGCCTAGGTCCATCATATCGAATCGTGGCACCCAATTTACTTCCTACTTTTGGAGATCATTTTAGAAGGGACTTGGAACTAAGATTAAGTTGAGCACCGCTTTTCATCCTCAAATCGATGGGCAAGCTGAGAGGACTATTCAAACCTTGGAGGATATGTTGAGGGCTTGTATGTTGGAATTTAAGGGTAGTTGGGATGATCACCTCCCACTCATTGAGTTTGCCTATAATAATAGTTTCCATGCTAGTATTGGTATGGCACCGTTTGAGGCATTGTATGGAAGGAGGTGTAGGACACCAGTGGGGTGGTTTGAGTTGGGGGAAATGACATTAATTGGTCCGAATTTAGTGGTGGAGGCTATGGAGAAGGTGAAGTTGATCAGGGAGAGATTAAAGATGACCCAAAGTCGCCAAAAGTCCTATTCCGAAATTAGGAGGAGGGATCTTGAATTTCATACAGGTGATTGGGTGTATGTGAAGGTTTCACCTATGAAGGGTGTGATGCGTTTTGGTAAGAAGGGCAAGCTAAGACCCCGGTACGTTGGCCCTTATGAGATCGTTAAGCGGATTAGGGGTGTGGCTTATAGGTTGGAGTTGCCTCTGGACTTGAGTTCCATTCACCATGTATTCCATGTGTCTATTTTGAGGAAGTTAGTCGGTGATCCTAGCACTATTGGGCCTTTGGAGGGAATCGAGGTTAAAGATAACTTGTCCTATGAAAAAGACCCGATGGAGATTATTTTGGATAGGAAAGTGAAGAGGCTTTGTCACAAGGATGTAGCTTCAGTGAAGGTATTTTGGTGAAATCAACATGTGGAGAGTGCTACATAGGAGGCGGAGTTGGATATGATGAAGCGATATCCCTATCTTTTCTAATCTACTCAAGCCTCAGGTATTAGGTTCTTCCTCTTCTAAATAGTCCTATGACATGACATGCATACATGTGCACGAAAATGATATTTTATGGTGTTTTGAATGATTTGAGTACATTTGGACATGGGTTTTAAAGACTTTATGATCTTCAACGATGAACTATGCATTATGCCTTGTGTTCGAACATTTCGTGTCTTAAGTCAAGCTTTCAACTCATGTCGTTGCACATTCGGGGAAAAATGTTCCCAAGGTGGAGATGATATAAGGACCCGGATTTTCGAATGACTTTATCAGACCTCATAATGACGCCCCGAGAGAAATTTAACCCAAGTGTCACTCCATGGGAAGCCTACACGGCCAGTGTGAAGGTACACAGACTACGTGGCCTCCAGTGGAGGGGTACTTGGCCATAATTTCGATTACGGGAAGTTGACAGAGAGTTTCAGGCTAAGTGTGGGTGCACGACCACCCACACGGTCCGTGTGGTGTGTCACGGGCCGTGTAGCTCACGACGTGAAATTTTTCTAAGTACGAAATCACCGTCTCGTAACTTTTTCGTGTAAGATTTTTCTAAATGTTGTTTCAGGGTTCTTGATACGACCCGTTTAGTGTCACACGGGCCGTGTGGCCGTCCGTATGGTACCCCCTTTGCTCCAGAAAATTCTAAGTGTTGAACATTGTGAAAATTTGTTGAAGTGTCACCTCACGGGCACTGTTCACGGCCCGTGAAGTGTCTCACGAACTGTGTCAGTGCCAGTGAAGCCCTAACGGCCCAATTTTCATTCGTTTCATTAATGGATTTTACGTAAATATAATTTATTTTAATTGTGCATTATGACCTTTTTACCTACCCTAGACCCCTAAATCAGCTGATATCCTTCCATTCTAATTCATTCTCATTGAAAACACTCTCACCCTAAAATCATTCCTAAAAGCCTCTCTAAGTTCCTCTCTCAAGACTCAAGCTATGGTTCAATTGGGGATTCAACTGCAAGCTAAATTTTTCTCAATTCCAACTTCTCATCTAAGGTATGTGGCATTGATTCTTGGTCCCTTTCAACCAAGAAGACCCAAACTCTTTTCAATTGATTTTCACGAAATTAAGCTAACTTTAAATGTGGGTTTTCATTATATAAATTATTAAATTCAATTGATGTATGAAATATACCTTATCTATGATTTTAAGTTACTTTAATCCCTATTATGATGATTTACACTGAAGTTATGAAGTTATAAACATGCATGTCCCCTTTAAAGCTTGATTTATGCATGAGTGATTTATATTATGATTTAAATGTGGATTTTATTATGGATTTACTTCAATTTCACATTATAGTGTTGATTTTAGCTTAAATCTATATTACCCATGTTATTCTCACATCATGCATTGCATTTGTATTCATTAATATTGGTTTTTATGGAAATCATGAAGTGGGTTAAGCCCAATTATGTTTTTATGAAATGATTTTCAATAAGATATTGGTTATGACAAGAATGTGATCACATACATGTCTTATGAATAAGGCTTTTGAGCATTTTGGGTGCTTGCACCATTCCATATTTGTAATCGAGCTAATCCTATGCATGAATATTATAACTACAAGCTGTGATTTGGCATTTGAGCCTAAATATGCATTGATCAGATTTGAAATGACTATTGCCTTTTTGAAAGTATGTAAATACATACTACATGTATTCTTGTGGGATGTTGACTTAGCACCGATGGATTGGGGGGTCAGGGTTATCCCCAAGGGTCCTCTCCCTTTCCTCGAACTATGTGCCTAGCATATGTTATGAGAATTCTATCCGAAATTGGTGATGTTTCTATAAGGAAGGTTGCTTCATACGAAACGGGTGATGTTCCCGTAAGGTGAAGTATTATGTTATTATATGGAAATCCTTTCTGAAATGGGTGATGTTCCCGTAATGGGGTTGCTTCATACGAAATGAGTGATGTTCCCGTAAGGTGAAATATGATTTACCTTTGGCAAGTAGACCACCTCTTTACTGATGAGGGGTTTTCATCGGTATTCCAAGTACTAGCTCACTTGGTCTTACTCTTATCGGTTGAGGTCACATCCTCGCTATATATGAAAATCATTTCATTCATGCATCACGAATTTCATGGCATATTGTATATTTCTCCCTTGGATATATGATTCTTCCTATCCTATGTGCCCTTGTCATCTAACATTTAAGTGCAGGTTTAACAAGTCATATGCATTGCATGTCGCATACTTAGTACATTCAAATATATTAACACATACTCTATGCCTATATGATTTTACCATGTAGGGGCTGAGCGCTACGACTATCCACTGCTTGACGAGTAGCTCGATTTCGAAAGTTGAACTTGTGGTGAGTCCCATCCTGCAAGGACAAGCCACCTTCCTTCTACCTATGTTATTCCAAATTACTTTCTTGTTTGAGGGTGAGCGGGGAACATGTCTTGGCCCCTGTTCCATCTTATGACTAGAGGCATCATTGGACATCTTGTAGACTCTCGTAGATTCTATATGCCATCTGTTGTATTTGGAGCTTATTTTTTGGCTATCTATTGGAAATGACCATTATGGATTGATTATGGAAATTATGTATGTATGCATGTTTGGTGTGGGAATATGGAAGGTCCCAAGCCCCATTTGCCCCCATAGAGTGAGCCTAACTTACCCGCCCCTAAGTTCTTATATGTTATGTGCTATGTGAATCCATATAAATTCCCCTCCCCTCGATGTCCCCAAAGCGTGAGTCCTACTTTCTCATCCCTTAGTATTATGTGCTTATTATTTGAATGCGCTTCCGAACTGGTGATGTGGATTTGGATACTTCGAGGCTTGTTTGGGGACTCTCGGGTTCCCATTCACCGTGTCACTTCTAGGCCCTAGTCCCGGGCTGTGACACTCAACTCCTCTATGACCATTTATGGGGAACATGAGAGGACAATCTCATGCTTTTAGTTTAGCCTTACATATCTGGGATGAAGTTATCAACAACCACCTATAAGAATTTCCACTTGAATTCCTCAATCTCAACCTTTTTTCCTCTTTCCTCAAGCCTTAGTCTTTTTAGATTGTTAAAAAGGACTTAGAATGAGATTTTAGACCCTTTTTACATCAAAATGACCTAATCAGATCGTGTATTGAGTTTAGGAGGGGTTGGGAATTGATCGGAATGCCCTTCACAAAATTTAGAAAATTTTCAGCTTCGGAGCGGACTGGTCGTGTACAATGTATTTTTCTCCAAAAAGTTTCTGAACGAGTTTTCCAATCCCATCGAAAATTTTTGAAAAAAAATATAAGTGTGGGTCCACCACAGAGGCGCGACGCGCCTCCATCGTGCAACGACATTGTTTCGATTTTTGGGTCAAAAAGTTTTCTTTTGATTCGATCGCTTTAAAAATTGACCTAGACCATTTTCCCACTCAATATTTAGTGCTGATCACAAATCCAGTCTCAGATTTTTCATACGAGCATTGGAAGAGGCGTTACCTGCATACCCCTCTTCTAGGGGTATTTTGATAATTTTATCGGGCGTTACATATATTACCTCCATCGATGTCAATTCCATAATGTTTTACATCATTGCTAATGTTGTAATGACCCAACTCGCTAGTGATATTGTCTACTTTGGGCCTAGGCCCTCGCTGCTTTAAAACACATCACTAGTAGGTAAGACATGTTCACTTAAATACCCAACATATCTCCTATGTTTACCGATGTGAGACTTCTCATGTTAAGATGGGTTATTACATACACCCCCTAGATGGACTCAGCATCCTCGCTGAGGTTTGTCCCGCCGCATGGGATTCGCCTAAACTCAGCACTGGAGTTTGCTCGCCTCATCGAAATTTGTCTAAACTTAGTTGAACTCTATCCCACATCAAGGCTGACACAAGAGTGGCTTTGATACCATCTGTAACAACCCACCCGCTAGTGATATTATTCGTTTTGGGCCTAGGCTCGCACGACTTTAAAACGCGTCACTAGTAGGTAGGGCCTGTTCAGTTATATACACAACACCTCTCTTGTGTGTTTGCTGATGTGGGACTTCTCATCTTAAGATTAGTTGATAAAAATATCAACCCCAATATACCTTACCATTAATGTTTATTCCATAATATGAAAATACGTATTGCCAACACGGACACTGTAAACTAAAAATTTGGCCAGAAAAAACATTCAAAATAAATTGTAATGAAATTAAAGAATTGTGAAGAAGATTGAAAAGGTGGTGAGGTATGAAAGTGGGTGCAGTAAGTGACGCCAATGGAATTGGGTGGTATTATCAATACCACCGTACTCATCACCAACTCCACAATACCCACCGCCATTGGCACAAGTGATGAATGCTCAACTATGTCTCATAATTTAAAGCATAAACAGTCATTTGCAAAATAATACTCAACTAATTTGGTCAAGGTTACCTCAAGGATTGACAGATAGGAATCTTCTTTGATTTATTCAACAATTCAAACAAATTAGAAATTGTAATTCTCAACACACACACATGTAACTGGGAGAAGGGAAACAACTATCATTTATCACTATCAAGTATTTAAATCAAGGATTTTATAACAACATTGTCTACCAAAATTTGGAAAGGACTAGGGTATGTGCACAGCGATTGGGGTTTTAACTCGAATAGCCTATAATTAACCTTAAAAAAAGAGATTGCTACATGGATAGTGTTAGGTCTAGGTTACACATTGATATTCTCCTGTATCAAATATACGCCCCTTGGTTTCTTCTGAACACAAAGACCCTTTCAAATAAAACACCAAACATTATTTGAGTAGATGGTGTATTCCTACCTCACACCATTAAATGAAAAAGGTATGTCTGTTTCTTCATCCACGGATCCTTCCACCATAGAGTCCAAAACCCTTTTAACCCAATCTTTAATTTCAAGGTTTATTTTATTATGGGTACTTTCTATTCCTAATTATATGCATGATTCATGTTAGAAAATATTATTTATTGGTTTTAAATACATGAAATAAGTGGGTATTTATAAACACTTTTCATTACAACGTTGGGTTGATGATTTCTTAAATAGTTCTTGTTAAAACTTTAACCAAATGCTATATTTTGGTCTAAATCGTGAATATTATGTTCAAATGAGTATTTGTTTCAATTTAATTGCACGCATTGATGATTTTTGGAAAATGTCCTATCTTAAACTATTATGGGTTTTTGTATCTCATTATGGGTTGTTTAAATTATGATTTATGAGATGATTTTCATGATGTTCTAACTAGGATTTCTCAATGGTTATGGTGAGTTGTTTTGAAATGGTTTCAAGTGATTATGTTTTACCCCAATCATGTATGTTACCCTTGAATTTCATGATTTTAAGTCTATATGCACAAACTTACCGAGTTTTGGCACTAAGCTTATATGATGAAGTATCTCATGTATGATGAAAAGGTTTACTACATGTATGCAAGTTCATGAATATTATGAATGTTAAGGACTTCTTCCGAGGTTTATGAAAGGTTATAATGTTATGGGAAAAGAAAGCTTATGAGAAGATCTATGCTTATAGTTAATTTATGAAAGTTCTCAGTGAATGAATGAATAATTGTAGAGGATCTCACATCAAAGTAATGACATATGTTTATGAATGTTCAATAGTGGAGTGTAACACCTTCTACGCAACTCGAAAAATGCCCTATAGTGTATTTTTTGAATATCTTAAATCCCTGCGTGATTTCACAAATCCGACTTCATATTCTTTTTGAGGAGGTAAAATTGTGTAGGAAAAGGGTGGTCTTCGAGTTTAAAGTCACCCATATCGAAAAATAATTTTTCGGGTGATTTAGACCTAAACTAGAAGAGTACACGATCAATCCGCGCCGCAGACTTAGTCCCCCATAGTACAAAACTGGCCTAAAGTCATTCCTAGCTCAAAGTAGGAGAAAATTGAACTTCCCGCAAAAATGACGTATGTGGAAATAAGTCCATGTCGAGGACTTGGTTCACCACTAATAAAAGTTTTAGAACTTTTCCAGTTTCAAGTGAGGATAATTGGGTAATAACCCAATACCCATATAGACGGAAATTCCCTATTGTTCAACCATTTTGAGCGCTAAATCTCTCTAGAATTCTTCCATAATCTTCCCAATTCCTCATCGAATCCCCCATATAAATTCAATATTCTCAAGAACTCTCTTTAGATTTCAAGAAATCAAGTGAAGACCACAAGTCTTCCTCAAGTTTCAATCAAGAAATCTCAACCTTAAGGTATGTGGGTTTTTATCCATGGGGATTCTTCTACCCATGAAGCCCAATCATTCTTTTTAATCAAATTTCATGATTTTAAGATTGAATACTTTATGGGCAATTTTTATTATGCATTATAAACATGATTTAAGTTTAAATTCTTCAAGTAATGATTTCATTATGCATAAATACCCATAATCGTTTGATAATATGATGCATTTTATGATACTAAAGCTATGAAAAAACTTGTGAATCTTAGTTGGATTTCATGATATCCAAATTGAGGTTTTTACTACAATGTTGCTGGGTTGATTTGAATGACTTTAAAATGAATTGATTTTACTCCTCTCATGTTCTATACTCTTGAATTGCATGATTTTAAGAATATGTACATATCCCCACCATGTTTTGATCAAGTTATGTGACAAACTTCTATGATGTGAATGTCTTATTACAAGAAAGGCCAATTATAATGCTATGAATCCATAAAGGGGTATTATGCATGTTATGAGCTCATAAGAATGTTAAGAATGTTATGAATAATATAAAGCCCCATCTTTGATGCTATGAGCTGTGGTCTTTGATGAGCTACTCTATTATGATATTATGATTGTTATACCCCATTTTAACTCGAGGTCAAATAGTATACAACATTTTGGTGAACCCTAGATTAATTAACTTAAGGAGTCAACACCTAATTATTTTTTAAGGCAAATTAGGATACCTAAATAACTAACTAATACAATGCTAAAATTAACTCCATTTAATGGTCTACTTAAAATATGTGATTCTTTATCTTAAAAAGAAGGAGTTAGACATCTTTTAGGATCTGTTAAAAATAGTTAACTGACCAAACTTGGGTTAATACAAAATATTAAAGAAAATTATATATTTGAAAAGGTTTAGGAAAATGTTTACATCTATTATAACTAGATTAAATTAGTATTAAATGGTAACTGAGAAAAATGACTTTTTAGGAAAACTTAATTTGAACTTACTTAATTTAAGGAAAAAGCAATTTCAGTTAGTCTTCTAACTTAATTAGTCTTCAAATATAATTAAAAGTAAAAGATAATTTAAACTTCTAAATTTTACTAAATTCTATTGAAATTTGTTAAGTATGAAATTTTTAACAAAAATACTTAGAAAGTTTTAAATGGGTGAATTTTGTTGAAAAAACTTAACAGAAATGAAGTCTTGAAAAAATATTTTTTTTTCTAAAAATATAATAAATAACTTAGCAATTTAAAATACATCAACATTTATTTAGACTTAACTTAAAGACGACATAAAATTTGAAAGAAACATTTTAAGAGAAAATTGACAACTTCACCATTTTTTAAAAAGGTTTGAAATTTTTGAAAATAATTAAATATATAAAATATGGCATTATTAAAGAAAGAATTAACGTAAAATAGTTGTCATTTGGGGAATTAAATTAAGTTAGTTAGACCAATAAATAAAGAAATGATACAATGTAATAGAGAGAGTTAAGAGTTTGGGCTTTTGGCCCTGTCACGATCCGAACCTAGGGCCTACCGTGATACGATGAATGTGACACTCGAAGGCATCCCATCCAAGACTCATGTTCATATCATAAGCATAAGGTAAAATAAGCATATACAAGAGAATAAACAAGGGGAATGTATACAACTCAGAACATCATAGTTTTCCTTAAGGGAACATATATCAGTCCGTAGTGTCCAAAACATGCCTCTTCATCATTGATCTTGGCGCGGTCTAGAACATAGCTTATAATCTCACCCTCAATATATACATTAAAAGAAATGATAAAGCCTCAACATATAGAAACATCATAAATGAGCTTGTTCCCCAAGCATGAGAAAGTACCATTAATCTTCAAGCTCAGAATCCAAATCTAACCACGAAATAGAATAGTCGCCTCATCATCCGTTCCTACATGGTTAAATCATGTAATCAAAGAAGTATGAGTTAGCACGTGGAATATACTAATTATGTAGGTATTCCATGAATCAAAAGACATAGCAATAATATCAATATGTATATTCATAATCAATAGGATAAGAAAACAATATGCATGAGCAATACAAGTTAAAAATCATGAGAAGAAGAAACATCAAATCCATTCATAACCTTAGCATACATACGTAGGAATAAGACCATAACCGACATATAAGACCATGCGGACTATTACATGAAATCTTGATGTTCCCTTTACACCAAGCAAAGAGGAGTCTACTTTGCCAAGGTAGACTCAATCCTTACCATATAAGATCTATCCTAGCATGGTGAGAACCATAATTTGTCCCTACCCTTTAGGCTCTATCCTAGCACATAAGTATCCATCATTAAAGCTAAATGGATCCATTAGCACACACCTTTAAGGCATAAAGCATGAACATCATTCCTATGGTGGCACATAGTTATGGAACTATGAAATTTACCAAAGCCCTCTCCATGCTAAGTCATATCCCATGGTATACATAAATCATGCACATACATAGCTTTCAACATAGCTCACACTTAATTTAAAATCATATTTTCATAGTTAATAAAATAGTCATCATAATCTTTATAAGAACATCTCATGTCATAAGAATAGTCCATCTACTTTACTTTTCATTATAGTGTGGGTAGACATTCCCACCTTAACATCATCATCACAAACATTGGGGTTTTCATTACCCCTTCATCGTAGTGTCATCATTATTATAAAATATGCTTTTACATACTTGAGATCATCATCATGAAAATCCATAGCTTTATCATGAGGGACTAGGGCTAAGTGTATGTTCATGAGCAATTGACTCAAAAACATGCAATTGGATGAGATTCATAGAGAAAACATGCAATTCAAATAGATTTGGATCACTAGTAAAGAAACCCACATCAAATCATTAAACCCTAACCATGCATACTTGGAATCATACACTTTTGCTTGAGAATGATATAAGTCATATAATATCTTCATAATGGATGCATAGTAGATATGTTCATCACGTAGGAATCATAATCCATGCATTTTGAATCATGGCATAAAAACTCATAGAAGATCATCATGAAACTTTTGATAAAAAGAAGGTTTGGATTGGTCTTCATGGATGAAACTAATCCATGAATGAAGCTCTACATACCTCAAGTGAGAACCCTTAGAATTGAAGAGAAATTTCTGGAAAAACTTAATCAAACCTTCAAGCTCTAGCTTCAATAGAATCCTTGACGTAGAGAGAGAAATATTGAGAACCTTTGGGAGAATTTTGAGGGTGAATGACTTTGAATGAATTAGGAATAGGACTTACAAGGGTTAGGTTGATTAAGGTAGTTAAACAAGCCAAAACGATGTAGTTTAGGACTTGAACAAATTGGAATTGTCAAAATGTCCTTCATTAAAAATTGCAAAAGCCAACCACGAGACCCCATCCACGGGTCCTGGTCCTACTTATGGGTGGTATATAGGCTCGTAAATCCTTATGTCACAAAAGTTGAGCTATTGAAATTTTCAGCTTCCAAGCAACGAACATGCAGGATGAGCCATAAATCCATCGACGGGGTTGTAAGTCCTCTCATAGGAGTGTTCTCAACTTAGAAGATTTTAGACCCTTTAGGATCATTTTCTATGAAATCTTTGAAGGGTCATGATCCCTTATACTGTCTGTCCTGTTAATTTGTACATCAACTTCCGAAAATTCTTCAACTTTCCATTTTCACCGGCCCGAATCCACGAAACCATCTATGACTCGTGATTTCTTGCACGAGCCGTAGACTGGATCGTAGAACCAAACCAGCACCAAATCCTTAACTTTCGGTTTTCCAACCTTATAAACATGAGAGGTGTCACATGCACACTTCCATCCTTGCAACAATTTTTAGGCTTTTTTCAGCCCCTTTTGTAGCTATATCACACCACTATATATACTCCATATCTCAATGATTGTTTTGGGCTCACGTATCAACTTCCTTTACACGTACAACATTTTTCCAGACTTGTAATGACCCAAGGCCGACCCTAGATGTGAAGATGGAGTCCGAAATGGATCTGGAGGGATAGTATTCATGCAAAGAAATCAAGATAAGAATTAGTGTCTATTCAAATACTTAATCATAAGGCAACTTATTTTAAACATTGTAACATCAACTAGGAGAAACATAAATTTCAAAATTAAGAATATAATTGTAGCTCTTCTCAGATAATTCTACAGAAAAAGTTAAGCACGTAGAAAATTAGTTTATGGGGATAAAGCAAAATCTTAACGTTAAACCACCAAGAGGCACACATACATACATAGGAATATCACTTAAATTAAACTACTTGTAGTAAAGGCAATATCAATTGGAAATGAAGAACAAACTTGTCTCATGTAGAGCCACTGGAAAATCAACTAATATATCACCCTTCACTAAATGAAGTAAAGTTCTACATGAATAAAATAAGGTATAATATTCATAACTATAAACAAATCAGATACTATTCCTAAAAGAAAAGCAAACTTTCTATTAGTGAACATGAATACATCATAATCCCCAGTATATGATGAACCACTAACTTTTCTTTCTACCAAATCCCAGTAACAAAATAAATCATCAGTGATTAACAAACTCAAAATAAAAGAAAGCTACTGCAAATGAATGCATTTTATTATGCCAAAGCAGAAAACTAAAAAGCATTCACATTATACATGAGAAAACTAGATAGAATGAAGACGGAGGAGAAAGAGAACTTTAAATTTTGAAGAGCATAGATTCTTCTTATAACGACTAGACCAATGCCAACTTAAAATTCTTCAAGAATCAGTATGAAAAGTTGAAACGACAAGAGAAACACATACAATTTAGTCATTTGACCCAGCAATGAACATATATCAAAACAGGGAGGGAAATTAAACAAGAGCACAATTACATACATGACTGTCAACTTGAAAGAGTTTAAACGGGAAAGAGTGCGAATTAAACAACCTAAAAGAGACATGAAATGAGCAACAAAAAGGAAATTGGACAACAATGGATCCTTCAGGGATCATTAAAACTAAGGCATTAGTGAAAGCATCTCGAGAAACAACAAACACGAGAACTAAGAGCTACTTTCAAATTTAAAATCTAATGCTATATTTATCAATTTCAGAGGGAATAGCGGTAATGAAGGAACCAACAGTGAACTCAAAAAGGGTTTAATTCTCAAATATTTCCATAAGCCTACAGAGGAAATTATTTTGAAAATATAATGGCTAATAACACAAGAAATATATGTTACACACAGATTTCTACATATCTCTGAATTAGAACACTAAAGGAAATCGGGATTTTACCTGTTGTTGAGCAACGAATAGAGATGACGAGCTTGACGATGAAGCTTCCCTTCCACAATTGTAAACTTAGGAAGATGACTAATTCCTCACTCGATCTTTTAGCTTTTTAGGAAAATTCTTGTCCCTAAGAGTATTTTGTGCCTTTGTCCCTTTTTAAGTGAAAAGTTAATCCATCTCTTTTAAAAGCTAACCCATCGACCCCCTTTCTCGTAACCCTAAAAGAGTATTTATAAGAAACTTTTAGGGCGTTTTAGGGGGGAAATCGGGAGGAATCTCTTGAGATATCCCTAATTTTAAATCAAACCTTATCTTCATGCTCCTAATAGTTATAATTCACACAAGACCAGACAAATTGATCTCGTCCGTCCGCCTCAAGGGCATGAATGGACAAAGAAGAGGATGGTGACACCTGGCTTGCTGTGCGCTAGGTAGTTGGTCAAAAGGGGCTACTGGTTCGCTGCTGTACGCTACTCATCATTTTGCTAATTGTTGGGTTACTAATGAAGATGGAGTCACGTGAAGGAGAAAAAATTGGCAAAAGGGGCACGTGTAGTTAGTTGTATAATAATATTATATATGTATTGTTGTGCTGAAGGGAAAACTTTTAAACATAGTGGGCCGATTTAAAGAAATTTGAGCCAGCAAAATTGGCCCAAAAATGAAAAAGTTATATATATATATATATATACACATATATATTTGTATATATATGTACACACACATATAATTTAAAAATTAAAGATTATATATAAAAATATGTGAAAATATGCATATAATAGATATATACATACACATATATATAAGTTGAAGATTAGAAGATTATATATAAAAGTACGTGAAAATACACATATAATATATATAATTTTTAAAAATTGAAGATTGTATATAAAAATATGTGAAAATATGCATATAATATATGTAATTTAAAAATTAAAGCTATATATGTGTGTGTATATATATAATTTTGAAAATTAAGGATTGTCACTAAGAACGGCTTTAAAAAAATTGACTTTTCCAAAATAATTATTTCAAATTGTTGAAAATTTGAAGAAGCTCGTCAATTAATTTATAATGAGGATGGTAAAAATTAGATGTTAACAACTGTTCCTTTCTTTGGATAGGATCGATGAAAGAGACCGTGGACAAAGAAAATTGATGAATTCAATTTTGATCGACCACATATTTATCTTCTGAAAGTATTTGATACAGGCTTTGGAGAATTATGACCGAACCCTAGTTTTGGGTTTCCTACATAACTCAGGTTACATGAGAATTCAAGTCACTTGTAATTCAAGACGCTTGATTTTATGCACATTTTTTAAAGAATTTAAAAGCTATCTTAATATCGAATTATGGAGAGATTGAAATGCTAGGGAATGATATTATGAACAATTATTAAAATACTGTCGGGTTTTCAATATTGAGCCCGCCTACATATCCTTGGACCTAGGAATCAGGCTGTTTGTATTTCAACTCAATCGGTTGAAAAGAAAATCTCTTATTCTAAGATTACCTTTGGTTAAGAAAGATTGACAAATAGGTCGAATTAAGAAAAAGAGACTTGGCAACCTCTTCACTGTTAAAGTGGCACGCTTCACACCCATAATTAAGAACTTACACAGATATAATTTTCAAAGCTCTTGATACATTGTTATTCGTATTATGACGATTGCTTCCGATGAGAGATGAGATCACTCAGATGCAAAACTGAAACTAACGAACTCAAAGAAATACCCACATGGTTTCTAATAAGGGTGTAGTTGGATTGAGGTGGAAGTCGTTCCTCAGCTCATGTCCAAATAGTTTGATATTCCTTTTCAGACTATGTCCCAATTCGCTAATAAGAAATTTTTTCACGTAACCACATTTTGCCTATGTTCCTGCAAATTTTTAAACTTGATAGTGCAATTAATTAGTAAGTATTAATTATAAACAATATATAATAAACTCTTGAAAATGACACCTCCTAGGCATGAATTTGTAAACTTTGTGGCTTTTCGAGCCTAAATAATTTAATGAAATAAGCAATAAAAAACTTATGAAAATAGGTTTGAAGCCGATGATCGATGAGGATGATGCTTTTCAGCAATGATTAATGAAATGAAGCCTTTAACCAAATGATTTATGAAGATGAGACTTTCAGCCAAATGATTTATAATGATGTGACTTTTAAATCAATGATTTGATTTGCAAAATGAGGTTTCTCAAGCCAATGATTCATGAAAATGACATATTTGAAAAATAATGCACTCTAGAAAATATTTGTGCAAATAAATTTGAAAGTATTTGTGCAATTATCTAAAAGCAATTTAAAGTGTTTGTGCAATGCAAAGCAATCGAAGCCATGTGAAATGAATTTAAAATATTTGAAAGCATTTGTGCAGTACATTTGAATATGTTGGAAAGCAATTGCTCAACACAGTTAAAAAATATTTGAAAGCATTTGTGTAGTGCATTTGAATATGTTGGAAAGGAATTGTGTAACACAGTTAAAAATATTTGAAAATATTTGGGCAGTGCATTTGAATATGTTAGAAAGCAATTGTGCAATGCAGTTAAAATATATTTGAAGCATTTGTGCAATGCATTTGAATATGTTGGAAAACAATTGCGCAATGCAGTTAAGAAATATTTGAGAGCATTTGTGCAGTGCACTTGAATATGTTCGAAAGCAATTGTTCAACACAGTTAAAATATTTGAAAGCATTTGGGCAGTGCATTTGTATATATTGGAGAACAATTGTGCAGTGTAATTAACTATTTGAAAGCATTCGTGCAGTGCATTTTAAAATACTTGAAAGTAAATGTGTTAAAAGATATCTAAAAATATTTGTTCGATGTATTAAAAAAATATTTGAAAGCATCTGTGTTGAGCAAGTGAGTATCAAGTGCATCTAAGAAATATTTTCAACTCATAGATTTATAAGTAATGCAAACCAATCAACATATAGTCCTTTCAAGGCTGTAAAGGTCAATGATCTCTTATTTTTTGCTAATTTTGACAAGCCTACACTCAAAGAAAAATTATAAGTTTTGGGGAAGATTGATTTGCATTGACTTTGGAGCTCTGGATCTTCAAGCTTCTTTCTTCAAACTTTGTTTGAACTTGTAGTCTTCGTCTATTCTAAAATCTTGGATAATAAGTAGTAAAATATTCAATTGAAATATTACATACTTTAGAATGAGATAAAATATATAAATATGTGTAGTAGCAAAACTTTTTGCTAAACTTTAAACTGTGACATATCGTGAAACGAAGCAAATGTCCTTTTTTGAAATTTTCTTCTACCTGATGATTCAATTGACCATATACCCTTTCGATTCCCTTGATGTCTTCTCTAGTGCCCTTAAAATTGTCCCAATTTTGGTGGAAGGCAGGTTCTGGAATTCTATTAAGATAAGACCTAGCCCTATATAGGTCGCCTACCATCCCATCAAGCATAATTTGAATAAATTTCTCAAAAATTGAAAAGAAAGGACCGAACCCTCCACGAGTTTCCTACATATTTAGAAGGAATTAGGCCATATGTAGTTCCTTATATAAGAATAGAGCGAGGATAATTATTTCTAATAAAGTGACCGAAGCCAATGTAGGCTGCATACGCATCCCACCGAGGGAATCAGGTCAAAATGTAGTTCAAATTACACATAAATAGAATTTTTGCAAAATCACTACTAAGAAACCAGACCCAATATGGGTTTCCTACGCATCTTACCTAGGGAATCAAGTTAGAACGTAGTTGTAACACCCCAAATCTTAGGTATACTAGTTCTATGCATATAGAACATGATATGATTGGGTAGATGCAGCATGAACTTTAAAATTGCCTAACTTTTAGACTGGAGGGCTATATTTACGTCTAATACTTAAGTCAAGTGAGTGTATATAAGTTCTAAGGAAAAAAATGAGGTGCTTGTAGGACTTAGGAAGCTAACAGGTGAGTCATATATGTGCTTAGCTTAAATAGGCTAGGTAGACGGAGACGAGGTCCAACACCGAATCTGTTCAAGTCCGATAATGAATATAACCCAAGTTAAGGGTGTAATTTTAGACCATTGTTTAGTATTATAAAGGGAAAATATTTTTGGCCCAAGGTGAATAGAAAAAGGTCCCATGTACATTCACAACCCACTTGACGATTTTGGCCCAAACTAAGTGAAGGAAAAAATCGAAAAATGGGCAGCCAAGGCCCATCGAATTAGAGCCCATTAAGGCCCAATTGAATGGTCCAAGCAGGTGCATCACCACCTTATTAAAATGTGGCTTAAATTGAAGGAGAAAGTCGGCCAAGAGTGGCCCTTTAAAAGGGATTAAAAACCAGCTCATTAGGTCATTCTACACTTGGAAAAAATTCAGCATTTTTATAAAATTTCTTTATTACTCTTTCTTGACTTTACAAAACATTAGCTAGGAACCTTTAGGGTTATTGAAGAAACCCTACTTCTTGAAAATTAAGGTAAGTAGCAATACTTATATGTTTAGTATGATTTTTTCCATGAAAAGCAAGAGAAATAAGCTAGGTATGCTTGTGTTGGAGTTTTGGACAAGATGTGTTCTAAAAATTGCCGCACACATATTTCTTGTTTATATAAATGCTTTTATCTTCTTGGTTAGCTTGATTTTGAAAGGAGGTTGATGTTTTTAACAACATTTAGGTCGGAAACGATAAGGTAAGGTCACTGCACTATTGTGTTTCACTTAAACAATCGAGTTCAGTGTGTTATCCTAAATGTGTTATTAGTAGAATTTGTGGGCTGATTGATTGAAGACTATGGTCTCACGTCCTCCACCTATTTTGGGACTGTTTTAGGACTGGTTTGGTATGTAAAAATGTTAAGAACAATTTATTCAAAGCTGGAACAAGCGTGAATGGTTGATGTTGAAATGTAGGGAAAAGGCATAACGTTATGCTACCTAATTGTGCGCTGTGTAGAATTGTTATGTGTTGTACCTTGTGAGCTGTTATAAGCATATCATGGGACTACAATAAGCTGGATATGTCATGTAAATGAAGGTGTGTATTAGACCAATGTGCTTAGAGAAGGAAAAATCAGAAAAAAGGCCTTTGGGTTGGTAGTTATGAGCTTGTTGCATGAGCATTATTTTTTTTATGAGATTGGACTGCCAAGACATATTTATTAGCTGCTAATTAGTTTTATCACCTACTCTATTATAGGCAAATATTTGGGGAAAAAGGAAGTTATTTCGAGGTTATAACAATGCGGTACAGCGAGGTATGAAAGGCTACTCATTTCATATTATTTGACATGAAATCTAGGTTTCTCCTTGACACATAGAGACACTTATAGACTCTGACATAACTAATGACCGTGTTTTAACTTTTTATTATGTTCATATGTTTCCATGCAGAGCTATTGTCGAACCTGCATACATACTTTGGATACCAAAATACATGAGTTCCTTTTGTTGCTAAATAAAGTCCACGTGTTGTTTCATCTCCTACGTAATTTATTAGTTGTGTAACCTACCCTTTTCATTTATGGTACTGTCTTGCATGATTGTTACATGTCACATGTTATGTCTATAGTCCTACAACTCTAAATGTTATGACCACCAAAAGAATCATCTCAAAAGTAAATAAAAGATAAGTCGAAGATGCTTCTTGATGGGTGGTATCCTAGGGGTGGAGAAATCACCTAGCATGGGTCGATCCCATATTATGGGGAGTATCCCAGGGTGAAAGGAAAGCCTAGCATGGGTCAATCCCGATATTGATTTACCACTGATCAGCTAGTCATTTATATGATATCCTACGCACAGATTATACCGTAAAGAAAGGTAAAGTAATAAAAAAGGACATAAAGTAAATGATTCCACACTATGACTAAAGGTGGTCTCTTATCCTTATAGACCACTGTCCATTTCATTTGAGTTCTTATTTCATATATAGTACTTCATGTGTTACATATTCAGAACATTATCTCGTACTGATGTCCCTTACGGGGGGCCTGCGTTTCATGCTGCAGGTACAGGAGCTAGTAGATCTCTCCAGTAGGAGTACATGATATCCAACTGCTTTTACTAAGCTAGGTTGCTTCAGGGCTTTGTGTGTCTAGAGCTTATGTTTTTGTATTGTATAGTTGGTCATGAGGCGGGACCTGTCCTGATCCTTATAGATATCATTCCTTATCCAGAGGCTTTGTAAACTATGAAAGTGTGGTTATGTATCATACTTTAGATATCATGGCTCCAACGGCCTAGTCATACGCATTGCCTTTTGGCTTGTTATTACTGTCTACTTTCTTGAAAACATGTTGAATGTAGAAACCCCTTATAATGTCCATAGAAAGTGTATGGTTATATGTTGGTTCTCCCAAGCCTTGTCCGCAATGGGTGCCAGTCCGCCTTAATGGGACTTTGGGCGTGACAAAAGAGGTATCAGAGTGGGTCGCCTAGGGAGTCTACAGAGTCATGCCTATGTAGAGTCTTATTTATGGATGTGTTGTGCACCACATTTATTAGCAGGAGGCTACATGATATTTAGGAGTTGTCATTTTATTTTCATTCTTTAGATCATTCCATAGAGCCAAGTGTTGTAGAAGGATTGCTTTTAAGCTCTAAATTGTTTGGTACAACGAGTATGCCAAAAACAAAGAAAAGTAAAGGCAAAACAAAGAAATCGAAAGTGGTAGTTGGTGTACCCAGATGGGTGAGACAATGAAATGAGGCCCAAGATGAGTCTCTGTCACAAACATCTCCAACTCCTCCAACTCTTGATAAACCAGGAAATAGTAAAGTTCCCCCAGTACCACGTACTGATGCGATAAAAACCTCCCATCGGTAGCAGAAGATTACTTGCCAAGAGTAATCTACATCATACCTTATGGGCAACCCCATTTCAGTGGATGGATACCTTCCTTACGGGCAACCCTATTTCGGAAGGATTTGCAAGATCATATAAAAATAATGAATAACCATTCCTTATGACCCAGTCATTTCGGTAGTGCTCCCATTCCTATGTTGGCACACAGTTCGAGAAAAAAGAGAGGACCCCCAATCCATCAATGCTAATTCAAAACATCCCATGAGAATATTTATACATATACGTGCTTTCAAGAGATATGATATTCACTTCAAATCCATTCAATGCACCTTTAGGCTCAAAAGCCAAACCATAAATCATAATCATGATACTCATGCAAGGAATAACTCATCTACCTTTACAAAATGGTGCAAGCACCCAAAATGCTCAAAAAGCCATAATCATTGACATATATGTGATCACATTCTTGTCATTAACTAATACCTTATCAAAATCATATCATAAAACATATTTAGGCTTAACCCATTTCATAATTTTCATAAAATCCAATGTCCATAGATGCATATGCCATGAATGATGTGGGAATAACATGGGTAATTGAGATTCAATCTAAAATCAATAATATAATACGAAATTGAAGTAAATCCATAGTTAAATCCACATTTAAATCATACTATAAATCACCCATGCATAAATCAAGCTTTAAAGGGACATGCATGTTCATAACTTCATAAATTCAATGTAAATCATCATAATAGGGATTAAAGTAACTTAAAATCATAGATAAAGTATAGCCGATATATCAACTGAATTTAATAAAACTAAATAATGAAAATCCATATTTAAAGTAAATTAAAATTCATGAAAATCAATTGAAAAGAGTTTGGGTCTTCTTGGTTGAAAGGGACCAAGAATCAATCCCACATACCTAAGTCTTGGAGATGAATTTTGGATGAAAAGGAGTTGAAGATGAACCCTAATTTGAGATCTTGGCTTGAGTCTTGAGAGAAAAGCTAGAGAGGATTTTTCGGAGTTGATTTTAGATTGAGAGTGTTTCTAATGAGAATGAATTAAAATGGGGTAGTATTAGCTGATTTAGATAGGTAAAAAGGTCATAAAACACATTTAAAATAAATCATATTTACGTAAAAGCCATTAATGAAACCGATGGAATTTGGGTCATCATGGGTTCACTAGCACTGACATGGTCCGTGAGGCACTTCACGGGCCGTGAACAGTGCCCGTGAGATGACACTTGGAACAATCTTCCGCAACATCAACACTTGGAATTTTTTGAAGCGAAGGGGTGCCACACGGATGGCCACACAACCCAAGTGACACTACACGGGTCGTGTGTGTCACGCCCCAAAGATAGGGGAGGCACGACTGGAACTCGATATCGTTATTAGCTGGGTAAGCCACTAAACATGCTAGTTAACTAGACTAGGGGCCAAAATAAAATTGGGCAGCATAATGGTTAGAAAAAAACTAAGCCGGGACCGTTTAGGTCATGACCTGGTCAACAACAAATCATGTACATCAAGATAAGTAAACAAAAACGATAAAGTACCAGCTAGCCGATAAGGCTGCCACAACATAGGTACAGGCACACACTATATATACATGTCAATCTTATGACTGGAGACTGAAAGACACAAAAGGACCAACCCACAGTAACATGTCCAAAATAGCCTCTAAGAGAACCACTAATACTGTCGGGACAGGGCCCCAACTATATCTTATACAACAAAAAGTAAGCATCCTGTGAAAGATCGAGGAAGAGGTGGAGCTTACCAGCTCACAGCTGAACTGGGCTCCTAGTGGAGGGATCGATTAGAGTCCCTACCTAAACCTGTACGCACGAAATAAAATGCAGCATCCTCAGGCAACGGGACGTCAGTAGAAATAAACATGTACCGGAATGTAAGACAGAATGTGAAACCATAGGTAACAGTAATAAAAAGGGTAATAGAAATACCACCTGTAACCAAAACTTAAGTAACCTTAATGGCCAATAATTAACCTCATAGTGATCAAATATGCATGGTATGCTCGAGTATCATATTTGCCAACCTTTGGCCATCTGTACCATATACATACATACATACATACATACATACATATATATATATATATTTACTTGGGCAAATAGACCCCATACCTCTGATCATAGCTCAAAGTCCATGCATAACGTGCAATGTATGATATGAATATTAAATGCACATAGTAGGCCGTAGCATAAATTTAGCCAATCTTGACTCATTGGTACACTTATTCTCATAGCATCATAATCATTGTCATTTAGCTAATCTTGGCTCATTGGTACACTTATTCTTATAACATTATAATCGTTGTCGTAGCATATACGCATGACTTGTGGAATCTTATATGTCTTTTTAACAAGTTTGGGAACTTAACCCAACATTTAGAGTGAAGCCTTAACTTTGAAAATGTTCATAAAGGTGCTTTACATAATGCTTATGCTTGGTCCCATGTCAATTAGCAAAGGAAAGTGTTTAAACAGAATTAAGTGCCTTAGTAGTTTAAAAGGAGCATTACGCTAGAGATTATTGGAAATCACGTGTTACTTGTTAAGTACTTCAATATATTTTTTTGTATGGAAGAAGGATGATTATGAATACTACATTCCCTTCGCAGTCTACATTTATTTTGATGGCACTAAACCAAAAAGAGCAACACCTCGAACATATGAATAGGTAGCAGGGAAAATAGACAAAATGATATAGAGATATTGAATGTCCAGTTTAAGTGAACAAATGAAATTTCAACCTAACACCATCATGAAAATAACTCAACTGCAATCCCAATGCCTTTCACAGAAGGTCTTTCTAGCAACAGAATAGTAAGATATCGCGTTTGACATTTTGAGAAACTTCTCGAATTTCATGCTAAAAGGAGGGATGGAGCCTAGGCTTAACATACCTTCCCAACAGATGTCCTACTGCCCAAAATTTAGCATTAATTACCAGATTTGGCAAAGACCATTTACATGAGGAGATGTCCGTAAAACTTTGTAAAAATGTTCGTAAAAGAGCCCCAAAATTATTACCTGAATCCACCAGCTGCAAACAAAAAATACCATCAAGAACACCACTTTTTTTTATAGCCCAAAAACATCCCCAAACACAGCTAATACGAAGGAAAAACAATTGCAAAGTGCAAGGCACACATTTCTAGGCACACAGACAAATTTTAACGATAAAAATGCGAAAAACTTACTCAAATCCCTTCGGTACCTTGAGGGAACTTTTCCTTTAGTTTATAAACTATTTGGGGACGAAATGGAACTAATTTAATCTGTAAACAACTCAAATTCACCGACACTAGGGTGGGTCGACCAGACCCGATCCATGACCCGATTTCCTGCTCGGGCAGTCACAGTAAAACTGTCATAACTTTTTATTCTGAGTTCAATTTGATGCGCAGTTTTATGCGTTGCAAACTAGACGCATAGATATTCAATTTAATAGGTCATGGACCTTCGAACTCCTTACATTTTTTGAGATATGGCCTGTTACATTTTACCCAAATTTAAGAAGGATTTCTTAAAGAAACTTACGCTAACCTTGACCAACCTTTATCTTGCAACTTTCTTGATTCCAAAACTTAATTCATGAACTTTGTGCTATTAAAATGATCTTCAAAAAATCCATTATTAGAAAATTATAAACTTTTAGTCTCATCCAAAAAGTGAAGCCTAATTTAAACCTTCTGAAAAGGGCAAGGTGCCACTTGGGTCATTTCTTTAATGCCGAATGTGTATTTAGGGTATTCCTTTGGCTTAAAACTTTAGGTCCTTGACATTACCACTTATTGTCAGCCTTATTATCCTTAGGTTCTATCCAAAGTCATATATGTCTTATATGACACGCCACCCTATATATATATAGAAGATGAGGAACACGGGGTTTCACAATCTCCCCCACTTAAGAACATTCGTCCGCGAATATATCTAGACAGTGTCTTGGTTGCACTACTAACTCTTGAAATGTGACTTTTGAGGATATACCTTTAATTCCTCCAATCCATAAATCAACTTTGAAGAAAAATTCTAATTATAAACTTTGTATAGCTATCTCGTGACAACCCATATGAAGTATGCTCCCAACTCATTTAAAATTTAAGTTACTGTAGAAAGATGACTGCCAACTTTTAAAATATGACTCACCTTTATTTGTAAATAGCTGGGTGTGCTTCTTCATCATTTCCTCAGACCTCAATATTGTTGTTCCGCCACAATACTTTCACGGAGGCCACTTCTTTATTCCAAAGCTTTCTCACTTGTCGATCTAAAATAGCCACTAGCACCTCATCATAAGACAAGTCTTCATCAATGTGGATATCTTCAATGTGGGTAATACGCGAAGGATCTCCAATGCACTTCCTCAATATCGATACATGAAACATCAAATGGACTACCCCCAATTCTGAAGGCAAATACAACTCGTATGCAACCTTGCCAGTCTTTCGAATAATCTTATATGGTCCAACATATCTAGGACTGAGCTTTCTTGTCTTTCCAAACTGCATAATTTCCTTCATAGGTGATATCTTCAATAAGACCCAATCTTCTACGTTAAACTCTACATCTCATCGTCGAACATCTGTATAAGACTTTTACCGACTCTAGGCTGTTTACAATTGGTCTCGAATAAGTCTCACTTTGTCTTCGCTTGGTGAACTAGATAAGGGCCTAGCAATTTTTCCTCCCCAACCTCAAACCAACCGACTGACGACCTACATCTTTGCCAGTATAGTGCTTCATAAGGTGCCATTTAAATACTAGCTTGGAAGCTATTATTATAAGAAAATACAATAAGAGGTAGATGATCATCCCAGCTTCCTTTAAAGTCCAACACATAGGCACATAACATATCCTCAATGGTCTGGATAGTACGCTCTGCTTGGCCATCAGTTTGTGGATGAAAACCAGTGGTGAGATTCACTTGAGTGCCTAGACCCTTCTGAAAAGACTTCCAAAAATATGCGGTAAATTTAGCCCCTCAATCAGATATAATAGATAATGGAACTCCATGAAGGCGAACAATCTCTTGAATATAAAGCTTAGCATAATCCTCCGCTGAATATGTCAGTGATACTGGCAAGAAATGAGCAGATTTTTTCAACCTATCAATGATTACCCAAATAGAATCATACCTACATGGAGTACGAGACAAACCAGTGATGAAGTCCATATTTATCATGTCCCATTTCCATAGCGGAAGCTCAATATACTAAGCTAGGCCTCCAAGTCTCTGATGTTCTGCTTTAACTTGCTGGTAATTGGGACATTTGGATACCATCTCTGCAATATCCTTTTCATGCCATTCCACCAATAGATTTGTCGAAGGTCCCGATACATTTTTGTTGACCCAGGGTAGATTGAATATCTAGAATAGTGAGCTTTAGAAAGAATCTTGGCACGGAGTCCTCCGATATCTGGCACACATAAGCGGCCTTGGTAGCTAAGGACTCCTTCTCCGGCCAGCTCAAATGAAGGATAATGTTGTTGTGAAATGCTCTCCCTCAGTGTTCTAAGCTCAGGATCCTCGCGTTATCGCTCTTTTACTTCCTTAACAATGGAAGATTCTGCTGTATTTTGAACAATTGCACCTCCATCCTCTGTATCTACCAATCACACCTACAAACTAGCTAGCTGGCATAGGTCTTTTGTCATTTCAACCTTATCAGCTTCAGCATGGCTTAGACTTCCCATGGACTTTTGACTAAGTGCATCAGGAACAACATTAGCTTTACTAGGATAGTACAAAATGTCAACATCATAATCTTTTAGTAGTTTTAGTCACCTCTTTTGTCATAGGTTCAACTCCTTCTGTTTAAATAAATATTGAAGGCTCTGGTGGTCGGTAAAAATATCAATATGAACTCCGTATATGTTGCCAAATCATTAGGCCAAATACCGTAGCAAGCTCAAGATCATGGGTAGGATAATTTGGTTCATGCTTTCGCAACTGTCTGGAAGCATATGCAGTAACTCTACCATGCTGCATAAGAACACAACCTAGGCCGATTCTTGAGGCATCACAATATACAACGTAGCCTTCGGTTCCATTCGGAAGAGCCAAGATAGGTGCGGTAGTAAGCCTTTTCTTTAACTCTTGAAAAGTCTCTTCACATGCTCCAGTCCATTGAAACTTAGCTGCTTTTATGTGTGAATCTCGTTAGTGGTGCAGAGATAGAGGAGAATCCCTCAACAAACCTCCTATAATATCCTGCCAAGCCTAAAAAGCTACGGACCTCGGTCGGATTCAATGGTCTCGACCAGGCCATTACTATTTGAATCTTCTGGCCATCGACCTTGATACCATCGCCTATAATAACATGGCCAAGAAAAGCTACAAAAGTTAACCAAAACTCACATTTAGAGAATTTAGCATCTAATTTATTGTCCTAGAGAGCCTGTAATATAGTTCGCAAGTGATCTGCATTCTCAGCTTCTTACCGTGAATATATAAAGATGTCGTCAATAAACATGATCACAAATTCATCCAAGAATGGTTTAAATACTCGATTCATCAGGTCCATAAAAGCTGTTGGGGCATTTGTAAGCCCAAAAGATATGACAAGGAACTCAAAATGTCCATACTTCATCCTAAAAAATGCTGTCTTTGGAATATCAACATCCATGACTCACAACTTGTGACGCTCGATAAAATTACCAAAATACCCCTATAGTGAGGGTATGAGCGTAACACGTCTTTCGATGCTCGTATGACAAATCCAAGACCGAATTTGTGATCAGCATGAAAAATGGAGTGGAAAAATGGTCTCGGTTGAATTTTGGAGCGACCCGATCGAAAGATAAATTTTTTATCCAAATTCGAAAATAATGACGGTCTGCGACAGAGGCGCGTCACGCGTGCACCCGGTCGCGGAGAGGCACTTGTATGTTTTTTAAAATTTTCAACGGGATGGAGAAAACTCGTTCAAAAATACTTTTTCAAAAATACGTTGTTTACGATCGGTCCGCGTCGCAGACCATGTATTTTCCGAGCTGGAAATTCCTAAATAATTACGAAGGGCATTCCGGTCAATTCCTAACTCCTCCTAAACACTAATACACATCTAGCAAGGTCATTTCAACATGAAAAGAGCCTAAAACCCCATTCTAGGTCCTATTCCAAAATTTAACAAGGCTAGGGCTTGAAAAAAGGAGAGAAGGGCTTGGTTGAGACATTCAAGAAGAGATCCTCGATACTACCCGGTTGAATAGCTGCATCACAGGTATGTAAGGCTAAACTAAAATATGGGATTATTCTCTCATGTGCCCCATAGAGGTCATAGAAGAGTTGATGGTTAAAGAGTCTACATGCATGATTTCTTTGATGGTTCTTGACAGATTGATTTGAAGTTACATGTTTTCTATGTTGATGATCATCATACTATTTATTTTCTTAAATTGAATCTTTTCTTGAGAGGATGAAGCAGACACTGATGTGAGACTTGCCGCTCACCCTATCCCCAAGAGGGAAAGCTTTAAGTATCTGGGGTCCATCATCCAAAGTAGTGGGGATATCGACGATGATGTCACACACAGTATTGGGGCGGCTTGGTCAAAATGGAGGTTGGCCTCTGGAGTATTGTGTGATAAGAAGATACCACCAAAACTCAAAGGTAAGTTCTACAGAATGGTGGTTAGACCATCTTTGTTGTATGGGGTGGAGTGTTGGCCAATAAAAAATGTACATGTTCAGAAGATGCAGGTCGCAAAAATGAGGATGCTAAGATGGATGTGTGGGCACACCAGGAGTGATAAGATTAGGAACGAGGCCATTCGGGAGAAGCTAGAGGTGGCCAATGTAGCTGACAAGATGAGGGAAGCGAGACTGCGATGGTTCGGACATGTGCAGAGAAGGAGTACCGACGCCCTTGTTAGGAGGTGTGAGAGGCTAGATTTGGAAGACACACGGAGGGGTAGAGGTAGACCTAAGAAGTATTGGGGGAGGTGATTAGACGAGATATGGTGAAACTTGATCTCACCGAGGACATGACCTTAGATAAGAAGGAGTGGAGGTCGAGAATTAGAGTAGCAGGCTAATAGGGTAGATAAGAAGGAGTTGTTAATTGTCTGCCTTTTATATGTTATTTATCTGCCTTTATATGTTAATTGTCCCGTATTTTCTTTTATATCCTGTGCACTTTGTCCTTCTCTTTCTTGTCTGTTTATCATATCTAGCTTATTCTGCTGATGGGTTGTTGTGACGAGGGTTTCCAGGAAATAGTCTCTCTACCTCTATGAGGTAGTGATAAGGTCTGCGTACATTCTACCCTCCCCAGACCCCACTTGTGGGATTTCACTGGGTATGTTGTTGTTGTTGTTGAATGTTTTCTTGATAACTTGCATAACCCTGCATGACTTATTTGAAAAGCGCGCCTATTGAATGTGAGAATCGAGTCTAGAGCCTTGAGTTGAGATTGTTGACTGTGATGATGAGTTGATGCAAATTGATTGTTTTATGAGTCTCTGCAAATGCACTCTGTCGATGTGATTGTTCACTTGTTTCCTGAGGATCGCTATACAGTCTTGAGTCATTGATGAGGCGTTGATGGTAAGGTTAAAGCCCTTATGAGATAATTGATGAAAGGGTTAAAGTCCTTATGAAATATCAGTCGTGGACGGGGAGTGAGTCCCTATGAGACTGGCAGTCGTTGACGGGGAGTAAATCCCTACGAGACTGGTTGCAGTTGAGGTTTATGAGCATTGAGTCGGGAGGAGTATCGAGCACCGAAATGAGTAAGAATGAGTCCCACTCGAACTCATTAACTACGTCGCCAAACGTAGGAGAGGCTTAAACCATCACATGTATATGGTTTCCCTCGAGGTATAACAGTCCCTGAAAGCAATAGCGGATCTGGTGGGTTTGATTTCATATCGGGTGAACTGATATGGTATCCATCGTTCCTTTCCTGGCAAGTTTGGGACCACTGTGGTAACATCAGGGTGATTGTTGTACATTCACTGGCTCATAAGTGAGTGTTATCGGATAAGAGAAACTCCCAGGAAAATTCTTACCTTACTCCGAGTCTAGATGAGATGAGATGTGGGGGGGCGGAGGGTGAGCTCCCCTGAGTTGATTCAGGAGATGAGTTGAGACTATTGATGAGTCTGAGATAATGAGGTGTCACTTGTCTACTCTTTACTCTTTCATAGATAGACAAGCTGACGGTTTGATGTGATTTTGATGTTGTTTTTCCATATTTTCTACCGGTTTCTATTTCATTAAGCTATTTTATATACCAGTACATTCCAAGTACTGATGTCCACTCTGGACTGCATCGTTTTATGATGCAGAGGCAAGTAGTAGAGATGATCAACAGGTGCTCCGTTGAAGATCAAAGATTCGAAGCTGATTTGGTGAGCCTCCCCTACTCCGAAGGACCCACTACTTTTATTTCATCATGCTTTTGAGTTAGGTTAGATAATTTCCTTATTTTGATTTGGGTAGCCATGGGTCTGTCATTGGCACCACAAGTTTAGTGATAGAGGCTTCATAGACAATGGTCGAGCATTGATGTTGGATTGTGAGTTAGTTCGTTCTACTAGCCTTCATTATTTTATATATTCTTTTGAGACTTTAGATGAGATTTGTCCATTATTTACGTATATTTTCCGCTGCTCAGTAGAGTGTATGTGATTGAATGATGTGATGAGACTAAGTGGTTCGCTTGGGGACTAGCAATAGTGAGTGCTGGCCATGCCAAGAATACCCTCCCGGGGAGTGACAAACTTGGTATCAGAGCACAGAGTTCAAGTGTCCTAGGGAGTCTATGAAGCCGTGTCTAGTAGAGTCTTGTTTATGGGTGTGTTGTCGACCACACTTCATAAGCAGGAGGCTATGGGACATTAGGAATGGTTACACTTCTTTCTTATTCCAATTCGTGCGATCGCTACACGTGCAGAATCGATAATATGCCTCCCAGAAGAGCTGTCAAAGGAAGGGGACATCCTGCCAGGCAAACTGTTAATCCACCTGAGCCCCAAGTACCCAAGGGGCCCGTGGATCCATTTGTCCCGGTTGAGAAACCCCCTCAAGATGAGGTCTCCAATGCCGAGCTACGCCAGACTATTCAACTTTAGCCCAGGCTGTCGCAGCGCCTACTGTGAGGCAAGGCATAGGTGGAACAAACTCTCATGGCACCTCTAAATTTCGAGAATTTCTGAGGATCAATCCGCCTGAGTTCACGGGGTCTACGTCCACTAAAGATCTCGAGGGCTATGTGGAGGAACTTGAGAAGGTGTTCCAAGTGATGCATTTAGCTGATGTTGACAGGGTGGAACTGGCTGCTTACCAACTGAAGGGGGTGGCGAGATTGTGGTTCGACCAGTGGAAGAAAGGCAGAAGGGATGATGCCCCCTGTTTGACTTGGGCAATGTTTGAAGAGGCCTTCTTGGGACGCTTCTTTCTAAGAGAGAAAAGAGAAGCCAAGCTGAGAGAGTTCCTGAACCTAAAGCAGGGCTCCATGACTGTTCAGGAGTATGGGTTGAAATTCACGCAACTATCTTGCTATGCTCCAGACATGGTTGCTGATATGAAGGGAATGATGGGAATGTATGTAGACGGGTTGAACAGAGGACCCAAGAGAGATGGGGAGCTATGCTTGTGAGTGACATGGACATCGGGCGACTGATGACATTCGTGCAGCAAGCTGACGAAGAGAGACAACATGACAGGGAAGAGTTCAAGCGCAAGAGGGTTAAGACATCCAGCCACGAGGGTGGAAGGAGAGGTAATGGGAATCGATTTCCCGAACCCTCAGCTGCTAGTACACCTGTGCCTAGAGGCATGTATGATCAAAGATTCTAGAATACCAGAACCGATGGACCCCAGTCACAAGCTAGTGTGGCTCAAGGTTCGCAGAATAGGCCACCGTGTGATAACTGTGGAAAAACGCACTGGGGGAGATGTCGCGACAGAAATGATGCGTGTTACAGGTGCGGGCAAGTAGGCCACTACAAGAAGGATTGTCCGAAGCAGGCTGGCCAGGCTCAGTGTACTGCATCGGTTCCACCAGTTAGAGGGAACCAGAGTGCCACTACGTCAGGTACAGGTGGAGCAACAAACCGCTTATATGTCATGGGCAGTCTCCAAGATCAGGAAAATTCCCCAGACGTTGTGACGGATATGATTCGAGTCTTTACTTTTGATTGTTATGTTTTGATGGATCCTGGTGTCACATTGCCGTTTGTAACTCCCTACGTGGCCAGTAAATTTGATAGAACCCCCGAAAGTCTTCTTGAACCCTTTGATGTTTCTACTCCGGTAGGTGAGTCTATTCAAGCGGAGAGAGTCTATAGAGCTTGTGCAGTGTCCATCTATCATAGGGACACCCTTGTTGATTTGATTGAGTTAGAGATGGTTGACTTAGATTTGATCCTTGGCATGGATTGGCTTCATTCCTGTTATGCGTACGTTGATTGTAGATCCTGAACTGTTAAGTTCCAGTTTCCAAATGAACCAATTCTAGAGTGGAAGGGTGACTTTGTTGCACCTAGAGGAAGGTTTATCTCATATCTTCGAGCCAAGAAGTTGATTTCCAAAGGTTGTATCTATCACCTGGTGAGAGTGAAATCTGATGATATTGAGTCCCCAACTTTTGAGTCAGTTCTGATTGTCAATGAGTTTCCAGAAGTGTTTCTTGACGATTTGCCCGGAGTCCCTCCTGATAGGGAGATTGACTTTGGTATTGATGTTCTTCCAGATATCCAGCCTATTCGATCCCACCTTACAGGATGGCCCCCGCTGAATTGAAAGAATTGAAAGAGCAACTAAAAGATTTGCTAGAAAAGGGCTTCATTAGGCCAAGTGTTTTACCTTGGGGTTCCCCTGTTCTATTCGTGCGAAAGAAAGATGGGCCCCTCAGAATATGTATCGATTATAGGCAACTAAACAAGCTCACAATAAAGAACAAATATCCTTTCCCAAGGATAGATGACCTGTTTGACCAACTTCAGGGCGCCTCTTGCTTCTCTAAGATAGACCTTAGATCTGGCTACCATCAGCTGAAGGTGAGGGAGTGTGACGTTCCAAAGATAGCCTTCGGGACTAGATATGGCCATTTTGAGTTCTTGGTCATGTCCTTTGGGCTGACGAATGCACCTGCCGCCTTTATGGACTTGATGAATAGAGTGTTCAAGCCATATCTTGATTTGTTTGTGATTGTGTTCATCGACGACATCCTGGTGTATTCAAGGAGTGAGGAGGAGCATGCTAACCACCTCAGAATGGTCCTCCAAACTCTTAAGGACCATGAGTTGTATGCGAAATTCTTCAAATGTGAGTTCTGGCTTAAGTCAGTGGCCTTCCTAGGCCATGTTGTTTCCGGTGATAGTATTCGAGTGGATGCCCAAAAGATTGAAGCGGTTTAGAACTGGCCCCGACCGACCACTCCGACTGACACTCGAAGTTTCTTGGGGTTGGCAGGCTACTACCATAGGTTTGTTGAGGGATTTTCTTCCCTGTCCGCGCCATTGACCAAATTGACTCAGAAAAAGGTCAAGTTTCAGTGGTCCAAAAAATGTGAGAAAAGTTTCCAGGAATTGAAAATGAGGTTGACTACTGCACCAGTCCTAACCTTACCCGATGGGACCGAGGACTTTGTAATTTGTTGTGATGCCTCAATGGTTGGATTGGGATGCGTACTAATGCAAAGGGGGAAAGTGATAGCCTATTGTCACGGGCCTAGATTCTCAGCGCGCCCGTGCGGAGTACCGAGGCCCAATTGTTGTCACGAGACCCAGCCTTCTCCGCCCTTGGGACGTGCCAACCGGTTTCGCGCTGCCAAAGGCTCATCAGGGAAGCGGCAACAGCTTCCGACCAGTTGTGCCAAGTACATTGCATGATCCCCTTCATTGTTAAGTCCACGACTAGCGACAAGCTCCCCGGACTAAATCGGGTCGGCATGCCTAACTCGGCCAAATACATGCATACGAGGCTACCAATGCCCATATGCTATTGCCGCCAACAATAGGCCAATGGCAGAACTCATAGTCGGCACGCCCACGTCTTCACGGGTCGTGACACTCTCCCCCACCTGATGTTGCGATGCCCTCGGCGCAATGCTGCTGTTGGCACTCCCAGTCTCCACCTTTGGACAGCCACGCACTCCCTGCGTCATCCCTTCTCGTGGTCTCTGCAGAGCCTGCCCTTTCCAGCACCCGAGGCATACGTTCCCGAACTAGGTAGAGGGAATCCGCCCAAGGATCGTTTCGTAAGATACTGCTCATATGCCGGCTAGGGAAGACCTTCCGTCCTCTTCTCAATTAGGATGGGGCCACGTTCCAAATCTCCCGCAAAATGGAACCTTCCTTCTCCCATCTGAGGCACACGGTGTTCCTCCCTCTCTTGTCAGCAGACGAACAATATGCATACGATCTGCTCTGATACCATCTGTCACGGGCCTAGATTCTCAGCGCGCCCGTGCGGCGTCCCGAGGCCCAATTGCGGCCATGAGACCCAGCCTTCTCCGCCCTTGGGACGTGCCAACCGGTTTCTCCCTGCCAAAGGCTCATCAGGGAAGCGGCAACAGCTTCCGACCAGTTGTGCCAAGTACATTGCATGATCCCCTTCATTTTAAGTCCACGACTAGCGACAAGCTCCCCGGACTAAACCGGGTCGGCATGCCTAACTCGGCCAGATACATGCATACGAGGCTACCAACGCCCATATGCTATTGCCGCCAACAATAGGCCAATGGAAGAACTCATAGTCGGCACGCCCACGTCTTCACGGGTCGTGACACTATGCTTCCAGGCAACTCAAGGTACATGAAAGGAACTACCCAACCCGTGACCTCGAGTTGGAAGCAGTAGTGTTTGCACTTAAAATTTGGCGTCACTACTTTTATGGAGTGCACGTGGATGTGTTCACTGACCACAAGAGCTTGCAGTATGTTTTTAGTCAGAAGGAGCTCAACTTGCGACAGAGGAGGTGGTTAGAATTGCTCAAGGATTATGACATGAGCATTCACTACCACCCGGGTAAAGCTAACGTGGTTGCTGACGCTCTTAGCAGGTTATCAATGGGTAGAACAACCCATGTGGAGGAAGGAAAAAGGGAGTTAGCCAAGGACGTGCACTGGTTGGCTCGATTAGGAGCCAGACTTGAGGAGAACAATGAAGGAGGAGTTAATGTTCAGAACAGGTCTGCTTCCTTGTTAGTGGTGGAGGTGAAGGAAAAGTAAGATCAAGACCTTGTCATACTCCAATTGAAGGAGGATGTCCACAATCAGAGAGTGATGGTCTTCTCCAAAGGGGGAGATGGAGTGTTGAGATATCAAAGTCGGCTGTGTGTCCCAAATATTGATGGCATACGAGACAGAATAATGGCAGAAGCTCATAACACTAGATATTCGATTCATCCTGGCTCCACCAAAATGTACCACGACTTAAGGGAAGTCTATTGGTGGAATGGGATGAAGAGGGACATCGCGGAGTTCGTTTCAAAATGCCCAAATTGCCAACAAGTGAAGGTTGAGCATCAAAGGCCCTGTGGATTGGCTCAGAACTTTGAAATTCCGGAATGGAAATGGGAGATGATTAACATGGACTTTATCACTGGCCTGCCGAAATCTTGAAAGCAACATGATTCGATATGGGTGATCGTGGATAGAATGACTACATCGGCTCACTCCTTGGCAGTTAAGACAACAAACACTGTGGAAGAGTATGCCAAGTTGTACATCCAGGAGATTGTGAAGTTGCATGGGATTCCCTTGTCCATTATCTCGGACACAGGAGCTCAATTTACCTCCCAGTTCTGGAGATCGTTCCAAAAAGGCTTGGGTACTAAGGTGAACCTGAGTACAACCTTTCACCCGCAGACGGATGGTCAGGCAGAGCATATAATTCAAACACTCGAGGACATGTTGAGAGCTTGTGTGCTTGACTTTAAGATAAATTCGGATGATCACCTACCATTGGTTGAATTTGCATATATAGCTATTATGCGAGCATTCAAATGGCTCCTTATGAAGCCTTGTACAAAAGGAGATGTAGATCGCCAATCGGGTGGTTTGAGGTTGGAGACGCGGAGCTGATTGGACCTGATCTTGTGCACCAGTTGATGGAGAAGGTCAAGGTCATTAGAGAGAGGTTGAAGACGACCTAAAGTCGCCAAAAATCTTACACCGACGTGAGGAGGAGAGACTTAGAGTTCGAGGTAGACGATTGGGTGTACTTGAAAGTGTCACCTATGAATGGTGTCCTAAGGTTTGGGAAGAAAGGAAAGCTAAGTCTATGTTATGTTGGACCATATCAAATTGTAAGGAGAATTGGGAAGGTGGCTTACGAGTTATAGTTGCCTTCCGAGTTAGATGGGGTGCACTCGGTGTTCCATGTGTCAATGCTAAAGAAATGCTTGGGAAATCATGCCTTGGTGATCCCTGTTGATAGCATTGGGGTGAAGGATAACCTATATTACGAAGAGGTCCCGGTTCAAATCCTTGATCGTCAGATTCGTAAGCTGAGGAACAAAGAAATAGCCTCAGTCAAAGTCCTGTGGAGGAATCAACTCGTTGAAGAAGCCACATGGGAAGCTAATGAGGAGATGAAGGCAAAATATCCGCACCTATTCGTGTCAACTGATGATGAAGATGTTGAAGGTAAAAATCCTTACTCTTCACTAAGCTAAATGTTCCATCTTTATGTGACTTACTATTATTAAGTCGAGAACTGATTAATTGAATTGAGTGCGGAAATGAGTCTTGAGTCTATTCGTGCCTTAATCCCCACCTCTACTCATCATTCGAGGACGAATGACCCCAAGGGGGAGATGATGTGACGCCCGATAAAATTACTAAAATACCCCTATAGTGAGGGTATGCGCGTAATGCTTCTTCCGATGCTCGTATGACAAATTCGAGACCAGATTTGTGATCAACATGAAAAATGGAGTGGGAAAATAGTTTGGGTTGAACTTTAGAGCGACCCAATCGAAAGATAAATTTTTGATCCAAATCAGAAAACGGTGATGGTCCGTGACAGAGGCGCATCGCGCACCCGTCACGAAGAGGCACTTGCATGTTTTTCAAAATTTTCGACGAGATGGAGAAAACTCAATCAAAAACACTTTTCCAAAAATACGTTGTTCACGATCAGTCCGCATCGCGGACCGTATATTTTCTGAGCTGGAAATTCCTAAATAATTACGGAGGGCATTACGGTCAATTCCTAACTCCTCCTAAACACTAATACACATCTAGCAAGGTCGTTCCAACATGAAAAAAAGCCTAAAACCCCATTCTAGGTCCTATTCCAAAATCTAACAAGGCTAGGGCTTGAGAAAAGGAGAGAAGGGCTTGGGTTGAGACATTCGAGAAGAGATCCTCGACACTACCCGGTTGAATAGCTGCATCACAGGTATATAAGGCTAAACTAAAACATGGGATTGTTCTCTCATGTGCCCCATAGAGGTCATAGAAGAGTTGATGGTTGAAGAGTCTACATGCATGATTTCTTTGATGGTTCTTGACAGATTGATTTGAAATTACATGTTTTCTGTGTTGATGATCATCATACTATTTATTTTCTTAAATTGAAGATTTTCTTGCGAACTTCCCTGCATGACTAATTTGAAAAGCGTGCCTATTGAACTTGAGAATCGAGTCTAGAGCCTTGAGTTGAGATTATTGACTGTGATGATTAGTTGATGCAAATTGATTGTTTGATGAGTCTCTGCAAATGCACTCTACCGATGTGATTGTTCACTTGTTTCCTGAGGATTGCTATACAATCTTGAGTCATTGATGATGCGTTGATGGTAAGGTTAAAGCCCTTATGAGATAATTGATGAAAGGGCCAAAGTCCTTGTGAAATATCAGTTGTGGACGGGGAGTGAGTCCCTATGAGACTGGCAGTCGTTGACAAGGAGTGAATCCCTTCAAGACTGGTTGTGGTTGAGGTTTATGAGCATTGAGTCGGGAGGAGTATCGAGCACCGAAATGAGTAAGAGTGTGTCCCACTCGAACTCATTAACTACGTCGCCAAACTTAGGAGAGGCTTAAACCATCACATGTATATGGTTTCCCTCGAGGTATAACAGTCCCTGAAAACAATAGCGGATCTGTTGGGTTTGATTTCATATCGGGTGAACTGATATGGTATCCAGCGTTCCTTACCTAGCAAGTTTGGGACCACTGTGGCAACATCAGGGTGATTGTTGTACATTTACTGACTCATAAGTGAGTGTTGTCGGATAAGAGAAACTCCCGGGAAAATTCTTACCTTACTCCGAGTCTAGATGAGATGAGATAAGAGGGGGGGAGGGTGAGCTCCCCTGAGTTGATTCAAGAGATGAGTTGAGACTATTGATGAGTCTGAGATAATGAGGTGTCACTTGTTTACTCTTTACTTTTTCATAGATAGACAAGCTGACGGTTTGATGTGATTTTGATGTTTATTTTGATTTGATGTTGTTTTTCCATATTTTTCTACCGGTTTTTGTTTCATTAAGCTATTTTACATACCAGTACATTCCAAGTACTGATGTCCAGTCTGGACTGCATCGTTTTATGATGCAATGGCAGGTACTAGAGATCATCAACAGGCGCTTTGTTGAAGATCAGAGATTCGAAGCTGATTTGGTGAGCCTCCCCTACTCCGGAGGAACCACTACTTTTATTTCATCATGCTTTAGAGTTAGGTTGGATTATTTCCTTATTTTGATTTGGGTAGCCATGGGTCTATCATTGGCATCACATGTTTAGGTATAGAGGCTTCATAGACAATGGTGGAGCATTGATGTTGGTATTGTGAGCTAGTTCGTTCTACTAGCCTTCATTATTTTATATATTCTTTTGAGACTTTAGATGAGATGTGTCCATTATTTACGTATATTTTCCGCTGCTCAGTAGAGTGTATGTGATTGAATGATGTGATGAGGCTAGGTGGTTCGCTTGGGGACTAACAATAGTCTCTGAGTACCGGCCACGCCAAGGGTACCCTCCCGGGGCGTGACACAACCAATGGTACCTAGATCTCAAGTTATTATTGTAAAGCATTTGGCACCCTACAACTGGTCGAATAAGTCGTCAATCCGTGGAAGAGGATACTTATTCTTGATAGTGACTTTATTTAACTATCAATAATCAATACACATCCGTAAGGAGCCATTTTTCTTTCTAACAAAGAACACTGGAGTGCCCCATGGAGATGTACTTATCCTAATAAAGCCCTTATCAAGTAAGTCCTTTAGTTGTTCTTTCAATTCCCTTAGCTCTGCAGGAGCCATTCTGTAGGGAGGAATGGATATAGGCTACATTTTTGGGAGCGAATCTATAGCAAAATCAATTTCCCTTTCGGGGGGTAATCCCTGGAAGTTCATCAGAGAATACCATCGGGAATTCATTCACAATAAGGACTAACTGAAGGGTCATCGACTCCTTATCAATATCCCTAGTATGAATTAAGTGGTATATACAACCTTTAGCGATCAACTTTCGAGCCCTAAGGTATAAAATAAACTTACCTTTGGGCAAGACAACATTGCCTTTCCATTCAATGACCAGCTCACCTAGAAAACGGAAGTGGACTAGCTTTGCTCGACAGTCTATATTAGCATAATAAGCTGCCAACCATTCCATACCCATAACAACATCAAAATCTAGCATAATCAATTCAATTAAATCAACAAAGGTTGGACTCTTATTAATTAACAATGTATAACATCGATAGACATAACTAGCTATAATTGAGTCACCGATTAAAGTAGATACCCTAACTGACCCCGGCAATAATTCAGGTCTCATATCAAGCTTACCAGCAATGAATGGAGTAAATATGAAAATGTAGAGCCAAGATCTATCAGTGTATAAACATCATGAGAATGTACCATCAATAGACCTGTGATCACATCTGGAGATGCCTCTGAATCCTGTCGGCCTGTGAGTGCATAAAAGCAATTTTGTCCACTAGTAGAACCTAAACCGTCTCCTCTACCTCTCCCCCTACCATGACCCTGAGTAGGCTATAGATCTGGTCGGGGAACACGTACTGGGATGAAGAGGCTGCAGCGGATTTTGAAGGGTGAGTTGTTGTACCTCTACTTAACCCCGGGCACTAGCTAATATAATGTCATGTCTGCCCATTATGGTAACATGCACTTGAACCCTTTCTACACTGGCCATTATGAAGCTTACCGCATTTTTCACATGGAGGAGTAGGCTATCTCATTGTTGCAAAGCAATCCTGTCGACGGCTCTCAGGCTGGCGTGAACTCTGGCCCGGACTTGACCGAATATATTGATCAAATCGCTGGCCCTATATTTGTGGCGGGGAACTACCCACTGACGGAGGTGGATATCAGTGAAAAAGAGGCTTAAAATCACCCCCTGGCTCCCTATAAGACCTTATAGTATGAGACCTCTTATTCTTCTCCCTATCTCTACGGGAATCCTGAATCTAACGAGAAAGATCCTCTGTAGTCTGAGCAAAAGCCTGAATACGGGAAATATCTACACCATCCTGTAAAGAGGCTGTCCTGCAGTCTTTGATTAAATGATCCGCCAAACCATCCATATAACGATGAAATCTGGCACTCATGATACGTTTATAATATCTGGTGCATACCTAGCATAAGAATTAAACCTAAGGCTATACTCCCTTACACTCATATCCCCTTGCCTCAAACTGATAAACTGGTCAAGACAAGCCTCCCGCACCTCCTGTGGTAAATAATGGGCTAAAAATGCCTTAGAGAAGTCTTCTCATTCTACTGGCGGAGCACCAGGCCCTTTGTATCTCTCCCACGCCTCGTACCACAAGATGGCAACATCACGTAGTCGAAAAAAGCCAACTCCACTTCCTCGGTGACAGAGGCATGCATCACCCTCAATACTCTATACATATGGTCTATAAAGTCCCATGGATCCTCAGTGGGACTGGACCTTATGAATACTGGAGGGGAAAGTGAAGAAACTCTCATACCTTTGAGCTTTCTGTTTGATCCCTTCTAGTGTCTGCTCTCACCTTTAGTTGTCTCTCATGAATAGAAACCATCCTAGTCAGTAGTTGAACAACCTCTCTCATACCTTGCTCCCCAGTCTCTGGTAGGATTGGGGGTACTGGACCTCCTTGGCCCTCAACAGGTGCTGGTGAATCTGGTACTATGGAACTGGAAGCTCTCGGCGTGCCTCAACAGGGAGTGTATCTGCCTGACCCGATAAAGAACAACTGGTACCTTCTCTCGGATACACATCTACCCCACGTTGTGCCATCTCCTGAATATAGATAGCCTGACAAATAAAACAAACGACAAAACACGATTAAGATTTCATATGTCCCTATAACTTTTCTCTATAGCATGATCTATTAAGTGAAAGAAAGGTAACCAATCCTAAATGCCTCATAGCCTCCTGATTATAGGTGTGGTGCACAACACACCCATAAGTAAGGCTCTACTTGATACGACATTGTGGACTCCCTAGGACACGACCTGCTCTTATACCATGTTTGTCACGCCCTAAAGAGAGGGGAGGCGCAATTGGCACTCGATACCGTTATTAGTCGGGTAAGCCACTAAACATGCTAGTTAACTAGATTAGGGACCAGAAGAAAATTGGGCAGCATAATGCTTAGAAAAACTAAGTCGGGACCGTTTAGGTCATGACCTGGTCAACAACAAATCATGTACATCAAGATAAGTAAACCAAAATGATAAAATACTAGCTAGCCGACAAGGCTGCCACAACAGAGGTACAAGCACACACTATATATACATGCCAATCTTATGACTAGAGATTGAAAGGCACAAACGGACCAACCCACAAAACATGTCCACAATAGCCTTTAAGAGAACCACTAATACTATCGGGAGAGGGCCTCGACTATACCCAACTGTACAATAAAAAGTAAGCATCCTGTGAAAGCTCCAGGAAGAGGTAGAGCTTACCAACTCACAACTGAACTGGGCTCCTAGTGGAGGGGTCGATCAGAGTCCCTACCTGAATCTGCGTGCACAAAATAAAATGCAGCGTCCCCAGGCAATGGGACGTCAGTACAAATAAACATGTATTGGTATGTAAGGCAGAATTTGAAATCATAGATAACTGTAAAATAAGGGTAGTAGAAATACCACATGTAACCAAAACTTAAGTAACCTTAATGGCCAATAATCAACCTCCTAGTGATCAAATATGCATGGTATGCTCGAGTATCGCATGTCATGAATACATATATATAGATACAAATGCATGACATACCCAACCAAATGCTAACAATGGCGGTCCTTTCTAGTAGCTAACCGGCATCATATTTTCCAACCTGTGGCATCTGTACCATACATACATATATATATATATATATAATCATTTGGGCAAATGGGCCCCATACCTCCAATTATAGCTCGAAGTCCATGCATAACGTGTAATGTATGATATGAATATTAAATGCACATAGTAGGCCATAGCATAAATTTAGCCAATCTTGGCTCATTGGTACACTTATTCTCATAGCATCATAATCATTGTCATTTAGCCAATATTGGCTCATTGGTACACTTATTCTCATAATATCATAATCGTTGTCATAACATACATGACTCGTGGGATCTTATATGTCTTTTTAACAAGTTTGGGAACTTAACCCAACATTTAGAGTAAAGACTTAACTTTGAAAATAGTCATAAACAAATATTGAATGTCCAGTTTAAGCGAATGAATGGAATTTCAACCTAATAACATCATGAAAATAACTCAGCTGCAATCCCAATGCCTTTCACAGAAGGTCTTTCTAGCAACAAAATAGTAAGATATCGCATTTGATGTTTTGGAAAACTTCTTAGATTTCGTGCTAAAATGAGGGACGGAGCTTAGCCTTAACATACCTTCCCAACGAACGTCCTATTGCCCAAAGTTTCTTCATAAGAGTTGTCCCTTACATCATAAGCTTTGGAACAACTATATATATGCAGCTTAAAAACACCTATAAACACTCCAAAATTTAGCATTAATGATCAGATTCATCAAAGAGCATTTACGCGAGGAGATGTCTGTAAAACTTCGTAAAAATGACCGTAAAAGAGCCCCAAAGTTATTACTTGAACACACCAACTGCAAACCAACAATACTAGCAAGAACACCACTCTTTGGACAGCCCAAAAACAGCCTCAAACACAGCTAATATGAAGGAAAAATAATTGCAAAGCATAAGGCACACATTTCTAGGCGCACAAACAAATTTTAATGGTAAAAATGTGAAAAACTTACTCAAATCCCTTTGGTACCTTCTGGAACTTTTCCTTCACTTTATAAACTGTTTGGGGATGAAATGGCACTGGTTTAAGCTTTAAAAAGCTCAAATTAGCCGACATTAAAGTGGGTCGACCTGACCCGACCCATGACCTGATTTCCTGCTCGGGCAAACACAGTAAAATTGTCATAACTTTTTATTCCGAGTTTGGTTTGATGTGCATTTTTATACTTTGCAAACTAGACTCATAGATCTAATTTGGTAGGTCATGGACCTTCTAACTCCTTATATTTTGGAAGATATGGCCTGTTATATGTGACCCAAATTTAAGAAGGATTTCTTAAAGAAACTTACACTAATTTGGTAGGTCATGTATGTCTTATATGACACGCACCATATATATATATGGAATATGAGGAACATGGGGTTTCACATTGTGCATGGCCGTCTAACAACACTTAGGAAAATTTTGCATGAAAAACTTACGAGATGGTGATTTCGTACTTAGAAAAATTTCACGTAGAGAGTTACACAATGGGCCACACGGCCCGTGACACACCACTGGGTCCATGTGGGTGGCCTTGTGACCATACTTAGCCTTGTTTCTTGGTTTTCCAAATGCAAGGTCATCACATGGTACACCACATGGTCCGTGAAGCACCACACAGTCTGTGTGGGGTTCCGGTGTGACGTGCCTTAGCCCGAAACTCCCTGTCAAGTCCCTGTAATCAAAATTGTAGCCAAGTAACCCTTCATTGGAGGCCACACAGATCGTGTGGGCCTCCTATGAAGTAACACTTGGTCGAATTTCTCACTAGGCGACATTATGAGGTCCGACAAAATCACTCAAAAATCCGGGTCCTTAACATGTACATAAGCGGTATAGAAGCTGTGGAGCTGGAAATATATAGATTGAAGGGTGTGGCTATACTATAGTATGAAGCTTGGAAGCAATCTAAGGGTATAGATGCACCTCTAACTACCTGGAAGGAGCCCAAAGAGGCATTTCTTGACCATAACTTGCCATTAGAGATCTGAGACGCTCGTGCAGATCAGTTTTTGAATCTCCATAAAGGGAGTATGAGTGTGAGAGATTATAACCTTCAATTTAATTCCAAGGCCAGGTATGCTCCTAATGTAGTTACTATTATGGCAAATAGGGTCCACTGATATATGGATAGGTTGGATTTGTATTTGGTCAGAGACTGTACCATTGCTTCTTTGAATATAAACATGGATATAGCGAGGATGCAAGCATTTGCACAAAGACTGGAGGATCAGAGGCAAAGATGGACACAAGAGTTAGAAAGGGGGCAGTCCAAGTGGGCCAGATCTATGGGGCAGTTTATACCATCCCAAGGTGAGTTTATGCCTCGGTTTTTTAATAGACCTTCTAGGCCATCATCCTTCTACTTTGCAGCTAGTGCTCCACCACAACTTCAAGGGTCTAAAAGTAATTAGTTTGGTCAAAGAAGTGAGTCCAGGGTGCACGAAAAACACGATGTTCGGCAAGCCAGCAAATGCCTCCTAAGCAGCCTTGCAAACAATGTGGGAGGATTCATTTAGGAACATGTTGTGTTGGGACAAATGCTTGTTATTGGTGTGGCGTGCCATGAAATATGATAAGAGATTGCTTGAGGAGACGAATAGGTGATACAACACAACCTACTGGGTCAGTTGTTGCATCATCATCATCAGTTCCTCCATTAGGTAGGGGTCAAAAAGCACCTACAGGTCGTGGTAGAGGTGGTAGAGAGGCAACTAGCTCTAGTGGAGCCCAGAATCACACTTATGCTCTAGGGAGTCGCCAAAATTTAGAAGCTTCATCCAATGTACAGGTACTTTGTTCATCTTTTAACATAATGTGTATGCATTAATTGACCCTATATCACTCCACTAGTTGCTGGGGAGCTTAAGAGAACACCTAAATTATTGAACAAGCCATTTGAAGTGTCTACACCAACCAGTGAATCTATTATAGCTAGAAGGGTCTATTATAACTATGTAGTAACTATTTTTGACTATGAAACATTAGCTGACCTTGTTAAGCTAGAAATGGTGGAATTATAATGGGTATGGATTGGTTAGCTTCTTGCTATGCCACTGTGGATTGCCGAACTAAGAGAGTGTATTTTCAATTTCCAAATGAAGCGGCCCTTGAATGGGAAGGCAATGTTAGGGCACCAAAGGGTAAGTTTGTTTCTTATTTTAAGGCAAGGAAGATGATATCAAAGGGATATATATGTCATCTAGTTAGAATGAGGGATATAGAGGTATAATCACCAACTCTTCAATTTGTTCTAGTAGTGAATGAATTTGTTGATGTGTTTCTTGAAGAGCTTTCGGGTTTACTTCTAATTTTGGTATTGACTTACTACCAGACACTCAACCTATTTCTATCCCTCCATTTAGAATGGCTCCGGCAGAATTACGTGAATTAAAGGAGAAATCAAAAGACTTGCTAGAGAAGGGTTTTATAAGACCTAGTGTATCCCCTTGGGGTGCACCAGTATTATTTGTACGTAAAAAAGATGGCACCTTGAGAATGTGTATTGACTACCGGCAATTGAATAGGGTGGCAAGTAAGAACAAATACCCCCTCCCAGGATTAATGATTTATTTGATCAGTTACAGGGTGCCAAATGCTTTTCAAAAATGATTTGAGATTAGATTATCACCAAGTGAGGGTGAAGGAGAAAGATATACCCAAGACAGCCTTTAGGACACATTATGGTCACTTTGAATTTCTTGTTAGGTCATTTGGGCTGACAAATGCACTAGCAGTTTTTATAGATTTAATGAACATGGTATTCAAACCATTCTTTGATGTATTCATGATAGTATTTATAGATGATATTTTGGTATATTCAAGATCAGAAGAGGACCATGCAAACCCCTTACGAAAGATATTATAAGTTCTTCCTGATCGACAACTGTACGCCATGTTTTCCAAATGTGAATTTTTGTTAAAATCGATGGCATTCTTAGATCATATTGTATCCGATGAAGGAATAAGGGTTGATCCCCAAAAGATTATGGCGGTGAAAGATTGGCCAAGGCCAACAATACCCACAGAAGTTCGAAGCTTCCCAGGGTTGGCAGGTTATTATAGAAGGTTTTTTGAGGGTTTTTCTTCTATTTCTGCACCTCTAAAAAAGTTGACACATAAAGTGACCAAGTTCCAATAAGATGATGTATGTGAAAGGAGCTTCTAAGAGTTGAAAAGCAGGCTAACTTCTACACCTGTGCTAGTGCTTCTAGAAGGCATAGAGGGATATGCGGTGTATTGTGATGCTTCAGGAGTTGGCATAGGGTGTGTACTAACACAACATGGTAGGGTAATTGCTTATGCCTTGAGACAACTGCGACCGAATGAGAAAACTACCCAACACATGACCTTGAGCTAGCAATGGTTGTGTTTCCCTTGAAAATATGGCGCCACTATTTGTATGGGGTTCATGTTGACGTATATACTGATCATAAGAGCCTATAGTACATCTTTAAGTAGAAAGACCTAAATTTAAGACAAGAGAGGTGGCTAGAACTAATAAAGGATTCCATCCAGGGAAAGCAAATGTGGTAGCCGATGCTTTGAGTCGTAAGGCAATCATGAATATTGGTGATCAGACCGTGGCAAGTCAAGGAGTGGCTAAGGATCTACTTCAACTAGCCAATTTGGGAGTTCGCCTTCTTGAAATTCCAAAGGAAGGGGTTGTTGTGCGTAATGTTGCAGAGTCTTAATTTGTAATGGAGGTAAGAGAAAGGTAGTTCAAGGATCCTGTTCTACAATGACTTAAGGGAAAGGTGAGTCAGGGTATAATGAAGGGCTTTGAACTTACACAAAATGGAGTACTTTATTGCCAAAATAGATTATGTGTTCCTAATATTAATAGACTAAGAAGGAGGATAATGGAAGAAGCCCATCATTCAAGATATTCCATCCATCCAAGATCAACTAAGATGTATCATGATGACCTGAAGGGAATGTTTTGGTGGAGAGGCATGAAAAAGGACCTTGCAGAATTTGTGGCTCAATGTCTGAATTGCCAACAAGTCAAGGTAGAGCACCAAAAACCGGGAGGTTATATGCAATGTATAGAGCTTTCAACGTGGAAGTGAGATATGATTAATATGGATTTTGTTACTGGGTTGCCTCGCTCATTTCAGAAGTTTGACTCCATATGGGTAATAATTGATAGATTCACAAAGTCAGCACACTTCTTACTAGTTAAGAGTGATTATACGCTGAAGAGTACGCAAAGTTATACCTTAAAGAGATAGTTAGGGTACATGGGGTCCCAATTTCCATTATATCTGATTGGGGAGCTCAATTCACTGCAAAGTTTTGGAAGTCCTTCAAAAGGAGTTTGGGGACACAAGTGAATTTGAGTAGAGATTTCCAGCCTCAAACAGACGGTCAAGTAGAATGCATAATTCAAATACTTGAAGATATGTTGCAGGCTTGTGCATTGGACTTTAAAGGTAGTTAGGTGGACCATTTGCCACTTATTGAATTTGCCTATAATAATAGCTACCATTCAAGCATCAAGATGGCACCTTATGAAGCTTTGTATGGAAGGAAATGTAGGTCGCCAATAGGATAGTTTGAAGTGGGTAAAACCACCATGCTTGGGCCAGATCTAGTCCAAAAAGACATGGAAAAAGTCAAGCTAATACGACAACGGCTAGAAACATCCCAAAGTCATCACAAATCATATGCGGATGTTAGAGGGAGAGGACTATAATTCTCAATAGGAGATTGGGTATTCTTAAAGGTTTCGCCAATGAAAGGTGTTAAGAGATTTGGTAAGAAAGGAAAACTAAGCTCACATTACATAGGGCCATATAAAGTTATTAAAAGGCTTGGACAGGTTGCATATGAATTAAGCTACCCAGGAGCTTTCAATGGTTCATCCAATTTTTCATGTCTCACTGCTCTGAAAATGCATAGGTAACCCATCTCATATCACTCCTATTGAAGATGTGCAGGTTACAGAAGATCTCATCTATGAAGAGGTACTATTGCTATCCTAGATCGTCAAGATAAAAAGCTAAGAAATAAAGAAATAACTTCAGTAAAGGTACCTTGGAGGAACCAACAAGTAGAAGAGATAACATGGGAGACTGAGGAAGCAATGAGATATAAGTATCCCTATTTATTTGAAGCTAAAGAGGAAGTCCAAGATGCAGAGTTGGGGCATTAATAGGTATGTGTGTTTGAATGCTTATTATGTTGTCCAAAGTTTGTTTAAATGAAGGTTTAAACTTGTTTAACCTATCCAGTTATGCTAACATTCAGGGATGAATGTTCCGGGGGGGGGGGGGGATGTAACACCCTACACCTTAGGTTTACTAATCCTATGCATATAGAATATGATATGATTACGTAGAAGGAGAACAAACTTAAAATTGCCTAACTTTTAGACTTGAGGGCTATATTTACGTCTAATGCTTAAGACGAATGAGTGTATATAAGTTCTAAGCCAAATTGAGGAGACCGCGACCTTAAACGAAGTGGAAAAAAATGAGGTGCTTGTAGGACTGAGGAAGCTAATAGGTGAGTCACCTACGTGCTTAGCTTAAATAGGTTTGGTAGACGGAGACGAGGCCCAACACCGAATCTGTTCAAGTCCAATAATGAATAAAACCCAAGTTAAGGGTGTAATTTTAGCCCATTGTTTAGCATTATAAAGGGACAATATTTTTGGTCCAAGGTGAATAGAAAAAGGGTCCAAGTACATTCACAACCCACTTGATGATTTGGGTCCAAACTAAGTAAAGGAAAATGAGAAAAATGGGCAGCCAAGGCCCATCGAATTGGAGCCCATTAAGGTCCAATTGAATGGGCCAAGCAGGTGCATCACCACCTTACTAAAATGTGTCTTAAACTGGAGGAGAAAGTTGGCCAAGAGTGGCCCTTTAAAAGGGATTAAAAACCAGCTCATTAGGTCATTCTACACTTGGAAAATATTCAGCATTTTTACAAAATTTCTTTATTACTCTTTCTTGACTTTACAATGCAGCCACAAAGAACCTTTAGGGTTCTTGGAGAAGCCCTACTTCTTGAAGATTAAGGTAAGCAACAATACTTATATGTTTAGTATGATTTTATTTCCATGAAAAGCAAGCGAAATAAGCTAGTTATGCTTGTGTTGGAGTTTTGGACAACATGTGTTTTAAAAATTGCTGCACACTTTTCTTGTTTATAAAGAGGATTTCTCTTCTTAGTTAGCTTGATTATGAAGGTAGGTTGATGTTTTTAACAAGGTTTAGGTCGTAAATGGTAAGGTAAGGTCACTGCACTATCGTGTTTCACTTAAACAATCAAGTTTAGTGTGTTATCGTAAATGTGTTATTAGTAGAAATTGTGAGTTGATTGATTGAGAACTATGGTCTCACGTCCTCCACCTATTTTGGGGACTGTTTTAGGACTGGTTTGGTATGTAAAAATGTTGAGAACAATTTGATAAAAGCTGGAACAAGCGTGAATGGTTGACATTGAAATGTAGGGAAACGACGTAACGTTATGCTACCTAATTGTGCGCTGTGTAGAATTGTTATGCGCTGTACCTTGTGAGCTATTATAAGCATATTATGGGACTACAATAAGCTGGATATGTCATGTAAATGAAGGTGTGTATTAGACCAATGTGCTTAGAGAAGGAAAAATCGGAAAAAAGCCTTTGGGTTGGTAGTTATGAGCTTGTTGCCTGAGCATTATTTTTTTATGAGATTGGACTGGCAAGACGTATTTATTAGTTGCTAATTAGTTTTATCACCTACTCTATTATAGATAAATATTTGGGGGGAAAAGGAGGTTACTTCAAGGTAATAACAAAGCGGTACAGCGAGGTATGTAAGGCTACTCATTTTATATTCTTTGGCATGAAATCTAGGTTCTTCCTTGGCACATAGAGGCAATTACAGACTCTGACATAACAAATGACCGTGTCTTCACTTTTTAATATGTTCATATGTTTCCATACATAGCTATTGTCAAACCTGCATACATACTTTGGATACCAAAATACATGAGTTCCTTTTGTTGCTAAATAAAGTCCATGTGTTGTTTTATCTCCTACGTAATTCATTAGTTGTGTAACCTACCCTTTTCATTGTAGTACTATCTTGCATGATTGTTACATGTCACATGTTATGTCTATAGTCCTACATCTCTAAATGTTATGACCACCAAAAGTATCCCAGGGGTGAAAGAATTACCTAGCATGAGTCGATCCCATATAACGGGGGATTATCCCAGGGGTGAAAGGAGAGCCTAGCATGGGTCGATCCCGATATTGATTTACCATTGATCAGCTGGTCATTTATATGATATACTGTGCACAGATTATACAGTAAAGAAAGGTAAAGTAATAAAAAGGGACATAAAGTACATTATTCCACACTACGACTAAAGGTGGTCTCTTATCTTTACACACCAGTTTCATTTGAGTTCTTGTACTTCCTGCGTTACATATTTAGTAATTTATCTCGTACTGATGTCCCTTACGGGGGGCCTACATTTCATACTGCAGGTACAGAAGCTAGTAGAACACCTCGGTAGGAGTACAAGATATCCAACTATTGTTACTAAGCTCTAGGTTGCTTTAGGGCTTTGTGTGTATAGAACTTATATTTTTGTATCGTATAGTTGGTCATGAGGCGAGGCCTGTCCCGATCCTTATAGATATTGTTCCTTATCTAGAGGCTTTGTAGACTATGAAAGTGTGGTCATGTATCGTACTTTGGACATCGTGGCTCCAACGACCTAGTCATACGTATTGCCTTTTGGCTTGTTATTACTATCTACTTTCTTGAAATCATGTAGAATGTGGAAACCCCTTATAATGTTCATAGAAAGTGTATGGTTATATGTTGGTTCTCCTGAGCCTTGTCGGCAACGGGTGCCAGTCCGCCTTAATGGGACTTTGAGCATGACAGTAGTTTTTAATACATAACAAACAACATTACATAAGAATAAGATAAAAATTCCTACATATAGTATCTCTTAACTGCATCTGCATTGATGGATTTTTTCCATATTTTATCATATATTTCTACTAAAATCAACGCTCCTCTAGTTAGTACTCGGTGGATCACGTAAGGCCCTTGACAATTAGGTGCAAACTTCCCTTTAGCTTCATCTTGGTGCGGGAATATTCGCTTCAACACCAATGTCCCGATTTAAACTACCTCAATTTCACCTTTTTGTTGAAAGCTTTTGCCATTCTATGTTGGTAAAGTTGTACGTGACAAACCACATTCATTCTTTTTTCATTAATGAGCATCAATTGTTCATATCGACTTTGTTTCCATTCAGCCTCACTCAACTTTGCTTCTTGGATAATTCTCAGAGATGGAATCTCAACCTTCATTGGAGGTATTTCTTCAATTCTATAAATCAAACGATAGGGTGTTACTCTAGTTGAAGTCCTGATTATGGTGCGGTAGCCAAGGAAGGAAAATGGTAAATTCTTGTACCAATACTTAAAGTTATTGATCATCTTTCGCAAAATTCTTTTGATATTTTTGTTAGCTGCCTCAACTTCTCCATTCATATTGGGAGTAGAGTTACAATGAGTAATTCTAAACTTCTCATATATTTCATGCATCAGACTACTATTGAGATTAGTTCCACTGTTTGTAATAATTTATTCAGGAATTCCAAATCTGCAAATGATTGTTATTATGGACAAAATCTGCTACTACCTTCATCATCACAGACTTGTATGAAGATGCTTCTACCTATTTTGTGAAGTAATCAATAACTACAAAAAACCTATGTCCATTTGATGCAGCTGGTTTAATAGGACCAATGCCATCTATGCCCCAAGCTGCGAATGGCCAAGGAGAATTCATCACATTGGGCTCATTTGGTGGAACACGAATCAAATCACCATGAATCTAACATTGATGGCATTTTCTCACAAAATGAATAGAGTTTGTTTCCATGGTCATCTAGGAATATGTTGCTCACATATTCTTTTATGCCAATGTAAAACCATGTTGCCCACATATACCTCCATGTATTTCTTCGATTAACTTGCTCACCTTTTGAGAGTCAATACATCTTAGTAATCCCAAATATGGAGTCCTCCTATAAAGGATTTCTTCACTTAGAGAAAAGTGATTTGCGAGTCTCCAAAGTATTCTCTTTTGAATACTGCTTATGCCTTCTGGATATTCTCCTTCTGTGAGATACCTTGTAATCTCATAGTACCAAGGTTCTCCATCTGGTTCTTCATCTACATAAAAACAATAGGCCAGCTAATCTTACACATTAACCTTGATCAGATCTATATAATTCTTATTTGGATGTCGAATCATAAAATCCAGGGTTTCCAAAGCATCTGCAAATTCATTTTGAGCTCAAGGAACATGCCTAAATTCTATCTTGACAAATTTCTTGCACAATTCCTTCACACATTGCAAATATGGGAGTATTTTCACATTCTTGGTGCTCCATTCTTCTTGTACTTGATGAATGAATAAGCCCGAGTCACCAATGTCCAATAGTTCTTGTATGTTCATATCAGTAGCTACTTTGAGTCTAAGAATACAAGCCTCACATTCTCCACATTGTTGGTTCATAAGAACCTGAACTTTATTGAGATCAAATAGGGTTGACCTGATTCTGAGACTAGCATTGCCCCTAGGGGTTGGCATGCTGCGGTTCATACAAAACACCATATTGAAACTGAATTTTTTATACCATGGTATGGTCATTATAGTATTTGGTATCACTTATAATTTTTTTGGAATTTGGAATGGTTTTTAAAAAATATATACCAAAATATTGTATATCATACCGAAATATTATACATATATATGGGGGGAGGGGGGGGGGGAAGGGTGTATGCATGTATTTATATATATGTTAAATTTCAAATTATATTAAATATAAATATATACAAATAAACTTTTGAGACAATGTTGAAGAAAATTTTAAGAAAAATAAATTTGAAAGCATTGATTAGCTTTTGTATCATTCATTGTCCACAACTTGAAAATGCTTGTAATGTTTGATCACTTAATTGATTAGCTTGAGACATTTTTAATATTATTAAAGTTATACATCTTTATTATATGAATATATTAATTTGAAGTCAAATTAATTATGATTACCGAACAACCATACCGTAAAATATCACTACTGAAATTATAAATACCGAACCATACCAAGATAATTTGGTATAGTAATGGTACCGTACTTTTAGATACTAAAATCAAAATTATCACACTGAACTTTTAAATACCATACCATACCATGCCCACCCCTAGCTGTCCCAGCACCAACTCCTTTAGAGTTTGTAGCATCGTTAAAAAAAATTCTCCACCCTAGATATTCCTTTGAGATATCTTCTCTGATAAATAAAATTTCTTCATATGGAAAGTAAGTTTTAAGAGGCTTATACTCTTCATCCACAGGATTTTCAACAAGATGATTAGCTAGTGCTTGTCCCTTGATGGCCTTTTGAGTGACATATACAATGTCAAATTCACTTAGCAAAATCTGCCACTTGGCTAGCTTTTCGGTAGGCATGGGATTTTAAAAAATATACTTGAGATGCTCCATCCTTGAGATGAGAAAAGTAGTATATGCACATAAAGCATGTCTTAACTTTTGTGCAACCCAAGTTAAGGCACAACAAGTACGTTCCAATAAAGTATATCGAGCTTCATAAGGTGTAAACTTTTCGCACAAGTAATATATGGCCTGCTCCTGCTTCCCAGTTTCATCATGTTATCCTAGAACACACACATTTGTCTGACATAGACAAGTATAGCAACAGTGTCTTCCAGGCTTTAGAGGCACCAAAACAGGTAGACTGGACAAATACTCCTTGGTTCTGTCAAAAGCTTGCTAACAATCATCTGTCTATTTGGTAGCATTATCTTTCTTTAACAACTTGAAGATTGGCGCACAAATTACAGTTGATTGTGCAATAAATCGACTGATGTAATTAAGCCGACCAAGAAAACACATTACATTCTTTCGACTTTTCGGAGGAGGTAAGTCTTGAGTATCCTTTATCATTGAAGGATCCAATTCTATCCCCTTTCTACTCACAATAAGCCTAATAATTTCCCAGTAGAGGTACCAAATGCGCACTTTGCAGGATTTAATTTCAAATTATATTACCTTAATATGTCAAATAACTTCTTCAAATCTGTTATGCGATATGAGCTCTTCCGCAACTTGATAATGATGTCATCCACATAGATTTCAATCTCCTTATGGATCATGTCATGAAAAATTATAGTCATAGTTCTCATGTATGTTGTCCCCTGCATTCTTGAGTCCAAAAGGCATTAGTGGATAAGAATACACTGCCCAAGGTATGATGAATGTCGTTTTCTCTGCATCTTCTTTATCAAATCTGGTGGTATCCTGCAAAGTAATCAACAAATGACCACAACTCGTGCTTAGCACAAGTATCAATCAGTATATGAATATTTGGAAAGAGAAAATCATCTTTTGGGCTGGCCGTGTTGAGATCCCAATAGTCTATACATATTCTGATTTTTCCATCTTTCTTTGGCACTGGCACTATATTGGCCAACCACGTGGGATACTTCGTGACTCAGATGACATTGGCATCAAATTACCTGGAGACTTCTTCCTTATCTTTTAAACTCAGATCAGGCTTGATCTTTCTTGGCTTTTGCTTTACTGGGGGCAAGATGGATCAATTGGCAACTTATGTAAAATAATGTCCATGCTAAGCCTCGGCATATCATCATAAGACCATGAAACACATTCATATATTGTCTCAATAGATTGATAAGTTCTTTCCTTTGAATCGAATCAAATGGACACTGATTTTTGTTTCTCTTTCTACTCCCAAGTCTCCTAAATTTATTGTCTCAGTTTCATCCAAATTTGTCTATTCTTTATTCTTAAAATATTTGAATTCTTTAGTCAACTCTTTAGGCTACCCATCTTTTTCATATTCAGCAAAAAATTGTTCACTATTTGAGGTTTGTTCACTCATTTCATTACATGTCACATTTTTTGTATTGGTAGTTTTATTAGTTTGCTTGCTAAAAGAGAGAAGAAAAATAAAAAGATTAATAGTTAAGGACAAAATTGTAAATTTAAAGAAAAAACATATTTCAGATTTGACATTTGAGCTTTCAAAAGTGGAGGCAAAACACATAAAATTCATAAACATGATTCGGGTCTCAATTTTGAATCATGTTGTTTGGATTCTGATACAATCATCTACCAAGATTCTCGAGAATTCAGGGACGGGCTACAATTCCAATTATTCAAAGCTTCTCTGGGCATAACATCTTATATGGTAGAGGTCTTGGTACAATCTTCTAAAATCAAATTGCATTCTGCTGCTTCAATGAATAGGTTTTTAAGTCCTTTCACGAGGTTATCTTCAGTACCTTCTTTTGATCCTTATGAAACAATTGCCTTGGAAAATGATTGATTCAAAGGTGGGATCAGTTGTGGTAAAGAACTATCAATTGTTCTTTTGAGATTAATCGATGAGACTTCTTTAGGAGTAGGGTTGTATCCAAGAACAAAGGTGTGTTTCTGATCAAGCAACTAAATTGGTTCTACTATTCCATTCAAATTCAACTCAAGACCTCGACCGAGCATAAAATCATTCTTCAAAAATTCCCAAGACACCATCATAAGCACACGTGGCATTTTACCCTTTTGACTTGAGTAGAACACATGATCGCCCTAGTATGAAATACTGATCCATCAAGCTCTTCCAAGCTTTCAATCACAGATATTGAGTTGTTAGGATACACTGAATTATCACCTTCTTTGTGACTTTAATAATTTCCTGATGATTTTGGACAAATTTCAAAGTTTTGTGTAGAGTCGAAGGGACCGCACCAGCCATGCAGATTCATGGCCTTCCGGGCGATAAATTATAACTAGCAGATAAGTCCAACACTTGAAATTCCACTATAAACTCCCCGGGATCCAATTTGTACTGGCAAATAAATTTCTCCAATGGCTCCCTTTTGCGCCCCATCAAAACCTCTAGCCCTCATATGACTTTCGTGAATTTTCCCAATATCAATCCCCAAAGCTCAAAGTTTAACGAAAGGACATATGCTGACAACAAAACCATTATCAATCAAAACTCTAGAAATAAACTTGTCCCTGCATCTAATAGTGATATTCAAAGCTTTGTCATGCCCTAGGCCTTTAGGTGGAAGTTCATCATCATGTAAAGAGACTTTGTTAGCTTCCAAAACTTGTCCTACCATGGGTGATGAACTCTCACTTACTGTCTCAGCTAAAACATGAGCTTCACTTGGAACCTTCACCAAAGCTCTCCTATGAGTTGCAAAGTTCATCAATAATGACATTAGAGAAACTTGGGCGAGAGTTTTCCTCAACTGTTTAGCAACAAAATATTCTTAGTTGACATTTTTCTCCAAAAATCCTCTACTTCGGCCTTTTTCACTACCCTTTTGTGGTTATTTTTCTTAACTGGTCCTCATTGCACAATTTTTTTCAGGGGCATAGCAAAGCCCAGATCTTGTCATTCCAGCAACAACAACCTCCACAACTATTTTATCCTTTCCTTTGCCCTTTGCATCGGTCGAGTAATTCCAGGGAACTACTTTAATATCAAGAAAAAGTGATTGAACAATCAAGGCAGTGATTTGAGGCTTGGGAACAAGAACTTCCACCTTAATTGATGCTTGCATTTGGATTGTGATTATGGGAGCAAAAAAGGCTGATGTCGCAACATTTTTTTCTTTTTTGATAGATATGATGATCGCTTCCAAATCACATTCTTCATCAATGGTGATCATGTTTACATGTTCATGGTTTGGCAGAATATTGTTGTTTAGATTAGGGGAAACACCTTTGAACTAAATAACTCCTTCCTTAATCAGTGCCTCAATCTTATCTTTGAGAGTAAGACAATTTATGGTATCATGTCCAGTAGTTCTCGAATAATAAGCATAATGCTTAATCTCATCATAGCATCTTGGAAGGGGATTAGGAATTTGTCCTTGGATTGGTTGAAGTACTTATGCAATTCTCAACTTTTTAGATAGTTAGGATAAAGGTTCAGCTAGAGGTATATAGGTTTCGGCTGGTCTTTTTTCAAAGTTTGGGTGGGGGCTGGGTGCATTTGATGGACGGGGTTGTTGTGGATAATGGGGCTGGGATGGATGCACATGTTGATATTGTGGTATATTTTGATAGGTGGGTTCTCGAGGTGGATAATATGTTTGTTGGGTAGCATAATCTAGATAAGGGATGGGTGAAGGTTGGAAATAAGGCAGAGGAACTTGGGTGGATTGACTATAGTATAAGGGTTGTGGTAGGTTAACATTTGGTTTAGCCTACGTTCCTAGATGGTCATGACAACAGACACTCTGTCCTTCTTCTTTTTAAGGGCTCCTTCAATTGAATCTGATTGAATTGCCTTACTTGTTGCTTATAGGGCTACTAGGTTAGTGATTTTTCCTATTTTAATGCCTTCCTCAATGAATCCTCCAATTCTAACAACCTAAAAGAACTTTTGTCCTACCACACTTATCATCTTTTCATAGTACATTGCATCCTTTTGAGATTGTATAAAAAGAGAAGTCATTTCACTTTTGGTCATTGGAGGTTGAACGTTTTCAGCGTCTACTCTCCACCACATAGCATATTCCTTGAAAAACTCTATCAACTTCTTTTGTAACTTCATCAAATGGAACCTATCCAGGATAGCCTCAGTGTTAAACTTGAACCTATCTATGAACTCTTACGCCATCACACCCCAACTATGCCATTTCTGTGGATCTTGACTTGTGCACCAATCGAGGGCTTCTCCTGTCAAACTCCTTATACACAATTTCATTCTGAAGGCTTCATCTTCCCTAACTCCAACTAGCTCGTCATAATAAGACCTTAAATGAGCTTGGGGATTTTCCTTCTTATCAAATATATCAAATTTAGGTACCTTATATCCTGCAAGCAGATCAACATCAGGATGAACACACAAATCCTATATTCAAGCGCTTCATATCCTTTATGGACTTGGATGTTTTTTAAAGCTTCCTTCAAATTACGAATCTCTCTTGCTATGTTTTTATCTACTCTTGAATTTGCTTCTTTCTTCATTTTCTCATATGGATCGACTTCTGCCATGGTTGGCATTTGGGCAACAAAAGGTTGAGATTCTGCTACATATACTTGTGGCATATATTGCGTGTTAGGAATTGCAGTGTGCACCAACGACATATGTTGGGTTTGTAAAGACTCGACCTAGGGGCATAACAATCACATGACAAATGATATACCCGAAGGCACCTTACCCAACCTATCTCAAGCATCTTAAGCATTCATAGGTATTAAGTAAAACAGTAGCATAAGAAAATAGGGGAAAAGGGTCTAAGGGTCAATTTTAAAGCAATGACATAACTACAATCAATTTGTTCATCCATATTCATACCAACTATATCATAAACGGATGGGACCGGTATCGGCCGATCTCCATCAAATAGAAAAGAATCCTCAATAAGGGAACATAAAAAGTAAAAGACTCAAAAGGACTACAAATACATCATCTAAAATAAAATAAAGATACAAGATAGAAAAAAGTGGAGTAGTCCCAAACTAAGGGCTCACCATAATATGCTACTAGTCTTGGACGACGAAAACTAGCCTCGAGCTAGTGGAGGAGTGCCTATCCCTACATGTTTAAATCGTGGAGGCAAAAGACGCGTTAGTATGTTTGAATGTACTATGTATGTGAGATGAAATGCATGGATGAAATTGTGAAGACATCATTACTAAACATAACATGTAAGGACATATAGAGTAAAGGATACATAAGCAAGCTTAAACATGTACAAAGAATATGACTCAAGACCAATATGAGACAATGTATAAGAAAGTACATATAATGAAAACATAATATGAGATCATAAGCTTATGGGAATAGACCATAACTGATAGTAAGACCATGTAAGCTACTACATGAAATCCAACGAACACCTTCCATTAGGAAAAAGGCCAATAGGTTCCTTCCATTGGGAAAAAGAAAATCTGTTTGCCAAGGTAGATATCCAAACTTAGTAATTTTGCAATTGTATCTTTCATAACATTTGGGCCTGCGTGGATCCACCAGCCTAGCTTATGAGGCTCCTATGGTTGCTCATAGTTAGGGACATTGAGATTTATCTTCAGGAGATCATGCCTCAACTAACGAAATGAGTCCCAAGATCTAGTCCTCTCGGTGCTAAGCCATCCCACAAAATCTTTAAAACACACACTTAAAATCATAAGTAGCAATCATAGGAGTAGCTTACATCTTTTAGGGAAATTAACATCATACTTATATCTTTGGTAAACTTAGCTTTGAAGCTCTTCATTAATGCCCTAATAATGATCATAAATCATAGGAAACTTTCATTGAAAACAAGGTGGGCTTAATTTTTAGCATGGAACAATCATAAAACATGTGAGTCATAAGGAAATTTCTCTTAAGAGGGAACATCGAAAACACCCAACCTTTATTATATCGAAAATCATCATGGAATCAATATCATACTTCAAATATGCATATATTTACTTAGCAAAATTGTTTCTAAACTTCATATGTATCATATGATAACATAAAGGGCATGAAATCATCATAAGCATGTCCATTAAATTAAGGAGCTTAAAGAAAAGGTAAAAATACCTAATGAGGATCTTTATGGGTGAAAGAATACCCATAAATTAACTCACATATTTGGAGAACTAAGGAGAGATTGAATTGAAGCCCTTGGGAAAGAAAGAAACCTTGGAAACCCTAACCTTGTTCTTGAGAGCTCTTGCCTTAGAAATTTTGGAATTGAAAGAATGAGAGAATGAATGGAGAAATTTGGGCTTAAGAGTTGTTATAGGGTCCCTTTCCCCTCTCTCGAATAATGTAGTATAGGAATAGAAAGGGCAAAAATAACAAAACTACCCTTTATTAAAACTGCTAAAGTCGACCAACGAGACCCCGAGTATGGGTCGTAAGTCAATCTACTAGCCGTAAGTATCTTCATCTGATGACACGTCTGAAAATCCTGAAAATTACTTTGCTAAATTGAAAACCAGGAACAATAGTACGGGCTGTGAAACCTCTTATAGCCCGTTGTTAGACTCGTAGCGTCCTTACACACTTAATCATTTTCCTCATTTTCTTGGCCCCACCCATGAAAGGATTCTACGGGCCCTAAAAAATTCAATAGGCTATTTGATAATTCGTAAGTCACCTTCCAAAAAATTCCAAATTTCCTTCATGTCTGGGGTCCCACTCACGAGACCATCTACAGGCCATAAGGTATCCTATGAGATGGCACTTAGTCTATGGGTCACCCCTCACTTGAAAACTTTTCCCTATATTGAAGTTCTATGTTTAAGATCCAAACCTATAAGCCGTTGGTCAATTTAGGGGCCATAAATTATCCTATAAACCAGTCTCTAGGTCACTTTTTAGGCCAACTTTTTTGTACTCAGGGCTCCTAAATTGAGGGTCATTACAATATATCCTCTTTGGGAACATTCATATCTGAATGTACTTAAAGGCAGGCTTTAAAGAGTAAACAAGCACCTAATAACCCAGTATGCATGCAAAAATGTGAGTCAAGCATCATTTCTCAAAAATTTAAGATTTCATACTTTAAACATGTCTCAAAACATTTCATAAACATCAAAAGAAATGCGTATATCATGAGAAACTAAAATGTACAGAGTTTGAGGTCTTTGGAAGAATTTCTTAGTATCTTAGGCTTGAGAAGAGTGGAATAGATGTGTATAACGCTTCTCATATCCACTTTTGCTTCCATGTAGCACCCTCAACTTGTTGGTTTCTCAAAAGTACCTTGACGGATGCAACTTCTTTGTTCCTTAGCTTCTTCACTTGCCAATCTAGGATTTCAATCGGTACCTCTTTGTAACTCAAATCCTCTTAAATGATCACATCATTCAAAGAAACTATGGAAATTGAGCCACCTAGAATTTCCTCAACATCGTCACATGGAAGACCGGATGAATCACGTACTACTCGTTGGGTAGATCCAACTCATATGATACTTTCCCTATTCTTCTCACCACATAATAGGGTCTCACATATCTAGGATTCAATTTCCCTTTCTTACAAAATTGGAGAACTCCTTTCATTGGAGACACCTTCGAATATACCCAATCGCCAACTTGGAATTCAAGTCCCCTTCTTCTCACATTAGAGTGGGACGTTTGTCGGCTTTGGGCTGTTTGCAATTCTCCCTTATGCTTTTAATTTTCTCCATAGAATTTGTCACCAAGTCTGGTCCTATTAATGCCACCTCACTAACTTCGAACCACCCGATGGGCGATTTGCACCGTCTACCATACAATGCTTTGAATAATGCATCCCAATACTTGGATGAAGGCTATTGTTGTAAGAAAACTCGATAAGTGGCAAATTGTAATGACCCGTTAGGTCATTTTAAAAATAAATTCTCTCTTTTATAAAAGATCATTCTTGTAAATATTTTTTGGGTAATTTTGGACTATTTGGTAACTATGGTTATTTAGTTAAGAGATAATTTTAGATAATTAATTTAATTGGTGGACTAAATTATTGATTTATTTAATATCTTGTATCACTTAGCCCATAATTATCAAAATAGAATTAGTAAAATTTATTAATTTTAGTACTTAATTATTATTTTAAAAAAATAAAGAAGAAAAAAGAAAAGGAAAGAAAAAGAAAAAAAAAGAAAAAACAATTAAAATAAAAGGGGTTGATGCCCCAATCAGGTAAACAAAAAAATTTTAAAAAAAGGCTGCTGTAAAATGAAAGAACAGAAGTGCACGACGCTGAAGAAAAAAATACAGGAAGGAAAAATAAAGGGAAAAAGATAGAGAAAAATTGTGATTTTCATCCTGAAACATCAAGGTAATTATTCTCATTCTTTCTATTAAGTTTTTATGTGATTAGGAACAAATTCTAGGGTAAAAACGTGTATAAATTATGCTTAATTAAGAAAATATAGCCCTAGGGTTCCTAGAATAAAATTTTTATTTGGGGGTCGAATAACGATCATTTTAGCTGAAATTTAACATATGAGTTTATTTTATGATGAGTAAACATAGTTTGAAAATAAATTTCAGATTTGTATTTAAGGGCTCGGGGTAACTCTTTGACCCGATTTTTGAGCCAAAAAATAAATATAGCAATATGGGTGTCATTAGATTCATATTCTTATGTAGATTATGCATGTGAGTAGATTTTGATCATCTGAAAGCGTTACGAAAGACTTAAGATTCAGAGTGTTATTCTATTAATTGAGGCAAGTGGACTTTCAAAACTTTGTAATTCTTGTAGAATTCTCAGATTTTCCTTTCTTCTATGTGTTATTCGTGAAATATTTTAATATTATTAAAAAATGAGGTGATTAAATGTAAATGTGAGCTGGTGTGGTGTTGTGACACTTCAATTGAAAATGTGGTTAAGTGATGAGAATTTTATTTTTTGAGATATATTGTTGTGGTTGGTGATTATGAGCGGATTTGTTTGTGGACTTCATCTTATGTTCATTCATTCTATGTCACACATTTTTGCATTGGTTCTGGATATTGTTATGAGTGAGATGGTAAAATTTAGGGTCGAGGTCTTTACCGGTCGAGATGTGATACTGAGGTCTTTGCCAGCGAGATTGTACTGATGAGATCTTTACTAGTGATATTGTGATGCCGAGGTCTCTGCCGGTGATAATATTATGCCGAGGTCTTTACCAGAAATGTTGAGGTATTCTTTAGTGATGTTATGATGCCGAAGTCATCGCCGGCGATTATTGCATAAGCATTGTATCCCATCCTTGCATATTTTTGTGTGGTATGATGTTGTTCTTTGTGTGTGATTGTGTTATCACTTGTGAGTTGTGACTTATGATTTTATAATTGTGATATACTGAAAAACTACCTCTATTATGTATTATGTGTTGCTGGGCTAGGCTGATTTTTTGTACAGGTTGTAGTTGTGGAGATCAATTAGGATGAAAGGAGTTTGTGTATTCTATTGACTTCTTCTATTTTGTTAGTTGACTTGTTGGGCACTGCATTGTTTTGGTACTTACCCTTGCTTCTACACTTGTGTAGGTTTTGAGCCCGGACAGTGAGTAGTAATTTTTCCTTGATCATCCGAGGCTTTCCAGGAGATTTAGAGAGGTAGTTGTTGTTATCTAGTTGACTCTCTTGTTCCTGTTTCTTTTTTGCTTTGTTCTATTTGAGAAGAAAGACAGTTTTAAACTTGTAATTCTTTTGAATTCTTTACATCTAGTGGCTTGTACACGTGACAACCAATCCTTGGGCGGTATTTAAGCTTGCGGAGATTTTTGGCTTTAGTTATTTATCTTATTTAGTTACTTTCACACTTTATTTCTATTTCTCGTTATGTTTAGGCTGACTTGTTCTAGTGGGATTGAGCAAGTGCCAATTTTGGGTCGTGATAGTTAATATCAGAGCCCCAGGTTTTTAGGTCTCACATGTGTACAAGTTGAGTCTAGTAGAGTCTCAAGGATCGGTATGGAAATATCTATATTTATCTTCGAGAGGCTATGAAGATTGTTAGGAAACTTCCTTTTGTTTATTCTTTATCCATCGTGCATCCCTGATTCAGTGTGATTCTTAACATTTTATTCATTCTCTCTCATTTATAGAGATGATTCGTGCTTGGTTCTTTAAACGAGTAGTTAGTGGGTTGTATATGACTTGAATGTTAGATCTGGTACTAAAGGGTAAGTGGTATACTTATAAGAATTAAAATATTTGACGATTAAAAAATATTAAGGTGATGACTCGATGATGTAGTTAGAGGATATTTGAGTGATAATGTCAAACAATGTATTGAGAGATTTTATGAATGTGTTATCCTATTGGTGCTACTTTCTCGATAGGTATGATGTGTTCTAGTGGTGGATCTAATGGAATTTCACGATATAGTACTAGTGGCATATAAAAATAGATGTCTCAATTGTCAAGTGCAAATACTAACTATTTAGGGAGTTATTAGTCATATCACAAGCTCATTTAATAAGATTTGAGGTTGCATTCATACTTGAGATATCAACTAGTTTGTTACTCTGGATGCTTGGGTTAAGCATTATTTGTAAGGAAGACTTTTAGTGGTAGATTTTTACTATAATTAACGCAGTTAGATTGTGGGGTGTATTGGGGGGATCCTAAACGAGGACTATTAATCCATAACAAGAACCAAGAGAGTGGATCAATATTGAAGTAATAAGTGGATAATATCAGAATGATAAGCTTATGGGTAAGGAAAGTCCTAGCGAGTATACTCGTGCAAAGCCAATTAAGAATTTTAGTAAAATAGTGTACAGAAAATTGAGTTAGTCCTTTAGATTTGACCGATATAATAGGTTTAGGTGTCATATCGATGATGAGGTTAACCTTGAGACGATGACAATAACTATAGAGCATAATATTAATAAGGGTTCGTGATGGATTATGATCGAGATGCAATCATATGATAAGGATTTTTGATTGAATGGATTCAGTATGCTAAACACAATTTGCAAGTATCAAAAATTATGTTTGGGACCATTTGATGAGTAATGTGATCGTATGAAAAGATGTAAAATATATTGAGACACTTCTCGAATAGAATTGAAAGGAGCTAGAGTCACAAATAAATAAAATTAATGAAACGTAGGCTTGCTTTTAGAAAGAGACGAGAATAAAGACATTCAATCTGATGATAAAGATCAAAGATATATCTTTCAAGAGAGTAGAGAATTGAATTTAAAGCCACCCAGTTTTATTTATTTTGCTTTGGTTATGGTGATAGTATTAAGTATCATTGGTCTTGGCTAGAAAACTGTTGGATAATATTTGAGGAAAACAAATCTACAATGTTGGGCTTGAATATGGTGATAATCTCTTTTGTGATTTTGAGTGTGGTAATTAGTACATTGAAATTTTTATAAAGGATATGGTAAAGTCGATAAAGAGGTGATCAATATTAAGTTAAGATACATGAATGCATAAAGATCTCAAGTTATGAGCTAATACCGATAGATAAAGGAATTGGGGTACAAGTTAAAAATAAAGATTCAAGCTTTTCATTGTTAGTTTACATTTTTGGTAGTATATTTTGTCAAGATATGAATTGGTAAGATAAGAAATAATTGATAGCATCGAGTATTTAGCATTTGAAAAGACTTTCATATGGGTTGGGCCATAAATTTAGTTCCTTTTGACTGTCAAATGACCCAAAAAGTGCTCTACTTATGTTTTGGTTTAGAGTAGGAGGTAAAATATCATGTATTATTGGTCAGAGAATAAAATTTATAAATGCCTTAGTGAAGGAACAAGAGTCTAATATGTTAAAGTGTTAGTGAAGGAACAAGAGTCTGGTATATCGAAAATTTCATGGTATCCAAATTGGTGTCATCGAAAGAATCTAAGAAAGGTAAAGGAATAAGGCCCCAATATAGATTCTTGGTTAGGAATTAAAAGTTTTACTTATTTTCATCTTTGAGCTCAGATATGATCATACAATGCATACTTGTTTAGCACAAATTTACTAGAGTTGTATTAGTGACTTTTATGAAGACTGAGTTTTGATTCAAGTGACAAACAATGATGTGTAAAGATTCCATATTTTTATATTGGTTTACATTATTCGAATTATGGTAGATGGGGGCGCTACGGTATGGATCTATAGTTCTACATAATTATTGAGGATTTTGAGGGGGTTGAAACTACTTTGTTAATGGGACTACATATGTCATTGTAATGCATTACATAAACACTTGATGATAACTAGAGGTTATGTGCTTATGGTGTGCAAAGTTATTAAGGTGACCAAGAATCTCTCTAAGTTTTGACATGAGGTATATTATGATTTGAATGATAGTTGAAATTTTGTATGTGAAAGATTGCATGAAATCGACTTTAGGTATAATTAAATAACTTTATCTCGATGAGAAAAGTATTATCAAATTTGAAATTAACACTATCGTCTTTGTGTGTGATTTATGTCTATACAAAATACTTAAATAAAAAGAGAGGAAGCCATAGTTTGAAAAATTTGAAGGTGATAATGTGTTGCTAAGACGACTTTAATACTAGTAATAATTTGAGAGAATGGTAAATGACAAGTATGACTATGATATTCTGTTAATATTAAGAGTATTGTCTTTGATGCAGTGTTGTGAGGAACATATGGAGTTTGATAATTAAGTATGTGCACATTGTATGGGGACCAGACAGGTCGATTGTAGGTAGCAAAAAAAAAAACAATTAAAAAAAGGGGGTGAGATGAATGAAAACGTTTGATAGGAGCACTATGAAAGGGGTATCTTGTATCATTCGACTTTAATTTCGTGCATTTTTATGTGACTACCTACCTCATTATGGGCATGTTTTAGAGTATTACTCCTTGCCTATTCCCACTCGTGTCTTCACTTTTGTAGACGGTTCCTTAATGGTGGATCGGGTGAACCAATCCTGCAATTTTCTCTTTGTAAGATAGAATACTTGTGCAAACTTAATTATTTCAATTTTGACATATTAAGTATTATTTGGGACAGTTGAAGTATACAAGTGGTTCTACACACAAAACTTTGTTTGTGTGAATTTATAGAAGAGCTACCATGAATTTTTATAGTTGTCAAACAATCTTGAGATTCATCTCATCATTGAGGTTATGTTCTGGCTGTGTATGATTGAATATGAGGACTGATGGATCTAGCTCTATCACTCTTAAGGGTTGTTTATAGTCACTGCTATTGATCTAGTACTTTTGATAGTATTGTTAGAGGTTCTATATGTTCTAATGTATATGTTTGCATGTATTATTCGCTAAGTGGTTACTTACCCTTCTTTCGTTGGGTCAGAAGAATTTGATTTTCTATGATAAACATTCAATATCTCAAAATCACATTTTATAACTTAATATCGTGGAAAGATTTGATTGTGAGAATGAAATCTTAACAAGATCCATGATGGTTTGTGCATTAGGAGTGCGGGATGATTTCTTTAGGTTCGCTTGTGATTATGGTCGGTATTGATTTAAAATTTTATCGTGGTTATATGAGAAAAGGTTCATCCTAATTATTGAGTTATAGACTAGTGGGTTGTTATTTAAATCGAGTTCATGGGTTAGCTTGTGGCTTGAAAATCACTATCGATTTGAAAATCTATCAAGGTTTGATTCGAAAATTTAGTTTTTAATAGAAGATTTTGATGGAATGGTGTTAAAGGAGGAGCTTACTTGGAGAGATGAAATACTGACTTTGGAAGATCATAACTTAGAATTCTAGTAATATCGATTATTCTTCCTTCTCCTTCTTATTTTCGAGGACGAACATAATTTTTAGCGGTGGATAATGTAATGACCCGTTAGGTCATTTTAAAAATAAATCCTCTCTTCTTTACAAAAGATCATTCTTGTAAATTTTTGATGAGTAATTTTGGACTATTCGGTAACTATGGTTATTTAGTTAAGGGATAATTTTAGATAATTAATTTAATTGGTGGACTCAATTATTGATTTATTTAATATCTTGTATCACTTAGCCCATAATTATTAAAATAGAATTAGTAAAAAATTATTGATTTAGTACTTAATTATTATTATTTTTTTTAAAATAAAGAAGAAAAAAGAAAAGGAAAGAAAAAGAAAAAAAGAAAAAAATAACAATTAAAATAAAAGAGGTTGATGCCCCAATCAGGTAAACAAAAAAATTAAAAAAAAAGGTTGTTGTAAAACGAAAGAACAAAAGCGCATGACGCAGAAGAAAAACATACGGAAAGGAAAAAGATAGAGAAAAATTGTGATTTTCATCCCGAAATATCAAGGTAATTATTCTCATTCTTTCTATCAAGTTTTTATGAGATTAGGAACAAATTCTAGGGTAAAAACGTGCATAAATTATGCTTAATAAAGAAAATATAGCCATAGGATTCTTAGAATAAAATTTTGATTTGGGGGTCGAATAACAATCCGTTTTAGCTGAAATTTAACATATGAGTTTATTTTATGATGGGTAAACATAATTTGAAAGAAAATTTCAGATTTGAATTTAAGGGCTCGGGGTGACTTTTTCAACCGATTTTTAAGCCAAAAAATAAATATAGCAATATGGGTATCATTAGATTCATATTCTTATGTAGATTATGTATGTGAATAGATTTTGATCATCTAAAAGCGTTACGAAAGACTCAAGATTCGGAGTGTTATTCTATTAATTGAGGTAAGTGGACTTTCAAAACTTTGTAATCCTCAAATTATCCTTTCTTCTATGTGTTATTTGTGAAATATTTTAATTTTATAAAAAATGAGGTGATTAAATGTAAATGTGAGTTGATGTGGTATTGTGACACTTCGATTGAAAATGTGGTTAAGTGATTAGAATTCTATTTTTGAGACATATGGTTGTGGATGGTGTTATGAGTGGATTTGTTTGTGGACTTCATCTTATGTTGAATCATTCTATGTCACACATTTTTGCATTGGTTCTGGATATTGTTATGAGTGAGATGGTAAAAATTGGGCCCGAGGTCTTTACTGGTCGAGATATGATGCCGAGGTCTTTACCGACGAGATTGTACTGATGAGATCTTTACTAGTGATATTGTGATACCGAAGTCTTTTCCGGCGATAATATCATGCCGAGGTCTTTATCGACAATGTCGTGATGTTGAGGTAATCGAGTTTCATGCCATCATGTCTTTCTGCCCAGCAACGCTGGAAATCGCTTTCATGCGTCTTGGTTGTTGGTGGAGAAGAAAACCCGCCTGAAAACAAAGGTTCTATTTTCAAATGTTTCAAAGGCTTGGTTATGATGCTGAGGTCATTGTTGGTGATTATTGCATAAGCATTGCATCTCATCCTTGCATATTCTTGCATGGTATGATGTTATTCTTTGTGTGTGATTGTGTTATCACTTGTGGGTTGTGACTTGTAATTTGATAATTGTGATATATTGAAAAACTCCTTCTATTATGTATTATGTATTGCTAAACTGAGCTGATTTTCTGTTCAGGCTGTAGTTGTGGAGGTCAGTTGGGATGAAAGGAGTTTTTGTATTCTATTGGACTTATTCTAATTTGTTAGTTAACTTGTTGGGTACTGCATTGTTTTGGTACTCACCCTTGCTTCTACACTTGTGTAGGTTTTGAGGCCGGACAGTGTGTAGTAATTTTTCCTTGATCATCCGAGGCTTCCCAGGAGACTTAGAGAGGTAGTTGTTATCATCTAGTTGACTCTCTTGTTCCTGTTTCTTTTCTGCTTTGTTCTATTTGAGAAGAAAGACAGTTTCAAACTTGTAATTCTTTTGATTTCTGTATGTCTAGTGGCTTGTACACGTGACAACTAATCCTTGGGCAATATTTAAGCTTGCGGAGATTTTCAGCTTTAGTAATTTATCTTATTTAGTTACTTCCACACGTTATTTCTATTTCTCGTTGGGAAAGGCTTACTTGTTCTGGTGGGATTGAGCAAGTGTCATCACGTCCATTTTTGGGTCGTGACACAAATGTTCATCCCAAATCCCCTTGAAATCCAACACACAAGCTCTGAACATATCCTCGAATTTTTGAATAGTCCTCTTGGCTTGCCCGTTGATTTGGGGATGAAAAGTCATACTCAACTTCACCCTCGTACTAAGTCCTCTTTGAAAAGATTTATAAATGTGAGAAGTGAATTGAACTCCACGATCTGATATAATGGAAAATAGAATCCCATGCAACCTCACCAACTCTCGGATGTACAAGCGAGCATAGTCCTCGACACTGAATGTTGTCTTGACTGGTAGGAAAAGAGCCAACTTCATCATGTGGTCCATTATCACCCATATGGAGTGAAAATGAATTTTGTTCTTCGGGAATCCAACTACGAAATTCATGTTGACCTCTTCCCACTTCCAAGTAGGAATTGGTGTCTTAGGCTAGGCCACCTGACCTTTGGTGTTCAACTTTGACCTGTTGGCAATTTGCACACTCAGACACAAATTGAGCAATGTACTTTTTCATTCCATTCCTCCAATAAATCTCCCTCAAGTCTCTATACATCTTGGTAGTACCGGGATGAATGAAACATGATGAGTTGTGGGCTTATTGCATGATCAACTTCTTCAATTTACTATCACTAGAGAGACACAACCTTTCTTGATATCGGAGTACACCATCCCCCCTTATGAGAAGACTTCTATCTTTCCATCTTTTACCAAGGTTTTCAACTCAACCAAGGTGGGATCAAGATCTTGCTTGGCCTTAACCTCATCAATTAAAGAAGATATGGACCCTTGAAGAACCATTGCACCACCACTTCCGAACTCACTCAATTTCACTCACAATCTAGCTAACCTACGAACATCTTTGGCAAACTCCCTTTTCCCATCATCTTCTATATGGGACACACTACCTATAGAAATTTTACTAAGGGCGTCAGCTACCACATTGAATTTTCCAAGGTGGTACTTCACACTCATATCATAATTCTTAAGTAGCTCTAACCACCTCTGTTGCCTAAAGTTGAGATCCGTTTGGGTGAACACGTGTTGGAGACTTTTAAGAACAGTGAGTCCACATGGACTCCATACAAGTAGTGTTGCCAAATTATTAAGGCAAACACCACCACTGCAAGCTCAAGATCATGAGTTGGGTAGTTCTTCTCATGCACTTTCAATTTTGTTAAAGCATAGACAATCACTTTATCATTTTGCATTAACACACAACCCAACCCAATCCTTGATGTATCACGATATACGACAAACCCGTCATTCTCTTCTAGCAATGTCAATATGGGGGATGAAGTCAACCGATCCTTTAAAGTTTGGGAATTCCTCTCACATTCATTGGTCCACACAAACTTGACCTTCTTTTGAGTTATCTTGGTGAGTGAAGATGAAATAGTGGAGAAGTCTTGCACGAACCATCTATAGTAACTGGCTAGACCCAAGAAACTCCGTATGTCAGTAGGAGTCAATGGCCTTGGTCAGTTTGTCACCACTTCTGTCTTCTTAGGATCAACTTTGATGCCTTCTTTAGATACCACATGCTTAAGGAAGGCAACCTCATCTAGCTAAAACTCGCAGTTATCAAACTTTTCATAAAGCTTCTGTTCCCTTAGGGTTTGTAATACTACCCTCAAGTGCTCTATGTGCTCTTGCTCACCTCAAGAGTAGATAAAAATGTCATCAATAAACACCACAACGAACATGTCAAGGTAAGGCTTGAACACCATATTCATGAGGTCCATAAACATCGTCGGTGCATTACTTAGGCCAAACAATATCACCACAAAATCAAAATGACCATACCTTGTCTAAAATGTTGTCTTAGATATGTCACTTTCTCTCATCCTCAATTGGTGATAACTAGATCTCAATTTGATCTTGGAGAAATGAGTATCCCCTTGTAGTTGAACAAACAAATCATCTATTCTCAGGAGGTAATACTTATTCTTGATGGTAACTTTATTGAGTTGCCAACAATTAATGCACATGTGGAGCAACCTGTCCTTCTTCCTTACAAATAGAGCATCAAGGCACCCCATGGAGATCGACTAAGTCTAATGAAACCCTTCTCTAACAAATCCTTCAGTTGCTCCTTTAACAGTTCCAATTCTATAGGAGCCATTCTATAAGGAGGGAATGGGATAGGCTGAGTATCGAGTAAAAGGTCTATACCAAAATCTATCTCCCTTTTGGGAGGGTGACCTGGTAATTCATCTGGGAAGACACCAGGGAACTCACTCATGACAGGGACTGACTCAAGAGAAGGAACTTTGGAAGAGATATCTTTGACCCTCACTAAGTGGTAGATACACCCCTTGAAAATCATTTTGCAAGCCTTTACAAAAGAAATGAATCAACCCCCACATGAATTATTGCTACCCTCCCATTAAAGAAATGGTTTATTAGGGAATTGGAATTTGACCCTACGGGTTCTACAGTCAATGAAGGCGTAAGAGGCATGCAACCAATCCATCTATAGAATCTTATCGAAGTCTACCATGGAAAGCTCAAATAAGTCACATGGAATCACTTTATGCAATATCGAAATAGGACAACCTTTATAGACTCTTCAGGCTATGATAGACTCATCAACGAGGTTACTCACCTTGTAGGGTTCATGGAGGACTTTGGGACATGCATGAAACTTATATGAAACAAATGAGGTTACAAAAGACAAATTTGCTCCTAAAACTAAAAGTGCATATGCATCATAATAAAAAACTCTACACATACCGGTAACCACATCCGGAGCTTCTTCGACCTCTTGACGACCATGAAGAGCATAGGACCTATTGCTCCTTTGGGCATCTTGAACTGGATCCCTTTCACCTTGAGGCCTTGTGTCTCCGCTTTTGCAATTCCTAGCACGGTGGTTGGGCTTCACACAAGTGAAGCAAGCATTTTACCTAGCTTGCCATTCTCCTTTGTGAGACCTCCCGCACTTAGGACAATTGGGACTTTGGGGCTTGGCAGTCATCCGCTTATCTTTCCAAAAAGGAGTGTTGGTGGATCCTTGCCAACCTTGCTTTTGTTTAAGGATCCGAACTTTGTATGACCTGTATGGTGCTTGGATTTTGGTTTTGAAAAGTTTTTGTCTAAGGTAACAGTTTATAGGCACCTCCATGGGCAGTGTGGCTCACCACGGGTCGTGTGGAGGGTCCTTGAGGTGACCCTTAGCCTTGTGTATCAAGTGTTGGTCTTAACTTGGAGTTCAAGATCAAGGCACGCACCACAAGAACCCCACATAGTCTATGTGGCACTTTATGGACCGTGTGGAGACTTGTGTGAAGTGGCGATGGCCTTGAAGACCACATTTTGACTAACGCTTGGACCACATGAACCTCTCACGGACCGTTTACCTCTTCATCGGGCCATGAGGCCCTCAGTATAAGCATTGGGGTGAAAATTTTCTAAGTATAGAATCACCATCTCAGAACTTCATTAATAAAGAATTTTCCTAAGTAAGGCATCAAAGGAGGCCACACGGCCTGTTTGATCTCTACACGAGCCATGAGGTGCTTCAGTGTTGGCGTGCAAATTTTCTAAGTATGGAATTACCATCATAGACCTTTATCAGTGGACATTTTTCTAAGTGTTGGATCAGGGAAGGGGAACACGGTCCGTGAGCCTTGGTATGGACTGTTGTGCTTGCATACATGACCCCTGGCAACATTTTTCTATCCGTTTCATTAATGGCATTCTCGTAATTAAGGCATCTCCTAAGGGTCTTTGACTATGCTATCCTAGGACATTCAAATGACCTATACTCTTCTTCTCTCATTCAAATCTATTCTCACACTTAGAATTATATAAGCTCTCTCTTAAGAACTCCCCTAAGGTGAACCTTTGAACATTATCTTGAAGATTAAGGAAGGGCTCTATTCTTCATCAAATTCTTCTTGTTTCTTCTTGGTGAACTAAGGTATGTGGGATTGATTCACGGTCCCTTTCAACCAATGATGTGCTGCCAAAAAACAATACTTCTGATGCTTAAAACATGAATTTTGTGTGTTCTCAATGCGATATTTTTGGGTTTTATGTGTTTTATGTTTAGATTTGTAGGGTTACAGGTTGGCCATAATTTGGGGGAAAAATGCAAAAGTTACTGGTTTTTGCTGTTGTATGAGACAATCTACGGGTCATAGAAAATTCTATGAGTCGTAGATAGGTTTCGTGAAGATTTCCAGTGCAGAGCTATTTGCTGAAGTTGAAGTCTAGCAGTTTACGAGTCATAGAGTACCTTTCGTGCCCTGAGGATCAGAGAGGTGCACTTTTAGGAAAGTTACTAGACAAAACCCCATTTATGGGTTGTAAACCACCTTACGAGTCGTAAAGGGGTGCCATAAAAGTGAAGTCCAGAATTCTAGCAGCTGACTACGAGACCCAGACTATGAGCCGTAGAAGACAATACGAGTCATAAAGTGCTTTCATGGAGTTTGCAGACCAGTTTTCCTGATTTGTTTAGGACTTGTTTTTAATTATTATAAATAGGTCTTTCAGATTATTTTCATGGGAATGATTAGTTCACGTCAGTTTTTAGTAGTTTTAGGTTAAGTGCTCAAAGAACTTAATTGTCTTAGAGAAGAGAGTCCTTGAAAACACTTGTGATTCAATTCAATCTTCAAGCTATTGATTTTCATTGACATTGAATTTGACCGTTCTTAAATCAATTGTGTAAGTGTTCAATTATATCTTCTACGTTCATAATCTCTTCATCTACACAAAGCATGAGTAGCTAAATCTACAACTAGGTTATGGGAACCATAAAGAACTAGCAAAGTAAAACTAGATAATTCATGATTCTTGGAAGGTGTATATGCATGTATTAATTAATTCTCTTCATTTTGCATGTTTTCTGATGATGGCCAACATTAGAACCCGCCTAGCATTACTGACTGAACCAAGGTAGTAATGAATAGGAAAAGAGATTAATTAATATGATTCAATTGATGTTTTCTCGTTTAATCCACCAAACTAGGCCAAGGGGAGGTTGCACTGGAAAATATAGGTAATGGTTAGTAATGTACACTATGGAGATGGGCGAAGTCGGATAGTGAAATTTGCCTCTCACTTTTGACCAAAGGGCTTGGTGATCTTAAATTACCATCCTACATGTTACACTAGACAAGAATTAGGTTATCCGGATATATTGAGCTGGGGTATCATGGGGGAACATAATACCCTAGTTGTTCTCCTTTATTGATTTTTATCTCATGATAGCTAGTTTATTTTTCTCATTGATTTTTGCAACCACCCCCCCCCCCCCATTTGAGGATTTGAGTTGATTAACTACTCTGATTGCATGTTGGTGAATTTGTCTTGAGTCTACGTATTCCCTGTGGGTTCGACCCTATCCTTTGTTAGGTTCTATTTCTTGTCAATGACCTCTTTATTCTCTAAAAATGAGGTGTAACTTAGGCGACGTCAAGATTTTGGCACCATTGCAGGGGAATACAGCTAGACTTAGTAAATTCATTAGTAATTCAAGTGTTAATCCTTAGTTCCCCTTTTTTACTTTTGTTTGTTGTTTTTGTTATTGGCAGGGTGTACGAGTAGTGTATACCCAACACTCGGAATCAAGAAAATCCTTTAACTCCATTTGATCCAGAGATTCGCAGAATGATAAGAAGGATGGCCCAAGATAACGCTAACAACGTGGCCAATGCAGCTCTGAATAGGAACAATAATGATGATATTGGGAATGAGAACCCACCTCCTTTGGAGGACATTCCACACTCAAGACTTCAACGCCAATCCTTAACCAGTGGAATCAGTACCGGTTGAATCCCATGGCTCTGGAGGTGACTAGTGTTGCCACCACTACCGATAGACACAAAGTTCACAGTCTCGAGTGGGTTTCTTCAGATGCTGCAGAACCGTGGGCTATACGTGGGCTTAGCATCAGAGGATCCACATAGCCACTTACACAATGCGGAATTTGTTTGTAAGAGTGTGATGGGAACACATAATCTGTCGATGAATGTTGTGGGACTTCGTGTCTTCCCATTGTCTCTCATGAGCAATGCTGCATTATACTATCTAAGTTCCCGCAGAGTTAGATCACCAGTTGGACTAATTTGCAGACGGCGTTTTTTGAGAGGTACTTCCCTATATCAAAGAATCTCAAGTTGAAGGACCAGATCAACAACTTCGAGCAACTTCCTGGTGATTTGGTAAGCACTACATAGGAATGGTTTACTAAATGTCTGAGGAGCATCCTTGACCATAAGATAGTTGATGACACCTTGGTGGAGATCTTCTACCATGCCCTTGATGAGAATAGGCAAGCCCGTGTTGACACCATCATGGGGGGCATGTTTCTAGATCAACCATTTGCAAGGATTGTGGAGCGAATGGAAAGGGTGGTCAAAACAAATCGTGCATAGGAGCAGCGGGACAGAGCTTCCACAAAGAGTTCATATACTGTCAGTGTGGGGCCAGAGCAAGCTAGAATTAATGAAGAAATTATGCAGCAGCTTGCTCAGCTTCGCACAAGCATGGACGTGATGATAAAGCAGAACCAAGAAAGAGTGAATGTAGTGGTTCACCAACCTCCACATCCACCCGTGTATGAGCAGCCATACTATGATGAGGATGTTTGTTTCATTGTAGATCAACCAGGGTTTCTAGACCAACGCCCAAGGGTCCAGTTAGGACTATTGGCGCCAAGGTCAAGGAAACCAAGGTCAGAATTTTGGCAGAGATGGAGCTTATAGGGACAACTGCGGAGGATATTATGACAGGAATAGGTGTCAAGATGCAGATTCGGGTCACAAAGAATGCTTCAGAAATGGTCCTTATGTGCCACCACACAACCGCGACGTAAGTGCAGACAATTCCAGAATTGAGGAAATGTTTGATCGCCTGTTGAAGAAGGCTGAGATGCAGGATAAGACTCTAAGAGGAATGAAATAAGATATTTCAAGTATTAATCAGAAATAAAGTCTCACTTTGTGCCTATTAAACAACTTGAACAACAGTTTGGTCAAGTATCGACTCAACTGAATCAACGTCAGAGGGGTACATTGCCTAGCAATAAAGTGCAAAATCCTTGAATGATGGGCAGTGTATGATGGTCACTACTTAGGGTGGCAAGAGCACTATTGATCCTCCTACGTCGGTTGATGCAGAAGATGTTGGAGAGGAGATGGTTACATCAAAGGATACGGATAAAGGAGATGATCGTGGCAAAGATGGGTGAGTGAAGCAGCTGAAGCGCCATAGAGGTTTAAGCCCATCCCTAGGCCTCCTTCTCCTTTCCCTTAGAGACTCAAAAAGAGGGAGGATGAAGGCAAGTTTAAGCACTTTCTCTCCATGCTAAAGTATCTCTCCATCAACATCCCTCTCATTGAGGTGTTAGAGAAGATGCCAGGGTATTTGAAGTACATGAAGGACTTGGTTACCCAAAAGCGCATTGTGAGTTAAGAGCTTTCTCAAGAGCTTCAGCATTGCAGTGCTGTCATTACGAAGTCCTTGGTAGAGAAAAGAGAAGATCCAGGTGCTTTCACCATACCTTGCATTATTGGAGATGTGGAGTTCGCAAGGGCACTATGTGATTTAGGTGCCAGTATTAATCTGATGCTCCTTGTGATTTTTAAGAAGCTTGGATTGGGGGCCCCTACTCCTACTAATATGTGGTTGCTAATGGCGGATTACACTGTGAAGAAGCCTATGGGGATACTATATGATGTGTTGGTAAAAGTTGAGAGGTTTGTCTTCCTAGCAGACTTTGTGATCCTTAATTGTAAGGTCGATTTTGAAGTCCCTATTATCTTGGGAAGGCCCTTCTTAGCCATCAGTCGCACCTTGGTGGATATGGAGAAGGGCCAACTCAAGTTCAGATTTGGGAAAGATGAGGTTGTGTTCAGTGTGTGTCAGCAAGCAAGGAAAGACAAGGATATGAGAGTGGTTTCTGTTATCGAGGCCATTGGTAAGGCTGAACCAGAGGTACTCATTCAAGAAAGATTGGGTATTGACACGTTGGAGGCAGTGCTGATGAATTTCGACAGTGATGAATTTTGACAGTGATGGCATACAAGACTATGAGGAGACAGTGAATTCTCTAGGGGTGTCTTATTGTCCTAGGCGCCAAACTAAGCTAGAGCTAGATTTGCAGAATCGAGAGTCACCACCCACAAAGCCCTCCATAGAAGACCCACTAGTGTTAGAATTGAAGGTCCTTCTAACACATCTGAGGTATGCATTTTTGGGAGCTAACAACACTTTGCCAGTCATAGTTGCTGCAGACTTGAATGAGAAGTAGGTGAGTTCCCTTGTAAGGGTGCTTGAAAAATTCTAAAAGGCCATGAGATGGACGATTGCAGATATCATTGGTAACCCCCCCAGGGTATGTACACACAAAATCCAGTTGGTCAAAAACTACAAGCCGAGCATTGAGCACCAAAGGCGCCTCAATCCCTGTATGCAAGAGGTTGTCCGCAAAGATATCATCAAGTGGTTGGATGTAGGAGTAATCTACTCGATTGCTAATAATGAATGAGTGAGTCTGGTGGAGTGCATTCCAAAGAAAGGCGGTATCACAGTAGTACCAAATGCCATCAATTAGTTGATCCTGATGCGGCCAGCCATAGGATGTAGTGTATGCATGGATTACAGAAAAATCAATGCTTCGACAGAAAAAGATCACTACCCTATGCCATTCAAGGATCAGATGTTGGATTGACTAGCTGGGAAGGGGTGGTACTACTTTCTTGATAGGTGTTCAGGCTATAATTAGATCACCATAGCGCCAAAGGATCAAGAGAAGATGACATTTACATGCCCCTATGAAACCTTCGTATTTAAAAGGATGTCATTCGAGTTATGTAATGCCTCAACAACATTCCAAAGATGCATGATGTCTATCTTCTCAGACATGGTGGAAGACACTATTGAAGTCTTCATGGATGACTTTAGTGTGGTTGGAGACTCATTTGAGGATTGCTTGAAACACCTTCATGCAGTTCTGTAAAGATGTGAGGAGAGTCATCTAGTTTTGAATTGGGAAAAATGTCACTTCATGGTGAAAGAGGGCATTGTGTTGGGGCAGAGAATACCCAGCAAAGGAATTAAAGGTAGAGCTTCCTCTACCAATTTCAGTAAAGGGTGTGAGGAGTTTCTTGGGGCATGTAGGATTCTACCGATGGTTCATAAAAGAAAATTTCACACCCATTGTGCAAATTGCTGGAGAAAGATGCTAAGTTCGTATTTGATGATGCATGCTAAAAGCCTTTGAAGAATTGAAGAAGAGGTTGATATCAGCACCCATCATTGTGGCTCCAAACTGGTCCAGGCCCTTCGAAATCATGTGTGATACAAGTGGGGTTGCACTAGGTATAGTATTGGGATAGTGCAAGGAGAAGATATTACATCCCATATACTATGCCAACAAAACCCTAAACACGACCCATAACGATTACACTGTCACCGAATAAGAGCTACTTGTATGGGTCTTTGCATTTGAAAAGTTCAAATCATATCTGTTAGGGGCCAACGTGGTGGTGCATACAGACCACTCTGCACTCAAATATTTGATGGCTAAGAAAGATGTAAAACCAAGGTTGATGAGATTGGTGCTTCTCTTGCAAGAGTTTAACTTTGACGTCATTGACAGAAAAGGGGTAGAGAATCAGGTTGCAAATCACCTCTCCAGATTGGAAGATAATGCAATGATAAAATTTGATGATGGGCTGGAAATAAATGATTCTTTTCCCAATGAGAGAGTTTTGGTTGCATCTCATGATCTGATACTTTGGTTTGTAGATTATGCAAACTATCTGGTAGGTGATATCGTGCCACCTGGCCTAAACACACATTGGTATCGGAAGTTTATGTCTGATGTGAGGAAGTTCTTTTGGGATGATCCATACTTGTTCTGTGTATGCGCTGATGAGATTATTCGTCACTATGTTCCTGAGGTTGAAATGATGAGCATACTTGAGGCATGTCATTTGTCGTTGGTGGAAGGGCATCATAGTGGAATTTGAACAGCCCACAAGATCTTACAATGTGGATATTACTGGCCGACCATCCATCAAGACACCCAGGACTATGTCAAAACTTGTGACAGGTGCGAAAGAGAAGGTGGGCTTTCCCGCAAGCATGAGCTCCCTCTAATTCCCATTATGGTGATTGTGTTATTTGATATATGGGGGATAGATTTCATGGGACCATTTTTTAGCTCACATGGAAACAATTACATCCTAGTTGTTGTTGATTGTATGTCAAAGTGGGTGGAGGTTGTGGCTCTACTCAACAGTGAGGGAAAACATGTCACAGCATTCCTGAAAAAGAATATATTTCCAAGGTTTGGCACCCCTCGGGCGATTATTAGTGATGGAGGTTCTCACATCTACAATAGACTTTTTAAAGCCCTTCTTGAAAAGTATAGAGTGAAACATCGGGCGGCGACACCTTATCATCCTCAGACAAGAGGGCAGGTGGAGGTGTCCAATAGGGAAATCAAACAAATCCTATCCAAGATTGTGAATGCAAACCAGAAAGATTGGTCGCAGAAGCTGGAAAACGCATTATGGGCATGCCGGACAACACTCAAGACCCCTATAGACATGTCTCCTTACAAACATGTCTTTAGGAAAGCATGTTACTTGCCAGTAGAACTTGATCATAGAGCGATGTGGGCACTGAAGAAGTTGAATCTAGATTGGACTGATGCAGCAAACTCTAGGCTGAGCCAACTTAATGAGCTGGATGAGTTTCGGCTAACGGCATATGAAAGCTCAGCCTTGTACAAATAAAGAATGAAGCTGCAAGCATGACCACCGCATAGAGAACTGACAATTTGCACCAGGGGACTTAGTGTTTCTCTACAATTCAAGACTAAAGTTGTTCCTTAGGAAGCAAAAACCCAGATGGCTAGGACCCTTTCAAGTAGCTCGCATCTTCGATCATGGGGCCATTGAATTGAAAAGACGAAATGGAGGAAGCTTCAAAGTAAATGGTCAAGGGTTGAGCCATATCTTGGAAACATGGAAGAGATAAAGATGGTCAAAGAATGGGATCTTGAGGAAGTATGAGTACTCAAGTCATCTATGTCATGCTGCGACAATAAATTAGGCACTACTTGGGAGGCAACCTAAGGAACCCTGGCGCCTAGGCACCCAAGTATGTATTTTCGACCCCTTATGTTCTATTTTGTTTTTATTTTGTGCATTGGGGACAATGCACATCTTTTTAAATAAGGTGTGGGTAATTATAGGCCTGAGTGAAGTCTGAGTGGCTTATGGTCCATAATTGCCCCAATTTTTTATCCCGGGACTTGCTTGTGTTCTTTTTCCCCATGGATATTTATTTTCTGTTGAACTTGCACGTTTAGGATGTTTAGATAATATGTGTAACATATAGTACCAATACTGTGGCATATAGCATGTTTATGTGTTTTGTTTGAAAAAATGGTACCCACAAAAAAATTTGATTTGTAGTTAGATAGTAACCATGCATGTTTAGGTGTTTGACAATATCAGTTCTGATAAGTAAGGGTAAATTGAGATAAGAAGCATGATCTAAGAGTCTTTTGTTGATAATGCATGCAGTGCCATATGAGTGTGAGCTTTATTTGATAAATTCATGTATTTTGTGCTAATTCAAAACTTGCCCTATTACTCCAATTCAGATTGTAGATTAGTGTGATTAGGAAAGGATCTTAGGCTATTGTTCCTAAATAGTCCACTTTAGCCTAAAGATAACCAACCAAATTGATGATATATCCCTTGTCCCTAATGTTTGAGTCTAACATGTACCTATTCTTTCAAAACACCTGATTAACCCAGTCTTATCTAGTGGAAAAATCCTATATTTGGCCCTAGTCCTTCCTTGAACATTGTGTACCTTAACTAAGGCAAAAAGCCTAAGTTGAGAGTGGCTACCAAAAGTGGCCCTAGTTCTGAGGATGGATAGCATACACCTCACTCAACACATGCCAAAAGCCTAAGTTGAGGGTTGCTAGTGTAAGGGTAAAACACAAAAATAAGGGATGTGACTTAGGAATAGAAAGAAAAAGGAGACAAATTATGAACTGGGTACAAGAAAAATGAAAGATGCCTTAATAGAGAGCTAAAAAGAGAAATGAAATATGAAAACAAGGCAAAAAGCTTTAAAATGGAAAGAAAGCACCCAAAAAGCTTGGCATAGAAAAAAAGAGGAAAATTAGGTCAAGATATAAAATTTAGTAAGGCGAATGTGTAGAAATTGAAGTTTCAAGGAAGGCCTTTAGTCACTATTTTCCCATAATATCATACCAAAGCCCCCGAGCCTATGTTACAAGCCTAGAAAGTCTTAAAGTGATCCTAGTCCAACTAGTTGAAGGTCTAAGTCATGAGTATAGGGGAAAGCCTATGGTATTAATCATCATGCATGAATATCTTTTGTAAGAGTAAGCGTTGTTGCATAGTCCAAGGTCAAATATGAAAATATCATTGAGTGTTAGATATGGAACTTCTTTCTGTGAGGGCGTTTGCATTGCATTGTTAGTATTTGACTTGTTCAGCGATTGTGGATTGTTGATAACCCCTTGCTTGTCATAGTTGTGTTATCACATGCACCGGTTTGCCTTGGTTTGCTAAATAAGCTATCTAATCTTGTCTTGAAAAGTGGTGTGGGTATCTGAGTATGAGATTTATGTGTTGTATGCCGTTGAGTTGAGCTTTGTGTGTTAGTGTATTGTCTATATAGATTGAGTCCGTCGCTTGAGGACAAGAAACAATTTTGAGTTGAGGGTGTTGATGTGCTACAAAAATACAGAACTTTTGATGCTTAAAACATAGAATTTTGTGTTTTCTCAATGTGATATTTGTGGGTTTTATGTGTTTTTGAGTTTAGATTTGCAGGATTATAGGTTGACCATTATTTGGGGAAAAATTGCAGAAGTTGCTAGTTTTTGTTGTTGTACCAAAAAGTCTATAGGTAATAGAGAATTCTATGAGTCGTAGATAGGTTTCATGAAGATTTCCTATGTGGGGCTATTTGTTGAAGTTAAAGTCTACGAACATGTAGACGAGTCGTGGAGTAGTTTACGAGTCATAGAGTACCTTTCGTCTGAGGATCAGAGAGGTGGACTTGTAGGAAAGTTATTAGACAAAAGCCCCTTTATAGGTCATAAACCACCTTATGAGTTGTAAAGGGGTTCCGTAGAAGTGAAGTCCGAAATTCCAGCAGCTGATTACAAGACCCCAACTATGAGCCGTAGAAGACAATATGGGGTCGTAAAGTGCTTTCGTGGAGTTTGCGATTAGTTTTTCTAATTTTTTAGGACTTGTTTTAATAATTATAAATAGGTCTTTTAGGTTATTTTTCATGGGAATGACCAGTTCACGTCAGTTTTGAGTAGTTATAGGTTAAGTGCTTAGAGAACTCAATATTCTTAGAGAGAAAATTGTGAGAGAGTCTTTGAAAACACTTGTGGTTCAATTCAATCTTCAAACTTGTGATTTTCATTGACATTGGATTTGCTTGTTCTTAATTCAGTTGTGTATGTATTCAATTATGTCTTCTATATTCATAATCTCTTCATCTACACAAAGCATGAATAGCTAAATCTATAACTAAGGTTGTGGGAACCATGAAGAACTAACAAAGTAAAACTGGATAATTCATGATTCTTGGAAGGTGTATATGCATGTATTAATTAATTATATTTGTTTCGCATGTTCTCTGATAGTGGCCAACATTAGAACCCGCCTTGTGTTACTGACTGTACCAAGATAGTAATGAATAGGAAAAGAGATTAATTAATGGGATTCGATTGATGTTTTCTCATCTAATCAACCAAACTAGGCCAAGGGGAGGTTGTACTGGGACTTATAGGTAATGGTTAGTAATGCATACTATGGAGATGGGCCAATTCGCCTCTCACCTTTGATCAAAGGGCTTAATGAACTTAAATTACCATCCTACATGTTGTACACTAGACAAGAATTAGGTTATCCAGTGATAATGATAGGGAATCATGGAAAACACAATACCCTAGTTGCTCTCCTTTATTCATCTTTATCTCATGATAGTTAGATAGTTTATTTTTTTCATTGATTTTTGCAACCACCCTTTGGGGAATTGAGTTGATTAACTACTTGGATTGCATGTTAGTGAATTTGTCTTGAGTCTACATCTTCCCTGTGGGTTCGACCCTAACCTTGGTTGGGTTCTATTTCTTGACAGTGACCGCTTTATCATCTAAAAAGGAGGTGTAACTTGCATGACATCAACCATGAAGACCTCAAACTCTTTTACTTTGATTTTCATGAAATTAAGCTTACTCTAATTTTGGGTTTTTAAGATTATTGCTTATTTAATTCAATTAAGATATGGGCTATGTTTCATGGTTGATTTTAAAGTGATTTAAGCCCTAATGTGTTGAAATGCATGTGTATTATGAAGATTTGAATTTGCATTTTCCCTTTAAAGTTTGATCTAACCATGAGTAATCTAAATTGTGATTTGAATGTGAACTTTCTTATGGATTTACTTGAATTTCATATGGTATTGTGGATTTAAGATTGAATCTCTATTGCCCATGCTATTCTCATACCATTCATGGCATATGCATTCATGAGCATTGATTTTTGATGAAAATGATTCAGTGGTTTAAGCCCACAAATATTTATGAATGTGATTTTTATCAAAAGTGTGATTATGACAAGAATGTGATAACATAAATGTCTATGATATTGTCTCTTTGAGCAAATTGGGTATTCACACCATATGAAGTGAATGAGCTATTCCTATACATGAAAAGTATGGATTGAATTATGTTTGACTTGTTAGCCCAAGTATGAAAGGTTATGAAGAATGTTTGGCTTTTAAGCCCAAGTATGATTGAAGTGATTTGAAATGACTTGTGCCTCTTTTGAAAGCATGTATATGTCACGCCCTAAGCCCCATTAAGGCGGACTGGCACCCGTTGTCGACAAGGCTCGGGAGAACCAACATATAACTATGTGCCTACTATGAACATTTAAGAGGTTTCCATATTCAACATGCTCTTAAAAGGAAGTAAACTGCATTAACAAACCAAAAGTACATGCATAAGACTAGGCCGTTGAAGCCACGATGTCTATAATACACTATTTGACCACACTTTAATTTACATTGTCTACAAAGCCTCTAAGTAAGGAACAATATCCATATCAGTCGGGACAGGCCCCGTCTTCTGACCAACTATACAATACAAAATACAAGTTCTAAACACACAAGCTCTGAAGCAACCTGGAGCTCAGTAACAGCAGCTGGAATTCATGTACTCTTACTGGGGAGAACTAGTAGCTCATGTACCTGCAACATGAAATGCAGGTCCCCCGTAAGGGACGTCAGTACGAGATAATGTACTGAATATGTAAGGCGGGAAATATTGTATGTGCAATAAGAAATGAAATCACACACTGGTGTGTAAGGATGAAAAGACCACCTTTAGTCATATTATGGAATCATGTACTTTATGTCTTTTTTTATTACTGTATCTTTCTTTACTGTATAATCTGTGCATAATATATCATGTAAATGACCAGCTGATCAGTGGTAAATCTGTAACGGGTTTGACCCATGCTAGGCTTTCCTTTCACCCCTGGGATACCCCCGTAAATGGGATCGACCCTGGCTAGGTGATTCTTCCACCCCTCGGGTTACCACTCATTCATAAGCAACTGTAAGTTATCTTTTATTTACTTTGAGATGGTTCTTTTAGTGGTCATAACCTTTAAAACTGTAACAATATAGACATGTGACATATAAACAACCATATAAGATAATACCACAATGAAAAGAGATATATACAACTAATGAACCGTATAGGAGATTAAACAACACATGGACTTTGTTTGGTAAAAAGGAACTCATGTATATTTGGTATCAAAGTACGTATGCAGGTTTGACCATGGCTATGTATGGGAACATATGAACATGGTAAAGAGTGGAGACACAATTCTTAGTGATGTCGTAGTTGGTAAGGGCCCTCTATGTACCAAGGACGGACGTAGATTCTATGCCAAGTAATAGGAAATCAAGTAGCCTTACATACCTCGCTGTACTATGTCGTTATTACCTCGGAGTAGTATCCTCTTCCTCCAAACACTTATCTACCATATATTAGGTGATAAAACTAGTGTTAGCAGCTAATAAACACATCTTGGTAATCCAATTTCACCCAAAAAAAATATCCGGGAAGCAAGCTCGGAATTAGCAACCAAAGAGTATTCTTTCAACATTTCCGCTCCTAATCATATTTTCTAATACACATTCCCGTATACATGTCATATCCAGCTATGTATAGTCCCATAACAGCATTACAACAACTCATATAGTACAACATACAACAACTCTACACAACACGCAAGTAGACAACGCAACATTGCGTCCTTTCGCTACATTTCGACGTCAACCATTCCAAATCCGTTTCAACCTCAACCAAACTGTCCCCATTTACACACAATTACAGTCCTAAAACAGTCCAAAAACAGATCCTAAGTAGATGGAAAACATGGGACAACAATTCCCAATATTCAGTCCACGAATTCTTACTAAAAGAGGAATTAGGATATCATTCAAGAACGTATTTTTGCGGAAGATAAAAGTGGTCCAGCAGCCTTCTTACATCATTACAGACCCAAGACTTATTAAAAACATACATATTACTTCATAATTCAGCCAACCAACAAGATAAAAGTCTCTTAATTAACAAGAAAAGTGAACCACAATCTTTGGAACACACGCTTTTCATGGAAATATTACACCAAATCATAGGTATTTTTACACCAAATCATAGGTATTTTTACTTACCTTAGCCCTCAAGGATTAGGTTCTCTTCAAGAACCCTAGAGGTGTGCCTTGGCTGCTTTAGAAAATGAAGAGAGAGCAAGAAGAAACTTAGTGAAAAATCTAAATTTTTGGCTTGAGAAAATGACTAAAAGTTGCTGGTTTTTGCTCCCTTTTATAGGCCACTTTTGGCCGACTTTCTTTTGGGTTTTCAGCCTTATTTTATTAAGGTTATGGGGCAGCAACTTTGCCTTTTCACTTGGGCCTTATTGGGCTTCAAATGGGATGGGCTTTGTTGCAAACATTTCTCCCTTAAGCCCACTTAGTTTGGGCCTTAGTTGTGAATTGGGTTGTGATTGTAATTTGGCCCTTTTCCTATTCATCTTGGGCTGAAAATGTTGTCCTTTTATGATGCTAAACCATGGGTCCAAATGACATCCTTAACTCGGGGTTTATTCTTTATCAGACTTGAACAAATTCGGTATTGGGCCTTGTCTCCGTTTACCGAGCCTATTTAAGCTAAGCACATAGGTGACTCAGCTGCTAGCTTCCTAAGTCCCACAAGCACCTCAATTATTTCACTTCATTTAAGGTCACACTCTCCTTAACTTGACTTAAAAATTATATACGCTTGGTCATCTTAAGCATTATACGTACATATAGCCCTTTAATCTAAAATTCACGCACTTTAAAAGTGTGCGGATTTGACCCCGCCATATCATGTTTCATCTGCGTTGGACTAGTATATGTAAGATGTGGGGTGTTACAGTATATGTATAAGTATTCTTGTGGGATGATGACTTAGCACCGAATGTATTGGGGGTGTCAGGGTTATCCCTAAGGGTCCTCTCCCTTTCCTTGAACTATGTGCCAGCGTAGGTATATGGCAGCAATTTCCAAAATGACCGGGTGGTAAGGGATGGTTACATATTTGATATAATATGATATGAAAATCCTTCTGAAATGACCAGGTCATAAGGAAGGTGGCCATCACACTGAAATGATCAGGTCGTAAGGTGTGGTGTAGATTACCTTTGGCAAGTAATCTTCTCTCCCCCATAGGAGGTCTACATCGGAAAAATTTATGTAATAGCTCACATGAGTTTGACATGTTAGTTCTGGCCACATCCCCACTATACATGTGCATTATGACATCTCATGCATCATAGATTACATAACATATCGCATATTACTCTTCTTTGTTATATACTTCTTTCTAAATATGTGCCCTTGTCATCTAACATTGAATGCAGGTTCTCTTTGTCATATGCATTTCATGCCAGCACTTTGTACATTCAAACATACTAACGCGTACTTTTGCCTACATGACCAAACTATGTAGGGACCGAAGACTATACTCATCTATTGTTTGACGGCTAGTTCGGAGCTTTAGAACTTGTTGTGATATGGACAAGCCATCATCCATATACCTATGTTGCTTTCTTTATGCTATTTACTTTGAGGGTGAGCCCCGGACATGACTTGGCCCCCGTCCTAAACTATGACTAGAGGCATTGTTGGACATCTTGTAGACTCTTGTACGTATATATGCTACATGTTATATTTGGAGATTATAATTATGGCTATCTATTGGATATAGTTATTATGGATTGATTATGAGTATTATGATAGGGATTTATGTTATTATATGGAATGTGGAAGATCCTTCGTCCTATTTTGCCCCTATAGCATGAGTCATACTTACCCGCCCCTCAGTTCTTATGTGCTATGAGTTATGTGGATCCATGTTAATCCCTATCCTTATTATATCTCCATAGAGTGAGTCCTACTTTCCTATCCTTTAGAATTATATGTTTACTATTTCATATGCGTTTCTGAATTGATGATGTTTGAATAGATGCTATGAGGCCTGTTTAGGGACTCTCAGGTTCCCATTCGCCATGTCACTCCTAGACCCTAGGTACGGGTCATGACAAGCTTAGTATCAGAGCACTAGATTTATAAATGATCCTCGGAGTGCAACATGCCGCGTCAATAGAGTCTTATTCATTGGTGTGAAGTACACCATACCTATGAGTGGAAGGCTATGATGGTGTTCTAGGAATTATCTCACTTTTTCATGTCTTATTTCATGCCTTGGACTATATATTAAGGTTTTCTAATCTTGATAATACCCTTGCTACAGTACCGAAGATGCCTCCATGAAGAGCTTCCCTACCAAGACCAGCCCTGGTTAAGGAGGACCAAGTTCCTCAAGGGCCTAAGAAGAGTTGGTCATTAGTGGTGAATTCTGTGCTACTATTGATATGCTTACGTAAGTGGTGATTACTTAGGGTAGAAAGGACAATCTTCCTCCCCATAATCCCACTCCGACTGCTAGAGTGAGAGATTTTACCCAAATGAATTTTTTGGAGTTTTATGGTCAAAGGCTTATGAGGATGCTCAAAAGTTCATTGATGTTCTCTCTAAGGTGTTAAATATTATGGGGGTGACTTCTGAGGAGAAGACTGAGCTGGCTGCTTATTGGTTGAAAGATGTGGCTCAAGTGTGGTATACTCAATGGTTGATGGAGAGGGTCTGTGGTGATGGAGTTAATCGTGAAGAGTTCAAATGTGCCTTTCTAGATTGTTTCTTCCCACTTGAACTTAGGGAAGCTAAAATGATAAAATTCATCAACCTCAAACAAGGTGGTATGAGTGTGAGGGACTATGCCCTCAAGTTCACTAAGCACTTAGAGTATGCTCCTATGCTTGCAGCTGACCCGTGCAACAAGTTCATTTCTGGTATCTCTGATTTGGTTGTGAAGGAATACCATACGATTATGCTTATTTGGGATATGGAAATCTCCAGGCTTATGACATGTGCTGAACAAATTGAAGGAGAAAAGCTTAAAGAGAAGAGGGTGCATGATTCTAAAAGGGCCCATTATGATAGTGGGTTCTCCAACGTCAAGGGTGATGGATATGATCTCTTTCAACAGTGTAAAGGTTCTAATGCAAGGGTTGCCAATGCTAGGGTACCTCCTCCCAAAGCACCGATTGATGATGGGCCATTATTTCCCCGGTGTGACAGGTGTGGGAAGAATCACATGGGCGCTTGTTGGAAAGAGTTGGGTGCATGTTATGGGTGTGGTGATAAGAACCACAAGGTTGTTGATTGTCCTACAATTGCTCAAAAGGCACAGTCAAGTGGCTCAAGGTGATCAAGCCCAGTAAAGAGATCCTCAAGGTGGTGCCCCCAGGTACAATAGGTTCTATGTTTTGCATGCTCGTAAGGAAGTTGAGGAGACCCAAGATGTTGTGACTGATATATGTTAAAAGTCTTTGATTTTGATGCTTATGATTTGCTTGATCCGAGTGCAAATTTATCTTTTGTTATTCCTCTTTTCGCTGTTAAGTTTGGTTTGAGCCTTGAAATTTATAGGGAGCATTTTTTGGGTTATACTCCCGTGGATGAGTCTATTGTTGCCCAAAGAGTCTATCGGGGTTGTCCAGTCTTTGTTTTGCATAAAGTCCTTCCGTGTTATCTCGTGGAACTTGAGATTTATTATTTTGATGTTATTCTCGGGATGGATTGGTTGCATGCTTCATATGCCTCTATAGATTGTGGAACCCGAAAGGTCAAGTTCCAATTTTTGAAGAAACCTGTTCTTGAATTGAAGGGTAGTGACTTGCTATTAAAGTTCAGTTTATTTCCTACCTTAAGGCCCAATAGATGTTTCCTAAGGGTGTATCTATCATATTGTGAGGGTTAAATATGTGGAATCTGAATCACCCACTCTTGAATTCATTCCGATTGTTAATGAGTTTCTGAATGTGTTTCTCGAAGACTTTCCCAGTAATCCTCTCAAAAGGGAAGTAGACTTTGGCATAAATCTTCTCCCAGATTCTGAACCTATATTTATTCCTCTTTATTGCATTGCACCAACTGAGTTGAAAGAGTTGGAAGATCAGTTGAAGTACTTGTTGGAGAAAGGCTTTATTAGGCCAAGTATATCTCCATGGGGTGCTCCAGTGTTATTTGTAAGAAGAAAGATGGGTCTCTTCGGATGTGCATTGATTATAGGCAATCGAATAAGGCATCAATCAAGAATAATATCCATTGCCAAGGATGGACGACTTGTTTGATCAACTTCAAGGGGCCACCCATTTCTCAAAGATTGACCTCCATTCCGGTTATCATCAATTGAAGGTTAGGGAGTATGATATTCCCAAAATGGATTTTTAGACTAGATATGGGCACTTTGAATTTGTGGTGATATCATTTGGTTTGACTAATGCTATGGCTGCATTTATAGACCTCATGAATCAGGTGTTCAAGCCATTCCTTGACAGTTTTGTGGTTGTCTTCATTGATGATATCTTTATCTATTGCCGAAGTGAGTGGGAGCATATGGATCATTTGAGATTGGTTCTTCAGACTTTGAGGGAGAAGAAATTATATGCCAAGTTTAGCAAATGTGAGTTTTGGTTGGGTGAGGTAGCTTTTTTTGGTCATCTGGTGTCTAGTGATGGTATTAATGTTGACCCGAAGAAGACTAAGGCCATGAAGAATTGGCCTAGACCATTAACTCCTTCATATATTTCAAGCTTTCTTGGGTTGGGTTGTTATTATAGATGGTTTTTTGAAGGTTTCTCATCTATTACATCTCCATTGACAAAGTTAACTCAAAAGAAAGCCAAGTTTGTATGGTCGGATGATGCAGCATGGTAAGGTGATAGCTTATGCATCAAGGCAATTAAAAGTGCATGAGCGTGATTACCTAACTCATGATCTTGAATTAGTGGTGGTGGTATTTGCTTTGAAGATTTGGAGACATTATTTGTATGGAGTTCATGTTGATGTTTTCATCGATCACAAGAGTTTGCAATATGTGTTCATCCAAAGGGATCTCAATTTGAGGCAAAAAAAGGTTGTTGGAACTCCTTAAGGACTATGACAGTAGTGTGCAATATCATCCTGACAAGGCAAATGTTGTAGCCGACGCTCTTAGTAGACTATCTATGGGAATTGTAGCTCATGTTAATGAAGGGAAGAAAGAGTTGACAAATGATGTTCACTATTTGCCTAGATTGGGTGTTAGGCTTGACGACTCTAATAATGGTGGTATTCATTTTCAAAATGAGACCAAATCTTCTGTGGTTGTTGACGTCAAGCCTAAGCAAGATCTAGGCCCGTCATTGGTTGATTTGAAAAAGTTGGTTGTCGAAAATAAGATAAAGATTTTCTCCCAAGGGGGAGATGGTGTGCTTCAGTTCCAAGACCGATTGTATGTCTTGGATGTTGATGATCTTTGGAGGGTGATCTTGAGTGAAGCCCATAACTCTCATTATTCTATTCACTCGGGATCCACCAAAATGTATCAGGATTTGAGGAAAGTGTATTGATCACATGGTGTGAAGAGAGATATAGCCAAGTTTTTAACAAATGTCCTAATTGTCAACAGGTGAAGGTAGAGCATCAAAGTCCTAGTGGTTTGTCCCAAGATACTTAGATTCCTACTTGGAAGTGGGAAGATGTGAACATGGCCTTTTTGGTTGGTTTGGCTCGAACTCGGAAGCAATTTTATTTAATTTGGGTTATTGTTGATCGGATGACTAAGTCGGCTCATTTTCTATCGATCAAGACAACCTTTAGTGCCGAAGATTATGCAAGGTTTTATATCCAAGAGTTGGTAAGGTTGCGTGGTGTGCCTAAGTCTATCATATCGGATTGTGGCACCCGATTTACTTCTCACTTTTGAAGTTCGTTTCAAAGACGACTTGCTACTAGGGTGAAGGTAAGTATCACCTTTCATTCTCAAACTGATGGACAAGCCGAGAGGACAATTCAAACTTTGGAGAACATGTTGAGGGATTGTGTGTTGGAATTCTAGGGTAATTAGGATGATCATCTACAACTTATTGAGTTTGATTATAACAATAGCTTTCATGCTAGCATTGGTATGACATTGTTTAAACCTTTGTATGGTAGGAGATGTAGATCTCTACTGAGGTGGTATGAGTTGGGAGAGAAGGCTTTAATTGGCCCAGACTTGGTGTTGAAGGTTGTGGAGAAGGTGAAGTTGATTAGGGAGAGGTTGAAAATGGCTCTAAGTTGCCAAAAGTCTTATTCGAATGTTCGGAAGAGGGATCTTGAATTTCATATTGGTGATTGGGTGTAAGTGAAGGTCTCACCCATGAAGGGTGTAATGCATTTTCGTAAGATGGCCAAGTAGAGTCCCCATTATGTAGGTCCTTGTAAGATTGTTGAGCGGATTGGAAATGTGGCTTATAGGTTGGTTTTCCCTCCGAATTGGAGTTCTTTACACCCGGTTTTCCATTTGTCTATGTTTAGGAAATTGATTGGTGATTCCAGTACCATTGTGCCTTTGGAAGAAGTTGAGGTTGAGGAGAACTTATGAAAAAGTCTTGGTTCAGATCTTGGATAGGCAAGTGAAGCGGCTTTGCAACAAGGATGTGGCTTCGGTTATGGTGCTTTGGAGAAATTAACATTTGGACAGTGCTACATGGGAGATGGAGTTTGACATGATGAAATGATATCCCCATCTTTTCCAATCTACTCAAGCCTAAGGTATTAGGTTCTTCCTATTCCAAGTGGTCCTAATTCTTTCACACCTGTGTTTCATGACACGACATGCATACGTGTGCACGAAAATGATTTAACGATGTTTCAAATGATTTAAAGATCTTTTGATATGAGTTTTAATGACTTTATGATTTTTAAGTGGTGAATGGATGTTTCATGTTCTAAGTCAATCCTTTCAAGCCTTCTTCGAGCACATTCGAGGACGAATGTTTCCAACGGGGAGATGATGTAAGGACCCGGACTTTGTATGACCATTATGGTCCTTGGATTTTGGTTTCGGAAAGTTTTTGACTAAGGTGGCACTTTATGGGCACCTCCACAAGCCATGTGGGGCCTTGAGGTGACCCTTGGCCTTGTGTATCAAGTGTGGGACTTAACTTGGAGTTTAAGACCAAGGCATGCACTACAAGAACCCCACACGGTCCATGTGGCACTTTATGGACCATATAGAGGCTTGTGTGAAGTGGCCTTGGCCTTGAAGACCACATTTCGGCTAAAGCTTGGACCATATAAACCTCTCTCGGACTGTTTACCTCTTGATGGGCCGTGAGGCCCTCTGTATGGGTGTTGGAGTGAAAATTTTCGAAGTATAAAATCATCATCTCAGAATTACGTCAATGGAGAATTTTCCTAAGTAAGGCACCATGGGAGGCCACACTGTCTGTGTGTCCTCTACACGGGCTGTGAGGTGCTCCATATGGGTGTTGGCATGCAAATTTTCTAAGTATGGAATTACCATTTCAGACCTTTATTAGTGGAAATTTTTCTATGTGTTATATCACGGAAGGGGCACACGGTCCGTGTGCCTTGGTACGGACCGTGGTGCTTCCATACAAGACCCCTGGAAACATTTTTCTATACATTTCAATAATTGTAATATCGTAATTATAGCTTCTCCTAAGGGTCTTTTGTGACTTTCTATGCTATCCTAAGACATTCAAATGATCTATACTCTTCTTTTCTCCTTCAAATGCATTCTTACACTTGGAATTATATTCAAGCTCTCTCTTAAAAACTCCCCTAAGGTGAACCTTTGAAGATTGTCTTGGAGAATTAAGAAGGGCTCTATTCTTCACCAAATTCTTCTTGTTTCTTCTTCGCGAACTAAGGTATGTGGGATTGATTCATGGTCCCTTTCAACCATGAAGACTCCAAACTCTTGTACTTTGATTTTCATGAAATTAAGCTTACATTAATTTTGGGGTTGTAAGATTATTGCTTATTTAATTTAATTGAGATCCTGGCTATGTTTTATGGTTGATTTTAAAGTGATTTAAGCCTTGATATGTTAAAATGCATGAGTATTATGATTATTTTTGAATATGCATTATCCCTTTAATGTTTGATCTAAGCATGTATAATCTAAATTGTGATTTGAATGTTGTAGATTTATGATTGAATCTCTATTACCCATTCTATTCTCGTATCATTCTTGGCATATGCATTCATGAGCATTGGATCTTAATGAAACTGATTCGGTAGGTTAAGCCCACATATGATTATGAATATGATTTTTATAAAAGTATGGTTATGACAAGAATGTGATCACGTAAATGTCTATGATATTGGTTTTTTTGAGCATGTTGGGTGTTTACACCATATTGTTATAAGTGAATGAGTTATTCCTACGCATGGAAAGTATGGATTGAATTATGATTTGGCTTGTTAGCCCAAGTATGAAAGATTACGATGAATGTTTGGCTTTTAAAGCCAAGTATGCATTGAAGTGATTTGAAATGACTTCTGCCTATTTTGAAAGCATGTGTATGCATAAGTATTCTTGTGGGATAATGACTTAGCACCGAATTGAGTGGGGGGCGTCAGGGCTATCTCCAAGGGTCCTCACCCTTTCCTTGAATTATGTGTCAACAGAGGTATATGGTAGCCATTACCATAATGATCGGGCTATAAGGGATGGTTACACATTTGATATGATATGATATGGAAATCCTTCTGAAATGACCGGATCGTAAGACAGGTGGTCATCACACTGAAATAACTGGGTCATGAGCTATGTTGTAGATTACCTTTGGCAAGTTATCTTCTCTCACCCATGAGAGGTCTGCATTGGGAAAATTCATTTGATAGCTCGCATGAGTTTGAGATGTCAGTTATGGTCACATCCCCACTATATATGAGCATTATGGCATTTCATGCATCATGAATTACATGGCATATCGTATATTACTATTCTTTGTTATATACTTCTTTCTATATATGTGCTCTTGTCATCTAACAACAAATGCAGGTTAATATGTCATATGCATTGCATGCCCGCATACTTAGAATATTCAAACGTACTAACGCATACTTTTGCCTACATGATCTAACCATGTAGGGATTGGAGACTATATTCATCCACAATTTGACGACTAGTTCGGAGTTTGAGAAGTTGTTGTGGTTAGTCCTATCTTCCAAGAATAATCCATCATCCATCTACCTATGCTGCTTTCTTTATGCTATTTATTTTGAGGGTAAGCCCAAAATATGTCTTGGTCCCCGTCCTAACCTATGACTAGAGGCACTGTTGGACATCTTGTAGATTCTTGTACAAATATATGTTATGTGTTAAATTCAGAGATTATGATTATGGATACCTATTGGACATGGTTATGGATTTATGTTATGCTATGGAAATGTGGAAGATCTTAAGTCTTAATTTTCCCCCATAGCGTGAGTCATACTTACCCACCCCTTAGTTCTTATGTGCTATGTGTTATGTGAATCCATGTTAATCCATATCCTTATTGTATCCCCATAGCATGAGTCCTACTTTCCTGTCCCTTAGAAATATGTATTTACTATTTCATATGTGCTTCCAAACAGATGATGTATGGATGGATGCTATGAGGCTTGTTTGGAGACTCTCGGGTTCCTATTCACGATGTCACTCCTAGACCCTAGGTCTGGGTCATGACCTTTTGGCCACCTTGGAACTTGTGGCCATCGCCCCTTTGGTGAGAGTAACTCTCACCTTCAACTCGAGACCTTTTGTACTCCCTTACCCTTTCACAAAGGATCTTTTCCTAAATCTGCTTCACGTACGTCATCAAGTGGGAAATGTCCATCTTCTTGACCAAGATGGCCGTCTTGCACTCTTTGGAGACCAACTCAGAGACACTCGAAATAAATATGCTCATTCGAGCTCTCAGATCCACTACCATAAATGGAGCATACTTTGATACTTTGGTGAATTGAGGGCATACTCCCTTAAACACGTGCTCCCTTGCTTCAAGTTTATGAACTTCTAGGCCTTTGACTCCCTAAGCTCGATGGGGAAGAATCAATTCAAAAAGGCATACTTGAATTCCTCCCAACTAATACGGCTTGCTCCTTGGCCTCTCTCATCGGCCTATTGCTCAAACCAAATCTTAGCCACTCCTTTGAGCTGGTAGCTACCAAGTCAACTTTCTCTTTGGATGGAATACCCATTGTTGCAACAACCAGATAAGCTTCATCGATAAACTCAATAGGGTTCTTGTCTGTCTTTGACCCATGAAATTCTGGTGGGGTCATCCGCATGAAGTCACATACTCTCGTGGTCAGAGTGGGAACTTGAGGAGGAACAACCACATCCCGATTATCTTAGTTGGCCAATGCTTGGGCCAACAAAGTGAATGCGGCTCAAAACTCCACATGAGACACTCCATCGTCCTGTTGTAGTAGATGAACTTGTTCCTCGGGAGTCCCTCGCTGATGAGGAGCTTTTCATGGAAGAATGATCTAAAAACAAGCAAAATCCCATCGTTAGATAGCGGAAAACCTTATTCAACTCTAGGGCACATGAATAAGAAAGAAGGGAAGACTTTCCTAAATTATCTTATAGCCTCTCACTTAAGATAGTGGCGCGCTTCACAACCTTGAATGAGACTCTACGCTACGGGGTATGCATGGACATCTGAGGAACATTTTTAAATCCCGTGCTCTAATACCACGTTTGTAATGACCCAAGCTAGAGGCCTAGTCATCACACGACGAATGAGATACCCAAAAGCACCTCACCCAAGCCATCTTAAGCATCCTTAGCATTCATAGGCATTAAGTAAAACTAATGTGGAAGAAAATAGGGGGAAAGGATCTAAGGTTCAATTTTGACAATGAAGCAACATTAAAAACCAGTGGCATAACTACAATCAACTTGTTTGTCTATACGCATACCAACTACATCATAAATGGATGGAACTGGTATCGGTCGATCTCCATTAAATAGACAAGAATCCATAATAAGGGAACATAGAAAGTAAAGCCTCAAAAGGGTTACAAATACATCGTCTTAAACAAAGCAAAGATACAAGATAGAAGAAAAATGGAGGAGTTTCGAACTAAGGGCTCACCATAATAAGCTACTTGTCTTGGATGCCAAAAACTAGCCTTGATCCAGTGGAGGAGTGCCTGTCCCTACATGGTTCATGCAGGCAAAATATGTGTTAGTACGTTTGAATGTACTATGTATGTGAGATGCAATATATGGATGAAATTGTAATGCCATCATTACTAAACATAACATGTAAGGACATATAGAGTAAAGGATATATAAGCAAGCTTAAACATGCACAAGGAATATGGTTTAAGACTAATATAAGACAATGCATAAGAAAGTACATATGGTGAAAACATAACATGAGATCATAAGCTTGTTAGAATAGACCATAACCAACAGTAAGACCATGTGAGCTACTACATGGAATCCAATTAACTCCTTCTATAGGGAAAATGCCAATGCATCCCTTCCATTGGGAAAAGAGGAATCTGTTTGCCAAGGTAGATATCCAAACATAGTAACTTTGCAATTGCATCTTTCATAAAATTTGGGCCTATGTGGATCCACTAGCTTAGCCTATAAGGCTCCTCTGGTGGCATATAGTTATGGACATTGAGATTTAGCTTCAGGAGATCATGCCTCAACTAACGGAATGAATCCTAATCTCTAGTCCTCTCGGTGCTAAGTCATCCCACGAAATATTTAAAACATAATCTCAAAATCATAAGTAGCAATAATAGGAGTAGCTCGAACTTAAGAATCCTTCTTAAACATCTTTTAGGAAAATTAGCATCATACATATATCTTTGATAAACTTAGCTTTGAAGCTCTTTATTAACGCCCTAATCACAATCATAAGTCATAGGAAACTTTCATTGAAAACAAGTTGGGCTTTACTTTAGCATGGAACAATCATAAAACACATGAGTCATAAGGAAATTTCTCTTAAAAGGGAACATCAAAAACACCCAGCCTCACTCATATCGAAAATCATCATGGAATCAATATCATACTTCAAATATGCATATATTTACTTAGCAATATAATTGTCAAACTTCATATGTATCATATAATAACATAAAGGGCATGAAATAATCATAAGCATGCATATTAAATTAAGAAATTTAAAGAAAATGTCAAAAATACTTAATGAGGAACTTTATGGGTGAAACAATACCCATAAATCAATTCACATGCATGGAGAACTAAGGACAGATGAAATCAAAGCCTTTGGGGAAGAAACCTTGGAAATCCTAGCCTTGTTCTTGAGAACTCTTGCCTTAGACATTTTTGAATTGAAACAATGAAAGAATGAATGGAAAAATTAGGGTTTAAGGGCTGTTAAGGTCCCTTTCCCATCCCCCAAATGATGTAGTATAGGAATAGAAAGGACGAAAATGATAAAATTTCCCCTCATTAAAACTTCTGAAGTTGACCTATGAGACTTCGATCATGGATCGTAAGTCATCTACAAGCTGTAAGTATCTACGTCTGATGACACATCTTAAAATCCTTAAAATTGAGTTTACTGAATTGAAAATCATGAACAATAGTATGGGCCGTGAAACCTCTTACGGGCCGTGGTTGGACTCGTAGATTTCTTCCACACTTAACCATTTTTCCTCACTTCCTTGGCCATACCCACGAAAGGATTCTACAGGCCATACACAATTCAATGGGCCATCTGATAATTCATAAGTCACCTTCATGAAAACTCCGAATTTCCTTCATGTCTGGGTCTCACTCACGAGACCATCTACGGGACGTCACTTGGTCTCTGGGTCTCCCCACACTTTGAAACTTTTCCCGTTCCTGAAGTTCTATGTTTAATAACCAAACCTATGGGCTGTAAGTGGTCCCGTAAACCAAACTCTAGGTCACTTTTTAGGCCAACATTTATATACTCAGGACTTCTAAACTGGGGGCCATTACAAGGATACTTGGTGTTTTTGGGTGAGAGAGGGAGGTTAGATGAGTGTGGTGATCTAGATAAGTGGTGTTTGGGTGAATGAGGTAGTTTGCATAAGTGGGATTTGGGTAAGTGTAGTGGAGGTTAATGGATTGGTTTGTTGTGAGTTGCGTGGTGGCAAATTGGCTTGTTGAAGGTTAGTAATTTGCTTAGAAGTGGTTGGGTTGATCTTCTGGAGGGAAGGGTTTGGTGGAGGGATATCAAAAGGTGGAAAATATGATGGGATATTTGAATACATTTCGTGTTTCGGAAGTGGTATCTTCAGGCTGATTGACAATTTGGTGAGATTTTTAAGTTGATTTATTTCACTTTGCATGTTGGCAATTTGTTGCATCAGATTAGAAATGTGTTCATCATAAGGAATTGGGTCCTTTCCTTACAAAGTTGTAGGTTCATCTCTTGGAACAATGACAAGTCTCAAACCATTTTGGTCTAACACATCTGAATTAGTCATATTGGTGGATGATCGAGCTTTTAACCTTGTGAAGTATGGTGATATGCCAGTTTATAATCAATGCAAATCAATCTTTTGGGGAATAAATTTAAAGAAGAAAGCAAAAACCTTCACAAGAAAGAAAAAAATGTTAGCATAATGTGGATAATCGTTGCTTCAATAATATCAAATAATAAGGCAGAGAATGAAACATGTATAGCAAATAAATTACGTAGTGAATGGGAAACTCAATAGGACAAATGTGTCCTAATATGCACGGGACCTTTTTAATGCCAGAGGTGGGCCTAAATGCCAAATATACGAGATTATGATAGATTTATCCAAGTCATCGAGACAAATTGAGTTTAGAAGATAAAAGACCAAGTCTTAATTAAACAAAAATAAAAGAGTACAACGAAAGGACAATACTAAGATTACAACGAAAATATGACATAACATAAGGACACTACTAAGATTACAATGAAAGTATGACATAACATAAAGACAATACTAAGACTTGGCCTAAATTGCTTTTGATCAAGTTGGTGGAGTAAATGAGGATGATGCTTCAATGTTGCTTGGCCCTGAACCTGCATTTTCCAAATACTGCATTATATTCGCCATTCAAGTCCACAACTCTGGAGTGATTGTTTTAGTTTTTGAGATGAGTGTGTCATATCTAAATTATCATCCTAATATCATCAAAACCTTGCTCACCTTCTAGGCTTATGCTACAACGGGCCTCTCAAAGCCATGCCTAATATTCAGTAGTTCCTCTTGCTGGTCCATTTCCTAGCTCCGTCATGGTAACATCATCCCATTCATGAAGGATCTCTCTAGCTTTAGGGACTTTAAAGTCTGATCCAAAGAAAATTTTAGAAACTCTCATATTTTCTTGAAGAAGAATTACTTGTGTTTGACCAAATTATTGGAGCACGCGTAACGAAACATATGGCTGAAGACCAATAAACTTGATGAGTATAACCCTCTATATCCTATATAGAAAATGGAACATGAGAGTAATGGATATTTCCATAGAATTTGGTCACTAGTGCGTGAAGCCAAGAATTCGTGCCAATCATTGGTACCAAGAGACACAAATTATTTCATCCTATCGTAAAAACTATTAATATGATTAGTATCACTGTAACATATGTCCACCACATTTTCACGTTGGTAGAGATGTTCCAATACCCACATTTGCAAAAGAAGATTACAACCTTAAAAAAAGTTTGTTTCTTCTCTTTTACACTTTCCAAGAGCTTGAAGTATTTCTGCTAAAATCATAGGGACTAAGGTGAGTTCTTTGCCATCAACTCCCTCAAAAAGTGTTCTAGCCACAAAACATATACAAGCACTAATCTTTCCATGTTCTCGTGGAAACAGTAAAGTCCCTAGTAAAGCCACAACAAATGCAATATGACGTCTGGCTTGCCAATGACCAGAAGTGCAAGAGAATTCTTTCTTGAATAATTTGTAACTATGAGGGCATCCATATCTGTCATATAGATAATCTAATGAGACCCAGTTATGTTCGAACCATCCAAATTCTTTGGTATTATTGAATTCTAAGTAAGAAGAAATTTCTTTCATCACTAACTGTGTGGATAAATTGACTTCTTCTCCCTTGATACTTTAAATCGATGAAATAACTTACTTCCTCAAAAGTAGGCATTAACTCAAATTCTTTGATTGTGAATACAACATGGTTGGGATCCAAAAATGAAATTAATGCACTAATCACATGTTTGTTAGGAGAGATATTGTATAACATAGTGACAAAACCCACCCTTCTTATAATTGCTAACTTTCCACCAAGGCTGAAATCTTCCCACCATGCCTTCAATTTGTACGGGGCGCCTTTAACCATCCTAATTTTGGGAATTCGGGGGACTGAATCCATCCTACAATACAAATCAATAGAAATGAAAAACAATTCTGAATTCATTATTACAAAATTAGACTTGGACCTGTCTATCATTATCACGCTGAATAGAATATGCTTTGTTCGTCGTTGGGTTGTGAAACTCGTCGACAAGTGGGTGGATTTCCTAAATGTGGAGTTAATGCCGAACATCAACCTACCTAAGGTATATTCTTGCATGACCTAAATTAATAGGGGTGGTACAACTCTATCTTATGTTTTTCTAAGATTCGACCTCCTAGACGAAGGTTCTAAAGCAGACACCCGAGTGTAAGGATCTAGACTTTGTATGACCTTAATGGAGCTTGAAAATTTGGTTTTGGAAAGTTTTGGAACAAGGTGATGCTTCAAGGAAGTCTTCACGGTCCGTGTGAGGGTATACAGACCGTGTAGATGCTCCTTGAAGTGGCCCTTGGCCTTGTGTGGGGTGTGTTTGCTATAATGTGGAAGTTTGAGACCAAGGCATACCACACATGGACCCCACATGGTCCATGTGTGGACCATATGGGTAGCCCTGGACTTGAAAACTCACATCTTGGCCAAGGCATTTCACGCATGGACCCCCTCACAGACCATATAGTCTTTCACGGTCTGTGAGGCCTTCCGTATGGGCGTTGGAGTAAAAATTTTCTAAGTATTGGATCAGCATTTCGAGGCTTTGTCGATGAAGAATTTTTCTAAGTGAAGCTTAATGGAGGAGGTATAGGGTTTGTGTACCTTGGTATGGACCGTGAAGCCATCCATAGGGTGCGTATGTTGGATTTTCTAAGTATGGAATTACCATCTCGGACCTTCGTTAGGATGTGTTTTTTCTAAGTGTTGGATCATGGAGCAAGTATATGGTTTGTATACCCTTACACAGACCATATAACCCTCCCTGAGACCCCTGGCAACATTTTTCTACTCGTTTCATTAATGGCATTTTCATAATTATGGTTTCTCCTAAGGGTATTTTGTGACTCTCTATGCTATCTAAAGACATTCAAATGACCTATACTCTATTTACCTCATTCATATTCACTATTTCACTTAGAATTATATTAAACTCTCTCTTAAGAACTCTCTTTCAAAGACTATTGTGAAGACTAAGCTCGGGAATCAAGGGAAGACTCTTTTTTTCATCAAATTTCTTCTTGAATCTTCTTAATTAGCTAAAGTATGTGGGAATGATACATGGTCCCTTTCAACCATGAAGCCTCAAACCTTTTTTACTCCTTGATTTATGAAATTAAGCTTACTTTGAATATGAGTCTTATAAATTATTATTTATTTGATTCAATTGAGATATTGGCTACATTTAATAGATGTTTTAAAAGTGATTTAAGCCCTAATATAATGAATTGCATGGATATTATGAGGGTTTGAATATGCATTTCCCCTTTAAATTTTTATTAGCATGGGTAATCTCAAGTATGATTTAAATATGACTTTCTTCTTGGATTTACTTGGATTGCATATTATATTGTTGATTTAAGTATGAATCTCTATTTTCTATGCCATCCTCTCATCATTCATGGCATATGCATACATGAACGTTGATTTTAATGAAGTTAAGAAGTGGGTTAAGACCCAATTATATTTATGTATATGATTTTAATAAAAGTATGGTTATGAAAAGAATGTGATCACATAAATGTCTATGATATGGCTATTTGAGCCAACTCTGGGTATTTGCACCACTTTGATATATGTGAACGGGATATTCCTATGCATGAAGGTCTGCTTTGAAGTATGATTTGGCTTTTTAGTCCAAGTATGAAGTGGATTTGTTTTTGTCTTTTGTTGAATCTTTTTCACGGCTCGATAGATAATTTGATAAGCCAATGATTTTTTTCTTTTCGTTCGACTTAGGTGGAGCAATCCGAACTCTCGACAACTGCGGAATCTGCTATTGGCTAGCTATTTTAAATGATTATGAAGAATGTTCGGCTTTTAAGCCTAAGTATGCATTTGAAATTATTTAATAAGACTTGCATCTCTTTTGAAAGCATGTATATGTATGCGTATTCTTGTGGGATGATGACTTAGCACCAAGAGAACCTTGAGATTGAAGGCTCATCACCAAGAGAACCTTGAGATTGAAGGCTTATCCCGTTAGATGAGGCATGACCAGCGAGAATGTGAATCTCATTGTTCCATAACTATGTGCCAACCATAAGTATATGTTTATGAAAATCCTATCCAAAATGGGGGTTCCCGTAAGGAAGGTTAACTCTCCAAAATACGGGTGCTCGTAAGGAAGGTTGCTTCTCCAAAATGGGGGTGCCTGTAAGGAGAAGTATGATTTACTTTTGGCAAGTGGACCACTTCTTACCAGTGTGGGGATTACATCGGGATTCTAAGTAATAGCCCGTTTGGTCTTATATATGTCGATTGAGGTCACATCCCTGCAAACACCTAAGTTCTTTCACTTCATTTAAGGACACGATCTCCTTAATTTGACTTAAAACTTATATACACTCTATCTGTCCAAGCTTGATAACGAATAAGGCCCAAGTTAAGGGTGTAATTTTAGCCCATGTTTTAGCATTATAAAGGGACAATATTTTTAGCCAAGATGAATAGAAAAAGGGCCCAAGTACATTCACAACCCAATTGACGATTTGGGCCCAAACTAAGTGAAAGGAAAACAGAAAAGTGTGCAGCCAAGACCCATCAAATTGGAACCCCATAAAGCCGAAGTGAAAGGGGAAAATAGGTATATTACTCATGTGATAAAATAAGGCTTAAAATACAAAATAAAGTTGGCCAACAGTGTCCCTTCAATAGGGATTAAAAGCAGCTCCTTTAAGTCATTTAAACTTGGACAAAATTTGATTTTCGAAGTTCCTTTTTGTTCCCTTTCAACTCATACAAAGCAGCCCGCACACCTTACAGGGTTCCTAAAGAAGCTCTCAACCTTTAAGGTTAAGGTAAGTAGTGATACTTGTGTATTTAGTATTATTTTCCATGATAAACAAGAGAAATAAGCTGGTTATACTTGTGTTGGAATTTTGGGCAACATGTGTTTTAAAAGTTGTTGTACACTTTTCTTGTTTATTAAGAGGCTTTTCTCTTCTTGGTTGGCTCGATTATGAAGGGAGGTTGATGTTTTTAACAAGTTTTAGTTCAGTAATGATGTAACAAGATTGCTGCACCATTTTTGTTTTCCTAAAAAATGAGTTATTCTATGATCTCTTAACACTCTTAGTAGGAATTTGTGGGTTTCCATCTACTTTGGGACTATTTTAGGACTATTTTTATGTTTAAATATGTTGGGGACAGATTGATTGAAGTTGGAAAAAATTTGGGATTGTCGACATTGAAATTTACCGAAAGGACGTAAAGTTATGCTGCCTACTTATGTGTTGTGTAGAGTTGTTATATGTTGTACTTTGTGATGTGCTTCCAAAATAAAATAATTTTGATGCTTAATTGAAATTTTGTCTGTTCTCAATGCGATGTTAGTTGGTTTTATGTGTTTTTGTATTTATATTTGTAGGATTACATGTTGGCCTTTATTTTTGAAACAAAGTGCAGAAGTTGTTGATTTGTGCTGTTATACGAGATCCTTTATGGACCATAGGGTGCTTTCGTGAATAATTCCAGTGAGGGGTTGTTTCTTAAAGTTTATTCTATGAATATGCAGACGAGCCGTAGAAGGTTTTACGAGTCGTAGAAGATGGCTCGTGCCCTGATGATTAGAGATTGAGACTTTCTGAAGTTCATTAGACAAAACCCCCTTGACGGGTCATAAAACATTTTACGAGTCGTAGAGGGGTGTCGTAGAGTTGAAGTCCAAATTTCCAGCAGTTGAGTCGAGACCTCGATTACGGGCCTTGGAATGCAATACAACCTGTAAACCCCTTTCGTATGGCATGCCGACCAGTTCTCCTGTTTTGTTTAGGTTTTGTATTTTACTTATTATAAATAGGTTTTTAAGGTTATTTGTCATAAGTTTTTGCCTAGTACTCAGAGAACTCAGTAATTACAGAGAGAAAATTGTGAAATCATATTGGAGAGTCTTTAAGAACACTTGTATTTGAATTTCATCTTTTAGCTTGTGATTCATATTGAAGTTCAATTTGCTTGTTCTTAATTTTATTGTGTGAGTGTTCAATTATGTTTTCTCAATCCATAATTCTTGCATTTACACAAAGCATGAATAGCTAAATCAACAACTAGGGTTGTGGGAACTATGAAGCACTAACAAAGTAAAATCGGATAATTCATAATTCTTGAAAGTTGTATATACATGTTAATTAACTCTCTTTGTTTTGCATATTTTCTGATGGTGGACAACATTAGAACCCACATAGTATTACTGATTGGACAAAGGTAGTAATGAATAAGAAAAGAGATTAATTAACAGATTTGATTGATGTATTCTCATCTAATCAAAACTAGGCCATGGGGAGGTTGTATTGGGACTAATGGGTAAGAGTTCGTTATGCAGACTATAGATATGGGCCAAGTCGCATGGTGAAATTCACCTCTCACCTTTGATCAAAGGGCTTGGTGAACATAACTTCATGTCCTGTATGCTATACACTAGAAAAGAATTAGGTTATCCGGCGATATTGAGTTGGAAAATCATGGGGAACACGATGCACTAGTTTCTCTCCATATTGACTTCTCTCTTGGGTTAGTTAGTGTAGTTATATTTTTCATCGATTATTGCAACCCCCCCTTTGGGGAAGTAAGTCAATTAACCATTTGAATTGCAATCATTGAATTCTCTTGAGTCTACGTATTCCCTATGGGTTCGACCCTAACCTTTGTTAGGTTCTATTTCTTGATAGTGACTGCTTTATCCTTTAAAAAAGAGGTGTAACTTGGGGACATCACTTTGTGAGCTGTTGTAAGCCTATAATGGGACTAAAATAAGCTCCATGTGACTATATACGAGAATGTGTATTAGAAAATTCCATTAGAAGTGGAAAGGTTGAAAGAATACTTTTGGGTTGATAATTACAAGCTTGCTGCCCGAGTGTTATTTCTTATGAGATTGGACTACCAAGATGTGTTCTAATACTAGTTTTATCACCTACTCTATTGTAGATAAATATTTGGGGGGCAAAAGGAGGTTACTTTGGGGTAATAATGAAGTACTACAACGAGGTATGTAAGGCTACTCGTTTTCGTATTATTTGGCATGAAATTTAGGTTCTTCCTTGGCACATAGAGGTACTTACAAACTCTGACATAGCTAATAACTGTGTCTCCACTCTTTAACATGTTCATATGCTCCCATACATAGCCATTGCCAATTATGCATACATACTTTTGATACCAAGATACATGAGTTCCTTTTTGCTAAATAAAGTCCATGTGTTGTTTCATCTCCTATGTAATTCATTAGTTATGTAACCTACTATTTTCATTTGTATTATATATTGTGCACAGATTATAAAGTAAAGAAAGGTAAAGTAATGAAAAGGACATAAAGTACATGATTCCACAATATGACTAAAAGTAAACCAATGCATGATTTCATTTGAGTTCTAATTTAATTTATAGTACTTCTTGCCTTCATATCTCGTACTGACGTCCCTTACGGGGGACCTGCATTTCATGTTGCAGGTATAGGAGCTAGTAGATCTTCCCAGTAGGAGTATGGGATATCCAATTATTGTTACTAAGCTCCAGGTTGCTTCGAGGCTTTGTGTGTTCAGATCTTATATTTTTATATTGTATAGTAGTTAGTCATGAGGTGGGGCCTATCCTGACCCTTATCATATACTTATATGTAAAGTAAAGTGTGGTCACGTCTCATACTTTAGACATCGTGGCCCCAATGGCCTAGTCATATATATTTCATTTTGGCTTGTTATTACTTGATACTTTCCTGAAAGCATGTTGAATGTGGAAACCCCTTATAATGTTCATAGATAGTGCATGGTTACAGGTTGGTTCTCCCGAGCCTTGTCGGCAATGGGTGATAGTCCGCCTTAATGGGACATTTAGGCGTGATAAAGCATCATTGCATTTCATGGATCATGAATCTCATGAAATGTTGTTATATTACTTTCTTTGCTATATATCTCTTTCTATATTATGTGCCCTTGTTATCTAACATTAAATGCATGCTTGGTAAGTCATTTGAATTGCATATCTGCATGCTTAGTACATTCAAACGTACTAACGCATACTTTTACCTACATGATCTAAGCATGTAGGGACCGGAGATTTACTTCATCCACCGTACGACGACTTGATTGGATCTTGAGATACTTGTTGTGGTGAGTCCTATCTTCCAAAGAAAAGCCACCCTTCCTCTACCTATGAAGTTTTGTTTATGTTATTTACTTTAAGGGTGAGCCAGGGACATGTAAGGCCTCTGTCTTATCTTATGATTAGAGGCATTGTTGGACAACCTGTAGACTCTTTTACATGTATATGCTAAGTGTTGTATTCAGAGATCATGATTATGGATATGACTGTCTGTGGGCCTTCATTATGTGGATTGGTTATGAGTATTATGATATGCTTTTATGTTATGATGTGAAAGATCCTAAGTCCCGAATTGTCTCCATAGAGTGAGTCATACTTACCCGCCCCTTAGTCTTTATGTGTTACGTGTTATGTGAATCCATGGTAATCCCTTTCCCTATGCATCACCATAGTGTGAGTCTACTTTCCCGTCCCTTAGAACTATTTTACTATTTGTATACGCTTCTGAACTGATGATATGAATATGGATACTTTGAGGCTTTTTTGTACCCTCTTGGTTTCCCATTCGCCATACCGCTCTTAGACCCTAGGTCTGGGTCGTGACAAGCTTGGTATCAGAGCACTAGGTTTGTAACTGATCCTCGAAGTCCAACATGCCACGTCGAGTAGAGTCCTATTCATGGGTATGAAGTGCACTATGCTTATAAGTGGGAGGCTATGATGACGTTCTTGAAATTCTCTCACCTCTTCATGTATTATGTCGTGCTTTAGACCATATAATATGGTTTCCTTATCCTAATGGTATCCTTGCAACATTATAGAAGATGCCTCCACGGAGAGCTCCCCTACCAAGATCAGCCCCGGCTTTGTGAGGACCAAGTACCTCAAGGGCCTATGGAAGAACCTATCTCTAATGGTGAATTCCGTATGGCCTTTCCTATTCCTGCACAAGTGGTGACTTCTCAGACTAGAAAGGGTAACTTTCCTCCCCGTGATTCCAATCCGACTTCTAAGGTGAGATATTTCACCTGGATGAATCTTCCGGAGTTATATGGGTTGAAGGCTGATGTGGATGCACAAGAATTTATTGATGAGCTCACTATGGTGTTGACTGGTATTGAGGTGACTTTTGAGGAGAAATCTGAGTTGGCTGTTTATCAATTGAAAGATATGGCACAAGCATGGTATACTTAATGGTTGATGGAAAGGGTTTCTGGTAATGCTTTAAATTGGAAGGAATTCAAGTTTCCATGTCTGGATCATTTCTTCCATTTTGAACTTAGGGAAGCTAAGATGACCAAATTCATCAACTTCAAACAAGGTGGTATGAGTGTGGGGAACTATGCCCTAAAGTTCACTAAGCTCTCAAAGTGCTCCTATATTTGTGGCTGACCTGTGCAAGAACACACAAGTTTATTTCTAGGGTCTCTGACTTGGTTGTGAAAGAATGCTGTATAACTATGCTTATTCAGACATTGAAATCTCTAGGCTCATGACATATGCTAAATAGATTGAGGGAGAAAAGCTAAAGGAAAAGAGGGTGCATGATTCTAAGAGGGTCCATTATGATGGTGGTTTCTAATGCTCGGGTTGCTAATGCTAGGGTACCTCCTTCTAAGGCACAGGTTGGAGGTTTGCCAATGCCTCCCCCGTGTGCTACTTGTGATAAGAATCAGTCGGTGCATGCTATAAGAACTTAGGTGCTTGTTTCGAGTGTGGTGATAAGAACCACAAAATTGTTGACTGTCCTAAGGTTGCTCAGAAAGGTCAGGGCCAGGTAGTCCAAGGTGCTCAAGTCCATCAATAGCTCCACAAGGTGGTTCCCCAAGAAACAATAGGTTTTATGCTTTGTATGCTCGTCAGGAGGTTGAGGAGACTCTGTATGTTGTGATTGGTTCGTTAAAAGTCTTTGATTTTGATTCTTATGCTTTGCTTGACCCATTTGCAAATTTGTCTTTTGTGACTCATCCTTTGGCTGTTAAGTTTGGTTTGAGTCCTGAAATCTTGCAAGAGCCTTTTTCAGTCTACACTCTCGTAGGTGAATCTGTTGTTGCTTATAGGGTCTATTGGGGTTGTCCTATTTCTATGTTGCATACAGTCTTCCCGTGCGATCTTGTGGAACTTGAGATGTTTGATTTTAATGTTATTCTCGGGATGGATTGGTTGCATGCTTCATAAGCCTCTATAGATTGTAGAACCTAATAGGTCAAGTTCCAAATTCTGGATAAGCCAACTCTTGAATGGAAGGGTAGTGACTCTACTATTAAAGGTAAATTTATTTTCTAGCTTAAGGCCCGAAAGATGATCTCTAAGGGGTGTATTTATCATATTGTAAGGGTCAAAGATGTGGAGTTTGAGTTACCTACTCTTGAATCAGTTTCGGTGGTTAATGTGTTTCCGGATATGTTTCCCAAAGACTTGTTTGGTATTCCTCTCGAAAGAGAAGTAGACTTTGACATAGATCTTTTTCCAAATACTCAACCCATCTCTATTCCTCCTTATCGTACGAAATCAGCTGAGTTGAAAGTGTTGAAGGATTTGTTGGAGAAAGGTTTTATTAGGCAAAGCAAGGATCAGTTGATGGTTTGTTGGAATAAGGTTTTATTTGGCCAAGTATATCTCTATGGGGTGCTCCGGTGTTATTTCTAAGAAATAAAGATGGATCTCTTCGGATGTGCATTGATTATAGGTAATTGAATAAGGTTATCAATAATAATAATAAGTAACCATTGCCAAGGATTGACGACTTGTTTGATCAACTTCAAGGCGCCACCCAATCTCAAAGATTGACCTCGATTCCGGCTATCATCAATTGAAGGTTCGGGAGTGTGACATTCCAAGACGGCTTTTCAAACTAGGTATGGGCATTTTGAATTTGTGGTGATGTCATTTAGGTTGACTAATGCTTCGGCGGTGTTTATGGATCTTATGAATTGAGTGATCAAGCCACTCCTTGATAGTTTTGTGGTGTCATCATTGATGATATCCTTATTTATTCCTGAAGTAAGCGGGAGCATATGGATCATTTGAGGTTGGTTTTTCAGGCTTTGAGTGTCATGACCCAGACCTAGGGTTTAGGAGTGACGTGGCGAATTGTAACCCAAGGGTCCCCAAACAAGCCTCAAAGTATCCAAAATTCACATCATCGGTTCAGAAGCGCCTTCAAATGGTAAACTATAATTCTAAGGGATAGGAAATTAGGACTAAGGCTAATGGGGATATCATAGGGAAATGGATTAATATGGATTCACATAACACGTCACACATAAAAACTAAAGGGCGGGTAAGTATGTCTCACGCTATGGGAAAATTTGGGACTTAAGATCTTTCGCATCATGTCATGCATTCAATTGACAAGACTCATAGCCAAAAACACATAACGATATTCAGTGGGTACCCAAGCCATAGCATAATTTCCAATCATAGTACTTCACATATAAACGTAAAGGAGTTTACAAGATGTCCAACAATTTCTCTAGTCATAAGATAGGTTGGGGCCAAGATATACCCCGGGCTCACCCTCAAATGTAAATAACCTAAACAAAAGCACCATATGTAAAGGATAGGTGGCTTGACCTTGGAAGATAGAACTCACCACAACAAGCAAAATCTTGATATCCAAGCTAAACATTGTACGATGGATAAATGTACTCGTCGGTCCCTACATGGTGAGATCATGTAGGCAAAAGTATGTGTTAGTACGTTCGAATGTACTAAGTATGCGGGAATGCAATGCATATGACTTATCGAACCTGCATTCAATGTTAGATGACAAGGGTATATAATATAGAAGGAAATATATAACAGGAGATGCTTGAAATGCTCAAATGCTCATATATAGCGGGGATGTGACCATAACCGACATCTCAAACTCATGCGAGCTATTACATGAATTTGTCTGATGTTGACCTCCCATTAGTTAGAGAAGATTACTTGCCAAAGGTAATTTACACTACACCTTACGACTCGGTCATTTTGTATGTGGTGACTACCTTCCTTACGAACCAGTCATTTTGGAAGGATTTACATTATCAATTCATATCATATCAATAAATGAATAGTCATCCCTTACAACCTAGTCATTTCAGTGATGACTACCATTCCTATGCTGGCACATAGTTCAAAAAAAGGGAGAGGACCCTTATGGATAGCCCTGACGCCCCCATTCCATCGGTGCTAAGTCAAACATCCCACTAGGATATTTATATATATACATGACTTCAAAAGAGGCAAGTCATTTCAATTTATTTCAATGCACATTTAGGTCAAAACCCAAATATTTCTCATAATCATTCATTCATGGGATAAAAAGCCATATCGTAGTTCAATATCATATTTCTCATGCATAGGAATAGCCCCTTCATTAAACAATATGGTGCAAGCACCCAATATGATCAAAGAACCAATAATAATAGACATTTATATGATCACATTCTTGTCATAACCAATATGTGAGCTTAACTCACCGAAAATATTTCATAAAACATATGTGACCTTAACTCATCGGTAATTTCTTAAATCCAATGCTCATGAATGCATATGCTACGAGTGAGATGAGAATAACATGGGTAATGTAGATTCAAGCTTTAATCAACAATACATTATGAAATTCAAGTAGAAACATAAGTAAAATTCACATTTAAATCATAGTATAGATTACCCATGCACAAATCAAGCTTTAAAGGGGACATGCACATTCATAATTTCAAATCTCAATGAAACCATCATATTAGGGCTTAAATCAACTTAAAACCATTAATAAAGCACAACTCATACTATTATTTATTAAACAATAATTCTCAAAACCCATATTTAAAGTAAGCAAAATTCCATGAAAATCAATTGAAAAGAGTTGACCTTCTTGGTTGAAAGGGACCAAGAATCAATTCCCCCATACCTTAGCTAGTGAAAATATTCAACAAGAAATTTGGTAAAGAAAGAGCCTTTCCTTGATTCCCAAGCTTAAAACCCACAAGAGTTCTTTGAAGGAGACTTAAGAGTGACTTGAGATAATTCCAAATGTGAGGAATGATTTTGAGTATTAGGAATAGGGTTTAAGTCATTAGGGAGTCCTTAGATAGCATAGGAAGTCCTAAAAGACTATTAGGATAAATTGAATTTACGAAAATGCCATTAATGAAACGGGTGAAAAAATTGGTCATCACCACTTAAAGGAAGGGTTCACGAGCTATGTGACACTACATGGTCCATGTACATTGCCTGTGAACCAACATTTAGACAAATTATTGTTTGACGGAGCTCAAAAACCATAATCCAACACTTAGAATAATTTTTCACAAAAATGTTAGCCACACAGATGGGCCACACAGCCCGTGTGAAGCTACACAGGTCGTGTAGGTGTCTGTATCCCCATACTTGAGAAAATTTCTCATGATGAGTTACGAAATGGTGATTTATACTTAGAAAAATTCTCATTTTGGAAGCTATATGGTTGGCCATACGGCCCATGAACCTTCACACACCCCGTGAAGGTGGCCGTGTGACCATACTTAGCTTCAACGTTGGTGTTCCAAGCTCAAGGCCATCACACGGCCCTCCACATGGTCTGTGAAGTTTCGCACGGCCCGTGTGCGGTCCAAGTGTGATGTGCCTTAGCCCGAAACTCCATACCAAGGCCACATATCCAAAATTAAGGCCAAGGGCCACCCAACTGGAAGCCACACAGGCTGTGTGACCTCACACGAACCATCTCCCTTGAGGTGACACTTGGTCCAAAACTGGCTAAAAATGATATTTTCAAGCTCCAATGAAATAGTACAATGTCCGGGTCATTACATTGAGGGAGAAGAAATTGTATTTTAAGTTTGGCAAGTATGAGTTTTAGTTGGGTGAGGTGGCTTTTCTTGGTCATGTAGTGTCCAGTGATGGTTTTAAGGTTGACCCAAAGAAGACTGAGGCCGTAAAGAATTGCCCTACACCATTGACTACTTCAGATATTCAAAGCTTTCTTGGGTTGGCAGGTTATTATAGAAGGTTTGTTGAAGGTTTCTCATCTATTGCATCTCCATTGACTAAGTTGACTCAAAAGAAGGGCTAGTTTGTATGGTCGGGTGAATGTGAGAAGAGTTTCCAGACTTTAAAGGATCGGCTTACATTGGCTCCTGTTTTGACTCTACCGGATGTAGATAGGTTTGTGGTGTATTGTGATACTTCTCAAATTAGGTTGGATTGTGTACTTATGCAACATGGTAAGGTGATAGCCTATGCATCATGGCAATTGAAGGTGCACGAGCTTAGCTACTCGACTCATGATCTTGAGTTAGCGGCGATGGTGTTTGCCTTAAAATTTGGAGACACTATTTATATGGGGTGCATGTTGATGTTTTCACTGATCACAAGAGTTTGTAATATGTGTTCACTTAAAGGGGTCTTAACTTCAGGCAAAGGAGGTGGTTGGAACTCCTTAAGGACTATAACATAAGTGTACAACATCATCCCGGCAACGCAAATGTTGTAACCGATGCTCTTAGTAGGCTATCTATGGGAAGTGTGTCTTATGTTAATGAAGGGAAGAAGGAGCTGGCAAAGGGTGTCCACCATTTATCTAGGTTGGGTGTTGGATTGACTGACCCTAATGATGGTGATATTCATGTTTAGAATGGGGCCAAATCATTTGTAGTTGTTAAGTCCAAGGCTAAGTAAGATATAATGTTCTTTGGTATTAAGATCAGTTGTGTGTTCCGAATGTGGATGATCTTAGGAGGGTGATCATGAGTGAAGCCCATAACTCTAATTATTTTATTCACTCGGGATCTACTAAGAAGTATTAGGATTTGAGGGAAATGTATTGGTAGCATGATATGAAGAAGGATATAGCCAAGTTTGTATCTGAATGTCCTAATTGTCAACAACTGAAGGTAGAACACCAAGGCCCAATCGTTTGAATCAAGATATTGAGATTCCCACTTGGAAATGAGAAGATGTAAACATGGATTTCAATGGTTGGTTTGCCTTGGACTCGAAAGCAATTTGATTTGATTCGGGTTATTGTTGACCGAATGATTAAGTTGGCTCATTTCCGATCGGTTATTATGCAAAGTTGTATATCCAAGAGTTGGTGAGGCTGCATGGTGTGCCTAGGTCTATCATATCGGATCGTGGTACTGAATGCACTTCACACATTTGGTGATTGTATCAAAGAGGACTTGGTACTAAGGTGAAGTTGAGTACCACCGTTCATCCTCAAACTGGTAGGCAAGCCGAGAGGATAATTCAAACTTTGGAGAACATGTTTAGGATTTGTGTGTTGGAATTCAAGGGTAATTGGGATGATCATCTTTCACTCATCGAGTTTACTTATAATAATAATTTTCATGCTTGCATTGGTATGGCACCGTTTGAGGCTTTGTATGGTAGGAGATGTAGATCTCTGGTGGGGTGGTTTGAGTTGGGGGAGATGGCTTTGATTGGCTTGAATTTGGTGTTGGAGGCTATGGAAAAGGCGAAGTTGATTAGGGAGAGGTTAAAACTAGCCCAAAGTCACCAAAAGTCCTATTCAGATGTTAGGAAGAGGGATGTTGAGTTTCATGTTGGTGATTAGGTGTATGTAAAAGTCTCACTTATGAAGGGTGTAATGCATTTTGGAAAGAAGGGCAAGCTAAGTCCTTGGTATATAGGTCCTTATGAGATTGTTGAGCGGATTGGGAATGTGGCTTATAGGTTGGATTTGCCTCCGGATCTGAGTTCTATTTACCCCATTTTTCAGGTGTCTACTTTGAGGAAGTTAGTTGGTGATCCTAGTACCATTGTGTCTTTGGAAGATGTTGAGGTTGAGGACAACTTGTCTTATGAGGAAGTTCTAGTTGAGATTTCGGGTAGGCAAGTGAAGTGGCTTCGTAAAAAGGATGTGGCTTCAGTTAAGGTATTTTGGAGAAATCAACATGTGGAGAGTGATACATGGGAGGCAGAGTTGGACATGATGAAATGATATTCCCATCTTTTCCAATCTACTCAAGCCTAAGGTATTAGTTTCTTTCTATTACAAGTTGGTCCTAATCCTTTCACTTTTGAGTTTCATGACATGACTTGTATACATGTGCAAGAAAATGATTTTTATGATGTTTTGAATGATTTGAATATGTTTTCAAATGAGTTTTATTGACTTTGTGATTTTCAAGTGATGAAATATGCATGGTATCTTATGTTTTGATGTTTCATGTTCTAAGTCAAGCCTTTCAAGCCTTGTTAGCACATTGGAGGATGAATGTTCCCAAAGGGGAGATGATATAAGGACTCGAACTTGGTACGACCTTAATGAAGCTTGGAAATTTGGTTCCAAAAAGTTTTGGACCAAGGTGACGCTTTAGGGAAGCCTTCACAGTCCGTGTGGATGCCCCTGAAGTGGCCCTTGGCCTTTTGTGGGTGTGTTCGCTTTAACGTGGAAGTTTGGGACTAAGATATCATACCGCGCCTGGATCCCACACAATCCATATGAGGCTTCACGGTCCATGTGGTGGACCGTATAGGTAGACTTGGCATTGAAATCTCACATCTAGGCCAAGGCATTTCACACATGGACCCCCTCACGGACCTTATAGTCCTTCATGGTTCGTGAGGCCATTCTTATGGGCGTCGGAGTGAAAATATTACAAGTATTGGATCACCGTTTTGGGACTTTATCATTGAAGAATTTTTCTAAGTGAAGCTTCATGTATGAGGTATACGGTCCGTATACCTTGGTATGGACTGTGAAGCCGTCCGTATGGGTGCCTTTGTTGAATATTTCTACGTATGGAATTGCTGTCTCGGACCTTCATCAGGATAATTTTTTTCTAAATGTTGGATCATGAAGCAAGTATACGGTCTATTTACCTTTACACGAACCACATACCCGTCTCTGAGACCCTTGGCAAAAAATTTCTACTCATTTCATTTAAGGCGTTTTCATAATTATGGTTTCTCCTAAGGGTCTTTTGTGACTTTCTATGCTATCTAAAGACATTCAAATGACCTATACTCTATTTCCCTCATTCAAATTCACTCTTGCACTTAGAATTATCTTGAACTATCTCTTAAGAACTCTCTCAAAGACTCTTGTGAAGACTAAGTTTAGGAATCAAGAGAAGACTCTTTTCTTCATCAAATTTCTTCTTGAATCTTCTCAATTAGCTAAGGCATGAAGGATTGATTCATGGTCCCTTTCAACCATAAAGACCCAAACCCTTTTTACTCCTTGATTTATGAAATTAAGTTTACTTTGAATATGGGTCTTTTAAATTATTGTTTATTTGATTCAATTGATATATGAGCTATGTTTAACTAATGTTTTTAAAGTGATTAAAGCCCTAATATGATGAATTTCATTAATACTATAAGGAGTTGAATATGCATTGTCCCCTTTAGACGTTTATTTAAGCATGGGTAATCTCAAGTATGATTTAAATATGAATTTCTTTATGGATTTACTTGGATTTCAAATTATATTGTTGATTTAAGTATGAATCTCTATTCGCCATGCTATCCTCTCATCATTCGTGACATATACATACATGAGCATTGATTTTAATAAATTTTATAAAGTGGGTTAAGACCCAATTATGTTTATGTATATGATTTTAATGAAAGTATGACTATGACAAGAATGTGATCACATAAATGCCTACAATATGGCTCTTTGAGCAAACTCCATGTAACAATCCGTGTTTTCTATATGTTAGTCCTATCTATGTGACACTTGCCATAAGCTTATGGTATAGGTAAGGACCAAGTATTTTCCTAAGAGGGGTGATAATTTGAATTGGATCGAGAGTAGTTGCGATATCACACATGTTTCAGCGGGTATGAGTCCAAGTTAAACTCGATGAAAGCATTTAAATCTGAGATAATAAGATGCTATATGAGTTGGAAGTCTTTTAAAGTGAAGTATTAAGACACAATACATGGGATTAAAATTTGAAAAATGAGGTAAGATAACAAGTTGCTTGCTTGACTTAACGAAGCAAGTAGGTGCATCACCTACTTAGACTTTTGACCACATGGAGGGACGAGTAGGTGCACCACATACTAAGACTTTTTGGCCATCTTATAGGTCCCAAGGTCACCAAGAATTTACTTGGAAATTCTGGCCCAACTCAAGTAAAGGAAAAAGAGAAAAATGAGCAGCCAAGGCCCAATAAGTTGAGATCCATGAAGTCCCAAGCTAAAAGGCCAAGTAGGCCAAAGTTTTTCCCTTTAAAAGGGAATATAACCAACACTTTTTAGCCATTTTGCACATGAGAAAAATCTGATTCCTAAGGATCTCTTTATTCCCTCTTCTATTGTCATATAGCAGCCATAAAAACCCTTAAGGTTTTTGAGTATTATACCTCATGTCAACCTAGGATTGTAGGGGAGTTTAGCCCTTGGAAAATATAAGTTATAAGAGAGCAAGAATCCCCAACAAGTAAGGTAAGCTACTACACTTTTCTCTCTCTTTTGTTCGTGGGTTAATTATGGAACTTTATATGTGTCAACGATGTCGGAGTGGTGGCTTTCGAATCAAAGCATGGGCATCTGCTATTAAGAGGGAGCAGTAGATCGTCGATTGAAGAGCCAGGTCAGTCAACTTCTATTGGGACTTCTATTGATTATTAATTCGACTCTAGGGACTCCTAGCAGCAAACTTGTCTAAAAAAAGGGGCCCCCATAGAGAGGCAGGAGATGCAGGAGCCGCCAGCCAGATCGACCAACAAATGATAGGCCAGAGAGATGGGCTCATTCGACTAATCAGTGATCCCTGGGCCTACCTAACACAGATGTCCCTGAAATAGGGGATTGGTTGATCGGAAAGCTCAGGCAGGAGTAGGACATTCCATACAAATCTTTCTGATCCGCTAGCTGGTGGTCCTCTCCTTAGAGTCAAGTGGCTTTCAGCTCCTCTCAAATCCCATTTTTTCATCGCCTTTCACATGATGTCATCTCGTGGGATGGTTTGCTGGTGGTTTGTGCATGTTGGGACAGCCATGTAGGGGAGCCCCCTTTAACCTGAAGTGCGAGCTGATTTTAGAATTGAAAGTGTAATGTTAGTAGAAACTCATGAGATAATGCTTGGATATCATAAGTTCACATTGTTCCTGCGACATAATGATATTTAGAGGTTGTTTTATATGTATGATGGTAAGAGGTGTGACCAAAAATGCAATTAAAGTTGAAGGAACACCCTTAGTTTGGTAATTGCGGGTTTGCTGCCCGGGTATAACTTGTGGGTGTGAGTGAGCTGTCTACATGTGTTTATACACTACTAATACTAGTTTCATCACCTACTCAATTATGGATAAATATTTGGAAAAAGGGGAGGTTACATTGCAGTGATAACAAAGTGGCACGACAAGGTATGTAAGGCTCTACAATTCCATATTCTTTGGCATGAAATCTAACACTCACATCACTATCGACTAGTAAGCTTCTCTAATGCTATTCTAATAGTGGCAGCATTGTTTACTAGTAGTTTTACTCTTTACCGCACTAGCATGAGGAAACCATGATCGTTCGTAAAGCCAATTGTGTCCTTTATACTCATGAGTAGTACGTCAATGTCACATTTGATTCTTATATTATGGTACTACTTAAATAATGATTGTCCTATCTTATGTTACTGGTACATAGTTTTGAAGCTTAAAAATCAGCATGACCACCAAAATAACAATCTCAGAGTATTAAAGAATAACTCGAAGCATGTTCAGAGTGTGTGGGTGGAAGTCCAGGGGCAAAAGCCTAGCATGGGTCAATCCCACTTGTGCATAAGGGTGGCAGCCTAGGGGCAAGAGCCTAGCATGGGTCGATCCCAATTTGTAAAGTTATGAGGATAGCATCCCAGGGGTTAAAGTGCCTAGCATGGGTCATCCTCGGTTACCACTGATCAGCTGGTCATTTGTATTACATGCCTAAAAAAAAATTATAAAGTACTGATGAGTAAAGAAAAGAATGTAATGTATATAACTCCACAAGTATAACAAAGGTGGTCGTTTATTATGACATGTGCAATTATGTATTGCTACTTGATTTCACTTGAGTCCTCATTTTACATATGCTATTGCCTTACATATTCAGTACATTATTTCGTACTGACATCCCTTTTGGGGGATACTGCAATTTATGCTACAGGTGTAGGTACCCCAGCTAGTAGACTTTCGGTGTAGGCACATCCGACACTCAGCTGCTTTTGGTGATCTCCAAGTTGATCCAGGGCTTTACTGAGTCTGTAGTATATGCCTTTTGGTGTTGTGTTATAGTTTAAAGTAAGACTGGGCTTGTCCTGACCTATGTTATCTTATAGAGGCTTTGTAGACTTATTGTATATGGCTCAGTTGCATCTTGTTTCTAAATAGTTATGGCCTCAACGGCCAAGTTTGGTATGTAAGTTTTGGGCTGCTCATTTTTGATCTCTTATCTCTATAGCTTGTATGAACTTGTCACCAATGTGTAGTTGTCATAGTCATACACATAGTAAGCACAGGTCGTATGTTGGTTCTCTCGGGCCTCCAGGGCATTGAGTAAGTGTCCATCCTTATAGATTTGGTATGTAAGTTTTGGTGCTGCTCAATTTTGATCTCTTATCTCTATAGCTTGTATGAACTTGTCACCGATTTGTAGTTGTCATAGTCATACGCATAGTAAGCACAGGATGTATGTTGGTTCTCTCTGGCCTTGAAGGCATCGAGTGCCTATATGTCCTTATAGATTTGAAGGTGTGACAAAAGTGGTATCAAAGCAGGTTATCCTAGTGAGTCTACAAAGCCGTGTCTATGTAGAATTTTGTTTATGGGTGTATTGTGCGCAACATTTATAAACATGAGGCTACAAGATATTTAGGAGTTGTCTCTTTTATTTCATTTCCTAGATCGTGCCATAGAGCCATTTTCATAGGTGATTTATATCTAACCCCTAAATTGTTTGTGTTTATATATAGCAAAAGATGCCCGCCACAAGGAGAAGAAGTATAGGTAAGCATATAGATTTTGGAGAAGGGATAGGCCAATAACAAGCTAGGCCTAACCAAAGTGAGACTCCAGATGATTCCTTATCACAAAGTTCCCCCATTCCTCCACCTCCAGAGGAGCTAAGGAGGGCAACAACACCTCAAGAGCCTCATATTAATGCTACTAAGCAAGATTTAAGGAATGCGGTCCAATTATTGACTCGTATAGTTGCTGGTCAAGGTCAAAGGCAAGAAGGTCCAGTTGCAGGTATTGGTGGTACAGATAAGGCAGCTAATGTACGGATACGCAACTTCCTTAATATGGATCCTCTTTCATTCACTGGGTCAGATGCACAAAATATCCACAAGACTTTGTTGACCAAATCCAGCAGACCTTGGATGTTATGTATGTTAGCAGTATAGAAGCTGTTGAGATAGCAACATATAGATTGAAGGGTGTAGGTGTGTTGTGGTCCGAAGCTTAGAAGCAATCTAGGGGTACAGATGCATCTCCAATTGATTGGAAAGAGTTCAAAAAGGCATTTCTTGACCACTATTTGTCATGGGAGATTCGAGAGGCCCGTGCAGATCAATTCTTAAATCTCCACCAAGGGGGTATAAGTATGAGGGAGTATTGTCTCCAATTAACTCCTTGTCCAGGTATTCTCTTAATGTGGTTGCTACTATGGAGGATCGAGTTCATCGATACGTTGATAGATTAGGTTCATATCTGGTTAGAGATTGTACCATTTCTTCCTTGAATAAAGACATAAATATAGCAAGGATGCAAGATTTTGCACAAAAAGTTGGAGAATCAATGACAAAGGAGGAGGATACAAGTGTCGCAAAGAGCGTCGTCCAAGAGGGATAGATCGACGGGGCAGTTTATACCATCCCAAGGTGAGTTTAGGCCTCAATTTTTTAATAAATCACTCAGGCCATCATTTTCCTGCTCTACAGCTAGTGCTCCACCCCGATATCAAGGATCTGGGGGAAATCAATTTGGGCAACAAGGTGAAATCCAAGGTTCATGAACAGCAGAGCACCAAGAGCAAAGGGGTATGAGCCAATCAAGACCTCCTCAACAGCCTTGTAAGTAATGCAAGAGGACTCATCTAGGTGCATGTCGGTTTTGGACGGATGTTTATTTTTCGGTGTGGTACACCGGGTCATATGATGAGAAAGCCCTTAAACAGATACAGGTAGTATGGCCCAACCTATTAGGTCAGTTGCTGCATCATCATTGTTAGTGCCTTCATTAGGTAGGGGTCTGCAAATGTCTTCAGGTCGTAGTAGGGGTGTTAGAGGAGCAGCGAGTTATAGTGGAGCTCAAAATCGCATGTATGCTCTAGGAGATCGACAAAACTTGGAGGCTTCCCCTGACGTGGTTACAGATACATTGTCCATATTTTCATATATTCTATATGCACTAATTGATCTAGGGTCTATCGTATGTTACTCCATTAATTGTCGAGGAGTTCAAAAAGATACTAGAATTATTGACTAAACCATTTGAAGTGTATACACCAATCGGTGAGTCTATTATATCTAGAAGGGTCTATCGTAATTGCATAGTAACTATTTGTGATCATGACACATTAGTTGACCTTGTTGAGCTAGAAATGATAGATTTTGATGTTATAATGGGTATGGATTGGTTGGCTTCTTGTTATTCCATGGTGGATTGCCAAACTAAGATGGTGTAGTTCCATTTTCCAAAGGAGGCAGTCCTTGAATGGAAAGGTAATATTAGGGCGCCAAGAGGTAGGTTTATTTCCTATTTTAAGGCAAGGAAGATGGTGTCCAAAGGCTACATATGCCATTTCATCAAGGTAAGAGATATAAATGCAGATCCCCCAACCCTTTAATCTATTTTGGTGGTAAATGAATTTCCCGATGTATTTCCTGAAGATCTCACAGGTTTGCCTCCTGAACGAGAAGTTGAGTTTGGTATTGACGTGCTTCCAGATACACAACCTATATCCATTCCGCCATACAGAATGGCCCTGACAGAATTACTGGAGTTAAAGGAGCAATTAAAAGATTTCCTGGAAAAGGGATTTATAAGGCCTAGTATGTCCTCTTGGGGAGCGCTGGTTTTATTTGTACGCAAGAAGGATGGTTTGTTGAGGGTGTGCATTGACTATCAGTAGTTAAATAAGGTGATAATAAAGAGCAAATATCCCCTCCTTAAGACTGGTGATTTATTTGATCAGTTATAGGGTGCTCAGTGTTTCTCAAAGATTGACTTGAGGTCGGGTTATCACCAGGTGAGAGTTACAAATCAAGATATACCCAAGACAGCTTTTCGAATATGGTATGGTCATTTCAAGTTCTTAGTCATGTCATTTGGCCTAACAAATGCCCCTGCTGTTTTTATATATTTGATGAATAGGGTGTTTAAGCCATTTTTGGATGTGTTCGTGATAGTATTCATAGATGACATTTTAGTGTATTCGAGATCAGATGGAGATCATGCTAATCACCTGCGACAAGTGTTACAAATTCTTCGTGATCGTAAGTTATATGCAAAGTTTTCTAAGTGCAAGTTTCGGTTAAGATCTATGGCATTCTTGGGGCACATTGTATTTGATGAAGGAATAGGGTTGATACCCAAAAGATAGAAGCTGTGAAGAACTGGCCAAGACCTATAACACCGACGGAGGTTCGTAGTTTCCTTGGGCTGGCAGGTTATCATAGAAGGTTTGTTGAAGGATTTTCTTCCATTTCTACACCTTTAACAAAGCTAACGCATAGGGAAGCTAAGTTTCAATGGAGCGACGCACACAAAAGAAGCTTCCAGGAGCTAAAAAATAAATTGATGACAACACTTGTATTGGTACTTCCTGAAGGGAAAGAAGGTTATGCAGTATATTGTGATGCTTCGGGAGTGGGCCTAGGATGTGTCTTGATGCAACATGGTAAAGTAATAGCCTATACCTTAAGGCAATTGTGTCCACATGAGAAAAACTATCTAACCCATAATTTGGAGTTAGCAGCAGTTGTATTTGCTTTGAAGATATGGAAACATTATTTGTATGGAGTTCATGTTGACATATTTACCGAGCACAAGAGTCTACAATACATATTTAAGCAAAAGGACCTAAACCTAAGGCAAATAAATGGCTTGAGCTATTGAAAGATTATGACATCAATATTTTATATCACCCCAGAAGGGAAAATGTGGTAGCATGTGCTTTAAGCCACAAAACAAAGGCAAGCACTTTTGGGCAGTCTGCAATAAGATAAGGGGTAAGCAAAGATCTACAGCAATTAGCTAGCATGGGGGTTCGCCTTCTTGAAATCTCTAGATGAAGCAGTTATTGTGCAAAATGCAGCGAAATCATCCTTGATGGCGGAAATGATGAAGAAACAATACACAGATCCCATTCTATTATGGCTTAAGGAGAATGTACAACAAGGTATGACAAAGGAATTTAAACTCACGCAATAGGGAATACTTTGATGTCAAAATAGATTGTGCATACCTGATGTAGATGGGCTAAAAAGGAGAATTATGACGGAAGCACATCATTCACGATATTCAGTCCATCCGGGCTACACTAAAATGTATCATGACTTGAAAGAAGTATATTGGTGGGGGAAAATGAAGAAGGATATTGTAGAATTCGTGGCTCAATGTCCAAATTATCAACAAATTAAAGTAGAGAACCAAAAGCCTCGAGGTTATTTGCAGCACGTGGAACTTCCAATTTGGAAGTGGGACATGGTCAACATCAATTTTGTTAATGGGTTACCTTGCTCATTTCGGAAGTTCAACTCCATATGGGTAGTTGTTGATAGGCTCACCAAATCAACACACTCCTTACCAGTCAAAACTACTTATACAGTCGAAGAGTATGCAAGATTATACATTAAAGAGATAGTTTGGATGCACGAAGTGCCAATATCTATTATATCTGATAGGAGAGCTCAATTCACTGCAAATTTTTGGAAGTCATTTCAGAGAAGTTTGGGGATGCAAGTTAAGTACAACCTTTCACCCTAAATCAGATGGTCAAACAGAACGCACAATCCAAACACTTGAGGAATGCTTCGAGCTAGCGTATTAGACTTCAAGGGTGGTTGGGGTGATTATTTGCCACTTATTGAATTTGCTTAAAACTATAGTTACCACTCTAATATAAAAATGGCACCTTACAAAGCCTTGTATCAAAGAAAGTGTAGATCACCAATCGATTGGTTTGAAGTAAGTGAAATTGCCTTATTTGGACCAGATCTTGTTCATCAAGCTATGGAGAAAGTCAAGATAATATAAAAGTGGTTGGTAGCAGCTCAAAGTCGACAAAAATCATATACAAATATTAGAAGGAGAGGACTAGAATTTTCCATAGGAGATTGGGTGTTCTTGAAGGTATCTCCAATGAAAGGGCTAATGAGGTTTGACAAAAAAGGGAAAGTTGAGTCCACTCTTCATAGGACCATATAAGATTGCCAAAAGAGTTGGTCAACTTGCATACGAATTAGAGCTACCCCAGAAGATTTCCGCAGTTCATCCGGTGTTTCACATGCTTAAAAAATGCATAGGTGATCGATCCCGTACGATGTATAGGTTATAGAAGATCTCACTTACGAGGAACTACCCATTTCAATTCTGGATCGACAAGTTAAAAAGTTAAGAAATAAGGAAGTAGCTTCCGTAAAACTACCATGGAGGAACAAGCAAGTAGAAGAGATTTCTAGGGAAGCAGAAGAAGCAATGAAATCCAAATACCCCTATCTCTTTCATCCCACTGACAAATATGAAAGGAATCAAAGTTGAAACATTGACAAGTAAGTATGTGTTTACATGTATTTTGTGATATTTAACTTAGGCTTGAACTTGTTTGCACCGACTAACTATACTATCACTCGAGGACGAATGTTCCTAAAGGGGGAGGGGGGAGGATGTAACACCCTGTGTTTTCTATATGTTAGTCCTATCTATATGACACTTGCCATAGGCTTATGGTATAGGTGAGGGACTAAATGTTTTCCTAAGAGGGGTGATAATTTGAATTGGATCGAGAGTTGTTGTGATATCTCACATGTTTCAGCGCGTATGAGTCTAAGTTAAACTCGACGAAAGCATTTAAATCTGAGATAATAAGATCCTATATGAGTTGGAAGTCTTTTAAAGTGAAGTATTAAGACACAATATATGGGATTAACATTTAAAAAATGAGGTAAGATAATGAACTGCTTGCTTGACCTAACGAAGCAAATGGGTGCATCATCTACTTAGAATTTTCACCAGCATGGAGGGACAAGTACGTGCACCACCTACTAAGACTTTTTTGCCATCTTATAGGGCCCAATGTCACTAAGCATTTACTTGGAAATTCTGGCCCAACTCAAGTAAAGAAAAAAGAGAAAAATGGGCAGCCAAGACCTAATAAGTAGAGATCCATGAAGGCCCAAGCTAAAAGGCCACGTAGGTGCATCACCTACTTGGTAAATTATGTCCAAAAATTGAGGAGAAAGTTGGCAAAAGTTGGTCCCTTTAAAAGGGAATATAACCAGCTCTTTTTAGTCATTTTTCATATGAGAAATATCTGATTCCTAAGGTTCTCTTTCTTCCTTCATCTATCTTGATATAGCAGCAATAAAAACCCTTAAGGTTCTTGAGTATATACCTCATCTCAACCTAGGATTGAAGGGGAGTTCGGCCCTTGGAATATATTAGTTAAGAGAGTAAGAATCCCCAACAAGTAAGGTAAGCTAATGCACTTTTCTCCCTCTTTTGTGCTTGAGTTAATTATGGCACTTTATATGTGTCAACAATGTCGGAGTGGTCCCTTTCGCATGATGTGATCTCATGGGAAGATTTGCTGGTGGTTTGTGCATGTTGGGACAGCCATGTAGGGGAGTCCCCTTTAACTTCAAGTGTGAGCTGATTTTAGAATTTAAAGTGTAATATTAGTAGAAACTCATAAGACAATGCTTGGATACAATAAGTTAACATTGTTCCTGCAACATTATTATATTTAGAGGCTATTTTATATGTGTGATGTAAGAGGTGCGACCATAAATGCAATTAAAGTTGAAGGAACACCCTTAGTTTGGTAATTGCGGGTTTGCTGCCCGGGTATAACTTGTGGGTGTGAGTGGGCTGTCTACATGTGTTTATTCACTACTAATACTAGTTTCATCACCTACTCAATTATAGATAAATATTCGGAAAAAAGGGAGGTTACATTGCAGTGATAACGAGGTGGCACGACAAGGGTATGTAAGGCTATCTGATTCCATATTCTTAGGCATGAAATCTAACACTCGCGTCACTATCGACTAGTAAGCTTCTCAAATGCTATTCCAATAGTGGCAACATTGTTTATTAGTAGTTTTACTCTCTCAAGCACTAGCATGAGGAGACCACATTCATTCGTAAAACCAATTGTGTCCTTTATACTCATGAGTAGTACGTCAATGTCATATTTGATTCTTATATTATGGTACTACCTTAAATGATTATTGTCCTATCTTATGTTACTGGTACATAGTTTCGAAGCTTAAAAATTAGCATGGCCACCAAAATAACAATCTTAAAGTATTAAAGAATAACTCGAGGTAATGTTCATAGAGAGTGGGTGGCAGCCTAGGGGCAAAAGCCTAGCATAGGTCGATCTCACTTGTGCATAAGGGTGGAAGCCCAGGGGCGAGAGCCTAGCATGGGTCGATCCCAATTTGTAAAGTTATGAGGACAACATCCCAGGGGTTAAAGTGCCTAGCATGGGTCATCCTTGGTTACCACTGATCAGCTGGTCATTTGTATTACATGTCTAAAAGAAAATTATAAAGTAAACTTACAAGTAAATAAAGGAATGTAATGTACGTAACTCCAAAAGTATAACAAAGGTGGTTGTTTGTTATGACATGTGCATTTATGTATTGCTACTCGATTTCACTTGAGTTCTCATTTTACATATGCTATTACATATTCAGTATATTATTTCGTACTGACATCTCTTTTGGGGGATGTTGCAATTCATGGTGTAGGTACCCCAGCTAGTAGACCTTCGGTGTAGGCACACCCGACAGGCCGACACTCAACTGCTTTTGGTGAGCTCCAAGTTGATTTGGGGCTTTACTGAGTCTATAGTATATGCATTTTGGTGTTGTGTTATAGTTTAAAGTAAGATGGGGCCTGTCCTAACCTACACTATTATAGAGGCTTTGTAGACTTATTGTATATGGCTCAGTTGCATCTTGTTTCTAAATAGTTACGGCCTCAGCGACCAAGTCTGGTATGTAAGTGTTGGTGCTGCTCATTTTGATCTCTTATCTCTATAGCTTATATGAACTTGTCACTGATGTGTAGTTGTCACAGTCATACGCATAGTAAGCACAGGTTGTATGTTGGTTCTCTCGGGCCTCGAGGGCATCGAGTGTGTGTCCGTCCTTATAGATTTGAAGGTGTGACACTCCAGGTGTTTACAACACTTTGATATATGTGAATGTGCTATTCCTATGCATGAAGGTTTGATTTGAAGTATGATTTGGCTTTTTAGCCCAAAGTATGAATGATTATGAAGAATGTTTGGCATTTAAGCCTAAGTACGCATTTGAAATGATTTGATAAGATTTGCATCTCTTTTGAAAGAATGTATATGCATACATATTCTTGTGGGATGACGACTTAGCACCGAGAGGACCTTGAGATTAGAGGCTCATCTTGTTAGTTAAGGCATGACCTACTAGAATGTGAATCTTATTGTCCCATCACTATGTGCCAACCATAGGTATATGTTTATAAAAATTCTATCCGAAATGGGGGCGCCCGTATGGAAGGTTAACTCTCCGAAATAGGGGTGCCTGTAAGGAGAAGTATGATATGATATGAAAATCCTATCCGAAATGGGGGTGCCCATAAGGAAGGTTGCTTCTCCAAAATGGGGGTGCTCGTAAAGAGAAGTATGGTTTACCTTTGACAAGTAGACACCTCTTTAGCGGTGTGGGGATTACATCGGGATTCCAAGTAATAGCTCGCTTGGTGTTATATATGTCGGTTGAGGTCACAACAACAACAACAACAACAACATACCCAGTAAAATCCCACAAGTGGGGTCTGGGGAGGGTAAGATGTACGCAGACTTTACCACTACCACTTAGGTAGAGAGGTTGTTTCTTGGGAACCCTCATCGCAAAAAACCCATTAGCTGAATAAGCTAGATATGATAAACAGGCATGTGTCGGTTGAGGTCACATCCCTAATATATATATGAGCATCATTTCATTTCATGCATCATGAATCTCATAGCATATTGTTATACTTCTTTTCTTTGCTATATATCTCTTTCTATATTATGTACCCTTGTCATCTAACATTGAATGCAGGTTGGTAAGTCATTCGCATTGCATACCCGCATACTTAGTATATTCAAATGTACTTTTGCATACATGATCTAACCATGTAGGGATCGAAGATTACCTTCATCCACCGTACGATGGCTAGATTGGATGTTGAGATACTTTTTGTGGTGAGTCCTATCTTCCAAGGACGAGCCACCCTTCCACTACCTATGAAGTTTTGTTTATGTTATTTATTTTGAGGGTGAGCCTGAGACATCTCTTGCCTGCCGTCCTATCTTATGATATTGTTGGACAACTTGTAGACTCTTTTACGTTTATATGCTTAGTGTTATACTTGAAGATCGTGATTATGGATATGACTATCTATTGGACATCTTTATATGGATTGGTTATGAGTATTATGATATGCTTTTATGTTATGATGTGAAAGATCCTAAGTCCCGAATTGCCCCCATAGAGTGAGTCATACTTACCCGCCCCTTAGTCTTTATGTGCTACGTATTATGTGAGTCCATGATAATCCCTTTCCCTATGACATCCCCATAGCGTGAGTCCTACTTTCCCGTCCCTTAGAACTATGTATTTACTATTTGTTTACACTTTCGAAATGATGATGTGAATATAGATACTTTAAGGCTTGTTTGGGGACACTCAGGTTCCTATTCGCCTTGTCACTCCTATACCCTAAGTCTAGGTCGTGACATTGAGTGTGAATGTTATGCGGTCACACAGAAAGATCTGGACACCCGCGCATATGCCAACTCTCCTACATTTTAGAATTTTGAAAAAAAAATTATAGGTGCTCAAAACACACCTTACGTGTACGTGTACGTGTAATAATGTCAATTTATCAAAACTGGAGAAAGTATGAACGAAATGATAGTTTATATGACGCAATAAATAACTTACATAAAATAATAGCAAGTAAGCAAATTACATCATGTAATTATGATAAATAGAATATCAAACAATTATACTAACATAGGCAATTAAAAAGATAAAACAAGTAAATATTAAAACGTTAATTATTAACCTAAGTCTGTTATGGTTTAGAACCTAAAATTCCCTAGCAGAGTCGCCAAGTTGTTATACCTCATTTTAACTCGAAGTCAAACAGTGTACAACATTTTTGTAATTCCTAGATTAATTAACTTAAGGAGTCACCACCTAATTATTTCTTAGGTAAATTAGGATACCTAAATAACTAACTAATATAATGCTAAAATTAACTCTATTTAATGGTCTACTTAACCTATGTGATTCTAGATAAAGGTCCTAGTTATCCTAAAAGGAAGGGGTTAGGCATCTTTTAAGATTTGCTAAAAAATAGTTAATCAGCCAAACATAGGTTAATACAAAAGATTAAGCAAAAGTATATATTTGAAAAGGTTTAGGAAAATGTTTACATCTATTATAACTAGATTTAAAATAGTATTGAATGGTAACCGAGAAAAATGACTTATTACGAAAAATAATTTGAACTTACTTAAGTTAAGGAAAAGTCAATTTCAACCAGTCTTCTAAATTAACTTAATCAGTATTAAAAAACTTGAAAAGTAAAAGATAATTTAAATCTTCCTAAATTCTACCGAAATTGGTTAAGTATGAAAATTTTAAATTTTCAAGAAAAATACTTAGAATATTTTAAATGGGTGAAGTTTGTTGAAAAAACTTAACTGAAATAAAGACTTGAAAAAATATTTTTATTGCTGAAAATATGATAAATAACTTAGCGATTCAAAAAATATAAACATTTATTAAGACTTAACTTAAAAACAACTTAAAATTTTAAAGAAACATTTTAGGAGAAAATTGACAACTTCACCATTTTAAATAAAAGAGATGGAATTTTTAAAAATAATTAAGTAAATAAATATGCCATTATTAAAGAAAGAATTGATGTAAGATGGTCGTCGTTTGGGGAATTAAATTATGTTAGTTAGACAAATGTTACTATTCAAATAAATACAAACAAATAAAGGAAAAATTATGCAACTAGGCAAACATTTAATACTGTTACTATTCAAATATATACAAACAAATAAAGGAAAAATTACGCAACTAAGCAAACATTTAATACTAAATAACAAAACTAAGCTATAGTTTTATAATATTATTACCTTTCATACAAAAAAACGTTTAATAAATATTGTTAGAAGATTTTGTGAGACCCACTAACCTTTTTGTATAAATCTCTTCATCTTCTAATATTACTTTCTCTCTCCTTCTATATAAAAAATCATTTTTTTTCCATAAACATCCCCTAATTTGTCTCCAACAATCGCTCAAGCAGTTGTCATCTCTGCAGGTTTTTAAACTACCTCCAAAATTGTGCATCCTTGATTTTAGGTTTAATTTTTGGTAGCTTTTTATTTTTTTCTTAAAAATTTTAGTTGTTATCTTTCTTATATAATCCTTCTTTTTACAAGTCACAGTTGCTTTTGCCAGATCTTCATGTTAGAACTAAAGCAGAATCACAAACTCCAATTCATGTTGTGGAACCAGATCCTCATGGAATAACAAGTGCTAACAAGAGTCTAGAGGTACTATTAACAGTCCTGACGTAATAAGACTCACATATTCCAACTGATGATTGGTTCTTCATTTTTTTGAATATCATACATTTGTGATTTCGTGATGAAAAAGTTTCAATTGTTGCAATTTTATTTATATATTTATATTAATTTAATTCCTTAATAGTGAAGTAGAGAATAATTCAGGGAAGTTTGAGCTGGCGATATCCCATATATTTTTTGTATAAATGAGCTTAAACATTTTTTGATGTATAATTTTGTGATATGGTGAATAGAAAAAGTAGTTGTGTTCATGATCTTGTATATGTATACATCTGTTGGTTTTAAATCTGATTAGTATACAATTATTTTTTATATTTTAAACGTGTGATTATATATAACTTTTTCATATGTTCTTATGTTTGTATAGATATATTAATTTTAATTGTGAATTATATACAATTTTTCTATATGTCCTTGCATTTGTATATAACAGTTGATTTTAATTGTGATAATGTATACAATTATTTTTAACTAATGATTATATATAATGCAATTATGATTATATACAATTAGGCTATGTATAATAGAAATGTATATTCGAGCAATCAACAAATTCTTAATTTATACAGATACAACAAGCAAAATTATACATCCACACAAATAATTATAATGTTTACCATCAATTCATATACTTATATGTATACAAATTATTTCAGCAAAATTTAACAATAATGCTATAAAACATTTTGTTAAATACAAAAGACACACGTATGTAATCATAATCATCAAAATAACAATTTTATACAACTACACGTGTATGTGGACAAATAAAACAAGACAAAAAAACTGGCTCTAAGTTATATTATTTATACAAACTAAACATAACTTTTTTTATACAATCATCCAATAAATTTTACCTACTCATATCCATCTCCAAAAAAATGTAAGCTAACAATCATATAAGTGTAAACGAGAATGCTAATCGATCATATATAATGTAGAAATCACACAGTTTGTTATAAGAAAATAACCTTCACGCAAAAAAAAAAAAACAATTGCAAAAATTTTGCAAAGACAAAATAATATAGTTTATTGATTTAAATAACATTAATAATTCGTATAACATTCAATTCAGAACGAATAAACGTATTCCAACAAAATCACAAATTTTTCTCGTTAGATTTTCATATAATAATGCAAAAAGTGTTGCACTTTTCTTTTCGATTTAGCGGAACCAGATTACTGTGGCGTTTTTGGTAGAAATAGACATATTAGGTAAGGAAGTCTGATTACATTCAACTTCCATATAAGAAATTGTTTCCATAATAATCAGCGAAATTCTAGCAAATCAACAATTAAAGGTGTCAATTTATTTAGTATAATGTCTTTGTGAATACCCAATTTCTACAAAATAATTTTCATGCCCAAAGTTCAAAGCATAATTTTGGAAACTGTATTTATTTTTGCCTATTATGTTTTACTAGGTGGCTATTTATGAAATTCCACAATAATAAAATGTAAAATAGAGAAAGTTAAGAGTTTGGGATTTTTGCCCACTTACATTCTTGCTGCAAGTTTTGGGGCTTTTTTCAGCTCTTTTTCAGGTGTATCACGCTACTGTATATACCCTGTATATAAGTGTATGCAATGATTTTTCTGGGCTCCAAAATCATGTGTATCAGCTTCCTTAACACGTACAATAATTTCCAGATTTGTAATGACCTAAGGCTGACCCTAGATGCGGGGACAGAGTCTGAAATGGACACGGAGAGATAATATTCGTGAGAAGAAATCAAGATATGAATTAGTATCTATTCAATTACTCAATCATAAGGCAACTTATTTTAAACATTATAACATCAACTATGAGAAATATAAATTTCACAATTAAGAATGTTGTTGTAGCTCTTCTTACATAATTCTATAGAAAAAGCTAAGCATAGAGAAAATTAGTTCTTGGGGATAAAGCAAAATTTTGACTTTAAACCACCAAGAGGCACACATACATGCATAAGAATATCACTTAAATTAAACTACTCATAATAAATAAAAGATCAATTGGAAATGAAGAACAAACTTGCCTCCTATAGAGCCATTGGAAAATCAATCAATATCTCGCCCTTAACTAATTGAAGTAAAGTTCTACATGAATAAAATAAGGTATAATGTTCATAACTATAAACACATCGGGTATTATCCCAAAAAGAAAAGCAAGCTTTCTATTAGTGAACATGAATACATCATAATTCCCAGTGTAAGAATGTCATGAACCACTAATTTTTCTTTCTACCAAATCTCAGTAACCAAATAAATCATCAGTTATTAACAAACTCAAAACAAAAGAAAGCTACTGCAAATGAATGCATTTTATTATGCCAAACCAGAGAACTGAAAAGCTTTAACATTACACATGAGAAAACTAAATATAATGAAGAAAGAGGAGAAAGAGAACTTTGAATTTCGAAGAGCATACGTACTTCTTGTCACGACTCGACCAATGCCAACTTAAAATTCTTCAAAAATCAGTATGAAAAGTTGAAATAACGGGAGAAGCACATACAGTTTAGCCATATGACCCAACAATGAACATATATCAAAACAAAAAGGGAAATTAAATAGGAGCACAATCACATACATGACTGTCAAGAGTGCAAATCAAACAACCTAAAAGAGACATGAAATAAGCCACAAAAACACAGTAAACTGGACAGTAATGGATCCTTCAGGGATCATTAAAACTAAAGCACTAGTGAAAGCATCTCAAGAAACAACAATAACAAGAGCGGAGAGCTACTTTCAAATTTAAAATTTAATTCTATATTCATCAATGTCAAAGAGAATAGCGGTAGGGAAGGGACCAGCAGTGAACTTAAAAAGGGTTTAATCCTCAAACATTTTCATAAACCTACACATGAAAACATTTTGAAAATATAATGGCTAATAACACAAGAAATATATGTTACATACAAATTTCTATATCTCTGAATTAGAACAGTAAAGAAAATTAGAATTTTACCTTTTATTGAGCAGCAAATAGTGACAACGAGCTTGACGATGAAGCTTCCCTTCCACAATTTTTGAATCTGTAAACTTCGGAAGATAACTAAATCCTCACTCGATCTTTTAGCTTTCCAGGAAAATTCTTATCCTTAAGAGTGTTTTGTGCCTTTGTGCCCTTTTAAGTGAAAAGTTAATCCATCTCTTCCAAAGGCTTACCCGTCGACTCCGTTTTTCATCAGCCAAAGAGAGTATTTATAAGAATATTTTAGGGTGTTTTTGTGGGAAAATTGGGAGGAATCTATTGAGAATATCCCTAATTTGAAATCAAACCTTATCTTCATGCTCCTAATAGCTATAATTCACACAAGACTAGACAAATCAAACTCGTCCGTCCACCTCAAGGGCAAGGATGGACAAAGAAGGGGATAGTGACACCTGGCTAGCTGCACGCTGGGTAGCTGGTCAAAAGGGGTTGTTGTATGTTGCTTGTTCGCTGTTGTACGTAGTTGTACGCTGCTCGTCGTTTTGCTGGTCACTGGGTTGCTGTTGAAGATAGAGTTGCATGGGACGAGCGCGAAGGAGAAAAAATTGGCAAAAAGGGCGCATGTAGTTAGTTGTATAATAATTTTATGTATGCATTTTTGTACATAAGGGAAAATTCTTAAAAGGGTGGGTTGGTTTTAAGGAAACTTGTGCTGGCAAAATTGGTCCACAAATAGATCAATTTCGAATTTTTAGTCTAATGGAGTTAATTTGGATCCCAAAAAAGAGGAATTATGGGTGGAAGAATAAAATTGGGAATTTCGCCATTTGAAAATCACAATCATGACTAATTTAGGATTTAAAATATAGCCAAATCGAATTATTTGATTAGTTTGGCCACAAAACGAACTGATATAAGTCAATTAAAGAGATTCTTAAAATTAACTAAGTGAAATAATTAATTTTACCATTAACTAATTAAGTCTAAAATAATTAATCAATAAACTAAGATAATTGACAAATATAAAATCCTTTTAAAATGATTTTTAAAAACTTATGAAAAGGTAATAATTAAATATGTAAAAGTATGCCAAAATATGTATATAATATATATATATATATAATATATATATATATATATATATATTGATATTGTCACTAAGAATGACTTAAAAAAATTTGAATTTTCCAAAATAATTATTTCAAATTGTTAAAAATTTGAAGAAGTTCGACAATTAATTTATATGTAGGATGATAAGAATTGGCTGTCAACAATGATGTTGTGAGACTATGCATATTATAATTATGATTTGAGTATTTCATGGGATTGTGACCTACCACCGAGAGGACTTTGGTAGTCTCCAATTGTCCCTAAACTATGTGCCACAATAGATTGTGATATTGATTCCCTATATGAACTTGTACCTACCAAAAAAACTATGCCGTAAGGTAAGGATATTTGTTGAACCTACCGAAAAGGCTATGCCATAAGGTAAAGATATCTTATTAAACCTACCAAAATGGCTACACTGTAAGGTAAGGATGTTTAGTGACACTTTCCGAAAACGCTATACCATAAGGTGAGTTTTTGGTTTACCTTGGCAATGTAGACCACTCCTTGTCCAATATGGAGTGAACATCGAGATTTCAAGTAGTAGCTCGCTTAGTCTTATATGTCAGTTATGGTCCCTTTCCACCTATGTATGATTTGTCATGTGACTTGATGATTCTTTATGCATGTTTTGACTAAGCATTAATCATTCATGTCATATTGAGCCTATATCCATTGATTACGACTATGGATATTGTTTAATTATCGCTTATGTTTTTTATTGCGTTGCACCCCACATACTCAGTACATTCCAAGTACTAACATATACTTTTTAGCTATATGATCTAACCATGTAGGGACCAGAGCTCCTATTCATCCTCCTTCACGTGGCTAGACAGATTGATTGAAGATTGCTATTGGTGAGTCCTCTATGTCGGGGACAACATCCACTTGCTTTCATGCTTTGTTTAGAATTGTCTGTTTATGGATATTTATCTTTCCGATGGTAAGCCCAAGAGATATCTTTACTCAACAATCTCATAAGGGCCAACATACCGGGGGCTTATCTTGCCCTGCTTACCAAAACGCATCACACCCTTCATAGGCGAAACTTTCACATAGACCTAATCACCAACATGAAATTCAAGGTTCCCTTATCCTAACATCCAAATAAGACTTTTGACGACTTTGGGCCGCTCTCAACCTTTCCCTAAACTTCACTTTATAGGCAAACTCAATGAGTGGAAGATGGTCATCCCAATTCCCCTTAAACTCCAACACATAAGACCTCAACATATCCTCCAAGGTTTGAATGGTCCTCTCCGCTTGGCCATCGGTTTGAGGGTGAAAAGTGGTGCTCAACTTAATCTTAGTCCCAAGTCCCTTCTGCAAAGACCTCCAAAAGTGGGAAGTGAATTGGGTACCTCTATCCGATATAATGGACCTAGGTACACCATGCAACCTCACCAACTCTTGGATATACAACCTTGCGTAATCCTCGATGCTGAAAGAAGTTTTGACCGATAGGAAATGAGCTGACTTTGTCATCCGATCCACAACAACCCAAATGGAATCAAATTGTCTTTGGGTCCGAGGCAACCCAACAACAAAATCCATGTTTAGATCTTCCTATTTCCATGTGGGAATTTCAATGTCTTGGGCTAAACCACCAGACATTTGGTGTTCTACCTTCACCTGTTGGCAACTCGGGCATTCAGATATGAACTTAGCGATGTGTTTCTTCATACCATGCCATCAATACACTTCCTTCAAATCTCGATACATTTTCGTAGACCCGGGGTGAATAGAATAATGAGAGTTGTGAGCCTCACTTATAATCACCCTTCTAATATCATCCACTCCCGGAACACAAAGCCGGTCTTGGTACCGAAGTATACCTCTCCCCCTTGAGAGAACACCTCGATCTCCTTTTTAGCAACCAACTTCTTCAATTCAAGTAACAATGGGTCTAAATATTGCTTGGCCTTTACATCACTTACCACGGAAGATTCTGCCCAGCTTTGAACCTGAATACCACCACCGCTCGCATCCACCAACCTGACACCAACCTAGTTAACCGGTGAACATCTCTTGCCAACTCCTTCTTTTCTTCCCCAACATGCGCCACACTCCCCATAGACTACCTGTTGAGAGTATCAGCCACAACATTAGCCTTGCCCGGATGATATAGAAACACTCATGTCGTAGTCCTTTAGGAGCTCCAACCACCTCTTTTGCCTTAAGTTGAGATCCCTCTAAGCGAAACATATTGCAAACTCTTGTGATCGATGAACACATCAACATGCACCCCGTACAAATAATGTCTCCAAATCTTCAAGATCGTGTGATGGGTAATTACGTTCATGCACCTTCAACTGCCTAGATGCATACACTATCACCTTACCATTTTGCATAAGCACACAAACCAACCCAATCCGCGAAGCATCACAATACACCGCAAGTCCCTCCAACCTATTTGGTAACGTCAAGACGGGAGCCGATGTAAGCCAATCCTTCAACGTCTGAAAACATATCTGACCATACAAACCTAGCCTACTTTTGGGTCAACTTGGTCAATGGAGATGCAATAGATGAGAATCCTTCAACAAACCTTCTGTAATACCGGGCCAACCCAAGGAAACTTCAAATATCCGAAGGAGTCAACGGTCTGGGCCAATTCTTCACGGCCTCGATTTTCTTCAGATCCACCTTGATACCATCACCGGACACCACATGGCAAAGAAGAGCCACTTCGCCCAGCCAAAATTCACACTTGCTAAACTTGGCATACAATTTATTTTCCCTCAAAGTTTGGAGAACTATCCTCAAGTGATTCCTGTGCTCCTGCTCACTTTGGGAGTAAATGAGAATATCATCAATGAAGACCACCACGAAACTATTAAGGAATGGCTTAAACACCCGGTTCATTAGATCTATAAACACGACCGGAGCATTGGTTAGGCCAAACGACATCACCACAAACTCAAAGTGCCCATACCTTGTCCGAAAAGTTGTTTTAGGAATGTCACCTTTCCTAACCTTTAACTGATGATACCCGGAACGAAGATCAATCGTTGAGAAATGAGTAGCCCCTTGAAGTTGATCAAATAAGTCATCAACTCTGGGCAATGGGTACATATTTTTAACAGTCACCTTATTCAGTTGCCTGTAGTCAATGTACATTCGAAGAGTCCCATCCTTCTTTCTTACAAACAACACTAGAGCACCCCATGGCGACATGCTAGGCCGAATGAAACCCTTCTCCAGTAGGTCTTTTAACTACTACTTCAATTCTTTCAACTCTGCCGGAGTCATACGATAAGGAGGAATAGAGATAGGCTGAGTATCTGGGAGAAGATCTATGCAGTCTACCTCCCTCTCCGGAGGAACACCCGGTAAGTCTTCGGGAAACACATTCAAAAACTCATTCACCACAGGGGCAGACTCAAGAGTAGGCACTTCAAACTCCATATCCTTGACCCTCAAAATATGATAAATGCACCCCTTAGAGATCATTCTCCGTGCCTTGAGGTAGAAAATAAAACGACCTTTAATAGAGGAGTCACTACCCTTCCATTTCGAGAACGAGCTCACCGGGAAGTTGGAATTTGACCTTCCGGGTTCTATAGTCTATCGAGGCATTGATGCATGTAACCAATCCATCCCAAGAATCATTACAAAGTCAAACATCTCAAGCTCCACAAGATCACACGGGAAAACTTTATGCAACACAAAAACAGGGCAACCATGATAGTCTCTACGTGTAATAATAGATTCACCCATGGGAGTATAGATCGAGAAAGGATCCCGCAAAATCTGAGGGCTCAAACCAAACTTAACAGCCAACAGGGGACTCACAAAAGACAAATTTGCACCCCGATCAAGTAAAACATAAGCATCAAAATCAAAGACTTTTAACATACCATTCACGACGTCCGAAGCCTCCTCGACATCCTGGCGGGCATGGAGTGCATAGAACCTGTTGTTCCTTAGGGCAACACCTTGCAGATCTCTTTGTTGACCTTGCCCGCCTTGGGCCACCTGACCTTGGCCTCTACGAACATTCTTAGGGCAATCAAAAATCTTATGACCCTTATCCCCACATCTGAAGCAAGCACCCAAATCTTTCCAGCAAACTCCCGTGTGGGGCCTCTCACACTTGTCACACAGAGGATATCCTTGACCGTCACCAACCGGCGCTCTAGGATGAGGTAAATGAGCATTAGCGACCCGAGCACCCAAACCTTGGCCCTACTGGAAGTGACCAAAACCAACATTTTGAGAACTGGAGAATCTACCATCAAAACGGGCTCTCTTGGGATCGTGAACCCTTTTCTCCTTGAGTTTCTCCCCTTTGATCTGTTCGGCATACACCATGAGTCTGGCAATATCCATATCTCATATAAGCATAGTAGTACGACATTCCTTTACAAGTGCATTAGAGATACCCGAAACAAATTTGTGCATCCTTGCACGAGGGTCAGGCACAAGTGACGGAACTTATTTGGAAAGCTTCGTGAATTTAAGGGCATAGCCCCTCACACTTATACTCCCTTGCTTAAGGTTGATGAACTCAGACATTTTGGCCTCTCTAAGCTCAAGTGGAAAGAAGTGATCGAGGAAAGCGAATTTGGACTCTTCCCAATTGACATCACCACCACAAACCCTTTCCAAAGACCACTGAGTGTACCACACTTGAGCCACGTCCATAGTTGGTAAGCAACCAGTTCGGCCTTCTCCTCAAAATTGACACCTATGACATTCAATACCTTGGTAAGTTCATCAATGAACTCTTGAGCATCCTCGTCATCCTTTGACCCATAGAACTCCGGAGGATTCATCTGGGTGAAATCCCTCACCCTAGAAGAAGGTGTAGGAGTCCGTGGCAAGTTAACCTGCCTTGCCTTAGAAGTCACCACCTGAGTTAGCATGGCGAAGGTCATATGAAACTTCCCATTTGAGATGGGTTCATCCACATGCTCGTGGGGAGCCTGATCTTCATTAGTCGGAGTAGAGGGGGTCTTCCTCGAGGCATCTTCTGAATGGATCAATGACACTGTCAAATGAGGAAACTAAGCATACTAGTCATAGAAGGACAAAAGACATGAAGAAGTGAGGCAATTCCTAAGACGTCTTCATAGCCTCCCACTCATAGGTATGGTGCATTTCACACCCATGAATAGGACTCTACTCAACGCGGCACATTAGACTCCGAGGATCATTTATAAACCTAGGGCTCTGATACCATCTTTTGTCACGACCGAGGGTTAGGGTCTAGATGTGACACGTCGAATAGGAACCTGAAAGTCCCCAAACAAGCCTCAGAAATCAATATCCACATCATCCGTTCAAGAATAGAATCTAAACACATATAACTATATGGCCAAATCAGATCTCAGGAATCATTTTATTAATAGGAAAGCAATACGATAGTCATAATAACCATGTCTAAGAGGAATTCACATAGTGCCCAACAATGCCTCTAGTCAAAGAAACGGGGGCCAGGACAAGTTCTGGGCTCACCCTCAATAAAAGAACATCCATAATAACAATAAGAAAGATAGCTAGCTCACCCTCGGAAGACGGGACTCACCATAATAATCTCCAAGAATGGACTATTCGTCAAGTGGATGGTACTCAAAATACTCGGCCCCTACATGGTAAAATCATGTGGGCATAGAGTATGCGTTAGTACGTTTGAATGTACTAAGCATGGGGGCATGCAATGCATATGACTTACCAAACTTGCATTTCAGTGTTAGATGACAAAGGCACATAATATCGAAAGAACCATATATCCAAAGGAAGGAGTGTACAAGATGCCATGAAATTATGATGTATGAAATGCAATAATGCTCATATATAATGGGGATGGACTATAACTGACAAATCAAATCCATGCGAGCTATAACAAGAATTAGACCGATAATGACCTCCCATCGGTAGGAGAAAATTACTTGCCAAAGGTAATTTACATCACACCTTACGATCACACTTTTTGGTGGATGGTCACCTTCCTTACGACCACGCTTTTCAGAAGGATTTTCAGAATCATACAGAATATATCAGAATCACCTACATGTAACCATTCCTTATGACCCCGTATTTTTGGTAATGGCTTACATTTCTATGTGGACACATAGTTCAAGGAAAGGGAGAGGGCCCTTGGGGATAGCCCCTAACATCCCCAATCTATTGGTGATAAGTCAATAACATCCCACTTGAATACTATACACACATGCTTTTAGAAGATGCATATTCGTACTAGACCATTTTGTATATATTTAGGCTCAAATGCCAAATCATAGTTCATACTTGAAATGCTTATGCAGGGAATAGCTCATTCACATATACAGAATGGTGCAAGCACCCAGAATGCTCAATGAACCAGAATCATAGACATACTGGTGATCACATTTTTGTCATAGCCAACATCTTATCAGAATCAAATAATAATCGTTTCAGAAACCATAGTTAGGCTTAACCCACTTTCACATTTTCCATATATCGATATTCATAAATGCCATGCAATGCATGATGTGAGGATAGCATGGGTAACATAGATTCATTAAAATCAGCCATATAAAAATAAAATTGAGGAAATCCATAATTAAATCCACATGTAAATCATAGTAGTAGTCACCCATGTATAAACAAATTTTAAAGGGGACATGCATAATCATAATAGTAGTCCAAATGAATTGAGATAATAGGTAAAATGCAGCCCATACACTAATTAGTTTTAATAAAATCAAATCATGAAATTTCATATTTGAAGTAACTAAAATTCATGAAATTAGATTGAAAGATTTTTGGGTCTTCTTGGTTGAAAGGGACCAAGAATCAATCCCATATACCTTGATTGAGGAGCAGAGATTGGGCTTGAATTAAGCTTCAATTGAGACACTAGCTTGATCCTTGAGAGGGAAGAATTGAGAGGAAAAAGGGAGGAGCTCTTGTGAGGGTAAAAGTGTTTTTTGGGAGAATGAAGTAGGATGGGAGGGGTAATAGCTGAATTAGGGGTTTTAGATAGGTAAAAAGTCATAATTATTAATTAAAACAAACTGGAATTACATAAATGCCCTTAATGATACGAACCTAAATTTGGTCCGCCAGGGTCACACAGTTCACTACACGGTCCGTGTAGCATCACACGGACCGTGAATAGTGGCCGTGACCCTACACTTGAATTCTTGTAGAGGAAAGACTTACGGAACTAAGTAATACCACACGGACGACTACACGATCTGTGTGACCCCACACGGGCCCTGACATCGACCGTGTAAAGAGACTTCAAATAATTTTTGCACAACAGAAGTTACGAGATGGTAATTTCATACTTAGAATAATTTTAACGTAATGAGTTACAAGGAGAGCCACACGGGCCGTGGCACCTCACACGGGCCGTGAGAGTGTCTGTGTGCTTTCACTTGGCCACAGATCCTTTCGTCCCAAAGTTGTCCCCAAATATGAATTGGGCCTGGTGCCTCTTCACGGGAGGCCACACGGTCCGTGTGGCTTCACACAGGCCGTGTAGGCTCGTCCGTGGAGGGTGCTTGGCAATTCACCTGGGAAAATTTTCAAGACATTTGGGCAATGCCACTTGAAAAATCTAGATCTTACATTAGAGGTGTTGTTGGATATGGATATGTATGTTATGAGCTTGACTGCTATTATGTTCATGTAAATATTGAAGACTTCACTTAGTCCTTATCCCCTTCTATGTGTATGCTTGTTGTTTTGATGAGATTGAAGTTCTAAGCCTCTACTTCTCCCCATAGCATAGTCATAAGTACCTGCCCCGTAGACTTTATATTCCATGTGATCATACTAATTCTATTCCTTATAACATCCCAATAGCTTGAGTCCAAAGTTCCGTTTCCCCTAGGATTATATACTTGTTGTTTAATCATGCTTTTACAACCAAGGATGTGCTATGTATGCTTAAGAGGCTTGTATAGGGTCATGTCACACCTAGGCCCTAGGCTTGGATCATGACAAGCTTGGTATGAGAGCAATAGGTTTGTAAATGGTCCTCAAAAATCCAACACACCGCAACAAGTCGAGTCTTGTTCATGGTTTGTGAAGCGCACCACAACTATGAATAGGAGGCTATGAGGCATATTAGGAAATGGTTCACTTCTTTATAATATATGCCAGGATTTAGACTTAAATTGAGGTTTTCTTTCTCTAATAGATGGTCTTTTGCTATTCTAGATCATGCCTCAAGGAAGATCATCACAAAGAGTTCATACTCCCGAGGGTGATCCGGCCCCTCTAGCTCCACAAGCTCCCAAAGAAGTGGTTGGAGTCACTCATGCTGAGTACCTGAATGTTGTCACATTGTTGGCATAAGTCGTGACTAACCAAATGAACCAAGGAGCCCAAGCTCCTCATGCTCCTATCCCCAGCATCAAGAGTGAGAGACTTCACAAAGATGAACCCTCCAGATTTCATGGCACCAAAGTTGAGGAAGACCCCCAAGAGTTCATTGATGAAGTATACAAAGTGCTTACTATAATGGGGGTGAGTTTAGAGGAGAAATCGAAATTAGTGGCCTATCAACTCAAAGTCCTTGCTCAAATTTGGTTTGTTCAATGGAAGCTAGAGAGAGAGAATGATGAGCCCATTCCATGAAAAGAGCTCAAAGCCGCCTTCCTCAATTGGTTCTTTCCTATCAAACTAAGGGAGGCATAGATGATGAAGTTCATAAATCTCAAGTAAGGCTCCATGAGTGTGAGGGAGTATTCCCTCAAATTCAACAAGCCTCCAAATATGCTCCTCATTGGGTTGCTGACTCAAGGGAAAGAATAAAAAAGTTAGCGTCGGGGATATCCGACTTGGTCAATGAAGAACGTCACATCTCTATGCTTGTGGGTGATATGGACTTGTCTCGACTCATGACTTATGCCAAGCAGCTTGAAGGGGAGAAGCTTAGAAAGGAGAGGAGTGGGGAGTCTCATAGGGCTTGGTATGATGGTGGTTTTCAAGGTGCTAAGGGTGGTCCTTCTCAACAAGAACACAAGTTTCACGGCCAAGGGCCCTCTAATGTTCAAAACCAAAAGGTTTTACAATGATAGGGTACCCAACCTTAAAGCTCAAGGTGGAAATGATGGAATGATGTATCCTAAGTGCACAAAATATGGACGAAATCATGGTGGAAACTGTTTGAGGGATTCGAATGCTTTTTATAGGTATGGCAAAGTAGTCCACAAGGTTGATGATTGTCTGTATGCTCAAAACAAGGGAAGAGATGCCATCCTCAAGGGCAAGGTTCCCATCATAATCAAAGGGCCCAAGGTGGTCAACAAGGAGGTACTCCATGTTACAACCAGTTTTATGCTCTTCAAGAGAGGTAAGGGGAGGATGAGGCGCTCGATGTTGTTGCTGGTATGTTGAAGGTTTATGATTATGATGTGTTTGCTTTATTGGATCCAAATGGCACTCTCTCTTTCATTACTCCATTTGTTGCTAATAGACTTCATGTGTGTCCCAAATTGTTATGTGATCCCTTTGAGGTGTCTACCCCCATTAGTGAGTCTATTTTTTGCTAAAAGAGTCTATAGTGGTTGTCCCATGTCCATATTGCATAAAGTCTTGCCTTGGATTTTGTTGAGCTTGACATGATAGATTTTGACATTATTCTTGGGATATAATTATTACATGCATATCATGCTTCTATCGATTGCAGAACTTGCAAAGTTAAATTCCAATTTCCTAATGAGCCCGTCTTTGAGTGGGAAGCTCATAATTCAGTGGTTAAGGGTAGGATCATTTCTTGTCTTAAGCCTAAAAGTTGATTTCTCACGGTTGCATTTATCATCTTGTAATGGTTAGAGATGTTGAGTCTAAAGTCACTTCTATTGAGTCAGTTTTGATGGTCAATGAGTTTCTTAATGTCTTTCCTGATGAACTCCTTGATATCCCTCCTAAAAGGGAAATAGATTTTGGTATAGACCTCCTCCCCAATACTCAACCCATTTCCATTCCTCTCTACCGTATGGCCCCAGTGGAATTGAAGGAATTAAAGGATCAATTGAAAGATTTATTGGAGAAGGGTTTTATAAGGCCTAGTAAGTCACCTTGGGGTGCACCGATGTTATTTGTATAGAAAAAGGATGGCTCTCTTAGGATATGCATTGACTACCGGCAACTCGACAAGGTCACCATAAAGAACAAGTATCCTTTGCCAAGGATAGATGACCTATTTGATCAATTTCAAGGGCCTAGTCACTTTTCTAAGATCGATCTTTATTCTAGGTATCATCAACGAGGATAAGATAGTGTGATATTCCTAAGATGATATTTTTGACTAGATAGAGGCATTTGGAATTTGTATGTTCATTTGGCCTAATTAATGCTCCGACGATATTTATGGATCTTAAGAGTAGGGTCTTCAAACCCTACCTTGACATGTTTGTGGTGGTGTTCATAGATGATATTTTGATTTACTCTTGGAGCGAGGAAGGGCATGTGAAACATTTGAGGGTAGTATTGCAAACCTTGAGGGATAAGAGGTTGTTTGCTAAGTTTGATAAATATGAATGTTTTTTGAAAGAAGTTGCTATTCTAGGACATGTGGTGTCGGGTGAAGGGATTAAAGTGGATCCTTAAAAGATGAAAGTGGTGAGAAATTGGTGTAGACCTTTGACTCCAATGGATATTAGGAGTTTCTTGGGCTTGGTGGGGTACTATCGAAGATTTGTTGAGGGTTTCCCTTTATTTGCTTCTCCAATGACAAAGTTGACACAAAAGAAGTAAAATTTTGTTTGGACTAATGAATGTGAAAGGAGTTTTCAAACTTTGAAGGACAAGCTTACATCTGCTCCTATTTTGGCTCTATTAGACGGGTTAGAAGGGTTTGTGGTGTATTATGATATTTTAGGAATTGGTTTGGGTTGTGTATTGATGCAAAGTAGCAAAGTTATTGCCTATGCTTCTTGGAAACTTAAAGTGCATGAGCGTAATTGTCCTACCCATGATCTTGAATTAGTGGCCATAGTGTTTGCTTTAAAAATATGGCATCATTATTCGTATGGTGTTCATGTATACCTATTCACCGAGCACAAGAATCTCCTATATGTATTCACCCAAAGATATGTTAATTTGAGGAAAAGAAGGTGGTTAGAACTCCTTATGGATTATGATATGAATGTGCACTATCATCCGAAAAAGTCTATGTTTTGGCCGATATCCTAAGTAGAGTGCCTGTTGACACCCGATTTTGACCGACCCTTAACGTACTTTACGTTTTTATTTATTAAAAGAAAATTTTGCGAAATTAAAATGATTTTATATATTTGTCACTTGTCTACAAAAAATAAACAACAAACAATCATTGTTTTAATGTTAGACGCGTATAGTATTTATTTATAAACGTCTTCTGAATCATATCCAAAACAACTTTCAAGCACGCTTTCATAAGAATTTATACATTGGTTCGATTCGTGATTTTAAATAAAATTTTATGTTAATCCAAGCTAAAATCCTTAAAATCCCATGAACTCATTTCAATTATAGTCACTTATTTATAAGCTTTGCATTTTTTTAAACCAAATTGAGCCAATTTATGGCTCAATTTTAAATTTATGGCTAGTTTTTAAATCCGAATTACCAATGTATGGCCCAATTCTTAATATTTTACAATTCATGGTTAGTTTTTAAATTCGAATTACTAATTTACGGTTAATTTCTTAATTAGTGGCTATTCTTTAAATCTGGGTTGCCCCAAGTTCAACCCGAATCCGGATCCGACCCGTTTCCCCACTTTAAATACCCCAAAACCCTAAAATTCCCATTTTTTCCCCTCTTCTTCACCAAGGGGCAGCCATGGCTGCCGCCCCTTCACCTCCACACCTAAGGAGGCGCCGCCCCTCCTTCCCCTCTCCTCCCTCTCCTCTCCCTCGCCACTGCCCCTCTCCCTCGCCACTGCCACCGCTGCCAGTCACCACGACGCGCAGCGGCGGCGCCCCTCTCCTGGCCCACGCCTCTGTCTCCCTCTCCCCGGCGCCGGCATAGCCGCCTTTGCCCTCTCACCGCCGACATCTCTCTCCCTCATCTCCTTCTCCTCCACCAAGCCGCCAGCGCAACCCCTAGCGGCGGCGCACGACCAACTCCCTCTCTCCATGCCGCCACCCACAGTCCCCGAAACAGCCGCCAAACAGCCCCGCAACCACCACCCCAGCGCCGACATCTCTCTCCCTCATCTCCTTCTCCTCCACCGCGACCCAAACCACCACCCAAACAACAACCCATAGCCCCGAAACAACGGCGGCAGTCGCCGTCCCCAGCAAAACCACCACTGGCGAGCTTTGCTTCGCCGAAAAAAACATCACCAGGGCAACCCCGGTGGACCAGGCGTAAATTAGCATTTGATTAAAAGTCCGGCGTGCATCAAAGAGTTCCGACCCGAATTCGGATCTTCGGAACCATCGTGGTTTGTCTATTTTATGATTTTATAGTGCTTACATTTTTGCTATTATTTTACTGGGGGTGTTTGTGTGATTTCTGAAGGTATTTTGCTAACATTGCTGAGGTAAACTTATTAAATAATAGATAATGTTTTGATTTGGCTGATTAATTAGCATAATTTTGGGGACTGTTTTTTTTTAGGAAATCGTTTATAACTGTAATAGCAAAAATGGAAGGTAAATTTTCAGTGATTTCTAGCCTACCTTATTTAGTCTAACAGACTACTCACTCCTGTTATTTTGGAAAAGAAATAAAATCAAATCATGCGTGATTAAGGGAATCAGTGAGATTTGGTTTAACTGATCTCCTTCCCTTGTATAGCCCCCAGCTCCCTACTATATAAGTGAGTCTTCTTGAACCAAGAAGACACACTTTTTCTCTGCCTGGGTTCTCTACAGAAAAAAAAAAACAAATAAATAAATAATATTAATAGCAGTACTATCTTCCAGGAGTCCCTCTCAATCCTCCTCTCCTTGTCTGTAAAGAAGTTTGGCTTTTCTTCAGAATCCCGTTACTAATCTGTGACTGTGAGTTTTCTTTTAATCTTTCTTTCTTTATGTTGCAGCTTTCGTGGGAAGGAAGTAGACAGAGATTTGAAAACTTGTCTATTTGTTTTTTTTTGTATTATTTTTTTTTACTTGGCTGCTTTCGTTTGAATTGTATTTTAATCCCCCTGGACATGTAATAGTAATAGTAATATGGGGATATAGTCAAAGGGGGAGGGGAGTCACGTGTTATCTGTTTTCTTTATCATTTGCTCACGAAACTCACATAGGCAATCTCGATTAAGGATTTGAAATGAGAAAATAAAAAAATAAAAAAAAGAAGAAGAATGCTCTGTGAATAGCATGCTTAACAAGCCTTCTCTTTTATTTGCCTTACAATAAGATTAGATATCACGCCTATGTTTTTGTTTGATAATATCATATGTTTAGGTGTCACGCTTTAGAACTTGTCTATTGTAAAAAAAAAAATAGAGATAAAATAAATAAATAAGTAAATAAAAATATATCTATGCATGTATTATATTTTCATATCATGTTTAGGAGCATTTTTTAGTAGAAGTTATGTAATTAAACTATGCATATATTTTATCTTATTTATGTTGTATGGAATTCATGCGTAATTTATATGTTCTAGTCATGCTTTAGATGGAAAATTACGTCTTTTACTATTCTATAGAAATCATGTCTTTAGGTTATTTGTTGCGCTTAGGGGATTTTATTTTCATAGAGAGCATGTTTATAGGATTTTATTTCAAATATTATTTTGTAATAGAATTTATGCCCATAGGAAATAAAGTGTTTTCCTTATAAAATTATCATGTGTCTAGAAATCATGTTTAGGATTCACTCGATATAAAATCATGCTTAAGTCTATTTAATATACTTAGAAATCATGTTTAGATTAAAAATCAGGCTTAAATCCATTTAATACACTTAGAAATCATGTTAGAATTCATTTGCTTAAAAATCGTTACTTAAAATCTATGTGACGTGCAAAGAATCATGCTTATAGGATTTGTAATAAAAAATGCTTTTATTCTTTTAGAAACATGCCTATAGGGTATTAACAACATTTCTTTTATTCGCTATGCATATGCATTTTGAGGCCTGTATGAAACCCATGTGCTAAAATATTTGTCTTGATTGTTTTTTATGACGCGCGTCTAATAGGAAACCTAAGTTTGTTTTAGTCTAGAACCCACCAAAATAGAAGTCCAACGCCTCTTGGACACTAGGAGGGACGCTAGGCATTTTTAGGAAACGTTAGATTTTCTCATTTTTATTTAATGCGCCTTTAAGTTAATAAAGTGAACTTAGGAGGGGGTAGGGGTAGATAGGACTCGGAAATGATGAGTTAAACTCGTGCTCAATGGGACAAACTCCAGTTTTGTCCTTTTGGCTCAATTAAGCCATATGAAGCCTTCTCCGAATAATAGCTGAGTAACTGATCCGAGAATTTAAATAACTCAATCTGTTTAATTATTGTTCATTTATTATTTGTTTACTTGATCACTTAGAATCAATTTAGAAAATTTTAAAATAAAGACCTTACTTGTTATTTGCAACCCCCACATAAAATACGAGACACGGTCGGGACCCGCATTTGCGGACCTCGAAGGGTGCTTAACACCTTCCCTTCGAGGTAACTTGAGCCCTTACCCTCTCTCTGGTTAAATGTGACCTTTAGGCTAGAATGGTGTCCTAATGCACCCAATCATTAGGTGGCGACTCTACATTATTTAAAAATCCCAAAAGAGTCGTTGCCACGACATCGTCCAGGTTCCTATTTCTCCGCGAGGAAAAAATGGGGCGCGACAGAATGGCGACTCTGCTGGGGAGTTAGGCCCTTACCACTACATGTTTACATTTTATGTGGGTTTTTTATGCTTTCCTTATATTGCTTTTATTATCGTACTAACTTATTTTTCTTTATCCTTTTTCTCTTAATTCTCCGCTAACTCCCTTTCCCTTTTCCCTTTAACTCCCCGCCCCCTAATCCCCGCTAACTCCCTTTCCTTATCCCCTCTAATTTCCCTCCCCTATTCCCTCTAACTCCCTTTCCCTATCCCGCTAACTCCTTTCCCCTATTCCCTCTAACTCCCTCCCTCTTTCCCTTTAGTCCCTTTCCCCTCCCCGTTCTTATTTACTGCTTTAATTTATATAACACTGTTATTTGCTAATTGTTTACATTTAATATTAAATTGGCATTCCGTTCATAAAACTCCCCCACTTGGGACCCTCTTAATTTCTCTTTAAGGTGATGTCGTGCCTTTGCACTTCTCCCTACTCTTTTCAAACCAAAATTTAGAGAGTAAGCACTTGCGTGGTGAATGGCGGATAGTCTTACTACCGTTGGACCACGTGCTTCTCGCATAAGAATACCCAGTCCGTGTCTAAACCCACTCTTTAGAAAACTTAAGATAGAGCTTTATCCACCCCAAAAGTTAGAATCATGCATGCATAAGCCCTAGGTAGTTTGACCCCAAGGGGGTCAACCTACATAATAACAGCCACCCTGTTAGGTCTAGAGGGTCCAATCACCCTCCAAGACAAAATACTGCATATTATGTGTCTATGTGATTGTCGTAATTAATCCAAGCCTAATTATTGTCAAACTGGAGTTTTAGAACATGTTTTGTCTTTCTTGCATGCAGAACTGAAATGGCCCTCCCAGACTTTCCTGACACTCAGATGGTGGCGGATGTCAATCCCAACCTTCGACGATGGTGGGAAAATATGAGGCAAGATTATGCTACAGAAATAGCCCGATTGGTGGGCGGATTGACTTTCCTCATCTATGTCCTCCCAGACCGACATCTTATCAAGGCACTGCTAAAATTCTGGAATCCAATTAGGGCAGTTTTCAAATTTGAACACTTCGAACTGACCCCAACTATCGAGGAAATTGGGGGTTTTACTGATCTGAAGTATTATGGGGGAAGCATGATTATACCCCACAAACAAACGCCTAACAGGTTCTTGAGAGCTTTAGGACTGAAGCACATGCCGTGGGTGATTACCTTGGATTACAATTGGGTTTCGATGGATTTTCTGTACTCCCGATTCGGACATCAAGACGGATACAAAAATTTTAGTGAAGACTTCTTTTGTTCAGTGGAAGCATGGGGAAAATATCGCGTAAATGCTTTTGCCATTGCATTATTGGGCACCCTAGTCTTCCCCAAAAAGGACGGAAGAATAGACACTTCCTTGGGTCATGTGGTTCAGGTATTAGCTAGAAAGCGAAGCAATGCGACTCTGGTGCCCATGATCGTCGCAGAGATAATGAGGGCATCCTCCAAGTGTGTCAAAGGTGGAACGTTCTTTGAAGGATGCAACATGCTACTCCAATTATGGGCCATCGAACACTTCCATCAAAATAATATTCAAGGTGGGCTACAGAACAAAATTCACAATCATTCAAGAAGAATGGTCGGGTTTGTTGCTCCTGAGGGGACTGAGGAATGGTATGCTTTCCTGAGAGACTTTTCTGCTCTTCGCGTTCAGTGGATGTACCCCTGGTTAGACATATATCACGCCATGACAAGAGGAGAGGAATTGTGCTATCTTGAGCTTATTGGTCTGACTGGTGTCCAACCATATGCTCTATTGCGAGTTCTTCGACAGTTTGGGCAGATCCAAAGGGTTCCACCAACAGATGACATGAGGGCCTCCGAGTATGATTTTGGGCCAGGAGTCCCACAAGTTCGTGGCATAATGAGGAGGTGGGTGAGATCTATCGACATCCGCATTTTGAGGTATCAGCCTCACATCACACCAGAGTACTCCGAGTGGATTACAAGAGATGCTGAGGAGATTGATCAAGATCCCTAGAAGACTTATCATTTTATCTTTTAAAAATTTATTTCCCTTGTTTGTCCCTTAAGCCTAGCTTTTGTCTTTCTCGAAAGTGTCGGATGTTCTAGCTTTCCCTTTGTTTCTGTGTTATTTCAAGGAATAAAATAATATGTTTTAATTATTTATCTCTAACTCTAAAACTCCAACTAATAATCTAAGGCTTGGATTAATTATCGAGAATCATTTGCTTGTCGCGTTAGGCCTACCTCTGGTTCAAAGAGGCTCCCTGCATTTTAGGGCGTTTATTTTTGTTCGCTTAAGTAAATACATACTTTTATTATCATGACACTAACTTTATTTTTTACTTCTCTTATCTCTTTTGTGCTTTTTCCCCTTTCCCAAAGGTTGATCTGTGCACACACCCTGGCCTATCACACACGATCGAAAGGTCCTCCGCCTACTCCTCCAAGTTTGAGTCATCAAAGAAGGGATAAAATGACTGACGATAATGCTATTGAAAGAGTGGAGTCTTCTGAAAGGGGAGTCCAATCTGATGATCTAACTCTAAGGCTGGAAAGGAAAATTCAAGAGTTGGAGGGTGAAATGGCCAGCATGCGCAACTTGGCCAGACTATCCATTTCTCTCGGCACTCCTTTCGGAGAACACATGGATGACCCAGTCACTACAACTCAAACCACCTTCTCAAATCATCTTCCACCAACTCATCCAACCCCCCAAAACCAGTCTAACCCTACTTATATACCCCCGTTAAACAATCATCCAAACCCACATCAACTAAGCACTCATGAGCCAACATGGTATCCACAAAACCCTACCTACGTTCAAGATATGCCTCCCAAGTCCACTGCCAACATCTTAAAAGCCCATGCCTCTGGAACTCACACTCATAATCCTATATATGTCGAGACATCCCCTTTTGTCCATAACTACCATGAATCAGAATCCTCTCAAAAGGATATGTTGATTAAATCCCTAACTGAGAGACTGGATAGTCTAAGTAATCGCATGCGACATGTAGAAGAAAGTAAAAAGGTAAGTGGCCTGAGTTATGAAGATCTGTGTATGCACCCAGATGTCGAGTTGCCAGAAGGATACAAACCTCCGAAATTCGAACTGTACAATGGTATTGGAGATCCCAGGGCTCATCTGCGCATGTATTGTGATAAACTGATAGGAGTGGGAAAGAATGAAAAGATTAGAATGAAACTGTTCATCAGAAGCCTCACAGGGGAAGCCCTAACATGGTATATAGAACAAGACTCACGAAAGTGGACAAAATGGGAGGATTTGGCTTCGAGTTTCATGGATAGGTTTGGGTTCAACATTGAAAACGCACCAGACTGGTTCTATATTCAAAACCTAAAGAAGAAGCCAAGTGAGTCATTCCGAGATTACGCTATAAGATGGAGGTCCGAAGCTGCTAGAGCTAAGCCTCCCATGGAGGAATCTCAAATGAAGGATTATTTTATTCGGGCCCAAGAACCTCAATATTATGATAGAATGATGCTTGTGGCAGAAAAGAGTTTCACAGATATCATCAAATTAGGTGAAAGAATCGAGGAGGGTATAAAATATGGCACAATTATCAACCTAGAGGCTTTACAGGCCACCAACAAAGCCTTGCAGTCTGGAGGTGTGCCTGATATTCGAAAGAAGAAAGAGGTGGGTTCGGTAATGATGGCACATAAAGCTCCCACAAGACGTCAAATTTGGGCTCCGCCACTTCCCCACTATCCTACGTCTTCATCCATCACACCTCCCCCCTTTTATCCACCACCTACTCCTTATCAAGCTCCTCCCACTCCATATCAACAACCTGCATACCCCGTTTATCATACTCAACCAGGATATTTTCAAACACCTCCACCTCCACCCCCTCAACGACCAAACTACAGAAATCGTCCCAACTTTGAAAGAAAACCTACCAAAAACTACACTCCTCTGGCTGAACCCATAGCACAACTCTACGAGAGACTGAAAGAGGCTGGCTATATCACTCCTATTCCTGCTTTGAATCCAGACACTCAATCCAAATGGTATGATCCAAATAAAGTTTGCGCATACCACTCAGGAATGAAGGGACACACAACTGATGCATGTCGCGCATTGAAGGATAAGGTTCAAGACTTGATTGATACTAAGGTCATACATTTGAAGGATCCTATGCCAAATACATCCAACAATCCACTGCCAAATCATCAGTGAGCATGTTGAAGTTCCATCTTAAATTGCGCCATCTAAGGAAAGGGTTGCCTCGCTTGAGTCACATGAGGAAAAACATCTAATAAACCAGGAAATCTGGCCTTCTTCTATTTCAAGTGTTTTTATTTAATTCTCTTTCATCCTTGTATTTGGAACTACGTCAGACCTGATTCCCGTTTAAGAGGGATACGTAGGCGCTCCTTTGGAGTTCGGTCTTACCATAATAAAAATCTTATTCCCCCACTTGACCATGGACCGGGGCAGAATTTTTGAGAGGATTTCAAAAATTCTTTCGAAAGAAAGCATAAGTAGACAAGACACTGGGGCAGAATTTTTGAGAGGATCTAAAAAATTCCTTAGATTATTTTCTACAAACTGGGGCAGAATTTTTGAGAGGATCTCAAAAATTCCTTAGATTATTTTCTACAAGCTGGGGCAGAATTTTTGAGAGGATCTAAAAAATTCCTTATATTATTGGGGCAGAAATTTTTTGAGCAGTTCTCAAAAATTCCGAACTAAGAACCGACAACAAGGACATTAAGGCGAAAGGCAAGAGATGTGTGGGTCGAGGCATGGCTACAGATCAACCTCCCTTTTTCAAACTAATGATTTTTCTTTGAGTGTAGACTGGCATACATGCTTGGAAAAGCCTCTTCGTATTATACAAAGCAATTGACGTTTTCTCACAATGGGCGAAGGTCAGATCATCTTATTTCCTTTTACATCAATCTACTTCTTGTTGCTTCTGAAATCGTACTTGGCCTACCAAGATGACATGAAAATGAACTTGCATTTGGCCTACTTAAATAAAATTGCATTATGCATTATTTGGCCTACAAAAATCACAAAGAAAATATATACATTTTTTGTTATGTACAGTGGCCCACTGAAAATTTTATTTTTTTGCATCGGCCTACTTAAATTTCATGAAATTATCCTTTTCTACATTGGCCCACTAAAACTATATGAGATTGCATTTTACATTGGCATACCGAACATTGCATTCTTACATTGGCCTACTGAAAAGTGCATTTTGCATTGGCCTACTAAATGCGCATGAAGTTACATTTTGCATTGGCCTACTAAATCGAATAAAATTTGCATTTTTGCATTGGCCTACTAAAAATTTTGAAAATTGCACTTTCACATTGGCCTACTAATATTACTGAAGATTGCATCTATGCATTGGCCTACTAAAATTATTAAAAATTGCATTTTTGCATGGGCCTACTAAATTTGCATGAAATTACTTTCTGCATTGGCCTACTAAACTCGCATGAAAATTGCATGGGCCTACTAAATTTACATGAAATTACATTTTTACATCGGCCTACTGAACTTCGCATTTTGCATTGGCCTACTGAAATTATTGAAAATTGTACTTTCGCATTGGCCTACTAATATTCTTGAACTTTGCATTTTGACATTAGCCTACTAAAATTGTTGCAAATTGCACTTTGCATTAGCCTACCAAGCTTACTGAAATTTGCTTTGGCCTACCAAATTATGTGAAATTCGCATTGGCCTACTAAGTTACGCGAAATTGCATTTTGCATAAACTGACATTTTTAAGCGAATAAGATTTCATATTTGGCCTACCAAGAACGCATTGAAAATTGCATGGCCTAGTAAAACATCACTTTTGGCCTACTACGTGGCCTTCTTTGAAAACTTTGCATGGCCTACTGAAATCATATTTATATAAGAAAATTTCTTTTACACGGCCTTCTGAAACTACATCTTACCTACTGAAATTGCATGGTCTCCTTTCGAAAATTTCACATTGGCCTGAAAAATCGCACGAAAATAGCATACCCTTAAGGCGTCATAGTCCAAAGGCATCATTCTCATAGCCTAAGGACATCATTTCATGGCCTGGGGATTTAATTTATGTTTATCATAATCCGAAGGTATCATCGTCCAAAGGCATCATCCTTCATGGCCTACGGACATCATTTCATAACCTGAGGATATAATTTACAATTAGCATGGCCCAAGACATCATAGCCTAAAACGTCATCCTTACCGTTTTATGGCAAATCTCATGGTCTAAATGGGAACTTGCATCATGTTTATGAATTTATTGCACTATTTAATATACATGTTCTAACCATTTTACCTAGTGTTTTAAAGGTTACAGATTTTGAATTTTATGGAGTTCTATATAGCATTCGGTTCGAATACATGTCTCTCGCAATAAACCCCTGACATTTTTTCACATTCCGTACTATGCTTTGCTCTTACTCTTCTTCTACCATTCTAACCACATCAACTATTTTAGTTTTCGTACTCTCGTACCCTCTTTCTCCGATAAAATTCCATCGGTCGGACAAAATCGGCTACTCCGTCAACTTTCTTTGCTCAACAATTCATCCTTCATTCCCGAGCAAAGAAGGGGCAGCTGTTGACACCCGATTTTGACCGACCCTTAACGTACTTTACGTTTTTATTTATTAAAAGAAAATTTTGCGAAATTAAAATGATTTTATATATTTGTCACTTGTCTACAAAAAATAAACAACAAACAATCGTTGTTTTAATGTTAGACGCGTATAGTATTTATTTATAAACGTCTTCTGAATCATATCCAAAACAACTTTCAAGCACGCTTTCATAAGAATTTATACATTGGTTCGATTCGTGATTTTAAATAAAATTTTATGTTAATCCAAGCTAAAATCCTTAAAATCCCATGAACTCATTTCAATTATGGTCACTTATTTATAAGCTTTGCATTTTTTTAAACCAAATTGAGCCAATTTATGGCTCAATTTTAAATTTTTGGCTAGTTTTTAAATCCGAATTACCAATGTATGGCCCAATTCTTAATATTTTACAATTCATGGTTAGTTTTTAAATTCGAATTACTAATTTACGGTTAATTTCTTAATTAGTGGCTATTCTTTAAATCCGGGTTGCCCCAAGTTCAACCCGAATCCGGATCCGACCCGTTTCCCCACTTTAAATACCCCCAAAACCCTAAAATCCCCATTTTTTCCCCTCTTCTTCACCAAGGGGCAGCCATGGCTGCCGCCCCTTCACCTCTACACCTAAGGAGGCGCCGCCCCTCCTTCCCCTCTCCTCTCCCTCTCCTCTCCCTCGCCACTGCCCCTCTCCCTCGCCACTGCCACCGTTGCCAGTCACCACGACGCGCAGCGGCGGCGCCCCTCTCTTGGCCCACGCCTCTGTCTCCCTCTCCCCGGCGCCGGCATAGCCGCCTTTGCCCTCTCACCGCCGACATCTCTCTCCCTCATCTCCTTCTCCTCCACCAAGCCGCCAGCGCAACCCCTAGCGGCGGCGCACGACCAACTCCCTCTCTCCATGCCGCCACCCACAGTCCCCGAAACAGCCGCCAAACAGCCCCGCAACCACCACCCCAGCGCCGACATCTCTCTCCCTCATCTCCTTCTCCTCCACCGCGACCCAAACCACCACCCAAACAACAACCCATAGCCCCGAAACAACGGCGGCAGTCGCCGTCCCCAGCAAAACCACCACTGGCGAGCTTTGCTTCGCCGAAAAAAACATCACCAGGGCAACCCCGGTGGACCAGGCGTAAATTAGCATTTGATTAAAAGTCCGGCGTGCATCAAAGAGTTCCGACCCGAATTCGGATCTTCGGAACCATCGTGGTTTGTCTATTTTATGATTTTATAGTGCTTACATTTTTGCTATTATTTTACTGGGGGTGTTTGTGTGATTTCTGACGGTATTTTGCTAACATTGCTGAGGTAAACTTATTAAATAATAGATAATGTTTTGATTTGGCTGATTAATTAGCATAATTTTGGGGACTGTTTTTTTTAGGAAATCGTTTATAACTGTAATAGCAAAAATGGAAGGTAAATTTTCAGTGATTTCTAGCCTACCTTATTTAGTCTAACAGACTACTCACTCCTGTTATTTTGGAAAAGAAATAAAATCAAATCATGCGTGATTAAGGGAATCAGTGAGATTTGGTTTAACTGATCTCCTTCCCTTGTATAGCCCCCAGCTCCCTACTATATAAGTGAGTCTTCTTGAACCAAGAAGACACACTTTTTCTCTGCCTGGGTTCTCTACAGAAAAAAAAAACAAATAAATAAATAATATTAATAGCAGTACTATCTTCCAGGAGTCCCTCTCAATCCTCCTCTCCTTGTCTGTAAAGAAGTTTGGCTTTTCTTCAGAATCCCGTTACTAATCTGTGACTGTGAGTTTTCTTTTAATCTTTCTTTCTTTATGTTGCAGCTTTCGTCGGAAGGAAGTAGACAGAGATTTGAAGACTTGTCTATTTGTTTTTTTTTGTATTATTTTTTTTACTTGGCTGCTTTCGTTTGAATTGTATTTTAATCCCCCTGGACATGTAATAGTAATAGTAATATGGGGATATAGTCAAAGGGGGAGGGGAGTCACGTGTTATCTGTTTTCTTTATCATTTGCTCACGAAACTCACATAGGAAATCTCGATTAAGGATTTGAAATAAGAAAATAAAAAAATAAAAAAAAGAAGAAGAATGCTCTGTGAATAGCATGCTTAACAAGCCTTCTCTTTTATTTGCCTTACAATAAGATTAGATATCATGCCTATGTTTTTGTTTGATAATATCATATGTTTAGGTGTCACGCTTTAGAACTTGTCTATTGTAAAAAAAAAAAATAGAGATAAAATAAATAAATAAGTAAATAAAAATATATCTATGCATGTATTATATTTTCATATCATGTTTAGGAGCATTTTTTAGTAGAAGTTATGTAATTAAACTATGCATATATTTTATCTTATTTATGTTGTATGGAATTCATGCGTAATTTATATGTTCTAGTCATGCTTTAGATGGAAAATTACGTCTTTTACTATTCTATAGAAATCATATCTTTAGGTTATTTGTTGCGCTTAGGGGATTTTATTTTCATAGAGAGCATGTTTATAGGATTTTATTTCAAATATTATTTTGTAATAGAATTTATGCCCATAGGAAATAAAGTGTTTTCCTTATAAAATTATCATGTGTCTAGAAATCATGTTTAGGATTCACTCGATATAAAATCATGCTTAAGTCTATTTAATATACTTAGAAATCATGTTTAGATTAAAAATCAGGCTTAAATCCATTTAATACACTTAGAAATCATGTTAGAATTCATTTGCTTAAAAATCGTTACTTAAAATCTATGTGACGTGCAAAGAATCATGCTTATAGGATTTGTAATAAAAAATGCTTTTATTCTTTTAGAAACATGCCTATAGGGTATTAACAACATTTCTTTTATTCGCTATGCATATGCATTTTGAGGCCTGTATGAAACCCATGTGCTAAAATATTTGTCTTGATTGTTTTTTATGATGCACGTCTAATAGGAAACCTAAGTTTGTTTTAGTCTAGAACCCACCAAAATAGAAGTCCAACGCCTCTTGGACACTAGGAGGGACGCTAGGCATTTTTAGGAAACGTTAGATTTTCTTATTTTTATTTAATGCGCCTTTAAGTTAATAAAGTGAACTTAGGAGGGGGTAGGGGTAGATAGGAATCGGAAATGATGAGTTAAACTCGTGCTCAATGGGACAAACTCCGGTTTTGTCCTTTTGGCTCAATTAAGCCATATGAAGCCTTCTCCGAATAATAGCCGAGTAACTGATCCGAGAATTTAAATAACTCAATCTATTTAATTATTGTTCATTTATTATTTGTTTACTTGATCACTTAGAATCAATTTAGAAAATTTTAAAATAAAGACCTTACTTGTTATTTGCAACCCCCACATAAAATACGAGACACGGTCGGGACCCGCATTTGCGGACCTCGAAGGGTGCTTAACACCTTCCCTTCGAGGTAACTTGAGCCCTTACCCTCTCTCTGGTTAAATGTGATCTTTAGGCTAGAATGGTGTCCTAATGCACCCAATCATTAGGTGGCGACTCTACATTATTTAAAAATCCCAAAAGAGTCGTTGCCACGACGTCGTCCAGGTTCCTATTTCTCCGCGAGGAAAAAATGGGGCGCGACAGTGCCCATGGAAAGTATAGCTCTTATTGATGATGGAAAGAAAGAATTAGCCAAGAAAGTTCACCGGTTGGCTAGGTTGGGTGTTAGGTTGAACGAAGTTGAAAGTGGTGGCATGGTGGTTGATGGTTCCAAATCTTCTTTAATTGCAAAGAGGCCAAATCTAAACAAGACCTTGACCCATTTTGGTGGATTTGAAAGCATTGGTAAAGGATTGCAAGGTGGAGGTTTTCTCCCAAAGGGGAGATGGTGTCCTTAGATTTAAAGGTAGGTTGTATGTTCTCGATGTTTATGGATTGAGGAAATTGATTTTGGAAGAGGCAAATAATTCATCTTATTCCATTCACCCAGATTCTACAAAGATGTGTAGAGATTTGAGGGAATATTGGTAGGGAAGTATGAAGAGAGATATTGGTAAGTTTATAGCTGGTTGTCACAATTTCCAACAAGTCAAAGTCGAATATCAAAAGCCCCGCCTAACCCAAGACATTGAAATTCCTACTTGGAAATGGGAAGAAATCAACATGGACTTTGTGATTGGCTTTCCTAATGTAAAAAGGCATTTTGATTCCATATGGGTTATAGTTGATAGAATGACAAAATTGGCTCACTTCCTACCTGTTAAGACAACTTATGCCGCCAAAGATTATGCTAAGTTGTACATTCATGAGTTGGTTTGATTGCATAGGGTTCCATTGGCTATTCTTTTAGATCGTGGTGCTCAATTTACTTCAAACTTTTGGAGGTCCACCCAAAGAGACCTTGGTAATAAGGTGAATCTTAGGGCTTGTGTTTTGGAGTTTAAGGGTAGTTGGGATGAACATTTCACTTATTGAATAGCTATCGCTCTAGCATCGGAATGACTCCTTTTGAAACATTATATGGTAGATATTGTAGGTCCCCGATTGGGTGGTTTGATGTAGGGGAAATGTCTATGTTTGGATTTTGGTATGGAGGATTTAAAGAAGATGAGGATGATAAGAGAAAGATTGAAGATTGCTCAAAGTAGGCAAAGGTCCTACTCTTAGCAATTTCAAGTTTGAGGTATGTGGATCTTCATCCATGGGTCTTTCTAACCATGGAGCCCAACTCTCCCTTTTTATGAGAATTTTATGATTTCAAGTCTTGATACTTTGTGGGTACTTCCTATTATGCATTATAAATATGAATTATGTTTGATTTCATCAAAAATTGATGTGATTATACATGAACATCTTTCAAGGTTATCCTATGACTTGATTGACTAATTAAGCTATGCATGAGATGAACTATGGATTTTTAAGATGGATTTCATCACATCCAACTAAGGGTTTGACTATTATGTCGGTGGGTTGTTTTGAATGCTTCTCTAGTGATCATATTTACTTCATCCATGTCCATTACTCTTGTATTTCATGATATTTAAGCCTAATTGCATACTCCTGCCATGTTTGACTACATTTACATGACAAGAATTCTTATGTTGAATGAAAGATTATTGCATGATATGCAAGAAAAGTATGTCCTGATAAATTATGGGCTCCCAAGCATGTATTGAATTCATGAAAAGTTCCCATGATTTACAAGTACGATTTTGAGCCCTTGTACTATATTTTACCCTCTTGCTAATGAATAATGTCTATATGAAGGGGCCAAGTATGATAAGTGTTTTTACCCTCATGTACAAGCTAATACTCACTTGAAGGGGTCAAGTTCATGAAAGAGATACTCTTATTATGTCTACATGTTTTTACAAGTTATTCAAGTAATGATTACACTTATAATTATGTTAAGTATTTTGTGGGACTTGACTTAGCACCGAAAGAGGTTTAAAGTGGACACTCAACCCAAGGGGTCCTTATATAAAGTCTTGGTCTCTTAGTTATATGCCACCATGTGTTCATGCTATTTTCCTACACGAGCTTTTACTAGTGGATCCAACTAGGACAAGTTACCCACCAAGGTGGGGTATGTTTTACCTTGGCAATTAGACCACTCCGTTTCTGGTGTGGAGGCAACATCAAGACTCTATGTAGTAGCTCATATGGTTTTATATGTCGATTAAGGTATCCTCCCATATATTCATGATATATGATGCAAGTTTGACTATCTTTAAGCATGGTTTGACTTAAGCATTGATCTGACATGTCACATTGATCTTATATCTATTGATTATGATTATGCATATTGTTTAAATATGACTTACATTCCTTAATGTATTGCACCCCACATACTTAGTAACTTCCAAGTACTAACACATATTATTTGCCTACATGACCTAACCATGTAGGGACATGAGTTCCTATTCATCTTCCTCCTCCACGTGTCTAGATGACTTGTTGAAGATTGCTATTGGTGAGTTCTCCATTTCAGGGATAACATCTACTTGATTTCATGCTTTGTTTAGACTTGTTTAATTATGGATATTTATCTTTTAAAAGTGATCCTGAGAGATGTCTTGGCCCCCATTCCATTCATGTTAGAGGTGTTGTTTGATATGGATATGTATGTTATGAGCTTGACTCCTACTATGTTTATGTAATTATGGAAGACTTCCCTTAGTCCTTATTCCTTTCTATGTGTTGATACTTATTGATAATGAGAAGGAATTCATAAGTCCCTATTGCCCCCATAGCGTGAGTCATACTTACTCGCCCCTTAGTCCTTATCTGCTACGTGTTCATGCTAATCCTCTTCCCTATAACATCCCTATAGCATGAGTCCAAAGTCCCGCCTCCCCTAGAACTATTTGCTTGTTATTTGTTTATGCTTCCACAACCAAGGATATGCTATGTATGCTTAAGAGGCTTGTTTGGAGTCCCTTTGGGTTCCCCATTCTCCATGTCACACCTAAGGCCTAGCCTTGGGTCGTGACATTTATCTCTGAAAAGCCAACTACCACCATCCTTCTTTTCCACAGCACTAACTCTTCAAAAAATTCCTTCAATTCTTTCCCATGATCCTCCAAAATAACCTCTAACCTATCCATCTTCTGTTTTTGGGCCCCAATCAACTCCCTTTGTATCTTTTCAGCCTCCATTCATGGGGCCAATGCAGCGGCTATAGCCCTCTCAATCATCTTAGGCAGAGAAGACTTGACTCGAGTGGCATAGATGTCATCCGCTTTGGCTAATTGGACAATGCTCCAAATTGTAGCTTTTTTTATCAGGGTTGGTTCTCCATAGTCCGAGGCTCATATTGTATAGCAACAAGAGGAACTAGAATAGAAAAGGAAGGCAATGAGGGAGAGAAAGAAGATATACCTGCCTCAGATGTCGGCTCTGCAACGCCAGAGTCAAGGGCCTCAACGTCAACTATCAGTGTAGAATCAACCGGCTTCTTGCTGGCCCTGTCCTCTTTATCCCTCTAAAATTCAGCCTCTATTTGTCAATTATTAGTGGAGGCCAATGGAGTAATCTCAACATCAGTCTTGCTATTGAAGGGAACTCCAGCTTATCTACATAATGCGGTGATGAGGTTAGGAAATGAGAGTGAAGTCTGGAGCTACTTCGCTCTTGTGAGAATTTACGGGACAATTATCAAACCAATATTTAGTTTTTGGGGTCCATGATCCATCCAACCAATGTAGCTTTTGAATGTCGAAGAACCGACTCATTTTGGGATGGCATTAGGTTGTTACTGATAAACCAAAACCAGAATTGTGCTGGTATATTCATCTCTTTCTTCTTAATTATAGCTCCTTCCTCCAACCACGAAGGCTCTGGAATACCAATCATCGGGGCCAACCAAGCCTTCAAATCATCTAGGGTCCTATTCTCGACCACGCTGGCAAAGTCATATTTGATTCTTAAGGTGCAGTCGAAGAAGTCATTTATGTCCGTCTCGCTGCATGGGACGAGCACACCTCTCATTTCCACAACATCGACATGCTTTGGGGCTATTTTATTTCTTCCAATGCTCTTCGAAATCACCCAGGCATATGCTTCATGAAATTCATGAATCCAACTTGGTATGTAAGGATCCCGAGGTATGGGGAAGTATTGGAAATGATGAAGATTTAGTACTTCCCACACCTTGGGATACCTATCAATACCCCATCTATTGACAATCGTCTCTCCTCCAAAATCGTTCTAAGACCCACTGCTTTTAGCCTGTTCAAGTGTCTCGGGGCTATGATCTCCTAAATTATCTATGATTTCTAGAGGAGAGGATCATGGAGAGCTTTGGATCTAGCCTCTATTCGTCGCTGTTTGGGACTCAACTCTGAAGATGGAGGCTCATGTGTTGAAGCTTTGGATGCAATATGTTTTTGTCTAGCCATACTCTGCAAAATAAGCTCGATCATGTGTGAGAATCAAGTGTATGAAAGAAGGAATCAATAATAAGCTTTAGTGAATCATGCAGTGCAAACTGGTTGATTTGCCTGCCAAACATGTTCGGGGGATCACTAAACTGATTTGGCGATCAAATAGACCATCACCCTTTTTTTTTAACTATTTTCAGACTTCAAAACACAATCACATTTGGCGATGGATGTGCAAATTTGTTGATCTTCCAAATTAATTCGGCAATGGAAAATACCATCGCCGGAATTAACAGGTGTTATCATTAAGTATCAGGCAAAAAAGGTAGTGTGGTGCATCGTCGAGTCAACTTCGACAGCTAAAACGACCACGCCGAAATTGACTGGCAAGGCTAACATTCTCTCAAGTCAAAATTCAATCATAGTACACAGCATGAGGGAAATTTTCACACACTACCCCACCAACACAATATCATACATGCTCATAGGTTCATTTCTATCTCAACAGGCTTACCATGACTTTGAATTTGATCAAATGATGACTTTAGCCTTAAGAAAGACATCACCCACTCTATCATCGAATAAGTTCAAGTCATTCAATCAAATTTTGGGGTTACTCAGACTTCACCCACGACCCACAAAAGCAATCAAACTCAACAAGCATGTATTAGCAATTATGATCAAGTCTTTCATGGAAATATCCCGACAAAAGCTACTAAACAAGACATCATGACCGAATTGGGACAATCCACCATCTCATACAAGTATTAGCCAACACATTCATCAAATCAAACTCAAACCCATAGAATATACCCAATCAATTTCACAAATTATCAATAGAGTCAAGAACCCAAACAAAATAAGTACACTAAAGACATAGAGTTCTCCAATTATCAAAAGACATAGCCCACATGATTTCCAACAATTTTCCAACTATACACTATGATTCTTAACCTTTCAAAACCCTACTCCAATACTTATTAATCAATACTAACTCAAAATTTAAAACAAAGGCCCAAGAACATACCTCAACGATGATGTACTGACAATGAGAATAACAAAGCAGGATTTTTGTTATTAAAATCCAAACAATCCAAAGAAGAGCGCAAAGTTAAAGGATTTTGACTTGCTTAGGAAGTGAAAAAGAGGGAATATGAAGAGTTAAAGGTTGAAGAATTTGAAGAGCATTTAAGTAAATTGGTCAGGAGCGAGATTCGGCGATGCCGAATTACTCCACCTTTACATACAATGATGCACCAAATGCGTTCAAGACTGTTGTTTTTTTACAGATTTCAAACCTTTTCCTCTATATCAAAAGGTGGTGAAATTTGTCATGACCTATCCGATTCGGCGATCTACCAAATTGCAACTTTGACCGCCAAATTTGACAGCACCTAATGAGTCATTGAATGACTCAAAAAGCGGTTAAACTAGTTGCTACCATTTCAACTTGACGATCTGCCCGATTTGGCACATTATGTCATCCTTTTGCCTCCACATCAAATTCCTCCATTTCAAATACCTGCACAAGTATCACCCATTATTCAAAAGAAAAACTTACCAATCATCCTTGGGTTACCTCCCAAGAAACTGTATTTAATGTTGTGGCACGATGTTATCCTTCTCAAATCATGTAATCCAAGATCGATCAATCACTGACGCCATTTGGAGGTCCTTCGCTTGCTTCATAGCTTTGCAAATGTTGAACATAACATCCTCCTTATTCACTTGAAACTTTGAATCACCTCTTTCAACATCTACCAATGCACTCCCCATAGCCAAGTGATTTACCAAGGATGATGGGCACATCCATATCTACTTGGCAATCAATAATTACAAAATCAGGTGGCAATATAAGTTTATCCACCTTTACCAAGATATTATGTAAAACTCCTACCGATCTTTTGATGGACCGGTCGGCCATGAGCAATCTCATAGTCATTGGTGAAGGGGTATCCAATCCATCTCTTCAAAGATGGCTAAGGGCATGAGATTTATGCTAGCACTGAGGTCGCACAATGCCTTGCGAAACTTACAAGCCCCAAGGATATATGGAATTGTAAATGTGCTAGGGTCATTCTTCTTAACTACCAAGTTATTGGTCAAAATCACACTACAATTTTGTGCGACTTCAATTGTTTCATATTCTATGATTCTCTTCTTGGTGAGCAATTCTGTTGTAAACTTCGCATACCACGATATCTCCTTAAGAGATTCTACCAATGGGATACTAATGGAAGGAGAGTTGGACATGGATAGGAATTTCTAGAACTTGGTGTCTTTCACTTTTTTCTTTAGTCTATGAGAAAATGAGGGACAAATGTTGACCTGAGAAGCCTTCAATTTTAAGGCTGAGTTAGCATTCCTGGGATTGCTAAGAGAATCACTTTCTTCACTCACAAATACATCACCATTTTCATTCACAATCACAATGCCTTCTTCCTTTTCTGATTCTTTGGCACCTTCAAACAAAGAAGCCTCGACTCCATCTCCTACCTCAACACTTGGTTGTCATGACCTAGACCTAGGATCTAGTCATGACACGAAAAATGTGACACCCGAATGCATCCCATTCAAGTCTTGTGTTCATATCGTAAGCATTTATAAGGTACAATAAGCATACAAAAGAGATTAAGCAAGCGAAAATGCAGATAATCAAGTGTAGGAAAATACATCATATGAATTCATGCCTCTACATCATAAATCTTAGCGGGGTCTAGCAACTCACCCTCAAGATATACATCAAAATTAAATAATAAGGTCTCAACATAAAAGACATGAAACGTATCATAAGGGTTTGTTCCCGAAGCATGTGAAATCACCTAAAGTCTTCAAGCTTAGGAATCCGAATGCTAGCCTCAATATGGAATAATATCCTCATCGTTTGTCCCTATATGTTTAGATCATGTAGGAAATGAAGTATGTGTTAGCACATAGAATGCACTAAGTACGTAGGCATGCCACAAATCAAGGACATCACAATAATATCAACAACAATATACCCAGTGGAATCCCACAAGTGGGTCTACGGAGAGCAGAATGTACGCAGACCTTACCACTACTTCATAGAAGTAGAGAAAATGTTTTCTGGGAACCCTCAACAACCCATAGGCGGAATAAACTAGGATAGAATATGTATGAGCATACAATTCAACAATCATGAGAAGAAGCATCATAACTCCATTCATAAGACCATATCTGGTAATAAGACCATAACGAACATTCATAAGACCATACAGACTATTACATGGAATCTCGATGCTCACTCCACATCAAGCTAAGAGGAGTCTACTTTACTAAGATAAACTTGATTCTCACCCTATAGGCTCTATCCCAGCATGACGAGAACAATCATTTGACCCCACCCTTTAGGATCTATCCTAGCATGGAGAGTGTCCATTATATAAGCCAATTGGATCAAACAACATACCTTTAAGGCATAAAACATGAACATCATTTCTATGGTGGCATATAGTTATGGGACTTGAGAATTTGTATAAGGACCTTTGGAGATAATCCCCCTCACATAAGTCCACCCCGTACTAAGTCATATTCCACGAAATACATAAAACAGGGATATACATAACTTTCAACATAGTTCATACTTTATAAAAAATTATACTTTCATAGCTTTCAAAATAATCGTCATAGTCTTTCATGAAACATCATGTCATAAGAATAGTCTATCTACTTACTTTCATCATAATGTGGGTAGATATTCCCACCTTAACATCATTATAAACATTAGGGTTTTCATCACCCTCTTTGTCATAGTATCATCATAGCTTTCATAACATCTTCAAGGTCATAATATCACCATTTAAAACATGCTTTTCATACTTGAGATCACAGGCATAGAAATACATAGCTTTATCATAGGAGACTAGGGCTAAGTGTGGGCTCATGGACGTTCAAGTAAAAAACATGCAATAGAGTAGGATTCATAGACAAAATATGCAGTTCAAATCAAATTAAATCATTAACAAAGGAACCCACATAAAATCATTAAGCCCTAATCACGTATACTTTGAAATCACATACACATTTTTTTAAAAAATCATATACATCTTGAAATTCATCATAATTCATGCACAATTAGTCATAGTCATCATATAGAAATCATAATCCATGCATTCGACATCATATCTTAAAAGCCCATACAAAATCACTATGAATTTTGATAAAAAGGAAGATTTTGGATTGGGCTTCATGGATGAAACTAATCCTTGAATGAAGCCCTATGATGTCGCTCAACCCGGCTGCTCTAATGAAGCTGGGGCAGTCGTCATTAACATAATAACCTAACTGAGAGGTTGTGGTCGAATCCCACAGGGAATTGTAGTTTAAGATAAAGTGACTCGTCGGACTAAGCAATTGTAGGATCTAGAGGTTGCAGTAATTAAAAGTAAGAATTGAACTAGACCATATCTAATTTAACAATTTAATCAACAAATAAGGGAAAATGTTGGGGATGTGCAAATATGGGAATCAATCTACCAGCTGGGTCTAAATATTTGACTAAAAGAGATGATAATAAGAGAATAGGCTAAGTTTCTTGTAACCCATGATCAGCTATGATCCATGAGTGTTTCATATGATTTAACTACGATATCATACGCGAACCACCAAGGACATGCTTGGCCTAAGAAGTCTTAGCAAAATCCATAATACCTTGGCCATTGAATCCATGGTTGTGGACTTCAAATGAAACCCCAAGAGGTTTCCAACCAATATATCCATTCCATACTCTAAATCATTCTGGATAAGGCAATAATTAGAGATCTAAAGTACAACCCAAGTTTGTAACCTTGGAAATTATAGACGTAACATAGGAACAGATGTATATTCACTCAAATCAACTACAAATAAGTCAAAATATCAAATAACCCAATAGATAAATCAAAGACCCATGTCAAGAGCACACCCCCAACATGGGGGTTTTAGCTACACGTGCTAGAAATTAAAGATTTGATACCAAACATAGCAGTTGCAGTCATGGGTAACAAAATTGACTAGAAATTAGTTGATTATCACTATCCTATCTACTCTAATTTTGCATCAAATAGCTTGAAAACCTTATCAGCCCTTGTATTCTAAAGGGAAAGTTCTCTGTACTATTCTCTAAAAACTAAGAAAAAGAATATGTTCTAATATGATATGTATATTGTCCTTTCTAAATTGCTTATATACTCTATGCAAATGTGTGAGAGTTTGTGCTATAAAATGTCATTCGGTGGTCAAAGTCAACTATCATCGAGCACTCTAGTGATATACCAAATGTTCACTTGACTGCTTTCCTCTGCATCTTCACAAGGCTTTCTCTTTTGCAGCATTAGGCAATGGTTCTTCACTTTGCGGATTCACCGGCGTTCCCATCACATCGCCTTCTTATTAGGGTTTTAGCGCTTTGAGTGCTGCAACTTTGAGCGATCTCCTGTGCCATTCGGCAGTACACTAAATATAATTTACGATATCAATTCTGATGACATTCTTGACTTGAGCTGAAACCTTAGTTGTTGCAATGCTAGGTGGTCTCTCTGAGTGTTCGGTGGATCATCGATTGTGTAGGTGATGCTTCTTTTATCCGCCTTTTTGCACTTTTTCTCCCTCTCCAAGATTTTGCCAAGTATTGTCCATCTGTGCATTTTTAATCCCATTTTCTAACATAACACATGCATCTTCGTTAGAGATTAGAAATAATAGCGCACTAAGGACAATGTTTCTTTGCAAGCTAACCCCAAAATCAGTTGGAAATATGGACTCATCAACACCCCCAACTTAAACCTTTGCTTGCCCTCAAGAAAAATCAAACATCAGTTCGTCTAATTTTGGTGCTTGCAAACAGGTCTACAGGGAGCAAAACATACATTTTCACCTTTTTCATCCCTTCTAAAATTTCTACAAACCACTTATGTGACGTTGAAGCCTCAAGAAATGACCAAGGAGTAATCAAAATATGGCTATGATCACAATTGCTCATGTAGTTGCTGATCACTACGTAAAGGCATCACCATTTGCCTTCAATCCAAAGAATATATTGAACACACAAGATTATGAGATTACTTTCAAAGGATCTCTTCAACTCTCACTCTCCTAATTAAGGAATAGCAGTTAAGCTTCCACCCATAAGATTGCCCTTATTCCCAGTCGGAGTTCACTTGACTTCCGTCCGGACTAAGATCCCAAAGGACTTTGTTAGTACTGCAATAATGTAGGTTTAAGGTTGGGTAGGATAGAATATGGACAGTAGTGACTCATCCCTCCTTAAACTCTAGATGTTCTTTTCAGGCTAAAAGGTTTTTTTGGTCGTCCTCAATTCTTCTCCTTTTGACATCTCTTTTGCTTCTGAGTTATCATCCTAAGTGTCTCCCCTTTTTGCATTCTTTCTCAAAATTTTTGGACGGTCTTCAATTTTCAAGAACATTTGTTTTTCAATTCAATTTTTTTTCTCAAGAAAAATATTTTCACTTTTCCCTTGCTTTCATTAATTTCTAGGACTCTGCATGTTCTTTCATTTTTGTCCCCTTTTTTCCCGACTATTTCGTGGGAGACACCTCCTTCTTTCAAATAACACCCCCAACTTAGCCTTTGGCCACTGCTCAGTCCATTTCAAGCTCAAGGAGAGATCGGTAGGGAACAAGAAGGAATTATCTTTCACAAACATGAGTTAAGGTTATAAGGTTACCAAAGAAAGGATCAAGGCTCAAAGGGCTTCACTAAGGATTTATTTCATTGTCAAAGGATGTCACTATGGTCAAGTGGACTTAGTGGAACCAAAGAAGGCCTAAGGTAATAAGGTCCTTTCCTAATCCGGAATCAACCAAGTTACTCCTCAAAACAAACCGGACAAGTTCTAGATGTTGCAAAACATGCATTTTAACAAAATTTCTAATCCTACATTGGCAAAATGAATTTGCATTTAAGCAATAGCAACACACTTGCAATTTTCGATCCTCGCATATCCAAGCTCAATTGCTCACATACTTAACTCAAGATGTCTCAAATCTATGCATGGACTAATTTATCAAGAACAGACTAATTAGCGAGCGAGTACATGCTCCTCATCCATGGCACCATCCAAATAAAAAATATGGAACATCGAAGCTCAGATTGCTAAGGACTAGAGACACGATATTAACATTCGAACTGCTTGTCAGTTATGCATGGGGTTTGCCAAAATTCAAGGACATCATTTGCAATCATTTATCCATTCAATTCAAAAAGAAGAAAGAAAAGTAAAAATAGAAAAATTAATATTACTCTATTACAACACAAATTAAAATTTATTCACAACCCAAAAAGTTAAAAATTGTCTCAATATTCATCAACACCTCAAACATCAAAGTAAACACCATTGTCTCATCCACCTCATAAAAAAAACATAATCTAATAATCATCCAAAAGATAAGGAACTCCACATGCTCACCCCCTCCTAAAAAAATAAATGTTTCCCTCAATTTGCAAAGGGCAATAGAGATTAAGCATAAGAGAAAGAAGTGTGTATGTGAATCCCCCTATCAGATCGATCCTAAAGTGGTGGCGGTGGATCCTACTGTGGTGGTGGTGGAGCTGGAGAAGTGGTCATGAGGGCATCAATGTCCTCATCTACCGGTGTACTCTAGAGATAAATCAAGTCCGCACGTGCTTAGGTGCACTCACACCAGATGTTCTTATCATGGACTTGTCTAGGACAGATGCTGCTTTAACAATGTCCATAGTTTGGCTCTTTACCCAAGCTAGCTCCTCATGGTCCTCTTGGCTAGGCTCCGCTCACACTGCCTCTTTATCAATTTCTAGGGTGCTCACCTCCTGGATTGCTTCACCGCCATCACCCGGAACATTTATGTTCAACTCATCATTCGGGACCACAACCACATCTACTTTGAGTGGATATTTTATGCCGTCAAAGAAAGTACTCAAGTCTGTGGACCGGAGGGTTTCCACCTCCTTCTTCAATAAATTAAGATCGACTTTCAAAGCCGATGTGTCTGCACTACCACCACCTGCTTTCTCAACTGCCGCCACTTTATATTTCAAGCTGGGCAACTCTTTCCCATGGTCATCAATCATCGACTCTAGTCTACTATCCTTAGTTTGCGTGCCTCCATTAACTCTTGCTAGTTTGCCTTAGCCTCAACATATGCCCTCAAAGCTAAGGCTATGGCTGCCTCAACTAGCTTAGGCACAGATGACTCAACCCTAGTGGGCCGAAAATCAGCCACTTTGGCCAGCTGACCAAAAGAAAGAATAGTGGCCTTAGTGAGTGGGGTTTGACCATCTGTGGCATGTGCCTCTGTTTGTCTCTCAACGGATGGAATAGAAGTAGAAGAGAAGTGTAAAATAGAGGAAGGAGAAGTTATACCTGCCTCGGTACCTAGCTCTACACGCCATACTCGATGGCCTCAACATTAACTACTGATGTTTTGTCAGTCGGCTTATTCCTTGCACTATCCTCCTCATCTCTCAAAAACTTAGCCTCAATCCATCACATGTCAGTGGATGTCGATGGAGTTAACTCCACATTACTCTTCTTGTGCCTAGGCACCCTGGCTTGCTTACACAAAGTTGTGATGAGGCTTGGAAATGGTAGAGAGGTTTGCTCTTGTTTTTCCTTGGTAAATATTTCTGGAGCAATAATTGACCCAAGATTCAACTCTTTTCGATCCATAATGCAACCAACCAATGTAGCTTTGGCATGTTGAAGTATCAACTCATTCTGGGAAGGCATCAAATTTCTACTAATGAGTCTAAACCAGAACTGCGTTGGTATGTTCATCTCCTTCTTCTCAATTATTTCCCCCTCCTTTAACCACGAGGGGGCTGGAATTCCAATTAACGGGGCCAACCATGCTTTGATGTCCTCAAAAGTCTGGAGCTATATAAGATCTTCTAGGTAGCTCCAACTCCAAAATGTGCAACCCAGAATATCATTAATTTCAGCATCATCACATTGGATTCGCACACCCCTATAACCTCTTATTTATCATAGAGGTTTTAGCATGATTGGCACTCTGCTTCTGCTCTTGGGAAGGACTTGTCCATAAGTTTCATAGAAATCTTAAACAAGATAGGCACGTGTGGATCCTAAGGTCTGGTGAAGTTTTGGAAACTATAGAATTAAGGACTTCCCAAACCTTTAGGTAATGATCAATTACTTCCTCAGTTGATAACTGTTTCTCTTTGAAAATTGTCCTGTGCCCTTCAACCCTGAGCCTATTTAGAAACCTCGGAGTTGTAGTGTCCTAATTTCTCTATGAAGATTAAGATAAGGAGTCATGTATGGCCTTAGACCTGGATTCATTTTTATATCTCTTCGGACTAGATTCCGCTGGCAAAGGTGATGGTCTAGTAGACTTAGCTAGAATATGCTTTGGCTTGGTCATCCTGCAAAACGTACTCTGACATGGTGTGAGTGGCAGTTGTTAAATAGTTAGGTGCAAAAGTTCAGCATAAATGAAACATTCAGGGTGGACCAGATTGTTTGAACACTAAACATACTTGGCAATTCGCCGAATTGATTTTACGGTCAAATAGACCATTGCCTTTTTGCAGAGTTTTCAGACTTTTAGGCTACCGCTATTTTCGGTGATATTCATGCACATTTGGCTATATGCCAAATTGATTCAGCGATGAAAAGGTCCATCGCCAAAGCAATTAAACATGAAGATCAGTAAATTAAGGCGATGCATGTGACAATTAAGCGCATCGCCAAGTTCACTTAGGCGGTCACGATCATCGCCAAAGGTGACTAGTATGGATCTGCATCCATTCACTCAAAGTTCAACAATTTTACACCAAGAACATGGATGAGATTCACACACTAACCCACAATCACACATCAATGCATGCTCATTTATTGATTATGACAATCACATGATTTCCATGACTATAAACTCAATCAAGTGATGACTTACCCTTAAGAATGATGTCACCCAATCCATCATTAGGGAAGTTCACTTTACTCAAAGGAGTTTAAGGGTTAGTCAAGCTTCACACATAACCCATTGGAATAATCAATTCAAATGAGCAAGCCTTTCCACTCTAGCATTCGCATGATCATGGTACTATCTCAAGTGAAAGTATTTAAGCATGATGACAACTATTAAATTGAGATAATACCCACGAAAATTCCACAATTGGGCAACAAATCACTCATTAATAAACCTAGCCCAAATCATAGGCACCACCAATTTCAACATGCATAGAGGGAATCAAAACCCGCAGTAAATCACTCATACATGCAATACAGGGTTTTGGCACCACCATAAAGATCTACCCAAACAGTATCCAACAAGATTTTCAAGCAATAAAGTATGTTTAACACATTCACAAACCCTGATCAACCTTATTATCAATGTCATTCTTCAAAAAGAATTAGAATCCTCAAGATTTCCTAAAGATGCTTTGGTGATGAATATCCATAAAGATTCCTCAAAGATGCTTCGGTGATGAATTAGAATTCTTCAACAAGGGCTGAAAACATACCTCTGCAGTGGTGAGACGCAATTAGAATCCTCAAAGATGCTTTGGTGATGAATATCCTCAACTTCTTAGTAAAAATTTTGCAAAGAAAAAGCTAAAAGATGTGTTTAGTGTATGAAAGGAGTGAAAAGGAGGGAAGGGGGAAAGTGAAAGGACTAGGGCATTTGAAAAGCCTTAAGTAGGTCGGTGAGCTGTGCATGTTCGGCGATACTGAACCACACTGCCCAGCACATTCGTCACTGAGCCAAGTGTGCTAAGGACTGCCTTTTTTAAACAGTATGCATACCTTTCTTTTAGTCTTGAAATGCGGTGAAATTAACCATTGCAAATTGGTTTTGGCTATTTGCTAAGTTGCCATTCAGTCCACAAAATTTGATAGCACCTCAGGAGTCATTAGATGACTCGAAAGGCGGTCAAACTAATGGTCAACTTTTCGACTTGGTGATATGCCGAGTGGTTCCATTGATCGCCCTCTTAGCTCTCCACTCTAATTTTTCTCTTTTTCAACCCTATACAAATCAACACCCATTATTTATGACTGAAAGAGGTAACTCCTCACCTTTGTTTTCCTCCCAAGCACTACCTTAGTTAAAATTGTGGCATGATGTAGTTCTTCTTTTTCATCAAGTCACCGCAGATTGGCTTATCACTGACAATACTTCAGGATCATCTCGCAGCTTTAGAGTTTTGCATAGATTGAATGCCACTTCCTCATCATTCACTCTGAACTTAAGATCTCTACTCTCTACATCCACAACAACTCTCTTGGTGGCTAAGAATGACCTACCTAAGATAATTGGCACGTCAGTATCCACCTCACAATCTTTGATCACAAAATCAGCAAGGATAATGAATTTGTCCACCTTCACCAACACATCATGTAAAATCCTTACTGGTCATTTTATTGACCGATTAGCCATGAGTAGTTGTATTCTTGTTGGTTAAGGGGTCTTCAACTCCAATTCCTCAAATATGGCTAAGGGCATGAGATTTATACTTTCTCCCAAGTAACATAATGCCTTGCTAAACTTTGAGGCTCCATGGTGCATGGAATAGTGAATGCACCTAGGTCTTCTTTCTATACTGCCAACTTTTGTGTTAAGATTGTACTACAATTGTGACACACTTCGATTGTCTTACACTCAAGAGTTCACTTCTTTGTGACCAACTCCTTCATGAATCTAGCATAGCCAGTCATTTCGATCTATGCTTCCACAAGTAAAACATTTATTGACAACAAGTTGAACATAGAGAGCAGTTTTTGAAACTTTGCATTCTTCTCTTTCTTCTTCAATATCTAAGGAAAAAGAGGATCAATCTTGATTTGAGGTGTTTTAAACCTCAAAGTTGGACTAGAATCTTTGGGGAATATTTTCTTGGCATTCACAACATCATCCCCACTTTTCTCTTGTTTATCACTCTTGGGATTGCCAAGAGAATCACCATCTTCAACATGAGCTTCATTCTCATCAACTTCAACAGTAATTGCACCTTCTTTTTCTCCCACTTCATTCATACCTTCTTCAACAACAAGTGATGGCTTTGTGTCTTCAACCACTTTCCCACTACGAGTAATGATAGCTAAGCATTGCTGATCATTTCCCTAGGGATTGGCCACTGTGTTACTAGAAAAATCTCCTTTTGGACGCTTATTTAGATAAGTCGATATGTTTTCAAGTTGAGTTTCTAGATGCTTAATAGATGCTGAATGTGATATCACTGTTTGACTCAACTGAAAAAGTCAGACTTTATCTCTTTTAAGACTTTATTAGAGGCTTCCACATTGCTCAAGATTCGGGTGAGCATATCTTTAGTGTGAAGATTATCTTGATTCATTACGGGGTCAGCAACTTTCACCCTATCATGAGGTGGAACATAACTATCTCCATCACGATTCCTCTAATCCCCAACTTGAGGTCGTTTGCCCATGCACGATCTCGCCATCCGGTGTTGTTGTTCCAACCTTGATTCTTGGGTGGCCTTGGAAAAGCTGGTCGAGAACCCACAATTTGGTTTCCATATAATGTACCTTCTCGTTGTAACAACCTTCAAATGGTGCACCGTCGAACATCACATCTCCAGCAGTTCCCACAACATTCACACTTTTACAATTTCCTCCCATGATATGCTTAGTGAAGAGATCAAGCTAAGTTAAGACTTTCGCCATGTTCTCATCCGTTTCTTTATCCTTAGCGAGCTTCTCCTTGGATGGATTGTTGTTCCCTGAAAGTACCATGTCATCTCTTGTGTACCATACTCGATTAATCTTTTTCATACCATCTAGGAGGTCACAAGCTTTAGTTACCGTTTGTGTCATTAGTCCCCCTCTCACCAACTGATCAGCTACTCCTTTATTAACTACGTCGAAGCTTATGTAGAAGTTTCGCAAAAGAATATGGTCCGAAACTCCATGGTCGGGACATTGGAGTAAGAGTTTCCAAAACTCGAGCCATGTTTCATGTAATGGCTCACCTTCCAGCTGCTTGAAGTTCTCAATACTTCTACTCAACTTTATCATCTTCCAGGGAGGGAAAAATCTTTCAAGGAATGTATTTTGAAGCTCCTCCCATGAAGTAATAAAATCATGAGGTAGCTTAGCCAACCACCTCACTACCCCTCTGGTGATGGAAAAAGAAAATAACCTCAGTCGAATGACTTCCTAGCTCACTTTACTGAAATTGAATGGAAGACACACATCAACAAAGTTCCTTAGGTGCTTATGAGGATCTTCATGGTCAAGTCCTCCGAACAATCCCTTTAGCTAAAGGAGTTGCAACATAATGCTTGTTATGTGAAAATTATATCCTCCGGCCAATGGGGGTAGTCAGATAGCACCTGTGCTTCCCACTTGGTGTCAGTTAACACCTTGCATATCATTCACATCTCCAACATTTTCACCATGGACACTCCCAGCGTCCTCCATTTTGACACCTATTTTCCAACAACAAAAACAACAAGAAAATAGTAAATTGTAGAATTTGGACGGTTGCAATAATCAAAAGTAAGAATTGAACTACACAATATCTAATTTGACAATTTAATCAACAAATAAGCGAAAATATTGAGAATTTCCAAATATGGAAATCGATCGACCAGCTAGGTGCAAATATTTGACTAAATGAGTTGATAATGAGTGAATAGGTTAGGTTGCTTGTAACCCATGATCAGCTATGATACATGAGTGTTTCTTATAATTCAACAATGACATCATACGCGGACCGCCGAGGAGACACTTGGACTAAGAAGTCTCAGCAAAACCCCGAATACCTTGGCCATTGAATCTATGGCTGTGGACTTCACCTGAAACTCCAAGTGGTTTCCAACCATTATATCCATTCCACACTCTAATCATTTTGGCTAAAAGGCAACAATTAGAGATCTAAAGTAAACCCCAAGTTTGCAACCTTGAAATTTTAGATTTAACATAGAAACGGATAAAAATTCACTCAAATCAACTATGAATAAGTCAAAATATCAAAGACCCAATAGATAAATCAATGACCCATATCAATTACACACCCCAGGCCCCCAACATGGGGGTTTTACCCATATATGCTAGAAACTAAAGATTTGATGCCAACCATAGCAGCTGCAGTCATGGGTAACAAGATTAAATAGATATTAGTTGATTATCACCAGCCAATCTACTCCTATTTTTCTTCCCAAAAGCTTGAAAACCCTACCAACCCTTGTACTCTAAAGGGAAAGTTCTCTGTACTACTCTCTAAAATCTAAGAAGAAGAATACGTTCTGACAAGATATGTACCATTCCTTTCTAAATTTCTTATGTACTCCACTCAAATGTGTGAGTGTTTCTGCTGAGAAATGCCATATGGCAGTCACAGACGACCATCAGTGAGCACTTTGTTGATGCTCCAAACGTGTACTTGATTGCTTTTCTTGGCATCATCATAAGGCGATGGTTCTTCACTCCACCAATTCAATTTGACTATTCACTGACGTTCCCATCATATCATCTTCTTGCTAGGATTTTTGGGCTTTGAGTGCTGCAACCTTAGGCAATCTCCAGTATCATTCGACAGTGTACCAATTATGATTTGCAATATCGATTTTGACCATATTCTTGACTTGAGCTGGAACCTTGGTTATATAACGCTAGACGGTCTCTCTGAGTGTTCGGCGGATTGTCGATTGGGTAGGTGATGCCGCTTTTCTCCATCTTTTTTCACCTTTGCTCCCTTCCCAAGATTTTACCAAGTATTGTTCATTTGTGTACTTCTAATCCCATTTTCTGACATAACACATGCATATTCATTAGAGATTTGAAATAATAGCACACTAAGAACAATGTTTCTTTGCAAGCTAGCTTTAAAATAAGTCTGAAATACAAACTCATCACTCTACATACCTCAAGCAGAATCCTTAAAATTGGGGAATAAAATCTGGAAAAACTTTGGTTATTCTTCAAGCTTTAGTTTCAATGGAACCCTGGACTTAGAGAGAAAATTATTGAGAACTCTTGAGAGAAGATTTTTGGAATTATAAGCTTTGAATGAGTTAGGAATAAGTCTTTATAAAGGTTAGGTCAGTTAGGGTACTTAGGGTAGCCAAAATGATGTAGTTTAGGACTTAGATGGATTGGAAAAGTTAAAAACACCCTTCAATAAAAATTGCCATTCCACCAAACCCCTTCTGAGGGTCGTGGAATGACTTATGGGTCGTATCTTACCTTGTAGGTCATGAGGTCACAAAAGTTGAGCTATTGGTTCTGTAGCTTCTGATCCATAATCATGCAATATGGCTCATAGATAAACTTATGGGTCGTAGAACTCTTAATAGAAAAACTCCATATTTACACAAATTGTGGTTCCTCCACCTACGAGACCTACTTACGGGCCATGGGAGAACATATGGGCTCATCTGCTAATTCATAAGTCAACTTCCAGAAATACTTCAGTTTTCCATTTTCACTGGGAACTTTCTACGATACCACCTACAAGTTTTGGATTCTTTTATGGTTGTAAACTGGCTCGTAAGTTCTGGCCATTAGTAATTTTTTTGTTCTTAAGTTTCCCAAGCCTAAAACATGGGTGTGTTACATTATCCCCCCCTCCCCCCCCCCCCCCCCCCCCCAGAATCATTCCTCCTCGAATGAGACAAAATTATGCTTGAATAAAGTAGAAACACAATCATCATCATAACATAAATGCAAAAATGCAACTTAATCATCATTTTCATAAAATTATCAAAATTATGCATCAAACATTATTCAAAAGTAGTTTTATGACTACGCATGCATGCAACTTGTCTTGGAATATACATTCGAGAGAATTTCAAAGGAATGACTTGTATAAATACCTTAGGCTTAAGTAGAAGGAAAGACGTACGGGTATCGTTTCATCATATCCACCTCAACCTACCAAGTAGAATTTTCAACTCATTGATTTCTTATAATACCTTGATGGATGCAACCTCTTTATTTCTCAATTTCTTCACTTGTTGGTCCAAAATCTCAACTGGTACTTCTTCATTTGTCAAGGTTTCGTCAATAGACACATCCTTTAGTGGAACAACAAAATTAGGATCACCCAAGCATTTTCTTAGCATTGAAATATAAAACATCGGATGAACCATGGCTAATTTCATAGGAAAATCCAATTCATAGGCCACCTTCCCCATCCTTCTTACTATCTCATAAGATTCCACATATCTAGGATTCAATTTGCCTTTCTTCAAAAATGCATCACTCCTTTCATTAGGGAGACCTTCAAATACACCCAATAACCTTCACCAACCTCTAACTCTCTTCTCCTAACATCGACATATGAATTCTGATGACTTTGGTTAGCCTTCAATCTTTCCCTTATGACTTTCACCTTCTCCATAGCATCAAGCACCAAATCTGGTCCAATTAAGGAAATTTCTCCCACTTCAAACCATCCTACCAGTGATCTATACTGCCAACCATATAATGCTTCAAATAGAGCTATACTGCTATTTGAATGAAAACTATTGTTATAAGAAAACTCAATAAGAGGTAAGTGATCATCCTAACTTCCTTTAAAATCAAGCACACAAGCCCTTTACAAATCCTCCAAGGTTTGCATTGTCCTTTCGGCTTGTCCATCAATTTAAGGATGAAATGCCGTACTTAATTTCACCTTCGTACCGAGGCCCTTTTGGAATGACTTCCAAAAATAAGAAGTAAATTAAGCACCTTTATCCGATACAATGTACAGTATCTCATGCAACTTTACCAATTCTTGGATATATACTTTAGCATAGTCCTTAAGACCATAAGAAGTATTTACCAACAAAAAGTGCGCTATTTTCATCGCTCTATCCACAACTATCCGTATTGAGTCGAATTGCCTTTTAGTCTTTGGCAAACCCATGATGAAGTCCATATTCACTATCTCCCATTTCCAAGTTGGTATCTCAATATCTTGAGTCAAACCACCGAGTCTTTGATGTTCTACCTTAACTTGTTGACAATTCGGACTTTCAATCACATACTTTGCTATGTGTTCATTCTATTCCAACAATACATGTCTCTCAAATATCTATACATTTTGGTGAATCCTGGATGAATAGAATACTTGGAACTATGAGCTTCATCAAGTATCCTTTCCCTTAATCCATCCACATCAGGTATAGACAATCGCCCTTGTCAACACAATCCTCCATCTTCCCCTTGTGAGAAGACTTCGTCCTTTTTGTCAACCACTAACTTCTTTAATTCTACCAAAGTATGATCCATGTCTTTCTTTCCTTTAATTTCTTCCATCAAAGATGATTCCGCCCCTTTAGGTACTAACATAACACCATCACTTACGCTACTCAACCTTACACCCAAACAGGCCAAAGAGTGAAATTCTTTTACCATTTCTTTATTTCCATCTTCGATATGTGTCATGCTGCCCAGAGACACTCTACTAAATGTAGCAGCTATAACATTAGCTTTGTCAAGGTGATATATCATACTCATGTCATAATCTTTCACATGTTTCAACCATCTTCTTTGTCTTGAGTTCAAACTCTTTGGCTAAATAGATATTGCAAACTTTTGTGGTAGGTGAAGATATCAACATGTACCCCATAGAGACAGTGTTGCCAAATAGTTAATGCAGACACAACAACTAATAACTCAAGATCATGCATCGAACAGTTCTTCTCATGCACTTTTTAATTTTCTTGAGGCATAGGCTATGACCTTTCCATATTTTATCAATACACAACCCAAGCCTATATATGAGACATCACAATATACAACAAAACCATCGAACCTTTGGGCAATGTCAAAATAGGAGCCGAAGTAAGATGATTCTTCAACATTTGAAATTTTTTTTCATATTCGTCAGGCCATTGGAATTTTGCCTTCTTTTGGGTCAGCTTTATCAAAGGAGAGGCAATGGAGAAGAATCCCTCAACAAACCTCTTATAGTATCCAACAAAACCCAAAAAGCTTCTAATATCAAATGGAGACAATGGTCAAGACTAATTTTTCACAGCTTCTGTCTTCTTTCGATCAACCCTAATACCATTACCCCAAATAATGTGACCAAGAAAGCCACCTCTCTCTACAAAAATTCACACTTGCTAAACTTGGCAAAAGCTATCTATCTTTCAATATCTGTAACAAAATCCTCAAATGTTCTTCATGCTCCTTCACATCCCATGAATATACCTATATATCATCTATGAACACCAGCACAAACATATCTAAATACAGTTTGAAGATCCTGTTCATCAAATCCATAAAGGTGATAGGAACATTTGTTAATCCAAATGACATAAGCAAAAATTAAAAATGACCATACCATGTTCTAAATGCCATTTTTGGAATGTCATCTTGCTTCATTTTCATTTGGTGATATCTAGACCGGAGGTTGATCTTAGAAAAGTAGCTCGCACCTTGTAGTTGATCAAAGAGGTCATTGATCCTTGGAAGTGGATATTTATTTTTTATGGTTACTTTATTCAATTGTAGATAATCCATGCACATCCAAAGTGAACCATCCTATTACCTTACATATAGTACGGGAGCACCCCATGGTGACAGACTATGCTTATGAATCCCTTATCAAGAAAATCCTTTAGTTGTTCCTTCAGGTCTTTCAATTCTACTGGGACCATTTGTAAGGACACGAAGTTTGTATGACCTTAATGAATCTTAGAAATTTGGTTCTGAGAGTTAGAGCAGAGAATCAAAATTCTTTAACCAGTTGGTCGCTCAATTGCTGCAAAGTTTTTTACCAAGGTGACACGTCATGGAAGCCTTCACAATCCGTGTGAGGGTGTACAGACCATGTAGAGGCTCCTTTAAGTGAACCTTGGCCTTGTCTGAGGTGTGTGGGCTTTAATATGGAGTTTGAGTCCAATACCACACATGGACCCCATACGGCTCGTGTGGGGCTTCACGGTCCGTGTGGTGCACCATATGGGTAGCCTTGGCCTTGAAAATTCATATTTTGGCCAAGGCATTTCACACATGGACCCTCTCACGGATAGTTTAGTCCTTCACGGTCTGTGAGGCCTCCGTATGGGCGTCATAGTGAAATTTTTGAAGTATTGAATCACTGCCTCGGAACTTGGTCGTTGAAAAATTTATCCAAGTGAAGTGTCATAGAGGAGGTACACAGTTCGTATGCCTTAGTACGGACTGTGAAATCCATATGGGTGCCTAAATTGAATTTTTCTAGATATAGAATTGCCGTCTTGGACCTTCATCAGTAGAATTTTTCTAAGAGTTGGTTCACGAAGCAAGTATATGGTCTGTATACCATTGCACGGACCATATACCCTCTCTTGAGACCCTTGGAAACATTTTTTCTACTTGTTACATTAATGGCGTTTTCATAATTATGGTTTCTCCTATGAAACCTAAAGACAGTCGAATGACCTATAATCCCTTTTTCTTATTCAAATTCATTCTTACACTTAGAATTGTATTGAACTTTCTCAAGAACTCTTGTGAAGACTAAGCTTGGGAATCAAGGGAAGACCCTTTTCTTCATCAAATTTCTTCTTGAATCTTCCTTATTAGCTAAGGTATGTGGGATTGATTCTTGGTCCCTTTCAACCAAGAAGATCCAAACTTTTTTTACACTTGATTTATAGAATTTAAGCTTACTTTAATTATGGGTTTTAAAGATTATTGGTTATTAAATTCAATTGAAGTATGGCCTATGATTTATTTTTGAATTTAAATTGATTTAAGCCCCAATATGTTAAATTTCATGATTATTATGAAGATCTAAATATGCATTGTCCCTTTAAAGTTTTATTTCAACATGGGTAATCTGAATTGTGATTTGAATGTGGATTTACTTGAATTTTATGTTGAATTGGTGATTTAAGATTGGATCTATATTGCCCATTGCTATTAACATATCATTCATGGCATATGCACTAATGAGCATTGGAATTTATGAAATTATTGGTGGGTTAAGCTCACATATGTTTTATGAAAATGATTTCAGTGAGTTAACCTCATATATTGGTTATAACAAGAATGTGATCCCATAAATGTCTATTGTTATTGGCTCTTGGAGTATATGGTGTACTTGTACCATATAGTTATTGTGAATGAGCTATTCCTATGCATGAAAAGTATAGATTGAAATGTGATTTGGCTTTTGAGCCCAAGTGTAAATGATTATGAAGAATGTTTGGCTTTTAAGCCTAAGTATGCATTGAAATGATTTGAAATGACTTGTGCCTCGTTTGAAAGCATGTATATGTATAAGTATTTCTTGTAAGAGGATGACTTAGCACTGATGGATTGGGGACACCAGGGCTATACCCAAGGGTCCTCTCTATTTTCTTGAACTATGTGCTAGCATAGGTATATAGTATACATTACCGAAATGATTGGATCGTAAGGAATGCTTACACATTGATATAATGTGATATGAAATGCAATAGAAAGCCTTTTGGAGTTACTGGGTCGTAAGGAAGGTGGTCATCACATCGAAATGACCTCGTCGTAAGGTGTGGTGTAGATTACCTTTGGCAAATAATCTTCTCTCACCCCGATAGGAGGTCAACATCGAGCAAATTCATGTAATAGCTTGCATGAGTTTGAGATGTCGGTTATGGTCCCATCCCCACTATATATGAGAATTATTACATTTCATGAATCATTGATTTCATGACATCTTGTTATACTACATCTCTTGTTATATACATCTATTTTTATATTATGTGCCCTTGCCATCTAACATTGAATGGAGGTTTGGTAAGTTATATGCATTGCATGCCTGCATGCTTAGTACACTCAAACGTACTACCACATATTTTTGCCTACATGATTTAACCATGTTGGGGCCGAGGACTACTTTCATCCACTGTACGATGGCTAGATTGGATCTTGATACACTTGTTGTGGTGAGTCTTATCTTCCAAAGACAAACCACTATTCCTCTACCCATGATGTTAGTTTATGTATTTACCTTGAGGGTGAGCCTGGAACATGTGTTGGCCCCCGTCCTACCTTATGACTAGAGGCATTGTTGGACATCTTGTAGACTCATTTACGTTTATATGCTAAGTGTTGTATTCAGAGATTATGATTATGGATATGGGTATCTGTTGGGTATTGTTACTTGGCTTGAATATGAGTATTATGATATGTTTAATGTTATGATGTGAAAGATCCTAAGTCCCCAATTTCCCCATAGAGTGAGTCATACTTACCCGCCCCTTAATATTCATGTGCTACGTGTTACATGGATCCATGTTACTCCATATCCTTATGAGATCCCCATAGCACGAGTCCTACTTTCCCATCCCTTAGAACTATATGTTTACTATTTGTATATGCGTCCAAACCAATGATATGAATATAGATACTTTGCGGCTTGTTTGGGGACTCTCGGGTTCCCATTCTGCATGTTACTCCTAGACCCTAGGTTTGGGTCGTGACTATCGGGCAAGAGATCAATACAAAAATCAATTTCCCTTATGGGAGGAATACTAGGTAGATCATCGGTAAAGATATCAAGGAACTAATTTACGATAGAGACCGAATCAAGAGTAACATGAGACTCAAAATCCATGACCTAGACAACATGATATAGACAACCTTTAGAGATCATTTTCATAGCTTTCATATAAGAGACAAACTTCCCTTTGAACACAAAGTTTGTTCCTTTCCACTCTAAGATGCGCTCATTTGGGACTTGGAATGTGACTTGCATGTTTTACAACCAATATATACATAGGATGCATACAACCAGTCCATACCAAGAATGACATCGAAATTTGTCATATCAAGCTCCACTAGCACACATGGAAAGACTTTATGCAAGACCGACATGGGACAACGTTTATAGACTTTCTTGGCTAGGATAGACTCATCGATAGGAGTGTAAACTGAATAGAGCTCTAATAAGATTTCCGGAGACACATCAAATTTTATGGCAACATAAGGAGTAACAAAAGACATATTCGCACCAAGCTTAAGCAAAACATATACACCATGATTAAAGACTTTCAACATACCAATAACCACATTGGGTGCCTCATCAACTTCTTGTCTAGCATGCAAAGCATAGAAAAGATTACCACGTGGACCATAACCTTGAGATTGGGCACCTTGTTGCATTTGCCCTTTTTGAACCACTTGAACTTGAGAATGCCCTTCCTTACCTTTATTATAAACAATAGGACACTCGGCAATTTTATGTCCCATCCTTCCACAACCAAAGCATGCACCAGAACCTCTCAAACATTCACCAACGTGGTTCCTCCCACTCTTAGGACATCTAGTAGGAATAGCAACACGTTTCACCACATCAACTTGAGCCTTAGGATTAGACCCTTCCTCTTAGCCAAACCTGGAGCACCTTTTGAAGACCCTTGGCCTTGTTGGAATCGGTGACCACCGGACTTGCCATAAGAGCATTACCATCATAACAAACTCTCTTGGATTCCCTAGATCTCATCTTTTGTACTCTTCAGTCTCCACTTGTTCGACATATGTCATGAGTCTACAGATATACATTTCTTTGATGAGCATGGCAGCCTTGCATTCCATCTTCACCAAATCGGACACCCCCAAAGTGAACTTGTTCATATGAGCCCTAGAGTCAGTCACCAAAGAAGGAGAAAATTTGGACAACTTAGTAAATTATACTCCCTCACACTCATCGGCCCCTGCTTTAAGTTAATGAATTCCATCACCTTGGCCTCCCTTAGCTCAAGATAGACAAAACAATCAAGAAACACAGCCTTAAACATCTCCCAATCAATGGCACCTTCTTCAGCTCTCTTAGACTTCTATTGAGTGAACCAAACTTGAGCCACTCCCTTAAGTTGATAAGCCACTAGTTCAGCCTTCTCTTTGGAAGATACTCATAATCCGCACCACCTTGTACACCTTATCAATGAACTCTTGGGGATCCTCATCAACCTCTAAACCATGAAACTCTGGGGATTCATCCTAGCAAAATCCCTTATCCTCGAAGCCAAAGTAGGAGTCTTTGGGGAATCAACAAATTTATCCAATATTGTGATTGCGGCTCTGAACTTATCATTAGATACTTGGTCCACTTGAGGGACTCGGGGAGCCTGAGGAGCTTGGTCCGCATTAGCATCAATTCCCTTGGAAATCAAGCATGTCGTGGAGCTATTTTTGAAAATACCAAGGGACAAACTTAAGATTCGTAAGCATTTATAAGGTAAAATAAGCATACAAAAAAGATTAAGCAAGCGAAAATGCATATAAGTAAGTGTAGGAAAATACATTATATCCCTTTGTCCAATTCATACCTCTACATCATAAATCCTGGTTGGGTCTAGCATATAGCTCACTAGTTCACTCTCAAGATATACATCAAAAGTAAATGGTAAGGTCTCAACATAACAGAAATGGAAAACATCATAAAGGCTTGTTCCCGAAGCATGGGAACCCACCAAAAGTCTTCAAGCTTAGGTATTCGAATTCTAGCCTCAATATGTATAATTTCCTCGTCATCCATCCTTACATGGTTAGATCATGTAGGCAAAGTGTATGCTAATGCACATAGAATGTACTATGTATGTAGGCATACCATGAATCAAGGACATCACAATAATATCAATATGCATAAATCATAAAAAGTGGGATATGGACATAATGTATAAGCATGTGTATTTCAAAATCATGAGAAGAAGCATCATAAATCCATTCTTAACCTTAGTATACATATGTGATAATAAAACCATAACCGACATTCATAAGATAATGCAGACTATTACATAGAATCCTGATGTTCACTCTGCATCGAGATAAGAGGAGTCTACTTTGCCAAGGTAAACTTGATTCTCACCCTATAGGCTCTATCCTAGCACGACGAGAACCATCATTTGACCCTACCCTTTAGACTCTATCCTATCATAGTGAGTGTTCATCATATAAGCTAATTGGGTCTTATAGCACACCTTTAAGGCATAAAACATGAATATCATCCCTATGGTGACACATAGTTATGGAACTTGAGGATTTATATAAGGACCCTTGGAGATAGTCCCCCTCACACAAGTCCACTCAGTGCTAAGTCATATCCCATGGAATACATAAAACATGCATATACATAGTTTTCAACATAGTTTATACTTCTTTAAAAATCATACTTTCATAGCTTTCAAAATAATTATCATAGTCTTTCATGAAATATCATGTTATAAGAAATCTACTTGCTTTCATCATAATGTGGGTAGTCATTCCCACTGTAACATCATCATAAACATTAGGAATTTCATCACCCTCTTTGTCACAACATCATCATAGCTTTCATAACATCTTCATGGTCATAAATATCATCATTTAAAACATGCTTTTCATGCTTGAGATCATAGGCATAGAAATACATAACTATATCATAGGAGACTAGGGCTAAGTGTGGGCTCATGGACATTCGAGTAAAAAACATGCAATGGAGTAGGATTCACAGAGAAAACAAGTAGTTGAAATCAAATTAAATCATTAATAAAGGAATCCACATCAAATCATTAAGCCCTAATCATCATGCATACTTTGAAATAACATACTTTTTCTTGAAAATCATATACATCATGAAATTCATCACAATTCATGCATAATTAGTTATAGTCATCATATAGGAATCACAACCCATGTATTAGGCATTTTAGATTAAAAACACATAAGAAATCATCATGAATTTTGATAAAAAGGAAGGTTTTGGATTGTGCTTCATGGATGAAACTAATCCATGAATGAAGCCCTTCATACCTCAAACAGAATCTTTAGAATTTGAGAAGAAAATCTAGAAAAACATTGGTCAATCTTCAAGCTTTAGCTTCAACTGAACCCTTGAATTAAAGAGAGTATTATTGGGAACCCTTGAGATAAAATTTTGGGAATTAAAAGCTTTGAATGAGTTAGAAATAGGTCTTTATAGGGGTTAGGTCAGTTCGGGTAGTTATGATAGCATAAATGATGTTGTTTTAGGACTTAGATGGATTGGAAAAATCGAAAAACACCCTTCAGTTAAAACTGACAGAGTTGTCCACGAAACCCCTCCTATGGGACGTGGAACGACTTACGAGTCATATCGTACCTCGTAGGTCAATGGGTTAGAAAGGTTGAGCTACTAAAACTGCAACTTCTGATCCACAAACATGTAGTACAACTAGTAGATAAACTTACTGGCCATAGAACCCTTCATAGGAAGACTCCAGACTTAGACAAATTTTAGTTCCTCAGGACCTTTACCTACAAGACCTACTTATGGGTCGTGGGAGAACATATGAGCTCATCTGCTAATTCGTAGGTCAACTTCCAAAAATTCATCAATTTTCCATTTTCATTGGGCACTTTCCACGATACCACCTACGACTTGTGGATTCTTTTATGGGTTCCGGCCATTAGTAAATTTTATGTGCTTCAGTTTCCCAAACATAAAAACCTGAGGAATGTAATATTGGTGTATGTATAGTACCTTCAACAACCTTGCCACTACGTATTCTAATGGCCATGCACTGTTGGTTTTCACCTTTTAGATTGGCGTCACTAAGTCAGCAACCTTTAGGATGCTAGTTAAGATGGGTTGAGATGTTGCCAAGTAGTGTCTCCAAATGCTTGATTGAAGATGAATTTGAAATCACGTTTTGGCTTAATTGTGAAAATTCTTACTTTATCTCTATCAACACCTTATCCAAAACCTCAACTTTGTTCAAAATGCTAGTCAACTTGTCTTTAATCCGGAAGCTTTCCAGATTCACAATCGGCTCAGTGGGCTTCACCCTATCATGGGGTAGAATGTAATGATTTCTCTTACCTTTCCTTAAAAATTTCTATCTGTGATGACCCAACCTAGGGGTCTAGTGATCATATGGAAAATGAGACACCCGAAGGCTCCTCACCCAAGCCATCTAAGCATCTTAAGCATAGGCACTAAATTGAAACTTTAGCGGAAAACATCTGGGAAACAGACTATGGGCCATTTCTATGCAATGAAGCAAAGTTAAAAAGCAGTGAAAATGGATATCATAATTTTTTCCATAAGTATACCACTAATGCATAACGGATGGAATCAATACAGTTGGTTTCCATAAAATAGAAAGAAATCCATAAATAGTCAACATAGAATGTAAAAGCCTTAGAAGGTTCAGTCCATAAATACATCGTCTAAAACAAAGAAAAAAGTAGAACAGAGTGGAAACTGGGTAGATTCGCGAACTAAGCACTCACCACAGTAACAAGATAGTCTTGAACGCCAACTACAACCTCGAGCCGGTGGAAGGTGCCTGTCCCTACATTGTTAAATCATGGAGGCAAATATGCGTTAGTACTTTTGGAATGTATTAAGCATGTGAGATGTAATGCACATATGAAATTTTAATACCATCATAATGAAACATAACATATGGGTATACATAAAATAAAGGAGTCATGAAATAAGTCTAAACATGCACAAGAAATATGGGTCAGAATAAATATGAGACAATGCATGAGAAAACAAATAAAGTGAAGACATATCATAAGGTCATAAAACTTGTGCGAATGAATCAAAACCGACAGTAAGACCATGTAAGCTACTACATGGAATCCATTGAACTCGTTCCAATAGGAAAAAGCTAATGTGCTCCTTCCGTTGGAAAAAGGGGAATCTACTTTCCAAGGTAGACATCCAAACTTAGTAACTTTGCAATTGTATCCTTCATAACTTTTGGGCCTACGTGGATCCATTAGCCTAGCATATAAGGCTCCCATGGTGGCACATAGTTAGGGACATTGAGATTTAGCTTCAAGGATCATACATTAACAGAATGAGTCACAATCTCTAGTCCTCTCGATGCTAAGTCATCCCACAGAATCGTTGAAACATACTCTTGGAATCATATGTTGAAATCATAGGAGTATCCTGAGCTTAAGAATCTTTCTTAAACATCTTTTAGGGCAATTAACATCAAACATATATCTTTGGTAAACTTATCTTTGAAGCTCTTCATAAATGCCCTAACAATAATCATAAACCATGGGAAACATTCATCAAAAACAAGGTGAGCGTACCTTTTAGCATGGAACAATCATAAATCACATAAGCCCAATTCTTTTAAATGGAACATCGAAACCACTCAACCTTTGTCATGTCGAAAATCATCATGGGATTAATATCATACTTTGAATATGAATATATTTACATGGTAACATAGTTGCTAAACTTCATAAGCATCATATAATAACATACAGATCACGAAAGCATCATAAGCATGCACATTAAATTGAAGAACTTAAAGAAGAGGTAAAAATACTTAATAGGGGACTTTATGGGCGAAAGGATACCCATAAATCAACTCAAATACCTAGAGAACTGGAGTTTAATGGAATTGAAGCCTTTTGGGAAGAAACCTTGGAAACCCTAGCCTTGTTGTTTCCTATCCTTGAGAACCTCTTTTGCCTTAGAAAATTTGAGAGTGAAGAATAATAGGAATTAGGGCTTGAAGGATGAAATGGATCCCTTTTCATCCCCAAAATGACATAGTATAGGAATAGAATTATGAAAAATGTCAAAATTTTCCCTTATGAAAAACTATCAGAAGCGACTTACGAAACCCTGATACGGGCCATAAGTTGACTTACGAGTCGTAAGTCTCCTCGTTTGATGACACATATGAAAATCCTAAAAACTGACTTTGATGAACCCAAAAGCACGAACAAAGCTATGGACTGTGAAACTTTTTACGAGCCCTGGTTGGACTCGTAGTGTCCTTTCACACTTAACCATTTTCGTCACTTCCTTGTCCCTACCCATGAAAAGTCTATATGGGTTGTAACACATTCCACAGGACATCTCATAACTCGTATACCACTTTTCTAAAAACTTCAAATTTCCTTCATATATGGGTCTCACTCACAAAACCATCTACGGGTTGTAAAGTATCTTGCGGGCCGTCACTTGGCCCATGGGTTACCTCACACTTAGAAACTTTTTCCTTTTTTGAAGTTCTGTATTTAAGAACCGAACCTGTTCCGTATTTAAGAACCGAACCTATGGACCGCAAATGGTCTCGTCAACCATACTCTAGGTCATTTTTAGGCCAACTTATTTGGACTTAGGGCTCCTAAACAGGGAGTCGTTACAATATCTCCACCTTGGGAATGTTCGTCCCCGAATTTAATTAAAGGCAGGCTCTAAAGAGAAACTAGCATCTAATAACCCAGTATGCATGCAAAAATTTAAGTCAAGTATCATTTTTCAAAATTTTCAGATTTTGTGCTTTAAACATGTCTCAAAATAGTTTATAAACATCAAAATAAATGCATACATCTTAAGAAACTAAAATGCATGGAATTGAGGTCTTGAAAGGATTTCTCAATACCTTAGGCTTGAGTAGAGTGGAATAGATATGGATAGCGCTTCATCATATCCGCTTCTGTTTCCCATGTAGCACCCTTAACTTGGACCAAAGTACCTTGACAGATACAACTTCCTTATTACTTAGCTTCTTCATTTGCCAGTCTAGGATTTCAACCATTACCTCTTAATAACTCAAATCCTCTTCAATGTTCACATCATGCAAAGGAACTATGGAACTTGGGTCACCTATGAATTTCCTCAACATCGACACGTGGAAGACCAGATGAATCAAGTGCAACTCGTTGGGTAGATCCAACTCATATACTACCTTCCCCACTCTTCTTACCACCTTGTAGGGTCCCACATATCTAGGACTCAATTTTCCTTTCTTACCGAACCGGAAAACACCTTTCTTAGGAGATACCTTCAAATAGACTCAACCACCAACTTGGAACTCAAGTTCCCTTCTTTGCACATCAGAGTAGAACTTCTTTTAGATTAGGGATGTTTGCAACTTCTTACTTATGCTTTTAATTTTCTCTATAGCATTCATCACCAAATTCGGTCCTATTAATGCAACCTCACTAACTTCAAACCACCCGATGGGCGATCTACATCGTCTAGCATACAACGGATCGAATGGTGCCATCCCAAAACTTTTATGATAGCTATTTGTTGGCAAACTCAATAAGTTGCAAATATTCATCCCAACTTCCCTTGAATTCCAACACAAAATCTCTCAATATATCTTCGAATATTTGAATAGTCCTCTCGGCTTGCCCATCGGTTTGGGGATGTAAAGCCATACTAAACTTCAACCAAGTGCTAAGTCCTCTTTGGAAGTATTTCAAAAAGTGAGAAGTGAATTGAACTCCATGATCCGATAAGATGGATAATGGAGTCTCATGCACCCTCGCCAAATCTCGGATATACAAGCAGGCATAGTCCTCGACATTGAATATAGCCTTGACCGATAGGAGATAAGCTGAATTTGTCATGCGGTCAAGCATCACCCATATGGAGTCAAAATGTTTTTTTGTATTTGGCACCCCAACTACAAAATCCATATTGACCTCTTACCTCTTCCAAGTAGGAATGTCAATATCTTCTGCTAGGCCACCCAGCCTATGGTGTTCAACATTGTCCTGTTGGCAAGTGGCACATTTAGACACAAATTGAGCAATGTCCTTCTACATTCCATTCCATCATTAAATCTCTCTCAAGTCTTTATACATCTTGGTAGTACTAACTCTTCTTGCATGATCAACTTCTTCAACTCGCTAAAATTGCACACACACACCTCCCTTGATATCGGAGTGCACCATCTCCCCTTTGTGAGAAGACTTCTATCGTTCAATCTTTTACCAAGGCTTTCAACTCAACCAAGGCGGGTCAAGATCTTGCTTGGCCTTAACCTCATCAATCAACGAAGATGTGTACCTATGAAAAACCATTGCTCCACCACTTCCAGAGTCACTTAATCTTTCTCCCAGTGTTGCCAACGTATTAACATCTTTGGCCAACACCCTTTTTCCATCTTCTTCTATATAGGACACACTACCCATGGAAAATCTATTAAGGGTGTCAGCTACAACATTGGCTTTTTCGGAGTGGTACTTTACACTCATATCGTAATCCTTGAGTAGCTCTATCCACCTCCGATACCTCAAGTTGAGATCTTTTGGGGAGAAGACTTGTGGAGACTCTTGTGGTCGGTAAAAATATCCACATGAACTCCATATAAGTAATGTCACCAAATTTCTAAGGCAAACACTACCGGCACAAGATCAAGGTCATGAGTCGGGTAATTTCTCTAATGCACTATCAATTGCCTCAAAGCATAGGGAAATATTTTACCATTTTGCACTGCATACAACCTAACCAGATCCTTGATGCATCACGATATACGATTGACTCATCATTCCCTTTTGGTAATGTCAATATGGGGCCTGAAGTCAACCGATCCTTTAAAGTCTAGAAGCTCCTCTCACATTCATCCACCCATACAAACTTAGCCTTCTTCTGAGTTATCTTGGTGAATGTGATGAAACAGTAGAGAAGTCTTGCACAAACCATCTATAGTAATCAGCTAGGCCCGAGAAACTCCTTATGTTAGTGGAAGTCAATGGACTTGGCCAGTTTCTACCGCTCAAGGTCTTCTTAGATCAACCTTGATGCCCTCTCTAGATACCACATGCCCAAGGAATGCAACCTCATCTAGCCAAAACTCGCACTTGTCAAATTTTGCATAGAGCTTTTGTTCTCTCAAGGTTTGCAATACTACCCTCAAGTGCTCCATGTGTTCTTGCTCACCTTGGGAGTAAATAAGAATCATCAATAAACACCACAACAAACATGTCAAGGTAAGGCTTGAACATCCTATTCATGAGCTCCATAAATATCGTCGGTGCATTAGTAAGGCCAAACGATATCACCACAAACACAAAATGACCATACCTCATCCAAAAAGCCATCTTAGGGATGTCACTTTCTCTCACCCTCAATTGGTAATAGTTGGATCTCAAACTCATCTTGGAGAAATGAGTAGCCCCTTATAGTTTATCAAACAAATAATCTATCTTGGGGAGGGGGTACTTGTTCTTGATGGTGACCTTCTTGAGCTCCCAGTAATGAATGTACATACGAAGTGACTCGTCCTTCTTCATTACAAATAACACCGAGGCATCCCATGGAGACCGACTGGGTCTAATGAAACCCTTCTCCAACAAATCCTTCAGTTGCTCTTTCAACTGCTTCAATTTTGTGGGAGCCATCCTAGAAGGAGGGATTGAGATAGGCTGGGTATCGGGTAGAAGGTCCATACAAAAATCTATCTCTCTTTTAGGATGGACACCCAATAACTCATTTGGGAGGACATCAAGGAAATCACTTACAATGAGAACTGACTTAAGAGAAGGAACTTTGGAAGAGACATCTTTGACCCTCATCAAGTGGTAGATGCACCCTTGGAGATCATTTTTGCGGGCCTGCACAAAATAAATGAATCAAACCCTACATGAGTTGCTACCCTCCCATTCAAGAACTTGCTCATTAGGGAATTGGAATTTAACCCTACAGGTTCTAATGTCAATGGAGGCATAAAAAGCATGCAACCAATCCTTCCCCAGAATCACATTGAGTTCTACCATGGAAAGTTCAACTAAGTCACATGAAATCACTTTATGCAACACAAAAATGGGGCACCCGTTTTAGACTCTTCGGGCTATGATAGACTCACCTATGGGTTAGACACCTCATAAAGCTAACGGAGGACTTTAGGACATGCATGAAACTTATACTCAAGGAATGGGGTTATAAAAGTCAAATTTTCTCCAAGACATCAACTATGCATCATAATAAAAAAACTCTTAACATACCAGTAACCACATTCGGAGCCTCTTCGACCTCTTTTCGACCATGAACATCATAAAATTGATTGGTCTTTTGGCCACCTTGAACTGGACCCCTTTGTCCTTGAGGCCTTGTGCCTATACTCCTGAAATCCTTAGCATGGTGGCCGGGATTCCCACAAGTGAAGCAAGCATTTGACTCGACTAGGCATTCTCCTTTGTCAAGCTTCGCACTTAGGGCAATTGGGACTTTGGGGCTTGGGAGCCACTTCCTTGTCTTTTAGAGAAGGAGGAGTGTTGGTGGATCCTTGTCCACTTTGCCTTTGGCCACCTTGGAATTTGTGAACACCACCCCTTTAGTGAGAGTAGTTCTCACCTTAAACTCGAGCCTCTTGGACTCCCTTACCCTTTCACGAAGATTCTCTTCCTCAATCTGCTTCGCATATGTCATCAAGCGAGAAATGTTTATCTCCTTGACAAACATGGCATCTTGCACTCCTTAGAGACCAACTTAGAGACATCAGAAAGAAACTTGCTCATGTGAGCCCTCGGATCCGTGACCATAAATGAAGCAAACATTGATAATTTGGTAAATTTGAGGGCATACTCCCTCATGCTCATGCTCCCTTAGTTTATGTTGATAAACACCTGGAACTTTTCCTCCCTAAGCTCGATGGGAAAAAACTGATCCAAAAAGGCACAATTGAATTCCTCCTTATCGGTACAACCTGCTCTTGGCCTTTCTCATCGACCTATTGGTCGAATCAAATGTTAGCCACTCATTTAAGTTGGTACCAACTTGGCTTTCTCTTCGGATGTAATGCCCATCACCGCCATAACCCGATAAGCTTCCTCAATAAACTCAATAGGGTCCTCGTTCGTCTTTGACCCATGAAATTCTTGCAGGTTTATCTGCATAAAGTCACGTACTCTCGTGGTCGTAATGGGCACTTAACAAGGAATGATGACCTCCTTATTTTCTTGGTTGGCCAGGGCTTATGCCAACAAGGTGAATTCTGCTTGAAACTCTGCAGGAGACACTCCATCATCCTACTGTAGTGGAGGGACTTGTTCCTTGGGAATGCCTCTCAGATGGGGAGCTCTTCTGGGGGCATGATCTAGAAATAAGAAAAAGCCTAAGTTAGTTAGCAAAAACCTCATTCAACTCTAAGGCACGATATAAATAAGAAAAAAGAGAAGACTTTCCTAACTGCCTCATAGCCTCTCACTCAAGATAGTGGTGCACTTCACAACCTTGAATGAGACTCTATGCTATAGGGTATGCATGGATATCCGAGGAATGTTTTAAAACCTTGAGCTCTGATACCAAGTTTGTAATGACCCAACCAAGGGGCCTAGTCGTCACACAAAGAACGAGAAACTCGAAGGCACCTCACCCAAGCCATCTAAGAATCTTAAGCATTCATAGGCACTAAATTGAAACTTTTACAGAAACCATAAGGGAAAGGGACTATGGGCCACTTTTATGCAATGAAGCAACGTTAAAAGGCAGTGAAACTAGTATAATGGACGAAACTGGTATAATTGGTTTCTATCAAATAGAAAGAATCAATAAATAGTCAACATAGAATGTAAAAGCCTTTGATGGGCCATAAACACATCGTTTGAGGAAAAAAAATATAGAACGGAGTGGAAAATGGGTAGAGTCATGAACTAAGCGCTCACCACAGTAACAAGATAGTCTTGAATGCCAACTACAACCTCGAGCCAGTGGAGGGTGCCTGTCCCTACTTGGTTAAATCATGGAGGCAAATATGCGTTAGTACTTTTGGAATGTACTTTGTATGTGAGATGAAATGCACGGATGAAATTGTAATACCATTATAATGAAACATAACATATGGTATACATAAGATAAAGGAGTCATGAAATAAGCTTAAACATGCACAAGGAATATGACTCAGAGCCATATGAGACAATACATGAGAAAACACATAAAGTGAAGACATATCATACGGGCATAAAATACGGGCATAAAACTTGTGGGAATGAACCATAACCGATAGTAAGACCACGTGAGCTACTACATGGAATCCAATGAGCTCTTTCCATTGGAAAACGGCTAATGCACTCCTTCTATTGGGAAAAGGGGAATCTACTTGCCAAGGTAGATATCAAAAGCATAGTAACTTTGCAATTGCATCCTTATAACGTTTGGGCCTACGTGGATCTAGCCTAGCCTATAAGGCTCCCACGGTGGCACATAGTTAGGGACATGAAGATTTAGCTTCCAGGGATCATGCCTCAAATAATAGAATGAGTCCCAAGCTCTAGTCATCTCGATGCTAAGTCATCCCACAGAATCTTTGAAACATACTTTTCAAATCATAAGTAGCAATCATAGAAGCAGCTCGAACTTAGGAATCGTTCTTAAACATCTTTTAAGGAAATTAACATCAAAGTTATATCTTTAGTGAACTTAGCTTTGAAGCTCTTTATAAATGTTCTCATCATAATCATAAACAATGGGAAACTTTCATTGAAAACAGGGTGAGCTTAGCTTTTAGCATGGAACAATCACAAATCATATAAGCCTTAGGAAATTTCTTTTAAATGGAACATCAAAATCGCTCAACCTTTGTTATATACATAATCATCACGGAATCAATATCATACTTCAAATATGCATATATTTACTTGGTAAAATAGTTGCTAAACTTTATAACCATCATATAATAACATAAAGATCATGAAATCATCATAAGTATGCACATCAAATTGAGGAACTTAAAGAAAATGTAAAAATACTTGATAAGGGACTTTATGGGTGAAGGGATAACCATAAATCAACTCACATACCTGGAGAACAAAAGAGAAATAGAATTGAAGCCTTTTGGGTAGAAACCTTGGAAACCCTAGGCTTGTTCTTGCTTAGCCTCATGAGCTCATTTGCCTTAGAGAACTTGAGAGTGAAGAATGATAAGAATTTTTGCTTGAAGGCTGAAATAGATCCCTTTTCTTCCATAAAATCACATAGTATAGGGATAGAATCATGGAAAATGACCAAATTATCCCTTATTACAAACTGTGGAAAGAGACTTACAAAACCCGGATTATGGGTCATAGGTCGACTTACGAGTCATAAGTCTTCTCGTTTTATGACACATGAAAATCCTGAAAACTGACCTTGCTAAACTGAAAACCACAAACAACAGTACGGGCCATTAAACTTCTTACAAGACATGGTTGGACTCATAGAGTCATTCAACACTTAACCATTTTTCCTCACTTCCTTGGCCCTACCGACGAAAGGCCTACATGGGTTGTAACACATTCCACAGGTCATCTGATAGCTCGTATACCACTTTCCTAAAAACTCCCAATTTCCTTTCTTGTCTGGGGCTTCACTCACGAAACCATCTAAGGGTTGTAATGTATTCTATGGGCCGTCACTTGGTTCATAGGTTACCTCACACTTGGAAACTTTTCCCTTGTCTAAAATTTTACGTTTAAGAATCAAACTACGGGCCCGTATGTCATCTTACGAGCCTTAAGTGGTCCCATCAACTAGACTCCAAGTCACTTTTCACCCTAACTTTTTTGTACTCAGGGCTCCTGAACTGGGAGTCATTATACTATCTCTCCAACCAGCACCATTGTTCCAACCTTTATTCCCAGCAGGCCGAAGAAACTATGACCTGATTTCCCATATAGTCCACCTCCTCATTATAACCACCATCATAAGGCACATATAAAATGATATATCACCAGCAACACCAACAACATTCATACTTTTCCAACCACCACCATCACGTGTTTTGTCAATAGATCCATTTGAGTTAATATTTTGGCTATATTTTCATATCTCTTTTGATCTTCGATTAATTGTTCCTTGGGTGGTCCCCTTTGAGTAGAGGAAATGAGGTTTTCTTGAGTATACCAAGCTCTATTTATCTTGGTCATTTCATCTAGCAACTTTGAGGCAGCAGAAAATATTTGTTTCATGATGCCTCCTCTTACCAATTGTGGCTATACCTTTGTTCAAAGCATCCGAACTCTTATAGAAGTACTGCAAAAGAAGATAGTCCGAAACTTCGTGATTTGGACATTGGAGTAGGAGCTTCCAAAACCTTAACCACGTTCCATGAAGTGGTTTGCTTTCAACCTCTTATAAGTTTAAATAATTCTCTGAAGTCACCATCATTGAGAGAGGAAAGGATCTCTCAACAAATGCATCTTGCAATTCCTCCTAACATGTGATTCAATCATGTGGTAATTTAGCCAACCATTATATGGCCTCTTAAGATAATGAAAAAGGAAAGAGTCTCAGCCAGATGGCCTCTTGTTTCACATCTCTAAAGCTAAATGGTGATCAAACATCTACAAAGTTATGAAGATGGTCGTGTGGGTCTTCATGGGCTTGACCTCCATACAGTCCCTTCAGTTGGAGCAACTGAAGCATTGTGCTCGTGACGTGAAACACAACATTTCCAGCTAATGGGGGCAATCTGATCGCTCCTATACTGCCCACTTGATCCCAATCAATGCGGTGGAGATTATTAAGATCCCCTACATTATCACCATTCACGCGTCCGGCATCATCCATTGTTTCACCTAAACAAAACCAACACAAACAAAAAGAAAAACAATAAGAAAGTTCAACTACAAAAGCTAAGTTCAAACAAAAAATTCTAATGAGAACAAGTACCGTTCTCCAACAACGACGCCATATTTGATGATGTTCAAGCACACCTCACTTTTAGATAATGTGGACGATCGTTATCAGCGTTACAACCCAATGGGGAGTTGGGGTCGAATCCCATAGGGAACCATACGGATGTTTGAGTAATAAAGTATTAAGTTGAAGTAGGCAAATCTAGTGTTAAAATGGGGGGTTACGAGTAACATAAAACTAGCATTTGACTATAAGCAATTATGAGATTAGATTCAAGCAACCAATAGAGAGAAATGTTAAGGGTGTGGGAATGTGGGACAAGATCTAAATCAAATGGGTCTAAATACATGAATATGTGAGTTAAAAATATGGGAGTAAGCTAGAATTGCTAGTAATCACTACTTTGATTAAGACAACAATGGTGTTTTAAATAAACTTGTTAATGGTTCATATTCGAATCACTCAAGGATACGCTTGTCCTATGCAATCAGCAACCCCTCTACTTCTTTATCCATTGAACCCAATTTCATGGCATTCAACTGAAACCTCAAAAGATTTCTGGCTATCACACTCATTCCCCACCATAATGAGTCAAATTAATACAATAATTAAAGATCTAAAAATAACCCAGAGTTTGCAAGCTCAAGGTTGTAAGTTATACATTATAATAAGTATCTACTCACTTAGATTAACATAAAAACATTCAAAATATAATAGACCCAGCTAATAATTCAAGTGCCCATATCAAATACACACCCCTAACATTGGGGTTTTTAGATATACATGCTTAAAAGTACAAAATATATATCAATGACGGTGGCTATAAATGTAGGGAAGAGGATTACAAAGAGACAAGATGAAATTTCTCCTCCTATCCCTACAATGTTTCTCCTAAAGATTGAAGATCAACACCCTTAAAGTCTACAAGAAGGTTCTTTGCACTCTCTCGATATGGTGTGCTTAGATGAGAGGTGATATGACATGTACAATGTCCTTTCAAATTTTCTTTTATAGTTCATGCAATTTTTTCAGTGTTGTACGTGATTTCATTATTCGACGGCCAAGGTCAACAATCGCCTAGCACTTCGGTGATGTGCTGAATATGAACTTGACTGCCTTTTAATCCATCGGATAATGGCTCTAGTCTCGGCAACTTTTAGCAACAGCACTGTTCATCGTCCATCATGTTCTGTGATCCGCCGAACCTCAACCAGCATCCCCTTTTTATCACGAACTTGGGGCATTGAACACTGCAACATTAGACAGTCTTGATTACACTTTGGTATTCCGTTGTATGAGTTGGCGAAGTTGCTTTTGACCACTTTTCTGGAATTCTTGATTACACCTTTTACCTATGGTTTAGTATAATTTTTTCATGAAAAACATGAGGAGTATGCTGGTTGTACTTGTGCAAGAATTTTGGACAGCATGTGTTTCAAAGATTGTTGTACACTTTTCTTGTTTATTAAGAGCCTTTTCTCTTGTTGGTCATTATGAAGTGAGGTTTATATTTTTAACAAGGATTGGTTCTGTAGTGATGAAAGAAGACTGTTACACCATTTTTATCTCATGCAAAATTGAGTTCTTATATGATATCTTAATGGTGCTCTTAGTAGGAACTTGTGGGCGGATAATTGGAGATTGTTGTCTCACATTTTACGTCTACTTTGGGACTATTTTTGGAATATTTTAAGACTGTTTTTATATGTAAATATGTTGAGGACAGCTTGGTTGAGGGTGAAACAGATTTCGAATTGTTGACGTCGAAACGTAGCGAAAGGACGTAAGGTTACGTTGCCTACTTGCGTATTGTGAAGAGTTGTTGTATGTTGCAATTGATGAGCTGTTGTAAGCCTATTATGTGACTAAAACAGGCTGGATGTAACATGTATATGACAATGTGTGCTAAACAAAAATATGTTTAGAGGTGGAAAGGTTGAAAGAATACTCGTGGATTGATAGTTAAAAGCTTGCTGCCCGAGTGTTTGTTTTTATGAGATTGAACTACCAAGATGTGTTTATTAGCTGCTAATACTAGTTTTATCACCTACTATATTGTAGATAAGTATTTGGAGGAAAAGGATACTACTCTGAGGTAATAACGACATAGTACAACGAGGTATGTAAGGCTATTTGATTTCCTATTACTTGGCACGAAATCTAGGTTCTTCTCTGGCACATAAAGGCTCTTACCAACTCCGACATAACTAGTAATTGTGTCTTCACTCTTTACCATGTTCATATGTTCCCATACATAGCCATTGTCAAATTATTGCGCGGAAGCGCTAGTGTGGGACAATCCACTTTGACTCATATTTATAGTTTACACACTTTTGTATTGCCGCTTCTTACTGCCTTATTTATGTTAATGCACTTTCCAATGATACGTAAACAAGGTATTTCTGGGCCTTTATAGATAGAGAAAAAAATATATCCTAACTATTTGTAATCAATCGTTTATCACTTGGTGTAAGAATATATAGTATTTCATTGCTACAAGTATGGATTATTGAAAATAATAAGACATGGATTTGGACATTTCCCTTTAACCATTCATGTGAACTAAACGGGGGGATTGAAGGGAATTTTGTGAAGAGAAAATAGATTATGGGAGTGTGTGACTTGAGCTATTGATTGGTTTGTGTAGATATATACCTACCACATGGGAATTCACAACCAAATGTGTCTCTTTGTTCCAATCATCGTGTAAGCCCTATAAAGAGGATAGGCTGGTTTGCTTAAAGAGAATCTTTTCTATGATCTGAATCATGTTGTACATGAGCTGGCTCCTAAGATCCAGTATAAGTGAACTAGATAAAACGGAATCTTGATTCCGTATTTATCTAGTTATATATAGATTTAATAGTATGTAAATACTACTACTATCGGAGTGAAACAAGGGATCTAAAGAAGAAGAGAGGCTAGACTATATTAGTAACAAGCAAACCTTGTATGTGTATCTCCAAGCATTTTGGAGATAAATACCAATTAGAAGGTCTGAGACGACCCAGAAAGCACTTGATCATATCATGATTTGATTTGTAAGCGTACTTGGGTCTTGAGTATTTACTTGTAAGAACGGAATTCTTTGTTTTGCAATGGATAGTTGCAACTCCATAAAAAAGAATTCAGTCAAATTTTTCTTACATTGAACCATTTCTATATCATATATGTGTATGTGTAAATACAGGTACCATATATATATATTTTATATGCATATATGGATTCGTTTGTTTCTGTTTATTCTTGCTCAAGCTGGATGATTAAAAATTATCATGTCCAGTTCCCTCGGGGGATGGATCTATAAGAATTCACCTATCCCAATAACAAAAAAACTGACTTGAATGATCCTGTATTAAGAGCTAAATTGGCTAGGGTATAGGTCATTATTATTATGGTGAGCCCGCATGGCCCAATGATCTCTTATATATTTTTCCAGTAGTAATTCTAGGTACTATTGCATGTAATGTAGGCTTAGCCATTTTAGAACCATCAATGATTGGTGAACCGGCGGATCCATTTGCAACCCCTTTGGAAATCTTACCTGAATGGTATTTCTTTCCTGTATTTCAAATACTTCGTACAGTGCCCAATAAATTATTGGGAGTTCTTTTAATGGTTTCAGTACCTGTGGGATTATTAACAGTACCTTTTTTAGAGAATGTTAATAAATTCCAAAATCCATTTCACCGTCCAGTAGCGACGACTGTCTTTTTGATTGGTACCGCAGTTGCCCTTTAGTTGGGCATTGGTGCAACATTACCTATTGATAAATCTCTAACTTTAGGTCTTTTTTAAATTTTTTAATTGATTCAATTGTGAACTAACACGACATGTGTATCTAGGGAATAGATACAATTTCTTTTTAATTGATTCAATTGTGAACTAACACGACATCTTTTTAATTGATTCAATTTCTCTCTATTTGTAATCCAATACAAAAATCAATTGGTTCCGTCAAACTAGCTATATGTTGTGTATTATCAACGTTTTCCACATAAGGTGGCAAGATGATATCTTGAGCAGTTACATATCCAGGACCCTTGACACAAATAGATGCGTCAGAAGTTCCATATAATTTACTTCTCAATACAATTTCTTTCAAATTCATTAAAATTTCATGTACCGATTCTTGAATACCCATTATGGTAGAATATTCATGTGGGACTTTCTCAGATTTTACACGTGTGATACATGTTCCTTCTATTTCCCCAAGTAAAGCTCTTCGCATTGCAATGCCTATTGTGTCGGCTTGGCCTTTCATAAGTGGAGACACAATAAAGCGTCCATAATAAAGGCATTTACTGTTTGTTCTTGATTCAACACACTTCCACTGTAGTGTCCGAGTAGATACTGTTACTTTCGCTCAAACCATAGTACTATTATTTGATTAGATCATCGAATCTTTTATTTCTCTTGAGATTTCTTCAATGTTCAGTTCTACACACGTCTTTTTTCAGAGGTCTACAGCCATTATGTGGCATCGGAGTTACATCTCGTACAAAAGTTAATAGTATACCACTTCGACGAATAGCTCGTAATGTTGCATCTCTTCCGAGACCGGGACCTTTTATCGTGACTTCTGCTCATTGCATACCTTGATCCACTACTGTACGGATAGCGTTTGCTGCTACGGTTTGAGCAACAAACGGTGTTCCTCTTCTCGTACCTTTGAATCCAGAAGTACCAGCTGAGGACCAAGAAACTACTCGACCCCGTACATCTGTAACAGTGACAATGGTATTACTGAAACTTGCTTGAACATGAATAACTCCCTTTGGAATTCTACGTGCACCCTTACGTGAACCAATACGTCCATTCCGACACGAACTAATTTTTGGTATAGCTTTTTCCATATTTTATTATCTCGTAAATATGAGTCAGAGATATATGGATATATCCATTTCATGTCAAAACAGATTCTTTATTTGTACATCAGCTCTTCTGGCAAGTCTGATTAGCGCTGTCTTTGTTTATGTCTCGGGTTCGAACAAATTACTATAATGCGCCCCCGCCTACGGATTAGTCGACATTTTTCACAAATTTTACGAACGGAAGCTCTTATTTTCATATTTCTTGTTCCTTATCTTAATTGTGAATCTATTTCTTGGAAGAAAATAAGTTTCTTGAAATTGTTCATCTCGCATTGTATTTTCACGAAAGGAATGGTGAAGTTAAAAACCTAATCCTTCAAATCTTTGTTGTGGAGTCGATAAACTATATGCCCTTTGTTTGAATCATAAGGACTTACTTCAATTTTGACTCTATCTCCTGGCAGTATTTGTATAAAACAAAGTTCCTTTGAGGTCTCAACTTATGCGAAAGATATTAGACACCCCCCCTTTTTTTCTTTTTCAAAAATTTCACAAATAGGAAGTTTCGAATCCAATTTGGATATTATAAAGGATTACCAAATATAACACAAAATTTCTCCACCTATTCCTTCTAGTCGAGCCTCTCGATTTGTTATTATACCTCGAGCAGTAGAAAGAATTACAATCCCTATTCCACCTAAAATTCGCGAAATTCGTTGATAATTAGAATAGATTCGTAGACCAGGTCGACTGATTCGTTTTAAATTTAAAATATTTCTATAGGGTCTTTTCCTATTCTTTCTATGTCGCAGGGTTAAAACCAAAAAATATTTGTTGTTCTCTTGATGTTTTCTCACGTTTTCGATAAAAACCTCTTGTAAAAGTATTTGCACAATATTTTCAGTAATATTAGTAGATGCTATTCGAACCACCCTTTTTCCACCCTGCCCATGATGAACTAAAATTATTGGGGTGTCCAAATTTGATATAATCAACGTGCTTTTTACTTATTTATTTTGGAATATGATATGAATTATTAAAGATATATGTGTGAGACACAATCTACTATTTAATCTATTTCTTTCAAATACCCCACTCGAAACAAATCACAATTTCATTTTATAATACCTCAGGAGTTAATGAAACTATTTTAGTAAAATTTAATTCTCTCAATTCCCGAGCGATTGCAACAAAAATTCGAGTTACTTTTGGATTTCCTTCTTAATCAATAACAACTGCAGCATTGTCATCATATCGTATTATCATCCCGTTGTCACGTTTGAGTTCTTTACAGGTACGCACAATTACAGCTCTGACTACTTCTGATCTTTCTAGGGGCATATTTGGTACTGCTTCTTTTATCACAGCAACAATAACGTCACCAATATGAGCATATCGATGATTGCTAGCTCCTATTATGGCGAATACACATCAATTCTTGAGCCCCGCTATTATCCGCTACATTTAAATGGGTCTGAGTTGAATCATTTTTTTAATTCGTTCTTTGAATGCAAAGGGCGAAGAAAAAAAATATTTTTGTCAAAAAAAAAAAAGAAACATACGGTTTTGTTTCATGTCTAAGAGCCCTTTCTACATTTTTTTTCTATTACATTACGAAATAATGAATTGAGTTCGTATAGGCATTTTAGATGCTGCTAGTGAAATAGCCCTTCTGGCTATATTTTCTGTTACTCCACCCATTTCATAAAGTATTCGCCCCGGTTTAACAACAACTACCCAATATTCAGGGGATCCTTTTCCTGAACCCATACGTGTTTCTGCGGGTCTTAGTGTAACTGGTTTGTCTGGAAATATACGTACCCATATTTTTCCACCACGACGTGCATTTCGTGTCATTGCCCGTCGGCCTGCTTCTATTTGTCGAAATGTAATCCAAGCAGGTTCAAGTGCCTGAAGAGCATATTTATCGAAAGAAATATGATTACCTCGATAAGATATTCCCTTCATTCTTCCTCTATGTTGTTTACGGAATCTGGTTCTTTTGGGGTTATAGTTGATGGTTGGTTCTGAATTCCATCTCTACTACAGAATCGAACGTGAGAGTTTCTTCTCATCCAGCTCCTCGCAAATAAAAGAATTCAAAAAAATGCAATTTGAATTAAGCTAGAATAGTCAATCTTAAGTTAATATATATATATTAGTAATTTGTATATCTTGTTTGAATAGATAACTAAACTTTGTAGTTTTCTAAATAGAAATAAAAAATTGTATTATTATACCAAATCCTTATTTTGTCCTTTATTGTATTGTCTCCTAAATTTTGCAATAAAAAAAGTTTCGCGGGCGAATATTTACTCTTTCAATCCCTATTTCATTTGTAGAGTTAACTCATGACTTCTCAGATCTCAGAATACATGAATTAATCTTTGGTTTGTTCCGCCATCCCAACCAATCATTAAGATTCCCTTTTCAATAGAATCTTTTGCATTCACAATTCCATCGTTCCCATCACTTCTTACTTAATGGTTAGGTCCGAATTCTACAATGGAGCTCAGAATGAAATTGGTTCTTGAGTCAATCTTCTCAGTCTTTATTGGCTCGAAGCTCTTTATTTTTTTTGTTCCATTTCTATAAGAAGATTCTTTTTAGTATGGTATGAATGCGTATTGATGCTTTATTACACTGCCTTTTATGAGATTACTCATAGACCTTACATATTGAAATTTTATATCATTGGTATTCTTTTTCTCTCTTTCTCTCATCCTTCCGTTTATCCACATCTTTTTTGTCTATTTTGCTTTACAACTTAGAATCAGATTTCTTTTTTTTGTTTATGCAAAAGATTTCAGTTGCTACAAAGATATGACCTATATATCATATCTTGACTGGTTCTTTAGATCCAGATAATGTGAAGTGATGGGTTGGTTATTAGTTCTATAGGTTTTAGTTCATACTATGTGGGTTGGGCTTTCTTAATCCTCACCCTAAAAAAACCAACGAGTCACACACTAAGCATAGCAATTATATCAAATGGTCAATTGAATTTTTATTCAACCTTATAGAATTAAGAATTAGAAATGTTCCCCTTGATTAGAAAAAGAATGAATTGGTCTTTTTTTTGTTCAATCATTGGATAGGAGGAAAAGACAAGTACTAAAATTATTCCTCGTCTAGAAATATCCAAATTTTGATGCCCAATATTCCATAGATAGTTCGAACTATATAAGAGCAATAATTAATTTTAGCTTGAATCATTTGTAGTGGAACCCTTCCTTCTCTGATCCATTCCACACGTACAATTTCTTTTCCGTCGATACGCCCCGCAATTTTCCTTTTGTATCCGCTTGTTCTGTTAATTCAATAGCCTTTTTCATTGCTTTTCGAAATGAAATTCTATTCTTTAATTGTCCAGCTATAAATTTTGCAAGAATATTAGGGTTTTCGTAAGGTTTTCCAATTCTTGTGACAACAATATTCAGTTTTCGGTTTACACAATTAAATTCTTTTTGTAAGGTCATTTGTAATTCTTCGATTCCGCGCGGTCGACTTTCTATTAATAATTTGGGAATTCCATAAAGATTATGACCTGGATCAGATCGATTCTTTTTTGAATCTCTATACGTGCAATTCTCTCAATGCCAGAGGACGTTCTCATATTCTTTTGTACATAATTCTTGATATAATCACTTATTTTTTTTATCTTCTTGTAAACCTTCAGAATAAGTTTTGGGTTGTGAAAACCAAAGGGAATGATGACCTTGGGTTGTACCCAGTCTGAAACCAAGTGGATTTTTTTTGTCCCATAATCCCCCGCTATTATACATATCACGATACGTCTTAGATGTAGATTTTTTTTCCATCTCATTTTTTTAACGAATACATCTCGCCATATTCATCATCTAAAGATATATCTTTCATTACAATAGTTGTATGACAGGTCGATCTTTTTATCGGAAAACTACGTCCTCGAGCTCGAGGTTTCAATTTTTTCACAATAGTACCTTCATTGACTTCGGCTTTACTAATGACTAAATTGGTTTCGCTGGAACCCAGATTGTAACTAGCATTTGCTGCTGCAAAATAAACCAATTTCAAAATGGCATAACATGCTCGATAGGGCATGAGTTCTAGTATCATAAGTGTTTCCTCATGGGAACGTCCGCGAATTTGATCAATTACTCTTCGTGCTTTGTCAGCAGACATAGATATATGTTCACCTAAAGCATATACTTCTGTTTTTTTCTTCTTTAGCATAAGGTTTGCCTCCTACTACTGAATCATAAGCATCTAGATTTTTTTATTAATATTAACGGCGGGATCTATTATCGCTTTTTGCATGTCCTCTAAAATTTATTGTAGGTGCAAATTCTCCCAATCTGTGGCCTACCATACTATCTGTTATATAAATAGGCAAATGTTCTTTTCCATTATGGATAGCAATAGTATAACCGATCATTATGGGTATAATGGTAGATGCCCGGGACCACGTTATTATTATTTCTTTTTCTGCTTTTGTGTTAAGCTTATCAATTTTTTTTAATAAATGATTGGCTACCAAGGGATTTTTTTTAGTGAACGTGTGACAAGCTTATTCCTATTTTTTTGTAATTCGGTTTTTTCTCATATTTACTACGGCGACGAAGAATCAAATTATCACTATATTTATTCCTTTTTCTACTTCTTCTTCCAAGTGAAGGATAACCCCAAGGGGTTGTGGGTTTTTTTCTACCAATTGGGGCTCTCCCTTCACCACCCCCATGGGGATGGTCTACAGGGTTCATAACTACTCCTCTTACTACAAGACGCTTACCTAGCCAACGCTTAGATCTGGCTTTACCCAAACTTTTCTGGTTCACCCCAACATTCCCCATTTGTCCGACTGTTGCTGAGCAGTTTTTGGATGTCAAACGGACCTCC